>CM076259.1:3626476-13626476 GCA_038380795.1 Pyrocephalus nanus | reverse complement strand
TGCTTCCTCCCCTTTTCCTCAAATATAAGGTACTTTTCTTGTCAAAAGCACTTAGTGCCCATGGGAGGGAGGGGAAATCATGCCTGCTAAGGTGACAGGACAGATTTATTTTCATTTACTGGAGACAGAAATAGACCAAGTGTGATAAAAGCTACCTATTCTACTCCACACAGTAACAGATCTGGAACGTGCACACGGTCAGTTCACTCAGCTCATCACATCCTCAGGGATGAGAGAGCAATAATTTCAGCCATTCACTTTGGATCAGCAGCTGCACGAACTCCAGACACATATTTCACTTCATTTCCCAGCACTGAGCAAATCAGGCCCTCTGAAGCCGTAGCCAGTGATGTACCCAGACAGGGCACAAAATAAATGCAGTGGCATAGCCACAGCTACTACTAATCCGACTTCAGACCTTACACTAGCAAAAATTTGGCTTCTTCACATATTTTTTACATCTGTTTCCCCTCTCCCCACTCTGTATTATCCTCATTCCACAATATGTTGCCTTTATTGTTGGAGTTTTCTCGACAGACAATCAGGAGAGAGAAACTGCCATGAGGATGACTGAAGTAATTCCCTTTGGCAGGAAGAAGTAAAGCCTGTCTTCTCATTCTGCATTTGTACATTCTGCATGTAAAATAATAAGGTGCTATAAAATAATAAGGCATTTGAGATATAGTATTTGTATACCCATATGGTGGAAAGCTTCCATTTTTTTTTCTCCGTAAAGGCACAAGAATATTGTAGGACAACCTGTCAGGAAGTGGATTTACAGGAATATGATTTGTCACAGTAAGTTCTTTACCCGTGGATGAACAGAAGGGATCTGTAACAGTGGCTACACAGCACAAACTCTGCCTGGAGTATCCTAAACTCTGCTCTCAGTTGCATCCTGGAGAACCCACTAACCTTGCTGAGATGCTGAGCACAGGGAGAGTCCAGCCTGGGTGATCTGACCCAATAAACCTCATTGATTCCTCGGCTAGAGATAGAAGGCAGGTGAGCTGGAAAAGATTTACAAATGTTACAGACCCTGATGATTTTCCTGAAGTATTTTCTGGAGCTCTGCACCAAGGAAAGCCACTCAAAGCTCCCACTGTTTTCTGCAAACTATAGGATCAGCACAGAGTCAGCTCCAAACCCCAAAGTATTACTAGAGAGAGGCTTCTTGAAAACAACTGAATCAAAGGGATAAAGTCCAGAATCTCATCACATTTTGGGGCAGAGTTTTCTGAGCAGAGACCCCATGAAAGAGGAGATTTATGCAGCAGAATTGTTTCACCAACACTCTCCTTTGTCATAAAGAGAGAGGGTTTCCACTATGCTGGATCCTCAGTTGCCTCTTAACTGCTTTATTTTATTTTTTTTCCCTATGAGGAAGACAATTGCCATCTCTAATTCACGTTTCACCAAGATTTCCACTGATTTTGTCCAGGAGGAGTTGGTTTACATTTTCAATGTGCAGCCTTTGCCCTGACAGTCTGTCACAGAAAGATCCACAGCATCTTGGGGTGAACTCAGAGAGGTTCCCCAGCCTGCTCATTCCATTCCACCCTGTTGCTTTAAAAAGCAAGTATGGGTAACATTTCTGAGCCTGAAACTCTCTAAAACTGGAACATTTTTTAAAAAAACTTACAGAATTCTTGAAGCCCAGATAGGTTTCGTTCCTTATTGCCAAAAGGTGACTCATTAAAGGCTATTTTTCCATCTCTCTGCAGAAGAGATTTTGGTGCCTTCTGAAAGGTGTAAGGTCACTGGAATAATGGGTTTCTCTCTTGCTAATAGGATCCTGATTGCATATGATTGCTCTCTTTTTTGTCAGCCTTAATGAAGTTACTCTATGCATTTGGCAGCAGTAAGTGATTTGATGGAAGTCCTCACAATTTCCAAAGCGTGACTCTCCTGGCTCTCCCTGACAGTGGATGTAGGGACTGAGATGAATTTCTGACATGATCTTTTTTACCCACTTAGAGGCAAAGCCCTGCGAAGGCAGAGTACAGGACAATTCACTGGGCTCAATCCAGTTTGGAAACAACCTGGACTTCCTTTGGAAATGCCTTGGAAGTGCTCAGTTTGGGGAGATGAGGAGATTTCTGTATTGGAAACAGATCCATCAAAGGCTAAAAATAAACCTCTAAATTCCTTGCTCGCCTTTCTGGGGTGATCTAAAGTTCCTAAGTACCCGTGGCTTTCCCAGTGGGCACGGGGTGTTTAGGAGAGAGATGGTGAAAGACCTGTGGCTGTTTCACACCCCTGCCTGTGCCAGTGAGTGAAGGGACTGTGTGGGAAGCAGCTCAGGGTTCCTGAGTCCCAGGGGGAGGATAATGTGGCTGAACAGCTTGGATCATCATGCTGCTGCTTTTGTCTCCATCAGCAAGTATCGTGGTCCAGTGGGAACAGATGTGCAGCTGAAAACACTTGGTGCTGGGGATTTGATATCCACACGAGGTGAATTTTGGAAGGGCTGCTTGGGATTAGTGCCAGCCTGGCCCCATGAACTGAGCACCATTAGCAGGATGGTTCCACCAACACCCTTCAGTCTCTGGGTCAGCCCTCTCCTAACAACCACGGCCAGGAAGAGTTCCCTGGCTCATGGGAGAAGCTGCATTTACACCCCTGTGGTTGGCTTGTCACAGAAAGCAGGTCCTAAAACAACGATTATTTTACCAGCAGAGAGAAAGAAAAGTGCAGGTGATTCAGCAGAGCATCAGAGTGACAACCAAGCAGGGTAGACCCCCGTGGAAGGAGAGAAGGGGCACAGGACAAGCAGCTGCCTCAGGCTGGTGCTGCAGGAATCTGCCATTTCTGTGCTGTGTGGTGGCTCCTGATGCATTTTTGTGTCTCAGTACTACATAAGCAAACAGGAAAAAAAATGTGTGACTGTAAAATGCTGCCTTATAAATATGTATTGCGTGGCATTAAATTTCTTTAGAGTGCCTTCCATGACCACAATACGCTGATTAGGGTTTTTGTTCCCTTTTCTTTTTGGGGACCTTGCATCTCTCAAATCTAATTTAATCCTCCACGAGTTAGGGTTTTACACTGTTGTGGAGCTTTGCAGCATGAAGAGAGAAAGTGCTTGAGAATCTACATCCAGCCCTCTTAACAAAATAAAAGGGCAGAGCAAATAAGCCGTCGTTAGTGGCTCGTGGAGAAAGCAACTTCAGAAACCCACAACCATCATTTTTTTCTTAGCTGGACTATAACCAGAAGTGAAAACAGCTGAGGCGTGCCCTGAGCAATAGCTGGGGTTGTGAGGAGTGGTAAAATCACTGGGTCCTGCATCCCAACAGTGTGTGTCAGTCAGGGTTTGAGGGAAGCAGCAGTTCTTTGCAGGTGTATTTATATAAGGGGAATCTTTTTGGGTGGTTTTGTTTGTTTGTTTGTTTTTTTTTTTTTTTCGTGTCCTTTGCCTGAATTTAACCTGCAACAAACATCTGGCACCAACCTCCACATGCTCTGGCTGCATGCCTTTAATGAACAACTCTATATTAAACTTGTTTCCTGGCAAGCAAGAAAAAAACCCCCCAAAACTAAACAATGACACAACTGCCCTCCCATCCAGTTAAAATACAGTGCTGTTTATTGGGAATGCACAATAATCAATTGTGAAACAGAGGTCCAGAAGGCTTGCAAATAGCAGTGCCCTGTTTTGAATGCACCTGGTGAAAAGGGTGTTCACAAACCCTACAGTGAAGGCACAAACCAGAGGTATCACAGGCAAGAATTAACAGATGCAACACCTACACACTTTAAACTGTGTAATTCAAGTATCTTTATTCCCTGAGAAAGCCTCTATTCAGACCCAGCAGAAACATATGTTTTGAGGAGAATGCTGTGTGCACAGGAGGCAACAGAAACCCACCCAGAGCTCACCCACAAATTGGTTGCTTGGAATGGATACAAGGAGAGCAAGGTTGCTGGGATTAGGATCTCAGAATCCCAGAATCGTTTGGGTTGGAAAAGACCTCTGAGACCATCAAGCCCAAGCTGTGCCCGATGCCCACCTTGTCCCCCAGCCCAGAGCAATGAGGGCCACGTCCAGTCCTCCCTTGGACACCTCCAGGGATGGGGACTCCACCACCTGACCCCTGTGGGGCAAGGGGCTGCCAAACCTCATGGAATTGGGGTGGAGGTCTTCCAGAAAAGACACTCCTTGCAGCTGGGCTGTAACTTCTGCTCTTCACAGCCCCTGGATGTGAATGCAAACAAGAGAACACATAGGTATTACAAACCACAAGCCTTTGCTAGACAGAAATGTAGTTAACAGAAAGGTGCATCTGGTAGTTGCCTTGTGTGAAATGTCCTCTGTGCTTCAAAAGTGTTTAATTATAGATGGGTAAACCCCCTTTAGCTGCTTCCCAGTGTAGATGCAGCACATGAAAGCTTTGTGGAATACAGTCCCATCTGAGGGCTGTGTAGGGATTCGTAGGTACGTTTAAAATCTCCCCTCGTTGTTCTCTGCAGACACTGTTCAGCAAAAAAAAAAAAAAAAAAAAAAAAAAAAAAAAAAAAAAAAAAAAAAAAAAAATCACCGTCTGCATCAAACCATCCTGTCCCGAAGTTTCCTTCCAGTTCAGTGAGTTAAAAATCCGAACTGCAAAAGTTAAGACTTCGAGAGTCAGCAGCCGTGAAAATGCTAAGGGGTGCAAATCCTTTGTGGGAGTCCACAGGCAACTTCCTTCCCGAATCATCTGTCTCGCTGCTGTGCTGCTACTTCTCCTTTTGGAAGAAACTTTGAAAGATAAACAGAAATAAATATATCCCCTGGCGGTGATGGAACTGCAGAGCTGAAATCTCCGAAATCTGGTGCAACTGGGGCACGGCAGCATTGAGTAGATCATGAAGAATTATGCTTTATAATATTCTTGTACACGCTCTAAGTATGGGGAAAAGCGGATTTTTGTACAGTAAATTCTCTCGAACCTGGGAATGTTATAGTCTTGCAAAGCTAAAGTAGATTTGCCTGCATCACATAAAAACTCTTAAATTAATCCTTAGCCCAAGCCTAAGCTGCTCTGTGGATAGCTAATGTAGGTTTTTCCATAGGTTGCCGTGTAATCAATACAGCAAATGGTTCATCAGGAAATCTGCAGTGGAGTGCTGGGCTGGTTCACTGGGATATGAGCTGTTTCCTGGGATTCAGGAGGCCCCAAATTTGGGCTGTGTGCTACTGCCATTGATCTGAGGTGTATTCTTAGCAAACAGACGTGTGGGGGGTGTGTGTATGTCCCTAAATTACAAAAAAAAAAAAGAAGAAAAAAAAATTTGCAGAAGTAGGTTCTTTTACTGTTTCCTCACAAAGACCTGCAGATCAAACAACCTTTTACAGGTGTTGCCATTGTGCTCCCTCCATCCTTCCTATGGCACTCCTGGAGTGTAATTCCCAAAAAAGGGACCAAAAAAAAAAAAGGAGGGGGTGGGGGGGCAAAGATCCTTACACTTGTCATTCGAGAGGGAGAATGACCTTATTTCTCTTGAACAGGAACTAAAAACTGATATTGAGTTTCTTAACCTTATAATTTTTTAATCTATTTTTTGGGCCAAACGTGCTCCTTGGGAAGAGTTGATTTTTTTTTTTTTTTTTTTTTGAAAGCCATTAGTTTCATGGTTGCAATAATATTTCAGTTACCTCTTCCTGCTTCAGCAGAAAGGTTCAGAGATTTCGGGAAATCTCTGGAAATCTGCTTTCCCAACAGCATCTGCAGTGCAGTTACATTTTATTAATGCTCTGAGACAGAGGAGCTTTATGCCATATTGAAAGAGAGTTAAATGTTATGTGAGTAATAGGTCTTGTTTTTCTATGATGGTAATAGAAATGGAGCTTTTTTTCATTATTATTGCTTAGATATCACAGAGTCTCATGATTATTTCTGTCTCCTCTGGATACTTAAGCATTTATGTTACCTGGGGTGCCGTGGGCAGAAACTAAATAAAAAGTGCTCCTGTTGGGGGATAATCCCTGGAAACACACAAAGGGAATTGAATCTCACATTCAGCAAAACTTTTTGTTTTCGCTTTTTGAAAAATTGGAGGTCTTTGGAAGAGGCACCTCCCCAGAACCTGTTAGAACAAAATTACAAGCTTTTTTTTTGGAAAAAACACCCACTTTATTTTTCTAGTTACAACTCTTCACCTCACTGGAAGTCACTGGAACTGCTGGAGGATATTAAGATGTAATGCTTTTTAAATTAAGCTGACAGGATGAACGCTCAAAATAATAATAATAATAATAATAATAATAACAACAATAATAATAAATATTATTATTATTATTTAAAAGTGCTTGGGGTGCCTTGTAGTTTTCCTCCCCCTTTTCCCATTTCTGGTTTGATTTGCTCCTCTGTTCCCTTTGGGCCGTGCACTTCACATTAACTGGGCATTATCCCAGACCATCCTTACTTTGGGATTTATTTGAAGGCAAACTGTGTTAAATTATGGTGCTGCATTATTAACAGGCCATATGGGCGTCAGGCTTGAGAGAGAGAGAAGCTTAACAGGAACACAGGAAAACAATCTTCCAGATCCTTCCTTCTCCATAATCCTGAGTGCAGGGAAGAGATAAAAACATTTAAATACCGTGGTGGAGGAGTGTGTTAAACTCATCTGAGAGGGTTCCATGTCCACTCATCACCAATGCTGCTCTTGCCCAGAACTTGTAGAAAGCAAGAATATTTTTTTAAGTGTCGTCTGGTCTGAAATAAGCACTGAAAAGTATTTTTTTTTTTTTTGCTCTGTTTTCTGTCGAGTTTATTCACTTGTCTGCTGCTGTCACTGCAACAACCGGGTGTGGGTTTGGGCACCAAAATATAAGAAGGATCTAAAGCTGTTAGAGAGTGTCAAAAGGGGGGACATGAGGATGGGAAAGGGTCTGGAGAGGCCACAAGAGGGCACTGGGTTTGTTCAGCACGATGTGCACATTTTTGGTGCCAAGGTTTTTAGACCAAAGCGGGCAGACAGCTGAGCTGGGGGATGGCTCCTGACCTGCTGAGCTTCCAAATAAACCCTGACAAGAGGAGTCTTTTCCGACAGTAGAGGGATTATTTTTTTTTTCCATTTTAGTTTATTCAGCTAGCTCAGGTCAATGTCTGGTTCACTCCCAGTGTGGCAGCCAATTGGTATTGGAAGAAGCAGAAAATCTTGTTTTCCACTCTTTAAGTAATGGGCAGGAGCTGGACCCCAGCATTTGTGATGCCTTGGCTTTAAAATCCTCCAAGTGCTGGGACCACAAATCACCAGCTCAGATCCCCTCCTTATGTACTTTAGAGAACTGATGTATTACTTTCACTTGTTATTTTCCAAAAGCTGGATAAAAAAAGGCAGCTGATTAAATTACACTAACCCAGACTTTACAGGACTTTTATTGAACCGACAGAAAAAAAAAATCAGTTAATTAAAACATGAATGAACCACCCTCGGTGCAGTAAGAAGGCTGTGATATATGTTATGTTTAAATAGTTGCAAAGAGATAATGCTTTGCCAAAGGGGAATGCCAAACCGAAACTGAAATACCAAGTATCAAATTTGGCATAAAAATGTGTTTTCTTTGCTGGCTTCAACACCCATTCAGTTATTTCCACAGCTTATTCTTGCATTTCTTGTGAAAGCAGCCCTTTGGAAGTGCCCAGGCCAGCATAAACAGTGCTGAAGGTCAGGGATTCACTCTGCAGTTACAGAATTATTCAGCTGTAAAGCTGCACACGTGGGGACAAGGGAGAACTTCGCTGCTGACATGTGGTGAATCACTGCTGGAAACTTCCCTGCCTTGGGATGTGGCTTTAGAAGACTAAAAACATGTATCTACTGACACGTTTTTATTTACAAGCAAGTAGGTGAGGGATGATTCTTTTCACTGGTAACGTTCTAGGGTTGTTTTTGCAAGGTCCCTCACCATCAGCTGTTGCAGCACTGAACAAGGGTCAGCAGGGAGGTCTGTGCATGGATTCATTAAGGGAAACAGAAGGCAAAAATTGATGGTCAGCTTTGACAGTAGAAGAGGCTCGTGAGTGCAGTCCTGCGGGGATGTGTGTGGGGAGCTCGATGTTCAGCGTGCTCCTAATTAACCCCCAAAATGGGGAAAACAAGGTGACAATACTCACTGATCACACGGAGTTATTCAGAGCAGTGAATGCGAGGCTGATTGTGGGAACTGCAGGACATTATCAGGGGTGAACGGTGCGATGATGAAGTGGTCAGTGAAATTCATTGCAGGGAAACGTGGAGTGGGAGAAACAATCCTAATTTCATATATGAAATGACGGGCTCTAAATGATTGCTGCCCCACAAGATTGGGATCTTTTAGGTTTCTAATAATTTGCTGCATGAAAGCATCATCACAGTGCTTGTTATTGATCACAGTGACACACTGAAAACTGAGGGGTCACTGGGAAAGGCAGGAGGATCAAAACACAGAGCAGAATGTTGCCATCACCCAAACTCATGCTGTGCCTGCATCCTAAATGTGTGGTCACATCTGGCCCTCTCCCTTTGGGGGGGGATGCACTGACACAGAAACAATACCAAGGAGGCAAACAAGGATAATCAGACGCGTGGAATGGTTTCTGTATGAGCAATGATTTCCCAGGCTGAGAAAGAAATGACAGCCACTGGCTGCTTTGGAAACAGGGCAGGTGGTCAGGTGGAGCTGTGATCTGAGGGGTTATGCCTGCAGTCACACATGCAGAAGAATGTTTTGTATCTGACAAGGACCTTTCCAGGACAGACGTAAGAGAGAAGTGTCCCCAGCAAACTCCTTTCCCTTCTCCACCTTCCCCCGTAGGAACCCTGGCATGGAACTGCATGTGAGAACCAGTGTTAAACTTTGAAGCTCACAGCCACTGTTTTTGCGTGTGAAGCAGCTGGTGGCACTACAGGAAAATCAAATCAGCTCGGAATGAAAGCGATGAGGCACTGGGAGCACTTTGGGGAAACGCAGCGAAATATTTGGATGGAAGTGTGAGTTCCGCTGCTGCCCACGGCTCAGCTGCAGCAGGGGAAGTCACTCTTCCTCATCAGCAGCTCCCACATCAATACTGCAGTGGGCCTGGAACCACACAGGTGTCCCTTTGCAGCTGAGGGATGGCTCCTCATCTCCCCTTTCCAGCCTGGAGTAACCCCGTGTCACACACCCCTGGCTCCACAGCGACATCACCCCTCTTCTTTTTAGTACTCTGCCAGAATGATACTTCTTCATAAGGTTCTCTCTTTATATTATTAAAGCTGATCCCTCCTCCTCAGCTATTAATTGCAATTTTGGCCTAAATGTCAGTTTGTGCTGGAAAGGAGAAGGAGAAATTACAGCTTGCTGGGCCTTGTTTGTATTGGGAGAAGAAGGTTCAGAAACCTCTCCACGTTGCCCAACATGAATTAAAACACCATTTGACACCTTGTTTAGACACAGTTTAAGACCTTCTGCCTGGTTTCATTTCTCACCCCTCTGCTGTCCTATTTATAGGTGAGGACAAGAACATGACAAATCTCCCCGAGAAGGCTGGTGTGGGAATTAATGTTTCTGCGGGTGCTCGAGGATGAGATGTGGCTGATAAGCATTAACAGACAGATGGACCGAGTCCAAAAATCTCAGAGCAAGACTAATTCGCATTGTTGGGATTTTGGAACATGTTGAGGGCACCACCCTCCTCCTCTCACTCGGTGGGACTTTGTTTCTTTTTCTTTTCTGCTTTTCTCTTCCCCTGAAGGTTTAACCCTCTCCTCCCTTTCTGCCAAATCTTACCTTCTTCTTGCTCATATTCTGGCCTCCCCTCACCGCCCCTTTTCCCCTGCTTGCCTTAGAATTTCCCTGCTTCTCCAGTATATGGACAAGTAATTTCTTTTTGTTTGGACTTCCTGGGTGAGTGGAATGAATAGGTTTTGATTTGGAGGCACCATGCAGTCTGGAGAAACACAGTGACTAACTCCTAGCCTATACTTTGGCTTCATTCTTGCCTTTATTGGTATTTTAATACATGTGTTTTATATTCCATTGCTCTGACTGGAGCTGACCATGACCCCTGATCCCCCCCAGGCTGATTAAATTGCTCTCTCTACATCCACTCTGGAGTTCCCTATTCATTACAAACTCCCATTAACCTCTAAAGCCAGGCCTCCCTGGTAATCACTATTTGTTATGAAAGAAACTTCCATTTCCATTCTCTGCTAATTATTATATTTAAGCTGGATATTTCCATAATTCAGAGAACAGATTGTCCATCTTTTGTGAGGAGGAGTGGTCATTCTTCCCACCTCTGCTGTCATTCTTTCCCTCTTCTTGCACAGTAAACTGGCAACAGGGTGACCTCACCTCAGCCTTCCTTAACCACAATTTGGGAACAGCCTGTAGCCTGTTTACCCTGGTTGTCTGCATAAAACCAACACAGAAAAAAAAAAAAAAAAAAAAAAAAAAAAAAAAAAAAAAAAAAAAAAAAAAAAAAAAGGCGTTGGAAATGGATTGTGCTTCCCCAGGGAGATGTGGAGGTTTCATTTAGCTTTGCCTCCCTATTGTTGCCGGCTCGTAATGAATTTGTGACGAGGAAAACCTTGTCTGGAGAACCAGAATTAACGAGGGGAGGGAGCAACACATAACTTGTACCTTTTGTTTCTGGGACGTGTCAACAACAAGCGGCGCAGTTGTTTGTTTGGCTGATTTGATCCCCGAGACCGCAGCAAGGTTTAACAATCTTTTGACTGGCTTTGCTTGCGGACAGGGGGTGATAATCAAGCAGCGAGCACGTTCAGCACGCTCCTCCTTGCTTCCACATCTCCGCTGAAACACTCATTAGGCTCGGAGCTGTCTGTCTCCTCTAAAACTTGGGTCACAACTGCAGCGCTTCACACTCAGCAGGTGTGTGGAGCTTTTGGCTAATTAAACCCCACAAACCTGCGCTGGTTGGAAGAAAAACGCCCCAAGTGGGTTTGTTTGTTTGTTTGTTTGTTTAACAAGAGGAAAATGAAGAAATAGCCAGGCAGAATTCATTAGAGCAGATTTTTCTTCTCTCCCAGCTACGCCTGACCCTGGTGTCTGTATTTTCTCTCCGGGTCTAGACAACTTCAGGCAGTCTGGTGTGAGGGTGGCTGAGTGGGAGGAGGTCTCTGTGTAATTATGAAACCTGAGGCCAAGATCCTGGAAATAAAAGCCCAAGGACTCATCATTCACAGTAAATATTTTGCACAGCTTTTGCAGATATTTCTGTACAATAATTGCCACTTCTGCTCAAATAGAAACGTGATGAAAGCACCGGGGCACAGCCTGATTTTTCACTTAGCCAGCAAAAGTAATGGCCCACATCAGTGGCTTGGGCTTCAGCGGGAGCTCCCAAACGAAACCTGAGGTCCCTACACATCCCTCACACATCCCAAACTTGTGCTTGTAGTCTTGCTGTTATGTGTGGCAGTCAGGTTGAACAAAGCCTGGCTTTCCCTGCGTGCTCTGTTGCTCCAAACCCATCCAAACTGGCCTTGGGCACTTCCAGGGATGGGGCAGCCTCAGCTTCTCTGGGCAACCCCTACCAGGGCCTCCCCACCCTCACAGGCAACAATTTCTTCCTAATATCCTATCTAAACCTTCTCTCTTCCATTTTGAAGCCATTCCCCCTTGTCCTGTCACTCCAGACCCTTGTAAATAGTCTCTCTCCATCCTGCAGCTCCTTCATGTCCTGGAAGGCCACAAATATGATTGTCTTTATGAGGAATTCATGATTGAGTGCACATTCTGTGGTATTTTGTGATAATGAGAATTAATATTCATCAGCAATCTTAAATGAGAATTTGTAACAACAACCAAAAAAAAAGCCTGTTTGAGATCTGTAATGATAATGTTCTTTCACAGCTGCTTTTGTGAGGGGGGAATAATTCAGCAGCACTAGAGCTGATGTTGACTCTCCAGTTTGTGGTGAAATTATAAAGTGAATGTCTCCTCCAGAGAACTCCAGAGCTGTTTATGGGGGCTAGAGGCACACTCTGGAGAGAGCAGGCTGGAATCTGATGCGTTGCAATATTGTAAATTGGAGCAATTTCCCTGCACTGCCTTCACCCTGCCTTCATCCCATGGAAAATAGCATTGTAAGAAAAATAAATTGTATGACTTGTCTTTAAGCTTTAGGAAAATGAATTCGTGCTAAAATGTCCTTATCTTTTATTTTTCATTCCCCCCCCCCCCCCAATATAACATTATATCTTTTGTGATTCTTTACCCACGGGAACGTTTTTTGTTTTCCCCCTCCTCCTAATGGGAAGTGTCTGCAGACAGAAAATCCTTAAATGTGAAAAGGCCAGAGGCTGGTACGAGCTAAATAGGAGAAGATTAAGATCAAATACAAAACCATGGTGTAATGAGATAAGAGGCAGAACCGTCTCAGAATAAAATATTTAGCTAAGGATTATTTGGGACGCTGCAGAGGAGGGAAGAGAAGGGGTTAGAGCTAAAGAAAGTCCATTCAGTGGGTCAGATGAACTGCTGTGCTGAAGAAACAACTCTCCCCCTTCAGTCTGGTTCCGACTCAGGGCAGGTTTTGAATTTCTGGGTTTGCTTGGCTGAGTCCCCCTTTCGTTCCTTCCCCTTCGTTTACTAAAACTTACCTGCAGATTTACTGCTATGCCTCAAAAATGCCAGACTATTTCTACAACATGAAAATTATCACCACAACGATCGTATTGCACCAAAAGATTAAGCATTTTTAATTGAATTGAAAACAGCCCTTATCTCCTCTGAGCATGTTCTCTGCTAAACTCTTAATGCAGGTTCTAGGCAAGCAGGTAAAACTCAAGTTTTGCTTCAATTCCCACCTATGAAATCCTGCTGGAGTCCTTGAGGCACCTGGGGTATAACAGAAGACAAGCTCTGCCCAGTTGTTTTTATCTTTAATGGCCCATCCTGTCACCTTTGCGAAAGTCTTATGATTCAGGGTGGGCAGCCCATCACAGCAGGAATGTCAGGAATGATAAAAATAAAAGCCTGGGGACCTTTTAGAAAAGAAAATGAAATGTAATGTGGTGATGGAGCCTCCAAAAGGTTGGAGCAGAAGTGCCACAAATAATAGGTTTTGTCCAGAGATGTAAAACTTCTCATCAAATCAGCTCAAGCAACATTTCATTTTAAAGGAGGTCTGGCACCTGTTAATTGTTTGGCTAATTGCAGGAGCTGCTAGAGGATGTTCCTGAGGCAGCCACTCCAGTGGGATAAACTGGGAGGTAAGTTTTCTTTCGAGCACATGAGCCATGAAAACTCTTCTAAAACAGTGAAGAAACAGATTAATCTCAGACCTTCACTGTAATGTTCACCTGTCTTTCTGCATGAGGGGAAAAAAGTGACTTCACACAAAATACTACCTGTTCCTGCTCAGCTCAGTGGAGGGGTGGTGGGTTCCATGGGATGAGATGGGCGTGTGAAGTCAGATGTTCCTGCTGTGACCCTTTCCAGCACACAGGGAGCTCCCACACACCAAAAGCCTGAATCCAGGGCTAGAAATGCCCTATAACCTCCTCAGGGTGAGCCTGTCCCGGTGCAGGATGATTCCTGATGAAATTCCTGCAGTCCATTTTTCAAGTTACCACATGGACACCTCTCCATCCCTTAGAATCACTGAATCACAGAACCACAAAATATCCCAGGTTGGAAAGGACCCACCAGGATTAGTGAGTTTAACTCCTGGCCTGCACAGGGCACCCCAACAATCCCACCTTGTGCCTGAGAGCGTTGTCCAAAGGCTCTTTGAGCTCTGGCAGTTCTTTTTCTCCCTCCTAGGCTCCAGCTGCCTCTCAAGGTGTTCAGAGCCAGAGTCCCTGGGAAGTTGTTGCCTCTTTAGCCCCTGGGTATCTTCAAAAACCCTATTTTTGAACTGTGTCCCAGTTCCAAGCAAGGCAAATTTCCTGCATTAACACCTTGCAAAACAAACAGAGGTTAAAAGCAGGGGAAACTGAAATTTCTGCACAGGGTGTTAATGCAAGGGGATCATCATCACATTGTCATCTCTCTTGCAGGAGGGAGGGGGGGGAGGATTTAAAGCTTGAGCAGCGAGAGAAGCAAAAGTGTAAAGTTATGTGGGATATTAGGCAAAAAGATTCTCTGCACTGCTGTTACATGACCAGCCAAGGATTGTTACTTTTTGCAATTTCTGTCACTGCCCCTTTTGCCATCTGGACAATGGTCAGTGGGGAGAGAAAGAACAGGAGTGAAAGCTGCCTCAGTGGAGCAGAAGTGACTCTCCAGTGGAGATGGTTATGAGTGTTTGTGACTCTTCCTGCCTGCACCAGATCTGTGGAACTGGCTTTTCGTGTTCTGCTGCATTAGGTACAGGACCTTGGAGAAAAGTAAGTGCCAGGTTATGGTGTACCCGAGGGGAGCCTGGAGAGTGCACATCACTGACACAGTAATAACAGCCTTCCGGGGCAGAAAATGCTGAGCAACTCGTCTGACATCAACACTCCTCTGCTTTTCCAGAGCTGCATCAATAATCAGGGTTCTTTTCGCTCTGCTACCCATGCAGGGTGAGATTTTTGGAGGTGTTGAGCAAACCGCTTCTTCCCCCTCTCCCCACCTCCCCCTCAGCATCAGTGGTTGCTGTTGGCACCTCATAACTCTGAAATTAAAAATTGCTTCATCCTCAGGAAGGACATTGTGCTGAAAATGTATTTTCCTAGTGTGTTTTATTCCAAAATGCCTTTAGGGGCAGAAAAGAAAAAAGGGAAGAGAGAAAAGAGAAGAGAAGAGAAGAGAAGAGAAGAGAAGAGAAGAGAAGAGAAGAGAAGAGAAGAGAAGAGAAGAGAAGAGAAGAGAAGAGAAGAGAAGAGAAGAGAAGAGAAGAGAAGAGAAGAGAAGAGAAGAGAAGAGAAGAGAAGAGAAGAGAAGAGAAAAGAGGAGAGGAGAGGAGAGGAGAGGAGAGGAGAGGAGAGGAGAGGAGAGGAGAGGAGAGGAGAGAAGAGAAGAGAAGAGAAGAGAAGAGAAGAGAAGAGAAGAGAAGAGAAGAGAAGAGAAGAGAAGAGAGAGAAAAGTTAAATTATGTATGTGCAGATTTGTTTTATAACAAAATAATAGGATCCTGTGGCTGACAATGAATTGTGCTACAGGCATTTCTGATATTTCCCTGTGATGAAATGACATGTTTGAATACACAGAACGAATAAGGAAATTCTTGACTTGCCCCCTCACAAAAGAGTTGTATCTTAATTGAAAACAAGCAGATGCAATCCATAATGCTAAATAAGATTTCCCCACATTTCCTTCTGAAAACAGTTTTAAGCAAGATAAGGCACTTAAATTTAATCCTTCTAAGAATGTGCAAATACTGAATCCTTGACGCAGACACAATCTTACCATGAATTTATATGGGAGCTTTAATGGGTTTGTAAATTAATCAATAACGTGGTTAAATATATTTGCTCAGCTAATTATTTTCCATGTCCTGTAAATTAGAACTTCACTAGTCTCTAAGAAAAATCAGTCCTGCTGCTTGTACCATGTTTGTGTTTACTTACTGATATATTATTAAAGCACTTGTTTATTTGTTCTGCTGTAGGCTGGGAGCTTTTCCTTTGATGTTTGAGTGGCAACCAAGGGGCTGCAAAGCCATGCCACGATAATGACATTATTATTTGTTTTACCATGTTTTTTTACAAGCAGCAGCCTGCTGCAGAGGTTGGGGAAACCAGTGGATTTGAAAGCCAAAGTGGGGATGGAAAGGTTTGTAAAGTGCTTCTTACTTTGCCTTCCCTCCTAACCACAGTTTTTACACACAGAAACACACTTGGGGAGCATAAAATATTCCATGTAAATGGGGCTTTTATCTTTTTGTGTCTGATATGCCAGCGAGGTGGTATATTTAGCTCTGCACCACCCTGCTTCTTCTGCTTTCACTTTCTGGTTTTGGGGAGGTATAAATGGCAAGAAGAAAACCGGAGGCAAGAAAGTTCAGATGAACAGCAGCAGGCCTGTATTTCAATATCTAGGTAGTTATATCCCAAACTGATCTTTTACAGTGTAACAAATTAGGTTTTGTCTTCACATACAGAGTACTACTTTACAACAAAAAAAAAATTTATTAATGCCTAATTTTTTTTTTTTTTGGTGTTAGGGCACATGCAGAGATCAGGCTGGATATTTCATGCATGTATTGTAGCTATCAGGATTTATAAAAAGAATCTACTGTTACATGTCTGTTTTGTTTGTTTTATTGCTAGATTTTTGTGTGTTCTATTGTTCCGATTTTCACAAATTCATTCACCTGACATTTTCCAGGACTGTCCACAGGTAATGTCACAAAAGAAGTCTTGAATGAACCTGCTCTCCATAATTTTTATGTTTAATAATTTTTGTTTCATTAAAATGATGTTTTTCTAAAGTATTTGCTGGTACAGGCATAGCTCTAACAGGTCTTGGAGTGCTGATGCTTCCCCTTGCGCTGGACTCCAACACAGGCTAATTCCTTGGCTCACTTTTGCAGAGGAAAACAATTTTTCCGTAGTTAAATCCCCATTCTGTAGACCTGAATGTGCAATCTTTTGAGCATGTGGATACCTCTGGAAGCCTCTCTATTCCCAAAATATTGTGGAGCAAGAGAAATGCATAGGGCTGTCTATGGTATTAGCAGGACTGAGTCCCCTTTCTCCCCCTTAAATGCTCTTTTGCAGCTTTGACTGTCCTCTGCAGAACTCTTTCAGGTTTAGAGTTACTTTCTCTTTATCCTTTGGGTTTGCTTTGTTGCTGGATCCTGTCACCACAGCGCTCTCCCCAGAGCTTTGGGACAAAAGTGCTTTTGGGAGCAGGGGCCCAGTGGCAGGGAGCGGGCTCTGCCTTCCTCCTGGAACTCTGCCACTGAGCCAAGGCAGAGTATTCCTGCTTTTTCAGCGCAGCAGCCCCAGTAACTGCACCAGCCTCACCCCCAAGTCTCCCTGCAGAGTCTGGTCCATTCCCTCAGCACAGACAAACCTGCGGAACACATTTATTTATTTATTTATTTATTTATACAAGCAACTTCCATGCAGAGCATTTGCCTCAGATACCTTTCTCCTAAGTGGCTCCTGCTGGTTTACACCCACCCCCTGTCCTTCCCCTCGCTCAGCAAAGTTGTTCCACTCGATTGCTCAGTTTTGCCTCTCCTTGCCGTGGGAATTCACAAAGGCCATGGAGGCGCAGCCAAGTCCCAGGGACTCCGTGCCAGGTTTAAGCTGATTTAAGATTGAGCAGCCCCGGCTCTGGAACCTCTGGGACAGCGGCTTTTTGAGGAAGCTGCCCTTGATTTGTTTTTTGTTTGTTTTGCCTGCTGAGCTGTGCAGGCAGGATGGGCGCCGGGGCCCTGCAGGCCGTCGGGCTGCTCGCCGGGGCCATCGGCGCGGTGGGGACGTTTGCCGTCACGGCCATGCCCCAGTGGAGGGTGTCTGCCTTCATCGAGCACAACATCATCGTGTTCGAGGCCATCTGGGAGGGGCTGTGGATGCACTGCATCAGGCAAGCCAACATCAGGATGCAGTGCAAGGCCTACGACTCGGTGCTGGCGCTCTCGCCCGACCTGCAGGCGTCCCGGGGGCTGATGTGTGCCGGCTCGGGGCTGTCCCTCCTCGCCCTCGTGCTGGCCATGGTGGGGATGAGGTGCACACGGTGCCCACAGAGGCCCTGGCGAGCCAAAGGCTGCATCCTCTTGGCTGCCGGGCTCCTCTTCATCCTCTCAGGCCTTGTCGAGCTCGTCCCGGTCTGCTGGGTCGCCAACTCCATCATCAGCGACTTCTACAACCCGCTGGTCAACGTTGCTCAGAAGAGGGAGCTCGGAGAGGCCCTGTACCTGGGCTGGGTGGCCTCCTTCTGCCTCGTGGCCGCTGGGTCCATGTTCTGCTGCTCTTCCCGCTGCGCTGAGGACGCCAGGAGCTACAGATACTCGTCCCCAACTCACCCCCCACCCCAGAGCCAGCGCCCGCACAGCAGGACCGAGGGATCCTACTCCAAGAGTCAGTATGTCTAGGTGTGTGCCTCCTGCCTCTCCCCACTTCTGCATCACTGTCTGCCTGGGTGGATGGAAACCTGGTTTGGAGCTGCAGCCACCCCCACACAGTGGGCTCTGCTGGGGCTGATGCTGCAGCCAGGACAGTTTTAGTGAAGGGGAAGGTGAATTTTTAATGCTGTTCTAACAGTGACTCGGAATGGCTTTTGGGTTGCGTGGCTTTGCTTTGGCTTTGGGGCGCATTTTATGTGTTAAACAGTAATAAAGGGCTTAAAATCACACTCTGATATGAAATCCTAGCCTATTGCAAAGAAGAGCAGAGGAAAGCGGCTGTTGGTTGTTGGTTTTTTTTTTTCTCTGCCTGGGAAAGCAGGGATAACAGTGAATAAAGACAAGATAATAATGGTTTAAAAGAAAAGCAGTCACCAAGGGATTGATTTACTGTAGGCTTAATGGAAGGTTGCATGGAGAATTTATTCAGCAGAGGAAGGTAAGCTGAAATATATGAAAAAATATCCCCTGTTTCAGAGAATAAACATAGCTCTCTATGTTTGTCCTAATTACCATCCTTTCAGAGAAAGTTAATATTTCTTTTGTAACCCATATAGGTCAAACTCATTCACAACCTTCTTTTTAGAAGCAGCAGTATTGCCTTGCAATCTCCTCGTGGCTTTACAACATTTTCCACTATCACACAGACCACAAACGTTGTGTTGGTTGCTTGCTGCAGGACTGTGAAATATGTATGTCTTTTAAATAAGGGTCTTTTGTACAATCAGGCCAAGATTTTTGGTGAGATCCACTCACACCAGCATAGTTTAGAGGCTGGAGGAACATTTACAACAATAGTATTTTCTCACAGTTCCCATTAAAAACAGGCTAAACAATATTTTTTGTAATAAGATCATGGCCCCCACGATAAGCAACAATGTAAAGAAACGAAGCCTGATGAAAAACAAGTAATTCCATAAAAATTGATTTAATAAATGACCCAAATTATTCAATGGTAGTAATACTTTAATAGAATTTTGTAACCAGTTAATAAGGTGTCACTCTAGATCTACAGTAATCAATGGAATTTTGCCTTTGACTGAACCGGGAACATAATTCAATTTGAGGTGTTTAATGGAGAACAACATTCTTGTTCTAGAGCTTGACTGACTGTTTTAAATATTTCATAGGAAGTTTTTCGTGTGATCTGTGGTTCTCCAGTAAATCCCTTGCACTATTACCCCTTGAAAGTTCAGCAGCAAATTCTTCACTTTATAAGATGCAACTCTGAACAAGCTCATCTGGTTGTACACACAAAAGAAGCTATGAGAAGACTTCCATGAAGAAATTCCTCCTGATGTCTTAGGACACCATATCTTCAAGAGAACTTAAATGAAAGCTTGCATTTTAAACAGAGCTGGCCTGCCCAAGGTTTGTGCATTAAATAAACAAACCCTGAGTAGCCTGACAAGAGGGTCCCACCTAGGGACAAAAAGCAGCTGCCTGAAGCAGTAAACTTTCAAGTATTGTATCCTGTAATTTAAAGTGTTTTTTTTTATTCCTGCTTACAAACAAGAGAAATTATTTGGGAAATAAGCAGCACTGCTCCATAAACAAACTCGAAGGAGTCTGGCTTGTTCCCCTTTGCTCTGCACTTTGGGCACCTGCAGATTCATTCCTGCAGTGTCAAATGGAAGTGGAGCCTTTCCAGGTCCACCTGGTGCCTTCTGTGCTGTGTTCAGTTCCTTTCACTGGTGGGAGCTGGTCCATGTAGGGCCAAAGAGGACAATCAGGAGGAGAAGACAGTGTGAGTGCAGTCCACTCCAGAAAAGGTGATATCTATTAACAACTTCATTTTTCTTCTTAATGAATAAATACGCCAAAATTATTCCTGAGAGACCTTTGTGCAATAAAAGCTTCCAGAGGTGGCTATTCTGCAGTGCCCTCAGCAATCTAGCCCGGTACTTAATTATAATTTTCATTAAACCATTTTTTTCATGAAGCTTAAACTAAATCTCCCCACTGCAGACTAAGGCTGCTCCATTATTGCCTTTCCCCTCGGCAGCAGGCAGAGAAAAACACAGGCTGCTGCTTTCCTTTAAAGCAGGCAGCCCTTTCCTTGCTTAAGGACTGTTACCCTCTGACCTCTGGAACCTCTCTTGCTCAGCTTAATCACCTCCAGTTCTTACCCCCCTGGCAGCTCATTACGTTTTTCCCCATCTTTGTTTCCCTCCTCTGGCTGTTTTTCGCTGTTTCACCTCTCTCTTCAGGTTTGTTGCCCAAAATCGGACAGAGGATCCCGGAGGAAGCCTCAGCACTGCTGAGCATTCCGAGTGCACTTGCTGCAGGTTGTCATAGCAGGGGGTAAGAGAGTCTCAAAACCGTGAAAGACCTTCCCTGAATAAGTTGAATGCATTGCAATTCCATTATTCCAGGCCCCAGGATCACCAGCTTCCCTGCCCTGTGAGACTCAACCACTGACAGTCCATCCACCAGCTGGGTGCCCGAGGCAAATTTCCTTGCCGCAGTTCCTACTTTATTGTTACACTCCTGAGGGTACCAAGATGAGACCCCAGAGAAATCCTTGGCTCCAGCAAAGGCAGAAATCACTGTCTGGAAATAGGAACATCAGAGTTTTCCTTCCAGTATAGCCTTTTGTTGTTGAACTCACTCACAGATTCTGCCTCTGCATTTCACTGCTGTTCCTCTTCTCCATCCCTTCAGCATCTCTCTTGATTTCCCACTGCTGTGTCAGATGCTTTAATAAGGTCCAACTGGATTAGATTTTTTCAACTTTTGTTTTCTAGCAAATGTTACCAAACAAAACCCAGACATTTTTTTTTTTTTTTTTTTTTGCTACATCCGTGCTGCATTTTATTTTGCTTTCCATTTACTTCCGTGCTCTTCCTAAGGAATTTCTGAGCCTCATCCACATTCACATCCCTAAGCTGTTGTCTAATTAATAAATACAACGTGATCAGGATCAGAGGAGCTGTTCTCCCTCAGTGCTCCAGGCACTCTCACCTCATTGGCAATGGTCCTCTGCAGAGATACAGATCCTCTCACCTTAATGATCCTTCACACACCATTTTCTGCCTTGCAACCTGAGCCTGGTTCCATTACAACATAAGAGCATCAGATTCCCTGAGACCTTCCCCTCCTCCATTTCATCCTTGGTTTAAAGTCAATCTGCACACAGCAGACTGTTTTCTGTATTTGTTTTGCTCCCTTCCCTGACTTCCAGCCCCTTAATTCCCAACACATCGTTGATATAAACAGTTATTAGGCATTCCTCCTCCTCCTGAAGTGTTGTCCTCTGAGCAAGCTGTACATTTCAGATCTGGAATGAAACAGCTGCTGCTCAGCCATGGAGCAAAAGGTTCCTGTTTGGAGTACTCAGTGTGCTGCAATTGGGAAGAGCAGTGGCTCGTCCCTGAGGAGAAGCCGTGTGTCCACGCTGGTGAATCAGCTGTGGGTTATCCCTGCACAGAGACACACACCAGCCCCAGGAGGATGGATCAGTGCACAAAATCACAGTGGTAGTGGCACATCCTTGGAGCTGCTGCCATTCCCGGTGCTGGAGAGGGTTGTTCTGAGGGCAAGTGACAACAATTAATTGCTTCCTGCGAAATGCTCCCGCCCTAGTCTCCCTGCCAGCACAAATCCAAAGTGATTTATGACTTCCAGGGAGAGGTTCTCCCGTGTGAGAGCCGGAAGCAGAAGCACAGAGGTTTTGGGTAGGGGAAAAAGGGGAGAATGTGAGGGTAGAGGGTGACCCTGCTGTGTGCTGAGTGACAAGTTTGAGGCTGCCATTGGTGCACAGGGTTGGGGATAGCAGTGCTGGAACTCACGTTGCTGGAGTTTGTTTTGGAGGTGGAAATTAACAGTGTTGATTCAGTTACATTCCGTAATTCAGTGTTGATACAGTTAAATAACAGTGTTAATTAGGATTTACATTCAGGAGGTGGGGTTGGGGAGAGGACAAAACATGAGTGGGACAGGACTGGACGGCGAGGCATCCAAATCATGACTAAGAAAGGTGGGAAAAAAACCCTTTTCTTCATCATTTGAGATTTACTGGTTTATTTACCCCCATTGTTTGGGTACTGGAAAGCTCTAGTTAAAGGGCATATTATGATGATGAGCTCCCAAAACAATCTCTCTTGGGATTCTGAGCCTCAGAACTTGTTTCTATCAGCATCAGGTAGCCTAACAAAAGCTACTACCTGTTTCTACAAACCTTGCCTCTCACCAATCTTTACACCATCGCTGCCACAATGTACCTTCTCTTCCTCTTTTATTCCACCACATTAAATGATGTAAATAAAGCAGTTCCCCTGTGCTTCATTCAGTAACAGCCTAACTGTATATCCTGCTGCTAGCACTTAGGAAAACAATCAATGCCACCTTGGGAATTTGCCACTGTTGTTTTTTTTTTCCAGCAGCTTAATGTCAGCAGCACAATCAAATGCCCCCCAAATAAGCTCTGTCATTGAACAGCAAAGCGAGACATCGTGTTTTCTGGCAGGTTCTGTTTCTATCAGGACAGCTGCTCGCAGTGCACAGGTGTGGAGGTGACAAATACCTTGTAAAAGCCTGAAGTGGTTTAGGTGGATTAAATGCTCAGAGGAGTGTTTAATATTTTATTGCTGCGGGGTTTTGTTATGCCGGGCTCGAGTTCACTCGGTGTCCGGGAGACGGGCCTTCCTCAGACACGGAATATCATTAAGGGGTCTGGCAGTTCTGTCAGGCTGGGAGTTTCAGGTGTGCTGAGGAAGATGGCAGAAAATAAAGATGAGTTCTTTACAATTCAGCTGTCAGTCCTGGGCTGCCTCACAGCCAGAGGTCAGTGCCCAAGAGCAGTGCCTGCTACGTGGCTGGGGGAAACCCCTCTCTCAGCTGGGCAGATGTTCCTCACTTGAAGAGAGGGGGAAGGAGATGTGCCTTCATCTTTTGACACTAAAAAACTTCTTGTTTTGTGCAGGCAGCAGTATTAAAGTCAACACAAACAAAAAAAGCCTCTGTTGGCTTCGGTCCATTTTCTCCCGAAGTGAAACAGATTCAAGGTCACCTTTTGCTCCACTGGCAGGCTCAGGATGCAGCAGTCAATCAAAATACCACAGGAAGCAATGGAACCATTACCTCGAGCGTGATTTCGTTGACCAGCCCTTGGAAATAGCTGAAAACCAAGTGGTTAACCCAGCATGTAATGAATGGGCAAGTGAAAGCCACAAGCAGGAAGGAGCTGGTGCCACTCACACGCGTTTCCAAAACAAATGATCGGCAGACAATCCCAACCCTGTTCCTTGTACAGTTCAAACAGATTTTTACCTGCAGAGGATGGTGCAGATCCAGCACCTCTGCCCAAGGGGTGGAATGCAGGGTGACCCCTGAATCCCAGCCTGCTGGCTTCCCCATTCCCAGGCTCTGCAGCCTTCCTGGATTAACTGGGAGGTTGAGAGACTTAACTGCAGCTCCTCATCTAGAGAGTGATTTTGATAAATCTGCATATCTGCCTGTTCCAGAAATGTTACTGAACCTTAAATTCAGCTCATTAGCCTGTAGCATAACCCACCTATTTATCCTTGACGAGAGCACTTAATGATCTATGTATATCATGCTTGTACATTTGTACAAGATTAAAGTCTGTTTCTCCCTACATAGGTGCATGTGTCTGTGTAAGGGCTCTGAAATTCAGTGTACATAAGAGGTTATTCAAAGAGGAATTAAACCTGCTTTCTGGGAGGCAGTTACATTATTGATGCCTATAACTAATTAAACACTGAGGATCATTGACAGGTTCTGTTAATCATGTGGACTGGAGATGCTCTACTTCCTCCTTTTTAAGGGGCATCAGCACTTTAAACAGAAGGTAGCCCCCCAGGGAGTGATTCAAATGAACATCCTGATTCGAGGGGAAGAGAAAATGTAAATCTGAGCAGAGATCCAGGGGGAAAATTAGGTGTAAGGGCTACAGGTTTCCTCAGCTGCCTATTTTCCCCTTTGAAGGCAAATTTTGAGGTGGAGGTGTTTGCATGAGAACTGGTATTCTCCTCTTGAGGCAGGTAAGCATTCAAATGGCACAGCAGATGGATGGGGCACAGAATGAGGAGAACTCCAAAAGTCTAGTCAAGTGTAGACAGGGTTTTCCTTTTATTTCTTCACATCTGACACTAAACCCACGGCACCTGCCAGGCCCATTACGAGGGAAAGCATTTAATGTCTGCTTTAGGAGCTGTGTGATGTTCAGAGTGGTTTTGAAATGCCTCAGTCATCTCAGCATTTCTTCCTGAGAGGTGAGCTGAGCCTTAAAATGAATGTGCAGTTCTCTAAGGTGTACAGGGGTGTAAGGGCACCCTCCAGGCTGATCCAAACACAGGATTTGTCTGCCAAAGGTAGTTTTTTTCACAGATTAGCAAATTCAGGGAGTCATTTAAGAGGTTGGTTTTCCTGTTCTCATGAGTTTTGAAGATACTGATAGAATTTCCTAATTTTTTTTTTTTTCCCAACCTATCTCCTGTAGCTCATTTTAATTGTTGAAATTTATCTGCAGGTTTCCAAGCTGCCATCAAGTGGTTTTCCTCTCCTGCTTCCTTCCCTTCAGGTTTCAATAACAAGTCCCATCCTGCCACTGGGCACACAGCAGTGTAGCCTGGGTGTTCCTCTGCTACACCTGCATTGGCTGTCACTCACCACAGGAACTATTTCTGATTAGAGACCAAAACCCACTCAGCCATTTAGCACTCTCTGCTAGATGCATTTTAAGAGTATTTCTGCAAACAGGTTTCGTCCTCTATACAAACCATGCCCTGGTGATCTTCCACATGACCTCAAGGGCTCCCCCTTCCAGGGTCATCCAAGGAAAAATGATTCCTGAGCAATCCTGATAGATAAGGCTGCCAGAAGAATAGATTCAGGGCATTAGGCATGGTCTGTTCTCCAGCTGTGTACACCTTCAAGAACTGTCTGACTGAAAACATTGCATGAGAGTTTTTCTGTTGGAAAAAAAAAAAAAAAAAGAGAGACATTTAAATGCTGGTTTTGAGAGGGCTTTTCCATCATAACCTGATTTCTTTTTTTTTTTTTTTTTTGGGGGGGGGGGTTCAAATAATAAATCAAAAAGCAGTTTAGAGAATTCAGAGGTTAAAAAAAAAAAAGTCCAGCAAGATGGATGGAGACTGTACTGAAGTTAAATAGCACAGGTCTTGTGTGCAGCCTTCTTCTCCCGGTTTCTTTTAGACCAAAAGATATCTATGACTTCTGTTTTCATCTCCAGCACCTCCTTCTTTGTGACAGGGAGCAAAATGCTTCCAGCATCAAGGGATTGTTTTTCCATGTCTGCAGAGGAGTGATGTAATATTCATCTCCCCGTAAGTACAAACCTGATCATATATTTAGCTTCTAAAGTTTGTGTTTCACATCTCAGCTGAAGACATTTTTTTTTTTTTCTTTCCAGGCTCCTGCTTGAAGGCTTGAAGGAAAAATGAGTGGCCCGGATCCCTTGGGAATATTTTCCACAAAGACATGTAACATTATACTGTATAACTTGCATTATCTGGCACCCCTTCCTTCCAGGTGGTAACTGGGCTGTGGGTGGTTTAGGTGGACAATTCCCCTTTCATGGGTTTAACTTTTGCTTTGGATGTGTTGTGAAGGCACCTAAGGCTGCAACTCAATTAATATCATCAAAGGCAATTCTGATTTTTCCAAACACACAGAGCCCAGAAGCAAAAAAACCCCAGAATAAGTCTTTCTTCAACAGCACTTCTAGGGGCCTTCATTGTCTTTATGGGCTTATTTTTTTTTAATTTACTTTTTTAAACTGGTTCAAAGAGCTGGAGGAACCAGAAGCACATCACTTTCAACACCACTTGTGAGTTGTCATCAAGGCAGGGAGAAGAAAGTAAAAAAAAAAAAAAAAAAAAAAAGCCCTAATGCAGCAGTTATTCTTAAATTTGCCCGAGGCAAATCAGTCCTGGGCGTGCATTTTTGTCCAGGCTTGTAGGTATCTGTGCAGGCTTGTGGGAGGAACCTATGGCTTCTTCCAAGGTGCACTGCACACCATGGACATCCTTTCCTATTAAAAAATTGCCCCCAACCCCCCCCCCCCCCCAGTGTTACCTGGGTAAGATTGTTAGTGTGGAACATGATGACAGAACTGTCCTAATCAGGAGAGAGTCTTGCAGAGGATTATTTCCTAACAGTGACCTGACTCCTGGATTCAAAAGCAGCAGCTGTGAAACTCTGCCAGCTCTTTTCTTTGCCATCCTTGTGAGTTTTGGAGCTGGTAGAGTAAAGCTTTGATGTTGATTGGAATACTTGACTTTCCTGTACCTGTCTTATATCATAATTATACTTTTGTATTTGATCAAAAGGGGGAATCTACATTAAAGAGCTACAAAAAGTACCTCCTAGCTGGATTTAAAACAAAAATAACAATCAGGTGTTTTCCCAAGGCTGCAGCACTTAGAAACTAAGTCCCACTCCAAGTCTCAAGTTTAGCTTTTGTTGTAAGAACGACTGTAACGACCTGTTTTAATACAACATTATAACAGATGGAAGCTCAGGCTTTCTGAATTTCAACATAGCTGCAATCTCGAAGTTAAGAAATGATTAGCCCTGCAATTAGGTACCTTTAATTGAATCCCTGACACTTGCTTAATTATAGCAGCACTGCAGACACGCTATGAGAAGCAGTGGAAATCAGCTCTGACACACCCCTCCCGGGCTTCCATTGGCTGGAAACTCGTTAGGCTTGACGGGTAGGCTCTGGAGTCAGAGGGGGATTTCGAAGCAAATAAATAGCAGGTCCTTCCAGCCAGCCAGAAATGGATTTCCACTTGTCTGAACCCGGGGCTGGAGCGAGCTGGTGCTGAGAAACAAAACCCGACCTCCTGCCCGAACCATTGTGCTTCATGTGGCTTCTGTGAAGGAGGGATTTTGGAAGCCTTTCTGGGCCGTGTTTCCCGGGAGCAGCATGGCTTGCTGCATGCTGCAGATCACCGGCCTCATCTTCGGGGGCGTCGGCATGGTGGGGACTTTGGCAGCCACGGTCATGCCCCAGTGGAGGGTGTCTGCCTACCTTGAGGGCAACATCGTGGTGTTTGAGACCATCTGGGAAGGGCTGTGGATGGACTGCATCAGCCACATGGGCCTCAGGCTGCAGTGCAAGTTCTACGACTCCTTCCTGGCTCTCCCCCCGCCCCTGGAGGCGTTCAGGGCCCTCATGTGCATCGCCGTGGTCCTGTCGGTGCTCTCCTTCCTGATGGCCATTGTTGGAGTGAAGTACACCCAGAGGACCAAGGAGGACCCCCAGGGCATCAGCATCTTCATTCTGGCAGCCGGAGTTGCCTTCCTCCTGACGGGGGCCCTGGTTCTGATCCCGGTCTCCTGGACCGGAGGGAGCATCATCCGCGATTTCTACGATCCAGAAGTCCCCGCGCCGCTGAAACGGGAGCTGGGAGCCGCTCTCTACGTGGGCTGGGCGAGCAGTGCCCTCCTCGTGGCTGCGGGAGGGATGTACTGTCACTTCTGGTGCTGGGCTGACACATCCGCAAAATCCAGGTATCCGTCGCTTTCCCGTCAGGGCCCTCACAAAGCCGGCCCTGCCAGAGGGACATCCCTGGGCGTCCATGCCTATGTGTGATCCTGGAGCCACGGGATGCTGTGGGTTGGAAGGAACCTTGAAGATCACCCAGTTCCGAGGGCAGGGCCACCTTCCACTGGACCAGGTGGCTCCAAGCCCTGTCCAGCCTGACCTTGAACTTCCAGGGATGGGGCAGCCCGTGGATCTTCCTGCTTGGCAGGTTGATGTGTGCTGATGGACTTGACAATTAAACTGCAGGTCTGTAACAGAGGAGCACTTTTGTGCCTTTTTGCTGTTGACAGAAAAATCTCCCCAGATGAAAAATCTCCCCCTTTTTTTAGGGGGGAATGAAGGATGACATGGGATCAACAGCAGTCAGGAGGCTCTGAGAGAAGGTGGCTGGGCTGGAGGGGAGGCAGCTGCTGTGCAACAGCCCCATTGCCCTCCCCTGAGAACCCCTGATGTGCAAAGGGAGCAGTGCACTTCCCTCCAGGTAAAGTCTTCCCAAGGACTGGTCTAGAATACAGAGGTGAGCAGTGTGGAGAGCCTGGAGTTGGCAGCACGGCTGAGGCAGCTGCTGAATGAACAGAAGAGCCTCCAGCAATCCAGCTTCCAGTACTGCCACACAGATGTTTGTGCTATCCCCTCTGGAAGCCCCTGTGATTGATTGGATTTCACTGGTGCTTGTGGAGCTGCTGTATCCTCCTCCTCTCTTGTGCAGAGCACAGAATACAGCCCATAGAACAGCAAAATTTGTAATTCCTTCACCAAAACTCACCATCAATGCATTGATTTTTTGTTGCTTGCTACCTCTCATCTTTCCTGGCTTCTCCTTTTCTGTAGGCAGCAGCTACTTCTCTATAAAATTCAGGACAGACCATCTATCTTTATGCACTTCAGAGCACTGTGCTAATGTGAAGTATAATCAAACAAGCCAGGCAGTGTAAATGTGCCATCCCCACCTGCCTGTTGGAGCACCGAGAGTTCCTGCCTACGACTTCCATCACACCCACCAAAGCCAAGCCCTGACTGCTCTGACTGCTTTGTGCTCTCCAGGTTGATTTGGAAATGCAGACCGAGCAGCCTGGTGCCTGTCTGTCCAGCAGGCAGGATCCAACAGCATCTGCAGTTGTGTACCTTTTTATTCCCAGCTGGAAACCTGGGCTCTGCTTTTTGACAGTTTCCATATCATGACCCTGATAAGTGACCAAAGAAGGTCTGGTTCAAAATGTGGGTGTTTTTTTTTTTTTTTTTTTTTTTCCCTGGTTCTTTTCACAGCAGTAACGGATGGCACCATTTAATGGATAATTTTATGGCACAGGTGCTCAGCTTGATCCTTTTCCGTGTCTGTGACTGGCATCTGAAAAAAAGGGCGTAATGACTTTCTGAGTTGAGCAGAGCGGTGCCTTTCCACACTCCTTAGGCTGCTCAGATTGAAAGAGAACATGGAGAGCTGCATTTAATTAAACAAGCCTTTTATTAACTTGACTCCAGATGAACCGAAATGAAACAGTGCCATTGCACACAGACATTCGTTACCTATATTAACTGAGGTGCATTTGCATTTAAGACAAGCAGCTCAGATCTTCTAGTGGGAATTACCCAGGCACCAGAAAACAGGTTTGATGCATCCAGCTCCTCACTTGAGCAGTCAAATCAGCACTTCCTAATTCTAGATGAAAATTTAAGAAAACAGTTGTAAATAGGTTTTCTAGTGCTAAATCATGTATTTTTTTATGCTGTCTTAGAGCTGCTGAAGTCTGTCACAGCAGCTGCCACACACAGCTTCAGTCAGGGGAGTCATTCTGTTGACTTTGGTAATAATTTACACTACCCTGAGGATCTCCACCTCTTATTTTACTGTATTTCTGTCCTATAATACGTATTTTGTTTAATACAGAACTATTTGATGAGTAAGCCAGAATTGCACATTTTGGATTAATTTAGATATGACATTTGTGATTAACAAAGCAGAGGATGAAGACATTTGCAATGCAGATTTGATATATATTTATATGTAGGTAATGGATTTAAATGATGATGTATTCAGTGTAATGCAACCTTATGCAGATGTAGGTGCTTAAGAAGTAATTAAGTACAGTTTTCTATAACATTAATTAGAGGATCCTGAATGCTTCCACTATTAGTGGATCTAGAAATCCACTCATCTAGAAATCAAATTCGAACTGGGTGTGCCATTTACACCAGTAACTTTATTTTCAAAGAGTAGAAAGATAAAACTGTTTTATTTGAGCACTTAACATTAGTTTCAAAGAAAACCCAAGCTTTTTATGTCTAACCTTAACATGCAATGACTTCATGTTGCCCCATTTCTCCCTTTTACCAGTTGATCAAAAGAGGAGCTCAAAATCTCTAAGCTCAGACAACCCTGTGCTCGTGTGTGGGCTGGGAATCCAACCTGGATTCCAAGCATGGAGCCAGGCTTGGCTGCTCTTGGCACGTCTGGGGTTTTAGGGACACAAACAGCAATTTCAGGTGATGTGATGGAGCATTTTGGACTCACAGGAATCTGTTTAAGAGTCTGTGACATTAACGTTTCTGACTTGGATGCAGAAATATCTCATGAGAACCCGCTCTGCAGGAGATACAACATGGTTACCTCGTCCCTTTGAACAGACCTGAAATTCTATTTCAGTTCTATCTGTCCACTGTTGTGCATTCTGGTGGGGAAAATCCCATAAAGAGGATTCCTAGATATTTCACCTCTGTATGCAGGGGGTGCATTTAGCTGAGGAAGCTGAAGGGGGTGCCTTTGTGTCTGCTGAGCGACACAGAGTTTTTTCATCTTCCTTTCCCCTCTTCAGGAACCTCTGATGTTCTGAGCTGACTCGTTGGAAATTTGGAAGTGTGAGTAGGGAAAGGAAGTTTTAAGACTTAACAAACACCTGCAGTTGAACTTTAAATCGCTGCTGTTGATGAGTTTTCTGGGGGAAACAGGGAAAGCTTGGCTTGAGAGGAGTGATGGAGGAGCCTGCATACATCTCTGGTGCCCAAGGCTGCACCTTCTCTACCCTCCACCTGCTGCTCCAGAAATATCCCGACTCCTTCTGGGTTACACCCAGCCAGGCTTGGTCTCGGGTAACCACGAGGGTCTAAGGTGATTTTTGGAGCTTATTTAGCTGGCTGAACATTTCCTGGTAGAGTCAGGTGGGAGAGGAGGGGATGCTCGGGAGCACGTGTGGTGCAGCAAAGACATTTAGGGAAAGGGTTGTGGAAACGGAGTGTTGGTCACACAGCGTGTGATGGAGGGCTGGGAGGAAGCAGGGTGTGAATAATCACTCCTGACTGGACTTTCCTCTGGGAAAAAAAAGGCCTGACATGTTGGTGTCACTTGCTGTGGATGGGCCAGGGATTGCTAAAATGTTGTGTCAGGCTTTTCGTGTGCTGGAGCTCTGCTTTCGCTGAGGAGGGGAGGCTCTGGTGCTGCTGTGTTCACAGTCCTCCAGGCACAGCTGTCAGAGGCTTCAGGCCTGCTGTATTTGTTTTAAACAGCTGATTAAATATTGTGGTTAAATCTCTAGCTGAATATCCTAATGCTGTTGTATACCTTAATATTTGGTGACTGCAGGACAAAAATGACGTTGGAAACAAATGTGACCAGCTGAGATTTTGCTATGTATTTGAAATAAATGCATGAACTCCTTAGTTGGTTTTGGTTTTATTTTTTTTTACCATTGTGTCATTTCTTTTTTATATTAAAGTGAAGGAATGTATTTCCCCATTGCCAGGGAAAGACAGCTTCAGTATTTTTATAATGCTCTTTCCTGATTCATTCTTGGTTTCTACAATCTGCTGGGGGCTTTGCTAGATAATAAACAAAGTGGGACTGATTCCTTGGGAAATAAAATATACAAAACTGATTTAGTGTTGGTTTCCAAGACTTGTTTATAAGAAGTTTCCTGAAGCAAACTGGTATTTCAAAACCTGGTCCTGAAATGTATATTCGTCTCTGAGATGAAAAGAAAAGATGCTGGAGCAAATAATCCACCACTAAGATGCAGCCAAGGGAATAGGTTTATGGCAAAAACGACGGCCTAGCAAAACACTTCATTGGAACAGGAAGAAGGATCAGACAGGGTTTGAGACAAATAAATTCAGGCAGCCCTCAGTCCTGATGTGCAAAGTTCTGTGTGAGGGACACTAAATGAGTTTATGTTCAAAAATGTTACAGCTCTCCTGCCAATCAGTGTGAGGGCTCATGAAGCCAGACATGGGGTCTTGATTGTGTCCCGACTGACAGCAACCACCCTTCTGAAAAAGGCACAGTTGGTCTTTTCAGGGGAGTCCCACCTCGCCTTGGAAAGCTGGGACAGAGCTGAGCCATGGAATAAACAATCCCTTCCCTTTGTACCCGAAATGCTCTCTGACTGACACACTTTGCTTCCCTGATTTGAGTCTTGGAGTCTTAGCGAGACTAACTTGACATTTTCTGACTCCTTTAAGAAGCAAAGAGCAAAAGAAAACAAGAAATGCCCTCAGAAGGGAAGGGCATTTTCTGCTGGAAATTTCTGTGTCAGGGCTTCTTGCATTTCTGCCACTCATAGAAAATGTTCCAGCTGTCAACGAGAACAAACAAAACTTCTACAAAAGCACAAATATTTTGGTTGTAGCAACACCAGGGAGCAGAACTGGTGAGAGAAAGGGTTGTGGAGCAGAATTAACAAGCCATGAACACCCACAGAGCAGGCATCTGAGGGTTTGTTCAGTTCCAGGGATGAGAATGGATTGAAGCCGTTGTGTTCTCAGTGAAAATAAATAAGTCACTGCATCATTTTAAAAACAGTTAAAGGAAGGAGAGAAAACACGATAATGACCTTGTCTGCACTAGAACAAAAGAACACAAATGATTACCTGAGATTCTCATCCCTACACTTCCAGCCATTTAAAAATGACAAAGTGAGCTAATTATACCATTAGGTTTCTTTTTTTTAATCTACTCGATTGGCTTCTCACTTGAATATGTCATTACCAGAACAGTGTGAAATTTTGAGGCATTACAGAAAAGTAAACTTTGCTGTACTTTTGCTTTCTGTTGCCAGCCAGTTCAAGCACTATCTATGTATCAATCACTAGAGGGGAATGCATCATTCAGTTCCCTTCAGCATTCCCTTTTTTTTTTAGTTTAAACGTTGCTTTTCATTTAAACAAAGACAACGAAAAAAGTGCTCACACCAATTTAACTGACAAATCCAACACCTTTGGGGAAAAAAACACACTCCAAAAACAGAAACCACAAACCCATCCAGTTCTGTTCCCTGCATCAGCACCTTCAAACTGGATAATGCACTAATTCTGTTGCCCACTTCTGCTGGGGACCTTAATCTGTGGCTTTTGTCTCAGTTACCATGAAGTGGTGCCTGATTGCCAAATGACAGAGATGATGAGTCCATTAGCGTTTCAGCTTCTGTCTGATGGAAGAGTGACTGACAGAGTGATAATGTTTATTCATTCAGAGTTTCCACTGTCATGCCAGATGGTGCTGAGGGATAGAAAAACATCTCTAGACCCCAACAAACGTTTCCTCCCACACCATCATGTCCGGTCAGAGTTCAGCAAAAATTGGCAGCATAAACTCCACGTGCTGAAGAAAAGTGTATTGTTAACTGAGCACTTTTTTGCAAGGCCAAGTGGACTTTTGTGCAGGCAGGAAAATGCAGTGATTATCAAATTGATTATCCAGAAATGGAGTTTGTGGGGCCAAGGGATGTGTGTGAGGTGATGAAGTGCTGGTTAACACAGGCAACAGAAAGCCCCGAGCAGAGCAGCGGTGGCTTCCTGGGCTCACCACACCCACCACCTGGTTTGTGGGACACCAAAACATTGTGGTGCCTGACACCCCACAGTTTGGAAACACTCCAGTGCCAAGAGCTGATTACATCCTAATCCTTCTTTGAGTGATGCCCGTGGCAAATTAAAGAGAGACTGAGCATCATTCCCTGTTCACAAATCCGGGGTTTGAAATTGGTCATTTCAAACCAGTACCAGTTCACATGGGGAGCCAAAACACCCTTAAAACCTTGGAGGGTGAAATAAAGCTATGGGGGTGCAAGACTTGGGAGATAAATGCTCATCTTGTGAGTTAGGAGTGAGGATGAAGCTCAAAGTTTATTGAAGGTGATGGAAAGGTTGTTGTTATGACCAATAGATCCTTTAATTTCCAGGCATGTCAGCATCAGTTACAGTTGTTCAGGGTGAGCTGTCAGGAGTCCTGGAGGGTTTGTTCAGTTGCTCAGGGTTTCCTGTAGGGGTGGATAATCCCCTGCCACTGCCTGCTGAAATTCAGTGCTGGGTGTTCTTTCTCCTTTGGCATTTTTGGAACAACCTCCCCAACTCCTCACACACACACACACACACACACACACACACACACACACACACACACATACATTGTCAAAAACATGATGTCCATGTTCACTGAAACAATTTTCCATCATTTTAAACTGCTCCCAGATCACATAATCTGTTATATCATTGGTAGACTGAGCATTGATAAACACAGAGATTTCCCAAAGATTAGAAGCCCATAATCCAACGCAGTTTACTCACTGTGTGTTTACGTCCTTAATTAGTGCCTGAAAATCCACCCCTCTCTTTAAGATACATTCTGAGATTTTTTAAAATTATGCTGTCCTGTCAGCAGGGGAGTTAATAAATCTAGGTTTTATCCAGGCTGGTTTTGTCTTTCCTTTAGGGCCACTTGCTCTGCTGGGCAGTGTGGGCTGCCCAGACCACTTGGGCCACTTGCCTCTCCCTCCAGAGCAGCTTTTTTCAAGCTGCAGAACACTAATTTTCATGAGAAAGAGAGCTGAAAATTTATGTTTACCTAGGTTTGGTGCTGCCATGTTTTCCTACATTATTTACCAGGTAGAAAATGAGTTCCTAGAACTTCTGTGAGAATAGTTAACTTCAACCTCCAAATCAGCAACAAAAGGAGTTGGACCTTGATGATCCTAATGGGTCTCTTCTAATTGAGAATATTCTGTGATTCTGTGAAAAAAAATAACCTTTTTCACAGGATCGAGATTAGTTATGGTTAGAGGTGCAATCTTTACCTTTTCTGAGTGATTTCATACGAGTAAATTCTTTTTTTTTTTTTAATGCCAGAGCACTGTAGAAGTCTTTCCAACAATGAGATGTGAAACCCTCACATCTAGATTTTCTTTTTTAACTCTTCCTGTCACATTTTAAATCACATGTCAGTGTATTTATTATTAAACTTCCATTTTACATGCAGCTGTTTGCATAAAAAGTCATCACTTGGCATCAGGAGAATAAAACAGTGATATCCACAGGTGGGAATAATGTCATGGTTTTGACTGTGCAGCTTCCTTTGCAATAACACTTCAAAAATGAGTACTAATATTCCATATTAAGAGAATGAAATGCAGAAATAGAAATGGCCAAGGGTTTGTTTTGCTGGGAATGATCCCTTCAGGTGGAGAAAAAAATCATACCTTCATAAAAATCATAAGGCCAAAGATTTATATAAGACTTGATGACCTAATAGCATCATCAAAGGAAGCAACTAAGATTGCAGTTGGGCTAAAAAGGCTTTAATAAAGTGATGGAATTGCCAAAATACTGAGTTTGTGCTGCTCTAGAATGTTTAGTTTCCCCACCACCAATTCTGTGCAAGGTGATTAATTGATCTTTAATTAAGGGAAAAAGTAAGGTGGCCCAGGGGAAGGGCAGAAAAGCCAATCTCTTTTAAATATTCATAACATTCTCCATAACAGTCAAACTATGAAAAGCTCTTACCCCTCAAAACAGTTAACCATTAAATTTTAGTGGGATATAGTTGTTTTAATTTTCAAGCTGATCACAAAACTAGGGCTCACGTGTTTAGTTGAATGAATTCAAATTGCTATTTATTTTTTCGAGAAGCACATTTAGCAGCAGCCATAATGCAATTGCCAGCAATGGGAAGTGCATTGAGATCTTAATCAATCAATCAATCAGTCTTAATAATGAATGAAAACAAAATTCGCCTTTCAATATAGTGGAGTTCTTGTTAAAGAAAGATTTATTTCCTGCCCCTTTTCTAGCTAAAACTCTACACCCATGTTTCATTTTTACATTTGAATGCTTATTTTTTATATTTACTATTAGCATTAATGTTTAATACACCTTGTCTGCCTGTTGTCAAATCATAAATCTTGTGTCCTCCTAATTCCCAGTGTAACTATTTATTCAGGAAAACCAACTATTCTGAGATGATTACTCTGCAATTTTATTTTGTGACCAGATGAGTTGCACAGAACAATTTATTTCTGCACATCACCTTTTAACAAAAGTATTGGAGGATGCTTTTGACTTCAGTGAAATCCATATCAGAAATAAAAGCAGAGTTTGAAGGTAGGACATGGGATAGGAATGGGGGCAATAATTATGGTAAGGAGAGAAGAAGGCAAAAACCTGTTCTAGGGGGATAATGACTGAGCAGAGGGAATCTGGGAGGTTTGAGGGCACAGTAAAACACCACTGGTGGCATTTGGAACGCTGTAATAGGAATTACAGTACTTGAAATGCCAGCAGGTAAGGAGGGTTTTCCAGCAAACATCAGTCAGACTTCAGAAATCCCACAAACGCCTGGGTGGGAAGAGCCTGTGCTGGGAAACACCTGTCCTAACCCTAAATCAGTGCTTAGTCAGTGCCTTGTGTCTTTAAATCCCTCTCCAGGTGTGTAGTTTCTGGGTTTTCCCCGAGACCAGGAAGATGCCATCCAGGTTTTGGAGATGGAGGAGCTTTTAAGGCCCTGGTTGTGCAACCCACACGAGCACACCCTTTGCCTTTGCTAACTTCCCTGCCTGAACTGACACCCAGGTGATTTTTTAGGCTATCAGCAGCTTGGAAGCGTGACAGTGTCAGCACTGCCAGGGCCAGATCCCTCACGAGCACCCTGCCAGCTCCATCAGCCCGGGGAAAGCCTGAAATTGGGGAATTTCAGGGAATGAGGCTGAGAAATAAGGCCTGGTTCTCAGCCCTGAGATCAGACCACTTGGCCCTGCTCAGAGTGGGAAACTAGGAAGGATAAACAGTATGGAAACAGAGGAATGAGAAGAGATAACTATTCCCAACAAGGAGATCAGGCAGTGGGACCTAACAAAGGTTCTGGGAAGCTGATGAGCCAGAGGGAATTGAATGGCAACAAAGTGGCTTGAGGGAATAATTTAAAATACATAAATGCATTCCTGGGGTTTAAACATACATCTGTATTTATACAATTTATATAGTTTATACAGGGGTGGTGGTAGGGCCTCATTCTAAACTCACTGAAGCCAATAACATCTCCATGAACATCTGTGGGTGCTGCACAGAGACTTCGTGTTTCTCAGGGGCCTGTCAGTGAGAAATGTCTTCATCAACCCTTGGCATTTTACATCTTGACCAGCTGCCAGCTCCTGGTGAGTCCATGTGAGGGAAGGACATAAATACCTACGGCAGGAGCTTCCTCAGGGTGCTTTTGAAGGGCAGAAATAAACCGTAGAGGGTTGTCTTTCTCTTCCATCTGTGTTAGCTCAAAGAATTCTAATAAACTGAAAAGGGGGTGTGTGTGTTCACAGTCACACGGGTTTCTTGTTAAATAATGCAGTGATGAAGCAACTGTTTAAGAATAGAGATGAAGAGAGAAGTAGATGTTTCACGACTCTTCCCTCTATTACCCATTCCTCAGGTATAACTGACCATGCACAAGTGCCACCTGGAGTGAAATATTCTGGATAAAGAAGCGCTGACTGATCTCCAGTCACTTCTCAGTAACTGTTTCTGTTACTATTCCTGCTCCTCCATTCTTAATTTGCCACAGACATCAGCTGAAATCAGTTATGCCACACGCTCAAACTCGACTGACAACAATATTCTTTCAGAGGATTCAGAGCTTGCTCTGTGTATTTCACAGGATCCTTTCTCTTGCAGTAATTAATTCTCTGCATCTGGCCAAAGATTGCATTTTGTTATCTGCCTGAGCATAATTCATGCTATTAATATGTAAATTAGCAGGTTGTAGTTTTCTCAGAGAAGAAGAACTTTTTAACATTTTAGTGATAATTTCACAATGGTGGGTCCCTCTCCGTGTTTTGAAAGTGTGAGTTTTGCTTGTATTTCACCACAGAATGCCAAAGTGAAAATCAGATTTCATTACAGCAGGGAACACTGATACTGGCCAGCCCAGTTCTCTGCCAGTGCCTGTGGAGAGCTGTTAGAGAAACAGGCATCATTGTGTTGGAAATGAATGAATTTAGGGAGGTAAACCCTGAACTCTGTAAGAAGAGAACAAGGCAGCCCCTCTAAAACAAATACTGAATAACCTTAGTGGTAGGGATTCGTCCTGCTAGGATAAAGGAGTATTTAGAGCAGAGTATTTGCCCTATGGCTCTACCCTAAAAAGCTCCAGACAGCACGAGCCTTCTGCTCTGTGTCTGTCATTGAGAGGTTCAAAAAACCCGGGGTGTTCAGTACACTTTGATTTCCGGAGTCTTGCTGCTGGCGTTTTCCCCTAGCTGTCTTCACATTTATTCCCCCCCCCTTAACCATCTGATTTCCCATCCAGAATCTCTCTTTCATCCATCTCTTCCCCAACTGTTGTTTTCCCAGGATCAGAGGTGGTGTGTCCCCCTGCCGCCCCACAGAGTATGCTTTGCCTTGGGAGAGATGGGGAATCCTAAAATATCTGTTTAATGTCACACAGTCTTTGGAGGCCCAGCACTTCAGCCCACAGCTCATGCCAGGCACTTACCCCTGGCTGATGAGAGACGATTTGGATTTTCCTGGCCCCTGGGATACCAGCTGCCATTTGGCTCCTGCAGCTGGAATAGGATTCACTGTTCTGTGCTTTGGATGATCCAGAGTATATGGTGGGAAGATATGGAAGTCCATAAAAGTGTCCTTTTGCCTTGTTTCCCAGGCTGAAAAACATGTGCTTTTCACACAGTTGCTTTAAACAGAATCGTAACTCAAGTAGGGCAGGGGGGATGCAAACAAATACATTTATTTATGGCTCCTGAAAGGAGCTACAAGGAAGGTGGAGAGAGACAATTTACAAGGGCCTGGAGGGACAGGACAAGGGGCAATGGCTTCAAACTGACAGAGAGTAGATTTAGATCAGGTGTTAGGAAGAAATTGTTGGCTGTGAGGGTGGGGAGGCCCTGGCACAGGTTGTCCAGAGAAGCTGTGGCTGCCCCATCCCTGCAAATGTTCAAGACCAAGGAGGGGCCTTGGAGGAAGCTGGGATAGTGGAAGGTGTCCCTGCCCATGGCAGGGGTGAACTGGATGAGCTTCCAACCCAAACCATCCTGTGATAAATCAGTCACAGGGCAAGGTGCCATCCAAAGCTCTTGTGTGGCCCTGGGTGAGCCAGTTCAGGGAGGTCACTGAGCTGAAAGCTGATGCTGAAGTTAATCCATTAAAAAAAACAGGAAGAATCAATTTTCAGCCAGATCAGCTGTCTGAAGAGGCTCACCCTGTGTTCAGTTCATATGAGCACCAGCACAAGAGGAGGGTGGGAGGGTTGGGAGAGTCTGAACAGCCCAGATTTCATCACCTTAAGCCGCTGAGAACTGCACCTGCCTGCGCTCGTGTCACTGCAAACCACCTGCCATTCACGCAGACTTGTACAAGTAATTGAGTTAAATAAACATCAACAGCGAGTAAAAACATGTCACTCACCACTACCTGTTCACTGGGAGAGGACACAGAAGTCACCTGCTGTGGCATGACTACAGGTTTCAGGTGAGGGAACCTCAAAGTCTTTCATTCAGACCTTCTGTGCTGGAGAGATGGAGAGCAGTGTGTCCACCGAGTGCCTCACTTTGGAAGTTCTGACATTAAATGGAATTAAAGAAACAAGGATGTTGCTACCATTAAATATAGGAGTTTCTGAAGTCTGGTAATCAGAGCCTGGGACCTCATACAAACTTACTGACAGCAAAATGTGTAGAACTTTTTGCCACTGCCATGAAATCGCTCAAATTGGCTTAAAATCCTGTTTTAAAACAAAATTACTTACTTAGGCTTTTTGTGTGTGCTCTGGATCTCAGAGTCCTTAGGTTCTTCTGCATGAATTTTGCATTAAATTATAAAAGCTGCAGTAGTGTTTTAAGTTAGGAAGAACTTCAAAAGTTCGGATTTTCCCATAATCCACTGACTCAAAGGATTTTAAGAACATCAAACACAGCTAGACTTTCCACTAAATCCTAATAGCTGGCATAATAAATTCATATATATATGTATATATATGCATAAGTATTTGCATATAGGCACATAACTATAACAAAAATCCTTATTCCCTTCCTTAAAGAAATTTGCAGTTTTTATGAGTTTTAAAATTCCTGTAGGTCATGTGTGTGATCTCTGGCATAAACAATCCACGAATATTTGAATCACGGTCCCTTTGATCAAGTTCTTGATCTTTCTGTTCGTTTTCCTCGGGGTTCATTGGAGTTTTGTTGTCGTTTGGTCTCTCACTGCTCCAGTGTAACCAAACAAACAGGAGCTTTAACATCGGTTCTTTCTGAAGCAGCTCTGGAGCTGAACAGAACTTCATGGAAGACCAGATCTGCAGCTGCTCTGCTGCCTGGAGAGAGAGAGAAAGGGAGGAAATATTATTTCCCTTGTGGGTTGCTCCTTGGACCTGTTTGGGCCTGTCAGGAGGATCTGAGTTGCTGATTCCGAGGAAATGCCGCATCATCAGTCTTAGACCTGCTCTGAGAAACAGCTCCCTGCTGCCTGTGCAACGTGCAGCCTCCTCAGTCATTGCTGACTTTTGAGAACAGGAACTCTTAGTCAAAGGCCTATTTAAACTAATTTCCCCTGAGAACACAACATTTTCAAGTTCTGATACCAAAAGGTGAAATATTTGGGAAGCATTGCGGAGGTAGAAGGGCCTGTGCTAAACCTCGGGAGAAATGGTGGCTGCACTTGATGCTTTTTCATGTTATAGACCTCGTTAATGATGCTATTTTTGGAGCTGAGGAGACATCCCTGCTCTAAAGTTCTCCCATTTCCTCAGCTGTATTTCCCTGTGTTCTGCATGAGCATGGCAGGATAGTCAGTTCCTGGTTTCTAGCAGAGTTTAATTCTCCGTGAAAGTGTTTGGCTGAAACTTGTGTCCAGGGACGTGTTAGCAATGCAATGAAAATAAAAAAAAAACCAAACACTTTTGCCTTAGTGACCTTCAAAAGCCACTCAGTTCCTGCAAAATACAGTTCTCTGTTTTCCCTGTGAGCTGTTTGGTGTGCACAAATGATGTGAATGGCGGCATGAAATAAATAAACCTTCAGTCACATCAGATTACTTAAGCCTGGGTGGGAAGCAGGATGTCACCCCTGGCTTGGCACTCAGCTTAGTTTATGAAAAACTGGTTTTCCCGTCCAGTGTGTGGACCTAAAAATCCATCACATTTGTTGTGAAATGGTGATTTGTCAGCATAAGATCTCTGGAGTCAGGTTTTCAGTCGTGACAAAAGGATGTGGAGAGCTGAACAAAAGGGGTTTGGGAAGGATTTTCGAAGGCACAAGTGACACTCAGGAGCTGGGTCTGCCACAAGTCGGTGCCTTTAGGGCCGAGATGGGAATGCACATGCCTATCTGGGCTTCCTCAACCAGTTCGGCACCTTTTCTGAAACCTAAAGAACTGGATGGACCGGGGATCTGCTCTTCCACGGAGCAGAAACCTGCAAGAGGGGAAGGGGCAGCAACCAGGCGTGAGGAGAAAACTTTGTTCCCTGCCGAGGCAGCAAGAGGGGCAGAGCCAGCCTGTCCCTGTGAGCCAGTGGATGGGAATTTCCCTCCTGGGAATCTGAGTTTGAGCCACCTCTGATCCCTCCCAGGGTAGTGGTGACGTTAAACCACAGCTCAGAGTGATTTTTACACCCGGACTGCGGCACTGAGGGACTCGGCAATCCTCTGCTCCAGGAAAGATGAACTGATGCGTTGCCCTGGTGCATCTGCTTGGGTGAGTTCAGCTGCCACCCAGCCCTGAAACCTAAACGTTTCTGGGCTGAGACAGCTAAATAAGGACAGGATATCACTGTGTGAATAACTACTTTGCCTTGTCTCTGATAATTTCTGCAGGTGAATATAAGGGCTGCATCTAGCCGGGATGACAAAGCCACACACACGAGAAAATAAAGAAACTTTGCTCTAATTAGCGGCTCTGTCACCAAATCCGACTGCTGGGACCGAACAAAGGGAAGCACTGCCTGGCTGGAGCTTCGTTTGGAGGCTGGGTGTCAAGAGAGGGTAATTTGATCCATTCTGGCAACCCGACAGTAATTTGTCAGACACGCTACAGACCTGTGCTACTGTCTTTGCTGGAGATGAGATGTCCTACTTTCCTGATTAAAACCAACCCCCTGATTTGCAATTCTGAACCAGGAGATAATTGCTCCAGCAGCATTCCAAACCGGGCTACAATTATGGAGTGGGCATGCATTAACAGTGCTAATTTAATTTGTGTGCCCATTTGTTACACGAGCAAAGAGTCTTTCAGGCATTACTGTTAGTGATATTTTTTTTGCCTCCAATACATATTGGAGGCCGCGTTCACAAGGCACACTTTCATGAATAAAACATGAGAGAACCAATTCCTCTGCCTGCCGAAACAAAGAAAACAAACATTGCCTTTGGGACGCTCAGTACAAACAGAGATGCTCTCAGGCTCGCACGGAACTGCCTCACCTGGGAAGGGGAGTGGAGCTGCCTGAAACAAATATTACATTTCGCTAGAACTGCCACAATCCTGACAGCAAAGTGGTTTTGAACGCCGGCTAATCGAAATAGCTGCTAATCGGCTCGATAATTAGCATCACAATGAAATCTGCCTACCGGCCTTCTCTGCTCCTTGTGCTCCAAGGAAAAAAAGCCCCCAGTGGTCAATGACATCTATTTTTTTTTTTTTTTTAGGAGAAGGGGACTTTCCAAGGTGCTGAAGGATGAAGCAGAGACGGATGGGCATCTGTCTCCCAGGAACGAATGTAATGCCCGTTCCTCACAAATCACAGCTTAAAAAACTGTTGCTCAGTTTCCTCTGAGTATTCTGGCTCCAGCTGAGTGGGAGTTTTATGGTTTATGAGTTACATGGGGGGATTTTTTCCACCCCCAAATGTGTTCTGACGTAGTTCTATGTGAAATATTCCACAGAGGTTTCGTAGTTTATTTTTTCAGTGGTCTCATTTCCAGCCAACAGTTGCCATCCCAAACAGACTGAAGTCAGCCCTCTGTCACGTTTATTTCATTCAATATAAATCCCTTGACTCTTAGTTTGCCAAACACCTCTTCCAGTAACTTTTGCATAAGAAAAGAGCTCTGACTGGGATCTTCTACCTTCGCCTGACTCTGATGAAAGGAACCACTTTGGAGTCAAGGCTTTGGATGGAAATTTCAGCTTAGAGGCAATAAAATAGCCAATGTGTTAGTGACTGGCTAAGTTCCTCATTCAAGTGCCTGAAGCAATGAGTCATTAACCCAACCATGTAATTAACTTGGACAAGGGACACATTGCATTTAAACTGATTATGGGGGGAAAAAAAAAAACTCCACCAACTAACATATGCCAAGTAATAAAAAACTTTCAAGGATCTAGGCAAGGACACAATATTAAATAAAGCAGAATGCAGCAGATTTCACCCTGAAGAATACCTAAGTGCTTTGCAAGTGATATACAGGCAGCCCTGATGAAATAAATCCACCTTGAGGTGAGATGCAATATTCACCTGGCAAAGAACACACGCTCCACAGCGTGGGGGAAAGCAGAAATAATTATTTTGGCGGTGGGATGCATGGAAAAATCTGCGTTCTGAGAAGAACCCTTGGATCTTGCGAGTGGGTGGGATCTCTGCCCTTATGTGTCTTTCAAAACATCCCAATTAGAGTAGAGTGTGTTAATTCCCCACGTTTAGGGAGGGGAGCGGTGTTATTACTGGAGTAGGGGCAGGGAAGGCACCCCTGGAGCAAAACCAGAGAGGAAATTGGTTGTTGCTCACAGGACAAACACCGGCTGCCCTGCATTGCTTCTTGTGTTTGTTTGCAGCTCCTCAGCTATAATTAGGGAGACTTAAAACACAGGGGAGTGTTTCCTCTAGTAAAATACATTTACCTGTGTTCAAATTCTTTCTGTTTCCAAGGGAAGTACAGATGGATTATGTCTTCTCTCAGACGGGAGGCAGTGAGGGTGAGACAGCATGTCAGCCCTTTATCACCCAGTCCTCTTAAAGAAGCTGCTTTTCTTCTTCTAATTGGCCTGTGTGAATGGACCTGAGCTGATAATTTCCTACTTTTCCATCCTTTTTCTCTTTGGAAGTCTCATATTCATCGCTGCCTCAGTCAGTAAATAACGCAGATTTTGGAAAACCTGGCAAAAGAAACTTTTTGCTGACTGAGAGAAGGTGAAAAGAAGCTGAGGAGTGGGTTTCATGGAGAAGATCATATGTAGATACCTGAAGTGTGTGTATGTGTATGTGCTGCATTCCAGGGGAGCTGGATATGAGAACTGTGGAAGAAAAAAAGCAGGCACGGCTTGGAAATTCAGCCTGCCTGAAAAAAGGAGGCCAGAGTATTTTCTGTGCACTTGTGTTAGCCACCTGAAAACCCCCCTGATGCCTCAGGGTTACCACTGTACCCCGGCATCTGTGCTTTGGACAAGCTCAGACGAGGGGAAAAGGAGATGGGTCCAAGTCCCCATAAAAAAATAAAATTAAAAAAAAATCCAATTTTCTGCCCCAGGAATGGCATTTATTTGCCCTGTGTCCATTTAAACCTGGTCACAGAGAACAGATCAGCAGGAAAACTGGCGCGAATTTCTACGTTTCTCCTTGGGTTGAGGTGAAACGGTGCCTTTTAGAAGTTCTGCCTCCAAATCCTGACCCACACACTCCTTGCCTTTCCCTGCTGCTGCACAGCTACTCACACGCACACATTTTTGGCCAAGGTCAGAGTAAAAGCCCTGCAATCTTTCTGTCAACATCCAAAGCACCCCAAACACACACTGTTCAAATTGTGTCATACAAAGGGTGCCAACAACCTCTGCTGTTTGGAGCTGCAGAGTAGGGCTGGGGTAAAGGAGTTAAACTGAAATTTTTGGGTATTGTTTTAATATTATCCGTGTAGTTATTGTATATATTTATTATTATTATTATTTATATAGTCATATTGTGTACAAAATCAATGAGGAAGAGTAAAAATAAATTTGGAAGCAAATTCTGTTAAAATCACAGTCTGATTCTCAGAAAACCCATGGAAATCATCTGTAAGTGTAGCAGATGAAACAGCAGAGCTCTGCCAAAAAGCAGAGATATTTTTATTTGCAGCAGATTATGACAATTAATGTGAATTAATAATGACAATTATTAGTGAATTGTACTGTGAACCCTTGCAGTGTGTCTGGGTCATCAAAGCAACAAGAGAAGACACCTTGTTTTTTAAATCCTAAGAATTAATTATTGTTGCAAAAAATGATCCAAAAATATATTTACTGTGGTTGACCATTGTGTAAGTTAAATTTGCCCAATTGCCAGAGGAGAAACCAAAGAGGGTCTTTGGCAAACTCTGATCTGGATAAGCCAAGACATGAGAAAAACCCATCACATTTAGGTTTTGTTTACCACAGTACTTCAAAGATCACTTTTTTGGGTGCACTGATGACCCATGCATCAGTTTGTTACCAGGCATCCAGAAGAACTACCACTGGCCTAAATCAAACACTTTTCAGAAGCAAAAATCACCAATCAACTATTTGTCCATATGAGTAGGAAAATATGAAAAATCATCTCCCTCAATTTAGCATAAAGTGAGATTTTACCCAAAAGGTGAGGAGAGTTAGAGTCTCAGGCTCATAAATGTGTGAATAATTTCATTACTACTGTTGATTTGATGTAGGAGGTGCTGGGATACAACAGTATTGAGTGGCAAAGTGAGAAAAATGATGAAGGGAATGCTGTCAATTCCAGATGTAAAAAAATGCCAGTAGCAAATTACTGGTTATATTTAATTTGCATGAAGTACATTTGGTAAAAATCGTTCCAAAACCAGAGGCATTTGAAATAAAACCACAAAGAGAGCAAGACTTTGGGAATGAGAAACTGGTAACCACAGTGATAAATTCACATTTTGGAAGGAGTTTGACTTATTGCCATATCCCCGCCAGAAGCAAAATGCAAATTACCACTCTAAAAGCATAAATGATTGTTGAGAGCTTAACAAAGTCAGCCTTGCAAACAAGGAGGTGTTTAGGCTGGAGAAGAGAAGGCTGAGAGGGGATCTCATCAGTCCACACAAATATCTCCAGGGGCTGTCAGAGGAAGGTGCCAAGCTCTGTTCAGTGGTGCCAGTGACAGGACGAGGAGCAATGGACTTAAAATGAAACACAACAAGTTCCACCTCAATCTGAGGAAGATCTTCTTTCCATGGAGGGTGGCAGAGCACAGGAACAGCTGCCCAGGGAGGATGAGGAGCCTCCCTGTCTGGAGACATTCCAAACCCACCTGGATGTGTCCCTGTGTCACCTGCTCCAGGTGACCCTGCCTTGGCAGGGGGGTTGGACTGGGTGATCTCCAGAGGTCCCTCCCAACCCCAGTTATTCTGGGATTCTGGGATAACAGACATGCTAAAGGTGCTCTGAGAGCAGCATCTTTGAAATGTTTGGATGGATGGCGAGCAATTATCGACCCCACTGAGTGAGCACTGCCCAGAACACGTTAGCAGTGATAATAACTGCGTGAGTAAACGCGGAGGCAAACACTGCAACCTCTGAAAACAAATGTTTGATACTCGTTTTCCAAAGGCCACTTTAATCCACACTGCAGGGACATGTTATACCATGAATTGAGGCAAACAGGCTTTGAAATCAATATATTTTGACTGATCCCTGTAAGAACTGCAGTTCAGGGGCTGGTGGAAGGCACAGGATGGATTCCAAGCTGAGCGAAATGGTAGCCAGTGCCATGTGAATTATCTGCTAAACTGTGAATTCCAGCCAAGGAGAGGTGGGTGGGATTTGTGAGACACAGGAACAGTTCCTGCTCGAGCAGAGGTGGCCTTCAAGTGCAAGCTGCTAACTTTTAATTCCCTCCCTACACCCCTGTGGCTTTCCAGAGGCACATGGCAAGACAGGAGGACGTGAAATGCTCCTGTTGCCTTTCTCTGAAAAGAAAAGCTCCCCTTGCTTTATCGTTGAAAACCAAAAGCCCTTGTTTATTTGAAATACTTGTCATTTTATCCCCACTGTTTCTTGGAGAACAGAGGTGAGAAAGAAGCAGAGGAACAAACCAGCTGACTGGTTCATCAGAAGATGCTGTGAGCTGCATAAAAAAAGGGAACAAATGAAGGCTCGTGTTCTCTGTCTGGAGAGGCAGATGGGGTCTAGGCTGGCCTAGAGGGAGACACCAGCTGTTGCAAACAGTGCTGGGGCCAGCTTATATATTATTATATTGCTATATTACCAACACATTCTGATTTCTTAGTTGGAATGCTAAAAAAACCTGCTTAGTCCTTTATAGAACAATGAGCAGATAATTAGAGAGACCAGAAGCGTTATTAATAAGAAAAGCTTGTTTTAAAAAGAGCTCAGCACTCTTCTGTCAGCCAGCTGACAGGCTCTGCAAATTACTACGTGGTGCTTCTTTGATGCTGCTCTCTAAAATCCCTCTCTGCTCCCTTCAGCCTGACAGTGCAGACTCAATTAACCTTTGATTAGACCAAAGGGTGCCACTGGTTTTATCCTGGGAATCTCTGCCTTGCCGGGGGATGTTAAAAGCCCCAGCATTGTTGCAGGTTTTCTGTTTCCCGAAGCACCTCTTGAGATAACAATACATTTTCACAGTACGTTCTGTGTGCTTATCTCAAAGGGCACCTGAACAGCAAAGTCAGGATCGTTCCCCAAGGCAAAGGGAGGACCAGATTTCCTAAGCTAAAGCAAAATTCCTGGAGTAGAGCTTGCAAACAGCAATTCCTTCCCCTGCTGTGTGTGGCCACACATTTCTGTAGGCATGCTTTCTTCATGACCAGACAAAGAGCCGATTTTTAGGAAGCATGGCTGCATATGCTCTGTGTTTAAATGCACTTCAGACTGGCACAGAATATTAAATGTGGCTGCAAAAAAGAAAAAAAAAAAAAGAAAGAAAAAGAAAAGAAGAAGAATCTTCGAATTGAACAGAAACACGTTCTGAAATCTGAAATCTTCTTGGCTTTCTCTGCTGTTTCACAGCCCAACTCTGCAAGAATGTTTTTGTTTATAACCCCACACCCCACTCCAAAAAAAGGCCTTATCAGCAATCTCTGTAAGGAAATGAAAAGCAGCAAAGTTCCCTCTTAGGCGTTTACTGCCTTTGTTCCTCCATTTAACTGTTTTAAGAAGCTATATACAGATTGTCAGCTTGGCTTTAATTCCATCTACTTCAGCGATTGGTTTGATGTATAATCATCTTCAGCACAGACACAGTGAATCTGATGTAAAATCCGGCTCTGTGGGACCAGCCACACCACAGGAAAAATCAGTGTGATGTTATTAAGCACTTCAGGGGGTGCCTTTCGCCTACATCATTAGAAAAATTAAGTCTCAGCAAGGAGAAGAAGCAGCAGTTGGAATGACACGCATTTGTAACCACCTTATGAATGATTTATGCCCCCGTTTTGCCACAGATTTCGTGTTTTTCCTTGCACAGAACTTATCAAACACGATGTACAAACTCGACATTAGCTGGAATGGCTCAGAGAGCGCCCCGGGGAGGAGCTTTCCCAGTGCCACAGAAGAGCTGATGAGCCTTCAGGTTTGTTTTGTGTTGGTTCTACAGCAGCCTAAATGCCACTGCCCGTTTTTCTGTGCACACTGAAAGTACAACTAAGAGTTGGGTTTAGCCCAAAACGTTTACAGCGGGAATTTCAGGTGGGGGTACAGCGAACACAAGGGAAAGGGAGCACAGGAGGTAACAGCAACACTTGGTGTGTGTATCAAAGTCAGAGAGCTGTTGTGGTTCGAGGCACAACAGATGCCTAATCGTTATCTGTGCCCTGTGGCCTCAGGGAGAGGTTAGAGGATGGCAAATGAGGGAGGAAAGGCTATTGAGATGCAATCATCTGTGCCCCAGGTTTAATTTGCACACTCTAATCTGCACAGGCTTTCCATCCCAGCCGTGCTCCACCGCCACTTGGTGAGGCTCAGCAGCTTCAGTCAGGTTCGGACCCCACTGGCTGGGCAAAAACTGGATTGGAGAGGAGGGGGGACAGGGAGAGCAAAGGCAGCCCCTCACCTGCACCCCCTGCCTCCTCCAGGGGTGAGTTTGTGCTTTCCCCCTGCTCCTGAGGATCGTGCACCACGAGAGGGACCTGAGGCTGTGCTGTCCATACACTGCCAGGGTGCCCTAAAAATTACAGACTCCATTGGAAGTTTTCAACCATTATATATAATATTTTCTCTGGGTTTTATAGACCTCAGTGGCTGGGTAGGGAGATAAAGTTTTCTTAATCCCTTTTTTTGGGGGAGAGGGAATGGTCTAAGGTCAATTATACTATTTCACAGTGGAGAATCCATATTAAAAGAATGGCTTTAGAAATATCCAATTGCAGGGAGCTTTTTGGTGAGATCTGGTGAGTCCTGGGAAATGAAACCACTTCCAGCAATTCATCTGCCCCATCCCTGGAAGTGTCCAAAACCAGGTTGGACTGGGCTTGGAGCAACCTGGGATAATGGAAGGTGTCCCCGCCCAAGACAGGAGGTGGAACTGGGTGAGTTTAAGACACTTTCCAACCCAGACCATTCCATAGTCCTTAAATATCCCAAAACAAAGGCTCTTAACATTCAGTGTTCTGCCCTTTCTCCAAGGCACAGCACAGTCCCACTCAGAGGAGGAGGATTATACAACAGCAGCTGTGGAAGCATAATAAGTAGACACCCTCTTTGGGGTCTAGAGAAGAAAAAAATAGTGATTTTTAGGGTGTGAGAAGCCTCAAGGTTTCACCATATTGTGAGGATGACTTTCAAATAATTGAATTTTTTCCAGCATAGGCTGGAAGAGACTTCCAGAGGCCATCTAATCCTGCTTCCCACTCAGCATCAGATCAGGTCAGCTGGCTTTCTCTAATCATAACTCAAAAGTCAGATATTCTACAACTTCTCTAGGAAAAAAAAAAAGAAAGATGGCTGTATCAAGCTATTTCTACTCACTTTTTGGATTTTGGTCCTTGAGAGTGTTCATATTAAAGCATTTATTTGCAGTGCTGAAGGCTAGAACCAGAATAATTCTTCAGAAAAAAACCTTCAGCTATTCCTGCAGAGGGGTGGCTTCACCAGCTCAGCCTCTGAGAAACACACTTGTGACTACGAGGCTCAGGAAAAAATGGCAAGATTTTTGCCACCCCACTTTTATGAATTGTTATTTTTCTTCCTACCTGACTGAAACTCCAAAAGGCTGGCAAAACCCTCTACTGTTCTGAAACATTCTGAGCTAGAATTTCACCTCTGGAGTCTCACCAGAGAGTGACTGACTGACTGATTGACTGACAGACACCTCATGTCACAACTAACACTGTGTCAGCCTTGTATTTGAAACAGTCTGATGAATTTTAAAGAGCCCTTTCCGAGCAGCAAGACGGTGCTTTATGGCTAAAAATATATCAATACAAATTAAATATTTGCATGACAAGGGTGACTTTAATTAAAAACCTTTGGCAATACTTTAAATCACATCCATGAAAACAGTCATTGAGGAATGGAGTGACTCATAGCACTTGACTCTTGCAGTTCAACATAATTGGAAGGGATGTCTGGGGTTTTAACCCTGAGGAAAAACTGATTGTACGATTCTTTTAATAAACAGTAAAGTGGCTGAGCCAAAACTGAAATATAATTCTGAGAAGTAATAAATTTATATTTGCTTAAAATGGAAATGATTTTGATGTGGCACAGATGGGTTTTTTTCTGCACGTCAGATAAAAAGCCCTCAAGTGCAGAGGAAGCCTCCAGGTTCCCATGAGGTTTGCAGGATGTTCAGGAGCTCGACTGAATGAAACTTGGGAATATGCACAAGTTCCTGTCTCTTCAGTCACACTCCCCTAGAAAGAGGAATTGAAGCGTCCTGCATTTCCCAGCTGTCTCCTCCAGGGCTGTGTCTGGGGGATATGGGAATGCTTTGGTGTGTGCACACCACGTTTCCTCTGTGGGACTGATCAAGACCTGTCAGACCTACACTTGTTTCCCATAATTCTGCCCTGTGGCTAACAAACATCCTCCTGAGAGATAATCTACGTTCTCCTTTAAATTTTGGGCCAAAAGGCGTGGGGTTTTTTGTTTGTTTGTGCTTTGTTTTGGTTTATTATCATCATCACCATCATTATTATGATTACCATCATTATTATTTTTTTTTTTTTTGAAGCTGATTTTCTTCACTGTAATCCCCCACTGCAAAAGCAGCGGATGGGAGTGGAATTGAGTAACAGCCACGGAGCTGGTGTTGTTAAAATCCTTATACACACAACTGTAGGATGTGTTAGAGGTCTGAACAGGCCCTGCTCGAGCTTGGTGTGTCTAGAGAATCAATTTGATGGTTATGCATTCCTCAGGCAGCTGTAAGGAGAAAGTTGTTTACCCCTTTCCTCCTGCCTGACGAGTTTTCGGATGCTCAAGGAGGAGCAGGATGTGGGAACCTGAGCCTTGCACCATCACTACAAAGAGGTGGTTTCTCCTAATTTTCCTTTCTCCACTGTGGCCAGGGTGTTGTCTCCCCACCTCTGGCCTCCCATGGACTGACAGGAGTTAGGACTTGAGCAGTGCATGATGAGAGGGCAGGATCCTTGAGAAGGCAGGAAAGGCCCTGGCACACGGAGCTGGAAAACGAAGCTCAGCACGTTGCTGTATCCCAGGGAGTAACCCAGGCTTTTCAGGATGCAAATCAGGGAAGAACGGAACGGTGTGTTACTGTCAGAGCTCCTTCTGAAGAGTGTGTGACTGCAAGAGGTTGTGATTATTTAACATTTTGGTTTCCGCTCTCCTCAAGAGGTACAGCCCTTCCTGCCCCTGCAGCTGCTGCTGCTCCACAGCACAGTCACTACAGCAAATTTCACCTCAAAAAAAAAACCTCCCCAAAACCCCAAACTCGGCTATAATAAATTCATTACTCTGTTTACAACTCTCTGCATTCACTCAGAAACACGAGTGTGTGGTTTGTGTGCAGACCACTGACACACAGACACTCAGCATGTGCTTGCATTTTCCGGTCTCTCCTCCTCATCTCCAGACCCCTCATCATCTTTGGGACTCTCTCCAGCAGCCCCTTGTCATTCACACACACTGTCTTTCCATTAATGATGCTTCCATATGACCCAGGGAAAAAAGGGAAAAAAAAAAAAAAAAGTGGAACAGTGGAAAGGGTTTATTTTACCTTCAAGAGCTCAGTTAGCTTTTCCTGCTGGATAAACGGCATGTGTGTACGATTGCATTTATTTATTTACATTTCTCATGTTTCATTTTAATAAAAAGGGGGTAAAATCTCAAAGAAATTGAATATCTTCACTTTTTTTGGGGTTCCCTGATCTCATTCAGGAGAGGATTGGGCAGAGCTGCCACACCAAACACCGGAATGTGCCAAGGAGGAGACAGGAGATGAGCCTGTGCTAAAAGTCCTGGCTGTGAAGATGCCAGGAAAACAAAAACTCTGCTGGATTTTCTTAGAAGTGAACAAAAAGTGAGCGCATTTTTCAGTGAGTGCCTCCTAAGTCTGTTCATTAAATGAATTTTCCTGCAGTTCAAAACAAAGCTTTACCGGATGATTTTTGCTTTCCAGTGGCTGTAACAGAGCCAGGAGCATCATCCCCGAGGTTTCTGTCGTCATAAATAAACACAAAACCACAATAAACACAAATAAACACACAACCAGTCGAGTGGTTTAGGTCTCAAAGGAAATTTTACATTCTCTGAACGGGACAAAAAGCTGGAAATGTGACTTTACGATCAGGAGTTTCGAAGTTTATGAGGTTATTCCTTCCTTTCCCCTGAGCGGTCTTTCCATTTCTAGAGGGACACCCCCATGCACACCTTGCCCCTTGCTGGCCAGTGGGAAGCTTCAGATGGGGCTGCATTTCAGGACTTGCTGATTTATTATTGCCTTATAAATCTCCCAGGTTTGCTGAAGAGCTAACATTTTCAAAACAAGGACAACATGTTTTTCCATTCTGCTAAGTGTGGAGGATCAGATTTGACAAATAATCTTTTCTGAGGGAGCAGTTTGCCATTGCAAAAAAGTCGCATTTCTTCTCAGTGACAACACATTACTTGGAGAAAGACCAATATAAATCTATATGCAGATTATGCAGCAGTTTTGGCCCATGGGAGCCTCTGAATCTGCTGACCCAGCCACCCACTTATTGTCGGTGGCATCTAATCATTTTGCAAATTTTCATCTTTCTTGTTGTCTATTTAGACTTCTTTTATCTTTTTTTTTTTTTTTTTTTTTTTTTTTCTGGAAGATGTGTCCTTGAAAGCATCTGCAACGAAAAACAGGGAATAAAAATGTTTCTGTCCCTTGGTTAGTTCCTATTTTCTTCTTGGTTGTGCACAGATGTGCTGTAGTTCTGCAAGCTTGTTTATGTGGAAAAGTCAATACCTGCTTATTAATGGAAAAAAAAAAAATGCAGCTCATTTTAGACTGAAAACTCTCGGTATCTCCAGGATTAGCAACCCCACAATGGTCCTGGCTGGCAGAAAGAAGCCACAAGTATTACCAGGAGGACCTGGGTGCTTTATCCAAAGGCAGAGCCTGCAGGGATGGCATTCCCTGTGCCCCCAAAATCCACACTCACCCACCCCCACGCTGATAAATCCCTTTGCCTCCCAGGGTGAGCTTAGGGACAAACTGCCTGGAACTTTGAAACGGGAAGAAGACCTTTAAGAGCCGACTTTGGCAAACTCACCGTGTCACCAGAGTCGTGCGGCTCAACACTGACATCCCATGGCTCATCCTAAAAACCCCAGAGGGAGAGGGATGTGAGACTAAAATTGCGAAATCTGTGGTGTGTGATTTTTTTTTTTTTTTCCCCTGCAGCTTGGCCCGGGTCCCTCGGCTGAGGGATCAAAAAACAGAGGCTCCGGGATGCAGGGCTTGCAGAATTCCCAAATATTTGTGACTCGTGACAGTCTGTCTATGAAAATATTGATTTTAAATGCCAGCTGTGGGAATCTAAACAACAGATACACATACATACATACATACAAACAGATAATCTAAAGACAACTGGCCAAAGGGTGATCAACTTAAAGCAACTTTGGGAAAAAGTGATGTGCCATCGTGTTTTTCACCTCTGATTGTAGCATATCAGAAGCTGAACTTACTGGAAATTAAATGGGGCCACTGTCCAAGGTTTTGCTTCTTTTTTTTTTTTTTTAATGCAATCAGTTGTTCCCTTGACTGGCTAAGAGATGCTGTACAGATATGCAAGAGCAAAGAGATAATGAGGGGATTTTAGAAAGATCACAGATGCATCTGTGAAAAAAAATAATCAAAGGCTAATTCAGAGTTTTGGAAAAAAAAAAAGAGGCTGCATCTTTTCTTTTTTTTTTGTATTAGTATTTCACACTTGCAAAATAATTAGTGGAGGAAAAGGATCTGACAGCAGGCTGGAGATCCTTATCAGCTATTAAACCAGATGAGCTCAGGTTTTCCAGCTGTAAATTAAATATCTACAATTTCATGCGGTAAGACAAAAGTTTGACCCAGGAAACAGGGATATGGTCAAAAGCAGAGTCAATAAAATGGAGATGCGAGTCTGAAAAGAATCCACTCACCTCCTGAAGAATTTAGGAGACCTGTGGACCGTGGGCTGCTTTCAGGAATCAAATTTCCCAGCGGTTAACCTGATTTGCTGAGGTCATATTTTTACATGGATTTATGCAAGAAGTGGTGAGGGCTGCACTGAAGTGCCTGGGGCTCCAATTTTGATGCACAGTGATAACATGTTAAGGCAAGTGTAGAGTCCCAAGCCACAAGGCAGTGACACATTTGGGGGATTCTGGTGAGATGGGATGTAGGATATGACTCAATATCCACTCATGGAATAATGGAATAAGTCAGTGCTTACCTGTGATTTTAGGAAAGGAGCCTTGAGGTTGTGACTGAATCAGCAGCCCTTTTCACCGTGGTGGAGATTGCTTTACTCACACGTCACATCTTGAAAGCAAAAATACAGCTGTTCCCGCAGCTGGCAACAGCAATGAGCAGATTTTGCACCTAGTGACACTAACAGGGAAATTTTGCATTTCCCCCTTTCCTGCATCTTTTCAGGTGTGAAAAGTCAGATATTCCGGGGCACGGACCACCCAGACCTCTGGTTCATTGCATGGATTTTTTTTAATCTCTAGAAGTCACCTGCAGTCAAAGAGACTGGAAACACAAAACTGAAGTAGTTTAGAGACCATGTTCGATCATAAGGGTCTTAATAGGCTTATTTTTCACTACAGCATCTTCCATATCATGTTTTTGTTATGAGTTAATGGAAGACTCCTGTCTTCAGGAACTTCTCGTTGACCAGAGTCAAGAAGTTATGTGTGGCCCCTTCTCTTTGATGAATTTCCACATTTTTGGATTTTTTATTTACTTAATAATATAGAATATATAACACTGGCATGACAGAAAGGCGGAAAATAAAACATGCACCATCCAAAACAGAACTCTGCTGTTTTCTCTGGTAACAACTGAAATAAAGGCTCTAAAAACAACCATAAAAAACAGAAGTCAGAGAGGTGTTTGTTTGGGTTTTTTTGTTTGTTTGGGTTTTGTTTTTACCTTTGTTTGTTTGTTTGTTTTACCTAAATAAAAATGATGGAAAAATCCAGAGGCATTTGGTACTTTGGAATTTACTCCGGGGAAAACAAAGCTTGAAAAAGAATGTTGAGCTCCTAAATGACACTGAGGTTCTGCCAAAAAGTGCTAAACACTTGGAGCAAGGAGGTTGATTCCCTTGCCTTGGAATGGTTGGGAACGTGCAAGGTGGAAAGCTCTTCCCATTTGATGTGCTTGGATACAAGGAATAGTACCAGAATCACCGACCTGAAGTTGTCTCACACCGATTTCCAGAGCTCATCCTGTGTTATCCTTGACTTTCAGGCTGAACCCCTGCACCTACCAAGCATCTCCTGGGCTGCTCTTGCCCTTGATCACTGATATATTCCTTGAGGCCCTTGAATCTTATTACTGCCTACAAGACCAGGGAAATGAATCTTCTGGAGTGTTTTGAGGTTACATGATCTTTTCAGATCTATTTAGCACTGCCTGCCTCATGCCAGAGAGGATTATCTATTCTACCCAAGTAAAAAGGAATTGGGGTGGTTTAAAAAAAAACCCCAACAAACCAGCTTTAAATCAAAGTAAACACTGAGTCATTAAAATGCTGTGATGAATTAAGAAATTGTTTGCTTAAATATATTGATTTTTGTGGCTTACTAAATCAAGAGCTGTTTTAGTCTCCACGGGGAAAAACAAGCTCCGTTTGTCGACCTTTATATTTATGTGCAGGAACATCAGAAAGGGACCAACACATCGTCTGCCCCTAATTCACATTTTTCTCATTTTAAACTTTTACCAGTGAAATGCGCTATTTCGACACCCTTTGTGCTTGTTGTGGTTACGAGTCCTGCACGTTCCTCACGCAGCCATAAATTCAGGGCACGGCAGCCAAAAAGGCAAATACATTTCGGACGATGAAATCTGTGCTGTGGCCAAAGATGTTGCCATCAGCAGCCTGCTTTGGGAACCTCTGTTGAAGGAAGGCATTTTTTTTGATCTTTGCTGGCTCTTCCTGACAGCTCCAGGGGTGACATTCCCCTCCCAGGAGCCGTGAGCACAGTGTCCCTCAGGAGCAGGAGGGGTTTGCCAAGCTGCTCCTTCACCTGTGGAGGGACAACCCTGTTCAGCACTGCACTGAGGATGTCTCATTTTAAATCCATCTAGCCTCTTGAGCACTGATTAAAACTCTTTTTTTTCCCCCCCCCCCCCCCAACTGTTCTCCCTGTTCTCTTTAATTTCTGTCTTGGTGCACGAATGACTACATTTGTCATATCAAAGCTGCTACAGAGGAGATCCTGAGGCAGGGCCCGAGGCTGTTCCTGGAAGTCTGAGCCTGCAATCTGAAATGATGCTGCCTGCATGTGTGTATCCATCTGCTCCAAGGTACAGGCTGTGTATTCCATAGCTCCATCCATCTGAGCCCTTAAATAAGCAGACAGTCCTCTAGGGAAACAGAAATGCACTTAGTGCTGCTTTGCTGGTACTGTGCCACACAGGGAAATATCTTTTAAACACTAACTAAAAATGTGATCCAGACGTTATTTCTGTTTCAGGCTGCAATGGTCCTGGCCTCTGGTGACTGATTTTTTTGTCTTTTCCTTCTCCTGTCTGCTATGGAGGCACGTTGCATTCCACAGCAAGCATGGATGGAAGGGGAACTTTTAGCCTGCCTGATGTGTTTGCTGAGGAAATGAGTGGATGCAAAGCTTCCATTGCCAAGGCACATTTTCTTCTTGCTGCTCTGCCATCCCTCTCATCATCTTGGTGCCTCCTCTGGACTCTCTCCAACAGCTCCATGTCCTTCCTGTGCTGGGATGCCAGAGCTGGAGGCAGCTCTGCAGGAGGGGATGTCTCACCTGAGTGGGGCAGAGGGGCACAATCCCCTCCTTCCTTCAGGCATAGCAGTAAAAAGCAACTAATAGTCTTTCACCAACCACCAAAGGGAACTGAAAGCACTTAATAAACCTTTGCCCACAGCTTCCACTGTAAAAATTAGCAAACCCCACCATTAGGCTGTTTAGGACTGAAAAAAACCATGTAGTTTTGCTTGACAGGAGTGACAGTCTGGGGAAAAGGTGTCGATCAGCACCCTGTGACAAAACCATTCATATTGTTTGGAGCACAAATTGCAAACAGAGGGCGGTTCCTGGTAGAAATAGTCAGGTTATTAATAAGAAAGTTGAACTCTTGTTTCATGCCACAGGCTTAGCTGCCTGCTAGCCTGAAGGAATGTGGGCACTGTGCAAGAAAAGACTTGAGCCATTGCATCTTTATTAATTGCAGCTTTTATAGGAGCCCTTAGACAATGCATTAAAATGACTATTTCCAGTGAAGCAGCGTTTAAGGCACTTCTCACTTTTGTTTCTGTGCTGGAAAGAGTCATGCAGCTCCCTGACAGCCGGTAATCAGGGCTCTTCATGGCATCATCTTCCCTAAAAGCATGCAAAACAGTGGAAGAAATTATTTTTAAAAGGGTAGCTAGGGGAAGGAAGCTGTGCCCAGTCTTTTGTGCTCCTAGGCCCACTGCAGCAAGCATTTAACCAGTGCTTGACTCCGGGGCCATGCACAGGTTGCTGGTGGGGCGTGAGGTGGAGCTGGTGCCAATCTGCAGCCAAGCTGAGACACCACAGGGCAGCTCACAGCCCAAAACCCAGATCTGAAACTCTGCCTGAAGCCATTTAGCGACTTAATTCTCACTGACTTCAGCAGGGCAAGAGCTCTGTGTGGCGGGTCCAGCTCCTGGAAGCACCTCTGAGTCTCGGGTGTGCTCAAAACAATCAGTAGTTTTGCCGGAGCGGTGAGATTTGCATGCTAATGAGAGCATCATTAAACTGTACCCACGAGACCCAGACCTTCGCTGCACGCTCCTGGAAGGAATAATTACATCTGCCAAGAGGTGTTCAACCCAGCCAGGGGAGATACCAAGTGACATCTAAATGGAAAAAGCCACGAGGCGGCCAAGGAAATTTTTCGGCTGCTCCACCAACAGGGCATTGCAAATTTCGGTTCAGAGCTCCAGACTAGGAAGGAACAAGCTTTAGAGGCTCATATTTGAGGAAACCCCGAATTAGAAGGCAGTTTAGTTCATTAAAGAAGCCAGCAGCACTGGAGCTCTGCCTGTTGCCAGCTGGGATCTCACAGGCAGCCTGGTTTTCCTTCCCAGGGTTATTGTTTGCAGGTTGCTTTGTTTTTTTTTTCCCCCTCTCTTGGACTAGGAACTAATATTGGAATTAATTTGAGCTTCATTGCTGCTGACTGATGCAGGGCTCTGTGGTTCTGCTGCTTTACTGACAAGGAACAAATTGGCTTTGGCTTTCAAATGGACACCCAGCCCACCAGAGACCACCATGTGGGCAGGGGGTGGGTGGTGAGCACCAACAGCTCCTCCCAAAATTGTATTTGCAGTCCTTTACCGCTCTTATTGTGGTGGATTTATTCACTAACGTGCTTTTCAGCAGCAATTGGTTTGAGCCAATTGCTGGGATGTGCCTGGAGATGCAGCTGATCCCGGGGGATGTGGCAGGAAGGGCACGGGGGTGACAGCAGAGGGTTCTCCAGAGCCTTTTTTAGGTGATCAGACCTGCCCAACTGTAGGTAGGTTCCAGTTTAGCATCATCCCTCTAGCATATTATGACTATTTTAACAGGCTCTCCCAGGCTCATCCTGCTCGTTCCCAACATCCCAGGTGAGGTTTCTGCCTCTCCAGCTGTGCAGAGGCATTGCCTCATCTGCTGGAGGAGCTCCTTTCATTCTCCCAGTTTGACTTCCAAATTAACAGCTCCAGTTGGAAACTAGTGTGATGGAAAAGCAGCTGAATTAATCATTTACAGCTCAGTTTCCTCATTTCCATACTGTGATACAGGTAAAAGCCCAAAACTGTATATACTGTTTTGAACACATTGTAAGATTAAAGCTCCTTTTCGTTCCTCTTCCCGGTACAAAATGCTAGCTGGAATATTATATAAATTATAAAGGAGATGAATGACAGCCAAGACAGCAGCGTTAGAGCCAGCAAGCTGTGACTCTAAACTACTTCCAAGCCCTTCTCAGCTCACAAGTACCACCTAAAGATGTTTTGCTCACCAGATTTACTGGAAGAACTAAGGAGACTTGCCTGGCACCTCAGGGTCTTGCATTACAGAGGTGTTTGGGTGGCTGGATAAACTCACTGAAGTGGTTTAGTGAGGCAGTTTTGATTATTCCTGGAAAAAGAATGTCTGAAGTCCCGGCTGTGTTGAATTCTAAGGGAATAATGCCTCATGTGAGGGGACGGTACAGCTCAGTGTGCTCTCTCTATCTTGAGTACAGCTGTGATTTCTCAAAGAATTCGATCTCAGAAAAGAGCAAACTAAAGAAATCTTTGATGTTTTCCCCTTTTTAGGCTCATTATGTTCACATTTCTTCATCTTCTTGCATTTTCCTAAAGGTGGCTGTAAAACTAGTCCTCATTTTACAGCTACCTTGTTGTTTTTTTTTTTTCTTTTTTTTAAATGAAATATTTCCTTTGGATGAATCATTTTTGTTCTTATTTGACTATCTTTTTAAAATATGGTCTCCCCAGTTCTGGGTGGATGGCAAGAATCACCTCAACAAGAAATTAATCCTGAGTATATAAAACTCACTTTTAGGTCAATGCTGAGCCATTTCAGGAACACGCTTTTGCTTTAGTTATTGCAAACAAGCCCACAAAATACTGTGCAGTATTTCACGTCTCCTTTTATGCCTTTTTTTGTTATTTATGGTTAGAGGCAGGGAGAACGCATCATATTCCTCTTTGTCTCAACAGCAGGCCTGACAACTACACTTGGTAGTTGATTACAGGTATGGAATAATCTTAAATCACTTGGGTCAATCATGTAAAATTATGTCTGTGGCTGTGGCATCTACAAGGGAAATATTTACACACAGGCTGTTTCTTCCACCTGGAATATTAAAACTCATTTCCAGATGAAAAATACTTTTGTCATAAAAGCTATAATCCATACAAGCAGCGTTTTCACAAAATAACACTGTCGTGTGTGGAAAGCAGTAAAGGCAGAACAATAACAGCCAGGGAAGTGCATTTGGCCAGCAATGTAATGGAGAGAGGTTTAAGAGCTGAATCCTCATTTTCATCCTTCATTATTCTGAATAGCTGCAGTTTTAAAGGACCTTGCAGGACTGACTATCCTGCCCTTTCCTCTGCTTCTGCCGTGATCAGAAGTACAATGCCTTTGGCCAGTGCTGGTCTTTGTGGTTACAGAATTAGGGAAAAATTATCCCTTATTTACCTTCTCCCTGCTGTTTATGACTCCTGATCCCTTTGCAATAGCCTTTTTTCCCCCCCAAACTGCAATGTCCTGCTCCATTCCATCTGTCCTCCTTCAGAATTCCTTCCCTGTTCCACTGCATTTCCCTTCACCTGAGCACGTCTGGTCCTGTGAGGAGACAGAAGTGCCACAGGATATTCAAGGCATCAAGTGACATGTTTATTCTCCTGGTGACACGATGATGTTGCCTATTTTCTTCTCCCTGCCTTTTTAAGTAGTTCCTAAACACCAGAGCTGAGCAGTGAATGGACTTTTCCAGTAAAATCCGAGTGGTGATTCCAAGATGATTTCCCAGCTCTTTCACTGATAACTCCATGCACTTTTGCATGGGTTTCTAGGCATAGAAAAACGTGGAAAGAAGGAGAATCCATTTGTTTATAGTTTATATTTTCCTTCTTGCTGCTGTCACACCTCTCAGCATTCGATCCCTGGTGTGATGGGTTGTAATTATCTGACCTGTAAATATCTGGTCTTCAGGTTGCTTTGAGAGCAACTTGGATGAAGGAAAACCCACCTTGGCCTGTCAGAGCCCGTGAAGCATGTAAATGATCCTTTCAGAAGCCATCAGAGGGAGTGTCAGCAGTGTTGTGATGTGAGTTGTGGGGCAGGGAGAGAGGCTCGGGCTCCCGAGAGCTCCAAAAATGGAGCCTGGTAACTGAGAATCCAAATTAAAAAGTGAAGGGGGGAATTTTAAGGCTGAGGATGGGAGAAAGGCGAGATGGGAAAGAGCCTGTGCTGCAGGGTGGTGGTTTCACAGGGATGAAGTACCAAAAGCTGCATCCTCAAAGCAAGGACAGGGTGGAAACATAAAATGCAACAGCAAAGCTCAGCTTAACACGTAAATCCCCCTTTCAGCACATAAAAGTGGTGAGGAGACTCAGACCAAAGATATGGGCCCAGGGATATCCCAAACCTATGCTTGGCATATAAAAGTTGGGAAGAAGAAGGAAGGTTGGGATGTCCAACACAGGGCAACATTTCAGATGATATTAATTTAAACACTGTCAGAGAATTGCTTATTCAAGTAATTGGTTTGAAAATCCACAAAGGAAAAACCATTCCTGGTTTAGTTTCAAGCAGAGTACGTGACCTGTTTCAAGATGCAGCCACTGAAGGTTTTCTTGGTAAAGGAGGCCATAAAGTATTCAAACCTGACCTTTTTGGGGGCTGAAAAGTCAAAACACAAATCCAGGATAATAATGTTTAACTTGAGAAGTGGAACTATAATAGGGGGAAAAAATTATTGAGAACACATTAAAAGGCAACACTAAAAAGATAAAATATTTGCAGGTAAAATAAAGGCCACTTCAGGACATCACCACATTCCAGGCTGATTTAAAAAGGGTCTCCAGAGTGAAAAAACCCAACCCAGATACATCCCAAGCAAGAATGATTAAAGGTTCAGTGAAAGATTTAAAAAGCTGTTTTCAGAAATGGGAGCTGCATCAGTATTTGGGGAGTAGACCAATTAATTCCTGGCATCCAGCATTAGAAATTCCAGAGAAGTTTCAGAGGTTTTCAACCTTCCCATGAGGGCCACAGTGTGAGCAGGATGAGGCACTAAATGACTTCAGCCAGGAGGGAAAGATGCTGAAGGGATTCAGATGTGCAGCTGGTACCCTGTTCCCTAAATTGGCCTTGAGGGCGGTGCAGGAGACTTTGATATGTGGAAAGATATTTAAAACCAAAAAATAATCCTGGACAGGAGAAATTCAGGAGTTGCAAAAATGCCCCCCAAACCCCTCCAATTTCTGCATTGGTAGATTAGTCAGAAGAACAGTAAACCCAACTTTGTGCATGCATAAATAGATATTGGGCATGAATCTCCCTGACTTCTGTGGAGAATTTGGGCATTTGTTAGGTTCTTTTCAAATTGGCAATGACACTAATACCAAATAATAAAAAGACAGATGAGTTTTTGTCTTTTTTTCTTCTATTTATTTAATGTTTTTTAATTGGCTTTCAGAGAAGCCGAATCTCTGAATATTTGTGATTTAATTTGGAACTGTTTCTAAAACAGCTCAGCACTTTAGAACTGCCCCAGAGTACACCAAGTTGGCAACAAAACCCTGACACATCACAAGCAAACATATGTCTCCCCTGAAAAACACAGCCTACGCCTTCCAAAACGCAGCACTGAAGTGGTGTTAATGTCTGTTGGGGAACACAAAGAATGAAAAATACGCTTCGAGAATCTCAATTTTTGATGATTTTTATACTGATAAACTTAGAATTCATCACCAATTTCAACATCTCTTTCTTTTTCACAACTACACTATCCAATTATTTACTTTTGCTATTTTGTGCTCTAGAGTACAATCTACTTTGATTTAGTTTATTTTTCTGTGTGATCCTATCTTCTAGCCTTTGTTTATTCCAGGAGCCTGAAAAATTCCTGTTGTTGCTGAACCTTCCTGAAGTGGTTTTTTTTTTTTTTTTTCATTTACCCAGGAAGACTACAGACCACTTCTCATTGTTTTAATTTGTGGTTCCTGTAATTCCCAATCAAACCCAACTAGACTATTTCATCAATGGAAAACAAGAACATTGCTCAAAAAAGCAAAAAGAATAATGGCAAAGGCAACAAATAGTTTCGTAAGGGGCTTTAAATGTTTATTCCAACATGCTCTGGTTGTGCCTGAGAGCAGCAAAATGTAAATTAAATTAGTACTCAATCTTATCATTAGTAAACAAGCCTTTTTTTTTTTTAAAGAAAGGAGAAAACACCACAAATTAAGCCCAATGTGGGTTAGGCTCACCCGTTACATAAACCACTAATCCACATTAAACCCCTTTTAGTAACATATGGGCCATAATAATTTCCTGTGCTCTTTACTCCTTGAGCATTAACAAGCTGTTAACTGAGAGGGACTTACACTTGCACTGGGAGCTCCTGAGGAGGCCAGAACTGGAATTTTCCCATAAGGATCATTAGAGCCCATTAAAAAGTCCAAGATTTGCAGTTACTGATATCAGTTATCAAAGAGCAATGAATGGGGAGTCATAAATAATGGAAACACAGAATAGTTTAGGGTGGAAGGGACCTTAAAAATCATCCAGTCCCACCTCCTGCCATGGGCAGGGACACCTTCCACTAGCCCAAGTTGCTCCAACCTGGCCTTGGACACTTCCAGGGATCCAGGGGCAGCCACAGCTTCTCTGGGCAACCTGTGCCAGGGCCTGCCCACCCTCCCAGCCAGCAATTCCTTCCCAATATCCCATCTAACCCTGCCCTCTGGCACTGGGAAGACATTCCCTGTGTCCTGTCCCTCCATCCCTTGTCCCAAGTTCCTCTCCATCCCTCTTGGAGCCCCCTTTAGACAATGGGAGGCCCTGACACCTTCCCAAGGAGCAGAGGGGTTTGCCCTCTTCCTCTTGGGTGTAAAATGAGAATGAATCGTGTGAGAGCGTTTCTGTAGCACCCCTAAAGGCAAATTTGGATTTATTCCCTTTAGAATACAGCCTTTGGTTTACAAACCACACTTGATGATAGAGCACCCAATTAATTGCCAGCTTTCTCTGCATTCAGCATATAATGAATTTGCATGAGTGTAGAAAAACAAAGCAATATTCATCCTCAGTGTAATCCTACTAATTATGGGAGTAGGTTTTAGTTTTCATCTGTTCCATTATTCAGAGCACACGTTCTCCTTCCATTCATTCTTTTGCACCCCTCAGACCTTCCTCCTTGGCCCTGCTGCCCCTTAAAAACAGCCTCTCATTAAGGCATAGCTAATCTTGGAGGTCAGATGAATGAAGCAAGCACTATTCCTCCACTTTAAATGCTGAAATACTTGTAAGTACAGTTTTAAACAAGTCTATTTTTTTTTCCCCCAAGCTGTTCAGGGAAATAGGGGGACGTCATCAAAACATCTAATGTATCTCTGTAGGAAAGAGACTTTGCTCTGCCTTGTATAATACTGCTCTGAAAATACAGAATTAGAGCTTTAAACTGAAATGTTAAGCTCTGCAGAGAAGAGATGGCCTTTTTATTTGCCTGCAAAGGGCAGTGCCCACCCACGGTGCTGCAGAAACCAGAATAATAGTCATGCTTTTAAAAAAAAGCAGATATAGGCCAAGACCTGGCATTAACAAAACTCTAAAAGCTGACTGCAATCCAGACAGAGAAGATGAAAACTAGTCACACTGGTAAAGAGAGGGAGAGGACCTCCGAGAACAGAGCTGCTTTTTGCCCTTTATTGGTATTTAGCTCATCTGAAGGGAAGCTGAAGCTTTAAAAGTCAATTTTTAAAATGTGAAATTACCCTTTTTTTTTTTTTTTTTTTCCCCTGCCAACAATATGTGCTAATCTTGTTCCCTTTACTCCAGAACATGGTGAAAAATCAGGGGGAACTGTGTGGCAGTGGCTTTCCTGAATGGGAAAGAAATGTCAAACAGGATTTTTCTGTGATGGATCAGCCTCTCTGCCCTCCTCCAGCAGAAGAATAAACTCCTAAGTGACAGCCCTGGCCACATCTTCCAGGGAATGCTGGATTCCCTTCCCATCAGCCTGAGTAGGGATCTTCTCTTCCCCCTTTCCAAAGTATAAATCCCAGGGTCAGCTGATGTAAAATTCTGGATAGAGGGTCTTCTTTATTTATCAGAGAGGAGATAAACATTCAAAAAGGCATTTTTTTACTTTATGTTTCACCTCTAAGGAAGTATCCAGTGCCCTCTTTGTCACCTTGGGACTCTCCTGTGGCAGCCATGGCACTGCCTACGTGACTATTTCAGTGGAAATATCAGCACAGTGTGGAAATTCGGGAAGAGAAGGAAGCTGTGTGAATTCAGGGAGCATCCCCACTTTAAACCTCCACTTAGTTCAGCCCGGTGTCCTCAGGAACATTCATCTCCCGTGAATTCCCCCCTGGCTCCTGCCCTCCCTCCCAAGGCAGCACTTGCTCCCTAGGAAAGGGAATGAAACATTAAAGGCTCTTCTTGGAGTCATTCCTCAGAGCAGGTGGCGTCTCTCTCCAGTCAGAAAGTAGGAAGATTGATGCCTGGACTGAACCAGTTCCTGTGGAGCTGATGGATACACGTTCCCCACAGTCCTCTCACTGATTCTGGAGCCAATGCATATTTTATGCAAAAGATGAGGAGTCTGAGGGAGGGGAAAAAAAAACCTGCCTGGCCTGCAGAAATTCAAATTAATAGTGGTGAAGCTCACTGTTTTAACTCTAGCCCAGGAATTAAACTTTCCAGTGTCATGGAAGGAGCTCTGTCCATTAGGAGCGTGGCCTTCCCTTCAGGAATAATTACTTAAATGCAACAATCCACCAAGATTGAGCAGAATGAACACTTTGCTGGCAGAAAGTGAGCAAGTGTCTACTCCTGAGAGGAGTAGAGGGTATGAGGTTACTGAAGAGTATTTGGAAATTTAGGAAGGGCATTGTCTCTCTTCAGATTTGACTTCAAACTGACAGAAGTTCACCTTAGAGGGACAGATCTGACAGAGGTGCTGCCAGCCTTGAGACATTTGAGGCCACGGGTGACACAGAGCCAGTTTCCTACTCTGTAAAAACCCAGCTCTCCTTTTCATCCCACCCCTGATGGTCTTAGGAAAAAAAAACCAAACAAAACAGAACTCTGAGAGAACTAAACAGAAGGAAGCAAAGTTTTGCCACTGCATGGCCAAGGGATGATGGGATGATGCAAGACTAAGGCATCTGAATGCAAGCAGGATAAATAACCATATAGAGTCTTAAGCATGAAAAGTCTTTTAGGGGGATAAATGAAGCTTTATCTTTGCTTTGAAGTGGTTTATGGGAGCAGCCTTTAGACTTACAAGCTACAAAACAGATAAACTACCTAGGAAATGCTTAATTCTGAGGAAAACTAATAAAAATCAAGCTCTCCAACAAACACATTCAGAAGGCAATCCCAAACAGCCAGTCACTCTCCATTTTGGAAGCTTTTTACTGTGCTAAAATCCTCCCTTTATGTGTGTTCTCTCAGCATACGAGGAAAAGAGGCTGGATGAAGCAAAACAAATATTGCCTGTTCCTGAGCCAGCAAAGTGAGATTCCTGGGCTTGTGTCACTGCCCAGCTCAGGATCCCAGCCATGCCTGAAGCTTTTGGGACCAGGAGAGCCACAGGAAGACACGAGTGGGTCAGGAACTGTGTCACACAGTCACTTGCCATTGGGGCTTCATCCAAGCAGATGTGTCCTCTCTGTTTGGGGAACCTTGCTGCCCTCTGCAACGTGTCCTAACAAATTAACACTTGCCAGGGGTTTTGGAAAGAGCTCTCCCCCAAGGACTGCCTCGTTCCTTGCTGCTGACACATTCCTTATGGATGATCTCAGGAAAAAATGAGCACTGTCACGTTGCCCTTGTGGGTTCAGCTCCGGGCTCCACAGGCAGCTTTCCCTGCTCCAGGAAAGGCTGCTGGGCAGGAAAGGTTGGGTGGCACAGCTCCAGCTTTTGTGGGAGCTGTTTCCCAGTGGCACTGGGTCAATCTTGTCTCTGCAGTTTGTGTTTCCAAGCCACTTGCCTTCAGCTACCAGCACATCACCTCGGCCTGGACACCCTGTTCTCCAGTGGCTTTGGAGGGAAAGAGGGAAAAATCCAGCTCTAAGTGCCCATGAACACTGGGAGCCAAAAATATAGATGAGAGCTTTTTATCTGCTATGTGCCTGTGATCCTATCCTAAAAATGTACATATAACTATTAATATCTATATTAATACACATATAGCTATTAACACATATAACTATTAAAATATATATTACATTCAAATATAAAAATATTTAAAATGTGTATCACTATCAAAAGATACATAACTATTAAATCAAACTGACTTCATTCACTGGAGGCTCCTGCATAACTCAAATTCTGACTGTTAAGCAGCAGGTTTTCATTTCTTCCAGCCAACTATGAAAGATTATCTATTGATCCTATCCAGTTATATTTCACTGATTTTTCTGCTTTGTTCAGGAATTCAGAGGAGCAGAAAACTCGAGGACACACAGTGGGAATTTTGTGTACTCCAGTCAGTGCATTCGAATCCTCATCATAAAATTAAATGACCCCTCCTACCTCTCTCACCCTCTTTTATTTCTCAGCACAACATTTAACATTTTTCAGCCATTGCAAGACTATGTTGTCTTTCTAACGAAGATGTCAAAGTTGCAACAGTGATGTTGTTACCAACAATTTATACTTGGTTGCAGAGAAATGCTGTCCATCTCCTTATACCTGGAAACCCATAAATGTTTTTGAAATTTGGTTTAAGGGTGGACTTGGAAACGGCAATTACTGTAAATTATATGTTTTGAGACTAGAGATGTATGATATGACAGTGGAGAGTGCTGAGGCCAGAGGTTTTTGCCTCCCCAAATAAAAAAAGATTATGCAGTGTTTTAGAAGTGTCACTGACACCTGAGTCAAGCGCAAGCCAAGGAATTAAACCCTCAACGTGAATTCAGGAGGTTTTGGGTTGGATTTTGGGTTTGCCAAAAGCTGGGATAGTTTTGTTGACTGTGAATTCGAATTTGGGAGATTTTGGGTTTGGATTTCGGGTGCCACCACAGTTGTTTGGGTTTTCTTTTTTTTTTTCCTTTATGAGCCTGAAAATTCTTTCCCAGCCCCCCCCCCCCCAGAAAAAAAATTATCACAATGATAAATTAAAGTCTCATTAATCAGAGCACAAAAGATGTTCATATTTATTAAAAGGAAAGTACCAAGAGGATTGGTTAGGACAAGGTTTATCTTCACAAATAAAGTGGCATCAGTGTTTCCAGTGCACCACCGCATTTTGTATTTTTCAGGATTATAATTGATTTCACCAAACACCAGGACAGATTGAGTTCCATTCTGGAAGCATCGTCAGGAGGGGCCTGATGGTCTCCGACCACAATTCATTGTTACAAATAACCACATTTTAAGCAGCCAAGGTCTCCCAAGAGAGAAAGTGCAGCATGAATTGCAGAACACCACGTTTTACTGAGGTTCCGTGGCAAATTTTCCCCATTGTCTTCATGCCCCGCAGTGCTACTGCCACTGACATCCAAAGCAAATAATAAATACTAAAATAAATACTCTAATGTGGTATTTTGAACCTTTTCTTCCCCCCACCCCCCCCCCAACATGGGAATTTCACTTGGCTGACAAAGCGTGGATTAAATCACACTTCTATGGCATGTACCTAGGGAGGGCTTTTGAGCAAAGAAAATGTTTCTGTTGACATTTCAGATGAAAGCAAGGCATCCTGTTTTGTTCTCCAGGTATTTCACATAAGGGCAAAGCACTGTAATATTCACAAAGACAGCGTTCAGTGAGGGGTTTACAAGCACCCTTTGTATCTGTGAACACAACCACTGTGCTGCAACAGCATCCAGAGTCAGAGTCTTTCTGCCACAAGCAAGACTTGGTTTATTTTTGGTGTCAGCAGAAAGCTTTGCTTTCTTACGTTGCTTAGGGTTAAAACAGCCTTATTCAGCCGAAAAAGTCACAAGTTGTTTTTGCTGACAGGTTATTCAGGTAAAAACACTAAAGATCCTGTGGTGTTTTCACTGGAAAGGGGAAGGGGTTGGTTTTTGGGACAGCACGATGGACTCTAAACTCTAAACTTCCCTTAGAATGGTTCGGGTTGGGAAAGACCTTAAAGATCATCCAGTTCCACCCCCTGCCATGGGCAGGGACATCTTCCAGGTCTAGCCCAGGTCTCTCCAACCTGGCCTTGGACACTTCCAGGGATCCAGGGACAGTCACAGCTTCTCTGGGAAACCTGTGCCAGGACCTCTCCACCTTCCCAGGGAAGAATTCCTTCCCAGTATCCCATCTAACTATGTCCTATGCCAGTGGGAAGCCATTCCCCCTTAGCCTGTCCCTCCATTCATTATCCAGGTCCTTCTCCATCTTCCTTGCAGGCTCCCTTCAAGTACTGAGAGGCTGCAGTCAGGCCACCCCAAAGCCTTTTCTTCTCCAGGCTGAAGATGGACCTAGACAGTGAAAAATGGGGCTTACAAATGAATTAAAGTAGCTCTCAGGATGGGAATATGAGGGGGTTGGCACGAGATAATCTGAAACTCCAGGCCTGTTTAGCTTCCTTGCATCAAAAAATCAGGCTGCAAATAATGTCAGAAACAGTGTCTGCCTCGGGGGCAAACATGGAAACACTGCGTGGGTGATGCTTCAAAGATCTGATAGCAGAAAGGATGGATCCTGGGCACACTCTCTGCTCCTCAGTCCTACAAAATCACCACCAAAGTGTGAAGCTGGCAGTGGATTAGGATACCAGAGGAGTCAGAATTTAAGAGAGGAGATTAAGCAGCAAGAGTTTCTGTTGAGAAGACAACACGCCCTTAGCAGCCAGCTGTAAATACTCCTTGCAAGCAGCTCTGGAAGAGGCAGAATCATCACATATGTGGCAACAGCACAGCTAAGAATAGGAATTGGGGTGGTCCCTGTGATGAACAGGGAATGGCACAGTCTATTAATGCTCTTATTTGAACTTTTCATTCAGCCAGGCCACTGATGTGTAGCTGTGTAGGGTTAATGTTGTGCTGCTGCAACAAATGGTGGGACAGGGGAAACTGTTAAAACCTGAAAAAATGAGTTATTAGATAAGTAAACAGCAGATCCTTAATGGTTTTTCTCATGCTTCTGTGTCAGACACCACGTGTAGAACACATACATTTAAGCCATGTATGTAGACAAACAAAGCACTTTTTCATATAAAAGAGATATTCCAACTGCCCACCAATTTTTGAGGTCAGTTTTTCTTCTGTTGCTCACCTTAGGACAGCAGATTTCCCTTCCCTTTTCCTTTCCCTTCCCTTCCCTTTTTCAGAAAGAAGAAAAAAGCAAACTCAGTCCAGTCCTCAAAAACTGTATTTAGAATTTTGCCAGTGTCACTGCTAGACGATCATTAGTGACAAAATAAATCTTCAGTTTTTGCTGAATTCTTATTTAATTTATGGAAATCTGAAAAATAAAGGCTAAAATATGCACAGGTACTAGATAATAAATTATCTATTTGAAAAGATAAATGCAACTACAGGAATTTAAGCAATAATTCTTTATCTTTTCCTTCCTTGAGTTTTATATATCACACCTCTGCCTGCAAAACTTTTTAACTGTAATTATGATAATTAGACAATATTAAAGCATGCAAAGGTTTTCCCCCTGCTTTTGTGTATTCCCCACTGTTGCACACTGTGAATTTCTTTATTATGTGCGTTAACTCTTTGGGGTTTTCACCCAATCTCTTGTCAACCAGTCTGGTTTGCCTTTTCATGTGTTTAGAAGGAGCTCACACACCATGGGAAGGACTCTCCCCTCTCAGACTGCTCCACCACCCACAACAAATGAGAAGATTCTGAGATTTGCTGTAGATACACTGCTTTTAATGTGTTTATTTGTTTGATTGTTTGTTTGCTTGTTTGTTTTTTCTGCAAGTTAAAGTGTTAAAATGATGTTTTAAAGCTCTGTAAAACATTCTGACAGTCACTCCTCCGAGGCAGAAGGATGTTTTTCACACCTAGATGTTTTTTTTAGAAGATGCCATAACCCTTCCAGCCCTCCTTGACCTGTTTTTCCAGCTGGGGAAAGTGGAACAGAGTTATGTGTAGCATATATAAAAATATATATGGACTATGTCAGAGCATGGGCTTCACATTGGATTAAATCCTCCCTCCCAACTGCACCAAACTTGGCACTGAGGCTTTGAGAAGTTCCTGGGCCAGGGATGGAAGAGCTGGGATGGGGTGTGGAGGAAGATGCTGGGCAACATCTTCCTCTCTTGCACCTCTTCTCACCCTCCTGCCACGAGGACCCGCTGGAGGTGGGACAGCCAGAGGAACAGAGGCTGCTGGAAGTCAAATTTTACACAGGACATTTGATCTGTAAAGACAGTAATAACCATCATTTCAGCTTTGGTCTTTTAGCAGAAATGCTTTCCACACTGGGCGTGTGGTTTTTTCCCTCTGTCAACACAAGAGTAATAAGCAATAATATCAATTAATAATGATACTTGAGAAAATCAGAGAGGACTCGATGATTTTAGGGGTGTTTTTAAACCTAAATGAATCTGTGGTTTGTGAGTTGTGGGCAAAGGCTTTGAGCTCAACAAACAAGCAATTGCATATATAGGTCACCTCTTGTGTGGCTCACACTTTTCTTGATGAATAAACTAAGAAACAGAACATTTTTTTACCTTCTTTTGCTGCTGCACAAAGGAAATTTTTAAAATATGCAGAAGATTTTGCAGCACAAACCCTTTGCCCCATTATTAATCTGGTTTGAGGTGGTTTTTCACTGGGGATCTGACTTAGGAACACAAGAAAAGACATTTTTACTGTGATAGTCATCAGATACTGGCACAGGTTGCCCCTATCCTGGCAGATCCTGAAAATCAGAGTGGACATGACCCCGAGCAGGCCAGTTTGGGTGGCCCTGCTTGAACCAGATGATTTCCAGAGATGCCTTTCAGACTCAGCCGTTCTGTGGTTCAGAGGCGATGCTTGGTTTTGAAAGCGGAACCCACACCCTTGCATAATGTTATTCACTGATCAATTCAAAGTAAATATTTTCCAAAGTCCCCTGGGAATACAAACATGGAAATGTGATCTATCATCCTGACACAGCCTTCCCAAAACATATCCAAGAGGTTCCAGGTGATCTTCGGAAAAGGACGTGCCAGCTAAAATATCTTAACAATGCAATTACTGTTCCTCCTTTTCATCAATATTTTTTTAATCAGTAATCTTCCATAAGCCTTTACAGATGAAGATGGTTCAGCAAGGTTATCATAAAATTAGTCAAGCTGATTAAGCCTTGTGCTGGAGCTAATGCAGCCATAGGCAGAGTATATGTGCACATTAATCAGCAACTCTCAGAACAAAATCAGCTCCACTGAAGCTGGAATCTGCTTTAGTGAACATCAGATGAGGGTACTGATCATAAAATTACCAGAAGAATAGGTGAAGATTTCTGGCCTGTGCTTTCAATGTTATATCTAATCTGAGAACAAAGGAAAAGAGATTTTTAGAGGTCCAGCGTCGGCAGTTCAATCCCAAACCCACAAAGGGAAATACCTCACTATAATCAGTGAAGATGTATTTACTGGGGTTATTTAATTGCTCCTCAGACACTTCAGCTAAACTTTGGTATTCTGTTGAGGACCCTGAGAATACCCTTCACTGCAACAGGGATAACAGCAGCTCATTATTTTTAATGGCACTCCTCCAGTGCGAGAGGTTGGATTTTCAGGGCCCTGGACTGTACTGCAGCTCAAGATGAGAATCTGATTGATTTCGCATCATTATGTGTGGGTTTTGAGTTGTTTTGGCTTGTAACACCGAAATGTTAAACCTAATGGGAAAATTCCATCAATTTGGAAGATGCAATATTCCCTCGCTGTCATTAGTGCAGCCCGAGGTACAGCTCCATTTGAAAATGGAGGGATGTAACCCAAAAGGAGTTGTGTCCTTAGCAGCACAAACTGGCACAGGCCCATGAGAGACAAGCAGAGCTGCACTGAATCATCTTTCCCTAAATTCCATATAGGATTTTAATACCGTCGATACGGATTATCAGGGGTGACATGTAAGGATATCCACTTATAGGCACAGGATATTTAAACTTCCTCTGCTGTTTTCATTTAAAATATTTTGTGAAATACCTTTCCTTTCTTCTTTCCTCCTTTGTCAAACACACAAATCCAGAAGTGAGTGAAAACCAATGTATTTATCACGGTGAGAAAATCAGATTTGTATAAATTACATAAGTAGGAAAGAATCGGGAATTAATGTCATGGTGAAGGCTTAAGTAACCCAAAGCAGTAAAAATAACAGTGCTGATTAACTTCCCAGCTTGTAAAAGCATTTCATTTGTTCCTGAAAGGCGCTGCACTCATTGTCACAGGCACAGCCATAGAAGTTGCCCTACACTGAGTGGATTGTTTCAATTAACCTGCACTTCGAGCTAATTAAGAACCACAACAAGACAAAAGAGATCTGGGAAGGCTGGTGGATTTCTCAGGGACAACTCCATGGTTTCAGATATGCTGGACCTTCTCCTGCCCCTGTCTGTGCTGTGGCTAAAGAGGAAAAAAGACACCCTCAGAGGCATTTGGGTCTTGTTACACACAGTGCCTTCTCCAAAGGGGCAATTGATGGGACCAGCTCCAATTTTTTGACACAACACAGGGGAAAAAAAAAAAAAAAAGGAAAAAAAAGGGGGGGGGGGTTGGCTGAAATGATTATTATCCCCTTCTGTTCCCTACAGAAAAGGCAGAAAAGTGCTTCTAGTGGGTCAAATAATGGGCAAGTCATCAGCTGGTTGCAGAGAGCATTCATGCAGCAACACAATGGAGTGGACAGAATGTGAATTAGGCAGGAGGCAGGACAAAAAACCACCCAAAACAGGCAGGAATGGAGAGTAAAGGGAATGTGGCTGTTTTCTCTTCACAATATAATGCTAATAGCAAAGTCTTCAGCATCATTAGCTGTATGAGAGGCAAAAAGCAAAGCATGCAAGAAATTGGTTCACAGATGCACTAGAGCAGCTTAAATTTAATTTGGGCACTGCAGAGGAGAGTCACTTAAAAATATATACAAGTTGCTTGCAGAAATGCAGTTTGGGTTGGTTTGGGGTTATTAAGAAAGCCATAAAGGAACATCACATTAAGGCATAGGCTTTAGGATAACACAATTTGTCTGGACACAGGAACTTCAGGCTGAGTCTGAAAGGAAATCTCCTGAACTTGATTGCATTTACCACTGGAATTGTGTTCATGTAGAACTCCTTTTATAATTACAGGAAGTATATTAGATGAGAAACTTACTTCCAGCATCAGAATATTGAAGAGCCTGACCCAAACCCCGAAAGTCAATGGAACGGGCAGCCCCCCCAAAAGGAACCAAACAGAGCTGGAAATGAAATGTTCAGTCTCAGTCCCAGCAAGGCAACTGTGATTTTAGCTGCAAGGGGAGGACCAGACTTCACTTGCACACTGTCTGTTCAACCTGCTTTCAGAGCGGGGTAAATACCTGCAGGAGCTGTGCACCCAAGGCAGTGCAGCCTGGCTGGATGATGTGCATCTTCATCTCATGCTTCTTTGCACGGGTAGAAGTGCAGGCACACAAGTCCATACTGGTGACTCTTGCCTGAAAAATGGAGGAGTACAAACCGAGGAAGTTTCTCCAAGCCCACGCAAGACTGGGTTGAGATCCATCCTTGCTGCAAACCTGGCAAAGGGCACAGTTTATTTATCAATAATTAAGCTCCTGGCAAAGGCCATGGCTTATTTATCAATAATGAAGCTGCCAGTATTGTATTGATAAATAATGAAGCTGCCAGGATTTTACTGATAAATAATGAAGCACAGGGAGAGCCCCTAGGTGGGTCCTGTTTCACCACAAGTAGCTCTGTGGAAAGTACAAATGGGGATTTCTGCTGAAAGCTCCCTCTGCATCCCCCAAGGAATAAACCCCTTCTCCTTCCTCTGTGCCACGTGCCAAACTCTCTGCACCCAGCTCAGGGACTCCTTGAGCCTTGGGCTGCAGCCACAAAAATGTACTGTTTCTGAGACAATATCAATGCCAAATGATTTCTGTCTCCTCATTGTCTCCACTGCAGCTCCACTTGTCTGTCTTCTTCCTTCATCTTTCCTTCTTGGACTCCCAGTTCTCCCCTCCATCCTTCTTTCTTAATAGGCTTCCTTTGAATTCTTTCCTTGACACTTGTACCCTAATTTACTCCTCTAGTATTCCTGCTAACTCTGAAGAAAAGTGAAGCACGACCAACATAAAGGAAAAATTGGGAGGAATAAGCAGCTTTTCCAGGTTCTCCATGACAGAGCACGTGGAGTGTGGTGCCTGCTTTGCAGCTCATACATCTGCTTTTTCTAATCTAAGGTTTTCCCAGAGGAGAGAGGATCTCCCTGTGGCCAGTGATTGAAGGGGGGAAGAAGCACAAGCAATCCTGCCTTGAACCAATTCCTCTCACACCCAGGGAGAGGAGGTGGAAGCCTGTTAATAGATGGTTGTGGAGTTGTGAGAAGGGCTGGGGTGGCACAGAGGTGCATGTGGCTTCATTTCCAGCACTGTTCCTGCCCCAGCGGGGCCCTGTCAAACCCACAAAACAACCAATAAATAGAAATAAATGATGCCCAGTAACACATGATTAAAATTACACATTTATATATAATATATCCATAGATTATATTTTATATATAAACAAGTATGTAATATACAAATCTTAAAATATTCTAAGTGCCTTCTCAATTTTCTGCTGATAGATACTTTTCAACCTGTTTATCTACACACATAGTCCTATATATTGTTTTTTTATCACAGATAGCATCATCATTTGTGGATGTATAAAATAGATCATGCAAATGCCAAATGAAAGACAGAACATTCACAGAGCAAACACGGATCCTTAGAATGGAGAGATTTAAAAACAAGAACTGCAGCTGCCTGTGAGCTTAGTCGTGCCAGGTGCAATGTAAATGATGATGGGAGCTATCAGAGCATATATGTCACAAGTGTTTAAATTGAAACATTCATTCTTGTGAGAAAACTTAGAGTGTTCCTTAAGCAGTGGAGGATTTTTTTTTTTTTTTTATTACCAGAATTCTGATTCACATCTGTGGATGAGCAGAAAAAAAGGACCTAAAATGGCTGGACTAAGGGCCTACAAATAAATAGCAGATTCATAACATCTTTTCTCCCTCAAGTCCCACTTGATTTCATCAGTGCTGGGGCACTACAGCAATAAAGTGAAATACTCTCTTTTTGGACATCTAAACCTCCCTTTTGAAATAAGTGTGGAAGGAGGAAAATTAGTTGGGACATATTTAAATGGTACTGGTAGAGATTTGGAACTGGTGTTAATTTACCCCACCAGCTTACTCATAATTAGCAGTAACTTAATGGCAGAAAGGAGGAATATAAACTGAGAAAACTGAGCAGTTAAAGAAAAATAATATTAATTCTCCTCCCCTCCTCCTTATCTGCTAAGAGGTTCTTGGTTTTGGGGGTTACTTCTTCTGCAAAAAGCAAATATGTCAAGAGCTTCTCATGGCAGAAGCACTGCTTGGAAGCTCGTACTGACTCCACTCATTTTAGAGGAACTTTTTAAGTTTCTACAAATGTGACTAAGCAGAAATTAATAAAAGCCCCTTCTTTGATGGAAGATGTGCCTGATTGTCTATATAGTGGGAGTTTTCTTGTTCAAAAAGTCTCTGGTGTATTACATATTGGAGGGAAAAAAAATGTAGTGGGTCTTCGGCTGAGAAAGGTGGCTTGAGTTTGAGTTACAGGTTATTTATGCCTTTCAGCTAAATAGTGTGGTGGATAAAAGTATCTACAGCTCAGGGAAAAGCAGTTTTGCAGATTAATGTTAGACTGGTTCAATGGAGGAGATCAATGTTAGTTTGTTAAGAGTTTCACTGTAGCATTTTTAGTGAAAAGACTTTGAAAAGGGGACAACTGCATTTATGGGTCTGGGAACATAAATAAAGGGAGCACTTGAACCGAAAAAGAGCTTTTTAAAATGGGCTCTTTGAACTTGCTGTAATCTTGCTGTGCTGTTCTCATTTGGGAGAATAATTCGTATTTGCTTTCCTAGGTATTATGATGCTTCAGTGGAAGTACTTGGGTCTGAACATTTTCAACTTTAAAAATTAATGTAACCTCTTTACTTACATGGAATTCAGTGGTGTTTTGGTAATATTCTGTTAAGGGGAGGGGGGAGGAATTATAAGAGTATTTTTTACTTCAGCTGAACCAAAATTGAAGGCATGTCAGGGGAATCTGGAATAATTCCACTCAAGCAGCACTCTCCCCTTACCTGCCAATGCCAGCATGGAGCTCCATCACTCACATCCACCAGCTCTGCTCCCCAGATCAGATTTCTTGTCTCTCTCCTGTCCTGTCCTCTCTTCTCCTCTTCTCTCCTTTCCTTTCTCTCCTTTTTTCCCCCCTCTCCTCTCCTCAACTCAGTAGCAAAGTACCTTAGACTGGCCAGAGTCTGATTAAAGTCCTGAGGCCAACAGAACACACCTAAGATTTCTTAGAACTTGACCAAGAAATAGAGAATTTTTTGAAAAACTTCCAGATTTCCCCACACATTTGCATGCACTCGTCCTTCTGATGTTTTGACCACTTCCAAACTCAAATCAGAATCCTGAAATGGGTACAAAATGGGAAGAGATTTTCCCCTACACTTTCTGAGCACACTCCAAAAGAAGATTAAACGTTTGAGAACACTGATAAATGGAGACCAGCAAGATGAACCCTATTGAAGCTTCTCATTTTAAAATATCAGCCAGAACCAAAACAACACTCCCTGTAAAACATGCCTTGATTTTGTAGGGTGGAGTTTACTGGGTGAATGACTACACTGCAAGCAACAAGAGAACCGTGTGGATTAGACCCTACTGTAAAACCATAAACCTGGGGAATACTTGCAGGAAAATTCGAGGCAGTTTAAATTTTTATTTTTTTTTCCCTACTCCTTTGTGTTTCAAAATGTCCCATTCCTAATTCTAAAAGGTTTTTCAGAACTATTGTCCTGTGAGCAGCTCCTGTCACAGGGACCTGCTCATGTTTGTACTCCTGGTAGCAAATGCCTGCACATGGTTCTGCCACCCTCTTGCAGTCATCACTGAGCTCCAACTTTTCCCATTTTTTTTTCCTCTTCAGTCCATGTCCTTAAGGGCTTCAAAGAAGCAGAACACTAAACCCAGTGGTATTTCCTAAAGATTATAGTTCTGGTCAACTTCTCATCTCAGCGCAATGTTGTGGTGCCTGAATTTCACAGGAACCCATTTAGGCTGAGGGCAGGCGGTTCTGAAAATACCAGTAGGTGTATTTTTCTGAGGAAATATTTTCCTTTATTAATTTTTTTTTTTTTTTTTTTACCTTTAGAACAGCACCATTTCTCAGCCAAGTGGAACTGATGTGGCTTCCCTTTGGGAAGCAGTCCCTGCTGCTGTGTCACTGTTACTTGCCGTGCCAGCACGACTGTGAAAATGGAACTTGCTGGTGCAGCCCGAGCTCCTTGCCCTGCTTGGTTTTGTGCAGCAGATAAATGTGTGCCCCAAGGGGGGGTTGTTACTATTCCCTGCTCAGGGGATGAGGTTTCCCACTCCCATCAGAAGGAGGTTCTGCCTTCTCCCCCATATTTGAAAGGCAATGACAGATTATAAAATTGTGCTGAAGTCACCAAGCCAATTCAGTGCAGCCCAGGGTGGCCTGATGGGTTCCCTCTGTGCCTCCCACACCAGAGCACACGCTGTAGTTGTTGAACATGCTCTGTTCCCAAGGGGAGAATGCCTCTTAGGTAAACAAACAAAAAACAAACACGGTGGGCAAAAATTCGCACGTAAAACACGTGGTGAGAAATGCAAAGAGGGGGCACTAACCAGGATCCTGGTTGGGAGTATTGGTAACGAGAACTCCTGAACAGCCTAAATTGCTATGTAAACAGTAGAGGCAGGCTTTTCAGGAACCATTTGAGGCTGACTGGGAGATATAATGTAGCTGCTTTTATTTCCATTGCACTTCGGCATGTGCTGCGACTGCTCCGAGGAGTTAATTTCTGGAACAATAGTTAGACAGGCTGGGGAGGAATACAAAGTAAACAAATTTAAATGATTTCAATTTTGGATCTCAGCTATGCAATTTTAGTTCTGTTGCTAGGTGGGAGTCATTCTCCCCTTGTGGTTTTTGCTTTTTTCGGATCAGCTCAGGACCCATATATTTACTTTGTAGTGAAGCACTCTGAGTTTCACTCAACATTTGAAAATGAGAGCAAAAAATTATTTGAAAACAGTGAGACACTGGGGAAAAAGAGACCTTCTGGCCTGTGATGGCCTTGAGTTTTCATCCCTTGAACTCTGTGAACACCTGATTCCAGGTGAGCAGCCCTGCTGTCCCTCTGCTGGGGACATGCACTGAGGGGTCACCTGTCTCCCACCGGGCTGCAGATGTCCAGGATAGCAAACACAGCGCAGAAACACTGCCCTCCACCTTGTCCCCAAGGGTGTCCCACAGCCTGTGCCCCACCACCCAGGCCAGGAGGGAGCTGCCCTGCACATGGCATCCTGCCAGAGCCCCGTGCAACCAGCAGGGAAAAAGGGCAGGAGCTGCGGGGCTGAGGAACACGCGGGGGGAAAAGCTTCTCCCGGATCGAGGAGAGGCTGCGGGGAGAGACCCGCGGGGGCCGGACAGCACATGGCGGGGTGAGCCGGCTGATGGGAGTGGGACAGCTCTGCACCTCTCCTTGCCCCTGTCCCCGTCCTTCTGCCTGGCTCTGCCCTGTCCCTGTCACAGAATCACAGAATCACAGAATCACAGAATCACAGAATGGCAGAATCACGGAATGGCAGAACAGCAGAATAGTGATTGAAAAGGGTTGAGAGGGACCTCTGGAGATCACCCAGTCCAACCTCGCTGCCAGGGCAGGGTCACCTGGAGCAGGTGACACAGGGGCGTGTCCAGCTGGTTTGGAATGTCTCCAGAGAGGGAGACTCCGTGCCCTCCCCGGGCATCTCTTCCAGTGCTCTGCCACTGTCCCTCTGTCTGTCCCTGTCCCTGTCCCTGCCCCTGCCCAGCGCGGGTCCGGCCGTGCCGGGGAGCACCAGCACCGCTCCGCGCTCGTCCGTCCGTGTCCCCCCCACCCGTGTGCGCGGATCGCCGGCCCCGCCCGGCCCCGCCCGGGGCCGCCCCGCGGGAGGAGCCGCCCGTCCCCATCCCCATCCCCGTCGCCGTGCCCTCCCTCGCTGCCGGCGGCGGCGGGGGGCGAGGGCAGCGCGGCAGCGGCAGCGGCGGCGGCGGGAGCGCGGAGCCCCCGCGCCATGGGCCCCTCCGGGGGTGTCCGCCCGCCGGGCCCCCCATGAACTGAGCATGGCGAGCGCCCTCGGCCCGCGGTGGCCCCGCCGCACGGCCCCGGGAGGCGGCGGCGGCGGTGGCGGCGGTGGCGGTGGCGGGGGGCTCCTCTTCTTGCTGCTCTGCGCCTCGGCGGGGCTGCCCCGGAGCGCCCAGCAAGTGCTGCGGATCGGTGAGTGCCGGGGGGCTGCGGGAGGGACGGGGGGATGCTCCGGGGATCTTCCCACCCTGCGGGCAGCGCGTTGTGCCGGGCAGCGCGACCCGCGTCCCTCTGGCTCGGGGAGCCGCCGCTCGGGGGCTGGGGATGCACGGCTCCGCCGCTCCGGGCTTGAGGATGCTCCGCTTCTCTGCCCGGCTCCGCAGCCGGGATCCGCTGCCGGGATCCGCCGCTTGGGATCGGCGGGGCTCCCGAAAGTTTGCTGCGGTGAGCGGCGGCGGGATGCGGGAAGTTGGGCGCGGGCATCCCGGAGGAGCATCCCCCCGGAGCCACTCGGGGCTGGGCGAGGGGGTGGCAGCGCTGGGGGGCTCCGCTGTGAGGTGCCCTCCAAAGCCGGGCACGCACGGCCGCAGGAATGGTTCGGTGACCTTAAAATACACCCCGGGTTTCCCAGGTGGGATCGGAGAACGAGCGGCTGCGGCATGGGAAGGGAAACCTCGTAGGACGGGGATGTTTGCCCTCCCGGAGGGGGGGGATGCACGGAGGTGTAGCTCCGGAAAACGGGAATTTATTTTCTTTTTTTTTTTTTTTTTTAAGAAGAAAACTCCGCACCATGGAAACGGGGCTCGGTTCACAGGAAGCCTCGCTCCCTACAGTGGGTTTCTTGTGTCAGTCAAGTGCGATAGTGAATACAAAGTATCACAAGAGTTCGGGGTGAGGGAAGACTGTGGGAAAGATGTAGGCAGAATCTGCCACGCTTCTGTTTCTGTCTATCCCTCTTTTGCTTGACAAACACTGAACATGAGGCAAGAAAAAAAAAAAAAAAAAAAAGAGAGAGGAAAAAAAAAGAGAGGAAAGAAGCTGTTTATGCCACCCGGGGAGATGACTCCTGCAATTCCCAAAGGCATGTTCCTGTGCGGACCTTAAGATTGATGCCTTTTGACCCGGCGAGCATTAACCCCACTCGGCTTTCCTTTAAACATCGAGTGGAAGCATCATTCTTCTTGTGCTCAGAGAGCAAAGGTGACCGAAACATTTAATATAAATTAAGGCGCACAGTCCTTCAAAGTGCTGGGCAAAGGCAGCACCAGCCGGGTGAGGGGGAGCAAAGCTGAGGGCACTCAGCGCCTTGCAGATGAAAATCTGTGTTAAATTCCTGACTTTCAGTATCCAGAGTGTGCTCGCTTTCCCCCCGAGGATTCAGGTGGAGTTGGCTGTTTCTCTGCTGGCCGCTGCAGTGTAGCCGAGGGGGATGGATGCCCGTGCACACGCACAGAGCACACGAAACACGGAGATGTGTGATCCCACACACGGGTGAATTCAGGGCCGGCGAAACTGGGGGAGGGGGGGAAGGAAACAAACTGTGTTCAAATAACGAAGCCACCGGCACCCAGTGGGATGATTTGGAAATACATCCCAAGCATCACTGCTGCCAGGCTGCTTGAACTTCCTCTTTTCCTTCTGAAGGAAGAAGGAGCATACCTGAGTTTAAATGGGAGCATATTTGCTTGATAGCAGCCTAAATGCACAAACCCCTCGGCATCAGCACTGCAGTGACCCAGGCAGAGCTCTGGGGTCTGCACTCCTCCCTCTGGCACCCTCTCCATTGCATAACTTCTTGTGCTGCTTCTGTTGGGTCTAGCAAGGCCACCGGGCAGTCTCCCAAGTTGTTTCTCCCTAAGATTGCTCTGTGTGGTGTGTTGACTCTGCCCTGCAAGGTCTGAGGGTATTTCTGGTTTGGATTCACTTTGTCAGGGCGCACAGTGATGGGACCCTAAGGCTGAGTCCCCTCTGTTCCTTCCACCAAGATTTAAAGAGCCATTAAGTGTGACAAAACTGCTCAGCTTTTCAATCATGGCAACCAAACACCCATCCGGGGAGATGTGCAGCAGAATAAATGCTCCATGTGTGTTACGTGGCTGTGAATGCATAAAATATTAAATGTATTCTTATTGCTATAGTTATCCTGCCCATAAAGTAATGATGTTATAAAATATTAATCCTTCCCATCCGAGTTCCTCCGCCGAGTCTGTCACTCCGGGAGGTGACAAAGAGAAGTAATGGCAATAAGTCCTCCAACACTCTTTGTGATAACATAATAAAATCATCCCAAAGCGTTTCTGACAGTGAGGAAAATGCCATTAAGCCATCAGATTTTCTTCTCTGTGTTTTAGTTAATTAAGGAAAGGGAAAGCACTTCCACACAATGGTGCAGCAGTTTGCACCTGAATTAATACACTGAGAGTTTAATTGCATTTTCCACTCTCAGGGACCATTCAGAATTTTTTTAAAATTATTTTTTTTTCTGGTGTATAATACAAATGAATGGATTCTCATGTTGGTATTTAATTAGCTGAGAAAGGACATGTAAGCAATATGAATTTAGCTATTTTTTCAGCATGTAGCTAATGACTCCTTTTCTAACCCTCTAAACAAGAAAATTTGGGATGACAATGTGATCAGCAAAACCGACTCGTTAGGATAAAAGTAATTGACTTGGAGATAAGATACAGTTTTCAGCCTCAGGTAATAAAATAAAGTTTTAATACCTTTCTGAGTATTTCTTTCCCAACCATGTGGAAAAGCTTTTCCTTTGATACATGAGCCTATGGAGCTGTCCAAGGAAACACCATCTCTATCTACACATTACCCACTAGACTATGTTATATAAAGGTATATTTAAAGTTCATGACCCTAATATTTTTGATTTAATACTGAGGAGTTCCTAGTTTTTGCACTGAGTCAATCTAACCTTCTTATCTATCCTACTTGTATAAAATGCATGAAATACAAGGAAGAATAAAAATTAACTCAAGCAGGTGTTAAGTTGCAGAAACAGCTTCCAAAGAAATCTCAGCAACAACAGAATAATTCATCTGTTAATGCTGGATTCAGAGCTTTCTCATTTCTTACTGGATATCCTTAAGGCCATTACAGTTTCTGATTAGGTTGTAAGAATGTAATTCGGTAATATTATGTGAAAATTTATAGATGCAGCTCATTGGAGCTGCATTCTGGTTTAGAACTAACCAATAGCAAGTTATTAACAAAGCTCTGGAGTTAATTAAAAAGAGAACGTGGCAGTTTTCAACAAATACCTGCGGGAAGCTACTTGGGTGAATCTTGGAATTACCTCTAAAATTAACAGCTCCTGGAGATGAACAAATGAGTAGACTTAGCAGGAGTTGCTGTAGGTGATGAAATAGAAACCCCTCAGTTTGTACCAGAAGTAATTTTCAGTAATTTGTGTGTTCCTCTAGTTAAATGGAATATTGAAGTATGGGTTCATACTCTGCACTGATTTATTCCTTACTTAAGCAAAATTTCCAGGGATTTAGTGAATTGTGTTTTCCACAATGCAGAATTAGCCCCACAATATTTCTCTCCAGTTGAGAAATAATAGATTTAAACCAAGCACACATAAGTTGACCTAACCCACAAAATATAGTTTTCTAATAAGTTGAAAATTTCAACACGGATTTTAAGACCTATGTCTATACTTCCCCTAGCAGGGCTAAAGCTGTGAGTTCTTTTCCTGGCTGGTATTACCATCTCCACCTCATGAGAATGATGAAGACAGAAACCTCTCTAATTTCGCTGCAAATTTGCTATTTTTTTGTCAACTCTTTTTGAGATTTTATTTGTGAAAGGAAGGATATGAATATACACCTGAGCTTCGTCAGTGAGACATGGCAAAACCCCTTCCTGGAAAGCCTCTATCATACTTGAACATCATGAAAATTGTTAGTTTTCAGAAGTATTCCTTACTAGATGTCTGCAAGTTAGTCTATTTTATGATGTTATTATAGGAAGTGTGGCTGCATTTTTATCACCAGATGATGAGACATTAAATACACTTTGTTCACTGGATCCTGAAAGCTCAGTGGTTTATCAGTTCACTGTGATACAATTTACCTAAATTTCCTCATTCTACACTGAAGGGAAAACTATTTTCCTGCTAGTATTTCTGAAGGAACGCTGGCCAAAGCAGGTCCTATGTGCCTTTAGCCCTTGTTTCATGAGCTTAAGTTGCTTCTGTCCTGGACCACTTGTCTGTAAAAGCTGATGGAGAGCAAAAAAAGGAAAAAAGTCCTGAGAGCAGGAAGTGAAAACTGAAGAAGCAAGGTTGGACTTGTCCAGCTCAGACAAGAGTTAGGATGGTGAAAAGCCAAGTGAGTTGTAGGAAAATGAAATGGAAGCAACCCAGGGCACTGATACCTGTGCTGGGGTATTTTTTATTATTTTCTCTTAACTCCTACAAAGTGTATCCCGAAGTGCCCCCGTGCTAAACACGGCCCGTGGAGCTCCCGATGGGCTGGTAAATAGGGCATCCTGCTGTGCTTCTCCAGGGCCTCAAGTGCCTTTATGTAACATGTGCAGAGGTTCAGACAGCGAAGATCTTCACAGAAAGCAGGATGAAATCTTCGAAACAGCGGAAGTGCTGAGGTTTTGCCAAAGGAGAAGAGTTTTTCCCCCTCGAATATTTTGTTTATGCAAAGTGGCTGTTACTCAGCTGGGTACTCTTCCAGTTCAGGAGGAACATTTCTTATAAATAAAATAAAGTGTGCTGTTTCTCTGAGCTTCATTTCTTGCATAACAGCCTGTTTGGAGCGTTGAGGTGCAATAGTTTTATATTTAATTCTCATGACTTGCCCATAACCCCTAATTTCACTTATTCAAGAGGGCATTTGCCTCGGCATCAGCTCTTGCTGGAACTGTAAGCTCCTCCATATGGCCCTGCCTTTGCTCAACATTTTCCATTCAGACTTCAAATACAATCCCAATGCTGGTTTTTTTTGTTTTTTTTTTTTTTTTTTTTTTTTTTCATTACAGTCTGCTTTGTATATCCTGGTCGGTAATAAAGCTTTAATCCTGCTCCCCCTTCAATACTTTAAACAACTGCCTCTAATCTTCTTTTCTCAGAAAGGCTTGATTTGACCAACTAGACCATAGATTGTACTGCAGGGAAAAAAAAAAAATCCTATCCAAGAACTGATTAGTTTTACTCCACAGCTTTGGATCTGTAACCTGCAAGCCCAGTATGTCCTAGTTTTTGGTTGACTTTAGATTTTAGTTTGCAGTAATGAGTTTATGATTTTTGGAAAGCTTTGCAGGGGGAATGTTATTACCCTCCCCTCTCCCTTTCTGCTGAAGGTTATAGGGTATTATCTAGAAAATGATTAGCTTTCAAATGATGAATTTGCTTTCTTTCTCTGAGCAAAATCCAAATTCAGAATTAAAACTGTTTCATTATCCCAAATAGGCATTGTTTTCGTTTCAGCTGGGGGAGTGAGGATCTGATAGGGCTGCTAAAGTATCTTCTTTTTTTCCTCTTTTTTTTTTTTTTCTTTTTTTTTTTTTTTAAATTCCTCTGACAGTCCAGAAGGTTCCTTAAATTATCTTTACAGCTTCACCTGCGCAAGACACTAAACTAGGGTAGCACAAACACTGGGAAATGTGAATCATTTCTATGACCCAGCAGTACGAACAAAGAGTTAGAACTGTCTCAAAAACTCGGTTTTGAGCTTCTTTTCTTGGGTCCATCAGACTTTTTACAATCACACCTCCTAGTTGTTGTGGTGTTTTTTTTTTTTTTTCCCTTCAGCTTTGAGGCTGCACCAACACAAGTTTAAAAGAGGAGAGTTATTTAAATTCCTTTAGCATCGAGATTGTTCCCACGTCGTGCCATCGGATCTGCCCATGCAAACCAGGGGCTATTTCAAGGAAAATTCTGTTTACAGCACATTGATTCTGGCTGGGCTTCAGGCCCTGCCATCCTCCCATATTGCTGAGCGGCACCGAGGTCCTGCCGCAGCGCTGAGGAGGTGGAAGTGACAGTCAGTGTGCAGGAGCACCTCCAGAAATACACAGCAGGGCTTGTTCTGGGGTGAGCAAATGTGCAAAAATCGCTGCAATCCCCACACATGTAGGAGCAGCGAGGCATCCCACGGCTCTTGTGGCCAAGTGACACCGTCTGGGAGCGTCACACGGATGCTGAGGCTTTGTTTTGGCTCTCAGGGGGAGAGGGACAGAGCCCCCCTGAGTTCAGAGGTACACCCCTGAGACCTTAAAATCACTGTGGTTTTGCATGCTCTCCTTCAGGGAAAAAAACCCCAACAAACCAACAAAAACTCAACACTTTTTTTTTTCTTTTAAATATAGTCAGAGCCACTCAGGACATTGTGAGTAATGCAGGCTCTTCAGTTCTAAATGTTTTGGGCAGAATAAGCAGGAAGAGGCTTTGGTGTCTGCTGTGGATCAAAGGGTTTGGTGGGGGGGGGAAAAAAAGCTGTTTTAAAAGAATAACATTAGGTAGCTATAAGAAAGGGAAAAAAAATTGATTATATAAATCAGGTTCAGCGTGATTCTGCAAGACAGCACTGAGGAGAAAAGCTGTATATATATATATATACACACACATATATATATTCTTTATATTTATATTTATTTATAAATATAATATAAATTTATATTTAGATATATTTATATTCAGATATATTTATATTTATATATATATATATACTCTTATACTCTTGAATCATATAATTAGAAGGCAAATCCATGGAAATTGGTGCTTTTGTGATATTACCATGTGATGGAATGTTATATTGAACTAACCACCTGAGCTCAGCCAGAAGCCTCTTAGAGGCCACCAACACCCCTGGAAGGGCCTTTTTCCCACTCAGGTTTCTTCTGAGCATCTTTTCAGCACTTATTGCCTTGTCCTCCCCAGCCTCTGGGGTTGCATCTGCTCAGCAAAGGGGAGTTCTGCTGGAGGTCAGGGGTGGTACCTCTTAGCAAGGGATGGACACCTTCAGAGTACAGGAGAATTTCCAATTATTCCCCCCTATTTTGGCACTCCCACAGACTTTACTATGGCACACATGCTCTCTGTAATAACATATATTTTAAATATTTAAGCATTTTGTTCTTGAAGCCCTTCCCAGAAATATTTTACGTGCCTTGGGAAGGTAGGTAAGTATTTTACTGGTCTTTAACTCACTGGAAAATACAGAATTGCCCAGACTCATTCTCTTGGATCATGTTTGTGTTTCCCTCTTCCACTCCGAGGTCTAAGCAGTTGGAAAGAGGATTTCAGAGCACTCAAGCCTTTTGTAGGGGTGAGACTGTACCATCAAAAGTGCTGAAATCTTTCTCAAAACTGCAGATGTCCTTCTGAAATCCCATAGCCATAGGAATTAACTCTGGCTTTGGGAAAGACACATCCCAGTGCTTACAAAATTCTTGGCTTTCACTGTCTTGGTCTCATCCATGATGAAGATATGGAGAACTGAAAATCAGATGCACAGAGGGGGGGGAAACAACCCCCAAGAATTCAACTTGTACTTTGACAAAAAATGATCTTTTCTCTGCTTACGCTCAAGACGAAATACAAAAGAAACCAAAGCCAATTTAGGCCTTCTTCCCATGGTGCAAACAACTTTCTCCTGGATATCTTGGGGGCCCTGTGCCAGCCCAGCCATTCCTGTAAAGGCCAGGAATGGGAAAGTCAGCCCTGGCTGAATGTGAGGAGAAATAGTCGCTTCATATTCGAGGAACCACAAATGAATCCTGATTCCTCTGGAGCTGTCCCAAGGGATTAATCCCAAGGCATCTGAGCCCACATCAGGCTCGGAGGCTGCCTACCAGCAGTCAGGGGAGAGGAGGCCAGGTTGCTGCAGCAACAGTGTGACACGTGTAAAACTCGGTTTGATTATGTCAGGATCACAGAGTAAGCTGCTTAACAGTTAGGTCAGGTTTTTGAGCTGCACTCCACTTTTTCCAGAGACTGTCAGTCACTGTCAAGTTGGCTGGGGAGTGGAAATGCATGATGAATAACTTCAGCAATCTCCCATGGGTTGCAAGTTAGCTGTCCACATCCAACAACATGGCTATAAGGTGCTGAGAACTGTTAAGGGGACTGGTAGTAAGCCACTTAAGGATTCTTCCCCACCATTTGGAGACAAAATTACAATTTCTGATTAAAATATTTATTTTGTTCTGGGTTTGATTGCCTTTATTCATCTTAGAATTCAGAAAGAGCATAGCAAATTATTTAAAATTCAGACAGATGATCTTTGATAGTCTGTTGGAATGGGAGATGAATGAGTAAATATCTTGCACAGGGCACAAAAAGGACGGGGAGTCACTGCCGTGCTGTTTTCACTTACGATCATTCCAGTGCCTTTTGTGTGGTGAACTGTGCTCAGGCTCAAACAAATGGCTTTGTTAATAGAGTGCTATAACCCCAATTTATTTGCCCACACTTAAAAGTATTGAATGCAAAATACTACAGTGAAGAAGTGCAGTAAGTGAGGCAGAAACCTTGAAGGGTAGTTATGTAGTTAGGTAACAAAAATGGGATTTGGAAGTTGCCCGGTCAACATTAGTGGGACGTTTCCCATCTTTTTGGGGATTTGCTTTTTAACAGTAGATGTTCATAAGAAAAGCTTTTGGTATTGTTCTCTATCACTGTGTGAAACACAACCAGAAGTGCCAGGAATGTTCCCCCCACGCCTTGCAGACCCAGCAAGGATCCCCAGGGCAGTGAGGGATGGAGATCTCTGTCACCCATCCCTGCAGGTGTGGCTGTTCTCCCTACAGAAGGACGAGGCATTCTCCTGCTGGTGTTTTCCACAGGCATTTGGTGATGGGAAATTTTTGTGCAGGAAGTTTATAAGGAAGTTATAAGGAAGCTGAGTGTCATTGCAGCTCGATGGATTGGGTGGATTTGCTTCCCTGCACAGGAACCTTTAAGCCTCCCAGCCTTGCCCCTTCTGCTTCTTCTCCCCCTTCCCTCATGGAGATGCTCTGGTGTAGGATTCCATCCTGCCACCAAGGCCACTGGCAGAATTTCAGTGCAAAAATGATGTCTTTCTCTTTTTTTTTGCTATCTCTCATCCGACAACCCGTACACAAAAAGGGTTTCATTCTTCCGAAGCCGCTTCCTTTCAACTCCACCGAGCCTCCCCAAACCCTTATCAGTGGGGCACTGCAGCTGCAGCCTCATGGGAGCTCGTGCTTTCCCTGCTGGAACTGCCTTGGAAAGTTTCAAATTGTTTACTTATCTGCTAGAAACACATGTTAAGAGAAGTCAAGGCTCCGTTGCCCAAGGTGCATTTTAAATCGGGGGAAGAGCCTGCTTCAGATATTTCACATTACATCTTCCAGCTTTATCTGGTGCTGTAAATTACGGAGCTGCTCCATTGAACTGAATGAAGATTAAATTTTTGAACACTGTTTTCTGAAGAATGGGGATTTTTCTCTTTGAAATGAAGAACCTGTGGTGCATCAGTGTGGCTCCCTGCACGCTTTGCTGCCCAAGCCTTTCTCTTTCCTCTGAGGGTGCCAGGCTGTGCCCTGGGGACCGTGTCCTGTCGCTGATCCATGTACTGACATTAAAGAGCATCTGCAGATGGAGTGAGTGTGGGCTGTGCCCTGAACAGCAAGTGGTTGGGGAAACTGTAATCCTTCTGCTGTCATGAAGGAAATCAGAGCTGTCATGAAGGAAAACCGGCTGGAAAAATTTATCTTCTCATCTGTGCAGGTCTTCTCATGTAGATGCCCGATGCACGTGTGGTATACAGATGTATTTTAAATAAACAAGGAAAGTATTTACACACTGCTGTTTTACTCAGATGCATGCCTCTGTCAGGCTGAATTCCTGGCTTCCAGCCCTCATCTCTCCCAGTGTGGGGAGATCTCCTCTCTTAATTTCTCCCTGTGCCTAACACAGGCCCCCGAGAGGAAGCTGAGTGGATGCCTCCTTCAAAGCAACACAGTACCAAGTGGATCCAGTTTTACTGAAATACTTTGCACAGCGAGCCGATGAGAAAGGCTGATGAGGGAAAAAAAAAAAAAAGTTGTTCTTTGTTTAAATCCTGCATGATTGATATGACAGCTGCTGTTTTAGGATGACTTGTGTGCTAATTTAATTCTGCAAGCCCTTAAGCCAAACGGTGATGAGATATCCCAGCTTTCTTACCTTCCACAAAGGTAATTTTCAGGAAGCTGTTGCATAAATGTTTGTTCCAGAGCATTTCTATGAGCACTAAATTGCTGCCATGCATTGTCAATAAACAGGGTAACCTCATTCCTGGGCAGCTGTGCTTATCCTTAGCACTTCCCCTCTTGTCCTGTGGGAATCACAGAGTCATGGAATGGCCTGGGTTGGTATGGATCTTAAAGGCAGGGGCACATGGGGTGATTCTTGGGGTGTCCTGTGCAGGGCCAGGAGTGGAACTCGATGATCCTGATGGGTCCCTTGCAACTCAGCATATCCTGTGATTCTGTGACTGCAATTCCATTCCCCATCCCCTCTACACCACTCAGGGGGCAGCAGGTAGAGGAGTTGGAAATGAAGTTGTGAAGCTGAGTCTGGGTTAAGGGGGGAGGGAGTTGTTTTAAGTTGCCTTTGCTATCCCAATGAATTTACATTGGAAAAAAAAATTAAATCTATTTTCCCCAAGTGGAGTCTGTTTTGGCCATTACAGTGACTGTGATCTCCCTGTCTTAGCCTTGATCCCCCAGCTTTTTAATCCAAGTTTTCTCCCTGTGTCCTGCTGAGGAGAGGGAGTGAAAGAGTATGTGACAGCCAGCCATGTCATCCCACCACAACTAAGATGTGGAAAAATCGAGAAATTTTGTTTCCACGGCATTTATACTGGAATTGATAATTTAAACAGCTTCTAGCAAGAACAGATGAAGCTGTGTGATGGCTTTTAACTGCTGTTGTTGAGCCTGAGCTGCTCAGTGAAACCAGCTGACTGTGCATCTGCACAGCGAGAACTGGGATATTTAAATAATTTAAAACAGATAATTTAGGAGATGCAGGGCAAACTTTGCTGGGGACCTTTAATTACTGCTGGAATTCCAGACTTTTATGTTTGTACTCATCTGTTTGCAGTACCAGGAGAGCATAATTTATTGCACTTCTTAGAAAAAGGCTTGATTCCTGCTAAGTGAAGTAGTGCTGAGAAACTCATGTATCATATTTAAAACCCCTTCCTACTCTGGCAGGGCTGAAGGAAGTGGGTACAGACTTTCAAAGATTCAAAACTTGGTCCTTTGTTTTAAACTTCATTGGCCACAGGTAAAGCCCAGTGAATTCCCATCCAGCTTCTCCAGGACATTTCAGTGACAGGGGCTTTAAATTTAATAGATTAACTGCAAAACTTCTTTGAAAACCAAGCCCTTGCTCTTACCTGTGAGTTCTCACAGAAAATCTGCTAGAAAATTGGGTACAAAATCATCTCTTTTGGTTCTCTGCTCTTTGTTTTAAGTGGCAGACTGCTTTTTCTTGGAAAAAAAAAAAAAAAAAAAGAACAAATGACCCAAAGGCTACTTCAGCTCTGCCTCTCCCAGAGTCAATGGAGCTGCAGCAGTTTATAGTGATGAGGTTCTGGCAAGTGTATTATTCTGCCAGAAGAGAACAGTTGGGCAATTTACTGCAGCTCATCCAAACTGCACATGAAGATCCTTTATTCCCTTAGTTTGAGGAGATCAGAGGGAAAAGGCCTCCTCCTCTTTCCCTTTTTCTCCAGCTGCTGATTTTGCCAAGGTCTCCCACTTTTGGAAAGGTTTCCTTCTCTGCCCTGCTTGTTCTCAGCAAGGCAGAGGCCTGGAAAGAATGCCAAAATTCACTAGTTTGTAGTAAGAACCGATGCTGCTGGGGATAAGTCATTCCAGCTCCTGATGGTGCTGGAAGAGGAGAGCTGGAATGTCTTGTGGTCACCGTTTCCAGAAATAGCATTATTATTTACATATAATCACATGGCTGGAGCTTGGGCAGCAGACAATAAAAGCACAAACCTCTATTTAAATAGAAGAATGTCTTGTTAGAAAAGAATCTTCCCTTGCTTTGTGCAGCTTAGCACAGAGCTGCTGATTCTGTACACGAATATATCAAATAAGGTCAAGTATGACACAATTTTGGTGTCATGCTGCATTCATGGTGGAGCTAATATTGTTACAGTCCTGTTGTGACTGACATAAACCTGTCACATTTTCAATAGGGTGATTCATGAAAGATCCAGGAAAATCGATGGAGATAAAAATAGGTAATGCAATAACAGCATCCATCTCATCATAATTTTTGCTTGCATTACACTGAGTAACCTGATTAAAAGGGTCATATTTAAACATAGTCTGGCAAAACTGCTTATAAAAATGGGAGTGAGGGAGGAGGAACCCAAACAGGTGAGCCAGGGGATGTCCACAGGGCCACCAGCAGTGAGCTCCTTGCATGGAGTGTGGGGACAGTGGGCAGCCCCCACAGTTCCTGAAGCCTGTTCTCAGCTGGAGAACTGCAGCCAGCCTGGCACATTCCTGCCTGCTGGGAGCCAAAGAGAGATAAAAACCTCCCAGAATGGTGTGCTAAGAGGTAAGAAATCTCCCTTGTGTTCATTTAAATACAAATATATATACTGTAAGGTGTATAATCTACAGGTGAATGCTTTGTCCAAGGATCTCTGTGTCCCCCGTGGCTTGTTATTCACTCTGAACATTCTGAGGCCATTCAAGCACTCCTATCACTGTTTTAGGATGGGCTTATTTTCTACCATTCTTCATGACATACTCAGTGGGCTCAGGAGTGTGTTATCAAAATAAGACAGCTCTACAGCTTAGTTATAATTTACTAATTTTAACTATCACCCCCACATTATTGAGCTCTAAATGCACACAGATATTTTGGGTGAGGCCTGATGTAAACCTGAAGAGATCCCTGACCTCCAAAGAGCCACAGGAATTCATGGCATCCAAGGATCAGAATCTGTTCAGTTTGCACTGCATCCTAAAAAATGAAATGTTAGTGCTGGATCCCTTTTGATGCTGCCTTTATTCTGAGACACACTGAGGTATATAAAGCAAATAAAAAGGAAGGAAAGAAAGAAAGATCCAAGAAACAAACTATTTGTGGAACCTAACAAAGCTTAGACTTGTCTTCTGCTTCTCCCCATCCTACAGTTGGTGAAACCTCAGCTGACTTTCTTGTTCCCTCTTGCCCTTTTCCCTGCAGCAGCACCTGTGCTTCTCCTTCTTCAAAGTCCCCCTGCCTAGTCCCAGATGACAAGGACATGGCAGGAGACACAAGTGTTGTTTCCAAGAGACACAAAGCCAGCAGACCAAACCTGCAGGTTGTGCAAACACCTTGTTCCCCTGGAAAACCTGCCTGAAGAAGGGATTCTAAGTGTTTGGATTAATTTTACCCACAAGTTATATACCTAGAATAGCCAAAACACAGGTTTTCCCTATGCTACACTTTGTGAAGATGTATAATCAGAACCCAACTGGTGTTGCTCTTGCCACGAAGTTTGTGCTTTTGCAAAAGGTTGGATGTGGGGACATTCGTGTTCCTGGTGGGGCAAGAGTGAATTAAGATGTGGTGCCAACTTTCATTCCAGCCATGCAGCATTTTTTGCCAGCAAGATCTTTCCTGCCCCTCCAGCCTGGGATCGGTGGAATCAGGACTCAAGACAGACATCAAAGGGAAAAGCTTTGATAGCAATTTCTGGAATATCAGAACCCATCAGTGTGGCTCGGCTCTCTCTTCGTTCCAGGGAAACATGCTTCAAGAAATCAAGGCTCCTGAGAAGCTCAGAAGTGCGCTGATGTTTGTTATTCCAAAAGTGTGATCCCCATCCTTCACTGCTCTGTTGTGCTGGGGATGATAAGCACGAAATCAAAGGGAGGGTTTTCATCTCGCCGTAAAAACCCTTTGCAACAGAGAATATTCGTCATAAACAGCTGTGTTTGAATTAGGAGGAAGGGAAAAAAAAAATCCCTGCAGCAGAGACAGCAGGGAGCAGTCGAGGGAGATGATGCCCTCTTGCTCCCTGAAGTGGTGGAAGAGGGGCTGGGATGTGAGTGCCATTTTTTTTGTCGGTGGTTCAGGCTGCTCCACGAGGTGATGGAGGCACTCAGAAAGCAGATGATGTGTCTGTGCAGTGACACCTGCATATGGTGACACAGCTGATGTGTATGGACACATATGGGAACAGCCCCCGGAGCAGGACTGTTTGGCTGAGGTATTTTTGCTGCCGTATTAACACGGGTTATAGCCCTCCAAATTCCTGCCATGTTTTCAATCTGTGCTCCTTTCCCCAGCCCTAAAAACTGGAGCTGGAGGTGCTGGCATTTCTGGGATTCAGTGGTGGGAGCTGTGCTACAATAGCTCTGCACTGCACCCCTGCTATCTCCTGTCATCACGGGCTCAAGCACCGGTACACAAGCAGGATAAAGAAAAGGAAATAAAATGGGAAAAAAAAATCTCAGATAAGAGGGAACTGGCAGGTTGATGATAATCTTAAGTATGTGGAACTGTGTTTATGCACGTTTTCTAGTTAAACTCAAGTGCTTTCCATGCTTAAGAGATTACAGAGTGTGGGGTTTATTGCAAGAACTGTCAGGAAATTCTCGAATACACTCCTTTTATCCTGGCATATTGTGTTGTGCCCCAAACTTGAAAGAACACCACAGTGTGAACTCAGGCATCTAGCAAATCATCTGAATGTGCTTATAAAACCACCAAGATGGTATCAGAATGTATTTGCAGCTAATGGGGAGTAAAGGATTTATTCATTTTCCTTTCAGGGGTACCTTTGTGTTAAGACTCAAAGACGTTCGCTGTTTCTTGGCAGGATCAGAGAAAAAAATAAAAAAAATAAAAAGACTAAACTGTGAGAAAGACAGCAAGTTTCCTGTCTTTGTAAGTCTTAAAAATTCAAATAAGTGGCGGTGCCCAAGCAGCAACAGCTCTGACTGCTGCTGACAGTCGGTTACTTTTACAATCACCTTCCAGAGCTTTATTGCTTATCATCAGATAGAACAGTTGGCCCCCATGGAAAAAACAGGTTGCTGCAGATGACAGGATCTTTACAACGGGCAATCATGATGGTATTAGTGTTTATCCACTGCAGTAAGTGTATAAATCACAGCAAATGGGCTTCCCCTCCGAGATGGAATCTGCTGTTGTTATTTTTGCCCAGCCACAAATATTTATCCACCAAATGGTGGAACTGCCAGACACATTTCCCGCCCAGTCCAGTGAGCAGTTAGAGATTGCTGGCCACAGATCACAAACCTGGTATCAGGATGCCACTGGGAGACACAGAGGTTAAATTAAAGGTGGTTTGTGTGGAGCTGTGAGAGAGTTCTCCCTGCTCTCTGTGTCCCATCAGTGGAAATGAACACGGGGTTTAATGGGTGCTCTCCCTCCCATGAGGTCTCTGGTGGGACAGTGAGGTAACAGATTCTGGACACGGAGCTGCAGAATGTCCCCAGGTCACGTAGGAAACTCACTGTTGTCAGTGGCTTAGAAACAGAAGGTTAATTTTACCCAGGTAGATACTGATATGCAGCTCGAGCTCAGCACTCAGTTTATTTTTACAGAATAGGCACTTCCCAGAAAATGTTAAATAAATCAGAAGGATTACAATATAAGCATCCTCTGGAGCTTTCTCATCTCAGTTTTCAATGTCAGACAGTGTTCAGTGTTTGAAAGGAAGAAATTAGAAGCCCTGTAATGGAGTATTATGGAAAGATATCCCTCAAGAAAGCTCTTCCCAGCTCCTCACCCTCTGGTGTTTCGCCTATTACCAACAAGCGTGAATTGTGCATTTAATCTTATCCCATGTAATCATGTTCTCATTCTCCCCATGCCTCATCTTTGCTTGAATCCCACTGAACTCTCAGTTCTCAGTATCACCTTGCTCCCCAAGTTAATTACTCTTTGTATCAAGCAGCGTTTTCTTTCATCCCTTTCGAATTTGGTGCTTTCCTATTTCTCTGAGCATCTGCATGTGTCCACACAAATGGAAAGGATCAACTGGAGAGAATAATCTTCCTCCTGCATCCCTCTTGCTGTTTGCTGTATCTGCATCCCATTTTCTCTGCTTGGTTCCATCTGCTGGCCTGTCCATCCCCCAAGGCTGCGAGCTGGGCTGTGATCTAGCCCTCAGTTCCCTTAGTGTTAACTTTCAGTCCCAAATTTTTGTGGTTAAACACGATGCTGGTTTGTGGAGAGGGAAGGAAAGAACCAGCTGAAAGAACAGAGGCCGAATACTTTTCCTTCTGGAGGCATCCTAATGGGAATTTCTGGCCCTGAGAGGGAAATTCCAAGGTTAAACAACAGGAGCAGAAATTTCACAGCCTGGAGAGTGCTCTCTCTCATCCCTTTGTCAGGAAAGGATGCCCTGAGAGGAGTAGCATCTTCTGATCTCCCAAAAGAGCCCTCCCATTTCTCTGCCTGCCCTGCTGAGTTGAGCTCTCACCTGTGGCACAGTGGCTTTTTTGACACAGCACTCTGAGGTCACCCAGACCTCACTTTTTATAGTGTTCCTCCCTCTGCCTCTCGAGGAAATGTTCTTGTACAGAGCAAAACAGAGATTTTTGCCTCTAGAGATACAGCTATAGATAGGTATCAACTCCCTTAGGCACTGAGGTAAAGGGAGTGGTAATTTTCCTTATGTAAATCAGAATATCAAGTACAACACCAGGCTTTCCATCCAATATAAAGTTTGATTTTCTTAAAGCAGGTTGTTCCACTTGCCAGACAAGGTTTCCTTTGAAAACAACCTCTTGCCTTTCACTCAAAGCTCTGTTTCCTGGAGCTCTCTCAGTCATCCCATTCTGAAGGGGTTTGGTCACTCTATGAGAAAGAAAACTTGGACTTCTTGCTCACTGTGTTTGTCCAGAGATGTCTTTCCCAACCTAAATGTTTCTGTGATCCTGCGATTTTCGCTCACCCCCCTTGACAACACCATCAGCACCCTCACTACTGATCAAGCTCTGTGTGCACACCACGTGCCCCAGATCTCAAAAAGGAGATGATGTGGCTTTGTGTGCTCCAAATTTTCGCTCGGTGCTGGATCTGTCACTCCCAGGCTCGTGAGCCAAATGTGTTATTTGGCAGCTGCCCTGCTTTGGTGATCCAACAAACCCGGCTGTGCTCATCACAGAACAAACCCAAACCACTGCCAGTTGTGGCATTTCAAGCTGCAGCTTTTCATGGGAGCGTGGACAAGGCTTTCTAGGAGCACAAAACAGCATTCTCCTCCTCCTCCTCCTGCTGAGGAGGACGTGTGGCTGCAAATTGGGGACATTGATGGAAGAGACGGCAAGGGCAGGCAAAGGAAGTGGGAAAAATTGGGGGAAAAATTGCACACTGGCTGTGATGAAGTTGGATAAGGAAACCAGCAAGTGGAAAAGCAAATATACTGTCTGGAGGGTCATGTTATACACACTGGGAAACTGTGAAGCCCCAGAAAACAAATCCCTGGCTGGTTTTGTAGGGAGGATTTCAACTGAGTTCAGCTTTGCCTGTTATAATGGGAACAAGGAGCAATAAATTGTAATTTCTTAGAAGTTTCTATCCTGTTTAGGAGGAGATATTTGAAGACCGAAAAATATTTCTAAAAAAATCCTCCTTTGCCCTATCATTGGCCCCTTGTCACAATGAAAGATGCTGCTTTGGACACTTTGTGCCTCCTCACTTTATGTTTTTCCTGTTCAGAAAGAAACTGGGAGCTCTCACAGCATGAAACTCGAGTGAAATGTTAATGCTGGGACAGTTTTTCTCCAGGTGGTGTGATCTGAGTTGTCCCAGGAAACCTATTTTAACTGTACTGCACTGACACTGTTCTGTTTGCTGCTCCCTGTGGTTTAGCCTCACAGAAACAGAAGAAATCATCTACTTGGAAGTTTTATTCATGCCTAGAAGATTAAGCCCCTATTTATATATATTTCAATCCTATGAGCTATAAAGCTCTTTTGGGCTTCCCTTTTTTTTTTTTTTTAATTTCTTACCAGTTTTGTTTTCATTATGTTTTGTGTTTCGGTGGTGTCAGTCATTCAGGTTTGGGAAAACGTGCTGGAGTTGCACACTTTTGCAATGTGCAAACATATTTCCCCCCAACAAACCTGTCTATATATATGTAGAGGAATAAATAAGTGAATAAACCCAAAACAGGCAAATAAAGTATTTAGTGAGCCTGTAAAGAGTATCCTTCTCGTGAACCCCAAAATGGATGGCTCAGCACCATCTGACCTGAGGTATTTCACTTTTATGAAGTTTATTAATTTTTCAAAACTAAATATCCGTGAAGCAGAGGGAAGAGTGAGCTCACACGAGCACTGTGTGTGTGTGTCAGGTCACTTGGTGACTGTGCTCCCTGTTAATGAGACTGGAGTAAAAAAGAAGTGAATCCCCTAACAAACTCTGTGTCCCACTTTTAGCTGTCTGTTTTTGAAAAGTCCCTCTAGGAGCCACGAGTTTGTTAGAGGGAACAGCAGGACATTGTGCTTTCCCTGAAAAATGACATCCACTGATATCCATCAATACCCTGAGATGCTCCCAGCTGCCTCAGGGCTAAATTCTCTGTGTCTACAGCTATTCCTCCTGCTTTATTATTGTCATTATTTTTATTTTATTATTTATTTGTCTGTTTATCTATTTACTTTTTTGGTTGTGTGTGCTTAGAGGTGAACAAAAGTCTGGTGACCTCACATTTAAATGTATTTTTCCCCCTCATAAATAAAAATATTCTGCTATGGGGATGTTCATCTGCTAAAAGCAGAGTGTGTTACATATTTTATTTACAGAGCAATAAATGGTGTATTTGATGGTTCATATTATTTGATTCCTGACTTAAAGAAAATTGAAGGATAAGCTGCGGTTTTATCTCATGGGGATAACCGTGAGGCTTGATCAGCTTCAAGAGCTAAACTGACCACAAAGGAAGTTTATAGGAAAAGAAGCCAATTTGACAGGATTCATTTGTCAAAATCAATGGTGTGCAACCCTGGTGAAAAAACAGTAACTGCATATTGTCCATGTGGAATTGTGGTAATTTTTCTGCTGCTCTCCTAAGAAATATGAAGAGTGCCACCAGTACCTGTCCAGGCTGAGAGTTATTTTAAATGCCAAATAAAACTCAATTCTCTGAAGAGGTTTTTTTGTTATAAATAGGTGTTTGACTTGATAGCTTGAACATAGGGAAGTGATTTCAAATTGTGTTTTGGGCTTATATTCCAGTCCAGATTTTCCTAAACAGATGCTGTGTTTGAGCAAAAATTAAGTTGTTTGCACTTTACTGTGTTTATTTATTTTTTCTTGTTGCCTTTTGGATGCACACACTGGCAGAGAGAGCTGGCTTGTTTAGAATGGGTGCAGCTTCTTTTCAAAGACACAGCAAATTGGACTCTTCCAGCAAAGCTCGGGGCAGCTCAGCAGGGGGAGGGAAATCAGCCTCTGGCACCAGAACCTTGTTACTTCTCCTTTTGGGTGTGTTGAGTGTCAGAGGAAAGGGAGTCAGGTAACAGGGACGGTTTCCAGAGCTGTTCACGTTTGGAAGAGGCAAATGTGGTCTGGAATAGTCCACAGTGGGCTCTCAAACATCCTGGATCCTTCAGGGATGTCGGTTGTTCCCCCGGGGGGTCGCCTCTGCCAGGAGCACTTGCACCATCTTTGGAGAGGAGTCAGTCCCTTGCAAGTGTTGTCTAAGCAAAAGGAATGAACTAATCTGGTGGATTAATCTTAATTTTAATAATTTTCAAGAAGAATCTCCTCTTGGAAAGGGTGGTCAGCCATTGGCAGGGGCTGCCCAGGAATATTTGGAGTTCCCACCCCTGGAGGTGTCCAAGGAAGGCCTGGCTGGGGCATTCAATGCTCTGGGCTGGGGGACAAGGTTGGATTTAATGATCTTGGAGGGCTTTTCCAACCTAAATGACTCTGGAATTACTGCCTCAGCACTCTTGAGACACTTGCACTGCACTTGCACTGTAGTGCAGTGGCTGTTGAGTGTTTGTGGCTTGCTCACACAATGTAGAACAAAGGAATATGTTTATTCATTTATTTATTTGCTAATCAGGAATAATGCATTTTGCAGCTGGATTTGAAGCTGCCAAGCATGCTGCTGTGGGAGATGAAATTTTCTGTCTAATTTGGGATTTAAATGTCCTTAGCACCGTGATGGGAATTCTAAGCATGATTTTGCTTGGGGTTACGGGGTTGCATCCTGCTTCAAACTGAAAAAGAGGAGGTTTAGATTAGATATTAGGAAAAAAAATTCTTCACTGTCAGGGTGGTGAGGCCTTGGCACAGACTTCCCAGAGAAACTGTGGATGCCCCATCCTTGGGAGTGTTTAAAGCCAGGTTGGATGGAGTTCTGAGCAACCTGGTGTAGTGGAAGGTATCCCTGCTGATGGCAGGGGTTAGACCTAGAAGATCTTTTAAGTCCCTTCCAATCCCAACCATTCAGTGATTTCATGGTTCTGTAATTCTTCTTGCTGAATGCACAGATAGATTCTCCCAGATAGGTTGATTTCCTTTGTGTGTGTCCCATATTTTGGATTATGAAGGCTCCAGGCTTCCCTTTCCATGTAGCAAAGCCAAGTGGAATATTCTTCCAGATAGGACACTAGAACAGTAACCAGCACTGCATGAAAATATCAGCTGTCTCCAGTGGAAGACTGGAGTCTGTGGGACTCTGAAAGGGCCCAGTCTGTTGGGAATAGTTTTGGGTTGGATAATTTCCTGGCTACATCCAAGCCACCTCAACAGTGTGCTCCCCTTTTCCCCTCAGCCCTCCTAGGCACCACAGTGTTTTTTATCTGCAATGTTCTTTAATATATTCTTATTCCCAATTTAGAAACCCTTTTGATTTTGTCTCAGAGAGCCGTAGAACAACCTGAGCCATATTTTCCTAATGTTTTCTTTTCCTCAGGCACAAAGTCTTTGTAAAACTGGCAGCTCACTTAACCAGACCAGGGGGTAATGGCATCACTGACACCTCCCATGATGTGTGCCCGGTCCTTTCCAAAGGTGCAATCCATTCTAAGGAATTAATTTTCCTTTGGGATAGTCAGTAACTTTTTAGTGTGGTTTAATTACACCCTCTTGCCTCTCAGACAGTGCTCTCTGATCTCTGTAGCACCATCCTTTTTATGAGAATTAAATGTGCTGCTTAGAGAAAGAGCTAATATCTTTTTCTCAACTTCATTTTTGTATTTTCCTCTCCCTTGCTTTTGTTTCTTCCACCTTGCCTACCATGACCCTTGTATTATACTTCTCTTCTTTGCTATTGTATCCATCTGACTGTTTTCCCATTTTTGCTGGATTTTACTTCCTCCAGTATCATCACACTGCTCTTTGTACTACAGATCCACTGCTCCCTGTTCACTCTGTTGGCTCCCAAGTGCCATTTAATAATGTCCTGACCATTTCTCCAAAAAGAGATTTTCTATTGTTTAATAGAAAATATCTTTTAGTAGAAAATATCTTTCGTTTAATTAGCTATAAGTTTTTGGAGCTGGTGAACAACTGGAAAAAAAAACAAAACAAAACCTGAATCCAGAAAATAATTACATAAATGAATATCTAATTTAAAAAAAAAAAAAAAAAAAAAAAAAAAAAAAAGATTCTTTCCTGAGAAATCAGGCTTTTCTTCAATACTGGTTTGCATGCTTTCAAAGAAGTGAAAATTAGTGTATTAAAGTCACATAAAGCATCCCTTAGTTTTCCCCCCAGAGACGTAATATTATTAATTCAGGGAAACAGTTATGCAGTGCTCAAATCCCTCCTCATTTTGTCTCTCTGCAGAGAGCAAACTTCTTTCAGCATGGGCTGTTCTACCCGTCCCTGAATTTCTTCTGAGTCCAAATTCAGGGAATTGTGCTTAATCCTATAATCCAGCCCCCCTTTGGGGTGACCCCACACAGTTCTGTGCCCATGCAGGAGTAAAAGTGCAGGAAATCTACAGTGCCTGGGACTTCCCCTCAACTGGGCAATGGTTGTGCCACTACTGGCAGGATGGGGTGTGGTATCTTCACATTGCCCTCCAAGTGCATTTGAAGGGGCTGTATTTGTGGGACATATCCTCCAAATGGGGATCTCCCTGGGAATGCTGAGGGTACACACCCACCATGCCTTGTTTTGGCCAGACAGTGGCTGCCAGAGCTCAAGGAATGTTTGGACAACACTCTCAGGCACGTGGGATTGTTGAGGCGTCCTTGCAGGGCCAGGGGTTGGACTGGATGATTCTTGTGGGTCCCTTGCAGCTCAGGATATTCTGTGATTTTATGATCAGTCTGTGACAAGCTGGGATTTGGTTTAACTTCTGCATCTCCCAGGAAAAATGTTTCATGGAGCAGTTTTGACCAGCTCTACCTGCAAGGCAGAACTGGAAATGGGATCCCTCTAACAGGGGTCATTCCCTTATTCAGCAGCACCTCTGCCCCTGTTTTACACGATGACACATTATCCTGGAGTATTTTGCCATGGTTGCTGCCTTGGAGAACTGGAATATTTGCAGTAGGTGAATTTTGGGCACCAGCTTTGGTGCCTCGATGAGGAACCTGAGGGACACATTGTCACTGTTTTCCATGTAGGCATCCCCCTCTTTCAACTGACTTTATTAGACTGATAATTTAAACACCTTTTATTTATTTATATTTATTTATTTATTCATTTATTTAATTTTCATTTGTTAATTTTTTAAACTTAGCCAATTACATGCCTAAAAGGCAGTGATGTGAATTCTCCACTGGCTTTGGTGTGATCCCATTTCTGCCTCCACCAGTCCAGCTGACACTTGGCTGTTCTGATCTTGGCTTGGTGGAGTCTCCAGGCAGAAATATAAAATCACAGGGAACACAGTCTCTAACTTTTTGGAGGAAAATGAAAGTAGTGATCCAAAGATTATATTTCTCATATGTTCTTCTTATCTGATTTTATTCCCTTTTCTGAGGAACATAAAAAAAAAATGAATAAACCCCAAATTCAATCTCTTCCTTATGTTCTTATCACAAACATCTCGGTGTGGGGTATTTTTCCTCATCTTGGGTTTACTGTAAAACTGGAAAACTGAAAACTACAAGTATCAGATCAGTCTGTACTTAAGAATTCTGTTGACTCCAAAAAATACAAATTTAACCCCCCAAAATGGATTATTTGCTCTTGTAGCAAAATAAAAAATATCTTTGTGTTAATAAATCTGTGATTTGACATCATATTTAATTAAAAAAACCAACAAAATAAAAACCAGTTTCCAAATTATCAGAATTAATTGAAAGGTAATTATGTGTGAACTTCCCTGAACTGATATTCCTGATGAGCTGAGCTAATCCTGCAACACTTTCAACATGAATGGAATTGCAATTTAAAAGTCAGGGCTCTGGCAAGTTGAATATTTGGGGAATTTGGGGTAGATGCAGACACCGAAATGATGAAATATTTCCTGGGTCTTATAGGCTGAACCAAAAGGCCACAAAAATCTTTATGCCCCATAACTCCAATATAATTTTTGAACATTTAAAAGTTCATATGATTTTTGTTCTGAAGCTGAGTGTGACTTAGTCAGGCGGCATCCTTCAGAAGGACTTGGGTGTGGATCTGAGCTCTCGCTATGGGATCAGCACTGTGTTTCCATGCACAGTTCTCTGAGGGATAAGCGTTGGTAATCACTCTTTGCACCCTTCCTTGGTGCCTGTGAAAGTCTCTGTGGACAGAATATACACAGAACATAAATCCTGTTCCCAGAAACAGTTGTTTTTTTCCCTCACAAACCTCACAAAAAAAGAGGTAAAGGTGAGAGTGCAGTCTGAGCTAATTAATTATATTCTGTTAATGATAATCCAATGATGGATTGATATCCTAACACAGAGATGATGTTTCCCCCTTCTGTGTAGGAAGATCCTCTTAAACCTTTGTGTTTCTTTGTCCAGGTTGTCAGACAGCTCTGCTTCTATGTGTACTGATAGAAGAAAATTGATTCTTAGTCCTGGCCTAACATCTCGCTTGTGCCAGCATGTCTGACGTGTGTTTTGGATCCTCTCTCGAGTGCAAAGACAGGCTGAGAGGCAAAAGAAATGGGCAAATTCCTTTTCAGTGCCTGTTCTTTTCTGAGGAACAATGCCCCGTGTCACAGGCACACAGTGGCACTGCCGGCATGCAACACTTCTGGTTAATTTACTACACGGGTGAGATCATTTTGCTCTGGAAGATGTCTCGAAAGGGATGGTTCTGAATGTTTGGCAGGGCTGTTATAAAACATCGTTCTGGAGAGCAATATATTCAAAATTCACCTTTTTTTTTTTTTTTTTTTTTTTTTTTTTTTTTTTTTTAATTCCACTCCTGCTAGACAGTTTGCAAGCAGACAGTTTGCATCAGGCCTCTTTCCCCCCCCCCCCCCCGGTGCCAGCTCCTGAATTACCGCCTAAGCAAGGGAATATTTTGATAAAAGCAAAAAGCTTCCTGATGGCATTTCATGCCCCATTAGGGACTCGAGGGCCAACCACTAATAAGGTTATTCCAAATGTGTGCTTATTCACGTCCTTCCCTCTCCCCCCTGCAAACGCTGCCAGCCTTCCCCCATTAGGAGCGTGGAGGTGTGCGAGGATCAATCCTGCCGGTGCAGACACGGCGGAATGAGAGGTGTAATGATGTGGGAGTGAAGTGTCAATGCATAATTCATGTCTGACAGCACGCTCTGCAGAGTTCTCTGTGGCAGAGAGGTCCTGGGGAAATTCATCTGCCTCGGCTCCTCGTGGCTCCCGGTTTGGGTGGCGAGCTCCTGGTCGAGGAGGGAAGCGCCGTTCAGAGGCGCTGCTGGGGTGGAAGGGAGGGACAGTGCAGTTCTGGGCTGTGCTGTTGAAAAATTACAGCCCCCCAAAAAAACTACTCTGGAGGACAGTTTCTCCTCTAGCTCAAAAAAAAAAAAAAAAACACCTCCAAAAAAGATCCAAGTGCCTTCCACTTGGTAATTTAGTGTGGCCAAATTACAGAACACAGTAGTGAGTGCGGTGGGATGGGACCCACAAAGACCCCCTTGTCCAACTGTCTGACCAACTTAAAGTGCTTTTAAAGGCATTGTCTAAATGCCTCTTCTACGGTGACAGGCTTGGGGCATCAACCACCTCTCTAGGAAGCCTGTGCCAGTGTTCGAGCACCTTCTTGGTAAGGAAATGCTTCCTAATGGCAAATCCGTAACTTATCTTAAACTCATAAATGCCCTTTCAGCTCCATGTATTGACTCGAGCTCAGGACCCAGGTGTGGTCTTGCACTAGCAGGCAGTGGGAACTGATCCTGATTTCAACCCTAAAGGTCCAGTTGCAGCTGAGTGCACTTTGCCAGTCAGTTTGAGCCTGGGATTTCATTTTATCTGTGGTTGGTTGGGTTTTTTTTTAAGCTTCACTTTTCCGAGCGAACGCTCTTTGTGTACCTTGTTTAGTGATTCCTTGCTATTCCAGGATCATAATAAAAAGGTTTATTATGTTCTAACCCGGCGTGTTGTGGCATTACTGCAAAATTATTGTTACGTTTCTCTTAAACTCCAGATTTTTTTTTGCAACAGTAATAATAATAATAAAAGACATAGAGGCTGATGAATTATCCACCGTATCAAACTGCAGCACAACCGAGTCTGAAATAGCTGAGAGAGCAAACCAGAAAAATATCTCAATTTACGAGTGAAACACTAACACACACTAAACTTTTGCTGCACTGTTCCTCATCTGATTTTTAGTTTTTTCTTCACAAGCAGACAAGACTCATGCTTCTCAGGTGATAAATTTTAACCAGATTACAGGGATATTCAGCACAGGCCTTCTCTGGAATGCATAAATTGGGTTTTATGTGCAGATTCAAGCTCAGAGAAGAGCAGTACTCCTCAGTCTGGCAAGGGATGGATTTCCAAATGAATAAATAATCACTATTGGTGTGCAGCTAGATAATAGCTGGCTCCTCGTACAATAAATCAGGTAGAATAATCTGAAATTAAATTGCTGCTGCTGATGCTGTGCACTCAGTGTTTTTCGATATATAATCCTTGCGAGTTTTACAACTTCAGCCACTGGAGTTGGGGTGGCTGTAATTTGTTTCCAGTTGCACCAGTGGGTAGTTGAATCATCTGAAGGCACAGTAAGAAATGTCCACTGGTGTCTGCTTCCCACCTAAATTAGGGTTTTTCTCATCCTGGGAAGGTAGGAAGGAGGAAGAGGAGTGGTGGTATGGTAGGGAGAGCTCCAAGACTGGACCTGCCCCAGCTTTCCTAGGTGTGGATGCTGCTACATCTCATCTTTCCCTCTGCTGAGGGAAATTCCCCACCTGGAATCCGAATCCTTGGGCAGGAACCCGAGCTGTTCCGGGATTTCTCTGAGCATGAACTGCCAGTTTTGAGGGATGGTTTACCTCAAACCCTCGATTTCCTCTGGTGAGAGGATTTTAAATCCAAGCCTGCACCTCATCCCCTGTGGTGCAGTGCACTGTCTGCCTTCCCCCTGTGAAATCAAACTCCCCTGAACATGAGGAGCATGGCTAAGTGGGAGTTATCTGAAGAAATTCCTAGGTAAAGGTGGGGATATTAATTGTCTGTCACTGTGGCAAATATTTATGCCTCACAAAAGGTTGCCTCTATTTTTGGGAGACGAGCCGTGCAGTTTAACAGCTGTTGAGCTGCACGAGCTGCTTCGTATTAAACTCACACAGCCTTTAAATTTCTCTGGGTTTGGGGCACGTCAAGGGCACTGTTCCCTGTCTGCCCTGGGTTTGCAGGCTGCTGGCACATTTGGGCACCCACGTTGTCTGATATCCCGTCCACAACAAAACATGGAGCCTCAAAAATAGCATCCTGGTGGGACTGTGGAGGTTTGTGTGCCCTGCTCTGGCTCTCGGGCTGCATGGCTCGATGTCCAGTCCTTCCTTGCACACCTCCAGGGGTGGGGACTCCACCACCTCCCTGGGCACCCCCTTCCAATGCCTGACCACCCTTCCCACGACGAAATCCCTCCTGATGTCCAAAAATGTAGCTTATGCAAATCTGTTTTCCTGTCCTCACTATTTGTGTGCTATATGCTGTCACTGGATCCTTTTTGTGCTTTCCTGTGTATTGCAGAATTTTTAAAGGCAATTTAGCTTTGATTAATTCTAGTTGCAAGTGATTGCAAAACCTGTACCAAGGACAGTTGCCCTACAATCTCTGTTAAATCCCAAAGTTCCTGGCACGGAAATATTGATCATTATCTCCCCAGTTGCACGTGATAAGATGCAGGCTCCCTGATTATGGGGGAAATAATTTTATTGGTTGCAATTGGGAAAGTAATGCTTAATGAAAAGGTGCTTTTCTGTGCAAACATCCTTGAGGAGTGTAAGAGCAAAAAGGCCAGGAAAACCAACAGGATTTTTCTTTCATTCATCCCTTCTTTCCTCCACCTCATTTGGCGTCACAGGAGGCTGTGGGGAGGTGTTGTTTTTGATTACCTGATATTCCTGGGAAAATATGGTCAGGTTTTTAGACCCACAGTGTGAACATCTCTGCTCTGCCTTCATGCACACCCTTCTTCTTAGTTTGAGCAATAATGTACCCTGCCAGGGGGTTCCTTCCCTTAATAAAGATTATTGCAGTTAATTTCATTATGAGTTAAAATGCCATTAGCTCTCTGACAGTGTAAGGAGATTCACAATGAAGCTTTGCCCAACAAAGGCATGATGAAGCCACGGAAGGGATTCACTGCTTATTGTGTGTCCCCCCTGATCCTGTACCAGATATTTCCTGTCCTTACCTTCAGGCTCTCTGTGGATTCTTAGACTCAAGGGGGTTTCTTTCCTTTCCCATAAGCAGCCAAATATGCCCTCAGGTTGCTCTGTGCAGCCCTGGTACCCTCAAAGAGAATCCAGTGTTGTACAACCTCATTAGATTTGGGGAGTTTGCACATGTTTCTCCAAAGGCACAGTCTGAAAGTAGTGGAGTTAGGGAATATTACATGAGCTCCAGAATGTCTTTCTCCTGATGCTGGTAAGGACCCAGCTGCACTGGCAAACACAGAACTTTCAAGGGTGAAGAAAATATTTAGAAGAAAAATGTAAGACAAAGGAAGTGGGGGGGGGGAAGAGTAATTACACGGCTTTGGTCTGTTTTTACAGCCCATTTGGTTCACATTTTCCTACCAACATTTCCAGTAATCTAAGGTTTCAGTAAAATAAGGAGTTAGTAGAGCTTCTGGTGATTTACATTTGCACGGTGCTTCTTTTATGTCTCTGCTAAAGGAGGCATTTCGAAGAACAGCATCCCCCAAAGGGTTCAGGCACCAGATTAAGAGATACTCAGAAGAGCTAAGCAAAAGCAAACACCAGAAATCACGACACAGAGGACACCTAAGGGTGTATTAAAGGCAGCTTAATTTTTCATAAGAGTTCTAATTACTTTTTCTTACGCTGTGTCAACATCACTGCAGGAAATCAAAAACCTCATCACCTGATGTGTCCTTTGCAAAAAGGGCAGTTCTTGCTTTGTCTTTTCAGACCTTTTGTGGAGGGGAAGTGCCCAGTAAGTTCTTGGAGTTGGCAGTGGTGCCTTGCCAGCTGTCCTTTGTGCTGCCATGGTGTCATTTTAAGTATCTGTTTTGAGGAGCTGCAGCTACAACTTCATGACCATGAGGTCCAGCTGGACCAGGCAGTGTCTCAGGAGAATAAAACCCATGTCAAGCTGACTGAAACACCATTTTTCACTCATGTCATTCGTCTCTTCTCTCTTTTGTGAGAAGTTCAGTAAAGCTTGTCTCTGATCAGACTGAAATAATTTCTCCAAATGGTTCTATAAATTAAAGTATTTGCTCCGTGTTGAACACCAAGGGAAGACAGATTGTAGCTCATTCACCATAAAAGGTCAGCAGACCCAAATGAAAATGCAAAAAAACATCAATTGTTTCCATTCACTAATCATATATAATTGGTCTGGCTCACCTGAAGTAGAACACATTTGTTATTATAATGCATAATTAAAGTTCTTTTCATTTTGCTGCTTTCCAGTTGCAATTATCTTTCTTTTAACAAATTCTTGAGAAGAAAACTTCTTGTAAAATTGAAGATACTTTTGACAAATTAGTATAATTAAGAAAATGTCCCTGAAAGAGGAAAAACTCTGTAAGTATGAACATTTTCAGTTCCAAGTTACTTATGAACTGTCTTCTGAGACTTCCATGAGACAGAAGAAATTCTGATTTTGTCTCCTATGGATGTGTCCAATTTTCTGTTTGTTTTTTTAATGCTGTTTTAATTTCTGTTTGTTCTTTTCATGCTGTCAGGCATATTGGGGGACCAACATCCTAAAAGAAATCATTAAAGGACAGGGCTAATTCTGATTTTAACAAAGTCCAGCATTAATATAAAACAAGTAAAGACAACAATAAACAGTAGAAAGACATAATTCCCTGGAGTAACTTGAAGAGATAACAAAAAGCAACTGAGCTCTAGATATTTTAGTGTCTAGCAACAGTAAGGAGGTTTACTATATAATAACAATACATTTTCATGTTGTGTGATATCTTTTTGATGCTACATATCTTCTCTCAGTAGGAGGATTACAGATTTCTGTGGATGGACTTTTCCCAGTCTTCTTTTTCTTTTCTTTTTCTTCCTTTCCTTTTTTTTTTTTTAGCAGATAACTGTTAGAATTAACGTTTTCACAGTGACAAAACTGCTCGTGAGGGATGAAAGTGTCCAGATCAGCAGGGCTGAAAAAATGTACAGCTTCGTTTCCCTTTTCGCTTTTCCATCTTCTCGTTTTGGTTTTGCTCCTAGAAAAATAGATTTCTGCCTTTCTTTTTCCCATTCCCCCTCCGTGGAAATGCTCCTCAAACACACAGGGGCCCCCAGCTCTCCTGAACTTTCCCTGTCCCACCTCCTCCTTTGCAGTTCTGTGGCTGATCAGAGGCCTGGGCCGCTCTTACACATCATACTTAGACAAAATGGATTCAAGTAAAAGATGATGTAATTCCCTTTGGGAAACCAGAAGGAAAAAAAAAAAAAAAAAAAGAATCCTTGAAAATTGAACCTGTAAAGTGAGATCATACATTAAGGTGAAGCAGAAGATACTGCTTTGAAGCTTGCTCAATGTGGGTTGGGCTTTAAACAATGAACCAAAGGCTCTTGATCCCAATCAAAAACCAGGGAATATTTTGCTGCTCTGCCCAAGTAGTCTTCTGGAGACTTGCATGTGTGCTGGATATAATAAGTTTAATAATTTATTAAATATATAAATCTGACCCATGAGCTCATGAGAGGCAGAACAAGCCACTGATCCCCTGTCACTGCAGTGCTCCTCTAGTGAGATACGGTGAGATCTGGAATTAAATGATGACAGGATGAGAGGTTCAGGCTGGACATCAGAAGGAATTTCTTCATGGAAAGGGTTGTTAAACACTGGCAGGGGCTGCCCAGGGAGGTTTGGAGTCCCCACCCCTGGAGGTGTCCAAGGAAGGCCTGGCCGTGGCTCTCAGTGCTCTGGGCTGGGGGGACAAGGTGGGCATCAGGCACAGGGGGGACTCGGTGATTCCAGAGGTCTTTTCCAACCCTGATGATTCTGTGATTCTGTGACATTCTGAAAATAAGATCTTTTCAAAGGTGGATGTGTCCCTATGAAAGCAAGTGGTTGGGGGGAATGGGAACGTGGACATCTCCCTCCAAATCCTGATTGTGAAGCAAAGAGCAAAGGTGAAGCTCTGTGACTTACTCAGGTCTTGCCAGTCTCAGTCTGGAAGAAAGAACTAGTAATTGGTACTGCCAGTAATCTTGAAAAGTAATCCTCCCCTCAGGTGATGGCCACAGCCTGACCATGAGCTCTGCCATCCCTTGCACAAAGTTTCTGCCTGAGGTCTTTTTCCACTTTCGGGGAATTTTTTCTGCCGACGCATCACCAACCACTCCCCGAGTTTGCCAAGTCCATCCCCAGAGGAAAATAAGCTAAATTTGAACAAAGCAGCCCCTTTCTAGCTGAGTCAAAGAAAGAAACCACCTCAGCTGCTTCCCTGTCATCCATGACTGGAATATGTGCAATCCATGAACTCAAAAGTTTAAGTTAAACCTCACATTCTGAACCATCTGTATCATGCCTTTTTCTGGTGTGTAACTACTTCCTGTGACTTCAGGCTAATTTTAAATGATGATGAAAGTCAGTGATGGGTTAGAGAATCATTAGTATCTTCAGGGATCTGAGATTAAAGATTACAATATTGAGGAAATGCATGCAGTCATTAATGCAATTTGGAAGTGTAAAGCCTGTCTAATCTAATTTACTGTATTACAGTATGAGACATAATTTTGACTAATTAAATGTCTCTAATCTTTTCAATAGCTTAAGCTTCGATTAACCAATATTTATTTTATTAGGGTAAGATTAAATACCTCAGTTTCCAAGAAAAATCTTTAAAAAGTTTGGCATCCCAGTTTTGATTGGAGCAATGCGGCACAGGGATACCAAGAGCCGTGTTAGAGGATCAAACTGTGTTCAGTGATTGAGTGCAGCATTTACACAACAAGCACTATTAAACTGTTAAAATGAATTTAATGTTATAAGCACGGCACTTTGGCAGCACTGTTATCCAGAATTTAGGGTGTAGAGAAAGAAAATGACTTTATTCTTGTCTGTTTGTGGAGCACACAATGGGAGGCAGCTCTAAGGCAGCTTAAGGTTCACCCTGTGTGGGTTTTCACCACAAAACAGGATGGGTAATAACTATTTCTGTTTGCAAATAGGAGGCTCTGCAGAAAGAAAATGCAGCACGACTGGAAGGCAATTTATTAAAATCCTCAACACCATTAACTGTAGAATGAAAGTTGCATTTACAGACCAGGGAATGCATCAGACAGGACAGGATATAATAATGACAAACAAACTAGAAAGCACAAAACTTCTTAGCAGAAACAAGCAGAGGCATCAGAGCAAAGCCCTGCTTCAAAATGTGTCTGCTATCAAATATTTCATGCAGCACAGCAGCAATTCATATTTAAGGCTTGTCAAATATACCTATTCTCTGAATAATAAAATACCCCCAAACCAACACAAACAGTTTTTAAACAGTCACCAAAGGAGAGGCAAGAGCCTGGAAATCATTGCCTGTCATTTCCTGCTGAGTGATGAGCCCATATAAACACAGCTTCCCTTCCCCTGAAGGGTGGCCAGGAATCCTGAGCACTCACTCCTTTCCCTCCCTCTCTCCCTCACCCCACCTGAACCAGCACTATTTTTTTTAGGAGAAGGAGGAAGCAGGGGTGAAAGAGGGGATTTTTCCCCCACTCCACTCTAAGGAGCCTGCCAGGATGGGAGGCTGCTCCACAACCATATTTTCATTACTGTCTTTGACTTCTTCATTCATATCCACATCTCCATGTGCTGGTTGTGCCCTTCAGCCTCTCCTTTATATTACACCCCTCCAAAAATTGTTTTTAGAAAGAGAATCCTTGCTCTATGACAGCCTTTACTGTGCTCTGTGATTAAGCCTTTCTCATCTATTCTCCACTGAGAAGATGGATTTTTCCACTTCCTGGGCACCTTGGCAGGCTCTCTCAGAACACCTTTTTGGAATGTGCAGGTAATCCTGGTGAGCTCTCACCAGGACTCATGAGTATTTTACTCTTTCTAGGGGATGGAGCTGAACAGAGGCATCCAAAGATTTCCATCTTCCCCACTCATGGGAGCACAGACAAATAAGAAAATAGATTTCTACACAAACACCAGTCTACTGCAGTTTTGCCAGTTCCTTTGAGCCCCAGAAGCTGCTCTTCATTCAAAAGGGAACATTCCCTCGCAGTAGCAGCTGTGGGAGTTCAGCATCACTCCGAGGTAAATCAGGCTGCTTCTTGCCCAGCCACCATCTGGCTGCTGATGGCACAAAACAGAATCAGGGGCTCGTTTTGTGAGAGCCTCAGACAAAAGACAAGCTTGTCAGGGGGAACGGAAGGGGGGATGAGTCACTTATTCGCTGAGAAACGAGAACTCAGAAAGGCCAGTATTGTTGCTACATTCAGGTTGGTGGTTTTGAAGGATTTTCACTTTAGTATTTCAGAAATTGGGGTGGATTCATACATTACCACCCTGCTGACAGAAAAGGAAGGCAAGTGCTCTCCTTCATCCCACCCCGGGGCCACTCAGGAGCATCCCTGGGAGTTGCACTTGATTCTCCTATTAAAAGGCAAATAAACAACCACTTCAAGTCTCTCAGCCAGATCCTCATTTTCCAGCAATCCTTGACTTTTACGTAAAAAGTGCTTGAAAATGCTGCGGGCCCTTTTTATGTGTGTTTGTTTTTTTTAAAAGGTGTTTGGTTTCGAATCTGCCCTGCCAGTATTTGTTTTGGTTTGTTGTTTTCGTGTTCTCTGCAGGCAGTTGGAGCCTCAAAAGAATCACAGGATAAAAGAAGGGTTTGGGTTTGGGAGGGACCTTGAAACTCATCCATTTCCACCCCTCTGCCATGGACAAGGAACACCTCCAGTATCCCAGGTTTCTCCAAGTCCCATCCAACCACGTCCTGGACACTTCCAGGGATCCAGGGGCAGCCACAGTTTCTCTGGGCAACCTGTGCCAGGCCCTCCCCACTCTCACAGGGAGGAATTTCCTCCCAATATCCAATCTAAACCTGCTCTCTCTCAGTTTGAAGCCATTCCCCCTTGTCCTGTCCTTGCTCTGTTCAAAGTGTGTCTCCATCTCTCTTGTAGGCTCCCTTCAGAAAGAGATGCAGTCAGAAGCATTTAATACAATCTATGTAAATAAACTCCCTTTTGAAACCTCTCATGGAATAACACTTAATATTTTTTTAAGCTCACTAATATTCCATATTCAGTACAATTTTGACTCAACAGACCAAAGCTGGGCTCTGAAGCATATAGACAAAGCACAAGGAATTTATTTTTTTTTTTTTCCTTGAAAATAATGTGTTTAAAAGCATTTTCCTAACACTTTACAGAGTAATATGTACCATTTCACGCATGTTTACAGTAATTGCTTTTATTTGGATGCCTGATTTAGCAAGGTGTAACACCGAGTAGTACACTGCCTGTTTTGATCACTGCAGTGGAACATGAATGATCAAATTAAACCCATATGATTACTGTGATGGAAATAGAAGTTAGAGCAATTATCGTAAACTGAAGTTAAACCAGAAATAGAAAAGTTTCTGTAGTATAACTGCAAAAAACATTCCCATAAAATAACCTGGATGTTATGCAGCCCTTGTGTGTTATGCAGTACTTTGAAAATGTTGGTTTCACTCCAAATCACTTTGTAAGAAAACCAATCTTTGTCCATTGCTGAGTTAAAGCAATACTTGTCATAATGTACAGGAGTTTTTAACAGTGGTTTGGGCCAGGAGTAGATAAAAGAAGTTGTATCTAATAGAAATGACACAGGAGGGTATGGGGGGAGACAAAACCTCTGCCATGAATTGGAGCTGGCCATGGCTTTGGGTGTAATACTTCCAGTGAAAACAAGTCACAAATGGCCTTTATTTTCCTCCAACAGTCAGAAGCACTGTTATTTTCTGCTTTATCCAAGCACTGGCACGACAGAAAATTGATTCAGTGCTGAGTGAGACCAGTGTCAGCTCCTGAGTCATCCATCCCCAGCTCCTGGGTTTACCCTGGAAATCTGCCACTCGAGGTGGCCAGAACTGACCCCGTAGGGAATTGAGGAAGGCAGCCATCCTCTAAAGGAATTTTTGGACGTGACATCGATCAAAAGTTTCCTGTGGGTGAAAATCTTAGAGAAAATAAACTTTTGCTGAGCGAGGGGAATTATCACTTCCTAATAGCAGTACATGAAGAACTATGTTCACGTATCATAATGCTGGGGATATTTATAAATATATTTAAAAAGCAGGAGGGGATATAGCAGGCAATTGTGCTTCCAGAACATAAGTCAAGTGTGTATTATTAAGCCTAAATAGCCTGGATTTATCAAATGTCATACTGGCACTTCTAATAATGACCTGACATTGTAAATTCCATTACCTGGCTTTACCAGCCAGGAGAGAAGCTACAGAAGATCAATTAAACAAACCTTTTTTTTCTTTGTAGTCCATGACTTTGGGCACTTACAGTGGTGCCAAGATCCTGAAAATTAAACAGGCATTTGCATAAGATTAATAACTCACTTGCTTTCTACCTGAGTCACTGTAGGTTATTTAGGACCCTGGAGTTATCTAATGTCTGCTGCAGGGGCTGGGGATGATGAGAGAGAATTAAAAAAGGGCTTAAGATGTCAGAAAGGATCACAGCATTTTAACATGGCTCTCTGACGTTTATAAATGCACCTGCAGCTTCCCAGAGATTAATAGGTAAGATTTCAGCAGGATTAATTTAAGTAGGACGCCGCCTAAATGTGTTCACCAGAATGCTTTCCTGCTCGGGACCATCCCTGTCCTGGGAATGGGTAGGAATGGCCTCTTGAGGGGCCTGTAAGGAAGGAGCCCTAAAGTTTTCATGATTATAAAGTTTCCTGGTTATATCATGAGCACATTTTAAAGGATGCTGGTCAGAAGGATTTCTTCTGCCCCACAGAAGAAAGTGAGGGGTGAATTTTGCCTCCTTTCCCCCCATGGCACGGAGGGCAGGATGGGGTTTCCGCCACCAGCCATGGGGCACAGGAGGTGGCACCACAGGTCAGGAGGTCTCAGATGTACTGAACTCTTGTAGCTCAGAGTTTGGAAGAGGTTGGGGCCATTTCTGTGCATCTCCATGGCCAAAAATCCTTCCTCTTGGGGAGAGTCGGTGCCCAGCGGCACGAAAGCGGTGCCATGAACACAGGATCCCGCCTGTGATAACGGGGCTCGTGGACACCAAAACTAATCTATAGAGGGAAAAAAAAAAAACCAGGTTGGCTTGACAGTTGGAGGGGAATAAATATTTCTCGTGACTTATTGGATGGCCCTGGCCCAGATGGGGCCGGGGGATCTGGCTGGGCCCAGGTTTGCACAGCCCCAGTAAATGCTGTGGTTGTTACTCCTGGAGCTGCTTAGCAACGGTCTGGGGGAAGAGAGAACTTCCTCCTCCTTTCAGAGCTGGCTCCTCGCAGGATGCTTGGCCAGATGGTGCACATAAGATTACTGGGAAATGCTTTTCAGATAAACCAGGGGCCCGGACAAACTGCTGGAGTTCCAGGTGTGGTATCTGGTAATCCATGGCAGAAGATCATGGCAGAGGAAAGAGCTGCTGGGTCTGTCCCTGAAAAACCTGCAGGTGTCTGTGGGTCTGTCTGTCTGCAGAGCCCCAGCAGTGGTCTTACTTCTTTAAGAAGTGAGGATGGAAGGGGCTGGAGGCAGGCAAAAATTTATTTCAGTGGTAGTTCTTTGAAAAGAGGCACAAAATGTGGGCAGCCAGGATATGTGGGGCTGAAGGGATGAGGGCACTGATCCTTTTCATCCAATCTGCAGGAGAACTCAGTTTCTGTTAGGGTGAAGAATTGGGGGTAGCTTCATTCCCCTCCCCCCAAAAAAATCAAGAAAAACCCCCCCTATCATTCCTTATTTTGGTACATGAAATGTATATACTTTAAAAAAACCCCACAACAACAACCAAACAAAAAACTCTTAGCATTTGGCAGTTAATTCCTCCATGATTAAAGGATGCAGAAACTTATGAGGGAAAAAACAGCTTTTGAGGGTGATTAAATGCTGAAATGAATCCAGAGACATTTGATAACTGCTGAAGCAATTTACTGAGAATGTTCCTTCTAATTTTGATGGTCTCCACTGAAGGAAAATAGGTTCAAGAAAACCCCAAACACAGACTATTTATATATCTCTATGTATCTCCATATGTATATAGAGTAATTGTAAAAATAGGAGTAAAGTTTATATAGTAATTATAAAAGTAGGAGTTTAAAAGTTTGTGTTGCTGCTGGGCATTTGGTTTTGGTTTGTTTGTATTCTGTGTGGTTTTCCCACACCGAGATCAGGCTCAGCTGAGCATTTATTTGACTGGAGCTCACCAAATGGATCACCCTTGAGAGCGGGATTAAAAAGGCAAATAACATTCAGAGAGGGAACGCTGGAGATGTGCAAGGGGCTGTATTGGCAAGCTGCATTTACAAAGGTCATTTGGTCCCAGCGTGTGCAGGATGTCTGCACATACTAATTGAGAGGCAGCTCTGGAAACCTGACAGCCTGTTATTTGGGGGCAGCATGGTTTGTATTTCCAGGAATAAGGGAGGGAGCTTCAGACCAAGGCAGTAAAAAACAGCTGGAAGCACAACAGGAAGATGTACAGAGCTGGTGTGCAAGGGTGGGAATGCTGAGCCAAGGGGCTGGGAATTCACCATGGAATGAGCCTTCCTTACCTTTCTGGATTCGAGGGCTCAGCAGCACCAAACGCAGCTGCCAAAGGCCAAATTGGCAGCAGCGACAACACAAAGTGGTTCCTCACACAGCTTGCATTAAATGGAGAAACTTCTGCCATGGGGCACCAAGGAAGCCCTTCCAAGGGGTCAAAAAGGCAAAGGGAAAATCCTGGGAAAATAATCCCTTGAAGCCCAGACATCACCTCTGGCTCTGGAGCTGAGGCAGTGACACATACTCAGAGGGAAAAGTGTTGAGTATTCATGAGGTTTCCTAAACATCCATGGATTGCCACCATTGCAGATAAGAAAGCAGGAGAGCCTGCCCTTTGTTCTGAGCCAGCACCTCAGGACAGGCTGGGAGAGCTGGGAGGGTTCACCTGGAGGAGAGAAGGCTCCAGGGAGACCTGAGAGCCCCTTCCAGGACCTGAAAGGGGCTCCAGGAGAGCTGGAGAAGGACTGGGACAAGGAATGGAGGGACAGGACACGGGGGAATGGCTTCCCACTGCCAGAGGGCAGGGTTAGATGGGATATTGGGAAGGAGTTGTTGGCTGTGAGCGTGGAGACCTGGCACAGGTTACCCAGAGACTCCAGTCCAGAGTCCCCATTCATCCTGTTGCATAAAATTTCTTTTCATTTACCCTGTCATTGACCAAATCCCAGGGTTCAGTCACAAAACCAAAGACGAAGTAGTCTGTTATCTGTGTAATCAATACTGTGTGGGAGGAGGGACAGAAACAGGCTTTGTTTCACCAGTGGCTTTCTTGGGGCTGGATCCTCTCCTTGCATTGCTTGTTCTATGATTTCCAGCTGTACTGGGGGAGAAGTAGGATAACATTGTACAAAAGCCTTGTTTTTCATAGTGAACTGCTTTTTAAAACTCCCCTACTTCCATCTGAACCATTTGACATTGGTTCATGTTTGCAAAGGGCTCATCTTTTTTTTTTTTTTTTTTTTTTTTTTTTTTTTTTTTTTAACGTCACATCATTCCCATTAAATCAGGGCTCCTCTCTCCAAAACAGTTTATACTCACATTTGGGCACATCTATTCTGCACAGAAGGTGCAGCCTCTGATACCACGGTCTGAATTTCAATAGTTTCTCGATGCTAGCAGGGAATAACTTCCCTGTACCTTTCCCAATATGTTTCTTTTCCTTCTGTAGGTCTGAGTGAATCAGAGGTACTTCACCACCTGCAGTGGGAATGTTCTTACACCTTTGGGGTTGTTGCTTTGCTTGAAAAACATTGATGTTATTTTTGAGCTACACAAGAAAGATATTTATGAAAACGTATCCATGTGGTGTCAAGTTTAACCAAAAAGCCTTATCAAACCACAGCTACCCTGAATAATATCTGCTTAATATCTGAATAATGTCACACTGGCAAATTAACTAATAAAACAGCAGTATATGTGCTCAAGGGCTCCAAGGAAAATCTTGGCTTGATTGTTCACATAAGAGGCCATTCTCTAACAAAGTACTAGAAAATGAACTGAACACATTCTAGGATTTTTTTTTTTTAAGGTTAAATCCACTTGGAAATGAAAGAAACCAGGTTCCAATTACTCTTTTACCTCATACCTATAAATGACTGTTTGCAGACTCCATGAAGGGGTAGCTTATATGTAGCTAGGAAACAGATAGGACCTAAAACTCCTAATAATTTGGTAGATGGAAAATGAAAAGAGTGCAGAAAAAAAACCCCTCCCACACCTCAAAACCTGCACTTAACTGAATCCCAATCCCCTAAACCTGAACTCAGCAAGACTGAAAAATTTCCTTTGAGTTTAATTTTGGTAAGCAAGTGAAAACACACTTCAAGTGAACCTAAAAAATGTTCCTATTTGGAAATATTCAATTAAGTCATTCTAGTTAACATCTAATCTGTCTTTAAATTAATGATATGTATGCATAATTTTATGCCATCTTAATATACTTTTGTCCTAGCATCTCCTTGGTTTTATTAAAATTTTAATAACTTTTTAAGCAAGGGAATTATGCCTGATACTGACTAAGTTATGGCTAAATTAGTACCTGGCAGTCTACATCAACAGATGAAATTATGCCTCCTTGAGATCTGACTGCTCATTTAATTCACAGTTCCAGACAAAATTGTCATAGGCTGTCTTTACTCTCCTTAAAGGTTATAAATCTATTTTTAGGCCAGAATATATGTCTGCGGTTGATTTTGACAACAACATCAAATTAGGCTGCCATCTGATTCCAGTTGTGGCTGTGTTTTCAAGCTCTAACACAAGCCCCTAGAACCAAGATGTGAAACTACTGACAGATGTGCAAGTGCAGCATGCAAACAGTGGTGCTGCAATAATTTTAAAGTTATTATTTGTAAGCATTTAAAAAAAAAATCAAACCATGTAGTGGTGATAGCGAAGAACTCTTTGAAATCTCTCAGTTTGACAGAGTATTCCTTTAAATCTTTACATCTTCAGGTGAAAGACTGAGGCAATTAAGCCATGAAAAAAAACAGCTTTGTCAGAGATGTGGCCACTGAGCTTCCAAAGGCCAGCTCGGACCCACCTTTGTCAGCCCAGCATCCACGGAATGCTGGGATGGGAGCACATATTTAGCTCTCCAAGCTGCAATTCCCATCCCAGCTGCCTTCTGGTTGACTTGAGAGATGCCTTTATCGGGCAGCAGACGTTTAGTTTTAATCTGAGAGCAAATCAATGCATTTTGCTTCCTCGTCACCGAGCAAAATCCAACAGGCGAGAGGTAATTACTGAGGGATGTTGGGAACAAAAACAACTGATTGCTGCAGGTTTGTTTTCTGTGTCAGGATGGGGCTTCCCACGTGAAACAGTGGATTTTCAGCTGTCTGAACAGAGGCCATCTGGAGGGGAGGTCAGGAAAGGTGGAGGAGGAAAGGTCTGCAAGATGAGATGAACGCCAGTAAAAATCAAATCTCTTGTCTCTATACCATTATCCAGCCTCAAGCATCTGCTGTGATCAGTATTTCCTCACTCCTGTCAAAAATCTAGCTGTGCCAGGAAAAAAAAAAAAAAAAGAGCCACCACAGGGGAACAAACTACTGGATTCTCATGGGAAAGGAGGGAGAGAGAGGTGGGACTGCAGCAGGGACACAGTTAGGAATGGTAAGAATGGTTGTTGGCTGAGTAATGGAAACTTAAGGGCAAAAGTAATTCATGGAGAAAAGTGAAGGGGAGAAGGTGAAAGAGAAATAAAAAGCAAGATGGAAGGGATGATAAAAGGAAAATGACAAATAACAAAGTAGCTAAATAAGGGTTCGAGAGGAAGGAAAGATTGTAGCAGTTATTACCACCTTTGGGCTTTTTTTTTTTTGGATAGGACCCCCAGTTTTATGCAAAAATAAAGAATAAAATGTAAAACTCAAAGAGCTGATTAAACGTTGGTTGGAATGGATTGCAAAAAGGGAGTAAAGTGATTTAGGAAGTAAAATAATGGTAAGGAAAGTCAATGCTGGTCCTGTGTAAAAGGAGAGAAGTGACAATGCTTGTCTTGGAGAGTGAATAAAAGTAGGGATGAGAAACAACCTGGGGTACAGAAGGAAACAAAATGGCTTTTCTTGAAAACAGAGACTGGCAGAAATGACTGAGGGCACCAAGGGAAAGGGAAGAACAGCTAGAGATTCAGGTACTGTTTTGTTAGATACTGCAAAAGAAGTGATGGAATGGAAGGAATAGCAAAGGAGAGCAAGATCAGAGAAGAGGCATGAGAAGAACCTGCATTCACCAGTCCTGGTGATGTTTTGTGGCTGCCAAACTCCCAGGAGCTGGGAACCATTTTCAGCCTTTGCAAGATCACACTTGTAATTTCTCAGGAAAGCTTCAATACCTGCAGTGAGAGCTTGTGTTATACCTTTGGGAATAAGGTTCCTTTTCCGGAAAGTTAAGGCTCTTCAGTCAGCTCCTGACCTCCTTGAGGCTCACCCAGGCAAGATTACGTGCTGCCTGGAAGCAGATACACAAAGAAAATCCTGATTCCCCACACCTTGTGGAAGACAATAAAACCTCTCCTTAAATCCAACTGGCACAGTCACCTTGAACAGCACATTTTGGTCCATGTGTGAGTTCACACAAGTGTTTTTCCTTGTGTATGACACGGGCAAACTGAAGGAACAGTGCTTTGATCCATTACAAGCACTACCCAGAGCAGGTAGATGGATGTTAATTCCAGCATTTTTCCAGAGGCTAAATCTTACTTTCTCTTTCTCACCATGGACCAGTAACTGCAGAATATGCAGTCAAACATACCAGCAGTAACTTGATCTCTCTCTCTAAAACATGCTGATTGTTCCAGAAAATATTTATCAAGGGTCAAAGTGATTTAGGTGGGAGATTTCACTTAAATTTTTTTTTTTTTTTTTTTTTTTTATTCCCGTACTCATTCTGATTATCTGGAGGTGTAAGTGGTGTTTCCTGGATTGCTGCCTCCTCGAGGCAGGGATGTCTGTGTGTTTGAAGAATGTCTGGGAAATGGAAGAGATTAAAAAAAACACAACTAGCTAAGACACTGTTAGTTTGCTTGGTTTTAGCACAGGAATCTCTCTCTGATAAAGGAGACTGAGTAACAGTGATGAGAAAATAACCAGCATAACCAGTTCTAGTGGAAGATGCTCAGCAGAATGTCATTACTCTCAGAATCAGGGAATGGTTTGGGTGGGAAGGAACATTAAGGATCATCTCATTCCACCTCCCTGACAGGGGCAGGGACACCTTCCACTAGCCCAGGTTCCTCCAAACTGGCCTTGGACACTTCCAGGGATGGGGCAGCCACAGCTCCTCTGGACAACCTGTGCCAGGGTCTCACCACTCTCAGAAAAGAATTTTTTCCTAATATCTAATCTAAACCTGCTCTCTTTCCATTTGATTCTGCATTTAGACATTAATCAAAACCAGTGTTACTCAAAGTCCCTGTAATTATATACCACAGCCTGCACTGTGGCTAGAACGTAAATCCATTTGGAAAAAAACCCTCAATTTTTTGTGACTCAAATTTTACCATTTTAAATTCTACAGTTTTCTTGACGCACTTTCTTGATGCCCCATCAAGGAGTGAAAAGCGGGCAAGGGGTTTATGTGACAGCTTTAGGAGATTTGCAAAACTAAAATATTTTATGGTTGTTTTTTATAACCTTTGCAGGGAGAGGCTGAAGCCACAAGAATAAAACCTGCTGTTAAAAGCCTTACCCCCTTCCCTGCTTCACAGTGGAGAGCCGGCACCTCCACTCAGCACGGGAAGGCTGGGTAGGAAATAAAGCAGCAGCCTCCCTGCAGAGAGACATATGCCTGTCACAGGGATATTATGGCCTGCCACAGGGATATTATGGCCTGCCACAAGGATTTTATGGCCATAGGCACAACCTGGCTGAGGGAAAATGTGGCAGCCTTTACCCAGAAAGCTCTGAAGGATCTCTTCTCCCAGATATTCCCAGCCACCTGCTTTGCCTTGCACTGACTCCACCAGGGACAGTGCTGAGGGGAGGGGGGAAAGGAGTTTAATTTTGGCTGCTTCCAACCACCTTCTTGTCCCTCACAAGGGCTGGGGGACAAGGTGGGCATTGGGCACAGGGGGGAATTCCATGATTCCAGAGGTCTTTCCCAACCTGAATGACTCTGTGATTCCCTTTTCTCCCACCACCTCCAAGGGCATTCCCACGCAGATTTATCCTGCTTCCCACCACGACAGAAGCTTGTAGGACCATGTCACCCAGGAGGGGCTGCCAGTTTTCCCCTTCATCACCTACAGAAAGAGAATTCACAGCCATCAAAAAGCCTGAAGACATTTACCTGCCAGTCCTCTCCTGGTGAAGTCAGATTTGCTTCATCTCTCCAGGAGAAGGCAACAAGTTCTCCTGGATCACAGTGGCACATTTTGGAACTGAAACCTTCACCAGGTGCCCATATTTCCATCAGTGCCATGTACTGATGTTCCCAGTCAGTGTGAGCTTTCTATAACCTCAGCTCTGAAGAAAGTTTAGCCTGTGCTTTCATTTTTTTATTTTTTTTAACATACTTTGAATAAAACATTAATTCCCTCTCCTTTCTGGGTGGAATTCCTACTTTTTTAACACTTTTCTTTACTGATTTCAGAACAGTTTCCCAGAAGTTTCTTCTGTCTGGCATTCTCTAGTAATACCAAATGGGAAGATATGGTGAAAAATGTGAGCAAAGTCCCACTCCAAATATTTCAATTGAGATTCCAGTTAGGATTCATCCACTAAATCCTGCCCTTGTCCTAGAAAATGCATGGTATATTTATGGGATGCACCATTATGCAAGCCTGTGTACATGGATATTACCATCTCTTTATCAGTACCATGATATTTGCATTAAATTTCATTCTAGCTACAACAGTCTCTGGAAAAAAACAAACCAAAAATAAATTCAAAAACAACAATCCTTTGTTCCTCAAGGAGGCACAAGCTGTCTCTCCTTTAACATAATACCTTTATTTTATTTTTTTTTTTGTTGTGGTCCTTTTATTTTTTACCTAATGGTAGCCCTATTTCCTTTATGTAATTCTACTACTTTCAAATAAAATTATGTAATGTACCCTATGCTTCATAAATCCAAATGCTGGAACATGAAAATAGTTTTTAGAACAACATTAAGGAAGATCTATCTTTCTTATGTGCTCCAAAGGCACATTTTTAGATGAGGGACCATAAGTTTGCATGTGCAGCAGACCCCATGGAAATTATGATAACAATAGAACACATATTTAAACAAAGATTTTGAAGATTTTTAAAGCTGTGTTGCAAAAAGATATACAGTAATTGTATAATTACTGTTTAACTTCAGTTGGGTTTTTTTTGAGAGGACTTCAACTCAGGTTTTAATTTTATGGAAGTCAGAGACAGGTTATTCTGGGAACATTTTATAGCACATAACCATCTTTTTGTGGGATAATCAGGTAGGCAGAGGTTTAAATCTCAAAAAAAATGCCCTTGAACCCATTTGCTCTAAATTGTAACTGTGATTATTTGCAGGCAAAGAATTGGAGGTTCATTCTGAAAACTGGGGCCTTAATATTTTAAATAATTTCTAGGAAAAGGGTTTGGGTGATTTGTAACTTGTAAAGCATCATAAAATCCAGGGTATTTCCTGCATCCATCTCTCAGATTGGTCAACATGGGCCAGCTTGAGGTGTCAAAGCTTGTATCAAACCTCAGCAAGTCCCCTAAGCCTGATTTTTTCTGGCTCTGGATATCCAGAGGATTTAAATATTGCAATGATGGATGACATGCATAAACATGATGGAAGTTAGCTCCTGCCTAAAAATTCCCTGGAGAGCACGTGCAGCTGCAGTTTCACCACCACTCTTGTGGTGGGATTTCAGACACAGGGGGCTTATTCAGAATTCCCTCCCAGCTTGGACCTCACCTCAAAGCACACAAATCCCTTCGGGTCAGGGCTCACACAGCTCCTGCCACAAGGCAAAAAGAACCATTGGGTCAAAAGGTGGGACAAAAAGTCACAGCCTTTCCCCAAAAATGCAGTGCAAATGCCTGGGAAAGACAAAGGGGGAAGTCAATATTTGGATCTGTACGTGGAAATGAGACACCTGTGGTTCTGCCCACTTTCCTACGTCCCTCCAGGCGTTATAAATGGGAATACCTGATATTAGAAATGGCAATGCCCTGATATTATCAACACCAGCCTTAGCGAAAAGCAAAAGCTGGCCACAGTCCAAAAGGAAAAGAGGGAATATATGAAATATGTAAAATCCATATTCCCTTCTCAGCACCAAACCATGCACTGAGATCCTCAAAGAATATATTTGCAAGGAACTCATCTGCAGAAATTCTGCTCTCTCTGTTTACTCCTTGCTGCCAGTCCCAGGGAGGAGGTGCTGGAATCTGCAGGGAACAAAACACACAGCCCAGGCCAGGCAGAGTTGGGTGGAAATGTTCTCATTTTAAGCGATCAGTCAAACCAGCACTTTATTTGCTGTGAGCCACCAAAGCAGTGCAGGAGGATGTGTGTGCAGGCAAAAACTGGGAGAAGAGCCCGTGGGATGCACTGGAAGGGAACAGAGAAGGCTCTGGGGTGACCTAATTGAGGCGTTCCAGGACCTGAACTCACAGGAAAGATGGAGAGAGAATATTTGTGAGGGCTTGGACTGACAGGACAAGGGGAGTGACTTCAAACTGACTAGTTCAGGTTGGATATTAGGAAGAAATTTTTGGCTGTGAGGAAGGTGAGGCCCTGGCACAGGTTGCCCAGAGAAGCTGTGGCTGCCCCTGGATCCCTGGAAGCGCCCAAGGCCAAGTTGGATGGGGCTTGGAGCAACCTGGGCTAGTAGAAGGTGTCCCTGCCCATGGCAGGAGTGGGACTGGATGAATTTAAGGTCCCTCCCACCCTAAATCACTCTGTGATTCTGTGATCATCTGCGTTATTTCACCTAAACACCACTCTTCCCAAACTGCTGCCTGGCCCCTGTCCAGTAAATGTGTCCAGCTGTTTGTAGGACAAGGGGATAATCCAGGCTGGAAGGGACCTCAGGAGCTTCGGATAATTCCAGAATGTCACTTTGCAGCAGGTTTTGCTTGAATGTGATCCTTGGAATCAGGTTTTCATGGAAATGGTTCCATTTTCATGAAACTGTTCTGCTGGTCTGCTGTCAACACTTTCCCATGGAGCAGAGCTTGTCCTTCCAAATGTCTTTGTACTTTCTGGAGCTCGACAGGGACTTTCAGTATTTAAAAAATAAAAAGAAAACACAAGTATCAAACTTTGTGAAGGGGCATGTGCTGTGTTTCTAAGCCACTTCAGGATGAGGGAAATTTTGCAGAAGCTGCACTTTGCTGGATGAGGAAATTTGTAATTCATTGCCACCGAGTCTGAATACTGCAAAATGCAAAATGACTTTCATAACAAAAGTCCCCACATGAAGAAAAACTTTATTTCTCTTTTTTTTATTATTTTTTTAAATCTTTAATCAAGAAAACCCCATTTCTTCCAGCAGATAATTTAGATATAAGAAACATCTTCAGCACATGCATGATTCAAATAGTCTTTTTAAATAAAGTCTTTTGATGAAATAAGGGAATTAAACATCAAAACCAATATCCACCAATGGCAAAAAAGTCCTTGGTGTGCCAGCTGGTCAGCTGAGCAGCAGGGAGCTGACAGCTCTATCACTCAATTCATTATCCAAATGTTTCAGAACGTGAGCTAATTTTGTTAAAACACTGATGTCAAAGAGTTAGTAGGAAAACCAGTGGAAAATTCTTCGCAGTCTCATGCCTCCATGAGTTAATCCAGACCTATCTGCTGCCCCATCACTGCCCTCCTCAGCGGGACAGGGCAGAGGAAATATCCCAAAAGGCTCCTGGGTTGGGATGAGGGCAGATAAGGACACTCAAGCCATGGGAAAAATGGACTTGGCTTGGGGAAATTAGTTTAGTTTATTATCCATCAAATCAGAGCAGGAAAATGAGAAGCAAACCCAAATCTTAAAACACTTTCCTGCCAACCCTCCTTTCATCCCAGGCTCAACCTCTGAAATCCTGATTTTCTGTGTGAAGTATGATGTGGATTTGTTCTGCCAGTAATTCATCAATATGTTGTCTGTCTTGGCTTAAGAATTAAATCTGAAAACATGGAAAGAGTATTCTACCCTTTTTCAGATGGTTTTCAGATCTCTCCATTTTCAGGGAAAAAAAACCAAACAGAGAGGGAAAATGAATTAACTTGTGCTTGCTTTGCTTTTGCACAACCCCCCTGATTTTTCATTTGGAATTTGATGAATAGCATAAAGCAGTTTAAGTAAACTTAACGTCACCATTTCCTAAATCATTTGGCTTTCTGTGGGACAAAAATGTCATGAAATTGAGTTTTACAAGGTTTTGCTCAAAAGGCACAATCTCTGCACTATTTACAGACATTACATGGGGCTTTCAGAGAAAGAGATGAATTAATTTGTTGTATTTATTTATTTATTTATTAATTTCCAAAAAATACCTTAGACAAGGAAGCTGTTCATTCACAGGGTGCCCACGGAACAGCTGAAGGAGTTCACTGCTCAAATAAAGCATTTGCCACATTAGGACAGGAGAAATAGCTTTTCTCACACCCTGCTGAGAGGGACATGTGTGGACTCCACACTCTCCTTACAAGAGCAATAAAAAGGACTCCTTGGCAGCACAAGTGTGATCCATTTACACCCAGAAATGGGAAAGACAAAGATTCACAGAAGCTCTGAGCTGTCCTTTGTGAAGAGCAAGAGCCAAAGTGATTAGTTCAATTTTTAAATTAACAGTCAAATATGTTTATAACTCAGGTAATTTTCCTCAACCATTTTACAAATTCCATCTTATAATTTATCCTTTCAATCAGATTTCTCAGCATCATTCCCAGCATTCACCTTTTCCTAGAAACTGGTACAGTATTTGCTGCCTCTGAGTCTTGTGGCCACGATTCCTACACTAATGAGAAGCTGCATATTCTGTTAGCAGCTACTTTGCTTTTCTGCTGGTTTTTCCCCCCCAGACTCATTGAACAGTTGCCATCTGGACTCATTTGCTATTTAAAAGGTGTCTAGTTGCCACATAAAAAGGTTTTAAAGTTATACACCCCCTTTGAAAAGATCCAAATTATACTCCAGAAGCCAAACAGAAAAGAAATTGCAAAAAAGTAATGATTGAGAAAACAGGGATTCGTCAGTCACAAAATTTTTTATGATCTTTTCCTTTTTAATTTTTTTTCAGTCTTCTCCTGCTCTTCATTTTTTTTGCCAATTCTTATACATTGATTGAAATGTATTAAGGACCAACAGCAATTTCTTATATTAATAAGCTAATTCAGCTCACTGCTGAAGCTTTATTGAACAGAAATGAATTCTAAATGCCTGGTAATGTATTTTTACTGCCTTTTTCTAGAATTCAAACCTTCAGTCTTACCTCAGCTCACACCATAATGTATAGGACAAAAATCAGAGTTCACAAAAGGCAAATCTGACAGAATCATTAAGGTTGGAAAAGCCCTCTAAGATCCAACCATTCCCCCAGCACTGCCAGGGCCACCCCAAGTGCCACATCCACACAGCTCTCAAATCCCTCAGGGATGGGGACTCCAACCTGATCCAGGGCTGGACAACCCTTTCCATGAAGGATTTTCCCGAATATCCCACCTAATCCCTCTGCAGACTCTTCCTGCCCTTCAGCAGATCAGCACTCCCACCCAACCCAGTGTGTGCCCTTGATCACCTTGCCTGCAATTCAACAGTCTGAAATTATTTAATATTTCAAAGATTGTATTTGCTACAGTGAATACAAAGGCAAAGGTTTGTCTCAGAAAGTGCTCCTTATTTTGAAATGTAATAATCCTTAGGGGGGCAAAGAAGAATCCAAATGAAGGTTTGCAAGTTATCCACACACTGAAAAGTGGGAAATTTTACAGGCAATTTGTGCAAACTACCTTTTTTTTATTATTTTTTTAATTTTTTTAAAGTGCTTAGTGTTTGCTCTCCTCTCAAACTCATTTAGCTGATTTCTGTTTAATACTCCTTTAAATCCCTGGTTTCCTCTAAGGCTTTCACTGAGCATTCAACCTATATTTCACACCTGCTTTAGCTGGGCAATACCTGCACTGCCCACGAGAGATGGATGGAATATGCACAGAAGACAGGTATAAATAGCTCAGAATCAGCAGAGGGGACATCCTACTTCTGAGCCAGAGCATTTATTGGTCCGTGGATTGCAGGGATGGCTCCAGTGATGGGAATTGCAGCTCCCTGCCGCGGGTTCTGATGATGCACGGAGCTTAAGCTGCCTCCCACCCAACCACACCCCCTGCCAGGTTTTTTTTGCCAGCAGCTGGGTATTTTTCCCCACAGTGCATTAAGGAACTAATTAACACACCCAGGAGACCTGGAGGAAGTAACCCATTCCTTCCCAGAGCTCCTAGAGACTGGAACAGAGTAGCCAACTAGCTGGCAAATCTGAAGGGCACCACCGGCCATCCAGTATCTGAACAGGAGGAGAGGACTGCACCAGGGGAGGGTCAGGGTGGACATCAGGAGGAATTTCTTCATGGAAAGGGTTGTTAAACATTGGAAGGGGCTGCCCGGGGAGGTGGTGGAGTCCCCATCCCTGGAGGTGTCCAAGGAAGGACTGGACACGGCGCTGGGTGACAAGGTTGGGCACAGCTTGGTCTCTGTGATCTCAGAGGCATTTTCCAACCTCAGTGATGCTTTGTTCCTATAATAATGAATTAACCACTGCTTCAGATGTCCTCAGCCTTTCCCAAGCCAGCTGGGCTTGTGCTACAGGGAAATTACACACTCACTTTGATTATTTACTCTCATCTGCCCTCGTTGTTCCCCACCCTCCCACTGGATTTACTGTTATTGCTGTTAATCAGGGCCAGAGCAATGAACGCTGAGGGGCCAGTCCAAAGGCCAAAGAATTTTAATGGAATACCTTTACACACTGGATCCAAATCTCATTTTCCCTCTCAAACAGCCTCTGCACTCACCTCCCATGTCATTCCAGCAGGAGATGTGCACTGCAGGTGTCCTGTGGGGAACGTGTGGCTGCTGAACACTGTGGAGTGGATTTTATCAGCGTGGGGAGATAACACCCCAAGGAAGGTCTCTGGGAGCTCAGATTAAGTTTAAGCTGCTACCAAATTTACTGGTGACACTTCTGAATCCACAGGTTCCTACAGTCAGCAGCTCACTGGTGAGTGCTAGTACAGACAGACGGAAAAATGGAGAGCTGAGAAGCTTCTTTTGGTGTTGGATGACCAGTTCTTGCTAATTTTCACGGGAACTAGGTGTCCGTAGCCTGTTCCCAAGGGAAATAGCTAAAAAAATTGCAGATCTAATAACTGAATAAATAAAAAAATCAAATACAAGGACACAAAAATTTTGTTCTCTCATCTGGTTGTTCTGGAAACTGGTTAAACAAGATGTGTGGAGAGGTGAGAGTGTCAGAGGAGCCCAGAGTTTAGATCCTGCAGGAGACAGAGGAAATGTCCACAGAGGATGATTCTGAGCTGAACACAAGCTGCAGGGTAACACATCAACTCTTGCAAATAATTTGAGCCCAATGCCACAAGTGCCTTAAAATGAAATCCCTCTCAACAGCAGCCAATCTGAATCATTAAACATATGCCACGTAGCGAGCTATAATCACTACGAGTGTCGCCCACACAGCATTTAATTTACATGGAGAATGGATTGCAGTTGTTAATTTGGCCATTTTTCAGTGTTCTGTGTCTCCCAGAAAACACACATAGTTAGAGGCAGTGTTTGCTTTGTCACTGAGTGAGACCTACCCGTGCACATCATTCTGTTCCCCCAGTTCGTTGTGACATGTGGCCGTGAAGGAAAGCTTTCCTGCCACACAGGAGCACCCACCCTTCCAGTTTGAGATCCCTGCTATGATTTATTAAAGCCTCTAGAGTTTCATAAAGCTTTGGGCCGGGCAGGATCATTAGGGGGATCTACAATTATCCTCCTTCGTAAACAGGCAGCAGAATTTCCTCCCCTTGCCTCAAAAGTGAGACCCGGTGACTTCTGTGTGACTGTGGCTCATCTTTTCAGGGTTGGTTTGAATTAATGGCAGCCTGTCACGGAGTAGCATTTTGGGCTTATGGGCTTTGAAACATTACCTGTTTTAAAACAAAACAAAACAAAGCAAAACAAAAACAACAAAAAAAAACAACACAAACACCTATTTGTGCGTTAGGGAAAATAATAACTCTGTTCTTGCCGCACTTCTTTTGAACAGCTTATTTCTTGACTTACTGGAACCAATGTGATAACACTAAAGAATGTGCATATGGAGTTAAATCCTGATTTTGCTGAATAAAGGCTGAAATGCTGCATTCACATCATGTAAACTGAGAGAAATTGTATCTTCCTGCAAGCACCTGCCTGAATCTGAAGGGTTTACAGGATAACCTGCAAGAAATGGAGAAAAAGAGAATTCAAAGGAGTACAGTGTACAGGAAATTTGACACACACAGGGGAACACTGAGTCACTGAGCAAGGACAAAATACCTGGTGTCTCCTTAAGCTGAGTTTATAATTTTATTGTGAAGTTTATGTTGCTCTCTCCTGATTGATGGCAACCCATTGAAATTATGGCCATTATGGCCATAATTTGTTCCATAAATTATGGAATTGTTTAATTGAATTGAAGCCATCCTTTACTCACTGTACTAATTGTAAGTAATTACAGTTTCCTCTTCATGGCAAGGTTATTTTATGGGCTTTTGATTGGAATTTCTTGCAATGAAGTTATGAGGCTAAAAAACCCCCATAGCAGCTATAACTAGCGTAGCATCAGCTTTCATAATTTAAAAGTAAGAGTAATTATTTAGTAACTCAGGCAATCACCTCCCAGAGCTGGATGTTGCATCCAGTGTTTTAGATAACTGTTTTTTTTCTTCTTTAATTTTTATTAATTTTTACAAACAGTTTTGACCCATTTGTGTAATTACCCAGAATCAAATTTTCCTGCCTTTTTTTTTTCAAAGTACATATCTAACTTTCCTATCAATAAGTACAACTACAACAACTACAACTGTAGTTTTTATATAATAAATTAGTGTGATATCTATAGTAACATCTCTAACTAATATTAATAATCCTTTATGAAGCTGTTCCCACTGAAGCTGTTGGAGTGGAATGTCTCAATCTGAGTGTGATTTCTGGTGAAAGGCATTTCTGTGTGCACACCAGGCATGAGTGTTAAATATTTCATGTTTGGGTTTTATATGGGTATAACATTCCTGGCTCAGGTATCCCAAAATTTGCCTACACAGCGTGAAGGTGGCTGACCTAAAATCCCCCTTTTACAGGTTTCATGAGTGATTTGAGCAGGAGCCTCTCAAGTCTCCAGATTCACACACAAATGAAAAGCTGGGTTCCAAAAAACCTTTGGGGATATTCAGCATGAGGAAAAGTGATGATGCAACCTGGAAAATTCCCCCAAAGCAAGAATTTCTGAAGTTAATTTAGACTCTATTATGCACAGGAATTTCAGCACCATATGTGTCTCCATCAGGTGGTTTAACACTGCTGGGAATTCTTAGTTTCCTCCATGAACTCCCAAGTATTTTCATATCAGTCTTCCCAGAAAATTGGGATATTTAAAGAATTTTTTTTTTTGGATGGGGAGGAGGGGAGGAAGAAGAAGCATTACAAAAAGAAAAAAAGTTCCTGGAATTGTTTGTGCTCCTATTCCAAATTTCTCTTGAAGTTGAAGTTGTAGAATTCAGCACTTCACGTAAAGTTGTGATTAGGAAAAGGAGCATTTTGTTTACACTTGGTACTTCAATATTTGCAAATGTAGCAGCTGAATAAGACATTTTTCAGACACAAATGGCCCTCAGTAGACTGAGGAGTAGAAATATTCCAGGTTGATAATTACCAAGAAAGCTTTAAATTGCAGGCACCTCAAGTAAGTGTCTTTTCAAGAGCCAACCATCATTATTATAAAGAAATATGGCAACTCCAAGCACAGGTGCTGATTAAACATTACTTGTAAGAGTGGATCAGTTGCAAAATCTACAACCCCCCACCCTTGAAAGCATCATTTCAGATGAGCCTACTTAGACACTAGACTTTCCAAGACTGAAAATGTATCCTGGTATTTTCCCTTAAAGCACCTGCAATGCTGAGCCTGCAATAAAAATAATACCCTGGTTAGCAAAATGTCAGCTCCTTTTCTGCATGCTCCTTTTAGGCACTCGAGGATTTGAGGATGAAACTACATCAATGCTGGTAAAAAAGAGGGGCAGTACAATCCAGCAGGATGGAAAAAAACCCCACATTTCTGTGAAGTTTAAAGAACAGTAGGCAGATCCTGAGCAAAACCTGCAAATTTCCTCATATCTCCCAAATTGTGAGGGAGTGAAGATTCCCCATCCCAAACGTGTGTGTTTGGGGTTTCAGGAGAACCATGTAAATTTATCCAGTGGCAAACCTGGGGTTAATCCTTCCTCTATCCCAAGAAAAGCTAAATTCATCACTTATAATGAAAATCAGTGAAATCACACCTCTTTTGAGGTTTTATTTTTAAACTTCGGGGTTTATCCCTCCTGAATGCCACACCCTGACACGGCCTGAGCAGCTGGTGGCTCTCAGACCTGTCAGCTTTGTGTGCTGCTGGTCCTCTCCTGCAGATCAGTGATTTTAAACCTTTCCTCCAGAGGGAGAGGACCAACTCCAGACTCCAGAGAGATCTGCCACGAGCAGTTCTTACACATGAGAAATAAAGCCGAGTCCTAATTCGCTGTGGCTTCATGCAGAGAGTGAGACAGCAAGAGCTGATGGAATCTTTGTGCCCTCAGTGTTTGAACTCTTGATTAGGATACTGTTTTTTTCACGCTTCAAAATGCAAGAGTGATTCATAAATGAAGATATCTGCGCTCTGAGGGCTCCTGGCATCCCCCACATCAACCATTCGTGGATCTCAGGCAGAACTGACTTTTTAGGGGAGTTGCAACAGCTGGATTTCAGAAAGGAAGCAGTGACTGGCTGAAGCCACTTTTAACCTCCATCCACCACCACCCCCTTTCTGGAAAGGATGTACTTTTGGATGGGCCGTGATCTGATTTTATCCCTGCTTTTGGAGGATAAGCTCAGATTTCTTCAGCTTTAATAAAGACCTTATGTTCCTAAGCATCTTACAGATAATAGTGCTTAATGGGCACTCACGAAAATAAAGGCTGTGTAATTTTTAAAGATATAACCCTGACATTTATGCACAAGGCATGCACTTTTACTTTCAAAGTATTGTCTTGGATTTTGAAATGCCTTTCTATTCCTGTCTGACAGCTGGAGGAAAATGGCTAATCCTGAAGTAGTTTCACTGCCTGTGCAAACTCACAACTGCTTTGTAGCGGGATTTTATTCCCCCACCTCGGGATTCCTCTCCAGAGTAAACTTTCCAGGCCCTCAGTCGAGTGGATCTTGACACCTTTCGATGGGTCATCTGCTGTCATAGTGCAGAAAAACCCCCAGCTGCACATTCTGGGAAGGGTAATATCCTGCCACCACTGCAGGGGACTGTGGTAAAGCACTTTGTGCACAGTTACACCTTCTGGTCTAACCAGGTGCCTCTGTTAAAACAGGTGGCAAAACCCCTCCAAAACCAGTTTCCCTTGCTGTTGCTCCAGGCAGGGTCTCTGTTGCTTAGTGTGGTTCAAGGTTTCCTCAAATGCAAGGTAGAATTACTTTGTATCTGCAAAAAAAATCTTCCTATAGTTTAAAGCAATCTAATACTAATAAATAATCAGATAAAAGCAGTGAGCAAAAATTCCAGCGAAGTCTTTTAGTCTTCGTTCAACCACTTTCCACTCTCCTCATCTGCTTTTTATTTCTGTTAAATTCTTTTTCCCTTCCTTTGCTCCCCATTACAAACATTGATTTATTTTTTTTCTCCCTGTGATTGTTCCCTCCTCTCTGTTTCATGTTTCCTTTCTCAGAAGCACCTCGTAGTCCCTCACATACTCAGCAATTAATATGTCAAGAAGTCTGGGTGTCTCAGAGGGAAATCCTCTGACTCAGATACGTGGGGAAAGCATATCTGTGAAGCAGGGCTTTGAAAGATTAAAAAGGACATGGGAAAGCAAGTTTCTTTTCCAGTGGGACTGTTTAAGTCGTTACAACACGGTGGGAGAACTGCTGAGCCATGAGAGAATTTGATCAAAACCTACTGGAATCAGGAGAAAAATTTAGAACAGCCTACAAGCCACGTCACATTACCCATTTAAGACACATGCGCCACCCAAAATCTAACCCTGGTCTCTGCAAGGCTCATCTACCTGCTTCTAGCTCCAAGAAATGAAAGGGAAATTATTCTAATTCCCTCTTCCTTCCTGCCTGGCCAGAAATAGCACCTGATGGGACCCAGTGTTGCGTGTGTAACTGGGTAATTAGAACCAATTTTCTCCCTCTCCTGGTTTTGTCTTGTTGGAAATTATTGCTGCAGTGCCTGGAGAGGTGTTTTGCCCAAGTGGGCACGGTTATGTGGGGGGAAGAACAGGAAACCATATAAATATCTTATGTATTTTCCTGCATTTTCCTGATTGACATCAAAGGAAAGCAAAAAAAATAGAGGCAGCAAGGCAATAGGTTTAAAACTTTCCATTAAAGAGTTTGCACCTCTAAAATGATACTCTAGTTTTTGACTAGTATTGCAAGGGATACCTAAATCAGGTCAACCAAATTTTTTTTTTCCTTGTTAAAAAAGGAAAAAGTTCATTACTTAGAAATTCTATAACATGAATCATGCCAATTGTGCCTTTGGGAAATCTCTCTGGACTCACAGGCTGAACTGAAATAAATCCCACTGGAAGAAAAAAGCAGATCTTTGTATCCTAATAAGCTCAAGTTTTTGTACATGTACATAACACACCTGTATCTTTATCCCTCTGCTTTCCAAAGGATGAAAGCATCACTGAATGCACCTTTCTGGGGTGTTTGGGAAAGACAAATACCTTATCATTTTCATTTAAGACTTTTTCCTATGCTTTGTGCTCTTCATCCCAATCTTTACCCAGCTCTTGTTTGTTCAGACCCATCCTAAGGGCTTGCAGCTCTTTGGCAGTCACAGAACTCACAAAATGTGATTTCCACCCGTTTCATCACAGTGTAATTAAGCACTATAAACCATGTTGCATGAAAACAGCAGAAAAGGCTGAGTCCCTCTGAGAGTTCAGCAAAGAATCAAGCAAATTTTACACAATGTTGTTACAGCTCAGAGCAAAATCCTCTCAAAAGCCACTGGAACACAAGCACGTCCTAAACACATGCCCAGAGCTGGATTTCAGATGGGCAGATTGGAACCAAGGAGATGCTCAATTTGCCAAATAGGCAGTGACCTTTCCATAAACAAACTTAGTTTTCTTTAAAAGCCCCATTTGCTGAGTTTGGCGCTTGGGTTTCACCTCCTTCCTTGCTCAGGTTTCAGGTCCTGAGCCTGTCCCAGGTTTCAGTTTCCAAGTCCTGCCCCACAGTCATAGAAAGGAAAGCCAGATCAGTATTTATTAACTTCATAAAATTATCCTGCTTGGCAGCAAGTTTCTTATAGTCTTGAGAAGCTTGTCACCTCCAAAGAGCATTTAAGTGCAGGGCTGGGGATAAGGGAGGCAGGAAATCCAGGTGAGCACCAGAGAGAGGTATTTGCCTTTCTGTGCCCACTGTCTTTTCTTTTAAATTTAGATGGCTGAACAATGAGGGTACAAAGGACGAGGACTGGGGCTTTGAGTTTTGTTTGAAGTGCATCCTAAAAGGAGGAGCCCACAGATGGACAATGAGTTACAAAGGGAAAATGAGTTACAGAGGGAAAATGATCCAGGATCTGGCAGAGGCAGTGGAATGGCAGTGACATTTGGCAGGTTATAGCACTGAGGAATAAAATCCAAGGCACCCTGGACAGGAACCAGACTGGGTGAATACAAAGATGATGGATGCCAAGGTAAGGACAGGGGCTTGGAAAGGGTGGGAATAGACTGGAACAGAGCACAATGTATGGAAAGCTTCCAAATCAGCTTTTGAACAGATTGAAGAGGGAATGATGGTAGGGAAGTCGCTCTCAGCTCCACTGTCTGTAAAATGAGGGTGATAATAGCTGCCTAACTCAGAGGTCCCTGGAGCAGGGCTAAATTCAGCCGTGCACAGAATGGTAATGTGTGCAGTTTGTGCTCTGAGAGCCAAATGCAACCCCCGTGCCTCTAATTCCACAGAAACCTAGGGGAGCAAACCTACTTCAGCCTGCATTTGGAAATGCAAATTGCAATTACCGTTTGTTAGAGGATTGGGATTGTTACGGTTCTCCCCGAGAAACTTTCGATACACGTGGCACATAACGGAGTAGTTTACAGGCCATGTATAAACTAGAGGTAACAGCCAATTCCTGGACTAATCTTAGGCAGTCAGAGCTAACTTTTAAAAGACAGATACTGCTCAGTTTTAAGTCATAACTCCTTTGATTGTTCTTTCCTGGTGAGATGAATGCCCAGGCTTAGCTCTGTAGCGAGGGCACGTGCACTGGCTCTCAGCTGGGCACCTCGTGGCATGGGAGAATGTGTCCCTTGGCAAGAGATAAGGATGGAAAAACACACTTGGAGTGGGTTTCCAACAGCAAGTGCTTTCAGTCCAAGTGGAACTCTGTAAGTGGGCATTATCTGGAGAAAAGATCTTCCTCTTCTGTTCTGCCCTGCTCCTTTTCGAGCCTGCACCTCCCTTCCAGCTCCCCCCACCAAAGCTTCAAAAGCATGTGGGAGTTCCAACTTCCCTTGGCAGTGCAGCAGTGGGAATCCATATTATATCAGAGAGAGCAAGGGCAAACTGTGTTAATGTGGCTTTACAAATCTCCTACATTAACTTGGCACCAGCAGCAGCTCCTCTTTCGGGAAGCCAATGACACAGAGCCACTCAGTCACTGGGGTTTTACCTCTCCTTTCTCTGCGGTGACTGATGGAGGGAGGGGGGCTTGAATGAGCTCTCAGGGGCCTCCTGGGGTTCAGTTGGTGCCGTGGAAAGGAGGGGAAGCTTCTCAGAGCACAAACCCCTCCGGAAAATAGGTGTGTCGTGGCACTGCGTTGCCTTCGGAAGCCGCGGGAGGCTCAAGGCTGGGGGGATGGATCGGGATCCAGCAGGCACTGTGCTTCCACATCACTTATCCCACACGTCAGCCTGTGCCACCAGCACCTCCCCGGGGGCACAGCTGACACCCAGGCTGCGAAACGGGGTATCCTTGGAGCAAGGAGAGGAAACCTGGACGTCAACCACATAGAAACAGGATTTTATCATAAACCGTGAAATCCCCCCTTTTTCTCTGTTAAAGGGAAAACCACCCCTGTCTTCATGAGGAATATCTCAGTGGTTAACTATATTTTTCCTCTGCCATCCTTCTTAGTAGGGGTGTTTTAATATTTCAAGTGTTTCTCACGGCATGCTTGCTTTCAAAGAGCATTTTATTTTTTTGAAGTGTAGAACCTGAATAAGAACACGAACAGCTCTCAGGTTATTTAACACCTCCTGGTTCCCACTGGAATTTCTGTCAGAATATCAAAATGCTTGGTGTTAGTAGTACTATGGCTACTCCTGGAGCCATATGCATATATGAATAGCTGATCTGTTGTCTTCAAATTGCTGGTATTCTTGGCTGCAGGAAAGAGCTGGAGTGCTGGGAGATGAGAATCTGGCAGCAAATAAAAATCCCACAGATATATCTTTTAAATCTCATTGTGGCTTAACTTATGGTCCTGGAATACTGGGTCTCTCATATGCAGCAACACTTTTTTCTGGTTTAACAGTACAAGCAAATGATTTCCCTGCACCATCAGCATTTGCCACGGTCAAAAAGTAGAGAGAATTGTGTTAGCAATAAAGAAATAGTATTAAAACATGTCTGGAGGACAGTTCAGCAGCTGCTACACGGGGGAATCATGGCAGGAGAGGAAGGTTGGCTGCTGTTCCAGAGGGTGAGCACTGACATGGAGCTGCCATGGAGCTGCCTCACGCAGGTACCAGAGAGCTGGAGAGGCTTTCAACAAATTTAATTGGGAAATATGATATTTATCCACCGAAACAACAAACAAAAAAATGTCCCAGAGCAAGATCTACACCTGAAAAAAACAACTGTGTTCCTGTGGTGGCCACTGAGTCTCAGGCTGGCTTAAGAGCAGGACAGGTTTTTGCTTTCTCAGTCTCCTTAGAAGGAATTACAGAGCTGAAAAACATGGCTTATCCCCACCTCTGTTTTGCAGGCTGTCAGTTCTGTCTTTCCCTATAAACCTGCCTCCATTTCATCTGCCTTTCTGTAGCGTTGCCATAGACAGTAACAACAAAAAAACACCCCAGTGCTGTCAGACACCGGTCCAATGTTTGCTGTGGAGTAGGTAAGGAAAATCTCTCTAAAGGCATGATGTAGTTTTTAAAAGCATTTTGAAAAGTTAACATTTCACTTTGAAAGCGATAGCACTGACTGGAATCACAGAAATTCCCTCAAGGCTACTCTATGTATATGCTGTTAAAAAAAAAAAAAAATAGTACTTTACATCTGCTGTATTCTTACTGGAAAATGGTAGTGAGATGCTCTGCATTGAGGGAACCTGCCCAAAGGAGCCTGAGGTGCCTGAGGTCCACAACTGCCATCAGAAAGGTCAGCAGTTTTTAACTGCTGCTGTTCATGACTGGTTTTAAAACAGGGAGAGAGAATTTTCCCAGTAACGAGCTTTTGTGCAGTGCCTTGTCTTGAGGCGGAACGCTGAGACCCAGGGGAAGGTGTGGAAATTGTTCAGCCACGACCTTTTCTAAAGCTCTCTCAGGCCTGGCTGACCCCTTTAAATGGAAACATTTGCAGGCTCAAAAGGACTGGAGAAGCTTTTTCGGGGGATGTTCTACCAAGGTGTGCTTTCATATTTTTGACATTTTACTTGCTGTAGGAATTTTTTTTTTGTCTTCAGAGGACGAATGGAGCTGCTGCCCTGTCATAATTTGTCAGTCAGCAGTTTGGCAGAGCAGCTTTAGCCAAGCAGTCCTTTCCTCTTACTTTCCGCAGCTAAATCCCAGGTAGGGGCAGATAGAGCTTTTTTTTTTTTTTCTTCATCCTCACAGACATCACTTGACAAAGTAAGTGCTGAAAGTGAAAGGTTTCCTCTCACACTGGAAAAGGATTATCAGTTAAGTGCACAGGATTGCTGGGTCCTCCCACTGATGTGCTCACATGTGGCTGGCAGAGAGTGCAATAGGATCAGGGAACCTACCTCTGGCATTGCTCAAAAAATTCCACTTTTCCTATGCATGTGCTACCTTGAAAGCCAGGGCTTGTATTTGTGCTTAGCAATAACAGCTTCATTCCTGGAACATCATTTATATCTTGAGTTAACATCGATTTTTTTCCCCCCTTCCTTTGCAGAATGCCGTGGTTAATTTGTTTTTAAAATGTTGTACAGTAATTACTTTATTTAAATGAATCATCTGACAAATGGATTCTTCATCAAACTTGTCACTTACTCTGCAGTTTTTCTTTTAACCTGGACCTTACAATAAATTCTGAGCCTGGCTGTCAGTCATCAGCAGAACAAGGAGAACAGAAACTGCTTGCTGAATTGCTAGATTTGATTGAGGATATATGGGTGAAAATACTGCAGCATGGAGCAGACTGATTTTATCTGCTGGCTTGTTTGTGATGCAAATTCATGGACTAATCCAACTCTTTCTTTACACACAGAAGAATCAAGCTCAAATAGGTACAGCCCAAGCTTTTTTAATGTAACTATCCCAAACTTCACTCACAGTAACCACAAAATTATTCACTCCATAAACTCTCTCATGGACCCAAACCATTCTGGCTTTCCATGTTCTATCCAGAGTATCTCAAAGCCTGTAATCAGAGTTCCCTGTAAGTGCTTTCCTGCTGCATTAACGTGTACAAAAGGAACCTGGGGTCCCAATTCCGTGATTGCACAGCTGAATTCCAGAGAAAACAATTGGAATACATTTGAAGTGTGCATAATGCAGAATTTGGATTAGTTTGCTTAGAAAACGCATCCACACAAAACTTGCCCTCTTTTCATCACTCCTCCTTTCCCTCCCCTCCTTCCCTCTGTCCAGGGAGCTTTTAGTCTTTTTCAAAGGGGACCGAGCAAAAATTCTGTGAAATCCTGCTAATGGAGTATAAATAGTTCATGGTTATACACCAATTAAAATTAATCTTCATTTAATAGGCAATTGATTAGAGGACTGGAAATAGATCTGGCCCCAGAATGAGAAAGTGCTTGTGTACATATAGGTATGAAGGTTGCCTCAAGGGTAGTTGGATGAAGTAGTTTTAATTAATTTTTTTAAAAAAACTAGAAAGAGATACAATACACAGTAATAATTTCCAGGGTGGAGGACATTTTTTGCCAAGATCAAAGGGCAAAAACCGCATGCTATTGGAAGTGGGGAGAGATTGTGGTCCCCCTGTCTTATTTCATAGTTATCTCAGCTGTTGCTTTTTTCCAGTGGCATCTACCTTGCCTTATGGAACAGAGCTCTGCTCATTCCAGTAGGGGTTCAAGGAAAACCCAGCACTTGGACCTTTCTGGCCCAGGACCAAGCTGGCAGTATAGCTGACTGAAAATAATTGTCTTCTTCAGGTGAAATTAGGGGGAAAAAACCCCCTGTATTTAACCCATAAACTTGTTGGTATCATCACTGATACCACCACAGGCTTTAGATTTTTTTCCCTTCTGGAGTTTGAAGCTCTGTAAAATCCTGCTGAATTTTTGCATTCTACATGATGTTTTATGTTTGGTTCCAAAACCTGCCCTTCAGCTTTTCCCAGCTCTTTCCGTGTGTCCCAGTCTCTTGTAACCACTTGTATGTTTTATGAGGGAAAGGGGAAAAAAAAAAAAAACAAACCAGAAAATCTTTCAGGTTTTAATACATCCATATAGCAAATGAGATATCCATGTAGTGAAGAGCAAGAAAATTGCTTAAGTTGGCAAATTGCTGAAGTCACATTAAGGCATTGCTACGTGTGGGTTCAAGAGATAATACAATGCTCTGTATTCAAGAGTAGCTGGAGATTGCATTGCCAGCTTGGGTCTGATAGCCTCCAGTGCTTTCATTGCTGGGTTAACATTCCAAACAGGCTTTAATTCCACTGTTTCTGCTTGTCAGCTAATGGCTGCACTATTCCTGTATGGGTGACATTAAAACTGCAAGAGATTGCAGCTCGCAGGCTGAATGCATTCAGATGCTCAGAAAATATAAAGGTATCAAATTTCACATGGGGAAATGTGGAAATATGTAAGCGAGAAATCCAAAGTATCCTCTGGTGACTGGTGCTAAATGAGTAAATTATACTTGCAAAATCAAGCAGTGAAGTTGGAGATTGCTGTTTAGAGGAGCTTTTTTTTTTTTTTTTTTAAATTAGCTCTGTTTGTTATGCATTCCTCAAATCCCAGTGCCCCTGGACAGTCAGGATATGTTGCTGGCATAATAAAGCCTCTGGAGGGTCTTAGTCACCCCAGTCTAAGTGGGACAACCTGTTGACTTGAAACACAGCCACCTTCCCCATCTCAGAATTTGTGCCAGGGAAGTTCATTCTGAAATTCAGGTTGGTTATTTACAGCCCTCTTTTATAAAAGCTTGCTTCCAGGTTAAAAACCAACTCTGACTCACCTCATTTTTAATAAAAAAAAGGAGACAGAAGTGTACAAAATTTCAGTTTGAATGGTAGGAAAAAAAAAAGTTCTGACCAACTGAACAGCACTCAAAAGAGCAGCTGCCCAGCTGGAATTGCACTGGGTGGGTCCGGACACCCCTTGGTTCAAAACAGATGGTAGAAGAAGATTCCAGAGGAAGGATGGGAAGCTGGGAGCGATTGTGCTGGGCCCAGCACTGTCCTTGCAAGGACACTTCTAGAGCAGAAGGCTCTGGTAGACACCTCCCCACGGGAGACGTGACTCACCACCTTGGCACGGAGGTGAATCCTCTGTGGGAGCAGTCCTGGATCACCAACCTCAGCTCATTTTGGAAAAAGTAAAAATATTCACCTGCCCCTGGGCAGTTTGGGAAACTATCAGTGACACTGCTTAAGGTTTATAAAAACCCCAGAGCCCTGCCACAACACAGACCTCGAGGGGAAACTTTAAGTCCGCTTCCTCCCAAGCTCCTCAATCGCTTCCGAGTGCGGATCTTGCACTGCCAGGATCTGCAACCCTTCAGAAAATGTCTCCAAGCTTTATCTCCAAATATGGAGTAGGTTGGAGCAGGGGGGACAGGACCTGTGAAAGTCAGTGCTTTCATTAGAGGGAAGTTTTCACCAGCATTTAAAAGTTTTCCCGTGAAAAGCCTGAATAACAAACACTCGTCGTCTTTCCCAGGTGTTTGTCTAAGCAACATTCATAATACTGGGTTAAACCTGCAGTGCCCCTGGAGATGAAAACTAATAATCCAATGTGCTTTTGCTGTAGTGCTTTGAGCAGTGATTTGGTTTTCCTTTATAAACACTCAGAAATTATTGCTCATCATTTATTTCTCTCTTTTCATGTGCAGCGATGGAGAGGTGAATAATCCTTCTCATTTATCTCTGTTTCAACAGGAGGGATATTCGAAACTGTGGAAAATGAACCTGTTAATATTGAAGAATTGGCTTTCAAGTTTGCTGTCAGCAACATTAATAGAAACAGAACACTGATGCCTAATACCACATTAACCTATGACATCCAGAGAATTAACCTTTTCGATAGTTTTGAAGCCTCAAGAAGAGGTAATTATCTCAATTACTGTGTCAGTAGCATACATGTTGTGTAGTGTACACCTTTCCAGCCTGATCTCCTTTCCTGCTCTGATTGTATCATGTGTACGAACAGCAACATAAAATTAATCTGTTTCAAAGGTATTTGAACTCAGAATCAAGCTGGGCTTGGACTTGACTCTAGTTTCTGAATAAACTCCTCCATCCTGTCTGCATGCAAAGAGCCCCAGATGGAAGGTGGCAAGTCCAACCCATTTTTCTTTCCAAAACATAGATTTACCACCTGGAATTCTGCAGGAAAAATGATCACGGACTCACAGGAAGCACAGTGGGATGTCACAACCCATAATTAGCACAGATACCCATCATTCCTAACAAATTATTTTCTATTCAGCTCTAAAGACCAGAGTCCAGTAGTCTCCCTGTCTTGAAATAATAACACTCAGTGGCTTAGAGACAGGAGTTCCCCTGTTGAAAAGAACATTCTTTTTCAATTATCCAATATATGCTGGAACTATATCATATCAAAACTCATGTGTGCTGGGTTTTTTAATCCATATAATCCTGAATGATACAGGATTTTAGATTCCCTGCAGAGTGAGAATCGCTTCTCTTGTGACTGTTCTCAAAGCACCTTCTCCATTTAAAGTGGAGTAAGGAGTTCATTAGAAATATTTTGTCAATCTACATGCAAGAAACTCATGCAGACAGTAGTGATTCCTTCTCATCATGAATTATTGATAGTATTTATGCAATTTGCACATTAAAACCTATGATCCTTTTGAAAGGCTTCTGAATTAGACCTGGAAAGCCTGTGCATTTTATGCTGCCTGTAAAACACTTGTTTGTAGACTGAAAACAGAAAATAATTGATTTTCTGTCATATTCTATTACAATCAGAGGGCTAAATATGAATTTAAAGAATCTCAGCTCACTGTGGATGTTCGTGTACTTAATATTTCACTCAACCACAGTAATTTCTAAATTTCCCAGTGAGAGCACCCTTACAAAAGGATGACATTTCTACTCAGTGCAGGACTTTGTCCCTATTAAAAACATCTGCAGTAAATGCTACTAATGGGCAAAAATAACTAATATTGCTTAATCTTCTGTCTGACAACCTGAAAAAAACATAGGAGAGAAAGGAAAATTACCTCCAGGAGGGGTTCTTTGGGCTGAGACACGGGCACAAGGAGAAAGAAACCTTTGTTGGTGTGGGCGTTTGACTGATTTGGAGGGGTATAAAAATGTCAGTGTGTGCTGGTTCTTTATTTCCCATGTTGTTACTGAGGGCTTTAGGCTTTACTGCCTGTTTTGTACACACAGATTATGGAGCTCAGTGAATCATGGTGCCCTTTACTGTTTATGTTCCTTCAGTAGCCTGAAATTAAAGCAACACACAGAGGTAGAAACTTGCCAGTCGGGGAGGGAATCCACAGAGTGTCTGTTGTGACTCCCTGAACATATTTCCTGACACGCTGCCACGAAACTTAATTCATGTGATGTTCCTTTGGCAAGCCCCGAGCCTGGAAGCTCCTGGTTTCTCCAGGATAAAGCCATTCTGAGAAAAAGGCAATTCAGAAATCCAAATTAGAAATTCAGAAATGAAAATGCGACCTGAAGGTAGTTAAGCAGAGAAGTGGGTTGGGTTTTGATTTGTAGCGAGCAGGTTTTTTAGGATATAATAATAATAATAATAATAATAATAATAATAATAATAATAAGTAAAGCTCGTTTCAGAACCACAGAATCATTTAGGTTGGAAAAGCCCTCTAAGAGCCTCGAGTCCCCCCCTGTGCCCAATGCCCACCTTGTCCCCCAGCCCAGAGCACTGAGTGCTACCTCCAGTCCTTCCTTGGACACCTCCAGGGGTGGAGACTCCACCACCTCCCTGGGCAACCCCTACCAATGTTTAACAACCCTTTCCATGAAGGAATTCCTCCTCATGTCCAACTGAACCTCCTCTGGTTCAGCATGAGGCTGATCCATCTCCTCCTGTCCCTGGTTCCCTGGGAGCAGAGCCCGAGATTCCCCCCAGCTCCCCCCTCCTGTCCAGGAGTTGCAGAGCCAGAAGGTCCCCCCTGAGCCTCCTTTTCTCCAGGCTGAGCCCCCCCCCCCCCCAACACTCCCTTAGCAGCTCCTTTAAATAACCTGACCCTCTAAACCACCTCTAAATGCTTTAGGAACCATTCTCAGTGGGTCTGGGAGATGCTCTCACTGCGAAAGGACGGGGACGGGTGGAGGATAAAAGAACCTCAGCAAGCATCACACGAGCTCCTTGGTTTTTTGCCAGTTTTGCCAACCAAGCCCTTCTGTGCCCCCCTGCTCTCCCCTCAGCCTGTGACCAGCTGGCCCTGGGTGTCGCCGCCCTGTTCGGGCCCTCCCACAGCTCCTCCGTCAGCGCCGTGCAGTCCATCTGCAACGCCCTGGAGGTCCCGCACATCCAGACCCGCTGGAAGCACCCCACGGTGGACAACAAGGACGCCTTCTACATCAACCTCTACCCGGACTACGCGGCCATCAGCAGGGCGGTCTTGGACCTCGTGCTCTACTACAACTGGAAGATAGTGACGGTGGTGTACGAAGACAGCACAGGTCGGTGCACGGTGGGTCGTGGGCTTCTGTTTAGGTACAGCTCTCCTGCTGCCCCTGCGGATTTTGGAAAGGTGTTCACTCCATCAGAGCTTAAGGAGTCAGCAGGAGGCAGGCCCTGGATTATGAGTGTTCAATCCCGTTTTGCTTCCTGTCTGTGGAACTGATAACACAGCTTCAAACTGATCCCAGAATCCCAGAATAGCCAGGGTTGGGAGGGACCTCTGGAGATCACCCAGTCCAACCCTCCTGCCAAGGCAGGGTCACCTGGAGCAGGTGACACAGGAACATGTCCAGGTGGATTTGGAATGTCTCCATACAGGGAGACTCCTAACCCTCCCTGGGCAGCTGTTCCTGTGCTCTGCCACCCTCCATGGAAAAAAGTTCTTCCTCAGATTGAGGTGGAACTTGTGTTTTAGTTTATGGCCACTGCTCCTTGTCCTGTCACTGGCACCACTGAACAGGGTCTGGTACCTTCCTCTGACAGCCCCTGGAGATATTTGTGTGGACTGATGAGATCCCCTCTCGGCCTTCTCTTCTCCAGACTAACCAGGCCCAGCTCCTGGAGTCTCTCCTCATAAGTGAGGTGCTCCAGACCCCTCATCATCTTTGTGGCCTCTGCTGGACATCCTCCAGTAACTCCTGGACAAATATTCCAGACCAAATAGGAACAAGGAGAGGCCTTTTTCAGCCCACCCCATTACCAAATTAGCATTCCAAAACACCAAGTGCTATGTACGTGTTCAGTTACAAAAGTGACTGATATTAAAGAGACTTCATTTGCAGAGGTGTTTACAAAGTAAATTAATCATCAATCATCTTATTAACTCAGAGTCAGGAAAGTAAACAGGTCAGCTCTGATCAATATAAATAGCCTTTGGATTTTGGGTGAGAGTGATGCCACTTAACTCAAGCTCTTTTTATTTCTCATCTCTCATTGTTACACTACAGGAAGGAAAAACATATTAGCCTATTTTTTAATCTTGGAGACTACAGTAGGGCAAGAAAATTAATGAAGGTTTCCATCCTTGCTGATTTTGTTTTAAAGCCCTAAACTGAACCTTTCCTCTCAGTGGTGAGTGCCCCAAGCACTGCACTTGCCCAGACCACCACCCCCCCCCCCCACTCCCACTTGGAGTCATCTTGAGCCCTTCAGTTTTAAAATCTGTCCCAAATCAAGGCTTGGTGGTATCATATCCGAGGGTTTGGATTTGTTGGGCAGGAGGAAGAGGAAGGTTGTTCCCCTGTGCTGTAAATTATCTGGCAGTCGGCTAATCCAGGATTTTGCCTCATCCTCCAGAAAAATAACTGCACTTCTCTTCACTGCTGCTTTGAATTCTTCAGTGTACCATTCCTGGATTTTATCTTCAAGTGGCAGTGGGAAGGGTTGGGAAGGGCAAGGTCCAAGTCTGATGTGACCAAGGTAGATATTTTAAGGCACACAGTAACTTCTTTCCCCTAAAAGAAGGTGGAGGTGGGTTGGCAAATCCTTTTCTTTTGCTCTTCACCACCCTTGCCCACAAGCACTTTTAGCTGCTGGAAAGAGAAACAACAGTGCTCAGTCTGAGGCTGAGTGGATAAGAGGCAAGTTTCTGGCCCCTTCCTCTCAAATCTCAGCTTTCCCTCTTGGAGCTGCCGCTGATTACAGCGGCCAGGACACTGCAGCTGAACCCTTGGTGCAACCGAGCTGCAGCTTTACAGCCAGGTTTCACTAATTCCCCTCCTTGTTAGTCAGCGTTGGAAGCATGTGCCCCATTCTCCTAATAACGAGCTCAAATTGTTCCGTATTCCCCCCGGGCTGGCTCCCGGCCAGGCTCCAATATCCCCCCCTGGCAGCAATTTACATTTGAATGCTCACAATGCTTAATATTCTATATTGATTGTTGATACTTGAAAACCTGCAAAGAGCAGGCCCAGCAGTCGCAGGCAGAGGGAGAGATTAGTTTTTTTTCAAAGCGTTCTGCCGGTACTTGAGTGAAAGCCAACAGTCCTCAAGGCAGCAAACCCTCAGTAACCCCAGAAGAAATAGGGATGTTTTGTCTCGCCTTGGACACACCACTGGACCACTCAACCCAGGACAAACATACCCAACTCCCAGCAGGAGAACCGAGAGTTTTTTCATGTTAATAATTTGTTTGATTTTTGTTCAAGAAGTGCTTCTTGCCTGTATTCCCCCTCTCCCTCTCTCTCTTCACTTGCATTTTTAAGGCAGCCTTTTGCTTTCGCTCGGCGGGAGATCACGAATCTTTTTTTGTGGGTAAATTGCGTTCGTGGATAATGAGAAAGAGACTGTAATCACACACCTCAAAGAGCTCTTAGCTATCTTTCTGAGGTTTTGGAGGCAGTACAAATTGTGTGGGAGTGCTGAATTAGCTGGTGGAATTGCACTGTGTTTAAACACTTGGACAAGCCTTCAGCTGGTTGAGCTCCACTGACTTCAAATAAGGCACATAAACCTATGCCAGCTGAAGAGAGGATCTAAGAAATCATGTTCTTTACAGATGTGTTTACAGATGTAGAGCTGGATCTCAAAGTGTTTTGGTCCTTTATAAGGTCTCACACTTGCTGAGTGACCTTGCATCAGGCAGGAGAGCTGGGAGGAGGTTTCTTCACTTCTGTGTTCCTCTTGGTTGATACTGGAATAATAATTGGCTGCCAAGGAAGAAGCCTTGTGTGCTTTTTGCAATGAACTATATCAATTTAAACATATTACAGCATGTTTATATTGTATTATATCAATGCAAACACACCCTGCAGTCAAGCAGTTAGAAATACCTTTCAAAATATTCACACGTTGAAGCCAAGTACAAACACGAAAATAAAAAGCTTTAATAATGTTAGTGGGAGGCTGGCAAATAGGGAGCTAACAATTATCCTTAGGGAATGTGAAATATGTTGGGGACTGGAAAGAGACCCTGTTTCAGTGGCAGTTGATCCTCGTGGCACAGGAGGGTGAGTTGTATAATTGCCTGTGTGATTTTCCAGGTCTAATTCGCCTGCAGGAGCTCATCAAAGCCCCTTCCAGGTACAACATTAAAATCAAAATCCGCCAGCTGCCCTCTGGGAACAAGGATGCCAGGCCTCTGCTCAAGGAGATGAAGAAGGGCAAGGAATTCTACGTGATATTTGATTGCTCCCACGAAACGGCCGCAGAAATCCTCAAGCAGGTAACGGGAAGGGGGTGGCAAAGCACAGCAGGGATCTTGTATCCCAAAAGTCCTCAGCTCTCATTTGCTGGGATACACCAAAACTGAATGCACTCCCAGTTGGGCCAAAGGCTGGTTAAGACCAGGGACAGAAATTATTGCAGCAGCCACAAGGCTTCCCAGAGCCATAAAGGACCAGCAGCAGGAATGACATCCCAAGAGAAGCCCATCAATATCCCACAGAAGGAAATGTGCATTTCTTTTCAATACTTCAGGTTCTGCTTGACTAGGAAGATCATTACATTTATTTTAGCTTGTCCTGGTTTAATCAATAGAGTTTTTATTTCTTTCCCATTAAAAAAAAAGCCACCCTGGGAGGGCCCATTTTGGAGTGCTGAGCTGTTGCTTCTGTGGAGGTTTGAGGTCATTCTCAGTGCTGACTACAGGAACAACAGGGCATTAACTCACTGCAGACAAACCTAACTCTGCTTTCACTACCCTGTGTCCCACAAAGGTTCCATTCCAGAATGTTCCACTGAAATATTTAAGCTGTTCAGAGCAGCTTTCTGTGTCAAAGTTAGTTGTAAGAAGACTTAGTCTGTCGAGCCTAAAAACCTTCCTCTCCAGGCTGGAGGATCTTGGTCCTGAGAATATGGGCTTGCAGGATGATGTCCTAAATCAGATGCAACAATGTGAGCTCGTAGGGTAGATTTACTGCTGTCAGGACAGCTGGGCTGTACTAAATTTTAGGATTTTCTCAGTGCAAGTTATTTATTCAAGCTACAGCAGGGCCAGGTGCAGGCAAGAGGTTGGGAATGGGAGGGAAAAGCAAGGGGAAGTCAGGAGCTGGGCAGGAGAGCTGCTCTCCACTCACTCTGCTCCCTGTAGGGCTGTCCAAAAGCATTAAAACACGACAAGCTGCTCCAAAAGGGGATTTCTGGGGGAAGAGTTAAACACAACAGAGATTTTCAAGGACCTGCAAGAAGAAAGTGCAGATGTCTGGCAACGCTGCAGGAGGCACAAAGCTTCAAATATGCCATGCTGGGTATGGGAAAAAAAACCCAAAAAACAAAACTTTGAGTGTCAAAGGAAGAGGAGGGAGTGTTAAAAGATGCACTTAAACAGGGCAAAGCAGCAGAAGGGTTTGTGTGGGATATGGATCAGGGAGACAACTGACAGGCTGCAGACACAGATAATGCTCCCCAGTGCCTTAAAAACTCGGAGAAGGACGGGGAATGACAGTGTGGGAGAAAACAGGAGAATTAAGAGAGGTGCATCTGTGGATCAGAGCTGAGGGAAAGGGAACAACATAAATATAGGCAAGAAAGAAAGGGAAAATGGCTTTTCTATGAGACAGTTCTGTGGCTGAGCACAGGTTCTGGCAGCAATAACTCAGGGGTGGAGGCTCCTCACTGCCAAAGGCAGCTGTGAATTGTGCAGCGTGGAGGGCTCAGAATTCACGGGGGACTCATCTGATTGTAGGTTACATGAAGTGCCCTGGTTCACATTCTCTTCCCTGCACACACAAACCCCTGGAGAATTTTACCCTGAATGAAAGTAAGGTATCAAAGACAAATTATTTTAGGGGAAACTCGGTGATATTAATGGAGAATATTTTTGACTTTGCAAACGATCCACTAGATGAAAATTGAAAAAAAATATGTGTTGTTCTTAAATTATATAAGATTTCCAACAGAGGTAGGAATCAGAGTCACCTAAGCAACAATTTCTTGTCTTCCCTCTGCATTTGAATGAAGGAGATGTTTGGTAAGCCACGCAAGCAGGGGCTGCTCATGTGAGCGCTCAGGGGGCACCAGGGCAAGGGATGCCCAGAAGTTCCTTCTGGGAGCAGAAGTGTTAGCACAGAATTAATTATGTGCTGAAAGAGTCATCCCAGGGAGCTCCCCAAGCCAGCCACATGACTGGGCCGTGGGACCAGGGGAGGTGACTCCTCCACTTGCCTCCTTCAGCCTTTGGTTTACGAAACAGCTCAAAAGACAGATTTCCTTTCTTAAACGAGGCCAACTTTTGCTTATTTATAGCTTCAGCTAAAACACCACTGAGCTTGTGCACAACAAGAGCAGGCAGAATCAATAACCTAATTGAAACAAAATACAAAGCCTGCACAGAGCTGAATAACCTATTCCCTCAACTCACACACATTTCCCCTTCTCTCTGACGTGCTGCAGAGTCCCTGACCACCTTAATGAGGCCTAGCCCTCTCCTCACCCCAATCTGGAAGGAGCAGGAAGAAACTGTGATTATTAATTGCTGCCTTTTCCACCAGTCACTTTGAATTTTCTCTCTATATTGCTTTCCAAGGAGCAGGGTCAGTAACCTCAGGGTTTTTCAAACCAGACATTCCTCACCAGCAGAGCTGATGGAAGAAGTTGCCCGTGGGTCTGTCACTCCCATCATCTCCTTGAACACCTTGGCTGCTGGAGCTTTAAAGCTTGTGAAGACTGAATTCTAGAGAGATCTAGTAGAGAATTAGAAGCCAGAAGCAGGACCTGAGAGCAGCTGTGGTTTCTTAGGGTAAAACTGGGACTACCAAAGTGCCATCCAGGACCTTACTTAAGCTCTGTAGGAACCTCCCTGTGCGACTGCAGCCCTGACTGTCCTCCTCTGCTCCGAGGGTGCCCCACATATCTCTGCTTTCCAAGCTTAAAATAGATATATCTGAAAGAGTGTGAGATGATAAGGCACCCTCCAAACTTGCCTAAAACCAACTGCACTGAGCCCCTTGCATATGGAAGATGGAAACACTTCCTTACGGGAAAATTTGCTGGTTATGACCTTTACCTAAAATATTCAGTGGACAGAAGTTTGGTGCTCTGACTAGATTAGGTAAGCAGTCCCCGAAAAAAATTAAACCTAGCTGTGGCAAACTGCAATCTGTTTCATTCCCAAATCTCCCAATACATCCTGCACACGCTGTATTTAGTGTGATATTGCCTTTTTACATGAGGAACTCAGCTGAAAAGGTTGAGTTTTAATGGCTAACCTTCCGTCTGTTCTAACACACCGAGACTTGACTCAGACTTTTTACTGCAGGAACGGAAATCATGTTCCTGCTAACCTTAAATTACCTACTCCTTGCTTCACACCTCCAGAATAAACTCTAGGAAGTGTGCTGTATATTTAATCAGGGTTAGGACACCGGAGAGCATTCTGTAAAGATTTCTGTGTTCACTTCCACTATGTGACAGACATGGGAAAAAAAAAATAAAATAATGAATTCAGTTCCTGCAGAAGTATGAAAACTCAGTGTCACTGTGGTGGGCTTTCCTGGTACAGTAATAAATGTGAGAATATAATAAATGTGAGAATATAAATCTTCAGCTTTTGGACACCTGGGAGGTGAGGAGGCAGAGGAGCTTTTATTCATTGTGGTACATCTTGCTGATCTTAGAAATGAGTGGTGGGGCTAATTAATTGGATAATGAAATGCATTCATTTAATGGCCATGGAATTAAATAATAGCACGAGTGAGGAAAATGCAGAGTGAAAGCAAGCAAAGCATTTGATGCAGTTCCCACCAACACCCTTCCCCATCGTTCCAGTTCCAGCCCTCCTTGAAGGAAGATTGACAATAGCTCTAAATAAGGCAGGGATTTTTTTTATAAGAAGTTAAACAAATGCAAGTTGGAGCTGGGATATGATCCAAGCTAGGAACAGGGCACTCAAAAGAGATTTTCAGACATAAGAGAGAATATTTTTAGGTAGCTTCTCTCAGCCTGCTACATATAATCTGACCACTGACACTTTTTCAGATCCACGTTGTTGTTCATGAGCCACAGCTAAAAGGCAAGGCCCAGCCTTCTGATCTGAAATGGGTGATTAGAGATGGAAATCTCTTTATCTTTTACTTTTTATCTTTTTATGTATTGTGCAACCACACCTGAGTTTGGCTGGAGAACAAATTTTATACAGGGTAAGGTGGGTAGGAGAGCTACCAGGAGAATATTTTAGGCTGATTTCGCTAGTTTAGATTCATCTGAGTTCCACAGTAAGTAAAAGCTTTTATTGTTTAAATAGGACATTTTGTATCAGGTGCATAATTGGTTACAAAATTACAGGCAAAGTTATTTAAATAGGAATGTGTAATGAAATCTCATTTCAGCTATAAATACACAAATGCTGCCTTTCCTTCCCTCTTCTGGGCTGCTGGGCCCTTTTTCTCTGGTGGGGAGGTCACTTGCTCTGTGGGAAGTGCCCATGCAGCTGCTTTGCAAGGGGCTCCACAGGTGTCCCAACCTGAAATCCATCTTTGCTCCTAACAGCCCTTTATTGCTGTGTCACTCCTGGGAGTTCCCAGAAGCTGCTCTCCCTGGATCTGCCGTGTTGCAAACACACAGCAGAAGATGAGTCCTCAAAACTCTCCAATTCACATTAATAGGAGCATCCCAGTAATTAAGGCTTGGGAGCAAGTAATGTTTTGGGATGCCCAGCATTATTCTCAGCATCCCTCTTGCTTTCTCTTTAACTTGTTTTCATCTCCTGCCCACTAAACAGTTGTTAATTGGAAATTTTCTTTAGTGAACATATTGCCCTTAAACATGAATAAATTCTTCTTGGAAGTCTTTCCGATTCATGAATAAAAAGCACCCTATTTAGGTCAATCTACAGATCTAACTCAGATATCACAGGCTTGTCCAAATGCTAAATAACTGTTAACTAATTATCATCCTTAATGACTGATACTGTGGAGGACAAGCAGTTAAGGCTGTTCTTGTCCCCCAGGGCAGAGCTCAGTGGCAGGTCAGGAACAGATCCAACCTCAACTCTTACTCCTTAACCAGACAAGGACATTATTAAGGTGTGTGTGCCACTTATAAACACCCCTTCCAGCTGTCTGTATCTGCAGATCTTAATTGAGTCCCTGTTAATATTGAAAACACAAAAGTGACACGTTGATTAAGCTTTCCTGGGCTGCTGCAATACTTTCTCTGGAAGAATTTCAACGAGCATCCCTCCTGGAGCTTTTGGGTTCAGCGTCCTTGGCAATTCCTTCCAGCAACTGCCATTGGGAATCCAAGCTTTGGTTACAGCAGGGGAATCTCAGTTTTTACATGAAATTGCCTTGAGCTTTCAGGGGGTTTGTTTCTATTTGGTTGGGATTTTTTTGTTTGTTTGTTTGTTTGTGGGGACTTTGTGAAGTTTTGGTTGGTTGGTTGGTTTGGTGTTTCTTTCTTGTTTTGTTTTGTTTAGAAGGACAATCCTGCAGCGTGACTTTTGAAATCATTATTATTCCCAGCTGTGTTTGTGTCCTGCCAGCTCTGTTTATAGGGCATTACTTGGCAATCAATATTCTCATAAAAAGTGTTCATCAGAGATGTGTTCAGGAGGTGAACACTCCTCTCAGGCTACAACCCTTGGATTTGAGAGGAAAGCAGCAACCTTGGATCAAGTAGCAGTGCTTCCCAGACATCCAGGCCACACCCTTTCCAATCACTGCAGCAAATGCATCTGTCTGCTTAACATTAATTTGTATTTTAATGCACTGTATGGTATTGCATTGTCCTGGTTTTCCATTGTTTTGCTATTTCTATGCAGGCAAATTGTTTATACCTTCTGATAGCAGAAGTGCAATGGCTTGTCAGTGCTCCTGTTTCAAGGTGGGATCAAAGCTGGGAGGAATCAACCATCGAAATCCGAGCATTTTTATCCTCCCATTTACACTGATTAGTAAAAACTTGCCTTCATACTAATGCACCACCTTGGACTAACTGCAAACCAAATAAAGTCAGGCCTATGGGAGGATCACCTGGGCTCAGATTATGTTTGTTTGACCCAGCAGTTCTTTTGTGCCCCACACGAACCAACTGGGCTGTTTCAATACAGTTTCAGCTCAAATATCATAAAAACCCCCCATCCAATTGGCACCTCCTTCCCACAGACAGAGAAATCCAATGGCTCCAGGGAGTGGAAATGAGTCCAGCCTGCTCACCTGGGAAGCAGAGCACGCAGAAGTTTCCGTGGATGGTCCCCATGTCCTTATCTGTGAGTGAATAGGGCAGGAACATCCTTCTCCAGGGTTGCTACATTGCTCCTTTCTACAGGTGATAGTTCTCAGAAACAGAATAGAAGAGGATTAATAAAATAAGAAATAAAAAAAGGCAATTTTGATGTGTTAATTCAGTGGAGCATTTCAGTAAAAGACTTGCCTTCTGGCTTGACTTTTAGTGGCTGGAAATGGATTGTTTGTTTGAGATGAACACTGAGCTTTTTTTATTATCTACTGCAGCTTAGGAAGTTCAGCTTCTTTCTTCCTTTTTCTATTTTTTTTTTTTTAATGTGAGGAAATGCCATATACACAAGCACTCAACTGATTTTCAGAGGCTTTTGCCATGAAAGAGAATTCTCGTGAGCCAAATCAAACTGTTTCCCCCTGTCTTTCAAACAGCTATTCAGGTACTGCCTAAAAACATCCTGAAATAGTATTAATAGCAATTAGTTACATTACAGTGATCAAGACTGAATAAGAGTTAACCTTTGTCTGTGCTACTGTCATGATAATGAATCCCTCAGTAGTTTCCCAGCTCATAATTCCTCCCCCTCTTCACAAAATCACAAGATACAAAAACCTGCACCTAAGCACTTTCCCTTACAAATTGTGTTGTCTGCTAGTAAATTCCTTTTTAACACTTCTAAACTGCAGACTAAAGAATTTCACTTTTTTAAAAATCAGCTTCTTGTTATCTCTAGTAATTTTTCTTGTCCTAGAAGCTTTGCAATCTTTAATCTCTTTCCTGAGCAGAGGTGATAAAAACACAATTTAAATACAACAGGGTATTTTTTGGCTCCTGAAGAAAAATGTAGGCTTTGTTGTAATCAAGTTTTCCTGACCCAGGCTATGTTGTTCCAGATTAACTCCTGCTTTTCAGAAGGCAGTGAAGGACACTGGAATATTTCAGAGTAAAGTGCATTCACCTTTCAATCTCTTCCAACAGATCCTCTCCATGGGAATGATGACAGAATACTACCACTACTTTTTTACAACACTGGTAAGGAACACTAAAGATTTTGGGGCGAATTTTCCCTGCTGCAGGAAAGACAACTAAAAATTCCCCCTTTTTCTAGGAGATCTTTGTTGCCATTATTCAAGGAAATCCCTGGAGAATGAGTTCTAACACTTCTTATTAATATCAGGACCCACAGTTTTGTAAGGAAGCTGTTTGGCCATACCTGTGGGGCTGGTTAACACTTTAATACAGTGAAAATTAATTGCAGTGTTGGGATTCATATTGAATCCCAAAAATGGGATTCATAAGTAATAAAAGTGTATTGGCTCCAACATCTCTTGGAATTTTCCTTCCCCAAGCTGAGAAATAAGCTTGACATTGGCCAGCTAATTCCTCATGTTGGGTAGTCAGAGCTATAAATTAGAATTACACAGGGCTGTGCAGGTTGGTTGAAAAACAGTGTTGTTTGGGGGAGCTGTATTTTTTTTTTTGTTCCAAAAAGCAGATGTGGGGTTTGTCATCCATTTTCACAACAGCTTTGGTTTTAGTCAGGCTTAAAAGTGAAGTGGTCATGGGTAGGTCTGGAGGGCAGTCAGAGGGGAAAAATCACAGGGGGGAAAAAAAAGCAGCACTTGGGCTTCAGGTTAAAGTCAAATACAATTTGGGCCTAATGAACCTTTTGCTTTAAAAATGCTATACCTGGTTTCACAGGGCACCTATACATCAGAATTAGGTACAGGTTGGTTGGAGAACAGTGATGTTGTGGGGAGCTGGTGTGTTTTTTTCATTCCAAAAAAGCAGATGTGTGGTTTCTCATCCATTTTCACAAACAGCTTTGGTTTAGTCAGGCTTAAAAGTGAAGTGGTCATGGCCAGACTTTGAGGGTGTTCACAGGGGAAAAAGAGCAACATTCGGGCTTTGGATTGAAAATCAAACTGGGCCTAGTGGTGCTATCTTACTTTAAAAACGCTAGACATGGTGGAATTTATCTTTTTTAGGACCTCTTTGCCCTCGACCTGGAGCCCTACAGGTACAGCGGGGTGAACATGACGGGCTTTCGGCTCCTCAACATCGACAACCCGCACGTGTTGTCCGTGGTGGAGAAATGGTCGATGGAGCGCCTGCAGGCACCCCCCAAACCCGAGACTGGGCTCCTGGATGGCATGATGACAGTAAGTGAGCCACCACAGTGCCTCAGGGTGTCAGTGTGAGCCGATCCCAATCCCGCAAACGTCACCCCCAAGCCGGAATTCCTTTCACCGGTTTGCCACTTCCCCCCCCCCCCCCCCGAACCAACGCTGTGCTCGCCTCCATGACAAACCCCTCCAGAAATGAGTGGCAGTTCCCTGTCATGGTGCTGCCCAGCTGACATCAGCCATCTGATCCCTCTCAAAAGCAAAAAATGCTGCCCCATTCCTCTGGTTATGTTCCGTGTGCAGTGAGGAAAACAATGGGAAAGAGGAACTTAGGAAGCAGGTGTGGGTTTGTAACCTGCAGGGAAAGGTGTAGTATTTGCGGGCAGGGAACAGCATTTTGAGATGGGTAAAGTGCCCTTTCTCCTAATTTCCATCTCTACAGAAGTCTGGCTTTTAAGACATAATTTAAAGATAGATGAAGGGTGTCGTCAAGCCAGGAAATTAGGATTTTTTTAAAATAAAATCCCAGCCCTCCCCCAAGAAGTCAAAGGAAGAACAGGAACAAGTATGTGGACAACACGACTCCATTCAATTTTGCAGGGTGAAGGGTTGCCATTTTTTTGCAGTATAAGATGATATATCTCCTGTTCCGAGGGGATTTCCAAGTGATAGGAAATAGACTTCATTGCAGATGATTGCAGGGAAAAGTTTCAAATACCTTAACATCCTGAAGAGAAATGCATTATGTGTGTTATCTCCAGCACTTTAAAACATTATTGCCTGTGTGTGGGCAGTGACACTGTGCTCACTCTCTGCAAGGCAGGGGAGAAAGCTGCCCCTGGGAACCCCTGCTGGGAACTCACACACAAATTACCCGAGTGGAACACTCAGAAAAACAAAGTTCTCACCAGACTCCTGTGCTCTCCTTTGTGCTTCTGATTCTTATCCTCTGCTTTACATCTCCATAATCTCTCAGTGTCCCTGATGCTCTGCAGCGGCACGAGCACCAAGGAAGGCATCTTCCTAGCTGGCTGTGATCATTTCAATATTCGTAGCAGGTTCTGCTTATTCAGTCTGATGGAGAGAGCTGCAGCACTGCTCTATTTCATTTAACAACAAGGCTGTACAAGCTGCACAGTGCAAAGAGATCAGGATTACGTGCTAATTCAGGATTTCTCCCCTGCCCTGATGTCCCATTGTGGGGAGTCAGCAGGGCATGACCACGACACTTCTGAGCTCACGCCTCACTTCGTGCCCAAACTGCACACAGAGGCATAGTTGTTCTAATGAGATCTTTGAGCTTCTTTTGCAGTGGTTTAAGTAGGATACAAAAGTCAGAAAAAACAAGTTCCAGGGCTTGCTCTTAGTCCCTTTCAGATTACACACAGTCCAGTCACCAGGGTAAGGTGATTGACCTTGGAAAATGAAGTGACCTGTTGCACCAGGCAAACCCAAGCCCTAAAACAGAGCAGCAGTGAGGGAAGAAATAAAAGGGCAAGGGAGGTGGTACAGCTTCCTAGTTGCTACATGGAAGGAGGAATTGCCCAAGTTGCACAAGCACAAGATTCAAGCAGCCAGGTGTGGCAATGTTGCCAATGTGGAACCACTGCAGGATGCACCGTGTTGTCAAGTAAAAGCATCAGTGGTCCCAGAGAGGAGAGCAAAATGAGGACACTGGAGGATTTTGGCCAAGAATCTCCTTCCTGAGTCTCCAGGCCTGGGGCACAAGACAGACTGGATTGCAGTGGTCATGTAAAATTCAGTCCTGAAAGGACACCTGCCCAGTCTAAGGTAAAAAACTCCCCCTGAATTCCACTGACTTTGATGGGAATGTTTCCATTGATTTTTGAGGGATTTTGGATCAGACTGAGTGTGGTTGGAACAACTGTCTGTTTTAAGACACTTGACAGTGAGAACAGCTGTTATTGTCTCCTCCTGCTTGACTCAGCATTCACAAGGTTTTCTGATTCCCCAGTTTGCTCCGACTGTGGGAGCAGCATTTTGGGCAGATCCTTCCTAGCACACTGAGAGAGATTCCTCATCTGCAGTATATTAAGATTAATCCATAGATTCAGATACATCTGACTGCCAGTGAAAACCTCCAATGCTGTTAAGACTGAAGCTGTTGTAATTTCCTTAGGTAAACGACACAGACAAAGAATCAAATGCATTCATTTCCCAAAGTAATTGCATGAAAAAGAAACTAAAAAATTATTAGCTTTCTAGCTCCTATAAATGAGCCCAGTATCTCATCTGCAGAATTAGCACTTTTTTTTTCAAGGCCCCTGCTTAATTATTCATTAGCTGTAAAGAAAGGTAAGCACTTGATGTGTTCAGCATCCTGTGCATGAAGGGAGACACAGCCATTCCCACCTCACCCAGGAGAGCACTCAAGCAAAATGAAGGTGAAGGGGAGGCTTTCCTAAAACTTCCCAGTGATAAAGGGTGACAGGGGGTGTGATCTCAGTTTGAGGCCCTGCCTTTAAACCAATAAATCCATTCTCAAAAGAAACAGAGATGCACAAAGGGAATAAATCTACCTGGCAATATTTCAGTATGTAAGGGCTGTATCCCTCTGAAATGAGAATTAAGATGTGGAAGTCCAACTTAATCCCCCAAAAAGACACCTCCAAAGGACAGTTCACCTGTCCCTAAGACAGCATTTAGAATGTGGCAGGAGAGTAACCCAAGCCAAATCTTGGTGGGGCCATTTCATATAGAAAAGCCAAGATCCTCGAGGGCTGTTGACACTTAGAGCCAGTAGATACCTGCCTGGTGGGATTGGTTTCCCTGGGAAGCAAGGGGTAAGGAGGCAATCCCAGGAGTGCCATGAGAAGTGTGTGTGTCACCTGGGGCTCCTTAAAACTCCTCTCCAAGCCCCAGAGCTGCCCGTGCACTCCTTCCTGTGCTGGATCCACTGACCTCTCCATTCCTGCAGCTGCCTAATGTGGTTTTCTTCCCCAAAACTCACCTGAAGATACTGCAAAATTAATATAAGCTAGAGAAAAAAAAAAAAAAAAAAGAAAAAAAAGTATTTTTTGCTTCAGGTTTCCATGGAGAGCCTCTCCCGTAGGAGCAGCCCAGCCAGGTCAGCGGTGCTCAGGAGAGGCAGTGAGGGACCAGGCACCAAGCTGCACACTAAAGAATTCCTCTCTGCTTTCCCCCGCAGACCGAGGCAGCTCTGATGTATGACGCTGTGTACATGGTGGCAGTGGCCTCCCAGCGTGCCTCCCAGCTGACCGTGAGCTCCCTGCAGTGCCACCGCCACAAACCCTGGCGCTTCGGACCCAGGTTCATGAATCTGATCAAAGAGGCAAGTGTAGACCGTCTGCTCACGGCCTGCGTCACCCTCCCTCTCTCTTCTTTGCCACCCTGCTGCGCTCTTGTTTCTGGTGCTCAGATATGAAGTTCTTCCCTGCTTTCCTGGCAGAGAAACATTGATTTACAGGCTCCATTCTGGTGGAGACTTTATCTGGTCTTGCAAAAAAGAAAAAGAAGCTGCTCAACCCCGGGTGGGGCAAAATCCCTAACGCACCTTAATGATTCCCAGGTTTTTTGATCAGTTCATGTTTATTATGAATTTTGATAATTTATAAATTTTCCAGAAATGGAAAGAAAAGTGAGTCTGGAGCTCTGTCCTCGCTTCACTGTGTTAATTCCAGTTGTTTTGCAGATTGTTTGATCAGTAATCAATATCCAGGAAACAGTGTTTCCAAGGAAGGAGATCGCTTCATGAAGCGCTGCACTATAAGAATCCATGACTGAGCTGGCTCGATCCAGAGATGCCCTAAAAAAAAAAATGCATATTTTAGTTGAAATGCCTTCGCTCTTTCAAAAAATTCAAAAAATTTTATCATGAATTTCAAATGGAAGCTTTGCCTTTGGGGACGAGCGTGGAAATGAAAATAGGAAATTACGTGGAGCATCCTACACATGCATTTTAACTTTCCCCCCATTCCCAGTCCTTGCCAGTGTGATTCCCACCAAAGCTGCTCTCCTTAGCACTTGTTTGGGGGCAGCAGGACCCGTGGGCTGAGGGACAAGGTGAGCGGTGGTGGCATGTCAGGGTAAACACCTGAATCCAGAAATACAGCAGGAGCAAACTGAAAGACAAGCCATGTGGTGGCTCCAGAACATGTTGAAGAGCTGTCAGCACCTTCCCCAAACCTCTCCAAGAGCAGTTTTTAGATTCACCTACACGGGAAGCGCTGGGGGTGACTGAAGCTCCAGACGGGAGGGTTTTAGGAATTTGAGAAGTTTTAGGAACTTCAAGATTTCCTGGGCTGATCCCACAGCGTGGGCAGCAGGTCAGAGGGGGGGATTCTGCCCCTCTGCCCCCTCAGGTGAGACCCCCCCTGCAAGAGCTGCCTCCAGCCCTGGGGAACAGCACAGGGAGGACATGGAGCTGCTGGAGAGAGTGCAGAGGAGGCACCAAGATGATCAGAGGGATGGAGCAGCTCTGCTGGGAGGAAAGGCTGGGAGAATTGGGATTGTTCAGCCTGGAGAAAGAGAAGCTTTGGGTTGATCTGACTGTGGCCTTCCAGGACTTGAAGGGAGCTACAAGAAAGATGGATAGAGAAAATTTCCAAGGGCCTGGAGGGACAGGACAAGGGGGAATGGCTTCAAATTGACAGAGGGCAGGAATAAATGGATATTGGGAAGGAATCCTTGGCTGTGAGGGTGGGGAGGCCCTGGCACAGGTTGCCCAGAGAAGCTGTGGCTGTCCCTGGATCCCTGGAAGTATCCAAGGCTGGAACAATCTGGTGTCCCTGCCCATGGCAGGGAGTGGGACTGGATGATCTTTAAGGCCCCTTCCAATCCAAACCATTCCATGATTTTCCTGTAAGCTTTTCCCTTTACAAGTATAAAGAAAAGACAAGAGTACTCAGTCCCAGTACTCAGGGACCTGACTTAAGAATTCAGGAGGACACTATGAGATACTTCCCTCACTGCAACAAAATCATTGGAACACTCAGGGGATTCAGGGAAGCAGCCCTGGTAAAGTTTATTTTTGATGAATTACATGATTAGATTCTGGTTGAACTTCCATTCTATCCTGTAACATTTACCGTGTCACCAGAAACATTAAAATTGCAGTAAATCCCATGTTAAAGCACGAAATCTCATCACTGGGTTACACAGTCAGACAGCTCCTGACTGTTCAGAAATTTCTGCTTCACTTCAGTTTGTTAATTAATGAGAATTGTGCAACTGCTGCTTTCTCTGTTTGCCTGAACAGGTTCCCTAATAGGCCTCACATCCCTGATTTCCCTGACAGGCAGGTGGGATACAGCTCTGATTTCAGAGCAGTGATGCTTTTTGCTGTGTTTGTATGCAGCAGGCAGCTGCTTTAGGGCTCCTAATAAAGGCTTGGAAGTTTCACCACACACTTCAGAAGGGCTGGGATGGACTATTCCCAGCTCATCCCTCCCTTTGTTTCTCAAGGAAAACTTCTGTTTCTGCCCAGGAAAGAAACATCAGCTGTCTGTGCAGACATGCTGCACACACAGACCCCAGCACTGCCTTGAAGCTCAAGAAACACAATTACACTCGCTGGGCTCAAACCCAAATGCTTCATTGTTTTGTTTAGAAGAAACAAAATCAATAAAACAAGCATCAGAAATTCAGTTTAGAATTCGAACGGTATTTGAAGCGTGCGCCTCACGATGAAGGGCCTGAAAAGCCCCTTCAAGATTTAACTCATCTGACAAACACACCTTGGCTCCTGCTTAGAATTTAAGTCACATTTGGGTCATTTGATGCTCTAAGTGAGACAAAGGCCATATGCACTTCTCTGTGCAAATTCAGATTTAAGCACACACCTGTGCAGCTTGTAACACCTCTTCCTTCCTGCTTTTTTAGTGTGGAGGCAGGAGCACCAAGTCCTGCTTTTCAAAAGTGAGATGCATTTCTCCACAGAAATCTTTTTTTTTTGGTTTATGTTTTCTTCTTTTTTTTTTTTTTTTTTTTTTTTTTACCCCCCACAAGGAGGCTCCTGATGCCATTTCCCAAAGTAACACGTTGGGTTTTTAACCCAGATCATATCAGGTTAGCAGAGAAGCCGAGCGTGTGATGTGTAATCAATAAATGGGAGCCTTTCACAGCAGCAAATTGCCCTCTGTGGAGGGATTGATCTCTAAAGATCATATTTTAAAAAATGCTCCATCTCTGTGAATAAGAGATGGGAGAGTCATGTCAGAGTAATGAAAAGACAGACTGGAAAAGAGATATTATGGGATGAAATGCATCCATATCTATCCCCTCCTGCTATCAGCTCAATACACAACTAATAAATAATAAATAACCCTGCAAGTGTTTAGCTGTTTACAGCAGAGATTTTTGTGTATTCCTGTATTGTTAAGAGGAAAAATCTCACAGCAAGTTTGTTGCATTGATGCTTCTCCATCTTATTTTACTTAAGCATGTTCTGAACTCCTGCTGTATTTCCACAGAATTCCAGATGCACCAGATTTGTCTGAGCCATGTGGTAACAACACCCCAGCATCCGAGATTAAACCCTGCAGATTCAGGGCTGGAATTTAGATTTAACGGGCTGGGGAGGCACCAGTCTGGAAGTCTGGTGATTTTTAATGCAGCTTTCCTTATGTCCTCTGTCTCAGACAAATTAAATGAAGCAGAGAACGACGTGCTGTAGAAAAGCCTGTAATTTAAAATTATATGGCTGACACACGTGAAGGAACAACACCATCATTTATTGTCAGCTTTCCTTGTATCTTTGAGGAACTTAATTTGATGTGGGAGCCCCCAAAAACAGATTATCAAAACTGTCTGCGGTTGGAAACCCATCAAACACTTTCTTTTATAGATAAGCACCAGCTCTGGGGACAAAGTGGGGGCTGGATGAGAGATAGGTGAATCTTTAAAGGCAAATGAGCTGGTGGGAAGTTTACAAGACACAGAAAACTTAAATTGTGGAGTAAGTTAGTTCTTGATGTTGATCCTGCTGCCCTGAAGGAGCATTCCCCAGCACAGGGAATTATCCTGGCTGTACAGTGACGGACAGAGTCCACCTCCTGCTGCCAGTGTTTCAAACAATTAATTAATCCACTGATTTATAAAATGCTGCCTGGACCAAAGTGCAACTCATGTGCTGTACTTGAAGCATGAATGTAGGACTACAGTCCAGCAAAGTCCAGGACAGTAAAACTCCATCACTGATGGGGGACATTTGACAACAGCACACCCAAGGAACCAAGCAAGGATGACAAAAGCTCATCTCTTCCTGCAAAAATCTGGATTTCTGGGTGCTGAGCAGCACAGGCAGATTCTGTCACACGCAGATTGAAGTGTTGAGAAAGCTCTGGTGGTTTGGGATGGGCAAATACCCTCCTTCAGGGAGGACCTTCTCCATTCAGCACTGATAGCCATTTGTTGCCTGTTTTTTTCCTGGAGAACTGAAAACATTCCAAGCTGGGGCAAAGAGGATCATTCCAGTAAATTTGGTGGGTTTATGTTATCACATTCCAAGGTTCAGACCTGCAGCTTGGACAGAGCAGACTCCTCTTTTAATTTCTTAATGAATTCTTATGCAGTGCAAAACCTCCCTGTCTTTGGGCACAAATAATACATATTTTATCTTCTCTTTCTCTTTACTCAGTTTATCTTTTTTTTATACAGTACTAGACATATGTAAATCAATATATATAAACTGTGGCAAACTTGTAAAACACAAAACATATTGGAGTTGGAGAAAGCGGTTTTTTTAGCAAAGCAACAAAGCCATGTATGCTTAAAAAAAATATTTGGAAGCCATTCAATGCTGTGGTTAACTTGAAATTCAATACTTGTTGTGGCTTCAGAGTAGCTCCTGCTGATTGTTACAGGGCAGGGTGTTTTTGTGTTCCCACAGGCACGGTGGGATGGCCTGACTGGGAGAATAACCTTCAACAAAAGTGATGGCTTAAGGAAGGATTTCGATCTGGACATTATCAGCCTCAAGGAGGAAGGAACAGAAAAGGTAACCACGTCTTTAAACAAACAAACAAACAAACAAACAAACAACAAACCCTAACACGACAAAAAGCTAATTTGGCAAGGGAATAGGAAAGTCCATTCTCCTCAGCTTGAATCTCCCGTGCTTGGGTTAAAAAACCCACTGTTCTCAAGATTATTTGAGTCAAGGATAAAACAGAGCTACTAAGATTGGGTTGCTATTTTGCAATGCATTCTGAGGTGTGGGGTAGGAATTTGGGACTGGCAACACTTATCTGATGGAGGCAGTAATTTTAAGGGCACATTATCTTCAGTTTTTGCTGCTGCAACTCGAGGTGTTCAATTCATATATAGAGACAGATAAATTTATATGGAGATAGATAGAGACAAATGTGAGCCAGGGGAGAGAGGAAAGAAGGTACTTGAGTAACAACCTCAACACGAGTTGAGATGTTGAAGATTCTCCAGGTTTTTGAGGTTAGATCAGTTCTTTTGCCCTTCCCTTGCAAATGTGAGCTCTCAAAGGGCACCACATGGATCCCTCCAGTGCTGCCCGGGTGGTAGCTGCTGTGGGTGTCCAAAAAACCCTCCCACAGGTGGCACCAGCAGCTCCTGGAGCTGCAGACAGGGCTCTGTGTACACTGGCTGGATTCTGAGTGATAATTCCTGGTGGGTTAATTGAGCCTCTAACTGTAATTGCTCCCACACAGCTCTCCAGACGGGCTCTCTTTCCATTTTTAATGAAGTGCTCTGTTTATTTCTCTCTGTACCAAGGCTGCTGGCGAGGGTTCTAAGCATTTATATAAAGTGTGGAAGAAGGTTTGTACCCAGACAGGTGATGCAAGAAAACTTTGGGCTGTGTCTGCAGGCTCAGCCTTTGGGTTTTGATTGCTACTCTCATATTGCAGTTTAGAGACAGCGGACTGAATGCAGGAATTTTTCTGGTAGGATGAGCTTATTACATCTTGAACCACTGTAATTCCAACAAGTAAAAAAAAATCTTGGCAAGATTCAGCTTTTTCACCAAAACTGGGGGTGTGTCAATTATTATTTTATTTATAAGGGGCTGCGCTTTTCCCTTCTTTGAGTAGAGGCTGCAGCAAAATCAGTCCTTTTCTCAGCTGCTCTCCTTCCTGATTCACCTAAGATTCACCATGAGTGGCAAATTTAAGCTATTTTGGATGTGTTTTGGCATCAGCTGCAAGGGCTGCTTTAATGTGCAGGGCTGGGGGTGTTTTGCCTCGCACAGAATGCTCAGGGCTGGCAATGTTTGAGCATTATTGCCTCAAAATTTTGATGAGTGTGTTATTAGCTCCTTACAGAAAATAATACAGATGATTAAGTGGGTGCTGCCATTCACTAACACATGGAAATTGGAGCTAAGCTTGTTTATAAAAGATGGAAATTACCCCAGGAATCTCATCCCTCTGTTAGCATGAGGTGCTCAAAGTGGGAGTCGGAGACCTCCGCACTGGAGTTACAACCTGGGGTTGCTGTTCTGTAAGGAGGAGATAAAAACTACATCCACCAAGCTTAAAGTGTTCTGCAATCGTGGGACAGGGATCTTTTATACTGCTTAGAATTGTATTTTGTACAGAGTTCCCACAGCTCTCATTATTCCCCACCCCTCCCTCGTACGTGGTTAAAAAAAAGGCGTTGGTTTTGTGTTGTTTTTGTGAGGGATTTTAATGTCCCAGAGTAGAACCATCCTACAGAGCTCTTTTTGTGTTTTCATAAAGCACATACATCCTTAATAACCTTGTTTCAATCTCCAGTGGATCAGGCTAAGGCACAAAGGCCCCTCTTTCCCTCATTACTGGTGAATAGATCATCCTACCTGACATGCAGAACCAATCTCCCTTCTGACTGTAGGCATTTCATGTTATGCTGAATTGATTTAAACCAAATTACAGTCGGTTCAGAGCAGAGGCTTGCTGAGAAGGGCCACATGACACCTCTCCAGCTTGTCACTAAACTGCAATAAATCCCCTGGGTTCCCCACAGTGATGTACAACCTCGACCTCGTTCTTCCAGCTCCCCTCCGACCTCCCCCATCCCCTCTAACCGAGGGATGCAGAGTGGTCTCCTGGTGTATTTTGTACTCACTGTGACTGTGTTGCTCAGTGTTCCTCGTGGTTGTTCTCCTCCCCACTGCCAGCCAACCAAACCCTCTCAAGTCAGCAACAAGGGGCAGAATGGCTCCTCTAGCCTGGTGGAAATCCAAGGATAACACCGGTTATTGACTGTATTCCTGGCACAGGCCATCATAATATCCAATATTTTATTTCCTGTGTACCTTTTGGATCAGTTTCCCAACCTGATCCGGTTTTGGAAACAAAGGGAATGACTGATAAATGCTTGATGTAAATTTATTTTTTTAAGAGGCATGGCTTTCCCATGAAGCAGAATTTGGGGAAAAAAGGTTTGTGAAAGGCACCCAGGGGCACAACCCCAAAGTTTGTTTGCATTGGTGAGTTATTACCTCAAACCCACACTCAGCAGGCACAAAGTGCCTGAGCCAGCTCCTTGCCTGGAGTTGTCTCACATCAGCCCTCAGCCACGCTGTGCTTGTAAATCCAAAGGCAAAAATACTGGATATGCTTTCAGACTCCATACAAGTAAATATTTATCTCAACAAATCAACACAGTTGTCATTTCTGCCCCCACAAGGTGCTGAAATCACAAAGACATTTCCCTTGAAGCTTTGGATTGGGCATTAAATGCTGGAATTCTTCACTGTCTCTGGGGCTGGAAGGGAGTTTGCCTTTGGCCACTCATATTTGCTGAACAAATCCTGCTCAGTGTGTGAAATGGCATTGCCTCTGTCATAAACAGTAGTCAAGGAATGACAGAATAATCTTTGCTAAACCTGCCGAAGGCACAGCAGAAGCAAAAGGCCAAGTGCATCCATCAATCTGCCTCAAAGTATTTACTCAAGCTTTTAGTCTGTTGTATCAGAAGAGAGAGGTCTTGCCATATGTCTCAACTCTGCCATTTACAAAATTTAAAAAAAACAAACAAACAAACAAAAAAACCCATTAAAATAGACATTTGACTTTTTTTTTTTTTTAGCAGGAAACCAAGTCTACATGTCCCACTTTGGCAGCAAAAGGGTGACACAGCACTGTGTTGACAGCCCTTACACTCCAAGGGTTTATGCAGTTGCATTTTGCAGTCCATTCCCTGTGTTTTCTGAATTTGGTGTTGCTGCCTCTCTCAGACCTGCAGCTGTCCCCTTTTTCCAGCATTTTGTCTCTCCCTGTGGTGCCCAGAGCCACTGAGGGGAGCGTCTGGGGAACACTCTGGGGCCTCTCACCCACTTCTCTCTGTGCAGATTGGGGTTTGGAACTCATACAGTGGCCTTAACATGACTGACAGCAACAAGGACAGATCCACCAACATCACGGATTCCTTGGCCAACCGGACCCTCATCGTCACCACGATTTTGGTAAGGCTGGCAGGGCTCTCCAACGGCACCTTCACCACCTCCACCCTGCACACCAGCCTTGCTCTCCTCCACACTAAACACTGCTGTGCAAAACCAGTCTGTTCTCAGGCAAATGTTTTGATTTGGACTCAGAATCGACATAAAATCTGTCCGCAAGATTGATTCAAAAATACCCCACTGCCAGTGAAAGACTCTCAGGAACCTCTGCCTCCAAAATTGCTTCAATATTTCACAGACAAACCCTGTGTACTTTTTCTTCCCAGAAGAGTTAACACACACAAATACTCAGCTTTGCAGTCAGTTCTTATACATCCTTCTCTTTTTTGCTGAAAACGAGACAAATAGGACCGAAAGAGAGTAGCAAAGGCTGGACAGACAGATTGAGTTATGCCCTAACTGTGATGAATAGAAAATATGCAGCTGGGTCTTTCTGCCCTGTGCTTTCTGCCTGCCCAGCAATGCCACTTCTTTCAATTATTCTGCCTGATTCCTCAGGAGGAGGGACAGAGCTCAAAGCCTCCCTTCTACACTGCTTTTCTGTTGCCAGAGGCCTTTTTGCCACATTAAACTGCAGAAACCTGCTTGCCCAGATCTTTTCCTATCCAAAATCCTTTAAAGGGAAAAGCAACAAGGTACTTTACACCCTACCTATGCTGTTCTCCATTCTCTTGTGTGAACGCCTGTTCCACTCACAGATATTTGCTACATTTGAAGGTTTTTTTATCAATAAAGATTTATTTCTCACGGAATATAAAATGTTATGTTCCCCTTATGGATTCTTTTTCTATTATTTAGACCCCCCTCTCCTCCTGTATCCCTTCCTGTCCCTCAGAGGGTGGCAGTGTAGGGTCCAGATCTTGGGTGTGATTTTGGAGCTGCTGAGCTGTAATTAAAGCTCCTGGGGGCCATGAATGGTCAGTTCCACTATTAACAAATTCATTCAGTGAATTTATTAACACACCTCAAACAGCTTTTAACGGATGCAGTAAATTACTGGTTTCCATCCACTTGCAACCCATTTAGAAAATATGAATGTGATGCAGAGAAACAGATATAATCTAAATCAAACTTCATGTCTCCTCCTACATGTCTACTGTCTTTTTCTATAGGAAGATCCCTATGTTATGTACAAGAAGTCTGACAAGCCCTTGTATGGAAATGACAGATTTGAGGGTTATTGCCTGGACTTACTCAAGGAGCTGTCAAATATTTTGGGCTTCATCTATGAGGTCAAACTAGTTTCTGATGGCAAATATGGAGCCCAGAATGACAAAGGAGAGTGGAATGGGATGGTCAAAGAGCTCATAGATCATGTAAGACTGAACCCTTCTCTCTTTATTCTACTTTCACCTGTGGTATTTCATATGTAACCAGCCCAACCGAGGTCTTTGCTTTAGTTTTCCTATTTTAAAGCCACTTAATTGCCACTAACTTTATTGTATTATTATATTTTATTATAATAGAGTCTTTATGGCCACTTTTCAGAGTAGGAACATCTGAACCAGCAGTTTGAAGGTGTGGGGGGGAACCTACAGCAGTAGCGGGTGCTGAGCTGGCACATCCTACCCATCCCTTGACTGAAAATCCACCAGTGGAGGCTGAAATTCCCCCTTCCCCATGCCCTGTGCAGCCTCTGGTCTGCACACATGGAAGTCCCAAATGCCCCTCTGCCTTGCAGAGAGAGGAAACAGAGTTACCATGCCCCCAAAATACCCCAGAAACGTTGCATTTTCTTGCACGCTTCGGATTTTTAATCAAATTTAGTTTAGTTTTCAATACTGGGGGAAGAAAGGGAGGGAATTGTTTCATTGCTGAGCGTGAAGGGGAATGAGTTTTTTTTCCCATCTGTGTTTTCAGAAAGCTGATCTGGCTGTCGCTCCTCTCACCATCACCTACGTAAGAGAGAAAGTCATCGATTTCTCCAAGCCCTTCATGACGCTGGGAATCAGCATCTTGTACCGGAAGCCCAACGGCACCAACCCGGGTGTTTTCTCCTTTCTAAACCCTCTTTCTCCTGATATTTGGATGTATGTCCTCCTAGCCTGCCTCGGGGTCAGCTGTGTCCTCTTTGTCATTGCAAGGTAAGCCCGAGAAGTGGGTTCGGATGCGTCCATGTCAACAACCACCTCTCCTCCCGTAGGTGTTGGGCTCTGGGGAGTACAGAGGGTATAAAAAATATAAAACTACCCTAAGTGTTTTATCCAGTCCTAAAACATCATGTTCTGCAAAGTCCCTTGGTATTTTCGCATCCACACTGCTATCACTTCTATGCATGGCAACGTGGTGAGATTTTGCTTTTCTTAGGGGCTGAAGGGAGAGGAATATGGGATTTTTGTTGGCACACCCCACCTCTGTGTTGAAAAGCAGTTTATATGACTTGCATGTAGGCACTTCTGCCTTCCACTCACAGTGCACCCGGTGGAAAGGTTAAAATAAGAGAATGTGAACGTATTTATGCCAAAGGATTTTAATTAGTGCAGCTAATCCCCCCACCCACCCTTGAAAATGCAAGATAAAGTGGTTGGGAGGCTGAGGGGACACTTTCAAGGTGAAGCACACCCAAGTCTCTGCCTGAGGTTCACTATTCTTGCCACTGGAATATTCTAAACCAGCAGGAAAAAAGCACATACACACCACTCTTCCAAATAAACCCAAAGCTTGTAACTCTCTCCAAGGCTCTTCCCAAAGTTTCTGGATTAGTGGACATGTCCAGTGGGCCAACAGAGAACTCTGTCACTGAGCTTTCCCTTGAAAACTCCAGACAGCTGATGTGGTTTCACAAAGTGGGTACAAGACACTTCCCTTGCCCTCAGAGACCACTGGAAAGGCAGTTGCTTGAGGGCTTTGAACAGGAGCAAACCAAGCATGAAGGAAAATGAACTTAGAAACACTTGTCAGAGGTTTTGCCATTTCAGGCACGCTATTTTTTTGTACTCCCGAAAAATACCCAGACTCTGAACTGGCATAGTTATTCAGATAGTGGCCTTGGAATTTCATTTCCAACTGTTTTTTGTTTGTTTTTTTTAATCTCAGCCTATCCTTCATTTTTTCATATGAAATATAAGAAGAAAAGTAATGTATTATTGGAAGCCCACTACACATTCACGTCACAGCAAAATAAGGATGGAGCACTTCTCCTGTGGGGAAAGGCTGAGAGAATTGGGAATGTTCAGTCTGGAGAAGAGAAGGCTCCAGGGTGACCTAATTGTGGCCTTCCAGGACCGAAAGGGAGCTGGCAAAAATGATGGAGAGAGATTATTTACAAGGGCCTGGAGTGACAGGACAAGGGGGAATGGCTTCAAACTGACAGAGAGTAGGATTAGATGGGATATTAGGAAGGAATTGTTCCCTGTGAGGGTGGGGAGGCCCTGGCACAGGTTGCCCAGAGGAGCTGTGGCTGCCCCTGGATCCCTGGAAGTGTTCAAGGCCAGGTTGGATGGGGCTTGGAGCAACCTGGGCTAGTGGAAGGTGTCCCTGCCCATGACAGAGGGGATGGGACTGGATGAGCTTTAAGCTCCCTCCTGACCCAAACCATTCTGTGATTCTGTGAAAGTAACAGAAATGCTGCCGTTTTTATTGCAGATGGTGGCACTCAACTTTAAGAAGTCAACAATCACGTCTATATTCCAATGTATACGTACATAAACCAGATTCAAAGGTCATAAACCAGCTGTAATCTGAACCAATGATCCTGCTAATTCAGCACACTGGGCCTGACTTTCCCTTCTGTGTGAGCCAGGTCAAATGAGGCTCTTTCTGCTCGTCCTCCAATTCACTGCTCTCTTTTAATCACGGGGCACAGCCCTGCAAAGCCTTGGCTCACATGAGCAGCTCTGCTGGGGGGAACTGGCCTCAAACACACATTTTGCCAAGGCCCACTGAACAACCCTTGGCCCAGGGGGCCGAACCTGTGTGAATGCTTTGCTCATTTCCATGTTTTTAAGCTGGTACCAAAGCAGGGACATTAGTGGGATTTGCCTTTTATTTTTTTTTTTCCTTTAAATCACTGAGAGTGCGAAGGGGGAGAAAGGAATTACAATCCAGTTGACCTGGCGGTGATCAGTCAAAGGTTGGACTTGATGATCTTGGAGATCTTTTCCAACCTAAATGATTCTGTGCAATAAAGGAGGAGGGGCCATGGGTTAAGTTACCAGTACTGGCCCCAGGTAAAAAGAGGAGTTTATCCATCCCTGGCAGCTGTGGGGCTGTGTACAATTAGTCATGACTTCCCACGAGCTCTCAGTGGCTCGCTGTGCCATAAATAATAACTCCTACTGTACTCAAATCATGATCTCATTCATGACTAATATTAAATCTGCTCGACTCTGACAGATTGACTTTTCTGCAGTTGTGTGCCAAGGCTGAGAATATCCCACAACCCTCAGCACAGTGGAAGGGAAAACAAAACCCAAGTTACCCTCAGTGCTTCTGTTTTTTTAAAATAAGGGCATCAGCTTTGGAAGAATAAAGAGATATCAGGGTGCTTGGTCTGCTCACAGACACATGGCCAGGAGCAAAGCAAAAGGAAATGAACCATGGTAAAAAAAAAAAAAAAAATCATTGCCTATTTGCTTTTGTTTCTTGGCTGTTAAAAATTGCCCCCAAACACAGCTTTTTGGTAAATCCCTAGGTTTGCCCTTTTAAAAAACTGTTAAAAACCAGTAATTCCAGGAGCAGCATAACCAGTGAAGCCCAATTTCCCTGCAGATCTGTGTCTCCTGGTGGGTTGTGATCACCAGTTGAAGTCAGTTTGTGTGTTCATTTGCTTTTCCTGCAGCAGGAGGATTTACAGGGGATCTGATTAACAGACACCTAAGGAGTTGTGAGCTCATCCTGCAGCTCCTCTCCTGGTGGGGCTCCTGCTGCAGTGTTTCACAACACAATAAATAACCTCTGAGGCCTCTGCCTATTCATCAGACATGGCTAAATTAAATGGCTAAAATTAAGGGCCAATTAATGGCTAAAATTAATGGCTAATTAATGGCTAAAATGAGGCTTACATGTCACTAGAGGTACAGACACCACACACACGCTCACAACACGGCACAAACCCAGACCTGCAAAGATAGAAACGGATCAAGTAGAAACAACAGGAAAACAGATCAATAGATGTCATTTTTATAACCCACCTCTTTTAGGAAAAGAGAAAAAGAATGCCCCAGTTCAGCAGAAACCATCATTTTCCGAATGCTTAGGTTTTTTTCTGTCACAAATGCTCTCCCTGAGCAGATGCCTAAAAGCAGTGCTCTGTTAAAATGCGTCTGCATAGGTTGAGGAAGTACACAAAATTGGGTTCATGTGACATGTTAATTTAGATTAACAAATTTTAAGCTAAGCCCTTCTTGCCGCCCACATCTAGACCTGCTCATGTCTCCAACTGCATCGAGATTTCTGTAAGATGTGCAAAGTCTTTCGGCAAATATTGCTTGGATTGGTTCTAAGGACCTCGGGAACCATCCACTTTTTAGCACTGCTACAGTCAATTAAACAGTTAACTGTACTTTTCCATCAGTTCATGGAAGACAAATACCTGGGAATAATTTCCATAGACTGGAATAATCTTCCTGTCATTTCTTTTGACTTCTCAGCAGCCGAATAATTTCTCATTTGTCTCTGAGCCTTGCGTAGCCCTGTAATAGTTACATTAATTTTAAAACTCAAACACTGAAGTTTTTATCACTATGAAGGGTTGCAGACTGACAAAGCTCCGTTCCAAGTACACTGACAGTGAATGAACAAGGTGTTTTTTGTGCCAAAATTTACTGCTAATGCCATGTCAGCTGTGCTGCTACGTCAGTGAAGGGAGAGCCAAGCAGCTGAGGTGAATAATGTCACACAGAGCCTGTGCTAAAATGGTGCTTAGGTGACCTTGAGCATCTCATCCTTATCAGAAACCTCAGCACAGCTATTGCTGAAGAGGGAGAAAACCATGGGAAAAAGGCCAGGAAAACAGAAGGTTTGAGCAGTGGAATAGAGCTGAACTGTAAACCAGCCCCTTCCTATAGCTCAGCACAGCAATAGGAACACGAGCAGAAAATCAGCTTTTGTTTCGAGGTGGAGAGGAGATCTATACCCTACTAACACATTAAAATACATACCCAGAGCTGTAAAAATCTTCCCAGTCTGGCAGAAAGAGTTTTGCTGCCAGAATTTAATTGCCACTTTCCAGCAAATGGTCGTTTTGCTCTTTCCACCATAGAGATGTTTGTACCCAACCTACTGAATGTGGTGGCTGTCTGAAACTCTGCAAGATCCCAGCCTTGGGCTTCCCAGAAGGGTCAGGCAGAGTTATTTACTGCTCTTACTGTCCTCTGTGAGCACTCTGGGATGCTGTGGGGGGGACACCTCTTCACTCCTGTGGCTGTCAGCAGCCTACTGGTCCTAATTGTGGGGCTCTTGCTAAGGATGTGTTTCCCCAGGTGTGCATGAAGTGAGTTGGGAACAGTGTGGTTACTACACAACACCTGCTTCCATTATTCTGGCATAAATCTGAAACACATAACTTGGTAACTGCTTTTCTTTTAAAGGGTGTGTTCAGAGCTGCTGTGTCTTGAACTCGAAAACTGCATGTTTTGTCATGGTTTTTGAGACTCTCGCTGTGGTGGCGGTGATATTGTTGCAGCTGATGGCACCCTAAGCTACACTCTGCTCCAATTAGTGGGGTTTGTTATTACAAAAGAGAGCTCATTGCTTCAGCTGAGCAAACTCAGTGCTTATTTATATTGCTGGAACAGTAATTGGAGTGTACGGGCATGATATTTGCAAAGAGTACTCCTAAACTTCAGGAGGAGTGTGCAGGAAGCCACGCAGCAGTGGGAAGCAACAGCAGGCAAAGGTGCCTCGGGGAAAAAAGGCCCTTTCATGTGGTCCTGTGAGGTGCTGTGCAGAGCAGGAGGGGCACAGTGTGTAGTTACACCACAGTTCTCCCGGTACAGGCAGAATTCTCTGCCAGCAATGACAAAACCATGTGTCCCTGGGGCTTTCTGTATCTCTGCAGTTGCCCCCCCTGAACGCCTTCCAGTGGTGGGCAGCTTTTTGTTCAGGGAGAGGACGTCTGCTGGATGCACCTCAACCACAAGCAGCTCGCTCTGGCTGCCTTTAGAGGACTGCTACTCCTTCCCAGCTCCTAAATGCTCTCCCAAAGAGCAGCTACGTGGCTTCCACTTGTCCCTCCCGGGGCCCTGCAGATGCGGAGCAAGCAGGGAATGGCTGCAGCCTCTCCCTTCTACACAGGAATAGCCCTGCCCTAGATGCAGGAGTAGCCCTGTCCTAGATCCAGGCACGAGGCAGATGTCCCGAGGGACACCCTTTCAGCTGAGGTTTCCCCCTCCTTGTGTCCTTTCTGCCCCTCCACCCCTCCCCACGCGGCGCGGTTTTTCGGCAGGCTCGCTGTGTGTACTCGCTGTTTACGGACTCTTTCTGTTGACTGCCACAGGTTTACACCCTACGAGTGGTATAACCCCCACCCGTGCAACCCAGACTCAGACGTGGTGGAAAACAATTTTACTTTACTAAATAGTTTCTGGTTTGGAGTTGGAGCTCTCATGCAGCAAGGTACACCGGTTACACTTCGTTATCGCACACGTCCCACAGTCTGCTCAAGGGCTTCTGTGCTGGTAAACTCCACCCCCCAACCCCCCCGTAAATGCAACTCATACTGTAAAACCTGACCTCAGGGAGGCTGAGGATAGAAGAAAAGGAAGAGAGAAGGATGTGCCACTGCAAGCGGGAGCAGGCACAGGAGGGGAACCTGTGGAACCCAGAGCAGGAGGAAGGAGGGGAAGCGTCTGAGAGAAAGGGAAGCAGACAGGGCCAACACGGGAGTTCCTGGAGGTGAAATGGGAAATAATTGCAGGAGGGCTATGAGGTGCTCTGTGCTGAAGTTGAGTTTGTTGGTGTAAGAGGTTTGGCAACAGGAGAATGTTGGGCTCCCTCCCAACAGTAAACGGCCTTAGCCACCCTAGAAAAACTGTTTTATCTGCCAAACAAAGGAAAGATGCTCTTTCTTCAGAAGGGTTGTTAAGTTTGCTGGCACTTGTCAAACTCGTTGTTCAAAACCAAACCCAACCCCCCTTTTTTTTTTTTTTTTAATGGCTTTTCTGCAGGTATGAGCCCCATCCTCCTGTAAAGGCATCCAACCCTAGGAGCCTTACCCCAGTCACAAGTCCCTGTTGGTGATGATTTTGGAAACAGCTGACATTTTACTCAGTTGACAAGGAAGGGCAGTGAAGTTTACTCCATGTGGAAAGTCAAGCAGATATATGCAATAAACACACTTGTTTATGTTCTAAGGTTTCCAGTTAAATCACTATTCACCAAAACTGGGCTCCACTGAAAGGAACGAAAATATTTTCTGAAAAACATTTCAAGTTGAATCAAAGCTGAACAAAAAAACCACAAAAAAACACAAAACCAAAAAACTCCCACCTCACAACAACAACCAAAAAGGCAATCCAGAGGAAAGCCCAGCAGTACCTTGGTATTAAATTCCTAAGCATTAAAGTAAGGAATATAAAACCATCTCTGCATTCATACAGGTACAGTTTATTCTTTCCTCTTTAACAGACATGAGTAGCAGTGAAAAAAACCCAAAAACAAACATGAGAAGGATTTTTTTCCTAGCTACGGTCGAGAAAAAAGTTGATATTGAACCCAGGATGCACTTGCTTTTAGTGGTGCACTAATGTATTGAGAGGACACAGAGCTTCCCCACAGAAATTACTTTGAAGGAGGTTGGATGAAAGAAGAGCATTTCTGCATCGTTTTTTTTGGGTTTGTCTGCCTTCAAAGTTACCAGTAAAACACAGGCTGAGGTTTTACAGTATCAGGCAGGTGTGTGTATCTAACTGTGACTGCCCCTTTGTGTGAAAGTGCCCCAGGATTCTGTGTTTCCATGTACTGCCTTTTTTTGGAGTTTACCATCATCCACAGCAAACTGTGGGATGCAGTGTCTGCTCGTTACCACTACCTTGGGTACATGACAGTCAGCCCCAACCAGACTCTGCTTGTCTTTTAAGAAGATTAAAACAAACAAACAAACCAAAAAATAAACAAAGAAAGAAAAAAAGAAAATGAAAGAAAGAAAGAGAAAAAAACCCCCAAACATTTGTAAGGCAACACAAATGTTTCCATGTACAAACTTGTGGTGCTGTGTGACTGTCTGTGCATCATTGTCAATGTGAAGAGTTTGGACATGATGGGAATGGTTGGGAAACTCTGCGTCCAGCGTTGGGCTCTTTCCTGTTGGCAGCAGCTGCTCGTTGTGCTTGATTGGAAGCCACTTGTTTGTTGTGTTTTTTTTTAAATTTTAAAATGTGATGATCAGACTTTCTCTTTTCTACAGAGCGTGAGCAAAGTCTGGATCAGGATTGGCTGTCATGTCTGCCATAAAAAGGCACTAGAGAGACTTCAGCAAGTATTGTCTCTGCCCCCGAGTCTTGCTGGCAACGTTTTTATTTAGATGCTGCTTCCCCTGTTTTCCTCTGGAAGTCTTGGATGTGTTATTCATATTCTGAAAGCATCCAAACGGGGCACATTTCATCCAATTCATTCAGAGAAATTAGCACTTGCAGAAAGGAAAACTTTCCCCTCAGAGCCCCAGTTCAGCCAGGGAGTGGGTCAGCCCAGGAGCAGCTGGTTCAGGAGAGGGTGCAGGGTAAAGGGGGTGAGCATGGATCATGTCCTGTCCTGATCCCACAGCGTGGGAAGCAGGAGAGAAGGGGAATCTGCCCCTTTGGCCCTTCAGGTGAGATCCCACCTGCAGAGCTGCCTCCAGCCCTGGGGAACAACAGCACAGGGACGTGGAGAGAGTCCAGAGAAGGCACCAGAGCTGCTCCAAGGGCTGGAGCTCCTCTGCTCTGGAGCCAGGCTGGGAGAGCTGGGGGGGTTCACCTGGAGAAGAGAAGGCTCCAGGGCGACATAATTGTATCCTCCCAGGACCTGAAGGGACACTGTGTGAAAGATGGAGAGGGACTTTTTACAAGGGCCTGGAGTGACAAGACAAGGGGGAACGGCTTCCCACTGCCAGAGGGCAGGGTTAGGTGGGATACTGGGAAGGAATTCCTGGCTGTGAGGGTGATGAGGCCACACAGAGAAGCTGTGGCTGCCCCATCCCTGGGAGTGCCCAAGGCCAGGTTGGACAGGGCTTGGAGCAACCTGGGCTACTGGAAGGTGTCCCTGCCTATGGTGGGCTCTGCTCCTCCCTAAAAGTCACTGCATAATTAGCAGTTCAAAGCTCAAGTGAACTGAGTGTGTTCTGCTGCTTTCCCACAAACCATATTTTGCTGTGGGAGATCACAGGAACTTTGGTGTCTCACCCCACAAGGGCAGCACTCAGGGCTTCTCCACCTCCTCTTGTGTAGCACTGACAGATTTCAGGGCTGCTGGTTAAGGGGTCTGCAAGGCATCTGCTGTTGTGCATTCCCAGGATGTCAGGGTGTATGTCAGAGTCAGGTCCAAGAGCAGAAATTCTATTTGTGTCGCTGTCTAAGCTTAAAAGCAATAACACCTTCAGGATGACCTGAATCAGCAGTCCTAGAAGCAGTTTATGCAGGTCAACCCCAGCTTAGAAATACAACAACATTACAGAATACAGCAACAATAAAAAAAAAAATTCATTGTATTTTAAAAAAATCTATTCTGCAAAGCCAGAAAATACAGCAGACCACAAATATAAACCCAGACAGAGCTACAGCTCTGGAACCAAGTACATTTGGCCTTGAAAACTTAAAGTGAGAGTTTTTGCTTTGAGACTGCTCTCACAGTTTGACAGTTCTGTCAACCCTTGGGCTATGCTTAGCTTTGACTTTAAGGAAGTGTCTATGTGTTTACAAAGCTAAGTTAGATGTGTTTGCTGGTTGTTTGGGAAGTTTCTACATTTTCAGTCTCTGCCCCAAAAGTCACGTTCAAAGTTTTTGCAAAGTCTAAAAATATTCTCTGCAACAGGTTGAAATTTCTTGCAGAACTCATGAAATAGTTGGGGAGAGATATCAACATGATTTTCCAGGAATAAAAATCTGTTTGTCACATCAAAAGCTTTACTCTGCTGAGATCTCCCTTCACAGGCACTTAAGTGTTTTCTTAAGTCCATCCTTCATCAGGAAAACAATTATGCAAAGGCTTAAGTTTGAGGTCAAAAGTACTCAAGTGGCTGCCTAAGAGCTTTGCTGAATCAGATTCTGATATCCCACACAATGAGGGGAGCTCAGTGGGGATGCACCTTAAAGAAAGAGCACAAAACTTGTATCAGAAGGCTTAGAAATACTTGTGTGCCTTTAATACAGGTGATCTGAGCTGTTTAGAAACCATCTCAGTGCTGTTCTGCGGGGTTTCATGGCAGTGACACTTCAGACAATGCACTTCAGAGCCAAGGCAGCTTTTTACTTGGGAAACTCGGAGGATCTGAGACACTGCTTGAGGATTTAACATTTGAACAGAAGCAAAACATACGGTGTGACCTGCGGGCAGATCTGCTCAACCCTTTTCAGCAACAAGGAGTGTTAAATACACGGGGCAAAACTTTGCCCTGTGGATCCAAAGGATGTGTCCGTTCACCCCCTGAACTTTCAAACGTGAAGCTCATGTTTATAAAACGAGGTTTTCTGGGGCTGGAGCTGAGGTTCTCACAGCTGATGAGTTCAATGGGACTGCACTGATCTCCCTGTCTCTGCTCAGATACGTCAATAGGATGCACAGGGCAGGTTTCTCCTGTAAGATATTTCTGTCAGGCAGCCTGTAAGATTCTGCTAAAGATCCTTGGTTAAAAATTGATTACAGTGTGCAGGCAAAAAGGGATTCAGGAAACAGCCCAAAATACTAGGATAGCCTGCTGGGGGTGGAAGAGGTTAATATTACAGTGATGGTTAGCTCAGGGATGTACAGGGGCTTAGACCCAAGGATAATTCCATTTGTCATGTATCATGGCATACATCCCCTTCACAGTGTGTTCCCATGATAAATGTTAGCTGTGCATCTGTGAGATTATTGTTTAAATCATTTTATCATCCTGCAGCTCATGAAAGCATTCTGTGCCTTAAAAAACAGTCTGTGGCATCAGGAAGGGCATCTTTCGGCATCATTTTAATATGATTGTTTTGGTGGTATCATAACAGGATCAGAGCTGATGCCCAAAGCTCTTTCTACCAGGATAGTTGGAGGAATATGGTGGTTTTTCACCTTAATCATAATCTCATCCTATACTGCCAACCTGGCTGCCTTCCTGACCGTGGAGAGGATGGAATCGCCCATCGATTCGGCAGATGATTTGGCAAAGCAAACCAAGATAGAGTACGGGGCTGTTAGAGATGGATCCACAATGACCTTCTTCAAGGTAAGACGGCACCAGCCAGGCCTGGCAGGTCGGAGACTCCCCCCCCACCTCCGGCGCTCCAGGAAAAATGGTGAGCAGGAATCACAGCCCTTGGCAGGATTAGCAGGATGAGGTAAATATCAGCATTTACCCAAACCCAGCAGCAAGAAAGTTGGGAGGTTTTTCCCAACTGGAAAAACAGTCTGGTGATTTACTGCTGCGAGGGCCAAACCCACCTGCCTGTGGATGGGGGGATCTGAAAGGGGCCTGGGGATCTTCTCCTCCAGGTTGCTTCAGGGTTGGATCTCATTTTCTTCCAGCCACTTGGCCGCAAAATTCTGGTTCACCTTCTGAAAGTCGCATTTGCACACTGATAATACTGCCAGCAAATCCAAATGCAACTTCATTTGTCCCTTTTTTAAGTGCTCCCTGGTCAATATTACACAGACTACCAATACAAGGGCCTCATAAACACATGAACACATCAGTAAGTAAAAGAGAGTTTTCTGTGGCTAATTGCTTTGTAGATATCTGTGCTCTTTTTTTTTTCCTAATTATTAGTATTAATTACCTGCAAAATGAATAATCTCATAAAATGTCAACGTAAAAGCCACCAAGCTATAAATACAGAATACATGCCCCAAAATCCTGTGACAGTCAGAATTAATTAGCAGCTCCATCAGCAGTCTCAGCAGGGAAGTTAAGCACGGGATGAGCTGGTGTCAGGCTTCTCCCTGGAGCATCTAAGGATGGTGTTTGTAGACAGTCAAACATGCAGTGCCTTTGAAGGGGATCAGACACTGTGGAGAAGCAGCATTTGGGCAAAACAACGTGAGCTGCTCCAGCCCGAGCCCCTGCCCTGCTTTAACCAGAAGCCCTGATGAGGCGAAAAGGAATAACTTTCATCCAGAATGTTTCAATCCTGTCACAGATATGAGGGTACAGCAGAGGCCACAAAGATGATGAGGGGTCTGGAGCATCTCTCTGGTGAGGAGAGACTGTGGGAGACTGTGGTTGGTGTGGAGAAGAGAAGGCTGAGAGGGGGTCTCATCAGTCCACACAAATATCTCCAGGGGCTGTCAGAGGAAGGTGTCAGGCTCTGTTCAGTGGTGCCAGTGACAGGACGAGGAGCAATTGCCTTAAACTGAAACCACAACGAGTTCCTCCTCACCATGAGGAAGATCTTCTCTCCATGGAGGGTGGCAGAGCACAGGAACACCTGCCCAGGGAGGGTGTGGAGTCTCCCTGTCTGGAGACATTCCAAACCCACCTGGATGTGTCCCTTTGTCACCTGGGTGACCCTTCCTTGGCAGAGGGGTTGGACCGGGTGATCTCCAGAGGTCCCTTCCAACCCCAGCTATTCTGGGATTCTGGGATTTTGTGTAGTCTGTCCCTGCTGGAGTTGCCCAGGGTGATCTGCCCTTGTAATGGCTCTCCTGTGGCTGAACAGAAATGTTTCTGTGCTCAAAGAAAGGCACAAACTCCGCTGGTTTCCATTATAGCCAGTCCTTGAAATGATGAGCTGACATCTCCACTGAGATGGAAACCCACCTGGAGATATTTCTGTAGGCTTTGTAAGGCAAGGACCAGACTCTCCCAGGAGTATAAGGCAGCAGGAATCAGCTGTGCCATCTTCTGAAAGACTCTGGGAAAATCCCTTGAGCTGAGAGCTCTTCCATGCCCAAAGACAGTCACTGCCATTGATATTCTGAAATCAAACCCAGCATCAGGGACAAAACCTCAAAACCTCTTGTTTCCATGTGGTTTTTAGAGGAAATAGCTTCTCAAGTTCAAAATGAGAAGTTCAAGCAAATTCCTAGAGCTGTTTTCAGCTTTACACCGATTTCTTTTTGCACCATTAATCCCTCAGGCTGAAATACGTGTAGGCTTAAAAGAATGTACAGGCCTTCAAAGGAAACATTTCAGATGAGGTGATTAAATATTTATACACTGCACATACTGCCTTACTTGTGCCCAAAATACAAGTGTACACAAGCACAAGGGAAAGTACACTAATTTTGTGCAGAAATTGGGGATGGATTCCCTGGCAGAGGGAAGGTGACACAGTGAAAGATGCACAAAAAATACACTTTCCCACACACACAGCACAAACAAACAAATAGAGGGTGTTTTTATTTTTGTTGCAGAAGCCCCTCCAGATCCTCACAAGATTAGGAGCTCTCTGTGCTGCCCAAAACTAAAAATAAAAAATCTCGGAGTGGTTCTCTGTTCAGTAAATGTGACAGGTACTTCTTTATGCCAAAGGAAGACTCTGTGCTCTGTGATGGCACAACTGTGCCTCCCTCAGACTGTAAAATACTGCATATACTTCTTGAGCTAAGCACAAACACAGAGAGAGACTTGGGAATTAGGAGAAGGCAGGAGCAGGGATTTCTGGGCAGCACCCCACCTGTGTTACAGCATATTTAAGGAAAAAAGCACCTTTGCCATTACATTCTAGAGGTAACTCAGCCCCTTTTTTTGGGAGCTCTGAGGCCCTGACCTGGCCTGGGCAGACACCTGTACCCCGATGCCCAGGGGTACCCAAAAGCCACAAAGCTGTGACTCGAGGGCTGGAGGAGCTGAGCTGGAGTGAAAAGGACCTTTCCGTGACACAGGAACTCTCCTGTGATCCAGGCTGAGGAGTATCTGACAAGTGCAATCTGGGTGCTGGTGTGACTGTCTGCCCTCCTTTCCATCCCCCCTCCCCTCCCCTTCCCCCTCAGAAATCCAAAATCTCCACGTACGAAAAGATGTGGGCGTTCATGAGCAGCCGGCAGCAGACGGCCCTGGTGAAGAACAACGACGAGGGGATCCAGAGGGTGCTCACCACGGACTATGCCCTGCTCATGGAGTCCACCAGCATCGAGTACGTGACCCAGAGGAACTGCAACCTCACCCAGATCGGGGGGCTCATCGACTCCAAAGGCTACGGCGTGGGAACCCCCATTGGTAAGGGGTTTTTGGGAACAATTGGGGTGGAGCTCGCCCAGAAGCTGAGGATAGCCTTCTGAATCAGTCCTGGGCTCCTGGAAACAGGACAAAGGGGATGGCTTCACACTGGCAAAGCCAGGGCGAGATGGGATATTGGGAAGGAATTCTTGGCTGGGAGGGTGGGGTTGCCCAGAGAAGCTGTGGCTGCCCCGCCCCTGGAAGTGTCCAAGGGCAGGTTGGAACAGCCTGGTCTAGTGGAAGGTGTCCCTGCCCATGGCAGCAGAGTGGAATTGGATGATCTTTAAGGTCCCTGCCAACCCAAACCATCCTGTGATTCTATGATCCTACGGAACAGGAAAAAATCTGGCTCCCCAGGGCTGATTATTCCCAAGCACAACAGCACAGAAAACTGAGGCACTTCTGAATTCTCTGCGATCAGGAGACCTCAAAAAGGGCACTGGATATGCAAAAAAAAAGGTCTACTGGAAAGAGTTCACAGAAATTGATGCAGAACCTTGCAGCTGATTCCCACTGTTCTTACGTGTCGCTTTGGGGTCATGAAATGAATCAGAGATTCATCTTCTTTCATGCACCTCTCTTTGGGGTGCAGATGGAATTACAGAATGGCTTAGGTTGGAGGGGACCTTAAAGATCATCTCATTCCACCTCCTGCCCTGGGCAGGGGCACCTTCCACTAGCCCAGGTTGTGGGCCTGGTTCATCCACTGCTTGGTAGAGCCGATATAAATAAGGGAGGAACACTCCCTGCACTTTGAACTGTCATTCTTTCTGCTGCTGAGCAGCTCAGACTGTCACACAGACAACGTTTACAGTGTGTTTTTTTCCACTGGCTTTGTGAGCACAGCCTTCACACCCCGAGGAAAATGATACAAAAGCTAAAATCCTGAAGAAAGACGAATGCGTGGCAAGAGTTTCACTGCAGTTATGAAGCTGCCACACTTTAAAGCAAGAACAATGAAGGAATAATTGGAACAGATGGTAATCCTCAGAGAGAGTGCATCCATTGGAAATAACAGCTGTGAAATATATTTATAAGATGTTTCTTGTATGATAAATGCACCTTTATTTTTTCTTAAGGAAGCCCAGCACAATTCACGGGAATAGATACCCCCAAGCCCTGTGGAATAATTCAGTACCATCCAGCACCTTATAAAGGATTGATTTCATGAACAAGATAAACATTCCACTATTCAGGTGGACCCCAAAGGCTCTGTTAATTTTCTCATAGCATTCCAGAGTATTGATTGTAGAGGCTTTATGGAAAATAAAAGAGACAAAAAAGGCTTGTCTGTGACCCTTGGCATCAAAGTTTCAGCAAGTCTTAACTGGTCTCCTGAAGTTGTTCCTTCAGGAGAATGTACAGCCCCAGGGCCAGGGTTTCCAGCAGCAAAATATGCCTTGACTTCCAAAATTCGTGTGAATGATCTGAATATTATTAAACGGTTCCCAGTGAGACAGGAAAGGATAATTTTTGAAGGTTCTCCAAATCCAGTGAGTGCTGATGCAGGTAATTCCAACACTAAAGCTGCTACCAGCTACTTGGAAGAGTGCTAAGAAAGGAGATAAATGCAGTTCTTGGCCTAAGAAGTAGTGTGTTAACAGCTCAGAGGCCAGAAATGATGTGCTGAGTATTCAAAGAAGGGTTGAGATGGGTTTGTGTTTGTTTTTTTTAACTCACCAATAAAACACCACCAACCCAGCACTCCAGGCACACCTGACAAACCCTAAAAGCACAAAGAAATATGGATGTACCTGTTACCCTCAGGATGAATTGTGATAATCCTGATGGCAACATAAACATCACGAGAAAGGATGAGCATTCCCACAAATCCTGCGTTTGTGACTCTGCCTGCTCCACTTTACCCAACAGCTCTGTCCCTTCAGACAGGGGAAAATGGATGAGTCCCACAGTCTGTCAGGGCCACAAACATCTCCTAAGGTAGAAACAATTCTTCTCTCTCTTTTGTTTTTACTGGCAATAATTCACTTCTCCGTGCAAAGCCAGTTGTGAAGTTGTTCCTGGTTTGTTTTCTGCTGTGTGATTTCGGGGGTCTTTAACAACAAGCATACAAATCATCTCTCCTTCTTGCAGCAGGGCATATTTTCCTTTCAAAGCTGGCTCCCTCAAGCTGTGGCTGCTGAGTGCTGGCTTCCCAGATGGATTTTGGATAGTCTGACATGCCTCTCTTGGCATCTGTGGTCACAGCATGGCCTGGTGCTGGCAGTGGGATGCTCTGAAAAACAGCTGAGTGTTGGCACAGCAAATGAAGAACTGCAGTGTTTCTCCTGCTGCTTCTCCTCAGACAGGGCTGGGGGCTAAAGGAAATGGAAAGCAGGGAGGGGCACTTGGGTTCATGGTACAATCATTTTTAATAATGTCCCGCACAGCAATAGAAGGAAAACACCTGAAGCTCTGAAGCCGAATTTGCAAGGATGTTGCAGCAGTGCCTTAGTGAGGTTTTTCTAAGGAATCTGTGTCCACATGGACCACAAGATCTCTGGAATGCTGGCACATGATCTGCCTTAAAAGTTTGTTTACCTTGATCATGTTGACAATTGCAATAGCTTTAATTGTTGGCCTGCAAAGCACGAAATAGTTGCTGTTTTCAGCTTGCAGTGCCACTCTTGTTGCAAGCCACATTAAAAAAGGACTGGGCAGCCCCGTGTTCTTCTAAGTAGCTGAAGTGGAGCTGTGGGTTGATCCAGGTATAAAGGAGAGGAGAAAGTCTCTGGGTGACTGTGGGCTTTTCTCAGCAGCCACTCATTTACATGCAGCAGGAAAAACAAACAGATGTCGCAGTCGACAGAGGAGATGCAGAGCGGAAATTCTCCCAGGATGCTGAAAGCGATATTCAAATATGATATGGAGGAATTACTGAGCAAGAAAACCCACTGCCAAGGCTTAAATAAACCTCAGGAGGAGACCCTAGAGATGATAATGAATTCTCAAATAACTACACCAGCGGAGCCCTCTGGTTTTAAGTCCCCAGGGTGGATGCCAACTTCCCACCTGTGCCGTAGAGAAAACAAGGAATGATGAGCAGCACTTTGGCTGCAGAGGGTGGCACTGACAGGCCTTGCTCTCCCCTTGCAGGATCTCCTTACAGGGACAAGATCACCATCGCCATCCTCCAGCTGCAGGAGGAGGGGAAGCTGCACATGATGAAGGAGAAGTGGTGGAGAGGAAACGGGTGCCCTGAGGAGGACAGCAAAGAAGCCAGCGCCCTCGGGGTGGAGAATATCGGAGGCATCTTCATCGTGCTGGCTGCAGGGCTGGTTCTGTCAGTGTTTGTAGCCATCGGGGAGTTCATCTACAAATCCAGGAAGAACAGTGACATCGAGCAGGTGAGCCAGGCCCTGCCAGCATCCCCCAGCTCCTGGGGGGATGAAGTTTGGGAATGGGGGGGGAGAATTGTCTTGCAGTTCTCTTTGCTGGCTGTGTGTTGCTGAACTCTCAGCAGGCATTTCTGGCTCTAATAACAAATAATTTATTAATAAGAACAGGGAAGAGCTTCACCCACGGTCCAATTAGTGCTGCTTAGTAGGGCAGTGCAAAACAAGGGCAATATATTTCTCAAACAGTTTCTTCTTGATCTTTAGGACTTCAAGCATAGATTGCATTGGAAAGGAAGGAAACACAACTGGGGTTTTGATTTTTCTGTTTTTGTTCAGTTTTGGGGTTTTTTTTGTTTGTTTTGTTGTTTGTTTTTTTTTCTCTTAGTTTGGTTTGTTTTGTTTGTTGGGGGGATTGTTGTTTGATTTGTTTGTTTTTTTGGGAGGGGTTGTTTGTGTTTGTTTTGTTTTGTTCTGTTTTGTTTTTTGTTTGTTTGTGGGGTTTTTTTTGTTTAGTTTGGGTTTTTTAATATGGCATTAACGTCATCCCTATGAGTAACACAGGAATGAACGTCCAAATCCCCAAGTGTGATTTTCCTCTCGCTCTAGAGAGCAATTTTTTTCAGAGTCAGGGGTTTACAGGCTGTGCTGAAGGATGCACTTCAGAGCAATTCAGGAGAACTCCTGAAAGGTGATGAATGCCACTGTAAAAGCAGATTATGGAGCCAAAGAAATTCTGGTTATAGCTCCACTGAAGTGTAATGAGGAATTTGAAAGGGCAGAAGGAAAACAAAGCAAATGCTGTGTATAAATCATGCCTTGAGCATTCCAGCAGTTTGTGAGAAAGAATCAATGATTAAAATCGAGTGTAAACACCCATTTACTGACCCACCAGCCACTGCAAACAGAGCAAGGCATGAGCAGGGAAGCTGCCAACCCTCTTGCTCTGGCTGCCTGTCCTAGAGCTGTTTGTCCTGGCCATGTCCTGGACCTTGATGTGGCCCTCCTGTAGATGCCCTGATCCTCTTCCCTTCAGCAGGATTTGCCATAGGGACAATGCTCCCTCCACACTGAAGGGTTGGTGGGTGGCCCTGACGATCAGGGTGGACCCTGAATCATCAAGAGGTTCATATCTCCTCACTTCAGACTTCTAAGGCAGGATCCCTCTCCTTCCAAGGGAGTTTTTTAAGCTCGTTCTACACTTTGAGATGTAAATACTGGTCCAAGGTGTGATCCTGCAAGGCTGATGGGTTCCTAGAAATGACTGTTGAGACAAATGCCCTGAACAAAGGCAGCAGGGGTGAGTGGGAGGAGAAGGAGAACACTCTGATCTCGCTCTGGGAGGTGCAGCTTAAGCCATGTACAGCTGTAGGGGTGGGACGTGGGAGGGACTGACACCTGAGTGACCAAGCAGCCAGGGCTGAGGGCCTGGAGAGGATTTTGGATAGGATAAATCACCTGCAGGTCCCTGCTGCCAGGAAGAGAATGCCACAAACCAAGGCCACACACCTGCTGAAGGGAAGAGAGCTGGTTCCCTACCAGGCATCTTCACTTCCCCAGTGGTGCTCTTTTGGGTCCATGACACCTAAAGCCCTGTCAGTGGGCTTGGTCCTCTCAGTATCCTGCAGGAGAGGGCAGTTCCTGGCCATGCAGGAGCATCCCCACATCTGCCTGAGCAAGCCCTCACTGAAAACAATGTCCAAGAACAGACACAGCTCATGTGGAGCCATCTCAGGTCATATAAGTCAAAGTGTCCCTGTTTTGGAACAAGTCAGAGACAAAGGATTAATATATTTGCACATATTGCAGCTTTCTGAGTAGTACTTTAACCTGTTTCAGCACAAAATGCATAAAGAATGTCTTGATATCTTTATTTCATTCATGTCTCAGGAGATCTTCTATTCAACTAAATTTTAAGGAGCAATTGCAGCTAATTAAGATGTTTGGTATAAATGCTGATAGAATATCCTGGAAACTTCTCATGAGTCTGTGAAAGGCAATGCATTCCTGAAGCCATGACTAAAGCAGACCTAGAGCTTCAGATCAAGAGGGGGCGTTCCTTTATTGAGCAATATTTTGGATGAATATCACAGGGTTCCATAGATGTGTGTACACACACCCTTTCTAGCACTGCACTGCAAGGTGCTTCTTAATAATTAATATCTTTAGATGAGTTAATGTGGTGGTTTCTTTTGCAGAAGCAATTTTACAGAGAGTTGAAAACCAATAATTTCGGTGTCACCTTCTAATTTCTCTCAGATAGTTTTCCTTTTCATCTGGTGAAATAAGAAGCTCAGGTGGAAAATGCTGTACTGTTCACCCTGAGCTAATCCAAAGCACTGAATGCAACCTGTGCCTTTTCTGTTTCCATAACTAGAGCCTCTTTTGGTTTAAATAGATCTTTTGGAGTCTCATTCTCATGTTTGCTTTCGATTTTACCTTCTTTGGTTTGTTTATTTATTTTCTCCATTTTTTTTTTTTCTTTTCTTGCATGCGAAGGCCTTTTGTTTCTTTTACGGACTGCAGTGTAAGCAAACCCACCCGTCCAACTCCACCTCTGGCACCACCTTATCTACGGATTTAGACTGTGGCAAGTTAATCCGAGACGAGCGAGGGATTCGGACACAGCCCTCGATTCACACTGTGTAGTCAGGAGAGGAAAAACAAACCAAACAAACAAAAATAAAAGGTGTGTCTCGTGGAAAAAAAAAACAAACAAGCAAACACATGAAACCCAAAACAACTGGCACAAAAATATCAAAGGTTGTACCCACCAGCACAGCTCCAAAGTGCTCTCCTGCTCCGGCAGGAGGGCCGAGTGTCTGAAGTAAATTGGTTGGCAGAGCCCCTGAAATCTGGGGGGTTTAAATGCACATCACAGAAAATAATCACCCCAAGGGGGAGCGTGGTAGACTGGAGTAGATTTTAGGAATTGTCACATCCTCTTAGGTACAGTTGTCACCTTGCCATTTCGTGGGGTGGTTCACCTCTCTCAGGTAAGAAAAATTATTTGCCTCCTTTTCATCTCCTCCCCGACCCAAGCAGAACAATAAAAGCCTCATTACTAAAAGCATGGAGAAACATTTAGCTTGGTCTCTCTGCTGAAGCATTCAGCAAGTGGGCCAGGCAGCTCTTTATAAACCTCCAAAAAACAACCTGCAGGGCTCCATTAACTTTCTGAACCCCTGTTACAAGCAGCCAGAGATTTTTAGCTGGCATATCTTATTCCCAGTGTCAATATTTAATGAATTTTAATTCATCCATTTAAAATTCATTAGTCAAAGCCTCCAAGTAACTATCACACCACAAAAATCATATCTATCAGTTAAATTTTATGCCGTGTAACCATTAAGAACATGTTCAACAGGAGCACCCTCAGGCAATGCCCAGATATACCATTAAGAGGATAAATCCGTTGTCTTGCTTGAGCAATTCATGATGTTCACTGTAAGGCTTTGTAACACAGAAAACTCCTTTGTGGGAAAAAAAAAATCAGGATATCAGTTTATATCAAGCAGTAAAGCTTTGCATATTGAAACACTTGTGGAATTTTTTGTGTAGCAGGTTGGGTGGTTTTTATACCCTGGAAGGATAACAGTTGGATTTTCTCTAGTCCTCAGCCAGCTAGGGGACTGACAGGGCAGGAGACAAGGGCCTCCATCTGTTTTGGCCACCAAAAAAACATATGACAACAATCTGAGGTACACAAAGTGTATAGAAATGCCAGCTCTAGAATGTCCTGAACCGTGACAAACCTGTGCTCTCAAAACCTGATTACCTTTTACTGTATCCCAGGTTACCACCAGCTTCATCTATTCATCTCCCTCCCCCCACACCTACTTTAGGTTTCCCTGCCCAATGAAGTTCCTGCTCATCACACAGCTTAATGACCTGTTTTATTGGGGGCCATTTCTGCACTTCTCTGCAATTAGAGAACTTGTTCCAGTGGGTGCCTTCACACCCAACATTGCTGAGGTGCTGCAGCAAAGCCCTGCTCTCCTCTTCAGTTGTTCCTCTCGTGCCTGGCTCCTGAGAAAAGCCAGAGCACGGAGGGAGATGCCTTTTCCTTCCATTCCTGTTGCAATTTTTGATCAGCAATCCTTGTGCTGCCAGCAGGCTGCAGGTTTTTTTGTTTTTGTGGTTTTGTTTTTTTTTTTTTTTTTTTTGTTTTTTTTTTTTTGTGGCTGTACCAATTCTCCTCTGCTCATCCCTGGATGTGAGTGTTTCTGCTCCTCTCCAGATGCTTCAAGAAATTGTCTTGCTCAAAATGGCCTTTCAGCTTGTTTGAATAGGGCCCTGAAAGCTTTGGTTCTTCATAAAATGCTCCTTCTCACCAGCAAAGACCTGAATTAGATGGTCTGTATATCTGATTTAAGAGAGCACTTTTTATTTGCAGCTTCCCAGTAGAAGAGACTTAAAACTAATTAAATTCAGCTCCTCTCAAGTCTCAGAGGAGGAGGGAAATGCCTAATGTGTTTATTTCCATCACAGCTCTACTCAGGAAATCTTATGGGTTGCAGCTTCGACCAGTTTTTCTAATTGTTTCTCAGATTAATGAAGAATCCAGAGAATTTCTGTCACTTTTTGGGTAAACAGTTTCTCATCTGTGAAGGAAACAGTCCCACTGTTAGTAATATCCGTCTTTTCCCTGTGTCCAGCTTTTCCCACTGTTAGTAACATCCATCCTTCCCCTGAGTCCCCTGGGACAACTCCTGCAGAGACACCACAGGCTTCAAGATCTCCCTGGATCAAAGCCCTGAAGCAAAAAAGCAGGAGGAGAAGGGGCAGAAGGAAGACATCCCCTGGCTCAGTGAGCTTCCTGCAAAATTAGGATTTTTTGTGGAGCTGTCAGGTGTGCAAATTCCCTCTCTTCAGCCAACATCAGCTCCAGCACCTCTATTTTCAGGTTTGATCCTTGTATGGGCCATTCACTCAAGGGTTGGATCTAGTGATCCTTGTGTGCCCCTTTCAAATCAGAATATTCTGTGAAATATTGGGGAAATTTCCCATGGAACTCCCTTCCAAGCACTGCTGTGGCTTCACTGGGAAGTCTCATTTGTGTTTAGAAGGTTTGGGAGACCAGCAAGCAGCTTTAGTGTTGTTGTGGTTTTGTTTTTGTTTTGGTTTGTTTTGTTTTTTAAATGGCAGAGAGGAAGCAGAGGACCAGTTTCTATAACTGAGGAAGCCTTAAATCAACCCATGGATTATTATCATACTGTTTTGGCAGTCTCTGCTCGGTACACTCTGCCAGGTTAGAAGTTAATTTGGTGATCCCCTCGTGCAATTAGCCATCAGTGACAGAGCACTCACACGGATTCTTAATGTGCTGCCACAGCAGTTTGCTCACTTGGAGAAACTATTATGGGTATTCTTCCTATGGTGCACTAGGCACAAATAAATCACTTTTTCCTTCAGCAGAAGACACATCAGTGTCCCAGCTCTGGGTCCTTCACGGCAATGAGGGCACTGCAGAAGGAAAATCCTGACTTGAACTTCCTCCTCTCTCCCTCAGCTGCTCAGAAGTTCTCCCACAATAAAACCTGGCCCACATCCTTGGATTTTCACAGTCCTCAGTTCTTCAGCATAACACACCGGGCTTGGGGTGCTTTTTTTTTTTTTTTTATTATTATTTCCTTGGTTTTGCAAGGTATTAATAAAATGCTATTGAAAAACCTTGTCCCCAGTGGTAGCCCTGCAGCATAAACAGCAGATTGATAAATCCTGGCTGCAGGTTTTTTTTTCCCCCCAGTCTTGTTTGTACTTTATTTTATGTATTTTTTTTTTTTAAATACTGAATCTGTAATTATCCTCAAGCTTAACACAGAGCTCTGTATGGAAGGATTTGGGAGGTTCACGACTAAGCTTTCAGAGCCTGCTGGAATGACCAAAGGGCAGAGAGAAAGAGTCTCACATCCCAAGGAGAGCGAAATCTGCTCTGTTTTTTAAAGGGTGACATTTCCTCTTACATGCCACGTCCTGCAGCATTTTGACACTGCCAGAATGAGAAAGTTAAGCTGACTAAAAGCAAAGTGTTAAACTTATCACTCTGCTGTAAAAGGGATCACTCTGTGCCCGCTGTCCTCCTGGACCTCAAAGGTGCACTGAACAGCAGGTGAAAAAAAGAGGTTTTGAAATAAATCCTTTCAGTTTGGCTGCCTGAACATGAGACTAAAAGAATGGCATATTACACTTTGAAATCGAATTTTAATGTTATCCTCCCCCTTTAAAGACTACTTTAAAGGTGCTCTTCAGGCTATTGATGAACAATTGGGCAAAAGCCTAATTCTTAGGCAAGACCTAAATATCAAAGCCATTCCTAAGAATAACTTGAAAGCCTTTCTGATAATATTTGTTTTCAAATTCAAGGCGGCTGGAAGTGGAACCACTGGGCACTTGGCAACTCATGGAGTCAGATATTAAAAGCCTGACAGAGTTAGTGTCAGCAATGGGGTTTAGGCATCTGTCTGCAGATGGAAAGTGATCTTCATGGGACTCTTTTGTGGCTGCGAAATTGAAAGGCATTATGATAATTGCCCAGGCTGAATAATAGGAATCCGTTTGGAAAATTAAAACCTGAGCCTATTAACAAGGCAGTAAAATGAACTATTTCATCTGCAGGAATCATCCCTGTCTGCACTTTGCAGAGACTGATGGCTGTGATTAAATGCACAACACCAGTAGGTTAGCAAGAGCAACAGGGGAAGAAAATAAAAATAAACCTGACTGATCCCACAGAGGGTTAACATGATCCTCTCATTATCTACCACGGAGCTCTGGATTCACTTTGTAATCTAGATTTTAAAAGCTCAATTAAAAGTAAGGCAGTAGAGAGCAATAACCTACACCAAGTCAGCCACTTAGAGCATCTGGGTTTATTACTTTGGAAATAAGTGGTGCTGCTCTCTGAAAACAGCCTGGAGCAGTGTAGGAATAGTGTCCCTTACCTGCTTTTCCTGATGTTTCCAGAGAGCAGTGATTTGGAAACAAAAGCAGTGCCTATCCCTATTACCTTTAGGGGCTGACGTGAGTTATTAGGAGTTTAACTGATGCATAGCTCAGAATTTGAGACAAACAAAAATGAGGCACCTCAAAGAAAGGGCATATTGGAGCATAAATCTGAAATACTCTGGGATCTCAGCCTGTGTTACCCACATTTTAGAGAGAAATCACACTGGAAAGGAAGGAGCACAGCCTGTTTTTAATATCTGACTCCATGGGTTGTGAAGTGCCCAATGGTTCCACTTCCAACTGGTTTGAATTTGAAAATAAAAAATTATCAGCAAGACTTCAAGCCTGTGGGATTCACTCCTCTTTGATTCCTTTGCTCCCTCAAGCAAATTATTTACCCTTGATCCAGGCTACCCTCAGGCTCTGGCTTGCATTTGGAAATATTCCTGTAGAATAGCTGGATGCAAGGAAATCTTTGGGGCTTCTGCTTTTCAAACCATACATGTCTGATTTTACCTTTTTTAGCCCTGCATAGCTGAGGTCACTGTTGGATAATTCCTGGTTTCGAACTGGACGTTGCCCACCTTGCACTGGTTTCACTCTAGAAGGGAGTTTATATTTGATACAGAGAAATAAAAATCTCTGCTGCCACTGCCATTTGACAAGGACTGTAGTTTTATCCTGTTTTAAAGCTGCTCAGTTCTAAAAGGGTTTGGTAGGAAGGATTTACTCATCTTGAGGAAGGTAAGGTGATTGAAGTTTTGTTTCACGCTGCTGCCATCACTTCATTTTACATATAAATAATCTACTCATATTTGCATGGAACAATTTTTTTTTATTTGCATTGCCAGATACTCCCACTTAAAGCTTCCTTTTGTATTTTATTTGTATTACCTGTGTTTATTCCAGCTGTAGATTTTAAAAGATGTTTCCACTTATCCTAAAATGTCTTTGTTAATGTAGTGATGGTGAGAAAAAAATCTCTTCTTTCTCTCTAAACTATTCAGCTCCCTTATTCCTGTGGTAATTACCTCATTTTCCCAACACACAGTGTTTGAAAAGATTCTTTCCAAAGAAAGAAGAGGACTGAGGGCTGTGCTGTATTTTAGAAATAATTTAATGAGGGGAGCATTTCCTGAGACGAAAATAACTAAACCAAGCAAAAATCTTCAAAACCTGTATTTTTTGTTTTCTCCTGTATAATGTTGGGGGGTTTTGTTTGTTTGTTTGTTTTTTGTGGCTGAGGTTCATGGCCCTTAAAACAAGATCTCTTTTCTTTTGAGGTCAGGACTAAATGAAAAAAGGGTAAGTTTTATGATATGGCAAACGGGTAGAATTGCAGAAACATTCACAATCAGCTAAACTTAGTGGAGGCCAAGTTGGGAAGTTAAAAATGATGTGTGGAGTCACCTGTTGCACCCGGGGGGGGGGGGTTTATTCAAAGCTGGGTCTCAGCAGAGAAGCTCCCTGAGCCCATCTCAGGTCTCTGCCTCCCTCAGCCAGGGTTTTGCCTGTGCTGGGAAGGGTTTTAATGCCATTTCCATCTCCCACCAGTGTCTTTCTTTCAATGCCATCATGGAGGAGCTTGGAATTTCCCTCAAGCACCAGAAGAAGCTGAAGAAGAGGTCGAGAACGAAGGGGAAATCCTCCTTCACCAGCATCCTCACGTGTCACCAGAGGAGGACACCGAGGAAGGAAACCATCGCTTGAGCACCGGGAAATAATGGGAACCAAACGAAAATAAAACAAATACAACCAGAAACAAGGCAAAACAAAAAAAAAACCCAACACAAACATTGCTGCCTACGAGCGGTGGGACTTCTGAAATGGAGACTTTTCACGTCGTTCTTCAGGAATTCCCTGTGGTTTCTTTTTTTTTTTTTTTTTTTTTTTTTTTTTTTTTTTTTTTTTAACCTAGAGGTGCAGCAGTTGGAATGCTCTCTCCTGGAGTGATGTACTACTAATCCTCTGGGAAGTGGCTCCCTCTTTCTTTCGGGATGGATTTTGTGCTCACCTGGTTTGCATCTCTCCCCCCTCCCCTCCCCTCCCCGTGCATCGCTGTGTGTGCTTTCTAAATAAATCAATAAACAAGAGACAGGGTTCTTTTTTCCAATAGTCTGGGAGTGGAACTTGTGTTTTTTCCCCCCTCTGAACAAAAGATTGCGGTTCTACTAGACACAAAAAAAAACTACTGAGTTGTTTAGAAACCAGGTCCCAGAAAACCTAAGTAAAAATTCATACCTTTGATTTGTAAACCATGACTACAAAAATGTATTAAACACAACGAGTTTTTTTTTTATTTTCTCTGGTATTATAAGGACAGGATGATATCATAGCCTCTTCAGGCTCATTTCTGAGAGAAAATTATTTCTCCTTACCCCTTTTCCACTGCTTTAAAAATGCAATTATTAGGTAACACCACGACTCCAGGTGCTGTGTGTTGAAAAAGAAAAAATCAAAGTCACCCAAAGAATGATCAGTGAGCAGGGTAGAGCTGCCACACTGACGTGGTCACACTGCTTCATCCTCCAGCTCCTGATGCCAGCAAAGCAATTCTTCACGCTTAGAAATTAGGGCTGAGAATACTCAGTTTATAACAAACCTTGTTTCTAAACAAACAGAACGATAACAACATTTGAAAGGAATACAGCTCAGGAATTGAAACCTTTTCCTGCAGTTAGTGGGGGCACCAACAAAATGTTTTAGCAGCAAAGGAGAATTTTAGTTGTTTGGTTTTTGTTTTGGTTTTTTTTTTTTTTTTTTTGTGAAGAAAACTGAAGAAGTGATGCATTAGAGCAGCAGATCTTCCCCTTCCCTCCCCACAAAATTTATATTGCAGGGAGGTGAGACACATTTATACTTATTTCTCTGTTGTCTCTGTGATTAATCCTGGTGTTCCAGGGGCTTTGATGCACCAGCTGGAGATGCTGTGGGAGGAAAAGGGGTGGAATTCAGGCATGTTCACATTCCAAGGGACGAGGGCAGGGAGAGTGTTAAGTTTTATTGTCCCTCTGACATTCCCCCCAGGGAACTTCGTGCTTACCATCCATTACCTTTCCCTTGTATCCCTGTATCCATGGACATTTCCTCTGCCAAAGGAGAAGGTGAAGTGAAAGCCTCTGAGTGAAAAATCTCTCCTCCACCTTCAGCTCACACTACCACTCCCTCAGCCCCACCCTGTCAGCCTGCAGTGGATGGTCTTGCTCATGTTATTATAGACTAGAACCCCCCTCCCTCCATTCAGCCTTTCCACAGGGATCCAAACTCTAAAACTCCTTCTAGTATACCCATTTTCCCCCAGGCTCTCTGTGGTTACTCCGTGTCCTTCTCAAAACACGATGCTCAAAACTAGATCTGCCTTTCCACCCATGCTGAGCTGGGTGGGAAAACATCTTGTGCCTGTCTTGAAGGCCATCCAGGCAAGGAGAACTTCAGCCCGACTTTAGGGACATCACCAGGTGGAATTGCACATTTTTGGCTTGGGTTGTTGGGGTTTTTGTTATACTGAACCTTTTCTCCAGAGTGCCAAGGTCAGTTTGTCTCCGCGGTCCTGCTGGATGCCTGCAAATACAGCAAACACACTCCCTGAAAACCATCCATGAAGGAGACTCAGAGGGGGAGGATGGACCTCTGCAGACCCCTCAGTTGGAGAATAGGACATTTAACAGCATTTTTGTGTGTGTCCTCTTGCCTAGTGCCCTATTTGTACCTGAAAATGTCATGAGGGTTGGATCAAAGGCTTATTAAAGACCCTTTCCCTCACACACAGGGCCCTTAAAGCTCTTAAAGAAAGAAATTCATCAAGCTAACAAGACCAGGTTTTGGCAGATTCATATTAATTCTTGCTCATTTCCTACCACTTAATTAAGAATCAGTTACTTCATCCAAGTGTTTGCAAGCCAGCCCGGGTTCTTCTTTCCCCATCTTTGAAGGTAGGAATTATAATTGCTGTTTCCCAGCATTTCTTCTGGACTTTGTCTGTCCTTCAGGAGTTTCTTCCAGGAGTTTTGGAGCAGCAAGTTCTCTGGGAAAGGAAAGAGAAAGGTCTCTCTAAAGTGACTTCAGTAGGAAGCTCAAGCATCAGTGCTTGCTTTTGGGAAGTTTAATCTGCTGCATGCACTGGGCTGGTAAACAATGATTAAGAAAAGCAGCCCCTGGCTGTGAGATCTCATAGAGAATCTCATAATAGGTAGTTTCATTTATTTATGTCATCATCAGGTTGCAAACAGGCCATCCAGGCCACCAGCACCATTCTAATGCCGTGATTGAAAAGCAGGTTATTATTTTTTCAGTCTGTGTTAACTCCATTGCTCTGCCATCCACGGCCTCCAGCCAAGACTTTTTGAATGACTGGGTTAAAAGTGATAAAAGATTTATGATCAAGCCCTATTTTTTTTTTTCCCATCAGTATTAGTTGAGGTTGCCAGCTTGGCTCAAACACTGCTCAGGCAGGTCCCAGCCCCACACATCTGTGCACAGACACTCTCCTGTGTCTGCTGGATTCCCAGCCAGGCCTCTCTCCCTCTTTTTTGAATGTAAATGTGCTTAAAGCAAACCCAAATCCTTTCCTAACAAACCTCCCCTCCTGCAAACCAAGCTGCATCCCTGGAAATGTTTTCCTTGGTTTCAGAAGCTACTTAAAAATTCACTCCATGACTGAGAAAACTACTTTGTCCTGAGGAAGGAGGGACAAGCATGGGGAGTTGTACATATTGTTTGCAGTGACCTTCTGACTGTATCCCAACAAAAACTGTTTTCCTGCCTGTTTTCCAGAGCCTGAGAGAGAAGCCTGGTTAGGGATTACCCATTAGGAAATCCAGTGTCCTCATTAGATCTCTGTCTTGGCAGCAGCAGCCTCTGCGTCCTTGTTGGTTATAAAAGAGAAATGCAATGTTGATGGATGCTTATGAACTTGTGCCATTCCAGAAATGCCCTTGGTTTAGTGCCAGTGATCTTTCCCATACACTCTGTGGGCTTAGGAAGGTTTTAACAATCTTTATTTAACACCCCTTAACTTTCCTGAGAAAGGGGGGAGACAGGCTCAGTGGGAAAGAAGGAGTGTTGGAAATATCTAAGTGTCTTTTAATGGCCCAGCCCAGAGCGTGATTCAGGAGACACTCTAGAACAAATGAGGACCAGCTCACTCCCTTTTGGGGTTTCTGTCAGGGGGCTGCATCTTTGGGTCTGCTCTGAACCTCTAACCCCATGGGGTGTTTATTGACTGCTGGGCTTGTCTCTTAATTGCTCACTGTCAGGCTGATTCCTCAGTGACCAGAACAGCCACAGTTTAGAGACCCATCACTGACAGTTTTATTTGACTGATTGATAAAGATGCATCTGGTTTTGCCTGCTGATGAATTGACCTGAGCCACAGTCAGGCCACCTCCCCAGATCCAAACCCATTGTTATGCAGCTATTGAGATGTGAAGCTCTCCCTTGCATTTCTGTTTTGGCTGTCCAGCTCAAGCCTCTGCCAGGGAGGAGCTGTGTTGTTTAAAGAACTCAGAAGCCCAAAGGCACGGGTAGAGCCTTGCAGAATATTCAAAAGCACTTGCTTTTTTAAGAATCTTTATTCTGTGGAAAATAGGAACTTTGGTATAAACAAAGGTTTGTAAGCTTTCAGTTCTGTCCCAGAGGAGGCACCAAGATGATCAGAGGGATGGGGCAGCTCTGCTGGGAGGAAAGGCTGGGACAGCTGGGATTGTTCAGCCTGGAGAAGAGAAGCTTTGGGGTGACCTCATTGTGGCCTTCCAGGGCCTGAAGGAGCTACAAGAAAGATGGAAAGGGAATATTTACAAGGGCCTGGAGGGACAGGAAAAGGGAGAATTGCTTTAAACAAGGTTTAGGGTGGATGTCAGGAAGGAATTCCTGGCTGTGAGGGTGGGGAGGCCCTGGCACAGGTTGCCCAGAGAAGCTGTGGCTGCCCCTGGATCCCTGGAAGTGTCCAAGGTCAGGTTGAGTGGGGCTTGGAGCAACCTGGGATAGTGGAAGATGACCCTGCCCATGGCAGGGCGTTGGAATTAATGATCTTTAAGGTCCCTCCCACCTCCAATCATTCCATGAATCTATGGAAAGGACAAAGCCAAAGGGAGGGACCTTTGCTACTTGTTGCAGCCAGCGCTGAATCCCCCTTTCTTCAAATGAAATGGCATCTTTTGAGAAAGCAAAGCCTTAAATATCCGGAGAAAGAAAAACGGGTTGCCTAAGAAGCAAACAGCAAGAAATGCTGCTACCAGAGCTGCCTCAAACTTCAGTCACCCTTCTGCAGGTCAGCACCTCGGTGGTTTCCTAATTGCCAGTGCAGTAGTTTTTTCACGGGCTACCGGCTCTAAATGAGGATGGAGGCTTTCCATCTGAAGGAATGATGTCTTTAGCAGTTAATCTCTCTAATCACGAGGTTTCCTAACTGCTAATCCAGCGTTTTGTTATGCAGCAGGGATTTACTCCCCGCTCCATTCAATCAGGTTGGATGTCAGATTAATGGCCCGCTCACAATTCAGGGGTTGGGTTTGGGTCCCCCCCCCTCCCCTGGGGAGAACATCTGCATCCCGCAAATCCTTCCCGGGGATTTCACACTCCGGGGTGTTGACCAGGCTGCAGTTTATTTGTAGCGAGCATCGTGAATCTGCATCTCCGCCAGGACAAAAAAAAAAAAAATTAAGAGGTTCTACCGCTTCTGAGGGAAGACAAAAAGCACAGGGACCGAGTTTCACGTGCTTTTCAAAGAGGCTCCTCTTGCCAAAAGGATGTCACCACACTAAGTCCCCATACATGGCAGCTTTCTGTACCACAAACTTGTTTTCTGCTTCCGAAATGAATACCTTGCCGGCATCCACCCACTACCTCTCTTTAAAAAATTAAACCCCAGATTCACGACTGATTGAATAATCTCCCTGTGCTGATTAAATCAGTGTGAACATCTCTAGGGGATGCTCTGAGGCTTTTCCAGCGCGCTGTCACTGCTCCCTCCTTTTCCCAAATTATTACCTGCCCTTCTTCACACAAAAATGTCGCCCCAGGCTGAGCCCCACAGGGTGATCTGTGCTCCCCACTGGACCCCAAAGTTACCTCCTCATTTCATGTCTGGAGCTCAGCAACTGCAATCCATCTGGAAGGCCCAGTAGTATAAAGCCAAATATAAAGCTTTATCTGACTGTTAAATTAAAAGACAGCGAACTTGTCCAGCTATTGATGGGTAAATTATCTCTCCTGGTTTCTGCTCTCCTCATGCAAAGTGCCCACACCTCCACACCCCTGCACAGAGTTTGACTGGCACCCCAGAGCCACCACACTGGTATTTCAAGGGCCAAGGCTTGCCCAGGTATGAAGAAAAATCCCCTGGAAGACCATCCCTGACAGCAGCACTTGGTGACAGCTGGCATTATCAAAATAAAATTGCTTCAAATAAATCCCTAACAAGCGTGACCTATTTGCCACTTAATTATCTATGGGCTAAATTCAGTAAATATGCCCTTTTGTTCTGTGTTCCTTCTACTGATTTTAATGAGAGCTACTGCTAAGAAAGAGAAGTCCAACAGGGGGACTACATTAATTATTTAGATTGCTTTCAGCTTTATCTCTGTGGGGAGTTACCAGTGGATCACTAATAGATCCACCTCATATGCACGTTTTTATTTTTAAACAGAGCTGGAAAAACATGCCCACAGTGGTTTCTCTCTGTTGGAAACGCCACTGTGAAAGGGAATATTCCCAACAGCAGTTTGGGGTATTTCCCTGACGTGGAGTCGAAGGCAATGGGGCTGGAGGGAGTTTTGCTCCTGGCTTTTTTTGGGCAGGGACACTGGCTGAGGACGAGCCACTGGCGGACACACCAGCACCAAAAGTGGAGGCAATTCCTCACTTAATACATCTAAACTACGTCCATCATGCAGGGGCACCAGCTGGACTTGCTTGTTCGTGCTTTTGACTCTATTTTGCAGCAGAGACACAGACCCAGCGCCAGTGTCTGCCAAGCCTTGAGCAACTTTTAACTCCTGGAAACTCACCCGTGGCATTTAAATGCAGATTTCAGGCAGGTGAAGGATTAAGTCTGAGAAGAAGTGACACGTAAATCGTTCCTGTGTTGTGTTGTCTGGTTGGATCGTGTTCAGCCGTTCTGTGAAAGAGTTTGGAGATGAAGCAGCTGGTAACACACCCCAAAATTTGCGTCGTACAGGGACCGTAAGGGAGGTTCTGCAAAGCTGAGACGTGGCTGGAGCTGTGACGAGCACAGTTATGCTCCTAAGATCCAACATGACTTTTCAGCCTAATCCACAGTTCTGACATTATTTATATCACAGCTTTGCCCAGCCTTAATTCATCCAAGGCGAGCCTGTGAAGTGACTTTGCCATGAAAAATGCTGTCTCCATTTAGCTGAGGTTACCGATTTTCCCCCAAAGTTTCCGGGAGGATCTGCATGCCATTTGCAATTGATTAACCTTTATTTGGCAGGCTATTTGTGCAGGGAATTGCTGACATTTTGAAAAGAGCCGTTTGATGATTTAACACCCGCCTTAAAAACGTGACCTTTTGGTTTGTACAAAAATGCATGTAAAGTGGGTGAAATGAGGTGCTGAACTCACTGCATCAGCCTTGTCTGCGAGCTGCGTGTCCTTTCTCCTCCTGCTTTCCTCACTTCCCGCAGTTCTCTGCGGGAGGATTTGGGTGGATTTCTCGGGTACAGATCTGGGCATCATCCATCCTGCAGTGCTGTTTTGAGAGGTTAATAAACAAGGATGCTGATCCAGAGCCAAAGCAGCAGCAAGATGTGTCGTTCTAAATGTTAACAGATGATCCATGTTTATTCAACTTAGGCAGTGTTGGGGTTTGTTTTAATAAGTGACTGCACTTCCACATCCTGTGATCCCTGTGAAATCTCTGCTCCTGGTGGAACATCTCCCTGAGTTTCCTCAGGGAACTGCCTGACATCTGCCTGTATCCCACTGCTTCTCGTTTGTTGTGATCTTTAAAAGAATAGAGGAGATTAATGTATCAACAGCAGCTTGGGAGTTAAAGGTTGTTATGGGCGTTTTCTCTTCAAACCTTTCAGGATTACTGGAAAGACCACAATAATGGGATATATATATATATATATATGTATAAATAAATATAAATATATGGGCAGGATCTTTTCTGCTCCTTCTAGATATATTGCAAGCTACAGAGGGAGGCCAGAAAATTGAACTGGAAGGAGTCATGAGAGGTCAATTCGTTCCCCTGCACTAAAGCAGAGCTGCAGATATCCATGGATTCCTGACAGATGCTGATATTTAATTCCCCCAGTCAAAGAGAATCACAAAAGTCTCAGGGGGGGGCCCTTCTGGGCAAGAAATAGGAATATTAGTGGTTCCTAAGGGTTTTCCTTACGATGTCAAAACAAGAGAGAAACTGTGACTTTTTTTTGGATGCTGTAGCAGAGGAAGGAGAAGAAAGAGGGTATTTGGCTCAGAGATGTAATCCATAAACTAAGGAAAGCCCATGGGAAGGGAGGAAGAAAACATTAACCTCTACTTAAAATATATGGAGACAACACTCTCCACTTTCCAAAAAAAAGACATTTCTGCCTTAATTTTGATTGCCAAACATATCACAGCAAGGCCAGACAGCCTTTGAACTGTTGCAAGCTGAAATTTTGGTTTTACAAGCCCCCAGTTTTTTTCCTTTACTCAAATCCTGCCCATCCCACCTCTAACTCCACATTCCAAACTGGTCTTTGAGGTCTTTGCTGTAGAGCAACTGAAGAAACAAATAAGTCTGGGGTGTTACTGCAGAAACCAAAGGGGAGGTTCAGAGGAGTTTTCTCAACTAATACAAAAGGTGACAGAAAATTTGATTTGGCACCTCAACAAATGACCCAAGAAGGCCCTAAAACAGCCAAGGGGGCATTGTGGGTTTGTGCAGCTACATAAAAGTCTCAGGGGTAATAATTCTTGGTAGGTGTGTGATTTCCCAGCAACACTCGGTGCCTGAAAAACTGGTCTCCATATTTCATGAGAGATCCCTCCTGAGATTTTATGTCTTATTTTTGGCTAAATCAGAAGGACTGTGATTGATCACAGCCTCTTAGAAAGGCAGCACTTTGAACCTGCAGGCTGCTCCACCTCAGACAGGAGCGTGAATTTACAGCTTTTCATTAGGAAAGGTATGCATTAAAAACAAAACAAAACAAAAACAAACGAACCAGGTTTCTCACAGAGAATTAAAATGTGGTTGTCTCTCATATCAGGTTTTCGAGCACTCATCATTTATTACCTCCTTTGAAGTGAACTGTTCAGGTTTCATAGGAGTGTAAGGCTACCAGAAGCTTCAGCTGGTCAGGTCACATTATGCTAAGCATTGCTCAGGAGTGAAATATGGAGCCAAAGTGAGCAGGTGACACTTCCCATCCACTTAAAATAGAAAGTGCAAGTGAAAGCAGAGAGAAATCTCCTGCCATTAATTGTAAATTACACAGAGTGACCCATCCCAGAGGTGCAAAGCAGTTTGATCAAGGTCACATCAGACACTGCTGGCCAAGAACCAAAGAACAGCAAAGTCTCATAGGAATTTCCAAGCTCCTTCGTCTTCTCCTCATTTAAACCCTTACAATAATAAGGGCAAAGGCATAACTAACATACCCAAAATGATAGATGTGTGTGAAAGTCTGTATTGTAGATGCTTTATGTCACACAGACAGGCCTGCTTTAACTCTGGTAAAGATAAGAAAGAGAATTTCAAAAATAAAGACAATTAGACACCTTCTAAAGTAGTTTTTCCTTCATTTTTAAGCTGATTTAAGCAAAGCAACTGCCCTGACTTGTGTAAAGGGGCACAAACCCTTTTACACAGGAAAAGGCAAAGCAGTGTCAAATCTTACATGGCAGAGATGACGTAAAATGCATTTGTCCAACTTCAAAGACCCACGTGAAAAATGCAGATTTTGCCATCCAGTGGAGAAATTCAATGTTCCTGAGTCTGGCCTGAGCACAGACTCTTCCTGCAGAGAGGCTGCTTTGCAATGTGTGTCTTTTCCCAGGAAAGCTCCCCTCAATTCTGATGTGGGAATCATTGGATTTTTGGGCAGCTTTGCTCCATATGGATCCATGGCTGGGCAAGCCCTAACCATCACCTCTTTTAAATCCAGGAAGATCCCATCTGACAATATTCACATCTGCAGGAATCTGAGGACCGCAGAAAGTTGATGACTTTCCTAAACTGGTTTTCCTCCCAGTTTTCAGAATCATTCCCCTTCCCTGTCTTCCTTGTGGCTTCATATGTGTGATCAATGCATGGTTAGGAGCAGCGTTTCATCTCATACAATGTGGAGAGGAAATTGCACATATGGTACATGACACAGCCTGAAGATTCATCAGCCCCTGCTCTGCCTGTAGCTGGTGAGAGAAAAATCTTCCTAAAAGTAACAAAACCGTGAGGGAGCTCAGGATCTGGCCTTGGGAGAAGCCACTCTGAAATCCTGGGGAAAGATGGGTTCGAACATTCTCACCGATTTTTGGTTTCTGACCATAAATCTTTAGAATTAGAGAGAGAGAGAACTGCACAAAAACCACTGTGAAAGTCACACACAGAGCTGCCAAATTAGATGTTGTGCCAACACATGTTATTTGGGGTGATTGCTGTGCAGTGTCCTACTATTCTGCCGTGGAGAAAATAATCCAGAGGTGATGCTGATGGCAAAGCTTCCAGCAGCACCTGCAGCTCCTGGGGCAGCAGTGGCAGAAGGAGGGCTCTGCTCACACAGTGCCCACCTCCCACTCTCAAGGAGGTACCCCCAGGACCTCCTGGAGATGCACAATGAGGATTCCCCGCTCCAGAAACTCCAGAGCACCCAGGCCACAATGAGGTCACCCCAAAGCTTCTCTTTCTCCAGGCTGAACAATCCCAGTTCTCCCAGCCTTTCCTCCCAGCAGAGCTGCTCCATCCCTCTGATCATCTTGGTGCCTCCTCTGGACCTTTCTTTTAAAATATTTTAAAAAATACCTTAGAAAAATAGCTTTTAAGGCAGCTTTTCTTATTTACAGATGCAGCAGTAGTTAAAAGAACTTGACTATTCCCAGCTAAAAGGCTTTACACTACAGCATATTACTGACATTTATCTGGCTATAAACAAACACCCACTGAAGAGCAGCACGTTATCATTAATTAAACAACAACAGTTGGGTGGGGGAGGGAGGAGGAGGAGGAAATAATAGTCATTTAGCTTAACTGGAAAAACGTGCAGAGACTTGTAATGCAGCTACAAACCCAGGGAGTCAAAATTACAAGTCTAAAGTTAATGTTCTGAGCCCAGGCAACGTCAGAATCCCAGGGCTCAGAGCTCATGGATCAGCCTCCTTTTGTTAGTGGGACCAGGCAGAGATTTGTTGCATCTGTGATGTTAAGAGAAGGTGAAATGGATGAATTATCATCACAGAATCATGAGATGGTTTGGGTTGGAAGGGACCTTAAAACTCATCCAGTGCAATCACCTGGGAGCCTTTGGTGTTGCTTTTCCTGCCAGGGCCCCTTCCCAGCAGGATTTGAGCTGGCACCACCAGGGATGTCATTCCAGGCTTGAGGGATGCTCTCTTCTTTCCAGCCCTGAAGTAGAAGGGTAAAAGCAGCCAGGAATACAAATATCTGTGGGAAGCATAAAACCACTCCTACCTCACATTTACTCCCAGCTCATCTCTGCCCTTCTTTTTAATAACACATTAAAGATACATTATATGGCAATTTAATAATAACTCTTCATTTCAAAAAGCGGACAAGTGTCATTTATCAGCCTTTTATAGGGCAACAAATAAGGGTGGAGGCTAAATATGGCCCAGTGCTGACAAATCCACGAGGGCTGCCCTGCCCTGGGCTGTGTCCATCCATCACAGGACACCAGACAAGATGACTTATCAATCACACACCTCATCTCTTTTTCAGGTTTTTTTTTGACTCTGCCTCCAGATCAGGCAGCCAGACTGTGCAGATGGGAAGGCAGAGGCCAGCTCTGCACCTCCCCCTGGCAGGCAGGTGCCCCCCACTCAAAAAACGCAGAGCTCCACGAAGCCCTCGGAGCGTCAAGGGTGGTTTGGGCGGCAGGGCAGCCTGGAGGACTCTGCTTCTTCTCACCTCCCAAAGCAAGGCCAGCTATGGGGAGATCACACCAGGCTGATCCAAGCTTTGCTCAGCTGGGTCTTGGAATCCTCTCCAAAGATGGAGATTGCACTCTCGAATTGGGCTTCGCTGCTGGATTTTAAAGAAGTTCTCAGCACTGATTTCCAGTGAATCAACCCGACCCTTAAAGAGGAAAAACATTAACTGGGAAGCAGGGTTTGGGTGACAAGAAACCCAGATCATAACCCTACCCTTTCTAAACATCCCCTGCATCAGAACAGGTGTTTTGGGGTTTGGGAGCCTCGGGTCCCCCCTCTGGAACAGATGAACGTTCACTCTGAAGTGACTGTTTCAACTTTGCTGTTCAGCCCTTCAGCTGTGTAAGAAACTTTTCAGATTTCCAAATGAGAGGCGCCACAGATGAGATGGGAGATGTTCCTCCTGTGATAAACAAGGAAAAAATACTGCACCTGAGCATTCCTGTGTGGAGAGTGCCCTGCTAGGCTGCAGCCAGCAGGGCCTCCCTTCGTGGGTTCACGGGAAACGTGCATTTCAGCACATTTTCCCAAAACTCGTCAGCTCAATCAATTTTAATCCATTTTCTGTCTTCCCCCCCGGGCGAGCAGAGGAGGAAAACACAGATAAAGAGAAGAAATGTAAGCAATATCTGCAGATGACATCTTGGAGCAGCATCTGATAACCTCCCCCTGGCTGTCTTTGAGGCAAAGGCTGTAACAAATTGTTGCTGGGCAGAAGGAAAATGTCACATGCTCAGAATCACAGAGTAGTTTGGGTTGGGAGGGACCTTAAAAATCATCCAGTTCCACCCCCTGCCATGGGCAGGGACACCTTTCACTATCCCAGGTTGCTCCAACCTGCCCTTGGACGCTCCCAGGGATGGGGCAGCCACAGCTCCTCTGGGCAGCCTGTGCCAGGGCCTCCCCACCCTCACACCCAGGAATTCCTTCCCAATATCCCATCCAACCCTATCCTGTGTCAGTGGGAAGCCATTTCCCCTCGTCCTGTCCCTCTAGGCCTGGTAAACAGTCTCCATCTTTCCTGTAGGCTCCTTTCGGGTACCACAAAATGCCCAGCAAATGTACACCTCAGAATGCTCCGGGCCTTATTGCAAGTGTGCATTTCTCCCTTGTACTGCCATATTTTGAAGTTCCCCAGATCTTTAACAAAAATGTAAATGGAGTCATATTTATAAGATAAAATATGTTCATTTGTGTATAACTCCTTTTTCCTTATTCTTTTACTGTCAACGGTCCAGAAAGAGCCATTACACACTCAATTACCTAAAAGACTCTATCAAAGCTCAACTGCTCAGCCAGGTAAGGAAGAGAACTTTAAACTCCTCTTCCCAAAGGCACAAAAGCTGGTATTTTCCTCTACAGTTTTCTTTTTTCTTAAGAAAAAAATAAAGTATTTTTTTAAGCTTTGTTCCTGCAGGTGGAACTGTACCACTGCTTGTGCAGGAAAGAGCAACATTCAATAACCAGGGCTCTTAATTGACGGTATTTTTTTGGTCTATGGTGCATAATGTACATAATGAAGTAGAGAGCAAGTGCAACGTGGTGTTCAGAATGCAAATGAACTGGTAGGATTCTGAAAAAGAGTTAATTAGAGACCTCTAGTGCCCAACAAGATCGAGGGCTCTAATGCACTTGAAAGAACCAGCACAATGCAGCAGCTGAATTGGAGGCATTGTGCAATTATTAAAAGAATTCTGTACAATGAAAAGCTTAATTCCAATATGGTTTTCCAGCAGTAAAAATATACTAATAATAACTGTGTTTCTAAATGGTGGGTTGTTTTTTTTTTTGAAAAAGGAACTTGGAGCCTTTTCTTTCTCTGCTCGGTAGCTTTCCTTCAGAATTTTAATTGCCAAAGGAAAAAAAATAAAAAAGAGATCCCACAGAACAGCAAATGAATCCAATAAGGAATCTGACATTAAGTAAAATTGGCAATAAATAAAAATTGATCAGAAATAGATTTGATATAAAATGCTCTAAAAGAAATGGGGCGGGGAGTATTGGAGGTTGTTGTGAGTCCCTTTCCAGTTCTACCTGTACCTTCAGCACCCATAATTGAAACCATCAACAAGTGAAATTCAGACATAAAAAACCCTGACAGGAGCAGGATGCCAAGAAATTCTCAAGCAATAACAGTTTTGCCTCCTTCGTTATTCTCCTTGTTCTTCCACAGTTCTTTCCCCCTCATCTTTACTCCAAAGGCAGACATTAAGTTCTTTTTTTTATGAAAAGCCAGATAGTTTGAGTTTTATTTGCTGAATGAAAGCATTTTCAGGTTATATACCCAAAACAAATCAGATCAGGAAGCAGTTTGCAAAAAAATGATGGGAAATCATTACAAGGAACAAATGTACCTTTTTTTTCCCAAAGCTCAGGAGTTTATCCCTTGTCTTTCACCATTTCTAGGTAGTAACAACAGAACTGTATGTTTATATCACTTGTGTATATATATATGTGTGTGTGTGTGTGTTGATGTGTACTATATATGTGTATAATAGGTACTTATATGTATATATACTTACATAGTATTTTTCAATGTCCCTTAATAAAGAAACAGCCTTAAAAATGATCCCAAGGTACAGAGCAGCCAGAAAAAAGTCCTTATATTTATGTATTATCCTTATATTTTATTATACAGTCCTTATAATTAGATATTATTATAACACATAAATATATCAATGAAGATAATAAATTTCAATAAAGAACACAAATTTAACTTTTCCTCTTTCCAAAAAGAACCCTGTGTGATTTAGGGGATAGGTTTGATGATCTGGATAAGACAGGTACACGGGAAGGGTAAAATGGGAGTTCCAAAAAGCTGAATTGTTGTTCCTAACTCGTACAAAAAATTTTTGAAAAAGCTCTTTTGGCACAGGGGGGAATAAATTAAAATTAAAACTTCAATTAGCACAGCATTTAGGAACATTATTAAGTTGTCTTTCTTGGAGGCAACCCTGGAAGTCAAAGAAGGTTCGAGGTGAGACGAGCTCGAAATGCGAGACAATAACTGGGTTTATGTGCAGAGCACAAAACTGCAGGGGGAATAACGTTGTTGACTGAAGGACATCAAATCAGGGTTCAGGGAAGCTTTGCACTAATCCTGTGTTGTAATGACAGCTTAAAAATTTGGTGCTTTGATGAGTTTCGAGATTGACTTAAACCTCTTTAATTTGGCTTGCCGGCATTTAATCTTTTAACTTTGCATTCTTAATCAAAACTCAGAGCAGATCTTTAATCTTGTATGTACAAAACGGAAGATTAGGGGACCCTGACCTGCCTCTGGCAGACAGCTGTTTGCTTCCCCTTTTCCCTCCTCACAGCCAGAGCGAGGGAGAGGCATTTCAGACCTGGACAAAGGTCTGAGGAGGAAAAGGGAAGTGCATAAACATCCTCTGGCAGAGGGTTGGGACAATCCTCTCTCTTCAAGGAAGAGTTAAAATCCATCAGACCCCCTGTGTGTGCTTCTTTTAAAAATATTGTTGTTGTGACAGGAATATAATTCACTTTGGGCCAGATTTCTCATGGAAGAGGGAGAGCTATAGGATCAGGGAATTGTTTAGGTTGGGAAAGACCTCTGAGATCAAGTCCAGCCCTAAACCTGGCTTTTACTAACCCATGTCCCCAAGTGACACATCCACACATCTTCTAAATCCCTCCAGGGATGATGATTCCATCTCCTCCCTGGGCATCCTGTGTCAGGGCTGGACAACCCTGTCCATGAACAAAAATGTCCCAATATCCCATTTAACCCCACCCCTGGTGCAACCTGAGGCTGTTTCCTCTTGTCCTGTCACTTGTTGCTTGGGAGAAGGGACAAAATCCCTCCTGTCAGGGAGTTGTAGGGTGAGAAGGTCCCCCCTGAGCCTCCTGAGTCTATGGGAAAGTAATTTCCTGACGTTCAATAAGAGTTTTGAACTGTTTTCAACTTAGTTTGATGCCAGTGAGCTAGAATTGAACTTTTCTTAATCTTTAGGATTGTTTCCTTAAAGAGCACATAAGGCCAGACAGAATAGAAAAAATTATCTGGGGTTTTATTTTGAGGAGCAGGGAAAGGTCAAAAGGAAAAAGACATTTTCTATACAGCAAATAAACACAGGGGGAAAAAGATCCTCAGGGGATAAAAAGAACATTTTCAGGGTGGCTTCTGACATCTCGATTTTTGTGCAGTGCCTTTGTAACCTAAATGTTATTCACATAATGCAGGGATTAGGATGAGATCTTCCTCCCCCCCTTGAGGAAGCTCAGGATTAAGAAACTTTTTAGAAATATCCTTTTCTCCACCACCTTTCCTAATTAAAACTTATCCAGACCCACTTGATAATCATCTCCATTTTTATCAAGAGGTCTGTTAATGTTACCTGAATTGTAATTGTAAGATTTTTTTTTTTCCAGTGGATCCTGTCACAACTCTTGGTCTTTGAAAGGAACAAGAACAAACAGGGTGAATAACAAGGAAAATCTTTAATCCTCATGTTTAATTTTGGAGTGGGGAAAAAACAATAATAAGCAAACCAGAGGTTGGTTGTTCAGCTTTTTGGAAACTCCAATTTCTGTTTGACTGTTGAAAAATTAGGAAGTTGAGATGTTCTGTAAATATTTAGTTAAGCCATTGTGTGAAGTCATTTTAAAAACCTGTGAGGAGTCGTGCCCAGTACTACATCACTTTTCCCTGTGTTTTACTTCCCACCTGAACAGCACAAAACAGGTTTCAAAAGGGAGAAAAACAGCAGAAGAATGTCAGCAAAAGCCCAGGACTTCTCTTAAGTCTTGCACAATAGTTTTATGATTTATATCGAGAAATAAATCATGAATCACATTCTGGTGAACGGGAGAGTTCTGGATCCTACTGATTCCCAGGCTCAAGTGGTGATGCTCCAGGATGAGGGTTCTGCAGCACAGATGGGAAGAGGATTCTTCTTTTGGATGATGAGTTGCAAATTGGGAGGAAGAGAACGGAAAAAAAAAAAAGGATATTATGAAAACTGAAAGCCTGGGCAAAGGGTTTTTCCCTTCAATAGATAATTACCAACACTAGCAGGGTCTGTGCGAGTGCCCCTGAGCATGAAGGATGTTGTGGTGCCCTGGGACATCAAACATTCCCCAGCACTGCTCAGTCTGACTTGAGATTCCAGGGGAAAATCAAAACTGCTGCTGCTTATCAATAATGTGCCTTTTAAAGGACTTTTTTCAAGGCAGGAACCTCAGCAGAGACAACCAGACCTCAGCACCGCCAGGACTATTTTCCCAGCCACCTGGAGGAGATGAATGAACAATCTGCAATGCCTCCTGCATGCATGGGATGTGAGACCACATTTCTCTCTGAGCAGCTCTCCCTGGAAAGATTTGAGCATCAAGAAGCTGCAAGGCCCAAATGCCAACCCTGAACAGCAGCTGGCTGAGCCTCAAATCCCAACCCCTCCCTGGGAGACAAATCCAGAATCCCAGTGATGCTCAGCAGCTGCATTCTTGGCATAAATGTGTTTTTTTTCATGACTAGATTCCCTAAATTTGTGAGTCAACCATAAGAAAATCACAAAATCATGGAATCAACAAGGTTGGAAAAGATCTCTGAGATCATCAAAAGTCCAACCTGTGACTTGACTGAGAGCCACATGCAGTCTTTCCTTGCACTCCTCCAGGGATAAATACCTTGGGAAGTGCTGGAATTCCTGGGTGAGTGCCTCAGTTGTACCACTGAGCCTTCCCCCTCCCGGTTTATTTTCTCCCCCTTAAGAGCTCCACAGGGCACTCCAGACAGCAAAGAATATTTTTGGGGATCAGACACCTGATCTTCACATGAACAGAACAGGGGAGGAGAAAAGAGGGATTAATGTGTTGTATTCCAGGTTTCATCAATGTTTCAGGCTGGATATTCAGAGTTCTATAGCCCAGTTTGTAAAATACACTCTCTGGGTTGAAGCACAACTGGTTGATTTGGAAATGGGGGGAGGGGGGGGGAGAAATAATTTCTGATGGCTCAAACAAAGGATTTCTTAAGTTATATTTGAGGTTGGAATTATCCATACTAAGAAAAAGCATTTGAAGTGCTTGGAAATTTCTCATAATTTTAAAGCAACAATCAGTCTTGAAATAATGATTTCCTTTTTATGACACCAGCAGACTCTTGCTTTCAACATTTGCATTTTAATACCTCAGGAACAAAGGCTTTTCTACATATTGTTCAACCAAAAAGCTGGTTTTCAGTCCAGCTTGTAATTTTTCAATCACATTAGTATCCCTCAAAGCACTTTTACTACTGAGTTTTATAAAGACATAACTGTGGCTTTTGTAAATTACGGCCAAATATTTTGCCACATACACACACATAGACTAAAAAATTTGGGTTTTTTTTTTAAGCTGATTAAGGACAATAGATAAAGAAGCACCTGTGTTGTACTGAGTTTTCAATTATCTGTGCAAACAACTGAAAACAATACAAAGAGTCAGCCCACAAGTGACATATGAGCTTGTAACTTCATTTATTATACACTCCAAAGCTTAATCTGGCACAGCATTAACAGGAAAGATACTCCCATCGTTTCTCAGCAAAATAATTATACACTTAAAAAAAAAAAATCTATTTTATTATAACTAAATTTAGATCCTTATAATTAAGGATCTGTTTTATCACAACTAATTCTCAGCTTCCTCGGCTGCTCCCAGTTCTCCAGATTCTGGAGCTCTGCAGAGGGTTGTGCTGACCTAAGGGTAGGACTTGGCACTTGGCCTTTCGTTTTGCCCTGTTTTTCCACAAATAATTTAAATTCGCTTTTCTGCTAGTTTTTGGGCTTGGTTTGTTGTTTTATTTTTTTAATTAAATGAAGCTGGGATGGTTGTTCCCACTTCGGGAAGAGGCAGGGAAGGCAAGACACAGGATGGTGCTGCCACCTGTGGTTTTAAACCAGAAACAAAAACCAGTTCCAATTCCATCCCCTACCAGGGGCAGGGACACCTTCCACTAGATCAAATTGCTCCAAGCTGTCCTTGAACACTTCCAGGGATGGGACAGCCAGTTTTGCAGAAATCTGAAGGTTTTTTAAAAAAAAAGTTAAATAAAAAAATTATGATAAATTTCCATTGTAACAAAACTAGAAACCTCTTTTCATGTTAAGAAAATATCTGAAAAGTCTTTTTTTTTTGGTGTGGAAATCCTGTGATTTCCCAATTTCTGCCTTCCAGAATCTGACACATCCTGAGTTTATTTACTTTGGTGGTTTGTTTGGGGTTTTTTAACTAAAAAACCTGAGACAACAAACAAAGGAGCTCCTTATTTAATTTGGTGCTGACTGAAATCCCAAAAGCAGATGACCCTTTTCTGATGTCCTCTATAGGCATTACAAATACATTCACTTTGATCTTCTGATTTTGAAACATGATGCTGATAAGTCAGTTTTCCATCAGCAAAAAATGCACAAATTATAGGAAGCCTTAAATTTCTGTTGGAACCTATGAAAACTTACTGATAGCTTTCATCTGAATCCTCTTTTTTTTTTTTTTTTTTTTTTTTAATACATCTGCAGATATATGGAGAGCTGAAAGCTCCTTTTCACTGGAGCACCCAGGAGAAAGAAACCACTACATTCGCACACTCCTTTTGCTGTTCAAAACTGTCTACAAGCAAATATTCAGATTTTGGTGAACTTTATAAACATGACCTCCAGATTTTCCTAGTGAGTAGTGATCATTCAATGGCTTTGCTGTGCTGGATCTTCCCAGAACAAAGTATTTTATCAGCTGGTTCATTCCTCAGTGTCCTCTCCAAAGCAGCTCCAAATACAGCCAGGAAAATGATAATCCAGCCTGGAATCCCTGTCTAATGAAGTGTTCTGTTGGTAGCAAGTCAAAACACTCTCCTAAAACTGAAATGAGATTATAGTTTACCTTGTGCTTTGCAAATCCTTGTCACTGGGGTCTCTCCCACCCCTTAATCAAAGTCTCTGTGGGACAGGGTCTATTTGTGCCCACAATATCCAGTAGAAAGGAAAACTATTCTTTAATGGTATCCTTAGAAAGCTACACTGTGTTCTAAATGAGCATTATTATAAATATTATTTCATAGAGTCCCAGAATGGTTTGGGTTGGGAGGGACTTTAGGGATCATCTCGTTCCACCCCCTGCCATGGGCAGGGACACATTCCACTATTCCAGGCTGCTCCAAACTGGCCTTGGACACTTACAGGGATGGGGCAGCCACAGCTTCTCTGGGCAATCTTTGCCAGGGCCTCGCCACCCTCACAAGGCAGAATATTTCCCTGAGGACTCCTAATTAATTACCAGCACGTGCAGCAAGAGGAGAGGGGGATGCCTGGATGGGGCTGTGAAGGATCATCACTTGCCAGCTGGATTTTTAAACTGAATTCCTAAAAGCACAGAGGCCTCTGTCCGTAAATCTCGCTCTTTGACCCCATATTCCCAAGGGATGAATTGCAGGAACAGACTCAGAACTCCCCAAAAAGAGCATCTTGTGCAACTCTGCGGCAACAGAAACGCTCTGAGCTCAGGCAGCCTCGGTGCTAATCCCCAGCTGGCAGGTTGTCAAGTCACAGCACAACCTTCAGGAGAAATTATTCCCTCTGTGTGATTCAGAAATAAAACATCCTCATATTTTGGAAGGTTTTCTGAGGCTGGAGACAGCTCTCACCTCGCAGGTGGTGCTGTCCCAAAACACTGCCACCAAGGGACTGGACTGGCAGTTTCACAAGAACAAAGTAGGGGAAAGCTGTACTTTTCCCCTTTCTTTTCCTTGCCTCCTCCTTACCCAGGACAGGATTTCTCCCTGCTCCTTCCCAGCTGTTGCTGCAGATGCTGAACCCCAGCCCTGCTGCCATTCCTCCCCCTGCCTGTCTCTGTAGCACCGTCTGCTCACAAGAATTGAAATTCCAGTTAAATATCCGCCTCACCATTTCCCTCCTCCGCTGCTACAGAAGAATTCCAGGATGACACTCAGCAGCAGAATAATGAGGATAATTCTCACTGCGTTTGCACAGCCCACGAGATTCCTTCCTTCAGGACAGGAAGGAAAGTCCCGTGGCTGAGGACAGGAAAGGGAACCACGAGTTCAGCCCGTTTTGGTTTTCCTCTCGTGGGCTCAGCAGCGACATCCCCAGGGCAGCTCCTACACACATCAAAAGGCAGGGATTCAGAAAGCAGCCCCAAAATATATAAAATTTCCACCGGTGGCCTCCAGCCTCCCAGTTTAAAGCCCAGCTCTGCAAACACTTTCCGCAGAACTCCAAACATTTGTGTCCCGGATTTTGGCCGGCCCCCTGTGAGACGTCAGCAGAGCCCAGCTGGAAAATCCCAACCCTAATCCAGCTGTTTTCCTCCTAACCCCACATGCAGAAAAGGATCAGCCTCAGCCCCACAAGTGCAGATGTGGCTCATTTCCCACGCAGGAGCTGCTCCTTTGCAAGTCCCAGTTTAAGTCTTGGACTGAGAGTGGAGCTGGAGAAAGCAGTAGATCCTGGGAAAACATGGGCTTCCTAATAAGGCCTTTTCCAGGCTGGAAACCTCAATTTATCCATCTGTGGGCATCTATAACCTCAGACACGTGAGATTTTCTGATCTCTGCATTTCTGTCATTTCCTGCAAGCTGCTTTTTGAGTGCTCCAAGGAATAGTCCTCCCTCCACGTTCTCCAGAGGATTAAACACCCCTCACCTGGCTGAGCACTCCATGTCCCCCATTCAGTTTTAGTCACTGGGACTTTCTGGGTGCTTGGATTTTAATAGGAATTCTCCTTTTCGCTCACCCATTGTGCACTGGGGGTCTGCATGTCCAAATATCCGAAGGTCCAAGGCTTGCAGGGACCTAAAAGCTGCAAGAGCGGTGGGAAAGCTTCTGCCAGAAAGTGGCAGCAGCAGGCAGGAGATTGCTGTGGGACACACGAGGTTACAGCTCCGAGAGAAACACTTCCCTTCCAAGGAGTTCACGGGCATTTTAGAATCACAGGATGGCTTGGGTCGAAGGGATTTTAAAGTTCATCTTGCTCCATGCTGTGTCCCGCCTTCCACTAGAGCAGGTTGCTCCAAGCCTTGAATGGATGTGCAGCTTTTGGGCAGGCCGTGGGGATGCAGTGGGACACGGAGGAGCCACCTCGGACGGGCGGGATAAAGATTCTCTGGCCCTGGGATGGAGCAGGACTTGCAGCTGTGCCGGCTCGGAGCGGCTCCTAACGAGGTACTGAGGGAGAGGAGTCGATAGATGGTGCTCTCCTGTCACGCAATATCCCAACGTGACGTTCCTGCTAGAAGGGATGCCCACCTTTCCCTGCCTCTCTCTAGGCATGGGGGGTGAGGACCCCCCTCGTCCTGGCCATTTTGGGTGTGTCTCATGCTCCTCTGCTCCTTTTTCCCCACCTCCCAAGGAGCTGTGACCTCCCACCCCCAAATAAACGGTGTTTTGGGGTTTCTATTTCCCTCAGGACTGTCTGTGCACACCACACGGCCTCCCTTGGAAAGAGAGGAGCTCTGCAGCTGTAAAATATTAATAATACGGGTTTCCAATCCAATAATGCCTTCCTGAGACACTGCAGAGCTGATGAGAGCTGATAATGTTCGTTTTCTCTGCAGTGCATTATCTGGTTGGAGCAGCCCTGCTAGGGAGGACAGCTCAGGGTCACTTGGGCACAGAGGGCATTGGGACACGCTGGTTTGGCTGCCTCCTGCTCAGCAAAACATTTCTCTGCCTGCCAGAGCTAATAAAGTGGTTGTTTAATTCTTATTTAATGAGCTGGTGCAGGGGAAGCAGATAATCTTCCCTTGGGAAACATCAAGTCCCTCTGCCCAGCGTGTCCTGTTGGTTGTCCTTTCCATCAGACCCCAGCAAGGAATGCCAGGTGGGAAAAGTGGCTGTGCCTTTCTCTGCTCTTGCTGCACCTGAGCTGGAAAATGTCCCATTTGGGGATTTCATCTAAGAGCTCTTTGGGATGAAAAGAGAACAGGGAGCTCACCTAAAGTCTCTCCATCTCCCTTGATACTTTATATTCCCCTCAAATGTGACTTTGCAGCTGTCCTGGTCTCCAAGCTGCAGCTTTATGAAATCCAAGCGTGAATTTGTCCTGGAAAACCTCAGCTGTGTTTGTGCACCTGTTGGCAGGTGAGACAGCCCATGACACCGGTGTTCAAGGCAGCCCTGGGAGAGCTGAGGGGGTTCTGCATGTCCTCGCTCCCTGCCTCCCGAATTACTCAGAGCCAGGAGGAACCGCCAGTGGGATCCTGCCCTGGGTCTCCGGGAAGGTCTGCTGGAAGGTGACCTGGCACCTGGGAGTGGAACTGGGCAAGCTCTGAGATCCCTCCAAACCCAAATCATTCCATGATTGTATGATCTCCCTGCAGCACAGGGACGGCCAGGACCAGGGCCAACTCCATCCGTGGCACCGCGGGCACACACAGCTCACATCCCAAAACACAACCCAGACATCCAAAGGCACCAGAAGAACCCCAAAGGGAGGAATCCCGAGTTTTCTTCTCAGCTTTAACCGGGGCCACCTGCTTGTGAGCCCAGTTTGTCCTATGGAACAAGAGAGCGCTGGGGAGACCTGTTGAAAAATAAATCATCCGGGGTTAGATGAACAAAGTTTCCCTTTCACAAATCCCAGGATTGCCCCACAGCTTCAGAATGTCCGGGAATAAATGCAGATGAAGCGAACTGAGTAAGAAAACGAATGCAAGGAAAATGTCCTGCAGGAATGGGACATTTGCGGGGAGGGGAGAGGAGACTGGAGCCGGGGGATGGAGCGAAAGCCAAGACCAGTTTGGACTGGGACTGTGCGAGCGGCTCCCACAAAGCCCTGGGTCAGCAAACCGCACGGGCAGCGCCGTCGGTTTGGGATTGCAGCTCCGGGAGGAGGCAAAAGCAAAAATAAAAGAAATCCTCTGGAAAGGGATTGCAAAAGTTTCAGCTGAAACGTGCCCCGGTTTTTGAGATCGCAGCCGAAGCCCCACCTCCGCACACCCATTCCCACCTCCAGCCCGGGAAGGAAAAGTGGCGAATGGTCCCAGCGGCTGCTGGCAGAGGAAAACTTTCGCTCCCAGCGCAGGGGACTGGGATCAGGAGAGTCGTGGAAATGTGAGTATGGCAGCACCTGCTCGCTGCGAGGCGATGCTGAGGAGCGCTGCGGTCCCGAGTTCGGGGGCTGCCTCCCCGCTTTAGGGATTGGGAAAGGTGAAGTTTCTCAAGCTGCTTTTTTTTCCCCGGCTTGTTTTGCAAGACTCCTTGAGCCGCCTGGGCTAGGGAGCTGGATTTTCCCAGCAACTTAAAAAGGTGAAGGGGAAAAAACAAGGAGTGGTTACACGCCTGTTCCCTGCCGGCTTTCTGCACGTGTTTTGTCGCTTCCTCTCCGTGCTTATTTATTTCGGTTTGGTTTGTTTGTTTGTTTTCCCATTGAAGCAGCTTCACTTATTTCTCCCTTCGCAGGGAGTTTTCCCATTGCCGCGCTGGGTTTCTTGTAAAGTTTTGCTTCTTCTGTTATGGCAACGCCTCTGCCCAGCCCAGATCTCGTGGAGATGCCAGGCGGGCATGGACGTGACCTGTCCCTGGGCTGGCACAGGGGCACCCTGGCCGAGCCGCGGCTTCTCCAGCAGTGCCTTGCTTGGGAGGGGAACTGCTCAAGGAATGGTGTGGGCTTGGAGGCACCTCAGAGCTCTCCCAGTTCCACCCCCGTGCCTGCAGCAGGGTCACCTCCCACCAGAACTTCCCAGCGAGCCATGGCAGGATCCCAGTGATGGTTCCACAAAGGTGACCTCCTGGCTCTGAGCAATTTGGGGGCAGGGAGCAGGAAAGGGTTTAAGTCCGAGAAAAAGGGGGAAGCCTTTGTGCTGTTGTGCAGGGAATCTGGGAGCAGCCCAGAGCCCACGGTGAGGCTCTAACCTGGGGACAAGCCCCGTGTTCCGGGCTGAGCTTCTCCGTGGGACCTTAGTCCGGTTAAAAATAGATCCTAAGCCCCCTTTCTCCGTGTTCCCTGGCTCCCAGTTTGGTCCCAGTGGTTCACTGGGGGTGCTGGTCTGCCCCGTGCTGCCGCTCGGCAGCACATCCCGATTTTATCCGGAACCTGCTGCGTGTGCCCTGGATCGAGGCGGATGGAATGTTTGGCATTTCGAGCCATGAGGTGGCTAAATGCGGACTTGAGGGATAGCTTGGGAGCCTCATTACCCATCTTTAGCCTCCAGGGTTTGGAAAAGTTCGTTTCCTAAAGAAACGGAGGCGGTGTGTGAGACACAGCAGGGGATGGGGGGAATTTTTGGCTTGAAACACGATTCAAAGACCGCGAGGCTCTGAAATGTCATCTGGGGGAAACTGATAGTGAGAAATCCTGGGACAAGCTCGCTCCCAGGGATGCATGAAAGGGCTTGTTGCTGTCAGGCAGCTTGGCTGGGGCCAGATGTGGCTCCAGCTGCAGGCCTGGGGACTTCCAGAAAACAATCTCCATTTTCACTGGACTTTCTTGAACCCGTCTAAATGTGCCAGTCTGGAACTGCCTTGGGAATGAGCAGGAGATGCCTCTGGGAGGAGAAAGAAAAGAATTATACAGATGACTCCCATGATACAGATGACTTTGCAGTCCATTCATATTAAATAATGGGAGAAGGACATGAATTAATTCCCCCTGCTGCCCAAAATATCCTGTGCCAGCTCCAGCCTCCAGTGGCTGCTCTGAACTGGGGCTTTGCTCCTTGTCCCAGCATTGCCCCAAAATGTCACCAAGTCTCTCCTACCCGCAGTGGTTCCTCCTGCTCTTTGTAAGCAGCTCCTCTCTTGCTGACTCCAGAAGTTTCTCACTTCCTAAGCTCTGCTCAGTTCCCTTTCATGGCAGCAAGCATTTCCCTGTTCCTGCCCTTCCATCCATCCCTCTTGTGTGCAGGTGGCTGGCAGCGTTCCCAGCTCCCGGGGAAGCAAATCTTCCTGGTCTCCCCCAGACTTTTGGGGATGCTTTGCTTGTTTATCTCAGGGTTAGTGTGGAGGGAGGAAAAACAAGCTGCCCTTGGATGTCCCGTGGACAGAAAAGGGCAGGAAGCAGGTGAACTGGAGTGTGAACTGGAGCTCCCCGTGGAATACTCAGCATTTGCTGGGGAGCAGGCCCTGGCCCCGGGCAGAACACACGTGCAGATGGAGAATCCTGGGTTTGTTGGGATATGGGTTTTTTTTAAGATATTGATAATACATAACATCCTTTGGATTGCTCCAGGAAGCCTCAGCTCCAGGGAGCTGCTGTGGTTTTCACTCGGGCTGTGTGCCCGAGGCACGAGGCTTCAGCAGTGGCTCCTGCTCTTCATTTTGCAAGAACTTCCCCTTCTAAAAGTTAGTTTTTTTCACTGGAGGGGCTGCATCTGTTCCTCACTGGAGCCACTCTGGCTCTGCCTGTTTCCTCCAGCTGCTCCAGGCACTGCCAAGTCTTACAGCTTTTCTGAAGGACTCAGAAAAATTCCATGCTTTCCCTCAATCTTCACTCCTGTCCAAGCAGCAAGAAAGTACAGAGGAAGAAAAAAATATCAAGAAGGTATTTATGGTGTATAAAACCCCAAATCAGGAAAACCCTGTTTTGGGATCAGACTTGTATTGGCAGGTGTTTTTCTGTAGAGCCAAGCACTGGCTGCAGCCTGTGGAGAGGCAGGTGTCTTCTGGGGAACAGGCTCTTCATTCATCATTTTAACTCCTATCCAGGGGGTTTCAGCTGCTGGGCTAATTCCCTGCCAAACACACAGGAGGTGTTGCTAAAATAGAATATCCCCACTGAGGGCACCAGACATGGCTTTTCTGTAGCACTCACCACATCTGTCCGTCCCCAGCAGGAGCAGGTTCAGCATCTGGCACGATCCAGAGGAGAGGGCCGACTTTTTTATTCGATATCCTGCATAAAACCTTCCAGAGGAGGAGTAAAGCTTGCAAAGCCTTGAGATCCTGCCCTGGCAAATGTGTCACACGTCCCTGAGCCGAGCTGCTCTCAGACACAGCTCAACTGCCAGCACAAGCAAACCCAGGGGTCACAAGGGCAGGAGTGGCAGGAGGTTTAATGGGATGCTGTTTGTGCACAGAAAGGGATTTATCCTGTGAAAGCTTGGGAAGCAGCAGCAACACGGTTGAGCTTGAGCAGGGGGTCTTGGGGAGGGAGCAGACCCGGATGGCTCCATAGCCCTGGGCAGATTTGAGAGCAAAACTGAACAAGTGATTCATGGAATTATGCAATTCCCAGCCTTGCTGCTTATGTAACTGCACAGCACCTCCCTCGGCTGGAACCTCTGCCATTCCTTCCCTCTCCAGTGCTGCTTTTGGGTGCTTTACACTATGGAAGGGAAAGTCACCCCAGCCCAGTGATGGGACTGCCTTGCAAGGATGCAGGAATGGAAGGAGAGCAGCCTTGGGGAGGGTTTGGGGGATGAAAAGCTGGACATGACCTGTCCATGTGCTCTGGCACCCAGAACCCCCCTGCCCTGGGCTGATCCCACAGGGCAGGGGGGGATTCTGCCCCTCTGCCCCTCAGGTGACACCCCCCTGCAGAGCTGCTCCAGCCCTGGAACAACAGCACAGGGACCTGGAGCTGCTGGAGAGAGTCCAGAGGAAGGCCCACAGCTGCTCCCAGGGCTGGAGCCCCTCTGCTCTGGAGCCAGGCTGGGACAGCTGGGGGGGTTCTCCTGGAGAAGAGAAGGCTCCAGGGAGACCTGAGAGCCCCTTGCAGGGCCTAAAGGGGCTCCAGGAGAGCTGGAGAGGGACTGGGGACAAGGGATGGAGGGACTGCCAGAGGGCGGGGTTAGGTGGGATATTGGGAAGGAGTTGTTGGCTGTCAGGGTGGGGAGGCCCTGGCACAGATTGCCCAGAGAAGCTGTGGCTGCCCCATCCACAGGGGATGTTGTGAGAGGTCCCATCTCTGTTTTGGTACCACCAGGTGAGCTCCAGCTCCTTCACTGCATCTGGAGCAGGTGAGGACCCTTCCAAGAAGGGCTCCAGCTCCTGGCAGGGTGTGCCAAGGAGGGAGGGAGCTCTGTGAGACCTGGTCACAGAAATGGGGAGGAGGGTTTCATCCCTCTTAAGTCATGGGGGTCAGGGCTGGCAGGGACCTGTAGAGAGCAGCCAGTCCTGCCCTGTGCCAGAGCGGAGCTGGAGCCTCTCCCTCATCGCCTCTGTTTGCATGCCATGGGTTTCAACACCAGTTTTCCCCTTTCTTCTAATCTTTTAAACTGAAGCAACATTGCTCTTTTTATCTAACTTCTTCTAAGCTTTCTGGGATGTGTCATCCCAGCCCGTTTCTCCTTACAGAGAATCACTGAGCTGGGCTAATCTCATTTTCACTTTCTTTCTGCCAGTTTGTTCAAGACAGGCACAGCTTTTTGAGCACATCCACGCATCCCCTTTGTTCCTTCTCCAGTCTTTTTTTTTTCCCAGGGAGGGCATGGTGTGTGTCCACTGTTCTTTTCCTCCTGTTGTGTTGTAAAGCCTCTTTTCCCCCCATGTTTTCCAAAGCAGCTTCCCCTTTAACACAGGCACGCTCATAAATACACACAACTGACGCCATCCCAGCTTTACTGCCAGTGAATGAAAATTATCCTGCAGGAGGAAGACAGATTAGGGAATATTTGCTGGCATTTCAACTCCCCTGCTGGGATTTAATTTGCTGTGTTACATTCGCTGTTATTTACTCGTGCTCCGCTGAGCCCAGCGGGTGCTTTTCCTTGCTCAGCTGGCAGGAGCTGCCATTAATAAAGCCATTGGATAGATTGATGTCCTTGGGAATGGGGACAGGACGCTGGTGGCACCGAGCCTGGTCCCTTGCTCTGGCAGCCAGGGTTGTTGTGCAGGCACAAAGAGAAGGTGGGAGAGGTTTGGAGGGATTTCTGCTGCCCTGGTGTCAAGGAAAGGGCACCGTGGGGACAAGTGGAGCACCTTAATCTGTGCTGCAAATGTTTGTGGGATTATCTCAGATATGGGCATGGGCAGGACAAGGGGGAATGTCTTCCCACTGCCAAGGGGCAGGGTTAGATGGGATTTTGGGAAGGAATTCCTCCCTGTGAGGATGGGGAGGCCCTGGCACAGGTTTCCCAGAGAAGCTGTGGCTGCCCCTGGATCCCTGGAAGTGTCCAAGGCCAGACTGGACGGGGCTTGGAGCAACCTGGGCTAGTAGAAGGTGTCCCTGCCCATGGCAGGGGGTGGGACTGGGTGGGCTTTAAGGTCCCTTCCAGCCCAAATCAATCTGGGATTCTGTGATCTTTCGTCAGTCCCCTCTCTCTGCTCTTTCTGAGCATCACTTTTCCCTTTGGCATAATTGTTTTCAGCATGACTTTCTCGATACACATTTGGAAAAGCCCTGCTGGGAGGGGTACCAGGGTGGTGGGGGGATAGTTGAACTGTTTTCCATCTGTGTTTATGTCCCCAGGCTCTGCACAGATGGGGGTTATTCCCCTGCTCTGCCTCTTTGCAGTGAGGAGATGTCAGGCAAGCAAGGCTGGCACTACTGGCAGTGTTTTATGGCACCACTCGGTGTGGGACTGAGCTGCTGCCCCTCCAAGCTGAGCTCCCTGTGCCCACTCCAGCCTGGGTTTGTCATGCCAGGCCCTGCCTTTCTGAGGGCTTCAGTGACCCGAGACAGAGGTGGGGAGAAAACAGGGTTTGAGGACAAATCCTTTGCCAGCTGATGGATCTGCAGCATCAGGCACCTTTGCTGTCTGAACAACCATCCATCCATCACCTTCCCTGGGTGTCTGAATATAAAACCCACGTATAGCTGCCACCAAGCCCTTGCACTGACAGCATCAGAGGTGACCCCTGGTGACACCTGGCCACCTGTGCATCACCCCACCAGGCTCCCAAACACACCAGCTGGGCATGGGAAGTCCCTCCCTGATTTGTGGGAGAAACAATTTCGCTGGAGAGTTCCCTTGGAGATGTACAAGGAAGCAATATTCTGCTCCATCAGGGTGCAGCACTGGTTTGCAAGGGCTTTGGGACACCACTCTTTGTCACAGACCCTACCACCCCTGCCTGTCACCCTGTGTCCCACCCTGTACCAGCCTCTCCGTGTCTGTGTCTCCCTGAAAAGCGAATTTCACACTCCTGTGATTTGGGGGAGAAGAGGTGAAAGGCACCACTGAGAGCTCTGAGGGTTGAGGTTGGGAAGTGGGTGCTGTTGGTCCTGGTCCTGCAGGGCTGGGCTGGGAGGGTGTTTGTGTGGGAGTCTCTGGAATCCAATCTGGGATTGGCTATTTCTCACCTTTTCCCATGCTCCATGGCAAACATGCTGGGATGCCTGGAGCAAGGCAGGAATAGCAGTTCCCACTGTGTATCTTTGTTTTTGGAGTGCTTGAGGAGACTCGGGCCAGCTCAGGGCTGCAGATCTGATACAGGCAGGTGTGTCCTCCCCAGTCCCCTTGGTTTTGCTCTTCCTGCTCTCTCCTTCCTCTGACCTGGGGATATCTTCTGGGATTTACCACCTCACCCCTCCTTTTCCTCCTTCCCCAGCCCACAGCACTGATCCTGTTCTGCCTCTTTCCTGCAGAGGAGCAGATTCGCTCACACCTCTTGACCTCACCTGGGAGAAACTGCACTGAATGAAAATTACCCTTCTTTCCATCCAGAGGTGGAGAAAAACGTGGCTCTTGCCAAGCCAGTGCCATTCCCAGAGGATGCTGCCACAACTGGGCTCGGTCCAGTCCACAGACTGACCTGTGTGTGCTTCTCTCTTCCTGCAATTTTTTTTTTTTTAAAGACCAGTTAAATCTTATCTGCCTCTTTGTTTGATCTGCTCCTTGTCCTTTGTGCTGGATCAAAGTACTTTTCTGCTTCCTCCCGCTCTTGAAGGAGTGTTGTGGATGAATGGCATGAAATACATTTATTCTCATTCTGGACTGCTTGGGAAAAGCTCTGCAGCGTTTGAGATCCCTGCTGAGCATTTCCCCTCGGGAAGCAGCCACATCCCCTCTTCCACAGGTAAAAGACTGGAAGCAGGGCACCTCACTGGAGTGAGGGGAAGGTGTGGATGGGTGGGATGGATGGAGCCAGACCTGGCTGTGCCTCCTTGGCTGCTGGCAGATGGTGCAGGTTGTCCTTGATCCAAAGGCCATCCCAGGGGAAAGGAGAACTGAGTTCCTCCAGAGCAGTGTGGGAAATCTGGGGGCATTCTGGTGCACAGCAAAGGGTGAGGGGCTTTTACCCCCTGCTTGGGCAGGGATTAGTGAAAACGTTTCTAACTGGTGCTTTCCAGCATTTTGTTCTCTCAAAAAGACTCTGAAAGCTGATTCTGGGAGAGCTTGGACTAATCCCAGGTGTTAAAGGGTGGGTTAAAGGATGCACACATTTAAAGCAGAGCCTGGAAAGGATGGGCAGGAGGAGTAAAATACTCCAGCACCCCGCGGGATTTGTGGTTTGCAGCTCTAAGTAAATGCATGTTTGGTGAGGAGGGCTGGAAAAGATATTAACACAGTTAACCAGGGCATTAAACCTACAGTGGTTCCCAGCTCCATGAAATCCAGGCTTAGGCTCTTCTTGGCATCCTCCCTTTGATTTTCCACCCTTTTTTCCTCCCACTGTGTCACCCCTGAGCTTTGGAGGGGCTCAGTGGCTGTAATTAATTCCTCCCAGCCCTGTTCCAGAGCCAGGATATCAGACCCCCTGGGCTGGATCCAGGCAGGTGCTTTTGCTCCAGCACTGCTGAACCCTCCAGGGGTTCAGGAGAGCTCTTTGTGGCCGCTTTAATTTATGATCAAATTCACTTTATTGATCCCACCCCGGATTTTGTTGCAGCAATATGTCTTGAAATGGGGCTGAGGGCAGCAATTGCTTTGTGCAGAGGATGGTGTGGAGCTCATAACTCAGGGATGAGCAGGGCCTCTCTGGAATTTACCTCTCCTGTGCACTGTGCTTAAGGGTTTATAAACACTACACTTTAAGGCAGTCTCCTCCTGCTAGAATTTACATCAACCCCTGCATTTGTTAATTTGTTTCAGGCTACGGGTCCTCGCTCCTTTGCTTCCCATCATGGGGGAAATGGAATTACATGAAATAATAATGGAGAGCCTTTCACCCCATTTGCCTTGGTGCTTGCAGAGATGAAAACATCTATTAGAGTGTGCTGAATTGAAAGCCTAATGGCTTTAACGTGCCTCCAAACAATGCAGCTTCCTGAGTGGGAAGCCTGAAATTCCGACATGGGCCACTCAGGGAGCAGGGAGTGAAGGTCCAGAGAGAAGGGAAGGAGGTAAAAAGTGCAGGGAAGGGGGTGGGGTGGCTTCCCACCCTGTTTCTTTACACTGTTAAATTTAGGTGCCCATTTCTCCAGCCCATTTACATCCTTCAGTGCCCTTTTCCCCTTGGTTGCCTGTTTCTCCAGCCCATTTGCTCCCTCAGTGCCCTTTTCTCCTTCTCACTGAGATCCCTCTGGATGCCCGTTTCTCCAGACCATTAAGGTCCCTCAGCGCCCATTTCTCCATCCCTTTGAGACCTCTCTGGATTCCCATCTCTCCAGCCCCACTGAGATCCCTCAGTGCCCGTTTCTCCAGCCTGGTGAGGTCCCTCTGGACGGCAGCACAACCATCAGCTTTGCCAGCTGCTCCTCCCAGTCTCTTTTCTGCGCTTTTCTATCTTGCACTCTGCCCCCTCACCCGGGGTCATCGTTCAGGATGTCAGATTACCCCAGATAATGTTTACACCTCTTACCCTTGGTTCTGTGGCACAGCATTCAACCTCCCAGGCCTCCTGGTGATCGTGTTTTTGCAGGGCTGCTTTTGTTGCTTCGGGGAGGAATGAAACCCAGGAATAATTAGTATTTCTCGTGCTTGTTGCGTGGGTGGTCGCTGAGCACAACAGCATCTCGCCGTGCTGAGCAAGGGCGATTCAGGCAGAGGAACTGAGCATTGTGCTGGGTGATTTATTTTGGCAGGCCCAGCAGGATGACGAGCACGGCTCCCAAGAGCAGCTACCCGGATCCGACGCGGAAAGCGCTCTGCAGGAGCCCGTTTCTGAGCATCAAGGTAAATGTGCTTCCTGTGATTATCCTGCTTCCTGCAACACCCCCTCGGGGTTCCTGGCCTGGCAAAGAGGAGTTTGGCCTTCTGCAGGAGGCCTTGAGAGGGTTTCTGATTAGCAGGTGTATCCCCGTGTGCTTCCTGTGGCAGAGGCACCGTTTGGTGTGGAGCTGTCTCCATCTGAGAGTGAGTAGTGGGACAGCAAGGTTGAAATGCATATTTATCTTCCAGGTTCTGCAGTATTTAACTTCATGGAAGCACAGAATGGTTTGGATTGGAAGGGACCTTAAAGCTCATCTCATTCCACCCCCTGCCCTGGATATTCCACCATAGAATGTTGCTCCAACCTGGCCTTGGACACTTCCAGGGATCCAGGGGCAGCCACAGCTTCTCTGGGCAACCTGTGCCAGGGCCTCCCCGCCCTCACAGCCAAGAATTCCTTCCCAATATCCCATCTAACCCTGCCCTCTGTCATATGGGAGCCATTCTTCAAAATCTTGTGGCCTCCTGGACTTGGTGCAACCCCAGGTCCTCATGGTGAGCGCTTGAAGAGCTCTGCAGAACTACAGGCTGGACCTGGGGTGGCTCCCTCTGTCCTGCAGCATCTGCTTTGTTCCCTTTTGGCTCAATAATTGTTTTTTATCAGTAATTAACAACATTATTAACTGCTACACTCAGTGTAGTTGGAAGCCAATTGCCTGGCTTGTTAGAGAGTCTCACCAGGCTGCAGAGCAAAAGATGACAGCTGGTGTTAAAGGCTTAAGATGTCTCTTAAGTGAGACTTGTTTTCACCCCCAGGGCAGAGCTGACCATGCATTATCCTCACACAGTTATCCTCAGCACAGGATGTTTTCCCCAGATCTCTTGGGTTTTTTTCAAGAACTTAGGTCACCCTGTCCGGTTTCTAAATGACTTCCTCGGAAAAGAAAGCTCCCAGCGCAGGGTTTCAGTGGCTCTTGCAGAAACACAAAACCATTGCACAATGTGGTTTATGTGTTTGAAGTGGCTTGAGGACCAAAAATCACAGCCCTGCAGTTTGTACATGTATTTATATCTCCAGAGAGTGTGTCACAAAAACTGGTTGCCACGTGTCAAAATGCAACTGGAGGGCACAACTAAAAACTGGCTTGTTTTGGCTTCTAGGAGCATTAAACTTGAGATAGATAAGATATTGGAAAGGAATTCTTCGCTGGGAGGATGGGGAGGCCTTGGCACAGGTTGCCCAGAGAAGCTGTGGCTGCCCCTGGATCCCTGAAAGTGTCCAAAACCAGGCTGGATGGGGCTTGGAGCAAGCTGGGCTACTGGAAGGTCTCCAGGGGCTAGAACAGAATGATCTTTAAGGTCCCTTCCAACAACACGCCCAACCAAACTGGTTTGGATTAAACTTGGACCAGGCTGGTTCCTCCCAGCCCTATTCTCTGTAAGCACAGCCCAGTGCACAGGGGTTTATCATGTGCCAAGGCACAAAACCCTTCCTTAAAATAGCAGCCAAAGTCTCCCAAACACATGGAAGCAGCGTGACAGGGACTTCCCTGTGTCAGCTGGGGCAGGACAGTGTGTGCAGCTTTCAGAGCCCTCACAGGGAGGATTTGTTGCCAAACTGCACAGCCAACACTGGAAACACATGGAACCTTTGTGAGAAGGTGTTTTTTTTTTTGGACCACCAAGAGGGAGGAGATGATGTTGTTTAATCCTCAGGTCTGCAATTTACTGGCTGCAGACTGAGTGTGTTTATCTGTTCTCTTACAACACGTGGGGTGGGAGCAGCAACACCTCACCAGCGTGGTGCAGGGCTTAGCAGAGCAAAGCCTTCAGGAATACACTAAAAATTCTCTAGAAAAGCAGAAAAGCAGCACATTTGATCAGAGAAGCTCCTCCTTGGACGTGTGGCAGAGCGGAAAGGCACTTATCCCAGAGCTGGCTGTGGAGGGGGTGGACAGTGGAGGAGGTTGCTCTGCATCCTGGCACTGCAAGAGGGTTATTTTCGGTACCAAGCACCCCCTGTCCCTGGTCCAGGTGTTTAGTGTTACCTCAACACAGGCTCTCCTATTAATGCTTCACAGATGTTTATTTTAAAAAGCCATTTTGAAACCTCTCCCTTCCTTCCTCCTCAGCCTGCGGAAATGCTCCTGTGGATTCTCCGAGTTGTTTTAATTCTGCTGACCTAGAGGGGAGAGGTTACAAGCATGTCTTGGCCTTTCCATGGCAAACAGGTGCCAGATGGCTGAGCTGGGGCTTGTTTCTGGGAGCACCCAGCTCTGGGGCTGCTCCTGGATTTGTCTGCAGACCCAGATCAGCTGCTGGGGCAGCCCATCAGACCCAGGCCAGCCCCACCAGTCCAGCAGATCTAAAGTTTAGGAGTCTGTCCCTTCTTTCTCTGGCAGAAAACTAGCTGTGCTGTGGTCTGATGGCTGACAGCAAACAGCCCCTGGAGCCAGAACTGGGGGCCTTGCCTGGTGCTGACCCCAACCCACTGCAGGTCCTTTGCAGGGCCCTCTCTCTTTTCTGTGCTTTTCTCTGCCCGGATGGGAGGATGAACCACCAGATTCCCAACCCATTTTTGACCTCCTGAGCCGCAGAGGATGTGGGGCAGTGGTGGGCAGCTGCTGGGCTGATGTAAACCAGCATGACGTGAAGGTCCTGCATTTGGATGAGCACTGGGCTGCGGATGCCTGGAATAAATGAATCTGGCTTCAGCCTTTCCATTCTGACCTCATGTGTTCAGGAAACAGAGCCTGGACATAGCCAGTGGCTTGTAGGAGTTTTAGCAAAGCTGGCTCTGGGGAAGCTTTCCTTTGGCTGGGTGACATCTTCCTGGTCCAAACACGTTACACCCATCAATGGTGACGTGAGCCTGGAAGGGGGAAGGTCCTGGATTGCATCCTGGTTTTCGTGTTATCCACCCCTCACTTTGGGTGGGGGTAACCCCAGCACTGCAGTTCTCAGGGACTCAGGGGGGCTTGAGCATCCTCTCTGTCCCTTTCTGTGCTGTAAATACTCCCCTGGCTGACAGAGCAGCCCAGTTTGGCAGTGATCCCTGATCCTCCAGCCCTGGATCAGAAGGAGATGTAGCAGAAACCCAGGCCAGGCTGAGCAGCTCCTCTGGGTGAGGCTTGTCCGTGGTGGGAGCTGCAAAACACTCAGAGCTGGAGCAGTGCCCTGCTCTGGTCAGCAAGCGGGTAAAGATCTGCAAAAAGCAGTGCCCTGAGGGTTTGGGCATCACCCAAGGCTGAGGCAGCAGATGATGGAAGGACCCAGAGGCATCCAGCCTGGCCTGCAGTGAGATGGGTGGTCTGCCTCTCCCACATGTGGAGGGCCATGTGGGGAAGGAGATGACTTGCCAGCTCCTTTCCTTTGCTGGGTACTTTGCAGAGCTGTGAATAAAGGGGAGATCCATCCCTCCCCTTCCCTCCTTGGACAGGTCACTTGGCACTTGGGAAATGCTTCTGTGAGAGGGCCAGGGAGATGGACTCTGCTCTCTCTGGGGCAGCTCGAGCCACTTGTTTCCCTGGGCAGCCCAGCACCTGCACACCCCAAACCGTGGAGGAGATGAGGTCAGATTATCTTCTGGGAGAGGATGGATTTTGGCAAGGTTTCCTTCTGGAAGTGCAGAAGAACCATCACATTTTCCGAAGGAGATGTGCTTTACAATCCAGGGCTTTGTAATAGGGAAAGGAAAACATTCTGAGTTATTCTCCCTGACCTTCTGGTTTTCTTTGAACAAGCTGTTTGTTGCTGTTTGGAAGGGCTCATTCCTGTCCCAGGATTGCTCCCAGCACTGGGGATGGTTGCTGCCCCTGGCTGGATGGGAACAGGAATTGTGCAACCTCCCACTTCTGCTTGTGGATCTTAGGGACAAGGCCAACACAAACAAGCATCATCCCAACCGAAACAATGTGCCTGTCCAAAGCCACTTTTCATCTGAAGAAATTACACCCTCCTTGCAGATACTGACCCCATTGTTATTTTTGGCAGAGCACTATTTCGTGTCCCTATTAATTTCAGAAGATTTCACTGATGGCAGAGCAGGGATAATATTTCAAAGGCTCGTGGTCAAAGGTTTACGCTCAGTAACCGTGCCTTTCTCTGGAGATGCAGTTTGTTGCGCTGCATCTCTCGGTGACCGTGCTGGATGCTCTTCTCTTTCTGTGTTGGCAGTTCTTTGTGCTCTGCCACGGGCTCCTGCAGCTCTCCCAGCTCCTGGTCTCTGGCTATCTGAAGAGCTCCATCTCCACCATCGAGAGGCGGTACGGCCTGTCCAGCCGGACCTCAGGGCTGCTCGCTTCCTTCAATGAGGTGAAACCAGCTCTCCCCTCCCGCCCTCCCCACGCTCCCCTCGTTCCCCCATGGGACCTCTCACTCTCTGTGTCCTGCTGCAGGTGGGGAACACGCTGCTGATCGTCTTCATCAGCTACTTCGGGAGCCGGGTGCACAGACCCCGTTTCATCGGTGCTGGCGCCATCCTCGTGTCCCTGGCTGGGTTCCTCATGTCCCTGCCCCACTTCCTCACCGGGCCCTATGAGTTTGACCAGTCTGTCGCCAGTAAGTGCTCCAAGAACTTATTTTGGGCCTTTTGGGGATGGGAAGGGGAAATGATAGGAGCCCAGAATGGTTTGGGTTGGAAGGGACCTTAAACCCCATCCATTTCCACGGATAGGGGCACCTTCTACTGTCCCAGGTTGCTCCAAGCCCTGTCCAACCTGGCCTTGGACACTTCCAGGGGTGGGACAGCCACAGCTTCTCTGGGCAACCTGTGCCACGGCCTCTCCAGCCTCATAGCCAAGAATTCCTTCCCAATATCCCACCTAACCCTGCCCTCCAGCAGTGGAAATCCATTAAGAAATTCCCTTCCCTAGGGAGGCTGGGAACTGCAAGTTTGTCCTCAAGGAATTTTATTTTTCTGAGAATGAAACCATCGCAGTCCTGAGAGGGAACAGCTGGTGGTGGGAAGCAGAGCCAGGGGACATGGGAACCCTGGAACCATGGGAAAGGGCATGAAAACAGTCAGGCTGTGCCTCTGGTGGCCCTTGCTGTCTGCAATGAGGGAGTGCTGGTTTCACACCCAACTCCTCCTGTTCCTCCAGCCTCACCTGCCTTCCCCTGTCTAGCTGAGCTTGAGGCAATGCTTTGAGGTTTTAGACCCCACCAGAAAATCAATGTCCTATAAGGAACACGCAGGTCTAAGTCACTCGTGGAGGGAACAGGCCAGGGTGGATTTGGGATTTCCTCCTTGAAAGAAAGTGAAGAGATGAGAAAAGAAAAAAAGGAGAAAAGCACTTTCTTGTTAGGTCCCTGAATCTCCAAATCTGTTGCTCCAGCAAATCTTTTAGAAGCTTCCTCTGGCTCAGCAGAGGGAGCACAGCTGGTTCACACAGATCTGTATGTCCAAAGCCACTTTTCAGCTGAAGAAAGGCACCACTTTCCAACAGGCACCAGGGGAAGACTTAATAGGTGAATAAGTCATGGCTGCAAAGAGGATGCTAATGACAGTTTGGAAACAATTAGCCACCTCTTGGTGCACGTGACCCCATGTTTGAGCACTCAGAGTTCCACAGGATTTAGGGGGTAACCATGGAAATCCTGCTAAAAGCACCCCCCTCCTCCCACCCAGTATTTTGAGGAAGACAAGGGTGCTGGAATCAGCACTTTCACTTGCTAAGCCTTTTCTTGGTACATGAGTTCTCATTTCTTGAGCAGCTGTTCACAAAATCTGCAGTTTTGCTCATTTACCTTTCTTGGAAGGAATATCAGAGGTCCTTTAAGTGACCTCAGCTCCACTTGTTCAATGGAGGTGGTTTTTCATGGCATGTGCATCCATCTCTGTGAACATCTGAACAGTAACCTTTGCACTTCCTTTGGATTTTATTCCACACAACATCTAAGGTTAGGATAATGAATTAAAGAATGTGGAGCTGCTTCTGCAAGTCCAGAGGAGGCCATAGGAATGCTCAGAGGGTTGGAACTCCTCTGCTCTGGAGCCAGGCTGGGAGAGCTGGGGGGGTTCACCTGGAGAAGAGAAGGCTCCAGGGAGACCTGAGAGCCTCTTGCAGGGCCTAAAGGGGCTCCAGGAGAGCTGGAGAGGGACTGGGGACAAGGGATGGAGGGACAGGACACAGGGAATGTCTTCCTATTGCCAGAGGGCAGGGTTAGATGGGATATTGGGAAGGAGTTGTTGGCTGTGAGGGTGGTGAGGGCACAGGTTGCTGGGATAATCTGTGGCTGCCCCTGGATCCCTGGAAGCATCCAAGGCCAGGGTGATTCTCTGATCTCCTGAGTCACTCCCCACGTGCTCCTATCTTTGGGAAGCTCTTTCTCCAGACCAAGTCCCTCAGACCTGTCCCCGTCACCTACAGGCACGTTCAGCAACACCACCGACCTGTGCCAGCCCCGGCCCCGGGCGAACCTCAGTGATGCCAACTGCACCCCCCGGGCCAGCAGGGAGAACCACGAGGTTCTCCTGGTCATGTTCATCGCCCAGGCCCTGCTGGGCATCGGTGGCGTCCCCATCCAGCCCTTTGGGATCTCCTACATCGACGACTTTGCCAGCGAGAGGAACTCCCCCCTCTACCTGGGTAAGGCAGCCAGGATGAGATTGATGGCAAGGCTTCAAGCCTGGGCAAACCTCAGACAGAACCTGGAGTGCTGGAAAACATGATTTGAGGGAAATGCTGGGATTTTGGGCCTGAGGGTGATAACCTGGAGACAAGACTTAATAATCATGTCCTCCTCCAAAAAGGCTTCAGGAAGGCAAAGAGGAATAATCTGTGTTCACAAAAGGCAGCAATGGGTTTAAGGTGCAGCAATGACGACTCTGTTTAGACATTAAGAAAAATTATAGGAAGCTAAAAACTAAAAAAATAATCCAAAATTCAAAAAAAATTTAAATATTATTACAAAATTATAGGAAGCATCTTGGAGATGGGAGAGTATCCTTCAGCAGAGGGGTGCTAGAGAACAGCTTGGGCACAGGCCTAGAAAGGATGTCCCAGGGTGATGGGATGGACAAGATGGTCCTTGCAGGTCCTTCTACTCCTTTTCTGGTGAATAACATTGAATTGAATTGAATTGAATCGAACTGAATTGAATTGAATTGAATTGAACTGAATTGAACTGAATTGAATTGAATTGAATGGAGCAGCAAAGGTGGATCAAAACCAGGTCATCACTGTCAAAAAAAATTGAACTAAAACATCAAATTTTGCTCAGGTGGTTGATTCAAACCTCTGAACCACAGCTGAAAGGATCACATGTAAGGCAGGAGTCAAATCTCACATGTGTTGATATGTTGACACGTAGGAGAGTTCACTGATAACTTTTATCTCCTTGACATTGTAAAAAATCTCAGCATTTCCCGGATTTCTTATGCCAAGAGGCACATCTTGTTCCTGGGCGTATTCCAGTCTTTCTAGGAGGCTGAGGAAGAGTGGCAGGGAAGGTCTGAGCCTTGCAAAACCTTTCCTTTGAAGGGAGCGTGGGACTGTTGCTCTGTGAGGGGGGAAGATGAGGAAGCTGTCAGGAAAATAGTCTGTGCTGGAGGCGGACACTGAGGAGCCTGGTCCTGCCTGGAGGCACCTCCTGTCCCTGTGGTCCTTTCCCACAGGGTTGAGCCCTTTCTGCTCTCGTCCCTCTGCAGGAATCCTGTTCTCTGTGACGGTCATTGGGCCAGGGGTGGCCTTCATGCTGGGCTCTGCCATGCTGCAATTCTACGTGGACATCGACAAAGTCAGCGGAGGTGAGTGAACGCGCCCTGGGAGGGATTTTAGAGCAGTGGGGTCTCTCCCTGTCTTCCCTGCTGGTTTGATGTCCCTCTCTCTGTCTGTGTTGCAGCTGAAGTCCAGCTCACCCATGAGGACCCGCGGTGGGTGGGTGCCTGGTGGCTCGGGTTCCTGGTGGCAGCCAGCCTGGTGGCTCTGTCTGCAGTGCCCTATTTCTTCTTCCCACGGGAGATGCCTAAAGAGGTAGGAGAGGTGCTGCAGGTGGGCCTGTTGGCACTGCACACACACAAACCCCTCGTGTTTAAATGCACATCCCTCCCTCAGCAGCAGAAGCAGAAGCTGCTGCATACACGGGAAACACGACCAGGGAAGTGGTAGTGAAGCTTGGAGCTGCATCCCAAAGCTGGAGGGGAGCTTGGTTTGCTCTCATCTCTCATGTCAGAGGCCCTTGTGGTGCTCAGCAGCTTATGGATGTGATCATTTCGTGGTGGAGCACTGGAGCAGTGCCTGTGTGTTGATTCCTCTGCATGGGAATGTGCAGCAGAGGGAGAGTTCTGTGTGGATTGTGGTCCTTCTCAAAGCCACCCTCCTGGCTCACCTGCAGCTGGGGTCTCCTTGTCTTCCCTAGGGAAGCAATGGCAGTGTTAGATTCAGTGATCCTAGAGGTGTTTTCCAGCCTAAGTGATTCTGTGATTCCCTGGTCCTGCTTCTTCAGCAAACTCAGGCACAGGCTGGGTGGGATATGGAAGGATCCCTGAGGAGCAGGACTTGGGGGTGCTGGTGGGTGAGCTGGGATTGTTCAGCCAGGAGAAGAGAAGGCTCTGGGGAGACCTCAGAGTCCCTTCCTGTGCCCAAAGGAGCTCCAGGAGAGCTGGAGAGGGACTTGGGACAAAGGTCTGGAAGGATAGGACGAGGGCCAATGGCTTCCCACTGCCAGAGGGCAGGGATAGATGGGATATTGGGAAGGAATTGTTGACTGTAAAGGTAGGGAGGCCCTGGCACAGGTTGCCCAGAGAAGCTGTGGCTGCCCCTGGATCCCTGGAAGTGTCCAAGGCCAGGTTGGAGCAACCTGAGCTAGTGGAAGGTGTCCCTGCCCATGGCAGGGGGGTGGAACGAGGTGATCTTTAAAGTCCCTTCCAACCCAAGCCAGTTTGTGATTCCATCATCTCTCTGGGGAGCTACTGGGAGATGTTGCACCAATGGCCCCTGTTTCCCTTCAGGAGGAGCCAGGTGTGCTCTGTGAGATGATCCATCCCAGTTTATAGGAAAGGTGAATAATTCATCAGGAGCCTTTTCTTGGAAGTGGGGTGTCCCCTGGGGGTGTTGGTGATACTGAGGCTGGGGGGTGGTTTGTCTCATTTCCACTGCAAATCCTCGTGTCCACGGGTCTCGGGCTCAGGGCCTGCTCCAACATCCAGCTGCACCCACCACCTCTCACTGGGACCTTTTTGCTGGCCAAAGGGATTTTAAACACTTCCCAGCCCATAAACACCCTGGCTTTGTGAAGTCCTTGGAAATAACTGGCAGGGAAAAACCTCCAGCAGCCTGAGCCTGTCACTGCACGCCCAAACAGCGTCTGTTTGCTCAGGGGAGTCCACTGGTGGGACACTGCTTTACTCTGTGTTTACTGCCAGGGATTTTCCTGCTCTGGAGCCCTCCTGAGAGCTTCAGTGCTCATGCCAAGATGGGAAACAACTTATGAGCTTCCCAAGCGCTTCCCTGGCCACCGATCCCGGCATGTCGGGAGGAAGCACAGAACAAACTGTGCTTTTAGGGAAGCGTCATCTCAGGGTTTGGATGCTGGGGAAGCTGCTGGGACACGCTCAGCTGGTGAAATTGTGCTCATCTCGATGTCTTGGCCACACTCTGACCTGGGTAACTGCCTTCCATGTGTTTTACCTCGAGGCAGCATCAAAGCTCTGCTGTCTGAACAAGTCCATGCACTGTCTGGAGCAGAATAATTCTGCCTGAGTTTCCACAGGAATGAGTGATTCTTAGGGAGGTTTGGGGTTTCCCTGCCTGGGAAAACGTGACCTGTTTTACTGGTTAAACCCATGGGGAGGTGATGATTGACTCCTGTGTTACACAAACCCTGAGGTTTGCAAAGGTGCTGTGAGGTGATGGGGTGGAAACTGCTCAGCATTGCAGGATGAGTGTGATCCTAAATTCAACATGCCTGATTTATCCTCCTGAAGCCTGGATGGCTTTGAAGTCCTTAGGGATAATCAGTATTAACAGAGCCTGCTCAGGGTACCACACTCCATCTTAAGGGAAAGGTTCTTTATTAGTGCAGAGGGGGAATATTAATTTCATAAATGGCTCTTGAGTGCAAAATAATTTACTTTGAACTAAAACAGGTGCATTTTTTTGGCACGTTCTGCACTCTGAACTGTTCAGAAGAGTTTCAGGAAGGAATGGGTGAATATTGATTTAAAAAGAACAGATTTCACCGCTCCACTGGCTGGGGTTTGTAGGGAATGCTCCCACATGGCTGAGCACCCACATATCCCCCTGCAGCCCAGATCTTCTTGAATTCCTCCCCATTTTACCATCTCCCTCAGAAAGCCTTTGGAATCTGCTGACAGTTAAAAATAACAACAGGAAAAATAGCCTAGGTGAGAGCAAAATCCTGCCCTCCTTGCAGGATGGGAGACGCCAGGGCTGGTCAGGCCTGTCCCATGGGGGTATCAGCACCATCAGCAGCAGGAAGGGGCCCTGCTTACAAATGAGAATAAAAGCCTCTGTAGAAACTTTGCTAGGTGCTGTTCTGGGCAAAATGTGTCTGCTGTGGGAGCACTCAAAGACTTGTTGGAAATCTGCATTGTCACAGATGTTTTTCTGTTTGTACATATATATCTATATATAAATATGTATCTCTAAAAATATATATCTATGTATATATAAATCACTTTCTCTTGCTTGCCCTTGGAGTAAATCAGTGTTAGGTTAAGAACACAAGCAGGACAGCTTTTCCATCACAAAGGGCTTTGCAGACAGGCTGGGAGAGCAGGAGGAGTCCAGCCTGGAGGAAAAAAGGCTCCAGAGAAACCTCAGAGCTCCTTAAAGCACCTGAAGGGTCTCTAAGAGAGCTGGAGAGGCCAAAAAAGGCATTGCAGGTGCCCCAGGCCCAGCTGTCCTTGTGGACATGATAGTGGGAGGTTTTTGCTCTTCTGATCTTTTTTTCCTAAATCAGTCATTCCAAGCTTGGAACATTTTTATTTCTCTGCTTTGCTACTTGTCAGTAAGTTTCTAACACAAAAGTATCCTGAATAATCCTATCTGAGGGACGATGAGGGCAAAGCTGTGAAGTTGTCGAGATCTCAGGAAGGGGAAGAGACTGGAAAAACTGTTTTCAGTCAAGACCAGTCTTTTTCCCCAGTAATTCCAGCTCAGTCCTGCCTCCACGAGCCAGACACATTCCTTGGAGTTGTGTCCTGTACTGTGGGGAACTACAGCACTGAAGGGCTTTCCAGTTGCTGTGCAGCCAAGGCTGAGCTCATGCTTTGCCATCTGTTGCTGTTCTTGTATCCCTGTGCTGTTCCTCGGGCACAGCCTCTGTCTTGGCAGCTCCGTGGGTGTCATGAAAAGGGTTTGAAAAGGGGAAAAGTGCTCTCAGCAGCCCCTTAAACAGCAGCAGGAGCGCTGCCCTTGCTCAGCATTTCTCCTGTGCAAGATCTGTCTTGTCCACCCAGATATCTCCTGGTTCAGGTGACGCTCCAAACACAAACCCAAACATCTGCATGCACTGCCCCTGCAAGGCCAGCACCTGGCATCTGCAGACAGACCTCTCTTGACAAAGTTCTGGTGGATCGTGCGGGATTTTTATAGGTTTACACGTCCTGGTCGTGTCCAAGCCCTGGTTCTCTCTCACACAACCCTCTCTGGATATCAGGTCACCTCACCAGTGCTTTCCTCCTAAGCCTCACTGGTAGGAGGCTTCAAAAACTGATTTCCCTGCATGTTGCAGAGCTCTGTCCAATCTCCAGTCTACATTTCAGTCATTAGTTTGTTATTCTGTCCCTAATCCTGATTAAATATCCTCCCAGTCATTGCTATATTGGTGTGGGAATGGAAAGCCTTCCTTTGGCTGGGTCAGGGAAGCTGCTGATCCTCTGCTGTTTCTGCATCCCAGCAGCTCTGCTTGTAACCAACCCATCCCATCCACAAGCTGGTTTTCCCAGTGCTGGACCAGCCTGCATCTGGTTTCCAGTGGTGCAGCAGGGCCTGCTGGAAACACCATCTTCAGTCCTTCCTCACTCCTTCCATGGATCCCCTATATCCTTGTGCAGAGATGGTCCTGGAGCTGTTTCTCCAGGATTCTCCTCCTCTCACTTCACAGAACCCCAGAATGGTTTGGGTTGGGAGGGACCTTGAAACCCATCCCATTCCACCCCCTGCCACGTGCATGGGCAGGGACACCTTCCACTAGCCCAGGTTGCTCCAACCTGGCCTTGGACACTTCCAGGGATCCAGGGGCAGCCACAGCTCCTCTGGGAAACCTATGCCAGGGCCTCCCCACCCTCCCAGGGAAGGATTTCTTCCCAATATCCCTTCTAACCCTGCCCTCTGGCAGTGGGAAGCCATTCCCCCTTGTCCTGCCCCTCCAGACCCTTGCAAAAAGTCCCCCTCCAGCCTCCCTATAGGCACTGAAAATGAGGATATTTTTCTGGAAACCTTCGCTCTGTGATGCCTCATTAAAGCTCCTAAAGCACCACCAAAGGCAGCCTAGGATTCATCTGGGGAGCAAAGAGGGGGCCAAGAGGCAGGACACAGGAAAGGAATGGGCTGGTCTCTACATTCAGCTTTTCCCCAGGGAGCTCGAAAGACAGGCACAAAGAGCAGCTAAAAATACTCCTCCCATTTCATGGGAACAAGGTGCCCCTTGGCTGGGTATTTTAACACTCCAGGAAACAGGGTTCCTGGTGGGACCCACACCTGCTGGAAGGGCCATAATGAAGTGTTTGTAGGGAGCGTGACCTTGTCAAGAGGAAAATAATTCTTTTCCAAGCTGTGAGGTTTTTACATTTTGTTTGCTTACCATGAAAATAACTTCCCTGACCTTACTTTTCACTGAGCTGGGAGTGCCAGGTTCTGCACAGCCAGAGGGGAGCCCTGCAGACACCTCAAATTAAACAAAGAATACCTCTCTGTCACAGAGCAAGTCATTTATCCCTGTTTCCAGTGGTGGATTTGGATAAAATCAGGCTGCTGGCACCTCTGGCTGCCCTTCTTGCAGCTGCAGTAGCAGGTGGGTGAGAGCAAGGGAGCTGCCTTTGTTATCCTTTCCTGCAAAGCCAGTCAATCATACCTGATTTATCCACCTCTGTAGGGGGAAATGGGGGATTTTCCCAGCTCAGGGTCAGGTTAGGGATGCTCTTCCTAATGCAAAGTGTGTGGGAGCTTCATTCTCCTTCCTCACAAGCCCGTCTGCCTCCTCCATCCTCCATGAGGGTGGAAGTGATGGCAATAGAAAATCACAGGATGGTTTGGGTTGAAGGCACCTTAAACCTCATCCATCTCACCCCCTGCCAAGGGCAGGGACACTTTCCACCAGCCCATGTTGCTCCAAGCCCCATCCAACCTGGCCTTGGACACTTTCAAGGATGGGACAGCCACAGCATCTCTGGGCAAAAATATTCCAGACAGTTAAAAAATCCCATTGCAAAAACATCAGGTGCACCAGGAAACCAAGTCCTTTCAGGAATCATCCAGAAAAATCCAAGTGTGGGGGCATTTTGCAAAGCTCAGTTTGTTTTTCCTTGGCAAGGATGCTTGAGCATCCCTGATGGTACAGCCAGCATCATTCCAGCACCATCCACAGCAAGCAGGCAGGATTGCTGCTTCCCTTCATCCCAGATCTTTTTCAGGCAGCTAAAAAACATACCAGGGGCCAAGCCAGTGTGGGGAGAGGAGTTTTCCTCCTCCAGGAGGGCTTTGCTCCATGTGCAGGGAGCAGTTGTGCCTGGGGTGCTGAGCCGGCACAGAAATCCCTCTTACAAGGGTCACACTCAAACAGAGACATCCCAGACTGGAGAATTTGGGGGAATTTGGCTTTTTTTCTGGATGTGCAGGCTGTTGACTCCCTGAAGTATAAACAGCTGGAAGCTGAGAAAGCCACAGTCGGTAACAGCTTGAATGTATTTTTGGAAAACGCTGCAGCTTCAGAGCAGAGAGAGGAGACCTTGTAACTAATTGAAAAGTGAAAGGGAGAGCTGGATTTTATCTGTGCATTTGAAAAATGCATTAAACCCTGAGCTCCAGCATTTAAAAAAAAACACAAAAAAACCCAAAAAAACCAGGAAAGAGGTTTCATCACTTTTGCCCTCAAAAAGGGAACGTGGCCCTTGCAGCACAGGCACTTTGCCCTCTCTGGTGTTTAATTACCAGTCTGGGTTTCAGGACAGAAGAGATCATTTTAGCCCAAGAGCTGCCCATTTCTTCCTGTCCATTAAGAACATTAATTGCTGTTGAATGAACTCATTTGTCCAGCTCAGATCCGTGCTGGGAGCTGCAGCAGAGCTGCTGCTGAGCCTGATGGGGGATGTCAGAACTGGGGCTGTTGGCTCTGCCTGGATATACTCCGTGGTTTCGCATGAAAACCACACTCTTGCTGAAGCCCTTCTGCTGTTACACAAGCACAGTAGCACATCTAATCTAATTACTGCCCTCTGCTCCAGTGATTCCCCTAAAAGCCTGTGGAGCAGGGGATCCGAAGCACATCCAAGAAATCCTCCTCTCCCTTGGCTTCCCGCTGGCTGAGGGGGGAAGGATGCCATGGGATGTTGGACACTTGCCTCTGGCAGGCTGTCATCTAGTGAGGCTACAGAGGACCTTGGATGCTCCAAGCCCTCCATAGGTGGGGAGGCCCTGGCACAGGTTGCCCAGAGAAGCTGTGGCTGTCCCTGGATCCCTGTCCAAGGCCAGGTTGGATGGGGCTTGGAGCAACTTGGAATAGTGGGATGTGTCCCTGCCCATGGCAGGGGGTGGCACTGGCTGATCTTCCATGATCCTGTGATAGTGGCATGATTCAGTGTGGCTAAAAGAAATTAAAAGCACTGAAGGAGAAGGAGTTACTTGAATTCAGGGGAAGTTTCCAGGAGCAGAAGAAGAATTAGAAGGGGCTGGGAGAGGTCAGGGGCCAGTGGCTGCTCCCTGTTCCTGCCAGCTCATCCCTGCTCCAGGTGGCTCTGGGATACAGAACCATGGAATCACAGAATTGTTTAAGTTGGAAAAGCCCTCAGAGACCATCCAGTGCAAACACTAACCCATGTCCCCAAGTGTCACATTCCCAAGGCTAAGTCCCTCTGGGAATGGAGCCTCCCCCACTGCCCTGGGGAGCCTCTGGGAGGTGAAAACATTTTGCCTCCATCTCAGGTCCTCTTCTTGCCTGGATTTGTTCCCTCTTACAATTGTTTGCCTCTTTTCTTGTTGTGAGAGGGGCAGAGGCAACTGCACAGCAGGTTGTTGCACACACAGGCACAGGGAACCTGCTCAGCCTCCTCCCAAAACCAGTGTCCAGACCTGTGCTGGGTGGAGATCCAGGTGTGTCACCCCTTGGGTTCTTATGGCACACCCAGAGGTAAAAAAAAGAACCTCTGGGGAGGAAACCCCATATCCCTAAGGACATCCACCTTTCCCACTGCAAAGGTTTACACCTGGATTTCCACATTCCTGGGAGCTGAGCACAGAGCGTGCTGTGCCTGGGCGATGCCACAGCTTGGCGTTGATGAAGTGTGATCCACTACTGTCGGGAAAGGTGGGGAAGCTCCGTGCCCCCGGAACATGGACATAGGGATGCTTTCAGCCCCGTTGGAATCCTGACAGTGTGGACATGGACGAGCCCAGGAACGCTGCAAACTCCATCTGCAAGAAGCGTGATCTGGTGGTGACTGCCAGGGATTTGGGAGGGGAGAAGTGAGCTCGGGGGGAAACCCTGGCACGGTCTGTGCAGTGACAGCCTGTCCTCTGCCCCCAGGTGGTGAACGGGAAGGAGGGTGACAGCAAGAAGAAGGAGGACATGTTCAGCCAGCTCAGGGCGAGACCTGAGCACACTCAGAACCTGTCCCTGGGCGAGTTCATCAAACGTAAGTGTGAGGATTCCCCCGTCCCACACGGGCAGGGCTACTCTGCCAGCACAGAGGGTGAGCAGTGGGATGTGCCGTGGACTGCAAAGCTGGTAGGGAAGAGGGATGTTCCTCACTGTGCTCAGCCCACCTCCTTGGGAACCCCTCAAAATGCAACTGCTGGGTTGCCTGGAAGTGTCCAAGGCCAGGTTGGACGGGGCTTGGAGCACTCTGGGATAGTGGAGAGTGTCCCTGCCCGTGGCAGAGGGGCTGGAACAAAATTACCCTTAAGGTCCCTTCCAGCTCCAACCCTTCTGTGGGTCTGGCAACTTTTCATCCTCAAAAAAACCTCTCCAGACCCCCCCCTCATAAAGGCTGGTGACAGCATCCAAGCTGTCACTGCCTGGAGACAGGGGCTGAGCAGCCAAAATCAGAAGGGAGGTTTGAATCCAGTAATCCTTTAATTACTTATTATTTTTATTATATTATTTATATTTATTATTAATTCTTATAAATTAACCTAATAATTATTATAAATAACGTACTTGGAAGTGGGTGAGCTCTTTGTGCTGAAGGGTTTTAGTCTGGGGAGGCAACTGCTAAAGGTTGGGTTGGGGTTTTTTTTGAAGGAAATACTCTGCACTTGGGCAATTACTTATAAAAAGTGGCCTTCTGAAGTCAGTCCGTGTCAGCTTCTTCCATATTTCCTGAGTGTTGTCCCTCTAATTTATTGGAAATTGTCTGCATTCTGAAGGTCAGTACAGGGCAGGCACAGCCAGATGAACGTGGGCAGGTTTTTACTCTGGCCTAATGCTCAATTAGGGGAGTCAGGAAGGGGGTTATTCCCCCCCTGACCTTGGGGCACTGTCATTTAGAAAAAAAAAAAATGTGTTTTGGAAGCAATTGCAAGGGAACAGATTTACAGTGCTCGGGTGGGACTTTCACACTGACACTTTGCCTCTAAAACATGAATAAAAATGAGCTCCCTGCTGCTGGGTGGAGAGAAGAGGGAGATATCTCACCTCTGCTTGAGCTGCAGGTTTGGCTCGGGGCTTGTATCAGAGTTGCTGTGTCAGGGTTGTGCTAAAAATTCATCATTTCTGAGAATTCACCCCCTCAAACCCAGTTCTGAAAGAAATGAAGTGTCTATTTTCTGTCAGGAGAGAGCAATGTTGCTGAAATCACCAGGATCTCTGATACAAAACTCTTTTTTTAGAGCCAGAAACTGAGAGGTGGGGAGTGTGTGGTGCTGAGATGGGGACAATTTGGGCATAGTCTAAAGATTTTTCCTTCACATTTTGTCACTCTCCTGCTTGTTTTGTTTCTTTAATTACAAGATGATTTGTGAAAACAGCGTTGGGAGATTTTCCAGCCTGATTCACCTTGGAAGTATCCAAGGCCAGGCTAGAGCTACCTGGGATAGTGGAAGGTGTCCCTGACCATGGCAGGGGGGTGGAATGGGGTGATCTTTATGGTCTCTTCCAACCCTGCTCCTCATACTCACAAGGTGCTCCTTTTGCAGGTGTTGGGTCTGCTCACAGAAATGAAAAAAACCTAGGATTTAGGCAGCCTGGAGTAATTTCCATTGGTAATTTCCAGGCTTCTGTTGAAAACACCTTGGAGGATGTGCAGATTCTGTTGCACACACTGGGAATTAATCCATTAAAGGTGATCTTCAGAGCATTTAGGACACTGTGCTTGTGACTTGTTTGTTACTCTTATGGTCCCTGCAGACAGTTTCAAAGATAGTTTTTGGTTGTTATTGTACAGTTTCCACTTGCTTTTAATACCTGCCCAACTTCCTCCCTGGAGCTGGGAGGGAGATCCAGTTAGTCATGAGGAGGTGATGGCAGAGGACAGAAATCCTCCTGTGACCTGTTCAGTGTTGTGCTTCTTTTTAACCCTGATCTGGGGTGAGAGAGGGGGCATTGTTTGATTGAAAAGACCAAGAATTCTGGGGAAAAGAGCTTTTTGATGGAAGATTCCCACCAGCTTCCAGAAGAGGCTGGATTAGCTCTCAGGAGGTCTCAGCTGAGGTTTCATATTTGCAATATGGCCGGAATATGCTTCAAAAAATCAGGATTTTAGTGATTCTTAGGAGCAAATCCACCTCCCCTCTTGGGTTCACGTTGGTCTCACACAGCTCATTCCCTCTCCAGCTGCCTGCTGCCCTCCCAGCTCTCCAGTGGGTCAATGTTTTAGGGTTCTTGACCACTTCTTGCACTCTTGGACCCCTTCTAATGACCTGTTTTTGCTACTCCCCAACGTTTTTGGCTGCTTGCCTGACCCTGAGAGCAGAGTGCTGAGCTGGAGAGGCAACACTCTCATGGACTGGAGCTTTCCATTTGGATTTAGAGGACCCTGCTGCATCCACAGGAGGTTCCTTTTGCTCTTCAAATGACACTTAGGACAACTAAAACAAACACACAGCTTGGGGCATCTCCCAGACGAGGAGTTCTCCCAGAGCTGCTGTGCCGTAGCAGATAGAAAGATTGTCCCAGTTTGTTTGGGAGCTGCTAAGAGTTAACACCACTAATTTGTGGCAGGCCCTTGCATTAATCCTCCCTGTTAATTCCTTATCTCTGCTCCAGCATATTGGCTTTCTGAGCCCTCATCTGGGAAACTAATCATCCGGTTTTGTCTGGAAGTTGCCCTTTGCAAAGCCAGACAGGGATCACAGGGAGGGGGGGAAGGCAATGGCTCAGGGAGGGGCAACAGCAGGAGAGAAAGTGGGTTTGGAGTGTCACAAAGGAGAAATCACTCCAGGAAGGACAATTCCAGCCTCCCAGCTGGAGGATGTCAGCACTGGGCACCCTGATTTACCCCCCTCTGCCCCGGGGGTGGCTGCCTTTGCTAAGCAGGCTGAAGATCCCTCCTTCTCCAGGGTTCAGCCATGGGGGAATTTGCCTGTAAACAAAGAAAAATTGCATTTTTTTTTTAATGATTGAAACAAAAAGGACATTGAAATTGCAACCGCAGCAAACAAATAAATTAACTTGTAATGACTTCCCATCTCCTCTTGTGTTTGCTTTAGCAGAAGCTCTGCCAGAAAGCTCTAGGGAAAGGGCTGGAAGGAGATGAGCTTTACACTCCCTTCCCCCCCTCGAGCCTTTCTGTGATCCTAGGATTAATATTTTGCTCTACCCCTGCTCAGGTTTGCCCTTCTCCTTCCAGGTTTTCCTCTGGTGCTGCTGAGGAACCTGCGCCACCCCGTTTACCTGCTGGTGGTGTTGGCTCAGGTCAACATCTCTGCCATGGTTGCTGGCTTAGCCACGTTCATGGGCAAGTTCCTGGAGAGGCAGTTCTCCCTCACAGCCTCCTTTGCCAACATGATCATTGGTAAGTGTTGCTGAGCACTCCTTAAAAAAAAAAAAAAAAAAAAAAAAAGATTTGGGAATGACAGAGAATTCCTCTGGAGCCGCTGGTCTCCTTCCATGACCCACAGGCAGACACTGCACAAGGTCCTTTCCCAGCTCCTATCTGCTTGCTTTCCTTCCTGGTCACTGCAGCCTGAGCTTGCTGGGATATTTTAAGACCTGGAGAAATGTGTGTTGTCTAAAGCTGTTCTCTGTAATCAAGGAGAGGGAAGGAACTCGCTGCATCGAGGGAGCAGGGAAACATCAGCTGTGAATTCTGAGTGTTCTGTATCAGCAGTTACTTCACATCCATCGTTGGGTTAATGATCTGAAGTGTGCAACAAATAAATCAGAAGAAAGTGGGCAGAGCAGGCTGGCAAAGCCCATCAGCCTGGGCATAACACAGGCAGAAAGGTCAAAAGCTGAAGCAGTTGTGTCCTGCCCAGCTGAGCTGCTCCCAGCCTGGATTTACCTTCTCCGTATTTCATGGATGAACTTCCCTACCCTTTGTTCCCACCACTGAATCTTGCCTTCTGGTAGATCAAAAGGCTTTCTGTGGCTGAAAGTTCCTTCCTTGCAGGGTATTTATGGGCTGAAAGCAGCCTCCCTGTGGGTTCTTTTCTGAATTAAAAGAGTCTGCACTTCTGGAGCTGAACTTTGGGCTCCCCACAATAAAAATGGGGTTTGCAGAACACCAAGTCTGTGGTGGAAACCTTCACGGTTTTACAAGGGTGACAATCCTGCACTGTGTGAAAATTAAACACGCTTTTCAGGTTTGCTTGGTGTTTCCTCCTGACTATAGGGGAAAGTCACAGTTTCTGGGTGAAGCACAGCTTCCCCCTGCTCCCTACATCTGCCATCCATGGATACATGAGGCAGCCAGTTTGCTGTGGGATCCTGCTGGCTTTGAAAAGCAGCTTTTTCATAGCATTATTCCACCAGTCCTTGCAAAAAACCTTGGTCCCTCCTGGGTCTTTTGTGCTGAAAAATAGAACTCAGCAGCCAAATCTTCTGGGCCTTTGCTGTATGATGGGACTGAGATGGCTCAGAGGATGGAAAACAATGTATGATAGGACAAGGGGGAATGGCTTTAGATGGGATATTGTGAAGGCTGTGAGGGTGGGCAGGCCCTGGCACAGGTTGCCCAGAGAAGCTGTGGCTGCCCCTGGATCCCTGGAAGCGCCCAAGGCCAGGCTGGAGCAACCCGGGCTAGTGGGAGGTGTCCCTGCCCATGGCAGGGGTTTGGAACAAGGTGATCTTTAATGTCCCTCTCAATCCAAACTGTTCTGTGACCCCGTGACTCCATGAGCTGCCTCTCCCCAGGTGCCGTGAACATCCCGGGGGCGATGGTGGGGATCGTGGTGGGCGGTGCCATCCTGAAGCGGTTCCAGATGTCCCTGGGGCGATGCAGTGCCATGTGTGTCCTGGGCATGTTCCTGTGCCTGCTGGTGGCCTTTCCCCTCCTCTTCCTCGGTTGCCCTACACAGAAGGTGGCAGGAGTCACCTACAGCCACAGGTACCGACAGCTCCAGCCGGGCTGGGCACGGGCAGCTCATTCCCAGGGCTGTGGGAACACCCCATACCAGGGGAGGTATGAGTTAAGCAGAATGCCCAGAAATAGGGTTTATTCCCTTGGGAGAAATATTTAATGGTGATTATAAAAGTCTAGAAATTATTGTGGATAAACACTGAATCCACTGAGTCCCCAGGTTTAGGGCAGAATGTATATTTACCCCGTGCGTGGAGTCATTGGAGCTTTATCTCCTTGGAATTAAAATCTTTTTGACATAAAGGTTTTTAGGAGCAGGGTTGTAAGAGTCCAGCTGGTGGGATCTCCCCCTCAAGAGCAAGTGTAGTGTGGAACCCCAGGTAAACACATTTTTGGCACAAGCAGCACAAGATTAAAATTCCATCTTGGAAAGCGCAGCACGTTAGGCACCCATGAATAATTTGGGCAGGGGCCAGCCCTGGGATCACACCTTCAAAGCTGTGGCAGCTTCCCTGTGAAGCTACAACGTGGGCAGGAGCTTCTTATCTTCCCTCAAGGCTTGATCCAAGTTTCTGTGACTCCACAATGTCTTGTGGTTTCAGTGGAACCCGGTCCTGGCCCTCGGTGGGAAGCTCAGAATGTTGCAAGTACCCCAAGCCCCCATGTCTGGGACCAAAATAGGAAGGGGAGTGTGTGACTGCCTTGACCATTTGTGGTCAGGATGCTTTGCCCAGGCAGAGCAAAACCTGGGGGTGGGTTCCAGTAGAATTTCCTCACTCACTTCTGGGGAAGGTTTGTTTGAGCAACCAAGTGGTTTTTCACTCATCTCAGTGCACACGTGGTATATTTCCTGTCCAAGGTGCATGTTTAGTGATGCTCTAAGCTCTGCATTAATATTTTTTCCCCGCTGCAGCTCTGAATTTGGGCACCACGAGCTGGAGTGCAACCTGCAGTGCAGCTGCCCCGAGCAGGCCTATAACCCCATCTGTGGCTCCAACTCCATCGAGTACATCTCCCCTTGTTCTGCTGGCTGCAGGGCTGTGAACATCCAGAAGGACACCAACTCAGTGCTGGTGAGTCATTCCCACTCATCCCACTGCGGGATGGCTGATGAGGGATGATCAATTTACCAGCAGTTATTGATGTTTGTTAGTGCTGGACAAGCTCTGCGTGATCCACGTGGAATGAGCAGAGCAGGCCAAAAGAATAAGGAGAAACCTCTTAGCCATCCAATATTTTAGGTGTCCTTCCCCCCTCACCTGACCCCCCAGGGCAGGTTTTGCTTCCCAAACCCTGGCCTCCTTCCTTAAGTGGACTTTTTCCGTGGAAGATACAAAGATCTTCCGCTTCCCCACACCCCCCCCCCCAAATGGTCACCAGGAGGATCATCTTCCTGAGCTGTGTTTCCTGGGGTGGGACAGGAGCATGTGCAGGGTGGGAAGGCCAAGCAGAGCGCCCTGCATGACCCCAGATCTGTGCAAGCCCCTTGTACTGCTGTAATTTCCCCCTATCCTTGAACAGGCACCTCCCAAAACCAGGATCCCAGTTTAGGCACCACATACTTGAAGTTCCCTTGGATGGAATCCATGTGCTTCCTCTTTTTTTTCTGGGGTTATGAAGGGAAAACATCCACACAGTAGGTGCCCATTTTCACATACCTGGGTGTCTTGCACTGGGTGTCACCCAAACTGCTCTCCCAAGACGATTTGCCTCAGGGAGCAGCTCTGAGTGATTTGAATACCTTGAAAATCATTAGCAATCCATACAGGATGAGTCGTTTCCCCGTTCCCCCGCTGTGTTCTTGGCACAGGATGTAATGGCAGCATGGGACTGTCTGGGCCATTTTCAGCAGCATTTTGTTAATTAACAGCTCTTCATTTTAATAACAATTATGTTTTCTGCCAGAGCTTAGTCCCAGATGTGTTTTTCTGCATCTCTGCGCCTGCCTTTTGTGCAGCAGATCCTTTTCAGCTGCTTTTTTTTCCTGCTCAGAGATGCCTCCAGCCCTTTGACATCCTCTTCTCCTCAGTGTGTCCCACTCCTGCATCCATTATTCCTGTAATTATGTGTAGCCACAGGCTACAGCAAAACCAAGGCTCCCCTGATGATGCCACACCAACACTACTTGGCAAAGCCACCATCAGCTCTTCCTTTCGGGTGTTACCTGTTGAATGAAAGGAAAAAAAAAGGGATTATTTCATTTATGGCATTCTTCCAGCCCCTGTTTTGTTAGAAATTTTACACTCTTCTTCCCATTTGCAGCCAGAATTCAGAGTCCAACAGGGTCCCAGCTGGGACTTGCTTTCCCTCAAGGAAACGATTTCTAAACGGTGCTTTGGTGATGTTTGACCCTGAAGAACCCTGGGCTGGCCACGTGCCAGAAGCCACAGCCCCGGTTTGGAGGCTGCTCTGGGTCGTTCTCCTCTACCCAGGCGGTTTTTTTCCCAGCCCTGGTGTTGCATCAGCCTGGTGGCACTGCTGCCCAGACAGTGCCATCTCCCAGGGACAGACCCCCCCAGGGTCTCTGTGGTTCGTGCCCTCTGCTCAGAGGGTTGTGCAGCTGGGGTTGTGCTCCCTGCTCTCCAACCTTCTGGGGCAGAGCCTTGATCTCCAGCCCTCTGTCTGCACTTGGCTTGGTGTGAGTCCCCTCAGAGTGGTGACCCCGATTCTCTGCAAAAGGTGGTGGTGACACAGATGGAGCGAGTTTTAATTTATCCGATTGCTTTTTTTCAGTCGCTGCTTGGGCCCAAATTCACCCCAGCTCTCCCTTGCCTGTGGGGGGGGGGTCCTCTGAACACCCACCTCGTCCTCTGTGGCTGCAGAAGGAGCCCGAGGGATGAGTTTGGTTTAGTCCTTTTCAGGTGGCTGAAGAAGATAAATCCCAGTGTTCATGTCAAATATTAAATCCTCCTTGTTAGAGGTGGGAGGAGGGATCGTGTCCCCTTTCATCCTTGTGTCCCCTTTTCATCCTAACTCTCCCCCCAAGCTCTCAGCCAGGAGCAGTTCCCTGTGGTCACAAAGCCACTCTGCAGGAACAGGGTTTTGGGGGGACTCTGAGCTGCTCCTGCCTCTGGGATCACCCTTCTCTGCAAACTGCCACCCCTTCGTAAAACTGTGCCCCTTCTGGCAACCAAAAGATCATGCTTGTTTTATTTAAAAGTCTCTTCTAAAAATGAAAGGGAAAAAAAAAAAGGAGATAATTGGAACTAAAAAATGGAGAAAAGGAAAAAAAATCCTCATCCATCACCTTGAGGCATCTTCCCTTTGCTAAGGCTCTGCCGGTTATTTATGACCCTCTCTCAAAGGTGAGGTTTTATATTTTCCCCTTGTAAGTGCTTTCTGATTTAAGGCTCCCCTGAGCTCGGGCTCAGGCTTTGGCTGCAGCTCTGCCCTGCACACAGACCCTGGGTGAAGGGTCTCCCAGCAGGACACAACCTGTGCCAGGGCATCTCCACCCTCACAGCCAACAATTCCCTCCCAGTATCCCACCTAACCCTGCCCTCTGGCAGTGGGAAGCCATTCCCACCCCTCTTCCCAAGTCCCCGTCCAGTTCTCCTGGAGCCCCTTTGGGCACTGGAAGAGACTCTAAGGTGCTAATTAGTTCCAGACACCCTCAGCATGGCAGCTGGCAGCTCTCCCTTCTCCCTTCAGATGAGCAGCCCGTGGGTTTTCTCTCCCCTCTCCAGAACTACACCGACTGCAGCTGCATCTCCGAGAACGGGGGCTTTGCCACTCCCGGCACCTGCAGCACTGGCTGCTCCCACCTCTTCCTGCCTTTCGTGGTCCTGTCCTGCCTGGCCGGGATCCTCGCCAGCACATCCCACACCCCGTCCTTCATGCTCATCCTCAGGTGAGCAGCTGGCTCGGGCAAGGTCTGGGTGCAGCCACCAAGACCTCCTGAGGTGATTTTTTTTGGGGGGTCCTGGGGTTTTCTCCAGCTGGGGGTTAAACCAGCCCTGTATTACACCATCAACTCAGCATTAAATCAGCACAACAGTCCTCTGGCTCTTTTTTATGCAGCCCAGTATTGAGTTAAGAGGTTTAATTACCTCCTTTTGCTGGAATACAGCCTCCCTTCCCAGGGCAGAGAGGCAATTAGGACTCCAGCTCCCCATCCCCTTGGTAAGGTGCCTATGGGGCAGCAACAACAGCCTAAACATGAGACACAGACTAGTGGGGCTGGAACCCAGGATGAGCTGAGCTTGGGAATGTGCTGGAGGAGAGGTGAAAACCGTGGAGAAATCCTTGTGTTAGTGCATAAATGACGTTTCCAAGCACATTTCTGTGGTTGAAACATTCCAAACAGCTGCTTTTTAGGGAAAAGCTGCGGTTAAAAAAATCTGTTTTTACTTTGACTCCCAGAGCTGTGAGTGCTCCGGGCAGTCAGAGGGGAAAGGGGAGCTCAGTCCCCTGAGGGTGATGACCTGGAGGTTCCTCTGCCACCCAGCCCTCTCCTGTGTGTGAGCAGCAGGAACCACAGCCTGGAATACTGATTCCAGAAAGCTGAGCTACCACCAAAATAGACACTGGGGCCTCCCACCCCAAACCCAGCCACTTCCTCAACGTGCAAATCCCTTGTTTGGCTGCAAAAAGCATCTCTTGTGTTGCCTGTGTTTTACTCACAGGGATTCTTTAAATGAAAAGCAAAAATACTTCAACTGAGCTCCTCCTCATCTTTTGGGGAGGATTTTTTGGGCCAAGGAAAAGCTGTGGTCAGTGTGTGGCCCCAGTGAATGAAACCTCATCATCTCTGCTGACCTAAATGGCAGCTCCCTGGGGGTCCTTGGTGGTTGGGATGAAGGACAACTTTTTGGGAGAGGTGCTGTGCCAGGGAAGGAAACATCCACCTTTGTGGGATTGGCCAGGGGGTACATTTTCCTTTTTTCTTTTCTTTCAGGAGCATCCAGCCTGAAGACAAATCCTTTGCTGTTGGGATACAGTTCATGCTGCTGAGAGTTTTAGGTAAATTAAAGAGTGTTAAAATCCCATCTTGGAGGTCTGTAGGGATGATGCAGCAGGAGTGCTGGGTGTTCAGACTAATCAAAGCCTGTCCTAAGCCAGAGAAAGATGCTGCATTGCAGGGTCTTGGGGGGTTGCACATGGGGAGGGGACAAGGCACCTCCATGGGGGTAAATCACATAATTTAATAAAATGGGTCATAAACGCTCAGGGCATGAAGGAGGCGAGCACTGGGCTAAGTTGCTCAGGGAGGTGGTGGAGTCACAGTCTCTGGGAGTGCCCAAGAGGTGCCTGGATGTGATTTAGGGGTGATCACGGTGGTGCTGTGCTGATGGTTGGACTTGGGAGATCTCGAAGGTCTCCTCCAGCCTCGATGATCCTGTGAGTCCCGGGATGAGCAAAGAGAAAGAAGAACCTCCATCCCGACGGGGAGCAAGCACTTCCCAGCCCTTTTAGCACCCAGGGAAGCCACCAAGCCTGGCTGTGTGCCAGCAGAGGGGCTCCCTGGGCATAACCAAGCCCCCTGTGCTTCCAGCGTGGATGCCGGGGCCCGTCCTGTACGGCAGCGCCATCGACACCACCTGCATCCTGTGGGAGAAGAGGTGTGACAGGAAGGCAGCCTGCAGATACTACAACAACACCCTCTTCAGGCAAAGGTAAGGGTGGCCCAGCAGCAGGAGGGCTGGGGGTGCAGAGGGAAACCCAAGGGGGGGGAGCGTGGCACCCACCTCTGACACGGGATGAACTGCTAGTAAACAAACGGGGGCACTCACAACTCTACGGCCAGGATAACCCCCAGCAGTGCCCAGGAATGGGTTGGAAAACCGCTGGCACGGGCCTAAAACCTGCCCAGGGCTGTGCAGAATTGCTGCTGTAGACCACAGAGGTCCAGTTCCAGGAGAACCCCTGCAGTCCCTCACTGGAACAACCTCCCTGGGGACACAACGGAGTCCTCATCACTGGAGGCTTTCAAGATGAGAGTGGAAAAAGCTCTAGATAATCTCCCCCCAGCCCCAAACCTGTCTGTGAGGTGCTGCAGGGGCTCTGGGGACATTGGGTGTTGGTGCCCTGGGGCTCATCTTCCAATAAAACCCCCCAGCTCGACACACAGGACACACCAAATGCAGCCTGTGCACGGTGAGGAGGCTGGGAAGGAGCTCCAGGTGATGGTATTCCATCCCCATGGCAGATTCATCATGGAATGACCCTCTGACCATTAGCTGTGTCAAGTTCTTTTCACCCTCCAGCCCCAGGAAGTGCCCTGGCCACCCTGATTTGCTGTGTTTCCACACCACAGGTACCTCGGCCTCCAGTTTTTCTTCGAGGTGGGAGCTTTCCTGTGCTTCGTGGCCGTGTACATGATCCTCAGGAGGCAGGAGAGGGAAGCCAGGGCAGCAGAGACAAAGGCAGACCCAGAGAAGGAAAAACTGGCGGGAAAGCCCACAAAGACCCCAGAATCCAAAGTGTGATGCCCAGAAGGTGAATCGTGATCTGTTCCCGGGGGGAGGTGAAGCCACCTGCGGGTGAATCCACCCCCACCTCAACTGTGAAGGGTGGATGGTGGTGGACTGTGGGGCTGCTTCCCGATCTTCTGGGTGGGAATAATTCCTCCTGCACCGCCCTGGGAGCCCATCCATCCGTTGCTCTGCCTCTTCCACCTCGGTGGTGCAGCTTGTTCCTTCACACGGATTGTTCCACACGGCGTAACCTCTGGATGCTGCAGCCGCTGGGATTTATGTCCTCCAAAGCATTTGTTCCTGCTGACAGTCTCGGTGATGCCAGCACTGAGCATTAACCACACAGCTGAAGAGTTTTTTGTGTGGGGGATGTGTGTGGGTTTTTTGTTTTGTTTTTTTTTTTTTTTAATAGCAATAAATCATTTTTAAGAAATGGTTTTGTACCGAACCCATAGATCTCTGTGAGTGATGGTCTGTCCTTGCCCCCAAAATGTCAGCTGTGCTTATTGCCTTTCCTCTCAGGGTGTTAGATGGTCTCTCTTCCTTGAAGGCTTCATCCAGCTCCACCTGACATTGCTGGGGTTTGTGTCACTGGCTGTGGGCCTTTCCAAGGACCCACCCACACATCTGCTGAAGCTTTGCTGGTGAGGGGCAGGGACGAGGATCCTGGGGAGGGGAGGACATCAGAAGGAACTGGAGAAACTCCAGTACCTGCAGGCTTGTGGCACTTTGGCAGCAGGGCCACATTTTGCAGTAACAACAACAACAATCATAATAATAATAATAACACTTTATTTTTGAGTTATCAGTACTTATTTTCTGATTCTCAGTGCTTATCACAGGAGGTTACTGAAGCACCTGAGTGTTCTGTCTCCTTCCTGGTTTGTACCTTGACAAAGGCAGGACTTTTCCCAGGGATGGAGGGTCAGAGAGGGAGGCTGAAGCCATCCCTGTCCAGACTGGGCAGAGCTCTGAGTTGAGCACAAAACCCACCATCCAGGGGTTTCTGTCTGTAATGATGGGGTGGAAGTTGAGTCTGGGGTTATTTTGGTGCAGCTGCCTCTATTTTCTGCACTTATCCCATCCTGGGGCTCCTTTCCCCTCAAGCCCAGATTGTGTTGCTGCTCTCCTACCACCAGTTTGCAACCACAGACCACCGGGGAACTTGTCATTTTTGGCTCCAGAATGGAATTTAGTGGAGAAAACCAAACTTCAAGGTTCAACCCAAATATGCAGAAGAGAAACACACAATGGAAAAAATTAATTAACTTCTCCCACCCTGGCAAACAGTCCTCTGGTGAGGGCTGGGGTGTGCAGAGAAGAGCTGTGGGGAAGATGGAAAAGCCTGTAAGTGGCTGGCTTAGATATTTCTAAATACCTACCAGGCTCTTAGCCCAGCCATTTTGAGAGACCCAACTACCACAGTGCAGACTGAGAGATTAATTTGAGTTTTTTAGGGTCTTGAGGTTTTTTTCCCCCTATTTTTGTGCAGTGCATTTTGTTCATGGGGATGGTTGAGAGAGCCTATAGCCCTGTTCACAGGTATCAACTCAGCACTGATTTCTAGCTTCAAAGAAGGTTCTAGAAGGCAGACTAGTGGATGCTGAAGAGATGGGGGTGGACCCATTCAGAGAAGAACAAGCAGCATATGCTGTCCATGACTCCTCAAACCTGCTGGAGTTCTGCACTGGTTTCAATTTTCAAGGCAGTATCTGTTGCTAAACCAGACAGGAGCGGAATAAGAATGAGGTTCTTCGGACAAGGGTAGGGAAGAGACAGTCCAAGATGCTCTCAGGGGTCACTCCAGGTCTTGGTAACCCAGGAATTTGAGGCATCCTTGCTGCATCCTGTGGAGAAGAAGGTTCTTTCCCAGCTCAGCTCACAGCCAGTTTCCTGCCTTGCTCTGCACGATCCCAAGTCGCTCCCAGGTACTTCCCAAACCACAACAAATAAATAAATAAATAACAACACACTTTGTTTTGCATGGAGTGAGAAGTCAGGAGCTGCCACGTGCTTTGCCAGGAACCTGCCACAGATTTGCTTTTTGGCCCAGAGAAGCTGTGGCTGCCCCAGCCCTGGAAGTGTCCAAGGCCAGGCTGGACGGGGCTTGGAGCAACCTGGGCTGGTGGAAGGTGTCCCTGCCCGTGGCAGGAGGTGGCACTGGATGAACTTTCACCCCCAGAAAGGCCTGGGAGTTCTCCCTGCTGGGCTTGGGGCTCCACTTTCATGTTCCATTTGGAAAACCCCTATCCCATCATATGAAGGTTTTTTGCTCAGGCAATGCACAGAGTGGTACAGTCTGAATCCTTCCTTTCCTGGTTACCCCTCCAGCAGAGGAGAGATCCCTGTGGATAAGCAGCCAAGGTATTTGCACAGAGTGTGTCTTAGCTTTGTGGCCAGCTGTGGGCCTGTTATTATGCTTTTGCTCTGGTACTTCCCATCAATTTGGGCTGGAGTTTCCATCAAGAGGAATAAACCCATTTTCCCCTTCCCCTCCCCTGTGCTGTTTGAGAACGCTGTTGAAAGGGACTGGCTTGGCAGAGAAGATTAAAAGGAGGCAGTTTGGAAAGGCTGGGAGGGAGATAAAACCCAGGGAGCATGAAAAGGTTGTCAGCACCCAGGGAGCAGGAGGAGGAGGAGTGTTTGATGGGGAGCAAGAGGCAGGCAGGCAGGGGGGCTGCAAAGGGAAGGAAGCAAAGGAAGGTGTAGCAGCAGCAAAATCCACCCTGTGCTGTTCTCCTGGTTTTCCCCAGAGGAGATTATCCCATGGAGACAGCTTAAAATAGAATTTACAGAGCACTTCAGGGTATACTGTAGGAAGTGGGCCTACAGTGGTCTACAAACAATGGCGAAGAATGCAGGAGGGCTGCAAAAGGGGGCCTCACGAGGAAGAAATCCATCTACCTTGACAACTGCAGCTACAGGATACGCCTGAGTCCAGCGATAAGGGCAGCTAGCAAGACCCCCACAGACCCCCCTGTCTGTGCCTCCCACCACTTCTTCCCTTGCATTCCCTTTACCATATATGGCTAAATATACCCCCTAGCCTATCCTTTCAAACCCCCTTATCACTAAAACCCTGGATTTGGTGCTTCAAGCCAAAGATCCACCCCTGTTCCCGAATTTTCTGTATCCCACTGTATAAAAGCTAACTTCTTGTTGTATTAAACGGCCATTTTGCGGGACACATATCGCGTGTGTGTGTGTCTCTTTCCCCAATGCAAAGTGTGCCCATCAGGGTCCAATTCGCCAAGGGGACCCCCTCCCCTTAAGCGATAAATGGCGCTCCCAACGTGGCCAGGACTCATCTTTCTTATATTAAGGAAGATCCCTGTTCACCTGAGCTACTGCTAGTTTCGGATTTCCGGAGTCTGGGCTATCCCAAGGACCTCCTCACTCATGTAACTCCTGGACTCGGTCCAGTCAGTCCTCAGACGCTGTTCCTGCTGCTGAAGTCCACCTGCGTTAGACCCCGGCACTGACGCAGCGACCGCGCCGGAGAAACTGACCCCGGACCCGCGCCGACCGCTCCGGTAAGACGCTGCTGCCCCGGGGGCGCCGCGCCGCTGCCGAAACCCCCGCCGAGCCGCGCCCCACCCCCGCTCGCCCCGCCGCGGCGCCGAAGAGAGAGACGGAGCGCGGGGGAGCCGTCGCTATCGGCAGCCCGCGCAGCCGCGCCGGGCGCCGCTCCCGCCGCTGCCGCCTCCTGCCGCTGCCCGTCCCCGACCCCGGCCGGCTGCTCGGCTGAGCCCCCGCCCCGCACCGAGCCCGCCCCGCGGCTCCCGCGCCGCCGTTCGCTGCCTGCAGCCCGCGCGCCGCCGAACACGCCGCTGGACCAGCGCAGCGCAGCCCCGGTCCTCCCGTGGCCGACTGAGGATTCGACTGAGTGATCCATTTAACCCTTTAAACCCTAAAATATGGGAAATCGGCTTTCTAATGTAGAGAAGCAATTTTACGAACGTATTAAGGTTTTAGTAACATCGGAGGGGCTTCCCTTAGACCGAAAGTCCCTTAAAACATTAACCAAACGGCTTTCTAAACACCAACTGCTCTCTGCGGACTTACTAACATACCGCCGATGGCATCAGCTGGGAGACACGTTAGCACACGCCTTTGAACAAGGCGACAAGGCTGCAGGTCTCTCTCTCATGTCCTGGCGTTTGATCCTACCGCAGTTGAAAAAGCAGAAACACGCCGAAAATGGCGACCAGGGCAGGGGAAGTCCTTCTCTTCCATCCAAAAAGCCCGCGAAAACTAACAAAGCCCGCCCACCGGGCTCACAAGATGGCGCCGAAGGCTGCCTCTCCGCCCCTCGCCGCGCGAAACAGCTAACCACGCCCCCGCTCCGGGATGACGTCAGCCCCGAATCCACCCCCCCTCCTCCCCCGCGGCCACGCGGAGTCAGGTTCCCAGGGGGGAGGGGCCGGAGCCTGCATTCCTCTCACCGCGCTGACAGCCCAGCCTGCTCTGACACAGACACTGACTCTCCTGCCTCTGAGAACAGATGGCAGAGTTCTCGCAAGCAGGCAGAGGATGCTGGGGACCTAGAATTAATGAAAGTTTTCCCGGTTTTCCGAGAAAACAACCGACAACCAATTTGGGAACCTGTCCCCTACCCCATTCTCCGGGACGCTAAGAAAGCAGTCAGTGATTATGGCTTAGATTCTCCGTTCGTATCTGGCATGCTCGATTCACTGTTCGCCGCTTACACTTTAACACCCTCTGACATTCGGGTAATAACAAAAGGGCTTTTGAATTTGATGCAGTATTCCCTATTTGAACAAGAGTGGAAAAAATTGATTCGACAATATGCCGACGGGTCACACGGTGCCTTGCAAATCTCTGTGCAAGATTTAATTAATGAATTATATGGAGAAGGCCCTTATGCTTCCAACGGGATGCAAACTAGAATACCATTCCACCGGCTGGATAAATCAAAAAGCCTAGCTTTAGAAGCTATCAAGGCTGTGGCAGAGGCTACCACCACTTCTCCCTCATTTGCACATATCCAGCAAGGCCTCAAAGAACCTTTTTATGACTTTGCCACCAGACTGAGGGAAGCTATATCTAGGCAAGTGAAATCTTTAGAGGCCCAAGATGCTCTGTTTATCAGGTTAGCTATAGAACAAGCTAACTCAGACTGCCAACCTGTCCTACGTTCACTAATTAATCCTACACCTATGTCTATGATTCAGGCCTGCAAGGAGATTGGCTCCAGCAAGTTTAAAAGCAAAACAATAGCAGATGCATTAATTGAAGCGGAGCCAGTAAGGGCACAGGCAATCCAGGAAGCAATCATGGCTGCTGCTAAAGCTAATACTGTGTGCTTCAAATGCCAGCAACCAGGACACTTTGCACAAGACTGCCCAAACCCAGATCCTACCCCCAAGTTTCCTAAGACTCTGTGTCCAAAATGCAAAAAGGGGTATCACTGGGCACGTTTTTGCCGTTCCATCTTCACTAAGGAGGGGGACCCCATCCGCTCCAAAGGAGGAGGAACCACTGGCAGAACCTATAACCAGCAGCATCACCGTTTCAACCAGGGAAATGGATAAAGGAGCGTCAAGGACCACGCGATGACCCCAAGAGTCCTGCCTGTCCATCCACAGATGACGTCCAAGAGATCCTCCTGTATCCTACAGACAACATAGTTTTAGAGACTCTTGACATCACTGCAGTCTCTGTCCAGCCAGACCAAGCCCTAAACAAAAATGACAAATTCCTGCTGACTGCACACTTAGAATGCCGTGACAAAGGGATAACTGTTGTCCCACAAATACTGTCTAACCTAAATCCATGTAACCTAACCATACATGTCCAAGCCTCTTCTCTTCCAGCTCGCTTGTACACCGATGTTCCACTAGCTCGACTGCAGCCTCTGCAACTCCTGGAGAACTGCGCTCAAGAAGACCACCTCATGGTAAACTGGGCCAAACCAATTTCCCATAACCGGCCCATGCTAACTTGTCGCCTTTATTCTCCAGCAGCAAACCAGGAGGTCACGCTTAGTGGCATGCTTGATACGGGAGCTGATATGACCATCATAAGATCAAATGACTGGCCTACACACTGGACCACAACAAAGAGTGACACAGAAATCACAGGTATAGGCGGTCCACAGACTCCCATACAGAGTCACGACATCATTCAGGTAACAAACCCTGAAAATCAAGTGGCTACCACCAAGCCATACATTCTAAACCTCCCCTTTACCTTATGGGGAAGAGACATTTTAGACCAGTGGGGTGTTGTCCTCACCACAAATTTGTCCTAATGGCCGCTGGCCATAGCCAGCCACTTCGCCTGGAATGGGTTCCCTCCTCCCCAATCTGGGTAGACCAGTGGCCAATCAGAGGAGAAAGACTCTCCATCTTAAAAGAATTAGTCCACGAGCAATTAAAACTGGGCCATATCGTTCCATCCACTAGTCCCTGGAACTCTCCCATCTTTTGCATCAAAAAAGCCTCAGGTAAATACAGGCTACTCCATGATCTCCGAGCCATTAATGCTGTCATCAAAACGATGGGAGCCTTGCAACCAGGGATGCCTTCAGCAGCTATGATCCCAAAAGACTGGTCTATTGTTATCATTGACATCCAAGACTGTTTTTTCTCTATTCCCTTGCATCCTGCAGACCAGGAGAAATTTGCCTTTTCCCTTCCAACACTGAATGTGGCAGAGCCTCTCCAACGCTACCAGTGGGTTGTTCTTCCACAGGGGATGAAAAACAGCCCCACCATCTGCCAGCATTTCATCTCCAACATCCTTTCTCCTGTCAGGTCTGCCTTTCCAGATGCTATTTGCTACCACTACATGGATGACATTCTGCTGGCTGCAAGCACTGATGCCAAAGTCCAAAAACTCACAAGTGCAGTGCTGGCTGCACTGCAACGCAATAACTTTACTATTCCTCCAACCAAAATCCAGACTTCCTCTCCCTGGAAGTACCTGGGTTGGCAAATCACCAATTCAGCAATTGTCCCACAGAAAATCTCCATTCCTTTGCACATCACCACCCTAAATGACCTTCAAAAGACTCTAGGTACCTTGAATTGGCTACGTCCGGTTGTGGGTCTTTCCACAGATGACCTGCATCCACTGTTTGAGCTCCTAAAAGGAGACCCAGACCTAACATCCCCACGGACACTAACCCCTGTTGCTAGGGATGCCTTGAAACTAATTGCCAACAAAATAAGTCTCTTTCAGGTACATCGACGCCTGGAGAAAGAAGAAGCTGTTCTTGTGGTGCTGAGAGGATCCACCCAGCCTTTCGCACTACTGGGTCAACTCTACGACAGGAACAGTAAGCTGTGTCTATGGGAGTGGATCTTCCTTCCCCACCAATTCACAAAAACCATAGTTTCCCTTCCGGAACTATTGGCCCAATTGTGTTACAAGGGCAGGACCAGGTGCTGGGAACTTGCAGGTGTAGATCCCGCCTACATCTACCTGCCACTCACTTCCCAGCATCTAGACCAACTCCTGACCATGAGCCTGGACTTTCAAATTGCTTTATCTGACTTTGCGGGTGAAATTAAAATCCATTACCCCCCTTGCAAATTTATCCAAAACATAGACAAAATTCCTCTTAAATACACTTCCAATTGGTCTCCTAACCCCCTTCCAAACGCCTTAACAGTCTTCACTGACGGCTCAGGCACCACAGGCAATGCTGTCATTGTTTGGAAAGAGGGGGAGCATTGGCAACAAGACATTTACAAGGTCCAGGGCTCTCCTCAGTTAGTTGAACTGTCAGCAGTTGTTCGTGCCTTGTCCTTGTTCCCAGATAACCTCAATATCATCTCAGACTCGGCCTATGTTGTAGGCATTGTTCAGCGGTGTGAGAATTCATACCTCAAAGAAATTAAAAATGAGCACCTATTTCGGCTATTCCAAAAATTGCTTTCTGCTGTAAGTCACCGCTCTTCACCATTTTTTATCACTCATGTTCGCTCCCATACCACACTTCCTGGTCCAATAGTAGAGGGGAATCGACAAGCAGACCTCTTAGCAGGGTCAGCTGTCGTCCCACAGACGCTAGAACAAGCCAAACTCTCCCACGACTTCTTCCATCAGAGTGCTCGAGCGCTGCAAAAACAATTTGGCCTCACTCAAAAACCATCTCGTGACATCATTTCAGCTTGCCCTGACTGCCAGCTAGTGACTCCATTGCCTGCAGAAGGAGTAAACCCTCGAGGCTTGCTCCCACTGCAAATTTGGCAGACAGATGTCACACACATTGACTCTTTTGGGAAATTAAAATTCGTTCATGTGTCCATTGACACCTGTTCAAATTACATTGTGGCCACAGCACACTCTGGTGAGAAGAGCCGTGATGTACAGAAACATTTCACCACAGCCTTTGCTCACATGGGCGTGCCTAAACAAATCAAAACTGATAATGGACCTGCTTATATAGCAAAGAACACTCAGGAATTTTTGGCCTTGTGGGGTGTAGAACACCGCACTGGTATTCCCCACTCTCCCACAGGTCAGGCAATAGTTGAAAGAGCTCATCTGACACTTAAATCCATGTTAAAGAGGCAGAAACGAAAAAGCAGTGGCCTCACACCACATGAGTGTCTGCAAAAAGCCATGTATGTCCTCAACTTCCTTAACAGGATTGAGGACGGGCAGGCACCAGCCTTTAAACACTTTACCAAAACAAATTCCATTCCAATTGAAAAAGCCAAAGTACTATACAAAGACTTAATATCTGACAAGTGGTTAGGACCTTTCCCCATCATAACCTGGGGAAGAGGTCATGCATGTATACTCACTGATACAGGTCCACGATGGGTTCCCTCAAGAAGAATCAAGCCCTTCCTAGAGGACTCCAGACCCTCCTGACTCTCATCATCTTTGTTCCACCGTGGACTACCTCAGCCTTCTCAGTTCCAGGCTGGATGCAGCAACCGACAGAAAACGTCTGGATCACCTTAGCCAAAGCTACCAACACAGACACAATGTGCCTTTCCCTCGACAGCGTGAGTCATCCATTCAAAAGCTATCTTGTGGGTATACCTGACTGGAACAGGTTTATCCAAAACACTTCCCTTGAAAATAATTTCCTTCCTTCTCCAAACACTATTTCCCAAACTCTCTTACGTTTAGGTTCCCTAGACACTGATCCCCAAGAATCAGACCTTTTAGGCTCATCTGTAGCTACCACTTGCCTTAGATTTAAACCCACTACTGCTCGTATTAAACTAAAACCTAACCTATCCCCTAACTCTTCCATCTATACTAACACCACCGCATGGTGCAATAACTCCCAACCTTACCCTATTCCTACTGAGAGTTTCCCTAAACCCACTAAGCTGCCTTCCACCTACTTCCTTATCTGTGGTGATAGAACGTGGCAAGGCATACCAAAAGATCCTGTGGGAGGACCATGTACCATTGGAAAACTTACCCTGTACAACCCAGCTAAATTGCAAATAGTCAGGAACCAAATTCCTGACGAACCCAAACCAATTCGAAATAAAAGGTCTTCTATTTTAATGCAAACCAAACCTAGATCACTCCCAATCAAAATTGACGCTAAACCACCGCCACATAATGCCCTTCAAAGCAGTTCAGCCAAGGAGGATGAACTAAAAATCCATGTTCCACCAGGCTGTGACCCCAAATTTCAAATTTGGTCCCATGCCCAGAGATTCTGGGGAAGTTTTCCATTTGCCAACATTGGTACAGCCAAAGCTCTCTCCACTCTAGCCCACATGGCCTGCTGGATGGCCAAAGAAGCTAATGCTACCTCTCTAGCCATTGAGGGCCTAATAGCAGACACCCTGAAAATCAAAGAAGCTACTCTCCAAAATAGAGCAGCCATTGACTTTTTACTTCTTGCCCATGGCCACGGTTGCCAAGAATTTGAAGGGCTGTGTTGTCTGAATTTCTCAGACCACTCTGAGAGTGTGTACAAAAGCATTAACACTCTAAAACAACTTGTTAGTGACATCACCATAAACCAGGACAAAGGGTTTTCAGGTCTTTTTAGTTGGCTTCACTTTCCTTCCCTTTCTGATTCGGTCAGCAAGGTTGTTAAACGAATCGTCTTGTTTCTAATTATCACTTTTTCCATCCTTATCTTCCTTCCATGTCTAATTTGTTGTGCTAAAAAATCCTTGACTAAAAGTTTTTCCCAAGCCTTTCCAGTTCTAAATAACAGAAAAGGGGGAATTGTAGGAAGTGGGCCTACAGTGGTCTACAAACAATGGCGAAGAATGCAGGAGGGCTGCAAAAGGGGGCCTCACGAGGAAGAAATCCATCTACCTTGACAACTGCAGCTACAGGATACGCCTGAGTCCAGCGATAAGGGCAGCTAGCAAGACCCCCACAGACCCCCCTGTCTGTGCCTCCCACCACTTCTTCCCTTGCATTCCCTTTACCATATATGGCTAAATATACCCCCTAGCCTATCCTTTCAAACCCCCTTATCACTAAAACCCTGGATTTGGTGCTTCAAGCCAAAGATCCACCCCTGTTCCCGAATTTTCTGTATCCCACTGTATAAAAGCTAACTTCTTGTTGTATTAAACGGCCATTTTGCGGGACACATATCGCGTGTGTGTGTGTCTCTTTCCCCAATGCAAAGTGTGCCCATCAGGGTCCAATTCGCCAAGGGGACCCCCTCCCCTTAAGCGATAGTATACCACAGGCAACAGCTGTACATTTTTTGGAGATTTCCAGGGGTGAATCCAGCTGGGCCAGAACTCCGTGGACTTCTGGAGCTGAAGCACTGGGTGTTTTCATGCAGCACTTTGTGGCACCAGGAGGTCACAGACCTGAAGGTGCTGGTGAGAACTGCACAGGGAGAAGAGGAGGAATTAAAACAGGACCCAAAACATTCACAGAGCCCAGAGCTGCTTTATCATGGTGCTCATTCCTCTGAAAAAAAAAAAAAAAAAAAAGAGCGAAGCTGAAGCTTTTAAATTACCTGCTGTCCTCCTGTGGTGTGTTTAGCTCAGCTCCATCTCTTCCTGCAGTGTCCCTGGGCCACTGCTCCACTGCAACCAAACCCAGAGGGTTTCTCCTGCTGTTGAAAGAGGGGATGGTGCCAGTCCCATGTGGATTTGGTGGCTGTTCACAGAGTGCCAACGAAACGTGGATCAAAACCCTGTGAATGTTTCCACTGAGATTCACTCAAACTGCCTCTGGCAACCTGTGAAATCTGTTCCCGGGAAATGCTCATTGAAGAGACAGTTTGTGGCAGAAAGGCAAAGAATGGCTGTGCCAGGAACTGTGGATACAACACAGCCCCCAGGCTGGGGAAGAGGAAGGCAAGTAATCCAAATTATCTTTATATGAAAGGTAGAAATGCTTAGTTCAGGAAAATTTGGGAAGTTCCCACCAGGATACCAGAAAGAAACAATTCCCACAAGCTGGGGGTTTCTGGAGGATCTTAGGGAAAACAGAAATCAGGCAGCTCCAGACCCACTGACCACTGGAAAGATGCTGAAGAAGTCACCAATCCATCACTTGGATGATGATGTCCTGGATTGTCATGGGGAGATCACAACAAACATTTCATTTCTCCTTTGGGCAGGTGCATGGCCCACCTGGGGAAGCTGCGCCACCTCTTGACTGAGGGAAGGATTTCGACCCTATCCCACCTGAATTCTCATCAACTAATTTTCAGCCCCATGGAATTATGCAGAGAGGAGATAAAACAAGGAAAAAAAAAAAAAAAGGAGAAAGAACAGGCTTAATTAGAAAGCTTCACTGTGGGGGGTTTCAGGGAGTTGGCTGCCTACTCAAAAGGATTTCTCCAGAAGAATCTCACCAGGATCTGTCCTGTCTCTAGTGCTAATCAATATTTTAATTAATTAACTTGGGTGATGAGAGAAGCAGGAGCTAATAAAATAAGTGCTGCAGATGGCAGGGTTGGAATTCAAATAATTCCCAGCAGACTGGGAGAAATGGCCTGAAATGGATAACACTGGGACTTAACACCCAGAGCAAAACTGGAAGGAGGGATGGGGTGCAAAACCTGCCCTGTGGGAAAGGGGATGTGGCAGCCAGGGGCAGAGAGAAGATCAGATGTTTTTAAGGAGGAAAAATGTAATTTGGGGAAAAAGATGGAGGGGCAGGAACAAGCTTCCCTTCAGAGAGGAGCCTGAGTGAGCTGCAGTGCCCTGGATCCAGTGGTGAAAGGCTTTAGGCAAGAGTTTTAAGCTCATATGATCCCCCTTAAATTAACTTGGCATTCACCAGAATTCACTTGCTGTCCTGTGAGGAGAAGATACAACCCCTTGCACTCTGAGGCATAAAAATTATCTCCCCCTGTTGCTAAACAGAATATGTTTTCCTACTTATTGCAGAGTGTATCTCCCCCAGCTGGGCTCACTCGAAGGTCCGAGCAAACAGAGCAGAATAAATCAGGAATTATCTGCTGTGTTTGGAGACAGGTTGAGCAATGATTACTCATGAAATATGAAATTCATCTTCGGGGCTTAATGCACTGGGTACAAAGTTGTGCAGGAGCTCTTGTCGTGGAAGGCTCCGAAATTATTGTGGCGAGGGAACAACATCCTTTATCCTGCGGATCTGATAAGAGCTGACACTGCATCATTGAGCATATTCCCAGCTTCATCCTAATCTGCTGCTTTCAGGGTGCTGAAGGACAGAAGTGTTTTCAGATGGAGCTGATAAAAATGCTGCCGGAACATTTTAATCCCTCACTTTCCCAGTCAAGATGTCATTTGCCAAAGAGACCAGAACCAGGGATGCTTCCAAGCTGTTCACACTGGGATAACTTTCTAACCAAACTCCAGGAAGAAAAAAACAGCATTCCCAGGCTAAACTTGCTGTTGAATCCTTAGAGTTGCTCTTAAAAAAAAAAAAAATAAAAAAAAAATGTTTTCCTTTCCACTCTGAGACCCAAATACACACTGGCCACCGAACGTATCCAAATTGTGCTCAGGAAATTTTGGGGACTCTGTACTCATCTTTCTTTAGCATCCCTTCCCCCCCCCCCCCCCCCAAAGGTACTGATTTCTTTCTGCAGGAGTGCTCTGGAGAGAAGGCTGGGCACAAATAAAATAGAGATCTTCCAAAATCCTTGCAACCAGGCCACTTAGGGAGAGCGAGGGTCTGGCCAGGCTGAGCTATGGTAGGAGAGGTGAAGAGGAGGGTACCATCTCATGCCCCTCATCCCGGTGTCCCCTGGGAAAACAGGATGGATCCATGCCCAGCCCCAGAGAAAAGACATGCAGCAGCCTTACCTGATTCACAAAAAATCAGACATTTAGAAAAGGAGCCAAAATAAGCAAGATTTTAGGGAAAGAGACACCTGGCATAGACCCCTGTCCAAAAGATATTCGTTATTGCCATTGAGAAGGAATCTGAGAGAGATGGAAAGGCACAGACATTTTGGAATCATTGCATAATTCCTCAGATGGTCCTGAGCAGCCTTGGTGCTGGCAGGGGGAGTGGGTGAGACGCAGGGGCGAGGGACCCAAACTCAGCTGGGCTAAAAGAAATATCACCTCCTTTTCCAAAAAGGCCTCAGGCTGAGTTTTGTTGCACTGCTGTCCCAACCCGTGGAGCAGAAGGGGGCACAGCCCTCCTGACTGTCCCCTCCAGCAGGGATGTGGCACAAACAGATGTCCCAGGGCTGAGCTGGGGCTCACCCTGGCCCGAGGATGTTTAAATGTTGCCTGGTGTGCTGTGCTGAGGTTTCCCTTGGACCCTAGTGATTTGACAGGCAAGCCCAAAGGAAATTACAGCTTTCCAGTTTCCAGGACACTGAGGGGAAAAAGAAAAAAAAAAGACCTGTGATTAGCAGCTGGAATGTTGTTCCCTGAAAACCCCAGCTGCAAAGTTTCCTGCATTCCTCATCTCTTCGGGGAGCAGCGGAGGGAGATGGGCTGGGAACAGAGGATGCAGGAGCCAGGGGTATCCAAAAAAAAAAGCCAGGAGTGTGTGGCAGTGACACAGCAAGGCAGTGACATCTCCCAGCAGGGTGATGCCTGATGTCCTGAGTGGTCTCCACCACCCCGTTCTCACCCCCTGGACTTGCCCCTAGGGGCTCTCACCCACCTGCTTTCCTGAGGGTTGGGAGACACTGCAAGTGGAAGCTGTTTGCAGAAATACAGATTCGTCCTCCTTTTAGCTTGGAGTCTCCTCATGTACCACGGGAAGGGCAGGGAACACTTCCCAGCACGCTCTTAGGTGCCTCTTGGCTTGCAAAAACATCTCAGGGGGAGAACTGAGGGACAGTTCGGGGCTGCTGGAGACAGGGGTGTTGCTCTTGGGGGCACTTGCTCCCTGTGATCCAGCCCTCTGTGCCTCATTTACCCCCCCCCAGATTTGTTCAGACACAGCAGTAAAAAGGGAATTCAAAGTTCTGAAGCCAGGAATAAATCGTGACACGGGTGACACTTGTAATTGAGAGCTTCTTAATTGCTGTGGCTGATTAAAGAGAGCTGCTGGCTTTGTGCATAAAAGGCAGAGACTCCAGAAACCCAGGGAAGGAAGAAAAGAGGATAAGAAGATGGTGGGAACAGGAAAAAAAAAAAAAAAGCAAGATCAAGGAGAAGAAAGACTTGAGAGAAATCTTGTTGGAGTACCAGAGATAAGGGAGACAGAAATAGAACGGAGTGGTTTCACTTGTGACTACATCCATGTTTATTCCTGCCCTTTTGGGGCAGAAATACAGGGATTTGTGCTCTCCTGGAGTGAAAGGCAGCAGCTATTTAACACCACAAAGCACCAAAGATAAAGGCAGCATATCAAAAAGAACTAAAACCAACAGTGAAATTGCTTTTTTTTTGTGGCTGAAATGACACCCCGGGGGAAGTAGGAAAAAAGCTTTCATTAGAACTTTGATGGCTGCGCTGCCAAGAGGTTTGTGCTCCAAAAAGCCATGAGTCTGCACCTCTGTGAGTCCCAGGTGTGTCTCCTGCTCCTGCAGCCTGGAGCACTCCATCCCAGGTCAAGAAGACATCCCTGTGCCACCACAGGGGGTGCCAGGCCTGGACGGGACCCTCCCGAGATGGGAGAGGGACCTTCTGCTCTAAGATATCTCCAGGGATATTCCTGATGGGGAATGGGGGATCCTCAGGGGGATGATGAGCATCCAGAGAAGGAAAAAAAAAAAGAGGAATAGGGGAAGATTCCCTTTTTGGAGGGTACAAGGAAATCCATGTTATTCACTCACTCACATCACAACGTGGTGCTCTGTGCCATCACAGGTGGGCAGAGCTGTTGAAGAACCCAAGAGATGAAGGAAGGGGCAGGGGGGGTTCCAGCCATTCCTCACCACCCTTTGGTGCAGATTTGGGAGGGTAGGAAATAGGAAATCCCCTACTGTGGTCACAGGGATGTCCTTCCCACTGTGCTGGGTCACCTGGGAGGAGGCCACAGCTCCTGCTCCTGATGCTTTTGGGATGATTTTTGTCTCAGCTGCTGTGAAATGGGGCATCCTTCGTGCCCAGCTTTAGGAAGAGCACGGTCACCATGGGACATGTGCACCCTCCTCAGACTTTACTTTCTTCTTTTCCATCATTTTCTGGATTTCCAAGTGACTACACAGAGAAGAAGCCTGGCTGTGGTGGTCACAGTTGGGTGGATGTGGATAAGAACGGCTCAAGGCTGCAAGACTGAGCTTAGTTTAGGTAAATCCTCCATCCTTTACAGACTTTTTCCAGCTCAGATGCCTTTTTCCTTTGAATGAACTGACCTCATAAGCGTAAAAATACTCCATTTCTCCAGCTAGCACTTCCAGCTGCTCTCACTGCTGTCTGTCTTTTCCAGGCAACTCTGAGCAAGTCTCTGAGTGCAAAATAACATCTCAGTTGCAGGTTGGTGGGAAGAGAGGAAAAGGAGAAGCCTTGGTGCAGCAGAGGAGTTTGTGCCTGGGCTCTGGGCCATGCTGGGGCAGGTCAACAATTACACTGGGGATTTCCAGAAATAAGTGCAAAACCAGCTTCAGATGGAGCCAAAATCTTCCAGAGACCCTGAAACAGCTTTGCACTGAGTGATCCTGGGGCTTTTAACCTGCTGTGGATACACCACAAAGAGCTTCATCTGTCTGTAAATTTTGACCACGAGAAATCTTTTTCTTGAGCAGACTGTAAAATTTGGGGCAGTTTGTAAACAGCTTTTTTTTTTTTTTTTTTACACTTTAGAAACCTTCAAATATATGGTAAATGCACATGCCTTCCCCAATAACCAGCACAGGCTTGTGCAACTTCCAGGCTCATTAGTTTAGAGAAGCATCACCAAAAAAACCCTCAGGTTCAGTGATTTCTGTTGCTTTCCTTTGTGAACAGGGAGTCAAATCTGACCTGCTTCATTATTACAACTGTCAATTGCTTCTCACTGATGGTTTTTTTAAGTCCAGGTCAGTTGTGTTGGGTCCCCTCCAAGCTTTGACAAATGTGAGGGCGTCATCTTGGCCTTTCAGTATTTAAAGGGGATAAATAGAAACAATATTCAATATTTAAAGGGGATAGAAGGGGACACTATTCAATACTTAAACTGGATAGAAGGGGGAAATATTCAGTATTTAAAGGAGATAGATGGGGACAGACTTTTAATAGAGCAATAGGGTGAGGGGTGACGGCTTTAAATTAAAAGAGGGAAGACTTATTCAGACTAAATATAAGGAATACTTTTTTTCCAGTGAGGGTGGTGGGGCACTGGCACAGCTTTCCCAGAGAGGTGGTGGCTGCCAAATCCCTGGGAACATCCAGAGTGAGGTTGGACAGAGCTCAGAGCGACCTGATCTGGTGGAAGGTGTCCCTGCCCGCGGCGGGGATGCTGGGCTAGGTGACCTTCCAAAGGTTCTTCCAACCCAAACCTGGGTTGGAACCCAAATCAATTCTGTGATTCCATGAACAATCCCACCCCATTTGGCTTTATTTGCCCTTTGCAGCCCTCTGGGTGACCCCTGCAGGGCTGACACGGCGAGGAGGTGACAGCAAAGGTGGCACTTTGCTGCTTCTCCCCTCCCAGGCCTTCCAGGCTGGACCACTGGATCCAGTTTCAACCTCTCTCCTCAAGGGCAGCCCAAAGAGAGTTCATGTGACAGGAATAAGGGTAGCCAGAGGCCAGGAAAACATGAGCTCCTGGGAAGCAATCGGTGTCATTTAACCTGGAGGAAGGACGGCGAGAGGAGACACTAGAGAAATGTTCAATTATGCACAAGGTCACTGCAAAGAGGGGGAGAACAGAACTTCCAGGGGCAGGACCAGGAGCCCTGGAATGAAATTACAGCGAGGGGGAGAGAGTCTTTAGAGCCAGGAGAACACAGCCTGGGGGGGGCTGAGTGTGAAGGGAGGGAGGGGTTTCACTGGGACCTCTGTTTTTGGGACAGTGAGGGTCAGTCATGAATTAGTGCTTCAGGGTCCCTTAAAGAATCACCAGCAAAAATGGGTCTGATATAAACTTACAAAAGTGCAGCTTAACCAAGTTCAGTGGCAAGATTCACTCTGTTACTGAACACAGGGATGGAACATACAGAGGAAAATCAAATTAGAATCAATTTAGAATGATTTACACAGGGACTGGAGACACAAAATGGTGAGGAAGACCCTCCTGCTGAGTCACCAGGTTCAGAGTAGACCCCCTTAGTGTTTAAACTCCTGGTGGAGCTTAGGTCTGGCCAGGTCCAGTCTTGGTCTCAGACTTGGACAAGGATTTATGGCTGAATGAACTGACTACATGGATTTAATTAGTGTTAATTCAGCTTACTGTCAGAGACTTAGTTGTGCAGAGAGGGTCTCTCTGCCTTGGGTCTCTTAGTCTTGGGTGAGAAATCTCAAACCCTGAGGGACATCCCAGCTCAAGGGGAGGTCCCCACCACACAGCCATGCAGGGAGAGCTCCAGGAAGGCTCTCTCAGGGCATCATGTCCATGGAATAAAGTGCTTGGCTCATGGCCAGAGTGCATAGTGTGGGAAAAGTGAGCACGAGACTCCCTGCACCCCCAGCTGGCTCTGTCCCTCGGTGAATGAGAGGGGATGAGATGAAGAGGAGAAAAAGGTGCAGGATCCAGGAGGTTCCATTGCCTTTGGAAAGCCATTTTGACTTGATGGATCTGCTCCTGTGCCCAGGCTCTGAAAGGACAGAGAGATGGATGGGAGAGGCTGCAGGGAAGAGTTATAGGAATGATTCACGAGCTGGAAAAGCACGTGAGGGATCAAAGAAGCTCTGGCTGTGGAGATTATTGCCACAAAAGTTGAGAGGCTGCTGAATTGCTCTCTGAAGACAGAGGATAGGAAGGGATCTCCAGTGATCCTTGAGCTGGAGTTCAGGAGTTCAGGAAACTGTTCCAGTTACAGCCCCTTACATGTCCTTCCTGCTGCTCCAAGGATCCTTCTCCGGGGTGCTTATGGTAAGGACAGATGTTGGAAGCCGGGATCTTTCAGCCAGCATTAATTGCACTGCTTGTTTCCCTTTCTCAACAGCTCAAATTTCGGTTTGGAGCCATTTCAGCCCCTCTTTTTCTTCACATCCAAAGCTGAACCAGATGGCCCTGCTGCAAAAGGCAGAGCACACCTTTGCTTGCAGCTTCCTAACCAGGTTTTGACTCTGTCCATCGTCAATTAAAAGGGAGGTGAACCCCCCAAAAAAGTCATTAGCAGTTTAGCAGAGGGTCAGACAACAGGTTATATTTACTTGCTTTATTGCAGCTCTGAAATTCTCTAAAGAATAGAGCACTTTAGATTAACTGAGGGGAAAACAGTTTGGAAAGTTGCAATTAAGTTGATGTCATAATTTTGGGAAAAAGAGCAGGTGTTCTGCTACAGCTGTAGCTCTCTTCCTGACTTTAATTGGTGTCCCAGTCCCAGTTGTCTGTATCGAAAAAAAGCTGCCCATAAAAAAAAAGGTATAATTAACATTGGTTTAAGAGGCACAAACTCTTTAAAGAAAAAAATGATTAAAATCCAGACAACTGCAACACTTCTTTTTTTTTTTTTTTTTTTTTTTTTTTTTTTTTTTTTTTTTTAACCTTCTGGAAGTTTTGGGGGAATTCTCGGAGCTCTATGCAAGAATGAGGTGGGATAAAGTTTGGCAGTGAGCTCTGAGCTGCCTTGATTGACACCAAGGATCACTGGCTGGATTATCATTGAACTCTGATCTGAGCAGGGCAGAAACATTCCCCAGCCCACTGAGACACAGAGGGGAACTGGGGGAGAGGCAGGGAATCCAGGGTTGCTGGGAATGAGCATTTCTGCAAACAGGAAATCAGGATAGGTTGTGGAAGGAAGCACAGCCCATCCATAACTCCTTTGGATCAACCTTTCTATCAACAGCCCTGTGTGAGAGGCTTTTTCATAGAATCACAAATGCATTTGGGTGGGAAGGACCTTAAAGATCATCTCATTCTACCCCCTGCTGTGGGCAGGGACACCTTCCACCACACCAGGTTGCTCAGAGCTCTATCCAGCCTGGTCCTAAACCCTTCGAGGGATGGGGCAGCCACAGCTTCTCTGGGCAACCTGTGCTGAACTGCCCCACCTCAGCAATCCCACCACCTTTTTTGGGGGTGTTTATACCCTTCAAACCACTCTGCACGGGCATCAGCCTCTCCTTTGCCATCATTCACTTGAGCTTTTCACGTTTAACTCTTTTAATCTCCCTCCAATAAATCACTCCCTTCTAACCCTTCATCATTTTCAGTGCCGTCCTCAAAAATCCCTCCAGCGTGATGACACCCGTCAGGCACTGAGGTAATTAATAGATGGCAGATCTCTCTCAGTGCTGGAGCTGCACTCCTGGAAAACAATCTGGAAAGGGCAAAGGAAAGAGGAGATCAGGTTTGGCTGCTGGGTGGGGCAGCCACATCTCCAGAAAGGGAGGAGGGAACACAAAGCAGGGTAGGTGTCACATCTCTTTGCAAGGCCACGAGTGGGGTAAGGACACTGGGATGGACAATGCTGAGAGGAATATTTATTAACCTCTTGTTCCCTTTTTTTTTTTTTTCTCCCCAGCACTCTCAAAGTCACCTACTCGCTTCTGTATCACTTCCAAAAAAAAGAGTTGCAGGTGCTGATAACATCTGACATCTCTCTGATCTACTGAAAAAAAACTGCTGGGGAAAGGAAGCACAGATAAAGGAAGCCAATTCATCCAACTATTCCATGTGGATGGGTCCTCTGGAGACTCCAGAGCTTCATACCCTGCGCTGGAAACCATCCAAGCAGCCTCAGCTGCACCAGGAGCTGTCACAAACCCCTTGGCTGCAGGGAAAAATCCCAGCTCCAGCTCCTGGGCAGCGTCAGCATGGCCTGACCCAGCCCTGCCTGCCCTCCTCAGAGGTGCAGCTGGGCAAGGAGGGGCCTCTCTGTGCAGGGGAGGCTGGGGATGAGCTGGATCCTCACATTTGCACTATGCCCACAGTGGTCTAAAATGCCTTGGAACTGTTCAGGGCTGGGTATCTGTCGGGATGGGGAGGGGAAGGAGACAAGCAGGACAGCTTTGTGCACTGGGGGTGTTGCAGGTGAACCAAATACTTTTGTCCCCCGGAGCCCAGGATGCTGGTTGGGCTGCTCGTGGTGGCCACCAGCAGCTCCAGGATAAGGATGGGAAGGTCAGGTCGGATGCAGCTGTGAACAACCTGGTCTGGTGGAAGGTGTCCCTGCCCAGGAACTGGGTGATCTTTGCACCCTTCTAGTTGGTCCATCAAGGAAAATGGCCCATCCTTAGGTGGAGAGCACCAGCCTGGTGACTGCGTTCAGGACTAACCAGCTGACAAATGATCACAGGAAAATCTGCCAGTGCCTCCACATGTCCCTGTAAGATTCCTGCTGCCATTCCAAACTGTTTACCCTCGGATGAGCATGAGAGGAGAAACAAGTCCATGCAGATGTTATCCATCTGAACGAGACTGGTGACCTTGCACTTGACAACTCTGCAGGCACTAAATCCATCTACTCTGTGGGCTCAACCTAGTGCAGATAATAAACTTGAGAAACAGTGTGTGAAGCAGTTCTGCTGCCTTCTGGTAAGAGGGAGGGGGTGGGGAAATGTCCTCAAATGATGGCAGCCAAGAGAAAAGTTTCAGGGAGAGGTCAAAGGCGGAGGGGATTGTTTCTGGGAACTCAGGGAATCCTCAGAGGGCTGAGTTGGTGTGAGGAAGGCGCTGGGGAGCTAAGGACAGCCAAAAACCACTTACAGCACGCTCTGAAGAGGGCTGGGAGAGAGCTCTGGGTATTCTTGCTGGCTCTGAATGCCTTGCAAGGACTTTGCCTGAAAGCAAAGGATATTTAGGGGGCCTCTTCTGCTTGGCTCTGCTTGCTCCCCCTTCCTTTGGAAATAACCCTCAAGTGTTCACTGGGTCAACAGTGGTGACATCAGGGGGTGGGGGGCTTCTGCTTTAACCAGCTCCCAGACAAGCCAAGTGGTTCCTTCCTTCCAAGAGGAGGGAGATGGACTTGGCAAGCAAAGGGAGGGACATCAGCACATTCCTGATCCTCCCATCAATCTTTCTTCTCCTTAGGAAGTAAACACCAAGGCAAATATTGTCTCAGTGGCCAAACAGAGAACGGGGCTGTCTGGACCCTTTGCTCCTGTTTGTGTTGGGCTTTTGAAAGAATTGTGTCACAGTGACATCAGAGAAAGTCTGAAATGGAGCAGGAGTGTTTCAGACAGGCCTGGGGCAATGCAGGAGGGTTGGGAGGGGGAAAAGCAGGTGGGAAGCAAGAAAGAGGAATTCTTGAGGCAGAAATAATTATCTGTCCCGCAGAAGAGAAGTGCTGTGGTGCAGACACCACTCTAGGCAGCCATTCCCAGAGATTCCCACTTCCACTGTGGACCCTGCCAGCTCACTGGGAGTGTCTGCTCTGAGGGGAATAAGAAGGCAGGAGATGTGTCCTCTCCTCCTGGGCCTGATGTCAAGCACCATCCCTGCCAGCACAAGCTGCTCTGAGGGTGCACAGCACCTACACCCCAGATGGGATGTGCCCCTGCTGCTTCAACACCACAACCTTGGCTCCCAGGAACCCTCCTGATCCCTTGATTTCACAAGTAATCAGCATTTTCCACAAGAAAAACAAAACAAAACAAAACAAAATGCCTTCTTTTGCTGGTGCTCCCTGACTCTGACTCCCTGTCTCCCCCATTTCTCCTTTCTCCAGGTACCCTGCAGCCTCTTCCCTGTTGGAGAGCTCTCTTGGTAGGCAGGATCTGCTTATAGAAATGCTGGATCTTAGAGTCCAGGGGAAACTCTTGAGGACTGGCAACTGGATTGTCCTTGATCCTCTTTTTGGACATCACATCCCTCAGAACTAAAGTCCAAGCCAGGCACACACAACACACTCGTCCCTCCTCTCCCAGACAGTGTTTGACCAGGACAAACCCTCCCTGTCACCCAGGAGAGCAGCAGGTCCACATTCTCCCTGCTGTCTGTGTTTGACCAATATTTACAAGTGGCTGTGTGACATCTTAGCTGTTCAACCCCCGAGCTGTTGCAGTCAGAGCTGTGTCCCAGGATGGTTTTGAGGCAGGTTTGGCTCCTGCCCGCAGCAGATCCGTGGATTTGCAGGGACACCAGGAGAAAAAGACAAAAAGATAAGATGGAGACAAGATGAGGATTGCTCTCGTGTCAGGTTGTGATATCTGAGTAAGCAATTTCCCTCCTATCTGCAAGGACTGAAGTGAAAACAGGCAGCTAAGCATGACCTCTGATCATCACCTGATCACACAACCCAAGGGAAGCCTCTCTGCTCCTGGAGCATCCACTGGGTGATGGGCCGGATGCTACAGGGCTTCTCAACCAGCATCAGTTCTCAGCCAGTTCAGAGGAGGAAGACCTAGGGTGGAGTTTGGTTGTACACTGAATAAAACAGCCCCATCACCCCTGTTAAACACTTTAAACCCCTTGGTTTGTGTTCTCCTCTCCTCCCAACCTCCTCAGAGGTAGCACAGCACCCTCACCCCCGGGTTTATTAAGCACGGGGCTGCCTCGCTGCTGGGCTTTGAAGAAGGTGCCTTAATCCTTATCGGCCCGAGGAGAATTTCATCAAACCGGCCGGCAGTGGAGAGAAATGGAAATGCGGAGATCCATAATTCATGACGGAGCAGGCACAATTTAATAGGTGCGCTCAGCTGACACCTTGTTCTCCTCGCTCAGGATGATGTCAGGTCGTGTGGGATTAGCCAGACGGGAGGATTTCTCGGAGCCCTTTGTTCTCCCGAGCTCCATCTGCACACTGGGGGGGTTCGCTGCGGCAGGAGCTCCGTGCCCGGAGCGACCTGCAAGCACCTGCCTGTTTGCGGAGAGAAAAGGGCTTATTTACACATAAATGAGAAAGGCAAATACCCACAATAAATGCCGGCGGTGGGAAGGAGCGAGGGCTTATTGGCAATTTCCTTCCCTGCTTTGCGAAGGTGGAGATAACCCTCAACTTCTCCCCCCCTCCCTCTCACCTCAGCGGGGCAGGGATGTGACCCCGGGAAATGGCAAAAAAAACTACGGGCTCTAATCCCATGGAAAGGCTCTGTTTTGGGATTGGGATGTGCACAGGGGATAGGGCAGAGCCTTGGATCCTCATAGATCCCTGAGCGCTGAACGGGGCAAAGCCTGCAAGGAAAAATGCCTAATTCCTCTCTGGGCTTCCCAATCCCCTCCCTCGGGTTCCTAAACAGCCACTGCCGTTGGAAAAATACCGATATCTCCTTGTCCTCAATACACAGATGGGACACCAGGGTGGGATCTGAAGGCAGTCCCTTCACATGGTGAAGGTGGAGATGCAGGATCACAAGGGATGGGGATGACTCCGGGGAAATGTGAATCCCAGGGAAGTTGTCCCTCCCAGTCTCTGCACAGGGAACCCAGCACGGCCTCTCTGGCCCATCTATCCTGCATTAGGGGAGGAAAACTGTTGATTTCTTTTTTTTTTTCCAATGGGGAATGTGGGAAGGATGAAAAGCCTAGTCTGGTATTCCCCCCAACTCCCACTCGAAATATCAAAGTTACGGTCCAGGTTCTTCCCAACCCATCCCGAGGGAGAGGGGATTCTCCTTCCCCTGCTCAGATTCGAGCCGAAGGCAGACTGATGACAAATTCCTGGGGTGGGAGGGGGAGGACCCAGCGCTGCATCCCCCACAGCACTGCGCCCTGCGGGCTCTGCACGAGGAAATGGGGCTTTGTCTTTTTCCTTTTTCCTTTTAATTCTTTTTACTTTTGCTTTTTGTTTTTCTTCATATTTTTCTTTTTTCTCTTTTTTCTTTATCCTTTTTTTTCTTCGTGTTTTACTTTTTTTCTTTTTCTTCATATTTTTCTTTTCCTTAACATTTGTCTTTTTTCTTTTTTCTTTTTTTTTTTTTTTATTTTTTCCTTGTTGTTTTCTTCTTTTTTTTCTTTGTCTTCTTTTTCTTTATCCTTTTCTTATTCTTCATAATTTTCATCTTTTTTTTTTCTTTTTGTTCTTCTCCTTTTTGTCTTTCTTTCCCCCTTTCTTCTCTCTATTTTTTTTTCACTTTCTTTTCCTCTTCCTTCCCCCTTTTTACCTCCTAACGATGCTTAATCCCTCAGGCGCTTCTTGAGCGAAGCTTCAGCCAAGCAGCCAGACAGAATCTCGAGAGCCCTCTGCTGTCCACCCATCCATCCCCCTGCGCTTGGAGCACCCGGGATCGGGGTCCTGTTGCTCCTCCCGCTGCTCTGCCCCGCCCGAGGCCGAAGCTCTGGATGCAGTGGGTGGAGATCGATGTGCTGGAAGACCCTCACCAGGTTCCCAGCAGTGCTGCCCTAAAAATGGGCTCATGTGGATTTACAGACTGGCTTGGGTTGGAGGGACCTTAAAGATCATCCCATGAACAGGGACACCTTCCACTGGGCCAGGTTTCTCCAAGCCCTGTCCAACCTGGCCTTGGTTGAGTCTCTCTCATCCGACCTGCTGAGCCCCTCTGGGCCATCAAAATCATCCCGGGCTCGGCAGGCACTCTCCTTTGGATGTGGAGAGAGCTCCCTCTGGAAGGAAAGGATGTTTCTGTGCTCCCCGCTTTGCCCCACCCACCAATTCCTTCAAGGCTGAGATTCTGCCTCCAACACCAACACCCGCCTCAGGACTCTCTGTTTTACCTTGTGCCAGATAATCTTATATTCGTTGTAATTGAATAATTAATGCAGTGTTTACCTCTGGCACAATAAATGTGTGTACAGTGCTCCTGTTACGTGCAAAGGGGCTGGGGAAGTTGGGTAATCTGTGCAATTACCAGCACTGAGGCTGTGGGATCATTCCAGTTTTCCTATAGATCCCTTCAGCTCATTTCATATGAGCTGTGGTCGTGCCAACGTTACCACAAGCCCTCAGCAGCATTTCTAGTTGGAGAGCCAGGGAAAAAAAATTGCCTGGATTCAATAATTCATATCCTCATAAAACTGGCCTAAATGGTGAAAAGGAGAGTTAAACACCAAGTGGTCCCCAGAGCCACAATTCCTTGCTCGTGCTGGCAGTATTACCTCAGACTCAAGAAGATTTTTCCTGTTTGTTTTATTAGTGTTCCATAAAAGCCTCGTTAGCCCGTTCCCCTGGTTATACATCATTTATAGGTGACATCTCCTTATTTGGAGGGATTTGCTCCCTTTTCTGGGCTTTCTGTCTCTCCCTGGCTTGCCCAAGTGTGTCCAGAAACACAGGACAGGACAGAAACCCTCCAGCCCCACAGCCAGGACGCTTCCAGAGCCCACAGTGCTCCCAGGATCAGCAGAAGGATGGCAGGAAGGATGCAGGGACAACCCCTGTGAGACTCCCTGGCATTTCCTTTCCTCACACTAACTCCAGACAGGCTGCAGCAAGTGGATCCTCACCAAGATGCTTTAGGAAAAGAAAATATCCTGATGCCATTAGCGAAGACATCTCCACTCCAGCAACACTTCTAAATATCCACAAGCCCCTGAACTTCACACTCATTTAAAAATCCAGCTCTGCTTCCAGTTTTCCTGGCCAAACCCATCTTTTCCTAAAAACAAGGATACCCTGTCCACTCAGAATCATCACTGAATGGTTTGGGCTGGGAGCACCCTGTGTGTTGGCTCATTCCTGAGCCTCTGGAGTCAGCCAGACTAGGCTGAACAGGGGGAATTTAATCTGTCCTGCCTCTTGCCCTGGCACGGATCACATCCCAGACGTTAGCCAGAGGTATCCCACTGACCCCAATTAAACCACTTCTCCAGCCTCACTCCAAATCCAAGCTTGCAGGCACTCCTGGGTCCAGGACATGGAATTTGCCCTCTCAAACGCTGCTGGAGCTCAGTTCTCCCCTTCCTCCTCCTCCTCCTCCTCTTCCTCCTTCCCCTGCTCTCCACCTCCCACCCCCACACCAGGGCAGACCAATCCACCTTCTTGCACAGGGACTCAGAGCGGAGCTTGCACCCCAAAAAGCACAAGGTTTTTTTGCCTTTCCCATTGCCCATCACCATTTAATGCCGGTTGGGACTGGAGTAGGGAGGGATATTCCCCCTCACCTGGGAATTTTCCTCAAGGAAAAACAAAGCATTTTGCAACGCAGACACTTTTTTTGGGCTCTGCCCTGGCTCAGATGCCCCCACACCAGATGCCACCGCGTTCCCAGCGCTGGAGCCAGGCTGTGGCTTTGCTCTGGCTGCGGAGAGGAGATGAGGGAGAGGAAAACCATGTTTTGCCTCCTCTGGATGTTGCTTATTAGTGTTCAAAATCTAATGAAGCTGGAAGGAGGACCTGCCCCTGTCTGTGATGGATCATGATGCCGAGGTGGCTGGACCCTGGATGTGGAAATGGAGGGCTGTGCTAATGTGACAAGAATTAATGAAACACGACCAGACTCTCATATAATTAAAACCAGTAATTGCTGGAAGGATGGCTCGTGCAAAGCGATGGGCTGAGGGGTTGGGCAGGGCTGATTAAAACTGGTGACTGGCTACAAATGATTTGATTAAAATCAATTAACTGTAGAATTGCTGCCTGGCATATGGAAGGATAATTCACTTACATAACTGACAGCGGGATTTCCACTTTGCAAATGTTGTTTCGGTGCATCAGACTAAGCTCGGGCAAACTGGTTATTTAACAGCACACAGATTCCCGATTTTGAGGGTGGGATTTGGTAACACTGATGCGAGGAGGAACCCTCGGCTCCGTCTCGTCGGCAGGGAGTGAACAGCAAGAAAGCCCAGAGACGGCTGAGAACCCCCACGATGGCTTGGTTAAGTGTAAACAGGAGCTCTTTTCATTACATTTTAAAAGACTGGTTGGATTAAGGAAGCATTAGCGGAATTCTGCGCGCTCCCTCCTCCCGGGAGCTGCTGGTGGTGCTGCCCATTAGTGCTAATGCGAGTGCATTAGCACGGTGAAAGGATTCCTGTGTTACAGCTTCCCTGATGACTTCATTTCTTGCTCCTTCCTTAAAACCCAGGGAAACAAAAGTAGGGAGATGAAGCCCGGGGAAAAGCAGGGGGATAAAACGCCGCAGAATGAGAGCAAAGAGCTGCCACCCATTCTGATCCCCTGCCATTTGGTCCAGCTGCCCTCATGTCCTCAGGAGGGGAAAGCTGCTGGTTCTGCTGCAGAGAGCCTGGCATTGTCTCTGGGATGGGTTCTCGGGCTTTCCCCGCTCCTTTCCCAGAAAACCTGTCTTGGAAATTGCTCTGGAAATCTCCCACACCAGCAAAATTCCATGTGCTTTCTGTAGGAGAGGCAAAAAGTAGATTTAGGTCAAAAATTGCTATGTATAGAGCAGAGAAACATCTCCCAAGCCATCTGCCATGCACCAAAGCCAAACTCTGCTTAGAGCCTGATGAGGTTTTAAAAAAAAATATATATATAAAAACTGACTGGCTTTCATTCAGGGCTTTCAAACCACTTCTCTTTATAGGGCTGTTCAAACATGGCTCCACTAAGCTGCTGTCCATCATAAATAAGCTCTTGGTTCTTGCTGTCAAGGAGAAAATTAACCCAGCTTCTGCCTCTGCACTCCAGGGAGGGCTGTGTCCAGAGTGGGAAGAGTCCTCATGTCCAACCTTGGGCTGAGGGAGAACATCTTCCATTTTCTGCCGCTTCCCAGAGGTCCTGTGAGGGACCTTTGCAAAAGGTGCACAGATATTTTAATCAATTAACCCCCACTGGTAATCTCCATGGAGATGCTGCTTCCTTTCCCTTCTTCTACTCCCGTGTTTGGTTGTTGTGGAGTGATGTGAAATCCCTCTTTTCCCAGCTCTAGGACCAGCTCTTTATCTCTCCATGCCTCATCCACAGCCCATCTGATTTCCAGGCCTTACCCAAGCTCACTTTTCCTGCTTCTTTTCCTCCCTCCCGTGGCCAGCAACGAAACACAAACATCTGGATGCCTTTTTGAAGGCAGGGAAGTTCCACACATCCCAGTGCACAGCCCCATTATTGCTGTATAAACCCCTTCCCGTTGCATGGAAGGTCTGCAAATCACCAGGCTTCAGGATAAAACCCCTTTCATCGTGGAGAGATGAATAATCATCTCCCTTCCTGAACGAGACACAGCAGATTTATTGTCCTGACTCAGCCTGCAAGTTTATGTGAAGGAGTGAGGTCAGGACAGAGTTTATAAACTCTGTCAATATTCCTGCTCTAGGAGGTTTTCTTCTCCCTGACAAAGCAGTTCAGCAATGCTGGTTCCCTGTTTGGTGTGTTTAATACAGCCAGGACATGGATATTTCACTGATAATTCTCTCATCTGCAGTGAATCAAGTAGGAAACCTCTGCATGGTCTCAGCTGATGCTGGAAAATCGTTCTGTTCTCCCCAACCCAAGCCCAGATGAGGACAAACCTTCTCTGAACTTCTATATGTCTGTACTTTTTGCTGTTCAGAATAATCTCTCAAAATCTGTCCAGAAGCCAAATGATCTTATTCTGGTTTTGATTTAAAAAAGACAAACCTCTGGTCTGGTTTGGGAGTTTTAAAATTATTTTTACATTATTTTTTCAAGTTAAAACCCCCAAAAGAAGTTCCAAAAGGGAAAATGAGCCTGGTCCATTTCAACTTTACAGGAACACTTTGCTCTGGGGGTATTTCAGTGAGTTTTTGAAATCAAACCTGTGAAATGTTGCTCGTTGAAGGAGCTCACAGCTCATTCCATGTCAACATCAAATGTCGAGTGAATCCTGATGTCCAAGCTATTCCCTCTTGTGCTGTCCCTCCATCCCTTGTCCCCAGTCCCTCTCCAGCTCTCCTGGAGCCCCTTTAGGCACTGCAAGGGGCTCTCAGGTCTCCCTGGATCCTTCTCTTCTCCAGGGGAACCCCCCCCAGCTGTACCAGCCTGGCTCCAGAGCAGAGGGGCTCCAGCCCTTGGAGCATCTCCATGGCCTCCTCTGGACTCTCTCCAGCAGCTCCAGGTCCTGTGCTGTTGTTCCAAGGGCTGGAGCAGCTCTGCAGGGGGGTCTCACCTGATGGGGCAGAGGGGCAGAATCCCCCCCTACCCTGCTGTGGGATCAGCCCAGGGCATGGGGGGTTTCTGGGCTGGGTCATGTCCAACCTCTCACCCACCACCACCCCCAGGACCTTCTCAGCAGGGCTGTTCATCCCCCAGCCTGGACTGACACCAAAACATTTCTCATCCTTTTGCTCTGGGGGTCACTTGGAAGCCCACTTTTTGTTTATCCAGGCATCCCAGAACAGCCTGTGGGGGAATAAACACCTGAGGCTTCCCGGTGTTCCCGCTGTCCCCTCCTGCAGCTCCAGCAGCTCCGTGCTGGGAGGCTCAGCCAAGGAGGAGCACACACCTCCCTGCAGATGGTGAGAGCTGCTGTCAGCTCCTACAGGGAGATCACAGCTGAAGTGGAGACACAAACTGGCGTGTGGGAAGGTGAACAGGGAAATTATTCGGGATGGGTGAGTCTGTCACTACCTGCCAGCAGCAGCCCCGGTGATTGCCCGTCACAAACCCTGCTGAACCTGACTGCAAACCTGATCTCACAGTGTTCCCAGCCAGGCCCTTGGCAGGAACAAGGAAACAGGAGGTTGCACAGAAGTGCCAGCAAGCTCTCTGGGAGTAGGGAACACCAGGTTTCCCAGGAGGGCCCGTGGAGGATGTCGAGTCCTGGGCAAACCCAAGGCTGAAGCTGTGCTGGTGGCCTTGAGCTGGCAATGCAAGGGAGCTCCTAGAAGAGGCAACAGGCAGGAACTGATGCCCAGGAAGTTCCCCTTTTTTGTGGGGGAAAAAAAAAAAAAAAAAAAAAAAAAAAGGAAAAAAAGAAAATACCTCGTTCCAGCTGCCTGCAGAGCTTGCAGGGGGGAGGCAGTGGTGCAAGAGGGCTCACAGTGAAGTGTCATCCAACTCTCCAAAGAGAAGACAGGCATCTTATTGGATGCAGAGCAAGTCCCTGACAGGGTGACTCACGGACCCTTATGTTGCACTTCTTATTTACACTCCCCAGCGGTGACATTCTGGTTCTTAATGGCTCACAGGACACCGTTTCATCTTCTGAATATCCATCCCCATTGTGCTGCCTGAACTGCCTTCGTTCCATCACGAGCTGACTGCAGGCATCAGTCATGGCTGTGATAAACACAAACCGCCCTGAGATCACTTCCCAGCCCCGGGAAGAGCCTGAGCTCAGCTGTGCAGGAGCCAGATGGGAGAGGGAGTGTGGAATAGAGACTTACACCCTGTTAAATGCATGTGACATTTCATTAGGACTGCAACAGCTTCTCTTTCATCCCGGGCAACACGAGGCTGAATTCCGCAAATAAGAGGAAAAACCCAGATAATTCAAGCTCTGCTGCTTTCCAGACCCAGCCTGGGCATTCCTTCACTGCAGCACAGCGCTGTTCCTGGAGGATTTATTATCTCAAATGCTGCATCACACAAGCACAGGAAGCTGCCCAGGTTCAGAAATAACCCACCTGAATCCCCGGTGAGTTTGGTAACTCCGGGCTGGAGCTGAACTGCCCCACAGAGGCTCAGTTATTCCAGTTATTTCTGCTGTTGCAGTGCTGAGGAGCTGCCCTGGGGGCTCCATCCCATCTGGATGGAAATATCAGTGCTGTTGTAACGGGCAGGTGGTGGACCAGGTGGGTGGGGACGGCGGCTTCAGCCAGGGGGAGCTACACGGAGGCAGGTTGGTCACAGATCCCGGTGAATCCCACTGCTGTTAACACTTCAGGGCTCATCCAACTAGGGATGGAGGAAAGAGCAAGGATGTGGCTGCACTGGAGCTTACAAAGTGAGGAAAAAAAACGGAAGAAAACCCCAATACCTGCCACACCTTCCAGGCCTGGCTGAGCCAGGTTTTCCACGCTGGAGAAGCAGGGATAGAAAATAAAGGGGCTTAAAACCAAGGACCAGCAGCTCAAGGTGCTTTGGAGAGACAAGAACAGTCAAATCAGAGCTTTGGGCAATGATACAGAAAAGTGTTGTGGGTTGGCCCAGACAATGACACACGGGATTTGCAAGGGCACAAGGATTAGACCTGGACACATCTCCAGATGGCAGAAAGATTTTTCCAAGTGGGAAAAGATGCTGCAGAGGAATGTGTGAAAGCAAAGCCCTCCTGGAGGGCAGGACTCGACTTTGCTGTGCTCTGTGGTCACGAACCACTGAGCAAGGGGTGACTCTTTTTGGGAATAACACCTTCAATTATTAATGTAGTCCTTGATTTCTTTGTTTTAGGGCAAAAGCAGGAGTGGTGACCTCTGGTCTCCTGGTTTCTCTCAGCCTGTCACCTGCTTGCAGCAATGTGTGCTCAGGGAAAGGCTGGGTAACCAAAAGGAACACGCAGCTAAAAACCTTATTGATGAGTTCCTACTTTGCCCTGATATCCTTTGTAAAATTAAGGCCATTTTTTTTCTTCATTTTGGCAAGTGGAGAGCACAAATATCAGCAAACAGGAGCCCATTTAAGACCAGACCTTTAGCAATGGGTAAGTCTCTATCCAGCTGTCCAATTCTGATAAAGATCTCCTCCCCAAAGCTCTGCTTTCCAAAATAATAGAACCCTTTTCTGCAGTGGCACAGAGCTTTAAGGCAGCTTTATGGGTGATGGGTACATAAATAGGACCGATTTGTTTCATGCCTGGAGGAATATTTCTTTTCTGGCATATGAATGTCAGAGAGGCAAGGTGTGAAAATACAGTTTTCTGGGCTGTTTTGCCTCCTCAGGCAACCCCCCCACATCCCCCCCAACCCAGTCCTTGGATGACAAACACTCTGGAGCAGTTTTTGGAGCAGGTAAAACATTATTTATATGTGGAATTAGGGTCAGAATGGATTTCTCCATAGCACAAGGAAGAGATCACGGAATCTCAGAAGGGTTTGAAGGGGATCTTAAAGCCAATCCAGTTCCATCCCCTTCCATGGGCAGGGACACCTTGCACTGGCCCAGATTGCTTCAACCTGACCTTGGACACTTCCAGGGATCCAGGGGCAGCCACAGCTTCTCTGGGCAACCTGTTCCCCACCGTCACAGCCAAGAATTCCTTCCCAATATCCCATCGAACCTTGTGCTTTGTCCATGGGAAGCCATTCCCAGTGTGCTGTCCCTCCATCCCTTGTCCCCGGTCCCTCTCCAGCTCTCCTGGAGCCCCTTTAGGCACTGGAAGGGGCTCTCAGGTCTCCCTGGAGCATCGTCTTCTCCAGGTGAACCCCCCCAGCTCTCCCAGCCTGTCCCAGACCTGGGGGGCTCCAGCCCTGGGAGCAGCTCTGGGTCCTTGTGCTGTTGGGGTCACAGAGCTGGAAGGGGTGTCCCAGAGGAGCTTTTCCCCTGACAGAAAACCATCAAAACCAGCCTGTTCCCACAAGTATCCAAGCCCAGGAGCAGCTTCCTCTGACTGTGGGGCTGTGGGATCACAGGGAGTGAGGGGCAGGGTCACTGCCCACCACCCAAGGGCACAGAATCCTGCATGGGAGGGACTTTTGCAATGCTAAAAAAATCAGTGAGGTTGGGAGAATTGTGCCTGTGCACTCCCACCAGGGGCTGCCTGTGCTGCTTTTCCCCCCCCTGGAGGAAGCAAACTTCCTCATTCCCATCTTCACTGGCACACACTGGTGGATGAGAACAATACCCAAAGTCAGAAATAAATGGGTTGAATAATTTAGAGGGCTCTGGAACATGGGAATGGCAGAGCACATCGCCAGGAATAGGAAAGCAGGGCTAATAAAAGCAAGAGACAGAGGGAAATTCATTAAACATTTTTCAGGCAAGAACATTTTGCCACTCGCAGAATAAAATAAAAAAAAAATAAATATTAAACTGGAAAGGAGGGGAATTTTGTTCTCCAGATGGGTTTTTTTGATAGGAATGACATAAAAAGCTGAAGAAACATTTGATTAGAGATTGGGAGAGAAAAGCTTTAAAAAAAAAGAAAATCTACAACCCTAATTTCAATATTCTGAGGCTCAGACCCAGGTTTTAGCTCAGTCATTTTATGTTTCTTGGAGCGCTTCTGGCACTTTTTTGGCACCTTGCTGTTGCCCAGGGGGCAGAGCACTGGCGTCCCCTGGGTGTATTGCAGGAAAGTTTCTCCATGTCTTTATGAGGCATCACCACCAATTCCCCTCTTCCTTGTCCTCTTTTCACCCCCAACCCCTTCTCTGAACCTACAAGTCTCTAAATTTACCTCCAGTTCGTGGCTTTAACACCAGGATGGGCCATTTGTGTCATCCCTTTCCTCCCTTGTGTTTGCAAACTCCACTGTTTCTGACATTTAAAAAACTAAACAAACCGGGCTAAAAGCTTCTGGTCTTTGCAAGGATAATGATTAAAAGGGACAAAATAATCGATGCTTGCAAGGCAAATATGTGTGAATAATTCAGAGTGTTTGCTGGAGCCTTGCAAAGACAAACCAGGGCTGGGAACCAGAGGCAGGACAATCAGAACAAGTGCAAGCTGGAATAAAATCACTCCAAAAAAAAACCCAGGAAAATGGCTCCCTAAGGACTAACTGCCCTGCTGGTGGGGAAGAATCAGGGCCCCAAAATGAAACCAAAGAGTCTTCCTCTGCAAGTACATTTAAATGCAATCCTCCAGGCCATAAATCCACGTTTAATCCGACATGGGAGTACAAACTCCGGTCCTCATCAATTCGCCTCCCTTGGTTACAGGGGAATATGAAAGGCTCCCTGATTTATCCAGCCTGGAGCTGCTGCTCGGGGTTTCTTTGAGCAGCTGATGCTTTATCTACCAATTCCCCACTCCCCTGTTGTCTATTCCTGGGCAGCTGATTGGAATTTATGGAGATCTGCACTCGGCCTCAGAGCAAACCCACTTCCCCTTACAGCTCCAAAGCACCGGTTTTTACCAAGGGAAATGGGAATATTTATCAGCCCCCGGGCACAGAGACATCAGAAAAATAAGAAAATGCCATTTTAAGGCTTATTTCATTGGGGTTTTTTTTATTTTTTAATGTCACTTTTCTGCTAAACCAGGACTAACAGCCCTGTCACAAGACTGTGTTGCTTCTGCAGAGCAGGAGGAAGGGCTGACCTCACCCAAATCCTGAGCTTAATTTCCTGGGATCCCATTTTACTTGCTAAGCCTTGCTGACTTTAGATTAACTGTAGGAGCAAAGTAACATCAAAGTATATCAAGTGTTAATTGCCTTCTGAAGGGACAGTGCTCCTTCTGTGGCTATCCCATAATCTCAGCGTGTCCCTAGATTTTCCCAGCTGGAATTCCCAGTCCCTGGCCCCCTGCCTTTTCTTTCTCCTTGACCATCTTCCTCCTTCCCCATCTTTTCCATCAGCTGCACGTGGAAAACTGTGCTCAACTCCTCCACCCTGTCACACTCTGCTGTGTGGGAAATTGCCTTTGGATCTTTGGGTGTGCCAAAGGGCAGGGTTAGGTGGGATGTTGGGAAGGAATTCCTGGCTGTGAGGGTGGGCAGGCCCTGGCACAGGGTGCCCAGAGAAGCTGTGGCTGCCCCTGCATCCCTGGAAGTGTCCAAGGCCAGGTTGGAGCAACCTGGAGGGTGGAAGGTGTCTCTACCCGTGGCAGGAGGTGGAATGAGATGATATTTAAAGTCCCTCCCAACCCAAACCCGTTCTGTGCTTCCATGATTTCTCTCCCAGAAAGACCCCCACAGTGCAGAGCCCAGCACATCATCCCCATTCCAGGGCCACTTTCCAGCAGGGAACGTGCCAGCAAGAAGTGAGATCGCCTGGCACGGCACAGCGAGTCCCCCGCGTCCCATCCCTGCCCCGAAATCCTCAGTGCCGAGCTGTTATTTCTATTACCCACCATTTACGTCCCTCATTAGGACCTGTTAACACCCACTTAATTCTCTCCCAGGACATAAAGCGCTCGTGTTTAATGAACTCTCTGCAGAGCCAGAGACATCTGGGGAGATTTAAAACAAGCCCTCCGGCAGCCGGTCAGGGTGTGATTAATGCCGTGGACTCGGCAGGAGGGGAAGAGAGGGGACAAAAACTCCTAGAGGAAGAGGCACAAGCTCTGCCTTGGTGAGCAGAGCTCGTTCCTTCCCAAAAACCAGGGATCGGGCAGCAGTGACATCCACCGCCTCTGGCTGTTTTGGAGTGAAGGATGAGGAGCTCCAAGCAGAAAGTATGACCTGGAGGGAGAGGATGAACTGTTTGGGGAATGGGACACATCTTTGCATCCTCCACAATATCCCCTGAAAGATGCTTAATAAATCTATCCCAGGGAGAAACCTGTGCTGACAAAAGGGCTGTACTCCTCACTGGGGTCCATAATCAGCAATTCCCTCTGCTATGGGACTGTTCCTGCCTCATCCACCTCCTGTCAATTAGCCAGGCAGGAGCCAGGAGGGGTCACTGGAAACATCTTCCAACGTGGGGCTTTGCAAGGAAAGCTCTGACAGCTCGGGAGCCATCGATGGAGCAAGGAATAATTTGGCAATAATCCCGTGTCCTGAGCGAAGATAACGAGATTGCAGTCAGCTCCTGACAGAAGATGCAGGGAAATTCATTTACAAATAACTTCCCAGGCACCTGGGGCACAGTCCGTGTTTCTCCGTGTGTGCACCAGGCATTTATCAATTTTATTGCTCCCCTTTTCTTTTCTTTTCTTTTTTTTTTTCTTTTTTTTTTCTAATGTTAAAGCATTTTTCCCAGCTGTTTCTTGGTGCCCTGCACACCCTGTACAGCAACAGATCCCGGCCATGCTCCTCTCCTGCTCTTTGCCATCCACAGCCCTCAGGGATCCGTTCAGCTGGAAGTACTGGAATACTGACACACAGGACATGAGGCATTTGCTTGCAAATTGGTTGGAATTTGGTCCTTCTGCTGCGTGGATGAGGCTCTTAAACACCCCCCCCCCCTCCACCTGAAGGCTGTAGGAGTGCCCCTCAATCTGCAGAGAAGTCGTCAGTGCCATTTACCCAGCGCCGTGCCAGGGGAGCAGCTGAGGCTCCAGAATGTCACAGCAGTTGTGTTTTTTACAGCTGTAAAAGTCCAGCTTTTCCCCCGGGTGGATCATATTTCCACGGCAGAAGGCACCAAGTGAAGGAAGCTGTTTAACTCTGCAGTGCCTGGCTGCTGGGTCACCTTCCCACAACCAGCAGCTGCAAAGCCCAGGTTCTCCTCTCCTGATCCCAGAGGGTTTTTTTTCCCCCCATTCTTGTGCAGGAGATGTGAATTCTTTCAGTCCATTTATTTGCTTCCTTTTCTCCCTCATTATCCATCCCTTGCATATCCCAGGATCCTGGGGAGGAGGATGCTCCATCCATCACCTGCTGGCATTTGTGTCTCTCCTCCTCTGAAACCCACCTGTCCCTCAGTACACAAACACTCTCTTTGCCATCATCATCTGTTTTCAGAGTCCAAGAGACTCCTCTTAAAGAGCAACAACCACTGGGAAAGCGGCCAGCACGAAGCAGGGGTGGGACGAACTGGGATAATTCTGGAAAAGACGGGAAGGGATGGACTGGGGCCATGAAGATCCCAGTGCTGCACATTTTTACAGGAGCCTCAGTGTGAAGGTGATGCTGAGCTACCACCTGAACATAACTCTGCCCTCCTTGTGCTCCTCCTTTGCAGCTCCTGCTGTGAAGGAGCACAGTGAATGAGGCTTTGGGATGAAAACAACCCAAAAAGGTTTCCAGTCAGTGTAAGATGGTAATTGCCAACCACAGCCCTCTGCTCTGGAGCCAGGCTGGGAGAGCTGGGGGGGTTCCCCTGGAGAAGAGAAGGCTCCAGGGACACCTGAGAGCCCCTTCCAGGGCCTAAAGGGACTCCAGGAGAGCTGGAGAGGGACTGGGGACAAGGGATGGAGGGACAGGACACAGGGAATGGCTTCCCACTGCCACAGAGAAGGGTTAGATGGGATACTGGGGAGGAATTATTGGCTGTGAGAGTAGGGAGGCCCTGGCACAGGTTGCCCAGAGAAGCTGTGGCTGCCCCTGCATCCCTGGAAGTGTCCAAAGCCAGGCTGGAACCTGGTGTGATGGAAGGTGCCCCTGCCCATAACAGGGATCTTCAAATGCCCCTTCCAACCCAAACCCAGGCAGTTCCAAAGGGGCCAACAGAGGGATCTGTTCCCACCCTCCTGCCCAGGGAGGTGTTTTGCCCCCAGTCACCCCCAGCACTCAGCAGAGGGGGTCGTGACCAGGAGAGCACTGAGGACACATCCCTTGGGATGGTGGCATGACTCCCAGCACACACTCAGATCAATCCCTCTGGCTGCTGCTGGAGCCATCAGACTGATGCAGCACTTTCCTTCCCTCACTGAATTGCTCCCTTCCTCCTCATCCCTCATATGGAGGCCTTTTTTTTTTTTTTAACCCTCCCTCAGTTGCTTATTCATACCTTAATGGCACTTGATTTTCAATGGGCTCTCAGAGCCCTTTCTGTGCATGCTTTGCAGTGCTGCTGGGATTTTCCACATTCCTTTGTTCTTTAAACAACCTTTCCCTGCTTTCCCTGCAGAGACATCAAATGGCACCGGGGTTACACAACTTCCCCTCTCGGATTTGCCATCCAGCTGGAGGTGGCCATTCTCAAACTGAGACAGGAATAGCAGCAAAGCCTTTGGAATGTATAAATACACTGAGCTGAGCCCCTCTGAGCACCTCCCACCAGCCCAGGTTGCCCAAGGCCTTATCCAAGCTGGCCTTGAACGCTTCCAGGGTTGGGGCATCCACAATCTCCCTGAGCAACCTGTTCCAGCATCTCACCACCTCACAGTGAATACTTCCATCCTAAAACCCAGCCTAAATTTCCCCTCTTTCAGTTTGTGTCTGTTATTCCCTCTCTGCAGCTCCTGGTGAGGAGTCAGGAGAGTTTCTGAGGGTGAGCTGGCTCTGAGGAGATTGGGCTGGCAAAGCTCTCTGTGCCCGTTTCAGCTGCAAACAGGGCATCTCTGTCCCTGCCCAGCCTTTTGCATGCCTGCTCTGGCTGAAGTCCTGCCCTTTTTCCCCTCTTCCAGAAGTGTTTTCGGGAGGATTTGAAGCCTCTACATTTCCCTTCCTTTAGAGCAGCTGTTCTGCCTGACTTCCTTCTCTGGATGACGAGGGGGAAGGGATTTTGAACCCTCCAGTGGACATTGATACTGGCACTTGTCCTTCCGCTTAATAGCCAGTCTTTCCTTGAGCCCTTTGCTTTCCAAGGCATTTTAGTGCCTGCTGCACCTCCAGCTTTCACATCCATCTGCTCCAAAAGAAAAACCAAACCAAAAACAACCCAGCCCAATAGCATTTGAGTCCCTCTCATCATTAAATCCTTGAGGTTTTTCCCAGATCAGATCAGATCAGATCATTGCAAGCTGCACCTGCAGCCCTGGGTGCGGGTGTCAGTCCCTGGTGGTTGGCACTGTGGTGACAACCAGATTCCAAATATCTCCATGGGATCGGCAGGAGCCTCCTATGGGAGCAAGAACTGAGCCAGTGGGTGTTCTTTTTTCAGTGGGGCTGATGAGGGATGGATGAAGAGGGAGCTCCCCCAGAGGCAGCTGGAAGGCCTGCCTGGACTGCTGGGATCTCACAGCTCACTCGCTGAGGGTGTTTTTCAAAGCACAGATATTTTAACTTGCTCCTTAATTTGCTCCTTTAAAGCAGTTAGCAAAATTCCAGCCATCCATCAGCTCTGGCAGCCCTTCCAAAAGGCACGGCCAGGAACTGCACATTAATTGGGAATGCTTTGCTGAATTTACTGCGTGGCAGGACCGAATTTTTCACTCCGAGATGAAGCATGAATGTGCTGTTTGGCACAATCAATACTCTTCTGGGTTGCTAGGAAATGATTCAGGGATTCAGTGGGGTATTACCACCCCCCCTGGGCAGTGAACAGAAGCAGAGCAGCTCCTCCCCTGCAGTGGAGCATCTGTGGATCAGCACTGGAAACTGCTGTCTCCATCAGGGGAGGGGGATAAAATGGGACAACACCAGCAAGGGCATCACCAACAGGGATGAAACAGCCGTCATCCCACTCTCCTCAGCACTTGTCAGGCCACACCTGGAATATTGTGCCCAGTTGTGATCCAAAGGAGTGGGAAAAGATCCATAAAAAGGCCACAAAGGTGATGCAAGCACTGAGAAGCTTCTGCATGAGGAAAGGCTGAGAGACCTGGCTTTGCTCAGAGGAAAGAAGGGCTAAGGAAAAGAAAGAAGGACATCATCTCCTCGTTCCAGTATTTAAAGGGTGGCTGCAGAGAAGGCAATATCTTTCCTCCCATCTTCATCCAAGGATTCTTGGCTGGCTCACCGTGCCCCTGGGAGGCTGGGAGAGCTGTCTTGGAGGAGGCAGGGCACTGTGGTGTGGCACTGGTCCTGCTGGGAGCTCTAAAAAAAGGTTTAATTAGCAATAGGCATTGCTCCTGCTGAGAGGTTGATACTGGCCCTGCCTGGGTTATTCATGAGAGTTTTAGAGCAGCTTCCATCAAGGCCTTCTGGTGTTTTTTTCCCTGCTTGGATGGAGAAATTTCAGACCTTGCTTGATCAGAGTGGCAGGTGTGTTGGTTTTTCTGGGGGGATGAACAACAAAAATCTCACTTCCTGCAGAACTTTTCTGTTTTCCAGTTAGAATCTCTGTTTCTCAACGAGATGTTGCAGCTTTTCCTGCAAGGAAAAAAGGAGCCAGGCTCACGACTGACAGCTGAACAGCTCCCAGTGCTCTGCACATCCTCAAACTCACACAGGTCAGGAACTGCAGGTCTGGTCCAGCAAAGCCTGAAGTTTCAAGCAGTTCCCACACAGCACCTGGGAAAACCCTATAGGCAGGTTCTTGTGCCCCCTGGGTTTTCTGAAGTGCAAATGCACCAGAAATCAGGCCGGGAAGGGTCTGATGCACCCTGGAAATGTGGGAGTATCTCGAACACAGGAGACAGGGTGACAGTGGCATTTCCCAAACACCTGGGTTTATGCATGTGCATACCCTTGGACCAGCCATAAATCCTCACTTCTCCCTTTTAAGCAGCCTTAGCTGATGGTCAGCTTCTTAAATTTTATTCATCTTAACCAAGCTGCATTTGATGGGAGTTAAAATTATCCCATGGCTTTGATCAGCCATGAAGCATTCCCTGGCTGCCACCATGTTCTCACTCCCCTTGGATCTCTCCAGAGTCTCCTGCTGGTCACTGTGTCCCAGAGTGAGCTGCACCTGCCTCATCACAGCTCTACTCCCATGGGCTAATCCACGACCTCTTGCTCTTCCCACAAAACCTCAGCCTGAGGATTTTAATTCCCATCCCCAGCACTTCAACCCTCGGCTGCTCAGCCTTGCAGGAAGGAGCAGGCACTTTTCATCCTTTACAGTAAACAAAGCCTTAACCCAGGCCCTTAAATCTGTCTAGATTCTGAAATAATTGCAAGCAGCCTCCTAACTTGCATGAAGTTTGATTTAAGCCTTAATTTAATGGTTTATCTGGAGAGCAGGAAGTAAGCTGGCACTGCCAATTAGGAGCCATCTGTTTTCTCCTAATCTTTTGCAGGCTCCAGCCCAGTAAACAAGAACCACCACAGCAGGGCCATCCCTTGTGCCCAGAGCTGCCTCTGGGGACCTTGTCCCAGGGTCCTCATGGATCAGTGACTCCTTCCAGCCCTGGGAACAGAGGTGAGCGTGGCAAGGTGTGAGGGGGTCAAGGACACTGTGGATCAGTGCTGGAAAGGAGGGAGATGCTCCCTCAACAGAGCTGGTTGCTTTGAGCAGGACCCTCCACCCTGATGGCACCTGGAGGATCCCACCCTGATCCCACCTTTGATGGATGGGACAACCCTGGACAACCCTGGACAGGGAGGGATGGGCAGATTCCTCTGACAGAATTCGCTGTTCCACTCAGCAGAGCACGGAGGAGGGGCCAAGGAGCACCTTTCAGCCTGGAGAGGTGACTGTGGCTGGGAGAGCAGCAGGGCTGACAAAGCCCAAACCATTCCCCCTGCCCAAAATAAGACACCAGGGATGGCCATGTGTCCTCCCTCCTGCTCCCATTCCCTGTGAGCACCAACCTCCAGCTGAGGATGGACACTGGCTCTGCTCCCAGGCCAGCTGGCCCCATGCTTTCGGTGCACCAGCAGAGTCAAGCAGTTCTGGCTGCTCTGAAGTGAATAACAACCCTGGACATGACCACATCAGGCTTGTTCAGCCCTAAAATATTCCCCATGTAGCAGATTTAAAAAAAAAAAAAAAAAACCAAAAAACCAAACCTCTATTCTAAGCCCATAAAAGTTATTTCTGGGGTGCTGAGAGGTATCTGCCCTCCCTAGGGTAGGGACCCTGTGGAGATGACATCTCCCTCAGCTCCCAGGGCATCAGAGAGGTCCCTGGAGAAGGTGACTCGGGAAATGCTTTTGAAAAGTCAAAGACTGGGGGCTTTCCTTGCCCCCCACTTCCACAGAGCAGTTTCAGAGCAGCCCTTTCTTTGGTCCTCGGGAGGTTTCATCACAACCTTGATGAAGCTTGTTGGGGTTTTTATAGGCCAGCCATTAAACAACCATAAAGCAGCAATTAGAGAAGGATCATTTACCAGATGTTATCACCTCCCTTGCCTGCATTTTCCTCTGTAAAAACCTTCTGGCTGCAGCATTTTGCACCGGTGCCACCTCTGCTGCCCTGCCCTGCCCTGCCCTGCCCTGCTGGCAGGGGTCTCTCTGGTGGCAGAGCCAAGCCCACCTTGCTTGGATGCACAGCCTGAAGAGCAGGAGAAGGAGAAGAGCCAAAGGCAGGTTCCTGAAGCTTTGGAGGGCTTTTTCCCCCAGGTGGGTTGTTGTTTGTGACTTCGATTCAGGGGAGATGCTCCTGCAGGAAATTCCCTGGCTCTGCTGAGTCACAACACTCCTTCCCATGGCATTCCCACCCTGCAAGCACCTTCCCCACCCAGCTGGGAGCCCTCCAGACACAAGAATGACTCCCCCCACCTCGTTCTGGCCAAGGAGACCAGTCAGGGCTCTCCAGCCCTTCGTCTGCCACTGCACTCCTCAGTCCCTCAAAAATGGGATTTCTTGTTGCAATTTGGGCTGAAGGGCAAAGACAGTGGCCAGCGAGAGTGAGGGAAGGCCAGGGGAAGACTTGGAGGAGGTCTGGACATGTCACCTGCAGTTCTGCTGCAGCTCCTCGGGTTGCTTTGGGTTGGGAGGGACCTGAAACTCACCCAGTTCCATTGGCACTTCCACTAGACCAGCTTGCTCAGCCTTCCCCTTCAAACTGGCCTTGCCTCCCCAGCCCCACCCAGTTTCACCTCTGAACCCCATCTCTACCTCCCAGTTCCACCAAGGGCAGTGTCCAAGGCCACAGCAGCACCACCAGGTTTGGATTTAGGGACTGCTCTGCCAGGAGCACGTTTTGCATCACCTCTATTTGAACAACTCATCACCCTCAGGGGGAAGTCTGTCCTTGCTGGGCTTTGGTTTGTCAATCTCCTAAGGCACGTTTTTAAGCCAGCAGATCGCTGTGGTCCGTAGAATAAAACGGGATTCATGTTCCTGCCCCTCCTTGTGCTGCGGTTTCAGCCGGCGGTGCCAAGCCAGAGCCTTTACAGCCCTCTCTAATGCACTGGTGCTTTCCAGAGCAAACTATTTATGACCCTGCCCACAGGAGGGAAGGTGGAAGGTCCCCACAGCAAGTTATTTATGGTCCTGCTGGTCCCTGGCCTCTGCTTTTGCCCCCTGGAGCATCCCTGCTGCAGTCAGGAGGCACTTTTATACATTGCCATTAGCTCTGTTGTCACTCCTTGCTCAGAAATCATCACCAGTGAGGTGTTTTGATTATTTTTTTTTCTTTCAGTTTTTCAGCAATTCTGGAAGAATTCACCATAAACCTCACCTGCAGAGCCCAGGCTCACCTCAGGGGAGCTGCTGGATGCTGCACACACCACCCCACCAAATCCCAGGTGGCCCCAAATACCATGAAAACCCCGTTGCCCGTGGGAGGTGGGGAACAAGGGCTGAGGTGTAATTTAGGGTTTCTGGGGACTATGGGACACTCTTACATCGGGTTCTCCTCGTCTCCAAGGGGCCAGAGCAGGGCTGTGACTGGTGAGGGTCACCCCCAGTCACCTCCTGCAAGGAGGAGTCTCAGCACGGCCACGGCTGCTCTTTTTGACCCCTCTAGACTCAGGACGTGATTCACATCACCTGAATAATGCCAAACCAGGTCCTAGCTCAGCCTTTCAGCAGCTGGAATATAGAAATTCCTGAGGGAGCAGGGTGCACAGACCTCCCCAGCTCACTGCACCCCAATTTGGGACTGGCCACCACTTTGCTGGGTGGGAGAGGCCCCCAGATCTTTCTGCAGGGACCTGCCCCAAGCACTGCTGGCCCTGGGGTGTCCCCCAGTGCAGATCCAGGCGGGACACATCCCCATCCGTGGTGGGGGCTGCAGGGAAGTGTTTTTGCAGGACTGCAGCACTGGAGTGACACCAAATCTGGGTGGCCACCACTGAGCACCCCCAGGGATGCCCAGCTGGGTCCATGCACCTCCTTCACCTGAGCTTCCACTGAACACCCTCCAGTGATCACAGGTGAGGTGTAATCTGTCACATCTCCACTATTAACTCTCAGCTCCAGTGTCAGTGACTGTGACCCTCCCCCAGTTCAAAGTTCAGGAAATTTATATCTTTTTATTTTCTTGGTGTAGTAGCAAGAGCTCAGCTGGCTGGCAGTGGAAAACATCCAGGGAAACACATGTTGGAGCCACAGGGGGAGTGGCAGCCCATCAGCTGCTTCACTCCCTTGGCTTCCACTTGGCTTGCAAATTTGGGATGCTCAGGCAGCTTTGCACCAGCTATTGCCTGGGAATAAAGCTCCACCACCATCCTGCTCATCTTCTCCAGCAGCCCATGTCACTGGCACGTGGTTTCCAAGCCACTTGTTAAACTCTGCAAGTGGATTTGTCACCCTGAAAAGCAGGAAACTATTATTATTATTAATAATAATAATAATAACAACCACCCCCACAACAACCACAACCACCATAACAGCTGATTTCCAGTGAAATACAGAAAGACAAGCAGGTCTGAAGGGCTCTGGGGAGTGGGGGTTTCTGCAACCATGAGGGACACAATGAAACGGAGGAGCAATTTGGAGCCCTTTGCCTAATTACCCACCCTGCAGCTGCCAGAAGGTGTGAGGCAGACAATTAAACAGCACCACTGTTATCAGCTGGTTTAGCCACACCAGGGAATCAGTGATGGACAGAGGTGGGTGTCCACTGCACTCCAGTAATCCTATTTATTATCATTTTTGAATGTATGCTCATGGCCTATGTTGCCTTACTAACTATATTCACTCCTGGCTGTGGGGATGGGTGGGAGGTAAAATTTTATGCTCTTTTAGCAGCTCAAATGCACAAATCAGAATCATGGAATGGTTTGGGTTGGAAGTGACCTTGAAGCTCACCCAGTCCCACCCCCTGCCACGGGCAGCAACACCTTCCTCTGTTCCAGGTTGCTCCAACCTGGCCTTGGACACCTCCAGGGATCCAGGGGCAGCCACAACTTCTCTGGGCACCCTGTGCCAGGTCCTCCCCACCCTCCCAGGACGGATTCCTTCCACGGGACTCACACCCTGCCCACCTCCAGAGCCCCTCCCAAGGGCACGGGCAGGCTGTGACACTCTGGCTCTGCTGGTGGCTGCCCCAGTGCCACCTGGCCCAGCTCCCAGATGCCATCCCAGCATGAGGCTCCTGTGAAAGCTGGGCAGATGAAGAGCTCATCCCTTTCCTCCCTCCTGAAGCAGAGCCACTCCCGAGCTGTTTGCAGCCCGTTGATGTATTAGTGCCCGGCTCTGGCAGAGCAAGGCTGTGGGAGGAGAAGGGCTCTGAGCCAACTGCCTGGTTCTCCAGGCCCCATTCTCCTCACCAGGAGGGTGGTGGACCCCGGGATGGATCATGTACGGCTGGTAACAGGAGGGCTTGCTTTTATTTGGGGATGGGAGGACCCTTTTGAAGCAGCACAGGGCCCCCCTGCTGAGCAAACACGGACTGAATGCCTGTGATCAGCCCCCTGTAACCTCTGTAGCACAGGAGTCCCCTCCCCAAATGATCCCATGCCACATCCAAAGATTCATTTCATCTTCTTTTCTCTCTGCACCTCAGATGGGTGTCCATGGTGTCCTTGGGACGGGCTGTGGGCGTGATCCTCATGGTGATGGGGACAATTCTCCCCCCTCACCCCCATTTTGGGAATGGAGCCACCTTGACTTTTAGGGACCATATCCAGCTAGCACAACTCACCACTTCTCCTACATCCAGAGGGGATAAAACCTCCCAAATCAGGGGCATTCCCAAGCTTTCTGGGAATGGACAGTGCCATGGAGGGGACTCTGACTCCTTGGGAGGGCCGGCCCATGCAGCCTGAGGAGCATCACTGGCAAAAATGCTGATGCAAGCAAACCCATCATGGCATGGGGAGGGAGACTGTGCCCTCTGGACTATTTCTGGCTTGTTTTTCCCAACCATGGAGCCACTGATCTATGACATTGTCAGTGCTGTGACTAAGGGCTCTGCAGCTGGAGTCACATCGAGCCGGGGTTGGAGAGAGGGATGTGAGTGGCTCTCGGGGGACCGGTAATGGGAGAGAGCCCTTCACCTCCTGTTTACACTTTAATGCCCAGCCAGGTCATTCATTATTTAGTGCTAATGTATTTATAGAGCATTACCAGCACGCAGGGGCTCTGCAGACAGCTGGGGAAGAGGTGCTCTCTCCTTCAGATATCGTGGGATTAGCAGGGCAGTTAAACACAACACGGGCTCTGCTGACCCGCTGCCTCTGTACCCTGGAGGGGCCACCTCTCCCCTCCTGGACCTTGTGGCTTTTCCAGGAGTGCTTTTTTTTTTTCCTTCTAGGCCTATGTAGCTTTTTCTCCACACATCTCTCGGGCCCTGGACACACAGCAAAGCCAAGCCTGGCTGTGGGCCCCTGAGCCCTCATGCCCACTCATCTGCACCCTTCTGCTGGCCATCATAGTCCAGCACTGCGGGGTTCCACTTCTTTGGAGTGAAAAATCACCCTGATGACTCCAGGTCAACCAGGGAGGTCCTAATTCACTGCCTTCCCTTGCCCCCTCCTCTCCTTCCACTTCAGGAACCAGCTCCAGCTTTGACCACGAGGATCAGCCCTGCTGGACCTGCCCACCCACAGCTGCATCACATGTCTGTACTGTTCAAATGCAAAATCTTTGATACCATCTTAAAATATGCACCAATTAACTCAGCTGTCTCCAGTTCCACTTGGATCTCTGGGTGCCAGTGAATCTATTAGCAGCCCTGTCCAACCTTGCCTTGCAGACTCCCAGGGATGGGGCAGATATCACTTATCACCCGGGATGGTGAAGGGACCCAAGCAGGCTTGGAAGCAGAGGGACACAACCCTGCAATGCTCAGGGGTGCTGCAGGGTGTCCAGCTTGTGGGGCAGGTCAGGGAACTGGGGCCAGGACTGGAAGGGGAGCAGGACAGCCAGAGATCCTTCCTGGGCTGGAGAGGGGCTGACACAACCCCAAATCCTGCCTGAGATGGAGGCGGACTGAGACAATCCCCCAAACTCCCCCTGGGACAGAGGTGGACTGATACAACGCCAAAACCTCTCTGGGATGGAGGGGGACTCAGACAATCCCCCAAATCCTCCCTGGGGCAGAAAGGGACTGAGGCAATCTCCCAAATCCTCCCTGGAATAGAAAGACACCGTGATAGCCCACATCCCCTCCCCAGGGGTGGATGGGGACACAACGCAGCATCCTCCCAACTCCCACCTTGCTGGGTGCTGGACAGCTCCCAAATCCTCTCCGGGTTTGATGGGGACCGGGACAGCTCCTAAATCCTCCCCGGGCTTGATGGGGACAGCGACATCCCCTAACCCCTCCCCGGGCTGGAAGGGGATCGCGCCATCCCCTCCCCTCCGCAGCAGCGGGGTCTAGGCGGGTCCGAGTGCCGAGCTGAGCTCAGCCGAGCCCGGCTCAGCTCCCCCCGACGGCCGCTGCCCGCGGCGCTCCTCCGCCCAGCCCGCAGCGCCGGGCAGCCCCAACCCGTCCCCTTCCTCCTCCTCCTCCTCCTCCTCCTCCTTCTCCTCCTCCTCCCCCCTCACCCCCCCCAGCCCGATTTGGGCAGCGGCGCGCCCAGCGCTGCCGGCAGAGCCGCCGTGTGCGGGCGCCGCGCCGGAGGCAGCTCAGCCCCAAAGGGGGGGCTGCGGTGAGGCAGGAGCGACCCCCGCACGCCCCTCCATCCCCCCCCGCAACCCTCCCCCCCCCAATCGCGCCCCGGCCCCCCCGCCCTGCCCTGCATGCCCGCGCAGGCAGCATGGCCCGCAGGCAGGCGCGGGCAGCGGGCGGCGGGCGCTGGCTGCCCTGGCTGGGGCTCGCCCTGCTGCCGCTGGCCGTGCCCCCCGCCGCCGCCCCCGGGGGCTGCCCCTCCGCCTGCTACTGCGTGGCCACCCCGGAGCTGGTCACATGCCGCTACGAGCGGCTGGAGGAGCCCCCGAGGGAGCTGCCGGCCGCCGTCCACAACCTCAGCATCGCCGGCAGCAACCTGAGCATCCTGCCCCGCGCCGCCTTCGCCGCCCGCCCGCTGCGCGACCTCCGCCTGCTCCGCCTGCGCCACGACAACATCCACACCATCGAGGACATGGCCCTGCAGGGCCTGCCCGCCCTGCGCACCCTCGACCTGAGCCACAACCCTCTGCTCTCGGTGGCCGCGGGGGCCTTCGCCGGGGTCCCGCTGCTGCGCACGCTGCAGCTCAACCAGGCTCTGCTGGCGGCCCCCCTCGAGGAGCAGCTCGCCCTGGCCATGCAGAACCTCACCCTGCGGCGCCTGGAGCTGGCGGGCAACGCTCTGCAGGCGCTGCCGGCCTCCCTTCTCCCCCCCGGGCTGGAGGAGCTGGACCTGCGGAACAACTCCCTGCAGCGGCTGGCGGCCGCCGAGCTCCGCAGCCTGGAGGCGCCGGAGCTGCGGGGGCTGCGGCTCAACCTGGGGGCCAACCCGCTGAGCTGCGACTGTGCCCTGCGGCCCTTCCTGGCCTGGCTGCGCTCCGCGGGCTCCCGGGTGCTCGACGCCCGCAGCCTGCGCTGCGCGGGACCCCCGGCCCTGCGCGGGGCCGCGCTGCTCCGCCTGCGGCCCGAGGGGCTGGTGTGCGCGGCCAGCGAGGGCGGCGAGCCCGGCCAGCTGGAGACGGCCTCCTACGTCTTCTTCGGCATCGTCCTGGCGCTCATCGGCATCGTCTTCCTCATGGTGCTCTACCTGAACCGCCGCGGCATCAAGCGCTGGCTGCACAACCTGCGCGAGGCTTGCCGCGACCAGATGGAGGGGTACCACTACCGCTACGAGCAGGACGCCGACCCGCGCTGCGCCAGCGCCGTGGGCACCCCCGGCCTCTGACGGCGCCCTCGGCATCACCCGCCGTGCCCTTCGACGCCTCTCCGCTCCAGACATCCACACCTCGCACCACCCCCTTGCCGTGGCACCGCCGAAAATTAGTCTCTGAGTACGAGCCGGGAGCGGGTGCAGAGCGGGGTGACCCTCCCTGCGGGGCTCTCCCTGCCCGTGCCCTCACCGTAGCGCTGATTCCCGCAGGGGACCAGGCTGGATCCATCCCCCCCCTTCCCTCCCCATCCCAGTGCCCGCGGGCAGGGGAAGCACACCGGGATGGGCCCCGCGGGGTGCTGGCGCGCCGCAAGGCCCCGGTGCTCCCGGGGAGGATTCGGAGCCCCTTCCCACACCTGCTCTCCGGCGGGGAGGTTTTCCCGGGCGGCCCGCAGGATTCCAGGATGCCGGCGGGAATCGGCACCGCGCGTACCCGAACGTTTGCTTGGAGCGCCCAGGCGACACCCGAAACTGTCCTCCTGGATGTTCCTGGAGCCTGGACTTGACTTTGACCATGTACAGCTCTCTTTCCTATTAGATTTCTATTTGACAGATGCAAAGTTCAACTCGATTTCTTCTTTTTATTTTTTTTTTTTTCTCTTTCGCTCCAAAGAGGAAAGCACACCGTCCAGCCGCCCCCCGCCCCCGCGAAGCGACGTGCTTTGCCGAGCCCCTTTATCCATTTAGTTTAGTTCCATGGGCTTTCCAGCTCGTTCCAGGCACAAAACGATGCAGCTGAGTAGGAAACGCCTCCGTTTGCTGCGTGCATGTTCCCCGGGGCACTTTTCTGACTCTGAAATCTATCGTAGACTCGGCTGTCTCGGCACTTTGTAATTTAAAACGAGCGGAGCAGAAGCTCCCGTCCTAATTCCCCCGCCCGTGTTTGCTTTAGTGCCTGTTACTATATCCTAGAGCAAATATATTGAAAGCTGCACCCACTCCATCGTCTATTTTCTGTAGAGCTCCTTGCAATGATTTCTGAATAACCCTGAAGCTCTCATTGTGGCTGGTTTGCCAGAGGAAGGCAGCTCTGGGCTCCTCCGTGGTTTCCTTGGTGCTTAAAAACTTCTTTTCCTGGGCGGGTTTGGTGGCCAGGGATTGCAGAGAGGTTTTGTGTGGCTTGTGCACAGATCTCAGGCTCTGCCGGTCCTAATCCTTCCCTGGGGCTCAAGAAAATTGTCCGGAAAATAGTTTTCTAAAGCAGTTTTTATCTCCCGGGCCGTTTGGCACCTAATCCACGAGACATCCACAGATGCAGGGCTGCGACTCCCAGCGTTTCCCAGAAGGGAGCTTTTGCAGTGTGGCACCTTAAAACTCCGAATTCCAGTGCCGGAATGAAAAGTGGAGCGTTGCATTTTGATCCACTTGTATTTGCCTTTCTCCAAAAAGGGGGAGGGTGATGCAGGCAAGCCGTTTGCCAGGTGTTTTGGGATCCTCAGGAGCAGCTGGTACTCACTGTGCTGGGTTAGTAAGGGGGAGTTTGGTGGGAGTTGTGGTCCCTGAGACCGTGTGTGGACTCAGCTGGCGGGTGGAAAGCTCTGCTGGAGGAAAACACAGTTATTTCCATCCCACAGACCTCCGGAAGGTGCTTCTGGTGCAGGATCCTTTGCATTTTGTCCCTTTGCTCCTTCCCTTTTTGCATTTTTCCTCTTTGAACTTCCTCCCCTTGAAATCCCAGTGTTGAGGTGGATGTGCTGGGAAAGAGGAGCTGGAATAGAGCCTGGGTTGTGGTAGGGATGTAGCACTGGGCATCAAAATAATTTTCCTGGGTGCCTTTGGGCTGGTTCCCAACCAGACCTGATTCCTGACAAACCCTGAGACCCCCCCGGGCTCAGCTCATCTGAGAAACTTGTTGCATTTTGGGGATCTTTTCCTGAGGTTTCCTCCCCATCATAGGAGCTTGTGGGCTCTGGTCCTACTTTGCCACCTCATGCAGGGAGGGAGGGAGGGGGGAGAAATCTCAGCCTGACCCTCACCTTCATCCACTTTGCCGCTTCCTCCCTCCACTTCCCACCCCTGTGCAGCCAAAATGCAGCTCCTGAGCAAAAGAAAGGGGTGGATTTGCACATGTGGCAGAGGCTTGGGTTGTGAGTCCAGAGGCACAGCAGGTTGTGGGGATGGAGCTGGAAGATTTGACATCTTGCAGGGAGAAGCCTGGAGAGCTCTGCAGGCAGAGGGGGGGTTGCTGGAGCAAAGAACATCAGAGCCTGGGATCGATAACAGGAAAGAAATCACCTCCAGGACATAGGAAAAGTGGCCAAACACATCCTGGCCTCAAAGTCCTTTGATTAAGGGGTGGGCTCCAGCTTTTCCTGAGACTGGAGGGAGGAATGAGGTGGCTTTCGGTCCCCAGGGATGAGGGTGCTTCTCCTTTTGGCTCTGACCAGCAGGAGGTTGGGAACATCCCCCCCCCCCCCATCCAGAGTGGGTGCAGAACACCCTGTGTGTGTGCACTGACCCCCTCCAGGGAGGCAAAGCCCCGGGATGGGGGTGGATAACCAGCTGTGGGAGCGTAATTCCTGTGGCTTGTTAACGTCAACACTGCTCTGTGCAGCACATACCCCACGCATTAGGGAACCTCGGGATTAGTGAATTGTCACCGAGCTGAGACTCAGAATGTGCTTTTTGGGCTCCCAGAGACAGCCCTGTGTTTGGAGAACCCCAGCTGTTTGCATGCAGTCCCCTCTCCACGAAGGGGAACGTGGACCTCCCACTGTCCCAAGCCCATGGCTGCTGCCTGAGTGCAAAGTTACCCCAGCAGCTCCTGAAGCCAGATGAATTTCGGGATGTAAACAGCATCTGTGGTGGGAATCAAGCAAAGGATGCTCAGAGTCCCCCACAGGGGCTCATCCCTGAAAAAGAGGAGGGGGAAAAAAACCAAACAAACAACAAAAAAATGCCTATTTATAAGCCCTGCATGTGAGATGCCACCAGGACTCTGCAGCCCAGAGTGGGCTTTGAGATCTGCTTTTCCTTCCTCACTTTCCAAAGAGCTCAGAGGTTCCCTGGGCTGATCCAGCCAAGAGGCAGGCAAGGAGGTGGATGTGGATGGAGCCAGAGCTGTGCCAGGACCCCCTCCCTGCCCTGCCTGCACCCCCCTGCCCACACAGACATCCCAGGTGGGTTCCAAGTTGCTCCATGGTGCCAGAGCCGGAGGAAAGAGGCTGAGGGTGGTCTCATTTAGTGCTGAAGAGGCCAAAACTCCCAGTGTGGGTTGCAAATGGATTTATTCAAGGGAAATAAGTGAGCTGGAGTATCATCCTCATCCCCACTGGGTGTGGGGTTGTGATGCTTTTAGGCAGGGGAAGGGAAGGAAATCAACCACCAGCTGCCTCCTCCTGACAAAAATACACAGAATCAATAATAATTAATTCTCCCCAGGCAGCTTCACCCCTGAGAACCTTCACACCAGGGCTCCTTCACCCTCACCTTCCTCCTCTGTTATCAGGGATTAACCCAAACCTACAGGGGGAGGAAAAACACCCCTCTGCTTTTCACTTTTTCCTCCAGGAAGAGCAAGAGGGAGGTGTTACCTTCATGCCTTGGGGAAACTGTAGCATGAACAAAGCAGGAAAGGGTTTGGGAAAGAAAGAAAAACCCACCAACATTCATTTCAGACCCCAGCAGGGCTCAGTTAGAACTCAGGGTAGCTTTGGGACCTCCAAGCTCAGGGCAATCCCCGCTCTGTTTGTCCTTCTTTTGGCTCAGAGGTGGCTCCTGCTCCCTGCCAAAGAAATTTGGATTCTTTAGGAACCCCCCAATTACCTGTGGATGCTTCTAATTAGCCAGGTTGGGATAATTCTGGGGGATGGAAGCTCCTTGCTGAGCACCGACCTGCCCCTGGCAGCAGGGAGGGGGTTGGAGGTGACAACACCAGGGATCTGAGGAATTCTCCTGAGGGAGAGGGGCTGGGGACACTCAGCTGGGCCAGGGAAGCAGGACAAAATCCCCAGCAGGAGCAGAGCTGGGTGTTTTCCCAAGCCTGGCTCAGGGCAGCCCCGGAGGGAGCTGGCACAGCACTGGCCAGGCAGATGGGGAAGGACGTGTTTACACTAATCTGCCCCGATCTGGATTATTTTTTTCCAAATAAACTCGCTTTCCCAGCTGTTTTATACAAGATTTTGGCACGTTGGGGACAGGTGGGGTTCTGGGCATGGGATAGAAGCTGTCAGGGTGGAGGTGATGGAGGGGTGTCCCTGTGCCCTCGTTTGCATGGAGAGGGGGGACCAGAACATCTCTGAGGTGGTTTTGGCAGCAAATCACCCAATTCCTGAGGCTGGGGATCATCCTGTGGTGCTTCTGACAGCAGGGCCTTCACTAAGGTTTTCTCTCCTATGAAAACCCGCTGAAAAATAATTGACACTGAGGGCCTGGTGTCACCTCACCCCAACCCACCTCCCATCCCAAGCAGAGCCAGGATCTTCTGCAGCTTCCACTGGGATAAAATAGCACAGAAAATTCCTCCGGTGTTGCACGTCCAGGATGATCCACAACAGGCAGTTTCTGGGGGTTTGGGGATGTCTCAGGGAGCCAGGGGAAGCAGGATCAACCCAGGACAGATCAGTGTTGGTCCCTGCTCCTGTGTAAGGACACACCAGCACAGACAGTCCTGCAGAGCTTCTCCATCCTCCCGGCACGTTTCCCAGCCACTTGCCAGCCTGACATTTACAAATCCCCTATTTTTAGATGGTCTTCATCCCTTTTAATTGTTCAGGTGGCTCAGAGATGCTGCTCTGCATGGGCAGGACGGATCTTTGAGCCCCTGTTTCTCCCTTCCTCTGCGCCTCAGTGTCCTTTCAGAAAACAGTGGAGTTGAGGGCCTCCCATCAACTCCAGGGACCAGGTTTTGGGGGAGGTTGGTCCCACTCCAACCCCAAACCCTCTGATGGGACTTCAGGAGCTCCATACACACACACAGCGAAACCATTCCTTACCCTCCCTAAATAACACCACAAGAGGAGGCAACCAACCCCTCCTCCCCTTCTTGCTGCCCTGACCCCACCACCAGCCCAGCACCCAGGGCACCATCCCCACTCTCCCCTGGCAAAGTGGAGCCACCCAGGAGCAATCCACGAGCCCCCAGGGAGCCAAGCTCAAGGGATAATTCACACAGGCTGGGCTTGGCACGTTAATTAGGAGCTCATTAATTAACTTAGTTCCTAAATTAACACTCAAATCGACAAGACCTAAATGTGAAGCCAGGCACCCCTGCCTGCCAGCACTCAGGAGCTTCCAGGCTGACGTCCCCAGGTCCTGGTACTGTCCCAGCAGCACAGAGAGAGAGACACCCTGGAACCTTCCGGTCCCCAGACTGCTCACACAAGCCCTGAGGAGGCTGCAGCAGCCCAGCCACTGCTGTTCCTGGGAGAAGTGTCCGTGTTCAGCAGGTGGTGACATCCAGTGCCGGATCCTGCAACTACAGCCCGCTGGAGCCTCAGCCAGGTCCCTGTGTCCCTGCTGTGTCCATGGGTGATTCTGCTGCCCTGCTCACCCCCAGCCCCAACAAACCTGTCCATCTCCATGTCCCTCCCCTTTTTCCTGGCTTCCCAACCCCTCAGAAGGGGAAGGGTTAAGTGTCTCCCAGGACAGCACCATCTGCTGCACTGCCCAGCACAGGACAACGGGTGGTAATTTGGCAATTCCGGGGAGCTGGGAGGAGAAGGGCTCCAAGAAGAGCCTTTCAAAAAGAGATAAACCTACCACTGATATGCAGGAGGAAGCCTGTGCCCATCACTGAAGGGATGCAAGAACCCTCCAGGATGTGCTGCTGTGCCCTCAGGAACCACCCTCCATCAACCTCCAGGGTGCTTTAACCTTAAAATACTAAAGCCAAGATGGGGAGAGCTTCTAGCACCTTCCAGTGCCCTAAAGGGGCTCCAAGAAAGCTGGAGAGGGACTCTGGACAAGGGCTGGAGGGACAGGACAAGGGGGAATGGCTTCCCACTGCCAGAGGGCAGGGTTAGGTGGGATATTGGGAAGGAATTCCTGGCTGTAAGGGTGGGGAGGCCCTGGCACAGGTTGCCCAGGGAAGCTGTGGCTTCCCCTGCATCCCTGGAAGTGTCCAGGGCCAGGCTGGAGCAACCTGGGCTAGTGGAAGAAGCCCATGGCAGGGGATGGAACTGGACAGGTCCCTCTCCAATTGCCCAGTTCCCCTGGTGGGGTTCCAGGATATGGAACCAAAATGCTTTTGGGGCCAGTCCTACTCATGAATGGTCCTGCTCTCCCCCGGCAGTGCCCACCCCCAGCTCACCTGCAGGAGAGGCTGCTCCTCTCCCCATCCCCTTTTTCCCCCCTCCCCTCCCTTTGCCAGCTCCCTTCCAAGCTGCTGCTTTCTCCTGAAGCAACTTCACCCTTTAGAAGATTCTTTAGCTATCCAAGTGGCTCATGGATGTTCCCCCAGCTCAGCTTTTGGGGCAACGGTGCTTGGCTAAAGAATATGGAAGAAATAGGAAGGATTGCAACTACAAAGGGAATATTTTATTGTTTATAACACTTCATTCAGCTAAATCCACATAGCAATACACAGAAACTCTTCAGAAAAAAGTGCAAATTCTCACTCTGTATTTTGTAGCATTGTCCAAGTTTTACAGAACAGACACTGGCTTAACAGGAACACAGATCCAAGATTCCAGGCAAGGGAAACAATTCAGCTTCAGATACTTCAGTCACCTTGAACAGAGCTACTCTTGAGCAGGGAGGGTGGCAAACGTTCTGGGAATCAAGCTGGGCTGGAACCACCCAGGTGTCACCATGCAGAGATCCCCTTCTCAGTCAGGGAGAGAAGAGGACAAAGGGCGGGGGGAGAGACAAAATAAAGTGGTAACAATACTAGTTTTGAAGTTAAAGGGAAGATCCAAGTGCTTCCTAAAGCAGCACACACGTTCCACCTGCCTCACTCCACCCTGTGGCTTCTCCATCAGCACTCCTAGAATTTCACACAAACACACTTTTAACAGGAGCTGAAATCCCTAATCCTTCAGAAGCCTGGCAGAGGGGGTACTCAAAGTGCTAGCTGAGCACAGATAAACCAGGGAACAAACACCAGGAATGTCAACATGCAGGTAAAACCACCGATCTGGGACAGCAACAGCTTAGGACCCGGCCGGGAGCTCCAGGCAGAGCGTGGGCAGCTCACCTCAACCTCACACACAGAGGGTTTCACTTCTTTTCTTACCCTGTGCACAGCACAAGTGCACCAGAAGGAAGAGATGGGTATTTAAATGAGGGATATTAGCAGCTCCTCAGGCCAGATCCCAGTTCTCCCAGGGGAATCCCAGCCCCTCTGAGTCACATCCTGCTAGGAACACAAGGGAAGCAGACCTGGCTCAGCACCCCAACACCAGGTGGGGGCTCCTCTGCTCCACAGCCAGCCTGGTGCTGGAGCTTCCCAGCCCATCTTTCCCTGTTAAACACATTCCCTCCTTCTCTCCTCTGCCAGAGTTTATGATTCCCTCACATCCTGGAGGAATCCTCCTTTAGAGATGCAGGAGAGACACCCTTGAAACTATTTAAGCCACACACTGGGTGCTGTTTCAAAACCAGAATAAGAAATCCACCTACAATCTGTGCCTCACTGACATTGAGCCTTGCCTGGCAAGTCCCCGGAACTTGGAAAGCTCCTGTTCCAGACCCAGGGAAGCAGCTTTGCCACAGGGATTAAACCTGTCACATCAGAAGGGAAGAGACAAAACCGAGCCCTCTGGGTTTTATCAAACACTAAACCCAACTCACTGGCCCTGTGACTGCAGTTTAAGTCAGGGTCCAACCTTTCAAAAGGTGTATTTTGCCTGGAAGCACCTCATGAACAACACCCAGGGTGTCCTTTGATCTGTGACCTGCTCCCTGCTCGGGTATGAAAAGCCTTTGTTCTTATCTGAGAAGTAGGAAAAAAAAAAATAAACCCCAGCTGAACAACTGAGAGAAGGCTGTGCAGGAGCCAGATGAACCCTAACACGGTGCATTACAAAGTTACAGAGCAGGGAAACAGGAGAATTCCAGTCCTTCACAGTAACAGAGGTAAGGGATGCGAGATTGGAAGGAGATAAAGGGAGTTCCACGAATGGAACAGTATAAATATATCCAACAGTTCCAATACAGCAGGGGAACAACAGTAGCAGCAGTTTCAAAAGAGCAAATAGTTATTCTACCCTTAAAAGTACATTCAACACGTTGTGCCTGTTGCTGTTCATCCCAGAAGCATCGCTAACAGCTACAACAACTCACTGCTAGACCCATCCACAGGGAAAAATCCCAGGTACACAACACCCACATCTGGGTTTTTTCATTAATGAAAGATATTTAGACTAGGAACAGTTATACCAACTTCTCTGCTTATTCATAAACCCAGATTTTCTTCATTTGTAACACTTGGCTGCTGACCCAAAGCAGATCTCTGGGAAGTGGCAGATTCCTGCTCTTGGCAGGAGCACAAACATCACTCACAAGACAGAACTGCTACAATAACACACAGCACACACACAATGCTTTTTACAGCCTGTGTTCAGAGTTATGTCCCAAGTCAACTTGTTCTCCTTTGCACCACCAGGAGAACGAAATCCTCAACGCTTCAGGGTTTCATCTGCTGCCAAAGGCAGGAATGGCAAGAGCTCCTTCAAATTTCGTGCAGAACTGCACCTTTTTTTTGGGAAAACTGAAGGCAAAGCAGCATCAGAAATGCCTTCACACCTTCCAGACCTACCTAGAACTAGACAACAACATAAGCATACTCTGATTTACCTATCCCCCCCATCAATCAAGTGTACAATTAAAAACAAACAAACAAACAAAAAGGCAGGTTTTTTTGGCATTAGATACACTTCACTCAACGGCAGAACAATTTGGAGATACTTTCTCTTAAAACAAAAAAAAATAAAAATAAATAAATAGTGACAGGTCAGGATTTGTGCAGCACAGACAGACCTTCTGTGGCACATGTACATTCATATACACCAAAACACCTTCTCCACGGATATAGTGCAGGAAAAACCCCAAAATGAGGGGCTCTTTAAAAGTCATGGAGAGGCAAAACACACAAACCCACCCTGTGCCATCCAGCTGGAAGGGTAAAAATCAGGTGGAGGACAAATCTGGGGAGTTAACAACAGTGGCAAACAACAACTCGAACTGAAGTGCATTTTGGGCTCTTCTCACATCAACTTTTAACAATTCAGTGCCGGGTTTTACCTATTTTTTTATTTACTCCTGTCATTGATGACAGTGAGAAAGGCCCTGAACCAGCTCTCCTGTGCCAAAGTGTGGCTTTGATCTTCTGAAATACCACAACCTCTACAGGAGAACTTGTGCAATGGCCTGTTGTTCTTTTTTTTTAAATGTGATTAGCTGGATCACTTTCTACTCAGAAAACAGATAATGAGAAGTTGTCAAATATTTGCCCTGAAAGATAAAGAGTAATAGTATTTACAAAAGTGCTACTCAAATAGAAATTAGCTGACAAGACATGAAAAAAAAAAAAAAGAATAAAAATCATGACTCAGTAACTGTGTCAGTGTCTCACCTCCACTTTTTTTTTAACAGTATAAATAAATTCGGGTCAGAAAAACCCTAAAAGTCACTGACTGGCACAGAAAAACTACAACAAAAAAAAAAAAAGCTTAAGACCCTTGAGGAAGGTGTGACAAAAAAAAAAAAAAAAGAGCTACAAAGTCTGTGACAGAATGGGCAATTTAACCAAGCAATGACCAATTCCTTCTCCTCTGGAAGCCTTGGAAAGGCACTACACAATCTCAACCCCAAAGCAGAACTGCAGGTGTTGCCACTATTGCTTCACTGCCAAGTTTTTTTTTAAAGATAGACAGAGGAAATGCGCCAAGAACACCTTCACCAAATTAAGCAGCTGAAAAATGTCAACAATTGGCCAAAACAAGAACTGCTGAGTTCTACTTCCACGGTTTTGGAAGCACAGACCCATTTCTGAGGGTCACATGGAGCTGAGAGGAAGAAGCAGGATTTTTGTCAGTCTGGAGTGATCATCCCTACCTGACTTTCAAAGCTTTTCACACCAAGAAAAAAAATGTATTTTAAAGTACCTGGAGCGAGTTTAAGACAAGATTCTGTGGCTAAGACCACCTGCCTTAAGCATACCAGGGCAGTTCGTTTGCACTGGTGTGGGTTAATTAACCTTTTGGTCAAGAGGATGGAAAATTCTAACAATTAATTCCGCTGTTTTCTCCGATTTGCTCTCCCCCCTTTTTTTTCCTAGCCCAGACTTTGGTGAAGATCCTGACAAAAGAACGCTGCTTCTTCAGGGAACAAAAACACAAACAACACACACACAGACATTTGGAACTGATCCTGTTCTTGGGCCCTTTGTTCCCCCTGGAGGCTCCTGAGAAGGCCAGGGATGGGGTCTAAGCCGAGCGCCAGGTCAGCCCGTTCTTGTCCGGCTCCAGGAAGTTCTCGATCAGAGCCCCAATCAGCTTCTGGAGTTCTTCTTCCAGCACCGCTCCTGTCACTGGGGGGGGGGGGGGGGAAAAAGGAGCGACAAGGCCACCACGTCAGAGCTTTGGGAAATACACCAAGAAGCTGTTTAAAAATAAATAATGAATTGGCAAGACCTGATGAGGGATGGATTTGCTCTGCTGTGTTGTTTTTTTTTATACCAGCATAAACAGGTAGAGACTCCAACTGGCTCCTTCCTGAGAGGGATTATCATGGAATCAGACTGATTTGGACTGGACAGGACATTTAAAGATGGTGCTCAGAGCCCTCTAGTGGCCCCTATTTTTCCTCTTTAATTAGTTTTAATGAATACAGCAATAATAAGGTGGAGAGGCCGTGGCACAGGTTGTGCCCTCTTCACCATCTACCCCCTCACGATCCACGGGCCACCTAAATGTGACCAAATATTCAGTTACCAAAACATGCTCACCCTAAATTCCCACCAATAAGTAGAAATAAATACCAAATCAAGCCTCCTTTATGTTGTTTTCCCTTCTCTGCCCCACATAAATGTTGGAATACAAGTCTAAAAATGAGGAATCGTGTAACTCATGTTGGGGATCCAGTCCAAAAGCTTCTCCCCACTGTCTGGACTTGAACCTCAGCTCCTCATTCTCACTCCTGATTTCAGTGGTATAAACATACCCTGGATGTTTTTCCCCCACCTGCCTTTTACACTGGAGGCAGCTCAGTCCAGGTGACTGCCAAAAGAGGACTGACCTCCAGTTATTAATCCAGCAGCTCCCAACAGATTCCCAAAGGAAATAGGAAACCACCTGGCATTAAGAATATTTGCCAGCAACAGCATAACTTAAGAAAGAGACTGGACATGGCACTCATGGGTGACAAGGTCAAAGGCTGGATTCACTCCCAGAGGTCTTTTCCAACCTGAACTTCATCACTTTTTAATTCTAAGTAAACGAGGAACTGGATTAACTAAAGCCTGCTGTAACAGATGCTGAAAATTCAGGTTGTTTTTTTTTTTCTTATCCACTACAGTGATAAGTGGTTAGAAGTCAGTTGAGGCTTGGTTTTGCTGACCTCTGCTCGGGCAGGGCACACATCTCAGCGTAGTATTTGATCTTGGGCTCCGTCCCACTGGTCCGAAGGGTGGCAACACAACCGTTCTGGAAGGTGAAGGTGATCATCTGACTGCTTTTGCTCACTGGCAGCACCTACAGAAAAAACAACAAGCATCTTCACTCCCACTAGAACCCCAATATTGGAGCTTAAGAGCTGCAGGAGCATCAGGCTCAATTAATTAACCAAGTTCACTCATTGCCGTATCAGAACAGTCAACACATTTCACCTTCAAGCTGTTTTCTCCCCCACTGAGTGATGTTAAGCCGCCTGATGATGGAATTATTCTGCCATCCTAGTTGGCACAGGGCATCCCTGCCTCGTCCACGCTGCTATTTACCCTTTAGTTCCCTCAAAAACAGACCCTGCTGGGCAAAAAACCCTCTGCAACTCACCGATTTCTTGTTCAGCTGGCTGCTGTCGTAGCCAGTGGTGACATCTCTGACGTGTAGCACGTTGTAAATCCCACAACATTTGGGGTAGGACTGAGGGCCGTCGAAGTTACGAAGCCTCTCAAATATCCTTTTGATTGTAGGAGGGTCATAGCACAAGAAATAGGAGGTCTTGGATATGTGATATCCATACCTGCAAGCAGATGAACACTTTCAGCTACGAGATGCAGAAGTTTTTTGGCACATTTGGTATCTAAAGAAAGCCCCTGGTTGGAAAAGCAGCAACAGAAAAAGAACTGAGTTCTCAGAGCTGTGGGAACAGGTATTTATAAGCAAACATTTGGATTCTGAAGCAGATTTTGCTGCATTACTCAGATCAGCTTGAGCTATTTTTAAATCCATGCAAAGTTTTCGGCCCCCAAAGAAAGGAAAGCCAACCATTTGGGTAAGTGCAGCCTTGGTGGCCCTTGAAAAATGGATGTCCAGTGTCACTCCCCCAACCAAAAACTGACTGCCAGAGCCAGGTAGCAGCCACAACAAGGAAGGTGGCTGATTATTCCATCCAAGTTAAAACCACCGTCCCAAATCAGACCTCATGCTCACTAGCAACAACCACCATACATGCACACTGAAATTTAGGTTGTTCTTCACCATACTTCACCCACTGCTACTTCTACAGAGACCCTTCTCTGCAGCTTAAAAAAAAAATCAGGTGTGACTGGGAGATGAATCCTGCTGTTATCCCTGTCATTTTGATCCACCTGTGCAGAGTTGTTCTGGCTACAGTCTGCACAGGACAGAGCAAAATCCTGAGTACCATGGAGAGATAAAAGCTGATTATCCTTCATGCTTCCTCATTCCAGGTTTCCAAAGGCCTCAGTGTCTTCCTGCTGGGCTGGCAGGAAAGGGAATGACATCCATGATATTGCTCTGTGCTGTCAGTTCTGTTGAAGCCCAGGAATTTCTGCTGATGATCTGGGCTCATCTCAGTGCATGACTTAATTCTGACACACAGGATCCTTGTTTTATTGCTGGGACACCTTCCACTATCCCAGATGGCTCCAACCCAGCCTTGGACACTTCCAGGAAAGGATTCCTTCCCAATATCCCATCTAACCCTGCCCTCTGGCAGTGAGAAGCCATTCCCTGTGTCCTGCCCCTCCATCCCTCATCCAAAGTCCCTCTCCAGCTCTCTTGAAGCCCCTTTAGGTACAGTGGGATCTGGCCTAGTGATGGACTATAATTCATAATACATCAAAAAAACCAACTTACAATAAGAAAACATCCAGAGGATCCATTAAAAATATTTATTAGATTATTCTCAGCTCTAAAATAGTCAAGTGCAACATACTAATGGAGAATACAACTCACATTTCATATATCTCAACGAGTTTCTGTGCCAGTGTGAGGTTCTGGCTCTCCAGGTATGTTGCCATTTCAGCAATGACCACAGCAGCACTTACACCATCTTTATCCAGCACTGATGTGCCACACATAAAGCCTAGAAATTAAAAAAAAATATTGATAGATTATTACACTGATTTCCTTGATTAGGTTTTAACCTTTTATCCTGTAAAAGAAAATTGGCCAGTACACATAAGTTGGTTTATTACTGCATATGCAGGGGAAATCTAATTAACTTGGGGGTTACAGGGCTGCAAAGATCCCTGCTGTAGTCAATTAATTCCAGATTGATAACATCTGCTCCCTGGGGAGTTCTGTCATAGTGCAGTGCTAAACAAACACACACTTGTGCTAACTCAGATTTAAGATGTGCTGGGCTCTTCTGATTCTGTTTTAATTCTACTTTACACAGACTAAGAAGATATATTATATTTATACCATTTTTGGTGATGGCCTTGCCTCATCCACAAGCTGTTTTTATCCAAAGCACAACACCAGAATCAGAGGGTCACATGTAAGGAACTGACTGTAATAGTGGGCAAGTTGGTTTGAGGAGAGCAAAACATCAATACCAGTAACTACAAGGACAAAACTAAAGTACTTTTTGGGTGATTTGTTTCATAAACTAAGATCAGTCCTTTCTAATCACATTTCACCCCCCCACACAGTTCTCAACATTTTACAGGGATATAAAGCCTACCAATGGACTCTTCAAATGCAAAGAGAACTTCTTTCCCATTATCCAGGAGGTTTTTTACTCTGCTTCCAATCCATTTGAAACCAGGCAGTGTTTCCTAAAACAGGAAAAAAAAATTGTGCATTAAAAAAAACCTCAAACATTTTCAATTCAGTTTGAAGTCAAAGAAGGTGAAGCCACTATTCTTTCACTTCAGACTCAAAAAGCACTCAAAAGGGAAAAAACCCCAAGGTATTGTGAAGTTTAGGGTCAGTAGGAAAGTCTGCTGCAGAGTCAAAACACTGAAGCTTAAAGACATTTTTACGATTTTCTCGAAATAATTTCCCTAAATTTAAATCTAATTATTTGACAAAAAAAGAATAGAGGCAGCAAAGAAACCACAGACAGGTAATCACTTGGGTTTAGATTATGAATTTAAGGCAAAGAGTTGCTGGATAGCATTTTCCCAGGGCATACTCCACTGGGACATGAGCAGTGTCATGAGTACATGAGCAGTAAATGCTGTTTGAGGGACTGTGGCTCTCTGAGGTCAGATCTTCTGTGGTGCTTATCAGATGAGACAAAAAGTTATTCAAAGGGAAAAGCTGCAGGGATATATAAACAACAATTTTAGGTGATGGGAAAGAAAAGCACTGCCTTTTTTTTTTTTTTTTTTTTTGTAAATCATTCAAAAGCAGACAAGAGCTTTGACACAGTCCTGGAGAGCAAGAAAGTACAAAGGGGAAGTTTTTACAGGAGACCAAGGGGAAATCCACTACAAGGAGCTGATATTCAACCTGATTAAGCTTTTCTGGCCAGCCACTCAAAATGGTTTTCAGTTGTTTTCAACCTTAAATTCCCCACTGCTTGCCAAAATATTTGTTCCTAGTGCATATGGCTCTAAATAAGACATGGATTAAACAAGACCTGGACCTTTTATGTTTGTGCTAAGCTTTAAAGCACTTGCTCCTCTTCTGGCAGAGATCCAACAGCCTCAGAAATTAAGACTTAATCCTTGAATGTAGGAACTAAAGTACCTGTCAGCCTGTGGGGTACCCATTTTCTTTTTCAGCAAGTTCTTAATGAAGCTACATTAAAAATCTGAACGTAGGAGTTCCTGTGTCTGTCACAACTTGAAGTCAACCCCAATTTATAAACCTACTGGGACCTGAAGGAACCTTGTGTGACCTCAAAAAACACTTATTAAAAATCCATCAGCATTTTGTAGTGAACACAGCAGGCTGCCCAAGCTTTCATCCTCGCACAGAAGAACTTCTCTCTAGGAAAATAACCGTGGCAAAGGCATTTATCTGCAATTTAGGTGTTAATCTGTGTTGCCTGCTAATGCAGCTTTGCTCAAGTTGATCTCACAGACTGTAATTGCTGTGACACACACCGAGGATGCTGCAGGGGATGAAGTCAGGCTTGTCTGGGTAAAAAAAAAAAAAAAAAACAAACCCTCTGCAGGTTGAAATGCACTGAAATTCCAGGCAAATAAAGAGTGGAAGTCATTTACTTTTCGTGTCACAAAACCACAGGTGGGGTTCAGGCAGGGAACGTGGCACTCAGATCTCGCTCTGCCGAGACATCACAAAACCCAGGCTTACCTCGAAGTGAAATCCCTCTTTCAGAGCAATTGCTCTCAGGATTTTCGAGGAGACTGTGGTGGCCAACATGTAAACATCCCTCACATCAGCGCCCTGGGAGCAGTTCTCCTTCCAGCGGGAAAACATCCACCAGCCGAACAGCGCCGCCAGCTCGTTGCCAGTGAACACCTTCCAGCAGCCACTGCAGAGAGCAGGGAAAGGACACAAGAGCTCTCCCAGGTTTCCCAGGAGCACCCACTCAGGGGGAGAGGCTTTCTGCAGTCACTGGGACAACGGGGATTCTGAGCACACCACCGACAAGCTGCTCTAGACAAAGCCACCGGACCGACAGGACTCCACCACTCATCACAGGATTTACAAGCCCAGAGGATTCTGTGAGCCACAGAATATCCTCATTGGGAGCCTTCACACAGCTCAGCTCTTCTGGATTTATCCCCCAGCAGCAAGAGCAGTCTAGAACTGACTCACAGGGAGCAGTCTATGCCATTGATACACTGCAGTAAGGCAATGCCTGCACAACTCTTTACTTACACAACGGGCAGAACTGGGGCCTGTTTGTGGAAGAAAAATAATTTCTATTCAATATGGACAAGCAGGGAAAACAAAACCAAAAGTAACACAACAAAACAAAAAACCCAAACAAAAACACACACCCCAACAAAAAGCCCACAACACTCAGCTGTGCCAAGGCAGGTTTGCCCAATATAAATAAATAAAAAAAAAAAACCCAACCAGTAACAACAAGATTATACTGCTCTTAGTAACCACTCAGTTTTCAGTTGAGCTTTATCTGGCCATTTACACCAGTAAGTATTTAATCTAATCTTTGAGTTATCAACTGATTTTATTCGAGATACAGTTGGAGCTAGGCCAAAAGATGTAACTAGGAGGAAAAACACCCATATAGCTAAGCCACAAAGGAAAGAAAGATTAAAAAAAAAAAAAAAAGTCCCATCACTTACTTTTCCTGATGTTCTGCCACTGCCAGTCTATCTGCATCTGGATCAGTGGCCACTACTACTTTAGCATTTTCTTTCTCTGCAAGCCTCAGTGACAATTCCTGACAGGAGAAGCAGGGGGTGAAAAATGTACAAATATGAAATAAGAGCAAATAATCAACAGCCTTCCTGCTTACATCTAACACAACAAAAGAGAGATCCCACAATGAACTTCCCACTGCATCGACACAGCTGAAACCCAAGTTCTCCCAGTCCCCTTCCCCATTTTGGTTCCCCCTCCCCCCCGGCAGAGAAATCTGATGAAGTAAAAACAAAAGGTACCAGCACAGATTCCCCCTCTTCAGGATTGGGGCATTTGACAGTAGAGAAGTCTGGGTCTGGATCTTTTTGCTCAGGTACTGGGATGGGGGGCTGGAAGCCAAAGGCTTGGAAAGCCAACTGCACGTAGTCATGTCCCACTCCATGGAAAGAGGTGTGAACAAACTTCAAACTGGTCTGCACATTCAGCTCCCTGAGGAGGAAAACAACAACATTTCTGGAAGGTTTTGGTCCGTTTTCACAGGGAGAGCAATAGAAAATGCAATCCCACTGTGTGCTGTACTCTGCTGCTTTCTGCATTAATTTCAAAAGATGGAAGGAGTGCAAAGTGCTTATTTGGACTTGCACTAGAAATTGCTGGTTTAAAGCTCCTCCTGGAAAATAAAGTGTTTACCTTCTGCTAAATTATATGAAAGTCTCACAAGAATGAACTGCTGATTTGTACAAACTCAAGCTCCTCCACCACCTTAAAAGATGTTACTCTGGTTCTACTCAGCCCTATATGTCATTTGTCCCCCCCCCTTTTAGTCTTCTTTTCTGCCTCACCCAAACTTGAATTTCCTCACCTCTGTTTCAAACACCTACACCACACCTGTACTCTGAATTTCTGCACTTTACTCAGGACTCTTTGAGCATGAAACAGTTTTAGCTTTGCATGAAACAGTTTTAGCTTTATCTCCAGCAAAATGGTTTAATCCTAAGGATGGTGATTTTACTAGATTTACTGACAGAGGAGACACTAAAGTCTGCCTGCCATCAGTTTTTCCACACATAGCCCAGAGCTTACTTAAGAACATGATTTAAGCACATTTTGCTTTATACAGTACCTATGGTAACAGATCTTTTTCAGGTCCTCCATGTAGCAGTCACAGATTTTCTTCAGAGGATCCTGCCTAAGGGGACTGGTGTCCACTAGATTTTCATTCCAAGAGCCATTCCATGGTTCAACACACTCTTCTATACATTTTATGATTTCCTTGTCATGAGGAGCAGTGATCTGTGCTCCATTTTCCCAGTAAACCTGATGGAAGTTGAAGGAAAACAAGACAGTTTATTTACAAAAGATTATTAACTTGATGAATTCCTTTAATTACAGGACTCCACATACTTTCTGCTTTTTCAAGTGACATAGAAAATATACCATCTGACTGGCTTGATTCTCAAAAGCCACTTGGAAACTCTCAAAATGAACTTTTGAGTTCATTATTTCAGTTATATAACGATAAAACCACCCAGCAAAACCACCTGTTTAAAAAAAACAAAGCTGGAATTTAATTATTATGACTGAAATATCAGAGTGTGAGCAACCAGAGCTGGGCATTTACACCTGAGATGGCTGCACAAACTGTAAGAGAAGAAAAATGTCACCTTCTCCATGATCTTTGGAAAAAGAAACACAACTTGTTTTTGAACCCAGAGCAGGAGAGATAAGCAGAGTGCCAAGGAATGTGTTTTTCCAGGGCTGAACAACTGTAATCTTTCAGCTGGGAACACCATCAAACCCTGGGCTATAAAAAAAAAAAAAAAAAGTCTTTGTTGAAGAATTATTTAGATGTCAGTTTTCCCACACTTGGCCGAGCTCACAGTGCAAGACTTTCTGCTCAGAGAATCTGCCTCTGTTTTCTTGTCACTTTGTCACATTTGGTTCAAATTGTCCAGAACTGATAATTTTAATGTCTAAGAAGCAAACACAAGTTGCTGAAGCATTTCTTCAGCTGCTGATCAGGCTCCCTGGAACATCCCAACAGGTTTGTGCTCCCCACACACTGCCAGTGCGGCCTTATGCCCTCACTGCAGGAGAGTAATTCTTATAGAAGGATGAGTTACTTGAAATAATTCATCCTCTAATGTACTACTGGAACTCGACCAGCTTTACCTTGTATCCATTGTCCTCCTTCCTGTTGTGGGATGCTGTGATCATCACTCCAGCCACAGCCCCGAGCTGCTGCACAGCATAGGGCTACAAAGGAAACCCAAAAAAATGTCCATTTACCCAGGAGTGTTCTGCCACACATCACACTAGGACAGTCATGCAACAGGATGCTACAGAAGTGGCTTTTCGTGTCGCACCAACTTCTCTGAAAAATGTGTAAGTGAACACCCATCATTCTGTCTCCTGCAGCCAGTAAGAAAAAAAAAAAGTTTGCCCCATTCTGCTGCATAAAAGCATGATTCTTTTTATCAATTACACAAATGCAACAGTTCACTGGCCAACTGAAATCTATACTCAGATTACATGAGCACTTCAGAGAAACAAGCAGGCTGAAGCAGAATGAAGGAATTCACCAAAAAGCTTGAAAAACAAATTAAAAGGTATTCCCAGCATTTCAGTCCTCCCCTCAAAATAAGATCCACACCTTTTGGAACAGAAGTGAGGACTTTAAAACCCTGCAAGGAAAAGCTGCTGTGACTAGAAGAGAAAGCTCTGTTTCTGAGATATTAAAAGCAGAAGCACAGAAGAATTCAGTGATATTTGTGCAGCCTCCTCGAAGGGCCAAGGACACTGAGCAGCCTCTGTTTTTCATTTTAAATAACAATTCACGAGGAAAACTGCTGGTTCACGTTTTTTTTTGTTTGGTTGGGGTTTTTTTGTGTGGTGTTTTTTTTTTTTTTTTTTTTTAGCAAACTCAAACATGGAAGAGAAGGTGACTCACCACAAAGGGTGTGGGGACATAGGTAGAGAAGAAGTACACAGGGACATCTTTGGCCAGCAGCACTGCTGCAGTGAGCTTGGCAAGCCTGACAACAGGAAAAACCAAAACATTCAGTCAATCCAACCCCTCCACAGAGATCCAGTAACGCTGATGGCATTCCTGTCACCTCCAGACAAATGTTTCTCCAATCCCCTTATTGCCTTTTTTTTTTGGCTTAATCTTCAGTTCATCACCCAAATCAACCAGTGATACCAAACACAAAGATACAGAACCTACTGGAGGGACACTTGTCCTTCCACTTCCCAGAAAGTCTGAAGGACCAGGTGTCTGCAACAGCAGGTTTGGAAAAGGATTCTGTATCCCACATAGATGAGTTTAAACCCCTTATGCCAAAGCCTGGTGGTTGATGGGCCACACACATCAAGGCCCAATTCCAGGGAAAGGAGAAACTCCTGGAAGACAGTCACAAGACTCTGTGCTCCGTCACACCAAGAACTTCTACATCCCTAAAATATTCAGTGCTGACAAAGATAATATTAAAAAAAAAAAAGAGAAACAACTTTGTTAATTATTGCAGTTAATTGCTGTAACTAACTACTGGTTACATAAATACTAATTAGCTAGCTAATTAGGTTGGGTTGTTGTAAGGAATGCCATTATCACATGTTTTTTGCTCCTGGAATGACAGGGGATTAAGATTCCTCACAGAATTCAGAAAGTTCTCTGCCCTTTTGCTACAGAGGGCACAATTTGGCATCACTGAAATTTCCATTTTAAGCATTCCAGGTCAAATATTCCCAAAGTGAAAATACAGCAGGTTACAGGAGGCTGCAGGTGGAATTTTTCTCCCCCAAACAAGCTTAAATCAGGTGCAAAATACAACAGGATGACAGTGTTAGAAGCGAGTTAACACTTAAGACATTTCAAGCTAAAATGTTAATATTCTGAATTTACCTTCATATTCAAATTTTTCTCCAGGCATATCAACTTCTCAACATCTGCCTCATGTTCTTGTGCACTTAAACCTGTAAATTCTTTGGAGTGACCAGCCTTACACTCCACATTTCTGGCCAACTGGTACCATAAAGGAACTTATTTCCAACCTCTCTTCACTATTATTTACATGGGCTAAAGGAAGGGGAAGAGAGTGCCCAGTTCATCACAAAAAATGCTGACAGAACAGAAAGCATTCAAAGCCACAATTTCATTTCTAGTCTTGCAAATGTAATCAATACTCATACTTCTTACTGCTGCAGTTGCTGGTGACCTGACCTCGTGTGTCATATCCAACAACAAAGCCTCTCTGCTTAAAGTCTGAAAAATTCCTCTCAAGATACTTGTAGATCCCCTGGAAAGAGAAAAAACAAACAAACAAACAAACAAGGGGAAAAATAAGAATTAGCATACAAACATTAAAAATTATCTTTCACAGAGGATGGATAATGTCAGCAGGCAAAATACAGCTCAAAAACCTCAATAATGGTATTCACAAAAGCAGCAGTGTTTTTTTTTTTTCCCCCCAGTGTTCACTGAAAGAAAGCAACCAGAGAAATAATTTGTCACAGCTGTGAGAAATAAAACTGGTACAACAATAAATCCTCAGGTAGCAGACACTTGTTTTCAATTCATACTGTGCTTTTATTTATTCAAAATATCTTCTCAATTGACAAGAAAAAAAAAAATCCATTTTCTGGGAGTCCAACCACTCAGCCAATATAAGGTTTGTGCCAGTCAAGTATTTATCCTTGAGCTCACAATACAAGTCAGACACCTTTTCAACAACTTTTCCCAAGTGTCAGTCCTAAATTTGCCTTAAAATCATGGAATGGTTTGCACTGGAAGGGACTTGTGCTGCAGTTTCACCTCCCCCTGGGGCCTTCACATCCATTCACCTCGCAGTCAGAGTCTCTCTGGAGATCCAGCACGGAAACAACCCAGGGCAGATCAGCAGTTTTAGATAAAAAGATGGAAGTACTATTGTTGATGGAAGTTTCCAGAGTTCCCTACAGTCAGACAACAGCACTGGGAACTTAACCCTGAAAATGCTGCCTTTCACAGGGTACAAGTTGGGCTATGGCACAATCACCAGCCCAAGTCACACAGAGGAATGGGGAAAAAAAAAGTTCGAGTTGAACACTCTGAATAATGTCCAGAGACATGAACAGCACGTTTCTTATCAACAGAACCCTTTTTTAGGCTCCCAGTACCTGAATGTCAGAGCACACTGCAGGGTTTTGTCTGAACTACTCCCTCAAACATCAAGAACTGCATAAAAAGTTTAGCAGAATTTTAGACAAACTGGTCCTAGTTAGAAACAGCAAACAAGGGCATATAAACTACTCAGAAGCAGCACAGATCGAGCTGAGGCAGAACAACCCAAATGCCTCTCTTAGAGAAGCAAGAAATAAAAGTAAATAAGTAAATGTCAGTGAGAGGAAGTGAGTGTAGAGTCTCTCCACTGTCTGAACCCTCCACCTGAGTTCACACCATCCTCCCCTTTCCCTGAGGGCACTGAGGAACTCCAACACCTCTGGGTTAAGTCCTCTCTTGAATAAGTTTCTCAATTTAAAGAATTTCTGTTTCTTTTTAACAGTGTCCCCTGCTATTAAGTTCCTAATACTTCTAAATGAGAACCATGAGTATCTTGTGGTGATGACTTACAAGCAAGTGTCAGCACACAAATGGAACTCTCCTCAGATCTAAGCCAAAATGCACTGGAGTATCACAACTCCCCATCCCACTGCACAGCTCAGATGATCTCCAGATATAAAATCCATGGAGAACAGCAGCTGTGCACCTACAGCTATGCGTTAATTTATCCTCTTGCAAGCCCAGCCCCTTGTGCTAAAGAGCAAAGGAGAAGTGAGGGGAAAAGTGATGGTGGAAAGACTTCTGGTTGGTGAAATCAAGAGAGCTACAAACAGCTTCATGAAATCCTGTATTTATAGAGTTTTTCAACTATTACCCTCAATTTTGCTTTAACAGCAACAGGAAACTCCTTGTGCAAAGGTGGTTTTGTCACTGTGGAGGGTTTCTTACCCATTAATAAAACCTTTTGGACATTATTAAAAAAAAAAGCACAAAAGCTTGAGCAGGAAAATTAGAGCTTTAGGTGCAGGTTAGGTACCTACAGTTCTCAGGAGAGTGCAGAGCAGCTGCTGGATATTCTGTACCTTCCTGGATCTGACTTTTCATAATAGTATAATCAATTCAAGATCAAATGAAAAAAAAATGAGATCAAATGGAGGGGGCACAGCATATAATTAAGGGTGTGAATTCACTACAGTTCCTTTTAATTGAAGGAAATGTTAATTATACTCAAGTCTGCTGTTTGGCCATTTATCCCTGTCCCAGGTAAAGACAAAGACAGAGCTGCTCATTTCCAGGCTAAGCTCAGCAAAACTGTTCCTGCTGTTAACTTCTGACACAGAGTGCTCAAACAAAGATTAAACCCGACACAGTTTACTTGAAAAGCAAGTTCTAATCCACTTCCCAGAGGCTGCTTTTCCTAACTCGATATCTGGCTTCAATAAACAACTAAAAATAGCAGCTCCACACAGAGGGAGAGAACAGACACAACCCGGTTTGCTGCTCTCAAAAAGCAGTAATTGCCATGAAAACTGAGCTTGCCCTCACATTCCCTGCCAGGCAGATGGGAAACTTCTCCTCTTCTGCCAACAAGGTGGCTCAGTCAGCAGAGCCACGCTCCCGGGAGCACAAAGGCACCACGAGCTCCAAATCCAACTGGCTGCACAGGCCAAGGAGTAACAGGACTCTTGTAAACTTCCTCTGCAGGACTAAGAGGTTTACTCTGCTTCAAAGCCAAGTGGACTTGTTTAAACCAGCCCAGCTACTTTTAACCATTCCATCCCTGAGTGACAAAATCAGAATTTTTAAACTTCCCCCCCCCCCTCCCATCCTTAATCCAAGATCTCCCTGTCTATTCAAACCAAGAAATCCATCCCAAAATACTCTACACTCCAAAGACCTAGCCCTCAGAGAGATCACAGGACAATGTTTTCCTGGAAAAAGCAATAATTCCGTGGTATCCGTAACCCAATGCACAAATATTAAATCACAGACAAACCAGGGATCACCGACACCTCTGACCCAACATGTGACACTAGATTTGTAGTTTGAGACCTTTAAAGTTCATATCTCAAATTACTTTCCTGTCTACTTAAAAAAAAAAAAAGTGGAAAAAGCCACAGACAGAGCTACAGTAACACCAGGCCACTTCACCAACAGCTATCTAATCCCACTGATGGGAAACATAACTAGTGATATTGGAGAGATTCCCCAAAAGCTAAACAATTCCCGACACGGATCTTCAGCCAGCCTACTTTGTTTCTTCATCTTAATTCCTCTCTATTTGTTCAGTAAAATCTACAATTTTTGTGTGGTTATTCACAACTGGGGCTAGAAATGAAAGAAAAGGTTTGGTTGGGGGGGGGGGTGTGCTTTGCTTTTTGTTTTTTGTTTTTTTTTTTTTTTCATTTAGCTTTTAAAAACATGACAGCTAATGACTCCCAGCTACAGAGCAGTTGAGCAGACTAACTACTGGCCAGATTCCAGTGGAAGTGATTCCATTCTGCCTCCTAGAATGTGCAGTTAAACCTCCTCACGATACTTCATTCCCTTTCAGCACTGAACACTTCACCACAACCACTGTTGAGCTGCTGCTGCATTCCAGCCTCTGCTCGTGTTCCAGTGTGACACTGGGACCAAAGCCTTGCTGGGGAGCCACTGAGCCCTGTCCCAGCTCACCTGTGTTGACTGGATCACCGTGAGGTCGTTGATGTAGCAGAACCCTGCTCCCATGGCCGAGCGGAGCCCGGCGGTGCCGAAGCTCAGCCGGCAGCACAGGCGATCCCGCAGCTCCTTGTGCTTCCCATCCTGCAGCAAGCTCTCAATCTGCTCCTTTGTCTTTTGGTTCTGCAAAAGAGGATTAAGGCCTTCATTTAGTGCTCGAAATCAGGACCTGAACTACATGCACTTATTGGTTTTAGGCAATTCCAAGTACAGGTTGGTCCTATCCTACAAAATGCCTGTGCACCAACCAGCCTTCACTCAACTCATTTTTATCTTCTTTCCCATCTCATCCTCATTAATAATAGATTCCAGAGCTCTTGCTCTGGAAACTGATATGTTTGCCTGGCCATTAATACACCTCCCAGCCACACAAAGCCCTTGAGTGGCGAGCTCAGAGACTTTGGAACCGGTTTTTCCAAGGCGGGTAACACAACTCCATCTTTCATCTGCGCTGCTGGAAGACAGACAAATCTCAACTGCGGAGCAACGTTTCCTTCCTCCCCACCCACAGGAAAGGCCTGTAAAGAGGCACTGTAAAATATATGGAATCCCAGGATGGTTTGGGCTGGGAGGGAATTTAAGGATCATCCATTTCCACCCTTGTGCCACAGACAGGGACACCTTCCACCCGGCCCCATCCAGCTCCACACAAAGTGTAACAGAGGCTGGATCCTTAACCAGAGTGATCCCTCTGTTCATTCAGGCCTTCCCTAAACTTCCACAACAGCTAAAAACTTCCAAGTGTACAAACTGCACATTGCCCACATCCAGCTATCTGTTCTTCATAGTTATCCAACCAGTCTTGAATTCACTTGCTCACCGGGAAACCCACACCCAGGTGGGACAAAACACTTCCCAGATCCTTTAAACACATTTTAAGAGGAGGCAGTGGACACACAGCTGGAAAAAAACCCCCAACTCCAGAAGTATAAAACACAGCTCAGGAGTCACAAGTGCTTCTCCAAAGCAGGGTCCCAAGGAAGGGTTAAAAAAAGGCCACTGGAATCTGCAGGGCAAGGGTGAAGCACCCCTGACATTTAAAGTAGAGGTCAGCCAGCTCCAGCAGCACCAGGACACACAGCTCTGCACAGAGAGGGGGAGCTTCTTCAGGAGGGTTGGGAAAATGCTGGGAAAAGCACGGAGATATCAGCTACACACACCCACCAGGAAGAAAAAAACCACACGGTAAAGCTCGCTGAAAAATCTGAAATTATTCCTGCAGCTCGGTAACAGAATCCTGAACACCAGACACGGGAATTTAAGATAAATCTTTGTTCCTTTGTGCCTTAAAATAAAAGGCATTACTGTCCATGCTCTTGGATGGCTCAGCAACTAAAGCAAAACACTGCTGGCAACACAGCTAAAGCCAGGCCTAAAGAGAAACCAAAACAATGGGGCACAACAAATATTAAAGCACAGGAGTGAAGGTTCCTCTTTTTAGCTGCTCCCAGGCAGCCAAGCAGAAAACAAATGACTGACCTGAAAAGAGCCTAAGTAATGAAAAACCTCATTTCACACTATCATACTACATGGATTTGCTTTAAAAAAAAAAAAAATCAGGTTATTAAATTACACAGCATCTTTGATAGCTTTTCAGGATACGCTGCATTGCTTCCCTGCAAAAAAAACACAGAATAAAAATTGTACATTCCAGAGTTTATGGAGCTTTGCAAAACTGAGGCAAGACGTCCCTGGAGCAACAAAGCACAAAGGTTTATTTTACAAATCAATTAAAAAGCATTTTTGATTGAAGCTATTTGGTTTGTTTCCTAAGGAATAAAAGTGAGCCAGCCAAAACAGCACCCAAATAACATTTTAGTTTCCTCAGTTAAGCTAAAGTTTAACAAAAAGAAGGGGGGAAAAAATAAAATTACAAGTGAAAACCTCCAATCTCTCCACAGATGATCTGAAACTCCTGGGCCAGCAGGAGGAGGGCATTCTACAAGATTTGGCATCAGTTCAGATGTGCTGATGATCAGTGTCATGCTCTGGGTTACACATCCAGTAGCATTAGAAGCCTGACCTCCAGGCAGCCCTTATCCCAACCTGGCACAATCCCTACTGCTTTTACTCTTCCCAGCTTGTCTTTTTTTTACTCCAAGTTGGAGTTTCAAAGCCCGTTGGCTCAGTTTCTTGCAACATCCTGGCCGGGTATGAGCAGCATTTACCACCCTGGGAACTTTCAGAAAAGCTCCCACTGGTGACATTCAACCCCATTGCAAATTCTGGGGGGAAAAAAAAAACAAAAACAAAACAACAACAGAAAAATCACCCAGACCCAGGATTTTTTGCTGGTTTGCTTTGCAATTATGAAATCAAGTCACACAACTGAAGGTCTCACAGTGGCTTCTATGAGGGTTCATTTCTCTGAGTGTAACAGTTGATGGAAATCACTCAGGTTGGAAAAGCCCTCCAAGGTGATGGAGTCCAGCCAGGGACAACCAAGGCCACCACTGACTCATGTCCCCAAGTGTCACATCCACACAGGCATAGGGACTCTACCCCTGCCCTGGGCAGGACAACCCTTTTGGGGAAGAAAATACCCCTTATATCCAACCTAACCCTCCCATGTTATTTGGGTAAGCAAAAGAAGTTCCTTAGAGATGTCAGACTCCAGTCCTTGGATGACTTTTAATATCCTTAAAAAAGCCCCAACACAAAACAGCCTAGATCTTCCTGTCTTAAGCAAAAATAAACCAGGCTGTTGAATACAAAAATAGGCATTGCTTTTTTTTTTTTAAAAAAAAGCAATGCTCTAAGGTACCCCTGAATCCCCAGTGGCTCCAAGAAAACAATTAAAATTCTGGTGGATTGAGTGGTCTGCAGAGTAAACAGGTTTTTAGGGAGACACAGACCCTTCAAAGCCCTGAGCCCCCCACTGCTACTGGTTTTTCAATGGGTTTTTACTGGGGGGAAAAAAGCACCTGGCAGAGAGCAGGGTCCTTGGAGCCCACAGGGACTTCCAAAGGGGAAAAGAGAAGGGAAGAGGGAAGCTCTGCTGCCAAACAGCTTCCCAAGAACCAGACTACAGCCCCCCAAGCACAGGGACCCACCCCCTGCACACACACATTGTAAATACAAATAGAAGTGAACACACAAACAGAAATGTACATATCAATCTATACAACTATTTGTAAGTATGTATATTTCTAAATATATTGTTATACTTGTGTCTATTTCTATATATATTTTGGTAATGCTTGTGTATATTTCTATATTGATTTAAGTAATATCAATACTTACATATAGATATATATCATATGTATTGATATATAAGTACATCTATATATGTATAAATATATATAGGCATCTATAGGTAGCTACAGGTATGTGTAATTATAAATGTATATAAAAATAGATGTAAATGTACAAACAATATACATGTAAACATAAGAATGCATAAATATATATCTATATCTGAATGTATAAACACAATTATAAAATAAATATGTATACTTATAAATATGTAATACAAAATATTAAAATATTATATATTTATATGCATATATAATATTTATATCTATGCCAGAATCTGCTGAGTTGGAAGGGACCCACAAGGGATCATCCAATCCAACCCCTGGCCCTGCACAGGATCATCCCCATGAATCACACCGTGATTATGTTAAAAATTAAAAACCTAAATAAATAAAAATTACATATACATATAAAAAAATTACAATCTATAAAGGTCAGTGGAAGGACAAGGCAGCAATCAAGAGCCCACAGATGCATTCCCTCCTGCTCCCAGAGCACAAGGGGTCCTGCCCTTGCCTGTGCAAGGAGGTGGCAGATAAGGGGACAGGAGGGCCCTGGGAGGAGCTTTTGTGGTACCTGAACGTGCCCTGCTGGGGCCAGAAAAGGGTCAGGGAGGGAAAGAGGGGCCTTTGGCTGGGGTTTGGACTAGAGGTGGCTTTGGCAGGGGATTCCTCCTCCTCCTCCTCAAGCACAGCCTGTCCTCACTGCACTGAACTTGGTGTCCCTCCCTGCTGCTCCATTCCCCAGCCCTGGACTGTCCCCCCCTCAACAGCAGCTCTGCCCTCCCCTAATTCCCAACCTGTCAGCACCCAAAACGTGCTTGTGAGTGCCCTCAAACACCTCAGCCCACCAGTTCAAGATGTCATCTCGTTAAACATCCCTAATTTTTCAGCAGCTTTGAAGCCATTCAACACCTGGGCAGTGAAGAGCAACCAGAGCCCAGGCCACGTTTGCCTATCCCATTCCAAGCAGACCTTTTCACTCACACCAACACCAGGAAAAAAAAAAAAAAAAAAAGAAGAAAGATAGTTCTGCATTATTTTTTCCCCAAAAAATTATTCCACTAATACACAGACAAGCCATCTCCATGAAGTTAGCACTACCTCCTCATAAAACGTGGGTTTGCCAGTCACCTGTGCTGTTTGTGACTCCAGTTCCCAGACAGCAACTTCTCAAAGCCTCTTTCAGTGGTGCTCCAGAGTTAAAAACCTTAATAGCCTCTTCCAAGTTTAAAAAGAAGGAAGGGGGGCTGAGCCTGCTGGCAGATGTACTTGAAAGAAAAATGTCAGATATACTTTAAACAACTGCTTATAAAAATTGACTGCCAGAATCAGAATCACAACCTGCAGGAGACCAACCTAGCTGTTGAGGCTCTGCAACAATGACATTTTGCAGAAAGGCTGGAAGTTTTATGAAAAACATACATATATTCTCTACTAAATTCAGTGTTATGCTCCCACATTTTCGGTTTCCCATTACCATTTCTTTGTAGCTCATCGGGAGAGAGCATTGGAAACAACTGAAGAATTAAAGACAAGGCCATCAGCTGAGTGTTTCTTACAGGTTCTTTCACTCCCAATCACCTTAACTGTGTGTACTTAATGCCAGAGTTACGTTTCACAGCTAATACTCTGTCAAAATGAGTGGCAATTCACTACCCTCAGCCATTATTTTTTTATTTTGCAGGCACTTTTAGCCTGGGGGAAGCAAAAAAACCGTCTCAAGTTTGCTTAGAATTCAGCAAATCTGACAGCCACAAATTAAGTGCATCAAGCTTTGCCAGCCCTTGTTTTTTAAGCAGCAATTAAGCTTGGTTTTCCCCCAAGTAAAATAAGGTTCAGTCCCCCAGAACACATCAGAGTATCTGTAGGAATTCCTAGTGCAGAGGAAGGGAACATGGCATAGCTTATCACCTTAATTACACAATTAAGACCAGCAGTGGCACCTGCATTGAGTTGTCATTTATAATTTCTCTTAGAAATTGTGTGTTCTCATCTCTTGTTAGTAAAGAAATGTTTTCCTAGTGAGCAATCTCTTGACCATTTTTTATGTGAAAATCACTCAAGTAACTGCACCACTTTTATCTTGGCCCAACACAAAACAAGAAACAAAAAAAAAAAACCTCTAAGAAGTGCCTCTTTTACACTCACTTCCACACTTTTTAACTAAACTAGACTGAAAATACACAAGGGAAGACTAAATGCTCAAGTCTTGTTTCTAATACCTGAAAGTCAGGTGTGGAAACACTGGCCAGGGATGCCCTTTCTTGCAGCCAGTTTTTTTAATCACTCGATTTAATCAACCAATATAGACAACAAAGCCACCAAGTGCAAGTTCCAGGACCATCCTGATGGATTTCAGCAAGTTTAATGTCTTAGAACAGGTAGTAAAGCACAAGACTTGGGTTACTTCAGAGCTCACCCCATTCCAAGTTGCTTCCAGTAACACTGGTTGTACCAAGAGGTTTCTGGCCCTATCTTACCAAAATCAGCTACTTCAGTAATTCATAGCTTTATCTTTTATGTTTTAACATCAGAACTTGCAGTGCACACGTGTAATTACAGTGAATTTTTCGGGGGCAAATTCCTAAACTTGATTTTCCCTGTTTTCACTCTTAAAAAGTCTGCTTAACAATCTCAATAAGAAAAAACACTGCAAGTCAGACGACTGGAGAAAGTTACTGGAAGTCCATTTCCGATTGAAAGGCACCTCAAAAGCCACAACAATTAAAAGAACACTGAGGGACACCCCAAAAGCACCTCAAAATTAACCAAGCCACCTTATGAGCAAGGAGGGAGCTCTCCAAGCTACACTTCAGACAACGACACTGAGTCCATGAAATAAAACGAAGTAAAACTGAGCAAAATGAGTCCAGTAAAACGAGTGCAGTGAACAGGATCTGCACAAACAGCTGCTGGAGGACTAATCCCAGGGTTTTTTCCCCTCACCATGGGATGTCCTAACTTCGCCTTTGTAACACCCAAAGCATCCCCTTCTCCCAGGCACATCCACCGGCCTCCTCGAGCACTCTGGGAACAAAGATCACAACCCCTTTAGGAGACTGGAAAGTCCAACAGGACAATTAGGAAGCGGATGAAAGGGAATTAAAGGCGTAAGAAGCCGAACAATGACTGGCTGATCGCAGCAGTTCACCAAAAGAGGTTCCCGAACAAAAGGCTTTGTGCCTTCCAAGACAAAAGGCAAACTCGAGCAGCAACTAAGGAGAGGGGAATGGGAAAAGCAAGGAGACGCCGAAGGCATTAATGGAGATGCAGGATGCTGGGGAAAAGGGGAGGAAAGTGGAGGGATCACCACATGGGCCAGGTTTCCCCCACCCACCATCCGCACATCCAAAACCACCGACGGCCACGAGCGCGGCCCTGACAATTAATTAATTACAGCGAGCAACTTTCAATTAAAGCCACGGGACAGAAAGCCTCCCGCAGCTGGGAATGTGGTGAATAGATTTTCCCTTGATCAGAGGCGGCCAAAAAAAAAAAAAAAAAAAAAAAGTCCCCGAGGCTCAGGGAACTGGGGGTGGGAAGGGAGAGAGGCACAAAAAGCTCCCCGTAAAGTTGGATAAGCAATAAATCTCCAAGGCCTCCTTTCCCATGAAATACGAGGCCATGGGACCAATAACCCTCCTCATGCCCTATACTGTGGTTTCTCTTTGCCTTTCCATCCCAAAACACCTTCACCCGGTTTGTTCACACCCTCTCCAGGTGATTTTGAGTTGTCAAATCTCCCAGCAACTCTCTTAGAAACCTCTTAAGTAGCTCCAATTCTCCAAGTTCCTTATAGGATATTTAATTATTATCAGCTAGGGGAGCAGGGCAAACAGGTGCAGTAAAACTGACTCTGCAGTTTGTATTTTATTGCTTAATTATGGCCTTACAAGGAGCTCTAGAAACGATATTGCACTATTCCTGCTTTTAATCAAAATGTTTTTCCCCCACTTGAAGTGCTACCTCATAGGAAAAAACACACCACAATCAGTAAGGAAATCCAAACAAACAAAAACCTTTGCAAAACACTAACCAGAAGTTAGCTAAAAAAATACATAAATAAATATTTGCTGAAGCTCAATCTGCGTTATCAAATGTATGATCACCAACGCCGTTTCCCTTCTCCACTCCTTCCCTGCCACCATTCCCGGATATTTTCACAGCAGCAGTTCCAAGAGCAGAAGGTGCAGATGGCAACTGTTAATTCCTGCAAAACCGAGAGGGGAGACCGTATTCCCGAGCAGGAGAGAGCTCATCTCAGAGAGCCATCAGGTGGGGTTTGCTCTCAGCCCCTCCTGCTTTGATCCCGGCAGGATGAAATTAAAGGGGGAAACGCCATAAACGCACTGGAAATCGCTACCACTAAAGAAGCAAAGCTTAAAATAAAAAATAAAAATCAAGAGATAGAAACGCAAAATTAAAAAAATTAGGAAAAAAAAAAAGTCAAAAGCCCAAACCACTGGGGTGTACTGTTAGTTTACCCTCCTCCAAGATGTTTTTTAAAGCACGGGGCATAATGGTTGGCCAAACCAGCTGCAAAAAGACACCCTAAAATAACCCTTTCAACACTGAGACGAGCAAAAAAAAAACCTCCAACACCACTTCGTTTTTCATCGCTCCGGATGGTTCAATCCGAATTAACCGAGCCCACAGCGCTCTCGAAACACCACGTCGGAGCTGGGAAAGGGAACGCGCCGGAATTTGAGACACACCCCCCCCACCCTCCCCGTGGCCTGTTTGTTTCCCGGGGAGAGGGGGGTTAAATTCGGGAGGCTGAGGGGGAAAAAAAAAAAAAAAAAAAAAAAAAAAAAAAAAAAAAAACCAAACAGGATTACGCATTGCGAGGAAAAACGGGCTCCGCGTTTCAAGCCGCCCCCTGGCACCCGGTTCCACCTTGTTCCTTAAGGATGAGCCACCCCTGGCCATGGGCGCAGCATCACCTTCCCCGTCTCACAGGTGAGGAATTCCGCAGGCACGGAATTCCACAGGCAGGATCTGGCCGGATCCAGATGTGGGGTTTTTTTGTTTGTTTGTTTGGGTGTGCTGTTGTTTTTTTTTTTTTTTTTTTTTTTTTTTAGCAGCGACAGGGAGGGAGAATGGACCAAACCGCGGGCAGGATGGGATGGAGACGGAATTCCCGACGGCACACACATCACCCCCGGGAAGGGCGGGGGAGCCCCCGAGGAGGAGGAAGGAGAGAGTGGATTGTTGGGAGGGTCTCCCCCTTTCACCCACCTTGTCCCAGCTCAGCCACTGCCACACCGCCTTATCCAGCTGCGCGTCTCCCGTGCTGCGGGCCACCAGCACGTTGGAGTTCACGTCCCCGGGGGCTCCGCAATCGCCCATGGTCGAGGAAGACGAGGGAAAAAAAAAAAAAACACAACAAAAAACCCCACCCTCTTCTTCACTTCGCCACGCCCGTGGCGGCAACGCGCATCGCCCGGGGCGGGGAAAAGATAAAGGCAAAGTAAGGGTAGATGAGCGCTAGGAGGGTACTAGCGGGGGTGCTTTTTATCGGCGATTAAAGAGGTGCGACCGCCCCCTCCACCCTCCTCCTCCTCCTCCGGCCCCTCCCGGTGCCGCCCCCGAGACACAGCCCCGCACACGCCCCCTCCCCGCGGAGCACCATGGGAAATGTAGTCCACGCGCGGCAGAGAAGTTGCGGAGGGAAAGGGGTGTTCATTGCGTAAAAAACTACAACTCCCATCGGCCCCCGCGCCGCGCGACGCCTCAGGGAGAAGGGAAGGACGGGCAGGGCGGAGGGGCCTCGGGTTCGAGTCCCGCCCCCTGCCTGATGTGGAAAACAACGGGCCGTGTGTCCGTCGCTGCCCTGCTGAACAGGCAGTGCCTGAGGCCTCGGTGATGGATGCGAGGCAAAGCTAAAACTCTCCCTGGTTGAGCCCGTCGGGCTGCCCAGAGCATTATCTGTTTCCTCTGAGTGGATAATGGACGTGGTGCTGCCCCGCGGGATGAGCTCCTTGCTCTAAAGCGTTTCCAGATGGGCTTCAGGAGCAATTCCACTGCCATTAGAAAGAGAATCATAGCCCGCCACTCCCCTCCCTTGGCTGCATCGGCTCTAATTGGATTGCGTGGCCCGGAGCAGCAGGGGCAGGGTGACCACATCCTGCTGAGCATCCTCATCCCAGGCAGCATCTCCATCCCACAGAGCAACCCTATGTGAGACAGCATCCTCATCCCAGACAGCATCCTCATCCCACAGAGCATCCTCACCAGCCTCACATCCTCACAGCAGTTGCTATAGTGACAGCAGGCACTGCAGAGGGACAGAATCCTGGAATCACAGAGCGCTTTGGGTTGGAAGGGAACTTAAAGCTCACCCAGTTCCAGGTCCCTGCCATGGGCAGGGACACCTTCCACTATCCCAGGTTGCTCCAAGCTCTGTCCGACCTGGACACTTCCGGGGATGGGGCAGCCACAGCTTCTCTGGGAATTCTGTTCCAGGTCCTCACTACCCTCTCAAGGAACAATTTCTTCCCAATATCCTATCCAACCCTGCCCTCTGGCATTGGGAAGCCACTCCCCTTGTCCTGTCCCTCCATCCCTTGTCCCCAGTCCCTCTCCAGCTCTCCTGGAGCTCCTTCAGGCCCTGCAAGGGGCTCTCAGGTCTCCCTGGATCCTTCTCCAGGTGAACCCCCCAGCTCTCCCAGCCTGGCTCCAGAGCAGAGGGGCTCCAGCCCTTGGAGCAGCTCTGGGGCCTCCCCTTTACTTGCTCCAACAGGTCCTTCCTGTGCTGGGGATCCCAGAGCTGGAGCAGCTCTCCAGAGGGATTTTTGGGAAGATGGGCATGGCACTGTGGGACTGCAGCCCAGGAAGTGTTTTGGGGTGCCCAAAGCACAGCAAAGTGCTGAAAACTGTAAATATAGAAGGGAGTGATCCACCATAGCTTAGAAAGCTCAATATAGCATCTCTCCTCTTCAGAGTTCTCAGAGTCCATGCCCTGAAGGGAACTCTCTCCTGCCTGCACACACAAACAAACCCTCCAGTCCAGAGGTCTGGCTGGGTGTGGGGGGGGATAAACCTTTTGATTGGTCTGTTACAGTAAATTACTGATAGAAGTCAACAGAAGACAAAGATAAGAAGAAGGAAGTAGGTCAGAAAATCAGAACTTTCTTTTAAAAGTCCCCTTGTATCCCTGTTTCTGATACAGAGAAGGAGAAGAATCTGGACCCTGATAGAGTGAGGAAATCAGGTGCAATAATTCCTTCTTGTGCATCTGGTGGCATCTGCAGCAGCACTGAGACCACCCTGAGCTCAGCACTCCCATGGAAACCATGTCCCTGGCACGTTTCTCCAGATCTCAGTGCTTTCCATGCCTTTCCAGCTCTTTATTCCTTCTCTGTGTTTTGTCTTCAAGGAGAGAAAGCCAGAGACAAGATAACAGGAGCTCCAGCCTTTAAAACCTTAGTTCCACCCCAAAAAAGAGGATAATGACAGTGCTAAGCACCTGTCCAAAGAGCATTTCCTACAAAAAAGTTTGGAAAGGCCGTAAGAGATGTCGGTAAAATAAAACTTCACCCTTCTAAACCTTCAGTTCTTGCCTTTTTTTTTTTTTTTTTTAATTATTTTCCCCCAGTGAAAGCTCTAAAATATCCTGAATGATGGAGTTTTTTTTGCCATCTGAGCATCTCTCTACCCATGAAACCTCGAGCCTCACCAAGTGGTTTCACTCCGGGCATTCACCCTGCATTATCAGCGCTCAGAGCCAGAATTAAAAGCAGGATCTTCCCTTGGGATATCCAGATGGGAGAATCATCCTTCTTTCAGATGCCAGTGCTCCTCCTTGATTATTACCCTGGAGAACAGGCCAAGCAGCCTCACGGAGGATAAAAGTCCTCAGCAGTTGTTTCTTTACTGCGGTGCGGAGGGTTGGAAATTCCTTGGGATCTCACCCTTGTTGGGAAGTGATGATATTAGCTTCCAAACATTTCCTGGTGAGGAGGCTTTGGATAGCAGCCTGAGCACCTCCAGAGCAGGGCAATCATGTGAAGAGATTATGTTGATACAGCTCAGATCGTGCTGATGGAGATTTACCGCCTTGGCCTGGAGGAAACACTGACCTCGTGCGAGATGGCAACAGAGCCCAGTGCATCTGAGGGTTAATCAGCCTCAAGAGGAATTTTTAAAGCTGATTATCCTGCTCCAGGAAAGTTAAACAGAGTCCCATCTGCTGGCATGGCTGGGCTGTGCTGTGGCTCAGCACAACACGGCTCCCCCGGGCACATGGGAGGGATTGCAGGGGCCTCCCCACACTCCCTGGCTGCCAGCACAAACATCTCCTTCCATCTCTTGCTAACAACAAAATTTCTAGTCCTCACAGCCGTGGAAGGAAGCCAGAAAATAGGAGATTAATCTAGGAGAGAAGGAAAGCCAGCGTTTTTAATTGTTCAGCCTCGTGCTTCGTTTCTCCTGAGTGAGGCACAGCACGCCCAGAGCAAACTGAGCAGCAGGAAACAACCCAAGGAGCAAAAACCACGGGAGAGGCCACGCTGCCAGCCGTGGATACAAGCCAGGCTGGGAGGAAAAGTGCTGCCAGGCTGCTGAGAGCTGCCAGGGCCAACAGGGACCACGGCAGGGCTCAGCTGGAGGGAATGACTTCTCCCGAGCCAAAAGGAGCAGGAGCACCCTCTCAGGACTGGGTGTGACTGTGTGTGAGCATTGCTCCATGCTCCAGGAAAACACCCTGCTCTCTGCCTGCTGGGATCAAACACAGAGTATCCCATTTGTTTGGATCACCTCGTTCTAGTTTTACCCCCCTGCCATGGGCAGGGACACCTCCCACTATCCTGGGTTGCTCCAAGCCCCGTCCAACCTGGACTTGGACACTTCCAGGGATCCAGGGGAAGCCAGAGCTTCTCTGGGCAACCAGTGCCAGGGCTTCCCCACCCTCAACAGCCAAGAATTCCTTCCCGATATCCCATCTAACCCTGCCCTCTGGCAGTGGGAAGCCATTCCCCCTTATCCTGTCACTCTGGTCCCCTGTTTCTCTCCATCTTTCTTGCAGGTTCCCTGCAGGTCCTGTAAGGGATAATTGGATCTCCCCAAAGCTGCCTTTTCTCCAGGCTGAACAATAATAATCTCTCAGGCTTTCCTCCCAGCAGAGCTGCTCCATCCCTCTGATCATCTTGGTGCCTCCTCTGGACTCCCTCCAGCAGCTCCATGTGCTCCCTGTGCTGTTCCCCAGGGCTGGAGGCAACTCTTGCAGGGGGGGTCTCACCTGAAGGGGCAGAGGGGCAGAATCCCCCCCTCTCACCTGCTGCCCACGCTGTGGGATCAGCCCAGAAGAAGGGCTAAGCCACACATCAGAATTAAAAACCTCTGTCCCATGCCATCAGCATCCACAGCCAAATCCTCTCCCACAACGATCCGGATCAGCCCCGTGATCACAGAGCTGCCGCAGAACCCGGCGTTTCCATGGCAATTTTACCACATTCTGTTTATCCCACGTCTCCTACAAACAGCCCAGGGCTCCCACGATATTCCAGGTTGCTCTTCTGCTCCCGGTTTTTGCAGTGAGCCCGGGGATGAATCCAGAGCATCCTTGCAGCCGAGCCTCCCTGCAGGCTCCTCTGCACACCCTGCAGCACACCTTTTGTTTTCTTATTCACGGCTCCTGAACACCCTGTTTGCTCTTGGGTTACCCGCTAATGACACAGCAACTCCCAGCCTTTCCCTTCCCTCACAGAGCCCTGGATTGCCAGGAATGCCCCAGGCAGGGAGCAAGGACGTCCCTCCAGCTGACAGTGCTGTCACCACCGGGGAGGGGCCGGTGCCTTTTTGGGCTGGAATGGTGTTTTTTAATCGGCTCTGGGGTCACAGCAGGCGAAGAGCTTTGTCCTGAAGGCAGAGCATGAGGACAGTGAATGGGCTGGCAGGTGGGAAGGATGCAGCAGGAACCACTGGGATTTGGAAATGGCTTTAGGTAAATGGCTTCTGAAATTCTGCAGCTGCCCTTGGCAGCCTTGGGAAGGCCTGATCCTGCACTCTCTGGCTCTGGCAACGATCTACTTGGCTTTCTCAGGAGCACAACACCCTAAATACTCCTGCTTTTAAAGCGGTTTGTAACGTGCAGCTCAGAGTCACTGGAGAAACCTCTGCTCTCATCCCAAAGGAGGGGCAGGAAAAGCTTTCCTCACCATTCCCACAGTCTCAGCCCTCTGATTCATGGGTTTTGTCACAACCAGCAAATGCAGAGGGTGGGATCTTTTCTAAATTTGGAGTGAAAACCACCCCACAATTCCAATCCTGCCCATGAGCACACATCCAAGGCACCAGCCTCAAGCCAGCAAGCAGAGAGGAGCTCGGGTTTATCACCTCATCCCACCCTAATCCCTCTGGAGTAGGCACTGATCCAGCTTGTCACATCCTCCTTGGGGCACAAGCTCCCTCCAGAGCTGCTGTTTCACTGGGGGGAATTTCAGCACCTCCTTCTCACCCTCAGGACCCCCAGGGAAGCTGCCTTTGGTCACCAAGCCCCTCAGTTATCAACATCTGTCCTTTACCAACCAGAAACCAAACACTGACCTGATTATTTTTAACCCTCCCCTCTGGGTGTTAAACAGCCTCTGTCTGTGCTCTGCAGGCACATCCATCTGCAGGAAGGAGATGTGATGGGCCCCTTTGCTCTGGCCCTTTCACCCCAGTTCATCCCGAAGTTGTGTGGAACAGGGAAATTTGGTGCTGGAAAGGTCTGAAGGCTGCATTTCACAACCCACCCCCCCACCCCCCCCCCATTTTTTTTAATTTTTTTTAATAAAAAGCTTGTAAAATTAATTCTGTGTGTTAGGCAGGAGCAGGAGCTGTGAAGCAGCGAACATCATTCCTGCCTCAGGGAAGAAGGAGGGGTTTGTGCCGAGCATCCTCTCGAGAGGAGCGGCCGGGATGCAGTGCTCCCTCTGCCGCCACAGGGATGCAACCAGAGGGGCTGGAGGGGGCAGCCTCAGACGGACAGAACATCGACAGGGGCAAAATAAACACTTTTCACACCTGAACATAACCGGTTTGGTTTCTCACGTCTTTACCTAAAGCATCTGAGAGTAGCCTGGGGTGAGGGAGGTGGCTCAGAAAACAGAGGAAAAGAGGCATGGAAGACTTCGAGGAACTAACCCTGTGTGGCAATTCATGCAGAGCTTCCAAATGGGTCACAGGCTTTGATTTAAGGCACTTTTGTTTCTCTTGTCCCTGCTCCAACTTGGAAGATCCTTGTCTGGCATCCTCTGGAACCCAGGGGAAGATCCACTGCAGCAGTTCAGGGATGCTGGACAGCTCTTTCCACGAAAAAATTTTCCTTCACATCCAACCTGAACCTTCCCTGGCACAACTTGAAGACATTCCCTCTCCTTCTGTTCCTTGTTCCCTGGGAGCAGAGCCCGATTTCCCCCCCCCCGGCTCCCCCCTCCTGTCAGGGAGTTGCAGAGCCAGAAGGTCCCCCCTGAGCCTCCTTTTCTCCAGGCTGAGCCCCCCCAGCTCCCTCAGCCGCTCCTGCTGTTCCAGCCCCTTCCCCAGCTCTATTCCCTTCTCTGGATATGTTCCAGCCCCTCGATGTCCTTCTTAGAGTGAGAGGCCCAAAACTGGATTCCCAAGATTAACTCTCCTCATCACAGGGATGCTGAGAAGCTGCAGGGGCAACATTCCACTGCTCACCATCTTCCCAATGAACTCCATTCCCAAATCTTTTCCTGTCTGGTGGGTGCCTCAGCTGGAGTGCACGTGTGTGTGGGGAAGACCCACAGAACTATACCAAGCTCTTTTTGACTTGTTTGGGGCTGGTTTGTTTGTTGGGGTTTTCTTTTCTTTTGTTTTTGGTGGTTTTTTGTTTTATTTTAGTTTGTTTGGATTTTTTTGTTTATTTGGGGGTTTTTTTTGTGGTTTTGGTGTGTTTTTCCGGCTTTTTGTTATTGTAGGGGTTTTTTGGTACTTTTTTTTTTTTTTTGGTACTTGTTTTTCACTTGTATACCAAGTTAAAATACGAAGCAATTTTTTATGAAAAAGAAGTTATGGTTTTAAGGGCTGGAGCCGGAAAAGTCCCCCTCCAGCTCTTTTGTGTCGTTACACGAGGTGTGACAGAGATGTGCCCCCGATGTATTTTGCGAGGGCTCCTCTCACAGCTCGGGTCGCGGTGCATCCTCAGCACAGAGCCCTGTCTTTGGTGGCCTCAGAGTTCCCTCTAGTGGGAGAGATCATCAGCGGATGGGAAAACGCATCCAAGTGAGTCTTTGGTTGAAATAATAACTCACCAGCGCTGTGTTTTCTCCCTCTGGACTTTCAACCAGCGTTTTGCTGTCCAGCAACCCTACTCCAGGTCTCCAGAAATGACAACCACCGTATCCAAAGCTGTTCCAGGAGGAGATGATTCTGTGAGCATCTTCCCGCAGCACGCATAGACCATGGTCTCTGGGAGAATGCGCCGACAGAAGGAACCGGGCACTGGGTGTCACTGCTTCCTCGCTCTCCCGGACAAAGAGCTCTTGGTGAGGAGCAGGGAAGGGAATGTGGGTGTTCCCAAGTCTGTTCTCCACGCTGGGGATGGGTAAAAGCAGGTGCAGTGCTAGAGGGACCTTTAGAACTCAGTTTTGAGTGATGTTTTAACCAATAGTTGCTCAGCATTTGCAAGACAACCATTCCTTGCATCCTGAAAATCATGTGCTGGTTCAGCTTGCCTTGAAATCTGTTGTGTTGCAGGTTACAAAGAAATCTTCAGCTTGGTGTTCCTCAAACAAGAGTTTCCTGAGACTAAATGTGCATTAATATAGGGTTTTTTTCAGTGAAATTATCTGTGGTTTTGTTTTGTTTTTTTTTTTTTTTTTTTTTTTCCGTGGGATGTGTGTGTGATCTTCAGTTGTGGGTCTGATTGCAAGCCAACACTGTATCTGTGTAAGCACAACAAAAGAAGAGATGAGTGAGTTTTACTACTGCTTTTCAAAGTTAACTTTTTTCATGGAAATGGAAATTGTACAGAGAAAATGTCCAGGCAACACCCACTGATGTTAAGTCCATTTAATACCAAACCTGCTTTTTCAGCCAAGTTTAAATTCAGGTGTCTTCCATTTTACACGGCTGTTCTAGAGGTGGAAAGCCAACCCAAATGCTTTCATTGGAATTTGTGTGACTGACTCTGAGCCATCTTTTTTTTTTTTTTTTCTTTCCCTCTTAATTAATGGCAACTTGGATCAGCTGTATCATCTGCTTTGCCTTAAACCTGCACAGGTGTCACTGGTTAGTGGCTTAAATGGCCCTGCTTAAAAGAGGTCATTAAGGAGAAGAACATAAAGGGAAGGACAGGACAGTGTATCTACCTAGCAGTCAGAGAAAAAAAAAAAAAAAAAAAAAATATGGACCTCATTCCTGGCAGAAGGAATTTCAGATTACCTCTTCCACCAGAGTGAAGAATGTATTACAGGTGAATAAGCAAAAGGAGAGGAGCAAGGAACTCTCTAGAATTTAGGACAAGAGGTTACTCTGCTTTCCCTCCTTCTCTCTGACTTCAAAGGCTTTGTCTCTCTAGAGAGTCTGTGCCACCTTGGCCACCCCAAGCTCCAGGGAAGGTAATGTTGAAAGAACTTTCTAGAACTTTGATTGCTGAGCTGAGACAGGTCCCTGAAAAATAAACAGTTGACATGGGAGTAGAAAATAGGGTAAAAGGGGTTTTTTGTGTCTTGTTCTCCTCTGAATTCTTTCCATTTGCTTCTGTCTGCCCTGAGGTTGCCTCTGGTCTTCACCTACTGCTTCAGTACTGTCCTTTCTCTGCTCAGCTCTAGTTTACTCCCTTTCTTCCAAATAAGCAGCTCTTATTTTTCAAACCCTTTAATAGTTTTCTTCTTTCTTTTTGAGGCTTCTCCAGCCCATTCAAGAAGTAGCAATATTTGCCTAAATACAGAACTCTTCCACCTCAGTAGATGGGAGTTACTATAAAATACCACCGAAATTCTCCAAATGCCCTTTTAATTTTTATTAAATAAGAACAGGGACTCATCCCTGGGACTTCACTTCTTTTGTTGCTTTCATGTTGCACTTTTGGGTAAATTTACTTTAAACTGTGTGGTTCTCTGGGGTTCCCTCTGAAATCCCCTCAACTGCAGTGAAGGCAGGTGAGCACAGGAGACTTGCTAACATATTTTTCTCCTTAAAAAGGGTGTGAAGGGTGTAGGTGCATCAGTCTCAAGCAATAAGTAGGTTGCTGGAGATCTGACCTGCTTTAGAAGGAACAAAAAAAGGGCAAGCTGGCAGAGTGAAATTTAAGCTACTCAAGAACTACCTCTTGATCTTAGGAGACAGAAGGAAATGTTAAACAAAATGTTAAAAGGTAGTGTTGAAATCTTGTTGAAAAGCCAGGTGGCTTTGGTTTATCAGTTGGCAGGGAAAGGGCTGCACTAAGTCGAGCACAGTGGTGGAGAAGATGTCTGCAAGGACAGCTGTGTCCATCAGGAAGAGACACTGCCCTGAGCTCCAGATTCCAGGAACAGTTTAGACCTGTTTGGGGCAGCAGGAGCTTTCTGTTTTCACAGGTCAGAAGGTACTGAGAGCTGAGGAACAGACGAAGTTAACACAGGGTGAGCCCGGGATGACTTCAGGGAAGGTTCAGACAGCATCCTGTTCCTTAGGAGGGTTTAGGAGCAGCGCCCCAAATATTCCCAGACATCTCTGTCTTGAATAATAAAGTATTTCTAGGCTTATGTGGGCTCTTGGCCAGTACCTGGGCATCTTTTGTCAGGTTATTTTGGCAGGGGCTTGAAGTTTTGCCAGTTTTGACGTTCCTGTGAGCAACGATGGTTTAAATCAGCAGACCTTGCAAGGTTGTGTAAGATAAGTATTGCATCTGGTATGAACAGCATATAAACACGTGTGTTTATGAAAGTATAAACAAGCAGGTAGGAGCAGCTGAGGAAACAGCAGACGCTGAATGTTCTGTATTGCCTGCTGAGGATGCTGCTTCTAATTAATCACGTTGGGAAACGGGTGGCTTCTGTCAAGCCTGATAAAACTACAACAGAGACAGCTTGTCAGTGGAGGATTCCGTGGTGTTAACAACAGGAAGATGGCAGAGATTGCCCTGTACTGCTCCTGCTGCCCCTTTTCCTCTCCACCCAACAGGAAGGTTAGCAGCAAAAGACCACTCCCAATGATATAAGAGGTTATAGAGTTAACTTTTTTTTTTTTTTTATCACCCACGAAGAGGAACTTGAAAGATCCAGGCCAGACCCCTTCAGTGCCCACAGCTTGTGAGTATGAAACTGGGTATGAAATCAACTTGCCTAGAGAGTTTGTGTAATAAAATGACTTTCCCTTTCAGTAAGTCCCTTTCTTTCACTGATATTTTTTTTTTCCTGCTGATTTCCTACAGACTAAAATCAGAAAAAACAAGTGGTGTTTGTTTATCTGGGATGAGGGTTCAGAGAAGAGGTGGAGCCTTGGTGTGTTAACAGCGTTTTGTTGTTGACTATTGCTGAGTTGGTTATTATTTTTGTGGTAATTAAGAAAGAAATAATTTACCAGGTTTAGCAAAAGCTTGGTATGTTGTGTGATTTCCCCTGAAGCCTTCCAATAAATAAGTTCCAGAAAGGAATCTGGCCTGAAAAACATCCCAAATACTTTTTGGAACACTGATTATTTAAAGTGCATTATATGGCTGATAAATGTCACCACTCTTGGCCATTATTATAAATTATTATCACTTGTTGTCATCATTACATCATGTTCTGCGATTGGGTTTCAGTTTGAGTGTTTATAACAGCACAGATGTCTTTAATTAAAATTCATTTTCAGCGTGACTGTCGCTACCCCTGAACAGAAGCCGGGAGAGAAAGTGCTTTGAACACAGAAGGAATTTCTCTGCTGTTCTCGGGAGCGAAGCCCCAAATTTTCTCTGAAGTTCAGGTTTACGCTACTGATTTCCAACAGCAGCAGCGCGATTATCCATCCCGGAGAGCTGCTGGAACCGACTCTGCGCTGTCCCTGTGGATCACTCACATTTAGGACGTTTCCCGCTTTAAGCAAGCGGTGTTCTTGGTTTTATTTTTAGTCTTCTAAGTCAAACTTGTAATTTATTCATAGCCCTCGGGGCTGCGCTGGGTGAGTAAGGAGCACTACCGGGACGCGTCACCGCTCCCCGCTCCATCGGGAATCCCGCGATCCCACCGCTGGGACAAGGCGGGGGAAGGACGGGGAGGGTGCCGGGCACTCCCTTCCATCTCCCCCCACTGCAGCCAGGCACTTTCCCGCCAGTACCCATTCCTTTTGTTGCCTTCCCGACTGGCATTCCAGACTGACATTCCTGGCTCCAAGGTGTGTTTCGGGGAGCGGTCTGGGTATCGAGGTGGGGCGGGATGGGGAGGCGCAGCCTGGCATCGCCCCGATAGGAAACGTGAGCCTCCAGAGCCTCGGTGGCCCCGGGGGAGCCTTTTTAAAGTTGAAAGACTTTCAGAAAGACGCTTTCTGGAAATGTTTGGAGAGGGAAGCGGCAGAGGAGCGGTTGGGAAGGCGCAAGGGGGCACAGGAGATGGTCTGGGGAGAGCCCCCCGAGGTGCGGGTTGGGAAAGGAGGGCACAGTGAAGGATGGAAAGATTCCCTCTTTGTTTGCCCGCACTCAGTCTTGAACGCCTTTTCCCCCTTTCTTCTGATATTTTGTGTTTGTTTGTTTGTTTTTTGTTCTTTTCTTTGATTTGTATTTTTTTGTTGTTGTTATTTGTGGGGAGTTTGTGAGTGGGGGTTTGTGTGTGTTTTTTTTTTTTTTTTTTTTCTTAAGGATGATTGGACTTGTGACCCTAAGGACTTTCTTTTTTTTCTTCGGTGCCCCATATAGATGCACGGTATAGCCTTGTTCTTCATCGTGTGAAACCTTTTATCTACCCCATCTGTGCGTGATGGTGCATTAAGGGCTTTCCCCAAGGCGGTGACACACAGAAGGCTGGAGTTGAAAACTCTGCTTGCCTGCAGGTGTGGGACGTCTTTCATTGCTTCATAAACACTTCTTGACCTCGAAATTTTCTGCTGGCTATGCTGGCCCTTGATTTCTGCTTGCTTTTAGGAATATCTGTCTGAATTTCTTATTACTTAAATATCTGCCTACAGTGGCAAACTGCTCGTTGGGCTTGTGGCTGATGGATCCTTGTTTCGTGATTTTTACACCTCAGAACTTTGATCTCTGCTTGGTAACTGCAGAGTTGCATCAGGGCTTGTTTTGGCACGTTGTGTTTAAAATGCAAAGGCAGGCTACTGGTTGTCAGTGTAAACTTTGTGTGCACTGTGAATTTGTTTTAAATACTTTTTTCTTCTTCCTATCATTCATTTATTTATTCATCAGCCCTCCTTTTTTAACCTGTACAGTATAAAAATGCTTTGCAGTCGATTCTCCCTTCTGTGCAAATCTTTAAAAGGCTGGGATTTCCTTATGTTCTTGACAGAAGATGCTTCTGAGATTCACCAGCTGGTTTTGCAGGCATTGACAAAATCTCAGCAGTGGGTGGAGTGTGTTACAGAGCTATTCTGTGCAAAATAATGTTTCCACTTGGATATAATGCCAGCTTCAGGTAGGTCTGCAATTCAGCTGTGTTGTGGCAATATCAGCTGAGGGAACAGGGCAATGAGACCTGCAAATCTTGCTGCCTAATCACAGATTTTTTTTTTTTTTTTCCTCACATGACAAACCTACCGTTAATTTTTGCACCCTGATGGCTTGATATCCCCAGAAGGTGGTCTGTCATTGAGTCACTCATCTCTCCTTGTCTTCCTTCAGGTGAAGCAGATTTCCTCTTCCAAAATGACCTTCCCCTTTCTGGTTTTGTGTCTGGCATGTTCTGGGCTTGGAAGGGCAAAGGGTAAGTTGAATTTCCTGCAATCTGCTCGAAAACTGTTTGGGAACTGGTTTCAGATTCCTGAGGCTCTGACAGTTCAGAGTAAGAGATAAAAGTAGCTGAAATGCAGATTGCTGATGCTGAGACATGAAGCTGGCAGGTGTGACATAACACCTCCCAGAAGCAGCATTTAAAGATGGCAAGAGACAAGCAGGTCTCATAAATATGATGACACTGGACTGTTCACCTGAGTTCAGTTTCCCATCATGGAGCCTTCCCTAAGGAACAAAGCTCTGTTTTTTTTTCTTTCTCTCCATCTCGAATGTGCTGTGAGCTCTAAAAGTACGTGGTCCAGAAACTCTTCTTAAGCCACATTTACTCCTCTGAGAAAGGCTTGGTGTGTAATTCCCCGATGGAACTCAGTCTTCCTCTAGCTTTCGGGGAAACAAAAATTGGGTATGTGCTGAATAGGAAGATAGGAGCTGATTTAGGCTAAGTCTAAGAAATAGACTAAGTCTTTTTGCATTTAAACAGTTTAGAAGAAAGCCAGAGCCTCAGGCAGTGTAAATCAACATCAATGATTTTCTAGGAGTACTCAAGAGAAGGATTTTTTGGTGGAGGAATGTATCGGAGGAGTTGTTGTGTCTGTAGGTAATCCAGGCAGTAGAATCAGCATTAAACTTCTGAATATGTGTGATATCTGCCCCTGTGCCTATTTTATGTCACTGCAGTGGTTCCCAAGGCTGAAGAAATCCAAGTGAGGGTGGGTGACAATGCACCTCTGAGCTGTGCCCTGACAGAACCCATGGATGTCGTGCAAGTGACTTGGCAAAAGGGCTCTGAGAAGTCCCATAAGAACATAGCCACATACAGCAAACTGAAAGGATTAAAGATTCACAAGTCCTATCAAGACCGAATGAATTTCACAAGCCTGGAGCTCAATGAGACCAGCATCACTTTTTGGGACGCCACAATGGATGATTCAGGATGTTACCTGTGCCTGTTCAACACTTTCCCCTCGGGCTCCGTCTCTGGACGCACCTGCCTGAGTGTCTTTGGTGAGGTTCCCTGCAGGGATGTGTTTCTGGTGGAAAAAGAGGTGTTTTGTCACCCACAGTATGTCCTGGAGCAGATTCAGGAACAGGAGCATCCCTTGGTGGATCAGGATGGAGAAACAGGACATTACTGCTGTTAGCAAGACTCTGGGGGTCACATTCAAGACTCTTTTGGTGGGCTGGGCTCTTGGTTGTTACTCCTTGAGTAGCAAGGAGTGAGATCTCTGCAAGCCCTTGAGCAGTCCCAGATGGAACTTTGGTAAACCAACACTGCCTGTTGCTGTTTCCTCTCGGTGCCAGCAACAACCCCAGTGCTGTGAGCTGTGCCAGACTGACAGGGAATTAGCAGATGGGACCAAGAAATGGTTTTAGTGAACGGATTATTTTAATACCTTGATTTCAGATTAAGTGAAATGTTTGGGGAATATAACTTGTGTATAGGGGGGAGGAGTTTTGAGTCCTGGAGGGAACCTGACCCGATGAGTGCTTCTTTAGGCTCAGTGTGAATGCAGCAAGCTTTGCTCTGGTTCACGATGGTTAAGGCTGCTGTTACTGCCTGTGACCAGGAGCTCGCTGTGGTGATGGACTGTCTCATTTGTGTGTTGGAAGGTCTCAATGCATCTGTCCACTACAACATCTCTGAAGGTCACTTGGTAGCCGTCTGTAGCGCTGTTGGCTTCCCCGAGCCCACTATCACCTGGAACAACCTGTTCGATTCTGCCCCTACACAGGAGGTGGTCAGTCACGCCAGTGGGGTGGTGTCCATCACCAGCACACTGCAAGTCCACAACCCTCAGAGGATCGGGGCACAGGGCTTGGTCTGCAGAGTGAACAACACGAACGAGACGAGGGAACTGCCCGTGAAAATTAACGGAGGTGGGTGAATGATGCAAGCACCTTGTTAGTGTTCTCTTGTTTGGGTAGAAGTCTGCTGGGAGGAGGAGGGAGTGAGATGTGTGTGCCAAGAAAGAAGCAGGTGATACATTTATTTTTATTTCATTTCTATCTAGCCAGAAGAAGTAAAAACTCCATGGGTTGCTTAATGACCCCAGAAGTGGAAGTTTTGAAATTCGTAACAATCTCTCCCTGAACCAAAAGTTTGGGTTCAACTTACCACGTGTTCTTGTTGTGTTTTAGCCTGTGTATTTTTAATTTATAAGTTTAGGAGAGCAGCAGAGCCTCAGCCAGTGTAAATCAATGTAACTTTATTGATTCTTGGTAGAACACAGGAGAAGGACTTGGCACTAGAGATGCAGGAAGGAAGGAATAGTCATGATAAGGAAGGAATAGTATTTCCAGGCACACAGGAAGGCAGCCAGCTGAAGATGCTTGTGTTGGGTTTGTGCAGACATCTTAAATACATAAATGTAACATCTGAATACCTTGTAGTATTCTTTTATTTCTTCTTCCAACACTCTGCTCTGCTGGAAAGACCTTCACCCCAGTTCTACAGATGAGAAAGAGAAACATTTAGAGCTGAATTACCATTTTTAGCTCATACAGAAGCATTGACTTCATGTGTCTCCAAATCCAGAGCCTTAAAGGGGAGACCACTGATAAATTAGGAGGACAGGAAAAGCAGCACGTAAATATGGGTTAATTCTGACATTAGATGCCCAAGAAGTGATAGCTATGGGAATAATAATACAGAGCAAGATCTGGCTTTCAATATTTTCTCTCTAAAACTTAAAACCCTTCAAATCCAGTTCTTAATTTTGAATTAACCTAATTGAAAAAGCATGCTAAATCTTTCTCCTGTCTTTTGTTTTGGCCTTCTGATAAGAAAATATTTGTCTCAGAAGGCAGGAAGCTGAGACTAGTTTTTCTTGCTAGAAAATGAAAAATCAGCAGACATTATTTTAGCAGTCTTAACATTTTAGAGGATGAGAAATTCCACTGAACAGTTCCATCTAGCTAGATAAGGATTCATAAATTCACTCTCTGTTTTGAGCAATCTCTGCTTTCATGTGTTTCAGCAATGCCTTTCACAGTATCAGAGCTTGTCACTAACCAGACATCCTCTTGCCTCTCTTTGCTTATTTTCTTTATAAACCAGCTCCGTTTGGTGTGCCTTTTGTTTTGTTTCCACAGAAGAGGGGCCCTCATTGCTTTGGCTGGTGATAATTGCTGTGATTGTAATCGTTGTCGTGGCTGTGTGTTTGCTCTTCTGGAGGAAGAAAATATGCCGGAGGTGTTGAAGTGGTGAGTCCCTGACGTGTGGGAACCAGTGGTTTTCCCTCAGGGGAAAAGTTTTTCCAGTGGTTTTTCCTTAGAGGAGAAGTTTTCTACTGGTCACAGCACCGTTTTTACTAAAAACATGATAAAAATAAATAAATCAGGGGAGTGGGGGGACTTAAGAAACGACAGAAATTTGATGGCCAGTGGTAATTTCTCTGGTGTTCAGCTAAATCAAAATGCTCTGTCTGGTTTTAAGTTCTACTGCACACATTACCTCAGTTCCTGAGCATTTAGTTACTTGCTTCCTGATGATAATGTGATGTAAAGCAAAAAAATGTTTCCAGAAATACAAGATCTGTCTGTTGTGAACTTAAACCTACAGTGTCCACTGTTAAGAGGGGTTGATGTAGTAAATCTGCTACTGCGAAAGCCTTCACAAAGAAGAAACAAATGGACACTTCTCGCACCCCAGATAAGTCTTAGTTGTAAAATGTGAGCTTTCCATGGATCCCATAAACAATTAGAGTTGTTTGGGCACACGAGGTGAGCAGTGTTTACTAGGGAGCATGAGTTTGTATCAAAGTTTATCAACAAAAGCAGGATTTGAGTGACTTCTTTTGTGAAAAGCAGGACTTGAGCGAATTGTTTGTGTTCCTTCCCGTTTATCGTGGGCTTTGAGTAGTAAATTCCAGGATGTGACTTCTGCAGTGAGCTTGTAGTCTAGTTTTTATCAATTTTAGAAGGGCAGCGTTACTTTAACCAGAGCAGCTTTTGGCCAGCTGATCCTCTTCATTCACACAGTGAAGGAAGGAATTCCTGATTAAAGCAATGTGTAGTCCATCTTCCTAATGTACATTTGTTTCCTGAAGTCCTCATTAATTAGTTTGCTGTAAAAACTCCCACAGTGGTGCAGTTTGATCACTCTATCACAATCTGGGGGTTTTTTTAAATTTATTTCATTTTTTTTTTATCCTCAGGATGCTCTTTTATGCCTGTTCTTAGGGGTTACTTAATATTTCTCTTGCATATAATTATAACTGTCATTTCCCTGGGAATCTTTAGGATACCTGTGGAACTGCAACAATTTTCAACACTCTATTTCCAGTGTGTTACCACTCCACAAACACCATATTGTAACGAGGAAATCCCCTAATCCTCCTTAGCTATGGATCCTTGTCTGGTTTTGTGTGACTTGTGGTTGTTTTTTTTTTTTTTCCCTAATTATCTGTGACATATTTTAATGCTTTCTCAAGTTGCAGTTGATTCCCACAAAGCCAGTAACACCCTGCAGAAAGCCCTTTTCTGCTTTTATGCTCTACTGTGTTCACACTGGGTTGGAATGAGGGGCAGTGCCCACGAACCTACTTTTTTGGAAGGGTTTTTTGTGACCTCACAACAGAGAGCAAAGAGCATTGACTGGAAAATATCAGTCTTACTGGACTTTAACACTGCTCTTCATTCTGCACCAGATAACAAGCACTGCCTTTATAGTCTGGTCAAGCTGCCCATGAAGTAAAACAACAGCTCTTTATCTGGCTGGCTGGGGACACTTCTCTGACCAAGTTGCTGCTGCTCTTGAGAATATGATTAGTTTTTTCCTTGCTTTTTCTGTTGGTCGTTTCCTCCCTTTTTGTGGTAGAATCAGGTCAAGGGCTGGGGGGGTTGAGATTAGATGTGTCGTCCCACCCCCCTCAGGTGTTTTCCTCATGTACCACTTTCAGAGCAGACATCTGTTCTGCAGTTCTCCCTGCAAGAGAGCCACTTCCCATGTGAAGTGTCCTCACAATAGCTGGCAGAAAAGTCCCTTGTTTGGGGACAAACCCAGTGCCTTTTGTGGCGAGTGGAAAACTCGTATCTCCATCTCTGACAAGCAGAGGAGAATTTAGCTGTGCCTCTCACTCAGTACAAACGCAGTGAGCTGCAATGAATCAGCAAACCCCCCCCCCCTCCTCCCAGCCTTTCTTGGTGCTACTTTTATAAAAAAGTCAAAATTTCCTTCCTGACTCAACGAATGGAGCTTATTTACACCAAGGTAAAGCGGCCACTTGGCTTGTTAAGCAAAACAAAGCCTTGTTAGCCTGAATAAATTCCTGTGACTTAACTCTCCTTTACTTGTCTCAACCTGACCACTTTCCAGGACATGCTTGCTTCGAGGCTTGCAGGATACTCTTATTTCAGCCTGGCCAATTAAAAAGCCTTATAGTTAGTTCTCAGGATGTCTGTGAGGGGATAAAATTCCACACGTGCTTGTTTTTGTTTTCCAGGAGGCTTGTGGGGACTTGCAGTGGCCCAGCAAGGGCTGTTTTACCAATGCATAGAAAGGCCAGAATGATTTCCTTGGTTTGTGTTGATTTTTTAAGCATTGGTATGTTGATGCCTCTTGGTTCTGCTATGTGGAAAGGTGAATAAATAGTCAAATAGTACATTTCTGTTTAAAACAAGTGATAACAACAGGTTAGAAAAACATGGGGCTTGTTAATAAATAGATCTGATGTGACCTAAGAAAGCTGGAAGAAGAACACTTGAAGAGTCATAAAAGAAGAGATTATGTCAGATGAAAAAATTCCATTCTGTGGAAAGTGCCAGCATAGGAATTTAAATTTAACTTTTTTTTTTTTTTTCTCTGTTTAAAAACCAAAACCTTCAGGTTTTCCTTCAAGTGGAAATTTTCAGCAAGTCAGATGTGAGCAGCATTTTATGCCTCTTTTCAAAGGGTGGACATGATGATCTTGGAGGTCTTTTCCAGCCTTAATGATTCTGTGTTTGTGTTTCAATACAAGCAACTGCATTTCAAAGAAATACTGAACCTCAGTGTGCTTCATATTTTACAGAAGTACTATAAAACAGGTTGAAAATACCTTTTCGTCACCAGCTGGAGATGATTTGATACCCTGCATAGGGATTTAAGATGCCCTGATTGGGGTTTTTTTGGAAGTTGCTACAAATAGTATAGATTAGGGTTTGTTAAGTGGCAAACAGCAATTTAGCTGATCAGCTGTAAGACCCAGGTACCAGAAACCCAAGTTTTGGTGTCCTGAAAGGCTGGGAAATAAGTCTTGTGCAGGAAATTCCAGTTATTTGGAAAACTTGACATAAACAAGAGATACTTTCCATTGCTGTGTTTACAGTAAAAATAGCAATTAATTCTGGAAGAGCCACTATAGCAGTATTCTCTTGTGTTTATTCAATTTGGGAAAGGCTTTGTTTCAAAGTTTTGGCTTAGAATTGTGGCAATTCTTATTTCATCTTATGACTTGACTTGTTTTTTCAGTGGATTTGCTTTGACATACATCTGGATTTACTATTTGTGAGAGACTTGGTAGTTGAGAACAACAGAGCTGCTTGGTTTTAGGAGACTTCTCAGAGTAATTTTTCCAGAAAAGACAGACTAAATACCAGACATTCAGATGATAAACTCAGGCCTTAGATCCATCTGCCTCATGAAAGAGGGAGTTAACTTGCCCTGCTCACAGAGGAATGGGTGTTTGGGAGTCATGTCCCAGCTGGGGAGTCTCATTTTAGAGTTTCTTGGTTTCCTCTCAAGTGTGACTTTATCATGAGTAGGAGGTTTATATATTTATCCTATTTTTAATTCCCAGAAAAATGGCAAAAAACCATGCAGTGAATACACAACAGCCTCATTGCTTTACCCTTCTTAGCACTATCACACACACAAAAAAAGAACAGAAAACAAACAAAGATCCAGACAAACCCCAACCCACCCCCCTCAAAAACCACAGTGTAAAAATATTGTAGCCAAACAGGCCAAAACAGAACTAATGAGGGGGGAACTAAAAAAATACAAACAAAGAAACTCTCATTACAAAAATGTCAGCAAAGAGGTAATTCTGCTGTCAGCTGCCCACCAGGGTTCCCACAGACGTAAATATTTTGCAACCCAAGTGAAGGTGGTTTTGGGTTTCATCATCCACTGCTTCCAGACAGCACCTACTCCCTAGTAAGTCACCTAATTTTCTGTTCAGGATGAAACAAATCCTGTTTGTTGCAGACAGGATGGAGGTGGTGGTTGTAAGAAACATCCCAGAGGTTGTCCTGCCCATCCAAAGGAGAAGTGTTGAACTCTGCGCTGCTAAAAAGCTGTTTCTTTGCCAACAAGGTGGCTTTTGCTCTAGGGGGACCAACAGCATTTCCATCCTGTCCATCATATTTGTGCTTTTGTTTATAACCAGAAAATAAAATGCAGCTGAAAGGGAGGGAAAACAGCACTCCTGTGATAAATGAACGAATGAGCCTCGCTGTTTCAATTCCTTGGCAAGAATTATTGATATACTCAAATCCAGAACACTCTGCAAAATACTCTGGCTCTATGAAGGGTTTTTAGACAAGGAGATGGAAACATTTTTTATGCTCTTCTTCATGAAAAGCAAAGGTGCCATATATTTGGTCACTGTCTTCAAAACCATGTAATGATAGTGTTATAAATTGGATCTCAGACACCAGAATGACATTCTGAAATATCAGACTATTTATATGCTCCATATAAAACCTTACAGCTTTTATCCTGGTGTTTTACCAACCAGGAAAGTCAGTTTGCTCTTCACAGTTTACAAATCCTTTTAGGATTTTGTTTTCTGTGTCTTTCTTCTCTCGCTGTCTTATCCTGAATTCTGCAGCGTGTGCGACTTCCAGAATTAAGAAAAAAAAAAAAAGGCAAGGAAGGTCATACAGTTGTTGACCCAAGGGCAGTTTTGTGACTGTTGTTCCCCACTTTCCCCACTGTGCATTTCTCTACCCCCTTGCTCTTGAGGCAGCAACATAGTGGCCACAATTAATCCTTTTCCCTGTCTTTTTTTTTTTTTTCTTTTTCTTTGTTTTCTAGGATCCTTAAGGATTTCCATTCTCCTTCCAGATCATCAGAGGTCAGCAACCTAAAGTCAACATTAGAAAGAATGACTTGACTGGCTGGAAAGAAGTAGCCAAAAAAAGGAGAAGATACATACCCTGCCCTACCTAGATACTGAGTTATCACTGAAATGACCAACACAATGTGTTTTTTATCCAACCTGGACCCTTCATCTTAAAAAGTAGGATCAGAGGGGCCACTTAGTCCTCCCCTATGCTGTGCCAAAACCATCTCTGCCCGTGCCACTCACGGTACTGCTGCTGTGAAAAACAGATTTGCCTTCCTCCAGCTGAGACTTGAAAACACCCATGGATGGAAGCTCTGCAGCCTCTCTGGGGATCCTCTTGCAGTGCCTGACTGCTCCTGTAGTAGAGAAGGGTTTATTTTTGCCAACCTCTGTCTGCAGTTTCACTTGCAGCAGCTTTGAGTTCATCACCCCCTTCCCGCGGTCTGGTTTTCCTTCTTATCCAGCTCTTCTAGCTCCTTTTCCTCAGTGAATGTGTCACTGTGCCAAAGGCAGGATTGCTTAACTCTCTCTCCAAAAACACCTTCCGGACTCAAAAACCACAGACTCGAGGCCACAGGAACTCAAACCACCCTGAATTTGTCAAAATTTCCAGGGAAGAGCAATAGGGACTCCAAGCAGGTTAAAGAAAGTAGCAGCCACAGCTGAGAAAGAAGAATGACATGTAATTTATATAACATATAAGTATTGTACTTCATTTGACCTGTTTGAGTTGGGATAGAGTTCATTTTCTGTACAGTTCTTAAACCCTGAGCACCTTCCCAGGGGTGAGGGTTGCTAAAACCAAGCCTACCTCGAGCTGTACATTTAGTGGCCCATTTTACTGACAGGATAGATGGAAGGACTTCAGGGGGTCCTCTGGTGATTTTTTTGTTCAGCTGGTGAGTTAAATGGTTTGGGTTTTCCTTCTATCTGAATGTCACTGTATTGGGATCGCTACCAGCGCCATCTTTTGGGTTTGATCAGTGTTTATTTGTGCACCTGAAATACTCCATCTCTCTGAGTGTGTTGTACTTCCCAAGTGCCTTTTTTTGTCTTGTGCTTTTTATGTCCTGTGTTTACCAAGAGTACAGACTGTCAGTCTGAAATATCTACAGAGGAATTGCAAAATTTGGGACTCAGTGTTAGAAACAGTGTTTTGTTGTTTCCAGAACAGTGGCAAAACTCTGTGTGTGTTTGTCTCAGTGCATCAGTGAGGGTGTGAGGGATGATATTTGCTATTGTAAGTGCAACATGGATTATTTATTTATATATTTTACTTTTTCTAAATAAAAAGTAACTCTTCCCCACCCAATACATCAACTGGTCCTTTTTTTTTTCCTACTTGTTTAGGATTCCACAAATGCTTCGTTGCAATTTGAGCTTTTTTTTTTTTTTTTGTAACCTTGGTTTGTATTTTGCTTCCTTTCTGTACACAAAGTGGGACTTTGGTGCTTTTTTATAAGGTGTTTTGGGGTATTTTTTTCTCTTTTTTTTTAAAAAAAAAAAAAAAAGAAAATTGAACAAAACTTCTGAGAGGAATTTAAGGAAGCAGCTGAGGTTTATTTCAGATTTGGAAATAACTTCGGTAAATCAAACCAGTGCATTTTATCTTTTTACCAGTACTGTTTGTGTCACGTTCCTTGCTTGGTTACTCTTTATCTGAAGTTTCATGCTCTGCTGATACATTCTCTTGTTTTCTATATTCCCCTTGCTGAAAAGAAGCCAAATAAAGCAGCTTGGAACATCAGCCCTCATGATTCCTTTTGTTTGTAGCACACCATGAGCTTTCATAAATCCACCAGAGAAGTGGCACAGGTGAGCTCTGAGTGGATGAATAATTCCTTTGGGAAAGGCAGCAGTGACCCAGTGTATCCTTTAAGACACATGGACTTTGGAGATGAACTGGGAAACCACAGTTTGTGTTTCTCATGGCACTGACTTGCACTTTTCCTCTTAAGAGATGTGAGAGTGAGGAGCTTGGCTGTAGTTAAAACCATGTTTTATCTCCCTGGAGGAGTCGTGGGATTGTGTCCCAGATCTTGCATTACCCGTGAAAGGCAGCGTTTTATTGTTTGCCTGAGTTCCACCACTTGGTAGAATAAAATATACAGTCATTTGCAGAGGTTTTTGAGATTGCAACATAAACTTCTCCTCTTGACTTTTTTGTTTGTTTGTTTGTTTTGTTTTTTCAGGGAAACAAATGCTTGCTGCTGGAGAACTTCCTACTGGATGCTGGCCATCCCTCACTGTGAGTGACAGGGGTTTGTTGTGTCTTCTCCTGGGAATTTGTTGCAATAGAACAAGGGGGAATGGTTTAAAACTAAAAGAGGATCTATTTAAATTAAATATATATATATAAAAGGAAAAAGTATTTTACAGTGAGAGCGGTAAAAGGCTGCCCAAAGAGGTGGTGGATGCCCATTTCTGGAAGCATTTTATGTCAGGATGGATGGGGGCTGAGCAACCTGGTCTAGTTGATGTCCCTGCTGATTGCAGGGGGGTTGGACTAAATGACCTTTAAGCCCCTTTCCAACCCAAACTGTTCTCTGAGTCTACACATTTGGCACTCTGAGGTCAGCCAGGCCACTTTTCCTTGCACAAATCCCAGACAGAAAAGCAATTTTTGCCCTGCTCAAAGAGCAGAAGGGCTGCTGGCCTGGCCCAGGAGCTCCTGGCAGAGTTGGGGTCAAGTGAAAAGTAGATTGGACACCCTTCTCATCTTGCAGAACGACGTATTTCCTCAGGGAAACGCCAAGATTGCTTTTTTTGGCTGCCAGCCTGGTGCTCAAAACCTGTCAAAGTGTTTGCTTTACTTTCCAAGTCATTGTTTAGTGCCTACAGCTGTCTCCTCTCTTTGTGTGCCTCTGTCCCTGGCCCGCTCAAGGATGCCATCACTCTTGGTCCTGCATTGTGCTGACGTGTGGGACAGGAAGGTGAAATGTCTGTGAGAGATAACAACTTCCATGCATCACCACCAGAGAAGGCCTCCAAACCCCCCCAGGATTCCTAGGAAAGGGGGAGTTTGCAAAACAAACAAAAAAAATCTATTCTGCTGGCAGTATGAGGACTTTCTTTTTGCCCCTCAGTGTTTTCTCCTTCCCTGCCACGCTGAGGTCGGGGCAGCTGCTCCAGCTGCCTCTGAAGTGGTGAATTTGTGCTTGTGCTTTTCCCTTTATCCTTCCCCCATGAATTTTGCCTGTCCACAACGCATTTCCAGGTTATTTGCTTGCCTTTCCTTGAGGGGCTGCCTTCTGGTTTGGAAACAGAAGATGAACCTTCACAGGAGCTGCTCTCACTGTGTGGTCACTGGGACCCCGGGAGATGAAAGCACCTTCCCTGCTGCTCCTCTGCTGATTGAAATGCTGTTTGCTTTGAGAGCCTCGTGGCAGCTGCTCTCAAAGTCTGCTTAATGACAAGATGTCAAGGAAGGAAGTGTAGGATAATTTTAGGAGCTAACAGGATGCAAGGTGGGATTTTTGTCTGGATTTATGTTTGTTTTTTTTTTTTCCTTAAGATAGGTTGACTTTAGTGGCAGAATCAGCACTGAACAAGAATCTGTGTGTTGATGAGCGGTATTTATCAGCCAAGAAAGCTTAAGAGTCTTTCAGCTTCAAGTGGAAAGCACTTCAATGTGGTTTTCTGAGACCATCTTCAATGGGCATCTTGGGAGATGGGAATAATGAGCTCAGTGCTCTTGCCTGCAAGAGGGAAGCGTGGCCACCTGGACTGACACAACTGGGCAGCAAAGAACAGGATTGCAGCCCTAGCCTTACTAATTTCCTTAAGGAAACAGAGGAGATGGATTTTTATTACTAATTCCAGTCTGGTAAATCTCTTCTGGAAAATAATGCAGCTGAGTGTAGTGGCTGACAAAAGGAAGCTGGGTGTTTCCCACTCCCCTTATTTAAAGCAGAGTTTAAGCAGGTTGGTTTTTTGGCTGCTGAAGCATGAATCAGGCACATGGCCTGTTCTGGTAAGGGTTTGTTAATGTGTTTTGGTAAGGAAACACAGTCTGAGAGAATGATTTATATTTAGTTTCAGCCACTCTTAAAGTGTTCCCAATTTCAACTTCTTTCTTCCCGAGTATGACCTTCTCTGTTCGGGCTTCCCTGATTTATTGTTCCCCTGGACAAGTTCCTTCCTGGCCGCTCTTGTTCTTTGCAAAGGACTTTTACCTGAAATGTGTTATTTTTTTGGTCATCTGGAAGCACTCTCCATGTGACTTCTCCCTTTCCCTTTCTGGCACTTGAGAGTTCACAGTGGCCACTCCATCGTGGGAAGGTCCCAGTGACCATGCAGTGAAAGCAGCTCCTGTGAAAGCTCATCCTTATTTCCAAACCAGGAGGCAAATAACCTGGACACCAGTAGATAGATCCAGGACAAAAGATGGGTGAGTGTCTGTCTGCAGGAGCTCCACAGAGCCCAGATCCTGGGAACACACTCGGAGCTCATGTGTTTGCCTCCCTCGCTGGGCTGCGTGGTTGAGGTGAATTCATCCTCTTTGCATCTGCAGTGACAGTAGGATCTCAGATGAACTACTCAGTTTATTTATTTTGTATATATTTACAGAGTTATATACTCAGTTATCACTGAGAGGGTAGGAGTGTGTTGACCTTGAGGGTCTTCCCTCTCTCCTAGTGTCATCATCACTCCAACCTCAGTGAAGTCCTTCCTAGCTTTCAGCAGACAATCCCACCTTCTGAACTGATTTGGGCTCTGGAGGGGCTGAATACTATTGTAACTATTAATTATGAACTGAGATCTTCCTCCCATTTGTTTCACTGGCAAGAGCAGTTGTTTCTCTGCCCACACTGCCCAGAACTGCAGTTCTTGAGATACTGAAAAACTGCAGCTGGGAAAAACTTGGATTCGGGAGCAGGTTTGGCTGCCTCCTGGGCAAGAGCTGAGTGTCAAGGGGGTGTTTGGTACTCTACCAAGAATGAGAAACATCAAGGAGGAGTCCCTGTGGTGTGGTCCTGTCCCCTATAAATCAGAGAGGGAGCAGAGGTGCTGGGGAGCCCCGTGACTGACCTACAGCCTCAGGCTGTAGGAGTTCCTCAGCCTGGCCTTCTCAGACTCTCCAAGCTGAGGTTTTTACCACCATATCCCAGCTCTGTATCCTACTAAATGTTTTTTTGGGACTGCTCAGGTTTATGGGAGATTTGGACTCACAAGCCTTCAGACCCTGTTTGTGCTCTGCAGACCAGATTTGGGTGAGAAACGTTATTCCTGTGGTGAATTTGGGAGAGATAAAAACTCTCTGCTGTGGGTTAAATGCTGTGTAAAGAGATTAATATGCTTTTATTTTTTTGGTATGTAAGCAGCACTCCCATCTATGGGAAAGGTCTCTTCATTCCCACAGAAGTAGGAGCTGTGTCTCTGAGATTTTTTTTTTCCCTCTCCCTTCTGACACAGCTTTGTGTGTTAATCTCGCCAACATAAATAAAAAATAGTATAACAGAAATAACATAAATACCTAAACAGTAACATAAATAACCTAGGGGTTGAAATTAACCCTGGAAAGCAGGATGGGCACCCTGAAAAATTGTCATGCTAAAACCAGGACAGACAGAGCCATTGAGAAATGTGGGATGTGGAAATCCCAAAAGGTGTTTTGAGCAGTCCTCTGCTCAGTGGTTTAACTCCACTCTTGGGATACTGCAGGAAGACTAAGTTTAGTATTTCATTTAATTAGTGTTTTGTGGGTGTAACTGGTTGTGTTGGTCCACATTGGTCAGCCTTTCCTTCTGAAATATTTTGGGAGAGAGTTTCAGAATGGCAAGCATTTATATCCTTGTGAGAAAATAATCAGCTTGGAGCTGTTTCTTAGAGAAAATTGCCCTGAATGGGCATTTAGGAGCAGTGGGTCTGTTCAGATATGGGGTGATTGAGATGTTTACAGAGCATGCTTATCTGCTGCCAAAAATATACATGGTCCATTCTCCTCTTGAAATGAAAAGGTTTTTATCTGTATGTCACAGTGTAAATTATGTGGAGGCAAAAAAAGAAAATACTACCTGACCATCTTTCCTCCCAGAAGTTTTGCTTCCAAAAATAGGGTAACTGTAAACAATTGCTTTGTTTTCCTTTCCCACTGAAGTGGTGGGAGGTACCTTGAGTGGAATTAATAAATATTTTACAAGAGAAGTATGTCAAGGTTTAAACTTCCAGTTAAAGTGTTCCACAATGTCTTATTTTACCTTTATAAATTGCTGTGAAATGTTTTACTTTAAGGAATAGACAGCTTGTGAACAACCCCAAATAACGTAAAATTCTACATCTTCTTACTGAAATTTGCTGCTCTAGTAGCTCTAATACAGTAGAGAAAAGAGCAGTGATTAGGATGTACAACAAATTGAATAAGCTGTGCTGAGATTTCAGGTAGGGTTTGAATATTTTTATGCATCTCCTTTCTTACTCTGCATCCTTGTCTTCAGAGCACTGAGAGACAGATGATAGTGGAGCTCTCTCTGGAAAGTCTGTGCTTGTAGAAACCTGATGCAGCACTTCTGCAGATTTTTGTATGAACTCAGCTGTTTCCAGGTTGTTTTACTTTTACTTCTGTGTTAAAAAAAACCCCACACAAATTCTCATGTTTAGAAGATGGTTTCTGTTTATATGACTGCAGCTGTGGGTATGCCTTTAGGTCTAGATAACAGGATCAAATAGAAATACATGGAAATACAGAGGGTTGTTTTTTATTCTTGGCAAAGCTTTTCTTGCAGAGCACTCCAGGTTTCTTCTTGGGGCACATGTAGTCTTATTTTATCCTCTGTTTTAAGATGAATATGCATACAGCTAGTACTGTCTGTGCCATTTTCTGTGCTGTGACTCCAGCTCTGAGGTAACCCCCAGCATCCCTTTTCCCTTGACGAGATCTTTCACTGATAAACATAATTCAAAAAGTAGGTTTTGGTTAGCATTTAAATGAGGAGACTTCACACTGTAAAAAGAGAAATTTGGGGTGACAGACAGAAATAAAGGGCCTGTGTGTATCTTGTTGCCACCTCGTGGTGTCCTTTGTGGGCAGGCTCTTGTTTTAACGAGTGCACTGAGTCCAGGATGCTTTGCCCCCCAGGAGGAAAATGCCTGATTTTGCTGCATACCAGAGATCTTCATCTTTTACTTGCAGGCAACAGAGAAAGCCCTCAGTCCACTGATTCTTCTGGGAGGAAAAGACATGAACGTAGAAAATACAGTGCTGGAAGAGAGAGATGTGACATCAGCCAGGTGTGTAAACTCACTGGGTTTAGGCTGGAAACGATCTTTGGGTATTAATGTGGAGATCCGGCTCTTTTTTCCTCATCTTATTTGTGCTGTGTATGACAGAGCAGTGTGGTGCAGAAAACAACTAAGAGTGACACTTCTCTGACCTAACTTGGAAGAAAAAAAAAAAAAAAAAAGCTGGTTTTGTCTCACAGGGGCAGGAATTACAATTTTCCCCTGAATCCCCCTGTTTTTCTTCATGCACCACAATCTCCTGAGGGTGAATTCACAAAAACCCCTTCGCTTTTCCACATCCTGAGAAAGTTTAGGCTGCTTTCCTCGCAGCGCTTCTTTTCCCCCTTCACAAACAGTGGGGCAGGAAGAGGGTGCAACCCACAGGTTTGCCTGTGGTCATACAATGACCCACTCCAGAAGGGGAAAGGGAAGGCTGAACCCTCTCTGTCTTGCAGGAAAACTCCCATCCTTTGTTGTTTTTCTGAAGGTTTCTGGTGGCTACCACTCATTTCCTCTGAGCAGAGCGCTGAGGAAAGGGAGGGTGGGAAGGGACGTGTGGGGGGGAGTTGTTTTTGTGGTTTTTAGCCCCTCGCTGCTTGAATCCAGTGCCTGAAAATTGCCAGGGAGGATCAGTGTGACTTTTTTTCAGCTCTCCAGAAGTGATCAGGAGGGAGAAGGGGAGTGAGAAGCCAGAGCAGGTTATTGGCTTGGGCAGGATAGGAACAAAAAGGCTGACCTCCATGGCCACTGACAGTTTTTCTCCATCTTCCCTATCTTTTATCTTCTCTATTCTTGAGCCTCAACTTTTCTCACTACCCACATCCTCTTTCTATCTTATTTTTTTTTCCACTTCATATTTTGTTGGCCCTTTTGGCTGCTTACTTGCCACCACTTTTAAAACCTGTCGTGCCCCGAGGCTACACGGTTCAGTGAGAATAACCAAATTTTGGCAGTGCTGCTGAGATAGCTGTGGGCCTTTATTAGCCAGGTTTCATGCTGGTGTGGTTACAATTGAGAGGTCTGAAGAAGAGTGTGGGGACATGGGTCAAAGGAAGACCCCATGCCATTTATTTTCAGCCTCATGCTGTGAGGGTGTTTAATTAGTCCAGTGTGTACTATCAACCCATTAGATGAGGATTTAGTAAAAAAAAAAAAAAAAAAAGAAAAGGTGATTAAAAAACATTTTTACAATATTAAATATTTAAAATGGTAAAACATTTTTACAATTTATTTTAACAATGAAAGGCCCAAAAGTGTAAACGAGCCCCATTTTTTTTTTCCAAAACCTGTTACTGTAAATATGATGAAAACATTATTATAAAGGAAACCAGTGCAGGCTTTTATCTGAATGACTCAGTCCACATCAGAGAAAGAAACATGGCACCACTTATTCTTTCCACTTTGTCTTAAAACATTTCACTTCCAGGCTTGAGAATCTCTAATTAAATGCACTAAACTGAAACTTTCCTTGCTTTATTTTTTTCCAGGTTGTTTTTTTTTTCTTTCTTTTGGCTGATATGTATCTTTTTTGTCACTTTCTTAGTGAAATGAGAACAACTGAAAAGCTGTGAAGGCGAGAAGATGCTTTGTGCGGGCACCCATTGAGGTTCATTCTGGGAAATAATTAATGATAGAAAAGCAATCCATTTTTTGGGAAGGTAATGGAAATACTTTCAGAGGTCTGGTACAGCATCACACTCTGACTTTGCTGATGTAAATACCACTCTGCTGAGAAGTCCTGGAGCAGCAGCAGCTCTGTGTGTACTCTGTTATGTCATTTTAGGGATGTCCTGGGATGCCTCTGAACAGGGGGTGTGTGTTAAAACCCAGTGGCAAACCCTCTTTCCAGGGATTATGAATCTGATGAGCACCCTCACTGATATAAAATAGGGTGTGTGTTTTATGCATATAATGAAGAATATTATTCAGGATCACATTGTGAGGTTTAAATCCTACCCTTCCAGCCTGCAGGAAGAGATTAAAACATCTGTCCTTAGGATGTTGTGCTCTTGTTCACCAAAACACTTCTTTTATTCTTCTGAAATGCTTTCTCACCAGTTTACATGTTATGAGGAACAAGCAAGGTGAGCTTGGAGCACTGGGCTGTTCCCAATCCTGTGATGTCAGCAGTATCAGGGAGAGATGGTGGGATGAATCCCAAGATTTGGAGTTGTGGGATAAAGGGCAGGAAGGACAGGCAGGGCAGGGGAGTTGGAGGAGTTGCACCAGTTAAAAATCGTGTGGTTTGAGAGCTTCTGGGTGAGGAACAGTGGGATGGAGAACAAAGCAGATGTTGTAGTGGGTGTTTACCATGGGTAGAATGATGGCACTCATGAGTTCTATAGGCAAACAGGACACATATCTGGACCACATGGAAGGTTCCAACTTTCTAATTGCAGATGATTTCTTGTCACAAGTACTCGGTGAGTAGGAAAGATGCCATCCTAGACTATTTGTAGGTAGAGGAGGACTCGTGGGGAATGTGGTGGTGTAGGTGGCTGCCTTGGCCAGAGCGATCACAGAATGGTTGTGTTTAAAATTGTCACTGTAATAAGGGAGAAAAAGGACACCAGAGTTGCTACCCTGGCCTTTGGGAGAGCAAACTTTAAGCTATTCAGGATGATATTTTGTGAGTCCCCTGGGAATTTGCTTTTGAGGGTTCAGGACTCCCCCAGGTGCTGGTCAGTGAGTAAGAACTGGCTTTTAGAGGCACAGGAGCAGGCAAATCCTCTGTGTTGTAAGTCAAGTAAGTGGGGCTGGAGACCAGCTTGGCTGAACAGGGAGCTCCTTGTGGAGCTCAAGACGAAAAAGAAACTGTACAATCCCTGGAAGCAAGGTCAGGCTTCCCAGGAAGTTCACAGGGCTGTAGTTTGAACACGCAGGGAGAAGACACAGAAGGCCAAAGCTGAGCTCAAGCTGCTCAAATAGTGGGACTGGATGACTGGATGATTGCTGCAGGTCCCTTCCAGCTGAACTATGTTATTCTACTATTTTCTGTCTAAGAAATTATCCTGCGTCTCCATATTCCCCAAGAACATCCATATCTGATTTGGGCAGCGACGTTCAGTCCTCCCTCAGTAAAAAATGACAGCCTCCATAAATATGGGGCTGCTATTATTAGATGAATATTCCAGGAAGGGTTGACAAATTGATGGATTACAGGAAACTCCAGTAAGTCTCCTTCTAAGTAGGTCCCAAAGAGGAGACAGATCCATGAATCCCAGTGTTTTGCCAAGTTAGCTACAAGGGGGTACCTGTGGTCTGCCACAGTAATGTTTATTTAAACAAAATATGTGTTTATATTTTGTGTTTATTTAAACAAAATATAAACTTGCTTCTTACGGAGCTGACCCTACACAACTGTATTCGTGAATTTGCCCAATACAAATAATTTTAGAAGATTTTGGTTGTTAGCTACAGCCTTGGAGGACCTCCTACTGAAGATTTATAGCTCTTGTAAGCAAATGAATAACGCACAACCTGGAGCAGCTCGCAGCAAACATTTTAACAGTTGTTCTTCCACCTGGAGGCTGAAAATCAAGATAGAAAAGCCTCACTAAAACTGAACGAAACTTAGGTATCAGCACTTTCTGAGTTGTCCTGTAAGCCTTTATATCATTTTCTTTGATGAAATAGCAGAGTTCAGGTTAAATTCTTCATTTCTAGGTGCTTTAACATACTTTCCAAGATCCTTGCTGGTTCTTCCCAGCTCCTGGTTTGCCAGTTGATATAATTTTATGGCCGAAAATTTTGTCAGTTGCATTTCCTGGCTCACCTAATCTGAACTTAAATGAAATCAGCAAGGAGATCCCTTTATCAATACCTTATTTAAAGCAGTGAGTGTTTTAAAGGCAAAAAAATCCCCTTATATTCTCAGAATTGTGTCAATATTTGGATTACCTGGGAAGTGGGGGGACTTTCTGAAAGCTGTGCTCAGAATGTGCAAACCTGGGTGCTAGTGACTGCATTTCCTTTTTGGCTGCAACTTTTACTGAGCTGGCTGGATTTGCTTGCACCAGAATTTGTCTGGTGATGACACAAAACACTCAGTGAAGGCCCAAAATAAGGTTTTGGGAGCTGAAGGGGGAAGTCTGCTGCCCTCAGGGGGGAAGGAGGTCATGGAGGCCAACAGGAAAGACAACGTTTCTTGTAAGTGGATAGACCATAATTTTCCATATTTATTGGTGATCCTGATGGGAATAAGCACTGAGGGAATGGGCAGTAAGTAATGCACAGGAAAAGGGTGTGTGAATTCCTCTTCTCCATTGACTGTTTGAAGCTAATTGCATGGGGAATGGAAAAGACATGGCCAGGGGGCAGCACCATCTGCCCTTGAAATTCAAAAGAGGGAAGGAGATCTTAAAAGATTTTTTTTTTTTTTTTTTTTTTTTTTGTCCGGATAACAGGATGAATAATATGGAAAACAGCATTAGCTCCTTATGTCAATGGAAGTTAAACAATTCAAGAATTAAAAGCCTATTTGTGTAACCTTACTTTGGCCTCCTTGGGTGGTGGAAATGAGCACAGCCCCAACCTACATTTTTCCTGTAGGGGTCTCTTTTGCTGACTGGACAGAACTCATCTATTTTGGGTGTTCAGGATGCAGTTTTCAGTGATTTTCTTCCCCCTGTGCCAGTGCTTTGGAGTCCCAGAGCTTCCTGTCTCCACCTCCTCCTCCCTCCAGAGGAAGAGGAGGGCACAGGTGGGGTGTGCAGAGTCCTCAGCAGCTCCAGGGATGCCTGGGGGGGATCAGGATTGTTATTCCTTGGCAGGGGTTCAGAAGGTGAGGGCTCAGGAAATGAGTAACGAGCAGTTGGAAGGGCTTCCTACCTTTTGTCTTCCCTTTCTGTAAGGAACATGAATCATCACGGACTCAGACAATGACTTTATGGTGATGCCATCATAAGGATCTGAGATTTCTTTGCCCTATTTAACCTACCCTTTGATTTCTTAGCCAAGAGAACCACTCCTGAAGTAGCAGCTGATATGGTAACAGGCTGATCTCCAGTACATGGCACAATAAGTCACACATCAGTTAAAACAGCATTTTTAAGTGAAATAATTAACCACCGATCCAGACAAAGAGGAAATGTAATTTTACAGTCTTGCAGAAAAGCTTTTGTATTCTTTGTCAAAGCAACCTATCTGAAAAAAAAGTATTTTTCATTGGATTATTTTTATTTCCTGAACATTTCCATTGATATTTTAGAGGAACTTATGAGGAGACAAACTCTGTAAAGCTTTCCTGTGTAAAAAAAAAAAAAAAAAAAAAAAAGAAATAAATAATTAAAACAACTACACTAAACTTTACCACCTACCTGAGCAGCACTGTAAACCCCCAACCAGAGCTGCCAAAAACCTTTAGTGTTTCTTTAGATTAAAAAAGCTGTTTTCATACACCTGATACTACTGGAGATTTTTCACCCTGGTTTCATTTTTTTCCCCACAAGTGGCTGGAGCTCCAAACCATGGGTGATGAATCCCAGGGTTGTCAGGTGGCTGTGCCAGGGCTTGAACCCTTCTTGCCTTTCTGGGGCCACTCGTCCTCTCTCTGCACCCTCCTCCTCCTCTCTCTGTGGCTGTTGACAGAGCCCAAGCCTGTGGTTTAGGCATTGACAGGAAATTATCAAGTGCCACAGATACCTGCTTGTCCCTGAAAATTACAGGGTGCCACTCTGTGTGTGCCAAACTGGGACTCTGCTCCTTCATCCTCTACAAATAGAACCTTCCTGCCGGGAACTGAATTAAAATTTGCAATAAATGCAGGGAAAACAAAGATGAGGTGGTAGTAGTAGAAAAATATTTATTTGATTTTTTTTAAAGGAAGGACATTAAACCCTGTCTTTGGCACCAGAAGGGCTGTGCTGTTCCTGCTCCTCACTCCAAAGCAACTTTGCGAGCTCTGGGTTGCCTCAGAAAGTTGTTTATTCCTCCTTATCGTGGACTTTCCAGTCTGGGGAGGGCCCCCAGTGCATCACCCTTTGGAAGAGGAGGATCAGAACGTTGTCACTCGGATCTGTTTCCCTTGGGAGACCTTCCAGGGGCCCTTTTGTCCCCTCAGCACTGACCTCCTCCAACGATGCCCACTGTGTGTTGTCAGCGTGGGCAGCTTCTTCTTGCCATGGGTTTTGTGACCCCTTAGTGAGTTTGGGGAAAACCAAAAGTGTCACCAGAGCTGTGTGCTGGGTCAGATAATCCTCCTGAGAGCTCTGGGGGCTTCCTGGGAGCTCCACCTGTCCTTACCCTGAGGGACACCCTGCCCCATAAAGCACTTTGCTTTCTAAAAGCCAGCAGGCACAAGCTAAGGGGGCACAAGCCTTGCCATGTGTGGGCAAGGGGAGGATTATTTTTAGCTTGGCTGGTTGCAAGAGTCATCTCTAAAATGACCGTTTCTGACCCTCTTTCTTCAGGGATGTGGCTGTCTCAGTTGCCCTGCCCCAGGGACTGAAGCTCTGCAAGAAAGAAAAATACTCAAAGGTCACGGTGTCCTCCCAGAATGAGCAACTTTTTCCAGCAAAGAGTTGTTATAATGCAAGTGTTGCTGTTGAAGGGATGGTGGGAGTACCAGCAAGTCCTCAAAAATAGGAGCTGTCTCAAAACTCTGCCTATGATTACACTAAAATTTTTAAAACAAGTCCATCTGTATTTAAGTAACAGACTTAAATCTACTAGAGAGAATATGTAATGCAGAATGTCAAAACAAAGCAAAAATGATTAAAACTTAAAGATAATCTAAACCTGTGCAACCAGGAAGCAAAAGTACCTGCTGGTGATATATCCCTTTCTATGGAAAAAACAGCAGGGACCGAGGGAATATTTATTTAGAAAAAAGCCTGTGAGAATTCTAGTGAGATGAATTTTAGACATCTTGTTAAAAAATTTCAGGATTGATTGAACTGTCTCCCTTCCCCAGATTTGGGCAAATGACATTTTCTCTGGAGGCCTGGAACGGGTCATATTTGTTTTCTGTTCTTTGGGACACAAGTGACACTGAAGTGCAATAACTGTGTTTTCTGGCTCTGGAAAAGCTGTCCCTGCCAGGACAGTCCCTTTGGGTAAGGCATTTTACAAGGACCATGCCAGTAAATGCAGGAGTTCAAGATTTAGTCTTTAAGTTTTTCTTTGCTGTGATGTTTGCATGGTTATCTTTCAGTGATTTTAACAGAGCTGTTCTCACAGGAAATCATGCCAGGAATTTTAACGTCTCTGCCCCCACAAATTTCAGCAAAGTTGTCCTCTTCCATGATGGAAAGAGGTTAATTCTAGCACTGCCTGCTGCCCTCAAATGCCCTCTTCTTAGACAGGCATGAAACTAGAAAAATGCTCTTTTATTATTAATTTTCTTCCTTCTGGTTAATTTACCAAGAGCCCTCTGATGTTTTTTATCCCAGAATATGGGTGGGACAAACTAAATCAAATTTTTTTTTGTTTGTTTTTTTGTTTTTGCGTGGCAGAATAGAATTCTGGTGGGATTCAACCTCTCACCACCTCTAGTATGAAAACCAAAATCAGTTGTAGTGTGACAACCCACCCTAAAGGGGGGAGGAAGCACCTTTAGTTTTCCTTGTTCACCTAAAAATCTGGCATCTCTCTTCGGATGCCACAGGGATTGGAGGAAACCTGTGGATTGGGCTGGAGTTTTTTTATGCCTTCAGCCAACCCTGGAGCTTCAGTTGCTTCCACTCCTTTCTATTTGAAGGTGCTTTCTGCTCTAGTTCGGGGTAACTTGGCTGCCTTGCTCGGTTTTGGTTCGTTGTTGTAGCAGGACACCTACAAAATAACATGGATTGAGGATTTTTTGGTCCTGGATTCAGACCCAGCACACGGATCAGGCGAGCAGAGCTCAGTCTCAGACCTGCCTTCACTGATCCAGGTGGGATGTGTCTTGCAGCAGTTGGACAGGATGGAAAACAGGTGTCCCTGCTTCTGCAGATGGGAAGGGTTTCTCCAGAACCAAGGGGTGAATCAGCCAGTGGTGATGATGATGTGGTGATTCATCCACTGCCCCCTTGAGTATGATGTGCACTAATAAGATAAGGTTCATTTTTCTGCCACGAATTCCAAAGGAGTGTGCTGGAGTTGACTCAGATACAACTACACTGTAGTTGTCTGCAGTGTGTCAACTTTTTGATTTTGATTTTATCTTGGGTTTTACTCATTTCCTGAAGGAGAAAGAATCTCTGAGGGAAGATGAGCATGCTTTGAAATAGTGTCTCTGTCAGAGACAAAGCTGGCTGCAAGAAGAAAATGCAGGGAAATCAAATTTAAAAGAAACATGTGGTTTTAAGAACATCTAAATAAGTCAGTTATTTTAACAGTTACTTTGGGACAGCCTTGCAGATGAAGCAGTCTGTTAGCAGGAAGGGATTTGGATCTGTGGCAATTGGAGAGTCACCAAAACAAAAGATGTTCAGCTCAAAAGATGTTCAGATGTGCCAACTTTATGTGGCCCAGTCCAGCCACGGCTCAAGCCACAGATGGAAAGAGGGGCCAACTTCCATCCTTGTAGGGAATTCCTCTGGGTCAGGAAAGACAGGAGGTGACAGATATTGCAAAGAGGAATCTTGCTCTCTTTCTGTTTGGAATATAACTTTTTTGTATGATGTGACCTCTCACTGACACCAGAGGAATTAAAAGAAAGAGGAAGGACTTGAAACTGGATAAATACAGCAAAATGGATTTGATGTTCTTTGATTAAACAAAGCAGAGCTGTCCTGGCCTAAAATGCAAATAAAAATTGCACCTCAACAGGTAGTGCTGAAAACTGCTCGGAGTAAACTTGTTTAGCCCTGAAATTTTAACAGTTCTGCTGGATTTTTGCTCAGGCCACCCAACACTGCAGTGAAGGGAGCAAAAGGATGAGCAATTAAGGATATAATTTAAGGTGTGAGGGGTTTGGTTTGTTCTTAATCAACAAAAAGCACTTTGGGCTGGCAGCATGTCATCCTGTCTTCCAAAAAACCCTCAGAGGAGCAGCTGCACTTCTCCAAAAAGAACAGGTTCTGTTCATGCATCACCAGCATGCCACAGTTCAGTGGCATCTCAAAACAGGTGCCAGGGCTTTTTTCAGCACTGTGGGAGGGCAAAGCAAAAGCAAAGAACACCCAAAATATCACCTTTAAAAAAAAATAATAATAATTTGAGGCCTGCAGAATTAATTTATGTGCAGAAGGGGGCTTTGTCTGTGCTCTGATGCAGCCCCTGATTTTAGGAAGGACGATCTGCAGGCTTGGCTGGGGTGAAGCATGAGAGGTCCGGCTCGCAGGGAAGAAGGCACAGCCGGTGCTCAATTCCTGCCGTTTCTTGCCATCTAGTGGCCTGTCAAAAGCAGCAATTTCTCTGCCCGACAGTCCACGTACTTACAAACCCCACGGGACGGGGAGAGAGCACTGCCAGGCGGGCATTGCTCTGCTCCTGCATCTTCCCCCCTGCCCTTTCTTCCCTTCGGAGGAGGAGGAGGTTCCCTTCAGGTGACAGAGGTTTTAGTCACTCTTTCTGACCTTGTGTATGCTGGAAAGGGCTTTAAAGCTGGACCTTTGGTGTCTCCTGAATAACTAAGTTATTGCAGTAATGCCTAAGTCAGGGTGGTGGAATCACAGCACGAGGGTTTTCTTTTTTTTTTGATCCTTGGTGTTACTGTGCTGGGAGAAACAGCATCCTGCAGGCTTTAACACCCTGTTGTGGTTATCCTGGCCTTTCCCCCCTGGCAGCAGACAGGTAAAATTCTGGCAAACACCGGGAAATAATTCCCTGCTGTGGCTCTCCTTGGTTTTTCACATGTATTTTTTTCATAGCACTCACTCCTTTTGTGAGACTTTACCATCACTAGACCATCTGGGAAGGGCTCTTAGATTAGGGTGATGAACTTGGGTGGTGATGTCTGCTCTAAGAGGCAATGTAACTTGGGAATGCAGCTAGCTGTGTTGAACTTCTCCTGTGGGAGCTGTAAAGGTTGTTGTCTGTGTACACCCCTGGTACACTGAACAGATTTCAAGTGTTGTTTTTTTCACAAGCAGGTTCAGATCATCAGGAGTTTCAGTAAAAACAGCTCCCAGAGGAAGCAGGATGCTCTGACACATCTGTCCAGAACTTCCGTGCAAGTAGGAGATGAAAGGCAGCAGTGTGTCTTGCAAGGCTGGTACTTTCCACCTCACCTTCCATGATAATCAGATAAAGTAAAAACAGGAGATTACTTCATCATTTTTTGCTTATGTCCTTTGCCACCCAGAGAACCTGGAGTGTGTCTCACAACAGTGGAGTAGAATGTTCCTGGCTCCTCTTTCCACAGCAGTCTTTGAAGTAGGTGCTGGCAGGTGTGTCCAGGCCCAGTTTTCAAATTGAAAATTAACTTTTAGCTCTAGAAAGAATTTGCACAATCCGTGTTGCCCTTGATGTTATGGTCATAAAATTGTTCTCATAATGTGAGGGTGAAGCCTTATTACCTGTGTGTTTTCTGGAACCATAAGGGTGTTTCCAGAACTCTGGATTCACAACCTTTTGTCTAACGCAGATTTTATTCTTCCCTGTAAGCAAACTAAAGAATTATCAGAGAGTACAATTCTCTAATTCAGAGAAATAGGATCCTAGAAGGCACTGAGTCCAATTTTTTCAGGCATTGTGCTTCAAGGAAATGTCAAACGATTTTAAAGAGCAGAGAACAGCAGTCAGAGGAAGGACTTGTCTGATTTCCAAGCAGTTCACATTTCCTGCATGTGAAATGAGGGCTTTCTTTTGGCAAAACATGCTGAGAAACGTGCTGCAAAGGCAACTTCAGAGATGACTCGTGTTTGTTCACCTTTCTCACCAGGGAAAGAAACTTCCAGGTCCTCCCATGCTGGTGACAGTGCTGATTGTGCTACTCTTCTTTCTCATCAGGCAGGTGCTGCAAAGCTTCAGGAGATGAGCAAGTGAAGCCTTGCCCATCCACCTGATCCAGTTAATGTTTCTCTTTGAAGAAACCTTGCACACATCAGTGGAAATCTGCACTTGAGCAAGGGCTGTTGCAAAGGAACGTGGAAGTTCCCCGGAGTCCTGGGGAGAGATTTTTTTGCTCTTGTTTTGTTCACTCTCGTTCTGAGCTCCCTTCCTGGTAGAGTCCCCGTGATTTGAAGTGCTTTAACACTCCTGTTTTAGCTCTGGTTTGTGTTTCACTTCTCTCTTGCAGGCCCAGGGCTCTGAAGCCCCCCGAGGACAGAAAAGAAACCGCTCCGGAAGAAAGAGTTGGGTGTTGGAAGCCGTTTCTGCTCAACTTTTGTTTCATCGTGTCAGGTCCAAAATCAAAGCAGGTTTTTACTTCCCATCACTTGCATGTAGTGCAGGACCCTCTGTTTCAGCTGAGGTTTGTCCCCAGAGTGCAGAGAGGAGGGAGCTCACAGGGGTTTTCAGCCTCTGACCGAGGCACTCGACCATGGTGTGCATCTGTGAGCTCCCCAGCTGGGGAGCTGGGGGTGAAACCATAACCACAAATTAGACAAGGTGAGTTTTTGTGCCTTGCTTTCCTGCCATGACAGAGGTTGGCACTCCAGTTAACCTTCTAAATATGGTTTTCTTGAGAAAACAGTGCCTACTGAAGCTACCACTCCTTCCACAAAACTGTGCCTGTCAGTGAAGACAAAGGGAGCCGCAATTTCTTTGTTATTATTATTAATTATTAAGTGGATTTGAAATGCCATTTCCCAAAGGTTCTTAGCCTCTGTAGAATTTGTGAAAATGCAGGCTAAATTCCTAGTGCAAATTTTACATAGGTTTCTGTGTATTAACAACTGAAATAGCTTTACTGTCCTTCCCATAATCCAGAAACACTGGAAAGTAGCTAAGTTTCTCATTGCACACCAAAATTCAATGATCCTACCTCTTTTACTGAGGCAGGCATTGTTTTGGAACAGGTTACATAAGAGAAAATTAATGTAAGCTCTCAGACTGCAACCAGGAATCTGTGAACAGTGACTTTATGGATTACCCTGAGCACTGTTTGATGGACTGTCTGTGAAATCCAAACACCTACAGACTAGGATGGGGTGAAATAACTTTGTAGACACTGATGGTGCTGAATCCCTTTGCGTCAGGTGAAAAGCTGGCTCTTTGTGAGCACAGAGCAAACAGTGATGAGACCTGAGGAGATGTGGTCTCAGTTCCAGGCCTGAGGCAGAAGATGCTTGCTGGGGCATCTGGCCATGTGCAGAAATGCTGCTCGTGCTCCAGCTGGGCCATTTTCTGGGTAAATACCCCAACTGAGGGGCAAGTCATTCACTGATAAGATTATTAGCCACAATTTCAGAGGGAAATACATAGACAGGTGCTTATTATCAGGTTTAAGAGATCCTTATTAGCCAAGGCAGCTTGACCTTTGGGAAGTAACTTGGAGAGGCTGCCTGTCATTTATTGTCGGCTGCCAAGTGCAGGATCCTAAAGTTCCTTTTCATGCATCGAGTAGTGAACTTGGATATGGCTGTCCCTGAGTGCCTGGACTCTTTCTGGAGCTGAGAGGGAGTGATTCACTGCCAGGTTTGTGCCTCAGCAGCAGAGGTGGCCGAGCTGCAGCAAGAGTGGAGTCTCAGTGATGATGTGCAGAGGTGAGAAAGCCAGAAAGTCAAGCGTTACTTTTTCTAGCAAATCTCCTCTGAAACAAAGAACTCAAGTTAATTTACCTAAGGATAAATGCCACTTGGATGAAAATGCAGATGCCACATTGCCGGCTCCAAGGCAGCAAAGTTTTACTCTCCAGTCATGCAAAATGATCACTTCTGTGCTCTCACTTAAGTCTGGTTACATCTCATGCCAAGGACATCCTTGACCCCAAACTTCGTGTCTCCTGACTCAAACCAGTTATACAAGATGTGCAGTTAATTATACAATTATTTATGATGTGAACTTCTGTGTCAAGATTCATAACAGTTGGGAGCTCAGCCTCTGAACAGTGTTTCCAGTACTGATTATTGCCTGTTGCTTTAGTCATTTTCCAGTAAATGTGGCAGTAGTTGTTCCCCTGTGGGTCACCATGGGATGTGTGTGTATGAGAAGGCAGAAGGGGGAATAGGAGTTGGAAGTTGGAGTTCAGGCTAGAGATGTAATATGTGGTGGTGAGGGATGTAAAGGTCGTGGTGATCTCTGCTGTGGGGATGAAAGTGTGGGCTTTTGTGGTTCTTAGGTGTTTTCATCAGGTGAGCAGGAGTAGAGTGTGAGCAGGCTTGGCCCAGTGCAGGCTTTTTTAATGGAAAATAGTAGCTGCCACTTAAAACTCACAGAAAAATGAGTTTTCTCCATTTTGTCTGTATTAAGGGACATGGGGTTGTTTTCACCTCAAGCTTTGTAGCTAAATCCACTGTCTTCTAGGCTCTGGGGATCCTTTTCTGGGTGTCCCTCCAGCTCTCCTGCTCTCTCTCCACCCCTGAAATCTGTTCCTCTCTCTTCCCTGGTCACTGTTGGAGTATCTGTTCCTGTCTCTGATTCCCATTCACCTTGGCTGACGTTTGTTGACATAAAATGGTGAGGAAGCAGAGCCATGGAGACCACAGAATGAGGAACTCCCTGCACAGAGCAGGACAGGGAGCATCCCTCTTCAGGGAAATGGATGTTCACTTCTTCCTTCAGCTGCCTGTGCCCTGGTCTGGTCCCAGAGCCCAGCTCTGGGCTTGTGCCTTCTGTCCCAGATGAGCAGCTGGGATGCAGGGAGATGCTGGGAATGTTAGCACTTGCCCAGAGGTTGGGAAGATCCAAGCTGGCAGCACAGGGTGTGCAGGGATAAGGCTGTGGTGTGGAGCTTGGCTGCCAAGTCCTGAACCATCCCATGGTTCCCTCTGTGCCATCCCTTTTTCTTCCAAAGTCCATGTCCTTAAGGCTGCAGGCAATGCAGGTACAGCAGGCCCTGGGTGGAGCAGCTCAGCTGAACTGAAAAACAAACACTGTGCATCCAATTCCTCTGGTTTTGGGAGCATTCCTGCAAATTTACAGTCCTGACCACTCTCTTAGGTGGAAAACTACAGGAAAATCAGCAGTGTGAGGCAATGCCATTTATCTAGAGGCTCAAGTCCCACTTCTCACGTGCTGTCAGCTGCAGCACCTCCTCCTGTGCTCTCCTTGCTGCCTTATGAGCTAAAATGGGGCTCAGGCTACTGTGGGGATGTGGGGGAAAGTATTGCAAAAAAAAAAAAAAAAAAAAGATAGGTGGAGAAATGAGGCTCAGCAGGCTGTTGGTTGATCTAGCAGTATGAAAAACCTTGTGGTTTGCCAGAAGTCCCCTGTCTGTCTGGTAGAAATTTGGGGCACGAGAGTTGGCGAGTGAATGAAGGTCACACCGGTGTAAATCTTTTATGTCTTTATAAATAGACACCGTTTCGGGCAGTGGGAACAACTGGACAAAGTGAACATCTAATCTCTTAAGAAGCTTGTGTGGGTTCCTCGGGGCGGGGAGGAACCTGACACATGTCCCTCCTTTGCAGGAGATTGCAGTGCAGAGCAGTCACTCGTGCTCTGCTGGCACCAGCAGACCTTCAGGCCCCCAGACTTCACTCCCTTCCCCCTGCGTGGGTTTGTGGGTGTAGCTGAGAGCTCGTGCAGCTTGGCCTCTCTGTTCTCTGGGCTTCCTGTGTGACTGTACCTGTGCAGAACAGCTGGGGCAAAAACAGCCAAGGGAAAGAGGCAAGACCTGGGAAATGGTGTCATGTAAATTGGAGGACCTCAGATCACGTCTCAGGGGGGATGTTCCTCTCCCCCAGACGGGGTGCTGAGCCTGTTTGTGTTCTCCTGCACTTTGGGTGGTTGTGCCCTGTTGTGATTGTGTGGTTTCACCGCGTGGTTTCACCCAGAGCTGGCCCTTCTCAGTCACACCTTGAGCGCTCAGGGTGAGCCAGGAGGCTGTCCTGCCCCTCTGGTGGGGTGTGCTGCGAGGTGAAGGTGTGAAATCTGGTGAGCACCCACCGAGCCTCGCTGCCACCAGCGTTGGGTGGGACGTTCCAAACGTGAATTATGTTCTGGAAAGGTGCACAAGGCAACTGAGATGAGTGTGTAGCACCCTCAGTGACTCTACCTTAGCAGGGTCCTTCCTTGCACTGGGCAGTTTTAGAGCCAGTGGATGGTGGAAAGCACCTCTTGTCACTTCTTCCAGAGGGCTGTGAAAACCGAGCAATGCTGAGCTTTATCTGCACGGATCATCTGCCCCTGAAGAGGCAGAAGGTTTCAGTCAGCACCTTTAGTTTCCCTGCTTCAAAAGGCACAGCCTTTCAATTTGCCTGCTTAAAAAAAGCAAAGCCACCGCAAAGCTCCCGAGCTTTGCTTGTCAGTGAGGTGGTGAGGAACTTCCTGTTGATCTGCAAAAAATCCCATCTTCCAAATCAAACTGGGCTCTCTGGGGACCTGATTGAGCCCACGCTCAGCCTTGCTGTACAGGTGAAGCCACACCACGTGAAGATTTCACCAGGCCTTGCATGTCCTGATGGTGTGATCCACCTTCCACGTGTGTTCAGTCTCGTTCTAGGTCCCAAGTGTCAGTAATTATTCTGGGGCTGCTCTGAACAAACCTTGTTTTTCTCTTTAAGGCTGCTGAGGTGGAATCTGTGCCACAGAGGCAGAGCTACTTGTCTGTAAAAATAATGGTGCCTTTACCATCTGAGCAAGAAATGCAATCAAAGGTTTGTTTCTGGACCTTTACATACCCACCTTACTCCAGCTTCTCCAGTCTTTCACCTAAAATAATTCATCTCTGGCCATATAAGCATTGGCCCACTAACACAAAAAGAGCAGCTGAATTTTTCTAGAAGACAGTTTTCTACTACTTTTGTTTTAATGAGAATTGTCAATGATTTACTGCAATGATAATTTATACATTAAAAAAAAAAAACAACACAAAACCTGATCTACCAACTCGGTGCAGAAACTGAGTACAGAACTAATTACCATGGATTTTTATCCACACAGATACTGTGGCTGAGTTCAGAGGTGAGGGGGAGGCAGATCCCAAGAGCACCATAAGCACAACAAACCGTCCAGCTCACCAGAACACCGAGGTGGACGTGAACCAAGTGAAAGGCTCTCTGCCTGCTGCTGTCAAAACCCTCTGCTGCAAATGCCACTAAAGGTAATTTTAAGAGCGTTATTTTGCAAGAGCAGTTGCAGCTTCCAAACTAGAGCTGAAAAACTGGTGCAGAAGAGGGGCACATGGGTTCTTTTCAGACTTCAAAGGGCACCCTTGATCTTTATCTCATTTTTATCTTCTTTGCCACAAACCCAGGTATGATGCATAATCACCTTTTTTGTGCCAGTGTTGGGAAGAAAACTTAGCATGACACAGTTATATGCAGTTATTTGTGAACAGACAGTTTGATTTTGATGGGGGGGGGGATCAGTCACTGCTAATCATTTGTTACTTCCATTGATTCACTGTGGACAAAAGCAACATGCAATAACTTCACTAAACAATCATCATACCAAGAGAAATTTTTATATATATATATATATAAATTAGAATTTGCTATATTTCAATATTTTCTCACACCTTATTTGTGAGAATTCTTTGTAAAACAACCCTGCCCTCCTTCCCATCCACAAAATACAAACATACACATTAGTATTCACTAGATTTTGGTTAATAACAGCTTTAGACATTCATGATGCTCAAAGAACTCTGCAAGGAGGTAGAGTGAACTGGATTGAAAAGCTGCACCCTTGGTAGGGTGTCCTTATAAACTCAGGGAAAAATTCTCCCACCAACATTTCCTTGGGAGAAATGAACCTGACTCAGTGTCATCTTCCTCACAGGTTCATTTTGCATGTTTCTATCCTAGGAAAACCTTTCCTTTCTCTCTTTTGTTGTTATTCAAGCCATAGCAGAAGCAGAATACTGGGGAAAAATTAAAAAGAAAGAAAGAAAGAGAGAAAAAAGGTAAAAAAAAAAAAAAAAGCTGACTGTTTTTATTCCAGTATTTAAGACACAAACACACAGTGCAAATACCCACCCATTGACATGGGCTGTGTTTTGAATTCTGGTGTTACAGCAGAGCATCCATTGGTCCTTCTTAACAAAAGGAAGCTTTCCCAAGAGAGAAATGAACATCCTGGAGGGATGCTGGAACTGAGACTGCAAAAACAGTCGTCTGCAGCAGTCCTGGCCGTGTTCATCGATGCACGTTGATGGAGGCGTATTCTGTACCTTCATTTACCAGGGCTCGTTCCCTTCTCTGCCATCTTTCTGCAGGGGCAGAATGGTTCAGTGCAGCATAGGTGAGGGTATCTGGGCTTTCAGGTAAAACTGGGATGGAAGGGACACCAGGAAGGCTGCAGGGTGAGGGAAGTGCTCTCCTCTGAGCGTTCCAGGGAGGGACATCATTGTCGTAAATTGTGTGGTCCTTCAAGGCCTGTAGTGGGCTGGCCATGGGACAGTAGAGTGAGGGGCTTTCTTCTGAAGCTTGAGTTGTTCCAGCACCGGGGGGTGGAGTAGCTGCTGGGCTCCTGACCTGCAAAAAGCACAGCAGGGTGTAGAGTTCTTTGTTTCCCAAATAAGAGCCTTTGTCTGAGGTGTTTTATCCCCTTCAAACTGCTTTTGAGCAGAGCTGGATTGGATTCACCTGGTCACTGGACTTTATTCTGATCTTTGGAATAAAGTTAGAAATCACTCTTCTGTCTCCTGCCTTTCTCCATTTCTTCTTCTCCTTCCCAGACTTTCATGTGTTTTCCTGCAAGATGCCAACTTCTTAGGGCAAAAATGATTTAGCATTTTGTGAGAGCTCTTCTATGCTGCTCATTCAAGGCTTTCCCTTAACAGTTTATGGAATCTTCCTTATTTCCACCTCCAAACCCCACCCTCCCCTTTCTTCATTGCCTCCTATTCCCTCATTTCCTGATCTCTTGCTGCTTATCCTCTTTCTTACTATCTTCCAATTAAATCTTTCTCCTTCTCCAAAACAAAATTTTCCTCTATAAGTTCACCCCCTCTAAGTCATTTGCTGTCATTCATTTTTCCAGTCATTTAGAATATACTGCTTTTACGTTTCTTTTCTCCAACTGGCTATTTTGGAGCTCTGCAACCTGTTTGGTGCCCTCTGATCCCCACCAGCACCACCCCAGTGACTGATAATTGTCAGCTCTGCATGCACCTTCAGTGTTCTGCCTTCTGCACATCTGATTTCTCTGGAACTAATTGCAGGACTTCTTGAATTCCTGTTAGTCCCCTTATTAAAGCCTTTATTTTCAGTCATTTACCTCCTTCCATGGGTCATATTTTGTCTTCCACAGACAGTCTGCACCAGCTCAACTCAGATGCTTCAGGTGCCTGAACTATTACTTAGAATAGGGAGGGCACTTAGGAGTTAATATGATTTAAGAGGAATTTAGATGCCTAAATTGTGATTTAAGAGGAATTTGAAGTATCTTTGTGTCTAAGACCCTTAGTTCTTTTCCCTCAGCCATGGTGATGTCTCACTCCAGACAAACCATCCAGGCACAAAGAAGGTCCCAGACTCTGCCTCTGATCCTGTGCCATGTTTTGTACTGCACAAAGGTTTGTTCCTGGGGCGTGGTTGTGGTCAAGTTTTGATGGGAAAAGTTAAACATACCAGGCTCTCTTGTCTCTGTTGTGCCAGTGGAGTTCTCTTTTGCTTTGCTGGGAAAAAAAGAAAAAAAGACTGTTGTCAAGTCTGAGGGTTTTATTGCTTTACTTCCATCCTTCTGTCCCTGTAAGGGAACAATATATGGGGCAAATTAAGGTCTTAAAGATTCAATATCTTAACTGGCACACTGTTCAAGGACATCACAATAAGGGGATTTTCATAGTGCCTTTGAATGCAACTTCCCTGAAGCCATGAAAAGGGGTGTAATGAAATGCACCCTTGGCAAAGCTCAGTTTAAAACTGAGTTTAAAACTACTTACCATGGCACCTCTTTAAACACCAAAATGTGCATCCAATGATGAAAAAACACAGGCCCACGGGTGCTGAGGCATAAATAATGTGCAATATGTTGTAGTTTCCAGATTGTTGAGACTCTTCTGAGATGCTGCTGTTATCTAAAATTGCATTAACACAGAAAAATGTTTGACTGGGTTTTTATCTTTTTTTTTTTTTTTTTTTTTTTTTTTTTTTTTAGTATTATGTCTTTCTGATGCAACTAAATCCTTAAATGTACAAACATTCTGTGACTTGGTGCAGCATGTCAAGAGATAACCTGAGCTCCATGGGCATCCCATAGAGTGTGAAGATACTGGAAGGAGAAGTGCAGGGGGAGCTGTAATTCATGACTGATGCATGGCAGGAGCGAAGAGAGGCTCAGCATTAGAGGAATGCTCTGAAATTCCAATATATTTTTTATTTTTTACAATTGTGATTGTGAACAACAGCCCACTGTGGGTAAAACCCACATTTCAGGCTGTGTTCAAAGTGATGGCATAGCATGATCCTAACACTTTTTGTGTCAGCCAATTATTACTGGGATATTAAACAATATGCCAAAAGTGTACTGTATAGCACCAGGAGGTAATTTAATTGGCTTTGAACCTTTTATGCTGAATTCTGGACAGTCCCAGCCTTGAAATCTGTGCCCCCTGAGAGCCTGAATTTTGCTCAAGCAGGAAGAAAGCAATTGTAGCTTAGCAGTGAGTTTGGAACTTGTCTGGACTGCACAAACCAGAGATTCATAGCAATACAGGCTAGTTCCTTTCTCTTAAAGAGGAAATAAGAACTTACTTTCTGGTGAAACTGTGATGTTTACAGACTTCTCTGAAAGAGAAAAGCAGGAAAGGGAAATGAAACAGCAACTTGACATTTGGCACCGATGGCATCAAGCAAAGGGAAAGGTATTTTGGAGGAAGGGGGGGATGATGAGTTTGTCTCCCAATGCCAACAGAGTAGTTCTGTCTTTCAGACCTCTTGGGCATTCAAATGGATCACCAGAACACATTTCAGAGGAAACATGCATCAGGAGCTGGACATGGATGTTAAAGCCAAAAGTTCACTAACTTACCAGGAGAGGAACTGGCAACAGAGCAACCTTAGACCTCACTGCCTGGGCTCAGGAGGACATTAAGGCCACACAGACCACTTTCTAGAGCTGCAGAGGAATGGTGAGGAGGGCAGACACAGCTCCTCATTTCTGGACTTGGAATGCCAACTCAGTCACTGAGAAAAGCTAATTTGCCCTTAATTAGATCAATTAAATCTATTGTAAATATTTCCTGCTCTTGAACTTCTTGGGGTACAAAATCCTACCCTGCTTGTTGCAAGGAGGCAATTTTTCAACAAGACACTTGAATTGCTTTGTCCTCCCTGCTGTTGTGTGGCCTCAGTGACTGCTGCTCCAGGAGCATTTGCACCCTGTCCAGTCCTTGTGATGTACAACGAGGTCGTGCTCCCAACAAGCTGTTTTTGTCCCAGCTGATATTTTTTTAATTCCCAGATAGGCTGTTTGATGTTGGCAGCTCTGCCTTTCTCTTCCAGACCCCCCCCCGTTATTTCTTTATTTATTCTTTCCTTTGGTTTCTGTCCTGCCAAGAGGCAGCATAAAAGCAGGGAGGAAGAGGCAAGCACCAGCTCAACTCTGCTCCTGGCCAAACACGCCAGGAGCTGTGCTCCAGGAGGCAGGAGCATTGCTGTAAATGGCATATTTTTTTTGTTTAACAGGGCTCTCTCACAACCCAGGGGGCTCACCTTCAACGATGACCTTTATTTCGTGGCTCTCAATGGACAGGTTGCCCACTTTGGCCTGGCACCGAAAGCGCCCGGTGTCGTTCTGATGGACCGGGGAGATCTCCAGAGTGAACACAGAGTCCGACTTCCACCCTGCTTGGCCCTTCTCCAGCTGCACACAGGTGGCTCCTTCCATCCTGCACCACTGCAGGAGTGGCTTTGCCTGGCAGTACCGAACTGGGCACTCCAGGGACAGAGAGCCCCCGATGTGAGCTCTGTACTGGGAGCGGCTCGGCACTTGAATTTCGGCTGAGCAACCTCCGGCTTCATCAGATCCTGGAAAGACAAAAACCACTGCTCCTTTTGTTTTCAGGGGGTTGTTAAAATGCACTTTCTCTCTTTGATATAAACTTTCCCTTTTTTTTCCTGTATCTCAGTCAAGTTAGAAATGTCATATTTTATGCAGAACACATGTAAGATATACATATCAACCCTTCCTGTGCTGTCCTTCTCACAGATCTTTCCTGTTCCTTTTAGATTTATTTGACATTAGTTACTTCACAATTCTTCTTAACTTGCAGAAGTAAAGGCCTTTTTTTTTTTTTTTGGTAGAGATTTTTATAATTGCAATTTTGAAGAGAATTATGTTTAATGCAAATATATCTTATCTATTTTTTGGATTTTTGCTACATTTTGTTTAGTTAAGGGTTCAGGTCAAGGGTTTGACTCACTGTAACTCTGGGATTTGGTATTTGAATGTCCTGATCTTTTCTCAAAGATCTATGTGATGCTTTATTTCTCTGGATAGTTCAAAGTAACAGTAAGTGATACCTATGTGCTTCTTTTGTAGTGGCTTCGGAAATGGGCATTGAAAAATTAAGTAGCACTCCAAGCTGTATCTTTAATATTGTCCTCATTTTGCCCTGTTGAATATACCTCGTCTTGCTTGATCACAAGGAGGAGGAGGTTAATTCCCTGTCATTTGCAGCCACTGCAAAAAAAAAAGGTGGTCTCTGATATATCTCTGCCATGTGGAATATTGAAACTCCTCTGCCCACAGAACTTGGAATGCCAGGAAGTTTCTGCTTTGAGGGGTTCAAATCTGAAGTCATCCCTGAACACCAATGTTCCCTTGGTCAGGGTGGCTTTAAATGAGGTTTGAAGTGGGGTGAGGACGGTGGCACAAACACACAGACAAAGCAGCTTGGACAAGGGCTTCAAAACTGGTCCCTGTGGAAGGGGGCAGGTGGAGGAAATTCAGGTAATTTGGATGGAGAGGAGAAAATTACCCAGGAGAAGAGCCCTGGGTACAAACAAGGTCTTTTTGCTGATGGAAAACATTTGGATAAAAACCAAGGACAAGTAGAATTGATTCAACACCCTTGAGAAGAGAAGGAATGAGAGCAGCAGAATAAAAACTGAGCAACACTGGAAAAGTCACAGCAGAAGGTAAGACGAGCTTGAAAAAACACATCCAGTGCAAGAATATTGATTGTAAAATTAAGAAAATATTATTTCACTAGTTAGTAGAGAGAGGAAGCTGCCAATAGATTACCAACAGTAAATCAGATTTAACAGAGAACAGAAATTATCTGTAAAAAAGGCAGGCTCAGTTCAAGAAGATACATAGGGGGCATGTGAAAAGCTTTGTGCCCTGGTGATTTTTCCAAGGTCTTGCCCAGTGCTCCTCAAGAAAGAACAGGGCAATGTTTGAGGTCTCTCCAATCTGGAAAGAAGCAGCCAACACCAGCACTGTGATAAGAAAGCCTCAAAGTAAAGCTTGAAATTCTTGAGGTGTTTTTTTTTGTTTGTTTGTTTGTTTGTTTTTATTCAAAGAAAAGAGACTGAGAGGAAAGGACATAATAAAATCCTGTAAGATAGAAAAGAAGAAGGAAATTACTGTTTTCCTCACGTTTCTGGTAAGTATGGGGATAAATAGAGGGCTAAAAGTGAAGCAGGATCACTTCTCTTTCACTTCAGATCTCTTTCTGATAAAAAGAAAGCAGATTTCGGATGATTTCAGGTTTCAGGCAAGTAGGACAGACCTACTTTGGTCACACCACAGCAGCAGAGCAGCACGTGGTTATCAAGGGCCTGAAAATGGAAACTAAAAGCTCAAATTAGAAAGTCAAGGTTTCAGTTGTTTGAGCAATGATTACCCTGGAAGATAATGCTCCAGGAAGTGATCTGTAAGGATTGATAGCAGCCTTCTTTCTGACATAACTTTATGTAACATATATTTCCAGAAGGATGTGTCTATGTCTGCAGCAAAGGTATTTTCTGCTGGCCTTCATCTAAGTATTTTATCATATAGTTTTATCTTTTTTTTTTTTTTTTTTTTAAAGTCTCCTTTGGAGAAACAAACAAACCAACCAAAGCATAACCTCCCAAAAATCTAATTGTCAAAACTTTTATAGAAGGCCCAGAAAGTCCAATTTCTCCCAGTTTTCAAACAAGTTTTGAGTTTCTCATGAATACCAATGAACATTAGTTCTGTAGGTGCCTGGAAAGGGAAATGTCTCATCAATATTAAACATTGCTCTAAAGAAATGATTGTCTTGCACTTGAGGGAACAGGGGCAGCACAGAAATTTCTGTATTGCTGACTGGGAATATTTAAATTTCCAGACCAGAAGCTTTGCTGAGGTCTGAATGTACTTCAGGGGTAGTTTCTGTGCCCCTCTTGCTCTGCAGGTGAAAGGTATAAGCAGTTCAAGTGTTCTCTTCCCCGTGAGAAAATTCCATCCTTAGAACTTCCTGCACTATTCCCAATTCAATCACAAGGAGCTGTTTCACTGCTAATCAAAAATGTAGTTGGTTACAATTTATACTTTGTTTTTGTGTTTTGTTTTGTTTGGTGAGGGTTTTTGTTTGTTTGTTGGGGTGTTGTGGGGTTTTTGGGGTGGGTTTTTTTGTGGTTTTGGTTTGTTTTTGGTGTTTTTTTTTAATTAAAGTTCCAATGGCATTGACACTATATTTCTATTTCCTTACCTAGTATATTTTTAAGAGAATTGAAGAAAATATGTTTGTATGTCTCCAATTCAACCATAAGGAGCTGTTTCACTGTTAATAAAAGGCTTAGTAGGTTAAAATTTGTTCTTTGTTTTTGTTTGGGGGTTTTTTGTTTGGGGTTTTTTTTTGGGGGGGGTTGGTTTTTTTTGAGGGTGAGTTTTTTGCAGATTTTTTTATTGTTTGTTTTGGTTTTGTTGGTTTGGTTTTTTTTTTGAAGTTCCACTAGCACTCCTATTACTTGTTCTTCTTTTCCTCAGATTTTGAAGAGACCTGAAATAAAACGTGCTTGTCTCCCCCCAGGTGAGCTTGAACAGTGTTTCCCCAAAGCCTGTGCAAACACCTGCCCCACGTTTGTCTGCAGGTGCTGATCCTTCACTTGCTAATTCCTAATTCTGGTTAAATTCTGCTCCCAGAGGTCCTGACTCCAACATCCTTATTTTTTTTACCTATGGAATGTGCCCCTGGGCTTTGGGAACAGCGCTTGGGAGAAACTTGTCCTGCCTTTGTTCTTCTGGTGCAGCTGCAGTTTTGGTAGGGGAAAAAATGAGCTTATTGAAATTGGATTGAATTTCCTTGCTTATCCTTTGTAGATCCTGTGGGAAAAACCTCTGCCTGCCAGGTAAACACCACTTAAACCAATCAGACTTCAAGTTCCTTTTAATTCTTTTTTTTTTTTTTTTTTTTTACTGTGGCAAGACAATTCTTGGAGCACAACAATCATAATTGCTTTGGACTTCAGGGTTTCAAATTCTCACCAGGAAGAAACCCAGTCCTTGGTGAATGTTGTTTGGGGACTTTCTGGAAAAATATCACCAGGTGAGATGAATGGAGAAGAGTTAAAACATTTTTCTCAGGCTTCGTGAAATTCTTAGTGTCAGTTGTTTTAAACTTCAATAACCAAAAATCTGGACTAGAGAAAGTTGATTTTTTATAATCCATTTTTTTTTTTCTCTAGTGATGAAGTGTTGGGATTGGTGATGAACATGCCCTGAAATCTCTAGTTATCCTTTCCTCTGTCCCAAATCACACTTCCCTTGGCAATAAACTGCAAGTGGATAAAAAACAGTGGAGAAAATCCTTTTAAAACCAGGAATGTTTGGGACATATTTCATATAAAACCAAATATTTAAGACTAACTCTTTAAAATATGTGTCACAGGTCTCCTACATAGGCCGTTTGGCAGGGATAGGTGTTTTGGTGTAGATTTGGGATTAAGTAACAATATAAATTAATTTACAATATACAATATAAATTAATTAACAATTTAAATTAACACAATTAATGATTTCATAGAGAATGGGTGATACGTATATATTTTTTTAATCAGGAAAATAAAAATCAACACACCTGATAATGAGAGACCACTTTTCCAGTTCATTAATTGAACGAACAAACTGAATAAATAAACCTGAGCACACACATGGCTCGGTGAACTTTTCCTCTGAAGAGTCTCTCAGGTTTTTTTTCCTCTTATGAGAAGTCAGTAGCAGGGGCACTGCCAATTCTGTTCCATATTTCTTTTTAAAATAAGCTGAATTAACAGGGTTTCACACTGAGTCTGAAATGTTCAATCTCACAGCCACTGGTGCTCACGATGAGCCTCTGAATGTGCAGTTTTCAAGAGGGGAAAAATAATCTGTGACAGACTTTGTAGATCAGCCTCAAACTTCAGCTCCTCAGTAAGATCCCCACTGACTAAAAGCACGTTTTTTTTTTTAAGATCACACACTTGAGTGTGTTTCTGAACAGGCTGCACTGAGCTGGGCTCTCTGGCTCCAGGAATTAATTTGCACAAGTAAATTAAACCTCCTGCCGGGATCTCCAATGAAAGCATGTATTCCATAACTTGTCCAGCAGGGAAATACTCCTGACCATACTTTAATAAAAAACATTGCTTCAATTTTTTTGCTCAGTTTTATGTTCTAGAAAACAGCCATGACATGACTAATTAAGCCAACAATGTTCTTTTTCCTGGCAGTGCTGGTGTTTGCAGTGCTCGGCCCGTTTGCTGATGTCGCTGATGAGGAGTTGCATCATTTTTAATTCTTCCTTGATGAAAGCCGTGTAAGTGCAGAAAATATGTTTTTACATTTTGGTGACTGAACCCTGAAGATGGAATTTTGTGCTGGCATGTGCAGGGTATCCCACAGGAAGGGTCTGACAGCGAGATGTCACTGGGACTGAGACCTGTGCCCATCAGTGGTGGTGGGCACCACTCGGTTTCTGGATGGGATTCTGGGAGCAAGAATGAGTTGTATCATTATTAAATTATTATTATTAAACCCCAGATTGCTGGGTTTGATTTTCACTGGGATGAAACACTTCATTTCTTTTGTGTTTGTAGCCCAGAGAGCAGCAACCGCTCCTTGTGAGGAGCAACTTGTTCTCTGATGTTACAAGGGAAACAGGGTCTGAGTGGAGTAAAATTACAGGGGTGTGGGGGCAGAAGGTCCTTTTGCTTGTGATTTATGAGAAAACAGGCTTATTTTCCTTTCCCTAATTTGGAAAACCTTATTGTTGTTGTTGTTGTTGTAATTATTATTATTGACTTGGTCTATGAAATCTGAGGGATCAAATTTGTTTCTGTTCGGAGTAAGGGAAGCTTTGGATAGATCTGCAACATACAGAGCTTAAATAAGTTGGCTTTGGTTTTCAGCTTATTTTTAACCAAATAAGAACCAAGCAAACTTGGAAAACCTTGGGGTAAAATGTAAATACACGTAAAAAATATATCATGGTTTTGTAGAGACTGACTTGCAGAACTTTTCTCCCTGTAATGCTCCTGTGAACATCGTTTTTATTTTTGTAGTAGGTGCAGAGAAAGAAATATTAATGTTCTTGGAGGACTCCAAGTAGTTCTGTCTTAGATATGAGAATAAAACCTAATCAAATGTGAAGGCAAACCAAAACCCCCAATCCTGTGTAAAAAAAAGGTTGATGCAATGAACAGAATTTCCATTCTGTTTTAAAGGCAGTATTTGGGAGCTGGCAGAGGAGTGTGGAGGGTTCATCCATCTATGAAAGAATTACACCAGGCAATGAAGAGAGATGATTATGTGAGGGACTAATGACAGAGGGACTTAATGAAGTGCCTCATTTTCTAATTTTCTTAGAGGAAAAGAAAATACTTTCATTTAGGTAGTGAAGGAGGTTGTCAGCTCAAGATACAACCCCTTCAGAAGCACGCTAGTTTAGTCATTGGAAAATCCAGTGTACAGCAAGCAGTTCAGGAGCTTCCTGGGGCTCTGAGATCACACCCTGATTGAGCAACTGGCGTGCTAATTCGTGTCTCTTGAGCAAGAAATGTTTGGGTTTCCCTTCCCAGGGATGCTCTGACTACTTGTTTAACATCTCCCATTAACAGGAATAAAATGTTCCGTTCATCAGAAAAGAGGAGTGTCAGAAGATGCTGCGGATTTGCAGGGCAGGTCACACGTGTGTCAGCTGAGCTTTCCACAGCCGGTTCAATTTGTGCCATTTTAGCAGGATTTCATCACCTTATTTCCACCAATTAAGCAGCTGATCCATTCGAAATGGGTGAAGAGCAGCTGAGTGTATCCACTGCAGCAGCTCTGAGCCCTTTTTTATGCCTGCCTTCCTTTCAATGCCAACACTTACAGCTCCTGTACTATATCAGGCAGGAGGAACTTGAAACAAAATCATCTCCTTAAGCAAAATAAAGTAAGAATAGCATTAGGAGTGTGCTGGGCACAGGATTGTCAGGCCAAATTAGGAGAACCTCTTATTCAAAAACTGTGGCGGTTCAAAGTTGAAAGTGGGATGATAATTCAAGTGGGATGATCAGTAAGCCGAGTAACTGCAGAAATACTTGTCTGATGAGGATAATTTGGTTGCAGAGCAGACCTAGGTCGGAGCTGGCGGGATTCCCAGATTTCAGGCACAAACCCTTGGAAGGAAGAGCCTTTGGCCCCAACCACAGTGAAAAATCCAGGTGCTGAAGTTTTTGTCTAGACACTCAGTGAATATTTCTCAATTATTGCCATTATCATCCTGGTCAGTCCAATTAGGAGTCTCTGATATTGTAATAAAATAAGACTCGTTATCTCCAGGGTACCCTGAGCACTGCTTTGCTTTCTGCTCCCCACCCACAACGCTTAACAAAACCACCCTCAGGTTAAATTGCAGAGCCAAATCTTACCGTGAACTCGAGAGATGCTCTGAGCCAGCATCGCTGGGAGGAGGTTCAGCAAGGTCCTTTTGAGCAGCATGACTGGAGAAACCTTCATTTCCCGGGCATTGCAAACAGATGGTCCCGAGGGTTTAAAAGGGCAGCTCTGATGGTCCCTCCCGGGCTGTGTGTCTGAGTCGAGTCCCTCCACCGGTCCTTCTGCCAAAAAAGGGGTGGGGAAGCTACAAGATCTGCAAAAATGGGATGGGTTACACAGCTGCCTTTTTTTGAGGTTTGTTTTTTGTGTGAGTGTGCGGTTGGAACACACGAACTGCTTCATTGTTTCACATCACCTCAGAACTCTGTGCTTCTCCCCTCGCGGTGCAAGGAACCACAGCTACTTCATTTTTTATTTTTTTTGAAAGATGCTCCTGCGTGTGAGGTTTAAATTTTATAACCAGCCAATATAGCAGAGAGAAGGGAGCCACTTGTTCAGCCCTTCAGTCCTTGGGCTTTAATTCAGCATTAGCGAATTAGGAAGCTGAACAAATTCACCGTTCATGAGCTGGTGGAGGTCAGAAACATGGCTGAATATTTTGATTTTTGTTAGACTAATTTAAAGCAACCTGCACTAAGAGTCCTGTTGTACTATTGTTTCTAATTTTGTCTGTAATATTGGATATTGCAAACATTAGATATTACAAACAATATTATTTGTGATTCTGTTTGTAATTTTGTACTATTGTTTCTACTACTTATTTTTAGCATCCTCATAAAAGAAGGCCAAGTGATTTGATTTTTTGATTTTGTGGGTTCCTTTTTTCTATCTCTCTTCCACCAGTATTTCCAAAACACTGAACCGCTTAATTGAACCTTCCCAAAAACTGCTGACAAGGCAAAGTTTCTTCATAAAGCCAAAACCAAATTCAAGTGGAACAGGAACTTTGTATATATAGACGGTATCACTTCTGCCTATAATGCAAATACATCAACCCCCCCAAAAGAAAGCAGGGAGAGGAAGATAATGCAGCTATAAAACCCTGCGTTAAAATGAAGTTTAGAGGGTAGTCAAACACTGGAATACATTTTTCTGGAGAAAATACCGAATATTATGGCCTTTAAAACATTTAAATTTATCAGGATTTTTTTTTTTTTATAAGGAATGTTTTAGACAAAATAATGGAATGACGCTCCGAAATTTTGTGTTTGGAAGGGTCTGGTCACAGGAGAATCATCCTGATGTTTGCGAGAAACTGAAAAAGCCCCACAAAAATTACAATCCAGTCCGAAGGGGCAAACATTTGTGCCAGAAAAGCCACGCAGTGTTAACTGCACTCGCGGCTTTGCCTCCCCTGGAGACAAACGCTGCGAACCACAGGTTGCATTCGCGTGGAGCGAAAGACACCTAGTGGTGAACCCATGTCTAGCTTGGAAAATTTGGGGTTTTTTGGGAGGGTTTTCCTGCCGCCGCAGCTTCTGCCGGAGCTGTGTCGAGTTATCCAAAGCTTATGCCAGGAATGTAACATATATTCCCTGTCCTGCACATTGTGTATGGGCTGTGAGGATTATTTACTTTGTATTTTTTTTATGGTAAATAGCTTGGGCACTCATTTATGCTTTGGTAAAAAGGCTTTGGCAAAGGATATTTCCACTGCCCCTTGCTGATGCATCGCCACTTCCTTTATCTCCATCCCAGACAATGGTTGCTCTGGGGTTGTTGGTTTGGATCTGTTTACTTGTTTTGAGGTTTGTGTTTGTTTTGGTGGGGTTTTTCCTTCATAATCTTTCTGGAGGTGGCAGAGAATCTGAGCTTGTCGTGTTTTTTCATTGGGACTGCATTACCTCCTTAAGACCTTCCTGTGAGCTCTTCTATTTTCACGGTCTCACAAGACCGAAGCTGTGGGTTTTGGGGTTGCTTTTTTTTTTTGCTGTTTGCAGGTGATCAATCTCCAACCACACATCCTACAGTAAATCTGCTGAGAGTTACCCTAACCCTGCATGAAGAAGCTTTCACAGCAGTATTTTAGTGTCCCATCCAGCTCCTCCCCTGGCACTGTAAGGTGGAGAGGTCTCAGTTAACTCCAGTGAAATCCAGCCCTGAATTTGAGAGCACCGAAGGGCAGGTTAAAAAAAAAACCACTTGAGGCAAACCAATACAACAAAACCCCTTCAGAACCCCTAATACTCCTAATTCCTGTTCTGCCAGCTTTGACCAGAAATGCTGGATGATCTGCTTTTGGATAGGAAAGAGGTGGCCTCCAGCACCACCAATTCCAAACCCCTTGTCATAAACAAAAACAAGTGGTGGGATGGGCATAAACCCCCAAATTCTTACCTGACAGTAAGTGGATATGGGCTGAACTGCCAGGATTCACACAGAAAAGTGTCACTGTGAGAATTTGGCACTGCCCAATTACTGAACTTTAAATACCCCTTTCACCCCGCTCTGCATTAGTTTCCACACAAATCCTCACTGATACACCGATTTATGCATGTGCTGTTTTGCACAGGAGTTGTCCACACACACAAAAAAGAGAAGCTTTGGTTAAAAAAAAAAAAAAAAAAAAAAAGATTTATTTGGAAAGTTAGACACAACCTTAAAATTGTTTTACAAAGACAACAAGCACTCAAATTACACGAAGAGTTAAGTAGCAGTGAGTACAATGTGAATGCAACAACGAGTCTTGCCCCTCTTTATATGTAAATATAGAGATTATCCTTGCCAGACTTCCAGCTTTTTGTTTTGTTTTGTTTCCTTTTTTTCCTGAAAACCAGCTCATTTATGCTGCAAAGCCAGGGAGCATTTCACTGTTCGGGTCAGAATGGCTAAAAATAGCCCTTCTGTCACGAAAATATCCCATAGTTTGCGGAAGAAGTTTTGAAAAACAGATTTCCCTTTCATTATGGTGGATGTTTCACCTCCCCCAAGGACCTGCCAAATCAGAGGCTTCAAACTGATTAATAATTTGGAAGCTTGCTCATGGTTTTTTTTTTTCATTTTCATTATTTTAGCTGTGAGTTGGCTAAACTGATTTTAAAGTACATGGTCAGAGAATATTTCTTCTTTTTATTTTTTTATTTTTTTAATTTTTTAATATTACATTTAGAGTTTAAATATATTAATAAAACCACCTGGCAAAAAGTATCCCTTACAGCTCGTCCCTACACAGGTAAAGTGACAAGCAGACCATCCTGCCTTTACTTCTGAGAGTCCTTTTCTTTGCAGGAAACACCCAGAAAAATAACAATGAAGTGTTCTTGCACAAGAAATTGAACCCCCCATGGAGACTGATAAAACAATCACAGGATTTAGTGATTAGTTAGTTCAGATATACCAGAAAACTTCTGCTGTAAATCTTCCCTCAGATCAACAGCAACTAAAAGGTTATTATAAATTAGAAGTTTATCCAACTGTAGCCACGCTGGCAAAAATTATGCTCTAAATTCGAGTGTTTGCAGGACTCTTGTTCCACAGCAGAGTGGAACCACTCACACTTATTTTCTCTGGAAGTAGAACAGTCTGGATGATTTGGGTCATGTCCATGATTTTAAACTTACTTATTCATTCTTCTTTCTAGGTTACCTGGAAGTGCTTTATTTCTCATTGTTTCACTCCGTTATTAACGTTTGTTGCAATGGATCAGCATCTGGATTTTCAAAAAGCTTGCAAAACGCTCTTTTAAAAATGAAAACATCCCTTTGCTAAGACACCAGTGTGCTACAAAGTGCTGTGTGGAATGAGGTTCATTCCACTGAAGATTCTGACGACCAACTTTTGGCTCCAAACTGTTAGGAGTTGGTTGGCCATGGCTCTGCCGATCGTGTTCCTCACCAGGTTTGTACTGCATAAAAATAAACTGGTCCTAGAAAAATTAATGAAAATACTCACAGAATTGCCCTAATTCTGTAAATCTCTGTATGTAGAGATTGCTCTGTAAGTAGAATAAGTTTTTGAGAAAGTAAATATTCCAACACTCCTTTGCCTTATTGAGAATGACTGGTTCTCTTTTTTTAACTCCAAACTCTTGATGTTGCCAACTTCTTTATTTTTGGGTAAAACTGCAAAAGTAACTTGATTTTTTTTTTAAGCTGTGCAAGACACTGTTTAATATCACCATTAAGCTTTTCAGAATGTCTGTCAGTTTGTCAGTCAAGGAAAAAACACACAACATGGAGTCTTATCTGAAATGGTTATGGGGGTGCAGCCTGAAAAATCCCACATTAGTAAAAACTGGACAAAAATCACACCTTTTAATCACCCTCTTTTCTCCTGGTGCTGTTGTTCAATGGAAGCCTGTTTTCTCAGCACTTCACTGTTTTCAATTTGCTTCCATTGATAAGATTTATAAAAAAAAAAAAAAGAAGAAACATTAAAGTGAGGATGTTGTTTCACTGCAGTGAGACAGCAGCTGTGAGAGAACACTTTCAATTATCATCAGGACAGAACAGGCTTGGCCTAAGAAGATTTCCAGGAGAGTTTTAGCCCAAGGCAGCTCATGATTTCAAGCTAAACCCAAGCTTGTGCAAAAGCAAATGATATTTTGGAAGGCATATTTTGATAGCTAGGATTAGATTAAAGAATTTTGCTGCTGGTATTTTCTGTCTGTTGGAGCTCGGCACCAACAACCAGCAGAGCTGAGGGGATGGGTGGGACTGAGGGGCAGCAATGGGGGGGGCTGAGCACCCCTGTCCTGGTGCACGTGGATTGGGTAGCGCCTCCTGCTTTTTTGGTGTTGTCCATTTATTCCAGAGGGTTTCTTAGCACAAGTGCATTTCTTCAGAAGCTAAGTGCACAAAAAAACCCAAACAGTTGTTGCTAAGTATGTAAGTCTCCCTCAGCCCAGCAAAAAAAAAAAAAACACAAACAAAAAAAAGACTGCTTTAGGAACAGCTTGGGTAATAACTGCAGAAGCAAAATAATCAGGTTGTTTTGTCTCTTTACAGCCATTACTGAGCGTTGCTGGTAATATGTGGAATAAAAGAAACACGGTGAAATTCTGCTGGGGAAAGGAAGCTGGCTAACTGGCCCCACCCAAGGGAGTTAAAGCATGTTTACCCCACTGTGTCCACTCAGTGGGAGGATTTCTGTGCTACCAGAAGCTGCTTGGCACCTCCCTGAGCCCAGAGGATCTCCAGGAAATCCGGAGCAGGCAGAGGTCAGTTGTGTGCCAGCACTCTGCACGGTGCTCTCCCATGTCTCACAGAGCACTTGCATCCACTGGGCTGCTTGGCTCAACTAGATTTTGGAGAGGGTAACCTGACTGAAATTCTTCCTTTTCCCATTTTTTTACTTTTAGCCAGCCCAACAGATGTGGCTATGGCACAGAGCAAGAAATACAGCCCAGGTCTGTAATTCCAGTATAAATTCCAAGTATAAACACTTTCCTACTTGTGCTTACGGGTACTGAACAGTCTTTGCAGTAACAAATTTAATCACTTCACTGCCCTGGACTGGAAGGCTGATGACAAGGCTGGGGATGTCGAGGACCTTCAGGGAAAGATGGAAGTGCCTCTTCTGTGCACAGTGAAAAAACCTTCCCAACTCCACAATTTAGGGCCTCCCCCCAGCTCCAATTTAGATTTTGTATCCTTGGTAAAAGGCATTAACCCTCTCTCCTAAGAACTCGGTCCAGCCCAAGTTTCACTTGCCAGCAGCTGCACTGCAAACCATACTCAGTCACTGGTTTATCTACTCAGCTTTTGAGGATTGGCACAGAAGCTGAAGGGGCAACAGCTGAGACAATGAAAGAAGGATGTCAGAAATGCAGACACAGTGAACCTGCACAACTCCCAGCCTTGGGGAGAATTGTGGAGCTCAGAGGTCAACACAAGAGACCGGCTATTCGAGCTGATGGACACATCCACAGTTGCACCAAACAGAGTAAGAGAGTATTCCAGAAGAAAAAAGGTTTCCTGTTTTAAAAGGTAAACCAAACTTGAGTAGAAAGTTGCAACAGTCCTCCCCCAGCAGAACAGTTACATTTTAATCAACCGTCCCACAGCTTCTTGCAGTTCAAATGTGCAGCACCACTTCTTGGGTCACTCAGGGACAGGACACCGGACAAAGCAATCCACTGACACATTAACAATCCCCACCACACCATCTTCCACGGATATTTGGATGCACTGTTCAGGTCCTCCATCCAAGTGCCTTTTTCTCAGCATCAGTTACAGCTGGACTGGGCAGAGATCAGGTGCACACCAGGAACGTTCCCCGCATTCAACAGGAGTTCTGAAGTCCGCAGCAGCAGGGTCAGCAACAACCTGTGGCACCACACCACTGAGCCCAGGCACAGATTGTCATTTCTATGAGAATACAAAATAGCTTGTAAAACCAATATGTAACACTGTATATATATATGCATGAATATAAAAATAAACCACACCATCAATATGTAAAACTTCACGACACTGACGCCAACAGTTTCCCCCCTCAGCGATCCTCGGTGTTGATGAGCTGGTTCTCATCATACCCGTCGGGCAGATAAGCCTTCCGGAGCTGCTCCGACTTGGGTATGGAGCTGCCGTTCTTGACGTGGCGGGACAGGAAGGCTCTCACGGAGGGATGGTCGGCCTTCTCCAGGGGGATGTTGGCCTCCAGGCACATCTTCACAAAGTCCTGGATGACGCTGGATTTCTCTGTCTGGGCAGTGCTGTTGCACTGCAGGGAGGCGGTGAGAGTCCTCTGCTTCTTCCGCACGTTCTGCTCCTCGAACTCCGCCTTCCTCTTGGTGTGCGTTTTGGACTTGAGGTGGTCGTTGATGGCGGATTTTCGGACGTGGTTCAGCACCACGTTGCAGGAGGTGCAGAAGAGCTTCCCTCCGTCCTCGTGGAGCTCGTTCCCGAACTCGGTCACGCGGTCCTGGGGGGTCACGTACAGGGCCGTCTTGGAGCGGTTACGGGACGGGGCGGATTTCACTCCGAACCGTTCCATCGCTGCCTCCGGCACGGCAAGGCTGGAAAACACCAAACTGCCGTCAGAGTGTGCTCAGGATTAAACCAAACACTCCTGCATGGAGCCTGTTCAACACCCAGCACAGCACTGTTGGCATCTAAAAGATTATTAATTATATGCAAGATACTCGTGTGTGAAATTGTTATTAAAAGGAAGGCTCTTCATGTTAAAATCTAAAGAAATTGGAGAATGAAGTTCCTAATCACTCAAAGACTTCTGGTTTCTACAACTAAAAGGCTCAGAACTCAGAACCCTCAAACTCACAGCCCTCCAAACTCATAACCCTCAGAACCCTCCAAACCCAATTTGTTCATCCCTTAAAGTCAAACAGAAAACCTTTCTGCTTTTCTTGAAGACTTTTTTTGGGGGGGTCAGTGTTTTTCTGTTTATTTCCCGAAAAGGATTTATTCTGTCAGCAGAAGTTTAGTAAAAACATTTATTTATTTAGCAGAAATTTAGCTGTCCAAAGGGCAGGCAAGAAGGCCTTTCCTGTCACTCACAAAAGCCAGATACTCCCCCTTTCCCTCCCTCCCTCCCTCCCTCCCAAACAAACAAACAAACAAAAAAAACCCAAACCCAAACTAAACAAAACCAAACATGAGCTTTGTCAGCGCTCGTTTGGAAACAGCCCTAGCTTTTGCTCCAGCTCAAACCACAACTAATAGACTGAACTAAACTTGGAGCCTAAAGCAAATCATTAGGGGAACAGAAAAAAAAAGGCGACAAGTATTAGAATCTTTTAAGTATTTTCCAAAATATATATGTGTCTATAGGTATATATAATTTTTTCTTTAAAGAAGTACAGCAGGTTGCCTACTTATAGGCATGATATACTTTCTCTGCACTTGTTTGGTCATAGTTTGCTGTTGCAACCTTTTTAAAAAAGACAGAAAGCAGTTTCTGCTGCATTTTTTGCTCGGCCTGGAACTGAAGGAATAGATAATTCAGTCTTCAGAATTGTCTTCTTTTTTTTTTTTTTTTTTTTATTTAAAAAAACCCACATTGCTACATGGAAGAGATTACACCCTTCTGAAGAAAAAGAGGCAAAGATCTTGGTATTAAACAAATCTAGTTAATTTTTTTTTTGTTTGCTCTGTTTGCTGCTTTCTGTAACAAGTCTTGACTTCAACTCTTGACTTGTAGAGCCCTATAAAGACACACTGAAAAGATAAACAATCTTTTTTCCAGCATCCACGTAACTTTCTTCATTCTTTTTCGTTGCTCTTGCCCAAATCATGCCCAACGTGAAATCAAGCGAAAAATAAAGCGAGCCTTGACCCGGTACAAACTTGTTGCTTTCGGCTGCTGAAACGGCGGCAGAAAATCCCCCGGCAAACCGGGTGTTCGCGCTTCACCGGGGCCCGCAGGGATTACGGGTGGGTCTGTTTTCCTCGGAGCCGGAACGGGCCGCGCTCATCCCTCAGGGATCGCTGCCCGGGGTCCCTCCCTCCGTCCCTCCCCGCCCGGCGCTCCGCGGAAGGCCCGGCCCGGCTCTCTCTGCGGGCCGCGCAGGTGCGGCCCGGGTGTTGTCCGCGGATGCCCTGTGGCCCGTTTCGCGCAGCCTAGTACCCTCCCCGCCGCACCGGGCCCCGTTCCCCGCCGTTCTCCCCCCTTCCCCATCGTTCCCCCCCGTTACCCTCCGTCCCCGCCGCCGCCGCTCCCGCCGAGGCCCCGCCGGGCCGGCCCCGCCGCTCCACCACCCCCACACGCTTGGCTCCGCCCACCGCCCCGCGAGCCGCGCGCCGATTGGCTCCCCGCGCCGACGAGCGGCGCTTCCGCCCAATGAGACGCGGGCCGGGCGGGAGCCGCGGAGGAGAGGGCGGAGCGCCGCGGCAGGGGCGAGGCGCGACTGACGCTGCCCTCAGCCAATGGACGCAGCCAGGCAGAGCGCAGCTCGCCAATCGCGACGCGGAGGCGGGGCCGTGGCGGGCCTCGCGCTCTGACTGGCAACAGGCTCGACCAATGGGAACGGGGAGGGGCGGCCCTTCCGGCGGGGCGGGGCGGGGCCGGCGCGCTCGGTACGCGCGGGGCGGCGGGGCCGCCATGGCGGAAGACGAGAGTGACCAGGAGTCGGAGCGCCTCAGCGAGGAGCTGGAGGCGCTGGCGGCCCCTGGGCTGCCCCCGGCGCTGCCCGCGCTCCTCCGCAGCCAGTACTACTGCCGCCGCTTCTGCCAGGTCGGCGCCCGGCGAGCGCGGAGGGTGGGGGGGGGGGGGGGAGGGCACGGCCGGGCCTGCGCGGGGGGAATGGCGAGGCCTAAGGAGGGGCGGGGAGGCTCCAGCGGTGAGGGAAGGGGAGGGAAGGCGGCTCCGGGAGCGGGGCAGGGAGAGGCGGGGGCGGCCGCGGGGACACGTGTGGGGCTGGGAGGGCCTGGGGAGCGGTCCCCGCACCCGAGTCAAGCCAGGCTGGTTTATTATTATTTTTATCGTTATTGCTATTATTTTTTTTTTTTTTTGTCTCGTCGGAAAGCAGCGTTGTCACGGTGCAGGCCCCGGGATTCTCCCACTCCTCGCAACCCCCAAAGTAGCAAGCAACAACAACAGGTTGCTTTTCCCGTGCTTGTCCCACCGACACCTGCTGATGGAGCGCTGGTTGGGCCGGGGGGATATAACAGGGGTTATTTCATGTAGAGTGTAATAGAGGTCATTTTACATGAAGTATAATAGAGGTTATTTCATATGGGATGCAACAGAGGGTATTGTATATAGAATTGCCTCAGTCCATTACCTTTTTGGCTGCCACGGTTGCTCTCTGCAATTTAAATAAATATGTTTCTATCTCCGTTATTATGTTTCTGTTTTAAACGTTCAGCGAAACATCTGTTTGAAGTGTTTTTTCCCTGAGGTGCGTGCTTAATGAGCTCGGGTGCTGTTCACCGAGTCCACAGGTTGCTTTTTGGGGGTTGCTGTTCCTTTTATTGAATTTCCTCCTCTCCAATGATCTCCCAGAACTTGGGATGCTTGAGGGAGAGCTGTGGAGCAAATATTTGTGTTTGTGCATTGAGTTGATGAACTCTCCACGTGGGCAGCCAGTGCTCTGAGCATGGAAAAGGGCTCTGCTTCTCTCCTCTTATAAGTTTTCTTTCTAACAACCCCCAGCTTAAATAATCCCGGTGACAGTCCGTCAAATGAATGTACGAGCACTTGGTCTGCGAGGCTTTTTTTTTTTGGGTGGTGTAAATTTGGCCTGGGGTGATCAGCAGTCATGTGCTCAGCTCACCATAGCCTGAGTTTTGGTTGAGCTTGTTTGTAGTGATGGCTTTTAGCTGCATAAATGGAAGATCTTAAGGGGTGTGTTGCTGGGAAAAGCTGGGTGACATTTGTGGGTTTTTTGACAACAAATGAAGTTGTTGTCAAAGAGAACAACTTACCCTCCTGGGAGGAGGGTAATTCCAGTGTGGAATTATTTTGGCCTGTATACCCCTGTCTGTATAGAGAGGGCTGACAGGACCCTCAGCCTCTTCCATGAGGAATGAAGCATATTTATATATTTTTTTTTCCTTCAGAAAATGTCATGAATTTTAAGTCATCTCTTTCTCGTAACTTTCACTGGGGGGGGGGGAAAAACCCCACCATCTCCCTTAAACATTGTGTTGCTTTATTAGATTTAAATCCATTTGCCCACCTCCCCAGATGTCTTTTTAATGCAGTTTTTCCTTCAGATCGAGTTTTACCAGAGCCTAGTGGTTTGTACTTGTGTGTGCAGATCTGCAGGACACATCTGGCTGTTGTGCAGGTTTCCACTTCGCTCCTCTCTGCACTGATAACGTACTTTTGCTTGTCTTAATAGTCATTCGGCACTTCCCAATGTCCCAGTTTGCCTCTTTTTTTTTTTTTTTTTTTTTTTTTTTTGGTTTGGTCAGAATGGAGTTGTTGTAGAAATAGTTGCTTAGTGATGGGTTTGAACCACCCAAAAGGATAATTTTTTATTTTTGGAGTAACATCCCATTAAATCACACGAGCCGTGCTTCGATCGTAGTCCTGAAGTTGTTTTGGAGTGTTGCAGCTCAACTTCCTTCAGGTAGATTAAATAACAGGTAAAAAAGCAGGCAGGATTATCAGAGCATTTCCCGTAAATATACCATATCATGATCCAGGATCAGTTGGAATGTGGCATCTCCAAGGCCACGGGTAGTTCTGGGATGTGTGTGTTGTTAGGTGTCCGTGGTCACACAGAGTCATCCCAGCCCGAGTCTTTCGAGGCAAAAAGGGAATAAAATGTTTTCTTAATGTTGTTCTTTGGGATTGATGACATGCAGAAAGTAAAAAAAAAAAAAAAAATCAAGATTTCTGTGGTTGGAGCTGAGAAGAGACACTTGGAAGATGAGTCAAGTGCCCACTTTATGCATCTCACCAGCTGTTTCTGGTATTTTCTAAAATGTGCTGTTGGGGCATTTCTTGTTTGTGGAGTTCCAAACCCACTTGGAAAAAAAGAACAAGGTCCCTGTAACTACTTTGTAAGTTTATTTCAAAGGCTGTACCTGAAGAATCCCCCTCAGCCTAAACATTTGGAAGAGCTCCTTGAATTTCAGCTTCTGTTACGTGCAGAATTTGAAATTCTTCCTTGAGGTTTCCTGTGTGTCTGAAATACCAGTGTTGAAAATGGTTACTTTTTGGTCTGAAGGTTGAGGTAGGAGGTTACTTTTGTAATTAGAAGCGTGAATTTCCAAACTGATTTGATTTGAAAGCAAACCTCATTAATGAGCTGGAAAGTGGTTGTAGTTTCCTTCATTGCCCTTGCAGTGGGTGCACTTTGATGAACCAGCTCGATAAATATTCAGGATATGAAATTCTATCAGAGTATTCCAAGTTGCTCCCAGCATTTCTGTAGTTGTCCACATGGCTGCAGAGCTGTACTGGATGTTATTTTGTGACTGAAATAAGTGCCAGGTGAGTTCAGATAAAGTGGTGCCATGAGGGATAAACACATCAGTTTACAGCCCTCCTGAAATAAAGATCACCCCGTTTGCTTCCAGTGCTTGGTGGGATCTTGAGTCACTGCTGGAAAAAAAAAAAAAAAATTCCTGGGCTTATAAACCCAAAAGCTGAGAAGTTCAAATTTAGGAACACACCAGAGAAGATGGTGTTTCCTGGGTTTATTTTAGCAGGCAAAATTGCAAGGGTGTTGTGACTCAGCCCTGTGGTGATGGAGGTGGAAAAATGTACAACTTGGAATGTTTGTTCTCCTGGTTTGAGGGTTCATACACTTCCACGCTTTTTGTGTTTTCAAATAATTTTAATACAAATATAAAGTGTTTTCCAATACTTCAGATTTGAATGTATTTGTCTCGTGCTTTGGACTTCAAGTCAATAACAGTCAAGTTGGTTTTAGATTTTATTAAAAAAAAAAAAAAAAAACAACAAAGCAAAACATCTCCAAACAAACCCACCCCAAAGCTGTAGGTTATGACAGGCTTTTATTTTATTACATTTTGGACCCTTGGGATCCATGTGTGATCTGCATACATCATTTTAAAGCTTAGCTACAAAAATCTTGCTCACATGAGTAGTAGTGGAAGGTGATTTCTTCAATACCTTTCAAGCTTTTTTTCTCTGAGAAGGCAGAATCTGTAATTTTTAACCACCTATTTTATATATTTTATATTACTTGTGCCTGCTGTCCTATTAGTTTTACCCTGAGAAATTCTCTCCCTGCTTTACAAGTGGGATTAAGGAGTCAGTGTTTAAAATAGAAACATTATCCAAATATACAAATAGATTGTAGACTTTTCTTGATCTTTGTAACTTTTTTCCTTTCACTTCTTTGGAATTTTCCCCACTGGACACTTTCAAACTTCTTGGGGTTGCTGCTTCTCCAAGTTTTAACACCTTTTCGTGAAGTGTATGAAAATAAGCTTGAAAAAAAAAAAATGTATCGGGGTTGTAACTTATAAAGGAATTGCAGGTTTTTATGCCTAAAAAGAAAGATGTGGGTTGAACGATGGCTCTGTGTGTCTGCAGCCTTGCTTTTGCAAACTTAGTGCAAAAATCAGAAAGTGTCTTTTTGAAATACCTAAATGTCCTGGGCCCTTGAAAACCCAGTGTGAGGGGTTGTTCTTGCCTCAAGCAGGCTGAGGAAATGGTTGAGATTTCAGTGATTAAGGGTGGGGGGAAGCGTTTTAGATTTTAAGGGTAGAGCTTTGGCAGCAACTTGTCTCATAGGATGTGTCATGCTGTTGCTGGGTGATGTTATTTTCTTTTGCCAGAAATGTGATTATGTTTGGCTCCTCCTTATGTAATATTCACGTGTGAATTGCAGTAAAAATTCACGTTTTTAAGGTGAATGTGAACAGCCATTACTTAATTTTTTTAATTAAATTTTTATATATTAAGGAATATTTTATGTTAGCCTGAAATCTTCAGGCCTTCTCTTATTTGGATAATGAAATCCTGATTTGTAAGGACACAAGCAGAACCAAATGTTCATTACCCACTAAACAGGCTAAAAAGGCAGTAAAAAAATTAAGTGATTATTTTTTGAGGTGTTCCCAGGTGTGGAGTAAATGCAGTTTTACTGAAGTTCTCTTCTAGAACTGAACTTCGGTGTCTGAGCTGCTCTGACCAGGTGTTGCTTTGAATTATGGCTTTTAATTTTCATGACACTTTCTTTTTAAGCATGCCCCTTGTTTGCTTGGCAATTTAAATCCTTTTTTGCCTCATCTTGTGACAACGACTACGGATGTTTATTATAACAAATGACTGTACATATTTATTATAAGGAGTGACAACCACCTGCCAACAAACTTTCCGTGTCTGAAAACTATAAGCAGAAATACAGAACTGTTGTGGGTTTAATCCTTCCTTTATTTTTTAATTTCATGAGAAATTTTGGAATAGTTTTGAAATCCTAATAATGGCAAAGCTTTAAAATTGGTGGGATTTGTAGTTTCTGGGGGTGTTGTGGGAAGGAACAGGAAAGGCTGTGGCAACTCCAGGCCTAGCACTGCATAAAACATTTGTTTCTTGTGTGCATTTGCAAATCTAGTTGTTTGCAGTGCTATTTCTCTTTGGAATTCAGTCCAGTAACTTTATGTGTGCACATTTATTCACTTAAAATATATATTTAATCAGTTAGTAAAATGATATTCTGGAAAGTTATTTTTTGTCAGTTCAGGTCTTTAATTACTCCTTTGTTATTTTTGGAGTGAACTGCCTTAGCTTCGTGTTTAGTAACTTCTGATAAGTCTGGTCTTGATTTTGTACTTAATAAGACACATCTGAGTCATGGATTTTGCTCTGAGTTATTCAAACATGTTAAAAAAAAAAAAAAAAAGGGGGCGGGGGAAGTATATTGATGTGGGAGAAAGGTGGAGCTGAGCTGGGGGTGCTGTCAGAAAGTTTGGTGTCAGAAAACCTGCCTTTCAGTGCCTTTGTCTGCACTGAATGGGAAAGGGAAACAAAAAGCCCCACAAAACCAAAATTAAAAATTGCACCCTAAGAGTCCTTGAAGGGGGGGTTGTTGCAGAAAGTCACCTAAAAATGTTGCCACCCTTGTGATTTTTCTGGACAAGGCTGACCACTTTAATTTGACAAACGTTATTTGCTTCTTGTTTGGGTGACTTCATTCTATTGCAGTTAATCTGTTAGAAATGTGCTGAGAAACATAAAGTCGATGTAATAAAACATTCAGGACTCCAGCAGCACGATCTGTCTGATTTTCCTGAAGTGCTGTGATGATAATTCATCACCCTCACATGTCCCTTCAACTTGTTTGCCTGGAGAAATGGCAAAGTTGGTGTTTTTTTTTGGTTATTATTGTTGTTTTGGGGGCTCTTTTTTGGTGTAAACCTTTAGCTGTGTTCTCCTTTACAAGTTCTGTTTCAAAGCGTGGCAGGTTGAGTATTTTGAACGAAAAAGGGAGTTGATCTCTGTTATAGAAAAAGTCACTCCATGAGATAATTTAAAACCAGACATTGAAGTTTATATAGAATATATAGAATTTAAAACAAATATATTCCCCACTCCCCCTTCCATATAAAATGTTTGTGGAGTGGGGTTTGAAGTTTATTTTGTATTGAATTTAGCTTTTTCTCTACCCACGTCCAGCCCTCCCATCCTTTGCTGGTGATTGTTGCAAGTCTGCTCAGAATTGACTGCTGTTTTGTTTTCCTGGGGCTGAGCCACGTGTCACATTCACAACAAAGTTTGCTGTTCATATTCTTCCTGACAATTTGGGCTGCACCTTTTCCAGACTGCAAGGTCTGGCAATTCTCATCAGCATGATGATTAATTTATATGCTGCATTGCTTTTGAATGCTGATTATTTGCACTGGCCCTACACTGACATTAGGACCAAAATATTATCAAAATTTGATATATGATGAGTTGAGCAAATACAGTAGCTTTCCTTTCTTTAACTATTTTCAGTTTGGTTAATTTACTGTAGTTAATAACTTTTTAACATCTTTTTCAGCTCCTCCAGCCTCTTTAAATTCACGTAGCATCACTTGAGGAAGGAGCTCCACAGCTTAATTACACCCCATGTGAGGAACCACCTCCTGTCCTTTGTTTTCCCCCTTTTTTTGACCTTTTCTTAGTGTCCCCCTTGCACTTGTCTTGTTTTCACAATCCAGAGTGTCCTAGCTGGCTGCACTGATCCATATGTGACATTTATTTTTGCTCCTTAGCATTTCTTGCCTTCTCTCTTGCATTCCTTGAGGCAGGAATGGGTAGGTAGGAAACAACCATGTGATTCTTTTTTTATTGTTATTATTTTATGCTTTGTTTTATATTGCTCTTCTAAGGTTTAATTTGCTTTCTTGGCCGTTGTGGTGAGCACTGGGGTGATTTTTCATTAAAACATCTACCATAAGAAGACAGCCTTGCTTTTGGGTGGTGATTGTCAGTTTGAAGGCCAGTTTATTGTTTTTGTTCCCTAAGTACCACTGCTGTCTGTGCTGAGGTCAGTCACTCACTGTCTTTAAATCCTCTTTACAGTTAACACTTTAGGCTACCAAGAAAATAAACTATTGTCACAAAACTTTTTTTTTAATTGCTGGAAATCATTTATAAATATGTTTTTGCTGTGCCTCTCAGCACTGTGAAGCACCATGGTGGGAACTTTTATTTCTACCTTGGTTTGACCCTTTGCACCACTAAAGGATGTTTGTTCTTTCTGTCTACTTTGTTTCTTCCAAGGCTTTCATGGTTTTCTGGGCAAAGAGCTTTGTTAAAACTCTTTCAGAGAACTCTCAATAGATGCGTGAGACACATCTGAAAAAATGTTTTGCTCTTCTGAAGAGGAAGACTATTTATCTATAAGTCTGCTAATTCTCTTTCAGTTGACCTAGATTTGTGCTGCATTAAGCTGACAGATTTTCAAACAGAAATTACTAAAATAAATGGAAATAATGGTGGAAAAGTCAGAATCTACCTCCAAAATATGAATCCACCTCAGCTGCTGCTGGGGAGGAGAAAATGTTACGGGTCCCGTGTCAGCCAAGGGGCAGTGGCTGTTGGTGTTGCAGAGCCTTAAAGTTAGTGATTAATCCTTGAGAGGACTGGTGGGTGCCTTTACAGACATTTCTTTTACTGCTGTGCTTCCTACTGGCCTCGGTGCTGTGTGTTTTAGACTCAGACTGGGCTTTGCACAGGACCTCAGGGTAGGGTTACCTGTGTGGAAACATCAGGTGCTGCTGGGTTATTGAGCCAGTGCCAGAAATTTGCTTTTACTAATAAAACCAAGATTGATTAGATGACCAAGGACTTTTCTCATTAAAAAAAAAAAAAAAATCTGAATTTCCCCTTCATGTATCTCTGTAAATAGTGATGCAGTTCTGTAACTGTAGATGAGGCCATAACTAGCCTTAGTTCCATCCTATGGATAAAAGCCAAACTTACTCACTTGATCAGATAAGGAAGGGTGACTGGTGTGTTTGTGCTCAACCAAAGGCCAGAAGAGTGCAGGCTATTCTTTTTCCTTTTGGAAAGGTTTTGGACAAGAATGTCTGGGTGTTGTTACAGACTCTAATTTGCATCCCCTCACAAAACAAAAACTGGTGTTAAAATGCAGAGTGTAATATCTACTGTGGTGCAGCTCGAGAAGGAAGTATTTCCTGCCTGAAAAGAATAGTTTTAGGTCCCTTGTGGCTTGTGTTTTATGATATAGGTCATAAAGTTTCTATTTATTTCTTTTTTGTGTGTGTGTATGTATAATAACAGAAGTAGAATTCGTCAGCAAAAAACCCCAACGCTTTCAGAGTGAGAAGGAGGGGAGATGAAGCAGGTACAGTATTAACTACAGAGAATGCCTTCCACTGTAATACTGATTTCCATGTTTTGGTCCTTAGGTTGTCGAGGACTATGCTGGAAGGTGGCAGGTTCCTTTGCCTCAGCTCCAGGTGCTCCAGACAGCTCTGTGTTGTTTCACCTCTGCCTGTGTGTCCTTCCCAGCCGAATGTGAGCACGTCCAGTATGTGTTGAGTAGCCTGGCTCTGTAAGTACAGCATTTTGGATTGTTCCCTTTTAACAACACAGGTCGTGACAGCAGCAGGGTCTCGTGTCCTCAGAGCTTGCAAGAGAGTGGTTTCACCAGCAGATGTATCCTGAGCTCCATGCAAAATTTACTTCAGTTATTTTGTGTCCCTGTTTAATATTCAGCTTGGCTGTTACAACCTTTTGTAGTAATTTATCTCAAGTTTTTACTCTTCTACCTCCAGCCAAGTATTTCTTAAGATAATTTCCCTTAAGAAAGAAGTCAGTTATTTTAAAATGGATTTTCATGTTTGAGTCATCAAAATGCTGATGGGAATTACTTGTTTTACAGTTAACTGACCCACAGTCACATTCAGCTTGAAAACCTGGAGAATGTTATGCCTTAAATCTCGCTCTGATTCCAATTTTCTTGAGGCATTGGGGATTTTTCCCACACTTTCAGTGTCAGGGTAATGATAAGCAAATAAGTCCAAGTCCCATTTATCTATTGTTCTAAACCTCTGCTTTTCAGGGTTCAAGACCTGACTAGAAGCAGGAAAAGTAAATGTTCAAGTGAATTAAATGTACTTAAGCTGAGATGCACTTGATCTTCTCTCAGCAGATGGAGACAGAAGCCTAAGCACTGAATTTATTGCAGGTTGGGTTTGACTAAATCAGGTTTATTTGTCCAGCTGGTTAAAGTGCTTCCTTTGTGAAGCTATTTGACATAGTTCAATAATCACAAGACCATAGTTTTTAAACCTGCAGTGCTCAGGTGTCTGAGGATGAGGGAGCAGTTACAGCCAGACATGGTGACTTCTCTTGCTGTTTTTTTTTTTATCCCCCAGTTTCTCTGGGAAAAAAACCTCCCAATTCAGACTGTGCTTATCTGTACTTTTAAATATGAAAGCTTGGGAGGTGAAGAGGTGGAAATTCAGGTATTTGTTGTGTGTAGGTTGGACACTCCCTGCTGAGAAGTGAATTAACTGGTAGCTGAGTTCCTACTTTGTCTTGGTTTTTGGAGCTGGGTTTACTCACTGAGTAAATTCCATTCCAGAATGTCAGAGAATTTTTTCTCCGTACTCTGCCTGACTGGCATTTTTTTTTTCCATGTCATGTGATGTGATGTGATAGAAAGGGATCCCAGGGCTCAGTAGCTGCAGTTACCTGGGAAACCTTGCTGGAATATCTTCTGAAAATCGTGTGTATGTCAAGTCTGAGTTCTTGGAGAGCAAAAAATCTGCCTGACTGTGTTTTCATGCTTGAGTAAGATTTCCTTGGTAACCAGACAATAAACTCTTAACAGTAACAACTGTTTTATTTCCTATATTTCATAGCCTTGCTATTCATGTCAGATGGAGCAGCACCTGTATTGTCATTAATCCCAGGGGTTTTCACACTGGTGCCAGTGTTCTTGGCCAACCTTCTGGTGCCAGTAGTACCTAAGTAGTGATGTGATAAATCAAGCTATGGATATAAATGTGGATGTGCAATGCTGCAGGTTTTAGGATAACTAGACCAAACCTGGAATTGCCTGAATTTTAACTGAATGGAGACTGGTTGGTGATGAGGAAATAGGACTATTTTGGTGGCTTCCTTTATTAATCTGAAAAGAGTGTGATAAGCAGGTGCACTGATGGAGAAGAAAATTACAGTTTACACTTGCTCACTATTGATTTACAGGATTTTTTATTCAAGATCCTGTTCATACTAAATCAGTCAAAGCAGATTTCAAAACAAGCACACATCACTTGCTATAACCAGTTTTGTCTTATTATTTAAGTTCTGGTTTGGCTGCTTTCCAGATCCTGACATGACTCACGTCTGACCTTTCCCCAGAGCCAAATGTGCTGCAAAATTTTGTTTAACATGAAATGAGATAATGTTTTTTTCAGAACAAAGGGCTTATTTAGGTAATGCTTTGTTTTTTCTTTCCATATATGAGTTGAGATTTGAGGACCTAACCTGGGAAAAAATTCTGTCACTCAACACAGTGAATTTATAACTTAATTTTTCTGGGTCTGTGTTTGGCACAGCTTATCCCTGGTTAGGAAAAGAAATTACTGCAGCGTAACCTAAAGGAACCCAAATTTTATGATCCTTTGCCATCATTACTGTAGAAAACTTAATTTTGTCTGTGTGAATATATTTTAATGCACAGTATTTCTGAAAATGTTATTCAGAGGAAAAAATTAACTTTTTTGAATTAGCTTTATTGAAACATAATGTTTTGTTTGGTACTTTTGGAGTGTTTTGAAGTTTGACTTGAAATCAGAGGATAACTGCAGGGAATTTTAATTGTTCTGCAAAGGGCTCCTTGTCCAGCTGTTCATGCAAACCTGCCTTTTGTTTCAAGGACAGATGCAACAAAAGCCTTCATAGGTCAGGAAAGAAATTGCCCTGGCAAAATGTTGACTTAAAACCCTGTTATCAGGATTTTTTTTTTTTTTTTTTTTTGCAAAGACATAATAATGAACACCTTTAAACCAGCATCTTCATAGAGACACTTCAGTGGGTGTTACAGTGAGATAAAATTGGTGGAAAGTGCATTTCATACCTAAAGATATGTATTGTTGGGATTTTACACTCCCATGAAGTTCCTGTTCCTTGGATGTCCCTCCTTATACACAAGGCATTGATTTGAAGTGCTGTGAAAATGAACAGACTTGCAGTAATTTCATTTTTTTTTTGAATGAATGTTTTTAGCTTGACTTGTCACCACTTCTGTTTTTCAGGAGCTTTTTTGAATTGCTGCTGTTCTTTGGAAAGGATGAGTTCTACGAAGATCCTTTGAAGGATATTTTAGGTTCAATCCAGGTAGTGTTGCCTACTTTCATATAAACCTTGTAATGTTATTTTAGGTTGAAGCTCTGCCTCAGTGAAATCCTCAGGTCAGCAGAAATCACAAATGCAGCTGTTCTATTCTTGCATAGACTGTGACAAACTTTTGTTTGACTGTTTATAACTGCATAAGATAAGTGATCTTGAGTTAAAAATATGCCTTTTTTTTTTTGCCATATAAGTGTGGGTTTTGGTTTTGATGTTTTGTGTTACCTGATTTTGAGGGTTGAGTTCACTGCATGGAACCACAGGCACAAATGGTTGCTTGAGGGCTGGTGACTCATGTGGTTTAATTCAGTTTTTTTTCTCCTGGAATTCAGATCACAAATCCAGCACCAACATGTCTAAATCTGTCAGTGAAAGACTTTGTAGCTCCCATTGTTGGATTTCTTGGTTTTGTATCTTTTGGATAGCCTAATTATTTGTAGACAACATCTTTTCCTTCTCCCTAATTCCTTTTCTTTTTTTGCATGTAGGAATGTCAGAACCTTCTAAATAAATACAGGAATATGAACCTGGAACTGGTGACTCGAATCATTCGAGATGGTGGACCATGGGAGGATCCAGTATTGCAAGCAATTCTGAAAGCAAAGCCTGTCTCACAGGAATTAGGTACTTCATTTACCACAGTAATTTTCTAGAGCACTGAAAAATGTGTTAAGTTATGCTTTTTTTAAAAAAAATATTAGTCAGACTATTGCACAAACAGTTTATTTTTCTGTAGTAAAATGTTCTGGTCCCTCTTTTAATTGAAAGAAAGCTTGTCAATACACATCAGACTCAGTTAATTTTGCTTTTAAATTGTAAATACTTGGGCTTGTGGCTTTTCTGGGCTCTGTTTACAGCAGTGCCCGTGAATACATGTGACAGCTGCTCTCTGTTTATGCATGTAATTCCTAGAGCTGAGAACAGGAGAAAAGATGGAAGCAAAATCACTGGAATGTTAATGAAAGTTCATAAGAGGGAAAATATCCAATCTACAGTGAAGTCTTTTTGCTAACATCTTAACACTGAACAGCAGTGCTCACAGGGGATCTCCTAAGAGCTGTTTCTTTTTGATAGTGGTGGGAAATGCTGTTTTTTTGTCCAGTTGCTATGATGTTAGTGCACGATACAAACTCATTCCTGTGTTTGTGACAGGGTGTTAATTCTGTAGAGAGAGGAAGAGGATTAAAGTTGAGCCTGACCCTTTCACCAGAAGAGGTGTTTTGATAGCAAATTAACATGATTAAAGGGGTAGTCTTTGTTGTTTTGTCTCCATTGTGAAGCAAGTGCTTGAGCATCATGTTTACCCATTATTTTTATAATATAGCTGGTACAGTTCTAGTCAAATATCTACAGAAACAAAATGAAAACAAGGATTAACGTAGTTTTGTTCTGCATTGCAGTTTTGGTGATTATGATGTGAGGTTAGGAGGTCTCCATCTATGTCTCTCCAGCAGAGAATTGGTTTATCCTTTGCTATAATGATTCTCTTGATCATCATGAAGCCTCTCTGGTAACAATTTGAGGATGTTTACTTTTAGTTTTAACCTGGCAGAGTAGGAATGAGACTGCCTGTTGTCACCAGATGATCACTTGGTTTCCTTTTGTTTCAGGCTGCATCTCCTTCCCCTCTGCTGAGATATTTTCTCTCCTTTTTTCTCTCCTGATATCCCCCCCCCCCTTGACATCTCATCTGTGATGACAAATGTTTTATGTTAGATAATGAGATTTTGGAAGCTGGTTCTTTCTCTGCTCACTTCCCCTAAACCCTGATTCTTGTCAGGTCTTACAGAAAGCAGACATTGTGTGCTGCTTTCCAGGCTACAGCATTATTTGGTGTCTATTTTTGTGTATTTGGCCACGTGGTTCCCTCAGGGATCGTTATTTCAGGTGGGGAAAGCCGCCTGTTGCTGAGTCACCAACTTGCAAGAGTCACTTTGGGTGAACTCCATAATCCTGTCGTGGATTCATTAACTCCCTGGAGCAGCTTAGGCCAAGACCAACCTCTCTGTGTCTGTCTTGACATGAGTTGTAGCCTGCTTGGAGATGTTCCACTCTATTTTGAGGTGGCTGGAAAGCAAGGCAGTTCCTGGGTTTAAATTGGGTTGAAACATTGGAGCAATAAACTTGTGATGGGTTGGGCAGAACAAGGTGGTCTGATGTGAGGATCCAGCAGAGATCATTAGAGAGGTGCACCCAGTTAATTAATTTCTAAGGGGGTTGTTGACATCTCCACTTGGCTCCAGGGACTTTGCTGCATAATCCCTTTTTCTTGCAGTGAATGACCTCAGTTAGACACTGGCTTTCCTTTTAGCCCTCTTGTTTACTGAGTTGGTACCCTGAAGTGCAAATGGATAGTGGGAATTAGATTTTTTTTTTTTCCTGTTAACAAATATAATCTGAAACCTAACATGTTGAATTATATTCCTTTGAGTGTTCCTTTAGCTTGCATAAAGATAAAGATGCTAGAGAAATCTTGTTTCTAATAGAGATCTGATATATGTCTTCTAGGGGTTTCTGAATTTCCAGTTACTTTTCTGTTAAGTGTTTTTAGTACATCAGTTGAGATAATTTCATTCATATGTTAGCTTTTTTATGTTATCTTTTAGGTCTGAAAAACAGAATTCCAGAATTCAGGAGCTAGGATTAAAAGGTATTTAGATATGAATTGTGCCCAGTAGCACTTTCAGAGGAAGGAAGAAATGTATTTTCCACTTTGGCAAGAAAAATCAAGGCATTCAAGGCTATTTAAGGCAACAGCATGTGGATTGTAGTGAACTTTCCTTCTCACCACTTTGAAGTCTTACATTTTAATGGGTAATAACTATCCTGAGTTGTTTTAAATGTTTTTAATGATAGTTTGGAAGAGATATCAATCCTATACTTTTGACAGTCACCCAGATTCCAGTGCTGAGAAAGGAGAGATTTTTTTTTTTTTTTAAATGTTCACATCTTCTGTATAGTATATATCTTACTTGTGTTAATCTATTAGAAACCAAATACTGAACTAGATTACTGGTGTAAGAAAAATAACAATTTGTTTGCAGGAAGTAGGACAGATTAATGGTATCTACCTTAATATTTGATCCATTCTTCAGCAGAGCCTTTATTTTTTTTAAAATATTAATTATTAACATTGCACTATTAAAAAAACAACATAAAAATAATTGTTGGTTGGACTTCACATTCTAATTGCCTTTAAATCTTTCTTTTCTGTACAGTTAACAAATATTTAAGCTCTGAAAATCCACTGTTCTTTGAACTGCGTGCCAGATACCTTATTGCCTGTGAACGCATCCCTGAGGCAATGGCTCTTATCAAATCTTGCATAAACCATCCCGATATCAGTAAAGATCTGTATTTCCATCAAGCTCTTTTCACCTGTCTTTATATGTCACCATTAGAAGATCAGCTATTCCAGGAGGTATTGTTTGCCAGTATAAATTGTTTTCATGAGGTGGGGCTTTTATACTTGCTGGGTACAAGCTGTGGAGAGGAGCATGAGGAGCATGTGCAGCTCTGCTGTTGTAGAACCAAATGTCATGAAAATCAGGCTTGACTTAGTGCTGGCTTAAGCTTTGAAGAGGTAAATGTTAAGTGCCTGCAGAGCTTGTTGAGTTAAATGCAATTTTTGGGGGGGTTCGAGTGTACTTGTGGATATATTCCCTAAATAACTTAAGTCATTAATATTTTGGGACATCAGTGTGTTGACTATTTTACTTTAGACTATTATTTAGGAAAAGCACTAATTGATGCCAGCCCAGTGTTCTGTGCATTATATAGTTTTGGAAGCCTTGAAATTTTTTAATGATGTCCTTTTGTGTAAAATGACACTTGAGTTGCATGAGGCCCTTCTTTTTCCACTGATAGCACTTAGTGGATAACAGTGCTTTTCTTAACCTTGTTTTAAGAATCAAGCTCCCATCGTGCAAAAAAGTGCTTTTGTGTACTATTTTATTGTCTCAGACAATTATTCTCATGGTCATTACTGTAAGAAATATGAAGGAGCTCTAGATACCCCCAAAATCCTAATTTACAGACCTATACAGAAGCTGTTCCAAAGCCAGCCTATGTTAATAGCAAGTCCTGAAGTTTTCAGTAACTGTAGCATAGCAGGGTCTGGTAGGTTTTTTATTTCATGTCAGCAAACTTATCTAAATTGATTCTATTTTAATTGTATAGCACTTGTTGAGGACTGATTGCAAGAGTGGAATTGAGATCATCTGCAACACTGAAAAAGAAGGGAAGACTACCTTAGCCTTACAGCTTTGTGAATCCTTCCTAGTCCCACAGCTCCAAAATGGGGACATGTATTGTATCTGGTAAATACTTTATTTCTGGTGAAGCAGCTTAGCAGAAAATAAGTGCTTGTTGCCAAAATGAAACTCGCCTAACTTTTTTTAAGATGTAACTCAAGTTTAAAAAATACCAGTTAAAAAAAAAAAAAAAAAAACACACCAAAAAACGCTCTAACACGATTTTTTAAACATTCCTAGTGCATCTGTTGTGCCTGTTTGCCTTTTTACACAGGGTCATGTGCAGTGGCAGTGCATAGCACATAACATTTACTAACTGCTTCAAATTAAGAGAAGAGTGAGCCTTTACATACCATAGGCTGTAAATACCTAAAAATTTATGGTGAGCATTTATGATCAGCAATATGTGTAATAATATGCAGTCTGTAGACTCTTAGAAATGAAGATATTTTGCTCTCTTATGTGTCTGAATGTGTCTGAAAAGAGAATGTGTCATTGTGAAAGGTGCTGTTAATTATGGAAGCAGAGCTATTACACAAATGATGGTCCTTTAGAAAACATTTCAGTAAGGATGTCTTTATACACGTTGAATCATCTTGATACTTGGATGTTTTTAGGGGTTAAAAGTGTTTTCTAGAGAGTTAACAAATTTCATCCTTCTGAAGGCTGGGAGATGGCTAAGGAAGATAATTCTCCTGTTTAGCCTTTATAATTTGTGTACCTGAAGGAACATCTGCATTCCTTGATATAAAATATGCTTTGTTTGTTTGGTTATGTTGTTAAAGCAAAAGAGCTTTAGCAAGGGTTTGATCTTTTTCTTCCATCAGTTGAGATCAGATTATTCGTCTGCATAACTAACTTTCACATGGAGTTGAGAATCTCTCTAGGATTTCTGTGTTCCCAGATTGCAGGGAATTGAAAAGTCTCTTTTGTCTGGAAGTAACCAAGTCAGACACGATTTTTGGTTCGTTACTCAATTTGTTCCTTAACTGCTGGATGGGTAATTGTACTATAAATGTGTGTCAACAATAACCCCAAAGGTTTTGACTGAACAATGTGTTGGCAGTGGCTGGTGGTGTTTTTCATTCAGTCTGTCCAGAAAAAGGTGGTCATGCTGTCCCCATAGGACAGAAGTTCAACCAAAAAGGTACATAGTTGGTATGAGCCCGGTGACCACGTTAGAGTGGAATCCCTATTTGCTGATTCCTGCCCAAATGCTGCCTCTCCTGACTGCTTACTTTTTAGGGAACTGACAGATGTAACCTGCATGTATTAATTACATGGTTAGTGCTTTCTGTTTCAGGCATTCAGTGTTTTAAAAAAGGCATTTTTGATAAATTAAACCTTCTTCTTGTATCTTTTGCTGTACAATGTTAGCCTTGCTCTTACCCATTTGATCATTGGTTTGCATCGTCCATTTTTGAAACTGCTGTTCCAAACAGGATGTGTCTTTCAAAGATGAAATTCCAGAAGAGACTCAAGTACTTTTGGATACCTGTTTTAGAAGGAAACAATCTTAGTCTTGTAATCTTCTATTCAGAATAGAGAACTTGAGGATCTTCATAGGAGTTCAGAGCAGTTACATCTGTGCTGCTCAAACAGCTGTTCCATTCTTTACAGATGCTGAGCCTTAACAATTGTGTTCCCAACAAGAGAATTCTGTATAATGCCTAATAGGTCATGTGAAGGCATGACTGCACTGTAATTCAGATTTTTGAAGAGGTAGGAGCCAGGTTAATTTAACTTCGAGAGCGTATTTTTCCCTAGAGGAGATTTTAATGTCTTCAGCACAGCGTAAATCATCTCATCTTGTCTGGAATCGAGGGCAAAAGTTAAGTGGCAAAAGTTAAGTAGCAAAAGTTAAGTAGCAAAAGTTAAGTAGCAAAAGTTAAGTAGCAAAAGTTAAGTAGCAAAAGTTAAGTAGCAAAAGTTAAGTAGCAAAAGTTAAGTAGCAAAAGTTAAGTAGCAAAAGTTAAGTAGCAAAATAGATTAGGAAGTTGTAAATAGTAGGTATTTGCTACCTGTATCAAATCATGAGGGTGAAACCATTACCTGCCATCTCAGAGGGAGATGAACCCCAAGCAGCTTTGTTGCACAACTCTTACTTAAGATTAAATTCTAGATTTAGATGAACTGAATGATTTGTCTGCAGTCAAAGCCCACTTACAAATTAATCACAAAACAGGCTGTGTTTGATCTCACTGGAAATACTTTCATACAAGGTACTGGTGAGAGATCATTCATAATGATGTAATGTTGAGGTGAGGTCTCTTCAGGAGGACAATGTTTTGATGGAACGGTCATAAACAGGCACAGCAGAATTGCCTTCCTCCTCTGCCAGGCAGTTTTTAAAATGCTATTTGGGCTGTTTTCAAGTGATTCCTATGCAGTAAATTCAAAGTAAGTCAAGGAATTTTTTACCACATGTTTGATCAGTCTTTTGGTGAAGTGTGCTCTTTATACCCAAGGAAAGACAGACCTTCTGCTGTCAAAGGGTTGAGATCTAGCTCAGGCAGGGTGGGTTTAGCCATCATCTTGTGTTGCTGATGGAGATGTAGGATGGTTGTGGTATTTTGTAGGGATTTAAAGAGACTGGAATGCCTCTGGTCAAGAGGTGCTGAGTTCTGTGATCTCACAGGAACAATTTAAATGGCCCTAACACAAGTCCATAAAAGCTTAGGAGAGGCCTCAGTGTGAACTGAGTTACATCATCCAAGAAGTAAAGGTCTTTAAGTACTCTACTACTCTACCTTAATGACTGTGCAAAGAGAAACAAGCCCTGCTCTGTTGTCCCAGCTTCATCATCTGTGTTCTGGTCAGAGGCACTGAAATATCTCAGGTGCTGCTGACTTCAGCATGGCAAGTTGGTATCTAAAGCATAGAAGTGATTGAAAAGAGTCCAGTCAGCTCCTCAAGAAGACTTTAAGCCTTGATGATTGTCAAAGTGAGAAATGTGCTTGAGAAGAAGCCACCACATCTACAGGAAAAATAAGAAGACTAAAATATAGGGTCTAGTCAAATGGTGGTTAACACCTTTTTCTTCCCCCATGGGGCTGTTCCTCATACTTTCAGTTTTCTCCATTCCTTTTTCAGCTCTTTCCTTGTGCCAGCCATCACACTTGTCTGAACACCCCAAACCACTTCAACCACTGATCTCTTGCGAGGATAATTTGAGTTTTCTTGAATCTTCTGGGATTAGTGTTGAAATGGCTTGCTCTGAAATGGTAGTAAGGCAAAGCAGAGGGCAAACTCGATTATTCAGTTGTGGTAACACATAACAGCAAAATCATTCAGTTCTTACCTCTGTGCTTCAGATTGGGACTTTCACTGAGTTGTTATGAATGGTTTGGTCCACAAAGACACTCGTTTCAAACTTGTGTGTGAAGTTTGCAAAGAGGTAGAAATCAGATTTCCTGCCTGGTAAAGGCAGAGGTGAACAGCTCATTTCTTTAGAAAGCCTACTAGATTAATTTTTTTGTGCATGGAGCTGCTTTATAGGTCTTTTCACAGTTTCCCCCATGTAAGCTTGATCTTTCTTTCAACTTTAGTTTTCTTGGGTTCTGAATGAAAGAAAACAACCAGGCTCTCTTGTCTTGCTCTTAAAATGTCAAGCAGAACTGTAGAGCTTTCCTAAATTTAAAGTTGAATTTGGTGTTTTGTCACAGGCAGTTCTGTCACTTCCCTTCATTCAGGCTCTGACTTTACTAAGACAAGCTTAATCCCTGGAGGTTTAATTTGTACCTGGCACAGCCTGGAGACTCTGGAAGATCAGCCAGATATTTTGTCAGTAATTAGGTTTGTTTTCTTCGGGAGGACACTGGTGGAATAGAAAAGTGTCTTCTTTCAGAAAGTGAAAGTCAATTAGTCTTGTTTTCAGTGTAATGTTGAGGTGGGATTTCTGCCTAAACACTCCTAATTCATCTGCTCCTGTGTGAAATCTTTGTGCTGGCAAATCTTATCGCTCCAAGTCCAGTCGGGTTGCCTTTCTGCGCCTCTGAATCGAAGTGCACAGAATTTACAGGCTGTGTGTTTTAATTAGCTCTGTTTTACAGGCTGAGCACATCACCTGTGTAGCCCAGCAGTCTGTTCTTGTCTTTCCTTGTCTCAGGCAGGAATGTTCTTGGACTGAAGATGCCCGAGATGCAGGAATAGCTGTAGAGCCTGATCCCTTCATATAATTGCTTTTGGCAGAGAATTGTGTTGTGATGCACATAAGTGGAGAACATCACTGTTCCTGTCACTGGACCGTACCAGAAGCTGCCTTTCTGCAGTGCTTCCACTCTCCACATTCACAAGCTTCTTTTCCTGAAGGACTCTTCACCCTTGTACTGAAAGGAACTTAATCCCAAGAACACACAGAGCTTGATATTTATTGCCTGTGGTGTTAAGGGTCAGATCTGTACCATCTGATTTTATTGTGCAGTTCTCTCTATGAACTAAGCTGAATACATTAATGTTTTGTTGAATATCTAATAGGCTCAGTGATAGGAGATACCTTGAATGCTTTAACAAAGTAATTAAATTGCATTTTTCATTGTGCACGTTGTGGTGTTAATTGGATTGGTGTTAAGCCCTCAAATATGATTTTAGTCACAGAACATGCAAATAATTGTCTTTAGTAATGCATCATGCTTAGTGACAGAGTTCTAAAACTCAATCTAATTGGAATATTTTGTTCTGTACTTAATAGGGACCTGATCTTCATTTGGAGTAAACTGCAGCTTAAGTCTAACCCTTCAAAACAAGTATTTGTTGACCACTGCTACCAGCTCCTAAGAATTGCTACAAATGTCAGAGTCATTTTCCCTTTCATGAAAGTCATTAAGGATGAGGTAAGTCCTGTTTGTTTTTACCTCAGCCACCGTTCTTTTTGTAACTAGTTAAAGACAAGTGATGTTCATATTGTGTAATGACCAGTTTTTATGGAAAGTTGAAAAACAGGGAATAGGGAAGGAGCACTGAGTGCCATGATCTGGTAATCACAGTGGGGTTGGATCAATGGTTGGACTTGATGATCTCGAAGGTCTCTTCCAACCCAGTTAATTCTATTATTGTATTTTAAGGACAGTTTGTAATCAAAAGCACACAGGCAAGTGAGTTGTTTCCCAACAAATGTTGGTATTTATCATTAACCTGATTTAACAGAGCCCCTTCCTATTTTGTGCCCTAAATCAATTGTAAGTTATTTTTCATGGGGGCTGCTGTACAGATCAAAATGCAATAATTTGCTGCTGTTTAAGGGTTCTATCTCGGTGCTTGTGATGGTACTAATAACTTCTATTTGCATCTGAATAGTCTTTATTTTTTAATAACCCACTACATTGTCTACTTATGTTAACAGACATTTAAATATAGAAGGCATTAATTATTTCTCAACGTCCTGAAACTCTTTTGACTTTAATCTGCTGCCTATTGGGCAATATGTTTCTCCTTGTCCCTCTGAGTTAGTTTCATGTCAGTGCCCCCAGCCTGACGTGTGGAATAGGAATTCTGAAAATTCAAGCCTTTTAGATTCCATGGGTTGTTATGGTTTCCCTGCTGGTTTTTGTTCAAAATTGCAAGCTATGTTACTCTCATTTTTATGCAATGCAAGCTCGATGAGTTAGAACAAGGTCAAAATACAGAATAACTGTGTTATAGTGTGGAACTGCCTAGGCAAGGAAGAGGCAGACAGGAGGTGCTCAAAAGATCATATATTTATATTATATTTTATATCAAATTTCTTGCAGTCTTGGTTTATATCCCCAAATAATTAGATGTCTTTAACTGCAGAACTGCAGGGCCCAGAAATTTTTGTATCTGTATTTATAGTCTTGTTTGAGCAATATTTAAAAATGTCCATGCCTTTAGGTGAAGTTTACCAGCAGGATGCTTTCTGAATTCCTGTTTTACAAGTAGATGAATATAAATACATGAGGTGTTGATGTTTGGACATTGTTTAGAGTAGTTGGGGTTTGTTTTGGGTTTTGGGTTGTTTTTTTTCCTGTGGGTCTGATATTTTTCATTTTACTTTCGGGCTGCAGATTTCTGTGAGGCCGTCAGGAAAATAGCTGTGCTTTATAATTCTGTGCACTCCCAATTTCCTTCCTGCAGGTTGGTGAGGATGGCCTGCAGATCTGTGTCGAGATATGCGGGTGTGCCCTCCAGCTGGACCTGCGTGAAGATCCCACCATGAAGAGTCTTATTTACAAAGCAATCGCTCACTTTCTGCCCAACGACCTGGAGATCCTGCGGATTTGTGCTCTCTCCATCTTTTTCCTGGAGCGCACCTTAGAATCTTACTACACTGTTGAACACTTGTATAAGTGTGCAGATGAAGAGTACAACGAGTGCACTAGCTCCGTTCAAAACCGCGTGCGTTTTGAGCTGCTCCCCATCCTGAAAAAGGGGTTGTTTTTCGATCCCGAGTTCTGGAATTTCTTGATGATCAAGCAGAACTGTTTGGCGCTGTTGGGGGATAAAGCCTTGGATGGCTTGGGTGAAAGTACACTGGAAAACTGCGCTGCAAATCCCGAGAAAATAGCGGAGTACAGGGCTCTGAGCGAGGAGCATGCCCGTTTGACAGATGTGAGCAACGGGGAGCTCGACCCTGGGAACTGCTCCGGGGCCCGGTCCAAAGGCCATGCCAAAAAGAACCACGAAGCTCTGGGGGCCCCTAAAAGCTTGGATAGAAGTGAGCCCAGGCACCGCTGCGTGATATGCAACAAGGAGTTCCTCGGCGATCACATCGTGAAACACGCACAGGCTCACCAGAAAAAGGGCAGCTTTTCCTGTGTGCTTTGCACCAGAAAGTTCAGGCAGAAGGGACTGATGCTGAAGCACTTGAGGAATCACGTCAGGAAGATAGAGAGGCAACACCTTGCTGCGGTTCGTGAGGCTGGTCAGCAGGCTCCTGCTCTTAGGGAAGTAGGATGTTCTGATGTTTCTCTGTCTCTTGAAAACGGGAATTCCTGTGGTTCCAAAGATACTGCACCAGCGGCTGCAGTAGCTCCAGGTGCTGAGCGAGTGGTCCAAGAGGAGGATGAGAATGCAGAACAGGGTTTTGATGCGGTGGAAAACCACCTCAGTGACCAGGATGATGCTACTGAAAACAGTAGTGACAGCTGTTTTAATAATGTTCCTGATGCTTTAAGTACGGAGAGTTTGCCTGAAGATGATGAGAACTCCAGTAAAGAGTCACCTGTTCTGCATAAAGTGAATGGGGCTTTTTGCCCTCGAAAACACATTGATGCTTTGGATGAGGAAGGAACCTTTAAGTGCCCTGCTAACGGTTGTGCTCGTGTGTTTAAAAAGATAAGATTCCTCAACAAACACGCCAGGAAAAGTCATCCAACTGACCTGAAGGTGCAGCAACACATAATGAAGTGGAATAAAGGAAAGTGTCGGTTCTGCCAGAGAAAATTTGCTGATTCCCAACATTTTATAGACCACCTGAAGAGACACGTGTATCCAAATGTTTACTTTTGTTTACACTTTAATTGTAATCAGAGATTTAAGCTGTCGACTGAGCTTGCAGAGCATACGAAAAGTCACAGTGTGTTTAAAGCTCAGTGCAATTTTTCAGACTGCTGTGAGCTGTTTGAGGAGCTCCCTTTGCTGTATGAACACGAGGCTCAGCATTATTTAAATAAAGCCCCGGAATGTTTGGAAGATGCAAGTGAAAAAGATTCTTCAGATGATCCCTCAGAACTTTGTGGTTTCCAGGATGATGACGAATCCGTTAATGAAAAAGAAACTGTAGATTTACCAATTCCAACTTGGAAGTCGAGGAAGGACTCTACAGAACCAAAGACATACATTCAAAGTGTGGAGAAGAAAGCAAATAACGTCATTCACAATGGAAATGAAAGTTCATCTGAGGGTAGTACTACAGTTTCATGTTCCATAGACCAAAAGGCACCTGTGTTACAGCCAAATTCTGAAAACTGTAGTGTTGTTAGTGACCAATTAGTCAATGGGCACAGTGACCCAGGTCAGACGTCATCCAAGTCATCACAGACACCTTTGGACAGAGGGGCAGATGAAACAAGGACAGAAAATGGGTCAGTGTTACCAGTTTTACAGAATTGCCACGATGCACCACAAAACAATAATAATAATGCTGCTGCTGCTGCCTCACAAGTACCTTCTAAACCAAATCAGACAACAGAGACTACTTCATATGGTGTCATCCTAACAAAACCCTACGTTAGACCATTGCCTCCAAGTTACCTTGATGAACGTTACATTAGCATGCCAAAACGTAGAAAAATTTTGGCTGAGGAAGTAGATGCTTACTCTGAACAAGATAAAATTTGTAGCAAAACAACAGAAAGATTTAGATGTGGCAACTGCTTGACCATCTACTGTAATTCAGAAGCACTTGAGGCTCACCTTGCACAAAAGAAGTGTCAGACGCTCTTTGGATTCGATTCAGATGATGAAAGTAAGTCCTTCCAGTCCTTCTGGGTTGGTTTCTTTGGGGGTCAATACCCATCAGAAAATGGTCTTGGAAATCAGACAGCCTGATGGAATAGATAGGCTAGAACTTAGTTAAATCACAATACTTGGCTAAACTGGGCTTTTAAATGGGCGTGCTGTTTAGAATGAGAAAGAGGTGGTGAGAATTTGTAAGCAGGTCTGCTGGAAAAGCCTTCTCATACAGAAGGGGTAATTCAGGCTGTCTGTCCTTGCATGTTTGAAACTAAACATGGTGAAAATCAGAAGCAGTGTTCTGGATTAAAGAAGAAGTTGCTTTTTGACCCCAGTTCATTCTCTTTTACAGGTGCCTGATTCAATGTTCTGGAGGAAAGTATCAGATAAGGAGTGGTGTGAGGAAACACTACATGAAGAAGCATCAGTTTGTTTCCCAGTTGGCCTTAAACAAGAAGCAGTCTCACATTACTGGAGAGAAACATGACCTTGATAAAGACAAAGCACATTTTTCTAGACAAAACTCACAGAGGAGTTAATAGGAGCTCTGCAGGTCTCGAGTCCAGAAAGGTTGCTACAAAATCCCCAAAGTACCAGTTCTCTGAAAAGCCATGTTCATTCCAAATAGGTGATTGAAGCTGAATGGCCCAGCCTTTCTAGCAGGAAGGTTTAAGGAAAATAAGGCAAGCAGAGATGTTAGTTGCCTTGTGGAAAAACCAGCCAATTCTGAAAGCTGCTTTAGTTTGTGTCATTAAAGGGGTGTCTGTCCACACAGCTGGGAAGGAATCGTTCCAGAACGTGTTAATTATTATGCTATGGATAAGAAATGCATAGAGGAACCATGCATTCTTTTTACAAAGCTCAAGTGTGGGAGTCGTATTATCTGCTCAAAAGAATGGAGCTCATTTAATAAACTTACACTCAGAATCCAAAGAGGAATGTGGAAAGAAATCTTGAGATAGATGGAATGCTGGAATAGCCAAAAACTCGAAATACAGCACATGAAAGGGAAAGTGAGTTGATGTGATATAAAACTTAAACACAGTGGAAATCAGATGCAATGCAAGAGAAGCCCTTTGCAAGGCCGAGATGAAGGTGCAGGTAAAGAGTGTCCTGTGAAACATCTGCTGTAGGTGTGGGAAGGCCAACCCAAGCAGTACATGCACAGATCCCTGTGTGGATTTTAACAGGAACTGACTGAAAACAAATGCAGAATGTTGAGGAGGTTAAACTTGCATTACAGAGCAGAGTTTGTTATTATGCAAATACAGAGGTCCCTCAGCTGTGGGTGTGACTGAAAAGAACTTGAGAAGGCAGACAAAAGCAGAGCACAGGTTGGAGGGGAAAAAAGAGATCAGGAAGAGCCTGTTTTACATGTGTGATAAATGGTGGTGGGCCACAACTCAGTACTGTAACTACTTATTTACTGTCTAGAGGAAGGGAGAAAATAGGTATGGACTCAGTCTCTTTAAGACACATTGTAACTTTATTTAGTAGCATCCCTTGAAAAGAGCCTTTCCCAGGAGTTGGTGAAGGAGTTACTGAAATGTTAAGCACTTTATTCGAAATTCACTGTTCACAGAAACAATCAGAATGTGAAGACAGGAAGTGTGAGTCCTTCAGCTCTATGTGTAACCCTGAAATGCAGAACATTTGGGAACCAAAAGGGTGCCCTTGTAGTTTTTGGTCTTCTCACCCCAGGCAGAGGTGTGGCAAACATGCACATTTACCGTGCTGATTTCTCCTCTCATTTATCTCCTGCCACCTGACAGAGTGTTTATTTGGGATCCTGTTGTACACGGGTAACATTTTAATGGGATTGTAGGCAGGGGGAGGGATGGTGGTGCAAACTGGTGTTCAGGGATGGAGTCGTCACAGGAATGTGGGGTGGCAAAGCCCAACTGCTCCTGCTCAGCCAGTTTATTTATGGAATAGTTCATCACGGTGTGTGTTTAGGGCTTAAATCAGCAGATATGGTAAAAAACTAATGCATAAAAAATCCAGAGGTGCATGAAACCTGTTCGTTGTAGCAATGGCTTACACTGGCAAACCCAAGGGTGTCGTTGTAAGATAGGCTGTGAAGTAGATCTGGAACTAAACCCAATAGCTCAGCAATGCCTCTGCTAATAATCCTCTGTGAAAGTAAACACAGATTTGCATTCATTCTGCTTTCTTTTCCCCCTCCTGGGAGGGTAAAAAGAATGCAAATTCGAAATCTTAACTCGAGGAAATTTTTTGCCTTAACTTTGAGTTGGATTGACAGCAAAGGTTATAAAATTATGATCACAGGTGTGTGTGCATTCCATCAGTACCGATCATGGCCCACTTTCAGAGATTTGTATGACATTCGAGGCACCAAAGAATTTCTTTTTTTTTTTTTTTGCAGCTGCAAAAAGCCTGATTTAAATGCATCGTTCATTATATATAAGTATTATACACACAATATATATATATTTACATATATAAATACAGTAAAAGTTTGTTTTAAATTTAAAGGGGTCCTTATCAGACAAATGCACTTTGACCTTTTTTGCTTTCAAGTTACCAACTAATTTTTAAGGACCCGGTTTTCACGTTGAATGTTCCCAGGCTCCCCTTTCTTTGCTTAACTTTGTTAATCTAGTTAAATTTCCTTAAATATATTTTGGGGGAAAAAAGTTTAATTTTAAAGTATTACAGTTCTAAAAATCTGAAAACCGAGTCAGTAGATATGGCAAAAATGTTTGTGTAAAATCTTTTCAATGTACCTTTAATCTTTGGTGCTTTTTTGCCTTTTCCCTGGAGCTCCATGTGTTTGAAGATGCTTTAAAATCATGATTGAGACTTGTATTTTCTTTGGTTTTAAGTGTGTAGATAAATGCATCTGTGTACATGCATAAACTGTGACCATAATTTTTTGTACCTGCATTAAACTCATTTTTTGTTCGAAGATGCTTTTCTTGGACACCACTATTTGTTGATATCATGTGTTCAGTAGATACACTCTGGAGAACAGGAAACATGAATTCTTCTGGAGGTGAAAATTAGCAAAAAAACCCCTAACAGTTACCAGAAATCTGTTAAATTGACCTAAAGTAGCAAGTGGGTGGTAACTTTTTTAAGTCATGATTTTTACTTCAAAAGACATTGCATTTTCTTTAAGCTCCTCTCTGATACCTGTTGGTATTCTCAGACAGTTGCAGTATTAAGCAACTTGAATCAGAAGCAAAAAGGTAACTTGTGTAATGTGTGTGGGATAATTCTCCATGCTTTTTAAGGATTCTTTACTATGTTGAGTATTACCTTGTACTAAGCCTGCAACTTGTAGGGCTGAAAAAGGTTACAAATCCAGATCTGAAATTTGGTTTGGTTTTGGTTTGGTTTTTTTTTTTCCCCAGGCATTAAGAAGCATTGTATGATACAATTGGAGATCCTTCAATAAATTGATTCAATATTTGATTCAATGAATACTAAAGTCCATGTGTAATGTAAGCCTTGCAACTCCCTCAAAGCTGCCTGAAGTTACACATGAGCTTGGGAGCTTTGTTGGATCAAGGTTTGTGCATTTGTTGCGGATAACTGTATTTCAATAACATTCCTCCAGTTGGCTGCAACTTGGATTTGGACTTTGCTTTTAAGACTCTTCTCTTAAGCTGATCATGTTTCACTGGAAAGGTCATGGAAATTCTAATTTCAAAGAGTTGCCACTTGTGGGCACCTTTCACAAAATAAAGGAATACTGAAAGTAGGTTGGAAGTGGTGATATCTGTGGGGAAAGGTCACTGGTACTTTGGTTATTTAGCCATATTCATTAAAATTATATAAATTGTATAGTTTGAATAATTTATAACATTAAACTTTGTGATTTTAATATCACATTGAAGGTTCAGCTGTACTCATTTCTTTTCTTAACACCAGTGCTATGGACAAAAGACCCAAAGGGGGTGGTAGTGTTACTATTTTCTTAATTTATTTGGTACTGTATAACACCTTTCTGATTAAATGCAGTGTGTGCATTTTGGGACTCTTAATTTGTAAAAGCTGTTACAGGTTCAGCAAGAAAGGAAATTTGTGCTTCCTTGTTGAATGTTAAATTATTTTACTTTGCATTTTATATAAGAGTACAAATTAAAACTGAGCCATCAAACTGCAATAAATCTACAGTAGTGTTTCATTTTAAAAACCTTTTTGTACTGTACATAGATTTGTTCAATAAAACATTGTCTTTGTTGTTGATAGAAATGGATCTTGTCTTTTGGAGAATCCCTCTGAAAATGCTGCTGCAAGGTTCACAGCTACTGTGTTGGGTTTGGTACATGATAGTTGCCTGTGAAGATGCCAGGTTTTGATGTTCCAGGGGTTATTTGGATATGAATATATCAAAATATATTTGGATATATATATGTGGATATTTGGATTTGAATTAACTGAGCTTCAAAATAGAGGGGTGGAGGGGGGCATTTAACTGCTAAAGTGATTTCCTAGGGCTCACAACCCAGCCAAGTCCGGATGCAGCTGTTTTAAGATGCCCCTGCTTCTGGTTAGTTGTTTTTTTTTTATCATAACATTGTTCGAGTTCTTCAGCGACCTTATATTACAAAATGCTGCCCTAAACCTCTTGGGAAGGCACTAATACATGGAGCTGAGCCTCGGTTTTTGTACTTTGTGAACTTTTGGTTTTGTTTCTGATAACCTCTGGTGTGAAACACTTGGTTTTCACTGCTTTGTTTGGTCCCGTTGATTGAATGGTGTAGTGCAGAGATAAAAGTGTAGTTGTTTTGTTTTGTTGGGTTTTTTTTCCTTGATTTTGCTTCTAAAAGTTCAGTACTTTAATCTGGAAACGCTGGTTTATTTAGAATTATTACTCTCAGTCCTGTCAACTTTTGATGTTCTTGGAGTTTAGTGTTGCACAGCTGGATTCTGAAGACTAAATATTGAGCTTTGAGGTGCCCGGATCAAGGAAGCACCTAAAAATTAGGTAGACCTCAAAAGACCAAAGGGGTACTTGAAATATCTAGGTAAGTTTAAGACAAACTTTGAGGTTCTGGAGTACGCGGGTTAACTTTGTACAGACCGAGCTGTGTATGCGTTGGGAGGCTGAGATGACCATTGGGAACTATTCTTTTTAGAATTATGGAGGGAAAAATAACAATTGTGACAGGTATAAAATACAAAAATATAAATTTGTAAGTGTATATAAACAGGTATAAAGGTTATGAATATATATCGCGGGTGAGGCCGCACCCGCTCAGAGCAGAGCGGGACCATCCCCGTCCCTCGCCCGGCCGGCGGGAGGGGAGGGCGGTCAATTACAGAGCTGTTTCATTACAAACTCCTCACACACACACACACACAAGATAAAACCTGTACATTTATTACATTTAATTTCCCTTCCCCGCGGCTTTTCGGGGCTCTGAGGTGCCTGTGAGGGGCCCGGCGGCTCCGGCCCGGAACCCTCGGTGCCCGCCGCCGTTTCCAGCCGGCGCCCGTGCGCGTTCAGCGGGGCGGCGCTGCCATGGCGGGCCCGGGGATGGGGCCGGGGCTGAGCGAGCGGGAGCGGGCGGGATGCCGGGCCCTGCTGGAGCTGCTCAGCACCGAGGAGCTGGTGGCGCTCACCGACACCGTCACCAGCCGCATGGTGCACCCGGAGAGCCGGCAAGGTGCGCGGGCGGGGGGGGGGGCTCTGCGGGCGGAGCGGGCCGGGCCCTGCCCCGGGCTCCGTTTCGGAGGTGCCCGGGGATGGGGGGGAGGGGGGGGGGGTGTTCCGGGCGCTTAAAGGGAAGCTTTTAAACTTTTTTCAATGCTCCGTTCGCGAGTTTTGGAAACAGCCGGGTGGGCTGGGTGCACCGCGAGTGGTTCAACTCTCCGGGGTGTTTCCACTGCAGGTTCTGTGTCAGCATCGCGCGGTTGTTCATTTCTCCTTCCCCGCATCCCTGTTACGTATTCATGACAATTCCCGACGCTTGTTAGCATGTATGCATGTCCGTATAAAGGTCTCTTGACGGTCTTGGTGGTCTTCTGTGTCATCTCTGTCTGACTTCCCCCACTCCCCCCCCCAAAGTTTTAAGTGACCGGTCTGTTAACTCCTTCAAGACAAAGTTAAAAACTCCCTGGGTGTTGCCTCAGTTCCCCTCCTCGCTGCTTCTTTAAATCACTTGGCTCTGCAGGGTTTTTTTTTTTTTGTTGTTGTTGTAAATACTGTCAGTTCTTGTTACATCTCTAAACCCCTATACTAGTAAATTTTTTTAAGTTCTCCAGCGCTTCTTTCTCCTCTCTTAGACCCCCCCCCCCCCCTACAACACTCCGGGCATCTCCCGCTGTGCCCCTTCGGAACGTATTTAGAGCTCAGGAGTCGCTCGCTGTTGGTGTTAATGACATTTGCTTTCAGGCTTTGAAAGGGTAAAACAAAAATCTAACACCCAACTTAGCTCTTCCCACTCGTGGTTGTGGCCTGCGTCATAACAGTTAATTTTTATAGGAGTTATTTCATTATTTTATTATGTTATTATTTTTGTTAGGTTAAGTTTTTTAAGCCTGACCCTCTCAGTGTGTTTCTCTGAAATATACTCATCCCAAAACCTCGAGTTTGTTCCATGTGATATGACTGAGACGGGTTTTTATAGGTCCCGTATTAAGTCCCAGCCTGAGTGCAGGTGAGAACTCTCTGCTGCAGTTACTTTAAAAGGTTTTAATTGTGAGAGAAGCACCTGCTAACTTCACTTCCTTCGCTTGCAGAAGCCATTCACGCCATCCTGGTTTACAGCCAGAACGTGGAAGAGCTTCTGAGACGCAGGAAAGTCTACCGAGAAATAATCTTTAAGTATTTGGCGGCCCAGGGGATTCCAGCCCCTCCTTCCTTGGAGAAACATCTGCTCATTGACCGTGTGAGGCAGTTCTGGAGTGGGCAGCTCTCAGCTCGAGCCTCCGAGTCGGGGCAGACAAAACCACAAGCAGAGGTGAGTCCTGCTCTCTGGGAAAGTCCTGCTCTTTGCTTTTGTTTTCTTTTCGTTTTGTTTTTTTTTTTTTTCCTTTGGGTTTTTTGTTTTTGCGGGTTTTCTTTAATTGCATCAGGTAAAGGTGTCTGTGCCAGTGTAGCACTTGCAGGGCCCAGTCTTCTGCTCTGTTTCACACAGTATTTTAGTGCATTTGAACTCTAATGTTTGCAGTTAGAGCTTTTTGGATTTTAGCAAAGTTATCTATCACTGAACTGTAAAGTTTGTGGCAGTGCCAGGTCCACATGCTTTGTTTTCCTTTGATATTGGTAACACTTAGCACGGTGTAATAACTTAATGTGTTTTGGCAATTCCAGGTTATTTTGAAGTTCAAAACTTGGACTTTTAGCAAATCATGGTGTGGTGTGATGAACTTTCAGTGTTTTATTTGTCTTGGGTGTAACACGATTAGAAGTTAATCACAGTTGATGGTGAAACAAATACAGCATTTCTATATAGAAGTCTCCAAACTTTTTGTGCTTAATTACTTAAAACTTAAAACACAGTTAAGTTAATACTCACTAGACTCTGGAGTTAACAAACTTGGTGAAGACTGCAAACATCACTTGTTAAAGTCACCAAACACCTTTCAGATGATTTTTTGGCAGTCTTACTACCAAAAAGGGCTAAATTTTGGGTACATCATGTGGTGGAGAAAAAGTTCTGGAACAGATTAATGCTTTGAGTTTCAGTTCTTTCTGGATTAGTTGTGCATTTTGTCATCACATCCTACTGACACAGGTAAAATGCCACCATAAATTCGCATTATTCTGTCAGCAGTAGGATTTGAATATTCAGAAGGTAACTTCTCAAGAAATACTGTTTGTTCTTGTCAGCTTCTTAGCAGCAGATGCAGAAACCAACACAATTCACCAGATTGAAAGGTACCAAAAGGAAGAGGCTGATGGCAACATGAAAAACCTGTCAACACAACTGCTTATTTATAAGCACTTTTCAGTAAATTGATGTGCCTTAATGTGAGATTGGCTTTTCAGGTTGGGTCTGGAAACATTCTTTTGGAAATGTAAAGGACAACAAAAAGTTATTAACCCAGACAACTTTATTCAGCAGAAATTTTGTCTCAGCATGAGAATCTTAGTCTCATGGATGTTGTTGAAAATCCTTTCCCTGCCCTTTTTCAGTAGAACTAGGATTTTTCTCTTTGTTTATAAGGAGATAAGACAAAACTGAAGCACTCTTCTAATTCAGAGAATTCTGAATTCTGAATATACAGAATCTGTCCAGATTCTCTATAAAAGACAATCACGTCCTTAAAAATAAATGAGATTTTATTTGGTGGTTTCTCTCTGTCACAGAACACTCGAAGAATACTTAGAATGTTTAAAATAAGTATGTGCATGATTTAATGCTCTTGAGTGGTAATTTTGCATTTTAAGGCTTGATAGTTCTAAGAAAAAAAAAAATCTTGCTTGATTGCAGAGTCACGGAGAGGGAGGGAAGTCACCGCAGGACGACATCGGTGTCCTGGGAGGCCAGTTCTGCCGGTGGTACTTCGAACTCCTGAACTCCCAGCACCCCTTGGGAGTGAAATCTGAGGAAACCTGGGGGCCACAGCATTTCTGGGAGGATGCCAGGATGAAGTTCTGCTACAACACCCTGGAGAAGAACGTGGAGCAGTACGTCGGGGCGGACATGGTGAGCCTCCGGCTGCTCTCCTTGGTGAGGGAGGAGTGCCTGCTCTTCAACCCCAACCTGCACGGCAACGGCCTGAAATTCGCCATGTCCCCTCACGGCCTGGTGCTGGTGGCGGTGGCCGGCACGGTGCACAGGGACAACGCTTGCCTGGGCATCTTCGAGCAGATCTTTGGGCTCATCAGCTGCCCCGTCAGGAACAACACCTGGAAAATCAAAGTGGTGGATCTCAAAATAGTGGGGCGGAACGCTATGGAGCCGGGGGTGCAGATGGAGAGACCCTCCATAAAATACGAGCCAAACCAGCTGAGGGAGTTCTACGATGGGAAGGAACTGACCGTGTTCGAACCTCAGAACTTCTGAGATTCTCTGAAGTTTTCTCGCGCTGGGGTGAGGGGTGGGTGATTGCACCCTTCTCTGGGGAAGGTTTTCTGAGGTACAAAATCTAAAGTTTTAACACAGGGGAGGCTTGTGGGCACCTTTCCAAGAGCTGTCACGTATTTCAGGTTTTGCACTGGAGAGGGGAGTTAGCTTGGTTATTCCTGCTGCAAAACGTGGTTAACGTGGCACTGTGGGCTGGCAGGAGTACAGGATGGATGACCTGGGCTTCACAAACTGCACATTCCTTCTCTTCAGGACACCAGTTTAAACCCTCAGCTGAGATGGAGCAGGAAGTCCTTGCACTTGACTTTGGGACTTTGGGATGGGCAGGTGTCGAGAAATGGACATCTCGAGTCTCAAGAAGCTTTTGGAGAGGGCAGACAACATTCTGTGGGTGGAGGGACGGAGGCAGCTGCCATTAATGTTCTGAATGTGGTTTAATGGGACATTGCAGGGAATTTAACACTGTTGAAGCCTTTTTTTGGTTTGCCTTTGGATGAATAACCTCCTTTCCTTTTACCCTGTGGTTCCAGCTTCACCATGAGCACAGACAAAGTGTTGTTCTGTGCCCCCAAACAGACAGGGCTGAGATGGTTGCCCAGGCACCCATTTCTAGCCCTGGCTCTCTTGGATCAAATAGTTCATTCCATAACTTGGCAGCAGCACTGTATGAACCAAATGCTTTGACAGTTGTTTTGTATATAATTGTAACAGAGTTCTTTATATAATAGTTGTGATTTTTGTACGTTTCCTCAGAAATAAGTATTTTGGGTACTCTGAGCTGCTTTATTCCATTGACTGCAAGTCAGTTTGTTAACACTGGTTACAACAATAGGTCCTACTAAGAAAAATATCCAAATACTACTAAATAACTGAAATTATTGCAATTATAGAACTTGATTTTGTTTTTTACTTTATTTATTTCTAAGGGATTAGAGGTGAAACAAAGTGGAAACACCTCTTTCTGCACCTTATTTGGGTTGTGTGCGAGTTCTGCTTTCATTTTGTAGCTTCACCAGTTCAAGTTGTGAAAATGGAAACATTCCCCCTAAGATACAAAACCAAAGGAACTGTTCACATGTTTGTTAAAGAGGACAAATGGTAAAATGTGGGTGGGTGAGGGGAAATAAGAAGAGTCAGGTATGCACAGAACTGATTTTTATGAGCAGTCTGGAACTTGTTTTCTCCTTAGAATTGTCTAAAATAATTTCTAAGCTAAAGTTCAAATACTGTGTTGGAATGTTCTTTGCCAATAAACAGCTGAGCTGATTAAAAATCAACCAAAGTTTAAAATTCAGGAGAGGAGTTTTCCTTTTATATGTTGAAATCTGCACTGATCAAGTTGTGTAAAAAGAGAAATAGAGGCCTTCAGTAAAGACATCAACAACCATAGGATTTGGCTTTTAGCCTGTGCAATGTCCTTTTGTGCTCAAAGAATTTTGATTTTGAAGACTTAGGGCAGTTTGAAGGGTTTTTTTCTCTCTCCTCTTCTTCCCTTACTCTCCTCATAGCCTGTGGGTGACATCTGGTGGCAGGTTGGTCGCTTGCCTGGAGCTGAAGGCAATTCCTCAGTCCTTGATAAGCATCTGCAAGGATGCTTTAGAGATATCAGCATGCTGAGAGTTCAGGATAGCTGTTGTTCTAGGGTTGTGATGAAGTAGCTTCCTGGCAACAAAATTTCAGGTGACTTGTGAACAAATGCATTTCTTTTGGCATCTCCTTCCCTATTTTTTTGTCCTACTTCTACTGACTGGGATCCTTAAAGCACACGTAGTCAGTATTGCTCATAATTGCAAAATTTTAATCACCTCTCAGGCCCAACAAAAGAACCTTCATCCAGAGGTAAGATGTGTCTGCATCATGCTGTGTTCCAAGTGTACCTTTTTTTTTTCCCTCCCCACCCCAGGTTCCCCAATTCTAATTATACAAATGCAAAGAAAACAGCCAAATATAGTAGAAATTATATTTGAACAGAGATGCTGGACATGCCCAGCCCTTCCTACTTTGTATGGAGTAGAATGAAAACTAAGAAACTTGCTTTGATAAATGTACAGAAAGAACAAAACCCAGCATTTGCTGGGTTTGTTGCCAGTAGTAATTGCCCTAACAGAGGCTCTTCAGAGACGTGGATGAGAACATTTTCCGTGGAAAATTATTGCAAGCGTCCACTGAAGCAGCCTGGCTAAGTCCAAGTAATCCCAAAGTGGGTTTGGATTTAGCAAAGCGAAAATCCTTGGAGCAAAGGGGTGAGGCAGTCAGTCTGCAGGACCACCATGCAGCCAGCTGGCAGTAACCTATCCCCCCTCCAAAAAAAATGTACAGTTTGTGTGCTGGCAGCATTTGGGCAACAGCTGTTTCATGCTCCTGGTGCACAGCCCTGTTTGCTAATGTAAACACAGCTTAAGGGTGATGAAAATGGTGATAGGGCCTCCTTAGGGCTAAATTCAATTAGTTCTCATCTCAATGCCTTTTAAAAATGTGTGTATATATATATATATGTACACACATATTTTTAACAAGTCTCTCACTTTCAAGCGTTTCCCCTGTGAGAGTTACATTTCAAGTGGATTAATTGTCAGTTCCTCTTTAACACCAATAATCACCAGCCATCATGTCAGTCCTTGTTCATCTATCCCTTTTCCTCAGTTCATTAAGTATTATTTATTGCGTGGCTGGGTTTTGAGTATTAATGAATTCTTCTCCGAGTTTGCATTTTTCATAGAAACAAATTGATCCTTTTAATATCTCTTCGGTAATTATGTGTTTAGATACATTTGCACAGTGTGCCCTGGCTCTAACAAGATTAGTGGCAGGAAAATCCCATCCTGCAGATTAAACGTGATGCATTGAGTTGAACTTTAGGATTTTCCTCTCGTGTTTCATCACGAAGGTTTATTACAGCAAAAACCCACTTTTGTCTTCAATTACTTGCAGGCTGATGCAGCAGAACAAAGGTAAGGGAGTCTGGTTATCCTGGTGGGTTTTTTTTTTTGGTTTTTTTTTTTTGATGTGTGACTTTAGAAAATTGCTAAGCAAAACTGTCCTGCAGCTTGTTTGTGTTGATGTTAAACTGGGATTTCTCATGTCCTGAGAGTCGGAAACATTCCTTAAATTTGTAAGTTTAATTCGTAACTGTGCCATGGTGCAGTTGCACGGAGGTGGTGCAGTTACCATCAGTGTTTTTGGGACAGTTAGGAGTGTCCAATCCTCTAATTCTCTTGCACACAAAGTGCCCTAAATCTGCACTCTGCACATGTTATATCTCCCCTCGGCCTCACAGATCCTGGGGAAGGCTGGAGAGAATTGGAGCCCTCCTACTTTTCCTATCTGCTTGCAGTAACTAGAGCATTACAAATTAGGAAATGGGCTTAAAAGAGAATTATTTTTACTTCTATTATCTTCTGGTTTTCACCCTTTCCCCTTGAAATTCTGAGCTCTTTGCTTCACTTACAGATCCCTTCTGCTCCCACGAGCTGGTGACACACTCCAGGTAATCCCTGACATTCTCAGCCTGCAAAAGGGTTGTCCTGAAAGGTTGTGCTCCTTCTCCCATTCCCAGTGGGTTGTTTAAAGGAAGTTTCTGCTTCTCTGGGCTAATTTTCTGTTCCCTCGAGAGGGAAGATGGCTCTGCATGTGCAACATCATCAACATTAACGTTTCCCAGCACAGCACAACTGGGGCAACGTTTCCATTCATCCTTTTAACCTTTTGCAGTGCCTGAAAATGTTATAGAAGGTAAGAATACAGAGTCCTTGATTTATATTTATCCCACTTTATTTATGCCACTTTGCCAGTGCCAAACAAGCTCATGAGTTCCCAAGTTAATGATGATCATGGATGTAGCAGTTTTATTTTTATGGAAGTGACACATTCAAGCACAACATTATTTCTGTGGATGTAAAACCTCTGCAGGTTCAGCTCACATCCATTTCCAACTCTTGAATGGTTGTGATGTGTTTCTCCTGAAAATACCTCTAAATCTGGCTTGTGGGAACTTACCCTAATGATGAATTAATGTTAATATTAACATTACTTTGCAGAGGTGACAAAAGCAATCCTGCAGCACCCTAAAGGCATTGTCCCAAATTTACATTTAACTAGAAGTGATTATTAGAACTGTTTTCATTTATCTTAATAGTACTGAAGACTAGACTATGATGAATCAGATTATGGACTGGGTACAATTCTATATAATAAAAATGCATAACAAAGAGCTTCATGACAGAGATGAAGGAAAAAATTTAGAGTGGAACATTTTAAAAATTCCAAATATATGATCAGATACTTGCTTGGCAAATACTGTCCACGTGGACTATGTGCACTGAGGACTGTAGTTCACTACAGTAAGAAAATGACTCGTAGATTTGTCCTGGATCCATTAAAAACTAACAAAAATCCATCAGCTGAAGGCAGTGGGAGGTGGTGGCTGCTTGACTCACCTGCCACGCTTCAAATCCTCAATGCCTGTTTTTAACCTGGCAAATCCCAGCTGGGTTGGGTGGACTTGCCAGCTGCAAAAGTGAGTGCTGTGTGTACCCCTGGCTGCAGAGAGAGGCTTTTTGTGGTAGAGATGATTATTTTATTTTCTTTTTTTCTTTTTCTTTTTCTTTTTTTTTTCTTTTTTTATAAATTTTTTTGGCCTTTTTTGAGGTTTTGTTTCATGTCAGGATTGTGAATAACCTGCAGAGGATTTTTCAGACGAAGTCCTGGAGGAAGAGCTGTTATTTAGGAGTGCTGAGCTAAAATGTTTTATCCTCTTTCTGTTGGCATAGTCCAACCAGCTCTGTTGATGTGTAGGAGCAGAGAAGAAATACTCAGTGTTCTTCTCCTCCACCTCTAAGTAAAAATGGGATCAGAGGGAGCAAACTGGCCTGTTTTGTAGCTCTTATCAGTGATTTGCCTTTTGCTGTGCTCCAACCTGTGTTCATGGGTGTGCAGATGAAAGAAATAAGTTGTAATTTGTTGTTGAACTGCAGATCCAGACTTGTGACACTGTTCTGTCAGGTTGATAGAAAGTCTGTGGTTTTTTTTTTTGTTTTTGGTTTTTTTTTTTGTTTGTTTGGGTTTTTTTTTGTTTTTGTTTTTGTTTTTGTTTTTTGAGGAAAGCTTTTATAAAACTCTCACATCTGAGGAAGGGCACTTGGAAAATCCAACTGCAATCTGATGCAGGTGGCTGGGGATAATGGAGCTATAACCCATCATGTAAAAAAAAATAAAAAAAAATAAAAAAATCAATCAATAGGGTTGTTGGTTGATACCAAACAATGTCTCACAACTGGGCACGTTTTGTCTTGTGCTGTATTTGCCTGGGAGCACAGATGAGGTGTTAAAAGACCTGGCCCAAAGTTCACGCTGTAATATGCTGTACTGCACAAACCTTAAATCCTCAGATCTGCTCCCTTTGGCAGTGAGTGGTAACAGCAACAAAACAAAAAGTCGTTTGTCTGGCCACGTTTTGGCTGCTTTCTGCCTCTTGCAATTATTTCCGAGAGCATCCATGGAACTGGATGTGGCTCTTTGGGATAAAGTGGTGGCAATAGGGAAGCAAAAGAAGCAAAAACAGGTAGTTGGTGCTGAGGGACTGAGAGGATCAGGAGAAGGTGGTGATGGAGCTGGGGTGAGCCAGGCATGAAAAGAACATCACATCACCCTGAGATGTGCTATCTGAGCGCTGTAGTTGCAGGCAGAAATGATGCTTTTTCACAAGCTGGGTGGCTTCCAAAAGACAGAAGAATATTCAGAGGTAAAAAAATCAGAATTCCAGCCAACATTCAGCTCCATCCTTACTCAGAGCTGAACTTCTCAGCAGCTGCACTTCCAACACTGCTTTGCAGATCTAATGCTTCCAAGATGCGGGGAATAAAATTCGGGGATGAATTTTAAGGAAGGTCCCAGAAATAAACTCGGTGTGGCAGATGTAGATTCGGCGTGTTCTGCACATTCTGAAGGGTTTGTTTTCATTGTGAAGCATGTACCCTCACACCCTCTAACATGTGCTCCCGTTCACTGACAGATTCGTTTCTCACAGTCCCTCTGGAATATTGGCACTCTCACCATCTACAAACAGACAGTCCAGGTCTGTGTCTGTCAGGGCTGTACTTCATTTTATTTACCCCACGCTCTTTGGGGAGGGGGGTGGGAAGGGAGGGAATTAATCAAAAAGAAGCGTGCAATCCTCCCTTTCCTCCTCCCCTTTATTTATTTCTTTATCTTGAAAGTTTTCTGAACTCTTTATTATTATTCCCAGAGTTCATTTTTTATTCCTTTTTTTTTTTTTTTTTTTTTTTCCTCCCAAAAGGAAAAGTGGCTGATCTCAGCAGGTGAGGGGCAGGGCGATGAGCTGTTGGAGACAAAAGGCATTTCAAGAGACCGTCGCGGAGACAAGGAGTCGTCTGGTGATCACCGCGGCTGGTGGGGAGAAGGGAAGGGGGTGCAGAGGAACTGGAAGGGTGAGGAGGAGCTGGGGGAGGAGTGGGGGTAGTAGATTCCCCACCGAGCATCAAGAGCCGCGGGGCTTCTGGGGGGGTCACAGCGGGGAAATGTGCCTTTCTACATGTATTGTGCTGTACCTGAGTGGTGTGTGGTGTATTTACACGCTACTGCCTTCCTGTCTGGAAAATGTGATGAACATGGAAAGCCCAGCGAGTGTGATGTGCCAGCAGCGTTTCTGTGTGGGACGCTTCCACTTTGCCAACCTCTCAGTAAGTAACAACCCAAGGGGCGAGGAGGAAGCACGAAAGTCCCGCACCGAGTGGCTGCACATATTAAAGGTAACTGATAACCTCCTTCAGGGCCAGCGCACTGACACCCCCAGCTCACTGAACGATGTCACACCACGCATCAGGCGTCCGCTTCGAGGGGCAGGCCGAGTCACCGCCCACAGCAAGCTGGTGATAACCACATTTCCCTTCTAAGGGAAGAACGTTCTGGCTGCGATTTGCGACAAAATCGTCGAGGGGAACGCTCAAAGCCCTGCTCAGCAGCGCCGCTGCAGTTCCGGCCGTGTCCGCGGCACGGCGCTGTTGCCCCGCGCTGGTGGCCTGCGGGGTGGCGGGGGCGCTGCAATTCCCACTCGCGGCCGCGAGAGGGCGACTGCGCCCTTAAAACCGGGCTCGGGGACCCCTTAAAGAGGATTTAAAATCGGGTTTAAATCCGGGACCAAAAAAAAAAAAAAAACCCCAGGCAGTTTTGCCCCGGACTCTAGAGGCAAACTTAGGGATGAGAGTTTGCGCGTGGTTGTTTGAGCAACAGGTACCAGACGGGCCGAAGGGGCGGCGGCGGGAGAGCTGCTGGTGATGCTCGTAATCAAAGCTAAGGGAGGATTTTTGTCGCCGAGGTGACTGGGAAGGGCTTTGAATCGCCAGCGGAGCTACTGCCTGTTCTTGTGCAGTTCGCCCCGTTCTCAGGGACGGGCGGTGTGAAGACATTCCCAACTCCAGCGCCCACTTCCCCTCCCGAGGGGCGTCGCTGGCAAGACTCCAAATCCCACTGATGATGGCTCGAGCTGAAAGAGGGGCAGCACCAGTACCGGGGTCATTTCTAACGTCCCTGCTGACAGCCCGGCCCTACAGAGCCCTCACTCTTTTGCAGAGCTCACCCCGTGCAAGGGTATTTGCATCTTGCCTCGGGTCTGCTTTTCTTCCACGTACAACAACTTCTGATGCAGGGCAGGCATCCAGTCCTGATCTGAAAAAAATTTTAAACAAAGCAAAAAGGGCCCGAGTTCACCCCCTGGCAGCTCATTTCGGTGGGTAACTGCTGAAAATGAGTACTTTACTTCTTATTTTAAATCACCTGGGTTGAGCTTGCAGCCCCTGCATGGGATTATCCCTTCCCCCTGCCAGGGCACCCTTCAAGGGGCATTTGGGAGGCGTTTCTGGCCAAACCCTCAGGCTGAACTTTGTTTCCTCCGTGCAGAAACAACGTTTGCGCTGTTGGTGATCCCCATCCCGCCCGAAAAAGCCTCTTCCTGCCCCTGCTGTGAAGATGACGGGCTCCAACCTGGGACAAATCCATGGGAACGGCGGTTTGGAGGGCACTGGGCTCGCGCTTTCACACTGGAAAAGCAGCATTTGCTGGAGGGAGTTGAGGGGCTTTTACCTTGGCTCCGGCCCACAGGCTTCCTTCGGAATGTTCCTTTCACATGGAAATCCGTGCCAAGTGAAGATTGCTGGCTCTGGCTGGCGTGTCAGCCCTGGCAAGGGACACAAAGGTCCTGCAGCACTGGATAGAGGTGGCACAAGGAAAAGGAAAGAGGTTTGGTTCGTGCTGGCTCCTGGAACGGGGCAGGGAGTCCACGTGGAAGGAGTGGGAGAAGCGGGAGGGAGCGCAGGGAAAGAGAGCTGGATTTATGAACATTAATTCCAAATAATCAGTTTTCCGCTGAGGGCAGCCCCACCAATCTCTAATTTCCCTGCCTCAGAGGCACCACTCGAGTCCCTTGCCTGCTCCACGGGAAGCCTGGGCCAAGCAAGCACACCTGCATTAACTCTGCTGCACGTAATTTATGGAGCCAGCTTCACCACAACCCTTTTTTTTGTTTGTTTCCTGTCACCAGCAGAACAAAAGTAACCCCCATAGTTTGGGTTTCCATCGGCATCACGCTGTGCAAACAAGGTGCTGCTCCAAGGAATGAGTCCCTGCCTTCACTGGGAACATCCTTGGGGGTTTTCTCCAGCCACGTGGAAGAGCTGGAAGGTCCCTGATGCCAGGAGGCAGCAGGTTACCTACTGGAGCCCGTGTCCATAGAATTCCAGGGGGCTGGATGGGATATATGTGATCCCTGCAGGAACTGCAGGGGATAAGAAGCCCCCTTGTGAGCTGGAGACTATCAGGTTCACCCAGGGAACTCTCCGAAAAGGCAAAGAGTATGTGGGATTTAAACACTCCAGAGGCTCAAATCCCATTGCCTTGCTGCCTGGAAAGGATGGATAGCTATGAATTAGCAAAAATTTCTTTTTTTCCCCTTTTACAAATCTTAGTTCTGTGTGTGCCTGCAGAACATCTTCACAAGGTGTTTTCCCCAGGACCAGCAGCTGCCTTTTGCCCCCCAGGTGAGAGCAGAGGGGGGATCTTGTCAACTGGTCCCTGGGAAAATGGGAGGTTTCCTAGGTCCAATTCCCAGATTGTTCTGGGAAATCAAATTGTCTTGTGAAAGAAAGTTAAAAATGAAATGGCCCCACGTAGTGTCACTTTTGGGAAGGCTTCTTACCCTCAGACCCCCCAATCAGGTGCTGAGCATTGAAAGCACAAAGTGGGAGCAGGAGAAAATTTGAGGACTTCACTTTCCAGGTTCTTAAAAACTTTCAAATAGTTGTTTTTAAATTTATTCATTAATCAGTGAAGGTGTTAATCAATGTAAAAAAATAGCCTGGGCCATGGCAATCCCAACCGTGAGTACAGACTGAGAAATGAGCTGAGAAATGAGAACAAAAGGACTTGGGGATCCTCAGGGATGAGAAATTGGACATGAGCTGGCAATGTGTGCTCAAAACACATCCCCAAAATTTATTCATTCTTTCCTTGAAATTTCTGTTGTAATTTCTTTTTTTCTTTTTTCTTTTTTTTTAAATTTCTTTTAAAGTCATACTGAACAGAAAGAAAACTTTGAATCTTCAGTATTTATTTTACGGTTTTCTCTTCTTCTTTCTGGAAGGCAAATTGAATTTTATCCACATCTCACTTTAGTTCTGTGAATGTCTGGATGTTTTTCAGGAATGAAACCAGAGCTGTGGAATTTGAAGGCATTTTAAATGTCTGTCAGCATGAGATTGTGGTCTGTCCTACAGGCTCACGTGGTGCTGTGTCCCCATGGGCAGCTTGAAACAAGAGAACTCACCACACCTGAGACCTTGTTGGGAACAAAAAATAAATGATAATGGTTCTTTTCTTCTTTTCTGCTAGTTCTTTCATTTCCACAGTTCTCTGCTGTCCTCACTCTGGGGCGAAACATGCTTTACCTTATTTCTGTCAATCGTATTTCCTCACACAGGAAAGCTCTAAATAATCTCTTTTGCTACATCTCACTGCTCATCAGGGCATTTAAACATCTTCCAGGTGGGTTTTTTTTAATTGGAAGGAGGATGCCTGGGGGTGAAAAGTGAAGGTGAGGGAGTGAGGAAGGTGTGGTTAGGGCAGAATACAGATTTGTCACAGCTGGGAGAGGAAGGAGATCCCCTGCAAGCAAGAAAGGAGGGGAAACGCAAAGGAGGGAGATGGGTGAGGGACAGGTGCAAGGAGTTTAAGAAACCCTGATTACTTAATGGTTGAAAGGTGTTGCTGAGATTGCCAAGTTATATGTGTGTACTAATGCACTAATTGTTTTTTTGTGTGGTGTCTTGGTTCATGCAATCATCTATGACCAGTTACAGCTGAGTTATCAGTGGCAATGAATGATGGGAGTGTAGCACAGAGTTCAGGCAGCAATTCAAGTTAAGCTCTGGCTCTTTTCAGGAGCAGAAGGGCTTTTCTCTTCGAGGCTTCCTTTGAATTTTTCAGAAGATCCCTCTTGGAGTGGAGCAGAAGAACCCCCTGGCTGACCTCAGCAGAGAAGGTTGGTGAAAGTGGGTGAGATCCTCTCATGAAGGGTCTCCAGGCTTATTTCTGTAATGTTTTATAGCAGTGTCTGATGGTACAGATAAAAAAAAAAAAAAACAAGAGAGTGATGAATAGCACTGTGGGAGCTTTCAAACAAACCATGCCACGTGTCTCGCTTCGGGTGGTGTGAAAATCTTATCCCACGTGATTTGTGTGAATTGAATATAGATTGGGGCTACCAGAAGTGATGGGATGGCAGCAGTGATGGCCAGGGAGGAGTATTTTTGCCAGGAGGTCATTTTTAGAGGTAGAAAGAAAGACTGGTCATTTTTAGAGGTAGAAAACTAGAGTTTGCTTGTGGAGAAGTACTGAAGTGAAAATTAAAAGTGTAGCTCAATAAGCTGCTGGTGGTACTGGATGGAGTGATGGAGTTAGTCCTGGCTGAGCTGGTCTTCGTTGTCACTGTGGAAGTTCTCCCAGAAGAGAAGGGACCTGATGCTCAGGAGCTGCAGGAGCTTTTGTTCTCCCTCTGTCTGCAGAAAAACAAGAGAACTGAACAGTGGCTGCTGGCACTGAGCGAAGGTGTTGTGAAATGATTCAGAAAACAATCTCAAAGCCTTAATTCCAGTGTATTCTAAACACAGAATGATGTGCTTTGCAGTGCTCTGAGCTGGAGAGGTGTGAGGGTAACGACAGAAAAGGCTGCTGTGGTGCTTTTGAGGGCAGTGAAGTCCTGGGTTTGTTACCTAGTGGCTGCTGAGTTTTCTGCTATTGTTACAGTGTTGGTGAGTGTGAAGCATTTTGGACTATCTTGCTTTTTTGTTTTGTTTCGTTGAAGTGAATGCATCCTTTATTTGTGTTAGTGCTTTTACACAGCTGGTGAATTTTCTGAAAAGCCGAAATTCCTCATGCCTGTGGTGAATCCCCTCGTAAAGTCTTGGTGCTCTCTTGCAACCATCCCTTTATTTCTCTCCTCTCTTTTTACCTTTAATTGCTAGTGTAACTGCTCAAGAGCAAAGCTGTCTCCATTTTAAACACAGAAAGGGCAGAGAATCCCTCCTTGGTGTAAGAGAGAGGTGGGAGAAACGAGTTGGAACTTGCATGTTAAACAGGACCTTGATCTGTTGCTTTAACATTTAAAGCACAGATTTCAACAGGGCCATTTTTGCAGGTTCCATTGTAAGAGTGTGAGTGGGACACCAGAGTTTGAAGAGGGACTTCCCTGACATTATTACTGGCTACTAAATCTGTCAAAGCAAAGCTGTGAGCTGTGGATAACACAGTTTTCAGACTTGCAGTGCTGGAGGGGTCTGGCAGAGATGGTTTTTCCTTTTGGGAGAGGGGGGGAAGGTTAATGATTTGACACAATTTCCATGGGGTGGAGAGGGAGAGAACAAATATTCCTCTTGGGAAATATCAGGTGCAGGACTCCTGAGTGATGTCTGGAACAAGGATATTTGCAGCCTTGTTGGGGAACAGCACTCTTTCCACAGCCAAAACCTGGGACAGCCAGAAAGGCCTGACCCTGCTGCAGTTCCTGCTCTGCAAATAAAGAGCATCTGCAGAGAAATTTCCCCTGGTGTCTTGATAATCTGCTTAGCTGGGCACTGCAGAGGTGAACCCTCAGCTGTGGCTCTGTCCAATAAACACCAGCTGGAGCATCTCCATCTTCTCTGGCCGTGAAGTACAAACTGGGAAGTGTCCAGTGGGTTCCTCTGGCTGTGGTGCAGTGGAAACCCTCACTGATGGGTCTGTCCCCTTTGAAATGCTGATGTTGTACAAGGCAAACACCATGCACCTGCGATGTTCTTCCATCACACAGTGATACAAGGATTTCACAGAGCTTTATTTTTCCAAGGAAAATAGGATGACAAGATCCCTGTCCTGGCTGGCGTTGATGGGAAGGTCACCAGGTCAGCCCCTGTAGTTTCTCTGGCTGATACCCCAGCCCAGGAGAGTGATTTTCAATTAGTGTGCCCTCTCCTATTACTGGCTATGAAAGCCACTGTTTCCTTTTCCCTCCATAGCAAAAGGCAAAATAGGACAAAGCCAAGGATGCCAGTGCTGGTGGGAAATGGGGAGCCTTCGGACACTGGTGCCCCAAACACGTGTATGAACGTGCAGTATAAGAGTTAAACCCAAATAATCTCTCAGATAAACCTTGGGGGATGGGTTTGCTGCTGGGAAAAAACCGAATTGCTGCAGGTGGATCATGTAGTGGCACCTCTGGTGTCAGGGATCTGGCTCACAAGCTGCTTGCCCTACATACCCTGACCTACATAGTGAGAGCTAACCCAAGTTTTGCACACAACACGAGTGGGAAAAGAGGTTCTTCAGCGAGCTCTGTTTACCTGGAAAACCTGGAGTGTCTCTGCTCTGTGAAGATGATTTTTGGGGAAGGAATAAGGACTTAGAGGAGCAGCTTAAAGCACATAAAGCAGGAGGTCATGTTGCACCGATATGAGATTGATCGAAGGGAGATTCGTGGCACTTGGTTCCAACACACACAGCTTCGTTGTCTTTGCTCCCTGCACCTTCTCTTGTCCCATTTCTTCTCTCCAGAGCTCTGGCTGGGCTCCCTCCTGCTGGGGAAGGCTGGTGGCAGGCAGGGCACCAGGGCAGGATGTGCTTCTGGTGCTCTGTCCAATAAAGCTGAAGCCTTCCTGACTTCTGACCTCCAGCAGATCCTTCAAAGCTCTCCTAGTGGGAGACCTAACTAAGGTGTTTTAAGATCTCATGTGTTTACAAAGGTAGATATCAGATAAGTGCTGAAAAATGTGCAACTTAGTCTTTCTGACTGTTCCCCTGTCCCTTCTGCCACTCCTTTATGCGAAAGCAAAATGCTGCTGTAATGGCAAAACCTGTGAGATTTGACTTTCAGGGTGGTTTGGATACCTGTGCTTGGGGATGACACCTTTTAAGTTCCTCCTGTGGTCTTCTAGCAAATTACTCTTATTTCAAAATATATATTTGTTAATAAAAATACTCATCCCAAGTAATTTCTAAAATGGAAAAAAAATTGTCACCAGAGTTTCTCCACCTTATTGACTCAGAGATTTTTAACTGTTGCTTTGTTTTCTTGATGTTTTGGTGTAAATATTATTTTAAATGAGTGTAGGTTTGAGGATTTGTCTTTTTTGTGTGTGTGTGGGGGGGTGTTTTACGGAAATACTTCAAGTTTGGGGTTTTTTTTTAACCATTTTTATACTTTGCTACTTAAAATTAGAGGAACACAAGAAAGCAGAAGGGGCAAATCTCTGGGCTTCTTGAGAGTTTCACTGCTATCTTAACTGGGATTTGGATTTCACCTCAAAGAATGTTGAGGTTTTTCTCCTTTCCTTACAGATTCTTCTCTATTTAAAAAAAAAAAAAAAAAAGATATTGAATCTCCTATTGGATGAATAGATTCTTCCTTCAAGTTTCTCATCATATGCCACTGAGGGAGGGAAGGAACAGAATTATTTTGGTTTCAGTGGCAATCTAACAATTCCAGGGCCAAAAATGTGCGTGGACATCAGTCACCTGCCTCTTTATCTCCAGTATTTCCCAGGGAAATATCCCTGTGAATGAATTGTTCTCAGGGAAAAAAAAATCACTTAAACTGAAATCAGGCTTCTTTTGTAGCATCTATGAGTGATCCAAGGAGTTGATCTCTTGTCTGTCTGTGCTGCCAGCAAACCTCAGGCAGCTCAGACTTTCCCTTATTTCAGGTTATCTTTCCATTTCCATCGCACAGGACAGCAGAAAATTAACGTCTCTCAGCACAATTGGACTGGGACAGGATAAATAAAATACCACCAGCAACTGCTGCCTGTGATGTGTTTAGTGGATCCCTTGGATTCAGTGGTTTTTTTCAGCGATAGGAGGGTCTGGAGTTGGCCTCTGCTTGGGTTTTCAAGTGTTCTTTGGATGATGCAGCTCGAGCACCTTTCAAAAATTCGGTCCAGGATTAGGGCTGTTTGATTTTTGCAGTAATAACTTTTTTATTTTAATCTGATATTCATACATAGATGTATTTCTAGGACCAACAAATAGAGATAAATGTGCAGGCAAACTTGAGGAATTTGGAACATGTTTTACCAGATCAGGGATGGGAACGTTCAGCTGCTCATGAGTAATTTTGCAGGATTGTTTTTGTTTGACTGTTTCTTCTTGTGGCTGTATTGCCCAGACAGCTCCTGTCCAATCTGCTGCCTGCCCTGATCTTCAGGCACCAGCCAGGCAATAGAGCACAAAATAAAAATGCCAACACACCTTTAATTTCACAATGATGTGACTTTTTGACCTTCCTAGCCTTGTACATCCCTCTTCTCCCCGATTTCTTTAGTGGGAGAGCTGTTTTCTTCTGGGGGAGAAAAAGGAAGGAGGGGAATGCTGGAATTAGGAACGAAAAAACCCACCTGAATCTGTGTGTATCAACTGGTAAAGCAGAAATAAATGAATTGCTGTAAGATAAAATCAATCTTGGACTGAAAACGTGTTTATCATGCACTCCTTAAGTCACCAGAGCACCATTTATTGATGGTGAGTGATGAAAGACAAGATTAGTCAGTGCAGACTTCATCATGAAATTGTAATTTTATTAATGGATACAGAATTTTGTTGTTGTTTTGCAGAATATGAAAAAGAGGCAGGATATCTGGGGATGTGAGTGATGAATAGCTCAGCAAGCTTTCATAAAATTCGCTTAAATTCAGTAAGGTTTGTACAGTAGACCTCAGTGTTGGCTGTACAGGGTTGAGAATGCCTGAGCTTTGTACTTGGAGAACAGCAATGGAATTATTGGCAATTCCTGCTTGGGAATTGCAAAAAAAAATAGTGGGAATTGCATAAAAATGCCAGTAACTCGAAAAAGCACAGGCATTTTTTGAGTTTTGAGCTATAAAGTAACATAATCTCTGAAGCCTTGAATCCCAAAATATTAAAATAAAGGGGGGGGCGTTGCCCTAATGGGAACAAAAAACAAAAAAAAAAAAACAAAAAAACAAAACAAAACAAAAAAAAAAACAACAAAAAAAAAAAAAAACAAAAACAAAAAAAAAATTCATGCTCTGCCACAGATTGGACCAGAGGCAAATACTGACATTATTCTCTCGTCTAAAAGAAGAGAAAATTGAGGCAGGGCAGCCTTGATCTTATTGAGGAGAAGATTGAAGTGAAAAACAAGGTTGGTTGTTCTCACTTGAGAAGGGGTCTGAAAGCTGAAATTGCAAAATCAATTTACTATCATTACCGTAACAATTAAATTGACGTGATGAAAAGGAGGAGGATGGCTCAGAGAACCCACCCCCACAAAATATTTGCGTGTGCAGGTGGCAAAGCATCAGAGCTGCCCAGGGCAGAGCTGCCACGACTGCCTTCCCTCTGACATGACAGGCAGCTGCCTCCTCCCCTTGGTCCATGCTGGTTTCTCCACCAGAACTCCCTCATGTGCCGATTTATGGTTTGGTTTTTTTTTGTTTGTTTGTTTATTTTTTTAACCCCCTTAATTCTGTTGTCTGGGTGTCCCTCCAACCCCCCAGAGTGTTTTTCCCCCACCACGCTGCCTGTGTTTGTTGCTGTAATGAGACATCTGCTGCCCACCAGCTCTCCCGTGTGCCCCAGTGAGCGCTGCAGTTGACTGCTATCCTATTTATATTAATTGAACATGCTGTATTCTGCATACACCACTGATTACCCTCATTTATTTCGCCTCCTAAAGACCCGAGGATTTCTGTTGCCTGCCCTCGCCGCATTGTTTTACTCATTTGGCTCCAATTAGCCTCGGCTAATGAAAATACATTATCCCCAACCTCTTGTTGCCAGTTGCCGTTTCTAATGACATAATTTGTGAGTTTTTGAGCCTTTTCAAGGAGAGACGTCAGGAATTACGTTACAGCCGCTTCGGTGGGGTGGGGAAATATTAATTGCAGGCATCTGGGCTCCTTCCTTTAAAGGAGGCCGGTGATTTTTAGTTAACTAATAAATGTTGACATAATCAGGGAGCTATCAGCACCATATGTTGGCCTTTTGTGAGACGCGGATCTTATCCCTGCCCGGCTGGGTAAGGGAATGCTTCAGCGTTAGCACCACGTCCTGGTGTATTTTTAAAGCATCACTCAGCACGGGAAGATTGCTGCGAGAAGAGATGAAGCCTATTTAAAAAATAAAAAAAAAAAACAAACAAAAAAACAGGTGGGCCGTTTTCCCCAAGCCGAGCAGGTGAGGTTACCTTTAATGATAAACAGATGCCAAAAAAAAAAAAAAAAAAAAAAAAAAAAAAAAAAAAAGGCCGCTACTGTGCTTATCTCGCTGTGGTATTTGCAGAGCCCTTTTTTTTTTTTTTTTTTTTTTTTTTTTTTTTTTTTTTTTGTTAGCAGAGCCGTGCCCTGGGGGTGCTCTCACGGTGGGGGTGGAGAGGAGGCAGATCGAGCCCGTTCTGCTCGGGTGGGGTGCTCCCCTCTCTCCTTCCTCTCTTCCCCTCTCGGGGACATCATCTGCAAACACCGGGGCCCTGAGGATGCTGCTGCAGTTAATGAGATTTGAGGGTCGAATCTGAAGGAGAGAGAGGTGTGTGCTCCTGCCCTTCACAAGGCGGAGTGATGCGGCTCTTCTGCCTCACCACGCCACGGAATTAGTTCGGGAAATGTATCGAGATTTAAAAACAAAACAAAACCAACAAACCAACATTAATTTCAAGGATGTGACACGTACTGCCAAAAGGCAACAATTAATAAGTCATTGTGTCTAGTCCAAGCTGGGGTTTGACACTGTGAAATCCCCCATCTCCTTTGTCACTTGTTGGCTAACTTTATTTCGGACAAGGGAGCTTCCCAAGACCTCTCTCCGTCCATCTCTGATCTTCAGAAGAGTTTCTTTGGCCTGGGCTCCTCGGGTTTTTTCTGAAAACTTTTTATGGCCTCGTTCCTCAGAGAAAGTTGGACACCATCTGGGGGCACCTGGGTGGACAAGGCTGCCCCTCCCTCAAGGATGTTTTTCCACTGCCAGTGCGTAGAAAAAGAGGTTGTTTAGCACATGAGTAACTGCTGAAAAGGAAGGGTGGACTTAGGTGGGGGAAAGTTTGGGGAGGCATTACAGGCTGTGGCATGATGTGAGTGACTGCCTGGCAGAGTTGCACATAGACCTCTTTGTTCCAGGCAGCAGTTGGACGCCTGACAAGGACCGGGAGGATCAATTCTTCTCCATTAATCACCCTTTCCTTAGGATCGGTGCCTCTGCTGCCACCGGGAAGGATCGGTTTCCACCCTCCCCCAACCCAGTGTGAGGTGTCCCGTTTCCCCATTAACGTGATCAATCAACCCTCCCCGGCTCGCTGGGATCCAGGCAGCTCTGTGGGGTGGCAGTGGCCTCATCCCTGCCCCAAAAGATGCTCCGAGGGGAATCCTGCCTTGTGGTGGTGCTGCTGGAGTGAGTGCCCGGGCTCGTGGAGCGGACTGGCACCTTCTCAGCGCCCTTGGCTTCATCTTCTTCCTGAATTTTTTTTGCACGGGAGGTTTTTATAGAACAGGGAATTGTCGTGCTTTTGCTCTCGAGCCCCTCGAAATCACTGGGAAGGGGTGTTCAGAAGAGGTAGGATGAGTTGCATACCTCTTTCTTCGGGGTTTGCAACACCAAAAGCAAGAGTTATTTAGGAAACCGTCATCTTGTTGCACTCCAAAAGCACACAAGATGTGTTTACTTGATTTGTTGGTTAATATTCTTCATTTCTTGCCTGAAGGCAAGGTGGTAGTTGGTATGTCAAGAAGACAAGCTGTCTGGAAAGAATTTTTTTCTCTTATAAAATGGTGCCCCCTCCAGTATCTCACTTAGGCATTAACTGCAGCTACTTCCTCCATATACCCAGGGAAATGGAAGCCTATAGTGTCCCTGGAGTAACAAAATTACATTTTTAAGAAAGCTGGTTAAAGAACAGTCCTAACTCTAATCCCTTATGTGTGCCCTGTGTTTCTTCTCAAAAAGAACTGCCCCAGAGAGTTGTGAGATATAAAAGCACATTTTTACCTGAAGAAGCATAAACAGAAGCTTCATAAAAATCTTGTAACACAACACAGCACTAAAACACCGAGCATGATGGCAACTTCCCCATATCTGTGAGGTTTTCCCTAGATTATAGTGATGTCCCTTACTGTTCTGCAAGTTCATGGAGTCTGTTTGTTATGCAATTTGCATTTTGTTAACATTCAGCCAATGCACGTGTTCTCAGGGAGAGCTTAGCCCTGTAATCTGCACAGCCCTTCAGCTCCAGCCCTGGGTAATCGTGGCTTTCTGCTTCTCCCATAGGGTCTGTACTGCAAGGCTGCTAAACTTGCAGTGTTTTCCTTCCAATCCCCCCCTCCATCAGCAGACCCTGAGAAGGGGGTGCAGGGAGCTCCCCCTGGGCAGTCCATCCTCCCTCCCCAGCAGCATCAGGGGACACCCCGACCTGCTGTGGTCGAGACTTCAATTCTGTCACTCTGCCAGCAGCCCCCTCCTTCTGTTGTGCATTTTTAGCTTGGGGAGAATGCCCGGGGTGTGTTCCTGCCTGCTGTTATCTGCTGCTGGTCCAAGAGCACATCCAGGCTCCTTGCTCTGGTGGGTCAGCTTGCCTTTTTCCGATGGTTACAGGGAGGAGGGATGGTGCCCACCCCTTCTGGGCACTGATGGTTTGAGGGGTAACAGTAATTTCCTTCTGTGACTGGGGCTGTCCCCTGGCTGAGGTGGATCAGAGTCTCTCAGCAGGGCTCTGAGAGCCTGGTTTGAAGGAGAGGGAGCTGGGGTGGCTCTCAGGGGCAGGACCTGGGGGTGCTTTTTGCTTTACTGGCTCTGCTGGTGGATTTGCAGAGCAGTGGGTGGCTGGAACCACACGAGGCAGGAAAAGAAGAAGGTGGCTGAGGTGCCACTGGAGGAGATTTGGCAGGTGGAGGGGGGCAGGGAGCCAGGAGGACTTGTTCTCCTCTGCTGCCAGTGCAACTCTAGGGACGTGGAGAGAGGAAAATCGACTTGAAAAATGAATTTTTAGATGAGAAGTGTCACTTAAACAGGAAAGCAGTATGTGGCTGCTCTCTGTTAAGCTATGACACAAACACACTTTTGGGCATCCAGAGCACCACGATCCCATTTATTCTTTATTCCCTTCCTCCTCCTCTTTTTTTTTTGTTCTGTTTTTTTCTTTTTTAAGTGTGGAGACGTAGTGCTGGAGTACAAGATGAGAACAGAAATCACTGAGCAGCGTTCAGACAAAATACATCATTGCTTTAAATAAATCCCCCCTGCCACAGAGTTGGAGTTGAGTGGGGCAAGAGAAAAAGAGCCCATGAGAGGACAAGCTTATTGAGCCCAAAATGAATAGTCTTGTGTTAATCTTGCTGAGGCAGAACCTGAAGGCTCATGGCATTTGGCTTGAGGTAAAAGGTGTGTGTGTGTGTGTAAATTGGTGCTTGGGTGAGGTGTTTCTAGCCATGTTTTGATGATGTGCTGGCTAAAATATTACAGCTAGGTTAAACCCTGCCTTGGTTTGCCTTCTCCAGTGCCAGCACACACCTCCACAGCTGGAGAGTCCTCTGAAGGATATGTGGTTCTCCTTTTTTGGCAGCAGGAGGGCATGGACAGTGATTATGTCAGCTCTTTTTGAATAAGGTGGCTGAAGAAACAGGTTTAAAGTGAACCCGAATAAAAGGCTTACCCAGCTGCAGAAGCTGTCACTGGTGTAGCCTGGGATCTGTATTTTGGTGACAGACCTGTCTGTGTGTCTGGGCCAAGACTTATCTCGGTGCAACAACATCCCCCATGGCAGCTGGTGATTCTGAGTGCAAGCCTGAGACTGTCCCCTCTCTGCTCTTTATTAGGGATGGCGGCGAAAATCTTGTTTATATTAATTGGCCAAACCAACATCCAGTGTAACTGGAGGGAAATCCAGGAATATGGTGGAGTTTCTCTGTTTACTTGAGGCTAAAATCTGGCTTAATGGCCTTTATTTGAAGCTATTGATTAATGTCACCATCAAGCTTCAGTGCAAATGTCCTGGGGTCATCTCCTTGATGAGATGATGTGTTACCCCTCCCTATTTTTAATTGAGGGTCACTCTCTCGAGGCCCACTTTAAATTCTTCAGTGCAGGAATAAAAAAAGTTTTGAAGAGTTTATTTTTTCAGAGGTTTAGTGTCACTGTTCTTGCTCGATTGATAATCTTAATGGGTTATGTTTGGAATGGTTCCAAATTCTAATTTTGGAAATTGAATTGTTTTAGTGATTAAACAAAGTAACTGAGGGCATCACCCTATTAAATAAGATATTTCATGCATGTGATTAATTGTAATCTCAATGTAAATCGTTTTGATTTAGAGATTAATGTTGATTCTTTGCTTCAAATTTACTATCCATTTGTTTCCTTAATTAAAATTAAAGGTAGAAGACAGATAGCAGAAGAACCTCTTCAGGATGTTGATGTTCACTTTGTTAAATAGAACATTTTTCATTAGGAGGCTCAGAAGTAATAGGCTTGGGATAACTATATTAAACCTCAGACAATAGTGGATAGATTGTATGGGTTTCTATTGCTGGCTAAGCTTGTCATGCTTCAGATCACTTAAAAAATATTGGTAGCTGATCTTCTGGCTTGAATTCAGTCTTTTTTTTTTTTTTTTTTTTTTTTTTTTTTTTTTTTTTTTTCCCAAAATTAAAAGGTAGCCTTTGATAAATAGCTTCCTGCTTTTTAGAGAGGAAATTTCTCCATCATGCTGCCTTGGATAGTGTGTGTTTAAAATGATATCATGTTCCCAAGTCCAAATAAAAGAGTGTTATGAGGCTAGAGGCAATGTCTTTTATTCCCCAGCACTTACTTTCACACAGAGCTTCTATACCTGGTCCTGCTCCAAAGGGATCCAGCATCACATCAAGTTTTATGAGTGGTTATCTTTTCATTGCTCAGCTGTTAAACTAAATCCACTGGAGGGTATTAATGCACTGTGTTATCTCTGAATGTGGAAGCCAGGAACAGTACAAGGGTACTATTGACACAGCACTTGGAATTCCACTGTATATTCAGCAAAATGTTGCCTCTGTGCACGTGGAATACTTTATAATGCACAAAGAAGCCAGAGAAAGGATTTGTCACCTTCATTGAAAATACAGGAAGGTGACAACATTAGACAGTTTTTAGAGCTTTCCATGGAAATGCACATTCCTGACGAAGTTACCAAGTTGCTTTGTGTTAATTAGGTGTGCCTTGATAACAATGAGATGATCTTAATTTATCTTAAAAGAATGCAAATTATACATATATATATATATGCAAAGCATTATTGAGAACCATTTGAGATCAAACAATGGCAGTTCCCACACATCACCACTCTCCTGCCTAACTGGAGCTCGCAGCAGCAACATCCCATGCTTGATTTTTCTAGGAGATCTTGAGATAGATTTATTGAGCTGTGAAGATGGAGGAAACCTGAAAGTGCAATCAAAGGTTTTGAAGTTATCCTTGATGGATGTCTGACATGATCCTTAGCTGCTGCTTGTTTGATCTGTGCTGTTCCTTCCTAAAATCCGGTTTGTGTGGCTTTTGGTGCCAATGAAAGCTTGTCTGCTCTTGAATGTGTAAACCAGGTGCCTTATACAGAGTAAGAATCACCTGGCTGATGCCCACAGCCTTTTTCATTGAGCCAAAATCCTTTGGTCTGCCTTCCATGATACTGGTGAGAGATCCTCTCCTTGCAGAACTACTGGTGGTCAGATGGAATCAAGCCCATATATTCAGTTGTAGGCTTTTGGAGTTGGTGTTTGTGAGCTGCAGTTTTAATGAAATACCTTTTTTTTTTTTTTCCCTCAAGAAATGGAAAATTTATTAAATGTGAGGGGACTATAGTAACCATTTCAAAAGCAACAGCTTAAAATGTAAAATGTGTTAAAATGTGAATGTCTGAAACTCAGTTCTGGTGCATTCCTGGCATCACTCATGCAGTGAATGTTGTTAAGCCTGCTGAAAGCATAAAGTCTGTCCAGTATTTTCTACCTGTTGTAGTGAAAGTGTTTTTCTGCTATGAAAACTGACTTGAGCCAGTGTTAGTATGGGGAAATCCTCCACCATTTTAATTTTTCCAAAGAGTTTAAAGTTTGTTCAAAATTGAAGGGGCATTTTCAGGAATCCTCCTGGCATAACACACAACTGCTCATCGGTGACATTCAAGATGAAAAGCAGCTTCTGCCATCCCAAAACCTGCTTTCTCCGTGTCCTGTATGACTGACTTGCTTTAAAGATCTGCTACTGGTTGCAGGTTCCTTCCAAAGACTTGAAAAATCTTTTCCTTTGTATTCCAGAAGTGTTTAGGAGGGTTTGGGCTCTGCTCCTGGCAGCAGCCAGGCACCAGCACTGGGTCCCAGCTGGATGAGAGATGCCACTTAAATGTTTCCTCTCTGCTATTTGGTTTCCCAGAGAAATCAAAGATAATGATGGGGGAATGCTGACCTAATTTAAGTTTTATTGGAGCAAACCCACCACTCTGTAACCACTACAGAAAGAGATGTGCACTCTCGCTGATCCAAGCAGTGTGCAATTTCCTAATTATATCAGTGGAGAACTTCCCATGGAGATCAGGTAGGCACTGAAGAACTGCAGAGAAGTACCTGCCTATTTATCCTTTCAAAGGTTTTGTATAGGAGGAAAAGGAGGAGAGAGGGAGAAAACACAGGAACAGAGACTTTTATCCTATGGTTGCAATTAATTTAGGAATGTAATTTCTCAAAATCTATCCATCTTATCCACAGTTGTACCCTACCAAATGAGTAAATCATGTTTAATCAAAGTGATATGCCTCCCTCACAGACCAGAGGTTGGTCTGCCAGTGGAAACCTGCCCCCTTTGATCATGTCAGGACCCAGGTTTTGGCAGAGCTGGGGTGGTTTTTGCAGTGGCCCTGGGCTGGGGGATTGACATACAGGAGATGGTCTTTCCTCAGCCCTGCTCAGTGCTGTGTTTGATCCATCCATCCATCCCTCTGTGTCTTTCCCTGTGCCCCTTGGGCTGGCAAGGGTGCTCCTGCCTGCTTTGAGATCCTTCCTACAGCTTCTGATGTCTTCCAGGGCGGTGTTGTCCACACCTGCCTGGTGTGAACCCCCCCTATCCAGCCCTTGGTCTGCTCTCCCATTGGTCACCCCATGAGCATGAGGACATTTCCCCTCTGGGTGAATCTGTGGCACAAGGGAGTAAATGCATCATCATCATCTTCTCCTTTAGGAAGAAGGTTTTGCTTTCCTTTGTTTCCTCTTGTTGTGTGCCCACCAAGCTGTTCTTGATGCATTTTGTCCCTTTTTGGTTTAGCTCTGTGGCTTGCCTTTAATGCACTTTGATTAATGTTGGTTCTTTTGTGTTCCTCAGTCATGCAAACTTTTTTTTGACATATGATTTATGTTCCTTTCTGTTTTCAAGTGCTTCTTTCTGGCACAGCCCTGATGGTCTTGCTATTGCATTCTGTTCCTCTATATCAGAAGGAAAGCTGTTTTGCTTAAAATAATTATGTATATATATACACATGCCTTTTTATTTTTTTTTGATTGTTTTGATCCAAAGTGTTATTTATTACTCCCATATGTCAAATTCTGAATTGGTACTCTCCTACTCTCCTGTTAGTCAGGGCTTGAGCTGAAATAACTCCCCTCTAATATTTTCTCTGCATTTTTTTTTTTTTTTTTGTAGCAGAGGTGGGGGATTTATCCAGATGAAAGGTTATCCCATTAAATTCCAGCTGGTCAATGTGTCTCTGTACTGCTTTACCAACATACCCAGGTGAAGTTATGCACCAGGGAACAGTGGATTGTTCTCTGGTGTGCTTTTGGTTTAGCCACTGTGAAATGCCTATAATGACATCACCCTTGGTTTTTTCACCTTGTTTTAGTCTTCTTCACTCATTTCACATTTCATTACTCTTAAAATTTAATTATTAAATCCCTGCTTTCTTCCCACAGAGTAAGTTGTGCTCAGCTGTTTCTTTTGCACACAAAAGTCTTCTAGTACTGGTTCAAGTGTCAGAGCTCCTCATTTGTCCCTTCCCCTTGTAGGGTTATTATATAGACATCCAAATAAGTTTTTTCCCAAAGTGCCACACTGCTGCTTTCTTCTGATAGACTCTATTACAGCTCCTTATCACTTCCCCAGATTTCAGCCCTCTGGGCCAGATCGCTGCTTTTAGAACACGAGCATTTTGTTATCCGCTGCTACTCAATCTGCCTCAAAATCTTTCCCACTTGATAGGCAAGCTGATACTTCCCTTTCCCTGCTCTTCTTATCTCTGCTCAGAGACACTTCTCCCTGGGATAACATTCCCCCCCAGTTAAAGGAGCCAAGGATGTCTTGCTGGTGCCATCTGCACAGCTCGGCGCTCGCTTCCGAGCGGCATCTGTCTCTGCCACCAGCAACCCATGGGCCCCCACCCAGCCACCATCAGTCATGGGTGAGGGGGCACTGGGACCCTCCAGCTCCTCTGGGCTGGTTGGAAACAAATGGGCAGGGAGGAGAGAGAAGGGGGGGGGGGGGGGGAAGAAAAATTAAAAAAAAAACCCCTCGCTTTAATTATGGCTTCGGAGACTCCTGCTCAATGCTGAAATTTGTAAATGGTTTAATGGTAGCACAGTGTAATTAGAAAAAAGTTTATTAATCAGAATGTGAAGTCATATTGGAAATTAAACTCTTTTAAATTGCCTGGTTGTGGAATGCCTAATCACTAAAGGGGATAGTGCTTATTCTAACCTAAACCCCTTCCTGATGCTGCTTTTCTTGCATGGCAGGGAGAGAACTGAAAATAGCGAGGCAGGCTTTTCCAACAATTAAGCACAGTATGTGTATTATATATATATGCATACATATATTTTTTCCTGATGTCACTGCTTATTAAACTGAAATCCATGATCATAATTTTTCAGTGATTCATAATTTAACCTCGTGCTCTATGTAAATATTCAGTTCTCCACATGGCAATCAGAAGAAAACCCAGTGAACCTAATAATAATGCAGAATTTAATACAAAATATATGCAGGAGATAATTGGTGAAATGACCTTTCATTTGTGGCAGCAACTCCATCCTCCTGATTCAGAATTATTCCCATGCCTTCTACCCCCTCTTTAAGCTTGTTGTTTTGAATAATGACATCTCTCAATTAATTGGCAGACAGAAGAGTTGAAAGAAAGGGAATTTTCAGGGGGTGAGTTATACCCCACAGGCACATTTGTGCCTCAGGTGGAAATATGTGAGAGCCTGTCAGTGAGTGAAGCTGGGCTGCCATGGCCCAGGCTGGCATTTCAGAGTTGAGTGTGCCTTAGGACACTGTCTGAGCCTTTCTGAACCCTTAAACAATTGTAAGGAGAGAGCAGCTGAAGGTGCTTGTGACGTTTTGAGGCTTGTCAAGTGCTGCCAGACACATTCAGGCTTTTCAGGGCTGTCAGAGGAGTTAACCATGACAAGGAGTTAAATCCCAGGTCTGAAGAGTCCCGTGCAGGATCAGGGGACAGGTGTCAGTCTTTGTGAATGCATCTGGAGGTGCTTCCAGCAACCAAACCTTGGGATTTAACCTGTCAGGGGAGCCCTCCTTCAGGGGAGACACCTTTTGCCAGCTGTTCTGTCACCTGGCTGTGCCTGTGGAGCAGGGAGCACACATTTCTGCCCTAGATATGGTGGGAAGGGGGTACAGCCTGTCGAGGAGTCGATGTGAGAGGTCAAGGGTTTGTTTCTGATTCCTGCAGGAGGAAAGGAAGCACCTCATGCCCTTGGTTGGATGGAGTCATCATGGTGAGAAACGGCAGTTCAGGAGATGATTTAATGCTTAAATGCTGGGCGAAAAGTGTGTGTGCCTAAGGGAAGGCTATTCTTCAGATCCCTGGTTTTATAGCAGTGGCAAACAGGGAACTCCTGTCAGTATTTCCCGAAAGCCACCTATGGCCATGGACAGCACAGCCTGGTGCCCATCCTGCCTGGCTCCTGAGGCCAGGCTGGCTGGAGAAGCTCTTTCAGGACAGAATATTTTTGGTTAGAAGGGACCTACAGTGTTTCTACCACATTTTGCAGCGCTCTCCCGTTCCACAGCTCCGTGGGCTGTGCTGGAAGCAGTCCTCGTGCCAGGACAAATGCAATCCAGCTTTAATGAAACGAGATGAGACCTTTGTGTAAAAGCAACTGTAGGAACATAAGGTCAGGAAATGGTGCACCTCTCATGGGCAATTAGTGTATTCAAATGAAGCAAGGCTTTGCATGCCTTCTGTACTCCAGGAAATACTTGGACATGGCAGCTTGAGGAGTTGGAGCTTAATTGTTCATTCCTACCTCGATATATCTTATTGGAAAACACATTTCCAAACTGCTTACATTGTGCTTTAATGCTGTAGGAAGTTTTTATAAACATTTTATAAATGTTTCACAAACGTTCCTGAAACAAAAGTCTGAGTTCCAGTTGCTATCAGAGCCCACATGACAATTACTTGTAAGACTAGAAATGTCATTGAAAATACCTCAGATTTTCAAGTTGGCTGGTAGGCTAACACTATTTTTGTTGTTAGGACGAGAGGTAAAAGCATGTGTGTGTTTTCACTACATTAAATTTAGTATCACTGTCTCAGCATTAGCCTGTCCTTTCCTTATCACCATGTCTGTAAAACTGACTTACTTGCTGAAGGGACAATTTAAAACCCATTTCGTTGTGGGCAGGGGAGACCAGATATCTTCCTTAAAATATTCCTCCTACTTCTGTTACATCTCCTGAACACTGCAAATGCCCATTCTTATACCACAAGCAGCCAAGAACTGAGGCCAAGTGCCAGCCAGGGTGTGTGGTGCTACAAAACCTTCCATCATCTGCCCCTTCAGGCCCAGAAATGCATCCTGTGAGAGTGGAAAGTGATCTTAACTTACACTGTTTAAAATACTCCGGAGCTGGGAATTGTTTGGTTTCGCTTGTGAAACATTGCTCATTGAAGGAAATAGTAATTTTTTCTATACAAATATTTGGGGGAAGGGTTTCTCCTTTATTTTTTCTAGCATCTGACTTGGTGCATAACTTTGTTAAAAGCTGTCTTCACAGTGTGGTTTTTAACCCATGTGTTGTTTTGTTTAGGTAAACCAGTATTTGCCTCCTGTCTCCAGGCAAAAGAAATGGGCAAGGTCATCTGGCACAATTTGAATGATTTCTGTATCACTTGCTTTCTTTTAACAAATCATATCTGCTTAGCCTGAAACCTGTTCTACCTTCCACGCTGTTTGGGATCTTTAGGGCTGTATTCCACATGCTTTTTCTGGTGAGAAATTTTTCTCACCAGGAGCCCTAACGGATCTGGGAGTGGGTGATGGACATAAAACTGGCCATGTGGTCTTGGAATATGAATTTTGTGTGCCATTTACGCTTGGTGTTTGAACAGAGATGCTAGAGAGAGGTATTTGGCCTTTTGTGTGATTGATTTTCTACTGCAGTGTTAGTAGACTATTACTGTGTCTCAAAATAAACAAAGGTTCCATAATATATATAATTCCCAATAAAGCATACTAACTACCCATAGAATAACAGCAGGGCAGAAATAAATGTGAAAACCGCCATATTTATAAAGAGTTTTATGGAAAGTGATCTCTTCCAGCCTAAATGATTCCATGATGCTTTTTTTTTATAGGTAGGCCAACTCTTTCATGCCAGACATTTGTGGAGAGGGTGAACATTGGCAAGGTAGGGAAGGGTGCAAGTCCACTGCTGGGAATGGTCTAGAAGGGACTTCCTTTATTCAAGACACCATTATTTATGCATTTTGGGGAGTAGTTGTTGGTACCATGTGTAGGAAGGAATCTGGGTTATTTGACAGAAGAAAAATGCAGAACTCAATGTGGGCAGACCTGATTCTTACCTCATAACCTGGTGGCTCTCTCATAACCTAGATCTTCAAGTTGTGATGCGTGCCTTGTGTTCTCCCTGCTGCCTCAGGAAAGTACTTTGGAGGAATATGAAAACTTTGACCATTTGTGCAGGTTTGGGGTTTCAGTGGTGAAGGGGATTGGTTACCGTAGAGAGCACCCCAGAATGTGCTGAACTGGAAGGGACCCCCATGGATCACGGAGTCCAACTCCTGCCCCTGCACAGGACCATCCCCACATGGGCTGTGGAATTGCACCAGGGGATCCTTTAGCAGCACCCACAAAGGGTGTGCATGAGTCCACTCACTAAAGGGAGGAATAGTTTCCTACCATATCTGTGGTTGTTCGTGGCATTCTCTCAAGCAGTGGAAGATGTGTGGCTGGAAAGTTTAAGGTTACTGCCATAAAAATGTCATTCTTTTAGGGGAGAAAAAAAAAAGGTGATGCATTGCTCTATGATAATGAAGCACTTTGATTAAAAGCATCCAGCAGCCTGTGATGTATGGCAGTTAGCTGGAAGACCATCGGAGTGTAATTAATTATTAGCTGTTCTTTATGAGGTCTGGTTGCTCTTGGCAGGATTGATTTTGCATGGTGGCAGAGAAGCAGGCTCTTGTTTGGGAATGCTGCACAATTAATATGTGGATGTTGGCAGGAGCAGGTGGTGTGTGATGGGTGATGGAGCACAAAGCCTTTCACCTGCAGGCACTTTCTCGTGCCGAAGTCAGACAAGTTGTTGAGGCGATGAAGTTGCTGCTGATGGACTGGTTGGGAGCCAACAAGGCTTGTATGTGGTGGGTGTGCATCCACATCTCAGGAACCACCTGGGTTTGCTGTAGGACCCTTTGCAAGGCTCAGTCTGCAGGGGCTGTCAGGCTCTGGACACAAACTCTGCCATGAGAGGACCAAGGTGCACTTGCCCAGAGTTCTGTGCTGGTTTCTGTGCCCACCTCCTCTGCTGTTAAATTGAGGAGTCAGCATAATTTATCCCCTTTTATGAGAACTGTAAATGCTTTACATTTAGGTTTTCAGAAGGGAATGGTGCTTATTCACTGGAAGAGCATTGTTAGAACCATATATGCTTTAAATGTAGGTTTTCAGAAGGGAATGGTGATTATTCCCTCCCTGGAAGAGACTTGTTGGAAGCTAATCATCTCAGAAGTTGTTAGTACTGCAAAGGACTTTCAAAATCCTTAATTCAGTCATTTGATTTAATGAAACTAAAGTGGAATAATAAGAATTCCCCCCCCCCTTCTCCTCTGTACAATGTAAAAATCTTTTTTTGCTGTGAATGCTGCTCTCTGCAAATAGTAAAAGATTTTAGGCTGTCAGTAAATCTAGGAGCATCAGAAAAAATTAATCTAATTTTTGCATAGGTAAAAAATTAGAGGTAAAGCAGATAGTGTCATGCATGAGGTCTTACTATCCTTGTCTTACTCTGTCTGTTTGGCAAATTTGGAATCATTCTTCTGCCAGAGTGTGTGAATCTTTTCAAAAAGCATCTTTGTTGGTAGAAAGGAGAACCAAGCGAACAGGATGAGATCAGAAACTCTTGGGACAAACAGCCTGAGGGGTTTCCAGGATTTTGTTTTAAATGCAGAGGAGAAACTGAGCTTGCTATTTTTATTATGTCAATTAGAATCCACTGAAAGTTTTCAAGTGATCTTCAGGTGTACTTCTCTGAAACAAAAAATTTGATAAGTGCAGGCACCCTGCTGCTGAATTCCACTGAAATTTTTAATGAAAAGTAAAAAAAAAAAAAAAAAAAAAAAAATCCAAAAGCAACCAAACAACACACCCCCAACCCTAAAAGTATTTAGTAATACTTTGAAAAGCAAAGAGAAAACTTTTATGGGTTAGATTGGGTCCTGGGAAGCATGTGGCAATCCATGTTAAGGGTAGGGGTATCCTGCGAAGAAAGAGAATGAATTTTGAAATGTTGGAACTTGTATGTTCCAACACTTAGTGGATTTGCAGATCTCCAGTTTAAAGGGGTTCCCAGAGGTTCACCCTCAGGGAGAGGTGATGCTGGGAGATGAGGATTTCTTCCCTTTCCTCTGGACAGGAAGCTTTGAGGGGGGGGTCACCTCCTTGTTGCTCAGCTGGGAGATAAACAGGATCCAGCTCTGCTATTACACAATGTCTTTTCTTCCTGAAATGTAGTTTTCTTTTTCAGTGCAGCCCCTCTGCCACTTACTATGTAGCTAATTTAATCTAAGAAAACAATAGTTTGTAAATGACATTTGTGGTTAACTTTTGCTTATACGTCATAAAGGGAAATATCCCATAATTGTTATGGTCCCCTAGTAAATTCACTATTATTACCTAGTTATTTTGGCCATATGAATTACACCATATTTAGGGTCCCAGTTCAATAAAAGTACATCTGGTTCCTGTGCTGCACAAAGCTATTAAAGATTGAGGAAACCATGCAAATAGATTTATATGGTCTTTTGCTGGATTTTACAGTGTTTAATTGGCCTTTCTATTGAGGGTAACCATGACAAACTTCAGATTCCAGGAGTAGCTACTACAAGCAATGGTCTTTTAGTTATTACAGAGTTCATTTCTGCCATTCTTCTGCTACTACATGTTTGAAAGGTCTCACATGTTGGAGTCTCCTCCACTTCCTTTGGGAGAATATTCTACAGCCCCCCAGATCTCAGTGTCAGGAAGTCTTTGACCACAATTTATGTAACTTCATATGTTTCATATGGATTCCCCCTTGGCCTGTGCAAAATACGCCTTAGGGCTTCATCAGGGATTAACCCCCCCCCCAAAAAAAAAAAAATTAAAAACTTGATCACGAGTGACATCAGGAATACTTTCTATGTAGTCTATGAGGATGGCTTATTGAAAAACAAAAAAAGTTGAAAATAGGTTGAAGTGATGTTTTTAGGGGGGAGGGATTCAGCAGCTGGAATGAGCAGCAATTCTGCTCTGGGAAACAAGTTTACCTGGAGCAATGCAATAGCTTGAAATGGTTTTGTTTGCTCTCCAGTGACAGTCTCCCAGCCAAGCAGGCTCTGTAGTGCTACCACAATTTTCTTCAACAAACCATCACTTGCAAAGCAGATTTATTCTACCCCACCCCCATTTTATTTTAATTTACTTATTCTCCCACCTTCAGAATTTTGAGTAATTAGCATGTCTACTTTTTTTTCTGCATATTTACAGCAAATTTAGGGCTTGCTCCTCATTCAGGTCAAGATATTGAGTGCTTGTCCCCAACCAGAAGTGCGTGGGCTTGTTTGAACTGCTGCCAGTGCCTGGGAAATTGTGTGTGGTCTTGTGTGAGATGTGAAATCCATGCTGGAGCCCAGGAGTAGCACTTGTGTGTTATAAATGGGAGAAGACCAGTGTTTCTTAGGCTCTGATCTGCTGCTGAAAATTTCTCTTTAAAATTACTGCAACTGTTGGCCTCAGTTCCCTTCTCTTCCTTCCTCCCAAGCACATCTTTAATGAGGATCTGGCTAATTTAGTGTATCTCTGTTTCTAAAGTGAGAAGGCAAAAGTTTTGCTCTACTTATTAAGATACTTGTCTAAGATGGTTCTGGATAATTTTCTTGTTGGTATGATGAAGACTTTTTTTAGCTTTAGGCTCTCTCAGCTGTTATTAAAGTGTGAAATGATAAACTCCTTTTATCTGAAAAGATGTTTGAGACTTAATCACGCAACGTACCGAGATAACAAGTATTTCTGCTAATCATTTTTAAAGAGTGGAAGTTGAAACTTTTTGTGACGTTCTTTGTCTTCCTGCAAGAAGAAAAACTTAGGAGGAAACCTTATCTGGTGGCACATGCAGAAACCAGAATTAGAATGCATGAAGGGTACCAAGAGCTGAGTTTGCTGCTGTAGATGAGGGGGCAAAATAGGAGTGATGTCCGTAGGATTGTCTCTTTAAGACCTCTGGTTTCCTTGGGGCTGCCTTCCAGGGGTATGGACTATGCTGTACACTCAGGAAGATAAAAAAAAACTTCTGTTTTTTTCCTCCAAACCCAAATCTTCAGACTATGTGCCTCTAACTTTTGGCTGTGCTAGTGCCCAAAGCACAGTTTCTGTGTACACATTTTTCCTTGTGTGGCCTGAAAACACAGTTATCTGAACATTTTTTTTTTTTTTTTTGGGGGGGGAGGCAGTGCCTGTGTGAATTTGGACCACTTTGGCTGTGTGTGAAGGCACATTCCACTTCCAGCTACTGCAGGCAGAGTGCTGGGAGTGGGAATGGCAGGGAAAGTTTTGTAGGGAATGTATCTTCCTACAGAAGAACGACAGATGAAAGGGGCTCCAGCAGCAGGTTGCCCAGGATCCAGTCTGGGGGTGTGTGGCTGTGGGAGAGGGAAAGCAGGGGCAGGAAAAGCAGCTCCTGCTTGGGAATTTTGCCACCAGGAGCAGCTGCTCGTCCTGCCTGTGCTCCAGCTCTGTGGTGTTCCTGCCAGGGGAAGGAGAGAGAGGGGGGGAGCATCCAACATATGCCACGTTTGTTCCTGGTTTCAGTGCCTCCCACGAGCTGCATTCCATGGCAACACAGAAGTGCTTGGCTCCCCTCTGTGTGGTGCAGTGGCAGGGATGATGGGAATGACAGTACTGGGTAGGACTGGACCTAAAAAAACCCCCCCATCCAGACGTGATTTGGCTAAAATGTAAATGTCTCGCAAAACCATCGACCTACTTCCTGCCCTCCAACTCCCCAGATTTGTCTGGAATTAAATGTTTGCTTTCAGGGACAGGAGTTTGAGGTAACTGGTAATAAAAATAAGAGTGAAATTCCCCATGAAAATCAGCATGTAAGATTTGTCTTTGTGATAGTGTTGTCATTGTCTTTAAATTCAAACCAACAACTTTGAAGCATCCAGCTTGAGCTGAAGTCTGATCCCTTTACAGTCACCTTCTGTTTCATACACAAGAAATAAAAGGTAATACCACATTTGCTTTCTTGGGTGTGGTTGTTGGGGTTATTTTCCAGTTGGTGTAAAATGTACAGGTATGCTTGACAGAATAAAACAAAAAATGATCCTTAGAAAGGCAATATGCTTGAGGTCACAACATCTGTCTTTAATGTAAATTGGACCATCTTCAGGCGTTTTCTTATGTGCTGTGTTTGCACATTTTTGTTTATTATTGTCAGATGAGCTGCCTTTATAAAAAGGACATGATCTATTAACTATTTACATACACACATCTGTCTTGTATGGCAATCTACTGGTACAGGGAAATTGTGTCCTAGCAGCAAAATGCTGCTCCTGTGAACTGCAGAGGCAGCTCTTCACAGCTCTCACAGGCAAGGTTGGCTCATCTGCCTTAGTCTCACACACACACACGTTCTCCCAGGCTGTAGCTGCGGCCTTCACTCTTTCTAGGAGAATATTTAGATCAGGATGCTCAAAAAATGAAGCAGAATTAAATTTTAGAATGATATAAGTGCTGACCAGATGCAGCCGTGTTAGACCGGTTCAGCAATTCCGGGTTTGGAGTCCAGGAGCTGCAAGAGACTCCCACATTTCTCTTTTTCTTTTGAGTAGGTCTCTGGCCCTGAGTGTGTTTTCCAGGCTTTTCATTGTAACAACCAAGAGAAATTAAAAAGAAAAACAATTTGTGTTTTCAGTTGAGCTCAGGGTTTCAGGTAGGTCTGTCTTGTTCTTCATGAATAAGCAAAATACTCGGATTCTCCTCATTTCTTTGTGTCTTATACCACAGAGACCTTTAAGAGAGAAAACAGAATTACTTTATGGGCATCTATTGTTTTGTGAGTTACAGGCCAAGTTCATGTCAAGTTTGTACAACTTCCTTGGGTTTTTTTTCTGTGTAGGTGAGGGGAGTTTTTTGTATCTGTTTTCTGGGGTTTCTTTTGTGTGTTTGTGTTTTAAATTCAAGCTAAGATTTGTCATAATAGCATGCATGATGCTTGGTGGTTTTTTTTTTTTTTCTTTCCTTCCATTTTTCCTACTTAGGTGATATCTCAGCTTTGGAAACTTTCTGAATAGAAATTTGGCACAGATACATTCAGCCAGAGCAAAATTGAAAAAAAAAAAATATGGTTGTAAAACCTGCTCATGTTTTTAAGCAGTGATTCCAATCCTGTGGGGTCTACTTGTCACTGACTGTCAGTGCATGATATGCATAGACCAAAAATTTGACATTTGAGGTGTTCAGGCTTGTTTATATCAAATGATATTTTTTATTCCAGATAATTATGTGACCTGTTTGAAATGAGAGGTCATTTTGGTGAAGATATGCTAGTTGTGCACATAAGGATTAACACTCTTTACAGGTGTTAATGAATGTTTTTATGGTGTGGGATTTAAATTCCTAGGATGATCCAGTGTAGGGTGAGTCACATTTATGACTACACACATATCCTAATGAGCTAATGAGTTATGAGTAGTGCATGTATCAAAAAGCCAGGTGTGACAGCCAACAGTGATATTTGTGGAATATTGGTACAAAAGCCTTTTTTCATTTTTTTAATTGAGAAGTTATAGAACTGTAAAAACTTTTTTTTTTTTTTTTTTTTTTAATTTTTGTAACTAGGGAAGAAACCAGCATGAAATGAGATCTCTTTTCATCCCTTGTCACCATTTCACAGCTTTTCTGGTTCATGGCTATTTATCATGTAATGGTTTGGGTTGGAAGGGAGCTTAAAGACCATCCATTTTCAGCCACCCCCTGCTATGGGGTGCTCCTTCCAGCCTGTCCTTGGACACTTCCAGGGATGGGGCAGCCACAGCTTCTCTGGGCAACCAGAGTCCCTTTGTACTGCCTGGTAAACCCAGATCCTCCGTTGGATGTAGAGTTCCATGGGTTTCCATGGATGCCTCCATAGGTTTGGAGCAGCCTGCACAGACCTACCTGCAGCCAGTTTTCAAATTACTAACCCTGTTTTCTTGTCCTTGCTTCCAGCAATAACTAAAATGCTGCCAACAGGAAATTCTGCCTTCTTCATCTCCTGTCTTTTCTCGTTTCTTGGTAGCTTGAAAGCGAAATTCAGATAATGATATATTGATTTCTGTGTCAGGCTATCAATTCACATGTGCTTTATTTCCTATTAAAAACCCAAATATACAATATCTAATTATGTGATACATTTTGGAAGCAAGATTGAAAATATTTTTAAAAAATCAATTGGATTTAGGCCTGTACATTTTTTTTTAATGTGGATTGAAAGCAGCTGGCTCTGTCTGTGCTTTTTTGGTTTGCTATCACCCTTTAGAATATCACTGTTCTAAAGCTGAATAAATATCTAACAACCAAGAGATAATAAAAATGTTATTTAATACTGTATTCCCAGTGCCTTAGGAAAAAAGGTTACAAACCCTGGTATCTGGTTAGTGGTCCCAGTGGTTTTCTAGCAAGTTATTTAACTATCCATTTATTCATTTAACTTACCATGGTTAATGAGAGCTAAAATGCAGGCACAGGATTCGGGTTCCCAGAAAAACAGACATAAATTATGACCAGGTTTAAAGAGCATGACATATCAAGTGATCATCCCTGTAACCACCAGGAGTTTGGTACATAGGAAGGGCAATTCAAAAGGCAGTGGGTGTTGTAGGGTAGTTCTGTATGGCATTCTTACTGCCTGATACAGGTTACAGAATTGCAGGCACCTCTATGTGGTTACTGGCAAAAAGAGACCTCACAAAAATTCCTTTTTTATATTCTATTAGCCCAGATCAAAGCTAGTTCACAAATACTTTGTATATGGAACATCTTTCCTAAATCTCAGTATAATTCTGTCCACTGTTTGTCGGGCTTTGAGGTCCAGATGGCTCACTCTTGTATTTATGCTGAAGGAAAGGGCACTAATCTATCTTAATATTCTTGTACCAATCATCAAAAATGTTGTATGGTCTTGGGCCTGGTTCCTCTGAGAACTTACATGTGCTAATAGGTGTTTGTCAAACTGAGGTCCTTGTGGACTTGGAGCCTCCAGAAGGTGGTTGACTCAATGTTTATTCTTCAAGGCATATAGGGATGCAAAAGTTTATATAAGATTATGGTACAGAATTATGAGCTATTTGATTAAATGGGTGCTGAAGTGTTCAACTCCTTAAAGACCAACTTAGTCTAGGTATATGAAAACAAGCATTCTTAATGTAAGTCATTAGTTTTGGAACTGTAACCAAACATAACCATTTTCGTGGAAGCTGGAGGATAAAATGGAAAGTGAAAATTAAACAGGAAAAAATTTACTGCTGTTTCAATCATGCTGAGTTATTGTAGTCATGTAAGAACGCTTAGAAAAGCATGAAGTAATATTATAGAGAGACTTGGCATTCCAACTCTCTGGCAAGCAAAATGATGCAGTATTATAAAAGTTAATATTTCTTGACACATGCTGACATTTTAGTTAAAGCTTCTAAATTATTTTAGACTTTAATGGAGAATGCACATACTTTTTGCTGCGTTTCTGGTAACCTTTTCAAGTTGTTTGGTGCAGAGCTTTATTTGACTGTGATCTGCCCTAGATACTTGGAAGTTTTAAGCCTTTCTTAGGCAGCTGTTGATTCTGTATAGAGGTTGAGTGGGAAGCTCTCTGGTTTGGTGTCACTCTTCTGCATGTTTCCTTTTCTCCTGTTCCTACTCAGGGTGTGATGAACTCCATTTTATACAGGAGGACACCCTGTGTGTTGGGGTTTTTTTTTGATGATACCAGAGGATGCAAACAGAAGGTCCTCCCAACCTGCACATTCGCTTCTGCTCTACCATTCAGTCTGCCTGCACTGCTTTTCAGAGTTTGGTTAATGTCCTTAATCCAAAGGGAGATGTCTTCCAAAATAAGTCACTTAACAACGTGGTGGTATTAAGAGTGGTTTACTCTGAGCCTGACAGAGAAGAATTTGAAAATTAATGGAAACTAATGCTCTGCTGTGCTTTGCCTGGGCATCTGATATTGCCACAGTAGTCCCTGTTCTAGAGCGTGTGCCCCAGTTTCAATATTTCATTGACTGGAGATAAAACCTTTATCTTGGGACATGATTCCAGCCCCTTTAAATTGCTGAAATGGCATTGTAGGGGGAGTGATTGTGCTGAGCTCTGGAGAGAACACAGAACCTGCTTCAGGGAGTACAAGGAGGCTGGCCCTGCTTTGCTGTTTCCAAGTTGAATTGCAAGATGTCAGTGATGTGCTTGGATGTAATCATAACTTGTGGTTGGTTATCTTGCTACTGTCTCGTTTAAGCCTGATTTTAGCAGGATGCTACAAAGGTGCCTGAAGGATCCTGATGGCACCCCAGTGGGTTGTGCATTAAATGCAAGTGGTCAGTAGAGTCTGTGTGACCATGGCCAGGCTGATTCCTCCTGGATACACCTCAGACATCTGTGTGCACACATTTCTGGTGGTCAGAGCGCAACCAAGACAGGGAGCCAACCTGTGACATCCCCTCTGGGCCTCTAGAGGGAGAAAGCAGAAAGACTCACCAAGGAGCTCAGAATGGCCTATTTCAAATGAAATAGGACACAGTAATCCATTTCCTTCCCTTGCACTCACTGCCTGTGGTTTAAAGAGAAAAATACCCAAGATACCCAGAAGAGAAGGTGGCCAAACACCCAGAGAGCATCCCTGTACTGCTTTCTCCCTGTTGGTTTTTTGAGAAGTTTCCATCTCAAAGCAGAGAGAAATCAACCCTGGCTTCAGGAAAAGAGGAGGGTGTTTGTGCTATGTGTGTTAGATGATGTGCAGTGTGTGTTTGCACTGGTAAGTAGAAGATGCAATTCCAGTAGGTACATTTGGTAGGGCCAAAGTGCCCTTGGCAGGGTTCTAGCACTTGAATCCTGCTGGCCAAAGAGGCAATCTGTGCAGATTAATCTGAGAGGATATACTACTGCTGTTTTCTGGGGTTTGAGGTGAGGGTTGAATGAAGTGTGAAATAAATAGGCTGAGCCAAGTCTCATAAATTGTATCATTAAGGTCACCACTCCCTGTCTGGTGGATAAAGCCAACCAACTTCCTGGTTTTTGGGATGAAGTGCTACTGAATTTGCTGTAGGAACTGCTGGCTGAAAAATTGGAGAGGTGGTAACGTCATGTCACAGAGACATTCAAATAATATGTTTTAGGTGGCATTTTACATTTACAGCTGCCTCTGTAGATTTGTTCTGATTTCTAAACACTGTCTTGTACTGTCTTGGGTGGAGCTGGCTTTGGTCTATTGCTTGGTGTTTCATGATCACCTAAAGAAAAGCTCTACTAAAATGCCTCAATGCACGTGACAGATTTAGAAAAGATCTTTGAAGATGTTAATGGAAGTTCAAATCTTTGTAGTGCAATGTGCATACTTCAGCTATGATAGTTATGTGAGATAATAGGTATTAAAGCTAATTATTTACATCCATATGAGCTCATCCAGTCTTCTCTCCTTCAGCAGCAGTGCAGGAACACAGCAAAGAGGAAGTTTGTTTTTTTTTTTTTTTTTGAATGATTTCTGTGTCAGGCTGCTTTGTTTCCTGAGCCATAAAATGAGCTGAGCCACACACACAGTTGCTGCTGTGAGGTCTCTGCTCTTGTACTGCTGGTTTGCTGGACACCAGCATCTGCCCACCTGTTCTTACTCAAACCCAGGAATCCAAAAAGAACTTCAAACCACAAAAACGTCTTAAAAACAACCGCCCTGTCCCATCCAGCCACACAGTCTGGTCAGGCTGGTTCCCTGGAATATGCCTGGCCAGGAATAATGGGAAAGGGTGGGTGGGTAGGAGACTCAACACCCTGCAGACCTTCCTTATAAATCACCTTTTTTTATGCTTACTTTTTTAGTAAAGTTAGTTAACTATTTTCTGAAACATATGTAAGGTACAATTAGTAATATATTTTGCTGTTTTATTTTTGACAACAGGCAGATGATTACCTCGAAAAATAATAACAGATTTTAATCTAAATAAGTATCTAAGTTATGGTAGTTCAGTTGTAAAGAAAAAAAACAAATTCAGCTACTCCTTTTTTTGCATGTGCCAATTAGTTAAGTGTTAATAAATCTCCTGTCTAAATGAAAATGAGAAGACTCAACTCTGTGGTAAGATAATGTTGCTCATGAACAGTAAGGAAAACCTCCTATTGCTGTTGTAGGAGAAAGAAAATCCACTTCTCTTCCTATCTAAAAAGCCAATAAAACACAGCTTTGAAGTTATATGTGAAAACCATGACCTCTATAGTCTTAGTATTGTCAAAATCTGTCAAAAATTCTCCTTGAAAGTCTCACTTTAACACCACTGTTAGTGCAAAGTGCAGAGCAATTACTTACAAGTCTGCTTGGCACAGTGGATCCCAGAGAAACAAACTAACCATAGGATTATCATAAATTATGTGGGTATACAGTGCAGAATAATTGAATAAATCCAGAGTGGGTTTTTTGGGTTTTGTTGTTGGTTTTCTTTTTGTTTGCTTGTTTTTAAGAGCAGTAATCTGTAACTTGGGTTTTTCAAAGTCAAATTTTTGCACACCTGCACGTTGAGAAACCTGTGGCCAAAATATTACGACAGCTTGTGAAAACAGAAAAGTAATAGTTCAAGAGATGTGCACTACTGTCCTCTGCTTTCTTTTCCCCCGAGGACAATAGTCTGTCTCATCCTCAGCATCCTGACTCCCTGTTTGCAGGTTCCCAGTTCCGTGTTGGGCTCAGGGAGCTGCCTCCCAACTCTACTTGAGTGCCTGGCACTTGTACCCTTTGCAAGGCACACCCAGTCAAGGAGCAAGTCAGCCCCAAGGTTGTTTGGTTTTCTCTGGGCACCTGCTGTTGCTGCATCAAACAGTGTGAAGAAAATGTGAATTTCATTTTTTATTGTTGTTTTGGTTTGGTGGGTTTTTTTGTTGCTTTTTTTTTGGGGGGGGGGGTTTTTTTGGAGAGTCTCTGGCTCGTGTTGTGCTGCCCTTGTGTGCAGTGATGTCTCCCATAAGCTGAGTCTCCTTTACCCCCACTGCATCCATCAGTGCTCCCTGGAAACACCACACCTGCTGTAAATGCACTGCGAAGAACGTGTGTGTGTGTGTTTATCTAAGATTTATTAAGTTCCACAGGTTTATGATCCCCTTGAAAACGAAAAATGTAGATCCCACTCTGTGTGAATGCAAGAGATGCAACCCAAAATTTAGTAACAACTCTGTGAGGGTAAACACCAGTTTATTCAGTTAATCTCTCAACATTCTGGAGACCCCACTGCAAGGAAAACATGACTCTGCCTAGTAAGCATTGGGAATTTCTGCACAGGCCAGCAACTGTCTCTGTGAGCAGAATCACATCAGGCTGGAAGCACTGCCTGCTTTGTCAAGGCACTTCAAAGGACATGTGATGGTAAACATGTGAATATCCCTAGGACTGCTTTACAACTTCGTATGGGAATGTTATTTGTTTATCTCTGGCCATATTCCTCATGTCCAGTTTAATATTATTATTTTTGTTTGTTTATTTTTTCTCTCCCACTGAATTGGCTCAACTCCTGTTCAGGGACTTGGTTCAGGTGCAACTTCCCGACTAAGAATTAATTTTTTTCTTCTATTTTGTTGTGCTTGAATACAGTAAATGAGTATTTCACTGTATGAGATGACACTAAGCCCATGTTTAATACCAGTATTAAGCCCCATAGGTCACCCTTAGAAGAGCTTACTTTCTGTATGGTTGATGATTTCAGGCAGAGAGTGGTTTCATCTTTACTTTCAAGGGTGTTTTAAAAGGCAAAACCTTTTAATTTGCTTTTTATTATCTATATCAGTATATAATTTTGCAAGAGCTCTGATTATGCCTACCCTTAGCATAAATGTTGGTGTTTTAAATATCATTCCTATGAATAATTGTCCTCTGAGGTTGAGTACATCTCACTTTCCCCTGGAGCACAGGGAGAGCTCATATCAGAGAGAGTGGCCCTCGGTGTGTTTTCATCTCTGACTAATGAACCTTGGAGATAAGGGCTGTTCCAGGAGTGCAGAGACAGAGCAAACTGCTCAGAGCTGAGTCCAGGCACAAAAATAACAGGGATTTGCCTTTGGCAGTGGAAGTCTGGGAGGAGAATTTGGGCAGGGCAGAGAAAAGCTGTGGCTGCTGTTTTGCTGGTGGCGATGGAGGGGCTATTTGTGGTCCTCTGGGTGCTCTGAGGGGTGACAGCTCCCTGGGTTCCTTGTGACCTTTTCCTCCTTTTCTTTAGGCTCTGATTCTTTATTTTTGTGCCTGTTTTTTTCCCTCTGCCCTGTGCAGCTTCCTTACCTGTGGGAAAAGTTCAGTTTGGTTTATGCTTGTGGGGTCACTGTGGTGCAAAACCATCTGCAGAATGTAGCCTGAAAGGGCTGTTGGCAGAAAAGTGAGGGAGAAATAACCACTGTAGCTGCAAAATAAGGAGGTTGTAGAGTCCAGATAAATTCCTTTATGACTCTGATTAATAGCAGAAACCTGCAAAATTTGCACACTAAATTGCATTTACCTATAGGAAAGATGGACAGTGGAGTCTTTAATGCTTGTGAACGAAGGGCATAACTTTTATGTTATCTCTGTGATAACAAATGTATTTCACCAAAATGAATTTTATTTAAAGAGCAAACAAACAAACAAACAAAAAAACAAACAAACAAAACCCCCAATGTGCTAGCATGTTTAAAATTTCAGGTTCTTGAAGGGGTAGCTCTAACATGTAAAAGTATTAGCTCTGAAAATGTCATCCTGAAAATTTGTTAGCAAGTGATGTGATTTTTGAGGAGTAGGTATAAGCTCATGCAGTGTTTAAAAAGGCAGGCATCTGTGGTGGCAAGCTATTCACTTAAAAAACATTCCAAATAAACAAACAAAAAGCCCTACTACCCCTGCTACTTACCCCTCAAAAAAAGAGAAACAGAACACAACACCACACCAAATCATCCTCCTGAAAAAACCCTAAACCAATCCCACCCTAAAACTCAAACCAAACAAAAAAAATCCCCTCTAACTCCTTCCCCAACCAAAACAAAACATATTCACTTTTAAACCTTGGAGGGAGGGTTGGGGGGAAGAAGAGGATTTCCTTGTTTTTAAGGATTTTTTTTTAGGGCTTTAAAGCTGGATGAGATGTGTGCTCTGGCTCATTTTGTAAACGTACTGGGTAGGGAGAGAGGGTGTTGGGAGGGTAACTATTTTAATAAGTAAATAAATACATAAAATTACAAAGGCTGGATAATGTGCCCAGAGTGTAACATGTGGTGTTTTTCCAATGCTAAGGAATAAAAGCTTTATGAATAAAACTGTATGTAAATCCTCAGGCTAGACAACATTTTCCTCAAATGCTCTTTCCATTCTAAAATGTCACAGAATTCTGGATTTTCTGTTAAAAGCAACAGCAAAAAATTTCCTTAAGGACCCCCAAAACAGCGCTGAAAAAAAGTTGGTACTTTCAGACATCAACTTGCCTGTTGATATTTTATGGGGAAAGAAGACCTGAACTTGAGCCAAGTTTTAAATGTCTACAATAAACTGCTACCTCTTGCCCTGCTGACCTTCTTTCTTGAAAACAAAAGACCCTACAAAAACTCTTTACTAGGTTTCATTAGTTCTTGAACTGGGTATTGATCGTGCACCAATTTCACCTCAGTCAATTTGACTAACTTGAGCAGAATTGCTCTTGATTGAGAGCAATGGAGAGCTGGAGACCAGAGCCATCACCAGTGAGTTAAGTATAATTACTCATCCTCTTCTCAGTGGTCTGCAGTTAATATCCAAGTTCATCTGCTACGTGGCTTGTCTATTATTTTTACTTTGCTCTTTTTTCCTTCTGTTTTTAAGATGAGTTAAAGCAGTCAAGTAATTTCCTCGTGTATTTCATAGTAAAGATGGATGTGGCCATTTTAGCCAGCTCTATATACCTTGGCATGAAGGGTTCTCAGCACACTGAAATTAAGATATTTTTCAAGTAAATGTGTATTTTCTGGGCAAACCCGCTGCTGCAAGGAGGGAGTCCCAGTTAATACTCAAAGAAGTTATTTTTTTGAGTTGATTATTTTGCTCAGAGGAGTTCAAAGTTTTTCCAGCCAGAATTTGTTTCGTTACTATACAGTGTGATGTGTGAGTGGGTGATAATCTGATACTTGTGATTTCCTTCTGACTGGTCAAGCATTCTTTGTTTGCTGTTATTAGAAAGGTGAAAATGTGGAAGATAACTCAAATGCTGAACTCTCTGAACATCTTTCCACACTTGTCTAAGACTTAGGTTTCCATTAATTATTTTTCTAGACAGCAAGTTGCTTTCAGAAGTTTTTCATGAGGGAAAACTTTCAGTTTTTAGAATAATAGGGGACAAAAGGTGTGGAATTTCAGCAAGTCCCCCCCTCTGGAATGTTTGGCCATGGAAAAATGTGACCTGTTTTTTCAAGTTCATGTGGAATGCCAACGATTGAACTACAAATACAACCCCACACTTTCATACTAATGGACAAACCCCACGTATTTTGTAGGAGCCACTCCAAGGATTGGCTTGGTACCTGAAGTAAATACAGGGAAAAGCAGTAAAACAGCTCTTAACCTACTGATTGTCCTTTTCCCTGACGTCCTGCTTTGTTTTCAATGCCCCAGCTAGGAAAGTAGCACCATGACTATAGTAAGTTCATCTAATACTGGGACTAGAAAGTGATCTAACAGGACTTAAAATGTCTTGCATGCTTGCCTTCAAAACAGCATGAAGAAATTCCTGTCAGATTCATGTGCTGTGGGGAAGGGGGATGAACTTTTTAATGACTAATCTTCGTATATCATATGAATAGATTAGAAAAGAATGGTTTATTCTTTGTGGATGGGGAACTGCCACGTTGGTCATGTCTTTTTATTCTTTTCAGTGCTGAATGTCTGTTATATTTGCATTTGTGGTGAAGGGCTCTCACTGGTAGCAGCAGAACTGCCAGTACAGAAAGGGTGTTGCATCTTTTGTGAGCAGGTTGTGATGACACAGCTTTGCACCCTTATTTTGACCATTTTTACAGTGATGCCTGCTGGAAATGGGCTTGTGGGGATCACACTCTGTGGGAATGTGCAGGAATGTGAGGTTATGGCAGACAACACTGTGTTCGTCTCTTCTCCAGAGGAACCAACAGCAGGACAAGAGGAAATGTTGTCCCAGGTCGGCCCAGGGGAGGTTTAGATGGTTATAAGGAAAAATTTCTTGACTTTAAAAGCTTGCCAAGCCCTGGAAGAGGCTGCCCAGGGATGGAATTGTGTCACCATCCCTGGAGGTGTTTAAAGGATGTGGCACTTAGGGACGTGGTTGAGTGGTGGCCTTGGTGGTTTTGGGTTTATGGTTGCACTTGGTGATCTCAGAAGTCTTTTCCAACCTATGTCATTAAGGCAATTAAAATTTCATACTAAAAATTTATGAAGGACTGCAAAAAATGAAAGCTCAGCAAGACCAGGCTTTCAACCCTGATCCAGCCTTGTGCCTCCACTAAAAGAATGACCATTCAAAAATGGGGATATAAAAGAAATAGGGTCTATGGTGTCTTTTTTATTAACTCTTAGTATCTAAATATTGAGGGTACCTGAGTCAGATTTTGAAGCTTTGCTTTTAAACAAGGGTGGCCTTGTAAGTGTAATAAACAAATAAACGAGTTTTCTGATTTTTGTTTTAGTTTATTTTTAACTCTCAAGACCTGGGACTTTAGAAAAAAAACCCTCTGTGCTGATGTCATGCTTCAGCAGCAAGGGATATAGAACCAAAAGGTGAATATTTTTCTTATGCAAGGTGAGTTTCTGCTACATTTGAAGGTCTTGTGTTTGATCAGCAGAGCTGTATCTTTCCTTCAAGTGTTTGTATTCACATTATGCTACACAACCACCTGGAAACCTGATCCTGGCTGGAGATAATGATGAAGTTTGCTCTTGACTTCATTTGTTCTTTTAGGGCTTAAAATATACAAGGTGGAAACTATATTAGTGCATTTAGACTTTGTTTTCTCCATAGGCATATCATGCATACCATGTCAGCTACTGTGTTTAAAATCTACTGGATATACATCCAGAAAAGAGTTGTATTTCTGTCATTATTTGAGCAAAATGGTGATTAAAAAAATATTCCTTAGATGTAATAAGTGGCAGACGTCATGAAGTCTTAACATCTGCAATTGCTGTCTGCTTTTGCAGTTAAATATTCAGGTAAAACTGACTAGGATCCCCCCAAAGCATGGTAAGAGGGCCAGCAAATAAGAGAGAAAGAAAGACAATATTTTATCATAGCAAGTTGATCCAGCAGCACTTCTCTATTAAGATGCCATCCTTGCACTTGTATTCAGCAAGTCTTTTTTTTTTTTTTTTTTTTTTTTAAAGGCTGAACAGCATGAGGCAGCTTTTACCCAAGAGGAGTACTAATTGGTGATTTGAGAGAAATGTTAAGTATCTCCTCCATTCTTTGATTCTTTTGTTCTGCCGCTGTGGTGAAAGCATGAGGAGGGATACCTGACAAAGGAGGAACCCACAGTTAGTAAACTCTTCACTGCTGCTATGTCTGTCAGGAAATTGGATCAATGAAAATTAATTCACTCCTATAACAGTCATTTCCTCACTTAATGTCTTCATCTAGCATGAGGGTGCCTTCTCTCCTGCCTGCTTCAAGAGCAGTAAATCAGTTGAGCTCGCTGTTCAAGGCAATACTACAGAAGTTTTTGTATTCTCAAAATATTTTTCCTTTCCCTTTTGTTTTTCTGAGGCTCAAAGAGTCCTGTAAGCTCAGAGAGAAGTTGCAATTCTGTGGCCATTTTGGCACATTTAAGATTTTTTTTTTAAATTAGCCTCTTGCACCTCAAATGCAGATGTTATTTTTTTTTATTTTCCTTGTGCCATAAACTGTGCTTTTTTAAGTCACTTCACTCTTCATGCGACATTTTGCCCCATGTGGGACAGCAGGGACATCCAGCAGGACTCTGTGCCCTTTTTGTGAACACACAAGCAAAGAGAGGGGAAAAGGGGATTTTTCATGCCGTGATTCACCTGTTGAGCAGTGTCAGGACAGTGTGTATTGTCTAAGTTACTGTGACTACCTTTCTTCTCCAGTCACTGCTTTCTGTTTGGTGGGATGGCAATAATATCCAGGGGCTGGAATTGTGGTTTTACCACCTGCTCAGTGGGTCTCTGTTCTTTCTGAAATCTTGTGGTAGCATGTGGGTGAATGGCCTTTCCCTTCGGTATAAACCAGGAGGGGACAATATCTGAGGCAACTGGATTGCTTTTAAGCAATAAATAGCATTCATATGGCCTCGAGCCATATTTTTCCTTCAGCTCTCCAAGACTTGAGGAAGTTTCCTGGAATGCTTTTGGATATTATTAAAGCTTGAGGGAGCTGACAGTATGCAGGGAGGAAACTGTGCAGAATTTTTCCACACCTAGTAATTTGTGCTGTTTGTTGTACGAGCGCTCTCTGTAACTGGAAGGCAGGAAAAAAAAACACCCCAGACTCCTTAGGAAAATGTAACATCTAGATCATTTCCAAAGGCAGGTGCTGCTGCTTTGTAAAGGCTGGTTGGTAGCTTGGCCTCCAATGTTTTCTTCCGACCCGGTAAAAATCAGCAGGACTGTGATTAAGCGTTGACATTTCTGTTCCTCAATTACTGTTTTCTTCTCAGCTATCTCAGTGCAGCTCCCTCGATGTTATTTGGCTGTGCTGACCTATAGGGCTTTCTTAGCCTTTGTGTAAACTCAGCTGCCACTCACAGGCTGGATATAATTACTCTTTGGTGCTGAAACAGACTTTTCCTCCAACTTTGAAGGATGAAAAATTGCCTCGGGTATTTAGTTAACTGGCTGAACTTTTTTTTTTTTTTTTTTTTAATTGGTGCAAACTGTTCTCTAACAATTCCTGTTTGTCTACCGTGCAACAACTTTGCTATTTTAAGTTTACACACTCATTCTGATTAGATTCAGTGATACATGATATCAGTGTATGATCATCCAAGCAAGGCAAGATTCTGAGACATCCCTGGAGGCCATCGAGACAGAATGGAATAGTAATACACAAATTGGTATCAATTAATTTAAAATTTATAGGATACACTGGCCAAGTTTAATGCTGAAAATTGGATTATCTTTTAAATGCCACTGTAAAATTTTCTTCCTCTTACTAGTTGACATGAAAACCATATTAAGGAATTCTCTATTAATTTTGGACTTACGTGATAAAACTGAAGTAAATGTCACTAAGGCTTTTATGAGATCCAAAACAATAACAATGTTCTTTTTCTTAAATAATGCATAAATATTTCAGTTCTGTGGCTTTCTGTCCCAAAAGTAAATGATGGTAAACATTTGTTGATGAGTTCAAATGCACAGAATCCAGTAAGTTGCAGATTAGCAACTTTGTCCAGCTTGATGTGGAGAGACTGGTTTAATGATGATACTCTATTTTCGTTGCTTGACTTCTGTTATGTCAAATGATTTACCTTTCTCTGTTAGACATCCACAGTAAAGTAGGATCTGTTGAGCTAATATAGGAGATCAGAATCATTTAGGCTGGAAAAGATCAACACTCCCACTTCAATTAGTGTCATCTGTGAAATTAGTGAGGGTGCACTCGATCCTCTGGTCCAGATTATTGATAAATAGTTATCAAGACTTAGAGCTTCAGATGTCCAAAACATCTGCTGTATCTGCTTTGCATTGGCTCATGCCATGCCTTTTTAGAAAACTCATTTTGCTTTTCTGAGCAGTTAAACTCTCATTAGGAAGAATATATTCCTATGGCTTTAGTAGTCAGAAATAAGCAGTATCTGAGTCATGCTTCTGCTCAGACAATCCATCATTGCCCTTAAGAGGAAGGATGCGCTTCTGTCTGTCCTAATAAGTGGGCTGGCAAGGGATTGTATTCCTGCTTTCAAACCGAGTGTTCCTGCGTGTTAAATCATTGATGCACATCCCCACAGTGAGTGGCAGCTCTGTCACAGCTTTTCCTCACATCAACAATTGTGTTTTTTTTTTCATTCACAATGTCTGAAAGCTAAGCTTTTGGAAATGACAGCAAAAAGCAGAGACCCTACAGGACTGTGTGATTTCCTCAGTGTCTAAGCAGACTGTCTTAAGCCCAGCTATCAAAACTGTTAGATGGACATTTAGTATTGCAAGGTTAGTTTCGACTTTCATGTTATTTGTGAGATATTTCTATTTGTATATTGTGTACACACAAATATATATTTATATATATAGTGTGTGTGTACACACAAACACACAGATGTTTACTTTGCAATATTTTTGCTACAAGAAGAGAATAACTTCTTTTCTTTTTTGTGAAAGTTGTCACAGACTGACTGACTATCCTGCTTTCTCTTGAGATGCAGGGGGAACATTTCAGATGCTGAATTACCTTCAGAAGTAGTACATGAATTTCAAGAGGATTAAAACCTCAATCAGAAGGAGCAGTTAAGCAGTTTTTGACAATATTTGGAAGAAAAAAAAAAATTCCCAACCTATAATCCCAACTGAAATTACTGTAAGATTTCTATCAAACTAATATTTATCAGAGAATGCTTTCTTTCACTTGATATTTTGGCTCGCCTCACGTTTTCAAGTGCATGTGAGTGCTTTAATACTTTGATCCATTTACAACTGTAGATGTCTTATAGAGCCTGAACTTTTTTTTCCTTCTGTAGATGTAGCAAAAAAAAACAAAAACAAAAAACAACAACAACAAAAAAAAACTTGTTGAAAAAATTTAGTCAAAAAGAATGAAAGCAAGACTTAAATAAAAGAATGCATATAAAAAGTAGAAGAAACAAGATGACAAAAATGGTTTGCATGTTGATGATAGACTAGAGAAATGAAACTACTGCAGGACAGAATGGTTACAGAAACTAAGAATGCTTTTAATCTGCTAAACTCTACATCACTGACTCACCTTTGGCTGTAGTAGTAGAGAGTATTTAATGGATGACTAATGAGGTGTTGGATTTACCGACCAATTCCTTCTGGGGAGTGCAGGGAAGGGTTTTATGATACAGCCATTGCATTTGGCTGTCTAGACAACACCCAGAAAATACTGTGTTTAGTGGCTTGATTTTTTTTAATTTTTGATTTGGTTGTACTGTGAGTATTCTTGGAGCTTTGTAGCACGATTTTCTTTTTTTTTCCCTCATCCAGTGCACACTCCCTATCCACTGAAGCAAAACTCTACCAATTTTGCTGTGGTATCTCATATCAATAATGTAGCTCAGACAAATATCGGGGCTCATTCTCAGAGAGTAAGAAAAGGGGGATGAGGAGGACTGGGAACATTTACAAGTGCTGTCTGAGGAAGGTTTTGAAATGCAGGAGAATAGAACTTCTGGGGCTTTTCTTAAAGGCTATTTCAGTAGCCCACAAATATGAGGCCTCCGTGCAGGCTGAACTTCTCCCATTAACCCAGAGTTCATCCTTTAGTGGTAAGTGATAAGGGAAGCATTAAAATCCACCACAGGGGCACTCCCAGTGATCTAAACTGGTCCCTTAGTCCAGCAGTTCTGTGGTTATTGCTGCCCCATATACAGGTAGCCCGACTCTGCTGTCAGAGGCACTCGGTGTTTCCTCAACAATACAGGATGAGATCTCCCTGGAAGAAGGAAGGAATATTTATTCTCATCACCTGCTTTTTATATTCTCATCTCCACGCTCTCCTTCCCTGCCAGGCCCCTCGTGCCTGAGCGGGGCTCTTCCCAGCAATTCCCAGAGCCACTTCATTGCTGTCCCTTGAAAACGTCTTTATAACTCCGGCGACACAGCGATGCCTGACAGCTGTTTGGGCAGCGCTTTGCAGGCAGTCCTGATGAAGTGCTGAAAGCCTGGTCTGTCACGCTGACCAGCCTTGCCTGTCATCTCCAGCCCCGCAGCCGAGGCTCTGACAGATGGGCACGGTCATTCCCCGCGTGCTCGCGGCGCCCGTCGCTCCCCCCGCGCCCTCACACGCACCCGGCACTGGCCCTGCCACCCCGTAATTGAGCTCTCAGAGCCGGTTTTTGTTGGTGTGCCGAGGCTTTTTTGGCCAAATGCCACGTCTTTCTTGGCAGCATCGCCGACCAGACGAAGCACATGTTGGGCCATGAGTGCCCACACGTATTTTTTTTCCTTCTCTGTAGCCGTTCCGAGGTTGTTTTTTTTTTTGTTTGTTTTTTTTTTTTTTTTTTTTTCATTTTCCTCTCGGATGAACAATGAGGATGTTGTGTTGACTGCCTGTTGGTTTTTGTCAGTGCAGCAGAAGGATGAATAGCCCTGAACCAAGCTGTGTCTGAGATGCCCATGTGCTGGATCTGGCCTTGCCAGCGGGCTCTGGCCCTCCCAGTTAGCGTGTCTTGTGAGCTACCAGGTGGCTGTGGGTGCACTGGGTGATGCCTGCAGCAAAGAGGGGATGCAGTGCATAGTGGGAATGTGGCTAGATGGACCAGGAGAACCACACTGATGGTCTGGAGCTCTGTCCCAACCATCTGGCTGTGTTCTCACCTCATCTTCATGCAGATCTGTGCAAAAAAAAAAGGAAGCTCCCAGCCCCTCTTGTTTTAAAGGAATGCAAGCCCAGGGTGTCAAAATAAGTAGTAGATTGTGAGACTGGTTCTTCCACTGCTGTTGAGAAGCTGAACAAGGATATTGGCCACTGCTGTGAACGAAGCAGAGAGTAAATCCAGCCTCCTGCAATGCTCTGTGCCATGGGTTGGGCAGCAGCAATTACCAAGGCCCTTGGCAAACTCCTTTCCCCCTAGTTTGTGTGAGGCAGCTGGTGGGGAATTCTTGTTCCCCCAGATAAAACAGGGGGTACCAGTGATCTATGACTGCACCAAATGCATCCAGTGTGGATAATGGGGTGAACCCACTAACCTGAAAGGCACAAAGGGGAGTTGAAAGTGATGTGCAGGACAAGGAAATTTCCCTTCAGGAGTGACAGATAACGGGGAAAGTTTCTTCAGATGAGTTCCAAAAACCTTCCCCAGTCTGCTGTAAACTCAGTTTCTGGTGCAAAGTCTTCCTGTGCCTAAAATTAGGCATTAAAGCTAGGTGAGTACCTATTTGCTGTTGTTCTCTGAGGCTGCCCTGGGGCTGCAGGAGGTGGCAATGCTTGTGCCAGGTCCCTGGGGAAGGAGGCAGAATTCCTGTGAGCTGGCCATGCAGACCAGCACCTGAAAAAGGGAAAATGGCAGATCCCAACCCTATATGGCTTTGTAGGAGAACTGCCTGATTCAATGGAATGTCTCGGTGCACCTGGTACCTTAGGCTCGGGGGAAGGCTGTTCCTTCAGTAAACCAGAGCTGGGAGAAAGGCTTGAGAGGTTCAACAGTAACCGTGGCTTGTCTGGCACAGGAAAAGAAGCCACAGCTCCGGATTTCTTACCCTGCTCAGTCCTAGGTAGCAGGTGGTTCATTAACACCATGGCCTCAGGCACTCTGGGTAGGCTCTTCCCAAAGGAAAGCAGGGTCCTAGCTCAGAAATTACCATTCCCAGAGTCTGGCCTGTTTCTGCACAGGCCACCAGAGGCCAGTGTTAGTTGTCCCATCTCTGAGCAGCTCTGTCTCCTTTATTTGGTTTCTATAATGCCTGGGGTGGAGGGGTCCTGGTTTGCAAAGGCACATCAGTATAAAATAAAACAGAGAACAATCCAGTCATAGTTCTTTGTTCTCTGAGATGTGATCTCTCAAGGCTGTGAGCAGACTACCAGGGCACCAACTTGCAAAAAAAAAAAAAAAGAAAAAACAACCCACAAAAACAACCCTTTAAACAGTGTGTATAAATTCAGGGCTCAGGAATATGAGGTGGCAATAGCAGCCAGTTCTCTGAGGTATATTGTGTATCTCTGCCTAATGCATGCTTTTCTTTGTGAGCTGTGATCTCTCTCCCTTGATCCTCAGTATTCCCTGCTGTGTGTGATAAGAGGTATTAAAAATAAGTGAGTATGATATAGCCCTTTCCCATTTTAAGAAGACTAATTGCTTCCTGAAAATTTGATTCCAAGTGAACTGAATAAAAGCTTCTAGATTTCGAAGACACGGATATGAAAGTGGGAAAGGATCACTTTCAACTGTTTTGCTTCATCTTGACCTAAAATATACTTGGATTTAGTAACTTCTTTCACCAAGCCCAGTGAGTGAAGGCTGCAGCCCAACACCTCTTCTAGGGAGAAAGTTCAGGCTTGCAGTCTTCATTAAAAGCTTCTGTTGGAGGATAATTTTTACCTCTCTTGAATAATGTCTGACTGTATTGTTACTGGTTTTGAAACACAGGAAAGCTGGAGCCTTTTTTAAAAATGTTGGGGAGCATGTAATTTGTATTTTTCTCTCTCAGCCATGAAAAACTCCATCTGATCTCTCTTTGATCTGTCTAATATTTTTTATTTATGTTTGGGCTAGTTTGCAGGGCTGCTGAAAGTCATGTATAATCATCTCCAGATATAAAAGATGAACCAAGGCAACATCTCAGTACCAGAGCTCTATTTAGGACCTGTAATGAAGCTGTTCTGAAGACCCAATAAAATTGAGTGATGCAGCAAAGGGACTTCTGTCACAGTTCTCTGTCGGTGGCTTCAAGGCTGTTTTTGGGTGGTGGCTTCCGCAGGGTGGCTCTTGCCCCTTCCCAGAGGTGTTTTTGCCTGTCTGGGATGCAGCCAGATCTGGGAGTAGGGAGGCATCTCCCCAAGCTGAATGGAACTGTGGAATTTTTCCCTCAGATCTCTGTGTGTGTGTCATTCCACTGCTTGGGCCTTCCTTGTGTGCCATCCCTGTCACTCTAATCCTGCTCCACCATCCCGGATGAGCCTTGCGTTAAACAGAAAAGAAATAAATAAAGGGTGGCCCTTCCAAATCTTATACATGGAAAAAAAAAAAAAAAGAGGAGAAAGTTGGTGGAAGAGCAGAAACTTCCAGAAAACTGGCATTCATTTTCGAGCAGCTCATTGCTCGTAGTCATTCCATTAAAGATATTGATGTCATCAGAAAGATCACCTTCAGTTTATGCATCATACTTTTTTAGGGCATTGACAGGGAAACCTAATTGAGCAAGCATTAGAGGAAGGCATTAAGAGTGGAAGAAAGAGGAACTCTGTAGTACGTGGTGTGATTTACAAGGACTCCTCACCAGTCGTTAATCCTGTGGTGTGTCTGCAATAGCAGATCCATAATTAAATATGAGAGGGGTGCATCAGTGCCAAAGGGAAGCTGCTCACCGGCAGGATAAGAACCCACAATACTTGTTATTTCAGCACTGCTTGTTTTCTTTTGATGTTCAGATGCCACCCCAAAAGAAATAAATCTTGATGGTATCTTGATAAATCTGATCCTAAATAGTGCTTATTCCACTCACCTGGTATGTAACTAGTTGAATTCTCAGCTTCAGGGATAAACCCACTCCTTTTCTCACACTTGATCTGTAACAGGTTAAAAGGTTTTGTGTGAAGTGTTTCTGCAGAACTTGCTCAGACTGGTGGGTTGAAAATGAATGTGGTAGGACTCAGAGTGAATTTCAATCAGGGCTTTCTATCTTTGTTCTGAAGAATTTGAAAGTCTTCTCATGCTGTCTCCTCAAGGTTCAGTTGCACAGATTTTTTTTTTTTTTTTTTGATGGTGAAATTTGAGCAGATGGTGATGGATTGCCAAAGGTTCCTTGTCCTGCACCTTCTACTTCTCTTGTCATTGTCATGTATGATTGCAACTGTAAACAGACCATCTTTACTTGGCCAAATGAATGTCTATATCTGGGGAGACAAATGTTCTTGTGCTAGATTGGGGTGTGGTTTTCTTTTCTTCCCCTCCTAAATTTATTGGAAAAATTTTGACAGTACGTCATGTTTAGTGTAACTTAAAAAAAAAAACAAAACAAAAAACCCAAACAACAAAATCAAACCAAAAAACAAATTACAGCTCTTAAAAAGAATCCCAGCATAACAACCAAGGCTACCCCTCAAACCCCCTAATACCAAAAACCCTTAAAAAAACCTCCCCAGAATCCAAAAGCAAAACCTCCCAAGCAATTTGTCCTCATTAACTGCCTCAGTAATCTATCTGAAGGCGGCTATAAATGAGGTGGAACTAAAACCTGTTTCAACACGTTTGGCAAGGAGTAGGTCAGCTCAGTCGTGTAACTGCAATTCTTCATTTCTTATTAGTTTCTTCAGAAACAGGACACTTTTATTAACCATTCTCCCATTCTTTTGTCTCTGTCTGGGTAGGTTCTTGCATTTTGTTTTGCTGTGCATTTTGATGACAGGGGTGTTTTCTGCGTGGGGCACCATTTAGAGATGAAGAGGAACGTTGCACCTCAGAGTCATTTTCCCTCAGAGCACAGCAAAGCTTCAGAGGGCAATGCACAAATTCTCTGGGCTCAGGGGGGAGCAAAGAAAACACAAACTGGAACTTTCTGGCTGTGCCTCTTGGGGAAAGGTTGGGGGTGCATCTCCCAGACTCCCCAAGGCTGGACAGTCCCCTTGGGCAGCGAGGAGAGGCAGACAGCCCCCAGCAAACCCCTGTGCACCAACCCACAGGCTTCCCCCTGAGTGACAAGTCCCTCTCTTCAAGCTGCCATCAAATGTCTCTGAGGCTGAAGATGCCTGAGCTCCTTTTTTGCAGCCTGCCTGCCCCAGAGAGCGGTGCTTGTGTTTAGTGTGAGCTGTCCAGGAGCCTGACAAGCCTCTTCCCTGCAGCTTAAGTGCAAGAAGGGGGTGCATTAGCATACAGTTGCTCTTTGTGCATGGAAAAAAACCCCCATAATAATCCTCTTTTCAGCCCCAGCACTGTGCAAACATGCAGACTTGAGGGGGGTTTACTCTGTCATTTATTTTGCCTGAATAATTGCTATTGCTGATAATGGAAATAACATAGTAGATGACTGGGTTACCACGCTGATCACGGGAGATTTGTGCACTGTTCCCGTGGCTCGTTTAGTTTGCAAGATTTCACACCCTGTGAGGCTTCTCACACTCAGTAGGAGCTGGCAGGGCTGTGGAAAACCATAGTACAGGCAAACAGCAATGATGCAGACACAGGAATTGGACATATCTCCTTGAGACAGGGGCCCAGCCTTTGAGGGAACAGAGCTGATGCTAGTACAGACCTTAGAAATTCCACCAGTAGAATTTCTCCTGATTTTTCTGCTTATTTTGGGGTTCAATATGATCACTTTTAAGGCTGTGTTTTATATCAATGCAGGCAAAGTTGTCTGTGTAGACAAACTGACCTTCAGGTACACATTGTTGAGAACAAGCTTTGAAGCTTCTTTCTACAAAGATATTTTCCCCAATAGTTTTTATTTTGGTAGCAAATCCAGACATGCTGAAGGGTTTTGGAGCTGTCCAGCTGATGAAAGCATTCTCTTTGTCTCATTATTTTTTTTTTTTTTTTTTTAGGTTGGGGCAGAATTGTTTTCTTTTAAAAGCAGGTGAACACACATTCTCTGGATTACTTGATTGTGCATCTGTTCTTTTCAGTTCCTGCAAATATTTGTACAAATCTTCATGCTTTCCTGTTCACTGTAAGATTTTATTGGTTTGCTAATCCTGATTGTATCTCTTTCACCCTCTTAAATCTTTCAGTTCAGCACACAAAGAGATAAATGGGGAAGGCAAACACTGCACATTTCAGATAGATATTTTTTGTTTGTTTTGGCTTGAATGAAAGAAAATAATTGTCTAATGTTTACTAGTTTTAAATCGAAACTGCTAATCAGAAAGGTCCAGTTCAATCTTTTCCTTTTATTTCCGTGTTCTGTTAATCACAGGCTATGATAGAAGTGGCAGATCAGCCACCTTTCACTAGAGGAGAATTGTTCATTGTGATGTTCAAGCTCTTCCACAGTGAACTGTCAGCAGAGTGTTTTGGTGGCAGAATATGAGTGAGATCACAGAAATAAGCACTGTGGAATGGCCTGTGGTCTGTCCCTTGCAGTTTTGGGGAACCTTGTTCTCATAATGTCAAAATGTCTGAAGTAACCAAGTGCTTTGAGCAGGCATTTACAGGAGTGATAAAAAACAAATTTTTAATAATGTCTTCCCCAAAGAATCCCCTCAGTACCTTCATAATCTGTTCCAGCTCCCTTAACTCATTAAGTCATATGAATATTGTTCTTAAAAAAAATCTAAGATCTTATGTCTTTCCCAGGGTGGAGGGGGGAGGAGAGGTACAAACACCATAACCTTATGAACAAGAGGAAATCTTCAGGGTTTACATACAAGTGAGCTTTGTGAAATGATGTTCAAAAGAGTTGGAAATAAGTTGGAGTGAGTCAGGCCTCTATTACACATCATATTACACACACATAGGCAGCTATTCCCACTGTGATGTGGGTTTTATCCAACACACTCCAGTTTTTACATATTAACAGACAGCATAGCTCCTAAATAAAGATTCATGTAATTTTCTTATTCATGTTGTCAGTGGATTTGAGTTAAATACTGTCAATGCATCAGAGACAGACAGAATACAGAGGTTTTGCTTGGTGCCTGCTCAGGCAATAGGTACGTAGGTGATGCCAGTGCCAGGAATAAGCATTAATTTCAGTAAAACTGTGTGATCAAGTGGGTGACAAAGCAGAACTGAAGGCAAGCTCTTTGGGTGCCTGCCAGATAAGGGCTGTGGCTCAGACAGGGACACAGGAACAGTGACTGAACTGTCCACTCTTTGATACCTGAAAAACGAGTGCCAGCACCAGCAGAGCTGTTACAGGATTGTCTGTGACATGGGGAACAAGGAGCTGAGGTTTGTGCCCTGATTTGATAATGGAAACTTATTTAATAAGAATCCTCTTAAGTGCAAGTGTAGGTCCAGGAAAAAGGGGATTGAAATGGCAGAACAAGACCACAGTGCCAGGAATCAAAGAGGATCAGGACCCTAAATGGTTCAGAGTGATGTTTTTCTTCGGACTGGATGGGATCTTGAGCTGGTTTTTGATGAATTCTTGGCACCTGCACCAAAGCAGCAACAGCACAGGTTATTGTTACTGGTTCAGAATATGCTGACCAGATGTGAGCTGCCTCTCTGGATCTGCAGAGTGACCCTCTGTGCATCCCAGCCTTTTTTCTGCACCACCATGTGCTCCATTGCACAGCCACATGTGGCCTGCTGAGTGTGGAGAACTTCAGCATATGCCAACAGTGAGCTGCTGGTGGGAAGAGATTTCTGGATTTTTTTTTTTCTTCTCTCATGGCAGAAATCTGTGCTGTGTCTCTGCTACTGGTGTCCTGTCTGTTCCTGCTAAATATATCAGGGGTTTTTTTACGTTTAAAACCATTAAAATGCCTCCTGAACTTGTTTTCCTTCAAGGAGAAGCCTCCCCTGTACTGTCCCAATACTCACACAAATGCTGTGAGCAAGAAAATGTTATTTGCAGCAAAGCTTCATTGGGTAGCACTTTTATGTCTTGGAATTAGGAAAGACATCCAGATTCTTGGTTTGGTTTGGATGTGGTTTTTTTATTTTTCCTTCTTGGCACAGCGGGAGATGGGAAAGTGAATCCTTTCTCTGCCATACTAGTTTTGACTGAGTGCTCCACTATTACAAAATAGAAGAGAATGTTGTATTGAATGATTATGTTGCATTAATCACATTTTTATACATGCCTGATTACCTTGTACTTTATTCATATAATTATCCAGAACACCAAGACTTTTCTATCCGAATTCCTTTGGATGAGTTTAAAAAAGAACAAATGGAAAATTTCTCAGTTCCCAAACTCTGTTTATCGCTTGAGTTCTCTATGTTATAATTCGCATATGGTTACTTGCTTGATGGTACTTTCTAGAAATTAACTTCCATAATGTGTATTTTCAGGAATATTGGTATTACTATTTATTTTCTTGTTTTGAATAATTTTATATGAGTGGATATACACATGCCACTGTGGTGAGCAGGACTGCAGGGCTTACAGGGGTTCTGTTAATATGAGCAACAGCTTAAGAGGAACGCGCTTGACGTTGTTACTCTGACTTGGGCAATTTTTTTTTTTTGGATCAGTGTTTGAAACAGCAGCAGCAAAAAAAAAAAAAAAAAAAAAGTAGCATAGTAGGCACTTGCTTGAGGACTTGTGCTTGTATTAGTACACTTTTCAGATCTGTTATTTGCGTTACTCTTACGGAAAGAGGGAGCCAGTTGTGACACCCTGTGACAAAGTGCCACTGAATTCCGAAGCATGTGACAACATAAACAAGCTGAGGACTGATCTGTTGTTTGTCAGCTGTGCTACAGCTAACAAGCAATCCCAGAACTTTCCCTGGGGAAGCCTGTCCTTTTTATTTTTTTTTTATTTTATTTTTTTTTGTGAGCTGCAGTTGATTTAATCCCTGAATGCACCTCTGTCTTCCAACAAACACAGGAGGTCACGTGCACTCCCACTGTGTGTACTCAACTTTCCTGGGCACCATCAGGATGGTGGCAAAGAACATCATATGCTGCTCCGAGGGTCTGGATGAATGTGATTTAGTTCTGGAGGTTGAAAAATCCTGCAATTTTATTGCATTTCCATTTCAGTCCTTATGGTCGTTCCTCGCCTCCCTTAAAATTAATACTTCGCATGAGAAGCTTCATTGTAATTTTTTCCTAAAAAGTTCAAGCCCTTGTGTTTTAGGCAGTTGTCTCAAAAACTTAGATGAATGGACATGCAGATACAGAGGCACTCATCAAAGTTTGAAAATTAAGAAAGGTATCTGGATCATTTTAAGGCAATCTCGTGGTCCCAAATTGCTCTTAGTTGCTTTAAATGGGCAGTTTTCCTCTTTTGCATGATTTCTAACTTGTTGTACCCACTACTTGGCAGAATTCTTTCAAGCTGCTCTTAATATCAAACAGTAGCTAATATTTTATTGGCAGATCAGTCATTTTGCTTTCAAAGCTCGGTTATACAAGATGTGTAAATACTGTTCTTCTGCTTTGCCTTTTTATTGCTCTTCTGCAAAAATCAAGGGTAGCACAGGAAAACTGTGTGAGAGTGACTGGAGCTAATGAAAGGTGAACCCATCCTAACACCCTGAAGAGGTCACACCCTGATGTAACAGGAAAAGGAACAAAAAGGGTTCATTTATATTTAAAGGGGAGGAAAAAAAAATCCAAGAGTAAATAAACTATCACAATAAATATGTTTTACAGTATTCTGTAAAATAGTCTTCAATGCTCCTGAAGTTGGGTTTCTTTCATTTCAGCAGATCTCGTGCATTTTGCACGGTGCTGCAGCTGAAAAACATTCTTTTGTTAATGCAGCCTCCTCAGTGCTGGAGGAAACCACTCCACAAAGCCCCCAGTTTTCCTGTAGCTCAGGCAACAAACCCAGAACACACTAGCCCTGATTTACCATGGCTCTAATCAGCATTTCGCACATGGAAAACTCGCCATGTGTTTCAGAACCCTTTGACACTCATCTCTTTCTAATACAAGTGCCTGTTTCTCCCTCTGCTGGTTTCGGAATAAACGCCTTGTCAAAAAAAGAATTAGATTTTGACAGCTTTTTTCCTATGGTTAATTGAGGTGATAGATACACTTGACATTTATCTCGGTGCAGAAAAGAAGATTAAGACATATTTTTCTACATGCATTCTCTGTATTAGAGGAGGTCACTTACCAGGGTCTTTTTCATATGCCTGTGCAATTAATAGTGGTGATAATTCCGCTCCATATCACGACGTCTTTAAAGTTCTCTTTCAAACTGACAGATAAAACTCTCTCTTCTGTACATTAGACTAATCTTTTCTCGAGTTTGCCCCCCAGGCCTTCCCCCTTCACAGTCCTGAAAATTCATACTGTCTGAAAAATACAAAGGATGTGGTGCTAACTCACTCAGTTCAAAGAAAATGTGGAAAAAAAAAAAAAAGTCGTATTTCAGTTTTTTTCTTTAATTACTCCCACTAAATTTTTGAGGGCATCCCCCTAAATTGTTACTTTTACAGTAAAATGATTTGAATGTTCCACTTGTTAAGTGTCCAATCATGTTGTGCAGCTCCTTGTAATGCAGAGTGGCTCTCCTGATTTTCACACAAGTTACCAGATGAATGTGAAGTTTAGATGCCCTGGCTTATGTAATGTAGTTATATAATAATAATAATAATCATAATCTCCAAAGTGGAATTAATTAATGCTTTTCAGAAGGCTGATGATTAATTCGTGTGGTTAAACCCTCTTAAGCAGAGTTATTAAAAGATCAAAGCCCACATATCACCCCTTCTTAGCCACAAAAGGAGTGCAAGTATTCCAAGTCTGCAGTTCACACATGCACAGTGCTGGGTTAAGGGCTGCTACAAATGCTTCCTGTGTGGAATTTATTATTATTTTAAAGGCTGGTATATAGCAGAAATATTCTCTAAGCTAATAAAATAATCACTTTCGAATAATTTTATGTTGGCATTTTATATCTGTATTAATGCCTTGGCTTTGAGAGAAATAATTTCTAACGTCATTTTTCCTGTCTTAAAAATTACATTCTGTATGCTGGTAAATTCAGTGAACAGGCCAGGTGGGCTCTTCCCTCCAAACGTTGCCTTTGGACAGTGCTTGAAGTCCCAGCTAAAATTTTGACTATTAGGTTGCAGAGTGTATAAATATTGTGATACTCTTGCAGAGACCAGAATGCAGGGATTTTAGGAGAGCTTTATAAATCCTAAGTATTCCTACTATTTTCCTCAAAAAAACTGCTGCTGGCTTTTCAGGCTTTTGGAGATACTCCTGTTTACATGAGAGCAGAGTTTGAAGGATGAAGCATTCTGTGTGCATTTGTTTCACTCCATTTTTTTAGGCTTTATTTTTGGAAGATAACCTAATTTCTATTAACTCATTTCTTACTCAGACCAGGAATTTGGTAAAGTGTTGAAGTGTGGGTTTGGTTGGTACCTACAGAAAAAACCAGATATGTTGAAGGTTCTTTTGATATGGAGAATATTTCAGTGTTCATCAAAGGATTTTTGGTTTACACTTTTGGTTGGGACCTGTTTTGCCTCTTAAGTTCTGATCCTGCCAGCAATCCTACAGGTATGGATAATGCATCCAATGCAACAGCCCATGCTTGGAAACTGGAGTCCTTGGATTCTTCTGGACCAAACATGTGGATTGTAGATCTGCATAAGCAGTTCTTGACTAACTTTTTGTCTTCAGACTCTTATTCCTCAAAACTCAGGTGGATTTTAGTTGAATCCAGCAATTCAGCTGGATCTTGCTGTAGATGTTTCTCGAAGGAAACAAGATCAAAACCAGGAGTTCAGAGGAGTATTTGCATTCCCACAGTCGTTCCTTTCCATCTGTGTTTCCAGCAGATGCTCATCCATTTCATGCTCACAAAGAAATTATCGGGATTTTGGCACGTGGCTGTGTTGCTGCTGTTTCCATGGAAACAAAACTTTGTATTAAAGGTTAATATATGTGTTTATGTAATAAATATAAACACTTGTATGTGCTGAGGAAAGGTAGAGGGGAAAGTTGGCGTAGCCCTTTTGACCTTTGACTGAGGAATAAGAGACCAATCTCCCCAAATCTCTCCAATCAAGAATTTGCCACCTTACCTGAAAATGGAAGCTCAATTATAAAACTGATTCACTTCTGTTTGTTACCTAGCTTTGACACCTTGTAGTCAATGCAAAATGCCTATTTTTTTTCTGCAGAAATAGCTCTTTGTTTTAGCTATTTATGGTGCATGTCAGAGTTCTGCTGTGTATCTGAGCTTCTTGCCGTGCTGAAAATATCTGGGATTTTTTCTGCCCTGTCAAATCAAGCAGTTTTAGCTGATGGAGACATGCTGTGTGGGAACATATTGTATTTTAGTGGGTTTGAGACACAGCAGGTCTTGGCAATGCACCTAAGTCTGGGAACAGCAGGGATCTGGAGGGACCCAAAGGTAGTGTGCCACCTTCACAACCTGCTGAGAACCCATCATAGCTGCTCACTGCGGTTTCTAAGCATTTGGGAGGCTCCTCTCACCCTAGAAACTCTAGATACAATCCCACTTATTAACAACAAACAGCTTTTCCTGCTGCTTCTCTTGCCCTGTAGTATGCCATTTTATTTCTGAACCGCGTTTGAGTAGGGGTTTTTTTTGAGATTTAGTTTTTGTTTGTTTGTTTGTTTGTTTAGGGTTTTTTTTTCTTGTAGGGCAGGTTTTCATTTTTATTCATGGTTGGAAATTTTTTTTCTTTGTGGGAGGGTAGTTGGTGTTCTGGTTTAGTTCTGTGTGGTTTTCTTTGGTTTTGGGTTTTGCCCCATTTGTTTGGGTGTTATTAATTCAAGCAATGTGCCCTTATCAGTTTAGGAAACTGAAACACTCAGGAATGGCACAAGGTCATTAGAACAGGATCTAAGGACAAGAGTAGTGAAATACTTTGGAGTCAAGATCAATCCAGATACATCTATGAGAAAAAGTATATATTTTAGAATTTTCGCCTTTATTTAATCAATATGATTCAGTAGGGTACCAGTTCACTTAAGATATTTGATTAAATGCCTACAGAAAAATTTCCCACTTGCAAATATCTTGTCACATATCTGGCCAAGGCAGGTGGCTGTATTTTCCAGGAATGTTTTTTTTTTTTTTTTTGTTGCCATGCCTTGACAGTAATAATCTTCCAAAATTGCCATTTATTCCTGCCTTAGTGATCTCCAGATTTTACAAATGCAGCACTTCTGTATTAGATTTTGAGTGCATGTGCCAAATAAGTATTAAGTTATATCAGCCCAAACATATCTCTGTGTCTATTTATTGTAGTTCTCAGGAGTAAGAAAAATGAAAAAAAGAATTTTTGCTTTTCCATGCTGTGTTTTAAGCATGAAAATCAGCTATTCTGAAATCAGTACCTGCTCAATTAATTTGAACTCCTCTTTCCTTCACTTTTTGTCTCCAGCTGTCAGGCAAAAAGATACACCCTCACTTTCTGCTCTGTAAGGAATGCTGAAATGGATAATCCTTCCACTTCTTGCTCACTGTGGGATTGGTGTATTGAATCAAAGTAAGAAAGGCACTTTGCACTTAGTGATTTAGCATTAGCTTTCAAGTTTTTTTGGTGATGGTTCCTGCCTTGCCTCCAAGAAAACCAGTCGCTTCTTCTGATGGATTTGAAAGCTACAAAGGGATATGGCTCATTTTAAAGAGGGAAGACAAGTTTCAATTATCTCTGGAGAGGTCAATATCTGTCTCTTAAAACCCTGGACAAGCTGAAATTCTGAACATTTATCAAGTGCCAGCTTCTTGAGTCGCAGCTGAGAGGAAACAATTTTTAATTACAGAAGTCTCAGGCCATGGGAGAAGAAAGTGTTCCAAACTGTAATGAAGAGATATTGGTGTTCTTTCTCTTCCTTTTAAATAATTAAGTGAAAGGCCTGCACAAATTAACAGGCAATGTTATATTGATGACCAGGAAATTGCCATCTCTGAGTTCCTTTTAAAAGCATTTGTTAACCATTCTTAATGTAACTTCAGAATGACCTGGTAATGATGTGCTTGGAGTGAAGGACCCACTTCTCTGGTGGTTGACTGTGACACCAAAGCTTCTCTATTTTTTCCTGCTCAGTTGGACAAGGGAGAAAAAATATAATAAGAGACTTGTGGGTCAAGATAAAGGCAGGGATAGGCCACAAAACTCTTACCACCTTGGGCAAAACAAACTTGACTTGGGGATGGTAATTTATTACCAACCAAATCAGAGCAATGACAAACAAAAACTAAATCTTAAAAAGCCCTCCTCCCATTCCCCTTCAATTACGACTGTTTTTTGTGGTCTAATTATAGGGGTTTTGAATAATTATCTTATGCTTTTCATGGCACCAAGCCTGCCAGAGTTCAAGAAGCATTTGGACAATGCTCTCGAGCACATGTTGGGGTTGACCTGGGCAGGGTCAGGTGTTGGACTCAGTGATTCTTGTGGGTCCCTTCCAGTTCAGGATATTCTGTGATTCTGTTTTATGATTCTACGTGCCTTTATGCCTTAATAAACAAGAAATATGGTGCTACAGTGCAGTTGATGTTGTGAGTGTTTAGGCAGCATGTACAGAATTCATTGGTCTCTGTTTCTCAATGTTTTTATGTGCTACTGCTCTCTGTTTTGTGAAGTAAAGAAATAAATTGGGTTTATAAGAGCGTTGTCAGGGGACACCTGGAAATCATGACTCCAAACTCTTCTATTAAATTACAATGCCCAAGTAATTTCAGTGCTTTATTCTCCCATTTGCATTCAGGACTGAGGGAATATTGTTTGGCAGGGATGTAACATGTTAAAGGGTTTTTACACCCTGAGATAGAAGGTACTGTGTAAGAATAAAATATTGCATGTTCCCTCTTGAAAACAGGTGCCTGTACCTGCACTTCAGAAACAGGAATCAATTCCTCCCAATACCTGTGGAAGCATCTTTAACTTGACAAACAATAAAACAGATGACAATAAAAGTAATTTTTACTCAACTCCTTTTGGAATGAAACACCCCAGAGATTCAAGGGCGTTTAATCCTTTTACTTAGGACGTAAAAAATCCTAACAGCTGTTGAGAGATGCTGTTACCATTTATTTTCTGAGTTTTTATTTAAAATCTGGTTGTGTCTCTTTTTGGCCACGTGGGCATCCCATCCTGTCCCCAGGCATTCAGTCACCTCTGCAGCACAGCGTGGAGGAAACAGCTGCCCTGGTTCTGCTTCTCCAGAGGGATTTAAGACTTGGGAGAGAAGAGGAAAATAAGTTTTTCTGTGCTGCAGAAAAGGGCAAGATTTGCTTAGTGTTTTGTCCTTTTGCTTGTGTTGACAAAGCATAGCTGTGTGGGACAGGGTGCCCAGTCCCAAAGTACCTTTTCAGGGCAGACGAAAATGAAAATTAAATGAAATGGGAAAAAATAGATGAAAGAAGCAGCTTCTCCAGGTGCCTCTTCCCCCTTTCTCTCCAGAAATCTGGTGGGTGTGTGTTTGTTTGAGATGAAAAACCCCTGTTTTGGCAAATGTTGGCTGAGGTCTCCCTGTTGCTCTGCCTCTGTGAGAAAGCAGATGTGAAGATCTCAAGCTGGCAGATGTTCCATCTATCCATTAACGTTTCTTCTGTCGGAATAATAACAAGGAAAGAACACACAGAGTGAAGTTTGAACCATCCAGTGCTGGTTCATGTGGGAAGTCGTAGATAAACATAACTTGTTCCAGCTTTGATGCAGTCACAGACACTCCCAGGGACCTTGTCTGTTTATTTTCTACCAAGTAGTTTAATTGTTTCAAGGGAAAAATAGACCACAACTTTTACTTGCTACCTAATTCAAGAAGTAGTTTTAAAAGATAACAGTTATCTTTGGAAACAAAGCTTTGCAATGTTTATTTATTCATTTATTTATTTTGGGGGTTTTTTTTGTTTGTTTTGTTTTTTAAGTGTTGTTTGCTTTCTAAATGGGCTAAAGAAAAAAAAAACAAACAACAAAACACCACGTTGTTTCAGATCCAGTAAAATATTCAAATTTGAGTGAATGTGTTACCGCTCAGGTTGGCTCATTAATGGAAAAATAAATTATTTAAATTGGTCTACTTGGGATTATTTCAGGACAGCATAAAATTTAAATGATCTTCACACAAAGAAGTTTAGATCCCTTAAATGAAAGATGCCAAAACTGTAGTCCACACCTCCTTAAGGACTTTTTTCGGGATTCTAGCCAAGAATCTGCTCATCATAGTTAAAGCTGTCATAATTCTGGATGCCCTATTCACACCATCAAATCGTGCTTGAAAAGTTCAAAGCTAGAAGTTATGCTTCCAAAATCAGCTACTTAAATTCCTCTCTGCCATCTTGAGGAGATTTGTCAGAGATGAAATCCCGAGATCATTTTGCCAATGGGGGCAACACTGACAATTCTCACTTTCGGGCTCAATGTCAAGCATTTTTTTTCAGCCAAAAAATCTAGTTTATTCAGCTCCTTTGCCTTGTAAGTGCTTTCACATCTCAGCTTTTGTCCTTTGGCTGATTTTAGTCTGCTTCTTTCGTTTGGCAGAGCTGTATATAATTTTTTAGAGAGCCTCGAGTACAGCAGGCTGACAATAGAAATGATATCATCTTGTTCTAGCACAGCACTATCAAAGGATTTTGAAATGTTCTGCAGTCATTGCTTATCTTACAAGTAGATCACCACCACTGCTCCTGTTTTACACATGCTGAGCAGATGCAGTTCCTATCTTATTTTTAAAAGTAGGTTTGATCAGTGTACAAGCCTTCATTTAGATCCAGGCTTTTGATGAATTTATGGGTGGTGATTTCATCTGCTGTAATGCCTGCAGGCAGTGCAGGGCACTGGGAAGTTTACTCCTGCCCAGGCCATCAGAGATGTGACCGAGGATTTGGCCCAGGCTACTCAAGCAGCCCCTGCTGTGTGTGTTCAGTAATAAAGTGGTTTTAGCCTCAGGGCATTAACCCTGGGAGGACACCACACAGAAGCAGCGAGCCCTGTACCGTATTTTGACCTCAGGGATGTGAGGCAGAGAGTGGTGACTTCCTCCCCCATGCCTCCTAAAGTCAACCTTTTCATTATCTACTTATAAACCAGTAACCTGAATTTATCTCCGTGTTTCGAGGAGCATAAACACTGGCACTGCACTCTTCATCCAGAAGTGGGGGCTGATAAATCCTGTGGAGCTCCAACAGCTGGCACTGCAGCACTGTTTTTCTTGTTGATAGAGGTGTGGTGGCATTTCATGTAATGGAAGCCATAAAATCATGATTGGAAAGCTCTGTAATTTGATCAGAGAGAGAATCAGTTCTGACTGTTCACTGGTGAGCCTGGGCTCGCACCACTCAAATATTTTAGGGCACTTAGTTTGCTAAATGAAAATATATTTTCTTCAGCCTCAGGCAGGTTTACCTTGTGTTTTTATTTGAGGGCTCACATGGTTATTGGTCTCAAACTGGGCCCCATCTCTCAGCAAAGATGAGAAAGTCTTACGGTCACTGCTGCAGAATTAACGCTGTTGATCAATAATAACTAAGCATAGCTGGATTTTTGTAAGGCATAAAGGCAATATCATGGCTTAATTTGATTTCCTGATGTAATTTAGGCGATGAAACTTCACCTTGGAATTCCTGCCTTGATGCTCTTAACGTGCAGCTAAACAGGATCATATGTTCCAGCACTTTCTTCAGCTGTTCCTGCTGGTGGCTGTGTTCAGGTTCAGCTGACAACAAAACATGAGCTCATGGTTTGCAGAATAAACTCTGTCTAGCAGAGATTTACTTTTTCTTATTACTGAAAGCGAGTACAGATTGTTACCAGAGAGAACTGGACAGACTTCCCCAGACTCTTCTCCTCCAGTTCTATGATGAAAGGCCGGTTTACCTTTGCATCATAAGCCTCTCCCTGACTGTTTATTCCTGTAGGAGCTTCAGGGATGTTTCTGAAAACTACTTGCATCCAGGATTCCAAAGGACTGCAACCTGCATGTGCTCCAAATTATTGTTGCTGCGAGGAGAGGGAGTAACTTATTTTTTTTAGCTGCTCCTGAAGGGCAGGACCAGCTTCTGATGGTCTTGATATTGCCTAGAAAGAAAGAAAGAAAGAAAGAAGGAAAGGTTTTCTGTGAGTTTGAGCACATCTAAAGTCCCTCTGGGTTTTCTTGTATGCTCTGTGCTACTTGATCAGACCTGGCTACAAAAAGGAGATATGGCAGGTTTCTCTTAGGAAAAAAAAAAAAAAAACAAAACTAAAATAGGTTCAGTAAATTGATTCAGCCATAGGGAAAACTTAAAATGCAAGCTAGAGAAGGGTCTGGAGGACAAGTCCTGTGAGGGATATGGGGTTGTTCAGTCTGGTGAGAAGGATGCTCAGCAGAAACCTAATCATTCTCTGTAACAGCCTGGTATCTCATGGCCTAACTGTGTGATAATGAAAGCAATAACCCAAATAATTCACCCAACTTTAGGAGAACATTGTTTGAGAGGTCTGAACAAGAGTCAGCCAGAGATAGAAGCAGCACATAAAGAACTGCCAGTCTTGTGCCAGAGAAGACTTCTCAAAAAGATAGGTTGTGGCTTAAAAGGGACTTGTGCTGCTTTTACCTTGATTTTCTACTTGGTAATACTGTCTTCTAGCACTAAACATTCATTCTCCCTAGCCTGTGTACCTATTATCATTGTCAATATTTCAGAATTATGCTTTATGCATGCTGTCTTCATACCCTGGCAATAGCAACACAGAAAGGAGACTGGCTCTTCCAGGGTAGACACATTGCTGGGCCTCTGCCAGCCAGCCAGCTGGTTTCAAAAATTGTTCTGTAGGTAAAATTATATGTGGTTTTTTTTGAAGCACTGAGTATTTGTTTGGGGTGTGTTGTGCTATTTGGTTATTTGTGTTGTTTATGAGTCAAATTTCTTCAGGTGCTTGCTTGTAGAGAAAAAATACTCAGGTTGTTTCCTTAGAATCAGGGTGGAGAAATTGAAAATAGGGTTGAAAAGATGTCTTTCTCTACCAAACTGAGAAATTCAGAGAAACCTTTGTGTAATGATACCACATTTTATTCTCAGAAAATTAAGTGAGACAAAATTGTATTCTATGCCTTTTAAAAAAAAAAAAAAAAAAAAAAAGAAAAGAATGACCCTCCCCTGCTCCCTCTCTCTGGAGAAACAGAACTTAAAATTTTTAATTCTTTACTTAGCAATTGTAGAGTAAAGATAGTGCTCAGAGATTCTGGAAGTGTTGAAGTGCTCCTGGGAACAACTATTTGCACTGGTGTCAATCTCTGTAGTGGAGATGAACTGAGAACTTCTGGAAAGACTCTCTGAGATCTTAATCCGAGTTTTAATGTATATTGAGTTTATATTTGGAATACTTTGGATGTCTTGAACTTCTCTGAGACTTCAAATTTTCTTTTCTTCTTGAAAAGCGTGTCATAAAGCAAAACACAGATTAAACTCTTTCTGGACCTCTTGAAATCAGTGTAGAAACCTACCAAGCAGTTTATTAATTTATTCAGTGACAGCAAATGTCTCACTGTGTGTGTCGGATTTAACAAACCCTGTGATTCAAAACCTCTTCTACAGGAAACCCTTCAGTATTTCACTTTGAGGTTTATCTACTCCCTTTCATTGAGAGTCTCCTCTTAGGTTGGTTTTCTGACCTTCTGTGAACAATCCATCCTCCCGAGGTTACTCCCTTAAAAGACCTCACGTGACAGTCACAGGTAAGGGTGATTAAACTCGAAGCTGAGCTGTGTTACCAGAAAGCAAAACAACCCTGGCAAAATATTTTCCTTTGTCTGAGGGTCTGGAAAGCTCTTGAATGGAGCGATGGCCTCCCTGTGATGTTTTCCTTCTCAGAAATGAATCCATGTTTACTTATCCTCTCTCCTAATTGGGTGGCTGAACTGAACTTCTGGCGTGCATTAAGTTATGTAATTAAGGGTTGATTAAAGCTTTGGTTTCAGTTCAGAACTCAGCCTGAAGAAACTTAGTATTTTAATAAAGCTCATCTCATTGCTCTATTTGTTTCCAATTTTTTGTTTTCCTCAGACTGCCTTGAATTATTTCCCTTTTTTTTTTTCATTTTCCTAAGACTGCATCGAATTACAAATCCTGGGTGTAACTCTGTGGATGTTTGGGACTGAAAAGTCAGAGACTTCCTGTTCAAGCATATTATATTCCTGACCCCTGTTTTTGCAGTTGGAGAAACAGATGAGCAAATGTGGGAAATGGATCCAGTGTCTAGGAAGGTTCATTAGTGACTATGCAAATGGCAAAAAAAAAGGGGAAAAAAAAAAAGCCATAAAGGGACCAGATTATTCTATTGCAAACACTGAGTAAGGAATGTGTGCTGCATGAATTTTTTTAAACGTGGAGTTAGGTTATTTTTTGGCAGACTCTGAAGTTCTTCAGCAGAAACTTTACCAGATTGTATTAGAAATTTTCACTAAAGGAAAACAGCCCATAAAAGCAGAATTTTCCCTGGTTTTAGTAAGGCCTGAGCTGAGGAAGAGACCATAAAAGAACAGTAACACTGGAGAAAATGTAGGAGGATTGCTTGGGAATTCTGAAAGTGGACCAACAAGACTTAAATAACAACAAAAAACAAAGAAAACCTGAGAGGGATGGAGACACTTTCTTAGTCATTATACTGAAACTATTCAAAGTTTGAAGAAACAGGCATAACAGAGCAAAAAACCAGGAAAAATTGAAAAAAACATTAATTAAAATTGCCTTTGCCCTCAAGTTTTGGTGTTTAAAGGTGATGTGTTCACCCACAAGATCTCTTCCAACTTCTCATTTTAGCTATCTGAATATTGGAACTTAACTTTTCTTTTTTGCCCTGCAAGCACTGACACCTTGCACTGGTAGCTGGGAAATAGGAACACTTGAAAATATAAAAATATACTGTATTTCCATGGTTTTGCAGTTGTATAATATATTATCAAATAGAAAGCAAAGCTTTCTACTTTCAGCTTGTTGCCTGGTCCATATGTTGGTTCCTGAAAACTGCACTAAATGTGGGTCAGTGTTTGATCTTGAAGGCTGTGGAATTAAGGTTTTCCATCTTTTTTTTAGTTTGTTTGTTTTCCTCACCCACAGAAACAGTTTTCACATAGCATAAAATGTTATTTTTGCCAACTTTCGATACGTGGAAATGCTGAGCTATGCCCTCACAGGGCAGTTATTTCACGTGCCTGAGTGCCATAAGATCTTGGAATATTTTCCCAGGTCTTAGAAACCACCCAGTTAGATTTTTACATGTCGTGATTAAAATGTTAGAGATGCGTTTTCATCGACAAAATACCTGGTTTTTGTTTGGTTTTTGTTTTCCTTCGGCAACACCTAAACAACTTATTTTTGTGAGGCTCTTCAAGTTTGGGCAGTAAGATGAGTTTCTTCCTAGACCTTCCCTGAGGGTTAAGTTGCAGGGAAGTGTTTATTGGAAATACATTCTGGCCATCTGTTGAATTTGCACTTGAAGGCAGAACAGAATATGACAAAGCAAATACACTGTGTTATAACAGAAACTCTGAAGGGTGAATATGGATTTGTGCTGATCTGGACCACAGAACTCCTTCAGAGCCTTAGAAAATGAAATGTTTTAAATGATCTTTGCCTCAAGGGTTGTCCTTCCAGTCTCTTCCAATACTCTTTCCCAGAGGGAATTAGATTTGTAAGGAGTGTTTAAACAACCCCCTGACTGAATTGTTGAATGTTGCAGTTGGGAAGGTCCATGTTTCTTTTTCATGGAGCTAATGGGTTCAGAGCATTTCCTAACTGGAAATGAACTGATACCCACTGGTTTTATCTAAAATTGCATCAGGTTGTCTTGCCACTGTCAAATCTTGCAGGAATAAAATGGTTTTAGAGTTACCACTGCATCCACAGTCCTAGTCTTGGGGGGTGGTGGCAGTTTTAATAACTTTATACCAAGTTTATTACTGATGTATTTCAGCTGAAGTGTGATTAAAAATACCGAATAAACCTGATAAAATTAAGGATGTGTTTGTTGAAAATCAAAGACATTCAAGCATTTTGGTTTAGGGATTATTTCTTACTTGAAAAAATATTTTATCACTACGGGTATAATTTTTTTCTCCCCAATTTTAGTCTTTTTATTCCAGTGTTACTACAAATAGAAGTGGAAAGGGATAAAAATTCCTTTTCTGTAAGAACAAAAATAACTAATTGCTGAAACATGGTATTTGTAGTGCAACATTTATTTTAATCCTTCTAGTTTGGAAATGAACCTTTAGTTTTTACACTATTCCTATATGTACAAATATATATCTTCACAAAGCATTAAAAAAAGTAAAGAAGTAAAGATTTTTTTATTCTTCCAGTGAAAAATTCCTTCAGAATAGTGGCATTCCTGAAAACTGCTTCATTTGTATGAAGAGCTTGTGTTTTGAAAATGGAAAACTGTTTTTTTTTTTTTTGTCAAGAGATATCCAAGCAGAATATGTTCAGAATAGACAGAAATTCAGTATTTTGAGACAATGAATATTCTCCTTGAAGATAAATTGTAACAGCTTCTGAAGTAACCTGAAGCATAACAGTAATTTAGAAATGTGTAAATAAATATCCAATGCATAAAAACCAAACCATGCAAAACCTCTACTTTTTATGGATATAGCAAAGTTTCTACATAGCTTTAATTTCGTTGTACTACTATGAAAATGATCATACTGTACTTTAATTTATTACAATATTTATAATGCAGGCACTTGCATATCCTGCAGAAAATCAATGTAATCATGCCATGAGACTGCACCATAGGAGATTTCTTAGATTACTTGATTTAATATCACAACATTTTTCTTAAGTCCTGTCAGTTTTTTCTCCCCCCTTGTGGTATGGAAAAGGAGAACTAAGGAAGGAAAGAATTACTAACCAGAAGACTTATGAATTTAAGTCAGTTTTGGGAAGGAAAGTAAGGCATTTTGATCTGTAAAAGATAGGTAAACCTCAATCATTTGGATCTACCTGACAGGCTGCTGAAATTACTGCTTATGAAAACACTCCAGGCTGTTGAAATTAATGCTTATATTAAACAGTGTGAATGGGATGCTTCTTTACAGCAAAGATGTTATTTCAAAGACAAGAAGTCAAATCCGGTGCCTTTGATTTCAGAAAGAAATTTGCTTTCATCTGAATGTGAACTTGCACTTGAATCTGAGGGTAGGCTGAAGTACAAATTTTTTTTTCACTGGCGTAAATGGGGACAACAAACAATTGTTGTCTTGCCAATTCGTGCTTTTTAGACGTACTTCCTAATGAAATAATTTCAGATAGCACCCACATAAACCACACCGTGGGCAGCTGCTTTTTACGTGCAATTCCTGAGTGGACAGAGACTGAAAGGCAACGAAGCAGATAAATATTCTGCATGCAGAGAGCTGGAGCACAACCTTCTTTTCCTGGTGCCATCTAGAGGAGGCATTTTATTTTTTTCTTTTTTTTTTTTTTCCTCCCCCCAGTCTCTTAAAAAAAACACCCAGGAGAAGGTGGAGCGGTGTCCTCCCAAACCTCTGTCGGGCTCCCAGCCCAGGGATTTGAGCCACCTCCTCGTGAGCAGTGGCGGGGGGCGGGGGGGATCTCCCTTCTGTTGTGATGTTTTGGTGGTTTCGTGATTGCCACCAATTTCCCGCCGCCAAAACATGAATTTGTCATAACGCCAAGCCCGTGAAAAGTAATTGAAACAAATCGGCCGTGACCACTTAGGGGGCCAATTGTGATGGCTGGGAGAAGGGTAATGGAACATCATAATTAGGTGCTGTTTCACGGCGCTCACCTGAAATTTTTGCACAGATTGGGCCACGCTGGCTTGCTCTAAGTAAGTATTTGCACGCTAACCAGCGACACTGGATCCCCCTCAGTGTCAAGTGCTTCCATAACTTTAAAAATTAAAGAAGCGCAGAGTCTCAATTGGATTCAAGTCGGCAGTTTGATTCAGATTTTATTATCAGCAATGGGTCTATAATAAGCATGAACTGTCCTCTCGGATTAGCTCTGCCTCAGCAACTCCCCGCTCTGCATCTCCCTCCCTCCCCTGCCTTTCTCTGGGAATGGGAGAGGCCATCTGCAGGCTTTAACTTGCTATTCAAGCTGCCTGCTCCGATTCTGGGATGAGAAAAAAAAAAAAAAAAAAAGGAGATGTGTGTGCTTGTCTTCCCACGAAATGATCTTCCTTTCAGACCTGAAAAAAAAAAAAAAAAAATCCTCCTCTGCCCTCCTGCCCTTCGTTTTCTCCTTTGCACGCCCTGCCTGCTTTTCAAATGCACGGATTGCAGGATGGCGAATGTGGGACTAGGTAGACAAACGTGAAATTGTAGCCTAATGATTGAGATTTTCACTTGAAAACCGGTGGGATCTGCCTCCTCTGTAAATAGCAGGATGAATTGTAACGGTAAAGCTTTTTTAGGTACAAACAAAATCATTGAGCAGCTGCACATTCTTGTTTCGTTTTCCAGAAATTGAGCTTGGTGGGCTGTTTCCTCAGCCTTGCAATTTAGCGGCTTACGACATGAACTATACAAAATTTTTAAGTCATTGTACTTAAAAATCATGCCCTCTGTTTTGGTGCTTTGCACAGTAGTGATAGATTAATTACCACGAGGATTATTTGCTGGTTAATCTCCCTTTGGTAAAGTCTGGAGCTTATTATTGATGGCCCCTTCTTATGAGTGTTATGAAGTTGTCACATCACTAATTCTGGAAGTAAAAGAGCTGAAGTGGGGACTGACAAAAGTACCAAATCCAACAGGAGTGAGTTTGTTTGTTTGTTTGTTTTTTCAAATCCTTAAGGCCAAAACTGTGTGGCATAAGAGACCATTTAGGTGACTGAAGGCACGAACTCTTCCCAAACTGATTACAACAATAAATCTGTCAGGGAAAAGAAAATTTTGGAGCGACTTAATCCATTATGTAGCAAATGCAAAAATGTGGTTGGAAGAGATATCTGGGCATACAGAGCATGTTATGCTTTGGAACTGAATAGGACTTGAATTGTGGCAAACAAGCACGCTGTCAAATAGAGGGACACGCTTTAGGGATCATAAAGATTGATTTTTACTTTTTCACATGAGTGCAGGACAAGTGAAAACTGTCTCCTTTGAATCCTAATGCTGGTGGTAAAAGCAAAGTTGTAAACTTCCAAGTTTTTATTTATTTTTTTTAATTTTTAAAGGCGGTGTTTATAAAAAGAAAAATGAAATATAAATATATATGTTCTATAGTTACATGACTTCATAAGAAATATGTAATATTTGGCCTTTTATACAGTACAACATAATGCAGTTTAAGGACTCCAGCCCATTTTTTATATGATTGGTAGTTTTTTAAGGGAAAAAAGTAAACTATTGAAAATAAATTTGGGAAACCTGCAAGATCACACTAGTTTGTGTAAATCACATTTTGTTTTTGAAAAGGAAAACGGAGAGTCCCAAAAGAAAATCCACAATCCATGTAGAGTTAATTCAACAGACTGAGTTATAATTTGGAGGAGACAAAAATGCTCAAAACCTATATTTATATATTATGACTTGTAACAGACAGAGACCTTAGACCCTACTTAACTATCTACTGCCCAAAAGTCAGGCCTAAATATAAAAATATTTAGGAAACGTGAAAATCGAAGAAAGAAATGGAGATCTTCTTTATAATGTTACACAGTATTCCAAAAATTTATGTATAGATAGAGTTCTTCCTGCTTTTCTTACTCAGAAAAATACCATCTCTTGAAAGCTGAGTTCATGTCTGTTTTGCTTGGAGATGCCAAAAGAGGAAAAAAACCTTGGATTTAAGGTGTAAAAGGTATATCCAATGCTTCTAAAACAGCCCCACAAAACAAACTGAATTGCCCTGGAGGTTGATTTATTGTTTATGTATATTATGACTGTTTAAAGCATGAAAAGTCAGGAGACCTGTAATATGTTATGGAAGATTTGGACTTGGCTTCATGTGATTGTTGGTGTTCTAAAATGTATTTGCCCTCAAGACTCTCCCTGTGGAGCATATTCAAGAACCATCAGTCATTCACCACACTAATATTCCACTGTGACTTAGTCCCTATGGCTTTTGGGTTCACTTGGAATCAACTGGGTGCTCATATAAATCGTGTTCCATTAATTTTGATTTCATTCTTGAAGCCCCTTGTTTTATTTTTTTTGTAATTAAAAATATATGGCTAAGAAAGTTGATGCTTCATCCTATGAACTAGTACCAAATGCTTTGTTTATTTTCCAAATTAGGCAGTATTTCTTTTTTTTTATTTCTTGTTATATTGCATGTGCTAATGGTCCTTAAGTGTGGGGGTTTATTTGGAAAAGCAAGGCAAATAAAGTAGAGTGCCATGCCTGTCTTGCTGAACTCTCTCTGGTTTACTGCATTATTAAATATTGCATAAATTATTCAATGTCCTTTATATCAAACAAATATTTTTTGCAAGCAGTACTGTGTGAACCAACGGGTATTGAGTAAAACCCCCAGATGGAAATGAAATGGTGCTTCTTTTTCATTCCTTATGAAAAACCAATGATCTCCTTCTTCTTCTTCTAATTTTTTTGTTTGTTTTTTAATATCACCCAGGCAGTGGAAGATAAAAATGGTGACAGTGATGGGCGCTGCTCACTTTTTGTTTGATATTAAAATGCTCCCTTTGGCTCAGCACGTTAAGGGAAAGGAAATGCAGCACGTGGGGTCTGGGCTGTCCTCAGTCCCTCCCTGTGGCACTTGAGTTGCTCTCACACGGGCAAGACACTGCAGGTTTTGGTGTTCTGGCAAAAACAACCCACTTAGAAGTGTGGCCTAAAGGAATGGCCCCAAAATTTGCTGCAGAGGGGTGAAAGCTCGTTAGGAGAAAGAGATAACACCACACAGAGTACCACCAGGGGTATGGATTCAACCCCAAGTATCTAAAAGCCAAAGGTTGCGCTTTTTTTTTTTTTTTTTTTTTAAACATTTTGCTTTTTAATCCCTTTGAGTGTAGGGCACCTCAGGCATCTCAGGAACCCATTGCATGCATGAAGACGACAATCTTTAGTTTTTATTTGTATGTGGAAACAAAAATACCAGCTGGTTCAGGCCCCCCCAAAAGAGACTGTTACATTGGAGAGGGTCTAGAAATGGGGAGGCAGATGGAGATGAGGGTGGAAGGGAGGGGGAAAAAAGGCACAGTATGAGGAAAAAAAATGTTTTTAATGTGCAGGGAAGATGGCTGGGGGGAAGAGGGGTGGGGTTTTTGTTGTTGTTGTTTTCTTTTGCTTTTTTTAAACAAAGGGGAAGGTTCCCTCCGTGAGCACTCGTTCTGAAGTGGTCAGATTATCCATGCTGCTCTGAGCAGTTTAAGGAGGTCTGGGAACTTAGTGATACCTTCCTCTGCCTCCCCCGCCATCCTCCTGCCCTCCCCACCCTCAGCAACAGCGAGGCGAGGAGCTAAATGGCAGAGAAATAAGGAGCATTAAGAGAAATAAGATGGATAATGGCCCCTAATTCTGGAGTGAGGAGTTGCTGAGGTTTGTGCATCTTTCCTGTTTGGAATAACTGGAAACACGCAGTGGGAGTCGGGGCTGGGGAGCGAGAGGTCAGGGGGTAGGAAGGCTCCAGACTTCCTTACTCGATTTTGTTCTCCAGCTTCTCACAGATAGAGGGGTCAGTGGAGGGAGTTCCCGTGCCTGATCTGCCAAGAGCTGGAAAGGAAGAGAAGATTTATTAAGTGTCTCTCTCTGTCACTTCCATTTGCTCTACAAAGATGTTTGGCTTTGCAAAGGGCAAACCTGTGACTTGTGGGGAGCACTTTTATAGACTCACTGCTTAATGCGGTCTGATTTTTATGTTGCTTTTATTTTTGGTGGGGGAGGCTTTGCCTTAAGCACAATTCCCCGTTCCTGTGTGCTTGAATTCCCTCTGCTATGAGATTTGTCTCTTGGAGGAGATGACTGCCTTCAGCTTGTCTGCAGTGTGTGAAAAAACACGTGGGGTGGATTTTGTCACTTTGGCCTCAGCCTGCCCTGCCCTGCCCACGGTATTATGGAAACCTTGGATAGCAGCATCTCCCTTAGCTATGCTCCAAGGTGAAAATGAAGTGGCTTTGACACATCAGGGGCTGCTCCTGCACCCACAGATTTTTTATTTTTTTTTTTCCAATTGCATCTTATCAAAATAAATCTTTGATTGCCACACACTATTTGATTTTGCTGAAGTCGCTGTTATCAACAAAGCCATGCTGTACAAAGAGAAGTGTTTATAATTATTTACTCTGCTGCAGCAGCATCCAGGGGGTGTGAGCGGTAGGGGGTTCATGTCATGTAAACAGAGGAAATCCTAGTCCTGGCTACTGGAAAGTTTATAGCCCTAAAATTCTCTTTTTCTTTCGTTTCACCCTCTCTTTATGCAGCAATAATCAGTCATTTCTGCAGCAGAAAAGTTTCCTTTTAATGAAAACTTAAATGCTTGTATTGCATCAGCCAGTGAAGTTTAAAATTACTTCCTGAGTTCATCTCTGTGCGATATGAGCTATAATGTGGGATAATAATGAAAGGGAGCATAATGGAGGCATCAGGGGCAGGATTTTAAAACATAATGAAACGCTGCTGCTTAGGAACTTAGTGAGGTTTCATTTTCATGGGCACTGTTCAACATACACAAAGAAAAAAATCAAATAATTTGTGTTAGATTGCTAACTAGACAGTGTTGAAGTTCCACGGGGTGAAACCACTCTGAGAACTGTTTTGTTTGTGTGTTTCACTGCTATGAAATCCCTCTTAGTCTGGTCCTAAACTTCCATCTCTTCTCGGTGATCTCCTATAGACCTTATTGGATTTCTAAGAGGGAGAGAATCATATTAAAAGCTACATATAGGACCACCAATTTTTTCCTTTATTTAAGTTTAATTTTTCTGGCCAATTCATACTGCAGGTTGTTGTCTTCTTCTTCTTTTTCTTTTTTTTTTTTTTTTTTTTTTTTTTTTTTTTTTGAGGTATAAGAAATCTGAAAGAGCTAAGTTTTTTCCTTTATGGATTAACTACCATAGTTACTTTATATTTTCTTATAGATGATAACAGCAGGTTACTTTAGGAAGTACATTTTAAAACACATAGCCAAGGTATATTACAAAAATTCTGGTGTCCAATATTTGTTATTATGCATATATGTTATTGTTATTATGTAGAAATGCAGCAGAAATTGTCTCTTTTTATCTCAAATCTCACTGGGTACACTTACCATGTGGGAAGTCCTATTCTTTTTAAAATGCATTATATTAAACTTCCATAATAACAATATTTATTTTATATTTTTTTGCATATTTGTTTTATTTGTACCTTAAATTTATACACTTGCAAGACTTTGTTATTTGAGAGCCTGAGAGCTCCATGCCTGATTGTTTTGCCCCTGTTTAAAAAGGGATATATTCTAAGTGAGATCATATTGTAAATCTGTGGGTTTGTGTGTTATGCAGAAAGAAGAAAAGGAAGGAGGACTCTTAAAATTATAACCTCCTGATAAAGAATCTTGTTCTCCAAATATTGTGTGGTTTGACCTAATGGATGTTTTGTGGCTTGTGTGAAATGCAGAATCTCAATCAGAAATTTCATATATGAAGGTCAGTAATTGTACTCCTGGCAGACCAGTTCAGTTGAAAGTCAACTTTAATTTTTTTCTTTCGTCATTAAAAAAAAAAAAAAAAAGCCACCAAACCTCCTGACCGTGTTTTTAAAAGCACACACAGTGAATTAAAAAAATCCTCTCTCTGCCAACATTTTCTTAGGATATAAATATTGTTGGAATTCTGGGTTGCAAGTTATGTTTTGGAATTAGCCCCATGTGTGCACACCTAATATTTTGCAGATTCATGTGCTTTAAAAGTAAGTCTGTGTTAATACAGGGATAGACTGTTTCAAGACACTACTCTGAAAGCTTTGACTGCTTTAGGTGGTGGCATGAAAATGTGGGAAAATGCATTAGAAATGAAGTGGGTTTGATTATACATCACTTTTGTTTTAGTACTTTTTACTCTTCCTTGTTGATGTTTATTATTTACTTAATAACCTTTATTTTACCGAGAGACATTTTCCAGCGTGTTTTCATTTATAGAAATTTAGTGTATTTTAGATTTGTCTCAAAGACCAATGGGAATAAGAAATTATTTTCAGGAATTTGTTATAATTACATTATATCCACATGAGCACCAAAAGAATTTAGCATGATTAATGCTATTATAAGGCATATAAGGGTCAGGAGCAATAGTTTGCTCCTGTTCTATAAAGAATTAAGCTCTTTCATGGGAAAGAAACTCAAGAATTTAAACAAATATTTTTTTAATATAGTTGAAAAAATAGAAACAGTAGTTGTTTTATTAACTATTTAGGCAGTTGCACAGTGAGGAGCTTGACAGCAAATACGGACAACTGTGGTTTGGTTTTGTTGTGGATGAAAGCTGACAAGTGGAATAAACTTGCAGAGAATTACAGAGTGTTTTTAGTGCCCATTAGTTGAAGTGACTCAAAATTTATTCAATTTTATATCAGAATTATGGATCAGCCCACAATAAAATGATGCTGATTATGTTTCAAATAATGTATTTTTGATAATATATATCAAGGAATACTGTGGATGGTTTTCTTTGCTTGGGTTCTGAAAGAAGAGGAAAATGGATTTCGGTGCTGCCTCCACCATAACTACAGTCAGATTTATCCTGGTTCTGTGAGGGTGGATTGGGGTCCATCACAACCGATTTTTGAGGCTTTTGTGTGCAAATAGGAGGATGATTAATACTAAAACAAAATCCTGCGTTAAAAATCTCCCAAAAAACCCGTAATCTTGTGAAAATTCCGCGTAGAAACGACGAGCTGGGACGCGAAACCTGGCGGCGTTCAGGACAATCCCAACAAAGTTTCATTTTTTTTCTTGCCCTAATTTTTATGCCTCTTAGGAAGGTTACCGAGGTCAAAGGTACTTTAAGCACCAGGCTGTGTGTTATCCTGATGTTTTGCTCCTGATTAGAGGCAGCACATCACGATAATTTGTTTTGGTGGGGGTTGGAGTTTGTCCCCTGGTGCATTTCTTCTGCAGCTTGGAGTGCAAATGTTTAAGGAGATCATATCTTAATTGTGACAGTGTGGAGCTAACTATCTTTTAGTTGTCCATGATCCACAGACTCTGTAATTATCATTAGGATTTTGTTTGTTTGTGGGTTTATATTTTAATAGATGAGGTGTTTAAACAGGTATTTGTTTTTCTGGAGTTACCCCACTGAACTACATTCGTTAATTCTTTTTTCTGTTGGAAAGGGCAGATAGAGGAAGAGTGAATTTCAACATATTTAACTGTTCCTTTAAGTGTGATTTCATCTAATTGCTGGGATGATTAGCATACCTGCTTTTTATAATACCATAAAATGAAATATTGTGACTGAGACAGCGTTCTTAACCCTGATTTATTCGCTCCACTAACAATTAGAGTTCTTTGTACCTCATTTAGCTTTACAGCTAGCTAAGGAACTGAGGGGAGTTTGCTTTGTAGTAGCTATGAAACATTGCTTGAATTATTTCCTTGTGTAATGGGAGATCTCTTTACAAGCCACTTTTAGTTAATGGTAGTCAAACAACAGTGAAAATTACGGATTGAATTTTGCTATCACTGTGATTAAGCATAACCAGTGTTTTATACTGGTATTTCTTTTTCATTCTCTTCACTCTTGATGCTGATAATTTGCTTCCCCCCTATTGTCTAATAGCTGTTTAACCTTTTGTATTGACACTTTCAGTTTTCTCCATCACAATATAATATTAGGAACTCATTCCTTAAAAAATTAAGCATCTGGCACGGACATGGTGTGGGGGGGAAGGTACTTGACCTGAGGGTCTGGAAGGGCTGGAGAGAATAGATGGACACCTGGGACACTGTTTTTAGGAGCTTGGAGAGCAAACAGTCCTGGTTTTGACTTCCTCCCTTGAGAAATCCATCAGGAGGAAGATGTCTTTGGGTTATCATTGCTTAACACACCACCTGCATGCACAGGTACACTCCTGTTTCTGCTGGTGGAAGTCAGGCTGAATACATTGTATTTATTACGAGGTGCTCCAAGGGGGCCACGCAGTGAGATTGCAGTTGAAATTGTGCAGGGGAGTGCTGCTTTCCATACATTTAAAACAGGTTTTTAGGCCACTCTGCTGAACTGAATGATCAGGAGTTTGGTAAATGCCGCTGCTTTTCCGCTCCGTGCATTTTGCATAACACGTCACCTTCTGACAACCTGCTTGGGGCAGGGATGAGCCTGGGATTTACGGGTAGAATTTATTTCTTTGAAAGTTTCCTTTCCTGGATGGAACAATAATTTATTGGGCACAAGACATTAGAATTAAATGAGTTTTTGAAAAACATTGGTTTAATACAGAAGAGCAAACCAGTGACTGTTTCCTCCTTCTGCCTCTAAGATGCTGTCAGAAAGATGGGAGTTGCAAACAGATGAGACGTGCACGTACCTGATGGCCCTTGTGAGTCAACTGCTAATTAGACAAATATGAAAAGCGACAGCTTCCTTACATCACAGCTTCAGGATGACCACAAATTACACCTCCACTTGGCTTAGCTGTTTTCCACCCCAAAGCTGAAGAGAACCTCCCCTAATTTGTTAATTTTTTTTTGTTTTGTTTGTTTGTTTTTTCCTATCAAAAAGGAGTTTGAAGTTGGAGATTTGGAGGGGGAGGAGGGATGTGAGAGGCTTTGCTGTCTGGTGCTTCCACACCTCCAATTTGGATAATGCATGCGTTTACCTAACTTGCTTCTGCGTGCCTGAGGCTCCTGCATATTTAAAGGCTGGGTATTCAGGGATTATCTGTCGTGCTTTTTCTTTTTGTTTTGATCACGCAACCAGAGGGGAGAGTAGCCCACACAACCAGAGGAGAAGGGTGGGCTTCTTTACCCCATATATATATATATATATATATATTTTTTTTTTTTTTTTTTCCCTTCATGAAACCTTTACTACTCTCACACATTCTGCCAGGGAGGAAGAAAATTCACCACTCTGAGTGTGCAACTTTATAAACCGTGTGCCTGCAGAATATTTGCTTGTTAACACGCACAAGGCTCTTGGCTTAAAGGCACAAGATGCCTTTTCAGTCAGTCCTTAGCAGTGGAGCAGGAAATCATGAGGGCAGGCACATCAAAGTCGGAACAGGGCCATGAGCACCTGCCAGTGGCAGGCAAAGAGAAAAATTAAAACTAGAATTAACATTCAAGCAAAGCCTCAATTACAGCGTGACTTATGAGGCATCAGTTGATTAAAATGTCATGTTTGTATTTGACAAAATTGAAAATTACATTTATTTTTCTAGAGGAAATGACAGGAACACGGAGTGGTACACGGCATCACTGAATTAGCTCTTCATTGTACATTTGTTGCTCTTCTCCTTAGATTGCATTTCAAATGAAATTCAAACTGTTATGTGGTTAATTAAAAACGTGCTGTACATTTTTGGTTTCGTAATCATGGATGGAGATATTCTACTAGTACACCTGTTACTATTCTCTATATAAGTGAGTAAGGGATCAGCTGGATGTGTCAGAGAGCAGGAGTCTTCTGCTACGTCCCTTAATTAAGCCCCAGGTAGGATAAAAGAGAGATTCCACCTTCTGGTGACTCTCTGGCCCTTGTTTTCAGTTTAGACAATTTTAAATTTCTTTTTTAAACGAATGTAACTGAATTAAAAAGGTGTCTTTGGTCTTTTCTTTTTTTTCCTTCCCCAGTGTGAAATCCTTAATCCCATTTTAAGTACCAGCAGCATTAATGGCAGTTAATAGTGATTACTGCATGTGTACTTTGATTCAGAAGAAAAAAAAAAAAACCTAGACATTCAGGGATTGGTATCACACTATCAGTGTTCTGTGTTGCAAATTATTTGCAGATGAGGTTAATTGAGCCATCTCGCTCCGCAGCTTTTATTCCGACGTGAGGGTCACAAATTGGATCATAAAGCTGTGCAGGAATAATCAGCACGTACCCTTTAAAGGCTGTCCCCGATGGAACTCAGTTTGAAACAAAGAGTCACATTTCTCAAAGCCTGCTCTGAATCATCTGCACCACAGTGCAGTTTATAGTATTGAAAATCCTGTTTTAGTGTAAATACACACATGTTATCCTTGGACTCAGTGGGTCCCTTCCAACTGAGCATATTCTCTGATATATTAATGGATATGCTAATTTACAGTAACTGTACAAAGATGGTTCTTTTTATTTATTGTTTCATTTTAGAAAACTTGTTGGATTATTATAGAATTTTCTGAGGCGTAATTGCTGATTTAAAGATCGTATAGGACCTGAGTGCAGAGAATTAAAAGTGGGAGTTTTGCTTAGTTTTAACTTGATTTGCTAAAAAAAAAAAAAATCAAAAAAGCACCCAAAGTCATAGTAATTGCAGCAAGGGATCTGTAATGCAATGGAAATAAATGAAGATAATTTTGATAGTTTCCCATATGAAACTATTTTTAATGTGACTCTCCCAACATTGTACCCTCCATGAAAAGTTGAATGATACACTTGTGGCTTTTAAAGGCATGAGAAATGTATGTCTTACAGTTCAAAGCAGGAAACAGAAGAAGTAAGGAGTGGTGGAAGCAATTCATTCCTCTTTCTAAACATGTTTCACTTCAGATGCAGATTATAAAATACTGGGAGTGCTCACAATATTCAAGCTGTGTGGCAAGATCTAATTTGAGCAGTGAAATATTTAGAGTTTCTGAGATTTGAGGGGGGGGAAATATATTGCCTAAGTCAAACTATATGTTTTTAATTCTGTTGAATAGGATATGTGAGGTGGAGGTTGAATCTCAAGTTTCACTTGAACAGTGAAAAGAACCAATACAAAGTAACATGAATTTGAGATCTTGTAGTATCTGTGTTACTTAAGGATGTTTTGTAAATAAATGCAGAAGATATTAACAAGCATCATAATTTGAAGAAATGAGGTTTCTGTGCAGAGAGATTTTAGTCACATCAGATTTACGATTCCCACATTGGCATCATACAAGAAACCTTAAGTATTACTATAGAACCCATCAAGCATCTTTGGAGGAAAGTGCCTCTCTTAACTGTTACTTTTGAAAAAAAACCTGAATCCTTGAATCAGCAGCAAAGAGGCACAGGGAATTATCACACTGTGTCTTTTTTTTTTTCAGTGCCAGGTTAGAGAAATTAAAAAAAAATAACACAAAGGTTGACGTTTTTCATTAGAAAATTACAAAGTGTGTGGCTGTGTAGCACAAAGGACAATGGCTAATCAGTTATTCTGCATTTAAATATGGGTTTAAATAAGATTAGGAATCCAGACTGTGCAAGAGATTTCAAGTCCAGAGGTCAGAAAACATGCTAATGAGATAATGGGAAGTATTCACAAAAGCTTATCTCCATTAGAAATTCACTTCTCCTCAAAGAAATCCTCCTACCAAAAATACTTTGGGTTGTGTGTTTTTGACCTGTAATGCCCAAATTCTATCAGGCTACCTGTTAATTTAGAAATAATCCAAGCCTCTTGAAGGAAAAGATGAATAAATTCTAAATCTTTCTGTGAAGTGCTTTAAATAGGAGCACTACTGAGACTTTTGGTGGGATTGGTGTGCTGTGCTTAAGTCTAATTACACTCTCTAGGACAAAGCACAATTCTGATTCCTGGAGGGTCGTAGCGTTGCATAAATATGTGGAAAGAGAGGCAGCCTTGTATTCAACTCTCTTGGAATGCAAAAAGCCCAAACCACACCTTATTAACCAGATTAACAACACTGGAAAGACCATTTGAGGTTGATCTTGGGATCTTTACCCAGAGCTGCTTTGGATTTATCTCAGGGAGAATTGCAGAACTAAGCCCTGGAGTAGATTGGTGCAGGTAGCTCTGCTGAGACCGAGGGATGCACAGCCTGCTTTCTCATCTTATCAACCCAAAAGCTGTCTAGCTTTAACTTTTTCAACTTTCCTGGTGAAAATTCTGATGAAAAATGTGGATTTATGGAAGCATGGATAGTTTTTAGACAAATAGGAAACCTTTTTTAGGCATCTTGAAATGATTATGCAATATTTTTCTATATTTACACCATTTCATTTAACATTTTAACATTTCTAAGTGTTTCAACTTAGTGAGGAAAACCAATTACTCCAGGAGATTTATAAATGTTGCTGATCAAACTTTATTACCCATAACACAAAAAGCACGTTGTTGATGCTTTTGGTTTCTTCCACAACAAGGAACATGTCCTGGGACTTTTTCCTGTAGGAGTGGGTGAACTGTTGGGATCTCCAAGGTGTTTTTTGGGAACTCTCCCCATTGGGAGGCTGGTGGAGGGGAGGACACAGAGGCCACACAACCTGCAATCTTTTCCCAAGCAAACCTCCCTTCCCCCAGCCTTGTCTTGGGAATGAGATGTCATCCATAGCTGAGTCTGCACCAATTGTGCTTTTATGAGCAATTAAATAATTAACCATGTTGACATCTAAATTATATTTGCTCGGCATCTGAGTTAACCCCTTAGTGAGACCTCTGAGAAAAATCACACTTCTTGGAGCCAAAGCTTTGGGCTTGGGCAGACATTTCTGCTGTAGTTCTGTGCTTCCACATCCGTGTTTGCTTTCCTACCGTGACATCTGGAGATTTAGGAGTTTGATGCAATCCAGGGAGATACTTTAATATCAAAGTCAACAAGACCGTTTGTGCACTTTGGAGGGAAACGTGTCCTTAAGCAAAATAAGAATTGGATCAATCAGTTTTCTTACTGGCTCTTGGTTTCTTCCTTCCTAAGTGAAATCAAATTAAATTTTCCACAAGAGTCAGTGTCTGTTCAAGAAATAGGCTTAATCTGGTTTTTTGTACGAAAATGTTTAGGGTTTTTTTGGTTTGTGGGGATTTTTGTTTTGGTTTTTTTTGTAATTTATTTTTTTTGTTCTGTTCAGCTCTAGTGAAGACAGCATCTTTTTGTCTGAATTTCGGTGGGTCCTCACTCACTCGGCTTTTGTATTGCCAAAAACCTTAGAGCTCAGGAATCAAATGATGATCATATATCAGCTCACTCGTTTTTTACATCTTCTTAACTATTGAAAGTAATGTAATCTCTGTTGTAATCTCTATTAAAAATAGTGTTGTGATCAAGTCAAATCGTAGCTTGTCCCTCAATAGGAGCTTAAAGAAGAGAAATCCTTCCCTTGGCTTTTTCCAGCCATTTATCTCAGCAGTGCAGGCTATTATCAGGAAATAACTCAGATCCAATTAGCTTTATCACTTAATTAGAGATGTACTTGTGGATTTATGCCTTACTGACCTCACTGCCACTGAAATTAAATTATTTAACTTCCGAAAAAAAACAAATCTCTTCAAGTTCACACCTTTCCATTCACTAAATTGTGCTGCTTGATGCCAGTCAACCATCTGCTCATTTGGCTGCAGAAATATCAATGTTATAAACATATTTGGGTATTACAATAATAATATAACAATATTATAAACTAGATGGAGATGCCACTTTATTCAGCTCTAGGGATTCAGTCCTTCCTTCCCTCCCTGTATTCCTGTCTCACAGAGACACATATGTGGACATTTCTTCCCTTCCCCCAAGTTCTGAAAAATAAGAAGCACTCAGAAAGATTACAATAGGTTCCTTTGAGAAAGAATGGGTGAAATCATGAGGAATTTTGGACAGTCTTAGCTCTATTTAGAAAGACTGAGTAACTGTGCTACTGTGGGGGTTTTGTTTGTTTGTTTGGGTGTTGTTTTGTTTTTTTTCCTATCTCTTTTGATTTTTTTTTCTTGTGACTCTTTAATTGTTTTAAAGAATAACTCGCTTTTTAGTTTTAAGGTTTAGAGGGTTGGCTTTTTTGTTTGTTTCTTAAGCTAAATTTCTTTAGCCTGCTACAGAGCCCAAATTCTAACCTTGTGTTCTTAAGCAGCTTCCCAGGTGGTGCTTTTTTTTAGGCTTGTGTCCTAAGGAAACAAAGTTTGTTTAGCTGCTTCCTCAGTCCCATCCTGTCTTGTCTCTTCTCCCCTCCCAAGCGTTTTGAAATTCGTCCCCCTGCTTTAAATGAACTTGAAAACGAAGCTGAGGTCTCCAAAAGTTCATTAAGTTTCCTAATGGATGTCCAGGGATGAGAGAGGAGATCCCAAATAATGCTGCAGTTGAAGGATAAAGGACTGAACTGGGCAATCCCAACCAGCAGCTGCTCAGCACGTGCACAGGAGCTCTGATTGCTGTATCTTAGGGAGGACTTGTATTTGTGGGGGAAAGAGGCCATCAAAAAAGCTCAAAAAAACCCCCACAACAAACCAAACCTCGGAAAAACAACTTTGTGGCTCCTGTTTGGGGAATTAAACTGCCACACTGCAGCTCCAGCCATTTTGTTCTCAGAACTGCCGCAATCAGCGTGGAAAAGCTCGGCATGCTGTGATGGGCTCGCTCCAGGAGACTTCAGATTTTTTTGGAGCTTGTTCATTTGCTTTCGTGTGTTGTGCTTTATGTGAAACCCCCCCACTGTCGACTGGTGGGTGGGGAAAAGCAACTCGAACACAGTGTGAGGGTTACCCCTCCAGAACAGGCGAGGAAACATTTGCATTTTAGGGGGAAAAAATGATTGGGCTTTTTCACTTACAAAGATGTTTCACTGCCATTAGTCCACCAGCAGGAGATAAGAGATTATGGCCCTACACTCCCCTTTGGATTTGATTCAATAATTTAAATTCTGCATTTTCTTCCAGAACTTCTCATTCTTGCTGAGTTCTCTGCCCCATTTCTTCTTTCGTTCCTCTTCTACACACGACTCTGTGGCTGGGTGCTCACTTGGGCATAAGGAATGATTTTTCCAAACACTGGTAGAAGTTTTATAGGGAATGGGTTATTTGTGGGTTGGTGAGGTTTCTGGAATGTGCCTTTTTTTGTGTTTTGTTTTGTTTGTTTTTGTGTTGGGGTTTTTTTTTTTTTTTTCCATCTGGCAGTAGAAGAGTTTGTTCAAAGTTTAATGAGCTCAAAGTAACTATGGATTAGCTGGGTACTGGAAAGTACAGTGGAATTTTTTAAGAGTGTCCAACTTCCAATGGATACAGAACTAAAGGTCAGAAGGGACCAATGATAAACAGATGTCTGGATGTGAACTGGTGGGACCCTGATTGCCCCTCTGGTATTTTCTGCACAGGGTGAAAGGAGTTAAAATAATCAGATTCCTGTAGGGCAGTGAGGTTGTGAAGGGTGGAGTGCTCTTGGAGTTGTGCCTTATTTCATGGGAACCCTCTGCTCCCTCACATGAACCCACTTAATTAGTCTTATTAGGTTATTACAGTTTTTCTGTGCTATTTAAGTCCAACTGTATCATCATCACCTCTCCTAGATGTGATTATATTTTAGTTTTTGGTGTGCAGTGTTTACTAAAGGTTTTGTTTGTGTGTGTGTGTCCCTCATTATTTTGGGAAGCAGAGCACAGGAACAGAAAAGAAAGAAAGCTATTCACAATTCTTCACTTGGAAATTGCTTTTTGAGATTTGTGTTCAGAATTATCTTGGAATCAAGGATATACTGCAGGGCAGATTAACATCTGCTAGTGAGAGTTCAGGAGAATTAGCGCTGTCATGATGGATTGTAGAACGATCTCTCAAACTCAATCAAATTTGACCACCAATTTTTTTGTTTGTTGTTGAAGCAGTGATTTTTTTTTTTTTTTTTTTTTTTTTTTAAAGCATGGATTGAGATCCAGCAATGCTTGGCTTTTAATCCAGGCTGTCATGCTGTCCAAGCTTGACCTATTGATCCTTCCCATTGTACTCCTTTTTTCCCTCCTTGGCGCAGGAGTGACACTGCTTACCTTTTCTGACACATGGTGCGATGGTCAATTGAGATCTGTAACCTCTCTGAAACATTTCCCTGGTAGGATTGGGGAAATCAAAGCTGCTGATTTTTTCAGCCTTGCATGTACAAATTCTGGTTTACTCCTGTTTAAAAACCAGTATTTTATAATCTGCATTTAACTGAGTATTTCTTTCATCTTTTAGGTTGATTGAAAAAGCTCAGATCCTTGTTTTCAATATTCTGACTGGATATTACATTAGCCTTTGAATTCTGCTAAGAAGCTAAAACTTCAAATCTAATTTATTTAGCTGAATTCAATGGGAGAAAAACTATGGTACAACATTCATTCTGTGTGTATTTTAAAAGGAGTACCTTGCACAGCAAAAAAAAGGATCATTTCTCCCAGTTCCATTAAGGGCTAATGAGTGCAGTGCTGCGTCAGGCAGCTTGTAATTTCTTGCTGATACATCCTCCTTTTGTGTTTTGTCACAAATGCTTTTATGCTTGAAAAATTTCAGTTCCCCTCCAGCTTTTTTGGTCCAATCTTGCCCTGGAGGATATTTCACTAATTGCAGTTGCACCCTGATGGTTGCAGCGTGTTCATTGACCAGTCAGGGCTTTCAACATGCTCCTCTGTTCTGTCATCCAGGTGCTGCAGCCCCACCCTGAGACCTGTCCTGAGTGCTGTGGGAGTGGGGGCTGGATTTTGGCACTTGTTGCTGATGGTACCTCAGGGGGAGGGTGACACGAAGGTGTCGCGAGCAAATGAATACACTAGCAAAGAGGGGTTGGAGGAGGGAACAGCGAGCTGGGGTGAATAATTCACCGAGCAATTAGGAAAATCCAGGAGGGCTGAAAGATGAGTCATCACTGTGGGCTTGTTTTTCCCTGGCCTTTGAGAGAAGCACCTGTGAGCCCTGGCTCCAATTCCTCACCAGGTCATGTTTGTCCGGCTGCTGCCCCGTCCATCTTGCAGTTATTTAATCCAGTTCAGAAAAAAAAAAAAAGGAAGTGAAATGCTTTAGCACTGGTTTCCTAAGGAAATGAGGCTTAAGCAGTCGCTCCACACACCAAATTTTTGGCAGGATTTTGTGGGAGTCGACATCTGGGATCGGGAGAGAGATTGGATGTTGGTGCTGGTCTAAAGCAAGGCAGTGGCCATCAGGGTGGTTGGTATGCACAGAGCTGGGCTGGTCACAACACCTGCTGTTCCTTGCCAAGAGGGTCAACAAGCCCAACATTTTATGCAGGAAAGCTGAGTAATAAAGAGAAAAAACGGGAGGGAAGAATTAAGAGATTATGACAATCACAGCAAGGATGAGATGAGGCAGACAACCATAAGCTTAGGCTAGGAGATGTATGAAAGGTGTAAAGGTGTTGTGGTGGGGATGACCTAGAAGACCTGAGACAGAACTCCATAGAAAACATATTTTCTTCAGTTCTATAATTTTGAAGCAATCTGCTTTTCAATCCCTGAGACAACATGAAAGGACAGGTGAATCGATATTAGCTGATAACATTCCTGCATTTATAGGGGAGCTGAGGAAAAAAAAAAAAAATCATCTTTTCCTCAGTGGTGCTAAGGCCAGTTACTGATAGGACCATGGGTTCAAGGTGCTTGAGGTTGTTTTCCAAGTTACTGTGACATCTGATGTAAAAATCTTCTCCATGACTGGAAAAGTTAATCTATGATTTTAGATCAGTCCACTTTATTTGTGAGCTTGATCTCCTCTCTCCAAAGCACCATCTGCTGCAGCACCAGAATGATGCACACATCGCTGCATTTCAGAAGGACAGGGAATTTGGCACGAGGCAGGGAGAGGAGATGGGGAAAGAATGCAGGAATGCATAGGGGACCATGTACAAGCCATGTCTGATGAAAGAGGCTGTGCTGGTAAATAGCAATGTTTTGAAGAAGTGAGGAGTCAGAGCTTCAAACAGCAGGAATAGCCCATGTGAGATAGGAGAAGGAAAAATGAGGGTTTCTTGGCTGGAGAGGGAGCAGGAGAGAGAATTCTGGCAGCCAAGGCAGGCCTGAATGGGTGATTGAAATGCACTGCTGAGCACAGAGAACCAGCCAGGGGACAAGGCTGAGCTGTCCCTTGTTCTGTTTTCTTGTGAAGTGACAGGAACAAATCTATTGAAGTCAGAGAACACATTTAAGTGCCTTTTGAATATTTTTCTGTTAATGACTCTCCTGGCAGTCCTTCAAAATCCATAAGCTTGTTGGTTTAAAGAGCTTTTTTTATTAACACACTCTCCTTAATCACTTTCTGTTGTTCTTCTTCATAAAGGAGGGGGAAAAAAAAAGGAAAAAAGTATGGAGAAAAAACTCCTTAGTCTTTCTAAGGGGGAGAAGATTTGCTATCTGTTCAGGTGATATATTAATTTCAAATATGGAAAAACTGAACACCTTGATAGGACCAGACCACTGTGCACATTCCTGCTATTACAGAAAAACAAGGATTTTTCCTTTTGCCTTTGTGTGTGTGGAACAACAGTTTACCCAGTTCACCATAAAAGTAAGAAAGCTCTTTAAAAAGGGATGCATTGTTGAATAAAAAAAGAATTAATAAACTGGAGGTGAGGTCCATGTGCAACCTATTAAATTATTCACGATTTAGACCGTGTTCTCAAGTTTTACACCCCAAAATGCCTAACCTTAGACATGCAAGGCAATCAGCAGGTCCCCAAACGTGTAATAATGTTCTTCATAGGGTTCTTCTTCTTGTTTGCACAGCTGCCAGGTGGTGTGTGCCATATCCCATTTCACCACTTTATTATTATTTCTGTCTGAGGCTTGGTGAGCACTATGAGCCGGATGGGATATTTCACACTCCCAAGTTTGATCCATTTTATTAACAGAGGCTGGATCTTTGCAAAGTCCTAGGTTGTGCAAGGACTTCATTTATGAAAATTGGAAGTTCTCTGGGGCAGATGGTCTTAATGCCTGCCCTTAAAACTCCTCATAAGCCCAGTGCCTTCCTTTCTCATCCTTGTGCACATCCTAAAAAACTCCGTCTAACCAAGTTTCTTCTTTTTGTAATAAAAGTGCTCTCTAAAAATCTGTAAAAATACAATGTCGTGGAACCATGGAATGACTTGGGTTGGAAGGGACCTTTCAGGGTCAAAGCCCTCTCTGCAGGGATTAGGGACATCTTCAGTTAGCTCAGGTTGCTCAGAGACCTGTCCAACAGTAGTCATTTTAAACTTGATCTTGACTTTTCCATATCTTTATACCATCCATTTTCTCCCTCACCTCTGAGTTCCTTAAACAGCCTCTCTGTGTCTGCTGTCTGTAGCTCTTGCCCTTCAGGTTGACTCCATATTCCCTCCAAACTGAATCCTTGCATGTTTTGGGGTGGCACCTTCATCTTGTCCCCATCCATCTCCTACCCCTTCCCCCACCAGAGGTCACCTCACAGTGGCTTGCACGTCGTCTCTGACATAACTCTCACTCTTGACTGCACAGAAATGGTCTCCAAATCCTGCCCCATAGGAACCTAAATCCAAGCAGTCCTATCTTGCCATCTTTTCTTTGGCCTAGATTGATGCCACTGCTCTTGGCCCGTTTGAAGTGCTGTTGCTAAAATAATCCTGCTAGTGCGTCACACTGGTTCCATTACTCCCTTTCTTCTTCATATCAGTGGTTCTTTCATCTCCTTAAGTGATTTCAGCCTCTGGCATATGCATGTTTTCTGAAATAAGCCCTTTGTGTGTGGAGACATAACAAGTAGTGGATGTGCTCTGGGTTAGAGGTGAAATCCACGAGCAGCCAAATGCACAGCCCGGTTTTTCCATGAATGGGGAGGGAATGAATGAACTGTGCTGTGGAAATCTGCACAGGGATGCTTCTGCCTTCTATTCCTGCCCTTTATTATCCTGAGGAATTCATTTGACATCTTTATGAGTGGTTGTTCCCTGCAAAACTGAGAGAATTGTTTGGCAGTGCCCTGGAGCTGAGCTCAATTCTGCACTCAGAGTTGCTTCCACATTCCTAAGCCTAAAAGAATCCTAAAAGAAGGGATGGGCAACATTTACAGCTTTTCATAGATGATTTTCACAGTCTTTCCCTGGTGAGCATGTCTGTGTGTGTGTGTATTTGCTTTCACAGTCAAAAAGCATTCTTGGCTAGGACCATCTCCAAGTGGAGAGAATACTCCAGCTGTTTATCTATTATGGCTTTTTGTCACCAGGGAGCCAAAAGTTGGACTCCACAACAAAGCAATCAGTTGCACAGAATTTGGCCAGCTCTACTGGGAGAGGGAGACAGCAGCTCTCTTAAAATATCTATTCAGTAGATTTTAAAAAAAAGTTTTTATAATGTACATATCTTAGTTTTTGCATGGTCAGTTTTGTGAAGAAAGTAACTCCTTGAAGGAGTTAGAAAATAACAACCCTAAGGAACCAATTTTTTTTTCCAGTAAGCAATGAAATGAAAAAAAAAAAAAAAAAAAGTGGATTTGGTATTGGAACGGGCTGAAGCTTATCTGTCAGCATGTAGGGCTGATTTCACCCATCTTCAGTTTCTTGTACAGATGCCTGTCACAGCCACCATTCACTGAAGAGCATCTTACTTCATCTGCTGGTTGTCATCGGATTTCAATAATTCTCCAAAGATGGGCACCTCCTTTGCATCCCCCAGGACAAAAGGGCACACGATTCCTTGTAGTCTAAGTGGTAATTCTTTTAACAGCTTGTATACTGACAGTGAAATGGGACCAATATTTAGTATTTGCAGTTTTAAAGTTTAAATTTAAGCTCATTTTTCATCTGGTGTCAGTTTTGTTCTCTTCAAAGTCATTCCAGTAATTCTCTCAGGATTAGTCTTTGACTTCACATGTTACATCCTCTTCTGTGTTTATACAAGTGACAGGATTGTACAGTCTAAGTCTCATGATATGAATAGAATTTAATAACCATAACTGTTGACTTTCCCACCTTGCCAGTACTTTCAGTAAATTCTTATTCCAAATTTCTAGATAATTGGGGCAAATTATTTAAGTGCAGTGCCCTACTCTGATCCATCACTACAGCTCCCAAAAAGCTTAATTCAAGTTTTCAGGACAATAAGTGGCTTTGCATCAATACAGAAACTTCTCTTGGCAGTTGTTTCATGAACTGTCAGTGTGCAGATGTGTGTGGGTTAAGTTTTAGGCAGGTTTGTAGTTGTAGCCATCCCGGGCAAGGCTAGGGGACAGTTTAATTTGTACAACAGAAAATGACATTAAACAGTGGGGAAAAAAATCCCCAAAGAAGCAAGGATGAAAAAAACGTTTCCATTTCCTTTATTTATTCCTTGGTCTCATGTTAATGGCAAATCTCCTCACGAAATTACCACTGCAGTTGTTCAAATTGCCAAGTGTTAATGAGAATTTGCCGTCAGGTGGGACTCAAGGGGACAGATTTACATTTAGAGTTGAGGTGGAGCTGCAGGATCAGTTGACAGACCTTCTTCCCACCATTTCCTTGCTGTTTTTCCTGATTTTGAACCACAGAGTCACATTTAGACTGCTATGCTGGGCATAGGTGCCAGCCAGCCCACCACAACTGGAAAAAGCAGACTGGTTCTGTTTTGCCCCTCAACTATTGGCAAATTGTTGTGTAGTGTTAGTAGGAAAATCAAAAGAGGTTTTATATATATATAAAAAATATTGAACTGCTCAGGTCCCCTGTGCTGTGAATTGAAACAAAAATAAAACTTGACTCCTGGGTTGTGTCAAAGAAAAAGGCACAAATTAAAAGCACAAATTATCCCCAAGTGCCACTTAAGCTTTTCTTGTACAGCATCAGCACTGAAATGCACAGTCAGAGCAGGCATAAATTGATATTGTGCTTTATTTCCCCCCAGTCAATAAGACTTGTGTTCATTAAGGAAATATTATGATAGGCTTCTCACAAAATAGCTAAAAGCTATTTATTCTGGGTCAGGATCCAAGTTTTAACTCGGGACTGGAGGAAGGAAAAAAAAGTTGATGGAGGATTTAAAAGGAATATTCACCTGAGCCCTGTTCAAGGCAAAATTCATAGACATAAGAGTGTTACTGATGATTTTTGTATCACAAAAGAACTTGGATCTCTGAATAGACCCTTGAAAAAACGGTGTGCAGGGCCATCTGTCTGTGTCGTTTTCCTTGATGCTGAATTGTAAGTCCTAATTTAAATATTTGTAGTTTGAGCCCTCCAGGAATAGTAAATGACTTCTCTGGGTTTGTATATTTTCCAGGTAATGTTTGTTTTTGGTTAGGACAAGGCTCTGCCAATGAATCAAGCAATTTGTTGGAATGTAGAGCTCCTCGGATGTGTGCTGATACCTGCTCTGGAGAAGGGAGCCCAGGAGCAAAATTCCTTTAGGAGAAACTATTTTAGGATCCCCAGGCAGTGGGAAAGGGCAAAGGATTACAGAGCCATCTTGTCTCACAGCTGTGAGGTTGATTTTAAGGCATCAGAGCAATAACTCAAAGGAAGACTCCTACTTTCGCTCTATAGTGCCTTATTTTTAATTTCACTGACTTTTTTTTCACAGCATATTTAACAGCACTGCAATCCTCAGCAGTATCATGATAATTTTTTGATAAGGTGAAAGATTTAAAGGATGACTTACCATTAAAATGAAAAGAAATTTGGGAGAAAACATTAGTCTGGTTTTGGCCATTTTTCTTTAGAAAAAGAGAATACAGTCCTTCAGAAATGGAGATTTTTTTTTTCAAAGAGTTGTGGTCCGATTTTCAGAATTTTCTGTGCAAACCTAATTTGTAGTCAGAAGGAAGTGTGCCAGGATCACTTTTTCAGCTCTTACCCTCCGTACTTGGTGGAGAGGTACAAAAGGTAGTGCTCATGTGAGAGTAACTTTTTGTGCAAGAAGGGATAACTCTGGTTCTTTGTGACAGGAACATTTGCCTAAATTATTGTAATACAGTGTATAACGTACTGAAGAGTTCAGAAAGTTCCCTCTGAGGTCTGCTGGGAAAGGAGCTGCAAATGCCTTCAAGGTACTGAATGAAGTTAAATTAATGGGGAGAAGAAAAAACCCACGGATCAAGTGCCCCACTTATGGATTCTTTTACATTTTTTTCATTGTGGTGATACAGGATATTCAGCCAAATACCATATATTCACACAATCAGCACCTTTTTTTTCAAAAAACAATGAAAAATGGTTAGAGAAAAATTTTCCAGTAGTTTGTTTTTATTGGGAAATCTGCTCTTTCTGATCAGTCGCTTTCATGTACAGGTTCAAGTGTAATTTGAATTAATGGGGTCTGCAGATATACCAAAACAAAAGCTCTCTTTCCATCATTATTAATATGGTTTTGTGATTTTGAAGGAGTTTGCCCAGCTGAAACTAAGCTTGCAAATATTTTTCCACTGTCTGTGAACGCTCAAAATGTCAATAAATATCAACAGTTCGAAACAAAGGATAAAATTTTAATGTATTTTCATGACTTAGTGACAAATACAATTTATCACTCTTTGAGTGAAAGCTAATATTCATCTAATGTTTATGCCTTCATGCAGAGAAGTTGCTTTACTTAAAAATTATCTATTTAAGGAAAATAAAAAAGGAAAGAAATGCTGTTATTCATAGGAAGATATATTTACTTTGAAACATTATTTGACTTTTTTTTCCCTCAGTATTATTTCACCATAAGAGATGTTTCACCTGTATAGTAAGTACAAATAGCTTAGTCTGTGGCATAAGCATGACTTAAAAACATGGAGTTATTTAGAATTATTACAGTGGAACAGAGTACTAAGCTTTGAGGATAAGAACAGTAGAAAGTGGTGAAATCATATTCCAGAGAACCATTTCCAAAGACTGTCTATAAAGAATTAATTCCTGGAGGTAGAGTTCCTCAACACAACCTCAGCTGAGAGAAGCAGGGACAACACTGGCCTTCTGTTTTCTGCTTTTGGCCACAATTTGGTTTGGGAACCTTCTTTCCTGCCTCTTTCCCCCACATCTTATAGCACTGATTATAACAACAAAGAACATTCAGTTATTTTTTTTTTCTTTTTCTTCTCCCTCTTTTCCCTCATATTTCTTTCTAAAAGACATAATGCTTTCTACTGGCACTAATTTAAAAAGCCATTTCCCAGCCTGTTTAATGAATGTCTGAAAGAGCTTGAAGCTCAAGTGGCTGTAAGGATGAATTTCTGTGCACTTTCATCTGGTTTGGAAAAGATGAGACTCCTGGAATTTTACTAGATGGAGTTTCTGTGTCCTAACTGTGAAATCCTGAGAGCCTGTTTGATGCTCTGACTCCAGTAGCACTGCCACATTTCCCTTAGCAAGGATTTCAGTTTGGGAGCAGAGTTTCTTCCAGCATTGCTTTCCCTCTCTTGCTTTTCCCATCTTCCCTGCCATAAAAAAAAAAAAAAAAAAAAGGAAAAAAATTAAGAAAAAAAAAATCCCCCCAAAATCTGGCTACACCCAACTAACATTCTGGAAAGCAGCCTCCCAAACAGATAATCTGCCCCCAAAATTCCCCTGCCACCCATATGTGCATCGCAGTGGTCACGGTTTCTTGGTTATTGGTTTTAGTTGTTGTTCACTCCAGTTGTTTTCTGTAACTGTTTTTGGTAGCAGAAAGGACAGAAATTCTGGCTAGGCTGAAGATAAATTTCCTCAAGCAATTCACCCTTTGAAAAGTATACAAAGTCTGTAAATTTAATGCTCTTCTAGCACTTGAAAGCTGTTTATCTGATGAGAATACAGGGCACAACTGCCTGATTCACCTACCAGTTCCTCACCGACCCTTTGACTTTCTTACTGCTGGGTGACACCAGTTCTATGCTCCTGTCTTCGTGCTGTTTCTTTTTTGTCATTATCCATGATTCATCTTTGCTGGGACTTGTCAAACCTGGCTTATTTTTAATCCTGTGCTGGGCCTCCCTAAAGGCATTAAATCATATCTCTTGACACTGCACATGATCTCTCAATCCCTATTGTCCTACCCTATTCAGATTCCTTGGGTTTATTTCCTCCCACTGACGTGGTCCCATCTATTATTCCCCTTTTTTAATAAATCTGCATTTTTTGACAACCTGCAGCCACTTTCATTTTTTTGGCAAACAATTTGTTAGGACTCATTAAACAAAATCAGTCACAGCAACAAATCCTTCAGGGGTCTCTGTTATCTTCTCATTTGGCAGTAGATTGCTCCAGGACACAATTTTATGGCAAAATATATATTTTAGATGGTTTATTTTCACCTCTCACTTCATTAGGCAGGGTAATATCTGGAAAAGTTTGCTACCCTTCTTGCTGTTTTGATTATTCCTGCACTTTTTAAATGCTGGTTGTGTTTAAACCCCAAATAAAAAATAAAAGCTCTTGTGCTGAGCTAAGTTGTGTTTTTTTTAATTATTTACTAACTCTATTAAAATAGGCTAAAATAATAAAATAAAACTCTTGTAGAGTGGTTTCTTACCCCTCTGTGTGGTTGAAGGGTTGCAGTGGCGGGATGATGGTTGGACTGGATGATTTTCAAGATCTCTTCCAACCTTGGTGATTCTGTGACTCTGTTGATTCTGACTTGCAGTAATTAAGTGAAAGGAAACTCAAACCTGTTTGCATTTGTTCCAGAAATTAGGTGAAGCTGGAATTAAGCTTAAGGTATTTTATTTTTCCCTTGATAATATAACATTAAACTCCTGCTCCTAAAAATTTTAAGAATTCTGGCAATTCTACTAAGAGTAGTCTTCATAAACCTCAGCAACTTATAACTTCATCTTTAAAGCACTTTCAAAAACAGGAAAAGCACTGTTTAAACATCCAAGCAATTGTAATTCTGCCATGTCATGACATTTCAGTTCCACTTCAATGTAAATTATTGTTTTCAGGATGTAGAAAATTATATATAAGTGGTGAATTTGCTGATATTCCTGCCTGGGCTTCAGAAGTCACTTTCAGTGACACTTTGGATCTGCTTAACTCACTTGGAAAACAGAAAATGGAACTAAAAAAATTAAGTTACCTCGGTGCTTCTAAAATCTCTACTCAGAAATTGCATTTTTATTTATTAATACCGTATTTGGTTTATGAAATCTAACTGTGTAATAGTAGATGACTGATTTGAATAGGAATTAGTGTTTAGACAACTGTGAAATGTATGTGCAAGAAGTTGTGTGGCTCTGAGGATAGTCATATTTTCCAATTACATTGAATATGTTTGGGTGTGGAGCTGAACCAGGGAGTGTTTCGTTGCCAGGCCAATATTTTGGTTATTTTTCATTGTATTTCCTTGCAATCTCAACAAAACAGTGATCAAATGAATGTAATATATAATGTATGTTTCATTTTTTAATTACTTTTTTATTTCTTATTTTTTTTTATTTCAAGAATGCGAATTACAACTGCCTTTGTTGTGAATAAACTGTGAAATATAAACTGAGGAAAAATCATGCTGAGGATGGGACAAGAATTTTGAAATTCTGTGGGCTCCTCAGATGACAAAGAGCCCTCGGTTTATGCACATCTTGAAGATCTTTAAGATGTTCATAAACCAGGCCTTTGATTTCTCATTTCATCTAACATGGGCAACACTGGACAGTATCCATTTTTTTTGTATTTATTGAATTCAAAACTCCTATGTGTTCCCCCAATATCCTCTCATTTCTCTAGTTCCTCTAATTAGTGACTTATCTGAATATCAAGTACATTGCATACAGTGAAGCAAATTATTTTACTTTGTAAAAATCATGATATGCCCTGAAAAGTCTTTCAAAACATAGATTGAAGAACCCCATGGATCAAGAAAAAAAAAGAAAATCAGCAGTGATGTTCACATGGATCACGAGCAGCAGGGACAGGTAGGTTGTGGTGGGGTTTTATGTTACTTCTTTTTCCAGTTATTTCTTCAGTCCTTGGCCATTCCAAAGGTGGGAGCTGGATAGAGTGATGATAAAATACTTCCCAAACCAGTGGAAAACACATAACCTTCAACTGCTGAGCTGACTGAATGAATAAAAGGATTTCCAGCTCCCAGCCAAGCCATAGGCAGTGATAAGTTCCTTTCCTATGAGTAAGAGGCTTCTGGGAAGAACATGGGCTAAGTTTTCGGGAGTTCTTCTTGATGATGTGGATTTATGGATGAGTTCTGTGTCTGGTGTGGCTTATGAGACCTAGAGCTTGATAAATAGTCAGCTGGCCTGATCTGATCCTTTCTTTCACTCTTTTGGAAAGCTTAATTAAGCTTAAGTTTAAATTTTATCCTGCACCTTGCCCAGTTTAGAGCTGATAAATTATTGGTGTTGAGATCATATAAATAATGTCACTGTTTTAAATGTTTTTTAAATGCCCCATCTGATCATGTTTCACCTTTTTTTTTTTTTACAGAAAATAAACAGGATGCAACAGGTTTTTATTCTCTTCTGTTCAAAAGCTATGTCAAATTAGCTGCAAAATAACTTTTGTTTGATAGTGTTGAGTAAATGATTTTTTTTCTTGGGTGGTAGTGGTACCAAAAGAATTTCCAACCAGAAGCTTTGAAGTGCTGTCCAATTGTTTCACTCTGCAGCATTCAGAAATGTTTCAACTTCTGCAGCTTTGAAGGGTGTCTTCATATTAAGGAAAGGCTGGGGTGTTTCTGCACCACGTGGAAATGAGGAAATATCCAAAAGCACTTTTCTTTTTGGTAGCCTTTTATTGGGTGATTCTGAGTGACCATTTCAGAGGTGACCCCCCCTCCATTTGTGTGTTTGCACAGATCTCAACTCCAGCCCAAGGGGGGCTGAAGGAACTGAGGTAGTGCAAAAATGACTGCTTGAAATTTTTGGGGAAAAAAAGAGCAATGGTTTAAATCCCACCTTTGTGAAATTGGAATCTCAGTCCCCTCTTACTGTGAGAAATGAGGGATTGTGTGAGTTGCTTTTCAGAAAATAGCAGGGAAGATTATTTCAGAAAACAGTATCAGAGAAAAATCAGAGAAAGGAAAATCAAAATGTATCTTGATATCGTTATTAAATTTGGTAGCAGGCAAAAAAAAAAAAAAAAAGTGAAAGAAAACTAGATGTAAAAAAATCCCCAAAAGACATCAATAACTCTTTGAAAAAAACAAAACTCTGAAAGCTGTGTGAATTTTCAGCTTAAAAAGAAAAATCTTTAAAATATCCTTTGAGTTAAAACACGTTGGCTGATCCTACGAGCATCAGGAGCTTTAATAAGCCCATCCATTTCCCAATCCTCTGGCAGTTCATCAGGTTTCCTACTGCTGGAGTGCAGTGGTGATGTTTCCACTCGATTGAAACACCTGCAGTATCCCACTGCAGCAGTTTACATTTATTCCTGCATTTCCAAGGGTAGGTGAAGTTTTCAGGATGGCAACTGGCTGGGTCTTCAGCCTGTATAAAGGACTTCAAAGAGGGAATCACTTAGAAGGAACCAGCCTTTTAATTTTGTCACTTTTTTTTTTTTTTTTTTTTTTTGCAACTCTGGAACTCTGAAAGAGAAGCCCGAGGATAAAAGTAGCAAATAAGATTCTGTTAAAAAGCTTTAGGTATTCATCTGCCTTTCAATCAGTGTGTGCTCTGTGGTCATTGTCTTCTTACCTTAAGATACTTTTCATCTCTGTGAATTTTTATCTCAACCCATATGAAACCAGAACAAAAAGTTGAAGGCTCTGAGTAATATTTGGAAGTATTATTTTAAGAGAACGTAAAATTTGGTGAAAAGAGTGGTTTTTTTTTTTCAGTGAGCAGTTGAAATATGATTAAATTTTGCATTGGTCAGTAATAAGTGAAAAGTTCACCTTTTAAAAGTTTCTTAGGTTTTCAAGTAGTCTTTCCACTCAAAAGAAAAATAAAACTGTTAGAAACTTTTAATAGTGTGGGATAATACATCTGCTCATGATGGGAGAAAAATGACAGAACAGGCAGGAACAAAAGTACTATTGTGCTTAAAACTGCTGGGTGAAGTTTAAAAGAAGTCATATTATTCCTAGATTATAAGCATTTAATAACACCAAAGAATACACATTCAGCACATGGTTATATATACACATATATTTAATATAAATAATTTCTCTTTTCCCCAGTCCTCAAATATTATTTTTTTAAAATTTGTTGAACCTTTATTTAATTTTCTGGAGGGTTGTTTTTTTGTGTGTGTTTGGTTTTTTTTTTTCAGAAGTGCTTGTGAAATTTATGTCAAATGGAGGCTTTATTGTTGATTCAATATCATTTCAGTACAAAAATGCCTATTCTGCATAGCAATGACAATGAGCTAGGAGTGCTCAATCTCATTAATCTCCCATTAAAGCTATAAATAATTTCACACAAAGATAAAAATAAAAGGCACTATAAATTACTAGAGTAGTTTTACCAGAAATTGAGACTTTTGCCTGGTATTGGAGAAAATGGGCATAGAGGAGTCATGCTTCCCAAATACCGGAGGGGACTCATGAATTTCAGTGGCATCAGGCTTTGTGAAAGTACATACAAACTAGTGGGGGGAAAAAATAATAAAAAAAAAAAAGCCAGAGGGAAAATTTGTTTGCTTTTTCTGGATATTTGATTTGGTACAAAGTTTATATTTCCCAGGGGCTTTCCCTTTTAAATGAAGGGCACAGATTTCCTCTCCTTGCCCCTGTAGGTTTGGCATCACAACAGCCCTGGGTGCTGTCAAAGAGAGAGAAGATGGATTGCCAAAAGGAGCTCAGCACTTGCATCCCAACTATGCTCTGGCTTGTTGGGGAAAAAGAAAATACAGGGAAGCAGAGAGGGGCTTTCAGAGAGGAGAGGAAGGGAATATCTTCAGAATTATGGAGCTCCTCCCGTGCCAGCCTGTGGGTGCTCTCAGGAATGATGATCCCATCATGGCAGGGTGGAATTGTGACACCAGGTCTTTGCTGTCTGCCTGGGGCTGTGAGAAATGTCTGAAGAAATTGGTCTCTCCAAGCACTGCTGAATTTTATTTACTTTTAATCTCTTTCCTGCCTTCCAGGCTGACATCAGTTGCACCTCCTGGCTGGACTGTCCTTTATTTCCACTGTAAATGTTTTGATGAGACTCAGAGTAAAAGCTCTTTTAGGTAATCACCCAGAAAAAGAGTATGAGAGTGCCTTTTTGGGTGCTCTTCTCTCAAGTGGGCTCTGTGCTTGTAAGAACTAATTTGGCTTGTGGATCCTTTTTTAATTTCCAACTGGTCTTATTTGAAATGCTGGATTTCCTGCATGACAGGCCTGTCATTCTGTCCTGGGTCCCTCACTTGTCTGGAACACACAGAGTCTCCCTCTTCACCACCTCTTGAAGTATTCCCTTTTAATGTGAATGGGCTGCTGCTGGGGGGAGACTTAATTGCCTTTCTGTTTTCACTCTCTTTTTTTTTTTTTTTTTTTGTCTGAAAAAGGGATATCAATCCCCTTTGATTTGGCTGACTTTGGGTGCTTCAAGCGGCTCCGAGTAAGATCATTTGAAATGATGTATTGACATTTCAGATGGATCACTGGCAGCCTTTCAGGGCTCTGCTTTTACACAGTGGCCTTCACCAGGTTGCTTTGTAAATAAACTGTATTGCTGAGTGAGGTTTCATAATCCTGATGTTTCATATCTTATGCAGAAATGAACAGGCAGGGAGGAGTAACTGAGGACAATGTGTGTGCACTGAGGTTGTGGAAGGTATTCCTAAAGCCAGGGGAGAGAAGATTTGTGTGTGCAGAATGTCTTGCTGGCACAGGGAACTCGGTCATATCGACGTGGTTGCAGTGCCAGCATCACTTTTTCGGTAGTAGGTGTACATTTACTCAAGAAATTCTGGACTCTCCCAAAAATCCTAAGCAAATATTAAGTGGAGCCTTGAGTCTTGAAACAAGTGCACAACAGGATTCACAATCAGTTTTCTCTCTACTTGGTCCTTCCTCCCCAGCCCCAACTCCCTAAAACTATAAATTGAGGTGTTGGTTCCCTCATCAGGGAATCTTCCTCCTTGAGGAGAAACAGGGAGGATGGGAATCAGGGGCCTGCCTTGGGGATGGTGGGAGAGCACAGGGAGCAGAAGGGGATGGATTCAATGGCAGGTCACAGGGCTTTTTTTGTGCTTCGTTTGTTTATTCTTACATTTCTTATGGAATAACTGTTTTGGTTTTTAATGGTGTGCAAGGAAAGGCTGCCAGAAATAGACAGCATTCATTTGAATTTTTAATGAAGCCGATTGTACCTCTTTCCCATTTAATTTCTATGAATATTCTGTGGAATATAAAGGGAATATTCACTGGAGCAATAAATGTTATGCTAATTCTGTGGGACAAAAATGGGGGAAGTGAGTTTTGAATTCAAAGCATTCACAATGATAACCTATTTTATACAGTACTCATCCAAAAACATGCTTAATTTGCATTGAAGTCAGAGACTCGAGTGTGTTTCTAGACTTTAGGGTATTTGTGCAGCTTCTGCAGAATTAGTGCATGAGCAGTGAATCTAAAACACACCAAGAAAAAATTGTGCCTAACCAAAGTATTGCAAATTTTAGAAAAAAAAAGGGGAAAACAGATAAACTGAGCTGTCCTGACTGTGTGCAAGTTGTCATCGAACTAATCTGAAACAGTGGGAAAAAAAAAATTAGGAACTCCAATTTGTTGGTAGATTTTTTTGTTTGTTTGTTTTGAACAAAATATTCTGCACAAGGATAGTTTTTCCAGATGCTACAGCTGTGGAATAATCATGGAATCATTAAAGTTGTAAAAGATCATTGAGTTCAACCACTGATGTAGCCACCACCACGTTACCCTTAAATGACATCCCCAAGTGTCCCATCAGTATCTCTTTTTCCCAGCAGGTCCAGCATGAGACCAATCCTCCAGGGCAAAATGGAGAAGTGTTTCCACAATAAAACAGTGGAATGGGATGAAAAAAAAATCTAAAGGCATCATGTATTTATTCCCCAGACATAACTAATGCTCCTGACCAATCTCATACAAATTAGATGTGAAAGCATGTTAGTACTGAGAATATTTTTTATAAAATAATATCAGATTATTTTCTCCAGATACTTTGATAATCTTACCTAATGGGGCCTGCTTGTAATAGTTATGTTTTTCTTGGTTTTGTAAATCAGCTTTCATTTCTCCTTTCTGTGTAGTCACATCTTTATAACAATTATGAGTGATTCTTTTACCTGTTTCAGTTGTCTTGCTGACTCTCATACATCTATTTAAATGGCTAAGGAATAGTGTTCCCAAGTATGACTTTTTGCCAACCCATCCTGGCTTTTGTTATTGCCTTAGATATTTTGATAGTGATTTAATTTATTGTTTTGTTTTGTTTGTTTGTTTTTCTTAAATTCATTTGGGCAAGGGGAAATTTTGCCATAAAATTTTGCAGTATTTCTTGATGTCTGAAACGAAAAGTTTTGTGAGTTTGGTGCTGAAGCTTTCCCTCCTTCTGGCATTTTCCTGCTGAACTTTCAATAAGTTGACTAGACCTATTTGCATAATGCTATTGACAAACAGTTATATTTATGGTAGAGAACAGAACATTAGACTGGTTTAAAATATGTTTGTGTTTTGCTTTTTTCCTGAAGTTTTCTTTTCATAATTAAACAGAATTTTAATAATGCTGAATTTTGGTATATTTCCAGTATTTGTTTTAGAGCTGTTTTAACTCTTAGTTAAACCATTAAAAAAAGCTTTTCCTTGATGGCTTTTTCTGCCTGAAAGGCCTCCTTCAGTGCAAGTATTTTAACACTTGCATGTGTTAACATGGGTGCTTTTAATTTTAAATGGATATTGTCTTTTATTTCAATTTAATTTAAGCCCCTTACAAGTGCCATAATTTTAAATGAATAGGCACTCTGAAATCTGGAATAAATGTCCAGAGAGGATAATTTCAGAATCTAATGCATAAACTGATCCAAATACATAATTTGTTACACTGAAATTCTTTTAATTTTTGTAGGAAGGAGAAATCTTACCATTTACAGTCTGCAAGATTTTATTTGGGTGTCAATAAAATCTCAGCTATGTGAGACAAACACACTGAAATTCCCACACTAAAACAGCTTGATTGTCTTTTTTCCCTCCCTCTCGATGAAAATGCAGATCAATAAATAGTATTTGTTTGTAATTTGTGTATGAGTGGGTTTAGCAATTAGTTGCATGTGATGTGTGTCCCCTGGCTGACAGGGTGGTGACAAGGCACAGGTGATTGATACACTCTCCTGTCCCCTTTGGAGACCTCACTTTAATCCTGGCATAGGTCACGGTGGAAATGAGTTTCCATAACCATGTTTTACCCTTTAGTGTGTGTTTGTCCACATCATAAACCCATCAAGCAGCATGATGGAGTTAACAGTAAATGCCACAGGCAAGCTGGTGACCAGAATTGGAAGACCTAATTCTTGTCCTTCGGCAGAACTGTGATTGGGAGCAGCCAAGCTCAGTTTCTCCTGAATTTCAGGTCCTAACTAATCACTCAGTTTTCATGGACAGCAAATATATGCACTTGAAAGGCATGTTTTTCCCAGTGACCTTCCTGAAACGCCTTCTTGCAGTCTTTGAAGACCTCATTACAACTCCAGAATGGGCACTTTATTCTAACTGGAAACATTCATTCAATGACATCTCTTGTTGATTATTTCATCTTTCAGGCCACAGTGACAAAATAAATCCGACCTTAAGCACAGAAGAAGCGTTCCCAGAGGTGATGCTGATGTGTATTCCCCATGTTCCCCAGGCAGACTGGTGACCCCATCCTGGGTTGAGAAGGGATCCCTGAGGCAGAGCTTGGTGCCGAATCCAGAGCTTCCCAACAGGAGCGGTGCCTCCCTGAGAGGTGAGCAGGTTTATTATTTCACACACTCTGAGTTTGCCTTCATCATGCACAGCCCCTGCTTCTCATAAACCACCTGCCTGCTGAGCAGCAAAAAGGAAAAGCTAAGTGGGAAGCAGGAGGGATCTGTCTGCAAGAGGCACTTGTGCCACTTACACGTGCGGTGGCCTCATCAGCCGCAGTAGCTGGGCTTCACACCGAGCCTGCTTGCAGGAACAAGGCTTTCCAAGATTAGTTTGCAGGCCTTTAATTTACCATGTCAAAGTATGAAGTGTCTTTCTGGCACCACTACATTGTAATCACAGGGAAGAATTTTGATGGGTAGCAGAGAGGAGAAGAGAGAGAGAGAGAGAGAAAGAGATGCTCACTGAGCCCACCTGAGTCATACAGGGTCATTTATGTCTTGTCCATCAACATCTGAAGTTCAAGAAGAGGTCCCTGGGAGGTCAGTGACAATAATGGAAAAGTTAAATGTGATAATGTGCAGCTGGACTTGATGGCTTTTATTCAGAGTTGTTATTAATGGAGACAAAGCAATCTGAAGCTATCAGGAGTACAGCCTGTGCATTCACTTCTGTAAATTATCAGAACTTCGGTCTGGGTGTTCGCCTTGGAGGTGAATCTCAACCTACTAGGTTTAACTTGTGGTTTGGAAGGAAGCAATCCCCTTTCATTCTCTAATAACTTTCTATTTAATATTGCCTTTTCAATAAGCTTCTTTTCCACTTGGTTAGCAGCTGTCTCCTAGAAAGGGGTGCAAGGTGAAGGTGTGAGCCTGTAACAAATGTAACATGATGGGTAGCAGGCATTACCCTTTGTCCAGCGAGACTGTGTATGGCCATCAGAGGCCATGAGTTCCTGAGTTCCAAATCCTCACACTGATTTCTGATATTGAGAGGAAAGGTTAGTGCCAGCAGTGGTGAATTTTTGTTCTCATTTGCAGCTACACTTGCATACCAGCTGTACCCTGTAATAGTTGCAACCTTTTTTTTTTTTTTTTTTCCCCCTTCAAAAGAGAGCATCCCTCACCCTGGTGAGAACTGCAGCCTGAAAAGATCATTCTGATTCAGTGGTCTCGACTGTCACCTCTCTGACCTCACAAAATAGACTTTTCAGCTTTTGTGTCTCACCTCTTGCTTTCTCTGTGCCCAGAGCGTTCTCATCACAATCCTCCTCCACACTGACATTTGATTCATTGAACTGGATTCTGAGAGAGAAATCTCATATTAGCCTCTCTTCTTGGGAGACTGACAAAACCTTTGTGATAGATAAGCTTTCTTCTGAAGTCTGAAATAGCCTGGTATATACCTGCCTTTTTTTTTTTTTTTTTTTTTTTTTGTGATTCTGCACCTATTGGGCAGGGCAGAAAGCAGCTTAAGAACCAGGGCACCGGTGACATGATATTTTAAACTCTGGCCATGGAGAAGCAGAAGTGATTTCATGTGATGTGAAACAACAACTAGGTCTCTTTCCTTTTCCTTATCTAAGGAAACATAACTCACTCTTGTGCCTCTGTCCTTAATTAGTAACACTTACAAGCCTTGACCTTTCAAACGAGAGAGCTGGGCTCGGCCTTTTCTGTAGAGAATTGCCCCTATAATGTAGCTGTGCATAATAATAAAAACAATTTCAAACGCATTAAAATGTAAAATTAAAAACCCCGGTCTTAAAAGCTTAGGCCCAGATTTTTCCACAGTTATTCATGTTGAGCAGTAATTTGCTCTGGTAATGATCCCAGTGAGACTGTATTGAGGCACTATGCCCTGCAAGCAAGGCAGGCAGTTTTTAATAGGAGGCACTGTTTAATAAATAAGCAGTTTTATCCTTATGCTTTGTTTGCTCATGGCTCAATGGTCTTTGTGCCCGGTGCATGATGCCTTCCCTAGGACCAGCCTGCTTTCAACACCCTTCTTCTGGCACTCTAACTGTACATATGATTCTTTGGCTTATTTTTTTTTCCATTTACTTCTCATAATCTGAAATAAGAATTATGGTTATTTAAGTGCTGGCTGGAGTCTAATGCTTTTATACAGACTGATGTCACTGTCAGGGAAGACAGAAAATGTTTCTTTTCCAAGGGAAGATGTAGTCCTGCTCACTCTTGTGGTGGTTCTCTGGCACCGAAGGACTGATTCCTGCCAAGCGCTGTGAGATCAAGTCACTGATACCATGACCCCTCATATAATTGCAAACCTTATGTATTTGCAAAAGTATTGCAAACTTCCAGCCTGAGGAAAAACAGGCTTTGATCCAGTCCTTTACTCTCTTGCTTCTCCAGTTTGTCTTCTCTTTATTACCAACCTATTTAACTCGCTCTTATTCATAAATCCTAATTTAATATACTTAGCTATCTAGTTCAGGTTAAAAAAAATATAAATAAATAAATGAAAAAAAAAAAAATAAAAGGCAGACTCCAAACCAGTATGTTGTCTCAGCTGGTTGTGTTCTCCTGCACTACTCAGAGCACTTGCCCAGGGATTTCCATGGGCCATGGTTTCCACCTGCTCATTCTAAACTGAACTTCTCCCTTTGTATCAATCACTGATCAAACAAATGAGGAATGTTTACAGCACATACTAAAAGAGCTGCTGTTGGTTGTCCCTTAAATCTAACTTGTCCAAGTTCTCATAATTCCTTGTTTTCACTGAATCTCACATGGGAAATAACGGCTTTCAGTTTTATTCAGAGAAGAAATGGTGGGAAGCCCTTGTACCAACTAAAATACATTGGTTTCCTTTTCTATGTTAAAATGAATTCATCACCTTGAAGGTTTTAGAAGGAGATTTCTGCTTTCAAAGAAAGGTTTTACTGTTACATCAGCAAAATTGGAATCAAAAACCTGTGCATGTTTCCTCTTTGTTTGTGAAGCCAATAACACTGGTTGCCCAGTGTCACACAAAACAATATCTGCTATCCTGTGTTTACTAATATCTCTCCACAGGCAGAAGTTAATATTTCAGTGCCCAGCAACTTGTCATAAGCCCTACACCAACTATGTGTCCCTACACATGGACTGGTTATAGATTGGTTCTAGAACCAATCTACCTAATCCAGTTCTTGCTGTATCTCACACTGGGGCAAACAAGTCCTTCCTCAGGAGCACCCTCTTATGCAAATATGTCCTATGCACTGCAGATCATCCTTTCGTAGGCTTTCCCCCCAAATATTTTTTACAATGTTCAAAAATATTAATGTTAACCAATTTGTTCTATCAAATATACATGTTTCTCTTCAGCTTTCCCCATTTCAAGTAAAAAAACCCTGGACACATTGTTTTGGTAACTTATTTTCTTTCAACTGTTTAATAAATGCCATTAACCTCCAATTTGGAGCATTTGGCTTTTTTAATTCAAGACATATTTTTCAGATTTAAAGCATCTGAAAAGAATAATGTGTCTACATATACATCCCAGACTTCTGGAGTTGTGATGAAAACAAGATTAAAGAAGAAATCATTGACAGTGGAGCTCTTCAGTGACTGAACTGCTGACTTTTGTTTTGGTGGGTACTAAAATATCTTTATCTAGATGACATTTTAGCAAAACAGGCTAAGTTCTCTTTGTTTTCTAAACTTCACTAGGTATAAATAGAGGAAAATGATTCCTTTCTACTCAACACATTCAGTCTTCTGCATTTATTTGTTCATGTTTGATCTTTTGCTGTCACCTTATACTTTTGCAAGCGCCTTTTCCCTCAGCTGTCACACAAATAACTGTACATTTTAGATGGCTGAGATCATGCCTAACTCATCTCCATTAAAAGCTACCAATTCAACTCCTCCTCCCCCTGTTACTTGACCCGGGCTTGGTCTGAGCTGTTCAGCTGTGGAAACAACTCAGATAATGATGGTAAACTGGGGTGTCACGGTTCTCTTTATGTATGGCCATTGTAATACAGACCCAGCAGCCCAACAATGACTCATCAGTGACACCAAGCCTGCAATTTTGCTGTGTTTGCAATTTCAAAGGAGAAAGGCAGCTCACAATTACACGTATTAAACTTTCAGATGATGCAGAAATTATGATGCACGCCACTTATATTATCAGTCAAACTATAGGGAAGAGAATGGCAGATCTTTATGCGGCCCAGGTGCACGTTTCTTATAATTTAATCAGTTCAAGGCACCCTCATTTCACCAGAGGACTGTAATTCATGCTGTGAAAACCACACTGTGCCCTCTGTCTCCCCCCTGCTGCAGTCAGTAAATTATAACTCACAATTCGGGACTGGTACCTGCATTTAATCCAGTGCCCTTTGCAGTGAGTTCAGCCAGCTCTGCTCTACAATCTCATGTTATACCAAATGCCAGGAATTATCTTCATGGAGATTATGAGTAACAGAAGGGACTGCTTTAAAAAAAAAAAAAAAAAAAAAAACCAACAACAAAAAAAAACCCCAACAACAAACAGCTAGTAATTTGTTTTAGGCAAATGCATGTGACAAATATATCCATGCTGGTCTCTGAGAGGGATGTCCCCCAGCAAAACGAGGCTATGGGAGAGAGAACCTGCCAGTCTTTGTGGGGATTATCATAAACTAGGAGAAAATATTGCAACTTAAGAAAAATACTTTTTTTTTTTTAATCACCAAAAGAGTATTTTTACATTCAAGGGGTGGGTGAAGAAAAGATAAGTCAAAGCTTAATCTCCACTTAACAAAAATATTTCTGTAAGTTTTACTCCTATATGTGATTCACAAGAAATGAAGGAGGAGTAAAGACTTGAAAAAAACACTAGACTTGAAGAAAAGTGCTACTGATGGTTACTACTTATAATAACTGGCTTTAAAGGGGCACTCAAGAATAAAGATGCTGTGGAGGTGAGAGAGGACCAACAGGCCTCATTTCTGTCCTAAAGGCTGAGCCCTGTCACTTGGTAATCCTGGTAAATATTGTAGGTTTTATGAGAGGAAAATAAGTTATGTTAAAAATTCTTTATTCCTGTTTAGCATGTGTGAACCTTTATAAATTGAAAAGATAGAGAACATCTAAAGAAGTCATGGGAGAATGTCTCTATGGCTAGTTCAGAGTGATTATTCTTCTTGTGAGCCTGAGAGCATCAGGTAGGCATCATAAATCCCACTCTTTAACTGTATTGATAAAAGTTCTCCATGTGATTTTAGGGAAGTTTCTGCTAGTGTGGTATGTTTGTTCTGGTGATTAATACATTGCTCATGAGGACCTGAGACCCTTGAGTATTGTTCAGTTTTATAGATTTGTTGGTGTCATCGCTGACTGTCAAAGATTGACAAGGCTCCAGCCCATGAAAGGAGTTACTTGTCCTTTGAGTTTCACAATAAACACCAGAATAAACTGATCCAGGTCCTCTTTCCAGAAAAGAGCTGAAGTGTGTTTGAAAATTAGGACTGCACAATGTAGGTTGCTGCAATCCAAGCCTTCTGACACTATTTATATGCACTGCAGATGGGAGAAGGGCTCTCCAGAGGAGGATACCTGGATAGCACATCTACAAACTGCTTCACATCAGTATTATGCATGCCAGCTAAAGGTAACCCTGATGTCCTTTTCTCTGATCCACTGATGTTCTGAAGGTGTTGAAATCAAACGTTTCAAACTGATACAGAAGGACCGAAGTATCCTTTTTTTTTTTTTTTTTTTCCCTTCATATTTTTGATGTTTATTCACTGTTAGGCTCTCCATCGTGGAAAGTCTCTTGTTGCTTTGGTATTTTGCAGCTTAAACTCTGCAAGGGCTGTGCAGCACAGTTTGTTCCCCTAGGAGTGGAGGTGGGTGTGTTGGAGGAACAGGCTGAGGGGTAGATCAGAGCACAGAGTAAGTCCCTGCAAACGCTGCTGTGCTGAGAATGGCCCTTTAACAGGTCTGTAAGTAAGTCTGAATGCCTCTTAATGTGATGGTGATGCACAGCTCTCTGCAGGTTTGAGGAGCTGTGTCAGAGCAGCTGAAGAATGTGAGGTGCACAGAGGGGATTGGGGTTTACAGGTTGTGGGTTTTGGTCGTTATTTATGGGACTCTCAATTTGCATTGTCTGACATTCCCTGCTAGCGGTGAGCACTTAAAATTTCAAGCAGTTTTGAGCCCACAGGAGTTGCCAGTGCCATAGGAAGCTGAAAAGTCACTGCAAACCCTTTTCCCTTTTTACTGCAACGCTTTCACTTACTTATTTTAAAAGGACCACACACTTCCCCCAGACAGTTTCTTGGCTTTCCTGTTCTTCCACTGGTGCCAGATAACCAGTGCCAGTGATTTTTTTTTTCTCCTGCCTATTGTGGTTACAGTATTTTTTTCTGTAGAAATTGTCTGGAGGCCACAGACTAATTTGACTGAAGTCAGTAGATGGGTATTACATGGCATTGACTCCTGGGCTCTCTCTGTCTGTTTTGGATTATAACTATTGACCTGGAGGTGAAAGGCTCCATATCCCATTACTAATTCCCTGGCTCATACTGTTCCCTAGAACGCTGCTTTAAACAGCTGATGCAGGATGCTTGCATTCAATAGCATCTCCACTAATAGCACTTAAATTTATTGGTCAAGATGCCTTGCAGGTTTTGGGGTTGTTTTTTTTTTTAACAACAAATAGGTATTTTTTTATGTAGCTGCACTCATGAAGTCCTTGTGAAATCCTCAAGTCCTTATGCACTTAAATTTTTGCTGAAGGCAGATATCTTAGCTAAGAGTTAAAGACAAGACAGAAGTTGTTTTAGAATTCTATCATGCCCTTGTTCACAATAATATACTGGATATATTAAAAGCTTTGAGTTCAGAAAATTCAGACTTTTTTGTTTTGAATGCCACTGTAGTCCTTTTAATTTGAGGTTGTGACTTAGCACACTTCCTCATTACTGCTATCTGGAGAGCTACACGTCTTTGCATTTCAGCCCTGTTGTTCAGGGTGAATTTATGAACAGAGAAGAACTGAGATAAAAGGGAGCAAGAATTAGGGAGGATAACCCTTCTTGCTGTTGGATACATATGAAAATCTGCATCTCTCACATAGATCAGCTGATTTGTTCTTCCATTTTTTTTCAACTTTAAACAAAGAGATATTTGAAGAGAGTTAGACTTCCAGAATTTGATATGGGAGAACTTCAGGGTTTTTACTCCAATATCATTTAATCTCTGTGGTCTGGGTTTTTTTAAATTTTTTTCCTCTTCCTTATTTTGAAATACCACCACTTAAAAATGCTGCATTATCAAAAAAGTTAGTGTCAAATAAGTCATTTTGGCCTATATAATTAAAATAAATAAATCCCAGATGATCTTATGCAGAGTTATTCTTAGATAAGTGCATAGAAACCAGTTTGACGCCATAAGCACAACTTAGAGTGGTCAACCTTGAACCTCTTTTATAAGAAGTGACCTCTCAGAAACAAACTGGCTCCAAACACACCTAAACTGTGTAATTGCTTTCATGAACTTCAAAGCAGTGTTTGTATTTTAATATAAAATTTATAAGTTGCCAACATTCCTCAGGCATCTCTAAGCTGGTTATTTCCCATATTGTCATGTGGCTGTACTGTTATTTTTTTGCTGCTGATTTTATTTGTGCTGTGGTAAAACTGTCATAGATTGTCAGGGCAACAAAGAAATCGCTTTTTGACATAATCCTCAACACATCTGGCTAAGAATTAATTATGGGTTATAAAAAGTAATTTTGAAGCTCTGCATAAAATATGTAAAGATACATAAGACCTGGTAGGCAAATTCCTATTGAGCTGTGAGTTTAGCATGCCTAACATCAAGAAACAAGACACTGATAATAACTGAAAAATAAGCCACTTAGAGTAAATTATAGTGGACAATATCACTATAAAACTCCAAGCAGGAAAACGTGATCTAGTTTTCACAGCACTTTGAACATGTGAATGACTGTGACTTATTTCCTTTCTTCTCTGACATGTAAATGAAAAGACAATCTGCTTTCTAGCCACTCTTTATTACTCCAAACCAGGATGTGTATGAGGTGTGCAGATATTGACTGAATTGGGCTGGGTTTTAATTGATATGTCAGCAGGAAAATTCAAGATTTGGAGAAGGGATGAGTTGCAGATACTGCAGCAAAAATGGCAACACAAAAAAGGTTTAGTAATGATTAAATAGTGCAATAGAACAGCATAAATCAAAAGAAGTAACAGTTAAAAACAAGCCTAAATCAAAGGAAAATACAGTACAGTGAAACAGCTGTTTCAGGGGAGCATTTCTGGTAATACACAGAAAAAATCTTGGATTTAGGAGTAAAAGTGTTATCTGTCTGCTTTTACCCTGAAATATAACACAAAATAATACAAGAGCCAAAGTTGTCTTTTTAAACATCTTTTCTTTAAAAATCGTCACTAAAAATTATTTATACCATTGATTGCAAATTAAAATCAGAACCAGATTTCTTATTTTTGAGTATGTTTTATCCTCCTGTCATTCCAGGTACTTTGAAGCCTGTAAGTGACAAAATGTTTAGGAAAAAAAACCAGTTTGGAAACCCTCAGTTAAGAATGGATAGGATTTCAAATAAGAAATGGCAAAATAAAAATAAATAATAATTTAAAAAAAAGTAATCTGAAGCTTTCATAGATTTCATTGTCATTACCAATTTTAACTGGGAAATGGAGCAGTCTGGGAGGAAGTGGGCAGATTAAATATAACTAAGTCTGCCACATTTCCATCTGCTTTTATGTATCCAAACCAGAAAAGAGCCACCTGCTAATCAGAAAGCGACACATCTCATTTATGAATGCAATTAGTCTTTTTTTAGTTAATTGTCTTAATTAGTTTTGAAATCTTTAAACATACGGGGAAAACAGCAGAAGATCAAAAGATAATAGTTCTGCAAATGAAAGTCAAAAAATATGATGAGTAATCAAATGAGTTCAGGGCAGAATCGTGGAAATTGCAGCATAAACAAGATTGTGGTAAAAATAATAATTAAAAAAACAGCCCATGTAAACAAAACATCATCTGAACAAAACATATGGCAGAAATGGAAGAGGGGAAAAAAGCAGTGAAATTATCTCCCCAGTGCCTCCAAAAACACCACGATATAAACACAGACTGGGGAAAAGGCCAACGAAAAGAATCTCAGTTCATCATGTTTAAGTGTGCTGCTTTATTGCACAGATCTTTGTGGGGACTTTAGCTGGTTCTTTGTGTTCTGTGTGCTTTGCCTCTTCACTTATTTTCACATACAAAACCCTGTAAAGTAGATTATTTACATACCACACGTCGCCATTAAAAGCAACCCTAAGTGAGTTTCTAGATTTTCTCAAGCCTTTTGCTCATTTTTTCTGTTTGTTTTTGTTGATACAGCTGTGAGCACAGCAAAAAAAACATCCATGGGACCCGTACAGAAGAGTTGTTGCTGTTCTGTGGGGGCTTTCAGCGAGGAGCAGTCTGATTTTTAGAGGCGTGGTTTTGTGGCTGGGACAGCATTCCTTCATCAGCACTGTTTTCAACCTGCCAGTTGTTAGTTTTTAGCAGTTCTGGTTTAGCTTTTGGTCAGCGATGTGGGGGCAAATGCCATGCCTTGAGTAACTTCATTGAACCCCCCTGGGCAAGACCTTCTTTGGGTGTCTCACCTGGTTATGATGTACCTACCTAAGAAGTCGTTCCCACTCAAATTTTAATTTCCCGGGAAATATTCACTCCTTCTTTCTGCAAATCTACTTCCAGGATAAAATCATCCCAGGGCCGAGAACTAGAGGACATGTCTCTGATGATTTGGAGCCTGGAGAAGGATGTATCCATGGTAGGCACAAATGTGTTAGTGCAGTTGAATTCAGGGTGTGTCTGCTCGTGCACAGCTCCCATTTCACCACATGTGTATGGAACCCAGATTCCTCATGGAAGAGAGCAAACAGGTAGTCTGCAAGAGATATCTGGAGTGCCAGGGAATGATGGAAAGATTGGCTTTTAACATGAAACAGGCTTTGGGGATAAAGATAAGAAAGACTGAGTTTTAATTAAAAATTCTCTCAGCTTATCTTCTCACTCAGGGGAACGTAATTTTTCAACCATTAAAAGCAACCAGAGCATTTCAGTCTATTTTTTTTTTCCCTTTTTTTTTTTTTTTTCTGGAAGGAGAAATAGGTCCTAATAGAGTGAGTGCAATTCAGAAAAATTCAAATGTGCCCCATTTGCTCTGCATGGATTGCACTGCTGTGTAGAGGATGCAGCTTCTCAGCTAAATTATACAGTAACGAGGGAATTACAGGGAAACTTTGGAAAAAGAACTCAGCTTGAAAAAGGAGTGACAAAACAGTGGGAAACCTGGGTGTTTGTGAGCACAGATTAACGTTTCTCAAATACCCGACACAGTGGTTCTCCTGCTTTATTGTCAGTATTGATCTGAACAGGTAGGTCAGGGATTGGCAGCTATCTGCAAGTAGTCAATAAATTGATAAACAAATGTAAACTACATGTATTTAGCCATTTATTTTTTTTTCCCCTGCAAACAGCAAGATCAGGCTGTTGTGGGAGATTGGGAAATGAAAAGGCTGAACCACAGATAACTTTTATGGTATTTGAGATGCTGCTTAGTGATATTATGGCTCCTCCGTGTGTTTTTGCCTTAAATAGTATGTGTGTTGTACTGATATTATTGTTTCTTTGCTTTGTAGTTATAGGAAAAAAAATCAGGGCTTATGCCAGGTAAAAAATTAACTTTTTTCCCCTCATACAGGATATTTATTTTGTAATGGATGAAAGGGGAAAAAAAGAGAGGTATATAACCCCACAACTCTTTCCTTCAATTATTAAAGAGAAAAAGAGCAGGTGTTCAAAAAACCTGCCATATAAAGATTCCCACTTTCTTTGGAAAGAAAGGACATCGAAGTGAATCTACAATTGCTGGTTTCCTCTAGAAACAGTAACACTGACCTTCCTCTAATCCCTTTGACCTCCAATTGTAAGGCTGCTTATAAACAGAATAGAAACCACATGCTGGCAGTCAGGGCATCCTTAATTTCTCATCCTGAGTAAAATAAAGCAAAATCCTCTGTGAAAGAGCTCATAATTCTTCTTCTCCTTTCTTGCAGCTGAGAAGGAGCACAATGGAAAGGGACACTGAGAAATCACAGGTGGGTAAGAGTTGTGGCAACACCTTTCAGAGCTGAAAAGTATCCATCCAAGAGATAAAAGGATGTGGTTTTGGTGTTTTTTTTTTTGCTTGTACGTTGGGGTTATTTTTTGGTTGGGTTGGGTTTTTTTGGTGTGTATGAGAGAGAGCCATGGAAACAGTGGGGATGTTCAGTGATGCCATCAGAGACTGACTGTAGGCCAAAACAAAACCCCTGCAATGCTCTTAGCATAGATGTGAGACCTCAGAAACATTATTTTGCACAAGAAAACCTTTCCCTTTTATGCTGTTTGACTTAGAAGATAGAGTCCAAAGTTCCAGTGTGTAGAACTGGGCAATCTCATAAGTTACTTTTAATTCCAGATGTAGATATCAACAACAAAAATGGGAATAAATAGAAAAGCAATTTTGGGAGAAGTCCTGATTGAAAGACACTGTCCAAGTAGGACAGTTTGTTGCACAAACATCTCTCAGGACTGGGTTAGGTGTTAATGAACCTGATATTGGACTGAGGACTGCACTAAATCACCTTTATTGATCCTTTATGGCTCTATTTTTTGGTATTGTTCTTTATCTTCCTTTAGAGAACTATGGTAGGATGCTGTCTGGTATGCTGTGTGTCAAGTAGCTAGGATAATGGATTGTCATCCCAAATATCAAACAATTCAAGTGATGGATTTTCATCCCATGACAAGTCAGGAGCAATTGTTCTCAGGGTCAGAATAGAACTGGTGGTGCACCACAGTTCAGAACAGCACAGATTATACAAAGCCTTATGTTTCCAGGAAGTTCCTCATTTGCCCCAAAGTTCCTCATTTATAGTAAATAAATGTGCCCGGATACTTCACAACATGTGAGTGTTTAAACAATATCAGTGAAAATTGGATATGACTGATTTTTTTTTTTTCTTTCTGTGTTACTTGGAAGCCTGTGGGTATTTAATTCATCAGCCTTTACTTCTTTTTGGAGTGACAGAAAATGGCAAGTGATCAGAGATTCTGCTGCCTGTAGGAATGGTTTTGGTTACGAGGCTGAGTCGTAGAAGGAAATAGATCTCAACTCTGAGATCGGGTTTCTCCTAAAAGTAAAGTAAAACCAGTAGGGATGTAGCAAGATCTCTGCTGCAGATGCTTGGGGTTTCAGATGCTCAAAGCACAGGGAGCAGATTCAGGTGCAGACTCGTGTCTGTGTGGGCTGGTTCTACTGGAGATCCAGGATTGGATCCCCCATACCTGGAGCTCAGTACCTGCCCCTCTGCTTCCACCTGCTCACACATGGATCCTTTTCGCTACTGCGACATTTTGAGAGATCTTGAATTGTGTCATTCCCAAAGAAATCACTTTTTCTAGAGACAAATTCCCTATTAAAACTGTGAATTTTGGAACTTCAAATCTAACGGCAATATTTATATTGTTTTCTTTATCTGGCTGGGCTTTAAAGCTGTGAGATGCCATCAGTTTTGGGGGGAGAAATCTCCACCAAGGTCACTCTGTTTCCTGCTTCACTCGCTCACTTACATTGGGAGGACCCCGCCGTGCACTGTGGTACCTTGAGATGACAGCTATTCTGATTTGGAATTTTGTGTACAGTAATTAAACAGCCAGGTATACCAGCAGACATGTGTTACCCTGAGATAACACACTCCTTGGAAGTATCTGTGAGGCAGAAGGTGAAATTAGTGCCTCCAATGACCCGGGAAACCCATTATCTCACCACAGCACAAGCTTGGGGGTGCATTGTTGCTGTGTGCCAACTATCAGCATTGTTACTTGCATCTTGATTGATTGCACCATGTAAAACATATGTTTGGAACATGTTCAGCCTTGTGCATCACGATAATTCTGCCCAGCATATCGGGTGTGAGTCGATAGGAACACGAGGTGGGCTTTGTTCGTTTTTTTTGTTTTTTTTTTTTAAAAATGGGATATGCATGACTGGCAAAAGTTATCCTGAAAGGGACCTGAGCTGCAGAATCCCACAGCTTAAAAAAAAAACAAAAACAAAAACCAACCCAACATCCATAATGCAGGAGAGTGCTCACGTGTGATAGGCTCAAGTGGAGCATTCACAACTGTTGTGTGTTATTCCCTTTTTCACAGATATCCGTGTGCATGTGTGTGTGTGTGTTTGCATGCCCAGAGCGAGCTTCCCAGTGTTTCCTTTTAACCTGGGATCCTTTTTGACCCCCACCCCGACCTCCCCGTGCCCGGTGCTGTCAGTTGTTTCATTTCTCAGGTGACTGGCAAGAAGGGTTTGGGGTTTTTTTCCAGTTTTTTTTTTCCATTTTTTTCCACTGAGCAGCCTGGCACTGTCCCCCGGACACGGGATAGCACAGCCCTGGCAGACAAAGGGCTTTGTGCTGCCTGCTCCTTGTCACAGCCCCGCAGCCAGGCACCGCATCACACAGAGGGCAAGGTCTATCTTTAATCTGAGCTACTCAGGAAATCAAAGGGGGTGGATTGAAACAAGAGCAGTGACTGATTTCCGTAGGAGATCACTTCCCTGTTTCATTTGATATAACGAACAGGATAATCAAAGCAAGGTCAGAAGCTCCCCCCCCCCCCCCCCCCACACCTTTTTTCCAGCGATTTTTGTCATGTCAGTTGGCGAGGTATTATAATAATTGAACACATGTGATAATGATTTTAAAATTTTATTTAATTTTTTTACCTTAGAATAATTTACATATAGGTGCTCTGGCAAGTTGTATGCCTAACGAGTCATCATTTAAACATGTTAAACCTTATTAAGCCTGCAGCTGTTTGTGTCTTTGAGTCCTGGTGTCTTCTGCTGGAAATAGCTGCAGTGTCTTCATGAGCACACTACACTTCAAAGATGTGGCGAGACGTGGCTTTGACATCGAGCAGCCAACAACGAGCTGCGAAAGAGCTGGTTCAGGCTCGGAGAGAAGAAGAGGAAGATGATGTGGGGCAGAGCCACCGGGGTTGGCTGGGCTGACAGGTACCAACCTCCCGACTTTCAGCCGGCAAAGGCAGGGCGGGATGTCCCTGGGGCTTCCCGGGCGGCTCCACCTCCAGGTCTCCCTTTGCACGCCCGGTCCTGCCCCCTGAATTTGCCGCAGTGTCCCGGGAGGATCCGACAATCGAACGTTCACTGGTGATGCCCCCGCATCCCTCCTGCAGCTCCCATCGAGCTGGTCCCGTGTCAAAGCACAGGGAGTTGGATGTTCTTTACGGGCAGCACCTCCCCAGGAGTGAAACTGCTCTTCCCTGATGTGTTTTAGACAAGTTGGTGATTATTTTTTTACCTTTTTCTTCCCTTTTTTTTTTTTTTTTCTTTAAAATGAGGTTAGGGTGGCAGTGCGGGATCTCCGTGCTGGTGTTTGCACTTCAGTTGAATCCACATGGGATGGTGATATCCAGCTCTGCATTGCTGCTATTTCTCACTTTAATGACCCTGGTAAATCTTTAATGATTGCCATCACTGTCAGAAGGGCACAGAAGGGCCCTCATCTGTCTTGATGCAACCCAAGAAAATATGCTCACAGATGTCAGTTAAAATAATGGCACTGGTGGGAGGTCACTTGTCTTTTTATGGGTGCCCACCTCTTCTTGCAAAAAGCAGTGCAGAAATTCCACTTGTAATCATTATAATCACTAAAAAGAAAAAAAAAAAGGAAATATAGATCTGTCAGGTTTTGTTTTCATTGAGCAGGGCAGCACATTCCAGACCAAAAGAACTGGGACAGGCACTTCACGGGGAATGGGCCTCATCGTTTCAGTATTCTGGAGCACCTGAGCTGTTACGTTAAATTAGATATCTCCAAGTGTGAAATTTTCATCCTGTAATACTTGCCTGAAAGCCTGTGTTAGAGAAATTCATTTAACATTAGAACCAAGATTTTTTTCCACCACTTAAACATCGTTTCATCATGAGTGATTTCTCTATCGCGCCGTAGCCTTTAAGACATAATTCTCTCAAATTATGGAGGATGTTTGCAACCCTGTGAGTCAGAAATTAGATACACAGATCTCCTGTTTCCATCAGTAGCAGTTGCCTGCCTAAGTCACGGAGCAGCACTGAGAAAATGTAGCCCCGTGGCTCAACATCAACGGATTCAATGAGGTCTCACCCCCTAAAAATGTCATTAGTGGGAGTAATAACTGGCTGTGGGCCCCAGCGTTTGCTACAGCTGCAGCAAACCAGCTCTCTGGAGAACACGTCTCACACAGAGGTGCTCAGGCTTCCTTGGGGAAGTTCCCATCCATCATCTCTAAAGCAGGGGCTTGGTGATACTTTTGGTGATGGATCTTTCTCCTGAGTCAAAAAGTTGAAATTGGGTATTGTTTTCCTTATCGTCATGTACTCAGCTACATATTAAAATCTAAATTTCTCTGGCTTTCCACAGAAATTTAAAGATCCTGTATCTCTAAACCTAATGAATAGAATGTGAGTTTATACCAGAACTCTCCTTCTTGTGCTGAACAGAGAAAACTTGAAAATTTTTTTGCTGTGTGTGGCTGTTAGTATTTAAATCCATATAAGATCTGGAGCATGAGACCAGGGAAAGGTGGATGACCTTGCAAAACACTGTGTAACCTTATTAAAAAGAAAAAAAGAGAGGGGGAAAAAAAAAGTATTCAAGCTCTACTGGATTCTTTAGGTCATTATTTTATTCATAAACCATGTTCTCATAGCAGATTTTTATTACACTTCTACGTTCACCTGACTTTGTGGTCTCTTTTGATTTTTGTTTTTGTCTCTAGTTATTTTCCACTTCTAAGGCATTTGATCTGTGTTTTCCTTTAGACCTCTGCCTCTTTGTATAGATTACTTGAAAGGAGCTCAATTACAGTTTTGTCTCTGATGTGGATATTTCTTTATTGAAGGTTCTACAAAGACATGCCCTTCCTCGAGCTCCATTTCAAACAGGGCTTCAAATGCAAACGAAAAAAAGGAAAAAATAAAAATAAATAGCTAATCTGAGTAGCCCAAGACATGCTTCATTTCAGCTTTCATGAGCATGTGCTCGGTCCAATGTCAACAGCAAATGTTCCCAATCTTCCCCGCTACACAATTTGAGCAGTGTCAGGTCTTCTAATTTTCTACTTGTGGGTTTTATCTATGGCTCCTTAAAAAAAAAAAAAAAAAAAAAAAGGTTTTTGAAGAATGTATGACAGCACTGGATTCAGTTGTAATTTGAGGATGCAGAATTACTTTGTTAAATACGCATTTTATCCCCCTTGGATGTGGGATTTCCTGTCTGTATTTTGTGTTTTCCTCCTGCAAATAAATATCTCACAGAAGCTTACAGTCTGTGACAAGACAACATGGGAGCATTCCTGTGGGGAATGCATTTTTTACACATTTTAATAGAAACTATATAATAGTTCCTTAGTTAAGATTTTCGCTTTAAAATATTTTAACCCACTTTGTCAGACGTGAATTTATGGAAAGACTGTTCACTCTACATTTACAGCACTTACTGTGATTGCTGAGTGAGTTCTGTGAGAATTTATGAGCAACAGTATTAATTAGTGGGGTTATACATTTTATTAGATACAATTTTCCAGCAGTATAATTCCTGGAATTTGAAAGATGAAAATGAACCCACTTGGAGTTTATTTTACAGTGGATTTTTAGTCTTTCCCTGTAGGCATATTTTTAAGTGAGGGTGTAATTATTTGTATCCATATCTGGACCCTGATGCCTCAGCCTCTCTCACATCCCAGGTGCCATCTCATGGCCATGATTCTACTGTAAGTTATATTTGCTTCTGTATCTCAGTTGTGTAATTGAGGAAAAAGAACCACAAAAAATTAGTGTTTGGATTTATATAATTAAACTTTGAACTTGCTAAGATGTGGTTCTCCCTTTGAAGAGGTTTTAGTGTTATGGCAAAGATGCACCTGAAGAGAAATTGTATGTAAGGGTTTAAGGAAGAGGAAAAAAAATGTTGCCAGGGACATTTTCAAATCCTCCTTAGGAGATAATTTATTGAAAAAGACCAAGGAAGCTGAAACAACTGAGAGATTTGTGTGTGCGTGGTAGAAAATGTTGGCACCTGTCATAAGTAATTTATTACTTCTTTGGCAGCCATCAAAATTTCTTGATTTTTGGAAGTTTCTTGAAGATATGCAACTGTCATAATATCAAAGAAAGCTTTTGTACATAAACTGTTCCCTCATTTTTATTTTTTTTTTCCTTTCTCAAAGCACATCATACCGGTTTTTGTAGTAGATCTTATCATATATAATTCATATTTTTAGTCTGGATTCACCAGTCTTTGGGCATTTATTGTGAGTGTTTATAACAAAGGTTAATTTTTAGGTCCACTTCCCAGAAGTGAATGGGAATGAGGGTGCATGGAGCAGATGTTCTGTCTGCCCTTCTGGACTAAAGCTCCGCTGCTCAAACGCTTGTGCTTGTGGAAGACTGGACTGATCTGGTAGATGCCTTCTAGCCTTGTTGTACTGATTTTAGAGGGAGGGACATTTCTTAGCACTGCCATTTTTTATAGCTGCATCGATTTCTTTTGTAATCCTACCAATTTTCCCTAACAAGATGATTATCTGATGGGTGATGATGATGTGATGATTTTTTTTGTACCCCCTTCCTCCATATGGTTCTGCTGGTTCTGGGACTGCAGATTTGCTAATTGTTTGGTCCTTATAAATATGGAAGAGTCCTCTTCTTTCCTTGTCATCACCTCTCCAGCATTCCATAACAAATGAGGGTAGACCTCATGAGTATGTTTGATATGAAGTGATATTAATACTATTCAGGTTCTCTTGGACAGTGTGGTCCTGCACATTTCAGGGAAAATGCTTCAGGCACAATATATCTCTGAGTTTGGAAGTGTCATTACAAATAAATCCAGGGGTTTTCCTCTTCAGCACTAGGGGTTCAGAAAGTAGGGACAGTTATGTTCGGGACGGTGAATGTGAAGGAAGATAATGAATGGTATTGACTTCTTTATGTGCAGACTGCTCTCCATGTCTGGCTGCATTTTATTATTTGTAAGTCCTCTTCATTCTTATTTTAATTTTCTGGGGCTGATGAAGTGATGACACACAAATATCTACTCTTTAACTCTTTTTTTTGTGTGGTTTTTTTCTTTGTTGTGGTTGTCGTGGTTGTTGTTTTTTGTTGTTGTTGCTGGGGTTTTGTTGTTGTTGTAGTTGTATTGTTTGGTGTGTTTGTTTGGGTTTTTTTTTCCTCTCTGTGCCATAAGAATCAACTATCAAAACTTCTTCATTTCATTTCTCCATCTGTAAGGAGAATGAGCTCCCCTGGCAGGCTGCATAGAAAGGCAGTAAATTATAAGTGTTTGCAGTGGCACAGCGTATTCCAGTTTGGGAGAAAAACTAAGATGCACCTGCCTAAGGTGTCTATATAAACACAGGACCGTGGTCAGATCTCCTCTGGCAGAGGAAAACGTATTTACTGCCCCCAAAATTGCTCTTATTCCTCCTTTCACGACACATCTGTCGGTCCAACAAATCTCATGAGGGGTCTTGAGTGTGAAGAAGACCACAGTCAAGAAGCATTTATATGAACAGTTTATGGCATTTTTTTCTGCCACATCTTTGAGTGCCGAAACTATTCTCTACTAAAACTTCATAAAATCAGCTGACCATCTGATAGCATTAACATGTAGCTGCTCTTGTTTTTGTATGATGGCATCAAGTTCTCCTTTTTCTGCTCAAGTAGAAGACCCAAAATCCCTCATGGATGTTCTTTTGAGCTTCTATTGAAATTATTTTAACTGATTTAGAGCGTAGAATAGTAGGATAGTTTGGCTTGGAAGGAACCTCTAGAGGTCATGTAGTCCTGCAGTGAGTAGGAATATCAGGTTTCTTGGAGTCCAACATGACCTTGAAGTTTTCCAGAAGTGGGGCATCCACAACTTCTCTGGATAAGATGTTCCAGTGTTTCACCATCATAAAAAGCTTATTCCTCCTGTCTTGCTCGATCCACCTTCTTGCAGTTTAAAACCATTACTCCTTCTCCTAAATTCTCTCTCCCTACTTTTATTTTAGGCCCTTTGAAGCACAAAACACTATCTCTAAGTACTACCTTTTTATTTTTTTCACCATGCACCACCAGTACTTGATAGGATCAATCTTTGTGCAATATCAGTACTATTAAATAGATGATGCCTGCTTATTTCAAAGATAAATTTTCCAGCCATTTCTACTCTTTTAGCACTATCCACCTGGTGCAGCTTTGGAAGAATGATTTGACATGGACTATTTAACAACCAAAACCTGAAGTGAAGTTTGTGTTGCAGAGTTTGTATCAGCGCTGGAGAAATGCGAGCTGAAAAAAAAAAGAAAAAAAATCACCTCGATATCCTGATTGTCGGCAATGATTCCAGAGGGTAGAAAATCTGAAAGCCAAAACTTGAATTTGCATTGTTTGAGAACATGTGACACCACTGAGAAACAATGATTGTGTTTGCAGGATAAGTTAGGGCTTGGAGTAAAATGTTAACCTTAAAAAAACAAACACGTGTTTGAACAGATTTTAATAGGAACAAACTTGCTCCCTGCTTTTTTTTTTCGTAACTTTTTACTTAACTGTTTGGGTAAGATGCTTGTCCATATGATTGATAGCGGTTTCAGTATCAAAATAATTAATGATATAAATTATTACATATATTTGATAGATTATATATATATCTCATATATATTTGAACTGGAGATAAGGAGGGCTATGCCCACTTGCACAAGAGTTGCATTTGGCCCAGTGTCTTCCTAATTATTGTATAGAGTGAAATTACCCTAATTGCATTCTTGATTGGTTCATTTACAAGGTTCTAAATCAAGAAATATGCCAAGAGTTCCCTGTTTCCCCCCAGGTCTCCTTAATGGCTAGTTTTGTGCTTCCTAGAGTGAAACTGTTGTTGTTATTTTTATTAGAAGGAGAAAGACTTTGCAGTATCTCACCTTTAAGACAGCTTTGGTTTTGTTTTCATCAATTTTTTTACCTTCATGTAAACATGAATTTACACTCCATCCCATACTGAGTTTTTATTTATTTGTCTCTCTTTCACTGCTGTCTTCTGGTTCCTTTTTCAGTAAAATTAACAAGTTCTTGCTTACACCACGGCTGAATTTGGTCCTCTGACTGATCCAAATATGCTGCTTGTTTCTGCATGTCTTTTGTGTCTGGGATGAATTCTGCTTTAACATTTTAATTACCATTATAGCTGATGAGAAAATCAAATTTTTTCATTTAGAATGTTTCACAAAAAGCAAGTGTCTAGAAAATGCTTCCATTGATCCTTCTGGAAATGTTCCTATTTTCTCCGGGAAAGACTGAGATCAAATGTTTGGAATTTTTTGTGTGTATTTTGTTGAGATTTTGGTAAAAAGTTTATTAGTTGAATTGTTTTAAATAGTAGAAGTCATATGAGTGTAAAAAGTAGTCTTATATACTAAAATACCTTGTTTGTATATGTATTTTTATGGTGCTGAAAGGAGTTAGTAAACTATAGAAGTCAATATTATATTATAAACTATCACAATGGGTAAGAATTTTGCCTTGCTTACCACAGAGTGATTTTGCCTTTCCTAAAGAACCACTTTACAGAAATGGCCCTGATGACAACTCCTGTGGGTTAACTTCGTTTTTCAAGTTTTTGGCAAGCAGTTTTATCTAACTGCTTAAAATAGTTGTCCCTTAATATTGCTTAAAATGTTCCTCTAGCACAGTGGTCTATTCATTGTAAAGCACAGTGCAAAAAAAAAAAAAAAATTGCAAATATAAGAATTCTGCAGGATTGTAGTCACTGCACATCATAGTTTCTGTTGCTGGAGATTCAGGAAATATGAACAAAGTTTTATCAAAAAACCCAGGTAATTAGTTAGGAGGGGTATAGAGTCTGTATATGATGTTGTGGTCTCTAATTAATGTCCTGTTCCTGTATTTCAGCTTTTTACAGGGAGTGGTGGGCCCTGCTGGGCCTGACAAATCAAGGGCAATTTTTGAAAATATTGGATTTTTAAAAAATATTTTGAAATTACTGCATTTAAAAAAAAACCCCAAACTGGTGAAATTTGAAATGCAATTGGGTTTAGCTTGCCTGTTGAATTAATGGAAATTATCTGATGATGTGGCAGAGGGAGGATCCTCTCGGACAGGGAATGTGGTGGTACCTGAGCAGAGTCAGGTGGGGAGGGTGTTCCTGTCCACACCACCCACTGCCACATTGCTGCAGTGCACAGTGGAAAAAAACCCCAGCAATCCTTCTTTTCCTGGGTCATTTCAATGTCTTCACTGCCTGCAGAAGATAACTCAGTGTATTATTTCTCCTGCTGTTTAAAAGGAGATGTTCCCATGGATGGAGCGATCTGCTTGTAAAGGCATCACAGCAGTCTGTGTGTGCCTTCTGTGGAGAAATCTAAGCCAGAGCACATCACACCTGAGCTTTAGCTAAGCCTGGGGGATGAAAACACTGATTTGATCCTGAACCCAGCCCTGGCACATGGATACACTCTGAAGAAAAAAAAAAAAAAAACAACAAAACAACCTTGTGCACTCTTCCTTTCTAAAGTCTGTCATTCAGGCACATAAAGTGAATAAAGCACATTTATGTACATATTATGCAAACTGTTAGAGCTGAGCTGACAATGCAGCCTTTCTGGTGCTATTACTGAAGCTGGTGTTTGCTCTTCTGTTTATTTTCCATAAAATTTAATACACGTGGGAGCCGTCAGAACACAAACCCTGGCATTGTCAGCCTTCAGATGATGTTTTTGTCTCTTCCCAGCCTTTGTTGCATTCAGAAAGCTGTGCAAATACCCATCAGTTCTCAAAGCATCGCTGTGAGAAACCGTGGGGAGGAATTTCGGGCCCCTTTCACAGATGGGAAAATGAGGCAGGGCGAGAAAGGACCTGCTGAAGGTCGTGTGCCCAACAGCGTCAGGAACTGGATCAGAACTCATGACTTGGCTCTCAAATTCCATTTGGGTTTGGAGTTTTGTTTGGTTTGTGTTTTTTTCCCCTTCAAAATCAGAGTCTTTTTTGGATGAGATAGGTCGAAGTGACTGAGTTATCTTCAAAACAAATAACTGGGCAATCTGCTGTGCTCTATTCCATCCCAACTTGTACTGGATCATCCTGCTTCTTATATTTTCCAGTGGCCTAACAGCATTTATGCTGCAGTAGAACTTGGTAACTAAACAGGCAGGAAACCCATTCCATTGGACTCTGTCCAACGTTTCAGTAAGGTGTACATGTCCCAAAACAGTGCAGCTTCGTTTGTAGTGACTGTTCCAAAAGGATCCTGTGATAATTCCTGATGTTTCATTTTAGATCTGGAGAGCCCTGTATGCTGTATTCAGCTTTCCTTCAGATGTCCTGTGTGACCTCAGTCAAGTAATTTATTGCTTTCTGTCCTGTTTCTCTGTACCTAAGAAAGGGCACTCATGATTCTCTTCCTCAGAGGGCCTGGGTGAGGGTCTCAAATTCTCTGATCAAGAGCTGAATAACTTGGAAAATTCATTTAGAGTTCTTCTTCTTTAGAGGAAAAGAAGAATATACTGCACAAGGACTGCCAGCAACTATCTGGGTTTGCTATTTTTTCCTCAATTTAATGTCACCCAAGAGAGAATGGTGAAGACTTAACATCTGCTTTATCTCCCTGGCCTGGATGTTCTAGACCTCTGATTGCACCCTGCAGGTATGTGACTCTTTAGTGTTGCAGACTTGAACTACTTACCAACATTTTTTGGGGTTTTATGTGATTCAGACTGGTGAAATCTGCTTCTGTAGTTCAGCAACAAAAGCAAGATCTGCCAAATTATTCAAAAATAATTAGAACAGATGGCAAAATATGGCATCTCAAACCTTCCAGAAAGAAACATTTGATGTCCTGATTACATTTCATAGAATAAACCTTGACTGAGGAAAGTGCAGTAAGGCACTTTTTAGAAGTGTATTGACAGTTTTTGTTTCCCACAGACAGAATTATTGTTTAGTTACACTAGCAGAGACATTGTAATGTAAATTTAAGACAAATTCCACAAACTAAATAATGCAGATGGTAGCACCTGTATTCTCTAAATTTCCAATTGCTTGCATGACCACCAAGAGAGAAATAATCTCTGACAAGTGAGTTTGAGCTTATTATGTGTCTTTCTTTTTCACTGAGATGATTTTTAGTTCCTTCAGTCCAAAAACCTGATGGAAACGTCTGGCCAAGGGAGTTGGTGAGGAGGCGAATCACACCCTGCAATCTGAAGCAGCTCTTTAGTCCCTTTTGGTTTGTCACATCTTTCCATCTCCTGCTGGGAGGTGAAAGTCGATCAGCAGTTGTGAAGAGGCTCTTCCATCACTGCATGGCCAGAAGTGGCCACTTTAATCCTGATTTGGAGGGCATTTCAGCTTGCCAAGAGTTTAAAGCTATGAAATAGTAGGAAGAAGGGAAGAAAAAGAATTTTTTTCCTGGCATTTTGATGGCTTTAAAGCTCACTTCAGCAATATTTTCAGGCTTACAGGGTGAGGCAGTGGTAGGAATTCCCAAGGTGAGTGGTAAGTGAAAAAGAGAGAAAAGGGAAGATGAGGTTTTTACTTCATCACTAACTTTTGGGAACTGCAATTCTGGAGAAAGTAACCAACACAAGATCTCCCACAGAAAGTGCTGGTGCTGTCAGCAATAGACAGATTCCATTCGTTCCAGTACACTTTCAATCAGATTTCTTTTGCAGAAGAAATCTCATTTTATCTGTGGGATAGATGTAGGTGAAAAGATAAATTCTGCTTACTGCCATCACCAGCATTTAAACTGTGGGGAGAGACTTTAGTTACTGAGTCCCAGAGGCAAAGAAGATAATAAAAAAACAAACCAGAAACTGGCAGTTCAAAAATAATTAGGGAATTTCTTGTGTTTTAAAGAGCTGTGTTTAGGTAACTGTGACACCATGGATGGAGCCAACAGCTACTTTATGAACTCCTCCTCATGATGGGAACATTGAAAGTGGATATTATGGCAATTCTCTTTTTTTATTATTATTTTTTTTAATTTGTTTGTTTGCTTGTTTTATTTTAATTAAGCGAGGGGTTTCAGGAGCCTTAAAGGTTGTTGATAGGTTGAATTCTGTAAGGTTAGTAAATAACTTACCTTTCTTGATGCAAATAGATAACATGTCAGAATGAGCCAAAGGGCTCAGATGAACGCTGTCAACCTATAGCTCAGACTTTTAGTAATGAAAGAGGAGAGGGTGATCAACTTGATGCAAGAGCTGTGGAGGGGAGAAGACCTAAACTTTAACCAGTTTCTAGCTCTTCTCTTATTCTGGTGATACTTTGGGTGATTTTGGCTGATTCACAGAGTGCAGTGCTGCTCCTGGACTGCTCTCCTATGGAGAAGGGACATTTGACAATGACAAGTTGTCAAAAGGAACGTTGTTGCAGGAACGTGTGTTGCTTTGAGTGATATTTTTGGCAAGAAAATGTGGGCCTTGAAAGGGGAGAGTGAAACCTTTCATGGGGGAGAGCAGTTTCAAGGCCCTGCTTTGAACTTCACGCAGCACACTGAGAACTGCAGAGTCTGCACGTGGTGTGTGTTGTGCTAAATGCACATGTAAGTGTTACCTGTGGAAAATGGAGCAGCAGAGCTGACTGTTTGGCAGGGCAACAAGAGCACGTTTCCCAGGCCCTTGTGTTCCCAGTTTCCTCTGAATCAAGCACAGCTGGAAGCATAACCCAGATCCTCCACTTCGCAGGCAGGTGCTTTATCACCAGAAACTCAAAAGCTGCTGCTCTGGTATGAAATGACCTCTCAGTCAAATGTCAAAACTTTGAAATGTTTTCTTAAAATGACATCTTTCTTTTCTGATATCCTTCAAGGTGCATGGACAGAAATGAATTGCTTCAGGCTGGTTCTTTCATCCACTGACAAACTGAAGGCACCTTTGGTTTCCACCTATACAACTGTGCACCTGGGAGGTAGCACAGGAGCTTTCAAAGCTTTCTTGCTCCTCTGGCAGCAGAAAGAGAGGTGTAAAGGTGGAGACTCGGTCTCGAGCTGGGATACACCGAGCAACTCAAGTAATGAACCGATTTGGGAAGAAAATGCTGTAATGGAGAGGATATAGTAACCCTCAAGCTTTTTGGGGCACTCAGAGGCTTTCACAGCTTGGAGTTTGTTTTGCCCCCCGGTGGAGAAATTCCCAAGAATCATCATCAATAGGAGTGCTTGTGTTATATTTACTTTTTCAGTTGGTAAAGTCAACTTGGCTAACACCAAGTAAACCCAGGGGTAGGTGTAGCAACCATTCTGTGAGGTACCTGATGCTGCAGGAAGCTTCAGAAGAGCCAGAGGACAAGGTATGTAGGAAGTCTGCATCCATTTTTGAGGCTGGATGACTTTTAAGTGTGTGAACAAAGTGCCTCTGTGCTATTCCTTAGGGCCACTGAGAGAGGTGCTGTGATGAGGCTGGTGTGTGCTCTGGCATCAGGACAGCTCCAAAATAATGGTATTTCTGTTCCAGCTTAGGCTGGAAGGAGATGACGTGAGCAGAGGTTCAGGTGGCGTTATCAGGAAGCAGGGTTGGGAACTTGTCTCAGGAGACTGCTCTTAGGCACTGAGATGGGCTATGGAGAGAGGGAGATTTATGGGTCAGAGCTGAGCAGAGTGCCCAGGCTAAAACAAACTGCTCATCCCCGAAACTCAGAACAAAATCTGGGGGTAGTTGCGTGAGGGAGAAATTGCTCCCCCTCCCAGCTGGAGCAAGATGGATCTGACTGCATCTCATTTCTCTAAGTGTAGGTGACTAAATTGATGCTGAAATTATGTAATATGTGTAGCAGGAAAGCTGACACCACCAACTGCACTTTTGGTTTTCTGTGTAACAGCTTGGCCACCCTGAGCTTGGTCCTAGTGGCAATTTTCAGGCTGGAGGCACCGTGTGAAGTGGTGCAGTGTGTACACAAAGCATGCTGTCAGCTCGGGGGTTTATTTCTTTTTTTTTTTTTTTTTTAGGGTGTTTAATTATTGTGTTACCATAATTGAAAACTGCTTGCATTGTTTCCTGAAACCCAGAGTGAGTCAAGACAGTTGCCAAAGTAACATCACCTCTACGTTTCACCAAGTCCCTGTAATGGAATTGCCTTGCCCTTAACGTCTTAAAAGGAGTGGTGAAGTGGAATTTTACTTCAGAGAGGAAAATAAGTGCAGGTTCCAAGTAGGACAGGATTTTGTGCCGTTAAGTGGATTATACTCCTGTCAGAGCACTCCAGATTTTACAGGCACAAATCTGAATTTAACATATGGCCTCAGCCCTAGGCCAGGCTCCTATTTGAATTATTCCAGACTTGTAGGTAGAAAGCTGTGCTCCAAACATGAATCCAATTACCAGCTGCAGTCAGGCAATTGAACAGCTACAGAAGAAATACTCTAAGAGACAGGGGGGAGAGGGAAGCAGGGGGAGGAGTGGGGAGAAGACTGTGATTTGTGTGGTAATCAAGAAGAGAAGGTCAATTGTAATAGAACAGACTGGTTTAAAAGACAAAGCTAATGCAGTGATGCCTTCCACTCTGTTGAGGGATGCCATCAACAGATCTGCTGCTTTCATTACAAAAAAATGTCACTAACTGACAAGATGAATATAGGCGGGGAAAGAAGGGCTTCTGATGGATCAGGTGATTAAAACCCAGACTGCAGACGAGCAATTAACAAAACGCCAAACTGATGACCTGTACAGGAACTTAAGTGTACGAGGGGAGGAATGGGAAAGGTGCAGTAGAGAGCACACACACACACTCACATGCAGCTGGTTTTGATTGATGACACTGAATAGGCTTTTTTGTGTGTTTTCTACTCCCGTGAGCTACTGAATAGAAACACTGAAAATGCCCATTGTCCCCAGAAAGCACATGGTTTCGTTAACACTTTTATTGGGATTTAAGCAAGCCAGCATTCTGCTTTTCTAGAGGCTGCAGGACAAGAAATGAATACCTATTGATCACCCTTTTATGATGACTGTGTGCAGTAGCTGTTCAGAGCCTGGTTTGAAGTGTCTGCTGTGTCAGTGCACAAATGCACCCATTATACATTTCAGCTGCTCATTTACTGACAGCAGCCTGGGCAGCTGACACCCACATTCCCAGAAAATTGCTTACTTTTTTGTCCCTTCCTCATCTCGCAAGATGAGGACTTTTGAAAAATCTGAGGGTGTACTTTCTGCTAGGACTGCAGAATATCAGCTAAATCTTCAAGTGCCTTCCCCCAGCCACCAGATCAGCCTATAAATCAGAAAGAAAAAGGTTTTGGATACTTAATGTTTGTTTTACTGCTGTTTGCATAATGTTATATGTGATCCTTGAGATATGGCAAATGAGCTCATACTTTCCTCACTTTTAAATACTAGCGCTTACCAATTACAAGAATTGATTGCCACAAAGCTTCTAGAGAAGTGAAAATTCAATTTATGCTTGAAAGAAACGCTATGGATTTCTTCAGCTGTTTCTGAGACTTTTAATCACGCCGTTCATCCAATATAAGGTGCTGGACTGCAACTTTCAAGGAGAAAACAGGAAACATCTCCATTTTCCTTTGGAAAGAACCGGCTTTGGAAAAATCGGGGCATCAGAAGTTATGACGAAATGTCAAAAGCTATTTATTCCATAAAAGCATATGGTGCTAATGTATCCATCAGCGCCGATAAATCCATCAAGGCTTAATCTGTTGCGCTCAGTGTGGTAACAGGACAAGGAACAGCCATCTGCTTTGCCGTGTTTGATTGCTGTTCCTTCGCGCAAATACAGCCCCGCTTCCAGCACTTAAGAGTGATTAGCTGTAACTTATGGAGCTGGCTGTGACATGCCCACCGAGTAATTACCGGAGAAAGCAATCGCGAGAGCATCTGAACGAGGGGGGACAAACTGTCAGCGACTCCGTTTGTGACAAGTTTAAGGTCTGACAAATCTCCCTCCCTCTCCCATAAGGGGAAGGAGGAAGGGCAGAGCACAGTCTGTAAAGGACGGGCACGGCTGTTACAGATATTTTTCCAAAGCCAGAAAAAGCTTGAAAAGGCAGATTTCCTACCCCTCCGAGCCCCCAAGGCAAAACAGTCCTTGGTTAAAAAAGGGGGGAAAATTTAATTGCTCTCTCTCTCTCTCACGTTCCTAGCTCAGTAATTTGTTTTTCCAGGGTTAAGGGGCTCTGTGCTGTCACTCCCCTCATCGGGCAGTGATAGGTGCAGACACGACAAAAGCTTCTGTCCCAGTGCCTTAATAGGTTATTTTATTTAGTGTGTAAAAAGAGGCTGATGCTCCAAAGCCTTTCTTGAAATTACTCCTTCGGAGAGACCTGCTCCCAAACTTGAACCTCCCTGCATCCCTCCCCTGTCAGGGAATGTTCCTCACCCAAATGTTTGTTTATAGAGGGGCAGATTAAACGCGCAGTGAAAGAAAATCGATTTAGCAGAACAAAGATATTCGGACTCTAAGCACCGGTTTTGTCCTGTTTTAAGGTCTTAAGTGGGATTTGAGGTTTTCTTACAACTACTTTGGGTATTTTGAGCAGTTTTCTTTCTGATTAGCTGTAGCTCGTACCTTTCTCCTTTTGTAGCATTTTACTACCTACTCTGACCAAAGACCCCAACTCTCCTCCTTTCCCCGCTTCCTTTCACCCTAAGGGATAATCAAAATGAAACTTCATATTGCCTGTCACTGGGATTTCCTCCAAAAAGAAAAGCCATAACTGTGACTTCAGAGCCTGACATCAAAATGGACTTATCTGGAATGCACGATGTAGCTTTTTGAAGTGCTTGAAGAACTACAGTGAGTTTTGCCACTGGCAAATAGATGGTGCTTTTCATATTAGAAGTGTTTGTGATTTCGATCCCAGAGGAATTTTGTCTGGTTGCTCATTTGTAGCCAGACAAGACCTTGTGTGTGTGGGACGCCTCTCAGGTGTCCTCTGTCTCCATTCAGAAAAGCCAGAACTGTTGTCCTTTTTGTAAGGTGGACATTTCAAACTGACAAGGTAAAAGCAAGCAGGAGTTCTGGTGGCAGACTTCATGTGTGATCTAGAAGAAATGATGAGATGGTTTCCCCAGACTAGTCCTCATTCTGCCTTCTGGGAAGCTCTTTTCATCCAAAGCAGCTGAATTTTCTTTTCCTGCCATGAGTTGTTGCAACACTAATTCCATCTTTGCTTTAAGAGCTGGAATCACCAACAAAGAGTTGTTTTTTACCTTGATTGAGAAATGGTGACTTTTGTTTGCTGCTCTTGGTTGGATTTGTGCCAGAGCCATAGAGCAAATTAAATATTATATAACTCCCATATAACCCTGGCTAATTTGGATCCAAAGTAATTGCTTCTGGAGTAATTGATTTGCATCTGCAGCCAATATTTCTGTGTGGCTTTTGTTGTTTTAATTATCTAATGATCTGATTGTGCAAGCAGTACAGGATAAAGACTTCGTGTTTATTTCGTTTTGCATCGCAGAAAAGTCAACAATTTGAAAAGCAGGGGTTTGCTGTCCCACTTACAAAGGACCTTACAGAGGACCTGGACATTTATTTGACCTGCACAACTCAACCCTCACCTGACACCTCTATGTACAAACATTACATGTAAGAAACACCCTCTATTGTGCTGCAAGTAAATACCCAATGTCCTTATTTTATATGTGATCATAGGGTTTGCTTTTTATCAGATTTGTACATTATTTTGTTAACCAAGACTGAGAAAAGACTGCCTAGGTTTGTGGTGTTTTTTGGCTGTTCTTTTTTTTTTTTTTTTTTTTGATTGGTTGGTTGGGTTTTTTTTTGTATTTTTGTTTTGATTTGGTTTGTTTTTCTTTGTTTTGATGTTTTTTATGTTGGCTGTTTGGTTTGTTAAATTTTGTTTTCTTTATTTCCTTTTTTTTTTTTCCTTTTCCCTCATAATTCCGAGATGTGATGTTGTTTGACTGTGCCTGTTTTTGAAGTCTGGCTCCAGCATTTGAGGACATAGGATTCAGTCAGTTCTCAGCTAATTACTTCAGTTCATTATTAATTTGCAATGCAACCTCTTTCAATCTAGCAAGTTTGTGTCTATGCCAATGACAGTGAAAAATTAAGCAGAAAGGACCTAGGAGCTATGGAGGGATGAAAGATGATGCTACAGTTTTATTCCATCATTGCTGGCTGAATTAATTAGAATCACTATTTAACACACATTTCTGGAAAGGATTGACAAGGCATTTCTTCCCACCAATATCCTAAGTAATCTCTCTTTTGTTGCTGCAAGGGGAGAATGAGAAGAAAATGCTGAGAATTTCGCACCCTTGGAGAATGTTTGCAGGTAAGATCCAGGATGTGGTTGTCAGAGTCACTGAATTTCATCAGATTCCTTCAGGTTATGTTTCTGTTAAATGAGAGATTTGATGCTGTTTTCCCCCCTTTGTGTCCTTCTCCCTCTGTCTCACATGCTGCAGGTTTTTGTTTCTTGCACAGAAAGAAGGATCCAAGTGTGGTTTCAACCAATATTGGACCTTTCAGAATGACCCAGTGCAGGTTTTCCAGAGATGCCATAAAACCTTACTGCTACTTAGTTCATTTGGCCTTTTAAGTAGCTGTTATAAGTTACTTTCACCAACTATCCTGTAGAGTGTCCCTGCCTGATAATTACAACCATATTATTATTATTATTATTTTGGTAAATACTGTTTTTTGTGCTGTTTTCCATGGCTATATATGGTACATATTGTTTTATAACCTTACAAACTGCTTCAGTGACTATAAAATCCATGAGACTTAAGAGTCTGAAATAGAGTCACACAGTGCTTTAGAAAAAGTTATTCTCATTCTGTAGTCACTTGTCAGGTAATCGATTTCAAGGCCTTCTATACTACCCTTTAAATCTGTAATTCCTATAAGCATTAATAGGATTTACATTCCCTATTCACTGGAGACCATATTCTGGAATTTGCTTCTTTCTTTCAGTGCACAGGTAACAGGAATAGAGCATAGGGTAAAATGCTACAATATATTTGCAAGTATTTTCAATATTTCATTTTAAGAACTTCAGATTTATTCCAGCTTGAGAAGCATAAAAACGTGAAGGCATTGTTTTTATCCCATCTCTTTCCTGATAACGTGGCACCCTCTTGAAGTTTTATTTCATAACTAATACATTTAGAGGGACAGAAAGCTGACTCTTGGTATTGATTACCCACCCCAGGGAAAAAGAGTCAGTGGATTAAGATTCTGACATGGGAATCCGGGGTCATTCCTGAGGAAGCTGCTGTCAAAGCAACCATCCAGGCAGATTAGAAGATGGCAAATTAAGCGGAGAGATGGGAAAGGTGACATCCAGAGAACGGTGAGTAAGCAAAGAACTGCAAACCAAACTCAAAAACCTGTCGGCAACACTGAAAACAAAACCCCCAGCAGTTTTAAGGAGAAAAATGTTTGAAATACGTTCTTAAAAATTCTGGATTAAAGAGTATTAATTTCCCCCTCCAGCAAGTGGGCAGGTTGTACATATTTCTGCTGTCTTACCTTGATGCTGAAATTTGCCCTGACATCTGGAGGCTACCTCAGTATCCAAATTTTAGAATTAAGAAACAAAAAACAAAAAAAGGGCAAAATTTTTCCATTGTGAGGAAAATTTTTTGAGATCCAGCCTGACTTTTGCATAGGCTGGCGTTTCCTGAGGAAGGCTGAACTTGAGCAGATATTCAGGATAGTGTGTGTGGGAGTGAATCAAATTGTATAGAGATGTTCAGTCTTCAGCAGCTCCCTCACACACACAGCACTAAAAACTGGAGAGCTTTCTAGAGAATCTATTTCGTAAAATACACTTGCAGGGTTATCAGAACTTCAGAACTCACCAGCACAAATGCACTGAAAGCCATGTAACAATCGTAACAATTCCACCCTCGCTTTCAACCACGTTTACTTGATATCAAATATGGTTATTTAAGAGCAGCTTGCTTCTCTTTGATAAAAAAGAAAAAAAAAAAAAAAAGAAAAAGGCATTTTCTAGCTGGCTTTCCATCCTTGCCTTGGAGCTTGACTGATCATTTCTTTCATCAGGGGTCATCTGTGCTTCTAAAAATGAAACCTGTGTGGCCTTTGTTTGTTCAGTTGTTGCATATTAGCTCCTCAGTGGTTAAAAAGATCTGAACAAATAAGAGGGCTTACCCTACATTATATTACCCTTTATTAGTAGGAAATTGAAGTCTAGAGATTATTATTAAGCCTCAGCCACCGAAGGCTACCCATGCTCCCATAAAGACCCCTCGAGCTGACCCTTGATCGAGCTGCATTAGGGGGATTTTACCCTTGTTGCTAATCAAATAAACAGCTCTGATGGTATTATTCTTCCTCATAACCATTTCATGACATCAGCTCTCCGGGGCACTCCCAGACAAAGAGAATCAGGTTCCTTTTGGAACCTTGGTGGGGGATTGAGGGGCTGACTCTGGGCCATCCTGCCCTGTTGTGTTTAACACACGGGGGTATCGGGTGTCAAAGGGCTCCCCACTGAAGTTTGGGGAGAGAAAGGACAAGGTTTCCAATCAAATAGAAACTTTGGGGATTTTGTTTTCCAAGTTGAAAAAAAAAAAAAAGAAATTTAATTTCTGCCTCAGTGTGCCAGAAAACACAGAAAGAAGCAGCTTGATGAGTCTGAGGAGTCCAGACATCTAAAAAGAGGGTATTTGGGTAACTTTGATGCCTTTCAACTGCTGAACTCAGGTTTTTGCTAAGAATGCATCTTTACAGACACATTCCTTCACTTCAAGGTAGGAATAAGGTTAAGGTAAAGAACTCTCTAATTTTTGCTCTGTTTCAAATGGAAATTTCATTTTGAAGGGCATAGTCTCTCTGCCAATGTCACCTAAAAAAAGCAAATAAATTCCAAGCAGAGTATTTATTATTTTCTGGAAAAAATAGTCATCTCGACTTTAAACAGATGGAGTTCACTGGAAACAAAATAGAGATGGATCTGGGGTTTATTTTGTTTTTCTGATTTTGTCTGTGTGAAGGAAGTCCTGAGGTTTACACAGAGCTATGGTCAGATCAGAAGGTCCAGCCTGGATAACAGAAATTCTTGTCACTCAGGATGACATAAAGGATCACCTCATCCCTCCACTATGGACTCCACTGCCTTCCAGCCCTGAATATGGAGAACATATGAGCAGGAGCCAGAAAATTCTGTGTTCATATAATCAAAATAAATAATCAGCTTTTCTTTCCAACAAAATTAATTTTTTTTTTTTTTAATCTTTGGTACAGTGTGCTCTTGGAGAAGACATGGGCTAGAACCTTGGTTCTCCAACTAATAAAGGCTTTCAAGATTTCAGCTTCAGGAAGAAATAAAGAGAAAGTAAAGACAAAGGAAGTCCTAATTTAGATAATAAAGAAGGTGCCATTAGTGGTTTGTTTTTTTTTTGATTGCTTCACAAATCAAATACCTTTATGACTTAAGTGAAATGAATCTTGTCTGAATTGGAATATTTTCAAATAAAAAATTTGTGTAATTCAAATGCTAAAATATCAAACAACCAAAAAAACTGTTTCCAGTTTTTGGCAATTTGTTCTCCTCACCATAAAAGAATTTGTTGCCTATCCTATACTACTTTCTTTTTTTTTTTTTTTTTTTTTTTTAATAAGGCTTCACTAATTATTTTTCTTATGCTTTTTAATTAATTGATTAATCAACATCCTCATCAGCAGGACACTATCCCGCAGTATCATCCAGCCAGGCCTCGCCTGGATTTTGGTGGGTTCCAGTCCAGCCTCACCCACCCTGACACCTCCTTTTGCAATAATCCATGGCAAGAGAGAGGGCAGAACCTGCTCTCCCTCTTCCAGAATATATATTTTTATTACCCCTTAAATTTAAAGGCTCACAAAAATGTATTTTTCTAAGTAGCTGGCACTGCTTAGGAGTCGTAACGTTTTAAAATTCTCTGTGAAAGATGGATTTGTTGGAAAATTGCTAACAATCTATAAATCTTTATAAAACCAGGATCAATTCTGAAGTAACTCTGTTTATTTTATTGCTCATCTGTGTCACGGTAGCTCTTGATGACACAGAAGCTTGAAGTGCAAGACAAATACTGTTTGTCAAACCCTATAAATTGTCATTAGCGGTGCTCGGAAATTTTTCTTTGAAGTGCCTTCTACTAGAAAATGAAATCTTGTGGAAAGCAAAACATTTTGTAGAAAAGTGTTGGGGTTTTTTGTTTTTGTTTTTTTTTTTTTTAGGAGAATTGCTAAAACAGGTAAGCGTGAAGATTTTTATTTTATTTCTGGGATAAATTTTTTCTTCAATTTTTTGTTGCCATTTTTATAACATGTTGTTTTATTAAGGCTTAAATATTTAAAAAAGGATTTTTCATTTCATGAAAGCTAAATTTGTGTCTATTATAAATGCATTTTTAACTTTTTTTGTCTGGAATATTGCAGGCTCTCTGCAGGGACCAGTTGTGCTGTGCTGTGGGTGAGATTGTTCCTCTTGCAGCTTCTTCACAGCTTTCAAGGGGCAAAACAAGCTTCAGATGTGAGAAAATAAATTCTTCTCATGGATAAGGTATGGAGAAATTAAGGTTATAGTGAAGATCACAGGAAAGCTGCAGGTATTAGCCCAGATTTTGCTCTGTTCCCATTCCATTTTTAACTATTTACGACCTTCCTCTGGGAGGTGTTGTACCTACATATCCTTTGAAACGGAATTGTTTGTTTTCAATTTTCATTTGATCGTTCATCTGGTTTTTTGTTGTTTTTTTTTTCCTTCTTTTTCTTCTTAGATAAGGATTTCTACAGAAGAACCAGCATTCATTCATTGATAGTTACCAAAATGTGGTGTCTGAGAGACCAGTGCAGTGATTTCACGGAATGCAAGTTGCCCTTTGAAGAGCAACTGCCATAATTAGGTAGGGATAAAAGTGAGACAAGAGGGGGAAATAATTCTCCAGAAGGCATCACATTTTAACAAGGGATCATCAGTGTGTATTTTTTCCCCAGCTTAAAGCTCAGCATGCAGATTATGTCAGGTGAGGACATAAATTCTCGCTCCATGCTATGCTGTGTCATGGGATAATGTCACGCAGTTTATTCTTACATCCCATAAATGTCAGACCCTGTCACAGTGGGGAAAACAAGTTGCCATGTCCCAGGGTAGCCTGAACCTTCCTTTCTTTTTTTTTTTTTTATTTTATTTTATTTTTCTTCTGTTTTCTCTTTGCTGGAGAAGGGATGACCTCACAAGCCCAAGTTTAATATGGGTGTAGGACACATTCTGCATTCTGGTACTGAGAAATTTGGTGCCCTCCCATGTAAATCCCTGCTTGAGATACAGCTGGGCTGGGAGCTGATGTGAGTGATGAAAGGTTGTGAAGCCAGAATGAATCACAACAAGGGAGTTATAAGGGATGGGAGAGTGTAAATAAATCAAAGCAGAGATATTAAAGCAATCTTTTAACCATAACATTTCAGAGAAAGTGAAAGAGGTGCAGGACTATTGGGATAGTTTTTCTGAGCTTTCTGTGTGTCAGCTGTTAAGAAGTCCTCCAAGAAATCCTCCAGAAAAGAGCATGTACTCTTTGGAAGAGCTCAGAAGTGCTTTTCCAGAACATTAGTGCTGGGTTCACACTCTCAGTATAAAGTGACATTTGCTGTACTTCTTAGGAATGGGAGAAATCTCTTTTCCCAAGATTTTCTCATAGGAATGGTGCCTACTGGAAAGAGGAATTAAACAGATGAGTATAATTACAGACATTTTATTAAGTGTGAAGAAAGAGGTGGTTTGCTTTTGGATCTGTATCCTTCAATTTGAACCAGTCTCTAATCCAGGGGAAAGCTTATTGCAGTTCTTCAGATCTGATTTACAGCTTTGTGTTGCTTTAGGTGAGGGCCTTGCCCTGCTTAACTGCTGCACTTTGGAAAAAGCACAAGGTATGGCCAAAATAACCAAGCACACAAGTCACATTTATAGCAGTTACACAAACATGTTGTTTTACTTGATGGCACATCTCAAAAACAACAACAGTTCTTACTATCTCCTGTATCCTCATGCTGTGTTAGGCCAGTAAATGTCTTACATTTCCTTTTCCTTTTCAGCTTCAGTGTGAGAACCTACATTCAGATGTAGCAGACAGACTTAAAACTACAGGGCTTTGCTATAAAAGCAGGTGTTTGTTGATTTATATACATATAAAAATACATATGCATGTGTTTCTCCAGGCAGCGTGCACGGGTGGTTGGCAGGGGCTTTTCAATAGCTTCACTATCTTCATCTATGTTTTCTCCTTGTCCTTCAGATATTGGACTTTTGCTTTTATCTGCTTCTTCCTGTAACGAGATTGGCTTTTGCCATCTGTTAATTTGAGCCCGTTCCCAGCTAAATCCTTTGGGTGGGAGAATTTGGATCTCGTCACCTTAGACTGCAGGAGAAATTCAGAGAGAGAATTTGCATTAGCTGTGTTGCTGTTTCCTTCCCTGCAGGGCTGGCCTTATGATTTCTTCTTTGCAGGAAATTTTCAGTGATTTCGTTGTGCCTTTTTAGCTCTTTGGAGCAACGATGGGAAAAAAAAAAATCTATATTTTCTAAATGCAAAGAATAGGTTTTCCAGAGAAGATGATTTAGGTTTCCTTTCCCAGATCAAATGTTGACTTCAACCCAAGAGGCTTTAAAAGGCCTATGGATTTTATGCAACATTTTCAGTTATTGAGGTGGGATGATTACCAAGATACTCAAATAACAGGAGAGAGGAAAACCCTTGCTGTATATAAACTATCCAAAAACTAAAAGTTAGTTTATAATCATGGGGAAACCCATATGTTTTGAGTTACTTTAGTGGCCTGTAACAGTTTGTACATTATTGGCTTCATTTATTTATTGTGTTGGCCTCGGTGTATTAATACTTCATAGACCTGTATAGTAAGTAATGATTGACAGATGTTTCAAGGCCCTGATTCAAGAACGTATTTTGGCTCATGTTGGTGCCTATTCAGGTATAAGTCAAGTAAGTTAATGCCCTGCCTTGGGTGGAGTGAAGCATGTGCCTAAATGCCTTCATGAATCATGATCTGAATAATATTCCCTCAAGGTAAACCAAACACATTACTTATTTTTTTTTTTTCACAGTGAAAAAAGTAGATCCTCAGGCTTTGTCACTCTGTTTCTGAGTGACTTCTTTGATTTGTAACAAAAAAAAGACTTTCCTGAAAATAACCACCACTGGAAAGAGGGCTGAGCAGGAATCTGTGAACAAAACATAAGCAGGAGCAGTAAAATGAATGACTTCCTAACGGAGTTGCCATGGGAATGTCAATAACCAGAGATGCAAATTAAATGATCTCGTTGGCACTTTTTTGTTCCTGTTGTTCTTTCCTCGCTGTGGATGGGAAGGGATATATTCAGGGGGTCTTAATGTTGCATCAGTGACTGTCATTTATAAAATGGCAATTAGATCAGTAGGTCTGCCATGAAAGGAGCAATTTTCTCCCATTCTTCAAACGAGGGATGGAATCACAGTGGCGTCCATTCAGAAGGAAACCTCTCTGCCTGAAAACATGCAGTGCTCTGGGATGCTTGGTAGCAATTTTCAGGTCTGGTCACACCACTGGTGGCAGCCAAGCCTTTCTTTCTACCTGCCATCCCTGCCCAGCCTGGAGTGGTTTAATTGCTGGCAGTGGCTCCCCTTTTGTTTTTGTGTATTCCCTCTCTCAGCGTGCCTTCCATTTACGGTTTGTTGGCAGCCCTGAAGAAACTGGTGCTTCCAACAGTGATTGCTTTCACAGGAGCCATGAGAGAGTGCACCTTTAATATTATCTGCAAAGCTGTAAAGCAATAGTTACCCCTGGCTGCGTGCCAGGGAAGGGGAAGTGACATTTTAAATGGACACTACCGGTGCATCGAGCAGATGAAATTAAAGGGAGGCTGTGACAGCCGAGGAAAAGCGGGAGTGGGAAAATTCCAGGTCGAATTTGTTGTTTACAGGCAAATATACCTGATGGAATATGGGGGTACAGCTGATTGCAATTCACAGTGGGAGTGAGGAGCTGCTGCGTGGCAAATGCAGCTCTCCCAGGCTGGCATCAGTTAGTCCTTGCTGGGGGAGATTCATAGGTTAAGCAGCAGCATCTGAAGTGCCATCAGCAGTGGCTGGGAATTCTTTGGCTGAGAAAGAGATTCCTGCTGCTTCATGTGGGGGAAACAGCCCCTTGCAGGTCATTTCCAGATGTTAGTAAAAAAAAAATAAAAAAATAAAGGAAAAAAAGGGCACAAAGGCACACAAATGTAAAGACAGATCAAATCAGCCTGACATCTTACCTGCATTGAAAAGGTAAAACTACAGCCACAGATATATAAAATGGTCAGTCTTAAAATCCCAGTTAATTGCATTTATACAGCTCATATCACTTGCTACTGAATGCTGAGAGAAATTTCTGGAGAAATATTTGTATAAAAATATTAAGGGATCTCCACAGACACTTTACCAAAGCCTGTGTGCCGAGCTCCAGTCCCTGTGCAGTGAGTGGGGCTTTAAGTGTTGGCCTCAGTGTGACCATGAATTGGATCAGATTGAGTCCCCAGTAATGCAGCACTTCATTCAGCAGTGCCCTGGCTAGCACAGTCAGTTTTTAACACAGCTCTTTTTACTGGCATTCCATAAAGTTCGATTTTGAGAAAGGTAATAAAATTTCGATCTCAAAATCTGACGTGAAAGTTTTCTCTTTATTATGGCCCTTCTGCTTTTGTTTTTCAGAATTCTCAAACGTTCCCATTTGTACACAATCGTGGGGCAGTCTTGAAATGGCAAGGACTACAGGCAGCATTTTCAAAAACTTCAGTGACAAGCTTCTCACAGACTCAAGCTGGATCAGCAAAGGTATTTACCAAATATTAGGAATGAAGGCTAAGCATATTCTGGCGTTTTCAAATGCTAAACCAAAGGTTCTGAGTCAGAAATTGGCTTCCTTCTGAATACTTTGGTGGGTATGTATATGCACTTGCTTGTGCATATATGCCTAAAATATATTGATTATCCCTTGTTTACGGTAGGAAAATCCAGAATGGTTTTAGATGGACAGCTTTGCTGTTTCTTGATGGAGCAGATTAAGCCAGCAGTGATGTTTTTGTTGGCATAAGGTTGGTACTTCCCTCGTGGAGCTGCAGGACCAGCAGATGTTGAATTGTTGGGGTTTTGTGAGCTCCTAAAAGAATGGCTTAGGAGAAAACTCACACCCATGACATCCTAAGAATCTTCCATGGTTATATTCCCCACTGGCTTGAGTTTTGAATTTTAACATACCAGTGGCAACTTCAGCAAGTAAACAAACCCAAAAACAAACAAACAAACCAAAAAAGTGATAACGTTGAAAGCTCATGAAATACATCCATTGCTAACACAGGTATTGGTTTAAAGACAAGATTTGAAAGAAACTGCAGGTGTGTTGTTATTTTCAAACAGCTTAATTCTCTTCTTTTGCTACAGAATTTTTTAGGATCATGTTGTTTGTTGTGATTGAACAGAGTTCAAATTTAGAAACCAACAAAAACAACAAGCTTCCTTTGCAGGGGGCTAGACTGAGACTCACACAATCTGGGATATATATATTTTTGAAATATTTAAGTCTGGCTTAGGGCATTTCTTGATGTGTGTCTTGGGAAGTGGGAGCTCTGTAAGGTGGTGAGATACCAGTAGTCTACAGGATTTCAGGAAATACAGAGGAAAATCTGAATGCAGATGTTTTCACTGGTACAAAAATGGACCTGAAAAATGGCAACTTACACCGGAGGCTGACAAAGGTATGGGTGAGCACAAACTGGTTTTTGCAGTAGCACAGCTATTCCAGCTGAAATTTGGAATGGATGAGTGAAATTTCTGAAGGCTGCAGAGAATCAAAGGCAATGGAATGCTGTGAAAAGTTGTAAGATCGAAAACTTGCTCTTAGGAGACAGATTGCTCAAATTGAGCTCAGTGTAATTGAGAGGACCAGAAGCACAAACAGAGAGCAGAGGACATAAATTTTGGGCAAACCAGGTAAGAGCTGCTTTCCTTTGCTTTCTTTGTAAAGAAACCAGAGATGCTTTCTTAGCATACACAGCAAATTGAAGGTATTCATGCTTATTTACAGGCTGAAAATGCTTTTGTTTCTATTCTGCGTCTATAAAGCCCTTGACTCTATAAGTTGCAGTTAGCAAATGCCTGTGAGTTGAAGGGGAGCAAGAGAATAATTACCTGGGAAAAGTAACTTGAACCATCTACTCAGAGCACTTGAACTGCATTTCCTGTGTTTTCCAGATGTGTGTCTTTCCCTGTGTGTTCACTTCTTCCTAAATCAGAAGTAATTTAATTCAGAGAGAGTGTGGTTTTTTTGTTGTTGTTGTTTTTGTTTTTTGTTTGTTTGTTTGTTTGTTTGTTTTTATGACCAAATCCATATTTAAAAGAAGAAAAAAACCCCACAAACCGCCCTCTCTGAAAACAAAACTTTGGGTAATTCCAACTCAATGAGCAAGTAGAAATGGTTACCTGGATTAAATCAGGGCAGCACAACAAGACTGAGCTCGTGGCTTCCCAGCAACATCTATCAGCTGTAGAAACACAGTCAACAGGAACATTCAGTCAGTGAGTCTAGGGAAAAAAAGCTCATGATTTCAAAAGTTTATACCTGTAGGATGGGAAGGGTCTGAGGACTTTTCCTCTGTGTTACAGGAGCCACAGACTCCGCATTCACCCCACATCAACCTGCAGGGTTCAGAGTAAGGCTAGGAGAAAGGAAAGAGGAGCAAAGATCTGCTGGTTTAAGGAAAGGCACAACAAAGAGAGCTGATGGTTCCCAAGGAATATCAGCACATCTTTGTGAGCTCCTGCAGGGTCTACAAAAGCAGTGGCATGTCTAAGCAGGCCTGTGGCAGAGGGGCTAGTATGAAATGATGAGCACAAAATTAGCTATTATAGAACAAATGTCAGTTAAAATCACCCAACGAGCCCTAAATAGATCAGTTCAAATTTCTCCTCATTTGTGATTCCTCGGTGTCTCAGATTCATGTGGAGTTTCTCTACCTAAAGTGACTGGAGGAGACCCAAGGAGAATGTCAGTCACAGCCTGATTAGCATGAACTCCTTAAACTAAGGCTTCATCTTTGACAGCTGTGATATAAACTTATTCTTCCAAGAGTAACCAGAGGACAGGTACCTATAGATGTCATCCATCACCTTCAGATCTACTGACTCACTTGCAACCTCCCTTCATAGACTCACTTTGTATTCCTTGACCTTGGCTGGAATTTTTTTTTTTTTTTTTTTTTAAGAGTTTGAACTCTGTTGAACAAGTTCTGGCCTGAATAAGAATTTCTTTTCTTTACAGGAAGCTGTGGAGACCTAATAATTGAGATGAGCCCATAAAAATAGAGTAGTGCTGATGAATTTCCAAGACTTCCCTAAGCCTCTGGCTGTGACATCAGTTTTTTCCATGCTCTGACTAGGTAGTGGCTTTCCATGAAAGCTGAAAAGAGCTAAACTGAGAATATAAGAAGGAAATGAATGCTGAAAGCGAGGAGGTTTGTGAAATAGGAAGTGGGGCTTGTCTCAATATGACTCCCTTTCTCCTTGGGACCACTAATTTTGTAAGGTTAAAGCAAGAATGGCCATTTTCATCTGCAGCTTGATTAAGTGTCTGATAATAATCCTGTCTCAAGATAGAACTTTACTGCCATTTTGGCAGATGGAAAACATCTAGACAGTGTTGTGGAAGACTAACTGGTTTGTGGGGTTTGTTTACCTGGTATTCAGCCACTTGGGTTTCATTTGGGACTGCCTTTAACTAAGTCTTTGGTTTTAAGAGCACCAGGAACCTCTGAAGTTCTGGAGATCCTCATATGAGGAATATGTGGAAATTTGAGCTTAAGTGATTAATCTAAACCTTCATATTGGGTAGGACCCAGAAAGAGAATCACAGTTCTGGGATTTCCCACTTGTTCTGTTCAGGGTCTTGTTGTAAACCAAAGTGATGAGTGGAAAAATTCCTGCACATGCTCCTCTGGATTTGATAAACTGGTTATGCCACTGATAAAAGAAAGGCACAGTCGAAAGTGAAGTTATTTATTGACAGGAAGGTTAGGAGCTGAAGGGCCCTGCACTAGGACGTGGTGAAACCCAAGCTCTGTTAGATCTGCATCCTGCCTTGGTTCCTGACACAGAGGCTCCCCGGGTGTGTAAATAGGACCAGGCAATTCTAACTGCCTTTTGAGCAGTAAATTGCTGTCTTTGCAACCTTTTCTTTCCCATAGGCTGCTTGAAAGTCTTTCCAAGACCCCACCCTTTTTCAGTTTGTTTCGCCTCTCAAACCCCTCTCCTACTTTAAACACTGCCAAAAGGAGTCTGCATAGGAAAGGAAAAATTAGCTGGAAAATGAAAATAAGCATCTGTACACAATCATATCCCCCATCAGTGTGAATACAAGGCACCAGAGCCTTATACAAAGCTGTGAACATTATGTGCCAAATTTGTTGCAGATGTGGGCAGAAGCTAGAAAATATTGCAAAGCAGAGAAAAGACAGTTAAAACAGGCACACTAGCTTTTATGAAGAGAAGAATAATTATGAATATGTTCCTTAATATTAAATTTGACACAGCTCTTTTTTTTTCTCTGTCTGCTTATGAAATATTTTGCAACCAATAAATCTTTAATAGAAAAGTAACACCAGAGACGGATCAGATGCCTCCAACAGTATAGGTTTTATGCAGATACAACTTTTAAAAATGCATCTTTGCAGGTGTGAAAAGTCCTGTAGACTCATTTTTAAAGTTAATTTCTCAGCATATTCCAGCTTGCTGTGAGGAGTGAAACTGATCACTTTGACTTTTCTTTCTGTGGTTATTCTGAGCTTGTTGTGTTATTTTATCATGCAACTTATGCTAGATATTTTTTTCTGTACCTTAAAACCATTCCATAGCTGATATGCTGACTTTATGAATAGGTGATTTAATATTTGTTTTTGCAGATTTCCCAAATGACTTGTCTTCATTTGTTTTAAATTTAATTTTAAAATTACTTTTATGTGGACCTTAACCCAATGAAAACAAAACAGAAGAAAAAAAGAGGTTTTCCTCCACCTTTTTTTAATTAGAAATTTGTCATTTTAATGAAGACATTATTAAGGAGAATTGAACACCAACCACAAGTGAGGTATTGGAGTTTAATATAAGATCCTGATCCTTCAGTTGACTTTTTGTAACAGACTCGGACATGTCATCTGAATAATGAAAACTCGAAAAGAGTTGAAAAAGAAACACCATTCACATTTACCAATTGCAATATTAGCCTCAATCATTTTTATCTTTAACAGAGATATTGGCTAACACTTTATTTTTTAAAACAAAACAAAACTGTTTTGGAAGAGAGATCTGCCTTTCCCGTGGGAAAAGTTAAATATTTTGCCTAACACGGTTTAACATGGTATGGCCTGCGTCCAAAAACCTGTTAATTTTTTAATGCCTGATGGGATATGTATTTTGGTACTTTATGAATTCATCTTCCTCCAGGCTTCTCATATCCTTCCACCACTCAGCAAGAAGGGAGGTGATGTTGGTACAGCCTGGGAAACAGTGTCTGCCCCCCAGTCCAGCATTCAAGGGAAAATGGAAACTCTTCAGACTCTGATTTCTGTAAATTCCCTTGCCAGGGTTCAGCAAATCAAGTCTGAGAAGTGGTTGTTTCCGTCAAAATGCCACCACTGGAATGCGGGATCTTAATTTTAGGCATTAAGGTGGGATTTTTTTTTTTTTTTTTTGGTATATGTGACTGTAAGATAGATGGAAGCAGAGGGTGGCAAGAATGGACTGCCCTGGAATGTAGAGCTTTGCCTTTCAGTTTGGAGCCTGTAGAAGGTATGAGAAAAAATACCTAATTTTGCTGTGGCTTTGGAAGAGCAGGTATTTCATATTTTTCTCCTGTGTATCCCACTCAGCAAAGCTGTATATTTTTCTGGGCCTTGAAACTAATTGGCATCTACAATATTAGGCAGAATTTCCTCTGTTCTGGGACGTTGCTAAATTAAGCTTCTTTCAGAAAATTTGTACCTAAAATAAAGAGGGCTGATGCTTCTTTTACCCCTACCCTAAATTAACAGTCCCAAGAGACCTCACTAGTGTGGTTTGCAGCTTGATGGAGCTGTACAGGTGGAGACCTCGTTGCTTTGATTAGGGATCTGACCATAATAATTTCACTTTTGGAAGCACACTTTGGTTTGCAGTTGCCTGCAGGTAGGTAGGCACACAAATATAGAAGTGTCTGCTTCCAAAAAGCTCATCTTAAAGACTAAATGTAAGTTTGAATAGGGATGTATCCACAAATAACATGGCAAATTCACTGTGATAAAGAGGTGGTTTGTGTCATTAAACAGTTATGCTGTCTTAAGAACATTGTCTTTGCACAAAATGCGCTTTGTGAGGTAGTTTCCTCCATTCACAAGAGTCACTTGATGCCAGTTGTGCTGCTGAATTAGGGTAATGCTCAGTGTAACAGATCACTGCACCTAATGCAGCTCTAATCACCCATCTGCCCAGATTTCCACTTACATACATATTATTGTAGAAGAATATCATTAAATAACTATATTGGGGACCGAACAAATTAAAAATGTCAGTATGTGACTGCTCTATGATATATCTTAGCCTGACAGAGCATTCATTTTCTTACAACCTTTAATAATAATCTGAGTACCTCCTGTTTTAGCTTCCTGTTAACTTTGGGCTAAAGCTGCTTGATAGGTGGCAGTATTTTGCTCTCCCCTCCAGGGTAATCTTTAGGCCCTCCTGGGCCAACTGAATAACTGATTTTTCTCCCTAGCTTTTCATCCTGGCATTTTTTAAGGAGTCAACCCCAAGTTCTAGAATCTTCAAGCAGTAATTTGAATAATTGTGGGAGAGAATTCATCAGTGCAACGAATTCATTCAGTGCTGATTGGAACTTTACTCAGGATAACACATCATGGAAGACCACTTCCTACTCTGTCCAGCTGAAAATGAGTAGCTCAGAGTCTTTTCACACTGGATCGCAGAAATTCAGCACCTGAAGACTACAAGAAAAAAATAATCATTTGTGCAAGATGAAGTTGGGGATTCAGCAGGTGCAGCAAACTTGGTTCTTCTCCAACACTCACTCTCACCTTCCCATTTCAACTCCTTGAAGATGAATGGCACTGACTCCCTCAGAAATGGCATGAAAAGGTACTAAACATTTTACTTTTTTTTATTTTTTCCAATTTTCAGTATGTTCAGTATATTTCAGTATGTAATTTTAATCACATTGGTTTTGCACATCTTATTTTCAAAGTATTTAGTACTTCAAGCTTTCTCCCTGGAAATCTCTTTGCAGCATCCTGTGGGTTTCTGCTCCCATTTGGGCAGCTAAGAGAGCCATTGGTCCCTTCTATATGCACCAGTCCTAGAGGAGAAAGTATGATCTCTTTTTTGGGTATTTCACTTGAGTGAAATATCCGCTCAGTCTACAGTTGGAACCCAGCACAAACCTCAGGATTTTGAAGCTCCAGCTGGTAACCATGTATGCCACATGTGAAAATAATTCAGTGTATTTATCTGTGTATGCAGAACATGTGTATGTATATACACAAACACATAGTTATTCTTATTTATACTCATAAATAATTTCTTTCAATAACAGATACTCTTTTACTGTTCTATATTTCACTGTTTCCACACTCAAGAGTGTCATAATTTGGAAAAACAAACAAAAAAAAGAAGTAACTTTCCCAGCTCTGCTGCAGTAATGGTTTTGTAAGAACCAGCTTAATAAAAACATCAGGCCTCTCTGTTCCAAACAATTTTATTAGGGTTAACAACTCAGCCAGTTATCAAGTCTGTTGTCACCAGTGCATTCTCTCTGCCTGTGAATGATGGCACGAATGAGTGTGGGATTTCTGTAGCATCTTAAACATGTTCTTACAGCTGCACAGCAGTTTTTTGTCTACCACATGGGAAGGAATGGGAGCTAAAAAAAAAAAAAAAAGAAAAACCAACCTCTATTTTGTGCAAAAGCTATTTAGTGATGATAGGGTATCACAGGCATAAAATTAGTTTACCTGCATCAATTTACATGAAAAATATGCATAAGCCCTCTTCCTGGACATTGTCTGTGTGGGTCTTTTCTAAACTAAATATGGAATTTTAGTTCCTTCCAGGAGTCAGTTCTGGCATCCAACACTTTGTTTATTCCTTATGTTTTCATGGGTGCCTTACCATGAGTAACCTCCCTAATGTAAATACTTCCATATCTAGAATTTATCGAGACTTTTGTTTCCCTCATGCATGATTCCTATAGATATATAAACTCAGTTCATGTGGCATTTGTGGGCTTTCAATTAATTATTTTTTCTTTTAAAAGTATGACCCAGTTGGTTGGAGTTTACCCATAGCAGGTCTCTGCTTAAACTGTGCTTCGTTTTTATTGCCATTTCTTCAGGACCATGCTGCAGCAGTGTTCTCTGTGCAGGGATATGCTTCACTTTTCCTCCTTTTTCTTTTTTTTTTTTTTTTTTTTTTTTTTTTTTAACCAGTATTTCAGGAATAAGTTGGTTCAGAAATTCAAGCTCGAAAATGTAGAACTGGGAATTTTGGCTTTTGAGTAATACAGACAATTTCGTCAGAAACCGATCCTCAGATTTTTGTGATGTTAAATAATGTGTTGGTTCTGTGGAAATTTACCTTTAGAAAACACAACTGGGTGTGATTCACTGTGTCTTCTGGGAAGCAGTGAATAGAAATGTTGAGATTTTGGAAATGAATTCTCACTGATGATTTTTTCCCCCCTTTTTTTTCTCCCTGTCTTCAGAGGAGACAGTGCTTGGTAAAGAATTACACTCTTCCAGAGAACAGATGTGATAATGAAGAACTGGAATAAGTTTCCAAAATCAATGAAACAATAGTTGTCAAGTGTGTTTCTAAAATTAAGTGCAAACAAAAAGCATCTGGATGTGTGGATGATTAATGGGGCAGTGGTATCCTTGCAGTAGTTCCTTTATACTGCTGTACACAGTCATGCATATTCTATATCACCACAGAATTTTACTCTGCTGAATACACTAGACCATATTTCCAATCAATAGTTTCTCCTGGCCAATTAAAACATTGATAGCTTCAATATAAAAAAATATCTCTCTGCTTCAGATCAGGACAGTAATTATTCCTTCCTCCTCAACCTGAAAAGTGTCCTTCTCAATTATTTCCTGTCACTTAGGTGCTCTCCTGATAAATATGTTATCTATATTCAATGCCTCTTTATTCTCATTTTATTACATGTAGTGAAAGAAAATAACTGACAGTGTTCCATGGCAAGAAAATTTCCTATTTCTTGTTTGCACTTTCTGGTAGAGTTGCTGTATTCAGAACACATATTGTTGGCCATTAAATTGTCTACCTGTATGATTAATTTTTCCAGCCCATGATACAATATTTCTTCTTTATTCTGCATAGATAAATACACCCCCCCCCCATGTTTCACCCATACAGCTTTAATATTGGTTTCTACACTAAATAATCATATGTTATAAGCAGGAAGATTATTTTGATGAGGAAAAGGTGTGTAAATCAAGTATAAAGGGTGTTTGTGTGGGTGCTCTGTGGTTTTTGTTGCCTGCACCATAGGTGGTGCTTTAGTTAAGGAAAAGGAGAGCTTAAAACTCAATTTCTTAGGTGAGGAGTGATTTATGATTGCAAACATACAGGAGTACAGGATTCAAAAATAATAAACATTTGGTAAATTTGCACATTCCTCCATTTGCTATATCTAATTATTTCCTGTGTGTAGCATTAATGTCTCGTGAATAAAAAAGCTCCTCATAACATGTCCTCCTGCAGTGTTGCTGGGCTCAACTATTGAATAACATTGTTTGTGTGGTATAAGTCAGAAAAAAAAAAAGTACTTTATCTAAAAGGCTGTACAGTCTTTCTACTGTGGGCAGGGGAATTTACAAGTTCCCCTTGTGCAGTAAAAAAATATATTGAGAACTAATACATTTAACATAACATTACATTTAACATAATATTGCATTTAACATAATATTACATATAACATAATATTAGGCTTAACATAATATTACATTTAATATAATTTAATATAAGCAAGGCTCACAAAAAGAGGATTCACAAAAAGCTGATTCTCAGTGACTCCACTCCTGAAGAGCTCAAACTGAGCGCTGTGAAAAGATTCTAGAAGAGAAAACCAGATCTTGGTCTGATGCTTTGGTGTTCTGGGAGGATTCCTAAAATCCTTGTTCCTAATACTGGCATCTTGTTAGGACCAAAAGATAGCCAGATGTACCACAAAGCCTGGAAGGTTTTAGGAGTCTCCATTTCTGCTGGTTTAAGATTTATGGTCGATCATGAAAGCAGGCACCAACCAAGTGAAGAGATATCCAGAGAACATAAAAAGAATACAAATAAATCCTTGTTTTACAAGATGGCAAAGTTTAATAGGGATACCACAGTGTTCTGTTCTAAGAAATTGTCCCTTATGTTAATGTGTGGTTAGGAAAACAGGTTAAAAATTGAGTGATAAAAACTTTCACCTGGCAAGAAACATCTCTTTCATACGTTGAGATTAAATAACAATCTCTACAGAGAAGTGTAAAATACATCATTTTGAAAGTAAATCTCCCAAATTAGGTGAGCTGTTCAGGGGATCACTGGGTGTTGCTTCAGAGTATAAAATTTTCACTTCCCATGATGCTCTAAGAGGAAAAAAAAGCACATGAGATGCTAAAATAGACAGGAGTTTGAAGCAAGTATTGTAAAAAGGTGAATGCAAGCTTGAATTTTCTGATTCAGGCAGTTGATAACGGGGTGGATTATGCCTTTAAATGAGAGATCACTGAGTTAAAGAGTGTAACCATTCCAGCTGTTCACCTTCTAACCCTTCAAGTCGGCAATTGCTCAGGGTTTCCCAGACTTTGACTATCTCACAGATGCCCAAAATGTCCATTCTCTCTCCATTTTTTTATGGGAATGCTTCTGTGCTCCTGGAGTGAACCTGGTCTCCTGCTGCATCTCTCATCAGACCACCTGCAACTCCTTCGACTTCTAATTCAACATCACGCCAGATTATTTTGCCAGCAAAAATATTTGAGTTCAGCTGCAGCTGCATCAATTAGCTCCTCAGGTCTGCAAATAGTGACACCAGTGACACTTTTTTGGATGAGTGAGGGACCCACTGGCGAGTGCATAAATGGGATGATCGACCCTCCCTTTCATGTCTCTTGTGTTTAAACATTCTTTTACCACCAAGAACTTTGAAAGTGGCCAGTCCTGTGCCTATCACTCTTTAAAATAAGTGCAGATATTTTGCATCTGTCACGAGCAAGCTTCACAGACACAGGGATGTGCAGCAGCACAGATGCTGGTTAAAAAAAGAAATCTATATAGATATATTCCTGTTGGTCAGAGATAATTTGTGCTTTGTGATACCAGCTGCTGTATTATATTGAGTCCAAGGTTTAAGATGCCTGCTAATCTGCTGCTTTCCAGACCAGGCTGATTGTCTTTCAGCAAAGACCAAAGAGTCTGAACCCTCAGTGTATTTTCAGAAGTGTGAATCCCTCTGCCTGTGTTGTGGTTGGTTTTTTTTGTTTGCTTTGGTTTTAGGGGTTTTTTTAAGCAAAATACTGATCTATTAGGAGATGTTTGGCAGAGAAATTTTAAATGAAGAGTCTCTTCTGAACAAACTACTGAGCCTACTTGAAGTCCTCCAGCAAAAGCTAAGCTGTTAATTAGCACTGTGCAAGACAACTCTGTGTTTTCTTTTGATTATGTCAGTCTGTGTTAGTGACTCACTTACTGCTCTCATCCATCTTAATCCTATTTTCATAAAGGTGTGTCATATTGAGTGCTCCAACTCTTGTTTCGAGGCATCCTCAGGGAAATGTTTCAATCAACCCTCTTGACACACAGTGGGACTGTGATGTTGATGTGCATGAGCTGCTTTATTTCACGTGTTTAGGACAACAGTAACATCTTCAGGAGCAGAAATTTGGATCCAGTGGAAGATAAGGGTGTCATCAGAGAATACAGGAGGGGTCAATCTGGTGCTGCAATCAACAGCATCAGTTGTGGATGTTCAACTGTGCTGAGAGGGACACAAGAACTGTAGGAGATGACTGGGATGATGGGGAGCACACCCATCAGCAAGAGGAGGGAAAATGGACCTCAGGAGCCTGGAGAAATGGAAGTCATTTTGGAGGACTGGGCAGATGGATTAGAGCTGCAGTAAGTAGCAAACACCAGAGGTTTATTACTCAGTTCACGGGCCAGTGGTGGGGGCAGGGCTCACAAGTGGAAAGCAGTGCCTGTTTTCAGTGGTTTCAGGGATTTTGTTGTGGGTTTGTTTTTTTTTTTTTTTTTCAGCTTGACAATGAAATGAAGCAAAAGTTTTTGCTGTTTCCCTCCAGCTCATGGAGATGGGAGAGTGCACATCAGGAGTCTGCTTTATCTGGCTTTTTCAGGCAGCAATTTGTGACAGAAGGAGTGTAGATGTTCAGTCCTGCTCAGCTTGAATCAGAAAAGGGGTTTTCAATTCAGATCGCTTTTGGGCAGAACTGGTGCTTGACATTTTCATTAAAACTCACCACATGCAGCACTACTTGCTGCAGCAGTTGCAAACTTCTCTGCTTAGCTTGCCTCTATTTTATTTTCAGGGAGAGGAAGCATCCCTTCAGTCCTCAGAGTTCCTAAGTGCAGAGGAATGGTGCACGCCAGTGTGGGCGCACCTGTCTCTCCATGCATTTAGAAATCACAGTTGGAAATATATCCTGAGGTGGAAACACCAGAGGACTTGTTTGTGACCCTGGAAACACCAGAGGACTTGTTTGTGACCCTGCACTGATATAACTATTCCTGCCCTAGAGTTGGTGCTGATTTATACCAGTGTGGGGTCAGAGAGCGCAGCTTCTCAGCACCCAGGACAGCTGGTAAATAGTCATCCCAAGGCTTTTCTCCTTTCCTGCTTTGCTGTTTCAGGTCTCTGTCACTTCTCCCTTCTCCCTCTTCTTCCAGTGAGAGTGGCACGTCCTGAGGCTTTGAGCCAGTGGAAATGGTCAGCAGTTCTGGGGAGGCACCTTGCTGGCAGGAGAGACATCTAATGAAAAAGAAGTCAGGATGGATCACTTCCCATAATGTCTTCCCCCTCACAGAACTTGACAGAAAAGCACAACTGCTTTTGCTTCTTATCTTTAGCCTCTCACCCAGGTTTGTGTTTCCTCTGCCCTAATGTCTCTTGTCAGCTTTTGCTGTGCCCATCCTTCCTTTTTCCTGAGCCTCTGCTGGGAGGCAGAAGAGAGGGAATCTAATCCAGGGCTGTGAATCTGGCAGCATGTCATGAGCATACTTCAATATCCTTTGTAATTTATAAGGCAACACATCCATTTTTAAGAGCAGCCCTGAATCTCAGAGTATCAAAAGGCAGGAGGCTGAAGAATAGACTACTGCTGCCACTTATAATAACCCCTCCAGAAATGCATTGTGTGAAGGGCCTTGTATCTATCATTAAAATTGTTTTCTTTCTCCTCTTAGTGGCTATGTAGCACGTATTTATTAGAAGTTATTGCTGGAATGACTTCATTGATAAAGCTCCATTGTATCTGGCACTAAAGGAGAAAAAAAGGTGTAATATTCCCTGGCATATCATGTGGATTCTCATTGTATGGCATGGACTTCAAGGGACTGAAAATTCTCTCATTAGGTTTATTTTTTTTTCCTCTGCTCCCGAGTTCCTGGCAAAATCAGAGTTCAAAACACAAGCTTAAAGCCCCAAAGGGGGTTGAACATGTCAAAATGTGCTATAGATTGAAGGGATAGAGAAGTTCTGGAGGCAGCTTTAAAATACATGCTTGGCTTTTGTTGGTAATTTATTGGGGAGGGTGGGTGTTCTTCCCTCTGGGTTAGAGCAGAACTACCCTGTGGTCTTGCCCTGTTTCTGCATTCCAACCCACATCCCACCTGGATGGGCTCGTCCTCTCCTCTGCCAGGGAGCAGGACAGGGACTGTCCCTCTATCCATGGGAAGGGGAAGGAAGGATCTGATGGCTGTAAAACCTAGCTGCTTTTGGTGTTCTTTCTTTCTTTCTTTCTTTCTTTATTTATTTATTATTTATCTAATTATTTAATTCTTCAGGAAATCCAGACTATTCAGAGGATGTTCTGAACTACCCAAAATTGAGTTACCTGATGGGCCTGATCTGGAAGCCTTGTGTAATTTGGTCTGTTTATAACGTGAGTGGAGGAAAAAACAATTTTAAGCAAGACAAAGCATCCACCCTGGAGACTCACCAACGACCTAAGAATGCCAGATGCAGACCAGAATAGTTGAAATGACGAGTAAAGACAGAAGATGACTCTCGTCTCTCTGTACTTCAGTGCCTGCAGATGAACATCAGGTTAGTCCTGAGGCCAACACAGACATGGAAAGCATCCTAATGCAGCAAAGATTAAATACCAAATCTGTGCTGAGGGGCATCTGAACCATGTCATTCACTGCAAAGCAGGGGGCAGAAAACAGCCATTTCCAGAAGCCAGAGGAAGTGTTTTCAGGGAAAAAACTTGGTGTCAGAACTGGGACCTACGTGCCAGTGTCAAGGTCAAATCAAAGCCACTGTGCTGATGTGCTGGCTTATTGCTCAGTATTGAAGTTTGGGACTTGGTACCAGTGAACAGCAGAGAAAGGAGAAAAATCTTCAGATGTTCTGCAGGTTATTGTCTCTGAGTCATACACTGAATTGGTCCTGCTTGCTCAGTACCAGCAAAGATCTTCCAGAAAAAAGGATTTAATGAGCATCAGGGATGTCCCAACAGCCTTCTCAGGATCAGCACATGGATGCAATCTCTGATTTACAACTTCAAGGAAAGCCTTCCTGGGGGGTGTTCACCCTCTTTTCTGGGCTTCTGGGAAGGAGGGGGTCCACGTCCAGGGGGAGAACAACTCAGATGCCAAGTTCTGTGGGCATTGACTTTCTCTCTTCCAGCAGGACGTTGTTGCAGGATGTTTGCTGTGTTTTCCACATGCCATTGCTGCACAGGCAGCCAGTCCAGGGCCAGTGAGGGATGGAGAAGTATCTGGGAGACAATGATTCCCTCGGCATTGTACTGTCTAGAAGATGGAAGAGGGCCAGGAAAGATCAAAGGCACAGTGTCTGCTTAAAAAACAGCGATTACAGCTGCGTGCATGCATGGTTGTGAGGGGTTTTCTGTTTTCTGTTTTGATTCAATTATGAAGCTGTTAGGAAATATCATTTCAGTTCAATTTCAAAGCAGATTTTTTTTATGGTGAATTAAAAATGTTTGCAGATTCTTTTTTTTTTTTCTCAGAAATAAAAGTGTGTGTGCATGTACTTGCAGCTACGTGGGTTCTCATCGTGGCATTAGAAGGGTAAGCTTAGGTTTTTTATGCAGTTACATTATAAAATTGTGTGTAAAACAGAAATGGGTCACTGGAAAAGGAAACTATAAAACTGTATAAAGATTCATGATCCCTTACTGGCCTTATTTTAACAAGAAACTATAAAGGGAAACATTTATTTTCCATGCTAAAAGTAAAGGTCACTCGGTAGCTTTCAGTTCCCTTTCTTTCTTTTCCCCTTCTTGGCACTCGTGTCGGTTTCTGAAAATGTTTCATTCTTTTTTCTTTCATTTCTCCCCTTTCAAGCTTGTCATCTTTCACTCTAACAGCTTCTTTCTCCTCTATCGTTATTTCCCAGCAAACTAATATCCCTAGGGGTTCTTCTACCTTTTATTACAAAGAGTTCATATCATCTGGCCCTGTGAACTGGAGGGCAGATAAGGAGCTATTTTCAGCACTGTAATGTTCTAGAAGTAGTCTGCAAAGCACTTCAAACCAGACTCATTCTTTAGTTATTACTAAAACTTTCTTTTCCACAGAGCTTCTGTTGCATCTCAGAATGATGATTAAGAACCAGTGGTCATTTGTAAAAGATGACTGGGAAACATTAAAAATGGTCTATTAGACTGCAGACACAGAAGTTGCTGGTATTTCACCATTTTGTTGAGACATTGGGTCAGTCAATTCTTATTTTTAAGAGGTTAGATCTTCTGACTGTTGAATATTCAGGGACTATATGGACTAGAACTATAATTTGTCTTATCCCTGGGGTCTCTCCTGGGTCTTAACCCTCCAGGAATACAACTGTAAGTGTTCACTTTCAAAGAGCGACTTCTGCCTCCCAGGCCAAATTCTCTGCAGTCAGGTCCTGGGCTAACAAAAGAATTTCTGCTTTTAGTGTACCAAATTTCTGATAAATGGAGGTCGTGGCACCTGCAGGACAATTTCAAGGTTGACTTTATTGCAGATGTCTCTCCAAAGCCCTGGGTATTTTAACATGTTCTGTGCCATTCACTAGCACAGAGGTTCTAATGGGGTTTTTCCTCACTCAGATTTTTACTTAACAGGCAGTCCATGGGCTTAAGAAATCACTGAACTACAAATTAGGCATTAGAAAAACCTGAAAACCTAACACCAGCACAAGATTTTTGTTCCCTTCCTCTCTGAAGATATGCTTGCTTTTAGCTGCCTTTCTATTGTTTATATTCATTATGCCTAAATAACCTCCACAAATAAAAAAGTCTTTCTCATGTTTCCCAGTCTAGTGACTTCTTTGCTGTTTATTTTTTTGGCAAGAAGTCTTTTAAAGGCAGCACTGTATTGACTTTTCCAATTTTTCTTCCCTGCTCTAGTAACTCTAGTTGAGTTTTTGTGGCAGCTTCATAGATTTTGCACAGTAATTTATGTTGTGCTTTGTAAAGCTGCAGACCACTAGAGCTACTGCAAGTGCATGTCCTTTTCTTCCTTCTCCCTTTGGAACTGAAAAGCTCTTCCTTATTTTTAGTTTATTTTTGTTAATACTAATCAGGCTCCAGCTAGTTGGTATTCTCATCATCTCCTTCTTTTCAATACCCAGGGATAAAAAAGTCTCCTAGTTATTCCATAGTTTTCTTTAATCACTTATTTCTACCAGAGAAATGTTTGGCTGGTAATACAGCAAAAGGGAAAGTCTTTTTCTTTTTTTTTTTTTTTTTTCCCCCTGAAGGAATTAACAAAAAATTCAGGGTTATTTTAAAACTAGACATTTCAACCAGCTCCAGAAAACCTTGAAATAATGTAATTTTTTTATTTTTCAGGCTGTGGAGCCAGCTGCTGTCCCAGACACGCTCGGGGGAACTCCAGTGGGATGCTTTGGAAAGGATCAACCTTGGCCCTGGTTGTGCTGAGGCACTGGAGGGCTGGTGGGGGTTGCCCTTTCGATGACAAAAGAGGAATGTCATTGCCTGTACACTCTGTTTCTGGCAGTGGTTGCCAGTGCCCTGATGGATGTCAGTATATTGGACCTGGCTTCTGTTTTGAATGGAAAATTGCACCTGCTCCCAGAGCTCATCAGGTGTTCAAGGTATGTTTAAGGTGATTGATGTACATTTTGAAGGCAAACTCCACTGAATTATTAGGCTTGATTAATAGAACTGCTAAAAAAAAGGCACGTTGTCTCAGTGAAATTATCTCATGGCTTGTTTGACAGGAGAGTCTGCTCCAGGCACACAGCTCTAAATAACCTGGGGGTTAGATCTGAATCTCCCAGGCTGACCTTAAGTGGAAGGTTGAGCATCTGCATGACAATGGGGGAGATTTCTGGGCATGGGAAGTGTGGGGTGGTACCAGGGGAGGGGACTGCCCACAGTGGCACCTGCTCCTTCCATGCTGCATCTTCTGCTTCCTCTGCACTGGATGGAACATGGATGTAATAACTACATGGAAGCCCCTCTTCAAAGGCCCTGCTCCTACTTTCAAGGCTAGTTGAACACATGTAAAATTTGCAAGGACTGGACTTAATATAACATAATTTATGACAGAGTACAAAATGTAGCATTTTTTATGCATCGTGCCTTTATAATTCTCCCAAAGAGATACTGTGGAAAAGTGCCTGTAGGAGCACTTGTCACACAAGGAATATGCTCCGTGGAGTAAACCTGTCCAGTTGAACTGCAGCTCCAAACATCTGAGGAAATTGGGTAATGTACTGAAGCAGAAAGCCCCAACAATTTTAGCAGCTACTGAAATGCCACTGAGTGCAGCAGAAGAGAGCAGAGCAGGTTTCTTTTCAGCCAGCATGTCTTCTGCCTCTTTCTTTCTCACAGCTGCCTTTGTCTACTGCCTATGCAAATACCTACACTACATGCCTCATGAGTTTTCTGCCCTTTTTGTGTTTTTCCTGGATACTTCATTATTCCAGGGAGGTTGGGGAAGTGTTTGTGTGTGTTTGCATGCACAGTGAACAGTGCCATGGCCTATTCATTGGAGTGATAAATTGTGTTCACTCTGGTGGCAGGTACCTCTCATCGGCTTCAGATTGTTTCCTATTGGATGTGTTTAAGATTAACCAGGCATTAGTCATTAGTCGAAGGGGTATCTGCAAATAAATTTTTCATCATAATGAGCTGTGTGGTTGAGTTAGGAGTATTTGTGCTTTCACTTTTGTTATGATGTATGGGTGTGGTGCCAGTGCAGTGCCCCCAGCTTGGCTGTTGGTGTTGCTGTGATCTCGACATATAATTCATCAGCAAATAAAATGCTCACATAATAATACGTCAGGGCATCTTTTAAGTGCAGGCAGAGTTTATTTCTAATGTTTTAGGCACTAATATTCTCATAGTAGGTAACATATTTTTAGCTAATTTGTTGTCTGGTGTTAATAACATAGTGGTAGGTCAAAGAGACGAACAAAAATAGGGGTTTGAAGTTTGTTACCATTATGAACCTTGCGAAATAACTTTTAGCAAGAGGTGCAGGTGGTGCATTGCACACATGCAGATGTTTCTAACTCTGCAAATTCTACTTATAGTGAAGAATAAAAAAAACACCTTTTTTGTAGGAACTTAGTTTTTAAAACTTAGATGGGCTTTCTGAGTAACTGTTTCTCCACATTTCATTTGAATTTTTTCTCCCTAAGAACACAGAACTGATGCTCTTTCTGAGGTGACAACTTATGTCTTTCACAAGAGAATTTAATTTCTCTTATCACTGAATTCTGGAAAAGAAGGATGTGTGTAAACAATCACTGAATACAGCCCAAAGGGTAATTCTGTTAAGCATAGAAGCATTTTTTTAGGCATTTAGTGTTAATTTTAATGATGTATACACTTCCATTGAAAACAAAATTATTGCAAAAATTAATGTGGATGTCTCTATCTGTTTACTCTGAGTGTCCTCACAGGTGTTTTAGAAATTTATATTATTTCTTCAAGCTGTTTTCCTCGAAGGTTATAGGTGCTAAAAGGTAAGCTTTGAAAAGGGATACTTCCAAGGAGGTTGAGGCTGGGACTTGACGACCTTTAAAGGTCCCTTGTGACCCAAACTGTTCTATGATTCCATGACCTTGTGTCAGTGACTGACAAGCCCCACTTTCCCTACCTGTCCCTCCACAGAATCTGCATTTGGGACCCCATTCTGCAGCCAGGGGCACTGTTTTTTGTTTTTTTCTTGACCTTTCCAAATCCCCAGCAATGAGCTGGGATGCTTTCCACTAGACCAGGTTCCTCAAAATAACCGTGGGCTGAAATGTGTCCGGGGAACCTCATCCTGACAACGTGCAGAGTGGAGACATTTGGAAAAGTGAATCTTAATTTCAGAGGTGGAACCTGTTCCAGTTGCTCCTTAAAATGACGAATACTGACAGCACATGGAAAAACTGGCTTATTTGTAGAAGCAAAGGAGAGGACAACAAAACTACCAGCAAAGCCCAAGCAGCCAGTGGAGAGCTCTCCAGCGTGGAGGAAGGGTGAGGAAAAGGTATAAGTTGCAGGATAGATTACCTGGGACTTCTCAGCCCAGTCTCTGTATTGTATTATAGGATGCAAGGCAAAAACTGTGGCTTTGTGGCCTCACAGCCCACTGAAGAATTTCAATGTTTGCAGGAGCCTGACAGCACTGACAGCCTTCATCCCCTGCCCAAACCGCCTTTCCTCCAGCACAGTCAGCGCTGATGCCTTTGTGGAGGACGTGACTGAGGAGAGCTCGTCCCATGGCACGTTTGTGCCAGGTTTTCAGCCTCTCTGTGGCTCAGGGAAAGATCACTGAGCTGTTGCAGATGAGGCAGGAATACCCAGTGCGAGGCACAGCTGTTTGAGGTGTTCTTCCGAAAACACCCGGGTGCTGGATGCATCCAGCAGAAAGTGATGCTGACCCACAGCACAGGATGAGATTAGTTTGCATTTCTGATGCATATCCTGAAGCAGCTGGGGTCCCCCAGAGCTTTACAGGGTATCACCAAGCTGTCTTTGAAAGGGAAGTTCTCTCTGTGGATATGTAAAGATTAAATCCATTTAAAAGTGCTGTGTGATCAAGTTAGCTCAGCAAACACAGACGGATACTCTGGGATGTAAATTAACCTAAACTTTCAGAGAGAATTATATGAGCCCTTAAAATTCAGTAAATTAATTATCTGACAAATCTTTAACTAAACACACGGAATGTACTGTGCTGATCAGAGATCCCTCTTTCTTTTACTGCCTCTTCTCCTTGATTACAACTCAAAGTGGGAATGCCCTGTATGTCATGCCTGTGATTCTTCTGCAGTCACTCCCTGTGACTCAGAGTTGGTGATTTGTTGGTTTTTGGTTTTTTTTTTGGAGCACTTGGCAAATGATGACACTGGTGGAGTTGAAGCCTCACTGCTCATCCCATGTGTTTTCATTCTGCATTGTTTGTGCACACAGAGTTTGGGCTGCTTCCCTGGGTCGTCCTGTTGGTTGGCTGCTGCTGCCCTCCAGCAGCAGGAGTCCAAAATTTGCCCTGCAAGGTCTGCCTGGCGGGGAGTGTGGAGCTATAGGACAGCAGGTATGTTCCTGAAATTCTGCTTACTGTAGTAAAAGCTACAGTCTAGCAAGAGGAATAATAGTCACAATTATCACTGAAGTGTTTTGACACGTGTTCGTAAAACTCCTTTAGAACGTACACTGAATGTATCATTTATTTTAATGAAATTCTGTCTAACCCAGGCTATTACTCACTCTCTTGTCTCTGATTTCTGTGAAGTGCCAGCTTGTAGAATGCCCTTAATGATGAGCCTGAAGAGCTCCTTGGGATTTGCAGATATGAGCTTCTCCCAGCACATTTGTGTTCTGAGAGATATTACCCAAGTGGCAGAAAACTTGGGAGTGTGGAAGTTTGTCAGCAGAGTGAAACTCTCACAAGGACATCCTTGTATTTATTTTCCTTTTTTTTTTTCCCCCCAGGGAAAAACTAAAAAAGATGTTTATCTGGTGTGCACTGCAAGTGAGGGGTATAGCATTTGTAGAAGGAAGAACGTGGAGAAGTCCCGAGCCCAAAAAGCATGTCCTTCCTCTTTTGCCAGGGTGTCTGCCCCCCCCAAAAAAAAAAAAAAAAAAAAAAAAAAAAAAAAAGTCACCTTGTTGAACAGCATTTAAATCAAAGTAATCAAAGTGAAGTTTAAATTCCAGCCCTGGGTCGGATATTTATAAACCTGTCATCCACGTTTCTGTGAAAGGAACGGTTAAAGGGTTGACCAATGGCCAAATTGCTGCAGGAAATGCAGGGGAAGAACGTTTGGAGGTCAGAGAATATTTGATCAGGAAACTTTTCAGCACATCTTTGATGTTCCTTATTATTTTATCATTTCCCCCAATTCATTAATAATATCCATCTGGAGAAACTTAGATGCATTCAGTTATGTTTTATTAAGCAGGAAACAATCCACTGGTCACACATTTTTAGGAAACCACGCTTGGCTTTATCTTCCCTTTCCACGGAGAGTAGAATACATACATAGTAAAATCTCCTCCCAGCGATGTCTCAGCTACAATCACACATTTTCCTTGTATTTCTCTCTTGTTGGATCACCTGAGAATAAACCCAAGCACCAACAAAATTTTCTGTTTACCCTGGATGTCTTGAAATATCACGGCTCTCAGGAATTACTGTGTTGTTTTATTTAAAGGGTACGTATTACAATTGATTCCAGTGCATCCTGACATTTGCAAAAGTGCTCATTGCAAGAAGGCTACTCACAGAGGTGAGAAAAGAAAGCATCCAGAATTTAAGGTAATTCTTGCTATTCTACAGTAAATTTACCTGTGTCAAAGAAGTGAATGTTTGAAAGGCCCAGAACTATGGAATTGTTCATTGAATACCTTACTGGGGCACTCAAACCAAAACAGGTAGGTAGTAAATGAAGAGAAGCTGTGATAATTCTTAAAAGAAATCTGAATGGGGGGGTTGTGCTTTGATATGACATTTTATACAAGGCATTTCCCTTTTTCCAGCTGATAGCAGATGGAAGAGAGAAGAGAGCCAGTCTTTTTAGCTTTTTGTATAAATGCCACTCATAAATTCATAGCTGAGGCTGACCTTGAGCTACTTTTGAAACAAGAAGGATCCACTGGAACTTTCTGGAGTTTTCTTTCTGTTTTCCTCACTTTCCAATTTAATTATTGCAAATTAAAGATAAATTTTAGATGGGTTCCTAAAGCCTTTTGCCATCCATTGTCATGCTTATTACTTTGTACAATTATGAATTCAGTTGCAGTTTCAAACCAGTAGGCCTTTGAAAACCCCCATCTTTTAAAGATCTTGTGCAGGTTATACTGGGAATCTTTGAAAGATGAATGATTTTTAAAAATAACTTTCACAGTGTGTATATCAGGATCTGAACAATCCTCCCCTGCTAAAGACTTATAAAAATACCTGACCTTTACTTCAGAGCAGTGAAGACACAGTAAAACTTTCAGACAGACTTGTCTGACAAGTACTTTAGGCTCTGAGAATGTACAGCTTGGAGGATCCAAACAGAGTGAACTTTGCTTGTCAGAAGCACTGCATTAGAGAAAACCCCACCCTAATATCCTTTTAAACTTTTAAAATTGATGTGGGGGAAAAAAAAGTAACAAAACAAAACCCAAAAAAACCCCCAAAAAACCAAACAACAAACTCTTGTCTTGGTCTATCTTTGAAAAGCTGTTTGGAAAGCTCTTTGAGTGTAATTTTACTGTTCAGGACTGTGTTTTTAGGACGTCTTTTAGACTGCCTTGTTAAAGCAGCAATATTTATATGCTTTTAATTGGTGATTCTCTTCTTCCCCTCCACCCCTTTCTTTCTGAAACCTTACAGCACCTTTGGTCAGCTTTTGGTCTGATATTCTGAGGTGTGTCCTGTAGGCTATGTTTATTTCTGGGAGAAATAAATAGCTGGACAAAGGGAGAGATCCTAAATGGCTCAGGGAGCAGCATGAACTCAACCTTTCCAGGCACCAGAAAGTCCACGAAGGAGCTCACAGTGAGAGCTGTAGGTACTTCATTTGTTCTAGAGACCTGAACTCCTTTTCATTTATTTTATTTAACACTGCAATAACATCATCTATTCTGTGGTGCTTTGAGTATTTCCATAGAGAAAAGCTGTGTTATCGTTGCATTTCACAGATGGAAAAATGGAGAGATGACTTGGTCAAGAACATGTAGAAGGATGGGAAATTGGGAATGTTTGCTCTTTGCAAAGAAAAAAAAAACAACAAACAAACAGAAAACCAACAATTTTGAAGAGTTTAACTTGCAATTATGTTGTTTGACTGGTGCATCTGTGCAAATTTTTATGCCTGTATATTTGTGGAGTCAGAGCCAGTGTGTAGTGTAAGTGCACACAACACTTTACATTTCCCAATGCATAACAGTTTTCTTTGGCCAAACCGCTCCGTGACATTGAAATTTAGGTGACCTTTTTCCCCTGACCTCGCCTGCTGAGGAACATTTTCCTTTTTTCTTTCCTTTTAAGTGGTAGGTGGTTTTGCCTGCGTTCCCTTTCAGTTTTCCCAAACCATAATTCCCCCCGCTTCCACCTGGCCCTGCGAGTCATTAGTGGGTGACAGCTCTCTGAGGCATCCACCCAGCTCTTCTGTCCTGTCTCAGCTGCCACGTTTCAGATGTGTTATCAAGACACTGCCATTGTGCAGATACAGATTAGTTCTTGAGGCTGATTTTTCTGCTTCGCCGGTTCTTTTGTAGCTGCCAGGACTAATTGCTTACATTACATTGCCAATCTGTGCCTCTATCACTCCTTGGATGATGCCATCCATTGGAATACAGCTGCATACTTAAGTGCACTTTTTAACTACTTTTCACTGCTCCTGCCTGTGTTTACAATTGACAGAATTGTCCCTGATTTTTTTTTTTCCTCCGACCTCCACGACTTGCCAGAAATTGTGCAACGCTTGAACGGATTCATTTGCCTTTTCTACCTCTAAAATTTTTTTTATTTTTTCAGTCACTTAATAGGAGTTAAACAGAGCTATGTAGAAATTCTTTATACAGAGAATCTTTCCTTTCTGAGACCGGGTAAAGTTGCTCAGTAGCAACATTGTAGTGACCAGTGATATTTAGAAAACTTGAAACTCCTGAGAAAACTTAAAACTCCTGGAAATGCATCAAAGCCTGTCTTGCCTCCATAAGGAAAAGGGGTTTAGTTTTGGCCCAGCTGCATCAAGTCTTCATTCCAGGACATAAAAACCCAATATCCACTCGCTGTGCTGTGACACCAACACTGGCTGTCAATATAAATTGCTGGATGATGCCTGCACATTAAATGTGTTCTTATAACTCAAGAGGTAAATTTTGTATAACACTTACCACTCATTTCTAATATGCATTCAGAGGGAAAATCATAGTCTTGCTGAGCAGACATAAATTAATGTGTGGGTGTCTGTGTATTTGCATTTGAGAAAAAACAATCCAATATTTTAATACATCTTTTTAGATTTACAGGGCTTTTTAGGACTGTAAAGAAATTAATTTTCATGTGTTCTTTATGCCACTGGTACATCAGGCAGTGTTTTAAAATGTTGCAGATTTTAATAATTTTAATAATAAAGAGTAATGATAAATTTTGACAGCATGTGATTAAAACACAGGTCTATAAATGGCATAAGAGTAAGATCTTTCTATGTTTGCTGACTGGAGTTTTAAACCCTGCATATTCAAATCCAAAGTACTCAAGTGTTACTAATGTGAAGATTCTCTCAACATTTGTTGCAACTATTTGAATAACATTCATTTTTTGAGGCGTAAGATTTTATTCATGCCTAACAGAACATTTTTTTTTTTCCTCTGAAAAGTGGTAAAGAACAGCTTTTAAATGTTAAATATGACATTTCCTAATAATCCCAGCTTTCATCATTGCAGGTTATGTGGACATCAGCTGACCTTTTACTTTCAAGAAAGAACATCACTGTTCTACAGACTATCCAATACTCCTTAAATAACCTTAAATGGCACTCAGAGTAATTTGTTCTAGCATTGGTTTCTTTAAGGCAGGTGATGCAGACCAGTTAGTGACTTGGGATACCTGGCTGAGGACATTTCCCTGGTTTATTTGCCATCTGTCTGAATGACCAGCTTTGCAAGCTTGTATTTGCCACAGGGAACCACAATTGTTCTCAAGGAAGGACTGAGTTCAAAGTGACTGTTACAGGTAACCTACACACTTTTGTTTTTAATGTATTTAATTCCAAAGGCTTTCAGCTTTCTTCATCATTCCTTCAGCTTCTATCCACCTGTCCCTGTCCGTATTTTGGTTTATTGTCTGCTAATATACATATTGTTTGCTAATATACGAAACCTGATCCCAAATAACATTCCAGTTCTCCGAGCTGAGCAATTCTGTGCTTTTTCCTTAGCTGTGAGGTGAGGTCCAATTTTTCCAGCGTGGGATTTGTAAACAGGATCTCCCACAGAAGGTGAGATTGCCTGTTTCGTCTGTGGCACAGAGAACGTGGGACAAAGGCAGAGGAGCAGAGAGGAAGCTGCTGAAGTCACGGGCCAGAATAAGCATCACCACGGAGTTGTGCTGGATTTCTTACAGACTGTATCTACTCTCAGATCATTGCAGCTATTTCTTTCTGGGAGGTGGGGAGTGGAATTTATTCCAGTAGTTACAGAATTAGATTTCTCAAAGGGAGAAAGGAGTGGGGAGAAACACAGACCACTGTGGCTGCATTGGATGCTGATTTAATTTACATCTGTGGTGATTGGATTGCAGTAATTTCCCAGGGGAGCAGCTCCTGAGATAATAATTTTGAAAGAGAAGCTTAGCAATGGTGAGCTGAGGCCTTCTTGAAGCAGGATGGCCTACAGAAGAACATGTCCTTTTAAAGGCATGTGAGTTCAGCCAAATTTAATGGGAATTCAAACAGTAAGAGAGTGTAGGGAGACTGTCTTGCAGGCACAGCAAGTTCATTTTTGGGGAAAACTCTATGTTCATAAAATTGTTTGCTATAAAAAGATCTTCCAGGGAATTACGTCCTATATTCTTAAAAGAAAAAAAGTCTGAGAAACTAGGGGGGAGAGAATAATGAAGAGTCTGCTATACTTTCTTTTCAGTTATCCATGCAGAGGACTCAAAAATCTGCTCACCTATAAAGTCCTTAGAGCACAAGAGTGGACAGGGTTCAGCCAGAATCATGTTAGGCTTAGGAGAAAAGTCTCAAGTTCTTATTCTGGTTTTGATTTCTGTCCCACTTTTTAGCCAGTGTTGGTACCTGTCACCCTACAGAGAAGGTGCCAGTCCTCTTCTTTACCTGGAAGAATTTATCTAGTCCTTCCTGGTCCATCTCAGCAGTTATTAGTCACTTTTATTAATAAATGAGGGAAAGATTGCATGTAATAAGGTAATTAATGCTAGGATTAAAAAAAAAAAAAGAGTAAAGCCAAACAAGGCAAGAAAACATTTTATTATCTGTTTCAGATCAGGGTAAGTTTGAGAATGTTTAGGCCAGATTTGGGGTATACTTGGGCTGCTTCTTCTGATTGAATAACACAGCACAGCTGCAGAATCTGCCTGATTTGAAGGCCCAGCGTAGTGGGGATTCTGGCTCTGTTGCAAAATCACCTTTGGTGTCTCTATTAATTAGCCAGCGGGGCTGTCACGCTGCCTTAGCTATGATCCATTTGTTAAACCCACTTGGATGCTAAAAATAGTCCCCTCTTGTTAGGTCTGGCTTCCACAGGACAACTTTTCCTTGATTTGTGATGCTGTGTGAATAGGCAGGAATGAGCTACTGTGACAGTGCTGGAAGGGCTGGTGTAAAAGCCGAGCCAGAAATACCTGTAAGCAAGGAAGGCAGGGGAAAGGCTTTGTGTCACACAAAATAAAACCCTCGGGGACACCTTACTTCTCCTCCTGCTTCTTTTACATCCGTTGCAAAACGATTGTTATCAACACACATTAAGGCTCTTTGTGCCCTTAACCAGCAGAAGATGCCTCTAAATCACTGTGCACAGAAGGGTAAGTGTTTCCATCGCCTTTAGTAACCAACTGGCTCATTCCCAGGGTTTCTGAGAGTCCATCCCAGCAGGACTGCTGTGGATCAGTCTCCTTGACAGCTGATTTCCTCCTCACCCCAGCTGGCCAGGTATTGGCAGATGAGCAGATCAATAAGGGGGATGTCACACCGAGATAGATGAGGTATCAGCACCTGCTGTGTGTGCAGTTTGTGCCAGCCATGGAGCAGGGTTTTACACTGGCCTTCCACTGCTCTCAGTTCTTGATCAATTCCTTCACTTCCTTTTGTTAGTATTTTTACAAATTTGAGAGCAGAAAAGAGAAGATAATTTATTTAATTTTTTTTTTTAGATTTTATTGAATTTCCACACGCAAGAGAAGCCAAGAAAGTAGTAAAGTAGCTTTTGCATGCTTTAAATATGGACTGCATGATGATTCCTGGACTTTTTTGTTTGAATCAAACAGGAATTTCTTGTCAATCTATAAGCTACACAAGTAAACAGTATCACTTCAGTGATGCCTCTTTTGAAATCACTCATTTAGAATTAAAAACATCAGAAGAAATCCCTTCTTACATTGCTTTCTTCCAGAACTTTTTTTTTAGAACAGAGAATCAATAAAACTTAGTAAACACATTGAATCCGTTCTTTTCGAATTCGTACCCAAAAGCCAAACAAATAAAACTCTCCATATGTCAAATTTCCCATAACACTGGGCAGCTCCAGCCACTGTGGTGTGAGACCTGGTGAGTTCAGGGGGTCACGAGTGCATAACCTCACCCTGGATAGTGGGATCTCCAGTGGGATAACCAAGACACCCCAGAGCACTGAATGTGAGAGCAGAGGCTGAACAGATTTCTCCTCCAGACCAGATTTCTGGAGGATCAGGCCACACAGGCTGATTCAGGTGTTGCAGCAGATGGAACAGAAGCCAGAGAACTGATTCATCCTTTTGTAATCTCTTGCAGGATCCAGGAGCTGATCAGTTTGGAGAGATCACAGTAATGACATTTTCTATGTTACTTCTGTGATGGCTGGGGAAACTATCTCACACTTGGGTGAGAGAGGAGACAGGCAAAAAAAAAAAAAAAAAAAGAAAGGAAAGAGTATTCAAAAGTGTTACAATGAAGTGCTACATTTCGGTGTAGATTTCTCAGGATTGTTTCCTAACCCTAAGCTTTGGAAAAAGTGCTCTCAGTTTCACTTTGCTGCTCTAATGAATTTTTGACTAGGAGTACCACAACTTTTACTCACCTCTCTTTTGAAAGATATTTGTCATCAGGTGTTTCCTGGCCTCGGCATACCCAGCATGGAAATAATATATTTAATTTAAAGGAGTTATTTCATCAAAGCTTTATTTGTTTAATTTATGTGGGTGCACCTAGACAGCGTGGTCCATCTAGGCTGTTGAACAGGGAGGCTTAACAATTTAAAAAACATGGTTATAAAGAAGAAAAAAAAACCCACATACAATCAATCTCTCTTTGCCATCCTGCTGTCTTTTGGGCTCTTGCTGTCACTTAAAAATCCTAGGATGGAGGTGTTACCCTTACTAATACATTCCCACACGTGTCTAACACTTCAGCTTAACAGCCCCAGACTTGGCCATGAACAGCCATCCCTGCAAGTGTGGATTTATTCTTTCATGAAATCTTAGAAGAAGGTGCAAACTGAAGTGTAAATAACATTCATCTCACCCAATCGATGGGAATGTGACTGCTGCTTTTAAGGTGGGTTAGATCTTGGGGGGAAAGTTAAAATTTTGTCACTGGTGCCGAGGGTGGGGAAGGGAATTCTAAAATACACGGGCCCCGTGTTGGCTTTGTCTCAGCTCTTTCTCTCGTGTGAATAGTATTTGAAGAAGGATATTTCATATTATAGATGCAAAGTGTGTTGCTTTTGTGACCCTGTTGCTTTTTATTCCTAATCAATTGTCATGCATACAAAAGGAAAGCCATTTGGTGGGAGATGAGCCCGAAACACAAACACTAAACTGAGAAGCCGACGCTGACAGCTCAGAGATAATTTCCTGACATGGGAGAGAATGAAGCAATGGTATCTCTTTGCCACAGTGTCCTATCAGACCTTGAATTTATTTTCAGATGGGCTTCAGAGCATCTCTCTGCCTGTCAACACGTCAAGCCTGCTCCAGAGCCCGTTGATGTCAATGTGAGCCTTCCCATTCACTCCACTCAGCTTTGATCACAGCCTTGAAAAGTTCAGACCTCCAAAGTGCATTTGGGAGCTTTTTTATGTGTGAGGCTGGATCATTCCTATTGCCATGTTTGTTAGTGCTGTACCATGGAGATCTGTGTAGCTGTGGAACATGTATCTTCTTACAGGAAGCACAAACATCAAAACATGTGGTATCCATTGAAGCTGAAGCTCAGCCCACCCAAAGTTCCTTGAGTTCTTTGCCATCATTTATGATAAAATGCTAAATATCTTCCTGCCATTTATCACTCTGGAATGATGTTAAAAAAATAAAAAAAAAATGAACCCGGCTTAAAATCTGTTGATTGGCAATTTCCAAGAGGGAATCTGAAACCTGTGTCACACTGTCTGAATTATCTGCTGCGGGGAGATGCATCCCACACCGCAGACATTTTCAGCTGAATGGGAAATAGGCCAGTATTTATAGAAACTAAAGCCTTCTTTTATGGTGCTGAAGGTCTGTCTGTTCTTCCGCATGAAGATGCTCTGCCATTTCGTTTCTGAAAATGGAATTTCCAAGCTGTTGAATACCAGAGACCCAGGCAATTACAAGTAAATCTGGGGGAAATTCAGAAGTCCAAAGCAATTTCAGATAAAAGTTAGAACACAATAATTGGACTTCATATATAGTTCTAAAAATGGGGGGATGGGGGGAGAGTCGTCTGTGCAGCAAATCAGATTATCCTCACAAGCAAAATACATTCTATAATTTTATTACTGAGCTGTGTAGCATATTTTTGCTGGACTTTCTGCCCTCTTGACCTTTATCTTACATATATAGTCAACTTTTTAGCCTAGTAACACTCTTTGCTGACTATTCTAACCTGAAGTCATAACCGTACCCTGTTAATGAGGCTGATAACTGAAATCATTGTCAGCAACTTAGTTTTAAGTCAGTTAATTATTCCACTATGGACAATAGAACCCTTCTCAGTAAAAAAAATCCAAATCCCCTCATTCACTGCTTAATGAGGATAATTTGGAAATAGATCTCCACATATATATACACACACGAGTTATTTTCATTTTCTTGTTCTTATAAATTAATATTTCAGGTTCAAAAACTGGTTAAGGAGTTTGTTTAGAAAGATATTTGGTGGTTTTAGCCAATCTGACAGGCATCTTTTCAAGCACTTTGAGCTGAAACATCTTTCACTGTGGTCAACATAAAGGTACTATTTAGAGTTATAATAATAGCATACACAGGTCATACTAAGATTAGAAAGCACAGCAAAAAAATCTCTGTGTGGACTTAAATCAAGGCTCAATTAGAACTCATCAGCTGGTGGTGACAGCAGAGGAGAGAGAGACCAAGATGTGCTGACTGATCTGATCATTTGGAGAATGACAGAGCTGCAGAATGGGGCTGCAAAAATCCAAGGACAAATTATGTGGTTTTAAGGGTATTCAGGATAGATAAGGACAGAATGATAGAACATATAGAAAAATAGATATAAAAGATTTGGAATATATACAGTTCTGATCATTGTTGCTGAAGAATGATGAATATAAGGAAAAGCTGATCCAGAAAAAAAATGTCATGGGATGATGAAATCTCTCTTATGAAAATAGAAATTGGTTATGAAAATAGCCAGAAGAAAGCTGAGTGAACAGATGCATATGGAGCTGAGGGATAATTATCACTGAGGAGGAAGAGACTGTTTAAATATAACTATTTATCAAATAGTAATGAATAAATTTAGGCTCAAAATTAGAAGGTTTCCAATAATTGCAAGAACGGAGTTCGTGGTTAGCAGAGTATGAGCCACTTTAAACTGGAGTTCCTGGCACTGGAAGGAGAAGAAATTATCTTGTTTTTAAAAGCATTTGAAGCAGTTGGGATTGCTGTTTGTTTTGTAATGTCCCATCCTTGGAATGCTCTTCTCCCCAAACTCTTCTGATCCCCTGGAAGACCTTGCAGAGACGCGGTGAGAGGACAGAGCTTCCCAGTACTCCTAAAACTCTCACCTTCCATACACTGGCTGTTGTTCTGCATCCAGTTCACACAACGTAACTGCCAAATTTGTGGCTGGAAGAGAGCTTTTTCCTTCAAATTTTTAGATTTTGTTTTAGTTTTGACTTGCTTCTGTGGCATGGGCACAGTACCCTGCTCAGATTTAGCTGGGGCCTTTACTGAATTTTCCCCTGCCATGTCAGGAGAGTGGCTTGTCGGTTTCTTGACAATAATTCTAGTTTTGGAGATTTTATTGTAGTTTTTAAGATTGTTAAGGAAGCTAGGAAAGTTTTATGGCTTCTGTCAAATGAAATAGATGTTATAAAGTGTTCTATGACTAAACATCTATGGGCTTAGTAGCCAAGGATAGAAAGAAGACTAGATTTTTTTTTTCTGCTTAAATAAATTGAATTGGAGGATTGTAAAGAAATAAAAAACCCTGGTATTATCAGCCAGACCACCTAATGTCACCCTCTTTCACTAGTCTTTTTATTTGTCGAGCTTTTAGCTGGACTGCTTTCAGTTCTCTTTGTATTATTTTGTCTGCTACAAAAAATATTCCATATGGCTCCATTCCAAGCTACAGTACAAGTCTGACAAACTGGCTTGAGGATATACTGCATTAGGTGATAAAGGTCACAAAACAAGAAAGTAAGTCAGTGGTGAGAATTTTTCAGTTTTCTTTTGTTACGAAAAACCTTTTTTTCTTATTCCTTGTGACACTTGTGATACTTGTTAACCATGGAGCAAAATGTCTTATCCTCAGAAGATTTTTTTACTGGTAGGTACAAGGAATCTAAAGGCAGAAAGAAGGGAATAATCATAAAGTGTAAAGATTTTAGTGGGTAACAATTATCTCAATATTTCCTGCTTATAGGATGTGAGATCTTCCATTAGGTACTAGGATGGGAAGCCAGGTGCAAGACCCAAAATTTGGGTGGAAGCAGCAGAGGGGTCTCAGGGCTGGGGATTCACACGTTTGTGCTGACTAGAAAGTTGTCTTTAAACCTGTGAACAGAGCTGTTGTGATGACAACAATTTTCTTTTGGAAAATATTAACCCTTTTAACCTCTCACAGATACAGTGGGATTTTTCTCTGCTTAACTGAAGGACAAGGAAGCAGAATGTCTTTAATTAAAAAGATTATATGTCATTTTAATATGCTGGGCACAAGCACAAATTTCGGCTACCAGGAATAACAAAATGCAGCCTCTCCCATTAAGTTTTGCTTCCCATTAGATTTTTTATGAGAAAACAGCTGAAGCGTTTGGTATTGATGTCTGCATTCAGCTGCCAGCTCCTCCTCATCCAAATACTCTTTATTTGTGCTTCTACCTTGTTGTGTATGTTGATGCCATCTGACTAGTCCACCTTTTTTTGTTGTTTGCTTGGTTTTTTTTGTTTTAAAATTCCTGTTTTGGAAAAAAAAAGCTGCTGCTTTTAATAACAATGTAATTTAATGATAATTATTTCAGCAGTTGTATTTATTTCTGTTTGAGGATATCTGTTTTTATTCAAAACCAAACTTTCAGTGCATGGTGCACACTTTAAAAAGAAAAAAAAAAGAGATATGCATACAAAGTTACTTGGAAAGTTATTGATCACTCGGAAGAATGATTGATCTTTTAACATTTTAGGAAATTTCATGGTGTTGGTTTCCAGGGTTTTACTTTTTTAAAAGCTTTAAATGAATTGTCCTTCTAACCTTCTGCTAGATCTTGTTCACTTTAGTGATTGCTAACAGGGAAACCAAAATAATATAATGTTAATTGAGATAATGTAGGCTAAAAGATGTTCTTTCTTAAAAGATCAGTTAAATACACTGTATCACCCCATTAGCATCACAGGAAGGTGTCTCTCTGAGACACTTTACAGCCAGTAAGAGTGTAAACAGCTTTGATTTAGGGGTGTTTTTTAGATAAAAAAAAGCACAGCATTAACAGGAATGATCCAAATAACAACTTGGTGTCCCAGACAACTTGGACTTTGGTGGCTGGAGCCTGTGTGTGATTTTCAGTCTTACCCCAATCCATGACAGCTCAACACAACCTACTGTTGCATTGTTTGCGTGCACTGGGGCCACATCTTAATTGCACAACAGAGAAATTAATTGAGGAAATGTCAGACATCATCTGTCCAGTCCTCAAGTCCTGTGGCAAAACTATAAATTCTCAACAGAGGGATGCATTTTCCCAGACCTGGCAGGAGGCCACAAACTCGATTCAGCAAGACCTCCAGATTGCTGAGAAAACAGATCCCCACCCCTGTAGCCTGGATAGTGTGGAAAGAGCAAAAAGTGATGAGCAACCTCTGTAGCCTTTCTATGTCTGCCCCTTGCTGCACTCAGTAACCAGCCCAACACACAATTTTCAAACAAAAAAATCCCTTTCTGTGGAGATACAGAGCTACAAGGAAGACAAAAAAAGTTGTGCCTCCTCGATATGAGCCTCAACTGTCCACCTCAAGAATAATTAGGCTGTTTAATCAGGCTGACCTTTTTTTTTTTTTTTTCAGTTTTCCTCGTTGGAGATATTAATTTATTGTATTAATCTCTGTAAACAAGTATTAATCTCACAGGACATGACTGGAACAAAGACTGAGAGAGAGACAACACCCAGTTGGGATGGCTTTCTTTTAGAGAAGCTCTAATTAATAGTCTCATTACCTTTCAATCTGGGCTTCTATGGCTCTTGGAGGGGGAGCAGTGAAGAAGGGAAGGTCTGAGAGTGTACAATGAAAAAAAAAAAAAAGGCTGAAAAGGAGAGGTTTGTCTGCCGTGTGTGTTAGTGATGCATCAGTGTGCCTCAAAATTGATGCTGATGTCGCTCGGAACAGAACCAAAGCCTGGTGCCAGAGGTGGCACATTTCTAATGAGACTAAATGAAGAGGCTCATTAGTTTCACAAACGGTGAAGAGCTGCCTGTTCCCTCTCTTATTATCTCTCCTCCATCTCCATTATGAGGGTGTGCATGGGAAGGGGTGGGGAAGGGAAAGCCTTATCAGGTCTAGGCTGTGAACCGATCTGCATAGCCCTACTGGGAAATTAATCTACAGACTGGTGCCTCCTTCTCCGGGCTCCCCCCTCCCCTAAATGCCAAATTTGGAATTGGGAAGCCTAAAGGAAGCAAAATATTATGAATAAAGCTTTTATATTTGTCTTCTATTAGGGGGAAAAAAAAAAAAAGGCGGCAAGAACTCTACAGGAAAAAAAAGGAAATAAAAGGCACTATGGAGTTTGTGGTATTTAATTTAGATGTTTGATGATCTGTGGATCTGGGACAGGTCATAACATGCAACAAAGCCATCCTGGGTGTGATTTACCAAAGCAGAAATGAGTTTTGACCTAGAGTGACTGGAAGGCTGTGCAAATGACCCTTGGATATGTCAGAATGGCACTCAATAAGTAACTGCAAACATTTTTTTTTTTTTCTTTTACAGTTTTTGTTCAGAGACGAGTCAGGCAAATACTCCATACTAATCCCAACACAGAACAAATAGTAAAAGCAGCCTTTGCTGCCAGTGCTGAGAGAAAACATTCAATTAAGTTGCTGCAGTGGCTTAGTGACAACAGCCTTTCACCTTTGGAAACCTACCCTCTAGTTATCTGTCTCGGGTCGCTAAAGAAAATGAGTTGATGTTCTCAGGCTAAGCCCTAGGGCACCTTTTGCTCAGAGCCACCAAACCACAGTGTAATTTGGAGCTTTTGTCTGTGTGTACTTAGGAAAGATCTAGGCTTGGGGAAAAAAAAAAAAAAAAAAAAAGCTGAAATTCCAGATTAGAATATGTTAAGAGCCAAGCAGCTTCCCAGAAAATTAAAATGGTGACATTCCCAGCACTTTAATTGACGTTAGGCTCACCAAAGTGTCAAAGCTTAAAGGAAACTACAGGCAAAACAATGATGTATGAATTTGAAACAGAAATGCTGGGAACAGGAGTGCTTATAAATGGAAGAAAAACCTTTATCGTGTAGACAGGGATTTCAAGCAGAAAGAGAAGCAAAGTCTGGGTGCCCTCAGGGCCAGGGTAGTGAGGTTTGCAGCACCTGCACTAGTTCTGACATCTCTACATCAATGTCTACGTGGCACAGGGACACCCCTTCAGCATCCACTCATTCCTGCTTGAGTGGGGAAAAGTGTCAGATGCACGACTGGGAGGGAAAGAAAAGACAACTTGGGCAGGAGGGTTTGAGTACAGCCATCCTTCATCATCCCCGTCCCTCAGCCCCCTTCCAGACTAAGGAAAAGGATGGATGGGCTGCAAGGCTGTAAGTCTTTCCTTTAAAGTGAGCTCATCAAGGGTGGTAAACTGCTTCCTATCTTTAAAGTCATATTTAGAGCTAAATAGATGCTGGGTGAAGCAGGGCAAGCCACAAAGCTGGAGATCAAATATCTCCCCACATTCCTGGGGCATTTCTTTCCTCCACGCTCACTTTTTGGCCTCAGGAGCTTTCAGCGTCTTTCTGACAGGCACAAAGCCTGTGGGTCTCTGCAAAAATCACCTTTTTTTTTTTCTTTCTTTTTTTTTTTATTTGTTACCCCTGACACTTGGCTTCCTGCCACACACCAGCCCTCACGAGGCTCTCCTAATTTGGCTGCAGGTGAGCCCCATCACCACACACACCTGCCAGTAGTTTCATCAGGTGTTACCTTTAAAGGCAGGGGAGGAGGAGAAGCCCTCTTTCCTTTCACAGGGTTGCATCTACTCCAGACAGTCACGGATTTATGTCGGCCAAGAAGCCTTTTCCTCTCCCCCTTGGATTGCTCCACGCACCACGGGTGCTGCCACTCCAGTGGGCAAGGTGAGTGACTGACCTGTGGCTTTGGATGGAGAGCAGGCTGGATACAAAGCTGTCCAAGGGTTCTTCTGATTCATCCTGGGCTTCTTCTGTGTTTGCTTGTTTCTCCTATGATTATAGACCCAGAATACTCTCATTTTCTGGACTGATTAGCATTGTAGAGATGGAGAAGTAGGGCTAAAATGGCAATGCTGTCTTCCTTTTTCTTATTTACTCACTGAACTGAAATTTAGTAAGTTTTCTTTCCACTGTAGAATGTCCTTCAAGAGGCTCTTTTTCATTTATTTGATTTTTCAATAGTAGAAGAAAAAGCAGTTTATGTGTCTCCATAATACAGTGGGTAGATATGAGCTGGAAAGCAATATAAAACAATCTTGGGAATGCTTTTTATGACGTAAAGATTCCCAAATCTTTGTAATTCAATTTTTTTCCCCAGATGTCTGAAAACAATCTGGTGTTCCCCTTTCTTTAAGAGCCCAGACCTCCCTCCCCATGCTATATTATTAAAATTAGAGGCCACAGTGGCCTCTTACTCTGAATTTGAGTGGAAGATTGAAATGAGGCACCATTTGCCAGCCCCTTGTAATGGCTGAATTGACCCTTTCCTTTACCTGAACGTAAGGTATGGGAGGAACAGGCTACTAATGCAACTCCTCATTAGACAATTGTAATGGCAAGCTTTTAAAACTTGCCAGCCACCTTCACGTCACCCCCTGTTCCCAAATGATCTGATTTTGTGCAGAGGAAGCACTTTGGCAGAAAGTGGCATTTTTGTAGGAAGGAGGGAACCCGACTGGAGCATCGTTCTCACCTCCCCTCACGTTTTGACCGCAGGTTGTCAGCAAATAGCCTTTAGAGTTTAATTATATGATGGAGTTTGCCAAGGAGTGTGAAAGACAAAAGAACAAATAAGTAATGGAAAGCAGTTCCCCCCTTCCCCCTTCTCCTTCACTCTGGGGCAGCCATAATTAAAGTTAAAGTGCTGCTGCTTTGCTGGAAACGAAGTTAGGGAAGTGAATTGTAATTGCAAACACTGTTTGCTCAGTCACTCCTGGCAACAGCATCACGTTAACTCAGGCTTTGTGTCTCCTGTGAATCCTCCAGATTGACGAAAACATCTTTTCTTATCCAATTTGTTATCACTGACTTCAGAAAGTCATTAAAGAATATCAGCAGAGCAGATTGGGATCTGGATTAAGAAATCAATTATTGCCAGGAAGTACCTTCACAGACACTAATTAGGCCCTGACTGGCATTTACGGTATTCCTTTAATGGTATGGATGGTCAGTTTTTAAAGGCACAGTGCAGATATCAGTGGTGTGTGGGGCACCTGCTCGTTTCCAGCTGTCTGTGTGCCAGTCCATGCTAGACTGGACGTGTTCTGTCACACCTGTGACACACCTATAAAGTGTGTATTTTCATATGAGTAAAAATAAAGTCATTGACCTGTTAATTTAGCCAGAAATTCAGTGTCGCCCTGCCCCCAGATAGCCAGGATGGGCCACGTTTGGCAGGACAGCTCCTGCCTTTCCTGGCTGCCCTGCAGATTGCCAGTGGCAGATAGATTAGTTCTTCACAGGAAGGATCTAACAGATACACGACAGGTGTATATGGGTTTAGACATCTGTGAGAGAGAGAGAAGGGCCACAGGAGAAGGAATCTTACTCTGAAAGATGGAAACTGCTGGAGAGATCTGTGATGGAGGCAGCCTAGACAAGCATAGACATCCCAACAGCCGAAGCAAAGACTGTGAAATAATGATAAAAAATGTAAGGATCTGGAAAGATCAGTAAAGAAATAAATCAAGCAATCGTGATTTATCAGTGAATAAAGTGAATCAGTGTAGATGCAACCATTATAATTTGAGTAAGAACTAATGAATTTCAGCACTAGCTCTTTCATGTGGCCAACCTCAAAATGACCTATGATATTTGTTTGGAAGACTTGTATAGAAAAATTCAAGTAAATAACTTCTAATTCTTTAGGGCTCCAATCCTGAGGTTTTACATTTGCTGTAGTTGCAAAAAAAAAAACCTGTAAAAGCATTGATGTCATAAATCACAGACAGATTTCTATTTATTATGGTACATGTAAACCATCCTGAAAAGTAATATCTCATGCATTTTATTTATTTGAAACAGTTTCTGACACTGTGCACTGAAACACACTTTATTTTAGTTGTTTCTGACTACTTCAGAAGACCAGGCTCTCAGTGTAGCCAACACAGAGGCAGAAATGCTGCTTAGAGCAGTTTAGAATATTGAATTTAGGGTCTATCTCTGCTAATTGGATATGGACCTGAAATTTAGCTGTCTGAAGATAGACTATCCTTCACATAAGTGCCAAATAAAGGGGAAAAATACCTCACTTCAGTTCTGTAAAATTCTAATGAAATGAGTAGGACACCTGTGAATAGTTTCCTCTCCTAACCAAACCTGTGAGTGCTGCTTGATGGATAATGGAAACACAACTGTGTTGCCTTGATACAATAGAAGTATGAAAAGTATAGAATTTCTTGAAAGATTAACCAAACAATAGTTGTATGAATTAGAGATGTAAGACTGAACTCATAAACAGGGAGCTACTGAAGTTTTTTGGTTGTTGTTTTTTGTTTGGTTGTTTTTTGTTTTGTTTTGTTTGTTTGTTTTTTTGTGGTATAGTTTTGTGCATTCCTTACAGGACCTGTGATTTGGAATTGTAGGTTCATGTAATTCCTCCTGTATTTGTAAGTGCAAATTATAGTCAAATTCCGAGTCAAATCAAGTTATCCTTTGAAGGTGTCTAATCTGAGCCTATCTCAGTTATATTTTCCCCCCAAATCACAAGTAACGGGAAGGGATGCAGGACCAGTGTCTAACAATCAGAGCAGGATGAGCTGGGAACAAGTTTTACTCCAGACTTTTCTGTTGACTGTGTGCGACCTAATTTCAATTTCTTCTTCGTTTTCTCAATATTCGTAATTTAGATTTTTTTTTTAAATGAATGGTGATGTGCAGGTGAAGGTTTATTTATTGTAAAAGTTGGAGCTTGTTTGTACTCAGACGTTTTGCCCTCCAGTGTCACTGCATCTTAAACATACTAAATCGTGGCATTCAAAAAACCCCACCCCTTTCACATGTAAAGACATCTGATCAGTGCAAAATATCTTTAAGAAAGTTTTAGCTCATCCAGTCGGTGTTTTGTCTGAGAATAATAAAAAAAAAATAAATTCGTTAGTGCAAACTTCTATTAGTTTGCATTTTGTACTTATTTTGTTTGAAAACAATCAAGCTTTAAACGAATATGTAAACCAACTAGTTCAGGAAACTGAATAAGTCATAAAACCCCTTTTTAAAATCTACTGCAAAATGGGATTATTTATTTAGCAATTAGGATGAATATAGGTGAAATATTTGGTAGATATAAGGAGTCACCTACAGCTGTCTTGACATCATAGAGTGTCCCAGCCTGGACTGTATTTCAGGTCAAATTCCTTTTCTTTATCTTGGCCACACTAGACCAGGCTCCTAAACAGTTCCTTGCTGGGATCTACATTAATTTTGTGCTGCTGCTGTCCCAGCTTGGTAGCTGTAATTGCTTGATGGCTGGACAAAGGCTGGAAAATCTTCATCTGAAGCTGAAGAAATATCTTAGAAATCATTTGAGGTCTTGAGTCTCTTCTCTCATCTTAATTTGTGGATACTGAATAGAGTACAGAATATGAAATACTCGTGTCAGTACTTTACTAGACTAATGGAAAAAGCAAACAACAAAAAAACCCAAACAAACCCAACCCATGAAAACATACCTGTGTTTCAAAGAAAAGATTTGCAATTATTGATGCAGAATAATGGATTACCTTTGCTGAATACTTCAAGCCTTATCTCCCAGCATCTCACAGGTGATCTGGATGTTTCAGTTTATGTGAAGTGAACACAGCCCTCTTGTTTTCTGCTTCAGGAGGGATTTTTGTGCTGCAGGGACAGCAGGGGAGAAGTGGAGATCACAGAATGGGTGGGGTTGGAAGGGACCACTGTGGGTCATCTGGTCCAACCTGGGGGAACTTCCTGTGCATCACCTTCTGCCTGTTGCCTCTTGATCTATTGCTTGACACCACGGGGAAGAGCCTGGCTCCATCCTCTTGATACCTTCCCTTCAGATACTTAAATCTCCTCGATCTCCCGAGCTCTGAGCAGAGCTCTCAATCCTAATTGTTTGCACCAACCCATTAGGACTGTTGTGCTGGGTGTTCTGTACATCAGGGAGTAATCCAGCACCTTGCATGGAAAAGCAGAAGGTTGGAAATGGTATTTAGCAGTCAGAGCTCCCCAAAAAAATCATTAAAATTTAATTTGCTTGCTGGGAGGGGAGGCGTAAAGCACAGGAGATTATGTTCAGTTTATGACCCCTGACCTTTCATGCTTAGCCATTTCTCCAGTTTAATTTTGGTTCACCAAGTGCATATTTCATATGGCTCTGGTTATTATTACGTACTTCTCATTTTATTATTACTTGGAGGTATAGGGAGGGCTATCATTTCCTTTATTGCTGTGGGAGGCAGCATCCTGTATCAGGCAGGAAGTGCACGGGGGAAACAGTTAAATGTTCCCTGTTCTGAGACTGATTTAGGCAGTCAGATTTAGGAGAGGCAGCAGAACAGATGCTCTGGACCTTCAGAAGTGTTCCTGCCATCGGTGCTGAGAGGACATCCAGGTTTTTTCAATAGCAAAACCCCGTGGATGTTTGGGCTCCCCCAAGCCCTGCTGCTTTCCCAGCCATCTGAGCGGATGTTCAGCTGCTGTAGGACCAGCTACTTAGAGACTCTGCTGCAGCTGAATGATGTTTCCCTTTTTCCCAGTGCTCTTCTAGTTGCTCATACAATCATCATGGTCACTGGACTGTTTTCATTCCTTTTTTTTTTTTTTTTTTTGGGCTTTGAACACTTGTTAATCCAGGATAGAAAAAAAAAAAAACTAAACAAAAACAAACCCAAAAGTAAAAAAAAAACCCTCGTGGATGATGCCAAAATAGTGTGTCTAGTAGCAGCCAGATGTCTAAAGCTGAGTACAAAGATGCACCCCTGTGTCTTAATGTGTCCAGTTTCACACTAACTCTCTCCCACAGCTGCCCCTAACAAGAGCTGAGCGAGCAGACCAACACAAAACACCTGATTAAAGGAGCTTTAAGTTTTGTAGCTACACCCATGGCCAAATCTCCCGAGATAAAGAAGAGCCAGGGAGAGGTCAAGACCAATCAGCTGGTCTAAAACACGCAGCTGGTGGAACACTGAATAAACATATCCTGGTGTTGAATAATACAAAGGTAGTGCCACGACTGCTCTGTTCATTATGCACACTGTGTGTACGTGTGGGAAGGTCTCATTTAAGCAGAAAAGTAGAGGGGAAGTCTATCAGAATCAGCAGCACTTACAATAACATCTGCTCTGTAGACAACAGGCTCCCATCCATCCATTTAGCTTTTCCCAGCAAATTAATGAAGGGGAGAAAAGGTGAAAGGAACTCAGTAAATAAGTCTGAAATCAACTATCGCTGGCACTGCCTCCTGGAGCTGGAGGCAGGTGATTAAGGCCTCCTTTCATCAATATTTGATTTACACCAGGCATTCTTTATTTTAAGTAACTCCTCTCTGCTCCTTGACAGGTGGGTTGGCTGCACAGCAGCGATCAACACGCAATCCCTCAGTGCTGGGACTGTGGGTGTGAGCTGGCAAAGGGCACCCCTTGCACGCAGATCTGGGCTGGTTTTTTTACCACCTTCACTCAGAACAGAACACACCAAGCCCTTCCAACCAGTAGCACCCATTGAGGTGCAGGTATTTGGAGTTAGAGCAGAGGAGTGTCTGCAATTCCTCCTTGTGTGTCAAAATCACTTGGAAAAGATGCTTTTTGGGAACTGCCATTATTATGTGCTGAGGAAGATTAGGTCAAAGCTGTCTTTACTAAATTTCTGTGTGCCTGAGCTAGCCAAGTCTGGTGAGAGTACAGGGCTTGGCTAGCTTGTTTAAAAGGGTTTTAATCAGGAATAAGCACAACAGACAAGTACTTGGTGCCCTCTGTAAGCTCTGCAGCCTCTTGGACCCAACTTTTTTTTTTTCTTAAAATCTCCCCCCCTCTCCATTTTGAACGTTTCAGAGTCTACTCTCAGTCAGGGAAAAAAAAAATTAGGTTCTCCCTAAAATATAATTCATAAGAAAATGTCTGTATTGGGACCTGACTGTGGAAAATCAGATTTTCAGACAGCGTTTTCAATGGAGGCAAGGAACTTATCAGCTAATAACAGGAAACTTTGTGAAGAGCTAGTAGGCTTTGCTTTTTTAAATCTAGTTTGTTAAATTCTATTTCATGTTATGACAATGTTTGTAATAATTTTCTGGACATTTTATTGACATCTAACTGCTGTGCAGGGCTTGTGATGAGGAAGCTTGAAGCAGCAGTACCTTATTAGCAGTAGCTGTTTTGAAGAAACTCAGAAACTGAGGAGGATCTGTGGGGCAGTAAATTAGCAAGTGATAACATTTTATTTGTGAGAACATTACAGGTGAAACCTACTGGCAGTTCTTTCCCACTTGCCTTTTGGCTGATGATGTCTTGCAGCAGAGAGATAAGTGTGGCCTTCTCTCATTCGATTCTCACAGTGCGGTTTGGTCTGAGCTGAGAGACTCTGTGAGGAGCACAGGACTAAGAACAAAGCATTCTTCTTGGCTTGTGTTTGCTGTGACACCGAGAATGTGCTTCTTCCCTCTGCAGCCAAGTTCAACTTCAGCACAGATGTCCTGTGTAAGTGTAACCAAGTGTCTTTCTTCGTCCCTGAGCATCTACAGCAACTGTGTTCCCCTCTTCTGATGTGGAAATCTCTTTGTTTAAGCAAGCAATGAAAATTAATGTCTAGGAATTCAGCAGAGTCCCCGTTGCTGAAACTCTGAAGAAGCTTTTTGTGAGGAATGGCACAGCTCAGTCTGATTTTACAGATTTTTTATTAATAGATTTTTCTGGTGTAGTGGAAAGGATTCTTTCAACCGATGCAACTGAACAAGCAGTTCAACTGAACGCTGACTTACAGGATATTTAGGATATTTACCAATCAATTGGAATTCATTAATTCTAATTGAATAGAATTATCTAGGTGAAAGATAGATAGCTATTTAGGGTTTAAAATTCTCCTTATCTCCAACTACTAACTAGAGTAACATTGATACAACAATGCAACACTTCTAAAAGCCAGCAAAACAAATGAAACGCTGCCACCTGGAAATTGTCTTAATATAACCCAAATTCTTAAAACTGCTTTCAAAGTGCCTTCAGAGTTCTCTCACCCAGCCGAGTGCTGGTGTACTCTGCAGTCTCAGAGGCTGGGTCAGTGCAGGGGCACACTGTATATCTTCGAAAGAGATCACTTGCAATCCCCTAAAGACTGTGCTGCATTACCATTACAGGAGATCACTAATCAGCAGCAACTCGCTGTATGGCACTGGACACATGTCACTTATCTCCCTGCATTATCCTCTCTTTAAAAAAACCCCCCACAAATCTCCCACAGGCTATATGGAGAATCAAAAAAGGTTATGCTTTTTGCCCTGCTGAACGTGGGGTAAATAGAGACTCAGACACTGGGGTCCTTCTGATTGTCTGGAAAAAAAAAAACAAACAGGAATTCATTTTTTATTATGTTCAATTTTTTTTCCCCCTCCCTTTGTAAGAGAAATGAAACAAATGACGGGAATGTTGTGGTGTTTGAGGAAATGCTCAAATGTGATCCTAAAGTTTATGGACATTTAAATTTATGCCCCATTTTAAAATGTCACCTTCCCTTAACGTCCTCCTTGCACTCTTCAGATGACAATGTAAAGGAAAACACACAGAGAAGAAGAGGAAGTCAGAAATGATTAAAAACAATGACTTCAAGACATTAAATAAATAAATGCCAAATAAACAGTACCTTGAACTAAAGCTATACCCAAAGAAGCACAGTGAATTTATTTGTGTTCCTTCTAGTTCCTGTGCACTGTTAAAGCAAAGTGTTCTGATAGAGATGTCTATTACTGAAAAATAAATCAGGATTGTTTGTTTTTTACTATTTACTGAGACAGCAGAGCATATGTTAATCACAATTTCCTTCTGTTTTGTCCAACTTTGTTATGTGATGTCTACTTGAGCCTTTGAAAAGTTGACTTGCTTTTCCAGTTGTAATAGGCTTCAGACAATAATTAATTTTTAGCATAATAACTAAATGACATCAACAGCCAGAACCTCTCAAACTCACCTTTGTGTTGACATTGGAGAGCAACATGTTGCCAGAGCAGAAGTCTTGAGAAGTAAAGTAGATTTTATTAGATGCAAAAATTTATCTGAGTAATGGATGTAATGTACCCCTATTCAAAGTGTTCTTCATAATAATATTAGAAAGATAACTGTTGGGTACAATGCTCTGTACTTATTTGACTTTTAGTTTAGTTATTAGACACCCATTTGTGGTGATGTTTTGCTACTTGTCTTCCAAATATGTTTACATTTGGCAGTTTCTTTTATAAACCAGAGGACAGAAAAATGGGAGGACTGAAGACTTTCTGAGACTTAAAATACAAACTTTATTAATCAGATGATTAGTTTTGTTGTCTGTAGCTTCTCTGCCCCCTCCCCCTCCTACAGCCACTATTCATGATAACCACTAGTTTACCTTCCTAGAGCCAGACATGTATTTAGAACCCAACCACAGAGAGGCAGATACAATTCCAAACGAGGCAAAAATCTGGATCAAAAAAATAAGTGGTTTCAAGTACAGTACCGATGACTGGAAATCTTATTTTCATTTCTGTCCCTGTATGTATTACAGAGTAGATAAATGCAGAGTTGAACTGCTGGGGGCTGGCAGAATTCTTGTTTGTCTGGCATGATAAAGATGCCCACAGATATTAAATAATTAAGTATTAGTAGTATGCAAAGTCCATAAGTAGTCATCTCTCATTTTCCAGCAAATGTGTTGTAGCCTCCATACCAGATGTAATGACTGTATCATAATTTCCTCCGTTTTCCCAGGTGCATAACAGTGATTTTAATACCACTTGTTCTAAAAGCTAAGGAATTTGCTAATAAAAAAATAACCTTTATGCATTTATTCACAAGTCAGATATGGTACAGAAATTGTGAGAAATTTGACCTCTACAGGAACAGAGAATTTCTAGCAGAAGATAATAATTAATACAATAAATCCAGAGTTGTATTATTTTCTCATGGGGTTTTTTTCAGTGAAGAAGGTGTGCTTGAATGTCTTGCAAGTTGGAAATAGGTGCCAATTCTTTTCCTACCTCCATTACCCTCAGGACAGGCTGTGGGAAGTCTTACCCTGCTTGAACTGGATGATTTTGAGAAAGGGGGTTTTTTTAGCCTCCTCAAGACCCAATTGATCTCCTGGGTTGAGGTTTATGAGTCAAGAAATGTATGTAGTAATCTCTTTTGGATGAAGACATCCTCTCAACAGGAAGCAGCTCCTCACCTGATGAAATCAGTGGTTCTTTGATGCTCTAGAAATGTGTGTGTGTGTGTGTTTTTCAGGGCCTTAGACATGCAATGTGGATCTGCTTTGGACTCTAATCACTGCTGAATGATGTAATACTTTGAAAGATATTTAACTGGAAAAAGGTCTGGTATTTTTCTTCTTGTGCCCTATTCGTTTAACCAAAGGGGCAGCCTTTTGCCCAAGGTTCAGACTTCACAGTGAATGCAAGTTAAATACCCTTTTGCCCACATGAATTTCCCAATAGATGACTAGCAGCTGGAGCAGGCAATGGAACTGCAAAATGCTGTGATGTCCTTACATTCATGTCATGGACAGGGCAAAAAAAAGTGAAAACACTTTATTTCTCAACTCAATTTGTAGTATCTTTTCCCGTTCTTCAGTCTTCATCTTTTTTTTTTTTTTTTCCCTCTACATAATCTTTGCAAGGTTTTAATTTCCTTGCATTTTTTCGTTGTCACCAAACTACTTGCAGCCATTGATTTCATAGTAGAACATTTGCAGAAACATGCTGAATATGCAAAGTGTTCAGTGTTCTGTCTTGGGGATTTTTTTGCTTTTAAAGTGTAGAATCCCTGTTTAAACTTAGGCTCTAAGACAATTATGGCAAAGTAAATGTTCTGAATGTTTTTTTTTTCATCCTGCCCTAGCAGCCACTGTTCACTGCACAAAGCTAAGTAGAACTTTCTGTGATGCACAGCTGGAAACTGTGTCCTATTTCCTGATTCTTACTTGATAAAGTCAGTCTCACTTTATTATGTCTTCTTGAAATGAGAGGTTTATATTTTGTTGCTACATCTCGAAGACAAGATTTCTAATTGATTTGTAGATATCCTAACAGGAGTAGGGCAGCTATAAACATATTAATGTCTACCGATTAATTTGTACCAATATGATGTGTTACAACATTCTGTACAGCAAACAGCTTTTTATCCACTGTTGTTTTCATGGTTGTTAAAAAATGAGGCTACACTACACCTGATGTGGTCAAAGCAGGTTCTGTGTGCAGTGCCTGGACAAATGGAAGGCCCAAAGCAGACATAAAACAGGTTTAGAGCTTTGTAACATCTGAACAGTTTCCTGTCTCTAGCTCCCATTTTTATATTTGGCACAAGCTACCATGACCTTTGCTGCTCTCCTTTAAAGGGATAACTTTATGGCAGTGGGGGTGATTTGGCCTCAGATGTCTAAAACTTCTACTGAATTCCACCTGCACCACATGTGCCTGTAATGGTGTGTGTTGATTTAGTGCTGGGGAGTTGTAATCCCACTCTCCCCACCTTCCCATCCCAAAAGAGCTCATGGAGTTCACTTGTACTACTTAATTAAGGGCTTTATTACACGTAGCTGGCTGTAACCAGGGTTGTTATGTTGCCTGTAATGAGAACACAAACTAACAGAGTGTCAGTTTATGCGGTGCTTTATTCAGGGCCCGGGGTCCCTGTGGACTCCTGTCCCAAGACAGGTACCCAAAGACCCACATTTTGAACGCATCTTTTATACTATTTTCCAAGCAAGGTTACATGATTGGTTTTACATTTCACAGGAGACATAGCAGTTAAACATCAACTTACATATCATTCAAATATTAATCCATTTACCTAACTGTAAACACCGTGTAATTAAATCCCACCACCAGATTACATCCTATCTCTAGTTGCAAATTTCTTTTGTTTGGTTCTGCCTGACTTATTGTTTCTTTTTGGTCAGCACAGCTTTAATGTCTAACCAGTCCCAACTTAGCTTCTGACTTGTCTCTGGCAGGGCCTTTTCAGGCTTATGCTCCAGGCAAACCTTGACCAAACTGCAACAGTTAGAGGCTCACTCCCTTCCTCCTCGCCACGATTTTCATACCAGTAAATGTTCAGAAGTTTCTATTGCAAGTGCCTAAAATAATTAATACTGACTGGAGCATTTTAAGCTAAAGAAATGTGCACCTCCCACCAGTATCTCCTAAACTGGATATTTAGCTTTTGGGACATGTGGACTTAGCCTAGTAGAGAGGAACTTGAAAAAGCAACCATGTTTTAATGGGCTCACTACACTGAAGTACCTTCTTGCACTGAAAAATTATTAGGGATCTGCAAGTTTTAAAGCTTGAAAGCCACTGAATTAGGGACAGGTTGCACAGGAAAAGTATGAGGAAATATTGTGTTTCACTGTTTTTCTGTTTGAGATGATGGAACTCTCCTTCCCCATTTTATTCCCACGTTTCTGTAAACAAAGATCCCAACTCTTAAAATTGCATTTTAGAACAAATACTTTTTTCAAGTAAGGAGGAAAAAAAAAACCAAAACATCATTAGTTACCTTTGTGTTTTGCTTGTTTGAGATGCACACAAACACCCCCTTTCTTTTGCAGTGAACAGGAAAACTGTTACTTCTATATTTAGTATTCTGGCATCTCCAAAACTCCTTCATTAGAACCAATCTCTATACAATTATCATTTTAAGCTCTAGAAGTGCCATTAAAAATTTCTGCAATACAAAATTTGACTCCAGTAAATATTTTCTTTGCCAGAGAATTCTTTGAGCCTGGCTCTCCAAACTAAACAACCCTAAACCAGTTGTCTGTAATCTCTGTTTCTTTCACTATTTATTCTTTCACTATTTCACCTTTGTTCTTTCACTGTTTATTGCTCATTGACTCTTTGCTGTCCTAATTTATAAACTTTCACTGTTGTAGGAGCATCGTTAATGTTGGCACTTGGGCACCAGTGAGGCTGTTTCCCTGAAACAAATGAAGGCTCATGAAAAGAGATGGTATTCAATGCAGAAGACGGAGTTTTTTTAATTGATCCTCTGCCATAAAAAAAAAAAAAAAAAAAAAAGGCGTTTTAAACATTGTCTGTGCTGAATCTTCCAGTTGTAGCATTACATGTCGTCAGTTCCCCTGAGCTCCATCAAAGTGCCAAGGGTGGAGATGGGATTGCCAGGCAGATATTTGTCACTCCCAATAATGGAAAAACTGAGCTAACAACCTGAACATCTGGCTGACCACAAGGTCAGTGTGCCCAAAATTTGTCAGTTCTGGCATATCTTGGTCACATCTCAAAAGCAGAGCCAGTGCTCCACTTCCACTGCCCTTCTTTGGTGAAAGGTCATGGACCACACGACCTCAGGTGGTCTTGGCTGCCAGATGTAGAAACAGGAATATTGCTTGTGCTTTTTTTGAGCAGGCTTCTTCTCTGTTGTGTCTTCAGGTAATAGTACAGACTGGAAGTCACAGGAAAACTTACTGGTGTTGCACAAGGACATGATCTTGAGGCATTGCTTTCGGTCTTAAAACAGTGGGACCACAGGCTGGCATGTTTTCTGTGTGTAAATACCTTCAATAGTTTGCCATCAATCAGTGGGGAGGGTCTATTTATACAGAAAATATGTTTGCTGGTGCGTAAGGGAAAGGGTTAAACACAAAAGAGACGTGGTTTGCTCTCCGGTGCTCCATATGGTCTCCGAAAATCAAAGCATGGAAACGTCATGGAGCTTGGAAAATGATGAAACCACAAGTCATTTTTAACTAATTCCTGTATGCCATGTTACTGGATTTTACAAGATACAGTAGAAAAAAAAAAAAAACCCACCATGTGGTTTCACTTAAGCATATGTTGGCTCTCCTAGGGGAACCCCACGAAGCAAATGAGTGCAAAGAGGATAAGATTTGGAGTATTACCGAGTACTGGAGTATTCCATCTCCCTTTCTGTGCTGGAATCCAAGATCCAGTAGTTCAGAGGGACCCACAGAGGCTGCAGGGAAATGGAAATATAGTCCTTTGCCAATCAAAACATGTAGGAAGAACTGGCATTCTCTTGTACTTACATGCTCCCTCAGCTACCTCTGGCTTCTTTTAAGATCCAGATCTAGGTTGAAAGGTACCCTGAGGGTCTTGGCTGATGCTTTTTTTTTTTTTTTTTTTTTTTTTTTACTTCATTGAATTAGAATATCTGTCTGCCTTCCCACACTTCTGTTCTGTGTCTCTGTGATGACAGTGCTAACTTGTTCAGAGCTCATATCAAGTAGATAACCAGGTAATTTATCTCAAGATAGTTTCTTAGGCTGGGTGTGTACAGACCCTCTTGCGGGGGGGTCCAAATTTCTGGGTGGGCCTTGGTGTGTGGTAATAATTTTGAAATCTGAAGCAGAACTTTGAATTCTTTTTTTGTTGTGTATTTCCATTTTAGTTTGACTGTTTAGTTGAACTGTTCAGGGTTGGAGTCTCTTTTTCAGTTACTTGTGCAGTATGTTGCTAGTATGAACCTCGAGTAAATAAGACAACCTTCTAAATTTCTAAGAAAAACATGATAGCAGACAATGTTTTAATAGTCACTTTTGAGTAAACATAGAACTGAGAGAGTAATTTCTAATTCATAATCTATTCTCCATAATATCCATAATCCCATTGGTTTTTACACCATTAATTTTTTTTCCCAAGAAATTAACGTAATAAGGTAATAACAGGAGAAGTAAAATCTACAACTATATTCTTCACAGTGATGCTAATCTTAATGAAAACAATAAAGTCCTTCATTGGTTCTTGTAGATCAGTTATAAAACTTTCCCTTCTGTCTTTGTTAAATTACCTTGCAGAATTATAGTATTGTGAATTCATCTGTGCTGCTGAGAAAAGAAACAAGTTTCCTTTTAAAAAGAGTACTGCTTCATAGCTACTGAAAGTAGTAGGAAGTTAGTTAAAAATTCTGGAACAAGCACTGTATTTGGGCAGTTACTCCATTTCCAAAAGAATTCTCTCAGTTGTCACTATGGGACTATGGTACAGGTATTTCTAAGTATGTTCAGGGCTAAAATCTTACAATGCTTGTTTAGAAATCATGTACTTACCTTTTCATAACCAGTGTTTAGAAGATTTTTACACTGAAATATTTTCTAGAAAAGGGCATTAATAAAAAAAAAAGCTTAATCTGTCGCTTAGAAGTTTTAGTGATTCAAGTCCTGGTTTTTTACCCTTAAAATTAAAATATTAATATCTTCATCGACATGAATTGCATTGAATGTATCAAACAGCAGGACTCTGGAGCAGCAAGAGCCACTTCCAGCCTTCCCTGGAATAAATGAGTGTCTCTCCTTTTTATGTCTTTGTTAGACTCCAGTTTCAATGATATAAGACTGATGCACTCTGTACAGTCTCTAACAGCCAGAATTAAACTGTTACAGAGTGAGTCTGTCAGGGCAAAAAAAGGATGTAGCACACCCTGATAAATGCGTGCCCTTGTTCATTTCCAATAATTCCAGGGGCTGATGGATTCTATTGCCGAGGGATTTCGGTATGTAAATCTCCCTGACTAAAGCTTTGCTGAATTTTATAAGAACAGAGCCTTGTCTTCTTTGTGTTACTAAACACAATAGTTAGTGGGTCTTGTGACCGTATTCTTGAGGGATTGGATCTTTAAAAAAAAAAACAAAAAAAAACAAAAAAACACCCACAAAATCATAATGGATATGGATATAAAAGGAGCAGAGTTTCCTGGTGGAGGTTTCATTCACGGGGTGAAGTGCTGGAGGTGACAGTTCAGCAGCTACACGCTGTCTGACGAGCAGATTGCCTTGGGCTTTAAATAGAGTGGTCAGGGCAGGTCAGGGGACCAGCAATAGCTGGTTGCTTAAAGGAGTTCATGCACCAAATGGGGAGGGTCACTCAGGCATGTTGTTGGGTTGTTTCTAAAAGCAAGATACAGAATGAGTGACCGATTCCTTTGTGCCACCCGTCCCCTGCGTGTCGTAGATTGTGCTCGCTCGTTCCTGAACAAATCAGCGTTCCTGAACAAATGAGTCTGTATGGGGATGCTCAGACCCTGGCCAGGTGTCCTCCTTTGGGCTTCCCCTTTCCCAACAGCAGCAATTCCGAGTGTCAGTGCCTTGCAAGAGGCACAGTCTTGGAAGTTGAAGCTGAGTCTTTAGGTTTGAAAGCTGGAGGTTGTTCGCTTTGTAAAATTCCAGGGTTTAAACGCTAAAAAAAATGAGCAACTACTGGAATCAGAAGTTTCAGCTTTGCCTTATTTAACGTTGGAAAGCTGGTGTTGCTTTTCAGAGAGACTGAAATTTGCCTAGCTTTTTTCTTTCTTTCTCTTTTTTTTTTTTTCTCTTCCCCTTTCCCCCCTGTGTGCTCTTCTGAATAGAAGAATTTGGGAGATTAGCAGAGCTGGTGAACTCTTTGACAGGGGAAAAAGAAGTCCTGGCCAAAGGTAGAAGGAGATGGTGCTGGAGAATCAGAGGATTTTTAACTCCAAATTTAAGAAGTATCTGCTTCTTTTAACCCCTATTCCAGTTCTTATAAGGGGTGGATTTTGAAAGGCTTGAAAACAACACCTCTTTTCCTACGGCCTAGGACAGAACAGGCAGTGACCTAAACTCCTTTTCACCCCAGGAACTACTCTGAACTTGGGAATAGGTTAAATGTAAATCAAATTATTCTCAAATACCACACCTTTGCATAAAATAAATGCATATCTTGTAATAGTGTTGCGAAGTCTAATGGGTTTGTCCCTTTTTTTTCTCTTAAAAGTCCATCATTGCCTGACTGTAAGTAGAACAAGAAAGGGATTCATCACACTAAAAAGTTGCTTCCCCAATAATCCTATAAAAAGAGATGAAAAGTTGTATTAACAATTTTGTTTCTGGCAAATTTTTTTTTTGGTCTTTTTGGTCCTTCTTCTGTAAAGACCAATAAAAGGAGCAGTTCAGATTTTCCACCAAAAAAAATAATAAAAAGCCCTTTTATTAAAAAAAAACAAACTTTTTTTTGTTTTCTCTTTCTTCAACATTTGTTTTGTCATCAAAAAACCTTATTTTTCTGATTTATTTGAAGCCAGATCCAAATAGGTCTTCTGCAGAAGACTCCCAAGGAAAAGCAAAAAAGCATTTTATTTTTAAGAGCAGTAGGTCAAGCCTTAAAAAGTGGCATGGAGGGGGGAGAGGATACAAAAGTAGAAATCTGCCAGAAACAAGGTTTTTTTCTCTTTTAATAAGGAAGTGCTTTTAGTCAGTTTATTGAGCAAACTACAGGAGTCATGTTATATGGAATCAATAGGCTTGCTATTTATATAATTTCCTTACAACTCTGACTTTTCCAGTCTTATTCTGGGTGTTAAATACCACTTTGAGGACGAGTTGATTAACAGTGAGGCAGAGCAGTAACTTGTAGGTGCACCTAAATATTGTTGTGTGTGTCAGAGGCTTTATATGGTATTTTCAAAAGAGCTGAAGAGACATTTTGAATTCCAAAGGACATTCAACTCAACCCCTGTCTTCTCAACCTGTTTTTTTTCTCCTGATCTCAGCCCCTTTTCTGAAGTCTTCAGCCAAATGCACAGAATTGATTTGCCTTTTATTTTTATCCCTATTTGTAGCCATGTTTGCTGGAGAGGCATCAGTATCTGTCATGACAGGTTCAGCCATCAGAGAAAAATATCTGCTGTCTGCCTCATTCTGGTTCTGACTTGATTTATGATGTTGTGGCAACTCTAATATTAGTATTTTAAAGATTAAAACAATGTTTAGACTAGAATAGACAGTAATCACTTTTGAAAAGGTTGAATACTGTGATTTATAGGATGCCTTGAAAATAAAGATTTAATCTTGAGATATTTTTATTCAGAACCCATGTCTTATTAATGGCCAAGATTAAGTTGACAATATTAGCATGTGATTGGCATTACAAAGAAATTAAATATATTACAGATAGAGATATATTAAGCTGTTCTGCATGTCAATATATTATAGGAACAGGTTATTCTTCACAGAACCTCTTTAATTTCCTTCATCATCCACTGTTTTGGGAGCATAAGCTGTTGTCTTGTGTAGATTCCCTGACGGGGGCAACATGAAAATATCGATACAAAAATAATACAATCAGTTAAAAAACCAGCAGGGGGCACATGTCTTTAGAGCACTAATGAGGGTTAGACTTACCGGGACATAAACTGAAGGGGAAAAAACCTGATTTATAACTTTAGAACTTTGCAATTTTGCCTGTGCTTTGGACACATCCTAACAGAGTGAGAAGTGCAGCTGTCTCAGTCAGAAATGAGGCACTGGCTATATTAAAGTTATCATACACTCTTTATTGCAATGCTGATTTAATATTTATGAACAGTGCCAGATTAACAGAAAAACAGCTTCTCCCTGCCCATTATGTAAAAGTCCTGCATAATTAATGCTGGAAACCAATATGGCTATATATATAATATATATATAAAGTTATCAATAGCAGTGAGTAATTTTTCCTCTAGGTTTTATGAACTCACCTGTATAATTCAGTACTTCTGACTGCCTTTTAGGAAGGTGATTTTCTGTCTGGTTCATTGGAACCTTTGCTTGAGGGAGGCCCACCTGAAAGCCAGGGAGTACTTCTAAAAGTGAAAAATAAAATGCTGTGGTGACAAACCTGTAGTTGTTACCTCCCTGAAGTGGCCATGAAGTGCCAGTTGTTGTGTTGGGACAAACCAATTTGGCTTTTCAGCTGCTCATAACCTGAAAAAAATCCAAGGAGGTTCATGGTTAAGTCCAGCTTTACTCCCACAGTTGTGGCTTTCCAGGCTGGTGATTATGAATTGGGCTTTTTTAGGCTAATAAATCCTATCAGAAGACAATCATTTTCAGCCTTGCATTTGTGATAATCTCAGCTTTACATTTTGAATCAACAGCTGCTGCTTCAAGTGACATTTTGTGAAGGGCTTCATCTTCCCCTGCTCTCCCTGTGCTATTTCTGTATTAGTTACTTGCTTGCACTGGAGCAGTTATTTCTACCATTAATTATCTGTATCACAACAGTATCTGAAGCCCCTGGTGAGGACTGAGCCTGTGCTGCAGTAAATGCAGTGCAAATGCATGCAAGGTCTCTCTCCTTGCCCTGCAGATAATGGCTCTCATTTATTTTTGTATCTGAGATGCTATCACTGCATTATCTGAACACAAAATGTTTATCTCTCAGCACCTCTGTGAAGCAGTGGAATACAATCCCCAATTCAGAGATAAGGAACTGAGAGATTGTGACTTGCCCAAGGTCACATGAAAAGCCTGGTGGCAGAGCTCAGAGCCCGAAACTGTCCCGTCCTGGCTCGTTGTGTGAAGTGCAGCACCACAGCTCCTTTCTGCTTTCAGTTAGAAACAGATTATCTCATGTTGGCTTTAATTTAAGAAACTATTGAGGTGGTTATTGCAGACCAGTGAATAATGTTACCTGGGCATTTGTCTATTACAATTAGCTATTAATTTCTGCTTTTCATGGACACCTGAAACTCCTCCCACCTAAGGATCTTCCCCTGGACTTTCTCCTTTTTTTTTTTTTTTTTTTTTTTTTTTTTTAGCAGGCTCAAGCACCCCAGAGTTTACCCAAACCCATGTCATGGAGCAGTTCTTTAGTCAAGGTTCAACTTTGTCAAGGCATCCTCATAGCAGTGAAGCTTCCCTGAGCCCATGGATTCACACTGCTGCAAAAGCAGCATCTTGAATCTTGTCTACTTTTCCTTGGGGACCACATCCTTTGTCCCCTTCACACGTGGCTCACCACCTTGAATCGTGGCTTACTGTGCCTTCAGTGCTTCATCTTCATTATATCTTAGCACGTGGGCCAGTTGCTGAGCAAACACAGTGTTGGAAGAATTCAGTATAGTTAATTTGCTCAAGGTTTTTTGATTTCAGTTTTTATGTTTGACTATAGAATGTCTGTGTTGATTAGAGATAATGCAGAGTCCTTTTTTTTTTTTTTTTACTGTTTGTTTTTTTCTAAGTGAGCTGCTTGTTAGCCTATTTTTTTTTTTTTGTCTTCCTGTCTTGACTGCTCCAAAAATAATTAAAAAAAACATGCAGCAGTCCTGACAGCATTTTTTTAAGGAGCCTTGCTGAGCTCAGAGTGACAGCACACACTGTAACGTGGAGCATATACCATGTTCTGACAGAACTATATTCTTATGCCTTTCCAAGTAAGAACTTCCACTGAAATCCATGAGTTTCAGCTGAAGAGAAGCAGAAAGGTGCACCAGGACATATCTAAAAGAAAGATGCAGAAAGCTCTGCCTTTGAGGCAACGCAGTCTGGTAGGTGGAGGATGAGGTTAAAGGCTCAAAGAGCAGGATGCTGTTCCTGCTGCTGTGGCTTGGCCTGACCTGTAACACTGGAAAAGTCACTTCCCTTTGTTCCTGATCAGCTTTGATGTGTTTTGTGTTCAGGTGTAGCTTTCTGGGCAACCCTGCCTCCATTCATACAGTGGTAAACTGATTTCTTTTATGATTTCAAAGGCAGAGTTAGTAAACTGATGGGTTATATTCGGTCACTTGGCACATCCAGAGATCACACAGGTATTGTTACAATATTGGTATTAAGTTGTTTGCTTTAGTCAAGTACCTTTACTTCTCTTTTCTTGTTCTAAGCTTTGCCATGGGCATAATTATACCACTTGCTGCTGCTCTGGGCTGTTCCCTCTGCAATCTGAAATTCCAAACTACGTGGCTTATACTTGGCCCTAGGGACAGGCAACCAGAATCCAAAAGGTCTTGGGGTTGGTCTTATCAAAAAGTGAATATTCTTCCCTGGTGTGCCCTTTTACAAATACTACCTTTTCCAACTTTCTGCTTAGGCTTGGGGTTTATGCCTTTAATAGGAATTTTCTCACAGCAGTAAACCCCAACTTGCATCTATTTACCTTTGTTTGCTTCAAAGTTAATAACATTGTCTTGCTTTCTTGCATCAAACAGCATGAAAAATATGCTGTAGCGCACTCCATTTCTCCTAAAAATTCCTCTAGGCTAATGCTGCTGTTCTCAGTCTCTCTGCTCTACTTTGTTCTTCCAAACTATTGTTATCCTTTGTAACTCCTGCATCTTATTCAAACTGTTGTCAGAGCCTTAGTTTCCTGTGGTTGCTGTGACATATTCTGCTCCCTGTAATATAACTTATTGTTTCAAACTTGGACTGTCACAGATTTCTTCTTTTTTTTTTTTTTTTTTCTTTTTCCCAAATCCCAACTCTTTCTGGAAATAATTAAAGTTCTCTGTCACATCACAGTGCTGGAGCAGCACAGGGACCAACTCACTTCCTTTGTTTAGATAAATCAATGTGAAGATGTCGAAACGGATTTTGTATCTTTCGATAGAGCTCGAGTGTTTTCTCCGTTTCTCCAAATCTTTGTCCTTTTCTTTTTAACCTCCACAAATTGCTTTCATCCCTAAGCTGGTCTGTAGTGTTTAGAAACATTTTCCACTTTACCTTCTGTTAAGAGAAATGTGTTTGCTTGGGTGTGTGCACATAAATGTATACACACATTCATGAATTTACACACATACAAAAATTTCTGAGAAACAGAGCTCAAATTTTGTTTTTTTTATGGAGTGGGTTATTCCTCACTTTTCACAGTTATTATAAGCTTTTGTAATTAATTTACTGAAGAAATATTAATTAGTAATTTAGCTCTGTGAAGAACAGCACAACCATCTATTATCAGAACTGACTATTCTTCAAATGTCCTTCCAAACTGGGAAATTCTGGTGGTCACTACTGTGAATAAAAGGTACAGTTCTGTTTGGATTTCTCCAGTGGTGATGCTCTTTGGGAATTTCAATCCCATTCTACCACCTTGAATTACTTTCTCAGTGAATGTTATATTCAATGCCAAATGCTGATGACTATAAAGAGAGTGACAGAACCTTCTTCATTGTGGTGTCTGAAATTTAAAGGGGTTGGTGTTCTGTGAAATGAGGTTTATGGCTCCTCCCAAGGTCTTTTTCTCTACAGAAATATAAAAATGGCTTCTTTTCATGCTTTCTCTTTCTCTCCACAAGAATTTTCTCTCAGCTGCTGGCTGACTCTGCAATAGAAAACAAAAAATGAAGATTTTTGTTGTTGTGTTGTAATATAGGATAGGAAAAAGAACCCCAAAATCTGTCAGCACCTGCTCTGCCTAGGAACTGTATCTCAATTCACAAATGTTTGGTTACTGGGCTTTGCAATCTGAATCTGCATTTTTGCATTTCCCACAAGAACAAGGGCACTCTGTTCCTTTCACTTTTGCTTTTATCCTGTGTTTGTCAACTTTGAAAATGGATGCAATCTGTTGTTGGCATGGCATCTTTTCCCCAATGTTTTTTAGGAGCGTTATCCCATTTCTTCTTGATTTCTTCGCTCATTTGATGCTGACCTTGCCAATTTACCTCATCCTGTTACCCTTTGTGTACTGTAAAACACATTCCACCTGAATTGCTTATAGGCTAATCCCTTTTTCATAACTTCAGTCACTGACATCCTGCTTTTGAATTAGTTACTATCATTTTGTTGACCTTACCAATCTCAAGTGCCCTTCCTCCTTCTGAAACACCAGCCAGAACTGAATGCTCCCACCTCACTAGAATCTCAAATGCACCTCAAAACCGAATGATAATCACTCTGTTGACTCTCTAGGCTCAAAAATAAATGTCTGTGATGCTTCAGGCTTTCTTGCTGTGCAGCAAACTGCACATGCCAGTTAATTAATCATGAGTGCTTGGGAGATTTTGAGAGGTAGGGGTAAAGGGTTGCAAGCCATGCACGTCTTGGTTACACTATTAAGGTTCACCTTCCTGTTGCAGAGGCACAGAATAGAGGAGGGAACAATTTGCAGGTCTAAGGGACCCATTTTCTGTGAATGTTATGCAGGCAGTTCGTTCTTGACCTCTGGGAAGGAGGACTGTCTCCTGTTGCTTTACAGTGCGTGATTTCACAAACAGAATTTATTCACAGGATCTGAAAAAGCAATTTCCTCTTCAGCCAGTGACAGGGGGTTCAAAAGCAAAAAAAAAGAAAAAAAAAAAAGATGATCTCTACAGGGTTTCCAGAGATAAGACACAGACCTGTCCTTCCAGAAGTCAAAACAAAGTGTGTTTCAGCTCACGGCCATCGCCTTCAGCACCGCCAATTTTCATGAGTCTCTTGGTACTATCAAAGCCTTCCTGTCTTCAGGTTAACATTATCATTTTACTTTTCTATTTAAAAAAATAAAAGTCAGCTTATAGTTGTAGAGAATAAATTTTATTGCTAGAAGAAAATCTGCATTTTAAAAGTTTCGATAATATTTTAAAAAAAAAAACAACAAACAAACCAAACTTAGTTGAAAGGGCCTTATTTTAGGTGTTTACATTTGTGTGTAGTTAGCACCTGGCAGTACTGAATAGCACTGATCTGAAAATTCTAGTTCAGTGATTATTGTTTAAGTGATAACTTATTATATGCACTTATATAATAAGTGATAACTTATTGTATGCAATTTAATCCTTTTAAGCAGGTCTTTTATAGAACTATTCTGAGTTGAAATCTAACTAAAATCTGGGAGCATTCAACACTTTTTCTGGTAGATTATATTCAGTATTCAGCGAAATTATAATACTGCAAGAAATAAATGATGGAGGGAAAAATAATTCAATGATCCAGTAACCTAAAACTGAGGTTCCAAGCATTCTGTGGTTGCAGACTTCAGCAGTCCTTTGTAAAAAACCACTTTTCTACCCATGCTGCTACCTCTTCTCTGGACAAATGGGGGCTACTAATTGTTGTAATGTCAAAAATTATAGTATGTGGTGTTGACGTGATAGGGATTGATGAATACAGGAGATAGATAGATGGATACTTATGGGAAAAAGTGGTAAAATTCTTAATTTCTTAGCATACATTTCTTCTTATAATCTCTTAAATATAGTGAGTAGAAAGAGACTGAAGTTGGTACTAGGTGAATCTTTGGAGAAGGTGATGAGACAATGACAGATACAAAGAAAAAAAATAATATTAAAAAGAACATTTAAAGGTTTTGATTGAGATAAGCCAATGGCAAGCATACTTCTCAATATTAGAATAGTTTTTGGTTGATGGAGATTGACAAAAACTTTCTACCATTCTGCCCATTAAAGCCCTGGTATATCATAGACTTCTTTCTCCAAATTAGAGATCCCTTCCAATAAAAAGTATGAGGAAATAAATACCTTTTCTGTGCATGACTGCAGCCTCCTTCCTAGTGTGGCAACATACAAGGATATTCTCAGCTATTATGATATTACTGTGGTGAGAAAGGTTTAATTCAGGGGAGTTACATCATATTTGAAGAACTCTAGAAGTTCTTCAGTCTTTTTGCAGGGAAGGTTCTGCCAACCTGAGGTTCTCCTGAGAGGGTATCACTGGTAAAGGATGGGAAGCACAGAGTCCTTACAGCAATAACAATGTGTGTGAAACTGCTTTGCAGTAGTCTCTGGCCAAGTGACCCTATCCCCTAGCAAAGCTGTAAAAAGTGAGCCTCCTAATATGCCTAAGTTATTGTTTTCAGGCACCTTTAAATGAATAATTGCCTCATGGCACAAACCTACTTAGCAAATCGTGCAGCATCCTGCCTATCAGCTCAGCCTCATCAAGGACTCTCTCACCTTTCAACACAGTTGCTTTGGGATAATGAAGGAACATCATAAACACAGTTTCCTGGAGGCAGAGATAAGGATGCTGGAAAAGTGTTAACATGATGGATACACAGCACATGAGATCACGCTGGTGATTGTTTTGTTCGGATAACAAATACCCACTCAGCAGTCAGACACAAACTGAACCCTGACCCGAACATCCGACTTTAGGGGACTGATTTCAGCACACAACGGTGCTGAAAGTGTGAACATCAACGGAATTTATCTGCATTGTAGCTGAAATCTTGTAAAATGCCACAAAATCTCTCCCATGGTGATGGTGTAAACCCCGAGGAACTGCTGCACACTTTGGCCACAGTGCCTCACTTGGTGAATTTTGCACCAACAAATGCACTAACAAATTTAGCACCAACTTCAGGGAAGCTCCGCTGTTAGACAGTGAGATGGAAGAACTGGATTTTGGGGGGGACATTTGTTTTGGAAAATGAATTAATTCTGTCTCAGTATATGAAACTTGATAAATTGCCCAAAAGAGAAAAAAAGACTGGAGAGAAGAAAAGGCAGGCATTAGTAGTGTTAAAACACTTTACCAAATGAAATGCTACAGATCAAGATGTTCCAAGCCAAAAGTTTGATACCTTTAGATGTATAACATGTGTTAAGCTTCAAACATGTGTTAAGCATAGCTAGATGTGACCACTCTATTTCTTCGTTGTCCAACGTTGAAAATGAACAACTTTTTCTACTTAGCTGGACATGGTTTTGGTCAAAAACTACGGATTTCAGCCTTGTAGTAGTCAGAGTAGAATTTTAGCCAGCAGAATAAGCTTTACAGATATCATCAAGTCTCAGTAACTGGAGCAAAAGTCAAGATGTTCATTAGTGATGTCCAAAGTTAGAATGTGGAAAAATAACAAATGAAAACCCACATGTTGTAGCCATTTAAACTCCAGACTAATTCAAACTCTTTGTTTTGTTTGTTTTGGGTTTTTTTTTCACCAATTTGCTGTTTTCTTTTAAACATGATTCCTTTGCATTCTACAGAGCTACCCTGTGGGCAGTTACTTTGTTAGTAAGAAGAAGCTTTTAGGAACTATTTTGGAGCTGCTGTCTGGGTCAATAATTCTTCCCTTGACATCCTTTTGCCTCAACAACCTTGTCTCTCTTAATCTCTGCTTTTTTTTTTTTTTTTTAAACTTGATATTCCCTTCTTTATTTGTTTTCCAATTTATTCACTTTGTCTACCAGTATAATCTCCAGCCCCCACATAGTCTACAGGATTTAAGAGCCCAGGCAAAACTAATTGGAAAGATAATATAAACACAGTGCTGGGGAGGGGAGACATCACACATAAATTACCAGATGCCTCAGAGCTTGTGCCATTCTGAGCCACTGTTTCTTTTTCCCTTCTGTGGTTGCAGTTGGGCGATGTATGCAAAGCTGGCGAGGCAGAGGTGATTCACAGATAACTCCGTGCATAAACATGGAAATCCTCTCCTCTGAGAGATCAATCACGCAGTTCATTGTTTCAGGATTTTTCTGACAATGTTGTTATTCCTGAACTTGTTTTTGCGAACACTGAAACCTTAAGCAATTATGGAACAAGCAACAATTCAGCGGAAAAAAAATCCATAGGAAGAGTTTTCTTGATAGTTTTGGTTGCTTTTCCAGTGAAAGAAAAATATTCATAGTTTTGTTTGAGACATGAGAATAAAAACCGTGCAAGATGGGCAGGGGGTAACCAGGGTAGCAAACTTAGCAAATACAACTGAACTCACCCTGGACTTAGTCTCTTTGTTAGTGTTAATTTTGCCTTTGTAAAGGCTTTATAAGGGGTTAAGAAATTGTTGAAAACTGCTACAGACATAATAAACAAAATTGTGACTTATTAGGCTCTAATATCGATCAAGTTTTTGTCCAACTGTCCGATAAATGAAAATTAAAGGAATCTTCAGTGTGAAATCAGGATTTATTAATGAATGAGCTGTGAATGACAACTACTTGTTAGCAATGAGTAGGAAAACTTGGGCAGTGTGTTGTACATGTTCCTGGGAAGCAGGTTCTAGGCCATTCGTGGGCTTAGAGTGAATCTCACCCTCAAGTTATCAGTGCAAGGAAAGAATTTAATGGGCTTTTTTTGGTTGGTGTTTTTTTTTTCTTCTTGAAGGAAAGGGTAAATGGGAGAGAGTTGCTTTGTTCCCAAGTGTGTTGAAAAAATGTTTAATTTTGATCTCTACAGAGTGTGTATCACTTTTTTACGTCTTTGAAAGAATTTTTGCTTAAGAAATATGTCCTTTCCTGTTAAAAGAGCAATATTGTTGTTGGGGGGGGGGGGTATTTTTGTTTATTTAAATGCGACAGAGCTTCCTGAAGACATTTTGTCTTTTGCTGTTGAGAAATAATTGAAAATTGTAACTTTGTACAAATCAGCGGTGGTGCAAAGATTTGGATATCAGAGCAATGACGAGATGATGAGACTTCTTATCCTTTTCTATTTTATGTGCTTGGTATTTGTGTACTAATTGGACTGCAAGGGTTGTTTCCTGCTTTCCTTGCCAGAATTGGCTGCTTCTTTGGGTTTGGATACCACTCCACATATTTTGGACAGCACTGCAATATAAAAAGTAATAAATTCAATCCTAAAGTTGAAAGAACAACATTAGAGCTGAGGAATTCACACTAGGAAATAAAGCCTGAGGAGTGAACTATATTTGCAAAGTTCAGCATTATATCACAAACAGAGAAAATTATTTAAAAAAAAAATCAAATTTTAATACTCTAATTTTTAACTGTGTTGCATTGTGCATCTACTAAAAATCAGTACTGTGCATTTATTAATACAAGGCAGGTTGTTAGAAGTACTTATTCTACTAATTAGTAAGATTTAGGAGTAACTTAAGTACCAGAAACAGACCACTTCTATTACTTTCCCTTCAGCAGTAAGATAGGGACTATTGAGTCCACTATCTAAACCCTTTTTTTGACATAGATCTTCTTAGAATTGGTCTTGACACACTGTAATTTGAATTGGAAATATTTTCTCATTTAATTGCCTTTGCTGTTCTTACTTGTATGGATAGTAAAGTAGCAATGTTGTAGGTAGGTATTTAGTTTTTGAGTTTGATATCATTATCCTGTGTGTGTTTCTCTGCCAAATTCAAGAGGAATTTTCAAAATTTATTTATTTTGGTGTTATTGACCCCTCCCTGTCTCTTCTATTGACACCGTGATACTGGTCAGTGGGAGTTCATCATGATGAAGGGGAACTGCTGGGCTTCAGTTCTCATTTCTTGGACAAATACTGTCAGATATCTTGTTGAAAATAAGAAGTAAGCTGACATTTGCAAGTGGGAAACTATTTTCATTGAGCCTTTTCTCTCTAATTTAAGACCTCTTCACTAATAAATGAAGGTGACAGGAAATATCTCTGCATATTAAGAGTACTGTGAGGTGCACTTTGAAAGGGACAGATGAAAAATTGTTCCTGTAATAAACTATTGATTTTGGTCAGGATCGAGACTTAAAGAGGATATGTGAGTATAAATGTATCTGATTCTGAGCAATAGTACTTCAATAATTATATGAGTTATAGAAAACACAGGGAAGGTGATGGGGAAGGTAGGAAAAAATACAGATGGCTTTTTGAAGACAAAAAAAAATAGGAAGAGAGCCTTGCAGTCCTTGAAATAGATTTTTGTATGGATTAGTCAGTAGAGCTGAACATCTGACACAAGTAAACCACCTCTAGAGCCATGAGGTGTCACTGTGACAAAAATGCACTTTCAAGTCATTAGAAGTCATCAAAATCAACTTGACTGAAGCAAATGGACCAATTGGCTTTAAATACTAAAGAGAAGAGTTTATCATAAACCCCAAACTGTGTGGGCAGCAGTTGTTCAGCAAACAGTGTGTTTGGGTTTTGAAGAGCACTGTTCAGACCCTCTAGCAGGCCCAGCTCCACCGAAATGCAAATAAATTCTCAATGGATACCTATTTATAAACTTATTTTATCTGTGTTCCTAGAGGTTCTTAGAGCAAAACTTTAAGAGGATTATCTCTTTTCCTTGGAATAAGCTCGCTGTCTTAAGGGGGAAAATCAATAATTAGTTTACATGTTGTTGAGAGTCCCCCCACTTAAGCTTCCAGTGTTTGCTGAAATTCAAAACTGAACTTTTAAAGAGTGCTTTGAAAAAAAGGTTTGGAACTTGAAAGTAAAAGGCAATTATGTGGGGTTGGGTTTGATTTTTGGTTTTGTGTGCGACCTTTACTGAAAGGTGTGTTCAACATGTACCCTTTTAGGTTGTTCTTAAGTCCCTTGACCCCATCTCCACTCTGAAAAAAACCCTCCCAAAGCACAAATAAATTTAAATCAGTTCAAAATGAAGGAAAGCCACACACTCCCTACAGTAAGCTGTTGTTCTCTCACTATAGCTGTTAATTTTAAATGAAATCCTCAGTATCAGCAGCTTAAATCACTCAAGATCGTTCAGGTGATAAGTTAAAACCTCAGTTGTGCATCACCTGAGTGTTGTCTGATTGTGCTTGGAAAAGACCTCTGAGATCATCAAGTCCAACCAAGACCACTAACCCGTGCTGTGCCAGCTGTGTAAGTGCTCCTAACGCTGCATTTTCGACCTTGAACGGCATTTGAGAAGTGGAATATTCTGGAGAACCGCTTTTTAAGACAGAATAAAGAATTGGGAATGCCTTTCAAATGCTGAGGGAATCAGGAATGTAAACTGAGACATTAAGATTGGTTTTTCAGGAGGGACAAGAGGGTCCATCAGGAGCTAATGCTGGGTGGTAACAAAGGGCTCGAAACCTGGGTTTATCTGAGGAAAAGTGAGAACTGCTTAATGACTAAATAATGAAAATGCACGGAGTGCAAGCAGCATAAAGACTTGTTCTGGTGTGCATCACACCTGCCTTGATCCACCCAGGATTCCAGGATAAGAAAGGCAGACCCTTGACTCGTTACAGGATCTCAGCAGAGGTTTTGTTTATACATATGTTTTCCAAAGGAACTGCCTAATGTTTCTAGGTGACAAAAAAGGGGTCTGCACTTTGTTTTGTTTCACTTTTGCAGAGGAGTTTTTTATATATATATATATACTTCTTTTTAATTGTGCTCCAGTTATGTGGTGTCTTGTGACACTTTAAAAAAAAAAAAAAAAGTATCATATGCTTATGAGCTGAAAGTTCAGGAGAGTGTTACAATCATCCAAGAAGAGAGTGAAATGCATGGATATGTTTTCCAGGTGGGCGGTGGTGAGGAGAAACAAAAGTTGTTTAAGGTGGTGGTTGATACTCTGTAAGAATAGGTTATACAGTAAAGTAGGAAAGGGTTTGGAGATGGAAGATTAAGCCTGTGAGAGACAAAGCATGTCTTTGTCCAAAGTGCTGATTTATTTAAGGGGGTCTATGTGCCAGTGTAATGGATATATTCTGTTGATCCCTGTGATTTATGGAAAAGGAGGGTGTGTGTCATCCCCCCTTCTGCCCCTTGATTAATAATTTTGCCATTTTCTCTGTGTGTGTGTGTCGCTGTCACTTCTCTCTGAAGCTCTGGAAGCACCTTAAAGCAAAGCAGTCGTGGTATTCTTAGGGAAATTCAATTCTCAATTAACCATCTTACTCAGTTTTTCTTCACCTTACCCTTCTTCCTTCAAAAGGCAGAGGCTTCAGGTCTCCAGTCACAGAAACAAAATCTAGATCAGAATTTGGGAGCCTGCAGTCCTGTCAGATTATTCAATGAGCTTTCTGTCAGCAAACAGTTTCTGTGTGGTTTAAGTCAGTAGCAGTTTACCCAATTGCCAAACTGTTTGGGTTTGCTGGGCTTTTTGTTTGTTTAATGGACTTTGCTGTGCTTTACTTCTGTCTTTCTGCAAGGAACAGAAGACTGCCCTTTTAACATAATTTGAGAAGAAATAGTAATTGTGCATGAGGCAATTTTTGGTACATCTTCCAGCGAATTAAAATAGTGTAATTTTTAGTTCTAATGAGCAGTTCTGTCAAATAAGTAAATATGGGCTCCTGATTCCTTGGAGGATGTGCTGGGACTTTGGCATGATGGTGAAAAGGACTGACTGTCAAAGCCTGCAGTGCTGCAGATAGTTCTAATAGATTTCTTGCTTGTGCTAACAAAAAAACATTTTGTAACAGGATAGGGCTGGGCTGATTGTAGGTGTAAAAATGGGAGTAGTTATTTTATGGAGGGTCTATATAATCAGGATTTGGTAGTTTTAACAGGGTATCAGGAATACTTCAGGAAAGAAATGCAACTTGAATTAAGCCACCTAGAAGAACTATGTCTCACATTTAGAAATTAAGCTGTCAGGGAAATTAGGTGACGTAGTTCTCAGTGAGTATGTCTTGTTAACAGTGTAAGACACACTGACTGTTGGCTTTCTTGGTGTTGTTGTTTAACAGCTTATGACTAGAGCAGAGAAATATTTATGGCACAATGAAGCAATAAAAACTGTTTGAATAGGCTACCTATTTACTGAAAGGAATTAATATAGAAGTGCTCTGGAAATTATCTGAGTCATTTTTTTTCCTAAGAGTACATGCAGGACTGGTCTGTATGACAAGTGTAGCAGGGTTTGTTTGTCAGCTTGTTTGTTGGGTAGTTCTGCCAGTAAGGTGGGAAACGAACCAAGCTTGACTTCTACAACTTGCAATTGTAGGGGGAAATGTGGGTGGGTGCTTTTTGTTTTAATTCAATTATGGTTGACTGATGCCTGTTGTCAAAATAAACATGTAGGTTTTGCATTGTTAATGCAAAACAAATGTAGCATTAATGAATAACAACTGTCCCAACCAGCCCTGTTCTGTGTAAAGTTGTATCCAGCTTCCCAGTTCACCTGTTTGCCAAAGTTACACATACAACCATTTTTAAACACACTTTGGGAGGAGTTGTGGCTTTCAAGTTTAGACACTCCATACAGTTCATAAAAAAAAAAAAAAAATATGGCACAGAAAACTGTTAGCATAATTTCAGTTTGTTTTGAATGAGTACAGCCTACTGCATGTAACACCTGTAAAGAAACTGAAATTACTGACAGATGATCAAGGGAAAGGAGCCATAATTCTTGTGGCTGATGAGTGATATAATGGGTTTCAAGCCACCTTGCCTTGCCAGTCTTACTTATACTTCAGTAGCCAGCTTTGATACCTCTCTGCTGTAAATTCTTTCTGATCCAGGTGAAAAGAGGAGCTGTACATCTATGTCTGCAAAGTATGCAAGAATTACTAGAAATTAATTAAGATGCTTAGTAGATATATAGCCAGAAATCTGGATTTCTTGGTGAAGGATCTCTCAAAAAGGGGTCAGGGCAGAGGGATTTAGCAATTGCCAAAGGGTCCTGTATTTTACACTAATAGTCATTTGGGGTAGAAATGGTCCATCTAAACTAAGGCTACTACTTGCTAAGTTAAAAACAGAAGTAGTACTCTTGCTGGGGTCTGTCTTGCATGGATTTCTGACCCATATAGAGATAAATAACAACACTGTACTATGTATTCAAATGTACCCATGGAAACAGCTCAGCACTCCTATCACTTGATCCTTTCAAACCTGATTTCCCTGTTGTATACAGCAAGTACAGCACTACTACAATAACATTTCAGACTTGTTTCTTCTCTTTCTAAATAACATATTGAATGGCTTGCATTGAAAGGGACCTTAAAGATCACAGAGCTTTAACCCCCTGCCATGGGGCAGAGAAGCTTACACTAGACCAGGTTGCTCAGAGCCTCATCCAGCCTGGTCTTGAACACTTCCAGGCATGGGGAGTCCACAACCTCTCAGGGCAAGCTGTTCTAGTGTCTCACCACGCTTATAGGAAAGAATTTCTTCCCAGTGTCTCATCTAAACCCTCCCTCCTTCAGTTTAAGGCTGTTCCCACTTTCCTGTCACTCCATGTCCTCGTAAAAAGTCTCTCAACAGATGATTGTTCTGTTTCAGGTGATTGTTCTTTTTAATCTGTCTGGTTACTACCAGATGTTGAGGGCAGAAACGAACAAAAGTTCTTCTCTTTGGAGTAGAAATGTCCATAATTAGGAAATACTGTTAAAGACACCATAAAATCCCATTGTTTTGGGCTTTGCTATTGATTCCCCCCCCCCTCCCTCAAATCTATGCACCATGTTTCAATTTGGGATACTTTGAAAGACAGGAAGGGAGAGCTTGTATGCCTGATTTTTGAGGGTTAGATTTAGCCCTACCCTCTGTGGAAAAGAACTTGCATCCTAAGTGCATTTTTTTGTTTTGATTTAATGTCGATATAAATTTTCTTCTGATTTGAAAACTTGGAAATTACTGCTTATTATTTCTACCGTTACTCTACCATTTTACAGACTTATTTACTTATCTCTTCTTATTACATTGTTTTAGTGCCAGTTACACAGAATATGATCCATATGTGGATTGTGGTTCACATTTGTAAACTATGTAAACACTGTCAAGCCTTATGAGTTTAAACAGCAGAGTTTACTTCTACTAAGAAGTATCCTTAAGTCCATTATAAACAACGCTGTTTTAGAATGATAGTGATTTGTGCAGACAAACTAAAAAAAAAAAAAATTAACTAAAAAAGGAATCCTAAAGATATTATTTCAAAATGCAGTTGATAGAAGGTGTGGAAAGAGGTACCTGGAAAAAACTAGGGTTTGGGATGCAAAGTAAATTTTGAAAAAGAACACCCAAGTCTCTAATGAGTCTTTAAAGCTGCAGAAGATGTTGAGTGGTTTGAGGCCGATTGAAGTCCTGCAGTTTGACATGGAGCACAGCTATTTTCTCAGAAGTGTGCTGCACAGCATGTCAGGACCTGGAAATATGTTGCCTGTGTAATGTCGAGACCTGACTCAATGGGCAGTTTATCTTTTGGCCGAGAACAGTAGGATCAAAACATCAGGGTAGTGCGCCCTGGCAACTTGAGGTTGTTTCAGAGCAAGCTCCTATTGAACAAGCTTAAATCTCCTCTACTCTTCTTTCTCCTGGCCACAGTGCACAGCCCAGCCTGGCAGATCCACGGGATATGGGTGCATCCTCCTCCTCCTCCTCCCTATTTAATAACAGGGAAGGATGCGACGGGAGAACCGGCACAATTTGTCCCCGCCTCGTATTAAGCTGTCAGTGAATATCTAAATCACTTCCTTTTCTGTCACTCCATCCCTCGCCTACATCCTTCGAGACACAACACCATTCAGGGAGAGCCACCAGAAATACCCTCTGAAATGATATGTAAATCCGGCAATTCACCGCGCTCTGTGTAGTACAGGTTTAATTCTTCCTGCTCGGCCTCAATCTGCTGAAACATTACTCTGATATACGGTACAAAAAGCGGTAACAAAGATGTTCCTATCGGCCCATTGTGAGCCGGTGGCAGGGAGAGAAATCACCGGAGCGGCGGGGACAATGGTCCGGGGTTTAAACAGGCTGCAGAAATTTGCTAAGGCGCTGAAAAGCGGGGGCTGCCCAGGAATTCCTCGGCCTTCTATTATACCGGGGGAACAATCCCCACTTTAGAGAGTGGATTTGCATCTCTAATAGGGTTCAGGGTCTGTTTGTGAAAGGCTTTGGCTCAGGGCTGACCCCATCCCTCAAGATCACATTGATACCCGGAGCCTCCCTGTGCCCCGGCCTGCTCGGTGCGGGGCGGTATCCTGGGAAAATGCTCCCGCTTAAAAAGAGAGAGGGAGGAAGACAGGAAAAAAAAAAATAAAAAAATTAAAGGCCCGAGGCAGTTTTTTGGTGGTACTTAGCAGGGAAAATTACTTTGGCAAATAATAGAACCTACTGCTGGTAATTACTGCTAACAAGCTTCCCCCCAACCCAAATGTGACACTTGGACTGATGTGAGAAAAGCTGAGATAGGCCAAGCTTATTAAGCCTGAAAGAAAGGAGGCTCTTCCCTAGGAAAATACAGCACTTGGAACCCGCAAATCCTGTCATCTAGTGTTACCGATTATCCATTAAAATAGAAAATAGAGCTGTAATATTTTAGGTCCTTTCTAGTGTGCATGGTGCCAGATGCTCAAATCTGAAGTGATTTTATGTGGAAAAATATTTTGTTTCATTCCCGTGCTCCTGTTTGAACCAAACTTGGCTTTACCTACTCCATCTTCTTCTGCAGATATGCAACAATCTGTCTTTGAATACTGCTCAGTTAATGAAAGTGTTCTAAGTTTTCTGAAAACACAACTGTCTTTACTCTTTGAGAAAAAATATTCAATTGACTTCATATGAACCTACACACAGGAAGGTTTGAAGACTTGAAGTCAATCGAAACCCTCTTCAAACCTTCCTGTGTGTAGGTTCCATACGTGGACCTCCCTATTCTCTTCAAGTGCACTGCTTTGTGTACATTTAATAATTTCTATTGCATAACTTAAAAAAAAAAAATAAATAGAACTATAGAAATGTCTTCTGCAATTTAAATAAATAATTTTTCTCAAATTGAAAAAAGAAAAAAAAAGAGAGAAAATTCTTTGCCTTGAGGAAGGTGAAGAGCTGAAATAAGCTCAAAGAGGCTGAAGAATCTTCATCCTTGTAGAAGTCAAAACTTGGTCACATTGGACACCGAGCTTCCTAACTTAATTTTGAAGTGGTACTTGTATCTACAGGCTCTTTCTGGACCAAAGTGAGCAAGCCAAGTCTTTAGGAATTTTATCACTGTTTTGCAGCAAAACCAAATGGAATCTTTGAGTCTGTGTAGTCTTCATGAATTTGCATAGTTGTACTCACTTCTTCAGCAAGCACCTTGGATAAATTCAGGCTCACTGGTGCATCTTTATATATTTTGACATTGATTAGAGAAAGATAAAGGTACATTGCAGGGCATTTTCTTAAATAAAAAGGCAAATTATACTCTGTTAGAATATTTAAACAAAATAATGGATGTCTGAACTTTTAGCATGCAGAATAAACAGAGTATTTGTATTTATATAACATTTTCTAGAAAGGTTTCTAAATTGGACAGTACATATAGCAACATATTAAGTGTTATTTTGTAGATTTTTTTTTTTAAGGCTTAGATTTGCAGTCCTGTTCTTCCCCTTTGTGTTTGGGGAAGCTGTTATATCTTTAAGATGGAATCTCATTACAGTGTATAATTGTAATTATGTAAATAAGGTTACTTCTGCCTGTCTTATGTTTAAAAAGCCAAAGGAAAATTGTTGATGATCTAGTTAGAGTGATGCATTCAAAGTGACTGTGAATACAGCTGCTGAACTTTTCCAAAACATTTCTAAAAACCTCCCTTTTCTAAAAGTGTGAGGAGAGTTCATCCTGACCAGCTGCTAATTTTGGATTAAATCACTCCATATTTTAGGAGAAGACGAATCAGTTTAGTCACCTAATTAGAAAACCATTTTGTCTGTAAATTTAGTGAGGAAATTTCATTCCAACTGAGTTATGTCACCTGGGTACAAACGTGATATTGGTTTCCAATAACGCCTTGATCTCCAAGTACACTGTGGAGCAGAGTCTGCATCACTGTTTGCTTATGCAGATGAGGAAACAGAGGCACAGAGAGGAGAAAACGCTTTTCAAGGTCATTTGAATTAAACTGTGGTTGGGTTTGGGTATAAACTCTTCTAACTCCTGCCTCAATATCTGTCTTTCCATTCCTGTCGCTGTTTTATTCGTGTCCCCTGCCTGAGAAACTTAATTAGGTTGCTGTGTTTTTTCCTCTGGTCCTAAGAACCCCACCAAACTGTGTCTTCCTTAGCATTTTACATGGAGAGAAAAAGAAAAAAAAAATCGAGTTTACTTGAACTAATGTAACATTTTCCCCAGTGCTGAGTGAATGGGGAAGTCATATGAGTGCAGCTTCTTTTGGTGCAGCAACAGATTAAGTTATACTTGCTGATATCTGGAGTCCAGGGACTGCATGTGGATTCACTGTGAGCTGGTGCAGAATACTGATGCGGACTTTTACACTTGTATTAATATCCTCAGTTAACTTTGCACTGAGCTAACCCAGGGACAGATCACACATGTTTTCAGCTGGGATATATGGCACATATTACACTTCTGCATAACCTGTGGAACAGTGAATCTGGATTCTCATATTTTTGTGCATTTTTGTTATTTAAACACGCTTTTTCTTAAAATTGCGAAGTCATGCAAAACAAAAGCTATTACAGGTTATTTATATACCTTTCTCTTAAAGCAATCTGGTCACTTTGTATTTATCAATCTAATAATATCCTGTGGAATTGCTTTGTATTATTGCACAGACAATAGCTGAAATGTTCAGTAAGCATTCTTATCAGCTGTGAGTAACCATTGCATGTCATGGGAAAACATTACAGAACAACAGAATCACCAAGACTGGAAGAAACCTTCAGGATCATGCAGTCCAACCACCAACTCAGCCCCACCATAATGACCCCTAAACCAAATCTCCAAGTGCCACATCCAGATGCCACTCCAACACTTCCAGAAATGGGGATTCTCCTGGGCAACTTCTTCCAATGCCTGTCCACTTTTACAGTGGGTTTTTTTTTTCTAATATCTAACTTGAACCTGCCCTGGTGCCAGTTTTTCACCCATTCAAGCCCCGAGCAGTCTGTTTCTCCAGGAGGATGCTGTGGGAAATGGTGCAAAACTTTTTACTGAAGGTTAGATAGACAAAGTTCCCTCTTTTGTTTCCTCTATGCTAATTAATTGCCTTTCCACCCATGCACCCTAATGTGCAGGATTCCAAGAGCTGGTCACTAGCTGAATACATGGGTTTTGAGTTTTTGATGAAGTGTTTAGAGTTGTCCAGGACAACATAAATTTCAATGACCTGGAATCAATGTAGAGCTGCCTGGCAATAACAATCGGTATTTAATTCTACACTGGAAGTGGATACTTAACATTTATTCTAACATAGAGATATTTCTGTCACAGATAAATGTATTATTCAGATGCCCCTGAAATCAATTCATGAAGCCTCTTGTCTCCTTAGGAACAAGCTAAGGGAGAGGGAATTATCTCTTAGAACCTTCCCCACATGAGCACACTGAAGTAAAAAATGTGCTCGAGTATTACATTCCAGCTAATGCTTCTGGATTTTGTGGGTCTGGTTTTGTTTCTCACTGCAGGTATTAGGCTTGGAAAGAACTGTAGTTAGCCAGTGGTTTAACCATTTCCTCTCCTAGGAGGGATAGGAATTATCCCTGTGTAATCTGACCCAAGAGAGAGTGAACCACAAACCTGGTGAGTGGCCCATCTTCTGAGCGACAGCTTGGATTTAACTCATCTGCAGTGCACTGAAATCTAAGATGATCCTTAGAAATCTGAAGTTCTGTTAAAGTTTTCATCTTTTCCTTCTCAGTCCTGTTATAGATACACTCTTCAGTGTGTTATCTGCTTTTTGATTTGCTTGTCTGTACTAAAGGCTCTTTCATAATCATGATGTGCACACCAACCGGTCATGGTTCCTGGAGGCACAGCTGAAAATTCTGTTCTCATCAATGGGAACAAATATATAATGATTTGCTTTAATCCTTCCTGCTCATGAAGCATGCTAATCTTATTAGTGAAGTAACAACAGCAGCACATGAAAGGGGTGCACTGCGGGGTTGGGTGAGGTGTTCATAAACTTGGTAACAGAGCTGGTTATTATTAAATGACCTAATAGGACATCAGTGAAATGATCAGTAAAATTGCTTTTCAGCAGCACTGTAGTTTCGGGGAAAATAAAAGTTTTGATGGAGTATTATCAGTGTCAGCTAAGCAACCCTTAATCATCAGCTGGGAGAGCTGTGTGGACACCCCACATAGGGACTGCCACCTATCAGCCAGTATCTGTGATAACAAGCTGGAACTGAACGTGTGACCCTGTTTTAGCAGCCTTGGGATTTTTTTATATCTATAGGAATAAAGACAATTTTTCATATATATTTATTTATATATTAATATATATTTATATTCATAGGAGTAAACAAAAAAGCCTTTAGCTAAGCAGACTTGAAGAGCTGTAGAGCTGTTTTTCTGGTCTTAGTGAGCTAAAGGCCCATTTTTTAGATACTGATCTTAAATGCTATTTTTTAAAACCTCTGTAACATCTGAAGCAGATTTCTGGCTAAAAACTGTTTAGGAATAGAAGTTTTGACTCTTCATGATTCATTACCAAAATGAGCTTGTCCTGGCTACCAAAAAATGTATGCTTTGTTAGACTGAGTTGACAGGATAGGTAATGTTATGTGTGAGGAACAAAACGAACTTTCCCTTTTGTGCTCATCATCTCTAGTGATATTTCAAGATATCATTGTCAGGAAGCACCACTGGTTTGACCAGTTCAAGGAATATATTGTTGGGCTGGGTAATATTAAGCAGATGGAAGGTTACTATTCTTCTTTCCCCAGCTCTTGTCTCATTGCCCTTTTTAGTTTCTCCCCTTCAGAAAGGAGAAATGGCTGCGCTGGGTTTGGTTTGTGGCGAACAAGAAAGGCAAGCCCACGTCTGAACTTGAATTTCACATCACAATAACATCCCTTCACTTTGAGGATTTCTCTGTTTTACAAACTGGACACCTTTGTTGGAGGGAATAAAGGGGAGAGGGCTCCACACTGGGAAGGGACTGATATCATTGGAGAACAAGGCTCTCTACAAACCACATATTGTCCAGGCAGGCACAAAATGAGCTTTCATGCAGGGTTCTGTCAGTGCCACTCAGCCCTGCCTGAATGGACAGCCCTCTTGTGATTTATCTCCCATTCATCAGTCAATGCCAGGGACTTTTTCAGCAGTGATGGATAAGATCTCTTTGCTAAATGTACCACTGCCTGCTGAGTATTGTTGGGCTTGAAAACTGAATGGGAAGGCAAAGCTTCCCGTCTCTCACACGTGGAGCTGCAGGTTATGAGTTACAGGAGGATTCTGAGCAGCCTAGAAAAGCACCTGCTTGATTTCTGATTCCACAAAGAGGGAGGGAATATGACTATCCCGTTATTTTATGCTGTATGAACTGATTTGTGTTTTAGCTGCTGTTTGTGTAAGAGGAATGGATTTTAGGGTTCAAAATGGATCTTATTTCCTTTACCCTCCCAGAGCTGCAGTATTTGCAGGACATTCAACATACACAGTGTAGCTGCCTATATTGTACATATTTCAAGATATTTCAAAAATTGTGTGTACTTTATGTGTAAACAGAGAGAGACTCTGAAGTATTTTGTATTAGTGCTGACCCAAATCTTTTCCCCAAACCAACCAACCAAATTTCATATTAGAGCTTTGTAACATAACAGATTTTGTCCAACAGTCCATTTGCCCCTCAGCAGAGCATTTTGTGCTTGTGTTCCGCTGTGAAGTCTGGCACTGGGACACAGCACAGCGATGCTCAGCAAGTCACTGAAGCTTTGCATTACCTGCCCTCTGAAATAAAGCACCCTGTGTTTCTTAAATTCAGTCCACAAAGCAAAGGTTTCCACCTTTCCAGGGCAACCACTTCATTTCCCGCACTTGTGGCCTCTGGAGTGCAATGTAGGGGAAGTGGAGATAATACCTGTGGGCAGGAAATCTTCTTTCTCCTTTTGAAGGAGACTCTTTACTCATATATTTTTGGGGTGAGGTCACATAACTTTGCATGGCATTATGATGTGATTGAACCAAGCATGTTCTGAGCAACACATACAATTTTTTAGACACATGGCAGAATGTAAGGGTCAGGGGGTTGAGGTAAATGCAAGAAAGATACTTTCTGTCTCAACTCTGGTACCTCTTATATGCATCTTAAAAAACAGCAACTATTTTAATAATTTAAATAGAATCATTTGTCTATGGAGAAAAATAGCAGTTCAGCTGCAAAAACTAAGGAATCTTATAGGTGCATCCTCTGTTGAAGGACTTGATAGCCTCAGGACACTGAGAATCCCAAGCAACCTAGGATTTCATTCCTTATTTGTGTGCCTGACTTGATTTTGCTGTCCATAATTAATGCAAACATCAAGGCACCACCCCACCACCAAAAACTGTGGACACAAGCTGGTGAATTTAGAGCTTGTAATTCAGAATTTGCGAATTTAGACTGCTTGTTCCACATCAGTTGATATCTTTAGGAACAAGGGCTCATGCAGAAGAAACCCTCACTCACTGTGGGCAAGGAAATCAAGCTGTGTTTTGAGTGAATATCTCACTTGCTTTTTTTTTTTTTTTTATCCCCAGGAAACTGTTGAACACCAGTGTCAGCAGTCTGCTAAGAATTTCAGGGTAGCTGGTAGGATGTGCTTTCAACAAAATTTTTAAAGCACATAAATGATCTGAGACACTTCAATTTGTGGACTTCTAGGTATTTATGGCCAATTTTAATAGTTCATTTCTAGCATTTTATCACAGGACATGGGACACTGAAGTAACTCTAATAACCTCTTGTAAGAAAAAGAAGGGAGAAAGGTCTAAAAAAAATTCTGCTGACAGTAATGTCTGGTTCAGATACTTAAATATAATGATGCCAGTAGGTGCTGCTTTAATATTGCCAGCTCTAGCAATTTTGGAAGATGTTCTTTTGTTTCAGGAAGATCATAAGTAGGGTGACATGTGATATATTTAGTGCAAACGAGTACTTAAAGAAGCAGCTGTTAAAAGATTAAACAGTCACATAAAAACTTCTTACGGTTTTATACAAATTAAAGCTGTCTCCAGGTAATCTAATTTTATATGCACTTCTTGTTCCTTTTTATTTTTTTTTAGTTTTCCCTTGGAAAATCGGCCAAAAATGTTTAATGGCAAAAAAAAGAGAGGTTTTTTCTTGCCAGAATAGTAAGATTTTCTGCTTCAAGCCTTTTCTTGTCACTGACTAAGTGGAAGACAGCCAAAATCCACATTCTGTTTGGTCTTTCTCTTGGGCTTAGGCTGTATTGTGATCACTTTATCAGCTGTTTATATGCACTTAAAGGGAGGCCACAGCTAGAAGAGGGCCACTGGTGGGACTGCAAGGATTTTGGGGGGTTTTTTAAAGCATTTTTTGTCTAAATTGTGTTGTAGAGAAATGCCAAGTGTAATGATCTTGTGCTCAAGCCAACTTAACTTCAGAGAGCGTGTTTGACGAGAAGTTAAGCCGCTTGAGCCCTCTGTGTCTGATTATCTTGGAGTGAACTTCCAACACCATCTTGCCAGATGAAAACTCCCCAAGTCTTCCTGACTTTCCACCCTTTTTAACTCCCAGAGGCTTTCCAGGTGAGCAGGAATGATTTTACAGTCCCAGAGAACTCCAGTGCAAGGTGGATCTCCCAGTACTGAGCCTTCAAACCATTTGGAAGCAGAAATCAAGGTTAGCAAGACAAGTTCAGTTGTTCCAACTTCAGCTACTGCTTTCAAGGTTGACCAGCTATGGGTTCACTTCAGATGTTCTCCATCTTGAGGGTAAATTTCATTTTAAATATTTAGAATTTTGATTTGGTGTGGAAAGAGGACAAGATTTATTAGCTAGGCATATTACAATTCCCAAAGGGAATTTTAAGTTACTGGGTGTATTTAAAGGCCTGGGTTTGGGCTGTTGAGCTACATGTTTCTAAGCCAACAATACAGGGGGGGGAAAAAAAAGAGTGGATAAATATTTTTAACTGCTTCCTCAAGGGATAACAACTTTGTAAAGCTGTGTGTGATGTTTGACTGAAAGTGAGACTATCACCCATTTCCCCTCTTTAGGCACTTTAGGGGATAGTTCACTTTCATGGGCTTTGCATTTGAATATAAAATGTGCTTTGTATGTTAATTCTTATGTTTTTCTTTCATGGATGTAGCAAAGAGGTTTTGGGTTTGGGTTTTTTTGTTGTTTTGGTCTTTTTTTTTTTTTTTTTCCCCACCCCTCTCTGGATTATCCATCTGCTTAATTGGATGAGGGGTGTGCATGTTGTTTCAGTGAGTTAATTTCTGGAGCATTAATTATTTGATAAGCTCTAATGAGGTTTTAGGCTCGAAGACTCCCATAAATTTGAATATTAAAAGTTTAACAAAATAAATCAAAAAAGTTAGCTTTTCTTTTTTTCTGACAGCTTTGGCAAGAAGGTGGGTAATTAAGAGGAAAGCACTCCGTGCCATTTGCATGAGAATGGGATACACAGAGGGAAGGGATGACATGTTTGTCCTCTGCCTTCAGCAATTTCAAATCTGGGGGAAGGGAGGCCGTGTGGCTATTGAAGCCACCTCTTGGATCTGATTTCCTGCATCACTCCAGCGTAAATGAGAGGGACAAATCTGTTCTGATCTCCTGGGCCTCTTGGGGAGTGCCCACCCTCCCCTTTGAACCCCTCCAATTCCAGCCGAACTCCTGGCGGGTTTGTGCTAAGTCTGGCACAAGAAACCTGCACAGGGCTAAATAAATAGTCACTCCCCAACTCATTTAAGAGTGTTTCAAGATGAATATCTGCACCTTTGTTTTTGGTGGCCTTGGTCCTGCTCGAATCCTCGTCAGGGTTTCCATGAATGTGTTTGAAACTGGGATGACAAAGACTCAGGCTGGAGATTTATTCCCTTTAGGTCTCCTGTAGGCAGAGGTTTGCAGACTATTTGCAATCACTTCCCTTTGAAGTTCTGGGCTCTTTTTTTGCTGAGATGGGGAGAAACAACAAGAACAGAACTGCTGTAGTAAGCTCTGCCAAATACTCAGGAGAAATAGTGCCAAAACCTGGAGGTTTAAGGAGGGTTCAGTTTTGCAGCAGTGTGAGTTTGTAAATAAAGTTTTATTTCATGGTGTTTTCCTGTTTAGATAAGTGTTAACAGTTTCAAGACTCCTTGGAATGAACAGCTGTGTTGGAGCCCTTCCAGCAATTAAGCTCTTCAGAGCATCTCCTATGCCTTGATATTGAAATGTTTTTATTTTCAGTATTGAACATGACTGCTATCATTTAGTGGCACTGAAGTTCCATGCTTAAATTTGAAGCAAATACCTGCCATTCAGGTGGTACATTTTTAGCTAGGAGTGATTATTAATGAATTATGTTGAACTTGAACTGTGTTCCATGTTTCTTCATATTGCTTTTTCTGTGTTGTATTTTCATACAGGTCACCATCCCAATTAACTACCAAGGTACTCAGAAGAAATAGATGATAACAATGAATATTTGCTGATGGACATGTCTGGTGAGTTGCTTCATTTATTTCTGGTTTTTGGCAGTTGGTCACAGCTTTACAAAAGCAGACCACTGGGCTCAGGATGCAGAATTAGTTATGAAGGTGCCATCATGTTTTTTTCCAAAAAGAAGTTTATAGAGCCGCTTGTTTCACCGTCCATGTTAATTTGTCATTGATTTTAGTTGGTCTCATGCTTTTCATGTTTTGTGCACAAAATGATTTAAGAGGTTTGTCCTTAAATATCCAACCTCTCCTAAATGGGTCAAATAGAGAAATGGAGGAACTCTATCTTCTCTGAGACACAGGTTTTCTTTGCATTGCTTTTATGTTTTTATGAACCTGGCCTTAATAAGTACTACTAGTTTTAGTTATAACCTTAAAGATTAAAATTAGCACTGTCTCTCAGTGGCATTATTTTTCAGCAACTCTGTTGGTTTTAATTCTTCTCTTTTGAGCTTCCACTTGATCCAAATAAGCCATTAAAATTAGATTATGAAGTAAAAGGTGTCTACAGGCTTCTAACATTATCGAAGCAGTTGTCATGAAGTGCTTACACAAAGCATTAATGGGGAAGGAGTTCCTGCATGTCTTTTCACATCCTTTTACATGCTGAAACTTCGAGTGTTCTAATATAATAACTAAACTTTCACAAGGACTTTCCATAGTACAGGAACAGTGCCAATTTATTTATGTATAAAGATAGTTTTTAGTTATAAAGTGCTAAAGTCCATTACAGAAAAGCCCACGATATCCTTGCAGGGGATGTGCACTTGTTGACCTGATTTCTCTTTCTGTTCTGGCTGTGTGGTTTCAAGCAGATGATTACAGACACATGGAAAATGAACTTGACATGCAAGTATCTCTGTGTTTATTGGGCGTATCTGTTTATAATCTTTTCACTTTTAAGATTTATGTTTTTCCTCAAGAAAAACAATCACCATCAGGTCAATAGCAATTGTGCATTTGGAATGCTGCACAACTCTGCTTTTAATCATGTAGGAATTGCAAGGAATAAACATTTATAAGTAAGCTTGAAGTGATTTCTCTATCTCTGATATTCCTTTTGATGTATCTGACCTCCCTTATGAAGAAATTATCTTGGTCTCCCTTGCTGTCTTCCATCTATTATGACTAATTTCTGCTGTTTCAGTTCATGTATTAAATAGCATCCACGCTGCTTATTCAAAAGCTTTGGTGTTCTGGCAGCAAAATCTGAACAATCTTTGCAAGTTCAAATCTTGGTCACTAACCCAACAGCCTAAACTGTGTGGGTTTCTGTGCAATGTTACATTTTCAACAGGTACAAGACCTCAAAAAGACTCAGTTTTAATTCCCCTTCCAGCTTTTTGGAGTGTCTGATAATCAACAACTACTCAAATTTAGGACTCAAGTTTAAACTTGAGTTTATCTCCAGCTCCTGGTTCTGCAACACAGTGCAAGTTAAGTGAATACTGTGAAATTTTATTTAGAACATAATCTTTCAGTAAACAGGTGCTTGTACAAACCGTGTCAATCTCTTGTCATTCAGGTTCTTACGAATACTAACCTTTCTAATCAGTTTATGGTTTCAGTCCATTGGCAATAATTCTTCTTTATTTAAACATCATCTGCTTGTGTGACCACATGTATTTTCCCATTCTGTTAGAGATTATGAGGTATGGAAGACAAAACCTCTTTGCAATGCGAGGAATACTCCTCATGTGCAGGGATTTGGAGGAAAGCCTGGTTTGGGGGAAGAGCAGACTCAGTGGGCAAGATTTGGCTTCGTCTGCTTGTGTAGCTTCATTATAAAGTCAAGAAACTGCTACTTTTAAAAGTGAATTAAAAAGGGTGTCTTTCATGAATATCCCTTTTACCTGTTCATTATGTTTTCTTATGACTTATAATAGAAGACCTGGGGTTTTTTTGCATGTTCAAAGTGAAAAACCTGTTGTTCACATACTGTCAAGTTAGTTACAGTCAAATTAAAGGGGAACATAGTTCTGCCAAGCTTAGAGTCTGAATTCTTGGGGTTAACATCTCAAAGAAAGAACAGTTCAACATCTAATGGGCACCTACTGGACTTGTTTATAAATTTCCCTTGACCTTAAAACAAATACCATTGAACTGTCTTGAAAATCCACTGTGAAGTAGAGGGTAGTTCTTTAAATATGTTATTGACTGTTCTTGGTACATCAGATGGGAAAAAAAAAATATATCTACAGCTAGGAAGAATGAGTGAGACGTGGAAAATGGGAAACCAGACTGGCTGAAAGCAGAGCATTGTTGCACAAAAAACCCATTTACAGCTCTGAAAATGAGAAAGAAAGAGAACTGCAGAAACAGAGGAGGAGATTTGAAGATGAGCTGCTCCCTTAAGCCACAAGAGTGGATGATCTGTTCCCACCATATCCATGCTGAGACAGACTGGAATCTCCCACTGAATCTCTCTTACCACAAACTGAGTGGAACAGGGCAAATTCAGATGATAAATATCACGAGTCTTGCAAGTTATTTAGAGCAGAGAAAACGTTCACTTTGGAGGTTTTCAATCCAGATTGGGCAAACACTTGTAAAAAAAAAAAAAAGCCCCAAACAACAAAAACACCCAAACCCATGGAAAATGGCTCAGTTAAACTGCTTAGGAGGCAAAGATGGGATAGATGATACCAATCCCACAGAAATAAGACTGGGAGTTGAAATACTCCAAGTCTGTTGAATTGTTATTGCTGCATTAATATTTTGATTGGGGAAAATGGAATAAGGGTAGAATTAATACATAGCAAGAAGGTTGAAGGAGAGGTTTGTTTTTTTCCTTCCCTTGAAGCTCATCATCAAATATAAATATCTTCGGGCACAATTTTCCTCGGGGAAAAAAAAGTTTCTACAGCAGAATTCTTTTTCAATATTAATTTTAAATTTTCTCCAATCAAGTTTAGCTTTACTAGTTCTATTTGGAAAAAGACATGGTGCTAGAATTCTGTAGAGGCAGCTACTGGCTCTCTAATCAAGACTTATTCTGATTCTCAGTAAGAACTGGATCCAAGTCATTCAAGGGTGGATTGTTTTCTCTGCCGTGCTCATTTCTGAAAGTGCAGTTTCCCTCATCCACTGATAACAATGGAGCATGTTTAAAGGAAAGGCCTGTGGAGGAGAAAAGATTTCATTAATCATGAATCATTACATTTGTCAGTTGGCAAAGGGAGACTTCCTCATTTATCCCTTGAATGAAATTAGCTCTGGCCTAGCTGCAGTTAGAAATTCTAAATTGCCTTGGCATCTATCTGTTGCTGTTTATATATGCACCATAAAATGGCAGATGGCATTTTATTAATAGCAGATGAGCTGAGTCTTTAAAGATACTTCTTTTTTTTTTTTTTCTGATATTTGGTTTCTTTGAATTTGAAATGGCACCTACCTACCTAATTTCCTGGTGCTTCTGTATAGTTTTCTTAATTAAGAGAAATAATAAATACTTTGTGTTGTTTTAAGCTGCAAATGCCACTCTCCTCCCACATCTGAGATGGCTAATAGAACACATCATGATGACCTGCATAAAGATTAGTCTTGAGGAATTTTTAGCTGAAAAGTCTATCTTGTGTTGTGGAAAATGCACTGATGCTACACAACATGATGTAGGAACTTGGATTGAGGCTGGATTTTTTTTTTTTTTCCTCCATTCTTAGTTTCTGGAATAGAAAAATACATCATCCTTTAAGGATATTGGAAAAAATATCCATCTTGCCATTTAACTGTGTGAAGTCCACTGAATGCATTGATACTCATCTATCCTGTTTAAATCAGAGAGTTTGCCTGAGTTAAAGACAAAACTTTATGAAAATTGTTGGAAGCACAAATAAAAATTTATTTTCTGGTTTAACAGTCTATTCCAGCTCCTTCACACTGATTTGTGTGCCAAACTTGGGTTACTCATTTGGCTTGTAAAGGGCCAAGATTCCAGCTCAGGCCCTGCTTGAGCTTGTTCTGAAACTCTTCCCAGGGAAAGTTTTATTGCAGTCACTCTGTAGTTGTGAATAACTTTGAGCTCTGAGGAGCAGATCTTTCTGATTTCATCAGGAAATTCACAGTCACTTCTGATTTATAACTGTGACTCTCAAGCTGCTTGTCACCAGTATGTTACTTATAATACCAGGCTCTAAAACAGAGTCCTGAGCTAAATCAGGGGCTAGATCATTAAAAGAGGTGTGGGAAGGACCGAGGAAGGAAGATGTTCTTGGGAGAAAATGACATAAGAGTGCTTCTACTGCCTAAAGATAGGTGATTCACCTTCTAGCTACATATTTTCATTGCTTTGTACATTCACTTCTATAAACTAATAAGGGTTTGGGCCTTTGAAATGTCCTCTGAGCTGCTCCCAACATTCTCAGCAGAGTGGGGTTGTGCCAGTTTTATCTGTTAGGACAGACCTTTAGGAGTGCAGAGGAAAGGCAGTGATTGTAGAAGAACCATAATTTACTAATGAGACAGGGTATGTATTTTTTTCCTGTAACAGTATAATTCTTCCCAGAAAAATCACAAAGTATTCGTTAGAGCTCAGTCTGCCTTCAAAAACATTTCATGCTGCTTTTTTCAGTGCTTCTTTCCAGCTTTGTATAGTACTCTTTTAATGTTTTCCAGCGTGTGGGAAAAACCCCATATAAAGAAGGTGTGCAAACACCCAAATGCTGAAGCGAGGAAAACGTTCGTGAGGAAATAAATACACAAAGAAACTAAAACAGAAACAACACAACTGATATGTTTCTGCAGCCTAATCTCTGTAAGAGTGCTATCTAATGGCAGGATGAATTCCATTCCATGGAAAGATGCTGAGAAAGCACCCTGTTAGAAAGTTTGGAGCTTATGGGGTATAGGATACACTTGTTCTTGAACTCTTCCCTGCAGATCTGCCGTGGTTCACTGGTTGAGGTGAGATGCTGGACAAGGTGGGCTTGCTATGGTCACTATTCAGATCTTAAAAACATTAGTCCTTCCTTTAGGACAGACTAATATGTCTGTGCTAAAATGCATAATCTACTGGCACAGCAAAATACCTCAACAGAAAGTTTTAGGCATGGGGTAAAAGACAACTAAAAACTTGTATTGGTCACACATGACCCAATTACTGATGTTCCCCAAGCACTGCTGAGGAAGACAATACATTCAAAGAGAATAAACTTCTTATATATGCCCAAAGAAACAAAATATATGTGTATTTATATCCCCCAACTGAGAGCAGATAACTTGTACAAAATTGTGACTTGCTTTTTGTCCTTTGTCCTCTGCACTGTATACTGTTGAAAAGACACTGTTTTTGTCTTCCCTTTATCTCTCTTTGAGCAATGGATGACTAAAACCCATTCTTCCTCCTTAGCTGTTGGTTTCCCCGAGCTAAAATTTTTTAAGTTCTCTTGGCATTATTGAACTTTTCTTATTCCTTTTTGAATTCCTGTAGAGCACAAGAAACCAAAAACCTGTGGGATTTTTGTCTTGCTATAGAGAGGATCAGGTCATTGCAGTAAGTTGGCACACACTGGCAAATAGAGGGGCACCAATATTTTATATACCTAATATATGTGTTATATATTATATATGCAATAGAAACAGCTATTTTTCTCTTTGTGCCATAGTGAGTGTATCAAAGCTAATTTTCTTGAAGAGCCTTCAATGCAGCTTGTATGAAAAATATAGTTCTTGTACGTAGATCACCCTTAAGAATTGTCAGCATTGGGATAAGATATAAATCTCTAAACATCACAAATCAGCCTCAAACTCCAGATTGAGATTCTGAAGACTGTATGACAAAGAAAATGAGTACCTGGTAACCTATTCTGTAAAGAGTAATAAAACTGAATAGCCAAGCAGTCTCTACTGAAGTAGATTCCTGCAATGAAAATCTTGTATTCAGAGTTTTTACCTTCTGCTTATTTTCATTTCTTTCTGGAGGTGGCTGAAAACAGGCAGAAACTGATTTGATACACGAATTCTGACTTTTGTTGTAGATCTGAGTTTAAACAATACCTTGGGCAAAGCATTGCAAAATATTATTGATGCTTTCAGGTTGTTCTCTTTGGAAAACCTTAATGCCAACCAGAATAAAAACAGGTAGGAAATCTTATATCCATAGTATTTTTAATATCCATTATTTCTTCTCATTTTTGCATCTATCTTGCGTCTATATATGCATGCAGCAGACACAATTTCAAAGTAACAGGCCACGTGTACAAAAAAAAAAATAAAAATATACAAAAAAAAATTAAAAAAAAATTAAAATATACATTGGTTTTGAATGACAATCACTTAAAATCTACCCACTGAAGATTATAAATTCTACCCATATCTACAGGGTGGTTCTGAAAGGAGGATCTCTGTGTTGCATGAGTGAATAAATGCTCTTTTTGTTGACTTTCTCAAATTTTGTTCACTTCCAGTACCAGTTCCATGTTGCTTTAAAAAGTGAAGAAGTCCTGCAAGTATCTTTTTATTTTCCCGTTATTATTCCTGTAGCAGCTGGGATATAATTCCTCTGCTCTAGGACTCTAAAATTCCTAATTATCTCTCTTCGAGCTGAAGTGTTCTGTGCCATTCAAAGAACTCAGGAGGAATTTAAGAAGAAATTCCTCAAAGAGGGTGAATTTTGAAGGAAAGGTAATGATAGTTTTTTGGTTCAGCATGTTTGGGCCTGAGAGATATTGTTTGTTGTGTGTTTAATAAGGCAGATGGAGTCAGGTCAAAACACACGTGGAAAACTTATTGTTGCATATGTGTGAATCAATTGAATGTGCAAAGTAACCAGGGAACACTGGAAATGCTGCTTTCATGCCTGGTAGTATTTCCTAAAAATAGAAGATCTTTAAAATTAGTGGATTCAAAGACTACCAGGCTTTTATTGCGCCAGAGGAGAGTAAAACAATTTTATTTATCAATCATTAAATGGGCAAGAGATCTCAAAAAAACCATCACCTTTCAGAATGTTGTCATGAGATTGTTTCATAAAACTCTTTTCTTCATTAACAATATGTTTTTTGTAGCTTTTTCTGCCATAGAAAGAGGGAGACCAGCCACCTCTGATGTATTTTGGATAATAAGATAAATTAAGTAAGTATTCAGGGTTCTGTAAGACATTTTCTTGTCTGGTGGAAGTAGTAAATAAACAGCCTGTGTTGATCTTCTCTTCTAATACTGTTTGATTAACTAGTGTTGTATCATTGTTTTCCTCTGGTTTTATTATAATAATTTCATTTTCCCGTTGTGGGGTTACTAGGAATAGTAAGTGATCCATAATTTGGAACTGATATTTTACCGTGCACAGGCTGCTTCCTGAAGCCAATCTTGGCTGTCCACCAAGGCTATAAGGTAACATTCTATATCCTAAAGTAAAGTGTTTTAAACCATCGATTTTTTTTTTTTTTTTTTGGGGGGGTCATTAACAAACTAATAAGCAGGCTATTTAACGCCGATGCTAAATGTAAATTGTCAACGAGGCGGCAGCCAGTGGCATCCTGCTGACAAGTGATAATGTCATTTCAACGTGTCCTCAGAGCATGGTAATTACTGCTGCACTCATGAATGTATATAGCTCGATGTTTACCTGATTTGAATATGAAAGGCTTGCTGAGAAGTTCCTACGTGCTCCCTGCACGCTGGAAAATATGCGGGGGCGAACAATCCGCGGGGACGATTAATTCGGGTTCCACTGACCCGAGGCCTTCAAACAACGTGAGTGCAGAGTTGGTTTTGTATTATTAAAATACTGCTCTTGATTTCTCCATCTCGAGGATGGATTGGTATTGAGTAAGGGTGGCAGAACAGGTTGGGCAAAGTGACCCATATCCCTTTATGTTACTTCCTTCTAACGGTGTAGAATCGTGGTCTACGTGACTGATGGTCAGAAATTTGCTGTATTAAGAAATAATTGTGGAATGTATTAATGAAAATCAGCATTTCTCATTTTGCTCCTGAATAACTGTGAGTTCTGCAGCGCTGGTGTTGGTGTTGTATCGAACCAGAGGAAAATATTCCAAGTGTTTTATAAACATGGAGAATAAAAACAGAGAGCAGACCTGTCATTCAGATATTAGCAGATGTAGCCATCAGCTGAACTCCAAGGCCTTGGGATCTGAAGGAGTGAAACAGGGATGCAGTAGGGCTGTAAGTTTTTTATTTTTTCTGTATGTTGAGGAATAAAAGCTCAACACTTTGCATTATTCTGGAGAGATGGAATTTCTTGTGTCTTCTCCATGGCAGTTATTAGAAATACTTCAAGCTGTACGACTGCATCATGCAATTTGTGCTGGGTATGATGGATTTCTGATGAAGGCCTGATGGAGATGCAATTAAAACATTTCATCCACAATGTAGCTGGAATGAAGATAGAGCCCCCAGATACTCAAAACTTTTCCAATGCTGAAATAATCAGGCCTTTCCTGAACAAACAAACAAACAAAAAGCAGAAATTAAATCAATTACAGTCCGCATCCTATTTTTGTCTCACCAGAAAAAAAATATTAAAAGGCCTGAGGAAGCAGATTAAAATCTAGTAAACATCAATTTATGTTTTAATTGCATTCAGAAAGGATGCCTTAGAAGCAGATCTGATTTGCCTCCTTAGAAAGCTGTTCAAACCTCATTACCTAGTGCCTATATACCTTCTTTTAATTTCTTTTTGGAATATGCTCATTACATCCTTTGTTCTTAGGTTAACATTGTGCTTTTACACCCTGGCTTGAAGCTCCTTCCTTTATTTTCACTGTATTTAAAGACAGCAGCCACATTCCCCGCCAGCTTTTCACAGAGCTGAGCAAACCTCTTCACATAAAATTGCTGTGGCCTTTTCCTTCAGCTTTATCCCCTTCTTGCCTGTGATTTATCTCTCAGAGGATCCCAGGGTTTGCTCTCAGTTCCTCCTCAGACATGTCACGCTCGTGGTTCATAATGCCCCGAGATTGAGTAGCAGGCACAGGCTTGTCTTCATTGTTTTGTACTGATGGCCAAATTTGTTGGTCCCCAAAGGTACAACCTTTCACTTTGCTTTATGCAGTTCCTTTTATTTATTTATTCCTTAGGATCACCCAGTGCTTCCTGCAGGCCCCTTGTAGATAGCATTTCCAAATGCTGGGATGTTGGTGTGCTCTTGGAGAGTTTGTTATTAATGATCTCAGCAAAATTTGTCCCCGGATTGTTCCGTGAGGAGCTTTAGCTCTGATCTGTCTCCAGTCAGGAGCTCTCCCTTTAACATTATGGGGGGCACAGTCTTCCTCTTGTTCTCCTAAACTTGATTTTACCAGGGGGGGCTTTGATGTGGCAATAAGTCAAGATGCTTCACTAAGTCCCAGTGGAGCATCCCTTTGTTCTCTGTTCCTTCTGGGAAGCCAGGTATATTATGAGAGAAAGTATCTGAGGTCAGCTGGGATCAAACTCTTTCTTTTAAATTTAACTTTACCCTTTTCCCTTTAGGGTCTGAGCCAGAGTTTTATGTGTTATTAAAACCAGTCGGCAAAGCATTTCCTTTCCAAAGTTACTGCATTTGCAGATTTCTAATTGCAGGCAGCTCCATGCATTGTGATAGATTGCTTAAACATCCTTGCTACTGTGCATACAATTTCATAGGCAGTTCTTTCCAGTCTTCTGGACTGTTTTCCAGTCCCTCTGGCTTGCATCAAGCATTGTTGCTACTGGTTTGTGTCTCTGTAGCTCTGTTTCCTCTTGATACTTATAATTTACAAGCTATTCTTGCCTTATTGTTACATGTTTTGATGTCCAAGACAGCTTTCTGTCTGTCAGTGGGCCTGTTTTCTCCCATCCCATGTAGGGTCTCAGTTTGGCCACAGTATTCTCTTGAGATGGTTGATTTTTGCTGCATTCTTTCCACAAGGTTCCTCTCCCTTGCCATCTTTTCCATCCTGCCTCAGTGCTTGCTCACTTTGCAGATTCCTCTGTAAATTGTAGCAGCTTTCCCTGAACAGAATCAAAGCCTCCTGGAGATTAATGTACCTCAAGTACTTTATTCAACTGAATTCATACCTTGGTTAATTTTTTAGTCTTCCCTTTTCAAGACAAGGCCAAAGAAGCCTAATTCTGATCAGTTTTCTGTTTAGGTTGAAGTAATTTGGAGTAGATTGATGCAGGGTTATTCTAGAAACACTTACAGGAAATGCTCATCTGCTGCTTACCAAGACAAGATGTCATCTCTTCACACTTCTTCTTGGCAGAAGGTTTCCCAGCTGAGCTCTTCCCATGTGGGCAGGCAGCTGGGGGAGCTGAAAACTTCCTTTTGTGAGGCAGAACTTGGTGCTGTTCCTCCCTGCCAAAGCTGGCTGTGACAGAACATATTCCAGATCTACCACAACAGAGCAATTTATCAAAGTGCCCTTAATCCAAATGGATTATTTTATCCATTTTTTATTATAAATGAATAAACTAGTAGAAAACTCAGACGTAAGCTAGAATGAGCTTTTTTAATTTTTTCTTTTTTTTTTTTTAGATCCCATTTTCATTTTTATAATTGCATTTGAGATAGAGATGTGGGATTTTTCAGCAATGTTCTGACTTGCAGATGATATTTGTCTCTTCAAGATCGTTGCCTCTTTCTCGGGGAAAAAAAAAATCTTTAATTAATTTATTTTTTTTTTAAATTTCAGACAATATTTGTTGTTGCCAAAGCAAGATACTGTGAAAACAAGAATCCCAGTTAATTTCTTCCCTTTCTCCCCTCAGCCCTCAAAACTGGGCTCTGTCTGTAAGGCAAAGACAATACTTCTTTGTGCTATGTCTGTTGGTGGATGTGTAGTCCACTATAATCAATCCTATAGGATCAGCACTTTTTCTGAGATATTCTGTTTATTCCAGATGTCAGCTAATATTTTGTCCTGGCTCTTACTTAAGTCTCTGTCATTCTTCCCATTACATCAAGCCCTCTCCCAGTTTTAAATACCTGATCTGCTGAGAGGAACTTCTGAAGTGTGATGTGCTGTCACATCCTAATTACCTAAACAGAGCTGTAAAGACTTTTATTTCTTCTCAAAAACTGTTTACTCCAGTGGATCCAAATAATTAGGGACTACTTTATTTTTGAGTAAATAGTGGAGAAAGGGGCACTGGGAAAACCTGCGAGCTTAAGATGCGATTTCCATATGCAAGTGAGGGGAGAGAAGGAAAGAATGGAGAAGAAAAACCCTGCACAGACCAATTAAAATTTTAAGAACAGTGCACAGAGTTTGTCCATGAACATTTGTTTAAATACTGAGAAAATCCTGAATTCCAGGTGCCATTGTTATAGGCCCATTTTCCAGATACTGCTCTTAAGGAAAAAGCAGAAAAAACAAAACAAAAAAAACCACAACCAAACAAAACAACACAAACTCATAAGGTTCTATCTGGCAAATAGTTTTATAATCCTTTTCCTGGTGAAACACAGATGGCCACTGAGCAGCCATCCAGATGCTCCTGCAGGAAGCTCAATCTCTCTGTGGAGCCATTTGGAGGGGTATCCGTGGGTGCTGCTGCCATGGAACAATGCAGCATTTATATCCTCCTAGCTGGAGAGGTGATCTGAAAGAGCAGGAACACATTCTTAGGTCGAGAGGGAATTAACTTCTGACATGAGAAATAAATCCTGTTGTCACCTGGAGCAGTTGGTTTGGTCCACCCACCCAAAAGCTGGAGGATCCACACAGCCTTTGGTGGTGTGTGCGTTCAGCAGCCAAAATACAAGCAATGAAATGTGGATGTCAGTCTGATATGGTGTCAGCTGGCATAAAAAATGAAGCAGAATGAAAGGAAAAGCATCCTTTCATAATAAATACATACATATTTATTTATAAATATTCATAATAAATACAACAGTTACAGCCTGTTGAAGAAAGCAGCGCTTAAATTTTCAGTGTGGATAGTTAAAGGCCCCTCTTTGAAAACATGTAGGAAATATGCTTATTTTGCCCATGATACCAGCATAGAGAAGGAAGTAAAAAAGGATTAAGAAAGCAGAGTAGACAGATAATAGAATTCAGTCTCATTGCTACTAATAAGCACGAAGCTGAACATCTGCTTAAGTGCATGTCTGGGTTATAACATAAAGATAACTATCATAATTGTACCTTGATATTTCCATAGCAGAGATTTTAGTGGGTGATAACCAGCATAATGCAAATATAAATGTTACACCGTGGTAGAAGCTGTACAATTATTTTACTTGTGATTTATAGGGAGAAAAAAGAAATCAAGTGGTCTGCAGTTTTGTGCTTTTGTTGGTTTTTGTTTGTTTATTAGTGTTTGTTGTTGTTGTTGTTGTTTGGGTTTTTTGGTTTGTTGTTTTGGTTTTTTTTTTTTTTTTAAGAAAATCCTCAGAATATATTAAATAATTTGAGGAAATGCTAGAATGAACTGAGCACTCAAAATCTGATGTCAAAAAATCTCTTCTAGTAAGGGAAACTGCTTGGAGCAGTTTCTGTCCCGTAGCAACCTGTGGTAGTGGTTGATTTTTGAGTATTAATTCCCAGGAAAGAACTCTTCCTTGTGCTGCCAGTTTAGTGTTCATGCTGCAGAAAATGCCTTCCAGAACAAAATAGAGAAATAATAACAATGATAGAACCAGATATTGCACTGGGTGATTGTTTTTACATAAATAAATAGAAATTCCATAACAAATCTTTCAGAGGAGATGAGATGTCACGTTAACTTCTGTTGCTCATGTGGGAAAGACCTGAACTGAAGACCAAAATGTTCTGGCAGAAAGAGTGTTTGGCCATGGGAGAATGAGATGTCAGTGATGTAAAACAACCCTGTTGTCAGATTTAAACAATTTGTTCAACTCAGCGTGCTGGGTTTGTATTCATCTCTGGAGGTTATGATGTTTTATAGTTTGAATTTCAGGTACTGAGCTTCACATAAGTGAAATGTTCCCTACCTTTTTTTGCAATATGCTTGAAATTCCTGAGACTTTGTGACTGCATGGAGCAGATAAGGCAAGACTTGGGTCTTTTATTTGTTTTCTCAGAGTAGAATGCTGCTGGAGAGGGTCTTTGTGATGCTTCATTGTTATTCTACCATGTATAGCTTTGGGGCAGCTGGTCTATTATAAGCCCACGTAGTTATGAGTGAGAGACTGAAAATTTATTCATCTGGGGAAGATGCACCATTTCTGACAAATGCAATTAGTAACTGGGGCTTTTGGGGATTTTTTTTTTTTTGGGGGGGAGGGGGTGTTTTTTGTTGATGTTTTGTTTTTCCAGTTGAGAAGGTATATGAAAATACTGTGTATTTTTCAATATGTGACTATATATGAGTTTTATTTTGCAGTAGCCCTCAAACTTCTCAGAAGGTAGGAACATGGCATATTGTAACAACTACAGACTTGAACTTTCAACAACAAACAAATAAGTTTTCACATCCTTTTCTCTGAGCTGTTTGTTTCAGCAGTAAAGGGTAGTAAAGGCATAAAAATATAGTTTGCCTGTCCCATTGGTTAACAGTTTCAGGTACTTAATACTGAAATATTCAGGGAGGAATTAGCAGGTTGGGCAGCTTTAGAGCCTTCAGCTTTCTAAGACAGTGACAGGACTTGAGGAAAGTCATGAAGCTGAGACAGGGGAGGTTTAGGTTGGATATCAGGAAAAGGTTTTTCACCCAGAGGGTGAAAAATCAGGAGAAACATCAAGACATGAGGTTTTCCTTGGTGAACACTCTGTTTTCTTTTTAGCAGTATGTGCCACATCACTTTAAATCAATTAAACATGCCATTGAGAAGTGCATGGCAAAAACTGCCAGTGCCAGTCTCTCCCACTGTGGCACAGAGAAATGCAGATTTTCAGATTTCATATTTGGCAACAGAGTATAATTTTTATAGCTTGTTTTCCTCCTTCAGAACAGATATAATTGGGAGTGGAAAAAAATGTTAAATAATTACTATTTCTCAGTGACATTTCGGTAGGAAAAGTTTTTTTGTGTTAAACTCATAATATTCCAAGTTATCAAAAATATTGGTCTGGCATTATTCTTCACAATAAATCACCTTCAATAAACTTTTCTCCTCTAATTTTAATTTTTTAATAAATTTATTCCAATATAGTATTTGACTGAGAGTTTATCACTGAACTCAAAAGAAAAAGCTTCTATACTGTACAAATTAAAATGCTCTGCTTGGGAAAGTAACATCAGCTAAACAACTACCCACAGTCCACAATAGATGTGAATGAGATATTTCATTCACTAAATGCAAATACAGCTCTGGTTTGCATAGAAGATAACTTAAACTCAAATTGCCACAGATCTTGGTTATAATTACATCAAAATGAATACTCAAAGTGTTTCCAGATAAAAACTTTTGTCAAAAATCACATGCTTGCATTTCAAGAAAAAAATGCATTGAAGACTGAGTTGTTTCTTTGTTTGTTTGTTGGGTTTTTTGTTTGTTTTTTGTTGTTTTTTTTTTTTTGTTTGTTTGTTTTTTTTGAGCAATAAACTCAAGCAATACAGGTTTAGGATGACCTGAGCTGAATTTATTGTAATGTGGAAATAAACACTTATGTATTTTAATGCTGTTGACATCAGACTAATTCGTTTATCTCTTCCCTAGATATTCCTGACCTTCCTCCAAAATCAACTGCATGGGACTGGTGGGACCATCCTCAGGACTTGGAAGGAACTGTGTTAAATTCTATCCATGACTATTTGACTATACTATCGTGGAGTGGTGGAAATAGCTCTGTTTTCTGCTCCCTTCCCTGCACTTCACTCAAGGATTAAGGAATCACCTCTTCTTAACCAAAGTAGTGGTAAGTTTGTAAGTCAGCGTGTTCTGACCGTCACTTGATATTTAATGTCTGATCTGTTCAGATTTGGGTAGTAAAGTGGACCCCAAGAACAACTTCCCTTATAACAGAAATGTGTGTTTTGCTGTTTCCAGTTCCCAAACCATCCTTTGGTCCACATCAGAGTGTTTGAGCAGATTGCTGGCAGTGGATCAGCTTCTCTGCAAAGTCCTGCTGATCTTTGCTGACCTGAGCTCCATCCCACAGGTCCTGCTGTGCTCCACGAGGTCGTCTGACCACAGATTTTGGTTAAAGAGAAGGGAGCAGCCAGCACAAAGGTTAAAAACTCACCTCACAGCTGCTGCTCTGACTGCTGGAATCAGTGATTACCGTGCTGGTGTCCAGCAGCCCTCCAGAGCAGCCCCAGAGATCTGGGACGCTGCAAATCTGCCACAAGAACTGTTTGCTGCTTTCAGATAACTCAGATGCAAACCAAACCTCAGGCCAAAGGCAGCTCCTGGCATGGCTTTAGAACTAATCTCCACTGGTGACTGGTTTTCTTCTGAAACACCAGGGAGACTGTTTTGCTTTTTTTTTTTTTTTTTTTTCTGGTGACCATCCTTTACAGATCCAGCTGCTTATTTTATGATAGCAGTTAAAGGAGAACCCAAGATGCTCTCTTGACCCTTTTAGGTGGCTTATGGGGTTTTAATAGGACAGCTGAGAATTAACTCCCCAGAAAGCATCACAGGGACATTATGGAGTCGGCTACATATGTGCTTGTAGGATTAGACCTTAGGTCAGATAATTATTGCCAGTTTTTTTTTTCTTTTTACTTAAATGTCAGAGATGTGATAGGTGTAACTCTTGGGTGTCCTTCAGAGAGCTGACTCCATCTGTTCACAGAAAGCTCTTTGTGGTCACTGCAATCAGCTCCAATGGCTGAACACTCCCCCAAGCTGAATCCAGTTGTTTGTTTCCAGGACTGTGGTTTATTTGAGTTTTATTCAGGTTAAATTGAATAATTAGGTATCGACGGTGGGCTGTCCCTGTCCCCTCCTCAGCTGGACAGTGGGGAGAAAATGTGATGAAAGGCTTGTGGATCCTGGACAGGAACCAGAAGAGATCACTCACCAATGACCATCGTGGGCAAAACAGGCTTGACTTGGGGAAGTGAGTTTTCTTACCAGTCAAATCAGAATAAGGCAACGAGAAATAAAACCAAATCTTGCAAACATCTTCCCCCCCATTCCCTCCCTCCTTCCTGGGCTGAGGGCTGCGAAAATGTGAGGTATCCTCCTCACCATGATCATCACCACAGGCTGCAGAAAGTGCACCCTAAATCACATTTTCTCAGCTGTGTGGAATATGGAATGGCACAGACAGAGCATTGCTAACCTTGATCACACGAGAGACAAAGCAAACTTTTGTCCCTCACCTATAGCTTATCAATCTTTAACAACATCACAAAGTGTGTAGTGACTATTAAGTTAGTCCTTTAAAATGCTTTGGCTTTCCAAAAAATAATTTAAAATTCTTCTTAGCCACTGCATTGCAACACTTCCCCTCCCCATTATTTTTTTTTTTTTCCCCAACTAAATTTCTGCTTGTCTTCTCAGGCAGTGTGCTTATTTAAATGTACAGGGAAAATCTGCAGTGCTGTGTTCATGAAGGTATGGAAAGCATATATTTATCACAACAAAAGGGAAACGAAGGAAGGGAGGATATTGTCACTTTTTTTTTCTTCACCATTAACCTCTTAAGTCTTTAGTAAATTGGCTGTCCTTTAATCACATCCTTAATAACCCATGATGAGCTATTAATTGTATGTGCACTAAATCACGTGCAAAATGCCCCTGTACTGTTGTGGCTTCCCTTCTCTCAGACTGTAGCAGCAAGAATTTATCTAAAAATTCTTTAGCTTTATCCTAATTGTGTTTAGGACTCCAAAGCTCACATCCCCAGACCAATATGAAGTTGATTTTCCCATTTAGTCAAGGTAACTTCACTTTATTTAGCCTGTGGGCTCACAAAGATGACAATTTGTTCCATTTCCTGCCTGGTCTTTTCTTTCCCTCCCAGAAGTTTTTCTTTCTCTTCTGAAAATGGAAAAACATGAAGATAGTAGCTGGCAAAGACATGGTATTGTGCCTCTTCTTGGGATGTTCATGTTCTATTTATAGGAATTTTGTTTCACTGTTTTCATAAGGATTGAAACACCTTTTTAGATGTATTTGGTTGGCCTAACCTTACAGAGATGATGGTGATTTCATGTCAGCAGAAACCAACTGTTTAAAACAGCAGCTTTCTGGGTGCAGCAGTTTTGTTCCAAAGCAGGTTCCACTTCTTTTAACTGCTAATTTGGTAATGCCCAGAGAAAGTGTTCTATCAATTTACATGTCCAACTGCTACTTCCATGTTTAATTGCTATCTAATATTTAATCAATTCCCGGTTCTCCCCTTTGGCTTCCTAAGACTGAGCTAAAATAGAACAATTCCAGTTTATCCCCTCTTTGAGCAGCTTCTCCACTGCATTTTCAATGCCACAGAGAGCAGTGCTTTTCCTCTTATTATTCTTATTTTAATCTTCTGCTTTGCTAAACGTGTCACTTGACTTTTACATAAAATGAATTAATCAAGAGCTTTTCCAGTACTGTGTGTAAAAGGGTAGGGTTGGTAGTTGTGCTGTTTTATTTTCTAGGTCCTCGTGGAAAAACTACAAAAGAAGCAAGAGGAAAACCACGGTGTGTGTTGCTACAACATGCTGATTTACTGAAAGACAACCAGCACAGGTTTCATATGGAAGTTGATTTGATCTGCATCAACAACATGTCTGGATGAAAAGGATGTGCTTCCTACACTGCTGAAAGTAAGTTCCTTGTAGTCTGTATTATTGCCTGCTGTGCCCATCAAATTGAATTAACACGTAGTGAGTGGGTGAAAAATGGTGCCTGGATCAATTGTTTTGGGAATGGCTGTAGGGAAAGCTGATGTTTATTCAGACCAACACCCCCAAAAATCAATGGGATGCAGCTGACAGTGCACATGTGTTGTCATCAAAGCAGCTCAAATTCAGCTTCATGCTTAGTGTGCAGTGAGGAATCAGCACTCACTGGACAATAACAGCTATTTTTAGCCAGGGCTATTTGTTTGCATACCTGCTCCACTGATGCAAACACATCACCTGCTGCACAGTAAATGCCCTCTCAAAAATAAATAGATAAATCTTCTTAAAATATTAGGAGTTTTCGTAAGTTTTGGTGGGAAGCTCGTTCTCACAAGTACCATTTGTCCTACCCCAACCTCTGAAACAGCCCTGAAACCTCTCAAGAAATGAAAGAGGGGGAACTGAAGAAACAACACAAGAGACACAATTTACCAAGAAACAGCAAATGTTTGAAAATTTAGGTCAAATATATTCATAGCTTCAGTGAAATAATGTGTATCAACATTATTTAGCATTTCAACCTCCAATCCTAAATAATTACCTACAAAACCTAATAAAAAACCCCAAACAAAACCATTCCATTACCCTATATAGGAGAAATGCTTTCTTCAAAATCTGTATATGGACAAGATACTTGCCACGAGTTAGAGGAACAAAAAAGAGCATTCCAGAAACAGGAATTCCTCTTAATAGAAACAAAGCTGGGAATTTCCAATTTTTTTTTTTTTTTTTAATCTTCTCTCTCTAAGATTTGCCTTCTCTCTCTAAGATTCATTTTGTGTGTTGGGTTTCCTCACCAAGGTCTCAGAGATCTTATTTTAATAACAGAGTTGTACAACTAATTTTGAGGGGTAAACATTCAAAAACTTGTAGAATTAGAAAAATTAGAATTAGAGAAATCTAGGAACTGAAATCACTGGAAGTGACTTGCCACGTTTTTAAAGGTAAGGGACTCGCTGCACTAGGTTTGCTGGGAGGTGTAATCTTTTATTAGCCAACTAAATATATGATTTATATCAATATCGGGTACACAAGGTACAAGCTCTCCATTTTCCCTGGTGAGGGAAATACTTTATCACCCAATTGATTGGGACTGAATGATGAGATTGTGCATTGAGCAACTACAAGAAATAGGGGAGACTATTACACCACTTGAACCAGACTCCATTTGCAAAAATCAATTCTACCACGAGAAAAATATTTGTTGCTTTTTCTCCCCCCCAACACCCCCGTGAGAAGGATTGATGCTTAATATCACAGAAAGCCTTCAACCCCTGGCTGGCACTCAGAAAATATGTTACATTTGCTTAAGCTGTTGTGCCATTACAATATTGCATGTAAACAGAAACAAATTATGCACATTAATTTCTCAGGGGTGAGAAATTATAACGTGGGGCAATGATTACTCTGCCTAATGTGTATTTATTTATTAGACACGTCAGAACCCGCTCACAACTGCTATCAGCAGGTAAAAATATTTGGTGTACCTCAAATCCAAGGTTGCTAAACCAGTCAGTACATCTCTGTGTTTCAGTTTGTTTTGGAGTCTGCTGTAAAAAAACTGTCCTAACAATTATGTAACCTGGGGCTTTGCTCGGTAAGGTTTCAGTGTTTTCTTTATTGTGACAATCACTACTCAGTATCTTTACACTGCAAGGTGATGTAGCTATATTTTTTATATATTTAAGGGGCAGGGTGTTAAAATATACTGCTTGAAAAAGCAAGTTTAACTAAGCAAGTTTAACTAATTAACTCAGGGGATTCTGAGCCCCAGTGCCTTGAAACCATTTGTTCCCTAACCTGCACCCAGGAAATGTTCTGGATCTCTCCAAGCCTCTCCTCCTCCAGATGTAGCTGCCAGCCCCGGGGTTTTTCTTTGCTGCTTGTCTTTTCTGTCTCTCTGCCTGCCCATCCTCTGTTCCCCCGAGTGGCAGCAAATCCAGTTTCAGTGCTGAAGAAGGTTAATATAAAATTTGAGTGTAAATGTAAAAAGAAGCAACAAATGGAAGAGGTAGAAAACCAAGTGGGATGGAGAGGAAGGCCAGGCATACCTGGTGTGAGAAGTGGTTCTCACAGGGGAAAAATGTTAACACAGTGACCAACTATAATAGTGTTTTTTCTACCAAGGGCAAGCTAAATGTGTTTAATTGTGAAGCTCTTTATAGTCGTATGTGTTTAGTATATTCAAACTGGGAAGTGCTGTTGTACTTGGACACGATATAAAAATAAATTCTAACTTTTTCTATCCAGTAAAACAGCTTGAGCTATTAGCATTAGCCATTATGGACCCCAGCAGAGGTGGAGCAATCTCATTAGGAATGTAAATGTCAGGTAGGACACTTAAAAACCTCATTATGGAGAAGAACCCAAGTACCAAAAGTGACATAAATTGCTGCCCAACTTGAATATTGCAGAAGAGAAATCCTGCAGAGCTCTGTTATGTGGTTTGATTGGAATGACAATTACTAGCAGCTTTATCTTGATATAATGAAGATTAAATGTACATTTAACTAGGCTTGTGCTCAAACTGACTGACTAAAAAGAAAATAATATAGAGAAAGGCAGTAAGTCTCTTTAAATATTGAATAAAACTCTTAAGGCAATAAAAACATTTTGTAGGAGTTCTGTGTACTTTTAACAGTGTATCTATTGATAGTAATGCCTCAGATTGACATGTGGTATAAAATTACATAGATATGACTCTTTCAGATCTGAAATTTAGGGGCTTGCTCAGCAAAAATCACTTCCCTACTATAAAATTAGCTATTAATTTAGTGGAATTCCGCATTTAGTTGCCTAATGCTTCCCTTGCCTTACTTTGTGGTGGAGAAAGTAGGGTCTACCTGGCAGGAGGATGAAGAAATGCCAGGTAAGAATGGTTCGGCAGGGAGGAAAGATAACATCAGGGATTTGCAGAGGACAACACAGACGAAGTGCTTTTTACTCTTTACCTTCCAGCTTTGTCCTTGCTCTGTCTTTCTCTCTTCTCACTCCTTTTCCCATTGTCAAGGAATCTTTGGAGTGCAGTAGGACTGGCTGTCTGCTTTGATGTAAATAAAATTAAACTGATCCCCTTGCAGGCAATCAGTTTTGATTATTTTGATTTCTCCTTGTTTAAAGGGATTGGTGGGGGTGTTACAGTGTTACACCCAGAACTCTGATCATGTTGGGGGCTAATCAGAATATGGAGCTTTATGCACTCTGCTGTATCAAGATTAGCCACAGGGCAATTAGGAAGAACCTAACCAGGCTCAAGATTTATGCCTAACAGAGGCATAAATATCCAGGATTCATCCTTGCACGTTCAGCAGCTCAGCTGTTCTGTATAATCAATGGCATGTATTTTTTTGTTATGTTTTGGTTTGGTTTTTGTGACAGAAAATCTGTCTAAACAAGACATAGTAAGTACAGTACCTGGTGGTTTTTTGGTTTGGGGTTTTTTTTTGGTTGGTTGATTGTTTTGTGTGGGTTTTTTTTTTTCTGAGGAAAGAAATCAGAACCAAGAAGAGATCTGAAGTAATAAAGGTACTGGACTGAGTTTGTTATACCCATAAGGCATAAATTAGTTGGGCTTTAGATTTAAATCTCCATTGGATTTGCTCACTCACTGCTGTCCATATAAAACCATCACATTGTTTAGCACAATTAGGCTTGATTGTTTAAGCAGTCTGGATTGAAATAGCATTAATTAGTTATGTCATGCTATTATTCATTGTCCATAAACTTGCTGTTGCCATTCAGATCATGCTTGGATTTACTGGCAGAGCAGAACCTTGAAAAACATATCAGACAATATATTTTATGGAGCTGATTTATTTTTTGCTTATTCCGTTTTCTGAGGAAAGACAAATTGCAATGTTTAGAAGAGCTTTTTAAGCCTAAAATGGAGCAGGGAATGAGAAAGAACATGGAGATAGGACCAAGTTTTACCAATTTATGTTAATATGTAGCTTTGCAACTAGAAAACCTTTCTATTTTTCCTTAATAGTCCATGTTAAAATTTCCAAATTGGCTTCCTTATGTTTAAAATTTTTTAATTGACTTCCTGGCTGCACAGAGTTGGTCTTTGAGTTTGACAAAGATCCCAATCCAGCAATCTGCAGGCACAGGATTTGCTTTCCTTCTCACAGATGTTTTACTTTGCCTTGCTTTTATACTCACTTTTTCCTTTTAGCACTTAAAACAAGCCCAAGGAAGACAAAATATCGTAAATTAAGGTTTGGCTGGTTCATTTAAAGCAATGCAAAGTCAAGCACAGAGGAACAAGAACACTTTTTTTTTTAACACAGTGTTTGCTGTGAGTAAGGTTGTTTGAAAAAAACCCAAAGCTGAACAAAAACGCCAACGTTTATGTTCATTTACACAAACAAGTGCCTGTTTGTGTGCGTAGTACAGTTTTTTTGTTATTATTATTTAAATGAAAGGTAATTTTCTAGTCGTAAAAAGCAGGCATTACCAGATCCCTAAACTCATCTAATGGCAATATCTCTGCTCTCTCCAAATGCTGCTTTGTGCTTGGATGGTACACCAGCCCCTTTGGTGTCAGCAATTACTGTCATAAGCCATAAATCTACCTCGTGAAGCAACAATCTAAGCTCAGGATTCCTAATGCTGGCTCTCTTAGCATAATAGTTGCTTAACATAACACTTGGAGCATTACCCATGTGGATCAGAAAGAGGACTGGAGTGAAAAAAAAATTGCTCTGCCTTCTCTGAAATTATCTGCATTTCATCTGCAGTTGTTTCATTCAGTGCTGAAACTTCCACTGAGCTCATGGCAGAACTTCATGTAAAGGCACCAAGGAGAGAGGAAAAAGAGAAATGTCTGTAGTTTAAGGCTGTCTTTTCCTCTCACACCAGCATTTTTATACATTAAAAAGAAAAAAAAAAACAACAATGGGGAGGCATAAGGGTGAACAATAATTATTCTTCTGAGACGTGAGCCTTCTCTGTTTGTTGGGAAAGCTTTTTTCATGTTGATTCATTTAAAGAACACGGTAATTTAAGCTAAAATTCTCTAGTCCTTCAGTGTGAGAAGCAGGAAGAAAAGCACCCTGATCAAAAAGGAGACATAATTCAGGAACTTCATCAGTCCTTATGTGCAGTGAAGGCAAAAGAAGTGTTTACAGCTCCGTTTTCTTGTTAGGGCTCCAGGATGTGTAGATTTTGATATTAACTGTCCTTATTGACTCCTTTGGAAATTGCCAGCTGATTGGGAATCATAATCCTCAAATTCCAGGCCCAGTTTATTTTTTTTTTTTACTTGCTGATAAGCCTGGCAACCTTCACTGCCCTTCCCTAATCACAAAGGAGAAATATTGGCCTCTCGAGGAGCTGGTGGAATTAATGTCTGATGATTTTACGATTAATGTAATCTTTATGCAGCAATTTCCACTGTTGTCCAATATCCAGGATGAATCTCTTCATAGCAGCCATGAAATATTTTAAGAAGTTGTAACTTAGTCAAGAGCATGAGATCTACATCTAATCAGAAATTTCTGAATGTAAATCACATTCATGCAATGCAGACACATTTCATTGGTAAAAGAAGTCAATAACACTAAGTAGGAAAAATTCATTCTGTTGAACTTACAGGACTTTTAATGTGCTCAGATTTTGCTGTGTGCTCTTAGGCTGTCTTTCTAATTTAGGTTTCCCTTCCTGAATGCAAACCATACCACAACCCTCTAGATGTAATTTTCATTCAGAAAAATTCCAATTGTGAAGGGCTACGTGGATATCCTTTTTTTTTAATATCCTTTCAATACTATTGACATCCAAGTAAGTCTCAGCAAATATGATTTCGTCAATAATTTCTATTTGCATTAATAGTGAAGAGAGTGAATAAACTATCAGACATAACTTTTTTAGGAAAGGTGATATTTGTCACTGACCTTTTTTTGCCTGCCTGCAGAGCAGGAGGTGAGAAGGCAGCTTGCCTGACTTTGTGATTATTTTTTTTCCCCTTTTCCTTGCTCTGATTTTGCTAAATCTGGTTCTGCTGTAGGCAGTAGAAATACTTTACTTCACATTGCCTTCACTCACCTTTCACAAATGGCTATTTTATTTCTGTATCTAAAACTTATTTTCAGTCAGGAATCCCAGAAAATATTGCAAACCTCCTAGAATTTAGACTCACTTCCAAGGGAAACTCTCCTTCAAAATCCTTCAAAGTCTGTAATTAGTATCTGAATTGCACAAAGCAAACATCTCCAAAGATCTTTCAAAAAATCTGGATCAGGACAAGACTCAAAAATGGTAAGCTCGTGTTAAAGCTGAGAGCAAGAATATGTTAATTCACCCCTTCATCAGTTCTCCCTGCAAGTTTGGTATGGGTTATCTTCTGCAGGCTGGCACATAAATCCACAGCTTCATCTCACTGGGAGTTAATTTTCTGTATCTCGAGGATAATTTTATATTAGAATTCTGAACTCGGTGCTCCAAGTTTTTGCTCCTGTTTGTGTTTCTCTAGCCTAAATCAAGTCCAGAAAAATCCCACAAATTCTTGCTTTGGTGAATCATCCTTTATCACCCCGACCCTTGGTGGTGGGATAAAGGATGGGATGAGACATGCAGTGGATGATCTTCCACTTTTTCTACAGTTTAAAGTCAGTTTGATGGAGAATTTCCTGCCTGAGGGTCTCAGCACTGGCTAAAAAGAAACTTTCTTTAAAGTCACACAAGAGTTAGAGCAGTATAAACAGCGAGGCTGCCAATTCACTGCTAGAGACTTCTGTCAGGAGTCTGAGCGAACTTGGTACTCGATTTTGACGTGCATGTTTATTTTACACCACAAGGTTTGCTTTTTCCAATCATACTTCTCCTCGGGGTTTATTTGGCTCTGCCAATACTAACAAAACTCTTTGTGTGGTACCTGCTGGGTTATTATTGAAGACATCTACCAAGTCATTCTACACCCTCATCTTAAAGTATTTTTAATTCCGCTACATAAACAGTTAACTTGCTCCTTAAGTAACTGCCTTCCAAATCCCAAGCCACTTAAGCATTCTCTGATTATGTATTTACTGGATGTCACTTGTTAAATTTTGTTTTCTCAACAGCATCAGAGCAAAATGCTCTGACTATCAGAACACACTGATGGTGTTTCATGCACTGCAGTCACTCTACCCCTGTCTGGGCCTTTCATCCTTCCTGCATTGCTTTTCCCTGTGTCAAAATGTTGGTTGAAGGCAGAGTCATCTGTTAAACATTTCAGCTTTTGGCTGCTTTTGGGGTGGGCATGGAGTGGTAATTGGCCACTAACTTTGTTATACTTTAGGACTCCTGAGATGGATAAACAGAACGCCTTTTTTCAGTTTGATAAAGTAGAAAGACTCGGTGCTTAACAAGCAAGAGCCTCTTGGTATACTCTTTCTGCTTTGAATTTAACTCTAAATTTAACAGATCTGCAAATTAATCTCATTTGGAGCTTAATATTCTTAACAGTCAGTGCTTTCTCTGCTTTATTTTCTGCTGGCTATCACTGATCAGTGCTGAAAATTCCTATAAACCCCTGTGTAATTTGGTGTTTTTCTGCCACGACAATGATTATGCCTTGTGTTTTCCAGGGACAAATTTCTCATGGGATTGGTGAATCAATGTTTTCTGCCAAATTTCATGAGTCTTTGGCAAATTGACACCATTAACTGCAAAAACTTGCTGGTAGTTCAAGCATACTAATGCAAACAGGGGCACTTCTTGTTTCCAGCCATGTATTTTAGCCATTTAATAGTGGGATATTGGTTCCTGGGTATGTGAAAGCTCTCATTCTGAATGGCAAATGTATTGTTCTTTCCTCAGGAAGAATATTGTTCCCATTCCAGATGAAAACATTAATCTGAAACAGGTCATCTGAAGCTGAGAGGACTCCTTCTGATTTTTTGATCTGGGAGGAATTAAAGGAGGTAAGTTTTCCCTCAAGGTGGTCATCCACCAGGACAATGAAATGGGTCAAGAGATACATGATTTTTTCATCACCAGTCTTAAATAGTGATTTCCAAATCTTTGTACTGGCATTCTCAGTTCATCCTAGAGGACAAGTACAGGCCTATGTACCACTTTAGGCTTAAGTGATTTATGAGCTGTAATGATGGGAAATTTTAGGTGAAATTCAAGTGAGTGAGTAAAAATGGAGTCTACCTTTGAGCTGATAATCTGCTATGAAGGTGTGTTCCTTTTTTTTTTCTTTCTATTGGATGAAATATTTAAATCCAGGTTTGAAAATGTCAGAAGACCATTTGTTGTGAGCAGCTATGATGGGAAGATTTAATTGAGAGTCTGCCCAAATACTGTTCTAGGTGAATCCTCATCTGCTAGGATCTGAGTTTTGCTGGGACAGATGTTGATGGGTAGCTGCAAAGTGGTTCTCCTTTCCTCTGCAGATGAAGGGAGAAGGAATTACAGCCAGGATGAGCCTGGTTTACCTGCTTTTTGGCATCTTTAACCTCCAGGCCCTGCTGCTTGTGCTCTGCTCTCCAGCTGAGGAGACTTTCCTGCAGTGAGGTGAGAAAGCAACATTTAGATCCAAGCAACCTGGCCAGAATATTTTAATATTTTGCACTGAACAGCTATTTCCAGCTTCTAATTTAAAGCAGCCCTGCTGGTTTGGAGGGGACAGGGAAAAAAACCTGGAAGTCCTGCATTAATCCAGTTAGTCAGTCCAGATACCAAGGCTCCAGCCAGGACTCAGGATAATTAGACCATGTATTTATGTGGTGTTTTTTTGGTTTACTTCGTGGGGTTTTTTTTTCTTTTCTCTTGCTAATACCTGAGCTGGGTGTCCTCAGTTTATCCTGTAAGGGTACATTTGCTGCAGTCGTGCTCCTGACTGTGGTGTAGACAGAGCCTACGACTCTCATTTCTCAAGGGAAATAGGCAAGTTTTCCTGGCATAAATAGGAAAAAAAAAAAAACAAAACAAAACCTCCAATGGCTGCATCTACTTTTCTTCATTATCTTCATCATTTTGCTGCTGCTCTTAGGCAACGTGTCAGCCTTTAGCCGTAAATATCTCTGCCATGTAAAAGATGTATACGGACATAAACATCACTCTATATTGCAAGTATAAATAAGATTTCCAAGTGGTTTTTTTTTTTGGTGTCCTTCTATTTCCCCCCCCCCCGCAACTGCAGGATTATTTCAGCGGGTGGGATTACTTACTGATCTTGATCCTTATTTTCTTCTAATTTTACTAATTGCCCCCTTGCTTTAGAAGTGAATCAAACAGCACAGATTTGTTTTGGATAGAAACTGTGAGGGTTTCCTGCAAGAAAAGCTACTATTTGTAAACTCACGTGCTCAAAAAGAAAGAAACATGGAGTTGTTATTGTGGCAATTTTATTTGATGGAAATAGATGTGAATCTTTTTGAATTTTACTGAAAAAAAAAAAAAAACAAGACAAGACTCGACTTCTTTATATGAAATCCCTGTTTGTGGATAAATTTTCAAAAACTAATGAAAATTTCATCCCTTTTAAATTAAGCTGCAATTTGGCCCTTGAAAGAAAGAAATGGCTTGGAGTAAACTGATTAAAAAGATGGAAAGGGCTATTATGAATTTTCCCTGGATTTAAACCGCCTGATGTGTGATTGAGTCAAATCATTCTGTGCCACATTCACAATCTATGCCAGCTGACTTTAAGGGATACAGAAGATTTCATAACCTTTGAATCCTTGTTAATCTAAAACGTGGGGAATCAAAAATAACAATGAAGTTTTCACTTACAATGCAACTGATCATGTAAGTGATCCACATAGATTAGAATCCCTATACCATTTTTGATGTCTTAGAAACTGCTAAACATAGAAAATGTATATAAATTGTAATTCTTGTAGCATTTTTCAAGAGAAACTCTTGTCTGACTGTGTTATCTAGTTTTAACCTAACCACTAGTGATTGCATGGCTCCTGAAATTCATCCTAAAAACAACAGTCAATTTATCCAAAATAAATTCTAGCTCTTCAGCACATCCATCCTTCAGATGAGTTTTGCATGAGCTTGAACAACTTTTGCTTTATAGAAGCCATGTGTCTTCCTTATGCAGTGCCAGCAGTAAGTTGTTTTTCTACGAAGTGTGAATGGATTCAGACTTTTTGTCTTGTTGCTGCTTCTGGTAATGACTTCTTTTTCATTCATGGCAGCAGTGACAGGCTTCTTAAACAGAAATTGCTAAACTGGAAGTTTCTTTTAAACATTTCTGGATAAATGGTCTGATTTTGGCCTCACACCTTTTAGAGCGACCTCAATGCTGCTGTTATTGTTTTGACACCACCTAAAGTCGTGGTTTGGCTTAGAGGGAACCTGAAGACCTCCAGTTCAAATAATTAGCACCAGTTGAAAATCATTTGGGGATCCGTAATGTTTCAGACCAAGATTTTTAGTCTTTATATTCAATTATTTAAATTCTGTATAACATCCACGCTGATTATAGGAGTAGTATCAGTCCTGTTGTGTTATGGGTTCTCATCCAGCTTTAAAGCCAAGTTTGAAATTGCTTCCTGTCTGCAACTGTTTTAGGAGTCAGACTGAGTTAGGATGGTTGAATAAACCCACAAATGTCAGTAAGTAATGACAGCTCCCCACAATTTCTGAAAAATCCCAATATTGCCAAAAAGGAAATTCATGTGCTGTGGGCACAGAAATAACAGAAATGAGTGTACTCTCTGAAAAGCCTCTGAAGTTCCTTTGCAGCTCTGACACTACAACTCCACGAGTATGTAATCGGTTTTTTTCATTAACATAAATCTTTATGTATTATGGTGTCAATTGAGTGAAAGATGAGGTTTCCACACAAAAGTTTTTAAGCATTTTGTAGGCAGAGTGATTTAAAAGGGGATGACAGAGGCAGGAACCTCAGCCTACAGTCTATGCTCTGTTATTCTAAGGCAGTAGAATAATATAAATTTAGTGACAGGGAGAGCCAAAATTGGATTTTTGTTCCATAAAGGACTATTGACAGGTTTCCTATTTTTTTTCTGTCATAAAGTAGGCTAAAAGGTTGAAATTTTTAAATTGGGATTGTATTTGTAGGATATTCTATTGGTTTCCAATTTGTAACATTATCAATTATACATATATGTATATATATACAGTGCTAAAAACAGACTTTTAGGGAATGATTCAGCTGTCAAATCACATTGGTCTGATATTAGAAACATTGCATCTTGACTTCAAGTGCTTTTCCAGAAGGGTGGAGGCTCTCAACCACATATGCTGTCCCAATATACATCTTACATACCTTTAGAGAGTCTAAAATAACATTATATGCTTATATTCAGGCAGCTGGATATCATTGTAATCATAGGTACAACATTCTTATTTCTATGGCTTGGCTTTTTATGTCCTTTGGAAAGAATAAATTTTTAAGGTATGAAATTACTTCTGTGAAGAACTTAATGAAGTAGAACATTTAACTATTTAACTCGGTTGCTTTAACTTAAAACAGTTTGCCATAGAAAATTTCTTAATCCTGACTAGCTCTTTGTGCCTTAGATACTTTAAATGACAGTAACAGTAGATAGCAACTAGCAGATAGTTTAAATTGATGGGTTAATACAAGCAGTAGTTCGAGAAATTCATTTCAGCTACAACAAATTGGGTGAAACTTATGCTTAACTGTTTTCAGATATAATTTTTAATGGTGAACAAACAATATCATGCAATGAGCATGAAAGACACACAGATGCTTAGTTTCCAGTAGGCAGAAAAATGAGGATGCTTGTGAAGAAAACTAACACTGAAATGAAAATCAGGAGAAAAAAATCGAAATGTGATAAATTGAAAAGACCTAACAGAGCTCTGGTGCTACAAAGAAACAAGTGTAATTAATGAACATGTATTTGAACATTTGGGTGATTTCCATCAACATGCTGTTGAGCTGACAGAGAGAGAGTTACAAAAGCTGTCCACAGATAGGCATTTTTATGCCCTTTTATTGTCTTAGCCTCGCTGGTGATTCCTGGGAATTGAGTGCAGTCCCATCCTGTGGTAACTTGTGTATGACATGGGAGCAACCCAGGACAGCAGCAGTAATTTACCTCAGAGATGCTGTGTAATGTTCAGCATCTTCAGCATGTTACATGTGTAGGTTTATGAGATCAGAGATGTTTGTCCTGCAAATTTAATTTTTGGAGCAATTTACAATCCTTACACGAGGTTACCCTCCACCTTTTATACTTGGTGACTGTTAAAGGTGGGGTGCTTGTTCCTGCCTTCTGCTGCATCGTGTGATGCATCCTACTGGAGCAAGAACAGAAAGGGAAAAAAAGCAAGAGGTTATTCAGAGATGAATTCCCATGGGGAAACCCAAGTTTTAATCCCAGGAAGGAGAAAATCAGGAACTGATTCTCCCCTGTCATGTTGACAGAAGCAGGTGCATCAGAACACGCTGAGTCACCATTTACCACCCATGAACCAAGATATTTTTCTTAAAATTGTGGGCAGTAGTTTCCCTGTTTTTCATAGTTAAAGCATTAAAATTAGAATGTAGTAAATGCAGAGCAAGTAAATATATATACACTCAAGGAATTGCTGTGAAAGTAGCCAAAGGATCATCTTTTTGTTGAGTATTTGTACAGTACCTGCTACTGCATTTGTGCATGCCATGCACAGGGGACACCCAGATATCCAGATATTCATGCTTGATACTAAAACTGTATTAATAACAGAGAAGCAAAAGTGAGCTGGCAGTTGGATTTAAGCAGTGATTGTCAATAGAGGTCCAACTCTACTTGGTATCTGAGAGAAACAGTGTGTTTGAGCCAGGCCAGGATCAGGCAGCTGGTCAAAAGTGGAGTGGAAGTATCTTAATGTTTGTATAAGGGTGGACAAGCATGAAAAGAGAAATCTTAGTATGGAGAAGGGTGTATAGAAAGGAAAATCATGAACAGAGAGCATAAGAAATGTGATGTTAGCTTCCAGTTCACATGTGAGACTGATTTCACAATGCAAAGTCACAGAAGCACTGGCTGGAAGGAACCCGGGCAGGTCCAACCATATGCTCAGTGCAGGACTATCACCAATGGGGAGATGAGCTCAGCTGTGGCTCTGCCCAGCTGAGCCTCAAAAACCACCTAAGAATGGAGATTCCAGCATCTTTCTGGGCAGAGAAATTAAGAAAGAAATATTCCCCATAAATCAAACTGAAGCCAGTGACGGGGATGCTTCTGATCAGCCATTTCTCTGTGCAGACCCGAAAGGACAGGAATACAGCTAAAAGTGCTGATGTGTTTATTCTGTTTAATTTTCAGAGATATGTAGGTCCGTGTTATGGTGCTGAAAAGATATTCTTGTTTTTGACACAGCCAGGTCTCTTCACTGGGCTCGGGGTGATTGATGCACAGCACTAAAAGGCATTGTCAGTAAGGCCCTGGTAGAATTTGGATGAGCAGGTGAAATTTTGGTAGACAGCAATCCTTTATGCATTTAACTGAGGGACTATTGGCTGTGAGTCTCACAGATACATGGAAGAGAAATATGACCATTTCCTTAACAAATGTGACTTTAGTTGTATCTCTCATCTGGACAGCAGACTGATCTGAAGGGCTTGGGTACAGCAGGGAGTGCAGTGATCCATATTGCAGGCACTGCTGGATCACTTTCCTCTTTTTCAGTGGTGACAGTTATCTGGGGGTGTGAACATGTGCTGAGAGTACAGCACAAAGATTTTAACCATTTATGCTGCTGGGAAACAGTAAAATGTCGGGGTTTTTTTTTCCCAGTGTGATATATGAGTGCCTGTACAGAAATCTGAGGGTTTCCTGAGGACTTTAAAAATGTGGTTGTGGAGGATAGAATAGGAACCTGTATACTGCAATGTCACCTTGCAAATATTTTTCAGTCATATGATTGGGGTTTTTGTGTTGTTTTTTTTTTTTTTTTTTTGGCCTGAGTTCTTGTTACTACTTGCAGTTTCTGAATGCTGCGAAATTTTGTTGCAGAACAAGAGAGGTAATTTAAATGACTGTTAATGGTATTTCTACGTGGCTAACTACAGGTTTTAAGACCTACGTGGATGATAATTACAAATTTCACATTGTTGTCGTGAGATATGTGCAGTGAAAAGATGACCCATGAGAGTGAAGCAGGGTACGTTGTTGAATCAAATTAGAAAGTTGGGATTCCATGTGGTAACACTGGAACAGCACACGTGTGATGGAACCTGAGATAAAGTACAGAAGCTGCTAATTTGAACTATGATTGTTGTTATAGCACTGTGTTCAAACGTTCAGGTCAAAAGTACATTTTGGATTTGCATTCCATTCCCGGTATTTCCAGCTTATCCTTTGGTACTCCCAAAAAAGAAGGGACTTTATGTAAATGTGAAGGGATTCCCACATCCTTGACTGCTCCCTGACTGAGGTTTTCAAATCTGAATTAAAAAAAAATAAAATAATCTGTGTTACACAGTTAAAGCTGGTGTCAATTGTACAGAATTGTTACTCTAAGCTATTTTAAAAGGTGTAATCTATTTGTAGAGCGATATTGCCAAGTTGTTCTTTACTTTTATTTGGTAATAGGATTTTATAAAAGTGAATATTTAGAACGCTGCTCGGTATTTGCTTCAGGTTGGACTGAAGTCTCACATGAAAGGAACTGGATCTCGTGTCTTGTTGGGATAAAGAATGCATGATTTAGCTTGATCTGATGGCACTTAAGTTCGTGCAGCTGAAAAAAAATGTCAAAGAAAGTCATGTGTAGTTTTGTTTATTTGCCTTTTCCCCAGAATTCCTGTAGCAGGAGTGTCCACGTGCAACTCTCTCAAAACTGGGGTTTCCCTTGTAAGGTGTGCAGAAGTTTTGTTTTTTCCTTCTGGATTTTTGTTCTTGAGATTTTACAGCGTTCTTTCCTGTTGAACAGCTGAACAGCAAAGCAGAAAGTCAGACATTTATAGGATGTAATTAAGGTTTTTAGATGCTGAGCATTTACCTCTAGTACAGGAAAAAAAAGATTTGCTTTCGTTGTCGGTAAATACCAGGAATACATCTCTTTCATTATTACAGGTAGATTTTTGAGAGACCAACATTTCTTTGCAAGGGAAATGGGAGAAGAGGCTGAAAATCAGAAGTGATCTTTTAATGTAAGGGCTATGAGAGAAATCACATTTCCATTGCACATCTTCACAGAAACCCGTGTGGGACAATTTAGGACAATCAGTGCCAAATAAAGTCCCGTGCCCCACGCTGAGCTTGGAATCAGCATTCAACATGCAACCCTCAGGGGAGAAATAGGTGGGACTTGGGGATGAAAACTGCTTGGGATGAAAACTATGAAAAATAGAAAAATAGATCGTCTAATGACAAATATCACACCTGGTGGTGATGCCTAGGCTCTCATTAAGCAATGATTATTGCCTGCTGTGTATAAAAATAGCCAGCACAAATAGCGCAGCTTAGCAGTGCTAATTTAATAGCTGAATGTGCTTACTCCGTGGAGCAGAGAGAATAATCTGGTGGGAGTGGGGTACTGAGTGATTTTAGTCCCTCATTTCTACTTCTAGAATAACCACAAACAGATCACAATTTCCTTGAGTGCACCTCTTCAAATATTTTTTATTAACAGCTTTTCCCAGATACAGTTTACTGAGTTGATTGATCGTGAATATTCTGAATTCAAACCCTGGTGCTTACTTGTGGTTAATCAGATAAGTTACATTTTATCCTTTTTGTGGACTGACTGGGTAAATACTCAACAGCTTTCAGGGAGCTGAACCCAGCCATGTGTAAAAGAAAACAAATATATAAACCCCCACATATTTCTAAACAAAATCATTACTATATGAATGTATTCTTCTGCTTAGAAGAAGAAATCTCCAGGCTCTTGTTCCTAACCTGAAATCTCAAAAGAACCATTACTGCATTCAACATTTTTGTTGCATCTCTGACTTCTGCTAAAGCAATAGTGCAAACAATCAACAAACCATCTGTTCTTTATGTACCGCATGTAAGTGATACATGTTATATATATAGTGTTACATACTTTTTAATATATATGGTGTATATATATATATATATAGTTATGTATATAGTGATGGACTTGGCAGTGTTTGTTATGTTGGACTTGATGATCTTGAAGGTCCTTTCCAACATAAATTATTCTGATTCCATATGTTATCCTATGGCCATCTTTTTATCTGTAGCTGTTGGGAAAACAGATGAAATTAGAAGTGAAAATCATCTTGAAACACAGCTAGTATTGATTGTCTCAGTTAATGTTTCTCTAATTCTGCAAGTTGCTGGTAATTCATCCTTACAAAAAGCAGGAGTCAAGTTAACAATAATTTGGGAATAATATATTAAAAGGATGCTTGAAAGAGGAAACTACCAGAGTTGTATGACAGCAAATGTGGATCACTACTACAGTCATCTGTTTTGGCACATCAGTGTACTTTTCAAGCCCTCCAGTCTCTTTACTCAGCTATAGGAATTCAGGGTTTATTTCAAAGGGTCAGGAAGGGGAGACAGAAGCCAGGAATGTCCTAATACATTGGAAAGTGATGGTGCTGATTTTAGAGGTACTAAATGTGGAAGGTATTGTTTGTGTAGTGCATAAAAACTCTGTTCCATTTAAACCCTGGGACTTGCTAGATGTGGGTCTGCTGTGATTAGAATGAGACTCACATATGTAACTGTAACATTTAAATATTAATTCATAAAACTGGAAATGTTAACTCTGAAATGAAGCTAAACAACTTTTCCTGGGAGCATTTCTTTACTTATGGTGATTACTTATGCTTTTCTCCATTTGCCTTCCCTTTCTCCTTTTAAAAAGCAAAAAAAAAAAAAATAAAAAAAAAAATTGCAAAAGAGCCAGATGCATTTGCTGATTCAATTTGCTGCAGAGGGAACTGTCAGAGCAGCAGGGAAGAACAAGCATGAGAGGATTCTTCTGCTGGGGTTTAGAGTTGTTTGTGCAGTTCCTTCTTCCAAATGTATGAAACCACAGCTCTGGCACCTCTTGACATGAGGCAGCTTAAGAGAGAGTCCCATCAAATGAGTCTTTTTTTTTTTTTTTGTCAGGAGAAGACAAAAATTGAATTTTTATACCAGAGGTGCTAAGTAGTTTCATCATTTAGTGATTCACTGACAAATACCTGCATTCCGTGGTGCCTAATCCCAGGTTGCTTTTATTTGCAGGTTTAAGCTTGGACATATTTGTTTCACTGCAGACTGAAATTTTGATTTTCAGTTCCAATTATGGCAAGTGTCTTTAAAACACATCTAAATGGGACCTCCACTGCTCAGAGATTTAGAACTCCAAATTTGTTCTTGCTTATTTAGACAATTGATAAGGTTTTCAAAATAGCGATAACAAGGCACAGACGCAGCTGACTTTGCTGTGGCAGAAATTAAATGAAGGAATCTTGAGACTGATCTGTATCAAAGGTACTGCTTCACTTCAATAACAATACCATGAATTAAAAGCTGGCAGATAGAATTACTGTGTGGTCTAAAATATAACCTTTACTAGGAAAGCCTTTGTCTCAGTGAGCACAGGGACATGAAGGCATCACCTTTTCTCTGTCCTCCAATCTGCAGTGTCCAGCTGCTCTTCTTCAGTGGCAAATTTGGGAGTGACCTGGAAAATGCTCTCTCTGTTCCCCTCCACCTTAACTGGAAATGATTAAAACCTCTTTATTCAGAGGATGCTACAAAGCTTCCTCTCTTGCTTTCCCCTAGGAGGAGAATGTTTTCTTAAGGATTGGTGTCAGATGATATTCTTTATTTCCTGATTTTGGAGAGATTTTTACTTAATTTGCCTAATTAGGGCTAGGTAGGTGCCTTTTTAAGTGCTACAGAGGCACATGTTTGATAATACTGGTTCTGGCTGGGTTTACTGCTACCTTTTCTATTTTTTCCCTCTCACTCTCCTGCCTTCCTTCACTATACACTCCTCACATCTCCTCTACTTCACAGGTACCAAATAACTTCAGCTTTCCTCAGTAAGTTCCCAGCTTGTGTTTGTCTCAGCTTTTGTCTTAGCTCTTTTGACTCACATTTGCCCTTGAATCTGTTGTGTTTATTAAAGACTGGAAGAAACTTGCCTGATTTTCCCAGCTGCCTCTGTTGGTCTTGTAAAGACTTTTCTTCTGTCTTCAAATCTGAATTTATCCAGCAGAACTTGCATCTTATTCATTTTTTATTTTTTTTCCCCTCAGGAAGATTACACCAAGGTTGGAGGCACATCTTTAAAACTTAATTTCAAGTATCAAGAGGAAGGCAGAGTGATCAAAGCTGAATCATGGGTAAGATGTGATGTCTGACAAAATTAAAGCCACAAATGGCACGCAGTTCATTTAGGAAAATTTAAACACTGTAGGATGATGTATACACAAATACCTGTTTTCTAGAAGCACAGTGATGATTTATGAGCTCAGTGATTTCTAAAATGAGAAATGAGAAGGTTTCCTGGAAAGCTGTCTTGGCTTCTCTGAATGAGTGACAAATGGACTAAGCCAGAGAGCTCTGCTGTCACCACAGGTATGGGCTTACCTGAACTTTTCCTCTTAGTGGACATTTAAAAAAACCCCAAGTCCTTCAATATTCTCTTAGAGTACTTTGTGCTGCACTAGTTATATCGCTGCTGTTTAATTTTCCTGAACTGAGAGCTCTTTGGTGAAGTTCTAAACCAGTGCTTCATTATGTTTTCTAATTATCTGTGTAGATAACTGCTGCTAATTTGCCTAAAAATGAATTTTCGGTATGTGTGCAGGAATAATATTAATAGAAAGAAAATTAACTGGGTTTTTAAAAAAGTGTTGCAAATTTTTAGCATGGCTGAAGTGAGACTTCTCTTAAAATCAGGGGAAAAAAAATCTGAAAATAGAGGTTTGACTTATTTTACTTGATCTGAAATCATCAGTTCATCCTGCTTCATAGGCTTTTTTATAATTTGACCTTGAGTGAGAGACCTTCCATTCCTGATAGAAACTAATTGTATGTGTGGTGTTCGAATCACAGTGTTAAAATTAAATTAGTACTGCACAGGAGGGGATAATACAAGGAAAAACATGGTGTCTTAATGGGCTATAAACCTGAGTGAAGTACTGTTTCCAAACCAATGAAATAGCCATAAAATCGTCCTTAGTATCTATAATCCAAGTATACCCCTAAAAGTTGTAATTTATACCTTAAATGCAAAATACTGTGGAGACTGAAAAACTGCACTCTGATGCTGGCAGGGTCAGGCAATGTTTTTAGGCTACTCAGGAACTGTAAAACTTCCTAGAAAAATTAGACAGGGGGGACATGTGCCTTGTGCTGTGACATTTGTAATGATAATAACCGGCCTGCAGTCAATTGTCTGGTGCAGAAGGATGATGTAAGGCTGTGGGCAATGTGCCTTTTTCAGTAACATGACAATAAGCCTTAGAGAGCCCCATGACAGTGTGGATTACACTGCAGTTAAATTGTTTTTTTTTTTTTGGTTTTACCCCAATGCTGAGGGCTGATGTGAAAAGTTTTTAATATGTTCTTTGAAGCAAAGTCAGGTTTCATTATATTATCACCAGCCTTTGAGTTGTGCCTCTCCTTTTTTAAGAGCACATGTTTTAAATTAATGCAGTTTCCATCTTCCCCCTTTTTTTGCAGCACGCTTCACTTTTTCAGTGTGTGTACACAGCCATCAGATCTCAGCTTGTTTGCTCTGAAGATAATGTAAGTTTTGCCAATGGCTTTGACAAAGAAAAGCACTTTGCCCAGTAATTGCTTGTAATATGCAGATATGACTATCTATAACAATACCTGCTGCATTTCAAAAAGAGAAGGAACAAGAGATACAAAGCCATAACACTGAAGAACTCTGGGGCTTCAGTTCTCATTTGCACTACACCCCCTTTTCATCTCTGGCAATGTAAATCACTCTTGAAATAGTATAATTATGAACTTGGGTCACTTCAAGGTTATTTTACTGTGGCACAGTGTAAAGAAGCCTTTGCATACCTGGGGGGACTGGTATTTAGGTATTGTCTTCAAACATTCTTCTTCTATAAATAGAAATCTGATATTGAAGACCATGTTAGAAAAAAAAGTGCTGGCCCTGCAGCACAGAATGGGATAGTGAGTCTATTCTGTGCTCTTCTGGTTAGGAAAGTCACTGCTTTCCAAACTGCCAACCTCATCCAGAAGGGTCTGCTGCTATGTCAGTGCTTCCCACCCTTTGCAGGGGTGTGACTCAAACAGCAACTCAGACAGTAACTAAAAAATGTTGATTTGAAAGGGAAAAAAAAAAAAAGTCTGAGCTGCAGAGCCTTGCAGTTGAGTGGTCTTCTGTAAACTGAAAGTATTGTTTGGCAAATGCCATAAATGAGTGTGAATGTATTCACTGGTTTACATGTGGGGGCAAGAACTCAGTCTGATGTGCCCTTTGCTCTTTCCTTCCTTTGTTTGGGAAATATTACTCAGCAGATTGAAAGAGGATGAAGCTTGTCCTGCTTCTGAAAACAGATAAAATGTGCATTGTGAAAGGAGCTTTCTAGAAATGCTGAAATATCAGCTGCAATACCCTCCCCTCTGGAATATTTAGAGACATTTAGAGAGACTGGTTCCCAAGAATTATAAATCAGAAAGCTTATGGCATTAATTAAGATCTTCACTTTCACTTGCAGCCATTTTTAAAAAAATAAATAAAGCAAATCAGGGTCCTCTTCTATTCCTCTGTGACAAAATTTTGATGTTGCAAATGTATTTGAGAAAGAGCTTTGAGCAAGCAAAGAAAGCCCTGAACCTGCAAACTTATTCTGAATGAGTAATCACTTGATCGTCTTGGGTTCTCTGAAGGTCCTTCACACTGAGTAAAAAGGGCTGGACCAGTCTTGAAAAATGTAGCATCTCTTCCATACACATTCCCATTTCTTTGGCTCTTGTACCTGAGTTCAGAGATTTTGATGAGCACTACAAAACATATGTTATTTGAATACAATATCTAACAGGAAAAATCCTGCTGAAGCACAAACCCTAATGGTTCACACCTCTGGACTCTCATTTCTAATTTACTTCTTGTCAACAGCACAAAATGCATTTGGCATCTTGGTTTAGTGCTCACACATCTGAAACTGCTGCTGTGGCTGCAGTTCTGCTCCAGTGAAGTTAAAGGAACTTCATTTGCTTGTGTTTTTGGCAACAGAACAAGAGAGTTGATAAGAAAAGGCCTTTGCCAGTTGTTTAACAGCTTAGCAGCAATACAAGATAGTGTCTGTGAGGTACATCTGTGAATCAAAGTGAGTGAATGGGGTATATTTGTCTGCATTTAAGAAAAAAGAAACAACTGGGGGTTTGTTTGGTTGGTTTTGTTTTGTGTTTGTTGTTTTGGTTTTTTTCTTTTTCAATTTCATAGAATTCTACAATATTTTCTGGACAAAAATTCAATTTAATTTCTGCATTGTAACTGTCAATTTAGAGTTGAAGTGCTGCTTGTTAGCAGTGGCAAATAGCTATACGAAAGAAACTCAACAAACATTAAGATATTTACTTTGTCTGTATTTAGTTGTTGTTTCTCTAGAAGCCAGAATTGCTGTATAATTTACAGATGCAAAAGCAACTAAATCATTAGTAGACAAATCATTGGCATCAAATGCCACCTTTTGAAAAACCAAAAATACAGTGCACTATTTGTTTCAAACTGAGGGATTTCTTAACTTTCACAGTGCTGAAACTGTTTTGAACTCCAGCAAGATCTGAGCATATATTTTTGCTCTTAGTTTCTGTTTCAGAGTATCTGGAGTGAACTGTGATCAATGTTCCTGTTGAAAGGAAAGTTGGCTGCAAGTTGGGATGTGACTGAACCGCTGTATTTTCAGACAGAGATGCTTTTTTTCCCATGAAAAGTGGTGGAAATATGTAATATTTAATTACATGTAAGAAATGTTTTTAGTTTTTCATCAGATAAGGACTATAAAATCATTTAGAGGGCTGAAAAATAAGATTGGCACTATTCCTTAAGAAAAAAAACCCCACCAACTAAAATAATGGGTTTGATGTAAATTGACAAATCACTTCAGCTGATCTGAGCATGAATATTGGTGTGGGCAAACAGCTTAGGCTGCATGAAAATGAAAACGTGCATATTTACAATTTCAAATGAGATCTAGAGAGTGTAGATACCCTCCAGACTGAAGTGCACGAGATGAAATTTGAAACATATTTATGGAAAAATGCAAATATTTTGCGCATGAATTACAATGTGGCTGTAACCCTGTTGTTTAGAGCTGAGGAGTCAGATACACGATACACCCAAAGTGAAAACACTTGTGAGTTAATGGCAATTTTTTATTTTTTTTCTTCATTCTGCAGAAATATTACACAGCAAAAGCAGATCCTTGGGTTTCCAATCCGTGTCTGGAGCCACTGGTTCGAGTCAGGTCCCACTGATCCGTTTTGCCACGAGCAAAGGCCACGACAAATGTCACATCCAATAGCAGAGTCCAAAGATTTCCACTACGTGGCATCACCCCAAGGGTAACAAATTGCAGCCCAAAAAAGGTATTTCCATTTCTATGTTGGTTATTGAGGAAAATTTTAGGATTAAAACAACTGTACTTGTTGAAATCACTCCAAACTGGAATGGATGCAACGGAGAGTTCAAGCCCTGTTGTTTTATAAAGTTAATTTTGAATTAGTTGAAGCCTAATGGGATAGCACTTCCTGGGAGACCCACAAATAGCAATGCACAAACTAAAAGAGGTTTTTCTTTCTTTAGTTTAAAAACATTGCTCTGGGCTAAAAAGAACAGCTCAACGCTTTTAAAACTTGTATTTTGACTTTCCTTTGTTATGATTTGAGGGTAATCTAACATCTAGATTGGCTCCACACTTTTCTACAGGCAATCTGTGACAAGAAAGGAAACCTGAGGAGATTGGAGCATTATCTAAGTGATGTGAGGAAAAGCAGCAAGATACCCTAATAAACCCCATTTACCCGTGTCAGAGCAATAGTATTTATAATTGGCACAAGGTTTAACCCCCTTCAGGGTGTAACTCAGCACATATTTTCTTTCCTCCCTAGAAGGGACAGAAAATCTTTACCAGTATTAATTTAGTTATAGCACATCATGAACTTTTAGGCAGGAAAACACATCCAGAACTTTGTGAGAGTCCTCAAAAGGGCAGTATTCATGACAGTTCCAACTTTTTATTTTTATTTTATAATCCCATTATGTAAAAGTGAGAGATGGCTGGAAACATTTTCCCTTAAAAAGGAAAAAAATGTGGCCACTTTCCCTTGCAGATGGGAGGTATCAGGGAAGCAGCTTTAACCATGGAAAGGGAATAGTTTTGCTGCAAGGAGTAACATAAATCAGATGCATCTTCGAAATTAATTCCACCACAATTTTTTTTTTTTTGCCACTAGTTTCAGAATCTAGGGAAAATAACACATAAATAAATGAAAATGTGGTTGCTTTCTACCTTAGGGACACAGAATGGAATAATTTAATTTAATTAGATTAATGTACTGCTTAAGTGGAAAACATTTCCTTGGTGGAGTAAACAGAGAGGAAGGTTAAACTTCTGAAACTTTGTTCAAGTCCAAGTTAAGATACCTCAAATAAGTTTCTCTTTGATTCCTTTAGAAAAAAGATCACAAAAAAACCCCCACAAAAGACATTGAATATTAGCCATTCTCCATGATCACAGAGATTTTTTTCCTGATTTTTATAGAGCTCTTACCCTGTCACTCCTTTGATCTTCAGGTTCAGGATCTATTCAGGTTTAGAATTTGCTTTTTTCACTGTCACAGTCACGTCAGCTGTTGACTGTCCTTCTCCCCAGTAAAGACATGCAAGATGGTGATGAATGTCAATATTTACCATGACTTAAAGTTGTTCAGAGAGGAGAAAATGCTGTCAGAATGTCTGTTATGCCTATATCATAAGATCAGTCCTTTTTCATGGAAGCAGATGGGGGGAAATGTGAGTATAGCAACAAAGACATGGCTTGCAGTATGTATGGAATCTTCCTCTCTGCAAAACCTAATTATTTCTTATTCCTGAAGTTAAGGCATCAGCCAGAATAAGAGTCCTACACGAGCTGTGTGTAACTGTAATTTAAAGATTCACGTTCATTTAGGACTAATGAAAAACAAATGACAAAAGTTTTGTGCTCACATACACACAGAAGATTTTATCTCTGAAAGAAGAATTAGGGTGATTTTCATGCTCTTACCTACTTTGCATGTTTGGTTTGTTTATATGTTTGATTTTCTCTGCTTGAAACCAGCTCTAGAAGGAACAAACTTACTGTGTTCTGCCTTCCCTGTCAAATCTGGCACAGGGTATGGAATCAGTGCTGGGAAAGATTATTTCTTGCAGAAATAATGAAGCAATGGGAACATTTCTCCCTCCCCCTTTTCTTTTTTTTCCTCTCTCAAAGTGGATTTGGATATATCCCGTGGTTTGAGAAGATCATATGCTGAAGTTTCAATGAAAAATCCCATGGGGAATTGGATGCATATTCTTGGATTTATTTGAAAATGCCAGCTTAAGTTCATCAATTTGGTCTGTGGATAAGGAATCTTATCCAATGTGAATAATTCCACTCAGCACAGCAGGAAGCATCCCCACCTAACTCACTGCAGGTAACAGGGGATAAAAAAAAAGGAGAGCCAGCAAGTGATTCAAACCCATAATTTAGGAGTATTGATGGGAGCACCTGCTTAGGAAGAAGTTCTGAAAGGTTTCTAAGAGAATCCTTTCATGTGTGATATTTCTGGATAGATTGGTGACTGTTCCTGTTTTAGTCCATTATTTAATTTGCCTTTGCTCTGTTTTTTTCTGCTCCAGTTCTCTGAACAAGTTTGTCTTGGACTTCACTATTCTAGTGAGAGTTCATTTATGTCCAGAATAATTACACAAAATTTAGTTTGAATCGTGCCTGCCAAGCCCCTCCCAGCTCTGTTTTAGGGCTGATGGATACCTAGATCCACCTGAGGATGTGGAAGCCTTTGCAGATCTTTGCCAAAACCACCAGTGTTTAACTAAAGGTGAGCTTTAAAATTATTGTCACAGAATAATCAGCATTGCCACTCTGGGAATCTGCATCTCAGTAAAACCTCATCTGTTCTTCTGACCCAAGTGTCTTGACATTGGGCACAAGTTTTTTGTACTGTGAAATCACAGCTGTTGATCAGCTCTGGGGGAGTTAAACTTGCTGCCCTGTGAACCCTTCATCAGCACTGTTAGATCATCATTATTCTAAACTACATGACTTCAGTAATACCATAATACTAATTAAATTGTTTTGTGATAACCTTTTCAGAGGGGCTCATTTTGATTCAGAGGGAAAATGGCACCATTGAAGAGGCATTGTTTGCATCTCACATGGCTGATACTTTTCTGAGTTTGAACACGAAATCCACTGTTTGTCATGCCCTCCCCTCAAATTCCAAGCAATTTTTGTATTTTTTTTTTTGGTTTTAAAATTTAAATTATTGGAGTGAATATATGTTAAAAAAACCCTCATTGCTGCAAAAAAAAGGCTGAAAACTCATCTACGTATTTCCAGAGTGTAAAAACCCCAGAGACAGGTTTTGCTATTCAGAATAAGTAAAGATTAAATGGAAGACAGAAGATGCCTCTCAGCAGAATTTAAAGCTGTCACCATGGTTTTGTGAGGTGGCAAATTGCCCAAAGCAGACAAGATATCTTGTAAGTGGCCTTCAAATAAATGAGGAATACATAAAAGGTGTCTGGCCCCTCTACTTCGGAACAAACTGACCTTTTGATCCTGCACAGTCTTCCTTGTTGGTATAATGTGGATTAAGGATATTTTAGGTGGAGAAAGTTCCTTAAGAACTCTCTTCCCTCTCTGTATGGTGTGAAGATGGCAGAGTTAATTACAAATTTGGGGGCTTTCCGGCACCAAATGTAACAGATGTGACGTAATTATCTATGTATCTCCCAGCCATCTGTGCTTTCTAATTTCTCTCTTGCCAGTTGCTGATGTAACTTTGAGCCACGGCTTCAGGAGTGTTGTCTCCTTGGGGTCGGTGCAAATGTGCATTTGAGTGACTGAATGCCCTGACTGCATGTGGAGCACCTGACTTTATTTGGCTTCTGTGTCTGATCCAAGGTGTGGAGAGGTAAATGAGGGTCGTGCAGACCCTCAGTGCTGCACAGAAGTGCTTGGCAAGAGCTCTGAGGGCATGTTTGGCTTCACTGTGATGGCAACAAGGGTCATGGCTTTATTGTGAAGGAGTACACAGGTCATCTGTTCATCTGTGGAAAGCAGGAAAGGAAAGCACGATGCTCTCCAGAGTTCTGCACAGAACAACACAGCTATAAATAGACAAAAATGCCACAGATGCCTCTACGAAAATACTGAAACAGCCTTGATTAGAATTTAGAAGGTTAAAAATTATTTAGCCTCTGTTTAATAAAAAAAGTATTTTTACCAATGTCTTTGCAAAGCAGCATGGATTGTCTAAATGTTACAATCAGAGTATTTTATCGTTCTTGCCAGTTTGGTGAGTTCTGCCACGTTGCTGATGATCAGTGGCAAAACAAACCTCAGCTCCCTTAGAGACTCTTGGTACATTTGAGCTTTTACCTGCTTGAAAGAGCTGGGAGATGAAATCATGTGAATCTTCTGGTTGCTGTGTCCCAGAAACAATGTCTGTACCCTAATACAAAAATGTTATTCCTTGAGTTGCTGCTGATGGCAATTGGCTCAGGGGGCACTGGCAAAGACAGCTGAGGGCCCAAGACTTCAATTTTAACAGAGAATCTCAATTTTAACAAAGAATCCTGACTTTAAAGGGATAGGCCTGGGCCAGTATCCCAGGTTCATTTCTAATTGTGTGGGCCAGCCTTGATAACCTGGTTGCTCCCAGTTTGAACTCTCATCACTGTTGATTACAGACACATCCTCTGAAGTTGTTGGCAGCACTGGCAGAGCTTGTCAAGCACCTCTTGCTCTTCTGGTGCTACAAAGAAGCTGGGAGTCCTGACGGCACTCAGAAAATCCTGGTATGGTCTTGCCGCACCAGAGAGTGCCTGCATGGTCCTGGATCCATCTGGGATCTGCTGAAGGTGAGCTGTGCAGCTTTTTCTGACTGTATTCAACTCTGTGTTAGTTCTTTCTCTACAGAACCCCCTTTTGGCTTCAAGCTCTATGAAGGGGGTGGATGTTGTATGAAAAGTGACTGTCTTTGAATGGGGGCTGCAAAGATGTGTCATTTGCTTAAGGCAGTCTAATCCTACACCTGGGAAAGTTTTCCTACTCCAATCAGACGAAACAGGGAATTGAAGGGTAGATCAGCAGTCGGGAGGAAACACGACAACTCTGCTTTATTATTTTGGGGTCAGTACTGTTCAGTGATGCTGTTTTGTGGGGAAACAGTCTGGAAGAAAAAGTGCAGAGTGGTGCAGTTGGTAGTTTGTTGCCTGCCTGTGTTGTTTGTGAAATGCCACAGCTGCCAAAAGGCACAGGAGGGAGATGGCAGGAGCACGAAGGAAAGGCAGAAGAAACAGAGGACCTGGTAAATGGAAAGTGAAGAGCCTGGCAAGTGCAGATAAGCAGATGCTTGTTACTTAATCTGTGAAGAAGCATCATGAGACAGGTAATAGGGGCTGACATGCTACAGAATTTATTTAATATGTCTTTCTTTTTTTTTTTTTGTTTGCTCCTAATTCCTCTTTGTATCTTGGAGGTATGTTTTCACAGAGGCAGAGAATTTTCCATTGACATGGGAATGCACTGGCTTAAGCTCACTGGTAGTACAAAGCTTAAAGGCTTCTTTCCCCACTGGTGGGTTCTGTCACACCTGCAGCTAAAACTGAAGGCACAGATATTGGCTTTTTGGGAGCCACAACTGTTGGGTCAAACCCACGGTCCTTGTCGCACTGATCTAGAGGAAGAAATTCCACTCATTTCTCTAAATCTCGCTTTTCTCAGGACAGCTGCAATGCAAACAGAGATAAAATTAACTGCTCCCTATAGCTAGAAAATAATGTGCCACCACTGTTTAAAAAAACAGGTGTCTTACAGTCTGCTGTCCTTTAGTGAATATGGTGATAACAATAAAAATCAAGATGTAATTATACTTGATCCTGTTCAAAGCTTCTCTCTGTTGACAGAAACATGAAAGACTTGGTTGCTATAAAAATGCAGAGGTTTGGTAGAGAAAGATCCTTTCAAAGGCACTGCAAAGGGGGAGAAACGAATGAAAAGGAAGAGGCATTACAGATTTTAACCACAGAAGACACACTGGAGCATTCAGCCCCAGGAAATTCAAAGAAGGGGGGATTTACTGCAAGTTTAAGAACAATGTGGTTACACTGTAGTTTATATCTTGTGGCATTCAAGTAATGCAGTTAGGAACTGTGTTTTCTGTGCTTCAGGAAAAAAAAGTTTTACTTTGTGCTATGTAATGTTGAAAGCATTAAGATCCATAAACAATAGGATGGTTTAATCAAGTTTTAAAATGAACTCCCAGAATTATTCCAGAAGTTCCCAGTGTTCTGGCAGCTCTTTCCCTCTGTCATCTGCACCCACAATTCTCACAGGGTTCTCTCTGTTCTCATCCCATGCACACAAGGAGTCACCACAGAGATTTGATCTGCCTTGATCACACTTTGCTTCCCTGGTGAAACTGCTCTTTAGCATGAGCTTAGTTTTCTGGGTAAATGGAATACCTGGTCTCACCTACAGCCTTCTGATATCAACAGGAGTCATTGAGTTAAAGGGGATCTGGGATGATGTCTTTTAAGCTTTCTCCTAGTCTTGAAATCATCTGTATTTTTTCTGCCTTACACGTTTCTATTGCAGAGCCCAAAGCATGTGATGATTAATGTTTCATGTAGAACACTTTTGACTCGTGTGCAGTTGGATGTCAGAATATCCACATTATCACTGTTGAAATTAGCCAGGCTTTCATTTGTTCAGTTTTCATTGTCATCTCTACTGAGCATCTCTTCTAGGACCTTCTCAGGTGCTCTGGTCACAGGCATCTGGAAACTTTTCCAGCACCATTCTCAAAAGGACTGATCTTAAAGAAATGTCATTTCACTGTTGAGGTGCTGACAAGACGTAGAGCATCCAAATTGTTGGTGATGGTCTGTGTTTGACTGATTTTTGGGGCAGAAATTTGCACTTATAAGTAAGAAATAAGCACGTTGGGGAACTCGCTGCCAAAGCTTTACTTTCAGCATTGCCTGGTATACAATGTGGGAAAAAAAGTCAGTTCTGAATTTTTCTGAAAGTTCTGACAGCCCATATAAAATGCTTTATTTTGTTTCAAGGTTGCACATCTCTTTCTTCGTCCCGTGATTTGCTATTTTACATCTATAAGTGACACCTTTACATTTTGCTTGTGCAAACTTCCCTCAAGAATCTGCTGATTAAAACATATTGTGGGGGGAAAAAAAAAGAAAAAGTTGCATGTTCCCAGTAAAAAGGGAGTATTTTTGGCCCCTTGGTGTTTGCTGTATTATATCTCTGGCCCAAAGCAGGTGTTCTGAGGGGGTTTAATTCTTTGCTAAATGAGGATAGTAGTTATTATCTGCCCAACCATAGCTTTATTTTTCTTGTGAACACTGTAGTTAAATGCTTCTTAAATATTTTCATTAAGAGAGTACTTTAAATATTATCATTAACAACTGGTGATTGCATTATATTCTACAAAGTATCATGTTCTGCAGTCCTTTTTTTTGGAGTAGTGAATATGGGAAGATGATTTTGAACATGACCAAGAACTTTTATTTTATATACAGGGTCAGAATAAGTTTGCTTTTTTGTTAATTGGGGATAGTTGGCTGAAAATGTTAAAATTTGATATTAAGATATAGGAACAATGTTTCTAAGTCAGATTAGCCTTATATTCTTTCAATATAAAATGGAAAATATTTTAGAATTTCGCTTTCCAAAATACACAGAGACAGAGTTTGGATGCCTCTATTGCATCAAGCCCTTATATCTGTGTCAGTGCACCCTAGAACTCCTTTCTTCACAAATAAGCTCTCCAGTGTCTGAACAAAGAAGCAAATCCTTCCCTCTCATCTTTCTTCTTGCCCCCACTGTTCCTAGTAATGTACATCTGACACGCCAACAATCAGGCACAAGCTCATTCACCATTGTTGTCTCATCTCAGCTGCCTGATAATGCAAAGGATAAAAAAAAAAAGGGGGCTGATGAGTGGAATTACACATCAAGGATCCTCTTTGTGGACGGGAGAAGCCAGGAGTGCGTTTCCAATTTGCAGTTTGGCACGGGGGCTTCAGGAGCACCGCCTGGGTTTGATATCCACTTGGTCCCCTGCCACCCAACCTGGGGATCAATCACTGTGTTGGGAGAGGATAAAAAAGGATATTATAAAAGCACACACAGGGAGACACAGAGAGAAAACCCAAACAAACAAACAAAAAAAAAAGAAAGAAAAGGGAAAGAAAAAAAGCAGGAAAAGACCCTGACTTTTGTTTTGAAAATAGTAGGACATCTCACAGATTGAGAGGACTTGTCTGTGGCAAAACACGTGGAGGAGCAAGTGAGGGAGAGAGAGGGAACATATGTATGTCTGTATTTCTCTTTCATAATATCTCAAAGACAAAATAATTCTTAATTTGATTCCACTGACTGTTGCTGAGCTAAACCAGGGATTGCACTGAGCTATTCTTAGGTAACCGTTTCCATGTTGAGTCCAGGACTCCTCGTGGCAGATCTGCATTCTTCTTAATCATCTGCAGTCAATCAGATTTTAATTTGTCTTTGTCTTCAGCCCTGCAAGGTTTGGGCTTGAAATTGTTTTGCTTCCAGGATAAAAGAGTGTTTTCCCTGTATATGTCAGGCCCACTGATGGAATGCTCTTGTGTGTTTATTTAGCTCAATAGTTATTCCATATTAACAAAAGCAGATTGTTTCAGGAATGTTTTTCAGAACAGCATCTTGGAAATCATGCTTTGGTGGAATTACTGCACCTCCAATTCTGTTATTTCCCTTTTTTAATACCTTGTAGGAATTCACCAGAAAATCTATAAGAACCTCGTTCAGGGATGAATGGCTTATTCTTCTTCTTATCTTGTTAATCAATATTGTTAACTAGCTGTGATGGACATATTTAATGGAATGACCCCAGCCCCTCCTAATTAAAGATAATTGCCTTGTTCAGTCACATTCGCTTTCCAAAATATAAGTGCGTGAGCATAAATGTCATAATTTATTTTAGATTCCACCGTGATCATTATGTATTCTGTTTTCTTGTTAACAACTAATTTTAATTCTAGCTCACCCAGCAAAGTTGAAAGCCATAAAATGGCCCTATGGTTAAATAACACATTATTATATTGCACACTTACAGTCAGGAGGGGTCAGTGAGGGTAAAATCAGAATTCCACTTCTTCCTGGGCTTGAATCCATTGCCCAACAGCTTCTTAATATGTTGCCTGATGAGATACATGTCTTGGCTTGAAGTTAAATGGTGCTGGTATCAGAATAAACCCTCTGGGTTTTGGAATGCATTCCATGTATCCTTTTATCAGCTTTATTATTTGATATGCTTTTGCTGAGCTTCCTTGAGTAAGAACAAAAGGGTGCACTTATTATGCAGCAATTTCATGAAAGCTATTTAAAATAACATTTGAGGAGGAAAAAACAAATCAAAGGGAATAAAAGCCCAGGAAACACATGATGAAACAGAATGAATATCAGAGCTATTAAATTAATAAGCTTGCAAAGCATTATTTGTGGCAGCTCAATGGAAGTTTGGAAACTGATAGTGACTTTCCAAAATTAATTGAGTACCTTTGTTGTCTTTCAGGAATACATATTCAAACTCGCTTTACCCACTCCCTGTGGGGTAGATCGCTCCACCTGCCAAAATCCTCGGGAGTTTCATCTGATTTTCATCTGCTCAAGGTAAACAGCTGAGATATTGACTCAGGATGGGATTCATTCAGCAAATCTGTGTAGTCTGAGATTGTCTGTAGACAGTTGTCCTTCTTTTCACAGGTTGACCATTAAAAGAGTGTTTGAAGCTGTACAGAACAGCCTGAAACAGAGATCTGGCAACTCCACAACCCCATGAAGTTGTCCTGACTGGGTAGTTTTTTTTGAACACCCTTTCATGTGTCATCCATGAGACAGCAGAAAAGCTGATGAAGGATTTGAGGGCTAAAATTCCTGTTCTTTTTGTTATGGCTGAGAAATCTCCCTGACTGTCCCCATTCCACCATTAGTACATCTGCTAAATTTTCCAGGATAGACTATTTCTGTACAGCACTAGATTTACTAAATTGGTTATTTCTGTGAGAGCTCCTCGTGCAAAAATGACAGCTGGGGTGACCCACTGAAAAGGGAACAAAGAGCATGGCACAGGAGCACTGACAGAAAGAATCCCGTTCCTGCTGATGTTTCAATTAGTTATTTCTTTTCTCTTCCCTCTTTTTTTGCTTCTCCTTCTCTCTAAGTTTCTCCAAGAGTTTAACTTTTTTTTTTCAGTGAAGGCTCTTTCTTTTCTTTTTCAGAACCATTCTACCATGTTATGAAATTTTTCAGAGTATGTTTTCCAAGTCTCTAACAGATACATCTCAAAGTTTTCAGTAAAATAAAAATCCCAGGATTTTTATCCCAGGATCTGTGTGCAGATCCTTAAACAGTACACTGGATGACAGCTCATGGTTTTCAGAAAACAGTCATGGGTATGTAAACGAAGCAATAGATTAAACTGTGTAATAGCAAAGGAACAACCAGTTCCATGTTAAATCTTTCTTTCAAATCTACTTCTGCAAGTGTTTGCAATTTTGGCAATTGTTACAAATGTCATTTGCTGGTGCTACACGTCAATTAATAGTAAGCATAAGTCTCTCTTACATCAAGCTGTTTTTATCCCTCATTGCTCCTCTTATAATACTAAAAGCTTAGCTGGAAATAGTATTAATTTTTTCCAACCAAAATGTCAAAGCTTTATTTCTCTGATTGGTAGTTATCACCTGGAAGGTGTTTGTTCTTACTCAGGGTAAAAGAGCTAGGAATTTTTTGGACTGAAAGAGGCAGAGAATGGATTTTTGCTGATCCAGTTTCTATCTGTACACCAGCACTGAACAAATGCTTGTGGTTTTGTTTTCCCCTTATTTTCTTCCCTGCACCTTGAATATCTTCTTGGGTTAATACCAAGGAGTTTCTGGCTGAGGATTGTGTTCTCCTAGATCAGAGCTCTAAAGGACATTTTTCTTGGCTTGTATTTGCAAGCACTGTTATAACAGAGAAAAAAAATGGAAAAAGAAAAAAAAAAAAGGAAAAAGGAGAAGATAATTTTATGTGCTGTTCATATTCATGTTTGTACCCATAGGGATGTGTTGATGGGGAGGTGTGGCGAGATGATAAAAACATTAGGAAAGGCAGTTATTTCTTCCTGTGAAATAAGGAACTCTAACAGCACCAGTTTAATTCTGGGAGCACGGTGAAAAGCACCAGGACTTTGTAATGGTAGCACAGAAAGGGACTGAAAAATAATAATAGAAAAATCTATATTTCAAGCACTGGCAGGAATATATTTATCATGAAGAACATTCAGTGATTGATCTACAACAAAACTGAGTGAGACACAGAAACAACACATAGATGTTTGCATCAGGCTACAACCTCCACTGGAGAGAAATATGAAATATGGTCATATTTCTTCAGGGACCTGTTTTAAGCCTTCCTCAATTCCAACACGCCCATAACTTTTGTACTGGATTTGTAACCAATTCTGTCCTTCTGATGGGATCATGTTCATCTTTTTGACCCATGAAATTCCCTCAGAGAATAAGTTTTGTCCTCAATATTGAAATGGTCAACAGGACCAACAGCCCTGATTTGTCCCAGTCGTACTTCTTTATCCCCTATTTTATGTTACACAAAGAAAACCATCTGTCACTTTGTCACTATACTCATTTTTCTATTAACCACAGAGCAAAAACAAGTCAAGTAAATTAAAGTTACCTCCGTTTTTTACTGGGATTTCTTTTGTTTAAATATGAAAAAAATGCATGGTGAACGTGGTGGTGGTGCGGGGTGAACAATTGGACTTAATGATCTTAAAGGTGCTTTCCAACCTTGATATAATAATAATTATTATTATTACTATTACATGCAAAAAGAAAAAAATTTGCTTTTAATCACCAATTGATTTGAGCATATTAATTTCCTAAATTGGATTGTCTGTTCAGGCTAAGGAGGATCTGATCCAGCAATGGTACATAGGTCAGAGATAGTTTTGCACATCTTAGTGTTTAGGGCCTTAATTAATTCTTTAATGGGAAGAAATGAGGCTAGATTTTCAGCATGTGAAAGGGAGAGGAGACTACAAATCAGGGAAAAAACCTTTCCATCCCATTTTTCACTGATATCTGAAATCAGATCAGTAGTACTACTCTTTTCTTTTTCATTTCAGGGCCTATAAAAAATTAATCTAAAAAAAAAAAAACCTGCAAGAAGTGGCCATGTGAGTTGACGTGAGACTTGATATTCACACTCAGGATGGAAAGTCCAAAATGCAGAGCTGTGTAATACAGTAAATGGTACCCATGATTCATTCATTGCCCAAAAGAGATGATGTTTGAGATCCCCCAGAGATAAAAGGAAAATCTGCTGTGATAGGATTGGCCTTTGCCTTTAGAAAACGTTCTGATTTATAAAGTATTTTTACACTAAAGCAAGCGATGGGAGAATCAGGTGAGACACCGAGGAGGTTTTCTGGTAGAAATCTATTTTCTGTCTTGGCTTTTCAGATGAAGTCTCCAATTTTGTCACAGTGTCACAGAGCTACAGGGCAACTTTCAGAGACAACTTAGTAGTTGGCAATGCATGAAGCAAACTGTGTTCCCTTCTGAGAGCAGGCAGCCCAGCAGAAGTCATTCAGGTGTCTGCAGACACGGGGAGGCAAGTCTCTGGAATGAAAAATTAGTTTAAAACCTTACAGAAACTGTCTCATGTACTGTAAGATTCATGGATTTGCTCAGCTTTTAGGGGGGGTAGGGGGAAATCACAACCGAGCTAATTGTTCTGCAATTATTGATGGAATGGAATACTCAGCAGTAGAAAAACTAATCTAAAATTCAAGTCAGGGAAAGGGAAAGTCATTAGCTATGCTGTGTAAAGCAGACATATACAATCAATGTGTGAATGTCACGTTTGTCAGGCCAAAGTGATGGGAAAAGACTTCTACTAACAGCGAGAAAATTGAGCACATCTATAACAGTGCAGGATAGTTCATATCCCGTTGTAATTGCAGTGCACTCGAAGCAGAATGAGAATGGCAAGGGGAAAGGAAAAGAAACAAAAAACCAAAAAAACAACAACAAAACTAAACCTCTCCTGAGCTTTACAGCAGCACTGCCTGGAATGTGTGACAAAGGTAAAGTCTTGAAAGGTGATGAGAAGAAACCTGAAGCCAAGAGAAGATCAGGATGATGCCGTGGAAAAAAAAAGGGTGAATTGAGCTTTAGGCAGCAAGGCAGACAGGAACTGTAAAAGAACCCCAGATGGTGCCAGGGGGAACTGATGGTTCTGTTCCTTCTGTCTGTTAAAAATGTGTTGAGCGTGCGGGGTCAGAGTGCACGTGATGGTTTGATGGCAAGCAGAGACCTGGTAAAAAATAAAACGACTTCATAAAATGTGGATATGCATTCTTGATGGGTCATCTATTTGGGTAAGATATTTAGGTATTGCTTCTGTATATTATTTAAGTATCTCTTGTGGTATGAGGTGAATGCTGTGCCACCAAGGACAATCCTCTCGTGGAGAAACAAAACAGAGAATGGAAGTAATACTACCTCATTAGAAAGCCATGAATGACAGATATATTTCAGGTGCTATCAGGTGAAAAGTCCAGAAGCTTCTGAGAGGGCAAAGAATGAGGAAAATCTGAAGGCACAAAACAGTTCTTGCTTGAATTGCTGCAATATTGTAGATGCTATATGGCCAAAGTTTCCATTATGCAGTAATAACAATAATCCCCCCACAATTAAAACTCCAAAGCACTAAACCACCACATATAAAGCAAGAGAAATTACAGTTACAGACTTGACAGCTGCGTATGAAAATAAATAATATTGCTCAGCTAGTCATGTAGTCTCTGGTTCCATCAGAAGGAACCAACTGATTTTGAAGTTTGATTTTTTTTTTTTTTTTTTGCTTGCTTAATACTCTGTGAGGGTACAAAGATGGGGGCAGTTTGGTGCTGCCTTTAAGACTGCTGCTCTCCACTATCTCTGATGGGTCAATCTAATGCCAAAGGAGTTGAGATGTGCTGTGGGACAGAAGAGCAAGATGCTTGTATTTCTGTGCAAGCATTTCTGCAATTATTTTGGAAAAACCACTTGCTTGCCTGAAACAGTCTTCCATTTCACAGGGTACTTCATCCTCCAGAAACATAAGCAGCAGCTTCTGTGTATTAAGGGACCGAAACAGTAAATTTTACAGCATAATTCATCAGTGGCGTCAGTCAGATTTAAGAGAGAGAACTTGTTTTTGCAGAGCTGCCGAGACTGCCCTGACTGGGGTCAAAAGCAAACTCCTAGTGCTTTTAAAAATTGATTTTACTGAAATCTTACTCCATTTTCCTAGTAATAAAGGCCTCCAAGGATTTAAACTGCTGTAACCAAAAGCAGTGTTTTGGGCCCAGCTCACTAAGTAGGTGTGGTTTAGCTCCATTACAACTGCAATTCAAATAATAACATCCTTTAAAAATGAAGTGCCTCTCCTAATATTTTAGTAAGCAATTTTTGTTTTGGGTTTTTTTTTTTTTTCTCTTGTAAAAGCTTGGAGGTAATAAGCTTAATATTCTAAAGTCTCCAAGAAACCTATTTACCTCCTTGCAAAAGGTCTAAAATGAAATCAGAAAACATACGTGAAAGGAATGTAAATATATTTGCTTATCTAACAGATCCAATGCAGATTGCTTAAGCAGAAAAAAAAAAACAACAACAACAACAACAAAAAAAAAAAAAAAAAAAAAAGGAAAAAAAAACAGAGAAAAAAAAACCAAAACAAAAAAACCTGAAAAACAAAACAGAAAAAAACCAACACCCTTGGCAAAATCAGTATGGCTGGGTTATTTCATTCTAGGCAGAACATTTGATACTGTACAAAATAATAGAAAATGCTGCCTTTCTTATTCTAGAACTCACAAGAATCTTTCACAGTTTTCCTAAGGAAAGCTAAAGAGCAGGTGTTGATCTGAAATTTACAGAACGGCGAATTATTTAGAAGCAGGTAATGGTAAAACTTGAAATTTTAATTAAAGAACCAAACAGACAAAAGGGAAAAAAAAAATTAAATCTGAGCCTATTTTCTGTCTTTGAGTGAATGTTGTCCCCTCTGGGTCACAGATCTCAGGTTTAAGCAGGGATGGAGGTTACATTCCTCTTTCCAAAGGCTGTGATTTATCTCTGTGGTTCTTCTGTACATGCTGTGGTTCTTTTCTCTTCTGGGCAATGGTAATAATTCACTCAACTGCCACCTTAAAGCAAAGTATTATTTAAAACAAAGTCACATCAGAGGAAGCACAGCCATGAACCCAGCAGAGTACACTGTTTGCATATATTGTGTTTCAGGAAAACCCTCCACAGACCTGACAAGTCCCCTGATTTTTTTTCCCCAGACCCACTGCAGAGCATCTCCTTTTTTTCATTTTCTGTTAGGCTCTCATTTTATGTTATTTTTGATGAGTGTCCTCTTTTCTCAAGAAATACTCTTCGATTCTAGTGGGGTTTGGATTTTTAATCTTGCAGCTTGGCATGATAGCAGTGTCAGTTCAGCTTAGAAACCAAATATGGATTCTTTTCTACTACTTGTCCCCAGCTTTTCCATTAGTTTTTTTTGTTCATTTTGGTTTGGTGGGGTTTTTTTTTTATTATTATGGTTCTTTTTCTCTATATGTTTCCTACAGCTGCATCGTGAGATAGAACATTGCATTCATTTAGGGAAATCCTGCAACTACTTGCAATGAATTTCCTCAAACTTATTGTACAGATTATTTAATTGTTACATCTTTCTGTTCATCCTGCTGCTCCTTCCCACTTCCGGAGCTAATGCAGGAGGTTTTCCAATGAAATGGCTGAATACTGACTGGATTATTTCTCTCATTAAAGACTCTAGAGAGAAAACTAATATCAGAATATCCCTTTTCCTAGCAACTTTAACTCAGTAATACAAATGACTAGGAGATAAACAGAAGCTTTCTCCATTTCTGGTGCCATATAAGTAGTGCACACATTCTTCCAGGTTTTGGTGACAGCTCAAAGAAATAAGAAGCTCTTTAAGCAAATGTTTAACCTAGTCCCTTTAAGTCTTGATCTGTCTGTATCACACCAATGAATAAAGAAAAGGGGTTTTAAAGACTGAAAAATTAGTTCAGATAAACCGAATCTGACATTGCAATGGGAAAACTCATCTTTTTTTCCATGCTCAGGAAAACAAGAAGCCTCTGTAAAACATTTTCCTGACACAAACCGCACATCTCTGGCACAGAACAAGAAATGTTTGCATTTACAACCCTCTTTGGTGGGCCTTCTGAGTTAGAAAGGTGAAGGAGCTCCATCCTTCACTACAGAGCTGCAGCTGGCTATAGGGTTGGGGAGGAAGCATATAATAAAATATCATAAAATATCCCATCTGATCAATAAAGATTGTTTGACCCAAGGCTGCCAGACTGTCCTGCTACAGCTGGTTTATTTCCTCTCGGGCTGGGAGAATATTAATGATGTCTAATTATTTACTGCACGTTGTCTAATAATTACAACACCGATATTATGAAGAATACTATTTGGGTAACGTTGACTTCATCTTTTGCAGGAACTGCAATTCTTCATTGCCCAAGAGGTTGTGGAGTTTAATAAAAAGCCACGTCATGCATTCTGGCAGAGTAATTAACTCAGTATAACCAAGAAGAAAACCCTGGAAGATGTTCCTACGCACCCAGCTGAGGGGTGAGTGTACCCAGCCGACTACAGCCGAGGGGAAGGGAGGTTTGGGGGCTAGGATTTGTGGCTTACCTCAACTTTACTGGTTTGCTGTTGCTGTGTTGTGACTGGAAGCTGAGAAATTTTGGTAAATTGGGCATGTCTGTTTGATTTTGTGAAGGAACTTCTGAACTTGCAAATATCAAAATTGTTACATTGATGGTCTCAGGTTCCAAGTTAATTCATCTTTCTCCAAAGACCTCAACTAAGCAGCTTTTAAGGCAAACAGGAACTCTTTGTCTACGTGGGGGCATCAGAGATGGGAATAAGTCCTTTGAAAAAAGTTGTCACCTTTCGAGTTCTGGTTCTGTTCTTGGGCAGAGGCTTTTAGTTGGGAAGCACAAATTATATGTGCACCATGCAAAGGCAGCCATCATGAGCAAAGGCACGAAAGGATTTCATGCTTTGATGTTAGATGTGAAGCTGAGGATTCCAAAATACTGCTACTTTAAGGACTTTTACCCATCTTATTCTACCCCAACAGCAGATGAGCGCAAAAAATAAAAGTCCCACATTCATCTGTGGGATCTCAAGTGCTCTTTGCTGTAGCACAAAAAACACTCACTAAGATACCAAATCAATTGTCAAACGCCAAATGTTCCCTGTGGAAATGAAACTGCTAAGGAGTTTTTCACATGTTGTGAACACCAACTCTTCAGATTATTTGCATTATGCTGTCTGAAGCTGCAGTTTGCCATAACTGTTGCTGCAGTGTGTTTGTTTTTTTTTTTTGGTTAGCAAAAATAGACGACCTATTTTGCTGTCAGTGTGCAAGCCTGGCTCTGCAAAGACAAGGGAATATTTCCAATCCAGCTCAGCCAGATCACAGAAATATATCTGTGCACTCTCCAAGTGCATTCCCTAAATTGGATGCTGATCCCCCAGTATTAGAAGTACTGTAGCATTTATTTTAAAATGTGGCTGCCTTTTGTTTTTGTTTTTTTTTTTTTTTTTTTTGTTTGTTTTTTTTTTTTTTAACACCAGAAATTTTGGAACATTTGTTGTGAACTGCAAGAAAAAAATAAATAAACTAGTCGAACTTGTCATTATGCACCTCACTGGAGATCTGCCAGCGTCTCCATAATACAGTTTAGTTTTACAGGATTCAGAGATTTCTACTGTAAATGCTGCATCCAAGCTAAAATTTGGCGAGCTTTCTCATGATGGTAATACTCTCCCCTGCACATAAATGCTGCTTTCCTCTGAAAACTGGCAGTAGTTCTAGTGAAGTGTTTCTTTTATGGCTTCTATAGATTTTTGTTTACAGATAGGTAAATTCAGTCAGAGTGCTCAGAGTGTCACCTTTTTATTGCAGACTTAACAAATGACTCTGGCTTTATAGGGAAAATTTGCAGCTAAACTGCATTTGCATTTTGCATACTTTTCCACTGCATTCCATCTCCACGATAAGTCATACTTTTCTCATTATGGAACTGGTGTGCAGTTGCTTCATAATTACAATTTCAGCTTTGTTCCTGCTCAAAGCTGAGTCTCTTATGCTATGTAGCTAATCCATTTTTCTGGATTTCCACGTAATTATTATGTAAGTATTGATTGGAAAGAGCTATAGCTTAGCTTGAAATGACTTATTTAAAGTAACTTTTCACAGTTAATTTATCACTTGCTTTTATTGCATCCTGTCTTTTATTCTCCCACATCCTGCATTTTCTCATCTGCTTGCATTTTCAGGGCAACACTGTGCATTGGGAGACCTTTGGGTTATGCCATAAAATGTCTCCCAAGGAATAATTAAAGCAAGTAAATCTGCTTCATTGGTGGCTCTTAGGAGGGTTCTTCCTCCTTGGTCACCATCTCCAAGACTGGCCCATGTTAAGCTGCTGCCTTTTGATGAACCCAAGCAGCACCTCTTCCATTTATGATATTTTTTACCTCAATACTTCAATAGTTAATCTTAAAGATATGTATATATATATATATATATATATGTATATATATATATCCTCAGGGGGTTGTTTGGAGGCCTAAATATCACTGAACAATTTTGAGAAGCTGTGCCTGGTGTGATGTACGTGGAGAAGTCCTGTCAGCACAGGTCTCTGTGAATGAAGGGGGGGGAGTCAGTGGGGGTACCAACATCATAGACGAGAACCTTCATAAATAAGGAGCAGAAATGGAGGAGGAAATGTTCTCACGCCTCCAAACAATCCCACGGAGTCACAGGCAGAGGCATCCGTGGATGGGGAGCATTGTTCTGCCGTGCCTCCTCCCCCAGTAAATGGGAGATTGTCCAGCCACCTTTCTTTATGAGTGGTGAACCCACCATTAATTCTTTTTGTTTGTTTTTAAGGAGAATACTTTATCTTCGAGCCTCCAAGATTAGAAGTTTCGTGTCACTCAATTAATTAAACAATGCAACTCCAGAGCCATAAACATTAAAAAGCTTCTTGGAAGCAGACTGTGGCCCAGTCCATTGAACAAATTGATTGATTACTTCTGTGGCCATTCCTAATAATCTGTAACATTTTTTCATTAGGTAGAAAGTTGTTTTCCTATTTAGTATGCAAACGTGAGATCTGGAGCGTTCTGCCCATGTGTTATGATTTCTTTTTTCCATTATGCAATCACAGAATGTGTCACTTCCCTGTTTACAAAAGAAAAATGCAAGAGATAAAATTTGTGTTTAGTAAGGATTTTGATCTTCAATATATTAAAGAAATTAAAGTCCAGAGGTTGGCAGAAAATCATAAATCACAGTTATGTGTTTCTCTAGAATGATTTCATGGATGCTAGGGCAAAGATATTACCATGTGCACTCTGGTTATGTAGAAATGCCACTAGAGGCTATTTTCTTTCTTCAAAGGTGCCCTTTAAGCTCACAGAAAATTACTCTTAATAGAGTAAACAGGCAATTTGCACAAAACTAACACAATGCTTGTCACAGAGGAAAAAAAGTAGAGTGAGAAATTTGTAATGAATTTTATCTTGCTTTCCTGCTGAGAATTTACCCAGAACCTGCAGTTTTAAAACAGTGTTCTTTGTTTCAAATTTTTTCTCCCAAATATTCCTGCTATTCATTTTTTTAGCTTGAGAGGTTTTCTTTCTTTGAGGTTTGATACTAAAAATTTGCATTATGTAGATTGCATTTTTTAATATTCTTCCTGTATGAGATGAATTCACTGGTGCTGAGATATTTAGAAATTCAGAATGTGATTACTATGAGTAATCTCAAAATATTTGCTCTGGAGAAAAATCTTCAGAGTTCACCTTTAGTGTTTGGGTATTATCCATGTTGCCCCTTGTTATGGAGATATGAGCTGCCCACATCATGATAGGAAAATCTCATCTTCTATTTGTTTTTAAGAAGAGCATTTCTAACCTTCACAAGGAGAAAAGAAGGTTGAAAACCACACCTTGAGGCAGGGACATGGGGAAAACAACCCAAAATCTGTGTGTTTGTGTGTGTGGATGCTGTCACGAGGCAGACTTGGGAATTGACAATCTGGTGTTTACTGGATGGGTTTTAATTTATTCCTCTCCTTCCTTCTTCTATCTCCCTTTAAAAAAAAAAAAATCAACATAATCTTTACTGGTAACTACATTGTTATCTTGGGGAAAAAAATGCCATCCTTTGTTTTTTTACAGCCCACCAGTGAAGGAGTTAATGATAATGTTACCTTTTTTGTTTGTTTGTTTATTTTAGCTTGGATTTGTATTTGTAGAAAGCGACATCACAAAAACCCAAGATTAGGCAGTAGAATGTGGTCGCCTCTATTTTTTTTTTTTGTTTGTTTTTCCTGCATCAGCAAACCACTCTCATGGGGTAAAACCACGATGGGTGTTCAGCCTCCAGCTCCCAGAGCAGGAGCAAGAGCAGAATCAGATACTGCAGCTGGAAGGTGCAGATGTTTTACACACACATAGAACTGTGTGTAAAACACATAGTTTTACACGATGAAACCCTGTGTAAACTGTCTTTTTAAACTGAAACCCAAAATCTCTCTTCTTTAGAAATGTTTTCTCCACTAACTGAAAACAGGAGTTTGTTGGGTTTTGGTTTTGTTGTCGTCACCATTGTTCTCCACCCACCGCCGCCTCCCCAGCCCCAAAATTTGCTGTCATTCTTCACTCTTTTTGTTTCACCTTTTTCTCACACCTTAAAAAAAAAATATTTACCTGAAGTCATGAAAGAAAGATGTGGCTCCACGGAGACCAAAACTAGTAGTTCTGAGAACTTAGTAGTGTTTTGAAATACAGCCTTGCCTCTGCTGTAAAAAAGAACTCAGTGAAAACAGTTGTTTATTCTAGAAAAGCTGAAGTAAAATTTTGCAAAGAAACCCCCAACTTCAAACCAAGATAGTTTTTATTACTAGAGAGGGTGACATTCTGGAGAAATTAGTGTATATTTCTGGACTTCTCACTGTGGAAAAGCATCTTTGTCAAATGATTGAGAAGGTTTAGTGAAATGATCCTTGAGGAAGGCAAAGGAGGACAAGGGGTGTTCAGCTCTGGGCCATACACTGTTAATTGTATGACCAGACCACCCTGTTCCTCCCTCTGCCCCTGCAGGTGCCTGCTCAAGAGCCCTGGGCATCTCTTCCTCCTTTTGGAAGTTTGACCACAGAAGAAATAGATGGCAAATACAAGGGAAAGGAAGGGTTGGAGACGTGAACCAGATGGTATTAGGTTTGATGATTCCCTAATTTGGTTGACTGAATAATCAAGCCTGGAAACAGGAAAGGAGATTAATGTCTCCTTATTAATGTTTGATTTCTCATGTCCTCCACTACGCTCCCTTGAAAAAAATGCCTGGCTGAGACTGAATTCTCAGAGCCTTCCCTCTCCTTTGGTTTGGCTCACGTGCACTTCCAACCCCTTTAGTGCAGTGTAAACCTGGCACTGATGGCCCTGAGGACCCAAGGACACACAGGACAATCAAGAGGAAGGATGTTCATACATGGTTTGAGAAACATAGGGGTGCAGTTCCTGTGGTATCAAAGATTTTGGATGTTAATTCTGCGATGTAGTTCCACGTTTGCAGCCAAAAGCTCCTTTCCTCCCGGCCTGTTACTTGCTGTCTGTGCAGACAGCACAGGCATTCAGAGCGAGACCTCGTCCTATGTGGATGCATGACTTGGGTTTGGAGTGAAATATTTATTTGACCTCAGTATTATTCAAATGTTTTTTCCATTTCCACAGAACCACGCTGGGTGGCTCTGGAGATCTGAGACGAGTCACTTGGGAAAGAAAGATGTCCATATTCTGGAAAAAAAAAAAAAATCTTCAGAAGGGTAAGCTTGGGAAGCACTGCTCTGCAGCGATTCCCCCTGGGAGCAGTGGGATAGCAGTACTGCACCCCTGTTTCTCTGCCCTCTGTTCTGACAGGTACTCTGGGGCTTGTGCTTGGCTTAGAGGACTGGAGGTGAGGTGCAGGCATGCAGAGAGCGCTGCTGAAATACTCACTCTACATGCTAACTTCTCGAGTAAAGCTGCGCGCCCTACAGAGAGCAGCGCTTGGGTGGAGACCCCTGCCACCAGTTTGCTGTTGTGAGGACTCCAGTTTGCTTAAGTGAGGCCAGAGTAAGTCTGTTCTGCAGGGTCGGAATTACGGTGCAGGCAGGAGCAGAGTCCCCGCGGGCAGCAGAGGGATGAACGATGGGATCGGCATTTTTCTAGCCAGCCAGCCAGCCAGCTATGGCTGCAGCCTGAAACTCCGGAGCGGCTCCCCCGCTACTCCGCAGCCGCGTTCATTCCAGGGAAAGGCCGGTTAATTGGACGTGATCGCCCGGCTAAAAACACCCACCCGAGGCTTCCGAGTTACGTGACTCGTGCCACCCTCCCCACCCTCTCGCAGCGACCCGGGGGCATCCTTAGCCGGGTGGGTGCGGGCGGGCTCTGCCGAGGATCCGCGACCCGCTCCCGCATCGCCGCCTTCCCCGCGCTCCCCACGCCCGCATCGCCCCCCGCGGGTGGGCGGAGCGGGCCCGGGGGCGGCGCCCGGCCCGGGGCGGTGGCGGTGGCGGCGGGGCCGGGCGGGCGGGGGCGGCCCCTCCCGGGCGCAGCGCGGAGGCGGGCGCGGGGCATGGTCCCGGCCCCGCTCCTGCTGCCGCTGCTCCTGCCGCCGCTTCTCCTGCTCCTGCTGCCGCTGCTGCCGGCCCCGCTCCCGGTCCCAGCGGTGGCATGCGGCGCGGAGACATGCGGCTCTGCCTGCCGACATGGACCGCCGCCGCCCGCTGCTGCTGCTGCTCCTTCTGCTCCTCCTGCTGCTGCTGCTGCTCCGCGCTGCCCGCGGCGCTGCCGCGCGTCTGAGCGCCCGCCCCGGCAACGAAGGTGAGCCGCGGCACCGGCCGGGTGACCCGCTTCTGCCTCTGCTCCCTCTCCATCCCCGCTTTCCCTTGCTCTCCCGCTTTCCTGTTTATCATAATTATTTTTAATTCGCCGTTCCTGCTCGCCCTTAGGGAGGTGGTCCCGGGTGGCATCCCCTCCTCGCCCCCGGCACCGCCGGGCTCGCCGTGAGGGGAGGGTGAGGGGGGCGAGCGGCCGCCCCGCCCGTCCCCCATCCCCGAGGAAAAGTTGGCGAGGGCAGGGCGGGCTGTGCCTTCCCCCGGGGCGATGGGCAGCGAGGATTCCTCAGGCCGGGTGGGCACAGGGCGGGCAGGGGAAGGGGCAGCGCCGGGAGCGGCCGCGGTGCCGCCGCTTAAGGGGATGCCGGAGCATCCCAGCCCCGGCAGGTACCCCCCTGCTCCATCCTCCAGCCGCTGAGAGCTGACAGCGGTAGGAACCGGCTCTAAGGGCTGAAGGGTGGCCCCCGTGTCCCCTCACGCCGTGAGCCCTTTTGCGTGTTGCTTGCGTTAGTCGTCCTGCCTTTCAAAACTTTCAATTGATGCACAAAAAAAAAAAAAAGAGAAGCGAGGCTGGCTCGCCTGTAAAACCTCCTCTAGGTTCTTTGCAGCGGTTTTGTATCAGGTGGTGTCATTTGTATCGGATTTGTGATGAGCTCCTATGAACGCGTTGAAATTGTTTGCGCGGATCCATGTGTGTGAATTCGCAGAAACAAAGCACGAGTGGTTTATGTTATGTTCTCTGTCGCTGTGTTAATTTTTAAGGTGATGTTTGCTGAAAATGCGTGTTAGGTTCAGGGGAAAAAAATACTGACGACTAGACACTGAAAAAAAATGATTGAAGTGCTTGAAGCAATGATTAAAACTGACTTTCTCCTATTAAAAAAAAAAATAAAATAAAGGAATTTGTGCTTACTTGCACAGTGAGGGCACTCGGCATGACCAGGATGTCCAGTGTAATTATCTTTAGGGATAAAATGTAGAGGCCAAAGGTTGTGAAGAACTTCTAGCATCTGACAGCCATGCAAAACTTGCACCTTCTCGAGCTGCAGCGTTTGTGCAGAGGAGCAGACATCAAAGCTCTTAGAGCAAATATTTCTCTGATTGAGAGAATTTTAGAGAAGTTTTTTCTCTGATTATTTCTCTGGGTGCTTGTGGGATAAGGTGGGGAGATAACTTTTTCTGGGAGGAAAAAGAACTAGGATAAAAAATAAATAAGCAAAGATGAAAAACTTCACAAGTCCTCGGTAATCTTATATCAGTTGGTTTCATTGGTAGGAAGTAATTATGGCACCATTATAGTTGAAGAGCAATATGTCATCTGTTTGCGTGTTTTGTTTTATATGCAGTGCTTATTTAAAAGAGTGTGCTTTCAATAGTCGCTTTTAAGCCTTCCAGATCTATGTTATTTTGTAAATATTGTCATTTCTTAAAAATTATTTTCAGAAATGAAAACAAGAGTGTTAATAGGGGCTACTGTTGTCTTATTAAAAGCTTATTGGGGATGGTTGTTGTAGTTCTGTCAGTCAGTGGAGCAGCTCTGCCTCCATGGCAGTGGCCGACAGGCACATTCTGTAAACTGAGACTAACTAAGCCAAAAAGATAATAGAGCTCTACAGTTTGTAAAAAAAAAAAAAAAAACCAAAAAAAAAACCAAACCCAAACCAAAAACCAAAACCAACCCTCTTTGTTTAAAGTCCCGGGCACTGAGAATTGAGAAAGGAGGGGAAAGAAATTGGTATCATAGGGAATGCACGTTAAACACACTTGTCCTAGTCAGCTTGGAGCAAATGCTGCTTCTATCCTCTCTTTTCAGCTTCAAGAGCTTGTATAATATGAGCAATGTTTTCAAAATAGGTGGTAGAAACGACAGCACAAATGCAGTTACCAGAGAGGAACCTGCTTTTGCATGGCTACTTTTTTTGAAGCGTGTGTTTTGCTGTGCCTCTCAGAACCAGGAATACTAACAGTTTCTTTTATAAAGAGAGTAACTTTTAAAGGGCTTTTTTTTCCCCCTTTTTTTTTCCTTTTTTTTTTTTTTTTTTTTTTTTTAATACTCCTATTTAGGAAAGTTCAGTAATTCTTTTATTTATTTACTGTGTATTTAGACTGATCATGTGAATTTAGAAATCTGAATTATTATGATTTGCCGACCCACTAATTTGATGAACAAGTGTTATTATGCAGCTCTAAACCATGCCAGAAGATGATGTTTCTCTGTATTAAATAATCTTTTTCTAACCACTACAGTTATTTTCCTACTGTTCTTCCCATAAATTTCCTCTCAAAACTAGAGATAGATGTTTTTGCATTTCTCTGGGGATATTTAGAAAAGTTTCCTTCTTTTTCACCACTGAGAATGAAAAATGATTTTTTAGACAGAGACTGTTAATAAAGGTGTGTAGATAAAAATGTATACTTATTTTTCCTACATTTTATGCTAAAGCCATTGTTGAAAATCTCCTCATAAATTGTTTTAAAAAGAGATGGAACTAATCTTTTGGTGTGTTTATATAGCTTTGTCCAACTTCTAGGGGAGGTAAATGTTGCACTAGGCACATTATACATGAGCCTGTTCAGAGCTATCAGAAAATATTTCCTAAATTTATTTTACTTGTAAGAAATACTTCTGTTTTGTAAATACAAGTTCAGTTTACATTTGCAATCGATCATTAAAATGATGACTGTCTGAGTTAGTCCTAATACTGCAATGGGAGTGGATGGGCTGAAGGGAGGAAAGGGGGACTGAAGGCAAGTTATTGGCTTCTTTCTTTTTGTGGTGTTCAGTGCAGTCGTTTTTTTCTCTTTCTCTTGGAGTGCTTGAGATTTTGTTCATTTACTTCATCCCAGACAAGTTTTATTTGGAGGTTTTTTTTTTTTTCTTGGAATGTAAAATTTTGCACTGAGCCCGTTTTTAAACTCTCTCTGCCGTGCTCCTCAGAAAGCTGCGTGAATTTTACCTGCACAGTCACAGGGGCTCAGGAGGGTTCTGTGAAGCTCAGATTTATCTGGTGTGCACTGGGAAGGTGTGTGCCATTTTCAGCGAGGCAGGAAAATGTCAGGAAGATTTGACATCCAACTTTTTTTTTCGGTTTGAAGTTGCAAACTGAACCACGTTCTCCTCTTCCATTTTCCACTTAGCGAGGGTTGTGGTTTTTTCCTTAGAAGGATACAATTTTCTTTCTTACTAATTCCTACAGTATCAAGAAATCAAATTAGCTTTATTGTTCTTTAATTTAATAATTTTGCCTCGGTCTCTTCTGTAACTATATTGCCTGCCTGAGGGTACCAGCAACCTTAATTTCACTGTTTTATAACCCACAACAGTTAACACTTGACCTAGGTCATTAACAGGATTATCAGCAAATTTGTTTAAGCTTTTACTGACAACCTGAATTGCTTCAATAATATTTTGACTGTGCAGACAGGAAACTTCTTGTAACCTCTCAATCTAGCATAAAATTAATTTCTTGTGAACACAGCTACCAAAAGATCAATACATAAATCTGCTTACAGTACTTGGTTTCAAATAGTTTTGGTTTACAGTAAAAGGGTTCCAATCAGCCTCTCTGCTCAGTCTGTATTTGATTTGGAGATGCAGTTTCATCCTTTTTTTCATTGACTGCCTTCTCAGAGCTTTGCATAACTGTGTAATTAAATACAGCATTTTATCTGAGCTGGTCTCTGTTAACACTTAAAGTTGCTGAAGACAATTTACTGTGCCTTTGTAGTAATGACAGCTCTTGGTGTGGTTTTGAAAACTGCGATGCTTGCACATGGAGCAAAATGCCTGACCAAGTCTTGCATGTAATTTTGGGAAAGGCTGTCAATACTGGGAACTTTTCAGAGGAATCAAAAGGGGTTGCACAGGGAAATGCTTTTTACAAATCTTGCTTTGCTTGTGTGTCAGGTATCGTTAGGTCAGGGGGAGCCTTCATTTCTCGTGACACAATTCCTGGTGGTGCCTCTGGCTTGAGTTTTTATCTGCGAGAGAAGTTAAAAGTAGGTATAAAAGTTTTAATGTGAAAACCTCTTAAAATTTAGTTTCCCGAAGCTCAAAGTCATGGGGGGCTACAGGACTGTTTCTCATACAGCTGTGTCTTATTCAAAGCTTCTGTGCTTAATCCCAAACTGTATGATTAGACAAATAACATACATGTTTTAAAATTCATGTCACTATGGTTTTAAAACCCTGTGCAACAGGAGAAGCTGAGTAAATTCATCATTTTCTGTCAACATTTTTGATAGTAGGCTGCGACACTCAGAATAAAAAAACAAACCAAACCACTACATTGGCTATGCCAGACTTAAAGCAGGTGTTTGAAACGCAAAAAGATGTGCAAATTGGGCACAGCAATTAATTCTTACTGCAGTTAATTTGGATACAACATATTTGCTACCCAACAAAGCAGTCGGGGCGTAGAAAGGGGTTCGAACTCTTCTGTGCTCTCAGCCTCAGGAGATCAGGCTTCAGAGGCACCACCAGAAGGGAGAGCATGAAACAGATAACAGGCACACTAAGTTGAACAGTTATTTACGTAAAAACTTTGCATATCAGGAGTGCATTGAGATTGAACTTAATTTTTTTCATGCCCATCTGGGGGGATATACAAATTAGCTTTAATTTTTTTTTTTGTTTTAAATTATTGTCTGCTGGCGTTGGGGAAATTGCTATTAGTATACTCACAAGCTTTCAAACAGAATCAAAAGCAAGTTTTCCTCTAGGAGTGTATGTAATTGCTCTTGTTCTTGTAATCCCCACTTGATGAAAGTTTAGAAATACGGATGCAGGTGTTCATTTTCTTGTTTGCAGAGCTCTGGATTTTATCACCAGTGAGGGTCACTACAGAGCTGTTACCAGATCCAACAGCACTGTTTGGAGATTTTTTTATGCAGAGCCTGAGTTAGTGCCATGAGATACCTGTGATTCGTGTAGGTACCACTGCTTTGGAGCTGCTGTTTGATTTTTCTGTTAAAAAAAAATAAAGCAACAACAAAAAAACCCAACCAAACAAAAAATCCTAGAGCAATAAACAAATCCTTGCTTTTGGTGAAATTCAAAGCTCAGCTCAGAGGAGCTGATGCTGAAACACAGAAAGTCACTTTGAGACCCTGAAGTGCAAAATGAACTGGACTTGTCCAGAGGTGTTAGATAAAACTTCAGAGGGCTTCCCAATAACTCACTGCCTTTCTAAAAGATAATTCCAGCGTGCAAAGAGTTGTTTTTTCTGGAATGAAACGTTTCCTCTCTTTTGCAAATGCATTGTTGTATTCGTTGAAGTGTTGCTGAAAATATACTTAGGGAAAGGAAAAGACTTGCCATAAGAAATGATACAGAAGTGGAAGATTTTTTTGTTTCCAAGTGGATGTGGCTATTGTTAAGTGATTGATCCATTTTGCTAAAAGTGCACTTTTATTTCCATAAACACTTCAGAGCGGTAGCTTTAATAAAAAGAAAAAATTAAAATTTAAACTCTTTTAAAAAGAACCAAAACTTTTAAAGGAAAAGAGGCTAATTCAGAAGATTAGACATGAACTCCCTGTGGTGTAATTTTGGAAAACAGAGTGTGGTGGCAATCTGTGGGGTTAGAACTGTATTCCCCAGCAGCAGCCTCATGTTCCTTAGTTCCTTAGGGCTTGATAAATCCAAGTGCAAGTCCTTATTTTGCAGTGTAAGTGCTCCTTTATTTTATTTTTTTTTTTTTTCCCCCAGCGTGAAACGGATGTGAGATTAAAATTCAGCCCCTCAGACTTGAAAGTTCCTTTCAAATTTCTGCTGGTGAATGAATGAAAGAAATAAAGATATAGAAGTAAAGATAATCTTGCCTGAAAGAAACCTTGAGATGGTGACAGAAAAGTTCCAGCCTGCCAGGGTGATGGGAGGGGGGAGCCTGAATGAAACACGGGCACATAGAGCCTTAAATTTGCAGAGACATTATTAAATCAGACACACTGCAAGCAGAAACATTTGTTCCACTCTCCTTTTTTTTTTTTTTTTTTTTTTTTTTCCCTTCATTAAACTACTGTGTCCTGCTGTTTTAGGCAAAATATGGAGGAAAATCCCATTAATCTACTGGAAAAATATTGATGGAAGAAGAATAGCAGACCAAACGAACAGTCCTTGAAACTTGCTAGCAATTAAGTGAACAATAGGTTGAATGTTAAGGTTCAGTCAGGGCAGTTTAGTGTAATAAGGTGTGGGAATGGTGCCTTTTTTTTTTTTTTTTTATTTGCAACTGGTTTCTCTTACTGTTTTATATCTATATTTGGATGGAAAGATTTGCATTGCACTGGTGTCCTCTTTTTTTTTTTTTTTTTAGCAATAATTAAAACTGCCGAAGTATAGGGCAGTAATTAAAAACTAAAACTTCTAAATTGTTGCCTAGGAATGGAGGGCTTTGTAGAAAACCTAAGAGTGGTGAGTTACTATTTAAATAAGTTGTAATTAAAGCACAAAAAGTATGTTTTGGTCCGTGGTGAGCTTCCCACAAACTGTGCAGTAACAAATAGCAACAAGGGACCAGGGGTTTCTTGATTTAGTTTCTGAGAAGTTAAAAAGGGCAGCTAGAGGGGGTTTTGCTGCGCTGGATTTTTTGAGAGGCAAAGCTTTTTGAGAACTCTCTTTTGGAAAGGGAGAGAAGGATTAAAGTAACAGAATAAGTAGGCAGAGATGGAGTGAAAGTCAGATCTGAATCTTAGAAAAATCAGAGCAAAATCCAAACTTTTTCCCGAATAATGACAGTGTTAACAAACCCAGAATCCAGTGCTGACAGTGATTTGAACACTGAGCAAAGCACAAATTAAGAAATTCCTTGCCTCCCTGAAAGTCTTAGCTCTGTTTACATTAGTAAGCTTCAGGACTGTGATTTACCAGTGGTGAATTTACACAGAGGCTGCCGTTAAGACAGGGTAGAGGCATTTTTACCATTCTATTTAGTCTTTCTCTAGCAGTGCTTTCTTTAAAACATGGGGGGGGGGGGAAAGAGCAAACCAAAATATTTCTGTCCAGCCTTAATGTTTGTGGAGAACCCTGACTTAAGGCCTTTATACAGAAACAGGTTCTGAGATGGCGATGGCCTTGGCCTGCAAAAACTTCCAGAATTCAGCGTTCAACCAGAAAGTGTAGAAGGCAAAGATCACTTTTTCCTGATTGTAGGGGGCTGGATGTCCTTTTTTTTTTTTTTTTTTTTTTTTTCCTAAATACTATTTACCAGAAGGGGGATGCTTTGATCCCGTAGATGCCCAGAAGAAAAGGCACAAGGAAAGAATTACGTGTTCAGTGGCCTTGCTTTTCCAGAGTTAGTTGGTTGCCTTGGTCCTGGGAGCTGAGTTAGAGCTGGACAGAGGCTGTTCAAGAAACTGAAACAGAAGTTGTCTGTGCTAACCAAGGAAAGAAATTCTGGAGAAAAGGCATGAGGAACATGCTTAGTTTGTGGCACATAATGGAAACCTGAGCCCCTTGTGGGAAGGTAATGGAAGCAGAAGAATAAGCAGAAGACAGGGATATGAAAAAGTGGCTTGTGGGTGGATGGGAATAGAGCAGTCATTTAGTCATTTACCTTTGTTATAAATATTTGTATTTCTCACATATGGAAATAGTGGAAAAAGATGTTAGCAGGGTTTTGGTTGCAAAGGCAGCAAATGAAGTCAGGGCAATTCCATTTTTCATACGGATAGCTCAGCACACATGTTCTGCATTAATTACCTCCATAAATTCTGGTAACCTGGCAAACAATGGAAATATGTTGGTGACATCACTGTATTGGAAAATAAAAATGGTTTTAGCATCTTGATTTTCTCAACATGACATTTGAGGAGATTTCTTATGCTATTGGCATTTCACTTCCCCCCAGGTTGCACCATGATGTTTAGTCATTTGCTCTGTGGGTTTATTTTATCTGTGGAGTAGCCATGTAAGGACCCAAGCATTTCCTAGTCCATCCCAGCTGGAGCTCTTTAATTCATGGAAATAGAGAAGAAAAGCTTGACAAAACTATCAGGGCACACCTGAGTGTGTGGCTTTCCAAATGTAGTACTTCATGATTCTCAGATATATATATATATATATTTTTTTTTTTTTACAAGTCTTAATTTCTGTGTTTCAAGCTCACAAAACCAAACCCAACACAACTCTCTTCCCTTGCAGGGATTTTGTTTTTTGTGCCCCATGCAAGGAGTCTCTTAAAAGCGAATTTTTTTTTTTATGAGTTGTGGCTTGCTGCCAGCTGATTCACTGGGGGGATATCACAGCCTTTTTAACAAATGAATAGTCATTTCCTGGACTTGTGCTCTGGTCCTTGTCTCAAAAATGTCTGTCCTCAAAGGAGTATTGATCATTTGCTGTGATTCTTGTTGATTTCAGGACCTTGAATATGTTTGAACTGCAGTAAAACTTGTGGCAACTTTTAGGAACTTTCAGTCCTGGATGTTGTGGGTGCCCAAGAGTCTTTTCTGGGACGCTTTGTGATGTCTAGAATTCTGGAAACTGAGCCTGTCATGCCAGGTTTGGAATTCTCAGTTTACCTTAAGTGAACCTGGGACATTATGATGCAACATTTATTTTCCCCTTTAAGTTGCTGGAAGCCTCCCCAAGGGGGATCTTTGCCACGCTCTGGTAGACCCCAAATCTATCAGCTCTTCAGAGAGCTCAAGTCTGCAAAACTTGTGAATACTGCAAATTTTTTTTTTTTTCCCCCGAGGGAGTAGGAGCAAAAAAGTAAAAAGAGTTAGATGTGCTTATTAAAACACTTTAATAAGTGCTTTAGAACTTATTTAAATCATTTGAGTAACGTTTGCTGTTTTGAGTTCTGGCTTGACAGCACATGTGGTGCCATTTCTGTGACTCAAGAGTTTGGGCACCCAACAGGACTGACAATTGTGACACATCCTGCAAGGCTGGTTAAAGGCAGGGAGTGCCTGGGCTTAGGTAACAGAATCTCACCCATAGTTTCTGGTATTCCCCCCCCCCCCCCCCCCCCCCCCGAGAAAGTTAAACTCGGGTTTTGGAGCCGAAACTCCCTTCAACCCAGTAGCCCCAATCTTGCATTTCTGTATTTAAAACAGTGCCTCACTGATATCAGATTTAATGCCACAGTGGTGGAGTAGAATGAGATTAGTGGGATTTGTATTTGAATGGCAGTTTAGCTAAACTGGGATTCAGGTATCTAAAGGCTTTATGCCTCTTGCCTTTTGTAGGAAGTACTGGAAAAGGACCAGTTGGAACTGTTTAAAAAAAAAAATAAAAAAAATGCAAAGAAGCGAAAGCATCACAGTAATTTGGAACCCATTAAGTTAATCCATTTTTAATTTTTATATCCCTGTCTTAATGAAAAGAACTGGCACATATCAGCTTACAGGAAATAGCCTAATAAAACCCAAAACCTTATTAGGCCCCTTTGATAAACATTGCATTCCAGCCCACTACCAGTCATGTGTTTTTGCATACTGGGAAATTGAGCTCTGTGCCACTTGAACGATATCAGGAGGACTCTCATGTTTCAAACCAACAAAAAAAGAAGAAATAAAATCTCTTTTGCCTGTGTTCATCCATGAGGATGGTTGTCAAGATAACACAGACAGGTATTCTGAGAAAAAGCAGTGTAAAGGTACAGAAAGAGCTGCAGAGTGTCCTCCTGCAGAAAGAGCTGCTGGTTCATATGTCATCATTAGACAGAAATGGCTTGTCTTTGTTTTCTCTTTACAGTAGCCAGAATAACTCCTGCAAGGTACCCCAGCCAGGTGAGGGGAAACAGCTTTGGATGTTCCGTGAACGCTCTTGGGGAGTGTGTTTGAGAAGAGTAAAATCTGGGAGGAAAATGAAATTCTTCCTCTTCAAAAGATGGGGGGAAACTACCGTAAAATTAGAATTTACCAAAATTGGTGCTATAAGCTTGTATGTTCCACAGAAGCAATATTCTGTAGGGTAACTTGGCACATATGGCTAATCATTTGTCTTTTCATATGATATTTGTAACAAAATCTCCTAACTTTGGAAACAGTTATTTAATGAACATGTAAATGAAATAATGGAGACTTGGACTATCCAGTCTTTTCTGAAGGCTCCTGCCTTCAGTATTGGAGTAACTGTTTTTTGATTAATTTTAGGTTTCCCTTGTTTGCTCCTCTCTTGCTCCCACCCTGGTGGAGTTCTTGGGTCAGCAAGGGAGACAAAGCTGTAAAAGCAGTGTTAGTAAATGGGGACCTGGATCATTTCTGGTGTTCTAAGGACATTTTCTTCTGAGCAGTGATAACATCTTCACTAAAACATTTGGGTGGAAATGCAGGACCACAAAATCACGGGAGACTTGACTTCTGTTATTGGACAAGCAGCAAACTGGAGCTACTTAAAACCAGGCTTCGCTGTTGGTCACCCTTTTTTATTTGGAGTCCCTTCCCAAAGATTTCTTGGTTGGCCTTAGCAAATTTCAGGGTGATTTTGACAACAGCAGCGTGAGAGCTGATCCTCTTTGGCAATTCAAGTTGCACCAAGGTGCAACTTTGGCCTTGCCTGAGCCCTGCCTGTCTATCCAGCCTCAGTGTTTCTTCCAGCCTCAGAATAATCCCAAGGCACAAAGCTGATCCACCACTGCTGGGGGAATAGGGAAGTTAAGGAGACTCAGATCTGCGCTCAGAGGTAGATGAAAATCGAGGTGCAAGTCTTCCCTTTGCTGGGAAGGATTCACCACTCCAAAAAATGTACATCAGGGTTTGCACTGACTCCACTCTGTCCCACCCCAAAACCAAGTTTTGGCTGACTTCCTGCCACAGAGCATTTTCTTTGCTGCTCAGGATTATATGACAGGTTTCAATTACGGACACTCACCATCTTTTTAAATTTATTTTTTTCTGTTGCACAGCAAATTTATTTTTTCCCATTTGTTGGCATTTTCTTAATAACTAACTAGTGCATTTCTAAACTGACAGTTTGATGCCAAACAGGAAAAGATGAATTTGTGGTGGTTTTTTGTTCCTTGGGGTTTCTTTAACTTCTAATGGGAAATGTTAATTAGTTGAAGAGAAAAACATTTTATGTATCTTAAGTCATTGCCTATTGCTCTGTAGTTCCTTGGTATAGAATGTGATTTGGAAATGCTTTCCAGTGGTGAAGTTGTTTATAGACAGTACTTTAGGTATTGCAAGTTGCAAGATGATGTCTCCTAGCAGGCTTAGACATTTCTTAGACAGTGAAGGGGATTTTGGGGAGTGGTTCTACCTGGCATGTTTAATTTTCGATTCTCGGAGAAGGTGTTTACGCTGAGTTCAGTTCATTGTAGCAGTTGTTACTCCAAGTGTTTCTGGAAATGCTGCTGCTTTCAAACCAGATTCAGGAATCTTGCTTTGCTGCTCTTTTCCTGTCACTGCCATTCCTCCTGCTGTTCGTGAGCCTCACTTGGAAATCTGGAAGCAGTTTCAGGTAGCATGAGTGGGCCTGTGTGTCAAATTCCACATGAGCCCTCATTCATCTTCTGCTTGATGCCACGAGAAGGAGAATGAGGGAGCTTTGCATTCCACATCCCTGCTTCACTTGCTGGAAAGAGGCTTGTTTTTCGCCCTCCCTGGGCAGAAATCCACGTTGAGGGAACCGATAATCCTTTCTCTTGCAGTTGTGTATGGCCAGGAGAATCAGGCAGGGGAGAGCTGCTGAAAAGAGAACAAATGTTCTCTCAAATTTGTTTTTAAGAAGAAATGCTCTTAATTGGCATTTTGCCTGCGTGGTGCAAATAGCTGCATTGTACAGTAGGGTGAGGAAGAAGGCTGTTGTACAGGAGGACCAGGTCACTGATTTTCAGAGTCAGAAGTCATGATTGCTCAAATGTAATAGCACTGCAGTATTTCAAAACCAGTAGATTTCCCCTCAGTATTACCAAGTAAGTTCATTACAAGATGAGAACCAATGCAGGACACTGATATTGTTAGACAACACTTTATTTATTTATTTAAAATCGGTTGTTTTGTTTTTTTTGAGAGCTCATCTGTGTCTCCTTAGCACAACCAGTAATCCTTTTCAAGGCATTCTCCCAGAAAGCATCATCAGTAGCAATAAAACTGTTCAGCTGGTTTAGGAGTTACCCTTAGTAACCAGCTGGTAGAACCTCAGGGATTGCTGTAGGAGCTGAGTGATGCACAGTTCTTCAGGAGAAGGAGGTAGAAGGGGAGAGCAAAAGAGTTGTGTGAGAAACTCATAAACTCCATAAAGAGCCTGGAAATCCTGATTCCCTTTCATGTGGCCTGACTTGTAAAACTGCCTCTTCACTCCCTTCTGGGAAGCAGTAATAGAAAGACAAGTTATATAGCTTTGTTTTTGGGACATAGTGTGCAAACCCTTCCTATTCTGTTTCACCTTCAATGTCTGTCCTTCTGTTTTCCCCTTCAGTTTTCATGTTAACAGGCAATGTTAGGACGTACAATGACAAAATCAATGTACTGTTGCCTGTCATTTTTGTCTAGGGATCAGCATTCTTGCAGCTTGTAAGTTCTACAATAATTGTTTGCTCTCTATCAAGGTGTGCAACTCTCTCTTGAAGTCACGAGGAAAATGAGTGTGACAGAAGCTTTTTTTCAGAGAAAGGAAGACCTTTTTTTTTATCAGGCTGCTACCTGAAATATGTTTTACATTTTAGATACCGATAAAGAAGAGTACACACATCTGAACTAGAAGCTACTGTAAGTCAGTGTGAAAACTTGCCTTCCAAGGATTTCTAAAATGTAGGGAAAGGTCTCTGAGCATGTAAAAAAGTCGCTTGCCTAGTGGTTCCAAGGTTTGTAATTCCTCTGAGTGCTTCTTGCAGGAATTCCTGCTCACCTGGTAAGTCTGCTCTGAGAGATGGAAGGGAGCTGACCTTCAAAGAGGTGGCACAGGGAGAGAGATGCTGAATGCTGATCATCTCCACCTCAGGGGTGAGCTGGAACTGCTTGGCAGGTCTAGAGGGGGAAGCTACCACCAGGTTGCGGGTCTGTTGCCCGTTTATTTTTTCCAGATGTGACCGATGAATTCAGACTGAATTCATCAGCTCCAGAGTGGCTGCAATCATGTTTTCAGGAAGCTCATTCTTAAAGAAGAAATATATTGCTTAAGTTTACTCCTGAGTGGTTTGCCTTAGCAGCTTATTGCCAAGTAATTTACCTCAGAAGTCACACTTGCTTCGCCACCACGTACTGCAGATGCACAACAAACATATCTGTCTGATCCCAGGAGATCCGTAATCTGTGGGAATTTGTGCTCACAAACCTGAGAAGTGCAATTTTCCTTTTGAATTTTTATTACTACTTCCTTTTTGGAGATGCAAACCTCGCTCCAGAATAGTCTGCCCGGGGCCCTTTGCACTCCATTAAGGACTGGCTGATTTTTCTTTATGTAGGTGATTGAGAACCTAATTACTGATAAATTCAGAGCTAAGAAATGTATACTACTGGACTGTGTTCTTTCTGTAGGATTAATAAAGTTATTTAGTATATTGATATAGGTAAAAATTCGCAGTACTGTTGTTTTCTCTTAAAGGGGGGGTGTATGACTGCAAGGGGAAACATTTCCCACATAGATGGCAGAGCAACTCATTCATATATATTAGCATATATAGAGAGAGAGATAGATAGTATAGCACTGCATATACACATGTACACAACAGAAATGTGTGCACACAGAAGTGGAAAATATGTATATTTATGGTTGTTGGTAAGGTGGTGTTATTTCTAATACTGTACACCTGTTTTCCCTACTGTGTCTCCTCCTGTACATCCTAATTAACAGTAAAAATAATGCTTTCATAGCTCTTTTTTTTTTTTTTAAAAAAAGTGATATCCAAAATTAAACAGCGCTCAAAAAGATAATAATGAAATAATACAAGTAGCTTAACTTAGCAGATCCATAGATAATTTCCCTCTTTTTTTTTTTTGTATCCTATTCTTCTGTTTTCTTGGAGTATCAGTACCCAGGCCATCTGGTTCTGGGAGCAGTGACAACCCTTCAGGCTTTCATACAGAAGCTGAAGCTCCTCAGAGTTCTACAGTGGCCACCTCTGACAGACCCATTGTTCTCAGGTGTTAAAATTCCCTAGCATAAGATGAGATTTATTTCATTTCTCATTATCACTAATTTCCATACTGAAGGGGGGGGGGAAATTAAGGGGGACGTGGAGGAGAGTGAACACACCCAACAAAAGTAAGCCCAGATCAGGGATAATAAATACTGAAGGTACACAGATTGGCTCAGCTGCAAACAAGAATTTTCATGTTGTGTACTAACAGTTCATTGGTTTGTATTTATAGAGAGGCTATTTTTTTTTGTATAGTACTTTGTATCAGTTCACCTGTTCTGCTTCATGTTAATAAAGAATTGGTTAGTAAGAGAACCCTGTGATTAAGAAATTGGAGACTGTATGGCCAAGATAAGGAATAGAATTGACTTTTTTGCTTGTAAAAAACAAAGAAGTAAATGACAAAGAAGAATATCCTTTAATTTGGATGTATATATTTAATTTAAAACGGGTATAAACCATATATTTATTTTAAAATGTGTATAAACACGCTGTGATTTGATTGACTGGAAAATGTCTGTCAGACTGTTTACAAATAACATCTTTCTTATCCTCAAAACTGTTTCAGAGCTCAAAAAAAAAAGAGATAACGGAAAAATTAGCAAATAATTGATACCCCTCTTTAAAAGTAGGTTTATCTGAACTTGTAATGTTGTAAATAATTACTTTTATATCTAATGTGTTACACATGACATTTGGAAAACACTACTGCAAGATAATTTGAGAGCAAATTAGACCAGAAGGAAGAAAGAACTGCAGGAAAGGCTTTAATCAGCATTCATTATATAGTCCTGTATTCTCAGAAAAATTATATATGCCAAATGCAGGCCTTTAATCAAATAATTATTAAAATATTCAGATCTCACCAATGTAGTTTAGATGCATTGACCCAAATTTTAGGCATCCAAGGGGAAAAGGCTGCAGTTTGTGCAGCTGATAGAAGAGTTCAGATCCCACCCCCTGCTGTAATTAATTTAGCCAGCCATCCACTGTTTGTTTTTTGTCACTTTTTTTTTGTTTGTTTTCAGAAGTTCCCCGTCTGCTGTTCATACTGTGTTTTAAGATAAACAAGACAACTCTTTTCATTTATCTGCCTTTTTCTTCTTTGTAGCCGACTGCCAGGGCCACCTGAACAAATCAGTGCTCCCAAGGTCCTCAAATAAACACGTCTCTTGGTTTGGGTAACTGAAGGTTAACTGGGCAGAGGTGAAGGAAATTCACTGCTCTTCATTTTGTCTTCTTTTGTAGTTAATCTTCTGGACTCGAAAACAATTCAAGGGGAGCTGGGCTGGATCTCCTACCCATCACACGGGGTGAGTTCACCAGACTGGGAAACGGGAAAGTGCTGTTTAACCATTGTTTCCTCCTCAGAGGACACTGTGCAGTCATGCTGGTTCTTTGGAGCTTCAAAAATAGCCTCTAAACTTGCAAAACGTAGCTCACATGGCCACCATGCCTTCTCTTTGCAACATGCATCACACTCAGTGTAAGCTCCAGGAGGAGCTCACTCTCAGTGGAGCAAAATGAAAGCAAGAGGTGCTTGAACAACAACAACAAAAAAGCTCTCTTTAGGTACTGTTTCTTCCTCTACTGTAAAGTGTATTTCTAGAAGATATAATGGGTCAGCTCCATTGTATTATTTGCTAATTTATTCAGATGGAAGTAGCAGAAGGTGAAAAATGTGTGAACGTAAGTGGGGGATATAAGTACTTATTTGGTGACTTTTGTGCTGAATTATTCAAGTACTTTTACTTAAAACTTAAAATATTGTTAAAGAAATGTCTAAATAATGCTCTGGAGGGTTGGTTTGGGTGGGGTTTTTTTTGTTTACCTTTTATCTAGAGCTCATAAAACTGGACATTCTGTTTGAAGATGCAGGAGTGGAGTCTTAGAACATTTGTGCTTTTGAACTAATGCCATCATTTGATCTCTGTCTGCCTGTGTCTTCCACCCAATGAGTAAACCTCTCCCAGAGAGTACTGCCACTTCTAAATCCTTGGGGAAAACTGGCACTAGTCAAGAATCCAACAACTGTCCTTTTTGCAAACCAACCATGTTGATGTTGGTTGGTATTTGCTCACTGGTTTGTCTGCAGGGTTATGAACATGCAAATTTTGGGCTTTTTTGTTGCTTTGGTCATCTCTTAATTCACCTTTTCACTTTTACAGAGATTGGTGTTAACAGTACCTTTGCATCTCTGCCTTGTGGGATTCAGTTGTTAATACTGAGGTTGTGCCTCCTTGATATTAAGTAATTATGCAGGTGTTTAGCAGTACTTAAGATGAAGGTTTGGTTTATTTTTTGAGTTTACACGTGGATCTCTTCCTGCATCTCTGAATAAATGGTTCCGTTCTCGCTGGGAAGAAGTGGGAAGAGGGTTCACGTTTCTTTCCAGGGGCTTTTCCTGCTGACTTTTCCCAGTAAGAAATATCTCTAAATAGGATGTCCAAGAAGGAACTCTCCAGCAACTTCTGGCTCGTCAGGGGGTTTTATTTTAAATTTTTGTGTTTTTTTCATGTTTCCTTTTTTTTTTTTTCCTTGCAAAGCCTTTTCCCCCCCCTTCCAGCTGCCTTGCCCCCTCCTCTGCTCCACTCTGCTGCTCTGCTCCACTCCTTGCAGCTGTGCAGATCTGCTGCTCCCCTCCCTGCAGCTGTGTCTCTTTTGCCTTGGATGCCTAAAGCAGTTGGTAGGGAATGATACAGGGTATCTTGGGGGCTATAAGAAAAACAGATGTGCTGCATTACCCCACCAAAAAGGGCCCCCAGATCTGTCAAAGCAATTTTTTTTTTTAATTTTTTTTTTTAGCTCCTGCAAGTTTTTTTTTTTGTCAGGTATAAATCCAGCACAACTTGTTTTTGTGTGTCTGTACATGTTGTTCCTATTTACTGTGATATCCAGGGATATTGAAGCCATGGTAAACCCTGGAATTGTACTGATGTTCTTACAAGTTAAGGAAATTCTTAGTTAAAAAATGCCTAGCAGTAAATTATTGTAGGTCATGTGCTGTCACTGTTTTTCTAAGAGAACTTCAAAATACTGTCAAATTTTAAGCTTACATATCGAAATATAAATGTAAAGCATAGAAATAGTAATGTTTATCCTGTCCAAATTGGCATTTGGGTGACAAATGGTGACAACTTGAACGTTGTGTGAAAGGGACGCCTTCTTTCTGCAGCCCTTTATTTATAGTCAATTAATTAAACCTGGTAAATATGGCTGTGTCTGTCTCAGAACCAACTAAAATATGAACTTAAATTTCAGTGGAAAAACATTATAATAAAGATGTCACATCATATTGAAAGATTGCTAATAGCATGGTGGTGATTTACAAGGTAGAGCTAATAGAGCTGCACTTGAGGCTGTGACTCACAAATGAGAATATTGGTGTTGTGCCAGTTCCTCTCAAACATGCAGCAGTGTTCTCATAAATGTCTGTACAGCAAGGCTGGTGAGTGACAGAATTTTTAAAAAAAATAATTTAGCTGAAGTGTTTATTAAACCTCTTACTAGGTTAATAATTTTATCCTATCAATACATGCCATTAATTTATTTCTGGCAAAATGACCCAAATTGATTGGTTGCCATTTTCAGCATTCAAGGGTTCTCCTTTATTCTTTTAAGTCAGCCTCAACATGGACATGTATAATAACAGCTTTCCATAAATTCCTGAATATTCACGTTAAGATCTGTAGCTCGTTTGTGTTCCAGGGTTTCTGTGTCCCACATGAGGATCCTGTGTTTTAGGCTGTGGTCAGTAATATCACCCTGGAAGAATGTGATCTCTCCTTGCACCACCCCACACAGCCACAGCCTTGGCCTCAGTAACACTGATCTGGTCAAGCTCATTAAAACCCCGAATTACAAAGCATCTAGATAACAAGGCAACAGAATTAAAAAATATAATGGTGGGTTTCGTTGATTGGCAGCGGCCACAAGGCCTCTATCCTGTCCTACCATCCCCAGCACCTGCCTAGGCAACCTTTTTGTGATGCCAATCAGTCAAACCCCAGCTCCATTTCTATAGGTTTCGTGAAAGGGGGAAGAAAGAAGAGCTGCTCAGTGTGTGCAGGGCACATTATTGATATGCTGATGAAGCATAAACGCAAATGATCGTTAACCGTAATTCCCATAAATTACAGCACAGATGGGGGGGATGGGGGGAGGGTAAAGCAAGTCACTTTGATAATGTACAATGGAAATGGGATGGATAATTCATACAGGGCAGAGAGAGTACAGTCTGAATCCTGTCCTGCATATTCATGTGAGGGGTTGTATTGGTTTCAGTACTGGTTTTTAGTAGGAAAGATGTGTCTGACTCCTTCTCCATGTTCTTGGGGAAGCTTGAAAAAAAGACCCCAAAACATTTGTGACACAATGTAATATGTAATATAAAACATGTAGCATAAAAAAATGCATTTGTGACCAAGAATCACAATATGTCATTCTGCTGTCACCCAACTTGTGACTTTACATCTCTATTAGCCAAATTTATGGACTTGGACTTCTGTAGCACTTTTTTTTTTTTACATAGCCAGTAGAAAAGTAAAAGAGGAATCTTGCTTGGCTTGTTTTGTTTGTAGCTAGAGAAGAGAATGCTCTGGTATTTTTTTACTGTCATGTAATTGATAAAAAAGAAAACAAACAAGTAAAGAAAAACCAAAAACCTAACCCAAACAAAACCAACCCTAACAAAAAATACCCAACAACAACACGTTTAGTGCATGACCAAAGTTAGTAAACTGCAGGCAAAAATTAAGAGACTGATTGGGAAATAAATATACTGTCTTTGATCTCCACAGTTTTTTTGGTCTTTAAGTCTCTTCAGAAACATCAGATTCCTTTGAGAGCTGGACATACTCAGTACCTTAAACTTTTGGGTGTGTACTTGAGCTGCTGACTTGTACACTGAAGTACTTGGAAACTCAGTGTGAATAACTTTTTGTTTCTTCTTAGTGGTCCCTCTCATAATTATTTGATTATGATGATGATTTTGGTAATGGAAACTGATTCGTAAGAATTAGAGGAGAGAAGGATAAGATTCCCTGTTCCTGTAATAATTTGTGCAGTGCTAGGAAGGCTAAAACCTCCATGACTGAGATTAATGAGAGTTTTTCCATCAACCAGAATTGAGTTAGAATCAAAAAAAAAAACCCAAGTGAAAGTGAGGAAAATGCCTCCTTTCTTATATTTCAAAAGCCTGAAAGTAGTTTGTCACATTAGACCGTGTTCCTGCCTACCCTGGGTACTGGCAGTCTCCTCGGCTTCATTTGTTCTGGTTTCAATAGTTGGATAAAGTGTGGCACTGGAGAAACTTTTGGGCCTTTTTTTTTTTTTTTTTTTTTTTTGTGGGATATCATGGACACAGTGACTGCAGAAGAGTCTGACTTTAAGCATTTGGATATCCCTTGTGACAAGAGGAAGGTAGAGGAAAACCTGTGCAGAGTTGTATCCTGGCTCTTGATTAAGGTGCCCTCAAATAAATGATATTCAGGACTCAGGCCACTGGGAATGGAAAGTGTCTCTGTTTAAATAGAAGACATTTTGAAGATCAATAAGTATTTCCATGGTGGTTTGTTTTCCTGCACCTTTGTGTCTTGCTGTTGATTGCATCCTGTGATGGAAGGGTTTGTATTTTTTTTTATCAGTAGGTCCTCAATGCCAATGGTTTTCAGTCTTGCCCTCCCCACACAAAGTTTCTCTTCCCTGCACGTGCCTCATATTTTCACATCACTGCAGGATCTCAGGACAGCTGAGCTGTGAAAAAAAAACCCCACCTTAAAACTGGCCGACAAATCCGCAAATTTTTTGCAACACCTAATTTTAGTTTTCTTTTGGTGCTGACTGACATCTCAGTCTGCACTCATTTTTTGGCTGACACCGAACTTGTCAGCTTCTAAGTGGTGCTGTGTTGAAAGTGGGCAGTGTTGCTGAAATCGCTGTGTGGTTGTGAAAATGAGTTTCAAAGTAAAACGAGTGATATCAAACAACTGGCACGAGACAAAAGAGTGAAACCGAAAGATTATCTTTGTAAAATAAAATTAAGCCCTCGCTTTAGAAATGAAAACAAGCACATTGTGCTATTACACACTTTCTTTTTCCTATTCATTAGCAGTGGAATTTCCTCAGTACTTCTTGAAACAATGTGTCCTGCTAAAAATCAAGATTTATCTATGTTTTGCCTGAGCTCTGGTCTCCTTAATTTCAAAAATTTTCTGCTGTCGCCCTGCTTTTCGCAACTTGTGCATCAGGTCTGAAATGCAAGCACGGACTGTTTTGACGATGGGAAGTGAAATGAACCACTTGGGATTCTGGGTTTGTGAATCGTAGACTTTGTTTCGTCTCACGCTAAGTGGCTGATTGGGAAAGTAAATTTTATTTTTAATATACTCTTTTTTATTCGCTACAGTACGTGCTTTTGAGGTGCAAGGAAAGTGTTTTTTGTTTCACTTTATTCTCCGTTTTTGCAAAAGAACGAAAGGGATGATGTTGAAAAGAGAGCACTTTTACTCAAGCTTTCTTAAGTTTTTTTACCTTCAGTTTTCTGTAATCAAACATGTGCTGTTTCTAACTTTTTTGAGTTTTTGTTTTCTTCCTACTCTAATGAAACTATTTGAATGTATTACTGTGAAGTGAACGATTTTGCTTTGGAGAGAGACATTTAAAAATCTGCCTAATTTTTGAACTAAAATCTCTTCATCCACACTCAGAGCCTTGAATCAGAGTGCAGTGGTGGTTTCTTCAGTCAGTGGGTGCTGCTTTTGCACAAAATCGGAACAAAGAAAATTATTCACACTGTACTTCCCCCCCCCCTCTTTCTGATAAGTGTTACTTAAAGCTATAAGATAAAAAGATTATGCATATTACTTCAGAATTTTATGTATGCCTGGTCTAGTTAGGAATTGTTACCAGAAAGAAAGGTCTTTTTAAAATGTGATATTCTTAAGATGTGTTCTTCTGATAACAGTAGTCTTTATTGCATTCAGTTGGAAAATCAATGTGATCATAACAGCACTGTTTTGATACATTTTTAAAACAACTTTTAACCTGATCTGAAGTAAAAAGCATTTCTATTCAGTGATGATTTTTAAGGGAGAGAGAAAGCCTTTTCCACACACCCCCCTCCCCACTTTTTACTGTTACTTCAAATTATGACATTTCTAATAAAAAATTATAGGAACAACAACAACAAAAAAGAGTATAGTAAGGGCAATGTCCTTGTGCCATATTTTATAATGAAAAATACAGACAGCCTCCCCATATTTTATTAGCCCCATCAGTCTTTTATTTACTGGTAATAGAGTTGCTGAAGGTTGGATATCAGTTTGCTGTGGTTTCCAAAAAAAAAAAAAGGATAAAAAAAAGGAAAAAAGAGCACGTTCTGGCTTCTATTCTGAGAGTTAAATAAAGATCTTATTTAAAGTTGGAAGTGCAGATACTTCAGCTTCCAATTTTCCTTTTTAGCTTTCAAAGCTTAGAAACGACATCGTTCTCCTCGTGGGCAGAATTTTATTTCTGTCAGCATAAAGGCAGGCCATTTGTGACAAGTCCTCTCAAATGGCTTCATTGCCATGAGGTATTTTTCCTTCTGTAAGGAAACGCTTACTTCATAATTTTGTTCTTTTGTGCTGAATTTATTTGAATAAACCAGAGCAGAACAAAGTAAATACAATAACTGTCATGGAATGTAACATTATTTATCACAGGGGCACGCTACAGTCGATTTCAAGACTGTTTTTATAACATCAAGCCCACAAGACAAGTAGTAACTACAGTCTCCAGTTAAAAAAAAAAATGCCCATAAATGTTTTCTCCTGATAGCTTTGCTGTGGGTCGTGCATTGTATTTATGGTCTAAATTGTTTTGGCGGGTGGTTTAATCTAGATATCTGTGGGAGGGGGGAAAAAAAAAAATCTGAAAATATTCGGTGTGAAATGATCGAGAGTATTGTCTGCGATGTAAAACTGCTTTTAAGAGGCGTCTGAAAGGTGCACTGGTGGCTTCTGCTGGAGTAGCGGGACGGAGGATGCTCCAGGGCAGGAGGCGCACATGTTGCTTTTATTTCCTCCCTCCCCTAAGTCCGAGCTGTTGGTGAAAACAGCCTGAAGACCGCGTTAATTAATTTACTGATTTTTCGGGAGCGGTTTGCAAGCCCTCCTGTTCGGAGAAGGCGGGGAGCAGGGGGAGCAGGATGAGCAGGAGCAGCAGGAGGAGCATCCTGCCCTCCGCGGGTGTCGGCGGGCAGGGGGACAGCGCCTTCCTTGCTCCCACCGCTCCAGGATCCCTTCCCCTCACCGGGACCCCTCTGCGGGGGCTCGGGGCATCCCCAGCCCGAGGGGTCGCCCAAAAAACACTCGGCATGGGGGGCATCCCATGAATGAAATCCCCGCAGTGCTGCCGGGTGCCCTCGCTTGCCCGGAGGGTTGTAAAGCTCGGCGGGGAGTTTAGGACAGCGTTTCGGATGGAGCTCAGCAGATGGCGATGTTCCTTCGGTGTCCCGCATGGACGGGCCCTCCACTTCCCTCCGGGCAGCTGCCGTGGGTCCCTCGGGGTGTGTGTCCACCCCCAGGCCCTTCCCATCAGCCAGGATTTCTGTTCCTGGCATCCTTTGGGTTGGTTTGGGGCAGGGGGTGCTGCGGTGAAATGCGTGCCTGGTGTTGGTGTTCTGCTTTCAGTCAGTGGTGGAGCTCTGTGAAGGATGTGCCGGGGGTTAAGGGCTCTCTGCACTGCGTGTAGATACCATCTCCTGCATAATGTGGTGATGAAATCTCGGAGTTCCACTCCGTGACATTTGGCCCTCGCATCTGCGGATTAGTTTTTCCTGCCTAGAGCTGCCTATTCCTCGATGTGCCTCTCAGGCTGGGACTTCCATTTCCAGCTGTTGGGTTTGCAGAGGCCCCGAAGGGTAATTAAGACACGCAGGCTGATTGCTGGTTGTCTGTTAGCGCGAGGACAAATGGATGAGTGCTGTGCTGCGGTGTGGTTTGTGCCTTGTTGCATTAGACAAGTAGGGGCAGTCAACACCGTCCTTCCTCGAGAGCCTGACAATTGATTTTAGTTGGACTCCGGGGAAAAAACTGGAATCACTCTATGGTTCTTGTTTTTAAACCAAATAAAAGCCTAACCCCAAAGTGAATCTTTTAAATCTGCAGGAAGGTTTCTGCTTACAGTAGCTTGAAACTTAGTTCCTAAATTGGATGTCAAGGTTTATTCGCTGTGCTTTCTGAAAAGAAAAGCTAGGGAAAGGTAGGAATTAATAGCCTATGTGGATTGTTTTTCTTGGAATGTTACAGGTAGATTTTGACCACTAATCCTTTAATTGGTGCCTCTTTAGACTTCATTTATTTCAACAAAAGCGTTGTATTGAATTAACCCGTTTCAAGTTAATTCACCCAAAAGTTATGGCTGATGGGAAGAGGGTGACATTGTTAGTTTGGTTACAAACCAGGCTGCATCAGAACATGCTTTCCACTTGGAGCCCTTATTAAAATTTGGTCCTGAAATATGTCTTAGTTTCAGAGATAGAGATTATCAGAGAAATGTAAAAAAAGGTGTTTAGAAGCGTTGGCCAGGAGATCATCTGCTCCATCCAACCCTCCTGCTCAGGGCAGGACCATTGCTAAGGTTCTGGCAGGTCAACAGCTGTGGTTTTGGATGGCAGAGTTTAGGGAACCTCTGAGGATGGAGATACCTCAGCCCCCCCAAGGCAGCTTGTTCCAGTGCCTCACAGGCTTCTAGTGGATGGAATTCTGCCTGAATCTCTGAAGACATAGTTTGTGGCTATTTTCTCTTCTCATGCCATCTGTTACCGAGAAGAGTTTGTGTTAACTCCCTTTCAAGTTGCTGCAGTCTGTAATGAGATCATTCTTCAGCTTTTTCCCTTTACGAGTCTGAGCAAACCTTGTATCTTTGCATCAGACGTATTTGTGCTCTGACTGTCTTGGTGCTGAGCAATATTATCAGGTCTGATGCCACACTGGCTTCCTTCACAGGAAGGTTTATGTGGAAAATCCCTACTAGGATGGCAGGAAAAATCGAAGAATGGGATAAAGTAAGAATGTAGGTGTTTTATCTGTGTGACTGATCGAGTGTTTCAGTCTAGAAACAGTTCCCAAGTAACACTGTAATTTATTTTACAATCCTTCTACAACTCAGGAATTTAACAACTATAAGCTAAATGGCTTCTGAAGGGGTTGAATTTTCTTGAAAAGAGATGATAACAGCATGGTATGACGTTTTTCTCCTAAAAATGAGAAGTCTGGCCCTATACTAGTTTGTGACCCAGAAGCTCTTATAATGGGAGACATGTTTGTCCAAATTCTAAAGGTTTTCAAGGCCTTTTCCATCTTAAGAGCTTTTTCCATTACAGCAAAAAATCTTAAGCTTGTATTTTCTGCTCAGAGGGGAGACTTTATTTGTTTAAGTTTCAGCAACAAGGGTGCTTTTTGAAATTGAGTGTTTTGGAATTTGTTTAGTTGTTTGTGGGTTTGGTTTTATTTGGGGTTTTTTGCTTGTTTGTGGAGGTTTTGTTTGTTAAGAAACCAAACGTTTCCTGTGGACGAATAGGACACAAAAAAAGAGAGCTAAGGATATAATGGCAGCTGAACTGAAGGTGAGAACTGCAGGTATAATGACATTAAACATTCAGGTCTTTGTGGAGAGATGTCAGGTGTTAGGGCGAGTAAAGAATCAAGATGAAAATCTACGGAAAGCAACCCGGATTTAAATTGCTTATGAAGCTATTTCTGCTGCCTTCCATCTGGAAGACTTGGAGCTTCTTTCCCATGTGACAGTAGGGAATAAAGATGCCACAACAACCTTCGTGTTCCAGAGAAAAGGCAGGACCCTTTGGCTTCTTTGAGAGGGAGAGAACTTTGGTTAACCCCTGGCTTCCCTGTGACTCTGAGTCCTCTATTCATATTTCAGAGACTGATTCAGTGACATTTGTGTCTGTCACCTGTTCAAAACTGTCTTGATGAACCTCTGTAAATACTAGCAGTTTAAACAAATAGGATTCTCACTTTTCCCTTATTCACTTAATGCAAAATTAAAATCTCAATCAGGGCCTCAGAAGTTAATTTTCTTCCTGACTCTGTAGTTTGATACAATGTGCAATGCATTCCATCAAACTTATGGGATATGTAGCCTGGCAAAGCCAACGCAGCTACTGGAACCTGAGGGTTTATGTTCCCTGGTATCCTCGTGTTACCTGTTTAACTTTCACTAATATTTTTGTGACACTTTATTAATAAACATAATGTGTCCACGGTGGTAATTTAATTTTACTCCGAAAGCTGGTAATAAATGTTTGAGCTGCAGAGCATTTATGTGGCTGCGTTTTAGCCTGAAGAAATGTTTAGAGGAGAAGCTGATCTGCACTTCTCCTGATGGCTCTGTAATTCAGCAGTGTGTATTCAGAAGTAAATGTTTTCAGATTAGAACATCTCCTTACAGTGAAAACATCCAGAGGGTGAACGTTAATCAGAGCAGTAGACAAGTGCTATATGTGGGTGAAGGACAGGCAGGGGTGGTGAAGTAATGCATGAAATAAATGTGCAGCCCAGGTGGAAACTTTCCCTCTGCTATGTGGCTGATTTGCCAGAACCAGAGGACTCCTAAATTGTTCCTCTCTTGTAGACTTGGAACTAACTGGAGGAGTCTGCAAAGTACACACGTGGCTGAAGAGGGGTTTTGGAGCATAGAGGATGGGATTGGATGGGCAGACAACCGTCACCAGTCTGGGAACAAACCCTTGGCTGAACATCAGCACTGCCAAATCTTTAATTTCCAGAGTGGTTTAAGAGGAATCCAGGCATTGTCTGTCTTGTGCTGTAGCAGAGGGTGAATTGTGGGCTACCCCACTTCTGACTGCCTGAAGAACTTGGGATCTTGATTTTAAAGTGCTGATAAAGAAAATGTGAGCAGAAACTGAGAGAAGCATGGAGAACATTTTGCAAATAGCAAATGTTGAATGCTGGTGTTGAATTTTAGGCAGGTAACATATCTGTCATGCTGCATTTTGAAAATTCAGTTGTTGCACGTGACTGCACTAGTGCAATGTCTTGATTTAGAAGGTGGAGGGCAGCATTAAACTCATAGAGCTAATTTACTAGATTAAACCATTATTAATAGAGGCACAGAGTGAAAGGTCTGCAATTTGTGTTAGATAGGCTGAAATGCAGTGGCTTTGCAGACAGAGCAAAGAAAGTAAATTTTTACCTGACTCAGAGCTGTGCTTTAACATGAGAATGGCGGGTCTCCATACAGAAGGTGTAAAAGAGTAATATAATCTGTCATTAAGTATATAATTTGCATTAAGCATATAATTATCTGTGCTTATGTCCTTTTAAAAACAAAGAGAATTCACCAGTGGAGCAAGGAAGTTTCTGAACTGAAGATATGCCCTTGGACTTTTGTGGGGACTGATGTACTGGATTGTGTCTGCCATCCTATTTTATGTTGCATATAAAATGTATATTTAATTGTTTCTGACATGTTTGGAGGAGAACTTTTTTAAACCATATGCATTTGAAGTGGTGCATGTTAGAGGTATTTACAAACACCGGTCAAAAGTGATGTAGGTTTGTTTAACCTGCTTTAGCAGTTGAGTTAAAGGCGGTGCTGTGACCACATGTAAACAGGTTTTGGCTTGGCCACTTGCAATGTGTTTTATTTAGGAATCGGGTTCATTTAGTAACCAGAACACTGCTTTACCTCTCTGGCTATGCCTGGCTTGGAAAAACTGATTTTTAAGATACACGTTCAAATCTTCCTTGTGCATTCTGCAGTAAAACAGAGACTTTTAATGAAAACCATTCGAGTTTTTTCTTTTGTTTTCCTGTTCAAATTTGGCAAAGGGTGCTCATCCAGGAAAAACCTAGGAAATGGACAAGAAGCAACCTGCTTAGAATTTCTGGTTTTGAGAGGGTTTTTCCTCCTTTTTAAATAGAAATGTGTTTATAAAACCAAAAAAAAAAATAAAAAGGGAGGGGAAGACAAAAACAAAACTGCAAGTGATAGCATTTCATTCAGCTTACCTTTTACTGCTGAATTTCCCTTGTTCACCGTTGCAGGAAGAACAGACCAGTTTTCCTGTTTGTATTTCTTGCCAGTGAATGCTTTGGTGCAGTTGCTTCCTCTTGTTACCTACAGCAAGATTCTGCCAACTGTATGGGAGGAGTTTGCAGGATATGTGAAAAAAATTATTATAGTTGAAAGAAAAAAATGTCCATTTACACAGTTACAATATTAGAATTGGATCCTGCCACGTTTAACTCGTTCCATTAGGGAAATAGGTTTTAATAATCCTGATATAAATGCTATGAGGGTTTTGTGTCCATCCCTAATAACTTTTGCAGACTTTCTGATTTCACCCACATTGAACTGGAGGGAGCCAGATCTCAACCACTGGTCTCAAACTTGCTCAGTGTGACCCCCCAGAGGATGTACAATCTCTGTTTTACTGCATAAAGCCCTAATACGTGAACAGAATGAAGAAAAAAAATAAAAACAAAACTCAGAATTACATATATATTTATGTTTGAAAGCTAGTGTTTGTGTTTCTAGCCATTTGAATTTCCAGTGTAACTAAGAGTAAAACATTTAAGTCACCCTCCTGCACTGAACATAACAAAGAGACTACTTAATGTAAGGGGGGGATTGTGTGAGGGTTTTTTTTTCCTCCCTACCTCTGTCATCCTAAATGTGAATGGTGTTTTGTTAAGTGTGATGAACCAAAATGAATATAAAACTGTTACATTTTGGGCACCACACTTGGTGCCAGACACTGAGTGGGAGAAAGTCATGGCTGGAAAGGACAGGGGGTTAAGTGAGTGCCTGAGGAGGAATCACTGGTTCAACGTGGCCATAAATGCCTTTGTTGTGAAGGCAGAATGAATGCAGAAGTGCAGTAAGTAATCACTGGTGGCTGGGGTGAGCAATGCATAGAGAACACTGGGCAACTGGAAAGGTTATGGAATGGCTAATGGCTTAATTAAAATGACAATAAAGTAAGGATGCCAAAAGGGCAAAATAAATTATAAAGACGTATTGTATTATCGGAGAGAGAATGGGCAAATAAAAAAAAATTTAAAAAAAAAAAAGTGAAGAATCTTAGAAATAACCCAGAATAATTTAATTGATGTGGAGTTTGCGGGCGCCCAAAATTAGGTTAAAGGATTGTTTCAGTGTCCACAAAACTTCTAAAAATGTGTGAATCAAGAATGATGCAAGAAAGATGATACTGTGCTGGCACTGGGAATGGTTTAGTATTGGCTTTTTTTTTTTGGTGACACTTGGCATTTTGTGCACTGAGAGGCTCAGGGATACAGAGAAAAACAGGAGATAACGACATAACAGGCATCTACAGCAAATGCTGTGCAAAGGGAGATGGAACTAAGGAGAAGAGCCAAAGAGAAGAAACTCAGGAAGCAGAAAAAAGAAGAAGGAAGGATACAAACTTTAAAATCCATAACTATGTATGAATAAGCCATAAACTAAGAAAGGAACACTTGTGGTTTACAGATTGAATTTTTTTGCCTGTTCTGAAAGTTTACCAGCGGATTTAAACCAGTTGACATTGCTCTGTATCTTCAAGTCTGTTGTTTCTCTGTTGGTCACTGAAGAGGGTAGATAAAAAAACAGGAGCTATGAGAACTCTCTGCTGTTCCAAAAAACTTTTTGCTGCTGGAAATTTTCTCTTTTCTTTTTTTTTTTTTCTCTCTCTTTTTTTTTTTCTTTTTTTTTTTTTTTTTTTTCTCTTTTTTTCCTCAGTTCATCAGCTACATAAATGGGTAGAATGAATACAGACTCTTGGTCAAAGGTATTACAGTATAAAGAAAAATTCTAATAGTCTTTTGCCTTCAATTTTATGGACACAGTAGAAATGTTTGGGGTTTTTTCCATGAAGGTCACACAAATGCAGGTGGCTTTATAGCCATGGACACACTGACTCTTGCCTGATAAAGATGTTGAAAAACAAAAAAATTCTGCAAAGTTACATTGAAATCTGACATAAAAATGTGGTCTTTTAATTAAATAGACAAGTTGGTATGTTTTAAAAATTTGCACTCTAATTTTATAAGAATCTTCTGAAAATTTTTTATTATTTATTTTTATTATTTATATTTATTGAACTAAAACTTTTGTTGCTAAGCAGTGTGCTCGTATATCAGAGTAGCCAAAAGCAATTTATGTCAACTGAGGGAAACACTGTCAAGTCACAGAAGCAAGATTTTTGTTTTACTGGACATTAAAAAAAAACCCAACCACAAACCAAAGAAGTCTTACCATTCCCAAAGAAAGCAGTAAGTAGTAAAAAAAATCAGTTTAATTCAAATGAAGGCAATAGACCAGATTATTGTGTTGATGTCAAGTTCTTTATGATTTATGGTGCAGGAGTGAATATGAAGTGAATTTGATAGTCATTGATCTTGTACTGCAATGTATTGACAACGTGCAATCTGATATCTGCCTTACAGAATTCAAATGCTTTCCTATTGCTCTTAAAGGTTATTCCTTATTACTCTACTTCCTATTTTTCTATTAATAAGAAGAACTCAACATTCTGACCTCGCTCTCCTGTTTTGAGCAACTCATTTGGTTTCATCGGCATTGGATGACTTTGCCTATACCACTTTCCTCCAAACTTATCTTTGAGGAATTAAGTCTTCATTAAATATCCTGCTTCTGAATCCTTCATAAAAAAATAAGAGTTAATGAGGGACTTGATGTGTAAAAGTTATAACAGGTATGCAGAGTTAAAGTGTAGGTGATAAATCCCTCTACCTTGGACCATTTTACTTGCTCTGTTGCCTTTATTCCACAGTTTCAAATAGCTTCCTTGAAAAGAAACCACATAAACATTATTTATTGTATAAACTTGGGAACTTATACAGCATTTAGACATTAATACAGTGTTCATGTCTGTCTGAGTATTTTCATGATGTTGCCTCAGGCTTTTGGTGCTTGTAGGCAGAGCAAAACTATTATGGGTATTATTCAGAGGTTTTGGGTATTCCTCTGATCCCTTCAGATCTGCTTTAAGGGCTGGCTGCAAGTAGCAGTCGTATAAATATCTCTCAAATACCACTTTCACCGAGAAATGGGAAAAAAACCCACAATAAAACCTGTCAGAAGTGTAAGGAAGAGCAGTCACATATTATACAAAATAATTTAATGGTTAGATTTTCTTACTAGACATAGCAGGTGTTATTTCAGACAACATAACAGTTTCAAGGGAGATGTAGGAATATTGTGTGCAATATGACCAAAAAAAAAAAAATCAATTTTGTCAAGCTTAGAGTCCCAGTATTTCTGATCTTGGCAACTTAATTTGAATAGACAGTGAGTGATGTTCCTTATCACAAGCCTGATCAAATCCTCATTTCTAATAGTAAGATGTGGTAATGCATCTCAGCATTTCAGGAGGGAAAAGAAGAACTGTGGTGACACAGAATATCGACATAGCAGTTCTGGTCTGGTTTGATTCAGTATATTACAGGATAGTTTTTATTTAGCTTTTGTTCTTACTGAAGGTTGGTGTATGGAACTGGTTTTATTGACCTTGCTGTGAGTTCAAAGCATTTATGATATGTAAGCCATGAGAGCAGAACATGCCTGTGACTGACAGCTAATTTGCAATGAGCTTTTCTGGGTCTGTGGCATAATTTCAGGAGCAGCTGTAATCATTGTGTCTGAAGAGTTTGGATGTTGTGCTTTAGTGATTTTTTTTCTTTGTTGATTTAAATATTAATAGGGATTTTTTGGGGTGCCAATCTGATCTCAGTTTTACTACTTTTTGCTGATTTCAGAGGAACAGCTCTTACAGGCTGTGGTTATATCACTATATTAGCAGAATAAATGCTTGTTTTATTGCTCATGAAATTATATTTTCTTCCAAGACAACGACAAAATCTAAGTGGGTAAAGCTGTAGTAACAACCAGAATCCTAACTTAATGAAGATTTGCTGGTGTTTTGATACTGATATATATTAAACCAATTTTACAAGGTTTGATTATTCTTACAACTGAGAACCATCTTCCCTTTCCCTCCCTTTTTTAAGAAAGGCATAAGAACATGGTTGGTAAGTATGAAGTATTGCTGTTTCTGAACTGAAATTAGTCATCTTGGTTATTTAGTGATAAATAACGAGAGAAAATTTGTTCGTTGCATAGATGCTGTATGTCTCAGTGTTTTCTTTTGGGGGGCGGGGGGGGGAAGGAAAGAAAATGCCAGCCAAGGGCTGGCACAAACACTAAGGGTTTGTTGTTTGGTTTGGCTTTTTGGGTGGTTTTTTGTTTGTTTGTTTCTTTCTTTTTTGGGTATGAGAAAGTGAATAAGAAAATAATTTTTAATGAGAAAGTAATTTTCTGTTTCCTGACCACACTTTGTACCAGTTGCTGGAGTATAAAATAAGAGCTAAAATTTAAACAAATGGTAAATGAAGTGAGGTTACTGAGGTGTGGAGTTTCTCACCTGAGCTTTTAAACTTTGAATTGTGATTTTTTTCTTTTTTTTCTTTTTTTTTTTTTTTACCATATCATTAAGCATGTCTCACAAGTGTTCACCAATAATGTGCATGACTGTTGTTGCTTTGCTCCGGGGATTTGATTTCTCAGGTTTTCTGTAAGGTATTTGTGAGCAGAAGTCCTTTATTCTCCTGTTAATGTGGCACATTCTAAACTGCAGGATAGTGTTTTACTGGGGTGGCCTTTGTAAATAGGAGATGGGGTGCCAGTAAAGAGCTTCAGGAAGGAAATTTTGTTGCTTGACTAGTAAAACCGCTGCTCAAGGAGTGCTTCTCTGGATTCATTAATTTAATAGGGACCTACAGTTGCAGAAAAGTTTTGTGAAAGCTCTATCATTAGGCCTCTCCAAAGACCTGTCAAAAGTGTAGCTTGCAGCAAAATCCAAGCATTTGAAATTTTTGTGACAAATTGTGGCCATTAGTCTGCACTGCACAGAGCAGAATTTGCATAGAGTGGAATGCTGGTGGCGCTTGAAAAACAAGTTGCAGTTTTCAAAAGACATCACATTTCTTTGGTTGGTGGAAGTGCAGCTGGATTTGACCCAGGACAGGGTTTCAGTTCAGCAAACACCGGTGTTTGAGTTTGGTGGAATTATCTGAGCAAAAAGCCGAAAAAAGCAACAAAACTGAAACATTTCAGCAGGTGAGGGGGATCATTTTAGAAAGAATTGTATCGTTTAGAAAGCATTTTATCATGGAGGATTGAGGACTGTTGGCCCTTTTTAAAGATTATTATGGAAGACTTTAGGGTCCTCAACAAAACCGTATTTAATGTTAATTTTTATTTGTGATATTTGAGCTATAGGCCCTGCCCCTGGTTTATGGCTGATAACATTTATCAGCTGTGACAATGGCACATCACATTTTTGAGTTTTAACATTTTCCTTACATGTATTTGACTTAGAGTGCTTGTGCATCTCCTTTCATGGGCAAATCAACGTATATCAAAAATCAGAGAAAACCAGAAAAAGAATCATCTTTGGTGTTGTGCCTTCTGTGGCTTTGAGACTCAGATAATTTTCTTCCATTCTTAAATTTTCATGGTGTAAAGACCAAGTGTGAGCCTCTATCGAATATTTTTGTAGGAACAAAACAGTTACCACTGTATTTCAATCACATCCATAGCTGTTAAAGGTTCATATAATTTGAAAAATTTATGGACAGTATATTACAGGGGAGGACTGCAGTGTGATAAGAGAGCACAGGATATTAAAAGAGATTATATATCAAAAAATAAAGAGATTTACTGTGCTCAGGAAGTGCAGCATGGAGGGGGAAAAATGAAAATGGAAAGTTAGCTCGCAGATAAAAAACTCCCAACAGCTGAAGGTCAAACACTGACAAATTTTGCATTTGAGTGCCAGGTGGGCCTTTGTGCCTTTCCCCAGTGCTCTCCTGCTCTCTGGGCTTCCTGCACAGTGGTCAGGAATGCCGAGATCAACTCCCTGAGTCCCGTCCCAGGGCAGCCTGGGGATCCCTCTGTGTCTGGGCCACGGTTAATAGAAGCAGCAGTGCCATTTACATTTTTCCTGGCATTCCTGAAAAGTGAATTCCAGTCAGTTCTCCTGTTATGGAATGAAACAGCCGGGCAAAGGGGGTGGATAATCTGCCTTTCGGTTTCGTAGCACCAGCCAGTGTTTTTCACTGTGAATTATGTGTTCCTCTGTGTGTAATCGACACCACAGTTCACAGCATCTCTGAATTGGTTCCACTTTGTCAGAAATACCTGATGGTTCCTTGTCCTGTGGTTTTTAACCTCCCCCCCCCCCCCCCCAAATACTGATTTACTCAAAGCAGATGTTTTGTGACAGATAATTTGAGGGGTGTAACATGGAAGAGATGTGAAGTAAAGTTTCTGGAGAAAAAAGTAGAGCCATCTAGGGGCAAAAAAATAATTAAAGTGGTTCAACAACATTGGTGCCATCCTAGTTGGAAAAATGAATGTGTTTATTTTGATGAAATTTACTGACAGAAATTGTTTTAAGATGACTGTGACATTATAGTGGAGTTCGTAGTACAGTTCATTGCACTAATTTGTTTTATGGCAAGATTTCATTAGTTTCTAAACAATATCTGGATGTAATAAAACAAGGGTGAGGTATTTGTGGGTAACTCTAGTACTAAAAATGAGCGCTGTGAGGACTGTAAGATGGATGAAAAGGAACAGGTGGATCAGAAACAGAGGAAATCTTTCAGAGGCCAGTACAAGAGCTCATTACTTACCCCAATAGCTTTATAACTGTGAGAAATGTGGTTGATAAATAAAAAAGAGAAGGAAACACTGTGCCTTAGCACGGTGCTGCTGAAGTGGTGTGTGGGTTAGAACATTTCAGTGCTCTTGGATCACCAGCAAGGTCTTACACCTCTCTGTTCCTAAAAATGGCACAATGTAGCTGGTACTTCAAGCAGCCAAGGTGGTATTTCAACACAGCTGTAGAAAGCAATAATGTGGAATATGTCCTCAGCTCATTTTTGCATCTCTGTCCTGTTACCGAATACATAAAACATGTAAAAGGAAACTGTAGTTAAAAGAACTGAGGCCATAAATGGATATTCCAGCCCTGTAGACGCCCATCCCAGGAGCAGAGAATGGAAACAAGAGGCAAATACATTCTCTGAAGGACTGATCTCTACTAGTTTCATCTTATTAGCCATAGAGCTACTGCAGCAAAGTGTGTGAGATGAGTGGGAATCTCATTAGTGTCTCCATATTCAATAGTTTACCTTAGCTATTTAAATCTTGCTGGGGTTATTTTAGGAAGGAAGCTAATAGATCTCTAGGAACTGTGGTCAGAAGGTGCACTTCATGGTATTAGGCTAATTTTTTTCAAAGGGAATTTGTGGAATGCAGTGCAAGAAAAAAAGATTGTGCTGGTTTTGCCTGTTCTGTTTAGCAATCAATGTGTAAGTTATGCTGGAACAAGGTATTTGTTTCAACTTAACTCTGTTCTTTCAAGGAATGCAGGTGGTCTTCCTGCTTGGTTTTCTTCTCAGTACCTGCCTCATCTCAGACCTTCTGACCAGGCTCCACACGAAGAAGCAAAATAAACCACTTTTCTCTCCCCTGGCTGACCAGGTTGGATCCCTGAAGCACAATGTTCATGTGCTGTGCAGCCTCATTTTACAACTCCAGCTAACGGGGTTCCTTCGGGAGATCTTTTCTTGGCCTGCTTTCTGTCTCTTCCTCTTATGAATTACTTGCTGATAATCAGTCTCTTGTTTCTTAATGGGATTTTTTTTTTTTTAATGAGTGCTTTATGAATTTTACCCTGGTGAATCCCATGAAGTAAGTCCTTTTGCATTTCTTTGCTCTTTAAACAGCTGTCATATGCCTTGTTTAGCAAAAATATGTAGCTCTCTAACTCCAGTTTCTTGTATCAGCCTACCCAATTTCCATTTTTCTTTGGTTTCTGTGTCACTGTTGATCCCTTTGTTTCTGATAGTAAAAACCAAAGTCCCTGGTCAGTCCCCTGGTTTTGAACTGATGGAAGCACAGTTAGGATTTGAAGGAATCCAGAAAGTTTTTCCTCATAGTAAGTGATGATCCACAATGAAGAAAAAGTCAAATGACTGTTTATGAGAACGTGAATGTGTGAATTAACAGTGTTTGCAAAGGGACTGCTTGAATGAATGCAGTAAATCATATAAAATGCCTAAAAAAACCCCATAGTTCTTTTTTAAAATAATATTTTATTAATTACTTATTGATTGCTTGGATCCAATTTGTACACAAAGCTCAAATTAGACTAAGCTGTGGTAAATTAGAAATATGGAGATAGTAAAAGAGGGATTTATATTTGATTTGTTTAATATTTGATTTATACACTAAACAGGAATGGCAGGCACTGTTTATTACTTGAAGGACAAATAACTGTTTCATACTTTGATATAATCTAAAGAAACTCTCCTTGTACTGCGGTGCATAAGAACCCTTCTAAGTTTGGGCTTTGACAGCTTTATTATCTCTGCCTCCAGCATACTTGAATTAGAGAACAACAGGAAATTTCATGAGTCTTTTTCATAAATATTTTAAAGTAATAACTGTAGTCTTAACCCTACAATTTAAAAAACGTGATTCTCCATAAGAAAGCAAATTAAGCCAGTACAAGATTTAAACAACTGATTTCAACATAAACTGTTTATTGTCTAACTGAACTTGTAATACTTCCATTTTATGAAAATTGTATCTTTTCACTTTCCACTTTAAAAACACCATGTGACAAATAGAAAGCAGAGTTGTTTTGTTCTAAATACCTTCATTCTTTTTGGCATTATTTCAGTGATTACCATACAGATGTTTCTAAATTCCATTTCATGATTTTTAAAGGTTGATAATAATTCTTCTGTTGCATATACAGCTGAGACACTAATTTCTGTGTGCCTACATGAATTTACAATTTCATGTGTGGTGTCAGGAAAGAAGAACCATGATCACTGGGATTTGCACTGTCTGTTAGCTGTCTGTACTGTCTGTAACTCTCTGTTTTACCACAGATGTGGTAACCAACAAGTAGGCTGGTAAATGAACTTGAAAGTTTATTACAGTGCCAAAGCACCTACGGTTCTGCAAAATCATCTGCACCTTCATCCCTCACCCATTTGGATCCCGCTGGAATTAATGAGTGTGTTCTCTGTAGAATTAAGTGCTTCTGAATTTGGGGGAGCAAGTGTTTTATGAGTTTGTTTTTGTTGTTGTTTCTATTCTTGAAGGAATTGCACTGCAATCTTTGGTTTTTTTCTTATGTTTGGGAAGCATAGTAAGGGCCAATTTAGAACAGGTTAATTTGCTTTGTCTCGTGTCAAAAGTCTGTAGATGATGCAGAATTGTGTGTCAGCTTTAGAACTGGTCATACCATGTAAACCTCATTAATATTTTAGGAATATCTGATTTTAATAGAAGAGCTATTCTGTGATTAATGTTTTAAGTAGCTATCCAGAAGACAGCTTGAATTCATCTTTTCCTGTGCGTGTGTTTTTTTTTTAACAATATCTTACATTTTGTTCATTTTGTTCCTGAATCTAACTTTTTTTTTTTTTTTTTTTAATATCTGCTTTGATAATTTTTGTTGTCCCAAATAAGGAAAATACATAAACATACCCTTGGTTCCCAAGGCTTCACAACTTCTCTGCTCTGGTTCTCACGTGACTTGCACTGTTTACTGAACAGTGAAGTATTTTTGTTGCTTTTTTATGTGATACGTGTTTCTTCTCCTGGAAATCTTCAGGGTGGGTATTCCTTTTTTTTTTTTTTTTTCCCATCAGTTTTTATTGCAAACCTGTAATTTAAACACTTAAAGCAGCACAACAAAATAGGAGGTACCTTCATTACAATTAATGGAATAAGGCTCCAGTTCTGCAAAATCATCTACACCTTCATCACTCAGCTCTTTGGACCCCACTGGAATTTCTGAGTTTGCTGTCTGGAGAATTTAACAGGTACTTCTGAGTTTGGAAGAGCAAGTGTTTTATAAATTTTGGTTTCGTTGTTGTTTGAAATGTCAGCGTTGGGAAAGTTCTCTTCTTATCTCCCAAAGGAGTCAGAACTGTAACAGGGAAAGTTTAAGGTACTGAACCAGCTTTAGTTTTGGAGCATCAGAACTTGCTTTGAGGTTGAGGGAACAGGAATTGTGCTTTTCTAAGAGCCCTAAAGTGAGGCTGCATGTGCTGACCTTGTCTCTAAAGTTTTCCTTGTTAGCAAACTTTGTTGTTGGGCTGGGAAATTCAAAGGCATTGCTAAAAAAGAAGGAACCTTGTTGACATTTCATTGGAAATGTTTAAAGCATCAGAAAACTTCTAACGGGAAGGTTAAATGTTGGCATTGTATTAAAAAAAAAGTAATCTTGAACTAATTTGAAGTCCACAATTAGCTGGGATCACAGGTGGAAAGAAGAAGTTTTAATGATAGCCTGGCCCAGGCCTTGAGGTAAATTATGCATAATTATTCATAACTGCTATTTTTGGCTTGCTTGCATTTGTCCTAGACCTCTGCCCGAGGAAACAATTTGAAATAATTAGTGTGTGAGTGCACTGACAATGATGAATGAATCAAATGCATCTGGTGCCAAACACGGATCTTGATAAGAAGCAGATAACTTTGGGAACTGTGGATTTTTTTGTTTTTAAATTTCAGAGGCTGGGAACAGTTTGTTCTTTATTTTTTATTTTTTTTTCCCTTCCCAGACTGACATGTTCAACATAGAAAATTACCACTCATTGGGCCGTGATCAAAGTGCAGCTTGGAATTCTAGCACTGGGAACACAAAACAGGTCTGCACTCTGTGTGTGTGCAGCTATTCAGGGCAAAGAAAATGAAGGGGATGTTAAGGCAAGCAACATTTTGAGCTGACACAGGTCAGAAAAACCAAAAAAGTTCGTGTTACACCAGCAAAAAAAATGCATTCCTTACCTTACACAGGTTGCAAACACGTTTTACCTAAATATTCAGCACTGTAAACACAGCTGTGTGTCTTTATTTAGGGCAAAGCAAAGGCAGACACAATAAGATGCTGTTTGGATTCCTGCCTTATAACTCAGTTCAAAATGCTTCTGAAGTCTTCAGGGGTGTTTGTTGCTCTCTCTGGCTTGAAAGCTCAGTTTCTCATCTGCCTAATTCACTTTACGTGGGTTCAAGATGCAGGTGAACATCAGGCTCGTTTGGCACATTTTTGTCTTGTCGGACCAGTGAAAGAATTGTTTAGGAGTTTCGAATTTGTTCGTAAAAAATTGATTGAAACATTGATTAAGGCCCTGTTCAGGTCAGTGACTCAATTAATTGAGCTGTGCCCAGCAGTCTCTCAGTGCAGAGATTATTCAGCATCTACTTATTGCCCTGAAATGATGACACTGGGAGTAAAGTTCTCTACAACACATGTGGCTGCAAAGAAGGATTTTTCAGGCTGAAATGCAAGGTGTACATTTGATGGAAGAGCTGACAAGCTGAGAGCTGAGCTGTTTATTCACTTTTGTCCCTGATTGTCAGGTGAAATTCTTACAATTGCGGATTTAAATTTTGTAGCCTGTCAACTGCTGTTGGCTGCGTTGTCTTTTAAAGGAGTTTCTTGGTGGCATGCATCTGACTGGAACCTTAAACTCTAATAGGATTTGTGTAGTTAGTCTTCCCATTTTTACTTCGTCTTTAACCTTCTGCTTCTCTATATAATTTATGTTTTTCTAGTGATTTTTCCAGTGTGAATCCTAATATTGCTCGAAAAACTTAAACCAGTTTGGGCAGTGCAACTGAACTCTAGTGTTGTGATACCTGAGTTTTGAGATGTTACAAGAAGCCTTTGGCAGAATATGGATCTGGAGAAGTTTTTTATGTTTCCTTGCTTGTTCTTTAATCTCAATCTGCTGCTTGGTCTTAATGTGGGGGGAGGAGGAGAGAAAATATTGTGAATAATTGTGTGTTCATTGTTTATTTGATCAGTTCAGAAACTTAAAAACCAAAAGGGAGCCCAAGTATTAAATGCTGACTCACTGCATGTGCAACATTCAATTTGTACACTCAGAGGCGCAATGTCTAATTAGTAAAGGTCATTTTTACTCAACAGGTATCCTAAGATATATCTAAATAGATCCTACATCCCCCTACAAAATCCAGGGGACCCTTGACCTGTGGCCTAAATCTGGAATACAACTTTTGATTGCCCTGTAAAACTCTCTCTCTCCAAAAGTATCTGAATCCAAAGCAGATCTTGCTATTCATCAGGATTTCCCACTCTTCTGGGACACAAAGGTTCTGTGGGAAAGAAGATATTTAATCACCTAATTAGATGATATCATGATGTGTGTGCACAGTGGAGCAGAGTTAGATTTCCATGTCTCAAAGAGCACCCAGTTGGTTGAGGTTTCAGTGGCTTTGTGAAAAATGAGAGGAAATGATGTTGTTTTCTGCCATCCTGTCTCTTGGAAGACCTGATGGGGATGGCTCCCTTTAGCAGGTGTTAAAAGCTTTTCAGTGAAGAGTTTGCAGCTCTGGAATCAGCCCACCGTGCGTTTGTTTTCTGCTCTGTCCTGACCTTTTCACCTGTAGGGAAAACCCAGCCTCTTCACTCATCCCTGCTTCCCAGCAGCACTTGGTGTTCCGTGGAAGATGGGGACAGGGTGGTGATTCTGGGAGGTGAAGGTGGTGGCTGATAGTGCAGCAATTTTTAAATTATGGTGATTGGAGCACTGGAAGAATGCCTTTTTTTAAACTGGAAGGAGCAAGATGATGAAAAAATAGGTCGTGAGCTCTTGTAAGTTGTTCAAGCTGCTCACAATCACAAATTCTGTGTAAGCTTTTTACTCTCTTGAGAGCCTTGCAAAGTGCTAATGCCAGCTCTGTCCTTCACTCAGCTGCACTTCCTTAAAATGGCCTAAAATGTCATGAAACTCAGGCTGTTTTGTCAGTGTTACTGAATTCTGTCTGAGCCATTAAATTCAGTAGCCCGTTCCACAAGTGGCAGAACAAAGTGATTTTTATTTTCTCCTAACCCTGAATGTGCTGTGGCATCTTGCTTTTATAAGCAATGGCATCAGTCTCGTGTCCATTGCCATTTTCTTTTGCAGAGTTTCACAGATGATTCTTGAATACAATAATTTTAAGCCTTGAAAAAAAGGCTTAAAGCCTTGGCTTTTAATGTGTTTTTAGAGATATTCTTGAGCAAACGTGGGTACCTTCTAAAGCAAATAGTGCTGCCAATATTTCATATGTAGGAGCCTCTTGGTCAAGCATGCACTTTGCCCCAAAAAAGGTGGGTTTTTTTGAGAAATTCCAATTTGTTCTGCTTTGTAACTGTTCAATTCTGCTGTTCTTTGTCCTAGCTCATAAAAAAGGATATTTAGGAGATTTTTTGATTGTAGGTAGGTGTGTTTCTCAGTGAAGTTCCTCTGTGCACATGTTTATAGCGGGTTTATTTGCTACCCAGAGAGGTGTTTCTTGGTGAATATTCCTCTTTAATTTGTCAGTGGGGTCAAAATGATGCAAATATAGATTTCTCAGTTGATGATTAATAAGACAAATTGATACTACTGGTAATTAAAGCATGAAACTGCCTGATGTCCTCAACAATGTATTTTTTAATAGAAACCTGGCAGGTTCCATTTCATGGTGTCCCGATGTAAGCTCAGAGATCTGGGGAAAAAGAAATGACTGCTGAAAATGATCAAATGGGAACTAATGAGGGTGAATGATGTTTTCTGTGGGAAAGGAGTGAGTGCTCTCATGCTGAGTAAGAGGAGGCAGAATGTTTGTCTGAGGGTTTCATGTGTTTTTTGAACTTACCATAACTATTCTTTAGTTCTTGAAGGTTTTTTAGTTTACTTTTTTAATTTATTTGTTTATTTTCCATGTAAAAAATAGTGATGCTGCAAGGATTTGGGAGCTTAGAGCTTTATAGGCCTAATTTGCTTCCTGAAGAAAAGAACTGAATGCTGAGTTAAGATAACTGTTTCTCTTTTGGAGCCATTTAGAAAAAATTTTGAATTTTCAATGTAATGAAAACGAGAAGCGTACCAAACTTAAATAACTAAAAAATTTAGCCTACAAAGACTCTTCAGTGGTCATAAAACTAACTGGATTTTTATATGGCCATAGAAATAAGAGTAATTTATTCTTCACCTATAAAATTAGTTTTCCAAAATCACATTTATATGCAGTATTTCACGGGATTTTTGTTTTGGCTTGGGAAAATACTTTGTTGTAAATTTTCATGTAATTTGAAGTTGTTGGGATTTTTTTCCTATTATTCTTTACAGTGTATTCACTTACCAAAAAACAAAGTGCGAAGGATAATTTCTCTGAGGCAACAGGAGCTGGTACTTTGCAGATGGAAGCACAGTGTAAATATAAGGATTCTTTGAGGAGGAGGACATGACAAGGTGTTCTTTGTGGCAGATGAACCACAAGTTGCCTAAAAGCAAAGAAAAATTTGCTGGGCAATTTTAGTTCAGTAAGGTAGAGAGCAGGTCTTTAAATAAAGCTCTTTGAGGTGGACAAAATACATAAGCCCAAGCATAAGGGATAGCTTTTTTAAAAAATAATAATATTAGCTAATTATCATATCTAATAGGATACCCCCATCCTGTCCCCAGGACCTTCCTCAGGCCTAAAATGGGTGGGTGGTCTTCCACAACCACTCTTTGATCCCATTTTTTGTCTTCCTCAGGACTTGTGTCCTGCTTGGAACAAATTCAAGGATTCTGGACCTTCCAAATGGCTTTGACTAAAGTTATATCAAGGAATGTGCTGGATATATCTTGCTCTGGTACACTCTCTACAGACTTAGATGCCTTTTAGCTTGCTAAAAAAATCTCTATCTATTGAAAACCTCGATAAGAAACACAAACCAATCTTTTAGAATTTGGTACAGAAAAAAATTGCTACGAGATGCTAGAAGCATCTACATTAAAATGTGTATAATTAGGGATGTTAAGGCATCAATCCCCCTGGTTTGCAGTGCAGGGCTGAGGTTGGATGCTGGGAAGGAGAGGAAGGCAGAGGCATCCCAGTGCTGCTGACAGGCTGATAATTAACATGCAATTATTTAACCTCACTCAGCCCCTCTGTGCTGCTGGGGCAGCCCTGGCCACCAAAAGTCACACCCGTGTCCTTCCTAAGCTTCATTAACTCCTTCAGACGAGAGAGAGTGCTACTTTGGCATATTAATTAGCTGCCCTGCATTCTTTTACTCCCAGTTAACCCTTAGTTGATTAAAATTACTGATAATTGCGAGGCTGGTAGAGGTCTGTTCATGCCAAGTGTGCTTCGAGGGGCTCTGCTGTCAGGGTGAACAGGCCAATGGTTCGTGTCATTTGGCTATGCTTGTCCCACACTTCTCTCCTGAAAAAGATGAAGAGCAACCAAGTAGAAAAAAAAAAAAAAAGCAAAGGTAAACCAACAGAATAACAAAAGTTACTGCCAAGGAAACCAGTTCTTCACTGGAAAATAAATGGGGTAGTGAAAGAGTGGGCTTATATAATGTTAACCTAAGGAATATTCTTCATCTATTTCCTGCACAGTGTTACAATGTAATGTGCTCACAATTTATCAGCTCTCAGAAAGTTCAATACATTTTTAAAAAAATGTTTACAGGGCTGCCGAAAAATGTATTGTACTCCCACAAGGGAAGAGTAAGGCTTTGGGTTGTTTGGAACTTTCTGAATAAAGTAAAACCAAAAAAAGCACAGGTTAAATTAGGCTGATATAGCTTCCTGGATCTCAGGGGTTTTTTATATAAATGACTAACACTGTGCCAAATTTTGTATTTTCCCTTACGGGTGTAAGACAAAAAAACCCCACAATATTTTTTAAATTATTTTTTATTACAGGCTTCTTTTTGCCTTTTTTAACCAATGAAAGCAAACAAAAGTGTTTGCTTTGTTCCACAAAGCGTTCTTAAGACACATTTTATTTCAACTTAACTCCACTATTTCAGTCAAAGAACAGAATTTCTAAATAGAACATGTCTCTGTTTTCAGAAAATGATGTCATTAAAGCTGGCTCATTCCAGTTGCAGGTACAGACATTTGTATTCCAATATTACAGAAATATCCACTTGAACTTTCTGATTTCTGGTTATTTTAAACCAGGACATTACAGTTACTGTCAACCAGGACACTGATAAAAGGTGAGCTCCTGTTTTGAGAAGTGTTTGTATTCTTGTTGCTGGAATAATTCACTGTAGAGAGGCAGAGATTTCTCAAATCTGTGCTAGAAAATAACATCTACCATTCAAACAAAACTTTTGATGTGCACAGATGAGTCATTCCTAAATATTGCTGTTGTGCCTTGCACAATGGAATTGGTCCTTCTCAATGCTTCCACTTTTCAAGTAATAAATGTAACAGTAAAAATACTTTTTCCTGAACTCATCTGCTGCAAAAAAAAGTGCTATTATCTCACTTTCAGTCACATTAAACTTTTTTTTTTCTTCAGGTGACCTACTTTGCAGGGTAGATATTTCTTAAAGTTCTTCCTTTTTCCACAGCCAATCTGCCTTCTTTTTTGTGTACATCTCAGTTTTTTTTGTCACTTAGTGCATTCTGAATAATATTAATTCTAATGCAATCTTCAGTTTTCAACCAGTGCTATATTTTATGATCATAAAACAGAAATACTAGCATAGATTTTAAGTTTTTCTGTGAAACATATCATTCTATACACATATATATCTAAGTTTATCAATGCAGAGAATAAGTTTGTTTTGGAAAATTTAGAAATTAACTTGTATTAACTCGGTATTTACCTTTTTGTAAGAGATTTGGGTAATTGTTATTCTGGCTGTTAAAGGATGGAAAGCTCAAGAGCACGAGTTATTTGCCAAAAAAATGTTTAGATACCTGAAAATAATGTACTTTCTAAAGTGGGAAAACTCTGCTACTTTTTCTAGAAGACTTGCAATAAAAGCAGCCAGAGTTTTTAGAACGAAGCATGTGATGGAGGGACATGTGTTAACACACACTTGTGTTGTATGGTCCTCGTTCATCTATTCTGACTCCTTTTCAACTTGCCACAAGATTTTGTTGCTTTTACTGAGGGGAATCTTATCACACTGATGTGGTTATTGTCTTTGACTGGCAAAGTAAAGAAAAAAAGAAAAAAAAGAAAAGATAAAATTGAAGTATTTTTCAAATACTGACCTCAGGTAAATCAGGTGGCTTTGTATATTGTTGGTGACATGGGTTTGTTTTGTTTTTTTTTTTTTAGTCTCTGATGTTTTCTGAAGAAATGTCCCTATTTGTAAAAGATAAAAAAAAATTATATATAAAATTTAATACTTGATTTTTAGAAAAAAACCACCATCAGTTACCCTATACATGCAGATGACCACAGAACTCTGTTCAAGGCCAAACTGTCTTAACTAGGAGAGCAGCTGGACGTGCTTGCTCATGCTCTTCTTCAGAGCCATGAGTTGTTGTTAAATGCAACCTCATTTCATTCTTCTTTACTTGGATCCCACAAGTGCAGTCACCCCAGAATTTGCTGCCACGATTGAATTAAGGCTGTTTCAGTCAAGGGCTGCCAAGCAGAGCCTGGAAATAGTTAATAGAAATAACAGTGTTGCTACTCTGAGTGGAGAATCCTTTCCCAGCTGATGAAGGAGACGGGGCCCTCAGGGTACAGACCCTGTGGAACAGAAAAATGCTGTGATTGGGTCCGAGGAATTGTGGAAGAAAGTGTCTGTGCAGGTGCTTTCATGTGAGAACAAAAGACCTTGCACAGGTATTCAGTGCAGACCCCGGTTTCTCCTGCTTGGCTGAGATCAGAGTTCTCTCATCATCATTTAAAGGAGGGGAACTTTGTGACCTGAGGTGCTGCAAAGTGCAGTTACCAAGGTACTGATTTCACCTCAGATCCCCTGCAAGCAGCTGCTGTTTCACTGATGTCTGTGCTGTGCTGGCTGATGCTGCTGCTGAGATGGACAATTTCCGCTTGCACGGTCAGATGGGTTGTGCCAGGCACGAGATGCTCTTCTGAGAACCAGAATGAGGTCACTCTGTAAATTATGCAGGAAACCAGCGGAGCTGGATGTTAAACTCTTTGCTGCAGTTGTGCAGTGAGACCACTGTGGAAGGGGAAGGACTCTAGAAAGTAAGTCTGGGTCATGGTGAGCTGCTGATGCGCCCATGGGCAGAGGAATCCAATTTTGCTGACTAAAAGTGTGTCAAGCAAAAGTTCCGAGTATGTTGCTCCTTCCAAGGTGCAGAACTTTGTTTTTCCCCTTGTTAAACTTCATGCTGTTCCTCTCAGCCCATTTCTCCAGCCTGTCAAGGTCCCCTGGAACAGCAGGATGACCCCCTGGCACATTAACCATTCCTCCCAGCCCTGTGTCCTCAGCAAACTTCCTGGGGGTGCTCTCAGCCCCACCATCCCAATCATTAATGGATGTTGAACAGGATTGGACCCTTTATTGATGGGTTTCCCATGGCTGTTGATCATAGGAGCCACTCCTGTGTCTTTATTAGGGGCTGGAGGTGGTTTTTTGTTGTCTTTGTTTGGTTGGTTTTTGTTTTGGTTTTTTGTTTGTTTGGGTTTTGGTTGTGTGGTTTTTTTCTTTCTTTTTTGTTCTTGCTCTGGTTATGGTGTATTTTTGCCAGGTTGACATGCAGATGGATTTTCCCCCATATCAACTCCCCAAACTGCCACTTCAGTACTGAAGCAAGGAGCAGAAGGGAAGGTAGGAGTAGGACAGAGCAAAGTCAGCACTTAAGCTGCTGGAAAGACACAATTACATTTATTGTGCAAGTTCAATCGGTTTTCCAAGTGGTGACTAGAGATCAGATGCACATTTCCTAACTCTTCACAAGGAGAAGACATCAGAGAATGAATATTTTGATGAGTTTTTTTTTTTTATGGTGTTTTAATTTCAGCTTGGCGTTGCATTACTCAGACGGTGGTTATTTCTGAAAGGCAGTAAGTGAATTTTAATTTATGCCTCAGAACATTGTGTTAGACAACCTTGAAAAACAGAAGCTCCTGTCCAAAACGTCCCATCTTGAATGTTGCAAAAATTGTCGGTCTTATTTAAGTTGTCATGCTCTGCATGTGGAATTTGAAGGCAAAGAACGTGACTGTATTGTCTCTATATTCTGTCACAGCCCTCTGATTTAATTAGGAGTTGCCTTCCAGCTTTTGGAAAGCTGCAGGAATTTGCTTCTCTCTCTCTCTTTTATCTCCATTATATCTGTCTGCTTCTTCCCCACACTTCCAAGTGGTTGGGAATATTTCTAGTACAGACCAGCACCTTTCTGCCCAGCTTCCATTCTCTCCTTGTAACCAAATCTCTCACTTGATTCAGTGACAGCTTTCTTTCCTCACCTCCTTTGTCCATAATATTTTCTGAGTCATACCCACTCTTGCCTTGGATTTTTTTTTTATAATTGTTCTTTTCCCTTTTCTTTTTTTGCAGCAGCAATTCTTCTTTAGTTCTTTCTTGTCACTAATGTCGTCTTTGTTGCCTAGTCTTGTAAACCTGGCATCCTTTTGTCCCCACTTTTTCTCTTATAATTTTCTTTTTCTTTATATTTCCCTAAAAATCTGTATTTTTATTTTCACTTGGAAAGAAAAATATCCTTGCCTTTTAAGAAAGAGCAGTACAAACAGTTTATAATTTGTTCCGTGCAGTTGGGTTTCTTCTGTAAAAAAAGAAAAAAAATTGTTCAAGCTGGGATTATTCATAAATATCATATGAATGTTTCATGTGAACAAATTTCAGCTGTGGGAGGCTCGTGATGAGACTTTGTGTGATTAATCTTGTCTATTGCACGATGATTTTTCTGTTTCTTTGCTGATATTACAAAAATGTTGTCAAACTCCTGTCTAGGAAACTGTTTTTGCTTATTTTTCTTGTCTGACACTCCTCCACCTATAGGGAATAAAGCAAGACCATTGCTAAAACCAACATGTTACCGTGAAAAAACAACAGCAAAAGTAAACAGAGACTAACTTTAGCCTCTTTTTTTGAAGTACTGTCTGCTGTTAGTGCAGGGAGAAAATAAAATAAAAACAACTCAGGTTCTTATTAACAAAATTGAAGTTTCATACTTGAATTCAAGAACCCACAGAGGTGCAAGGTAATATAAATCTTAACTAAATTTTGCTTTTACTTTCTCCTCCCTCTTTGTCAAAAGAAAAGGCTCTTGCCTTTTCTTGTCAGTCCAGCATTTTGTGTGGGAAACTGAGTTTTCCTAGGTATAGATGTAGGGATATAGAGTGTGGCCTTTATAATGAAAAATGATGCCTCATTATATTTAAAAAAAAATTATTGTATTTTTAACTTCTTGAGCTCTCTGTCCACACAATCATATTTGGCTGTACTTCTAAATCTGAGAAATTATTATAATGTAAGTAGACATGTGAATAATATTTTATTATGTTCTTCCCAAAGGCTCTCCGTGTAGAGAAGTGAATGAAGTGTTAAATCTGCATAAATAATATTCAGGCTGGTGAAGCGTGATTTTTCAGCTTTTTCACTGATTTTTGTATCCAATATAGGTAAATGATTGCTGTCTTATCCATAATGGCAAGAGAATGATTTTCCTGTTGGAGGTATTCTTGTTTATGGAGTCAAGTAGGTGCAGTGTGATTACAGAAACATAGTTTTTCATTTAGTAGGAGATAATGCATTTAAGATTAGCAGACCAGAATATTCCAGAATGTTTAATGCATGAATTATAGAACTTCTGGACATAAAGTATTTATTATCACCTGCGTAAAATAGTTCTCTGAATTCAAAGTTAGGTTTTGGTGGGTTTAGTTTCAAATCCTGCCTTTTACTTTTTTTTTTTTCTCCCTGACAAAATGGTATGGATAAACAAATTTGCATTTTTGGTCTGTTTCAGGGGGCCAAATTGCTATTTTCGTGATAGAAACGTTCATCTTACCACTTGAAATTTTGGTATATAAACTATGAGGCTTGATGGTCTCAAAGATAATGTGCTTATTTAACACCTTCTTCTCTTTTTTTGGCCCGTCTCCTTCGGTTTTGGATGCAGCAGCACTGAGGTTCATCGGTAACAATTTTGTTCATCATAACTGAAATGTAAAACAGGGATCTCTGCGTGTTAGGATTATCAGGTCCAGTTCAAGCAGTAACTTTCATTTCCCAAAACGCTGCCAGTTGGGATGCTGGCTCTGGGACACGTGGATATGAAATGCACTCCTGAACTTTGTTGCATATCGGTAAATCTGCATTACTGGCTGTATTTCATGGGTTATAAATCAGGGGTGATACCGAATTTTTCCTGTTTCCTGTGGCTTGAAGCACATTCCGAGTGTTTTCATGCCACGGGTTTCCCCACTCGGTCCCATCCATCTTGTGGGAGAGAGTTCTGATTCCAGCCACACAAAGCTCCTTGACAGCTCAGGTTCTCCGTGGGCTTGGAATTTCACGCTCCCATCGTGTTCAGTCGGACCCTGGGAAGCAAGTGAAGGTCTGAAAGGCAGTTGCCTACACATGGCAGCTTTCCTAACTGAGTAAATTAAAATGTAATTTTCATCTCTGGTTTATTGGACTTCAAAGCCTCAGTTCATATAGGGAGCCTGTGATGGTCTTATCTCGGGGCCTCAAAACCGAGTCTTTATCAGAAACATAAATAATTTGACACAGTTCCTGACCTTGGAGCAGGCAGAGAGCAGGGGGATGAGGTTATGTGAAGGTTGGTTTGTCTCATCCTTTCCGCTGGGATCCACTGGTTACTTCTGAGGTCACTGTCGGGACATTTTGGAGGACCACACGGTCCCTGCTGGCAAATAGAGGGTCTCATTGTGTTCTGGTGCTGTGTAAACTTCAACCTTTGCAGCCACAATTCAGCAAAATAAACAAAACAGTGAAATCCTTGTCTGATTTTTCTTTTTTTCCCTCCCCCTCCCCCCTCTGCGGTCCCAAGTGCATAGAACTGAGTCAAACACACTCATATTTATCGATACATATTCCCAGCAGGCTTTCATTTATATTTAGCCCTGTGTTTTGTGGTAAAAAACCCCTCTCTCTTGTGCAGTTGTTTTCATTTTGAGCTTTTCACAGCATGTGATCAGTGTCTCACTGAGAGCAGTGCAAGGTTAATTTTTTTCTTTTTTTTTTGACCACAGGACTCAAAAGTGAGGCACTTTGAATGTTTGAATACAAAAACTGCAGTGCTGTTTTACTCTGTGTGTTTACATTCAAGGTAGTTATGATAAAGACAGAAGGCTAAGCAAATAAAGGTAATCTATAAAAACATTTTCGGCATTAGAGCTAATGAGCGATGTTTAGCTTTCCCAATAATTCCCTGAACCGTGTTTAATCTCTGCAATAAAATATGGATACCAATGATAATAATTAGTGCAGCGTATTTCTTGAAGGCCATTGTGTTCCTCCATAGCACAGTAAGCCAGAAAATGAAATATAAGCCTCATATTTACATATAGAGTCTTCTGGAGGAATTTGGCTGGTGGGGGTTACAGGCCAGGAGTTTATGTTCCTGCTAATGTCTCTCAACCTCCCACATGGTAAGCACACAAATACAGCTGTTAAATGAGATTTGAATTCGAGGCTCTTTGTGAGGCTTCTCTAAAATGTGACAATATTTTTAGGGCTGAATGTCTCCTGTTCCAGGGGACATTTGACTCCTCTCTGGGCTTGCAGTGACCTGTGACTGAGGGGTCTGCAGCAGAAATGCTGTGCAAGACACAGGTAATGTGGTGTGAACAGCAGGTTTGTTGTTTTTTTTTTTTTCAAGCTTTACTTCGGGTGTTTGTGAGCTGATTTATCTCATGAGCTTCTGTTCACTCAAAACTGGACCTGTTTGAACCTGAAAGGTGCCCGATGGCTGAAAGGTTATGATCAACCGTTTGAAGGTTTTTTGTTTCCCTTTTTTTTCCTTTTTTTTTTTTTTAATTTGTTTTTACATGTCAAACTGTGTATTTCTGTGATGTGCTCACTTTTTTTTTTTTCCATTTTTTTTTCACTTTGTCAAATAACGAACAGAGCATTTTCAGAAAGTGGTGCCTCTCCAGTGCAGACCTGTTAAAATGAGCTAATGCCATTGCTCCTCAAGAGCCTTTGGTTGAAGCCCTGGTTGAGTTACTTCTGTTTATTTATCTCATATTAAATTAGTCATGAGTTCCTCTTTCATCCCTAGCTTGACAGAGGAAAAGTAATTGTTTAATAATGTTTTAGAGCCTTGAGAAATCAAGAGCATCTTTTAGCCAGAGGTTGAGAAGATATCTGGACTATCTCCAGAATTCCAAGTCTAATTACTTTCTCCTTGTTGAAGCGAAATGAATTTATCTTTAGAAAATATGAAAAAGTCAAGCCATGAGTTCCTGTATTAAACATATTTTTCAATTAAAATAACTGGAAATATGTGCACAGAGCTAACTTTTCCTAATTGTATCGTTAAGAAATTAATTTCCATAGAACTACAGTAAAAATATAATTATAATTTCTCTTTTGACTCAGCAGTTGACAAAAGAATAATAACCTTTCTGGAGGTATTTTTAACTTAGCCTTTTAAGCATAATGACTCTTCTCTGATTTCAGCATGTGCTTAATTTTGAAGACCCTACATGAATAGCTAGATTTAAAAGGTAATACATGTACTATTTTTATTTATTGCCCTTTTTTTTTTTTTCAGTACTTCCCAAGCACGGGATTGGAGGAAACAACAGTATGCTTTTCAGGTTTATGTCATACCTATTTTTGTCTTGTACTCATTAAAGGGAAGGTGTGATGGCTGAGAGAGTATTTCAGGTGTTGTTTTCTTTAGGAAAAGAGTAGGTGTCTTTCCTTCAGCGGGAATGAAGAGGCAATTTTAGGAGGAAAAACACTGTGTTTTATTGGTGACTTAGGAGAAGATCACAGTCTTCAGTGCTTCATGTATTTTGTTGCCAGCAGAGCTGCAGGTTGATTTTTAAGAACCTGTTGTTTTAGGTTCAGTCAGTTGATTCTGAGCTGATTTAGGGAGGTGAGGGCCATGTTTGTCCTTCTGTGAGACCTTTTGTGTACCCAACTGAGAGGAAATTCCATGTGGGTCAGGATGCTGTTCTGAAATGCCTGAATCAAGAGGTTGAAAGAGAAAGTTTTTAAGAAATGGTTCTAAAGGTGGAAGCAGGGAGATGATCTGTGAGTGTGTAACTGCCTAGCTGAAGAATATCAAAAAAAGGCAATGAGAGGTGATCTAAATAAAAAACCAAACAACCCAAATACCTCTAAATTATGGTAATTACACTGAGCGGGCTTTTGTGGGATTGATTTTGGGCTCCAGCTGTCATGGAAGTTGTTTAAGATTTCAAATTAAATCGTTCTCTTGCATGAAGTTACGAAGCATTAGCTGTGTTTCACTCGTGCAAATTAAACATTTCCATTTGGAGATTAGTTTTCCACCTGGGTTGTGCCAGGGAGTTGAAGAAGGTTCCAGTGGAATCAAGGCCTTACCTGGAAGCCTGTGCTGTGTCTTGTCTTTCTACCTGGCCAATTTATCTTCGTTCCTGGTCTGTGGAAGGCACTGGTTCAAGGCAACGTTGGTCTCACAGCAGCTGGTGTAACAGTGCCTGCTATATTTTTTTTCTGTTCAGTTTTGCACTTTGAAAACAAGCAAATATTGTTTGGATTAAAGAAAAAAAAAGAAAATGCAGCTATGTAAAATGTGCTCAGAACTCTCTGTCCATCTTCAGTTTAATCATCTAAGAACAAGTCAGGTTTTCTGTCGGGAAGTTGTTTTATATGTATTTGTGTTGCTTGCCCTTGTGCAGTAGTACTGCCAATTATATTTATTAGCCCTAAATATTAAACAGCTGGAAGGATTCCACTGTATATAAATAAGACATTTGAGACCTGGAAGGATGCCATTCCTAATACAGCAGCTGGTGCTTTTTTGCAGTTGCATCCAGCACAACACTACTGAATTTCGCTGCACGTTGAGTGTTGTGTTAAGGACAATAGGAGAACGTGGGGTGGTTTGGGACTTCTGTAGGAAATGTGTAAAAATACCTTGTTTTGAAAGCCAGACTTTGCAAGGAAATGCTATATCATCCACCTGTTTTGTGCACTTTGATTTGTATACACTTTTTTTTTGTTTGTGTTTTGCTGCCAAATACAAGGCAACAAACCACAGAGGCTTTTCAAATGTGGAATTTTAGGTGTTGCTGTGCCACAGATGTTTTTCACTTTCCCTATTGCAGTGGTGTTTTCCCATTTAAGTAATGGGTTTATGCCTAAAGATTCCTGCTTGCTGAAAGCATTGCCAGTGGTTTGGAGTTTGTTTTTTTTTATGAAGGCATGATCAACTCTTTGTTAGATTCCAAGTCATAACTAAAACAGGAGCAAAAATATTGCCCCACTATTAATTTTTTCCTAATCTATGTATTAGAAAATGGAGGCATAAATGTGGACAAGGGGTATCCTCATATTTCCTAACCAGCAAACAGTTTGGGGAAGTGGATTCTTTCCACTCTTGAATGACTGTGCCACGATCATCTCTTTGTAAAGGTTTGCCATCATTACTTGTGTGGTTACATCCAATATTAGTGCTTTAGGTGAAGCTGATAGTGATGGAGGGCCTGATTATTTTTATCTGTGTTATTATTAAATATTAATAATTTTTAATAAATAAAACCGTATTTTTATGAGCCATATAGCTGAAAGTATTATGTGTAGCATTGTGTGAAATCATTTCTAATTATAATTACTTAAGGACACACATTTTTCCAGCAAATTGCCACATCCACAGCGTGGGGTGAGTTCTACCTTGGATAAATTTCTCCTTCTGAACTACCAGTTGTTCTAAACAGCCACTCATTTCCATCTCTGAAAGCAGCTACACTTAAAGGCTGAATCTTTCCCAGGTTGTGCAGTGCTCATGGAGAAAGGTGCTTTTATGTGAGTGGTGGTTCAGCACAGATTTCCACCTTGGGGACTGTTGTGTTGAAAACTTCTCAGAAAACCTGCTTGACCTGTGAGATAAATAAGATCGAAACCTGTTTCTCCGGGGGACATGCAGCCTAGGAAAAAAAAAAAAAATTAATAAATAAAGCTGTAAATGCTTTGCTTGTCCGGGCTCTGAATGGGTATTTGAATGCTGGATTCAGATGGTGCAAAGTCAGATGTTTTCCTCGTTGTGGTGACCTTTTCACCTCGCTGTGATTAAGAGGGTTTTGCTTGCAGAAGGGTGAGAATCAGCTGTCCTTACAAGTTTGGTGATGAAGTGCTCATCTGTCTGGCAGCTAAAGATGGGGGGAAAAAGATGGCTTTACTCATCCTTCTGCAGTTTGGTTTAATTATTAGTCTAGTATTCCCATGAGAAGGTGTGTACTCTTACTTTCCCAATATCGTGTGTATTTATTTGTACTTAGCAGCTATAGGACAGTCTTATTTTTGTGACCACCATTTATTGCAATATTTATTTTATTTTCCTTCCCAGGTCTTTTGAAAACTAAGAGGCATTAGTGCATCCAGCGCTTCTGGTGGTTTTGTTTTGAGACAGAGGGTCAAGATTTATGTTAAATTATGAATGTAGTTTTTATGCCTCGGTGCAATGAGGTTTGTTTACTTGGAAAGAAGCTCAGATCACTGTGGTAATTAAAATATATTGTGCTGTAGGTAGCAGGTGGGACAGGGTTCCTCTCCAATTGCCTGTCAGGTCACATGCCTGGAAACTCGTGCTTGTGGGGAGGAGAAGGTTTTCTTTAAAAAAGGGGTAGTTTTCCTCTGGAGGAGAGGGGGGAAAAAAAAAAGAAAAAAAAAAAATTTTTTTCCCCTGAGTTTGAATCTTCATTAGCCCTGATTGTTTTGGATCATTTGGGATAAATTTCAAGCTAGCTGTGTGGTAAGATGCCAGATCTCAGTTTTTGTTGGGCAAGTTTAGGATCTGGATCCTCTAGATGAGTTTCTCGTCTCACCTGAGCTCTCAACAGACATAAGGTATTAATATTTTGGCTTGTCATTCTGAAATGTTTTGCTAAGTTATGAAGAAACCCCAACTTTTAGGTTGAAGTTGGGAACCAAATCTCCTGAATAGATGGATTTGCTGACGGGGGGGGGTTTCTGCTCCCACAAATGTCAAGACTTCAGTGGTGAACTGAGCAGAGAGGGAGGACACAGTGGTAAAATAACAGGTAAATCTTAGATTGAATATTGTTGTGTGTCATTTTATAACAATGTATGGATTTTTTTGAACCTGCCATTCTCCATAACATGCTTATTTTCTGTCACAGTAGAGCTTTCTCATTGGACAGTCATGCCTGGGGAATGTAAAAATCATAGGCTGGTAAAACAGCATTAGGGGAAAGTGTCCCAAAGTCTGTGTCTTAAGAAGGTTTATACAATGGTAATGATAATTTTGGTGTGTGTGTAACTTAATCAGAAAACTCTTGCAATGCAACTTCCTCTTCTTTCATTTGCAACTTAGAAAAAAAAAAAAAAAAAAAAGCTAAAAATAAAAACTGGGGCTAAGAGCCAGTACCAGGAGGGGAGTTCACTGTTTTTTGGGGTTTTTTTTTGAATGCCAAATGTAAGGAAAAAATTCCCATGGTACTTTCTGAAATTTCTTAAACTCCCAAAGGAGATAATTTCCTGTCCTCTGCTCTCAGCTGGTTGGTGTTTCTGGGTCTTGAATCAGCATCTTTGGTGATGTTATGAAGAAAGTGTTTTCATATTGATGAGCTGGTCTGGAATGCATTTTTTTAGGATATATGGTCATTACAGGGGTTTTTTTTAGGAAGCTTTCAGAGCTCTGGCATCCTGCTACTGTTTTGTTAAGTTTTTATATGGTATAGTGGATGGTTCCATTTTTCATTTAGGCTCGAATTATTTTATTCCTAATCTCAAGCTGTCCTAAAACGTGTGTTAATTTTTGTTGTTGGTTTGATTTCCTCACTTCTCACCAGCATTTTAGCTGTTGTCTACAGAAAAGTCTCCTTTTATCCACTTTTACTTTTGAATAACTGGAAAAGTCCTTTCTCTCTGTATATTGGTTTGAAGTTGAGTGGGATACATTAGAATTGTGTTCATCATATGGAAAATCTTGATTCACTTACTGATCTGAATTTGGACATATTTAATATTAGAGTAATAAAGTTCCCAAAAGATCTAAGTGCTAAAAAAAAAGGGCATGAAAAATACTAATTTTGTCTTAAATCCTGCAGCCTGTTTCCCAAAGGTGTTTGAACTGTTGGATAGTGTGCAACAGAGGAAGAAAGTTTTAGACTTAATATATGTGTTGAATTATGATGTAATTCCCTATTATATTGGAAGATTTTAGGTCAAATTCTCCTGTGCAAAGTCATTAAAAAAAAAAAACCAAACAAACCAAATAATACAAATGTTATTTAGATTAGTAGTGAATTTTCTCATGCCTGAGGCTTTCAGTCTTGACCTGTTACATTTCTATGGCATAAAATATGTTTTATACTTGAGTTATACTTTCAGGTAATTAATATCATGAGCGCAAACTTTTCAGAAAATGGCTTGTAAATATTTTGAGTTATTTTATAAAGGTACAAATGCCTGTGATGGTTTGTTGTGGTTCCCTCTGTCCAATATTATTCCTTGATTTTTCCACTCCTTTCATTTAGTCTTGCTTCTCACAAGGCCTATCTCTTATTTCCAATGGAATGAACTTTTCACCAGGAATGTCCACCTTATGTTCTTACTGAGGGCTTTTCTTGAAGCTGTGACTTTTTTTCCTTCTGCTAAAAAAAAAAAAAAAAAAAGAAAATTGTTAATTTCCTATAAAATGAGTCACTGAGGAAAACACTAATTCAAAAAGGTATTAGCATAATATAGAGTAATAGCTCTAATGCCTGCTCATTAGTTGTCCCAGTATTTATAGGAATAGAAATTGTATTATGTAAATTTGGAATATTTCTGCTTTTTCTAAGAGCTCCACGAAACCCTCATTTGCCTAACTTTAAGCTCATAATAAAACATTTTGGGTTTTTTTGGGAGAAATATAGTATATTTTTATTTTTTCTATTAAAATCTTAATAGCAATTTATTGTGCCCACACTAAACAGTTTTAAAAACTATGCTTGGCTTGTATGTGGAGCCATTGCCTTCTTTCTGGCATAATCACAGGTGAAAATGGGACATAAACAGATATATCTGCACTTCAATGTGTGTGTCTGCAAGGGAAAGGAAGATCTTGCTTAATAGTTTTTGAAATCAGGGGTGAATTTTAACAATTTCACAGAGAATCAGAGGCTTCCAAAGGCTTTTATCCCTACAAGACTGATGAAAAGGTGATAGAAAAAGAGGAAGAGACACAAAAATTGTATTAATGGTCACAATGAGCAGGAGACTTTTTTGCACTCACCTTTTATTAGAGCCCAAAAGACACAGATTGGCAGGAAACCAGAATTATCTTTGTTAATTTTGTTGTTCGTGGCATGACCTGTTTGTTTCCCTCTTTTTCTTGTGATTGCCTGGCAACTAAAAAAAAAAAAAAAAAAAAAAAGAGTTATTTGGTGTTCTGTCAGTGAACTGTGGAAAAGTTGCATGCCCTGAGTGTCTGAAATGTGAGATTCCAACCATCATCATCTTTTTGGTTGGGAGGGAATTGCTTGACTAATTAGCAGAAAGTGGGCATGCATGGGAATTCAGACTTTCCTGTCATTGCTCAGCAAGGCAGAATAAAAGTGATTTTTTTCTTTCCCCCCTGCCTGAAAACTGTGCTGAATATTAAGAGTCAGTAGATGAGAGGGTTGGTTTTCAGTATTGGAGCAAAATGTGTTTTTTTCAGGTGAAATTTGAATGATAGTTCTGTAGGGGCTTCTTTGAACTCTTCATAGATAGTGAAAAACAATTATATTGGGGAAAAAAACCCACATTTTTTAACAGTTAGTTTGGAAATAAGCAAAGATTTAAGTGCTCCACTCAACCAGGGTGATATCCCAGCCCAGGGAGATGTTTTGGTGACGTTTCAAAGCCATATTTACGTTAGAGGACAGTTGGGGTTTACCTAAACGCTGCTCACACCAATTAAAACATCATATCAGTTTTCTTAATGGAGAATAAAATTGCATTTAAATGTTGTCATGCTGTTGCCTGAGATTGCCAGTGGAATGGCAGGGATTTAGCTACCTGGGTTCCATAGGTTTCCTTGAAAAACTACAGAACTCCCATTTTTAGTTGGAGTTCTGTGCTTTGTAGTTTAGGGGGTTTACAGCAATGTGGGGTGAAATGTAGGGTTTTTTTGGGATCAGTGTTGTAAATCACAAAATGTCCCTCCATTTCCTATTGTATACTGAAGATTTGGGTTTTGTTTTTAGTATGACAGATAATAAGGCACAAAACCTGAAATCAGTGTGATAAGGCCACACGAGTCAGACCTTCTCACTGGGCATCTTGAGACTTTTCTATACCACTGGAAGCAATCTCTTGTTTCCTGTCATTAACAGTAGCCAAAGAGGATTTGAAAAATGAAAAGCCAACAAAAGAACGTTTTCCAAAAGCCAAATGACATGCTGGGAAAGGAGTGGATGTGCTTCAAAAGCACTGAATGTGCCTGAAGGCATCAATATGATATAAGTACTGTGTAATAATATAAATGATATAATATTATTAATATAATATATTAATAAGCTATAAGTGCTGTGTAATAATATAAACTCAGAAGTTGTGTCTCCAGGTGGGTTTCTGTGGTGACTGCAGCAGACTGCACTCAGTGCATGAGCTGAAAAGAAATATGTCCTCATCTGTTTTACCTCTGAAGGTTTTTTTCAATGCACCTCCCATCTCTGTTGGAGCCTTTTCTTTGCATTTCATTGTCTCATTTCTATTTTGACCTGTTCAAGCCCAGGTTCCTGCATCCTCAGAATGCTGTTCTTTCCTTTCTGCATCCTAAGGTACAAATATTACAGGATAGTAATTCTGGACTCTTCTTTTAGCTGATTTACCCCTCACCTCCTGGCAGGTCAGAATTTTCCTCATGTTTTTAAAAATAACCTTAGCTGCTTTTTGTTTCTATTTATTTTTCTCATCTCTATGCATCTCGTTACCTACAGTAAGGACATTTTTTTCTGTAGCTTGTGTTGTAAGGTAGATCTATGTCTTCTGTTATAAGGAATATCCAAATTTTTTTACTCTCTGATTTTCTCTAAGATTTGAAAATAAACTTTTTCCCCATAATTATTCCTGCTTATGTATTTCATATTTTTTAACTCCTACCTTCATGTCCTTTTCTTTCAGCTAACTGTTTGGGAATATAGATTAGAATGGTGGGTGTAGAAACTAAGTACAACTAAGTTCTATACAAGCATAGAAATAAAAATTAAAATGAGTACAAATATAGGTGTTAGAGAAACCTCACTTAAATAGAAAAAACTCATGGGTCATTGGAGGAATATTGTCTTGATGTTCTTGATAATCTGTTTACTATCTTTTAAGATCACCTGGAGATGGCAATGAAAAGGCTTACTGGGAAAAATGGCAATGTATGAGCATTGCAAATGTGCTGCTTGCTTTTTACTTTGATCATAATTACTGAATTGTGGAGATATTTTAAACTCTACAAGTTCCTGCTTTTGTTTCTCTCTCCCGCTGGGCATTTGAAATATGTTGGACTGATTAGAAATTGTGTGGAAAAAAAAATCACTACATGACTCATGAATTAGTGTGAGCTGCTTAAAACGCTCATAAAACTGGGTCTCGTTGTTTAATCTTGTCAAGTTTCATCTGGTTGCTGTAAGTGGATTTTTCTTTGTCCGGGTGAGACCTCCAGATAAACTGGGACATCCAGCTTCCCTGGAGGGAACTGTGGCATCTGAGTGGCTCCTTGCAGCGGAGTTGGATTGCTGGCTCAAGGCCTGTAGTTTTTTTCCAGGGACATCTGTCAGAGGAGAGCCCTTCACTCTATTTGGGAAGCTGGCAGGGACTGGGAGCCAGGGTCCAGCTGCAGGCAGGAGCTCGGGGTTGTGTGATGAGCTCCCACGTGGTGCCAAGCTCTCAAGTGGCCATGAGCTCCAGCTGGAGGAATTTTGACTCAGCAAGACCCTGTCCTGCAAGCTTTTCTTGGCGAAGGAGCATGTTGTGGCTTGCTGCAGCATTTCAGCTGCTGTAGACACATCCAAGATCGTGCTTTAAACTCTGTTGAACCAGTCAGGAAGAGATAAAATTTGTGTACAGTCAGATCTGTAAAGTGAACTACAATAAACTTTGTTTCAATTAAAGGCAGAGTATTTATACTGCTTTTATCTGCTGGTTTAATAACATGATTTCAAATCACATCTTCAGTGGTGCATGGACAATTTCATTGTGCAGACCAGCTCTTAGTCATATTAAAACTTTCTTAAATCAGTGGGTTGGGACTGAAAACTCTCAGATGCTGTTCTGATGTGGCCACTTGTTTTTTCTTATATTTCTTTGTATATGTGTAAGATATGCTCGTGTTGTAAAACCAAGAAACTGTAAACGCTTCTGCTCTTCACTTTCTTAGTGGGAATAACACTTTCCTCTCCCAGTGTCTGCTCTGCAGCACAACAAGGTCCTGCAGCAAAAGGTGCTGATGTAAAACAAGTTATTAGACTAAGTTCTTAAATACAACATTGAGGTAACTTGGTTTTTGAGGCAAGATGTTTGTGTGATAGTTCTTTGTCTCTCTCCTGCAAGAATGGCAGTGATTTCTGACAACATCTTTAATTCTCTCTGCTCTGCATCTCCAGTTTTTCTCCCACTGAGGGAGAAAGTGGAGAAAGACACATCTTAAAGTTACTTAGCTGTGCATGGTAACAGACTAACAGTAAATATTTACTACATAGAGAGGATTTCTTTTTTCCTCTAAATGGTAAATATTCCTCTGGCAAGTGTGACTTTAGAAATCGGGTAGGGCTGGTGAGTAATTAAAAAATAGGAAGCCCATTCCTTCAGTGGGTCAGGTAAGTTTGCCAGCTGATGGCTGCTGTAAAAACAAATGATGGTTGTGTGTTCTTCAAACAACATTTTAGTGCCATAGCATATATGGTGCACAGAAGAATCAACTAACCAAGGCATGCTAAGTTGGAAATAATTCTTAATAACTCTGGAAACTGGGCTGAGCTTGACTGTTTGTCCAGAGTAGATATATCCCAGCCAAAATCAGTTGTCATGCTTTGAATAAATGTGAAGCTGTGAGGGGTTTTTTATGACCATGTGGAATTTCAGTTGGAGCCACTGGCTGTTGTTTGCAAGGTTTCAATTCTTGTTTAGTCTTTGAAATACAACTGATTCTAACAGTGAAAATGTGGCGGTGCCCTTGTCAATCTCCTCCATTTCAGGTGAGTGTAGTTGAAGGACATGCTGGAATCATGGTTGAAAAGACAGCACTGGGGGATAGTTCAGGTTTTTAGTAGTGACAAACAACTAGAGCATCATGCCACCTTGAAATAACTTGGTAAAAACTGACTTATTAGTGGTGAATTTTGTGTCCATTTAAGATGTTTATATGTTTTAATAAGAAACGACTGCGTGCAAGTTCAATCAGACTTTATTGTCTCTTTTATACCAACGTCCGAGCAAAGTCGTTCTTGCTTTTTCATCTAGGTGTGATTTTTTTATTGGTATAATCATAAATCTTAAAATATATTTTTTGTTTGTTTGTTTTTCTCCAGTGGGAAGAGATTAGTGGTGTTGATGAGCATTACACCCCCATCAGAACTTACCAGGTGTGCAATGTCATGGATCACAGCCAGAACAACTGGCTGAGGACAAACTGGATTCCGCGCAACTCAGCTCAGAAGATCTATGTGGAGCTCAAGTTCACCCTGAGGGACTGCAACAGCATCCCCCTGGTCCTGGGCACCTGCAAAGAGACTTTCAATTTGTACTACATGGAATCCGACGACGACCACTCGGTCAAGTTCAAGGAGCACCAGTTCACAAAGATCGACACCATCGCGGCCGACGAGAGCTTCACCCAGATGGACCTCGGCGACAGAATCCTCAAGCTCAACACGGAAGTCCGTGAGGTGGGGCCCATCAGCAGGAAGGGCTTTTACCTGGCTTTCCAGGACGTGGGTGCCTGCGTTGCCTTAGTGTCGGTGCGGGTGTACTTCAAGAAGTGCCCTTTCACAGTCAAGAACCTCGCCATGTTCCCCGACACGGTGCCCATGGACTCGCAGTCGCTGGTGGAGGTGCGAGGCTCCTGCGTCAACCACTCCAGGGAGGAGGAGCCCCCCAAGATGTACTGCAGCACAGAGGGAGAGTGGCTGGTGCCCATAGGGAAGTGCCTGTGCAATGCTGGCTACGAGGAACGAGGCTTTGCGTGCCAAGGTAACGACACCTTGCGTGTTCGTGGTCCTGCTGCCGGCAGGGGCCTCACCCTCCTGTGCCCCTGCTCTGCGTGCTGGGGGGTGCTCATTTTCTCCAAATTCCTGAGGGAAATAAGTTAGCTCCCAAAATTGCCTTTTATTTAAACTGCAGTTTATTTGGTAACTAATGTCATTTGCTAAAAGTGTTTGATAAGAGCCAACAGTTGATTTTTGGCAAACGCACTGTGTACCAAATCTATCCTCTCTTATCACTCTTGGGCTTCCTTTCAGTATATTATACTTTACTTAAATGCTTTGTTTGTGTCAAAATATGTGTTTGTTTGTTTTTTGTTGTGGTTTTTTTTTAAACTTTGTGGCTCCATGTGTGACTTTTGCTGTTGAGCTAAGTGATTAATTGGGACTGGTCAGAAAAAAAACAAACAACATGTAGCGTTGTTCTGGTGGCATAATTGCTAAATGCAAGGTGCATTTGGAAAATTAATAGTTGAACTTTAAAACTGGCATTTTCATAAATGCTCGTGCATTTAACTCAAAATAATTTTCTCCAAGCTTTTTGGTTCTGCAAACTGTGGTTGTGTGAATGCTCCCAAGAACAGGAGTACACCAGGGATCTGGAGTTTTTACAGAAGTGGTCTCTTAAATCATAGAGGAACGCATGTTGCATTTACTAGTTTTGATATCAACCAAAATGATGGTGGCTTACACTTTTATACTTCTTATAAAATTGCATGTGGAAGTTTTGTGCTAGTTGAGCCTTAAACCTCTTTTCACAGAGTTCCTTGAGGGGTGCTGGCTGTGGCAAAGGGTCCTCCATTAAGTATATAAATGAAATATCTAGAAATGCCATAGGTGGAAGGAGCAGGAGCTGAGATGTTTACTAGGGGTGGTGTGTATGTTTACATGTGCAAATCCACATATCTGCAAGAGAAATTTAAAGTGTTCTGAACCTGGTTGAGAGAGCACCCACTCCTTTTTAATCAGTCCTACAGCAACTTTATGTTGAAAAAAGTAATTCCTGTGCAGCTACCAAGCTATAGACAGGTAGCTGTGAAAACTGTTACTCTAACATGACTTTTTCTCAGAAAATGCCAGGGAGATCTGGGAGGAAATGGATTAAGGGTGTGTTTCTTTTGATTTTGCTTTTAAGTAGACTTGAAATCACTTTTGCCATCAATGAATAACTTGGGTGCCCAAGTCTGAGTATGCTTAATATTAAGATATTAAGAAAAACAATTTAAATTCTTCTGTTGCTGAATTCAGGGTAGAATGCTCTGTTATTCAGAAATGCTTTATCCAGGGCCTGCTATAGCTACACTTAGAAATGCTGTAACATCACAGATATTCTTTCATCCAGTGTTTATAGTCTTGCTCATTACAGAGCCCGTGGCCCTGTGAATGTTTGAAAGCTGCTGGTTTAGAATTTCAGTTACACATGAGCACAAAAAGACAAGCACTCCAGAAAGCAACAGACTTCAAGAGCCGAATTTGAGCTGAGTAAAATAAAATAAAAGAAACTTTTATTAAAAGCAGGTTTTCAAATGCTTGGTGTAGGCAAGACAGCTCCTGCTGAGAGTTTTGCAGAGATCAGGAGGGAGTTGACATTCAAGTGTATCATGTGTGTATGTGTGAGTGTATCATACATAATTTGCTATATCATCCATGATTTGGAAGGCAGAAAATCAGACCATAGACAACTATCTTTCTCTGGTTTTCTTTTTTTTTTTCCTCCCACTTCTTTGTCTTTGTTTGTTTGTTTGTTTGTGGGTATTTTTTGCTTCCTCAACCACTGTTGTTCAAGGGAGTGATACGCGAGGAAGCCATTAACAACAGTGACAGGTCCTTCTGGTTTATTCTGATTTAACGTATTATGTCCTATAACTTTTATTGGAAGTCATATTTATCAGGTATTTCCAGTGTGGTGTGATGGAAGTGGCACTCTAAAAGCAGTCAGTAATTCAAACCCTCCCATTTGTCAGCACTGATAACTCAGCAGGAGCTGCAAAGCTCGGAAAAACGGTTCAGTTTTGACTGAACTCGGGCTCAAAGCTGCGTCTTTTTATTTCTTTTCCTTCACTCATTCTCTTGTTGTGTCTTTTAGCGTTTAAGGATTTTTGTCTTTGTTTGGGTTTTAGGTTTGGGTTTTTTTTTTGTCAAGAAAAGGGCAGTAGGATCAGGATTGCAGTGTCTGACAAAGATCCAAAATGGTGTTACGAGCATGGGCTGAAAAAAACCTGTCTCAGTTGAAGTTTTAAGGAATAATTAATAACAGAAATTATTGTCTTCCCAGTAGTTGAAAACATTTCACAGCTCAGTGTCTGCCACTGCTTGATCCTCCATTCAGGCTGCTTCTGATTTTGTTTGTTTCCATAATGCTGTTTCCAAAACCAATGTAATTTTGCTTTAGAAGGAGATTATCACTGATGATTGAAATGAAGGAACTTAATGGTAAAAGATCAGCCTATTTAAATTTCATAAGAACAGCTTTTTTTTTTTTTTTTTTTTTTTTTTTTTTTTTTTTTTTTGGATTTGGAAAATTATTAGGGCATGTTGTGCCCCCAAATAACAGAAATTATACCAATTTCCATGACTGCTTTTTCTCTGTACAACCAGGAAAAGCTGACATAAGGCTCAGGCAATTTCTTCTTATTGGTTTCTGTGTAGATATAAAAACATGCAAGTTTTTATAACATATCTTCATGTAAGGTCTGAAAAGCTTTACTCAGCTTATTGGTTCTTGTTGGGTAGAATATTGCCCTGTTGTGTATCCTTATAAGCAGTAAAATACCTACCTGTCAATCAGGAAAAGAATTTCACTGTGACCATCCTTGTCCTCTTTATTGTGTGTGTGTGTGTGGAGAAATGATTTCTCAAAAGTGAATTGTATTCCTCACTTGAAGGAATTCTGGTATTTGGGATGTACTTTAGCTTAAGAGCTTAAGATGTAGCACCTTATCTAGCAAAGACTTTTACCCCTGCTCAGTATTTTGGAGGGATTGGTTTTGCCTGAAGTACAGTAAGAGTTGTCAGGGAGCAAGTTGGAAAAGACACTCTTTCATACTTGGTTTCCCCCTAAACTAATACCTGTGTTGGCCTACATCTTTATAGCATCTTCCATCTTGGAGTTAGTGGGATTTTCATTAGTGGGAAACAATCACAAGTGACTGGAACTACCCACTAAATGCTTTCTGATGTTTCTGATATTCTCTGTCCTGTTCCTCCCTCAACAAGGAAAACTTATCTTTTTCAATTTGTTCCCCATCAAACAGCCAGAGCAGATCAGGTCAGAGGTTTGTCTGCCTTAGTATTCTTTCTCTGATGGTCACTAATGGTAAATTCCTAAGGAAAACCAAGGAAAATATTTGTAAAGCTACATAAAATGCTGCTTTACTGAGTGTACCTTTTAACTTCTTCCAGTCTACTCTTGCCTTTTAAGATACATGTTGTAAGAAAGACTGTGTATAATAGAAACTAGTGACCTGTGACTTGTTAAATTGCCTATATTTTGGCTCATTTATATTTTTAATCTCTTAAGTTTTTATGGCAGTTGTTTTGTGTGGAAAACATAACTTCCTTCTGTGTTTTAAGTCTTTTGGTTTAGAGTCAGTGAGATTGGGCTTTTTATGCCTTTGTATAGTGAGGAAACTGCTCCATTTTCAGCTTCTACATTTACAATTTCCAAGGTCTCTTTCATGTCTGATATCTCCTCTCTAAAACCTCTTTTCCCAGCTCTTCCTCTCTACTGGTGCCTTCCTTTTTTAAAGGACAGATTGCTCTGTACCTCAGCTCATCCTTTCTGTACTCAAAGTTACCAACATGATTGTTGGGAAAAGGGAAATGAGGCTTGGGTTGCACTGTTGAAGCAGGAGATTGTGCAGAGGCAAAGTGTTTGGAACAGCCCAAAGGTAAATAAAAGACAAGGAGCATTCACATCACCTGCCCAGTGAGGGATCTGAGTGTGTGGAGAAGTAGACTCAGCTTGGTTTTGAATGCCTGAGAGAGGAAATGGATTTCACCGTCTGAGGGTTGATTAGTGGGGTAATGACGTCAAAATAAATGGCAAAATGTAGAATAAATGGTAGAAAAAAGAAAAAGTCTGTAGTTTTTCAGTGATCTAGAAGTCTCTTCGTAGAAATAATGGAAGCCTTGTTTCAGGAGCTGTTTTGTTTTTTTTTTTTTTAAAAAAAAAGCAGTAACCAGATGATAAAGGAAATCCTGCACTGTCAGGCTTGGACTAACAAATCTTTTCCATCCTGAGTGTGTCTATTCTGTTGTTGGTTTAGTTCCTGCACTTCAGAAAGACTAAACTGGACATGGAGAATGTTATTTTTCCGTATGATCTGCTTAATTAGCAAGGATGCAGCAGGCAATTGTTTATGGACATGGGAATATGAGTGAACTTGAATGTCCTTTTGAATGCTGCCAACAGGTGACCCTTTAGGCCAAAACCAATCTCTGTGGCTCCAGTTATCAAATGGAAAATTAAATTGGTGAGCTTGAACAGAATGACTCAAAAAAGCACAGAATACCCTTTTCTGCATGCTGTTGTTTGAAGGTAAAGTTCTAAATTTTAGTTGCTGGAATTGATTAAGTCTGAAGTGTAAATTTCCTATGTAATAAAGTTGTAAGTTGTAACCACAAGTGACTGATACATTTTCCATAACAAATCTGGAAGAAAAGAAAAAAAAAAAAGAAAAGAATGTAGAGCAACTGCTCTTCCTTATGTATTTAATTTTTAGCTATTAATCAGGTGATTGGATGGGAGAAGAGGGAGCAAGGGGTAAAGGAGAGAGAGGTTAAGTTCACCCACTGTGCCTGGTTATTGCAAAAATGACTTCACAAGGTTTCCCTTAACACTAAATTTTTCAGCTTCAGGTTGTATAGTGAGCGTACCCTAAATCATATTCCTCTCTCTGTGTTTATGGAGATATGAAAGGAATGCCATCTCTGGCTGCTAAATCTGAACCATCACATATATTTCTTAATTCTTTCAGTGGAATGAATGCTGTACTTGAGGTTAAAATATGTAAGGCATCGTTAACACAGAGGAAGAAAAACCTTTCTCCGGATTTTTTTTCTACACTTTAAAGAAGTGAATCTAATTTTTACTTTCTTAGATCAGTTAAAAAAAAAAAAAAAGAGATAACTTTACATGTAAAGAGAATAAGATGCTGTGTGGAACTGCTCAGTGTTGTGCAAGTGAAAACAGATGGGAGACACACATGCTGCAACTGCAAAGACATTTTTCCTTGGAAATAGATGAGTGGCTCAGATGTGTTGCTCCCACCAAAAAAGAGTGTAGTTTTAACTCTTAGACTCTGTACAGAAGAAGTTATATTCAATGAAATGTAGGAACTGATCATATGAAGATCATACCATGTAATAATGGAACTATCAAGAAAGTTTCCTTTGACATCAAATCTGAAAAAGTGATTCATATCTTTTAAAGCAGAGGTTTGAGGTGTATTATTTATTCCTTTGGTTTGAAGTATTGTTTTGATTTAAAAAAAAGGCAAGAGAGGTGCTTTTTAGAAGGACTCTTGGTCTTTCAAGCTAGTGAACTAAAATGACAGCATCTATAAATTATGAATCACTTTATTTGTAAAATATTCATTGTTTTTATCTGCTTTATATTCTATAAGTACATAAACAGAGCACTCAACCAAGGATTTACCTTCCTGCTTAGAATTTATTTAACTCTTATGTAAGTTATGTCGAAGATATCCAGGTGATTTTTAGGGAAGAAGAATTACGTTGCACTGAACACTTCCTACAGGTCCCAGCCAACTTTTTCTGTAACATTCTCTGACTGTTACAAATTTGGAAAATAATCTCCAATTCGTACATCCAAACAAGCAGCAGGTTTTAAATGTGAGCTTTTCAGGCAAAATCTGTTTGGCTCAATCTTATGGTTTTGTGAGTGCATTTGTCACACATCCTGAAGAACAGAAAATTAAAAAGGGGCCTTCTGAAATTCCTAGAAAAGAGATTTTTTGATAAAACACTATGCACATTCGCATGTTAGGAAGTGTCCTTTCAGTCCTTTGCAGTTTTTTGAGAGGAATCTTTACTAAATTTCTTGGAGATTGGGATAGAGGTGTTTTAAAACATGATTATAAATATTTCTGTTTGGTTTTTGATGTTCAGTGATTGGGAGCCTCCTGTTAAGTGCCCTTAGAAAAATCAGTAGTTGTTCAGTGGTACAGTCTCAATATATGACATGACTAGAGAATTTAGCATTGATTTTGGTGCTTGAAACTAGTTGGGAAATGGAAAAGTTTACTCAACAAATGGAAATATTTACAGAAGTCTTGATGACTCACAAAATGCAACTTGATACGGTTGCACTGTGTACATTTGTTTAATTCAGATATGTTACCAGTTTACAAGTGATTGCTCTGCCACATTATTTTGGCAATTTCTTCCTTATTTCCCCTTACCAGCTTTTCAAGCAACAAAAAGACCATCCCTCTCCCAACCCTATCAAAAAAGTCACCACACCCCACCCTGCTGCCCAGATTCTCTGCAATTTAACAAATTTGTGAAACATTTCCTTTTTTTTTTCTTTTTTTTTTTTTCCTAAGGAAAAATTTTTGCCTTAATTCTCTGACACTTAAATGTTCAATATCCCTACTGTTGAATTTTCTGTGCAGGATTTCCCTGCAAATACCTCAGGGCTGTCTGTCACAGGGGATCCTGGGGGATCCTGCTGGCATTTCCTTAACCTTTTTCATTTTAATGGGTTCGCTTATTTTGGAGGCTTTCAAAAGATTTAAAACCTAAATTAACAGTATCATCCTGAGCGTGTTTCTCCTCTTAGTGTCTTTGGGTGTGATTTTTCAATGTGGGTTTAAGCTCAGGGCTGCACAAAGGTTGCATTGTCAGTGGGAATTCGTGGAACACGCTCCCTCTCCCTGCCTTCCTCTGCCACTGGCAGAGCTATCTGACAATCCCTTATTAGTTCCAGAGTGGAACTTATAAAAGGCTAACAGGGGTTTTTGCATTTACAGCTGACAGCTGGGACGAGCCTTTAAATAGAGAGAGAGCAATGGTAGGGAGAGCTGTGAGTTTTGATAACATTCAGCGAAAAACGCTCTTAAAGCAAGAACCGTCTTGAAAGATGAGCTCGAGACGACAGGAATCCTCAGCGTGAAGCACGAGACGTTGTCAAAACAGACTGTTGGCAGACGTCTAAATAACCAGCAATTGATATCAGACCTTATCGAGGCACTTAGGCTGCAGGAAAGGTATCAGAGTTTACTGTTTCTTGGGATCGTCTCGTCCTCCTCGCGTTTGAAATCGTGGTTTTATTCCCTGTAGCACGCTGGGGAAAATAATGGCATGGGCTTCACACAGCGCTTTTAGGGAGGGAAGATGCAAAGTTGATAGCCTAGAATTTGTTTGTGGCTTCAGCTTTAAGCACCTGCCTGCATCAGATACCCTGGCAATTAGTGCTGAGGCAGAGCTAGACCTAAAACAATCCTTCGCAGGTCAGGGGGGTGAAACCATTTCACTGTCGTGAATCTGTGGGTTCAGTGGTTGTCTGCTGCAAGGTTAGAATGTGATGTGATAATTTAGAACAGCTGCTCTTTCCACAGAAAGATTCACTTTCAGCAAGGGAAGGAAGAGCCATATGGTAGAAGCTGACACTGTGACAGGCCTGGGTAACTGCAGGAGTGATGCAGGACAGTTCTCTTCAACAATATGGTTGAAGTAGTGTATTTTTACGTGCCACTGGTATTTCCAGTCTTGGAATGCTTGCTTGAATCACACCTTAACCCACCCAGGAATGCTTCTTTTATAGCTGGTTTTCAATAGTGCTTTTTATTAACAGTGATGATTAATTGACAGGAAAGGATGTCGGGCTTTAAAAATACTCAGTTTGTTCATAGCCCTGTCCAGCCTTCTTTAAAAACATATTAAAGTTCCACAGAATGATTGCTTCAAAATTTTCAAGCAAAAGAACGTGATGGTTAGAGGGGGTGTCTCACACTCACACTTGGATTCATAGGTTTTTAGCAGGGTATTTAAGAATTCACTTACATGACACTGCCTTTATACATCTACTTACATTCTAGTAGATTAAACATGTGCCATAGCATGGAACCTCATGAAAGTAGTGATTTCATGTGCTCAGCCTGAACCAGTAGTGCTCAGTGGTCTTCAGGAGTTCAAAATCTTGTGGAGATTGCATTTGTCCTCCAGTTAGGAGGAAGGGAATAATTTGTTACAATAATCAGTTCTGGGTAAAAGAAAAAAACCCATAGACTCTTTTCTCTTTGATGTGGAAGAGATTTTTGAGATAGAATAAATAACAGAATAAATGACTTAGAGGTGCCCAGCTCTTACATCTAATAAATGCCACTGAAAAAGGGACTAAAAACCTTCAACCAACAGTGCACTTGCCCCTGGGAATGCATAATTTTTTTGGTGTGTCTCATCCCCCTGTCTCCCCACCCTTAATAAGGATGGGACACAAAACTGCTGCTTAAGGAAGAAAAAAAATTCTTTCATTCTCTTTGGAAAAAAAAAAAAAAAGAAAATCTTTAAGGTGATTACAGTAAAGCAGTAAAATATGTTGAAACAGTCATCTGTTACCCAGCTGAACTAAGAAAAGACATAAAGTTTGACAAACATAATAAAGTCAAATATTCAACCTGTTCTTTGATGTTTTGCAACCCTATACAGAGTTCACTCGTGCAGAATTTGACCTAACCTGAACAGCCCCTTCATCTCTGTAAGAGGTAATTCTAAGTTTTAGGTATGCATGCATACAAAGTTTTCATTTATAAATGTGTTCTGTAGCTTTTTTTTAATGCCACATTAATAGTAGGATGCTGTAGAATTCAGTAAGTAAGAATTCCTTCTTTTTTTTTTTTCATAATGAATGACATAATGCAGGCATTATTATTATAAAAAGAAATATAAGCAAACTCTTCAACATTCTGTATTTCCAGCTTAAGAGGGGCAGCTCCATCTGCTGTCATGTGCCTCTTTAGGTGCCAGAACAACTCGAATTCCCTGGAAGTCTAACAGGATTATTTTCTGTTGGTAATGTGAGCCGAACACTGAGCTGACAGCTATGGGCAGTTTATTTTAAGAAGCTACTCTTCTAATCCCTTCTACGAATTTTCAGGTTTTGCTCCCAAAAGAATAACGTGGAAAACTAAAGCAGGGCTGGGGGATTGTGACTGGAAGTGAAGTCAAGGTGTATTAACCACGAATGCAAGATCACTGTTCCAGCTGTAAAACCGGTGTTCATAGTGGGGAGGAGGAAGCAGCTGGGTAGGAAACAGGACATTTTAGCTGAAGAAGTAGTTTTGAAATCTCAGGTAATAACGGCTAATGAACATTCCTTTCCTTAAATTAAAGGACTATTCATTCAGCTGCCATTTTTACAGTTGTGTAATGTCCCTGACGTTTTTGACTGTGGGGATGGGATGTCCAGAACTTTCACCTCGAGGTCTTAGGAATAATTATTTGTAAATATACAGAGGGTGGGATTAGAAAGGCCTAACATTTCTCCTTGTGCTTGACATTTAATAAGGAATTAATCTTGTTTGTCATACAGCATGAGGGGATGAACTGCCAGTGAAATGAACGGTGAAGGGGGAATCAACTTCTGTATCTTTTCTAAGTACAGCAGGTAGTGGAAGAAAGAAACCTAAAACATTTTTTTAGAAGGGTCAGAACAGGGAAGAGAATGAGAGGAGAGAGAAGAATGGAGGAGGGGAAAAAAGTCACAATAAATAATAAATACTTATTTTATGTTGTTTATACTGTTTCGCTAAAACCTAAATGCTGCTATTAGTATTCTTAAAAAAAAAAAAAAGGAAAAAAAAGATGGAATTGGCCTGCAAATAGTAATGTTAGCATTGTAATAATGAGTGTGCTACACTGAGAGTTTTAAAGCTGGTCTGAAGTTCAGTAAACAGGGACACATCTTCGGTGTTTCGGTGAGCCTTGTCCAAATGAAGTTGCAGACTAGAAAAGATCTGTTGTTTCCTCGAGAACCTTCCTCTCAGAGCAAGGGGTGAATGGTCCATCTGAATCTCTCCTGGCCAGCATTTTAAGAATGATGTTTCTCTACATCACTGAATTTTCAAGGGCTCTGAGTATATCTCAGTATTTTCTGAGCAGTGCCTCAGAAATGAAAAAGGCTTAGGGGGTTGGCCTAGATGATATCCAGAGGTTCCTTTCAACCCTAACAATTCTGTCATTCCATGACCTTTAAACTGAACTCAGTGGGCTGGTTCTTTTGGTGCAGCAATTGGCAAAGCCTTTGCCTGGTGGATTTAGCCACTAAATCCACGAGGGACATGAAATAAAGCATCACCATGCCAGCGATTATGTGCACATATATAGAGTTTCCCTGGGCAAGTGTGATCCAGAGGTTCAGTTGATCATCCCCATCCTTTGGGAACAGCTGCTTGGTGCCATGTCCATGGGCAAACAGCTGCTGTGGCCTGGGAGAGGGGGTGTGTGTGGAGCACAGGGATGCTCCTGAGCTCTCCTGGTCTCTGCTTTCTCCAGCCACTCACTCACAGAAGGTGGGAGCAGGGTATGGGGTGGTGAATCCCTCAAAGCTTTGGAGGGACAGGGTAGCAGAGGTTTTTTTTGAGCTGAGCAGAAGTTAATCCTTGTTTGCCCTCGTGCTGCAGCCCTGCTGCTGATCCATCCTAATCCCCAGGAAATCTGAAATGTGATTATATCCAGATCATTCGAGTTTTCCCTCAGTCGCGTTTCTAGTTTGACTTCTGATTCAAATCTGCGGTGTGATAGCAACCTAACCTTTTAATTTTTAATCTCCTCGCTGGAAAAGTAGACTCTGCTTCCCCCCCCGAAAATTAAATATTAGCCTTTAATTGAAAAGCACACAAGCTGCTCCCAAATTCTGTGGTAAAAGCAGGTGCTCAGGCACAAGTCTGTTTAGTACAGAGCTAATTTAAACATGGATTAAGGGCTTCTTTGGAATTGAGTGTGTTGTTTTTTAGTGCAATAATTACTTTCCAGAGCCAGTGTGTTTGAATTACTGCACGCCCTCTATCCCAAATTCTCTTATAATTAGGGATTATCTTATAGCTTGTCAGTTATCCATCTGCTGGGAATCTTCCTTGTCTATGTTGCAGGGATGGCTGTCAAGCTGTTCCCTCCTGCTTGCCTGTCAGCATCAGATCCCCAGATGTGCATCCACACATTGCACATCCACCAGGCTGAAACAATCATTCAACCTACAGGTGTTTGCTTGTTGTTTTTTTTTTGAATGGCAGGAAATACTCTGATATGTTTTTTGCAAATGCAATATATGCAACAAATTACATTGCATTCAGCACTTTATATGTGGTGGTGTGAGCAGTTTCTCTCTGCTTGAGGAAAATAAAGCCCCAGTTATAATTTCCTCAGATAGTAGAATAAAAAGCACACTGGTCCAATGATTTTTCATGAATTATTCTCTTTTTGATCTGTATTATTTTCATACCGTGCTTTAGAATTTCTGCTATGTGAAAGGGCCTTTTTTCACTGTAATCATGGAATTTAACTTTTGAGTTGTTGCATCTTTCATTTTTTCTGACGTGTGTTCACTGTACTGTGGGATCCAGCTGACTTTGTGGGATCACTGGGAGGCTGGAAAAAATTCTTTGCTGTTGCTCTGAGCTGGGACTTTGGAAATGCTCTTGACATCTTAGAGGTGTCAACTTTGATATAGTTGAGGCTTTTGGTCTTTCACTGCAGACTGTAAATCTGATTTGGGGCACTGCAACTTGTTTTGTGGTGTTGGAGGATGTGTTTGTTGACTTTCTTTGGACTGTTTTCATGACTTGAAAATCTGTTTATATCCAAAGGTTCATTTAAAAACAAACCAAAGAATAAATAGTGTTGCATATTCTCTCCACAAACGATTTAGGAACACTTGCTGGTTTTGGATGATAGTCAGGTCCTGCATTAATATGAGGCAGTTTCGAGTGGAGGGGAAAAAAAAAAATATCACTTTCTCCTTCCTGTAGTAATTATGGAGATGTTTGGGGTGAGATGAACTTAACTGTTGTGTACTGCAGACTCCTGGATGTAACAGAGTCATTAAAGCAAGGTCCCATTAGGAGTTTCCTTTATGTCAAGTCAAAAACGTGAAGAGGTGTGACAACTGCAATTTTGTTCTAAAGAAAAAAATAGGGATGTTTATGGAGACAGCTACTGATGGAGGTATAAAACATTTTTTAGAGTCCCACTGGAGATTCACCCAAGAGCATAACTGCAAGGCATTTGTAACTTCTAATAAGATGTTTCCTAACGAATTAAGGCTTGTTCATTCTGGAGGAGTTCAACTGCAGAGAAAGCAGTGAAAACGACCAATGGCTCTGTGGCCACTTGTTCCTGAGGAGTATGGAGAAGGCAGGAGGGGTTACAGTGCAAGCAGCAGCTATTCATAACATCAAAGCATTCATTTATTTTTTTTTTTTCTTTGTTGTTGTTGACATAACTTTTTACTTCACCTCCCCGTGCTGTGACGGACCTGAAGACCTTTGCACAGGCTACTTTTTGATGCTTGTCTGCTGCGTTCCTGTTTTGGTAAGAGAGGGAGAGTGGGGTTGGGTAGAGAAAGGCAGCTTTCCCATCTCCAGTAGCTGGCAGGCTGCTTGGCTGAGGATTGATGCTCGTGTCCGGCTCGCTGCGGGAGCCCCTGGAATCCGTGACAGAGACGGATGGCGGCACGCTGGAGCCTGTCAACAGAGAATGGCAGGGCCTGAATGAGCAGGAATGCTTTCCTCATCAGCAAACTTGATTTTGCCCTCTGTGAGGGAGGGACAGAAGGGAATGGTTGCCTGGTGGAGTGCATTTTTCCTATTGTCTTTACGCTGGAGATGCAGAGTCTCAAACCACATGGATCGCTTGTGCCGCCTCTGAGAGCAGTTGCGGAGTTCCCATGGATTTGGTGGGAAGAAGCCAAACATTTCAAAACAATAAGCTCTTGGTGGCTTTTTGGTAAGATGTGCTGTTCCTCTCAAACAACGTGCCACTCTGCAGTTAGGAAAGCAGTGCAATAAGTGGGTGAATAAATGTATTTTTGTACCTGTGAACTACAAAATCACAACACAAATCAGATCATGAAATCTGCAAAAGTATGAATTAATCAATTGTTCAGCTAATTTAGCCAGAGAAGTTGTTTAGCTCTGTCAGTCATTCAAAACCACTTCTTTCTGCTGCAATTTAAAGTACAAGACAGTTGGTGTATTGGCTAATAATATTAATCAAGTGGGATTCTTTTATCTAAGAGTTGTCTGGCCCCTATAACTAACATCAACATGAAATTCTAAGTATTTCAGTGAAGTATGTAACATTTCTGGAATACTAATTCAAGGGCATGTTATCCAGTTGCAAAAAATCAATTGGCTGTGTGATTTTACTGACAGAGCCCAACTTTCAGATTACCAATTCAATAAACTTGACCAAGTATTTAATCTAAAACTAATATCTTACAGAAAAATTAAAAAAAAAAAAAAAAACAACCAGTGCCTGAACTTCATCAGCGTAAGTATTTTCAATAACTTTGTATCTCTGAATGTAATTTTGTCCAGCTGAAACTCAGGTTAGAATGTAAATAGCTGTGAACACACTGGGGTTGTTACAGCTCTGATTGTTCAGGGTCCAGTCCCGCCATTAAGAAACATAATGGAATGTTTGTGCATCAAGACTTGATAAAAAATAAGGTGTTTGGTTTTTTTTAGCAGTTACAAAAAATATCACCAGTGGCACGCAAATGTTTTGTTACAGAAGAATTCTGATGATGCGAAGGCTTTGATTTTATTGCTTTTGGTTTGGTATTTTAAGGAGTCCTCATGATCACAGGTTCATCACAGCTAAATGCATGAAAAAAATGCTTCAATTAGCAGTATATTGAAATGGTTTGCAACTGTTTGCTCCTTCCCTGTAATTTAGAAGCTTGCATAAATTATTACACTCATAGGACTGCAGGTCTGAGGGCTTTGGGGTCTGCTCTTCTGCTTCAAATAAGTCCAAACAATGCCTTAAAAGCAAACCTGTCCTTCTCTGCCTCTTTTTGCCTTGATATGAATTTTTCTTTCTGTGATACCAATACCTATATCTCTGTACACACACATATATATATATAAATATATAGATATATCTCACAAAGAGAAGAACTGAAACTCTGTTTTTTACTTGCTTTGCATGTCTTGGGAGAGTCATTTGTAAAATGCAGGGCAGGGAGATTTATATGAAAACATGTGGAAACCACGGGGGTGAAGCCTGGAGAGGCCACTTGTCCCAGCATGGGGTGCTCCATCTTAATCTGAACAGGAGCTGCTGGATAAGGCTGGATGACCCCATGCTGGGGCTGGAAAACTGCATGAACCAAGCTTAGTGACCAGGGAAAGCATTTAGTTCACAGGCCACTGCTGCCAGAGAATTTACATATATATATATATATATATATACACACACACGCATATATGGCCCTGTTGATCATGCCAAGTAACAAAAGCTGCAACTGAGAAATTTTAACTAATGCAAGGTATGTTAGAAAGCAGTGAATGAGTGTTTAATCTAAAAAAGGCACGGTACTAAAGCAAAAAGAAATTGCATTTACGTGAATTTAATTGAATTGGTGAAGTTTGATGAGTTGGTTTGTTGGCACAAATAATAGTTGATGCTTTTAGGTGTGGGAGGTCTGTTTTAAAACTCTGTTTTAAAGACCTAGCTACTAGTGCAGTGAAAGGAATCAAAACTTGTGCGTGGAAATTAAGTGTTAGTATTAATTAACCCACCAGCAGCTTTAACATTTGTAGCCAAAAAATGTTTATATTCTGGGCTTAAACTCAACTGTGATTGGATTCCTTAAGTTTTAACAGCTTTTTTACACTGGTTTGGCCTGAGTAAAGATCATTATTCATTATAAAGCACCGCTTTAAAGTGATTATTCAAATAATGCAGTGATTCATGATCTGAATGATTCTTTACATCTTCTCAGCTTTGTGCTTAAATGTTATATATTTTTTACAAGAGCTGAAATGTTGGGTTTTTTTGAAGTGACATTCTCTTGCTCAGTCTCTTCAGTTTTGAAATGCAGGCCATCCTTCTCAGATGCCAGTTCCTTGCAGATTTGTTGAGCTGAGGTTCTCACCCTGCATTTTTGTCCTCTGCAGTGCTGGGGCACTTTTGAGATGGAGAGGTGGGAAATGGTTTTTGAAACACCCTGTGTGTGTGTAGGTGTCGTGGGTCACTGTGCAGCTGAGGGCAGTGGCTCCTGACAGCCCAGGGAATTCCCAAATTCACCTCAGGGTAGATCTTCTGGGCTCTCCTGTAGGCTCCTCTGTGATTTTCCTTTCACAGCCTACTTGATATTTGCTTCATTCCTTATTAGATGAGTTTATACCCATCTCCCTTCTCCCTCCGATTCCCTTCTTTCTTTCTTTGATGCCCAGTAGTTGCACCCACACTGCATAATTTTCCTTGACTCTTATCACCTTCTCTTATCACCTGGTTTCTAGTGATGCTTGGAACTAACAGGCTGGGTGCAGCTCATCCTCTTCACTCAGGAAAATCATTGATTTTAGCAATTTCTGATAAATACACTGCAGGGGCTTTTATAGGGGAAGATGACTCTCTTAGAAGAGCAATGATTATTACTTTCTGATGTCCTGTTCTTGCTTAAAAAGTGTTGAAAAGAGCCCTGTAATCCTCTGAGAGAGGACCTTCCTGGTCCAGAATCAGCCAGTCTGCTGTTTTTCAGACCTGAGAGCACTAGAGAAGTCACTCCCCAGTTTTGGAAGCTCTTTTTTTTTTTTTTTTTATGTGCTTGCCCTCCTGTGCTGTCCTGTTGTTTTGGTTTTTCTTTTTTTTTTGCTAAAGCAAAACCACCTGTAAGCTCAGAGGGCTTGTGGGGTACGTGGCTACTCCAAGAGGACTGGGCGTAGTGCAACCCAACAGGCTTGTGGGAGGTTAAATTCCTGGAAGAGCTTAAGTTATCAATACACATCTTTTTCTTTGGTTTCTTTTCTGCAAAATTTGCCCTCTAAATAAGGCCCACAGAATCTGACGGTTGTAGGAAATGTATTTTCAGTGAAGATGGACTAAACCTCGACCTAATGTCACAGAGATGCTTTAGCTTTGTTAAATGAGAGATTTCCTGCTTCCCCTCCATCCCATTGAGTAGTGTCTCATTCATCTTTCATTGTGCTGATGATTATATTTGCAAAGAAGCCTCTTTGTTTAATGATCAATCAGGGAATTTAATTCATTAATCTGAAAGCACTCTGCAGCATAATAAAGCATCATCTATAGTTTACAAACAGCACTAAAATAGGAAAAGATGCAGTTGCTTGGCCGTAAATAAATAAATCTGTCACCCAATGAGAAACAGAATCCAGATTTCCTGAGTCTCATCTCTCTGCTTGCTTCGTGAACCGTGGCCACCTCATCACTGTTTGAGAATGATAAATGCCTCCCATTTATACCCATATGCATGTTCTGGTGATACAGTAAACAAAGAAGTCTTTCAGTATGAAGTGAAAGTATTCACAAGAGGCCAAGCCTGTGGTCCTTATGCAGACAAAGCTCTTGTGGGCTGGAGTCAGGATTTCGCTCTGAATGATTACTAGACCCAACTCATAATGTGCATTTAAACCTTCTCAGGGGAGGAAAATAGCTAGCATGAAACAAATCAGAAGTGAGATTTATTTATTTTTTTTTTCCCTTTAGAATGAAAGAGAATAAATGTAGTATCACTAGGGATGAGATCATATGAGAAAGCCCCTTGCAGCAGAAGTGAGGTGACTTCAGATGTCCCTAAAATGGCTTTTCTTGAGGTCAGCTAAAGAGTTTAACTTTCATAGTTCATCTGCCTGGTGACTTACAGAAGAGGCATTGCTTTTATTTGCTCAGCAAATTATTTATGACTGCAATGGGTGCTATTCCTTATGATTATCCTGAAGATGAAAGTTTAGTGAAGGGTCTCACTTTAATTGTACTTTGGTTTTGAAGGTTAAGTTTCAAATCAAAACTGTTATTTATTAAAGATCTTTCCCAACCTGAATGAATCTATGACACTGATTAATTCAGTTACTCTGTTCTCCAGGCCGTTGCACTGCAAACGTAGAGATGAAAAATAATATGTTGTTTTAAAAAGCAACCACATAAACCTCCCAACCTATGCCAGGAAAGCGTATTTTGATAATACAGAATTTAAGAATAATCATTTTCATCTCACCTCCTCCATCACACAAGTGGACATTATTCTCTGAGATGAAGTGATCTCTTCCTGCCTTCCTAATGGCAGGTTCATGGCTGCTTGGAAGTGTTTACATATCTGTAAACTCCTTTATATAGGCAATATAATCTGTCTTTCGTGCCTGTAAGCTTTGTCTTTAACTATTCTATGTTTATCTTCAGGCATTTTGTAAAATAAATTTGAAAATAGAAGCTTAGGCAGGCCATGTAAGACAAGGCACTCCCAAAGGTGATATTGAAAAAAGTCATTTCTTATCTCTGGGCTTTGGGGTATTTTTGATTTTTTTTTTTTAATGAATTTGCTGATGAATTGCCAGGTAGCTAAATTTAAGTGTAGAGTGGTGGGTTTATGGTGCTTAAATGAGCCCCAGCTCACTGATGGTTTGTAATTCTGCTCCTCCCAGGAGCTTGTTGGCAGCAGTGAAGGTTCTTCGAGTGTCTGAATTTGCTTGCATGAATGTAAGTGTATATAATACTGGCAGAGCACAATAATTTTATTGAAATGCTGCATTCAGTAAAATGTCCAGTCCTTCATCTCTCTCCTTTCCTACCTAGAAGAGATCATGCCTGAGGTGTTCGCTGTCATAACAGCTCCAAGGTTTTCTTCCAGCTACTGTATGTGCAGAATGTGAAACAGGTTAGAATCTGTGATTTAAACAAATCACAACCTCAAAAAAAAAATTATTGTTGAAATACCAGCTGGTAAGCTTCCAATAACCCATTTTTTTTGTTTTTAGGAAGACATTCCTGGATTTGTATGCTCAAGCACAGGCTGTTCATTTACTTTCTCAGCCACCCAGATATGTATGCACGTGCACACATCTTGTCAGTTCTGAGAAGGGATTTCAATCTTGATGGAACAGTATTTCTGAGCAGAAAATTGTTTGGTGAGGGATTTTCCAATCAGCTCTAATCTTGTATGTCTGAGTAGCTTTGAAGTCGTTCTGGTTTTGGAAAAGGAATACATGTCCTGGTTCAAATATTGAACCTTACTGAAACCACCTCTGCCCAAAGAGGAATGGGAGTCACATTCATTCAGGAATAAATTCCCTGTTCTTAAAGGGATCATAGTTTTAAATTGGCATCAGTGGTACCATTAGTAAAAGTAACGTTGCTTTTTAAATTTTAAATTAAATGCTGGTGCCAACAAAGTTCGATGTAAGAGCTGTGTCTCCTGGGAAAGAGGAAATTCCCACCTTTCTATTTCTGTTTCAGTCCTAGGAGTACCAGGATTAAGGTTTTAAAACTGCCATATGTCTTTTATATATAAATATATGTACATATATATACACATTAACATATACATGTCACATGTATATATTAATATATACTTATTATGTACATATATATATTACAAACACACAAATAAATATATGTATGTATATAAAGTCAGGCCCTTTTCAAGAATACATCCTAAAAGTGCTAGACAGCCATACAGTGACATTGATTTATAGAAGTTTTATCATTTTGTGACGTTTTCAAGCTCAGGCAATTAGATTATTCACTAATAAACACTCTTAGTTTTTCAGAAGACATGATATAGAAAAAACATAATAAATTTATATGTTTTAGACTCCTCTAACTTCCTACACTACCAACTAGTGCAAATGATGCATAAATGTTAGGGTGTGGAGATGGTGGTTTTATCCTTACATTTCTAGAGGACATCTGTAATTATTTCCTTTCTTTAACCTGTTTTTTAATTGTTTTATTGCACTTGAAGTGGTGGGACTGCTAGCCAGGAGACACTGTGGATGCTAAAAGCGTGCGTGGGTTCAAAAAGTTGCCGTGTGAAAATTATAGGAGAAAAATCAATCAAAGGCCATTTAAATGCAAAGGCACCTTCTCTGGCTCAGGAAATCCCTGTCCCACAAATAGCTGGAGTCTAGGAAAATCTTCTGAGGGAGGATAAAAACATTTGTCTTGTTCTTACACTCTTATCAGGCAGAGCAAGTTGGCTTCCAGTAGCAGCAGAAGTGTCTGTGGTTGTCTGGTCTTATTTTACAGAATACTCTCTCTAGCAGTTCTTATATTTGCAGAGGTGTTGGCTATCAAACTTTACCCTGAAGGAGCAAAACATTCAAAATAAGTGGATGTAAATGCAAAATATGTGTTGAGTAGAGAGAGAAAGGAATGGCACAGGAGGTCTTGAGGTTCAGTCCCATTTTGTCTAAAAATAACTGATATTTTACATCATTTTCTGTGCCTTTTTTTTGTATGCTATCACTTAGTGGTGCCCAGTATATGAATATTAAAAAGATAATATGGAACCAACTCAGGTTCATGATATGAGTTTATGGAAGTAGTTTCTGTTCCATAAGAGTAACACATTTATGCCAGTGGGATCTGCCCAAGGTTTGAATTCATTCTTCCAACACAGTAGATGTGAACTTCAAAAACTAGAAAGCAAGAAACAGCCCCAGGGGTTTCCCCTCTATCCCCTTTTTTATTCTTTTTTTTTTTTGTGAGAGAAGGTGGAGGTATTTTGCATGAGACTGAATTTTGGTGGAACTGAAGTGTGCTTCTGTTGTACAGTTGTATTTGATAAATAACTTTTATGCCAACATAGCACCAGAAGGCAGGAAGAAGGATATCAAATGAATCTTTATCAAGCCTATCAATACCTCATAGTAAGATTATTTCCTTTTCCCTGGAGCTATTGCAGAGAAGTCTGAGGACAGCCAGAGAAACATCTATGAGGAGCCTAAATATTACTTTCATAGGTACAGAGATGGTATTACTTTATACTATTTTTCATTATTTTTATTCTGTAAAATGAGTCTTATTCCTTCCTTAATTAAAAAAAAAAAAAAAAAAAAAAAAAAAAAAAAAAAAGCAAAGCTTGAAGAAATAAGAAATGGCTTTTCCAGCTGATTAAACCATTCAACAAGCTGGAATACCAGACCCAGACTTACAGAGCTCAGAACTGGCATAACATTGTTTTTTTTTCCTTTTGTACCCTTTCTGAAGCAGCGTAATTTATCAAGGCACTCTTTTCCAATAATTTCTGTGAAAAGCAATTTGCTTTGTTCTTGCCTCTGAAGTGACACATTTATGGTGTGTTACAAGGCGAGATGAGACCCTGAAACAGTAAGATGCAAAGTTTTTTCCACCCCCACTGAAAATTTTTTGTTTGTTTTGTTTTTATATTTTAATTTAGGTGCCTGGTGAAGTTTTCAAGTTTTTAACTGCTTGAGGAAGGTTGAATTAATGTGGGATTAATTTGAACAACTGTAAAGGTATAACTGGATTTGAAACAGGCCTATTGTTGTAACATTTGACCAGATATTGTTTATTTACTTAAGAATCTGGACAGAGCAAGAAAAGCAGAGGAACACTCTCTTATAGCAACCCTTTATTGCCAAAATATGATCTTGTGTGTGTGTGAGTGTACATATATGTTTATATGTATGCACATGTAAAAATTGCTCTGAAACTGCTGTGAGATTTCCCTGCTGTTGAAATAAGGTAAGTTAGTTGGAGCAAAACTGGGAACAAAGGTGTTTTACCTTTCCCACAGCCGTTGCATGCAAACCATGCATTTTAAAATGTCAGTGGGAAGTATTTTCTAACGTGTTGTACCACAAGTGCTGATTCAACTGTAATTAGGCACGTCAAATATAAATCTGCACATTCGAAGTTTTGCTTGAGCTGAATGTTCAACCAGCAGAAAATACTCAGGGGAGATGGGAGGTGGCTAAAAATAAAGGTGAGTGGATTTCTCTGGGGGTGTATTCGTGGCTGACACAAAACTATTCGGTGCTCAGTTTGTTTAAATGTTGTATTTAAATTTATCCAGGTGGAACTGATGTATCCTGAGCTATCAGTTTAGTGTGGAGTGCATAAAGGCCCCATGTGGTTTCATCCCAGTGAGTTTCTGTCCCAGGTTTAATGGAGTGACTTCGAAATGTGGAGATAAGTTTGTACTTGAACTGTCATCATATGTTCTTATTTAAATGCAAATGCACGTGTCTTTGATCTACCTTGAGATATATAAATAATATTTATGTCTGATAGAGTAATATTTTTTCTATTGATGATGATGGTAGTTCTAATTTTGTAAATATATATTTTTACACTCAGTGTGCTTTTAACAGATACCTCATAAACACGGGGGGACACAGAAGCTGCTTTCTTGATCCTCTTGCATCCTAGAATTTTTTTATCAGCCCATCCCAACAGAGAAATCCTGCAGCAACATGAGTTAATATTTTTCACCATTGTTTTTTGATTTTCAGATCCTGATTATTATTTTTCCTTTGGAAAAGCAGATATCTATATAGTGAATTTAAGCTTGGCAGTGGGCTCCCTTTTCTTGGGGAACTTTTTAAATCAATGATTACTGTTCCCAAGTTGCTTAATATCTTGCACATCAATCCAATAAACTCCACAGTAGCACAAGCCCATCTTTAGCAGTTGCTAGTAAACACCAGAGTGAACTTGAAGTCTATTTTTTTTGAAACCTAATGAATTTTATCTCTTCTTATTTTTAAATAGGGTTATATATTTTGTTGTGAGAAGAAGGGTTTATCCATATGTGGTTACTAGTGAGATATTCAGTCTGTGTTAACTTCAGGACATGGACAACTTTATCTCTTATTCCACTTCAAGAGTGCTCTGAACATAAAATGAGTATATTTAAGGTGAGCCTGACCACAATATTTGGGGCAGATCTGGTTTAAGGAAATGTGGGAAGCTTGAGGGTGTTTTTTCATCTTCCCTCACTGCTGTTCCCAGGTGTCACCCAGTTATTCCCAGCCATAATGAAAGATTTATGCCTTGACAAGTGTGGAGGTGAAACAGTGGTTAAAGCAGTGCTGCAAGTGATACTCCTGATCCCAGCAGGAGCTGCTGGCATGCTTGCATTTTTGGAAGATTTTTGCAAAGTTTCCCCTTGTGAACAGCCATAAATTATTTTAGTGAGGCTTTTCTGCGTCACCTCTCCTGGCCCAGAGATCCTTGAGGTGCATAATAGAAGTTAATCCAGTCCATTTTTGCTCAGAGAATCTGAAAGAGTTTTATTACATGAAAGAAAAAGAGGATTTAACAATTATTGTCACTTAATAGTTTCAATACTTCTTATTCCTTTCTCCCACAATTTATTTTTTTTTTTTGTAAAGGAATTAACAAACCCTATCCAAAGAAAGGGAGGGAAAAAACCCACCAAAACTTTTAAACTTTTTAGGAGTCAGAGAAATCCTTAGTTGCTCTGATTGTGCTGTAACACAGCAGTTAATCTCTTGAGAGCTGTAAATTGGATTGAATTCATCAAAAAAGAGAATGTGTGTCAGGAACGACCCTCTGTGTAATGGGGAGGGATCAGGTCCTGGTTTCATGGTTATTAAAAACTAAAGGCCAGTTTCAGGTCTCACATGGAAAGAAAAGAGGGGAGGCTTTGGGGAGATTACTGAGTCAAGCAGTGATGTTATTTAGGAATAAGCACTTGCCTTCATTAGCAGAGCTCGGGCTGCACCTCCAAATATTTGGGGGTTTGAATGAGCTTCAAAAACCTCTGCTGGTAGCAGGGAGATTCTCAGAAGGAAAAAGCCCCATAAAGGGCAGGCAAATCATAAAAGTTTGGCCTGTCTGTTCAGGGAATGAGGGTATTGCAGGTAGCTTTAAGGAAATGGTTGAATTTCAGCTGTTTCTTTCCAGTAGCACTTAAAAAACCAGTGGCTTTCACCCTACACTACATCTCAGTTGTTTCAAAGGCAAGGGTGTCCTCAAAGAGTTCCTTCACATGCAGTGTGTATCTTCTTTGGTTCTGACAACTGGGAAAATTGAATTTAGGATAATCTGAACTACATGGGGACTTTAATCCAATGATTACATTAACACAGACAAAAAAAAAAAAAAAAAAAAAAGGATGAAATCTAGCTCACTGAATGTGGTGATGGCATCCCAAAGCACAAACATTTGGGGCTTGAAGATTCTCCAGTTCTAAAGCAAAAAAAACTTGTGAGTTTGAAGGGCTGGGTGTTGGTATTTTGAGAATATAATCAGAAAATACAGGTGAACATCACAGGAGCTCATGGGTTCCCCCTCCCATCCTCCAAACAGGATGACAGTGGCTGTGTTATCATTGCCAGCCCACCAAACCCTCCAGATGTGCTTTCCCATTCTGTGCATTTACACCCTGATGTGGAGCAGCTTGCAGGTTTAGGATGAGGCAACTTCAGAGCCGGATTTGAAAGTTCCTTAAGGGATCTGAGAGGAAAAAGCCTGTGAAGGAAGGCTCAGATGCACTGAGGATATCTCTGAGTATTTTGTATACCTGATTGGCACTAAGATTTTTATTTTGTTCTTAACCTGCTCCTGGCCTGTATTCCAAAACTAAATACATAATGTTTTTCTTAATACAAACCAGAAATAAGAGCAGGCGATAGATCAGTCACTGTGTATATGTTCTTCTGCCAGTCTTTTGGGGGAAAAATGTGGTCCACCCCTAATTTACCATTGGCTGTTTCTCCATTGGGGACATGAAGGGCACAGCAGAAGCAGCAGTTTATAAAAAGCAGACAAGTTCACCCATTTGTGAATGGAGCTGCTTATTTTGGGAGACATGGCATCCCAACAGGCCTTTTCCTAACACTGCAGGAACTGGTCCATACACCATGGGAAGCTTCTCCAACATCTGTGCAAGTTTGTTGCTTTTGTCCAGAGGTTTTTACTTCTCATCTCCTCAGAAAATGAACCACAAGATGGAACGTGAGAGGGGATGAGATGGAGATTAAATATTTTAACTCTTTCATGTAACTCAGTGTACCTGCTTGTTTTCATGCTGTCTGAGAGGTAGATTTAGGAGACTGGTGGTGGGGAAAAAAAGATGAAAAGGCAGAAAACACAGGTGAGACAAAAATACTGTGGCTTTTGTGTTCCTGATTGATATGGGGTGGGAGGAGAACTATGTGTAAAGTAGCAAAAAAAGCACAAGAAAGCTTGTATGGTTTCTACATTATGCAGTGTAAATAGTAAGTGCAAAAATGAAGGAGGTGAATTTTGATGATTACTGACCTTGTAATTTGTCAAACTCCCCATCCATAACATTGTTGCAGTGCTTCACTACCTCACGGATATTATATTTTGCTCAGATACTCAGATCTTCCTACTCAACCTTTAAAGTCCTTCAAGAGGAGCTGACCTTTAAAAAATATTTAAAACAAAATGCCAAACTGAGAGTTTTGTTAGGTGAAACTCTTTTCCTCACATCCTTTTCCTCAGATATTATTCATTGCTTAGATATTATTAATTTTATGCTCTCTTGCGGTTACAACACAGCCAGGCTGGCTGGTTGAAGCTGAGGAGAAGAGAGGAGGGGGAAACCAAACCAATCCAGCCCCCAAGACTGCTCTTTATTCTGTGGTAACTGAATTGTAAATGAAACTGAGTAAAACATGTAGCAGAAAATTAGTAGAAATCAAACTGGATCAGTGGGGAAAAGTAACCTTACCCTCCAAACGTCAAATTGGGAAAGTTACAGCAAATGTTTCAAGGCCTCCAGAAGTAATTTAAGGAGCTGATGAGCAACAGTGTTGTTTGCTTTGTAAATGAATGCAGTTGGCTGTGTGCTGGTGTGGGAGCTTGGGTTGTGGGTAGGCAGTTTGCTGTGTGTTCCCTGAAGGCATGTAATTAATTATCTGCGGTTGTTTTATGCAGTGGATAAATCAGATGTTACCAGGTCAGCAAGCAGGGAAAAAATTTGTTGTAGGAAACAATCACATGCTGGACAAACGGGAAAGAAGGGAGGGGAAGCACAGGAATGTCATGGATGACCCAGGTCCTTCCCATCTCCAGCTTCTGTGAATTTGTGAAATAGGATTACTGGGGACTTGGGATGGTCTCATTTAAAAAAAAAAAAAAAAAAAGAGGGATCAGCAAAGACTCCATTAGAAACCACAGAAAATCATAGAAATCATAGAGGGGGATGATAGAGGAGGAAAGAAGTGTCAGGAACTGCAGGGCTCAGGCCTTGGTGTGTCAGGCACAGGGAGGGGGTCAGCGAGACAGTGTTGGTTAAATGCAGAACACCTTCAAAAAGTTTCCATGATGAATATTGGGATAATACACTGCACTTCCAGGGTGGTGTCACAGCCTGAAGGTCTGCTTTGTGACTGGCATTTGTGTTCAGCAAGCACACCCTGCTCTGTTGGGCTCTGTGCCCGTTTCTGGTTGCAGAGAGGTCCAACACAGGTCACCCTGGGAGGGCAGAGCAGGTGCTGTGCTGGGGTGCTGTCCTTTCTGCCCCTCTTGCCTCAACCTGTCCTGCCTTCTGTCTGTCTCCTTGCTCTGGGACACAGATCCCAAGCCATCCTCCTCACTCCATCCCCCTGGGGGACTCATGGATGCAGGGAGGAGGAGGAGGCATCCTGGCTGCTTTCCCAACCCTGGGGCTGCCTGTTGGACCCTGGCACCGCTGGGGAAGGGAGGAGGGACCGCCCTGGTCACCAGGGCACTGTGCTTTTTTGCCTCAAGTTGAAACCACAGAGGCTTTCTGGAGGCCAGCTGTTTTCTTTTTTTACAGATAAACTGGATTGCCCAAAGCCTCACCAGTCAGGAATGTGAAAAATCAAAGTGCTCAGCTCTCCCTGCTTGTAGGCATCGATCCTGCACCTCTGTGGAGCTGCTCAGTCTCGGTGGTTTGCAGGAGCAATGGGATGAAAGCAGGGCATAATTCTGGTGTGAAGTCACTGATTGCACCGGTTTCGAGATATTTTTATAAAAACTGTTCCAAATCCTTGAATAAAACCAGAGATGAGGTTGGGGAAAGCTCTCATTACATCAGAGATTATGTGGTCTGCATTTCGACAGGAGCATTTCACACCCCCTTATTTCTCACAGCTACTTGGGGCCGAGTCCAGATCCTCCAAATATCAGCTTTCCTCTGCCTTAAAGCAGTTGAGGAATGTTCTTCAAAGGGATTTATTTGTTTTACTGTGCTAATAATATTCTAAAGAAGCATTGTCATGATTTTATTTTGGTTATATGCATCTAAACAGTAGAGATTGTTTAGGCATTTCAGTGTTTTCTTATATGAAATAAAGCTGTGAATTCCATTCAAAAACAGGCTTATGGCATTAACTATTTCACTTTCAGTTGTTTCATAGCCATTCTAATAATTAAAACAAACTTTAAAAAGCATAGCAAAAATTTGTAATGATAAGTGTAGGTATGTCTAAGCTAAAGATGAAATAAGACCTACTTGTTTTATCTTTCTCTTTCAGTGTTGATTGCTCCCTGCAGTACTTTTTGGTGGTTTTTTTTTTTTGGTTTGTTTGTTTGTTTTGTTTTGTGCTTGTCTTGATCCTACCTTAAGTAGATCCAAAGTGGTTGATTCCATAAGTTATTCAGTGTTCTAATGGGTGTCATCTCACATATGTGTTTCTTTCTCCTGGAACTCATGAAATCTTTTTCCTCTAGTTTCAACCCCTTTTGCTTCCGCTTGATACAAGAACCTTTTGGTTTTCCTTCATTTCCTTGGTGTCTTTAGATAAATTAGATCCGGCCTTTCCCACTCTAACGAAGCCGAGCGGGAGGGAGGTCTGAGGCTGTAAAACTTTTACAGGAGGTGGATGGTCAGATCACAGCTCTCTTTTCACAGCAGTGTTTGCATGTGTTGCAAGTAGTCTATTTGCTAGCTCTCTAATTCCTTTTTTCCTTGGTACTTATCTTCTTTTGTGTGAGCCTTCAGTGCCTGGGGAGTTGGTGTGATGCTATGGAAGAGTAGAGGAAGGCCACAGAAATTAGATATTGGTCACTCTAAGGAAGTGTTTGAGTGTCATGTGTGATGCAGCTGGGTCAGAGTATGGGATACTGAACCGAACACATTTGCATTGTGCTGTGGACAAGCCTTCATTTGCTAATTAGAGCTGCCACTAATTGCCTGATTATCCACTGTAGCTGTGGCTAAAGGAGCATTCTGCTCCCATCTATCCTTACAAAGCTGTTCAGAGGATTCAGGGAAGAAGTGGCTTTAATAAACTGTTAGTAAGGGTGGTTCTTCTGTCAGGCTGATGTACCTTCGTTGCTGCCCATGTTGTTTCCTTCCCAATTTCTTGTCCAGTCAATGTGTTTCAGTGTTCTGAGGCCTTTCTGATACATTGATGGAGCATCCTTTAGCGTTGTATCCCGACCATTGCTTCTCAGACTATTCCCACTGACAGTATTCCTGGTTTTTACACTGAGTGCAGTGTGTTCATGCATAATTCACACACCTGAGGTCGGAATGAGGCAGCTCTGAGGCAGGAAGCAGTTCCTCCTGCTTTTCTCTGCGTGCAGAGCCTTGCAAAATGCCAACCTTTCCTCCAGCAGAATCGCTGCGTTGCTGGAAGGAAAACAGTTGAACACCTTCCCACTGCTGGTGTTAACTAGGCTGAGTCAGAGGAGACCCTGCCAAACCCAGCTCCCTCTCCCTCCAAAAATGGCATGGAATTAGGCATTTTTGCTTGTGCTGGAGTGCTAATAGCCAAGCTGCTGCTGTTTCAGAAGGAAAGTGTTTTATTGTCAAGGGTTTGAGGAACTCTACCAAATCCCCTTCCCATATTCTCCAGATGGTTTTGGTGACTTTTTTTTTTTTTTTTTTTGGCTTCACTGTTCCATCTCTTCCCCGTTGTGGTGAGCACATTGCAATAACAATTTAGTGTCTCTTTGTGATGCCCAAATAACGTGATGGGCTCACACAAGTGTAGAAAATGGAAGGAGCTCTGTCAGACCTTCTCAGTGAGAGTGCTGATGACTTTTGCTGGTCACTCTTGCAGCGTGGTCTGAGCTGTTCTCTTCTGGCTCATGGAATGTCTGTCTGCTGCTCCTTTTTCCTTTCTTTTCCCTGTACAAATATTGAGATGTTAAGCATTAAGTTAATAATGACTGAGATAAGGAGAAAGCAGGGTCTTGAATTCAAGAGGGGAAACCTATTTTTAATGTTTTATCAGGTGACCCCTTTAATTTGAACAAGTAATGTTCTTCTGGGAGATATCTTCTAACATCATGTTTTCTAAAAGGATCAACAAAGCTTATTAATAAGCTGTGGCTATCTCTCTGTAGTAACTTACTGATGTTTTCTTTGTTCATATAGACACATTTTCTGTTGCTGAAAATATATGTAGGGAGCAGTAGGGGAGGGGGAGTATGGATGGAATAAGTAAGGATCCTTCTTTGGGAAGTTGATGTTCCAAAGTAAAAATTTAGCAATCATTGATACTAAGCAAGGAAAACTTTGGCTCCATCCAAAGTTTTTGGAAATTTTTTTTTCTTTTTTTTTCTTTTTTTTCCTTTTTTTTTCTTTTTTTTTCTTTTCCTTTTTCTTCTTTTTTTTTTCTTTTTTTTTCTTTTTTTGGAGTGAGAAGAAAAAAAAAAATGTTTCCTGTAATAAACAAGTGAATTGCAGGGGTGTTTTTTTCAGTTTTCTCAACAGTTTTCATAGAGCCATCCTTGCCATTGTTAAGTTAATGCTGAGTGAATTAGGAATATGACAATTGTTCTCTAAAGGTTTAGCCTTTGCACAGGGGTGCTTGCATGTAAACTACAAAATCTGCTGGTTTCAGTCCCAGCAGGACTTCCCAAGGTCTAAAAGGACACTTTCACTGCTAAAACTCAGGCCATTGTAAATGAGTTATAATCTTACATGTAGTCACATGGAAATTCCCTTGAGAACCATTGGGTTTGAGTCTAAAATGTCTCTTTTTTCTCTCTCTTTCTTGTGTTGCTTTTTGTTTTGGGTATTGTTTATCATGAGTTATAAATTACCTTTTTATTTAAGGGGCTTGAGAGGCACAGCAAGACAACAAGCTCTGTTTCATGCCTAATTTCGAGAGGATTAAATGTAATACTGGAAATTTGTTCTTGTACCTCTCTTACAGCACTGAGCTGTATTTTGGCACCCCCTATTAACTAATAGACCCTGTCATTGTTTTAAGCAAAATCAGTTTGAATCACTTGAAAGGAAAAAACTTTCTGGTACTCTCACAGGTCTTCTATTTTTGCTTTACAGCACCCATTTGAATTGTTTAACAGTGCTGGGAGTTGCCTCCCATAAATTTCTTTGATAATCCAGCAAATTCGAAGTCACTTCTGCAATTTGGCCCCCTTTGTCTGAATTACAAGTGATGGACAAGGGGTTTTGTGATGGTAATGCTGACACAACCCGGCCTGCAGCAATGAAAATACCGTGCTTTTTGAAAGGCTCTTTAAGAAGTTTCAACTGAGCCTTCAGTGTGAGCAGAGCCACGTGCCACGCTGAGGCTTCACATCCAACCTTCAGGGATTATTGATCATTTTACCTGCCACAAGCTCGTATTTATGGGGAGGGCAAAGGGTGACTGAAAGGAAGAGATTTTTTTTTTTTTTAAATGCCTGTGAGAACAGTAACATTTGTTTATTTTTTTAAGATATTATATTTATATATTCATAGATATATACAAATTTTTATCTAACCTATTAATTTATTAAACAAAATACATATTTATATATTATATGAATAAAAGTAGCATTATAATCCATTTACCATACCCTGAGTTTTTAGCAGTGGCAGTATCCTTTTAGACCTTGGTAAACCCTGCTGGGACTGAAACCAGCAGATTTTGTAGTTTACATGCAAGCACCCCTGTGCAAAGGCTAAACCTTTAGAGAACAATTGTCATATTCCTAATTCACTCAGCGTTAGCTTAGCAATGGCAAGAATGGCTCTATGAAAACTGTTGAGAAAACTGGCAAAAAAACCCCCTGCAATTCACTTCTTTATTGTGTTTTTTTCTTCTCACTCCAAAAAAAAAGAACATCACGTTCCTAATCTTTTATACCACGTGTCTGACTAAAGTCTCAGTAACAACATGTGCAAAGTTAACTTGTGCTCTTCTATTTTTGATACAGTGGTTTCACGTGGGCATATAAATTAAAAAATTAGGAGCTGAAAGCAGCAGTGAACAGTGGAGAGAGCTTATTTAAGTACTTGGATGTTGCTTTAGAAAAGCCTTATATTATAAAGTTTGATTAAGTAAGAGAGTGAATTTTCGTGAGCTCTCTGCATTGGGTAGGAAGATTTATGAGAACAAGCTAAATGGTGCTCTCAGGAAGCCAAAGTTCCCACAGAATGCAGGAAATCACCTTTTTTTTTTTTTTTTTTTCTGTAACACTAAAGAGAACATTCTGCATTAAAAGGCATATCTGTGAGTCTGATGTTTTGAGGGAGTGCAGCTGTGATTCTAATCCAGCCCCCTGTAATTTTACTCCCAGTTATAAAAAGAAAGTAACCAAAGATGGCTTTATATATATATATGGCAAATATTATTAAATAAATACATGTATTTATTTTCAACTGAAGATTCAATCAAGCCAATTAATTTTCATCTGTAATTTTTAAACACTGGCCTCCCATTGCTTCCCCCCATCCCAGTTTCCAGGTAAGTGTCACAGTTCACTTCCAGCAGGAATATTTCAAAAACCTCGTTGTTCTTCTTCTCTGTAATCTGTCAGGTTTTTGTTTCTTTCTTTTTTTGGCCTGAGAAATTAATTTCTTAAGCAATTACTGCCCCAGTTTTTACAGGGTGATGTTGTTGCAGGCACAAGCCACGTTCTGTCTCTGATGTTTAACACAGTGCAAGCACTTGAGTGAAATGGAAACTCTGATTTAAGACACGTTATTTCAAGCTTGTTTTCACAGTCACTGTTTAATTTGCAGAATGTGAACGTGGATTGTTACAGAAATTCCAGAAGGATCGTGTTTTGGCTTTTTTTCCAGCAGCTTTTTCTCCCATTATGTGCTCTCTCTGCTTATATTTAGTGAACATCACATTGAAGGACTAAACTTGCAGCTTTTTAAGGCAATAACATTTTTAACCAATTGTCCCATGAAATGACAGTTCCTCCATTAAGATTTTATAGACTGGAATTTGATTTATACCATCAGGCTTGGCAGCTGAGACTCATCTCTTTTTGGGCAAAGCAGGCCCTTGTTTTCAAAGGGAAGGTCCACTGTGGATTCCAAGCTGAGGTATTTTTGTCATTGGCTGGGAGGCTCAACATTAGAATAATCTCTTAAGGATGTGGACAGAAAAGATCAGGGATGAGTTCTTGAGCTAAAATCCTGGCTATGTTTCATTCCAGAGAATTATGGAAATAATGTTTTTACACCAAAACAAAAAAAAAAAAATCAAACTTTTTGAAGTCTTGGGTTGCTTGTTTTTGAGCAAATAAACAACACTAGTTTAATTTAGAAAGGTACAGAAGTGAACACCTTAAAAAAAGTGCAGGCTCACAGCAGAGAAGCCAAGGATTTGTCTGGGGTTTTGCATTATCCTTAGTAGTGAGGTTGTGATTTGGTGATGAAATAAGAACACGAGCCAACAATTTCTCAAAGCAAGTGTTTGCATTAATGTGCTTGTCAGGATAATGGTACCCAGGCAGTTGGTTACATCTCAGGAAGTGTTAATATTGCTATCAAATAGTTGCATTTAAAATTATCACCTTCTCCAAACTCTTTTTGAATTATAGAAGCACGTCCTCAAACCTTGTGAGATTTCACACAGAGCTTTTTACTGTTTTACAGTAATGAGCTGTCAGCTTTTTATGATTTCCTACCACTTCCATTTCAGTATGGATCTTGATTTTTCCAGTTTCTGGGGACCTAAGATCAAAATGGGCTCCTTTTTTTGCTTTACTCCTTTAATAACAACAGTTCAGTGCTGTTTACCTTTATTTCCAACTGTGTGAGGCCAGAAAGTGAATACCTGTTTAGTTCATCTACACTTAATACTAATTTGCAGTAACAAGATGATAAAAGCCAGAAGTTTTGAAGCAGTAGGGAGTTTGAAATTGTCTTGATCCTTTCTGAACAAACCATAAATTAGTAGGATTAACACAATTGGGGCTGTGTTTTACCTGGTAAAGACCCTCTAGGGGATAAAAATGGCAGAGAGGAGGGAAAAAGGCATTAATCTAGAATAGCACTCAAGTATATGCACTGCTCCTTAAGGATCTAGGTATATACTTAAATTAAACTGTACTTTGAATACATTTCCTGAATCAGAGCTATAGACAGCAAGGGCTCCTGGAGTACATAAAATAAAGATTGAAAAATAAGGAGACAAAGTAGTCAGGCAAGAAAGTGAATTGAGCATTTCTTTCAAGTATGAATAGTATCTGTTGTAGAAAGAACAGCCAGTCGTGCCAGTTCATATTTTCAAAGCTTTGATCTTACTTCAGGCCATGACATTCCTGTCTGTCCTTTTCTAATGGGGAAGAAAAAGTGACTTGTCAGTGAAAAATGGCTTGGAGTTGAGGAGAAGGTTACAAATCTAAGCGTTTGGTAAATCTGAACACAAACTGGAGAAATTCACAGCATCGTGATTTTTTTTTTTTTTTTTTTTTTTTTTTTTTTTTTTTTTCCTGGCTAAATACAACTGCTATTCAAGCAGTGCTGTGTCTGGACATTTTGTGAAGTTTCAGCTGAGTTCACAAGGTTTTTAATCTTCATGTGAAGAGTAGAAATCTTACTTTCTTTGGTAGCTGGTTATGCTTCACGGTGCAAACAACAGAAATGAAAGATCCACAAATAGTGCTTGTTTTTGCTTTCAGAAGCTTTGCAATGGGTTTGTACTTATTCCAGTGAGTCTTTCTAATAAGGCCTTTTGATTTCCTTGAAAACTTTCAAATGGGACTTTGGTGCTGAATGAAGATTACCCTGCAGATTTGGGATAATCTTTCTTAGTCATCTTTACCTTTTTGTAGTTGTGTTTCTACTCCCAACACACTGGAGCACATTTTGAGGCATATTGTCTGATTTTATTCCAGTGCTCTGCTGGTTCCCCATCAGCATCTGAGTATCTCTGGAAAAAAGGGCAGCAGTGAGCATGTGGTTGGCTCTGTAGGTGGTTTCAGGTCGAAGGAGCTGCCTTCTTTCAGGTGGGGAAATCAACCTGCCAGGCTGAGCTCTGGAAACACAATTAGTTTATCATGAAATGAAAACTTTCTGCAGCTCCGGGTCCCCGTGTTTGTTCCAGTGAAACAATCCAGTTTTTCATTCCCTGAGTGGAATACCATGTGCAGGCCCAGCAGGAGGACGTTCCAGATTCCCCATTGATTTCCTCCACCAGCAAAAGTCGTTTTGTGATCTGCCTGGCGTCACGTACGGCCTCTGTATTGTCAGTGGTCTTTTGCCTCGCTCTCTTGCCGTCGTGGATATGAGCAAACTCACCTTCAGATAAAATCTGCAAGACCAGCCTGTGACAGAGTGTCTCAGCCAGACTTAGGAGTTGCAGTCCAAAAAGGTTGTGCCCCCTCAAGAAATCTTTTAGCGCAGGATATGGTGCGAGATTTGATAAAGGATGGTCCCTCCAGCGACAGATGCTGCTGCCCTTTGCTATTTTGAGCAGCTAAGGAGATCCCAGAGTCAGACACAGGGATAAATTTCACTTGCTGTCAGCAAGGAACCAAAATATGGGCCCTGTTTACTTTTAACAGAGGTTCACTGCCATTTGCTGCCCTCGTCCATGAACTGGTTTTTCCTCGGGGATAGAAAGGGCTGCAGGATCTGGCACCAGCCTGCTGTGCTGTGAGCCCTTGTGGGGTCTCTCTGATGGCAAGAGCATGGTCTGAGAGGTCATTCCCGTCAGAAGAGCTGTCTTGTGTGGTTTTCACATTTCCCTTTTTTTTAATCAGCAGTTTTATTAAAAAAAAATAAACTCAAGCTAACTGAAACTCTCTATGCAGGCTTTCAAGGGCACTTCCAAGACGTTTATCTGACATCGATATTCATTAGGAGGGAGTTTGTCTTCAGTCCATTTTGAGCCTTTTAAAAATCATCCCTGAAATGCTTTTTGCAGAGGGGCAGGGTGCTTTCTGTTGTTATTTATTTATGTATTTGTAACTGGAAAGAGAGACCTTCTTCCTAATGAAATGTATCCTGTTGGGTTAAGCTAAAAGGGGCCATTTCTGGCTAAAAAGCAAACTGTTATCAGTCAGGTGAAGATTCTTCTCTAAGCAGAAAGCAACGTGCTTAAAAGGTTGTGCAGTCCTGTCTACTACAACAGCCTCATTCTGCTTGTCTTTCAGGGAGATGGAAAAGGTCAATGAGGTACAATTGCTGTACTACAGTGTTTACAGATAAAGTGCCAGATAAGACCTAATTTATAAAAGAAACATCACGAGCTGCCTGTTATTAATTAATTTTATACTCTCCTTTTAAGCAGATCTCCACAGATAATTGGCTAAGGGCTTAAAGATTTGTTTAATAAATGCCTAGGGTAAATGGAGCTGAAAATTCAGAGAAATGGCTCAATTTGCTCAGTGTTCAGTGAAATAAGCTGGTGTGGCAGCCAGTTGTACACACAGGATTTTCACTAATTGGTCACAAGTGACATCCCACTGTTTCTCAAATGAGGGCATTCATCTTGAGCAGCGTCCCATAAAAGTGCATAGTTTTATCTGTAAAATCATTTACAACATAGCCAGGGTAAGTGTGAGTTATGTCTTTTTAGCTGCTGTCCTCATTAATTTTTAGCTTAAGCTGGGGTTGAAGCCTGTTAAAACTGGATGAGGTACCAACATGCAAGTGCTGAGAATAGAAACTATTGGGACTTTAGCATTTCAAGCATGATTCCATGCAAGGGTGAAAAATATATCCTCTTTCCAACTCTTTGGGCATGTTTCAAAAGGAGAAGACTATGTTGCCTTAATGCAGTACACATGTCTAATCCCTTTTAAATCAATGCAAGTGTTGTTTCTTGACAGTAACACTGTTTTGCAGATGTTACTTTCCTCTCACTTTATTTTTATCTATTGTATCGTTACACTTGAGAATTTAAAATTACTAATCTCTGTTTTTCTCAGATTCCCTAAGGAAAACTTTTCTCCCCTCTCAGTATACATGGAAATAATTAAATCCCCCAAACTAGTAAGACAGGATGTGTGGACCTGCTGTGTTGTGTTCTTGGGCAAGTATAAGGCAAACTAAAAAACAATAAATCTAAAGGGTAGCCATGATCTGTAAAGGCATGGAGTGGCAATAAATACATCACTTTTACTCATGTTATTTATTATTCAATCTCTGAAAAACCCTCTAGAATTCCTTCAGTGCAACATTATACTGCACTGAAATTTTGCTGAGACCAATTTCACTGAGACAAAAGTCTCAGTAAGTTGTTCCTCAGAAACTGAGAAAAATATGTGCAGAAAGTCGAGACCTTTGGGCAGGGACCAAGGGCAAGAGCTGCATTAGACAGCACGTCTGCACCCTCAGAGTAGCAGTGCAGGGAGGGCTCAGATTGAATCCCAGATCGATCTGAAGGCTGCCAGGGTCTGCTTGAAGCAAGCTGGGGACACGTTGTCATCTTGTCCCTGCTGCTGTGTCAATCAGATCATACAAACCAAAGCACTTCAGCAGCCACAAGTGATGTTTCTATTCCCATCGATCTGGGGCTGAGCGAGAGCCCCCCTGGAGGGAATGGCTGTTGTTCAGGGTGTCAGATGTCCTGTGGTTGGGTTTCAGATGGATCAGCAGTCCCATCAGTACTGTCAGCAGTGGCTGGAGTTCAGGTTGATACCTACAGTGCTGGCTGTGTGTTTTTAACCCAGTTAATCAAAAACCCGAGAGAGGGACCCAGTAAACTTATGTGGAAATCACTGGGTATGAACCACGGGTTTATCTGCAGAGTCAGTGAACCCGCCCCTTTGGTTCTGTCTGAAGGCAGGCATGCCATGGGCAGACATCAAAAACAAGCTGTGAGAAGTTCAGCCTCAAAATAAACACATGCAAATCGAAGACAGAAATCAAATGTGGGAAACAGTGAAGCTGTGCTGGTTTTGGAAGTATTGTGCTGGCTTCTTGCAGCTGGTCATCTCACCAGACACTGCTTTTTCAGCAGAGGTCTTCTGGCCCATCGTGATCTTCTGGCCCAGTTAGTAAACTCTTCCAGATTTTAATAAGTATATATATTTTATATATAATGAATATTTATAATAAGTATATATTTTAATGAGGATAGCTCCTCCAGAACTTCTCAAAGGAGCAGAATACACAGCACGAGATCAGCCTGCAGAGATCAGTTGGCCTCACTGCTACAGGAATTTAGGCATAGCTTTTTTTTTCTCCAGCATGAAACAGCAAACCAAACCAAACATCACCTCTGCTGATTTTTCTTTTTGTGGAACAAAAATTGAGTTAAGACAGCTTGAGTGAAAGTGGAGATTAAACAGCAGCTTGTTGGAGCAGTTACCTGTTTTCAGCACTCAAACGTAGTTGATTTGAATGGGATTTAGATTTTGGTGTTGGAACCCTTTGCAGCTTCAGCACATGATAAAGACATCTTGTGTTTCATCAGTGAGTTTCTAACTCACAGAATAAAAGAAGTCCATCACTGAATGTTTTCCTGCTGTCTTAATGCTTTTTTGTGTTCGAATCACTACCTGCAATTTCGGTGTTTTGGCAAAGCAAATCATTGAGTGTTGCAATGTGCTGGTGAGGAAGACAGAGAGATTCACTCCTCTGTTTTCCTGCTTGGTCACAGCCATAAAAAAAATGAATTCCTGCCTTTATTTAAGGTTTTACTCTGTAGATAGTATGAGTGAAAGTTTCGCATACGTAGTGGGCTCCAAATGGAGATCAGCTGGAAAAGAAAGACGATACAATTTTATTCCTCTTTGATTTTTACCAGATCCATGAGCATTGTTATCTAAAGGGCTGATGTGTTCTGCAGGGTGGAAATGTGTCCTCTTAAGGCTGAGAAATTTGCCAAATATTTCTGTGGTGGTGTTGGGCCACTGGGGCAACAGTGAGTAATCTGAAAAGACTGGGTCTGTTGTTCTTGATTGTTCTGCTCATTCATTTGGTGCACAAGCCATTAGGGTTTTCATCCACTGTTAAAACCTGTTTTAAGGAAAATGAAAGGGAAAAAATATTATTAACTTACAGGGATCTAGGTGGGACTGTGATGTTCACATACCATGCATTTTATGTCATTATGAACTCCAGGGAGAAGGGAGGGAGTGAGGAGTGTGGCTCTGGTAATATTTTATGCTGCTTTGCCTTCATTTTGCACTGGTTTCAATTGCTACGTGTCAAACAGCACAAGAAATCCAGCTGAGACCCCAGCAGAAGTGATCCTACACGGGGCACTTTTGGAAGCTGATATCCAGTGAAGTGATAGTCATATGCTGTGCATGTTTTACAATAGCTGAAAAAAAGGAGTGTTTGATTGACACCATTTCTTCTTCACTCCTCATCATTGGAACTGCATGCAGGAACTGCTGAGTTTTGAAGCATATGTGGACATCTGTCATGGAAAAATCTATTTTTGAACAGAGCTCCTGTGCCAAAACTATACAAAAATCCTGTCCAAGTGTATTTCTCAGAAGTTACATGGTCTATACCATTAATTATGACTAATAATGACTAATTTGGGTGGCGGTGGTAAATGTTGCCTTCAGGACACAGACACTGAAGCCTTTGTTGTTTGTTTGTTGCTTTTAAACTACCTACCGAGGTCAGTACCTTACATTTCAAGTCAAAATGAAGAGGCATTCCTTTATTGATTTATTTATTTATTTACTGATTTTATGCAAGCACTTAAATTCTTCTGGTGTCTGGTATTAAACACTCTTTGGCTATCTCCTACTTGCAGCAAGCTAATTTTTGTAAGAAATTCAAACATGTGAAGTTGAGCTGTTGGCAGTGGTTAGTGCAGCCTCCAGAAACCCACTTTTAGCTCTAACATGTAGAAGTGATGAAAAGGAGAAGGTGGTGAAAAGAGAAGTCGCAGCTGGCAAGTGGAAATAGAGACTTCTTGGATCCATCTTTAACTCGGTGCATAACCTCAGACACTGTGATTATTCATCCCTGGGATGTCTCAGCTCCCACAGAAACTCAGCAAGGCAAACAGCCCCTTGTGCTTTTATCCTGTGTGTCTCTGAGACAGAAAATGCAAAGTAATATTATTTTTGCTCCTCCCGTTTCCTCACCTGTGGCCTTGTTTTCAAGTTTTAAAGCCTAATCCCAGCAGCCCTGTTGCTGCTTTGTTGGGCATTCTGTCTTCAGTGGCAGAGTGTTTATGATGGGCTCTTTCTTCTCAACTGACCAGGAACTAAAAATATTGCTTCTTCACTGATGGTCTGTGATGAGCATCATTCTGTCTCTGACCTCCCTGGGAATTTATTTGCCTAAAGATATCTATTGAGGCAGCTGAACTGTTGTTTTTTTTTCAAAAGCTGCAGATCAGAAGTGACTCTGTTGACACAGATTTGAGAGGTCTGAGTATCCCTCTCTTCCAAGCACTCAGATGTTCATGTGTTATGTACCCTGATAAATAACTTCTTCACATCTAAATATTATTTTACAAGAAGTTCTCCCCAAATTTATTTCTTAGTTATGTGATAAAATACCTTAGGATTTCAATATCCTAATAAATCTTCCATTAATGTAACAAATTAATAAGATGAACCAGTAATTGATGTTTAATTTTAAAAAGCTTAACTTGAGTACCGTCTCCATTTTTTGTATCCTCCCATTTTGGGAGAGGTGTTTCTTGACAGATTGTCAGTCTGACTTTGGTATTCTTTTGCCTTTTTAAAGGAGGGTGGTTGCACTGGCTTTTGTTGAAGTTGTTCTGCCTTAGAAGGGAGTTTTTCACTCTGTGAAAACTCAGGAGCAAGGCAGACAGAGGGAACAGAACGGTTGCTTTCTATGCTTGGCTTCTGACTCGGCCTGCCAAGTTTTCTTTTGGTGTTCTATTTTCTAGATTACCAACTAAAAAGAAAGTTTCTTGTTGCTAAGCCTCCCAAGAGGCTTGTTTTTACAGAGGATGTTCTCAAGGGAAAAGCTGTAAGATGACTAACAGTGACATGAGAGGACTGTTACTGATGTGGGAGAAGCTGTAGTTTCACCTCCATGAATTTCTGAGTACCCAGTGTAGCTTCTTTTTACATCTGGACCTTCTCCAGTGATGCTCTGTAATGGTTCGAAATTGAAAAAGTAACTGGCATAAATGCTATTCAAGTATTTTTAAACTTATAACTGTGTCTGTAAACAAGAACCACAATAGTCCTGTTTTCAGGAAATCATAACAGTGATAAAATACTCCAGAAGAGCAGGGAGGTTGCTTTTTAAGTTACTGTGCAGTTGGGGTGTCGGTGTTTATTTTTTTGGTCAAGTCCTGGTTTTAGTTTTGTAATGGGAAGAGCACTACAATTATAAATAATAGTTGAGTTGAACAATAACAGTTTTGAATTAATTGGAAAGTTTATTTATATCAATATAGTTTGTTTTCATTGTACATTCTAGAATCTTCCTAATTTAGTTCCCAGTTTACCCTGAAGGAGCTCAAACAAAAAAGCTTAGCAGAAAGTAGTTTTTACTGTTGTCTGATTGTAAATTTCTTAAGGCTTTTCTTGGAATGTGGGAAAGTTGTCTTAATATCTCTCTAGGCATTTTTATGATAAATTTAAATATTTGGTTCTGGCATCTTGCTTGATATAAGACCATGCTTTGTAATTTAATATGATTGGGATTAGTATTTTCCACTCATCAAAGATTAAAATGTTTTGTGTTTTGTTTTTTCTGAAGTAGTCTTTGCAAGATTCTAAAGTGAAGTGTTGTCATGAGTTATGTTTTGGGGGGAAAAATATTTGTGTAAACATTTATGCTTTTTATGACTAAGTAGGTGATCAGTTTAACAATGGCTTTATTGCTTTTGTGGTTTATTTTTCCTTTAAGAGGTGAGAAGTTATAGCTAAATCCCTGAGATTTGTGTGGTTAAGTTTATGGCTCTTTGGGAGCTGAGTCCCCCTGTCTGTGGTACCAAGCTCTTCCCACTGATGGAGAGCAACTTCCACATTAATTGTGGTGAAACTTCATGCCATTTAATCCAATGTATAACGCTGAGTTGTTTCTGTTCTCTCTATTTTTGCTTTTTTTTTTTTTTCCCTGTAGATGTGTGAGCATATTCTTAGCACAAGTGCTTTGCATGAAATGCAAATGTGCCAGTTGTCCTGGCACCAGCACCCTCACGTAACTCCTTCAAATGGCCACGACTCAAGAGAGAGCTGTGTTTGTGCAGCTCTCACTGTGCATTTTCAGAAGCCAAAATGTTCAAGTGTTTGCTGTGCTGTTGAGGAATCGTTCTTTTAACTTTTAACTTCTAGTTGAGGTGAGTTACAGATTTTGAAACTCCGCTTGCACGATTTACGATGCTGCATCTGTGTTCTTTGCAGCAAGTTTGGCATCACTCTGGGACTAGGCAGCAGAGTTTGAAAAAACTTTGTGGTAGCTGGGCTTCAAACAGGGATGATTTTTGTGTGCCTTGCAAGATCTCAGTATCTTGACTTCACAGCTCTGACAGGAGTAGCCAAGCAGGTTTTTGTTGTTGTTGTTGGTTTTTTTAGTTTTTTGCTAGACCTGATCAATATGACTAGATGATGTTAGATTACAGGTTGGGGAGTGACCTCTCAGAGGAAATAATTGGGCATGGACTTAGTTTTGACAAGCTGATAATTATGAGACACAGGGTTTATGGCTTGCTGGGTGAGGGGCTGGAACAGTGTCCCTTAGAGAGATCCAGCTGGAACTGAGTTGCATGAGCACATTCCCAAACTGCAGTGCTGTGACATCAGAAAAAGCACATCCTCACATCCTTCTAGAGACTTTGGCTGAGCCCAAACCTTGCTGAGAAACCAGAACAGGGCAGGACCCTCTCCTTTGCTCTCTAACAGAGAATCTCTGTGCTTCAAGGGGCAAAGGATCCAATATTTATGTGTGTTTTTGCAGATTCCCATCCTTATAAAGGAGATAACACTCAAGAGCTGGTCAAAAATCCCAGACTTACCCTGTATAATTAGTGTTAAAACAGGTTTCTAAGCCCCCTCTAACTATAAATATATAATTGCAGCTACTGCAGTGTGTGTTTGATGTTCTTGCAGGAATGCAAAAGGCTTACAAAAGCAGTATTTAGTAGCAAACATTATTTCAGGTTTGTGATACGTTGTTCCATTACAGATGTAGGTCTTTTGAAGTGCAATTTTTTGTTTGTCTCTCAATTCCTCGTAGGAAAAATGTTGCTGGTGCAAGCATTCATTAATATAATGGTGTTCATTGTGGAAAAACCACTGTGCTTGCCTGCATACAAGTGCTTCACAGTTATTTAGGGTAGTCTGTGGAAAGGGCTGTAAATGCCAACATGGTACCATAGGACTCCATTTGTGTCACAGAAGGCATGTTAGCAGTTAAATACTTAACCTGCCCAGAAATTACGTTTTTCATCCATTTAGGCCCGTGTTTAGAATGAAAAGTATATTATTTCTGAGATGCCTCTTACCCCCTGACTGGCTATGAAAGATGTGCCCATCATTAATGGAGGGGAAACACTGTTGTTCTGTACATCTGACAATGTTAGGATGATGTTTTGGTATTGGGTAATTTTCAGTACTGACATGCACATGGTAGGTTTTGGGGTTTGCACTTGAATATTTTATCTGTAAATTTTAAAAAACATAGCATTTTTTGGTGTATATTTATAACTGAGTGGGGTGCAATAGTGGAGTTATTTTTATATAAAAGTGTGATGTCTTCTCTCAGAGTTCAACTTCTGGCCACAGGAATCTGGTAATGCTTTTGCTTTTCAAGGAATATGATGTGGGATAGACTGTAGCATAAGTTTTTGCTTTGGAGGGTAAATTTCTTGGAATCCTGGCTGGTTGTCTGTGACCTGTGGTGCTGCACATTTCCTTAACTTTACAAAGTGATGAAGAGCAAAAGCATCAGCCATGAGAATATCCAGTTGGTGGCATCTGACCATGTAAGTGAATGTAATTCAGTGTATAAAGGCCAGGAGAGTTAAAATAGATCAAACCACTCTTGAAAAAGTCAGCAGTTTTAACAAGCACCTTTAGGCACAAGAAGGATTTTTCACAGATAAACTCTTTCAGTATTAGGAAATTCTAAAGCCTTCTGCTAACGGGACACGACTTCTCAGAGGCATCTGAAAGTCGTATTTCAAAGCTGGGAAAATGGATGAAGCCAAGTGTCATACTCAGGATTGAGTCAGTGGCAATGATGGACTCACTTTTGTTGCAGTTGGTTTTGCAGTTATTTTTTTCTATGTTTATTTTATTTATAACTTTAGTTTATATTTATTATTTATATTTATATTATGGTGAGCCAACCAACCCCTTGTTGTTCCCATTTTATAAGAGGATGCCTTTGGCAGTTTACCTCTAATGTTCAATGTCACTGGGCACATAATTTTGAGAAGACTAATCCTTGCCTTTCCCAAAGCAGAGAGCACTTGCAAACATCCCAGTTACAAAAAAAAACCTGTTTTCTTTGTCATTCCTGAGGCCTGGCTTGGAAAAAAATCTTGATGGTCTAAACCCACAGAACCTGATTATGTAGAATAGTTTGGTGTATATGCAGAGATGCTTAATGAAAGTTCATAAATGCACTTTTAGTCCTGAACAAGAGCCCAAGCTTGGAAGAAAAGGGAGGACACAATGGAATTTTTTTACAGAATATTTGAATGATGAGATCAGGACAGGATTGCACATCGAAGACACCTTTTAGGCAACTTGGGTAGTCGGGCTGCAGAGCTATTATTAAACCACTGAGGACCCAGAAGTGCAATGCTGCATGAGATTCTGTGCAAGGATCATTGCCTGCACTTCATAACTCTGCCTCTCACTGACAGCAAGAAGGAAAGAACTTGGCTGTGCGTGGCTAAAAGTTTGGGGGCTGATTTATGTGACACGGGTGCTCAGCTGGCATGATGTATGGAAACACCTCTTCTCCCGATGAACTCCCTGTTGTTTGATGTATTTTGAGCGGGTTTACAGTCTGCCCTGTGACAGCTCCAGTGCCCAGGCAGTGGAGATGAAGTGGAGGTGGCTGGCAGTGAAACCTTAAAAAATGTGCTGACACCCAGGCTGAACCAGTGGCCTAGCATCTGATTGATTTCTGGGCTTGGGGTGGTTTTTTTTGGTCCTCTTTTCACTCAGCACTAACACCTTTGTTTCTAAGTTTGCTGGTTTTCTCTCCCTGCTGTACACAGCAGGCTGGGCAGCTTTTTTGGTGTAGTGTGATCTCAGATGTTGGAATATGCAGTCAGCACTTTTTCATCTGCTTCTCTCCAGTGTTAATTGCAAAGCCTTTGCAGCCTGCACCATTGCTTCTTTTCAACTGGGTTTAGTCAGGCTTATTTCTGAAACTAAACAAAGGAGAGGGAGCTGAAGAATTAATACTGGCACCTGCCAGTGCTTGAGTTAATGAGCTATATGAAGGAAAGCCTTGTGAAAGTGCCCTTTTATTTTTTTCCCCCTGTTTTAATTACTCTGGTTATCCTATAGCACCAGTCAGCACTCCAAGTAGTGTTAATTTATTTGCCACAAGAAATCCCATAAAAAGGGCTGCTTCCACGTGTAGATTTAACCCTTACATTTATCCTAACAAATAGAAAAGCAGGTTTTCAGCATGATATGTTCCTCCACTGCCTGCTGAGCTGGGAACTGTGAAGGCAGCAACTGACCCTTCAGTTTTTAGCTGTCCCTCTTCCTTTGCAGCTCTCTGGCTCCAGTCATAAAGGTTTCTGGCCACCTGAGTGCAACACTTTATTTGTGGTAGTTCCTTCTTTTGGCTGTTGCGTGGGAAGAGATATTTGAACCCCAAATCCTGCACAGGATCCAGCTGAGCCAATTTGGAAGCCTCTTCCTAAAGTACAGTGGCAACGTAATAAGGAATTACTATGTCTAAAGGGAAATGAATTTTCTCAGTCTTTACTGAGAATGATAAATTAAAAGGAAGGAATTTAACTTGGATTGTTTGTGATAGAGCTCCAAGTAAAGGGTTTGGGGTTGCCTGTGCTGCTGCCTTGACAGCTTTCTTTAGGATTACCAAACGCACAAACAAAACAAATAATCAGAGAAAGGGAGAGTTTCTTCTTACTGTTCAGAGCCAGCAAAACAAACAATAATAAACAAAATATTTCTGCTGTAATTCATGTGACTCTATCTCAGTATTTATTTATTTTGTTCTTGCAACTTTTTTTTCTCTTGTTTTTTTCTAATTTTGTAATAAAAGTTAAGACTGAAGCTCACCTCACTGTCTTCTCTGAAAATATGAATGGTAGACTGTAGATAATGCTTTGCTCAGCCTGAAATCTACCTTTAAAATATTTTTCTAACAACACATTATTTTTTTTTTTTTAACAAGAGTCCAAAACATCTTATTTATGATAATATTAGGATTAAAAGGCATGATTGAAGGATGTTAACTTTCAATGCAGTTGCATCACTTGGGCAAAAGGAGGGCCCCTCATGGCTCTGTGGGTGCATGAACAGCACCAGCTCAGCATCTTCCCTGCCTGTTGAAAATAATAATGAATTTACTTCTTGGGAAAGCAGAAGATGACCAACAGCATCTCCTGCCAGGGTTGGGGCAGGGGAGTGCTGCAGCAGCCTTTCTCAGCCACTCTGCCAAGACACTTGAGCTTTGGCTGGTGAGAACAGAAGCTGGTGAGAACAGAAGCTGTTCAAGTCACTGAAATCATCCTGTGCGAGGTCCCACTGTGTGTTCTCGAGATGGGAGTCGTAGCCACATCTCGGTGCTCACACTCTCCTGTCCGGTGGCTGACAGGGGGCAGGGTCATCCTGCTTCTTTGTTTACAACAAAATCCTGTCCTGGCCAAGGTTGAGAGTGAGATTTGGAGAGATCAGGCCTTAAAAAAAGGGCTTCTGGAGTCATTCTGTGCTTGGGTTTGGGGTATTACATGAGAGCACCAATGGTTTTCTACAGTAGTTCTTTGTCACATCCAGCCTTGGAACCCCTGTTTGAAACGGTGATCTCAGAACATCCTTTGCCAAATCATTACACTATTTGTTTTCAGTAGTTTCCTTTTCATCTTTTAAGATGTTAGCTTTAATTTCTCAACTACAGGCATTTTTTCCCTTTCACTTGCCTCACTTTTCATGAATGCTTCCTAGGCTTTTGTGAATAATATTAAATTTTAGCTGTGTTTTAGCAGTGTTTTCTAGTGAAACCACTTTAAAAAACATTAGACTTTCTACACAAATACAGCATTTCGTTTACTGACATTTTCTGGGTGCTGTTCTGGACGGAGTTGAGGGCTTTTTTCATGTAAACACTGTACACGTGCACTTCACCACCAGGTGCCAGGTGGATAGACCAAATTAAATGTACTCTTCAACTCCAAAACAGAAATGTCCCCATCTTCTTCCTAAAACAATGCCATTTTTTTAAAAGTTTAGAAAGGAATGTCAGATTCTCTGGTTGTAGCTTCACTGTTGCTGTTCTGTGAAGTTCAAAAATACGATCTTGAAGCAGCACATCATTCAGTATAAAGGCCTGCTGTTGGCTTTTTATCTGCAGAATTACCCCTTTTCACAGCTATTTATGGCCTTAGTTTAGTACTATCTGTATTTGGTTTGCTCATCCTTCTCTGTGCTCCCCTTCATTTCTCTGAAATGCCCCATGTGGAGTGACTGAAGCTTTAAATCCACTTGTCTTGTCAACTGTACTTGCCACATCTGCAACAGCGTTAGCCCAGAAGGTTTTATGGGGGTTGGGTAATATCCTTGGAGTTGCCTCGTGGTCCTTGGAGAATCCTTGTTGACATTCCAGGATGTCTCTGGATGGGGTTGCTTTTGTTTTCACATCAGTCAGTCGATGTGCTTGTTCTACCAGCTTACCCCTTTATCTCAGAAAATATATCCTGGGCAGGTTCTTATTCTGTATTTTGGCTGTTCCAAAACTATTTTCCTTTTTTTTTTTTTCTCTTTCTTGTTCTTTTTTTATTTTTATTTTAATTCTCTCATCCATTAAGAACACCAAAGTTCCCCAGCAAAATAAACCAGAGAATGTTGCTGCTGTCTTTCTTCTGTGTTGGATCTTAATCAGAAAATTAGTGGTAAGGATAATGAAGGGACTTTGCATTGCATTTTTAGCATAATTAAACAGCAGATAGCTAAAGGAAACCAGCATACAAATGCTGAAAATATTTGTGTTATGTTTCTTGGATTTATTGTTTATTATAAAACAGTAAACAATGGAATATATGCATTGTTCTTCCTCATAAAAAATTTCCATAACTAATGTTACTACATTAATTTATTAGCTCCTATAAATTTCTCCTTATCTATATATGTAATGTGTATTTATACATAATTATTAAATGTATATTCATATTCGTCTGAGCAAATATCAGTTAACAAGAGCCATTTGAGTTATGGATCAATTAACAGAAATCAATCAATCATTGTCCTAATTGGAAGTTATCTTAGAAAGAGCTGCATTCACCAAACTTCATAGTAAAGAAAAATAAAGCATTGAGTAAAGCAACTTCAAAATGAGAGTGCTGGATAGGGTGGAAGTTGTGCTTTAGGAGCAACTGTGAAGATGAAAGTCTCATTTGTACAACTGGGAAATCCTTCTTAGCCACCACCTCTAAGGAAAATTAAAAACAGGACAAGATGAGACTCAACAGCCCTGTCCTAAAACTTAGAAACTAAATAATTGAACCACTACTGTGGAATTTTTTATGGTTATGGCCTCTTTCCAGTTTTCCATATGTGGGAAAAAAAATGGCCTGTATAGTAACTTTTTAATGACTCTTTTCTTTATTTCATATACTAATTTTCCCAGTCTCGAATATATAATTAGAGAGATGAAGCCTGTAGATAAATCCAAGCTTCTGCTAATCTGTTTCCACTGCTCAACATTTCTGCTGTCAAAATCAGGCTACGTGGAAGCAAATGCAGTTCCAATTTATTTTAATGGGAATTCAGAATTTTTCAGATCGTGGCTGATTAAAGCTGCTCCCGATACCGATTTGTTGTAAATTATTCTTGTTTTGCGTAACCCCTGAACGTATTAATTTTGCTACTTAAAAACTGCTGCTGACAATTAGATAACCAGGCTGTCACTCCAAGTTTTTCACCACTGAACTTGGCAGTGTTTAACTGGCCCTTTTCTGCCTCATCTCTGGGAGTCCATCCCCAAAGAGCCAGTGTTAAATTTAGTGGATATAAAGGCTGAATTATCTCATGGATTCTGCTCATCCCGGCCAAATCTTTTCTTGCTTAAGCTGGAACAGTTTCAGGAGCTCTTATGAAACCAAGTATTTTTAGTGATCTGGACTTTATAGAATACTTGGCTAGGAAAATAACAACCTATTTTTTTCCCCCCTGTATAATAGGAAGGACATTGCTTTTTACTTCTACTTTTTACTTGGACTGTGGTATCTTAGTAGAAAATGATCATGAAACAACAATAGGAGGAGAGTCTAAAAATTTTTAATTAGCATTTTACCCATTTAATTCCTATTATTTTCAAATAAGCCTACTACCTCAACACTCATTTGCACTGTTTTCCTTGCCTCCTTAAATATTTCCTTACCTCTGTTTATGCCCTGTAGAAAATTTGACCTGATATTTGTTTATGGGCTTAATGTTCAAATTGTGCCAATCTGGGATTTTATAATGTTGATATTAACAACTGATATTTTCAAGAGTTGTCAAAATGAATTTCAATTCTCTAAAAAGTCACCTGTCTGTGAAAATATTTCTTTTCAGAACTGTCAGTAGTGCAGACAGGCCAAGACTGAGAGGTGCAAATCATCCTACAAGCCAGAAGTCTGGACATTCTGCCCCTGCCTGCCCACTGGGCAGCTTAATATTCCTTCTGGTGAATTTTAGACAGTTGTTTTTCCCTTTGCAGATTCCCAATGAAAGAATCTGAGGGTGTGCAGAGAGTGCTCCACGTGTCCCTCTGTTCTCTAGAAGAGCCAGCTCTGGGAATTGCTCTTTCTTCTCCCTTGAATTTAATCTTTTTGCTTCTGAACATGGGAAGTGGACATCCCTTAAACTGGATGGGAGTGTCCTACTGAATTGATCATGGTAGTGTCAGTCTCTGATAACTTTTGGAAAGTTAAGGATAGGAGTCATTGTCATGAGGAGAACCATTGCCCCAGATAAAGCAAAGCAAAAGGAGGGTGCAGCCGAGCAGGGCAGTGACATTCCAACTGCTTGGAGGGGTAAATAGGGAGGATTAATACGATTCAGGGCCAATTTAAAAATACTGCATCACTCTTTTCTGAACTGGGAGTGTTGACAGCTGTTAAATCAGTTGTAAGTATTACAGCTCTTAAGTTATATTATTCCTCAGGAATAACAAGGCTTGTTGCTGCTGGACTGCTTCAGGTGTTTGCTGGACACACTTATAACAAATGTTCACTGCAACCCAGAAGTGGGAAAAGAGCAACACATCCTTTAGCCGTGAATCCTAACGTAGGAGAAAAGTTCTCCTTGTTGGGGAACAGTTAGAAAGTGAATGATGGTTGTACCTGGAAGTGGCTGGTCGGTGCAAACCAGTGTCCCAGTTCACAGCTGGACCTGAAGGGCTGCCTGTGTGCCATTTTCCTGGCACCCAGTGGGGATGTGAGGGCTTAATCAGCTGCTGTTTTGGGCGGTTTTGGGTCTGCAGTGCCAGGTTTGTGACTCTGGGAAGCTGTCATGGATGAGGTCAGCAGAGCAGACCACAGTGCTGGTGACATTCATGTCTATGGAAGATGATTTCTGATTAGTTAGGCTATAATAGGACGTTTTACTAATGCATTTTGACAGTCCCTTCAAAACACAGTTACTCTTGCCTATGGTAACCACTTGTGTACTTCAATTGACATGCAGGACAGGCAGAAAGGAGAAGAGCAAGTTAAAAACAACATATAAAAGCTTTACTGACTTACATGGACACAGGTTTATACTGGGCTCAGAGCGTGTTTATGAATGCTTTTGTATCTGTTGTTATGAGGTTTCTGTTATACTTCAAATAACTGGATTCCTCTGTGTGAAGCACAGAGCCTTAAATAGGAGAAAAGCTGTATTTGGGCTGCTTACAACTGAGATAAACACACTCACTCTGTGGTTTTGGGGGTGAAATGAGAGTTTGTGATCTGCTGGACCACGGCTGGGTTCTCAGAACTAACGTGGTTAGCAGTGAGAGGGGTAACCACCAAGCAATGAACAAACTCTGTTCCTGTTCTCTGGGTGTCAGCAGGGATTCTGAGGGGCTCCTTTGTCTCTGGGTTTTATTTCTTGTTTGTTGTTAAAAACAGCAGTGTCTCGTGTAGGCTGGGGTGTTTTCTGCAGAGCAAGCAACAGTATTACCTTCATTTTATCTTAGTGTGGTTCTGATTTAAGGGACAGGGTCTGAAAGGGGAGTTTCATGTTCGATGCCCAGTGACTGCTGGATGTTCAACATTTTTCAATTGTAGTAAATAGTGACAAAATGCTGTGTGTGCTGGAAGCCAGTGGTCAAAGTCAAGCAGCAAATTACTTCAGTTAAAACTCTATTTTTCAAGAACAGCCTTTCCTGTTTGTTGTTTTCTTGATTGTTTTCACTGGAGAAATCAGCTTCTCTGTGTTTGTTGAACAGCTTAACCTCTGTTGTTGTCAGAAATACACTGTACACTCCACGTTAAATAAATATTGGTGTTGTCCATCTTTGCCACCTATTGCTATGGGTAGGACTGCTGAGAGCCTAGAAAGAAGACTTGAGATTTTTCACTACTCTCTGCCTGTAACTTGTTTTAATTTTTGCACATAATGGAAGATTTAAAAGACTTTATTATATGATAAAATGTAGGACTTTTGTTACAGGTATATTGGCTATCCTTCAGATGGCTGATTAAACTACTGTTCTATTACTAGGCAACAATTTCCTGTGTTTTATATACATCAATGTGGTGCTATATCACTTATAATCTAGACAACAATGGACTGCTCTGGCCCAGTTAGATTCAATTTTGGTTCAATAATATCCTACCATATAACTTGCTTCATTTTCAAATGTGCCATCGGGTTTTATGACGTGATTTTGGTCAGAAAAACTAAAGTAGGTCTTTTAGGAAGAGACCTCTGATCAGAGTTTTACTAAGCAGAGTAACCAGGTGTAATCTGACTTCCCTATTTTCAGGATAAAGCAGAAAAATTGTTTCAGCTCAGCTGCAGAGCCCGTGGCTCAAACCTCTTAGTCAGCTCCAAAGGATTCCAGTGGGAGTAGCTGGGAATATTTCTAGTAGGGTAAAAACCACCATAGCCCCTGTTCTGCACCAGTTGGTACTGAGAGATGAAGATTTTCATATCTCACGGTGGATTTGCCTAAATGCTCTCAGCTTTGGGGGGTTTTGTGTGTCCTTTCAACCTCCTTCGTTTCTGCTTTTGAATGTTAAAGCAAGAAGTGAGAAAAATGAATATTAAAACCGGTGTTGTAGTTAAATTCATTGTGTTTCCAACGTTGTTCCCTCATTCAGGAAATGGCACGATGTCTATACAGCAAATGCTTTCATGGAAAACGTAATGCAGTCGGGATATATATTGTAATGCTGTTCTTTGATTATTTTCCTCATAAAATCCAGTAGTATTAACCTGCTGCTACAGTTAAGCTTCAGTGGAATTGAAAAGTGTTAATTGAACATGTGGCGTTTTACACTACCACACAATATCATTTTTTTTTAGAGAACACGATACTGGAAACTCGGTTTCCTCTCCCTTCTGATGAATTTTCTGCATAGCAAAGTGAATGCTGTTGGAGAATATTGAGTTCTTGCTTTTGTTACTCTTTATAAAGCTTCCCCTCAGCAAGGACAGATTTAATTCTGTAGGAAATACCCTGTAAAATGCAATACATCAGATTCTTTGTTTTCTAAATAGCTGAGATTCTACCCCCCTTGGGTTCACGCAGGTATCAGGCTAGACCATAAAAATGCTGAACTGTGGGATTTCTTTTTTTTTTAATTTACATTTAATTGGGTTTTTGTTCAGTGGATAATTGCTTACCCTGCAAAGCCAGACTTCTTTTAATACATGCATAGAAAATGCATGTTAAGTAATTAAGAATTTTTTTTAAAAAAAAGTTAAAATACCAAGGAAGAACAGGTAAAATTTTGCTAAAGCATACAATTTATTAATACTGCACTGGAGTGGTTAGGTAGTTTTACAAGAGCCTTGGGCTTTTCCTCTCAGCTGTGAGAAGACTGTCAGTGCACAGATGTCCCCAGAGGCCATAACTGTTTAATTTTCAGGCTTTCTGCTGGAGGGATGAAAATACAGTCAGGGAAAAAGGCACGAGAAAAGAAGAGGTTGTTCTGACAGTGATAAAGCTGCAATGTTTTGGTCTTCTGCTTAAAGCCTTTCTTTAGGAATCACTGAAACCTCTCTCTGCCTGTTCTACATCCCATTAAACACGGTAAAATACAGATTATCATGTCTGTTTATTTGTATTTCTACAAATATAAATATTTATATCTAAAATGCTCATATAGATGCACCCATTAAGTGGCATTAACAGCATCATTAGCAAAGCAATGGCTGTTTCTTGTCCCCTGTTACAAATTATGGCTTCGTTCTGAAGCACTAAATTATATCCCAGACTTATGTCAGCAAGTTGTGACAGTGGCTTTTTCCTCCAGGTTTAAATTCCTGCCACTGCAGCACCATTTCTCTTCCCAAGAGCTTCCCTTTCCTAGCACCAGCTCCCAGTGAATACCAAGAGGCAATATGTCCAATAGGGGAAACTATCAGTAAGGGATAGCCACACAGTTTTAGCTTTTCATCCCCTGTTAATCTCAGTGCTTAAAAATGCCAACTTTTTTTTGGTTTGTGTTTTGTTTTTGTGGGTTTTTTGGGTTTTGGTGGTGGTGGTGGTTGTTTTTGTAAGGGAGGACAGCGTAGCATCCCCAGTGCTTGCTTCCTAAACTTTGAGGTGTAGATGCATCTAGCTGTGTCTTCAGCCTCCAGAGGCTGAATTAAAAATTATATTTATGTATATTTTATATGCATATTATATTAAAATATATTAAAGTTAGGGAAACAAGGAGCTATCTTTTAGATACTTCTTGCAAATTAGAGATAAACTGAAATGTGCCTCAACCCCGACCCCAGAGAACATCTCTAAGGGGAAAGGCATTTGTTACATTTCTTTTCCAATTAATCTGACAGCTCTGCTGAGACTTCTAACAAAAGTACTAATTCCTGCTAATTGCAGGAGTGGACCTGTGTCGCCAGGGAGCTGGGCTGAGCTCTTGGTAACATCACACAACCCACCAGGCAGGCAGCACATGGGTTAGGAGGGTCACTGGAAGGAAGAACACTGGATTTGGAGCCTGTTCTGCATTAATTTTTTTTTTCACCTGCAAAGTGGGGACAAGCCAAAGACTCCTGTGTGTGCTGACAGAGGTAGAAAGTTGCAAAAGAACATTCAGCTGTAGTAAATACAAGATCACCTTTCTTCCCTCCCCGAGATAAAATATATATATACCTTTTGTGCATCTGAATTGACTGTTTTGGCTTGAATATGTGCTAAAAATCTACCAGATCTGAAGGTAATATAATTTTTTTTTCCACTTTCCATTGACTACCTAGACTAGAGGGACATATCAGAGAAATTCATTGAGACCAGTAACTTGAAAAAAAAAAAAAAAAAAGCCCAAACATTGGATTTTCTACATGAAGGACAGTACAATGGAGGATGAACATAATTAACATAATTAGCCTTTGTCAAAAACTAAATTAACAGGTGTATCACACCTTATATTTCCAGGTTTTTGAAATAACATCTAGATTGTAGGTGTGAGGGTGAATTAGTGAGGAATTATTGTCTGAAGCTGTTGGGATTCTATGTCTAGTTTGCCTTTGAGGAGCCTATAGTGTAATTTTTGTGCCAGGGAAAAATTATTTCTTCGCTTTTTATCCTTGCTGAGTGATCACTTAAAATTCCTTGTGTGTGTATTTGTACAACCTTTATTTTTTTTTTTCCCCTGTTCAAGTTGATGTTGGTAGTTGCTGGTAGCAATCACGAGCTGGAATGCACTGCAGAACAGGAGATAGAGAAGCCTGCAAGGCACAAAAAGTGGAGCTGTTTTAAGCTGTGGCTGAGAAGGTGCAGTGTTATTCCCTCAGCAGAACGCTATCTCTTATGTACATATAATTAATATGTCTGCCACTAACAGTTATTAAACAAAGAACAGGAATTGTTTCTGCTGGATGACTTGACCTGGGAGTAAAGCCAATTTAAAAAGCATCTGATTAAAATACGTTAAGGTCACAGATCAACTGTAAAATATGAAGTGGGGAGGAAAAAGCAGAAATTTACTTGTGAGTAAGATGAAATACTACTGGATTTTTTTTTTTTTTTGTGCTAGCAGCAGCTTTCAGGTGTAAAAAATGGAAAGGGCTCCTTCTGAAGTGTATTTTTCTAGAACCATTTCAGTCAATGCATTGACTCCTTTCCCCCCCACACACAGCACAGTCCACCCTGCTGGCACAGGGGCTGGACAGAGGGGACAGAGATGATTTCCTGAGCTCTCAGGTTTTGGGCCTCTTGCTGTTGGAGGCAGATTGGTGATGGGGAAAGAAATTTGCATCAGTTTTTGTGTTAATTGCTGATTCCTTCTAACAGCTGCAGTAGCTCTTCAAATTTGGCAGCAGCTTTGGCTGTGATGGCTGCATTTTCCAGTCTAGAGATGCAGAAGTACCCATGATGCAGTGGTTTCTCCTGCAAAGAAAACTTACAAACAGTTGCATTTTTCCATTCTTTTTCTAATAACAGGAGTGGTAGGGATTCACTTCAGTATTTAAAACACAACTTTCAGTTTTGTGCCTGCATTTTCACAATAGAAGGTATGTCTTGTACACAGAAAAGACAACTTCAGATTTTATTGATTTGCTTATAATGCTTGGCAAAAAAAATGGCTGGATTGCTTCTGCAGCTGCTCCCAGCACCAACTATTCTGTAATTATTTGAGGTATTACGTCCAATGTGCCAAAGACTCCAGGGAAGGCAATATAAGATTACAAAGAATAATTGTAAGGGGTTTTTTTTAACTGTAGGTTTTTATTTCTTCAACAAACAGAATAGACTCCTACTGATAATTAAAGAAGTTCAGTATCCTTGCCTCTTTCTGGGGATATTCCTATTTCTACTGCAAGGAGTAATACTTAGTTTTGAGGCCTATTTACTTAAATGTTGTCTTACTGTTTATTGGGATCTGATGACAAGAGGCTGAAGTTCAATGGAAATATGAATCAAGAATACACAGTAACTTTTAGAACTCTATTTGGGCTAGGTTGGTATACAGGACCTACAGGCCCAGGAGAGAGAGTGAGAGAGGATGATGCACACATTCATATAACCCTATAGATTATGTGGCTTTTCATACATTAATAAACAATGAGAGCTCCTGAAGATGATTCCAGTGCTCTGAGGGATTTTGCAGGAAACCTACAATATAAAGTATTGTTTCATCCTGAGCAGGGTGCCTTAGGGAACAAGGGAGGAAAAAAAGAGCCATGGAGACACTTTGAAAAGGGGCTGGAGAAAGAACGGTGCCAAGATGCAAGATTGGGTGTGGGCATCAGGGTGAGCCAAAGGTCATCCTGGGGCTTCAGGTCCAGCCTCAGGACCTCTGCTGCTGCTCCTTGGCATGTCATTCCCACAGCTGACTGTGGGAATAGTTTTGCAAAGCCCCTCGAGCAGTGACCACGCACATGGGGGACGTTTCTCTGTCCTCTCTGCAGGGGACAGGAGGTTTATCCTGGGATTAATCCCATGTGTCTAGTTAACACCCACCATGAGGAAAGGTTTATGACTGAATTCTCTTATTTCCTAAATGCTGTGGATTAAACACCACAGTGGCATTTCAGCCTGGGCTGTTTGAGTGAAGAGCAGAGGAACCAAGGGAGGAAAACACCCCATCACCTGGAGGATGCTGCAAACACCCAGTGTGTCATGGGTGTGGATATCCATTTCCAGAGGGCTGTGATGCTCAAGCCTTGCCTCAAAGCATCCTGCCTCTGTTCAGAGCACAAAAAGCGGGGTGTGAGTCAGTTTGCAAATGAAGATTTGCTTTGACCTTGTGCAGGGAGATGGACCCTGTCAGGCCTGGAAGTCATCGGCTCAGGCAGCACAGGCTCCAGCTGTTAGTTGGTATTTACAGCTGGGAATTGGTGATGCTAGGGGGCTGCAGGGTCTGCATACTAAAATGCTCCTCTTCACCACCAGGTTTATATTTTAATTTAAAATTAATTTTGATTTAAATGAATAATTTAACCCTTAATTAGGAGTGTGTTTTCACCTCAAACAGGTTAGTCAAGCAGAGGCCAAATTCACTTTACTGTTGAAAAGATAGTCACATTTTTTTAATCAGTAGCTACCATGCATTTGTTTTTGTTTCACTAACTTCCTCCTCTCTCTGTCACAGAGATAGACTCATCAGCTATAGCTTAAGGAAATTCATTTTCATACAGTCCTGAAATTCTTACCAGACTTTGACAAAGTCATCATGGCCTCACATTGAAATAAGAGATTGAAATCAGACTGGAAACAGTTTTTTTTTTTCTTCCTGGACCATTGCATCTGCTTCCTCTTGCATCATTCCCCCTTGTGAGGGAAAGAAAAATTTCTAAGCTTTTAGAGGAAATCGTGGAGAAAAAGTAACTGCTGTTCACAGCTGGTTTCTATGCTGAAATTACAGACTCTATGAAGAGTTCCTGTTCTATTTTCAACCTAACTGAAACCAAAGCCATGGTACTCACCTCAAAAAGCCAAACTTTTTTCCACTAGTACATATAATCCGATTTGTCTGACAGGGAAATGAATGCATTTCGAAGTCACAGCTTTATTTTTTCTTATATATCAGAATTTAAAAAAAATTGCTAGAAAAAGAATAATTATAGTAAGTACATTAATGACATTTTTCATTCCACAGTTCCATTTCAAGTATGATTCCATTATTTTTTTTTCTCTCTTTTGGGCTGTAGTTGTGAATAATCTTAAATTGATCTGACAGACGAAGACAGAAAGTGCAAGACAGCCAGAGGGGGAAACATGAGATTGGGATGCCCTTGCTGGGGCATACTGGGACAGCAGCAATCTGACCTGCTCACGCCCTCACCCTGACTGTGATCTCTTCCTACTGAAATATGAAGTGCAAAACTATGAAATGCCTGTCCCTCTGGAAAGGAAAAAGCCTGATGTTGTGTTAGCAGGGTGCTTCCTGCATGTTCCTCTTCCTTCTTGCTTTTTTCTTGGCCCCACATCACCAGCACCTTTTCTTCTATGAGTCCTGTGGGTTTTTACCTGAGGGATGAAAGAGCCATAGATTAATGGAGAAATTTGATTCATTCCTTTCTCTTCTTCACAGAGTCTGTCCACTTCTTATGTAAGCTTGTTTTACTGATGTTCAGCTCACTGCTGTGTTAAAATGCTGCTTTGAAAGTGTCCCAAATACACAGTCTTGCTGTATTTCCATCCAGTAGCTGAATTCTCATGTGTTACAGTCCTATGACTAAAAAATGCTTAATAAGCAGTGGAAATTGTGTGGAAATATTCAGTTTTAAGCTATTAGTCTTCTTCGTCTCATTACATTAAACTACCATATAGAATTATTTTTAAAAATTCCATTATATATATTCTTAAATACATCTTTGCCTTGTGTGTGCCTGCCCATAAATGTAAAGTGTCCCTTCAAGCTGAGCAGAAGCAAAACCATTGGAGCTTGATCCTTGGCAGTAAGCTTCAATGATTTTTTTTGAGAAAGTGCTGTGTAATTAGCTGGGAGATGAAGTGTGGTGTTTATTCCTTCATGTGTTTGCTTGGTTTTATTTAGTTTATTTAGTTTGCTTAGTTACTGGTGCTGGAAAGAACAGGATTGGAATCCATTCTTTTCTCTGCCTGGCTCATTGTCTTAGGATTGGGAACAGAGACAGTAAAATCATTGCAGGTTCCTCTGTCAGCCAGAGGGACACCAAAGAGGCTTGCTCAAGGTACATCACGAGGCAATATTTGGGAGTAAAGAGGATTTGAGTCATAAAAGGCTGCAAAAATAACTGGAAAACAACAACAACAAAAAAAGCCAGTTGTTTCCTGCTGCATTTCCTCCTAGTGGAGGTGTGCAAGAGTGGCTTAGGTTTCCTTAACTTGGCTTAATTTCCTTAATTTCTTTAAATTCCTCTGCAGCCCTCGAGGGGAGTGAAACATCAGAAACTCCAGCTGAAGGTGGACAGGCTGTGCCAGGTCAGGCAGGTTGGTGCTGCAGGAAAGAAGCTGGAGCAGGAGGTGCCTTTCCCAGCTGCTTTGCCAGCATGGAAGTCAGAGGGAGCAGCTGCAGCCAGGGCTGGGAAGTGCTTGAAGGGTGGCTGAGATAAATGCTTCCCTGTGACACACTCCATGTTTCTCACACTGTTTTCAGCACAGGGGGAGGAGGATTTCCCTTATGAAGATGTTTCAGGGTGGGGCAGAGTAGTTATGTCGCTGCTTTGTCAGTGCATTTCACTCAGGTGTTTGGCATTGGGGACCAACCCACAGCTTTGCCTTACCCAGGTGTTCAGTTGGGTTTTGATCACAGACAAGAATGTTCCCTGTCTGCCCCATCATTTACAAAGATGCTGATACTTTTATTCGGCCTTTTTGCCCATCCAAAGACTTTGCTGTTTTGGCAGTTCATGAGTGAACACAAAACACCACATAATCTCAGATTTTATGCCATGTTTATGAATCAGTTCATCTCCATAAGCAGATTGCAAAGTGTGTTACCTGAGACTGGTAAACCCATTCTTTTGGCTTCAAATTAGCATTTAATTCAGTGACAGGTCCCTAAGCTTAACTGTCTAGGGCCCAGACACAGAAAGAAGCCATGTTTTCCTTTGTATTACTCTTGTTTTTAACATGATATTTTTAATGACAGTATACTGGGTTTTTCCTGATGTGCTTCTGCATTAGGCAGTGTTTGCTGAGGAACCAAAGTGTAGCAAAAGCTGAATTTGTTCTAAGATGTGGTCCTTTTTGTTAGCACGTGGTTTTTGTAAGTATGAGCACAGACCTGTGTGTGACCAGCATCAGGCAGAATTTTTTTGCTTCAGAAATGCCATTTGGAGATGGATGCTTGCCTTGGGGGAAAGCAGCAGCTGAACAGCAGAGTCTGCCGATTCCTATCTGCTTTTCATCTCTTTTTTCATCATCTTGGTGGAAAGAAGTCAACACTTTTATTTCACTACATAGGTTGTCCATAAAAAGCTATTTCCTAAATTGTTCCTTTCTATATAACTTGCTTCTTCTGATGCAAACTTGGCCCTGAGTCAGTCTAAAATGCAGCAGGAGTCAAAACAGAGGGAGTGTGCCGATGTAAATAAAACACCACCCCCCAGAGTTTTTCAGAAGCAGCTTTTGTGGCTCAAGCCCCATCCCTAGAGGACTGGGTTAATGTTAAAAATACCCTCATTATGCAAATTATTGATAGCATCAGAAGCATCTCACTGAGCCTGATGCACGGTCCTTCAGAAATGGAACAGATCTTTCACTGTTCGGGTTGTTTTCTTGATTTTGCCTTCTTAGTCCTAATGAACTGAAGAGAAATAGTTTACAACTAGTGTGCCCTTGTCAGCAACCCTCAGCAGTAGAGAGAGGATAAAGTTAGCTTCTTCTGCAGGATAGGGCCAAGGCTTTGGTAAATTAGCCAGAAGAAAAGAAAAATAAGGGAAGTTCTCAAAATGAATCATAGAAAATATTTATTCTTAGTGGTGCAATGCACTGGTTTGTTTTAAATGCCAAATCCAAGCTAATGCATTAAGAACTCCACTTTACCAAGAGGTTTTATTTCCATCAGCTCTCATTATGAGAAAAATCTGTAATTTCAGACCATAAATGCCTGCAAACTGTGATCTGCATATGGATATGCTCCAGGGCAGTGGTCACACTTTAAAAATCAAGATATCCATGGAATTTAAAAACCACACTCCTGTTATTTTCGCAGCCTGTCGACCCGGGTTCTACAAAGCCTCTGCTGGCAACGTGAAGTGTGCCAAATGCCCTCCCCACAGCTCCACCTACGAAGACGCCTCTCTGAACTGCAGGTGTGAAAAGAATTACTTTCGCTCTGAGAAAGACCCTCCATCCATGGCTTGCACCAGTGAGTAGCATCATCGTGCTCCGGGCTGTCATCCCTGCTCCTCCATCTGCACCCCATAACAACAGCTTGCTTGCTTCCTCCCATGTCCCACTGCAGCCAGCCATCCATCCACTTCCTCACGTCCAGGAGGGGAGCTAGGGTTTGGAAATTCCTGCTTTCAGCCCTCAGCTGCACCCTGAGGTGATAAGAAAACAACATGGTCCTTAATAGTCTAGGTCTGCAGTCTGTAGTGAAATATTTCAGGAATGTCTAACTGGAAGAGTTTGGTTATTTATGCTTTTTACTTTTGTGTTTTTACTCCCTTGTTACTCACTCCTCTGATTTCCTTTTCCAGGACCGCCATCCGCTCCGAGAAACGTCATCTCCAACATCAACGAGACGTCTGTCATCCTGGACTGGAGCTGGCCCCTGGACACCGGGGGTCGGAAAGACGTCACCTTCAACATCATCTGCAAGAAGTGTGGGGTTAACACCAAGCTGTGCGAGCCCTGCAGCGACAACGTGAGGTTCCTGCCCCGCCAGGCCGGGCTCACCAACACCACGGTGACAGTGGTGGACCTTTTGGCACACACCAATTACACCTTCGAGATCGATGCGGTCAACGGGGTGTCCGACCTGAGCGCGTTTTCCAGGCAGTTCGCCGCCGTCAGCATCACCACTAATCAGGCTGGTGAGTCCCTTTCTCATCTACCCCTTTTTTTTTTTTTTCCTGTTCAAAACCAGGTGCCTTTGTTTCCTTTCTTTACTGTGCAGAATTTACCTTGCACGCTGTTGGTGAATATTAACACGTTGTTAATAGTCTTCTTTTAGAAGAATAGTCAAGTCAATTAGTTACCCTTGCACACTTTTAGTGTGCAAGGGTAACTAATTGACTTGACTATTCTTCTAAAAGTAAGAGCAGAAACAAACCCAGTGTGTGTTTCTGTCAAAAACCTGGCAGCATGGCTGTTATGACTAACTCCCAGTTCCCAGTTAATAGCCCCTAATAGCAGACTCACACAATCCCTTAACCAGAATGTGTTTTATTAATAAAACCGGATTTTAATAAAACACTCATTTCGATAATCTCCAACGTAAATTCCTTTAGTTATCTCAGTGATTAATTTTGATTAAATAGAAGTGGAAAAAAAAAAGGCTTTGATGTTAGACACATAAAAAGCTAACATTAAATTACAGTGGTTTAAAAACACAGCTTTTTTTTTTGTTTAAAAACACCCCTTCACAAGTTGTCTCACCAGCTCTGAATTATTGCCAACATGATGGAGGTGTGGAGCTGAATACAGAATTAAGTCCTGATGTTGTGGTTGATAGTATCCAAAAGGGCAGCTCTGCTTCTGTGGAGACTTATTAAAGTCCCTGCTGAGCACAGCAGTGTGCCCTGACTGTTGGACCAGAGCTTCTGTCAGTGCTGCACTGGTCTACCACTTGCTTTTCATTTAAGGTTCCATCTATCTTAAAGATGAGAAGAATCCAGACTCTTCTCTGGCGTTTGGTTGGGTGCAGTTTTCTTTTAGGAGCAAATGTATGCCAATGAAGAGTAAGACTAGATCCTGAAATGTCTCTTATTGTGCTCCGTGAGTTCACCATCAGGAAGCTCTGTACTTGAAAACATTCATGTTTGCAGTCAGTCCTCTCCCACCTCCTCCCAACCCACGCCCCGTCCCCAAAATACCTACACTTCTGTGTTCCTTCCATCACAAACGAGTTAACGTTGTTCTGAGTAGGCATTCTCCTGGTGGGCTGTGTCACTGCAGTGAGTTTCACTGGAGAGGATGTATCTCCTCTCCTCAGATCACGGATCAGCTTTGGTGGGAGGCATGAAAATGTGAGAACAGACTGTTTTCCTGACACCAGTCACCACTCCTCCAAATGCTCTGGAGGGCTGTCTAACTGTGCAGTGGGCAGACAGAGGAGAATCTACCCAGCTGAGACATCTTCTCATGAGCTCTTTCTCATCCAGGCATTGACTTCATTTCTGAAACCTGCAGTCAATGCATTTCTGGCACTGGCAGCTCTGTTTAATACAATCCACAGGCTGTTTAAGCAGTTTCTCAATCTGTTTCCTACTTTTATGCATAGCCCATTTTTTCTTTAAGGACATTTAGGGGATAGAGGTTGCTGTCTCTTGATCATGCTAATTGTTTTTTACTATATTAGAATTCTCTTAGAAGTCCTGCAAGTTGCTAAAATTAGACCTCAGATATGTACATAAGTAATCTTTTAGAGCATAATTACACAAATACAATTTGTCTTGCTTTCCTTTACTGTTAAGATCAAAAAATGCACCAGAAGCATATTTTTAGCTAATGTCATTCTTGAAACACCTGGGGGGAGAGAGGTGGAGAAAAATTATGATCATCTATCTTAAATTGCATTGTGATGAAGGGTTTAACTGGGAGGGGTCTCAAAAAAGAATTAAAGCATTTTTGAGCTGGATCTGGAGGAGACCAAAAGACTCCAAAAGCCAGTCATGACTCAAGGGATATTATTTGCTCTGACTTGAGGTGCATTTCTTCAAGGATAGGGTTATCTACCAGTTGGATAAATCTCTGGTTAAATGATTAAACTCCTGCTGGACTCAAGGAAGTAAGAGAGATGTATTTCTTTGGGAGATTATTCCATGGGTGAGGTATCCCATGGGGTGATAGGATCAGTGCAGCAGAACAGATCCTGGGGACAGAGCCCCTGGCAAGTCTGCAGAAGGAATTATCCTGGTTTAGTGGTTGAATTCAATGATCTTAGAGATCTTTTCCAACCTAAATGACTCCAATGATTCAATGATTCCAGTCAGTAGGCTGCAAGTTTTGGGGAAGAGGATTGAAGTGTAGAAGGTCCTTACAACACAGACCTCTTCAGTCCCTCCAGAATCCAGGGCATTTCCCTTCTGCCAGCCTTGATCCACGAATCCTGGACCCTTTATAACAGGTGTGGTCAAGTTGCAGATTTAATCCTGGATTTTTAGCATCCATATGCTTTTGTCGAGCGCTATCAGGTCCTGTCCCAGCTTGGTGAAAGCTGCTCTGCAGAATATTTCTCACCCACCCAACAGCAGTGTGTGTTAACAATTCAGCTGATACTTTCAGAGTCAGTCACTTTGCACAGCAGCTCCATTTTTGTACCTAAAGGAGCCATATACAGACATGCCCACACAATTTGTGGTTTACATAGACCCACACAAACAGTTTCACCTTAAATGTTGCTGAAAAATTCACCTCTACAGTGACTCTGAGTTCCAGAATCTGTAACAATCTCAGTAAGGTTTTCCTAAAGGGTTTTCAAACCTGATCTAGAAGTGAAGTTGTCCCTTGTAAGTCTGGAAACATCCAAACTCTGATTCTGCTGGTGCTGTGAAAGCAAAGAGGATGATACGTTTTACAGTGCATCACTGTTAGAAAATCAAGATCCAGTCCCCAGAACTGAGGGAAATTCAGAATTGTTTCAGAAAAATGTTTGGTTTGTTTTGTTTTTCTTCCTACTCCCTCTTCTGATTTTTGCTGTGTTTTTATTGTAGTGTGTTTTCTTTCCCTTCCAGCAAATGTTAAGGAGCAGATATCTCTGGGGGGGGAAAAAAAAAAAAAGCAAAACCAAAATACAGGTGTTTTGCAAACGAGGCTAGACAAGTATGACACTGCAATATCGCTAATTTCTGAGAGTCTTTCTATCTTTGGTTTGGATGTAAAAGAGAAAGGGCAAACGCTTCTATTTGATTCGGACTGTTGATCATCCTCTTTGACTGGTTGTAACACAGCCCTTCATCTGCTGCCTGGTGCAGCTTCCTCTGAGCTGTATCAAAGCACTGCTGCTGCTCTCACCTCACATCAATATGCTGCACCAGGCAGATGTTATCTCCTGATACAACCAATCAACCCCATTTAGGAAGGGTCAGTGGCTGCTGCAGGAGAGGACGTGGAATTTGGGACCCGTGGAGGGTGACACACTAACCTGGATGTGCCACCCAGGGAGGGTGACAGACGTGGCTCAGGCATCTCAGCACAGAATATTCTGGGTTCACTGGCTTGTCTGAGCAAAGTTTATGGGCTTTTTTTTTTTTTTTTTTTTTTTTACAAAACCTACTTATCTGTAAAGAGCAGAACGTTGTGTTTTCCTTGGAGCATTGTAAGGAACCCAGAGAGGGGAAAGTTGACCTGTCTGGGTCAGGGCAGTCCTGCAAGCGGAGAACTCTCACACACTGGAGCCCAAGGGGGTTTTAAATGGAAAAAGGGTATTAAATGCAGTGAGAAAAAGACTCAGATGTGGTCAGGACCATGCAGTCGTGCTACTGGGTAATCAGTTTATGGAAATGAAGGAGGAGGTTTTCCAATGTGGAAACACAGGCACTGGGTTTGAGACACAGGTGAGGTTTGTGTGTTTTTCAGATGTTGCCTGAGAAAGTAACAGGATTTTTTCCCCCATGAGGGTTTTTTATGGTATCCCATACAGGTTAAAGGCACGACTCAGGGAGTGCTGGGCAAAAAGATTAATGTTTTAATCAAGGACCTAATTGACTTCACAGCATTTTAAATAGACATCTCTGCAGTGTTCTTTGCAATCAGAGGGGACAAGAACTTTTAGACCTTTCAGAAATCTGTATCGTTAGCAGATTCTGACCTATTGGGTAGATCTTTGGAAGTGTTTGCCATCCCACTGGTGTCCCATCCCCATCCTTTCCTCCCAGCAGATCTGGTGGGAAGGTTCACCATGCAACAATCAGATCTTTCTTTGATCTGAAGCCTGCTTGCTTGGTTTTGTTTAACCTTGTATTTCTTAGTTCTAGCAACTATAAATTCACCCAAACAATATGCTAATGGTACATCTAATAAATAATAAATACAGTTCTCACTGTCTTTATTGTGTAAAACAAAACAAATACTGAAAGCAGTCTGAGCTTGTTGAAACTTGGGGAGTTCCCAAAGTGAGCAATAACAAATACATTTTGCTATGTTCCTGAAGGGAGTTGCACTTCCTATATATTAATTTAACTATAGATAAACCTAATTTAACTATATATCTCCTAGAATTTACCTAAATTAAATGTGGTGTACCTGTTTAAGCACAATCTATGTAAGTCTTATTGGATAGAAGCATATACCTAGTGATAAAAAAATTATATAATTGATTAGGAGATGAGAAACAACTAGCATTTTCTGGCCATTACCTTTAAAGGCTCTAGTTTTAACTGCAGAAGGTGTTTTAATTGATTTATAAGGAACTCTCATTCCAAGTCTGTGTCCCAAAGTTGAACAAGATGATGTATAAACTTGATACAAAACATTTTCTCAGCAATCATGTGAAGAAGCTGAGAGTCTTTCTTATTTTCTTGGCTTTCCAGGATGTAATTCTGGTGAGCTTCCTCCAGCATCTTATTTTCAGTGTGAAGCTTTAACACTCCTGTCGCTGAGTACATCTTGTGGCTGGGGGGGGATTAACTCGATGGACATGCTGGAGACCAGCAGGCTGGAAAACAGCTTTGCAGGAAAGGACCTGGAGGTCCTGGGGGAGCATCTGGGACCAGGGGTGCAGTAGGAACAGCACTACCAGCAGGCGAAGGAGGTGATCCCTTTATTCTGTGCTGGTGAAGCCGCAAGTGGTGTGTCCAGCCCAGAAAAGGGGACATCTTTTCTCTCATCTTTTTCAGGATTAATAATAAGGTAAAAAACACAACAAATGTTTTCTTAAAGTGTAGACACACACAGCCCAATATGTTACATCCATTGGATCAAATTTAATTTACTCCGCTTTCTTGAATGGACTAGCTGTTAAATCTGGTGGTTTTGAAACACAGAAGATGTAAGTTTGTTTAAGGAGAAGGTAACCAGTGAGGCACTGAGGAGTTTTTGCAAGGGGCCAGGGTGAAAAGTATTCATAGAACCTGAGAACAAAGGTGACTACTTGGAACAGAAATAAGGATCACTGGGAGTCTTAAAGGGCAGATGTAGCTGTTTTGTAATGTCTTGATCTACATGTGGAATTGAAGATTTCAAGCCACGTGTTGATTTCAGCTCGAAGGGTTAAACATTTACAATGGAGAAAGAATCAGTCAATTTTTCATTGCTGTTATAAGCAAAGGCTCATGTGACTCCTAGAAAGAGTTGTTAAAACCTCCTCAGAACTAGAATTTTATTTGCCTGAAATCGTTGCTTCGAGGGAATAAAATCAACACCAAGCTGGTGGAACTTTGATGCTATTTATATGTTCAGGCTTCATTCTGTTTGCACTGTCTTCAGCAACCCACAAATGATGTGTGGTGCTCCCTGCTTAAATAAAATCCACATTTAGAGAGGGTTTGTGCACTTTACAATGTATATCCCAAGGCAAGTCCCTTAAGTAGATCTCTCTTCTAAGGAAGACAATTTGAGAAAGCCACAGATGTTTGGTGGGTGATAGATGTCTTTCTTTCCCTATGGTCCTTATAAAAAGGACGAGAAGATAGACTTATTAAAAGTGAGCTAATGACATGATGTAGGGAGCCTGTGGTTCACTGACTGTTATTGCAGCTGTGCCCCATTACGTTCTGAATACCTGGGACACGCTTGGGGTTTTTTTTTTTTGGAGTGACATTTATCTTTGGAGTTTCAAACATTCCTGGCATAAATAAAGATTTTACGCTTTTCAAATGTGTTTTACAGTTCAGCCCAGAGGCTGTTCAAGGATCATTTTAACTCAATAAACCCCCCCTCCTTAAGGGATATAAAAGGGAAGTGTTTTAACAATGTCACTCCATGCATAGCCTGTTATTAGCTGGAGATGTTCTGCCTGCAAAGCCTTTGATCCCTTTTCCCCTGAACGTCAAGGAAGCTGAAACTTCAAAGTCTGTGACGTGCACTGATCTCTTCTTTGCAGGCACAGTCCTCATGTGAACGCTCATGACCTCAGAGAGGGTTCACAGGTGAAGTTTGTGGCTCTCACTTGCAATGCTTTTAGTTCCCTGCTCCACAGGTCGTGGTGAAATCGTGTTCTGCAATCAGTGGATAATGGTTTTCTCTACCTGCTTCTATTAATCTTTAACATGGGGCTACTCTCATTTAACATCTTAGTCTGGTTAAATAGTAAAAATAAATGGTAAATAAAATAAATAAATAAAAATAGTAAAAAATTAAACAGTAAAAATGTAGGCAAACAGGATCCTTGGCCCTCAGTTAGATAATACACTTCTAGCTCTCTCTCTTCATTATCTGTGCTTGCATTCTTAGGGAACCACTGAGGGAAATTGTGTTCCTCTTGATCCTAAACAGAGCTATCAACTTCCCTTGCTTCTTGCAGCAAATTCTGTCCACACAATTTGCAGGCTGGGGGAAAAAAAAAGTTCCATTACTTTTGGGGACCTGGCATAGGAATTATTAACCTAATAATTATTGTTTGTAAAAGCATCCTCTTGTGAAACAAAATTACACTTTGAAAGTTAGGCACCCCTACTTGTTACAGCCTTCACACACTCTGCTTTTACTCACATGGGCTGTGCAAGCTGATTTGAACCTGAGGATGTATCATCCTGCTCATGAAGGCAGGTGTACCCTCTGAAACCAGTAGATCTTGTTCTGAAAAGTAAAGACTTTGCTGCTTCTTTTCAGTTTTGTGAAGTGACCATACTCGGAATGTTTAGGCTTGACTTCAGAAATCCCTCAAGGAGTTATATTTCTTTGTTTATTTTTACTTTTCTTGCAGTGTCAACTTCTGCAGCAGAGTATGTATGAAAGAATTCTCTTTCTAACATTCTTCGTAGTAAACTATGCCTCTGTATATATTTAAAAAAAATATTTTAAACCAAAGAAAAATATTAAATCATCCCAAAATCCAAAAGAATATGAAAGGAGATACCTTTCAAGTCTTTTTCATTAGAGGTCCTTCTCTCCTGGTTAACCTTCACAAGAGTGATTGCACCAAATGACAGAGCAAGAAGTTTGAGAAAGTTGTTAGTTTTCATATTGTGTTCTGACCAGGTTGAAAAGACTCTGATGGAACTTACTATCAGACCAGTTCTGGAGTTCTTGGTGATTACTTAGAAGGAGAGAAATATTTTATGTCATAAATTACTTACTTGAGGACAATTGTCTTCTGCAGTTGTGGGAAATGGCATTTCTAGAGGTAGTTCTTAAGTAGATTCTTACATCATGAGTGGGGTTTCTCTGGTTAAAGGAGTGATTAATCTTTCCCAGAAAGGGAAAGCTGAGTCATCACCTGACCACTGATGATCTGAGCACAGTGAATAAATTCTTCGTTCCAAAAACCTCACACCAGGAAGGACGAGGCTCTAACATCCTGTAAGATAACGTAACAAAGGGTTAGGGAAGGCAAAGCAAAACTGTTTATTTTAAACTGATACGGTCTTAAACACTTTCAGTGAGAAATATGGAGTATTTCAGAGCTCCCGCCAGCGCCATCTCAGCAGAGAACAGAAAGAATAACATTTGTGTTGTGAGTACCTTTGGGCTGAATCCTTAGGAAAGCACATGCAGTGTTTGTCTCCTCTCTGAAATAACAGCTGGGAATGCCGTGGCACCATAATTTTCACTTTCTGAAGCAAGTGCCTCGTGCAGCCTGATGCTTCCCAAATGGACCTGGCATTTCCATGATTTATTATCCATGTGCTAAACAGACATTTTGTTTGCTCTGTGGAAGGCGTTTGCTATCTCTTTGAATAAAAAGAGGGAGAAATAAGAGGGTGTAGGCGCTGCACTTAACGAAGCTTGCTTTTAATTTAGGATTTATTTGTAAAAGCGAGAAATGATCCCTAATAATCACTTGTCCAGTGACAGCTGCTGGGCAGAAGGTTGCCTTTCTCTGCACTTGAGAGAGAAATCAAGCAGCTGCCTTTTTAGTGTAATTCCTGCTGAAGCTGCTTGTTTTCCCCTTCCCACTTCCCTGCCGGCTTTCCCTCCCAGCACCTGTGAAATGCCTGCAGCCACTCTGGGGTCTGTAACCACGGGCTGGAGTCCACCACCCGTTTCCAGATGCATTTGGGTACCTCTGCCAGAATGCAGGCAGTCATCCATTAAAGCAGCCCTGGACAAAGGAGTCCTTAAAATTGCCCCATTTCTGGGAGAAACACATGCGGCTTTGTTTCGTCCAGAGGTGCTCTGCTTCTATTTGTCCTGGAAGTTTTGCCCTGTTTCTTCCCTTCCATGTTTATGTGTAAATGCCCAGATCTTGATAGCCCTCTCCCAGAAACTTTAGGAGCATTTTCACCCACTTCCTTAGGACTGCATCCCACTGGGATCCAGCGTGGATCTGGTGTGTGAGGGTCCTGGATGTTGATGTGAGCCCCTTGCTTTTGGGATGACTGAACTCCCTGATGTTCCCAGTGGCATGGAAGGGACGTTGTCTTCTAGCTAATGGTCACCCAGTGATGTCACAGAATCAGGTGACATTTTACAGCCCAAGCCATAAAAATATATTGAACTTGAGGAAAAGGTGCAGGAACACAAACACAGGTACCGTGCTGGTTTAACTACGTGTCCTGGAGATTAAAGGCTGTGTCTGAAAGGGGAGCGTGGAGGGTTTAGCAGGTTTCCAAAGTGCTGTTAAAGTGTGATTCTTGCCTCCTGGGAGGCGCCTGGGGGACCCTAAAGCTGACTGGACCTTCTTGGAATGTGCCTGTGGGATCAAGAGTGTGGGATCAGGCTTGCTTGCTTCAGCACAACCACATAGGTGGAGGCAGTGAGTGCCTTTAACTGCCAAAAAAAAAGATGAATAATGCAATCAGACAGGGCTTAAAACGCTGCAGGTCCTGCTTTCTCTGAGCAGGGTTCTATGAGACACCCCTCAGATACCCCAATCCCCAGAATGGGGATGTCACGGAGGTGTGACATCGTTATACTGATGTGGGAGTCATTAGTTAGGACTCTGTCACAAACTGAAGGCTGGAATGGGCGGATAAACCTAAAGATGGAAAAGCTGGTGTCTTTGTGTGAGTCAAAATGTGTATGTGCAGCATTATGAGCAGGGCCAGCCCAAGCCTTGGAGCAGGATGAGTTCTCCTGTGTCCTGACTCTGCAGATGTGACTCCAGTGTGGTAGAGAAAATGCCTCTAAGTGAGATATCAGTTTGTTCATTCAAACATTGGTATTTCTACTTTGAACTGTATGATGGTTTTGTGGTTTGGATGCTGGTACTCTAAGACTTACAGAGTTGTGTTTGTGTCCCAGTGGATCCTGCTGTCAGAGAATGCAGATTTAATATTCAGGTTATGATCCTTATTTACTGCTCTTGTTCCACATTACCTCCTAGGGGCATCACAGACATTAAAGAAAATTTATATGTTATATCATATTACAGGATTATGATTAGAAAATAAAAGCATCAGTTTTCTAAAGAAAGAAAAAGGAACAAGCCCTCCATTTGTTCAGCAGGGCAGAAACTGAAAATTGGGTAATACAGCCAATTCTGTTGTCTCAGATATGTTCTTGGTCACAATCTTTCAGCAGAGTTTGGAATATTTTGCTCCCCTAGGCAAAGTATATTTTACTCTTGGCTGCAAGCAAAACCTGGAAGGGAGCTGTGGGTCATTTTAGGATTAAATCCTTTCCTAAAGCCTAATTTTTGATCTAGAGACCTGAGCAAGAAACAAAAAGCCTCTAAACGTTTCAGCAGTTGTTGGTTTCCCCAAGTTAATACTGAGTTCTCCCCATCACAGGACAAGGATTTTTCTCCTAGTACTTATGTACATCTGTAAGCAACTCACACGTGAAAACAATAACCCAGGCATAAGGAAAAAGTCAATAAGGAAATTTATATATAGCTGCTATTAAACTGGAGGAAAACAAATGATCTGTTGGGGTCGGTTTGGCTGGGAAATCAATTTGAGCAGAGTTTTATTGTCGGCCCTGCTCGGTCCTTCGTGTTGTTTGCTTGCACCTTTAATGGCCATGACTGAGGGGGTTTTACACTTGTGACTCTGAGCTCCCTGGATTATTGTGTTTGTTCCCTTTTCAACATCCACGTTCCCAGCTGTCACAAACGCTACCTGAGTGCTCAAAGTCCATTTCCCCTTGGGGCCCTGGGGAGCTTTGGATGCTCATATTAACCAGCTGGACTGTAGCACCAGATAAATACAAACATCTGACCTGTAAAAACACCTCAGTGTGCCTTACATGAGACTGCTGAGACCAAACCTCTTCGTCTATGGCCACACAAGCCTAAAGTTAATTATAAAAAAAAAAACACAGCTCTTATCCAAGTGAAGAAGTTAAGAGTGCTAATGTAATAATCCAAATAACAATAAAAATGTAAATACACAGAGGCAAATGAGACGTGGGATTAATTTAAAAAAAATCACTGACAAGGAATTGATTCATCTTCTTAGTCTAAAAAAGTACTCCCCTTAAGTTTTACCTTTAAATGCATGTTTTCTAAATGATAAACCGACTGTTGTATTGCTATTGGTACTTTAATATAATTTTTAAAACTTCAACTAACCTTAAAAGGCTTGATAATGTCTTATTGTTTGCTAACCCATAGTGCAAACTTTTTTTTTGTTGGTGGGAGGTGCAGACATTTAAAATATTTGGTCTTGCATTCTATTCCTGCACAATCTAATTGTCTGATAATTTAAAAGAAGGCTATTCTAATTATTAAGTACTTGTGTTCCTTTTTGTAGCCCAGTTTTGAATTCTGTCTCACCCTATTGTAGCTATTTAAATCTTTTCAGGAAACAGGAAACTCCTGGTTCTCTCTTTCTTGTAGAGAAGACTCAAGACTATGTGCATTGCTGCCCATTGTGATGCCTTTGCCGTTTCATGCTTTATAAAGTTAACTTTCTCTGTGTTTTTTCTCTTTGCTGGATTTTCAGACTCCTCCAATTAAATTATAAAATACAGTAATTGAGCTGCTCTGGTGTTACAAAATGTAAATTAGGGCTGAATTCTGCTTGGACACTGCTTAGCACAGTTTCATGTTGTATTCTGGGGATGCATATGGAAAGAAATTAATCTAAAGGTCCAAATCTCAAGTTATTCCTCCCAGCTGCACCTCAGCCTTGGGCTGGGACCACAGGGCAGGTTACCTTAACTCTTACTGTATCTTAAATTTACTGATTTAAACTATAAGTTATCCTTTGAAATCCCCTGGAACTTGGAAGTCATCTGAACAAGGTGTTTTCTCCAGTTGGCTTCAAGACTCCCACCCCTTTTCAAAGCCACCTGGTAGGGCAGAAAAACAAAAGAAAACAAAAAGATTGCATTAAGATTTAAAATTTTGACAGCCCAGCTGCTCCCAAGCCAGCAAAGAAAGGTGATGCCATGTTCTGTGCTGGGAATTTTTTTCATTTTGTCTCTGTTCTGGTGTGGGATTAAAGGTGCCTGAAACGTTGTGTTCCTCTGATTATTCATCTCCCTCCATTTGCCCGTGGGTCTCTTCCAGGCACTCTGTACAATTTTTAAGCAGCTTTGGGAGCCCTGGGGATTAGAAAAGGTGTATGAATGTTTTATAATGTTATTGATAACTGTGCAGCAGATGCTTTCCTAATAAACTGCTGGGAGATAAGTTACTGGTAGCATCTGCACAGATGTGTGCAAATGAGCTCAAAAGAATTAATACTGTGTTAAAAGAAAGCTTTTTTTTTTTAAAAAGCACATCTGTATTGGAGCATGTAGGATTGTTTCAGCCTTCCTTGAGAATCTGTTACAGCACAAATTACCATAGTTTATTAGGGGGAAAAAGCCATTTCTGTTAATCACATATTAATTATTCATAAAATCAGTATTAATGTTACCTTAATGGGAAGTGTTACCAGCTGGGGTACTGGGCTCGGAGATCTACTCACATATTAAAAAAAGATGAATAGCTTGACTTAAAAAGAAGACATAAAAATGACTTATGAGAGCATAAAAGCAGCAAGTCTGAGTAGACAAGTTATAGAGCTGGTTACAGCAGAGAAGTTCAGCCTGCTAAGCACTTTGTGTTTTGGCTCTAGCACTGGTTTGTGCCACAGTGGAATTCAGATGGAATTACTGAAGGATGTTAATTACAAACAAGCCCTGTACCCTTTCCCCTAATGCTTTTCAGCTCTTCACCAACATGGATGTGAGTAAAACAGACTCTTTCCCTTTCTCCTTGAAATAAATAAACCTCATTAAAAAAAATCCCAAACCCTCTAGCAACTGATTTTAGTAATTTACCTTCAGGATAAATTCTTCCTGCTGGGGGAAAAAAAAAAATTAAAAAACCCCAAACCCCAACTTTTTAGTATTTTCAAAAGGCTATTGTGAACCATCTAAAATATGAAAATGCTGCTCTATGTTCAACCCAGAAGGAACTCAATCAAAGGACAATGTCAACATTTAGATTATGACTCAGGACTTAAAGGTGTGTTTTCATTGAAGTTTAGTAAAATCATAAGCAGAATGAATTTTCCAAAATTTATTTTAATTAAAACTTGTTGGGGCTTTTTGTGTTTGGTTGGTTGGTTTGTTTTGGTTTGGGTTTTTTGTTTGTTTGGGTGTTTTTTGGTTGAGTTGGGTTTTTTTTTGGGGGGTGGGGGGTTATTATTTTTTTCCTGGCTATTGAAAGTTCTCTTGCAGAAATGCAAATCCCAAGAGGAAGGGCACTGGCTTAAGCATGAAAATATGTAATGCCTGTAAAGTACAGCTAGTTTTATGTGAACAGTAAAAGCTTTATAGGAGTCAGCTGATATTAAATTGTTTAGATCAGTTCTAGAGCTTTTTTTATTAGGATAGCAAAATGTTGAACGTATAAACACATTTTCTTTACATGTTAAGATAAAAGGCCATTTATTAGTAAAAGATTTTTTTTTAAATGACAGTTACAACCTTTAGTGTGTGATCTGTAAGATAAAATCTGATGAATTTTGGCCAAAGCCACAGAAGAGAAGTGTTTGCAGTGGGAAACCAACCCAAAAGAAACAGGAAAAAAATAATTTTTAAAAAATTGCATGGCTTTCAGTGAGTCCAGGAAACCTAGGCCTGGTCTGGGAACAAGGCACAGAGCTGGGTGGTCTAAAACTGAACTGATGTTCAAGAATCTTAAGTAATTATGATTGTATCTGTGGGTCTCACTGATATTATTTCCAAGTTGTGGGTGAGTCTGTGGCACGCAATCAGTTGTAATGCTCTGATCAGGGCATATAAAAAATTAGGCTGTTTTGGTGTTTAGTTTTGGTTGTTGTGTTTGTGTTTTTTTTTTCATTCAGATTTCAGTTTCAAAGCAATGTGGTGAAGGAGGAGTGTACCTGGGAGCAATTTTTTCTCTGGAGAGCTCACCCAATAATGTTACAGAAGAGACTGAATAACCATCAGCAGTAAGCTGGTGGTTATTGCTGACCATGGCTACCAGGAGCTCCTTGTACATAATCCATCCCAGCTCTTGCACAGGAAAATGTTATCAGACTTCTGGTAATGATAAAACTTCAGCATTATAACAAATAGGCAGTACTGCTGTTTTGTTCTGTGTTTTAGTGTATGGAATATATTTCATTGCTTACTCTGGAGCAGTGGATCAAAACCATCTGTAGTGCTGCCTCCAGTCCAACAGAGAGAGAATCTCAGTTCATTTTCCACGAGGCCAGTGTGCTCCCAGACATGTGTACCAGGAGTAATCCAGCTGCTGGATGTTGATACAAGTCCAGGCTTGTATCCAGACTTTGCTCAGGAGTCTGTTCAATGGAAACCATGCTCTTAACCAAGAATTGGAACAGAGATATAAACTCAGTTTGCTTTTGTCTCTCCCCTCCTCCTCCCCCCATTCCCTCTGCAGCTCCGTCCCCCATCACAGTCATAAGGAAGGACAGGACATCCAGGAACAGTGTCTCTCTCTCCTGGCAAGAACCTGAACATCCAAATGGGATCATCTTGGACTACGAGGTCAAATACTATGAAAAGGTGGGAAGAAAGATCAGAGGGGAGGCTCTTGGCAATACTTAATGAAATTATTGCATCTTGTCTATGTTAAGAACTCAGAAACACCCCCATTCACTCACTGTCCCCCTCAAACTGATCAAATGTTGAAACTGTTCAGTTTTTGGCAATGAGAACATTGAAATTGTTATGATGTGTTATCTACCAAGTTCATCCCCAAGCACAGCAGAACAAGCATAGGAAATAATGCACTCAATTCCTTTGTTTTCTTTCTTTCTGGAGTACATTTTGCTTTCTCAGTTCTGTTGTGCTGTCAGTGTTCACACTGGTCTATCAGCACCCCTGTGCTGGTCCTTCCCTGTGGCAAAATTAACTTTTACTCAAAAACTGTTTGGAAAATGATGGCTTGTGTTTTGGGCTGGTTTCCACTATGAGAGTTCACACTCTTCGTTAGTAACTGAACTCTTCACAAATTGTAAGTAAATAACTAAATTGAACGAATCTGCCATTAAATAAGTTCTGCTTTTTACTGACATTTTCTTACATTAATCAACAGATGTTTATTTGTACATCCTGTATAGATCTGTATTTAGGAAAACATATCTTCACAATAGAATGTTTCCTTTAGTAAATCTTACTGGTAGAATTAAAAACTCATAAAATGTTGTGAAGATTGTGAAGAGTGGTATTAGCCATTTTTTGATAGATCACAGAGACCTTTTGACAGAATATATTGCTGCTGAAGTTAACAAACTCTGAAAAAAATGTCAGAATTAGTGGCTTAATTGAGCATTTTCTCAGGCTCTTCATATCTAGTAATCAGGCTTATATTTGATTGGTACCAGAGAGGGTGAAGAACTGGAACCCTCTTGGAAAATGGTTTTAAAAATGCTCCATGAGTATTCAGTTAATCTACAGAAAGTTTTCTCTCGGAGCTGACTAGGGGGACAACATGCCATTGATAACCCACACTTGAAGTAATCCATTTAGCAATCCATTTGGCAATCTGGATCTTGAAGAATGATGATCAGAAGGTCATATGCTGAAAAATTTCTCCCAAATTTAGGGAGTATGACTTTGGGAGGAGTTTTTTTTCTGGTGAGCACTTCAACCTTCAAAGACCTTGGTAAAAATGTGGGCTTTTAACTTAGATTTTTGAGTTTCAGTGGGGATAGGATCAAGTCCAGACCCTGGCCTTGAGAAATCAAGGAGAACCAGCTCATACTTCTTCTTCTTTCCCAGCTTTATATGCTCAGCGTGGTGTCAGTGCAAACCAAAAACTACCTATTAGCTTCTCTGAAGAAAATTAATTCTCCCCCAGCCAAAACCAGCACAGGTGATCTCCTGTGCTTTAGTTGCTCCCAAGGGAGAGATCTTTTTCCCTGCTGTGTGCATTCACTTCATTTTAATTAAATCACCCATAAGTTTTATTGGTGTGATTGTTGATTTTGGATGTTTGGATCATCGTTCTGCAGTGAAATTGGGGTTTTTCTGTTCAGGAAAACTGTCCCCTTCCAGTGCTGTTTTATGCACAGACAGAGCATGAAGCCATTCCCACCGGGTGTATCCACTCTTGTGGAAGAACTAGTTGTCATGAGACAGCTTTATAAGACAACCAACCAGTCTTAGGGAGCTGATCTTGCACATGTGTTTCTTCCCTTTGAAGTCTGTAATCAGGAGTTCACATGCACCAGACAGTTTTCTTAAACCAAAGAGAGCCAACATGCTTGACAAAAGGAGCCAGGCCATTTAGAGCAGAAAGGCTTTTAAAAAATCAAGTTTAAAAAAAAAAAACCTTCTGGCACCAGTGTTTTTTTAATGTGTGTTCTGCAGTCTGCTGGGGAGTCAGAAGCCTATTTCTCAGGGTTTATGAGGAAAAAAAAAAAAGGCCAATCTATTATCAAGAGACTTTAATCTCTTGTCCTTTTAAGCTTTGCAAATTATAATAGGTATAAAACTAATGCTCTGTTAAATTTATTTGAGGCCGGAGCAGCCTGTTCTGGACTGTTACTCTTCATCCCTTCCCCAAACACCTTTGGAATTCATCCCTTCCCCAAACACCTTTGGAAGATGGTGCTTTTTTAATCTGAAATCTCTAAACATGCCTTCTTCATTCCATTTTTTTTTTTTTTTTTTTTTTGAAAAGAGATCTTTCTTTATAAACCAGTCCAGCCTGTTTGCTTTTCTGCTTCAGGAATCATCTTGGTTGTGCTCATCAGAAACCCCACTGCTGCAGAGTGTAGTGCTAGGAAATAAACCCTTCCCGTTTAGCAATCTGGATATTTCCCCTGACAAGTCACATCTGATTGCTGGTGGATGATTTATGGGGAGCCATTCTTTTCCATCCTGCTTGGTTTTAGTTGACATACCCTTTGTAATCTCTTAGAAATTCAAAGATAGAGCATTTAATAGAGTTAGTCAGCCCAATTCTGTCATACACCTTGTTTGTGAAATTATTTTGCTATGCTGTTCTTAAATTTCAAAGAATGCATCATATTTATGGGCAGCTTCATGGCACTGGTATTTAAGATGTTAGAATAGATTTGGAATAAGAACAGAATGTCATGTACATAAATTGTGATGCTGTGTAGTTTTTCTAATGCATTATTCACATAATATATGTGGAAAATATTTGTTTTCTGCAAGGAGAATTAAATAACCCATTCTGTGGGTTTTTTCATCAATGAATGAACTTGTGTAGCTGAGAGAGTAGAGCTTTGTATGTTTGTAGGGAAACTAGAAACTACAGTTTTGGGAAACTATTTTAACTTTTTGGAATGAATCGAAGCGGTTTGGGGTGGAAGGGTCCTTAAAGACCACCTAGTTCCGAGTCCCTGCTCTAGGCAGGGACACTTTCCACTAGCCCATGTTGCCCAAAGCCCCATCCAACCTGGCCTTCAACACTTCACAGAATTATGAACTGAGAGTGGCAGTTTTTTTGGACTCAATGTTTGAAATCAAATTGTATTTTTTGTAAATCTTCGGAGGCCGATTATGAAGCCCCAGTCACTATTTATTCAAAATATTTAAAAGAAATAAAATCTTCTTTCAGGGAGATACAGTATGGAACATCTAGGCATTTGTTTTATGGCAAGGGATAGCATTTTATTATAAGTTAATTGTGCTAAATGACATCCCATTTTAGTCCATCCATACAATGCTGTGCTGGATTCTGAGTGTCTGGGCTATCAAAGCACACAAATAACAAAGCCATGTTGTTTTTTCCTATACAAGCCATATACATTGTTCCCTCCTTGTCCTTGTGCACATAATTATGTTCTCTTGAAAGAGTATCTTGTCATGCAAAGATAGAGAAAAAAAAGCCATCTCCTAAATACCGCTCATAAACCATTAATTGTTTCAATTAAATATACTGCTTACAATTATGCCAGCTAAATCCCACACACTTTATTAAGGTGAAATCTTCTGCAAGCAATAAGTGAAATTCAGTTGCAGTCTCTCATTGCTGAAAGAGATTTGCTTTTGCCATCACAGAAATTATGTAGACTTGTAAAAAACCAACACATAACTGTGCACTTTGAGCTTTTTCTGAGGCTGATAAAGTAACTTATATGCAAATGCACTTGGTTGCTTTTAAACTCTCATTATTCTGGCTTTTAGAGTAGGTAGGCCATGTATGCTCCACGAGATTTGTAGGAAATGTTATATCAGTGAAGATTTCACATCTGGCTCTAAGGGAAGCAGTATCAGGACTGTGGATCCCTCCCAGAGATGTGTAGTCAGGTTTTGGCCTTTTAAGTATATATGAAGCTGCTGGAACAAAATGGTATATAATATAAGCACTTTCTGTGCTTATCTGAAAAAAAAAATAAAGGACATACCAACCACTAGTATTGCCACTATAAATTTAAGATATCCTCAAAATATGTGTTTTATAAAATGTTATAAAATATCATTTGCAAATGAGACACAAGCAGTAGTGGGCTTTGCTTCCCAGTAAAGTCTGGCAAACCTATGCAGAAACATTCAGGAAGAATATGCTTTGTGCATCCAAGTTCCAATTCATCATCAGAGTGTTTGATTGAAATTCTGCCTTGCAAAGACCGGCTCTCCTTTTTGTGTATCCCTTCTGCTGGTGGCAGCTGCAGTGCTGTATCTCTGAAGTTTTGCTTTATCCCTGAGAAAGATAAACTCGGGCTTTTATGTGGTGTTTCACTGATTTGATTACGGGTAACATAAAAAATGACTTACAAAATATGTGTGTAAAAAGCTTCCCATAAACTGAGATACCATGACATCCTCCATACCATTGTTTCAGACGTTTATTTTCTGAGTTCCATCGAGGATTATTAACAGACAGGGCCATGACTATTTTTTCCCTTGCACATTTGTATCTGCAGCAGAAAGAAATGTTTGCATTTCAGAAAAGGGGCCCGAAGCAAGATCAAAATGAATGTCCAGTCACAGCATACACAAAAGATTTTGTGTTTTAAAGACAAGATTATTATGTCTTTGAAATTAAAATAGTGGCCTACATTCAACTGAACAAGGAGATAAGGGAAGCCTGCAAATTATAATACTAGGCCTTTGTAAGTTCAGAAAACAACTGATTTTACTCAAGCCTTTTAGCTCTTTAGAGTGACTTCCCGTAAATTTTCTCCCCTGAATTTATAACAGAAAACTTTTTAGAGAAGTACTGGGAAACTCTGAGGAGGTCTAATGCTGATTTCCTTTTTATTTTTAGCGTGCCAAGAAAATGGCCATGGTAAACACTTTTATAGTCATTCTTTGAAGACTGGGTCCAGCTTGCCCTATATGAGGTTTTGGTTCTGAGTCTTAACTTTTAGGGACAAGCTTAGCTGCTCTCTTTGGTTCCTTTTTTGTTTTGGGTTTGGGTTTTTTTGGTTTGTTTGGGGTTTTGTTTTTGTTTTGTTTTCCTTTTTTCCTTTCACTGTGATTTCTCATGTGCATAATGTTGAATATTATGTGGAGATCCTGGCAGTTTCCCTAATGATGGTGTAAATGTTTCCATTTCTCTGTATCAAAGACTGCCAAGAACAGGGCACTTGGGCTTCTTTAGGACCCAAGTGAACAGTTTCTGATGTCTGCCTACTAACTTGGAATATCCTAGCTCTATTACTGTGGACAGCACTGCAGAGTAAACACTCTCAAACAACTCCAGTCACCTGAACTTTACACCTGAAGGTGAAAAGGCTTTGGCAATGAGTGTGTTGAGGGTTTTTCAGCCTCTGTCCTTGTGCATGGGCACTCCAGTGTTGTCAAAGTTAAAATATCAGACCTTCACAAGTTAATGCAATGCCACAAAAAAAAAAAAAAAAAAAAAAAAAAAAAAAAAAAAAAAAAAGTGGGAATTAGTTTCTGTTTTCAGGCAGGCAGAACTCAATGGGCTCAGTGTTTTGCAAGAGTGTTCAAAGGAAAAAGGACAGCATGTGAAATCCCCACCACCTCCAGAATAAAAAAGCTCGAGTTGGGGAACCTAAACAATTGAGATTCTCACAGCTTCCCACATGTGTGGCTGCTGTCCAAGGTTTTTTTTCTGAGCCAGTTCCAGCTGCCATATTGAAGAAGCCAAAAATGCTCTTTTGGTACAGGATGGCTTTAGTTAAAATAAGCAATACCTCAGGCTCCAAATGCATGCTTAAATTTTAAGATTATGTGCTTACAGTGGGGCTGAGGCACACTTTTATGAGAATTAGCTTTTTACACAGTGTGAAGTGTATCCAAACGTACTGAATTACAAGATAGTCCTCTTCTTGCTTTATATAGAAAGTCATTATGTCAGGAATAGGTGGCTGTTTGGCAGAGTGTGGTTGGGAGTGTAGTCCAGGAGAGAGTTCAGGGAGTTTTTTTGCCCAAATGAGGATGAACACATCACTCTTACAGCTTTTATAGCATAATAGGAAGCCAGTTAAATTCACCTTTTCACTCAGCTGAGGACCCTGAGTGGAGTTTTTCTTCTGACTGTTACGACAGTAACCACTTGTCTGCTAAAATGCAAGGCAGTAAAACTTGTATCCTGCAAACATCTCTGCAGGGCCCTGAAATGTCCAAGTTGGCCTGTTACAACTTGCAGTTCAGTGCATTAGGCTAACCTGGTTTACGTTTTTTTCAAAGTAACGTTCTTAATAATTTTCTTGTTTTATTACAGACTATGGACAAAATTATGCAAAGCCATTTAATAAAATGTTATATACTCAGCGTGTCTAGTATTCAGTTTACAGCATAAGGCCATAGAAAATCTAATGGTTTAGATTTCTTGCTAAGAGGCGACTGAAAATGAATGTTTATGCAAGCATTTGTCAGGCTATAAATATTCAAAAATATGCCAGTTCTCCCCAGCTCATTTGCACTAATTTAGTGCCCACCACCTCTTGTTTCTGGTCTTTTTTGGGATTTTTGGGGGGCTTTTTTAGGGTGTGGTTTTAATATGATAATTTCTCTTTCCAAAAGCAGGAACAAGAGACAAGCTACACTATTCTGAGAGCCAAAGGCACCAACGTCACCATCAGTGGCCTCAAACCTGACACCACCTATGTCTTCCAAATCCGAGCCCGGACTGCAGCTGGATACGGGACAAACAGCCGCAAGTTTGAGTTTGAAACCAGTCCAGACTGTATGTATTTGTTCAAATGCCCCATCCTGACAGCCTGCCAGGTTTAGGACTGATTTGAGTGGCTGCTTTCACTCCTTTTCTAGTTTAGGAAATATGTCTTATAACTGTTTAGGATGTGTCTTTCTCGGTAGTATTGCCGGATAACTTTATATTTTATCGTTAAACTTGAAACATGCTGTAAAGAGAAAACCACAACTATCCCAGGTGGTATTTTCTTCCATTCTCTACCCTAATTCTACCTCATGCCAGGATCTACACCTTGCTAGACCAGGGATCTTGTTGAGAGAGGAACTTAGAGAGAAAAACAGATTCACAGCCTCACACTGTTCCAAATTTGTGGCCTGAACCCCATGGACTATAAACCTGTGCTCCTGGAGAATTGATATTAAACTGGTCCATTGCCCCTGTGTAATTCCTGTGTCACTGCAGGGTGCTGATGTGCCTGTGTAGCCTTGAGATGAAACACATGCACAGGCTGCCAAGGATGGTCGTTCAGTTGAGTTGCTGGTCAGGAAGTTGAGCTGTTTGGGTCCCTTCTCTCTGTCATTGCATTTCTGGGTAGTCCTGGGTAGTTATTTAGCAGCCTGGCACTCCTTTTGCTTTAATATGTAGGTAATAATATTACTTGACTGATGATGATGTTATAGGTGTTCTTTATGAGTTTGGTTGTTGTATCAGAAAGGCTCTTAATAGAGTTCAGAGCCTTAAATGTTGCTTTCTCATCACTTGGTATTTTATGATTCATCAGACCTTCCCTTTGCTGGAAGCTGAAAGTGGCTTAATGCATCAAAAATCAGCCTTTGATGAGGTGCCCAGTTACTGATACAGACTAATGATGAATAATCAGAGTTTTTTTTTTTGCTTTGTGGAAAGTCAGGCTTTCACTGAAGGCTCATATCTGCTGCTCAGGTTTATAACACAAGTGAGGACTATAGTTCTGATAAACTCTCATAAGGGTTATTCATGTACTCATGATAAGGCTCAAGAACTCATGGCCTTTGGAGTGCTCTGCTAAAAGCAACACATCCTACCAAGAAGAGCAGCATCAAGCCAAATGGTCTCTCACTTGACTTAACATGTGTTTTTTGAGATAGATTAAGGATCTCATCTCCATTTCTTCCACCTCAGCTCTAATTCTGCAAAGCAAACAAGCTTCACGTTTAAAACCATAGTTACAAATTGCTTTTATGATTACTAGAAACTTCAGTATTCTAGTTGGAAGCAGAACAAGATAGGGCAAACAGTTACAGCAAGGAGAAAAAAAACCACTCGCAGAGATGAAAAATTTATCCACTTAGAGTTTAATGGGTTTTCTCTGCAAAGTCATGTAACATAAAAAATAAGGAAAAAAAAAGAAAAAAAGCAGAAATGTGGAAGGTGGCAGGGGACAAGGGTGCCTATCTCGAGTCTGAACAACAAATTGCATGCATAACTTTGTTCCTGTTGCCAAGTTGTAGCTAAAAGTGAGTGCAGTTGTAGGTCTGTAATAGGCACCTTCTTGTGGATGTTGCCAGGGTTAACTGGGGAACTTAACTCCTTACAGGCCTTTCCAAGGGAAAGTAAGGGTGATGATTACTGACTGGCTGGGATTTCTTGCCAAGGAGAAATTCCTTCTGACCATGTCAAAATACATGTGTGTCACAGCATGTGTGTTTGTGGTTATGTACATGTGTATATATAAATATCAGTTTACCAGCAGTTGCTGCAGTCAGCAAGCAAAAATTCAACAGTAGCAGAAACAACTTTGGTACATTGTCAAAAGTGGACAGAGCCTTGTGTTTTCTTCCCTTGTATTTATTTGTCTGATGAAAAATTATGTAGCAGGTTAAATATCTGTCAGGAGACCAAATGCCACAGAGTGATGACTTAACCTGTCTGTTCCCCATGTACATACCAGTTGTGGTGTGATCACTGCTATGTGTGTGTGTAGGTTATTTATACATATTTTTGTGTTAACTTTCCAGCATTCTCCATTTCCAGTGAGAACAGCCAGGTGGTAATGATTGCCATTTCAGCAGCAGTAGCCATTATTTTGCTCACAGTTGTGGTGTACATCTTGATTGGGAGGTTAGTTTGTTTGTTGTTTTTTTTTTTTTTTTTGGTCTGATTTGCACATTTTCTCCCTCTTCCATTTCCCTGAGGGGCTTTGATGAGCAGGGCAGGTTGGGTGCCATCCTGGTTTGCAACCTTTTCCTTTGTCCTGCTGCCCAGGAGCTCCAAATGCTGCTTCCCAGTTGGTAATGAGCCCTCTGACATCAGCAGCCCCAATCACGCAGCAGTTGTTAAAAAATGCTATAAACACATTCTTAGGCAATTGTAAAATTAAACTGTAGGGGCCAAAAATCAACAAATCCTCTCATTAGCCAATTTCCTCAAATTCCCCGAGAACATCACATGCCCCTATAGGGCACACAGAATGTAAATATAATTAAATTTTCAAACAGGCATTTAATTGTGGAGGGAAAACATTTTATTCTGTTTCCACCTGCAGTTAACACGTAAAATTCTCTATATTACTTTTTTTTTTTTTTTTCCCCTCTGTTGCTTGTAGATTCTGTGGATACAAGAAGTCCAAACATGGCACTGATGAGAAAAGACTGCATTTTGGGAATGGCCACTGTAAGTTACTGAAGCCTTTTAATGCCTCCAGATCTGTTGAATTCATCCCCTAGATAACTGGTGTTTTTCAGTTTATGTGCTGTGCATCACTGAAGTGCAGAGTGTAACTGCAGCTTCCTCTTTACACGTGTATAAAGTCTAAGAAATACTTTTTTCCCTCTCAGCAGAGCAAAAATATAAAATCAATTTAAAACTGTCCTGACCACTGGAGGGACTGTGAAAATCGTTTGCTGGACAAAGTTGACCCACTAATAATTTAGTCTGGAATTATTCTAAATATATGGAGTGATACAGAGCAGTTTCTTAAATTAAGAATAATTGGTAAGCAAGTGTATCAAATTAAAGGGATTTTTTTTTTAAATCCAGCTCTGTTTATAAACATGTTTTGTTCAAGTCCTGATTCCCCACTGTCAAGAATGAATATGTTTATGCTTTCATTGGGTCTCATCCAGGACTAAAAGAGCCTTTCCACTGACTTGTGTTGTCTTTCATGACAAAAATTGGATGAAACATATTCAGAAACCAAACCCTATCTGGTTTTGATGTTTCTGTACCTATTTTTAATAAAGCTAAATGGGGCTTTAATTCATGGCTGCTCTGGGTCATTCAGCAATGCCCTGTGAAAGGAAAAGTGTGGAGCAACATCACATCCAGGAGGTGCTCAGGGGAAGAGGCTCCATCCATACACTCTTTCAAATAGAAGTAAATTGGTTTTGGAGCAGGAGAAGCTGAGGGGAAAATAAGTTGATAGCCTAATTCCTCATCAGGAGCAAGGAGGGGATTTTTTAGGGTTTTTAATGGCTACATTTTGGATTTTTTTGCATCTTTACAGGCAAAGATAACTCCCTTCATAGACACCAAGACCAAGAAATTCCTGTTTTGGGTGTCTAATGAGCATGGGTTTAATAAGAAGCAGTAGTTTGTCTTTTAAGCAGCTCCAGAAGAATGTCCTGCTAAACCACATAAACTGTGTTGAACCATATATTTCTATTGCTTAGCACATTGTAGGGTGAATGTACTCAAGTGGTGCCTCCTCTCCAAATATAATTGAACCAACATTTTAACAAGGGATTTTACCTGCAGCAGTTGGAAATAAAAACTGCTTCCTAATCCTCGTGGCAATGGCCTGACTGTCCTGACTGTTCAGGTTGTTATTGCTGTAAGTTTGGAGCCCATCCTTATCTCCAGTGACCACGAATATCCACAACGTGTGTCTCCTTCCCCAGCACTGTCAGGGGATACTCAGGCTGGAGCAGTGGATTTGCTTCATGCAGCCCAACCAACCATTCTCCAAAGAAAAAAAAAAGAAAAGAAAAAGAAAAACCCATAGGGTTACATGTGGCCCCATAGAATTAATGCTTCATCATCCAAATTTAATGAGGTTATAAAATAAAAGCAGCCAGTAAAATAAGTGTCACGGACAAATAACAGGTCAGGATTTGCTCTCTTTCCTCCCACACAATGGAAAGTTGCAATCACTATTCTTAAACATGTCAGTGCTGTTAAATTCCTGCGGATTAAATTGCTTTTAATTTGGTTTTAGATATTTATGTACTGTTTTCTGAGCAGTGCCATGCTGATTCACTGTGTAGTAAGAACAGAGCCAGTTATGGACCTGGTATTTCTCTCAGAAAATCTTGAAAACTATTTATTATAGACCTTGCAGATATTTATCTGCTAGAATGTGTGTGTGTGTACGTGTGTGGCTGTTGCAGCTTTAATCTACCAAATTGCAGTCTTTCCCAAAGAATAAGAAAATTACTCCTATGAGCTAAAAGAGGATAAAGTAACTTCCATGGCTGTCATAAACTTTCAGCATCTTAAATACAGCAGCTGGTTTATTTCAGCCAGTTTATTCTGAATTACTTTTAAAAAGGCTCCAGCCATGAACTATTCCCCGCAGCCTTATTACAAATCCTATAATATCACTTCAAAGGAACAAAAACGTTTCACCTCCTCAGATCCTTTCCCTTTGCCTTCTTTAGCTGGGCCCTTTTTATTTTTTTTGCTACCTTTAGGGCAAATCGTGCTGTTAAAATGAAAATGTAAATTATTATGTTTGCGCAGAATGAGCTGTAAAGTAGTGGAGCTTAACACATGTGCACGTGTTTATTATCTGTATTTCATGACAGAACCCAGTCACTATGCAGCCTGCCCTTAATTATTAGTGTGAAGGGATTATTCTCCTTGCAGTCACCATCACCTGATCTGGGGGAACCTCTGGGGTCAGCATTAAAAACCTGAAGCCAAAAACCCCACAGTGCAGGCTTTTAATTGTTATTTTTATTGGGGGGTTATGAGGGAGCCTGTAATGTACGTTCAGTATGGAAGGAAAGGAGCATTTACAAGATCTTTAACCAACAGCAATATACAGCCAATTAGTTTTTGTTTTACTTGCAAGTAATTCTGTAATCATCAGGCTCTTGAAGGAAACACAGTCATGGCATTTAAGGCTGTGCACACCCAGCCTTAGTGTTCAGAATATGGCTCTTACTTTGCATTGTTTGCAAGGCAATTAGCCTGGGAACTCAGTTTTATCATTCCTTTGTCAATTCTGAGGCCCATAAATCTCCACAAAATTGATTTTTTTTCCCCCATCTGTTTAATCCCAGCAAAATAGGTTAAACTGTTCTAGAAAGAAGGTTTTAACTGTTCTGGGAAGAAGGTTTTAACTGTTCTAGAAGGAAGAATGTTAACTGTTCTAGAAGGAAGGTTTTAACTATTCTAGCTGTCCAAATTGATGCAGTATCATAATGCCAAGCTGGAAAGGATAGTCCTGAGTGGTTTAAAGCAGTGTTTATAAGAAGAGTTAACATCCTTTATGAGACCAACTGGTATAGCTAGGAAAAGCCAGAATACAGGTCCAGGAATGCGGGTTTTGTGTCAGAAGCAGAAAACTTCAAGCTGGTTATCTCACTTTTTGAACATAAAACATATTTCTGTTATAAAATGAATGCAGAGGCACTGGGTACAAACACAAGCAGTGCTGTGAGCCAGGGAGAGGGAAGGAGGTTGTGTTTTCAGCATCTTCGCTGGAGGCAAAGGTTGGGAATGGTCTCTTCCTCTCTAGTCCTGCTGGAGGAAGAGATGTGGAGAGCTTGAAACTGCCCTTAAAATCATTCAGTCATTTGAAGCAACACTTGCCCCGGGCAAACAAACAATCCCTGGCCAGGAAACTGTAGAGGAGGACAAAATAATAACATGGATGTTTGGGCGACTGAGGACTAAGAACCAGTTTTCATTAAGAAACAACTCTCTGACATCCTTACATGTACTGGCAGATGGACTGAGTCAGGGGTGCTTTTTTTCCCCGTGTTTCATGGTTTTAGTTTCTTTTCTTGTTGGAGGACTTGGAAAGAAAAAGTTTGAGTTAATGGGCTCTTCTTGTAGTCTCAAGAACTTTTCATGTTGGCGGTAGCAACACATTTTGTTCCTTGCCTCCTTGTCATTACTTTGAAAAGGACAATATAAGGCAGCATCTAAGTGTAGGAACATGGGAGGGGTGAGTAGTATTTTAGAATTTAAAAAGCAGTTAAATACAACCAGAGCAGATGTGTTTAGTGTCTTTGGGTTTACTCTGTATCAAGATTCCTGAAGACCCATAAAAAGCATTTTGATTTGAAGAATACCTTTTTCTCCTCTTGATTTGGTTTCTATTGTCTCATGAGCTTTCTTTAGAAAGATTAATTAAGTCTAAGTAACTTTTTCTCTCTGATTTGTTTTTCCACAGTAAAACTCCCGGGCCTGAGAACTTATGTAGATCCGCATACATATGAGGATCCCAACCAAGCTGTGCATGAATTTGCCAAGGAACTGGATGCTTCCAATATATCCATTGACAAAGTAGTTGGAGCAGGTAGTGACCACCACCAGATATATTGAACTAAAGACACTTTTTTATTTTTGTTGTATATACTGTTTTAACTCTCTGGGTTTATACTTGTGACTGAAAAGAAAACGTTCTAAAGTCTTCAAATTAGTAGGTCCTATTTACAGCATGTGAAAAGTTAAAGGCACGCAGTTCTATTTTTCTTTTTTCTTTCCGCAAAGAAAGCAAGATAGCAAGGCAGTTTTTCAGAGGACACCAAAACCACACTTGGATGCAGCGCTGTTGAGAGTGAAAAAGATTGTTCAGCTTCACTTCTGTGCTTCTCTTTAAAATCTGTCAGCAAAGCACAGAAAAGGAACTGCTTTGTAAAGATGTTTTCCTTTTTTTTCCCCCCTTAAAAGGACTGTTGACTCTTATGCCTTGAGTGAAACCACAAACTCATTTCATAGCAGTCACCATGAATCCATCACACTGCAGTCACCTTTGGTCATCGGATTGATTTTGGTCACTGCTTCGCATTTGAATTATCGATTTAGGAAAAGGGGACTGTCTGTCTGATAACTGATTTGTCTGAGCCATACAGATGCCATGGATTGTTGGGTTTACAGAAAACAAACTGGTGAAATGAGCAAATTTTGTAAGAGAGATTACGGAAAGTCTCATTACACTGAGACTACATTGCAACGCAATATATAGTTCCTGATAGGCTGTGTGAAGTGGCAGATTGTCTCATTAAGTCAGTAGATTACGAAGTGGTAGCTTTCCTGCGACATTAAAGCATTTGTGGGAAGTGCTGTTGATTTTTAACCCAGTTCTTTTGTTATTGAATTTTTTGTTTCTCTCCAAATGTATGATTTGAATCATGAGATGTGAGAGAGGCAGACTGACAGTGCAGAGCAAAAGATTTTCAGTTAGAAAAGTGCAGAACCACACCACTGTACTCAGTGCATCTCCTGAACCACTCAGCAAAAAAAAAAAAAAAGAACCAGTGTCCATCCTCTCTTACTGAAGCTACTCAACTGTTTGTAATTTGAAGTTAAGTTATTGCCTGGAAAGGTTGAATTTTTGTTCCTTGCTGGTTTTAATTTTGCCCCACAAGAGTGCACTGTTCTCCACCATCTTCAGTCAAGGCAGCAAAGCTCTGCTTGCTGCAGATAATAGAGAATTAGTGTAAGGACAGAGAAGGATGTTATTGGGAAGTTAAGTCCAGGAGCAGAGTCTTTCCTTGCAGGACTTTCAGGAGCCTTTGTTCACAAATGTAAACCTTCTAAATTTGGGCTGTGTGCAGTGCATGAATCTAGAAAAAAAGTTGCTAACCATCAGTGATATGTCGTGTTTTACAGTTCAGTTGTTCTGATTTCTTTTTAAACAAGATAGATATTAGAATAAGAAGTAAACCAAAATTTGCCAAATATGGCCTCTGTAAATGGAGGAAGAGTTTTCTGAGAAGCTTCATAAAAGCAATATGTCCTAAAGGAGTCAGGTGTTTCAAAAGTAAGTCTCTTTGCTCCATTCCAGTGAAAACAACAGAAAATTCTGAGTTGGAAGGGACCCACAACGATCGTCAAGTCCAAATCCTAATTGAATGACCCATGGAGGGGGTTGAGCCTGGCATTTTTAGCACCATGCTGTAACCAACTGAGTGACAGAGGGTTCCTGTAGGTCCTCCACATTGAAGCTACACGGACTCAAGATATAATAATGCCATTTTTTGGACCCCATAACTCAGATTCATGTAGCCTGAAGTGCATATGGCATTCTAGTTAGCATTTCCTGTTAGCAGCTGGTAGAGATGCCAACAGGAAGAGCCAGGCAGGGAAGAGCAGATGAAAATCAGGGAGGAACAGATGAAAATCAGGCTGTGGAGTGCTGGGAGCTTCCAAAATGAGTTTGTTCCTTCACACTGCTGTCACACTCAACTCGTGGTAGCTTTTACACTCAGATTGAGTTGGCTCTGAGGCAGCTTCTTCGGGAACACTCCTTGCCTCCCCAAAAAACAGAAAGGCATTTCCTGCCTCTTGCTTGACTCAATGCCTTGTTTGAGTGAACGATTCGGTCTTTTCCTGCCCTTGTCCTTTGCAACACAAGTGTGAATGAAATCATAAAAAAAGGCAGTGATTTGAGAAGAAGGGGTTCATTTAACTGCGTTGGAGTGTGACGTAAGGAATGAGACCTTCAAGTCAGGCGAGTAATCTTCATATTCAGGAGTACTTTTCCAAGTGGATTTCCCAGCTTTAGCAAGAAGTCTCTGAGAATAGAGGGCAGCTTACATAGCTTTGAAAACACACACAAGTGCAGTAAGGAAATACTCTTGTCCAAAAGGACCTCAAGAAAAACTTGAGGGATTTTAATGGGAGCCTAAACATAAGAAAGTTGAGGTCAGGAGCCACTTTTACGGATTATTCTTTCCAGTAATTTTTTAAAAATAACTCACTTGTTTTTATGGGTTCAGTTCAGCAAATCACTTAAGGAGTTTAAATCCAACTGGACTGTAAGAGAATACTACAGAAAGTACTTTCTTAATTTGGGGTAGATTTAAAGATGTGCTTTGCTGAACAAGGAAACAAGCATTTGCTTTTCCTTCCAAGCTAAAATGTACTTGCAGCATAAAATCTTGTTGATCAAAGTGTTTCAATAATTTAGGGACTACCTGTCCATGAATGGATTGAGAAAGTTTGCAGTGCCTCAGTGAAGATTAGAGCATCCCTGATGTTCAGGAGGTTTAGGAAACATTCAGCTTTGATGCCTCCACAACGCTGAGGGAGTTCTGTGCACAACAGTACAATCAGGATTTAAAAGACAGCAAAAAGGAAAGGGAGTAGCTGATTTCAGAGTCCTCCTTTACTGGTCCCCTAAACGCACAGCAAAATGCCATTCACTGATGTACTAAGTAGCCCATTTAAAAAGAAAGTAGGATCTCTTGAAGAGATATCTTTATATCATGAACAGGGCTCCTAAAGAATACCTATTTACCTTCCACGTGTAAATAAACACATCATTCTACAGGGCAGGTTTATGTTTGTGTTTGTAGCATAATTAAAAATAAACACGTCAGAAAGGCTTTGTACGAAAAGCCATCACCCTCATCTCTTAAAATCAGGGCTTAGAAAGGGTCCAACTTTTTTTTTTTCTTGAAGCATCCTGTAGCCTTGAAGTACTTGTGGCATCTGATTAATCACTCAAGTTCTAAACTGTTCAGCCATGGCTAAATGGGTTTAACTTTTCCTTCACAAAAGTTAGACCACTATCAGATATACAATTCTGGTTTTAAATGAAGGATTGATTGCTGGACTGCTTGCTGAAATTATACCTATTTCCTCCATTGACAGTAACTGAACAATAGTTTTAAAAGCTTAGCTTTTTTGGACCATTAAAACATCAAGAAAATGGACTATGAAGCTGGACCCTACAAGCTTTATTTCAAGCCTTTTTCCCCCCCTCCCTTCTGTTTTCAAGATGTTCTTTGGTCTTCCTTTTTTTGGGGAGCTCTGACAGTACTGGGCTGGAGTTGGTATTTGAACTGAAGCAGCATTTTCTCTTGATAATGTACTAGTATACTAATCATTTTGGCTTGCAGAAGTTAAATAACTTGGAACTGTACTGTCACTATTTAGTAGAAATGCACATTTTAGTATTCACAAGAATGCACAGCTATTCTGCCGTTCTGATATTCCTTAAGCAGTTAACTCTCCTGTTGCTGTCTCAAAGTGCATCAACAGAAGCACAAGAGGAATTTTCTGAGCTCATCTATGCATTCCTCTCCTCAGGAAACACCACTTTTTAGGGGCTTCTGCTGAAGGCTAAGTCTCCATTCTTAAATCCCTGTGAAATAACTACATTTCTGCTTTTGTCGCTTTCCCACTCTTTTTTTTTTTCCAGGGGAATTTGGAGAAGTGTGCAGTGGACGCCTAAAGCTGCCTTCTAAAAAGGAAATTTCAGTGGCTATCAAAACCCTGAAAGTGGGCTACACAGAGAAGCAGAGAAGGGACTTCCTGGGGGAAGCAAGTATCATGGGACAGTTTGACCACCCCAACATCATCCGGCTAGAAGGAGTCGTCACTAAAAGTAAGATTACGACAGGGACATCTGTTTTTTGCATGGGAAGTGCCATGTCCTGTCATTTGCTGATCATTAAAAAAAAAAAAAAAAAAAAAAACCCTCCAGAAAAACACCCTAAATCATTCATGTTTATGCTCTGCAAACCCCTCCAGAAATGCTTAGGTTATGACCATGCCAATGAGTACCAAACATCCTGCAAAAGAGATAACAGCAGGAACACACAGCTTGTCTTTTGCAGTGTATGTTGTATTTCCTCAGAAGCAGGAAAAAAAAAATTACCCACGTGAAACCCACGCTGATGGATCCAATGAGGACTGGGGTTTGAGGCAATTGCCCACAGAGCAGCTGCACAAACCTGCACTGTCTTGCTGCTCTCGGGCTGCTGAGAACTTAGAAAAGAATTTAGAGCTTACCCCGGCTTGGGGAGCTGGGGAAAATTGGGCAATAAAAGTAGTGTGCTTGAAAAAAAAAAAAAATACAGCCAAGGTGGAGGAAAAAGGATCATTTCTGAAGAATGTAGAAGCTCAATAATAAATTGACAAGTTTAATAAACTCCAAAGCTACAAATGGGTACAAAGTGGCCAAGAGGCTCTGGCTGATAATCTGGCAGGAGTTGTGGAGTCTGATGTGTTAAGGTTTCCTAAGTGCATTGAAGATCTCTGTTCTGCTCTCAGCTAAATCATTATGTTTGTCATTAGCAGCAATTAATGAACAGCCTACCTGGGTGCAACAACTGGTACCAGTAAATTATTAAATGATTCCAAACCTTTCTCCTACATGGTTTTCATGCAGAGGAAGTACTCCATGTGATATTCAATAGTTAGCAGTATTAGGCTTTTTAAAGATTCTGATGCTCCAGAATTTTGACATCCTAGTAAAAATCTAAAAAAAAAAAAAAAAAAGTCTTAGGGCTTTAAGCTGTCAGCAGTAATACTGATTTTATTTCTGTGATTATACAGATATGTTTACTTAAAGGAATTTTTTAAATATGCCTTTGGGGTTTTGTTATGGGTTTGGTTGTTTTTGTTTTTTTAATTGCTTGGTTCGAGGTTTCACAAACATGGGTATGAAAGAATTTCATAGCCTACTGCAACAAAATATATAAAATAAAAACCCCACCAGTTTATGTCTGAAAACAATTAGTGACAGGTATGTAAAACCCTGTATGATATGAAGATACATAATTATTAGTACAATCGTAATGACTTCTCGAGGTGTGATTCATGAAAGTCTATTTTGCTGATTTAAATAAAAAAGAATTTATTCTTTGTCTTAGGTCTCACAGCCCTGTTAGGAAAGGGCTGCCAGGTCTGCCTGTGTACATGAAGGTTATCTCCTGCTTTGTAATGAATGACACACTCTTTGAACAGTCAGAATAAGATTTGCAGTCACGAAATCACTTGAAATCACCAGCATCACTCTGTGCACAGCTGAGCTAAAAATCTATTTTGTTACATTTTGTATTCCTGGAGCACTTGAGAAAATAATTTAACTGCTGTACGTGCAGGAATTCATGCACTGCTCTTGAGTGTGCATTACTAATTCCATCTGTGTTCTGTATAAGTGACTGTGAGTAAGTTTGCTGCTCAGCTGTCTTCACGGCACGGTCCTTTTTTTGGGGGGGGGAGTGGTCAGGAGTGGCATCTGCCTGTCACACCCCTGTGTGGGACAGCAAGCTCTGAATATTCCCAAATGAAGTCAGTAAAAGCCTCAGGGATACCCCTCTCCAGACAGCTTCAGTGCAGGAGTTGAGAAATCTGCTCTGGAGCTATTTGTCTCCATTTTGCTGCAAGTAAAGCTAATAATTTAATTTCTTTAACGTTCTGTGGGGTGATAGGAGGACAAGAAGCTTGTGGGGTTTGAATTTGGTTTGATTTGGTTTGGTTTTTTAAACAAACCAATGTAATCTATGAGCAAGTTAACAAGTGTTCATATTTTGTAATAATAGCTATTAAATCACACCTAAAAGGCATTAGCATATGTGCAGTCAGTAGAGAGCTCGTGGAGTATTTGATGGCTCACTCTCAGCACAGGTTATGCACGACAAACAGGAAATATGACCTTTTATTCATTAACCAGATTTTACTTGACAGGCGGCCCTTAATAATTCTTTTAGTTTTCACACTAAACAGATTATCTGAAGCAACTCCCAATGACTGCAGTTGTCACAATCCCCCTAACAGGCCCATTTTGGTATGAGAAGTCCTCAAACTGGGGCGGCTCTGACTTCCATCCTTTGCTTCAGTGCAGAGTTGTTCCCCTGCTTCTCATGGATTTCTGTTCTACATATTCCTGCTGCTGCCCTGTAATAATTTAAAACATTGCACACAGACTGCAAGTTAGGGACTTTTCCCTGAACTATGCATTTCTTGCTAACAAGATAAAGCACAAATAGATTTATTTATTTATTTATTTATTAGTTTTTACACTGTTAGATTTTTTTTATCTGTACCATCTCCTTCATAATTCAAGAATAACGTTTTGGGTAGAGAATTTCCTACTGGTTAATTGATGACTGTCAATTACTCATTAATGGGATTCCCTCAGATATGACATATCTGTCCTATGTCATATGCAAATGATATAGCACATGTGCACCACAGAAAGTAGATATTTAAACCTACTAAATCATGCAAAGAGGACAAAGGGTTGTCTTCTCTTTATGTTAAGCTTATTCTTCGAGATTACTGTTTCTCTTTTCAGTGTTTCCATGTGTAGAACTTGTGTTTTTGTAAAACTTACCAAAAAAAAAGAGTTGTTACTTTTTACTTTACTTTGTTAACGCCTTTTCTGTTTTTAGTTAAACTGGATACCTCTTTTGAGCATCATGCTGTTCAGTTTTAGGAGCTAAAATTTCACCATGACTGCTGTACAATGTGCAAGCCTTCATCATACTTTTATGGTCAGGTGCCTCCCTGTATAATATGTCAAATAATAATTCATCTCCTTAAATGACTTCATGCCCTCACCCACCTCTCCCTCTCTACCACAAAGAGAAAATAAACAAATCTTTAGAAAATATTATGAAATAATAAAATCCACATGATGGTAAAATATTAGCAGGGCAGTGACCTTTGTGCATAAACATCACCATAATCACATTAATTTTTGCATTCGTTTCTCCCCAACATGTCAGAGTTTCATGTAAGACCTGGTTATGTTACAAAATACCCCAGGATAGGGAGAATGGTTTCAAAAACTGCTCTGAATATATTTTTAAAGATATTAAAGGAATTTCAAGGGCTTTTTCCTTAGAGCTTGCTGCTGCCCCGTGGATGCAGCACGTTCAGCTCCCATCCAGCTTTGTGCTGCCAGTGATTCCACCACAGCAGGAGCCAGGACTGCTTGGAAGGAGGGCTGGCCTGGAAAATAACCACGTCACAGCTCTGCTTTTCTTCCCAGTGCCCCGTGTTTTATTCTGCACTTTCCCTTTCATCTTTATCCCCACCCCAGCATTTTCCTCAGCTCATAATACTGAAGCTTCTCCTCAAAGCTGCAGCTTCCTCCTCAAAATACAGAAGCTAAATAGTTAAAATGTATTAAAAATATTAAAAATACCCTCCTGAGGGAGAGGGGGTTTTGCTGTTGCCTCAGTGGGCTCTGTTTATTCTCTGCCTTACCTGAGGAATGTATTTATTGTGCCCATGCAGCAGAGCAGCCTTCCATGGTCTTTGCCACCTCCATTGTGCAGACCAGGGAGAGCATGTCTGAAATGCTTGTTTTTACTGGTCATTACGTGTTAATTTTGAATTCCTTACCCCTGTAATCTATTTGCAGGTAAACCAGTTATGATTGTTACAGAATATATGGAAAATGGTTCCTTGGACAGCTTCCTCCGGGTGAGTGCAGTAGGAAACTCAGTGGTGCAGAACTGGCTCTTGTGCTGGATTTGCTGCCACTCTGCTCTGATTCATCATCAGCTCTTGTTGCCTGGTAGTTCATTATTTCCATTTTGGTTGGTGTGTGTTGTGATGTGCTCAGAAAAGCCATGTTGGGATCCTCAGGTCCATTTTGACTGCTTGCAGTAAGCGTTATTAAAAAAACAAAGACTATTTTGGTTTCGCTGGTTTATCAAATTCATCAAAAATGAACTAAAAAGAACAACATTGCGGCACACATAAAGGAAAATTGTTTTTCTGAAGGTTGAATTACATCCGTAATGCACTTATGCTTATTGGTTGGCAGCCTTTGTGTCTTAGCAAGTGATTTCGAAAATGAACAGATCTGTGGAAATTTTATCAGTAAACCAATAGTACTGAGTCAAAAGCTGTTTCCCCAAACATGAAAAGTTTAGGGGATAACCCCATACCTGAGGATGTTAGAAATGTTCAGCTAGCAAAGTTTTTGGCCTGTTTTCTTTCTCTAACCTTAGGCACGCTAATAATGTTGTTGATTTATCTTTGTTTTCTGTCAAAGTTGGTAGTGAGCCTAAAAAAATTTGAGCGCTCCCCGTGTCACCTGAGATTTACTCATGGCAAAACAAGAAGTGCAGAAGAAATGAAATCCCATCTGAGGGGGAAACACTGGTTTAATTTTAATTTGTTAGGGCAAAACTCAGCTGTGGCTGGGAGACTGCTTTGGTTCCACCACGGTTGACTGACATTATCCCCTAAATTCATAACATTGAACTAGACATTTAACCCCAAAGGGTGATACATTGTCAACCTCAGTTTCAGTATGTACTATATATGTTATGGTGTCCACTGGAGCATGTAAAATACATATAAATAATGTGTCAGTGTGGCTGAATGCAATACATCCCTGCTGAACTATATATATATTTTGTTTGGGCTTAAGATCCTTGAAGAAAGCTCTGAGGAAAGGAGAGCGATTTCTGACTGTACAGAGCAGTTGTTCAGCTTGTTCCTTCATTTGAGTCTGATTTTCTTGTTACTCCTGGTGTGTGGAAGCATAGATAAGAAGCTTGTGACTCATTAATCTCACAGGCCAATCAGGGCATATATCCCTTTTATTAAATGCCTTTTGAAACTAGTTACTTTGCTTCCCCCCTTGCCATCTGAAGGCTGTCTGATCATCTGATTCTGTTCATGTTCAGAAACCTTCTGATTTCTAGCTAAACCTTTTTCGGGGTCTATATAAATTCTCTTCATGGAGGGGATTTCTGAGAGACTCTTCAGGCATCTTGCTGCATGTGTTTGTCCAACGTTTACGGTGCTGATATTGTCCCTAAGTACAAAAATGAGATTCATGCAATCAGCCTTGTAGACTGATTCGTGTGAGATCACCTCACATGGCAAAGCCAGCTCCTGGGCATTTCATAACACTCTGGAAGCAGCAGAAGGAAGAGTTGGAGAGGTGCCTGTGAGGATAAATGAATTCCCCCAGTGCTGTAAATGTGAGAGCTGCACTGTGACACGCTGTTGTCCTATTGTCTGTGTAACTGTGTACCGATATCAAAGCTGGATGTTAACAAACAGATTAGTAGAAGCTGGGAGATTTAAACCATGCACCTAGAAGGGGATGATTAGAAATATATGCAACCAGTGGTTTCTAGGCTAAGCGACAGTGTGTTTTAATTTTTTTGTGTTCCTGAAGCTGAGGAAAAATTTGAGGAATCAGTTTAAAGTTAATGGAATTTGAAAGCCACTGACTCAGCTCAGCATTTGTTTTTGTTAAAAAAAAATTAATTCTTGTGTAATAGAAAACATTCATTAGTCTGTTGGGTAAGGCTGAGATTTTCACTGAAAATTCCTATGGCCTTTCAGGGAAGCTGGACATCTGCTTCTCCAATGTCCTGACACTCCAGTCTCAGGAGCACACACGACTTTCAGATTTATGTGCTGCTTTCACACATCTAGGTCCCATCTAGGAAATTAAAATTCTGACGACAGCAAGAAGGGGGAAAATGAATTTTTTATATCTGAATTGCAAATCTGTCCCCCTTCCCTCGGCTGCCTGGGTGACTATCCCCCTCAGCTCGACGTGGTTCCACGTGTGGCATTTCAGTCACAGCGCCTGACTCGTGAGCTCTTCACCAGGGGGAGCTGCCAGGGTCTTCATCAACAGTTCTGTGTGGGGAGGAAAACATGAGCAGGCTCTGAAATGACATTTCCAATGTTTTCCAGAAGCACGATGCCCAGTTCACAGTCATCCAGCTGGTGGGGATGCTCCGAGGCATCGCATCTGGCATGAAGTATCTGTCAGACATGGGTTACGTCCATCGAGATTTGGCTGCTCGTAACATCCTCATCAACAGCAACCTGGTGTGCAAAGTCTCCGATTTCGGTCTCTCTCGTGTGCTGGAAGATGACCCAGAAGCTGCTTACACCACCAGGGTGAGTTTCTGTGCTTTCTTCATCCTTTTGAAATTCTCGTTGGTTGTGACAGAGACCGAAATAGGATGGGGGGTCCCTGAGGCTGTGTTGGAGAGGCCAGAGATATTCAATAAACCAGAGGCTCATCACAGGTCTATTTTTTTATTTCATCTCTTGGAGAAGATAGAAGGCAGAAAACATAATGTCTGTTGGTAGACTACTTTTTTTAAGTATGCAAAATTCTTGGCTCAGCTTGTTTCTTCTGGATATGTAAAGGAGTGAACACCGTAATTAAGGCCTGAGTTAGTTTGGCACCCAATAATCTAAAACTTCATGTGTGCTTTGAGCATGTTTAGTTGCACTGCTGATTTAACTCCCACACAGTAAAAAAAAAAAAAAAAAAAATCCTACCCATCTGGGGGTTTTTTGTGTTTGTCTTTTAGTGTGATGGGACATGTGTGTGATTGGAGCTTACTGATATCACTGTTCTTCAAGGGTGTATCAGTTCTGCCTGCTATTGTACTTCTAACTGAGTAAAAACTTGAGTAAAACAAAAAAAATCAATCTTGCTTAACAATGTAATAAACCTCCTGTACTGTCTCCTTCTTATATTATATATACAAAATGTTACCTTTCTTTTGGAGAGGTAATGATACCAAGCTCTGTTTTATCTCTAGAGAAGCTTTTATCAGATAGGGGACTTTCCACAGTGTAGTGTGCTGCTTGTGTCTTTTCTGAATTTTATCCTGTCTGAAAAGCTCCCTGGAAGTTAAAGTGTTAGCTTAGGAAAAGTTCAGGAAAGCCACAGTGTCTTCTGAGTACATTTTTGCTGCACCTGAATAGCACTCCTGATTTATTGTGGGAGCCTTTAGCTTTGTGTGCATGGATATTATTACACTGGCATATCTGATTGTCCCCTTTGTTGCTATTGCAAGTGGGTTTTGTTAACTTTAGAAAAAAAGGACCTTAAATATCCAGCATCTCAGTCAAGAGTAATTTGCATTGCTTCTGGTAATCATCTCATCTTCAATGTACAAACCAGATTAGAGTGTATCAGCACCATCTTAATGTGGATTTTCTGGGGCTTCCTTCATTCCTGAAGGCTGACAGGAGCAATCAATTCGTGTGGTAGTTTCATTGCTGTCTACTTCATGACTGCAATAAAATTAACATGTGACAAATGGGTAAAGAAACCCCAGCTGTTTTCTTACACATTATATACACGCACATTTATAGATAAATATTTGTCAGTCATACCTTCATGACTTACCAGGCATAAAGACTCTATTCTTTACCTGCCCTTTCAGTGTTTTCTTTGACATCTGATAGGCTTTGTCATGTTGTATGGAACATGCATCATATAGCGCTTTGGAGAACTGTCTGCTGAGATCTGTCTTGGTTAATATAAAGAGGCATTAGTAGGAGAAAGCAGCTTTCATGCCCAGTATAGGTTCAGCATTAATAAGTAAATATTCACAGAATGCAAGAATTCCTCAGGAGAAAAGGACCTGCAGCCCAGCCAGAGGTGTATTGCTGAGTCAGATCCTTGCCTGCTCTGTTCTTAAAAACTCTTGTGAAAGTAATGGGTGTTACTGTCCCCAAGGTCAACACTTTTAAGTGTAGTATTTTTAGTATTTATCTAGTCACAGATTTAACATCCCTCTCCCAGGATGTACTAAAGCAATTACTCTGGGCAGTAGATTGATCTCCCCCTTAAAACACCTCCTTAGATGCATGGAGGATGCTGTTCTCTTCACCCACATCTCTCCATTTTTTCTTTTCTTTTCTAAACATTTTTTCCCAAATTTACTGTTCTTGCTGGTCTTCTTACAGATTATTTTCAATTTCACCACATTTTCCTTAAATGTGGTGCCCAAACAGGGCACTAATCTGGCCCAGTACCAAGCACAGCATATTTATCTCATGTCCCCTCTTTCCTAAGCCTACCTGCCTCTTTGCAATTAGACAGTGAAATCAGGTGGAAACAACTATTTTGTGAAGTGTAATCATCTGTGTTTAGTAAACTCCATCTGGCATTTATGGTGTATGTGCAAACTGCTGCAGGAAGATCCTCAGGCAATTAAAACCTTCAAATACATCCCGGTATAAATCTAATTTCTTCAGAAGTAGTTGCCATGAATGTACCTCTGCCACATCTTGGCTCTGTGAGGAAAACAAAGCTATTTGCTATGCAATTTTTGACCTAATTTCCTTTGAAGTGAATCCTGTGTACTTGTCAAGTGTTTCCACGGGGTATGTTTGATCCCCAGCTTAAGCAACTGGGGACCACAAGTGTGAAAGAGCTTCACTCCGCTGGCAGAGAGCTGAGTAGTTCATGTTCCTGCTGCTTAGTCATATCACAAAGCACAGGACCATTTCCTAGGCTGCTCTCAGTGCATTTTGCAAGCCCTAATTGTATATAAAAAAAAGCCAAGACAAAAATACTGACACTTTTGAAAACAGTGGCACCATTCCAAACTACTTCATGCCTAAATATGGCACCATCCCAAATTATTTCATGCCTTTAAAAATAAAGGGTGACAACTACTTTAGAAGATCTTTGAAAAGACCAAAAAAAAAAAATCTAAATTATAGCTACAATTTCAAACATGAAAGAGTTTGTATTATATTGATGAGTACAGACTTTTCCTCCCCTCCACTTTTTCCTACTCCCAGCTGTCCATTTACTGTCAGTGTTACTAGGCAAATTTACAGAGGTAGCTGCAAAGATGGAGGCTTCACATATTCAAGCTCCTTTTCTACCCTTATTTTCCACCTGTAAATGCCTAAGCCTGAGAATGATCCCGTTGCTTTAATTCATAATTGTGTATGAGGGTTGATCTGCCCCCAGGAAGCCCAGCCAAGCCCCCCAGGCTTTCACTCCACACCACTGACTGGGGGAAATTTTATATTGTGCTGCTTTCAGAAGCAAAGTCTGAAGCTTTGCATGAAGGATATGGTCATGGATCCTTTTATATATCTCAATACTTGATATATCCCTTTGTATATCAGTGCATAATCCGTGCTATTGTACGAGAAGCAAAGATCACAAGCTCGGATGTGAAATTCGGGGAACCAGGTGTTGTGAGAAACTTTCTTACCTGACAAGGTCTTTTTTTACCTCCTGAATTATTGTCACTGACAATATACCACAAAAGGCCTTGGGCAGCCTGGGGTCTGCCTGCTAACAGAAGCAAAGCCAGGATGAGAATCAGGCTTGACTGACTGGATTTTTTGTTTTTTTGTAGTTTGGTTTTTTTTTTTACTGAGTCTTTGTGCCTGAGGGGATGTACTGTAATTATCTCCGTCCTCCATATCTCTTCAGTTTTAATTGAAAGGCCAAGATTGTATTAAAATTGTCATTGTCAAATTGATCTGTTTTATCCTTGTTATTTTTAGATGTCTATGTGACAAGCGGGTGGACTAATGACACAGCATGAAGTGGAAGTAAATTTAAGCCATCACACTTGTAGAGGGACTGTAATTATGCCTCCCAAAGACATAATATTTGGGTAATCTGTAGAGGAACTTTGCATAGGCAGCTACATCACTGGTATTTGTGCCATTTCAATGTAAAACACTGTCCAGTTATTACCCTTGCATGGATAACTTCTCATTAAATGTACATCACTTCTAAAAATGCTGTGCTTGGATGGCAAATATTCCAGTACCCCCAGCTAACAGTGCCAGAGTGAGGAGGGTAAACCCACTATAATACAGTCTGAATGTTTTGAAGGGTGTGACAGGAAGGAAAGCCCCAAAAACTCTCTTGCCTGATAAGCAAAAGGGAGAGAAACCTGCTCTGTTATCATCAGCTACTCAAGGTGGAGATAATTTCAAGATAAAATAATCATTAGGAAGGAACTGACAAGTGGCATCAGATAATTTTCAGACATGTGAGAGGGTCAGTCAGGCTCATCTCCTGAACTATCCTATGTCCTGGTATAATGAATTAATGCCAGGCTTTTACCTGCGGGTTTTTCTGCAAGGTTCTTCTGGTTATTCTGTTAGAATCCGTTTTTCTTGATCCTGTGGCTTAGGTGCCTGTGGCAGTCACCCTGTAGCAGATTATAAATCAGAATATTGGAGTTTGTTATGAGGCCCTGGAAACAGCTGCACTGTGCTGGAGTGCCAGACCTGCTAGGAATAAATTGAGGACTTCACTGGCTTTAGGTGAATTATGTGGACCAGGCAGCAATCACAGCTCCATCCACAGCAGATAAAACTTCAGGTTACTGCTGGCTCACTGATTTCAAACCCTGAGAGAGGTTCTCTGAGCTGGAATTCTGGGCTGCAAGAACAAACTCCTACAGTTTCTAATACTAAAGCTTTCTTTCCACTCAAATTCAGGCAGCTTCTTTTGACTTCGTGATAAGCACGGCCTGAAAGGGGGAGACCACGACAAAAATGTACAAAACCTGCATTTATCTTCAGAAAATAATCACTAGATATATTACAAGTATTAGCAGGTGTCATCACAGTAATTTAAATGTTAGGAGACTGGGGAAAAGGGGGATAAAAAATAAGAGACAAGGAAAGAAGCGCCTATGGGAGCTTAGCTTTCCCAGCTCCAACTCTCTGGTCTAGGAGAAAGTGTTTGGTTTTATTTATTTACTTATTTATTTATGTATAATATCTAACTAACTAAATATTTATTTATTATGTAAGATATCTTTGATACTGGCAAAGGATACTACAAAGAATATCCTGATTTCTGGCAGAGCAGGAAAATGAAAATGCTGTATTTGTTCTAAGGAGTTGAGTATTTCTCAAAAATAGGGTAGAGAAATGCAAAGGCATTTTCTAATGCTGTGAATGATCATGGGCTTTTGATTTTAGAATAGAGTATATGAAATACAAAAAGCACCACAATTTTCAAAGCTAATGGCAGTAGAAAACCATGCATTTAGTTTGATAAAATTCTTCAGATTTTCTGCGTATATTGATATTTGGACATCTGCTAAAACGTGAATGTTGCATAATCCTTTAGGGGCAATTGTTTTTCTGTTAAAATGCTTATTTGTCCAAAAAATATTTACTAGACTTTTTTTATTGTTGTTTTTAAATTATTCAAAAATAACCAAATATAAGATTGACATTTTTATGATAAATTTGGGAGCAGAACATCAAAACTGAAGTTTTATACTCTGCTCAGTAGCAGTTGATTTTTTAAACTACATTTTAATACTCTTCTTATTTTTTTCTTGTTTATGGGAATGCTGCATGTACCTGTAGGCTTTTATAGGATTACAACTGAGACCTAGCACAGAAAATTTGAAAGCCACTGACTCCTTGGAATGGAATCTGGGGTTGATGCACTTTCCTTTTTCACCAAAGCTAAGCCAGAAGAACTTTGTTTCATTGAGTTTGTAATCTTCCTGCAATAAAACAGACCCAACATGTCAGGAGACTAATTAATGTAATTTTTTTTTGTAAATTTGTTCCTCCAGTTGCGTAAATGATGTTTTACAAGAGATTACAAAGGTAAAGGCCTTTTATCAAGTACGATATTTCCTGCCCTTGTCTAAAACACTCATATTCTAACCCTGGGCACATTTTTGTGTGTGATATTTGGCAATGATTTCTCTAGGGTTAAGCAAGAAGAGCTTCATTTTTGTATCTTAACATGAAATCTAAAAAGTGAGCCTGAAGCCACCTGTGGAAATTCAGTTTTTTAGAGAGCAATATTCTGAAAACTCCAAATCTCCAGGGAACCTTGGCCTGGCAGGTGTGGTGGGGGGTTTGTGTAAATGTAGGATATGGCATTCCCCCAGAGTTGGCATTAATTATTGGAAATCAGAGTTCACTATTAGTTTGTGTAGAAAAATGGTTGAGAAAGAGATATTGATTTCTTTATCAGCTCAACATCTAAAACTGTAAGAGGAGTTGTTGTGAAAACACTGGGACACAGGAGAGCTTTCCTTGGACTCACTGGGCATTGTAAAGAGAGTATCTTATTTCTGACTAGTACAGTCATTTTTATGTTCTTGGTAATGTTCTGGATCAGCCCTGAGAGTGGTGAATAAATTTATAATGAATAGAAAATACAAGGCACTTTTCATGACTGAAGAACATCATGTAATAGCTCTTCATTTGGCTTCAGTGATAAAATGGTGGTTCCAAATACAGTCATGTATTTTCTCTGTCCTGTTTGTTGGTCCCATGTCTAAATTCAGTGTTTACCAAATCTTAAGGATTGAGCGTGAAATGAAGGTTTTGCTTTTGGTAGGGAGCCTGATAAATAGAATGGGATCCATGAAAACCATATGCCATGATAATTCCCTCCCTCACCTTTGCCAAGCCTCTAAATCATATATAGTGACATTTTGGGGGTCTAAATTATGGCCTGAGTAAGGCCTGTATGTATTACTTACACCTAATTTAATTTTGGCAGTATTAGCCATTAAAATGAAGATGCTCAGGCTTCAGTTTATTTAGACTGTATTTAGGTTTCTAATTAACACTAATAATGTCTGCATTTCTATTGTTAGCCATGCTAGTCCATGTAAAGCTGGTGAGTGTCTGGCTACCCTCAGAGCAGGTACACTTTATTGGAGTGTAGGCAAAGCATTAATATATTTAAATCTTTTTTTTTCTCTTGCTGGTTACTCAGTGAAAATATGGGCACTCCCTTCCCACACAGGTTAATGTGAGGTCAGGTGTATGACTGTGGTATAGAGGGGCTTGGAGAGGTGCTGCAATTAGCTAGTCTAGAGTGAAATCTTCAGAATATATTCTCTACCTGTTGTGTGTCCCTAGAATAACTGGAAACAACTTCAAACTCTTCCAGTTTCTTGTATTCAAATGTATTCACTCCAGAATTTGCAGCCACAGGTTTTGCCCCGCTGTCTTTTAGAGCTCAGTTTTCTCATGCCTAACTCACAAATCAGCACAGAAAACCTCTGTCAGAGCTGGCACCACTGGAAATCGCCTCTTTCCCCAAATTTTCATGTTTCAGAAACTCAGCCTGAGGTTGGCTTGTGCACTTTTTACTAGTTTAACCTGATGGCCCATAACCAGAGAGGGATGTTCCCCCAAGTGCAGTGTTAATTGTACTGGTACCTTCAATTCTGATTTTTTTTTTTCTTTTTTACACCAATACAATAACAACCGAGAATCTCAGAGATAAAATAATCAATCATGCAAAATCATACTCGTTGCAGTGCTGTCAGATAGACTGTTTTGTTGTTTTGTTCTGCTGCCAGGGGGGCAAGATTCCCATCCGATGGACGTCCCCCGAAGCCATCGCCTATCGGAAGTTCACGTCGGCCAGCGACGCCTGGAGCTACGGGATCGTCCTCTGGGAGGTGATGTCTTATGGAGAGAGGCCCTACTGGGAGATGTCCAACCAAGATGTAAGTGTGGATGTCATCTGAGTGATGCTGTCAGATAAAGAATGGAGCTGTGAAGGGAAGTGGAGTGTAATGAAAGCAGGTGGCTCCGAGCTTCTGATGTTGACGTTGAATAAGATTTGGGGATGAAAGTCTCCCCTCCCACGTCAACTAGAAGCTCAATAGAACTTAACAAAGAGCCACCATCTTTGTAGCAGGGTGTTTTGGAGCTCTGACAGAGGATTTTGTCACACTGGTGGTTTTCTGTAGGATGATGCAAAGGATTCCACTGCAGTGAGGTCATTGCCTCTTGCATTCCTTAGCTTATTGTTAGAAAGCCCTCCTAAATTTCTGTTGATCCCCTTTGGTTCCACTTGTATAATATGCTGGAGAAGTTTTCTGTAAATGTCAAATACAAAGAATAAATTGCTCTTGGCGCTTGTGAAAAAGAGAAGCAAAGCATTTCTTACTAAGAGTTTAATGAAACCAAAATGCTTCTGGAAGTAATCAATGGATAAAAAAAGAGTAGAGTGATCTGATTAGACGACTTCCAATACAGGCTTCTTTGTTACATTAGTAAACTGTCCAAGCCTGCAATCCAAATGATTAATGGATCTCTCCCTGTTTTTTTTTAAAGAAGCATAACATTTCCCCAAATAAGATTTTTAATGTATCTATTTTTGATTCTTTTTTCTGTTGCTTTATTAATTTTAAATTTATCCCAGGGGAGTTACTTATGAACTGAATTTTCTGAAGTGCAGTCATTAATACAAATAGATTTTCCAAGGAGTTGATATATATTGTTACTTGCACTAAATTTAAAGAAAAAAGAAGTCCACAACAGTTGTAGTCAGACATTTTCTGTAGTACTTTATATTAAACAAAGAAAAAGAGAAGAAAACTTTCTTTCAGATGAATACCTCTGGAATCCAAGTCTGCAGAAAACAATGCTTTTCTATTAATTGGTCATGAACGTTTTCTCTATTGTTTGTGGAGATGAATGTATCCTGTTACATGGGCTGACATAGCAGTGGAATGCCTGTAAGAATATCACATTAAAATCAGAAACAGAAGGATTAACCTATTTATGTGCCTCTCCTTCATGGCTGCTTAAATCATAAACTGTTTCCCTATCCCTGTTCTGATTCAGAATAGTTTGTCCTGCTTTTCAATCAACTGATCCAGATTAAAAGGAAAGATGAACAGAATAGGGCTTTGTCATTTTTTACTTTTAATACACTGGGGTAGGCCTGATCAAGAGGTGTTAGATTCCAGTGAAAATGTGGAATTAAAAAGCTTCTGAACAGCATAAATTCTGAACTAGTCTTCTGTGTGTGTGTGTGTGTCAATTCTTAAGAAATACAGACAATCTGGACAAATTTTATCAGTCTGGGAAAATGACAGAAGAATTGAGCTGGCACTGCCCAGTAGGAAGTGTTTAGTTTTCCTTCAGGTAAATTTTAACAATGTTTTCTGGCCCTGTGAGATCATCCCCAAGATCTGCCTCTGGGCTCAGGATGTCCCCTGAGAGGATAGGTTGCTTTTCTGCAGGGTAGGGTTTTCGTTCTGCTGGTTTTTTGGGGGTGCAGTGTCCACTGGTGAATGTGGGAAGTGTGTGCTGAGGAGAGAAATTCAAGACCTTTTGAAGCTCGGCATACTTAAGCAACCACCCGCTAACTGCAGCTTGTGGATTTAGCTCGACTGAGTGTGAGCTTTGGAGATCCTTTCTACACACTCACCTTCCTCAAAGTCACACCCTGTATCTTAACTCCCCTCCCTCTGTGTCTAATCTGCTGCCTGGTTTACTTTGCAGATAAACCGGAGACAATTAGTGAATAAACACGTTTGTTTAAACACGGGGATGTCCACATTAATGCCCCCAGAACTGATAAAAGCCAGTCAAGTCGGTTGTAAGTGCCTTGAAGTTCTCAACAAAACTTTTCTCCTTGCGCAGGTGATCAAGGCCGTGGATGAAGGGTACCGCCTGCCGCCTCCCATGGACTGCCCAGCTGCCTTGTACCAGCTGATGCTGGACTGCTGGCAGAAAGACAGGAACAACAGGCCCAAGTTTGAGCAGATTGTCAGCATCCTGGACAAGCTGATCCGCAATCCCAGCAGCCTGAAAATAATCACCAATGCGGCGGCAAGGTGACGCGTTGCTTCTTACACTGCACATACATAAATGCCTCTGATCTCTTAATTTTCCCTAATTAGGCTCTGTCCACTTTGTTTGCTGCCTCTTCAGCTTTAAACTGCAGCTGTTTGCAATCTTGAAGGCCGTAGAGTGCTTCCTGGCTGCTCCTCCGGGGGGAGGATTTGACGTCGTTATCATTTTTAGTATTGCTGTTATTTTTATTAATCATTTACTATTATTTGTCCAATTTGTGAGAAGCTTTTATGCTAGAGATATGGAACCTAGTGTAAGATTGAGCAGAGTTTTTAGAGAAAGACAGAGATGGCAAATTTGGCCATCACAGAATCTTCCTTTTACTCCTGACCTTTGGTGGTGTTCTAAGTGCTTTTAGCGTTTCATAGGTTACAATTGGTCATGTTCCTAAGTGACTTTCTTAATTGGGTCCAAATACACTGTTATACTTTTCTCTGACAAGTCACCTTAACTTTAATCACATTAATGATCTTTTTGCTTTCAGTAGGACTCACAGACTGAAAAATGCACTTACTTTCCCTATAAGATTAATGTGTTAACGAGGAATTAACTTTCAACCTGTGCAGCATTCATAATTGCATAAAAAAACATTCATTTTTAATCCCGGTTTTTCAACACATTCTGGATCTTCACTACGGTGAGATAATTCTTATCTCATTGAGAGAGAGCAGCTGAAGAGTGTGTTGACACCTGAGGGCATAACAACGATGAAAGAGGAGCTTTAGTTAAGTAGGGTTAAAGTGAATTGCTTTATACAATGCACAAAATGTCATACTCTTACTGAAGTGATGTAAAAGATGTGAAATTGCCCCCTTTTCCCTGCCCCCTGGCTTTGTGTTGCATCCTGAGCTGGAGACTGACGATTCTAATTACCTCCTACTGCCACTCCAGAGATGAGAAAAAAAATACATTGAGGGAATATGGCTTGCACACTAATTGTGTTTCAAACATTTGCTTGGTGAGCCTTTAACACACAGTAAACCAACATTCTTACAAAGGCAATTATTTCTATTACCTAGCAGGTAAGAAAACACACAAACAACACAACACATTTTGGGGGGAAAAAAACCCCTAACTGTGTAAACACAGTCTTCTCAGTCAGGTACATTTCTTCCAAGCATCTTGGCGAGTGATTGGTGCAAATATTTATTTTATAGGGATATATACTCCAGCCCACTGCTGAATAAGGGGATTGGGAATCATAATCTAGTTTTGGTTCGGAGGTTTGACTGCAGAAACCAACGCTGCATGTTTTGTGTCCCAAACAGAGGCAAAATATTCTCTGATTACTTCTGCTTTCACCTTGACGTGGAGCACGTTTCCGAGGAGGGGAGCATCAAAGGGGATTTTCGTTCCTTTCTTCCCAGTTACCTTTCCACTGCTACATCCCTGCACGTTTCCCAGCAGTGCAACCTCCCTTCCTGCAGCTCCTCACTCCCTGGAGGCAGATGGGGGGCTGTGGGGTCCAAGTGCTGCCCCTCCATGAAGGACTTGACTGCAGTTCAGGGAATGTGTGATCCATGACCTCTCCATCTCGCTCTTGCCCTGTCTGCAGGTCAACCCAGGCCATCCTTAAACTTGAGTACAACCATTGTCAGTAAATAGACAGATCTCAAAGCTCAGGGGTGGCTGAGAAGCTGCCTGCAGCTCTGCACCCCATCCACGTCCTGCAGAGGGGCACGGCTGGCAGGGAACGTGCCCTCCCCTCTGCAGCAGGAGCGAGTGGTGCTGCTGGCCAGGGACTGAGCACTGGGAAGTTCAGCACCACTTTTTTTTTTTTTTTTTTTTTTTTTTTTTTTTTTTTTTTTTTTTTTTTTTTTTTTTTGACGGACTGACAGAGAAAAATGAGGAAGAAAAACGAGAAGCCAGACTTTAAACGGGTTTGGGTCTCGCTGCAGCCTTGTGTACAGAAATAGGTAACCGATACCAAAGGGTGGCGAGTCAGGGCAGCTCCCTGAGAAGGAGACACAGTGGGATTCTTGCCAATTCTCTCCTGCTGTCAGCAACCAGAGAGGGACAGGCATCGCTGCAGGGGTAAAGCACTCAGTGACTCAGCCCCCAGGGCTCAGGGGATCGCACCAGCTCAGATGGCTGCTCTGGGTTGTTATTTGAGGCTGCCTCACTCCCGCAGCACCTCTCCTCCTACCCGTAATAAGCAATTAATCTCAATCATGGGGGTCCCAGCTCTCTCTTACCCGTGTCTGTGGTGCTACTGGAGGAATGCTAGAGCTTTATGCCCACCATATGCCTGTAGGTGTTCAGGATGGACTCGGTCAAGGGAAACGTTTAACCTGACGGCGTCTATTGCAAGATGTCTCTTCTTACAGATTTTGGAGCTGATGTTTGTTTAAAATACAGCACTGTTGTATCCTATTTGAAAACATATTGCTGGAGGTGCATGGGATATCCCTGTCCTCTGGGTAGGTTGCTGTTAGCTGACCTCAGCTGAAGGATGTACTTGACTGTACATCTGATTCCAGGGCACAGCCCGGGCGTGTTTTACACTAATACCTCATAGGAATAGAGCAGAGGAGTCAAAGCCTTCAATTCTGTATTTCCTTTTCGGTTTTCTATCCCTTCAGGCCACTCCATAGCATCTAATAACTCCTTGATACCCGAGGGGATGTCTTTTATCCTCACTGATCCTCACTTTGCAGACTGTTCTACGTGCTTCTGAACATTACTTTGACAAAAGGGTTTCTGTAGCCTCAGCATGGCAAATGCTTCATAATACCTTTCCCAGGGCTGTGTTTCATCTCAAATTCACATTTTTATTATTATTATTATTTCCTTATTTTTATTCCTTGTAAAGTACAGAGTAGGGCTGATTTCTTTCTTACCTGTCCAAATTCACCTTTTAATCAGGTGGCCACCTTGAGTTCTTTGACAGAACCATGAGCACGTGGGTGTCTTGTGTCCCTCAGGCTGCCTGGAGTTAACCAGCCCTGGAACAGAACTCAGTGCAAGTCCTGTGGTTTTCTAAAGCACAGTCTCACAGTATTTTTATTTGATTTATGTCTTGCTGTTCTTTCCTGTTTTCTGAACACGATGTTCGTTTTTCCAACAGAGTCCTTGGATATCTTCAGGGTGGAAGTGAGTTCATAGCTCTTCCAGTTTTGATCAAGTTCATTATTTTTCTCCTCGAGCTTATGTTTTTTTTTTAGTCCACTGTGTATTGCTTCACATTTGTGAGCGTTTCTTACAGATACAAAGCAGATGGAAAGCTTTTTTAGCTCAAGCTGGAGAGTCAGAATCACTTCACCCACCTGCTGGCAAGTTGGTGAGGCTGTGGTCTGAAAGGGCTTATTAGCTGTTGTTTCATTTGTGTGGGGGGAAAAAAAACGTAACTTGAGCCATGCAACTGGAAATACTTTGTGCACAAATCTTAAATATACAAATGAACTTTTCTTTATCTGTTTCATACTTTTTTCACTTATATTTCGGGCATAAATATATGTGTGATGGCTCTCAAGAGTTAAAATGTATCCCAAAATGAATTAAGCTGTCAGAAGGAAGATAATGTGGTCTTGAGGAATAAGGGTTGTGATACAGAATTCAGGCAACTCAAGTGCTGTGGCAGCTTTCCTTTAGTTTGTGTGTGTGTTCACATCTGTCATTTAAGTGGAATTGAAGGCATTTTATCTTCATGAACCCACTCTAAAACAAGAATAGCCCAGTTAATGCACAGCCTCTGACAATAAAAAACATTTGGGAAAAAAAAAAAAAACATGAAAATTGTTTCTGATTCCAGCAGGTGACTTTTAGAAATTCTGAATTTCTGCCAGGCCTCTGATTGCAAAACTGACACAGAGTTTGCACCAAAAAAACCCCAACCTGCTCCTGTATTTGCTCTTGTTTCCATTTAGGCTTTTGGCAAAGTGAAAGTCAGTGCAAGTATTGCTGCTGTTGCTTCTTTAAAGTGCAGGCACGTATTTAGGAGAAGAGGAAATAATTATATTGCCAAAAAAGGGGAGAAGAGCACCTGAGAATTCCGGATATTTCTGTATTAAGTGTCTTTTTGTTTATTTCTAGCTGTACTAATAGTTATGTCTAAGTGCGGAATTGCAAGACTTTGTCTCATGTATCCAACGCAGAAAATAAGCAGCTGATGGTCTTCTGAGTAAAAAAAGGCTTTTAAAGATTATTATTTTATTTAGCTAACTTCTCTGTCTCTCTGACAATTTAAATGACCTTTCTTGCAGGAGAATTAATTAGCAGGTTTGCCACGAGCCTTTGAAGATGGAGGTGTTACTTACAGGCTAACCAGGAGCTGTTAATAGGATTCAACATCTATTTCTCCTGGCGTGGAGCTGCCTTTGGTATGAAATCCATGGAAAAGACATGTTCAGCAAAGGCAGAAAGCTTCAGTAAAGCCATTTGATTCCATCAAATCAACCAGCCAAACTGCTATCCAGTCAATCTTTGGGTTTAAGATGCTTTCAAAGAATTAAAAATCTGACTTTGTGTTCCTAAGTTTAGAAACTTCTGAAGCCGAGTTTTATTTTGTAATTTCAAGTATTAATTTCAGACCACTAGTCTTTTTTGGTTTATTCTTCTTTGGTTGAAAATTCGAGTCCTACTACTGATGTTACAGCTAAGGCTGGAAAAACCAGAAAGTCACTTATTTTCAGAAAAAGCAACGTTGAAATTCTCTCCTTGGAGCCCTGAAAATTTAGGGGGTCGAGATCAGTTACTCCTCCTGATGAAAACATAAAAAGCGTTCACAAATGTGTATGAATAATTAATTCCTCATACCTTCTTTGATGTATTAGCAAGTTGTTTACAACCCTACCTTGATTCTGTGGAATTTGATGTGTTGTTTGAATTATTTGCTGGAGTGATTTCCTTGAGAAGCCTTTAGAGGACCTGTGATTTGGGAGTAATTGATTGCAAGTGTTCACTGCTAAACATGTGCTTTGCTGCCTGTCATTGTGCTGCTCTCACTGGTGTCGGTCTCCAACATCCAGGGGCAGTGTTTGCAGCTTAAAATTCGTAGTTCGCCTCTCACAAAGTTTGTTTCCACTTAAAATCTGATGATTCAGTGGAAACTCTCTGGTGTTCTAGCTTGGTGTGGGGTATTTATGAAAATCAAACTCAAAAAGGAGAAGTGAACGGGCCACATAAAAAAATTCAGGCTGCTCTTTTACGCAGCATAATCCAAGCCCTGTTTTTACAAAAATATTTGCAAAAACAAAAATTTTCTATTTGTATTGGCTGAACATTCCCTTTTTTTGGTCATTCAGGTCAAATGGCTTCAGATGCCTTACATATATTGCTGACCTGCTGTAATAGTGTTTGTTTGTTTCTCCCTGTTGGGAACCTCCAGGGTGAGGAGCTGAAGGAAGGAGATTCCAGTTTTACTTGGAGGTTTTCGGGGAGAGTTCAGGCTCTGTGGTTGTCAGGATGTCTTGGCTTTGGCCAAACGCTGTGGAGAGCAAGACTGGGGGCAAATTTTAAGCTTTGTTTAAGACCCAGCAACAACATAATCTCTGTCCTAAGCCAGGCTGCTTGCTCTGAAAGAATTCCAGTAATGTAAGCCTGCAACACTAACTCTCTCTCTCTCTCTGAAGCCTGTTAAACATAAAATAGTGAATTTATGGAAGGGGGGAAAAAAGCTTTAACTACAAATCACAAAGGAAAATGGAAGAAGACAGTAAATTATACTCCTTGTTGTCTAAACGCAGTTTAGATTGTGCAGGGGAATCCAGGAGTCAGACTTGAGGGGGTTTTTAGGGACTTCTTTTAGCAGCCAGAGACAGAAAAGCCCTGTTTTCACCTGATTTTCCCAGCAGTCATTAATATCGAGCCTGGGGCAGACACGAATCACCCTATGTTCTTCAAAGTTGGGAGCTGCCAGGGCTCCCTGTTAGCAGGGACAGTAAAACATCTATTTGCAGTTTCACACTTCTAATTTGACTCCACTGGAGAAAGTCGGGCAGGAATTTACGGCAGACAAATCGGGTGTATTTGAGTGTGTAATTTAAACAGGAATTCAGCTGGATCAACAGGTGGCCTTGCTGAGAGGGATTGCTGTTTATTGTGATTCTGAGGGGGTTTTGTTCTGCTGTTCTCAGCTCTCTGTGCTGGGTGTACAACACGGAGCCCTCGTTAGACTTTATGGCAATTCTGTGCTGGAAATGCTGGGAAAAGAACCTGCCTGATGCCACTCATTCCGCAGCAGAAGTCTGGAGAAATTTACAGCACAGCCAAATGTGAGATATAAAGGCGAGTCATTCACACCAAAGAGCCAGAAAAGCATTTTAAGAGCTCTCTGAGGCGTTTTTCTCTCCCTTCTTCTGAAGACCCTGTAGACTGTTCTAACAGTAATGACTGGTTGCTGTTAAGGGTCTGTCAGTCAGCTACACATCCCAGAAAATAGCCATGTGCCTGTATTTCTGTGCCTTTAAAATAAATTTCATAGCTTAGGCTGTATTATGAAGAAAAAGAAAACCGTCTCAGCCATGTGCTGGTATTTTTTTTTTGCCTTCAGCTGTTTGGTGTTGGGAAAAATTAAATTAAGGAGCGTTGATACACCCAGACATAAGATTTATTACCCCACCAGGATGCTGAAAAGATATAAGCCCCTTAAAAAGCATGTTCTGAGGGGCAGGTAAAGGAGTAGGGAAGACTGAAGGACTGACCTCTGGGGCAGCTGAAATGTTATTTGCTCATTATTCTAGAAGAAGCTGTGGTAAGTTCTTTTTGTTAACAGGCAACGTGGAGCTGGAAAACGAGAAATCCAGGATGACATTTTCTTCTTGGGTTATTTGTATTACCCCTCTTCATTCCTCCAGCTCTCCCTGTACTCCAAAGAGCAGTGGCAGCCTTGTTATTTGAGAGTGTACAAGCAGCATATGAAGGCCCTTGGGAAAAGCAAATGGGCCACCCTAAGAGGTGAATTACATTTTCTGGGGGACCAAGTTATAAATTCTGCTAAGAATACCTTAAAAATGGGCACAAAGAGGTGGAACTCCAAAGACTTTTCTCTTTAAGGTCCAGAGATAATCAAGTAAATGTAATAGCTCTGATTCTCCTTGGCATGTCATTTATTTCCTAGCCTCCTGTTGATATACACATATGATTCCGATTGCTGTAGGATATGAAACTAAAATTTGCTTTCTGTGCCACCTGTTGCTTTTGGGGTTATTTTTCTCTTTGGATAGGAGATGGCCTTCTTGTTGTTAGACCTGAATTCTGTGCTTCAGCTTGCCATAATCATAGAGCCCATAGGATTTGTGTTCAAACCAGGCTCATAGCTTTGCTCCCTCACAGGGAGCAATTTCACTTCACGAAATCAGCTTTTAATTACCTAAAATTTGCCACAGGAAATTACTTTATGTTTTTTTTTAGATGCTTTTCCCCCTTAAAAGAAATGGACTGTGGAAGGGAAAGCCCAGATTTAAAAACTGAAGGTTGGTTGTGTGGTGTTTGGGGGAGGAGATGGAAAAGAGAGGGGGCCTCCTACAATACAAAGATTGTGTGTGGACAACTCCTCTGGGTGTTTGCAGAGATGCCACCCTTTGTGCAGGAGAAGTGGCAGGACATTTTTGTTTTCTCTGTCTCAGTTCCTGGGTTTTACAAGTTAGTGTATCTCTCTTTCTTGCCAGGCAGCAGCCAACCAGAGATGACATTTTCATGCTTTATTGGGCTCTAATTATGTTTTCAGTGGTCTTTGTTGTTACCAGATAGAGCAGCAAAAGTTTCCCTGTGCTGATGATAATAAACTATAGTTCTCCTCACTCCTGCAGATGGCTCAAAGGTTAATTCCAGCTGGTAAAGTAATGGGCACATCCAGAGAAAGCTTTCAGCAACAGGGCATTTTGTAAGTGGCATCTCACTGTTAAATTTGTCTCTCTAACCTGAGTCTTGCTGAATTTTTTGGTTTTGTTTTTGAAGGCAACACATGTCAGTAAACACAACTGTGTTGATAGACACACAGGATGAACAGGATAGAAGGTCTTTCCTTGGTAGGGTATATCACAGTCGAAGTGACAAAGTAAAAAGGGTTTAAAAAAAAATTAAAAAAAAAAAAAGAAGGAGGGGAGAGAAGAAAAGATTTAGAGAAATGTTCTATTTCGCTTCCCCTGAGCAAACATGTAATTTCCATGATTTCTTTTTAATGGCTCTCTCCTGAAACTGGTAGGCCCTGATTTATGCAAAGCTGTAAAGGATCAGGTGGGGCCCTGCAGGACGCCGTTTTACAGCTGCACGGATTGCAGCCCCGTCCAATTTGTCTGGTAAAGTGTGAGCTCATGGCGCACATCACCCCAGACCATAAATTTCAGTGTTCAGCCCTTCTGTCTTGGGGCTGGGTCAGGGGGGAAAAAAACCCTGCCAGTGTGTGCAGATGCTCTGAGAGCCCAGCTTTCCCCTTTGGTGAGCGTGAGGAGACATCACAGGCTCTTCGTAGCGAGGCAGATTCCTGCTCGTTGATAAACAGTCCAGATGTCCTCTCTTGAGGAGGAAAGTAACTGATTTTTTGTTTGGATTCCTGCGAGAAGAAAAATGATACTTTACGGTGCTGGTTGTTCTGAGGTCACTTGCATTAAAATTAGGTCATATTTTTTTTTGTCATGATGATACTTTGATCCAAGTAATAAACATAAAAGCTCTTTTGGGCCATTCTTAATTCCTAATCCTAGAGACCTGTTCTATTTCAAGTTGTTTATACTTCTCTTTTTTTCATTAGTGATTCTTGAGTCAAACTTGTTTTATTAGACTTAAGTTAAAAAAGCATATTAGGCTGGGGAACAAAAAAAAAATCCGTGCTTTATCATTAAGAGCACTTCATAAATACTCTTAATTAATGTCTTGGGATTCCAGACATTATACCCAGACAACTATAAATAAAAAACATTGGCTCTTCGTGGGACAAACAGTAGTCAACAAAATGCAGGCATTACAGCTACTGATTAAAATTACCTTGGGCATGATTATCAAGGCTGAGCCTTTAACTGGACTGGAGGGTGTTTAAAGCTGGGTATCAGGGAGGTTTCTAAGACATGGTTTTAAGCATGAGAACAGCACGTGAAGTTGTGCTGCCTCTTCTGTCCTCAGGTTTCTGGTGTCTTCTATAGCTTTTCTTTTTTTTGTATGTGTTTCTTATTGGTTTCTTCATTGTTGTGTCTAATCGAGAACCTGGATACAAATTATGGCAGTTTGGAATCCTCATTGAGCCCCACATTAATTTCGAAGGCAGAGGATGATTTGGTTCTCCCTTCTAAATTATCTGTACGATATCCCTGTGGAAGTTTCAGTCTCAGGGTGAGCATCAGCTTTAAACTAGGCATGGCAATAGCATTTGACCTTTGACTGAGTGTATTTTATGGCAAACCTCCTTATTTCTGTCCCTGCAGAGTGCAAGTCTCGTGCAGTTACATTTGTCTCACACATTCATTTAACATTTGATTTTTAGTCTTGGTACAATTTTTTTTTTTTTTAAAGCCACTAGTGTTTTACTATTTGGGCTTCTAACTTAGTAGCAGCTTTCAGGATTTTTTCTGTGGGCTGCAATATTCTGAATACTTGATATGAGTAAATTCTACCAACATGCTTGACTTGGAGCCAAGAGAGTGCATCGTTTGTCTTTGTTGCTTTGGATGAGTGAATCACAGATATATAACCTAAGTTAGTCTTGTCTTTGTTAATGCTTTGTAAGGGAACAATGCATTTAATGAATTGGTGATGCTTCAGTGATTTAAGCTCATGAGAAGCTGGTGCTCTTAAGCGTGGTGATGTCACAGAGCTGCCAGCATCAGGATAGTTTATCTGCAGATAGTTTATCTGCCATATGCAGCCTGGAAGCTCTTGCTGGCATACAAAATAAATCTGGATGTATCCTTGCTCCCTAAGTTTCACTGCAGTGTTTTGGTTTTTTTTTTCACTTCAGGCCATCAAATCTTCTCCTGGACCAAAGCAACGTGGACATTTCAGCCTTCCGTTCCACGGGGGATTGGCTCAATGGTTTTCGGACGGGGCAGTGCAAGGACATCTTCACGGGGGTGGAGTACAGCTCCTGTGACACAATAGCCAAAATTTCTACAGAGTGAGTTGGAATGGGCTGTGGCTCCTCATCATCTCTTGTGGCTGGAGTAACAAGTTTCAAACATAAGCATAAGAGTAGCGTTGTTTATACGGAGTTACCGATTTTTAGCTAAAATGTTCTTGCACTTAAAGATGCAAAAGGGAATTATTGTAGTTCACTACACTTGCAGGAAAGCTGTGCAAATGCCACGATCCTGCAGCTTTCTCTCAAGGAAATACCCTCTTTCTTCTAAACAGTAGCACCATTCTTCATCTGGTAACCAGCATCACTTTATTTCACTCACAGTTTGGGAGTTTCTCTCTGGATTTTTTTATATTTTGCCTTTATATGAGGGTTTCTTCACAGCTGGCACACGTGCCAATCTTTTCCTTTATTGCCTGTCCCATGTTCCATCAAACCATTTGAGACAGTTCACACACTCTGTAACTGTTTTCCTCCTGCATGTTAATAATTATTCAGGGGCTGAACTCCCTCCTGCCTCCAGTTTTGACATTAAAGCATGATACAGTTGGAAGTTTAAAACTGGCAATGTTATTACATTTTCAATGTAATCAACCTTTGTTCTAGTGATAAGGGAGGGTAGGATATTATTCCTTCTGCACCTGAAAATGCATCAAGCAGAGTTATGAAGTTAATGCCAAACGAAATCTTAATTCCTTGCTGGTCTAGCTGGATATGTAAGTTATGAAGAGGTAAGCAGCCGTGGTACCAGCAATTAAACACATCAATGCCGTTAATTACTGCATTATTGCAACTATAAAAAGGGTGCTAATGGCTTTTTATAACAATCACCCTTTGGGGACAGTGCAGAAATCCTCTAGGAATGTCCAATTTCCTGTGAGCCACTGCTCAATTAGCCCTTCACAAGCGTGAAACCACTCTGTGTTGTAAAAGGTACAACGAGGCTGGACCTTCTGGGAAACAGAGAGGGTATCTCACTCACACCATAATTCTCTCTTTTCTTCCAGTGAGATGAAGAAAGTCGGAGTTACAGTTGTGGGGCCTCAAAAGAAGGTCGTTAGCAGTATCAAAGCTCTAGAAACTCACACCAAGAACAGCCCTGTTCCTGTGTAAGGGACCAAAACGATGTCGCTCAGGAGAGAAGAGCAGAGAAAAAGTTCGTGTCACAGGTCAAAAGCCATGGCTGATAAACGGCAGAATTGAAAGGAGCTCTCGGCAACAGCTTTGGAAACCTAATGGTTGAGATTTCAAACCCACTGAGACACTCAAGTATTGAGTATAAATGCCTTAAAAGTAGGAGCAAACTTTGTTTTCTATCTGTCAATCCTAAAGGGTGGGTGCTCTTGGCTGACTGTTAATGCAGATGATGAATTTCAAAAGAAAAAAAAAATATGTTAAAAAAATCCTACCGAGTAAAAACCAGTCTTACTAAAACCTAGAGCCATTTGAATTTTAAGTGACTGAACAACACAAAAATCAAACGTGGACATAAAAGCTGTGTATTTGATCTATACAGCAAACAAGAAGAAAGAAAGACTTGCAGTATTTTTATACAGAAGAGATCTGTAACAGGTATTTTATTTCTTTAGAAGCAAGGAAAATAGAGGACTATACCTCACAACCTGTCTGGCCATATTTACTATAATGTCATTGTAACATGCTATTTCAGCTTCAGGAAGGAACACAGAAATAAAGTTTATAGTGACTCTGAGTTAGTTGACAGAAGATTTTTCACCATTATGTTAGCTTCCCTAACTGTGTTCATTTAAACAGAAACAAGTCTTAATTTTTAAAAGGCTTATTTATTTTCTTTGTTTTGTTTTTTTCCATTATTGTTTATATTTATGCTTAAATACTTTAACCTGGCTGTATTATTGCCAAGTGCCAAATGTTATCAAAACTTTGCTGGTTCAACCTGAGAAATTGTCTGAGGGTTAGCTACTACATAATTTTATACTCACAATACATGAAATACAGAAGGAAAGAAAGATGGTGGGTTTTTTTCCAGCTCTGACAACAGACAAAGCATGTGAACTTTTTGGGATTTCTTCCATTTGCTGTGAGTGGTATTTTAAGCCAGGCTTGAGTTTTGCCAGCTGTGTGTGCATCAATCTCTAGATCAGTGTCTGCCCCACTCAAGCACATCTCACTTCCCCAAAGCCTGTTTTCATGTCTCGATAAGGACCCCTATTCTCAGGTTGTGTTCAGGTGTACCTGCCCAGGAAATACGAAAAAAGAGACAGGGTTTTTACATCCTGCATTAGCTGATGATGCTTTTTGAGTTCACTGGGAGATATTCCACCTGGAAGGCTCTGGGAACTGGGAGGTGCCACTGCACCCACAGGGAGTTGTGAGGTGATGACTTGCAGCCAAGGTGGAGTAGATGGTTCAAAAGGATGACTTAAGCTGCAAAATGGGGCTTTGGGTTGTAATTTTCCATACATACACCCTGTCCAGCTGCTGCCATCCTTGATTTTTTGGCACAGGCTCCCTGGGCAAGAAGGAGCCTGTCATTAGGAGGGCACTCACATCTCTCGGTGGAAAAAGGAAGCTGGGAGGTGGCATTTGAGAGCTCTCCCCCATCTTCAGCATCTTCCACGGAGCTTCCCTAAGCTCCTAAGCTTAGGGAAGAATTTGTTTCTAGGGTTTGGAGGGTCTGAAATTGTTCTTTGTGGGTCCAGAACTTACAAAACACAGAGACACAACATTTAGCACACATAACTAAACAGAAGTAGAATTAGAGAGTTTTTCCTGAGTGCTGGCAGTAAGCAAACTGGAAAGGACTGGATTTGAAACACTCACAGGATAATAATTAGGAATACTTTTTGAAAGAAAAATGAATGTGTTTTAGTTTAAATTTAAAAAGAAAGAAAAAGAAAAATGGAAGAAAATTAAAATAAAGCATTTAAGTTGTAAAGAACACTTCTCTTGATCTGCCACGATCTGTGGTGAAGTGCAGCACGCTGAGTAGAAAGCTGTGTTTTCCCTTGCCTAGTTCATTCAGAATCTTTCTTTTCTTCAGGTTGAGATTGCTCTGAACCAGACACTACCAGTGAATTTAAGCCACCAAAATCCACTTGCCAACTTTTACCTGTGTGGGGACAGCTTTTTTTTAACACGGTCCTCGTGATGTTTCTCTTCAGCTTCGTTCTGCTGCTGGAGGGTGGGGGCTGGGATTGAGGCAGGGGGGCAGACATCCCTGAAAACACTCCTGAAAACCCAAAACCAGTTCTTAAGAGTTTTAGATGATGACTGAGAACTTTGCACCAACCACCCTCGATTTCCTCCTGTCATGGTGTCGTCGTGTTCCTTGCCCACCGTTCAGGCACGCTCAGCATAAAGATTAAATCTCACTGATGCTTGGAGGGGGGGAAATAAAAAAAAACAAAGGAGATTCAATTTTGCTTTTCTTTGTTTTAAAACACATTTATTTTTTTCTTCTCCCTGTCAAAAAGTTGATTTGTACTGTAAGTAAGTGGCCTCTGTTTGCAAGCATCCTATACTCCCTGTCCCTGTGTACATATGTATACATAGCAGTGTACAATTCTTCATTGTGGAGTAGAGAAGCTAGAATTTGTGTGGCCATCTCCCTGTACAGGACTTGCATCATTTACTGGCATCAAGCAAAAGGCAACTGCTCATAAAACGACATGCCCTATTATTGGTTTTGTATCTTCAAATATAGTTTCCATTTTTTATTTATTTCTGTTAACATATCTAGTTTTTTCGTGCTGTAACTTAGCATTCAATAAGCAATGTATAGATGTGATTTGATTGGCAATATGTATTTACTTTAACTTGTATTTCAAAGCATTACTTACTCATTTAGGTTATATATTGTGCAATTGTAGATGGCCTCTTACTAATGTAAAATGATTTGTAGTGGAAACATTTATATTTTTATAATAAACATAATGAAAGTATTTTTTACATACTGGAATACTGAGGTGATTGCTTGGAGGACAAAGTAAATTTATTTGATTAGTGTGATAAAATTGTAATTAAATATGGATAAATTCTGAGTGTTAAAGCATGGGTTCAGAGTGAAAGCTTGATATTACCTATATTATCTATTAAGAGAAACAAGCAGTGCAGGTTTTAACTAAACAGACCAGCATTTGTGCTAAACTGACCTACATCAGTCAAAGACTTGACTTTCTCCATGGATACTGGAAATCATCATCTTCTACTGCCTGCCTCTGGGATATTGAAAAAGCTGTCATTTATTTCAGTTGCGTCAACTATGTCCAAAATTTTGAGCTTTTTTTTTTTTTCCTCCCTTGCCAGTGGACCTCTTTTTCATCTTATTACTATGTTGAATCAAGAAAAAAAAAAAATGTACTTTTCAACAAAATAAAATAGCCCACAGCTTAACTGTAATTTAACCCCATGACCATTTCTTGCCTCTGAGTATCTGTATTAGATATTTTGCCCCTGTTTTATGTCCCCACCAGGTTGTTTCTGTGTGCTTCACACAAGTACAGGGTCTTTGAAAATGCCAACATGCACAGCTCAGGAATTCTTTCCCTAGAAGAACAGGAGTGGTTTGGATATTTGCTGATTTCTTGACTTGACAGGGTAATTTCTGTCCCACAAAAGATTTTGCATGCTCTTCTTACTGGTGCAAAACAGTGAATGGCATACCTGTAAGCTGATAAATTTTATGCACGTGGGTGTAAAATCCTTTTTTTTTTTTTTCTTGGTATCTTCAATAGAAATGGGAATCACAGGAAAGAGTGGCCCAGAATTGGATCTGACTTTAAATAACAGCAGCAGGACTGAGATCCCCTGGTTCCTCCTAGCACTGCTGTGCCTCGTGCTGTGCTGCAGGGGGACACGTATGGTGCCATTTTCACTTCTAATGAGTGGGTTTATGTATAAATGCAATATTTGAAGGACAGGGGAGCAGCCCTGAGGGTCTAAACTATGCAGTGTGCAAACCATTTTCACCTGTGAGCAGCTTTCACGTCAGCAACTGTGTTCCACTGACCTGTGTCTTCCCCTTTATCTTTGCTGGGATGTGGTATTTGCTTTAAATCCTTAAGGGCACAATGGCTTTTGGTGTTTTTTGTAACTGTTGCCTTTACTGTAAAGCAGTTTTAGTACTCACAGCCAGTTCTGGAATGGCAAGTAGGACGCATTTTGACATGAAGAGCAGCAGAGCCTCGTTTCAGCTCAAATTTCAGGGGATAAATTGCTGATAATGGGTTCCCCAAATTCAGATGTGCTTGTTACGTTTTCTTAGTAGTGCCCAAAAGTTGCTTTTTCACTTTGCATTTCTTCTCAAGGATAATGGCCAGACCTAGATATCTGAATCATTTCAAGCCCAAGCAGTGCCAAGTGAAATCAGACAATTACTTCTGCTGTCTCACATGTGCCACTCCTGTTAGTTTAGACAAATGTCCACATTATTGACTTCATTTTCTTAGTCACTCTAATTCCTCAGACCCTTCCCAAACCATCACTGCTTGGTCAGTAATTCCCCATTTAAAATGTGTGTCCTTCTCAGCCCTTGGTCCAGTTCTTTGGCATTTCTTGATGAATTTTACTTTGCTTATTTAAAAATATTTATCCTAGGAATATTTCTCTTGGCCCTGCTTCCTTCACACGTACAAACATGAGCATGCCTATCATTCCAGCTTACTAATGCAAATGGTGAAGAGCACAAAACAAAGAAGGACAGCTTTCTCCTGGCTTCTTCACTGTGTTTTTTTAGGATGGCCAGAGAACCTCTGATAGAGGAAGAATACTCAGTACACGGAATTTTTCAGCTCACTCTGCTTTCCCATTACAATGATTTCATAATAGCCCATATTTCCCCAGTTAGCTCATAAGAATGTCATGTGGGACAGCACCAGAAGTCTTAGTAAAGACAAGATAAATCACCTCTACTACTTTTTAGATTATCCTGTCACAGAAATGAATTAGATGCCTTTGACGTGATTTGTTTATTCTTGACAAATCTTAGTTGGTTTCTTAAGACCTTGTAATCCTGCAGCTGCTTAGAAATGTATTGTGTGAGATATATATATATTTCTTTTTTTGGGTATTTGAGGTTGGAATACCTACTCTGTAATTGCCTGGCTCTGCTTTTCTCCTCTTTTTTAAAGCTGAAGATGATCTTTGCTCTTCTCCAGTTGCCTGCACTCCTCCAGGAGAATAACCAGTAGCTGCCCTTGCACTGCTCTCTTAATTTTCTGCAGCAAATCTCTCAGACTCTGCAAACCTGAGCGCATCAATCACTCTGCCTGACTCCCAGCAGTCCTGACTGTGAAACAGAAATAAAACACACACATACAAATGTTTTTACTGCAATGACCAGGTGATGTTTTGAATTTTTGCAAGGAAGCAACTACTGTCATCATTAAAGAAGCATTTGGTTGGCAAATGTCATTATTTGCTTTTAATTAGAAGTGGACAACTGAGGTTCATCACTGTTGTATCACTTTGAAGTTGGATGATGAGGTCCACTGTTCAGGATCATTAGAAATCTTTTAATTCCCTCTATTCTATCCACATAAAGGGGAAAATACCCTTTATCTCCACTGCTCTTCTGTGCATTTTATCCTAATATTCTTAGAAAGTTCAGTTTTTAAATCTCTTCAGTACAATGAGTTTACTCACAGTGAATTTGTAATTAATTCATAGTTCAGATTGCCAGCCTTTAAGAAGTGAATGTTTGCAAAAGGGCCTGAAATAACCAGAGCTTTTTATTCTTAATATTTGGGGATCTAGGGAAGCAGGTGCTGAATTTTTATCTGAACCAATTCATCACTAAGCTGTGTGTAAGCAACAGTAAAGCACATCTGGATGTAAAGCATCAGACAGGTGGTCTTGGGCACCCACAGATATCATTTTCATGTGCCTGTGGGTATACAAAGTGCATTTTTCCAGAAGAGGCTGTGCTGTAGCTCTACATTGAAGCTGGCAAAGTACCTGTGCCTCAGTGACCCTGAGCAGCTCTGAAGGTGCTGCCTCTTCAGTGCCTCAGCCAAAGCAGCATTCACCTTAGGGATGCTGTGATCCTCATCCCAAAAAATACCTCCTGAGGCATCAGCCCAGCCCTCCCCACAGGGCTGGGTTTCTCCTGCTGGCACAACACCTGCAAGGACAAAAAAAAAAAAAAAAAAGCATTCAGTCCCACTGTGTTCGTGGGAGCACAGAGAAAAACGTTTGATATTAAGGCACGGGGCTGAAATGAAGCCGGAAAAAACCCCCCATATAAATGCTAAAAACTATTTGTTTAAATGAAAAAGAAAACGAAGGGCTGGTAGCTTGTTGCCACAGCCTGACCAGGGATTCAAATAAGCATCTCTGTTGTTAATTTTCCTGTCTGCCCCCGTCCCCACCCAGAAGAGAACAGTGCTTGGGTGTAGTTTGCGGTTTGAAGGGTTTTGTTTTCACACAGGGTGGTTCCCTCCTTTCACTTTCACTGCTCTCGGAGCTCGTGCGAATCACCGGGGCCCAAAATTAGGCTCAAACCCCAGCAGTTTTGCGTGTCCCAGCCCTGCCTTTCTCCCGTGGACTTTCCCTGCCGCCTGCTGTCCCCACCGCGCATCGTCCTCATCCCTCCTCCCATCTGCCGTGTCCAACCTCCCAGAAAACCCAAAAATCAGGATGGCAGATGACTTAGGAGATGTTTTGGAGCCAGAGCAGGATTTTAGGAGTTTCACTTTTTGCTCGCCTGGCTGGGCTTCCCTTCTCTGATCTCTCGCCGTACAAATTTATCCGTGTGGGTCCCACCAGACGCTGAGATTTGCCCGTGATTTTTATATTTTTACCCCCTATAAATCACGTTCAGTGTGGACATTTTCCTCCCACTCAGGATTTAGAGTGGTAGAATAATAATTTTAGCTACAGAATGATGTGGTTTTAATAAAAACAAATGATGACTGAAAAACAAAACAATATTAAAAACAACAACAAACACAAACAAACACAACAAAATCCACTTAAAATAAAGGTTACTGAGGTGGGTAGTGTCTTTAGCTCATAATTTGGACACAGGCTGGTAAAGTAGGGATCCTGTGTATTCTCCTCATCTTTTCTGCATTATCTAGGTTGCTTTTTGCACAGCTAACTGGATATTTTTTAGCAAGTTTGATCACTGCTAAAAGATGCAGCTTCCCCTCGGGCTGGTTGTCAGCTAATCAACAGTAATGATTCCCGACTTTTAGCATGCCCCTTTAAAGTTGCATCAGCTTTTATTATATAATTATTTTTAATCTCATGAAGTTTTTTTTGGTGGGTTTTAATTGAGGACAAACCCACAGCTCCCACTTGTATATACTTAAAAAAAAAAAAAAATCACGCCTCATTAACTGAGTTAATACTTGCCTAATTGTAATAGCAAAGCAATAAAATTCAATCCCTACAACAATGTGATACTGCAACTTCCTTTCTTCTAACTGATGGAGCACTGGGCTACCTGCCAAGGAGCTCAAATGGAAATAGGAAACAATATGAACAAATAAAATCTCCTTCTGAGATTTAGATATCGATGTTTCCTTAAGTATTTGGCTTGGCGCTTTTTTTTTTTTTTTTTTTTTTTTTTTTTTTTTTTTTTAAGTCTTCTGTTATTACTTGATTCATTTTTCTTACTTTCTGTTCCCAACTTCTGTCATTGTGCATGTGGGTTTTTGGAGAGAGAAGAGTTGGCCCACAGAAAAATTATTTTTCTGCCCCTTTTTACCTCTTCTTCATATATATAAGCTCTCCCTTTCATATTAGGTTTCATGGGATTTTCTTGAAAGACCATCAAAGACACCAAAAACGTGTATGTGAGCACCTCCCCAGCATGGACTGTATGAAGAACTGTTACTAAGCCAAATAAATAATTAGATCCCTTCAAACAAATATAAAATAAATTTAAAACAAAAGAGAGATCAAATTGAAGTAAACCCTTTATTTGTGGCACCAGCCAGGGATCAGAATTGAAGAAGCCAAAGAACCCTTTCTCCCCAGTGTCCCTGCTTCAATGACAGCCCAGTTTTCACTGCTATCTGTTAGATGCCTTTGTAGAGGAATCCCTTTTCCCAGGATTTCTTCCCTGGCCCAAATCTTTACCTTCAGTAAAGTCAATCACTTGTTGTTACTTGGCCTTTTAATGATTTTGGCAAGTGGTGATTTTGGCTGCAGCCTTTTGTTGCCAAGTGCCCGCTAGAGGAGTGCTAAAAATTACAGATTAAATCCTTTGAAATAAATCAGTGGTCAAAAATGTGGCTTAGTGGCTATCCCAAAAGGAAACTTTTAAACCTAATTCTACTATTCTACCATTTTATCAAGAGAGAGGAGTTCTTTCTCCAAGTAACTGTTCTTGTCACACTGTAAAACATACTCAGTTTGCTGCAACAGGTCTGTGTGTAGATGGTCCAAGTTACTATGGTCCTGAAGCTATAAAACTTTGAAAGTATTCTTACAACATGTAAAAAATATTTTAAAAATATTTTTTAAATATTTAACAAATAAAAATTGCGTGGGCTTGAATCACCAGATATATGAAATCCACCTAATGTTTTAGGCTAAATGTTTAGTCCTGTATCGTGAGGGAGACACAGCCACTCCTCTGCAGAGAAAAACTACATCTCCCGGTACAAAGGAATCTGAAAAATCTCAGAAGAGTTGTCAGAAATTTCACCTGCAGTTTGCGAGACGCTGATTGATTTTCCAAAGGGAGAGTAAGAGAAAAAAAAAAGTCTCTGGTTGTGTCCCTGAAATCCCAAGCTCAGCAATGTCGGAGGCAGAAGCAGAGGACTCGGGGGAAGCATTCCTGCTTCCTTCATTTAGCCTTAGTAGGGGATGGACACAGGGCTAAAGTTACCACTCCCCCCAGAGATGCTGTGCAGGGTCTTGGATGTGGAATGGCAACAGTGCATTATAAATCTCTTTACGGAGCATCAGAGTGTAAGGCTCTTGGAAGAAAAAATATATTGACTCTTGTGCTATTTAAGGGTTGTGGCATTTCCAACCTCTCAATAATTGCCTGGCTCTTTGCATTTGTGAGAAAGCAGAATGAGATGTCTTAAAAGGGGGTTCTGCATATTGTAAAAGTCCAACTGCAGCTTGAAGAAGCACCCCTGAGACTTATTGCTACCATTATAAGCTTAGAGTAGTGTACACATATTTTTCTTTTTAGGCCGCGCACGCTTTATCCAGACTTCAGGGGTAAAAGAAAAAATAAGGAAGGGGGGGTGGGGAAGAAAAGAAAAAAAGGTTCTGCTAATTTTGGGGTGGTTTTTTTTATTTGCTTTGATCTTCCTGGGTCAGAGGCACCAATGTGCGGGCAAGGTCTCCTGCTGGCTGGGGGTAAGACTCGGCCACCCCATCCGTGACATCACACACGGTGGTGCCACAGCCTCTGGGAATCTGAAAGCCACGATTTCACTGTGGGGCTGGGGATTCCCAAGACAGCTTCCCAGCTGCAAGAGGGCCCAAAGCAGCAGCTCTGGGGGGAGGCAGCAAGGGAGGGGACTTCATTCAGGCTGCAAACTCAGGAGCTTGCTGTCAAGCTTCCCTGGGGGTTACCAGCACCGGCACAGCAACTCCCCAGCCCTTGCTGGGGCACTGCCACTTTTGGCGAGGCAAAGTAGTAAATGGTGGTAGAATTTCAAGGAAAAAGCTCATCATTTGAAACTGATTAGATTTTATTTTCTAGCTGTTGTGCCTGGGCAACAGAGGAAAGCCAAGGCAGCAGTGCAGACTTTGTTAAATGCCTCGTTGGCTTTGGTTCTTATTGGTTTTGCCATTGCCATTTTAGATCTCAGGTCTGCTTTGTAGCCTAACAACTGGACATTTTCTTCCTGCTTCTCAATGTGCCTTAAGTCAGCTTTCGTACAAAGGGTTGGAATGACTCAGTCACAGCAAAGAGGGAAACAAGTACAGTGATGGTGATAATTCAGAAGTTTTAACTCGGACAGGAGCTGTGCTTCAAAATCAGCAGCAAAAGCAGCTCTGAAACATCACCCAGGTTTTTTAAGAAAGCAATAGTCTGGGATCTCACAGAAGTCATTTTTTGTAGTGAAGCATGGCCTGAGGCAGAAAACCTCTCGGACTCTTCAGACTGGGTGATTCACCTGGGGTCACAGAGCTCTTCCCACCCCTACATCTGAAAAGTTTTTGGGCTAAAAGACTCTCACGGTTCACATTTCCCTGGGATGTTGGGCACAGGCAGATGCCAAAACCTGCAGGAGTTGTCCTGGGCAGACATCAACACTGCTGATGCCTGAATCAGGGGTGATTCCCTCCCAGCGTGGTCCCTCTGCCCTGGGGCTGCTCAGCCTGGCCTGCTCATTGTTACAAAACACCCTGAGAGCCACAAAGTGGGGGGAAAACCACAACTGCACATCGCTCTCCTGCTGCCCATCTGTGGCTTTCCTCTCCCCCCTCCCTCAGCCCTCCACCCTCACCATTTCAGTAACAAGAGGACGACCTGTGCAATCTGCTCAGCGAGAGAACAGCTCAGAGGAGGACAATTTCCTCCTCTCTGATGCTGTATCTGACTTCCCCTGGGTAGGTGAACATTTTGGCAGTCTGCACAAAGGCTAGAAGAGGCTGAAGCAGAAGCTGTAATAGAGCTGTTATGACTTGACAGCCCTTGTTTTGTAATGCACCGGGGGATTTTATTACAAGTCAATTGTAGCTTCGAGAAATTTAAGAATATGACATGGGCTTGTATGGGGTTGTGTTTTTTTTAATGTTTAATAAATGAAATTGCAGCAGATTTTAACATGGAGACTGTGGATGTAGCAGGCCTGGATGACTTAATAAAAACCAAAATCAATCAAACAACTTGATTTTGTTTGTGGTTTTTTTGCTCTGTAAGTGAAAATAAATGTTTTTGCAGCTCTAATAATTTCACTCATTTCTTCACATGCTGGAAAAACACTATTTTTATGCTGTTTGTTGACTGCATTTTTTTTTTGCTGAATTTGTGTTCAAAGAGTATTCTGTTAAAGATCATTTAATGTTGCCTCCCAAGGACCTTTCTCACTACAGTGTGTATTGACAATGACCAAAAGCTTGAAGGAGGAGTCCTGTGGCTTGAGTAAAGGCTTTTCACCTCCTTACTTACCTGTAACCTTTCTTTTTCTTGCATTAATGGAGATGATTATGGCAATTAAAGCTTCAGATTATTGACTCCATGTGGTCATAATAGAGCTTATTTTTATTATAAGAGAATGAATGATAGCAGTGGAAGGGAAAGGGACAATAAAACAAAATTTTAAAAAGTGTTTGTCTGATTGTCCTGTTTACAAAAAAATGCCTCTGCCTTCCTTTGGGAACTCAGAGGAGATTTTAATGGTAATTTAGACATCACGACAGCAACCCAGGAAGTTAAAAATAAAATATATGTTTGGGTTTGCAGGTTTTTTCCCCCCACAGTTAAAAGTAGGACCTCTTTAGTGGATAGTGGGAGTTGCCAATGGAGAAAATGTGATGCATGGAATACCATCAATATACATCACTCACACCTCAGATAATATTAATGTTCTTAGTATATGATTTTGGGCAGCACCCTCAAAAGAGGTAAAAAAACCCAGCCTCCATCTTTTTTTTCCTTTTTCAGATGACTGAGTACATCTAGCTGTGGGTTCCACAGCGTTACCTCTGGAGGATTTTTTTTAGACAATCCCGATTCTCAAGGCTTTGGGGGGTTTTCTTGTCCGTGGAGCATAAAATCCTGAGGAGGCCAGAATAAAACCAGGATTTACAACCCTGCTGAAGGCTTGGAAAGACCTGCTGGGATTCCTGCCTCCACACAGGCCTCCCAGAAGCCCAAGGGAAGAGAATGTGGATTTCCATGCCCACCTGCCAAGAAATAGAAAAATTTCTAGGCTCCAACCAGATGTGTAGCTGGAGTTTATAGGACTTCCTGTGCTCCCTCAAATCCATGGCTTTGTGTCTGCTCTGATACAGCCCCCATAGCAGCAGAAACACCGTGGTGGGGACATCTGCAAACTTACCAGCTGCTAATCAGCTTGCTCTGGGGGTAAACGTTTTTAGATTTTCCATGGGAATATTGGAATTCCCACAGATGAGCATTTTCTGATGGGAAGGTGTGGCTGCAAGGTGGTAGCACAGGGATATGCAGAGAGCACAGACCTATCCATTACCATCCAGGATGGTGATGTCACTTGGATGCAGGGGAACATCTGTGGTGTACTCATACTGCAGATGTGTCTCTGAGGGTGTCATAAAATCCTGATTTGTGTCTTGATTGAACTCCAATTCTGCATCAGCTCCACTAGCACGGTGGCTTTCGTGGAAACCACCGTTCTGCTTCTTGTCTGAGAGGAGCTGGTGTGCTGCACTGCCTGCCAGGACACAGCAACGGGGAGGGGGGAAGCATGAGCTTCTATTTATTAGCAGAGTGATACCACATGTAGACTCACTGGATGTTTACAGGGCTGTGTGGGTGGGTTGATCAAACATGCAGGGCCTTCCCCTTGGTTTAATTCCTGTTCACTGATGAGAGTGAATAAACCCCCAGCAAATCAAAACTAACTGGGCTGCAGCCAAACGGGAACAAAAGTGAAAGATGATCAAATTATGTTGTGCTTGTGTCTTGGTTTTTTTTTTTTTTAAGCTTCAGTAGAAAGATGCCTGTCCCCTTTCTTACTGTTCCAAGCCTGGAAGGAGCACTGCCTTCCAGCCTGGCACAGCTGGAGCCCTGTGTACCCCTGAGATGCCTAACGAGTCGCAGATTTATTCCAAGGCAGTTAAAACATTTACCTCCTTCCAGAAAATGTTTTGGAAATCATCATCTGACACAGGAGTGGTTTTATCTAATGACATGGGAGAAGGAAATGTGTCCCAAGCTCGAGGCCCCATCTCCCAGTCAGCTAGATGAATATTCCCTGGTGCCTGAAGTGCTCTTGTCACGGACCTCGTGGTCATCAGGGAGCAACACCAGACAGCCAAGCAACCAGAAATTCGCCCTCCTGTCACAGGAACCTCTGTTTCTGTTGTATGAGCTTAACATCTGACCTGTGCAGCTTCAACCTTTTCATTTGAGCATCCAGGTATCTTTAGGGGAAACTGTGTATCTGAGTTTTTAAATGGTATTGGTAGCCACTGCCTACACCTGCATCCATCTGCAGTGAGTAAATAAAGAGAGCTTGCATTTAGATATAAATGTGTGTATTTTCCCATGCTGTAACTTGATTGTCTTCCACAGAATTACACAGGGGACAGATCTGGATAACAGCAAATCCATTCCAAACTTTTACTCAGGGCCAAAACTTATATTGGGATTAATAAGCCACTCTGGCTTTCTATCCTGCAGAGTCAATTAAAACCAGTTATAAAGGGGAAAAAAAAAAAAAAAAACACCCACACAAAACAAAACAACAATTTGCCCCTGGAGTTAATGTACTTATTTTTTTAATGCCCTTTTATCATGGTAATCTTCAACACCTGTTTAAATCACTGTGTCACCTGAAGGCAGCTTCTTTGCGTGGGTGTAAATGAAGGTTCCCCTGTCACATCTGTGCATATTTAAAGCAGGGAGGGAGGGGTCAGGCTCTCTTTGGACCCCAAGCATGCTGTGTCTTCCTGGGGGCTGCTCTCTGCTGTCTGGCAAAGGTAAAATAACTCCTGACGTTGTTCTTTTTGTGGCTTTCAAGTGTGATGTAAACCTAGAGGTGTCTTGTGGTAAATGGCATGGGACAGTTTGTAGGCTATCACAGGTTAAAACCCAGCTGGAAAGGCCTTTGTGTGGCAGCTGAGAGGAAGGTTTCCTGGCATGGCTGTGGTGCTACAGGTGGACTGGAAGCTCCAGAGGTGGAGAAGGAGCCTGTTTCCATGGAAAGCCCCTTGGTTGGGTGCCTGGCCCTGTGTCCTTGGGATGCTGCATAGGCTGGGAGCTCTGCTGCGCCTGCCCTTGTCTGGGGGGTGATGCAGAGATTTCTTTGCTATGTGAGATGTCAAAGTGCCTGGTCTGAAATCAGGAGTGGTGGTAGCCTTCCTCTCTGTCCCTGCCTGCCTGGACAGACACAAGCTGGTCTGTGCATCCCTGTGGTTCTGGCATGTTCTGGTCTCTGCCTGAGTTGAAGTTTTCATAATTTATGTTTTAAGAGCATTAACATTGGAGAGTGAATGGCTTGTTGCTGTGTTTGCCATGCATGCTAGAAGGAAACAGTGTGGACAAAAGCATGTTATAGTTTGGGTTGGCTGATCCTTAACGTGTGGTTTAAAGCCCAGTAAGTGCTGTGGCTGCAAGGAATTGGGCTTTTGATGTGGATTAAAAAAAAAAATGGTGGGGATTTTCCCCATGTAGCTTATCCTAGGCTCTGGTTGAGGCACTTGGAGAACCTTCCTGCTAACTAGCATAAGTTTTGTGCCATGCTATTGAGAATGCTGATAAAATCACATTCTGAGCTTGTGGGACTGGCTTTGTGTTAGACTAAAATGCGAAGCAGTGCAGAGAGTAGCCTCTTCTACTTCTATTTATTTTGTTGAATGTTGTGCCATGAGGGGGAGTGCTGACTCTGGGAAATGGTCTCCCCTCTTGCCCAGAGATGTCATGGGCATGGGGTCACCAAGCTGGGGAGCCCCGTGCTATCCTTGCAGCTCCAGAAGGGTGGCCATGAAATCAGTGCTTCCCCTCCTTCTCTTTCCTTCTTGTGTCTCCCTGAACCTCTCTTTGTGTTTCAATCCTTGCAGTATTTTCCTTCCTGAACTGTTGCAGGTAAGGGGACTTAGGTTTGTTTTCATTAGGTTTGCTGTGCCTGGAGATGGATGCTTGGCTCTTCTTAGTGCTGGCTAGACCCAGTGGTTTCTGCTTTTATGAAATGCATTATAAGCCATGAGATTTACACATATGATGGTATGAATCCTTTCCAAAAAAGTGGTGAAACTCCCTGTAACATATGTTATCTGCATGTTGGAAATAGAACTTCCAGTCTTCCTCCAAGAGCCCTGTCCTGGGCTAACATACCATGAAGATGTTTCTTAAATCAAAGTTGGATGTGATGTCATTTTAAGCTTGGGGACAGGTTAGGTGTTAAACATATCTTAGAAGCTATCCTCAGTGTGGAGAGTGAGTCTCTCACCTATTTTTCGGCTGCAAATCTTTTGTTGAAGTAGAAGTTTCTTTTGTGAGTCAATATGTGTTGATATTTCTTTATTCATTATTATTATTATTTTATTATTTTACTTGGGGTTGGGGAAAGGAGCTGGGTGTAGAGTGGAAAGGTTTGTTGTTCCTCCAAAGCAACATTTTGCCTAAACCACTCCTGTGCTCTGGGAGCGTTGTCCGGTTCACGCTGAATGCTGTGTGTGCCAGACACAGCCACAAGCGAAAAGATCACGCAGTTAATTATCCTGGCAAGCAGAAGGAGCAGTTTGGTGGCACTGAAACACAGGGGGCATTCTTTGTGGAGGGCGTGTGGGACAATGGGGGGGCTGTTGTGTGGCAGCTCTGGCAGCATCGCTCACCCTGCGAGCAGAAGGCACCAATGCCTCCTCTTGTCAGGGCACTGAAAGTGAATTTACATTCCAGGCTTGGAACTCAACCTCCCACCTTGACAAATTTGCTGTGAGCTGAACATGATTTGAGCCACTCCAGCCCAGTTTTGCTCAGCATCACCCCTGGGTACCCTATTAATAGAAGGTGTTAGCGTCAGACAGCTTGGGGAAGTGGGAAATAATACAGAGCACATGGCTGGATTGTCTCCTTGGTGGTAAATAGATTGTGAATAATTGAATAATGCTGTAATAGTGAAGAGGATCTGCCTAACATAAGGCACAAATTATGCTTCTCTCTCTCTCTCTCTGCTCCAGCTCAAATGTTTCAGACTCCTTTTTCTGTGCCATAATTGGACATAATCAGTAACACAGTCAGTGACTAAGGACTGTCTGGGATCAATTTTTGTATTCAGGAACCACAACATCTAGATTTTGCAAGAGTTAATGCTTTCTATTAGTTGATTAGTTCAGTTAATTTGTTGTGTCCCATGGTGGCTGTAAAGTAAATATGAGAGGCTGCTCTGTTTCAAATCTCTTCCTGCAGCTCTGTGTGTGTTGTGTGTGTATGATACACACATTTGTGTTTATCTGCAAGCTGTGTCTGGTTGAAGGTGTTGAGAAACTGCAGTTTTCCCCGGCTTCAGAGGAAGATTTTGGCTCAAGATCTCCTCAAGAAAAGTTGTCTCAGAATATTTCCTCTGGTCCAAAGGGAGAGGCTTCTTCCATAGAATCATTTAGAGAGAGAAATGTGTGTGACTTAAAAGAATCTATCTCAACAAATTCTTCTAGATGTAGCCTGTGGGTCTTGCCTTGCTGGCTAACGAAAAATTCTTTGGGCAGGACTCCTTCAGGAGTGTGACCTCACTTGTCATTAATTAATAATGATGACACAAATCTTCCTTCCCCTTCTCCCCAGATGAAGGTGACCTCTTTAAAGTGTAGATTGGGAATAGACAATTAAGTTTGTATTTTCTTGTGGCCTAGTTGATTGGTTATGGGTTTCTGATGTAATTCTGTCCTCTATGTCTATCTGTGAAAGACAGTGCATGTCACTGGACAAATTGAAATGCTGAAATTGTAAATAGCTGCGGAGTTTTTGCAATTGCTTAACCCGGTGGAAGTGGAAGGTAAAAAGGTGTCTTGTTGGCAAAAGGCTTTCTTAGGGTAAAATTTTATTTTGCTGAGGAGTCAGACTGTACTAGACAGAGAATCTATTGGGTTTGTGTTTGGGGTGTGTGGAGAAGACAGCTCCTGAATCCCTGTGCCAGCAGTTCTGCATGTTCAGTGTAAGCTGAAAACCCTCTGTGGGCACCTCTGTTCCAGCACCGTTTGCTCCCTCCTCTGTCCTGGTAGGCACCAGCAGCTTCCATTGACTTCTACATTCAGCTTTATACTTACAAACAGGCAAAGATGGCATTTCTCACACTGTGACAGCTGTGATGAGGCTTGCAGTGACGTGCCCGAGTGCAGAAGGCGCTATCAGCTTGGTGGAGAACAGCAGCTTGTAACAGTGCCACGATTAAAGTGTCAAGTTACTGCTCTTTTGTACCGCATGTAGACTGTAAAAGATTAATGCAAGGTGATTTATCTTCCCTTGGATTTGCTTGACAGTGAATGAGACTGTAACCAATTTTGCCTGGAGCAGGGGGAGCTCAGAGTGAACCCTGAAGGCTTAGGGAGATGGCTTGCTGGGGGGGGATGGACAGACTGGAGAGCCCCCCCGTGTCCTTTCTTGTCCTGGGGAGGTCACTTATGAAAAGAGTGATGGAGCATTATATGGTCGCTTTTAACTGTTGAACTTTAGTGTTTTAAAGCTTCAAATAACCAAGGTTGTGACAGCACAGGTTCCATACCAGACCAGGCTTGCAATACTTCAGGTAGCCCACACTTTCTGTAACTTCCTGGTTGCCTGAGTCTTTTTTTTCATCACTGAAAGTTTTATAGCTGCCTATCAAGTTCATGGTTTGTGTTTGTGGGGTTTTGGGGTTATAGCCTAAAACTTATCTTTAATTTTATGAGGTGTGGAGTATCATGGCATTTTGTTCTTTCTGGGCACCCTAAACCTGGATGGTTTGTGAGCAGATTGTGAGTGCTGCTGCTTGCCTGCCGTGAGCCCTGCGTGCACACTTTGTACTCCTGGTTGTTAAAAAAGGAATGTATAAATGCAGCTGCTGAGCGGGGAAGTACCACTGATTGGCAACCAGCATTAGCCAAAGGTCAGTCCTAATTACTCTGCCTTGTTTGCATGAGAAGCTTTGAAAGATAGAGAAGAAAAGTGTCTGTGGCATTTTCTGCCAACAAATTACTTGGCTGACAGGAGGATGTCACTGTTCATCAGCGCCAATGGACTGCAAGTTGGTCCTTGTGCAATTAAGCAGGATGGAAATATTGCCTCAGAGAGTGAACTTTCTGGGAGTAATTACCTCAGGTGTCAACACACAGTGATGAAAAGGAAGAGGGTGTATTTACTACACGTGTGAATTAAGATGATGAATGATTAGTCAGTTGTTTCAGATGATCACCTCTGGCTCTACCCCATCCTTTCTTCCTCTTTATTTTTTTGCATGTTTTACTGCTAGTTATAGCAGGGAGGGATAGAGGGCCACACCTACCCTAATTAGGCTCTGCTCATCAGAGTTTTGACTGTTTCTCATCTAATTGAGCTTTAGTGAAAGATTAAAGCTTTTTTAAAGCCTTGCTGTATGGACATAACCCCACAGCTCTGGCAAAGGCATTCCAGAGCTGAGGTTGAAGCAACTGAAAGAGCAACACAAGGGAGGTCTGGAGGAGCTAAAGGAAAATCTGACTTTTGGAAGAAATCTGAAGGCAGGAGGCCCTTAATTAACAGGACCAGTGGCTTTGGATGATTTGAGTTCTGCATGTCAAATTTCCATTACCAGAATTTCAGTGGGGGCTGTGGAAACTAAACCCCTTAGGAGTGTCTGTTGATTACCTAATTTTAGGATGCAAACCCCTTACTTCCAATGAAAGCTTTTATTCAGTAGCATTGATAGGATGACAGAGCTTGGCTCCAGCTATTGAAATATTGCCAGAGATACGTCCCAGAACTTGCCAGGTCTGGTCTATGTCCATGTTACTTTTGTGTACCTGTGACTGGGCAAAAGCTGCTGAGTCTTTGCCATTGAGGAGACAGCATTTCCTTTGGTGTGAATTGTGCCAATTCAGTTATTTATATCTGTATGCTCTTCTTCTTTTACCCTGAATAACTCAAAGTAGAAAATAGTAGCAGCTCCTTGAATTTGTCAGTCGAGCTGACATATTTTTTCCAACTCTGTCCCTAGCTTGTCTTTGTTATTTTTACATATTTAAACTAGGTGCACAGGGTTTCAAACAGCCTTCCTGACTACTTATGAAGTTACAGAAAATCAGAGTTCTGCAGAAGCCAGGCACCCAAGCTCTGCTGTCACTGAATGACAGATGAGCACAAGTCCTTGACGCTCCTTTGAGCTGCACCACCTTTGTGCTCCTCCTGTGCACAGGGCACGAACGTGGAGCCTAAAACACACACCAAAAACCCCCTCACACAGTGAAGCAGTGGCTGTAGCCTCTCACACATAAATCAGAGCTTTGACTTACCCTTTGCATAACAGGGAAATGCTGGGAGACAAAGAGCTGTGTGTCGTCCTGTGAGACAGCACAATTTGTCACGCATTAGGATCTTGTGTGTGGCCACAGGCAGTGCTTGGTGGAGCAGAGTGATGAATTCTGTCCTGCTGTGGCACCTGTACCCCTGGGTATTGGGGATCACCCTGTGTTGTTTTCCTCTCCTCCTCCTGGATGGGATGGGGCAGGTGTGGCATCTCCTCTAAACAGGAGGTGCTTTGGGGTCCAAGAATTCCTGCTGCACCTGAGACCCTGCACATTTTTTCTAGCACAGCAGCTGCACTGTCCCCTCCCAGCAAAATAAGGAGCCCAGCTCTGCCATGGAGAAGTAAAAGTTCACCACTTGCTTCTTCACAGGCACAACTTCGTTTGACCTATTCTTAGAATTCCACATTGACTCTGTCAGCATAATCTAATGTAGGCTCAATTTTTTTATATACCCCAAAATTGCTCTGCTATGATCAAGTTTCAAAGCTGATTTACATCATACTTCAATGCCTGAACAAGTCTTCTTCTTAGAGGATTGAGACAAAAGTTGTTATCCCCTGCAAACCATCCTTTGCTGGGCTGCATAAACTTGGTTTAATGTCTTGCTTCGTAGCTGGGGTTATCAGTTACCACTCATGTTTAGAACTTTCATTCATACAGCATTTGAATTGTAGGACAATATGATGATCTGAATGGTTAATTTAAAGGCAAAAATCAACAGATGGTAAAGGGTAAAAAATGGGAGTCTTGAGCTCAGGCTTGGAGCTGGGTCAGAAGTGGGAAGGCACAGTTATTGTCACCAGACTGTGATAAAACATGTGAGTAAATGAAATGGCAAAAATAGGAGGCTGGGGACAAGTTTTATGATACTTGGTGGTCAGCAAGAGAATTGCTGAGGAAAACAAGTCCTGAAAGAAGCAGCAGGGTGTTAGAGAAGGCTACCGAGATGGAGCTGAGGAACTTCACACCCTCGGTTTTCATAGCATTTTTGACTTTGACTGTGCTACAGATTCCTAAAGCCTTCCAAAAATCCCTTGTTTATACTTTGTTATTTGGTCTTCTGCTAAACAGAAAAGGTGAGAGAGAGAAATTAACAGCACAAGATAATTTCCAGATGGAAAACCTTTCTAGCTCAACTGCCTGCAAAGTCTGTGAGGTTTTAGTTCAAGTCCCTTCATAAACTAAAAGGTGCTGCTTACAGTGTGCTTATTTTCATATTTGATTAGTAAGCCCACTAAAAACTTAGCAGAGAGCAAGGCTCTGCAGGGAGGCCATTTCTCTGCATGCCATGCTATCATTTGTCACTCGGTGCTGTTAAATTTAAAGCAGCGTGGCTGCAGCTCAGCTCTTACCTCCAGACACTTAAAGGCCAACAGTTTCAATTTTAAAGCCTTTTCCATTTCTCTGAGTATCAGTAACACATCTTCATCCACGAGTGCTCAGCTTTTCATTAACTCTGGGTGAAGCAGGAACGTGAAACCATCTTTGCTGCATGCCCTGAAGTGTACCCAGCAAAAGGGGGGTGTGCCAGTGTGTTGGGTTTGGGAACCTTTGTTTGGGGGGCTGTGGGGTTTTAATTTTTATTTTTCTTTGGAAGAGAAAGGGGGTTTTAGTAGTGCATGGAGTACCCAGAAGATTGTTCACTGGTAGGAATGTGGTGCTGGAAGCAGAGTGAAGTGTCTGCCACAGCTGCTTGTAACGTGAAATCACTTTTATTGCTTTGCCTCTGTAAATGGAGTGATAACTTTCATTATCTGAATTAATAAAATCAGGTGGTGGGGGGGAACAAAAAAATCATTAAAGGGAGATTATACATACTTGATACCACTGTTTATCTCAGCTTTTCTATTTTTCATGTTATGTAGTAAATCTTGGTTAATCCTACACAGAGTAATTGCTGCTGGGGTCCATGGTTGTTGGGTTGTCTGCCCAGAAAGTTTGGTTACTTTTATTAAATTAAGGCTAGAGAGGGGTCAAGAGATGCCAGTCCATCTGGGTTACCTTTCCCTATACTCCCCTGTGTCCTTAAATCTATTGTGGCTACCACTGATCAACCACATCAACCAACAGAATAAATATTTATTAAGCAGAAACAAGTGCTAAGAATGTGTTGATTCAGGTTTGAACTGCCTCAAGCCATGGGCTTTTTTAATGTGCCACAAGGTAACTTGTGAAGAGCTCATTACACTGGCATTTTAGTAGAAAAAAATGGGGAAATATTGTGTATTTAAATTTGCAGACATGTGCCTTAAAAGATCTTGGATTTCCGGACAAAATCTGCCAGAGTTTTACACTTGCAGGGACCTGCAAGGTAAACTTGTTGGGATCAAAACAATTTCCATAAATGATCAAGTCCCCAAATATTTTAATAATGACAGAGATAAAACTCAGCCAAGGGAAAAATAATCCACCAGGCCTTTGAGGGATTGAGCAGTGGTTTGTAGCTCTTTTTATTAAGAGCAAATAAACCCTCAAGGCAAGGGGTGGTGGCAATGCTTTTGCTGTGAGCAATGCTGTTGGGATTGGGCGAAGTAAAAAGAGGTTAAAATCTCACATATAATTTGATAGAAACAAAGTGTGTATCCAGTGCCCTCATACAAGACTTTTTTTTTTTTTTTTTTTTTTTTTTTCCTGAGGTGCATCCTGTGAGAACAAGATGGTCTTGATGTAAAAAGCTGCTACTGCATTTGACTTACAGATCTTACAGGTCTGCTTTGGGTTTTTGTCAGGGGATTTTTGGTTGGGTTGGTTTTTTTTCCCCACTAGTTTTACTGCCTCAGACTTGGTGATCAAACAGGGAAATCAAAAAAAAACAAAACAACAACTGTAAACCCTCTAAAAAACAACCCCAATGCAACACTATCTTATTTTGGGAGCAGTGCTGTACACAGGCCTTCTGTGAATCAATTCAGAAGTAGCTCAGAAGCCCAGCTTGGTCAATGGTTGATTGTGGAAGGACCCTCTGTAAGTCAGGCAGCCCCATTCTTGCTCACACCACCTTCACCCCAAGGAGACCACCTGGAAAATCCTTCTCAGTCAGCGCTTTCTCCTTCTGTGAGATTTATTTTTGCAGACCTATGATGTACTATGACCTGTTTCAGGCTAAAGCTACACTATTCACTAATGTTTTCAAGCACATTCAAACCTCTAAATATTGGAAATGCAGGAGACATTTGGCTCACTGTCCTATTTAAAAATTCTAATGGAACAGCACTGGAGCTGTTGTGATAATTTTTTTTTTTTAATATGGAATATGAATTTCTGAGACATGAAAAATGTAAAATCCTGTCACCCTTTGCAGGGCAAGAACCCAATGTTAACACATCTTAAATGTGGAAACCAAAGGGAGAGAATTCTCCTGGCTGCTCTGCAGTGATGCAAGTGCTTCTATGTACTTTTTAGCCTGGTAATATTAAACCCTGCAATAGTTAGCCAAAAAAAAACCCAAATAAATAAATAAAAACAAACATAACCCAACAACAAACAATCAAAACCTAAAAAAAAAAAAACCAAAAAAACCCCAACAATCCTAAACCATGTCAGTAAAAATAATTACTAGCAATGTTCCAGGAAAACTGGTTTTAGATATTGGGCTCTTCAACTTTTTTCCATTTTGTCTAAACTCTGTGCCTGTGGCCACAGAAGGGATCACTGAGCAGTTTCATGGTGCAGGATGCTGAGAACTTATTTTCTAAAAACAATATGTATGCCCTTGAAATTACTTTAAAAAAATGAAATACAGGTATTTAAACTTTTTGCAAGGCCTATTAGGCACAAAAAATTGATGGTAAGCTGTGGAGCTGAGCCCTGGTGGTGCATAATGTGGCATAAGTTGCACCAAACAATAGACTGGGACTCGTCTAATCTGCTTTTTATATCCTGGGCAGGGGCAAAACTGGAGACAGAGAGGCATGATACTGAAATAGATATGGTGGGAATGCATCTGTTTAATCCTAGAGGATTGCAGGTCTTTTGTGATGCTTTGGCTTTTGGAATAATTTAAATAAAATCCTGCTTCCATATAATAGTAACCTTTTGAGTTATTTGATGAAAAATGCCAAGCAAAGATTAGGAATAGTGAATATTTATAACGTTGCCCTCAGTATGGCTGCAGGCAGTTAATAAATAGCAGATCTTCTTTCTCAGAGGAAAAAAAATGGGACCTTTCTGCATCTGTGTGATGATACTGTAAGTAAGAGATTGTAGCCTGCATGACTTCAGTGTTTAATGTAACATTTTAATTGAGTTGAATGAAATGTGTTTGTGTACTGTGTGTGATGGACAGAACTGAGCAGGCTGGACTGGGATAAAAAAAGACACTTCATTTTCAGGTGAGGGTGTCAGAGGAGTCTTCATAATTAGGTCCAGCATTCAGAGGGTCCAATGCACCTTGAAAGGATGTAGGAGCCACACTTCAGTTCTTTGGGGAAAGGATGGGGTACCTTTGGGCAATGTTTCAATCCTTTCAAAAAGCCAAAACCAGCACAAACTTTTGTGGAATTATGTGATACATCTGCAGTGACCTCTCTTCCAAGCATCATTCTTTGTTGGTGTCATTCATCTGTGAAAGGTTTTGCTGGCATTCACTCTTTCCCAAGCACAGGGTCTTGATCCAAATGCTGCAAAACAGGAGTCTCATTGACCAAAGGAGCCAGCTATCAGTAATCTCTTCCTGATGAACTCACAGTCACTTTAATTATGCATTTTTAGAGACATCTGTTTCATAAATACAGAACTTCCTAAATCAGTTGAGCCTTTTGATCAGGTTGCAGGTCAGCATGAAGCGAATACAACTCTGAAAGTGCAACCTTTAAACATTTCAGTTTTGAAGGATGATAGTGTGTAAGTGCCCTCCCTGAAGATTTTTCTTGTTTCTTTTCTTTTTTTTTTTTCCCTTTTTGCCCTGTGATTAATTTGCCTGCGTTTTCTTTAATCTGTTGCCATGTGCAGCAAAAAGACAAATTGTGTTTACATTACTCTGGTCCCTCCCATCATTTCCAAAACAACTGCTTTTATGCACTTCATGCAGCTTGAATCAGGCCTAATTACAAAGCCCTACATCTGCTTTCAATCTGTGGGCCAGCACACAAGGTTGCTCTTGTATTTAGGCTTCCACTGTGGTTTTGTGAGTTTATTTATGTTTTGCTTTAAAAATGTATATGTATAAACATCCACAAGGACAACAACTTCCTAATATTTGACATCTATCATACAACAACGAGGAAGGATTTCCACTTCAATGCTTTGCTGTCTTCTCAAGACACTTGAGCTCTCAACTAACTAACCAAGCTCACTGAAATCATCTTAGGGTTGGTTCCTTCCATGCTGGAAAAAAGTTCTGCTGAAGAAAGGTACCACATAATGGCCAAAGGGAGGAAAGATATCCATTTTTGCTGGTGTGTGTGTGTCTTAGGTGTTGCACTGGTCTCGTGTCTTCATCCCACCATTTTTCTCTGCTTTGGTTTTGTGGGGGTTTCATGTGGTTGTTTGGGGGTTTTGTTGTCGTTGTTGTTTGGGTTTTTTCCTCTTTAACAGAGGCAATATATGGATTGACTGAGAGCACGTGAAATACATTCAGATTTAAGGACAGAATTACTTCGTGTGTTGGGATCTCATAAAACATTTTTTTGTTGCTGTTATGATATTAGCAAGGATGAAAATTCTTTACTGAGGGGAAAAAAAGCATCAACAGGTGACTGTTTTTACAGTCTGATGCTTTTCAGGTATCATGGAATAATGCATGGAACAGCAGAAAGGTGTTTCTGAGAGTTTCTATACTCAAAGGGTACGGTAGATGGATGGCAGAATTAGCCTTAGAGAGAGAAACTGTTATTTAGAAGGTCATTATTAGTCCAAGCAACATTATGTGTGATAGGTCAGCTTTATGCATGAGAGAAAATATAAAATTTATTTAGTAGAAACCCAGGATCATGTGATATGCCTTGCATAGCAGGTGGTGGGAAGCCTACAAAAATATCAAAAACAAGAACCAACGAAATCTCAAATTTCACATGTGGTCCACAACATAACATGGAAGCATTGCTGGTTTTTGATAAGCTATTTTCTTGGCTGGGGCACCAAAAACTATGTGGGGATGAATCTGTGTTTTAATACTTGTCTCCCCCTATGTACAGTCAGAGGAGAAGGTAGCAAGAAATAACCTCGAGGTGGAATCTTGGTCATGAAATGCTGTGAATTTTTTCTGCAGGCTGCCAGTATCCAAACTAATTGTATGCCTAATAAGATTTGTACACATTGCATACAGGTGCAGTATCAAAACCTAAATAAGCCACCATTTATATTTCAGATATTGCAGTATTTTATTCTCTGCATAATTGAAGCTGTGCTGCCTTTTAGGGCATTTGAATGCAAGTTTAGATCTAGTTTTGATGTATTTGTGAACAACAGTGCCAGTATTTTTCCACCTTTTTGAGCCAATTGTGGGGGGTTTTTTTAAGTGCATGTAATTATTGCTATTATTATTATTACAGAGTGCATGTGGAATAGATCTCCTATATCTGCTTTGTGTTGGGGGGGTATCTTTTACTGTGTAGTAAGACTGAATAAAATTGAGAAGGCTCCTTTGTTCCATTTAAATTCCACTCCATCTTAACATCACATTCTGTGTTTCCTTCATTTCCTCAATGACTTAATAAGTACTTAAATTAAACAAGAAAGGCGTTCTAACTCAGAGGTGAGGAAATCCAGAGTAAAAGCTGCTACTCTGCTCTTAATTCACCTGATGGTTCGTAGGCACTCTATTAAGAAAGCCACAGAACAGCAGGTGAGCCTTTATCTTGTGTTTCTGCAATGGATATACCAGATGTGCTGCACAGTTCACTGCATATGCTGTGTATGATCACCCACTGCTTCGGCCCCCTGCTGCACCAGGGGTACAACCAGGTGATGTAAGAGGATGAGGAATGACTGCCTGATTAATATATTCCTGTTTTTCTTGATGATTTCTCTGCTCACAGCACATTCTTTTAGTGGAATGGGACCTAAAACCATCTTCCCCCGCTGCCTTCAGTCTCCTTTCACTCTTTAACTTCTGTAGTGAGTGGAACCTCTTGTTGTGGTTCTTCAGCCTAAAAGAAACAGGGGCCTTTTCCTCCAATAAAAGCCTTTTTGGTTTCCCAAATTATTCTTGCAAGTGAGCAAATTGGTCTGGGGTGTGCTAATATTCCTATTGCAGAATGCCCCTGCAGTGGGATGAGCAGGGAATGTCTGTACCTGCCTCTCTTTGTTCCTCCTCTTACCAGGTGCTGTAGCATCTTGCATTGTTCACTTCTGGGTGAAGAAAATGGTTTTCTCCTGTAAGTTTTCACCCCTCTAGTGCTTAGCAGTTGGTTCATGTATTTCATTCTGAGGCTGTAATACTTGCCCTACAATTATTGTGGTCTGAATAGCAGCGTATGGGGGGTTGTTTTAGTCTGATTCTCCAGCTCTGGAGTCTGGACCCTTCAGAAAATAGCTGGCCAAGCGTGCTGTCTCCTTCTGCCCCATCCTCGAGGCTGTTAACATGCCTCAGACACACGAGGGAAGGTTGTTTCCCCGCTGTGTTCAGGGGACCAGCGAAGCTGTGAAGCATCCCTGGCGCTCTGCTGCCGATTCCTAACTCCCCGACTCTCTTCTGAGGCAGCAAAAGGAAAGGAGAAACAACAGAGGGTGAAGTCAGAGTAATTCCTCTGACTGCTCACGTCGGGAACTGGCTGTGAAATGTGTGTAGACATCCTGCAAACTGCAGTTCCCCTCGTTTTGAGAACGCGTTGATCAAAGGGAGCCTGTCAAGTGTCTGATTAAGAGCCATGTAAGAGCGCTGAAGACATTTCCTTCTGGCCAGCAGCTCTGATTACGGGGGGGGGGGGGGGGGCTCCTGCAGTGAATTTCCCTGCCAGCAGACAACCTTGTCTCCAGGCTCCACCTGACGCTCTAGGGTTTCTCAATGGCACGGCTTCCTGTTGTTGAAGGCTACTATTCATTCGCAGCTTGTAAATCAGTGGCTTGTAAATCAGCGGATGAAAAAAACTACTGTTCGGGAAATGTTCCTCAGCAAATTCCTCTCCCTCCCCCGGATAGTTGTTTTCCCAGGGAGTACAGTCCACGATCATGGAAAAATATTTTAAAATTCAACATCTGTAACTAATGATAGAGCTGGAAATGAAGGGCCATACCTTCTTCATTACCTGGGAAATTTGCTGTAACTGGTTTAATGTGATTTTTAAAATTTTTTTGGTTGCTGTTAAGTTTAAGTTTGTTTTATAGTAGAGCCAAATTACCGTTTTTATTGCTAACAAGCAATTGACTTGCACCTTTACAACTCAGTAGCCTTGAGAATGACTGAAGGCTTGATGTAAGTGAGAAGTAGAAGAGAGGTTTGGGTTTGCTTAGTACTGATTGTGTAAATGATTGAAATAGCGTTAAGAAGCTCTTCTACCCCGAGGAATGCACCCAGGTGACTGTCAACAGCTGCTACTACTGCAGAAAGCTCAATACACCCTGGGAGCATCTCTCTCAGGGGCTGGAGAACACCAGGAAGCCGTGATCATCAGAGCACAGTATTTGGTAGCCAAAGCTCCAGAAACACACATTTTTAGATGTGAATTACTGCCAGACAAGCTGCTTATCTCATGTAACACTGAGAGCTGTGCTGTGCATGTAATTTTTGTCATTAACTCGTTGCTGTGTCAGACAGCAAGGCAGAGTTACGTGTTCTCCTGTGTGGTTCATGAGGGACCTGCAGAAATCCTCTCACTGGGACAAATTTGAAGTGATCTCAGTATTTAATGCCACTGTCCTGAGTGCTGCACAGGCACCTACAAAAGGGAGTTCAGGGTGCCCTGATCTACTGGTTCTTTTTGTACTGAGCCCTCGAATTTGCTCCAGAAGAAGCCAAGACTGGAGGGGGGCCACAGCTCTGAAAGAATCCTTGTGATTTTGTAGAGATAAAGAAGGCACAGAGAGCTAGTGAAGAAGGCCAGGCAAAAGCTGACTGAGCATATGAAAAGAAGTAAGAACTGGGGCAAAAAGCAAAGAAAACAGGAAAGTTTGAAAAGAAATAGAATTTCTCATTCACTTAGAAGCTCATATATGTAACTGTTGCCTGGCTTCCTAAAGGACAGTGGTGATAAGGTCTGCAGTTGCAGTTCCTGCAGGGTGCCAGGGAGCCCCTTTGTGACATGTTTTCAAGTTTATGTGCTAAAAATGAAATAAAATAAAACCCTCAGAGTGAAGTAGTTTGTTGTTTTTTTTAAATAAGCTATTTCAGTTGATATCACGTCTTAAAAGATGATTACTATTGCAGTATCCCATACATTCTCAGCTGTATTTGAGTTGACAAAATGGTAATCCAAGACTGATTTTAAAAAGAAAAAAAGGGTAAAAAAAACCCCAAACAACAAACAAAACCCACACACCCCTCCCACAATTAATAGATTAATAGCATTAATTGTAGTTTACAAGAAGAAAAGGTGGAATTAGAACTCAGGTGGGATTCACATTACTGACATTTTTGGCACAACTTCACTTGGAGTAGTTTCTGCTTGAGTAGGAGCCCCTTTGCTTGCTCACTTCCAGTGAAGATGCTGCTTTTTTTTTTTTTTTTTTTTTTTTTTTTTTTTTTTTTTGTGAGCCAAAGGGAAAGAAAAGCAGCCTAATTAATATTAGGAGTTTGCTTCTTGCTGCATCAAAAGAGGGGATTTGCTTTCTTGTAGTAGATGTTGCACAGATAAGTTTGCATTATGGAATAGGAGAGCAAACTCCTTTTTCTATCAGACAGGATGATGCTGCAGCCAGAGAAATAGAGGAAAATGCACAGGATTGGAGCAGAATAGCTATGGTCAAAAGATAAAAAAGGGTAAAAGGGTTAATTCTGCTTCTGTTTTGGCCATAATTATCAAACCATTAATTTTGAACTTAGAGTGCTTACTATATTATTACTCTTGATTATGCAGTTAGCTGGTTATGCATGTTATGTTACTTGTTCCCATGAGAAAAATCTTTTAAGTGTACTTTGAAGTAAGATCTGGGATGCAAGAAAATGTGTTTCCTAAAATGTATTGACAGATTGCAAGAGGGACTGGGCTAGCAAGAAAACCTCGGGTATGGAAAGGATAAAATGCTTAATTTCACAGTTTCTAGAGGTGTTGTCTCCAAAATTACTTTGTCTTTGCACATGCATTACATACATATAGTGAGTGCATAAATCTCTTTGGGTTCAGGATCCTAATAAAAATAAGTCAAAATTATCTTCTTGAGTGAAATGAGAATTGAACTTGACACATAAAGTTGGAAAATGTTTTTTCTGTTCTCTATAACTTCTAATTTTTATGCTTATTTCCATTTCTTGGTTTTAATGGAGAGTAAACACAAAAAAATGCTGAAATGTCATAATTAGGGGTTGCATTTGCAAGATTTCCATTAGTAAAGGCTGGAAATCTGTTGGCACAGCATCCAATTCTGCATAAGCCCAAGAGGTTAGCTCAGCTTCTGGTTGTTCACATAGATCAAAATCTCAGACTCTGAGGTTTTCTAATGCTACAAATTGATAGGGATTCCTTGTTGTCTACTTTTCTCCCCCTCAGAACTTCTGAAAACAATGACTTTTACATTAGGAGTAAAATTTCAAGTTGGGTGTTTAAGGATGCAGTCTTGCTGCCATGCAGATGAGCTAAACATAAAGTCTGAGCAAGACTCCTCAAGCTCTGTGACACCTGACCCTTCAAAATCTGCTTATTCACCTGAAAGTGCTGACTCAAAGCCATGGATTTGTTTTTTCCCTCTTCTTCTGCATCCCAGTGAAATGCAGGGGACTTTTCTCAGGAATGCCATGACTTGTACCTGCCCGTTTCTGAAACCTCTACTGCTTTTCAAAATTGAACCTCTGGACATAAATTCATGTAGAAGTAATTTATTTCTAAGCCATCTTAATAGGCTTAGGTACTAATTAGTTTCGATTTCTTAATTACTGTCTTTAATCATCCCGTGGCTGGTCACTTGACCCTAATGACTCAATCTTTCTAATTTGATTAGGAAGCTGTGGGCAGTGGTAAGACTAGTTGCCTGGATATAAACTGCTTCTGGAAGAACCTTTAGCGTGCATGTCAAAAGAATAGTTGCTCAGATCCATCATTTCCCTCTTATTCCTGCTTTCCCAGTTTGGTAACCAAGGATTTCTCATTCCCCTTTGATGTTGTGCTTGACAAACCCCGAGCTGAGTCTGGGCTTGGCTGGTACTTCATCACTGAGAAAGGGGAAAAACCTGTATGGAATTACTGGGCCTCTTCTCATGATAAAACTCTTTTCCCTAGGAAGAGTCCCTAAAATGATAAGACAAGCTTAATATCAGTGAGTATCTCTGGTATTTCCATTCTATTATGAGAGCCACATTACAAACTACCTTCCACCCTGTGTGACTGAGGAGGAATTCAGCATTTAATTTTCCCCTGGAAAATTAAATTATCCTGCTGCATCTCTTATTTATGTGAATAGAAGACACAGAAAAAACCCAGTACATAAGAAGTGAATTGATTTTTTTCTTTTTTTTCTTTTTTTTTGCATGTGTTTCCTTCATATTTTTTCCATTTCCTCTTGTATGGTGTGTCCTTTGCTTTTTCATGTCTCTGCTTTGGACTCTTTCTTTTTTTTTTTTTTCTTTTTTCCTTCTGTCAAACACTTAGTTTTTTGATTTGTGTCACATTTCCTTCTCCCTCCTCCACCTTTCCTGCCCTCTGAAGTCTTCTGTGCTTTTAACTCTGGTCTTATTTAATCATTACATTGCTTTCTGCTAAAACTTGCATAAGCAGAGATGATCTGTAATATTAATGGAAAACAAATCCTGGGACTGTATCCCAATATTCATTTCCTTCTGCTATTGGAGTTTGTAGCCAGGAATATCTTCTGCTGACCTTGCAGAAATTTGATGAACTTTATTGTGTGTAAATTCAGAGAAAACTGTTGAATCTAAGCACTTGTTACAAAGAGCCCTAAAACTTCAAAGCCTTTCAGAAATTGCTTTTTGTTCTTATAACACTTCTGCAATTGTGATTGTTTAGAGGATCAATAATCATTTAATTAGTAATTTTACAGTCTTAAGTGGCTGAAGATTTTTTTCAGGGCTACTGGTTGGTTTCATTTTGTCAAAAACCTGTGTTTAAAATGTTACTGAAGAACATGAAAGCTGCAGATGGAGAAGATGGATTTCTTTGCTTCTGGCAGGTGTGCAATCCCTGAAAGAGGGGTTGAAGAGTTACTCAGCACTATAACTAAGTTTGCTATAAGGAGATAAACAGATAGAAACATTTAACTGGCTAGTGATCCTTGTGGTGTGTTGGCCAGGATGATAAACTGGTTATAACTGCAAATTGGTACTGAGAGTCACTCAGAGGCACAAAACATATCAGTTGTTTTTCCAAGGTGCACAAGGATGTTTGGTCAAGAGTTGTTGGTTGGTTTTTTTTTTTCCTCTTTCTCTCCAGAGCTAAATCAGAAATGGTGAAAAGAATGTGAGGAAGAAAATGGATCGATATTCATGGCATTGAGTTCTGACTGTTGATACTCTGAGCGCTGGGTTTTAGTTTTGGTTATGTGCAACACCAAAACACCCGTGTGAAGCTTTAGGAAAGTTCTCCTAGAGAAATATTTGCTAAGGAACTGGCCTGTGAGGATTCAGGTCTCCCAGAATCTCCGAGAATGTCTGGGGTAGAGGGGCACTTTGTCATCTTTGGATGTGTGAAATATTAATGCCTGGTATATAAGGACACCGCAAATATTGATAAGAATTCATGAAGGCAGTAAGTTTTCCTATTCTATCAGACTATATCTAGAGAGAAAAAAATATTGTTAGGCTGGCAACAGTTTTTCCTGTATGGCTTCTTCATATTCTTTTCAGTGCACAGAGCTTATCTCTGCAGTTGCTTGAGCAACAATCTCTTGGATGCATTGTGAGGGTTCTTCCCTCTCTGGGGTTTACAAGTCACTGCAGAGAAATGGATGTTTTTCAGGTGCACCCTTTCACACTGCTTTTCCCTGTCCCCAAAGACTTCCTGGCCTTTTTCTCCTCACCCCCTCCCCTGTATCCTCTCATGATTGATTTACCTTCCAATAGTTGATTGCCCTTTTTTTTTTTTTTTTCTTCGCCCCAATTCTTTTTTTAGAGGGAACAAAACACTTATTCAGTGTATTACTAATGATAGCACTAAATTAGATTCTCCAGAGAGGAGGGGCAGGAATTTTGTGTAGCTGTTTCAGCTTCCAGCTGAATCATACCAGGTACCTATTCCCAGCTGAAAAGCCCTTTCCCCCTCTTTTTTTTTTTTTTTTTTTTTTTTTTGGTGTAGATTTAAATGTCATTTATTATAGGGGATTACAAGAAAATTATTGTGAGAGGGCAGCTCCGCTTCTGGGGATTAAAGCAAAGATTTAAAGTATTTTTTGTGTTTCTTTTCGCCATGATTTATATTTATTCTACATTTTATTAATAAGTTGAAGCCTTTATAAGGAGACAGAGTAGACAAGTGAATAAAGCAGCGGAATTAGGTCTTGAGTGTGTGAAGTTTGCTGGCTTGGCTCCAGTCTGTTGTGTGGCTTTTCTCATCTTCTTTTCCTTCCCTGTGCATATTAATATCATAATTTCACAGTCTTTATGATAGAACTACAGAACACCTGCACGTTATTATGAGAGAGTGAAAAAGACTTTAAAATATCTGTATCTCTTCCTAGCATGTTTTTGCAAACACGTTATTAGTAATCATAAGAGTTTGGGAAAATCATTCTGGAGTCTGCTATTTTTAAAGAGAAATAAAAAAAGAGTAATAATTTAAAAGCCAAAATTTCAGAGAGAGCTTGCGTGGGGTGTTCCTCCATGACCTTGGTGAAGATGGTCCTTGGGTTCCTCCCCATCCCTTGAGGGGAATTCTCCTTCCCTCTGGTTAGGGCATGAGAACCCTTCCGTGTTGGGAGCCTGGCAGGTCAGCATTCTTTTTTTCCACAGAAGTCTAGGGCAGCTACTGGTGTAATTTTGTGGATTTATTTGGTTTGGGTTATTATTATTTTTTTTTTCCTATGTGTCCATTTCTGTATTGCCACATTTAAAATATCCCCCCAGCTCTGTTTCGTAGTGCACTGATGGAAGTGCTCTCTGTTGTGGTTTGTTTGTTTGACTTGTGGGTGAAACAGCAGGGAACCCACAGATGGCATCTAATAAGAAATCAGCATCGGTATCACAGAGGAAAGTGTTATAAATAGAAAACGTATCTGTGGAAGAGCTAATTAATTTACAGCCAAGACACCAAGTGGGATAACTGGCGCCAGATTCTAGCAGGAATGTTTTAAACTGACATTTTCTCAGTCACCAGGATAACTTTCATTTCTTTTCAGCATGATGGAAGTGTAAAGAGGCCGTGGGAAGTCTGATGGTGTGCCACAAGCTTTCCTGAATGCCAGCTCCGCTGAACTTCCACTCTGTCTCGGTCGTGCAGCGGGTGCTGCTGAGGAGGACACGTGCTCAGCTGTGTCACAGTTTTAGTTGCATGAAGCCTTCCCAGTTGCCTCCTGGGGAGGCTCAGGGGATGCAGCCCCAGCAGGGTGAAAAGCTGTGCATCACAGTGTGATTTCCCCCGTGCTGAGGAGGGCTGTGATCAAGTTCACCAACAAACGGATGTGTTTGTTCCCCTCTTTGTTTTTGTTTTCCCTTGGCCCGCTTTAAGACCTGGATTTAACATCTCTGGTTAGATGATACCTCATCTTACCTCCCACATCTGGCCCTTCCCTTTGAGCCCTGGATGCAGAAGAATGGCTTGCCTGTTCCTTGTGCCTCGCCCCTAAACTGTGGCATAATTTGGCCCCAGCTTGATAAGACGCAGACGCGAATTCAATCTGCTGTGACTAAACCTGGCCATTTACACATCTTTTGAAGACACTGACACTTTCAGCAGTTTTTTCTTCTCTCTGTGCTCTGTGGGGCAGAGGCAGGCCTGGCGTGAATGCCAGCTAAACTGCAGTGTGATGCTTGGGTCAGGCACGTGGGGACATGGGCACGTTCCCATGGCTTAATGCCCAGATCCTGCCAAGCAGCCCTGTTTGGATCACACTGCTGGCACACTGGGGACAATCTCCAGTGCTGTTTTGGAGATACCAGCCGTGGGTACTGACTGCCACAGAAATGGGTGATGGAGTCCACAGAGTGAGGGGTTAAACACCCTTTTTCTGTCCATCTTCTGTTTTACCTTGGCTGACAAGGAACAGTTCTTCCTGAGCTCTTTTCTCCTAGATCTACCTATAGATAATTTTTATATATATATATTTAGGTTGAATCAGCACAAATTTCTTTCATTTTGCTAGTGCACTTCACTTCTATGGAATTAAATAATTCTTTTTAATTTGACTTTAAATATCCAGAATTTTTAAATTCCCTTTTCTCTAGCGAGAGGCTCTCAACGCTTGTTCAAGGTATGGATGACACAGCTTTGGAATGGCTGGGGAAACCTTTCAGGGCAACAGAGCTCTTTTTGCTTGGAATAAATTTCCTTACAGTATTTTGTTCTGGGTCTTGCAAGGAGATGCAATATTTAGTAGCTCCTGAGGAATAGCTGTGTGGCATATACAAATAATGAGGCTAAAATACCTTGAAATTAAATATTCTTAGTTTTTACTTTCAATATTTTTTACTGTTGAGTTTGTATGCTTGTTCTTCAGCCACTCTAGTGAGCACGGTAAATGTAGTATGAGATGTACCTATAGTCCTACTCACTCTCTTTTAGCATTTGACAAAGTTGCTGTCTGTTTGACTTATCCCTGGAAACAGCCTTCAGGCCTCCTGGTGCAATACTCTTGTTCAAATGTTCATCAGCTCTCACAGTTTTTGGCCTCGGCGAAATTTTCCCCTTCTTCCCCCTCCTTTGCCTCTCCCCCTTCCTCCACCTCTGCTCTGAAGCCATATGGAGTCCTTCACTCTGAGCACTAACCTTTGATGAATATGCCCTTTATTGCTGTTCACTCCCAGAGCCCGCAAGAAGAAATACTGATTTTTGCAACTGGTTTATTTCATCTCGTAAAATCATCCTGGATCCCAGAAGTTCTGCATCTGAAAACTGTTTTTTTTTTTGTTGGTTTTTTTTTTTTTTTACCCAATGAACAAGTTCACCGAAGTTAATCTCTTCATAAAGCCCAAACCTCTCCTTGCTAATGAGAACCATGTGCACATCAAATAGCACAGGTCTTGAAGAAAATACTTTGATGCCACAAATGCAGAACATCTTCAGGTTAAATGTTCCAGGGGACCCCCTGAAAGGAGTTCCTTGACTGACCCGGCCTGCAGTTGGCACAGCCCCACCTTGCACAGCAGTCAGGAGCCCTCTGAGAACTGGAGAGAGTTGGGAAATCCCTCATGGCTTTGCACTGACCTCTGGAGGGTGGGAGAAAGTGCAAATGGAGTTTTGGAGATCAGCACCCGAGTTCTGAGTTGGGAGACGGGAGCAGGTGGCAGCTCAGGGTTTCTGTCCCTCGTGTGGGGGCTTTATGCTGTGTGCAGCTCCAAGTTATCACCAGAGCAAAGATGTCCAGAAATGACTTGCTCAATATGTTGTGAAGTGTGTCTTGGCTAACACATTGCAGTTGGAGACCAGGAGAGATACCACTGGTTTGGGGAATTGTTGAAGAGATGTTTTTGTGCATAATCTAAACTTGAGGCTGTGTTTAAGCTGATGTCATCACTCGTGGTGTCATTCAGCTTTATTTTCCACTCAGAGTGTAAAGCAAAAACAAACTCACTCTCAAACTGGAATGACTGTCTGAAAGAGTTAAACCATTTATTCATGTTTTAGGAGAACTGATCGGGGATGAGGGGGGAAGGACGGAACAAAATCCATTTGGACCAGGAGCACGGGTGAGGAAATCACAACTGGGAGCAGACCATATGCTGTGGCTGGTGGGCAAATATGCAGGCTTTTTGTGCATTTATAAGATTAATTAGGTCTGCTCTATTACTTTCTCTAGCATTGCCACAAGCATGTGGCTTTACAAGTTCTCCATTTGTGCATCTGCCTGTTTATGTGAAATGTCCTGGCCTTATTTCTTGCAAGAATTATTCTTTCACTTTCAAGGATAGCTCTGACATTTATCTCCATGTAAAAAAGATGCACTCCCATTTTTCTCTCGCTTCTAACAGTTAGACACAGTAGCTAATTCGTGCCAAGTAGTCTCTTGCAAAAGGATCAGCTTTCTGATTGTTTCCTCAGCTTTGTGTGGGATGACTTCTGAAGTGCCCATCCTCATGTATCAAAGAATAAAATAACTGTGTGTGGGGGAAAAAAAAAAAGTATTAGGGCTGAATCCTCCGATGTGTTAGAGTAGAGGATGCACTTAGCATTCTAAAGATGTTTTTTCACTCCTATGAGAAGCCATTAACCCCCCTTGCCATCCCCCCCCATAAATTTTACTGGTTTGTTTCTGTGTACTGTCACTCTGAAGGCTTTTTAGCCCAGATCAGGGTTACCATCCTGTTTGGCTTAGCTTGTGCTTCATGCTGCAAAGGGGGATGTGTGTGTGTACATGGGGACTACATATACATAAATATATATATATTTAAAGCAATGCTGGCTTTATTTGGATTACATTGAGCTTGGAGTCGTTTTGGTTGATGAAAGGTTGCAAGCTGTAGTTAGCACAGGTCAGGGCATGGCTGATGCTCTTTCTGGTAGCACCTCACACCTCCCCTGCTCCTTCCATCCTCTTCCTCCTCGCCTCTTGCCACCATCAGTCCACCTGAAGGAAAGCATCCCTGATCCTAACCAGGATCTGCCATGTCACAGCTCATGTTTGGAGATGTACTGTGAGCATCTGCAGCTTTATTTATTAATCTTTATATCTATATTTAAATCAATAAACGAGGGGTATTGTTCTCTCCTGCTCCCTTGCCATGTGCCCCCTCCCGGGGCTGGAGAAATTGGACAGTTCAGGTTCCAGGAGCTCCACCTGGAAGCCATCCTGCAGCTGCTCCCCCTGCCTGCCCTGCAGGGAGTAAATGGCCTAATAGTTTACATGTGTATTTCAATTATCTCTTTCCTGTTGTCAGGCTCTGTTACCTGCCTTGCATCCATCATTATGCAACAGCAGACTCAGGTGTGACATCAAGACTACATTAAAGCCCTGCTCCACTGATTTCTCATAAAGATTAAGGTTGCTGACATTTTCTGCCCTAACTCAGGTAGTGCGCCCTGGCTTTGATTATTCTCTGTCCCACATCAATATAAATCTGAGTTGGTGGACTCAGATGCAGGGAGATAATCAGATGTGCTGCCCAGGCCTTTTGATGTCACCAGCTGCCTGCTCTGATTTGCACCTATTGCTGCCGAAGGAAAGCAGGAGTTCTCCCTGTGAGCAATCACTGCAATAATTAATCTGAGAGCTCACAATCTATGTCAGAGCCGGAATTATTGTGCTGGGTTTCATTGCCCTGCTTTCGTTTGTATCTCCCTGGTAACTGGCTGTGACAGGGAAAGCAACCGGTGGGTTTGCCTGACCAAAATGTGGAGATGGAAAACACATTAAGCTTGAGGTGCTAAAAGTTCCTTTGAGGTGAGAAGTGGAGGGGAATGGTTATGGAATCCTTGAACCAGTGATGCTCACTTCCACACCAGTATTTTCATATTGGCCTACCACAAGCAAAGCCCTTCCAAAGCCTCGTTCCACTCTTTTGTTTTTCTGCCACTAAAAATAATAGTCTTATTTTTCTGTCGCTGTCCAAAGGGTAATTGGAGCAGAGAAAGTAAATAAGAGAGGGATTCTTCCAGAACCTCCTTCATGTAAACATTAACCCCAGACCAGGGGAAGGCACGAGGTGCTTGAGCCTTCCTGACTGAGATCCTGCCTAGTTGGAGGTGTTTCATGTCCTAAACAGAAATAAGAACTGGCAGCACATGCTGCCTGCAGCCAACTTGTAAATTAAATGTGCATCAGAGGGTTTCAAAGCCTGCCTACTAAACTGTCTTCTCTCTTTTTTTTTTTTTTTTTTTACCTCCAGGAAATTTCATTTAAAAAAAACCAAACAAACAAAAAAACCCCTAGTATCTGTATAATGCTTTTTCTTGGGGTTTGTTTGTTTGGTTTGGTTTTCATTTGTTTTGTTTTTCAAAACTGAAACTACTTTCCACGTGCTTAAAGGTATAAAAGTGAGAGTTTATAGGATTTTTCACTCTAAGGATAAAACTAGAAAAAGCCAGGGAAGGGAAACTCTCACAGCTTGGGCCATAGATGGCCACGAAGCTTTAGACCCACAAGTTCAATTTGATTTGTGGGTGTTCTGAGTAAGACTTATTTTGAAACCTAAGCACAGAGGCTGGTGACATTGTGACCAAATTATTGTCATACTGGCAGGTGAGCCAAGTTCCTGCCTCCTTGCACAGCTCTCCCCCATCGTGTACCTTCCTGCTCTGTCTTTCCTGATTCATATTTCAAACCACAAATCATGCAGAAAGATGCCCTCTATAGGTCACTTTATACAGTAGTGATTTACTCACTGGAGTACTTTTCTGTCAGTGGATCTTAAATCTCATCCCTGTAGGAGCTGCAGCCTTTGCAGCTCATTTGTCCCCTTCAATGGGCACGTCCGTGGGTTCTGATTATAAACCTGCATTATCATATTCTGTGTAATGGTTGTTTTTCATTATCTCTTTGCAATTTTCTCATCCTCTTCCTACCAAGTAGAAAAAAAAAATCGGGTCTTCATAAATTGCGAATCAGCTCCTGTCACTTGTGATCCATTGGTTTGTAGAAAACCATTAATTGTGATTCCTCCTCATTAATTCTGCCTAGGAAGATCATGCAGAGACCAGTGTTGCATTGAGGGTTTTTTTTGTGGAGAGACAGCAGTAAGCCATGACCTTATAAAGCATAGCAGTCAGTATTTTTATTGGTATATAAGATTTGATGCATTATACCTGCCATTTCTGTTATTTCCATATACAGTGCATAGCTCTTGGAAACCTGGTACTTGACATTTGAGATGGATACAGCGCCAATTAATTTAAAAACACAACCTAGTACGAGGTTCCTGGCTATTCTCATTATTGAATTAGCACAGCATTATGAATCACTTGCATTCTCTGTGTGAGAAACAATTTATAAGCAGGACATCGATGTTAATGCTGTTTTAACCTTTGCTGGTTTGCTTAAGGATAAAACATTTGATGAGATGTTTAGGTCTTCTGGAAAAACTGCTCATTTCAGCCGACTAATTTGACCTGCTTATTTGTATAGTGATGGGGGAAATGTGCTTAGGGTACAGGTTACAACCTAGACATTTCCATATTCAGAATTATTGGAAAAATCAGGTGCTTGGTAGCAGGGCTGGGCTTGGGGTAAAAGTGGCAGCTGGGAGTTGGTGTCAACTAAAAGAATTATTCTGTTGCTTAGAGAACATACCTGGCAGTACAATGAGAACTCTCAGCTGAGCTGGCATAGCCCAGCCATCTTTTTTTAATCTTTTTTTTTTCTCCAGTTTTGCCCCAAACTGTGGGGGTCTGCAGTTGTTCCCACTTGTGTGTGGGGAACAAGAAAGGGAAGTTCTCTGTGTTGAATTATGTTCCCTCAGAGAGGAACAAGCAGCTGCACGAGGTACCAAACAGCCAAGAATTTTTACCTCTGTATACTGTGCAAGAGGAAAAAAACAGCTTTGACATACAACAGATAAGAGAGCTTGGTTATTTTAGTGCCTGTATTTATCTGTGAGCCTGCATCAGCAGCCCAAGGGAAGTTGGCTCTGTGCTCTCACAGTGCTTCTTGCAGCTGCAGGCTGGATCTATGAAAACCATTGTAGATTTTACCTTCTCTGTCTGCTGCTTGTTTGAACTTCCCTATTTTAGCTGATTTTACTTGTTAGTAACTTCAGCAGGAATGAGACCCATTTGAAAGAACTGAACCTTCTTTATCAATCGTTTGGATGAGGTTTTCAGGGTCAGTGAAATTTAGGATTTGGATAACAAGAGCACAAACTGCCATGGAAATTGTCTTGTTCATACTGATCAGGAGACAAACACAGCTAAGTTGAAAACTAAATAAAGAGTCTGTTCAGCCACTCAGCAGAAATAACAATCAGAAAATGGTATTCAAATAGTTTCTGTACTGGGGGAAATGTGCGTGTCTTGAGGAGAAGCAGTCAAGGTCATGTCCTTTAACAGTTCACATGCTCAGACCTGATGTTTGGAAGTCACCACCCAGTAGCTCAGCTGGTAGATACCAGTAAAGGCAGTGATCAGGATTAAATGAAACAAATTCCTTGCAACTCTTTGATATGCACCTTTCTTTGTTCTTTGCTAGGTGAGAGACAGCAAAAACCCCAAAACCCCTCCCTGGGAGCCAGGCTGGTTTCAGAACCAAATGGTAGAAAGTTTATTCTGACCCTGGCTGCGTTCCTTTATGCTGCATCTACAGCCCTGTTTGTTTGACAGCTGAAGGGTACAAAGAGCCAGCTTCTATATCCTTAAACTACAAATAACTTGAGAGATCCTGCTCCATGGCATTAGGCTGCTCCTTAAAATTGCCAAATAAGTTAATTTCATTAGGCTGAAATGTCAGCTTTCTGTCATCTTCTGTGTCTCAAAAACCTTTTTCTTTTTGCATTAAAAAAAAGCCAAGGGAAGAAATAACTTCTAAGAGAGCTGACACCATCTGTTGAGCAATGTAATAGTGGAACCCATTAACACACCTTTTTCTTTTTTTTTTTTTTCTTTTGGCCTGAGTGGTCTGATCTATTATATCAATACTAAGTTTAGCCTGTTATGTCTCTGCTTACCTTAAAATTCAGTCTCATCTGGTGTGACGTATTCCCTAGCTCCCAGATGAAAAATGAGCAATTTGCCTCTTTAGAAACTGTTTCAGTCCTGAGCCAAAATTTCCATAAAGCTACTGTTTATTCACTTGCACAAAAACATCCATGATATTTTTTTTTTTTCAATTTTTGGATCCAGTAACAAGAAAATGTCACAAGTTAAATAACAAACCCTATTCCCAGAGATCTGCCTGCATTATTGATGGTGGCTCTAACAAACAGCAACACGAGCCAGGGGGCAGCAGTCAAAGCTCCACTTTGATCTCAACATGCAGTGGGGAAGAGCACTGGCCAAACAGGGGAGGGTTGAGTCAAAACAGAGGGAAGAAGGAGGACACTGGAGGGACACCCCGTGTCAGAAGGCTGCCAAAACTTCACAGCTTTTTTGTTGATAAATGCAGTAGCTCTTAAATACTCTGGTTCTGCTGTTTGTTCCCCTTGCTGCTACCTCACACTAGAACTGGGGGAGCTTCCAGGTGATCTCTCTCAAGCACTGAAGGGAAACTATTCATTGGCAGGGAAACCTCTGCACCAATTCCTTCCCTGTAATATTAAGTTGCACGCTCTTCTGGTCTGCAGGACCTAAAAGAACCTGACTGGCTCTTCTGCAATAGTTTATTGTGCTAATTTGTCAATCTCATTAGTTCCTTACGTGTCTGCTGGAGATTTGTGTTGTTTGGGAGTGAGGAATGGAGCTGGGAGGTGATTTGGGGGTTGGACACACCGAGAGCTCTTTCTGACAGCAGAAAACAAGCCTTGTCTGTCCGTGGGATATCCTCAAACACCCCAAGCTGTATATGTGGGGCTTGGTTCATTTCAAACAACCAAGCTGTTCTGTCATTGAAAGCAGCAGACCCAGTAATTGCTCTTCCTGGAAGCCTTGACTATATACAGAAAATAAAATCATGGCAAACTGTGCACACAGGTCTTGAGAGATGGGAGAGCAGTAGGGTCTTCTTGCAGGTACTGCACTTCAGGTGGACACTTAGGGCAGTGGTGATTCTGCCTTACACCTTCTCTGTTCTTAGGGTGTTCTGGATTTAAGCCCAAAACTGAAACTCCTGTTAACAGTGTCTTAAACAAAAGGCTGTGTCCAAGCTGGGACATGGTCCTTCTAGAGTGAGACAGGCTGCTGTTCTGCCCACAGGTCACAAAATAAAAAGAGTCAAAAATCTGATTTATTCTGTTGGCGTTGTAATAGTTAATAAAAGCAAAGATGGATAATTTGCTAATCAAATTATATTTGTAATGTTAGTGATTAGCTTGAATTCCACAATGTTGTATTACTATAGCAAGCTATATCTTCCTGTAAAATGTGGGTGGGGGAAAGAGAAGTCTGCCGTCTTCCCGCCCTCATCCGGGACCTGCCGCTGTCATCTAAGCGCCACCTACAGGGGAGGGGATAATAGCACATATAAAAGAACAAGGCACGTTTTTGGCGCGCAGACCGTTGGTGGAACAGGAGTTTCCTCCGGTCTCCCAGTGCGCTGATTTGCTTATTTGCTCTTAATAAATTTCTACTATATTTTAAAATATATCTGGTCATTTGACTATAACAATTTGATGCTGTGACTCGGATTTGGATCCCTGTGCGGTGGGATTCTCTCTCTGAGAGGGTGCCCCCGTCCCTATTGGATGGCTCAGGAGGGGCTCCCGCAGCACAGATTCCAAATATTCGACCGAAATTTTGAAGGCAAATAAGCAAATAAATTACTGCAGTTCCCTGTAATTTTCGTGCACGGATTCCGGACGAAGACTTGCTTGGGGAGTGAGCGAGTGATAAGGGACCCCCTCCGGCTTGGAGTCGGGGGGGGGCCGTTCGACTTAAGTCGAGCGAAGACTTCCTCAGGGAAGTAAGTGGGTGCCGTCCGGTTGGGGAAGGTACCGTTCAGCGAGGGGCTGAGCGAGGACTTACCCAGGGAGAGGTAAGTATTTTGTGGAACCTAGTCCGGCTGGGAGTCGGCTGGGGCCGCTCGGCTTAGAGTCGAGCGAAGACTTACCCAGGGAGAGGTAGGTAATTTACAGATCCCCCTTTTGGTTGGGAGGGGGTCCCGGAGTGCGAATAACTGAGACGTCCATCGGACGAGGCGAGTGTGGACCTCCTGGTAGTGCGGTTCCCGTATCCCGCGAGGGACCGGGCCACGAAAGGAGGGAAGTGAGTGAAGTGTGTGTGTGTGTGAAGGCACTCCGGAAGATGGGACAAATGATGAGTAGAATCTTTGCTCCCATGGGTAATTCTGAGGTGGAATTGCCCGAAATACCCCGGGATAGTCCCTTGGGAATAATGATAAGATACTGGAATGATTACCCCTCTAGAGGAGGGAAGTCAAGAGAGAAAATGGTACATTATTGTACGGAAGTCTGGGGAGGAAGGCAGATAAGGCAAGACTATTTATATTGGCCAGTCTATGGCGCATTTGAGGATTGGATTTGCCAGGCTCTGAACATCTATGTTAATAGTAAGGAACCCTTCTGTTCAGAAGAGAGCGAATATGCTAGCATATGGATTAGGTCAGACACTAGAATCCTGTTTGGAAACTTTCCATACATCCCGTCTGTACCTGCTCCCGTAATGAACCCCCAGCCCACTGTTATAACAGGATCGGTCCCGTTGCCATCCCGTCCTCCCCCCTCTGCCGAGGCGAGGGAGTCATTGTTTTGTCCTGCCCCTGCCGCCGCGCGGGAGGCTTCTCGTCACCACTCCCTTCTTACTGAGGAGAGAGAATTGCCGTTTTGTCCCGCCCCTGCCGCCGCACGGGCACTATCACCCGAGCCTTCTGCCCCGGCGCTAGACTGCTCCTCCTCCCCTGCCGCGGTACCAGAGCTCTGTTCTCCATCCACACTCCCGGTGACTGAGCAGATGCGGCTATACCCTTTAAGGGAGATTGCCATGGGAGGACGCCAACAAGGGATAGGATTCGTGTCAGTCCCCTTGAATTCAGGGGATGTTAGAGAATTTAAAAAGGAAATGGGGAATTTATTAGAAGACCCCCTAGGTGTAGCTGAAAGATTCGATCAATTTTTGGGTCCTAATATATACACATGGGATGAAATGCAGGCAATATTAGGAATATTATTTACAGCTGAGGAACGAGAAATGATCAGAAGGGCAGGGATGAGAAACTGGAATCAAAGATATCAGCAAGGACCAGCTGCAGATGTTAAGTGGCCCCTTCAGAAGCCCAACTGGGATAACCAGGACCCAGCCCATAGGAATCATATGTCTGATTTACGAGCAATCATAGTGCAGGGCATTAGGGAAGCAGTCCCAAGGGGACAGAATATTAATAAAGCATTTAGAGAACAACAAAAAAAGGATGAGACCCCTACCGACTGGTTAGAGAGATTAAGAAAGAGCTTACAACTCTATTCCGGTCTAGACCCCGATACTCCAATAGGGCAAGCCTTACTCAAAACCCAGTTTGTAGCAAAATCATGGGAAGATATTAGAAAGAAGTTGGAAAAAATTGAGGATTGGCAAGAGCGTGGGTTAGATGAGTTATTAAGAGAGGCTCAGAAGGTATGTACGAAGGGATGAGGAAAGTCAGAAGAAACAGGCAAGGATTTTTATGACAACAGTGAGGGAGGGACGGAAAGAGAATTATAAGCAGAGATGTGGAACCCCTCGTGGATCTGACAAACGAGCAGTCTCAAATAACCAAAAACAGACAGGTCAGGCAGAAACAGAATGCTATTACTGTCACAAGAAAGGACATATGAAAAACATTGCAGGAAACGCATGCAGGATGAGCAAGTATTTCAAGAGGATTAGGGGTGTCAGGGGCTCTACTTGCTGGGGACCAGGACAAATACAGAGCCCTTGATAAAACTAAAATTAGGTCCCCAGCAACAAGAGATTGAGTTCTTAGTGGACTCTGGAGCAGAGAGATCAACTGTTCGGCAAGTACCTTGGGGCTGTGTAGCATCCTCAGATTCAATACAAGTTATAGGGGCAAAAGGAGAACCATTTAAGGTACCCCTTATTAAAAATGTAGAAATAGAAACTCCTAAGAAGTATGCTGTAGGGTCATTCTTGTTAGTCCCTGAAGCAGAATATAATTTATTGGGAAGAGATTTAATGATGGAATTAGGAATAGGCTTAGAAGCAAAAGAACATGGGTTACAAGTAAAATTATATACTCTTACAGTTGAAGATATGGAAAAGATAAACCCTGAAGTCTGGTATACTCCAGACTCCGTGGGAAAATTAAATATAAAACCATTTGAAGATAATATTCAAAATCCTGAGGAACCAATAAGAGTAAAACAATATCATGTTTCCTATGAGGGAAGGATAGGATTAAAACCCATTATAGAAAGGCTTATTACACAGGGATTATTGGAACCTTGTATGTCACCACATAATACCCCTATTTTGCCAGTAAGAAAACCTGATGGAACTTATCGATTAGTACAAGATCTGAGAGAGGTAAATAAGAGAACAGTCACCCGATTTCCAGTGGTTACTAACCCATATACTTTACTGAATCAACTCACCCCCAGCCATAAATGGTACAGTGTAATAGACTTGAAAGATGCCTTTTGGGCTTGTCCCCTTAAGAAAGAAAGCAGAGACTATTTTGCTTTCGAATGGGAGGACCCTGAAACTCATAGAAAACAACAGTTAAGATGGACAGTCTTACCCCAGGGGTTCACAGAATCCCCCAATTTATTTGGACAAGCTTTAGAACAATTATTGGAATCTTTTGAAACAAACCAAGGTATTGTGCTAATCCAATATGTAGATGATTTACTAATTGCGGGAGAGAACCCAGAAATAGTTAGAGAAGAGAGCATTAGATTACTAAACTTTTTGAGTTCAAAAGGATTAAAAGTCTCAAAATCAAAATTACAATTTACTGAAGAGGAAGTTAAATATCTAGGACATTGGTTAAGTAAAGGACACAAGAGATTGGACCCTGAACGAATAAATGGAATTCTGTCTTTACAGGCACCTAAAAATAAAAGACAGATAAGACAAATATTAGGATTATTGGGGTACTGCCGACAATGGATCGAAAACTATAGCAGTAAAGTTTATTAGTATTAGTAGACCATCTTACTCATTTTGTAGAAGCTTTTCCTGTAGCACGATGTACGGCCAAAACAGTAATTAAGATTTTATTAGAAGAAATAATTCCAAGATATGGTATTGTAACTATCATAGATTCAGATAGGGGACCCCATTTTACCTCAAGAATAATTAAAGAAACAATGGAACTTTTTGGAACTAAGTGGGAATATCATACACCTTGGCACCCACAAAGTTCTGGTAAAGTTGAAAGAATGAATGGAGAAATTAAAAAACACTTAACTAAATTGATGATGGAAACTAAAATGAATTGGGTAAAATGTTTACCATTAGCTCTATTGTATATTCGGACCCAACCACGTACTGATACAGGGATCTCACCATTTGAAATGATATATGGGATGCCATATGATTTTGGTAGCCCTCTAGAACATCCGAAAATAGAAGATGCTTTTCTAAGGGAATACATAATTGAATTAATGAAGAGAAGACAGGAGTTAAAAAAAAAAAAGGATTAGTAGCTCAGAGACCTCCTTTAGACATAGCAATACATAAGATTCAACCTGGAGATCAGGTATTAATAAAGACCTGGAAGGAATCCTCATTAACCCCTTGTTGGGAAGGGCCCTTTATTGTTCTTCTTACCACAGATACAGCAATTCGTACTGCTGAAAAAGGCTGGACTCATGCGTCGAGAGTTAAAGGACCGGTGGAATTATCTTCCCCAAAGTGAACTGTAACATTCGAACCAGGAAATCTTCAAATGAAAATCAAAAGAACAAGACTGGTAAATGAATCCTTATGAAAAAAAAAAAAAAAAAAAAAAAGAACTAGCTTATACCAGTGGTTCCAAATATCTCCTGGAAACACTCTGTGAAGAGTAGATACGACACCCTGGAATAATGAACAGATACCCTATCAGACGAGAGGAGTTGGAATATATAAAGTAACAGGAACTCCTCAATTTCTCCCTCTGTATTGTACTGAAATACCTGAACTGTGAAAAAACTTTGGAGTATACCTTGCATAAAGCATCTCACTTCGGGGCATGTGGGGTGGGTGACTTATAAATACATACTGTGTAATAAGAAATGGTATTGTGCCTCAACCTTACATCATATTCATTGTTTGAATAGTAGAGATCATCACTTAGTTGTGAAAGAACAAAGAATTAGTGTGAAAATTTGTAAATTACTTTGTGGATAAGAATTATTAATACCTGAAACCTAGAAAATATATAAAACAGCATGCTTCCAAAAATTGCTTAGAAGCGGACCCCACAATAAGTACCTGAAAAGAAATTCTAAATGAATGTTTCCAAAACCATGGTGAAAAGGCTAAGTGAGCATAAAAGCAGAACTCCTGAAGAATATCACTGCTGTCGAGAAGAGCTAATACCTCGTTACTCCCTGCAAAGGAGTAGACGAAGGAGACAGAGTGATACAATTGTGGAGACGACTAACTCTGCAAAAACAAACTCGCCAACAGCCTTTACCAGCATAATAAAATTGAAAACTAAATTACTGTTTACTAAGTGAATAAAATTCCAGGTATTAAAATTCTATATCTTCTGAAAAATTGCAATAAGATTTGATAAGCAAATTACTGATAAATAGTAGAAGGGGGGACTTGTAATAGTTAATAAAAGCAAAGATGGATAATTTGCTAATCAAATTATATTTGTAATGTTAGTGATTAGCTTGAATTCCACAATGTTGTATTACTATAGCAAGCTATATCTTCCTGTAAAATGTGGGTGGGGGAAAGAGAAGTCTGCTGTCTTCCCGCCCTCATCCGGGACCTGCCGCTGTCATCTAAGCACCACCTACAGGGGAGGGGATAATATCACATATAAAAGAACAAGGCACGTTTTTGGCGCGCAGACCGTTGGTGGAACAGGAGTTTCCTCCGGTCTCCCAGTGCGCTGATTTGCTTATTTGCTCTTAATAAATTTCTACTATATTTTAAAATATATCTGGTCATTTGACTATAACAGCGTGGCAGGAGGTAAAGCCTGACTTAGGCTGGTGTGGAGGTCCATTTTTTCCGGAGGGGCTTGTTTGATGTAAATCTGTGGGATTAGTTTAGCACTGCTGTGCTCTGTGCCCTCTCTCTTCTGGGTTCTCTCCATGTAATACTTGAACCTCTTGAGTTTGGAAGTGTTGCAAAAGCCACAAAGCTGTTTAGTGCCCCTAGCAAGCTGCTGATTTGCCTCTTCTGTTCCTGTTAGTGGTGTTTATCCAGAAATATTTGAACATAAATGAGTTGTGAGTGTCTTCTATTTGTTGCAGCAACAGGCAATTGAAAGGCTAAAATAAATGTAATATTCTCAAAATAAATCTAGGGGAAACCAACAGCCTATCTTCAGCATTCTGGCAGCCAGCGTTGTATTTATTTTTCTTTTCTCAGAGTCAAACTGTGACTTCTCTCAGCAGGAGGAAGCCAAAAGCTTCTATTGGGGTGGTTCTGTGAATAGCTGAAACATTTATGGCATTCAAACAAGCATGCTTTTCCCCAGCTGTTGAGGAGAATGTGCCCCATAATTGGTGTACCATAAACAAAGTGACTATTGGCGAGCACAGCTGCCATTTCTATAGTCAGGCTGCGTGGAGAATCTGGGAGTAACTCATTATGAAAATCTGAGACGTCTGTTTTGTCTTTCTTCATTTGGAAGCTTCCAGAGGAATCTGGAAGACTTCTCAAACATAATGTGCGCTCGTCTTTTGTGCAGGGAGAAGCGTAATCACTTTGCTCATTGAGATATACACAGCACTATTTCTTTGGGGGTGCAAAGGGAAGTAATCAGAGCAAAACCTAATCAGGGCTTTTCAATGTGAGTTGTGGGTTTTTTGCTAATTTTTTTTTGTTTGTTTTTAAAATTATGAGGGGAAAGTCATTTTTAAAAACAACTAAGCAGCTTTTGTTTAAAAATAAATCATGTTCAGTAATCAGATGTTTAAAACTTAATGTGCTAAAAAAAACCAGCCCAAAACCAGTAAATAACTTATTGGATTGTATCACTGCCAGATAGGAGCTACTTTTCTGAAGCTGTGAAATAATAAGCTTATTCAGAGTAGGAGTCTGTCCAATTGCAGTAGCTGCCTAAATGGATATGCTCTAGCAATCATAAGAGAGTGCTTCTCCTGGAGTAGTGATTTTCCAGCCAGAGAAAAAGGAGAGAATATCTTGGCAGATAAACCTCTTTCAGAACAAGGAATGGGTGCAGGAGAGCTCTGACTGTTCAGGTTTGGTATGAGGGGCCTTCTGTCTTTGATAAAGACGGCACCAAGTCACGTGCCACTAACACAACCAGGCAAGGAAATCTGGGAGAGGACACCCACCTCTTCCTGCACTGACTTGCCAATTGGTGGGATCACACTGGAGGGGAAGATGAAAATAGAAGGACAAGATGTCTCTGAAGAAGTTTACTCTTTAAGGGAAGTCGTCAGGCAAGCAGTGTAGGAACCAGATTTGAGTAGGAAGCGATCACTAAGCTTTTCTGAATGAAGATTGAGGACCCCAAAGTTAGTGTCATCTTGGTTCTGTGGCCTCCCCAAGAGGCCCAGGGCTGCAGGTTTAATTTTTGTGTGAGTGTGGCGGGACGTGGAGCCTGTTTGGATGGATGTGCAGGAACTGTCTCCCACTGGGAGCTCCCCAAGGGGAAGTGAAGGGCTTCCAAAAAATTGAAGAGGGAAAGATGAGGTTTACCCCTTCCCTTCTGAGTTTTCTGCAGGGCAGAAATAGAAGAGATGGCATCTTGCAGATGGATCCTCTTCTCCACATTCCTTGGGAGAAGAGAGTGGTTTGGAGCTGCAGAAAACGCTGCACCCCAGGAGGTTTTCCCTGTGGCCTCTGAGGGTTTGTTACCTGCTCATTCCTCCTCCCCACAGTCCCTGTGGGAACATCTGAGACCTCTGTGACTCTGGTGGCCCCAAAAGGACAATGCTGCTTCTCCCTGTGTTTCTGTCCTGGGAGGAAATGTTTCTCTCTTCTCCAGATATATTGTAAAGACCAGGAAACAGAAACAGGAGCAGAAAAACCAGCACCAGACACTGTCCAGCTCAGTTCAAAATACCAAATAAGGTATTTTGGGGGGTTTGGAGGGAGTGTTTGAGGGGAGTTGGGGGATTTTTGGTTTCTTGGTGATTTTCAGGGGGAGGTTGGGTTTTTTTAAATATTTTTGTGTTTGTTTTTTTTTTTTTTTGTGGGGATGGGTTTATTTTAGAGGGGTGTTTATGTGGGGTTTTTTTTAGGATTTTTAGTTTGTGGGGTTTTTTTGGGGGGGTGTTGGGGGCTTTTTTTTTTTTTTTTTTTTAGTCCAAGACCAGAAAAACAATGTAAGGTTAAACTATGACTCCTTGCAAAATAAAAATCAAACAACCAAAAAACCCCAATAAACCCTCAGAAAAACTGAACTGTTTAAAAAAAAAAAAAAAAACAACCAACAAAAAAACAACAAAACCCCAACAATACCAATGAAGTTGGGAATAGGACTGTGAATTTTTTTTAGTGTGTTAGAGTCTTGCCTTGAAAGCTTCCAAGCAACATCCCAGGTAGCTGTGGAGGAGACCTGATGAGAAACACGTGAGGTTCACCTCCTTGAATAATGATGCCATCTGCAGGAGTTTCCCAGCCATCAGCCCCTTGTCCCAGAAGACCATTTGTACTTCCCAGCATTAATATTCATTAGGTGCAACACCATATGTTGCACAGCAGGATGCACTGCCAGCAGACTGTTTGTCATAAAGCCAGATTTAATAAAGCATTGTAAAACAAACATTATGATGATAAATACGAAATGACAGGCTAATTAAGAGAATCTTAATTGCCACTTTTCCGTAATAACATTTGTTTAGTAAGTATCTGTCTTGTGCTGTACCTTCCTTGTACAGCTTTTCACTCTGTATTAGTTCCAGAAGGGAATCTGTGCCTTGGATTGTTTTAAGGCATTTAATGTTCTGTTGCAAGAAATAAATTCGAGATTAATGAATTGTTGCTACATTTTAGGTGTGCATAAGCATTGATCTCCACTTTCGATGAGTACAAAGAAATCCAGCCCTGAAATATAGATTTCAGAGGGGTGTGAGCTTGTTGGGGACAACTTAATGCCCTCTCTTGAGGTAACAATTTGACAATGCAGCAGTTGCATTTCTGTAGACAGGTAGTTTTACAGGAGTGCTTTTCAGTGAACAACTGAGATATAAATAGCAGTTTTCATGTAGCACTGGGGAGACTGAAAGGCCTCTTTGTTCCTCCTTCACTAAAATTTTATTATTGCTCCATTCCCCTATAGTGGTGACTTCATGGGAGAGGAAGGGATTTAAAGAATGTGAAATGATATTGTGAATTAATGCAGAGAAGTGACACCCATTTTTCTTCCTGCTCTTACCTCTTTATCATAGTGGCTGCTGCCAGGGTGTCAGAAAGTTAATGTACCCTTCTTCAAACCTGTCAAGGTGGCAAGTTACAAAACTTTCAGAGACTCTTAGAGTATTTCTGTGTCCCTTCTACATTATAAAATGTGTGCCTGACTTTTGTTAGGTGAGGTAGACAAAGGAAAAACCATGACCTGAAAATGCTGCAGCCAAACTCTTGTGGGAGGTTTGCCCGTCCTAAGTGGGGTTGTGGTTGGTTTTTAGTCTTGACCTTGGTGAGGTTTCTGCTGTAATGTAGATCATTTGAGTTTCTGCCACTGCTTGTGTATTGTTTTGCAGAGACAGGGTGGTGACCATAACCAAAACCAGGTACAAAACTGCAAGCCAGGGAAGGAAAAAACCCAACCCTCTAAGTACAGGGACATGCTTTGAATTTTGCCATGATGGCTTTCTGCCCAGATATCTAATCTATCATTCATTTCACAAAACAAAATATCCTTAGGGTGAAAAAAGAGTGAGGAGAATCCGAGAGTTTATAATTCATTAATTAATTCTAAAGTATTTCTTCTGCTGTTGTACCTCAGATGGAGGGGTTTCATGTAGATTTGCTTGTAGACTGATAGTACTCTATCAGAAACTGGATGGTTCTTTTTTTTTTTTTTTTTTTTTTTGGTCTTGTATTGGTTTGGTTTATTTACTTCCTCTCTAAATTTTAACTGAATATATATGCACCAGGTCTTTCCAAAGCACAAAGTGTTCTGTACTGAATTAATGATACTGACTGCTTAAGGAGCTCCTGAAACCAGATCAGTACAAGCAAAAAAATCTGCTGTGTTGTTAGCTCTTTTTTCCCCGTTTTACCTACTTTGAGATAAAACTGAAACATAGAATAAGCATAATTCTTGAGCTATAAAACAGACAGCTGTATAGGGTGAGAAGTTTTGGGGGGTTTTCTGGTGGTGTAGGTTGTTGGGCTTTTAGTGTGGGTTTTGGTTGGTTGGCTGGCTTGTTTCTTGATTGTTGTGGGGTTTTTTGATCAAAATAGGTGAAAAAGATTTCATCCTTTTTGTAAACACTTCCTGAACTGTAACTTCCAATCCTTCTCAGTCTCCCACCTGGATCATCTCCCAGCACTGCCCTGTATAGCATTTTACTCTTGATTTTCTCACTGAGTACTTCTTTCCATACTCTTGGGTTTTGACCACATTGCTCATGTTTCGAGGTTCTGTCCCTTGCACACATAAATTGTCAGTGAAGGATTTTCTAGCTTTTTTTTTTTTTTCATTTTTATTTTTTACTACTTACACTCCAGATTTTAACCACATTACACCCATTTCTCATTCTCTTTGCTTGCTTTGCTATCTTCAGGCGACTATTGGGTGTTTGAGATTGCCTGAGATCATCAATTCCCTTTACATCTTCCAGGGCTTGAGGTGAACAAAATATTCACCTTGTGTAGTCTCAGCAGATATCACAAAAAAGGAAGAAAAATACTCCAAAAAAACAAAGCTCCCAGTGGATGAAAAAAATTGTATTACTAGGAAAAAAATGATTGAGAGAAAAATTTGAGGGTTTTCAGAAGAGGTACCTGAATCACTGTATCTGAAATCTGTGCCAGTGCTTCCTCTGCTCAAACAGATAAAATCCCACTGGGATTCAGGAGAGAAGTGGGATGATGAGGACAAATTAATAACTAATGAGTGCTTTCCCTTCCCCAACAGAGTGACCAGGTCAGTCATTCTCTGGAGCAGGAAATATGAGGTAACTGCAGGAAGATATTGAAGTAGAGGAGTTTTTAGAAAACTGGAGATGAAATCTGAAGGCACTTATTGGACCATCTGATCCTGCTTGGAAATGGTGAATGCTGTGTTTAAAATCAGCATCTTCACCAGACCAAATATTTGTATTGCTTTGTTTTTTAAACACCTTTTAGGTTTTGGAACGTTTGAAGTTTTCGTACTCCAAAATTTGACCTTGATCATTCAATTAAAACTGAAAGGATTTTAACCTTTCCTCCTCTTCCACTTTTCCCAATAGTGTGAAAGGAGAATGTGCAAATAGTCATTGATTCACAGCCTCTGGCTTAGGAGAGTAATTCAGCACCGTGGGAGCTAAGGGGTGTATAAATATTCTGAGTGTGTTTTATGCAGTTTTGCTCCTCTAATTTATTCCAAGTAGCAACTATGGTTTTTCTCTCTCCTCACACTTTCCTCTAGTGCTGAGATCAAAAATGGAGAGGCAGATGTTGGGTTTAAGGTGCTATTCCAGCCCTTTTGACATCAGTAGGAGTTTTTATTGGGAAAAGGAAATGTGAACTCCTGTATTGTGGGTTGGAAACTTGTTGTGTTTTGTGTGTTTTTTAGTAATTTCATATTGAGAAAGCCCAGTGTGAGTTTCTCTCTGTCTGTGAGTGGTGACTTAATAAAAAAAAATAAATTTTGTTCAGTCTTCTCAATTCTTACCTTTTTCAGAAATGTGCCGTACATGCTAAGAATGGATTCCTAACAGAGCTTTTAAACAAAATATTTTCAGTAGCTCAGTGTTTCTTGAAGCCTACATTTGTTTTGACAGCTTTGTCATCTTAATCACTTGAATAAGTAACAGCAAGTACAACTGATTTTTTTTTTTCATACTTTAGCACACCAAAGCTTTCAAAACAGTGGCAACAAAAGGAAAAATCAGGTTTTGCCTTTCCATAGCAGGCAAGTGGAGTTGGGCTCCACTGCTGAATTTGTCACTGGTAAATAGATTTTTTTGACAGACTTTTCAATGAGTGACTGAGGAAAGTTAAGAAATTAAGAACTTGAGCACATGCAAGCTTATAGGGCCAGGGCAATAAATAACAGCAAAGAAATGATGGATTTGTGGATTGTTCTTGGATTTGTGGCCTCTGAATTCAATAGATGTCATAAAAAAACCTGAAAACCATAAAAATCTAGATAAAGATGAGAGCTGAATATTATTGAAGGGGTGTGCATGTCTTTCAAAAAGAGTTAACCTCGTTTCCATCATTATACTGATGTGTGTTGTCATCTGGGTAGCTCTGAGGATCACGGAAATGTCACCTCTCTCTCATAAAGCATCACACCCAGGCTTCACATAAGCACAAGCCTTGCCTCAAGATGATGTGGAAGCCAAATGTTTTCATTTTTTTTAAAAAAAAGCATCTAGGAAAACTGATATAAAAATGGATATAAAAATTCAATATTATCAAATCAGGCTCAGAAGGTCTGAGCTGCAAACAGGTGGAAGCTACAAGAATTATTTGTGAGGCAGGAGCGATGGCCGACCCCTTATTTTGACTTGTACCGCTGTTGTGACAGCGGTTAAAGGTGTTTGAGAGCTGTTAGATGGCCATGGAATGGTGGTTCATGTGGCAAAAGTTGGTTTGCCTCCTCAGTGAACTTTGTGGGAATGGAAGAAGAGGGATCCTCCCTGAGCCAGGAGTGATGCCCTGCCCACCACCCTGGCTGGACCAGAGGAGCTCCCATTCACCTTTCACTGCCCCTTGTGGGGGCTTCTAAAACAACTGGAAGCACAAGTGAGGTGTGAGAGGGGGCAGTGAACTGCCCTCCAGCCTGTTTTTCCGAGGGCTCAAAGCATAAATCATCTCCACAAAGTGAGAACTAAATGAAACACGACAAAGTAGAGCAGGTACCTGAAAAGATTTTCAAGTTATTTATTGTCAAGCCAGCTGAGGAGGCTGAGAGAATAAAGCATCCAGAAGGCAGACTTGAGATGCAAAAACATTTTCTGTTGTAATGAGTTTAATTAAAAATTTAAAATAAAGAAAGGGGGGGGGAATTTTAAGATTTTACCCACTAAAAAATTGCCAGATGTCTTGGTTTGAAAACTCATTTGTGCCATTTTTCAGTATGCTCCCACAAATGGTCACTCTCAAGTCTGAAGGGTGGTTTTAATCAGTCTCTTAGCGAGGGGAAAATAACACAACAGTGGCTTCTGCATCTCCCTCTCAGATTCCTTCCCATGCAACCTGCATTGTCAATGAGTCCTCAAGGACATTTAAAAATAGTAAAATGATGAGTGTATGTCACTTTTTAATCTGTCAAATAAGGATGCAGGGTCTCCATTAGGTGAGGGGCAGCATAAGCATTATGAAGAGCTAAACCAAATATTAACAAGGTTAAAAGGGACATAAGGGAAGGCTCAGCTAACTTAGTGTTATTGTTTGGGGGAACCGTCCCAGAAAAGAAGAGTTAACCAAAACTCTCATTATTAAGCAGTAATATATGTTCTACCAGAGTTGAGCTTTTTTTTTTTTTTTTTTTTTTTTAAAGGATTAACAGAATTTTGATGCTCTTATGTCTTAATATGCACTTGCCCTTCAGTGGCAGGATCTTTGGGATGTTTGCTGCCTTTCTGTCTTTCATAACTTGAATGTTAGGGAAGGCTTAGCACCCAGAAAAGAGAAGTGATGCTGCAGGACTCACAGGCCTGGAAGCCCTTCTGAGCTGCACTGCATCCTTCTTACCACAAAGAAGAAAGGGCATCAGCTTGTGAGGCTTCCTAAATTATTCAGGAGCAGCCCTGGTGATTTGGATTAGGGTTTATCCACAGTGACATTGCCTGCTATGGCTCAGCCCTGGAGGAACACAATGAAATCAAGCACCTTGTTGTGTGACTGTAGGACAGGAAGATATGGGATGGGAAAGGAATGAGAGCTGGAAAGGATAAAATAATGGCTAAATTTAGGAAATGCTGTGAGCTTCAGTGTCTGCGTGCAAGAAATGAGCTGAGAGGAGAAGCATAAGAAAAGGCAAAATGGTTAGAGGCAACTAAAAATTGGTGTTGAATCTAAATATTTAGGACCTGAAATGTTACCAGTGAGATCCAGTCTATCCTGTTTCTTTAACATAGATTTTATACTGTAAGGGGCACTTGCTGCATTTTGAAATTTCATCTTCTGTGGTGTCCTTGTGCAGCAAGAAAACATCAAGTCTTCTTCTAATCAGATCAGTGAACAATAACTTAATTACAAACAAAAAAGTCAGCTTGGAATAAAATAGCCTAAATCTGAAATGGACATTATTCTTGAATTTATCTGTGACTACTTATGCTCTCAGCATCCTCTTGTGCATTTGCAGGAGAATGTCTGGCTAGGTGTTTTCACATCTGTCAGCAGAACCAGCCCCTAATGTGAAGTGCAGCACTTGGGAACACTTTGTGATGATCCCCAGGGGACTTTTGGCCTGTAAAAAGCAAAGGATGGATTAGGTGGACCCACAAATGCATCACTCTGTTTTCATCTGCCAGAGGAACAAGGTTGTTCCAGATTGGTCCCACATGTTACATCACTTTGGAAAATGATCTTGCCAGACTGGAACTACTGCTGTGTTTGAGAGGTAGAAGTGCTATGTTTAGGATTCCTCAAGGCAAAGCCAGGGCTTGAAGGATATGTTGTGAATTGTTTTAGTAAATCTTCATTTCTTCTGTTTTAATAAAAAACGAAGCAAATCCTCTGATAACTAACAAAAACGAAAAGCAAAACAAACCCCCAAGAAACCAAAACTAAAACTGAATGGGGAGCATAAACTGTCAGAAAACAGAGGCCACTGATGGAGCCTGGCAAAGACATGAAGGTGTGGAAGCTCAGGATTTCTAAGTCTTCCAACTCTACCCCAAATGGCAGCAAGACAAACTTATCAGTCCCTTAAAAAAGAGCCATCAGCCTCAAGATTGCCTGGTATCCTTTCCCAGATTCCTTCAGCAATAGAAGAGATGCAGAAAAGAGAGGCACAATAACATGGGTGATGCTGCAGGTGACAGAAAGAGCTGTAGCAAAACTGGACAGGCAAGGAGACCTCCAGAAATCAACACCCCAAAATAATCAGGGTATGATTTCATACACAGGAGCTTTTAAAAGTTATAGATAATGACAAAATCACGAGAAATATCTGGTGTGCTGCTGTGTGGGAGAAGAGTTCCTTACAGTGTTCTGTTAAAACATTAAATGGTTTCGATCAGAGTAGGTAATTAAATTGTTTTGGATTGAAAAATACTTGTGCAGTAAAGACAAGGCAGTCTGAATACTGCACTTTTGGTTGGAGATTGGTTCTCCTGTTTGTTTTCCCCTTCTGGATGCCCTCAGAGAGTGCCAAGTAAAAGTTTAGTGTACTGCCTAAACAATTGTTTCTTAAACACACTGTTGGTGTCCCTTTGTTTTGAGCACTCTGTGCCTGACAGAATGTGATGCAAATGTGTGGTTTTGAACAGAGAGAAAGGAAAAACCAGTGAAGATGTAGTTAGTGTGTGTCAGTAATTGTGATAACCTTTTGACTTGCTGACCTACAATATTTGTTCTTTATTTATTCATTCATATAAATGTTATATTTAGTGTCTATCATGGACTTTTCTACAGAAACTTTGAAAACATGGGGTTAGTCTGAAATGAAGTTGAAATGTTTCCAAGCCTGTGTAGAGCTCCATGATGAAAAGAATAGGATTTTTTTTTTTAAGACTTTTTTTTCAATGGGATGGAGGGGGATCCTCAGCAACTCCCCCACATGCACACCTTGAGTCTGAGTTCTTGGTGGCAATCCAGGCTTTGAGGGCATTTGGTCACATGAATGGGAGAGGAAATCAGATGACTGATCACTTTTCTTTAAATGCTGGACTGTTTAATTGATCTTATTTGCTGTGGTGTTGTCGATTCTTCATCTATTTGTTTCCACCAAAGCCAGTGGTGTCATTTCAGGAAGGCATGGAAGCACCTCCTCAACTAAAAAGAGAATTCTGGACTTCTCTTTCTGTTTTTGTTCAGTTGGGGTTTTTCATTACATAGTTTTTCTGTCTGTGTGTGTGATTTGTTTGGTTGTCAAGGCTTTTTTCCCCCTTTATATGTTTTACTGAAAGGTTATATTACTTAGAAGCACCCCTGGTAATTATAAATTTCAGGCTTTTCCTTCCTATTGCAGGCAAGAATGAAACACAAGACCATGGGTAACAAAACGTGCCAGTAACTTGTCAGTGCAGAACACTTTGGATATACATCTTCAAAGTGCCTTGTAAACAGTGACAGTCACAGTGGCAGAATCCATTACTTCTGAGTAAGTATTTTACTTGTTTGGATGATTATCTGGTTTCTTTTATGCTATAGGGCATTTCACCTTCAGTCTTCAGCTACTTCTGGGGAGAATGTGAAACATTCCCCTTTTTTTCCACTCTGCACTGCTCTAGGCAAAGCAAATCAGTCTGGTATTGGGGGAGGAAGAGACTTCTCTGTGATTCAAAGCCTTCCTGCTCGTGGCCCTATACCTGGGCTAATTTTCCCAGGAAAAGAGCCAGAGGTTTGTTCTTTGGGATCGCTTTGCCACCAAAAGCTTTCCTCTGAAATTCTCCCAGTTGCAGACTGAGGCTTGTCTATTCCTCCTCCTGTCTGTGGTGAGTTGGGCAAACGAATTCTGTGCCCCCAATTTCCAGTACAACCTGATGCTGCAATAAATAATGCTCTGTCCCTGAAGTTAAAATAAACACATCTTAAAATATCTAATTAAAAATCAATCAAACAGCCCATACCTGCATTTATTTCCTACCATTATATCCATGTTTAATCTCCAGAGCATAAATAATTTTTCCTCTGATGACACTGATAGAAGGGTGTTATTTATCTTTTCTACGTGCTGTGTTTCAAATAACAATGCCCACCCTCTCCAAATATTGTGTATTTACATCATTTACAAAGGTAGTAGCAAGCAAAGCTTATCTATTTAAGGAAATCATTTGAGGTGTTGTGTTTTTTTTTTTTAATGTAATTCACGCTGTCCAATATTACTAAAACAAATTACTAAATTACTAAAACATAACTTCTGACAAAGGGGCATGGTTTTAGCATTTGGCTTTTGTGGAGGCTCCCGAGGTGCTTTCACATGAAGTCAGTGCTTTGACCTCATTTTTTACAGATGGGAAAGCTGGGATCTAGAATGGGAAGCGGCTGGCCTGAGGTTCCTCCAAAAACCCTCGAAACCGAAACAAAGTCCCTCAGTCCTCATTTTAGTCCATTAATTCCAAGCACAAAATCCTTATTTGTGTTGGAACAGCACTTAGCAACCTCTGCTGGGGCCAGGGCCGTGATGCTGCAGCAGGCAGCCAGTGACCATCCCTGGTGTGTGAGCCTTGCATCCCAAACAGCTGCAGCCAGGAGTCAAAAAGAAGGATGTGAAAGTGTTGAAGTGACATATGTAAGACCAGGCCTTGGGGAAGCAAAGTAGCTTCATCAGGAATTTCTCGTATTTCAGCCACTGGACAATGGGGTTTCTCCTTTGGTGTTATGAAAATATCCATCAGTTCCCAGGGGGTGAGCCTGCAGCTGCTCCCATGGGATCGTTGGGAGCAGAGCAAATCATCAGTCAAAGGCAGTGTGTGCTGCTGGCAAGGGTGTGTTTGTTCTGCTCATAAATAAAGGGGATATACCTCAGAAATTTGGTGTCATGTTCCAATTTAACACAGAATATTGGGGGGGGGGGGGTGGATTTTGCTTTCTTTTTCTTTATCTATTGTATGTGCTAAACTGAAAACGGTACCTCGGTAGGAATGGTCCAGCTCTGTAACAGCCAACTCCTGTTGTCTGTAGAGGGAAAAGCAGGGAGTTTCTGCCTCAGTATTTCTAGCAGCTGCTTTATTTTCTTTTAACAGTCACAAGACAGTAACATGCATGCACTAAAAACATAACTCGGTGGTTACTATTCTTTTCTTGTGATTTTTAAACAGTAACTGCTGCTGTTTGATAAAAGACCTCCGTGTTCTAATTAGTCAAAAATAACAGTCCTCTCAGCAGACATAAATATTGTTGGATAGCTCTGGTCATGACTGACTTGGTCAGATGCCTAACTGCTAATTTACATAGGCAGAACTATGTTCATTCAACGTCCAAAATGCAGTAAGCTACTTAAAGGAAAAAAAAAAAAAAAAAAAGAGAGAAAAAAACCCCTGGTTTAAGTGCTTTGCAGGAAAAATAAATTCAGAAATTTCAGCCTCCCTTTGCCTCGTGGAGTCAGGCAGCAAAATCCTCTGGTCCAGCATTTAGTTAATTTTTTTTTTTCATTATTCTACGTATTTTCCTAAAATCAGCTGTGGTTGTGCTCTCCCCTCAACTGGTGACAATCACTTGAAGTTTAATAAGCAGAGAGATGTGTTCTACTTGAACCAACAAGCAGAAGTCCTGGTTAGGCAATAAGAGTTGTCAAGAGTCCCTGACAAGGAAGAAAAAGGGGCTTTCAGAGTGTCTTTTTTCCAGCTCTGTGACTGAGGACAGCCTGTCCTGTACAGATTTAACTCTCACCACCTGCATTCTCCCGCAGCACTCAATTCTCCATTAAGGTTTTTAAGAGGAACAGAATGGCAATTAAGCCTGGTACAGCAGTGGAAGCCGTGGGCTTGCTGAGAAATCTATCCATAAATGAATTAACTGCACAAACAATTCCAGCTAATTAGAGGTGTACATTCCCCAAATAACTCGATTCTCTCGTTTACTTAATTGAGTTGATGGTTGCTCTGGGATGAAACAGCAGACTGTTCAGTGGCTCTTATAGTAAATATCACCTGGACTAAATCTTCTCAAACAGTCCAGATTTTTTCTGTTAACTTGGACTTTGCCACAGAATCAAGATAACTAGTTTGGTTTGGTTTATTTGTTTGTTTTTATTTTTTAATTACGTCTTTGCATTTAATATTTTAGAAGATTAAGATAAGCTGACTGTCACTTACAATTCCCAAGTTCAGCTTAAAAGCAGGGACTGTAAACAAGGTTTGTGATCAGTGAAATAGGGTCTTTATTTCACACTTCAGAGAGATGTTGACGGGACTGACAACTTTGGAAATGATGACAGAGGTAAAACTGCCATGCTTGGATAACAAATCCAAGTATTGCCCATGCTCTAAGCAAGCTTCTTTTGAGTTTACATGAGTTTAGGATCTTCAGAGTCAGGAAAGTGGAAGCACTGCTAGTGGGATGATTTTTCTATAAATGATGTGAGAAAGTTGAAAGCTTCAAATAGCCTCCAGTTCTTCAGATTATTTGAGCTTCTCAAAGTGACGACTCAATCTCAGGGTCCAACTTTTTGTTCCATGTTCTAATAAACCCTAAAGAGTGCCACACCAACCCCTGAGCACCAATTAAAACATCTTACTTTCCCATTTGTTTAGTTTCTTTGTTTTCTTATTTGTATTAAGAATAGAACAACTGATAGCACTGAAAGCATCCTTTTCCAAGAAGAAAAACTTCCAACTCCTTTTTTCGTGTTAGGAGAGGAGATTTGATCAAGATTTTTGTTCTCCTCTAGGGTAATTCTTGGTGGTCAAAGATTTCCATTTTGGCACTCAAGAATTAGGGATATTAATGAACAGGAGGGAAAGTAAAATATGAGTAGCAAGCCTGAACAAAACAGATGGCAGATGCTTTTTTTTTTTTCTTTTTCAAGGGAAGTAAAGTTAGAAAGATGTTTTGCTCTCCCTTTCCTTGAAGTCATTAAATGTACTGGTCCTTTCATTAAGGAAATAATTTAAGCAAAAGGTAATAACCACAGTGCTGTTTGTCATTAGCTTGTACCTGCCAATAAACAAGAAAATCCATCTGTTTTGGAGTCACCCTCCTAATGGTCCCTCCAAGACGTGTTCCACATGTCAGTATTCACAGGGAAAAGAAGGAAGGAGGCTGCCAGGCACCCAAGTCCTTTGCAAATTGAAGATGTTTTTGAAGATACCATGAAAAGGTCCAACAGAACAGTCTCATGCAAATAGTACTTCTCAATTTTTCTCAACTGTATTATTACTTCACCAGCAAAACCTTTCCTCTGTTGTTTTCGTTCTCACCCCTTCCCAGTATTACTTGGCATCCCCGTGGAAATTCCCTTTCTATTCTTTCCACTCATGTTGTTTATTTTTCTTTTCACTATTTTATTTCCTACTGGCACCAGTGATGTAAATTAGTGGACGTGTTTGAGGCAGGAGCATTTGGGATTCTCGTGACCAGGGGAACATTTGTCCTCAAGCAAAAGAGCAGTGTCCCTAATTTGGTAGGTTTTTGAGACTTTAGTTATTTTCAGTTTGGTTTTTTTTTTTTAATTGGATTTGATCTTCAGCAGATTCAGCAGATGTTGCAAAGCAAATAAACCACATGCAATGGTTATTAGACATTACTCATAGTATAATCCCTTTATCCAAATACAAAAGTTAAACATATGAAACCATATCCTGAGATAACTGGAGCAGTTCAGCACACACTCAGAGAGCCACCACCAAGTAATTCACTCATTATTTGGTGGAGCCCATCCTTTCCTAAGGAAGGCAGGCAGACAGAGGGAAGATGGATTCCTGACAGTGCTTTAAAATAAATGTAAACTATCCACAAAGGGCCAGTTCCACTGCTGATGTAACATCTCTGACTGCAGTGGATTTACATTAGGGATTAATGCAGTCCTTTCTCTAATATATATTTTCAGAAGGGAGGAAGATGGTTTTTATGTGGCTTCAGCATAAGATCTGCTGGCATATAAACAAACCAAACAGAGTTGTTCCTTTCCCAAACATCTGTTAGCGTGAATGTCCAAGTGTATCTGCCACAGGTTGTTATAATATAGCTGTGTTACATTAACAAAACAACAAAAAAATACAATAACCATTTGGTTTCTGCTTTAAACAAGAGCTCATGGAAATGACTTTCAGGTGGAGGGAGTGGAGATTTGGCAAGGTTCTCTTGGCAGGGCTGTGGATTGCATGAGGGGAAAGTTGTTCACTGGTAGAGCAGACAAATTGCTTAACAATTAATAAAAATAATGCCTCAAGTTTCTACATGACAAGGTGCTGTGTGGGAATTCTCCTCTCCCCAGCTGCTCTCCACTCATAAAGCCCAGCCAGCTCTGTAGCTGTCTGAATTACACCCAGTCAAGTGGAACAGTGTTTTAAAAGGGGGGAACACACTTGCACAGGTAAAACTGCAGTTGCACAGGTTACAAATCTGATGAGTTTATCCAGATTTATTTGAAAAGCCTTGCAGGCTTTGGAGCCCCACGTGAGTCAGCACTGGAGCTTTTGGTTTTCTTCTGTTTTATCTGAGAATTTCTAAGAATTTTCTCTCACGTACTTAACCACTGTAATACAGTGTGTAGAAAACTATTACAAAATCATCTTCATCTGCTTAGGACTTGTACAGGTCCATTTTTAATCAGAAGCAGAGCAGATTTACTATCTTAATTCTGATTTTATAAGGCAACTGAGACATGACAAAGCAGAGTGTGAGGCAAAGTGATAAAAGGCTCTCAAATAAGTTCCTAAAATCACTGAGGTATGTTTGAAAACGTTCTGTTTCTGGTGAATATGTGATGGAGTCCTAATTCTGAGATTTGCTTCTGGAGACAAACTTTGCTTGTCAGGCAGACAGTGAAATGGGGGGAAATGGGCCTTGTTTTCTGCAAACCCGTGTATGGGTTTATTCTTCTGATGGTTCCACAACCAAATCCCCTTCTTTGAAAGTGTTACATCAGCTGCTCAGGGGTTGTTCACTGTATTATGCCTCTAAAAAGTCCTTTCTAAAGTACAATCAGCCAGTTTTATCCTCTTACCAAGACTGCTTTCTCTGCTTTAGCGAGTTCTGCAAGTTTTCCTTCCTGAAAGAATTTTTTTTTTTCTATCACATTTTTGATAGTAGAGATTGTTTTCCTCGGGAGAAAACAGAAATTTCTTGGAATGGCTCTGCTGTCAGCAGATGTCAATTTTTCTAAAAAGAAATCTGGATTCCTGGTTGTAGTTTTACTTCTTACAAAGTGTGTGTGATTCACATAACACTGATAATGTTTATCTGTGATAATTACAAGCACTGTACTGTGAGGATATCCTCTTTTTGGAAGATAGAACTGAATATTTGTACAATAAAGCCAGCATTTCCCTGGAACTAAGCCCCAGCGTTTCATATCTGAGATCATCTTGTTATTCCCTGTGAAACATCTACTTTCAACTTTAAAGGTCTAGATTTGGGGGGGAGATGGTGCTACTTTGCTCAAAGTGCTAGAACAGTTCAGATAAAAACTCTAGAAATGAGCTGGAGGTCTTTGAAATTGCAGTTGGCACACAACAAAAGCTGATGTGACATTTGCTTTGGGCAAGGGTTTTATTTCTTCCATATAGTGCTTGAAATCAATAGGACTGGGATAAAATCTCCTTTCCCATATACTCTTTAGTTGTCTTATTTAAAATAGTTGTCTTGGGTTTGATAAATCATTGTTTTCATGTTTTATTTAAAAAGATGCCTTATTTGCACCTGTATCAGCAGACTGAATGCTTCTTTTTGGAATTGTAAAAAACCTCCTTACTCTGCAGACAAACCTCCTTTGTCTCATTGTAGAGAAAACATGAGGAGGCAGACCTTGGATGATGATTTAGTAAAGTTCACACAAATGATTGCTGAGAAAGGCTGGTGGAAAATAAATAATAAAAATCACTTTTATGATGTGGAGCAATGTAGGGAATCATGTGTCTCCAGTGAGTTGACACATTTGTATCCAGAAATGATCACTTACATTCTACCACAGTGATTTCTTTTCCCTTGATTTCAGAGGAATTTTTATGTTGATAGTATGGATGTGTTAGGAGGTTATGTGGAAAGCCCAGGTTTTCCAGCTCTGCAGGGGTATTCCTCAGTCATTTGAAGAGCTGGGACTCAGACCCTGTTTTTGTGTGTCAGACCCCTGAGCTGCAGGGTGTGATGCTGGACTGTCCCTGCTTCTCTTTTGTGTTTCACCAAGATGGGGGTCAGATCTTCTGTACCCACAGACACAGATTAGAACAGGAGTTAATAATTAGTGCTGTTTTCCTTGACTTGTATGCCTCAATGTCCCCATGGATGTTGAACAAAGCAATACTAATAAATACAAGTATCTGCTAGTCAGTATATATATAGTCAGAAGTTCTCACTGGGATCTTGATTTCCCCTTTCCAGGTTCAATGTCAAGTGTAAAGACAACCTGTTAAAAAAATCTGTACAGTTTGATTGGTTTTTTAAATTAAAATAAAGTTTTATTCAACTCCAAAGCTTCCTTCAGTAATATTCTTGTAAATGAAAACATTTAGGTGTCTACAAACCACCAATAGCAGCCAATATATTTCTCAATTAATCAGGTGAAACCTGTTAAATGCAGCTTAAGAACCGTTTTTACGAGAATTCCCAGTGACACCTCTGCAAATGCACTGGAGTGAATTTTATTTGAGACCTTACCAGGGCTCTTCAGCAAACAAAGCTTTACTCCTCCAACTAACAGGCTGCTGCACTGAGAGCTGTGCAGCATTTAGAAGCAGTGAACCTGTACAGCTATTAAATTTACTGTGTTCTGCAGCATATAATATTCATGCCTCCAAGTGGCTTCCTAATTGGTAATAGGGAAATGCAGCTGGGCAGAGGGGCACTACTAGAAATTCCCATTCCTAAAAACCTGTAGAGATGCTCAAATCAAAAGGGGGATATGACGTATTTGAGGTAATTCTGCTTTGATGTAGTCCTTAACTAAAGAGGGAAAGTTGCTGAGTGTAGCAGAGGCTCAACTAAAATGTGTCACGTCTGATGTAGTAAACAAAAAAATCCCCTTGAAGCCCTTCAAAAATTCCCCAAGTCTTGAATGGAAGATGCAGGCAGAAACACTACATGAGAAGCCTCCTGATGAGTTTGCAGAGTGCAGAAGCTCTTCAGCATCCAGGGGATTCCAGGTGAATCAAAGTTCCAGAGGCATCCTCTGCCCTTTTAATGTTACCTGGTTGAGAACATCCCCACCTCTCCTTGTCCCAGGATTGAGGAAGTTTTGTTGCTAAGTCCTGTGCTGATGGTCATCCCAAAAGGCCTCTTTCTTTGGAGCTGACTCTTGGCTGCTTGTCTGGTCACCAAGAAAGGATTCAGATGTAGGAGGCAGCTGAGTATGGAGGTGCAATCTGTAGGCATCCAACTGCCAAGAAGGTGGGTTTATATTGATGTTGGGAGCGCTGCACTGTTCATCTGTCAGGGCTGTGTCAATGATTCCTGCTGCTTTCTGCCTCTACATTTGCACTGTGGCAGTGCTGTGTTTTTGCTGTTCTGAGGTCTTGTGCTAATTAGGATTGTTAAATCCTTACACCAGGATTTTGTACTTTTGATGGCTTTATTCAGTGGCACAGAATGCTTCTGATGTCATATTCAGCAAAATGTAACCTTTACTCCTCTTCTATCTCTGCTTTGTTGAATTGTCTACAACTTTCTCTTGATTTAAGAACCTCTGAACCGAAAATCCTCCTTAACAAGGATGGAATTTCCCACTACTGCCTCCCAGGGGTACTTTCATGAGATGCTCTCTGTGCAGTCAGTGTGCATTCTTTTTGGGTTGTAAATTCTCAGAGGTATTTTTATGGTGTATTAGCTGTGACTTATGGAGGGGACTCGAGTTTCATTTGCCTGGGAGCTTTTATTACTGGTGCCTTTAGAAGGTGATGGCTGGAGATAGACACAAAAATACAGGTGGAAAAGAATTACCACTCGTCAGAGACCCTTATCTTTCCTGCCAGTCTACAGCTCTCTGTGAAATGGCCTGGAGTACTGCAGATTGATAATGAAGTGCTTGCACTGGGCTCAGAAAGACCAAAACCCCATAAACTTTAAACCAGAAAATCAGTGCTTGATTGGTAGCTTGCTGAGATCTGAGCTTTACTGCTTCGCTCCTCCAGCTGAGATCTGGGGGAATATTTATCTTCTCAGTGGTATCAGTGAGCTAGCTGGTCTGGTACTCTGGCCATACTTCTGCAGTGACATCAGTTAAAATGCCCTAAAAGTTTGTGCAAAACCATCACCTTCCTACCAATTGCTGGAGTTGCTAAAGGGTTGATATATGGGCATGCATAATCAGCGTCTTCCAAGGGAATAGAAGAACCTCAGAAATTGTCCTTCTCTAGTAATGCCTGGCTCACTTTTTGAAGTTTGCAGGTCTGTTTTTTAATTTCCATTTGTACTGAATTAAGTGCCTGTAAGTGTGGCATACGTTTCAGGTTCACACAGCTCAATTGTTGGGCTTCTGAGCAGTTCATGTGTGGTAGCTCTTCTAAAGATGGCATGTTATTCTCCTTGTTGTTCTCCCTTCGGGGCTGCTTAGCAAATCTGCATCCCAAACTTTGTGCCAGGGAACAGCAAGAGTGGGACTGCCCCATGAGACAGCACAGACCAGAAACTGGAGTGACTGGCACAGCTTGTGCCCTCCCCAGCCAGGAAAAGTCATTGAGGGGATGAACTGCTGTCCACCTCCCTCCAGGAGCTGCGGGTGAAGGAAAGCGTGTCTTGTACACCCCTTTCTGCAATATTTAGTGGTTTTTATCATAGCTATTCGTGGTACTGTGGCTGCTGTACTCTCTGTATTTATTAAGCTTAGCTGAACATTATTATATACACACTTAGCTTTTCCTTATCTCTTTTCAAGTGCTCGCTTCTCCCTCTCTTTGATTATCTCTGCAGGTACATGAGCACAGAGTTTGTACCTTGGTACTTGATCGCTGCAAGGTGTGTGTGAAAATCTCACAAGATGATCTCTTTTGCATCGCTAAGTGGTGACAGCAGCCCTTGAGGGTCATAGGAGAACCAGCCAGAGTCCACTGTAACATTTACAAATTAAAAAGCTCTGTGAAGCTCGGGAAAGTCGTGAGAGAAACACCTGTGGGGCCGACATGAATTTTCATGGCATCACAGGGCAATTCGATTTGCCAGGGAGCTCAAGAGGCTTCTAATCCAACTTCCAGCTCAGAGCAGGGTCAGCCGTGGGTTCAGACCGGGTTGCTCAGGGTTTAATCCAGTCAGGGCTTGAAATACATCAAAGCTGGACACTGCCCTGGGCAGCAGCTGCTCCACTGCCTCCCTCTCCTCACAGGGAAAAGGTTTTTCTGTATATCCAGCACGAGCTGCTCTTATTCCAACTTTTGCCCGTTGTCCACCGTGGTTCATTTCCACTCCCAACAGATTAAAAGACAACAGCCTGAGAGTTTTTTGTTAACTTTCACCATTTACTCCCAGTATCACTGAACATCACAGAGCATTTGCAGCACAGCTCCAGAGAGGAGCTGGGTAAAGTTCAAGAAAGAAATAAAAATAAGACTGAAAGTAAAATTACCAACATAGGATTTGTGAAAGGTTTTTAATGACGTAGAATTAAAAAGGATTCATTCTGTCAAAATAGGTGGAGAATTGTTAGATAAAGCCCTAATATTTTGAAAAGATGTGTATTAGTTCTGCTGTGATAAGGATTGCTAGAGGGAAGCCCTGTCACAGGGGAACTGCTTCCAGCTTCGGTGTTTTTAATGAAAGTTTATTTTGAGAGGAGGAAACAGGCCATCATACCCACTATTGTAAAACTACATGTTAGGCAGCCACGAATCCATAAAAATGGCTGAGTCTTAATCAGTCACTGGTTCATTTTGGTGTGGAAACAAGTTTTAAAGGGGCCTTTAAAAGGCCATGAGGTTTGTTTATGAAGAGATGAAGTGCTAATCCTTCTAAACTGATAACAGCAATGTATTTTAGGGCCAAGTAATACCTTGGCATCACCTTTTTTATGTGCAAAGGATTTTTGAAGTGGAAATAACTGGGAATGGTTATTATGCTTCGGGTCTCCCAAGTGGGAGTTAAAGCTGCAGGTGATGTTTCAATAGTTATGAATTACACAGTTTCAGGTCATGATGAACTCACAGCCTTTGGTAGGGAGACTTGAGCCATCCAGAAAAAGATTTAATTACTTGTCTCATGGGAGGTTCTTCTCCTCTGCTGGAGACTTAAGGCACTTGGGGGTTAATGTGGAGCAGCTTGGACAGTGTCCCCCTGGCTTTTCCCCAAACCATCAACCCCTTTTCACTGGTTCTCATTGCCAGCACTTGCTTAACCTTCACCAGTCCTAAGATGTGCAAAGCCAAATAAAAAAAAAAAAAAAAGGGGGAAAACAGTCCAGAAGGGAAAAGATGACCAGATGTTTAGAGGAAGTGGGGGTGATCCATTAAAAAAGAGTTCTGTTTAGTTGCCTTAAGCATAAAGACTATTCTTGTGCATTGGAATATCCCAGTTTTCATTATCCCAGACCTTTTTTCTTCCCTTTCAGACATCTCTACAATTCTGAATCTGCACTCTACTTTTCTTTGTATCATGGGTATCATGGAAAAGAAATGACTTTTTCACCTGAGTGCAGCAAAAGTTTCTGGAAATTATTTTCTAAAAGAACAGCAAGCCTTGCGAGTTACTGATAGAGTGCCTGTCTGAAGGGATTGAGCCCTCATAGGACTGCTCCCAAACATTTTACATATTTTATATTTTAAACAAGCTGGAGAATCCATAACCCTTGAACATCAGTGGTTTTTGACCCAGTGAATGGGAGGTACAGCTGTGGTGGTTCATGAGGGTGTCTCAGACTGTGTAAATATCTGTATGTGAAGAAGCTCCTGGAAAAAAGTGTTTCCTTAGGTGTCATATCCTTCATTTTCACTTTTGTTAGTAAATGAAAATTCAGTCTCAGATCAAAACTAAAGCTTGCAATTTATAAAGACTTTTGAGGACCTGACAGTTCAGAATAAAATACGAAGTTAAGAAAGTAACAAATAATTCAGGAACAACAGGCGGGATCTGTTTGCATCTACAGTATCCAAATTTGCCTGAGGAGCAGACTTGACACAAACAAAGCTTCAGTTAATTCATAATTAATTAAATGTAAAGAGACTAATTTGTAAAATAAAATAATTTGGCTTCCCCAGGGCTGCTTTCTGACTCCACTGATGTGTTGAGGAACCTTCCCTGAGTTGTAGAGACTGTGCACATTTAAGATCAGCATGAGAAAAAAACAAGTTCTTGAAATAGATGACTGACTGAAATCATGCCTTGGCACTCTCAGCTCCACTTCTTATCCCACACAGCATGTGTTGAAGAACCTATATGTGGGTTATGTACTTTTTTTTTTTTTTTTCCCATTTTGGACAGTTAGTTGGCTGTGCATCTTTTTATTTGGTAGGATTGGGCACATGCAGGAATTGGAAATGTGTCAGGACTGTGCAGCAGAGTCATATTTTAACCTCAGAGCACCCTGCTGAAGTTAAAAGGCACAGAGATAAATGTGCTAAACTGGACTTGGGATGATGGACATAGGACGATACTGCAGGAGGTCAAACAGGTGGAGAGAGAAAAGTTTTGCCCTTTAAATCAAGTATTCTGAGCTTATTCAGCATAGAAGGAGACAGATTGTCAGGGCACCACCTCTTCCAAGGCAAAGCAGATTGCTCCTAATCCCATCAGATGATCCTCCATCCTCTCGTAGCCTGCACTTGCTGCTGCACCTCTGTGTTGCCCTGGCACAATTCCTGTGCTGCTTCCAGTTCCTTTAAAGACAAAAAGGAAAATGGAAGAGGTTCAAGTTGCACTTCAGGGTGTGGAGGGCAAATATGAGTTTGTCAGGAGGCAGTTCAGCCTCCTTAGTTGATAAGCAACACCAGCTTGGCATCACACGCCTTTTACTGCTCAGCTTGTAAATTTATTCAAAATTTCTACCTTAAGGCAACGGTTGTGTAAGTTCAGCAAACTGGTACTTGTCTCCTCTTAATTCAGTTTTAAATGTAAGACGTAACGCTAAGCCTTTATTTCTTGCTTTAACAAAAGCTTTGCCTGTCTTCAGAACCTTATTATTTCCATGAATTTTTTGACTATTTCCATACACAGTAACATATTCCAAGAGCTACCCTGCTGCCAGAGCAACGTGCAGCTCTCAAAGCTCAGATCACTGGGGCTTTAGAGAGTGCTGGGTGTGTTCCAGTTCTCAGGGATTTACAAGATTGGAAGTTCGAAAAGGCTTCACCCCCATAGGAAAATGCTGTTCTCACGACTGACACGTGCTGTGGATCTCCAGCAGAAGTGTGAGTTGAGTGTGTTTGTACTGGCTGACTTTAAATAAGTGTGTGCAATCTCAGCTCAGTTCCGTGCAGTCAACAGGGTACATAAATTTATGGGGTCTTGCAGCACTGGTTGTGCTAAAAATTAGTATAGTACATGTTATGATAATTAAAAAGGGCAAGGGAGAGTAAAAGACCTGAATAGGAAGGAAATGTACTGAGAGAAACAGAATTAGTGGGGAAAGAAGTAAGACAGTTCCTAAAAAATAAGAAAACTTGGCAGAGTGTAAGTGGCATATAAAGGATAATATGAGCACGAAAAAATATTCACTGGTTGGTAGTCAACCCTGGGCAGATGAAGAAATGGGTCAATAAGAGTGAGGAGACATAAAGGAAAAAGGAGTCTTTTATGGTGTGAGTTTAACAACCTCACATCAAAAGAAAACGGAATAATTTATACCCACCTTGTTCATATTTAAGGTTGGTATGAACAGGTTTATTGATGCATCTATCTACAGTGCCAAAAAAAAAAAAAAAATCCATCCTGTAGATCAAGGGTGCAGCAGACGTGCCCAGTCTCTTGCCTTCAAGGATTGTTCTCTGAATGCTTGTAGTAGTTTATCTTGAATTAAACAGCTCAGTTGCTTAGTGAAATAATTGATTACTCAGGTGAATTTCTCTCTGCTGAGCAGCAGAGAGGTCTACAAGCAGGGTGTCTGCAGAAAGGCAGATTATTTCCCCAAGAAGACATCTTTGGGCTTCATCAAGGCAGGAAAATTCTAATACAAACAGATAAAATACTTTCCCTTTCTCTTGGGCTGTTTTATTTATTTATTTTAAAGTAGATTTTTTAGAAACTAAGTGACATTATGCTTTGATGACAAGCTTGCCACAGTTCATTTTAAAGTCAAATTTGAACAGAGAATTGGCTGATTGAGAATCTCTTAAGCTGTATTTTGAAGGCAACTATAACATCATCGTCCCAGTGTGGTAAGACAGAGTACCAGATGTGTGCAGCAAAACGTTCCTTGTTCCATTTTGGAATTAGTTTTAAAAAGATAGATTGTAATGTTATCCTTGCCTGAAGAAGTTGTAGAAAAATCATATGTTATCTATTGAAGTAGAGAGGTTTTTCCTGCTTTATGCAGATAGGGATGTTGGAGTAACACAGGTGCAATTCTCAGTCTGTTTTGGTTTTGTGGGGTTTTTTCCAATGGCAGAGTTTGGCCCATTACACACTTCCAAACAATCCAACTGCAGCATTTCCCTCCTGGTTTTGGAAATGTGAATGAAGTTGTATATTTCCCATTTCTTGACTGTTTTGGCATCCCTCCCTGAAAAGGGAGGAAAAGCCCCATAAAGCTTCTTTTGGACCCAAAAAGCAGAAACATCTGCTGCAGCCCCACACAGCGGGGGGGGGGGGGGAAGAGCATCTCACTGGGGTGGGTGCCCACTGTGGGTCTGTGGGGTGGCCAACATCCGATATGGCCCTTAGTGGGAAAGGGAAATGCCACCCTGGGATCCCCAGGGCTGAGGAAAGGGATGAGCAGAGCAGGGATGGCTGGAGGAGCACACTGTGCTCTGGCAGGCGAGATTATATTTTTTCATCCTGAAAAAGTAAGCATTAAATAGCCTGCTGAGAGAACTAAAAAGCCATGAAATACTTTTAAGGCTTATGAGAACATGAGAGGAAAAAGCTAGTTTTTCCAAAACCCAAATGATTGCATTACTATATTCAGATTAGGCTGAACACTGAACAGCCAAATGTTAGTGCTCCTTTCCTTTCAAGGCCAAGATGCCTAAACAAATTATGGCAGCTCCACAAGTTGCTGTGTTTCAGTGGCCCCATCAACTGTCCATGTGCTGGTGCAGAGCATTCCCTGTTAAACCCCGAAGAAAAAGGATTATTTTTGCCAGTAGTAGCTTATATTTGCTGAGGGTGTGCTCGGGGGGGTTCAGTTGACTTGTAATATGTTAGGCTACGAATGAATGAAACTTAGTTGAGAACCTGAGTCACATCCCCACACAACTGACTGTTTGGAACTAATGAAATGAAGCCCATGAAGAGAGAAAGGCACTTTGAAAGCACAAGACTCTCTCAGGACCGAGGGGGTTTAGTTCCCTCCTTTGCTGAGAGGGAGGGTTGTTCTCTCTTGGGTGGCAGAGGGCACATTGTTGGTTTTCTTTACCTCCATTTCGTGTCATAGAAAAGCAAGGATGACAAATGACAGTGTTGTGTTTCGCTTGGAGTGTTTGGGGGATAAATGCATTGAGGGCTGCAAATGTCTAAAGGACTATAAACCCCTAAGAATAAGCTGCCAAAACCAGGGACCCTTAACTTCTTCAGCCTAGCTAAGCCTCCACTAATGAACGTGAAACCATATTTAGATACATCAGCTCTGGGGGGCAAGAGAAGGACAAAAAAACCCCCTCAGATCTCATGAGATCACTGAGCCTGGATGATGTTCCCTGTGCTTGCACACACAGTATCATCTTCTGTATTCCCCACTCTCAGATGACATGGGTGTTAAGAAGGAAAAATGAGCATTGTATATCTAGCCTGTGAATTCTGCCAGCACGTGATGTAGTAGGCTTCATCAGAGTGTTTGAGGTCCAAGAGAGCTCACTGATATGGAAGCCACGTTAGATTTGATTATTAAATTACTTGAGAGATAGATGCAGGTATTAACAGAGCCCACCTGCAGTTCTTCCCTGTGCACTTTGATCTAGCAGGTGATAATTTGTCATGGCATCACCTCAGCCCCCGGTCCACCTGCAGTTTTTTAGAGTGGCAGCCAAAATGCATCCTGGGTCTGTTACTGGCAACAAAGATGTCTGTCAAACCACCAAAATATGCATCAGTGCCTCGGGTTTTGCTTTCCATCACTGAGCTCCCTGCAGGCTAGCCACCCTCCCAAGGGAGCAGACAAGAGGGTGAGGGAAGAGGTGGAATTCCCACAGCAGAGTTTTTAGCAGAGCCCTTGGTTTGGGGATTTTTTTTCTTTCCTTCCAAGGGAAAGGAAAAAAGCTCTGATGCCCCAGAGCTTGAGCCAAGACAAGTGTACAGCTTCAGTGAACAAAAAATGCTTTTGGTGAGGCTCAAGGCTCGTTGTTTTCCTGTCCTTCTGTACTCCTTCTGCTGTGATATTGTTTTGGTTCTCTCCTACACTTCAGGAAAGTAATAAGAAAAAGTTTCTATTGACACAGTGAGAGCAGCCAGGGCTTTTCTTCTAAGTTCTGTGGAGGAAAACTTTCTACCTGTCTGCATCAAGCTGGAAGTTTCTCTATATTAAAGCAGAGGACCCAGAGGTGAGCTCTGTGTTTCTCTGACTGTGCTCCTCGCTGTGCCCTGTGTTTTACTGGCAGCTTCTTTTTCCTTTTAACATTCCCATCCTCAGTTTCTCACAAAGAGACGGGGTATGGATGCCATTTCCAAGTGACCGTGTTACAAATTCCTCTTTTATTAAGGGGCAGTAGTGATGTTTCTCCTTCTTTTGCACCAGTAACAATCTTCAGGTGTGTGTTTAAATATGAAACACCAGGTGGGATCTTTCTCCCAGTGTCTGGTGTGTGCCATGCACATGCACAGAATGGAAAATGGTCCTCAAGTCTGCTGTTTAGTTCATGTGTGGTGCACCTGCAAGGTATGGCAGGAGGGAGTTTTATGCAGTTTTGGAGTGTGCTGTGTGTCAGATCTGAAAGTTCATGCTCTTTGATTTTTTTTGTTTGTTTTATTTTGTTCTCCCTTCAGCTGGTTATGACACAGTAGTGCTTCAAATCTGAGAAATAATAAGAAAGGCTGTTAAGATGTTTATCTGCATGACATTATTATTAATATATAGCTGCTCTTAGCAATTCCTGTTCTGAAGAAACTTGTTGCAAACACTGCTTTTAAAAAACTTAATGCTTGTTTGCTGAAGGAGACTGCTCATCCTCAGCAGAACAGAATCAGAGGGAAAGAAATGAGTTTTCATCACTGTTCTTTGTGGGGTTCACAGAGTCCTTTGCAAGGTTGTCCAAGCTGACAGTTGCAAACGTTTCTCAGTACATTAAATTTTTAACCCACAGAAGTTCTGTTCTGTGCAGTAAGGTGTACGACCTTGTAATTCGCTGCTCATCTCAGGAAAAAAACCTCAAACCACCAGATCATAATAACTGTTGATTCCTGTTAGGTAATAGTCAAAAAGAGAGACATTTTAAGGACACTGGGTTTATGATTCCCCAGATTTTGGAGCCATGTAGGTAAAAGGCAGAGAACTGAAAACGTGCAGAGACTTAGAGTGGGGGGAACTACAGCCAGATATTGTGATGGCATCTCTCTCCTTCAGTCAGCATGTGTTAAATTAAGAACAAGGGTTGATAATGCCCTTCAGGAAGGACATCCCTTCCTTCCCTGAAGCTGTAAGATATATGACACCACCAGTGATGAATTCCTGGGACCACAGGAGAACAGAATGCCCTTGGATCTCCTGTTCTCCAGCGTCCCTAGGAATGGGCTCCCCACCTTGTCTGTGTCATTGTCAAGTCTGAGGACACTTCTTGGTTTTCTTTAAGATAAAAATAATGTAAAGCAACTCCCCAGCTCCAGCTGTGGATCCATATTTGGCAGAGCACAATGTCCCCATGTAGGGCTGTGTCCAGAACAGCACAGCTTCCCAGCACAGTGGTACCCATTTATTATTTATTATTATTCCAGCAAATAAAAATCCCAACAGATTTTGACAACCACCTGATGGGAGGGGGGTGTGCCATAGCCAAAACTAGCAGCACATCAAGTGATCACAGCTCCAGAGGAGTATATATCACAAGCAGTTATCTGACATACCCTCTTTCAAGGACATAAAGCAGGAGCAAGTCCAATCTTTGTTTGAAAACATCACATTTTGACTGCTAAAGGAAAAAATTAAATGAAAACCCTTCTTTTGGCTTTAACCAGTTACATCTCAAACCTGGTGAACCCAGTGTAACTCAGCCTGGGATAAGGCCCAGATATCCAAATCCTTTCCAGCAATCAGCCTCTCTTCTCTCACTCTGCAAGATTAGATCCACAGGGAGATAAAATGGGAGATTATGGCCAGTAGAGACCAGTCTGTTTTAAGGAGGTCAGTAGGGCTCAGCAGAGAACCCCTTTGTGGGTCTGCATCTCACTGATTCACACTTGACACTTCTAAACCCAAGAAAATTCATCATTTGCGTTTTAGAATGCTAAACTTCACAGTGAAACAAACAAATTTACAGTGAAACAAACAAACAAAAAAGACAACTCCAATCATGGGGTTTTATTTGCAAACTAAACCACATCTGGATCTCAATGACCTTTCTCAGCTGATGTGAAAGTACTTTGCTGGTATTACAAAGAGAATTTTTTTCCTAGCTGACTTTTCTGTGTCACTCACAACACCAAGGTATAGTTGTCTGTGGTTGGGCAGCATTTTGACCCCAAGGAAACTCAGCACTTCACAAATCATCTCTTCAATTTATGCAAGGCTGATGTAGGAGATGCTGCTGCAAAAGCAACTCTTTGTGAGTTTCTCTCCCCAGGCGCCTGTAAAAATTCACCAGGATCTAGGAAGTCTAAGATGTAGCATTCCCAGGGATGTTTCCACTTCACTGTTGACAGATATTTGTGGAAGAGGGAGGAATCTGTGACTTGAGGAAGGAAAACCATTTTGGGTTTTCCTCCACCAGTGGATTGCAAAGTGTTTTGTTGTTGCTCTCCCGTTTGTGCTCATTTGGTTGCTGATGTTGTGGCTCTGCAGCAAGGCTGAAACATGTGCTGTGAAACCATGAAACTGAGATAGGAATCCTGATAATCCTGCTGATTATGTCATTTCAGAATTAGTTGAATAAAATTCTGGAAAATGCTATCTCAGGAAGCCTTTTGACCAGCAGTAGGGGAAAAAATTAGACAGTGAGAGCCTCAGCCAAATTCCATCTCATTGTATTTGATCATTTTAATGATATACCATTTCCTTGACTGACTTTTATGACAACTTTGTCTTGTGTGTTAACTTTTTTTTTTAATTTATTTTTTGAAATTATTTCTACATGTGGCACTATTTCCCTTTCAAAAGGGGTTCTGAATAGGGGTGGCTGTTCCCAACATTCACTTTGTCAGATCAGCAGATAAAACTGAACTAGAAGTTCCCTTTTATAATTTATGATCATAGGATAATCTTCCTGAGCAAGTGAGTAAAAGAGAGCACTTCTAAAAATCACGGATATGACAGAGGGTGGTCATGTTCCTAAATTCCCAAAACTGGGAGCTGGTTTTTCTAGTTGGCCTTATTATTAGCTTACCTCATTCTTTATTTTTTAATATTTATATTTTGATAACTAACATATATTAGAAGCTCCTTGTATGTTTTGGGAGACATTAGAAACTATGAAAGGCCAAGACTTTAAAAAAAAAAAAAATCTTCAAGATCAGCAATACAAATTTATCATTTCAAAGGGCACTTTATGATTTTGGTTTATAAATTAATTTCAATCATTCCAGTAAGCAAAAATAGATATATTTTAAAGAGAACAAAGGGAGAATTGGGCTTTTTCCTGAGATAGAAAAGTAATAGTAGTCTCTCTGAGGGGGAAATCAGTAAAGGTGAGGGTGATGTGTCTGATGGACAGTCAAGAGTGGGTGAAGGCAGCAGAAGTTCAAAGCAGAGTATTTTGAGTTATTTAAAGAATAAGTAAGCAGTGAAACAGACTCTCAAAAAAAAAAAAATCTCTAGTTTTTGTGTTTCATTAAATATGAAGATCTTTTCTGCCTTCAGTGAAACTACTCTGTCTTTTGGATTTCATGCCATCTGGTGGGTTATTCACAGGATAAAACCTTGGTGCTGTTTGTGTGTTTGCTTTACTGGCTCCTGACAGACCTTTTTGTGTGCCTGGTGGATAAGCAGGTTGTCGACTTTTAATCTGGTGCCTCAGTAAGCTTGAGATGAGTTAACTCCAAAGGGGTGAATGAAAGTGGAGGAAGGCAACTGAGACAGAGGATATTAGTGAAAAATGAGAGAAAAAGCTACACATTTTAAACTTAAAATGGTGATAGATTTTTGTTCCAGCTGGTAAGGAGGCAAACACAAACTGGTGCAGCTGCTGAGCCTGTAAACCAAAGAATTTTTGGAGCAGAAAGTGATTATTCCACTCAGCAGGACTCTTTGGATGCCAGTTTGACCGGTGATGAATTTGTCAATACAGCTGATTGATACCCATGAAGGTGTGTGTGCTTCTGTTTTCCCACAAAACTCAGGTCATCCCTGGGAATTCGTAGCTGGGCTTACCAAAGAGCAAAATCTCCCACAGCAGAAAATCAAAGCATCCCTCAAAGTGGTCAAAAGGTCACTCACAGGAAGATAAAGGATGTATTTGAGGTATGTAATTCTTTCTAGCAACAGAAGTGTTTGTTCACTAGTTGAACTGTCCACCTACAGTAATTTGGGTGGCTTGACAAGTGTGATTTCTTCCTTGCAACCAAGTTAAAGACTGCAAAACCCCCGTGTGCTACATGAAAATTGATTTCTTTGGCAAGCAAAGGACGTTTTCATTGCTGACTCTGTTCATTTTCAAAAATGAACACTTTAGAAAGAAGACAAGAAATTTTATTCTTTCTGAGATAGAGAATGACTCAATTTATTACTCTCATCTCTGTATAATTCATAGCCCAAGCTATAGATGATCCTAACTCATATAAACCACAGTGATTGCTGTTGCTACATGAAAAAAAAAAAAAAAAAGATTATGTTTATTTGACTTTTGGAGTTTTTTTGGTAACTATTCTTGGACACCTGGATTTCTTTTCCTGGTTTTTTTTGTTTGGTTTTTTGGTTTGTTTTTTTTTTTTCCCTTGTTTTGTCTCTGAAGCCTTGAATTATTTTGGATTGGGCCAGAACGAATGATGCGTGTTTACCATATAAATTCACATTCTTAGCTGGCAAAATCAGTCCTTTTCGAACCCAAGAGCAATTTACACAAAATTTTACAGCTTTATTGGTCTCCAATGGCAAGATATAATTTCAGAAACAGACAAACCCTCAAGAAAACATGAATTTTCTTATGCTTCTCTATCTAGTACTAAGTAGTCAGTTGGGGAAGGAGGAAGGAAAGGAGGAAGTAAACAGTTGATATTAATCCAAGTAGATGATTTTGCCAAAATTACCCAAGAGACACCAGCAACTTTTTCATGAGAGATGAAGCAATCATTCTTTGTGATATTTCAACAACTTTTTTTTTTTCCCAAAGGAAATGCTTTCCAGCTTCTACTGCACTTGATAGCCCTGAAAATAATGCATCCCAATTCCTAAAAAGTAGGAAGTAGAGTACAGAAACTGGGAAAAATCAACGTCACTCTTTTTTCAAGCTAAGGTGTAGGGCTATTGAGTCAGAAAGATTTCCAAGATAAACTCAAAATTTGAAGAAACTAAGTGCTGAATGCACCATCCTCTGTTGCTGGAGAAACTTTTTGGATAACAAGTGTTAAATATATATAACTTGGCCAAACATGGCAAGTGATCTGTATTTCTTTGTGCCTTAAGCTGTTGAAAGAGAATTTAGTTAGAAACAAGCAGAGAAAACAGCAGTTTAGTTTGCACTGGGACAACATTAGCATTGAACAAAGACATATAATTTGGTAAGATAAGAAAATTAAAACAGGAATAAAAGATTTTGTTTTCTGCACCAGAAGGGGATGTTTGGGTCTATTAAGAAGGGGATCTTTAACTCTATTAAGAAAGGTAGTGATAATAACTGAGAACTGGATGAATCTAAGAGGAAGGAGAAGAAAAAACTTCATACTGTGTGTTTTGGGACAGAGTGACTCCTCCAACAGCAACAGAGGCAGCAGAGTGAGAGGAAAAGTTTGGCCCTTTTGAAAGAGGGGGAAAAAGTGGTGCAGAACCCATGCTGAGAGACAGCAAAAAAACCCCACGAGCAGGGAGATTCAATCACCTCCAGTCATGGTAACAGCAGGGGGGCCAAGAGAAAATGATGGGAACTTTCCCTGCTGGAGGATGAAGAAGTGGGAAAACACCAAAACTCCTGATGCAAGGGTGCACCAAAGGGAAAATAAACATGATTCAGGAGCAAGGTTGGCTGAGAGCTTTTTGACAGGATCATTTTAAAGCTTTTAATGGAGCTTGTCAGTATGGACAAACTATTATTTAAAAAAAAAAAAAAAAAAAAAAAAAAAAAGTAGCCTTTTGGCCAAAATTAGAGAAACCCCAGAGAGCAATTCCGAAATATCTTGAGTTATTCCATAGGAAATGCTGACTTAAAAATGTGAGAGGATAACAGAAGAGGAAATCAGCATGATATTAGCTATTCCAGCATGTGTAAGCCTCAAGGTTATTGTGAAAACCTGAAAAAAAAAATTGCCCAATTATTTGAGTAAGCACAAAAACTTTGAAGATAAGAATACTTGTCTTATTGCCTCTTTATTTGGGGCTTGAGAGTGAGAAGAGCATGTGAGTCTTAAGTGGGTTTTGTTTCATTTTTAAGGGTTTATTCACAGAGATTTGCATAGTATTGCTCAGTTTTCAGGCTTTATGTTTCTTGTTTACCTTACTAAACAAATCAGTTTTAAAAAGCCCTATTTTTAATCACAAATCTATGTGCAAATTAACATAAGGTAAAGCTTCTGTCACTGCAGAGATATTTGTTAGCATTCTGGGGAAAAAAAAAAAAAAAAAAACAACACGAAAAACACAAAGGAATGTGAAACATTGATTACTAAATTTAGTACTAAGAATGAACATTTAGTAATTTTTAGCAAACAATCTGTCTGACCCAGTCTATCATTCCAGATGTCCAGAATGCTGAGAACGATAGTGGAAGCATATAGCAATTTAAAAATTCTTTCTGGGTTTGTGTTTTTAACTCCTAAATGTGTTCTACTATCTCTTTTTTTAATATATCTGTGCTACTTGTGTACAGATGCTGGGATTGCTGAGGGAAATTATTATTATTATTATTATAAAAAAGGTGTATTTTTGCCTTCAGAAAATCTCACCTGAGTCCACCTGAGTCTCACTAACCAAATTTAATGGAAATAACGGAAAGGTGGAGGATAATCCACTAGGTTTTCACTAAGATGCTCTGAACACTTAAAAACACACCCATATTTTACTTTGAAACCTGGACAAATTGAGGCAGCTACACATTAAAAATCTGAATTTGGTCAGGAATCACCCTCTTTCTTTTCTCCTCTGCATCCTGATGTTTAATGTAACTTCAAACCCACCCTCAAGTGGTTGAATGAGGGTAAATTCTATAGTACATGCAGAGCTATTATTGACAATTTTCCTCCCCATTTTTGCTTGACATTGGTTCCTAAATTGTCCAAGGGTGGAGAGGGGGGTGCAGCAAACTTAATGATTTGAAATATTTTTAGGTCTTTACATTTAAAATTGATTTGGATGCATAAGAACAATCACAGACCTCCAAAAGGGAAGCTGCACATTCAGCTTCAGAGGTTCTCGAGCCAAGGAGATAAAAGTGGAAAATGAGCAAACTAAAATTTACCTGAGGAGAGGCTCATCTGAGGAGCTATTCAGACACTGAGCATTAAAACAACTCTCTTTTTTTTTTGGCATATCTTCAGATTTAACAGTGGACTCTTTCTGCCTTCTGGAACTCTGAAGAGTCAGAGTCAGAAACATCATATTAATATCTTACACCATATGTCAATAGGCTTGGTTTTAACCACTGGTTTGGCTCTTTCAGAGAACCAGGAAAATTTTTTTTGTCTGTTCTTGAAAAGAGATTGGCAAGGGAGTCTCAATGAAAAAGCATGAAGTGGAGATAAAAATAATTATATGTAAATAGAAAGGACTGAAAGAATACAGCTTTCTTATTTTTTTAATGTATAAAGCATGTTCTGGAAAGTGTTGGTCTAAATCCTCTTCAATGAAAGTTGCCTCGAGTTATCTAGCAATAGAAGAAGTGGCAATGTAAAGTTGAAATATTTCTGTAAGTTCCTTCAATATTTACATTACAGCATGTTTAGAAACTTCAGCCTTAGAAAAACTTGTATCCCAAACAGAATTGTTTGACTCTCAACTAGTTCTGTAAATAAATACCTTAAAATGTAAAATAAGTGGAGTAAGCAAACTGTTTGAACTAGTGGAGCTACGTTTGGAAGCACAAGTTTGAAAAATGAACTTTCCTACTCTTCCTGCTGCCTCCTCTTTTGCACCCAAACCTTTAAAAAACTGCATTGGCTTTAGCTGTGTCCAATTTTATCTGAAAATCTTTATCTGAAATGTTTAAGTCTGCTTTTTCTTTCAGTATAATATACATTAGAAGAAAAGGAGAAATCTTGGTTCGTTTTCAATCAACTCCACCTTGGCTGCATGAAGCTGTTTTGGTGAAATCAGCAATTACTTCCAACTATACACCAAGGTACAAAATATCTATGCTGGGTTCTTTCGGTGTTGTACTTACATATTTTCACCCTCCTCCCTTTAATTGACGCTGAGGGTTGATCTTTGCTATGGGCCACTCGAGAAAATTTGATGTATAGCCCATCTATCTTTTCCTTTTGGTACATTTAAATTTAATTTATTTGATTGCCAGTCTCAATTGCCCCAGTGATCTCATCGTCCCTTAGGTGATTTCCCTTTTTTATTTTTCCTCATGTAAATTTTCGGTCTGTGGAATGACAGGAAACAATGGACTGGAGCAAGTGAATTACCCTGAAAATATTCTGCTTGGTCACACAGCTTTGCCCCACTGCATTACAACCATTATGTCCCTCCCTTCTGAAATCTTGTAAACTTCCCTGTTTTCCTGACCATGTCACAGTTTACCCTTCCAGGGCCAAAGGGCAAACAGGGAAGGACAAGCAGTGGTAGCAGTAAATAGATACTGCTGAACTTCAGCTATGTGAACTCAGGAAGGTTAGTCTCGTCCAAAAATAAATTGACAGGCTTTAAATGTTACAGAAGTAATCAGTTATTAGTTTAGACTGTGCAAGGTAGATAGTAACCATCAGAAATATAAGCTCTAACAAGCTTAGATAGACTGAAGCAAGAATTCCTTCTCCAGTCTTGCAAATATCAAAGACTTCAAATGGAGCTTGTTCCCATTTATTTTGATTTTTTTTTTCACATTTCATTCACAATCCCCACTCTAAGGATATCTCATCACATGTGCCCTTTTTTGGTTTTTTTTGTCTGTGTATAACTTGGCAGAAGGTTTATTTAAGAGTTCTGCCATGTAAATTCTGAACCAAAATATCAAAATAGAGAGACGAGGAGCTGATGGAGAGGAGGGTCCAATGGAGGGCCACAAAAATGATCAGGGGTCTGGAACACCTCTCTTTTGAGGAGGGACTGAGGGAGATGGGCTTGTTTAGTCAAGAGGTCTAAACCAGAAAAGGTCTAAAGCAGCTACAAAACGTTATTTAAAAATGGGAAACTATCAACAGTACACATAAATCTTATTTCTTTAGTTTGTGTTATATATCTGTTACTTTTTTAGCCCTAATTTCACAATCACCCTGTATTTTATTCTTTAACATTATTCATCATTCAGGTTACCAAGGAAAGATGGATCATTTTAGTCCCTTTTCCAGTTTAGCTCCATGACTGAGACAGACCAGCCAAATGTTGTAAAGTGAGTGCCAATCCATTTCCCCAAGGTAAGAGGCAGAGAGAGGTGTCTTCTGGGACTCACCTCTGGTGGTTCCTCTAGATCCACTTCCTTTTCTCCTTTCCTTGCCCCTGTAGGATGCACAAGGCGCTTTTTTTTCCCTTTTTTTATTTTTTTTTCTTTATTTCCTTCTCCACTTTCCCAGTCCACCAAGAGCATAGATTTAGAGGCTATTAAACAGTGCTGTGGGAGGGAATGATTTTTGTTTGAAGGAAGTCCCAACATCCTCTGTGCTCTGTTTGGAGCCCCCTAAAATGTGGTTCATCTCACCAGCCCACGCTGAGCCTTCCAGAGCTGCCCTGGACCTCCTCCTGATGATTTTCTGAAGTCCAACTGAGACAAAGTCACCCGTTTGCCTGTTAGAAAATCTGTCTTTTTTTTTCCCCCACCTCCCTTGATGTCTTCAGTTTTGGAGCTCAAAAAACACCCAGTGAAGTGCTGAGCAGCTTGCTGACCCCGGGAAGATTGATGTCACAATGCCAAATAACTGATGCAGGGCCTAAGGTTTTACCCCTGCTGGGGAATGAATAGAATTTGGAGATCAGGTAAATGAGAAAGGGAAATCTCATCATTTTCTCCATCACTCATGAGTGGATTCACACCACATGTAAGGCTTTGAATTAAATGGCTCTTTGTGAATTTTCAGTTTGGAATTATCAGACTAATGCAAGTGTTCAAAAACTATTCTTTTTCCAGGTGAGATAAGTAGCCTTTTGCAAATTAGGCCACCTCTCTTTATCTAAAAAAAAAAAAAAAAAAAAAAAAAGAAAGAAAAAAATCCAAATTTTACTGTGATTTCAATTTTATAAAATCCAGTTTCACTGTGTGCTATGATTTAGATCAATTTCACTCATAGATTGTATATAGTTTAAAAACATGTTTCAGTGTGATGAGCAGCATCATTATATATTATAATATTATACCTGTGTAGGGTGACCATTAACTCCCACCTACACTGGACAGGTCAAACCCTCTGCATTTTCACCTCACAGCACAGGGTTAACTGAGTTGCTTTGGTACATCCCTCCTCTCCTGCTGCAAACAAAGGAGAATAAGCATGAAGAATGAACATTCCCTCTATTTAATATCCTTTTTTTTTTTTTTTTTTTTTCAGGCGTGATCAGCGAAAAAAAAGAATTGAAAAGCTTCAACCTTAATGAATCATGTGTATTTTTCTGGTCATTATTGGGGAACTTCCTGAAATTGGACTATCTAGTCAGGAAGAAGAAAAGCAGTACCTTGGTGTACCTTAATCATCAAGATCTAAGAACGATCCTCTTGAATCTTCATACTGTCTGCAAGAGAGGGAGTCTCTGGCCAAACGAGTCCTCTCCTGTACCCGGCCCCATATGGAAGTGCTTTTCAAGAAACTGTTCCTTGAGGGTTTGGAAAGCAGAGGAAATGATTTTCGTGATTGTTTTAGGACTTCATAAGGATGGAGATAAATCCTTTGCCTCACCCACAGCTGACAGCCACTGCAAGAGACCCAACCGACAGGAAATTCAAATTTTCTGCTGGATATCAACGTCATCCCTCCTCAGCTCTGGGAAGTGGGGTTAAAGGACGAGCTGTGGTTAAAGTCTATGGCAACCAAAAGCATTATTGCCTGAGATGCTGTTGTGAAGAGCTGAGGCTTTCTAGGCACAAAGCCAGAGTTTTGTCCCACTTATTTAACAAACTGGACTCCAGAGATGTTAATAATTTCAAGTGACAGGTTACAGTGTGCAACAGCGGGGAAGATATTAGGTGGGTTTATTTTAAGTAGTTGTAGAGGGTGTTCTTTTCTTCCTAAAAATTTTTCAGGCCCAGATTTAAATTCCTGGAGTTTTAATCCAAAAGGGACTACTTACATCAGTTTGATTGAACTCTTGTTTTCCACAGGCCATTACACCAAACACAGTTAAGTACATGTAGAGCCCAGGAACTTGTGTTGGCATAACACACAATTTCTGGAAGGGTATAAACTTTTAACTTCAGTTAGCATGTCCCTCAGTGGTATATTCTAATTGGTTTTATTTGTTTTAACAGAAATGGGTTTAATTTGCAGCTATCATCTCTTTGCTAATTGGATTAAATAATCCTCAAAGTTAAGTTTCTTTAACTTTTAAGTTTTTCCAGAGTTGAGCTGACATCTGTAAGTATCTTGTTGTATGACATGGCCAACTGCTCTCAACTAATTTTTTAGATCTCAGTTTCTCTCCTAAGATTTCAACATATGTTGAGCCTTTTAAGCCCTTAAGGACTTTGTCAAGAATCCACATCATCATTTGTATCAACCACAACAATATTTCCATCTCATTGCCTCTTTATTTGGGGCTCAAGAGTGAGAAGAGCTCTTGTTTACCTTACTAAACAAATCAGTTTTAAAATGCCCTGTTTTTCATGGCAAAATAAATGTGCAACTGAGCATAAAGTAAAGCTGCTGTCACAGCAGAGATATTTGTTAGCACCAAAACAACACAAAGGGATGTTGATTAGTAAATTTAGTTTTAGCCATGGTCACATTTAAACCTGTCCCTTGATGAGACTTGAATAGGAAGTTGTCTAGAAGTGATCCCTAAAAATTCCTAATAAAAGAAATTGTTCGTAAGTGATTAATTGCTTACTTTCTTCTCTGGACTTGAGAAGTGGACAACTCAGAATTCTTTTAACATTTGCTTTGTTATTATGTGCCACTAATAGGAACATTTGCAGAGCAAGGTAAAAAAATCTCACAAAAGTCTAATTTTAACATATCAGTTACTTTTATTGTCTAAACTTGTTACCTGTTAATGATGACATTGTGATTATTGGGCACCACTTGTCTTCTGTAAGATTATATTCCTTAAAGGCATGGCTTTCAAATCTCTACTGCATTTTTCACTTCTTTTCTCAAATTGAGAGAATCTGCCTCACCATTATCTGCATTATCTTGTGAGCCTTTCTTATGAGCAGATTATGAGTACCTACTCTCCTTTCCTTTGAAATATACCTGGCTTTGCAATTTTGAGCAGTAATAGCAAGCCAGAGATCTCTTCAAAGCTTCTAGGAATTTGAGTAAAAGTTACCATTGTTCCTGGAGTTAAACTTTTTTTAATGCCTGATTCCCTAGTGGATATTTTCTAATGACACCATTCTCTGGTACTAATGGACTAGAAAGTATTTCATTGCCTTCAAAGGATGTGATTATGTCATTTTCCAGCTCCTTCTAACACAGAGAACTGTAATATCTGCTAAATGTCTCTGCACCAGTACTTACTGGGACTAAATAGATGTTGTGCAAGATGGAGCTGATCTGCCAGTTCTGAGCTAATTCTACACTTTCCTAATTTTAGGTGCCTCGAAGTCTAGGATTCCCATTAATGACTCATTTTACAAGAGCCGTTTGACCTGCCTTGCATTTGCTCTTTTTAAGTGAGTATTTCTCCCATAACCTTTCTACATCTTACAAGCAAACCAACCATCCCCCCTGGGCACAGAATTACAGACAAGTTCTTCTCAGGCTGTTTCTTTTGCCCAGGAATGTGCAAATAATTGTGCAGAAGAGGCAAATCCTTAGAAGTCTTGTTTGGGAGAGTGAAGTCACTTCTTCAGTGGCTTCTCCTCATTCCCCCAGGAATGCAGGTTGTGCCCTGCAGGCAGAGGAGCCACGTGCAGGTGAGCAGCGTTTCTGCCTCGGGGGAGTTATTTGTTGGCTTGTGAGATGAGTCTGCACTTTACACAAGCGCCACGTGGGGGATAATTCTAACTTTGCAAAGCCAAGGAGTCCCGTTTGCCTCTTATTTTTATAGTCTACAGCAGAGAGCTGAGATTGTTCAATAATTATCTAAGCTGATTTTTTTTTATCCACTTGTCTCAAAAGGAAAAGTTAAAAATTCAGGGCGTGTTTTTGTTGCTTTTTTGTGCTTTTGCTGTTTGTTTTTTTTTTCTCTGCTTTTGTTGAAGTGGAAGCAGTTTGGGGTCTGCCACCACTGGCACTTTATTCGTGCAGACCCCTGTGTGTGTGGCTGAGCTTGGTGGGACCTGCACAGCCACATCCACATCCATGGGCCAGAAGTGCCAGGGAGGGATTTGAGGTTACTGTGCCTCTAAAAATGAGCTGGGCACTCTCTGCCTGGGAAACACCTGCTTGGAGCGATGCTCCAGCAGCTGTGGTGATCTGCCAGAAAAAAAGAATTCAATTGTACAAAAGGGCCTTTGAAGAGAATGATAAATGACCTAAACTAAGCCACGATTTTTAAGTACCTAATTTGAGCCTTCCCCATAAGGAATACTTTCCTCAAGACTTCTTGCACCTGCCACTGTTGGAAAACAATTGGCACTCACCTCTCTGTTGTTCAGAGTTGTGTCCTCAACACTTTATTTGTCAAACAGCACATGGAGCAGTGGCACAAGAAATTAGAATGTTTGTTTTCTGGTTCCCTTCAGCATTCCACCTTCTTTTATGCAACTAGTAGTAACTGAGAGAATTGTGTCTGGGGGAAAAAAAACAAAAAAACAAAAAAAAAAAAAAAAAAAAAAAAAAAAACCAAAAAAACCCCAAAAAAACCCCAAAAACAACAACAACAACAACAACAAAAAAAAAAAAAAAAAAAAAAAAAAAAAAAAAAAAAAAAAACACCCAAAGTCTACTTAAGTCCAGAGTTCTTTTGGTAAGTGTTTTCTATACTGATATCTCTAAAATTATTTTGAGGTTCTCTATATCTCGAAATAGCAAGGAATAATTAACCACCTGTCAAGGTGATGAGCCTGGAACACAGCAGATTTTTAAGTAAATTATGTAGATGTGGTTTCCTTAATAGGAGTAGTTTTAACTTCTGGGTTGGTCCAGCATGTTTTGCTTATGAAAAAGGAGTAGGAGTCTGAGAAAATAAACTGTGTCACATTATCTTATATGTCCTTTTTCTTAGGATGTTTTGACACTTCTACTCTTCTACTGATGGGACAAGTTTCAGTTTACCAGCACCACTTACACGTGTGTGCCCAAGCCCTGTGGGAGCCAGCTGGGGTTGATGCTCTGAGGTGAGGGTGCAATTCCCACAGGTAAGGATTTCAGTATAAGATTTTCCTGTTTACAGGTAAGGTCAACAGCAGGATTTAGTCTGCTCCCTTTATGCTTTTGATGCTTGTTTATTTGAGGTACCAAATTCTCACAGTTGAACGAACACAGCAGCACCAAACACTGACTCACATCATGTTTTCCATCTACAAATCTCAAGGCTTGTGTTCAATGCAAGGGGGCAGTTCCTCTGTTACGTGTGCAGGACAGTAATTTACACATTTTTGGCCACCAAGAGAGAGAATTGCCTGTTTCCTGCCCCATTCCATCAACAACCTTTGGCAAGGTCAGCACTGTGGTGGCTCCTGCTGCCCCCCAGCCCCTGCCTGGCACATGCCAAAGGAAAAGGCCAGTCTAGACCAGGCTGGGAAACAGGACTAGGATTAAAATTGACCTGGGATAAAAAAAAAAAAAAGAGACATTTTTAAGCTGCACCAGATGATCAGTCAGTTCTACCAGATCCTACAGAATGGGCTGTGCCCATTGTCAAAAACCAGCAGGGGGAGGACAGTACTCTTCTCAGGGACAGTGCTGGGTTTAACTAAAGCATGCATGAAAATGTCATTTGCTCCATCATCCTGTATTTTCTGCTCTGTTTCTTGGCATTCGTTATTGTTGCCTAATCCATTCTGAAATACTTTTCAGGACTGGATTTGCAGAGATCAGATTTTGAAGATTGGCAGTCCTCTAGGCTTTGGAGCTGTGTTATTACTTGAAAATCTATTTTTGAGTGTTGCCTTTTCTTTTTGGCTGAGTGGAGGTTGTTAAAATACTAGTCCAGAGGTTGTGCTTGAATTGAGTTAAAAAATGTGGCTACTAAAGACTTAAATCCAAACAAAAGTGAGGAGCCAGAATTATAACTTTTGAAAATCAGGGTTTTTAGAATTAATTTCTTCCCTTATCTCATTAATATCTGTATCTTCCCCTACTCTTTTTTTCCCTGCATGCCATTTCAATGAAGTAAAAGCTTATGGTTATGAGCAATAAAAGAAAAATATGGGGTTATGAAATGGATTTAATTTTTCAGGCTCTTTTTATCAAATGGCAATGTGAGAGCCCACTGGCATTGCTGCTCAGTGCATCATACTCCGCAGGCACTGGGGTTTCTTGCAGAATTCCCACTGCTGGGACAATTTACCATGTTGGATTTATAAAATAAACTAAAAAGTGAAGATTAAAATGAAACATGGGACTATTTGTTCTCTCCTGAGGATCTAAATCTCACTGAGGCTTTCAGTGGCTCTGGAGCTCCATCTTGAAACAAAGAGGGGGAGAAAAATTGTAAAGTAAAATTTGTCATTTTGATTCCAGGAGGTAAAAAAGTCAAATGCTGTAAGCTCACTACACTGACTTTGATTCTTGCCAGAGGTCCAGCAAAATCATGCCATTGTGAAAATCAAAGTGACTGGGAGCATGATGCATGTTTGTGCAAAGCAAACTTGTATGCTGGAGTAGTCATGATCCACATTTCTGGATTCATAAACAAGTGTTGGAGCCAAGGGTCCTTAAGTATCAGCCTGATGGAGACCAGAAGCACTGCTATTTACTTACCCAGCTAATGTGGACTAATCAATACTCCTTCAAGAGTGAATGTTTGAAGAAAGTAATTCACACTATGCCTGCAATGTCTGAATTAATTGAGCAATTTTTGGTAATGAAAATGTTATACCACATTGTAGTGTGATTACAGAGCAGGCAAAGAAGCAAAATGCACTGGTTGGCTTTTCCTTCACAAATTAGTTTCTCTGTTACAATAAATTCTAGTGCAAGGGGTCAAAAACACTTAGTGTATAACACAGAATTGCCATTAACTCTTACACACAACATCTGTACAATACCTTTTGCTGTTGAGAGGGGTTTAGAGGGTGTGAATCAATTGCCAATAGTTAAAATTCCTTAATTAATTTGTCACATGCTTTTAACACTGCAAATGTACCCTTTTCCAAACTAAACTCTGATAGGTCCAGGTTTCTGGGATTTGATTTGTGAATAGGAATAGTCCCACTGTCCTTCCTTCCTTCATCTCCTCCTGCCTTCACTTTTTAAATCTCTCTTAACCCCTGAATTACAGCACTGGAAACTCTGTAAATTAACCAGAACATCTCTACAGAGGCAGGCATTTTCTGTCCTCAGCCTGTAACCCAGGCAGAGCTTCCACTGATTTTTATGTGTTTTGTTTCCTCAGGACATTTCAGACGTGACACTCAAAAGAAAGGGAAGGTGTTGTGGATGTGTCTACATGTTCCTGTTTACAGGACAACTGAGCCCTTCCAGATGAAGAATATATCCAGGTTCCCATAAGGTACATAGTTATAGCATCTCTGAAATTTCATTTCATGTGGTGGCTTTCAGTGGTAAATGACCAAAATAATCCCATTACTGTCAAAGTCCTTATTGGGTAGGCAGAAAACAGTGCAGCTTTGTGTGTCTTCAGTAGTGCTGCTGCTGTTGCTTTTTCATAAATTCTGCATGTCCTCTAAGGTAGTCAATATTGTCCTTACAGTAATAAACTAACCAGAGCTTATGAAGAAACAAGGTTCTTCTATAATTTGTACACTGTGAAATTTTAATAGTTCACATTCTAAAAATAACACAACTGTAGTTTTCTCAGTTTGGCATATTTTTATTTCATTTGTCACCTAAAATGTTTTATTTCTGCATAAAATTCCCATGATAATGCTGATGATGTTCATACCCTTCAATTTTATTTTAAGTGTGTTGTTTGTTTCACTGATAAAGGTGACTACAAGGTTTTAAAAAAAAAAAAAAAAAAAAAGCTGGAAATACTAATTTTTTGCCTTTTTATTTTGCAGTAATTTTTCAAAACCTGCCCGAAACTGAAATGTGGGAGAAGCCTGACCCCAGCCCGCCATTACAGAACTTGGTGAAATTGTGCTCTTCCTCACTTACATTTTGAAGTGAAATGTTGTATTCCCATCTTCAAGGAAAGGTAACTCCTCTTCTCTTATTTGCCTCCCTGTAGCATACGGGTAGAAAATATACAAAATAATTTTATAACCAGAAAATTGCCTGTATTACCACTAACTTACTTCTATACCCTGTAAGGATATCTGCCCTGTTATTTGGAGTAATTTGCATATTTGTGATACCTCTCTGATGCCCTCTAACATGCTGTTGATACCGTGTGGTTGCCAGATGAGTGATGTGCAATATAATAATTTTTATGAGACTGTGTAAAAAGTAGTTTTGTATAAGAAAGTGTTGTTGGTTGTGGTTTTTTTTTCCTGTAACTTTTTCCCATAAGAATATCCTTAACTCAGGCTAATTCGTTTATGCCAAATCTCTAAGTTGAAATGGTAACCATCAAATAAAGCACTTTTACTCAGGACACATCTGCATCCTACAACTCTGCAGATGAGCATTCTGGCCCATATTAAGAGGGATTTACTTTTGGTAGCTTTCCCAAGCAGACTTGGAGTTTGAAAGAATAATTAAAAAAAAAAAAAAAAAAGGAATCCAAAAGGCTTTCCTTCAATGTTTATTTCCACTGAATTCATATCCAGGAAATTCAGAAGACTCTCCTAGCACAGACTAATTGGAAGATGTAGGAACATGAGAATAGCATAAAACACTCCCTTCATGAGATGCTCACACAGAAATTCATTGGTATTCAGCAAACTAGAAGTTCCCCTCTGTGGCATCTCTGTGAACTCTGATTCATTTGGCCTGTGGAGCAACTAGAAGCAAACCTTTTGAATAAAGTTTTTTATTTATTATTTCTGTTCAGATTGCTGTTAACTCCAGTCATTTTATATTCCTGTAGTGCCACCTCTCTATGGACAAAAAAACAAAGTAAAATCCTCTTCCTTGTGCGCTCCCAGGGCTCTGGAGTTGAATGGTTGTACTCACCTGGCCTCAGGTAGGTGGCTGGGAACTGCAATTATCCATTTCTCTCTCATTTCTTCACTGCCTGGGTGTGTTGGGATGCCTGGGATAAGGAGGGAAGGGACCTGAGGCTCCAAGCCAGCTCTGGCGGGCAGCTCTTTCAGTCATGTAAATATGGTTGGGTAGAGTAGAAAGAATATTAAAGTTCCCTAATTAAGGGCAAATGGCACCTCAAGCCCCCAGAAAAGGGCAAACCTTAATAACAGAACTTTACTTTTTTCAATATTGTAGCCAGACAACCATAAATCTCCAAAACCCATGTGAGCACAGCCTGCCTGGGACCTTAGGGAGGGCTGACTTAGAAAATTCCCAGTTTTTGGAACTGTGGAAAAACAGTATGCGTGGATAAAGGTTCCTTTCCAGTTGCTTTCGTACACTGAAAACAAAACAAACAAACAAAAAAGACACACACACACACACACACAAAACCAAACCCCAAAGCTGCTACTTCCACTCCTTTTATATGGAGGTGGTAACTGTAGATATTTCCTAAAACGAGACTCTTTCTGATCCTCACAGATTCCAGTGGAAGTTCTTCAGAGTATAAAATATTCATGAAAATGGATGTAAAATATCATCCACTTCATTTTATTTTAGCAGTAAATTAAAGCTACTGACCTCTAAAAAAATTATAACGGTGGTTAGATTACCAAGGAAGGAGTTCATCCCTATATCAGCACGCTGAAACTACAGAAATTAGATCACTCTGGCTCCATTAAGAAGTTCAAGAATTGTAACAGGGGTCTCTAGATTTCTAATAAAACAGCATATACAGTATGATTACAATACATTATATCTCTATATAATATTTGTTCATTTCCTCAGTCTTTTGAACTTCATGGTCCTTTGATCAATTATTTTCGGAGAAGGAAATTGAAATTTCCTACATGGCAGCTTTGACAAATGTGCAGCATATATATTGTATAGCATTCTCAGGGGAGGACTTCAGGAGTAAAATTAGTTCCACCAACATGCTGTGAGTTCATCATCCTGGGCCTTCCTGAATCCTTTGTCGTGGCAAATGTGCAAAGGACCGTTTCATCTTTATCCCAGCTTAGAAACATTGCCTAAGATCACTCTTATTACTCTTCCTAATTGCCTTCCCCAACACTTCCCTCCCTTTCTGAATATGGGTTTAATAAAGAGGTATAATTTCCCCATGGAAAAATAAGTGAGGAAATAAAACGTGTGTGAGTGTATAGAACTGCCTGCACACACACTCACATATACATAATTCAGAGGAAGAATTACTATCTCAGCAGGCAATATATGTCTTCCATTTAGGAGCAGGCCAAAGATGATGATAAAATCATTAATTCTGTCAATATAAATGCTAAATAGAAATGGGAAATTGGATCTCTGCCTCGTGTCACATTTTCTCCGGTAGGAAATTGCAGCAGAGAAATTCAATCTGACGAACCTTCTGTGTTTATGGCCCCTCATCAAAGGTACAGCACATGGTGCACAATAAATAGTCTGACACCTCTTAATTAAACAGTGCTATTGTTTAGCCCAGAATAAATGCCTTTTTTTTTTTTTTTTTTTTGCTTGGCCAACAAACAAGATACAAGCTCTCCCAGGGGCCATAAAATAAAGAGGCCATAAAGTTAACCAAAAACAAATTGACAACCCTGCACTAATTATCTCTGGCATTATAGCACTGCAAAGGGGGCTATAGGTTGATAGATAATAGGAGTGAGCCATTAGTAGTAAAGCTCTGAATGCTCTGATCTTTGTAAAGAGAGTGGTTTTTACCTCCAGTGTAGGTGTTGTACAATTTTCTAAATTACCATCTTAGATATATTTGCAAGCTGGATGGGTCAAAGTATTATTTCTGGAACCAAATGGCTACATCGTAGCTGGGGAAGCCTTTTTTGGACAGATGTAAGATGTTTGACTCCCACGCTGGATGATTTCGGGGGCTTGTGGTGAAGAGAAGGAAAGGGAAAAAGTGAATGTGAAATAAATGACTCTGATATTACAGTGTGGGTTCAAACACAACAAGAAGGATATTCAAAATTTTCTGTGCATATCTGTGATTTGCTTTTCCCAATACACAGAATACTTCTTGCTGGTTGTGGATGTGAATTCGGTTTTGGCCAAAGATTGTAAAAGTGAAACATCTTTTCGATTTCTCCTTCTCTTATCTCTTCAATTACCTTAATGGATTTATCTTCCTAGTGGGAAAGAAAATATTAAGACCCCCACCCCATAGAAGGCCAGAGTATTAATATGGATTTCTGAATGCAATAAATTGGTTTTTTAAACATTACAGTCTTCTGCATGACTGAATTATTTTATTAACACTTCACCTGTAAATTATTTCCTTAAAAACTCAGTCAAGAACCGCAAGAAAGAAAACTGCTGCTCTTTCTTATAAGACAGTTGACCCATGGGGGACTTTGTTTTCTTTACACCCCATGAATACATTTTAAAATTAACAAATCAGTAAAGGGAATTATTCTTTTCACTCTTTTTCTACTCAATTCAAGCACTGAAGAGAGTCCATACTGAAGATCCCAATGTTGGTTCAAAACACCAACATTTTACTTAACTTTGAGCAGACATGTGCTGTTACTTCATGTCCAGGTTGCCTTCCAAGTTTGCACAGGAAAGGGGTAGCTAGCACTCAAAAATTGGCTTTACAAGCAAAAGGCCTGGTTTAAAAATCATCCAGAAATAGTTCTTTCCTGTAACTCCTAATAGGTGTTGTTGAACTCCCATATGCACAGAAGCATTTTAAATGATGTGTTTCTCTTCCTAGCTAACCTTTACTGATCTTTCAAGCCATGTTATCTTTGGGAATCAATAATCTACCAGCAGAAGAAATTACAAGGACATGGAAAGTGCTCCAAGACCTGTGACTTGGAGTGCAAATGATGGAAAGCTCTCAACTGGAATTACTGTCTGAAATCTCGCCGCTCATAAGGGCAAACAACCCCATTTTGCTGTGCCCATTAACCTGCATATGAGCAACATTAAAAAGCATCCCAGCTGAACTGTGAGACCCAACTGGAGATGAAGGGTTTGTTATAGCTGTGTTCATGTGCAGTATTCTCAAGTGGACTGTGTGGCTGGAATACAGAACAAATCCTATCACTCCCAGAAAAACAGATTCTGTAACAGCCCCGCTGTCAGAGATCTATCTGACTGTGCTTTCAAAAAGGAGGGGCTGTTCCAAAACCCAGTGTGCTGAGTGGAATGGAAATGTGCTGCTGTTTCATCTGACTAAAGTTTTGAATTGTTAATGCTCTCTGCTGTGTGCAGCAGCACAATAAAACTGGTATAGAAAGGCAAAATAAGTATGCACGTGGTAAATTTAGATGCAAAATTAGAGGCTGTGGAGAAAAGAAACGGTGGTGAGAGAGAGTAATTAAACACAGATTAATTTTTGCAGAGGCTGTGGCGAGATTCCTCCAAGCCTTTAATCCAAATTTCATGTTTTTAAAGACCATATAAAATCAAAACCACTGCGAAGGATGGTTATACAGGATTTAGTCAGCACTGAGAAAAACGAATTTCCAGTTTTACCTTTCCTTCAGAAGTTCTGGACCAGTAACAGGATTGAAGCAGCAGCCAGCCCACCTCTCAAGGCTCTTCATGAGTGGAGTAGGCACATCCCTTCGTGGCAGATGGGCACTATGAATTCACGGGTTTTTTTTGGTTCTATCTTCGCATTTTTATTTGTACCAGTAACTTCTGTTATAACCCTTAAAAGACAGAGGTCTCTTCATATCAGTATTTTTCCAGCCAATTCTCCGAGGTAACCCCAAAAGCATTTCCCAACCAACTCCACTTTGAGAGTCATCAGCTAAAAAATAAACCTGAAAATTATGTATACCAGGAAAAAAACTTTGGGATACTACACCTCACCAAGTACCACATGCATTTTTATATCAGTTGAAACCTGTTGACTGCAGTATTTCTGCCTGTCTTCTGGTAGAACTCAGAAAATGTCTCTGAATTACAGAGCTGTTGTTGAGCTTTGAGAGTGTCTGGTTTCCCTTCAGTGAATCCTTCAGGAAACCTTTGGTGTGCTTGCCCCAAGGGTGGTATTGGGCCTGGGAGAGGCTCTTTTTTGCCTTTATGTGTACAAAGGATTACCAGTCTTTAACATATACACTAAAATTCTTTGATTCTCACTCCCTAAACCACGTCCCTAAATTTGTAAATCCAGCAATTTCTTGAAATCTTTCAACAAAGATGTAGAGCGAGACCATGTGAGCAAAAAACCTGTAGCTTTGGAGGGTGGGGGAGAAGTCAGCCTTTGGAACTTCTAATCAGAGTTAGCTGGGAATATCCAGAGATGATTTTCTTTTGGCTTGCCTACTAAACTCAGTACTGCCTAACTGCACTGGTGAGCTGCTGTAGAGTAAGAAAGTTGAGCTGATTTTCATAATGCCTTAACTCAAAATTTCTCTATTTATTTTTCAGCGGTGGCTCAGTTTAAGAGCAAATCTGTAGAAATAACATTTTGCTAATTGATACCAAATACACAGGTTAATGCAGGGTAAAAGGCAATTGCAAGTAGTGTCAGATACTGGCAATTGGTATTGTGAAGGAAGTATGTTTTTGTTTTCTTTTCTTTGAAATTATCCATTATGTTCTTTATGAAAATGGAAATTTTGGCGTTTCAGTTGAATCAAGTATGTGTGCATACTGATATTTTCTTTTTGCATTCCTAGTCATAAATTCTCCCTCTCTGCTCATTTATTTTTTTTAGTCCCTTCCTATTTAACTTTCTGGGAGTGTTCCTGTCCAGAATTTTTCCTGCTATATATATACTACAGAAATGAAGCTACAGTTTCTTAAATAAGTAGGACTTATGGGGAAAAAAAAATCATTACCACTAAGAGTATAACTAAGAGTATAACTTAGTGGTAATGATTTTATTTCCCCCCATAATCATATTTCTGTTGTTCTTTGCTTCTTATTAAATGTCTGAAATGATTTTCTGACCTGTAGAAATTTAAAAAAGCATCTGTATCATAAATATAAGGCAAATTTGGCGATTCACAGGGAGAGACCCAGTGTGAGCATCACCCTGTGTGGGAGGCATTTTGCCAGGGCACTTCCTTTTTGCGTGTCAAAAATACCTTTGGATCCTGCACGCTCATGCCAAACAGAAAGAGCAAAGAAATTCAGGCCCTCCAGGAGACCACCTCTAGACTGAGAGGAAACATATGCTCCAGAAGCAGTGCTCTTTTTCATTCATCCAGCCTGGCATAATCCTCGCATTCCCAGACTGACTCTTGTCAGGACTTAAAAAAAAATGGATGTGGGGGCAGCTGGAGTAGTTTCCGTTCCACTTTATTTAGGCTGTGCATCTTATCCTGCCACAGACTTGGCAGACAAATGCCAGCCTTTCTTCAGCTCTTGGTGGAGATGACTAAACCAAAGCACTTGCATTGATTTTAGGATGATTTAGTGACCCCGTGTCAGGGAGATGTCTGTGGATTCTTTTCTCGGTGCTGTCACAGTAACAGTTTAAATTGGCTGGGATTCACAGTTCAGACTTCATCTCTAATCCCCATTAACAGGGTAGTGTTGCTTTTCATTAGCCATTAATGAGTGATTTGGTATGGGCTGGGTGCTTTCTAGGTGGCCTCAGACCATGGGATCCTGTACAAATGCCACAATTTTCCCTGTGAGATTTTCTTAACTTGTTTGTTCTAAAGGAAGTTTAACAAGCCCTGGCATTGAGTTTCTTTATGAACAGTATTATGTGCATAAAAAAACACCCCCTACATTTATTTTGAGATACCTTTATTTATTTCAAATTGTTCCTCTAGAAGAACAAATTTTCAGAGACTTCTAGAAATAAATCTGCAAATGTCTGGAGGAAAAAAGAAATGTCGAGCACCGGGGCAGTGCTGGGATCAACATGCACCAGTTAAAATCAGACTTAGTGCAGATAATCTGTGCATAATATTTTGGAATTTCTTTTAGACATTGTTTGGAAATTTACATGTGAAAATAAGGCAGGACAGGATATACTCATCAAAATCTTAACGTGTGCATGAGAGCGTTGTAGTTTAACTCAAGTGAGTGCTGCAAGACAATAAATCACATAAATAGCAGTGTTCTATCAGGATTCAGAAATGACACTGTGATTGTGTTGGACATAATGGAACAGAAATGTCTGAATGAGGAAATGTGGCCTTGGGTTCATGCCAGGCTTAAATGCAAGGGAGGAGAAAAATATAAACGCAAATTTTGTTTCTATTGGAGCATATTTGTGTTTGTGAATGGTAAATTCATCTAAGATCACGTGAGTAGATCTGAAAATCCATCAGTCAGTGAACGCAAAATTAAGCCATGTTAATCATTGGGACATTTTTTATAAGACAATTACACGTTGAAACAGGTTCTGAGAAGAGTGTGATTCCAACAACAACATAACCCTACCTTGGGAGCTCAAGGCATGTGTAGATATGAATTTTCTGGAAAAGGCAGACACTAAAATATGTGTGGAGTCAAAGGATTATACTACTGTGAGAACTCTTGTATTCCAAATTTTCTGACCTGGCTGTAAACCTTAGGCATTAAACACATTTCCTCTTTCTTTTGTTTCTGGAAACAAGAAATAACTTGGATTTCTTTATTCTTGCTTCTTTATTCTCCTTTTCCGTGACTTTGTAGCATTCAAGACTGATGAGAAAAGGTACCTTTGTAGGTTCAGATATCAATTTATGCAATAGTATTTTGTGTTTTGGGGAATGGACAGACTAATTTTTACTATTTTTGACTAATTTTGACTATTCAGAAGAGAGAGATAACGTCTGTGTGTTGAAATTCTGCATCATTCCTGATAACAAGCAATGCACATTCAATAGACCAGATGCAAGACCAGTAAAAACAAACAAACCAACCAAACCCCAAAAAGTGAGTCAAGCCTTAATTTATTTTTATACCACATCAAACCTTCAAGAGGGAAAACAAATTTTCCAACAATTCTTTATGTTTGTTTGGTTTTTTTTACTTCTTATTCCCTGTGATTTTTCCCTATATGATAGCTCTTGAATTGCTACAACGAGAAAACTGCTGTTTTCATTTTTTACAGCTAATGATTAAAGTAGCCAAACAGCACTAGGAAACTACCTGAGGAAGAAGATCCTTCTTGGAAAATGAAGACCTACATCTACTTTTGTCTTCTCTCAGGTAGAAGACTCAGCCCTGTCTGAGGATTCTTGATGAGCAAGTCACAGGTGCCTTATTTATCCCACATCTTTCTGTAAATATTTTTAAATTTTTGTCAAAATTTTGCAAAGCAAAAAAATATTTCTTTCACGGGAGGACTGCACAGTCAGTAGTTCATCTATCTCACGCTTTAGGAATCTTGAATTATGTTCGTGTGTTTGTGTCACTAGCTAGTGAACCAGAAGGATTTTAGGAGTTGAGAGTTTCGTGTTTCCCCTGAAAAATCTGACCACACCAGCAGTAACCTAAAAGCTCTGCTTTTAGTGTTAGGAGAAAGATCTGAAACAGATCTGAACAGGCTGTGCATCTGTGAATTAAAGCCATGCTCCTGTCTGGTGCAAGGATGGGCTTTCCATATTTTCTCCCTCCAGTTTGGGCTAGACACTTGTATTTCTTTGGATACTCAATTTGTAAAACTCAAGTTTTAAAAGTATTTTGCCATTAATAATAATGGCATTAATAATGGGGGGAGGGGGAAAAAGAGTATAACATGTTGCCAGGAAAAATACATTAATCAATCTAACAGTAATAAAAAAGTCATTAAATTCATGGAGAGTGCAGGTTTGTAAAACTGAAAGGGTGCACGTTTTCCAGCTCCACTTCCCTTCTGGATGCTGCTGGTGAGTCACAAGGGTATTTGACTGATCCAAAGATTCAGTGATCACACAAAAAAAATTCTTGAGCACCATTTGTGATAAAACAAGCATAGCTGAACAGGTTTTGGAGGGCTTTTTGGTTGCTGGTCAAAACAAAGAAATGAGAAAAAATTTATAGTCTTGTAGAACCTAAACAGAAATTATTCAGGGCAATAGGGGAAAGAGAAAGTTTTATTAAACAAAATCCATAATTTTACTTTGGTTTAGCTTAAAACTTTTCCATTAACTCAACAGAAATTTGCTTTTGTGTTTTGTTTTCCCTGTTAAGATCAGTTTCTAAATGAGAAATGACTCTTCAAATAATTGGAAGACAAAGTATTTAGGAATTTTTAAAATGCTTCCCACCCACTTATTTCATCCAATTCAACAATGAATCCACCTTCAGTTTCTCTACAATTTTGGCTTTGGGACAATTCAATTTTCCACTGATTTCTCCAATCTGTTACAAGAAGCACCCAGCTTTGATCATGTGTCCCCTCATAAGGAATAGGTGTGTCTGTCTGGGAACAGCCAACACAAAAAATAAAAGATGTGTAACTGCAACAGCTTAAAAGAAAGTCTCAAGGAATTGGGATGCTCAGGAGTGAAGAGAGTTGTTGAGCTCAGGCTCACTCTCAAATTTTATGTCCCTGTAATTTCTGAAATCATCTGGGGATTTGGTCTTACATCCCAGTAATACCTTCTGTGATACCTGTGGTGGAGAGGCTTATACTGTTATGAGTATTGAATATTCTTTTATTGAATAAATATATCTATGCATTGAAGAATTAATTGAATATTCATTTTTCTCCAGGTATGTTGGCTACAGACAGTATGTGGAGAGTCTTGAAGTCTTTTTTCCTGCCCTAGGGTCCTGCAGGCTTTAAAGGTCTTTAAGGTAAGGTTCTTCAGAGTGACTTGCAAAGCTAAATGCAATCCCTGACACCTCCAGAGGTTTAGCATCTGCCTTCAGAAAATCCACATCTCCTCACTTTTTAATTCTTGGATTTTTCCCTCAGCATAACAAGAAAAAAAAAAAGAAGTGTGAATGAATAGTTAGTATAATAAATGTCCTCAGTATAATAGAAAGGCGTGGAGAAGTGAGAGGAAAACTGAATAGCTGTTTTCATAATGACCATTATTAACATTGTGTTATTTTACAACATCACCTTGTGTTTCTAATGGTACTTAGCTCAATAGCAGTATTACTGTGGGGTTTAGGTCATTACCTCTGAAGTGTCTTTCTCACAGAGCAAGCATAAGCTTGGCCATATTAATGCAAAAAGAAAAATGTTATTGCATTTAGGCCCACGGGCCCCGCACTGAGGACTGTGGTTTTAACACTAAAGTATCACGATAGCTCAATCATACCTTGAAAATCCTGCCACGAGACAGCACTTTGATGAATTCTTTATGTGGGCAAATGGGGCAATTGCCTTTGTGTGTGTTTGAAGGGGTATTGATCTCTCAGTTGTGCTTTTGTATTCAGTGTTCTTAATTGGGCTGTTTGATTTTTTTGTTATGGCTAATTTCGGCTGGTTTATATTTTAGCAAGAAAGGTTGCCTTTTACTGAACCTTCAGTAGGAGTAACAAGATTGTAATTTAACCTAATTCTGCTTGTTTCACTGATAGAAAGGTTGTGGTACTGCCTTATTGATTTGGCTTATAATAAAACACTGCTTATAACAGTGGCAGCTGCAGGAACGGGGACTCATGTTTGCAGCCTAAGAAAAAATACTCACAAACCTACTGTTCCTCAGATCCAGCATGGTAGGACAAAAACATAGGAAGAGAGAGCTTCTTTAAGGGTGAATCACTGGAGAAAAAGGAGTTGGGGGAGTGTGGGGGAATTTGAGTGTTTCCTGACGTTTCTTTCTGAAAGTTTCCTCTCTGCTGGAGAAGCTCAGTGGGAGGACAACAAGCCCTGAGTCTCCAGACTCTAAAAACCCCAGCAAAGGTGAGAGATGACTGACTATTCTTGGATGACAGCTACCTCCTTGGCAGACCCTCCCTGCAAACCTCCCACTGGAGACTGCAAGCAAGCTCTCTCCTGTGAACTGCCAGGGAGCTTTCATGTTTTGTGAACCGTGAAAGCTGAACTTTCTTCAAGTATCTCTAAGAACAGCCCCTGTGTACCAGTGTGCTATTTCAAATGCCCTGGCTTTGCTGATCATTAGATACATTTTGATTAAGTCATGCCAAGTTCCTTTTTTTTTTTTTCCCCCCCCTGTGAAATAACTTGGTCTCTGACACGTGAGATAATGAATGTGGAATTGCTATTAAAATAACATCCAGGACCAGTATCCTCAGTAAAATCTAGTCAGACTTAATATTACCTGACATTAGAGAAGAATGTGTTGCAGATAAGGGATGTGACCTGAGATGCCTATAAAAGGGGCAGAAATGAGACTCTTCCAAGAAAATAAGTTACACTGACAGAAGGACAGCCTGACAGAAAGTTTGCTGTGGGAGATTTGCCCTTGGCACATTATCCAAGAGGAATTTGTGCTTTCTGCTGCGAGAGCCCCTCTTTTCCTGCAGATTCTTGCTGTTTTCTCAAGTACTGACACATGTTCTCCTCCAGCAGCCAGGGTAAAAATGGTGATACAGTCCAGGCAGTACTTGAATTTCCACGCAGAGGTCTTTCAGCTGGAATTACTCATGCAGGACACACGGGCCGGAACTCTGCTGGCTCTCCCTGCTCCGTTTGCAGCTGTGTGTCCCAGGGAACAGACCAAGCCAGCAAAGCCTGGTCTTTCTTTCTAAAAGTGCAAGAGGAGGAAAATTTGTTAGGTCCAAGCAGATGTCTTCTGGAGAGAGATGTAGGGAAAGGTCACCACAGTTGCATGTTGTGCCCGAAGTAAAGCTTGGGACAGAATTTTGTCATTAATCATTAAAAGAAAATTAAATGAGCAAAGAAATAAACCTAAATTATGTTAGAAATTAACTTGGATTCTACCAATTTCACCAGGAGCTGATAATTCAAAATATGACAGTGGCAAGGTCCTCTAATCACTTCATGATTGTGAGGCAGCTACTGCTGCCCTGTTGTCATGTATGATTTGCATATATTTTTGTTTTGGGAAGTTGAGGCTTCTTTTAACCTAAATTTATTAGCAGCGCTGTCAAGGCAAGGGCTTTAGAAAGAGTATTTCTCTTTAGAGAGTCTTATTTTTTCTGTATGTGTAAACACACATACATTAGGGTCTATTAGCAAGGAAAGGAAGAATCTACAGCATTTTCTAAGCACGTGAAGTACTCCAGTCCTCGTGAAAAGACTGAGCAGGATCAGTTGGTGAAGATGGTTAACACAGGGACAAGGACGTAGGAATTGAAGCCACCAGGGAAAATAAATGGTTACAAAGTACTCAGGAAGCCTAGATGCTTTCGAGTTTTGCCTAGGTCTGACTAAAATAATCCTTGGGCGGAAAGCAATCACAGAAACATCAGGAGGAAATTTTGAGAAAGGTAAAGGAAGGTCTCAAAAATGGACAAGCATTGGGACTACCCAAGCAAAGAGGGAAGCTGAGGGGGGTCTAGTAATCATAAGCTGAGCAGCTTTGTTTCAACCCCAGAAAAATTAAGAAAGTTATAATTTTAGATACCTGGAAGATCACAAGGAGAAATATGTAACAGCCGGGGGTGGATTTTTCTAAATTATTACTAATTAATCAATTTTCTTCTAGAACATAAGAGAAAGAGGTAGCATTTCACTAATTCTTTTAGCTGCATCACAGTTTATAGAAAAGGTAGGGAAATACAGACCAGCTGATATTCCAGTAAAAGCAAATAAACCAAAAACAGTCCCCAGCCTTCCCATTTCATCCCTGCACTGGTAGACCTTGACCAACTGAACAACCACAACCTCTCATACTCCTTTACTTCTCCAGGGGCAGAAAAAATGGTCTTTCTTTATCATCAGCAATTGGGATTACTGGGCATCATTCTCTTCAGTGTTCAAGGATCAATTCCTTGGACACTACAAGCTGGCCTAAACCAAAACTGTGTCAGCATGAGAGCGGTGAAAGGGTAAAGATTGCCTGATGTTAATTATGTTACAGCTTAAGTGGAACCGTTGCTGCAGCCCAATCTGTTTCCTGCCTGACCTGTCTAAAGGATCCAGGGCTACGAACAAACTCCTTTATTATCACCCATCTCCCTTCCCTCCCCACCTATCAGGGACGGCTGGTTTAAGCTTTCCATGCCTCGTGCATTTTTGCTGTCCTACGTTTAACCACAATATCCTGTTCCTGCAGGTGCACAAATCCCTCTCTGCAGCCAGGGCTGTGTCGGTCCCGGGGAATATTTTCCAGAAGTTTGTGGATGCACTGGCTGGGATTTTTCTCCCGTGTGCACAGTAAGTGCTTGCAGCTCAGCACTGCTGAATGTATTTATTTTCCACCTCTCTGCAGGTTCTTTGCAGGACGTTTTTCTTCCTGCCAGAATGACCGGTGCCTGCTCTGTTAGAATGCATCTTCCTGAGCGACTTTTAGCAGAACAACACCCCTTGTATATGCTAAACAGGATGGCAAACAGGTGAAATCAGGAGCAGTGAAGGATGAAGTAGGAGAGGGAGCTGACACTTTGTGGTTTCAACTCCTTTCATATGTTAAAATCCCGATGTTTGAGAAGTTTTCAGCTCTTCCTGTTTTCGACGTCTCCAGAAGGTTGAGAAGCTGAGTCATAAAGAAAGTCAAGTCCTGTTTCGGTGTTCTAAAAATCAGTAGTTTAATGAATGTTCCAAGCATTCATTCAGCCTTTTGGTATGCAGAAAGTTGTGCTGAATCTTTCATTTGAACGTATGATCGACTTGGGCTGTTGGTTTGGGATTTTTAAGCTTGTCTGAGAAATTTCTACTGTGCTGCTCAGTTTTTGCCCCAGCCCTGCCACAATAACACTATCAGAACCAATTGTGCTTTCCAACTGCTTCTTTAAAAAACAAACAAACAAACAAACAAAACAAAATAAAACCCCAAAAAAATCACTCTCTTCTGAAAGGGCTAAACAATTTTTGCATCAGACTTCATATACCTAACTTCCAGACAAACCAGGCAAGGCAGGCAGAAGGCCAGGAGAAATGCAAAAAAACTCACAGAACATAGAGCTGTCCTGTGAGATAACAATGCAGGTTATAATATATATGCAGGTTATATATATAACCCATAAAACAAAAGAAAAAGGGAATTAAAGATGCCAGATGACCAATATCCAAAGCAAAACCTTTCAGAGAGAAATAGGTGGTGCTGAAGGTTTTTACAGTGTTTATGCCAACCAGGACTTATCAGTGTTTTGAGAATCTCTTGGAATGAATGGGAAGTACTGTGGGAATGCAATTTTTAGTACCAGAGTCCATGTCTGAAAGTTAAAGCCAGCAAAGTGATTTAACCTTTTTTTTTTTTTCTTTCCCCTTGACTGTACATTTCAAAGGTGCAAAGTTATTTAACTCTGGAATTTTTATTTTTAGGAAAAGATTTACTGAAAATGCCATTAATGTAGTGTCAGTGTCTTGGGTAACAGCTTGTATTTGCCCTATCTAGAATGTGATTAAATCATACGTTAATAATTTAGTCTATTGTATTCAAATTAAAAAGTAGGTTTAGTATCATGAGAGCCAGGCAGGGAGCAACGTTCTACACTTACTGACTGGGAAATCTGAAAAGGAAGGGGAACCAAGAGTCAAATGGAGAACTTCAGATTGAAGTTGCTTTCTTGAGGATAGAAAAATATTTTACTGGAATAAAAGTCAGGTCTTTTGAGAAAGCATGTTTAGTTTTGGCTTAACTTCATTAGTATAACTAATACCGTCTCGACTTTTACAGCAGCCTTGCTTTTAGCAGCTCAGGAGGCTTCAGGAGGAGTCAAAGCACGAGGAAGATTTTGCAGGGACAGATTTAACATCCATGATTGAGCTAAAATAAGGCTTTAAACAAAACTGTGCACCTATATTGCATTTCTCTTTTAGTCTCAAACCTGCAATTTGGTGAAGCTCGTTGGTTCTGATAGCGACCACCTTTGGGGAAAGTTTTAACTCAAGTGTGTGTTGGATGTCTTGCAGAATTTGGTTTCTTTGCCAAAGAGATGCCCCAGGAGAAGCTTGGATTATTTTGTTATTGTTTTCTGGGGAGATTCTGCAGCATCATTTTGCCCTGTGAATTAGGAATTCTTTGGAGGGTGGGTATTTTTGTTTGGACGGTGTAACTGGTTTTTTTAATCACTGAATGGCACTTCTCAGTGATTTCTTATGGTAATTTTATCACAGAGGTTTGATTTGCCTCGGTCTCTATTTCTGTAAAAGAGAAATGGGATTTTTGTTGTTGCAAACCGGTTTTCAGGCAATGGAAGTATATTTTATTTCACGTGACAGCAGCTGTGCTGTGTCTCTAAATGGTGTGATCCAACTGTAAAGAGGAGTTGAGGAGTAGAGCAAAAATGCAGTAAGAAAGATGAAAATATCAGGATGCACATTTAGCAGATGTTATTATTCCACAGCATGTTTCAGTAACTAGTTAATTCAGTTTATAGGGATATTTATGTTTAGAAATAGGTGTCTCCCTGGGTGGGGCCAGCAGATTGGTAAAACTGCATCACATAAACAGACAGATTACCAAAGAAGCACAACAGGGTCAACTTGTTGTCTTGATCAGATGATTTCAATGATTTCTAAAGAACCATCTTCTCTGGGGCTTGTCTTTTCCTTGGTCTAACCTAAAAACCCTAAAAACTCTTTTGGAGCACGTTTTCCTTTCAGAAACCCAGAGAATCTCTAGTGCCATGAGACACTTTTCTCAAAGAAGCCCAGGCCCTTCAGAAATGAATTCTTACAGCAGCATCACTCAACATGAAACCAAGCTGTAAAAGATTTCCCTGAGGCTCAGAATAGGTATTATACATCCAGACCACATTCTTTTAAAGGCATGTATTGCTTTAAAAAAATAGAGGCAGGCCATAATTTTTAACCTTCTCTAAAAGTGGTTTGATAGACTAGAAAGAGACCCTACAAATGCAAACATTATGTTGATATATTTGCCCATATGTGATGATCCAGAGAGCACATTTTCCAAAGCACTTCTCATATGACCCCATGCTGTACCTCTTTAAGGCTTGGGTGCCTGTCAAGGTGTGACAGGGCAGGGGTTTGTGGCCATAAGGTCTGAGAGGAGAGGTTTTCATGCCTTTTTCTGTCCTGTCCACGCCCCAGCAAAAGCCAAAAGGATTCTGTTGGAAAAAAAAAGTCAGAAATGGAAGAGTTAGCAAACACATATTCAGATGGCCACCGTTTGCAGCCTGTTTTTTGGTGTAAATGAGAGGGGAAAAAGGCAGAATTTTTTTCTGATTAAGCTGTCATTGAAAATTGTCCCCCTAGAAAGACCACTCCAGATCAGGCTCTGAATTTTACAGTTTTCTGTAGTGCTGCTCTGTAGGGTACAAACCCCACATCTGACACCATCTGACTCACTGTTACCCTGGAAGAAGTTTTAGATTCTTCCAGTTCCCTGTTGCTGATTTTAAACCTTTATAGCTGGGCTGTATTTTTTTTTTTTTTTTATGTGCCCTGTATTTTCATTCTGCCCTAAACTAAATATTGCCAGCAAAGGATGGGAACTTGCTTATCTCCATGATGTTTATTTAAAATAGAGACCTTTTGAAAGCAAATGATTTCATGGCTACTATTTGCTCACTTTTTTTTTTTTTTTTTCCATGTGGAAAAAGTATCTAACCATCTTCCTTTTTTTTTTTTTTTTTTTTTTTTTTAGGTTTTGAGGAATTAGTTGGGGTTTTTTTAAATCCTTAGGTTCTTTAATGGTGTCTCCCTCCTGCCTACTTGATTTTTTCTCACAGCTCAATCAACACCGATTATCTCCGTGCCAGAACAATCCAACCACTTGTTGACATTACTGGATATTAAAATTCATGCAGTTCAGTTTTAAAAAACAGTTACAGTCCAGGAGCACATGGAAACCCTGCATCAGTCAAAGCTAATGGAAGTAGCCTTAAAATGTAAATGGACCAGTGCTTAAGGTGACCCAATGTTACATGTGCATGTGCTTTCTAGGACTGACTTCAAATAATTTTAGGTGTTTTGAAAGGTGAGAATTTAAGTTTTAAGTTACTTTGACAGCTGAATAATTATATTCTTCTGAGGTGAAATTAGCTTAGAAAACATGATTTCTTTTTCTAATGACAAAGCAGTGTTTATCTGTAAAGATAAGTCCAAAAGCAGTCTAAGAAGCAGAGCTTGATTCTCAAAATATCTATTTACATCATGAATGTTCTTGCCTTACATCACATGAAAAGGAGCAAATTTTGAGGAAAAAAAAAAAGCAGAATATATTTTCATATAAGGCAAGAATGTTACCTTAAAGCCAAATCTTCACTTGTGATGGTGGAAAAAGGTTTTTCTCATCTTGTGAACCCAAAATCTTGTGAAATTACTAAAAAACAGGGAAAATAAGTTTAGCATTATATTTAGTATAAGTATTTAGTATAATATATAATATAGCTATATATTATATGTAGTATTATAATGTATAATATATTATATTGTTATATATTTTATATATAACAGTATATAGTATAATATATATAAAATATTATATAGTTATATATTATATATATTTTCAGATCCCCTACTTTCTGTTTTTATCTGCAGCCACACAGAAATATCAGCATTTCCTGTAGCAGTGTCTTCTTTAAGGACATCTATTGTAAATTTGCATATTCATACAGTGTGGAGTTAATATTACAATAACTAGATTTTGGAGATTTTTTTTCTCTTAGGTGTTCCCGCTTTTTCTTAGGTTCTTCCCACTTTACCCTTTTACTCCATGCACTTCATTTTTCTTTCAGATGCAGAACTATATTCTCATACTCGGACTTTAAAGTGGAGGAAAGAAATGACAGCTGGTGAATGTGAAGAATATGATTTGAAGAGCACCCAGAAAAGCAAAATTGCAGGATTATCTAATACACTATCACACCCAAAACACCCCTGTGGTGATGTGATAGTTGGAGAAGAGTTTATATAGTTATAGATGTCCAAAATAAAAACATTCTTCAGCCAGAATATATATGACAGATGATTCTTAGGCACCCACAGAGCCCACCTTAATTACAGATATTTTATAGCCTTGGTCCTATATCAGATTCTTCTCTCAGAACCGATCTATGGTGATATTTTTATACTGGTGGGTGAGATGCTCCCCTCTTGTCCCCACAGCACTCCTCACTGCAGTGTTCACAGGAATTAAAACAGCAAAGTGACTGAACTCTCCAATTTCCACCTGTGGCCATGGCAGAAATGTCAGCTGTTTGTCAGAAGCTTGAGAAGTCACAGGGCAACAAAAAGTGAAACACCTGAATGGCGTAAAAGAAATTTGAGCATTTTAGTCATTTCACAAGTGGGTGGTTCTACAACAGGATGTTATGTGCAATTAAATGGATATAATATTTGCCTTCACTGAAGTTAATGGAATGATGTGAGTATAAACACAGTGCAGGAGTACAATTCAGTCAATCAGTCACCCTCACAGAGGGAATGATGTCATCCCCTGTAGAGGATATCAGATGCTTCTCTAATTTACAGAAGGGAACATTTTTTCTTTCAATGCTTGCTGCAGGTTTGAAAAAAGCCAATAACCTACATCAGCTCAGTGCTGTTCCCAGTGGGCTGCAATTACTGTGTGGTCCCTGTTAGAAATGAGGTTTCCCTCCTGAGGATCAGCTCTGTGCTCACTGAGCAGCTCAAGTGAATGAGAGGATTGGGCAAGGGACAAGTGCAAAGCTCAGTGATGGTGACCATGTCACTGGGGAAGAGCAGGGAAGGGAGGGGATGAAGAGACCCCTTCAGAGCAGCCAGGCTAATTTCTTGCTATTACTAAAAGCAGAGGAAATGAAATAGAAGCTCCAGTGAATTATTTACGTTGCTGTGCTTCAAAGCAGATGGAGAGCTTTACGTGCCATTATGAAAGGCATGCAAGTTACAGTGACACGAGCCCTAATTATGAACAACTTAAACTGCACCATCTGTATTTAACAAAGCCCCATATGCAGGGGTATGATCCAGCTTGGTTGCCTGTGTTTGTCAGCAGCACGTGCAGAACAGACACCGAGAGGAAGACTCTGAAGACGCTCAGGCTGTGATGGAAGGAACTGGAAGTGCTTGCAGTGCCCCTTCTGCCTTCACTGACCAAAAACCAGGAGCAACAACCATTCCAGGACAGAATTAGTGCCCCCATGTGAAAGGAGCACTGATACACACATTTGTCAAATTCAGTAAGTTTTAGTTAACATTCACTTTTCTTTTTTTTTTTTTCCTTTCTTTTTTTTTTTCCATAATTTTTCTTTTTCTTTTTGGCAGAAAGTTTCACACCATCTTCCCCATGGCAACCTGAGCAGACAGAATGTAATTTTAGCTGTCCATATTGAAAGCCCAATCCTTTTTACCATCAACAGCTCACTGCTGGGCAAATTTGAGAAAAAGGGATCTATTGAACTCAGTTTAAAAAAATAAGAAAATTAATCCTCCTTTGGAAAAGGGAAGTTCATTGAGACAAACAGCCCTTGCTGGTGAACTCTTGGGATGACAAACATCTTTCTTTAGGAGGGTTTTGTGAAGCATCTTTTAATGAGAGATGGCAACAGCCGAGGCAGCTATTGCAGAGGATTCAGTTCATCTTCGGGCTGGGCTCTGTGTAATTATGAGATAAAAATAAAATACTTAAATGGGGGAGAAAAAAAGTGAAATCTTTACAAGAAAAAGTAAACGGTGAACACAGCATGATTGAAAAGTGAGAAGGGTTCATTAATGTCTTTTTCCACAGAAATTTGGATGTGAGGGATTGAGCTGACTGGAATAGATTCCCCCCCCATCCCCGTTTCCCCCCTCTCCATTCTGCTGCCTCTGATATGGAGATTTACACTGACCTCTGGGCTTTTAAATCTTGCAATTTGCCAGCTCTTTGATAGAAAGAACATTCTTACTGGCCACTTAATTCCTTTCTGATCAGTATTACACGACACCAGCAATCAGAAGGCCTTTGATTCACCAGGACAAAAGGGAGAATGGAAATGGACTTTTTTTTTTTCACCCTAACACAGCATTGCCACAGTCCCATGAGCTGCCTGTAATCCTGGTTTCATTTTTCTCTTTCCTGTTCTTTAGTGATGTTAGAAACCCAGCTTTAAGCCAGGCAAGAGCAAGATAAGGCAAGTTCTTTTACCATTTGGGTACTGAGGAAATAAATCTTTTTATCTCTCCCTGACTTCAGGTGCAGGAAGTAAAAAACCTTTTCTGTACTAACACTGAATAGGACTGGTCCATTCTGCTTTCACTGAAGCATTAGTTGCATTTCTAAAAAGAGACATATTTAACCACATAAGCCAGTGAGAATTGTAAGGAGAAAATGTGATTATTTTCAGGAAGATAACACTTTAGAGAAGGGAAACAGTTTGATCATTGGATGCTGATGCCTCTGGTGGTCTCCTGTATCAAACCAAGTCCTGGGGAACCATGAGGGTGAGGGCAGAAGTCTCAGCATCCAGCTCTCTGTAGAGGGATCTAATTGAAAACCCAGACAGTAAAAACCACCCTCAATTAAAGCTGTGACAGGAGGATTCTGGAGAAGCTCCACTAAATATTATTTCATGAATCTCATCCCAATTTTTTTCTTTACCAGTGAAATTATTTCAGTACAGACTATGTAAATATTAAGGGTTAAAATTAAAAGGGAAATAGAATTTAGATGGAATTTAGAGTTTCTGCTCTACCTTTTGTGTGTATATAGGGTACATACACTCCTTTCCCCACCATATCCATGGTGAGGAGTTGATGTTTAATCAGTTTTTGGAGTATTGTTTTCACCTTGTTTACCAAACAATGGTGTAGCTGTGTATTAAACCAGAAAAAAACCCACATACTTTCTTACTCAAAACAACACTATAGATTGATTCATGCAGCTTTATCTATATGGTTCATTAAAGTGGTTTATAATTGGAAACAAGGCAAGCTAAATATCTTGGTTTGAGGGCTGAAATAACTGGGAAAGAATTCAGGAACCACTGACATGAGAAGTTACTGATGTTGAGAAATTTTAGGCAGATTTGGAAGACTGTCAAACAGGTAAACTTTACTCACAGTATGCTATTTAATCATATTCAAAATATTTCTCAGGTTATTTGATCACAGCTGTTGAGAGCTTTGTATTTTTTGAAGTATTCTCTCTGATTTTTACAGGAAATACTTACACACAATAAATAAGCAGCAAGGAACTGATAAAAAGAACAGTAGTTTTTATCTGATAAAATTGATTTTGACAAAATTCTACCTCAAGAAAATTTTGGTACATTCTGGATTTGTCTGGAACAAAAACAAGATTCTAACCTCATAATCTATCTCTACCAGGAACATGTATTTTTTACTTAAATTGCTGGTTTTATTGAATAATTTATGCAACTAATTGCAATGGTCTCTGTGTATATTACTTATATAAATCATCAGTTCTGAAAAAGTCTTGTCTATCCACAGATATGGTGCTCTCACACCATAAATGTTGCCTCACACTTCATTCTCGAGTTCCTACGTTGGACTGTCTGGGATTAGGAACTGAACTTCACAAAAATTACATGGAAGGTTCTCTTGGAGCTTCTGACCCTAGTAAACAGACGCATTATTCTGATTATTATTATTCTAATTATTATTATGATTCCTAGGAGCTGACTTTAAAATTCTTGATATCTTTCTTCAATTCAGAGCAAAGTGTCATGTCCAAACCCTCTAAAATGTGGTGACCTTACACTTTCTCTTTTTTTTTCCTGACTTTTAAGACATTAAGCCATGCAGGACATATAGTTTTGCTTTTTTTATTCTTCTAGAAAAGATGTTTTGTGGGGGTTTTTTTGGTTGGTTGGTTGGTTGGGGGGTTTTGTTTATTATTTTCCTTCCATTCTCCAATAAAGAAGAATTAAAACAAACTGGCATTTGTCCACCTCTGTATTTATTGGCTGTTTATTTTGAACAGGTCAGGTTTTTTAATGCCTGTTTTGCTTTTGAGGGGGGGGGGGGTTTCAATGGTTTTTAGGAAGCTGACTGGACAGTCCCTGGCAGGAGCATTTCCACACACCCTGAGAAAGTGGGAAGATTTTTGAAATCTTATGTTACCTGAGCATGAACTCTGTCACTGCTGTGCTTGTGAAGCTGCTTGATGAATCCTTGTTGCAGGAGGAGGCAGAGGAGGGATCAGCTGCCTGCTGGAATAAGCCTTCCAGCCCTGAAGTGATTTCAGGGTGAAGGATTACAAGGCCTGTAAGTGTAATCCACCTGCTAAATCAAATCTATAATTAAATCCATGTGTAATAATCTATTTTTGTAAAATCACTGCCAGGTAGAAAGTTTGCAGGTGGACTGAAAACCAGTTAAATTCGTTTTGAAGGTTACAATTGACTATTGTCCATAAAAGAGTACTTGACAGAGACCACCCCTATCAACAACATGGATCTGTGTTTTCTCATTCCCTTTCCGTGACAATAAACAGAGAGAAAACCTATTTTAGTTTAGTCAATGGAATTTGTTACTAAGCATTAGTGAATTTAGGATTTTATAAATAATTATAATTGATTAATATGTGATGTGAATAATTGTGTATATTATTAATGTTACGATATTTATATGTTCAGCATGAATATGTACAACTCAGAGAGGAAATTATGCTTTAAGTTGCTAACAAAGGATTAGGAAGTCATGAGTCAAAGTACCAGGAAAAGGGCAATCAACTTAAATCTTCTGTCTTAATTTTATTCATAGGAGACCGAGGGCTAAACTAAAATTCTGCTTAGTGTTAGTGAGAGCAAAAATCATTATTGTCTTTAATATTGTGGTAGTTTGTGAAAAGGATTCAGTAACTCAGCTCTGCATAATCAGAGCTGCAGTGATCCAGGGGCCACTTCCAGTCCTGTGCCCCTCATGCCAACAGTTGGAGGCAAAGCCAGGATGGATGTGAATGGAAAAACTCAGAAACAAAAATAGCTGCACTTTGCAACCTGCCTGCCCTTGCTTGCTCTGCTGAGACATGTGCAGAAGTCATCTCCTGACTGGGGAAGTTCCTTAAGCTGGTGGTGAGTCATCCATCACTGCTGGATCCAGTTAGTAAAGCCAGGATTGTTTTTCCCAATGTCCCCTCATTAGGTAAGACTTGAACTTCTTGGATTTGATTTACAGTCCTCAACCTGGCCTTGACCAGGGACTATGGCAATTGATACAGTGAAACCACCAGAAAAGACCTGTTTTTCTGGATTTTGGAATGGACTTGTCTCAAATACAAAGATGAGGCAAACAGTCCAGCATAGAAATAGTTAATTTCCCTTCAGGTGAGGACCAGACACTTTGAGTGTGTATTTTTTTAATGCAACCTTATTGCTCTTTCATCTTGCTTTTAGAGCCCTCCACTGGTTATTGAAGACAGATCAAAATTAGAAATTTTCACTTCACAGGAAATGAGCCATTTCTGCATGGCATTTTATAAACCTCTTACTTTTTTTAAAAAACAATGTTTGAAAAAAATCTTGAATAAGTTGAATTACTGTACTCAAAGCAAACATTTTGTCTTTCATTTTGAATTGTGAAACATACATCAAACATAGAGTTGAAAAAGAAACAAATTGCTATAAACAAAAAAATGTAAACAAACTGTAAAACTAACTACAAACAAAAAAAAAATCTCTTATTTGAAATTAACAGGAAGCTATGATTTTAACCAGATTAGCATTTGCCCAGAAATATATTCTGCTAGACAATATTGGACTGTTTCTGTTGTTATTAAATAGAATAAAACCATTTTGGTGAATGGCTGGACACGGAGAGAGACTGGTTTTGATTTCACTCAGGTGACTCAGGTATCATGTAGCAAAACAGTAGTTATGAAATTTGGGCTTCTGTAATGGTCCAAAAGGATCAATAACAGGATATAAATTAATATTTTCTAATTAATATTTCATTTGTTTATATTTTTTATCTTTTATAGCTCTACCCATGATTGGCTACTGCTCATGAATCAAAGGATCGATAGCTTAATGTCTTTTAAATATAATTATAATTAATATTATATTATACTGTGATGCTCGAAACTGTGCTGCCCCAGCTGCAGTGCTTTGTTTGAACGTGCAAAACACCTTCTCTGCAACTCAAATCTTCAGGGACTCCTCCCTTCGTGGGTGCTGAACTTTCCTCATGGAAATGATGTAGCTCGTGATGTCGTTACTTGGCTGGGAGAAGCAGAGAATCTGCTTTGTTTTGAGGGCAGTGGTGAGGCTCCCTGGACAATTTAGGGGTTACATTCTCTGATGGGGAAAGCCAACCCAAGGAACCACTGCCCTGTTTCTGGAAAGAGAAGGCTACAAAAATGCCCCGGGGGCCCAGAGATCTTCAGCTGGCAGAAATCCTCACTGCTAAGCTGATGTCAAAGGCAGCAGCTCTGATTTACACCAGGGATAGGCCAAGGTGGTGGCAGAGCCACACAAAGTACAGATGAGCTCCTGGAAGACAAGCCTTTGTTTCCACTGATGTAGAACTGCATTTAATTTGCCAGTATGGATTGAGAGTAGTTATCAGGTTTATTTATTACCTTAAGGATAGAAATTCATCAATGGGATCTTTCCTCGCAGTCTCTGCTTTATATCTGCAGTAGGAGTGAAAAATAACCAGTGGAAGTCAAATAAATTGCTTTATGTGGCACTGGAAGTTTTACGTTAGTGTATTATAAACTAACAAGCACATAGACATTAATTGTCTTGGATAATAATATCAGATGCCATCTATGAGCTCATAATTCACTAATTACCAGACAAAGAGCACCAAGCTCTTTGGCATCTCTCACTCACAGGAAGTAAACAGCCTGATCTGCTAACACACCATTCACCTCTGCTGAAATTAGAAAACTGTGTTCTAAGCTTTGCTGACATCCTTTCTCAAGAATATTTTTCCAGGTCCAAATCAGAGGAGCCAGAATTGCTTTTCAGTGATAACACAGAAGGTGACTGTGAGTACCCACCTAAATGCAGGACAGCTGGGAGAGCTGCACCTGCCCTGCTTTAGAGAATTCAGGTTTTCTGCATCTCATCTGAGTGCCTGTGCCCTTGGGGGACTCAGCAGGGAGTTACCCAGGCTCTTGAGCAAGCTGGTTCCAGAAACACGACCAAAAATTCTCTGAGAAAAGAATTTTTGGGAAGGATAAATTCACCAAAAGCTGCTGAGCTCAACGTAGCACCAGAAGAATCTTCTCCAGGATCTGGCCTTGCGCTGTCGCTTCTTCGAGGACTGTAAGTGCTCTCTTACTCATTTCTATTTGTTTGCTGCATTTAGCTCAGCTTTAGGGAAATGGCTGAAAATGCGCACCCCAAATAATCTAGACAAAAAGGTGACTTGAAGCTGGGGAATGTACTTTGCTTTTTCCTTCCAGGATTTTTTGTGGTAGCAATGTTGTGTCTCAAGTTTATGATATGCAAAAGGTACTTGACTTGTCTCAGTGCAATAGCGTAAAATAAGTAAATTCTGATATGTCAAACAATATTCTTAGGACGAGGAAAATCATCTCTGTGAAATAACTTCATCTGTTCTGGTGCTTTTGCGTTTCTTCCTTCCATCTAATTATATATACATAAATATGTACACGCAAACTTTTGTCAGAGAAGGATGATAAACTGAGATGTACTTACAAAGTATATTTTTATTTCTCATTCTTGGAATAGTTGACAACTGAGATTATGCAAATAGCACAGGGAATGAAGCAAGTTTCTAAGGTGATTAATGTCTTAAAGATATTACCAGGTAGATCTACCCTGAGGAGCGGTTCTGTGCCATGGATATAGTTGGATGTGTTTCATGTGCTTTATTTGGAAAGGGGGTTTTTTGTTTGTTTACTCAGTTGATTGTTGGTTGGGGTTTTTTTGGTTCTTCAAAAATGGATGGCAGAGGACACTGTGAAGTATTTCAGGAGCAAAATGTAATTGCATTCACCTGCTCAGATTTGGTGTTGTGTTTTAAATTTATCCCTGTTCGACTTCCTTCTTGGGATGATTAGTTTTTTCTGTTTCCAGTTAGAGGAAAAATGCTTTGTGTGTTTACAGGGCATGACACCCCAGAACTTTCCATTATGTCCTTATTTCTCTCTTTAAAGCATGCCAAGGGAACAGTAATACGTGCTTGCATCTGCTGTGCTGCCACCATGGCTTTTGCTTGCCCAAAGAAAAGGTTGAGGTTAATAATGTGCTCTGTTGTGCTCAATGTGAATATACAGAAGGAGGGTGTTCTCCTGCATGTTTTCCTACTAATTTCTTCCTCATTGTGGATGGTGCTCCATCAGAAGCTTTTTAATATTTGAGTATCTTTGGCGTTTGAGCAGTTTATATGTCTTCTCTTTCTCCAATGTTCATGTTGTGCATCTCAGAAGATGAACAGTCTGTATCTGCAGTATGTTCAGTGGGGTTTATTAATCTAGGACTGTAGTGCTTCCCAAACACTAATTAATTAATTTTCATATTGCTCAGTTTTCCTATAAATACAGAAAAATAAGTGCTATAATATGTAAGTCAAAATTGCTATTCAAGTTCTGTGACTGAGGAGAAATTGTGGTACTGGATAAACAAATCTCTGGGCTAATTTAAATATGCAAAACACTTTCAGTGGTATTTTTAGCTGTTGTAGTTGTGTTGGAAAATGATAAAGCAAAAGTACTGAGTTCTCTTTTGGTAGGTCTAGTTGTGTGGTATCAAGATTTTTGCCATGTATGGTCTGCACCCAAATATGCACTGCAAAAGGCCATGCTTGTAAAAGAGCAATCATGCTAAATGTCTCTATATCCACATTAGGATTGTTAGTCTCCATTTAAGGCAAATTTTCTATTAAAAACAATTGCCTGTGAACTGTTTTCCAGCATTAAATCTTTACCTCTAACCACTGACATGTCTTCCCTATGGGCTGGATATTCCATATCCAGTTTAAACTTGCACGTTTTCAGCTGTGCAGTTTCTGTTACTTCATCACTTTCTAATCCATGTGCCCTTTTTTTTTTTCTTCCTTCCTAACCTTTGTGCCTTGCCATGGGGCAAAATGCTGTTGTAGGTCATTATTTTATACCTCCCTCATTAAGTTTCCATGATTTTCCAAAATAAAATCTCCAACTTTTCTCTTTATATGTTTTACCAAAATGGATGAAAACACTGTGATACGGTGGCAGCTGATAATGTTTGGCATCGTTTCTATAAGATCTAGGAACAACTGGTGTTGGCATATTATTGATTGTGCTTACTGAAAATCCCGTTTTGTTGGCAGGAACTGATTTGCTTCTCCAAAGTACATCTCCTCTCTTGCTGATTGGTGTTAAGTGTCGCATGTTTAGGACAGTGGTGCCCAGGAAATACAAATTTTTGATGCAACTGAGAAGTGAGGGATTTATTCTTTTCAGTCAGACAACCTGTATAACTGCAGTAAGCGTATATATTTTCCCATCTGTCTAGACCAAAGCTAGGTCAGAAATATTTGAATTGTGATACATGGCTAGTTAGCTCTGTTTGTGTGCACAGAGGAATGACCAGTCTAGGGGGCCTGTGAGAATGTGTGTGTTCCTTAAATTAGAATATGCCATGCTTCCAGGATAAAACATGTTTAGTTCTGGCTCCTCTTGTTCTTCCCTTGTGCTAGAGAGGGTTGGCACAGCTCTCCACAGGGCTCCTGAAGTGAATTCAGGTTTAAAAAGATTTTTTTTTTTCCTTTTTTTTATCTCCTTTGTTCAGAATATTTCTGTTTATTTATTTCCCACTGCGCTGTGTCAGTGTGAGAGAAGCTGAATGCAGGTGGGGTTAAACAACCTGGCTTGGGAAGCACAGGCAGACAAGAAGGCTGTGACTTCACGGGTGGTCCAGGCAAATGCTCATTTGTAATCCCGAAGCAGATGCTTCCTAAACTTGTAGGTGCTGTCCTTTCTGAGGCACACCAGATAGCAAGGGACACCTGACTGCCTCCCCTCCTCAGCTGCTTGTGCTGCCTCTTCTCTGGGCTTGCCCCCTTTTAAAGAACTCTCTCCCTACTTTTCAGCATCGCAGGAAGTCGACAGCTTTTAAATTAGACCAGTGAAAAAATCTTTGCAATGAGAAATGTTACATTTCCCAGGACAAGTTCTCACTCTCGGAGCAGAACCCTAGCTCTCCATTTCTGTAAGCTAATTTTCTGATTTTAAGCTAATTTTTTTTTTTTAAGTCAAGATACGTGACGTTGAATCCCCATCATATCACTCGCTGCTTTGGCCTTGCTTGACACTGATCTGACATTTTTCTAGGCCAAGGAAGCAAAATATTTTTCATTACTTTGACCATATTTTGCTCCCTCAGGTTTTGTTTATTTTGTTGTTTTGTTTTTTTTTTTACGATGAGCTTTGCAGTTCTTGCCTGAATTTTTAAGTTTTATTCCTACCTGTGTGAATATTTGGAGATAGCTGCTGGATTAATTTTGCTCTGGCATAGCTATAGGGAATAAATGCACAAATCCAGGCTCCTGTGCTTAACAAAAATGTCATTGTCAGAGCTGGTTGGTACCAGTTCTATGTTCTCAGTTTCACACTGAGGTGCAGCATCTTTGGTGGAAAACACTGTATGTAGATGGATGGGGAGATAGAAGCAAATTAGGTCTTGATATCTGCTGGCTTCTTAGGGTGAAGTACGTCAGTGAAAAATATTCTGAACTTGTTCTTTCTGAAAGAGCTTTTGACTAGGACTTTTTTTAGCTTGTGCACAATAGAGTGGGCCCTCCTACAGCACTGCTCTGTTTCTTGTCCTTTGCAACTACCATTTTTATTGTTGGCTGCCTGTTCAGACGCTGCACAATCCCCTCTGGGTTGCATTCAGCAGTGTTAAATATCACAGCAGCATCCTTGCTTGGCTTTGCTGATGTTAAAAAAGAAAAATGTTTGTTCTAGCTTTTTTTTCTTTTTTTTTTTCCCCCCTATTTATTTCTGTGAGCATTCTGCCTTAAGCAGATCTCATAGAGTTTCTTCCTGGAGGACTGAACCAGGTATTTCAGAGGTCAAGTGGTTGGTTACAAAGTTAGTGGGGTCTGAAATAAGCTCCAGTAAACAGGTGAGGAAGGAAATGTGTATTAGGACGCTGAGGAAGGCTTTTTCCCAAAAGCCAATTCAGGGGGAGCACTGTGGTCAGGTGTCAAAAACGTTTAAAGAGTAAGTTTTACTCTGTTGTGGGGGGCAAGGAGGGAGCCCTTCCACATCTTAAATTTCTCCCTCATTCTTTTGATACAGTTCCCCCAGTGTGACATACTCATTTATTGCAGTAGCACTGAAGAAAACCAGTCCCAAGTCAGGTCTCAGAGGCACTAGGATTGTACAGATACAGCACAAAATCTGTCCCTGAGGTTTTATTCATTAAGCAGGCATTATTATCTTTCTCAGCTTCCCTCAACTTCTGGGGCCATTGTCTGACATTTTGTCAAACGTGCAGTTCCCTGAACTTGTTTCCTCTGTGAAATACTTACATTACAGTCTCATTCTATATGTAAAACAACCAACTTTTATTATATGTGTAACAGGATAACATCTCCATTTTAATAAACCTTTACTCAGAACACAGTCTGGAATGGGGTCAGGAATCATCACAGCACTAATCCCTTTGCAAAAGGAAAATGAGAAATTATGTGTTTGTGACATTCCCACAGCACAAGTGAAGATTGTTATCCTGCTCAGATCATGCTGGTGGGGAGTAACAAGGGGGGGTGGGAGGATGTTGAAATCCAGCAACTGAATAAGGACGACCTTGGTCTGCCAAAAGCACTTTTGTTAACAGATTTTTAAGTGCCCCCTCAGTTTCCATTTCCAGACTTTCTCATTCCTCCTATTCCATCCCTCTAAACTGGTCAGTGCTTTGTGCCAGACAGTCTGTGACTCTGCCTGCAGAATGGGCTTCAGTCCCTCAGGTGAATCCTGGGGAGGACTTTTCTTCCCCTCCCAGGCCACATAAAATTAAATACAGAGCCTTTCTCTTTCTTTGGACAGCATTAGCAGCTGTCCTGTTGCTCTTGTAACTTAAGGTGTTTTGCTGGGGGGTTTTGTTACGTTTTGGTGGGGTTTCATTAATTAGTAAACACTTTAAGGTTTTCTCTTACTGTCACATGGAGTTTGCTCAGTTGGTTGAGGGGAAAAGCTGCTTAAAAATTAAAGAAATGACTGTTGTACCACTGTTGAAATCAATAGTGCATTGTCAGCTTGCAGCACATGAAAGTCTGCTTCAGGGTTAAAAAAAAAAAGATAGTGAGTAATAATAATTTTAAAATAACTCATTATCTGTTTACAGTTAATAAAGTTGGCTTTCTAGAAAAGCTTGTACTGCTGGGGAACTAATTACCGTGATACAGAATGGAAACAATCATTTAAATATTGTTCAAATAATAGTCAATAAAACCATTTCTATCTGTATCTCATTCCTACTGATAAAACATGTTCATTTTTAACAAAATGCTGTCTAAACACACTAATTTACAGCAGAATATTCCTAATTTTTAGCAATTATTAAGGCAAGTACATTTGTGACATTATTAAAGCATCATCAACAAATTAGTTACCTTATCTGCTCTCTATCTGCATAATCCTTGTACCCCTGCCACCATGTTTACAAATCCAAACGGATGTTATGCAGCTCAGATCTAATTAATTTTGGATTAGTCTGCCAGACACATGTAGTCCTGATCAAAATAATCTGTTTTCTCTCTTTTTTTTTTTTTTTTTTTTTTTTGACCCCTGGAGCATTCTGTTTGTCAGGGGATGTGCTGGAACATGAATATCAACAAGCAGGTTAATCCTTTGGCTATCACTTGCTCCCACATATTCAGCCTCCTGTGGTGTTTTTTGGGTTTTTTTGGTAGAAACCTCAGGGATCCAGGTCATGTCAGCCAGCAAATCAGTGTCATGTGGAGCTCAGGTGAGATTCATATCTGACTAGAGATTTAAGCCATGATGTAGAATGAAAATAGGCTGCTGAAATGGCTTTTCCAAAAGATCTGGCCTTCTGCTGTGCTCCTCTTGAAGGAGAAAGAGCCAACTTGGAGACACATTTGAAAGGAAAGCTGAGCTGCTATAAATTTCCAAATGGGCCATGAGAAATTTGGATGATGGTGGTTGGGTGATTTGTGTGCCTTTATGCATCCTCTGGCAGGGGGATCCGACATCTGGGACTTCTCTTCCATGTTCATGGCACAGTCACAAGACTTAAGTGGAAAAATTATCTTCTTCCTGCCCCCTTAACTCAAGGTGGGGTTTGGAATAGGACACTCATCATTAAAGCCCTGATCATTTACAGTGTAAAGTGGGGTTTTTTTGTCACAAACTTCTTTCTAGAAAACCATGGCAGGCCTTCTCCTTAGCCATGCTCTTTCACAACTCAAAATAAACCTTAAGAACAGAATTCTGGAGGTGTGTGTGTTCACTCACTTCAGTGGGCTGGCTCCATGGGAGATTGTGCACGCAGATTTAGTAATAAAGTGTTCCTCTAAGGCAGGTAGATGCAGATATAAAGGCAGCTGTTTATTAATTGATCAGCTCAGTGATTAAAGTAAATGAGATTATTTTCTAAGTATATTTTTTTTCTACAATACTTAGTCTTGAATAAGATGATTTTCTTTACTGGGGGCAGTGGGAAAGAGAAGGAAAGGAAAACTGGCTATCTCCAAGCTTCCCAGTTTTTATCCTTTCTGTGACCAGTCACCAAAATCTGACACAACTGCTTTGTGCTTTACAAAGCCCTAGAAGTAAAGGAAACAAAATACTAAACAAGGAAGACAGTAGTGATCAGAAATACTTAAATATTAAATAAATGAAGACAATAAAGCCAGCTGAGCACTATTAATCCAGTTTTACTATTAATTCATAGTAAAAAAAAAAAAATAGCTTTCAATTATCCACTGTTTTCAATAGTGGAAAATAAGCACTTAGTAAGTAATCAGGAAGTTTCTGAGATGGGAAAAAGAACCAATCAGGATGGGTAACATTTTGAAACCTTTCTATCATTCCAGTTTTGATGGTGTCGGGGGAAAAAAAGTATTTTAAAAGTGAAGATATTGTGCAGGTAAATATTCAGTAAATGTGATAATTTACTGTTAACATAAAGTCATCTTCCAACATAGATGGTCTGTAAAGAAATTTCCTTGGAAGGCTGTTGCTTAAAACAGGCACTCTATTTTTTTTTTCTAGAAATGTTTATAATCAAAACGTAGGAGAGTGAATTAATTTATTTTTTTTTTCAGTTGAATGCAGGTTAAATCTGGTTGAGTTTCCTTTCTGATTTCCTATCAGATTCATTCTCACTCTGCCATCAGAGTACAGAGCTCATCCTCTTTGATTTAGGGTCACCCAGTGGGTCACAGACACCAGGATGAGTTTCCCATTAGATCATGGAGAGTCCCTTTTCTATGGCCCTGAGGTGCCAGGTTTCTAGATCAGCATCAGGTTTTGTACCACTGTCCCCGGGACACAGAATTTGCTATGTCAAGGCAGCTTTATTTATTTAAGTATCATAGAAAACACCATTGAACTGCCTCCCTAATTTGTGCTTCTTTTTAATGAGGTTTTTCTCCAAGGCTAGAGACTGCTGAAGTTGGTGTTGCAGATGCCTTTGATTGGAGACATCAGTATATGTGTCAAGTGAGACCCTGCAGATCTTTCTCTCTCTACTTCAGCAAAGCTTTGCTTTTGATAAATACACAGAAGCACCTGAAAGATTCTTTAATATTCTGAAAGAAAAATCATACACCTTTCCTACAGCTGAAGTTGCAGCAGGTTTTGGTAAATATGTGCAGGCTGCAAAATTAATCTAAAGATCAAAAAATGTCAAACCCAAAACCAAACTGATCTCTACTGTGTTCATTTCTTGTTTTGCCTGGTTGATTTTGACTGGATGGAGCAGCTGAAAAAATTATTTGGGACTGTAGCAGTTGGATGTATTTCCTCCTACTCCTGCCTAAAGTCAAATGGCTGAGACTGGCAATTTCTTGGGGTCTTTTACAAAAAGCAAGGTCTGCAGATATTTGAATTAGTGTGATTATATTTGGACTTCTTGGTGTTCAGGGTGGCCTTGTGGTCTTTAAGAACGACTTGTCAAGAGGCAGATCCATCGTGCTAGACACCATATGGTTACTTTAGTGTGGGATTTTCAATTTCTCACTAAAAACCCATGAAATGCATCTTTCACCCCGTTAAACTGACTGTTTCAATACAGCTATCTACTTAAGGCTTAACTCCAGGCAGAAAACTAACAAAAACATGAGCAGAATTAATGAGGGGAATTAATGTTAAGTGTAAACTAGCAAATCTGCACAAAGGACAGAACTGGAAGGAAAAAAAAGCAGCAAGAAATTGATGCTGTGACAGCTCCTCTCTTAGTTTGAAAAAAAACATCCCTTAGAAAAGATTAATTACTTCGTTAAGAAGTGCAACTTTTAGTAGCTAAAAAACCCAGGGGGCTCAATTCATCTTTGTATTTTGTCTTCAGAAGTGAGTGTCAAATGATGATGCCAGTTATGAAACACTGATGGATGGGACTGAATGATCACGGTGCTGCAAATCTGGGCTGTTCTGCTGACCTTGGTGTAACAGCAGTTTGTGGCAGCTGAGAATTCGGTCCCCTGTTGAAGCTGAAGTTGTATATAATCCTTCTCAAGAGAACAATCTGCATCATTCTATGTAAGAGGCTGAAGGAAAACCTGAAATCAAGAAGAGTCACACCCCCACATATGAATACATATGTAAGCAATCTTTTAACAAACTTTAACAAAAGAATTTACCCCAGTGGCTTTAATTTTTTTTACAGGAGTGCACATAACTCCCAGTCAAATACTGCTTGAGTCAGGGAAACCAAAGTAGTGGTGATGGATGTTGTCTGATTTTATTTCTGGATGGGGCTCAGGCCTGTGACTTCAGAAACAAGGACTTTCTGAACAGATAAAAACTTGTACAGTCTCAGACATGGTGTGGAGCTTAACTGTTCATAATTTAGTCACAATTTAAGAGTCAACTCATCCTTGTTATAATTGAAGACTGTGTATAGAAACAAGAATTCAGATTCAATAGGATCATAAAAGCTTAGGTGGTTTGGTGTTATGTTTTTTGTTTTTTTTTTGTAACCTGAAGAACAAAAGAGCTTATTTTTCTGGACTTCTGATGTCTGAAGTCACAGAGAGAGTAAAGAACTGGTACAGTAAAGTAAGAGGAGACTCTTTTCTTCAAATGGTTGCTTTAAATTGTAGTTGGTGGTACCTGTTTCCCCCAGTATATTTCATAGGAGCTTGGAAGTTAGAAAACAGCTTCTTTGACTAGAAATTACCTGAGGTCAGCAGAAGCTTGCTTACTTAAATTAAATCCAGACATTCCTGGGTGCAACCTTAAAATTAATGGTGGGGTTGGTGTTACCTCTAGGGCTTGTGTACCTCTGTCCTCAGAACAATCCACCACCCTACAGCAAAAAAAAAAAAAATAGGAGTGTCGTGAAGTACAAAGTTGTCTTTTAACCATGGGAAAGCTGGAGCACTTGCCCCAAACATCTTACTGGGATCAAGGAGCAGGACACCGGGGCAGGATGCAGATGATAAGTCAAAAGGAGCCACAATCATGAAGGGAGTCCAGAGCAGAACTGAAGGGTTGTTTGAGAGGGGTCTTCTTTCATGTTCTTAACACAGAATATAAACTTAAATAATAGTTTTTAATATTATAGGGGGCTCAGCTAGCTGTTTTGCACAAGGGAGGACAAGTCTTTTTGAGTGGTCCTGTGAGAATAAATCTTGTTCTTCCTGTCTAACAAGAGGAGGATGAAAAGGCAGCAACAGCAAAACATTCCAGTCCCTGATGGATCTCTGTCACTCTGATTATGCCAGACAGATACTGACTTTTTTTCCTTTTTTTTTTTTTTTTTTTTTTTTTTTTTTTTTTTATTTTGCAATGATAATAAAATGTGCTGGGATTGCAGAAGGCTTACAGCTGCTGCTGTCTCATGAACGACTTGAAGTGTTCATTTGGAGCAGTTCATCCCGACACCAGAGGAGGTTCCTCCTCCCCTGCAGTGCTGCATTCCTGTCACAATGTTCTACAAAGACTGCTTCTCTCCCCTTCTTCTGAACTGCTCAGGGGCATTAGCATGAAAACGGGGACTTTGTTTCTTAAGTATTCATCCATTCCCCTGGCTTATCCTCCCACCTGAAGTCCTCATCTGTGGCATCAATGAGTTTTCAGTGGAAATGGATTTGATGAGGCTCTTTAAGTGCAATCCACTTACATATTATATGCATTAATTTCTCCATAATTATAGACTTCCCTTTATTATTATGACATCTTTTAACACTTTTGAAGTTTCCTCGGTCTTATAATTCAGCTTCATTGACCAGAAAACAAAGAAACTCACCAGCTGCAGAGTTAAAATCATCATGCTGTTGGCTTTAATCTCTCTTTAATCATTAAAATATAAATTGGCTCTTGTACTCCTTACTTCCCAAGCAGCTTTCTCTTCTGGATTTCTTTCATCCTCTGCTCACAACTGCCACCTGCTCCTTCTGGTGGCCTGCCTTGTGCCAGGGAGGAGATTCCTTCCCACTATTTGTCAGGAATAAGAATTCAGGGGCTTCACAGCAAGAAATCCTAATGGAGGAGTGGGTGTGAGCAAGTACAAAGGAGCAGACACAGGAGTGTGGACATCTCTGTCAAAAGACACTCCTTTAGTGGATCTGGTTCAGTCCCTCTAGGTAAGAAGTATGTGAAGCCTCTTCAGAGCACTGCTGAAATTTCTATCCAAAATTGGGTGCATGGCCCATACCACTCCTGTGCTGTATTCCCTTGCAGGAAAGACAGCAATATGTCCTTGAAAGTCCCTGGAAAGGAGAGTATTTGGCCTTTGAGTCAAAATATCTTGGATGTTATTGCTGCAGCTGGTTTTGGTTATCATAAATTGATGGCTTAGTTGATGTACCCATGTCCAAACTGGTGGATATATATGTTCTCTGATTTTGCATATGGTATTTTAAAGTGAAAATTGTCTTTATGTCTAATGTAGCAATGTGTGTAAATACACATTGTTTGTCCACAGTTAGTTGTTGCCTGAGATCCTATATCAGGAGCAGATTTTCTCTTTACAACTGCATCTCCGAGCCAGCAAAAAAAAAAAAAAAAAAAATTTGGAGGAAAGGATACACATCTTCTAAGAGGATGGAATATTTCAGCCAGGACTTGGTACACAGCTTTTCAGGCTCACAATTCTATAGGTTACTGAAGTCCATGTGACTAATGCTGAGCACCTCTAGAAATGAAGAACAATGTGTGTGGAAGAGCTTCAGAGCTTACATACCCAGCTCTAGGTAAAGAGAATGATTTACTGAGCTGTGAGAAAGGCTCAAGTCACGGAAAAAAAGTCATGCAGCATATTCAACTTAATTCTATCCCTTATGGAATACCCAAATGATGTGCAAAGGGATGATCTTAATTAAGAAAGGCTTAACCTGTTGGTCAAATCTTAAAAAATTTCTGTTCTTCCTTATTCTTATTATCTGAGCATCTTTCCTCATTTCCTAAATGTACAAGACAAAATTTAAAGCTTAAACCAGTGAAAGATATACTGTGTCTGGATTTTGTGCATCCATGATATTTTCCACAAACTTTGAACACAATATGGCTTGGCCCATGGCCAGGTCTTAAAACAAAGCCTTTTTATTATTATTATTTAAAAAAAAAAAAGCTTATCTTCTATGATATTGCTCAGGCCACATGAATTAGACATGTGAAGATATGGATCCATTGAAAACAGATTTTTTTTCTCAAATAAATGCTGAGGAAACAATTTTGTGCTCTGCCAGAATGAGATAGTTATAACATCTCTAAAAATGCTTTTCCTAGTTTTGACAATGCTAAGAAAACCTCAGTTTGTTTTCCCATGCACGCTCTTGAAAACGAGGAGTGTAACACTGTCCTGTAGGAGGGGAAGGTTCCCAAAATATTGTTGGAAAACTCAAACCCAGCCTTTGCATCCCTTTGACCTCGGGTGCTCTTTTTGAAGAAGCCACAGAAAAATCTGGGGGCCTTTTTTAGAGCCACCAAAGGATGTGACAAAGCACAGTGAAAATGAGATGATCCTAACAGGACTTGCAGGGAAAGGGGATCTGATGTGAAAGAGGAAACTGGGGCAGCTGCAGAGGAAACCTCTGTTTGAGAGGGTGGGCAGACCTTCCTGAAAAAAAAGGAGAAACCTGACCTAGAAATCTTAGGTCTACTGGGCCATGGGAAGGTTTAATTTGTATTTGTGGTCTGTCTTGGAAAAATAACACGAGGTAAGAACTGAAAGTGCTTTCGTGGTTGTCAAGCTTTGCTTCAGAATCCTTCGTGTTTTTACTAGATGGGTTTTAAGATGAAATAAATGGGAAAAGCATGTCAGCTTGTGTAGCTACAAAATTTTAGTTTTAATATAATTTAGGTTGTAGAGCGAGTTTTTCCTGCTTTTTAAAGGGTTTAATCTTTTATCTATTTTTTTCTCTGATCATTGTTTTAGTTTTTTTTTTTTCTTTTAATTATTAATTTACTATTTTTATCTGCATTTCTTGGTAATTTTTACCTTTCCCCTTTATTTTTTTTTAACACAACATTATTTATTTATAAATAAATATTACCTGGGAGAGTGGATGAGGAGAAAGCCTTAAATATTGAGCTGACCTAAATATGCCTTCACAAATGGGTGTTTTTTAAGGTTGTTTTTGAGTGCAGCAACGAGAAAAAATGCCAGGTTGGTTGATTCAGTGCATGAAGCTTCCATTTTTATGTGTAACAGGTACAGCAGGATCAGCAGTGGGAGAAAATCTCAAGCACGGTTGTTTCAGAGGGTAGTTCATGGAGTCACAAAATTTTGGCAGCAGGAAAGGACCTGAGGAGATATTAAAGATCTACTTACAGCAGGAGCAGGGTCAGTTGGTTGCTCAGGGCAGTATTTTGAGAATGGAGATTTCGTGGCCTTTCTGGGCAACCTGTGACAGTGTCTGTTCACTCACAGAAACAACCCCAACCAACAAACCCCAGACAAAAAAAAAAAAAAAAAAAAACCAAATGGAAACCCCAACAAACAAACCCCAATGAAAAAAACCTCACTGAAAACTCCAGTCAATAAACAAACCCCAATCAAAAACACCAACCAACAAACCACCCCCAATCAAAAACCACCAACCAACAAACCCCAACCAACCAACAAACCCCAACCAAACAAAAAAACCTCAAATAACCCACACCAAACAAACTTAGAGGTTTTCCTTATACTTCAGTTATTTCTTATATCCTGACTTGTGCTTTTGCCTCCTGGAGTTTCCCGCTAAAAGGCCCAGCTCCACTTCATTTGCATCCTCCTGTCAGACATTTCTACACCCTGATAAGATGCTTCTGAGTGTTTTCAGAGCTCGACAGTCCCAGCTGTCCCAGCCTCTCCTTGCATGTCAGATGCTGCAGTCCCTTGATTATCTTCACAGCCCTTTGCTGGACTCCCTCCAGGAAGCCCATTTCACTTCCCACTATGCTCCCCAACAACTGAAATTTTTGGGACTGGAACAGGAATTAGAGCTGCCATTATCAGCCCTGGTGTCATATTAGTATTAAGTGTTAATATTAAGTATCAGCCCACCCTCCCAAGTGAGTTAATACCATGCAGATGACCAATATCTTGGAGTTATGACAAGAAAATTCTCCTGCAAGATCAGCACACCTGCTCAGCCCTTCTTGGAGTGTAGTTTTCCTCTGTTTTTTTTTTTTTTTCTGAAGGCACTGCAGGTATTGTTTCACACAGTAGGATGTTGGAATAATTCCCAGTGACATCTAAAAATATTGAGTTGCCAAGGCCGTGGCCATGCCTTTGAAAGAAACGAGTGGGAATGGGTTTGATCATTGCCAAGGATTTAAGTGACATTTGATCAGGTGTGGAGTTCTGTATTCCAGGCAGCTTTTGGGGTTTACATTTCAAATAAATAAACTTTAAAAAAAAAAAAAAAAAAAAAACACAAAAAACGGAGCAAACAAATAAGAAAACCCCACAAAAACACCACCAACTAAAAAAACTTTAAGAACAACAAAAAACCCTAAAAAAAACCAACAAAAACAAAAACACTCAAAAACAACCAAACAAAAAAATTCAAATTGAAGGGGAAATGCAGGGACCTCCTGTATGCAAGCTCGTATTTTAATTAAAATTCATTTTATTTTTTCACGCTTTATATTCCTTCATTTTAAATGTTAAAATTTCTTTGTCCTTTAAATATTTTGTCTGGATCTGTCAAACAAGAAAGATGCTGCTTGCTGCCAGTTTGGGACAGTTTGACAGCTACTTGAGTCAAATATAGTATTCTTGTACTGCATATATTGAGAATAAATTAGGTGTCACTAGGTTTTATGTTTTTTGTGTTTAACAAGAGCTACACAAGGCAAAAATGGGGCAGTCTTCAAGAAATGATAAATAAATAGGATATTGTTTTTTGAAAATACCAGAGTATGTTTTAATTTCAAGCTTAAATTGAACGGTTTTCAGTGTGCTATTAAATTGTGGGTTACATGGGCTGTTTAATAACCACACAAAAGGCCTTAATTCAATGAATAGTGAGAGACTGGTGGATAATTTGTTTCTGTTCAGTCAGTCCTCTATTAAAATGGGGATGAGGAAATGAAGCACTGACAGCAGGTGGGTGGATATACTGTAGAAGTTCAACATCAACTCCTTCGTGTAAATGGAAGTTCCTATCTTGCTCCAAGTATTAAAATGTTCCCACCTGGTTCTATTCAGTTTTGACAAGTGTCTGTAAACGTGTGTTTTTTTTTCTTCCACAGAAGTGTATGGAGGTGGGAATTTTAAAGAGCAGACAAGCAATCTTTTGAATCTGAAAGGAAACATCAAGTGGGTGTGTCTGTTGTATGTGAATGTGTGATTTATACCTAAAATATGAGCCCACACATCCAGGCATGGGTAAGGTGGAAGGACTTTTCAAAGCATTTTGTGGGGATTTCTTGTTTAACAAGAAATTTGTTCCCCCTACTGCATTTCTTCCAACTGTCTGAGTACAGTGATTTATGAGAAAGGGTTGTTAAGTTTGATTCAGAGCCATGCTGGATGCTGAAGTACATTCACTTTGTAACAGATATTTCCTGTTTTCTTGGAGAAGACCTCTGCAATAACATTTCCACACCCTCCTATGTCTTTTAGAACCTGCTTAATGGCTCTCAGGAAAAAAAAAAGGCTCTGATTCCCCTTTGCAGGAGGGAAAATGAGGTGCAAGAGGGAGCAGGTGGTGCAGGATCCAGAGGAAAATTAGCTATAAACACGAGAAGAACAATATGTGTAGAAGCAATTAATTTCATATATTGGAGTACATTATTCCTTCCACTAATCTCAGCTGCTCACTGTGAGGAAAAAAAGGATGATGGGCAGATATTTGTAATGCAGTGAAAAAATACACCTGGTTTACTGTTTAAATGGTCTTGTGTTAAATTCCAGTTTGGGGGAAACATTCACTTTTCCTCCTTGGAAAATGAATGTTTTCAGAGGATTCGGGCACAGGCTCTGGATATGATTGTCAATCTAATGTTACGTCACACCCACAACCATTTGCTTTCTCCTCTTTCAACCCTTTGAGCCCTGCAGATAAACTGTGACAAAATAAGAATTACGAGTATTTGTTTCAGTCAGTTTTACATACATCGTAATGGTTATACTCTTTGTTAAATCAGAGATGGAAACAGAGGTTGTAATCATTTTCTCTGTTACATCAATTAAATAAGGACCAGTTCTGTTACATTTGCATTATTATGGTAGCAGAGAGATGAAGTTTTTATTCAACAAAGGATTGGTAGAATCTTTACTTACTTACATGACTGTAAAACCTCAAAACCCAATTTCTGTGTTAAAATCAGAGCTGTGTCCTCACCAGATCTCACTTGTGTTGTCTCAAGAAAGGCTGGAAGGAAAGGACACACTTTGAAAGGAGTCCCCCCACAGCATTAAAAACTCACCCTTGTAATGAAGAAGCAGTGGTGAAATCTATACTGTTTGGAGCACCTAGACCAAGTTTGGGTGTCCCACGGGAGAATGGGGAAAGGAGAACAAATTCTAATTCAATCCTGCGTTTATGGACTGTGAGCAGAAACTGCTGCATGGACTGGCGCGCCTTGTATTCACAAGGGGTGAAATTACAGAGGGATTATTGCTCTTAAAAAGCAGTGGAGGTTGGAGACCCACTGTAAGGAGGGAGCATTTCACCCAAGAGGTATTGAGAGAGGAATGAGGTCACTCAGAGTCATGGGGCTCACAAACAGGCCAGGATGCCAAATCCCAAATTATTACAGAGAGTGCGAGTTTGCAGCGACTCCATTTGCCTTGAAATCCTCTGCCTCCTTTGGAATATTTCTCTTGGAACCACTTGAGCCCCAGAGGCAGCCTTCAAGAAATAAGTTTGGAATAAAATGTATACACTTGGCCCGCTTGGTTGAGTCAGATGTTTGGATTTGTCACTCCCCTTTGGTGTGTGAAGTCTGGGCTCAGCTGCTCGGGAGGGTTTGATGGCCTGGCTGAGAAGGTTGGTTATTCTGAGCTACATTTCCTGCTGCAGATCTGGTGCTTTTGGCCCGTGTTGTGGCTGTTGTGTTCAGTGTTGTAAACTGCTTGGGGTAAGTACAGGAGGCTCAAACCGTCTGGTGGCTGCTCAGTCAGCGAATGAGTCTGAACCCAAGAGGCAGCTGAGAAGAAAATGGATAATGTCTCCAGATTCCCACAGGGGAGAAGATACTGAAGCTTAATGACTAAATACTCAATAACTTTGTAGGCCAAGCCCAACAGGGGAAAAAAAAAAAAAAGGAATTAATAATTTTAAACTTTGGTAGGAACTAAAGTGGCCCAGCAGAGTTTTATCTTCCTTTTGTTTTGGTTTTAAACTAGCTTGTGTAATATAGTACAGAAGGGGTTTCTACCATAGGCAGGGTACGAGTTTTATCCCAACAATAGCCCAGTTGTTACCGAACAAGAAGCAACAATGTGATAATCCAGGAAAACTTGAAAGTATTAAATATGAAAATAGAGTTTGTATCCATTTTTTATATTGGAATTTTATTTTTTTTTCCCCTCACATGATATTGTCTTGTGGAGTTCTCCATCCTCTTCAAGGATTGTGCTGTGCTTAAACTGTCTCAAGGAAGATACCTTCTAATTAAAAAGGCTTATATAAAGTGTAGAACTGTTACATGTTTCTGACTGTTCACCAAAAAAAATATATTTATTTAGGCCAGCCAAACCAGAAAATAACTGATGTGCCTTCCATAAGTTACCCACCTGACTCCAACACTGGGCCAGAGAAGTGTTTCAAAATCATAAATAAGATGTAAACACTAGATTATTTGATGTGCTGGAAAATGCTGATACTTATTTTCCTGCCTTTCACTGTCTGAGTCAACGTCACTGAAAAAAATGTCACTGAAAGCTGCAGAATTTTTTTCAATCCTGAGCCTGAGTTTATGAGATCTACCTCGAGTTTCCTCTTCCAAGAACACACAGTTGTGGCCATATGCATGCTCATTTTTGCAGCTTTAGCCTTTAGGTGGACGGTTTGTGGGGTTATCTAAAGCAGCAGAAAGTTACCTGAATGGCATTCTGTATTAAACAAAAGAGAAGCAATGCAGGGGGTGTCACGTTTTGCTCTCTGCAACTCCCTGAAAGGAGATTCCAAACTCTCTGCCAGCTTCCTGCCAAATCAATCCAGTAGGTACATCTTAGCCTGGTGCTCGTTTTGCACATGGGCAGGAGAGGAGTTGCTCCTGCACGGCTTCCCACTGGCTCCTCTGAGAACCACCCAGTCAGTCAGAGACAGCTGAGCCTCAGCCTTTTAATAGATCTGTGTGCTGTTAGACCTCAGCACGTTGTTACACCCACAGGAGAAGGCAACTTTAATTTTCATCTTGAACAGCAACGCTCCGAGCCCAACATATTGCTTTGAATCAAAGCAGCCCGAACTTGAAAGCATCTCTAAAGTGGAAACAGGTGTAGTCAGCTGTTTAAATACTTCACAAGTTGTTTGACACATTACCACAGTAGTCTGATTCACATTTGAAAGTTAGGCATTTGCATAAGCGGGGCGAGACCATAAATCATTTTGGACAGTGTATTATTGCTGTGCTGGTTCCTGTGGATTGATGGAAACAAGTAGCTGGAACAAAGCAATTCTAGCCTGTTCTGAACATATATATATATACCTGTTTGTGATTATCAGCGGAGAAAGTAATAGAAAATAATTTTTCATATTTAATAAAAATCAGATGAGGTTTTTCTCCAACTGCATTAGTTTTGTGCTTCCTTTTGGTAAGCTTGGAGTTGCTGAGTTGGAGTGGCTCAAATGATTGTTTAAATAAAATGTCAGTTGGGCTCCTAAATTCCATGTAAAAGGGAGCTCAGGCATTGTATTTGCAGAAGTGAATTCCAGATGCTGCAGAGTACTCCAGATCATGTTCTATCTGGCACTTCTCATTGTCTTTTGAATAATTATTGCATGCCATGACCCCTGATCTTTGTTTCCCTACAAGTACATACTACTCCATATTTTATGACATGATGCAAAGTAGATGAAAATATCTACTTTAAAAAAAAAAAAAAGAGTTAATAGAGGAAGAAGGGAGAGAGCCAAGCATTATGTTATACTCTTTTGATGAACGCTCTACATTTCATCTTTATGCAGTTTGAGCCAAGAGAGTAACTCCTCTCTTTGCATAAACATATGGTGGCTTTGTTTTTGGGCAGACTTGTGACAGCAGTGAGTGAGTGACTTTGCAGGCTCTGACAGTTGTCATATTCATGGGTAGCAGTGCTGCCAAAGATCATGCATATTAACACATCTATTCCAATTCCCTGTGGCACCAGAGTATTGCAGTCAGAAACTGCTTCTCCCAAAAACTTGACTCTTACTAAGTTTGTTTGCTCAGGGGGGGATTCTGTTCGTTTGTTTGGGGCTTTCTGCTCGTTGTTTTTACAGTTTTTTCCGAAGTCTTTACTTGGGAGCCAACATATACACAGTGAGAACTGATTGCCTTTGATCCAAAGGAGTCAAAGATACCGGATTTCAGCAACCGAAGTCTTTTTCTTTTTTTTTCTGGGAAATAGATCTGTTTGTGTTGTTTAACAATAGGAGCTGACTGGTGTGTTTTCTCCATAGACAGTAAATATGAGATGCTGTGAAATGGAAAGCAAAAGGAACATCATCTGTCTTTTGCTTGACAGAGACCATCTGACAGATCCACTCTGGCTTCCTGATAGGAAAAGCAGGCAAGAAAGGGAGAATAATAAAGAGAACAGTCTTGTTTTCTGAAAATAGACTTGTTTTCAACAAGCTGAAATGCTAAGGATTTTATGGAGAAGGGAGAACATAGACAAGGGGCCGAAAAGACCACGGTGTGCTGGGCTGAGAAGCCTTTATTTGAACATATTAAATGAAAACCAGAATGTTTTATTAGACAGTAGTGTTTTATAGCCAGTAAAACAGAATCAGGCAATTGAGATCACATATGAGGAAAGGCAACCCCTCCATTTCTGGAAAACCACCTAAAATTTTCAGAGGAAATTTTGATCCCGTGTATCCCATATATGCCCATTTTTTCCACAGGACCTGACAATTGAATGTTGGAGAGGAAATTATCTACTTCTAATCTCCATGTGTCAAATCTTATTTAAATGTAAATAGCAACCTTAAATTTTTTCTCCCATTTACTTTTGCAATCTCAGAACACTGAAAGGTCTAACTGAAGTAAAATGGGCTCTCAAAGCGGAGGATTTTTTTATCAGTTTGACATTTGTAGGAACCAGATCCAAATCACCTGTGTATTACATAATAAACTGAATATTTTTGTATTATAGAAATACCATTGAACATCTAATTTAGCAAGCCAGCAGAGAAGCCAAACGTGATACCAAAAGGTGGCAAAAAAGTCCTGTTGTTTTCCAGATTATTTTGCTACCAGTGTGGTGAGGTTACTACAACCCAAAGCTGACAATGAATCTGTTCGAAAAAAGCAAAAACAAAAAAAAAAAATCAGATCTTTTATTAAATAAATATAAATAAGAAGGACCAGTCAGTGAGAAAATTTTAATTTCTGGATGTACTTCCACAAGTCATTTGAGTCCTTGATGTACTTAAAAAGCAGGCAACTACCAGTCACTAACATTAAGAGAAGGTGTACCTATGGGAAAAAAATAAATATATTTTATTTTTGACACAGCAAGCCACTTAGGCACGTGCTGCATCTTATCTGGTGAGCAAAGCTTTGAGGCATTTACTTCAGTTCTCCCAATGGCCCTACTTAAAAATTAATTCAACAAGCTGTTGAGCAATCCCGCTTGATCCAGTAAAACACTCAAACATGTGCAAAGTAATTTGGCACATTCCTGGTGACACCTGAATTCTGCTGCTAAATCTGGGACAGATTTTTGCTGTTCCAGTCGTTTGTCCCAGTCCACTCTTACGCATAAATTTCCTTGGCATCAGGGGATGGATTTGCTTTTGTGTGAGTTGCAAAGAATCACAACTGAAGGGGGACCAGCAGCAGAGGTGATGAAGTTTTCACACCAGGTAAAATTTGAATTTACCCAATGAGTGATAGTTGGGGCAACAGCTAAATTGGGTAAGCCCTTGATATTCAGACTGGCACGAGACCAGCTCTGCAGTTTTCTTCTTGTTATGGCCACATCTGGAGGGTAATCAAGCCACAGGACAAAAGGGAAGAGTATTGTTCTCTTAGAGTTTTCAATTTCCTGAGTTTTTACACTTTTTCAGTAGTGCATGTTTTTGATATATTATTCATTTTTCTGATGAGGATTAGGGGTTGAATATAGGGACATACACTAAATTTTTGGAATGGAGTGCTTTTGATAACACTGGATACCTCCAAATCTTACTGTTGCTAAACAAAAGTAATTTTGATGTATGGAAATTAACTTCATAATATCAATATGCTTTAGAGGCCAAAAAATGTAAATGAGATCAAAAAAGGATTAGGCAAACCCACGAAGGAGTCAAACTGGATCACAGCTCTAATAGAGTTATAGCTCCATAGATGATACCTGAAAGGAGTAATGTGTTTGTCAGTGAATTATTCCTTCTGAAGGAAAAAGCTCTGTACTTACTTATAAGCAAATATATTCCTTATTTTAATTGATGATTTCCCAAACAATTAAACAAAACAAACATCCAGGAATAAATAAGAAAATCTGGTTTAGATGTGTCTGTTCTGTAGCCAAAGGCCAAATGTGTTTGTGTTCTTGGGGTCACAGGCAAGTCCTAAGGACCATTATTGATGACTGTGAATTTCACATTAGAAAAGAACCTCTAATTTTCCTTCTAATCAAAAGGATGTAGTACTTCTAGAGACATAACCAGACAATACATTCATTTATTCCTTCTGGGATGATTGTCTCCACCACCAACCAAATTATAGGTATTTATGTAATACATTAATCTCTCATTTTGACCATTGAAAAAAAATACCTTTTTTTCCCGATAAATCTATTTCACGGTAGCTAAAATATATCTGAAAACTTACAATTTTTCATTTACAACCTGGATAATGGGAGTCTGTAATCTGGTTCAAGTTGCATGTGTTAAGTGACCCTTACAGAGGCAGGAATTACAATCACTAGTCCGTAATTTCTCTGGCAATTATTTTCCATTCTGTGTTAGCTGTGTTGTGAAAGGAAATGGAAGGGAAAGGAAGTTTTGGGAGGGAAAGGACCTACAAAATTTCAAGGGAAGGTTATGCTTTTTCCAGCAGCCATCAGGCAGGTTATGGTAACAGTGATTTGAGAGATTATAGATACTCTACACTGGAAGTTTAAACACTCAGGAATCTGATAGAAAAAACCTGCTCTTTAAACAACTTAGAAAAAAACCCAGCTCTTTGAACAACTTAAATTTGATTGTTCAGCCTCTAAAAAGGGCTGTCTTACTATCACAAACTTTATCCACAATGCTTTGAGGGACAGAGGGAAGGAGAAGGTAGTCCTCTCCAAAGAAATGCTTATAATCATCTCCAGTTTGGGGGAAGAGTTTTCACTCTTCCTTTGAGAAGTTCAATTATGTGAAGATTACAGAAGTAGCTGCAGGATTTATTCTCAAGTGTCTTTGGTAATAATTCAAAGAGCAGTGAGTGAAAAAATAATTTGAAGCCTAACATTAATCTTTGAATTTGTAGAAGAGCAATCGTTGGAAAATTCCCTACTGGTTTATTTTCCCAGTTCAGTTCAGAATAGTTTTGAACAGGAGGTTATTCAGCACAGAGTTAGTATTTCTATTCTGTATAGCTGGCAGAAAGTATTTCTGTCAAGAGTCAGTTTGGGTCAGTAAATATTTTTCTCCTGCGGTGTTCCAGTGTGTTTTTAAGAGGGATGGAGCAGGCTGAAAAGCTGATCTAGAAAAAAAGAAGTATTCTATGAAGCTGATAACATCAGTTGGCTAATGGATCAAAACCAGAATCTAAAATCAATTTTTTTTTTTAAATACAGCTCAGCTAATTCTGTTCATAACATCTCTTTGACTTTAAAAGCCTGAGAACCTTATATCCCATCTGTGTGTGCTAAAAGCCTTATGAAAGAAACTTGGTTTCCAACTAGTTTCCTCTGATCAACATCATCAAATTCTGTCTGTATGGCCTGATCTCATCAGAATCATCCTATTTTAGCTCACTGTCTCTGTGACAATAGCATTCAGATCTAGTGCTCATGAATCTGACCTGAAACTAAACTATATCCTTAGGCAATCTGAGATCATGAACATTAGATCATTTCTAACTGCAAATTATATCTCCTTCATTAATTTCTAGAATTTCCCAAGTTATCAATTAAACAAAGCCAAATGTTTAATGTTAGAAAAGCCCAATAGATTTGTTTTTTAATTTCTCTAAGCTCTTTATGGTTGTTCAGAGATAGTGTATATGCTTTACAGATGCTTAAAAATCCCAGGAAATCACGAAATCATAAGCATGTTGGGGAACAATCTCCCACAATTTTCAGGAAAGACAAAGTGGACAATTTGTGAAGACAAGGTTGAAGCAAATGAGGGCTTTACTTTGACCAAGAGGAGCAGCAACAGCTCAGGACAATAAAACAAGTGTATTTGTCTCTGGTTTTTCCAGCTTAGAAGAGTCTGTATGTAAGAGCTGGGACGAAAATGTTCCTTTAGTTTAGCTCTTCCTAAAGTTCTGCTATAGGGAAAAGCAGGACTTTGGTGGGATCAGGAAGGTGTTCTTGGCAAATTCAAGGAGGCACAAGATCACTGGCTCATCCTAAATGAAAGCCAAGGCTGCACCACTGTCCTCAGGATGCTCTGCCTTTCCTTTAGTTCACAATAAACTTTCCATTTATTTTTGGCAAGTCCCTGGTTTTAATCATTCCTCCTCTGGGATGCACAGTGTGTGCTCAGCACAAGTGGTTTCCATCAGAAGGCATTTTACCAGGAATACCCGCCCAGGTGTTGTTTAATAACATATAAAGGATCTTTGCAGGGAACCCTGCAGACCTTCAAATTTGCCAGAGCATTAGGACAACAAATAGAAGGAATCTAAATAAAACATCTTGTCACGTTTGTGAAAAACAAGGGGGTTATTCTGGAGTCTTGGGGAAAGTTTGGAAGACCATTTCCATGGTTTCATTAGGGGTAGAGGGATCAGGTTTGCTGTTTACCTGGTGATTGTAATCACTTATATACAAACAATTAGGAATATTTGCACGGATCTTTAAATATATATATATTTATTTTAATGGTAAAATGACAGATTGGCTTTTGATTTACTCATGCTGAGTCACATTTTACTTGACAAATAGTCCTACTGAACTGGGAGGGAGGAGGTAGGCTGAATACTGGGGTTTGGAATCTGAACATAAATAAATGCTGACTTTTCTTTTTATTATTATTATTGTTTCGAATTTCTTATCTCTGAAGCTTCCTGGGGTGGATTCAAGATGTCCAAAATTAAGATCCTTGCTCCTTAGTGTAAATGAAAAGAAAAATCAATTATGTCTAGATATATTTCCCACAACTTTAATGCTTTCAAGATGCTCTGCTTGCTTCATCTCATCCTGAGCTTCACCAAAGCCAGTGGAATCAGGCCAGTGGTAAACACTGTCTAAGATTCCAAGAAGGAAACTTCCTTCACAGAAGATGACTATTTCAATTTTTAATTTAAGCTGCAGTTTTTCAAGACAGAGAGATATTTAGAGAGTCAAAAGCACATCTGGGAATATTTTATAAACTGTAGTATTTTCCCACTGAAAATGTAAAGCTTGTCTTAGGTTATGTCCAAAATTTCATCTTAATTAGGGTTTGCATTCCCTACATGCAGCCATATTTTATGTTTGTTTTGACATCAGAGACATACCCTTAATTAAATGTCAGAAAAAGCAAAGGTGATGGAGAAAAAGAGTGACATAAAATATGTACATATGAAAATATGTGTCTGTAAGTGTGTGCAGCGAGTTCCTTCTGCTCTAAGAGTCAGCATGGCAATCATTGTGGAGCTTTTTATAATTCCTGGGGAAAAATTACCTTGGGAGTTTAAGGGATAGGGAAATGAATGGAACTGAAGAGAGGGGTTTTTTTGTACTCAGCCTCTAGTAACCAACTTTGTAGTTCTCATTCTGAAGGTGAGCTCTGATCAGTCCTTCATCTGTGTGTAGTACAAGGTTTACTGGGATATCTTTGGGCTTGTTTGATTTGAGCATGGGGGGGTATTATTTTTATTTATTTATTATTATTATTATCATCTTCAGTTATTCTTAGCTCTTCAAAAGATGCAGTAGCTGTGACACGAGTTTTGTTCTGTCTTGAGATACACAGTGGTCTAAAGGTCACAGATACAACCACTCCATTTCCTCAGCTGTGGTTAAATTTGACTTAAAAGGTAGAAATGGGAGCAATAATTGACTCTTTTTAACCGTACATTGAATGTGGTTTATGTTAATGGTGAGATGTGATCACTGGAGTTTCTCACACTTTTTTCATGTATGACTTCTTGCTTATCCTCCTATTGCCAACAGCTCTTGGCCCAAGTTGTGCTCAAGCACATGAAGGGTCTTATTTTCCATGTACTCTGGCATTATACACCTCCCCTGACAGCAAATCTCTCCCCAGGCAGACACATAGAGATATACTTGTTTTCTTACACCAGCTTTCAGAAGAGAGGAATTTATATTCCCTCTCGGAGAGGGAAAACTTGTCCCATCATGTTATCGTCTGTAGAGTTATTTCATACTCCACACATTTGCTTTGTGGCATTAATCACTGAATCTTGAGGATACACAGATTTTTAAGGTGGGAAAAATATCCTGCCAGAGTCAAACTACAGGTTTTTTAAAGAGGTTGTTCTGTCTGGGTCTGTATCCTGAAAAGGGAGACGGTCAAGTCACTGCAGTGTATCAAATAATCTGATATTTAGAACGCAAAAAAAATCACAACAGGCATCTTATTCAGCACCAGATAAAATCTGAGCAAAAAATTAAATCTGAGAACGTGGTCCTGCTTCAAACTCTTGTGGATACTGTGCCTGGATAGCTGAGGAACTGCTTCCCTCTACAGGACCGTGCCTGACCATGCCATCCATGCAATAATCAAAATTCCAGCTGAGAAATGGAAACTGCCAGCAGGGACAGAGCCCTTCTCACGGATTGGGCAGTGGTGTTTACTCCTGGAATGTATTAGGGATACCATCAGGTCCACTGGAATAGAAAATGGTCTCCTTTAATTGACTAAACTTTGCCTCGAGTAAATAAACTCCACCGGGGAGGGGAGAAACACAGAGTAGGTGCTGTGTGTCAACTGCTTCTGCAAATTGTTTTGCCTCATCTGAAGCAAAATCTCGCTTCTATGCTTACATCAAGTTCATCACAGCTTATTTAAATATTTATTTATTTAAATTGTTATTGTTTAAAATACTTGCTAAAATTTGACATCCATGCTGTACATAAAGGCTGTAGAAATAATTGGGTTTTTTTTTCCCTTCACACTCCCAGGGAAGATGATTTGTTGTACACAAATTACACCGGTCTTTTGCAATTCTCTTGTATTCTTTAGATGGCTGTCACAGAGTAAATCTCTGCTGTCACCTGTGTGTGAAAATATGTTTGAGGAACCAATCTGTAGCTTTCAAAACTCATCTTCTCAAAAAAAATTTGCTCAGCTCCTCACACTCCCTTCCTTGCCTGCAGATGGAATTAAACTTTAAGAGCATTGTATTAAGAAAAGGATATAAGTTGTCTTAGGAACAAATAGTGTATTGATTTTTAAAATGGGAATAATCTAGATGTCATCGGTGTATGAAAAAAGCTGTTTTGTCTGTAAACTTTGTAGTCCTTTGCCATAAAGTAGTGAGGTCATCAAAAGAGATGGATGTAGAAAATAACTTTGCTTTAAATGACTCATGGTAAACTCTTGCTTAGTTGAAAAAATCAAAAATTAATAAACAGCAGAGCAGCCTGTTGAGAAAGGCAAATTTAGTAGACTAAATGGCATGAAGTTTAGATTAATATATGACAATCTAAGATTGGGTTGAGCCAGAATGTCTTTTGTTACCCCAGTGTTGTGATCCACACGAATTTGTGGGGCTGCAAGGAGACTCTTGTCTCCAAAATCATAAATCCAAAATCACTGGATTTAAAGTAAGAATTGCTCAAGTCTAACCCAGCTAGAATTTGCATATTGAAATAAGCAAGAAAAGGCTTTTTGGACATATAAATAAACAAAAAACGGGAGATACTTTTATGTTCGAGTGTCGTGGTATAAAAAAAAAAAATAAATAAATTTTGCTTTGGCTTTCTCCAGTCCCCAAAAATAAAGGAGGTAATTGGCTTCAGTAAACTGAACAACCTCTGTCCCAGCAGTGGGAAACAATCAGCAAAGGAATATGTAAGCCTGGTAAAAAAGACTATGTTGAGACCCCCAGCAGATTTCCTATCTGGAAAATAGAAAATAAAATGCCTATATTTAAAATGGAGAGAGAAAATTATCCGAGTATCTACACACACCTGAAGTATTGAAGGATAAAAAAAAAAACACCCCACATTGAAGTAACAAAGAGATACACTGAAATACATATAAAATGTCTTTGGCTATAACACAGCTGTAGATCAAAACAAATTAATCATTCTGATAATTCGTACAGATATATATCCCCTGTCTAGAACAGTACATCAGGCTGACAGTCATAAATTTCAGCCATGAAAACTAGGAAAGAAATTGGAAAAGGCATGTTTAATAGGAGAATTGCAGGACTTTATTGTAAATGAATCATAAACAGATGATATAATGACAGGCATTGATGAAAAGGGGATTACAGTGCAGATTAGAGGTGAACTCTCTGGATTAATTTTGGGATTAATCTTGTTTGCTGTTTTGACAGCAGCTATTCCTGCTGTCTATGGCTTTATTTGCTTTAAAACCATAAGGGAAAAAGCCTTTCAAGGGTGAAAGATCAATGCACAAAAAGGAATGGACAAAAACTCTCCATAATTATCCTTTGACTGAAAACTATAAAAGCAGCAAAATGATGCAAGACCTTCCAGCAGAAGTAATGAGACCAAAACTGAGATATATTACTGCTAAAATAAATAAATGTCTGCAACAGCAGTGGTCTAGACTTGATGATCTTTTAGTGTCTATCTACTAGTTTGTTTTCATGAAGTACAGAGATTTTTTAAAAAATATAAACAGACTGAAAGAAGAATTTAAACTGAATGCATTGAAAACAAAAAAAAAAAGAAAAAAGAAAAAAGAAAAAGAAAAACAAATAAAAACAGTAAGGATATAGGAAAATATCAAATAATCAATCCTGAACAACACCTCTGTCCTGTGTAATAATACGGGTGAGAAATAATTAGGGGAGAAAATCGAGTCTGTAATTACAGACTGTGTCATAATGCAAATATTATCGGGGGGCTGAGGCAACATTTCAAAGGGCGACTGTTATCAAGGTATTTTGCTTTTAGTTTTAATGCTGTAATAGTAGGTTTGGTTTGTTGGGGGTTTTTTACATGTCTGTGTGTATAATTCCTATCTACTCTAAGACAGAACACCAAGCACGTGCCTTGACCAAACACTAAATAATACCACAGTTTGAAAGGATTAACTGAAGGATTATTGCATCCAAAGCAGTAGAAGTGCTACAATTTCCAATATAACTTCTACTATTCTTTCTTTTTTTTTTTTTTTTCCTCTTCTTTTCACAACCTGGCAAATATTAGCTTTGTAAATCAGAAATCACCAAGCAAGTTTCCAAGCACTTTTTTCCATCTGTCCACACTCTTAGAATTCCAGGAAACAGAAAGGCTGATACAGCTGCTGGTAGCACTTTGAAAATGCTGAAATCTCTTTGAGTAGCACAGAAAGATCTTGGTCCATAAGCTTTCCACAGAATAAAAAAAAAAAAAAAATCAGTGTAAAAGTTTCAACTCCTTTTAAAGGCAAAAGTGGCAGAAAAAGTTTTTAGATCCTGAGGGAGGGTATAAAAAATAACCCGTTATTATAGAATATATTCTATATTATAGAAATGCCTGATTTTGTGGTCTAGATGTTGAAAGGAAGGCCCTACAAAAAAAAAGGGATTAATATTAATTTCTGGTTTATATCCTGGCATGGATTTTCATGATGGTGGAGCCAGTTACTGGCATAAATTATGCTGCAGCAAAGGCATCTCCAGTAAAGTTCAAATAGGACAAATAATCAGCAAGTACTTGTCCCCCGTTAAGTCATAAAAAATAGATAAAATATGAGCTTCAGAAATCATAATCTCAATACTTCTATCATGTTTTCTCATACACATGGTAATAGTTATTATGGGGTTGTTTGGATTTGGTTGTTGTTTTTTTTTTTTCCAATTCTGCCTTCAAAAAAATATGACAGACCCTGAAAGTATTTGCAGATTACAGCTGCCAGTTTGTCCTGCTGGATTTCCAAATTGTCATTTAACTACCCTAATTTCACTTGGACTTTAAAAGTTGCTCATAATCTTCTCTGACAGTCACTTCCCAGAAAATCTCCAGCAATTAAAAGCAGAATAAAATTGCACTTTTCAGTTAAAAAAATTGGAATTTATGTTGTTTTCTTGATGGAAAGTCAGCAAAACAAACAAATCTTGGAAGGGTACTCTTCATATATATATATAGGAAATAAATCAGACTATGAGTGCTACAGAAATAGGAATGTTCATTATTTGGTGCAGTGACAACTTCATTTGGTGCAGTGACAACTTCAAAAAATCATCAGCTTCTCAGTAATTCTCTGAGGGACGTAATTTTATGTTAAAATTTGTACTACAATGGCAAACAAACAGTTTTGTGTTCCTTGATTGGTCCCCCTGGTGTCCCCAGGGTTTTTACATCATAAACATTAATCCTCTGTTTTGCCACTGTTTTATTGCATTGTGAGCTTGGCAAATCTTCTAATTGAAAAGAGGGGGGAAAAAAGTGCATCCCTGATTTTTCAGTTTTAATCCCAGCACAGGTCCATTATCCTGGACCAAAAGAAAACAAATGTTTCCCATCAGAAATTATGTTTTTAAAGACAACAAGGAAAATGTGGGTTTTTTCTATCTAAAGAAAACATATAGAATAATCAGTTCAAGACACTTTTTTGGGGCAGGCCCTTTAATCTTCATTTTCATTTTCACTTTGCATGCTCTTAACTTTTATAAGCAGGTACCCTCTATGTACCTGCTATTGGACATACAGGAGTCTGTTACAATATCATGATGTTCCAGCATTTTTTTTTATCCCCTTCCCTAATTTATCAACAAAACTCTCTGTATCTTAGAGGTCCCAAGTTCAGAAATGTGGTTTTAAAATGGAATTAAATGTGGAGTGTTGCCTAAAAGATGAGAGTTCCTTAGAAAGGTGGACTTGGTCACAGTATATGATTTCCTGGGAATTTTCTTTACTGAAGGAGCCAGCTCATGGGTTTCAGAGTTTGCTGACTTTTAAACTGTGTCAGGACTTGAGAGGATGCTGTTATGGGATGCTATTTCCTAAAAAGGAAATATCCCTTTTTTAGAAAAACCCTCCAAAACTGTGCATGGAAGTTAAAAGGTGCAGTTGGGATGGGAGTGTCAATTGCTGAAAGTGTTGTCACTGGATTAAAAAAAAAAAAAAAAAAATTAGGGCAGGGGAAGGCACAAAAATCCCCAGAGCATCAAGTCATGCACTGAGTTACTACGATGACAAGCTCAGAGATAACACAGATATACAAGGCAGAACTGGTTTGTATTTTCCCATTAAGCTTTTGTTCTCTTCCAAGCCATTCCCCTCAATGCAGATTAAGGTTAATTTATTGAGAGGGCTGGTTGAAATGGTTACCAAACACATGGGGAGTTTCAGCCAAAGCTCATCCCACGACTCAGTTCCTGTGCTGTATAACACATTTCACTCTATAGATGAATTTAGAAAAGGTATTGGGAAGAAATTCTTTACTGGGAGGGCTGTAAGACACTGGAACAGGTTGTCCACAGAAGCTGTGGATGTCCCATCCCTGGAATTGTTCAAGGCCAGGTTGGATGGAGCTTTGAGCAAGCTGGTCTAGGGGAAAGTGTTCCTGTCTCTGAAAGTGGGGATGGATCTTTGGAATCATTCCATGATTCCATCCTTTCTCCTGATGAGAGTCAGGATGCTAAAAAAGTTTCCCTTCTATCTTGCTATCTACTGATGAAGCTGATCACTATAATATTCACCTTTGGCATTGCCTTTGGATTCCCTGTATCCTTGGCACAGCAGGAAGAAACTGCCTGGTGGATGCTGCAAGCACAAGAACAAATACACAGCTTAAAACACCCCACACAGCACAGGAAACTTCACACAACTTAGACTTTGGCTAACAGTGTGTTTTGAAGCCTTAAAAGCAGAGGAATTTATGTTTGAAACAGGAAAGTTTATGAATATAATTTGCTCTCTAAGGCGACTTAGTAAAAGTATCTTGAGTTCATCAGAAATAGAAACCCCTTCAACTTAAGGAAATTCAGGAACCTAGTCCTCCAGTGGAGTCATTTGCAATATTGTTTTTTTTTTAAAAAAAAAAAGCTGAAGGGGATGTGGATGAATGAAATGAGCAATTCCTGGGAGAATTCTCTACTATTTTCCATGTATAGTTAGAAATGTAAACATGTTTGGCATGGGTTCCACGGACCAGGATTTAGAGGTGTGAGGGATGTGCTTTAGCCTGTTCATAAATCTGAAACAGTAAAAAAAAAAAAAAAAAAAAAAAAAAAAAAAAACCAAACACAGCTATAACTGTTTAGTTTGGGATTTTCACTTTTACTGGTTGCAGAAATTGCTGGTACTTCCACCCTCCTTCTGGAAGAGCAGGACAGAACAGCAAACTCTTTCCATCAGGCCACAGATCAGGCAGCAGATGGCAACTTTGGACAGCCTCTGATCAGGCTGGCTTGGATTAGAGTCCCATTCCCTTCCAAGTGAGCACAATGCTGGGCTGAAGTGGGAGTTGGATCATGTCTAAACATTGTGTCTGGATTCAGAGAGCAGCAGAGTTTTGCTGTACCTGATCCAAGGGCTGGACTTGAGCCAAGTTCTAATTAGGACCAGTAACTTAACCAAAGAATGCTCTGTGTGCTGCCATCAGTAGCTCTGTGTTACCTGCCTCCTCTGCTGATATTTTAGAAAAGATAAACTGCCTCCAGGGCACAGCTGGTCTCTTGGGGCTGCTTAGAGCACTCTGTTTTAACACCTGAAAAAGGAAAAAAAATTGCTATCTGGTTTGGTAACTTGTTTCCATTTCTTACAGCCAGCTGGAATTTAGGAGACACTTGCTATGAATACTTTCATGGTAAGTGAAAGTAAGGTAACCTCTGAAGGAATCAGCATCTTTTAAGCAGTTTGCAAATCAGGAGCAACTTGCTCTTTCCCAACATAGTGTGTAGGCCAAAGCGGCAATAAGTTGAAAATTAACTTTGTAACAGCAAAACAGACAAAGTCTGGGAAACAATTTTGAAGACAGTTGTTCATGTGGATGACAAAAACCAGAGAAGCCTCTCTAATTGGTGTTCTGAGCCCCTGGTTCTCAGACTGGCTGATTGGAGTTGTGCTGCCTAACATTACTTTCCACTCTGTAATCCCTTGCCGTGCAGGGAAGGGGAGAAAGTGCCGTGGGACTGCGGGGAAGGCAGCCCTGCTTTCTACTCCCTGACTTCCCACGTGCTCCTGTGAAAAGAGCTGAAGTTTGTTAAACAGATCCAGTGCCTGCTTCTCGCTGTGGACGGTCCTGCTTAACGTGAGGCTCTGCTGAGGAGCTGAGCTCAGCAGCAAAAGGATCTCAGCACCTCATTGTTTTTCGAGCTCACCCTGCCAAAGCCCTACTCGAGATAGTCTACAGTGAGATGCTTCTCACTATATAATATGTATATTCTAATGTTCTCCCTGGCAGGCAAAGTGGAAAGAGGCACAGAAGGGCCAAGTCCGTGCATCACACTTGTCCTTGCATCAATCCACCCTTATGAAGGCGTGTCACCCCCTTTTTTACTTCTAGGAACTATTTGTCTGGCGTAGGGAAGGCCTTAGAATACTTCAGGGGCTGCTTTAACATCTTGTTAACATGCCATCCTAATTCCACTCCTTTTGCTTCACAGACAAGTACCACTTTATTAGCCACAAATCTATTATCTCCTCATTTGAAGGGCTCTGAATAGGCTTGCAGCAACATTCTGCTTTTGTAATACAACAAGTCTTTTCACATTGGTTAAAAATACTTCGAGAAATGAAAAATAAAATTCAACAGTGACAGGCATTCTGGTCGTTCCTTTCATTCTCCCAGTGCGAGCCAGCAGGTGCAACTTGACAGTCCTTAAACAAACCTTCCCCCTGCTTTGTGGCTGAATAAAGGCTTTGACAAATACTTATCCTTCGATATGATGTGTACTCGACAAAATTCACGGGGAGATCTGAACCGTTGCTTTGAAGCAAATACTTATTAGAACACTGGAGCGCTAAAGTGCCCTGTGATTTGGCTCTGTTGCTAGTAAGACACCAAGTAAAATGTGCCCATTATGTCAATTCAAAGCCGAGTCTAAACACTGACTTCTGAGAAGTCTGAAGAGAATTTGTGGCTGTGCAGCTCCCCTGCTTTATTGCTTATCTAATTTGCATTTCCTTCTCTGCCTGTCGGTTCCCCCTTGCATTTCAAGCTGAGCTGTTGGTGAATCATCTGGAATTCATTAAATATTTTTCCATTACTTGATTTTACTTCCCGCTTTCAAACCTTCTCCTCCTCTCCCCCTCTGCCCCAAAATGTAGTGCACTTCCAGCTGAAGAGGAGAGGGGGTGGTGACCTGATTCCCTTGCACATCTTCACGGTTGTTCCAGATTTGTGCTTGACCTTTGCAGGTACCCAGTCAGGAATATTTAGTCTAGAATGCCTGGAAAGGTGCCACGAAGAGGGGACCACCAGTGAGGACAGAAATACAGATTGTTACCTAGAAAAGGTTTGTAGGTGAAATGAAACTAATGCATCTCTTTCTGCTCGGGGAAAAGCAAGCAAACAAACAAACAAACAAACCTGCCAGTGCTTAAAGCACCTTTCATCCCTTCTCTCTAGTTATATCTTGAAAAGTACTGTGATATTTTAGAGTGCATTGCAACCTCTTCTTTTTTCCCTGTCTGCTCATAGCTGTCTGTGTGTGAGCAAGGAGCCCCAGACACAATTCCCCAAGTCTGGAGAGCACTCAAAGAAGGCCTGACCTGCCTCTTCCACAGCAGATGGCAGATAATGTCTTCCTGGTAGAGGATCTCACTCTGATCCTAACAAGCTGTCTAACTTAGCGGGGGCATTTCAAGATGCAGCCTCTGAAAGCTTAGGAAATGCAAGAAAGCCTTTCTCCCAGCTTAGGCTGAAACAATGAATGCATAAAATGCCAGCAAGCAAAGGAAGGGGGAAAGGTACTCCGAGTTTGTTTGGTTTGGTTTTCCCTGTGTCACAGAAAAAGGGCTTAGAATTCTTGATTTGTTGAAACGTTTGAGAGGGAAACGACACGCATTTCTTTTTCTGAAAACCAGTGTGTAAACAGAGAGGATGTTATGCTTTGCTTTGAGCTTATGTGTTAATCTTAAATACCACACCTTGCAGCACGTGTAAAGGCACATATAAATACACAGGGGAAAAAAATAATCCACTTGCAAGACTGGCTGCCCTGGAGAATGGTTTTGGAGGGCACTTGCAAGTAACCCTGGGCAAGGAGTGCAGAGGGCTTGTCATGTCTAGACTTGGCTATTAGACATGGAATTGGACTTGCCTCAGGTACATATTGAGGTCTGTCTGCTCAGCTTCAAGTGGAATTAAATTGCAGATTGGGGAACTGTTTTAGGAGGGGGTTGAGGCTCTCAGGTAATCCTGCTGTGGGGTGATGTAATCACCTCGCAGGGAGAGCAGTGCAGACTCGAGCTCATAGGCTGGGTTTGCCTTTCTATTTTTCTCTCCAGACCACTCCAGCGACTAAATCCCTGGGAAGCAATGAGGGTTATGTGCTTGGAAGCAAATCAGCCGTCAGCAAGCCTTGCCCTCCGACACTGCAGGGGGCATGTGCCAGTCACGTCCTTTGGACTTGTCAGGTTTTGGGGAAGGAGCAGCTAAGCTGTCAAGGTCTGTTAACCTCTTGGCACCAAAACAGCAAAACTACACGTTGTTCAGCAAGAAACCACGAGCACTTTGCCTGAACTCAGCAGGGTGGGAGTGCTGAGCAAGGGACCTGGGCGAGATGTGTGTGTGTGCGTGGACCTTGTCTCAGCAGGCAGGGGATGGCTCTGGCACCAGAATAACGAGCCAGACTTTGCTGATGATGCGAGTGCTCTCGGATTTCGGCTCCTGGACACGGGGCCAGAGCACCGGGGAGGCTGGGGCTGCGGTGTCACAGCACCCTAATGGCTTTGGCATCACCTCTCGGAGCCGGAGCTGCCGTGCTAATCACCCCGGGGGCTCAGCCTGCCGCTTAGCAGAGGACCAATTAATTAGCGGTGCTGAGGCAGGAACAGCAGAGAGTCCTGCAAAATTCACGCGGGTGTCAGCCCTGAGAGAGCTTCGCCTCTATTAAACAGATTAATAGGTGTAGCACAGAAAGTGAAAACCTGCTGTTCCAAACCTCCCGGCCTGCACCCCCTCAAGCGTTCATGTGGCGGTGTGAGAGCTGTCATCCCTTTGTCAGAGGCTACAGGAGGCTGCTTTGCCCTTTGGTATACAAACTTTTTTTTTTTTTTTTTTCTTCAGACAACCTCTCCTTTTTGTATCTAAAACTGATGCAGCTTCTGAATTCACACGAGATAGAGCCATAGCCCAGGATCTAGGAGGAAAGAGTACACGAGGCTAAATCTAGAAGCCATTAGAGAAATTCACTGTCAGATTGGAGTAAATGGGGAAAAAAAACTCTGACTTTTCCAGGTTTGAGGAGTTTTTTACATATGAGACTCTTTTTGTTTTCCAAAATGGGAAACACTGGAAAAGGGTAGGGGAAAAAAACCCAAACTTAAACCTAATTATGTTTCTCAAACTGGTTATTTGTAAAGTAAAATGCATTTCACCTTCTCCAACAGAAACCAGGGAATTAGGGAAGGTGACTGCTTTTCCTCCTATTTTCCACAGGTTTCCTTAACTGCCTGTGTCTAGTAAGTGTTTCTACGAGTCTGTAAAAAGGCATTTGGGATGCTCACAGGCTACCAATATTTAATTAGCATTTAGCACTACACTCTTCTCTCTGCAAATTAAAAACTGTGCAATTTCCATAGTGACCTAAACAAGATTAAAATCAGCTGATTTAAGTGAAGATAAACAGGCAGCAACGTAGATACTTTAAATTGGTTTGGGGGTTTCTTGTTTGTTTGTTTTTTTTGTTGGATTGATGGTTGGTTTTGTTTGTTTGTTTTTTCTCTCAAGGTGTATTTGTAAGTAATGGACTGTAATCCTCACTTGAAAGATCTCTGGCAATGACTGGGCAGCCAGATCCTGGTGTGAAACTTGGATTTGGATGCTTTTCAGTGCCGATACTTCAGAGTAGTAAATGGCCAGGGAAGGATATTCTTCATTTTCAGCTGTTCATGTAGTTTCACCAGCTCTTTTTCCTTATGGCATCGCGACATAAAGAAATGCACAAATGTGATCTGTGTATTTCTCTGAAATTTGAGTGACAAATGAGACTCCTTGCAATGCGGAAGGGACGCAGTTACCCACTGCAGCAAGAGACACTGGTTTTACTACAGAAAAAAAACATCCAGCACAAAATCCTGCTCTTTCACAAAGTTCCTTGAGCTCTGCTTTTAAGACTGGCTTTGTTTGGACAGTGATAAGTAGATATAGCCACCTTCCCGTTTTGTTTGTGTTTTTGTTATTTTTGTGGGGGTTTGGGGGGGTTTTTTGTTAATTAGGGGCTAGGAGAGTGTGCTCAGAGATTTGGTGTGGGCAAGGAGTGATGAGTTTTTGGTAGGTAAGCAGATGGTTTTATGCAATCTTACGTTTAAACCGCAGCCTATGACAAGTTTGCACGGCGCTCGGATCAGTGGATGTCCCTTTATAAATAGGGAAATCATGATTAGCGTTTGGTTGTTTGCACAGATGGAGCTTCAGAGGTTAAAAAAAAAAAAAAAAGCACATGTTCTGTGTTAGTTTTGTGAAGATCAACCACAGGTAAAAACCTCAGCTTAGAGGGAGTTCCTCTAAAATGCTGGCACTGTGCTCCCCTTTTTTAGGGTGGTGCCCTTGAGGCTGAAGACAAGCTTGTGATGAATGGGACAGTCCTAAGCCACAGAAAAACCCTGAACTGCCCATGGAGATTCTCTGGCTTTTAAGGACAATATTTCTCGTAGTTTCTAAAGCGTTTTGTTTTAAAATGAGAGCCCCTCCTCGAGATTCTGGCCCCCCTTAAGCCAAGTCAGTGCATGTGCTAAATTGGTATAACTAGTCCAGCTACCAGTCCCGAAGTTCCCTGGTGGAGTAACCAGCTCACAGAGATGCTCTCAGGCTGTTCACGTCACTACAGCAGACACGTCTCTGTTACAGGTGATTCTCTGCCCTGCACCAGGTTGAACGAGGCAAGATCTTTTGCCCCACCACCAACAAACAAACAAACAAACAAAAAAAAAGGGCGAAATGTACTGTAATAGGTTATGTACTTTTTTATTCTGATACATCTATTCTGTGGGAGATTCTATATGGTGTGGATAATAAGACAAATTAGGTATTCCAGCTGCAAAAACACAGCGGACGATGTGCAGTTCAGCTGCAAAAACACAGAATTCGTGTGACATTACGTTCGAGCCTCTTCCCCCGAGAGGTCTCCCCTCCTAGGTCAGTGTGGAAACGACAGCCATTGCCAACACAATGTAGTCCATTAGCCAGGCAATCAGGATACCTGCCTTTCTGCAGTCGCCAGTTGTGTGCTTTTAGCAAATACTCAAGCCAAAGGAAGAAAACTAGGCTGTCAAAATCCAGGAGATGTTAGTAGAGATAAACACAGCTTGATTTTTTGCAGGGTGTATGTGTGTGTGAGAGAGAGAGAGAGAGTAAAAATATATAAACTTTTTAAACATATTTAGTTTACACTAAAGAGGCAATTTCACAGCTTTGAACATTTAACATCTCCTTTCGGGTCTCTTTCAAATTGAAGCCTACACTTCATTTGGGTTTGTTTATTTCTGTAATTGTCATCACCATCTTCATCTTTCATCCTGGTAGATGTTCATGGAAATTTGTAAAAGAAGTTCATTGATCCATCCATAATTTCCCAGGTGTGTATATACAACTGTGAATTACACACTTGCACCACTTAGAGGTGAGCAGTGAGTTAAAACTCCTGTGAGAACCTCATGGATTTCCTTTTCTTAGCACTCCTGCTGCTGGTATCTGGCTGCAAGGCATGCCCTGGCTCTGCATGTTCCTATCCTGGCACTGAATGTGGCTGGATACTTTAACAACTCTTTAAAAATGTGAGCTTTTAAATGACAGGCAAATCCATGAATTGCCCAGTTCGAGGTTTTTGAGCTTTTAAATTCTTAGCATATAATAATAAAATCAGCTTGAAGGGTGCAGACTCAGAAAGTGTCAGCTGGTAGGATTAGGGAAAAAGCTCTTTTACAGCAAACCTGCTGAAAAGAACAACTCAGATTTTGTGTAGCCTGGATTTTCCCTAATCCAATGCATCCTGTATTCTATTCAAAGCATCGCTTCACAGTGTGATTCTCAGCTAGGGTGCATAATTTGTTTACTAATGCAAATTGAACAGTCCAGGCAGCAGCTCTTATTAAGGAAAAATTTTAAACAAAAAAAAAACAACCAACCAAACAAACGAAATTCCTGCAGGAAAACTCGAGTTCTCTGCTGAATAATTTGTACCTTCTGTACTGGTGTTTCTTACATGCACATCAACCCACTGCCTGCTCTGAGGCAAACCCCTGAGTTTCATCCTGACATGTGCTGCCTGCTCGTGGTTTTTGTTCTCACTATCCAAACTCCTTGATATCATTTGATCCAAGTAGTGGAGTTTTTTAAGGTGCTGTGTACTCACAGCCCCAATTTACCTCAGCTGCACAGTAGCCAAGAAATCAAAAAACCATCTTAGTGATATTCTGGAATTAATATTCTCCTGGCAGGAATAATGGAGAAGCCGTGGCCACAGGGGCTGCACAGGCCAAACTATGGCCTGATTTTATTGCACCCTGTGAAGATGATGGTCACAGGTTGAAGAGGAGACTTTGGGAGAATTGTGGAGGTCTTTTCCAACCCAAATGATTCTGTGATTTTGTGATGCTGCCTTTGTCCATAGCGATCAGTGATATTTTGTGGCCTAAGGTCAGTGTAATTAGGGAAAATCCAAAACCAGATGAGATGCAAAATAGATATGCAAACAGGCCCGCCGTGATTTTGGTTATGGACCACGTGCCAGTGGGACAGGCCAAGTGCAGCAGGTTGTGGTCCATTCTGAAATGCAAATTTTCAAGAAGCCCAGACCACAGAGAGTGATTGGATTCTGAAACTTGGAGGGATGGGAGAAGTTGATGTCTTAGTGAATCTGTTAGCTCTAAACATCGAGGTAAAAAGGGTGCTAAGAGGTTAAAAATAGCGTGAAGAATTGTCCTCTCCTCGGTGATGGGTGTGGCAACATGGTGCAGCAATAATGAGATCTGCTCTGTAAGCAAAAACGTTTCAGACAGGAGAAGAGCCACTGGTTAAACCACCTTGCAGAGCCTACAGCTCAGTTTGGGGCTCTGCTGGGGTTTGTGGGTTTTTTGTGTGCTTTTGTGTTTGGGTTTTTTTTTTTTATTTCCCAGCTTAAAATGATTCCTTGCAGCTGCAATAGTTAATGAAGTGCTGAAACTGGAGTTGTTATTCACACTGGGGGGGGGAAAAAAGCCTTCCCTATGCTGGCTCCCCACAGGCTCCAGGAGTCACTGGGATGGGTCACAGGGGGGAGGACTTGGCTCTTGGCTCAGGCAGCACAGCCTGATGAGCAAAGCTTGGGAGTTTCATAAACAAACATCTTAGGCAGCTGCATCCCACCCAGGCTGGTGACGGGAGGACAAACTGCGAGATGTGGCAGGAGATCTCCTCAGTTCCTGTGCTCCTGCCTTTCCTCTGTGCAAGTGCAACTGCAGGCATTCTCCTACACACAAAAAGGACTTTCAATTTAGGATAATTCCTTTTTCTTATATTTGTCAAGCCAGGTGTTGATGTTTTATCTTCTTTTGGTTTATTTCACTTAGGTTATAGCCACGGACATCCTCCCAAATAAACATACATGCGAGACATTTGCCAGCATATTTACTCTTCCTGTGTGAAACTAATTATTTCTTTAGCAGATGTCTTGGTTGTGCAGCCCTTTCCTGCAAAGATTGTGTCCTGAGAATGAAAAAAGAAAACAAAAAAGTTCAAAACTTGGTAGAATGATAGCAAACAGATAAGTATAGCTGAACAATAATTGAAATAATGAATAACTCACTTCAGGAAAACCCTGAATGAATCCTGAATCCTGGAATTCCTGTGCCATGCAAAGAGCTCTGATAATGTTTATTTAAGTGGGAATGGGTAAAAAGGGACCTCAGATGTTCAAAGCTAAGGTCCTGCAGAAGAAACACCAAACCTCAGGGCCATGCCCTTAATTTTTGTATACCACTGTTTACAACTTACATCAATCAGAGATCTGTCTCTCAGTGCTTGTTCACATTATTTGGTCTCACTGAGCTTGAAAAAATTGATCTTGTTTGATTTTAGTCTGTAGGAGCTTCTGTCTCTTCAAGCTTTAATGACAGGTAAGGTGACAGTAAATTAACCTGACTCAGTGGCTGCCTGGTTTTGGTCCTATTTCAAAACAAAAAGGAGAGGGATGTATCTAAGCACAGAAGAAATTACCAAAACAGTTAAAGACACAAAATTTTTATTAAGTATACATATTTAACATCAAATCAAAACTGCCTGTCCTGTATTCTGGAAGGCTCTGGAGGAAAAAATGAACCAAAGGTGTTTTCTGGCTGTGGCAATCAGTGGAGATCAGCTCTTTTATTTGCCAATCCCTCCTGCAGTGTTTATGTGTGTTTCCATTATGTATGAGATAAATTTTACCAAAGAAACGAAACAAGAAGACATCTCCAAATATGCAAATGAGGTATGACGTCGCACTTCCAGCGTGCTCGAGGGACAGCTTGTCAATAGAATTGCTTCTCTCTCAGCAGTGCCTGGTGGAGCTGCAGACAGCAAACCCCAGAGAAATGTCAGTGAGGCCCAAAATAACAATAAAGTCATTTTCAGGCAGTTTTCAGAGTGAGTTTGCATCAGGCAGATACAGAAGTTGTAGCACAATTTATCTCTGAGGATGTTAGAGCCGAGATGGTCTGTGTGTTCATCAGAGGAGGAGCTCAGTGCAGTGAGAAATTCAACTTGCCACTGAAATTTCCACCTCAGTCGTGGTTTGGGCCACCCTCAGTGGGGTACTTGGTCCCCACAGCACGCTGTGATATCACTGGAGTTGTGGAGGCTGAGGGACATAACATGGTCTGTGCTTGGGGACTGTCCACTAAAATGCTCTGCAACATTGCTGATAATTTCAGAATATTCATTTATTCCAGAGGGAGCTGGGTGAGCCCAGGCACAGCCCTTAGACCTATGGATGCAACTCCATTTTCTCTCCTGCCAGTTCATCCTTGGTACCTCTGTCTAACTGCCCTTCAAAATCAGGTTAATCCAGAACACAGCAGAAAGCAGCAAGGCTGTGGTTCGATTTTGGCTTTTCTTGTTTTGGTTTGGTGGGGTTTTTTCCCCCCTCCACTTTGAACGGGGATGATCTTTCTTTCATCCCCTGTTTGTGGAAGCGTCTGTGGGAATGGACCACCAGAGAGGCACTGTGGAATGGCTTCCATTTAGTGATAATTCAGGCGAATTCAGTGCCAGGTTCTGGCTGGTTCTGACTCCCAGGGAGCTTTTCAGTCTGGTTTAAATCCAACTCCTGTTTAACAATGTCCACAAGATGACATTGCTGCCCATCTGAGGGTTTGCAAAAACCCCACTGGCATTATAGCCCGGTTTATCAGAATGCATGGACACTGGGAATATGGATCCCAAAAACCTTTTCCCTGTGCAGAGGGCAGACTGTCTGCTTGACTGTTTCTGGTTTCCTTGCTATAAGTGGCACCATGCATAGTTACCTAAATTGGCTACATGTCTGGAGTGCCTACCTGGGTATTATTTGACAGGATAAAATATATTTGTTTTTTGGGGTTTTTTTGTTTTGTTTTGTTTTTAAAAAAAGGAAGGAAAAAGCCTGTGAGAAATAATTTTATGCTCACACCAGCAAGAAAGTCACTCACAGGCACTCGTGGCGCTGCTTTGCAGCACTGGAATGACTTGAGCCCTTAAATTTGGAGCCTTGAAAAGCACACAACAAATACTGACCAAACTGCTTTCCCCTCTGCCTCCAGGGCATTGGTTTTGAACACCTAAGCTCCACCAGCCTTTGAGTTTCCCTTTTTTTTCAGGCAGGAAGTTTGTTAGAGAGGAAATGCACATGCTGCAGGAAAGGAGAGGCCTCCAGTAGTGTCCCAGTCAGCATTTACGTGACTTAGGTTCGTTTTGAGAAGAATAATTTATGGTGGTGGGAATAAATAACGCTGGTGAGTTCTAACTGTCCAAACATGATGCATAATACCCTGGGGAAAGCTTCCTCTGCTGTGTGTTAATGACTGATTGCTGGCTGTTATGTTATGAGCGTCTGTGACGAGTAAATCATTAGAAAATAACTCATGTGCTCAGGTTTGTTGAAGCAGCGCTTGTCAAAGTGCATCTTCAATCCAATTTGAGGCATGGGTTCAGTTTACTGCTGCAGTCAGTGTGGTCTCTTGGCCTGCATTTGCAAGCAACCAGTGCAAGGTCAGCTGCTGAACTTAAAATATCAGTGATTTGGTGGGATTTGCATTGCACAGAATGGCCATTCTATCAGTGTCTCTTCCTGAGGAAATAAATACACCGAGAATCAGGTAGGTGCCTAGCTCACCTGGGAAGATCATCCACCCACTAATTTTCAGACCAATAGCAAAAATACATTCCCCTGTGAATTCAGTTTGTGTGTGGAGAAACATTTTCAAGCTGTTCTTAGTCTCTTAGCCATGCTCCTCCAGCAGCATTCAGGGCGAGTGGCTCTGCCTTTTTCCTCTTTCTTACTGCAGCTGTACCAAAATGGCTTTTTCTATTATTTTTTTTAGTCATCCAAGAGGAGAGTAGTTTGTGCTTCTCTCCCTGTCTAACATTGGTTCTTGAAAGAGAACCCTGAAACTTTTTTATGGAAGGAAACTCTAAAATGCTGCTTTTCTTTTCAACTTCATCTTGTTGCCAGCAAGAGACCTTTCTAGAGGTAACGATTTTTTTTTCTCCATCTCTTGCAAAGTAGATGAACTTATTGGGCAGGGTGATAACTGAGCAATGCAAATTTTCCCCATCCCTGGTGAAGCCTTCACTGATTTTGCTGCCTTTCTGCACAAGCAGAGTTTTCTGAGTTGTTTTCAGAGAAAACAACCAAACAGCAACAAAAATAGTGCAAAGAATAGTCACACAATTTACAGGAGCAATGAGAATTTCTCTCCATTCTACCAACTTTCTTATCCCAGGTTAACACACTGATGGAATTTCTCCTTGGCTGTCCTCCTTGCAACACCCAGGCCCTGAGGTCTACTGTTACAGCTGTGTAGGAAGGAAGTCTTGGTCCTTTTAATTCCGGGTTTTTGACAAGGATACAATTACTTAAATGAGATTTAGGTGGTTTTTTTTTTATTATTTCTTTCAACTAACTGAGAGTGCAGGTTCGGGTTTTTGATTGCTTGATGTGAACAATTGTTCCTAATTGGATTAAGAACACAAAGCCAACCAAAAACCTCACTAGGGTATTAAAATGGCTATGGGTCACCACCGATTTGAAGTCAGTCTTGAAGCACTGACGTGGATTTCAAAGGTCTCATCTCTTATTTACAGTTCATTGAGCCTGCCAGTTCCACTGCTCAGCATCCATCTTAGTCAAATCAGCTCTTCTGAACTTTTTTTTTCCTCTTTTTCTGTCTTTTGCACATCTTCCTGGGAAGGTGAACCCACCCAGGGATTGTCTGAAACTACACCACTGATAGTGGATAAGTGGTTGTATCACTGAGCACAGTTTCATTTTGCTTTAATTTCTCACAAAATATTTGCATTGGTTTTTAACTAGGTTAAAAGATGGCTCAGTTCTGATTACTTTGGATCCAATGCACTCATCTGAATTTAGTATTCAGTGAGCAGTTCTCCATCTCAGTCATATGCATAGCTTCTTACCATCTGGCATCACTATGGCTACTACTGGCCCAGTGCAGTTTCCATGGTAGTCAATGGAAAATTTTGAGGCTGACTTCACAGAGCAGGAGAGGAAAATATGTCAGTCCAGAAAAGGTACTAACAGAGCTCACCTTTTTCCTTTGCATTGCTTTATTTGTGTAGTAGGGAAAATGTAATTCCACCTGACAAATGGGAACCGCTGTCTCTGGGTTCATCCAGGATTTGTAAAGGGCTGGAGAATTGTAAAACCAGGTTTTTCAAGCTGTGGGATGAGAGCAAATATAAGGTGGGGGCTAAAATCAGCCAACACAGCATCACACTCACAGATCTGGAAACAGATTTTGCTCTTGCCCAGAAAGATCCCTCTAAATCCTGCCATGGTTCAGTTTGTTTTGACAAAGGTACGTGTGTGTTTGATGTCTTGATTAATGCAAGTCCTCCACTGTTGCTGTAGCCCTTTCAGGAATCAGGGAATTAAAAGGTCACGTTGAACAAGGTTCTTGAATTAGTTGAATTACTGTAATCAAGGGCAGAATTTGGCCTGGTATCTTGATTTTATTGATGTCATCTGCTTTGTGTGTCTCTAATACAATGGAAATATGAGAGCTGGCAGTTTCAGTCCCCTTGACCCTCTGGTGAGTGAGGCCAGAGCTTCATCAGGAGAAGGAGAGCTGCAGCATTTCAAAGTGATTTTTACATAGACTTTCTAGCCATTATCTTTTTCCCCTCTCTTCAGTGATTCTTCTTCTGTGTATTAAAAATCACTTTCCCCCTCTGGAGGGATTTTCTCTATCCCATGCCCTCTCTACTCCCAGCTTGCATGACCCTCTTTTTACCTTGCTTTTCACATGGTACGCAGTTTGGGTTGTTTTCAAACAAACCCGAACTCTTGCTTTGTTCTGATTTTATGTGTGGCCTGAAAAACAAAGCACATTAACTTGAAACAGACCCTGGGTTGCCTATGGGGGTAACTTGCAAAGTACTGATGCCTGGAAAGTTCCCAAAAGAAAACAAAGCCCAGCAGTCTTGCCTTGTTTGTAGAGCCGATGGAGATCATTGACTCCTAAACCTTTGCCATCTCCTTCCAAACAGCCCCCTAAAATAACAAATACGTGGGCTATGTCAAACAGTTCTGGTCCTGAATCATGAGCCAGACAGGAGAGTGACGTTTAGGCTGTTCCTGCACATAAACATTGGGAGCTCAGTTTGGGGGCAGCCCTGTCGTGCACAGCTGAGCTGAGCTGTTTACTTGCTCTGAGGATCTCTCCTCACATCCCACAACAAACAACTGAATTGACGGATCTGGAAAACAAAGACAAGAGCAAAAAAACCTGCAAGTTAAATATTTGTGTAAAGAGAAGAGAATTTAACACAGGCAGATCCTGTAGTATAGATGCTTTTTTTTTAACGGTGGCCTGGAATAAGGAAACTGCTCACTCAAAATTAAAAATTCAGCAGTGAAATTTCACTTCGCTGCTAAAGAAGTTGATCCTTTTACACATATCATAGAAAAATGTCATTCTTCACTGATTCCAGACTGGACATAGAGTTGTAAACTTTAAACAAGGAAAACTTTGCAGCCTTAAGGGCTGTTTGCTTACTAGGCTTGGTTGCCTTGCCTTGGCCCATGAGAATGATTTATGCTTATCAAAAACTCTGCATCACAGTGCAAGCAGTGCCTGCTGTGCCCACAGTGCTGAGCCTTCCAATGGCAAAGGTTTCTTCTGCAAGGACTGGCACACGTTTGAAGGGCTGAATGCCAAAAGTACAGGGCATATTTCTGTGACTTGAAGCCCATCAGTCATCTGGATTAATGGGGGGCTTGATCACAGCATACTTATTTTTCAGTGATTTTCCCTTCGTGCTTTCCTAGGATGGGCTTGTTCTTTGTTTGGGCCTTCCTTAGCCTTCCTTCTTCCCCTCTCCATTTTGCACTCCTAAGTTTTGGAAATAATAAATTCAACTATATAGATATAAACACCCATCCAATGAAAACAGCATGTAACAGGCAGGCTAATAGAACCTATCGCTCACCTGTTGGACACAACAGGTGACTTTGGTAAGAAATAGGATACTGGAAACCTTACTCCTCTCTGCTGCAGCAGCAGCATGGATCTCTGGAGTGACTCCAAAGCAGGCAGTGGAGTCACGCTCCTGTAAACACTGGTGGGAGACACCAGCCCTGAGAATTTCCTCTCACAGCACTCCCTCTTCCACTGCATTATATGCAAATGTACTTCGAGCCTTCACTGCTCTCAGCATTTCTTTTTTCCTGGTCCCATTTACACAGAATTACTGAAGTCATCTAAGTAATAACTTAAAGGAAAGTAGAATCATTCAGTGAAATATTTTGAAATTGCAATCGACCCTTGAAAAAGAGAGTGAGAGCAGGGACAAGTAGCAGATGGTGGCGGTGACTAATCTTTCAGCCTATTGTTTTACCACATGGGGGAACTATGCCACAGATTTTCATACTGGAAATGAAAAAGAAATTAATCATAGTGTGACAATTTCTTGGTTAAGCAGCGTTCTCTGTTGCAGTGGTATTTGTCTCCATCTAGAATCCGTGTGCAAGGCTGTGGCTCTGAAAGGGTTTCAGCTGCACGTGGGCTGGTTTTGTGGTGACAGAACTCACGTGGCTTCAGAGGAAGGGAGCTTGCACCATTTACTTTGTCCAGAGAAAGTGAGTTTTCTGACTGTGCTAAGAAGTCTGTGAAAGGAAACCTGCATGCAAACACAGGGTGGACTCTTAATAGGAAATGATACCTTCTCTGTGGAATGGAACAGAGAATTACATCACATTCGTGGGACTCTGTAGGATGGTTAAAAAGAGAAAATATTTCATCCTATGTTATGTGACAGTTATTTGACAGCTGGCCTTTTCCCACTGAAGGTAGGAGTGCTTTAATAAGTGCAGGCTTTTATGACTAAAGTCTATTCAACTACAGTAAAATTCTATACATTTACGTATTAAATTCTAATCAAACTTTGTAAGGTTTTTCTACAAGGGAAACACACAAAATGCATCTATTCTATTTCTCCACTAAAAGTGTCCTTAAAATGCTATCGAGGTGAGATCATTTCTCCACTGGCAAACCAGAACTAAGGCACTAAACTTGTATTTAAATTTCCCACTAGAGGTCAGAAATCGGTGTGTCCAATCTGATCTGATAATTGAGTTGATTTAAGTAGAGAACGCTCCAAAAAGAAGATTTCTAAGTGGCCAAGTTGTGTCACTAATTTATAAGAGTTTGAGATGAACAGCATGAATAAGAGAAGGGGAAGGCACTGCTATCCTCTAGACCCTGTTGCTGAGAAGCACAATCTCTTTCATACTTTATTCTTATTGTGGTACATTTGTTTTTGTGTATAGAAACAAAGTAGATTTCTCATTGTGGCTCTAAAACACAGCTCAGGTGTGTAAGAGGGACAGAATCCCTGGCCCTGTTACAGAGTAAGTGTTACTACAGCCTGAGCTCTTGTTTTGCAGGGTTTGGGCTCAGCCTGACTGCAGCTCTAAAGGCTCTGAAATGCCTGTGGGAGGCACTGCCAGGGCCAGTCTCACAACAACACTCTAAATAAAACCAGCTTTCCTCAGTGGTTTGGAGGTGCCAAAAGTGAGCCGTGAAATTCTGAGAGGCTGAAGGAAAGCAGAGGTGAAAGTTGCACCTCTGAAAAGTTTTTTTCCCTTTGCGTCCTTCATTCCAACTTTGCAGAGTTTTCTTTGATATTTGCATATTTTCCTGTGTGTGCATAGCAGGAACGAAATATGCACAACTTGATGAGATATTTCATGCATGAAGTGCTGACAGAACTGATGTAGGGATCTGTCACAATTTACAATGCTCAGTGAGCACGTCTTTCTAAAACTGCCCTGCCTCTGTTTACCCTTTCCCTACAGACAGGCAGAGAACATTTTTAAACTAAAATTACCTCAACAGAAGGAAATTTAAGGGAAAGTCCAAAGAATAAAAAAAAAAAAAAAAAAAAAAAAAAAAAAAAAGTAAATTAATCACTCTTTATAAAATCATTGTTCAAATTAGCCTGTTGTTGTGGTTAGTGTTTAAAAGACCCATGGCTGTACCCTCTTTTCATTTCTCTTTCTTTTAACACTGACCCCCGTGTAACCCAGTGTGTTTGATCAGATTGTGTGTTACCAATCAAGGTGTAGATAGGCCTCTGACACTGTCCTTCAAATCAAGGAGTGCAAGTGAGTTGAACCATAAAATGGCTCCAATTAAAATAGTTTGGGACAGAAGCTCTAAGATTATTTGGAAGTGTTTCTTTTTTCTTTTTTTTTTTTTTCCCCCTTGCATCCCCCAGATTATTGTTCTTGTCATTTGGCATTTCTTGAACCTCTGTGTTGCCTTTAATCTCTTTTCAAACACCAGCAAAAATTTTACTCTGTAAATTCAGGTAGAGATGTAGATATTTAGTATACTGTAATCCTAAAGAAGCTCTAGTCTTGACAAACAAACATGAAATACAAGCTTTAGTTTCAATTTAGGAAGGAAAAAAAATGTAGCTAGACATCACCTTATTGGTACTCATCAGTTTTTTATGTTCAGTCATGTTTAACTGATTAAAATCATGATATCACCCAGAAAGTCTGATCTGCTGATCACACTGGTGGTGTCTTTCATTTCCCAATGGGACACTCAGATGTTACTGCAAATCTTTTCCTGGTATTTTTTTGAAGGACTGGATCGTACAAAACGCAACTTCACAAAGTGCCTGCACTGAACCTGCCTCCTGGTTCCTGGAGAGCAGGGAGGAAGGAAGGAAGAAAGGAATGTGTTCCCTCAACGCAGAGTTATATTTTGCTCACATTTCAGTCTGAGCCCTTCCTATTGTGTCTGTGAAACGCAGTGAAAAGGCAAAAGCCGAAATTCCAGTCTTATCATCAAAGCAGGCTGATTCAGGCTTTATGTGCAGCTAATTGCTTACTGTTTAACCTACTTTTAGCTGCATCCCCACATGCAGCCTGTTTCAGTCTCCAAATGCCTTCGAGTCAGTTGGGGAACATTAATTTGTTCCTCAGCCCAGAAGGGTGCTCAGTTTTTGGGTCAGCTGTTAAGAATGGGAAAATAGGCATTAGCACCAGGCACCTTGCTTTCTTCCATCTGATCAGATTACAAATGATTAATCCAAACTAAAGACTTCTTAGGAGCAGGCAGCTCCTCGTGTTTGAGGAGAACCCACACTGTCTAACTCAATACATGCCTTTTGTGAAGTACCATTTGTCTTTATTAAGATTTACTTGTCCAGCAGCAGCCCCTGAGTGAATTAACTTTGCTTTAATTTGTGCCATCAGAGCTTGTAGTTCAAACAGGAGCACAAGGGGCCCCTAAATATTATTTAGGTAAGTAAAGTTTATTATTTCACATTTACAGAGCCTTGGTTCTCTTGTGCTTTGTAATCACAGAGGTCTTTTACCAGGATGAGCAGGAAATGAACTCACAGCCACTTCTAACAGAATCCAGACTCACAGATTGGACACGAAATTACATTTTCTGCAGCTCTAGAACATATTGTGACTTTCATCCTGTTGCATCACAGTGCATTTTAAAGCCATTATGGACGGTTTGACAGCTGCTAGAAATTAGTGTCTCACTCTCAAATCCAAGTGAGCTTCACTTGTTAACAGTTTGCTGAGGACTTGGCCTCTTCTGCTTCCTGCAGAGCAAGACATTTGATGTGCTCCGTGATTTTGGAGTGTGTTCCTGAGTTGCTCTCTCCATTTGAAACTCCCAGCTCCTGAATCAAAAAGAAATAAAGGAAACTAAAGCACCAGGTTGTACCTGTTCAGCACTGCCAAAGTAGAATAATCACATTTCCAATAATTGAATTTCCCCTGGATGGACAGTAGTGACATTCAGAAACACAGGCAGTTGCTGTCTAAGGAATCTGGATGCTTGGAAAATCAAACAGGTGGGCAAAAGTGCTTCCCTGTTTCAGGAAGTCTGCTTCCCATCGGTATACCATCTTGATAGAGGCCCTTGATTCCAGCTCTCTGAGAAACTTTTCTTAGGTAAAAGTTCAAATAACTGTTAAGAATTTCATCTGGGCAGCCAACATGCAATTTTTCTCTCCAGAAATGCAAGCCATGGGACAAAGGCTCAAGAAGTCTTTGCTTGCTTCCTCTTCCTGCTCCACAATCGTGCACAAGTACAATCAGCACTTGCTCTTAATTTTAAATCTACTTTTGAACATATCTCAGGTATTTTGAGGCTTGATATACAGTTGGGTTTGTTTTGTTTTGTGTATCTGGAGCCGTATTGTGGAAGCAAAAGGAATTACTTCTGTTAAACAGGAGGTATTCTGGCCTCTGGATTCGGGGGAGAGTTTCTGATCTCATATTTCCTCTCTGTCAGCTCATGTAACCATAATTACCAGGCACTGGTTTCTCTTATCCCAGTCCCCAATCTGACATCTGTACAGACCTCTGAAATCCCCAACATATTGGTGTGAATCTGTGCAAGTACTCTGGTTGTGGGAACTCATTTCTTTTTTTTTTTTTTTTTTTTTTCTTATTTGAGGAATTTATTTCTCTTTTTTCTGGTCAGGTGCACAGCACACGCGTGGTTCCCACAACTGAGAGGAAGCAGGTTCTTGCTTTTCGCTCTCCTGGGCAGTAATTACAATTTGTCAGGAATGAAGCTGATTTTGTAACTCAACATTTCCCCATAGCACAATTGTGTAACACCTATGCAAATATCTGTTCCTATTAAATGCTTGGGGAAAAAAAGAAAAACAAAACAAAAAAAACCCAACTAACATTTTAGTGGAGGCCAGAATTGGCCTAAAGCAGTCACAGCAACAAACCCTTTTATTTCCCGTCCTTGAACATTTGTACAACATTCATTGAAATTGTCAGTAAGACTTCCATTGATTCCTGTAGGAATAATTCCAGATCCTAAATATTTATAGTTCCTCGTGGATGTTGTATCAACACTCATAATCTGTTTATGTATTTGGCATAGTGAAGGTACAACAAGATTGTCATCATTGCCCAAGTATAAGTCTTGGGCCACCAACAACATTGTTGATTGAGCACATGATTGTGCTCCTCCAATCATAGATTTCTGATTACAAGCTTGGTAAAGGAATTAAAGTAATTTTTTTCTGATTAACTTGGTGCTGAATCTTCTTCTTTATACCATCTTTTACACTGTGCCAAACAGTCACGAAGGAGAGGATAACATGACAGATAAATCTGTGGTGGTTACCAATTGTTTGGGCCTTTTTTAAGTCCTTAAGGAGAAGCATTTAGAACAGAACAAAAGCTGTGAAAACTGGTAGTTGCCACCCAGGATTTCTGGTGGTTATTGAATAGTATTATTCAAATCCAGAGCAGATAGAAAATCCACAGAGATAGAAAATAGGATTGTAGAGCAAGTAACTATGACTTTTGTCACATTTTCTTTTAAATATCATTGAGAAGGAAAAAAGGCCAGGATAAGAAATATCTTAGGAAATATTTTTGCTTGAATATTCATAGCCTACCGGTGGAAAAATATGGGATTATTAAAATATCTGTTTCTCTCGTGTGGAAATAAGGCCATCAGATGTCTGTACCCATCATGAAGCAATGCAAATGAAATGACTGTCAACTATTGACAAAGTGAGGGCTCTTGTTGAATCTGTCACCCTTACTAACTCCCTGCATATTCCATCCCTCCACCTGCCTCAGGGTCACTGAAATCTAGGGAATCAAAACCAAATCAGAATTTATAAATTAAATAAAAAAAATGTGCTGTCTGTTTGAATTCCAGCTATTCAGCAGTACATTTCCAAGTTTATTCAACAGCCTTGAGGGTGATATGGCAAATAGATGTATTTTACTGTGCTTTGGTAATTTCTGCAAAAGAGATTTCTTCTGAGTTATCTGTTAACTCTATCCAGGTTCTTGGTGGAAAAACTCTTGTGTTTTATTTGCATTTCACTTCTGCATCACTGACCAGCTTCCTTCTGAATAAAAAGGGTGATTAGAATTTGCAGGTTTGTTAGTTATTGGTGATTTTACATTGCTGAGGAGCCACACTCTTGACAGTTATAAGCAGATTACTCTGTAACATGTTTGGTTGTGCTCAAAAGGTGGAAATGTTTTTTCTTGGTTAAAATAACAATAGTAAAGCCATAGCTTTACTGTGAATAGTAAAACTTCTGCATTCACAGTCAGGAAAAAAAAATTAATATCAAACTATTCATTCAGTGGGTCTGCAGACAAAGATTGTACTACGTGAGAAATATTGGGTTTCCATCCTTTGGGTGTGAAAAAAAGAGGTCAGGTGTTCCACATAATAATCTCTGAATGCAAAATTTTAACTTCTGAAAAATTTTTGTGCTGTAGTAATTCAAAAGATAGATACATATGAGCTTCCAAACTGAGAGTGACTCAGGCATAGCCTGTGGTGCCTCAGTTGACTACAATCTTATTTAAAGATTGACTGTGTGCACAAAAACCAAACCCTAAAATGTTTTAAAAAATAAAATAACTACTACCATGCAACGTTTGAAGGTTGTTGTAGTGATTGGTAATGCTTTGCAGTAATGTGTGTGCCTCTCTGCCTTTCCAGTAATAAATGAATTGCATAAATGATAGAAGCTACCATAACCTGATGAGTTCATTATGGAATTATATCTTTAACTCACTTGCAAAACTAATCATGAGAAGAATGCTCATGCTGAAGCTGCTTGAAAAGAATGGTAACTTAGAAAGCTTTTTATTTTTTAAATTCATTGATACTTTATTCTATACGAACTCCTCGCTAGAAGACATAAAAAAATCTTTAAAAATCAAGTTACACAGGCAACAAGACCGGAATGTGCACAGAAATCTAAGTTTTGATTTATTTCCTTTTAATTAGTGAGTGCTTCGTGGCTTTGTGTAGTACAGTGAAACAAACCGTGTTTGCCAGTGTTTCCCCACTTACTGTAGGAAATTCTGTGTTCTGAAGCATTTAAATCAATCTAATTGCCTTTGGCAGGTCTACTTCTTTTCTTTTCTTTTTTTTTTTTTTTTTTCTTCAGGATCTATTTCTCTGTTTGTACCTGGTTCTTCCTATGCCTCTGTTCTCTCTGGCCTTCATATGACTTTTCTGACCGTTTTCAATTTCCTTTCCATCAGTGAAATTTCAATGGAAAAAGTTGTTTGAATCACGAATTTGTCTCCACTGCACAATGAAGGAGCAGACACCACAAGGTTATGGGACAATGGGACAGTGGTGATGGAGATGTCCACAGTAGCTGTGAACTACTTAGGTAACAACACAGGTTTAGACACCACATGGGCCACCATGAGCTGATGCAACCAATCCCTGCAGCACAATAAAACCTGCAAACCCTTCTTTGGTTTCCTTGTCCTCTATTCAGAGGACGCTGCCTGTGCTGGAAGAGCTTTTGGTTGTGATCTGGATTCACACTTTGTGGAGATTAATTAAGTGAGGAATGGATACCCAAGACATTTATAATTAAGGCTTTCAGTCAGTCATGAACCAGGGCTCCAAAGATGAAAGCTTGACTGATTCAGTAAATCACACATTCCCTCTTGGTCGCTGCTTTAAGGGCACAGTCTCTGCCAGCTCTTTGCACGTGCTCAGAGAATTATTCACTTCAGAGCTCCTGGCATTACCAACATCACAGTATTTTTTTTTTTTTTCCCAAGCACTGCTCATGTTGAATTCTTTGAACTTGCATCACTTCATAAGATCTGGTTCAACCTTTTAGTCCTGCAAGTGGGTGTTTTGCATATTGAAAAACTTAATCTCATTCCCAAATCTTGCTGGCTCCTGGGGTTCCCCACATGAAAGGTATTTTCCATCAGCTTTTCAGATGCTTCTTTTTTCAGCCTGGAAAACTATGATGACTTTATGGGGAATCTAAGAGGGAGCAAGTTACTTTGAACCTTAGTTTTCTGCTACAGGGTGGGCATGCTTTTCAGTTTCAAATTGAATTTAAAAAAATAAATAATAATTCTGGCATCCTTCAAAAAGTTGGATACTTTTTCTTTTCAGAGAGAGTGTTTAGAGTCTAGTCTAGGTTATTAGAAGTATAAAAGACATCCTTCAGTAAGTGAAGTCCAAATGAAAATTGCAGCAAAGATAATAAACTTTCTGTCAAGCTAAATGTGAAGCCATAATAAAGCTGGCCAAAAAAAGATTCTGAGGAGCAAGGGTTCAAAAATCTAGCAAAAAACCCGTTTTTTTTCAGATGCATCAAAAGCAGGAAGTTTGCCAGCAAGCTGATGGGGACAATCCATTACTGAAATGGGCAAAGACCTTTATAGAAGGACAAATCCATAGCAGAGAAGCTTGAAAGTATCACACTGGTGAATGCCCATTGTGGAGGATGTCCAGGAAGTTTTGCTGTTGGAACAGTTGTTGGGGACTGTCCTGAGGAACTGCTGACACTCAAAGGCTTTGATAGCAAAGTGGAATCAGCACAACAACAGATACAAGGGCCATGTTGTACTTTGTGCAAAAGCTCTGACAAAACTCAAAGAACAGTCAGCTCTTGTTGCTTTTCACCCCTTCAGTCACCCCTTGTTTTAGAGATTTATGATATTCTGTGTCTGGTGCTGCTTTGCAAAAAGGCTTCAGGACAATCAGGGAACCACAAACTTATGTATGACTTTCATATTTCCAAACTGGTATAATATTCCTTTATTACATCCTTTATTTACACCAAAACCCCAACCCAAGCCCATAGTTATTGCAGAGCAAAACAAAGCAGTTTTCCAGCCTCAGTTCTTTTGTGTGAATAATTGTTCCAAGTTCAGTTGAAAGGTATTACTTTTTATCTTTGCTTGGCTTTTGGCAGGAACCTTCTGTTCTAGCTTGAAGTCTAACCAGGTCCTTCAGTGCAATTCAGATTCATTAACTGCACAGCTGAGTGGAGTGGAGAGGAAGAAGTAATACGACCTAAAAATCAAACATGAACTGTGAGATACTTGGTGGTTCCTGGGAGAAAAGTTGGTGTTCCCACTTCCATGAAGTATTAGTGTGGCTGATTTTAAAGACTGGCCTCAGCTCTGTTCCCTGTCCCCAGTACTCAGGGGAAAAATTAGGATTAAGGGATATTTTTGGTTTATGACACAGAAGGGCCACCTGGTCCGTGCCTGATCATCAGGATAAGTCAGAGCAGCCAGTTCATATCCCTTTTCCTTTGGAGCTCTGCACTTCATCTCTTTCCTTCAGCACTCTCTCTTCCATTCCTTGGTACAAAACCTGGATCTGCACGAAGGAACAAAGTGCATTTGAGAATAAAAATCCATTTTGTCTATCCTGTTCCTCTCCTGAGAAGCTTCTGCCCAGAAAAGTAGTTTGTCTGGCCTTGTTTTTTTTATAGCCAATGGTATAAACAGGCTATGCATAAATAGCACTGGCAGCTCAGTACAGGTAATACCTGTATTGGTGGGGCTGTGTTCAGGAACAGGACAATCAAAGCTGCAGGAGAAAATAACTGTAAGATAAAATTCCTGCAGGCCTGTTGCGTGTAGAGATGCAAAATGCTTGTTGATATAAAGCAGATGTTCTCATTTCATCCCAGTGCATTTTGAATACAGAGAATGTGGTTGATGGTGATGATAATATGTGAACTTGCTACTTTCATTTTGGGTTAGGCTTTAATTTTACTTTTCAGCTTCAGGGTAGTTTTTCCTGGCTAGAAAGCCTTGACAAACCTATCTGGACATATAATTGACCTTTATTTTTATTTATAATGGGGAATGGCAATCCAGCTGTACATAACAGAATGTTAAACACTGACTTCTGATCCCGTTTTTTTGTTTGGCTTTTTTTTGTTTCTTTGGGGTTTTCTTTTCGTGTTTGCTTTTGTGATGAACAGCTGTAGCTGTAAATAAACATCTCCACGTGGTTGTTGCCTTTGTTACACCTTGAGCTGTTGGTTTTGGTCCTCTTTACTGTCAGATACAAAACCTTTAGTTTGGGTGCTGTGGAGCTGGAATTGCCCGAAAGTCCTTCAGGAATAACCAGGCCATGTAGAGACAGTTGAAAATATAACTGGATAGAATCCTCCACTTATCTGAGATTACCATAAGTACATATTTCTCATGCTTTTTTGTGAAATGTTTTGGGTTAGCTAAAAAAGAAGACTAAGTAGTTTCTGCTTAATATACTTAAAATATTCCTTTTTCATTTATGAAGTTCATAGCTGTCTTCACTAATTAATTCTTTGCTTTCATCTTCATTTGCAATTTATAGGGTGGGGTTTTTTTCCCAATTTTTTGAAAGTTGCATAATTACAAATTATGTAATTTCTAAAACTGAGACAGAACCATCTCCGTTCCCTTCAATTCACGGACAATATACAACTCTGGTGAATAAAGTGCTACAAGATTATCTGCCTGCAAACAGCAATTAAGAGTTTGCTTTCATGCAGTTGAAGGGAGGGATAGGAGACATTTCTCTATTTCAGCCTTAGTCTGAGACAGCTCCTTCAGGTCATGTTTAAATAAGAGAATAGTTAAGAATAAGATTCTGAACTCATCCTGTTTATAATATCTCTGGGCAACTTCATTCTCATATTTACCCAGATCACTTCAGGCGTGCTGCAGTTGCTCCGTGAAATTTTCAAATGCCATTTTCAGACGTTCATCCAAACGAAACACCAACCTTTTGTTGTGGTGGGGAGAAATCCTCTTTGACTATAAATTTTTATATATATATATACATATAAATAAAATTAAATGTTATGTGTGCGTTTACAGGACTTGACAGGTCTGGGAGATGAGTTGTGGTCGGTTTGGCTCGGCAGAAAAAAAACCAGAAATGGTCATTTTGCGCTGGTTTTTTTCTTGCATAAAATACTTCCGGGGTTGTAGCTGCTCTGGTAGCTGTGGGAGAGGACGAGGACGGGGATGGGGATGGGGATGGGGATGGGGATGGGGATGGGGATAAGGACGAGGACGGGGATGAGGATGAGGACGGGGATGAGGATGAGGATGCCGCGGGGCTCTCCCGATGCCGAAGCTCCACCGCGCGGCCCATCCCGGTACCGCGAGCGCATCCCCGGGAGCATCCCCGCGTGCCTCCGAGTTCCCAAACCACGGGAAAATGGGGACATAAACACCTGTAGAACGCGTAATAACCAGCCTTTTATGGGTGTTGAGTCTGGATTTGCCCTGTGATTCAGAAGCAACCTCTTGGAGGAAAATTAGAGAGGTTTTCCATGGGTAGCAGTGCAATGCACGTGTATTTTCTCTATAAGCAGATCTTGCTTAACTCTTAGAAGGTATTATTCCTAGAGGCCTGATTTGTGGGACAGCAGATGGATGGATATCTGATCCCCAGGGGAGAAAAATGCAACTCCTCACTGACAAGCATGTGGACAGACCACCAAATTCCAAGTTGATGTTGCTGGGCTGATGACTTTATTAGCAAATATTTTATATAAGCCTGGTTTGTGTGTTCCCAGGTAACTATGTTGGGTTAAAAGCTTACATAAACATAACAGGATCTGGTGCATCCCATTACATCAAAGCATTGAGTGAGAAACTGGCAGTAGATCATCCGAAATAATGCAGTTTGACATGAAAGGATTTTTTTCAGCTAACCTAGAAATTCTCTGGTGGTGGGGGGGGTGATATGTTTTGTCTCTAAAATATGTGATTCTCCACAAATACAGGCTCCACTGATAGCACATCAGTAGTCAGCCAGGTAAGAAATATCCCTTTCTCGCTGGGTTTAGTATCTTAATTAAATACATTTGACCAATGAGACAAAGGCAGAGTGGCTGAGTGGGCAGATAAAAGTGCAATATAGCTGATTCGTCTTAATGTGGGCCACCACCTTTTGTCATGTGAGCAGGAGCTCCCCTGCCCCACAGTCCAGAGTGCTTTGTATGTGCTTTCTTGTTTGTGCTGTCTCAAACACCATGTGTTTGTGTTCCTCTTCAGATGAACTCTGATTCTGACCCTGCTGAGGGTGCATTGCTTGTTTTGGAAATACTTGCAATACCCCCAGAATGTTTATTTTCCACCCCAGTATGTTTCTACATTCTTGCAAGCTTTCCCTGGTTTTAATGCGATGCTTGGCTGGGAAACAGAGAATACAAAAGAAAAAAACAGTGCCCCAGTCTCAGGGAAATGTAGTGAAACTGTGACAGAAAGTGTTTTATTGGAAACAAGACAAAGATTTCCAGAGAAATAATAAACAAACAGATGGTCAGCATCTCTGCAAGACCATCAGCTCCAGATGTGTATGTCCCGGAAGGATCAGACTATTTTGTTTAATTCTCTTCCTCTGCCCTCAGCAGGTAGGAGAAGCAGAGGGCAGGTTTAGTGCTAATGTTCCAGGGCAGATAATTAGATATTTAATAAGGGTAGCAGCAATTCAATTTGCGTGACCACATAACCAGTTTTGTGACAGATTGTTCCTAGTAATAAATCTGAAGCGCTGACTTTCTCCAGGTATTTGTTGAAGACCAGCACTTAAACCACACAGTACAGAAAGGGTAAGCTTTATTTATTTATTCCCCTCCGTAGCGGCAGCAGCAGGAAAACACTTCTCCCTTGCAGAGCTGTGAAGAATCTGTCTAATGCCAGTGCTGGCGTTTGGGTCTCTTTTGCCAGGGTAGTGAAGAGTATTCCTCCCAGAAGTGCAAGTACAGCTTGCAGGGCTACATAATCCAATATTAAGACTAAAATGTTGTTGGATGGCACCAGATGATTTTAATCCCACCGTATGACCAACAGCAGAGGCAGAAAAATAAGTGTGATGCAAAGCAGAGAAAGAGGCTCAGGTAAAAGCATCCAAAAGCATGAGGAGACTTTAAGAGCTTGGAGTTGAGAAAAACTGCGTGACAGAAATGAGGAGGTTTCACAAAAGATGGGAGAGAGATAGTTATAGTAAAGCAAGTCATATTCTTTTCTGGTTTATGAAACAGCAAGGGGATTAACAAGTAAATACCAGTGGTGGGCTCTGCAGTGCAGGTGGTGCCTGAGCCTGGAAGGGCACAGTGTGCCCAATTACACTGCAGATGAAGCTGCTGCACTGGCAGCTGTCACAGCCATTATTTTCTTACTAAGTGAAGCAGGTCAGACACTCACTGTGATCTCAAAACACTTCATTTGTATTTAGGTGACTCTCTATGTGAGCATTCAGTGAGCAGCAGCACATCCATGTACATTCACTGGTGTGGATGATGGACAGGACACCTCAGACATGGACAGAGAGGGCTAACACAGAGGACAGGGCCGAGGAAGGATTGGCTTTTGCCCTACAAGGCAAGATAACAATCTCTGGATTGTGTGGAAAGTTGCTTTCTCACTCTCTGTCTGCCTCGTGCAGCAGGGAAAGGTTAAAATGGTCTCCCAGTGTCGTGCTGTCACAAGCATGTTTTGTTTGAGGTCGGAGAATCTCTGGACCCATTGCATTTCTCCTCTGACTGCAAACATTAACCTCTGTAATTGTACCCAGGCGGGTCTTTGTCCTGGTAAAGAATAGAGCATAACTTAAATGTTGACATTTAAATGTAACAAGACAGTTTTTCAGTGGCATGAAGGATACTGGGGTGGTTGATTTTCAGCAGTAGATGGATACCTAAAATCCCTCTGTGCCCCTGGAGATCATTCCTTCGCCACCTGCCTACACAGAGTTTCTGCAGTTTAAGGGTTAAACCCAACATTAGCAACAGAAAAATCAGTGCACATAGTGAAGAAAAACCATTTGGTTCTAGGCAAAGGCAAAAAATGCTTTGGGGGCTTGTTTAATATTCATTGTGCATATTCCTGAGGAACTGATGTCTACTATTTGAGTTTCACTGTTTTTTTGTTGTTGTTGTTACTGGTTTTGTTTAATTTTGGCTTTTGGGGGCTGGAGGGGATGAAAGATTGTTTTTATATCAAGACCTACAAGGGTATAAGGTGAGACTGACTAGATCAGTCTCATCCTTCATTAGCAATGATTTCTCCAGGTTTCTGGTAGCAGCTGAACATTTCAAGTATTGGCAAAGTTTGTTCTTACTTTCTTGTAGATGAGCTAATCTGAATTTTGAGCCCTTGAGATCACAGGTCATAGCTGTGCTGCACCAGCTTCAGCTGATGATGATACTGTCCCCCAAAAAAGAGAAAGGAATAACTAAATTGCATCAACTGCTAATACTGCAAGTGGTGGGTTGTCAGTGACATGTGAAGAATTTACCAATCCGTCTTACCACAGATTATTGTGATCACATTCTGTCCACTTGCTTGAAAAAAAAACCCAAAAAATTAAAAAAAAAAAAATCAGACTGTACTTCTAATTCTTCGTCAGGCTATATGTTTGAAGCCTTCCCTGTGTAAATAAGGTTCAGAAAATAATAATGCAAGGCTCTTCTTGCTTTAGAAAGACTGTGCTCATCTTGCGTGAATTGGTTGTCCTCATATGCTGTGTTTTTTAACAAGACAATCTGTGTTTTATATGGAAATACACTTAATTTGTCTTTGTCTGAAATGCTAAGTGCCTGCAAGAGCAGCCTCCTCTGGTGGACACAGGACACCAGTCCCTCTCCTGACTCTGGCTCAGACTAATTTCATTTCCCTCACAGGGTGGAGCACCCCAAGGGCTGGGGGTTTGGGAAGGACACTTTGGGGCAGACACTGATGTCATCTCGGTACACATCTGTGGAAAACAGGGAGTGCAGAATAATGACTTCACTACCGAGATTGTGTGAAGCTGCCAATGAACTACTTATGAAACCTCTGAAAGGCTGTGAGAGTGTGTGCAAACCTGCAGTGAGACAAAATCTCCAGCTCATCTGTGCAGCTTAATCGATGCCTCCACTGCCCAGGGTGGTGGTGCAAAGTTGTGAATTACAAGGTGATGGGGTTTGCCTGTTCCCAGAAGGAACCCTTCAAGCACAAGGCTGGCTCCCACCCAGGTTTAACAGAGCAGATTGCTTTTCCATGGGCTGAGTTAGGAGCCTGTGGCCAGCTGCTGGCAACGATCAGGGAATGATCCAAGCACTCTGCAACGGGCTAGGAAAGAGTAAGGCTTGCTTTAACCACAGCTTTGTTTTGGTGGGTTTTATTTTTATAAACTGAGTTCTGGATGAATGGAATCATTACCAGAACCTGAAGAAGGGAAAAAAACATTCCTGGAAAGGTAAGATATTGCTGAGTGGTAGTTGTTTTAGACACAGACTGCTTTTTCTCAGGTTATGTTTCAAGCAAAGCCATTTTTACTTGGTTTCTTCTGTGCCACCCAAAACTTGCAACAATTCACATGTAACTCAGCACGTGCCTTACAGTAGTCTCCTTATGTCCTGCTAATTAAGTCCTTAACTTTAATTAATAATTTATTTATGATATCATGAATAAAACCACTACTAAGTTCTAGAAATAGAACGTTTCTGTAGCCCTCAGGCCTTCAGCAGAGGATGCTCAGAGAAGAATTATTGTGGTTCCATTTCTAGAAAAGCTGATTTTCTAGAAGAGCTTTTTATAACTGTGGAGCATTGTATTGCTGTGTTGGGTTTTTCTTTACCCTTTAACTGTGGGATGAGAAACAGCTTCTTAATGAGAACTAAGAAACAAAACACTACTTTGGAACTGCTTGCAAAAGCAAGGCTCTCAGAGGTTTCATGGATTCATTTTTCTTAGAAGGAGAAGTGAGCAAGAGATTGGATCTGCAGCAGGTCTGGCAGCACAAACCAGTCTTGTACTTTTTGTGCCTTTGGTTACTCTGCTAATGATTCGACAAGTGCTTGCTTAAGCTCCAGTTGATGTGCAAATGTGCCTGTTCAAACACGGGTGATTGTAGAGCTGCCGGGGGACAGGACATGACACAGCCCTGACTTTTGGGCAAACCCCTGCAAGGTTTTTTTTTTTTGAGCCAAATGAGGATGGGAGAGTGAACTGTAGCTTTCGGTTTTAATTTTGAAAGAGGTGTTTATGTGCTTGGAGGGGCATGGAGTGGAAGACAGAGGAAAGGAGGTGAAAATATCTATTATTTGCGTGTCTGTTGGTTCTTGGGGGGAATGTTGTTTCACGTTAGTGTTGTTTCTAAGAGGTGATTTTGGTTCCTTGTGCGTCTTCCTTTGTATGTAGCCAGGACAGAAAGCCAGTACACCAAGGAGGATTGGGTTTCTGACTTTTTGGTGCTTCCCAACTCAGGAGACAGAAACAAAGCACTCTCCTACTTGGAAATGTTTTATGCTTTTTATGTTGTTGCATTTCCCACGGTCCTCACGGTGAATGATGTGGCAGGGGGACATCTCTGGCTCAACAAACCTATCCTGTGTGATACTAATTTCTTACAGAATCACAGAATATTCTCTGTTGGAAGGGGCCCACAAGGATCATTGAGTCCCAACTCCTCAGTGAATGGCCCATATAGGGAATTGAATCCACGACCTTGGCATTATTAACACCAATTTTTAACCAACTGGGCTAAACTCGGATCTTGTTGCTTGTGGGTTTTTTTCCATATTCCTAATTTGCTGATACGCTACAAATTCCTTTAAAAAAAACCCTCAACTTTATTGTTTTAAAACCACATAATTAAGTCTTGAATTACATAAAAGCTACAGGAATTTGCACCCAGTTGCTTATTCACATACTATCAAAATGCAGCTACCCCCAGAGAAAAAGGATGTGCCCAGTGTAACAACGAGGGTACAGCTATTTTGTGGCTATAGAGTATTTTAAAAACATGAAGGATAAACCCTGTGAAGATTCCATAGATAGTCTGGGTAGAATTTTTTGTAGATGCTGCTCTTAGCACAACAGTATTTCTGTCTTGTTGGCACTTTTGCACCAATCTATTGGGTAATAATCTAAAATGACAGGAATGAAGGTCACTTGGCTCTGAGCTGCTGTTGCAGGACTTTAGTCAGGAAAACAAGGTGGGACAAAACCAGTGTCTCAGTATCTCAGTTCCTTTTAATCCCAGAGTGATGCCTCACTTACCTCCTGGGTATTGGCTGTTGTGGCTTTCCTTGTATCTAATCTTTTTGCTACACCACTGCTACTTTTTGGCAGATGAAACATGCAACTGCATCCAAATCAGGGCAGTTATTTTGATATAACAAGGTTGCTGGGGCAGTAAAACATAAAGTGTGTAAATGTGATTAACAACACCGAAGGACTAACATCAGTGACAAGCAGGTTTAGAATGGCAGAGAATGAGTTTGGTCACTCGTTCTCTGAAGGTGACAGCTCTGGAGCTCAGTTTTGAGCATCACCAGCAAAGGTGTTTGCACTCAATCTACGAGAAAACATGCAGGCATTAGAGCATGTAAACTGAACTCAGGCATGTGAGCAGGAAGCTGCTGTGGTATAACTGGGAACCAATTTCATGACTAAATTTAATTAGAGAGGAAATCAGGATATGCTGATTTGTAACACACATGCACAGGAGCCTGAAAATGCAGAGCAGGTCCAGCTGTTCTCTATAGTGAATGGCCCTTGCTGAAATGATTATGCCTAAAAATACAGTGAAATACATCTGATGGAGAAAATACAGGAATTTGGTAACTTTCCCTGATCTTTTCTCCACATGTAGTTTTAAGGAAAGCTTAATTTCCTCAGGCAATATTGAACAATTAATAAGCTTAAAAATTTATCTTGAGAGCAGGGATGCCTATTTGGAGAGCATATTAATTTGAGCCAACTCTTTTGATGCTGAAGATGATCACAATCTCCTGACTAAGCCGTTTGACCACCAGAACAAGTCTTGCACTGTGAAAATGAACAAAGATTTGCAAATACAACTTAAAATGAATAGAAACTTGCAAATGCTGCTTTATTTAATTCTTACAATAGGGAGGCACTTTTACATTTAAAAAAAAGAAGTGCAGAGGTTTCATTGTAACTACAAACCCCTAAGATATTATTCCATGAAAACAGAGACGGTCTGCGTGAGAAAGTGATTTTTTTTTTTCTTTCATTTCTATACAATTACAAAACAAACAACAAATTACAATTAAACAAACAAAACCTAAAAAAACAACCCAACAACAGAAAAAAAACCACAAAACCCCCCTCCAAACCTTTTGTTTTGTTACCACAGGCCAGCATAAATATTTAGAACTTTGTGCTGACACTTTGTGTCCCTCATCCCACCCTTCCTGTGTCTGTTGTGCAAGGCAGGGCCTGACCCAAAACCTCCCGGAATTAAGGGTGCTGCTGAGATACCATAAGTGAAGTGGCCACATTTGATGTCAAAAGTCCCAATTCAGCTCTTCTGCTTTGCTGAAAAACCTGCTTGACTTCAGTCAAGCTGTTCTTCAGCTTGGGCCCACGTGAAGAAAGTGTATGCTGGGATGGGGGGGAGAGCAGGGAAAGGTATTTTCCTGCAGCTATCTCCCCTCTGTGGAGTCAGGAGAAATCAAAAGCTTGTTTTACCATCCTAGAGAGGCAAAAAACCCTAGTAGTTCAGTGGCAGTTAGCCCCTGGGTGTCAGCAGCTACTTATGAACCAGGGCTGGACAGATTCAGAGGCTGCACTGGTGTGAAAGTTGGAGCAAATCCTGCCTTAACATGTCACAAGTGGGAAGTGAAGTTTAACAATAACTTCAGACAGAGCAATAATGTTGAAAGATGGGCAGAGATCCTGCAATACTGATGTGTTAGGGTTAGCATTCCACAGTGGAAGAAACCTCACTCCTGCCACTCAGAGTATCTCTGGAGATGGGCGATCCTCAAAAGTGAATATTGTCACAATCCATCCTTCTGTACATACATTTCCACTTCAGTGTCCCAAAGCAAACCTCAGGTCAGGAATACTGGCAGACAAATGTCTCTGTGGCTGATGGATGAGAGTGCACATCCATAGCTCACAGCTATTCTCCTGCTATTTATTTGGTTTGGGGTTAACAAAACCACCAGGTGAGCTGCACAGGGAGGTCTGTGGTTGTGTGAAAATGAGGTTGGAAGTGGAAAGAACACTCAAAGGATGTTAAACAAACTATTAGAAGTGCCTGAAGTGGGCACACCTGAGGAAAGCAATACTTTTCTGATGACCTGCTGGTTTATTGAAGTTGGCTGAGCAGAATATGGCTTTACTTTCTGATGTTACCAGCAAAACCTTAGGCTTTTAAGGATGTCAGAAACACACCTGCAGCACAGCTCACAAATAAATCTGTTCTGGAGCTCTGTGAATGCAAGGTTGACCGAAATAAAGGGAATATGAAGGACCACCAGACTGTGCTTATGTTGAGGAGTGCTGGATGTGTCCTGAATAGAAATATTTGCCACAATTTCTCAGTCTTGCTTGGCAAATTTTGGTTTGATGTCCTGTGATAAAGACCAGAGGTCCTTCCTTCAAGCCACTTCCTTTCTTTTCCAAAATTGCCTGGGTGTATTTTAACCCCCTTTAAATTAAATTACCTAACCTGATCCAGAACTCTTTTAAAACTCTAAAGCTGGGTTCTAAAGATAGGAGAATTAAAGCTGGTACAGTATAACAAAAGCTATTTTCCAAAATCGAGCTACTTAAAGAAACATTTCCATTTTGAAGTTGCTTTACCAATGTAAATACAACTTGTAAACATATTCACAGAGAGCTGGGGCTATGGATTCCAGGGTATTTTTTTCCTTTACCAAAAACTCAGATTACAAAACCTGTAGCGATCTTTCCTTGCACGTTATGCCTGGAAAAGTTTTGTTCAGATTCCGATACATTGAAATGATTTTCAACTTGTAACTTTGTGCTGATACATGAAAAATGAAAAGTAAAATTGTTTCTAAACAGAAATTCCCAAGCCTTCACTCCAGGCTAAATATGCCAGGGACATAGTATGAATGTGGAAGATAAATCTGGCTTTAAAATCTACCACTGATATGAATAAAGGAACATTTTACAGAATTTTCATCTTGATTGTCTCTCTCCCTCTGAACAGAGAAGGGATTTTTCCTCCATTCTATACAAAAAGGAGGAAAAACACTGACTATTTCCCGGCATATCTTGCATAAAACAATGCAGGGCTTCATTACGGCATGAGACTAATTACACAAATTATATCTGAAAGGAAAAAAAAAAAAAAGAAGTTAAATTAATATCTGAACAGTTACTGCATAATCAGCGGGCACGAGTGAGATCTGATGTCGTTGTGTTTGGAAATGGCTTCATCCAGGTCCAGCTGCCTGTCGTTGACCTTCACCTCCATGCAGCCATTATAGAAAGCAGTCACTGGTGTAGCACCCAGAGGAACATCTGCACAAAAGCACACTCCGTTTGTTAGGCCAAGGCATGTAAATCCATGTGTATTTTTCAGATTAGGAAAAAACACGGGGAATACTCCACTCTCCATTCATTATTTAGTCATGGGACAAAAGGGCAATTTGTCAGGGAACACTTTAGTTCTCCCCCCTCTCCTTTAAGATCAAGATAAGGTCAGTGAAGCTGAGAAAGGTCAGTAAATTTGAAATATCCGTCAGAAGTCTGTTTGCATCCAGAAACCCAACCACAAGAATATTTTTCATGGTAGCTTTTCCTGTGTTCACAACAGTGAACCAGTGGTTTGCTTCCTGGAGTCTGCTGCTCTTGTCCTGACGCACAAACAGATGTTTGTGGGCTTAGAGGTCACCGAAAGAACCGCCTTGCTTTTGCCAGAAAGCTACTCTAGATCCCAATCTGCAAGTTCTCAGCTGGGGTCCCCTGGGAACCTCACACATTTTACTGCAAATTCAGATTCTTTCTACTCATTTAGGTATTGTCTGGCAGCATCAGATCAGGGCTGTGCTTCCAAGAAACAGCATGTTAAGCACAAAATCAAGCAGGCATTGCTCTGAGGTCTCAGGGTACAACTGGATTCCTGCAAGGTGGATCAAAACACTTCCATCAGTTAGAATGGTTCCACTGAGTTAATCAACAGAGGCATATTCCCAACACTTACTAGTCTGAAGCAAAGTGTATCAAAATGAGGGACTTCTGGTGTTCGTGAAATGCACATTTTAACCATGTAGCTCAGTGTGGGGACCCCCTACCTACTTTTTTCATACTGCTCAGGAATCCCAGAGGCTTTTCAGAGGTAAATTAGAATTAATAAATGCCAGAATGGCTGAACAGAGGGACTTGAACTAGTTTTTCTATCCTACTTTTTCCCCCTCTTTGGTAACAGAGGTTGTTGTTGAAGTGACTCCTTCAGATAACAAAGGAGGTGTTGTTGGTTTTTTTTGAGACCTTTAAGTAGAAACTTTTTATTTGTACAGAGGGTGGGTTTTTTTGTTTGTTTTGTTAATTTGCATGTTGAGGCTACCTTTTAAATCTGATTACTTTTAAGGAGCAGTAAGTAATTAATACTTTCTTCTCATCTCTTTGGGATGCCCAAAGCAAAGTTCTTAACTATTAAGATGCCAATTGCTTTGTGCCTGGCAATGTACTAGAAAGAATTATATATATATCTCCCCAAAATTATATAAATATATATCCCTCCACTCTTCTTACTCCTGTCCATCTTTGTCTTCTGCAGAAGAAATAGGATGAAAATGAAGATGCTGAGTATCTGGGGCAGTGCTGTAACACTGTAGCCTACATGGAAAATGGATGTCGATTCCAGACATGCTGGTCAAACCCTTGGAATTTTCTTAGTAATTGTATCATTCTCCATAAAATAATAGAAGGCACAGAAAGGCTCTAGGAGTAGTAACAGTGTAACCATGGCATCTTTCCTCTGGCAGTTTTCAAGTTTGAGTATTTTAGGCTTTGAAAATTCCTCACCTGGGGCAAATGCTATTTTTCTTCTTGATTCACCCCGAAGTCAAACTACTTTATAGATAAACACATGTACAATGCCTGTACCAAATAATCCTTGTACATGTCTTAAGACTGGCACTACACTCCTTTAAACAAAATAGTTGTTGTTTCAACACCAAGGTTCCCAGTTATCTATTGCCAGAGTTTAACTGTTGGAACCATATTTCTGACTTCCCCTTCTGCACTTCTGACAGTTAAATTACTTCCAAATGCCTGGTTCTCCCACATGCTTGATGCAGTTCCTAAACTGTGCCAGCTGGTGGCATTTTGGAAGTATGCAATGCCCATTTCTTCCCAGCTCGAAGACATTTTCCAAATTAAAAACATCTAGAGAGAGACCCAGGTCTTAAGGGGCCACATAATGCTACTGTTGAAAAGCAGGTTCCCTTAAAAGCTGGATGAAACAAGCAGCATATATATATATTTTTTTTTTTTACAATTGTAGGCTTTTCCTAGCTTGAGTAAGGCTGAATATAAACAGGCTTGTACAAATAAATGAAATAATAATAGATAAAATAAATAAACAGAATTTACCTGGCAGCCCACCCAAGTAAGTGACAACATTTGCCATCACGGCTTGGCTCAGCACAGACAGGTGCTCTGAACTGCTTCTGTCTGTGTGTGAATCCACAGACAGCTCAAGTTCCTCTTTGGTTACTAAAAGTCCAACCTGCACCTTTCTGGGGGTACATAACTTCTTCGATTCCAGATGTTTAACAGTGATGTTTCCAATGGTCACAGCGATTTTCTAAAGAGGAAAAAGGGGGAGATCATGAAAGATGTCACGTTTAACTTTAACACATACTTATACTTTGGAAGGAAAGGCTAAAGAAGAAAAGATTAAGAAAATCATAATGTCATCGATCTGAAATAAGATTACATTATGTAATCATGACATAACTAATACAATTATATTTTCATTAATAGAAATATATTAATACACATTAATCAGTCATTAATATAAATATATTTTCCAATAGAAATATATTTTCTGCACATCACTATATGGCATAAATCCTTTTCAAAATATTAAGTCAGGCTACCATGCAAGCACATGTGAGTGACTTTTGTAGCTCGATTTTTCACAAATGGGGCAGTAAGTTGAGTGAGACAAAACCAAGATGTGAGACTTATATGCAGTTAATTGCTATGATAATTGTAAGATCACCTGTGAGTCAGAGGAGTTAGAGTCCACTATGGACAATGCAAGAGGCACTGTTTCATTAGAAACCAAGGCAAACATAACACCAGTGTCTGTGGATGAGCGAATACTCAGAGTCACATTTATTAGCCAATCTTCAGCACTGTCAAGGTTATCTGTTTTAAAAAGAATACTTGAAATTAGTAAATCCATCTGGTAATGAAAAATTAATAGGGTGTTAAAAATTAGCATTTAATCTCCTGCCTGCTATGGAAAAATTAATATTAATCTTCAGAAAAAAAGCAGTGAACTTCGGAACTTCTAGAAAGAACTGTAAGTGTAAAGAAACCCAACCAAAAAGAAAAAAAAAACCAAAACAAAACCTACCTAACTTTTAATCCTGGATCTTCTGTGTTTATGAAATTTTGGGGTGGTTTTTTTTGGTTTTGGGTTTGTGGTTTTTTTTGCCACCTTCTCCATTCTAACATGGAACAGGTGCCACATTCATGAGAGGTCAGTTCAAAATTAAATCAAAAAAATTAATTTACCCATAAACTACTGCCAAGAAAAACTGGCAGTTCTCACACCCTTTTACATCTACAACTTGAGTGGCACAGGAAAGTGATGTAAGTTGGTTGGAAGCACAGAATATAAAACGCTGGAGAAATCCTTTTAAGTGTGCTGGTGAATTAGAAACTGTGAGAGAACAGCAAGTTCTGAGATGAAAATGATTTGGGCTGAAGGTTTGCACGGCATTTGGGATGGGAAAGAGTATAATGACAACAGGATTTGGGACAATTGTCCAAGAGATTGGGGCTCTCAAGTGTGCACAAGTTGATTCTGGGTTGCAAATTTTAAAGTTAAGGCAGGAGGTCAGGCAAGGAAGTTGTGGGTTTAGGAAGGAGCAAGAGATGCACCTACATTCTCAAAACAGGATGTTTGTTGAGAAGCAAAAATTGCACATGCAAAAAAATACTCACTGTAGTTTATCTGAAATGCTGCCATCCCAGTGCCAGGGTAGAAGGATCCTCTCCCCACTGACACTAAACAGTGTTTGCTTTGTTTCTCTTGAATAACTTCTTTTACACCTGAATGTCCCTGATTCATCAGGTTCCAGGCACGAATACAGCCATCTAAACGAGGGTTAATCTGGAGAAGAATTGCAGTATTAGGGGTTTGCCTTCGAAGTTGTTTTAAAAATGTCAAAAATCAGGCATTATTTTACATCTCAACTTACTTTTGTGGAGTTAACAATAGTCCTATCAATGCCATAGGCTATAGCACTGATGCTGGGAGAAAACAAAAGGCATGCTTTTAGTACCTGAGCCTTCCAAAGGTATTTCTGATTTATTGTTTCCCACTTTGATGCCAGTGATCTGTACAAAAACAGACTCCTTCAACTTTCAAAGCTCATGTTGTGACCTGAACGACAGGCCAGCAGCTTTTTGGTAGATGAAAGACAGTAATCACTAGCCCTGTTACTTGTTCAAAGCTTCATCTTTTTCTTACACCAAAACACAAAGGAATTTCTGGAATTGCTCTCTATTGGATAAGAGGATGTCATTGTATTGTTTCATACTTTTTATTTCTGCCTCACTTTTGAGCAAAAATAGATTTTGTTTTTTAAAAATAAGGTGTACAGTTCCCTTTTGCCTCTGTTTAGATTGCCATCTAGTTTGACAGTTGCGACTTGACTGAACCCATCCCCAGCATGAGCTGTTGAGGCCAGAAGAATGAAAGAACCCCAGGGCTCCACCAGCCTGGGCTATTATAAAACCCAGTGAAAATGAAAGCTCCTTGTGCTGCCTGCACAGTAAATTCTGCACCTGCCCAGAGCCTGCCAAAATCCAGCACCACAAACAAGAATCACCCTGAAATGTCCTCTCAGCAGAAGTGCTGGTGATTTAGGGAATCTTAAAGCTTTATTAGGAAACAGGTTACAGAATCCTGAAAAACTAGACCAAAAGCTCTGTGTTTTTACCACTGAAACCTTCCTGAAGGCAGAACACAAAGCTTTTATTTTCAGAACAGTGATCTAATAACCAGATTTTCATTTCCCAAATGGGTTCCGTGCCAAACTTGCTTCCTCTGTGACTCCTAAGTAAACAAAGCTGAACAAACAGAACAGTATCAATCAACATTAACCTTGTTATTTTAGTTACCTGTTTAACAAGAGCATCGCCCACTTTGCGAGGCAATCCTGCAATGTACACCTTAGTTTCCAGGAAACCCTGGGACTGTTTAAAAAGAGTTCCTGGGCTGTTAATACTCATCACAGCTTCTTTGGCTATTTTCACACTGATGCTGTGCTCCAGTTCTTCAACTGATATCTGGAATAAGATACAAATAATTAGATATATATACACACACAAAAATGTAGCTGTTATAGATGGAGTAAGTGAGCTAAGCCTTTCATCTCAGAGAGGAAGGCTTGAAGAACAAAATGGATTTTGGTCTAGCAAATGTAAAACTTGCTGTAAACACAAAGTATCTAATAACTAGGCACTTGACCATGCAAGTCACACTTTTCAGTATTCTGCCACTTCCTTTGCCATGTTTAAAAAGAATAATTCCTATGTTGACAGCTTGTGGTGATTGTCCCTTTCTTGATTGCAAACAGGCAACACAATTTTCCTGATGTAAGGCACTCTTGTGAATTCTTTTGTTGACTTTTAAATCTGGGGTGTGAGTGCATGATTTTTTATCTTTTAATGGCTGCTTAGTTTCTGCCTACTTTACTTATAAACACAGAATGTTTCCACAGAGGTTTAAAGGAAGGAAAGGGGAGAAGAAAACCCAACTTACTATGTGCCACAGCCCATCATTAATGGCTTTGCCTCCACTGGTGACTTTTGTTCCAAATTCATTCTTGAACTGAATTTCAATCTTGCCATCACGAAGAGCCAGCAATATCCATGCTGAACTGTCAAAGGATTCTGCATACAGGATAACTCCCTCTGCATCATATGTCCGGAAATCAAACTCTGCTGTAAATCTGAGTTGTGAAGAAGGAATCTCAATAAGGAGACAGGAAACATGAAATGCTGTATGGCCTATGGTAACTCATTACCAGGGTCAAAAAAAGTTCATGCATATGAACCTTTTGGTATCTCTGCAGCTGAGGACTTGTGATGTTTGCATACAATTGGTCAAAAGCACAATTTAATGTGAGCCTTGTTCACCTGAATCCAGTGAAAAGTTTCCAGATGAACAGGCTGAGCTGGCACTTGAAAGAACCTTGGTTCAGTTCCCAAATCCACTGTGAGTTTTACATGTGAAGGACATCCCCCTCCCTTGAATAAGATGGATGTAACATTCCCATTGTGTTTTGTGGGGACGTGATGCAGACAAAATATATGAGCGAGGATGTGCTTCAGTACAACAAGGGTTGCCAAGTGTCGTCCTACAATGATGGTAAGCTGGCAATTTGCTTTGGTTATGCTGCCTTTCATATGCCATTCTCTGATTTCTGAGGGTTTGTTAATCTGGATCTTGGCCGAATATGTGTGTGTGTGTAGCAAAATGAGAGTCTGCATCTCCTGAAGCTTTGGGAATGGATAAAATAGGTTAAAGATGAAAGGGGAAAGCAAAGCATCTGCAAGTCAGGGCTTTCTGAAGGCAGTTGTGATTAATTTGGGTGTTTATCACTCGCAGTGCTGTTCCTTGTCCGCCAGATGGAGCTGCCCCTCCCCAGACCTGCACCCAGACCCGTCCTGCATTTACACAGACACTCTCAGGACACCTTCAAACATTTATCACCCCAGAAAGGTCTTCCAGGGCAGCATTAATGCTTGGCTGACTTGGAACAGCGGCACAGGAGAAAGTTCTCAGTATTTATGTCCTTCTGTAAGGTTCTGGGGCTCTGGGGACCACCAGCTCAACAGCTGCTGCTGCTGTTACCTTCAAATTGTTCTGTCAGGAAGTCAAGCTGCAATTTCAGCTGAAGTCCACAAGTAATAAAGGGGTCACCAGCACTAACAATTGCTCTGACAGCTGTAAAGAAAATCTCTAGACAAGGTGCTGTCCTTGGAACACGCTGGCCTGGTTTTGTTTCTCAGCAGTATGTGCAGGGCATGTCACAGTTTCTACCCAGAGCATGTGGGAAGTAACAGCAGCATCCAAACTGAAGGCATTCCCATATTTAACTGGGAGCTGTACAGTAATTACTTTGCTATAATCTCTGAATTTTCTGTTGATAATTTTAAATGCCTTTCTGTATCTGTATCCCCATCTCCCACTTTCCCCAGCCCCTGCTGTTTCCTCCAGAGGAAGCTTCTGTCATGAGAAAGCCACAATCTTTTTGCTCTCTTCTCCACAAACCAAGAGCACCCACTGCTAATTAAACTTACTGCCCTCAGTCCTCTTCCCTTTCTCCCCATTCAGTTCTGGATCTCTGGGAATTCCTTGTCCCACACCCCTCTCCCTTAGAGCACCACTGGGAACGGGGACTGTAACTGCCTCAAGACTTCAACCCTGCTATTCAGACATATTGTGGGACTTGAGTTAATTCATTCTTCACACAAAGGTATCTTAACCACTGTGGAGGTGGTGATGTAATTTATGCATGCAATGCACTCTTTCTAAACCCTCAGAAAATTACTGAGCACAGATGTCCATAATGTCAATGCATGCTTCTATAAACAGTCAATGTTTACCTTGTGACATTTGGCAATTTAAACTTTAGGTAGAGGACGGGAATTCCAATGAACTGCTCTGCCAGGTAAAGCAGTTCATAATTCTTTTCGAGGTTCAGTGGGATACACTCAGTAATAGACTGAAAATAGAGAAAAAAAGCCTGTTAATGCATTGTGATAGCCTATGAAGCACTCCTGTTGGCTGCTGGCCTGTCCTTTTTTGTTTCTAAAGAATGGCTTACCTCTGGTTTTTCGGGCTTTTTAGAACTTGAATACCTATGTACAAATGAAGTGGTGTGGTTTTGCTTTTGAAATGCCCATTATTTAAACTGCTGGAGGATAACTGAGGTTAGAACACAGTTCTGGTGGATCAAAACTGCTATTTAAATATTTAGTATTTGATTTAAGGATTCAAATCTTCCACTAGGTGCTTTCCTTTCACCAGGGATGTCTGACACCCCCATACTGGGGGTCCTGCCAAGCTCCATTACTGAAGTTCTGTAGAATCTGAACCTGATCAGGTGTTAGAAGGGAATGGGTCAGAGCTGTGCCTTGAGAAGACCGCATTAAAAAAATAAAAGGTTATTTTATTTTCTTTATCAATACTGATTTACAGCTACTCATAGGTGAATGATCTTTAGTACGACTAGAATCATTTACCTGGAATAAAAAGTAACAATTTACAAGTGGATTAAGTAACAGATTAAAATAATATGTTTCTGTCTTGGCTGTTCCTTGAATGCACCTGTCCTATTTGAGCTCTGGAAAGGAATGTTGACAAAAGCAACACCCCAATTCCTACTGGAATAGCACTGAATTAATATTTCTGAGGATTGATAGTGGGACTATGAAACCCTTAAGAGCACATTATCAGGGAAAGAGTACAAAATTCTAAGAATTTGTGGCAACTACAAACAGAATGTAAAACTGGGATTAATCCTAATGCTCTTGCCAAAGTCAATGTGAGTAATCACACATGCAATGGCAGGGGGGAAATTGTGCTTATTCCTTCAGGTATTCATCCATCTGATGTTTTAAACAAAGATGTTTCTATTCAGGAGTAATATCTATTTTGTGTGGTGCAAGTTTAAACTAGGAAAATGTTCGGTACAGCAATGCCAAGTATCCATTCTAAGGCACTGTTGACTTATCTTCTGGAAGTGTAATTTTGTACTTAAGTAATATGTACTATTTCATTTAGAAGTAAAACACTGATTCCTTTAGGTCCAGGAAATTAGGCTGTGTGTGTGGAGAGGGGTGGGAAGACCTCAGCATGGGGTTTAGAGCACCTGCCTCACTGAGGAGTCTAAAAAAGTCTCACAGTAGGAGTCTAAAAGTCATTTGGATCTAATCTTATCCCTCAAAACACCCCATGATGGCAGAACAGCAGTACTGCAGAACAGAATGATCAGGAACAGGTGTGAGAACTTTTCTATTCTCAAGAAAGGCTGCACTCCTGTAAAAGTTATCGATGCAGTTCCCAAACTCTGACTTCTGTATTCTTGATGCAGCAGTTCCATTAAATGTAGAGGTGCTCATCTTGAATTTTATGGCTACTTCATTTTAAGCCTGCTGGCATCACTAGTCTAGACTGCATTTATTTGCAGCTGATTAAACTTTTTTTTAAACTAACTTCCAGATAGAGAATTAATCATGTTTGAACAACAGTATTAAAAATAAGAGCCTCTTCCAGCCTCATCACATGTTACTATTTCAAGGAGAAGCAAAATGGACTAGAATTACTGCCAAGTGTTGCTCAGATACTAAACTTCAGAAAGTGCCAACAAGATCTAACACACAGATGCCAGAACTTGTGTCAGATCTTGTTCCTGAAGTTTAATCCAAATTTTGTTAGACTCTGTTAGAGGTGTTGTGTTTTTTTTTGTTGGCGCTTGTGTGATTTCCCTTCGCAAAACAAGTCTCAGCCTGCCTGCACCTTTCAAAGTACACAGAGAACAGCAGAAAACCCTTGAACTGGAATCCTTGAATTCTGATCCTCCGGAGTTCCAAAGTTTCTGCTACTAAGAAGTGTAAATTTCCAAACTGAGCAAGAACAGCCAATTTTGGCTGCAGGGTGTTCTTCAACTGGCAAGTATTACTGAGTGCTTTTTCTTCAGCTATGGCAGATGAGAACTGTGGAAAACAATCCAGAGCTGGTGTTGTTGTTTTTTTTTCAATCCAAACAGGCAAAGCACAGAGTAATTCTGAAACAGTGAATGCAAACTTCTGTGCAGTCTAAGGAAAACTTGGGAACATATGGGCAAATGGAACATTCTGCCTCTGAGCTGGCTGAACAGAAATTATTTGTCTGAGAGGAAAAAGCTGAGGCTTATTTTGGAAACAGCAGAGAATGAAGATGACTGGCTAAGGCAAGTTTCTTTTGACAGGACTCCTGTAAATGAACATTCATGAACTGAATGGCATCCAAATCGCTACCAGGCCCGCTTTGTGAGCCAAACTATAGATCAGAATCTCCAGCAATTTTTAATCTGTTCTCAAATAGCTTCCTATTTGCTTTAATCTAATTTATCCTGCTATCAAGAAATACCCAGTTTTTGTGATTTCCCACATGGAATTTTGCATAGCACAGTCTTACCTCACAATTCTTCATGTCCTTGGAGAGCTTGAACCCTTTCTTGCCATCACAGTAGCAGCTGTAACTTCCTGGAGAGTTTACACAGAGCTGAGCACAAACATTTTCAGCACATTCATCGATATCTAGGTGAAATAGAAGCATCCAGGAAGACTTATTCTCGGAATAGACTGATAAACTAACACAAATTAGTGGAATAATGGACAAGATGGGTTCCCTGGAAGAACAGGAATTCAACAGGTGACTGCTGCTAAGCTAAACTAATGCTCCTGGATGTCTCCTGTGTAAAATTTACAATCCAGAATTACCTGCTGGGTATGTAAGACTTACTAAATCTGATGGAGAGCCCTGGTGTGGAGAGCTGCAGACAGTTTGGCCTGAGTTGTGAGGCACTAAGAAACTGAGCTGTGATGTGGTTGAATTAATCAAAGGGACTTCATAAGTGACCACCACGTATGGCAGAAATACCATTCTGGGTCAGATCTCTTCCTTTCCCTATAAGGCATCAACAGAGCTTAGATTTCATCTTAAGAATATGTAGGGCAAGTGTGTGAAGAAAGGACCTGCTTTATTAATATAAAACCAAAATAATCTCAGTGCAAAATGCCTTTCAAAATAAAATACAATCATCTCATAAATAGCTGAGTTTCAAGACAGCATCTGCTTGTGGAGACAGCAGGCTGATCTGAACTGCAAATAAGCTAAATCAACTCAAGGAACTTCAATTTCTATATAGCAGGTTGTACACAATAATTAATTTAAAAATGAAAGGCTGGGTAAAAGCCCAACTGTAGCTTTTACAGTTGTGATATAAAAACAAACAAAATCTCTCCCTGACAAGAGACTTTAATAAGGGTGATTTAGAGCCTCAGATTAAAGTAACTGCAATACTTGTTTTGAAACAAATGGCCCTCCTAGTGGGAATAAACAATTTTGTACCAATGCATGCATTTAAATCTGTTTTATACTATGCTGAGATTTTTTTTAAAGATTACAGAGAAAACCTTGATCCTTTAAGAGAGGAGTTCAGTTCTCCTAACTGCAGGATAGACCCCTCTAGCACAGTAAGTGTACTTACTCATTTCCACTACCTATTTTTTTTTTTGGCAAGGTGTTTGAACTTGCAAAAGTGAGAGAAAGATAATCAAACTCTGTGTCTAAAATTGTATGGCTACTATGAAACAAGGACAGGACTGTACAAGTATTTTCCACTCATAGTGTCTCCCATCTCCAGCAGGGATGAAGAACTGCAGCAACATTCTCCCAGGAATGGCTGAGGAAAAGATGAAAACAACCCCTTGGCTGTTCCAGTCTACTGGAATCTGTCATCACAGAGAGAGCTGCGCATAAATTGTAAGTAAATTCACTTTTTCTAATAACCATAACTGAATTTGGCCACCTACGTGCAACACGCCAATGAAAAGTTAATGTCACTTGGCATTCCTGTCAGTCTGCACGATCCTGTCCTCAGAAAGGATTTGGTGACTCATTTAATGTGGTTACAGCAGGGTCTAAAAGCTTAGCAGCATAATCTCCTCCTAGGTGAGACTTTTCATTGTAGCATCCTCATCTTGCAGCCTAGAACAGCAATACTTACATGGGTTGCATCCAGCTGAATCTATCTGAGGAAAATACTGAGAGGAGCAAGAATTAGATAAATTACTGGTAAGTTTTTCTCACTTTGGTGCACACAGGGGATGTAAAATTGTCAGTAGCATTTTAATCCCATAGTAACTGGACCAAAGAGCTGACATCTGGATATGCAATCACTAACACTGTGCAGGGCTTTGTTACAAGAAACCTGCATGAAAAGCCATGGAGCAAAAGATTCATGGCCAGCAAGAAGCTGCTTCTGTGTCCTTTTGAGCAGTAACATAAAGGCAGCACCTAAAATACAAAAACCAGTCATGGATATATTTTTCTTCAACTGGCAGTGTAGAAAATTCCTCTTCATTGTAAAACTCTAAGAGCTTTCGTAGCCGTCCTACAACTGAAATTTAATTTCTGATGTGTATTAAACAAAACCTTTAACCAAGAGAGATAAAAAAAATACATTCTAAGACAAAATACTCTTGTGATGTTCATATGTTCAACATATTGGTCCAAGGCACCTGCAAGAAACATGTCAGACAGTTTTTTAGAGCTTGGACTGAAAGTCCTCCCTGCAGTGGGAAAAGAGAGATCCCATGAACTGAGAATCCAGTGTCTGGGAATAAGGAAAGGAGGGGGTTGGGAGCCAAGCCCTACCTTCACAGTTCTTGGAAGTTGAATTGTATGTGTAGCCCTCTGGACATTCACATTCATATTTTCCCTGGGTGTTTTTACAGATGGCTGTCCCACAGATGTTTGGATGTAGCACACACTCATTTATATCTAGAAATGCAAACAAGTTATTAAAAAACAAGTCACTATCTTCCATACCATTTTTTTTCCTAACCCTGTCCAAACTGAGTGAGGCTGGAAAACTGGTCTGCCATGCTTTCATAGCAGACTACAGCCATAGCCATAAAGATTTCCAGAGGGAAAAGACACCTGGGCATGCCCTCAGTGGAAAAAATCTCTCTGCCTGCCTATCTTTCTCATTCTTTCCCGTGTTCTGTGGGTAACAGGAAAAGTGATGCTTGTCTGGAAAGGCAGGGAGAGAAACAGTCTGCAGGCTTCCTAAAAACCAAACCAGACTGCAGAATAAAATCCTACCTTAGAAAAAAGACATCCAGAAAGAAAGACAGGAGACAATCCTGTTGGAGGTTCTTACACGCTACAATCAATTCATGTCACAAATGTCTTTTAATTGGCTCTGCTGACAGGTGTTCAAGTCCCTCTCTATCCCTCAAACCCTTTTAGTGTCTGTCTTCTGGGGGGTTTCCAATTTTTCACTGTCATCTTCATGATGCAGATGTGACAACTGGATTCAGCACATAGCATCAGTCTTGTTAAATGTCTTTTGGACAGAAAAATATCAGATCCCTGGTAGTACTTCATCCCCACTTGTGTGTGCAGGGATCATTCCAGTTTTCTCTGTGGTTCTGTAGTAGTGGAAATGGTGAACCACGGGGAGAATAGAGTCTGCCAATGGCTTGCCAGGACTCCTGGAACCTTATTAAGTCAAAGATTCCCTGAATTTGGACTACTTTTCTGCAGTTACTGTGTGTATTCCAAATTCCTAGTTGTGTAACTGTAGTTGGATGTAATGAAATACTAAAATCCAGTTTATCAAATGACAGAACTGGTACTCGAGGTACTAAGGTACAGTGGTCTATTTTTAGCTTTGATTATTTTTTTAACCAAATTTTCCAGTATCTTTTCAAGAATCACAGAGATTCTAACCAACTTATCTACTTGCCCTTTCTGACACAACCACAATCTTTAGTTGTTGTGGCATTACTTTGGCAGTTATTAATTCACAAAAATTTATAGACTAAAGAAAGCAATAGCTGAGGATGGCCATCAAATTCAGCCTCTTAAATTATTTGACATTACCCAAAACTGTTGTCATAGTTTGGCAATAAAACATGACATCAAAATAAAATGAAGTTGTATTTTTTTTCTAATTATGCAGTAAGAATTGCTAACTATGTCAGCACATGGCCTTTATCTGGACTGGAATGAGCACGTAGGTCCTGGCCAATAATAACAGACAGAGGCAGGCACAGAAAAAAAAAAAATTATTCTGGGTGAATAAAAGCCAAATCTCTCTCTCCATTATGAGAATTTTTTGATTCATTAATAGTTTCTTCTCCAATGAACTTCAAACTCCTGAAAGAGCACCATCACTAATTAGGAATGATTCAAACTAAGCCCAGGCAGGATTTCCATGGTAACAATATTAGCTGGTTACACCACTTTAGATTCTTGTTTTAGCACACTTAAAGCCTATGTGAGACTGGTAAGGGATAAAACCAAGCTCTGTGGAGCTCTGAAATGAATAAGAATCTCATCTATAGCCTTTTTCCTCTTTCTTTTTTTTTTTCTCCTGGATCTGGTTCACCATGTGGTTGTCAGAAAAGCTGGCAGTGAGGAGCCAAGTCAAAGCAGGGCTGCATCTTTCAGGGGCAACACAACCTTTTATGAACTTAAGAGCATTTATGGAACTGTGGGACTAAATTCTTTCCTCTCTCTAGTCAGTAGGCAGTGTATTGTCATGGAATAGCGTTCTTAAGTCTCGCTCTGTACCTCCACAATCCCGTTTGTTGGAGTGCATGAAGTATCCATCCTCACACAAGCAACGATAGCTCCCGGGTAAATTGGAACAGCGTTGGCTACAACCTCCATTAAAGTCTTCACACTCATTTATATCTGCAAGGAAAACAAAACCAAACCCACTGAGAGACTGTTCAATAACAGCTCCTGAGAACCAACACATGAGATCAAAGACCATACCTTCTTCACAGTTCTCTCCTCTCCACCCCGGTTTGCAGACACACGTGTATTTGCCTTGTCCATCTATGCAATCCTTGTATCCATCTTTATGGCATGGCAGGGGGCTGCACTGGTTGGAAATTTCTGTGGGGTGGAAAGCATTGAAAAGACTTGTTATTTGGGGTTATTTTTCCTCAAGAAATCAGTTTGTTGTTCTTCTCTTCCTACACGTCATGAAAGAGGAAAGGGCTTGATGCAAGACATCAATACTTTCTTTGTCAGACGGAAAACAACTAGGAGACAAATTACTTGCCAAACCATTGCAATGCCTGCAAAATATGACCAAATTCAGACTTCTTACTATTTTCATTACATTTTAAGGATGGATTCCCCTTTTTAAAGAACAGTGCTCTGCCCCATCATATCACCACAAATTTCACTAGACAGATGAAAGTCTCAAGAATGCCAAGACTTCAAAATTAGCTGAGTTTCTCTGTTCAAGGAGGGTCACTTTTACAGAGAAACTGGCACCTCAGGTTGCCTTGGCCATCCAGGTCAAGGGTAGGCTGGATCCATCAGGGTATAATACAAATACCTCTTACAAATATCAACTTCAATGACAAACAAATCTGCATCATAAAGAGCAACTGAAAATCCTTTATATGTGCCTGCAAGACCTCAGAAAGCAAAGTTCAAAATATGTAGGTATATTAATATTAACATGACTTGCTAGATGCAAAGAGTTAAAGACATAGTAGAGTACAGAGGAACAGGGGAATACTGGGGGTTTGGTGTAGGACACTTCTGTTTCCAGGAGAGTTCTGCCTTCCATTCTGCACTCAGTCATGGTTCTTTTCCAGGGTGCTTCACAAAGGTAAAACCAGACACTTAAACTGCTTTCTCTGAAAATGCTCTGTCTCACCCAACATTTTTTGTCCATTTCTGCTTTAGATTATTGAGTTAAGCGGTTATTTGTCTGGTTTTGTGCCTATGGGAACTGCTCTGTAGCCATGCATGTGTTCTGAGATGTTGTGAGTGCACTGGGTGAAGCATTTAACAACAGCAGCACTTACCCTTGACACAGTCCCTCAGGTCAGCTGGAGAATCAGGAGTAACCGCAGCAACCCTGAACACCCCAGCTCGATGGGAGGCAAGGCAGCCTGCAAATGCAAACCCACACCATCTGCTGATGACACCAGCGCTCATTTAGGCTGAAATCACAGCAAGCTCATCCATCTTCAAAGGGTCTGTTCCCTAAGCTTGCATTAGGAAACTTGTCCGGGCACGTTAAGGGTGGCTGATCACAGAGCAATCTCCAAGAGCTCAGGGAGATACTGTGCATTATAATCAGCATGGAAATCATTCAAGTGCTCTGGGCAGAATAACTAAACCAGTATTATCCAAATGAGAGGAGCAGTGAATTATACACTTGAGTTGCTTAGGTTTTTGGTTTTTTTTTACTTACCTAAATATTTGGGATAAAAATACTCCTGCAGAAAGAAAAGAAAAATTTCAGGTAGGTAAAATTAGAGCAAACTGTATCACTGAACAAGTTCTAAAATATATTGGTATTAGGACTATAAAGGAATTAAAAAGTTACTTTGACTCACAGAATATAGGCCAGGTTTTCTGTATCGCTGTTGTTTAGGCTAAACAAGCAGATTATTTAATACACACAAGGTTCCACGGAGAGATTAAGATACTGCAATGAACTGGGAACTAGCAAAATGAAGGCAATGAAAATTAATTGGGTGTCAAAATTACTCTGAAAATTCTCTTGAAGTGGGAGGATCTGGTCTGATGCTATTATTGGATGCAGAGCGAACCTCCTTTATTTCCCATATTCAACCTAAAAACAAACAAACCCCCCTGGAATACATCTAACTTCTCACAGCAACTTCATCCCAAAAGTGAAAAGTGTTACTAAAGCAAAAATTATTAAAAGCAATTGAGCATTGATTACTGAAACTATTTAAACTTAACTAGTATAGCCAAATACATCCAATGTTATCAAAAACAGAACTTGGAACTGACATTGTTTACAAAATACAATAAACCTTTTGTAGCAAAAAGGTAAATAAAATATACCTGCTACCAAACAATGTGCAGTGGTACCGAACTGAGGAACAGAGTCCTCCACACTTTGAAAAAAAATCTTGCAGTAATTAAATCTAGCCCTTTCATTAAGGTTCTTATAGCTTTGAAGTGTAGAATTCTACGTACTTCTGGCTTTCCCTCTGCAAAGAACTGTCTATGTCACAGCTATTCATAAAATACTTACAGTTTCAGGGTTGTTTTCAAAGACTTCCCTGGCTTCTTCCTTATTGCATAATTCTTCAATGCATTCTCTCTCTAGATTTCCTTTCTTGCTTTCTTCCATAAAGGAGTTGGCTCGACGTTTCCTCAGCAGGAACTGAGAGGCATATTGCTGGGAGAGAACTTGGGAGAAACAACGGAGCTCTGTCATTATTTATCCACCTTTTTAACAGCTGAGCAAAGTTGTAAACACTGAATAAATACGAGGACCTAACACAAAATTCCGAATTAAATGCTTAGTCAGGAGCTGAGTTCACCATCATTTTGAAAAATGTGGGCAAGAGATCCCAGGAGTCTGTTTTCTGTGTCTGGGGGAGCTGTTGCTGACAAGAAAAAAAATAATTCTGAGTCACCAAAATGTTTGTGCAATGCTATGTCTGAAGCATAATTTAACTCTCATATTCAAGACAAGATTTTTTTTTTTTGAAGATATGAGTATTACAAAATGAGATATGTGCCCACTAAGTGGAAAAAAGCTTCAAAGCCTCTTATATTACCTCTCTCAGTGATCTGTAAATACTCTGGTGCTATTTAAGTCATGTGAGACCAAAACTATGTCTTACAAAATCAGGGTACTTGTTATATGTAATTAACATAAATGTAATTTTACTTTTCAGCACTGCACAGAACAAGACAAAGTAAAAGGTGAGAAATCTCAGATAACCCATGAATACATTCACAGTTTACAAAGATAAAACAGAAGCCTAGCTAACTTTTATATTTCAGATCCATCATGTTATGTGCTGTTACTGAATTTTCACGTCTTGTTATTGTCATTTTATGGATTTCTACACAGACGGTGAACAAATAGGTGAGTTGAGAAATGACACTAAAAATGAAAGCTATTTTTGCTTCGGTCTCGGTCTTCTTTTTAGAGACAACAGGGAAGAGAAAACTTAAGAAGAGCAGCTAATGAGGCTCAGAACCTGAATGGAGAATGGCTTTTAGATGACATATTTGATAAAACCAGACCATCCTAAAGGTCTCTAGCAAGTTCCAGGGAACAGAGCTGAAGCACTCTGCACTTTGGATAATGACCTGAAGAAACCTTTCTGTTGTTACAGCAACCCAAATGTACTTCACGTGGGGTGAGCTTGTACTTCCAAACTGATCTATCTGGTAAGATTAATCATTCCAGAAAGGCAACAGACAAAATTTCCTTAGCATAAGGTGGATGCACTACAGCACACCCCTCAAGTTTTAAAGCACCCCTTTATCTCAAAGAGCAACCACCAAGCTGCTTAGGGATGCAAGGAGGAGAGGTCAGCTTGTCTTGTTCCCTGCTCCGAAGTGTATCAGTCTGCTATTTGATGATTCATTTTTTCTTGCAGGCATGATAATCCACGTGGTGCTTCTACTGGAGAACAGAAGGGATGCTGCAAGGTGAGACTGATCCTTAAGGAAACTGCTTGGAGAAAGAACAATCTCACCTCATTTTCTGGGCCTCCACTTCCCACAGAACTCTCGTCACGAAAGAGATGCTTCAAGCCTGCTTTCCTCTGCTGCTGCCTTCCACTTGCACAATCCTTAAGGCACTCCAGAAGTGTGCCTCAAGAAGGACTGTTAACAGTGTATTTCAAGAGGTGGGTTTGGATTTTCTGATTGTTCTTCACTGAGCTGAGAGCAGAAGCAACGAAATGGAAACTGTGCAGCTGCGGATGTCTTAGACCTTTTCTCTCAGTCCAAAAGCCCACCACTAACAAGCTGTCCCCTGGGAGACTGGCAAAATGCACAGGGAGATGACAGGACAAGAAGAGAGGCCTCCTGAGACCTCTTCTGAACCCTAGCTGCACTGGAAAGCATCCCCAGGAAAACACTTTGATAACTTATTTACCATCAACTGTTGCTAGCAGTGTTATTTTAATCACTTTGAGTAAATGCTTTGTCAGTGCCTAAAAGCAAGCTAATAAGAAGGATGCAGAAGGACCATCTATTCTGAGGCAAAAGGAGTGACAACAAAAAAGGTAAAATTGTGTGTCACACCTGCTGGTTTTATTTGCATTTGAGGTTTCTACCAGCACAAACACTCTGACATAGCTTTGGGGCACAGGCTCTGGTGTGTAGATGAGGCCTAATTCACAGCTGACTTTAAATAACCTTGTTTTGACCTTTAGCTGCATCAGTCTCATTTTCACGCAGTTTTGAGGTTTTCTTGTGTTTTATTTACTGTAAGTGCATGCAAACAGATATAACACTGTCTACCTCATGTCTCCAATATACAGTGGGGTAATAGAAACAGGTCTTTCCTCTACATCTCAACTGTTTATCCTTCTCCTAAGCTGATTTCCTATGACACTGAGTGTAAATAAAACATGTAACTCACAGCAAATTCCACAGGGTTTAGCGCAAATATTCCAACTCCCCTGCACAGAATTACTAGTGTATTTATTAATCCCTGTTTTAACTACAAAGATTACGATAGGACCTTTATTAAAAAACAATCCTGACTGCTACTGCTGCTGCCAGTTTGATTACAGGAAACTCCAGCCCACTTCTGACCCTGCCAAACCAACAGTTAACCCTTCATGCACTTGGTTACCACTCAAGGTCGTGCAATTCAACAGCCTCACAGTTTCCATAGGTGGTGTACAGACACCATCCAGTGATGACTTACCAAGCACCTCCTTAGAAGCAATGCTACTAAAGAAAGAAAAATTGTGGGAGAGGAAGAGATTCAGTTGTTTTCTTACAGCTGTTTTGCTGTGCAGATGTAACCACGAACCTGCCTTCTGTGGGTCACTTAAACCTAACTTAGAGCTGCTTACCTAAACCCCCAGTCACTGAAAGTAGCTCTAGCCCAGTCCTGCTCCCTCCCAAAAACTCAAGAGCCCCCATAAACTGAAAAAAAAAAGGACATGTGATGCTGCTGTATTGCAAACAGCCGCAAAATTCCAGGGACCGGAGTCTCCCAAAATGCTTCTCAGTGACATCAGCTTCATGCAGCCAACAAAATAAAAGTCAGCCACTATTATTCCTCTGTTCCTTCTCCAAAATGTGTCCCCCATTGGGTGTTGGACCGAACAGCTGCACTAAGACCAGCAGAGTGGCCACTTTCCTTTAGGATTACTGAAGAGTACGAGCTGCATCATTAAGCTGTTTTCTCTTCCTGCCTCCCTGTCATTCCAGAAATCCCTGCCATTGTTCAGAGACCGGGATAGGAAGCTGGACGACATGGACCGCAGAAATTTCGCATGAGCTATTGACACTGCCACTGAGAAAAGAGAAAGTGACGAGGTACGCGACGGAGAAGATACACGGAGCCGAAAACGTGATGAAATCAGGAGAAAAGAACGTTATGAAACATTCGCTAGAAGACTTATTTTAAAAAAAAAAAAAAAAAAAAAAGAAAGTTATAAAAATGAACTTTCGTCTTTCGAGACTGAGTGCCGGGATTTCTGACTTCGAGAAGCAAACAAACAGAAAGCCTGAATGGTAAACACTGGGTTTCTCTTCTGCCGGTTTAATCATTAGTAAAACGGGTCAGAAAGAGGCTTACTTTGAGCTTGTTCCAGATACAGACTTCTTTTACAACTAAAAGACTTTTGTTTCGAGAGGCAAGACTTGATTATGATGATGATGATTTGGTTTTTAACCTGTGAGCGCAAGCAGCCCTTCCCTAGGTCTGAGCTCACCAAAAGTCAGGACCGCACCAGAACGCGGTGTCTCCCGCGGACCACGATCTATCTACCCCCATGGGCTGCTCCCGGGAGGGGATCCCATGAAGGGACACTCTCCCCTGGGCCACGAACAGCTCCAGAGCCGCTCACGGCCCCGGGTTACAGTCCGATTATCCCAGAAAGCGGTCGGATACCTTGGGATCGATGGACCCGCGCGCTCTCCAGGCATCTCCCCGTCCCCGCGATCCCATCCCGTCCCGTCCCCCCCGCTCCCCTCCGTCTCCCCACTCACAGGTCGCCGCCTGGGCCACGGCGATGGCCACCGCCAGCAGCGGGAGCCACCGCGGCCCCATGGCTGCCGGGGGGCGGCCGGGACTGCGCGGCTCGGCGGGGCCGGGCAGGGCTGCGGGGGCGGGAGGGAGGGACGGCGGGGCGGGAGGGAGGGACGGCGGGGCGGGCGGGGGGGCCGGGCAGCGCTGCCCTTCGGGGAGCGTCAGCAGGGCGCCGGCTCCGCGGGCCGGCCACAGGGGGCTGGACGGACATGCCGGCGGGGCGGGCAGGGCAGGGACAGGGATAAGGGCAGGGGCAGAGCGGCTCCCCCGTGTTTTTGTAGGGTCGCCGCGCTCGCTCTCGCCAGGGCCGGGGGAGCGCGGCGGGGCGGGGCGATGGCGCGGTGCTCGCAGCTGATTGGCTGAGCGGGCGGAGCCGCCCGCTCCTATTGGCTGCTCCTCTCGCCACTCACTAAAGCGTGTCCTGCCGCGGCCGCCATCCGCCGTATCCCGGGTTACGGGCCGGGGCCGCACAAGGGCCGCTCCCGGCTGCTTCTTCCACCGGCTGCTCCTTCTTCACTCGCTGCTCCTTCTTCACCCGCAACCCGAGGGATAACACCACGTCCCGCCGCCGCGCACAGCTCCGCCTGAGCCACCGGTGAGCGCCCGCGATGGGGTGGGGGGGGGGGGCTCCGCCATGTGCGGGGTCGGCAGGCGGAGCGGGGAGAAGGTGTTCGCCCCGTGGAAAGTGGGTGGTTTTTTTCGCATAAAACAAACAAACAACGCTCCGCCGCGGGGGAGAGTCGAGCGAAGGGGCTGTGCGTGGCCGGCTGGATTTTGGAGTTGCTTCTTTTTTGTTTGTTTGTTTGTTTGCTTGCTTTTTTGGAAGGGGAGGAGCGTGGCTGGGAAGCGCGGCGGGTCTTGTAGTAACTTCGCTTTTCATGGCGAGTTGGAGGTCCCAAAGCTGTTTCCTTGTAGTGACTTCGCTTTTCCTAGAGAGCTGGAGGTCCTAAAGCTGTTTTCTTGCAGACACTCGGATGCTCCCACGTCTTTTCTCGGGGTTTGATCCTAAAACCGTTCCTTAAAATGCCCAGAAACGGCGGTTTGCAGAAATGTTAAGTTTTGCTCGAGGAATAAGTTTTTGGAAGTTCTTAAAATCGTGCTCTGGCTACAGGCCAATCGTTATTGTGTCTGGGACCGGTGACAGATTTAAGGACCGATATCTTTTGACCTGGCAGAACTGGAATTTTGTGCCGCTAGAAAGAAAAAGTTTTTAGTTTTCTATGAAATGATAACCCACTATCACTTTAATCTGAGAACTATGTACCTTATTAGGGAGTACTTCAGGACTTTTCCTCTTCTAAGACCTTGCTAACTGAGGTGCAAAGATTTCTTTAGTGGATATACAAAAAACCCTGTTTGAAAACGACACAAAACTAAAATTCTGTGTAGGTTTCTCTCTATATAAAATAACGATTAAAATTCAAACAGGTCAGATGAGGAATGTTGCAGTGGGAAATTAAGTAATTAAGCTCCGTGAGGTGGGTCAGGTTTAAATGGTTTGTTTGATTGCATTTCAAAGAACGTGAAGCCCTGCTGTGACTGAGAGAAATCCTCTACTATAAAAGCCTCTGCCGAAGGCATAATATTTAATGTAGACTCTTGCAGTAAAATGTGTAAAAGGTGCTGGTTTTGCACTTTGATATGACAGCAGATAAACATATTCATCAGGTGACTGTGGATGCTGGACTTGCTGCTGCCCATTGCTTTGAATCCCCAACATCAGGGCTGCTGAGTACCTCTTGATTTTAATCTGGAGTGTTTTTCTTTATGCTACACCTTTTCTCTTACTTAAAACTGGGATCTTTGACATTCTCAGTCCTTGGCACCTGTGCTGACCTGCTGCATAAGCGGTGTACTGGCCTAACTGTGAAGTATTTCTGAGCTTGGTTTTGTTTGACTTTTAACAGGCGCGAAAGGTTTCAGCTGCATAACACGGGGTGGAAATTGTTCTGTGGGGATGCTCAGGCACTGAAAATGGCACATTTTTGTCGTTTGGCAGAGTGACAATGGCACACTTTGTTCACTGAGCTGTTACATTTTGCTTTTCGGTAGAGCCAGCTGAAAATTTGTGTAGCTGTGTTCTCAAAGGTGGCTTTGTTGGTACTTGCTTGTGGGCTGAGGCACCATACCACACTGCATTTTTTTTTTTTTGATGAATTTGTATTCTTCAGAGCCTAATTTTACTGCTTGTAATAATTGCATTCTTCTTGCTCTCCTTTTTAAAAACTTCTTTGTTCTTCATGCCCTCAGCTCTGCTGTGGAGAAGTTCAGGTTCTCTTGTACAATGGAATAAGAGTGTTTAAAGAGTGCCCTTGACTGCATGGTTTGTGTAAGCTTTGCTGTTTCATAAATAAATATATATAAACATAAATAAATATCAACATGTGTACAACGAAATAGCCAAGCACATATCACATGGTTGTTTTCCATTCTCTGTTTCACAGAGCAGCATGAAAAAGAGGAATATTCTCAGTTTCTTTCACCTTAAAGAGCAGAAAGTGAGATTGTAAAATGATGGAAGTAATTGATCTTTCTATTTAATTTACTGACCATTACTAGATACAGTTGCCAGTTCCTCAAAACACTCTCTTTGAGTTTCCTCGTTGTGAGATCTTTTTGTGTAAAAGCACTTGACAGTTCAGTGAATACTACTTAGCAGGTAGGGACATCCTGTGTTTGCTTTTAATGCCTTATCCTGTTATGTTCTTATAAGCCTCACTCATGCTGGAAATTGGTCCTTAATTTCCATCCCTCAGCAGAGCTGTGGGATGTGTCAGCAAGGCAGGCACTGGAATTTTGCAGCTTGATACATCTTGCTCCTCTGACTTGCAGGTTCCCTTGTGTGCAGTTGCCTTGCACTGTTATTTTATGTGAGTACTGTGTTGTTGCTGCCCACATATGTAAAACTGGGGGGCAGTTGAACTTGGAGAGGATGGAAAAAGAGGAAGAAATAACGGGACTGTCATGGGACTAAGTGAGCATGAACAGATAGGGAAATGCCTTGTTAAATATAGGGGCTAACCATGCTCTTTTTTTCCCCATTTTTTTCTTGCTAGCAGCAGTGACAAGACAGTTTTTTTGGGTTGCTCTGACCTGTCCACATTGTCTCTGGATGGCTCTGGGTGGATAGTGAAGAGGGATGTTCAATCTAATGGCCAATTGCTGCAACTGGTTAAAACGGTGGCAGGAACCTGTCAGGTAAATGTGGGAAACCATTCTGCATTTCTGTGCTGACCTTCCTGTATTTCACCTATACTTCACTTCATTTGCTTCATGTTTTTGAATTCAGTTACAAAAATCCATCATTTTTTTTTCTCCAGTAGAGAATTAATGCATCTTCTGATTTTAAAAATGAAATGTTAATCATCTCCAATTTAGGTTCTTTGTTTCTGACTTCAGGAAAGCATAAAGTTCAGAATACTGTCTTTCACATGCTATTTCCTGAGGTTGAGCATTATGGGGTGATGCTAAAACGTTTAATTTTCTTACTATTGTCTGAGTATCTTCATACTGCATTTGGTGGGTAGCTTGGTGATCCACTCTCAGTTATGGAATTCTGCTGTTCTTCTTTGTTTCTGTTCCTTTGACATCTTGCTTTTTCCTACAATTTGCAGAGAGGCACAGGCAGTCCATAGTTTATTGCAAACTGTGTGCAAACTATGGGAAATAAATAAACTTTTTTTATACTTCATGCTGGTGTAGGAGGATTTGCTCTTCAGTGCTACATAGTTTAGATTTTACAGAAGGTGCTACTGTTCAAAGAACTATATTGGATTGAGCAGCTTTCTGACTCTACCAATGTGTTAAGAGACAATTGTGAGCTTATCAAAGTTCTGATTTTAGATTCCTGGTAAAGTATAATTTATTATGGTCCTACTCTTTGTTTTTAGGTTCTTTTCTCAAGAGCTTTTTGGCTCTTCTGAAAGAACTTGCATAAATGATACTCCGTGTTTGACACCATTACAGTTTAAAGTCTGGAAATAACAATGTTTTTAGTATCACTTCACTTAAAGGGGCATAAAGTTGAACAAATTTCATTTGACTGCTCTGAGTGTTTGTTAATAGGAGGGAGAACTGAGGAGTACACAGTCATGCTTTTCCTACTGCTTTGTTTTAAATCCTCTCCTGGTAAATATTTACAGCATCTGGTGCTGTCTGCAAAGTTTTGTGTGCTGTGTAGTGTTGTTCAGGTGCACTGCTGGAGACAGAAATAAATTCCTAACACAGGATCAGCTTTGAGGCGGAGAGAGATGGTAAAAATACAGGGAAATGGAGATGAAATGACAGGAATTGTTAATTAATTAAATTTCAGCAGGCAAGTTGAGAGCAAGATCATTGTCTCAAGTGAACCACAATATTAGACTTCTCATTTCATACCTTGTTGTGCTGTTCTGTCTAATCAGGGGGTTTGACATACTGAACACCAGATACACAATTGTAACAATGCCTCTCCTTGGTATTTTGATACCTATTATTCCTGCTGCTTGGTGGTAAATTTGTTATGCGTGTGTTTAAAAAAAAAGATAATAAAATAGGGGATGTCTAGCTGGAGGGAAAAAAAAAAGATTTTAAATATTTTTCTCTTTTCTTTTTTTCCTTATGGAGGAAGGTGACACTGATAATGGTGGGTCTTGATAATGCTGGTAAAACTGCTACAGTCCGAGGGATTCAAGGAGGTAAGCAAGTTATTTATTGTCTGAATGGAGTACTGAGAGAGAAGAATTCCTAATTTTCAATCCTTTAAATTTGAAAAGCCAAAAAACCCCAGATGTTCAGAGTACCTTGATGCTGATATGCCTGAAGTTGACCATTGTATTGTTAACTGTGCAAAATACTAAATTGCAACAAAATACGTTCTGGGTTCTTTGTAACTTTCATGAGCATCATAGGATATTTTTGACAAGAATAAGGTTTTCTCAGCAGTTCAATAAACAGCTGAAGGAACAAAGCTGTTTATTGAACAGCTTTGAAAATTACAAACAAGCTGCTGGTCTCCATCAGTTGATTTAAGTGAAAGAAAGTGAAGGACAAAAACTCTGAAGGTTGGAGACCACATTCTGTATAATAATTACTTTGAATTAATGCCCTGATACAAAATATTCTGGTTAAAGATGTGCTTCACATGTTGGTGTACATCAGAGAAATCAATGGACTTCATATTTTTCTTTTTTACTTGGGTGCGTGTGCTGAAATTGCTCTCAGGTGAATGTCCAGTAGCATGCAAACTTTCTATAAAAATTGGTGTTTTAATTATATATAATGACAAATATGGTCAAAAGAAGGAAATTGCATGTCTTTGTGTAATAACATTAAGGATGATTCTAATAATACGTATTTTTTGTCATTATTTGTCATCAGAAAAGCACTGAAATTAGTGCCTAGAAAATTAGCAGCGAGAGACGACTTTGAAGGGTGCTTTGAGCACAATGCAAGGAGGATGTCATTTGAGATAAAACTTGTGCTCATGACAACGAAAATTCTCTGTGGGTTTTTTTCCCTCCTACTTCTGGGATTGTCTTTCTAAATAACTTCCATCTTGTGCGATAACAGGAGTGTATTTAGTCGTGTTTTGGCAGACTTGGAGACTCCACCTCAACTTTCTGTTTACTTGTGTTGTGTTATGCAAGAAAGCAGGAATAAAATTAGGGACATTCTCTCTCTCAGCCCTGAAAATATGAGTGTTTAGTTATTTAGCCTTCCATTCTATGTCAAAATCCACTTTAACACCTTTATTAGCTCAATGTGACAGTTATTTCTAAAAATCCTATTTTTCTGGGGGAGAAAAGATAAGGTTGAAGATGGGTATCTCTAAACTCAAGGAAAATATTTCTATGACTGTTTCCAAGTGTTTAAATAGTTGCCTTATAATGCAATTATGGGGTTTTTTTCCCCTTAGCAGGGCTTGCAGAGATTAGAACCAGTATTTTTGGCTGTGCCTCAGTCACCCAGTCTGTAGGAGGAGACTGCAGCTGTAGTTGGTCTCTGCTAAAACCCAGCTGTCACATCTCAGTTTTTAGCACTCTGGGTAAATCAGCAGGGCCACCAAAGTCTTCTTTACCAAAATAACTGAATTTTACACCTGCTTCTCTTACCTTGTGCCTGCCAAGCTACATAAAACAGCTGAATATATCCAATTATCTCAGCCCTGCAGAGAGAGCTCAGTGGTGTGAGGCAAGTACGGGCTTTCTTTGCCCTCAGGGAAGGCAAACAGGGAGCAAGAGTTTTAAATATAAAGCGTGGCAAACTAGAAAAAAATAACAATAAACAATCAAAGGCTGAAACCTGTTCTTGAATAGAGGTGAGTAGTTTACATCTCAGAGGAATGTGGTTTCATTGACTTCATCTCCTTGGTTTGAACCTCTGAAGTTGTTTTGGCAACCACGGAGGATAAAGGATAAATTTGGCAGAGCAGGAGGGTTCCCAGGTCATAATGCATTAACTCTTTGGTTTGTTTTCCTTCTCAGACCTGAATTAATACCGTCCAAATGCTGAATAACTGTTCAGATGGTGGTGAGGGAGAAGTAAAAATGGCAGTACACTGAACATCACTGCAGTGGAACTGTTTATATTGAAATAGTAAATATTTAATATAAATATAGCACATAAAGTATATTACTTATAAATAGAAAAAATACAACTATTGTATAAATAAATATCTTTTAATATAAGTGAATTGTTAAAAAGTGCATTTTTGGCTTCTTTCTTTTCTCCACACCTCCCCCCCCAAACCCAATGCTCCTATCTAAATTAACATAAAGCAACTGGTTAAAAGACTGATGTGTTAATTCAAAATTACCTGAGAAGAGGGGAAAATCTTAATGTGAAAATAAAAATGTATTTGGCGACGTGGTGCCATTTAACAGGGAGGTTTCACTCCACCTTTTTAAAATACGAATTTTGCTACACAAATCGTGATATGAAATCCTCTTTAAACCGAAAGATAAACTTCCTTCTTTGATCTCTGACAGAGTCTCCTGAAGACGTGGCCCCGACAGTTGGCTTTTCCAAAATTGACCTTAAGCAGGGACGCTTTGAAGTGACAATCTTTGATTTGGGAGGTGGGAAACGGATCCGGAATATCTGGAGGAACTACTACGCTGAGTCTTACGGGGTGATCTTTGTGGTGGACTCCAGTGACGTGGAAAGGATGGAAGAAACAAAGCAAGCCATGATAGAAGTTTTGAACAGCCCCAAGATATCAGGAAAACCCGTGTTGGTGTAAGTAATGTAATAAATGTTCTCCTAATAACTGAAATTTAGGAAATTTAGACCTTCTGAAGAGCCATTTGTGTATAGTATGAACTTAAAGTACACTAATAGTAATGCTAATAAGTGAAAGGACACTAATACTGCTGTCACTTTAGCACTAAACAATATTACAATTAGTTTTATGGTATTTAGGAAGTATTTATTTATGTTACTTTCATATCATGCTTGTCTTTCCCTCCCTCTTTCCCTTCGAAGTAACTGGTGATATCCTGAATCCATTCACTTCCTCTGATTTTATATCTTATTTAATCCTTCTCAGGGATATTTATTTGTCTCCTCTTTCTTTAGCAGTGGAAAAACAAACAAGTGGGATTTTTTAATACTTTAAAATTGTAATATTACTTGCAATGATAGGCTTTACAAATCTGGCATGACAACACAATGTAAAAATATAATTTCTTAGGCCTACATCAATTACTTAAACTGTAAATGCTTGATTATATTCAGCAATACTGGTGATCTCTCAGCAATAAATGTTTTGTTCACTTAACACATGGTGGTGCTGCTGATACATGCTCAGCAAAATCTCATTAAAGAAGCTTTCCTTTAATAGTGTTTGTCATGTGCTTTTTCTCTGCTTAATAGGTCTTGTAAAATACTGGAATTTACATATTTTTTTACATATTTCATTCAATTCAGCCCCGCCAAAGGTCTTTGATAACAAATACCCTTTTGAAGTTACAAGATGAGGTTTAAAATGGTTTATCAGGATAATTTCTGGTGGGCATAAGACCTCCATAATGCATTAAATTGCACAACATTTCTGTGCTATCATAAAGAATCTTTAAAATTAAGAGGAGAGGCCTCTTACTTTAAAGAAATAGTGGTGCTGTGGTAACCACCAGGATGCAAGTGGCTAATTGTTGTGATGAAGTGGAGTGTGGTTCAGCAAGGTAATGGTCTATATTCTGAAAATAAATTATATTTTACATCCCATTGCTCTGAATGAAGGCAATGAAGACAGCTTAATGCATTTTTAACCCAAATCTGTTCTGAAAATACTGCTGTGACAGTTGACTACTGGTTCTAATTAAATGCAACTTCAGGGGCTTTTTGGGGTTATGGTTTTTTGTTGTTGTGTGGGGTTTTTGTTGGTTTGTTGTTGTTGTTGTTGTCGTTGTTGTTGTTGTTTAGTTTTTGGGGTTTGTTTCTTTTCAAGGTTTTTTTTCTTGTTGTCTGTAGAAATCTCAGTGCCCTAATCCTGTAATGGAGTTTATTGGGAGTTTATTTGGGTGGCTGGCTGTACCTGCAGAGACCCCACTCACTTCCCTGGGACTTCATCCTGCTTTTTGATCCATATCAGCAGCTAATCAGGAGGCCAAGTGTATTTATTAACTGAGTTTACTTAGGCTAAACTAAATTTGTTGATGTTACTGCCTTTTAATAGATTCTTAAAGTGCAGGAGGTATTGGCTATTGTTGACTCAGTACAAATTACTTGGAGATGTTAAATTTTTTTGTCATTTTTCTTCCTGTAGAGTGTAAATTCTTTCAGCACGCTCAAGCCTTATATAGATATACAGGTTGAAATTTTCTTCCCTTAGAATGTTTTTTTTTTTGTCCTTCCTTGTATCAGAAAGGAACACGCAGACTTCATATTATTTAGGCAAATACTGGTTTTGTTTGGGGTTAATTGTGTTTGCTGGGGGTTTTTGTTGTGGTTGTTTGGGAGGTTTTTTGTGTTGCAAGAAAAAATGCAGGTCTGTGTGCTGATGTTTTTATACCAGGGATATTGCTGGGCAGGTATTTTTATTTTAGTAGAAAGCTCCTTTCTGCCTGTTACTTTGGTGATAAGGGATTATAGCTATTAATATTTCACTTTTCTTAGTAGAACACTCAGAGCTCTGCTTTAATTAGTTTGCTCTTCTGTATAATCATGTAACAAAAACACTGGAAAGTTATTTTAATGATCACTACAAAATTTCGGCTGTTAATGATTTTGAATGCTCAATATCAAACCCCCATGGCTTCAATGTAAGTTTTAGTTAATGCTATTTATTTTCAGTTGTTAGCATCCTGTATTAAGAAAAAGCTTTCCACAAGTCCTTCTGGCTTTCTCACTTCCCAGTTCTTCTTCAGTGTGTGTTACACGTTCCTGTTTTGCCTGTTTCTAACCCAACACACATCTGAGAACTACTTGAGTTGTTCATTTTTGTACTGTTTTGCCAAGTATTTGAGAATAATAATCCCTCACAGAGCTACCACAGTGCCTTTCTGTTTAAGGGCCCAGGAGAGAAGGAAAGTTCTGTACCTTTGGTTTTTTTTCTAAAAGTAAAAGCAGGAAAGGAAGGTGGGGTGGTGCTGCTGTTAGGTGCATATTTTTGTGTGTATTATATTAAGTTTATATACATAAACACATACATATATCTATATATGTTGGCCATAATAGCCCTTTTCTCGGTATTGTTTATTGTCTGGTTTCTACTCTGCTCTTGGAACATAAAGGTAGTTTCCATATATGCAGCAGTTAGGGGAGGTTGTTTAATGAAATAGTATCTGTGGTGTCATTAACTTTATTTCTTATAAATGGTATAATATTTTTCTCTTTAGGGTTCACACCTTTGTATTTTGTTAACAGTTAATTTCAGTTGCAGTTTTCATGTGGGGTGGAAGAAATCCAACTATTTATAAACATCACAGCATAACAATAATTCAGTAGTGCCCTTTTTTTTTCCCACTAGATAAAATTGAAGACATGTAGCTCGCTTAGTGTCTTCTATAATTCTAGTGCAGTTTGTTCTGCCTTCTCTGACTGTATCCAGATATAGTGCTATTGATTGTGCCTTTGCACAGCACAAAAGGGTTCAGAAGTACATTTCTGCTTTGGGGTTTGGTTTTAGTGCAGATTTTTTTTTTTTTTAAATTTCTTTTTGGAAGTAATTTTTTTTGCCTGAGTTGCAGTGTTATTTTCTGTTAAATTTCATTAAATGAATAACCCAATGTCTATCAGTAACTTTTCCTATAGAGGTAGGAGTGAAACACTCCAGGCAACTCTCTTCTGACTTCTTGTTTGGTTTAGACATCACCTTCTGCATTGTTACTAATGGGGTCTGCTTTATGTGCAGATTGGTTTTGTAGAATTTCAGATTTCTGGGGGGAAAAAACCCTTAGAATTGGAATCAAGTAAATAAAAGTGCTAAAAAACACAAGGCAATTAAAAATACCAATTATTACTTTGTGAAAAGCAACTAGACCATTATTATGAAATCTGTCTTTGAGATAAGTGTTCTCAATGCTTCCCAAAAGCACAGGTAGTTTGTAGCCACGTTTTTTAGCTTGAGTCAGAAGAACAAAAAAGTGGCACTTTTGTCCTCTGATCCTTTCCCCTCATTTGTGTGTTTGTGTGAGAACCATAAAATTCTTTGCACTCTTCTAACGCTGTTTGGATAAACAGAGAGAGTTTTTCCTGAGAGCTCTGTTGAAGGGAAAATGGGATCCCAAGACTGCTTTTCAAGATGAGTTTGCTGTGTAGGAGCCACTGGTATTTCCAGGAGTTCATTTCCTTTCTCACTTGCAGCACGGACAGCACCAGCAGCATATTGCCCTGCAGGGGTTTCTCTTTCTGTACCTGACTGCAAGCCCAAATTTTTCTTTAGATACTTGAGTATATTCTTGGGTGTTGTTCATACTGATCTCTATGTTGTTGATCATCTCCCCCTGCTCCTCCACCAGCGCCGATATCTGGATAAAAAGTTCCTTTATGTCTCTGACCTGGTTCTCCAGACTGACGAGTTCCCTGTGCCTCTGCTCGATCTCCGAGAGCTGAGCTTTAGTTATTTTGGCTTCAGTCAGGAGGTTTTCGTTGAAGATCTCCCATTTCCCCTGCTGGAGCATGTCATTGACTTCTTCCTCGGACACCTCCTTGCCAGCCACTTCGAGCTGACGGACGATGAACCTCCTGCACTTGTCCTGCTTGGCGGCGATGGCCTCGTTGTAGGAGAGCATGGCGTGGAGGTAGCGGTGGGACAGGAAGGCATGCTGGGAGCTCAGGATTCTCACCGTGGCACGGGAGGGCCCGTGCTCGCTTTCAGCTTTCTTCACCGCCTTCGACAGCTCATCCAAACACTTTCTCACGTGCTCTGCCTGGATTTTGATCTCCCTGGCTATGTTAGATTCCTTTTTCAGCACGCTGAATCTCCTCATTGAGGACACCAGGCTCTTTTGTTGCTGGCTGAATTTGTTCACTTCTTCCACCAGGTTATTGATTTCATTCTGAAGCTTCTGGATTTCATGCAGGTGCCTTTCAGTTATGGGCTCTTTCTCATAAATAATGGCCTGCTGTTCAAACTCCTGCTCCTCTTCTTGGACAGCTGCACTGTTGTTTTCTCCAGCTATCTGCAGCTCCTTAGCTCTCAGTTTAAGCTCTTGCAGTCGGTCTCTCATGGCTTTTGTGGTCAGGGTTTAGATTTTTTTTTCCCCCCTCTTGCGACACAGGAAGTTAATCCAGTATGTGGGGTTTTTTTGTTTGTTTTGTTTCACTGTAATCAAATTGTAAAAACAAATCAATGTTAGCCCTTGTACATATAAGGGGAAAAGTAGTTTTGGAGGTTAGAGCCACTTCCCTCTGTACAAAGGTAAAAGTGGTGGGTATTCTGCACAGATATGTGAGATAAGGGGTGTCAGTGCACACCACCATTTATTGCAGGCTCTTGAGGAGTTTATCATAACCTGGGGCTGGTTACAGTCTTTCCTCAGTTTCTTCACTGCAGTGTTCCTTCCACAGACAGTGATTTGGAGCCCAGTCCCTTTTTTGAGGGTAGGATGCAGAACTCAGACCAGTGAGGAACATAATGTGCAAAGAGCACTTTTATTTTGGGGAGGAAGAGAGGAGTAACTCAAATTCTTATTTTATCCCAATCCTTTATCTGATTAAAATTAATCAACCTTGAAATCTTTTTGGAAATAGATGTGAATCTGCTGTTCCCTTTTTGGATTCTCTGTAAGAAACACAAGTCTCATAGTTTAAAAACTAGTAATTCAGCATGAAAATAGATTATTTTTTTTTTTAATGTTTGAGTTTTTCTGGAGGTGAATCCACATCACTAATGTTGCAGCATGAAGAATTTCTAAGCCTATTTTGAATTACTGTCTTCTACATTATCATTATCATTTGCAGTCTTCATAAAATGTATGCAAATGTGTGTTGTGCACCATAGTGGGATACAACTCAGTGCTGTTTCTTATTTAATAGAAAGTCAATTTAGTTTTGTTTTATACCTTAGATGCTGTGAAGGTGTAATTCACAATATATTCCTTAATATATTCTTTATATTCTTAAATATATAGCTTTACTGAAGATTTAATTAAGAGGAAGTATCCATTGTGCATGTTTTAGAAAATAACTGAGTTCAACTATTTTTAATTATAAGGAAGAAAGTGTTTTTCTCCAACTCTGCATGAATTATTTACTTGGGCTGTGATCAAGAATGGAAAATTTCACTAAGAAGTAAAATATTCAGGACTAGTCTTAAGATTATGGGAGTTTGTACTTGGGGTCTTCTGATTAAATCAAATGTGTGTCTTCCAAAGGGCTGCTTAAGCAGTTAAACAGGACAGAAGTATCTTTTGCCTGGTTTTAGATGTTTCAGGAAAGACTTACAGGTGCAATTATTCTTAAACTCTGATTCTAAAGAGTTATATTTATTTATTTTTTTTTATTACTAAGCAAATGTAGTACTTCTTTACAGTATCCAGAGGGATGCATTTGTAATAACTGCAGAGGATCAGTCAGGTAACCTGTCAACATGCAAATGGTTTTGTTGTATTTGAACAGTTTGAAATGATACTTCATATTTAAAGTCCCTAAATAGATTTATGAATAATAGAAGTCATGGAGTTGAACAGTGTGGACCCGCAGCAAAAGTCAGGCAATTCCTTACAGATAACATCCTTTAGGAATGTTTCAGAGCTGTGCAGGGAAAGTGTAGCCCAGCACTGCTGAGCCATGTTAATTTGGCCTGGCTTGGCAAACCTGGGATTAAAAGCAAGTTCTAAGGGCACCATTAATGTTTATGATGTGCTGTGGCAAGGCTTTCTTGTGTCTGAGACAATGCAAGTCATTTCTGAAACACTCTAAAACTTGCATGAAGTCATCCAGTTGTTCCTTCAGACCACAAATGGCAGTCACCCATTTTTCATTTGAATAATCTCCTGTGATTTGAAAGTAAGTTAAACACTGGAGCATATGCTGGGCTTTATCTTCAGTCATTAATGATAGATACCTACATTTCAATGTTTTAGGTGCATTGGTCTTCAAATGCTTAGGGGAGGATGGAGAGCACAAACAAAATTGCACATCTCCAAACATTGTCAACAGCAAACTTGCAAAGCAGCAAGCAGAAAATACTTAAGATTTTTTTTTTTTCCTTGTTTAAACATTATTCTCACAAAAGAATGGAATGCAAGCAATTGAACCCGAGTTTCATATCTTATCTTCTGTCAGATTTGCCTTCAAAACCTAACGCTGAACGTGCTTGGCAGTAAATGTGGTTGATTGTACTGGCAGCTGAAACACACACATGCTGGTTTCAAATAAATAAGGATGTCTTCCTGACAAAGATAACCTTGGAAATTGTTGGCTTAGCTTCTTGAGTGTTCCACAACAAGCTTTGTTTTGTGAGTCCTTGTTTTTGTCCTGTGTGTTTGTGTTATGTGGATAGGGGCATGTCAGGTTTTGATTGAGAGGAAAGGTCCATTTCCTTGAAGTTTTTGTCAATAAAAGGAGAATATGCCTATTCTTTTAGACTTAAGTAAACAGAATATGTGGGCTGTAAGCAATCCAGTGACTTAGTGTATCCCTTATATTTAAAAAAAAAAAAAAAAAAAGATTTAAAAATATGATATTTTTACAGTGATAAAGTAGCACAGACTGGCACGTTCTCATCAGACTTGCTGTTCATCAGAGGTTGGAAAATTTGGGTTAAAGCAGCCAAGAGACTGACTGCAGGAAAGCCAGAGCAGATCAGCAGATGGGAAAGCATTTGTTTGTTAAACTATTGCTTTAAATTATTGGCTGTATTTAGAAATGGCTCTAAATGCTCTCATACCTATAAATCTGGAAAGCATTGGTGAGGTCTGCCTGTGTTTCTGGCCATTCCTCACTCATAAGTGCTGCTGTGACATCTTTTATCTGAACTGTTACTGATGCTGAAACCATGTCTGGAGCTGGAATCCCAGGCTGGTGGTTAAAAAAAGAATCTGTGGAAATGGAGTTGCTGTAATAATATGGCTGCAGTTCCTCCTTTGGACTGATGTGGCTGCAGGGTGGGTTTGAGGAGGAGGGGGTAGAGGTAAAGGAGGATGAATCAGGTCCAGTTTTGCCCACTACCTAAGTTATACTTGGAGTTTAAGGGTTATTGATGTGCTTTCATGTACTTATTTGGGGGGAAAAAGTAGGAATGCAATAACTTGACTGTGTTGCTCATTAGGGTTCCGTGAATCTCTGCAGTCAAACCCATGGCAGAAGTGGCTGGAAAAGTCTTAATAAAGACAATTACCTCAGCACACTGGTGGGATAATAGATCCTGAGGGCTGGACCAGTGTTATTAACCTCTAATGATGATAAAGTATGTCCTAAATTCAGAGATAATGAAAATTTTTATTTTCTCTTGCCTATTTTTTAAGGGGAAAAAAAAAAAAAGACAAGTTAAGAGGTGCTTAATTACAAAGCTACATAGAATAGAATATTCTTCCACCTTTTAATTACACCCAGGTAAAGTGGAGCCTACATCCAAAAACTTGGGCTGCCTCAAGTTAAAAGATACGATGGGATGTGTGAAGAAGTTTAGTTGATCATGTGGAACTCGTGTTGCTGGTTGTAAATAGATATAGTGGCTTCTTTTTTGGCATTGCTGGATTGTTTTATTCCTTCCCCACCACCCTCCAATTTACCAAAGCCTGCTGTTTATTTTAATTTCCATAGCTTTCTTCACTATTTCTTGGTTGTTTGGCACCCTTATTAAAATGCCTGGCACAAAAGGCTGTGTTTATATTTGATCTTTGATACAATTTTCATTCCTTCTTACCTTCATTTTAACATCCAGAGAAGAGGACCTGGAGGCAACGAAGAAACAGGGTTCTCTCTTCAAGAGCTCTTTGAAATCTCTGTTCTGGTTCATACTGCTTCCTTTACCTTGGCTGAAATAGATATTTTTTTTTGTTGTTAGTGGGGTGTTTTGTTTTGTTGTTTTGAGGGTTTTGTTTTGTTGGTTGGTTTGGATTTTTCTTTTTCCGATTGCAACAAAAATAAAGGTTGGTTTGCTTTCCTGTCCCGTAGTTACGAGTCAGTGAAGGGCACTGGGTAGGGGATGTTTTTAGGCTACATGTCCCAAAGGAATTTTGGGTCACATGTCATCTGAAAATTCTATTTTATTCATTTTCCCAGCTGCAGTGAAGTTACATTATAGCTCTGTTACCTGCTGACAACAAACCCATATAACTTTGGAACACAATGGCTGTGGGTATTGTTTGAAGTTCATTCCTGCTTAAGTATCTTAAATTAACAACAAAAAAATTAGTGAGACACATTTAACCATCTAAATGCATATAGTTTAAAATACTTTTAGTAGTCTGTGAGGAAAACTAGTTGAGTGTAAATTTAGTTTGCTCCAAAGGCTGTGCTCTCTCATATAGTCTCACAGAAATGTTTGATGGGAATCTTTCCCTATATGTCAAAGATTAATCTGAAGTAATTAAAGTAGGATTTCTTGCTGCCAGTTACATTTATTTTCTCCTTTGTTTAAAAAGTGTCCTTTAACTTAAATACTGGGTAAACAAACATGCTTGAGCCAAGGATTACCGGACAGAAGCTGGTTGGGTGAAAATATCATCTTAAAGCATCTCTGTCCTTAGATAAGTCCTTAGAAAAACAGGCTTAAAAATAGTTGTGAGTTCAAGTTTCTGTTTGTGGGAAGTGTGGGAGTGGTTCAACAAGAAAATACCAGAGGCAGAGAGCTTGCCCTGCCTAAAAATATGCCATTTATGAGGTGACAGTGCAGAACCAGTAACGTTTTCAGCAGAGGGGATTTAAGGGCTAAGATGTTTCATTCTTAATTATTAAAAAATCTGCAAATCAGTTAATCTGTGCTTTATCCTCTTGTGAGGGAATGCAGTATCCCTTGATTCAAAGCGAAACTGGAGAACTTCTTTAATGTTTTGATGGTGATTTTTTTCACTTATTTAACCAAAAATTTCAGTCATGCTCTTTGAGTCCTCAGAAATGAGCAACAGAGAGAAATAAATGTATATGTTGTGGGTCCCTGGGTTTATTTGTTTATTTCCAGCAGGAATAAGACTAGAAATCAGCACCTTCCCTTAATTAGCTGGTGTAAATGTGATGGCCACCTACAGGTCACAGAAATCCAGAAAGAAAATCTTAATCTCTTCTGCCAAAAGATCACATAATTAAGGCCTAAATATTCCTATAATTTCAAGCAGTATTTGAAAATAAAATAGGAGCTGGAGAAAGGGCTGCAACAGGATAGAGGACAGGTGAGATTCTTTCAGCTTAATAGGAGATATTGTTAGATGTATATCTTAGTTAATGGCTTTTTATTGCTCTAAATGGTTTGAGATTTTTGTCTTCCTGACAGTGGAACTGCAGACTCAAAATTTGTCCTATACACCTACTTTACGTTCCCATTTTTCATCTCTGTCAGACCACAGAGCTTTGTATCACAGCTTTGGAACTCACCTGGAATAAATGTAAGGATTTTCAGGCAAGTTTTTTTTTTTTTAAAAACATATCTTACAGGCAATTTGACTATACTTTCTTTGCCTAGGTATTGATATATCTAGGTGAAATAGAGTATAAAAAACCAATTCATATTTACTTTTTTTTTTTTTAAATCTTGTCCAGAAATATATGGCAATATAATTTATTGTTATTTCTTTTGGAATTGCACATCTGGAAGCTTCATGTGAGCTCAGACATCTCTTTGGATGCAGCTTCTTTGACCAACAGGTGTGACTGAACTGAGAGCACAGCAGAGAAATATGTTTTCAGTAAATATGAATATGGTTCAGACCTATGGTAAGAATGAGGCCACTTAACAAAATAAAACAAATTATAGTTGTTGACAGCCTTGTGACCACTTCAAAAGGTAGTATGAGAATGAAGTTGCCCAGAGATATTATAACAGGATGAGTTTAGAATCTTTTTCTTAACTATTCTCTTATTTAAATGTGACCTGGAGGAGCCGTCTCGGGCTAAGGTTGAAATAGAGAAATGTCTCCTATCCCTCCCTGCCAACTGCATGAAAGCAAATTAATTACTTAATTGCTGTTTGCAGGCAGATGATCTTGTAGCAATTTATTCATCATTTCTTCGGTATAGCTTAGCCTCATACCCTTATGCAGAACAATCCTTTGGGTTGAAGGCATGAAAAGCAAAACAGAGGAACGAGGTAAGTTTATTTGAGGAAGAGCCATGTGTCAATCAGTAACAAGTTACTGATGGGGTTGTCATTGTTGTGAGCAACCCAGAAGACCTGAAACTGTTGGTCTATTCTCCTATCTGTTTGTTTGCTAAAAATATAAGGAATTCTGTGTTCCGTGACTTCCTGAAAAGGCTCCTGAACTGCCAGTAACTGAAGAAGAAAGAGCAAGCGAAACAAGCTGGCAAACTCAGGTTTGTGGATCAGGAGTTTGACTTTCATGGATGTTTAACATAAGCAAAGCATAAAGAGATGATAAACTTTTCCATGCTGTGTCTGCTGAGGCCTCCCTTCTCTAGGATAAAACATCCTTCTGATTGCTGTCCAAGAAAACAGTTAGTAGATGAGAGATAACATTTCTGAGGGGAGAAGAGGTAGAACAGCATTTTTCAGTAGAAGGTTGAGTGTAGACTGAAGAATAGAGCATTGTTCTTCCCTGTGTGGAGGCTGCTTTTAAATTCAAAGGTTCTGTCTTCCTTGTTTCCCCAGGAATTCTAACTCCATCCCACAAAGCTACAACTTCAAGGAGCCTTAAAGGCCAATGATGTCAGATAAATCATTCTCATAAAGATGCATTTTCCTAAACTTGCTTTTATCCTGTTGACAGCTCTGATACTTTGATATTTTGACTTCAGGGATGCTTTGCTCTTCATTTTGATGGCCACCGTGGGTCTGTGATCACTGATTCTGGTAAAACTTAAGCCCAAAAGCAGCACATCTGAGACACTTTTTTTTTTTTTTCCACCAGATCTTTTGTATTGTGAAGTTAACTTTAACACTGGTGGGTTTTTTTTGTTTTTTTTTTTTTTTTGTTTTTTTTTTTTGGGTTTTTTTCCTCTTGACTCAGTAACTTTATAAACAGCTTAAGGAACTTACACAGCTTGCATTCAGACTTAGTTTTTCTCTGGCATGTTTTCTGGCTTCTAAAGAAATATTGTCAATGAACTGCAGATGTCACTTGTGCCAATGCATACATAACACTCCCTTTCCACATTGTTTCCCGTGGCTTTTAAAGTTCAAAAGCTCTCTTAAGTTGCTTAGAAAAATCCTACTTGATGTAAAAGCAGTAGGTGCCTACTTTCTCTTTATTTCTTGCATGAGGTAAGTTTGATGCACCAAAACAATTCCAAATATGCTTTATGTGAAATTGAAAGCAAGCCAAGCATGATTTTATCTATGAAAGCTTCTTACTCAGCAAACTTAACATGATAAACCAGCAGGCTCTCCCCTGTGCTTTCAGGTATGTTTTGATTTATATCCCTTCTACAGGGTTTAAAACATGAGAAATTGCTATATATGAAGTTTAACTGACTTGGAAATTTAAACCCAAGGTCTCTCCTTTAAGAGAACTCTGATGTGTTCCCTGAAGGAGGTATTTTTATGCATAAACCTTGCCTCAAAACCTGGTGTCCCTGTGCATGAGCAGTAGAGCTCTGAGAGTATGCTCACGCACAGAAATGCCTAGTTCTTCGCTGGGTCAACATACATTATTTGTATGTCTTGACATTGAGCACATTTCCATTCTAAACCCTCTTAGCTTTTTTTTTCAGATACTTGCAACTTTATATATATTAAGAAAAAAGTGTTTACCTCTGAACCCTGTGCTGATGGCTTTCTGGTTTATCCTTTCCAGAGTAACTCCTGAGGTTAAGCTTCAGTACAATCTGAGAAACTTTTTTCTGAATATCTCCCGAAGTAACACGTCCTGAGTGACTTTTCCATTAAGGCTTTTCTTCATTCCTTCTGCTTCTAATTCTCCTGTAGTTGTCCAAGTGTTCAGGAGCGGGCAGTGGAGAGAGAGAGAAACTTCTGCCAGCGCAGTAGACAAGGCAAATTGATTGCTTTCTACGTGGGGAATCTGGTTCTGCCTGTTTGAAACCCAGCCTTGCCGAGGGGTGGATCCACTGCTGCCACTGCCCAGCAGCAGGAAGTGCCTTGGGAGCTGCTCCTTGGGTAGAGAGGCTTTGGGAGCTGGAGGTGGAGCACAAGTGTGAGTGCAGGGCTTGCTTTCTTCTACACCACGAGGGGAAAAAGAAGCAAGGTTAGGTGGATCCAATAGGAGATGGAAAACAAAACCCAGCAAAGTACCTTAAAGATATTTTAGCTCCATTTCAGAGTTTGACCTGAAGCCTGAGGTGCTCAGTAGATGCGTGACCTGAGCAAAACCACTTCACTCCCTGGGGAGCATTAGGGGGAGGCAGCTCTTTGGATGTTCTGCTTTTCCAGACATAGCACCTTAGCCGTATTTTTTGAATGCTCACTCCGTGTTGCTGCAGAGAAGATGGAAACCAATTGACCAGAAAGACAAAGGTGACACCTTTCAAGGTATCAGAGGGGTAAAAATCAGCAGTCACTGCAGGCTGTAGGACTTGAGTTCCCGCTGACACTGAGCTCTGCAGCTCAGCAGCATTTCCTTCTGCCTCAGCTGTGCCTTGCAGAGTGTGCAGTCCAATAGCACAGCACAGAGCACAGGGATTTAATCTTCAGGGGAGAAAGGAATAGACTGTGGCAACAAACACTGCTCAGAAATACTTTCTTCAATTAGGTATGGATGAGTTGACAGCACTGCTGAGCAGTGCTTTTGGAGACTGAAGGGCAGCACAGTAGGATTTTCAGACTGGAACAGAGATATGTTAAGTGGTGGGGAAAAAAAGTGGAGATAATTTTTTTTTTTCTATCTTGTAATTACTTTCCACAGCTTTCTTGAATTTCATATAATTTTTTCCCTGGTTTATCCTGTTTCATGGATAAATACTGAGAGGACACTTCATGTTCTGGCTGGGTGGTGAGAAGAAAGAGTGACACAAACATATTGAAAATATCCCAGGCCCTGTATATGCATTGACAGAGAATCTCTGCATCCAAAGTGCCACAGAACTTCTCTCTTGGAGAAGTGGGAACAAGTTCTCAAAGGAGGGGCAGGGAGAAGAACCTTCTGCTCTTTTTAGCTCTGCAGACAAGTCAGTAAAGTTGTGATTCTCAGTGGGATGTAGGGATTGTATCCCCAGGATGATGGTAAATAAGTGAGCCCTTTGGACCACAACTAGTTAAGAATGAGGAAGGTTGAGAGAGACTGGACATTGGAGAAGCTGCTTTTCTATGGTCTCCTTCCTAAACAAACTCTTCTGGAAAAGATGAAAGATCATGAGGTTAATGGTGACAAGGAATGTGGTTTTGGTTTTTTTTGTTTTTTAGTATTTTTTTTTTTGTTTGTTTGTTTGTTTGTTTTTTGTTTTTTTGGGGGGTTTGTTTTTTTTTTTAGCTGTAGATGCAGTAGAGCTTTTTTTCTAATGTTTCTTTGAAAGTAAAAACTCTCTTGGCTGTAAAATAATTAGGAATTGAAGCTCTCATCCTGTGATTTGGGAAAATAGGAAAGAATAAGGTCTTAGACCAAAGTGATGTGCTGACAAGTTCTGCTAACTATGGAGAGAACTCTTACCACTGTTCCTTCCCAGCAAGGAGTATGAGAAATCCAAATCTAAATGGATGTCTGTCTATCTTCTGGAGTCCTCTTTGGTGCCATATATCTAACAAATAAGAGAATGAGAGCACTTCATTTAAAGATCACTCCGTGGGTTTTTTTTTTTTTTTTGCTTTCTGCTGTTTAATAAAGTGTGTTTGTAGAGCCATTCATGCAAGTTCCTCCCTCGGAGCTTTAGGTTTCACTTAGGAAGAGCAAGTTCAAAACATCCCATGTGAAGTTGTTTGGCATTAGAGAGAAATATTGGGTAATAAGGCAGACCTGAGGTGATGATGAAGCAGGGAATTGCTTAAGGTTTGGGAAGTTGCAAAGTTCTGGAACTTTCACCCAGGGACTCCAACAGATTGCACTGTGGAAGTGTCGATGTAAAACAGGATGCTCTTTTACATCTTTTTTCGCTGTAAATATAATTCCTTTCTCTACAATAATTGTTAAGGAATTAGTTAGCTTTTGGAGATCTGGGAGTGTCTCTTGTGTGAGGGTGCTCAGTGTTTCTTTTGGTCTTTTCTCCAGGCTGGCAAACAAGCAGGACAGAGAAGGAGCTCTGTCAGAAGCAGATGTGATCGAGTCCTTGTCTCTGGAAAGGCTTGTCAATGAACACAAGTGTCTCTGTCAAATTGTAGGTATATTTTAACATGCTTCATTTTCTAATTTCTAATGAGATATATATATGTAAAGCTTCCAGTAAGGTAGAAACTCAAACCCTGCAATCCCAGCAAAGATACAGTCCATATATCTATTCTGCAAGAAATTCTGCTGCTCACCTTGATGATCTAACAAATGTTTACAGTGGGGATCCTCAATATTTAATTGCTGGTCTGTTCTGAAACCATGTAAGAATAATGAAGTTACTGATGTGGTTTAAAACTTGTTTAGTTGAACAGCAAGTTTAGTATTCCAGCTTTTTTAAAAAGAAGCAGAAAATGAATTTGCCTGCGTTGACATTCAGGAAGGATCACTGTCCAGATGTGATTTTTATCTTGGCCAAAAAGAGGTTTGTAAATATTTCTGTATTTAGGGAATGCATAAATACAGATTTACTTCCCATACTTCTCAGTGTTTTGCAGTCAACAGTAATTGCTCAGCTAATTCCTTGTTTCCAGTCGAGGAATGTGATCTGAACTGCAAATACTTTTCCCCTCCTTCCCCTCACATTTACAGGAACCTTGCTCAGCTATCATGGGCTATGGGAAAAAAATTGACAAATCAATCAAAAAGGGATTATTTTGGCTTCTACACATCATAGCCAAAGATTTTGATGCCTTAAATGAGCGAATCCAAAGAGACACCACAGAGCAAAAGGCATATGAAGAACAGAAGAAACTGGAGCGAGCTGAGCGAGTGAGAAGGATCCGAGAAGAAAGGTATTGTCCCTGGAACTTCTGCTTCCTCCACTTCCTCTTTCCTCTGAGATACTCAATTTATTCCTGTAAGTGCAGCCAAGCTGTCAAGGATTTCAAGCTTCCAATCCAGGAGTCTCCCTGTTAAAAGCACAGACCTGAATTCTAGAGTTTTTCCGCAGGACCTCCAAGTTTTTGTCTGGTTTGTGCCGTAAAGGGCTTCCTGCTTGAAATGTCCTGGGAGTGAGAACTGCATGGTGCTTGGGGAGTAAATTTGGCCTTGCTAATATTTTTTGTTCAGAAAGTGCATTTCCTCCACAATATGTGAGTAGCAAGCACCTTGTTTCCAATGGGAAACCAGAGACAGTGCAAGTGCTGGGAAGTTCTCACCAGCACTGTCTGTTCCTTCCAAGCATTTTGTTTTCAGGGGTGTGTTCCTGTCCTCCTTTTCCTCCCCATCTGGACCTCTGGACAAGGGGTTTGTTCCTTCCTCTCTCAGCACCTGCAGCTGCAAAATAGGTGTAACAGTGCCTTGTGTGTGCAATTACCATCAGGTGATTCGTGAGGAGTATTTGATGAGAATGTACTTTATCAGTGATGTATTATTGAATACATAGCAATGTAATCTTTCTTATATAAATATCTGGAACATAAAAAGTAACTAGTGCTGGTAAACTGAGCTTTGTGTGTCTTCCTGAGCTTTTCTGAGTCTGGGGGAAGCAAGTGTGATTCCCTTCACAGAACCAGAGAGTAGTTACTTGCAGAAGGGACCTTGAAAGTCCCTGCTGGCATAAATTGGGAGATGAGCTGGGTGATCTAATAATTTTTTTTCTGTTACATTTATGGCTTGGCTTCTTCAGAATTCTTTGTTCATTCTCCCTCTCTTCCCTCCTTCCTCCTCAAAAAAACCCAAACCCAACCAAAACCCACAAATGCCAAAACCCTGAAACAACAACATAAACCCACCAACAATGCCAAAGGGAAAAGGAAGAAGGAGCTGTACCTGATGAGGAAGACCCTGAGCCTGGGAAATATCAGAACCCCTTCCAGCCTATATCTGCTGTAATCTCTGAGGTAGGAGAATGTGTGGAACTCTGGATTATTTTAGAGCTGCCACTAACAAATGTCTGGGAGGTCATGAGAAAAATGGTTCATTTCAAAGAATTGGTCTCAGTCTGCCTGCACGGCATTTTTTTAATCTGTATTTAATCTTGGCAGTCTTGGTTTGTGTGCACTGAATCAATGTTTTCATGATCAGAAACCCCCTATTATTGATTTGGGGACAAAAGTGTTGTAGGCACAGTAAAATAGATCCCAACATGTGACTGAACATATTTCCTAATTAAAGCAGTGGGGATTGAGAAGTGGAAAATATTCAGGGTCTGTTAGTTTCTTGGAAAGTATTTTAGCCATGTAGAGTCATAAAATCTGACTGACTTCTACAACTGTTTAGATTTCTGAGCATAACCTGTTTTCAGTTGAAAACTGACACTATTGACAAGTTTTTTAGTTTTGAAATATGAAAATCACATTCAATGTTAAAGTTTCTTTAACCTGTGCTTCTGGGTTCAGGTAGTTCTTATTTATTGTGCCATATTTTTTGTATTCAGTTGACTGGAGATAACATAATCTAAAGAAACACGTAAACTGTTCCAGTCAGTAACTCAAACATTTGCTTTTCTCCGGGACAAAAGCACCCACTTGCACACAGCATGGAAAGTCAGCTGCATGCACAATAACACACTTCATAATAGCATCCAAAGGAAGAAGATGGAGTGTGAGTATTGCAGAGATGGGGATTTGGTGATACAGAACTTGTGAAACAGCCTGGGATTGAGTCTGTATGACACAACAGGTATTTGTCCCAATCCTGGTGGCATTTTAAGGAGACTTAAGCTCTGTGCAACTCTATTTTGTTTTAAATAAAACATAAAGAAAAATTCATTGAAGAGGAAGAAACTAGAAGTTTTCTAACCTCAGGACTGTTGATGTTGTTTATATTTCAATTTTGGTTTATTTTTTTTTAGTATGACCAAAAATAAAGCAAGAAAACAGTCAACAAACAGAAAGATCATTTCATTTGTTGTTAATTCCCCCTCCCTTCCTCTGGGCAGGAGATCTGAAATTTAATTTCTTCACCTATTTGACAATAAACTCCAGGCTATATGTGGGACAGAAAGATGCTTTCATTTTTTAATAACGCTCCTGTCTTATCAGTCAGCTTGAAAAAAATTCTTACCTTTTTTGTTAGAATGAAAAACAAATGGAAAAGGAAAAGAAGAGGCAGAGGTTGGAGACTGAACAGGCTACAATTGTCCCAAAACCACAAACAGAGCAGGAGCAGATGGATGCCCTGCACTTGTCAAGGAGCAGCAGCCAAAACACAACTGAGAGCAGAGCAGAAATGTGCAATTCTGCAACTCCACAGCTTTGGCAGCACTCGGAAGAGAATGGTCAGCAAGCCTCGGAATGCCTTGACTCAGGTAAAACTTCCTTGGAATGTGTCACTTCATGGGATTGTTCACATTCCTTTTTCCTTATTTTTTTGTTATTATTTTTAATTATTTTTATTATATAGTATATATTATATTTATTTTTGTTTATTCTTTATTATTATTTTTCATGATGCCCCACATGGATTTAATCTGTTGAAAAGATGAAAATGCAGAATTAGGTTGTGGTATTGGAAAAATCTTTTTCCAAAAAGTGCATGTTTGTTGGTGGGGCTGGTACTGCAGCTGAAATTGTTTTTTTATCATCATCAAATATGCAGTCCACTTTCCAGCAGGACCCAGCTAAGTTGAATTTCATTATGGAAACATAGAGTTTGCATATATCTTCTGCTTAAAGTTTATTTTCTGTAGCAAAATGCTGTGTAACTTTTACATTTCCCGTAATTTTGTGCATAATTTTTTGGACTGAAATCGCTGATGTATCTCCTCAATAATTGCTTTAGAAGATGATCTAAGATATTCTCTGAATATAAGTGTCTGATATGTAATGTTTGATTTCTGTTTCCTATAGATAACAGTAAGAAAAAAAGTAAAAAACCAAAGTTAAAAAGGGGCCACAGAGTAGAACCTATTAATGCAGAGGATTCTCTTCCCAAAAATCCAACACCACCAGCAGCACTTCCACCAGGTGAGTGTACTGACAACCAGGAACTGATGGCTCAGTCTGTGGTTGTTAATCCTTGAAAATATTCCCTTGGAATGAGGAAACTGGAATGATCTCTCTCTAGAAAATCTTGGATGCAGTTTCCCATTTCATGATAAGAACTTCCAGCACTCTTATTTGGCCTGTTCTGTGGGGGAAGACATTATTTTCCCAAAAAGTGAGTCAGAAACTTGACTACTCACGAAAAAGTGATTAAAATGAGGAGTATCTAAGGGTAAATCAGCTTCTTTTCAAAGAAAATTCTAGCTCTTCACCCTGGATGCAATATATTGCATCCCTTAAATGCTTTGATTTCCCCCAAAATGAGCTGCTTTCTGGGCAGTTCCTCAGAATCAAGAGCACTCCTGGCATGTTTTGACAGTCTTTGTTTTCCTTTAGTTGGCTGGGGAACTCCCAAACTTAATAGACTTGGAAAACTTGAGCCCCTTGGTGAAACACATCGTGCTGGTAATTGAAAATATTTTGGGTTTTGTACTTTTTTAAAGCATTCTCCATTGTTCATTCACTTCTACATTCATTTCATGCTTCATCTTTTTTTTTTTTTAATGTCTTAATTCTAATTTTCACTGACCAAAACCTAAACCTTTTGCTTAGTAGAAAGCATCTTTTTGATTTTTCAAGTCTTCTTTTTTTTTTTTTTTTTTTTTTTTTTTTTTTTTTGTTTTTTGTTTTTTGTTTTTTTTTGTTTAATGGAAAAGAAAGTTATCTTAGATTCCTTTCTAAAGTTTCAGATGGCTGGGGATATCAGGTGCTATTAATGATCTGAAGTTTTTTGCATAGCAGCAGTACCTCAAGATTCAAAAGTGCCATATTGCAAAGGGTAACAGGACCAGTTCAGGACCAGTTATTTTAAGAGTCCAAATGAAAACTGAATTATTGGTCTGGAAGGAGAAATGTCAGTGAAAAAGCTTGGGATCTGCTGCTTTACCTGAAGAACCAGAGTCCCTGAAAGTTCATAACCTGCCAGCAGAAATAAGTTTAATAACTGGAAATACCAAGGTGAAGTAGGCAGATTCTTGATTTCTTGCCTCAGTAATGGCTGTTTTCTAATTTTGGAAGATCCTGAAAGATTGTTTTTCATAAGTTCACACTGCATTTTTTTTGTCTGAGTTGTAGGTGGCAATTCCTTTGTTTTTTCTTACATTTTTATTGTTGAGATTTTGAATAGCTGAGTGAACATGGAGACACCTGGAGTAGTGTGAGAGGAGAACAACCAAACTACAGCAATGAGAACACTTGTTCAAATTGAATAAAAAAAAAAACATTATTTCTCTCAGGAATAAGATTCATGTGCATAAAATGTCATTTGTTATCTTAATCATAAAACCATCTTGCTCTTTTTTTTAAAGGCACATAGAGAGAAGGCTGCAAGAGAGAAAAGCCAGATGAAGAGGTAGGGAGGGGAAGAAAGGGAATTGCAGTTTTTCTCTGTTGCATTTTGGTAGCAAGAGGCACGGGTGGGAACAAAGAGAAACCCAGTGAATTTGGAAGCTAACACTAGAAAATAAAAAAAATGTTGGTAGGGATCTCTTAACCAGAGGTTAAAAGGCCTTTTTATTTCCCTGTTGGTTTCATGATTAATTTATATAAACAGCTTGAAGGAACAATTTGCAGTGAAGGTAGAGATACTAGTAGAAATACTTTTCAGTAAGGGGATTAGTAAGAAGTCATTTGTTTTTGTCTTAAATTATTTTTTTATTGTAAGTGGCAGATATTTGGTAGTTCTTGCTGCTGAAATACGTAAAATTCAGGTAGTGTGAGGCTGAAACAACCTCCAGAGGTCTGGTTTTTAATGCTAGGCTTTCTCAGACATATAACTCTGCCTTAATTATGCAAACTGGAAAATTGAAGTGTTGATGAGCAGGCTATTTAATGTATATATTGAGTCATTTTTGTGTCATTCTTAGAAAGTTATATTGGCTGTTAATAGGCAGTAGAGCCAATTATATAAATCTGGAATTATACACTTATTTCACCAAAGACTGCAATTTTTCCAGTCATACTGATAATTCTGGCACAACATTAGGTAATGAGTGTCTGTTTATTGTCAGTGGAGGATCCATTTGCAAGAATAATAAACCTCTTCCAATCTAGGAGGTGAAATGATCTGTCAGTCCTAAAGTGGTCTGCCAGACCTCAAGAAATTAATAAATTGATTAATAAAACCATCCATTGTACAGGGTTTTATTTGCCTTCATTTTGCTGATCAAATGGAAGGACAACTAAAACCTTGATCCTGCAGACACCTACACAGTCTTAGAGTAGTGCAATGCACCTGGTTTGCTTTTGTTAATTCTAGCTCAGGAGTGCAATTTTCAGTTATTGCCCACCTAGAACAAGTGGAATATATTCTCCTAGGGAAATTCGGATTTATTAAAGCTGAATTTTGTGTTGGCAGGCCATCAAGGCTTTGCTGGGGAAGAGGTGGTCTGTATAAACCAAACTGAGATTTGAATGCTTCAAAAAGCTGCTTTTTTCCCCCCCCCCCTTGATTTCTACCTGTTTCCTTTTACCATCTGTCATATTATTTTGCTTGTGAAATGCTTTGCATGTACCCATCTGCATGGTGGTTGTTTTTCTTTTATATCAATGACAAATGTTTGAGAATCCTTGTTATTCTCTTCTGATGTACTTATTGACTTGGTCTTGAGCAGTTTTACTACTTTATAAACTCCTTTATCGATGAAAGAAATTCTTAATATAGTTCTTTTAGAAAGTTAGTATGGCTTGCAAGATAAATGCCATGCACCAACGGTCCCCAAATTTTGGATGCTGCATAGTGTTACTGTCACTTCAAACTGTATTGCAATGAAAACTTGCCTACAGCAACATTCAAATTTTGATACGGGATCTTTTCAGTTGTTGTTTGCACACTTTAGATTTCTCATTCCTATTTTTGGGATGTTTACAGATCACCTTTGGGCTTGATCTTGCAAATGCTGCTGCCTGGATAACAAAATGGGATTAAACCCTCTTTTGGCTGATGCTTCTCTATAGAGATTAATTAGGTTTGAAAGTTGTTTGTAGGAATTAGCTCTTAACTTGTAGACTACCCAGCTTCCATGAAAGGCAGCAAGAATTTGCCACATGTAAAAACCCTTTGGGTGACAGATTGCTGTGTTTTTCTTCCCTGGAATTTCTGGCACAGATTTCTATGGAAAGCCTCTGCCCCCGCTGAGTCTCCGCCAGAGACCCAACAGTGACACCCACGATGTCATTGCTTGACTGGATCACAAACAAACACAGTTTAAAACCACCAAATGAAAGGATTCCCTCAGAAACATTTATTTTTTCTGTTGCCCTTGAAGGAAAAACGAAATTTTCAAGTGACACTTTCTCAGCACGTTGCAGAAGAACTTGGTGACAATTAAATCTGGAGTTGGTTCTGTCCGACTGAGTTGATCAGACTTTGTCGTTCCACGTCACCAGCGCTTCTTCAGCCTTCAGTGGCTGAATAAATCAAAAAGGTCTGTGTGTCCATGGCTGTTCATGTGAACATGGTATTGAATATTTACTTGTGAAAATGCATATCCATAAACCTGAAGAAAAACAGCTTGAAGATGACTGGATTTGTACCTTCCCATCGAGACCTTCCTCCAGGTGCTGTGCAGTTGTTGGCATTTTTTTCCAGCTGATAAATTATTTTGTAAGATTGGTTGTATGATAGGGTGACTATAGAAAGGCTAAACAAATATTGAGTCTATTTTTCTACTTTTTGATAAAATGATTTGGAAGTCTGAGTGGGCCTGTGTACCTGCTACCAATAAAGGGATTCCTTGAAAGCATTAGGAAGCTGATGGTCAAGTTAATACAAATACAGGGTGTTTGACTTTTACAGTAGCAGAACCCCTTTTTTAGGGATTACACTACCAGATGTAGTATTTTATATTTCTGGCCACCTGAAGCAAGGGGTAAGACAAGAAGTTTAAAATAACTACATTTTATACAAAATATTGCTATTTGAACTGTCTGAAAATTTTCTTATCTGTTTTTTTTCTTTAGTTTGTTAACTGAACCTGACATAGGTAGTAAATTCTGTGGAAAAGAGGAATGAGTTGGATATTGTATTGACTACTACAACATACAAGGAAATTGCTCCTAGTGGAAGTTTTGCACTAATTGAGTCAGGTATTTTGATGGAAAAGTGAATCAACCAATATGCAGATCAATCCTGTTGGAGTTTAATCTCGAGAACACTAAAATACCATCTTGAAAACTAAAGAAACCCCAGGGTTTTGAGGAGTTCAATAATATTTCCATGTAGTGTGTTGTCTACGTGAAATAAAAAAAAAATCACCTACAAGTGATAAATAAACAACAAAGGCTACAATTTGATATATTCCTGTTTAAATGTTTTTCGTCTTCTGTTGGAGACAACAATTGGTGTCTTGTGTAAAGTGGATTGTTCTGCCACTTAGTAAGGATGAAACCCCCATTCTAAGGGTTTCTTCAAAGAAGCAGTATTTGATTATTGTTTATTTTCTATCACTCTCCATCTCCAATAGCATGCTAATACCAGATTACTTCAGGAGATGTTAAAACAGTGCAATGTTTCTGTTCAGCACTTTGATATTGGAAATCTTTGCCATGTGCCCCTCACAGCAATAAGTTGCACAAATGGACATCCACCCTAGGAATCTAAATGCAGTTTTATTCAGATTTTTATAGAATGTGTTTGTGGGAGGGTGGAATCCATTTTAAGATACTTTTGGGATGGGTGGAGAGGTAAAGTCCAAGTTTAGTGAAAGGATGAAACACTTTGTATGTGACTACGTGAGAACACTTTTATTGGTATTCTAAGAGTGGAACATGATTTGGTTCTGCTCAGAATTTGGTCATTTTCCCTTCAAACAAACCCAATATTGAGTGGCAGGGAGGTTGCATAAGTGTTCACGTGTGAAACCTCAGTTTGAACTTCAGCTCTGTTACCACTTCAGTTTTCAGCTTAAAGGCTCTACTTTGGCAGACTTAAATTTTTTTTTTTTTTTTTTTACAGCTTTGGTTTCTAGGAGTGCATTACCCTTTTATTTTACCTCTTATCCAAAAGAAATGAATGGGAGTCTTTACTGAAAACAAAGCCGAGTGTACTGTTGTAACAAAGCCCGAGAAACTCCAATGTCAGGTGTTGATCCATGTGAACTGTGTGTTATGGATGTTGTGTGTGTGGACACGTGTATCATTTTTGATTTTGCTTTTAAAATAAATTTTACCAATATGTGACCAAAGTAAAAATTGTTTGTTTGTTTGTTTACAGTTTTGTCTGTTATTATGTCTGTAATATTACTATGGTGGGTTTTTTTCAGTAATTTATACAACCATGACTTTTTTTCTTTTTTTTTTTTTTTTTTTTTTTGCTCAGGATGACATTTATGACATTTATCTATGGAATAAAACTAATGCACAGCATCAACATGTTTCCTGTATTCTCATAAATCCACAAGGTTTTTGGAAGCAAGTATGGTCATAAATATTTAAGGGCTGCAAGTCTCACATTGCTAAAATGGACAACATAGAGACCTTATAGACAGAATTTCTGCATATTTCTGCAACAGCAGTGTGGTCAAATTTAGAATATATTGATAGATTGGCACTAAGTTATGAGTATATCTGTACATATAAAGTGCTTTTGAATACTTGAGAGGTAATAAGTTGTAAATGGAGAGGTAATTATTGCACTAATAATAGTTGTCAGGGTTTGATGCTCCTTGTTGTCAAGAATATCACTTCCAAACTGTATCAGTGCATTCAGCTGAGAGTATTTGTACCTACATACAGGAGTGGTAAAAACACAGAAATGCACTGTATAAGCAGAACATTTTGCAGAACTGGCCTTGGCAGAATTGCAGCCCCAGAGAACTGTCCTTTTCACACCGGTTTTGTTGTGTATCTGTTGCTACAACTCATTTATCCCAAAGCCTTTCAGGTTTCCTTTTAGGAAGTGTCCATTCTGCCTGCAGGCCCTCTGGCACAATCCCGATTGGAACCCTGCTTCCTTTTGCAGCGAATGGCTTGTCTGCAAACACGTGGAAGATGTTTGTGGGAATAATTCTCAGGTGTCCATGGAGAAGCGCAGGAGAGGGGAGCAGCGCACGGGAACAGGTGGGGCCATGTGGGGGTGCAGGGAAGATGCAGCTCAGACTGGAGGAAGAGCTTGGAGGTTTCTTTTCTGGATATGAACATGCAAAGGGGGGAGCAGGGTGGGTTATAAGCACTCTAGGTGCTCGGGCAGGTGAGCCAGGACTTAGGGAGGGACTTCCTCAGAGTTTTATTGCCGCGTGTTGTTTGGCACAGTGTTGTGAGCGGATGGCTTTGGGGAACAGATTTGGAGGAAATTCAGTGTTATTTGCCAGCGACTTTGGGACTTGCTCAGCTTGTCCTAGGTAAGAGCAGGCTTTAGGGAAGAAAGGCCTGTAGCGAGTGCTGGGAAGAGAAGGGTGAAAGCCAGGAACCTTTGGCTTCCCCAGTGCACTTCATTGTCTCCTTCTCTCTTTCAGCACAGGGCAAATCGTTGACTTGGGTCCAGCTCTGCCAATGCCTCAGGGGGTGAGCAGCCAAAGGCAAGAGGCTCCAGCCCCACCAGCCATGCGGGGGGCTCCTGGTCCTGCCAGTCTGGGGTTCCCAGACACTTCCCATTAAATGATACCACAACAATAATTTTGTACTGGAAGGGCAAAGGAGCTGTCTTGTGAGAGTTCAGATGTCTGTAACAAAAGCTTTCTGCTTTCTCAGTCAGTAAGGTCTTCGAATGTCTTGCAGTGTGTAGGAATGCCTGGCTTCTAAAACTCCCCAGCTGAGTCTCAGAGGCTTCTTTGCCCAGCTGCTTTCAGGCAGCCAAATGGGCCCCCCAGCAGGGACTCTGTGCCTGCTCTCCCGTGGTTCCCAGGGATCTCTGGGCCTTCACGCCGGCACCGAGATGTTCTCGGGAAGGCCCTCAGATCCCCGGAGCAGTCTGGGGCACGGGCACGATCCCCCTGCATTTCGGGAGCAGATTGGGCCCCCTGGAGGGACAGTGCTGTTGGTGCCCCCCGGGCTGGGGCACCCCGAGGATTCGAGCGCGCACCCAAAGGGTTCTTCGGGGAGCTCCTCTGGGTGCCTCAAGCTGGGGAGCTCAAAGCAAGGTCCCTGGAATGGATTGAGGCATTCCTGAGAGTATCAGAGGTATAGCTGTCCATCCTGGCCATGGAGCTCTGGAATGGGCTGTAATTGGGTTCTAAAAGTGGTGCTCCAACTGCAAAAGAAGTGTGGGATTGGGGTTAAGGAATGAGTGGTGATGGCACCTTGGCTGTTTTCTCTGGAGTGGAATTGTGGGAGCTGCAGGAGTGCAAGGTGTGTGTTCCAGTCCCCAGCATTTGGTTTGCACATGTCCTGGTCAGACACAGGTCCAGCTTCCTCAGCCCTTAACACACAGAGGGAGAATTCAGGAATGGGACTGTGAAGGTGATTAGTGTGACAGGGGTTAAAGTGGGAAAACCTTGGGGAATTCCTCAGTTTGTCTATTTGCAAGCTCTCCTAAGCTTTTGCTGGGAAGAGATTGATTGGAGAAGTTGAGGCAGGTATTAAGTTGAACAATGGGGAGATGATTGAAATTGTAATTGCTGAAACTAAGTGTGTGAGAGCAGCAGCTCTTCTGGTGCAGGAAATAACTCCTCTCAGCAGCACCGTCCCCACAGAAGTGGCAGATGGAGTTGTTCCTGTGGTGTGGGCCAGTGGAATTCCAGGAGAATGGACAAGGGCACACCCTGTAGGTATTCCCATGAAGCTGAGATCTCTCTAGGTAAGGCAAACCCAGTATCCTTTAAAATCACAATGCCAGAATGTTTTGGTTGCAGTAACAGCTAAATTTGCTCATCGTGGTTTGCTTCCAGAATGTGACTGCAAGAACCTGCAAAGAAACCCAATGGAAAAGAGGATTGATCAGTGCAGGACCTGAGAGAAGCACCTGGAATGACAACCTTGAGTAGTTGGCAGTCTTAGATTTCAAGATGCCCTTTGCTGCATCTCCTGGAGCAAGGCAAGCCAAGAAACCTTTGCTTTTGAAGGAGAAAATGCAGAAATGGGGAAGGAAGAAAAGAAGCCACCTGAGTCCTCGCTGAGCCACAGGCAGTCCATGAAGTGCCTTCCTGGGAATGGTAGGATGGTGAGGACTCTGCATTGCTCCCTATGGATGTGTGGCAAGACTGATGTAAACTTTTGAAACCACCTGTAAGAGTTTCCTGCCTTGGCTAGATGGTGCAAGGGCAGTCTTTAGGCAGCTCAGGCATTCCCTGAGGAGAGCTCTGGCTCTGCCACATCTCTCTGAACTGTTTGAAGCCTCTTTGTTTGGGAGGGAAAGCAAAGAACAAGGGGTGCAGAGAGCACCCCTGACAAGGGACTTGGAGTGACTGGCATCCCTTCCAGATAACTTTCTGGGCTTTTACCCCTGTAGAGCAGGAGATAGTCCCAGCTCCCACTGTGGGAAAAGAGTTAAAGGAGAGCCCCAAAATCTGGAAATCCTCCTGGAGGCTCCTGGCAAGCAGAGTTTGCTTAGTTAGCCCTGGAAGGAGGACAGTGATACCTTTTCAGTGCTAGTAGATCCTTTGAATAGATGGCCGTAAGTCTGTCCTTGTTGCACCAGGAGGCCTTATCAAACTCCCCATATTGCAGGAGATAGACACACGAAAGAAACAAGTGATCCTCATAATTCTTTGCTGGCTTTAGGATGTGCCCTGCAGGAACTCCAGGAATTGATAGTGACGCCTCGGCCGATGGATTGGCTGTAATTGGGTTCTAAAAGTGGTGCTTCGACTGCAAAAGAAGTGTGGGATTGGGATTAAGGAATGAGTGGTGATGGCACCTTGGCTGTTTTCTCTGGAGTGGAATTGTGAGAGCTGCAGGAGTGCAAGGTGTGGGTTCCAGTCCCCAGCATTTGGTTTGCACGTGTGCTGGTCAGACACAGGTCCAGCTTCCTCAGTCCTTAACACACAAAGGGAGAATTCAGGAATGGGACTGTGAAGGTGATTGGTGTAACAGAGGTTAAAGTGGGAAAACCTTGGGGAATTCCTCAGTTTGTCTATTTGCCAAAATTACCCAAAGCACTGCCAGGAAGTGGCTCTCCATGTAGCCCAGTGTAAATATGGGAAGCCAAGGGGTCAAGTAAACCTGTCCCTGTTGTGACTGCAGAGGCAGGGATAGGTTGGGATCTGAAAAACTGGATGGAGATGCTTGGGATTCAGCTGCTTTGGAGCGTGGTTCAGAGGGGGAAGTGTTTGCTGAAGCACAGCCCATAACAGGAGGGAAAGTGGAAGGTGACCCCGATGGTTCTCCCGTCAGGCCTGATGTGGTGGAGGATTTTACTCAGCCTGAACTTGCTGGTGTTGTGGAGAGGTTTAAAGCAAAGGCCACAGAGTCTGTGATCTCCTGGGCCGTTGGGCTGCATGCCCTGGGAGCCTCCGGGATCAGATTGGACTGGGCAGACAGGGAGCAGTTTGTCCCGTGGAGCTGGGCTGGGTTTGTTCAGGATGCCTTTGGAGGCAGGGCTGGAGAGGCTCCTTTGTTGGCTGGAGTGGTGGAAGGTTGTCCCAGGAGGGCTGGAGCCCTTCGACCTCCTGCTCCCCCCGTGAGCCCCGACGGGACCGTGCACTTGGCAATGGAGGGCCCCCCATTGCTGAGTCAGCGGTTCCGGGGGCTGGCAGGGATGGGATCAGGATGCCGAACTCCGGCCAGGGCAGGGCAGGAAATGGTGCAGCCACTGAAAGAAGTGAAGGTGGAAGGCAGTGGTGGATAGTCAGGGTTAACCGAGTGAGACAGGATGAGGTGGTTGATTTCTCCCCAGAAGACATTAAAAATCCTTTGTCTAAGTATTCCCAGCAACCTGGGGAACGAGCACAAATGTGGATGGTTCGATTAATGGAGCAAGGGGCAGACCCTGTGATAGTAGATGATGTTGATGCCATGAAGTTTTTAGGGTTAACTAATGACGTGTATGTACCAAATGCTCTTCGGCTTTTAAAACAAACACCGGGAGCTCGTAAAACTTGAGTTTCAGTCATTGCTGAAGGTCTGAGTGACCATTTCACTAATGATGGATCATGGCAGAGTGGAGATACATCCTGGGTAACTCTTCATCAAGCAGTCAGGATATTGAAAGGAGAAGTGATGAAATTAGCTATTGAATTGCAGCAGAGCCCTGAACTTTACATGCAACAGCCTTTAATCCCAGTAACGAGGAACAGATTATTAGAAGGCTGTCCTTTATCCTGGAAGCCATACATTATTCCACTGTTAGTGTCTAACTCAGGGGCACCCACAGAAGAGACTGTAGAGAAGTTAAAGCAACTTGGTGACCTTCCAGGTCTCCCACACGCAGACAAAGCAGTCACCCATGGAAATAAGCAAGATAACATTGAAAACAGGATGGGAGGGGAAGGAGAAAAGGGAGAATGAACTAAGCTATTTCAGAGTTTACGTAAAAAAGGAGTTCCCAGGAAAGATATTGACGGGCAGCCAATAGAAGCCTTGCAGAGGTTAGCCCGACAGCACCAAATTAGGAGAGCTGCAAAACAACAACAGACATATCCCTGGGTTGAGAGGCAGGAGGCAGTCGATCGGTTCCTTAACACAGATCCAGTGATTTCGGGGTTTGAGCCAGTAAAGGCTGATGCTCCTCCCTGTGAGGAATAGGGGTGTGGCCAAGCCCCAGTGCAGTCCCCCACTGTTTGCCATGTTCAAAAGGATCAGCGACCTTTTACCATTTGTGTAATACATAGGTCCACAATGAGCAAGCAAACTGTACAAGCATTAGTTGACACTGGGGCAGAGGGCACTCTTATCCATGGCAATCCCGACAAACATAAGGGGGACCCAGCACCCGTATGGGGCCTTGGAGAACAGGCAGTTCAAGGGTGTTATGATCACAATAACACTAAAAATAGCAGACAATCCAGCAAAAACCTTACAGAGTAATGGTAGCAAAAATATTTGAATATATAATGGGGATTGACGTTATTAGAGCAATGAACTTACGGATTGATGACACCATGTGGTCATTTGGGGCCACGCAGTGGCACATTCAAGCCATACAAGTAGGGAAAACACAGGAAGAGGCAAACATTCCTATCTGTACACAAACTGTAAACCTTAAACAGTATAAGATTCTAGGCGGGGATGAAGAAATTCAGACAACAGTCCAAGAACTACTTGAGGCACAAGTGCTGAGGTACACTCATTCCCCATTTAACTCCCCCATATGGCCTGTGAAAAAATCAGACGGGTCATGGTGAATGACTGTAGATTATCGGGAAGTTAATAAAGCTACTCCACCAACTACAGCTGCTGTACCTACTATTCCAGATTTAGTTCATGAGATCCAAAAGCAGGTGACCAGTATAGTATAGTAGGTGGGGCCACAGTGCTAGAGCTTAGCAGCAAAACTTCACGCAGTTATGGATCACAAGAAGTTAAATGGGAGCGACCTGATTGTCAGCTAAAAGCCCCATCAGTGCCCCTTGTGAAGTTACTTGCTTTAACTCCACGAGCAGTAACCAAAGGCTTAACCTTATTAAATCCAGTACAAGATGGCCATAAGCCTGTGTTGTTGGGTATCAAAAACACTGCTGACCATACTGTTGTTTTGCACCCTGACCCACTCTGTTCTTTAGTATATGTTGCGTCTATACTTCCAACACCCCCTGCAGAAGTATGGGACACAGAGTGTGGTACACCCCTCCAGGACAAAGTCCTATAGCCACTGAAATCATTGCCACTGACCCATCACATGCTGTTCCTGTTGCAGTACCCAAAACCCTGAGTGGCTCTGAGTGCCAGTAGAGCAGCTGCGATGACGGGACTAAAAAAAGGGGGGGGGGAGGTCCCCTAACAGTTTTTTCTGTTTTATTTTATTGTAGATTTCAGCTATGCTTTGCTTCTTTGCTGAACTTCTGTCTCGGGCGTGAACGTGTGGACTACCCTGGCCAGTGTGAGTAAGACTGATGTCCTGTGTCTGTCCATGGCAACTCCCACGAGTCCTTTTCACACCTGTTTAGTTGGAGCACCTATTGATGACTATTGACCAGTGGAGAACTCTGTATAAGGAGACTGTGTTAGCAAATTCCACACACCCAGGAACTCTACGGCCCCTCTGGTGGTGCCAGGCACCGTGGCAAGCTAAAAGCGGAAAGGATGCTACTTGGTATACTCAGTCTGTAGCATATGTACATGATTTTCCTGCTTTGTCTGTTCAGCCACAAGAATTAGACGCTTTAGGGACATTAACTGCAACTCGCTGTTTTTATTTAAACTACGCGTCAGGTACCAAGGTGAACGAAGGAGGAATTGACATCTTTCCCAGGGCTATATATGGGAATGCATCAGCTTGGTGCAATGAGACCTTACAGGAACAATTTATTCCTGGTCCTAATGCAGTTGGCCTTCCGAATGACCTGTTTCTCATTTGTGGACAAAGGGCATGGGAAGGAATTCCGGGAAAGGCTGTAGGAGGCCCTTGTACCTTTGGACAATTAACTTTATTTCATCCGCATAAGATAGCTTTGCCTAAACTGAGAAGACGGAGGCACAGCGCACAGCAGTTTACTTGGGACTGTAATTCTGATGTGGAGTTTAGGAATAAAAGGATAACTGGTAGCCTAGCAGCTCAGATAGGGACTGCTCATGCTTTAGCTTCTTTAAATAAAATAGGATGCTGGTTAGCCAAAGAAGCTAATGCTACCTCTGTTGCTTTGAGTGCATTGCTCACAGATGTAGACTCTGTTAGACATGCAAGTTTAGAAAACAGAGCTGCTGTTGATTTTTTTTGTTACTAGCCTAAGGACACGGCTGTCAAGATTTTGAGGGCATGTGCTGCATGAATTTAAGTGACCATTCTGAGTCTGTTCATGCTAGCATCCAAAAATTGAAAGCCCTTACCCAGCAGTTACATGTTAATACTGAATGGACCCCCTTTGGCAATTGGAAATGGGGATGGCCCTGGTTACAAAAAGTGTTAATGGGCTTGTTAGCAGTCGGGTGTACAGTGGTATGTTTCCTGTGCATAATTCCCTGTGTGCTAACATATTTACATGGCCTGATAAACACCAAGAGAAACGCATTACAATCTCGAGGGATTCGTTACCACCCTCTTGCTACCCTACCATTGATCACGCGGTGGCATGTAAGGGGGATACTTTTGATTTAGATGATCAATGGAGCATAGAGGGGTGAGGAAGTGATTGTATTAGCATGTAAAACTAGACAGAGTATTGTACAATGTAACTTTATTGCACTAGTAGACTGTAAGGCCCATTGTACTTCGAGCAAAGTCAACTAGATGTCTCTTATTATCGTAGCTGAGTTCCTCCTTAGCTTGGTTACATTCTGCCAGATAGATACAAATACCCTTGAAACACAATGGTAATGGTCATACATAGAGATGAGGAAGGTGATGGAGAGAGGAAGATGATGTGGGCAGGGGTCATTGGCCCCTTGCCCTACAGTGGGGCACGCCCAGACTGTTGCCATGAGGTGATGAACGGGCGCTGTTTGGCTGCCACTCAAGCACCACCTTATACTACGTCCTGGCCTGTGTTTCTTGGAGGAGAGCGATGTTACTCCATTTGTCCTAAAGGTGTGTTCATGGGCACTCGTTTTCTGACAGGCAGTGCCGTTTTCCTGTTGCCTTTCCCAAGTTTTCCCAAGTGCTGCCCACCACGGGCCTTGGTGCGTGGCCCCAGCGATTGCCAGGAGGAAGGGGAGCCTTGGCCTCAGCTACCCAGCTCGGCTGGGTGGGACAGGATTGGGGTGGCCTGGCAAGGCATGAACGTATTTCTGAGTTCTGGGATGCCTTGAAACCTTTCCCTCGCTTTTTTGTACGGCAGCGGCAGAGCGAACTCTCCGGACTCTGTAAGCCTGGAAACACTTCAGGGTACAAGCAGCCGAGTACAAGGCATACATGGAGAAGCGTCTCAAGAGAGAAAGCTTGTCAGGACCTCTCCTCTCTAATTGCAAACTTCTAAGCATTGGCAGTCCCTTTCTGCTTTCAAGCCCTCCCATTGCACACATCTGAAGGCGTGAGGCATGTTCTTCTCAGCTAGATGTACTCTGAAGTGCTTTGACGATGGCAGAGTCCAGAGACTTCTCCTGCACACATGGAGGTACCATCACTGGCACCTTTTGTGTGGGAGGAATCTTCATCCTTAGTCCATTTGGGGATTCAGACGGGCCATTTCAGCACAGGGCTTCTGATACCAAACAAATGAAGTTCCAGCCAGGAAAAAAAGCCCTTGTCGTCCATCTCTCCTGGGCAATTGGTGAGCCACTCTTGGCACTCTGTCCACACATTGAGCTACCTCTGCTGGCACCTTTTGTTTTGCAGGAATCTTCATCCTTAGTTCATTTAGGGATTTAGGCAGGCCATTTCAGTGCGAGGGTCCTGACACAAAACAGATGAAGATTTAGCCAGCAAAAAATGCCTTTACCCTCCATCTCTGCTCTGCAATTGGTGTGCCACTCTGGACACTCCATACACACATGGAGTTTCCTTTGCTGGAACCTTTTCTTTGCAGGAATCTTCATCCTTAGTCCATTTGGAGACTCAGACGGGCCATCTCAGTGCAGGAGTTCTGACACCAATCAAATACAGTTGTAGCCAGGAAAATAAGCCCTTACCCTCCATCACTCCTTTGCAATTGGGGAGTCACTCTTGGCACTCCATGCACACATGTAGTTGCCTCTGCTGGCACCTTTTCTCTGGGAGTAATTTTCATTCTTAGTCCATTTGGGGACTCAGACGGGCCATTTCAGCTCAAGGGTTCTCAAACGAAACAAATGAAGTTCCACCCAGGAAAAAAACCCTTACCCGCCATCTCTCCTGGGCAGCTGGGGAGCCACGCTTGTCACGGCATTCACATAAGGAGCTTCCTGTGGGGGCACCACTAGTCTGGGAGGCATCTTCATCCTTAGTCCATCTGGGGACTCAGACAGGCCATTTCAGCGCAGGCGTTCTTCCACCAAACAAATGAATTTCCAGCCAGGAAAAAAAGCCCTTACCTTCTCTCTCTACCTGGGCAGTTTTTGAGCCTTTCTTGCCACTACATGCACACATAGAGCTTCCTCTGCTTGCACCTTTTGTTTTGTGGGAGGCATCTTTATCCTTAGTCCACCTGGGGACTCAGGCGGGACATTTCACTGTGGGGGTTCTGACACCAAACAAATGAAGTTGCAGCCAGGAAAAAAACCTTTTACCTTACCCTCTCTCTGTCCTAGGCAATTGCTGTGCCACTCTTGGCATTCTATGCACATATGGAGCTTTCTGTGCTGGCACCTTTTTTCTGGGAAGAATTCTCATCCTTAGTCCATTTGGGGACTCAGATGGGCTATTTCAGCACAGGGCTTCTGACACCAAACAAATGAAGTTCCAGCCAGGAAAAAAAGCCCTTATTTGCTATCTTTTTTCTGCAATTGGTGAGCCACTCTTGGCACTTGGTGTGCACATGGACCTACCTCTGCTGCCACCTTTTGTCTGGGAGAAATCTTCATTCTTAGTCCCTTTGGGGATTCAGACGGGCCATTTCAGCACAGGGGTTCTGACACCAAACAAATGAAGATTTAGCCAGCGAAAAAAAGCCTTTACCCTCCATTTCTGCTCTACTCTGGACACTCCATACACACATGGAGTTTCCTTTGTTGGAACCTTTTCTTTGCAGGAATCTTCATCCTTAGTCCATTTGGGGACTCAGACGGGCCATCTCAGCACCATGGTTCTGACACCAAACAAATGAAGTTCCAGAAAGGAAAAAAGCCCTTACCTTCCATCTCTCCTGGGCAATTGGTGAGTCACTCTTGGCACTCCATGCACACGTGGAGTTTCCTGTGCTGGCACCTTTTTTCTGGGAGGAATCTTTATCCTTCCTCCATCTGGGGACTCAGACGAGCCATTTCAGCACGATGGTTCTGACACCAAACACATGAAGTTGCAGCCAGGACAATAAGCCCTTACCCTCCATCTCTCCTGAGCAATTGGTGAGTCACTCCTAGCACTCCATGCACACATGGAGTTACCTCTGCTGGCACCTTTTGTGTGGAAGTAATTTTCATCCTTAATCCATTTGGGGACTTACACGGGCCATTTCAGAGCAGGGGTTCTGACACCAAACAAATAAAGTTGCAGCCAGGACAAAAACCCCTTACCCTCCATTTCTCCTGGGCAATTGGGGAGCCACTCTTGGCACTCCATGCACACATGGAGCTTCCTATGCTGGCACCTTTTATCTGGGAGGAATTCTCATCATTAGTCCATGTGGGGACTCGGGCTATTTCAGCCTGGGGGCTCTGACACCAAACAAATGAAGTTCCACCCAGGAATAAAAGCCCTTACCCTCCATCTCTTCTGGGCACTCCATTCACAATTAAGGTTCAGAAGTCTGCGACACAGTTCTCTGGAATTCTCCATGGTTGTGAAAACACTCCAAAAGAACTCAGCCTTTCCTTGCAAGGTCTCAGTTCCTGTGTATTTAGTAGCTGGAAGTGTATGTGAAAACCCTGGGGTATTTTGTTTTCTCTTTAGGAATCACACTGATTACAGGTCAGTTTAAAAACCCATTCTATTTTTGAATCAGAATTTTCATGCTGGTTATTGCCTGGATCCTCGTGTCTTTTCCAGTGGTCTGGGGCTGCACAAGACCACTTTCTCCAACAGCACTTTCTCCTCAAAACCTTGGGGCCGTCTCTGGGACAGCCCCGTGACCAGACATGACAGTATAAAGCTGCCATTCCACTCTTGCTTGAATCTCAGCAGTTCTCTCTCCTAGTCCCACAGAAGAGCATTACTACTTATAAAAAATCCCCCACCATAATTGATCCAGCCAGGCTCAGAAGAGCTTGGATGTTTGGACAAAACTCACAGGAGCGGGATTAAGGGGATACTCTGCAGCTGGACACCGGGGAGCCACAAGTGATGAGCCAGCGCAACAGAAGGGTGGAGCAGGGATCCCTAGCTGAAATGCAAGGTACAACAGGATGGTGAAAGTGAATTTGTGTCTCCTTGGTACCTGCCATAGTCAGTGTGGGGAGACAGGAGAGGCAGAATTTGAGAGAGGATCACTGTAGCCAAATAGTTGGAACTGGCAGCTACTTTGCACAGATCACCTCTGAGAACATCTTAATTCCCTGAGTTTATGAAACGCATTTCCCCTTCCTTTGTTCCTCCCATTATTACATGCAGCAGCCCTGCCAGCTCCCATGTGAGTGAGTGTGGGGGCTGTTGCTCAACCGAGCCATGTGCTTCTGTCAGATGTTTACTCGCATGAGCAGCAAGTCGTTCTGAGCCTTTGAAAAGCTACAGGAGGCATTGCTGTTCCCCACTCCCACCCCATTCCTGAGGCCACAGCCTGTGCTGCAGGCAGTGAGCAGGTGGCTCCCAGGCAGGCAGGGAGAAGGGACAAGACTCAGAGCACGGGCAGATGCGGGCCATGGAGCAGCACCCTTTAACTGGGAAGGATGATATCATGGAAGTAACATAACCCCTCAGCAGATAAAGAAGTCCCAGTCATTCCAGCCAAGATGATGTTCCTTTCTGTGAAGGAAAAGCTAGTGAGGAAAAGGAGAACGGTGAGAGCCTGGCATTTCTGCTATGGCCCCTCTCTGTTGAACTATCAAAGGCTTTTTAAACCTCTGCAGTTAAACTCTTGCATCCCCCTAGTGCCATTATCCTTAGGTGCAGTGATGCAAATTAGGTTTAAGGGAAGTGCTTCAATTTTCTCCGTGTCTCCTCTTAAAGAGCCTATATAATTAAACATATTAAAATATACTTGTAATGTCCAGGTTACTTACTGGCAAGTTTGGATGCCCACAAGCCTTAAGGAAATTCTGTGCCACAAGTAGACAAGGGGAAGAAGTGCTCCTCAGAGAGAAGCTGATGAAAGAGACAGCTATAATATAAAAATTTGGAGGCTCTCACAGAATGAGATGTTCACTTTGGAACATATACTCGGTACAAGCTCTATTGTTGATAGTGTTTCTTTTTTAAAGTGTGCTTAACTCCTGAAACTAGTCTTGGAAGCTCTTATGTGATCAAAGACTGGTCTTACCTAGCATCATCACCATAAAAAAAGAGGCAGAATTTGTATTCCTTCTCAGGAAAATGACAGGTTTTGCTTTGCTTTTGCGTTTTATGAAGAGCAGATGGAGGTTCCAGTATCTTAAGCAATTTGGGGGTGATGAAAAGTGGAATAGACCCCTCTGACAGTCTGGTTATCCCGGTGTCTGTACATTAGAATGTTGCTAGTTTTTCTTGAAATCCAATAAAGCAGATATTTTCTAGCAATTTGTGATCTGGTAGATGTTGCTCCCAGCTTTCAGGATATTCAGTGTTCTACAGAGATGTCAGCTGTGCCAAGAGCTTGGTATTTACAACACCAAAGTAATCCATTTTGCACACTTCTTAAATTGTCCCTCTGCCTTTCCATGTCTTAGTGCTTTCTCCGTCATTTTCAGCTGCTTTATTGTCTTTGCTTACAAATACTCTATTTCTCTAATCTTGGAAGAGATTGCCCTTCCTTACACTCTACCTTTCTGACTTTCAGTAAATTAGCTGGTGACTCCATGACAACAAAATTGATCATCTCTCCTCAAGCTGTCTCCACGGGTCACAGGTAATCTGTCTGTTCATGGGACCTTGTCTTCCCTGACAGCTCAAGTCCTGGTTACCTTGCAGTTCACAGATGAGAAGTTTCAGGTACAACTTGGCAAATCCAGAGGACGCTGGTGGAAGCAGCTGGTACAATCCACATGTTCACTCATCTGCTGCGTATGGAACATAAGGAAGACGAGTCCAACAAAAGGTAGTTTCTAAAGAGCACACCAAAAATCACGCACCATCCTTGTTTCCAGCTGGGAAATTGGGGCTTGCTGTTTCCACCTGGAAAACTTCCTCCATTTGATGTTTGATGATGACAAGGACAAACTCTTGCATGAGTTTGGGATCTCTGCTGCATCCACCATGATTTTAACTTCTCATTTAACATTTTTCTGTGGCCTGTCTAATGATACTGATTTTGGTGCATTATACTGATGTTTTGCAGTTCTGGTGAAAGCTTGGTCCAGTTTCACCTGAAATCAGAAAGATTTTATTGCTACAGTCTGTCCCTGGGAAACCATTAAGAAAAGAAATTAATTTTCAGTTGCCTTAGAGCTTGTGCTGGACCTCAGAGCCCAGAATGACTCTTAAGATTAGAACTAAAAATCAAGAAACTCAGTTAAAACAAGTGAATTCAACTGAAAGGATGGAATATGTCCAGGGTTTCAGGTGGGTTCCCCGAGTTCTAAGTACAATTAGAAAAAGAATATTATTTTTCCTGAAGAGTGAATTCACTTCTTCATAGTCTGTACTTTTCAGCAAGTGAATCGGATTTTTTTTAATGTTCTTGTAAAGCCAGGAAAATATATTAGAAATTACTAAAGTGGATCATGTTTCTTGGCAGAATAGTTATATGCTTTGATTAAAAACCCCCACACTGGTGGTGTCTCTTGAATAAATACTTTTAAGTAAATATCTGAGGCTGTTGAAGGGATTAAAAAATAAAAACAGAAAAAAAGAAAAGCAAAACATTATTTCTGCAAGAAACTGGTATCCGGATTTAACCCATGCAATTTTTTGTCAGAAGAGAGAGGCTAAAATTACCTCCAGCTAGACCAAGGCTCCCATATCCTTGTCATTTAAGAACTCTTTCAGTGACATGCAGGCAAAGACTAGAACTGACAATTATCTGCAACAGAAAAAAAAAGGACAACAAAACAGGGGTCAGAGGATTTGTTATTTATTGTGCCCATTGACAGCCCAAATGCAATGAGATGAGGCAGAAGTGCCCAGGCGGTGTTGACAGGAAGAATCATTTCTTGAAATAGATTTTCATTTCCCTTTACTCTGTCATAACTAAGAATGGCAAATTTCCTTTGGGGTTGGGGGTGGGGAGAAGGCAGGGAAAAAGTTTTGCTTCCTCCTCTTTCCCAGAAAATTAAAATATGAGTAAGAATTGAACTATTTGCCGGCAAAAAAATATTTACTTCCTCAGCCTAAAATTTATTTACAATTTTGTAAATGTAGAGAGCATGGAATATAATCTGGTTAGTTCATCGAAAGTCTATTCAGATCTGTTAAACAAATATGATTTCTTTACCTTTAAACAATAATAAATCTGTTATCCAATGAACTTAACACAAGATACCAGTAAAGTGGGAAAAAATGAAGAAATGCTTGAGGTGGAAAGCAACAGTGTAGCTGAGCAGTGCAGGGAAAAGATGGCCCATACAAGTTTTCCATAGATTTTGGATACTGAGGCATATTGTGTTTCAGCAAACAATGTTGGAAAACAAATTTAGTGTAACAACACATTTGTCAAAATGAACTTAACACTGCACATGGTATAAAGGAACCACAAAAAATGTCGTTCTCGAAACCCCCCAACCCATAAGCAGCAATTGTTTAAAACTAAGCTGACTTTTTATACAGCTAAGGAGCTGGTTTTTTTGGTTGGATGGCTGGTTTGTTTTTCTCCTTATTTGTGCCCTTAGATACAGTTGTTTCCCATATGCTCAGGTCCTGAGGACTCCCAAAACACCGTAAAACATGGGTTTGGGCCACGTTGTAACAAGATGTTTCTTCTCTCCTTTTTTCATTTCAAATTGTATTGTGAACAGAAAATTCTAAGGACCTTTAGTTTTGGAAACATTTCTGCCACAAAATATGTTGCCTGTGTTTTAGGAGAGGTTTGGTGACTCCAACAACATCAATTCCAGCTCACAGCTGGGTTTGGATCTGGAGCCCTTGGATCTGGGTGTGTGTAAGGCTGCCAAAGAGCTTAACTTCCCAGGAAAAATGGGAAGTCCTCCCTGTGTGTGCTGGCTGCTCCTGAGAAAGGGCAGTGAGTGCACCAACTCTGTTGCTTGGGGCAATCTATAAGGCTTGGATTGCATGGAAATTCATCCAACCCTCTCTGTTTCACAGCTCAGTGAGCAGATCTGGGAACAAACTAATGTTTTAAATTAAATTTTGCTTCTGATGCGTCAAATCAACCACCACGGTAGATTCCTGAATCTGCATGCCTGGCTGTGGAGCACCACCCTCTGAGGCAGCTGAATCCCATCCATCTGCCACCCTCCAGCCCACAGTTTAGCCCAGAAGTTGCGTTTTCCTTAGGTGCACCCCATCCTAGGCAGTTACCATGGCAACCCAGGGACCGACTATCATATGTCAATCCTGCTACAACTCTGCTTCTGTCAAGATACAGCTAAATCCCTAAGGAACTGGAAGACATGTTTTAGGGTCTTTATTGTAAGATCTGAGGTGAATAAAGAGCTCAGGTCACATCTGCACTAACCCATCCCATTCAGAGCTGTTACTCATGTACTGATGACAAGTAACTACATTTTTTTGTACCAGCCTTTTTACATTTCCTGTTTTGAGAAAGAGCTCTTGGAGCACATGGCTTTGCTATCACACAGCTCACCCACCGGCACATCGGTGCAGCCACTGACGGCTTCCCGAGGAACACACTCGCTCTCTCACCTCCAGAGGTTAATATGAAGCTGCCAGGGTGAGGGAACATCATCACAGACTGAGTCATCTCCTGTTTTCAAAAGGCTGATAGGAAGGGAGCTCGCCTCAGACACGTTAAAGGGTCCAAACTATGGTTTTATTATTGGGCTGTTAAGGGATGAGAGGCAAATTGTTCTCTCCTTCCTGCCCACTTCCTCCACCTGCTGAAGGGGAATTCTGATGTTGGTGTCTCTCTTTGTAAACTGGATCTGACACCATTTTAAAGCTAAGCTGTATAAAAGCTAATTATTAGCATCGTGACCACTTACATCATCACTTGGTTGATCCCAGAGCACTGTCAGAACAGCAATACTTAACTCAGAGCCTCACATCTGGATGCTTGAGCATCCTCTTTGCTCTCTTTTACCAGAAAATTTAGCAATACACTTCTAAACCCTGGTGGGCACAAATGTGGGGCTCTGTTGCCAGATAGAAGAGATTCCCAGCCTCACTTTCCCATCTCATTTTTCTTCAGTAACACATCCTAGTGGATGTCCCCTGTTTTTCAACCTGCAGTGTCACTGAGGTGCCAGCCACATTCTTATGGAAAGGAGAAGATATATATATATATATATATAGCACAGCAGTTTGTTACCCTGCATAGCTCGGCAAGGTGAAAATATTTTGTTATAACAGTGTCATATGGCCACTACACGGCAACACAGGAGGTCACATTAATCTGACAGGCAGCTTTAAATGCAGGATACCCCCTGCCATGCTGTGGGCAGGTGGCATTGGAGCTTTCCCTGCAACCTTCCCAGCTACGCTTAACAGTCTTCTCTTTAGCATCTCTCTGTTTTTAGACTCCTTCCGTGAACCAAAAAAAAAAAAAAAATATCACTGCTGCTTTGAAAATGTTCCCCTTCCTTGGGTCTGGTTCATCTTTTATCCTCATCTTGCTTGCTTTCAGCTGCTCTCTGCTTTCCAGGGAATGAACATGAAGGGGGAAGTGGAGACCTTTCTTCTCCTGCTCCTCATGTCTGCTCTCTGCCTGCTCACTGACAGTCCAAAAGGCCAGGGGTCCAGCTCCCCCTGCATCTTAGGCTCACTCTCTTACACTTTCGAGTCCCTACTCCGAACTGCTTGTTAGAATGCCAGCAAACAGAATGGCAGAGGGGGAAAGATAGTGTAAGAAGTGGGATGAGGGAAATTAAATGATGAATCTCATTCAGTTTCTCGGTTTTGCATCTTTTGTCCAGCTCTCCTCTGTGAGACCAAATTTAGAGCCTCCAGACTGCAACCAAATCCCATTCAGCGCAGGGAGGTGAAATTCCTGTGGTGTGAGCAAAGGCTGAATTCCTGAGCCACCACATGGATTTTCAGCGTGGTGGGGGAAGGTGTGAGACTGTCACCCTCGGTGGCACCCACGGCCCCGGAACGGGCACACGTGGCCTGGCTGTGGCTGTGAAGGGGTGAGGGGCTGGGAATCGCTCCTGCCACAGTGAGGGGGTGTTGGTGGAGGTGATGGCTGGAACTCTGGGGCTGTGTGAGAGTCTGCCTGCACTTGGACTGAGCAAGAGCTGCTGCCACAGGGAGAGTCACGCTCCTCAGTGTACTCATTGCACAGCAGTGGTAGCAGGTGCACAATATAATTATATTTTTAAAGAGAGAAAATTCACTTGAGAAAAATTAGAAAGAATTTTGGATTCTTGTACGTAACGATCCTTGAGCCTGTAAAGCTTCCGTAGGGTAACCAAGCCAAATGGCTTTGTCACAGTGCCTAACTTTATTTTAAAAGCCATATTCATTTAAAGATTTACAGAACTCTTCTTTACTCTTTATTATCCTGGGTGAAATAACCACGGATTATTTTGAAGTGCAGTGTTTTCCCTTTGAAATGTTCACAAAATTAGACAGATAACAGTCCCAGACACATTTTTTTCCATGAGCAGAAATAGTGCATGGATCATCCTATGCCCTCAGAGCTGGCTACTGACAACTTTAAGTCAGCAAGAATTGAAGTGAGATCACTAAAGCACCTTGCACCTACTACCTAGGAGTCATCCCGGTCTGAGGAACAGAAATACCACCTGGCAGCTTGGCAAGTGTGACATGCAACCCACCATTAAAAGTACTTTGTATTAATTACCATTTCTTTAGATGATTTAACAATTACAGGTTCATTCTTAATGTACTTTGGTTTTAACCAAAATTCTTTAGGTATGCATGGGGATCCAGGACCAAAATGAAGAGTAGATGTACAAGAAATGTTACATATAAGATAGACAAGGAACATGAGATAAATAAGGAACTGGTGAATCTTGCTCAGTGATGTATTTACCCCTGGAAACAAGTGAGAGCCAGAGAACAAAAAGGACAGTCAACAAATATTATTATTATAGAACATGAAGCAGCTATATTCAGTTCGAAACAAATGGCCAAGTAATTACTTTTTTTATGGTAGATTTGTGTCTACCATAGCTGGTTTCAAAGATGCAGAGTAGGGCCAGAACTCTTTGTCACATGGCTGTGGCACTGCCATGGCTGCACCAGCTCAGGTTTCCTGGTGTCCCATCAGAGCAGGAGGGTCCTGGCAAGAGCTGGGGCACAGCACTGTCTGCTGCTGCTAAAAATCCACAGCTGCAACTCTATCTTTTTGAGACAAGCTTCACCATCCATGTTTGAGGTGTTGCTTAGGAAAGGAATCTTTGCTCCTGATCCCTACAAATCTGTCTTCCTCCCTCCCAGCTCTCCTTTTTCCACTGCTCACCAGGAATAAAAATAGTAGCTACAGGTGGCCAGATTGCCTGGGGCAGGTCAGGAAGGAGAAAATACTGGGAATAGGGTCTGAGCATAGAGTCATCCCACAGAGAAGATCTGCAGTGCTGTTTGAGAACAGCTGCAGATCCCCTGGGATTTGTCTTCCAATTAGTAACAAAGCACATTAACAAAGTCTATTTAGAAGGTTTTACACTTGAGTGAGATTTTCCTAAATTAGTAGCCACCAGTTCTTATTCAGAGAGGGAATCTGTCAAGTTCCATGGATTATACCAGTGTACAGTCCCCCTCCTGCAAAAAAAAGGGCAGTGAGTCATAATCAGGAAAAAAGGAACTTGCTTTAAAGCAAGGCCTCCTGTAGGGCCATGTGACTGGGGACCAAGAGGAACATGGGCTTTGACCCAACTGGTGCAAATTGCACCTCATTTTCCAACAGTGCTGCGTGGAGTGTACCCAAGGACTGCCAGTGATGGCCTTAGCAATAGGTCTGAGCCTCAGGGACTGAACCTGGCTCAGTGTTACCTTTCCATAAAAAAATGACTTCGTAGACACAGTCACTCAGCTCTCCAAGGCAGCACCTCTGAGTGTGCGTATCCATCCATCCATCCATCCATCCATCCATCCATCCATCCATCCATCCATCCATCCATCCATCCATCCATCCATCCCTCCATCCCTTACGCACAAGTACACAGACTCAAGAGTTATTTTGCTGGTCCAAGGAGAGTGAAACCTCTACTGAACATTTACTTGAGGAATTTCTTCCTCAAAAACCTCATCTGGGGTGTTCTCAGTGGCCTGAAGGTGTACACAACAGTTCACTGCAATGTTTATCCACTGCTTAGGTGAGAAAAATTCACAATAAAAGTGATGCAGGATGCCATTAATGAACCTTATCCTAACTCCATCAGGGAAAGATGTGAAAAACTAGAACTTAAGAGCGCTTTGAACAAGCTCAGCATCTTCGACATTTAAACAAGAGATTGTGTCTTACAGGAACCATCTGCCCAAGCTTCAAGACACCAAATTATTTACCAGAAATTGTAGCAGCACATCAAAGAAGTTGCTTTTGGTCTTTGCAGTGGTCTCAAGGAATATCTCTCCTAGGAGTGAGCTCAGTGACACCTGAACCCTCACTCTCCCAGGACTTAGGCAGTGACAGCAAGGTGTGGCAGGACACAAGGACCAGCTCGAGCACATGTGCAATCTTCAGTCCACAAAGCAGGAAGAGGTGTTCCCTGTATTCTTATCACCACCCTGTCCATCAAATTTTGGCTATTTATAGAAGCTAAAGGTTTTGGATAGCTCTTTTAGTGTCCACCCAAATCACCTGGCCATTTGATGTTTAACAGGACTACCGTGGTCTAAAAGTGCAGCAGGAATGGTGGCACTAGAGAGAGCTCTGGTAACATCACCTACCTCCAAGCCCCCAGTCTAGAAGCAGACCCAGATTGCAAGATTTGCCTCTAAAATTATGAGGATTTAGACTGTCTGGTGGTTTATTCCTTATATTATCTTCTGTGCACATTTAAATAACATTTTCAAATGGTTTTTTGCTGCTACAAGCTCTGGAATTACCAGCATCCCCCCTGCTCCTGCCAACAGCTCTTATTATTGCTTGGTTCTAGGAACTCAGATTTAGCCCACTTACTCAATATTTATGAAAAAAACCTGACCCAAACACTGTGGATATCTTAGTTTTAGAAAAACTTCTTTAAAAGCTTCACTGAAGTTTTAGAAATCTTCCCAAGTGTTCAACATTTTACCTTATTGAGATACAATCCTCCTTTTAATCAGTAAACTCACAGCTAAGCATTGCGAATAAAAGTTAATATTTAGCCTTTGAATAAATAAGAGATGTTTTGGGAATAATGTGCTAATTGGAGAACTCTGGGGAAAAAAAAAGACGTACAAAATTATTGCTTTTGTTTTATATTGTATGATCTTCACTGGCAATTGCTATGACTAAAACAGAAGTGGCAGAAGCAGCTTTTTCATTTTTAGAAAGACATCCACAGTGATTTATTAAACCTCACTAGGGAAGACAAAAGGTATCCTCTCCAGATACTTGAGGAAGAATTTATTTTCAAGGCAAAAGTTAATAACTTCTAAATAAGAACAGTCAGGCTTCTGTTGAAACACCATGGTCACTCTTTTTGAAAGCAAATACATCTCAACTATCATCTACAGAGGACCTAAGAACTGCAGCAAACACTGTGCTATTGGATTTAATTCACAGAACTGCTCAGAGGGCCCAACAGTGGAAGAAGTCCCCCAGTGTCACACAGAACAGAAACATGGCTTTACTCCTCTTACTGCTGACAGACAAAGTGGAGCACACAATCCTACCTTATCTATATACTAAGTATCCCATATGTATTTACCGTACAGTTCTTTCAAGTCTAATGAAAGAAGAACTCCCATTATAAAAATTCAAGGCTAATTTACATGTGGTGTTAAAAATACTGCTCAGTGCAGTGAGCCAAACCTCAGCAAGGTTCCAATAATTCTTCTAGACCACTGTGTTCCCCCCCGTTCCCAAACAGATGTACCACAAAATCATAAAATATTCTTTCATTTCTTGCTGCTCTAAAAATGCTTGCCCAGAATGTTATGTCATGAGGAAAAACTAAAGTTTTGCTCCCTTCTTCAACAAAAGGGACACTTACTCCACCAGATATTCATATCAGCTATTATTTTCACTCCATTTCTCAAACAAACAAGCATATCACTTTGACTTCTTCTTCCTTGTTCACATTAGATCCTTTCTCAAACACTGGATTTCCATCCTCTGGTGCAATGACCTCCTCTGGGTATGAATTTCCACAGAGCTTGAGTGTTTAATTTAGACAGGCATTCTTCTCAGTACCCCTTGCCTCCAAAAACTTCTTTCCCCAACACCTTTCTTCTCCTTTTCTAAATTTTCCTCCCCAGGTCACTTTCAAGGCTTCTATCCTTTGCTCTTCATCAGTAATTTCTGATCCTCTCCTTTAAAATAACAAAAACAAACCCACCCATGCACCCTCATCTGTGGGAAACCAGTTTAGGCTTTGAATTTGTTTAGTTACAGCTGTGAGCTTGTAAATGAATGTAAACACCAGGAAGGTGGAAGAGCAGAAAAGGAGGAAGAAAACCTGTAAATAACAGGTATTGTTGTGAGATATGTCAGCATGTGAAAGGATGATGTCCCCCTATCAAAGGATAAGCCTGGATGTGTGGATAGGACCCCATAACCGATGAAAGATAGCATGTAAATGAAAGATATCAGAGAAAAAGACTATAAACCTAAGCCTGCTGTTAATAAAGTGGTTGTTGCCTGCCAACCGACTGAGTGAGCATCTTTTTGGCCGCCGCACTCATCCATCTCCTCGCACTCTTCCTCTGCCCTCATGTTAGTCTTCCCTTGCCCCAGTATCTTCGCTGTTTTGGTGGCTGAGTTCCACGTTAATTCCCACTTCTCCTCCCTCACAAATTCCTCTTCATCTCTTCCAGTTGTTTTAGTGTTCCCATCTCCCTCTATTTCTGCACTTTATATCCCTTCCCCACATCTCTTCAGCCTGCCTGCACTGCGAATCAGGACATCAGAAAGTTGCGCTGGTGTTCCTTTTCATTTAACGTGGGGAATTCCTTTTTGTTGAGGTAAGCCAAGTTTGTGAAGGCTGTGTGATGAATGCATATTTTAATGACAAAATAAAGCCTCCAGTACCCTCATCCCCCTGATTTAGAATTCTTCCCAGCATTCTGTAATTCCCAATGAAGCCTCTCAGTGTCTGCCATCCTTGGCAAAAACTGCCATTAAGCAAACCACTCTCCACTGCTCCACCTTCCTTCCTTCCTTCACTTGCTCTTCCCCATTGACATCCAAAAACGTATGGAGAAAGGGGAAAGCCTGTTACACAGACTAAACTGCCTTCCTTCCCAAATAATTGGGAAATTCCCAAATAATATTCCTTCCCAAGTAATTAGTCCAATGAAGCAATCCATGGGAACTTTCAAACTCACGTTCCTTTGCAGTTCATTTTGCCTTTCCGAAATCCAGTGGAAATTAAGATATATCTGCTGATGTTGCAAAGAAAGGAAACTCACAGATCAGTGAAATGCAACTATTTCACAAGCATTACAGAGTCAAGCATGGAGAATGGGAAGTGGCACCATAAAACTGATGGGAAGACGGTTTTGCCTACGTATGTGTGGGCTGCCCGTGGAAGTGCAAGACCCAAGAGACACGGCGTCCCAAAGTCACAGAGAATCCCAGTGCTCAGTGTAAGAAATAACTGTATTTGTCACTCCACAAACATTGTAAGAAAGAATGCAAATGAGGGCAGTAATGGGGTTATAGTTGCAACGTGATAAATCACAAAGAAAAAACCACAAAACTACTTAAAACAACCAAATCTTTTAATTAGAAAGCAACAAACATGCAAACAGCAGGTATAGAAATTTATTTGAACCAACGTTTTTACTATAATGAAAGTTACTTTAAAACATTGATCCAAGCTCCCACATTTGCAGGTTAAGGAAAATATTGCACTTTGCATCTCCTAGCACCCCTCATACATGGCAAAACGTTTGAAAAACATTTTTGCTTATTTTAACTTGCACATTCTCCCCAAGTTCATGCACACAGTCATTCAAAAACAAAAGGTTAGGTTATCCAAAAGCAATACCTCAGAATTGCACTAAAGCTCTGTAAGGAAAAATATAATTAATGTCTTATACAAATTCCACTGACGTCTCGGTGCTCGCACACAACTGCCAGTTACTCTTCGTCTTCATTTTCGTTCTCCTGACCAGATCCTTCTGATCTGTCACCTTCCAATCGGTCTGTAAAAAACACAGAGATATAGTAAAGAGAACTTACAAAGTTTTCTTTTTCTGGTAACTATTTATAAAATACTGTCTCCTTGGGCCGTTACAGAATGGGCAGTGGCTGTGGGTTATACAGTAGAAGAAAGTCTGTGTGGACTGCCAAGTACAGAGTGGGTAGGGATGTTGCCACAAGAAAGTAGAAAAGGAGAAAAGCCCTAAAGGATTTCCAGGCATAAAAGGGAAATTTCTGTACAGAAGGAAAAACCTTGTAGCTGCTGACTGGCTGTCAGCACAGGGAAGATGAATGCAAGCATAACATAAAAATGAGATGGTGAGCACAAGGGACTGAAGTGCTGTTCTGGGGAACTGGCACTAGCATAGCTGCAGTTAGAAATCTGAATACTCCAGAAACTGGGGGATCACTGTCACTGAATACATCAGACAAAGTACTTTTTGATGTGCATGTTTAGAAAAGGGCAAATACAGAAATGTGCAAGGGAACATGATTGAATCTACATCAGTCCCTGAAACAACATGCACTGTCAGGTTAAGAAACACTCCACCCAGCCATAACACAGAGTTTTGCTAAAATTGTTGTAAACTCAAGTGGGCAGTTCTTTTAGTGTTTTACTCCAAAGAGACTCCCCATATTTAATATCCACAGTCACTTTCATCTTCACCTACAGGGCTGTCAGCAGCTATGTCAGGATAGGTAGAATGGTAACACCTAAAATTATATTTTGATCTTTGTTTTGGGTAAAAACAGCTACAAGAATGTTGCAAGCCTCACACTAAGAAGCAATTCCTAAGCACTTGTATTGAACAACCCTTGAATCTTTTCACCAGCCCCAAGTATAGCCACAGACAGGTCTTGATGATTCCCCAGTCCATCTGCTATTTCACAGAGCAGTGACATGGGCAAGCTGGTCAAGAGACTCTCACCTGCTCTTATGTGATTCAACGAAGCCAACATTCGTAGCATGAAAGAAGCTGGAACAGTAATGGTGTTTCTGGTCTCTTCCAGCATTAATTCATTACGGGTTATAACCTGCAGGCAGGGAAGGGAAAAAACCAGCACCAGAAATAAGCACAAAATTGTACTGCATCAGTATGGGTTTGTAGACACAAGGTTCCTGTGCAAAAGCCAAAATTACAATAACGAACCAATATTTCAATAATTACTATTGAATACAGTTACTTCAATTGTATGTGGTCAGAAAAGTCAGACAGTGGACTCTACCTGCAGTGTCTAACTGTCTGTCTAAAGAATATTCTAGTAAGATCATCATTCATTGTCCACAGGCACTGTAGATATCTGAGAAAAACTTCTGAAATGAGTTCTCGCATGAAGTGAAACAGAGTGATGAGAGGAAAAGCTGTTCCAGATGGCAATTGTTGGAGAGAACAAGTTCCAGCACCAAACGCTGGCCAAGAATGTGGGAAGGAAAAGAGCTGAGGTTACCCTAAACTCCTACCTTCATGCTGCTTGAAACTTTTGGAGAAAATCCAAGGAACACAAGCAGTTTTCTATCCCAGTTCTGGAACATTCTTCAGCTCCATAATTCTTTCTAAACAGATCTACAGCTTGCCTCTAAATTACTTGAAAGAGCCAGTCCCTGCTGTCTTAGTTTAAAGGAAAAAAAACCCACTAATGAATACTTTTAGCTCTCTTGCCTCATTCCTTCCTCACGGTACTTCCTTGCCATCCTTCTTTCTTCCCCACTGAGTTCTAATCCCACACTGTAGCTTGTCTCTCAGGTTTTGACTTTTCTTTCATTTATCGCTAAGCACAAAAGTTTCTTCAGGTAGAGACAAGTTCTGCCCGTTATTCACTCCTAGCTCCCAGATCAACTGCTATAAGACAGGAAAAGCACGCATTTCTTTTTCTCCTTGAGATTCCTTCTCCAAGCCTGTTCCTCTTGTAAGGAACAAGTTCTTGCAAATGTTTGCAGGGCCCTTCTCCCAGCCAAACCAAATCACCTCTTTAGTGTCATTCTCAGCTGCTCACCAGGCACTTTGCACAGCTGATCCCTCCCTAACAGAAGCAAGCTGAGAAGGCAGCAGGCTGCCATTTTTTTCCTTTCACCCCCTATTTCTCCAGTGCATCATCAATAACACCCCCTGACAACCTGCTCTGTTGCTTTTTCTCTATTCAGAGGTTTGTTCCCATCCCTGCTGTCTTTTCGTATTCACTGAGGGCATGGCCTCTCTCGATTTCCCCAAACACAATACCTTCTACCTACATCTTCCCTTCCATGGAAAATTCAGTTTAGGTATATTCAACACTTACTCTAACTAATCTTAACATGCTGAATGAAAACTATTTTATTGCTACAAACATCTTCTGTCCTCTACATAGGTGTTTCAATACAGGGATTAAGTTAAAATACAAAACCCATGTCAAATTACAAACCACACTGCAGTCAATTTTTCTAAAAGTTCTACAATTTTTATTAAAGAAAAAAATTATCAAATCTCTAGATATTTTGTTATTATTAAAAATCAAATGACAGAAGTAACAGTACATTAACTGCTTTTAGCACACTTTTATGTCTAGCACTATTTCTAAACCCCAAAGGCTCCAAAACACACCACATACTAAAGATGCCATACAACATACAAAGAAGTGTTTCTTCACTCAGTACTGCTAAAATAATGGAAAAGGTCAAAAAGCCATAAGTAGATGGTTTGTTTTCTTTTTCAGGGGATGTAGAGTGGTGACTAAGGGTTGTGGGTTTCTGTCTAAAATATCTATAGCACCAATAACTATACATATATATATTACCTATAACAATTAGAAACCCCCCTTCCTATATCTCTGCTGCCCAAGAGATTTCACACAAAAACCCCCAAACTAGCCACCCCACAACCAAATCTATCCTGTAATATTAGTTACAGAAAAATATAGAATATTTTAATAAATCATGTTAAGCAAGTCCCGAATATGATTATTCAGCACTCAGCTATATGATCACCCCGGCCAGTTGCTATGTACAGTTATATACAGCTCTATACTGAGGGCACAAAAACAATGTGTTACATAACTTCACATACAGGCTGACTTTTAGAACTAGTTGGGCTTGCAATGTTTGCTTTATTTCAGGAAGTTCCCAGTTTGCAATCTTAATCTTAACTCCCCTTTATGCTACTGAATATTTAATAGCATTGATTTTTGCACTCCCTGTTCTCCTGTATATCACTGTATTCCCTTCAGTTTTTCCTTCATTTATTTATTTTGAAACAGGCACAACCTTCCTTCATTTATTAATTCCTGCCAGTTTTCCTTCTGTATCTGTCTGTTCACACTTGTTCAAACTTCTTCCCTGTACACAATACATTTCTAGGAGAGTTGATGAAATGCAAAGTGCCTCTGTGTGCTGCCAAAGATGTGAAAGTTAACTATTCTAAAGGGCAGTTTTTTATTTGTAGCTCATTTGTTGAGCATTTATTTAATGCTAATTCAATATCAGTAATTTGTACCAAAGGCTTTTATAGCCTAAGAAGATGCAACAATGCTATGAAAAAGGAGGAAAGGTTCTTACCTCATCTGCAAGTTTTCTGTTAAAAATCTTGGATTCTTCCAATGGTGACCAGATTTTTATATCATAATCAATACCCGAAGAGGCCAGAACTAGAAGTAAGTAACAGTAATTCTTAAGTGTGTTATGAATTACATGAAGAAAACACATGGAAACATCAACAGCCTTCTTTTTCAAATTAAAAAAGCATCAGAATGTGCAAAAGATAGAAGCAGAAAGTAAGAGCAAACTCAGCCACTACTAATGCATTTCTGCTGACAGCCTGAAAATACATTACATATGTTAATAATAAAGCCATGTAGACCCAGATACAAAGGCAGAACCAAGATAATTTCAAACGTATCAATTTCATTTGATAATTTCAGTGTATTTTGTGTGAATTTATTTTATATTTAAATACGAAGATGCAATGGATGTTCTTAGAAAAACTTATTAAAATATGAAAAACAAAAAGTTGCAGAACATTCTCGGCACAAAAAGCACTACAAGAATTAAAATTCCATAGAAGTAGCTGGAAAATCGTACAAGATGAGCTGTCCTAGAAGGCGACTGACCTCTCTTCATTACATTTTCAGTATGTGATGGGGGCACAGTTGCACTCCAAAAAGAAATGAGCAAAACAATGAGGGCTTCCAAAGAAAGTATCCAACCCAACCACACACTCAGGACATGTCCAGGAACTCAATTTCAATAAAAAAGTTAAAAGTTCAAGGCTTACCCAATGTAGGGCAGTATTCTGTGTTTCCCCAAACTGTCCAAAAAACCCCCCATCCTCTTCTGGTATTATTATAATAGCTTTATTTGCTAACTTATTTATAGCTGACTGTTCCTATACAGCCATGGAAGCTATGAAAAAAGAAATAACACAAATACTTTCTCTGACTGTGTCAGAGGCTACAGAATGGTTCAGATTTTCCAGCTACATGGGGTTCCTTCCATTACTTTAGTCCATCTTTTCTATAAATATTGTCCTCTAAATATAAATTAACAGAACTTCTATGAATTGTATTAAATTTTTCTAATCTCACAAAACCAGTGAGATGGAGACACCCACTTCACTCAACTTTTTTTAAAAGAGCCAAGCATAGACCAGATTCCAATATAAATTCCCAAAGCATTGCTAGCATTTCAGTGACCCCATATTTCCCTCATTAGTGTCATGGAAAACATTTGATGTATTGAGGGCAGCAAGAAATGGAGATTCTTCTTATTACATCTGACAATACTCCTATAAATACGATGCCAGTAATGGCTTAATTTCAATGCATTATTGAGTCAGGAGAGTTTTAATGGCCAAAGGTCATTAGCAAGAGGCAAAATGAAAAGATGTATTATCTAATTTATATGGGAAAAAAAATGAACAATAGTTCAATAATCTTTGCAATTCTCTATTGAGGGCAGAGTTTTAAAATGAGCTTTAAAATGCTCTACACTACGGATGCAGAGTGTGCAAAATTAGGATCTTACTTGGGTCAAAGGGATGAGGCTGGAGACAGTTCACCACATGATTATCAGCTTCCAGCAGCATGAGATGCTCAGCAGTGTGTCGGTCCCATATAAAAATATGGCCACAGTCTGAACCACTCATGACGAAGTTAGATCCCCAAAAGTTGGCTTCCTTTATCTGCAATAAAAACAAAAATTACTTTGTAAGACTACCCAGTGAAAAGCTCAGAGCACACTCCCATTTCTGCAATAACACTGCTGCTGAAGGAGGAGCCCTGCACATGCAGAAATAAGATTTAAGAAAGTTTAAAGGAAACATTTAAAGAAGAATGATTGGGAAAAAAAAGAACGTTCAGAAGGTTATAGATCCCTAGAGCAACACAGCTCCTAATAGAAAGAAAAAAAAAAAAAAAAGAAAAAGCATTTGGGCAGACTGAGCAGTTTGAAAATACATGTCAGCTCTGCCACTGTTTGAAGTGACAGGAATGATACTGGAGTAGGTGAAACAGTTTTCAGGAAGAGTTTGGTGAGTTAAAGTGTGTGACAGGCTAACCCCTGGGAGGATTTATGAAAACTGGATGGTGGGAGTTAACTGGGTCTGACAGATAAAAAAAGCTCATGAAATCAAACTTAAAAATTTTTTCCTTCTCCCCCCTCTATAATAAATCATATAAAAACTAAGACCTTTTAGCCCAATGCCAAAATTCAAGTTATAAAAATCACTGAACAATGAAGGCATCCAGATTGAAGTGACCCTTCAGCTATTACAGTAACAGTAGATGAAAGTAGAAGGATCTCTCCCTGCAAGTGGAACCAATAATATCCCAGTTTTCATGACACAGCACACAGTTGTTCCTATCATTACTTTGTTGATGCATTCGAGCAAAATGTTTGGAATGATCTGGCTAACATTTGTCTCCTTATCAGAAGTGTTCCCATGATATCAGCAAAGAGTACACGGCCATCAAGGACTGATTATTATTTCAATCTTATTTTTTTGTAAATGACACGTGGTGCTGTGTGTAAATTTAGAGAGCGAGGTAAAACTGATCTTGCAAAGGCAGTGAGTTGTTTTGAGGACCTGCTGTTCACACTGAAGGTCATTCCAGCACCTTTGGCCAGTTTATGGAATTTTATTTTGCACTGATTATATACACAAATTATATTAATTTTTAAATCATCTGTCACAAATCATTATTGGATAATATTCGGGTTTGGCCTACAGCTAAATCCTAATGTTATTGTTAATGCAGTAGTTTGACCTTGGATTAGAACTGGCTGTAATTAAACATTCAAGGAATCTCTGATTGGAGAACATTTGAAGAAGGAAATTGTAGAGCTCTAAGAATAACGTGGTAATCATTTCTGCATGAAAGATGTACAAATTACTCAAGAATTCTTCATAAACAAGAAAAGATGGGAGGAAATTCACAACCACAGAATGGTGATTTAAAGTGTGCTCATCTGTTTGTGAGTGAACACAACTGGGCTGGATGTGCCATTGACTGAAGGAACTGGAGAAAGGTCCAAGGTCCTTGGGAAGGCTTCCGGAAAACCGGAGGCGGGGTTTTAAGGAACACTGTGCTCCTGCTCCAGGTTACTACAATGATTTATTATATAATTTATTTCCCTTTCCTTTTGTGAAGGGCTCTTGAGCTCTGTAAGATATTCCTGGGCTCATCAGCCTGGTTGTTCTGGGCACACATTTGCTGACAATGCTGTGATGGCCAGATTGTCTTGTCCCGTATTCTGAGAATTAAACAAAACAGCAGAGACAGTCAATGACAAGCCAGCTAACTTAACTTGCAAAAGTCTTTGGGAGACAAGGGAGTCGATAAATCTACACTTTCCTCCCCATTTGTTCCCATCCCTAACCCCAAAATATGGTATAGTCATAGTATTATAAGAACAATGTTATTATCCAATAATAACTTATAAATATTAGTTATACTGTGGTATGGATTCATGCATTTATTATTCATATTAACTGTACTATTTATATTTCTTAAATGTTATTTATAAGTAATTAATTGTGTAGTAAATGTATTATCTATTAATTGTGTATTTCCTAATTGTGTATTTACTACTCCCTGAGAGTTTCAGAGATCTGTAATCTCAGGAGTTTTGGAACTGACAGCAGCTGAAGCAGCCTGTGCTATGAAACAGAGCAGCATTAGAACGAAAATTATCAAAATTGCAAGCCAGGGAAAATGGTGGTAGTATCAGATCTCCATTTCCTTGAAATGTAATGTTGATGCTATGTTACACCTGCTACTTTCAAGATACCCTTATGATCACAGCCTGAAAGAATGTGGCTTACTCAATTTCTGAGCCAAAAAAAGCCACCCTGGAATATTTTTGTTCCAAGCAACAACTATTAGGCTTGCTAAATGTAGAATGATCTTTTCCATGCCAAGGCCCCTCTTGCCCTCCTTTCCTAAAAAGCTATAACCCAAATGATGCCCAGCAATTAATCTGAACAAACAAAAAAAGGTCACTTCCCTCACTAATGATAAGAATCTTCTTCAGAAATCACTCCTGATTTCACTCAGATCAGATACCCAAAATAACCATCGTTAAATGTATGAAACTGTGTCATGTACAGGGTGAGAGGATGGATGGGGTGGCAGAGGTAGAAGGGGCTTTGCTTCAACAACAGTCAAAACAGTCACAAGATGTGAGCTGAAAACTCCACAACAGTTTCACGTTTGTGTGTACAAAAGAGTCTGGAGAGTTAAAGTGTCATCTTGTGTGCAGGATTATTGTTTGAAGAGTTACCAGTGCCTCCTACAAACTCTGTAAATGGACATACAGTGGGCAAGTTTTCCAGTGTTCGAAGTTTAGTTTGGTATTTAACACTGGCATAAGGGACAGAATTTTGCCTTGGAGACTATTTACACAGGATTCTACTATGAATAATTTTCCAATTAATGCATTGTAATAAAGCTCTAAAGAAGGCAGTGCCTGTATCCTTATATTTCTTTTTGCAGTTTCCTCAGAAAATGCACTGAAGAAAAGGACAGAGACATTGTCTTGCCCTGTGCTTTGCCTCTGCTGTCTTGATACAGAATCATTGGTAAGCTGAACCCCTTAAAGCTGTTAAAAATATGTACTTTATTTCCAGCACAAGTATATCCAGTTTTAAATTTCAGGCTTGGTAGATCTTTGTCTACAGAATATGTACCAATGATTGCAGGCAGTGCAGTAAAGTCATCCTGATGTCTAAAAATAGGCCAGAGAAACTGCATTCCTGAATTCTGTAGTGAATTCCAATATATTAATCTTTTCATAGCTTTTGTCTTATAGCTCCTCTTAATACATTTTTTCATTATCCTGTTACTTCTAAATTATCCCCAATAATAAATAACTTTATATTTTAATTTTCAATTCTGACCTCTTCCTCTTTCATTTGTATTTTCTTATGTAACTGCTGATTTTACCTTACTAATATTAAAAAAATCAATTTTAGCATAACAGAAATGAACAGAATTAAAATTCACATACAAAAATTTTGGGTTTTTTTTTTTTCAAACTTATATACACACTCACTTCTATTGTATGAATACACAACTTATCCCATTTATCCTTTACATTCAGATGCTCCATTGAAGAAAAGTTACTTTAAAGTCCACGCTTTAAAAGAGGGACTCTGGCCTTAGGAAAAGTGGAATAAAGGAAGAATGTAATATATATATAAAAAATAAGATTATAGAAACATTCCAACCCCACAAATGGTGCAAGCAAATATCAATATAATGATACTTATCTTTTGTTTTCTGACAATGCAAGAATGACACTTAAATATGCTTATTAAAAAAATTTTCAAGATTACCAAATTAAGTTCTCAAAAGTAAGGAACTATCAGAATTATTCAATTTGCCTTCACAATCTTAATTCAGTCTATATAGAAAGGGAAATGTCATCAGTCCTTGCCTTGCAGGAAAGAGGAGATCACTCAAAACAATAAATCAAAATGGAGTTTGAGACCACAGAGGCCAACAGGGAAGATTATATTGTCTTTCAGTGTGCGTGTTCCTTGTCAGAGGTGCTCATGTGAAACAAAAGCAAAAAGACCAACACACATCCCAAAGAAAACAATCCACAAAATCCGTGAAATTGTTTCTATAATAACATATGCAGATGGAGACTGAATTAAGACCCCTTAGATGAGCTCACTTTTAATATCTCTTAACTACAAAGTGCTTCATGCTGGGGCATTTACATTAAAGGGGAGTAGAGCAATTAAAATTGATTTCTGTGATCAGTGCAAAACTCCTTGTCATTAATCAAAGTTTATTCTAAGCCCTGTTGCTCACACAGACTGAAATATGCATTTATTGAAGCATTTTCCCCAGTGTAATCAAAGCTATTCATACAAACTCCACAAAATTGCTTTCAGAGGTTGGGAGACTCCTCAGATCATCTGCAAAATAACATACCAGCTACTTCTACAGAATACCACCTAGTACTCAGAACTTCACAGCTTCAAATTACAGTAAAAAGCAAAATGAGAAATAGCAAGGAAAACAGCATTTTTGTTTTTCATGCACCGTTGCTTTACAAATACAGTAGTTGCATTTTTCTTAAGACACAGGCTGCATTTTTCTTAAAACACAGTATTTTGTATGAAAAAGACCAAGTATCTGGTAGCCAGGTTATGATTTAATAACTGGCACTAGTTCCTTTTTTTAATTCAGAGATGTCAAGGCTCTTCAAAACTATGATTTAATTCTCACTTTCCCTTTCCAAGCTGTTCAAAATTATTATTTAATCTTTGACTTTAAAGAGTCTGGAAGGGAAAGGGAGGATTAAATCATAATTTGGAAGGTAGGCACATTTTATACCACTTAAGATGACAGACAAAATTAAAAAGAATCCAAGAAAAAATATGCAAAATTTCAAAGGAAGTTAAGAGGATAAAGTCTTATGCTCAAGAAAACTAAATGCCAAGCACAGTGACACGACTCACATTCATTTTAATCTTCATTTAGAGCAAATTATGTGCCTTATAAATGAATACAGAAGAAAAAGTGCCTGTAATGCACTACAATATCCTTTTTTTGGGAAGCACATCAATGGAGCAGCTACACTGATTCAGTCCCTAACACCTCTACAGTTCCCAAAAGAGACAAAGCGTTTGTACCATTGTCCGGGAGTTCCGGTGGCCTTTATAAACCATTTTTATTAAAGGACGTCTGATGTTCAATGTTTCCAGTTCTTCCATCTCTTTCCTTTCTTTCCTCCTCCTGAAGAGCTCCTGGATTCGGGCAACTGCGGATCGTCTACAAAGTGCAGACAAAGAGAACAGCGCTGAGAGTCCAACCCTGAACACTTGAGCTGGGCTATCGAAAAGGACTATAAAATAATAATTAGGCACTCAAACACATTCTCCATGAGTTTGAAACAGACAACTTTATCCCGAATGTAAAACTACAGAGTTGAATTTTTTCCATCCTGGCTTAGAACAAGAACAGCATGCAAGGCAGTGGAATGTCAAGTGATGCCAGGTTTTATTCCCCCTCTGTTGAACAAACTTCAGCTGTTGGCAAAATTCACATGCTATTTTATTCTTCAGTGCTGGGGAAAACCCTCCACCCATAATGAGGTAGCAAAGTTCTGAAGTGAAAAATCTCTGCCAGCCAAAACAGAAGTTTTTAAATTTTAAGAAGCTATTAAGGATTTAGTGAGCCTTTCAGCATGATTTGGTGTTTCTATAAAATTTTATTCATCATATTTCTCCTCACTATTTCTGTATGACAAGACTCAAGATTTAGGCAGCTTTTAAAAAGTTCCTACTAAGGCAAAAGATGGTTTGAGATCAGTTATTGCAGCAGCTATCCCTTATGTTAGCTGCTAATATTTCCTAGAATAACAGAGAAAAAAAGCTAAATTACATACTTTGTTTTGTGAATGTTAAATTCCAGGAATTATTTTTTAAATAATCTGTGAAAAGACCTTGGTGCCAAATTTTTCCTGTTTAGCTCTTTAGTTTGCAGATTCTCACAGTTCCAGCTATGATCAGAACATCACATTCCAGCATCTGCATCTCGTTCTTTTCCTTCCATCATTCCTTGCCAGGGTTGCTATGAGCTTTGAAGTCCAGAACACAATCCAAGGGGAATATCACTCTCAAAATGGACCAGGTACAGATTTTAGCAGAATGCAAGGAGACAAAATACTACAGTCGAAATATTACAGTGCTTCCAGAAAGTAACCTGAATTTGTTCACATATAATGTGGTCTAGTGTTTTAGTCACTGATCCTGGGGACTCCAGCAACAAGTCCTTTACTCCAGAAAAAAAACCCCACCAGATCTATCTCATCACTCATTTTCTCAGCCAGTGGTCTGCTTAGATTTCTGTTTAATCTTTGCCACAGAAGAAAGCTGCACCAAAAGGTTAAAGTGAAGTGTTATCCTACAACCAGGCAAAGAAGGAAAATGAATGCAAGTAATGAGTCATTAATACAGATTTATTATGAAACAAACAAACCACAAACTGTCATACGAAGATAGATAATACAGCTAAGCTTTTAAAATAAATTATAACACTTTTTTTAATAGAAATTAAGAGATTTGAAAGCACTAACCAATAGATCCACTTAACACTGTGCTATTTATTATAATATATTTCTTAGATGTTTGCCTAGCAAACAGTCCCAGGGAAAATAGACTACTGCTACTTCCTTGGCGAGAGTTTTCTGTCCCCTCAAAATCTCCTGTCTAGGCAATTTTCTGGTTCCTCCTTCTTACACTATGCTAAATAAACACCTTGTATTTGTTAGTTAGTCCTTATAACACAGAGAGTTTCAACTTCAATCTTTAATAGATTTAAGAAAAGGGTTCTTCACAACATCTTCCTACAATAGAAGGAGAGGAGGACAAAAGAAGCCCATGTTCTTTATCTACTGTGCTTTAAAGATTCACAGAATATTCTCACCAGTTTACTTCTACATGAAGGAAAAACGATGGCATGTACACGATAGGCTACATCAAACACTTACAGAAACTTTAAACCATTATTTGTACATATTTGGGTTTGTATGTGCTCTTAAAAAAATATGGGTTTTGTGTGAGAAAGTAAAACCAAGAATCCCGTAATAACTGCTCTGCTACCAATCCCATCAGTGATCCCACAGCTTTGGAAAGGGCACACACAGCTCTTCAGCACGGTGAGATCCTTTTGGTTTCAGAAGCACACCTGCTGCCTTCCACCTATCCCTCACTGTGACTGCTATTTGTATTTTTGTTGTATTTATTCACATTAATTAATTAAAGACGTGCAGTGAAAAAGCTGAAAAGTTAAACATTATTAGGACTGACAAAGCAGTAGACTTGTCCTGCTCTTTCAGAAGGGTGACTTGCTGGGTAGCAGTAGCAAGTCTTGGGACTAGAAGATGGTATTCAAGTAACTAATTGGTAAGGCAGAGGAGTTTCTTGCACATTTTTTTATCTAAACATCTCTAGAAAAATTAATCTCTTCCCCTAAATTTCCCTAGGCTTGAATATGCAGACATTACAAAAAAAACCCCTCAATACTACTCAGCAGTTGGAATCATGCATTTTAAAATAAAAGCAGAAGCACAGAAGCAAGTTTTGGTAGAAGCTCTCTTCCAACTACATTGAGCTCTGAATTTAAAATCCTGATTTGGGGCCTTATTTTAAAATGCATGACTGGATTTATATTTATTTATCTTGTAAAGGGAATGATTACCTTCAACAGGGAGAATGCAGCCAAGCACACATGGCTTTTACTGTGAGACTGTTGTATGGAGCCCTCTAACAACATACTGCAAAAAGCAGGAACCTGGCAGAGGCATCTGCTCCAGAAAAGATAAATATGAGCCAAATCTAATGGCTTTTCAGAACAAAGAACATTACAGGTAAAAGGATTCTCCCTGAGAGGTATTACTTTTTCATAACTACAGTTGTTCTATACATTTTTTTAAGTCACATACACAGAAAAAAAAAATGTTAAAATCCAGCATATCTGTTTTCCTGGTGTTTTAATTTTCATTTGTATTTGTGATAAGCAATTCCTGTGTGTGCCAACATGAATTTAGATAGCAGCCTAGTCAATTGGAGCATCAGTGGATACAGAAGCCTGCTGTGCATTTTGTTCTGTTTTGGAATTCAGCTTAAGCTAAGCCTGACTGGGAGGTTCTGCCTCCCTTCCAAACTGCATGCTCTTCCAAGCACAAAATGTCAGACAAGGAGATTTATGCACAGCCAGCTCCATCAATGGATACAGTTGTAGTATGTATTCACTTCTTTTCCCCTTATGATCAGCCAGGTTTGAAGTCTTCAAAGCCAATTGCAAATATTAATTATCAAAACCCCATTTAAATTAAGCCCAACATGAGGGGAATAGGGATTTAGAAGTGAAGCTGTTATTTTTTTTTTTCAATTAAACATAGGTTAAAACCAACAACAACAAAAACCCCACAAAACTCTTGTGATGCAAACTGATCCACAGCTATATATCATACATGGAGAGAAATGGAAGAGATGTAAACATGGAAGTTAAGCCTTAAAATAACTAACTTGTCACATAGGATATTTTCTGTATGTTTAGAACTTCTGAAGTGTAATGAGGATATTTTTTAAAACAAAAATCTGTACAATTTGCACAATTAAATAACTAGTTTTTTTTTTTGTTAAAGGACAATAATGCAGTGGCTGCCATAAAATTAATCTGGTAACCCAGATAACTCTGCTTCTTTCAAACCCCATTATCCCAGATCGACCCTCTCCTGAGCTGGGCTGGAGAGCAGGGCTCACATCCAGCTGCTTCCTTTTCCCATCCCTCTTGTCTCAGCTCTGCATTGAGTGCCAAGCTCAGTATTGATTCCTCCAATATTAAGGCTTTTTGCCAGTTCTGAAGTTTACAAATTTACTTACACACAGACAAACTGTCTTTTTTCTGGCACTCTGCTTTGGGTTGGAGGGACCTTAAAGATGACCTGGTTCCAAAGCTCTGCCAGGGGCAGGGACATCTCCCACCAGACCAGTGCTGACCACAAGCCCTGGTTCCTTCTCTTGTGCTCCTTCAAGTTTAGATATTATTTTTTTTCCCATGCTGGAAGAAAATTTGCCATCCTCTTGTTTGAACTATTTTCCCTGACCAGAACAATTGCAGGGAACCTGAGGCTTATAACCATTAATTTAAAACCTCTTTCTCCAGTGCCTTTTGGTTGCTTGGACAACACTCTCCAGCACAAGGTGTGATTCCTGGGCTTGTCCTGATCCTTGTGGGTCCCTTCCAACTCAGTACATTCTGTGTTTCATTATTTCGTGAGTGTGTGTGTATATCTAAAACATTACAGCAAATCCTTGATCAAGCTCTGTCTTTTCTTTGTTGATCTCACAAAGGAATCCACTTGCCAGCTTCCATGCTCCTGCCCAAGAATTCCGAAGGCTTGTCTTAACAAGCTGGCTATCATCCCCAAAGTCAAATCTGGCTCAGGAAGATGACTAATTAATGACCCATTGTACTGGTCTGCACCCCAACCCATGGGTTTCTCTTGCCATTTTAGTCCCTCCCTGGGGGAGAGTGAGTCAGCTGTGTGGGGCTGAGCTGCCTGCTGCAGTTAACCCACAACCACCGTATCAAAATAGTGGCTTCTCTTCTAAATACCAAAATTTTATTATATTTCTGATATTAGTGACCAAATAATCATTTTCTTTTAGAAGCTTCTGAACCTATGGAAGAGATTTACTGCTGCTGCCAAATTTCAAGCATTGAGATAATTCAAAACCAAAGGCAAACCCATCACGTTAACAGCACATTGACACTAACCTAAAGCCCAAGGTATTTCACTGCTGATCATATAAAAACAAATGTTTACTGCCACTCACTCCTAGATCACTTCCCAGCCTTCAGACACAATCGATGTTTCAGTTAGTTCCAAAACATTTTTAGGTTTTCACCTGATATACTGCCAAGTGACAATGAAAATTAGAAAGAAAAAAAAAATACTGACAAAAAAATTGTATGCTAAATGCATCATTCACTTTATATTAAATTTATAGCAATATGAAATAAATGTCCCCCTGGGCTGTGCTGAAGAGCTAAATAACTCCATGGTAAGCATGTTTAAAGAATGCTTATTGTGAAATTTGAAGCACAAAAAGTACACAGAGTCCTGAATCTCTAAGAAAGTTGATGAGTTAAATGCAGGTATTCCAATTGCAGCTAAGATGGAAATATAAGACAAAGAATTACACATCTGCACTATTGTCCTGTAGGCATTTAAAATATAGGACTCAGGGTAAGTATTTTATGAAGCACATCTTGAGTCTTTGCCCTTCTGGCCACACAAAGCCAAGATGTTAATTTTCATCAGTAGAATGACTTTGTGCCATTTCCCCTGTAAAGGCCTTTGACTTCAATCACAGTAGAGTTTCTCCCTCTTATAGCATGTGGCCAAACACAATTACCCAAATTGCCTTATATGTTCTTACAACTTCACCAAAGTATTTCAATGAAGAATATGAGAACAAGTGACTTTTTAATTTAGAAGAAGGATCATAGAAGATCCAGCATGCATCTTGCTCAATATGTATTGCCAAATACAGCTCTAATAATTATGCTCAGTTCCATAAGCTTGCTCAGACAAAAAAATATAAATGATCTTTGATACATATATTTTTATATTTTTGTCTAGAACTGGATGTTCTCTACTACCAGACAAAGCAACTCAGCAGTGGCACATGCAAATATAATTCGTTCCTCAGCAGCTAAATTTAAAAAAAAAGGTATTTCTTTTCACAAACTGCACACTTTTCAAATTCCATTAATTTCTATGCACACAATATACAGGTTAACAGGTTGTTAAATTTATACACTGCCATTTCTTTTCAATTTCCATGCAACACATGCAGCTAAATATAACTCAAGCAATATGCTCTGTAATTCATAGCAATTGAAGTACAGCAATTCTTAAAATTCCAGTTAGATATGAAAAACAAGGACCTGAGAAATCCAATATACGGCAATAAAAATGAGGAGGGAAGGAATAAAATAATTAATTACCTCATTATTCTATCACCTATCGCTGTTCCTCTGATATTATATCTAGTAAAGGGAATAACAACTGAAGTCATTCAAAAATGCTGGGTATCATGTTTTTAATGGTTAACACCTATTACAAAATGTGCTCTATGTATTCCAGTTGAGAAGATTCCTTCTCAGGGTGTCAGTGTATAAGACTACTTTGATTTCAGCAAAAATAGTTAGATGACATAACAGTACACAAAGTTGATCTTATAAGATACAGTAATTCTTCACAGATCACAGCAGACATGGAAGCAGCTGCATAATCATTTCCTTTTGACATTCACATTTCTTTAAATTTTAACCTGCTAGATGTAACATTTTCCAGGCTTAGCCTCCGCTCACAGATCAGCTTCTGTCAAAGTCCAAACAAAATTAATTCAGTTGTTTAAGCAGGAAAGCAGCCCCCAGAGAGCTGTTTTGAGTATTTTGTGAAAATAAAGATCAATCTATTAAAAACTGCACTCTGGACATGAAGAACATACATTTTGCTTAGATTTTTTTTTCCCCCCCTCCCACAGATTACAATGTACAGTGCTAAGGCAAGCCATGCTCTCTGTCTCTGTTCCAACTCAACTTGCTGGAATCAGTAAGTTTTAAACAAGATATGCTTTGTGCAGACCTGCGTGTATTTGTAATTTATACATATTCTCAGATTTGTAAGAGAAGGCATCTTTTCCTGTGGGTTCCCCAAAATGCACAGAAGGTTATTTTCTCTGATGAGTATCTGGCAAAACTATTTGGCTGCACAAAACAAGTTTCTTTTTTTTTGTTATTATTTATTTCAAAATATTCTGTGCATTTCCTTATATAATTTCTTAAAAAGAACATGTACTGACTAGCCTAGTGATGTGAACATGTGAAATAACTATTTAGCCTCTTTAGTCACCTGTGAAGACCATTCCTATAATGATGCTATAGAAATGCTACTGTAAAAAATAGGATGTCACATTCCCAGTTATTCCTTTAAAAGAAACATCCTTGGGTGTCAAAATTATTCCCAGCTAATTCCTAGTCAACATGCAGCTGACTTAGCCAACCAACCAAAGGATCATGGTATTCCTACACATTTTGCTTATATTATTTAAGCCCTTTTCAAAACATTAAAGCAGCTGCAAACCTTGCCCAGCCTTTCCTGATGGTTCAGTTTCAGGTGAATTGGTGAGAAACCATCTATCCTCACTGTGTTTCGAGATTTATAAGCATCTCCCAAAAGATATTTTGTCCCTTGTATCTATTTTTAGATTATTTAAGGAGAGAAAAAGACCAAATCCTCAACTTGAAAACATTAAAAGGTGGATTTGTACCTGAATAAAATTCAAACAATGGAAGCCTTGTAAACATTAGATTTGCAAAATGGACAACATTCTGTTCATAAATCTGAAATCTACATCCATCTTACCAAAAATAAAGTGAGACTAGCAGGAAGTTCTCAATTTATTTAACTGCAGGTACTGCCAACAGAGCAATCACAAGGGTATTTCTGCCACTTCCTTTCCTTAAGAGGAAGCTAAAGATCATGATTTCAGAGTATAAAATCAGAAGTCTACCCTTCTTTTCTCAGTGGAGAAAGTTGTACTTTGCAGTGGGAAAGTGACTCTGAGAGTTTAGTTTATCTTAATTTCACCAACTGTGGAGTTTCTCCTCAATGTAAACAAGAGCTATTATGTTAATAATAGCTATTAGGTTAATAATAGCCTAAAGAAAAATAAATTGGTTGTAGTAAAAGGATAGTAATGCTACATACTTGAACAGGCTTATTAGTCCAACAGGTTTTAGACTTGTTTCAGAAGCCTGTGGCCTCTTTTTTATTTTTTTGTCCTATAGAAAAATTAAACATTTTTTTCCACTGTATAAAATATGTTCACAAAAGGTAGATTATTGCAGGCCAGTATTATAACTTCTCCAGAAAAAAAAAAAATTAAACAAAACCACAGACAAAAAAGACCAAAGCAGCTCCTCCCTAGATACTCTAGAGAGAGAAAAATCTACTTTATTCCTCATATATTAACGACGGTAATTATCTTATGGGATGACACATTGGAAACTAAATTATTAGGTAAACTTGAGAAAATGAGATTTAGTAAAGGAATTGTTAGGTAACACAATTCACTAAGTGAGAAAAGAGAAAACATAAGCCTATGGAAAGCATACTGGTGGAGTTAAGCACCAGTCTTGCAGGCAGTTTTGTTTAATATATTGCTAATAGTCTTTGAGCAGGATGTAGGAATGTATTCATGCAGAACATGAGGCTGGGGAACTTCATGAATATAGAGGGGACTGAAAGACCTTGAGAAAAAGGTGGGTGGGAAATCAGTAGTATAAGATTGAGTTATACAATTCTGAGCTTCCTTCTGGTGAAAGATAACACACATCAATTAGAAATGACAAAGTAGGAAAGACTGCAGTGCACTAATTGAGCTCGTGTCTGACCACGGGCCACCACTGAGACAGCCCTAAGTAAAGAGGGGAGAAGGATGTCACTGCAGCTCACTTGTGTCTCAGAGAATCCTCTCTAAACCAAGGGTAACACTCACAGAATTAATCCTAGCAGAATCCAAGCAGTGTTGGTCTACCATATTCAGGAAAGATGTGAAACATGGAGGAGAGCAGACAGGAACCAGCAGGATGGCAGGAAAGCCACAGATTTTTACTGCTAACAGTGAGAAAAACTTGGCACTCTTAAGTCTAATGAGACAAAAGCTGAAAATGGATGGGATGAACATCGTTCAAATGATAAGCACTGGGCGTCAAAAATTATTTCAATCCAAACAGTATGTTAGCACAGAAAAAAAGGACTAATTTTAGTTAATTTATACCCATCACAGCAGCAACATTTTGAGTTTGCTTATTACTTATTAAGGAGCCAGGGGGATTTTAAATAAATCTGATCAGTTTGTGAAAGGGATTATAAGCTATAACGTCATACTAGTAGAGAGGACTTCCAGTTCCTTTCACTCTGTTTCATATGAGATACAAAAACTAAGAGGGCTTATAGCCCCTTAAGACCACCAGTGCCTGCTTTCTCTGTGTAAATCCAAACTGCTTTGAGCACACACAGGATGTCTTACTTTTCCTCAGTATCTCAGAGGGAATAGAATGGAATGCAAGGCTCAGAAGTTAAACTGGAAAACTGCACTGCTTGCACACACACAAAAAAGCAGAACAAAATGAATTGGTCAGGCATTACACCTGAATGATGAAAACCTGCAGGCAATCCTAAACCAGCATTAACTGAAAAACTACTTTTTTCCCAGATTTTATTTGGGGAGAGAATGAGGGAGCAGAGGGCTGCATAAAGAATTTTAATTATACCATTCATTGAGTTGAATGCTCTGTCCTTTATGATAAATTTAAACTGTTACAGGAAGAAATCTCCCTGCACACAAAGAAGAAAAGCAAGCATGTCACATGAACTGCAACTTGATTTAAGATGTCCCCACTAGTGGGAAATTGTAACTCCTCTATGATACCTGGAAGTATAATTCTTATCACATTACTAGGACAACTATTACATTGTGGCGACAGCATGGTGCATGGAGAGAAGTTCTGACTCTTGCTCCAAAATGGAAATAGGATTTAAATTGCAGGGCTTTTCACAGCTTGCTCTTTAACCACTGGATCGTAATGAACGTTGACTCTGCAGTGGAAAATATTTCTGCCATTTGGTATTTATCTCCAGTTACTTGGTATTGCATGGGAAGCCAATGGATTAAGACAGAATCTGTATATATTGGCTTATTCCTAAAAACTGTCATTTAGTGAGCACAATCGCTCATGCTTTGTAATAAATAACCACTGACTGTTCTTTTTTCACTGCTGACAGTGTGGTGGCTTGCAACCTTGAACTGCAAATTATTCAAAACCTTTTATCTACACAACTATTAAATTCTTCCTGATTTTCTAATAAATATATATTGTAAATTCCTGGAAAAGATTTGCACTGCCAGCATAAGGAATTATAGCAAGATGATGCTGCCCTTGAACAGGACAGGAATAAAGCTAAGGAATCTGATACCAGGTTATGCCTGAAACTAGGAAAAACATTATTGTCTTATGTCACTCAATAAAGATGTTGCTTAAATAATTATTACAGCTTTTCAAAAGAATTTAAATTAGTGAACAAAGGTCTTAAACCAACAATACCAAATTGGGGGCTAAGTTTATTGAATGATTAAACAAGTATGAACAGCTGTTTATATTTTTTAAAAATCACAAATCTTACTAAATATGTCTTTAAAAAAAGCACAAAACTTACTAAATGTCCTTTATTAATAACAACTAGTAGTCTACCTTTTTTTTACTGATGTACACACTAATATTCAATAGCCAACAAAAGGAAAAGGACTACAGTTTCAGATAAAAAGAAGAGTGAAAAATTGAACACATCAGCCTTAATTTATGTACTACAAACCCAGCACTGCTGAAAAACAGCAGTTAAAAGCTCTTGCTTTGCCAAAGTAAGAACATCTGAAGTACAGCTGAAAGAAAATGTAAGTCCCTGTACCCTGTATACAAATTTATGGACTTTCTATACTTACGACTACAGGGAGAATAATAAAAAACAAACTGCAAATATTTAGCACTGAGGTATTCAGCAGTCAAGAAATAAGCACTAACAGGTATTAGATCTGTAAGAGCCTGCCTGGGTAGGAGGGAAATTACAGCTATAAATACCTTATATACAGGCAAATTAGACTCAGCCATCAAGCTCTTGGCTATTTGTCAAAGAACAACTTATTTTAATTAAGGATATGAGGCATGAGCTTCTAGATCTTTCATTCAAACAAGCAAACCAACCAAATAATAATAATAATAATAATAATAATAATAATAATAATATTTTTAAAGCCTTTTGCCAAGCAACAGCAGAGATCAGTGTTCCCCTTACCTGTGTCCTGGTCCTCCTCGATATCTCGCCCCTGGGATCAGAACAGGATCATCATCACTGTCATCAGTTTCTTGGAGAGCTGAGGTCCTGGTAGAGGACTCATCTGGAGTTGCAAGCCCTGAGGATTCTGGGTGTGACTGAGGTTCATCACTTGCAGCAAGCAAGTTGGCAGTGGATTCAGTACTTTGATTTGAAGTGTCTTGGTTCACACTCCTTTCACAGGAGGCTTCTTCCTCTACATTCCCAGAGGCAGCATCAGCATCAGGGCCATTTTTTTCTGGTTGAGTTCCAGAATGCTCAGGATCAGGTTTATCTGATACAGCTAACAGAAAATTTTGGGGACAATAAATCCACTATTAATGATTATAACCTATTTTAGAAGACACCAGAAACAGTCACAGAAGTTAAATTATGCATACTGAATTCTTATTGAAAATTTAGATTTTCATTCTCTACTTCTTCCTATAACTATTTCAAAGAGTATAGATACATACTTGCTTCTGTTGTCTCTACAGCTTCATCTGTAGTTTTCAGTTCTTCAGCACTCACATCTTCCTTGTGAGATTCATCAGAAACTCCTGAATTAAAAAACTTGGTTGTCAATCACATGATTTCATTTAGATGCACATCTATAATGCAAGCAAGTCTAAATGATACCAGCACTCCCAGGTCAAAACAACCAAAGCAATGCCCTCAGAGTCCAAGTGTCGCTTTACTAAAATCTCAGATATCAGTCACATAAACGTCAATATATATAAATCTACTGAGTTGACCAGGTGACACTAACAAAGAAAAAACTATTTCTTTCTTGTTCCTTAATATACTTGATATCCTATGAGAACTTTAGGTCCAAAAATAGCATTAATACTCTTGATACAGATGATCACTTACTGAAAGCTATTATTTCTGAAGACAAATTAAGTTATCCCTCTCTTACAAGGAATTATTTTTTTTAAACATATCTCTGGAACCAGCCATTTGACTTGACTGCCCCTTTGGCACTGAATTGAGCAAGACAGCCACATGTAACAAAATCCAGTGAGAGCCTGAAGGAAATGTAACAAAACACTGAGCACTCATTTATGATTGCAAAATGCAGTTGCTCTACCTTTTGATACAAGTTGTGCCACAGTATGCCCTTAAGAAAAAAGAATAATGGTTGTAGAACTCAAGACAGGGTAAGTTAATTTTGTTTCTATTGACCTGCAACTATCTCAGATTGGTTTCTTTTTCTTTCCTAAAAAAAATCGTGCTCTGTGATGGCTGCATTCTGCCTTCATGTGCACGTGTTTGAGACTTCCACTGTGTGCAGTGATGGTCATGAACACACAAGAGCAGAATTTTTGCCTTGGCAATACAAAAATACTGCTGGATCTTACTTGCTTCTTCACCTTCAGGCCCTGACTCGTCCAAAGCTTTTGTTTTTACAGAGTCTTCTTGGCCTTCAGTTTTGCAATGAGTTCCACTCCCTCTAGAGCTTGAATTTGTGCTGCTCCTGTCGACAAACATGTGAAAGGAAAATAATTTAGAATCATGTCAATAGAGAAGATCATTGCAAAGCACAGCCTGATCCTACTGTCTTTCTCACTGCAGTCTCACTGTGCAGTAGCTCCCGGCAGCAGCTACAACCATCAACCTCCACAGCAATTTCAAAATTTTCTTTTATTATGTCCATTGCTGCTCATCCCACACTATTCCCCTGCATCACAGAACCCTGTTCTCTCCTTCCTATCTTTTTTTTAACCTTCAAAGAATTCCTTCATTGGTTTTCCAAATATTGTGAGAACTCAAAAGGATTCAGTCTTTTCCACTATTTGAACATTTTTTACACGTATAAATATTCAGGTATGACAAGCTATCAGCTGAGCACTAATAAACAATATTATCCCATTCAATTAAAAAAATTTGATTCAGATAAAATTCTCAAGGCCCTTCACCCTTAGATATAATTTCTGTACCTTCTGAGAGGTGGACTTTCAGTTCTCAAAGTTTTGTTATTTCTCAAGATTTATTATAAGCTGGTATTTGACATTTACTCCCCATTCATATTTAGACAACTACTGTGAAACTCCGATTTCTGTTTACAATAAGGAAATTGATTCCTCAGGAAATATGTAAAATGCTGTCCTGAATGTCATCAAAACTAATGATTTTAGATTTTCTAGCAAAGATCTTCTTTTAGGAAATGCAAAGTCTTGTTGCTGAGCTCTCTCAGTCTCTCCTGTCCCACACCTGTGATGTGTCCTCAAACTTATGCAAATCACTGGACAAAAGCAGAAAACAAAGATGACTTATGACAATTAGAAGCATGATTCTCAAGAATTTAGAGTGACTCTTTACAAATATTTCTTACCTGTGTATACTATTAATAAATATTTCATATGCTACATTGCTAGAAGCAGCACAAATCATGCTTAGTCTAAATTCTTTAGAATCTAGTACTTGAGAATCAGTATTTTTATTTTTTAAATTAAATGAGAGCTTTGATTCATCTTGATGAGCGATATTCATTGCTCATTCATGTCATTGCTGTACCGAATTTGGAGAACACAGGGAAGTTTTTGCTAGTCCTTTCAGTATTTCTTATAAATCAAGGATTTCCAGCATTGTTTCTGAGTGACCAGACAAGAAGGCTACTGCTAGACACCACATAGAGCATTTTTGCTATTTCATGCCTCATTTTATAAACTTAATCATGGTCCAACCACTAAGATTTTTTTAACTCTTAGGAATCTGCTTTCCAGCCCAACGCTCAATTTACATTCACTTACTGCCCTGCTTTAATTTTGACTCAATGTTATTTTTCACCCTACCAGTTACATGAAGAGGATGTTTTTGAGAGAGCAAAATAAGCCCCTTCGCTTTCATTACATTAAGCCCTGCTGTCTGCTTCCACAGCAGGTTTTCACTTTCCCAAGTTCTCCGCACAACCCTTCTTTGAACCTCTGCCAACACCACGCACCACCAAAGCTCCATTAAGTTTGCTGACCACCATGTTCGGTTTCTTTATTGATATCTCTTATCCTAAAGCACTAAACAAATAGGACTACAAAACTAAATGCAGAATTACTTAAAAACATTACAGCAGAACTGATTTTTTCAAAGCTTGCTGGATTTGGACTCTAAATAGAGTGTTTCAGATTCACGCAGACAAAATCTTGGTTCTTATGAATCACTGCCTAAGGTTTCCAAACTGCTGTGATCAGAGGGGATATTTAAAGCCACAGCACTTAAGAGTAGCTAAGTTTTGGGTGTTTGGCTAAGTGTTTGGGTTTGGTTGGTTTTTTTCCCCTCAGTAAGAAATGCCAGCAAGCATTTCTACTTAGTGTCTTCTACAATAATTTTGAAAACATAAGCAGAGGAATAGAAGTAAGACGAAATAAAATAAGGATTGTGGTGATTTTGGGAGATCCTGAGATGCTGTACTGATAGACTGATACAAAACCAAGTAAGTCAGGCCATTAGACAGTGCATTTATTATCTGAAAAGGATGCCATCACTGTAATATTTAAGCAGTCCACAAAGTTGAGATCTTGACCATATGTATTCATCAACACTCTTAAGACACAGAAATACTAATTTCAGTGTTTTACAACTCAGGAACTGACTAATTTGCAGAATACTATATGAGAAGTCTGGTAGAGCAGAGAATTAAAACATAACCACCAGCCCCTGGACAATCTTTCCATCACTCTACTACCCTGCTTTAAAAGACACCGATATTATGCCAGGTTTGATGAAAATAGCATGTTTCAAATTATGTTTGCATTAAAGAGATTCACAGTAAATACACTCACAGAAAAACCCCTCTTGTATAAATTTGATGTTAAAATATGGCTGTCTTATGTTCTGAATGCATTAGGGACTACAGCCATTTCATTTGTCTATATACACCTCAAATCAGACATAAATCATATGCAAAATAATTTACCTATAGCTGTGCCTGACAAGTATTGTTGATATGTGCTGATCACAAACAACTCAAAACCAAAATTAATTCCTTACCACTCATCAGTGAAGTCCAGTTTTATTGTGCTTGTCGTCGTTCCTTCTGTGCTGTAGTGCAAACTTAAAACTGGTTCACCTGTTCCTGTTCGTGGCTTATCACTCTCTGTAAATATGGGGTTGATAAAGTTTGAAGGGGAATTAGTAATATACACAAAGTTGCTCTAATTCTGAATGTTCATTTAGTTATCCTAACAAAGCCAAATGTAGCAGTAATACGTGTAATATCAATTTAAGGTCTCTTACAGGTCAAGCAAAACATTAAAAAGTTTCAGAGTAAACACAGCAAATTTGCAATGCTTGAGAAATGGTCTAAAATTATTTCTAATTATAAGAGCAAACAAAGGAGATGCTGTCCAACATGCAAGTAAATAAAACTGCAGATAGGTATGTATATGAACAATCTAATCATTAATAAGCAGATCCCATTTCTAATAAATATATTTATAAGAAGAATATAAATTATGTGGTGTTCAGTCTTTTTGCCTCGGTAAACACACATGAAAAAAAAAAGATTATGAGATCTAGACACAATCAGCAGTCTAGAAAAATCACCATCCCCTTTTCTTTGCTGCCTACTCAGAAACCAGACAACCACCAATACCCTTAGATCTGCTGGGAATTGTCAGCCAGTTGTCACAAAACACTCTAAATTCATGTCTTAAGAGCTTCATGTTTAAAAAAAACCAAACAAATTCCATATTATAATAACTGCAAGCAGAAGGGGAGCACTGGCAAAACAAACTATTCACAATGTACAAAAGCAACAGAAGTGAATTACATTGAAACCACAGCAAGGCAGTGAGTCCTCTGCTGCAGGTGAGGTCTGGAGGATGTTACGGGCTCCTTCCAAACAGAACTGCTCAATGACACCCATCCGTCCCACCACCTCTGAGTGAAATTCATGCCCTAGGTAGCCTCGCTTTTCAAAAATACTGAGCTTTTTATTTGGACAAAACCATCCCATATTTTCTTCTAGAATACAGAAATTTGACTATAAATATACTTGCAATATTGGCAGCACTCTGACAAGTATAATAAAGTAAAAGCTTCAGATCATCTTTGTGTGAATCCATTAAAACCTAACATTTGATTTAAACACAAACCTACAAGTTTCCCCACTAAAAAGGCTATTATCTTAACAGTAATGGCTACAATACTGCCACAGGGTATTTATTTTAGAAGATGCAATTAAATTATAGTAACCGTGAAATAGCACATAAGAATTTAACCTAACAGTCAATGCTCATATTTTTAAACTGGTGACAAGCAGAAGCCCACTCGCAGGATCAGAGCTGTGATCAACTGTGCCAAAGAACTTTAAATACTTATTGCTACATTCTGAAGAGAAATTTAAAAACCCAAACCATACCAAAAAAACCCTGAAGGAAAAAAAAAAAGAAGTATTTTTATGTGAAAGAGAATTAACTGATTACAACCATCATCCGAATTATGCACAAGGTATGGGCCTCATCCTATAAAAAAAAGCTCATAGTCCTTCTAAAATAAAGGTTCCAGTTACACTCTTGTCAGAGTGGATAAAACTGATCAAAAGCAATGTCTCCAGTTCCTGAAATAAACTCAGAAAAAAATTATAGAACTATAAAATATTTTCTTCTAGATAGTTTGAACAAAAACAATATGTTCTTTTTAACTAAACAGGTGTTTTCCTTATTTTTTGACAACATATGAGCAAACATCTCCTTGTATAAAAGTCTGATCAAACTGTAAACATCCCTGAGCAAGTACAAATACTGATTCTTCCAATCACTGCACAAGTTATCAGGACCTGACACACAAAGAATCAAAAAGAGACAAAGCTGGAGAATTCTTCAGCTCCCTTGTAATTGGTACAGACAAGCCCTGTCTTGGCATTGGGAACCCAGACAAAGAAAGACCACTCAGTGCTGTGAATAGTCCAAGACTATTCCACTGTGACTTCGTGCTGCTGTGCAATGTTTGCTTCAGTACAAACCCAGTTAATATTACCAACCACAGTAACCAAACACTGCTACCCTATAATGAATCTAATTATTAATTATTAATGAACCTAATGAATGAACCTAATTATTAATTATTAATAACTAATTATTAATGAACCTAAATATCAGGCTCGTGTTATAGAGCTCAGATCACATTATCATCACAGTGCTTTCCTCTCGCAAAATCTCAACATCTGAAAATTTAACCGAGATGCTTAAAGACTGTCCTGTGCCTACACTTACCCTGGAAGCAATGCTAATACTTGTTCACACCCAAAGAGCTGGAAGATTTGCTCTAGACTAATCCAAAGGGGGCATTGACTGAGAAATTACTTTTACAAATTTCTGGAAATGGAGAGCTGTTAAATATATTGGGTAACAGAGTTTTCTTAAATCTACAACAACATCCCAATTAGGATTGGGTCAGTTTCTTCTTTAAAGTAGCTTTAGGGTATAACATAGACAGTGATAAGAACGAGAAACTTTTTAAAAGACAGATGAGACAAGAATCTGGTAATAAACTGCATGGAATTACTTGTGTCATTCAGTATTTTGTATAAAACTTACACTGCTAAGGAAAGCTGAATGGGAGCCTCTGTGATGAAAACAGCTAAACTTTGCCTAGTACACAACTGAACATTCTGTCAGAGAAGGCACATAAACCCCAGAAGTCATGAAACTCTTTGTTTTCATGAAGGACAATGAAATTGCCAAAGACTGCCTAGAGCTAAATGAAGAACTGCTCTCTTTCTCTACCCTGTTCATCCCATCAGGTCAGATTTACTTCACACTGATAATAAAAGGAAGAAGAGGAAAAGCTTCTGCCATTTATTTAGGGGACAGCTATTGTCAAAACTATTTCTGATTGCAAGCTCTAGTAGGGTAATAAATTGCTTCAAGCAGAACTTGTAGCTTGTCAACACCTTACTAAACTATTCCAAATGCCTCAAAAATGCCTTGAAACTTTATTTAATTTTACAGCCAAACACATTATACTTTAAAGATACTATCAACAACTTACAGTCTTATTTCATAAACAACCCTGTCCTAAAGCACACTCCCATTAAACAGTCCATTCTCCAGGTGCCTACAGGAGGAAAGTACTTTTAAACAACCACCCTTAAAACTGAAGACTGAATTTCATTCATAACCCTAGATAAAACCTCCCAGAAACCCAAACTGCTGACAACAATACCCCTCAGAGACACTTTTTCCTTAGAAAAGAAATCTATGCAAGTGTAATTTCACAAAGATTGGGGCTCCCAGCTATGACGTGGAAGTACATAAAGATAAGCTTACAGAGTGCATTTCTTACTTAAACTAACACCCTAAGGAACTTCAAGCTGGTTTCCCACATCTCAAGTGCTATCCCAGTCATTAGTCTATTGGAAACCCCGTGAGAAGAGGATAGATGACTTCTCATGGAAAAAAACCCCTAAAATAATTCCTATACAGCACTACAGTCTGTGTGAAGATCAAAGAATAACTCTTCTGAAGTGAGAAAAATTGATCCAAAGAGAAAAAAAAAAAAAAAAAGGTGGTGTGTTTCAGAAAATAGGAATTCACTGGGAAGGCTTAACATATGAAAATTCATCCAGAAGCAGCTGAACTTTGAGGGAAGTGCGGAGATTCCTTAATTCAGCAAGGAATTCTGACTAAACGCTGTTACACTGATACACTGTTACAGTCAGTTTAAGGGAAGACTGAAAAATCAAATAATTCATTGGACCAGCCTAATGTATAGCCCAGGGCATGTAAATTTTTTGTCTGGATGATCCCATCACCATAACAGATTACTAAACCCTCACACCAATATCTAGAAATATCAGGAAACAGCACAGCTTCTCTGTCTGTGTGAAGCAGCACTGGGATGGGATGGGATGGGATGGGATGGGATGGGATGGGATGGGATGGGATACATGGGCACATTTACAGCTACTGAGCCTCAAGTTCCCTCTTCACTCATTCCAGTTCAGACAGTAGATCTAACAGCCAACCCTCCACTGTTACAATCACAGTCCAAAGGAAGCCCAAAAATGTAAAAAAAAAAAAAAAAAAAAGAAATCCAGGCTAGGTCACTAGCATTTGTAACCACTTTGTCCAGACAGGAATGACGTAGAGCTTCTGCTGGACTGTCAGAGTGATGGCACCATAAATGGATGTGATTGCAATACAAGGTCTTTAAACCCCAAACCAGTCTTAAAACATAAATATCAGCAGGAGAGACTAGTTCAACAGAACACAGCTGATTCAGTACTAAATAAGGAAAAGATGGGAATAAGAACAAAATATTTATATTTCTACATGAAAAGAACTATTATGAATTCCTTCATTAGCTACTTACAGTATTTTGAGATTTCTGTTCAAATACTAAGTGAAACTAATGCACTTTAACTTCCAAAATCCAACTGGACATCAGTAAATTATTCTTTCTGGTTATCATTTGAACAATGGATTTCCTAATAAATTTGCTCCTTTTTCAAATATCTAGTTTTCAAGATTAGAAGTAACTTTGTCTACCAATGAAATAGAAAAACAATTAGAGAATTGGTGTACTGATAAACAAATGTATTTTGGGAAAGTGTTTTTGCATCCTAAGAAACCTGGAGTGCTTCTATAAAAGGAAATCTCTTCACATTACTTCAAGTAATTTCTTAAATGCAGAAAAAAACTACTACGAAAGAAAACTCTAAGAGTCTATTAAAACTATGAGCTTATTACAATTATGCAATTAAAAACAGTAATACACAAACTAGCTTTTAAGACAACTGATCCTGCTTGAGGAAGAAAATGATACTAACTTGGCAATTGATTTCTGGGACCAAAACTTGTGGTTTTATCTTTGTTGTCAGTTGGGCTAATTTCACAACTTTACAGAACAATTTAACAGTTTCCTAAAACTTTTACAGTTGTAAGAACCTCAGTAAACATATAGAGTCTTGATGTTAATTCTAGGTTATTCTACTCTGATCAAATAATGTGTTATCCTGTGTTCAAAACAGACAGCAAGTTTTCCAGCTAAGCCTGACTCTTGGATTGATGTTGGCTATTGAACCATGAAGAATTAGCAAATTTACACATTTTTAAGGCTATTTCATCACAAAACATATTTCCACAAATTGAGTTTATTTTGTCAGTATGAAACACAGCTTGATTCCTTCCCCCCCCATCCCGCCATGTTCTGGCATCCTAAAATAAACCATCCTTTCAAACAGTTGCCAAACGGACTACTTTTCAGAAGTGGGATTTCAAAATGGCTTTCTAGTTTAGAATGTGAAACAAGACAACAGTCAGCTCTTTTGTGGGATTTAAGCTATTAAATCTCTACAGAGACTTGGATATGGGAGTCAGCGTAATGCAAAGTGTATGGAAATATATTTTTAAATTAGCATCTATCACTCATTAATTATTCAGGCATAAACATTCTCCACAGATGGCATTGGTTAAGCTGGACTGGGGTCACCGATGACCCAGTTCACTGCTCAAAATTTGAAGACTGGGCATAGGGAAAGCTCACAGATATCCTTTCTATCCCCAGCCCACAGGGATCCTACAAAGCAACACCAGTCCTTGTTTAGCAGAAGGGGACTAAGACAAGTGGTTACAGGGGTAAGATGCACCCAAGTGCCACTGGTGCTCCTCAGTTACTCCCACTGCAGGAACAACAAAGCTGCACATCTCTCTTGAGATTGTAAGATAAACTAATTTGGCATTATGTGATTATATGTTACTTCAATCTTGGTATTTGCATTCTGATCCAAGAACCATTCAAAAAGAAAAAAAAACAACAAACCTGTTTAAAGATTTAATTTTAATTCTCATTTTAGAAAATTATTCTAAATGTGTAAAGAGTACATAAGACATTTACTGCACCTCTATTGAACTGTAGTAATTGCATCAAGCATTGAGCATAGGATGGCTTTTGAAAACAACCTTAGTCTGTTACTCATACTGAGAATTAAATAATTAATGAGTTTCCAGCAGATCTGCTTACAGAACTCTACTTTATGCAGATGAACAGCATTTTTAGACTGTTTATCATCATGAAAGGCAATTTGAAAAGGAAGCATTGCAATCAGCTATGGCTGGGGAGAGCGCATTTCCTGTCACACGCACCCTGTTGCTCATCAAGTGACATGGATCCAAGCTGTTTGTTAACCACTGAAGAAGGAGAATCTGAAACAAAAACGAGATTTCAACTTAAAACATAGGCAGCAGAGAACTGCACAGCAATGTCACGATCATAGGTTAGTTTAAAATAAAAAAAGCAGCAACATAAGGAAGCTTTGGATTTGTTTTATGAGCAGCCAGCCATATTGCATTGTCTAGGCATGACAGAAGCAAAGCCACTTGTTTCAAGTCATTATTTATTCATTGAACAGCCTGAAGCTTGCTGACATCTTGATATTGAAAATTCCTGCCCATTACCAAAGATTTTACTGTGTTCTTCAAATTTTTAACACTTCAGGAAAAATACTGAAAACTCACGGCTTGTAAAGCCTTTGCTCCAACTACCAAATGACACTGTTATTTCAAACCATGTGATAAATGTAAGTTTCAGAATACTTATATTTCAACATAAAATACTCAATGGCATACCAGTACCTTCAATATTTAAATACTGCTTTAATAATAATGTTTTAAAGCATCAAAGCACCAAAATACATCCCACTTGTGTGAGTTTGATCGTTCTGCATTCCTAGATGCACCTCTGAGGCACCTCATGACCGAGAACTATGAGTTTATCACAGTACCACACCACTCTGTCTTATAAAAATATCAACCGAAATAAAGGAATAAATAAATAAAATAATCAACCTCCCCAGCAGTTAAGTGCACTTTTTTCCCCCTAGACACTATCAGGTAATGACTATCAGCAGCACGACACTCACTGAGCAGACATGTGACAGATGCAACGTTCGGTACCTCCTGTGAGTCTATTTTCCTTGTCACCCCTGAAGAGCAGATCATATTTCTGTATTATCTTAAGATAAGCTGATGTACACAGATGAACACAGTATTTCAGAGATATTGGCTGGACTATCATATTTCGGTTCCACTTGTTAATCTTCTGTTATAAACAAATTAATCCTAACCTAAAAGGATTTAATACCCTATATTACAAACTGAATCACAGTCCATCAACATCATAGCGTGCTAAAGGAATTTTAACATAAATTTAAATCCTAGACAAGGAAAGCAATTAAATAATACACTCTCTCCTATACAAAGCTCCCTTCCAGGTTTGGGCCAGAATCACCAGCATGACCTATTTTGTAGTACAGCCATAAAACCTGCTAAATTGTCAAACTGAATTGAATAAATATATATATATTCCCAAGCAATACTTCACTCCCAGCCACTGGCGCAAGAATCACAGTCTGTTCCTTGCTTACACTGATACCAGGGATAGGGAAGGGGAGAAGGAGCAAAGAACAGAGACCAGGACAGTCTGGGACACTGTGTTTTGGCTTGTTTTGGTAACTGGGCTTACACAATTTATTTCCATAACCGAGGAACATAAAATTGCTTCTGTTTGGTCGTCTTTGTTCAGCCCTGCCCTTGCCTCGCATCAAACACACCCAAGCAGGATGACAGAATTTACCCCCTGGATTCAGATGGGATGCAGCTCTTAAGTAGGGGACTTGTAACATTAATATGTTTCACTTTGCAAAAGCAAAGGGTGCTTTACATACGATTTCTAAATTAGAAGAGAAGTCTTTACAGTGGAGTTTTTCCAGTGCAGTAGTAAGCCACTTTTTGGGCCGTAAATCAGAGCACAAAGCTGATGTCGAGATGCTCCATGTTATAAGATGATCTACTTGTATTCCAGCTGACTCAGCACAGGAATCAGTCTGCTGCCTCTTTCAAGGGCTGGCTTTGATCTCTGACTCACAGTTACAAAGTCCACGATTGGGATTAACTTGTATCAAAAGTGCCAAAGGGAAGGGAGGTGCTGGACTGGAAGCTGAGAAGCCAAATGAGGCAACACAGCACTTCCCGGTCGTGCTCTGCTCCTGCACTCCAACTCTTTCCACAGGTTTTATGCCCTTGTTTAAAATGCTTATCGTGCTGCCAAACATGTCACTTGGCTGCAAAAGCCAATATCATCAGCTCTTTAGTTCAAACCCTGATGAGCAGAAGAAATATGACTGAACTGACACATTTTTATTAGAAACATAGGAAATTGCGTTTACTAACCCTATTATCAGCACTTCTGATTTTATTAAGACCTCACACTATGCAACAATAGGTAACAAAGTAGGTATGTTTCACCATGTGCATCATTGAATCACAGTAAGAGAAAATGAAGAATTTTCTAGGTAGTAGTCCATGCCAGCGTAGGCTTAAACCTTGTACATCTCACTATTACTTTGTCTTCATACAACTTTTTGAAGACTTGTAATAAAAGAATATTTAAGCAACACATAGGAAGCACCCTAAATATGTGAATTAACATGGTTAAGAGCTCAGTTTGTAGCAATTTTAAACTCACTTGTGTCCTTTTCAAGTTCCCTGAAGCCACATATTACCAGCACCTCTTGAAGTGGCACTGCAGTCTGGAAAATAACCATGACCATGAAACCAGCCTAGGGAAGTTCAGGTAAATGCCTTTTTTTTTAATATATGGCTTTGTTTTGTAAAATAAAATTAAAAAAAAATCTGAAAAAATACTTTCATAATTTCTTATAAAGCTTTTGGGGGAAAAAAAAAAAAAAAAAAAAAAAAAACCAAACAAACTATTACCAAAACTGTGCCATATAGTTTAAAAAACAAACAAAAATCCAAACTCTTACCTGAGCCTTCATAGGCTGGGTCTACATCCCAATGCAGTTCACCACTGGTTGTAATGTCACCAGTACATTCTAAACTGGAGCACCACTTAAAGAGGAAACTGGAGATTCATAAATTTGGGGAACCTCAAACAGAAAATAGAAGATAATTTTAAGATCAGTTACATGCTGAAGGATCTTCCTGTAGTTTGGGCAATCAGCAGCTGACTTCATCAAAATATTAGCATGCCACCTCTTTTGTTTTGGTTTAAAAAATTTCCTCCTTATATCACTGTAACACCAGCTCCAGGGTCAGAGCCAGGTCTAAAGCAGTGAGACGTTCTAAAAGTCCCAGACACAGTGCATATGCTGGACTTTAATCTGAGAAATTAAATCCTTGGTTTAGTAACTATGAATAACTGCTTTGCAGAGTGAATAAGCTCTCAGTTACATATTTTGGACTTCAAATGGACACATTTCTACACCTCGGTGTTTACAAAGAATGCAAAGAAGCAAGTAAGAAAAGCTACAGTCCTTCCCTTGTTCTTTTCCAAAAGCTTTAGTACAGAAATGAAGGTCCAGTTTTTTCTGCTTTAAAGACATGGACCATACAGACTTTTGAAACAAACAAAGATTTAAAAAAAAAAAAAAAAAAAAAAAAAGTCAATTTGCAGCCCAGGATCTACAACAGGCCTGCATACACGTCTATATCTTTATTCTACAATAAATGCAGTCTAAATCAATTTTTTTCCTCAGAAAGGAAGTGTTCACATTTGGTTTTGTGGGTAAGATTATGTACACTGACCACTACAGGAACTCTTGATGCACACTGATATATCATGTTGGGTTTTTTCTCTTCAAGATTGGCTGGTTTATGTTTCTGCAACTTTTAGAATTGTGTTGGATTTCCTAAAAGTTCTCAAAAGGAGAAGTGATGCTGGTAATGGTGATGCATACCTGGATATCAGCACTGGGCACAAAATGCCACAAAAATGTAAGTAAAAACTAGGCTTTGTGGGAGAAAGCATATAAAAAAAACCATCCCAAAACAACAAACTAAACCAGAAAATTTACCATAGATCCCCTAATTAAATTTGCTATCAAAAAAACCCCTGAATCTGTTCAATACCTAAGCAAAAGCTTGAAGATAAAATAGACCTGATACATGCAGATCATTCAGCAAAATTTACACAGTACTTATGACAGGTATCCACTAAAACAAAGGCTCTCTGCCATCCAAGGAAGTCCCACCCTTTTCTCAGTGTCAAGCAGTCCCTCTGTGAATCATTGCCCAGTTAACTCACCTTCATTTTCAACAACAATAAACTTCTGGCCATATTTTTCTAAATGGTGAAGATTAACTACTACAGACAGAGCTTAGAAATCCTCATGGAATTCCTACCAGTCTGGGAGACAGAATAACTACCATACAGTCTAATTTTATATTAAACCTGTAAAAGCTTTCAGCTCATGACATTTTCAACCGGTAATTTCTAACATGGTTGGAATATTTTTTCCTCCTCATAACTGAGCTTCTGTGATTGCAAGGGCTAGGATTAATAATGAAATACAAGCTGGAAGAAATGGCCTCTGTTTCACACTGAATTCCCTCTAAGATTGCAAGTACAAATAATACAAGTTTACCAGAGTAGGGATTGAGAACTTGTAGCCCTGGGCCAGAGCCTCTGATGCCATTTCACAAAGTGGGAGACACATTTTGGAGTGTAATTTTTTGTTTGAAAATTTACAACTAATATGTACCTGAAAACTGAACATCTGCCTCATGACAGAGCAACAAAGACAACCTTGCAGAAAAAAAAATCAAATATAGAGACTGTCTCTGTATGGGAATTTATTATTAAAAAAAAACAGAATTCCAACAACCCAAAACTAATAACTTCTTTTTCTCCTACCATACTTCTGAAATGTCAACTTACCACAGGGTTAGAAACCAACTATGTTTATGGAGAAGCAAGAGATCAAAAGTCTGCAGCTCTGGTTTTCCAAATGAATAGACTGTGAATACACAACTTTCAAAAATAAATCTTGAGAGTTCAGAAAAACAGAACAAAACAAAGTAACTTGCATAAAAAGAAATGAGCAAGTACAGAGAATATTTGCATGTCCAGAGTGCAGAAATCTCATCAAGGAAATAAGGATTCCCCAATCCAAAGAAATGAGATTCACTTGTTCTTCCCACAGCAGGGTAAGGAGGAATACAAGGAAAGAAGCTGAAGAAGTGCAAAAAGAATTTCTTGTATTTACATAGACAAATAGAAAGGAAAAGGCAATGTAATCTTTTATCAAATTTCTTGAGGAATAATTGGACAAACATATTAAATATTTAAATTTGAATTCCTCATTTCAAATCATCCACTGTCTATACTGCTGGAGGCAACAAATTCCACCCATCAGACCAAAGTTCAAGAAGATACACATCCTCAGGATTTGGAGGTCAGCTACAAAAATGGGTCCCTTTTCCTCTTCCCAGAAATAACTGTTTCCATAAAGCTAAGTGAATTTGTCTTTCAAAGCAATTACTTACTAAAAAAAATGGTTTAATTTGCAAATCCATTGTTGTCACATCAAGAAAGAGGTAAATACTTGAATACTGAAATTTTGAATACTAGTTTCCTCCAAGGCTATATATGTGTTCTGTTGGTGATTCCAAACAAAATGATCAGACATTCCCACTAGTTCCCTTAAAATTCAAAACATGAGCAAACTCCCAACTATAAGAGGCAGTGCTGGGGGTCAAAACCAAGTACAAACACCTCTGGTTCCCAGTCAAAGCAATTCCTCAGCTTAAACCTTCAAATTTGAGGCACTATGGATCCTACAGGATGTTGACCCACAAGCAACTGGGAGTAAAAAAATTACACTGCATTCTTGAAAAAGCACTAAAAGAGAGAGAGAAGATGTATCAGGTAAAACCCAGATCAACACACACTTCAGAGATAGTAAAATACCCACAGACAAACCTCCAGGTGAAAATTTACAGATATGGTTGTAACCAAACTTTTTTCCCCAACCTCAATTCAATGGGAAGCAATTTAGTAAAAAAAAAAAAAAAAAAAAGTCTTTTAAGCCATTTTGAAAAGAAAATGAAAGATCAAGACATGATGACTGTTGTAGTTGTGGTTTTGCCTCTATCAACACTCAATATCTTTGAGGTAATAAACTGTGATGTTCAGTTTGCTGAAAAAAACCCCAAACATCGGTAGTAGCTTTTTGGTAGTTTTGTTGATGGTGGTGGTGGGGTTTTTTTGTTTGTTTGTTTGGGTTTTTTTGTGGTTTTTTGTTGTTTTTTTTTGGCTGGCAGGAAACTGCAGCCACCTACAAGGACACTGTTTTTCTTGCTCTTCTCCTACAGGTAACAGGCACTTATGGTTGTCATTTCTAGGATAAGCACATATCCTTCCAGGATTTACTGGTTTCCAAATATTCTGGAAACTCACAGTAGAGTTTCCTAGTGAAGAAAGTTATTCAAAATTCAGTAACTACATATTTGCACCTAGAGCATTAGCCACTGTTATATGAAGCTGCTCTGTAAGGCTCCAGTTCAAGGAATGGACCAAACCATAGCAAGACCGCTGTGAATTTATGGCACAATCCTTCTAATAAGCAATTTAGCCACATCTCAACTGTCACAGAATTTATCCACAGAGGAAACATTGTCAGACATGACTTCTCCACACATAATATGCTGATTTTTCACACAGCATGCAGCTTACTCATTTTTATATGGTGCCATGACAAAGTCTGCTTCAGGTTTATGCACTTGGTTTGTATGCATGCTTCTACCCTAACTTTCTCAAGTATGTTAGTATAAACATATCTGAGGCTTTCTTGTAATGATTTTTAAACTCAATAAAGCAAGAGAAAGAGGAAGGTGAAATGAAAAGTTGCTCTGTTCAAGGAAGAGGAGCATTTCTGGGGACTTTGGCTTGTTAAAAGCACTTTCACTGTACTTACTGTAAAACCATACCACTTAGGGGTGCCAAAATTCTGTTTTATTGAATCGTTACTCTGATTTAGAACATATGCTAACCCAAAGCCAAATCTCAAATGTTACTTTTGGATACAATTAACAGCAAAATAAGATTTCAAGCATATTATTCTTATTCTATTCAGGGCATAGCAATTTCTTGCTCAGCTGCTCTGATGAACCTGATACCATGCACCCAGAACACCTTTTCCATATATTGCCATTTAATCCAAACGTGTTAGATAAATCAAACCTGCCAACATAATTAACCATGTGATGATAAACACCACCACATGCAAGGCAAGACAAGCAGCAAACGCATTAAAAACTGCCTTGTTGTGGAGGAGAAGCAAATCAGCAAACAACAGCAACAGAAGCCGGAGCTTTGTTATCTACTTAGGAAACCTGGGCAAAGGACAACCTGATGCCTGAGGGTCCTGTGAGGAGCCCTTAGAGGAGGACTGAGCAGATGAGGATGCCTGTGGAGCAGAACCCTCAGCTAGTTCTCGCTGTCTCTGTTGTTCTTTCTTAAGCCTCAGTCGCTGCAGACCCCTACGGATTATTGCTAACTCAGGTCCCATTAACTCTGACAAACAGGGAGGGGAAAAAAAAAAAAAAAAAAAAAAGGATGTAAAAGAAAGAATAATTGAACATACAATATACAGAACAGAGAGGAGGGATGGGGGGACTGACCAAAGACAGAAGCAACAGATACTAAGTGTAATTACAGTGAAAAGAATACGTGAATAACAGATACCAATATAGTGAAAAGAAATTATGTGAATAACAGATATTAGATGCAATTACAGTGGACAAAAAATGTGAATAATTTATTAACATACAGAAATTATAAAATAAAATATTGAAAATTGTTTTTCTCTCCCTAAATGCACAAATCACAGGACTTATATGTTCAGGATTTATGCCCTTCAATGTAAACCCCTCCCCATCTCCAAGAATTGAACTACTTAACAAAGAATTATTTAATGAAAATAGATATAGCCTGACTGAGTCAAAACAAAGCAAATAACAGAAGTATTCATTTTCATGTTCCTAACACATAGAAGAAATTAGTATGTTTGAGGTGTAAAATTATGCAACTGTGGTTTTCCTGAAAAGAGATAAGCTTTCAAAATTAATGTGATAGCTTCCTGAAGTAACCAAAAAAATATAATTTTGATCTAAACAAGCCTGTGCCAAAACTAAAATCAGACTATGGAAATAGGTGGCACAACAACAGCTAAACAAACAAAAAAAAAACCCCTGCAACAACTTTATTATGAACTCAGTTTTTTAATTTCAGAAATTCCCTGTGGATGAGGATTCACAGTCTGAAAACACTGGTAAGTGGTCCTACAAAGAGAGTAATTTACTGGATCATTAGCAGTTCTTAGTATCATCCTCTTAATAGAGTATTCTTTCAGTTCCATCTTAGGAGGCTTCCCTGTTTTCATCACTTTGTCTTTATTCATCTGTCAGTTGTACTGTTTTGGAATGTACCGGTTCACTGTCTGATTAACAGTATTTTTGCAAACTGCTATAAAACTACGTGCCCAAGTAACCTTTTATTCTCCCCACGCTGTTTGCAGATTTCCTCCACATGCCCAAGTGCTTCTCCTTATCCAACATAGATAGTGTCTTTATCAGCAGTAACTGAAGCACGTGGACCTGACCCACTGCTGAAATACTCCCATCTACAATACACAGGGTAGAGGAGCTAATTCAGACTCAAATATTCACATCAAATGCTCCAGCTAGTTCTGCTATAAACTGCTTGCCTAGACCTATCCTGAAAGGATTTATATGAAGAGCACCCAGAAATATTTTGTAGATAGGAGGATATCTGCAAAGAGAAAGAAATCAAACTGAAATACTAAAATACTAGAGAGCATTACATTGGCATGTAACCTTTCATCGAAACAAAGGCGTAACAAATAATCTGTAACCCTTATCCAGGCAGTGAAGCAAACAAATTTTAGATTTTCTTTTATAAAGAGAAACAAACCCAAAGATAAAATCCAATAACTGAAAAGTCAGTGGCGAGCAAAAGTTAATATTGAATGGTCATGAGCTCTAATGTCCTCAGTCTAATGCCATTTTCTGGGAAAAGTATCCCGCCAGCTCATGGTTGATGAAGTATAACCAAAATAAAAAGATATATTTCCTAAAAGGAAGATGGCATCAGAGAGATATGCTATGAATAATTTTCATGTTCTATGACCACTTACAGAAATTAGAAATCCAAACAGTCCAGAAAATGCTTTTAAGGAAATTTCAGTGATGCCTAAAATTGCTGTTTTCAATACCTGCTGCTGATTCAGTTCCACTCAGATCAGAGGCATTTACAATTCAAGATGTAACAAGAGCTACAGAATAAACTGTAAAGACATAACTACTATCCTGAAGATGTACAATGGCAAAACCTTTTAATGCCTTTCAGAATACCTAAGCAAATATTTATTTTGCCAGCAAATGGAGAAACGGAAATAACCCAGCTATTGCCATTTTCCCATTCAAAATTTAAAAGCAGTTACCTTATGTCAGAACACATGTTAGGATTAAGCTTTGTACTAATTAGCCAATTGCCCCTCTGCATCCCCTTCAATGGCACTATTGTGAATTTTATTAACTGGGGAAAAATTTATTATATTATACTGTTTGTTGTATCTGATGTTCATTAGTGGTTTAAAATGTCAGCCTCTTAAAACTAATGCAAAGAAAATTAATTGAAGGTTTCCACTGGAAGTAAATTTGTTTTATTTTTCCTTAGTGGCAAGCATGAAAACTTCCAGCAATTGTTCTCATTATTAAAAAAAAAAATATTCAAATATACTGACAAAAACAGCCTACTGAGATTTTGCACTGATCTTGTTGTTTATTTGTAACTTACTCAGATATTCCAACTTCAAGAATATACATTCTGATTAAGAGACTTATCCCAATGAGCTCCAGCACTTGAAACAGTTTTGTACTGACTCTGTTTTGAACATATCCTTCATCTCTTAATGTTTTTAAAAAGTAATTGGGATGTAGAGGCTCAAATGCTCACCACGTGGCACGTTTTCTGGAATGCCACACCAACAATATATTTGAGCTGTAATACTTATGCAAAGCTATTGCTGTTTTAAAGACAGGATTACCATGGGTGCCCATGTAAAGAAATCTGTAGGAATGACTTAGGGAAAGCTGTTCCCAAGCCTATATTAGGAATTCATGCTCTGATTCCAAAGAAGTCATTTCCTGAAAACATATTCTTCATTTGCTAACTCTTTGCTATGATATTCAGACTTGTATCTACCACCACTTCATGCAAAATGGGAGCTGAAAACCTCTTGCTTTTCTTCTTCCATTTTCCAAAATGCTGCCCCATCTTCTACAGCACACCTTCTTTCCCGTCTTCCTACTTAACCCCACTGTATTTAAAGTACTATCACTCTCCCAATCCCTTCATCCCAGAAAAAGCAGCAGGTTTTAATCACATCTAAATGCAGCTGAACAAACTCAGGGGATCCTGCTGATGCAGAAGGCGGTGTTTTCACATTTATAAACTACAAACGAGGAGTAAATAACATCTCATAACTGAGCGTAGTCATGGGTTACCTAAGCATATAAACATTGCAAAATGGACATTCCCAACCAAGCCTCCTCATCCATAAACCCACAGCTGCTGCTCCCTCTGCCCAGGAGCTTCCCCTCTCCCTGAACTCACCCATGTTACCCAAAGACTTAATTTACAGCAACTTCAGTGTCCAGTTTGCACTGTTTGAAACAAGGTGCGTATGAGGTGTGCAAACACCCAGTACTGTTAAGTTTGCTCCTGCAGGAGTCCTATGGACAATTTTAAGCAGCCAATCTGACACCCTGTTTAGGTACAGTCAAAGAGGCTATCAAATATTATACAGTATCCACTGTCTGTCAGCAAAACAACCACCACTACCCCTTTCAAAACTAAATATATGGAGAGTCTTAAGTCCAAAGTGACATTGGGAAAGACGAAATGCTCTCAGAGAAGCGCTGAATTAAGAAATAATAACTTCATGCTAGCAGAATAAACTTTTACTTAGAAATGCAGGCAGATTCAGAGAAAAATATTTTTCTGGTCACCATAGACTCCTCAAAATGCAGGCTAGAAAATGCATCACAATTCCAAAAATGCTCTCATTATGCAACCCCCAAAGTTTCAATGACGTAGCCTGAAGTAATTATTTTTAATATGGTTGGTGCTCTCCTAGCTACTCCAAGTTCCAGAATATACCACATATTTTAAAAATAAATAAATAAAATGAACCTTTATTAATGGTATGAGTGCTCTTTAGTGGCTATCCCTCTGGACCAAGATGGTAGCTAAACTGGGCTATACTGAATTAGAGTAGACCCCTTAATCACCTTGTGTGTGTATAGTGAAAAAACTCTACACTGCAGCACACTCACACCAACACTAATAAAAAACACAGATGACTAAAACCCTCTGATACTAAATGAACTTTCTGTCATTTTCTGAATTTCCTATGTGTATTGTCATGCTTCTGCTCACTGTTTATTTCCTCTAAAGAATTATCAGTCTAGTTGCAAGGTTTGAAAAGCAAAAATGACGTGTCTCATGAATCTCAACCTATGTCTTCATCTTCCCTGTCTTTCAGGTACCAGGTACCCAATCTTTTCTCACCTGTCCCAAAGAGTTTGACTACAGCAGCCACAGTACACCGAATGGCACACTCTTCCTGGGAAAATCCCCATCTCTCCTGTACTCCAGAACACCAAATCTAGGGCCTGAAGATGCTTATCAGTCACCTTTTCCAGTGAAAAAGAGCTTGGTATTTTTACAGCAGAATAAGACAAAAGGTCTGACCCTGTAGGTCTTTCAGAATACATCAGCCTTTTCACCACAACTGTGAGGCCTAGAAGTTCACTTCAAAAAAACTAAACTCTTGTGCAAATATGCAACTCTAAAAGCTGTGGCATCTTTTCCTGAACTGAGATGGAAAAGGTCAAGTCAAATCATAAGGTGCCCAAATTAGTTTCTGACATTGACATTGGGATATACTTTCTTCTTTTTCCTACAATAAGAATGTAAGTCTCTATATACAGATTAATTTCTTCAAGATGTACAAATATAAATATCAGTAAGTAGTATAATTTATTAACCAATAAAGGAATGTCATGCAAGGTGAGACAAACGAATACAGTTGATGTTTTACTCTTTCTTTAAACCACAGCTGTAATCCCTTGGTACCTATAAAATATCTAGTCTCATTAAGGATGTGCAAGGAAGGAAGTAGATTGTGATCTATCAATCAAAATATCCTAAAATAGTGTCGTTTCTTATTGGAAGCAGTTTTCATAAACAATGACAAGATGGATTTCTTCTCACCAGACTGATGTAGCACAGGCTGAGTTGAGGCCCCTAAAGAAGGCCTTTGTTCATTATCAGGAGAGGACAGTAATGAAGTTGAAGGGGGACTTTCTGTTGAAGATGATGTTGAGGGAGCTTGAGCTGACATTGTAGAGGAGGAAGATGATGGAAGCTGTTCGGCACCATCTACTTCCATTGCAGTTTCTGATTCTGCACTAGGTGGCATGTTATTGGTAGCAGGAGCATCTGTCCGATTAGTCCCACCTTTGATTAAAAATAAAACAAAAGAGCAAGAAAAACAAGAGCCCAAAGGTAAACTTACTCTATCTCTAAAGATCTCTTTGCATTACCATTCCTAGGGCAAATGCAAGGGCTCAGTTCTTCAGAGTGCACTAAAAAGATTTTAGTTCACACCCCAGAAAGGTTGATATTCAAGGCCTGTACATCCACTACAAACATACTTTCTGTTGTAATTATTATTCTGGAAAAGAAGGAAATCACCTCTGGACCGTGATCTTCCTCGCCCTCGATTGCTTTGTGCAACTTCACTGGCTTCTTCAAACCACCTGGACAGCATGTCTGACATCCTCTGCATTAGAGAAACATTGGGACTTTGCTCCCCTGTAAAATAAGTAATGATAAAGTTTTATCTATGAGTTTACCAAAGGGCACATTTCCCCCCTCATTTCTTCCAGGAATGGAGAAGCAGAACACACCAACACCCCCACCGTCCACCCCCCACCAAGCAACATAGCCCTTCCACCTGATCCCAATGCCCATGTCTATCCTCATTTCCATACTGCAGGACTCTAACTCTCTGCTGGGATCCCTCATTCCTTTCCCATGCCCCAAACAGAGGAGTTCTGACCTTAAAACACAAAAAAATGGAATGCAGTGGCCAAGGAAAACAGACAAAAGGTGGCTGATGATGCCATAGGAAATCAAAGAATCATAGAATCAGCCGGGTTGTAAAGGACCTCTGAGATCATCAACTCCAACCCTTGATCCACAACCACCACAGTTACTAGACTATGGCACTCAGTGCCACATCCAGTCTCACCTTAGAACCTCCAGGAACAGAGAATCCACCACTTTCCTGAGCAGCCCATTCCAATGCCTCATTACCCTCTCTGTAAAGAATTTTTTCATAATATCTAACCTAAACCTCCCCTGGCAGAGCTTGAGACTATACCTTCTTGTCTTACTGATAGCTGCCTGGGAGAAGAGACCAACCCCACCTGGCTACAACCTCCTCTCAGGGAGTTGTAGAGAATGATGAGGTTTCCCCTGAGCCTTCTCTTCCACAGGCTGAACAACCCCATCTCCTTCAGCCTCTCCTCACAGCACTTGTGCTCCAGTCCCTTCACCAGCCTGGTTGCTCTTCTCTGGACCTGCTCCAGCCCCTCCATGTCCTTCCTGAGCTGAGGGGCCCAGAGCTGGACACAGCACTCCAGGTGTGGCCTCACCAGCGCTGAGTACAGGGGAAGGATCACTGCCCTGCTCCTGCTGCCACACTGTTCCTGAGCCAGGCCAGGATCCATTGGCCCTCTTGGCCACCTGGGTACACTGCTGGCTCATGTTCAGCCTCCTGTCAATCAGCACCCCCAGATCCCTTTCCACCTGGCTGCTCTCCAGCCACTCTGTCCCAGCCTGTAGCGCTGCAGGGGTTGTTGTGGCCAAAGTGCAGGACCCGGCACTTGGCCTGGTTGAACCTCATCCCCTTGGAATCAGCCCAACTCTCCAAATATACCAACAGGTTCAAAAAAGGATGACTGAAACTCACAGGTAATAGAACTAAATGGAGATTTAAAGGGAAGAGATGGGAACACAACCTCTAATGTTTCTAATCCAGCAATTCCAAATACAGGGGGAGCAACAAAGACAGACTAAGGTAAGAGGAGAGACTCATGTTCTCTCCCTAAACAGCGTCTCCCATTGCCTGGGTCGGATATAGAATCCTACTCTACATGGACCACTAGTCTTACACAGCTAAACACTTCTATTTTGGGCAATCAGGAAAATGAGAAAACCAACACAGAAAATCTGGAAAGAGAAGTTGCAGACAGAAAAGGGAGATAAATCTAAGGGAACTAGAATCAAATAATTGGAACCCCTTAACATGTCAGATTTTAAAAGAAACAGGTGAAGAGTAAGGTGAGTGGCAAAGCATTCTCTGCCTGTTTTGGTATCCCATTCTCTGACACTCAAGCACGGCTTTGGAAATATTCTATCTGCTGAAATCCCAAGCAATTGAGTAATATATTATAAGACATTAAAATATAAGCATAAAAATTTAGTCATCCAGATTTAATGACATTAGGCAGTGAAAGATATAATACTAGAATCCTATTGCTTTGAATTCCAGTCCCCTAATGTAACCACTAAAGAGCAATTCATTTGTAACTGTGATTGACTCTGAGTTTTGACTACAAAAAAAAAAAAAAAAGTGTTTGTGTTACTCCCTGATCAACGACAATGAAACAAGCTCCCCTTTATTTGCATTAACCTAACTGAAGCAAAATAATTTTTCTGGTAAGAATATTTTCAATTTAGACATTTTTAAAAATCATTCTACACTAGCAGTTCTGTGTTAAATTCTAAGGAAATCATCTTGGCTGATTCTTAAAACATGGACTCAGTTTAATCTGAAGCACATATTTCAGGAAGACTTCAGAAAAAAATGGAAAACTAAACCCCAAACTGCAAAAGCTTTTACCATCTCTCTCTCTCTCACTCTCAGGCCTTGCCCTTGGCCCAGTGTCCGACCAGTCCCCTCTCAGCCGCAGACGTTTGACAGGAGGTTGCCGTAACTAGGGGGGAGAAAAAAAGGAAAAAGGAACAAAAAAAAAGGAAAAAAAAAGGCTTACAAAGCTTTTCATGTTGGACAGTACAGGATTCTAAGTCTAAATATAAATGCACTACCACAATTTTCTTAGGTTCTTAAGTCAATTTGTATCAGTCACAAAAAAATGGAGTGTCAGCCATATGTTCAGATGGACTATGAATAAGCACAACGCTGTACCAACAGAATGCAAGAGTTTTAGCTTCACGGGAGTACAGCTACTTAAACCAATGTCTCTCAGAAATAATTCAGCTTACATTTTATGCCCTACTAACTTTATTGTGTTAATTGAGGATTTCCACAGTGAACAATAACAATTTAGGTTTTCCAAATTCAAGCCTGAATTCTGCAAAAATACTCATTTCTTTACATTAAAGACTATATGAAATGTGGATTGCAAAAAAGAAAAAGGAAAAAAATCAGACATTAACAAAACAAGGAAATTTTATGAAAATAAACTCTCCAGTTTGTTTTTAAGCTATTTTCTTCTAAATTTTTAAAACATTTTTATTTTGCAGCAGGAAGTATAAAACGAGTACTCAATAGGGAGTGTTTCTTTCAGTGACTTGAAGAGAAACAGCTAATGCTTTGAACATTTACAAAAGGAGTTCTGAGTTTGAAACTGAGTGTATTGGCTGGATATTTCCAGCTTTACCAAAAAAAAAAAAAAAGTGAATAGTTGTGCTGACAGTTTTAAAGTAAATGCAAAGACCCCGTGGTGAAAGCATATTAAAGTGTCAACTTTCATGAGCCAGCAGATTCAGGAAGAAGTCTTTACATTTCTTATTCTCTACAGAACTTAAAGCCAGGCTGAAATGAAAATAACATTTAAGGAAAATGATTTGGCAAGAAAAGATTACAGGACATATTCTGTGCCTGCAAAACAAAAGAATACAAGGGATCTGTTAGTAACAGATGGTCACAATCCTCTCTCTCTCTAGTAACTGGGCAGTCAATTCTCCACCAAATTACTTGACACCAGATTAACACTGCACAGGAAAAAGGGACCAGTGCAGAACCATTTGTGCCACTCACGGTTTTTCTGGGTTCCTGTTTGCTTTTTCCTGCTTCAGTGTAACTCAAACATTTTTCCCCAGTCCTACAAAAACTCCAAACCCCTTCTGATCAACAATATTAGTGCCAGTAATGGCAGCCCCTGGCCCAGTAAGCACAGCCCAGCCATGGCTGTGACACTGAAGCAACACCAGCCTGACGCTTGCCAGGTTTTGTCTGGACTTTAATTGCTTGGAGCATCCTTTCAGCTTATTTAGCTGCAACAGCAATTGTCCAGTGGCCGGGTCAAATTACCATCTAATTTGCTTTAGTTTTGCTTAGATTTGCATAGATGTGTGGTATTAACAACCTCTTGTTAACAGTTTTGATATATACAGGAATTAACTATAGCACAGGTACAGGCTGGCAGCAGGGGTGGATACAGGAGGATACCAGAGACACCTTCTCAGCACCTCACCTATGCTGTAAAGGCTGGACCCAAACAACACGTGTTTCAGGCATGACAGTAGGGATAAAGAGTAAGCATTTAAAAGCAAAACCACGCTATACTGAAAAAAGTGGATGGTTGGGGGAGTGCAGGGGGAGAGACATAATGTAACTTTGCTGTAGTTAAAGACATTTTTTCATATTGATCAGAAAATTTAGACTGAAAGAGTCAGCAACACTGTAGCTGGGCTGATAAGAAACAACTGCTTGAGTTTTGGCTACACTATAGAAGATTTTAATACTGCTCAGTAACAGTGGCTCACCTCCTTGATCTAAACATCTTGTATTCCCTCATATCTGTCATTAAATGTTAATTTTTAACAAGGAGTATTAATACTTGATTTCAAGGAATATGTTTTTGGTGGCAGGGAAAATAACAGAGCATACACTTCAATTACAAGAGTGACCTTGTTGGTCTTATAACCCAAGATTCATATAGATGCTTTCTCATCTCTGAGAGGGAAACCAGACAAGAAAGAAAACCAGAATAGCAAAGTATTATTGTAAATAAGTACACACATATGTAAATACATATTATAAATATGCAAATTTTGTGACACAATCTAGTTGCCACACCTCAGTCTATGAACAGCAATATTATTTTAAGATTAATTTAAAGGGAAATACAACTGAGCTTATTTCTTGTGTGCTGCAACAAAACAATTATAAAACACAAAAATAGGTCCTCTTAATCACTTGCCTCTTCCCTTCTCTCTTCAGCCGAAGGAACTTTAAGTTCTCGTGCTGTGTCGTCCTTGGGATCAAACAAATATATGTAATCTGAAGAGTAGCTAACAAGGATCTCTTGCCCATCTTCACTATAACACAGGGATGTTACTCTGCATGATTTGTTATTGAGATGAGGAGGAACAAAACGTGCCACCATTCCAACAGTGCCCCTGCCAGCATAATTCCCTTTGTTGGGGAAAAAAAGAGGAGGGGTAGGAGAGGAGGAAGAAAAAGAAATGACACGTTTACTATTGTGAATTTGCAACAGCTTCAATAAACTCCTTATTTAATATCCAACAAAAGATAACCAGGGAAAAGCTACATATGCTGCAGTACCTGCATTAAATTTGATCTGAAGAATGACATATCAGATCTTACTACTCTTTTATAGTTTTGCTTACAAAACCTTATGCATGTATAGAAATACGAAAACACACACAATATCATATACACATCCCATGATGGTGTATGGGTGTTATCTGTCAAATGTAGAACAAATAGAAATTTTAGAACCTAAAAACATTTACCAAATAGTAACACAAATCTGTATCTACACATAAATTAGAAAGGGATTCATTATATGAAACTTTAAAAATTTAGGGCATACATCTCTTTTTTACCCACTTTAAAAAAAAAAAAAAAAATTTTCTTCAAGACATACTGTCACGAAGCTACAGAACTATACACTACATTGGACTTATCATGCTTTCCTGACAACTCACCTCCAATCCACACACTAAAACAATCTTAAATTCCAGAATTCCAAGTCTGTGAGCAGATAAAAGCTGCCTATAAGAAGCTCTAAAACTAAGAAAAACTGACTGTCCCAAAATCCCCTAATTTGACATGTAGCTGTTTCCCACATGGCAAATCTGTTGCAATAGTCTGTCCTTGACCACAGACAAATTCACAGTTTATCATCTCACATTACATAATGAATGAAAGAGAAAATTTTAAATGAAAACCAACAGGTTGCTCACTAAACAGAGAATACTTCACCTCTTAAAAAAACAACAACAAAAAAAACCCCAAAACAAAAACTGCACACAAACTCAAACAAACAACAGAACACTATACCAATATATAAAAACATTACAGTCTTCAAAAAATTGACTTTTCTCTCTTTTATTCTACAGCCCAGCATACTAAATTCATCTTATTCCTGTACTGTTACAATACAAGAGCACATCCAGGACTTTTAAGTCAAGTCCCAGAATCTGTTCCTCAGGCAGTTCTCACAGAATTTTGCTGACCTCTGATGAAAGGGAGAGCTCTTACAGAATTTTAGTCTGATGAGAAGGATATTTTATTTTTTAGCTATATATACATATTTCTATATATATTTACTAAGTGATCTTCAGTGTCCCCTTTCTCCTCCAACACAATCAGGAAGAGGAAAATGCTGCACAAAATGACAGATTTTGTGACACTGATTGTGGGCAGGAATGTGTGTGCACAGCTATGTGTATTAATTCCTGTGTGTCCAAACTGACACTGATCACACATTATAAGCAAGAGATATGCTACAATTACATAAAACACTTTTGCTTGCCACCTGAATTTTTTAAATAAAATGCTTTGGTAAGCATATGAAGCACACTGAGCTTTCACTTGGAGAATTTGTAGCTTTTCAGTAAAATTATGTTAGGTACAGCAGTAACTACTGCAAAGTTAAGCATACTGCATGACATTGTGGAGTTCCTAAGATCTCTTCCCATAAGAAGCAAGAGATTCCAGCATGGCAGAGCATAAGAAGTTAAGAATTTAATTAAAATTCAGGTGGTCCACTGCAGGCTGCAATTACTGGCTTTCAAGAATACTGGAATCAGGTGTTTCAAGACAAAAGAGGAGACATTACAAAACGTCTTTTTCTGCATTCAGTATTCAATGTATGAAGAGATTAAGTTTGCTTACTTGAAGATTTCTGCATTAGCAAATATTAGAGTGAAATGACTATTATACAAAGCACAGTTCCCAGAGCAGAAAACTACACTTCATGCAGTGTTACACTTTGGTCACCTACTGTGAAAAAAAAACCAGAACCTGAAATTGGAAATGCTAGGGGTTAGAAAAGCTTCCTGTAAAGTTTGGTTCCTACCTGTTGCTCTTGTGCCAAGCATTCTCCGATCATATATCCTCACTGAGCTGTCAGAACAACCCACAGCCAGATAGTATGGGATGGGGGGACAGATGGCAACAGAGGTGGCAGCACGGCGACAGTTTATCAGAATATCCTGCAACAAACAAAAATGCAGCATTTAAATAACAGCTCTAAACATTTGAAATATAATTCCATCTTTTTACTTCAGGTCACAGGCCCCTTGGTCAAGAGGGTTTTGAGAAAAACTAAGCCTGGCCCCGTGAAGATTGAGCATAAATGTGTTACTGGAAAAGCCACAGCAGAGGAGAACCATCAGAGAAAGAAAACTAGCTCCAGATCGACTGAAAAAGAACCAAACCAAAACAGAAACACAGGAACAGGCATTTAAAACAGACAAGCACAGCAACTACAGATTTATAAACTAGCTTGCACCTTGGATTTTTGTATTGAAATGCAGTAACTGTTGAGTCAGAAGAGTACTAAATACACAGAAACAGTTTAAATTTATTAAGGACCAGAACAGGTTTCATCTGTGGGAGGAAAGGGAGAAAGAAAAAGAAGGGAGAAAGAAAAGGAAGGGAGAAAGAAAAGGAAGGGAGAAAGAAACCCCTAGAACCGGTAAATATGCACAAAGTAGAATAAAACTGATCAAGAATAGCAATTTATACTTTGGTAGGTTTTCTCCAATTCAATATTAAAACTGTTTCTGAAGTCCAAGCACAGTGGACACCAGCAATACCTTACCTTGCAGGGAGTAATACCAGTGAGATAGTATAATTCTTTACCAAATCTTTTCTTACAGAGGGACAAAGGATGCTCAAGAATACGAGGCTGCAGATAATCTTCAAGGCTCATTTTCTGCCTCCAACTCTGCACTCCATAGTACTAATGTTAACCAGACCAAGAGATTTCATTTCAATGTACAGTATTTTCTACCTATCTGCAGCCTCACACCAAAGTTTATAAACTAAAAAATGCCAAAGGAGATGTCAAAAAATAAAAATAAAAATACTCCCTATGCTTTTATTGTTTCTTGGGAAACATGTTGTCATCTCCACCAACGACCCTGAAATCTATTATTTCTAAAAGCCTTACCAGAATTCATATCCTATGTTTGTATGATGTACAGCTCTACATTTAGGTCATCTTTATTAAAAGATTTCACTCTTACATCTTTACAATCTTCCTTTGTGCAACTTGTTTTGATTCGAGTATCAAACCATCTTACAGTGCCATCTTCACCACAAGAGAGGAAAGTATAGGGATCATTTGGTACTGTCATAATCTGCACAAAAGAAAGAATGAAAAAATGAAAGTATGAATACAAACAGAAATACCATTGATTTAAAAATAAAAGCATCAACATTTTGAGCAGTAGCACAGACTGAAGCAATTATTACTCAAATCCAGCTTTCCACTGAAATAAAGAGGAAAACCTAGAAACCGGTGATGTTTCTTTATTTTCAAGAGAAGGTTTGAACTACTGAAGTAGACTATTAAATGTCTCATAAGATTAAATATCTATAGGTCAAAGTTTACAGATATTTCTATTATCGTTTAACACACAACATGTATTTACTGTAATCAGTTTTCAGATAACTAATCAATTTTCCTGCAATCATTCAACAAAAGCTCAGTTTATTCTCTATCAAGTAACAGAAGACAATAACAAACAAAACCCTCAAGTCTGAATGACTTGAAAATACTAAATAGGTTTTATTCTCATTGCCCATTTCTTTACATGTTAAGTAGTCCCCTGAAGCAACTCTGCAGTAAAGGCTTTTACTAACCTACCCCCTCAACTGCTATTAAAAGTAACCTAAGGATCTCTATAAATCTTGCTACCTAAATGCTGAGGTGAGCAGTGAGCCCATGGAGCCCCTGATGAAGGATACAGAGGTGAAGGATTTTAACTTGGACATTTTGAGGCTGTTTCCCTGGGGAAAAGCAGGGACCGTGGAAGACTTGAAAAGGTGCCAGAACTGATCAGTAAGGAATAGGGAATGAACATCCAATTATATGTGAAGGCTGGTAATAAATTATAGATAGAAAGCTAATAAAAAAATGGTAAGTAAAGTTCTGTTAACAGTGTGAGTGCAGTTTGGGTGAGAAAGAGAAGTTTTAAACTGGACGAAGCAATAAAAGCTGACTGCGGACCATCATCAATAAAGGTGCCCAATTTTATTTTTTGTGACCGTCCTAACTTACTGCAACACCTAAAATGGGATTACAACACTGCAGGATTCAGCATTTCTTGTAATACTGAGACAATGTGTGCTGTGCCAAATCGTGCTGAGCAACAAGAGTTCAACAGGCAGAACCAAGCCAAGGTTTGAGTAACAACAGAACAATAAACTTCTGAGCTATGACCATTAATACTCTATATGATAGTGTAACATATTTAAAACACTGTTTTTCACTAATATTTCATTCAGATTAACTTTATTTGTGGAGTTATAAAAGCCATCAATTGTTCTTTAGCCCACTACATTCTTGTAGCACGTTTGCTGGATTCCTACGCAGAGCTTTCAGTGAAAATATTTGCTTTGTTCCAGGCATGGTGCTGAATGTGGCAAGCTCTTATTTCTAGTAGCTGTATTTTGGTTTTGTTCATACTAATGCTACTTCACAATATACTTGTAATATAACTTGCATGTGCCAATTCTCATGTATGGTGTTTACAAATATGTTAAGTAATTTATAAGCACTAAAACAGAGAACTGCAGACTCCAATAGCTAAGAGTCATTGTTACTACATTTAAGGTCAACAAGAACACATTATATATGTATAAAATCCTTTATAATAACTACAAAAAAGCCTTCTATTTAACTTTAAAAGCATATGGCTATGTGATTGTTTTACTGTATTTAAAATATGAAGGCAAGAGTTGTCCATAAAAGTACATTCTCTTTCTGAAATGCAATTCATACAAAGGGCAATAAAGAAAAGCATTTGGCAGAGTAAAAATAAGCTTGTCATGGCCTTATATAAACAACAAATTCTTCAGAAACACGCCTCAAGAACTTATCCCTCTCTCTCTACTTATTCTCTTCTCACTCAGAATTAAAAACAATCGTACAATTATCTCAGAGTCTATAACAATCTACACAAATTTCCACATTCCTCTGTTTCACTGGATGTTTTTATAACGCCTTGAACAATCACAAACTCCCAGTTTAAAGAGCAGTACAAATTCACACCACATTCAAATTTAGAATTAGTACCTCAGGGGCAGCTCTTAGCTTTTGTTATTTAGAGAATCCAGTGAGTCAAAGTTCTATATTTAATGTGATGATGTGGTTACATACAGCTGGGCACAATATTTAGAAATTATCTTCCCACTCCAGAAAACTCCCAGTGGCAAGGTTGAGTTATGTCAGAAGCTGAAGCTGTATCTCAGCCTTATGCTTAAAACTCCCTGCTATTCAATTAATTAATTCTTTCATGTGCCAAGGCTCAAAGAAAGGTCTGCTATGCCACACAGTAATACCTGCATTTAACGTTCCAGTGTCAGGTTTAAAACACAGCAACAGAATTTATAGCCTTTATAAAAAAGTATTTCCCAAAAATGTATTATAAACCTGTGATTCTGAAGGGAGTTCAAATCTAGGTATGTTAAACTTCAGTGGAAAACTAGATAAGAAAAATAACTTCAGGAAGAGACACAGTTGTTAAAACAGTCAATGTCACGCAGGAATTTTGATATTCCTTCCATTAACTGTGCTTCAAAACTATAAACAACCAAAACTGTATCACACTATTGTCATTCAAAACAAAAATAACAATACGTTTAACATATTCAAATTTGAGCTGTCCTCAAAAACAAAGGTTTATAATACAACTTGGAATATGTTTTTTATAAAGGCTATAAATTCTGTTGCTGTGTCTTAAACCTGAGAGTGGAATATTAAATGCATGTATTACTGTGTGGCATTTTGTTAATGCAAATTGCTGAATAAAAATCATCCCAAATAAGACCATTTTAACTGTGCAATATAGCAGGCAAATGTCCCTGCCCTCTTCAACTAATGATTTTGAAAAAAAAAACTGCATAAGGGAGGGGGAAGGTTTTGTCCCCGGAGTCCAGGCACTTGGCTGGGAGCCAAGTCCGACCTGGGACATTTTCTCAGGAAGTGACAATGACCTGGCAGACACCCTGCCCTACAAGGACATTTCAGCTTTAGGAAAACAGCATTTCAGTCTCCAGATGTTGCTGTGAAAAGGCAGGTTTAATTTCCAGTGCAGAGAACACCCAATCATCGAGGGGAATTTGCAGAGCAGCAGAGACAACACATAGTCAACCTCAGCGAGAACAGAGGCAGTTTAAGCTGCTGGCTGGGTGCCCCGAGAACTGATGATGTTCAAAATCAAAAAAACCCTCAAAGATAACAGCAGACGACGCAAGCTAGGGATCCAGAATCACGTTTTGCGAAACTGAAAACACAGTCTTGTATTAAACCCAGGCAAAACCAAACCAAAACACAAATCCCAGAAGCAGAAGGAATATCACAGGGTTCACTCGACTGACCTGAAAAGCGACCCTGCAGACAGGAAATGTTTTGACAAAAAGCATTGGTGGAACATGTGTAATTACAACCATAAGGATACTTTTATTACATGATCAAAAATTAATTCTGGCAGTCCTGCAGACACTTTCTTTTTTCATACACTCCAATTTTTTTTTGCAGAGGTTTTAAAATATTTTGTTCGCTTAACATGCAAAGAAAGAGATCTAAAAACTTGTTATGAAATCTGAGCTAAACAGTTAAAAAAGCAATGGATTTGGGATTTTTTTTCCCCTGGAAGTGTTAAAACTCCCCCAAATAAATAAATAATTAAAAAGGGGAACATTTATAACCTAAGAAGAAAATAGGAGTATTTTTTCTATTTTAAGCACACTAAGTTTTACAAGTAGCAGATTTTGCTGCCACTACAAAAAAAAAAAAAAAAAGATCAATAAATCTTATTATCTTCCTAAGTTAACTAACACTTTGCTTCTTCACTTGCCTAGTTTATATGAATCAAACTTCCAAGGGAGGACTGAAAACACTGCCACTAAATTTACAGCTAAAGAGTTAACTAGAATACACAATAGAAAAATTACCTAAAACTGTAAACATGGTTTTCAAGTTAAGCTGTTCACACATGCTGAAATAAGCATTTCTTAGAAGGATTTAAGCTCTGAAAAAGGTAATAAACTGCTGAAAAGTTTTAGGGGAGAGAGGAGGGAGGGCATGAGGGGAAGAAGAAGAATAAAAATAAAAATAAAAACGTAAACAGCCACTGCTCCCACCTCCCAGCCTACTTCAGGAAGAAATTCACAGCACAATTTAAATCAGTTTTGCTCTGTAGCACATTAATTCAGTGAAGGTGAATTCACATTTGCAAAAAAAAATGGGGTCTTAACAACTGGAAAGTCCTCCATTTAATTTAGACAGCACATTTCTTTGCTAAAGCCTACTCTAAGAGAAAAAAAAAAGAAAAAAAAAAAACACAAAACCCCTCAAAAATATAGAAGTTCTATAATTCTCACTGAAATGAAGTTTTCAATACTCTGGTTAGAATCTTGGAAACAGGGCAAGAAAATATGCATTTTCCCTATCTTAAATGACCATATACTTGTGTGAGGTACCTCATAGGTGGTTCCATAGTGGCAGGTGTACTGGCATTGCCTGTTGGTCTCTGCATCTTGTTCAACATTGGTGTAAAAAATGACTCCATCTCCAGAACAGGATACAATCTGTTTGTCATTGGTGCATGGCAAGAACTTTGCACTGAAAATATTGGCCCTGTGTCCTGAGCGAATCGTTGTTAAAACCTGAGGAAGAAAGAAAAAAGGAAGGTTGCAGCAAGCTAATATTTTCCAAGCAAATAAAGAGTGGGAAAATAACACCGAGTGTGGTACTTTGAAACATGAGTTATGCACAGGCTGCCAGTGACCTACAGTGCAATACAAGAGAACAGAGAAACTGGTTTTACACTGAATTTCTTCCAAGAAAAAAGTGGTTCCATAAGAGACATACACTTAGGCACTTGCACAAAGTTGTCTGCAAAATAAAAGGGCTGGAATGCAACTGCCACCTTTTGTTTTTACAGTACTTGGTATAGATCACATCAGGTTTCTCAAAGTGAAATGTTACTCCAAGGTGATGGTGCAGCCAACAAGCCATGGGGAGAGGATTTATAAAACCTGGAATCTTGTAAGTCAAGAAGAACAAAACATTGTAATTCAAGCCAACTTTATAGCCTTTAAAAATTGATGTTACTCATAAAATAAACTCACTCTAAAAAGCAGAACTGAAGTTTACAGGGAGGGATGTTTTGAAATTAGCCATAAATAAATAAACATTTGAGAACATGATTACAGGGCAATAACCAAGACTTGTCTCAGTGAATGTCATTCATCAACAGTACGAACAGAGAAGCCTATGATTTACTTCACAATCACAGCTGATTTTAAACACTTTGTGGTCACCCTTTATACTTCCTAACATACTTCTTATTAGAATATCAAAGCTGAAAAAAACCCTCCTTATGCTTTCCTGTGCACTAGTGAACATTCTATTCTTACCTTATTTCCTCCAGCTGCAGCACTTAAGCCAAACTGCATTTTCACCACTTCTATTAGGAAAAAAAATACTTCCCAAGTTGTTTACAGTATGAAAATTACTTCCAAATTTCCACTCAATTAACTTAATCAAAGAAAACATTATGCAAATGAAGGTGTTCTGTCAGTAATAGCTCATGCCTAACATTTCAGAAGTGCTATTTCCCACCTTTTAAATAATTCACACAAAGAAAGATTAACAGTGTATCTGCATATCCTGAATGGTACACATGGCTTAGTAGTAAAAATAAAAAAATAATTATCAAACTCAGGAAATATAATCTATTAATTTTATTTCAATAAATAAAGATTTGTTTAGATCTCTGCATTTTACTGAAAACATTTAAAAAACACATATTCAACAGAAATTAGGAACTTTGTATCAGAGCAACTCAGAGCAAGAAGTCCATGAGGTATCCTAGTTCAGATGACAGCTGAAGTTGTCAGGAGTCAATCCCACCTCTGATTTCACATTGTTGCTACCATGCAAGAAATATTTTTGTCCTGACAAAGATGATCAAGGGACTGAAACAACTCTCTCATGATGAAAGGCTGAGGAAGCTGGGCCTGTTCAGCCTCAAGAAGAGACAACTGAGAGGGGACCTCATCCATGTGTGTCAGGGTCTGCAATGAGGGGCAGAGGATGGACCGGGCTCTGCTTGGGGGTGCCCAGCAATGGCACAAGAGGAACGGGCAGGAACTGATGCCCAGGAAGTTCCACCTGAACATGAGGGAGAACTTCACTGTGCTTGTGACCAAGCACTGGAACAGGCTGCCCAGAGAGCGGGTGGAGTCTCCCTCATTGGAGGTACCCAAGAACTATCTGGACACAACCCTGTGCCGTGTGCTCTGGGATGGCCCCGCTTGAGCAGGGAGGTGGGACCTTCCACCCTCATCCATTCTGTGATTTAATAATCCTTACTAAATTAGACATTTTTCTAACACAGGATGTCGGAGTCCCCGACAACAGGACACTACATAGATGGCTGAAGTCTAGTTTTGCTGCTTTAGCTAGTTTATAACAGAAAATATGGTGATAAGGGTATTTGCAAAGATGACAGAATTACAGGACATTTCTGACACCAATTTGCTCCCTTTTCCTGTATTGATTCTGTTACTCAAGCCAGAGAAAATCAGCTAACACAGCCCTAACAGCCATTAAAAATCCCATGTCTAGATATTTCAGGAACAAAACTGATTACTAAGTCTTCTTGCTAGTACCTGATGTTTTATTATTGCATTTGTATGTATTGGGAGGAAAAATAATAGTAATTAAAAAAATCTATTTCCTCCTCTGCGGTTATGTAAAAACAATAACTCAGCTAACTGTAAAAAATAAGAAAACAAGACATCTCCTATATTCCTCATTAGCCTTAAGTACAGCAGTAGTACACAACGGAGAAAAAAAAACCAAAATTGTCCAAAGAATGCATAAAGCTTAAATTGCTGCATCCATTAAAACAATACAATATGTTAATGCAATAATTATGTAAAAAGATAATAATGTAGCAACTATCTGATAGTGAAATATTAAAATAAACTCTGAACAACACATAATATTGAACACCTTTTACTTGCTTGAAAAATTCTTACTCTGAAAGTCTCTCCAACAACACTCACTTTGGAATATACCCATCATCTACTTCACAACTGTCTTAGACACCTTTTCTTCTTCAGCTGAACTCCTAGGCCAAGAGAAATTCGAGTCTAATGACACTGATCTGAACTTTGTCAGACTAACACCAAGAGCTGAAAGGAAGAGATGAAGTTTGAAAGCTACGCATTTATTTATGGAAGTGAGTAAAAGGGCCTTATCTATAGGCACAGGCAACTCTCCAAATCACTATAACTCTTCAGGAAAGCAAAATATCACCTTCTACTCAAACTGTTTTCCACCATCCCAGCCACACATCTTGGCTCTCTCACCACATTTAATTTTTCATCACGTCTTCATGGTTTAGTTCTCAGCCTCTGAGAGCTCAGGAGAGAGGAGAGAATTCAGAGAATCTGTTCCACCAAACTATAGCAGTTCCTTAAAGAGCAAAGTGTGGGACACTGCTACTACCTGATGGATGCCAGGTGGCATTTCTGGAACCCATGATGTGTAACCCCTGTGAGTGCAGGAGTGGAAAGGCAGAGGCCTTTACGGCACTTTCTTCCTCAAAAACCTGCTTCCCTTGTATCAGTACAAATTGTGCTGCATCCACATACAGGTACACACAAGGCAGTGTAATTTCAAGACGGAGTGAATTGCTTTAATCAAGATTGACACTTCAATGCCACCACACAGAAAGACAACTCAGCACGTTACACAGAGCAAAGGTTAATACAATATTTTAAAATGAAAGTGAAAGGAAAACAATTTATCTGACGATAAGATTTCACAGGAATTACTGAATCCCATTTCTAGTCCTGACACTAATCTGTTGTGAGACCATGTTCCTTTTGTGCCAGACCACGTACCATAAAATGGGATAATACCTATGCCGCAAGGGATTAGAATACTAAGGTTTTTAAGCACTGTGGGGTTTTATTTCCATTTATAAACACTGTGAAGTGCATGATATTATCTGTCAGATGATAATTAATAACTGAAAACTAATATATTGAAAAAGAACTTTCATATGTTGAAAAATAAGAACTTACAACTTATTTTAAAATTAGCAAGTATCCAGAAACAAACCTACCTTTCTGCTGTAGGGATTGCTAATTACCAGGTTGGTGTCATCTGAGCCAGATAAAATATATTCTCCTGTATCGTTCCAACAAATTGTATTCACCTACATGAATTAAAAAAAACTCGTTTAGGCTTACAGCAATTCAATTTTCACTGTATTAAAACATCAATATTCACCCAACACTACAGAAATAGGAGTTAAGAAATTCAATTGAAATTATGTCATTTCTAAGCAGGTAGCACTAAAAGAAAAAAAAATAAAAAATCAGTGTTTTTAAAATAAATTGATAAGGGAATCACCTGCTTCACCTATGACATCTCAATTACTCCCTCTGCTTCTCAAGAGTTCATCAGGTAAATTAAGCCTTCCCACAAGGGCCTCAGTAGCCACAATTTTACACATTCAGGTGCTTTAATGTACCAAATCTACTCCATAGAGTTCTCCAAATTTGATCTAGAAGGCATCACAATCTTTATTGTGGCTTCACCATATCCAAATTCTAACACCCATTGCTTTGTGCACTTTTCACTGACCACACTTTCTCAGGGAGAAGCAAAATCCATCCCAGATCCCTTTTGAAAAGTAAGAGTATGCTGGGAGAGAAGAATCCTACAGGAAGGTACAGAATCTTATTGGAAGAGCTTTACAATATATTTCCTTATCAATTCTCCTTTTCACAAGATTGTGCTTTATAAGGTGTCACTGAAATAAAGCTGTGAAAGCACTCAAAGTCCAGGAAGCTCAAAAAGTATCCTCCAAGCAGCAGCTCATGCACAAGCACCAAGGACTGCATGCATGACCATAATTATTTCAAGTAGCCTCTAAAATACCTTCAAAGTGTCAAACTGCAGCCATCATCATTTTCTGCTGGCTATATTCTGTTGGCAGAACAACTGCCTTAGTATGATGAATCAGAATGGATTATAAAATTAGTAAAAAAGAACTTTGTTCTAAATCCTTTTCTTATGGTTGTTTCTTTTTTTTTTTTCTTCATTCAAACGTTTCATTCTGAGCCCCCAAAATACAACACCAATTTTTGTTTAAAATAAATACACGCATTTTAGTTAGTTTTAATTGCAAGTTTAATCTGAGTTACTTGCAAATCCAGAGTTAGCTGTTTCAGGTATTTTATATGGAGAACACCTTGATATCCTCAAAGTCTAGGAACCTTAGGACAGACCTCTGTGTTACGACAAACATGCCGGAGTTAGCTCAGCACTCAGCAGCAGTCAAATATTATTAGGACTCATTAGGAAATGTACAGAAAAGTAAACACCATCCTGTCAAAGTATACACTCATACACAGCATTCCACGTCTTCCACACTATCCAGTTTTGGTTCATATCCTGCTCCTATATTCTCCTTTTCTACGACTGCCCAGTTGAAAAAAGAAATTATGACAAAGAGTTACCAGGGTGCTCAGAGGTATCTAACAATTTTTATTGCAAGAACTAAGTAATTTGTGCTACCCTGATATGACAGAAGCGTATGAAATTCTGACTGACATGGAAAAAGTAAGAAATAATTTTCTGTGGATCTTTTACTGTATAGGAACGGAAAGCCTTAGATTAAACCATCACATGACACACTTGGCATTTTAATGAAACTGGAAATCATTGTCATGGAATATTCTGAACACCAGAAGTGGAAGAATATACATGTTTATCAAAGAAAAATGAAAAATTATCAGAAACATCTTTACTTCCATCAATCCATTAAAGTGTGATGTGTTCTCTAAAATACCCACCAAGTACTATCTGCTTTCCCTGTCTCAACTTTCTTCAAAACTATGTACCAGCCACTCTCAGGGCCAAGTTATTGAGTTTGACTGAGCATTGGTGTGACCCTGCATGGCCACTCGTAGCATCTTATAACTCTGGCTGTCAATCACCAGGAATCACTCATTCAACCAGCCCCCAGAACCATCTACCATTGAAATAACCTGGCCTGACAGTGACTGTACTCAGAAGATGTTGTCAAACATACCACACTACTTCAGCTAGGGCAAGCACAAAAGCCGGGAATGTTTATTTTCATCTACATTTCCCTTCAGGCAGAAAAATGTTATCATTGCCCTAAAGAAACCAAAATGCTAATATAGGAATGCAGGAATAGAAACAAGAACAAAATATGGAAAAAAACAAGGAAGCTACCAAAAAGAATTGAAAACATGATGTGAGAAAGAAGAGTTACCACAGAAATTAAACAAATTGAGGGGGTGGATGTGTATATTTATGTGCAAAATTAAAATCAGAAGGACAGGAAAGCAGAGAAAGCATTGAAGATGCAAAGGGGAGACAAGGTTATATAAATTGTAGCATCACAAGCCTACACAAGACATCAATCATTCTCCTTTTAAATTCCAATTTCATTGCACTGATTGCACAGTGGAGCAATTTCAATACACTCTACCCAGGCCAAAGTTGGTTCAAAACAAATCCTAAAGTGAGATGGCATAACCAGATGTGTACTAGAGGTCTATAACTAAACAGGCTTTTTATTATGTACCCAATCACCTTCTCGACATTGCTGTCCATAAATAAGACAAAAAAAATAACAAAAGCTCTCAGTGGGATGAGTTAATCTTTTTTTCCAGACAACACTGACTTTTCAATAAGAGATCAGTCAATATACACAGTGCCCAGTGTAACCTACTGACCAACTCTGAATAACCCAAATAAAATGGCACGTGGATCACTAAAAAGAGATGCTCAACAAAAGCAGATAAATAAAAGTTCTCATCTCGTTCTGTTGGTAGCAAACCCACTTTTAAAATATCCTGTAAAATGAGGACTAGCTAGAAAACTGGTTTGTGTTTCAAAACCATGTAGAAAAGCTACATATGTACTGCCTTCACAGCCACTTAACACCCAACTAAAAGAATAATGAAACAGTGACTACTGTAAGGGTTTGGAATTCTTGGGAAAGGTGTTAGAGCCAAAAGAAAGGATATATTAATCACAAATGACAAACAATTACTAACAAGATAAGAAAACTCAAAGTGTGTGTAATTAGCTTTTTCTATTAAGTATTCCACATTATTAATTGTATCCAATTTTGTCACTCATCTAGCCTTGCACTGGGCACTTTTATTTCATTAGCCAATTATTCAAATATAAATTTACTATCAAAGAAAATGCAGGAGGCATTAAGTATTGGCATAAGGAGCAAATCCTTAAAAAAACTGAAAAAGCAAAATTCTCACTTCTATGCCAAGTGACAGGAAAATCAACTCTTTTGTGAGCAGGATGAATTAACAGAACACAAGAAACAGAGGAAAGGAAATAAAAATGACTGCAGGTATCCAGAATACCAGGAAGATCTCCCAAGCATGGAAGGGGGTGGAAAAGACAGTGCTTTTCATCTGTGGAGGACAAGGTAAAAACTGCACATTCTAACAAAACACAACCTTCCTGGGCTAATTTAAGCATAGCTTTGAGGTCTACATCTAAAAATTACTTGCTCCCCAGTGCCATCCTGAAGGAGATGTGTGCCACAAAGGATGTTTGTTTGTTACTGATCTGGATGTCTATACAAAGAAACGAGAAATTATTCTTCCAGGTAATCCTCTTTACTTTAAAAATATAATGTTTGCTCATGTCAAAGTCTCCATCTACATTTTGCATCTCTACCTTCCTCAGCTTTCCAAGGGCCAAAAAAGAAAGAAAATAAGCCCTATTTTTAATGCAATTCAATATGGTTTAGAGTTGCTTTATCCTCTACTTTCCTCAGGCTTCGTTACTGGTCCAAATTGATGGGCTTTTAATGTTTCGCCTTTGGATTTAATTACTTCACAAAGAGAACAGCTCACCTAACTCCATACATTTCCTCATCATCTTAAGCTCCCTTCAGAGCTTAGAAAATGGCAACTTCTGGCACACATACGACTTCAGTGAATTTGACAATGTGAATCTTGTTGAAAGAGGGAAATCCTGCCCTGGATGATAAGGTTACAAGCAGACATCAGTGACTCGGTAGACTAATTCAATTACCTCACATACTACTGTTGGGAACTGTGTCTTCAAACCAAGTGGAAAACTGGACTGTTTCAAAGATAATGGTACCTAAACTCTGAGATGAAAATACATCTCAAACAAGAAGGTGCTGTGGTAATATTAGTGCTACAGGAGCATGTGTACTTGAAGTAATTTCAGCAACTAATCCCTTCTTCACAGATGTCCCATCTGAGTATGATTTTACAGTTGTGTTTCCCACAGAATCTCTCTTTTGTGTAACACACAGCCCAAATGGCAGGTTTACTTTTACTGGGCTTTACTTTTATCCTCAATAAGTAAAAAAATTTCTTGCCTTAAGTTGTCCACTGTGTCCAATTGCATAGCATGCTTTATATAGAGAATATAAGTCACAACTTATTCAACAGAGCAAGGCAAAACTTCTTAAAAAACCCACCCAAACAAGCAAACAGCAAGGAAAAAACACCCACAAACCCCTGCCATCCAACCCTCATGAAAAAAACCCAAACACCCCAAAAAACCCAAATCCAGAAACACCCTTAATAAGACAATATAGTATTAATTCCTCACATTTTAAATGCATTCTGACTCAGCAGTTGTGGGAAATAAGAAACAAAAGACCTTAATTACCATTGATAGTATAAGTATTTTAATCAGTAAGAGCATTGTAATACCATTGACTTCTATTTCACAATTTTTTTTTCAAAGCAAATAGTAAGAAATTACACTAAATGGTTGTTGGCCATACAAGATTATTCCTTGCTAAAGACCACATAGTAAATGACATAAGAACTCCCAATACCCCATTCTTTAAAGGCATAGAGTTCTGAGCAAATCCAACTTTTAAAGACATTTTTTTCCAAACTGTAGCAGTATTTTAAACACCTGCACATAACGCTGTAAGTTCACAATTAAACATTTTCCTCAAACAGAAACAGTTAAGTTAGGCCACATGTTAAAGCATTCTTTAAAAGCTAACATAATCAAATAAAAACTAGCTTTCAAATACATATCCACCAGACAGATCCAAGAAACACTAAATAGCCCACACCAAATCTGCAATTTCCATTACATGGCACAGATTAAAATAGAGATAAATAATAATTTATAGAGATAAATATATAAATAAATTAAATAATAAATAATATATAATAAATATCTAATAAAATAATAAATAATTATAGAGATAAATAATAAATAAATTAAAATAGAGATCAGTCAGTCCATTTTAAACAGGTAGTGAAGCAACACTTTTTTCCTGTCCTCTGTTTTTATAGGAAAAAAATCCTATTTTTACAAGAAAACTAAGAAAAAAATAAAAAAACCTAATCAATTTCAGGAAAAAAAACTTGGAAAATTTCATCTAAAGTATTTGAGGAGAAGAAAAATTACTAGAGGAGGAACTGTAAGGTAAAAAAATCACTGTTACAATCTTGAGTATAAAAATTGATCAATAATCTACACATAGATTCCTAGAACAGTTTGGGTTGGATGAGACCTTACATCATTCTTATAACATTTCTTGAAAAAAAAAAAAAAAAAGGTAAATCAATGCAATTGTTTTATTACATCAACACCATCTATACCAGAACATTAAACTTACAATGGTAGTCAGTACAGGAAAAGTAACTGACATTTTATGCACAACAATTCTAATCCTTGACTTCCCCATCCTCTCCAGTGTCTCAAAAATACAGGCAACATTTAAATCATCCTTCTGATCTCAAGAATGTTGATGTGGATGTTAACAACACTTTCTCTTTAAAACTACAAGTGCAAGCAACTTTACATTTGAACAGCTTCAGAAATAAACATGGTAAGGTATGAAAGTTACACTTAAGTTTTCTTTTTTTCTTAATAGAATACTTTTACTTTTCAGACATCTTGCACAACGGAGACCTAAGAGAGTCATGAATTTCTGCTCTATTCATCGAAGGTGACTTGTCAACCTCTTTGCCCTCTACCGAGTTCAAGTGAACCCTTTTATTTAAAAGAGTATGATTTAAAATATTTGGACCACTTTCAATAATTAAGTATTTAAGTAAATAATATTTCAATTTATGGTATTGCCTTTCAGGGGGGGCTTGTTTTTGTTTTCTTTGTCTCTTTAACTAAGTATGTAGCACTTGTTCATTTGCTTTTTAGAATAGAATCACACTTGAAGAATAAATCACTCAAAACACTAATACAAAATATATCAACATAGCAAGAAACTGCTAAAAATTCCTTGTAACGTGAGTTCTAATTGAAAAAGTAACCATGTGTTTTACTGGCACTGGATATTAATTCATTCAGCACTAGGCACAGACAAGGATCAGATACTTTGGTTCAAAGACAAAGTGTCAGATGTTTAAGAAACAAATACCTCGAGAATTCCGATGTAGGTCTCAGCAAGCAGATTTGTCCTGCTCAGCTTAAATGCATAGGATTTGCATTTTTAAGGTAAGGAACTATTACCAGGGCAACAAAATCAAAATTTAATGTCTTTCAACAAAATAAAAAGCAATAGGTAACTTACACATCCATCATGCACATTCAAGGTTGCTTCAAGTTTTAATCTTTGGATAAATTCTCTTCTCCCTGTAAAGAAAAACACTGATTAATTACTTTTTAAAAATAATCACACTGAAGAAGTAGCTAAGTCCCTGCTAATGAGTATTGGCAGCTAAAAACCTAAACAATGAAGAACTAGAATATAAATGTAAATCTTGAAACAATTCATATGGTATTGTTATTTCAGTAAAGAACTGAAAGGTGATCTTCCAAACGTTACCTACAAATCTACATCTTGTCTTCAGCTAGAAAAAACCCAGCTTCAATTTTCTTATTAATGCTGCATTGGAAAAGTAACATTTAAGACCAGTACCATTCCCCTATATTTAAGGGATAAAATGCAGTGGAAACTTTTGGAAAGGTGATGTGAGAGGAAGAAATTAAGGGGAAACAAGAAATCTATAAATGCGTACTGAATAAGGCAAGGCCCCCGGAAATTTATGTCCTTATTCCCCATACACAAACTGCTCTACCACTGCACTTAAAGACACCACTGTACAAAACACACAAACAAGGAAAAATAAAGCATATTGACAAAAATGTGGTCTTTTCCTGAACTAGATATTTAAGCACATAGCTTTCATTTAATTCACATTGTCCCCATTCAATGGAAACAGGTTATAATGAACCTAATATTCCTTTGAAAGCACTTTCAGAAAAGATAAATACTGATGAACCTGATATTTTCACTTGAATCCTAAAAGCATTTAAACTTGAGGATCAATACCTTTTTTGTCCCATGTTTGTACAACTCTCAGAACGAAATTTCAGGTAAGAATATCAGACTGTAGACCTGTGCTGGGCTGCACTGTTTTTCAATATGAAATTATGGAACTCACTCAAAATTGACCTTCCCTTGAAGAAACTACGGAACCAAGAAAAGAACTACAAGGGCATGTCACAACAGGACAAGGGGGAATGGCTTCAAACTGAAAGAGAATAGGTTTAATAGGATATTAGGAAGAAATTCTCGGCTGTCAGGGTGGGGAGGCCCTGGCAGAGGTTGCCCAGAGAAGCTGTGGCTGTTCCATCCCTGGAAATGTTACAGGCCAGGCTGGACAGCAACCTGGTCTAGTGGAAGGTGTGTCGGCTCACTGCAGGGAGATTGGAATCAGATTATCTTTAAAGTCCCTTCCAATCCAGCCCACTCTGTGATTCACTACTCTTCATTTATCCATATTTTTATCTTGGAGGAACAGATTTTACTTGAAGTTCTTAATGGTTGGGTTTTTGCACCTTCCAGTTAAATTCTATTCTTTTTTTTCAAATCACTGAATGACTTCTGTATTTTCAATGAAGATTATTCTTTTCAGGTTAATTTGATTTCACTTGTTTGTAAGTAAATGTGAATACAGAGGTGGGAAATATCACCTGCTGCATCCTTGTACCTCACTTTGCATAACAGAAACCCAACAATTGGCTGCTGGGCTGCTAATGTAATGCAAAATACAGTAAGACATGACCCCCAAAAGCACAACTTCATTAAGAAAGGCACACTCCATAGGCCAACACAAAAATCCAGTGTTTGCCAGTCCCATCACACTTTCAGCTGCAGAACAAAAAAGCTTGATAGCAGTGAGTGATTCTTGGGCACTGCACTGCACACATCTGGATGTGAAGTGTGCTTGCTCAGAATCCTCTAGACACACACAGTGAAGATCACTGACTAATTTTTAAAAACAAGCAGAGCAACAGACTCTTCTCTCCTTACTGCATGCTCTGATCTTAATCCAAACCACTTAAACCAGCAAGTAAGAAGCAGTGACTGTGTTCCAGTCTCATTTTCAATTGCAATTTTTATTTCCTTAGAGAAGTCTATTGACAAAATTATATATGAACTGACTTGCTGTTGTTAGATTAGGATATCTTGGTCTTCATAAGAACACTGTACCTGTACAAGTTTCAGTAAATGTTTAACTAGAGATGCAGGCAGAAGGTGCCTCACATATTTAACACTTGTCCATTTTAAAAACACTAAAGCATGTGTTAGGATTGCACATGCTAGCATATGTGATTTGTTACATATGTGATTAGTTATTTATCATTTGATCACTATCTAGCTAAGTACTGATCTCGGATGTCTCTTCCAACCCAGTTAATTCTATGATTCTATGATCCTATGACTCGAGGAAGGAATGCAATACAAGCAAAACTGCAACACTTACACAGTTTCCTTATTCCCTAAAGTAAAGAGGGAGCAAGGGAGAAAACAGTTGAAGTGTTTTGCCTCCAAAAGCCTATTTGATTAACTGCTAAACACCATAAGACAACTGAATGGATTGTTTCTAATTTATCTTATCGCTTAAAACTCGAACCACGGGATTCTAAGTGGTGGGTTTTTTTCTGAAATAAAAAACTGAACTACTCTAATAAACTGACCTGAAGAAAATACTGCCTCTGCATCTGCTGTTGTTAAAGTCTGAGTAATATCAGTGAATCTGTGTTCCTTGTACTTCAGCAATGACTTCCACAGGTTCACTGGTTTGATAACAAAGCTCAGCAATCTCTACTAGGATATTTTTCACCTGATTATTTTTGTCACTGACCCATTTTTATTGAAAAAAAAAACCAAACACCAATACTTGTTGGGTTGTTTTGTTTTATTCTTCAGGTGCATCACAACTCTTATTGTTAGATGTTCTAACAGTCAAATTTTCCATGCCAAGGACTCTGCTCTCACAGGTGACAAGAATCTTCACGATCCTTAATTCTCATTCATCTAATCCCATGGTTACCTGTTCTTTCCACCTTCCAACACAGGCAGCCCTCCTGCTTCCCCTTTCAGCTACAATAATGGAGGAGACCCCAGTCTTTGAAAAAACCCCTGTGTCATGTTTTGGTTTTAGAGCACCCAATATTGTGTCAGGCTCTTGTGAGAGCCAAAAACTATTTCTCTTTCCCCTTAACTGAGAACTGCCACTAGAAACAGATTAATTTATTTCAATAAGGATGCTTCAACATGTCATTTCCTGTATTCAAATAGGGCCTGTCTAAGACAGGGATCAAATGATCAAGGGTGTCATCAGCAACATGATCTCACTAGACAGTGGACTATACATGGGGTTTGCTCTGAAGCTGCTCAGATAAAGCTACAGATAAGAACACGCTAAAACAAACCAAAAAAAGCCTTCTTAAATTTCAAATGGCAATGATGAGCCCTCTGTGAAATGTTTACAAAGCTGAAATTTGGAAAGCTATCAAGCTAATGCTCCACCCACCCATTTTCACCAGACACTGTGCACCAATTGAAGCCTCAAGGTCTAGTGCCACTCTCGGTAGAACAATCAATAGTATTTTCAGTTTTTATCCATCTACCCATTTTCACCAAACATATGCACTAGCCTCAAGGTACAGTGAAACCCTCAATACAGTGATTAGTGACTTTTTTTTTTTAAATATATTAATCTAGAAACTAGAGGACCATTTCCAAGGCCATATTCTATTTCTGAAAGAACAACATCTTGAGTTACTCATAATGAATTTAAAGATGGAAAAGCGGGTGAAAGAGAAGATGCAGCTGCTACCTTGTAACTTTATTTCTGCAGAACATCCACTGCACACACAAGGTCAAACCAAGGGCTGCCTTGCTGCTCCCATCTGGAGAATTACCTAACTTGGGTGTTTGGAAGCGTTCACAGCTCTAATCTCACTTCAGGAAGCAACACCAAAATACCACAATATCCCCTGTATTCCCAGCTCACAGTCCTTATGACACCATTTAGGTCACAATCCTCAGTTTAGGAATTGCTGATCAGGTGCTTTCTACATGGCTATTTTGGCAGAGGTACACATACCTTTCTTTTGTAAGCAACTTTGAGTCAAAGCTGCTTCAGAACTGATGACAGCAGAGAAGTTAAATGTTTTGAGGACGTAAAACCTTCTTATATTTAAAACTGTGCTCCAGAATTTCCCACTGAAGAAGTATAGATCATTTCATGATGAAGGTTTAGCTTTAAAGTACATTTGTGCTCTACAGAAATACAACTACATTTTGATCCAATGCAGCACCACCGTGGCATGAGACATTAAAAGACAACCCTTATTCAGTAATAGATCCCATTTATCAAATGAACACTCATTTATATCAAGCTGGCTCTTTCCAAGGCCAAGTCCCTCAGCGCTGGCTTGCTGTGACATTTGGAATGCCCTAGTTTAAAACTGAAATGGAGCCAGCATCTGTTCCCAATTTAGAGCACATGTTATCTTGCACTCTAAGTGCATTTCAAAACCACTCCTGATTTTTCAGGGTAGAGTTTATGGGTTTCTGAAGCAACTCCACAAAAAGATGGCAAGTCCAGTTCTTGTATACAGCTTATTTTGCTCAAACTCTATGTATGTCAAACTCTGCATCATTATCCAATATAACTTCTGATCCACACTTCAATAGGCTGTTTTTCAGCAACCAGAATTCTCCATATACCACACAGTAACCATGACTATACACAATATGCACTGAATTAACTTTCATCAAGGTAGGTCAAAATTCTTGAAGATGAATTAAAATCTTGAAAATAATTTGTTTAACTAAATGGGCTGACAGTGGCCCCATTTTATAGTCATTCAAAGTGTGACACAGGAAACTGAAGCAATTTATAAAACGAAAGAGTGAACCATCAGTACTGCTAGAAACCAAATCCACTGGTGTGACCTCCAGTCCTTTGAACAAGGCCCTGAGTTATATTTCTTCATTGTTCTGTACTACTGTATAAATGCCAAAAGATTATAATCTTGGTTCTGTCAGTGTTTAAAAGAACACCTTTCAAGTGACTACAAACAGCTACTTCACTATGGTTTAAGTTCAAAACAGGTTAACCCAATTTTTTCTCTGCTTTTAATGATACATCACAAAGTCTGAAAGTTTGAATGCTATACAGAAAACGTAAAATATTTTAGTGTCTAGGAAGAGCCTTACCTACCCTTTTAATATGTAAGAGCTTTGCTACTAAAAACCCAGCATCAAACAACTTGGTGTTGATCAAGCTTGTAACTCAACTCCTAACACAAGCTTAAGGAATGAGCTTTATGTGTTAAGAAACACAAAACCTTCAGCTCTCAACACTAAGACAGAAACTACAGAAGGCAGGACACTGTGCCCTCAGTTACAACCCAGCAAGCCTGTAATATTCTTATGATAAGTATATTGATGCAAAAGTTGATCTCAAATAAAGCCCACAAAAAGAGATCTGAAATTAAAAAAAATTTAAAAAAAATTAAAAAATAATTAAAAAAAAAGCAGTTCAGCAATGTTTTACACATTTTAGGGTGATCACTAAGCATTTTGAAAAATACTTTGGTTTAGGTTTGCTTCTACTGTAACATCACAGATAAGACTTGTTTGTGTTTGTGGCAAAGGCTGTAATTAACTTGCAAACACATTTCAGATATCAAGTGTCCACTCTTGAATATAAGTTTCCATTGGGCTCCAAAACTACATGATACAAGCTACATGATATAAGCTTTAAACCAATACGCTTAATTTCTGTTTGATATTTACCATGTTTTATTATGCCTGAAAGATACTTAATACTTAAAATCTAACTGTATTAATATCAATTGTTTAATATGTTCTCAGTGCAAAAATGTGGCATAATGCACACCTCCCTGTCTCAGAGGAGGCATTTTATCTGTTTATTCCAAGCACTAGCTGTCAGGTGAGGGTGCTGTGCTGACTAGTGCTAAGTGGATTTCATTCACAAGTACACCATATTCTGACAGCTCTCCTGCCCCCTCACACTGTCCATAGTAAATTCTTCTGTATTGTTCCTGCCACAGATTGCAGCTGAGCAGAAGGTAAAACAAGTGCAGTTTTGCAACAGGAGAAAAAAAATGCCAGTTTTCAGCAATTTTGATATTTATTTGATCCCTTAAAGTAGTCCAATGATATGCAAATATACAAACTGATATCCAATGATATCCAATATACTAATTACTCACTGAGATAAAAGGCACTTGAAATTATTATATTAGGTCATGGATATTTCTAATTTCTACAGAGCAGAGGACAAAATTCATTATTCACGTGATAAAACAAAGAGAAGCTGTATCTGTGAAAAGACAACCAAAGACAAAAAGATAACACATACCACCTTACTCTTCTCTGACAAAACTATCTGAAACAGCTCAAGTGATTAACTGGATGTAGGATTAACCACATGCAAAAGCTTTTTTCTGTTCTCTCCACCAGCACTAAAATATGTCTCCCAAGGAAACACCTTGAAATTCTGAAACAGATACCAACACAAAACCAAGGAGTCATCAGATCAAGAAAAATACACTTGAGCACTGCTTTCTTCTCATCAAAGGATTAAAGGAGGCTTCCATTAATTGAAGGCAAAAAGGAATATTATGCAGAATGTTGCAAGTCAGGGTAAATAGCACTACTGTAGGTTTCAGCACATCTTTGGAAATGCTTTTTGTTGACTTTGAAAAGTCTTCATCTGAAACTGTTACGTGGAACAGTAATGTACATTGAACATTTTCTTATAAAAGTGATATCAATATAGTAACCCAGACAATCTTTACAACACTGGGAAACACATACTAGGTACTTGTTCTCAAGTACTATTTATCTGTGTAACCCCTAAGGTTAATTAGGAGTTCCACTTTCCAGCCAGAGAAAATGATAACCAAGAAGGTGAAACGGGGATTGCTCTGCCACAGTGCGAAAGTCTGAACTGCTCGAGCAGAACCAAGATCTGTCGCCTGCAAGCACTCACACAAAATGAGTCCTGGGGCATGGAAAATCATAGCAGAAGGAAAGAAAACATTACTGGAATCTGCTTTTAAGAGGGGCACATTCCTAGCAGGCACGCCCAGGCTGAGATGTGTGCTGAGTTCTGCTGCCAGTGCTTCCATTACCTCTAAGTGTCTGGGAGAGGCTGCTGATCCTCCCAGTCAGCCACCAGGACCAATCACACCAATTTTGGACAAAGATTCTGGAGTATATATAAACCTACTATTTAAAGTTGTTTAAGCTCACTGGATACTCATTTTTAAACAGATTAAGTGATTATATAGAAGCTTACCAACATATCTAAAGAGCCAGGTCTTCTAGCAAAAGAAAAAAACCAAGCAGGGCCTGCCCTTCCCACAAGAGTGTTCCAGTGAAAATGAGAACACGGGGGAACTGATTTAAAACATTTACCATTCTGCACACCTACCTAATTAAACATGCCATTTAATCCTGAGTAGTACAGGCATTGCACACTGCTGGGTTTGGGGGAACAAGAGAAATAAAGAGAGTTTTAGGTAATGTAACAGGCACAGTTCAAAACCCTTTAAGATTACAAGTGTAAACACTTGGAATTTTCCCAGGATTAGAGTTTGAAGATAGATGATATCAAAAGTTGAGATCAAGTAGAAAGCTGAGTCTTGCTGGTAGATGACTATTAAGTTAACAATGTGACATAGGTTAAATTATCATTGAGCATTTAAAAACAAACAGGGAAAAAAAACCCACCTAGTTTTTAAAAATTACACCACATTAAACATCCTAGATGACAAAATAATGTTATTATTTAACTCAAGGGACTCCTTTTTTTTACTGAATAGAGTTTTCGGGACATAACAGTTTTATGTTATGGTAAAGAACCACATTTTCCCTCATTTCCAGGGAAAGGTAAATAACAGGAACACATTACTATAACAGTACCAACAAACCCATGCAACCTAAGTAGGGAGGTGGGTTTGGTTTAATGGTTCCATTTCGATACTGGTTTTATATATAATAGTTTTAATTTCTATATAAGTGAAGTTTCATAATTTGTGTTGAACAAACATTACTAATGACTCTGAACGCATTCTGTTCACAAGGCAGAGAAGGATGGATCCTCATCTTCCTCATGATATCTACTAAGCAGAGAGCAGTCAGCATTAATGACACATTCAGTTTTCCCAGAGGAAAGCCTGCAAATCCTTGAAGAACAAAATGAGGGGAAAAAAGGGGATTTAAAATTCACTGATGTGACACAGATCAGACTCATGATACTCGCACTCAATATTTAACAATTCAACACACACTAAAGCATTTGGGACATGTCTGAACCAGCAAAAAAAGACACAAAAGCAGTAAGACTTGCACTTAAACAGTGAAAAATCCATCTTTGAAGCCTGGCACACTTTGTGTCTGGACTGATCTTTTTCCTTACTGCTGGGACAGGACTAGTCTCAAGTGTCAAAAGGTTCTTGATACATGATCAGTTATGTCCCACCAGACTATTCTGGGGACATTCAAGGATAAAAGATCAGAAATCACATGCAAAGTCACAAGAACTTGTAGTATTGCAGTGCAACAACTTAAAAGAGACTGAACACAGATATGTTTAATGGTCTACCCTAATGCAGTTAATGGAAGCAATCCAACTGGAAGAAGGCTACAGAGAGGAAAAAAAAATTAAAATAAATAAAGAAAAGAAAGAGATCTAAAGGATCTCTCACATCACTGCCTCATCCTGAAATACAAATCCAGTACACGCTGTACACGACTTGTTTTTGCAGCAGGAGACAGCTTTCATGTAACCAAAGCTCATTATTAGAAGATCAAGGTACAACTTAACTACAGAGCTGTCTGAAACACTCAGGATCAAGACACAGGCAGTTATTTACAAAGCAAACACATTCCTGGTACAAAGATTGTCTTTAATAGCACACAATGTAAATTCAATGAAATATTGCAATCAAAAATGAAAATATGTTTGAAGTGCACACAAACCTCTGCAGTTTCCAGCTGTTTGCATGAGAACACTGAGGCTCCAAAGAATATAAAGCAAATACATTTGCACCCTGAGACTGATTCAAATATAATAATTATGCATGCAAAGCCTACAACACTCACACTTCTTGGCAGCCACTAACACACATGATTAATGTTCAGTGCACAGACATTACACATAAGGTTAATCCCTTAAAATCAAAAAGCACAAGTACCTCTGCATAGTTCAGCCCATTTCAAGCAAAACTGCAGAAACACAAAATGCCTCTTGAATTTCTGAGGGACAGAAAATAGCAATCTCAAACAGCTGTACCAATTTTTGATCATTTCCTTCTAGCCGAATGCAATGGCAGAAATCCCCCCTTCATTAATGTTGTTGTCATATGTCAAAATACAACAGCAGCAAAAATGTTGGTGATTAAATAAATTAAAACATCAAAACTCAGTACGTTAATTGACAGCAACATCTGACCTACACAGTCGTATATTAAAACAACAAAAAAAAAAAGGAAAAAATAAAACCCAAACCCCAAGTTTCTGCAAACAAGTGCTACTGAAGAACATAAAACTGTGATCTGTAAGGGTCTACAGTTTTTTACAAATTGATGTTAATACATAAAAAACCAGAAAGTGTACTCCTATCGATCCCCAGCATCCTAAAAACAAACACTGGAATTCTTTCTCTTTATTCAGGACAGAGTGACAGAAGGCACTGAGTAATCCCGGTCCCTGCATGTATTTTTTTTAAAAAAGAAAATACCTAAAAATGATCATCAACACGTTGTCACAGAAGTAGCAACATTGGGCAACACAGAGGAGACAGAAGCAGTAACACAAACCATAACAATTGAACCACAAAACACACAGGAAAGAATTAACTGAAAAAAGGTCATGATATTAACTACAAGCAAAGATTTCTGAGATGATAACAGCAAAACAAGCTATCAAATTTACTTAGAGGTCCAAATTTATTTGCAGGTCCAACTGCCTCCTGTACCTCCATCTCCATAGCTCAGTTAATCTATGAGGGAAATAATCCTAAAGATAACAGAAGGCTGATTAGACTGAAATTAAAACTAAGTATTCAGCACTCAGGCACCAGAAATACTCATCCAACCTTAATCCTCCCTCCCAGCTCACATCTCCTTTGGGTTTTCTGCTATGTACCAAATTATAACCACACAGCATTTATCTGTTGCCTTGTCTGGATGATTCTGCTATGCTATGCTTTTATTTTCCTTTACTGATATTAAAGCATTTAACATGTGTGTATTTATTCTCTGAGGTGATTTACTTTGAAGTAGAGAAAAAAAGTCATTAATCTGGTATGCTTGGATCAGCCCTAACATCTTTCCCCCAAAGCTGTTTGAGATGTTCACATTATGCCTCTCTGTTCCTTGGTACCAATTTAAATGAGATAATATCAAGGAATTTGTTTCAGACAGTCTCTTTATTAAACTCCTCTAAATTCAATTTGCTATCAACAGGTCTCAATGACACATTGTTCTTTCAAGTGCTCATCTGTATTTTTTTAAGGACTGTAGTCACTAAGTCTTGCTTTTATTAACAGGGGGGAAAAAGCCCCAAACATATCCAGCTTAAGACAATACTTGATCACTGTACTCTCTTTTGTTTATCTCAATTAAAAAGTAACATCCTTTTTCTGCAATGCTCTTATATGTCTTAAACTTTTCTACACAACCAGTGAAAATGCAATGACTGTACCAAATTTCCTGCTTTCCTTGTGTTTCCTGCCTCCTTCCAAAATTAGATTGAGCATGTTAAAGATGTTTCACAGGTGTATTTGCCTCTAATTCATTTATTACACGGTGATTGCAATTCTGATTCTGCCTTTTTCTATTATTCAGAAAAAATCTCTGATGAAAAAAATCTGAAAAAGGTAGAGTTGAACTATATCTTTCCCAAATCTTCAGTCAGTCCAGTTTCCCGAAGTATTTGGTGTGTGACAGAATATATCACTGCAGAACTAGTTTCTGGGCACACACTGAAGTGCAGTGGAAAATGATGCACATCAGGAAGTTACACTGTTTACATTAAAACATCAGATTTGTGTCCTCATAATCAGGCAACTGGGCAAATTTATAACGGTCCTTTTCCAAGCAGAAGTTAATTTGAAGACTTGTAGAAGAAAAAATAACATAAACCACCTCTAGCAGTTCTGGAGCTTAGTTGTGACAGATGAGTGGTTTTAACTCATGTTGGAAAAGAAAATTATTACAAGAGGTTTAGGATATGAAATGTAACAATCTACCTGAAAATAACTAAACATCAAAAGTATTATGCAAAGAATTAAAGAAGAAAGGTTGATTAAATACACTGTGACCATTGCCAATTCTGCAAGAGCACCAGCTACAAAGCTGATCATAGTAAAGCTGTCTAACCCTTCTTACTCTGTGTTATTTTCAAAGGCCAAGACACCACGTGTTTAAATATAGCTGGAGCAAAAACTGGGCAAAACAGCACCTCTCTTTCTGGCTGTTCTCCCTGGCGTTCTAGTTTCCGTCCTGCTGGGCTTTGTGTGTTTGTTTGTTCAAGAAAAGCAAAAGAGAGAATGAAAGTTTACAGCATTTTAAGGAACTAACTTCACTCTCGCACCCCAGACAATATTTCAGGAAGAACCAAACTCTATCCACATTCAACAAACCACTACTGGTTTTCTAAAGCGATATGTTAATGAACGTAACACAGTCAATATCAAAACTAACCAGTTTTCCATGCACGTAAACAGCTTCTCTTGCCTGTTTTTCCTGTTTTTCAACCCTGCCTATAAGCAGGGCAATCAACTTACTTCAAAACTTTAATTAGTTTTGCTTTCACTGTGCTTCATCTCTGTGCAGAGAGGGAACTACTGAAACCTAAGTAGTTCACAGTAAGTTCTTCCTACCTACATAATATATTCACAGTTCTCTTCTCAGTACAAAATGTTGAAGCTTTATAAAATCTGACCATGATGAGCCTCACTACTGGTTTGCTTACAGTGAATTTTTCAATTTCAAACCTCTCCCCAGTCTTAAAAAACAAGATGATAAAAACTTAGTAAGATATGAAACAATCTTTAAAGAGAGGGAGTGGAAGCTCAGACATCACAGCTCTATCTCTTAGATATCTGGTAAGCTTAAAAATTTCACATCACAAGAAAAGAAGATTTCAGAAAATAGTATGTGAACAGGGATAACAGAGATTGGGAAGAACTGATTATTTTGGTATTTGCTTCCATTGTGTCAAGCACCACAATTTCCAGCAAACACTCTGAGCTAAAAACCAGCAGACTATTTTAGACTGGCAGACTTTCTCTGGGTAACCTGCTATGTCAGATAAGAAAAATAACCAACCAAGAAGCAAAAAGCCCATAACAAATTAACAAAAAAAAAAAAAAAAAAGGAAAAGTCTTCATTGTTCCTCCTGACTAAACAGAGCCACTCTCACCAGCATGACCCTTCACAGGAAAGCAAATAATTACATATAAATAATACCATCACATTAAATATTCCAGAGAACTTTCTTTCACCCATGCTGCCATTTCTCCAGTCAAATCATCATATGCTGTATTTAATCTACTTTACCATGTTGGCACAGAATACTTTCCCTGCTGTGAGAACCTACAGGTCCACAAGTCACTGAAACTAGGATGCAAAATTGCAGCAAAGGTTCTGAGAGTCTTCTTACAGTATCTCAACTGATAATTACACTTGTCAGTTTCAAAGCAGAGCTTAAGTGCTTCACTAATTTAAGTGCTACAGTTTACTATCAATGTTTTCCAGTGTAAAAGCAACGTGATGTTTTTAACAACTGCAAGTAGTCCGATACTCAGTTTCCATCGGCGATCCAGCAGCAGGACTCCTCCCACGAGCACTGGGCTAAGAGGACACCCAAAGTGAATCCAAGAGAAGAGAGTTACTGACAGCCCTCCCTGAGGACTGGCTTTCTCTGGAGACTTCAGATACAGATACAAGCACTGTTTGAAATTGAGACTAATTAGCCTACAAATGCTGAAGAAAACGTCGCTAACAGATACATTGCCAAGACCCACGTTCTCCCTCTCTCACCACAGCGGGGACTCTTACCAAGTGATAGCATCTGAAGGACACACCCCAGGCACACTTGCATTGCCCCACCTTCATGAGGTGTTTCTGTGGAACTCTGTCCAGAACTGACTAGGATTCAGAGCAATTATTTAGGGATCTTGCAAAATCAGACAGAGTTTTGCAAGGACATAAATTCCACGGGTGAATTATCCACATGGAGAGGTACAATATGATGCACAGATCCTTCCTGGAGCAGCTGTTTTCGAAAGCTGAAAGGGGCTATAAATAGAGTGTCACTTGATTGCCAGTTCAGATGAAACTAAAACATGGGGTAAATAGGAAACAGCAATCAGTTCTCAAATGTCTTCCTTCAATACAGAGTCACTTTCAATATTTCTGCTACTTTACGTCACAGCATATCACTATGATTTTATCCCACTGAATGTCTCACTATGCCATTACTATTCACACAAATACATCTTCTCTCCAACACACTGTGAGCTGCATTGGTAGTTATGGTTTTCATTTGATTTGGTGGCTGAAAAACAGTAACAGACAATGAAGAAATATATAAACTTCTTCATTTTGTACTGCCATCCATAATGGCTTTGACAAATTTATAAAAAAAAAATCCCCCCAAACAAACAAACAAACAAAGCAAACAAACAAAAAAAAAACAACACACAAAAAATGCACATGGGCAGTGCCTCAAGTTTCCCAATACTATTTTTAAGCCAAAATGAAATTCTTGACTTGCACTTGTTCTGTCAGCCAGACTGCTGAAACGTTACCCAAAAAAAAAAAGTAAATAAGAAGAAATCTTCCTTCCCATTCAGAGCAGGTCAGCAGTGACCAACAACCAGTGCTACCCATCCAAACAACAAAGCTCCTACATGGAACTGCTGAAGTCTGAAAGGGAAAAGACCCACATAGACACTAAACTACAGACAAAAAGGCACAACAACCGGCCTGTTGTCTTGTAAATCTGCACACAAGCAACTACACCTGACTAGTGGGTTTATTAAGGCCATAAACACCATTTTGGGTAAAAGTGCAGTGGCTCCACAAGACAAGCACACTATGTACCAACCCCTTCATTAAAAGTAGGAATCGGTAAGGACTGAGCATCTCCTGCCACCACCAACACGAATCTCAACATAATTCAGAGGGAATGCTCTCCCAGGCCCTATTTTCTCAAGGCAATAAAGCTATTGAAGTTGTTTAGGTTAAATGAAAAACAGTAAATATGAGACCTTAACCTTAAGCCACCAGAGAGATTTTGTTCTTAGCTAAAGTTGTGTACATTTTACTGGAGAAGCATCCAGAAAAGAGATCTTAGTAAATCTTGGAGAATGATTTCAACTGATCAAATCTTAATAATTCAGCTGTCAGAGACACAATCATGCAAGAGCAAAAGAAAAATAAACAAACAACCACACAAAACCCCCAGAAACAACAACAACAACAATAAACCCCCAAATCATAAAGGTCTTACAGTGCTTCCTCAGAATCTGCACACTACAGTCCTAATTTTAACACTGAGCTTTTCTGCTCTGAGCTTTTCTGCTCTGACTGGAGCAGGAAAAAACAAACAAACCAACCAACCACCCCAAAACAAAACAAAAAAAGAAACAAAACCCCAACCCCCCCGAAACTCCAAATCAAGTCAGAAGGGTTGATCACTAAAACTTAGGACAATCCTCTGCTACGACTTGGCCAAAAACAGCTGTCAAGACACAACAAAAGTCAAAAGCAAGTTAGACCATTAGGTTTTTTTTAATTTTAGGACCTCAAAAATGCTTTCTAAGGGACTTCTGTGCATGTGGGTGCTACACACACACACACACACACACACACCCCTCGCTGGTGTGGAAACCAACCAGCAATGACCTTGATTTCCTTCGGTGGATTTCTGACTGCTAAGGGACCACGGGCAGAAAACTACCGAGTTAGGCTCAGTAATGTGATATCCCACCTTAAATTCCACCAGGAACCAAGAGGAAAACTAATACTGACCACGGTCAGAAACGCCTGGGAGGCACAAGAAGATCCACGTTTTACAGCGCTGTAAATCAGCTCCATCTCGAGCACTCGGAGGTTTCGACTCAAAGGCAGGAATTGCTTTGCCACTCAAGCACAAAAGAACAACCCATTTTCCCTGGAGAGCTACCCCCTCCCTCCCCAAAAACCCACGGCGGCACTACGATGGATCCACCAGACCTCCAAAACCACGGGAATAAATATTGTGGAGTTGGGTTTTTTTAATATTTTTGGTAACGTTTCGCATGAAACCTGCGCCATCACAAAGACCACACCAACAGTTCCTTCTACACCACAGGAATGTCCCCGCGGCCTCGCGAACCGAAAGTAGCGCTGGGTTTAACTTCCAAAGTGGAAATAACCTGGACAGGGCGTGGGAGGGCGACTGGAGAGCCGGGGACATAAATCCCGGCTGGATCGGGCGATACCGGGCGCGTCCCGGCTCCCGGACCCACGGGAACACCCCGGGATCGCCCGCGCCATTATCCCACGGGCGTTCACGCGCTTTGTTCCCGGCAAACCCGGACCCTGCCCGGCCTCCGGGGATGATCCCGGGGCTATTCCAAACCGCCGCCGCCGCCCAACTTCCCGGCTGGGATCCCGGCGTGCAACAGTTCCTTCGGGAAGCGAAGGGACCGCCGGGTCCTGGGGCAGGGCCGGGGGTTGGGGCGGGGGGCGGAGGTCCCGGAGCACCCTCAGGGTGCGAAGGGATGGGTCGAGGAGAATGTTGGTGGGTGTCCAAGGAAACTTGGGAGCTGCGGCACAGCGCGACCGAGGGGCGGAGCGGCGGAGCCGGGAAGGGCTCCCGGCCCCTTCCTCACTTTCGCGGGTCGCCAGGAAGGGCTCCCACCCCCACGTCCCGCCCGCCCTTACCGAGGTAGTGCCTCCGTAGCAATCCGGGCTCCTCCAGCCCCAGGCTCCGCTTCTGCACGTCCCAGAGCAGGTGTGGGCAGCGCCCGCGGGACATGGCCCCGCGCTGTGTCGGGGACAGCGGGGCGGTGATGGATCGGGAAGGGGGTCGGGATAGGGGTCGGGCCGATGGAGCGCCGGGATGGGCCGGCGCGTGCGATCACCATGGGAACCGCCGAGCGGGCCCCGCGCGCGCCCCGCGCCCGCCGCGCGCCCCGCCGCCGACAGCGAGCTGGGGGCGGGGCCAGCAGCGGGACACGCCCCCCAGGCGCTTAGAGGGACACGCCCACGGGGGGGAGCAAGGGCGCCTGGACTGACGCGCGTCTCTCGCGAGATGGTGACGTCATCCCGCCCCAGAGTAAGGGCAGGTGTGGGCGTGGCCGATCGCCGAACCGGCTCTCTAGTGTCAAACCGTGGCAAAGCCACAAGGCCGCCATGTTGGATTTGGGCTCATTAGGTTTCGGCCGCTCCGTCCATCTTGAGCAGGAGAGTGAAGCCTCCCTGCCGGCGGCCATCTTGAAGCCGGGCGCCCCTGCCCTTCCCGAGGGCGGACGGCACGACAGATCTCCTCAGGGGGCGGGGCTAGCCCGTTCAGCCAATGGCGCCCCTCCTCGCCCCGCCCTCTCCGGGGACAGCCAATCAGCGCGCGAGGCCGATGGGGGCGCGGCCGGAGGGTGCGGGACGCGCAGTCGGTCCCTGCTCGCGTCTTGGTCCCCTTTGGTTGCCCCCGCTCGGTCCCCGCTCGCCCCACTCGTCCCGCCATGGCCGCCGCCGTCGCGGGGCTCCGCGCCTCCTACCACCGCTTGCTCGACCGCATCGAGCTCATGCTGCCGCCGCGGTTCCGGCCCTTCTACAACCACCCGGCGGGTAACGCGCGGGGGGTCACCTTGGGCGGGGGGTGGGAGCGGGGACGCGGGGACGCGGGTGCGGTGGCTCCGCTCCTTAACGGATGTGTCTGGCAAGAGGAAATACTAAAAGGCAGGTGCCACACGGGTGGTCCCGGCCGGGTGTCGCTGTCACGGCGCTCGCGGGGAGCGGTGGCGCTGCCAGAGCCCGTCCCAGGGCATACGATGCTTCCAAAGGAGACTGGAGGCCCCGGCAGCCGAGTGGATGTGCTGGGGAAATAGAATAGAAAATAGAATCGTGGAATCACGGCATGGTTCGGGTTGGAAGGAACCTTAAAGATCATCTCGTTCCAACCTCCCTGCCAAGGACAGGGCCACCTCACACCAGACCAGAGTGCTCAGAGCCCCATCCAGTCTGGCCTTGGATACTTCCAGGGACGGGGGAGAGCGCTGACAGGCTTGCTGTGGGTAAGGAATTTCCGTGGAACGAGCTTCCCTCACCTGACCTACGCGTTGTCTTTGCATGAGCAAACACGGGGGGTTGTGTTATTAGGGAGAAACCTCTTGTAAAATGATCTCCTTCGGTGCCATTTACATGGTGTTTGTCGTGTAAACAAACTGTGTCGGGCAGTTAAAAGCAGTGCTCGATAAAATCCTGGAATTCCATAGGCTGCTGTTCCCACTGTTTTGTGTCAGTGGGATAGGCATCCTTGACTCTTCACCCACCTGGAATATGCACTGTGAAAATAGGCTTTGGCTTTCAGTCTGTCCTCTTGCAATGGTTCTTTCTTGGAAGGAAAATTGTTTCTCTACAGAAATCACAGAGTGAAAAAACTGCAGTTCTCAAAATGTTTGTACTGAATTCACTAGACAATAATATTTAATATTAATGTATTTTTATATATGAAGAGCCAATATATCCCACACTTCCATTATAAAGGTGCTGGGAGAAACATTCAATCTGTGAGAAAAGCAGCTTCCAGCTGCTTTTATTGGATACAAGGCATAGAAAGCACGGGGAATATCTGTGTTCCTTATTCACCAGAACCGCCCATGGGCCACTTTTGTTCACCACCATAATGTTGTAATTAATAAATCCTTTTTTATGGACTCTTTATGTGTATGTGTGTGTGTATATATATATACACACATACACACATACCTATGTGCATGAGAAAAGTCCTAAGCAGGTACTGAAACTGAATCTTTGCCCCTTCTGGTTCAGCTCTGAACATCTTGAATGTTCAAGATTTGTCTGTGAGAAAGTTATGCAATAGATGCCACTCTGGCTGAAAAAAAAGTAGGTTAAAAATGAAAGGCTGGCATTTTATCTCTGGTGATATCCCAATTTTTAGTCTAATTTAGGAATATAAATGTCATTGTTGTGAAATTATGAATCACTTGTGAGGGGTGAAGAATGTGCTTTCTTCTTTCCTGGCACAAAGAAAGCTTCCAGTGAGATAATTGATGCCTGGTCTGAAAATCTGTTTCTTTGGCTGGCATTGCTGGAGGACAGTATAGGGCCTGGCACACCAACTCTCCAGGTTGTCATGGGAAAGCCTGGGCTCAGCTTGTCCTCCCTCCCCTTTGGCCTTTTTGGTTCACTTTGCCTGATTAAACCAAACTTTGCAGCATAAAGACTTCTTGCATTTAATAGAAGTCATAAATCCTATAAACTGGTCAGACACGTGATAGCCAAGTGAGCCTCTGCTATTCCCCCTGCTCTGATACGCTGCTGTCAAATTCCTCCTTGAGAAATTCTGGATATGGGGATCAGGGAAGAGCTCTCCCTGGCTGGGTGCTTGCTGGAATGCTTCCAGGAGAAGTGTTCTGCTGGAGGCATTTGACAGTATTCCCTAATTAGAGCTTGGATTGGTGCCTTCCCTTTGCACCTTCTTCCATTGTTCCTTACTTTTGTAGTCAGCAGTTTTAAATGGTCAAGTTATTTATCTATTATTAATAAAAATTAACGTCAGTCTTCTTGAAAATTTTAATGGCTGTTTAATAATTTATACTTACCCCACATTCTCTAGTACTCCAAATCTGAATTTGTCTTTTAGAATAAATTAAATTATTAAAGCCACTTACATAGGGCCTCTGTAAGACTGATTTGTAACAAGCTGTATTGCAGCCCGATGCTGCCACAGTGAGTAGCTGCCTAAGAGAACAGCGCCTGAAGTTTGCATCTTTAAAGGATGATACTGTATTTATTCAGCAATATTAGATAAAAAGTAGTTATTAACTGCAGTGTGAAGCTTGATCACAAGCAGTGTGGGTTAAAGAGGGCTTTATACAAAGCTGCCAGGCCAGTTTTTGTTGCTTTCTGCCCTGCCCTTTTGAGTTGACGGAGAAGTTGACATTTGTAACAGTCTCACCCCCCAGAATTATGAGTTGCTTCACAGGTGCCTGCTGTAGAAACCCATGGGTCAAATTTTCCCCAAGTCACAGTTTTAAACTTCAGGGTGCTTAAAACAGGGAGCGCAAATAGTTGCTGCAAGGTCTTTTTAAGGCTGAATCGTTAGTGAAAAAGTAGCTCACATAGAAAGCAATCAAAGTCCTGGTGGTTATTCATACGTTACATCTGTTACATGTTACAGTGAAAACTTGGCTTCATCTTGGATGTTACCGGAGTGCTGAACCGTGGCACACTGAGACCTAAACATCATGTTCTGATGGAATTGGAACCAGTGTCCTGACTGTCTCCCAATGCTTTGGGCCGTGGAGCAGTAGTCTTGGATTAATGATTTCTGGCATGGTTGTTGCTGTGACTTCACAGAGCTTTGTTTTAACCAACTAGTTGCCACTTTAGCACCACTGTAAGATACATGTATTTCTGAGAGAGCTGTTTTTCCCCCAGACCCCATTCCATTGATTTTTCTCCCTTCCTCCTGGAGAGTTTTTCCTCTTCCTCCATAATCCTCCTTTGCCTCGTGGTAGATTCCCAGGTTTGAAGCATTGTTTCTGCCAGAAAGACAAGGCTATTAAGAGGTGCAGGTTAGAAAACACTCTCCTTGTGACATTTACTGCTGCTTCTATTTGTGATTTGTGCTCTCACTCGAACAATCTGATGCCTGTAGCCTGAAGAGGTGGGCTGTGATTTGGGAAAAGAAGGAGGGACTGGCTTGTTACAGTCTTAGTAATAAAATATTTTTGAGTTTTAGTTTACAATATTCAGTTTGCAAAGAATTAAAATACTTCTGTTAGTCCAGCTGTAAAGTAAGTTTTAATCATTCTTTGGAATCTGTATTCACTATTCCTAGGCCTTATCCCAACTCTTTTCACTCATAAATCAACTTTGCCTGCTCTGGTGTCCTCAGTTGCTTAAAAATGGACATACAAAATCCTACTGATCTGTTGCAGAAGTGTGTGGGCTGATTACACAACTGAAAGTTGATGCACTGAGTTGATGAACTATGAATATAAGGTGCTAGAGCTTCTCCAGTGGTAGAAACAGTGCTAATACACACACAATTCATTATTTAAAAAAACCCCAAAACAACCCAAACTTACCGTGGGTATTAAAATAGCTACATCTCACTGAATAATTTAACTTCTTTTCTGTTTCCTCCTCCACTCCCTCAGGTCCCAAGACAGTGTTTTTCTGGGCACCTGTTATGAAATGGGTAAGTATGAGATCCCAGCTGGTGTCTGCCTGTCAGTCAGCAGCAATCCATTGAGCAAGCAGTAGTTTCCAAGCAGATATCTGAGCCTACTGAAAGATTTTAACACTGAGGCTCTAATTTTTAATACAGGTGGAGGAACAAAATTAACCTTGATAACACAGAGCACAACATGCAGGGAGAAAATGCTTGAGGGAAAAATTGCACTTTTCACTTTGAGTTTCACAGAAGCTTTCTCTTGTGAAACACTAACTCCAGGTAGGCATGAGCTGGCACAATGCAAGGCTCCTAAAGCATGTATTTCTTCAGAGACTGAGGAATCTGAGGAGTATCTTAGGGAAGCTAAATTCCTAGGCCTGCTAGCTTGAAGGTAGGTTAAAGCATGTCAGAGTGCAAGGTAGTCTTGAGAAAACAGAAGAAAAAGGCAGCTGCCTTTCTGGCTATCAGTAGCTCTCTGCCTCCTGTGAGGTTCTGCTTCCCACTTGGCTACATCTCTGGGCTCTGTTTGTGCCCAGGTGAAGTATTTGCCTCCTCCTAATTCACTGTACTCCTCCTAGCTGTTGTATTGGTACAGATAGAACAAACAACCTTTAAGCCCACAAAGCTGCTGGATCTCCTTGTTTGATAACTGGCAAGGATGTCACCTGCTCTTGCTATTGCCAGCTGGTTCCCCACTTTGCCATTGTGGACTCCAGGTTTTTATAGGCCACAGGCCTTGCATTTTGGTCTAAGCTACAGCTTGGTTTTTTGTCCTTAGAGGCAGTCAGGGAATTTAAAGCGTTAGGACTCACTTATTTTGTGGGATTTTGGTTTTGGGGGTATTTCTATGGATTTTTTTTTTTGTGAACTCCTTAACATGACTATGAAATCGTATGTCCAGTAGAGGGCAATAACACAACAAGCAAACCAAGCAGCGTGTTTGCTACTAATGTGGTCAAGTAGGTCAGCCAAGCTATTCCTCAGTTCACCTGGAAGTTTTCTGCTTTTACTGAAATTATATTTTAAAAGAAGCACTTTTATCCCCTTTAAATGAAGCTGAGTGAAGACTATATGGTGTCACACCTATATCTTTACCAGCAATATCTTAGCCTGATGTGTAGGAAGAAGGGCCTTATTTAAATACGCATCTACTTGTTGCTTACAACAAAAAAATAGGTTTGGTTAAGAAAGCAGCTGTGCTAAAATTAACCTTGTTCTTGAATTAATACAAAATTGCCACTGCCTGGGATTTCATTGCCAGCCAGTTGAAACCTCCATAACTGTGTTCTTATCCCTACCATAAGGGACTGGAAGTGGGTGGTACCTCCATAAGTCTAGTTGCTTATACAGTGCATCCCATCTCCTGCATAATGCACGTAGCTGTGAAGCAACTTCCCCGTGTAAATCCCTTGACCTGTTACAGGAGGTCCTGGACTGGTGCTCACTGAATTTCTCTTCACAGGGTTTGGTATGTGCTGGACTGGCTGACATGGCCAGACCAGCAGAAAAGCTCAGCACAGCACAGTCTGCAGTACTAATGGCCACAGGTAAAGCCACAGTTACTCCATGTTTTTACCATCTCTGAACCTGAATATACTCCTTTCCAAATCCTCCATCAGAACTAATCTACTTCTGTAGAAAGGCTTTAACTATAACCTGCCAGCTCTCACTATTGCTGTTGGGTGATAGTTCTGGGACAGCTGTATACTTTTTATCAAACCTGTAAGTGTTCTGTATATATAACAGTTTATATATATATATATATATATAACAGTTTTCTACATGTCTCTTAATTTGGAATTGCCCAGACCACGTTGCTAAGTGTTAAGACATGAGTTTCATCTCTTAAGTTTACCATGAGACCACTCATTCCAGTAAGTGACTTCTTTTGCTTCAGATCAAGTAATTTTGAAATCAGGCCAGGATATAGTGACTTTTTAAAAACAGACATTAGGGATTAAAAAATGGTAGAGTATGTAACTGTAAAGAATCTGCAAGTGTTACAAGGAATTGGAAGCAGTGGTACATGGACTACTCCACTGCTGTCTGCCAAGAATGCTCACACTGGCAGAAGCAATAGCCTGTAATCACAGAGTCATTTAGAAAAGACCTCTAAGATCATTGAATCCAACCAATAACCCAGCACTGCCAAGCTCACCACTAAACCATGTCCCTAAATGACATATCTACACATCTTATGACTCCACCACTTCCCTGGACAGCCTGTTTTGATGCTGATAACCCTTTCAGTGAAGATGTTTTTTCCTAATATCCAATTTAAATCTCATCAGTGCAACTTGAGGCCATTTCTTCTCATCCTGTCTGTCACTTGTTCCCTGGGAGCAGAGCCTGACCCCCACCTGGCTACAACCTCCTTTCAGGGAGTTGGAGAGGGTGATAAGGTCCCCCCTGAGCCTCCTTTTCTCCAGGTTAAACTCCCCAAGCTGGATATACTACAGCAAAACACCACTACCCTGCAACTGTGCTGGAGAATTAAGGTCTAGACTTCTGTAGAGTACAGAGATCTTTGTCTGATATTCAGACTATGATTGACCTTACTGTCTAGTTACTTTGGGAAAATGTAGTACATACCTGTAGCCATCCCAGTGGCACTTGCTGTACTTTTCACTGAGAAATAGGTAGTTATAAAAAAAAAGCAGTTGTTTAACATGAAGTTGTAAACCTTATCCACTTAAACTGGCCCATGTATCAGTCTCCAAACTTAGGGAAATGTCCAAGTATTTCACTTTAAAGGCTTAACATCTTTAAACCTTCCATTTGATTCAACAGGCCTTATTTGGTCACGATACTCTCTAGTTATTATTCCTAAAAACTGGAGTCTGTTTGCTGTGAACTTCTTTGTTGGCTGCGCTGGAGGCTCTCAGCTCTTCCGGATATGGAGGTAGGTGTTAAGAAGGGCTTCTCCACATTCTCTAACTAAGCATTCAAACCACCTCTTCTTAACCAGGAACTCATAAATGCTGCCAGCCTCAATGTCAGTGCATCAGGCAGGAGAAACTGAATTATTAATTAAGCACTGCAGAACTTTTTTTGCTATGTTGTTACTTTTCCAGTCAAGTTGGGGTGAAGATTTAAATATTTTAGTCCAACTAGAACAACTAGAAGGAATACTCCATGTAAGCTGCAGTTTCCAGGTCTAAGGCATTTAAAAGCTGTGGGTCTGACTGACAAATAGCCAAGACTTTGTCCTCATAAGCTCTGCACTTCGATCAGCTTTCAGCATTGAATCTTGTCAGTTCCAGCTGGATCAAAGGATTCTTAAGCAGAGCAGCACTTTTTAATTCTTTTTTAACTGTTATTATTTCATGAGGGAAACTTTGAAATTTTCTGGCTTCAGTACTAGCCAGGAATGTAGGAAACTTAGCTACTTTGGAACTTTTTATATGAATTAAGCTATCCTATGCTGAGTTTCCACCCTCAAGCCCTATAATTTTAAACCTCCTCTGCTGAACAGACTGTTAGGAAGACACTGTTATTGTAACTGTTATTGTAACTATTCTATTCTTAGCCTGTGCTCTTTTATTTTTTTTTTCCTATAGGTATAATCAGGAGCTAAAAGCAAAACAGCAAGAGCAGCTGCAGTGAAGAGATGCTTAACCCAACAAGTCAAATCTAACAACGCACAAACCCATCCCCATGGGACCCAGCTTCACTAATTTTAACGTGCTTTTCCTCAGAGAAAATCAGAAGAGGAAATTTAAATGCCTAGAGAGCAAACGTTTTCTAAGGGCAAACAACAAAAGTATCACCATACGTTTAAATAAAGGGTGACGTTTTAAGTCGAAGCAAAATTGTGTGTTTGTATTGTCTCTTTAAAGACACTGACTGTGGACTGTGCCTGGAATGAGTTGCTGGGTCTCACCTTATCTTACTCCAGGAGTTACACAGAACTGGTGACAGCCAGAGCCTCAGACTGAAGTGATCTTTCCTGTCACAGTCAGACCTGGGCAGGGGTTTACCACACTTTCAGAAACCAACAGCAGCATTCGCATTTCATTCCCTGCTGCTCTTCCCTGGTAGCGTAAGGACATTCTTTTCAGCTTCAGTTATGTGCATCTTCAGTTGTTTCCCAGCCACCACTGTCCCTATCAAAAGGAGAACAAACTAGTGTGTGCCACTGGTGTTTTAGCTTTTGTCATCCTTTATAACTTGAGGCAGAAGAGCATTGCACTGAAGTACCAGAGCTCAGGAATTTATATCCAGGGGAAAAGATAATTGAGACCGGGTAGCTTCTTCAGGATTGAGCTTCCATGAAAATGAAGGCCTTAAAATCTTGGGAGTTTTGCAAAGTCCTGTTTTATGTCTTTCTCCACCCCTAATTTCCACTAGTCTCATTTGAGTTATCACTCCAGCATGGCAAGGGTGGAAAGGAACCGCACCTTGCTGTGGCACCGATGTCCCCTCCTTTTTCGCCCTTTGTAGAATGTTAAATTATCTTGCGCAAAGTATCTGTGCAGGACACTCCAAGGAAAGCATTTTCCATTCTTTCAAGGCATACACCTGATACTCTGTCAGCTCGCCTCTTTCAAAGGCTGTCCTACGCGAAGCCAGTTGTGTTTTGCTACAGTTCCACTTGCATTCCTTGGCTCTTCCAGCAGTAACACGGGGTGTCAGTTCCAAGGGTGAGCTCTCCAGCTGGGTTGTTGCTGAGCAGACACACTGCAGTGACTGAAGAACATTGCCAGAGACAGAGGTGTTGTATTTCAGTCCCCCTCCCTTCCCAATCCTCAACCAGGTAAAATTCATCCAGCAAACCAGTAATGGGAAAAAAAAAAGTGTATTAAAATATTCACAAGATTACAATACAAAACATGGAAGTCCATTCAAGAAAAAATATCCAAGATAACTGTTTCCAGATGAGTGTGTAAAAGCAAAAGCACTAACAGTTGGTACACCGGCTCTTCAAGTAATCAGGCCATGCAATGCATATCTAGCTCCCTCACACAGATTATACACCTGTCTTACAGGTGTTTGTTTTCTTGCACACCTCCAGGACAGAGGTTTACAAAAGACAAGTACCCACGTACTCTGTTTTCAATTACATTTACCACATAAGAACAGCTGGCATTGCAGGGAGACAGAAGACATTGCACAGCACACTGATCTCCAAAGGCATGGAACTTAGATTTTTAGAGTGCAAAAATACCTGTAAATGAAAAGTCTTATTAGCTTTAGGGCAGTGAAGAGAAGGGAAAGAAAAGCCTCAAGAAGAGTATAATTGCTGAGCAGAGTTAATATGATTTTGTAGTGTCCCCTATAAAAATGTCACCTAAATACTAGCACTGCAGGGGTGTGGCCACAACCCAGAAGTCTTATCCACCTTCTCCACTTCAGTGGTTTAAAAGAGAAAATATTTCCATCACCTACTATACAGTAAGAGCATTTGAGGTCATAGGCAGATACATTAGTGATGCAAAATTCCAAGACAAGATTTCAATACAGAGTGAAGGTGTTTTGGTGGCAAATCAATCAGTCTGTGCCTGACCTCAGTGAATCCACTCTAAGGCGATGCAGCTCCTCAGTTGCACATACACATTTACTGCAGCTACAGATGGTTACCCAAACAGTTCTCACGGGTTTAAAAAGTTTAAAAACCTAATTACAGCTCTTCTAGTCACAAACTGAAATATCACTAAAAGCTTTGAGAGAAAACAAAACCCTGCAGGTCTCTGGTTATAAATGACACATCAGACAAGGAGTTACAGGGACGTACTTGCCACCCTGTGATGGCTCTTCATGTCACCTCGTGACCACAGTGACCATCTTCCCCACAGAACAACTGCTAAAGTCGGAAGGGGCAGTGGAAATCTGATGTACTGAGTACAGCTACCAAATTACTTACATTGATACCTTATAATTATTTGTAATCTTTCTCCTGAAATTCATTTACGGTAATCAAAAATAAGATTTCAGATTGATCCCGGTTTTGTTTACACGATGAATAAAAGAAAATTCATTGCAAGTCTTTTCCATCATACAGACCTTCCCCACTATGCAGGAGCAATGAGCCACCTAACAGTTTCACTCCTTGAGGCTCCTGCCTCAAGAGAGGCACCTACGCCTCTGCTGGGCTGCTGCAAGCTTGGCATGCAGCACTTCTTTTTAAAATAGATGGTTCTAAAAAGAGCTGGCAGCAGTCCTACAACAGAACAAGGGCAATGCCCTTCGTGTTCCTCAAAGTCCAAGCTGTTCTTTTCCACCTGCAAGGAGCAGCATTAGAGAATTAAGAGAACAGCAGCAGAGCAAACAGAGATAAATTTTTGGTCACCACAAGATCAGGATATGATGACCTTGTTTGACTTTAACCTCTGCTTGCTCTACCCATCAAGGAAGTAGAAGTCCTCTGTCTCCTGTGACTTGGCTAAGTAAGCCAACTCACCATCAGCACAGGTTATCGTATCATTAAACAAGATAAGATAACCAGACAGACAGAAAGTTCACAAGTGTTATCTCACAACCCCTGAAGTCCTTTTGACTTCAGTCTGTTACTTAATAGCTACATTGTTCACTTTTCCATGACAAAAAGAAAAAAACTGAACAGCCCTACCATTGGAGAGGGATTCACACTGATTTCTGCCATTCCTGGGGGAAGAGATTTTTGTTTCTTTCTAAAAAGATGTTCAGTGTTTTTTAAAAATACTTCAAAGATCATCCTGCCCTCATGAAGAGGACCCAAGGAGCCTTAGAAAGAGCCTCCTCAGTCTAGGAAATATCCGTGTACCTGTAGCCAGACAAAAGCCAAGCAAGGAGGCGTCTCCTTACATCACTCAGCATCAGCCAGATCTGTGTTTCTCCTAAAGTCAGCACCAGATCAGCACGTCTCCTAAAGTTAGCACCAGATTAGTGTGTTTCCTGAAGTTAGCACCACATCAGAATTTGTGCTCACATTCTCCAGTATATTCCAACAGGAAAAGAAACAAACAGTAGTAGCAGATTTCAGAGGCAAGGCCAGCCCCATCTTCTCATAGCAGCAAGTTTTTGATCACTACATTCATCACAATTCTCCCTCTCACTCGAAAATACTTCCTTGGGGAGAAAGTTGGTGATGCACAGAGATGAACATAGGCAGATCAAAATCAAGGTTCTCCATCAACCACATCAAAAGCATTAGTTTATTATTAAGTGTAAAACAAATGTTGGGAAGTAACAGCCTGGTAGATAAGGAAAGCAGCAGCAGCAGGATTCATTCTGCTCCTAATCACAGAACCACAGCATATGCTGAGTTGGAAGGGATCCATCAGGACCATCGAGTTCAATTCCTGGTCCTGCACAGGATCATCCCCAAGAGCCATGTGCCTGATAGTGCTGTCCAAACGCTTCTTGAACTCTGTCAGGCTTGGTGCTGTGACCACTTCTCTGGGGAGCCTGTTCCAGTACCTGACCTCCCTCTGGGTGAAGAACCTTTTTCTAATATCCAACCTAAACCTCCCCCAACTCAGCTTCATGCCCTTTCCTCGAGTCCTGTCATGAGAATGAAGAGATCAGTTCCTGCCCCTCCTTTTCCCCTCCCAAGCAAGTTGTAACTGCAGTGAGGTCTCCCCTCAGTCTCCTGTGCGCCCTCAGCTGCTGCTCACATGGCTTCCCCTCCAGACCCTTCACCATCCTTGTTGCCCTCCTCTGGATGCCCTCTGATGGCTTAATATCATATATTGTGACACCCAAAGCTGCCCCAGTATTGCAGGTGAGGCCACCCCAGGTCAGAGCAGAGCAGGACAATCCCCTCCCTGGCCTGGCTGGCGAGGCTGGACCTGATGCACCCCAGGACAAGGATGTCCCTCCTGGCTGCCAGGGCACTGTTGACTCACGGTCAACCAGTCACCAACCAGGACCCCCAGGGCCCTTTCCTGGCACTGCTTTCCAGCATCTCATTCACCAGTCTGTCCATACATCCAGGGTTGCCCCATCCCAGGTGCAGAATCCAGCACTTGAGGAGATCATATAGAATCACAGAAGCACAGAATGGTTTGGGTTGGAAGGGACCTTAAAGACCATCTTGTTTCAACACCTCTGCCTTGGGCAGGGACACGTTCCACCAGACCAGGTTATTCAGAGCTCTATCCGACCTGGCCTTAAACAAATCCAGGGATTGGGCATCCACAGCTTCTCTGGGAAACCAGTGCCAGGGCCTCACCATCTTCTGAGTAAAGAATTTGCTGTCTACAGTCACCAATGCAAGTGCTGCAGCATCCAAGAACAATGGACAGGCACACATCAGATACTGGCTTGTATCAACAGACGGAAGCTTGAGTTGACAAACTGCCCCTGAGTGTGTCTAGGACAAGTAGGTCCCACTCCATCAGCTTCCAGCACTGGGAAGAAGCATCATAACCCCTCATGTGGAGTCTTGCTAAAACCCCTCTTTAATCCACAAAATGGAAAATTAGATTTAAAGGCCTTCTGTGGAGAAGAAATTTGTTCATTTTACATCTGTATGCATTACTGGAAAAAATAAAATGCTACATAATTTTCAGAGCTGCAATGGTTAGTGAGTCACAGCACAGTGTCTCAGCTCCCAACAGGACTTGGCAAAGACCTGAAAACTCATACCTGAAAAACTTCCTTTAAAACTGAAACATGTCCTTTCTTTGATACCAGCCAAGTCCTGGAACAAGGGTTACACAAATTCAGATATTGCAGGATTAGGAACTGACATCTAGCAGAATAAATTAATCCATGGTTTCCTTTTGAGCCTCAGTTTTAAGAAGTTGGTTCTGGCTTTGAGGACAATGTCTAAAAATCCAGCCAGTGCATGCATACAAAAATAAAGCTGTCAAATTTTAATAAAGGCAGATGTTGTCAGGAAACCTGTGAAGTCTGATCCTGATGAAAGAATATAGTGTTGGCATGCCCAACAACTTTGTTGAGGAAAAAAAACCCCACTGTATGGAAAACAGCTATTCAAGTTCCACTGTTATAATTAAATATTATCTAATGTGCTTCTGAAAGGGTCTTCCATGGGCCTATAACTATTTCTCATGTACTTGGTGTTACATTAGGCTTGAGTTTGTTTGGAACAGATTGCCCAGAGTTGCTGTAGAGTTTCCACCCATGGAGATACTCAGAACTGGGCACAGTGCCGGGCAACCTGCTCTGGCTGACCCTGCTTGGGGAGCAGGGGTTGGACTAGATGATCCCCAGAGGTCCCTTCCAACCTCAACCATTCTGTGACTGATTCTGTGCAACAAGACAGAACTAGGAAATGGATAAGAATCAGAGACAAGGCGCTTTGACAGACCAAACTGAAAATCATTTGCTGCCACAGAAAAAGGCCAAACAACACCACATTAGGATGTATAAAACAGGAATCCTTCTACCATATGTTACTCTGAGAAGATCTCTGCTGGAATGCCACTTCTAGCTCCAAGCACCACATTTCAGGATACTGTGGATCAGCAGAAGAAAGGTCCTCTCCACAGAGATCCTTAACAATCTAGGAGGAGTTTAACTTAGAGATAAGAAGCTGGGGAACTATACTCAAGCAGTAGACTTGCAGAGATGAAGGAAATAAACTGCCCTTCTGCATCCTCTGTGCAAATATAGGTTACACAATAAAACACCCACATCAAAAAAAAAAAAAAAGCCAGAGAGCCCCAGATCTCCTCAAGAGGTCATTTAGCGTCCACTACAGGCTTTTAAGAACAGATAAAGCACCTCTAAGGAGGTGACAGTGGTATAATGGAGCCATGGGAGAGATAAGGGAGTACTACAGCTTCCAGATCCCTTGGAGCCCTTTTTCACAGTTACATGAAATGACACAGCTTTGAGGAAGAAACTTTTCACTGAAAAGTTCAACAGTCTGAGGTAACCACCTACAGCTACAGCTTCCTATGCCTTTAACTCACTATTTCCTTCGTTTCCACAAAATTCATTCATACTATTCCACAAAATTCATTAGATCAACACAATCCCTGCATCTTAAAGGACTAATCTTGAATAGCTGGGCTCATAAAGAAGTAAACAGTTCTGTGACCCATGTTACACAGGTCAGGTAGGCCTAAAGATTTCCTTCACTTACACTGCTAAGACATACATTTCTGACAGCTAGGAGTCACAATTTGGCTTACAAGACCAAGTGAGAGGGTCTAGTTTACATGAGAAGGCAGCTTTTACTGAGAATCTGACCAAAGAAAGATAAATACCCTGTATACATATGGAACTCAGTGGATATAAAGAAGATGTCATGTCTCCTTTATATTCATCTCAACAAAAGAAGGCCTTATAAGCAAAAAAAAAAAAAGAAAAAAAAAAAAAAATTTCTAGGTCAATCTAGAATCAGGCATCTTCCAGTTTCTCCATTAATAATCAAGATAAAAATATTTTAAAATCGTGATGCGAGTTTTCACTTTCTCTCTCGTCACACATGATACAAAAAAGAATATTGGCAATTTATAAGCAAAATTCTTACCGCATTTCAACATGCAACATTGGTCTCACTTCTGTACGATTAAATAGACTATTTACACACAATACATATATATCTTTCCCTCTGTATGCACATGCATTGGTCCTAGCCTAGGCATCAAAGGCCACATGTGAGTTCTCTGGGTCAAATCTTGTTCAAGCAATTCCAGTCTGAGTGTGTGTTCTCCTTTGGACAGCTTAGGATCTCATCTCAGTTCTTCCGAATGTCGGCGTAGACCACGGACTCTGACTTGTTGATCTTGTCGCTGTGCTGTCCCCCGGAGTGATCTAACTGCGCGTAAATGACTGGGCCCTGGGGACACAACAAAGAAGCGTCATCAGGACTGCTCAGAACCAGCAGCACATCTGCAGTAGGATGAAAGCCAAAGCGAGACCACAAAGCTTTAATGACTGCGAACAGCACTTGGAAGCAGGTGGAATGCCTTTGAATGAGCTCTAGTCTGCCACCTTTCTGCTCCTGGGAGCAATGCCAAACAGCACCCTTTCCTCCCTCCGAGATTTCTTCCTTCCCACAAAAAGCAAAATCTAGAATCCTTTGCTCAGAAAAGCAGCAATTCTTACATGTTATGAAGTAAAGACTCGTGGCTTAGTCAGATGCATGTCAGATTTGTTATTGTTCAGGAGGAACTGTATGACAGATTTACCAGTCCACAGCAGAGGGTGCTTCCCCTTCTGCCACTCAGTTCCTGTAAATTCCAGCACCGCTGGACCACTTGGATAAAAGGGAGGGAACAAACCTGCAGCAACCCTGTGACACAAGTCACTGCCCAAACAAGTGATGGGATCAAGACTTACACGGTGTAGTACAGAAAGTACTGAAATGCTGCAGCAGTATATAACTCTTACCTGACTTCAGAGCCAGCCCAGGCTCTGCACAGCTCCACACACACCCTGGGCAGGCATGGCCACACACCTTTGTTACCTTCGCTGGGGTGCAGTGGGGGACATTACCAGCACTGTCCTTCAGCTAAGCAAACACGCCTGCACCTTCCCAAAACACCATGTCCTCCAGAAGCCCACAGGAGAGAAAACTGCAGCTACTGGAGACAGGACTGCAGCCTATATAGAACAGGTGCCCAACAAGACAGGTGGGACCTCTATGGCCAGGTCTGACCTGCAGCTCCCACACTGCACCCCCCAGCTGACACAAGCTGTCGTGGTTTTGCTCACCAGCCCGTCCCTGGGGCTGTGGTTTTGTCCAGGTGGATTTCCGGACAAGCCAATTAAAAGTCTCACTAACGCCTTTGCTAATTACATATTTAAGAAAACGGAAGAGAAGGGGGTTACGCAGTTGAAATTAGGGGCAGCAGCCATGTAGAAGAGGCAGCGGGCCCGAGGAGGGCAAGGCCCCCTCCTCCCCCAGCTTGGGCAGGTGTAGCACTGAAGCCCCCTCTTCTCTCTTGTAAGAGAGTGAAGAAAAAAAAATTTAAAGAAGTACTGGCTGCTTGTATGAGAAATGCTGCAAAAGAATTCCAACAAAGAGATAACAAAGTGTCCAAGGTCAAAGCTGGCAGCTGCAGGAGAGAGAAGAAGAGTGCGAAGGGGGGCTGGTTTCTCCCCCCTTTCGCTCCCTCCCTTCAGCAGGGAAAAGACTGAAAAATAAAACTCTGCTACCTGTAAAAATTTTGGGGGGTGAGGAGACCCCCATGTTGCTCATGGAGGAGCCTACACTGGAATGAGTTGATGCATGAGGGAACTGAGACTTCATGAGAGACCTGAGGTGAGGCAGAGTCCTGTTGAAGATTTTGTGACCCTAAGGGAAACCTATGCTGGAGCGAGACGGCCCAGGTGGGATGTTGGGATCCAAGTGAGGGATCCATGCTAGACCCATGCTGGAGAAGTCTATTAAGGACTGTTCTCCCACGGGAAGGGACCTCACAGGAAAACAGGGGTGGACTCATAAGCCATTATCTCCTGTAATCTTGTGGTGAAGATCCATGGCAGGCAAGTGTCCCCTTGCAAGCCCCATGGAAGAGAAAACCTTCAAGGCCTGGGTAACCCCCCAGCCTCTGGTCTTAGCTCAGAAGGGGGGTAGGCCCAGCCCTGGAGGCCGACACAGAGCAAGAGAGAGATGAAAGAGTTCCAGCTGCGACGAGAGTGCTGCAGAGTTATTGAAGAGATCTGGAGCTCCGAGAATGGAGAATGAGACTGCTTCTCCTTCTTGGACTGATATAAAGGGAGGAGAAGTATTACTGTAAATACATAGTACTTTTACTTGAGTAGAATTATTGTCGTAGATATAGTTCTTTAGTAGTTTTTTTATTTTGCTAGTAATAAATATTCATACTATTTTCCACAAATCCAGTCTCTTTTGTCTGCGTAAACCTTCTCTCAACTTAGAATAATTGTGTGGGGAGTGTGAAAGCAAACTGACCCAGAGCAAAACCATGACACAAGCACAGAGCACAAGGCTGTGACCATCTCAGCACAGAGAACACCCCCACACACCCGCCAGCAGGACAGAAAGGGACTGTCCTGTTTGGGGGTGAGAGGGGGGAATTACGGAGAGAGAGAGTTTTTAGTTTGGTTGTGGCATTTTTAGCAGTTTTTCCTTCAAAACATTTCATCCATTTAACTGTTTCGGTTTCCCTCATGTCCCAGGAAGAAGGAGCCTTCACAGGCACTTCTCCTACTCCATTCTTGCTTTTGGAATCCTGCCATATTAGGAAGCATTTCTGCAGGACTGATCCAGAAATCCTGCCATCTATCTCCCAAAGCAATTAGGAGCCAGAGATGAAAAGAGACCTTCTGTGCAGAGAATTAAGTCATTGAAGGACCGCAAGCATCTTCCTGCACAGCTGTTTTCCCCCTAGCACAGTGGCAAAGCACACACCTGATAAATACCTTGTTCTCTTTCAGAAGTAATTTAAATCCACATTTTCTTCCTTCAGGGTAAGGTATTTCCAAAGTGATAAAAGAGTAGAAGAAGACAGACAGAAGGGGAAAAACTCACAAGTGGATATAAAACACTGAATATAAACAACAGACTGAGAAAATTAAGAAGGAAAAAAAAAAAAAGACACTGATGTCTTAGAAAATCCTGGATTTTAAATTTCATTATAGCCATTTTTTTCCTTTTTCTGCTATTTGCTTTCATGTTGTTCTGGTCTCCAACACTGTATTGGGATTACATTACTAATTCCAATCAGAGTACAGTGTCTATATAAACTTCAAGGCAAAGTAACCTAAAGTTTATTTGCAAGTAATTTTGGAAGTCTCATCTGCCTGAGGCCAGAGGTCAAGAGTAGGATAAATTCAGATCAAGAGCACTTTCTATCAGTTAAAAAAAAAAAAATATCTCTAACTGCATAAAGTACTCATTATGATGTTCTAAGTCTTGTTCAAGTAATTCTGATGGGTCAATTTTTTACCACGGGAGTTCACTCTGGACCAGTGATTACTATTCAGACCTAACTGATCCCATCCCCTCAGGATCAGTCATCACTATTATAGGTTTATGTCATTTAAATACAGCTAATCTGATGCAACCAGAATGTTAGGTGGTGGTGGAGAGACTGACTGGCCTGATCACCTGACCCAAAACAAGCTCCCACTGTTTCAATATGTTCACTGTCAGTCACCTACATAAGTGGTAGATCAGCTAATAAAGAGAAAAGGAGGACCAAGGATTTATTCCAATGCTCCATCCATTTTATTTTTTGCCAATTGATTTTCTAGCTGACTTATATTCAACTAATTCAGGGCCATTTAAAAAAAAAAGTCTAAACAATTCAGAACTTTCAAATAAGCTCATCCTGACTCTTCAGAACCAGAGGACAGACCAGCACTGCTACATAAAACCAGCATTTCCCAAAGCCTTGCAATATTTCCATTTAGAACTGAAAGGAAAAGAATAGCAGGAGAACCTGCTAAGTGTTTGTCAGCAGTCATGAATTGCAAGTTACAGTAAAGAAAAAGGAATTACAAAGTTAGACCATCATGGTCTAACAGGAGTCTACCGTATTTTCAAATTTTTTAGATTCTGAAAGCTCTTCCAACTACCAGGGACTCCAGCTCCAGGAAAGTTATCTGAAATTTAAATCAAGGTTCCTGGCACTATGAACTGCTGCTTCTCAGGGTTGTGAGAACCAGTTTAAAGCCTGGAACAGACCTCAAACCCAGCCTGTTCAGATCCATCTTAAACCAGAAAGAGCAAAGCCAGAGATCAGAGACCTGCACTTCTGCAGCAGATGTTAATGCAGCTTTAGTGCTCCCCAATTCTACACTGAGACCTCCCTGCTTAGGGAGCTCTGCACCAACCTGCTCTGTACCTCAGAACCGCCTTCTACAGACATTACTCTTTAGGATCAGTTCCTTCAGCCTGCCCAGAAATGAACACTCAGCTCCTTGCAAAGTAAAAAGACAAATGCCAGCTGCCTTGGAGTTTGGCATATTTTGGGACAATACACATCTGCCTTCCTGTTTGACTGCTGCAACAGAGTTTACTAAACAAGGACATCCATGTGGGAAACACAAATAGTTCTGGCCTTCAAATAATAGTCATGGTAGAACATGAGTCACTACAGAGTGATGGCATGGACAAGAAACACCACACACAAATTTGACAGGACAGAACGTACCTGAGGAGAAGGAAGGCACAGTGAAAACAAGTGGAGCTGATTCAATCAGCTGAGCACTCACAGAATCAGATCTGCATAATTTCAGCACTCTGGGGCACTCCAGAAAACAAGGTCCACACCTGATCAACTTGCACTCAAAACACACATAGGAAATGCAGCCTCAGTGTACTTTCAGCTGAGCAGTGATTTGGACAAATACTCCACCACTGATCATTAAACTGACACATAAATAAAAAAAAAAAAAACTTAATTTAATCAATTTAAACGCCACTCTTTAAGATTGACCACTTCTGTCACTGTTTTTAACTTGCAGAAGCAGGGGTTGTGTATTTGTATTCACAGTTCTTTTCCAGCACAAAGCATTCAGTCTCATTTTCTACTCATCCCACCACGTAAAAAGCTGCAAGGAAGACCACAGGCCTTTGCTGTTTGACTGAGGGAACCACTGGTCTAAAACTGCCAGGCATTCCAGGAGACAAGAGTGTGCCTGAATCAGCAAGCAGCTTCTGGGCACTCCCAGAATCTGGATATCTGCATTTCACCTACACAACACTTCAAAAGCTTGGATACTGCAACTAATTTCTTGATTACCAAGAAACACCAGGTTTTACTTATATGTGATACTAGATTTCAAATATGTTTATTTGCGTGCTGATACGACCCTTAAAAAAAAAAAAAAACAAACAACAAAACAATGGCTAGAAGTTAAAAATATAAGTGAAATATAGAAATATTAGTTTTCTCACTGATTTAAACATTCTGTTAAAAATCTGATGTACCCTGGTTTCATTGTGGATCTTTTTTAAGAAGAGTAAATTTGTTTACTTATTCTGTAAGATGGGGCAAATGTTTACCAGAAGGTAGAGGAACCACTTGCTGCTACAAATGGCTGCCAAGAAAAGAAAATCCAGACAATACTCTCTTTTGCCCAAGAGATTAAATATCGAAAAAACTGAATGAAACAAAAGCCATTTGCAGTATTTTCCCTTTTAAATCAGTAGTGTTCATAGCTCTTGGTTTGCCTTTAGGAACTTACCTGCAGGAAGATCCAGGAGGGCCCTCTTAAGGAATAAGCAGACCAGAGTAACTACAGAAGGGCAAAAGCTCGCTGATCCTGAGTTCTCTTCACATAGTTTAGATTTACTCTGACATATTCCTTCCAGTACAGTGAGACCCAGAACACTGAGAACATTGGAACATGAGGACACTGCAAGCCTTCATACTAAAACATTATAGTGCTTTAACATGTAAGTGCAGAACAGCAAAACTCTTAATTCCTGTAGCTCTCAGGGTACTTCCATGTACTGCTTCATATCATGACAGTAATTAGACAAAACATCTTGGTCTTTTGACCTAGGAACATCAACTCCAACACCTACTGCAACATAAATCCCACAAAACCCTTTTTTTTTTTTCTTTTGGAAGGGGGAACAGTAGGAACCACCTGTCTCACTCACCCATTCTAGAAGCTCCTCCCATAAACTAGAAAAGACAAGCTTTATCTAGGCCTTATAGGCTGCTGCTACTAGACCCATTCCAGTCAAAATCTGAACTTATCTTTAAATCTTATAACTTGGGTATACTTGAGCCTCTGTGTTCAGAGAATAACTGATCTCTGAAGTCAGAAGGCAGCTTTGTGGGCCTGTGCGCTACAACTCTGGAAATACTCCAAGGCCCAGAACAAAATGCATTCCAAATCCAAACTAGAAGCCCAACAGAGTAGGGACTTTGACTTTATCCAGCTCACCGAACAGAGCATGATTAGGTTTTTTTCCTGTAGCGTTAACACATTAACACACATCTCTATTGTTTTGTCGGGAGAAATTGGGAACCCAAGTATTAACTTTGATTTAGAAACCCATCAGTTCACACACTGCAGCCACTTTCTAGAAGATGGCTGATCAGGAAAAGTCCATTTTGAACTTTAATTCATTCAGGGTCTGTACCTCCACAGGAAAACTGCTGGGAACACATGAATCAAGAGGTAAGAAACAGCTTCCAAATTAGGAAGTCTTGTACACTTTTAACAGGTAATCATACACTGCACAGAATCCCTGCCTAACTCATGCCCTCTCCCCTCTAATTTCCCATGGGATGTTAAGTCTGGATAAGAGACAGTTTTTTCCTTCAAAGTCAGCAGGACTTTGCCAACAGCAGCAAGCACGAAGAGTGGCACTTTGAAGCCCACACAAGTTGGGAAGCTCTGCAGGAGAGAGCTCTCAGCAGCAGGAGCCATCTGCAAACTGACCATCACTGGTCAGTGTCTGCACTGCGCTGCCTCACTGCCCTGTGAAGGAAGCACACGCCACATGGCACAAGAGAGTAAAATTCCTCAAAAGAGATTAGGCAGCTTTATGAGGTGATTACATATCTAACAGACAATGCTGTCTCTGCACTGAACAGCTACTCATTGCCCACTCCTGATCCTTGCCAACTCTGCACTGCACTATGACCTGTGTATGCTGACGCACAAGATCACAACCATCTTTTTCTTATAATTTAGAATGAAAAGGGCATAAAACTCCATCTCAGCTAATAGCAAGATGCTGATCTTCCAACTGCACTAAGCCTTCTGCAGAAGAGTCCACCAGTCCCTGCTTACTGTCCACCCCTTGTTCGGAGCACACCCTTTTATCCCCCAGCACTTTAACAGACAGCACCTAACACGCGTATCCCACCCTGCCTTTATGTTTTCCATACCATCTTCCCTGCATTCCGGGAGGATCCTGCTTGGGGAAGCAGCAGGAAGCAGTTTACCTGGTGTGATCTGGCGGGCACGCTGTTTACCAGGCCCTCTGTGTCGGAGGGCGCCTTCTGCGGAGCCTGCTTAACCGGAGACATCAAGCTCTCAGAGGTACTGCAGCTGACGAGGTGGCAGAGCAGAGTTTGCACGACAATGTTCAAGAGGCAACACAAAAAAAACCAAAAAAAACAGAACAAAAAACAAAAAGACGAGTGATGGCAAGGTGAAAGTGGCAGATCACGCCAAAGTAAAAGTGAACATAATGGATTCTAAAATAAACACATATGATTCTCCATCTCTCCCGAGGTATTTCTCTAACCTTCCTCCAAGTTTCATTAGTAAGCAACATGAAGGAGCAACTATTGACATAGGACAGCAGCTCCTCCAAAACCCCTGTTCCTCAGTTATTCCCATTCAACCCAAGTCATGTGTTTTCTTCTCTGAGGCTTCAGACTCAACTAACAGGGGTAAAGCCACCAGCTTTACGTATCAGCAAGGTACTTCCTACCAAACTCCACATTAGTTCCCTTGCTTTTGGTTAGGCTATGATCCCAAATTAATGCTGCCCACTCACAGCAGACACTAGTCTCTGGAGCAATCATCTTAAAGAGTCCCAAGTGACATTTTAAGCTATGTGCCCTCATATGGCTACTTGAATAATCAAGCAAATCTTGTTTTTCAAACAGAAGAGCTGTCTTGTGGTGAGAACAAACAGCCCTAAAAGAAGGCTGCCAGTTTTCACTCTCTGATTGCTTCTTTCCATCTGCTTAAAGCAGGACTGAAAAGAAAGCAAGCCTGTAATAGAGAAAGGAATATCAGAGATTTAAGCACAGGAGCAAATGCCCTTAAAGTCAGTAGCTTCTGGGCAATGGGTCTCTCAGTGCTGGATCCACCTCCTTGTGCCAAAGCACTCAAGAAAGGAAACTAGCCATCTCCTTGGCAGCAGACACAGGAGCTCCCTTTGCTACCACAACCCTCTGACCACTGGGCCTCTTTTTTCCTCAGTCTTTGTAGACGGATAGTCTATAAAGCAAGTACAGAAGCAAACAAATGAGGACAGTGACATTAAGCAGAACACCTCCTCACAGGGCAAGCATTTTTTATCCTTTGATAAGTCTAACCATAGCAGACTTAGTTCCTCATGCATGCAGCAGTTAAGAATTTTTTTTTTTTTAAATACTGCTTCAGCCATCATGGAAGGGGTTGGTTTCTACTGTATTAGAGACAATGTAGCCCTTCTGTTACTAAAATTATGCATCATTCATTGTTTTATCCACAAAATTCTTCAGATCTACACTATCTAAATGTTTCCACTCAGGTTTAAGCAACTAATGTACTTAGATCCCTCCAAGTTTTCAAACACCTAAGCTGTCTGAGACAGAGCCCAACACTTTCAGGGAATTTACTTTTATTTTGAAATGGAAAGGGCTCTGAATTTCCTGTGCTTTAGTCAATGCACTGGCGAGTTCACTGTTGGAAGAGATGGGGGGACACCACCCGGGATAAATAGCAAACTCCACCCCAGTTAGACATGACACAATGAAACCCAAGCACCCAGTGAAATGCACCATCCCTTTGCCAACAGATTCCAGCACAAATTACAGTGATGTTAGTAGAGAGCTAGCTGGTTAGTCAGCAAAGGAAGAGAAAATGCGTACACACACACAGGTATTAACAGCAACCACCAACTTGATTAGTTACCATGGTGTCTAGTGGGACTGGAAGAGAAGACCCAGCCCTGTTACATTCCCAATCTGGCGTCTATATCAGGATCTCTATAAGGAGAGGAAGGTAAGCAGGATCCGATCCCAGCGCACCAAGGCAGAAAGAAAAAAAAACAAAACAAAACAAAACACCAAAGTCAGAGCATGAATGGGGTCTGTGGCCATGCAGGGGTTCCAGATGCCACGCAGGGCCCCAGCCCACCTCAGTTCAAGGTAGAATGGTTATCTGGGAGTAAGTACATCTCTCCACCACCACACACCGAGTTAGCATTGTATAGAAGACAGTCCATAAGTTTGGAGGGGGTCACAGCACAGTTGATTTCTCTCTACACATCATGCAGAGCCAGCATGGTCAGTGAAAGCAGTATTTAAACCTCAGAGGTTACGTAACTTTCCCAAGAGAGCATTTAAGTCTACTACAAGAAATGACAGTGCATGAACTATTGCTCCAGGCTCGGCACCAGCGTGTGTCCTCCAGCAGGAAGACACTGCAGGGCAGGTCAGTGGGAAACAAGGCAAGCAGGGCACCTCAGGCACACTGTTGGTGCATGACACTGCAGGCTTCTCAATTCTTAGGGGAAGGACACATGCAGAGAGGGAAAACCAGGCTTTCCACACAATTTTGAGCACACACAGCCGCCTTTGATGTATTTAGCCTTACCATTGGGCAATAGCCAACTCCCTTTCTCTAAGCTCTCCAACTGGGAAAAGGACAGGGCAAAGTTTAATTTGGAAATCCCCACAAGTTTATTTTTGGAGTTATTTTCTTTTATCCCAAGGGCAACCCAAAGGACCTGCAGCAAGCAGGAATATTTGTTGGGGAAAGAACAAAAGAAAACTATAAGTTTGGGGGTTGTTTCTAAGACTACATACATAATTTTCATTCTTTCTTATAGAGGAATCTAATTAGAGAGGAGAAAAAAGGAAGCACCTCCTCCACCAGTACCAAGCTTCATCACCACAGGACTCAAGTCTGCCTTGGTTAGTTCTTCTTGCTTTTTCATATGCCTACACAAAGAACTGTGCTTCACTTTGGAGTTATTCTCCTAACACTAAAAACCCTGCAGGGATGGGAACAGTTAACAAAAACCAGACAGAGAATGAGAATGGATGCGGAGTGGTTACTCCCTCCTTACTTTGAAGTGTGGTGATGAATGGGGTTTTGATAAGTATACTCCAGGCTTAGGAGTCAGACACTGGTAACTGAAAAATCCAGTCCTGATCTCAACACAGAGCATTCTTTGGAAGTGCACATATGACCCTTTTCCTTTGGGGGTGGTAGGGAAAGTAGAGCTGGAGGGAAGGGGAACAGACCAGCTAGGGGATCTTGGATTAAATCTTCCTAGGGCATATATGCCTGTGGCTGGGGATCAACTTCAGTATCTAGTGATTTTCAAGTGCAACTCCCGGTCAGTATGTCTTTTCAAGCACAGTACAAAGATAATCATTAAAGGCAGATGATCAGTGCTCCACATGGCCATACCCTATCTGTAGCCATGACTGCGAAGACTTGGCCAAAACAACTCCTACCCCCCTTCAATCCCTCCCTCTGCTCCTGCTGCTGTTCCTCACATCACCCACAGGTGAGGAGGGAGATCTCTTACCCAGAGTATCGTTTTTTAGAGTTGTTCTTTCTGATGACAAGACACACGACAATAGAGATGAGCGATGAGAGACCTGCAACCGTACCGATGGCTATCCCCGCCACCGTGGCAATGGGGAACGCAGGCAGGCTGTCTGGGGAGAGAAGGGAAAAAACATTCAACTCTTCTGCATTCCCTCATCAACAGAAGTGCAAACCACAAATGCTCTCAAGCTTGGATTCATTTAGAGCAGGAGGCACTAATGTAATATTCAGAAATTACACCCTGCAGCCTGAGTGGGAGTAAGAGCAGGCAGCCAGCAGAACGATATGTGAACAGAGCACACACCAGGGGCGTTCTCAGGGCCACTCTGTCCTTCAGAACTGTATATATATTGAACCAAGAAATTTTACATGTCAGGAAACACAGCTGACAATGAGGACAACCCTGTCTCATTTTGTATCTCAAGGTGGGGGGAAAAAAGTTAGATTCATCTTCACATTCCCAGAAAGGTCAACATGAAAAGGCAGGCACTTGAAAGCAGATTTGAACACAGCACATTGCTAACCTGCTGAAGGCTGGGTGTTTTCCAGGTAGCATGCAGCAGACAGCACAGTTCCTACCCATGATCACTCTTACTAGTGTTTTTACATGATTCTGGTGTCTCTAAATACAGCTCTATATATTTTTGTGGACTCGTTTTTTTCCTTCTTGCATCAGGGTCACTGGACAATACCAGAAATATATGTAGAGGAACACAGAATTGCTTTACTCACATTCTCCCTAATGTTATCTTGGGGCAAGGTAGGCTAAGAAAGAGCCATCAGAAACAAAAGCCAATCAGAAGATAAGGAGTACAAAAGACCTAAAAGATAAAGAATACATAGACTACCACTATAGCTTTTCCAAGTAAGAAACAAAATCCTTTCCTTTCCCCTGCACCGTGTTTAATGTAAGGAACTTCTTCGGCCAGAGGGTTTCTTACAAGACTCCAAGCTGTACCAGCTACTTGCACCAAATACAAATGAATCAGCAGAAGACCCTATAGGTAAAACAACTTATCTAGAAAAATCTGTCTTAGACCTTCCTCTCACATTTTTCTGGCTATCACAGAACTGCTGAGGTTGGAAGGGACATCTTGAGACTGTACAGTCCAACCCCTCTGCTCAAGTGGGATGAGGTAGCTCAGTTTGCTCAACACTCTCCAGTTTGGATTTGACTGTTCCCAGGGACGAGAGACTCTTTGGGCAACCTACTCCAGTGTTCAATTGCAGTAAAAATGTGGAGTTAAGCTCAGACAGAATTTCCTGTGTTTTGATTTACACCCATTGTCTCTTGTCCTGTCACTAGGCACCACTGAAGAACCTGGCTCAGTCTTCTTTAGATGCCATCAATGTACATAAACACTGGTGAGAGGATTCCCGAGCCTTTCTTCTCTTCTGCAGGCTGAACAACCCCATTTCTCCTCGTATGAAAAGTGGTACAGTCCCTTAATCATTTCAGTCATCCTTTGCCAGACTTGTCCCAGCAAGGACCACAGACCATGTGTATTCAAGCCCTTCCCAGCCAGTCTGTAGTCTGTTGGCCAAGCCCATTTTGACACACTTATGTAGAAGGGAGCAGTACCCTGAAGCAAGGGCATCATACTAAGAAAACAGGGCTTTCACTTAGTTCTGTTCCTTTTGGGTTCAGCACCTTTCAGGAGAAGAGCTGTCTCAGTAAGAAATTACAGATGAAGATACACGTGCCACAACTTAGAAGACATCCCTTCTTTTCAGAACCTTCAGCAGCCCAGAGATCCTTCTGCTATTAAGGAAAAAAGTCCTACAAATGGTAATATTTTTCAAGTGATTGTGTTTGAGCCCCATGCAAAAATAAATTTATTTGGAGGCACATAAGGAGTTCCCTAGTTTCTGTGCTTTTTCACCATTCCAAAAGTGCAGGAATAACTGCCTGCAAAAACATCAAAATAGACACGCATTTCTGTCACCAGAGCAGCTGCTGCCTTGTACACTACAAAAGAAAACACACAAGCTTTTTCAGAGCAAGAAATCAAGTAACAGTCCAAAACTAGAGAGCAGATTGTTTGCTGCAAGAACAATGTTAAAATTTGATAGTATTGTCACTTCTTTGACTCAGGGGGTTTTCTGGTTGGTTGAATCTGAGTGATGGACAGGAGTTACGTTCTGTTGACAGAGGTTATTAAGACCATATAAAGAAATGCAACTGTTTGCATGTGAAACTAGAGTGTGGCTTTATTGCTTCTCAGAACATGGTCCAGCAGATTACAGAAGAGCTCACACAATTTTATGATCACTTAGTTCAGCTAAAGAATGTTTCACCCCCATGTTTTTCCTGTATTTTCCAGCATTCCAGTTACATGATTTCCTCATAAGCACTTCCAGAGCAGCCAGTGACTTCATTATAACAGAGACTCTCAGCTACATAACAGAACACCAGCTCTGAAAGCTAACATTTTAGTTAACAGCTCAAAACAAACCAAAAATCCAGCCATTCAGAGAACACTTTCCACTAATTATCACTGTAATTCAAAGCAATTTCCATTTTCACTGAAAGCCTGTTAGCATCAGTTTTATGAAACAGGCAGGAAAGGGAAGTTCCCATTGCTCCTAAGTATAAAGATTTTCATACAATTATCATTTTCAGTGTTCAGATCAAAGATGAACAACCTCCAGGCAACACTAGCTGTCCTGAACACACTGTGAAGTAGCTGCCTGTTACAAATAGAGTTACAACCTATTTATCACAGAAGCAGCACTTTCAGGTGAAGGCAGGAATACAAGACAGCATTGCATCTACAGCTTGAAAACCTGCTTTCACAGTCTTCCTAAGAACTTGAAGACTCAATGTCGCAGCATTTTTCTGAGGATGAGAATGATCTTGGATTCAAGGTTTCCTCCAGAATCATTATGATCCTCTTCTGCAGATGCCCCAGCATGCAAGTCTGTTAAAAAAATATCATCTGAATTAGTGTACCTAAGTCAGTCTTCATTTGCTTAACCTGGGTTAAAATCTGAAGAGACTTTGCCAAGAACAGCCTGACTTTGCCAAATTGGCAGCTGCTTTAGTGCTTCTTCATGGTGAACATCAATACACTGTGAGAAAATAAACTGCCCCTGCTTTATATAGACTTGAAACTTCCAAGAAACAGAAAGTTCTAAGTGATGGTTGGGCCTCCAGAGGTCCCATCCAACTCCAACTGCTCCATGAAAAGTTAGATACAAAAGAATCTTTGCCTACAAAAGAACATGGAATGACCTCGTGAGCAGGGGTACACACCTGCTATAGCAGCAGCATCATTCTAATTAGAGCATACACGTAGGTATCGTCCCTAACATACTAAAATCTAATGAAACAGCTGCACCAGCACTGCCATTTGAGAATTCAATATTTATTCCTGTCCTTATTCAATTATGAATTTGGAAATCCAATCAGTCTAAGAACCATTTCATTGCAGGAAGCATCTCACTTTGGCTGACTTCCAGCTTAGGCAGAACAATCAAATGTTTTGGATGATCAAGCGTGTGCCAAATCGACACGAAGAATCTAAGTGCTTGGACCAGAAGCCTTATGTGGCTTCAAGAAGCCAGCCCTTGCAGTTCATAAGGGTCACCACTGAAAGAACATTCCAGCAGAAGAGACTGAATGTACATCCAACACAAACACCTTTGCAGGGAAGACAGCAGCATTTCACTGCCAGTATGTGCTTGGGCCAGGTTTATGGTGTTGTATTCCATTATATATACCATTCCAAAGGGAATGGTTCCAAAGGAAAGAGTCTGCCACTTTGTCTCCTTGCTCCCCAGATTTCAAATGTCATCCTAGCCCTTAATGTAGCAAAATACAGGAAATGCATTCATAGGACTTTGAAGTGAGAGGATAAGATTCTCATAAAGGCTTCCACCAGCTTTTGCTAATAATTGTTTAAAGCATAGGAATTAATGGGTATAGAGGAAACGTGTGTGACATTCAATTTTTTAAACAGCTGACAGATATTTGTTCAAACATTAGGACCTGGAAGAAGAGAATTAAAAATATAATTGTTCCCTCCAGGCTACTCCCCACCCCCAATAAAAGTGACACAGACAAGGAAGGGGGAAAATAAAAATAAAATTAAAAAAAAAAGGTGGGAAGGAAAAGAAAAAGTCATATAGGGTGAATACCTTTCTCCACAACTCTAACTCGGATTTCTCCTGGTTTGACAACAATGTCGGGTGGGTTCTTGACATCACAAATGTATGTGCCGTTGTCTCGGAACTGCATGTTTGATATAGTGATAGAAGCATCTTTCTTGTTAAGATCTCCAGCCCAAGTGATCCTGTCTTTAAATGGTATGTCCTTTCCAGGGTATGATTTTCCATTAGAGTAATAGAAAAACTGCAAAGAAAAGAGCACATAAAAGCAATCCAATTAGAGATTACAGAGCTACAGTGCTTCTCTCACTGTTACAGCATTCTCCCAGAACCAACTGAATGATACATATTTGAGATTTTTTTTCCTCCTCCTGCCTCACCACTTTGGCTTGTTGCCTCTTGATCCCATAATCATGCTATGGCTTATACCTCAACCCTACCAGCACAACAGACCACAAGTTCCAGTTTTCAGTTGGTTTTCATTTGTTTGTGGTTGGATTGTTTGGTTGTTTGGGATTTTTTTTTTCCCTGTTTTGAAGGACAGAGTTTTGCACACAAAAGGGGCAGGATGGGAAGAGAAAAAGGCTGGTAATCTGTGAATAATTAAAGCTCAGAACACTTCTGGAACACAGCCATATGTCTTTTAGGCACAGGAAGCTGCCTGCATCCTCATAGGAAATGGATACCAAGTTTCCTATCTCATGATTTGCTGTGTGTTACTTGCAACTAAAGCACAGCTAAATTAACGTGCAACATCCTTCTTCCTTCCACCCCCCCAAAAAATCCCACAAGCAATTTAGAGCGTATCTAGCTGTTTTCCAGAAACCTTCAAGTAACTAAATAGAACCGTTTCCCAGTTTTTAAATGAGTAAGTTGCACATTGGCCCTGCACAACCCAGACATGACCAAAACTCCTTGAAGAATGAATCTGTGCAGTACAGTTTAGGGAGAAACTGCATTTGTCCTGACTATACCTGACCAAAATTGGAATTTACAGCAGTAGAAGTGCACAGACTTCCACAGGACACCTCTGTTTTCAAGCACATAGCATCCCGTAAGAGAGGTCTACAGATTAGCATAAAACCAACAAACCATCTCATACAGAAGGAAGTCTGCCAGCACACAGTCATCTTTCATCATTTTGGAGGAACTGCATCAGTCTGCAGCTTTTCCAGCTGGATTATAACCTTTAACACGGCAGCACTGCATTGCCACACCCCTGAGCACAGGGACAGTCCAATTGGAGGTCTAGAGGGCAAGAGGTAGATTCCTCAGCTCTCTAGGTGTCCTCACCCAGTGGGGGAGAAATCACAAAGTAAAGTATGTCCTGAAACACAGGCTACATGACTCAAGCCACTCCTTGCCTGCAAGGATTTAACATGAAACCTAAAACTGATGGATTTTGATTGGTTTAAGCCAATTGTGAAACTCTGCAGTGATCAGATGTTTCATTCATGCAAAGATGTCTCTACCCCTGGACACATGCCAGGGGAAGGGGACAAGGAGGGGAAGCTCCTGGTCAAGTCAGCCTCACCACATGGCCTTATATAAGATTGCCAGTGTGATTATTAAGAGGCACAGGACCATCCTTGTCAAGAGAAGCATGGACTCAGTTCAGATACAAGCTGATCATGAGATCAATCTTTCAAAGTAAAGCCCACCAAGATATGTAACAACATGACTTGGGCTCATAAAAGAAAAATGTTCCCTCTATACTCCCCCAGACCCTTAAAAGAAACAGAGGAATTAACATCAGATCATGCTGGGTCACTTCTGCTTTTCTCTCAGTTGCGCTGATAACTACATCCATGTGGAATGTCTAAACTGACTGCACTCCCAAAAAATGTTATCTCCTGAAACTGTATTTCCACAACTGGACAGTGATGCAGAAAGATATATGGGGAGCAGAAAATGTCCAAAGAAATGGATTGTTTTCACTCATCCTGTTCAACGTGTCAGGAAATGTGCCCTACTCTCTTAAACTTTTGACAAACTACTGCTCTGGCTTCCCAAGGAGAAGAACACCCTCTTCAAAACATTTATATTTATTTTTAATAATATTGATTAATAAACATTTTATATTTATTTTACAAAATATTTATTCCACTGAAAATTGAGAAGCTTGTTATTCAGAGCTGTATATATTAAGCAAGATCTCACACAGTGATTTGGATCATCTCTGCTTTGAGCACTGAAGGGGTCCTAGAGTTTAAGTGATCCCATGTCAGCAGCAGACGGGAAGCAGACAGGCTGAGCACCCTGCTGTCCCCACATCTTCCCTGCTGCCCCAGAGTCCCTTGTTCAGCTTCCTCTGAATTCTCACTCAGGATAAGGAACAAGAAGGAAGCAGAAGTGTCAGGGAGTTCAGATGTGCCCAGCTTATGCAACCTACCAAAGCCATTTCTTTAAAGGTTCCCACCCAAAGGATCTGAGCCCACTTAGGCTCAACATACAGGAAATGAGTGATGTCAAATATTATTTGCCTAAGCTCCTTGCTAGCTTGGCTTTTTACTTGTCACATAACTAAAATAGGAGGATGTAACTGCTCACTGATTTGAGCCATTCAATTCTGTTCTGAAACCAGAGAGACTGGTCTTACTTCAAACCCTCTCAAACAGAGGCTATACAGTACACAAGCAAAATAAGCAATATGCACAACGCAGTGTAACACTGCAATTCCAGTGATAATTCAAATTCTGTGACCGCTCATTTCAAGTGCAAGAGGATAGAGAACTCAGAAGATTCCTAGACACTCATCTACTTCATACATAGTGCTATGACCCCAACACCCCTCTCCTCAGACTAACAAAGTAGCTGGTGTATTTTACGCTCACTGCACACTCCAGTCTATGCAGTGATCCCCCAAAATCACAGTAATGGAGACAAGCCACATGGAAGGAGGCTCAAATCCATAATCTGTTCGCTCCCTAGAACCAACTGGAAGAACCACTGCACACTTATGGCAGCCTCCCCTCCCAGGTTTGTCCCCCTCCAGCCACTCCTTACTGAGATTCGAGTTGCGGCTCCCTCTGGTTGAAAGCTCCAGGAAACAGACGCTGCGCTGCTGATCACTTCCACAGATGTGAACGTGCACGGAAGCTTGGCGTCTGTCCCGTTCTCCACAAACATCTCCTCTGGTGTGTTGACCTCTACTGCTGATACTTTGACTGCGTGGGAAAGGTAAAGACAAGAAAGAAGGAGGACAAGCAACATCAGTGCTGTTTTGAGAACCAGGATGTTCATAGCACATTGCTTGAGGGGAAAAGAGAAGAGGCATCAATAACTCCTACACTGAGCATGTTCACAGACATTGCATTTTATACCTGCAATACGAACAAGGATAGAGTGGGCCAGTTAACTTCTCTTTCCTTGTATTATCTGTCATAGGATGTTTTTCCATCCACAGATGTTTCCTCTGCAACAGTTTGTGTGAGTCAATTCTATGGTGCAAGGAGTGAGTTTGAAACTCTTTCATAAAAGGTACCACCAGACATTTTAATAAATAAGCCCCATCAGAGGAACTAACAACTTGGACCCAGCTATTACTCAGTTTCCTCTCTGGCTCACATCTTGTTTCGCATCTCCAGTTTTTCCTAGTTGTAGGCAGAACAAACTCTCACTGCCAGAAAGCTGAAGAGTAATAAATTTCTCTCGCTCCCAGCTATGCCATCTACTCCTAATCTCTGGCATGCTTCAATGTGCCTTCGTGTGCAAGGCCTCAGAAAGAATCACTCAGCTATAGTTCAGAAGCATGAGAGCAGTTCAACTTTTTTCTACCAAGCAAGCAGACCACAACCTCCCCCCAGATTTAAAGAAATGAAGGTTAATATTGCTCCTGTAGTGATAGTTCTCCTACTGAGTGAGGAAAATCCATCATGATTTGGAAAACCAGTTGAAGATATTCTTTATCTGGCAACTTCTAAACTCCAAAGGCATTATCCCTATCCAGATTTAAGCAAAGAGTTCTACATTCATTCAAGTTTATGCTAAAAAACAAAGCATGATCTTGTGACATCCCAAAAGAAAGTCCTTCAGCATACATGTCGTGTCCAAGCAAAAGCAAAAACCTTGTGAAGTGCCTGTGGGTGGGTGCACATGTGATCTGCGTCCCCAGTACCTCAAATTTATTTTGTTTTTTATGAAACCATGATCTTCAGCCTAGAAATTTACTTCTGTTCATATGATTCTGTGTTTCCTGGCTACAATATCTTACATTCAGGGGGTTTACCCCCCTTTTTAGAAGAGGAGAGCAAACCTTCCTGCTTCTTCAGTATCTTAGCTATTTATTTCTCAGCTTTGAATAGACTAGCACTTTGTGATAGTTTGGACTTTAGCTCCCTGCCAAATGCCCAAACTTCCAGTTAGCAGGCTTCTCCCCTTTCCCCTTCCTTCTTCCCTTGGGGTAAAGAAGAAAAAAAACCTATAAAAATTAAAGAACCCAAAGTCAAGCTGCTTATATAAAAATATATATATTTACGTAAATCACAGTTATATACAGTTAAGATGCTATATACACAGTAAAAGGGAATCAACTCCTCGAAGGGATAGGGAAAGGGGAAAAAAGGGACAAGATGGAACAAAAGGGACACCGAACAGGTATACTAGATCAAACTCAAGAACTATACTAATAACTAACAAAACAGATCTCACCACGTCCCTTAGAAAAGCAGGATTGGCAGACACGGCCAGCACTCTCCAAACCCCCACGTGGCAGGACAGTGGACTCTGCAGACCTCAGCCTCAGATAAGCGAGACCAACGCAGAGACCCACTGTTCCCAAACCTCGCCGGAAGAGAAGAGAGTGAGGTCTCTAATCTCCAACTTATTTATACTCTGGTTTATGTAAAAATCGTATGGAATACTGGGTACTTGGCCACTTCCTTGGTTACAAACTGGTCACCAGGAAGGCCTAGACCAAAACCATCACATTCTCCACTTCTTATACCATACTATTTTTATGTAACACCTATATTTCGCGTTCGCTTATTTCCTGCGCATATATATACATATACATATATGTATATAGTCCTTGTTTATTCTTTAAAGCATTTATCTTGTTGTAGAAGAATTAACATCAGCATCAGGATTAGTTTGGTTCCGATTCTTGGTCCTTAGGTCACAATCACAGTTTTGGTTTTCAGGGCTTGTCCTCTGGTTTGGGCTGGTTTATTACTGGATACTGGCATCAAATGTTCAGGCTTTTTTTTTATCTGGTGACTGGTTTTCTGCAAAACACAACTCAAAGCACATGATTAGTTTTTCCCCAAGGTTAAATTTCCTTGGGGCACACAGTGGATTTCTCCATTCTTTTTCATTACCCACCAAGTATTTCCGGGCCTTTGAGTGAAAACAATTCCACGAATGGGTTTGTCTTGGCCTGAGGAAGGAGTAATCCAAACAGCCTTCCTTAACATATCTTTCAGATGGATCGCTGGAATTTTGTCTCCATCTACAGTGTGGAGGGATTCTGCTTGGGCAGGACTAGTTCGATTGACAGAGTCTTTAGTGTTAACAAGCCAGGTGGCTTTGGTTAAGTGTTTGTCCTAGTTCTTTAAAGTTCCCTCACTTAGTGCCTTCAGAGTTGTTTTTAACAGTCCATTATATCTTTCAACTTTTCCAGCAGCGGGTGCATGATATGGAATGTGATATACTTATTCAATATTATGCTCCCAAGTGGCTACCAGATTATTCTTGAAATGAGTCCCATTGTCTGACTCAATTCAGTGTGGAGTGCTATGTCTCCACAGGACTTGCTTCTCAAGATTTAGAATGGTATTTCGAGCCGTTGCATGTGGTACTGAATATGTCTCTAACTATCCAGTAGTCGCTTCCACTATGGTAAGCACATAGTGTTTACCTTGGCGGGTTTGTGGCAATGTGATGTAATCGACCTGCCATGCTTCTCCGTATTTATACTTGTCCTAGCGTTCGTCATACTATAGGGGTTCTAACCTTTTGGTCTGTTTAATGGCAGCACAGGTTTCACAGCCATGAATAACTTGGGAAATAGTGTTCATGGTTATATTCACCCCTCGGTCTCGTGTCCATCTATAGGTGGCATTTTGGCCCTGATGGCCTGAAGCATCATGGGCCCATCGAGTTAGGAACAAGTCTTCTTTTTGTTGCTAGTCTAGGTCTACTTGTGACACCTCGACTTGTGCAGCGTGGTCTGCCTGTCTGTTATGAGCGTGTTCTTCATTAGCTCGATCCTTGGGCACATGGGCATCTACATGGTGGACTCTTACATTCAGGTTTTTCACTTTAGCAGCGATGTCTTGCTACAAATCAGCAGTTTAGATGGGTTTTTCTCTACGTTTCCAATTCATTTTCTTCCACTTGTCTAGTCATTTCCACAGGGCATTGGCTATTATCCACGAATCGGTGTATAGGTAGAGCTTTGGCCATTACACTTTTTCTGTAATGTCCAGGGCCAATTGGACAGCTTTGAGTTCTGCAAACTGACTCGATTCGTCTTTACTTTCAGTGGCTTCTGCCACTCGTCGGGTGGGACTTTACACGCTGCTTTTCACTTCCAGTTCCTTCCTACAATGCGGCAAGAACCGTCAGTGAAAAGAGCATAGCGTGTCTTTTCATCTGGCAGTTGATTATACGGTGGAGTTTCTTCAGCTCGACTCATTGGCTCTTTTTCTTCTTCATCTGCCAGATGCACGTGGCATCAGTGGCATGGTGCATAGAGGGCACCTTATTTTTGAATATCCAGTTCAGCACTGGTAATCGGGGTGCCAGGAAAAGCTGTGTTTCGGTACCAATCACTTCTGAGGCTGCTCGTATGCCTTCATATGCCGTTAAGATTTCTTCTTCCATAGGGGTGTAATTGGCCTCAGAACCTCTTTAGCTTCGGCTCCAGAAACCAAGTGGTCACCCTCGCGTCTCGTCAGGCACTTTTTGCCAGAGGCTCAGGTCTCCAGAGCGAGGTCTCTAATCTCCAACTTATTTATATTCTGGTTTACGTAAAAATCGTATGGAATACTGGGTACTTGGCCACTTCCTTAGTTACAAACTGGTCACCAGGAAGGCCTAGACCAAAACCATCACACACTTGAAGTAGGAAAATCAAATAGAAAGATGCTAGTCAAAGAAAATCTAAAACTAAAAAAAATTTAAAAAAAAAAAAAAAAGAGAGAAAAATCTGCCTACATTAGTCTTTAAATCATGAGGTTTGTGCTTCTAGTCAGTGAGAGTAACCAGCTCATCAGCCTTCAAATTTAAGTCAGCAAGGTTCTTTCAGAGTGGTGTGACCATCCTAAAGTGTAGACTTGCCTTAAAACCAGGTTATTTTATAGGAGCTTAAAATTAAGCAAGACAGACAATGCTTAAACCTTGTTGCCCAGGAAAACAAAGCTCTTGTGAGGTGTGCCACTTCCAATCCTCCTTCCTCACCCCGAGACTGCCAGTTCCACTGGGCCACTCCAGCTGTCCGGCCACAAACACCAGCTGGCCCTGCAGCACAGGGGGTTGCAGCTCATCCAATGAAATAGCCAAACAGTGAGAGATGGAAGCCCCCTGGCCATCTGGGAACACCCAACAGGCACCACGGGACAGCTTCCAAGGAACTCCCACCTCACCCAGCCAGCATGGCAGAAGAGGGGAAGGCAAAGCACATGCCCAGGAGACATGGATAAGCATGTAAGCAAGGTGGGAGAATTAAGCATGACAGATTTATTACAACAACCAGAATCAGAAGAAACCACCGTTCTTTAATTTTGTCATTCAGAGGACACACTGTTTACTTCCAAAATTCACTGACTCCTCAGTCCTGTCAGGTTATCTCTGATCCCTTGAACTCCCCTGTCACTGCTCTCATTTCAAACAAATGAGAGAGAAACAGCACCCTAAGGGGAGTGGGGAACGGGGGAGGTGAATTTTTCATCAAGAGGTTGTATCAGAACTTCCTTTGTCTTGTATATACTCTGACTGTGGGCAAAAAAATATCCTTATGTAAAACAATTACCAAATTTTTATTTGGAACATACAAAGACTTCTAGCAATCAAATGAAATGAACTTAGAGCTGCTGTGCTTTATGTATTTTTTGCAGCTAATGGAGTAGAAAAGAAAAATAAAATAAAATCAAACCCATTGTTTTGAGTGCAAGCCACAGAACAAGCCTCCCTTTCAAGCATAAAACAAGCAAGATGCCCTCAGCATTTGTGCAGGAAGAAAAGAGTCTGCACAGACATTGTCTGCTTGTACATGGTACAGAGAACTGCTTGCCACACACAGGCAGTGGATAGTACAGATCTGCTTAATTTAAAGAAGCCACTGTTCTAACTCACTGGAACTGTAGTGAAGCAAAAGGAAAAAAAAAACTTCTCCCTACAGTCTGGGAAGACAGGAACTACATAAGCCTTTGCAGATATTTCCAGCAAGTCTCATTTTCATATGTCCTACTGTTGTCTCAACTTCATGTTTTTCTTTGCTCATTTTCTTCCCTCTGCCTCTTTCACTGCTTCAGAAAGATTTTTCCTGCCTCTGTTATCTTACAGCATGAGACATGAGCTCCTTAAATCCAAATGTGACTGTTTGGAAGTGGTAGAGAGGTTACAACATTTGTCAGTTGTTTACCCTTAGCCCCCTACTCCCACACTCGCTGATACAGTGGCTGTTCCCACTACCTTGAACTCTTTGGCCTCCTCTGCCACAATAAAATCCACATAGATCACCTCCAGCTGGAGCTCTTTTCCTCCTCTCCACATCTGCCAGGATTTGCCATCCTTCTTCCACCTCTTCCATGTATTTAAATACTTCAGCTAGAGAAAGTTGAATTTTGAGTCATAATTCAATCACACTTACCCACTGCTCTATTCCTCAAGCTTACTCAGCCTTAGTTCCTCTCAAGAGAAAAAAATCAAAGAAGACAGTCAGAGAAAGAAGACTGCTTTAGGAAGGGAAGGTCTGCAAGGTACACAGGGCAAAGATAAACATTTGCCCTTCTTCCATACATCCTCCTTGATCCCATCAACTGCCAGCTAATCCCATTCCTGTCCAACTGCCCATAGCCCCAGTATTTCCCTCTGACCATCTCATCTAGCCTTCATCTGCTTTAACTCTTCCACAGAAAGATGCTTTTGTTTTTCTCACCAACCATCAAAATAACTGGAAAAAAAAAAACCATCTGTGCCCCTTCACCTATTACTTCTTCATCTCTAATGTTGTTGGAGCAGTTTTACTCCAACTATATGAACTCTCACCAGCTCCCACACTTCAATGAAAACTCTCCAGCCACATCTTCCTTTTCAGACAATCCTCCTACTCTTGAAGTAGAACAAGACATTCGTATTCTTACTGCACTTACTAATCTTTTCCTATTTTTCCCATCATGGATCTTCATTCTTCACCAACGCTCTCTCTATTCTCAGGTCTCTCTGTCCTCGGTATCTTGTCTCAGGGATCTCATCTGCAAAACAAGTTCAAGTTCCCATCACTGCACTGACTACTCAGATCTCGCGTCTCTGCTCAGGATCTGTCTCCTTATGTTCAAAGAATGCTCTCAGTCTGACATCTTTGTCAAGTTGTCTACGTTGTCAGCTCACGACTAAATGGGACTAAAACAGAACTCATTTCTCCCCCTAGAACCCTGCACAACTGCTTTTATCACCGTGGACCTGCCACGTGTCTCTCCAACATAAAACCTGCTCAGCATCTCTGAACTCTGCAGGTCAAGGCACAGTCAGAGTTTCTATCCACCTGTTCAGCTGACACCAGTCTAAAAACTCCTGTTTGTACCTGGGCCTTCATTACTGTGATGTTCTTTTTCCTCTGGAGAGATGGTCAGCAAGATCAGTAAAGTACTGCAGTTCTTGGTAACCAAACTGCTCCAAGGGTGACAGTTCCCCTTCTCCTAAGAAGAGGAAGACATGACATATGCAGGATCACTGCTTCCTTCTATGAAATGATTACTGGTGACATAGTACTCAGCATATTCATTACACAGCATCACCACATAATAACCAGCTTTACTGACTTAATACTGTTTTAGCTTACTTGCTGTGAAGGAACAAGACCTTCCTAACTCTGAAGGTGCAGTCTCTCCAAGAGCTTAAGAAGATCTAAAGATGCCAAGCTTTGATTTGTTTGTAATACCACCAGCATGTATGTCAGGTGACACAGAATTGGTGACAAAGCTACATCACTTCAGGTCATGTACCCTCAGGCACTGTGCCATACTGGTACTCTTCAGAGTGGCACCAATAATCTGAAATCACTCCTATGGAAGAAGCCTTCACAGTTACCAAGCAGGGGAAGACAAGGGCACTCAGAATTGATACCAGACAAGCATTCACAACCACAAGAGTTTGTATCTAATTAGTTAACCAAACTGTGGTTAACCATGTAGCTTTCAGTGAGATTAAGAGCAGTCAAGCTCACTGAACATTTGGTTTGGCAGCATGTCACAAAGAAATCCTTCCATGCACTGAAGTTCTACACAAAGTAACACACACCTCATTAGAAGTTCTTTGTAGACCACAGTCTCCACTGAAATCTTGGACCCAATGAAAACATTCCATCAATTAGGGCTATGAACACACCAAAATAAACTCAATTCCGCTGGATTCAACTCAACTTGATCACTAGGAGTCGCAACAAACCAAGAATGCAGAAAGCCAACACTGCACGGGCATCTTATTTCCACCAGTGCAAACACAGCCCATGCAGAAACTTTGATCAGATCCCTAAATACTGGATGTTTATGGCTGCTACAGTTCCTATCCTATGTAGAGAAAAGTGCTGCTCCTCTTGAAATGGCCAGTCATCAGTTTATTAATTAATACAAGCAACTTGTTTTGTTTATCTTAAAGACACCTGGTAATACAGTCATGTATGCAATATAAATGAAGGCTCTTACGGATGAAAGACCAGGAAATAATCAAAATGTCTGATGAAAGAAAGCTGAAAAGACAGGCTGTTACAGGTAACAAGCTGATGACAGTGACAGATCAGAAAAATGCAAAGGAATTCATTAATACAACAGTCTGAATAGTTCCCATTTAAAGGTCTTGACAAAATGACAGAAAATTCAGTGTATTGATATGTTCATTATCAGCCCAGCAGCCTAAAAGTTTCATCAGAAAGGAGGATGTGGGGTTTTCTAATGACTAAGGGTCATAAGTCACAAAAACAATATACAGTTGTGAAACACTGCTTTCATTAAGAAATACATTTACTTAATGTCAGGTGTGTTGTGAAACATCTACTGTTGACAGAACTCTCAACTGCACTGGCATGACATTTAGTTCTTTCTCCCACAAGGCACAGTTTCCCTCTACAGTCAGCATGAAAAAACAGCTGCAGGACCCCACAAAACATCTCAGAAATCCAGCACGAAGTTATAGTCCCCTACTGCAATTACAGGCACTTATGTCCCCACAGGCCATCATTTCTTCACTGTGGATAAAACACCTGGTGTAGAAACTCTAGCTTTCACGTCTCAAAAGGCAGGAGTAGACATGCCAAAATTATTCCTCTGAAACTCCACAAGATCTGTTAAAGCATCCAGTCGTTGGATAGAATTTCCATACAAAGAATTCATCATCATCATCATTTAGCCTTCACATAGAAGTGAAATCCATGCCTGCAATTCCACCCAGGAGCAAACCATGGCGTACCTTATAAGGACAACACATGAGTGTTGAGGAGCCACATATGTCTGACCACCTTCACGCCCGAAATCCATCAGGGTGTTTCCTGCTCTGAAGTCTTATTAAGTGTATAGATACAAAAATGAATATATACATATATATCTCTACATATATGATCTCGCATGTCATTGTGGTGGGCTGACCTTGGCTAGCTGTCACCATGCCTGTTCAGCCACTTTCTCACTATCCCTTCTTAAAAAAGGACAAGGGGAGAAAATAAGATGAAAATGCTCATGGGTAGAGATAAGGACAGGGAGATCACTCCCAGGCCAAACAGACCTGACTTTGAGAAAATTAATTTGATTTATTGCCAATTAAAATAGAGTTGGATGGTGCAAAACAAAGACAAAAGCTAAAATACGTTTCCCCTACTTTCCCCCCACCTCAGTTACACTTAAATTCCTTTATTTCCAACTCCTCTACATTTACTCCTCTACATCTCCTCCACATTTACACAGGAAACAAACCAGCATCAGCTACAGAAATGATGACTAGATAAAGTCATACCAACCAACCTTAACATCTAAGTTTCAAAGCAACTAAAACTGAATTCCACTGCCTCAAAGGAAGAGTTAAGTTTCACTCTCAAATGCCAATTTACCGGAACAGCCTTTTGCTGCGGCCACAACAGCTCCCCAGGTTGCCCAACTTGTCAAGTAACTCAGGCTGCTGAAGGAAAGAGCTTCCTGTCTGCAGTAACACAGCCAGTCCTGCAGCACCCTGCACCTCCAGGAAACTGAGAAAAGCTGCTGACACCTATATCATGAACACCTACCACCTCCTGGTGCCTTGCTGCTGGGAATGTTCAAACTCCAAGTACAGACAAGCTCAGAAGAGCATCTGCTAACACAACATTTCACTTTCTCTTGGCTGCATTGCGCATTCAGCTGAGCTCTGCCTGATTCAACCGTGAGGGAAAAAATAGCATTTTGTCACTCCAAGTGAAAGGAAAACAGCTTCATTGAGAAGCCTTAATCAGGCTGTGGCAAAGCTGCCAAAGCAGCCAGTAACATCCGTGTATCTCAGCCCTGCACACCTCCATGCACCTACTTTGACCTAAAACCTAAAAACAAATCTTCAGAGTCATCAAACTTGGGTACCACTTTCTGCTCCCACACTGCAGAGTTAGTTTTTCAAGTGGTCTGCTCCACATAACACAGAGCTGCTCACTGTTCTGCCAAGGGGCAGCAGAAGAACCTCTGCTGAGCTTTACTTTCAAAGCTATGCTTTAACCAGAAACTCAGAACAAGCATGAGGAACAGCAAAAAATGCCTGAGCTCCCCCGCCAGCCAGGCCACAGATTTCTTGTTTGATCCTGAGGAAATAATTTCACTGCTGCATCACTCTCTCATCTCATAAAACTGAGATGCTTGTAAAGGTGCTGAAATCTATGAACAAGTAAGCATTATATGTGCACAGCTTCATGTTCCAACTACAGGATCAGTTATATGTCAGGTTTGGGCAGATGCTTGTTTAGTTCGAGGCAAATAACTTTTAGCCTTGTTCTGGTAACTTTTCCCTGGGGATCACAAAGCAATACTTCCCTGCCTATGGGATACCCATCAACCTCTCAGGTACTTTCCAAAGCACACAGCTCATTTTTCCATTCAACAGCCCTTAAGTGGTTTTCCATCCATGACCAAGTAGGTTTACAAGTGTTCAGATTCAAGTAAACAGTTCTTGTTGACAAAACCAAACCAAAAGACTGGAAAACACAAAGAGGCAAGTTAAGCAAAGCCATTCAAAGTGCAAAGGGTAATTGGAACAGCTGATGGCAGCTGCTCTGCCTCTAATCTTGCAGTACTAACACAGCCAATAACAAACAGCACATTACTTCCTAGGCAAAAGGAGAGATCCCAGAAAACGGGAATTACACTTACAGAAGGGCTACATAGGCAAGAAGATAAGGAGTACATCTTAGAAGAGTCTCCTTGAAATACACTAGGTTTTTCCCACAAATAGGATATCATGAAGCTTGTTTGACTAAAGAATTGCAAGAAGCTGGGTAGACATGCTCAACACATGGCAGAGAGAGTGAAAAAAGCATCCCACCATCACAAACATTTCCTAAAATTACCAGAGCATTTCACTAAAACTGTCACAACAACTACTAAAGAAATGAGAGTGGTAAGGATCAGAAGTGTAAAAAAAAAAAAGGCACAACCAAACAAAAACAAAGCCCAAACTCCAGGGAGTGGATAGCAGAGATGGACGTGTCACTGGCTGGAACAAAAGCTTCCCTGTAGGCTTTAAACTTATTTATATTTTTTTTTGTTATTGATACTATTTCAAGTGAAACTGTGGTAAAAATACCAATCATGCTGCCAACTGCTGATGGCATGTAGCATCTTTTTGACAAAATCTATCATTAGCAGCATGGAAGCCACCAATTTCCAAAACAAACTAGGCAGTGGAATTTAGTACATGGATATGCGAATTTCACAAGGAGGTACAGTGCAAAAGGCTACATAACAAACAGACATCAAGAATCTGCCCTTTTCTCTCAATCTTACAACAATCAATCCACAAAGCTGTAACCAACTCAGAGACAATGTATCTTTACACATCAAGAAATATATGCAGAAGACACACTTTGAACGATCCAAGGTTCTAATAGCAATTTCATTACCAGTCACCTCTCATCATTCCTGAACCAGCAACATGTCCAGCTGTTGCCAAGTATTGGTATTTCCAGCCTGAAAGGTGAGCACATGGGGTTTTTTCCCGTGTATGGAGAGACTCGATTAAAGCCTGTTAAACAAAATCCCATCACTTAGCAGAGCAGGAGCTCGAGATGGATGAAATTAAGACATCCAGGTGATTACCCTCCTCAGCTAACAGGGTACTCAGTCACACAGCCAATACTTCAGCAGTTCAAGCAAATCCAAAGCCCTCGGAGGGCCACATTCCTTACTGATCCATGAACGCCTGCAGCCAGCTCTGGCACCCCGCTTCCAGCAGTCTTGCACTCACTTGCCAACTTCTTTGCTGAGGAAACTCATAACTAGCTCTAACCTGCAGCAGCACAACCACAAAATCAAAAGGAAAAGCCCATGCTATGTATTTCAAAGCATTGTTTCACAAGAATTTGTCAGTGGTGGTGCCAATTTAAATAGCTCACATGCACACATAGCGAGGTGGATCTTATCAGGAACTAACCTGTGTTCAAAACAGCCCTTTTCCTATTGTGTTCTTTTAGACCAGACCAACACCCAGCCCAGGCCACTGTACACCATGTTTGCACAACAACTATGCAGGGTTAGGAAGCACTGAGTAGGAGCTGCTTCAGCTCACTCTTCCCAGGAATGCTTCTCTTTTGAGAAGTATTTATGGACTCTCTTGCAGCATCTTCTACATGACTTCCCCAGTTTACACATGTGTGGTCATTTCTAGAGCCATCCCTTGGGTTAGAGCAGTGCCTTTATTATTAAGAGGAAGCCTTGTTCACTATCTTTACAAAAACAAGTTACTGAATAACAGGTGGCTCGAAGCCAACTAAAAACACCACCATGGGCCATTTCACCTACCTGCCCTGATTTACTTTCATCTCATGAAGTGAAAGTGCCAGAACTGCCACATTGCCCAGAGTTTAACCTTACCTTAAGGATCAGAATCTCAATTTGATTTTAAACACTCAAGGTAAGGTGAAATCAATGTTTCAGGCCAAGTTCCCTTAACGCCCTTTAACATCATGCACATAAAGCGTGTCAGTGTACTACAAAGCATCTTATTCTGCAGGGTTGGAAGAAAGAGTTCATGAGAACCACCAGCCTTCGTGTTCCTGATGCACTTTAAACCAAGACCAAGCAGCAGCACCAACTGGAAAGTGCCAACTCAACAGCTAAATTAAAAATATAGGAACTGAAAGTCACAGCAGCAAAAGGGAACAATATAGAAGGATTGTGGGATAACCCCATCAGGAAGCTCAGCCCCATACAGCTGCTTGCTCCCTCACCACAGCGTGACGGGGAGAGAATTGAAGCATAAAAGCGAGAGAACTTGCGGGAGATAGAGACAGTTTAACAGGGAAAGCACAAGCCATCATCCGCTTCTTCCCATGGGCAGGCAGGTATTCAGCTGTCTCCAGGAAAGCTTGGACTCCATCAGGTCTAACAGAGACTTGGGAAGGCAAATGCCGTAACTCCAAACAGCTCCCCTTCCTTCTTCTTTCCCCAGCTTTTATTGCTGGCATGAGGTCCTGTGGTCATGCCTAGCCGTGTCCCCTCCCAAATTCTCCTGCACCCCCAGCCCACTCACTGTAGGGGAAGGGTGACAAACAGGAAAGGCCCTGGGGCTGTGTAAGCTAATGTAAAATAAGTAACAAATGTAAAACACTGTTATCAAGGCTCTTTTCATCACAAATCAGAAATGTAGCACCATACAAGCTCCTATGAAGAAAATTAACTCCATCCCAGCCAAAAAGGTACCAATACATTTACTTGACATAAACATCTTCAATTTAAAAAAAAAAAAAAAAAAAAAGGTTATTCAGGACAAGTAACAGAATGGCCCTGCCTCATTAAAGATAAAAGAGATGGGGGGGAGGGAAATCAGTGAAATCACCTGACTGAAGGGTCATCTTTCCACCTGCTCAGGTAGCAACAAATACTGATTTCAACCCTGCTGTAAGATGCATTTGCATATCCTTTGTGCTGTGGGTTCAGCTTACTGCTAAGCCCTAGTTTGAGTAAACACTTGCTCTTCTAAATGACTGCTGAAAAGAGATAACAGTAAATCACCGCAGTTAGTTCCACAAGCCTCTTCTGCTTGCAACAAAGCCACTTCCAGAACTCCCTGTCCTCTCCTGCCACAGCTTCCTCTTACACAAGACATTCCCATTTTCTCAATTGTGTTACTCACTGCTTGTGGGGTTCCACTAGCCCAGGTCAGCAAAGTAACCAAGATAAACAAACCACACACACAAAAAAAGAACAGATGCCATAAGGATGTAAATGTTTTCACAGCCAGACCTTCCAGCTTTCTGATGAATTCCTAGGATATCCTGAGTAACCATTCAATAGCTAAAAAAAAACAACAAAACTTTTTTGCACACAAGGCTGTTTATTTTGTTGATTTACCAGTTAATTACATGTAGGTGGCAGGAAGAGCCATGTCTGCCACACATGGCCAAACCACATCACATCCTATCACACCTGGAAAACTCCCACTATGGGTGCCAATAATGAGCTTGAGATAGATGACCTCATGGTGACCTAGAGGGCACTTCTCTATCAAAACAATAATTCTTTAGAAAGTACTCAGATTAAAATCTTTCAAGACAAACAGTTCAAGACATTTGCCTCGTAAAACTAGATTTCATGTTTTTCTGGTCTTCGATCCTGGCTGCAGGTGCTCTGTATGGGACACTAGACATTCATCATTTATTATCAGTCAGGAAAAGGTAAGTCCACAAACAGATTGTGTTGCTTGACACAGTCAATTGCAATTCAGATAACAAGCAAAAGAGTTACTGGGTGCTGTTACTTAGGCTGAGTATGTTGGGTGGCTGGGGGCAAGAAGAAACAAGACATTTTACCACATTTTGTCACCAAAATATTGAGGCAAAGACCTTTCAATACATTCAAGAACTTCTTGCTGCAGCAAGCAAATGAGGCAAGCTGAGCATAAGGCCTACCCTCAACCCAACCAGTAGAGAAGAGTTTATCCACCTTTTCCCTGCTGAGCTCTACAGGCAAGGAAGTTTTCCTACCTGCAGCATCAGAGGTCTCAGCTTAGAAGAGCTAACAACTTCTGACGGGGTGACTACAGGAATCCTGACTAAACCTGGCACAAACACGAAGTGAGCATTGCAACCCTGACTTACACGGTTATTTTCAGAAAACATTTCAAGCAGTAACTGAAATGGGCAGGGGAGCTCAAAGCAGTAGCAGGCAGTTGAGCTAAAATGTACCATGTCAATATTCCTCTGCTTGTTACTGACCCCTGTGTATGTGCCCATGTGCACTTGTACGAGTGTGTACAAAAGGGGTACAAGGAGAAAATAAATAAAAAAACCCCTGGCTTTGTTAGTATCAGAAAGAATAGTAAAAATATCATTATTATTCTTTCCAGTAATGCCTAGACACTCTTTGAGACTTTCAGAAGCAATCAGGCAGCACTCTCATGTCAGACACAGACAGGATACCACTTTAAGTGACACTCACATGGCTGGAAAATGCAGGATTGCAAAATAATCCACTCTCTTGATAGTCTTGACTGATTGTTCAAGGCTCACCCATGTACAGAAGAGATTATACCTGGAGTAACTACTTATGCTACAAATGTCCACAGAATCACAGACAGCACCTTTGGCAAAGATCCATCATCCTTAAAAGTGAATGGAATAATTGAGTTTTCAAATGACTGACCATAGGCAAGCAAGATGAACTCCTAACACAAGTATGCAAGGCACACAAGAAAATAATCTTAAAACCCTGTTGTTTGCAAAGATGTAAACCTTGCTTTTCAAAGCAGACAGGAGGATTAAGGATGTGCAGCATAAGCATGAAGAGAAGAAACCAACATGGGCATAACTTCTGATCTGGAGTTAAAAACAAAATCAATAATTGTAGGAATGGGAACAGAAACAGTTCAACCCAGACAAGACAGTGACTTTAACACCCAGTGGTTTACTCCTTTAAATTGTAACCTCACTTTTCAGAAGGACTCCACCCTAGGGAGTCTCTTTCAAAAGAGTATCTTGCAGCTTTGCTTGGTTTTAAGGCACTATATTTGGTTACACACCTCAGACTTTGTACAATGATCTACTATTCCCAGCTACCGTAGCTGTTACTGTAGTATTACTGTACCTTTTGTTGTGGTCAGGGGAAACAATGCTTCTTTCTTCTCCCATCTCCATATTTATTTCCAAAGAACTTAGTTTTACGGTAAGCTATGCATATATCATACCTACCTATTTAAATCTAAATATCAAGGCTGTCTCTGAAGGTATGCAGCAAGCCTTAGCAATCTCTACTTATGTTTATTGCAAAATGCAGTAATCTTAAACAAATCCACACAATGCTGTTTGAGAATAGATTTAGGAATTGAAATAATAATAGGAATTATATATTAGGAGGAAGACCTTTGCTCTGGTGAGGTACTAGAACAGGTTGCCCAGGGAAGCTGTGGATGCCCCATCCCTGGAATAGTTCAAGGCCAGGTTCAAGCAACCTGGTCTTATTGGGAGGTGTCCCTACCCATGGGACTGGTTCCTTCCAACCCAAACAATTTTATGATTCTATGAAATAAGCTTTAAGCTTCTTACCACTCAGCACAGTTTCTTATTAAACCTCCTTCCAGATGGGCTTTTGACACAGTTTTCCAAGCATGTGAACTGAGGAGGCATCAGGCTTCTTTATCGATTCCTACTGAAATACTCGGTGAAGTTTTACCCTCTAAGCAATTACTGCCAACCAAAAATACTAATCACTGGACATCCTGGATATGTACATATTGGATATCCCATCAGTGTCCACGTCCAGCATTCACGCAGAGTGAGCCGGCGTGGAACTCTGCCCTCGGAGAACATGAGCCACGACAGAGTTAAGCATTACCCCTGCCAATCTCCACTGCTCCATGGCCTTGTACGGCCTCCCTGGAGATATTCCAGAATCGTCTGGACGAAATCCTGTGCCATGTGCTCCGGGATGACCCTGCTGGAGCAGAGGCTGGACCAGGTGCCCCGCCGTGGTCCCTTCCAGCCCGACCCAGTGTGTGATCCAGCGGTTCTGCACAGACTCTCCCGCACAAGTCACAGCCGCATCATCTGCCTGACACAATTCCCCCTCCACCCAAATACTTCACCCGTGGCCGAACCAAAGCTCCTTTTCCAAGTCATTCATCACCACACCGGCGTCCCCATTCTCACTGTGCCTCTCCCCAACAAAGGGAACCCGTGCACCCGGAACGCACACCCCATGGCAGTGTGAACTCGCAGGTCGGACCCGATGATCCTGGAGCTCTTTTCCAACCTCAGTGATCCCGGGATTCGGCGAAACCAGCGCTGACACGGGGCCGTGGCGCACCCCCGCCCTGCCCGGGGCTCATCCCCACACCCCGACCCTTCCCCCGGTGAGGGCGGGCGGCCTCGCCTGCCGCGAACTCGGCTCCGAGCCGGGCGGGCAGCGCCGTGCCCTGCCCGCGGAGCCGTCCGCCGCCCCGACAGCGGCACTCCGGCACGCCCCGGCGGCCCCTCGTGCCTGACTCACCGGCGGCGAGGGCGGCGGCGATCAGCACCCACGCCGCGCCGAGCCGGCCCGCGAAGCCTCCGCCCGCCGCCATCTTCCAGCCACCGCCACCTCCTCCCCGCGGCGCCCCCATTGTCCGCCCCCGGCCTCCCGCGGGCCCGCCCCCCGCCCCCTGCCCCGCCCGTCCATAGGCCGCTGCCGCTGTCACTCATACACACCCCCCGCGCCCCGCCCCGCTCCTCCTCGAAGATTGGACGAGAGAGGCATCAGTCAAGCTCAGGTGGCCTATGCGCGCTGGGTATGTATTGTCCCGCCTCCCCAGCTAGGCTCGGCATTAGCGCCCCCCCGGCGTCCGGCGGGCGGAGTTGAGGAGCGCCGTACCCGGGGGGGCTGAGGAGCTGATCCCGCGGGCCGGTGAATCCCGAGGATCAGTGGATCACTGGGTCGGTTAGGTTGGAAAGGAACTCTGAGATCATCGAGTCCGACCTGTAACCGAACACCACCGTCTCAACCAAACCATGGCAATCAGTGCCACGTCCAGTCTTTTCCTTAAACACCTCCAGGGGCAGTGACTCCTCCACCTCCCTGGGCAGCCCATTCCAATGTCTGATCACCCTTTCCATGAAGAAATTCTTCCTAATATCCAACCCAAACTTTCCCCTGGCACAGCTTGACGCCATGTCACTTGTTATCTGGGAGCTGAGCCCGACCCCTGGCTACAATCTCCTGTCAGGGAGTTGTAAAGAGCGTAATGTCTCCTCTGAGCCTCCTCCAGGATAAACACCCCCAGCTCCCTCAGCCGCTCCTCAACAGCACCGCCTCAGGCTCTGGTGCTGCCCGAGAGTTAACCCGCTGTGCCCAAGGCTTATCCCAGTGCCTTTGCAGGCATGCTGCCGACCACCCCAGTTGGCATTAAATCCATCTGGAAATAAATGCCAGCCACACCAGTGGAGTTGTGCATCCCTCGGTCAAAACCCCCACGGGAGCTGTGGGGTGGCTGTGGCCCGCAGGGACCACAGTAGTCACACTGGAGTGCGGTGTCCAAGGCACCTTCAGCTGTGTGACACTCCTGCTGTGCATGGCTCAGCCCAGTTTTCCAAAGAGAATCTTCCAAACAGCCTGCTCCCGCAGCACTCGTTTAGTGCCCCAACCTCCCGGGCCATGGGCAAGCCTGGAGCTCTCCCAGGTGCGTGTTACGGTGACAGGAAGCGCTCATCCCAAGGAAAGAGGGAGAGCACTGCTGCAAGCTCTGAGCATGGACAGGAGTGGTTTCCCAGCCTGCACCGAGATCCTGCTGGGTTTTCCCTATTAACTCAGAGAGCCTGTTTCAGCATGTGCTGCCTGTAAGCGCAGGCTCCTTCAGTTCTTCTGCTACACCAATCACATAACCACCTTTGCCTTTCGCTGGAAAATACCTGCTTGGAATTTCCCTCGGCTTGCTGACTGGACTCCCTGCTGTTACACGTCCCCTGAAACCAGGCTTTTATCCTTCCTTCTTCCCCCTCGCTTTTGGAAACCTCTTTTTTAAATGTTTCTTCTTTTCCTAAGCCATGTATTTTAAACAAGTTGCACGAGCTGAGTCATATCACACGGCTATTGCTCACTGCATCCATGAGACTTCAGAGGCCTGTGGTGTGCTCTGCTCCCCAGTGCTCCAAGGATGGAGCTCCCCTCCCAGGACCTGTGCTGCCACTTTGTCTGCCACTCTCTGGCCACCTCATCACATCTGCATATGAAAGAAGCCACAGGAAAGCCCTGCTCCCGTATTCCATGTTGAGGAGGGCCATGACGAAGCAAGCTCCTGCAAAAACACAGGCAGATTATTTTTTTTCCAGCTGTGGTGCAAGATGCCAGGTTACAGTGCTGGTGGGATTTAAAATGTAACAGCTTATGCATTCATTATTTACATCCTAAGGGGAATCTCTGGAGCATATTCCTCAGCTAACTGTTGTACATGTTCTCTAGAAACCCAGGCTACCAGAAATCCAGGGCAGCAATTGGGAATAAATATAACAACACAGGCAACTCTTTGTATCATGGGGAATTGCCACCTTGTTTGGTTGGTACCTCATTTAGTCCCTCTGACTTCCCTTTATACAACTCACTATTATCCCCGCTTTTCAAATGGAGCAGAAACTTATATGCAGCCTCACCTTTCTAGGCATTTTTGCAAGATGGCAAACCTAAAGTGTTGTTTTTTCAAATGTCGCCTTTTCCTTATTCTCAAATTTACTGTCCTCACATCCTTTTTATGTACTAATAAGCCTGATTTGGCCACACACATCCCTTACACGAGAATTCCTACACTCTCCCTTCCCTAACAAAGCTGAGATCCCACTGTCTCAGGTACAGCCCCGTTTGTTGTGTAGTAATACAGCTGCTCCATACAGAAAACATCTGGGATAGTATCTGGTCTGCTTACAGCAGAACATTCTTTATCCAGATAGATATGATCAAATTATTCTCTTCTGCTATTTCCAGAGAAGAAACGGGGTGCAGGAACAACTTCATTTGTTCTGAGGAACACATATTGCGCTTTTATGGTAAGAGATGCTACTATTAAAATTATGACATAAAGAACTGGGAACACTTCTCCCACACCTGTTAAATGTCTCACATAATTCCCTAATTCACCTCAGCAGCCGGATCCCTGAGAAGCTAAAATACATCCAAATACAGGTGTGTGTCACTGGGAAAGAGGTTAAATAATTTTTTTCGTGGCTGCTGTTTGTGTTAGAAATTCAGACCTTTGTTATCCTACTGTTTTGGAGAGGTCTCTAGTAGCCTGATGACAGAGAGAGCAAGCAGGATTATGATGTTATGATGTAAAAAAAAAAATAAAAATAATATCTTCTAGGAGGAGAAGCAAACATATTCAAACTGATTACATTTTTAATGGTTTTGATTGTTTTCTATTTAGCCTGTATCTCCTAGAGGACTTGTACAGTAGACACTTCTTAGCATACAAAGATATGCATTCCTGCAAAAAATACCCCAACCAACATGCTCATTTTGAATTGGTAAGAGAAGAACATGAGAGAGAAAGAAATAAAGCAAGCTCCATTTGTACAAGAAAATATTGGGTGTCTATTGCAACATAACTTTTTCTTCTGCAAATTGGGAGAAGCTGTGACTGGCACATAATGCTGCATTCATATTTACTCTGGTTAAATAGAACCACACAGTGGTTCTTTCAAAACTCAGAGCTGACACAGTACTTGCATGCTGCCCTTGGAGAGTTTGGTAATTATTCTTCCCAGAATCACAGAATTCTTAGGGTTGGAAGGGACCTCTGGAGATCATGCAGTCCAACCCCCTGCCAAGGCAGGGTCACCTGGAGCGGGTTACAAATGAACACATCCAGGTGAGTTTGGAATGCCTCCACAGCAGGAAACTCCATAACCTCTCTAGGCAACCTGTTCCAGTGTTCTGCCACCCTCCATGGAAAGAAGTTCTTCCTCATGCTGAGGTGGAACTTTTTGTGGTTTAGTCATTACTCCTTGTCCTCTTAGCATGACTGCAATTATCTGGCACCACCCTCTTGACAGCTACCTTTGACAATTTTCATTCATCGATGAGATCCACTCTCAGTCTTCTCTTCCACAAACTGATTTTTCCATAATTTGATTAAGAAGAAGGTCTTGGATCACCCACTATGCAAGGATAAGTGTTCTGAGGAAAACTTATGATGGAAAGGGATGAGAATGATGAGCTATTCCCGTGATGAACTGAAGCTAAGGAACAATTTGAGCCAGGAGTATTCTTGATAACCATGATGCATAAAAAAGCCTATAAAATGAAAGCAATTCTTTTCCCCATCTCTCCCTCCTAGGTTGCCTCCAGCTTCTTGGAATGTAAGCAAAATTAGTTACTCTAGGGAGATGAGCCAAGGTAGCACCGAGCAGCACCAGCATTGTAAGAAGACTCTATTTAAACAGGTCTGAGTAAAACCTTCACCTGTAAGGTCAGAAAGTACCGTCGCCACTGCCTGGCCGTCGCACAGTTTGGAATTACGGAAAAGAACCACGAATTCCCCCTTTTTCATCTGGGGTTTGCAGTCCGGCTGCCGCGGTCCAATGCTCGCCATGGCAGCTCTCGCACCCACGGGCAAACGTGGCTGCCGCAGTGCTCGGCAGGATCCCGGGCACCACCAGCACCCAGGGAAGCAGCGCCGGTGGCCCCTCAGGAACACGGAGCACCAGGGCGGAGCGCCGGGGATAGATCCCGATGACGGGCGGGCGGCGGTACCGAAGCGTTCGTGTAAAAGAGAGAGAAACCAATTTCTACGGCGGCTCGTTGGTCTAGGGGTATGATTCTCGCTTAGGGTGCGAGAGGTCCCGGGTTCAAATCCCGGACGAGCCCGATTTTCCTTATTGCTCTTTTCACCTCTTCCATCCGCTCCGCGCTACGACCCCGCGTTGCCCCCTGCGATCCTCGGGCATCGGCAGCGAAAACACCCGTTCCGTTTTAGCGCAAAGAAAAGCGTTAATAACTCACCGGGGAGAGGCCGCTTCTTCTTGCCTCGCACCGGGCGCCGCTATCCTCAATTTTTTCCACCTTCCCCCTCAGCTTTCCCCCCTCGCACGCACCGGAGCACACGGGGCTGCTCCTCGCCCTTCCGCCGCTCGCAGGCCTTCCTCGAGCTGCGGGCGGGCCCGACGCGCAAAAACGCTGCGGGAGGGCACCGCGGCGGCAAAATGAAGGGCGCCTAGCGCACCCTTCCCGGCGGGCTCGTCCGGGATTTGAACCCGGGACCTCTCGCACCCGAAGCGAGAATCATACCCCTAGACCAACGAGCCGCTCTGCGAGCACTTCCACGCCTCAGCAGTTCACTCTCTTCCCGCCTCCTCCCAGCCTCAGCCACCCCCATCGGTGTTTTTGTGGGTCTGTCCTTCCCCGCCACTGCCACAACCGCGGTGGCTTTGCCTACCGCTCCGGAACACATCGCTCCTCTCCATAACTGATGCCGCTTCCCCCTTCCCTCCCTCTCCAGGGTAACCCGTGGCATCGCCCTTCCCCCGACCCATCGACTCCGTTTGGCGGAGGTGGCTCCGAGTCCTGCGGGGGGCTCCGCTCTCTTCCTTTGCTCAGACCCCGCTCCTGCGCTCATCCTGGGCGTGCAGCAGGGACCACCCCCTCCTTCCCATTCCCATTCCCGCTCCACGGCCGGTGGCGCTCGAAGCCGGGAGAGCTCATTCCCAGGGGATGGGAAAGGAGGGTGGGAAATAGGACACACACACCCCCAGTGGCGTTGCTTTATCCCGCCCCGATCTGTGCGCTGCGTCCCCTGGCGGGGCGGGCCATCCCACAGGGACATCCAGGGACACCCAGGGATCCCCGGGGATCTCCAGAGAGACCCACGGGGGCCACAGGCATTGCCTTTGGTCTCTAAGCCCTCGGCACGCTGCTCGTTTGGATCTCAGGTTGTCCCTGATGTGCTCTATCCCACCAACGCTTCCCCCTCATGTTTCCATACCTCTGCATCCCATATCTTTCAAGAAACCCCCTTTCCTCCCCTCAGTAAATGCTCTCAGGCTTGGCCTTTCCAATACTTTCTTGCGGCTCGCACTAGTTTAAACCCGGTCCAACTAAAAACAAACACAGAACCAAGATCACAGACAAACACTGTCTCCCTGCCCTTGTGCTGCATTCCTCTCTACTTCTTTCTTGCTCAGTCTTCCATCCTCACCGCCGCAATATAAAGGTCTTCTAGTCCACACTGTTTGTGCTTCACCTTTTTTTGTAATCTTTCGGGCACCATCCATACCAGAGGGATTGCATAAATTATATCTTGCTGAGGGCATTTTCCCATCTGACCAGCTGTGTTTACAGCTGACACCACACACTCCAGCCCCAGCCATCTGATGGATATAAGTCTGAACAGGCACTCCCACCCCAAGCCAAGCTGTGGTCTGCATTACAGTCAAAACTTTTTGTCTCTGTACATCTTGTGGATATAACACCACATTACCCAAGCTAAAGCTTCCTGATAGTGTGGATGGGGCAGGGATACATGTCCACATGCATCCTCTGCTTTAGCAGTGTCATGATGCTTATGCTGGCCAAAAACACTTTCCTGAAATTACTCTCACCCATGTCCTGCAGCTGGGGTGAGGTTTATGTGTGGGGGTTGTGTGGGTGCCTGCCCCATGCTTAGGGGTTTGTGTGGGTGCCTGCAGCTAAGAAACAGGCATCTTTCTTCCCTCCTCGTACTTGTAAAGCCATCAGGGACAAAGATGGTGAGGCAACTTCTGGCCCAAAAAGTCTCTAAACTGTTGACTGCCAAAAGCTGGGAAATCTCAACGGAAAAAATCACTGTGTGTTGCCTTGTTTATTTGTGCTTCCCAGGGATGCTGTTGGATAAATGGCAGCAGGCTGGATGGCTTTGCTTTCTTCTGTTCCCAGGTACCGGGTACCTGCAGGGTTAGGGCAGGAAGTGTGGCAGTCTCTAGTGTCGCTGCTTGCCCCAAGGAATATATTCCTTTGTGATGGAGCATGTTGGTTATTGCTGTCACCCAAAAACCACAGCATATTAAAATGCTGAACTGTTCTAATGGCAGTGGAAATCCCACCCCTATTTTGCCTGTTGCTACCAGCTCTCTCCATCCTTCCTCAGGCTTCTTCATCTTTCCAGGAGGAAACAAAACATACAGATTTTTTTATTTGCTTTGCTTTTATTCCACCATTTATTTCTTCTGTTTCTCCCTTGGATTTCCATTCCTGTGCTCAGGACATACATACACATTCTTTAAACAGGCACACATATGTCGGTATATACAGTAAGACACAATCCCTCACATAGAGATGGGACACTGCTGAGAGAAGAAACGAGGTACAGTGAATGATTGCAGCCTGCCCTGGAATACAAGCTATAACAGATTACAGTGGATTCAAAGGCAGCAATGCTCCATGGCATGTCTCAAAAGGATGTGGAGGTTGTGTTTGCCAACAAGCCCATGTCACACAGGAAGGTCAAAGCCACTGGCTCTCAGCAAATGTCACCTGAGAGCTCTCACTTGGGAAAAAGAGAGGCAGGACACAGAGCCTCTTCTTTCCTCACGATTTTGGAGCTGGTGAACACAAAGGGGATATCCCACAGACCCCCCAGGTTTGTATCTCTGCTGTGTTGCAGAGCCTGCCTGAGGACAGAAGGGAGCTGTGCTGTGTGAAACACTTGTGCGTGTCCGGAGAGACAGGGACAGCCTAAGCCTCTGACGCTGCTCAGCTTAATGTTTGCTAGGAGGAGCTTTGGGATGGCTCGTTCTTCCCTTGGTCTCTGCAGCTGTTTTTGTGTTGCTGAGTACTCAGGTGGGGTTCAAGCACTGGCACCTGACCATTCACACCACCCAACAACTGGCTGACACCTCGGCTCAGCTTTTGACAAGTCTGGCTCGCAGTCTCCAGTGAGCCTAGATTTGTCCACAGCTCCACGACATGTTGTGGGCATGAGCCCTGTGGTCTTGAGCCAAGGCAGTTTTTTATTCAGCTTCAAGCACTGCTGTCAGGAAAGAGGTCAAGTGAGGGTCTGTTATCGGTCTTTCCCCAAAGAACTTATTTCTTATGGGCAAATAATAGTCTGCAGACGTAAGTCCTTCTTCTTCTGTTTTGGCAACTGCTAGCCCATGACTTTAACTGGAGGGTAAATGCAAATCCAGTACAGTGCCTAAGTACTGAGGAGGGACTGGCTGTCTGACCTTCACCAATTCAGTCAGTCAGGCCATATTACTGGAAACTCAGCCAGCTAACATTTTTTTGACCTGCACAAAATTAATTGGCTGTTTCCTGTAAGCCAATACAGGATACTTTCTATCCTGAGTGGCTCTCAGTGACCACACACTAAAAGTTTAAAAAAAGACAGCACAGGGTCTGGAAGTGAGAAAGACTGATGGACAGGCAAGCCCTCCAAATCTGGACTGGAGCCCAGAGCCAGATAAAAACCTTGCCCCGCTGACCTACTCAGCACATCTTTTCTTTGCATCCAATCTACTCATTGTCACTTTCCACCAGCACTAAAAACACCCCAAAGCAGAAGCACAGAACCTACCAGCCTGTCCCTGCTGGCTGTTTCACAGACCAGCCAGTTCAACCACCACTTCAAAGGGATTTTCCACTGTACGATCAATGTCCTAAGAGTCTTCCCTGTGTTCAGGGTTCACATTGTCTGCCATACAGCACATACAGAGAAAACATACTGTTTCCTACTGTTAAAACATTATTTACTGAAGTTTAAAAACCCAAAGTATTTCAAAAAAAGCTACCAAAAAGGCACTATATATGTATGTATGTAACTGATGAACTTCATCCAAGACCAATGCAGGGGAGAAGAAAAAGACATTTTGGAGCAGAATGAAGAAGCAGAGGGACCAGGAGTGGTGATGGTTGTTGGCTCCAGGACAGCCAAGTATCAGGTCTCTCAGTCCCCAAATATCACTGAGGAACATCAGCCAACACACCTGAGTTTTGAACTCTGAAGAGATAGCAAACCGGTCTCTTGTTCCAGCTGTCCCAAAATATGATGGTGCAGAGCAGAGAGCCAGCAAGGAGCCACTCAGCTCTGTGAGGAGTCTGGACCTCAGGGGATATCTGTATTCTGCTCCTCTCTTGCCACTGAAGGTTTTCCAGTAGCTTCCACCTTGATTGGGTTAGATGGCTCCTATTCACATGTTAAGTCTCCGCTACCCTGACTGGGTATGTCCTTTTGAGAGGCAAAAAGTAAGGAAATAATGAAAAATAATCATGGTCTAAGTAAATACAGTGCTGGGAAGTCCTGGGGGTACTTTGATAGTTTCTGTCCTAGGAGGCAAAGGCAGCCTGAGCACCAGCCTCCTTCCTTCAGTTGGTCCTTGCCAAACCAAGGAAACATTTGAAGAGGAGACAGGTGGGGAGGTGGAATTAGACATTTCCTCAGGCATCTGTGGCTATGTTATCAGTGGTTACAGAATACGCAAGAAGGTACATGGAATAAGTCCTGCTTCAGCTAGTGGAAATCCTCTTTTATTTCAAGTGGCAAAGGGCCATGTTTCCGTGCTTCCAGGGCTGATCATGAAACTGGTGTGTGTGCAAACACTCTTTTTGCTGACAAAGCTAACAAGCTAAACACAGGGAGAGAGAGAATATATATACGAATTCATGTATATATACAACATGTGCTCACATAAATATGTATATGTAAGGAGGCATAACTGATATAGTACATACAAGGTTACTGCTGGGGAAATGTGCTTTTTACTGTAAGTACTTTCAAATTGCATTCAAAACAGAAATGGAGGAGAGCCTCTTCGTTGTACTGAATCCAGAATCGGCTTTGCTTCTTTTCCATCCTTTCTCCCTGCAACAACACCCAGAAAGGATGGTTGTTTTGAATGCCCTGCCTCACAGTCTCTGCAGGCCTGAGATTTGAGACTTTTGACATATGGGGAGCAGCAAAATTGTTGTTGTGTTTTGTCACAGTTGCCATTTTCACGAATAGCAAAACCCTCTGGTGTCTTAGGAGGCAACACTACGCTGACCTGCCTTACCTGTGTGTCAGGGTTACGCTGTGCTCTGCTCCTGCGTGACTGATGGTGAAGCTTCACTAGCAGTGTCTAATCCCTCTTCATCCTGCAGTGATTCAGATGCCGGTGGTGTTTCTTCAGTGTCTGTGCTTTCACTGGTTTCCTTTGCTTCCACTTCAGCTTCTTCCTTCTCCTTGTCCCCCTTTTCCTGTTCACTGGCAGCATCTTGCTGCTCTTCTCCCTTGGGACCCTCACACACCTCCTGGTTTCCAGAGGTAGGCTGGGCAGAGTTCTCCTTCCCTGGGGCATCATGACACACTTCCTCCTCCTTTGTATTCCCTTTGTTACTCTTGCAAGGATTAATTTCCTCTGCCTGTTTATCCCCTTTTTCTTCATCTTCTGATTTGCTGGACCCTCTCCTTGATGGGGGCTTCTCATCAGACCCTGCCTGTTTCTTTTGCTCATTGCTGCCTTTTAACTCATCCTCTGACCTGCTGGATCCTCTCCTTGACTGGGGTTTCTCATCAGACCCTGATTCTTTCTTTTGCTCTTTTCTCCCTGTTTCAGCCTCCTCTGTCTTGCCATTGGGCCCAAAGACCTCATCTTCCCTGGCACCATTTTCTGGAGAGGAGATGTTAAGCCCTAAATCTTCCCCATCTCCGTACTCGGACAGAGATCTTCGGAACCTCCTGGAGGGTGGCCTGCGCTTGATTGATCCTCGTGTCCGCACCTGGGGGCAGGAAAAGCAGACACTGGAGCACTCAAGAGAGTGGTATTGGAAAGCAGGAAAGCACAACAGAGGAAAACATGGGAAATTTAATTGATACCCTGGTGACTTCACTTTTCCTGCTCTGCTAATGAGAGGTAGGGAGAAGAGGGCTCCCTGCTGCTGAAAGACTACTCTACAGGACAAGCAGCTCACTAATGTAAGCCTCCCTTCTGTAAAGATGGTGCAAGAGACCACCCAATTTGAACTGTGACTCCTCATCCAAGTTAGACCCCTAAAACTAAGGATGCTGCGTTCATTACACAGATGCTGCTGACTCTGGATGTCTCAGCCTTCTCTTCCTCTTCATCCCCAGGGAAAAAGCAAGCAAGAAATCCCAGCACATGTCCTACCTTATTGTAGAACTGCAGCTGGGTGCCTTCCGGGGGCTGATCAAAGCTGACTGGCGTCTCACTCGCCTCACTGGGCTGGGTCTGAGTCTGAGTCCCGGGGCTGCTGGGTGTTGAGGGAGGTGTGCTGAATGGAGAAACCAGGGCTTTCAGACCAGGGCTTTTGGGAGACACTCCCGGCAGCAGAGCAGCTGGAGAAAAAGCCAGATTGGCCTGCAAAGAAAAATCCCCGTCATGGGTGTGAATGACAGCAGGGTGTGCTACACACGATAGCCACGCAGGGGAACCCTTGCTCTGCCACAGCTCTCAGCTGTCACAACCCACAGACCTTCTGGTTGTGGGTCCCTCCTGGTGACACTGTCAACAAACAAGTCTGGGCAGAGAAGTTATGACTGGACATTTGTCCTTCCCCAGCAGCTGGAACTCAGGATGTGTTCTTTTGTCATCCTCAGGCCTTTTGGGATTTTCCAGTGACCCAGCCAAGCCAGCACAGAGTACAGTGGCTAAGCTGGGAGCAAATTTGAACAAGCAGCCAGCAATCACTTTTAAACCAAAATATTTAAACCATCCCTGTGTGGGCCCAATTTTCCAGCCTGATCTTCTGAATGAACTGCACAGTTGTGAGAAGATCATGGAAAGAGGTGAGCTTGTGATTAACTGCGGCAAAACACTTCCTGCTGGGCTCTCACTCAGAAGATCTCAAAGGCAAATGTCCTTGGTGCATTAGGAGGGACAGTGATATGAATAGGCATACGTTGTGAGAGAGTGGCCAGGAGCTCTGGAGCTGCACATGTTGCCAGGAATGACAGCTGGCAGGGCCAGGGCACTCTGCCTTTAGGCCATTCGGTGCTAAGCTGCCCTCAGCAGTGTGGATCAGGCACCGCAGAGACATACAAAAAGGGCAGGAAGCACTGGCTGTGTTTTTGAGTAACTGAGGAAATCCAGATGAGGGAAGTGCAGAGCTTCCAGGCACGTGTAGGGTAGAGCCAGAGCCTGGAGCGCACTCCCCATTGCCAGGGTTGCAGTTGCCTGTGCTGAAGACCGGCTCCCTGACAGGGTGCAGGTGACTCAGTCTGAGTTAGACTGCTGCAAAGAAAGAGCTGGAAGAAGTCTCAGGGTTTCCCTCACTTTCTCTGGAGACCTGCATTTAAACTGAGGCTCCTGCCCCTGCTCCCCACTTGAGCAGTGTTGCTGTCATGCCATGCCCAGCCACGTGCCCCACAGTTCCAAAGCACTGACATGCTTATGGCCACACCTGGGGACCACTGGACTGCTTCTGATGCTCATTACCATTACCAGATCTGCTCTGCCTTCCTTATTAATATACGGTGGGACTGGGTCCTTATGGGTGAGGCCACTGCTCTGTTCACCCAGCTGTCACTCTTGGCTCCCGGATCCCCCTTCCCTGTGACTGCTCTGCAAGGGAAGTAGCTATGACAAATGCCTGTCAGTTTGAATTTGCTGAGGAAGCCATGTGGGTTTCTCTAGGACCTACCTGCAGCTTTTCAATCATGGGGGAGCTTTTCACCTTGACCTTGGGAAGGGGGCAAGCATTTGGAGACCGCTTCTGCAAAACAAAATGAAACACAAACACTTCACAGTAAAGTAGGTGAAAAAGAGGAAATCTAATAAAGGCAGAAAACTTGGAAGAGATAAGCAGAAAGTGCTAGCCATCCTAGGACTAGATGTGTGTACCCTTTTTCTGGGAGAAAAGGAGATTGTCTGCTGTCTGAGTTAGGTGGTGTGTAATTGCTCTGCTTCTATTTTGCCTTTACTAAGGTATGTAGCCTATGCCATAGTTTCCCATGGTATTATTTCAGGACCAGACAGATTAAAATTCTACTTCTTAAAGCCCTAATGTTGGCAAACATTGTGAACTTTCTGTGAGGGGAAAGACTTTCTGCCACCACTTGACTAACAGAGTTAAAGGATATCCAATTAATATAGGGAGGAAAGGCAGAGCTCTGAAAGGCTGAAAACAGTTTGAGAAAGGTAAAGCATTCCTTTGAGAAGGGGCACATTGCTTTTTTCAGGTCCAAAGGAAAAGGAAGGAATCTAAGATTTTAAAGCTAGCTGCTCCTTTGGCATGTAGCTGACAGATAAGGACGAAGAACTACTCCCTCGTTAAGGGCAGGTGACAATGTGAAATATGGTGAGTAGACCTCACATCTTAAAATCCAAAGTACAAAAGTGACAGGAAAGGTCCTGTCAAAGCACAAAATTTAGCGAGGAGCAGCCAAGCTTACTGGGACCTGTTCATTCAAGGGTGCTGTATGGAGGACACCTAAAGACAATATTCTGTGGGTATTGCTGACAAACCCCGTCTTCACTCTGGATTATTTATTCCCTTTTTCTGAAGATGGAAAAATCTCACAAGCAGAACTATTACAGCATTATACTCAAACCTCTAGAGTTCATCTGAAGGCAACACACACCATGGATGCTCCCTGTGCTAAACACTGTTCAAATCTCACAAATTCCAATGGTTCCTAAACAGTGGTAACTGGATAGATCTATTGGTGTGCTAAGGGTGAAAATGAAAGCAGTGGAAATGGGATGTGCATCCGTGCTACAGGAGTGGGAAACAGCATGGAGCTGACTCTGAGTCAGTACACGTATGTGAGCAGAGGGAGGTTTGATTCTGTGTGATTGATGTCTTTGGCTGCACAGCCTGACCTCTCTGCTACCTCCAAACCCGTGTCTCATGAGAGAGCAGGTTGCACAGAGGAAAGACCTTGCCCCCTCTTAAACTGATACTCACTTGCTCATCACTGTCACTTGTCTCAGTTTTGTGGGAATACAATGGAAGGGAGCATGGTGGTTTCCTCCGAGTTGGCTTATGCGGTGGCACCTAAGAGAAGAAAACAACCAACTCAGCAGCAGGGAAATCAGGTTTCTTAAAAAGGGAGTGAAACTCAAGCACCAAAGGGCATGCTGTGCAAGTGACTTGCTTGGGTGGCAGGGCTCAGCTTGCCTAAAGGAGTCATCCAAAGGCAGCACCGGGTATTGGCACATGGGCATGTGGCCAGCATGCCAAGTATGCTTGTAGCATCTAGAGCCTAATCCTGTAGCATCTTGAGCCCAATCCTAGTGGTGGAAAAGTAGTCTGTATCTTTTTCCACAGTATGAGCCACAACACTTCAGGCTTTGTGCAAAGGACGCTCTTCCAAGCTCTGGAGGGTGGCAAAACCTTCCCAGAAACTTCATCTTCAAAGCATCCTGCTGGAGACCCCCTCACGCTGGGATAGGTTGTTACTGTTCTCTTTCCTGTCATTACCAGGATTTCCTTTTAACTCTCATCTGCCTACCTGGTTCATGATTTCCCGTTTTGCATCTGATACATTTTGAGGGCAAAAAGGGTAATTTGGACTTTTTCAGAATTTCAACCCCATTTATTTCTCTTGAATGAAGAAAAACAGTTCATAGGGACAAGTCCTCAGGTGTAACCTTTAATTTGACTGAGAAACAGATTCTCCAGGGGAGAATAAGAACAAAGCAACTTAGTGGCAGTTCCTTCTGGATGTCTTCAGACTCTCAGAAGTACAAGAGAGCTCCTTAGGAAGGAAGAGATGCATAGCACATAACTATTGCTCTAGTTTTGAAGCCAAGCTGTCTCTATTTTTATGCCAGGTTTGTAGTCTCCTGCCAAGCTGTTAACACACTTTTTATGTGTTAACAGGCAAAATAATTGGATAATATTGTGGATCTTGGATAGTATCCACACTAAAATATTTGGGTAATTTTGTTGTTGCCTCACAGGCTGGCAATGTGAAAAATTGGATCACAGTGTCTTTGCCCTCTGTAGAGCTGGCTGTCTTGGAGGACCTGTAGACTTGATGCCACTTAGCTTCTGGTTGGTGCTGCATCCAGCCATGGCAATGCTGCATCTCCCAGCAGCCAAGGGAGCCCTGCCCTTATCCTTATCAGAAGGAAGCTATATGCTAGGAAGCAATAGTATGTCTACTTGAAACCCCATCATTTTGCAACTGTGTAATGCACTGTGCCAGAGTGAATGTGTCAGAGGTTCCCTGGTTGATGGGATCCTCTCTGCTGGCTTCCCTGGTGGATGGGATCCTCTCTGCTGGCATGGGTCAGGCAAGGGTTAAGGACCATCCACTGAGCCATTAATCTGACTCCAGCTTGAGAAAGCCAGTGGGGAAGTGACAGATGGCTTGGAGAGAAAAGACAGGAAACTTTGTTCTCCTCTGTCTCTGGAGAAAATGAGTCTCCCCCCACAGTGAGGCCCCTCCACACTGCCTTGGCTTGGGAGCAGCAGAGGTCTGCAGATAACACAAGAGAGGTCTGGGAACTTTCTGCCTTCTGAAGGGTGAGAGACTTATTGCAATTGAATCCCATACCTTAAAAAAAGGAAGTTACTGTAATGGGATGGATGCAGTGGTGCACTGGTGACTAGAGGGGAAAAAAATAGTGCTTGGGAAGAGATTGGCTATTCCCATCCTGGGGCCTGGCTAACCTCTGACAGATGACAGTATGCCAGCCCTTCAGGGCACAGGTCACCACTGCATCCAGCCAAAGGCAGGAGGGGAGACAGGGAGGGTCCCCTTAAACCCAGCCTGGGACATCCTGAAATCAGCTGAGCAGCAGAAGGGAGCAGTTCAGTTTTGAAAGAGAAAAGAGCCACCAGTAAACACTTATGCTTCTAAAAAAGAGTTATAATGATACTGGGAGCTCTCCTAAAATGTCAGCCTCCTTTCATAAACAGCATGTCTCTCCTTTCTTCCTAAGAGAGGTATTCTGGTGTTTTGCTTAGCTGGTGAAAGACAGCTTATGAGATGATGCTTGGCATAGTGAGCTTTCAATAAATCAAAGTTTCAGCATGATAGAGATAGGCACAGAGTCTGAAATGTCATTGGAAAGAGGAAACGAAGGTGAGTAAAGAGGCAGCTTTCTCTCAGACCCTTACAGAAGGAATAACGGGAGGAAACCTCCTTTTGCAAATGTGGTGCTGATGACCTGCCACTGGCTTCCTACAGTGCATAATCTGTTGTTTGCTTTCTTTTCCTGTGGCTCAGTAATAGCTAATTTGTTATTCACTGCTGCTGTCTGCCCACAAAAGCAAGCCCAAATAGTGCATGCATTGCTGTCTGCTCTTGTTGGCTAAATATGTGCACCCTAACAAGACATTTACAGTGTCTCAGTTAGTGTCTGGTCGTCCCGAGGTGCAGCTTTACCAAAACACTCATCCACAAATCAGCAAAGCATGGAAGATACTGCCACAGCTTGCATTGCATGAGGAGAGGAATCCTTTGCAAAGATCCAAAATCAAGGTGGGTCAGGTCACTGATCCTCCAACAGGCAGAGCTGAGGGCCTGATTTCCCCAGCCATTTCCTAACGGTGGCTGCAGAGTTCCTTACCTCTTTTGCAGTGATATTGGCTGCTTGCTCCTTGAATTTCCCTGCTAGCTGAGCCACTGAGGGTGATGCTGACTTGTCCACCTCTGAATTGGTCTCTGCTGGCCTGTGCTGACAAAGTGGGAACAACACGTTATGAGCAAAGGCTGGGAAAGGCAAGCCTGTGTATGTGTTACAAAGTTCAAGAGTAAGCACAGACTTTAAAGCAGAGTTCTTCATATCTGGCATCAATCATCCAGCCTGTGAGCAAGAGGTTTGGGATGACAGGATCTAGCAGCATTTTCAAATATTCCAGAAAATCAGATATTCAGGCAGAGCCTTTCAGCTTTTGCTGAAGAACCTACACTCAGTAGTTTCCAGTAGAAGAAAACTAGGCATTTCAAGCCAAGTGTCTGTTCCCCATCTTATCCTTGCAGTGAGCAGATGGAGCAGGGCAATAAAGTCCATTCCCATGCACCTCTGCAGCTCTTCCATACCTTTTTCACTGCCCTGGTCATCATCCTTCCTTTTCCAGCACTTCTGCTATGAGAAGCCATTCCCAGTCCTTGCAGCAAGCCAACATCTGCTTGGAGATGTATCCCTGTGCTGTTCTGCTTTTTTGGCAGTGAAATACTCAGGCGGGTGGGGGGAGGGAGGAAATACCACGGCTGAGAGAAGCTTCCCCTCTCCTGAGTCGACAACAGGCTGAGAAGCAGGAGGCTTGTGTTGGAGTGTGGATGATGCAGCTCTTCCCATAACACACTGCCCTGGTGTCATCCCACATTTACCTTTGTTTTCTTTGCTATGTGTGTACTGAGCACTGTGAGTAGAAAGCCTTGAAATCAAAGCTGATGAATGGAAACCTTTGTTTTTCATCTCTGGTATCTGATGCCAGGGAAAACCAAACCAGAGGACTGAGAATAAGTAACCAACAATCCTTGTTTTGTTAGAGGCGGAGATCTCAGAACAAGAAACCGGGCTTACGAACCATCTGTAAGAAACCTCATACCTCTGCTCCCTGTACCACCACCATCAATGTGGTGCATGACCAGCACCACACCTCTCACCCCACTGCCTCAGTACTCAGCCAGAAAGTTTCCCCAAAGGCCATCGCTAGAGAAATATATTTCTGTTTCTCCAATGACTCCAGCAGAGCCCTTCCCTCTCCCTTCACACCGCTCTGCTTGGGAGGGACCTGCTGCTTCCTGAACACAGCCACACCTTCAGCACCGCTGGAGGTGCAAGGCTCTCAAAACACCAACCTGGCCCACGTATGGACCATTCCCTTTGGGTAATCATGCCACAGGGACTGAAGAAATGGCCGTGGAAACTTGATATCATGTTAAGGAAGGGATTTCTTTAGACTCCTAGTTTCTAGACTAAAAGCAAATCGAGGTGGTTATGTTAAGGATCATCTCCTAATCTCCAGTTTGGAGCAGTCTCTATTCTGAAATGCCTGGTACAGACCAGTGTGGCTGAGGCCTGTTTGCATCATGGAAAAGGGCCTTTCCCTTTCTCAGAGAGCTGTAAATAAATGCTCCCAATAAATGCTGTCTTCTTTTCCCCAGGCCCACAAACCCCTGTAGATGTCTGCCATTCCCTGTTTCCAGGATCCCGACTACATCTTGACTGTTAAGCTTCCCATGCACTTTGGACTAGCTTTCCTGCATTTAGGAAAGCCATATCAAGCTGCCTCCTCTCAGTGATCCTCATGCAACTTCCCCTCATCTTCTCACCTTCCATCAGATTAACTACAGGCAGGGAAAGTGGCAGATAAGGGAAATGGAAGAAACAGTGAGGTAGGCAGATCAGCAACCTGCTGCACATGAAAAATGGTGGCTGGACTAAATGGGGAAGGAGAGCAGTTCCCAGCTGCAGACTGCCTCCCTGCTCTGAAGGGAGGAAAGAGGAGGGAGCAAAGAATGAACTTGGAAAAGGCAGGATGGACTGCAAGGCTTGGCTCTCAGCATACCAGCTCCCAGGATACATGGGAATGGCAAAACAGACACCTAAAGTGAGGACTCTGTTGAACTGAGGAGCTGCAGGTCTTCAGTGTTTGTGTGGAAGGGTTGCCTCCCTCACAGGCCCTTTTTCTCCAAAAGCTTCTCTCACAGCCCTTTGTCTTTACTCAGAAAAGACACTGTACTTCCTCTTGGCCTTGGCCCATCTGACCTCTTGTTTTTGGGGTGATCATGTTTTTAATTTTTTTTTTTTTTTTTTGACTTACACTCTGAAAACACAGCTTTGTTCTTTGTTCAGAGCTGTGAGGCTAGAAGGGTTCCACGTGTTCCTTGTTTTGCTGGTGACAGGCACTGATTGCGAGGTGTCTCTGGCCGGGCAGGGCGCAGGAAGCAGTGAACATGCCATTCTAAGATTAGCCCCAGTAGCCCACGGGCTGCGTCCTCCCGAAATTGCCAGCTGCAGACTCTCTGATTACACTTTGCAGCAGGAAAAGTCCTTTCTCAGATCCTTTCTGGCACTTACACTGGTGTCCTGTATTCAGCTTTTTCTACATTTGCCCCCTGCCCCTTCCAGATGGTGTGTCAGCCTCTGTATCTTCTAGTCAGGGGAAAGTGCTGAGGCGGGGCACTTGGATGCAAAAAGTTCCATTCTTTGCACTGCAAAGAGAACACCATTCCCCTGACTTCCAGGAGCTGGACTGTCAGTCTTCCTCTCCTCCTTCTCACTTACTGGGGGTAAGGTAGGAAGCCTCACTTTACCACTCTCACCCCAGAGCCTGTACCAGCCCTCAGCCTCTTCCACAACCGAGATGTGCATCTGCTACTCTCACCCAGGAGTTCAGTGCTGGCTCCCTCCTGCCCCCCTGATATAAATGCAACCTTTCCCATTCCTGGTCATATTTCACATTTTGGTGACATAACATAACCCACCACCTTTCTGAATGATGCTCTTTTTTTTTTTTTTTTTTTTTTTCAAAAATGTTTTTGCAGCTAACTGCCTATTCTTTTCCTTTTCAGAACAGAACATAATCAGCCTGCATGGGCTAAAAACAGTGAGGTAAGGTTAAAGGCTCTGTCCATCAGTAATTTGGTAACTGCTACTCTGAGGTCTTTTACTGTTCCATAAAAATAGGTGTCTAAGTATTGCAAGTTCTGAAAAATGTCAGACAGAGCCATAAACAGGAATTGAATTACACCATCAATGTAAGCATGGCACTGTCTGCAAAAGAGGAAGTGCAACTACCAAGTTCTCTTTAAGGGGTTTGTTTCACTTTCCTCTTCCAAATAAGTTTGTAAAATTGACTAAATGTGAAAATACTTTTCAACACCATGGTTTTTCATTTGTTTTTAAAACTGAGTCTACTCCTTTTTATCAGCACTGGAGAAGAAAGCTCTGCCTCTGTGGTTTAGGTGCAAATGTGCCAATTCAAGCTTCCCACCAAATCTCTCTTTCCGTGTGTCTTGGAGTCTTTGTGGTGAGAGCAAAGCTGCCCACCAATCCCTGACTCTGCAGATTGCCTGAAAGGGGCCACTGTTTTCAGCACAGATTCCTGCTCCTCTCACAGGCTGCCTGGTGGAAACACCACTACAAATGTCCCACACCATTCCTGCTGTATCTTTTCAAGGCAGCTGAGGAGATCTCTGAGCAGAGACACCTTGAAGCTGCGGCACAGTCAGCTCTGGCTCACACAGTCCCAGCTTCGCTGATGATTTCATGTGCCAGAAGATGACCAGTAAGGCTGCCTGATGTGGGAGTAGTAATGTCTCACAGAGGGGACCCCTCACTACAGCAGTGCCATTACCTGGCTGGGTGACATTTGCCAGTTCTCCTGCTACAGCCCATGAACCCACTGTGGGCACCAGGTGAGAGAAAGGTGCATGTTGGAGGCCCACACAAGAGACCTGTGTGTACTGTTTGGGTACTCACAAAGCACTTTTCTTATTAAATATGATGGATTTGAGTGTCAATACAATGAGTTTCTTATAAAATCAAAATCACAGAGAATTTCCACTCCTGTGGAAAACTGGAAAAGCCAGAGGTGGCTTTTGGTATGAATTTGAAAGTTCTGCTGGGATTGGTGCACAACAGAGTCCAACAGTCCTCAGCTAGTAGTTTTGATCATGAGCCACCAGACTGCAACTGAAAGCTATCATGACTCCATCATCCCATGGGATTGGTATCCCACCAGTTTTGTCACTGTCCATGATACTAGAAACACGAGTCTGAATAACAGAGCAGCAGAATAACAGCAGAGCTCTGAACAACAGCAGAGCTCTGTGCTGCACTACTCTCCTTCATTCCCCTATGAATCCTCTGACTTGCCTGCTTTTGCAGGTAGGATAGTTTGGCCAGATGGAGCACCTTTTATCTGAGATGCAAGAGTTCCACAGCACCTTGCAAGGCTGGAATATTCAACAGCTACAAAATCAGTGATGGTTACACCATTTTTGATACTGTTCCTGTGCAAGTGCCACCCCCATTCTTTAGCAGCTGCCTCTAGACATGGTTTTGAGGCCAGTCTCTGACCTCCACATCCCTCCTTTGTTTCCAAAGAGCTTTTCAGGACTGATTCCCTGCAGCCTGTCCATCCTGCCAGCTGCCTTCCTACACCCTGTGCTCCCACAAGATCTGTAAAGCTCCGCTGTGACTCTCACAGGGGCTTTTCACTGCTGCACACACAATCTACCTCAGCAAAAGCAAATAGGGCAAAAGGAATGGCAGATATAATGTCTCAGAGGCAGATACAAGGCACTTGAGGCTCAGGGCTAATGTCTTGATTGCAGAAGCAGGGTCCAGAAGCAGTGATATTCAGCACCCGGTTCTCAACACTGCACCACGAGAAGGCAGTTGTCAGTATGATAGAAGAAAACAAGAGATAGCCAGTGCTTTTGGGGTGCAGTTTCATAAGGTCTTGGTTTCAGCAGAAATACAGTGTATGTTTCCAGCTGCTCATTCTCCGCTGACCTTTCCGTTCCCCCTTCCCCTCCTCCCTTGCACCAGTGTGAGTTGGTGGGGCTGCGCTGTAAACTGGATCACTGAAATGATCTGGGCTAAAAATACATCCCTTAACTCTTTAAAAGGTTATTTTTAACCCAGATCATTCCAGCAATGGAGTTCACAGCACGGGCTTGCCATGCTGTAGTGGGAGGGGATGGTGTGGTGGCAGGGGCAGCCTGCAGCACAGGGGGGAGGGCTTCCCTTTAACCACTCCAGCCAGAGCCTTATCCTTTCACACGAGGAAATTACATCCTCACGTGTCCTCCTGTTCAGAAGGAAGAAAAATCCTATTTTTTGCATGCTGACATGGTAAAGGCTGCGTTGGTCTGTGGCACTGGTGTTTTGCCCTGTGATCTGTTGCCACCCAGCCCAGATGCAGCAAGTGCAGGCTGTGAACCCGGGGAGCACCTGCGAGCCACCGCAGGGAGCACGTCATCAGCAGCCCAGTGAACCAGAAGAAATTTCCATTCAGCATCCACAAAATCCCCAAAACAACTGTGTCAGTGATCTCTTCAGAAGCCCCACTTCAAACTGCAGCAGTCACATCAAGGTTCCCTTTGCTGCATGGCAGGGGCAAAGCTCTACGCCTGCAGGACCTGCTCAGCTGAGCAAGGGATGGTGGTGCAGCTGTGGGGAGGAAACTACTGAAATCAAAATAAACAATCATCACAGTCTGTCTGGAGGCCAGCAAGAAGCACTGGGAAGAAGTGCAGTGATTTCCTTTGAAATCAAAGCATCACCTCTGAGCAAGGCACTGGATTTCAGGAGGGAAAGGAGCCTGTTACAGACCTCATCTTCCCTGCCTGGCTCAGCTCTCTGAAGGAGGAGGGCAGAAAGCACAAAGCCTACCCAGGCAGGACACCTACCCTTCTCGTTTTTCAGCAAGGTAGCTGCAGGATTTAAGGAGCCAGACAGTCACAGACCTTGTCTACATGGGAAAGCTTATACCAAGTACACTGGGGTAGCTCTCTCAGCTTTCAGGGAGCAATACAGGCTTAATCAGATAGAAGTGCCTGCTGTTCTACCTACCTGAACTCATTTGCAATTGGCCTGGCTGAAAAGAGCCATTCTCAAACTCTCAAGTACCTGTTTCTGAGACAGAAAGCAGTATTTTGGGAATGGTGTATTAAGCTGTAGCATTAGTAGGGAATAGGACTCCCCAGAGTTAAAGGTCTCCTATTCCTGTGGTAAGGTGCTGCCTTTCTCCTGAAAAGACTCCCCTGCAGAGATGGGGTTTGATGAACTGGGGATCTCCTGTATGCTCAGAGACCAGGCAGTGGAGAAGTGATGGCAGTACCAGCTCCTCCCACCTATTCGGGGTGACCATTTCCATCGGCAAGAGCTAATCTCTTCTCCCTGAACCATCTTTTGTTCAACCGAGAGGAAAGTTGGAGGCAAAAGGTCACTGAATATTCACACAGTTCATGATCTAAGGTACACTTCCTGTCTATCTGCAGAGGACATGAACTTACACTCTGGAGAATGCACCATGAATGCTTCTCAGTTATTCTGGCTCTCACATTTTTTAAGTGCAGACAAGATTAGATGGGGCAGCTTGTAAGGAACTGCTCTTTATGTGAACTAAAAAAGCTCAAGAATAGTTTTTAATTAATATTGGACCTAAGTTACCAGTGGAAAAATCTCTCTAATATGTAGTTTGTAATTTCATTCAAAGCCATCTCTTTGTATCAGACATTTAGATGAATCCTAGTTTGCACCCTCCTGCCAACAGAACCTGAACTAATTTTTTTATCTGTATCCATGTGAGTACATCAGTGGCATCAGGATCACGTTAAAGGGGAACATTGTTTGGAGTGAGAAGGGAGAGGCAAATTAGCAGGGTAGGTTTAAAACACAGACTACCCCAAAAGAGCAAACTGAAAGGCAAGAGGGTGAAAAAATACCTGAATCACCATGTGAGGATGGAGGCAGCAAAAATCAGAAGATGCTGCTACCCACAATCTGAGCTTGCCTGTTTTCCTTGTGATCCACAAAATTATCAATGCAGGCTGCGGACAGATTGCCCAGGAAGTGGGTGGGCTCACACTGGCCTTGGCCCATTTTTACATCCCTAGAAGGAAATCTCACGGTGCTTGTTCCAACTGGAGCTCAGCACCATGCTGGGCCTCTGGCTCAAGAAGCAACACTTCCCAAGATGCAAGCCCTGAATAAACAAAACTCTTCTTACTACACTCCTCATCCCAGGAAGCATCCTTCTTCCCATATCTCTCTTTGCTCTTCTTAACAAATCATTCTTACTGGAGACCTTCCAGCTCTCTGTTTCAGGAGGGATTTCTGTGATTTATTTGTTAGCTTGGCATCTTATCCGGCAAGGAAACTGCTCCTTGTCTCATCGTAGTAAATTTAAATTATTGGCAGAAGCCTCAGCTAGAAGTGGCTGCAGCTATGGCTCTATGATGCCCTATAGCCAGTCCTGTCCCTCATTGTGCCAGCATAGCCTGTAACACCCTGGGAAGCAAGGACAAGGCTCCTACCTGCAGTTCTTACCATTTGCTATAGAACAGGAGTGATAATTACTATGCTGTGCTCCACCAGAGCAAAAGTTACTGTGTGAAGCACCTCTGTACCTTCCTCTGGTAGGGCCAGGCTACCTCTTAGAACTTAATTTATCAGAGCTTTACCACAGTTACTTTCAAGGAGAGGACCAGGATACCTTGGAGATCTTTCAAGTGTATCCTAAATGCTAGAAAAGAAATAATATTTTTCTACTTCTATCTTTCTGTTGTGTTTTCTTTGATCAGTCTTTACCAGAAGATAAACACCTCCATTTCACATCCCAGATGAGAATTTTGTGAGCTTTACAAGAGTCAGCATGCACAGAGTCCTCATCCTGTTCCTCCAAGCTGCTACGACATGGCTGGGCAAAGAGGAATAACTGGCCTCAAACAGCCGGGTCCCTCTCTACCAAGAGTGAAACAGAATAGAAAGGCTGAGAAGAAAAAGTAAGATTTCCACTTGAAAGATCCAAAGAGGATTCTGGGGCTGATATCAGGGCATAAAATCCGGTTATGAAAGAGTATAAGGGTTTGTGGAGGTGTACAGTGATGATCCCAGCACGTTCTGCAAAATCCTTGGCTGCTGTTTGCCAAGACTGGCATTTTAAAGGTCATGTAAACAGGTTTCTAGTTTGACTTACAACAAAAGGAGTTAATGTCTCACAGGAGAGTGTGCACAACTGTGCAGAAACATTGCACTTCCAAGATAAAGCTTTTTTTACATTTGTCAAACCTCAGCCAGTGTGGAGAAGGCCTCCACATCTGGTTGATGTCACATGCAACTGATTCAATCTTCAAACTTGCAGCTTCAGGAAAAGCAGTCTGCAGCCCGTGGGAATATATTGTAAATGCTGGAATTTGGGCTCCAGATTTCTGAATACTCTGCGAAGACAACAGGATCTCAGATTAGGTTTGTGACCAGTTTGAGCCCCTGGGCCCCAAAGCAACCTTGAGACTCCTCTGGCACATATCTCTTCTGTACAATATCTCTACACAGCTGTAGATTCTGGTTTTCTTCAGACATGGGAGTGCTCATTAATTCAGAAATGTCAAAAAAGTCAAAAAATGCTGGACATGGAAGTTTTGGAGACAGGGAGGAAGAGGTAAAGACTCCTGGTTACACATGCTACCTTCAAGGCAGTCAGTGTTGTTAGAGTCGAGTGATCTCTGGCAGCTTTCTTCAGTTCTAATCTGAAGGAAGTAGCTCTGACTATAACACAGGTCAGAATAGTACGAGGAATGCAGACTACAAAGGAGGGTTGTATGTTTGTTTTATGAGAAAGGGCAGAAAAATCCTGCTTTGCATAAAATATGTAAAAATATGTAACATTTTCCTGTGTTTGGGAGGAGTTTGCTTCAGGGCAACATTTTTCTCAAGACTTGCAGTGGGTCTGGTCTTGATTTTCTCATTCTGAGAGTTCCCTTGTGAACTGCTGCCATCTTGGCACTCAGGGTCAAGCACTGCCCAAAGGGTAACGTGAGGATATTCCAGCTCAGCAGCTTCCATCCAGAAGACTGCAAGCAGCTCCTAAATACAGCACAGTAATTTCAAAACTACAGAGACTCAGAACTAACAAAATTTAAAGGCTCACCAAAGCAAGATTTGGGAGTTGGGTGGAGGTGGGAGACAAGGATCCAGACCAAGTAATGAGACAAATGTTTTTCAAAGGAAGGAACACTGTATTGAACTTGACTACTATGCTGTAAATAAATGTTCATGTACTCCCCACCTTGCCTGCTAAAAGTAGAGGGGAGACTCCTGATGGTTTTCCATCTTTCAGTGGTTTGAGGTACCCATGCCTATGTGGAATACAGCCTGGATAGTTAGCACAGTGGATGGAGTCAGGCTTTTCTCAAGAAAGTGTTGCTGTCTGGCTCAGACCCCTGCTCTGAGTCCTTCTCTGATACTTCCCTCCAAGTAACCTCGGGACTGCCCACAGCAGCTGAACATGGAGGCAGATGTGAGGCAAATGTCACTGTGAGAGAGAAAACACCCTAATTGTGTTGGGCCAGTGTGGTCACTGAGTGGTGGCTGGAGTTAGGTGGCATGGTGCCTCTGCCAGCAGAGCCAGGCAGTGCCAAGCAGGAGGAGACAGGTGAAGGAGAGCAGCCAGTGCCAGACATGATGGTGAGGAGCTGTGCCCTTCACAACAGAACTGTAGGAAACATCTGTAGACACCAGGAAATCAGATGTGGTGAATAAACTATCTACCTTCTGTTTCAGAGAGTGACTACAATGAAAATTAAATGAGATAATCATTCTTTTAAGCTCCCCTATGGGAAGTCCCTCCCTTTGCTGCTGATGCCCTCCTGCTTATAAAGTGGGTGTGATGCTGATGTTATATAGTGTCGTTTTTCACGATGGATGGTTGCTACCAGTGCCAGCTTTCTCCATACCTTCCAAAAGGCATCTCTTCTCAGTGGAGCAACTATATGAAATCTCAGCTTAACTTGATGAGGTGGGACTGCTGCTGCTGTCCTCACAACCTTCTGGGCCCAAAGTAGAGAAATCAGCCTCCTGCTTGCCTCTGTGGAGTTTGTTAGCAACATGTCCTAATATGTTAGGGATTGAAAGGCCTTTGTATATCAAGGGCATGTCAGCTACCTTGCACTAATCTTTGGCTGGTGCTGAAAACTTTTGAGGCTGGATTACAGCAAGTTGTTCTTTCCTTTGTGCTATGGAATGAAGCTCTCAGTGTCTGCTTGGTAAGCTCTGCCTGGTGAGATTAGCAAAAGCAGCAAAAAAAAAAAAAAAATCACTGCAAAAGGTACAAGTGAGATCTTGAGTCAACCTTTTAGTAATGACAGTGTTTGGCAATTGCCTGGTGCCACACGCTCCCAACACTGCATGGGCTGATTCATTGCAGCAGCATTACCCCAGACCTTCACTGTTAGGAGCATCTGCTGAGAGGGGAATGTATGGGGCTTGTGCTTTTAAATGCATATCAGCCACTGATGCAAACCCCGTGGGTCCTGAGGGAAGCCAGCATTTTATCTGTCAGGAGAGCACTCAGACCACCAGACAGGTGTGTGAGGTCCCCTCTGCCCTGGAAGAATTCAGGGAGCCTTGAATTCTTTGCTAAGTGTTGGCATAGCTGTAACAGGTAGACTGGCAAGTGCTTGGCCTAGCCTTACCCTAAACCCTGGATTAAAAACCACCTCTTCCTAGGCAGACCAAAGAGTTTGAAGCCCCCCCACCCCCACCTGAGAATGGAGCCCAGGCCACTGAGCAAGTGTCCTATTGCACCTGGCAAGGGCTGCCAAGAGAGTTTGATCAAGTACCATCATTACCAAAAGAGGCAGTGAACTACAGCACCTGGTCCCTGCCGGGCATGGTGCCTGTGCAGGGGCAGTGTGTGTGTAACCTCAGCCCATACCCGACTGAGACACGGGCAGCTCCTGGCTCTGCTGTGCCCTGGGCTGTCCAGCCACAACTTGCTGCTCAGGGAAGGAGTTCATTTAAAGTGTAAATCAATCATTTTGTGTGTATGCATAGTGGTTTGGCAATCCATGACTGAAGTGATTGTATAAACCTCCAGCAAGACATGGGTGGCACCGTTTCCTTTTCTGAGAGAAGTGCTTTTTGTGAGATGCCCAATTCTGTTTTGCTTGTGTTTACCACGCTAAGAGTGTTCTCATGGGGAGAGGAGTGGTAGGGAGAGATGAGGATGTGGGACAGTGGGAATGTAACAGGGACACATGAACAGGTCAGGCAGGGCAAACCTGGGCTGGTGCAGAAGCAGCAGCCCAGGCACTGATTAAACTTTAATGTGGAGCAGGCAGGTGCCCAGTGAAGTAGGAGGAACCTACCATGGTTGCAAGTGCTTTTTTCCAAGCTGAAGATGTGGACTGCAAGTCTTTCCATTCTGCATTAGTTCTGTAGTTGATGTAGGACACGATAATTGCCCTCAGCTACTCAAAATTCAGGAGAGAATTTTAGCCCAAGTCTTCACAAGCTCCATTCTGACACTTGGACCTTCATGGCAGACTATGTCTCAACAACACACATTCCTGACAGCAGCTACACTGTGATGCAGAGCAGCCCAAGGAAACCTGTAGTGAGGGATCTGAGCCCCACAGTCACAGTGCTGCACAACTGCTCGTGGTAGAATCAAACTGGATGTAGGCACCGGGTGCTGTGCTCACACGAAAGGGATCATTAGCCCCATCATGGCTCTGCATGAGCAGCACTCAGATCAGATGTCTGCATTTCACCTCCGTGTCTGTGAGAAGTGGTCTTGTGGAGTTTGTGTGTACAGGGTCCTTTGGGCACAATAACTGAGACGACCTCTTGTCACAAAACTTCCTAAGCAAGTCCTAAGCAAGACCCCCTTTAGTGGGGTCCAGCACCCACAAAGGACCGAATCCTTCCAAGCAAACTACCCTTTTGATGGGATTTCTGTCTGATTTCCAAAGATTTTTAAGGTTTTGATAACATCCAGCATGATTATAAGGGCGTCTCAAAGAAGCTCTGCGAGTGAGACAGCAGATTTCCCATCTCAGCCACGCGCAGCCCCTCTTTGTCCAGCTCACCCCGCCTGCCTGCAGCTGCACAGCTCTACCCCAACAATCACCAGTGTGCAGTGACTGGCATGGGCTCAGCAAGAGGAGTCAGAGCAGGGTTTCCCTAGGTCACTAAGTCAACAATAAAAGAGGAAGGAGAAGCTCAAAGGTTTTGAAAGCAGTAGCAACAACAGAACAACTGAAATGAGATTTAGTGCCAGAACATCCAAGAGGAAAGACTCAAAAGGTTCTCAAGAAAGGGCAAAGGTGAATCCTGTTGCAGTGAGAAGACAGGAGGATAGGATGAGTGGTAGGAAGCTGAAAGTACCAGTGAGGCCTGAGCTACATAGGGGAGAAGCTGTGTGACAGTGTGACATACAGCCAAAAGAGATCATGATCATTGGGATTACTGGGTTTTTAAGATGCATGGCAACATTTGTTTGCAGAAAGTGAAGAGGAAAAAACACATGGGCTAGGTGGAGAGGCAAAAATCTACATTGCCCATCAGGCCAGTTCCCTACAGGCAAGGTGACTGGGGTGTACAAAACTGAAGGGAAAACACATAAGCCTCATTCAGGAGTCCAATTAGTCCAAGAAGAAACGGCCCCACCTTTCCTGTAAAAGGGCCATGCATCTGTAATTGCCTCATTACAAGCCCAGCACAGCTGCTTGCACACAGGCCAAGCAGCCAACATGGAAATAATTTCAGGCAGCAGGAAAAGGACTGTGGATAAAGTTGATATCTGGCTGGATGCGGTCATACCCAGCCACACAAGTGGAAAAACAAAGAAAGGCAGAGGGGCTGTGCCCACACAAGCAGCATGGCAGCCTTCTCTGCAGAGGCCCCTTGCAAGCAGGGTTTTCCTGCCACCTGAAACAGCACAACTTCAGAAACTCACCCATACTGGGTTTTTAGCCCAGACATATCACACAGGGTTGTCCCTCCTGAGTCTTTGGGATGTACTAGTGTCTCCATTCAGGACTTTGCTGCAGTGTGGGCAAGACACGCTTTTTTAGAGGGCGATGAGGCATTTAAGATGATAAAACTAAATACAAGAAATAGAAAATAAATACAGAAAGATTCAAAAGCTGATAGTTCACTGTGTGGCTACTGTAGGTGGAAATGTATTTCAAACTATCCAACTGCTGCTCAGCGTTACCCTGTCCACTGCAAACTCGAGCTCAGCCATCAGTAACCTTAAGCACTGAGACACAAAAATTACTAGTTTAACAAAGATCTCTGCAATTAATAAGTTAGACTGCACTAGAAGGCTAGACTTATATGCCTCCTCCCTTTATGAAGCACTGGAAAGTCAGTGTCCTGCTATGTCCTTTGAGTAAATATGTCTGTTTTAAAAATACGGGCTGTATTTATCTGGAACAAAAAGTTTCAAAAAAAGACTGGTTTTTTTTCCTTCATTATAATGAATATTTGGCCTTACAAGAACAGAAGCTCTTCCCTTGTTCCAAGTGAACACCAGTAACACATCTGAAATATTTTTCTATCAAGTTCACAATAACCCTGAGTGTTTTCGGGGAAATAGTTTGTGCCTCTTAAACATGAGTGCTGTCGGTGAGCCAGAATCCTGCAGCAGATACACTAAACATTCCTATTATTTGAGGTTATAAAAATTTGGATTGGGATGCTGAAAACAAAGTCCCTTACTCTTAAATGCCCTGTCAAATATAGCCTGCAGCTTGTCTCTTAAAGAAGGTCAAAATGAAGGAGGCCAGTGGGCATGTAACAATTGATAGGACAAGAGGAAATGACCTCAAATTGCCCCAGGAGAGGTTTCGATTGGATATTAGGAAAAAATTCTTCACTGAAAGGGTTGTCAAGCACTGGAATAGGTTCCCAGGGAAATGGTGGAGGCACTGTCGGTGGAAGTGTTCAAAAGTCATGTAGATGTGGCACTTAGGGACATGGTTTTGTGGTGGGCTTGGCAGTGCTGGGTTACATCAAGTGCTTGGACTTGATGATCTTAGAGGTTTTTTCCAACCTAAACAATTCTGTGATTAACTCAGCAGCAGGACTCCAGTGTCATCTGAGAGCTAATGCACCACTTTCCTAAATAATTGAAATCCTCACTCTCTTTCAGTTCAGCTTAGTTCAGGAAGATGTCTGGCTTTTCTGGTGTGACAGGCAGGATATACAGTCCTGTCATTAACTCCTTCTCCCCATCTGATGGGAACCCTCTAGCAATAAATGCTGCCTGAAATCTCGGTTGATACAACCAGACATGAGCTACTGCAGACATCTAAATTGCAAATACACGTGAAATACACGTGAAAGGCGTGTGGGGGAAAAGGGGTTATTTCTCAGAAATTATCCACTAAGAAAGTCAGCTGATGAGGTTGTGTTGTTTTAGGAATCCACAGACACTCCCTGGGTGGAATAATCTGTACCCTGGTGGAGTGATGCTGATGTCCTGATCTACAGCTGACAACAGCTGTGAGCAGGACGTATGTCTGGCTCGCCTGGAGTCTGCCATTCCCCATCATTCCCACATTGCTTCCCATGTGTCTTTAGCAGCTTGTACAACCAAGATCTGGGATCTGCCCTTGAGATACTCACTCTCACCACTACCAAATTCCTCCATGGGTCCGTGGGTGACATGGTAGTTCTTCTGATGAAGAGGAGTGACGGCCACCATAACACATAGCTGCTTTCCTAGTGAGCTGCTCGCACCAGCTGCTTCTGTAGAGCTCTTCCTGGCCAGGGTTTTCCCCAGGATCCTTCTTAGCTTCTCAATGTTTCCCTCTCAGACATCTGTTTTTCTTAATGGTCTGGGAACTGTACACAGCTTGTCAAGTTTCCCCAAATTAATTGGTGGCTCTCTGTGTGTACTTCCAGGCCTTGCTCTGGGCAGTTCTTCCTGCTCCTGAAGGATACGGGGAGAGCTAAGGGAGGAACAACTGGAAAAACCTCCCAGGCTGCCCGCAGGGAGAGGAGGTACAGCGCAGTCTGCAGGGCAAGTGTATCCAGTCTCATGAGAGCAAAGAATTCTAGACTAAGACATCGAGTGAGATACGGCCAGGAAGGCTGGACTTGTATGTGCACTATTTCAGTGGGCAATAAAACGCACGAGCCGTGGTTATCTCCTGATACTGAACCTCCGAGATGGGAAGCTTTTCTGTTGGTTAAAATGTGCCTTGCAGAAAATCATTATTTTGTGCCATCTCAGTCATAGTTTTGCTTCAAGTGATGCACACAGCCCTGCAGTTGTATTTACAATGTGAGGCTACACCCTGCTCTCACCTACGGACATGGAGACACCTGGGCAGCTGCCCAGAAGGAAGCGGGACGAGCAAGTGGAACAGCCCCTGTAGTAGGGAAGGTTTCACCTTTGCTGTCCAGCTGAGCTTCTCCACTGCTTGCCTCGCATGGGGTCAGGAAAAAAAATCCCTGCTTTTAGCAGAGGTTGAATAAAAGGTGAGTTTCAACAGACTCAAGATGCTTCAGGTGGGATGAGAAAGAGGCTGCTCTTGGCCTAAAGAAGCAGCTTAAAGAGGATGAATTTAAGCAGGTGCATATACAATATGCATAAATTATCTGATCTGAAGCTATTCAGAAGGTTAAATTAGAAACTGAAGTCACTGAACTGCCAAAGAGGGACACAGAGAATGCAAGAACCAGGGACAGTTCAAAACACTTCTGATAAATGCTGTAAGTAGACTGTGGTACATCCCCATTTAAACTCAACACTAAAGACGGTCGAGTTGTAGCAGCTGATGGATTCAACTCCTCTTAATTAATCCTGCTGGGAGCAGAAAATCACAAGGGTAAATGAGCCGACACAGAGCTTCCAACTGCTGCAGCTTCCAGGACTCATCAGTTAGGACTGTGCTATCTTTGTAACACATTGCTATTAAATTAGGTCTACACTGGTCACAGGCAGCTCAGAGAAGGAGGTTCGTATTTATCTGAGCCAGGAATTTAGTCTCAAAAGGTATGCAGATATGGAGTGGAGGAAAGTGATAGTAAGCACTCATCTGGCAGCCAGCTTGAAGTGTGAATGTTAAGTTATACCCACGGAGGCATCTTGTGAGTGGGATCCTGGAGAGCCCCAGCAGCACTGAGGATCCAGGTCTTTCTCAGCAGCCTTTGACTTCATCTGGAGCCTATAGTCTGTGAGACCCCTGAAAACCAGGTCCTACACTAGGCAAATGCAACCAGGCAGCTCTAATTTGCTGTTGTATTTGAAAATGCCTAAGTGAATTTTCAGCCCCGTCTGGATCAGCCTTAATGATGCATTAGAAATTTAATGTTTTCCACAGTTAAATGACTATAGACCTTAAGGAAAATGGACACAACCAACTCCTGCACTGCAGCTTGGCCTTTGACATAGATTTTTTTAGGGTGATCTGAAGAAGATAATGATCTCTGTTTCTGAGTAAACCTGCTCATAAAAATCTCCCAAAACCCAATGTTTGTAAGAGCTTCAAAACACGCTACCTACTTCAGTGTTGTTTCCTTTTCCTGCTGGCTGATTGAAACCCCGTTTACACGTTCTCTCTAAGGCAAGAAGAGGGACTAAGTTCCTTCAACCTCAGGCACAGTTTCTCCAGATAGAAGCTGGGCCACCGGAACCAGGTGTCCAGGAAGTGTGGGCTCAGTGCCTGCACACCGCTTGCTCAGGGAGTAAGTCAGCACTAGGAAGCTCTGGCCAGCGTGCCACTGAATTCACAGATCTTAATATGTAAGGTGTTGAGAGGAAAAATTATATTCAGCTTACAACTGCTGGAATTGCTGGAACGAACCAAAGATTTTTCTACTGCAGAGCAGGGTCAGAAGAAATAAAGTATGACAGTTTCATTACTCAATAGCTTTTCTTTCCCATGGGCTACAAAAAGAGGTTTCCAGCTTCCTCCTTGAGGACCACGTGCATGCCCATGTTTGTTTGCATGGAGAACCCCTCTGCCTCTAACTGGGAACGAATACCTCCGAACTGGGAACAAAAACACTGAGTTTTTGTGGAGGGACCGTGTCGACAACTCTGTGCGCTTTGTAAAGACCAAGTGGGAAATCAAATTAAACTGAGCACATTTCACAAGTTAAACAGGCACTCACTGTAGGGCCCAAGGGGTGAAATTCCTAGGCACACAAGCTCAAGTGTGTGTATATTAAAACAGGACATGCTTCACCTGAACTTACATCAGGGGGACATGGCACTCAGCAGAAAGGTATTTCAAGATGATTGACTCGAATGAGCCACTATTGCTGTTGCAGTACACAGTTTTAAAGATAAAGAAACTCCTTCTAAAAACAGGAAGAAGGAATAAAAATAAAATTGGTTTTGTGTTTTACACAGGCAATAAAATAACCATTCCCAGACCCTTGCTGATGTGGTGCCAATTGATTTTGACCTAAGCTTCCCACAGGCAGAAGTTTGCCAGGCTTGAACAATATACTGCAGCAGGGAGGAATCACAAACACTTCTGGGGCCTGATGCTGAATAGCCACTAGCTGCTGCCAGCAGCATCACACGTGGAAGAACTGCAGAAACAGTATGGTCCTGGCTGCTCTGGTGGCCCTATCAATGCTACTGCCTGAATACAACAGATCACTCCTGCCATTATCTTTCTTATGCTCAGCCCAGTCTATTTTTGAATCATTCATGGGAAAGAGATTTCCACTACATTTGGTTTCCAGTACACTATTCCAAATCCTGCCAGACTTCACTGTTACAAATCTTTCCTGCTATTTGGTGAGATATAAATCTTCCCTTTAATTGGATCCCATTATTCCCAGGCATGCTGCTTTGTCAATGCACTAACTCCTTCTGTTTCCTCTGTGTTAAAAGTTTTAGACTACTGTCCTCTGTCTCACTGCAAAGCCACACTGACTTGTTTAACTCCATTCTTCTGAGCCAGATTTCCCTCTTCTTCACATTTTTGTGCCTTTCTGTGCACAACAAGTCACTGGTCTGCACCCTTTAGATACCTAGACTTTCCAAACCACATGCTTCATTTCTCTGCGCATTTGAGAAGCCTGAGATGAACTTTGTTGAAGCTGGCAGTGGTGAATCAATATCCTTTGCAGACTGGCCACTGGTCATCCACAGTGACCACAATATCACGTGCATCTCCTTACAAAGAGCAAAAAGGTTTATTTGCCTAAGGACTCTTGTATGTAACAAAAAACAGCTCACAACTTTGTAAGTTGTATAGGCTTTGAGCTCCTTTAAAATTTGATGATGAAGAACAAAAGAAAAAGCCATGTACCTATACCAGGTGTCAATCTGGTCACTGAGGTCTGCTAACTACTGTTAATCAATCAGTTGAAAACAGAATGGAAAATCAACCCGAGTTTGTATGGGCTTGGCTATTTCCATGACAAAAAGGTTTTCTAGCAGCAGGTATTGATAAAGCAATGTTAATGTTTTCCCCCCTGTTCTTCAGATAAGAGAGTGTATGAGAAGATATGCATACTATGCTGCTCAATTAGACTGTGGAGGTACAGGATAGAAGGTGTTTCCAAAATGCTATCCCATGACTTGGGACACTCAGACAACCAAAGGTTAAACTGGGGATTGAGGAGGAGCTCAGAAGAATCAGCCCTCTCTGGTGACACAGGAAAAGCCTGAATTCCCTTTACTCTGGGGTCTCTGCTAGGTACAAGAAAGAATCACAGCACAAGCCCTTGAGGTTTGGTTTTGCTGTTTTCTGTCCTTTAAGTGGGAGGCCTCCAGTTGATGTGATATGGAAGTCTGGCAAGCCTGATCCTTTCCAGGACCCTCTGCTGCAGACATGCTATTTACTGTCAAGCAGGTCCTAAATCTGTCCAGATCTGAGGAATAAAATAGGGTCATATGGTACCTCTCCCAGTGTATTTAGATACTCTTCCCTTTATCTACACAGACACTCTGCACAAATGTGTCATTTTGATGAGTTTGAGAGGAAACATTGAAAACAAGTGTATTTGAGGTTAAACTGTTCTGTTAAGCAAAACCAAAGAGAGAGAAAAATTATTGTTTTAACTTTCAGAATGAAAGTCAAGCATTAGAATTTCCCGAGAAATGGAAATTGTTTCCTGGAATCTCTGCTCCACAGCTGCAAGGGTGGGCTGACCTCTCTCAGCTGAGCTCACCTCACAGATTTCAGGCCCATCATCTGCACATCCCCTCCACTTCAGTCCTCCAGGTGGACAGGTCACATATCCTTGGTGCAGTTTTCCTAAGGACAGGGTAAGTGCCTGTTCTGAAAACAAACTGCCCTGTTGTTTGGCACCATTCCTTCCGGCTACAGGAATGGTGCAGCAACTGGGATACTGGACCTAGAAATGTGCTCAGTTGCGATGTCTGGCAGACCACAGCTCAAATTAAAATACTGCTTCTGACCTTGCCGTTGAGGGAAGGGATGTGTTTGAACCCCAGGAAGTTCCTGCAGTCTCTCAGTGAGATGGGGAATGGCGGACTCAGGAATTTTCTCTACACTGTTCTGCTGCTCTATAGAGGAGTGGGGCGGGACCCCTCTGTGGTATCCTCACCTGACACAGGAGGGGGAACTTTACTGAAAAAAGCAGTGACTCTGTCTCCCCCCAGACATCCACAGTGAGGACACTGTGGTGCAGGCAGAGCACAGGGCCTGGGGCTGGAGCCATGCCCAGTAGGTTGCCCAGAAGGGAAGTGGTGAAGTGAGCAGAGATCTGCCCTCAGCCCTGGAAAAGCTTTCCCTCTCCTGACCCAGTGCACTAACAGGAAAAATGGAGATCTAGCAGGAGTTAATTGCAGAAGAGAGACACGGGAATGGATATGTCACAGAATTAAATTACATCTGTTGGTAGGCACAAAGAGGAGGGGAGTCTTCCCAAAATAAACCTGGTTGCTGCACCTTTGCAGCTTAGAAACCAACCACACCACAGGGAGCCACTAAAGTGAAACTCAGTCTTGGATTGCTTCTCTTAGCTGTGCAGTAAAGTTCAAGTGTCTCCATGCTCCCAGGCTCCTACAGAGGCTGGGAAGAGCAATGCCATGACTGCTGTTGGGCTGCAGAAAGCCACAAGCACTTTCAGCAGATGCCTTAGCTCACACCTGCAGCAAGGTTCGGTGCAGCTCTGGGAATTAGACAGGTTGGACCAAATCTGAAGATGTAAACTAACACACCAACACAAAAATTTCTGATCCTTCTTGTACCCTGAGCACAAAGAATGTTTAGTGTTTTACAAATGGCTTAGTTTTCATCAGTGCAGCTTTACACATTTTTGATATGAACTCCTCGTTAACAGTCTGCGGTATAAGCTTCATGATTTCAAGTTCTTTTCATCAGTCCCAACATTGGAAAGAAAAATTATTCTGAAATCTATCTTGCATCAAGAAGCTGCATCTTAAAAAAAAAAAAAAAACAAAAAAAAACCAAACAAAAACGAAATGAAGATCAGCAGACTCACAAAATTACATGAACTGCAAGAACAGGGTTTTGCTGCCTTTTTCTCCCTCTTCGGGGTTTTAAATAGTTTCAGTTACTGCTTTCAATGTGGCACATTCCTGACAGCAAAATGTCTAAGATCAAAGGTACTAGTCCCTAAGGAGTGGCAAACCCACACTAACCACTCTAAGAAAGCAATCCCAGCTCTCTCACTTCTGTGGGTTTTTCCAAACTAGGGTCTTCCTGCCAGAGACCTGATGGAAGTCAGCTGTCTAGGTCATCCCTCTGCCCTTTTTCCCCTAATGCTGGTAATCCTCATGTGTCCCATTAGAGCAAAGAGCTTACCAGATATGCCAGCAGGAAAGCACAGAGCAGCCCTGCCTGCCAGTGATGAAGCAAATGGGGAAATGATCCTGTTGCACAGGATCATTAAATCTGGTTTTAAAGCAAAAGACTGTGCTGAGTCTCTGGGTCCTGCTTATGCTGCCTGTGAAAAGCCCTCAGGAAGAAACGGCGCAGAGAAAATCAACTGGTGGGAATTCAAGTTCTTGCTCTTGGCTCTATTTTGGCTTAGTATCTTCTTACCTTTGGGACATTTAAACACCTTTTTTGGAGGCTTGGGGCAGGACCAAGTGCACTACTTATAAACCAGCCTGGGAATTGAGATGTTTTAAAAATAAGAATGGAAACAGCAATCTACAGATTGTAACCCAGGCAAAAAGCGTGAAGTAGAGGTAAAGGGACAAAATCAAGAGCAAGGAACTTATAGGTTAGATACTTTTGAGAAGCTTCTTGATCATCAGACATCTCCCAAAGGAAATGGCAGCTCCCCATCCCCTCTGAGACATCCCAGGATACTATATAGTGAAAAAGAATAAAACAAGTATTAGCAGTTACTGAATTGGGCTCTGTTAAACCTGCAAACCCTTATAAAGCTATATATTGGTCATGCCCCATGCAATCTGTGCTGAGTTGGTTTGATCACTGCTTGGTCTTTTCTCCACCCCAAAATCTATTCAGATAGTTTGGTTGAGGACTTTTTTCCTGTAATGAACATGCCTGAACAGACCAGATCTTTAACTCTTGCCTATGGGGACGGTCAGCACAAACAACAGGGATGGCAATGTGAGCACCTGGGTGGTATCAGAACCACCCAGCTGAGCTATGTGCTGGAAACCTTCAAAGGTAAACTGAAGTGGTGATTCAAACACACTGTCCCCTGGCTCTGTTGTGTGTCCCCTGCTGTTGGGGCTGCATCCACGTAGAAAAATGCTTATCTGGGAAGATAATATTCAGCGTTTAGTGAGATCTCGCTTTGGCTAAGAAAAATACCAAATGTCCTCTCTTTCGTCATTTGATGTGTTGCCAATGTTGTAATCACCTTTCTATTTCCTGTGCCCCTCCTAAAAACAAATATTTTTATTCCTTTGCCACTTAAAAAAAAAAAAAAAACAAACAAACAAAAAAAAAAACAAACAAACAAAAAAAACAAACAAAAAACAACTGTTTGGAAAGCTTGCAAACCCAGTCTGACGTGACCAAAACAAGCACCATCATTCCCATTTTGAATGAATGGGAAAAGAAGCAAGGGAAAGTGAATTGCCTTGCCCAAGAGGGTGTTACACAGGAGAAGGCTTGGACATGAACACCAGGAAAGCCAGACTCCTGTCCACCAGCTGTGTGCCCCTCCTGAGACACGAGATTCAACTCTCCTGAAGCACGGGACACACGGCATGGAGAAAAAGGGACAGGAAACCTCTGGGGGTGTGCTACTCATCCACCTTGCCGAAGCAACAGTTCTTGGGTCCTCTTTCATGAACCACAATGCTCTATTGATAACGAAAGTTACACCTTCCAGTCCACGTGGAATAAGGGGTTCACACAGCTCAGGGTCCGAATCACTGCTGCTGCTGCACGGGTTGGGTAGGAATCAATCCCAAGGAGCCTGCCAAGCCTGTACAGTTTGTTCCTTCTCCTTATGTCCCCGTTTTCAATAGGGGCTTCTTAAAACCCCTTTTCAAAATGATACCTTTTAAAATCTCTCTTTCCCACCTCAGAGACTAACACAGTAAATGGCAGTCCTTTCTCGTTCCCCTTTCACAGATGTAATTTCTCCCCATAACATCCCCCTACTTTCCAAATCTGGACTAAAACCCGCAAGATAGTTTGAGGTACATGGCAGGGGCTGAGGGGGCGGGAAGGAGGGAGGGAGACCTTTATCTGAACTCCAGTGAAGAGAGATTTTGAAGCTGCCGTTAGTGAGAAATTGCTTTGCAAGGTGGAGCTAAAGCAGATCGAGGAGCGAGTCACAAGCTAGTGGAAATAAAAGTTTTCTTTACCTCCATGTCCCGCAAGAAAGAGGTGTCCTCGGGGCAATCTTTCTTCCCCACCCCTTTCCCTCTTATCTGTGGGAAAACTTCAGCCGAGCCAGAGCAAAATCGTGCCGCCGTGGAGGGAGCGTAACATCCAAACCCCTGCTCAGCTTGAAAACTGACAGAGCCCAGCGAGTGGCCCTGCACTACGAACAAGGAAGAAGGGCGGGTGGGTGAGAGGAAGGGAGGGAGGGGAGAGGAGGGGGAGGCAAAGCAATCAGGGTTTAAATTTAGAAACAAATCTAAACAGATACTGTCCTCGGAGTGCCGGGCTCAGGAGACAACAAGCAACAAACTCTGCTGCTGCGCCCAAACTTGCGGACACCACACGTGCATTGCTTCACTTCCTTTCTTTCTCCCCTTCGTATTTTGTATCAATTTATCTTTATTCCCCTCCCACCCACCCCTGTTTCGTCTTTATTTCTCCTACTCCTTGTAGTTGCTGCCCCAGTGTCTGCCTGGACCTCCCCCATCCATGCTTCCCTTTCCAAGTCTGCAAGGTCTCTTGCTCGTTTTTTTGGGAGGACGATCTGTTTCTCTCTAACTGCAGCTTCCCTTCTCTCTTCCACACTTCTAGTAATTTCAGTCAGCAGTCCTTAGAGTGGTTAGAGGCAGAACAGGAGGAAAGTGAGGGTGATTATTGGGGTTGAGCAGAATTTAAGGCATTGATGTCCTGGTGTGTGGCTAGGACTCCCAAGAAGGACAATATCTGCTGGGTGATTCCCCAGAGAGACAAGAGGAAGTTGCTCAAATGTGGGCACAAGCAGAGGGTCTCCACGCAAGGTTGTCACTGTCCAGCTGGAGAGCAGGACTAGCTCTTTCCACCCTGAGTTTATGCCTCACAACACCAGATCAGAAGGTTGCAGGTTGTTCTTCCCACCCTCCACAGGCATGGACATACTTATGCACTGGAAGTGAGAAGCTTCCATGGTGATAGAAAAATTCAGATGGGGGAAAACGAAGCCTCTGGAATGTTTCGCTACAGTTTCCCTTTCCGTTCTGATCACAGTGTTGCAAACCGGTCAACTCTTTTAGCAACTGTTTGCATATGCTTCCCTCTCAAGAATTTCGGTCCCCACCTCTCAGAGCAGGGTGGTGCAGAGGAATTTGGAAACACTCCCTTTGTCTTCTGCTGGCTTCCTTGCCTTGTGTACAGCTGCAAAGTGACACAATGTCATATCGTCATTTTGGCAGAATACCTTGGGGGCAGAAGAGAGTTAAAGCATATTTTCTAAAAGGGATGCATACTTTTGCTTCGCAGTGTTTCACAAGTCCCTGCTGGCTATGGCTGAAAACACTCCAGAATGGATTTAAATGTGAGCACCATGACATCCCAGTTTACTATTACCAACACTTTTCCTTACAGTATAGTTAACTGTTGCTGCACTGCATGCTGTGGGACTCCCGTGGAATTAGCAGCTTTAAATCGTGATCTCCTTGTCTCCCAAATTCAATATGCAACAGTTACTCTGTCCCCAGCCAAAAGAGCGATAGGCTGAGTTGCTGCAATCGGAAGATTGGGCAAGAGGGCTAATTAATCTTCAGTTGTTGAAACATTAGATTAGTTGAAACCCCTCTGCTGTAAGTAACCAAAATATACTGCAGCTGTAGATATAAGAAGATGGATTAAAGATCTAAAAGAAATATGAAAATGAAACTACTTGATAGGAAATCCTATTCATTTCTTCAAGTCCTGACAACGGTAGGCTAGGAGAGGTAACAGGAACTGAACTGAGAAGCAGAGTGAAGCAGGGAGGGCAGGACTCTTCTGCTGCCCATGCTCTGCCTGTTCTCAGGACAAAAGGAGGATTTCAAGCCCAGGGGTTTCACTGGACATGGGTCACAAGTGTTGTTTTCAAGATTTCTGTAACAGACTGACAAAATCACACCTCCAATGGCTGCTTTATGCTGATCACCTTCTGTTTCAGTATTTTCTTTTTTTGCTATCAGGGGTTGTACTCTGCAGAGGAAACTGCTTAGTTCTACAGGAAAGGAAACTGCCAGACAGAAACAGTATCACTTTACCCATACCAATAAAGCAAAGGTAGTTGCAGCTGCCCCACCACAGTTCTTTACTCTATTTCTGCTCCCAAGGATCTACTCTGCCAGCAGGATTCTCAAATGCCATTGCTCTAAGCATGGTACACAGTGTTCAGTTTTTTAATGCTAAATCTTTCTTTCTTAAGGAGCAAGGACAGAAAGCACAGAAATACGGTGTTTTTCTCCAGACAGGAAGACATGGAGTGATTAGTTCTCTTGTTTCTGGACTGAAAAACACTAGAAGCTCTGAGCAAAAAACCCACATGCTTCAACTGTGAGAACTTTGTAACAAACCTTAATTAAGGGAGCTTATGCTGAGAAACTGGGTGTTTTACATGATATGTATATGCAAGTATGAATGTGAGGTATCTGTGAGTGTGACTCTCTACATCCCTGTGTGTATATCTGCTTAGAGAGCTTCTGGGATGTAGCAGTGTCTAGGAGATAAACTTCTTCTTCTATGCAAAAAAAGAGTTGCCACATCTGCTCTGGAGGAAAAAAAAAAAAAATAGTCATCACCACAATTGCCATGAAAAGGGGCTGTAGAGGGAAATTTCATTTGACTGAGAAAATGTTGCAACTGTGGCTGCCTGGATTTTGCAGCTTCCCGGCTCACTCTTTTCAAGACATGTGAGGCCAAACCAGCAAGTTTGCTTCAGGCCAAATGAACTGGTACTTCTGCTACGAGCAGCACGCGGGGGAGAGGTGCAAGGAACTTCTTCATCCTGGAATTCCTGCAAAACAGGTAGCATAAGTAGTTCTGTTATGCTCAGAAAAACCACGTTTAATATTTGCTGGCCTCCCGCATTTTGGCTATGAAGGATGGACAGTGGAAGCTCCACAGGGTGCTGGAGTGAACAACAACGAGGAGATGCAGGGACGTGGCAATTCTTTATTCAGAGACTAGCTAGTAAAAAAAGTTTTTGAGGGCATCTGAAGCTTTGACTCTGGCATTTGTGCCCATACAGCAACCTCATTCGGGTGTGTCTGCGTAGCTGCCAAATCTGGGAAGTTATGTTTTTCAGGGTGGTGGATGAGCAAAGGGTGGAGGGAGCTGTGGGTTCCTGCAAGACAGATTGAAATTCTATACTTTGTTAAGGCATTTGCTGAGGGTTTGGTAGAGCTCACCTGTCAATGCCAGTATCTGAAATGATTCTGTCAACCTCTCTCTCTGGCTTTGGCTGCTGCTATCCATATGATTTCCCAGAATTCATACTATTAACCAGCAGCTGTTACTATATTGGGCTTTTGACTGCCTGAAAACGGGTCTCAACCCTTCCTGTTCCCACTCAAGCAACTCAATTCTCAACCGAAAAAAAAAAGGGGGGGACAAGGTAACCACAGAAAAAAAAAAAAAAAAAAAAAAAAAAAAAAAAAAAAAAAAGCCTTTGCATTTCAAAGATCAATCAGGTCTAAAAGCCAGCATCCTGTTTTGGGTTGGCTTTGCACATCAGCCCCTCTGACAACGGCAACCTGACAGGAAGTGAACGTGAGCAGCCTTTTTCTAAGGGAAACTCCCCCTGTTGAACCCACCATTCTGCTCCCTGTGCTCTGAAGCCTCTGCTCCCGCCCACCCTGCCCTCGCCCCCCAGCGTTTCAAACTAACACTGTGGACGCTGAGCCTCACTCTCCTCTTCGGGGAGTTATCAGCAGGAAATGAAGTCAGCTGGAACACTTTGTACCATCGGCGTTTTCCTGGTCGGGCCGTGCAGCTGCAGCGAGGCGTCTGGGAGCGCACAGGCACACACGTGCCAGCACCCACACGGACACACGGACACTGTGCAACCCTGGGAACCGGGGTGAGCAGGAAAGCCCCGTTACCAAAGATGCTTGGGTTAAATGAAAGGTTGGACGGGGAGAGTGAGACTGTGTGCTTTTCGTACACAAAAAAGGAGGTGATGGAGACTGACATATTGAATCATTTCACATGTCCCTGACTGCCAGCTGGCACCTGAGTGCTAAAATCATGGTTCACATGGACCAGGCTTCTTAATTCCCAGGCTCTGAGCAAAAGCCTGTCCCTAAGCAGAGTAAGGTTAGGAAAACGCTGCATGGTACCAGGAGCATTTCACCTGTGATGCTCATAGTAATGAGGTCATACTGAGGTGGCTCGCCCTCATTCACACCAGGCCACTTGGGGCTAGTGGGTGGTGTACAGGCAGCTGGTGTTATCTCTTGCTTTGGAAAGCTCTTCTTTCATGCTAATCTGCTTAACTTCAGAGAACAAAGTGAGCAGGGGTATCAAGAGGCATACCTGCAACCCATCGTATTAATATAGTGATGGGACAAATATTACCAGCATCAGCCACTGGCAACTTGCTTCCAGACTGAACAATTCCTCTATCAGCTACTAGTTTTAATACACAACAAAGCTTAATATAAACAAACAAACCCACTCAGAACATGGGTGCTGACTCAATCCCAGGTGTCTGTGTTGGATACAACCATGTTTTTGATCACACTGTTCTCAGGCCAGTCCTACTGCCTGTCCCTCAACATTCTAGAGAGCAGTGTCACAAGCAGTGGCTCTTGCCAAGAGCTTCCTCAGCTCAAGTGCTGACTGAACAGCACAGTTTTCTGACTGAAAATGGGACAACGTTTCTGGTCCCCAACTAGTTATGGACAGGGGAAGCTTGCCTTGCCACTGTCTGTGTGGTGGCTGCTAAAAAGGTAAAAGGACTTTCAGTTGAACACGAGGCCAGCACTGTGTTCATTGTACCCATCTTCTAAAAACAACACTGATGAAAAGGTCAGTTAAAAAAAAGCTAAATTCCCAATCAAGGTAATCCAGGAACTCTGAGGATAAGAACAAAATACATAACACCTTCTTGCGTTCAGCAAAGGTCGGTGTTGTGTGCCATTTCCTAACAGCAGCAGTGCTACATTATTTGGCAGGACTGATATCTCCTCAGGAGATATCTAACCAACATTTTTAGAAACAATTTGCATGGTGGGTCTCATGTGGCATGGAGCACTGGCACTTCAAAGCACTGAGTGCTTCAGCTTTTGCCAGGGCTGACTCACAGGTCAGTTGCTTCTGTCATACACAGCGGCAAGTGGCTTTAATCACTTTAATCACTCTGGCTGTCATTTGGACGCAGAGAGCTGGCCAAGCTCTGCACACAGCGAGGCTGCACAGCCCACAGGTGTTATCTGGACAAAGACAGGTTTCTGTTCACGGACAGACTGCATGACTGAGACAGGAAGCCTGGACCAGGGCACAGCCAGACTGCACGTCTGAGGAGAAACCTTGCCCAGCCCATCCTACAGCCAGGCCATCTAAAGAGAGAGCTGGCTCAGGGAAAACCAGCTGTGAAGAGGGCAGACAAAGCATGATGGTACACTAGCCCATCTCTGGCTAAAATACATCGTCTCCAGAGACACAGTCTGAAGCATGTAAAACACAGTGAAGTAAAGACTGATCCATGAACTGGCCAGCTCCTGCAGGAGGGAGTAAACTGGATCCATCTTTGGTGAGATATTAACTGTCTATTTACTGGTTTGTTAATGCAATAAAGCACATGAGTTGAAAATGAGAAGTATTGGCTGGCAATACTTTCTTGACCTTATTATGCAAGGGTGCTGGGAGCCCCGAGACATCTTGCACCACGGCAGAGAGAACCCTTCTCCTTTCTCCGAGATCCAGCTGAGCAAGTGAAAGAGCCTGGAGATTGACTTCAGATAATTCATCCTTTCAGAGCAAGCTGAAAGACTTAAAGACCTTATCCCTCACCCCACAGTTTCACTCTACACGGCCCATCCAAGAAATAGGGCACCAAAACAAGCCCCCTTTTTTTACTGCAATGTTCAAGACAGTCTGTACACCACAGTGCACCATCCACTGTAGAGACCACTCAGCCTAATAAATCCCATTCTCCACAGAGGAAAGCCAATGCTATTTGCTTCCATAAATCCTGCCGAGCACTGAATTCCCACCAGAATTCCCACCAGACTCATCAGCCCAAGTGCACTAGGGTTGTGCAAGCACAGCCCTTGGCATCTGGGGACAGAGAAGGCTGCAGATGTGCCACAAGGCTGTAAGGGCAGGGAGAGGCAAGGAAAACTTGGCAGACCTTGTTTGGATGGGCTTTTTCTCTTGGCACCTGAGATCCCGCTGTGTGCTCCCAGAGGTGGTGGGGATGGGGGGTGAGAAATGATCTCCCAGTCTGTTTATGAGGTTCACTTTGACTCTCCTGCCACAGCGGCTGTGTGTCTCCTGTAACATGCACCCTTCCTATAATAGGAGGGATGGCCACATCCAGCAAATACATGTATCTAAATCCAGAACATAACTTTTTTTTTCTGAGCAAAATAATAATAAGAATAAAGAATTGCTAGCCCTGCTTGCCACATCCTATCTTCTTTCCTTTCTATCCTTCTCCCCACCCCTCCCCCGTGTGGCACTTATTGTTTGTTACATCCACATGCTCTCTATGGTATCCCTTCTTTCCTGTGCTGACTCCACCAACCACCTCCTGCCTGTTCCCTGCTGCTCCCCAGTAACATCATTCACACACATACTCTGCCACCACCGCCATTTGTCCCTTTGACTGCATCAAGTAAATACTGACACCTGCTCCCAGGCTCTCCAAGGGCAGGACTGCTTGTAAAAGGAGAGAAAAATGCAGTTTCTGTGTATGTACACGTATGTTGGTAGGGACAGAAAAAAGCCATATGGTTTAGCCATAAAAACCTCTAACAAAAAGAGTTTCCAACATCTTGTTTTCCTCATCCCCTTTTCTTTCCTAAGATATTTCTTCTGGACCATTTTTGACCCTTTCTTCCACACTCTTCTCACTCGTGCAGAACAGCTCCTGTCTTTTTCCCTCCAACATGTTCCACTCCTGTCCCCTGAACATATTATATAATCCTGCATACACACAGACAACCTCTAGCACATTCTCTTCTCTCACAACTGACTCCTTTTCTCCCTCTGGTTTTCTCCTCAGCACTCTGCCCTGAAATATCCCTTGTCCTGTACTACACACAAGGCTGCCTGTGTGTAGCCTGTTTGGCCTGTAGGCTTAACCACCTACCTGAGCTGAATAGTTGCACATCAGGAGTTCAGAGCACCTTTTTTTTTTTTTTTCAGGAGAAGGCAGCAGCAGAAGACTCTATGTGTCCAGGATAGGCAGGAATCTCTGTCTGTGCTCTGCAGGCAAGGGGGAATACTGGAGGAAAAATTATTTTGTTCTGCCTGTTTAGGATAGCAGATAAATGGTAGGACAGGGATGTGTGGTGTTTTTTCCTTCCTGAATTCAGCCCAACAGAATGATCCATCTGGCCTTCTATAAGCTGTGGGTGCTGTAAGGGCAGACTGTAGTCTCATAGTAAGTTAATTTGGATTTCTCAGTGTGTGGAAAAATGAAAATTCACCGTCTTTCAGGAGAAGTTGAATCAAGTCTCAGTATTATCCCAGTTAAAAACATCTCTTTACACAAATCTTTGTAAGGATACTGAGCACAAAGTGGTGGCTACAATAAAGCACAGCTCAGCGTTTATTTGGGTAAGTAATGCAATTCTTACCCTGCAAGGCCTTTGGTGGAATGGTGTTTAACTAGGAAAACCAAGTGTCGTGATTTTGCCTTGGGTTAATTTGCTTTCCACCTCCTACACAATTATTACTAGTTGAGAGAAGGTTTTTGCAGACAAAAGAGAGACAGCATTTGGGGAAAATAGTATAAACATTTATTACTAGTAAAACAAGAATTACTGATAAATTAAAAACTAAAGAATTATATCTACAATAATTTCTATTCAAGTTAAAGTGCTATATATTTACAGAAATACTCCCCCCCCCTTTATACCAGTCCAAGGAGGAGAAGTGGTTTTAATTTTCATTTTCAGAATTCCAGCTCTCTTTCTCCAGTAACAAATCTTTAGTAGCAGTAGCATTCTTGTTGCAGCTGGAATTTTTTCTCTCTCTCTCGTTCTGTGTCGGCCTCCAGGGCTGGGCTTACCCCCCTCCTGGACTAAGATTGAAGGCTGGGGTTTACCCAGGTTCTGAAGGGTCTTCCTTCCATAGGCTTGCAAGGGGACACTTGCTTACCATGGATCTTCACCACAGGGTTACAGGGGATAATGGCTTAAGAGTTCACCCCTGTTTCCCTATGGAGGTCCCTCCCCATGGGAGAAACAGTCCTTGATAGACTTCTCGGCATGGGTCTAGCACGGATCCCACACACACACGGATCCCAACATCTCACATGGGCCGTCTTGCTCCAGCATGAGATTCTCTCTCTCTCTCAGAGTTATAAATCTTCAACAGCAGTATGAATCCACACACACACGGATCCCAAGTTTATCCGAGTCGTCTTCGCTCCAGCATAAGCATCATCCTTTTCAAGGATCACAAAGTTTTCAACAAGACTTTGCCTCGCCTCAGTCCTTCTCATGAAGTCTCAGTTCTCTGGTACATCCACAGGCTCCTTTGTGAGCCGCATGGGGAGTTTCTTTACTCCAACAAATTTTTACAAGTAGCAGGGATTACTTTTCAGTCTTTTCCCTGCTGAGGAGAGAGAGAAAGCGAAAAGGGAAGAAACAGCTCTCCCTCCTTCGAATTTCTTCCCTCTCCTCCAGCTGCCAGCTTCGACCTCGGAAACTCCGTTATCTCTCGTCTGGAATTCTTCCGCAGCGGTTTCGGTCCAAACAGTTCGTCTTTTAAACTTTTTTTTTCTTCACTCTCTTGTTAGAGAGAAAGGGAAGGCTTCAGTGCTACACCTGCCTCCCCCCCTTGGCCCAAGCCGGGGGAGGAGAAGGCCTTGGCCCTCTTTGGGCCTGCCACTTCTCTCCCCTACATGGCTGCTGCCCCCAATTTCAACTGCGCAACAAGCTTCTCTTCCGTTTTCTTAAAGACGTAATTAGCAAAGGCGTCACTGGACTTTTGATTGGCCTTTTTGTCCGGAAATTACCTGGACAAAACCATCCTCAGCCCCAGGGATGGGCTGGTGGGCAAAACCACGACACCAAGTCTTGCAGAAGAGAGGGCTCTGCCATACAGGGCCTGCAGTGTGCAAGAGATAAGGCCTGAGCGCTTCCTAATAGCAAATCATCCTATAGTCTTTGCTGTCTAAACCAGTTCGAGATAGTCCCTGCTTGCTGTAATTAAATGACAAAGTTGCCCTCAGGGAAAGCTGACCCACAAACACCTGTGCTGACACAGAACCAGCCCTTGAGACTGATTTGGCAGTGGGCAGGGACAGCGGGGCTGATAGTGCCACAACCACCCTTTGACCACAGAATTGTCCAGGTTAGAAAAGACCTTTAAGATCAAGCCCAACCACTAACCCAGCACTGTCGCGTGCACCGTTAAACCACGTCCTAAAGTACCGTATCCACGCGGGGTTTTTTAAACACTCTCAGGATCCGACGGACTTCCATGAGGCAGGGGTGATGCCAGGGGGCGGCTTCTGCCGGGCTATCCCGGGGCCTCGCAGGACGGACCGGCCCCGGGCCGGTGGGTGCTGGAGGGTGAGCGGGCAGCCTCGTGTGCGGGACCGGCTCTGGTGCAGCCGCCGGGAAAGGCTGGGAAAGGCTGGGAACCGCTCCCGGCAGCCGCCGGAGCCGCGTCCCGCCAGCGCCCCCCGCAGCCCGACGGCATCCCTGCCGCCCCATCGACACGTGGTTGCCAGGGAATTCTGCGGGCCGACGCCAGCGATGCGAGGCTCGACAGGACCAACACGTCGGTCACAACAACCCCGTGGAGCGCTGCAGGCTGGGGACGGAGCGGCTGGAAAGCGGCCCGGTGGAATAGACCTGGGGGTGCTGGTCCACAGCAGCTGGACATGGGCCACGATGTGCCCAGGCGGCCAAGAAGGCCAAGATCCTGGCCTGGATCAGGAACAGTGTGACCAGCTGGATCAGCTCCGCCTGTACTCGGCACTGGTGATGCCGCACCTCGAGTGCTGTGTCCAGTTTTGGACCCTCACTCCAGGAAGTCTTTGCAGTACTGGAATCCGTCCAGAGAAGGGCAACTGAGATGGGGTAGGGTCTGGAGCACAAGTCCTACAAAAAGTAGCTGAGGAAGCTGGGGAGGCTCAGCCTGAAGAAAAAGAGGCTCAGGGATCACCGTATCACTCTCTCCAACTTCCTGAAAGGAGGTTGTAGCCAGGTGGGGGTCGGGCTCTTCTCCCAGCAATAGAATGAAAGGACACAGCCTTAAGCTGTACCGGAGCGGTTCAGGTTGGACATTAGGAGGAATTTCCTCATGGAAAGGATGATCAGACATTGGAAGGGGCTGCCCGAGGGGGTGGTGGAGTCACGCTCCCTCGAGGTGTTTACGACAGGACTGGCCGTGGCGCTCACTACTATGGTCTGGCTGACACGGTGGTGTTCGTCATAGGTCGTACTCCGTGATCTCAGAGGTCTTTTCCTACCTAATTCATCCTGTGCCCCTGCAATTCTGAACAGCCTCTCGCTGATTGCCGGGCTGCTGCTGACTCTGCCCCTCCTTCCTCCCGACGGGCGGACGGACGGACAGACGGACGGACATGGGACGACGGGTCAGGGCCCCCAGGGCTGTTTACAACATCTGCGCCTATGGGCCCGCCCCCTGCGCTTCTCATTGGCCGAGGAGCGAGGGCATCGCTAGTCCATTGGCTGATGGCGGGCGGGCCGATCCCTCACTCCCAAGGTTGCTCCTCATTGGTGGGAGCGGGAGGACAGCTCCGTTCCCATTGGCGGGGGGCGGACAGGCCCCCCCCCCCCGGCGCTCGGCCAGGGCTGTGCGGGCCGCGGCCGGCTCGGCACGTCAGTCGGCGGCGGGGAGTGATGTTTGAGTGTACGGCTGTGAGGGGGAGGATGGCGGGGCTGCTGCTCCACTGCGTGGCCTCAGCGCTGCTGCTAGCGGCCGTGGGGGCCATCCCGCCGCCCGAGGACGCGGCGCGCATGGCGCGCTTCGTCCTGCACAGCTGCGACTGGGGCGCTCTGGCCACGCTGTCGGCGCAGGAGGGGCTGCGCGGCCGCCCCTTCGCCAACATCTTCTCGCTCAGCGACGGGCCCCCGGGGCCCTTCGGCGGCAGCGGCGTCCCCTATCTGTACCTGACGGACATGGAGATCTCCGTGCAGGACCTGGAGGTGAGCGGGGCAAGGGGTGTGAACAGAGTGAGCAGTGACCCCCCCATGGGACGCCCAGAGGAGCACCCAGGGTACCGAGGCAGCGTGGGGTTTTGCTTGGGTGCCAGCAGTTTTTCATCTCACTGGCAAGCGGTAGTTGGAGTTGCTTTTGTTTTTTTAAGTTCTCACCAGCCCTGCGACAGCACTGAGTTCACAGAATCCCAGAATCCTTAGGGTTGGAGGGGACCTCTGGAGATCATCCTGATGCCGAGGCAGGGTCACCTGGAGCAGGTGACACAGGAACGCATCTAGGCTGGTTTGGAATGTCTCCAGAAAGGGAGGCTTCCTGGGCAGCTGTTCCAGTGCTCTAACACCCTCAACGTAAAGTTGTGTTCAGGTGAAACTCCTTGTGGTTGTTTGTGGTTGTTCCATGGACACCTCATTTGTTGTTATCCCTTGAGCAATTACCATCCCTTGAACAGCTGAGCATGAGCAGTGCTGTCCATGTTGACACTGAAAGGGCCTCCTGAAAAGTTCCTGCTCGTCATGGCCTTGAGAAATGGCAGAAGCAGCACCAAACAGAGAAATGAGGCGCCACAGAATGTCACCAAAAAAAAAAAAAAAAAAAAAAAAAAAAAAAAAAAAAAAAGAAAGGACTGGAAATTGGCAGTGTGGGACTTTAAACAAAGAGGACTCCTACACAGGCTGCTGAAGGAATAGTAATTAAATCTCTGGAGCTTACCGTAAAGGGAAGCACACAAGCAAAGGCAGCATTGGCATGTTGTGGCTCTGAGAGTGTGTAATTTGCCTTGTCCCAGATCTTTTGCCTGCCTGTGCCAAGGGAGGTAGCTAAAAGCTTAGATATAGCAGTCGTGTGCCTCCTTTACAAGAAAACTTTTTTTGTTCCAGTAGCTGTTGCAGTGTTAGTAAAAAAAAAACAACCAAACCACAAAATGCAAAATAATAGAAAATGTCTGTTGACTTTATCATAACCCCTTTTTGTTTGTTCCCTGCTGTGTTTTACTTTGTTACGTTAAAATGCCTTAATTATGTATCTAAGTGCTGTAGAAATTTATCTTGTATTAGTATCTCCCCCTCCACCCCAACTACAGCCTTTTGCTTTCAGAATAACATAAAAACTATGGTGTGAACTGCTATTGGATGTTTTCCTTCAGAAAGCTCCTCAACAGATCCTTATTTTGCTTTTACAGGGCAGAAGCACTTGACATGTGATAGTCACGTGTGAGGGAGAAGGTGCTGAATAATCATGAGTCAGCTTTTTCTGTAGTTAAGCAACTTCCTCTCTGTCAGGTGGTGCCTCCAGTTTCATGAGTTCACGGGCACTCTGCGTAATGTTTGAGTGACTTTGGGGAGGTTCTTTTTGACATGCCTCTTCTAGTAAAATTTCTCAAAGCAGGTGAACTTTCTAGCTGGGAGATAATGAACATAATGGATGTGTGTTATGTATGTATGTGACACTTTGCAGTAGGGAGCCCTGTTTTGCACCAATATTTTTCAAGCCACGGTCACTAAATTAGTTTTAGAAAAACAATCAGGTACAGATTCTTCAATTTTTCAAGTTAGTTGTTTCTCTTAGGTTTTAAGAGTATGTCTAAAATTCACTTTCAATTTCAAAAGAGCTGACTGGTTTAGGGCAGCCAGGAGGCTTGTTTTGAAGGGAGGAGTTATTTGGTTTAGTTTTAACTAATATTATTAACAGCTGTGAAACTCAGTTGGTTACCTTCTCAGTTACTCCTTGTCCTTCCACCAGAATTAATAAAGTTCACTGTATGTATGTTTTTTTTTTCTGTACTGTATGTAGTTGGAATATGTCATAATTTGAAGGTAAAATAGCTAGACTGTATATTGAATTCAGAGTTTTGAGGAGTGCTGTTTTTTGACATTTGCATTTTATGCTAAAAAGCTTCAGCACACTTCAAAACTGGGCATTCTTTCAGATTCAGATCTCATCTAAGTAGGCTTTCAGCTACAGTCAGGAAAAGGTGATGACAGCTTTAGTCTTTCTGGCAGTAATACTGAGCTGAATAAAGTACCAAGAGCTGAAAATGTGTCAGGGATGGCATTTTTCTTGCAAAAGTATGTAAACCTCTTATTTCTTGCATTTCAGGTCAATTCAAACGCCTCCTTAACTGTGTCTTTGGCACAGACTCCTTACTGCAGGAGGCACAGATATGATCCCCAGAATCCCCTCTGCGCCCACATAATCTTCGTTGGGAGCATTGTGAAGGTAAGCAGCTGAAAGCTGAACACTGGACAAGGTTGTGTGCGTCAAGTAGTGTTGTTTAGTGGGAGGAGAAGAGAAAGGTTAGAAATTCTGTGCAAAAGCATGTGAAGAGATGTTATGTGCTGTGATACCCCAAGGCTGATTCGTAGTTTGAGGAAAATGAGGTTACCCCTTGATATTTGCAGGAGCTTTGTTGGCATGTCTTTAACAAGGAATTTGAGGGGACAGCACTGTAACGTTAGAAGTCTCCTCCTTCCCCTAGATGTGTTCTGAAACTAAGAAGTCTGTGACAACTCACTTGGAAAAGTCTTCATACTTCACATCTCTCCTGCTCATGGACCAAATTCTTTGGTCCATGCATTGTGACAGAAGTGCTTCTGAAACTTTATTGCTCAGGCCAATATTTACTTCAGCAAAGTTACAATACTAAAGTTACAGGATTAGAGCAGTAAAGTTACAAAAATAAAATTACAGTATTAGAGGCAAAAAAAAGTGCATTGTATATCTAGTGTCATTGCTGCTAGGACAGCATTCTTTTGTGTACCACTCCTTTGGTGTCTCATGGAAGGAATTTAGAACTGCACGTGTTATTGATTGAAGATCTTAATCCCATTGAAGATGATGATTGAGGATTACTCTCTCTTAGGTGGTAGTCTAAATTTTGGTGTTTTCACACCTCTGATGTTTGTACATTGCGCTCAGCAATGTTTTATTGCTTTCCTGAGTTTCTCATTGATAATGGAGTTGGGTTTTTTCAATTAGTTCTTCTCGTACCATACTCTAATTTGTTAATTTAACTCTTTAAACATTTGCACATTGCACACTGTATTTTAAGTGCTATCACACTTTTCAGTGAGTTTCTCTGTAGGTTCTGCTATACCGTCCTATTTGTGTGTGTGTTTGCCAAGGTCTGAACACAGTTCAGATCTGTTTGTGTCAGTTTGAATCAGCAGGTGCAGAGGAGGTAAAATTACACTTAAGACATCACTTTGAAATAATTCAGCAAGATTCCGTACTCCTCTGTTTTGAGTTTTGTTGAAAGAGTTATTCTTATGTTGATGAAGTACTTTCTTGCTCACGCTAACTTTAAAAGCACCCTTTTGATTTAATGTTAAAATCAGCTGCCTTGGAATTTTTGCCTGTGTCACATACACCACACTGAAGATGAGTGGACTCTGCCACAGTAATGAGTCCCCTGGGACAGGGCATGGCAGAAAAGAGCACACTGCAGTCAGCAGTGTTTTTTTTTTAACTAAAATCTGTCTTTACATGACTATCTTACTGTATTACTTTGCTATTTTTTTGTTTAGGTGAATGATTCAGAAGCGGTCTTGGCCAAAAAAGCATTATTCAGTCGCCACCCTGAAATGGAAAGTTGGCCTAAGGATCATAATTGGTTCTTTGCCAAATTCAACATCACCAATATCTGGGTCCTCGACTACTTTGGTGGATTGAAAATTGTGACACCAGAAGAATATTATAGTGTCAAACCTTAGTAAGTACTGGAGTTTTTAATGCCTAACTCTCGTTGTGTTTGAAACCTGTAAAATGTCTCCTGATTGTTAGCAGTATGTACTGTGTGTTACCTGTCTCTGGTTTTTATACGCATTTATGTCTTTTCTCTAAGTGATCTACTGGATGCAGTGTCTGAAGTCATGAGGTATGTTTGAATAGGGGATCCAACTGTGTAAAAGTATCAAATATAGTATCTGTAGAACTGTACGTGATTAACTGCACCTCAGCTTAAGTAGTTTCTTGGGACTCCTGTAGAGTGGGCACAGTCCCTGTCCTCAGAATTAATTGCAAGAGAGATGATGTTTTGGTCTAATAATTAAAAGCAGTGAGACTGTTCAGCATTTATGAAGCTGTATTAATGGGATCACAGCAATATTGCTAATATTTTCAGAACAAAATTGCTCTAAATTTATTAAACTATATTTATATAGTTTAATATATAAATATTAAACTATAGGGAAATTGTGTTCTTTTATCTACATAAAAGTTAGTCTTGATAACATACAAACGTATTTTAGCTCAGTCAGCAATTATGCAATAATTTCACTCTTTTTTTTACTCCTTGTAGGTGGAAGAAGATCCGTGTGATGCTAATATGGAAATGAATTACTTTGGCTGTTTCATGAAAGATTTATTTTTTCTATGTATTGTAGAGCTGAATTAATAACACAGTAAATCAAACACCTCATATTGTTAATGAGCATGTATTACCCTTATAAAGCAGATTTAACTTCTCACGAACTTGAATCATGCTGTGCTCAAAAACCTTTGTGCATAATCCATAACTGAATTTTATTAATTGGATGTGATTTTGGAAAGGTGGCTGACAGTCTGCATTCAGAAGTGTTTTGTTTACTAGAATCTAAAGGATTAGTCCAGTTCTAAAGCTTTCAGTGCCTTAGCTAAATAATATCTGTTTGTGAGCACTCTCCAATTCTATTTTATTTTTAATACCAGTTTAGTTTAGAATTTTATGGCAAAGTACTACAGGATGGCTCAGCTGGCTCGGATCAGTGGAATGGAAAGCACTGCTTGTGTTACAAGGGTAAATGATGTGCTGAGTTCCCAAATCCTGGTAAGAATTTCCTTTGCACTCTGATACACTCCCTCGTTTGAGCCATTTTTTTTATTTTGCTGCCTATATTGAATGTGCTGTAGGATACAGTTGTATTTATGCAAACTGTACATGTACCTCAGGATAAGTTCTTGATACCTCTTCAGTGGTTACATGCCCTGACCCTTTAATAGAAATGGGGTGGTATCTGATTAGGATTCTGAAATCTTCAGCTTTGGCTGTATCAGCTTTTATTTCCCTCAGCAGTAGAACTGAACAGATTTTAGGGTTTGGAAGCCTTACACATCACTTCTGGGTTACTAACCCAGAAGTGAAAAAGGAGCAATAGAGTATGACACACATGATTCATGATTTATAGAGCATGAAAATTAGTGAAAGGTGTGCATAGTTAATTCTGTGTTATAATAAGTTGCACACAAGCACAAAACCCCCCCAAAATTAACACCTTTTTACATCCTCTCTCGTCTGCTGTGTGCTAAGTTCACAAACACTAAAAAGCATTTATGAACAATTAAGTTGGTTTTACAATGAGCAAATATTACCTAGTTGACCTAGAATCTGAGGATTTAGACTCCTTAGAGGCAGATTCTTATATAGAACAGTGGGATTTCTCATATAGAATCCCTACATCTTAATGTTGTTGTTATATCACTACTGGAATGATTTGTGAAAATATTTGTTATGTAACTTACTAAGTTTTCCTTCTCCAGAAGGGGAGGGAAGGTACTTTTTACTGTTCTTCTATTTTAAAACTAATTTAAGATCAAAAAAAGTTACAATATGGAAACAATTAATGCTGAACAGGTAACATCAATATTTAATATGAAATTGAAAAGTATTTTTATATAAGGCATGACAATTGTAGAAACTCATATGAATCTTTGTCATGGACTTAATCTTTACTGTGAGGACACCTGAATGCATTACATGTCACCCTGTAACTTCTCATGTGTGAGACTGATGATGCTGAACTTTTGTTAAAATTAAAATATTTTTGACAAGAGATGTCAAGTGTTGTTTATTGCACGTTTGAGAATTCTTCTCTCCCTCCTCCTGCTCTCTTTCACACAGACACTCTCTCTTCAATGTTAGTGTTTTATTGTTGCTCTGGAGTCTCTCATTCTTGCAAGGATAAAGGGGGGAAACACCCCTATTTACACCTTGCTTTCCCCTCCATGGATGAAATAAGGATCTTTGTGTTTCACTTTCTTTCTTGCATCTAATACTGTGAAATGGAACATAATAACTGTGGAGTTTGTGAAGGTGAATACAAGGAAGCCTCATATGATTATCCTTTTCAGCCAGAGCTTCTGCATTTTGACATGAAATCTGTGTCATTAGCAGGCAGGTTTCCAGCCAGCCCCAGGAAAGCAGGGCTTCATTACACCTTAACAATGAATAGAAGGACAAGTGCCATAATTCTCAACGTTCCCGCTTCCTTCTTCCTCCAGCAGCTTTTATTGCTGGGCATGACATCCTGTGGCCTGGGGTGTTCCTCTGGTCACTTGGGGTCAGCTGTTCCTGCCTCCCCAGACTCCTAGCTGGAAGAGCAGGACCTAAATAAGAGCAAACTGGTGTGTTATCAGGGCTGTTTAAAGCACAAATTCAAAACATAGCCTCAAACACACTGCTGTGAAAAAAACCCCAAACCCCTCCATGCCAGCCAAAACCAGTACACCACCTTCAAAAGTATCACTTCCATGAGGCTTCTCTGTTTCTGGTCATCTTGTCTCACCAGTATCAGTTCACAAGTATTTTCTGATTGTGAGTGGAAGGGCTTTTTTGAGTAACAAATAAGTTACTCATAACAAATGAGTTTTGTAATACTACTGCATTTTATTGGAACAATTTTAGATCATCCAAATCTCTTACATTTGAAATTTGAAAGGACCCCAACCAGATGTTTTGGTTTTCTTTCAGAAAGTGGTGAACTAGAGAATGCTTAAGCTACATGTGCAGACCTGAATTTGAGATTTTGATCTGAGAAGAGCTATCTGAAATTGTGTCTGTGCATCTCACTGAACGTTTTTTGTGTATTTTTATATGTACAAGTGGATTGTAAAGGAGGTTAGGGTGTCAATCTCCCCTAGTGATAGGTGTGTAAATGTTAGTATCACCAACTCAAGAAAGTCACCAGCTTGTCCTGTTTTAGCTTGCCTTTTCTCCCTGTGTGTACCTTTGTTCTATTTGACTCATTTGGGAACTTGCTTGTGAGCATGTTTCCTTTTTTCCTCATATCCAGAAGCAATATTGTGGCTTAGAAGAGGCCAAGAATAAGAAATTGATACAGCTGTAAGCAGTGAATCAGTGTTTCAACTTCTGTGTCCTCTGCCATGGCACACTGGAAGTATCTGGGCATATTCTCAATAGCAATGAAATCAGCCACCATCCCCAGGAAGATAAGTACCTGCATTCACAGATAGCAATCTGAGTCACAGGATAATTTAGGCACCTCATTAAGTGACAGGATGTTTGTTAGCTGGGAATCTAATAAGGATAATCACATCCTGTCTCTAACAATAGTCGTGTTCTTCCTTCTACTTCCTACGGCGTGTTCTTCCATCTTTGTGTTTCTTCTTGGCGTTCAATTCTTGATTTTCAGTTTCGTTCTTACATTTTAATGCAAGAGTTGTGCCCAGGAGGTTTTGCAACATGCTACATCATTACAGACTAGAATTTACGTGTATCAGGTACTTGTATAATCCTTTATTCAGTTCTCTCTGGAATTAATTTCTTAGCTATTTAGCCATCTTTGCAATAAAATAGAGGTAGCTCAGAGTCTTAGATTAACACAAGAAGTATTAATCATAACTTAGTGGATAAATTTGTTTTCAGAAGGCTTTTCCTGAGGAAAAACGTTGAATCTAGATTAAAAATCCAGTAAACTGATATACTATTGTTGAACACAAGAGGGTGCCATAGACTCACATTCAGCTCGAGTGTTAAATGTTTAATACTTAAAAGTGGTTATTCATCATAACTCAAAGGTGCTGGAAAAGCAAACGACAGGGCCATAATACGAACAAATTCTTCTTCTACACAGTGCTTTACATTATGAATGCTTCCCTTCATAAACACAGCAGCTTGCTAGCTGGGGAAAAAAAAAGGAAGCATTCATCATTTTTTTGTGTTTTGTAATCATTTTGTGCTATGGAGAGCCAGAAGTAATATCCATGAAAATGGTTTAAAGGGTTTTAAATTAAGAAACTCTAGTAAAGGAAATGGAGACAGGTATAGAATGCCTCAGAACATCAGCTGGGAGCAGCCACCTCCAGACTCTACAGTGTTTATTTCTGCTAGTATAAGAATCCAAAGGGAGAGTGTTCATTAGCGTGACAGTGTTTTGGTTTAGGCTTATTGTTAGCTGGATTAAACCACTTGACTCTGGATTGTAATTTCCAACAGTTAATTAATCTTGGATTCTTTGATTGCCCCTGGTCCCTCTCCAGTGATTTGGGCTGCCTGTGCTGGAGGGCAGCCCTGATGATGTGCAGGTGTTTGGGTGGTGAGGTAGAGCTGGGAAACGCCTGAAGCTTCCCCTCTTCGCCTGGGGGCTGTGCCAGAGCTCAGGCTCTTGCTGCCTGCCCAATTCCACTGATTTGGCCTGAAACCTGCCTCAGCTGTGGCTGAGCCTGGCTGCTGTCACACGGCATGCTTTTATTGTCCACATAGGGTGGGGCTGTGTATCTTGGAGTTAAGGCCCCTACTCTGCCATCCCTTCCTGCTCCTCTGCTTAGGTGGAGCGGTTGGTCCTTGGTGCTCCCCAATAGTTGTATTTTGCCTGCCGGGAAGCTCAGTCCATGAGCTTCTCATGCAAGACTCCTGGAGTTGCTCCCATGGTTTTTTGACTTAAGAACTTTTGTGTCTGCAGGCTTCCTCTGAGTTTCTGAGTTGAATTACCGTGTAAGAAGATTAGACTGTAAGACTCTTTGTTCTGGGTATAGTGGTTAATGTTCTTCATAGCCTGGTTTTCTATGGAAACAAAACTCAGGTAACATGTTGTCTGTTTTGTTTTTCCTTGGTTGGATTCAGATCTGAACCTTGAAGCCTGAAGTCTGACCTTGAAGCCACCAAGTCCCTATCTGTGTCACAACAACTGGGAGCTCAAGAGAAGAAACAAAACCTAGTTCATGTCTTTTAAAGTTACAAAAGTAATGAGTTTTAAAAATTGGAGTTTCATTAGTTGTGCTGATTGTAGAGCTGGAGCCTTCTGGTTGAGTGCAACCAGGTATTTGTTTAGTATCTGAAGGAGTGAAATTTTGCATTATTGGTAGGATGGTAGGTTTTAATTAAAGAACCTGATAATTGTAATGATTGCTCTGAGCTATTTTTTCCCTCTAGCTCTTAATATCCTATAGAAAAGCCTTAACAATTCCCCACTACTATTTGCTTCTGATTCCTTCAGCTGTTATGATTTCTTTTGCATAGAATTTCTCCAGTTTAAACAAAACAGATGCCGTGTTCGTGGTGGTGGTCCAACAGCTGATGTGGGTCCTGCTGAGAGAGGAAAGTCTATCCCTCAACCTCAGTAATTTGTCATTGTGTGTGTATCCAATGAGGTCTAGAATTGCTTCATGTTATTTTTGCTGCTGCCACTGGCTCAGATTGCAAACTTTGCACCCTCAGTTTTCCACCCCACCCCCCATCTATAAAAATGTAAATAGATAACAGTTCACAGGATTCATGTAAAACACTTGTAAATCATCTGGGTAGCTTTAGATGAGGGGAATGTTTTCATGCAAATGGCACTTATATAACATCACCCTGTGCTAAAAAGTAACTTTCTAGATTGAAAGGTAGCAATTGTTTAGAAATAGAAAGCATAATCATATACTGCAAGTATTTCTCTAAGTAAAACGTGTACTTCTTTCCTGTCATTATTTAGCCAAAAGCAATTGCCTAAACAAGCATGAATTGGATTTTTTATTTGTTTTAAAAGCTTAAATGAATTACAGATAATTAAATTAAGTTTTCTCCTAGATGAGCATGTGAAAAATGCAGAAAAAGTATGTGTTAGGGGTGAAGAGGGGAAGAAAATAAAGGAAATGAAGACACTTGTCACATGCATTAAAATCTGACTTCACAATACTTTTATATGCATGAAAAGCATAACCTTACTGATAAATTGCATTCTGTACAGCCACGCAAGAAAATACTGGAGCTGCTGTATAATTAAAAAGACTGTTTCTAGAATATGTTTAGTGGTAAAGTCCCAGAATTTTTCTACATATGCTGTAATGTAATTGGGGAAATTCACCTGCAATTAACAGGTGAAAAAGCTGATGATGCAAGAGAGCTCAGTTTGACTAGCCTAAAGAAAAAGAAGCCTTGTTCTTCCTTCGTAGCATATGACACAAACAGTGCTCTCTTGAGTGCATTAAAAAAATAATAAACCAGAACAGATCATAAAGGCTTCATTGGGGAGGAAGGAATTGGGCAATACAGACCCAGTAGTCTCAAAACTGAGCATACAAAGAGCGTGTATTTTAATTTTCTACTAACAGCTCCTTTAGAGGTTTCCAAAACCCTTGTTGCACTGAAAATTTTAAGACCATACCAGGAACAGGAAATGGATAGTCACAAAAATCCTCAAAATAATGAGTAGAAACTTGTTCTTGCACCACACCAGAGCCTGTTGATAACATCCCATGGGAAACGTGGGCTCATGGCTGTGTTTCTTTATGATACTGCACAGGTGTTCCTTTTTACATTTGAGGGGGGTTTTCCTCTTGTTGCATGTGTCAGGGTTTCTATTTGTTCAATGCATCTGCAAGGAGTTGTGACAGTCAAGTGGATTTTCTTCAGAAAAGTAGTATTTTCATACACAGAGGGGAGCAGTCGTAGCAAGACCAACTTCTCTTGCCTCCCTGTTGGGAGCTGCCAAAGCAAGACCTGTAGTTAGACCTGTCTTCTTTCCAGCTCTCCATTTTCAATGCTGGCAAAAGTGCAGGGCAGGGACTAATCCTCTTGGAATGCAGCAATTATCACTAAATAAGTATTAATTGCTGCATTCCAAGGGGATTAGCACAGTTGAACCCAATTATAGCAAATCAAAGCTAGAGCATAAGGCACTACAGTGCACTGAAATTCAGTGAAGCAATGTAGGACTGTCAATCTGCAACGTTATGTCAATAAAAATTGTGGGCTTACACACTACAAACAGCAGACTATTTCAGTGTCTTAGTCTCCTGCATGAATGGCATGTCTGGCTAGAGGCTACAGCTTGCCCACCAGTGAAAATTATTGCTTATTTAACACCCGTTATCTTCATGTGAACATCTCCAGAAATGTTTTTAATATTTGTTGAGTTGCCAAGTGTCACTCCCTGCTGGATCAGGGGCAGGACTCTGCAGTCTGTCTAGATGCTCCTGTCTCTAAAGTTGGCCAGGTCCTCCGTCAGGTGATGGAGGAATTCATTTCACCTGCAAGTACTAACTGCATCAAATAGGCTTAGGAGAGCTTCTCATAACCAACCTGTGCTCAATGCCAGCAGTCTGCAGTGATGATTACAGGCATATCTCTGTGGTAGCAACACATGAGCCAGAGGGCAGTGTGTAGTTATTTTTTTAATCCTCGGCTTGACTGTGGTGTGGGTTTGTTTTTTATTTTTCATTTATTTCCTGTTAAAACTGCAAACCCTACTGCCTTTTTTTTTTTTTTTTTAATAGAACTGTCAAAGCATAACCAGTAAGCATGAGAAGGGAATGTTTCTAGGGATGAATCAGCCCCTTGCATTAGAGCTGTTCCAGGATTTCTTGTGTCCAGAGAAAGAATGACATATGGATGCACAGTAGCTGTTGAATGTATACCTTGACTATTTTATGAAAGGTGTTATCCTTTCAGATAATGAGCTGCACCTTAACCAGCATTAAACACACCAGGTTGTACTTGGGACCACTTCAGTTCCCTCACTCATTCTGTTTCAGGAACCACAGATCAAATATTTGCAGTCTTCCCAGTGCAGGTAATTCTTGGAAATGCACTTTCCTCCACCCGTATGTTTAGATAAAAAGTCAAGTTTAGCTGAGACTTTTTTTTTTTTTTAGTCATAGCAGGGAGGGTTTTATGTTTCCACTGTGGCCTTGTCTGTATTGAGAAAAATAGCTTCTGGTTCAGCTGAACTAGGGTTGGCATTCATTTCTAGGACAGGGTTAAAAAAGTTCTTACGGTCTCAGTGAAGTAAGTAAGCTGAAATGTCAGTGTAGTTAAAACTGTTGGTAAAAATGCATATGTAAGATTGTCCAGAGCACAGTGTGCCTGGAGATGCTGAAGGTTTTACGTGCTATGTAGTTCCTAGAGATGCAAAGACTAGATAGGCTGAAAGGAAGGTGGCACTGAGCAAATAATTCCTCACTGTGTAATTGCAAGCTGTGCGAACACAGAAAAGCTTTCTCCTGGAGACCACTTCCCCTTTTTCTTCTGTACTGCTTGACTGCATATGATTTGCATCTCCTATGCCATGCTTGTGGTGTGAATAACTCCTAATAGAAGGTCGAGTGCTCTTTTGTATACTTTCATTGTATTTAAATTATAATGATAAGCTTGCCTTATTTCAAAAGCTGAGGGATGGAGAGGTGAGAATTTCTAGGGGCACTGTCATGCATAGCCTTTTTCTTACTCTACCCACACTTCCAACTGAAGTCCATATACTCCATTCCTCTGACCTTTCCCTATCTAGACATCAAACCACATTGGCCCAACTGCTGTTCTCCCACTGTGCCTGCTGTTGCCATTAATCTCCCTTTCTTATACAGCTCTTCATTTCTTTTCCTTACCTTTGGCCTCAACTCTTTATTCAAAGTGATAATTTGCTGGCTTTCTGCCGGAGGCAGAAGCTATGATCAATAACTGGAGGAGACAGGGGTCAGCAGAATAGTGATGAGCAGTGCCATCTGCTCCTCTGAAAATACTGTTACCCAAAAATATCAATAACTAGGATGATATTATTTTAGCTTTTGGATAAGGCGACTGTGAGATTTAGGCAGCCTGCAGAGAGAGCAGGGGTCTTTTTCTGCTCACTAACTCTTTGTTTCAGCCAATCTTATGTTGCACAGAGAAGTGGACAGAAAGAGCTTTATCCAGCTTGTGTTGGAATATAGAACATGTACCTGAGCACAGCCATTTCTGTGACTAATGACACCTCCTTCTGGTTCAGTGCATGGCAGCCCTCGTGGGCTGTGCTTTGCTTTCTGCCTGGTGGTGACTCAGAGCCCATCTCCAGCTTTTCCTTGTAGCTTTTGAGGTAGAAGAACCACAAATAAAACCTTCCCCAAGGCTGGGGAGAGAGCAGAGGCTCAGCAGTACTGCCTAGGCATCACAGAATGGCATGCTGCACTAGGTATTGGGTGCTGGAGTAATGCTAGTGTCTATTCATTTTTGTATTGACTAGCACAATATATAATATTTACTAAATTAAAGGAAAGGATGGTTTTATCAAAGCCTTTATTACTACAGACAGCAAGGTGATGAATTTCCTCCAAGAACTTCAGTTTGCTTTTTAAAGATACTTACTTCATGTGTACACAATAACTCTCACTCTGCCATACTCTTGGGAAATTGTTATAATCAACCCTGTTCCTGTACCTGCTGGAGATGCATATTCCTCTTTCTTTTTTAAGAATTAGAAATGGGGGGGGGGGTGATATTCAACTACATACTTGTGCTTCCTCTCAGCCTGAGCCCTGATCCTGAAGTATGTTAGTAGTACTACTGTTATAAACACTTGGTGTTCCGTTGAGCCAGATGTATTTTAATGGGAGTAAGGCTGAGCTTTAGGGTCTTAAGGGTAATCTAAGTCATGTTTTCCAGCTTTTCTAATTCGTGATTGTTTAAAATGAACCTTTTTTGATGCTGCTGTTAAAAAAAGTGGAAATTTTTATTTGTCCATATTTGAAAAGAACACAGTAATGTGAGGTTTCTTACAAAGTGTCAAGTTGTGTGATTTTCATATAAATGCCCTAAATGCCTTGCTGAGAAGTAACTTGTCTGATACCTCCTCCTCAGGAAGTTTTAGAAGAAAACTCCAGATTTCACTTTTCTTAGTTTCATTTCGTTATGCTGGTCTTTTTCTCCACTCTGTTGCTCTCAATGGATCCCAGGCACCTGTACCATGTAGGTAGGCACAGCCAAGGGGTTGGCAGGGGCTTAGGGCAATGTGGGAATCAGTGCGGCCATCATGCCGGATGGACAAAATGGAGCTGTGGGAAGCCAGGCTTCTCCCACGAGACTGCTGGGCAGACCTGCTTGATTTTGTCACTCCAAGGACTGCAACGTGGGGCTGAAAAACCTTGTTATCTCCCAGACCGCAGACACCTTCAGGCCACTGATCCCGCTTTGGGGGTGTGCCAGTGTGCCTCGGGATCTGTCGCTGGAGCTTATAGTTTTAAACTGCTATTTATGCCACGTACTGCACAGTGGGAATAGTTACATAGATCCCTTTTGAAGACTGGCCAAATAAGATACAAGCTACAGAGACCAGCAGCTGCTGACTGGGAATGACCTAGGAAGCACCACACAAAGCGGAAAAAACCCACCCCGCTGAAAATCGTCTTGCAAGGAGTAAAAGGGTGAATAAAAATACGAAAGGAAACCCTAAACGTCAACACCAGGAAGGCAAACCCCAGCCCTCAGAGGCTGTGAAGGCAGAGGAAGCCGGCAGGTGGACTCCGAAAGCCCTCAGAGGAGGAGAGCTGCTTCCTGTGGTGGCGGCACAAGAACAGAGCCCGTGGAGGAGCCGCTTCTCCTCCTTGCCTGTGGCCTCCTGCTCCCACGGCACCGTCTGGCGAGCGAGATGAAGTGGGGGAAGATCGCCATCCTTGCCACCCTCCAGGCACAGCTCCCAGCCACAGGTAAGGTGGGCTTCGGTTTTACCAGGAGCTGTCTTTAAAGCTCTTTTGAGGAAAGGGCACGGTGTTTCTCCGGTGGGTTGCCCACCATTTTGGTAGCAGGAGGGTGTCCTGCATGAGCACCTCAGCCTTGTCTGTCCTCATGGCCTGCCGTGGCTAAGGTGACAGGACCCACTGTGTGGAACTGCCCTGGAGTAGAGAGACCCTCTGGAGGGCTGTGATGAGATGTCCTTCTCCTGCTGGAGCAACAGCCACAGCTGAACAGCAACTCCTGATTAAATCAGGCCCTCGTCTGGGCGGCTTTCCTTGCAATTTAAAGGGGGGAAATTTGAGGCATTAATTAAAAAGTAGTCATTTGCAGTGATCTGCCACAGGAGAGGGTTTTAATTTGCGTGAGGCAAGAGGAGAGCCATGCTGGTGGCTGGTTTGCAGCCCACGGCACATCTGACAGGCAGGAAAGAGAGGCACAGGTGGTGAGAGAAAAGGTAGGGACCTTCCTTCTATGTCCCTTCCTTCGTGCTTGCCTCCACGAGGCACAGCACAGAGTTTAAGCCATTTTTACCTCTGTGTATTTACCTGTGTGCTGTGTACACTGGCCGCACTCAGGCACAAAGGGAAGCAGCTTTAGTGTGCACAAATCTTCAAAAGTCATGTCAAGTTTGGGAAAGAGAAATTTATTTCTTACTCAGTAGCATAGTAGATCAAAAGAGCAACAAAATTTACATCTGGAGAAGGCCTCAGCTGAGGTCTGAATGTGGAGAAGTCAGGCCACGTTTGAGTTTGCATTAAAGCAAAATCCACCAGAAGAGTTTCACCCATGGCAAACGCCCCAAACTGCATCTAATAAACACAGTATCCTTAAACTGAAGAGCTTTGGTGACTGCCACAGACTTAATTTCAGTTTTCTGGAGATGACAGAAGGGTTTTGCAGCTGCTTGCGAACACCATCAAACCAGTTCTGGTTAATTTGTGGAGGTTCTGTTTTAGGAGAGTTTTAAGTGTGGTTTTATGCTCTGTGGCAAACGCTGCCTTCTGATCACCCTCTGTTCAACCTCTGGGGCCTCTGTCCCTCCCTGACACCCAAGTAGGATCCTGTACTTACAGCATACTTCTGGTACTTATATTCTGTGCATTGCTCTGCATTCATAGATACACGTAGGGTATGAAAATTACTTCAGGGCAAAATGCACCTGCAAAAAATCTTTTTGCATTCCTCTCTTTAATCTGTCACAGAGAATCATCACAGTCCCCTCTTTGTACGTTTTCAGCAGAAAACTTTGACTGAAAAATATGTAAAAAAAAATACGCAGTTTGCAGATGGGTAAAACCCGTAGGAATCTCTGGTGCAAAGCTCTTGGGGTTATTCACACTCACTAAGAATACATGGGATCAAGTTGCAAACTGGATAGTGTTGTCACTAGTTTGGAGGTGTTTGCCTATGAATTTGAGGGAAGGCATTTTTGACTGGATACCTGGAATACCTTGAAGAATAGCTGTATTTAGCCTAAGAAGAAATAGTAGAAATACAGGTCAAAATGGAATTGTTGCTACGCGATTGATGCAAAATAGACAGTAACAAAAATGTAAGATTGCCATGAACGTAGTTCAAAGATGAGACTGAAAAAAAGGGGGGTTCTGCTCAGAAGTGTGAAGAGAAACAAATATTTTCTGCTGCCTGGAGTGTTTTCAAGCTTCCTTAGAGTTCACTTCTAAAGTGACTTCTAGAGAAATTAACTTTTTTTTTTTTTTTTTTTTTTTTTTTTTTTTTTTTTTTTCATAAAATGAGCTCGGAGTGGACAGACTCAGTAAGCTGGTATCTCCTTACAGTGAGTTCATTCCACTTCACTGTAATGTGTTTGTGCTTATTTTCCAAGTAGTTGATTGAAAGATGCCACCAAGATTAGCACTGATGAACTTGCAAAACCTTTCTATTTGAACTTTTCAGTATTGGAGTAAATGTCATGCGTGAGAAAAAAAGAAGTTTAAAATAAGTAATTCTAGAGATGGACCATGAATTCTGATGCAGATTTTCAATTATTGACACCAGACCACAAATTTCAGAATGCTCAAATTTGACCTTTGAGCAGTTACAGATGGAAGCCACGTCATATGCTAATTTAATTTTCCTTATTTCCCCCTTCAAAGGTACAGAAGTGTACATCTGGAAGTTTAGATGAGGTTCCCCTATAACCCTTCTGTTAAAAAGTGCATAAAAATTAACAATTTGAATTTCTGACCAGATGAGTTTGTTAATCATGTTGTTCATTGAGACATAAGAAGAATATTAAAACACTTCTACCCAAATATCACAACTAAAATGGCAAAAATCTTCATACTGTTTAAAGAGCTTTTAATCTGAAGAATGACAGGCTTCAACAGCAATAAAACAGTCCTGTGGGCAATACTGTAGAATTGTTCCCCTGCTTTTTCTAAGGTTGCAATTACACTTTGGTTTGTACAAATACACAGCACACATGTGCATATAAATACATGTGCAAGAGTTTAACAACAGCCCTTCCTTGTTCTTCACTTCTTTAGAAACCCACTTTTCTCAGACTTCTCTGCTAACCAGAACTGGGCAGTGTCCTGTTTTTTGCTGACTCCACGGGAACTAGAAATGTCAGTCTTTGGCAGATATTACTTGCACAGCTTATTTTCTCAGTATTTTTCTACTCTACCTGACTGTGTCTTCTGCCCATTGGGTGCCATGATGCCAGCAGCCTTTTTTCAGTCAGTTCACGGAAAGGTAGTAGGTCTTAGAGTTAATTTTTTCCTTCCTTTTCATCAGATGATTTTGCTGGTCTACAAACTACAAGATTTCCAAAGCAGAAGTTGTTTACAAGCTTGTCTGAGAAATCCAAACAAGGAAACTGGAGTATTTCCGCCAGCATCCCCCTGTCCTTACACGCTGTAGGAAGTTCTCTAGGCTGAATTCTTGTTACACCTCAGGGAAGGGGGGAAATTTAAAGGCTTAATTTACACATTTTCTTTCCTTTTTCTCCTGCCTCTTCGCAGTGATTCATTAATAATTCATAGGGAAAACCCATGAACTGGCACATTAGCGAATGGAACAAAATGCAGGCAATGTAGCCTTCCTTTGTAAAGGGATGTTTGCTGAGCTCTTGCAGTGCCATGTTTAATTCTCTAATGCTTGTTACAGAGTAAGTGCTTTCTATCTGAACCCTCCTGAGCTAAATTCCTAATGAGTGAAGTAACAAGTTAATAGTTGCATTCCTTTTGGGTTTTTATGTGTGCTACATGTGAAGGATATACAAAATAGAGAGGGGCATCTGCAAAATAAATTTATATTTCTTCTGTGTATGCGTGTCCTGCTTCAGTAAGGCTATGTGAATAAAAAACCAAAGTGGGGTTAATAAGGAGCTTCACTAGCAGCTTAAAGGGGACAAGAAATTAATTTATAAATGAACATTCACATGAGAAACATTTTTGACAGCCATTTTCTGTTGTTCACACAGAACTTGAATTGCGAGTAGCATTATGGGTAAACCCTTTAGTAAGGAAAAATACATAGCTAGGAAACAAATAATTTATTTTTATGTATCTCTAAACTCTAACCAAACTCCCTTTCAAAAAAAAAAAGAATAAACACTTGTTTGCAAAATTGCAGGCAACCATCGAATCCCCCTCCTATTTCTCCAATTCACCGTATATTTGAACATCTATACTGTGCGTAGAACTGTAAGATGCATCAGCTATTCTGGCAAGAAAATAGAGCACATTTTTAGGGTGGTGTGAATAGAAGATACAACTTCTTAAAAATACTAGTTAAAATATTATCATATTAAAGGTGTCTGCTTTTTCCGTGTGCACTTGTAAGCATGTTGTTGATTTTCACTGTTCTACTGACACGACTTCAGCCAACAGCTAAATTAAAGTTTCACTGTTTTTTCTTTTTAGCATTAAGAAATATGTGCTATTGCAGAGTTTATGAGAAGCTGAAATTTTGCAGATTTTTCTGATTTGTGCTCTTGTATAAGGCAGTATTTTGAGTCTCGGTTTGAATATTGTTTTCTTAATTAAATTCATCTCCGGTCCTTTAAAGAATACATAGCATTTTTAGCTGTTAAAGTATGACAGTCCAAATCAGATTGATTCTTTTCAGGAAAGCAACAAATGCATTTATTTCTGCTTTGTCCTATGCAACTGGTTTATAACATCATATTAGAGATAAAGTGTGCAAGCAAATAAAAAGCTTAGTTTGCAGTTTTTCGATCTACTCACTCAAAAGCACAGATCTCGGGAGGCAGTGGAAATGCCTGCATTTATCCACATACAATGGATATATCTCTCTTGGTGAAAGTTAGACTTACCAATACGCAGTTCTTTCAGTCCTTTGGCAGTTGAGCTATTAAAAATAGAAGTAAACCCAGTTCTCCTGAGCCTCAGAGATCACCAGCACGGTGTTTATGCAAGTTCTGTTTCAGTGATAGAAGCCATATCAATTCTCAAACCACGTAAATTGGAAATATTTTATTCCCTACAGATTTTCTAGGAATAAACAAACCACCAAACTTTAGAAGCCCTTCATGTGTTTTGTTCTCAGTTCTTTGTTATGTGTCTGTTAAGACTTACAAGAAGAAGAACAGCAAGTGTGGAGTTTTCTATCTTGATGTACTTTCAGTATATGAGAGTATGTTAAACACTGTGCTTCTAGCAAGCAGGTTGTGGAGCCTGATGGAATTCTCATACTATCTGGCCTATTTCTTTCATGAGATGTATCTATAGTGAAAATTTCATCTATATCCCAATTCTTTCTGAGTAGCAGAATGTTCTTTTTAGTTTGTTGTATTTTTAAGTGAAGGAGAAGCTGTAATGATAACACAACTCCTTGAAAGCTCAGATAATACATAGGTGAAATATATTCCAAATTAGAATTTGATGGAAGCTGACAAGGGAAAATGGTTGAAAACTTTTCAACAAATGATAGGGTAAACTGTAGTAGGACACACTGAGTAAGTCTAGAGGGTGGCTAGTTATCAACCCTTGTGGGGATTTATTTTTTTTTTCTTTTAGGAAATACCACTATATAGAATTTACTGAAAATTCAAGCTGTTGTCTCAGGTGACAATCTTAACTTTCACCATAAGTAAACTTTTATAGTTTCCTAGTAAACTTTTCTAGCTTGTAAAGAAAACCTTTAAAATGCAAGCTTTCATGGCTCTAGAAACAGAAAAAGAGAAAACCTGCTATATAACCTGTGACTTATAATTTATGGGGGGTTTTTTAAGGCAATTCCTATTTTGGGGGGTGATAGGCCAGCCTGACCCAGAATGCTGCAATGCTCTGGGTTGGCAAGCACTGAAAATAGTTTCCTCGTCAAAAGGAAAGGCACGTCAAGCATTTTGAACCTGAGAACACATAAAAAGCCTTTTCTAAGACCTCCAAAACTTGTATAATAAAAATGAATGAACAAATTTTGGTACTTAAATCAGAGTAATTGTCTGAAGCACTTTTGTAATGGGATAAGATGCCATATCCAGGAAGTTATTGAGGGAATACTAATTTGGATGGTGTTTTATTTCAAGTAAGCATACACTGGCCATTGAATAAAGACCCATGTGGAAAAAACCCCAAACCTTTTTCTGGTTGTTCATCCAAATTTTCTAATCAGTGTGTTCCAGCCAAGAGCCACGGGTGTTTTGCATTCATTGCCCTTAGAATGTTGCTGTTGTCTGCCTGGCTGCGAAACCTGAAACAAACAGAGCCAAATATTTATGAAAATGCTTCCCAAATACTCAGTGCACCAATGTGTGTTGTAAATTCATTCCAATTCCCCATGGTGTCCATATCCTCACAAAGCAAACTGAGGCTTGGGAAGGACAGAACAGAAACACCTCCAGCTGGTGACCAGCGTGGAAACATTCCCTCACACATGCACGAGTCCCGCAAGCAGATCGCTGTCCTTTGCAGGACCCAAACTGGTCAGGTACTTTGCTTGCAAAGCATTTATTTTGAATTAGATCATGTAGAAATTTGGCTCAAACTAAAATTCAAAGTCCAGTAATTTACTTCTGCTCAGATCAGTTTGAAGCAAGAGTTTGGAACAGTTCGACAGTGTCACTTTTTAAATACTCTCAGCAAATGTCATTTCAGCCAAAGAGATGAACTTCCTAACGCTAATTCCTAGTTATCAAATGTTTGTTTTGCCATTCAGAAATAGCTGAATTGTTAGAATGAGTCTTTTAAAAATTATACACAAACTGGATTCCTGCCTTGGCACCTTGCAGCTCCTTATTAATACAGCAGAATTTTAAACCTTTGCAAACTAAAATTGAGACTTCTATCACATTATACATTACAGCTGTACAATTACTATAACATTGGCTCCTTTGTTTGGTCACATATCAGCAAGCTTCAGTCAGAGAATTCAAGATCAAGTCTCTGGGAGGAGTAATTTCTGTTTTTATCCCCTGTATGTTGTTGCTACCATCCAGCCGTGGGAAAGCAACTTTAGGAAAGAAGTTTTACCAGAAGGATGTGGAGTCCTCTCCCTCTCTTTCTGTCTCTGTTTCTCTCTCCATGATGTAAATTTGCACACTATCACCACTTTGAGCTTTTATCTAAGTAAGGTAATTTCAGCAGCACTTTGTGCAAGCGTGCAGGTGTATTTCTGGAGATTGCAAAAATAAAATAACATCTTGCAAGTGGGGTTAATAATCATACTCTAAAGGAAGGAAGGTGGAATACAGAGGGAGAGAATTACTATATCATTGGTAACTTGTAAAAAAGTGTACCTAACTAAAGGCAGTTTCTAAGAAGCAAATAAACCATTCTGTGAATTGCTCTGAGAATAGTTGCTCTGTTCATAAAATGTCTTGTAGTAACTTAGTACCTTCTGATAAGTTTTGAAAGAATGTTATTTAAATTCTACAGATTTCTTTTTAACAACTTGTTGCTAATTTTCAGAGTTCATTTATTGTTTTATGGTCGATTATCTAGAGCTATGATACCTGACTCAGCGTCCACAGGTGAAATCATTCTTAAAGTCTTAACCATTATAGACTAAAATCTGTTAAGGGAATTTCCAGAAGAAGTTTATGTGAGCGGTGCTGTATGAGGTAATGTAAGTGTGCCTTTTTGCTGTTTGATTTTTTTCTTATGACTTTTTATGTTCATATTACTCAGGAAATGCAAAAATACTTTCTATCTTTATTGGTTCAGCACTTAGTAGTCTGTTGGAGTTTAAAGAGTTACAAATGCAACACAACCACGATAATCCATGTGATAATTACCTGCCTTTGGAGGTTTATATCAGAGATAGATTTGACCTCATTCTTGCTTGTTACCTGCCCTTTTTTCCTCTCATTTACCCATAACATACTCTTCATTAAGGACGGGCTTCTGGTTCTTTCAGTCTCTTTCTGGACATGTAAATCCTCTGCCCAAGTTTTTCTAGGGGGTTTCTCTGACGAATGAAGTAGAAGAGTGAAATATTTGCGGGTAGGAAGCTTAAAGAGAACGAGTGATAGTAAACTGGATGACCCCATCATTTTCAACAACTTTCAGAGAAGAAAAAGGAATTACTATACCCCATGACTAGTTGCCTAATTTTTAACCTCTTGAAACTATCGATCTGATTAAATGTAAAAACTGAGCATTCATGTATTATGAGCATAACTATACCAGTGGACCAGAGAAGATAAACAAGGTTAATCCATCTGGATTTAAAGTAGAAGTTCAAACACCATTACAATGACTTTAAAAAAACCCGAGCAACTATCATATGCCAGAAAGGCTTTCTGGAATTTACCGTCGCAGAATAAGCACCTAAACAGGAAAAAAAAAATCTCTAAATCTCTTTCGGTGAAATAAGTTCTCACTCTTATTGGAGTAGGGAGGTGATGGGAGCTTTGCCTAAACACACACACCTCGGAGCCTTGGATGAGCAGAACTGGGCAGGGAACGCTCATTCTTGCTCCATCTGGGTCAGGGCACAGATGGGTGGCCGTGCTCTGCTGACGAGCTGTAAAATGCCCTCGTTTGAAAGCCCAAACCCCCGCAAGGGGTGATTGCTTTTCCGTCCCCAATTCTGGCAAATGACCTCTACTTTCTCGATCTAGCTCAATACAGTCTCCTGAGAGCATATATTTCTTTGCCCCTAGCAAATTAGGAATAATTTTATTGAATAGAGCACAATGTTGTCCATTTTCTTTATACAGCAGTTTGCAAGAGATCTTAGAGTAATTTTTTTTTAAGGTGACTACTTCCCAGATAGCAAGGCTGTCTTGATGTGATCTAAAGGTCTGATGAAAGCTGTTTGTATTTTGAACATTATGATTCACTCCCAAAATTTGGAAAGAACTACAGATCTTCAAGAGTTTTGCTTTTTCTATCCAAAATGGTTTGCCTAAAATATAATGAAATATTCAAAGCTATGCAAAATGGGGTCATTACTTGACTTTTTCATGAGTCATTATTTGACTTTTTTCCATTTCCATTTTGATCACATCTCCAAGTGTTTCTCCTTGACTCAAATGCTGAAAAAACAAATTTCTCTCATAAAATTACTTCTCTCTAGAAGAAGCAGCTTTAATTTACCTTGGTTTCAATTGTCTCTTGAATTTCAGATGTCACTAGTATTAATGGGAACTAGGCAGAACCACAATTTTCCATCTCCTGTCTATTCATGCAGCTAAAATAATCTCTTTTTTTCCTAATAACTCAGATGTTATTTTATTACTTGACTCAAACCCCAGCAGCACTATAATGCAACTGTTGCTGCTGTTAGCTATGTCTCTTCTGACAGAAAAGCAGCAGTGCTAATTTTCAGGCTTGAGACATTTTTTTTTCTTTTTATAACCCTTTTAAAGAAGTTATAGATACGAACCTTCAGCCCTATCTTATTGTAACATCTTTTCCAGGGTGTTTTTATCTGATTTCATCTTTCTCAGCTGCAAAGAAGTACCTAACCAGTTTGCCCCCTTTCTCTCTCACTCCTCTTTTTAAGTTTTGGGCCAAATGTCTGTTTGTTAGACATAATGGCTGTAGCAGAACGAGTATCAGGTTTAAAACAGAGCTTAAGGGAGGCAACGTTCTGCTAAGCTCTGAAATACTTTAATTCTTTCCCCCTCCCCAGTTTTCCACCGGGAAATACTCCAAAAAATACTCAAAGTATTTCTGTGAGACACCAAACAGTCTGTGAGCAATTAGCGTTCTGCATTTTGGGAAGAGGGAAACCCAGATTTAGCTCCTTATTCTGTCAGATTTGGAGCAGAAGCTTGAATGGGACTTACATGTGCTAAGCCACTGGGGAGACACTTGCTGATTTTGGTGAGAAATTCCAATGGAATCTAGAGAGATTCCCTAGCTAATGAGTCATCAGAGTTTGTACTGGGAAATGTTCCTTGACAAATGAACTTGACAAACCTAAGCAAGAAGAAAACAAACAAACAAACAACAACAAAAAAAAAACACAACCAAAAAAACACCCCTCAACTTCAGTTGTAGTATTTTAGAGTAATTTTAATGCTTTATGGAGTATGTGTATCCAAGAGCTTCCCCATCCACCCTTGCAAAAACTGTTGAGCTCCCTTTAGCAGCAGCTGTATTTTCAGCATGACCAGAATCCCTAAGCAGGTTCCTGTGTGTGAGGCTCTCTGCAAAATGGGGCATAGAGATGGTGCTGTTCTCTTATACATGGATGTATAAAAAGAACATTAACGTGACTACTGGTAAAATATGCTTATAAATGGATGATTTCTGCCACTTCTGAAACCCCGTGTAATTATACAGGTCTGGAAGATTTAGAAGAAGGTCCTGGGCTACTAAATCTTAAAGATATGCAGGGATCTGAGGGAGTCAGCTACATGAAATGCGATCAGCAGAGGCAATCTGAGAAAGCCCAGCACATATGCTGACCTTTCCTGAACAGAAGGATTATCTGGAGCCAGAAAGGAGGGCTTCAGGTGTTTAAAAGATTTGGCAAGTAGCATCACCTCTAAATGTGCTGACCAGGTGCTGTAACTGTAATTTGGGGATGGTAATTAACTTCCGAGGAACTTCCCACTTCTAATTAGGTCACGTCAGTGTTTCAGTCAATGCCGTTTATCTAAACATAGCCAATTTAAAACTAATTTAGCTATCTTGCTTAGGCAACTGCCCAGTGGTGTCAGCCGGTGTTTTACTTCAGACGAACTGCTTGGGCATTTACCAAACTGCTCAGCCAGATTTTTGCAGCTCTCACGAAGATCTCTGCTGAAGGAAAGGCGCTGTTGTCGGATGGTTGAAAACCAATTGAGTGATGTTTTTGTGAGCCGTGCCCCCCCCATGAAGACTGCAGCATATACAAACATTTTGGAAAGGTGAGGGAGTTTCTCATTCTGTGCCTTCAGGTTCAGTAGTGTCTTTACCTCTTTCGAAGCTTCAAGGTCAAGCTGTAATAAAAACACAGCAATGTTCAGCTTCATCCATAGTTAGAAGGTATCTTATGCCCAAGGAAATGGGTGTCTATAATATAAGCAGTTATATTATCTAGCTTCTATTTGTCAAATTGCTTATATAAATGATTTTACAAAGTAGTTTTAATGAGATCTGCAGTTAAATAATGTGCAATTCCCGCAGTAGTTCTGTTTTGAGGTTTTCATCTTCCTTTGACTCCCCATTATCTTGTTTTGTCGTAGTTCTGATTATTTTTAAAGTATCTTCTGGTGCTTTTTAATCTATCTGATTAGGAAGATTGCTATTAAGATACTAAGAAAAATCAATATGAGTGGAATGTAACATTTTAAATTGGGCAGTTTGAACTTTGGGGTCTTTTCTGAAGGATTTGTAGATAATTCTGACAATTGCAATCATCCTCAATGCTCTGCAAAGTCTCTTTTTCCCCTTAGTGAAACAGTGCTGGTTTTTAGATAAACGAAGAAAATGGAAAAATGGGGTTGCAGGTTTTGTGCTTTTACTCTTGGATGATTTGTTGTGCAATCTTTAGAAATCCACTAGAATGAACCTAGGCTTTCCAACAAACCAGTGTCCAAGCTTAATCAAGATGGGCCACCCTCTTGGCTTTTTTGGCTAACTGTAGATTACTTATCAGGTTGTTGATGCACAAATAACACTTAGTGTTAACACATGGACTATATCCTATTTCAGTACTAACACACAGGTTTATTTGCCTCTTTCATGATGGTGTTTTGAAAACTGTGGTCTATTGAGTATCCTTTAGATCCTCCAGAGGATGTAATAAATTTTATAGATAGGAAATTAAATAGGAAATTTATATATGGGAAAATAAAATAGTGCCTGCATCTAATTTTCCACTACATAGACACATATAGTGACTCTTGGTGCTCACAGGACAACCTTTACTTGCCTTGGGGAAATGGCCAAAGTTTTCCCTTCCCATTCTTTAAAAAGCCTTTGTCATTCAAGATTCAATTGAACTGATGAGAGAAACAAAAAAGATCAGTTATGAACGTGCTGTTAGTCTTCTTGAAGCTGGGAGAGTCAAAAATAGTGTCCCGAATTATAACTATGTGTTACTTCATGCATAAAAAGCATCTTGAGCTCTTTAGAATATGTGCTCAAGAGGTGAAGGACATTCACTGCACCCCACAGAGCACATGCATGTTGTCACTGTTCATGGCAGCACAGCTCTGAACATGATGGTGTTTTACCTGATTGCCCTCCCAGTGTTATTGTTCAGACATAGCCATCCTGGGATCCCCAAAATATCTGAACAGTGATTCTAGCTAGAGGCACAGATACGCTAAGACCTGATGACTGCAATGTCTAAATATCTCAGACTAATTAAATCGCGATATTTTAATGGAAGGAGCTGCTGGTATTTCAGTAGGTGTTAAAAGTTGAGCTCTCACCGTCGGTCTGTCTGTCACTGCTTTTCTCGGCTGGCTGCCGAGGACTTACCTGTGCCATAACTATTAACCAGGCACCGAGGGAAGGGCTTCCCCCGGGGATGGGCTGCACTCTATTTGCATGCTGTAAGAGGCCTCCGTTGCCTCGGGCCCCGAGTGGAGCACCTTGGTCTTTGCCTGCTGAGCAGTGAATTTGCCTGGGGACAGCTACACTTGTGCAGAGAGAGCTCTTATTCCCTGTGCTTTTGACTTATGCAGGGTAACACCTGTAATGGGGCTTGGAAAACGCTCCGTGCATGGCTCTTCCCTATTTTCTGTGTTATACGTGTGAATCAGAGGGGTTTGAAACCTAGTTTGAAAGCTACTTCAGATTTACTTTTTTCCCCCCCAAAGTCTTCCAGTCTTGGGGGTCTTAAACCGAGAAGGAGAATTGTAAAGTATTTGGCAATAGAGCCCTTTAGTCAAGTGGCACTTTGAATGGAGTTTACATATAATTATTCAAAACATTGCGTCTCCAGCATCTGTAGGTAGGGTGTAAAAGAGCACCCGCTTGAGTATTCATGCAAGGGACTTGAGGGGTGATGATTGCTGTCTAAAATGCACTGGGGGAGAGAAGATGAAATGAAAATAAGAATACTTGTTATAAAAAAATTAAAAGCTGTGAACTGTTTTCTGAATTAACGGTTTTCTGAATTACTTCAGGAGGCTCAAAAGAAGGATTCACAATATCTGAATAGTTTTGGCATAGGTTATTCTTTGGGCGACGGGGTAGAAACCAAATTCTTACTTGGGAGCAGTTTGAGTTTGTGGAATGGACTTTTTCAGGTGGTCGGTTGAGGGGGCAAAAATTTCCTCAGTCCTTGGTTCTAATTTACACCTTTGGGAGGTGCACAGCAAGAACAGTAATGTTTGATCAACCCCCTTATAGACGTATTTCTGCTATATCAGTTAATGGCTGGGTACTAACACAGCTGCTCTTGGCATGGCACAAATGGATGTGTGGAGAGCAGGATAAAAACGCCTGGAGTCATTTGTACATGTATATGAAGAGCAGATCTGTGCAAAACCATGAAGTTCACATGTGTTGTTTGGTGTATCAGTAGGAAAATGTGTTTCACCTCCATTATCGAAGGCGTTTTAAAGTGTAGATTTCACAAGGATTGAAGATGGTCTTTAATGTTTGTTTACCACAGTCTGAATAGGTATTAAAGTTACAATATCTATTGATCATCTTTCACCTTTTAGCAGATAAACAGCAGTTTTCTGTGACTGAGTGAAGTTCTAGTATTAGATACATGCAACCCAAGGTGGAAAGAATAATATTTTCTCGGCAGGTGCCAGGAATAATGGAATATTTCTTTTTTTAAGCTTGACATTACTATTTCAAAGGTAGTAAGGGCTGTTGCTGATGAGACCTCCTCTGTTTCTGTCCTACTTCTTCCCTTCCTGAGTCCTACCTGGATTTTGTCTTTCATAAGCAAACAGTGTGGGTATATCTTTCTAGTTATTTACTTCCCCACCAGTGGCACATCTGAGATTTATTATAATTTCTGTAATAGTAAATTGTTTGAAAATACAAACAAAAACTGGGAAATCTAGAAATGTGAATTTATAGATATGTTTTTAAGTTTCATTCTATTTGTCTTTTTCTGACCATAGTAGGTGTATATCCCTGAATGTTCTACTCACACATATGTTTCCATTGTAAAAAAAAGGCTTTGTGTATGTATGCCTGTCACCTTTTAGAATTACATTACTGGAAGTTAAGGACTAGCACATTTCCTGTCTTTAAAATACCGAATTTATTGAATAACAATAGCCTGTTAAGAGTGACACGAATATGTTTAATTTCTGAATTTTTGTTGACAACAATTTTAGCCAGCTTTCTGGCATAGCAATAACTGCCTCTGCAGTTAACATTGAATACAGACAGCTTGCCTGTTGAATTCAAAATTAAAAAAAAAAAAAAGAATGCAAAGTTTATTATTTATTATTATTTACATACTACTTCAATAAAATGTCTGAATTCATAACAGAAGATATCTAGACAGTTGATCACAGCCATGGCAGTTCTGTCAGCTCCAGAAAGGTCTTGCTGGGTTGATCTCTTTGAGGAGAAAGAAGTCAAGACAGGAAACGGTTCAACCAGCACCATAATGTAAGTGGCTGTGTAAGAGTGAGACACACTGAACTGCTAAGTCTAAATCTTTGTGCCATCTGAGAAGGGGTGAGTAGAGGTGATGCTCTGCTGTAAGGAAATATACCTTTGGTGTGTCTTTTTTGATTGGAGAGGCCTGTTCATGTTGCTTATCCCAAGGTGTAGGTCACTGCTACAGCCATGGTCCCTCCTTTCCAAGTGAAGCACTGCTGGTGGTATGGAATTATGGAAGGACAGAGGCCTCAGTGCTGGGTTGTTCAGTGTGTGAGATGTTGCCTCCATATCCAGCATCATGTATCAGAAACTAGCTGTGTGAGTGCTGAAATGAGCCGAGTTGGCTACACTGGATTTCTGGCCGTTATTAGCACCTCAGTAGCTATCAGTGTTGCAGTATGAATGGAAAATTTCCTAGAAGCACCACTGTAGACTGTTTTGTGAAAACAGACAGATGGAAGTTGTGGTGCAAATTAGTCAAGCTATGCTGTAAAATTAGTTATTTGATAGTTGACATTACAGTGAGACTAACACATTTTGGTCTTGCAATGCAGACAGGACTGTGATTCGTGTCTTTACACTGTCCCTGAATTTTGTGATAGCTTTTGCTGTTGGCTGGGCTGTAATGTGAGTTGGGAATGTGGCTTGACACCATCTACACCTCAGATCAACGTTCCTAGCACAGTTCAGCAATTTTTATCTCATGAGTACTTATCCTCCCCCAGTGAAGACTTTTTAAAATTTTTTAATGAATCAGCAGTTGCTGCTAATCTCATTGCTTTCATTAATCTAATGATTTCTTAGGAATTGAAAGTACTTCATAACCACTAGTAGATCTTCACACTACTCTCCTAAGTAGTACGTTCTTGTAATTTTTATTCTAATGGGGTAAATCAAAGCACAGAATGGTTAATTGCCTTTAAGAAGGTCTCTGGTAAAGTCAGCAACAGAACTCCCAATTGCTTTACCCTTTAGCTACAATATGTTTCCATGTCTGAATTCATGAAGTACTAATAGAACAGAAGACTAGACTAGAGAGGGCAAGAAACTATGCAAAAGTATATTTCAGGACCCACATTTATGAGCTTTCATAAGCTCATAAAGCAAGGGGAAGCCATTTCATGTTGCTATTTGTGAATAAAAACTGCTATATAAATGGAAACTCATAGTAAGATAAGGAAAGTATCTCCACACAAACTGTTGCAGCAAGAATGAAAGACTGGAAGATAAATGTGGTGCTGAAGCACGTGGTAGATGAGTTGTAAGATACTCTACACACCTTTGCAACCACGAAATTAAAAGAAATTTAAAAATCATCAGCCAAAACAAACCCTGATTGACAGCAAATAAGTGCCATGTCCAGCATGCAAAGGCCCAGACATAGCATTATGGCACAGGATATGGTTAAAATCCATCTGGGGACTCCTAACAGGATCCTGGGAATGCTGAAAGGTTACTGAACAGCAGAGTCCAAAGGGATACATGCAAAGAAGACAAGGAGTGAACGAGATATATCAGTTAGCGTTTAGATGCAGAGAGAAAGGGCATCAGAAAGGGAAGTCCTAACTGATATTAGACACGGGGTTGGAGACTGTTTGTTAAAATGATAATACCTTTCTGTGATACCACCCTTGTTACTGGGAATGTTAAAGATGTGCTGGAAACCACAAGAGTAAGGCAGGAGTATTTCCCTTAAGCAACCATCTGTTGGATGGAAACGGCAAAGTTGGCTTCACCTTGAAAGACCTGGACATCAACAGCTCACATTAGAAGGGGGTCAAGATGAATATAACCACCAAAAACCTTTCACAACTGTGGTGTTCTATAGCAAACTGACAGAAGGGTGTATTGGCCAGAAGGGAAATCTTGCTTTGAACCTTGTTTTTCTCTTGAAAAGGCAATACTAAAACTGCTGCATTGAATTAAAGGCTTCAGTGGAGAAAGTTTATCAGTCCACCTTCTTGATTTGTTTCTTATTTTTGGCTACACTTTAATAGAGAAGTGCATTTTCTTTTAATGTCATGCAAAATACATATGAAGAGCAGTCATAAGGTCTCGAGTTCCCAGGGGATTCCTATGAGACTGGATAATGTGGATGCATCAACCCAGATGCCTTAGGATTACTGCTGGGTAGCAAACCCTCAGCTGGGCTTCTACTGATCTTAGCAAAGCAGCAGGATGATGAACATTTGACTGCCTCAAAAAAATGCCATCAGTAACTGGAAAGGGATGTAAATTTAAAACAGCAGGGGTTTTCCAAGGTGTTGAAAAGGAATGGGGACAGTGGGTGGCAGAGGAGGCACCATAAATTTTCTCCAGGTACAGAGGCCGAAAATGTTTTGAATTCCTCCCCTTTAGACTTGCCAGGACAAGTTAATGGCAAGAACTAGAGGGGCTTTCAGGAAAGCCACATGTGGGTGTAGAAAATGAAAATATGCTACAGCCACAGTCTTCATATAACAAGTAAGTTCAATGATGTCTCGGGGTCTGAGGTTGTGATAATCATTTTCCTCTTATAGAGGAAAACCACAGTGCCTCTCACATTGCTTGTTGTCCTATGATGCTGTCACACACCTTTCCCACTTGTGGTGGTTTTGGATCCAGGGCTGTCACTGACCTGCCACGTGAACTTCAAATGGCCATTGCCTCTTTCTGGTCCTCCTTACCAGCCTTTGTTATTACCTGTTTACTCGGATTCTGGTTGTGTTGCACTTCATACAGTGCAGGAATAAATGCACTAATGGAAAATAGGATTAAACAGAAACACAAGTACCTGCAGGACTGAGGTACATGCAGCCTTTGGAGGACAGCTGCTGTATTTAAGCATGTACACATGTAACACCATAAACAGTATCATCTAAAACTGCGATGATTGATGGCCAGGCCCTCAAGACTATTAAATGATTTACAATACCAATCAAGTCTTGCTGTTATCATTTTATGGGCACTGAACACTCATCAATGAGCAAAACACAACCCTTATAGTAAAGCAGGTTGCTTTTGGGATTTTCATGTGAGAGTCAACTGGATAGCTGAGTACCTCCATCTGGATAATTTAAAGCCAGATAGCTCAATATGTTTGTGGGTTTGGTTTGGGGTTTTTGTTTAAAATTTTCTGTCTGTCTCCAGAGACAGTGGAATCTTCTTGCAAAAGCATCTTACAAACTACATCTCCTCCACAGCTGACTTGTTTAGGGCCACAGAGGAGCTTTGACACCGAGTCCTTTTGTTTTTAATGTTTTTTTTTGTGCACTGTCTCCAAAATGCAGAAGTTTCAAGCTACTTTCCCCTCAACTCAGCAGAAAATTTAGCACTGCTGATCTCTGTGACAGAGCAACAGGTGAAAAACTGCCTTGTCATTTCAATCAAAGCCACCTACACTTGTCATTAGATTTATCCAGGGTTAAACTGTTCATTACGCGCCAGCCCAGGCTGTCAGGGGTGACTGTTTTTCTTAATCTCTTGTCAAAACTGTTGTAGGCTGGAGGAGGGAGTGGAAGCACCTGCTGGCTCAAATGACAGCTTTATTCTGGGAGCTGCAGACTCAGCTGAAAGGAAAAACAAATGGGGACACGAATTACTGGGTCTGCAGCTCACAGGGATAATGCATTTTGTGGAATTAAGAGTTTGTTTAAATGAAGTTATACAGCAGTTCTCATCTCCGCCTACTTCCCAACTACCCTAATTTTGGACACGGTTTTCTATTTTCATTTTGTATCCTTCTCTCACATGAAACTGCTTTTATTGTTGTTATGGGTTTTTTGGGCTTTTTTTGTTAAGAGTCTTTGGTGTTTTTAATTGGAACATATTAAACAAAATTTGCTACCAGTTCTTATGCCAGTTTTCTGTTAAAAATGCAAATATGGAAGAAGAGATGGTGTGGACTCACAGCTAGTGTAATCTATTTCACATTTTAACAGCACAAATCCAAATACATATAATTTTTATTTTTATTTCTGTTGTGTTATGTCTCGGTGTGTTAAAACCGTCTCTGGATTATAAACATTTCTCTTCACCTTGTCCCTGTAACGTTAGCCTGATATCGTTCAATGCCTTATCTCTTGGAAGTGGGAATCTTGTTTTGAATCTGACACTGACTTGCTGTGTCTAACACTTACTACAGCTGAGTGAGAATAAACAGTATTTTAAATTTTTTCAATAAGTACCATTATATTTGTGATAAAAAGCTCACCTATACTTCTGGGAGACAGCTACTCCTGAATAGCTAAGGGAGAGAAGAATAATTAGATACATACTTATTTTTATCCCAACCATTGGAAAGAAAACATCTGTATATGAGTTATTTTGAATAAATAAAATAGATATTTTTTTAATATGATAACATTTACCATGGGTGCATTAAACCTTGGATTTAACTTTCATACTATGTTCAAGTGCTAGGCATAGTGCACTTTTTTATAACTTAAACTACCTAAATTCTGGCAATACTGTCAATTGTTCTTTGCTAGTGGATAACTTCAAGTGACTCAAATATCCTATAAACCAATATAACCTATTATAGCATGTTTTCTTATTTCCTCATGGTTTTGTTAACTCTATATAGATACAAGAAGCATTTTTAAAAATATTATCTAATATATTATTTTTATTTTACATCTCTTTTATATTCTCTTTAATATATAAAATATGCTGCATGCTAAAAATATATATATATAAATATATATATATAAATATAACACCCGTTAAAACTGTTTACAAGGTAGCAGCAGGTGAAACTTTTGGTCTGATACTATGAGGTACATGGACCTGGACCTTCCACTGGGATGAATAAGAGCAGTGAGACCTCAAATGACTGTGCAGAATCAGACCTTATGCTGTTATATGGGATTATGTAGTTACTGATGTCCTGTTTTGAACTTGATTGTAATTTATTGCTGGGTGATTTAAAATTGGAAAGCTTCTCTGTAAGATGTACGTGGAGGGTAAGATTAAAAGAAGGGGAGGAGAGAATGAGGCAAATATTCTGTAAAGGTTAAACTACTTGCAGTGGCAGCCAAGGTGGGAACAAAAGGGAAAGCAGCAAAGGGTAAGCAGCAAAGCACAGGTTAGGAAAGAATTGTAGATATGATGGCCCAGTGGCTTATCTTTGTATCATCCTCTCATGTCAGAAATGATCCTGGGAAGCCAAGCTGTGGTTCAGAGTCAAAATGCAATTCAAACACTGCTTTGATTGTGACCTCTAAGGCCAAGGTAGAAATGATCTTCGTAAAGTTTTGCTTACACAGATGAGGAAGAGCACAGAATCCCAGAGAGAATTCTGGATTCATCTCATGAGGATTGTGGTGATTGAATCTCTACAGCATGAAGCTGGGATAGCAGTACCTCCCTGGCAGGGAAATACATAGCTTTGGATAAACATATATGTTACCTATCTGAACTGTCCACACCAGAGTTTGTTTTCCTACCTTTTAAAACTTTGTGCACTCAGATATTTTGGTTACTTACGTATTGGTTATACATAAATAATCCTTACTATCCTTCACTGACTGCTAAAATTGGGATTGAACTGTTGTAGGGTCAGTTCTGTTCATGACAGAAGAATAGTGAGTGTGCTGCTAACACTTCAGGAACAGAAAAGGCAGGATCAATTATAAATCTGTTCACCTTGTACCTTGGTGGGCTAGGTTTCAGGGTAAATTCTATAGGAAAGGCACAAGAGAGGAATATGGAAAGATAAGATGCAAAGCAGCTTTACTGAAGACTATGAGAATAACTAAACTGATTATTCTGTAAAGCTTTATTAATTATCTCCACATAGGAATGGATTCATCTGGATTGTTTTCCATGGTGCTACGTGGAACAGAGAGGAGGGAGGTATTGTGCTCATCGGAGTATAGGTCTTGTAAAGAGCACAATGGCTTGCAAGAAAGTGTCAGTAGAATGTGCAGATGAAAATCTGGGTGTGAGGAGATGATTGGTGAGGATCTGCAAGAACTGAAATGGATATTACTATTTAATATCATATTTAATAGCAGTGGCAGAAAAAGTAGGAGTGTGTGAATAAAATATACTGATGACACAAGATAGGAATGTGCCTTCAACACAAGCAGACTGCAATGTCAAACAGAATTTTGTGGACTGGTTATAGTGCAGACAGGACAGACATTCTGTGGGAATGTATAATGAATTTCTACCCACACTAGTTGGGCACATAGTGAAGGAGAAGTATTGCTGTGTCGACTTTTTGGCTTGCCTGGCCCCCAGTAAAATGCTGCTGCCCTTTCTGCAACAAGTGCTTCTGTAAAGGCAGAAGAGAAAGGTTAAAGCCTCTGAGAGCCTGGAGGACCAAGGCCATGCAGCAGATAAAGGTTAAGTGTGGCAGTGGACATCTTGGGGCCAAAGGAAGCAGGAGTAGCTGCTTATTGAGATGGCATTGCCACTGTGTCCCTCAGAGCAACTCAGGGTCTCGGGTTACCTGGCAGTAGATGATCTAAACTGAGTATGTGCACCCACAGCAGTCTTAAAATGGAGCATTAACTGTGTTTTGTGCACCTCTGGGATGGGATGATTGGAAGGTATTTTTAGGGTAGACATATAATTGTCATCCACTGAGCTCCACTTATCTTTGTTTTAAAAGTTCCAGAACGTGACCGCCTTATTTCCCTGCAAATGAAGTCACAGTGTTATCTCATGGGTCTCATACATGTTAGTCAGTATCTGAAGCTCAGTGCAAGTTCGTACAAGCTCTAATGGTGTTTCAATTCACTGACTGCTTTGTGAAGTTACATCATTTTTAAACTTTGTTTGAATTGAATTGAATTCAAGTATTGCAGTGCTTTGTATCCTTAGCTACATTTTACTCAGTAACAAGATTAGATCACTCTTGTTCAGATATATCAGAAATCTCATGCTTGCTGCTTGAAAGTGCTGCCTCCTACCTTGGTAAACAAGAGGAGATGGCTGTTTGCTTTTTAAAACAAAAACAGGAAAGTGTGCTCTGGTGTTTTTCCCCCTTTAAATCTATTACCAGTTTAGCATTTAGGATTTCTGAGCCCTGCTCAGTGTTTCCACTAGTGATTTTTACTGGATACATCAAGCATTCATTTACGTTCAATGTGTTTTAATGCATATCAAAAGAAACTCACCGATAGTATCAAGTATGAAATACTTGGGTGTCTTTAATACATGAACATTGGATCCTATTCCATGAGTGCACTGCAAAATTCAGAGGGAGCAGGGTAAGAACTTTAGGCAAAACCAGTATGTGTGATTTATTTTTCTGTATTTCATTTCAGTGCTAAAAGCATAATAAGTTGGCAGGAAAACGTGGCTCTTGGAAGGAAGGTGATGGGTGAATGAGGGCAGCCTGGCTTTGTGTCAGGGTGCCTGAGATGGACAGTTCTGTAACAAACTGAACTGGGCAAATATATTTCACAGGACTGAGTTTAGTTATGCAGATAGGGAGGCAGGGATTAATGTCAATATGTCATATTTTCCTCAAGTATCCTGTGCTTTTGTTTTTGTTTACTTTTGAGTTCAATTTAATTATTTATATAACCCTGACTTTTTTTTTTTTTTAAGCATGTAGGGTTGGCAGTTCTGTGGCCTTGCTGCTTCCACCATATCCTATCTAAACTTGCTTGTACCTTGTCCACAGCCATATATGCTTGCTTGCCCTTTTTTCTGCCTTTCTGCTGCAGGCACATCAGCCTGACTGCGTATGTAGCCTTAGGAGTTGCTGAATGTTTATTAATGGCCACCTGTGCTGTTCTTGTCCTCATTGCACCCTGTGGTATTTGATCTGAAACTTGCTGAGCTTTTCTGTGGTGGGAAAGGCAGGACTTGGGTGGAAGAAGGTCTTGGTACAAGGGCTGTTCTGTGAACTCCTCTGAGTGTTTGAAGCACTGCCAGCTTGTGACTCTGGAGCACTGGAACTTATGTTGTTGCGCTGAAAACAAACCCCAGAAAACCCCCACGAAGATTTAGAAAGACGGTGACTTCTGCGAACTCGTGTGAGTCCCGTGGGGTCCCTGCCTTTTGTCGTAAACAGCCCCAGGCAGCTGAGCTGGGGCCTTGCCAGGCAGCCCCGAGCCACAGAAAACTCAGTTCTGACTTGGCAGTGAACCAGCTGGGCTGAGGTCTGCAGTCTGATGGGCCCCTGCCACTCATCGTGTTGACTACAGGCTGAGGATGTGGGTCTGGGAAATAGAGAAGGGGGGGGGATATATCCCAGAGAAGATCCTGGTGGACTAATCCAGAGACATTTTTTAAAAATTAGTTTTTTGCCTTTCAGTTGTTGGATTTTCTCCATCTGAAACTGTGTAGGCTAAACGTAAAATTCAGGATGAGACAAAGTTTCATGCATAACTGTAGTAAATTAAATTAATCAATGCTGATCTTTTAGTACTAACATAGCAAAGAATGCTATTGAATCATACCAGAACTTAGATTCCAAAATAGAGAGACTTCAAAATTCTTTTCTGGAGTCAACTGGAAATCTTTTATCTGTTTTCTTTTTAATTTTTCCCCCAAGAGTTTTCTTACAACAACCAGAGGGTTCTTTGATTCAGAAAAGGCATATTGCTTGACATTTTAAAAAGAGACTTCATGAGAATTAAAAGTGAAATATCACACGGAAGTGTACATGGGTTTACTTGTCCTTCTGATATGTCAGAAAACTAAACCAAAATATTATAACACAAAAAATATTTAAGTTTCAGGGTTTTTTTAAAAAAAAGGTTCTAAATTGTAATCTACTCCAAACAGATGCTCTGAGCTGTTGTGCTCTATGAGTTTTTAAGTAAAGACAGAGCGTTCCCTTTTCTTTAATAACTTTATGGATGCAAGTCAACAGCATGAAGTATTAAAACTGTATTTTTGCCACGTTTCGATGCTGTAAGATCTTGTTTCTTTAAAATAAAAACAACAGGAGTGTTAGCAATGAAAACATATTTTTTATTTATAGCACATTGATAAATGTAGCTTGAACTTTTTAGCATGCAAACTCAGCTAACAGTCTGGGGCACCTGAAGATACAAATTTCCATCACTAGAGCAACTTAGAGCACCCATACCAATTTCTTCAAATTGTAGTGGGACAAAATAATTCAGCTTTTCACCTTTTTGAGTGAGTTATCAGGTTCACCTCAAAGTTGAAAAGGATGTTCAAGCAGACAATTAACTTACCAGCTTAAGTTAAAGCTTTGGTTTGCTGCTTTGAGAAGGATGCAATCTGGGCCCTGGGCAGAAATGAACACACCAAGTATGAATTTAATGTGTTCTTATTTTTGCAAAGAAAAATGTGCTTGTGGTAGCATGGTATAAATACCATGTGCAACATAACACGTGCTCACAATTGAAAACTTTGTGATCGCAAGAAAGTGGAAAAATAATGAGTATTTTTTTTAAAATAACATTATTTAAAAGTCCTTTTTCTCTACTCACACTAAGAAGTTAGTCCTTTTTCATTACAAACATTAGCAGGCCATATTTAATGTAGTTCATGTACTTTTTCACCTTGTTTTCTGATGTCCTCTAACTAACTTTTGGTATCTGGGGCTCTGCTGTCTGCTCTCTTCTGGCTGTCCTAGTGCAGTATTTTGAAGGAGAGATGCAACGTGCTCTGCCAAATAGACTTTGCTTTAGCTTATTGATTAACTTCTTGGCTTCTGGGCTGTGGTGGCTGGGCTTTGACAAGTGCCCAGAATTTGGGAATATTATAAATAAACTCCCAGAGAAGGAAGCAAACAGCTGATTTTACATGTCTGTTCTCCATGCTGTTAAAGACACGACTCTGTAAAGCACCACACAAACTCTTGCTGAGTTATTTACTAACTCAGCTTTTTTAGCCTCTGACAAACACATTCCTGATTCCGTCATTAATTGCTCACCTGTCTCAAAGGTGATAATTTCTCTTCAAATCCTGACTGCTGGGGTTCATGTGATCAACCATATGTCTAGGGGTTTTTCTTCAGAAAAATACATATTACCCTTTTTTCAACTGCTCAGTGACAGGAAAATATGAAAGAGTGGATGGCAAAGATTCTGAGTAGAAAGAAAACAGAGGACGCTGCTCTCTCTGTCATGATCCTGGGGTGGGAATTAATGTAGTCTGCGGCATTTTTAATTGTTCCCTGACTATACTGACATGTTCAAGGATGCTTCTGCAGCTGGAAGCAGGGCTTGCTCAGTGACAGGGGTGTTTACCACCAGCAAGATCAGAATAGAAAATGCTGAACAGATGACACACTTTAAGTTTCCACTGTTTTGTCTGTGTTGCTTAAGTCTCTTCCTTTAAATACAGGAGTCAAATTATAAATGAATCTGCAGTTCCTCTCCACTCAAGTGGAAAATATGTTATTGTTGTATGTGTGTCTGTGGAAGGGAAAGACAGAGAGCACATTGCACCCCAGTGAGAGAAAATGGCCATGGGCGAACCAAAAAAGCTTGAGGTGCTCATTTCAGCTGAGTGGTAACACTGATTTAGCCAAGTCCTGCAGCTCTGGAAGGTGGCATCCCAGTAGAATCCTATTATAACCCTGTATTTCTTTCAGTATGTTTGTCACTGGCTTGTCAATAGTCACTTCAGGAGCAGAATGTTATGAGGCAACATATCCGCAAAACAATGGGGAAAAGGCAAATCCAGCGTTGTTGAATTGAAGATGTTTATCAAAAGTACAGTCTAGATTTTTTTTTTTTTATTATTCCAACTCCATCACCTGTTTGGAATGAAGTGGCATAATCTTCTTGAATAAGCAGAGAACCTTCAAACGCAAATATTTTGATGCCTTTGCGTTTCTGACTGCAGCTAATACCAGAAGTTCTAAAATACTGCAGCTGTGTGAGCAGTGCTGTATTGTGTGTTTACTTGGAATTTGTATGAGAAAGATATAGCCTGACTTCTTATGACTTGAATTTAAACTTCTGGATGTTTATTCTGCCTTCTGAATGATAGAAGGTGTGTTTTGTTGCTTGCTCATGGAAGCCAGTACTGTTTATTCCAGAGAGCACAAACAGGGCTTTTTTGGCCTTTGACATAGTAACTTGACTTATTTTTCCCTAAATCTATAAAGTCAGTTATTCAGATTGAAACTTTCCAATTGCTCATTATGAAGGAGTGGGAGTTGGCAAAAAATATTCAGAAAATTCATGCTGCTATTTGCGGTGCCTCTTATAAAAGAGGAGAGAGAATTTGTGTATTAGTGGTTACTCTGCATGATTGTTTTTTCTCTCTGGCAATTTTGATTCTGGAGTCAAAGCTGCCTTCTGGAAAAATATCTGTATTTTGACTTTTATAAAAGAAGAGAAGGAAAAACAAACTTGTCACCTTCCCTTTCTACCTTAGCCTGTCTGGCAGCATTTGCACTCACACTGCCCTGGCAGTGTGGCTCTAAGTTTGGCTTTACAACACAAGATCATTTAGTGTTGGGGTTTTTTTCCCCTCCAAGCACCCAGGATGTGCTGAGAGCCAAATTTTTCATCTCCAGCAGCAGAGGTCCACAGCATTCTACGTCGAGGCATTTGGTTCTCTCTGCTGAGCTCTCCAGGAACATCCCATTTTGTGGATTAATGCAATAACTCCTGCAAAGACAACTACATCTTGAAAGCCAACGAACAACCCCTTGCCACCAACATCTTGCTTAAAAAGAAGTGTTAGTGTGTAAGAATGTGTCATACACGCATTGCCTTGAGGGTGTCAAAAGGGCTTTCTTTGGAGCCAGAAACATCAAAGGAAAAGCAATCCCTGCTCATGCTGTGTAGTGGGGTTGGCGCTGTGCCTGGTTGGTTGCTTGAAAACCAGCCCCGGGGTCTGACACGGAGCAGAGGTGGGACGCTGATCTCACATGTTGCTGCTGCTTATTGCGTCAGTGGGGTCACCTGCCTGATTGTTCATTGTTTCTCAGGGGATTGCTTGCTTGCTCAGTCTCCTTAAAGGTCCCAAGTTTGGGAAAAGGATGCCTCTGATCCAGATTTAAGATGTCGCCCTGTTTTAGTCAAGCACTTGTTTGGTTTGTTTTTTTTCTTTTTTACTCCCTCCTGTAAAAAAAATAAAGAGAGGTCAAAGAGCCCTGAATTTTGAAGCTGTCTCCTACACTTACTTTATTTTGAGGTAAAAACTTCTATCTCAGTTAGAGCAGCTCTCAGCTGCTTTGAGCAAGTGCTTTCTCAGACGCACCTGGTATTGCCTCTCTGAGCATGGGAGAGTCTCAGATGTGTGTTTGCTGGGGCGGGTGTGTAGGGGGAGTAGATTTGTATCTGTCGAAGGGAAGCGAAATGTCTCAGTTTGAGGCTTCGAAGGGGCTGGGGTGTGTGTGAGGGAGGGACCAGGAACCTTGTTTTGCTTCTGCAGCTCAGGAGTGGAAGGACTCGGTGGGCATGGATGGTGTGGTTGCTGTCAGACAAGCAAGCACAGCCCCTCATGATTCCCTCAAAGCATGGGAACAAATCTGTGTAAAAAGTAGGGTCAAGTCATTTCATAACCAGCCTCGTAGCCAGGTCTTGGAAATACTGCAAAATCTCCCAGAAATTAGTTGATTGGAAAAAAGGGTTGAAGAAAAGGAATACAAAAAAAATAAACATGGCCTTAGTGATATCAGCCTGATCTAAGAGACAAGGGAGATGGAGATTTCTGACAGCTTGTGCAGTGCTGGAGGAGAGCAAGTGCAGGGAGCAGCTCCCTCCTCCACTAACCCTGTGTCCCACCCTTTGGCAGGAGAAACTAAACCAGAAAAAAAACAGGTGATCTGCCAGGCAAGCAGCTCCTGAGAAGCTCCCAGAATGGCCGGGCTGGCCTGAGACTGGTTTCATGCACCAAGCAGGGAAAGCTGCTCCCTGTGGGAAACGATGGGGGATTTTCTGAGGCTGCACCAGGATGCAGCAGCTAAGTGTCAGAGCTGGAAAATATATTTGGTTTTCAGACGGTATGGCATTGAGCTCTGACTTGTATGGTCCACACTGAAACACAGATCTGGTCCTTCCTGATCAAGGCACAGCATATCTAGAATATAAAAGGCAAACATAAATCATGTAATATCTATAGTGTTGTACAATGGTTACAGAGAGAAGCACGTCGTTAACAGAACCTGACAAAAGGACAATTAGTGGTCGGGATGGAAAGCTGTAACACAGGAGTGAGCCAGTCATGTAGGTGAAAGGAATGAGATTTTTCTGTCTGCAAAGGATAATAAAGTAGTAATTCTCTACTTAACTATGGCTATAAAGCTATTATTGAAACCAGCCTGAAGAGTGTCTAGTGTGCAATGCCCAGGGGAGCAGCAAGCATAAAAGTGTCCTTGCTTGATGTCATGGCTCCATGTTTTCTGTTCCTCTCTGGACTATTCTGACCAGCACTGAGAGTGTCATTAAACTGCAAATTTAAGCACTTCTTTGTGCTTTAAAGTCCTATTTTGTCTAACTTTTTACAGCACAGAGTAATTTTTAAAATAGGACAAACACTGAACAGTCTGTAGGTAACTATAGAAAATAATTTGATGGCATCACTTTGTTTTCCATCATTTTGCACCATTAAGATGGTCTGCATAAAATACACTTTCTTGGTCTTTTGACAAGAAGTTTGTGCATCAGTTGTATGAGTAGGATCTTCCGATTTCAACACATTGTTATCACCTCAGTGATATAGATTTTGATTCCCATGTGACTTAATAAGGTTATAAAGTATATTTTAAAATAAAGGCAGGCATGGTTTTGCAGAAATGGATAGAGTTCTGCTCTTTTGACTTACAGAATAGCTGCATTTGCCATTTGAGGAACTTGAGAAAAACAGCTGTGAGATTAATGCCAAATTCTCTTCAACATTGCAAGCCGCTTGTGGAACCGACCTCTTTCACTTTTGCACTTCTGCCCAATAACAGAAATAAAATACAATTCTTGACTGAAAACAAGTATATTAATTTTGCTTTATCAGTTGTAAAGTGAGTAACTACTGAACAAAATGATTATAAATTATTTCCATGAAAATGCTGATGCCATCAGACACCATCAAACCAGAATAAGCACAAAATATTTCAGTGGAAATTAGTAGAATCAGTCAGGGTTTCTGGAAGTCAAGAGTTCACGAGTTGACCCACATGTGTTAATAACTTTATTTAGAGCTTTGATCATTGATTTCAACAGTGATACATAACTTCCTGGATGATAAAATTAAAGCTGTCCATATGCCAGTAGGACTTGATCTTTCTGAGTTTGCAAAAGGAGAATATGCTCCTGATTAGAAGCGAGTCCATATGCAAAGAGAGAAATGTACTACCTTCACTAGTAATGCAGTAACCTGCTAAGATAGATTCAAATGGCAGAGTTGATTTTGTTTTTAAAATATAATTTACTGGCACTTCGTAAAAAAAATGAAAGTACCTCTGACTTCAAAACATGATTTTAAAAAAGTCTTTAATGATACAGTTGTGCTTGAATTACAAATTGGTTGTGCATAATTTCTATATTGGGTTATTGTGCAGATACCATAATCAGCTGCATAATTTAATCTCTTAAAGCTTCAGAAACACAGCTTGTCTAGAGGGTATTTCTATGTCGTAGTCAGCTGAGAATTTTAAGTGAAGCAGTATGTTCAGTGTGATGCTTTATTTAGTTTTACCCAGGTTATAAATAGCACCATAAAACTGTCGTCCAATTGCTCTTTCTAAAGAGTGCATAGTAGTTTTGCATAGATTTGTTAAGCATTTTAATAGTGCTAAAAATGTGGTAGGGAAAAGAAAAGAAATACTGCTTCTATGATGGTAAACTATGTCTTAAAACCATAGTGTTTGGATCATCAGTTGTTAGCATAATAAAATAACTGGACAGACACTTTCTCTGTCCCTGCTGGTCAGACTTTTTCTCTTTTGAGACTTTAACTACTCTGATTATAAACTCACAAGACTGAGATATGGGAGTGGAGGAGGACAGGGCTTTTAGCAGGGAAATTTGGCTTGTGAGGGCTTAGGCAATAGTTTGGCAAAGTAAAATTATCTAAGGTCTTAAGCAAAACGCTTATTATTTCTCTGTTTAAATTTTATTCTTTTTTTTCTTTCTCCACATGTGAAATTAAATATATCTTTTTAATTTAAAAAATGCTTGCTCTATAGCTGTATCTACATCTCTATGTATGTATTTAATTTAGATAAAACCCCATGATGTGACAGCATTCTACACATTTCAGGTGACTGCATGGAATCTATTAGGTGATGAGTTCTTTTGTCACGTCCAAGCAGAACATTGACCGACTAGACAAATACAGAGTGAATTTTCACCCCTCGTTTTTTGTGAATCAGTTTTACGTTCTCAGCAGTCTCGGGTAGAGCAGGTTACAAAGCCAAACTTCTCTTGCTTCATGCACATAGTCTTTTCCCTTAGACCTTTGTGTTTTGTGCATGTGCTACGCCCTTCTTCAGTGAAAATGTTTGGAGAGTTAAGTAGATATATTTGGTCCTGTGCAATGAGCTGAACCATCCGGCCTTTCCTGACTTTTTTGCCCCGTAGTAAATCATTCTAATGTAGCTCTTGCAATGGACTTGGAGTAAACCATTGCTAATTTTTGTGAATAAAATAGAAATGCAACTTTGTGACGTATTTCTAGAAAAATAGTGCTCTTTAAATTGAAAGGTTCAGAGGCAACTATTTTTTTGGTGAGTTCTGGTGTGTAGGCATGTGAAAATGAATTGCAGAAGATCAAACTGACAAGTTACTCTAAAAGCAGGGAAGAATACAATGAATCTAAAGAGTAATGAAAAGTTTTATTTTCCAGAAAAAAAATACTGTAGCTTCATACTCACCAAACTTCAGTTTGTCACAGTAAGTAAAGATTTCTTGTATAGTGAATATTGTGTTAGAAAAAAAATTTGCATCTATCTTTTAATTATTGACTGTCACTCCCTGTTTTTTGTGCGCCCTTGAAGGTGCGTGTGTGTCTGGGGCTAAACCTATTCTTACTGAACTAAATGGACTGTGCTCACTTCTGTTGAAACCAATGGTGTGGAGAATGAATTCACCCCACTGCTAAATCTGGTCTTTAGTGGAAAGAGAGCCAGGACATTTATTTACACTCACTTGTGTTTGTCAGTTTGAATAGCTCTACTTTTTTTATCTGTAAAAACAGGACAACTTCTCCAAACAGTTTTCAAGGAGGTAGATTAAAATAATTAATGCACATCTAATGGCTAAATTTATGGGATAACCCTTTGCTTAATGGGATTAAATCTGGGCTTGCATATACATGAAACTCCTGGAGGCAGAAGCGAGGCACTGCAAAGTAATATTTGTCCCTAGTACCTTCCCTCCTCCCCTTTATCATATTAGGAATACACACTAAGTCCAGATGTAAATGAATTATGGATTAATCAAAGCTAATCTCTGAAAAGCATTTGTGTTAAAGGAGGGGAGTGTTTTGCTCTATACAAGCATTATTTGGGCAGCCCAGCTTTGTGTTACGTATTTTTAGGTAGAACAAAATACAACAAATGGTTCTGTGGCAAGAAGAAATTGTGATGGATAGAAGAAAGATTTTCATAGAGAGTACACAGCAAAAGTAAACGAAATGCTAAGGATCCTTTTCACATTTAGGAGGAGATTTATTTTCCGTGGACATTTGCTCACTCGGCAATTTTTCACACAATCCAACAGTTTTGTGACTGCGCTTTCCAACAGTGGGCTTTGAATAAAGCTTACCTAAGCTCCCAGTGCTATGAAAAATGGAGCTCATATAAATTTCCTTTGCATTCTAACTCCATCTCAGCTGCACATAGAAAAAAAACAAACATAGTTTCCACGCAGCCTTTTTATCTCCCTGCACATCTCAGAGGCTTCCCAATATGGCTTTTTGTGGGGAGAGAGGGGGTGTTTAAAGTAAACATAATTTCAAAATTTTCATCCATTTTGAAGCAGCATTAAATACCTTAAAAGGAACATGTTTTATTGGATTGACAAGCAATTAGATGAGTGCAGGGATGGTGCAGTGCATGATGTTACACTTACAAAATTAGTCCGAGTGAGAAAAATCAGAGACAACATAATATTCCATCTTAAGTGGCTACTTCAGGTAGGAGTTCTAAAACTTGAAGGTATGAACAGAATTGTTCTCTAAACTATATCTGGTAAGTGGCTGAGAGCCACTTGTCTACATTAAGATTCAAAGAATAAATACAAGGAATCTGAATCCTCTGAAATAGCTATGACATTCCTTCAGGGAAACAAAGCTGAACTAAATCCAGTCATAAGCAACAAAGTTGGACTCCTGTGTGCACAGTTTCTGGAAAGTCTTCTAATGAAAAATGCAGAAGAAAAAACAACAGGATAAATTTAATGCTGTGGATGAAATTAGTTTAAATCACTTGTGACAGCCCATGAGTTTTCAAGTTTCCAGTGTATGTCTTGTACACTACATACTCTGTGAATATATTGATTACTGGACTTAACTTGCTAAATTTTAGTATTAGTTGCATGCAGTGTAAATGTGGGTAAATCATAATTGTTTCATCTGAGTTGCAAACACTGACATAGGATGATTTGAACTCATACTATAAATATATAGGAAATTTTCTTCCTACTGAGAGATTGGGGTCTTTTTTCCTGTTTTGTTTTTTTTTTTCCACAAGTTTGACTCCACAAAGAAGCAATTAAGAAGGTCCTAGCTTCTAGAGTCTGAGATTTTGAGAGCACTTCAATACTTTGGGTAGTTAACAGGGTATTGCAAAAGGTCATCAATGATAAGGAAATTCTTTCCCTTCTATTTCCCCCACCCCTCACAGGAATGTATTCCTTTTTAACAACTTCTAATTTAGTCAAAATTCATAAATATACACTCTTTATATTTGCTGTTTCCTACCTATGTATGAGAAGGTATGATTCAGAATATACAGCTTTTTTGTCCCCCCCTTTATCCTGTAATGCCATCAGAGAAGGTTTTCTAAAACTGTGTAATCCATCCAGTGGCTTTTAATAAAATGCAGTGATGGAGGTGTACCAGCCACGGTTTTATCACTTGACAGAGGAGCACAGGCCTCAGCAGTAAGGTGTTAATGGGGATAAATAAAGCCAGGCCTCTGTGCCCCACTTGCAGATCCATGACCAAAGCCCTTTCTCTTAAGCAGTGTTTTACTTTGCTGTAAAATTTTAGCTGTATAGTTGTTACATGCTGTGAAAATGTGAATGCTCCCAAACCTGAGGAAGAACATTTTGGAGGTGGAAGAAGCAATTCTTTCTCTTCCCACGTGGAATTCATGAGATAAAGTTAAATTCATGGAGTTAGGGTTAGTTCTGAGACCCTTCGCTGAAGGACTCCACTGAGGACCCAAACCAGGTTTGTTGTGATATTTCCATTTTGTGATAGGTCGCCCAATGGCTCTTTCTTTTATGAGGCCTGTGAAATGCTCCATGTCCAGAGTGGAATATTCCCCAAATTTCTTACAATTGTGGCTAAGCTTTGGTGAGCAACCGTGCAAAAAGAATACGCAGGGAATCAATACCAAACCAAATCCTTAACCGAACCGTCCCCTTCCTCGATATTAACTGCAGTCTCACGGGGGATTTTTTGTCTGTGCATCTTCTACCAGAGGCACGACATGACATGCACAGCTCTGCACTAAGTGGGTCAGCAGCAGGGTTCTGCTCCTAACCCTCTCCCTCCCCAGTGTGTGCAGCTACGACAAGGTTTAGAGCCTCAGCCGTTGGGGCTGGTATAACCTCCTTCCTGCCTCATAACCTGGGGCTGCCACTGCCTCTGTAGATGATTTAACTATTTCTCTACTCGACACCAAGGTTCACTAATAATTTCTTCACCCTCAGAAGCCTTCTTGCAAGTGGATGTCTGTACAAGGACTGCAATGGAAACACCTTGGCGCTCTGCAGGTCTTAAAACAGTCAGCTCCTACTTGTCCTGCTGGATGAGCTGAAGTAAATCTTGCAGTCTTTCCATAGCTTTCCGTGTGTCTACCTTATTTATGATTCAGTCACGGTATTTATCTGCTGAAAAACATTAAATGAGGAATACTTTGAAAGCCTCAGATGACATTGGTTTAGAAAAATGTTCCTATAAGGCTTAATGTAAAAAAGAGGGTGGCTTTCAGCATTGGGGGTTTGGTGCTTTTCCTGACTGTGGCTCTTTTGGCACCAGTTAGATCTGGTGCTATCAGCAAGTTTAGGTGGGAATTCATCCTGGAAAAAGGAAAAGAAAGCTGATTCCATTCCAGTAGGATTAGCTGTCACGAGTGTATAGTCATGGCTTTAACCACCTATCAAGGACAGCTCCTGTAATTGTTCCAGCTTTGGTCCTGCAAGGGAAAGAATTGCTCATGGGCTGACTCTTTCTTGTAAATAGCCTTGTAAGTAGCTGCAATTCTCCCTCCAGCACTCCAGCACCTCCACCCTTAGCTAGCATTGTCTTGATGGATATTTTACCTTTCTTCTCTGCTTGCAGTTAATCAAGGGAGTTGCAATTCAGCTCAGTCTGAGACAAAACAGCCCTGTTGAGGCTCTTGTTGAGCTCATGCATCTCTACACTTAGTTTGACATGAGCTATGAAATCAAAGTAGTCTCTCCCTTCACTGATGTTGAGACAAGAAAAAGCACACTGATATGTCTGTGCTCGCTGACAGACTGAATATTTTGTGCATGGATATTTCTATTATTTTACTGCCCATTAGAAAGCCATTATTAGAAAGCCAGTTAGAAAGCCATTTCCCACCAATAGTGATAGCCAGCATAAGCTGGATGACTTTTGGAAGTCCGAAACTGGGATAAAAGGGTGTGGGATTGCCTTATAAATCTCCTGGTCGGGAATTGCACTTCACGTTATCAGTCTATTTGATTACTGGGGCCATTGGCAGTGAGGTAGCTTCAAGGTGTTTAGCAAACCCTACTTTCCACTGCTTTCTGTAAAGTCTAACTTAAAAGTGCTAATTGAAAGTGCTTAGAGAAACGTCTGCCAGGTCTGTGAAGTGCTCACTGAACAGAGAAACACATCTGATTGTGATCAACGGCATCTCGTCTCTGCCTTTGAGTCTCTTCAGCCTTGCAGTGTGTAGTCTCTCTGGGATTCCCGCTGAAATATGTAAGCTGAATTCTTATAAGCAGTCCTCCATCACATGCACTGGGTTGTAGAAGTTAAACATGAAAAGGCCACCTCGTAGTAAATCAGTCTGGAGTGAGTTACTGCTGTGGGACAGAATTGGCAGGGGAAGGAAGGGCTAGGTGACCTAGAAACAACCATTTGAATAATAACTCCTACCTTTTTGTACACTTAACACCAGATTGGATTAGAGAATAGAAAATTTACAGCAGGGAACACCTTTTGTATTAACTAGATTAAACTTCTGCTATTCCTGATGAAGATGGGTTTGTAAAAGCACTTGAGTCTAATCTAACACTCCTCCAAAAGCTGACAGAGCTGCACAGGGGGCATCTGTCACCCAAGCTTGGTGATATCCAGGTTCTGCAGTCACCCTGCACATGGTTTGCTGTCTTTAGGAGGCAACAGCAGGTTTGCTTCAGGAAAGCCCTCTGCACCAAGTTCTTGCAAAACCGAGAAGTGAAAGCAGTTGCTTTTTCTGAGAATGACTGACTGTTTTGATGAAGCAAGGAGTCCCCTTCCAGAGATGAGAAAAGCACTCCCCTCCTTTCTGTTTCTGAGGAGGCTCTGGAAGGATTTGGAGGGTGAAAAATTGCCTTATTTAATTATATATTCAAAGTTAATCTTCATCTTCAGGTTCAAAAGGTAGATCATTTATTATTGTTTTCTGCACACATTGATTCCTCTTCCCACAAATCAAAGAGCTGGTGGAGATCTACCTGTCTTGTCCCTGTTACAGTACCCTGGACTTTATTTATTGAAGTCTTTATTCCATGATGTGCTAGAAAACCATAGAGTCATAGAATAGTTTGGGTTGGAAGGGACTGTAAAGGTCATCTAGTTCTAACCACTCTGCCATAGGCAGGGGCACCAGTGTTTGGCCCTTTGTGACATTATAATATTTTCCTTCTTTTAAACCTATTTCTTCTCAAACAAACCAGAGGGAAACTTGGATTATTTGAATTTTGTGGTAGTACCTCCCTGAAAGGAATCCTCATAGGAGTATGAAGGGTTCACAAGAATCCTAAAGCACCTTACCTTGACTTTCCATAGTGCTAACATTCATTGGTATAAAAAAGTGGAAGCTAATGACCTCAGCCACCTTCCCTTTTAAATGTACCTGAATCCCAATCATATCAGCAGCTTCCTCCTTGGATTTAAAGCTGAGGATGACAACAAACCTTAATGCTGCACTTCACGGGCAGGGGCTCTGCTTCAGACCGTGTTGTGTTTCACAAATATGTGATGGAGTAATGATGACAAATACAAGAGTTTCCCTCAGCACTAAAGGAACTGGTGGTGAGGGAAAACAACCAAAACCCACCCAGTAATGTAAAAATAGTTCTTAGCTTTTTTTGCAAAAGCGAGTGGCTGGACATTTTTCCAGGCAGCAAGTCAAATGCCACTTTGCTGTGGTGGAGTTTTTGTATCTTCCTGCCGGGTTTCCTTGGGTGTCTTGGTTTTGCAGATAGGGTCGTGGAGAAGTTTTAAGTTGAAAGTCTTATTTGACACTGTAATCTTAATATAATTTAATGATCAGCAGGACTATCTTTTGTCCCTGCATAAAGTGAGGAGCCTCCTGACGCCACGCACTGGGTTTGATGCAAGGGACACCTTTCCATTCACTTGTTTCTCATGACTAACTATCATGAACATCAGAGCTGTTAAGACACCATGCCTGGTGTAATCTAGGCTTTTTCTTCTCTCAGTTTTTTTTTGCTCTGATTTTTCCATCAATGTGCCCAAACAACAGTGGAGGAGCCTCTTCCTTCTGCGAGTGAAGGAAGATTTGGCCTCTGCTTCTTCCGTCTTGAAGTGTCCCAGGTTTGTTTGTTATTTATATCTACAAGTAAAAACCATAGAAATATATAAATAAAACCCAGGACAGATACATTCCTTATGAACAAAATTATCTTCCATCATTTTAGCTGGCTAACTTTCAGACATTTGGTCTGGGCTGTCAGACGGTGGCATCAGAGAAACGTTACCTGCTTTGCCCTGGCATGTAGCTGTGGGAGCTCTTAGTTGTTGTTAGAAGGTGCTACAGGATCTGCCTTTAAACACCTTTGTATGTAACCACAGTTGCATCAATAAATCTCTTGTTCTGGGATTGGTTTTCACAGGCTTTACTGAGAAACTCAGTTTTCAGGAAGATAAAACGCTTCATTTATAGCCATGTTACTGAATTTTGGTAACCCCTAAAAGTAAAACTCTTAAATGAATCACTTAATGAGGGCCATGGGAGAGAGAAAATTTTATGGTGGACAGATTTAATCTGGATTTACAAGTAGCTCAGTTTTTACGGTCTGTATTTCTCAAACTATTACCAGGAATCACGGTCTAACTCAATCCAGATGTGCACTAAAAACGTCAGAGGAAGAAAATCCTATTAAAAAGGAATGTGATGGCATGTTTCAGGGGTCCAGGCCACGTTTCAGTGATTCACTTCAGGTGAACCCCACGCACTGAAGCCAGGAGCGAGGGGCAGCTCTGGTGCGCAGCATCCCTGCCTCGTGCATAGCGTGGATGTGTCTGGGTGTGAGTGTTGGGGCTCCCCAGCTCTGTCCCAGTCTGGGGCAGGGGGCTGCCGGCTGTGCAGGCAGGCAGCAAGCAGGTGGCTGGAGATAAACCCAGGGCCACGTGCAGGAAAGCTGCTGCTGGGCCTGAGCCGGGGGGCTGAAGCCGCTCTCCAAAACCACACCGCTGGGCCAGCTGCCACGCTGGGCTGCCGAGGCGGGCGCCCACAGCACGGCCTCCCTCACCCAACCCCAGGCTTCTTCTCGTCATAGGGCTGCTGCTGGGGTCTTGCTGAAGGGTTTTTTCTCACCTGCTTGTCAGCAGCAATTGTTCTGAATGACCTTTTCCCGGTCGTGTCTTCCCCCCCCCCCCCCCCCCCCCCTTTAAAAAGTAGAAGGCTGCAAAGAGGTGTTTGCAGCTGCTTTGGAGGTGTGAGTGTGGAGCAGGATGAGGGAGATGCCAGCCTGGGGTCTGGGTATGTGAGTGCAGGGACCTACAGCGGCAGCAGAGAGTGCCTGGGAGCAGGGAGAGCAGGGTTGCATTGCTGGCTGGGAGCAGAGAAGAGGAGGGAAGCAGAAGTCCAGGCTTTGGGATGAGGAGGTGCTGGGAAGAAACTTCTCAGCAGGAGAAGCACAGCTTGTGAAGGAATTCCAAATGCGCTGGCAGGCAACTGGGATTGAGAAGGGCTGGCAACCTGGTCATGAAATGCAGGTCCACTTATTGACTCCATCTCCTTTCCTGCCATCTCATCTGTCATGGCTCTGCATGTCCCTACCCAGGCCGTGCCAGCTCCTTGTACAAAGCTTTCATAGCTTCTCCTTTGCAGACTGTGAGAAACATCTCTAATTAAAATTTCGAAGACTGCCAAATAAAGCGAAACAAAGAACTTAAATTACAACGCAAGCGCCCCGAGAACGGGAGGGACAAGTCCTATGAAGGTTTCTTGATTTACATAACCACTCCCTCGGCTCCTCTCATGGCAAGCCCTGCTCCTTTTCTTTTTTAAAAGGTGACATAGCCCCTCTTCTTGGATTCGATTTGGTCCTTCAGGGCTGGCTCACACTTCCCTTTGCCAGTCCATTGGTTCTCTTGACTGACCTATCAGGCTTTTTTTTTCCGTGTCCGGGCCGCGTGGTCCCTCGGCAGTGAGCCCTGGCTGGTCCCATTGTCTTACAGGCTTCCGGACTCGCCCCTACATCGTAACTACAGGCCACAGCAACAAGTAACTGCAAACAGACTATCACTAAGTAGCTGCGAACTGACTATCAGTATCCGACTACTAAATAACTCTCCAACCCCCCAAACAGTACAGCTTCCAGGCGTGTTGACGTGAGTAAACTCCTGCTTGTAATAAACCCGCCTTATTTATTTCTTACGCAGACTCCTAAAAAAGAAAGAAATAAAAGTAATGTAATTACCAAAAATGCTGTAAGTTGCGTAAGTTTATTTCTGTTTGCCCTTAACATCCACATGGTCTACCAGTAAATGCCATCTCTGCCATGCAGCAGGTGCTGTAACTGTGCAGCTCCTTGCAGAGGAGCACGTGGTGAGCAAGAGTAAATGTAAACTTGCTAATTGTTATTCCTTCCGCCTTGACCGAGTGACCTCATCTTTGAGCCCTTGTGTATTTGTGCACCTCGGCATTGACTTGTGCCTCAACTCCTTTCGGATACCTGGAGACAGAGGTGCTGTTTGACTGAGGCACTTTTAAGCAGTAAATTTGACATCATTTGCCATGCAAGGTTCCCATTCCTCGCTGGCCTGACCTTAGCCCTGCTCTGTGCTCGTACTCGGACATCTTGCTTTAAAACCCTGCTGTATTTCACTGGACTGCTGAAATTTGGACTGGTAAAACACTGGTACTTTACCATTGGAAAGATGATGTGCAACTTCCAGCAGGCACTGGGTCATCTGTGAGGTTAAAAAAGTGGGAATTATCAGAGAAATATTTATTATTTGTGTTTTGCTCCACGTGAGGCACCTGAGTGTGACTGCTCCCTCCAGCCTGGCAGGTTTGGCTCTGCCCAGCTCCAATCCCTTGCAGTGCTGCAACCTTGGCCTCAGCCCCTCAAGCCAAGGCTCAGGGCTGATGAGAGACAGAACATACATTTTGGTGGTGCCCAAGGGACCTGTTTGTGCATGTTGTGCAAATACTGGATAAGCAGTAACCCCTCCTCTACCTATTTAAAAACTCAAACTGGCCCTTTTTCACGTGAATAGATGTTAACTGCTTTAACTGCTACTTGTTCACTATGCTTCCTATCTCTTAGACCTTTGTTTCAATAGGCTTTGTATCTTCTGTCTTTTTCTCTCTCACTTTCTACTCCAGTAACCTGTTGCAAAGATTATTATTTAGAAAGTGCTCTGTACTTTCCCTTTTTTTTTTTTTTTTTTCTTTTTTAAAGAATGCAGAGGTCAAACATATTAAGGAGAAAAATGACATGAACTAACAGATAACATGAGGGGAAGCAGCTTCAAGTTGTGCCAGGGAAGGTTAAGGCTGGATATTAGGAAAAACTTCTTCATGAAAGGGTGGTTAAGCATTGAAACAGGTTCCCAGGGGAGGAAGAACCATCCCTGGAAATGTTCTGGACGCATCCAGCTCCAGGCCAGGGCACGCTGGGCAGACTGCTGCACTATGGAAAAGCAGCTGAATTATGCTAGAAACAAATTGCCTCTGAATCCTACACAGCTGTAATCCCTAATGTTGTATTTTACCTACCTAATCAAATGTGATTCAGGCTGATTTAGTGTTGAACCAACTCCGGTGTAAAATATTGTCCTGTGAAAAAAAACTCTGGGAAGTTCATCTCAGCTTGTTTGTTGGTTTAATATACAATGTTGGGCAAATAACCTAATCTCTCTCTCTTTATTTATCCCATGTGTGTGAAATTCTGTAATCCTGAAGAAATGTGGTGAAGGTTATTGTTTATAAAGTGCTATGAACTATATTTTTTAAATAATAGAAAAAAAGGAGGGAGGGGGGAAGAAGAGAAACCATCTAAGAATTTAATCCTATTTCCATGTATTTGTTTAAAAAAAAAAAAAAGAATGTGAACTCCTAGTTCATACAAGCAAACAAATCTACCCTTTGGAATTTAAATTTTTTTTTTTCCTTTTTTTTTTTTTTTTTTCCTGGGCTGTGTTAGATTGTCAGTGGGAACACTGATGGTATCATCACCTGCTTGAGAATTTATAATTACATTGCCAAGTATCCAGGCACGGCTTTTCAGTCAAGCTTTATTTGGAGGGCACCACCATTAACTGTATCTCTGCAAAGGAGACTTTCTCGTGGTGGTGAGTGTGTAATGCCTGAATGTCATCTGCAAATGTCCTCTAAAAGAGTCATCAGTGTGACCCAAAGGGCTGGGGAGAAATCCCAGCCTGTGGAATGGAGCACTGGAGTAACTCAGCACCTTGCACAGCTGCACTGGGTAGTTCAACTCCTCTCCACCACCTGTGGTTAATAAGAATTGCCACACTTTCTTCACCTTAGGAAGGAGATGAATCATACCTGTTCTTTTCAATTTATCTTCATCAAAGGCCTTCACAGGCTACTGATAATTTTTGTCTTTCTCTTTTGAACTTTCATGAATTTTTGGCAAAAAGCACAACTCAGATTAGTTTTTAAGTAATTTTTTTTTTTTTTTTTAAATAAGTGTGCAATACAGCTTTTCCTTTTGGGGATGGACCCAGAGCTGCATATTGGATCTATAGTTACTTAGGCTTTGATTTTTTTCACTGTACTTTATGAACTTGCTACATGATTACAAACTGATACAGAGGCGGTTGCATCAGTTTTAGCTGATAAAACCCAACAGTGTTACTGTTTTTGCATATAAATATATGAAACATGTATGAGTAAAGGAACATCAGTATCTTCTGAGTAATAACTTTATTGAGCTCTCAATTAGAGTAGTAGTCAACTTTCTAAATAAAGCAGAGTAGTCATTTCAGCCTGGGTCTCCCACTGAATACGACAGTGTCAATCTCTCTTTACATTTAGCACAAAACTTTTTTCCTAAGAAGCTCTTCCCTAAAACATTTTTCCAAGCAGGTGTATTTTCTCATACACACTCAAGCTTTAGTTGATAAAGGAATCCCCAACCAGTAATGAATCCCTGCAGGAGATTCCTTTCAGAAATATAAAAGAAACCAGAAAATAGATGTTCTATGTGAGGCTTTCTTGCAGTAACTGCAGTGTTAGCAATCCTTGGTCTAACTTATCCTTTACAGAGAGGGTTGGACTTCCCGTGGTCCCTTCCTACCTGATTAATCCTAGGATTCTTACATTCAGAATTCTATCTCCTTTGCAAAGGGACACTGTTGCTCTCATATTGGCTACTTTTTCAAGAAGAGCTATGCAGCACTGCCACATTTATGCCTTCAAGCATCCAGTGGTACAAATGGCCTTGTTTGTTGATGTATCTGATGTTTTTGTACAGATGCTACATCAGTTCTTGGACTGACAGATCCCAGACTCTGCTATTTACTGGATGGATTCCTCTTTCTCTATGCAGTCATCATGACAGCGCTTTTTGTGAAAGCCAAGGTCAGTCAAACCAAACACAGATGGCTTTGGTGGTGCAAACTACTTGGGCTGATCTGGAAAGTGGGAGTGGAGACGAAGCATGTCCCTTAGAATGAGATATTTTTATTATTTTATATTCTCTCTCCTTTTTTTGTTTGGTTTTTGTTTGTTTGGTTGGTTTTTTTAAACTTTCCTCTGTTTCTGGTGTCCACTCCAGCAACCTGGGGAAGTTCCTTCCAAAGGTTCATGAATGGAGAAGAATATATGAGAGTGTTTTGATGCCACAGTTATGGATGTCATCAGAGATTCTGGATATTGTACCTTGGAAATGCCTGATGAAGTCTGATGTGGATATTTTCTGCTGCTTTGTCATTGGAAAGGGAGGAAGGGATATACAGAAAATTCAGGATAGATGACAAGCTTGTGAAGGATGTATTAAAATTGTCTCAATAATTCAGATTTCTCTGATAGTATGAGCGTGATGATGCAGATGATATAACCCAAACAACCATGGGAGAGGAGTTCATAGTTGCCACAGACATGATTCTACACCTAAATATAAACATAGCTAGAGAATTACTTTTAATAAAAATTTAACATGTGATAATAACAAGGCTAAAGCAATACAGAATGTAGTTTGATTTTTTTTTTTTTTTAAAGACTAAAACACAGAGTAGCTGCTCTCACTGACCTAAAACTGCCTAAAACTGAAAAAGGAATGGGCAGCAATTGTGAGCAGCTGAACCAGAGTAGCTACAGAAGGGAAATCCTTTGCCTGCTAGTTACCACTCATGTCAACTTACTGTGGTGGCACCAGAGCCCTGCAAGCCAGGTACTGCTCCTGAGGGGAGCAGGGATTCCCAGCAGGGCACCACGAACTTTGCAGGCAGCACTTTTGCTGGAGGACTTGGGTGCCAGGTGTGCTTTTGCTGGTTAGCAGCCCCAGGTACCCTGTTTTGCCTAACACAGGCTGCAGCTCTGATTTTATAGCCTGATGGAGCTTCTTTTGACAGTACAGGACTACGGCAGGAACAGAATAGAGATACAAGATCTGAGGAGGGGAGTGCAGGGGACAAACCCAGCTGTCTTGAGCTGTGAACTGGCGTTATGTGCAAGTAAAAATGACTTTACTGCTGAGAGCAACCTCGTGTGGGGATAAAAGTGCCAGTGCGGCAGTGGGTTATATTGATGGGGCATGTAGCCCCATCAGTGCCACAGGTGGCTTCTCATGGGTTGCCCTGTTTCTCTCACAGGAGAGAAGGAATGAAAGAACTGAAGGGAGCCACTCTCTCTCTGCTCATGGTTTGGTTTCTCTTCCAGCTTAGCCAGGCCTCTGAACCACAGCTGAGACCAGGCCAGGATGATGTGTACAATGTAAGTAACTGCTGGTGTTTGTTTCTAAATCTGCTACCCAGACAGACCTTTTTGGGCACTTACAAAATAGTGAATTGCCTGTGGGTTAGAAAAACTTTGGATGAACCAGCTAATGAGTAGGCTATACATGTTTGTGTGCATGTTTGCAGCACTCGTAAGGAGGAAAGAGAAAACCTCACAAGGGCAGCTTCTGCTGTCACCAGTCTGGCCAGATAGTAGATAGATATTTGGGCTGTAGGTTCCTGACTTGAAAGGGGACAGAAACAAGATCCTGTCTGTCCTTCCTAAGTGTTCACTCACGGCAGCATTAAACTCTAGCTAGTTTTGCTGTGTCTAGTTGTCTTTTGATTTTAATTTTTTTTTTCTCGGGCTTTTGGCCATAGCCACATCCTGCTGTGAGTTCTGTTTAACTGTGTAATGTATGATCACTAATGCAATTTTTTTTCAGTCTAAGTGTAGCCTGTCACCTTTTCAGTAACACTCTGTCAGCTGTGTTATGCTGACCTGAAATCCCTCCTTTGCCCTGGTCTAAGGTAAACTTTTCCAGCTAAGAATTGTGTTGGCCATAAAATTTCTGCAGCTTCTTGATGCAAATTTAGATGAACTGCTCTGCAAGAAAAATAAAGCACATGGATGTTCACTCTCCAGTGGGAGAGAGAGCATGAAAGCCAATCCTTCCTCCTCACACTCTCTTATTTTCAACTCGTTTCTACTTGAGAAAGGTTCTTGATGCAACAGCTTGCAGTTTTGTGCTGCACAGACCACCATTTGTCATTTCCATGGCTTAGTTGTAGATATTTTTGTTGACAGTTGCAACAAAGAGTAAAATTAATTTCTAGCTCAGTTATAGTACTTGTGAACCACACTGGGTTCCTTTTATTTCCTGTGTTAAGTCAAGATCTATTACCTCATTATCACGATGTCCATGATAATGAGCTTCTTGCTTTCTCGTTTCAGAAACTGACTCGTGGACACAGAGATGACTACGATGTTCTGGGGGTAAAGCGAGGTGCAGACCCTGAGCTGGGCGGGAGACACCAGGTAACTTCCTCCCACACATACCCCTTTTTTCTTCTAATCTGGTCCCTTCCATCTCGTGTCTAACCGCTGCTCAGACACGCAGGCAGGCACTCATCACACCTGTGCTGAACACAAGTGCCTTCCTGGAGAGGGAACGACACGATCTGTGTCATAACTCGGGTGCTGGCAGCGCGGGGGGAGAGGAGTAAACCTCCCCTCTCCTTTGGTCTCTGCCCCCCCCTTCCCTTTGCTGAGAGCTTTTGCAGCCACCCAAGATAGGAAGTGACACCCAGCTCCGGGGCGGATGCGGAGCAGGCGAGGCAGCAGTGGGTGTTTCACCAGACCTTGCTGCCTGTGCTGCTGCCAAACAGGCGCCAACAAAGCGGAGCAGCGGCCCAAACAATCATTTCTGCTGCAGAGCCCATCAGTTTCTAAGGAAAAGGGAGGGAAAACCTCCTGCATCGGCATGTAAGGGCTTGCCTGCAGGTGACAGCGGTAGGGATTGAGCAGGGAAGAACTAGTGTTACCAATTATTAAAATGAAATTAATTTTCCAGAGAACAAGTTGTCCGAACAGAGCCTTGTGGGTGGAGGCAAGATGGACTGTGATGTGCAGGGCAAGTCCATAGATTCGTAGCTGTGCCATAGAGCAAATGCACAGGCATGTACAAGGTGGAGGGGGATGCTGGTGGTGCAACTTGTGGGCAACATTCTTCTTTTGTTTTACAGCAGAGAAGAAAGAACCCCCAGGAAACTGTGTACACTGTGAGTAGAGAGGGCTGGAGGGGTAGCTGGAAACAGGAGGTTCTGTTTCATAGAAGACCTTTTTCCCCTCTACCCAATTTGAGCTTTGGTTCAAATTTAACAGCTGCTTTCAAAGACTTCTCCTCTTGCCCAAAAAATCCTCCTCAAGCCTTTTTTTATTTTTTTTTTTTCTAGAAAGTTTCTGCTCACTTCTCTGTGATAAAACACTGACTGTCTGGGGAGATGAGGAAAACAATTTGGATCAAGATACCTTCTGATCCCTTTGTGTTAGGGCATTAGTGAAAATCAACCTTTATTCCATCTCACTGATGCTGCAGTATTTTATGTGCTTGTTCTCCAGTGGCTGTGACTGCTCTCTGGCAAAGGCCAAGTGCCAGTGCATCTAAGAGTGGCTGCTTAGGAACCTCTTTAATTGATTTGACTTTGGCTAGACATGGTGGTCTGTGCTCCAAAGGGTTGATACATTAATGTTAATGCTCATGTCTTAACTCAGGTCTTTCTGGGTACTCTTGCTGAGAAATGAGCTTGTTTCCAAGGCTGGCCTCCATCATTATGGAGTCAGACACTCTGATCACAGCTGGTTTGTAAGTGTTTGGGAACTGCTTCCCCAGATGGAGGAAGAAAGGAAGAGCTCCTTTTTCTTAATCTTCACCCTGCAGTGTTAAGAATTCCCTTTCCTCTGGGCCTGAGCCTCATGGTTGGGTTTGTCTCCTGAACAAACTCTGCTTAAAACTTTACTTTGGGGAGCTTTTGACAGATGAGTGTCTGGCACTCATCTGGATAAATGACTCGGTTGAGAATAGAGATATACTGGAGATGAGGGGGTATTGATATGCTACACAGACTTGATCACATACAGCATCGATTCACATGCACATCGGACAAGTCCCACTGCTATCCCTTCTTCTCTGGAACAGACTGAATTTCTGAAGGCAAGGCAGCCCCGGAAGCAGAGGCTTGGAGTGTGGTCACCCAGGGGCTGGCTTGGCTTTTCTAGAAACAGGCTGACACTTTCCCCCTCTCTGCACGCAGGCACTGCAGAAGGACAAGATGGGTGAGGCATACAGCGAAATCGGAATGAAGGGAGAGGTGAGTTCTACTTTCCTTCCTGGTGAAATGTTTCCCAGGACAAAAAAACAATTCCTCATCACTGCTCCCCTACAGGGCAGTAGTCCTGGCTGCACGCAGCCCCTTGCACGAGGCAGTGTCCTTGTTGCACAGCAATTACAGGCACAGCTGGGAGCTGTTTCCTGTAGGAACCAGTTCAGTGCAGCAGTAGGAAAGACATGTAGCTCTGGTCTCAGAGAAGGCATAAACCCAGGTGGAGATCAGTCAGCTTTGTCCCATTGGCATTACAAACACAGCCCCTACACCAGCAGCGTCCCTGGGCACACTGAATAATGTCAGCAGAAAATACTCCAACTTTCGGACAGAAAACTCTGCTGGATGCCCTGGCTGAGCAGGCAGAGGGTCTGAGATGGGTGAGGAGTAGCTGAAGGAGTGTCTGTTGTCAAGTGCTGCAATGTCTGTGGTCCAGCAACTCACAGCAGCTGAGCATGTTCCTCCAGAGCAATTTGGAGCTGGAAGTTCACCATTCCCCCTCCAAGGGCTGCCGAGGCTGGATGGCATTACAGGCACAGGAAACCATGTGCAAGCTCCTCCTTGGGCCTGTCTTCAGACAAGGAAGGAGGGACACATTCTCCTTCCCCCAGCTCCCCTCTCAAACATTTAAGAATGTTAATATACGAATACGACATATATAAGAATATATAAGAATATATATAAGAATACGACACACCAGTCGTATCTCCAGCTACAGCAAATGGACAGGTTTTGCTATGTGCACAAGCTGCTGGGGGAGGGGAGCTGGTGTTGAAAACAAACCATCTGGGGACACTTGTTTATGGCAAAATGAAACATTGTTGTGACCTACAGAGGTTCTATATTAAGTCAAAATGTCATATATATATATAACCTTTCATTTCCTTCTGAAACATGAAAAAAGAGGCATTTCAAAGCAAAGTTTAGTGCTGAGAAATGCTGAAGTAACACTGACATGTAATCTCCTCCCCATTTATGTTCTGATGCCCCATTGCCATAGTCAAGCTCTGTTCATGAGCTATGGGTCTATAAAGCTGCACCGTGTTTTTATGAATGTTTCCGTTCCTGGAGGGATGAGAACACCAAAAATCATGTCCCGTTCTAGATATGTGACCATTTAAGAGGTTGCTGCAATTGTAACTGTAGCAGGCATTACTCCTTGCCACATGTTTTTGATAGTCTAATACTAAATAATCAGCATCTATAGGAATGCCTCCAAAGCTCTATACATCCGGAAAATCAAAGAAATAGCAGCATTGTAACAGTATGACAGAAAAATATGTCAGCAAACCAAAATAATTTCCTTTTATTTCCAATCTTCGTTTTCTCCTTTACAGCCCTTGCAGTGTGTCAGGGCTGGTCTAGACTTAGCAGGTGCTTTCCCTTTTGTGAAGAGCAGGTCCAGGCCAAGCACAGCTGCCAACCCTCAGGACAGGATGGGGGAAATCAGGGGGTTCTTCCTTTTTGCATGATAAGGAAAAATACCTATTAATCTATCCTTACTTTTCTTTCCCAAAGCAGCAGAGGCGGCGAGGCAAAGGCAACGAAGGTGTCTATCAGGTAGGCAACGGGTCCAGGAGCTGCTCCCCTCATTTCTCTTCATGGGTTAATTGTAGCCCGTAGTTACATATCCAACTGCACTGTCAGTGGGACGTGATGAAACGAGAGCTTTCAAAGCATCTTTCTGAGGAGAAGTTACTGAGATTCAGGGCAAAGGCTGCACTGATGGCACTTTGATAAAGTGGCTGCACACTCTAAATACAGCTGCTGCCCTGGTAGGAACCATTTCCATGGTCCTACACCTTAGAGAAGCACCTTTTGACTGTGGCAGACGGTGCACGGAGTTCTGTCTCCACATTTTTTATTGCTTCAGTGGAAACCTAGAGGTTGCCAAGCAGCTGTTGTAACTCAGGGCATCAGTGGTTCGGGCCCCCTCGCCGTAGCACAGAGCACAGGCTGCTCAGCACCTCCAGTCCCTTGGTGCACTGCAAGGGTTCAGAGTTGCTCACAGCTGACAACGGGCAAGGAGTCCCTCAGTAAGGTCTTAGCTGGGTCACCAGGCATAACTGTTCCAAAATGCATTTTACTTTCTGCAGAAGCCTGTACATTGTACTGACATCTCAAAATGACACAAACACAATACATATAAAAAAGTTCTTCAGGTGCAGCACATGCCAGGGAGCTTTCCTGTAACACAGTGATTCTGTAGCTAAAGACACCTTTCTGCAAGCCCACCTTTACTGAGATATCACAGGAGCCTCATAAGTAGCACCAACCTCCCAGTGTTCTCAGTGCACTACTGAATATTCATAGCAGGGAAGTGAAGGGTGAAAGGGTAGCTGGAAGTTTTACAAGCAGGCACCAGGTACCTCGCTAGATCCTCTCTGTTGGAAGCCCCAGTTCTCTCTGTTCTGGAAGGCTCCTGGGCTGACAGGCAAGCCTGCTACATCTATTTCCTTGCTCTTGGAGCAGTTGTTCCCATGGCTGCCGCAGAGATCTGTAACACAGAGGTCACAGCTGGCTTACCAGAGCAGACTGGCAGGAAAAGGACTCTGGAGTTGCAGGAGGGGACGTGAGGGGATGCTTCCCGAGGTTCACAGCCATCTGAAGCTCTGCTGCCAACTTACTTACCCAGAGTCACATCTGACTTCTTTTCCAAATCAAAGAGAAATCCAGAGAACAAAGTTCATGATTTGATGTCTTCATTTAGTTACCCGAGTTCACTCTAGCATCAGTTAGGTCTTAATAATAATATGCAAATAAAATGCACTCCAAAGATCTTCATAACCAGTTAGGATGAGTTGCTGTAGTCATATGTTCATAACAGTTATTCAGAATGTACCTTGCCTTCAGATAAGTGACAGTTAGCTATTGGCACTGTACAAAATCTATGGAATCACTCATTTTCCCTGCAGGGAAAAAAAAATTAGAATTATGCTGTGGAGCCCCTGCCACCCTGGGGCTGGCCAGTCAGCACTAAGGGAAATTTTAGGGAGAACTTGTCCCTCACCTGTTTTTCTCTTTTTCAGGGACTCAGTGCAGCCACCAAGGACACCTACGATGCTCTTCAAATGCAGACTTTGCCTCCCCGCTAAGTGGGAGTCACAGAGGGGATGGGCAAGAAGGAGAGATGCCCACACGCTTTGGTGGGGAGAGGAGGGGAAGCCTTTTTCATCCGACACAAGCACTGCATGTTTTCTCTGTGCAATAACCTCCTTTGGTTGGTGCACAGAGGGAGTGTGTCTGGAGTCATCCAGTCCCTTCACCCTTTCCTCCTGAATCATGCAACTGCAAGCTTTTGCTGTTAAAATGTACATATCTGTAAAGTTGTTTCCAATAATAGTGGTTAGTAGGCTGATTTTGTTTGTTTGTTTGTTTGTTTGTAAGGTTTGTGTTGTGGGACCAGAACACTCCTTCTAACACACACAGCTGTTCCCACAGCTCTGCCCTGCCTTGCAGGGGTATCATGACATGATACAGGGGTATCATGGTTACATTGCATTTATACAACAGATAGGGCTGTAGTTATTTCCTGTGGTATTTATCTTAAGACTGACACCTTTCGCTTTAAATTTGCCTTTTAAAAACTGCTTCAGTTTTTAAAAAAGTGCTCCAGATTACTTTTTTTTTCTTCAGTTGTAAAAAGTGACGTGATGTTAGTGTAGTGCAGGACTGAGGCTGACTGGCAACGTTTCAACACGAAAAAAAAGAGCACCAAGCTCCCAGAAAAGATCAAGCAGTGGCACTGCCAACCATCCAGCACTTGGAGCTAAATATGAGCCAGGTAATCTGCATGAGAGACTTCTCAAAAGGCAGAAGATGATACCCCTGTTACAATGAAAACATGGAGAATGGAATCCTATAAATCACTTCCGGGCAACAGAAACTGTACAAAAGCCAATTTAAATCCAGTTTCCAAACCAGTCTAACATCAGGTTACCTCTAAAAGATGCAGGTGTGATTCCAAAGAGGTACTAGGTCAATAATTTTGATGAATTAATAAAGGCAGTGGCAGACCTGTGTGTGCAGGGAAGAGGTGTGAGAACGGGCTGAGAATGAGACCTGCCACATTCAGCCCAGCTGAACCGACTTGCACCCAACAGCATAAATCTTCCAGGGAAGCTGGGGAGGACAGTATTCCAACAGGAGCTTCTAAACACATCCTGAGCAGTGGGATGGGGTTTTGGAAAAATGCCCCAAGGCCCAGTATAAAAAGGACACTCACCTCCTGCTGCTGCTGCAGCATCAGTTTTGCCTGTGACTTACAAGGCTGCACAATGACACCTGCAAGAACTCAGCAAGGACAAAACCAGCCCAGCAAAATAAAGCTTGTTTTACCTCGGGTCTGGAGTTGACCAGCTCATTTTGTCAGTCTTCACCGAAGAAGCAGAGCTAAAGCAAGACTGTGGGAACAAAAGTTCTGCCTGGATGAAGTTATGTCTTCTTTTCAGGGACTGGGTGGGTTAGCAGCAGAAAAACTTGCTGAAGTTGCTGCTATGCAAGTGACAAGGTTGCTTTACTTCTTCAGCAGTAAAACTGTACCTGCAGTAGGTGCTTGTAGCTTTTAAAGAATATTTCCAATAAATTAGAGAAAAAAAAAAAGTAAACTGAGAGATGGTAACGAATGTTTCTTGAAGAAAAAAAAAAATTCCTAGATCCCTTAGTGTTCTTCTGCAAGGACAAGAAAAATCTGAGAGAACTGGGGGATACCTCAGCCAGCTAACCTGAAAAATTCAGTAAAGTTACTGCTGCAAAACACCAATGCAAGAACAAACAACTGAAAACAGCTTTCTCTTTTTAAATAATCACAACCATACTTGTAAGATGTAGAAATCACAAGTTTTGGCAGCACAGAATACCAACCACTAAACAATAGGAATGAAATCCTCTAGGGGAAAAAAATATCACCTTTATGCTCTTTATATATTTAAAAGGGTACTTTGACTCAAACACTCGTTTTAGGGACACTCACCGTAGGTGTGAGCTGAGTCTCCTCTTTGCCTTCAGGAAGCAACTGGAGATGTTTCTGCTTTTAGGAGAGGAGCTGATAAATAGAGAAGTGGAACAAAAACTTCAAGCAGCATGCAAAAAACCCATTCTCTCTCCTCCAGTTTGAGACAAAGGGCACGAAGGACCAATCTTCTGCCCCACTTTGATCCATGGAGGGAAGGGGAATCAACCTCCCCTAACACATTCAAAAACTACAAACAAGTGCATACATGTTAAAACACTTGGAAAATGGTTTAATGATGTTTACAACAGAAATTAACTGTACAATTACAGTAAGTTTAATATATATAAAAAATTACAGCAGACAAATGCATCTACACAAAATCTACCTTTTCATTCTGATTTACTGTAATCTACACAATCTCTCAATGCCTACAGCTATCTGTAGGCAACCACTGGGAAAATAATAATAATAATAATAATAACAATAATTATAAAGGACATCTTTAAAGAGACAGCATTTCGCCTTCCTCCTCACCCTTAGTGTGATCAGCAAGGTTTTGAAATGTGTGGGACTCTCACATTTCATTCTCAAGAAAAGCTTGGGTTGGGTTTGGGTAGGGTACTCCCATATGGCCCTTGATTTCAAGTGTTCTGCTGACCTCAAGTGTATAAATGCAGTGTATGAGGAAGGGCAAGAGAAAAAAAAACCTCCCAGCCAGTGTAAGCAGGCAGTTGCACAGAGCAGTGAAACCATTAGGACCAAAAACTTGCCTTATTTAGGGAAAAAAAAGCAAAAAGCAAAAAAGGACTGCCCAGATGCTACAGACATTCACAAATCCTCATCTCACTGGAAACTATAACCAAATTTAGAAGAAAAGGCTTGGTTTTCCACTCCCACTTCTTCATACAAAGGGGTACTTTTCAAATTAACATGTTAAATTATTGGGGTTTTTTTGGTTTTTTTTGGTTTTTTTTTTTTTTTTAATAAAATTTAAGCTACTTCCTCTTTGGCCCATCCCTTAAAAACAGTGAAAACCCCTTTACACTGAGAAAGAACCTCAGGTCAATGGGGGAAAAAAAAAAAGAACATGCTGTCTCTTTAAAAAGAAAGAAAGAATCCCAGTTGGGAGCGGCCATCAGTGAAAATGCAATCCAAATTGGCGGTCTGGTGGAAATTCCTCATGGAATATTATGTACAGCTTAAAAACCCTTTGCAGTTGGTTTTTTTTCTTTTCATTATTTATGAACACCTAGGCAGTGAAAACTGTTATGTTAATACATACATAGACACACCCAAAACATACAAAAATACTATTATTTCAAACTACTAAGAATAGGACAAGTTCAGTTATCTCCATGCTATGACTTTAAGAGCATTACACTGAAACAAACAAGAATTTAAACGACAATTTTTTAATATCCCAGAAATATACCAAAATATACATCTAAGCTTTGGAATTACTGAGGTTAGACTAATGCAAGTGCTGGGTAATCGTACTTAATACACAAGTCTAAGGTTCTGCAGGAAAGAAATTATCTTTGGTATCTGCATCAGGCTAATAATATTAACATTTGGATTTTGCTTTGGGATAGAGCTTGTATGACCCTAGAACCAAACACCCCCCAATCAACTGAGATTAAAAAGATCCATGTAAAAAGTTCCTCCATTTGCAATCCCCCCCCAAAAGTTAAAAAGTCACAGGCATCTACCTAGCATAAAAGGTTGAGAAATACAATGCATAGTTGCACAGTGGTGCTGCAAAAATAAAAGAAATCTAGAAAAAAGGAACTAGAGGAGAAATGAAAAGCTGCTTCTTCTTCTTCTTTCAGGGATTTCTCACAACAGGACAGCCTCTTCCAAGCAGTGAAGGGGGGGGGGGGAAGCTCAGAAGTGCACCTCAGCGTGTATTAATCAACATCACCCAGCCCCCAGAGGGTTAAAGCACCCAGCAGAGCAGCCAATCCTGCACCCAAGTCTTCAGCTCCTCAACCCACCTGCGAAGCCCCTCCGGGCCACCCCTTCCCAGCGCCTGCACCCCAGATTTCACCCTGGAGCAGGGAATTTCCTCCTGGGGTGTTTCAGAGCCCCGGTCTAGCAGAGACTCTTGCCCTGGCCAGACCGGCCTCACAGATGGGCTTGGTGCTGAAGACGCCCTTTGTCTTTGGTTTGTTTGTTTGTTTTGAGTTTATACAATCATTAGGAAATCTTTGGTTTTGGCTGGAAATTTTACAAGAACAAAACAAAACAAAGAAACCGCCCCCTCCCGACTTATAGCAGCCACCGTGACCTGACAAAGCTTCTCTTTCCCATGGGGGTAGGGGAACTACATTCAAATAAAGATGGACCGGGTTAAGGATGCAGCTTCTGGCCAGGTTGGGGAGTGGGGGAAGGGATATAGGATTGTCAAATAATAAAGAAGAAAATTAAATATTTGGAGATTTCTATTTTTTTCCTTTGTTTTTTTTTGGTCATGTTTAAAAAGTGAGTAGCATGTACGCAGCACTGGGCTGAGAGTGCCTCCGGGCCCTGGAGTTCAGTGTGGCCCCGGGATGGGAAAAGGCAGCGCAGGTGGCCCTTTTCCGTGGAGAGTGGGGGGGAGTGGAGACTAACCAAGAGGACCCCTTGTAACCAAAGGAAATAAGATAAGATTGCAATTTGCCCTCACTTTGCAGTAGCTTTTAAGCAGCGACATTCAGAGGCGTTAGGGGGTCACCTCCCCAGGTTGCAGGTCACGGGGTGCTATAGGCCAGAGTTCAGTGTTAATCAAAGGAGGGAGGGCAGACTTGGCAACTCTGTGGGGTTTGGAGAAAGTTAAAGCAAGTTACTCAGTTACGAGTTAGAAATGAGGTATACGACAGCTCCTGTACCTGTGGCGGATAAACACCCCACACCTACTCACACCTAGCCTTCGACACTACCACAGAGGAAGGAAATGGAACAGCACTGGTGGGGACGCAGAAGCTACTGCCCAGCTCCTTCCCATGGATCGCTGGCACATGAGGCGCCCCTCGGGGCCCAGTGCTGCTCCAGCCCTCTCCAAGCCACCCGAGGGCGGCTCTGCAGCGGTCCCTTCCCTTCCCTGGCTTGCAGGGAGGCACAGTCCGGCTCCCTGGGAACTCGCGGGGAGTGGCCCTGATCTCCAAGCCTTTCGCTTTGCCTTTTCCCCTTGGACTCGCTCAGGTGCAGGGAGCACCGGGGTCACAGAGGCCGACACACAGAGAGTGAATGGGGGAAGAACTAAAGGTTTTGTCTTAACTGCCTTGTTCTCAGGACACTGTCACAGGTGCTCTTGTTCCTAAATTGTTTCCCAAGGGGGTTGTGCTATCTCCACGATTTGCCCCTTGACGTGCCGTTCCCGAGGTCTCAGGATTTCTATAGTTCAATAATTTCAGGTTTTTATAGCACCTCAACATGCCGGCTTTGAACGCACACAAAGTTATGACATTCAGGGTATGGGGCTCCAGTAGCTGCTGCTACAAAATTCAGCAAAGGCAGTGTGAATCCTGAAGTGGGGCCTACAACAGATAAGACAATTTTGGGAGGAAAGGGGAAACTAACGTGATAAATTAAGTATCTTGCGGTATTATGTAAAGCTCTGCCGGAGAATATTCACCAGCAGACTAACATAGATTTAAGACAGATCAGCATTTTGGTCTGAGCTACTTGACAATGTCCTGTTTGGTAGAGAGATGAAATAAGGCAGAGGGGGTATTGTTCCAGTTCTGGGGCTGAGCCTCAGCAGCACTAAGGAACACCAAAGGGTATCATCTTCCCTCGCCTCCCACAAGCTGTTTCATTTCCTTCCTCAGATTTGTTTTCCATAAAGCACACCTTGTTTTCCACTTCTTTTGTTCCAAGTGCTCTTTTCTTTGAGAAGTCATTTCTTCAATATCCCTATTACCTATCTATAAATCTAACTAGCTCTTTGAAAAGTCACACAATATTAATACCACTTTTACATAATGTCAGAACAACAATTCTATTAGTAAAGCTTTCAGTGAAGTTCTGCAACCCGATTGGTGTCCGGAGGAAGAGTAGCTGGACAACCCGCCTCTCCCCCTTCCTCCCTCCCTTTCTTCACAAGAGCTCACCAAGTTCACTGATAAAACAGCTCAGCCCAATAGCACAACACATGAACATGTACAAGGCTGCTTTGGGGAGCAAAGCAAGGAGTCTTCAAGATCCCTCCCTTAAGAGAAAGACCATATGCAAAAGCTGTTGAACAGACTCTGACCTTGGACTACACTGCTTCCACATTTGAAGGAAAGAAACAGTTTTCCCTGACTGTATCCCAACATCAGCCTAAGACCCGCAGCACCGGGCAAACCCCACCCACTGTTTGTCTTCACAGAGCCAAAGCAACTCTGTGCAGAAAAGGTGGGAGTACCCGAAAGAGATGAGGTCTTTAGAGAAAGGGACACTGACCCAAAGCTCAAAAAAACCCCACCCAGCTTCTCCTCTTACCCGCTCTGAGAACAGCAGAGCTGACAACTTATCAGTGCCTTTGGTTCCCTACGAGGCCACTGGGAATTCTCCTGCCCCAGTGGAGTTGAGCTCCTTTAGAAACCCACCTCTCTGGATCACCGCTCACAGCCAGGCACACACACGCACTCGCACACACACCCACGCACACCCCTCCCCTCTTCCCCTGCTCCGTCAGCCTGGACAGGAAAAGGGAAGGGAACCTTGAAGTCCAGTCGGAGTGGGCTGAAACACCCTTCCCAAGGCAACAACCACTCGCTCTTCTGCTACTCCCACCACAACACCAAGACATAGGCCAGGAGAATGACCCACTCCCTCGCCAACAACACCTCAAAGCTCCTCTCCCACAACCGTCTCACAGTATTTCAACCCTTTCAGGCAGACCAGCCAGGTGTTAGGAGTAGGTTAGCTTTCACCTCTCAGTTTGGTTTTTTCTTTCATAGTTTTTGGTCTAGACTGGATTAGCATTGCTATTAGAAAAGGAAGTGTTTAAAAAGTTTTCCACCTATTATCAAGCACGACAAGCCCTACATTCAGTAACAAGACAAGGGGGATAAAAGGAACCTGTTTCACTTTTGCTCTCCCAGATAAGATTAAGATGCGACAACCATTCTTGTCCCTTCCCAAAGTTAAACACAACAGACCCAGTTCAGCTCTGGAGCAACTCAACTGGAACGGATTTACACCCCCGAGGTTGATTCTAACCCAGTACAGCCATCTCCTTTCCCCCGAGCCTCCCGGGTACGTGTTGCCTCATCTTCAGATCCCGGCCAAGGGCAAGGAAAGGCCAAGAGGGAGGGAAGTGTGCGCACACTCGAAAGGACCCTGAACAGCAACCCCATCGTTAACCTGCATGCCACCACGTGCTGTGCTGCAGATTAGACCACAGATAAACCAACCAACCAACAATCCCAAACCCAGGAGCGACAAAATGTTTCCTTTGGCAAGACAGATACAAGGAAAAAAATTTATGAGCAAACATTTTCCTTCTAACACAGTCAAACCCCCCTTCTCTGCCCCCAACATCCACCCACCCCCACCCGACCCTATAAAGTTGTAACCTATAAACAGGATCTCAAATACATACAGCATAATCATGTTTATCAATCATAATAAACATCAGTTCAACTAAACTCTACAGCTAGAATTATCTCCACTATTTATAAAGTTTGCTTTTCTCTTCTGATTTTTTCAGTTTAAAACCAGTTCTGCGACAATGCTAAGCTATGCTGAGGTATTTTATGAAGGTGCCAGAAGCCAGCTGCTACCCACAAGTATTGTTCTCAGAGCTGTATGGTGCTACCTTTTGCTGAGGGAAGATGGGGAAGGAACAAGAAGGGAGAGGTGAGGAGGGAAGGAGGGAAGAAGGGGGCCCAGATTATTCCAGTCATGGACGGTTCTTAGCAGGGTATCACTGATGGGGTTGAAAGCAGCCTTGAGACAAAGCTCAGTAGTTGCTCCGTGTTTAGGAATTTGGGCAGAAAAGAAGTACCTGATACGTTCTGCATGCTGACCTTATTTGTCTACTTGACTAAAAGATGTCTTTTCTCCCACAGTTAAACTATTTCTAATTACAGTGCAATCTTCCTAACACCCTCCTAACAGCATCCCAAGGGGGTAAAAGGAGTATCCTGGGAGAAGTGGCAGACAGATCGAATGAAAATAGATAAACTGAAAAAACACCAAGCTTTTCCCATGTGTTACTTTGTGTGTTCATGTGTGAAGATATGCAAGCAGAGGAATTGCTTTTCATCATTCAAAAAGGAGTGAAACTGCTTGCACTGACACAGAGGGAACCAGGTACCGTTCAGATCACAAAGATATGAACGTTTTAAGAAATGGCAAACCATGAGCCAGCAACTTTTCCACAAATCCTCCTCTGTCAAATATCTTTAAGTATTTTAGGGGACTTCCCTGCTGGAAAGAAGAGAAAAAACTCACGAGCAGCAACAGGAGATTCAAAGACTGAAAAGGGTAGAACTTGTGCAAGGTAGGCATCTTGAATTGTGTATTGCTATAGTACTTTGGGGAGGGACAGGTAAGATATACTGGTTGCAAAAACACAAAGGAATTTGAGTTGGCTGTGTGAGAATGCAGTAGGTGCAGCAGCCCAGCTTACTCCTTTGGTAACACTTCCACCCTAGGCAACAATCAGGTGTATGTGCAACAGGGATACCCAGGCCCTGTGGATAAACATGCTTTAACCATTTCGAGCAAAACATGAATAGAGAACAGTGATTCTTCATAAAGTTAACATGGCAATAAATAGATCTAAATATTAAGCTTCCAGTTGGACAACAAGTAGCAGTGAAAGCTCAGAGCAGATGCACTACTGTGTCTGACCTAAAGCACTCTAATGATCACGAGAAGCTACTTGTCTCTCTAAGATCATTTATCTAAGAAAATATTAATTAATACTTAAGGTAAATCAGATGTTATTTTTGGTTTAATATCTGTGATAGGATTCCAGCTGTAATGGCTGTGCTCTTCCATTTGTAACAAAAAAGAGAGAATTTCTGTTTTAAAGAATGTTGTTTTGCAGGAATGTGCACAGAGTTAGGGAATTAATACTGCTGCATCCTTTCCTAACTCAACTGCAGAAATGTGTCTACCCAGTGGCATTAAACATTAGGTCATAGTTCCAAGACAAGTGTATATGTACATACACACCATCTCAGAGTAACGTGACAAAAATGTACGTAGACTAATACATACTGTACAGTAACTCAGAAACAAAATAAATCCTCTTAAGGAGGTTTAAACACACAGATGTAACTATTGTAAGCAGCCACATCTGTGTGTACTTTCTAAGGGCTGTTCATAAATCATTCTATGGTAACTATTGTGTTCTGAGGAGATCAAGTGTGCTAAAGTGATGTTTTTCTTAACATCAGAAAAGGTTTAAAGGCTACACCTCCTCCTGAAGCCATTTTCTAAATTATTCTTAACCTTCTGTATTTGTGCCTCTGTAAATCTCTTGCTTTTTGAGCTAACTGTTCTCATCTGTAATGAGAGAGTTTTTCGCTTTCTCTTTTCCTGCATGGGTACTGTGACATGATTGTAACTATGAAAAGCAACCCTCTCACTTTTAAATACAGAGACACGGAGCTCTGAAAAAGAGATGCTATTATCCTTTTCCAACAACACCAAATTCCTTCTGCTCATATTTACTGGGCCTGTATACAATTGTTATTGTTTCTTTTAATACATATCAATTTCTGCTGCCAGCATGATTATGATTTAAAAGGAAACTTCCGCTAAGTTATAGTACATGATCTTATATTCTTTTCATGCTCTGAAGGAGCACATGTGCTCTAACTAGGCAGATGTACATTCACTGCCAATCTGATTTCCACATTTCACCGAAACACCAGAGGTAGCCAGCATCCATCAAGAAAAACACTGATAGGGACAAAAAGCAGGCTCCAGGAACGACAGTCAGTCATAGGGATGTTTTAGGACAATGAATCAGAGCACACTGGCAACGGATGCCATGGGATATGTCCTGTTTGGGTAGTATGACAGCTTCTGCAAGCAAACCCAAGCTCTTTCTTGGATATGTGGTTACTGAGTTTCCAGTTTCTCTCAGAAAAAGACTGGCTAAGAAATTCCCTGGAATCTGGGCCCCAGAGAGGGTGATGGGGTAGACAGGAGGAGGGCAAGGGGGTATAAGGTGCTCACACCAAAGCCATGTGACCAATGCAAAGGTAGTCAGGGAAAAAAAGCAGATTTTTATAATAAATAAACCATCCAAGCTGCATTAGTGTTCCAGATATGTACTCAACAAGACTCTCTCCCAACCACAAACCAGCAAGAATGGGACATGAAAACTCATTCAGACAGCTAATGGCACAGTCTCTTTGAACTCTGGAGAGAGGATTTTCCACTGATTTAAGGCCCACCTTTCTTTGTATTTCCTAGACATATGCAAGGACCATGCTCCCCCACCCTGCCACAAAACCCTTAGGGAGTAGAGGATACACTGGAGAAAAGACCAGTAGTATCCTCCCTTTAACAAAAAAAAAGCTTCCTGATAAATTGTACTTTTGCACAGGCATTGGAAGTAAGCAGGAACTTTCAGAGCCAGGAACCAAAGCTATAGCTGCAGTTTTGCCCATCCTCTTACTTCACTGAAGACAAGTCCCAGGGACTTGGCATTCCTTTGGTAGAAACTATGCTATGGCCTCCAGGCAACATAGTGGGTACCAGCATCTCCTACTCTTCCCCTGCCTCCCTGAAGCTCACCCAGCTATATCTGTTACTGCTCTGAAGATATTACTGTGGGCCATTTCCATTTTTGCAGTATTATTCATAGCCCTAAAAGTCTCCCACACAGCCTGAAGACACGTAAAAAATACTTAGATTCATCCACACTGGGGGGATAAAGGTGGGACCTGTTGGATTAACAATCCTCTGACATTGCCATTCTATTTACATATCAAATAAAAGAAAACAAATTAAAATCAAGTTAAGAGTCTGCCCCAAGGATAACACAAATTACCAAAAAAAAAAAAAAAGATTAAAAACAAGCAGCAACTTTTATATAAAATTAATAAAAACAAAAGACAAATGAAAAAGAAATTGTCAGTAGCATCTATCGCCTCTCTGCATCTGAACTGCACTTATACAAACTAGTCCATTAGTACAGCAGCTTGCTAGAAATTGACTTTGGTTCAAGCTTAGTTTTAAAAAAATAAAACATAAAAAAATCAAAACCACATAAGAAACGGTGGACGGACATTTGTTAGTTTCCCTGCTTGCAGTTCACTAGTTTTGAAGTTTTAGGGGTAATTGGTTTAATTATCAGTAAAACAGGAAGGTGGAGAGTTAGAGATGAACAGAGCAAAATCATGGTGGTGTGGGGAGAGATAAGGGGTTCTGCCACTTGAGTGCAAACACAAATCCCACATGCTCAGGTCACAAACCAAAGCATATGTAGAGTTTAAAGTTGCTGCCTTCTGGATCTTGGATGAGAAGCTCCAAGATCCCCCTGAATCATCAACATAATGAATATAGCTGCATCAGCTCATTATTTTAGGACACTCTGGTGACAAAAGAAAGGGAGGTGGGTGGGAAAGGGACTCTTCTAATATCCTCACTGGTTAAAAGTAATTTAGTTTTGAACACATGGCAGAAACCTTTAAATCCATCAGGAATGAAAAGTTCAAAGTGAACTGCATTGCAGTGATCCAGTCTTCTCTTTCTAAAAATCTTTTTTTTTTTTTTTTTTGGTTCAGGTACTAGATTGTATATTTAAGAATATAGGGATCTAACTTCTGTACAGTTTGTTACCTCTTCCTCATCCACAAAAATATCCTTTGCTACACGGATCAGAACCGACCTTGCAGAGGAAGTTCCAGTGACAGGCGAGCCCCAACGCCCCGGTCAGAGACGCTTATTGCTGGTTTTACTCAGCGAGCGGCGCCACAGTTCAGACACCACACGAGATCACTCAGGTGTGTGCAAAGCCCCAGAGCTGTGTTGGCATCAACAATGGCAACTTCTGCTCCCACACTCTTGGCTTCTGCATTTGGCAGCCAGAAGCGCTCCTTTACAAGAAATTCTTTCCTAAATATGACGTTGGAAGCATCAGAAAAGGAATATTGCTATGAACAGGGAAAATCTGACCTTTTGAAGTCCTGTTGCAACTCACCTGGTGAAAATTTAGGATTGTAAATGCTGCTTTATATACTGCCAATTAGCCTGGGTAATTTGACATTTTTAAAACATTTATGTGTGCTCTTGCACAGCCAAAGGAAATCCCTGGAACAGAAGAGCCATTGCCATGCCACACAACCTGCACTAGGAGGTCACATCCCGCTCTCTGAAGTGAAAGGAGCCAAGCACACAAAGCTCAGAGCAGAATTTGGCCACTTTGTCTAAATAATTGAGAGAAGTGCAGTTTGGAACTAATTCCTACCTCTGCTTAAAAAGCAGAGGCCAGCCTGGAAGTTTGCACACAATGATCTCTGCTGCGACACTGAGCTTCCTGCACAGACGATGGAGGTAAGTCCTTCTTACCCCTACAAGTGGGCATTAGACAAATTCAAGGATGAGGAAACTGTTCAGAATGTTCCCAGAAGGTTAGGACAGAAAGTCTATTTGTGCTCCATTCTTCCTCTCCACCCTCCCGCCCTCCCCCCGTGGTGTGGGAGCTCGCTGAAAATAATCCAGGAGCAAAGACAAACGCGTCCAAACTATATATATAAAAATAATAATAATAATAATCATAATAATAATAATAGAGATACACCAGTAATACAGGCCTGCCTAAATTGTACCAGTTAAGAAAGGAACCCCCAACATGATTGATACGATTATAAACACCTTGTATGACATAATGGCCTGTACAACAGACCTATAAAATGATAATTAAAAAAGAAAGATATTTAGACCAAAAAGAACCAAGAAATCCCCTTCCTATGTTTGAACTGATAACCCACCTTAACTTGTCATTGTGACTGCTGGAAATGATAAGTAGTCCTTTCACTTTTTTTGTGTTTTTGTGGTTTTTTGGTTTTTTGTGGTTTTTTTTTTGTTTTTTTTTTGTTTTTTTACATTTTTGGTTAGAAAGTTCTCCGATCCATGAAGCGATCCTGAAAAGACAGTGTTTATTATAAAATTAGGCAAATGTCTGTCCCAGCTTCAAATCCTTCCTGTTTTGCTTTTGTTTTTCTTTATATTTTTTTTTTCCTTCTCTCTCTTTTCTCTCTCGTCCCCAGCAACACGGTGAGAGGATGCCCATCGCATTTTCAGTTTATAAACCCTGCTGGCAGCCGATCCCACCGCACAGTGAAACAGGCTGCTGGCAGCACAGCTCAGCCCGGCTTACTGTGCCTTGGAGGCAGTAGTGGTGGTGGATGTGGCCCCGCTCGCAGAGGCCACCGTGAGAAGAGAGTTCTGGATGGACTCGGCTGAGGTGGAGGTGGCGTGAAGGCTGGCGACTGGTCCAGAGGCCCCTGCGGAGGCTGCAGCTGCAGAGACCAAGCTAACTGGGTTGCTGGTGAGCAGAGAAAGGTTCTGAGGGTTCAGGAACAGAGGGGCAGTTACGATGTTAGGGGTACCTCCAGCATTGGCAAACACCAAGTTTCCAGTTGCATCCAGTGATGTTATTGGAAGAGAGCCACCAGATGCAAGAGCTAAAAAAAGGGAAAATCGAGCAGGGAGGAGATAACATTAGCAGTGAGCAACAACGCAAAATGTGCCTAAAAGCAAGGGGGCTCTGCATTTTACTTTTTCTGATTTGCTCTCTGCACCACTAACGACTGTTGTCTCACCATAGGTTGTTTATTTTTTAAACAACAATCAGACAAGACCTCGCAGATACTAAGATGCCTCTGTTGTTTGCTCCTAAGCTAATCCCATTGTGCCTTTCTTCAGATCTTTAAGTACAACAGTGGTCTATGTTTCCTGCCAAAGAGAGCCTGTACATTCACCAGCTTGCACTGGAAAGGGTTGAGACGAATGTTCGTGTGAAATGACAGCTACCACAATATGAAGAAGGTCATGTAACCTTGGGTGTAACATTTTGAATGTTGACGTATAACCAACCACTGTTACAACTTTCTCTCACCGGCCTAGTGTTCAGTCTGCCTTAGATTATGATCTCCTAAATTTATCTCTGACGCTTTATGAAATGGTTCTTTCTTGTAACCTGGAAACAAGATTTGTTCAGCTAATTTAGGGGATATTTGAGCAGACAGGTTAGCTAGACCTCTTGTACTACGACAGACTATGAACTGAGAACAATTCTTGCTGAAGCACGTGGTAACTTCTGGCCACATCCGGCACTCCCCAAATAAATTTTTACTCTTCTAAACGAGAATTAATGTATTTAAAGTTCTGCGTAAGGACTTTAAGAGGCAGGATCTTTTTTGTAGGTTCTTTTTAAATATGTAAGAGGACAAGAATTCAGGATCAAGACTTGCTGAGAACTGCCCTCCTAACAGACCTAACAGTGCAAGTCTGCTCAAGCAGACTAGAGAAGAGCTATAAAATGTAAATCTCTAACCTGCTAGGGATACAGGCCAATGATGGAAGGAGAAGAAAATAAATTCTAGACACATTAATATCTTAAGTGCCTCCTGTAAATCACCCTAAGATCATATACATCTGATTCCTCTTCTGTAGTTGTACCTGCTCTTATCCCTGTGATATGCAGAATGCATTGGCACATTTAAATTTTGTAAAACCTTCACTCCTATAAAATTTATGTCCAGTGCTGAGAAGTCAGTGTTCTTCTTTGGGAGAGAAAAACAAAGCCTGTAAACTGAAGCTGTATGACAGAGATGCATTAATAGAAACACTACTGACCTTGAATAGTTGCCAGTGTACTGTTGCTCATCAGGGCTGGGCTGAGAGCACCACCTAATGTCCCTGGATTGAGACTGAGTAAGGCACCTCTGCAGGAAGCAAGATCATGGAAGAAGGGGAAAAGGGAAAGAGTGTTACTTTTAAGAAAAGGTTGTCACTGTTCATAAATACATCATCATATTTAAAATTAAAAAAAAAGAGGATGAAGGAAAGACCAAAGACTAAGGGGTATTTTTAGTTGATTTTAGTTTTTCCGCCATGGATGGTTAGTGACAAGTACAGGCACTGCAAATACAGGACTTGTATTGATTGTTGCTGTAAAATATTTTTGTAGAGTATTTTTGGGAAAGTGTCACTTGTTAGAGAGCTATCATCCTCTCCCAAATTCAGATGAGAAATCTGTAAACCAAGAGGAATTAAAGACACCAAGAGTCATGTGTCAGCAACATTTTTAAACCTACAACTTCAACAACACACATCATCGTGCATCTTTTACAATTTCTTGCTCATGATGGAGAAATGAATAACAGAGCGGTGAAGTGGGTCTAGGCCCTCTCTCCATTTTACAATTAGTTGGACAGTTGCTATGATTCAGAGGTAAGTTGCAGCTCTTAAGCTCTGCAGTAGATGAATGACTTATCAAATAACAATGTTGTTGCAATGCATCTTTAAAGTGAACACAACATTTGTAAATGTTGATGGGAAAGGCCAATTACCACCTGTGAGTAAACCTTCAGAATTTGAGATAAATGGCACTGGAATCACCAGGAAACAGTGATACGTAACAGCAACTTATCCCAAGAATCCTCCTTCCCTCTTCTGTTCACCTCACCAAGAAGAGGTGTGCAAAAATCATCCTTACCCAGCTGCAAACTGTGAGGATGCCATCAAGCCTGGGTTTAGCCCTGCTGCAGCAGCCATGGCAGCAAGACTTGCATTTGCAGGCAACTGTGCAGCTCCTTGTAACGCAGCTGCCGCCGCTGTTTGCAACCCTGATGCCGTTACCATCACCTGGCTGGTCCCAAGAGGGGAGGACAAGGGCGTGGAGGTTGTCTGTGTTGTGCTGGTCTCACTGGCACTGGATGCCTCTGAAGTGGAGGCTGAGGCAGAAGGGGAAGGACTCAGGGAAGGTGATGTCACTGCTGAAGAAGCTGGAGGTGCTGTTGAAATCACTGTTGCTGTATTGTTAGAGGTGGTTTCTGTTGTGCCTGGAAGATTGATTCTGGTTAGATGAGTACAAAACACAGATATGACTAAACAGAAACCCCTGCCCACCTGAACAGAGCTGCACACCCAACTGACAGGGGCACAAACACACATTTCTGTACTACCACAAAGCACCAGGGGTTCAAATGAAAAGCTTAGACTACAATGAAGTGACACTTCCCAGAAGGCGGCCAAGGAGCTCTTAGAAGCCAGTAATGGAATACAGAGTATTTCGTTTCGGCATCACCTGTGATTTTATCCCCAGAAAAGTCAACTCAGTGGTCACAAAGACAAAAGTTTCCTAGTAGAATAACAAGGAACAATGACAAGAATGTCTTGGGATACCAGTGACCAAATGGAATGACTTTTTTAAAGAATAAAAAGGGAAAAACGGTAGAGGTTGATGTAGCGTCAGGAGAAATCAGCCCTTACCTGTGACTGACAGACTAGTTACAGCAGGACTGGCCAGAGGGAGCACGGGGTTGACAGTCAGGGTTGTAGCTGCACTGCTAGTCACAAGGCTTGGCGTGGTTGCCACCTGGAGGTCAAAACCGAATAAAACTGCTCAACTGCTCAAAGACAGACAGAGTTAGCTACTAGAGCTGGATTTCTTTCTTCCCATCCCCTGCTGAGGAAGTTATCATGGAAAACACTGCATATGAACTCACATTTTTGTAATTCCATTACTTTATAATTCAGTGGAGCAACCGTAGTACCTTCTCTAATTACTAGCAATATCTTTATTATTAATAACTCAGTATTTGAAAGGAGATATATCCACACGGTCTCAAGACTGCAAGTTAGCTCTCTCTCTCTCTCTCTCTCTGCCTCCCCTTGAGGAGAGCACCTGGTTTAAACAGAGTCACTCTTATAGAAAGAGTTACAAAATACATTTTTCTGCATTTTTTTTTCTTGTTTAAACATCTTTTCAGCTCCACATCTCTTTCCATGATGAAATAATGTAAATGCTCAGCATTACCAAAAGTATTTAGGGTAATGTGTTTACATGGAGAAGAAGAATAACATTTCACTTTTACTTGACCAAACTATAAGCTTTACTTTGATAAGTTTCCTTGTGCCAGAGGAAGGATCTCTGCATTTTAAAACATACAAATGCAGTTTTCACTTGTGGATGGCTTATTACAAGCAAGCTACAATAAATTGAAGGCATTACAAATAAACATGAAAGATTTAAGGCTGGAGAAAACCAGCTTATGAGGAAAAATGAAATATAAGGAGAGAAAGGACTTTTTATGGACAAGAAATGGTGTCCAACAGTAATATTTGAAGGCTGTTATACATCAGTGAGAGAAATGAATCCTTTAGAATTGCCCAAGAGAACGTAGCCAAGGATATAGGCTAAAACATTCCTCCTTTCCCCTTTCTTACCTTAAGTTTATTATCAGAGAAATATCTCTCATGTTGCATATCCTCTTATAGGGAGTCAAATGCTTCATGCATTTTAAACAAGACTGGGGCAACTGGGAGATCTAAAAGCTTTCTGCCTATCTGGAATAGTGTATAAGATAAACAGGAGCTAGATACACAGCACACCTCCCACTAACACAGCCCAGACATCACATCTGTCATCTGTCCACCCAGCAGTTATGGCCAAGGTCACAATCCATATTTCAGGGCAGGGAATGACCTAGAATTAATACAGCTCACCCTGTGGTCACAGTGACTGACTTCAGCCAATGCAAAACCAGGCTGCCACCAAAAGAGGCCTTCCCCTCCAATCCTGCTTCAGGGTCCTGGCCCTCATGCAGCCAGGCTGCAAGTCACTGGTTATCCAGCCATATGGAAAATTCATCATCGTTCCTCACATGGCTAATTTGCAGTCAAACAAGGAAGACTAAGCCCAAGCATCCTATGGACACAATCTCCAGAGCTGACACAAGGAATCAACAAAGCACACAGTCAGTGAAGGCTGGGGGAGCAGGGCTGGAACATCCATTTGAGTAGCACAGTCTTAAGAGAAGTTTACAATGAGTGAAAATGCTTCGTGAAACATCACTGATAAAAGGGAGACTGTGGTTCACACCTCAATTTCTTACATACAATGGCAGATTATAATAACAGGGAAATTTCTGTAGGCAGGCTTCTTTAAGTTGCAGTCTGAGTGAACCTGCACAGTTACTAGAACACACTATCATAAATCTCCCTGTTTTGGCATCAAGGCATGCAACCTTGCTTTGCAATTGGGGAAAAAATAAACAGTAATGGAAAAAGAGACTAAGTACATTTAACACATCCCTTCCCCTGAAACGAAAGGTTGCATGCACACACCCTGAGACAAGGATGAGGGGAAAGAATAACATATTACCAAAATTAATGGTTTAATGAAGTACTGGAAGGTATTAGCTACTACGGTGATGAGGGTGGAATAAATACTACAAAAGGACAGCTACAGGCTATATTAATTCCACCACATTCCTATTAGCATAGCTACTATGAAATCTAATAGCTACTGTTTCTATTTATGAAAACAGACCTCCATGGGCATTGGTAGCAAAGATGCTGAAGGAACCTTGATGCATGTGTTTTGTTACTCTTATTTTCATGAAGTTTGTGTTTACCTGAGGCAAATACAAGTGTGGTAAATTAATTACATGAGTATTATCTAAACTGTTTCTTTGTTCCATGTCTTTTTTTATATAAATAATTTCTGACTAAAAGATAACAATGGTATCAATGGATTTGCATCATGTAAGTCTCCAAATGATGCAACATCACAGAGTGGCTCAGACTGAAAGTGACCACAGTGGGTCACCTGGTCCGACCTCTCTGCTCCAAGCAGTGTTGTTATTCTAGAGCACATGGCACAAAATTCCATCCAGACAGTTCTGGAATATCTTCAGCAAGGAGATAGCTCCACAACCTCTCTGGGCAATCTGTTCCAGTGCATTGTACGTTTTACTGCTGCTCATTCACTTATCAGAGCAGTCAAAACGAGAGGGGAGTGGCAGAGCTGTTAAACGGGTTTTTTTATTACTATTATTTTGCAAAAAAACAATTGGGTTAGAGGGAAGGTCCAGATATAAACTGGAGACAGTAACTGAAATAAGTTCAAAGCAATAAACCCAAGTGCAAATTTGCCAGTCAGAATATTTGTTTATGAGCGGACTAAATAGAACATGCACACTGAAGGCCTGACTAATGCCTGATTTCTAAGTATTATCTTAGACAGTATCCAAGTGGAATATTTAAAATGCCAGTAAGATCTAAATATGTGAGAACAAGTCTGCTATACAAAGAAGGTGCAGCATGTGTAATTTCCATAGTGAGCACAGTAGAACTACCTCTTTGAACTTTGCCAACATAGTTCTTAATTCTTACCAGTGAGGTTGGGCAAGGGAAAATTGCTTTGATGGGCGAGCTGCTGGTTCCACCACTGCTGGGTGGGTTGATCCTTTTCTCCTTCTGGCGCCGGTTACAGAACCAAACGCGGATCACCTCCTTCTCCATGTTTAGCTGGTCAGCTATCATGGCGATCTCATCCGAGGTAGGCTTTTGGTTCTGAGGAAAGGAAACAGTACTTGAAAAGCTGCGAAATTACCTTTGGAGGTTTTACATTGTAGCCTCTTCTTCAGTAGGCAGAAATCTGGATGAGGTGATTTAGGTCCAGAACCTGATCAGCAGTACAGCAGAGACAAACCATAACAGGTGCTTCTGCCCTCCAGCTAAATACCTCACATTGCATATATTCAGAATGTTGCCCCAAATATCCACCCTCAAAAAGGGGAATGTTTAGATCTACTGCTCAGTATACTGCAATACAAAATCACAAAGTCAGCAAACTGCAAGAACCAATGAGTTTTTTTGAAGGGGTTTGTGTGGGTTTGTTTTTTAAAGTGAAGTAGACATTGATGTGGGCTTCTTGGCACAGCTTTTGTATTTACCTTGTTTAGTGCTAACACTTTCCTAAATAGCACAGTAATGGGCTCACTCTAACAGCTCTAATTGCTAACCAAAGTTTCTTCAAAGGCTGAGCACAGCAACAGGATCACTGACCTCCAGGAAACTCTTCTCTAAGGCCACACGTATGTTGGTCTCTATGCTGGTGCGTTTCTTCCTCCTACGGTTCAAGCCTTCGATCCCTTGCCCTGGAGAATTCAGGGCACTTGGGCTGGAGAGAGTTGAATCAGATGAGAGGTTTTCTGAAAAAGAAGAAAGTAACACAGATCAGGAGGTTTTCTCTGAATGCAGCGCAGTCTAACACAAGTGTTCTTCATCTGCACAAGGTATGTTAAGACCCACTCTGTATCTATTCCAAATATAGAGATTTACAAAGATCACATGCATTAATCATTGTATCTACAAATTACAACATCTACTTGAAACTAAAAAGCTATAAGTAAGCCCAGAGGGTGCTCTCTGCTCCTGTTCACTACCAAGTTACCCCTTTTATAACACCTATACAAAGTTTGTCTCGCGTATCTCACTCCACTCCACATCCACTCACTGCAAGTCCCAGTTTAAAGAAAAACAGCAGTAACTGATATCCACAAGCCAGAGCTGAAAGTCACAGGCAATTATGAAATCTGAGCAGCCTGAACTTTCTTCTACCCTCTAGAGGAAGAGAAGTTCACAGTCAGCTTCACAGTGTTCATTCAAACTCTTCTCTCTGGACAGCTTATCAGATATTCAGTGCTACCAAACAGTCTACACAGTGAGCAGCTCCCCCTCCTTAGCTTCACCAGGGCTCTATCTGTTAACCCCTAATCCTGTCTTCCTGGCTTCACAGAGCAACAAAGAGAGAACACTTAACCCCACTCCGTAGCAGGAAGTGCAATTCAACCAACCAGCAAGTTCCTGCAGGGAATTTAAACCAAATGATTAATTATGGCTGGAGTTCCCTCACTGCCCTGGGGTTTGTGGGTGGTAAGTAGATGTCAGAGTTCACAACGCCTAACATCATTTTGGTCGACTCAAATGGGCAAGTAATGGCACTCATAAATGTGCTGAAACCCCTCCTCAGACTGAAACCCCAATAGAACAAGCTGAGTTCTGTGACAGAAAATCCTACAACGCTCCCATGTAGTGTAATGGAAGGAACTGGTATGCTTCTCCTGCCTGCTTTTACCTAAAGGTAAAATAAATAGCTTTTGAAGTAATTTGAATCTTTTTTCCCAAAGATTTTCATGAAACTGAGTCAGAACCAGAGACAATCATTCCCCACTTTCAACAACACTGTTTAGAGTCCTTAACTTTACAGATCCAAGTATTTCTTCAGGCTCGCAGGAAAGGCAAATGATGACACTCTCTGCAGCACTGAACTCATCCAGGGTTGCTGGAAGGTTTGGGAATCACTGCCCTGTGCACTAGAGCACTCAGTGAAGTAATACATTTTCTATCACAGATCTAGATACCTAAAGATAACCCCTGTCAGCACAACAGAATGACACTTCCTTTTCTCAAGGTAGGACAAATTTTCAACACTGCATGCAATTACTTTCAAAATTTCAGAGAATACTGTAGGCACCAGCATAAAGCTCCCTCCATTTTGGTAAAAATAGGAAGGCATACACCATCCCTGCCATCTGTTTGACATACCCATCAGTTTTATACCATGTACAGTTGCATATTTGGAAGAAAAAACTGGCTGGCAGAACTCCTGAAGACTTTCTATCCTGACACCTAGCACCATCGTACAAGCTCCTTTTGCTGATGGGAGATTAAAAAAAAAAAAAGAACACTACCAACATTGGCATGATGAATAACTTATATCCCAGGAAAAAAAATATTATGGAAAGGAAAAAGCAAAACCTAACCCACAAAAAACTCTTTTTATTGGGAGAAAAAGAATATTTATATGGATTCTTGGAGAGAGATGAAAAGAATGCACATAGGGGTGTAGAAGGAGATGGATGCAATAAGCTCTGCCTACTGAAACAATGAATCATGCAAACCTTTCTCTACTACACATCTGAAAAAGAAAGCTGGAAGCGGATTAGAAGTTATATGCATTAACATACACGAAGGAGGGAAACCACGACGCATATTGTACCTCATCCCATGCAATTACTCGTCTGTCTGCAGAACATATTTCTGGAAGTTCACACTGGAACTATTTTGGATGCGTACAGGCACATTGAAAGGGAAGCATGGACCCTTATTTCTACACCCTTATTTGTCCCATGGGCAGTGACAAAGACTAGCAGCTTCATAAAACCATAAGGGCACCAACGAAGCAGTTTTTCAAAATCCTACTGACTTTGGTAGGCTGGTGAAGAAATACACAGACTCATTCACCTGCATCATTGAGCCACTTTTCCAGAAGTGGCTTTAACTTGCACATGTTCTTAAAGCTGAGGTTCAAGGCTTCAAAGCGAGAGATGGTAGTTTGGCTGAAGTCATTTCCATAGAGTTTGCCCATAGCGAGCCCAACATCACCCTGGACAAAGAGAGAGAAAAAAGGGATTCACTGACATAGGCACTTCCAAAGCAAGGAATCCTGTCACATTCTTGTGTTCTCTTAGTGACTCCACTGCTGTGTGGGATTTCAGTTTCACAGAAGCTTTCTCAGTGCTACCAAGATTCATGCTAAAGCAATAATCATAGAGAAATGTCAAACCTCAGTCAATTTAACCATGTAACTCTTTCCAGGAAATCCCTGATGCTTTGTCTTCTTAACGTTATTCACTGAGCAGCACATTCCACTGAATATTAACTTGTGATTTTTTTTTCTTAGTTCTTTAAAATAAAAAAAAGGCCAAGCTCTCTTTAGCAGTAGATTTAAGTTTCTGCATATTTCACACAGAAGGAAAAAAGTTCAAATAAGCAGAAATGCAGTGAATTCATGTTCTCAAATTACTAGAAAACACTTTGGAAAAGATGTCTGCAAACACATATCACAGTTAAACAGATGCAGAAATATTCCTATCTGAACTTTTAATATCTTTTGAGGTTCAAGCCAAACTTCTCCCCAACAGATAGAGATTTCAAAGCAGACAAGAAGTTGAACCATTCCAAATAATGATTAACTGTAGTCTTGACTATCATTACCCATCTGCCAAAAAACTATCCAGGAGATTACAGACAGATGCTGATCTCTTTATACCTGTTATTTCTTTTCAAAACCCAGTCTTAGCTAGCTATGAGACATTCTGCTTATCCTAATATCTATCTATCTATCTATCTATCTATCTATCTATCTATCTATCTATCTATCTATCTATCTATCTATCTAGTACATACTTTGAAAGTTTTGTTTAGGAGAAAAAAAAAATCAATCTGTTCTTGATTGTGGCCATTAATAACACCATAGGATTTTCTTGCTTTGTTCTAAAGCTGGAAGGTCCTACCCTCTGAAAAAAGTGTATTTATATTTCAAGTACACTATTTGGTCTAAAGTAGTTTTACTTAAATTTTTATTTTTTAGCACCAAAAAAAGTATGAGAAGTCTAGAAGAAGAGACTGAAAAGCTTGAGCATTTAGTTAGTGGAGTTTAATTGCAAATAGGTTAGTTGGATTGTGTATAAAGCTTGCTTTTCTTTTAGGTCAGATCCACAACCACAGTCTGGTGTGAGTACACTAACAGCATGCAAAGTGGCCACACACAAGTGAGGAAGAAAACAACCTTCGATAAGCTTCATAAATTGTGCAGGTTGTGCAAAGAAAACAATTTCCTTCCTAGAAGAGGACCAGAACAATTGGTTTGTGTGCCCTTCAATCAGAGGAAACGTGGGAATTCACATTTATACCTCTACTTATATGCCAGGATTCTGTGCATTTTAAAACTCATAAATCATTCCAAGAGGAGTAACGTGGATGCTCTGCTGGGTTTATGAAGAAGAAAACCTGGCTATGTAAACCATTTTAGAGATAAGTTGATTTATGTCTTGGCAGGAAAGAGTTATGAAATTTGCTCCAGTCTCCCAACTAAATTAAATTCTGATATTTATGTTGTTCTTACTAACATTTGCCATCTGATTTAAAATTAATAGTTAGCCATTTCTTTGTCAATGCCAAAAGGTGGCAGCATTTCAGCTGTAGGCAAAGGTATTTACGTACAGGGATGCGAATTTTGTATATTGGGAAAGACCACCAAAAGGATGGATGAAACAGAGTATAAAGGCACTGTATACACATCTGATCTACTCTGTAGGTTGAATGAAGCTCTGGTAATGAACTGAAACTGATTATAAGGTACATCATTGTGTGTACTGGTCTGTTAGGAAGCTCAGATGGACTAGCAGAGGTAATATCTTTTACAGAATAAAAATAACATTGTCTAAAATGTACACTCTCGTAGCTTGAATTAGACTAAGCAATTAGTCACAGGTCTGCAATCATGCTAAGATGCAGTAGGTTCATTGTGTCTCTGTATGTCAAACATGGAGATACTTTTAATGGAAGCAAACAGAAGGATTTAAATCCATCACCCACTTTTCAGGGTGGGAGAAGAGACAGAACTGCTGAAATTCAAAACCTGTTATATTGTTCAAATGACAGAATGTAGTAAGTGATTAGTTTGCAATGCAAACTAAATCTTACAATTATTTTTGAGATCTAGGGGTGGCATGAAAAAGCTTGCAGTGCCACTGGAAATAAATTTCTTTTATCCTCTGAAAGGCAGTCTATTTATCTAACTATAGGAAACCAAAGTAATCAGAGTCTCTAATTATCATCCAATTATGCAATTAGGTAGAAGTTATTAGAACAGTCTAATTACACACATACCAACTCAGAGTAGGATAGGAATGACCAAATGCAATTTTAGCACATTCTTAAGATTCCCCTTTTTTGTTCTCAAAAGCAAATACTGAAATGTAAGCCTGAGCAGTTGTGTTCATTTTTCCTCACCATGAAAACTCACAACAAGGTCAATAAAGAAGGGTTAAGATATAACTTAAAAAGTCCAGTTGAGCCTTTATAATCATCTCACAGGAGGGCAGATTAAACATAATAACGAGATCCACGTGAACCTCCTCAGTCAGGCTATGGGAAAGCTATTGTATTTTACTCTATTCTGTTCTGCTCTATTCGGGCTTTTGTGTGTGTCCATCACTTGTATTTCTGTGCCTCCCTCTAGCGGAAAGAACAGAGGGAAGGAGGCACACATGCCAGCAAAATGCACTTCATTTGACTAAGAACATTCTGTTCTTGAGTTATAATTAAGATGCTGTCAGGAACTTTCATTATGAACTTTGATTTTTGAAACATTTAAGACTTTGCCAGAAAAATAAATCTGACTTCAGCACATACTTTCAGCTAGAGCAGAGATATTCTGGGGGGAGAACAAATCACGTATGTTGGACTGACTGCTCTGAGCTCAGACTTTTAAATACTTTCATTTTTGCATACTCTTTCTTCTAAGCAAAAACATGCTTATGCTTAACCACAGAACCCTGCCAAGATTAACTGTTTACCTGGACAGACATTTTAATTTTGTAGGGGGAAAAAAATCTCATTTTGTTATTAATAAGAAAGGACTCCTGGATTCAAGCAGCTTTTCCCTTCAGCAGAATAACAGAACATATAAATGCACTTTGTACTTTTAATTGTGCTCTCCATTCAACCATTTTCACTATGTTCAAGATTACTTTTCTTCTGCTCTACGAGTATTTCTGAGCTTTTAAACAAACGAAAACAAACCACAGCTCCAGATCACCTCTGTAAGGAGAAAACTTCAAAGGTGACAGTCCTTTCAGGTTTTGTTTAGGAACCTTAGCAAAAGCATTAAATACAGAAATCATTGATGTTTAATAGGAAAATACACTTGAGAGAGAAAAACCCTTTGACATCCAAAGCAACTGCACAGATGTGATACACTTTTTAAACACACAGAGCAGTTAATTGTGCTGTATGATTTTTGGAACTTTGTATTTCTGAAGGCAGCTTTAAAGTGCTTTGTCCCATTCATGTCACATCCTATAGAATGAATAGTGCACATGCAATGACATCTGGAGCTGGTAAATGCACGTTTTCCCCTGCTGGGAAAATGGCTATGCTTTAAAACCAACAGGGAAGTAAGATGGATGTATGGCTTTTTCTGTTATTTCTTAGAAATCCCCTACATAAAGGCCAGAGCATAACCCTATTTAAGCAAGTTCTCCTAGGAAAAGATGGAATTGCAGTCTCCCTCCAGACTTGAAAGAGGAGACCTCAGGTTCCACACTGGCAGGCACTAAGGTACGCAGTCTCACCTGAGTGAATCCAAGTTTGATCCGTCTTTGTTTGAAAGTCTTGGCAAACTGCTCAAGCTCCTCAAGGTCACTGGGCTCCTCCAAGCTGGGAGTGTCGATTCGCTTTGGTGTTGACTGGCTCTGTGGAAGTGACTGAATGGGGGTCGCTGCTATTGTGCGTGTTGGGGTTGCTGGCTATTAGGATAGCAAGGAGAAGATGAAAATCAGATTTAAAAAAAAAATCAACAAAAACTGAATTCAAAAAAAAGGTACGTTATGTTCTGGTGAGAAAGATCAATGAATTGGGGCATTTCCTGCAATCTGAAAGTTCTTCCAGTTTATTTACATTCCTCTCCAGAACGAGCAATCACAATCCAGAAAACTCTATCACTATGACAGCCTTTTTAAAGGCTCTGTCATAACCAATTAAAGAAGAGATGTTCAATGATAACCTACAACTTGAATACGCTGCAGAAGCTGTTCAAAGAAAGGCTGAACACTCTTGCTTGATACACTTCTAACATTCATAGACAGCTTGGCATTCATCCCTTTTTAGTCATTTTAAAACTGAATTTACTGCTCGTGTGAGGTGGCAGATTGTCATCAGCCCAAAAGACTCGAGTCTCCTATTTAATCCTGGAAGAATGAGCACACACAGGGGCAGCAAACATGCCAAGTTTCTTGTAATTCCATCTCTTGTGACTGACTTAACTCTTCCAGGTATGAAAAAAACAGATCTACCTGTAACCCTTCTATTGATAGTTGCAATAGTAAGAATAAACATACTGGTGATATGAGACAGTAAGCAAAGGCAATGTGCAGAAAATAATTCCTTTTAGGTCACATTTTTCTTCTACATAAAAGACTAATTTTCCAGGAAGTCCACGAGAGGTTCACTATTCCTAAACGTTGGCATACCAGAGCATTTTGCTATGCAGTAAGTATCTAAAAAGAAACGAGCACCGTGGAAAATAGTAGCAGGTGAACAAAATATCTGGTATTGCACAGTTCAGGCTTTATGTGCAACAGGAACACGGGAAATGTGTTTTGAATGCATAACTCTGCCTTCTTACAAGCTGTGATGAACTGAGATGCAGAGACAAATCATTTGCTCTGGTTCAAGTCTATTCAGTTGAGCTGAGGCTCCTCAGTAAAGGTGATTGCATGCTTTTTTATGACCTATGCCCAGCTCTGAAACTACACATTCCTTCAGGCCAAATAAGAACAGCCTCAGGTCTATGCAGCACTACAGTATTATGCAAAGTCTATGCAAAGGTACAGAGAAGGCTCTTCTCAGAGAAATGGCCTGCACAGGGCTGAGTCTTTATAGCCTGTTATGTTGTTTTTCTCCTGGGTTACTGCAGTGTTTTGCAGTGCACAGCAGATGGTAGAGGGAGGTCAAGATCTATAATTCCATTGCTTGAGAAATAATGTAATCATATATGATCTTTCTAGGACCACAGATACGTGGGTCCCACTTAAAGGTTTTTAATATTTTTTAATTTACACTAATCGTAATGGGCAATTACTGCAATATGTCTTTACTGATTTCACCCACATTACATAATTTTATTTTTCATTAGTATTTTAAAATTTTTTTAAAATCCAACTGTACTTCTTAGTGAGGAATACAGCTGCTACCTGAGGTATAAACTACAGAGGTGAGACAAATTCCATTTTCCACATGGTGCATGAAAAATACTACAGGTGGTATAATAGAAAATGTAGTTTTCTAAGACTCTGATAGACTCAGACACGTTATTGCAGACTAGAAAATTCTTATATGTAACCAAGTTGGCAGGAAGATACCACATGATATAACACGGTATTTGAGAAACAGCATGCAGTCATGAAACTAAACTGCACTGTAAAACCCAGAGCGAAGCACAACTAAATTTACAGGGATGTGCAACCTTAAATTGCTTTTCTTACAGTCTGAAAGCTTAATGATAGAGCTCTAATATTTTAATAGATAACTAACAGAATATTTTAATATTTTATTTCTAACAATCTCTTGGTAAGACTGGCAATGACTTAGCAATGGTATCAAAATAACTACATTATAATAAAGGTAGATCATCACTGCAATCTTCAGAAAGGTACTTGTCAGTAATCCTCTTTTTGAGCTTTTTTAGGTAGCCCACACCTTGCTGCTCTGAATTTCATAAATTTGAAGATTATCCAAGAAAACCTTACAGGAAATCAAATGATGCTCTACATTAACTCAAGGTATCAATCACAAAAATTTCCAGCTAAAAATAAAAGTTTAGAACATTAAAGCCTGAAAACACAGGCACATTGGAGTGGGAACTATAAAACTGAACTATTTAGAAAGACAAATTTACTATTATAGCTCCAACATCTATTCAGGTAACTAATACAAAGGGTCCATTCACTTGCCAGAGTTTAAATCCCCTCAAAGCAACTCATGAACTGTAGAAATAAGCCTGACCTGCGAGGCAAGGGTGATGCTTGGCTGAGACTGCAGGAGGTTGGCTTGGCTTTGCTGAGGTAGTTGCGTTAAGAGATTCTGCGCTTGCAGGAGACCTGGTGAGAGAAAAGTGTGGGTTTGGTTTGTCATTTAAAAAGACTAAAACATGAAATGAGGTGAAACAAGGCTCTTGCTGAATGATGAAAAATTTGAAAAAAATTCCAGATGCAAGCTTTCATTTCACCCCTGCATAGGTATCTTCAGACTTTGGACTTGGCAGTCCAAAATCCCCTTGCGTTTTCCTGAATTATATGTGGTGATAGAAGGGTAAGAGAGAGAAGTCTGTACTAGTCTCCTCTGCAAGAAGAGTTTGTAATGCTCTAGGTTACCCCAGTTCCATGTGCAGGAATCATTTCAGCATGCAGATTTTGGATAGAACTCTTCTGATAATCAACAGCTGACAAAGAATTACAGAGCCAAATAAAAATACTGAGCACCAATCAGATAAAATTCAATAACTGAATACTAATCAAAGCCACAAATTTGGCTTCTTGATCACCCTCCTTCCTCTCTTTATGACTCCATGCCAGCTGCCTAACAGGAAGGAAACTTCCTGTGGCAAACTTAAGCAGACCACATCAGAAGACACAACAAGCCTAGATAACTTTCTCCTGGGTCAATTAAAGCTGGCACCTTTGGGAAAAGTAATTGGAATTTAAGTTCAGGTAAGATACTGAACACTGCTCGATTTGAACAAACAGAATAAACACTACACTGAATATATGAAAATCCTTCTACTACTGAAAAGTGGCAACATTAAAGAACAGTTGCAACTGATAGAATCAATAAACACAATATGCTGTCAATCAAAAAATAAATTCTCTAGCAGTCCACTATTTGCATAGTTTATTAAATTTCTGAGGAAATTAAGATACATGCTTGCATCTATATATTTTAACTAAAATCAGTATGATTTTTTTTATTTTTAATACAAAAATGTATATATTTTTAAGGAATAGAATCTTGACAAAAACATACCAACAGTTAGTCAAATCTCAATTTTATTGTGAAAAATATTAACTGTTTTTTTTTAGGTAACTCGTAGCTATGACTATCAATTTCCACTATCATAATTTAAGAACTTGACTAATTAAACTTATCCCTCATAGGCACCTTCAATATACCAAGTTCCTAAAACCAGGGGAGAACTGATTGTCACTGTGCCACTCAGAGGACAGAACACCAACTAAGTGCCACTTAAATTCAATATCATTATCTGCCTGATCTACCTCTTAGCAGAATATAGGTAGAGGACACAGGAATTTAGGACTTGATAAATACTGAGTGAGAAACTTGATGTTCTGTGCAAGGTTAAGGGCATAGAAGACATGAAAAGAGGAACTACCATGGATAGGAAGGAGAAAATGAATCCTCAGTAAGGGATACACAACTACAGAAGCATTGTCTTCTGACAGTGATACTTGTTGTTTAACAAAGAATTGAAAATGTGTTTTAAATAGAATGTGTTGCTATCAAAATGCTCAAGACGTAGTGAATACAGCCAGCTGCTTATGCAACACAATAGCACAGCATAGACAACTATGTAAATTTGCTTTGCACCACATAATCAACATGTTCCAGCTGTGTTTTTAAACGCCACAGCGAGGGAACAGAGCTGCTTAAGGAACTTCTAAGACAGCTACCTACTACAGTTACATGGTGCTTTCTACAATGCAAATATTTGTTCACTTAAAAGATTATTTTAGCTGCCCGAATCTAAATACTAATTAGTGAACAGTCACCTCTAGGTGAAAAGGTTTTGACCTGCATTCAGTGACAGTGAATTTTAACTGACAACTTGAAATAGAAGGAGGCAAATCCGTCACACCCATATTACAATGAGACAAAAACCAGGCAGCTGACGGTGACCACACCTGATTACAAGTTACTGACTTGTCTTACAACTGCAATCAGAGTAATTAGGATTTTTGTGACTTTTTGTCTTCAAAGAAATCCCAGAGGATGTTTTTCTGGCAATAACACCATTGCTAAAGAGCATAGAATGACTATGCTCTTCCTAATTTTGTTCTCGCTCCCACGTTCTGAAGTAATTACCATGGAATGACAGTATAAAATAATCTGAACACGTTCAATCTACTCTGTTTTAACATCATTTCATCCTATTTAAGACATAGTGATACAAAGTGTCTCAGGCAGAAAGGGGAGACAGAACAAGTTAGTTCAACCTGCAGCTGACTAAAGCAACCATCAGGGGACAGGGAAAGCAGCTGAACTGTTTTGGCAAAGTATGTGTCTCTTATCCCGATTGCAGCCTTTTCAGGCAGTTGCCACGCCCACACTTTGGGTGCTCGCTGGCTTTCACGGGTGGGCAGCTGCAGTTTCACTCCTTTCAGACATGGCTTAAACATGCCTAAGCTTCGCCTTCACTTCTTTTCTAAGAAGAAATCCTGGTCCCCACTGCGGTCTGAAATAACTTTGGTGACTTAACTTACAGGGCACAGCCTTTTACGTCCAGTTTAAGTCCAAGCCTGCACCTCTTAGGTACCTTCTGAGATACTGGTGTTTCAAACAATGCTGCTTCCTTAGAGACTTATACTGGACTGATCGGCTCTGTCTGGTGGCAGAGCTTAAAGAAGAAGTGGAAAGGCCAAGGAGTATTAGAGAGAGTGAAATGGAAATAGACTGATGGAGTTACACCCTTCCAATCCTGAGGGAAGCTCAGCAGGAGTCAGAGAAGCCCCGCTTGTCTTGATTTCAGGCAGAAAGAGGAGATGTAGTAGATGGGGGGAATGGAAAAGGATCTCTGCTCAGGGACGTAAAAGAATCCCCTCCCAATCCCCATTGCCCTCCCAGGAGACCTTACAGAATAGGTACAAGGCCCTGGATATAGAGAGTCAGGCAGATGACACTAGAGAAAAAAAAAAAAAAAAAAATCTATCTGGAGGGTTTCCCAGTTGTGCTCCATCTATTAGACAGATAGGTATTAAGGAAAGAAGGGTAGTTGTAGTAGGTGACTCCCTTCTGAGAGGAACTGAGGGTCCTGTGTGCTAATTGGAAACATCCCACAGGGAAGTCTGCTGCCTCCCTGGGGCTTATGTAAGGGATAACAATTGGCTGAGGAGACAGGGGCACAGGTGGTGTCCTGGTCAGTTCCTTCTGCAGCAGGGATGAATCATGAAAGGAACAGGAAAACCCAGGTTATCCATAAGTGGCTGTGGAGTTAGTCCTGGACCTGGACTTAAGCAAAGTCTTTGACACTATCTCCCACAGCATTCTCCTGGAAAAGCTGCAGGCCACAGCTTGGACAGGGGCACTCTGTGCTGGCTTAAGAACTGGTTGCTGGCTGGGCCCAGAGAGTGCTGGTGAACGGGGCTGCATCCAGCTGGGAGCCGGTCACCAGTGGTGTCCCCCAGGGATCAGTGCTGGGCCCAGTTCTGTTTAATAACTTTATTGATGATCTGGATGAGGGGATCGAGTCCACCATTAGCAAATTTGCAGATGACATGCAGTTGGGGGGGGTAGGGGAGATGTGATCAGCTGGAGGGGAGAAGGGCTCTGCAGAGGGATCCAGGCAGACTGGAGAGTTGGGCTGATTCCAAGGGGATGAGGTTCAACAAGACCAAGTGCCGGGTCCTGCACTTTGGCCACAACAACCCCTGCAGCGCTACAGGCTGGGACAGAGTGGCTGGAGAGCAGCCAGGCACAAAGGGATCTGGGGGTGCTGATTGACAGGAGGCTGAACATGAGCCAGAGTGTGCCCAGGTGGCCAAGAGGGCCAATGGATCCTGGCCTGGATCAGGAACAGTGTGGCAGCAGGAGCAGGGCAGTGATCCTTCCCCTGTACTCAGCACTGGTGAGGCCACCCCTGGAGTGCTGTGTCCAGCTCTGGGCCCCTCAGCTCAGGAAGGACATGGAGGGGCTGGAGCAGGTCCAGAGAAGAGAAACCAGGCTGGTGAAGGGACTTGAACACAAGTGCTGTGAGGAGAGGCTGAGGGAGCTGGGGTTGTTTAGCCTGGAGAAGAGGAGGCTCAGGGGAAACCTCATCATTCTCTACAACTCCCTGAGAGGAGGGTGTAGCCAGAGTGGGGGTTGGTCTCTTCTCCCAGGTAAGAAGCAACAGGACAAGAAGACACGGTCTTAAGCTGCGTCAGGGAAGGTTTAGGTTGGACATTACGAAGAATTCCTTCACAGGAAGGGTGATGAGACATTGGAATGGGCTGCCCAGGGATATGGTGGAGTCACTGTCCCTGGCAGTGTTTAGGAAGAGACTGGATGGTGTTCAGTCATAGGTTGGACTTGATGATCTCAGAGGACTTTTCCAACACAACTGCTGCTGTGCTTTTGTAACATCTTTATTACCAGTAAGGCTGATGGGACAAAACGTATTCTCAGCAAGTTTGTGGACAATAGCAAATATGGGGAAAGCGGTCAACAGGCCAGAATTCAGGATCTAGACTGGCTGGACAAATTGAACCTCATGAAGGTTGATGCAGGAAATGTTATTTGGGGTTCTTTTTCACCAGGAGAGGAGTCAACTGTTGGGACAGGTACTTGAAAAGGCTGCAGAAACTCGACCCTTGGACATGTTCAATTCAACTGTCTGACATGCTGAGCACTCTGCTGTAACTGGACCTGCTTTGAGCAATACTATATGACCTTTGGAGGTCCCTTCCAGCCCACATGATTTTTTTGAATCTGTAAAAGCTGATAGTGTACTTGCATACTTTACAGAGGTCTTATTCCTAACCCTCTGCCCTGGGTTTTAAGAGCCCAGTGGTATTATTGCATTAAATATGGCATACAAATTACCTGTGTGACACTCCAAAAGAATTACTGCACGGAGGTGAAGATCTATGCAAAAGTATGACAGTTTAGAGGTATTTAATTTTTTTTAAGAGGTAAAGTAAATGCATGTACCATCATTCAGAATTTTTCCTGTAATGTCTGTGAGTAGCATGAATAATGGTCCAAGCCAAAAACTCTTCCTGCCAGCCAACAGTCCCCAAGGACTGATCTGGGGTTCAGTTCTTACAGTCTAAAATTAAACAAAAGATAAAACAAACATTCAAGCGCAGACTTTTTCAGCATAATTTTTAAGAAGTTGGCCCAGAAGCATAATACATAATTCATTCCTAAATGATCTCCCTAAAGAGTGAATTTTTTCATCTAAGAACTTGCCTGCTTTATCTCGGACAAAGCTGTTCATCTTCTCACAGACATATCCTGGAAGATGAGCTTGCAAGACAAAGCCATTACAACAGCTTTCGCAGAAGTGAATCATAGAATCATAGAATTAACTGCATTGGAAGAGACCTCCGAGATCATCAAGTCCAACCCTTGATCCAACCCCACTGTGATTACCAGATCATGGCACTCAGTGCCACATCCAGCCTTGTCTTAAAAACCTCCAGGGACGGTGAATCCACCACCTCTCTGGGCAGGCCATTCCAATGCCTGATCACTCTCTCTATAAAGAACTTCCTTCTAATATCCAACCTAAACCTCCCCTGGCAGAGCTTAAGACCGTGCCCTCTTGTCCTAAAAGCCTTAAAGTCTGTAGGACACACAGGAAAAAAGAGAACAGGACTGAATTTGGCCTCCTATCATCATCCCAGGTAACTTCACAATAAAAAAGTGATATCATAAACAAGGTCTTTAATAATAAACAGCAATAACTTGAAAATATGTAGGCCCAGTTTCAGTGTTTAAAGGTAATTAGTAGCTTGTCTTCCATATTTGCCTTTCTGGATATTTTCTTTTTAAGTACTATTTCTAAATCTCCTTGACAATGATACAGTATTTTCTTAGATCTTAACAACTTCTGTTTGCAAGATTAATTTATATTAAATGCAGCACCAATTCCCCTCTCCATTCAGATTTTTATTGATATGATTTTTATTGGCAACATCTCCCAAGTAGAAAGGTGAACAGTCACCTGATGAGGGTAATATTTCTAAGAAGCAGCTATAATTGTAGTAAGGGATGTTGAATTGATTATTCTAGAGACGGATCTATTAGATACAAGAACAGATACAAGAGGTATAAAGACATTACAGTCACTGCCTGTGACTTTACCAATAATCTGGACAACAGTCGCTCTGAATAAGAAATTGTTCCAAATTTCTATTTCCATTCAATCTTCTGCATAGCTGCTGAGGCTTGAAACAATTCCTTCAGTTATGATGTTACCAATTACCAGCCATGAAAAATGAGTACTTGTAAATTTGTTTCATATAAGCCACTAAATAGCCAGAAATCATCTGGAAAAGGAAGGTGACTATGTTAGACATATGGCAGGGGGTTTAAGGAGAAAATTTTTTATCTGTTGCTGGGCACTATAATGATTGTGTTAAGGAAAGACAGAATAACATCCCTATTATTGATTAATATTTGAGGTATTGAATTTTCTAAAATATTTCAAAGCTTGGATCCAGGGTCATGAAGTTCAACCCCTTCAAGAATCTACATATGATTGCATTTCTCTGTACCCCATCACCTCTCCAAGTAACAAGGTTTTTTTTACCAAATGTATACATGTCTTCTAAAATCTTCTTTAGAGGTACTGTTCTTCACTTGTTTTCCTCAAAACTCTTCTCATTTGGAAAACATTTACATGGCTATATGGCATACACAAAACAAGTACCACAGTCTGTAAAGCAATACATTTCTTCCAGAATACATAATCTATACACAAATCTGAATTTTCATGTTTAGCTATTAAATGCATACATATATATAAAGCTCCATGCAGTACCAATGAGGCATCAAAAGAAATCTGAACACCCTTGGTTTTAAAGAAAACTCTATGCTAGTTTCCTCAGAATATTTATTCTTTTATGAAGTTGGCTAATGGAGCAATAGAACAAGAACAACACGGAAAAGTCAGCTGCAACAGCAAACAGCAAAGTAAAAATACACACTTTCTCAATCTTTCTCATAAATAGTAATGTACAGTTTGCGATCTTCTAATAATAACTGTGAAATACTGCAAAAAAGCCACATCAAAAAGTGATATAAGGGGTATTATGGCATAAATGTTGCTTTATCATTGAGTGCTCATGAAGAAAATGAGATCCATTCAAGCATTTCAGTTTGGAAGGTTGTCAAGCAGTAATGACCTGTGGTCAGAATTCAGCCCATAAATCTTCCTACATTTTTGAGCTATTCAGTTGTCCAGGCTGCATATTACCAGTAAAACACAACCTTTCTACACACACTGAGTTGCTGGATGACAGCAATATGCAGGTCTTACATTTCAGTGAAGAACTAATTTTACAGATGGCCCCTGAGAAAGGTATTACAAAACCCTCCTCTAGTAGTTAATTCTACTCCAGGAGATTTTAAACAAACGGAAAAGCCTCCCTTCCTTTCTACACTGCAAACAACTCATTTTGGGAGATGAATATAATTTGCTTCTCTTAGTTTTCTTTTTGTGAGGCATCTTCAGAGGTATTTTAGAAAACCAGCAGAACCTTGCTGAAAAATGTAGGCAGACCTTAATACCAATGACTTTTTCAATACAACGCTTTTGTGCCTGCTGTTTCATTAAAAGAATTTATTTTAATAAAAAAGCTATTTTAAAGAATCCTTGAACTACATTTTGGTGGTTTGATTTCTTGATAGAACAATATGTTAAGTTTATAAGTTCTGCTTCATTTTAAGAAAATAGTACATCACTAAATGCTTCTATGAATAGCCTTTTAGCCATTTTCTACCAGTACCGGTATAAAATCTCTCCTAAATCAAGTCCTATTAAAAGGAAGTTAATTTTGACTAACCCTTCATTCAAATGTGAGAGCATTCAGACAGTAAAAGCGTTTCAGCATAATGGAAAGCCAGGTTCTATCCAATTCAGAGTATGTAAGAAGGAATGATGCATGAAAAAATTGAAAGGAACAGAAGAAAATGAGGTGCATAGAGCTGCTTTACAGGACAGCCAGGCTCTGGAGGACTCTTCAAGCATAACAGGATTTGCCTTCTGAGCAAGAATCTTTGGATTATCAGACCTGAACAACTGAGTAGAGTTCATGTAGAACAGAGAGGAGGGAAAAAAAGACTACTGGAGTATATCAGCATAAGAGGCCATAGCCAAACACAGTTTTCCATGGGAATCAACAAATGGGCTGCAATCAGTACCGTGATGCATTGCAACTTGAACACATTAGTTCTTACAACAAAGCTACTGTACAACATCTTAACTGGTCTGGCGTGCTACCACCTCCCACTGCCCTGGATTGTCTTTGGCATGTAAGTCATACCCAGTGCATGGTCAAAATATTATTATTATAAGAGCTGTTACACAAATCAAGCATTCTAACTCTTCTCCCAAGGTGTAACTATTATTTTGCTTTATGACAAAATTCACTGTACCTGCTTTAGGCTTAAGTACTTTTCCACTCTCCCACAAGAACTTTTAATTCTGTAATCTTTTTCCTGTCTGTCCTGGTTTTGACTGGGATACAGTTAATTTTCTATTGCTTAGTATAGTGCTGTGGTTTGGATTTAGGATGAGAAGAAGGTTGATAACATGCTGATGTTTTAGTTGTTGCTGAGCATCACAGAGTCAAGGACTTTTCAGCCTCTCATACCACCCCATCAGCAAAGAGGCTGTGAGCCACAAGAATGTGGGAGAAGACAGAACCAGGACTGCTGACCCAAATTGCCCAAGGGATATTCCACACCCTATGGTCTTGTGCTCAGTATATAAACTAAAGGGGGGAAAGCTGCCTGGGGGCTGCTGCCCAGGAACTGGCTGGACATCGGGCAGTGGGTGGTGAGGACCTGCGCTGTGCATCACTTTTTTTGTATCTCTTGTTGGTATAAACCACAACACAGTCTTAGAATTTTGTAGTCCTTTGAGCATTGACCTAATCCAGACAGCCAAGGCACCCACCAGGCCTCCACCTCACAGGATTCTGCCTTTGACTTCTGGAGAGTTGTCTTCTACAACTTTTCCTCCCAGTAGTCTCCCTTCTTGAGAACCTAACCCAAAAATTCAGATGCTGCAGTGTTTTACAAGAAGCCTTGTTGTTAACAAATGTTCCCATGACACTGTCTCTAGATTGATCCTCCCTGAGAAGTGAGCTACACGAATTTTGCAAGGCTGAGGTCTAACATCAAAGGGACAACCTGTTAGCATTTCCTAATTGCAATGCTGTTTTTCTCCTAGGGATTATCAACAGTTAGTGAAGGTGTATGAACCACCTCAGTTTCACCTTATCCTCTATAAAAGCTCTGCATGATTTGCTTTTCTGGCAAGAAGCACTTACCCTGCTGCCCCTGCGGTGTTTGTGAGATGATGAACTGTGCTGGCTGCAAGTTGGTGGTTGGATGCACCAACACAAACTGTTGCAGGTTGAGATTCTGCTGCTGAAGCTGCTGCAAGTGCTGCAAATCCTTAAGGAAACAGGAGAAGAGAAAAAAAAAAAAAAAAAAAAAGGAGAGAGAGGGGAAAAAAAAAAAGGAAGAAGAAAGGAGAAAAAAGAAAAAAACAAAGGAGGAACAAACAAACAAAAAAAAAAAAAAGAAAGAGAAAGAAAGAAAGAAAGAAAGAAAGAAAGAAAGAAAGAGCTGTGTGTTAGACATTTAAGTCAGCCATGACCCCCAAAGTAACTGGATTTTCTATCAGCCAGTTACACTCTAACATTTAGAGATAAAAGTGGATGTCAAACACAGCAGCAGTCCTGCTACTTAATATCCTTTAGAACCACAATTAGAATTGCACTGTCATTCATAAAAGCAAACAGAGATTATTTCATAAATAACCGAGCAAAGTATTTCCAGCACTGTTCTGCTTTAAAAACAAAGCAAAACAAAACCAAATAACCAAACAAACAAATCAATCTCCCTCCCAGTCCCACCAAAGCAGGAGTTTTCAAATACTTTATTCTTATCAGAACTCAGACTTCTCAAATTTATTTTTTTGAGGATGGAACTCTGCTACAAATCAAGCAAATTAGCTGGGAGCTATTTTTGTTTATAACAACAATCTGAAATTACCATTTGAATCAACAACAGGAAAGCAAAATATTACAGATTACTTGTTTGCACGCTGAATGTTCAGGTCAAATTTCAGAAAGTAGCTACTCAATAAATAAATAAATAAATAAATTTGATTAGTTCTGAAACAAATTACAATAAGCCTAATAGATATGACTGTAATTAAAGGTTAAAAAGGAATAATCCAAATCACTGCTTTATTGTAGTACCCTACTTTTATGTATTTAAACCGTTCAAAACTATTAATTTTCTGTAATTAAATGACCGGTCTCAACATAAAATGCTAATCTCTGAGAACATAGATTTTCAAGAAAAATGCTTCAACTTGACATATAGCTGGAGAACGAAAATATAGAGAATTGTTTAAAAATATTGCTCTCCCCCCACCCCCCCATAGCCTTTCTCTTTTTATCTTCTCCAAATAGGATGATAACAAGAGTAACTGAAATTGAGAAGCACACTGTGAAGTCGGCCAACATAGTAGTGGTAATCCATGAAAACTGTCTACACATGTAGAATTTTTCCATCTTTCCGAGAGGAAGCTGTTTCAAAATACTCACCAAGCAAATATTTTCCATACTTGCAACCTCCCATTCAACAAACCAAACCAACCAAACAAGAAGACCAGAGTGTTGCATTATTTTAAATCTGTTAAACTATAACTTCAAAGTTGCAGCAAATCTCCTTTTGGGAATGAGGGGTGAGGAGTGTCAGTGGATGGAAAGGAAAACCAGGGAGGAAAAAAAAGAAAAAAAAAAAGGGAGTCCATTGATTTATGAGACCATAGACATGCATTATAGGAAAAGGACTACTTAACCTGCATTACACAGACACTGGCCATCAATTACTTGGGCAACTTAGTTAAGTCCAGAGCGTGCAGTGTCATAATATGGCAGACAGACACCAGATGGATTGGCCAAGCAACGCTCTTAAGAACAGGAAACTTCCATTTTATAAGAGAATGGTAAAATTTTAAAAAGTGCCCATGAGCACAACAAAGTGTTTTTAAAGTCAGTGGTACTGTTTGCTCTCAGAAAATTCCAGCAGTAATACAACTATTCCTATGAAACTGAAGCCAACTTCCCTCTTAAAAAGAGAGAAATAACTGCTCCAGTTTTTCCCTGGAACTCCGTGTTTCTTCTGACTTCATGTCATAACATCACACTGGTCAGCACTGCTCACAAAAACTGCTGCTTCTCAAGCCCAACACAACATGAACCTCCACTCATTTATTCATCGATTTTCAATGCTTGACTGGTTACCTCTGCAGGTTGTGCCAACCCTCCAGCACAGAGGGGCTCACACTGAATGGGATGTGAGGACTGGATGCAGAGTTAAAAGCAGAAATGAAGAGAGTAGGGCAAGCTGACTAAGGGTGTGAACACTGGGTGGAAGAAAAGGAAATAAAGAGAGGCTGCAGGCTGAAAACAGAGGTAGATAAGAGAAGAAGTACAAACACAAAAGGAGGAGTTGGGAAGAAACTGTAGAAGGAAGGAGTATCAACAGAAAACTGAACAGGTGGAGGACCTCTCCCACCAAAAGCAAACAAATGAAATCGCCCTAGATGACCAAGTAGATCTCAGATGATTTGAAGCACCACCACAGGAGATGGAGTTAAAAGAAGAAAGAATACAAAGAAACAGTGGCAGTTTATCTGTAAGATCAAAGGAGGAGAGCTTTTTGTTTAAGACTATTGTATTCATAACACCGGCTACCCAGCTACGACATGACAGCTCTTATCATCAGGCTCTTACACTTTAATATGAGAAAACTGTTTTTAAATTGAGGCCTCAGGGATAACTGGTATAAGCAATCTTATTCTGTGCATCTGCCCTAGTAACTGATGTGCCGGCTAAGTCTTGTTTAAATACAAAAATATAATTCTGTAACAAAAAATGAAAATGATACCTCCAAGGCTAATCACACTTAAACAGCTCTACCAGCTCCTCAAATTCATTTGAAATCCAACTTTACTTCTATCTTGGGAAACTTTTATTATTTAGTTAATTATACCATTACAGTAAATCTCCCAATAGCAACCACACGAACAAACCTGACACTATTTTCCTATATTGATCTTTTTTCCCCTCTGTGTTAAAATCCCTGTGCAAGCATAAGCCCACAGAAAGAGATGGAAAGACTTTCAGGAAAACACGCATGTCTTCTGGTGCTGCCTAACAATTTAGAAAGATCAAAACAATCCACAATCTACCTCAGTAGAATAATCTGTCAAGTGCTAAAACTTGCTGTGAAGATTTTTTTTAAAAAACACAAACACAACCCTCCAAAACAAACAAACCCCAACCAACCAAACAATAAACAAAAAAAAAAAATCATCTACAGTTCTACATTTAGTGTCATTATCTCTAATTACAACTTCAGCACCTCTGTCATTTTGAGGTTTACATTATATAAACACTGATCATAGATCCTGAGAACAAATGAAGTTTACAAAGAACCACAAAGCTTGGTACAACTGTTCAGTATCACTTTAGCAGCCATACAGCAGCAGCACAAGCATCTCACCAGGCTGCTGCAGCAGATACCTTACCTGAACTGCAGTGCACATTAAAGAAGTCATGCTTGTGCAATTAGTTAATTAAAATAAATATGGTAATCCCCCTGCAGCAGAGACCTGCCAGTTAATCAATTATTCAAAAATCATCAATTAAAACAAACATTCAGCTATTTGTGTAATCAGCTATATGTTTACAATAGCAACACAAACAAAGCTGAGCACTGCTTACAAATCATTGCCAAGATGGGTCAAAAAGCATGTTACCTACCTATGAACCTAGATGGTAGACATTTTCCATAAGTATCTCAAATTATATCCAATACCTGCACAAATTATGCCCTGCACTTTCATCACGAGAAGCAGCCAACAAGATTCAACCAAGCTCATTTATGTATCAAAATAACCTATCCTAAAAGAAATTAATTGTAAAGTCAAACGTTTCAGTAATTAGAAACGCCAGAAAACAAGTCCAACTTTAATTTGTTCCCCCTGTGGCAACAACGTGATCAGATGCTACTTTCCATAGAGCACATGCTCACTTCAGAAGCTCCTATTTGACGGCACACACCGGATGTTTTCAACTCCTCTCAAACATTTCTCTGAAGATTTTCTCCAGTACAAAATTAATCACTGCAAATGCTTCACACATTTCCACTGCTGTGGAAGAGAGAGATTAGCAACATCTCACACATTGCATTCAAAGGTATCCACTGCTTTGGCAGCGTATTTGACAAACGTAAAGGCAGGAGGTTCAAGGTACGGATTTTGTTAATATGAAATTTTAGTGTGCCACACTTCAGTAAAGCAGACCTCACTATCTTAAGCTGCACACTTGGAAGACAAGAGGATTACTTACACTTGGGTTAAAAGACTTGCACAGTATCATGTGGGAACTCTGTGCCAGATGCATGGGAAGTAGTTAGAAGCTGACCACCAACTCCCTTGACAAGGACATTTCCCATTCTTACCTTGAAATCTGCCTGTATTATTGGCTATGAAGGCTTAATAAAATTAAGAGATGACCTTGGGAACTACAAGTTTCCTTGAATGCTACATCCTTCAGTCATCTCCACATCATGCCAGTGAAGTGAGATCCTTTGCTAAAAGATGTGTTAATATTTGGTCACACAACTTGTCACAGTCCAACAAGAGGTTCAGTGTGAGAGATCTGCGGGATCTCTCACTTAAATGTGAGATGGCATCAATCTGGCCTCTCTTAAGGACAGCCAGAGAGGTCAGAACTTCTAGACCAACCCAGCAGAAATTCGCCACTTCAGCTAATAAAAGTCTGATAGCACAGCCAGGCTGTTATTCAGCTAGTGGACTAGTACAATAAAGGAATTGCATGTTTCACCAATGGACTTCACAGTAATTGTGACATTTCCATTCTTGTCCCTAATCAGACCTCATGTTCACTTTTTAGACACTTCACCCCAGCTGAATGGAAGAGAAAACAGCCTGAACAGAAATGATCAGACAGTTTTAAAAAAGAGTCTGCTCACTTTAAAAAGAAGCAACTTTGGAGATTACATATCCAACACACTTTGCACAGCTACACTAATCAAACCGATACTACATACTGAGAACCTTAATCTACGGAAAGATGGACCTCAGCACCAGCAACACAACAACCTAACAGTAGCACTCAAGATGCCTCAGCTGTATATTTGTTTACTCTTGTCCACAAGTCTAAGGAGTTTCCACACTACATATACTAAGCACGGAGTTAGTGGCACTGCATTCTCCACATTGAATTATCCCAAACCTGGAAGATCCAGGAAAATCTTTGCTGCTTCTAGTAAGCAGAACTGCCTTGACAAGAAGTTCTTCAGAATTAAGTGGCAAGTGGTACCAGACCATAAAACTGGTCAGATTTCAACTCCAGACACATTCCGGCAAGTTTTTCCCTAGACACACAAGAGTGCCCATCCTCTGTCACTGAACTCTGAGCATTAAGCACCAAACCAAAACAGCACACAAATCTGTCAAGTTGAACTGCCTTTCTTCAGCTGTCATTTTGCTTCTAACAAGCACCATTTGGGTCTGAGGACCATAATCTGTGATGCTCAAGCATTGCTTCCCATCCATACAGGTCTCAAAATGGGCAATTTCTATGGGCATCTCTCTATACCCCCTTTTCCTTCTTTCCAAAGCTAACAACAAGGAGGAAAATTCAGAAAGTACAGCATCTGCTCAGATTCTGGAACAAACTCAGAAGCCCAGTGGAACCGATGAGCAGCTAAGACTACCAACTTCAACCTCACCAGCTGAGAACGCGTGAGGAACGACTAACAACACTCGAGGACTCTAGAAACCCACCGAATAAGGGGAATAAAAAAAATGGTGCAAATGAAGTCAAAGGTCTTTATTTTCCACCCTCTCAAGCCTCAAGGCTCACCTGTGCAATCTGTATTGGCTGAGATAGAGGGATCTGCGTCATCGGCGTTGCAGCAGAGGCCGAGATGGTGGCACCAGCAGCGCTGTGCTGCTGACTGGCTGAGTGCTGCACTGCAGCCGCCAGCAACTGTGCCTGCGCCTGTTGGAGCAATAACTGTTGCTGGGCTGGCGTCAACGTGAGCTATAAACAATTAGAAAACACAGCCATTAATAATGGAAAGAGCCACTTTATCTACAAAGTCATTAGCTAGCTCGTTACTAGTTATATTCACCAGACAACCCCAGAACTATTGCCATTGACTGGCCGATGACTCTGGCCTTAAGTAAGGACAGCTGGCTACTCAACACAGTGTAGGAACCAACCTGCCACAGTCCTGACATAAACCAAACTGCACAAAAGCAAACATTTGCACTTACTGGAACCTACAGAACCTAACTTCACTCCTAAGTTTTCTTCACAACTCTACCAGGAGTTTCTGGAAAAAGGTAATTAAGTAGCAAGCAAAAGAAAAGAATCAGTATTGCCGGGATTTGAAAAGAAATTTACACCCAGCAGAACAGCAAGTGATTAGCCAGATGAATGCGAAGCAGGAATGCTGGCTATGGCTACTGAACAAACTGATAACACCCCAGCTGCTTCACATTAGCATGAATCCCTGCCATATTCCATCATTTCCATTATGCCCTAAGATATAAGTAAAGAACATGAGCTCCATTTGTTTCTCTCCAAGTCTCCCCATCTGCTTTTTTTTTTTTTTAAACAGAATAGAGTTGGCAACTTTACATCCCTTCCCTTTCCCAAACACGCATTATCTCTGAGGAACAGGTGGCAGCAGTCTCTCCTTTACATGTAAATGAATCTTGATGCCCATATTTACTACAATCCGTATCTGCAGGGCCCTGGAGTTTTGAATGTTTCACTACAGCAGACAATCATGAATTAAAACAATATTTTATGGAAATCCAAAAAATAATAAAACATGCCAGGTTTTAACAACATATTAAAACAGTCTCACTTTTAAAGCTTTCAAATGCAATTAACTGAAAACTAAATAGGATGTTTATTTGTATGCTAATACAGAAGAAGGTGTAACAATTGAGCCTGAAATTAAGATATCATTTCATTCAAGTGTAGAGATGATCTAATCTAATACTTCAAATCATAAATACATTTTTGGAGCAACTGTCCTAAACACACAAACACTTAAAACTGCAAAGCTGATTACGTAAACGCCAATTCTTTAATGAGCCCTTTCACAAAACTTCCTTTTTAGAAACGACCGAACAACAATTCAGAAACACCAAACAGTCTAAGTTACCTCACATTTACTCCCAAGGCCTTGCAAATACAAAACCCTCAGAATTGTTAGGTTAAAACAGAAGGGTTGAATAGGCTTAAGGAGCACTAATATAGTTACTTAAAACGAAATATATTTGAGAAGAGGAAGAATTAGCAGGTCACATAATTTTGTTCTACATCCAGCTATCTGATAAGATTTAGTCTTGTTCTCCCATTTTAATCTTGACAAAAGTAAAAATTCCTCTTTATCACGAGTGACTGTCCTATTTGTACACACGTCAGGTTTTCCTTTCATTGCAGAGTCAAGATGGGCACCGAGAAGAGAGAGAAACAATTCTTTTTTTGTTGTAGTTGTTTGGAAGCAAATACTTTTGCAACAAACCCCAAATATTAAAGTCTGCTCTATTTTTCTAGGAAGATCCCTTCTGTCCCCACTTCCACTGAAGTTTCTTGCTATGTTAATGACAACCCTCTTCGCTGACAAGCTCTGTGATACTGCCATCAGGAGGCTGACTGCAGTAAACCTGGGTAAACCTTACCCCAGTGATCTGTCCTCCGGCCAGCATGAGCTGGGTCTGGGGTATGGCCGCCTGCACTGAAGGTTGCTGGGAAGGCTGGCTTGGCTGCTGAGAGTCCCCAGATTCTTCATTAGATTTAGACTAGTCAAAAAAAAAAATACAACTCTTTATAGTGTAAAACAGATGTTAATGTATAACACACTGCTATCTCAACGCTGCACAATAAAAATCTTTCATCTGCATACAAAAAGCCCTTGGGTTTATTTTAAGAGTGTGTTTAAGCAATGGCTCTGTGAGCCCACCATCTCAGCTACAATTGCTCAAACGTGTCTGTAAGTAATGCAGTTTAAACAAAACAAAGAGACTCTCAGGTCCCTTGTAACTCTTTGACGTTATTTTCAGGTCTCATTTCATTTTACGCAATGCAACTGAAGCTGACGCTACCTCTCCTCATAATGAAAGAGGGTTGTTAAAATTATTCATTGCCTAAAATCCTGAACAATGGAATGAGGGAAAGGATATTTTGTTTCCATTATCTGTATCCTGTACCTCTAAGTCATCATACTGTTGGCTTATATGGAACTGTTTTTTAAAAATCCTCACAGGTTTATCTACCTACAGCAAAATACATAATACATAAAGTGCTTTTAAATAATCAAAGTTTAGCATTTGTTTTATTTATTTATTTATGCTGCTTTATTTAAAAAGATTCAAGTTTATTTTGATTTATTTCCATGGTTTGGTTGTTTGTTTTTTTAAACACAAGAAATTGTGAAGACATGAGGGAGGAAACGCAAGTGCATGAAGAGGGGGAGAGAGTTTTATGATAATTAAAACTGGTTATGCAGAACATTAAAATTCTGCATAGATTTGCATATTTTTCACCACCTGTTTTGGGGACTGCAGAGCAGGCTAATTAACATAAAGGCTCTGATTAATTCTGCCAGTCATTGAGCGATAATTACAGCGCAGGACTGTAAACATTCTGCACTGGAGATACAGCCTGTTTGCCAACATCTCTCTCAGGGATGGAAGTTTACCATGGCAACCAAGGCAATTTTCTGCCTCCTTCCTCTTAGAAAGGAAGGTCACTATACCTCCTCTTCTTTCCAAATTGTTATTATGTATAAGTGGGTCCACATTCTATTGCATTTCATGTAATGCACTACCTACATTCTTTAATAACAAGCAATACTGAAACCAGTCTTCAATAAAACTGCATCCCTTGCCCCTTTAATATAGTACTGAGAGGAAGTGGAACATTAACTGATACACTGAAGTGTTCAGCATCATAAAAAAGTTTGAAAGCTTTGTTGTCTCACGTACATTATTAAACAACAATTACTCCGACTTATTTTGATATCACTTTGTGTTATTTATACAAGCAATCTAAGCCTGCCACCTTACATAGTTAATGTTATGTTATATTCCTATATTCAGTCACCAGAAAAATTGCAAAGTAATATTTGATATGTTTAAAATAAGTGAATAAATGAAAGAACCTGAAATATGCCTGGAGTTTCATAGTTTTCATGACATGACATCTGACTGAAATTCAGCATTAATTACGATTGCTGCATGGCTTAAACAACTCCAGTGTCTGAATGCTTACTATCCTGAACCTGATTTACAGTTATAAAACTATTATTCCTTCATACTTATCACTTGCAAAACCAGTCAGACTGAAAACACAGAGTAACATATCATAGGTTAAAAACTATCTCTAATGGGACCAGGATGCTCTTTGGGATGAGAGAAGGACAAGCAGCAGAATGTAACTGTCTTTACCTGTACATTTAAGGACTGAGCAGCAGCCTGTAAACTTGTTCCAGCGAGCTGGACCTACAACAGTGCAAAAATGGAAATGAAATAATGTAGAATCCACAGAAAACTAACAATGTAAGAAGAACGATCTCCCCACCCACGTCCCAAAAAGAATTCCCCCAAGGACACTGCATGCCCCTCTAACACCTGCATCAGTGAAACAGGGGTTGTGCTCCAGGCTGAGAAAGATCTCTAAGACTCTTCCACAAGTGTTATTTCTCTACCTCTTGCAGAAGGTCTTCCTGCCTAGGGATCTAGATATTATCATGAATGAATTTGAAATAGAGCATATTGGGGTGGACAGGCTAACCTAGTCTTATTCCTGCTTGAAAAATCCAGGCTCCAGGGGAGGCCACTAAGCTCTAGTCATCGCCATCCTACCCATATTTCAGAATGGGTCTTACCCCAACACTGCATTCACCCACTTTCCTACATGACAGAGGAGCAATCACCTGCACAGCACAGAACCCAGAGCATAAACACTCTCCCTCAAATCAACCTGTCCAAGTATTTCCAGCCCTCAGCTACCGAAAAGATCTCAACACAGAGGACCAGAGACACTTTACAAAGGCTGTATTGATTCAGGTATACTCAAAACTTGAATTCAGTGTTTGTGATTAACAGGTCCAAAGAAGGTCTTGTGGGTTAGCAGTGAAGAAAAACAGATGCTTCAGAAAGTGAGATTTTTAAAGAGTGTTATTTTATCTCTAATAAGGATTTTCTCTGTATGACAAATGCTGTATTTTCATTTACTGAAGACCATTTTAATCAGTCTCACCTTGTTTCTACCAGCACTCCTAGTTATAAAGAAGGAATGCTATTGTAATTAATTACCAACACTTTCAAAGGTCAGAGTTGCAGCCTGTAGAGAATTCCCTCTCTGGCCACGTTTGAAAACCGCTGCTCATTTTAAAACAAGGCAACATGAGAGGATACAACAAAGCAAAGCAAAATGTAGCACTCCTGCCTCTGTAAAACCATGTCCCCACATAAAGAGTACACGTATTTTCAAGCATGGGAAAAATTGCAGTACATGAAATTAATAACTGAATATTTGAACAGGCGACCCTTAAAAGTCACCTTGGAAATATTTCCTGCCTCTCTAAATGAAGGTACCAGACTTACTAAGCATGCTCTACACCTAAGCAAACACTCCCAGAAAAGTCTCTCCTCATCACAAGCAAAATATAGTTTGACACAGCTGATGTAATCTCAGCTTTTAACACAGATTAACAGCAGAGAATAACCTAAACACCACCACCCTGCCATCCAAGAAAATATACTCAGAAATAATATTTTAAAATGACAGAAAACACACATAAAAGACTACAAATGTATCTCATTCTGGTACAGTCAGCATAGTCCTGAAATTTTCTCTGAATGCAATTTGGACACCCCTTTCACCATACAACCAACATTTTCAAATTAGAAATTAAACTGTTCCTGAATGCTGTCTACAGCCTAATATTTTGCATTAGTCTAGAGGAAAGCACTCTATGTTAAGGTTGAACAACACCCCACTAAGAGCAGCCACACCAGCTGAGGACAGTTTGACAAGAAATCCCCACACACCTGCAGGTGAATAAAAGAATACCTGAGATCTCCCTTTGAACCAGTTTCAAGAAATGAATCACACTTTATGAAATATGAAGTTATAAAGAACCTGACAACTGTTTAAATACATACATTTCCAAAGCAGGATAAAGCACTGTGCTAAACACAATTACTGTCCTGGGTTGATCTATTATAACAAAATGAAGAGTAAAACAAACACACAAAATTCTGCAGACCAGCTCTGTGTCTCCATGTTAAACACACACCGATAACCCATGAAAACTCGTCACCTTTCCTCCACAGAAAGGCACCCTACAACAGCCTATTGGTTCAGCAGATTCAGACAGTGGCACTCCCTAGGTCCTATATAAACCAATCTACTAGGAAAATTGCAATTATGTGACAAGATGTGTGGAATGTTCCATACAATAAAACGGCAGTTTCAGAGCTCTTAAAAGAGGGCATAAAAGCTTCAGTACTTCAATTATACCACAATAACTGTGCAACCTCAGACCTCAAACATTCAAGGTCATCCAATTAGGTACGGTATTTTAAAGTTTAAACTTGGTGTGAGGAAGGGAAAGAAATTAGGACATTTGTTTTCATACATCAAGTACGAACAGGTTAAAAAAAAAACCCTATAAAAAATGCCCCTTATACTTCTCTTTGCCTACGGATGGCCCACTTTGCTTCAGCCTACATCTGAAATTCAGCTTTGATTCCCTAAACACAGTAACAGCAGAACAGAGGGATACTGTTAGAAGTCTGAATATCATCTGACAAACAGGTCATAGAAATAAGTTTGAGAAAAAAAAAACCCTCACAAACCATATATGCTTAGTAAGTACAATCAATTTTCTTTCTAGTTAATGTGCAAGAGCAAAGCATAGTGCTGACTACCATTCAACACCACTTCTCATTTTAAACTAGACATGACAGTTTCAGAACCTTGGCAGCTGTTGGGCCAATACAATCCTTTCCCAAAAAGATTTAATTTTACCTTGCCTTTCGTTTTGATATCTCTATTAAGGTTAAAAAAAAAAAACCAACCAACCAACAAAACTAATCAACAACAACTGAAAAAAAAAAAAAAGGTCGAAAACACACACCACAAAATTTAGGGATTCTCAAGTCCCCAAGAAGGCGATCTGTAGTTCTGCCAGATAGGTCTCACCCTATCTTGACATATTCTACAGCCCAATGCACTGCAGTGAGGGCCACAATAAGAACTTTTTCCCATCCATGGTATTTAAGCGCATGGTCTACCCATATGTTCCATGATATGACTCTCTGTCATTCACAGAAAGAGAGAACACGGCACAGCCAAGGGCAGCTGCATTTGTAGCTGTCTGAGCCTCCTCTACTTTGAAATGGATCTTCTCTTACCTGATGAAGGTGCCCAAGGAAGGCCTGGGCCTGGGCTGTAGAGATTGCTCCTCCGACAGGCACAGGCTGCTTTTGAAAGTCCAGGCCATTTGTTTGCGTGCCTGGAGGAAGAGAGATATTAGAAACTATTAATTATTACTTTTAAGAAGCAAAATAAGAATTAAAACTCCTAAGTTTCCTGCTGTTCTCTCAATACTATGCTGTAGAAAAATACTGTGAGAGTAACAAGAATTGAATTTTTTGCTTAAAGGGGGTTGAGGCAGCAGTGACCCAGCTTCAGTAATGGAGCATTTGTCAGCTGAACAAAATCAACACTGTATTTTCCTCAGTCTCTATTACCTTACCTACTCTGTGTACCCTGGAGATGTTTAAAAGATGTGTAGATGTGGCATTCAGGGACATGGTTTAGTGGTGGACTTGGCAGTGTTAGGTTAACAGTTGAGCTTGATGATCTTAAAGTTCTTTTCCAGCCTAAATAATTCTGTGATCTGTGTTTCTATCTACACTGTAGATAGATCTACACCCCATAATTCTCTACATGGTTTGAGAACGAAATGGGTGCACTCTGCTAAGATTAAATTGTGTTTCCCTTCTCCATGCACTCTCTAATCAGCAAAAAACTATCTTCAAGTTCAGAACGTGCAAGGTTCATATCAAGTCACCTTTCATTAAAGACCGGTAAAATAATACTTGATGAAAATAGAAGTTCCACATATACATAGCAGTTATGGGTCACAGTTTTACTCTTTTGATAAAAGATACCTCTACATTTCCATTAAAATTTGTACAAAGCTCTCATTAGGTAAGATAACTGCCTGGGCTTGCTTCTGTTTTCACTCCCTGTTGTATAACTAAAAACTGATTATTTTCCTACATTTTTGAAGACTTCGTCCTAAAAAGTTAAAAAAACATAAAAACCCCCAAACAAGCCGAAAATAATCTGGCTGCAAGAAGGGAAAGAAAAATACCCAACATTTTTTCCACAAGACAGTACCACAGAATTCTCTTCTGCCAGGAGGTACTACAAATAGAAACTTTTAAGAATCATTCTGAGGGGAGATGATAAAATCAACATTAACAATTATCAAAAAGAGGGTTTGTGTGTAGGGTGTTACTACCCACAGTGGCTAATAATGAAAAGGGAGACTCCAAGTGTATCAGGCTGTGCGGAATTTCTAGAACAGATGATACAATCTTTAAAATTGCATGACTGAAATGAAGCAAAACCAGCTTTAGACTTGTATGTTTACTCTTCATGACAATCAGATTTTGTTCAGTGTCTATGGACAGGTGTTCAGCTAACTCCTACTTCAAAATTCCTTCCATCACCCGCATTCTTTGCCATAAAAACCTAGGTTATCTACTAAGCAAAAGAGTCACAGTTGTTAAACAACAACAGGGGGGTTGCTATTCCTTAGAAACATCTGCAAAAGCAAGCAGGCATAAAATGTGATTAGTAAAATAGACTACCCCGTATTTTACATTGCTATTTTGACCTACAAACAGCTTACACAGATAACATTTCCAAAGAATGACTCACTGCCCAATTAAATACAGACACAGCGGAGATAGTCTGTAGGACATACAAAGGTGGCCTTTTGATGCATCTTTGGTGGAGATGCTGTGGGAGAAGAGTTGGTCTACTCTAATGTTCTCAATTCTATGCTTTGGGCCAAGGTTTACAAACTTTGGAGACATATGTGTTAAAAATATGTGATAAAAATATTCCATCTTTAAACTATGTAAAATTATTTTGCCTAATGAGTTTAAAATTCCAATTGATCCTGAATGAATGCAACTTGGTTGACTTTCTCCAAAGAAAGGTAGATAAAAAAGGTCTGCTGGAAAAAGCTAGAAGAATTTTCATTCTTTCCAGTAAGCTGCAGAATTCTTTGCACGCAGAAGGCCAAAGAGAATGGAAAGATGATTGGATAAATATATAAAAATAATTCCTGACAAACAGCTACTGTAATTCAAAGGAAACAATACACCACCTCCCCTTTTAAACAGAAGCTTTGAATTAGTTTTCAGTGTATGGCCGGGGACTTCAAAGTACGAAAAAAATACAGACAAGGAAACTACTGTAAAGCAGATACTCCTTATTCCAACTGGAAACTTGCAGGGGGTACAAACATTATCTGTTTCTGAGAGGACGGGCTGGAAGCCTTACCTCAGGTAAACAGGTGAAGCTGCTCTAGTTAACTGTCTTCCAAAAGGAGCCTCAAATCACGATACCATATGAAAAGAACACTACTGAGCATGTGTGCAGAAGAAATGCTCCACCTAACACTTCTGCTGACTCTAAATATGGAAACCTGAAACGAGCCTCCTATGTGACAGTTTTGAACAAGGCAAGCTCCAAGACTGAGCTCAAAATCTCCATGAGTCCCAATAAAGAACTTAGCTGGGCACTGAGCAAAAACAACATTTTCTTTAAATTCAAGCTTGAAAGACTCCGACTCCCTCTTCCGAGGCCTCCCAAAACCAAACTCAGAGCAAAAAAACCCCCACACTACACCTGTTCACCCTCTCTTCTACCTGCATCTTAAACTTTCTTTGGTGTTTGGAAATAAAGTGTTCCCTCCCCATGTGGGTGAAACTTTAGTTTTGGAAGGAATGCTGCCTGGGTCGCTTGCATTTATCACAGGATGCCTATGGCTTCTGAAGCTCAGAAAGGAAAATGAAGTGAGTCTAGCATGCCACTTTTGCTCAAGATAAAGAGTTCAATACAAAAAGCCACGATGATTAATAGACACAGCAGATGCAATCACAGGCACTTGGGTTTTAACAATCCCAAGTATTTATGTATCTTCCATCTCCTACTCAATAGGAGTGGGCCTCTCTATGTCCCATCCCTACTTTCTTCTTGGTTCCAACTACACTGTCCCTGTCCTGCCCTTTCTGGTAGTTCATAAGTCGTTTGGTTTGGTTTGGTTTGGGTGCTCTACCCTCAGCGAGCTGTTGAGACTGAGTCAAACTGTAGGATGGTATTTCACCCTTATAGTTGAGGTCCATTGCAACTTAAACATGTTTAAATTCTGGCACAAATTCAGTCATGTGCTTAACTACTTCACAGAGGTGGTTTGGATGGAGGCTAATACAGTCCCTCTCCAGAGAAAGGAACAGAACACTAAGTACCAGGACACCCTGAACATGGATTAGTTTATGCCATCTCGGAATTGTACCTGCAGAGGGTAAAGGCATGACAAAATGCACCTGCAGTCAGGAGAACAACTTAACTCCAAGAATTCAAGAATAGAATCATCAGACTTCAGTCTGAGTTTGCAATCTGCATAAGAAAGGAAGAGGAGTGAGGAACTCCAGGTCTGGGGAAATGTAGAGTAAGGTGCAAGAAAGAACTCAGAAAGGAAAAGGAACGAAGAAGAAAGAAGATTTGAAAGCTGACTGGTGTGGGGATGTGCATTATGCTCTGGGGGACATCTCCCAGCACCACTGGTACATTTTCCCTGCTGGCTCTCCAGCTCTCTTGAGTGTGTTGAGAGAGTGATACACCCAATGCTCAGGAACTGTTGATTCCTTGTCCACATTTACTAATAAGAAGTTTAGTATTAATATTTGCCCAGAATTTTAGCAGTTGAAGAATATTTTATGGTCCCTTTCCTATAGACCTCCTTCTTATGGAAACTGGAAAAATCAGTCTCTGGAAATGAAAAAATGCAAACAAGAACCTTTAAAATCCTTCCAAATACTTACAAAAACTATTATTTCGCTGCTATGTCAACACATGTCATAATACTACAGTTTCCATAGTCATTATAACCTTGGCTTTCATAGTGCTGCATTCACACAGCTTTTAAAAGAGAAGGTGCATTAAACAAACAAACAGAGGCTGAGACGTTTTGGAAAATTTTATGCTGCAGCCTATAAAAAGTACATCAAAAGACTATCCATTTACTATAAGACATTTTTCTTACTTATCTTTTTTCCAGTAGCTACTACCACAGACTGTCCACCCACAACTGAAAGACTGGAAAAGATTTCTGTAACTCTACAATATTGATGACCAGTGGATCAATTCACTTTCTTAAGGAAACAGCCATCCAACAACTCCTGTACTCATTTTTTTTGTTGTTGTTTTTAAGTGGTCTGAAATATGGGTTGCTTTTTGAGATGTTTAAAAGGGAAGCCCAGCTAGCACAAAGATTTTAAAGTTATAATCTATTTCAGCCACTGTATTGTGTCCAATATATTTAGGGGACTTTACTATGTTCCCTAAATAGTCAGAGCTCAAAATACAAAACCCGACTTTGTTAACTCTGTGAAACTTAGTTGTTAGCTCAGAGAAATACTGATGTTGTCATCTTTACCAATGGCAACTGTTGTTTTTTCCTGAGAACACTAGCTCTGCCAAATGTAAATTCATGCCCTACAGTAATCTCTCTTAAAATTTTCAAGTTGCATCATCTTACTACAGTTTAAAACAGGAATGACCCAAACAAACATCCACAGAGGTTTAAAAGATAGACTAGTAGTGTTTGCACAACAGACTCGAGTGATTTACAAATGTCATTGGAAAACAGGCAGTTGCAGGAAGTTACAAAAATAAGAACTCTGAGTGTTAATAAAAATCATCTTCACACATTGTCTGGGGAGCACATCTGAGGAGCACAGGCACTGAAGAAAAATCGATGGTGCTCCCAATTCCTCAGCATCCAAGCTGAAAGCTGACTTTTTTTCCCCACTAAGTATGCACTGAGTCCAGAACCATAACCTAAGCACCATGATCAGAAGCCTAAAATGACATTCTGTGAGTATTCCTTTCAGGGTTTAACATTTGCCAAGTTGACTAATACAACTGATGCTTGAGCTCCCAAAAAACATCACAAATGCCATCAATCACTTTCTCCAGCAGTTTACGAGCTCTATATTTAAAAACAAAACAATGACTGTAGAACAAAGGGTGCTCAAAAATTCTAGATTATTTTAGAAAAAATCAGGGTACAAAACTGAAAATGTAGTTTAAATGGAAACATTTAAACTACAGAAGCAATGTTCCGAAGTTCCAAACATCAATATGAGTCAAACTTTTGTAATAACTAACCTTACTATTAGAGTATAAAAAATATAGACATTGTATCCCCTTTTAACATGAAAGGACCTACATGCAGCTTTACAATCCATCCATTCTATGTCATGACCCCCACCTTCACAATGATGAAATATTTGCCTTGGAGAGCCGAGTCAGGGCTCTGCAGAAGCAGGTGCAATGCTTCTGTGATAATGGATTTATTTTTAAGGGCTACCTTTGAATAAAACAAATCCTCCTCCTAACAGCTCCGTTCAGGTCAAACTGCTGGTTAAAGCTGCACTGAGGGAAGGGTGTTGGGAATGCACTCTGGAAAAAGCATATGCTGGGAACTGGGATCATACAGAGGAGGAAATCTGAATTTTCTCAGGAGTTTACACACAACCTCCAGCCACAGGGAGTCTACAGGGATATTTAAAAAACATTGTTCTCTTGATGCTGTTTATGATCATGACATATTTACAGTCTATATGTTTTTGGAAATACTGTTTTATATCATCCTAAAACAGTATTAAACACATAACAAAACACTTTTGTGCATAGAAAGAACTGATACCTCTCCTACTAAAAATACAATGGCAATTAAAAAACCTGAGAAGTCAGTGACAAAACACACATTAATAAGCAGGCAGAATTCCTCTGGACTGACCCCATGCATTGGCAGAAAACATCCAGCCTCTCAGATCAGTACTGGGAACATTTAGTCCCTCTCAGCTGTACTAAAGCCTTGCACAAAGATTGGGGAGACAGTAGTACAGAATGAAATATGGTGTTAATTTCATCACAACTCCAGAGTTTTATTTTAAACTCCTATTACTGAACCACAAGGAGGAAATATAATATTCCCTCATAGAAGGTAACGAGACTTCTCTCAAAGCAACAAGTTCCTTCTCATTAAAATTTTCACTTCCCAAATGCTGTTCTGAGCTCAGAGAAGATTCTAAGTCAGGTTAAACTATTTACTTTCCATTCAGAACTGTCATTTCTCTTGCTTCCGAAGTGAACATTAAATCACCTCCAGAAAAGAATTAATGCATCAGATAGAATGCTTAAGCTATAGAGGTGTAACAACCTTCTCCAGTGGCTTAGAATTTGGTCACATCTTAAGGATGCACCAAAAGGCACATTGGCCCTGGCCCAAAATTTGACCAAATTTTCAAGGTTCTGATCTAACACACAAGGAAATTACAGAAAAGCTGGGTAACATTTTTTTTTTTAATGTTGAGAAATTAGCCTTTCTCCCTTTGACTTGTTCTTGAGAACTGTTGTGACAGCTTGAATGAAATCTAAAATGGAAACAAGATCAGGCAGTGGCCCACATCTGCCAGGGAAAATTTCAACCCCAAAATAAATGATGAAGTTAGAAGTGCCGAAGGTATGTTCTGCCAGGAAAAAACGAGACTACTTATGGAGAGCTAATGCCACCAGGCCTTCTGTAGTGTCATAAACATTACAGACAGAAAAAGGGGGAAGGGGAACCTAAGATTGTGTGGGTAGTGCTCCAATAGAATATGGTTAATGACAAAATTGTTCCTAAGTCTCTAAAAACAGTGGGTGTGAGGTTTGGGTTTTTTTTGGTTTGGTATTTTTTTATCCCAGCAATCTGGTAAAGAAATTTGGCTTTTAATATTCATTCAATTCCATCAGAAAAATATCTGTGCACCAATTCATCATTTCTTACCTGTGTTCCCGTCCCCACTCTCCATTGATGGTTTACTGGTTTCTGACGGATTGTTCATTCTTGAGTCTGCATTAAAACAGAAATAAAGATAAACCAATATAGCAAAAAAACCCCAAATCTATTCAAACCTTTTTGTCTAGGGGAAGTACAGAACATCAGAAATTTCCTATGTACTTTACCCTAATTCAGATTATAACATAAAAAGAGCAACCAGAAGCAGAGCACAACACTGAATCTGCCAGATAAATATTGTTTCAAATTTTTCTGCCATTATTCCCATATGTGAAAAGGTGGTATTAAGGGAATAAAAGACAGCATGCTGGAGGGCAATGACAGGTAGGAACTTAATTTTCAATACAATGAAAGTCACAGAAGAAAAAAAAAAAAGGAGGGGGGGATGAAGGAATAATGACTACAGCAAGATTCAAAACCGTGAAGTCTGACCACCATGGCCTACATTATTCTTGTGTTTGTTCCCCCCACCCCACCTTGATAAGAGAAAGGAAATTCAGTCACTACAATTAAATGGATGCCATTTTTCTAATACTGCATTTCTGTTTTACTGGAATGTCACTAACACTAAGTTATTTTATATTTCCTACATATTCGTGTAAACCCATACAAATATAAAACAAATAATTTTCTATATCCTTCTGGATGAATTAATTGCAAAGTCTGTTCTCCGTTTCAAAGCCTGTCAGCTGAATGTAGTGCAATGCAGAGGGCCTCTCCAGACAGCAGACAGAGAATATAGTTTCCTTGTATAAGAATCTATACAGATGTTCTGTGTACAGCCTCAGCTTTCCAGCTTATTACCTCCTCCTTCCTTGCCACCAACCCCAGTGACCCACATTATCACAAACCAAAAATACCAACAGAACCTCAAGACAGAGCAGTTCATAAAACGAAGTGTAAGCAAATCCTTAAGCCCATTCTTCCATTCCCATAACGAGCCAAAATCAAGTTCAATGAGTTTAAAATGAACTCTTCATTCCAGGATATTCTCTTGCAAGGTGCTTAAAAGATTACCAGGGGAGGCCACCAAGCTGCTTAAAGGGATGGAGCATCTCTGCTGTGGGGACAGACAGTTGGGTGTTGTTCTGCCTGAAGAAGAGAAGGCTCAGAAGACCTTATAGCAGCCCCCCAGTAACTAAAGGGAGCCTACAAGAGAGCTGGGGAGGGACTTTTTACAAGAGCATGTAGTGACAGGACAAGGGAGAATGGCTTTAGACTGAAATAGGGCAGGTTTGGACTGGCTGTTAGGATAAGAAGGTGGTCAGGCACAGGAACGGGTTGTTCAGAGACAGTGTGGATGCCACAGTCCTGGAAGAATTCCAGGCCAGGTTGGATGGGGCTTTGAGCAACCTGGTCTAGTGGAATGTATCCCTGCCTTTGGCTGGAACCGGATGATTTTCTTCCAACTCAAACCATTCTGTAATTCTGTGATCAATATTTTTAAAACTAATATAATTTTCCACATAAACAACCGTGGCAGTTGAACCCCATAGAGCCTTGAAAACCCAGAGGAGTGTAACAAGCAGGAAACTTCCTCTGATAAGTTAACACATCCCCTCCAGAGCCTCAACTCTTCTCAGAAAGTTCCTATGCCTATTCTTACATCTTTCAAATGTTCAACCACCTGTAAAAGAGATCTGAACTATCAGTGTTACTCTTAATATAAAGGCAGATGTGTTAAACTGCTTTTTGGGAGAGAGAGTGAGGAGAAACTTTGCAGTTAAGCACTGCTGGCCTACACTTCAGCAAGAAGCTGTAAGTTTTGCCCCATTTTTCACAACTACTGCTTAGCATATTCAAGCTGTGACTTCAGTCTTGAAAGACAGAACTGTACTAAGTTTGCTGGTAAGCAGAACCTTTTGCCTCCAGGTTCCTTTTTTTGTCATTTTCCATATTTGGATAGCATGATCCACATTCCAGAAGCAGAACACGGGTTCCACTGACTGCACAGAAATGTTTGCTGTTGACCACAGCCCTCTCTGCAGATAGATCTGTGTGTAAAATAAATACAATGTACATTTCTATCTAGGCACTGCATATACCTGAAATTGAGTTTACTCTTGTGGCAACAGCATTTTTATTTAGAGTGATTACAGGCAACATGCATTTGATAAACAGCATTAATTCATTCTTTTACACACAGAGGGCTACTGAAAGTAGTTTGTGTTTAGAGGACACTGAATGGGAGTCTCTGCTTTTGATGCAAACATCAAGAGTCCCCATCTGACCAGAAAATGAGCAAAGATAACTTACAAGTCAAATACATTTGGTTGTGGAAACTGGGCTAACTCATGGTGCTATTGGATGTAGAATGTGCATTTTTAAGCCCAGAGCAGAGGGGTGGCCTGAACTCACCATACAACTGACCACAAAAGGGAAGAGCACAGGCTGAGAAGATTGTCTCTCAACAACATGGGATCCATTCCTTGAGTCACTTCAGAAAACTCATGCAAGAAGAACAACTCAGGGCCTCCTGTTGCTGGTTTGTTGGACAAACTTGTCGCTGCAGTGCAGGATACTAATGGTAGAAACCCAGAGGGGACACAGGTGTCCTGTGCACAGAACTCCAAGCAAGGCAGTGACTGTTCTGTCTATACAAGGAGCCTTCCTGCATGATGAGGAAGTTTGCTCAGTTACACAAAGTTATAACTGTAGAGACCTCCATCCATAAAGCAAGGCAAGACATATTTTTCTGTCAGACTGTGCTGCAAAATAAATCCTTTTAGAAAAGGTTTTCAGTGTTTTCTAGTACTAGGCATATACGTAAAGTTTACTTAACTACCAAAAGCTTGTCTAGATGAGGAATATTTTATTGTAAAGACCTCAAATGTTGCTATTGCAAAAAAGCAGCAAGTTGGAAGAAGAAACATCTTTCTGGTAGTGCTCAGGTTCAAAGGAAGGATAGCATCCATTATTTCACCAGCTGACTATTTCTTGTTCAATCTGTGGGCCTTCTGCATGTAAAGTATCAAGAACAATGGTGCTATTTCCATTGCAAATGGTAGGACATACATCTGAAGCACAAAACTGCTACCAGCAAAACAGACTCATATCCGCAGGATACTGAAGCTACAGACTCATTATATGTCAAATAAAAAGGCTATTTGGTTTATACATGCTCATACAATTTCTGCTTTAAAGTTAAAAGAATAAACAAATGAAGTGGGCTAAAAAAAAAACCCCAAACCTTAATGCCTTCACCTTTTCTTCTTCCTTTAGATCTTGCTCGGGTTTTAAATAAAGGCCCTGGGCTACAACTTCTGCCAACATTATCTAAAAAACAAACTCCACAGAAGGAAGGATCGAAAGCAGCAGGTGCATGATTGAAATCAAACTCTCGGGAGCGAATAGATTCCGGACTGCTACTCCACTAGCAGGGCTGAGGTGTCGCCAGGCAGTGCTGTGCCAGGCTCTCACACACCCTCAGGAGTGTTTCCAAAGGCATGTAGAAGAAAGCAGCAGCAGACACTGGGCTAACCTGGAGCATCAGGGACTGTACACAGCTGGTAAAACACTGAAAATTTTAACATGGTTATATTGCCATTAACCTTTTCCTTTCTCCCATCAAAGTGAAACTGCCTGATGCTCCATCAGCACCAGCAGTAAATGATTCATTGATATGCATGGAAAAACCAAAGTACAACGTGAGTGAAAACATGCCAAGAATTCTTTAGAAATTAATTTTTAAAAAACCCCTCATCATATTCAGAAGCAAATATATTCAGATGCTGCAAAATCTGCCATCCAAAAATATATTCTCTCTCTTTGACATATAAGTTCTTATGTGAACTTGTACGATGGAATGAAAATAATAAATAAATATATACATACACACACACACACACATTGAGCTTTGTAGAAAAAGCCTTGAAAATAAATAAAACCTATTGTAAAATTGGGATGATCCATTGCTATAAATAGCTTTAAAAGACATGAAGAAGAAATTATGGCATGTCTGTTCTGCAGTCCTGGTGGAATCTCGGCGCAGGAAATATATTATCCCAGTAACCTTAAGCACAGCTTGCAACGGTATCAATGGCAACCACTGTGCACTCCACCTTATTTTCTATTACGCACGAAGAACCTCGCTATATTAAAAATACACAGACATAACATGCATTCTGTTGTGGAATGGCTCAATACAGTTACTAAATTCTTTGAGACTGAGGCTCCCCTCTTATTCATTTTAATGCTTGAAAATTCATAACACAGGGATATGCAAGTCAAGTCCAGTGTTTGTTATAAGCCAAATGCTTCTTAGATTGAAATCCTAAAAGCAAAAAGTCTGTATTAATATCATCCAAGTCTGTGCAGAGGAAACGAATTCTCCTGGAGCAAGGGAAAGGAGGGAGGGGGGAAAAAAAAAACCAACAACAACAAAAAACAAGCCATGTATTTCCCTGGTACAGATCTAGCTATCTATCTACCAGGCAGCTACTTGCTGCCGATTCACTGGTGAGCTCCAGCCTCCCAAATACCCTCTCTAGCCTCTGCATATGTGATTAAGCCTCTATGCATAGTCAATCTCGCAGCCTCCGTGCCCGTAAGAAAGAGCCGAGCTGGTACCCACCTAGAACGTAGTCGCTGCAGTCCAGCATTGCTGTGGTCTCCTCTACAGGTTCAGATAGTCCAAGGAACGGGAGAATGGCAATTTCTATCAAATCTACACTACTGCTCTGACCGAACACGAAAGGGAGTGGGGAGGTGGGGGGAGAAATACAACTTCAGTTACACCATAGCAATCTTCAACTGAACAGGGAAACTTCAGTTGCTGTGTGGAGTTTTAGTCTCTCCTACTAGCTGTGTCTGACATTGTCAAGGCGACTGAAGCGTGAAAAGTTCCCCTTTTTGTAATAAAATAGAAACAAAGATTGCAGCTGGCAGTTTCCATAATGAAGCTTAATCAGTATGCGCCTGATTAGGGCCTTATGCAAATCTCCTCTCGTTAGCACAGCAGCCAGCACTTTGAAGTCCATGAACAATTCATTTGCAGAGTACACTGAAAGCGCTCCCTGCATAATTTAAATCACGGTATAAATATTTATCAGCTCATTTGCATATTAATTGGCAGTGCATGAAGGGAAAAATTATCTCCCGAGTGCCAGCATAATAATTAGGGAACAAAATGAATTTTCTTCCAATAGCTTGGCTTCTCAGCCCTAACTCAAGCACAGTACCACAGGGGAGAAGGGAGGGGAAGAGACAGAGTTCTGTTCAAATGCCACTGAAATGACATGTACAAATTAGAAACAACTCTACAGACTTAAGCACCTTTAATCTTATTCCTGCTGGCAACAATAACTTCAGTAATAAAGGGGATTTGGAAAAAGCTTTCTACACAATCTGAATAATCCCACAAAAACAATTAGCAAGGTAGAAGGCGAACACAAAGCTGTCAAACCGGTGCTTGCACATCTGCGTGGGGTTTTCCACACCCGAACACGCAGTGTCACAAGAAGGTCCCGGGCAGGGAAGGGAGTGCCACCAGGGCAAGGAAGCGGCACGATTCCTTTTAAACGGCTAAAGAGCTTGGTGATTCATTATCGGGTAATCCCTTTGCCACGGCCAACTTAACAGCAGTGGATATGTCAAGTATTGTGTAACATTTGACACCCATTAATCTATCCCAAGTGAAATCAAAATAGATTTAGTCTTTTGCTTTCCAATGACTTCCAAGAAAAAAAAAAAAAAGGAAAAACAAAAATCTATTACTAATCCCTTCAAACACATACACAATATGGCTAAATACAGTTTGCTGTGGAGCTGTGGTCTGTGAAAGGGGCACATCACACCCGCGTTGCATCTTTGAACCACTCAGTGATAACCAGAATGTGCTCACTGCTGTGACCACAAAGTACATTGAGGCACTGGAGAACTGGGAAGAGGCTTTGATTCAGGGAGAAATCAATCTTCTTTTCCAAAGGCGGTCCACAGAACTAAGTGTACCAACTATAAGGCTTTATTAAACCATTTCAAATAGTTTGTTTACCCGTCAAATGCTAGTGTCCTAAGTAGCAAGAACACTTATATAAAAATTCAAGTGAGATGTGCACATTCACAACACTTAATATTCTGTATTCTGATCAGGAAAATATAATGTGATGATGCAGATGATTACAGGGTTGAGCCACCCACTCCCAGATGTTAATGTGAATTTAAAGAGTAAGTTGTTGTTTGTTTGGGTTTTTTTTTTTTCCTTTAAAGGAAACCCTAGCTGTACTTTTCTCCTCCTCATTTCTGAAGTGAATTCAAGCACCGCCTCTCCAAACAAGAGGGAGCGAGAGAAAAGGGACTTCTCAATCATCCAGTACTGACTGGAATTTATTTCCACGCTTGACCTCTTCTTCTGTTCAGGTTCATATCTCTACTTAACACAAGATGTTCCCAGCTATATATTTAACATGAGTGATCTACACTTGAAAAAGATTGCAAGAAGAGAAGGAGAAGGTGCTCCCTACTGCAGGGAAACAACTGCGTGCACTGAATAGGTTTTCCTAATACCTTGTTTCCAACTTGGTTTTCTACTCATTCACGTGTCCCATTGAGACCTCTGAGGCACGTCTTCATGGTTCACAGACCTTCAGTAAACTTCACTCCTGCATACATGCTTTTGGAGTGCACTGGGAGATAATCTGTTTGCTTCACTGGAAGAGCCCGAACACAAACGGTGTAACAAACCAAGCCCTTCACAAAACGAGCGCTGGTTTAGGCAGTGGCTGAGCTGAGGCAGCAGCAGAGTGGGAAGACAGCATTGTCCTCTTTGGGATCCTTTTCAAACGAGAGTGTAGAGCTGGTGGATCACAGGTGCAGCATCAAGAGTGCAAGACCACAGGAAGGGACCGTTGAATTCGGGCACAAGGGCAGTGATGGGTGACTTCACCAAACAACAGAGCCAGCAACCAGCAAACAAAGGCCAAAAGGACGTGCCCGAAGCAGCCCTAGGAAGTGCGTTGGTGCTGCCCTATCAACACTGCAGGGACAGCTAAAAAGGACAAGGCAGAAAGCTTCTTCCCCTTCCCAACTGTATCAATGAATTCACCTCACAAACACCGATCCCCACGTGAATGCTCGTTTCAATTGTAACATCCACTAACCTGCTAATAGAAATAAAAACTTGTACATTGCCCTCTCATGGCAAAAAAAAGGACAAATTAACAAAAAAAACCCCCACCCCAGGCCAACCAACCACAAACATCCCAAAACAACACTGTTCTTCCAGTGACCACTTCGTTCTTTGACAATTTTATTGTCTCCCCCTTTCTGTAAGTTCACTGAATCATAAAATAGTTTGGATTGGAAGGTCTCCATGATCTAGAGATGATACAGTTCCAAACCCTCTGCCATGGGCAGGGACACCTTTCATTAGACCAGGTTGCTCAAAGCCTCATCCAACCTGGCCTTGAACACTTCCAGGGATGGGATACCCACTTTTTTTCTTTTTAAATTTACCCCTACTGCTCCTCCAATAGTTTGCATAGTAGAAGGCATCCAAGTTCTTAATTTTTGGCCAAAAAAACATCCTACAGTTTTATTTATGCCAACTTACTGCAGCTATTTATCCGAGAGCCTTCTGAAGGAGGCCTGAAGACACAAGAAGAAAAATATTTGGGGAGGAATGGTGCATTCCATCCTGCTCCAACACCAGTGGTGGAATATGTTGGTTTAAAGTTCTGTTTAGGCTCTGCCACACCACTGCCCATTTTTTTCTTTCTGGCTTCTTATGTTAAAAATTACTTAATACTCTCAACTAAAATCATACTTCTGGTACTTGTGTTTCAGAAAAATAGCACTCTTTGAACACTCAGTTTCGATTTCCCTCCAAAGGCACCTCTAAGAGGAGAAAGTGGTGCCCCTTGTGACCATCAGTGCAAAAACCCCTCCACATCCCGTCAAACCACAGACATCTCAAAAATATTTCTCTCCTCTTCCCCCACTTCTACAGGTGTAATCATTGATGATTTTTTTTCTCCCATAATTCTATTCATACTCATCCTTAAAGCCAGATGAACTAAGCCACTAACTCAGGTATGACAAAGGCAGATGTTCTTCAGCCAAACACCTCGGAGTCTGCAGGTCTCCTGCAATTCAGGAGACTCCTTCTAGCCCGTTCACTTATTTTTTGTCACTCTTTACGTATCTTCCATACCTTCCCTTTTCAAATGAATGCTTTCCTTTTACTGTTTGTCCCCCCAATAAGTCACTTTATGTAGCGAGTTGTAATGACCGTACCTGATCCCTTAATAACTTTGTGTTTTGAAAAGGGAAACTCATTTTTCCCTGCAGGCTATGCAACTCTTGCTTAGATCTCCTTTTACATCTTCTTTTATTTCATTTATTATGCCCAATTGACTGACTGTAAACTCCACAAAATTATTCCCCAATGTCATCTATTTTAAGTAAGTGTTATAGACAGTAAAAGTGAAAGGACGTTTAAACCTTTAACTTCAGATGGTCAGTCTCTCTTTTTTTTCTTTTCTTAAAAAAACCCAACATCCCCCCCAAACAATACAAATGAAGCTGAATTAAAGGGATAAAGGGAAAAGATATTATAGACATTATTCTATTCAACACATTTATGGGGGAAAAGAATCTTCAGTTTTATACGGATGTGTTTGCATATACAGTAAAATGCCATTTACTACCTGCCTTCCTGTGACAACTAAGAAATTCCTGCCCCAGCCAGCTCAGTGACAAGCATGGCCTTTGCAAACTTCAGGGGCAAGATGGAGATGCAACATGGAGAGATGTTGCAACTGATGCAACATGGAGAGATTACCCAACAAGCCAACAACTCATTATTTCCCTTTCAAACAGCGTGCTTGGAATGGAGTGCAAAGGAATACATACAAATGGAATACAAAATACAGGGAAAGGAAATAAGGTATCAACTGTGATGCCTGAGTGTTGCCTTCATTAGAGCATCTCTGCCTATGAGATTTTACCTTGAAGAACTACTGAAGAAGGGTGGTCAGCAAAGCTTTGAGAGAAGAGCACGACACCAACCAACCCTGCAAAGGGCAGAGTGAGCTGCTCTCCCTGTGCCACACCACAGGCACAGTCTGCCCTGCAGGGGCATCACACATTTTAACTCCAAACATTTTCCCATCTCCATCCCACAAGCCAAATGAAACCTTAATAAAATTAAAAAAAATTCCAAAAATCACATACATGTCAACAAAATTAACTGTTACTAAACCTGGCACAATTCTCTTAGAGTAATTACAGACAGACAGCAGTCTGTTCATAGTTGGGGCTGCAAACTAAGCTCTAATTTTAGCCACCACCTTTGACTTTGGCCAACAGAATTGATTTTATCTGAGAATTGGTAAAGCCAAAGAGCAGTTGTCTGGAAAAGTCAAATAAAATTGGCCTGGTTTAGAATTACTAGTCATTAGGAAATTGCTATTAATTGGAATTTCAATCTTCATCTAATTTTACTTCTCACAAACTCGTATCATAACTGTCCTTTAAAACTTTCCACTGCACAAAATACCTGTCAAAATTCTTTTATGTACTTTTTTTTTAAGGAAATTAGATATGTGGAGAGATAAGCAGGAATGTTAATTTATGTTATCAGTGCAGGACAGCAGATACCCATAAGCACCTGACACATTAATGTAAAGGGGTTTGCTTGTGGGTTTGGCTTTTTAAGTCTCAATTTATTTTTGTCCACACGTGGTAGAAACTACCATGAATTAAGCCTTTTTCTTTTAAAATAAGAAAACCATGGCCACAACAAACTCACAGTAGAGTACCATCATATGAGGAGGGGCAGATACAACAAGAGAAAATAAAGACCCTTATTCAAAAACTACAGAATTGTAACTTTCACAAGCAAACCGAGCTTTATTTGAAACTCGAGGCTAATTCTGTCATTCTGCAGCATCATCTGAACACTCCTGCCCTTCCCTTACTGCCCACAAGCCATGGCACATAAGAAAAGATCCATATTATATTTAAATAAAAGTTTTTCTTTCATTCTGTTGAATGTTTTCTTTTCCATAGCAAAGGATGTAAGTTCAGCGCCGTTAAACCTTGTTGTCCAAGTAAATGTTATTGTCATAACATTTACTTAGAAATTATGGAATATTTTGAAGCCAGCAAACATTGGGTCGTTATATCTCCTGATTTAAGCACTTGTTTCACTCGTATCATGTTTTCAAGGTTTTCATGACTATTTCATACCAGCTTAAGACCTTTTTCTGTTTGTTTTTTATTTTTATTTTTTTATTATTTATTTTAATGCACCAAACACTACATCATAAGCACTGACTCCAGGAACTTAATTCAAAAAACAACCCAAAGTGTCACACATTTGAAAACAAATATGTATGATTTAACTAGCATGTTCCACCCGCCACAGAGCTGTTGCACATGAGCACATTTTATTGTCTGCAGGGCATTCACCTCCTTTCAATTTAACTAGAAGTTAGCATAGAAAATGAGCAAATCATGCTCTGATCCCACCACACTTGAGGCGTGGTTCTATGCCACTACATATATATTGCTCTGGTAAACTTGCATAAGAAAAGTAGTATCCAAACTTAAGCAGGATTTTTTTTTTTTTAACCAACAAAAAATTTCTTACAATTGTATGGCAAACGCCTGTTTTGAGTTTTTGTCCACATATGTGGGTCTCATTTTCTTTTAAAATTCCTGGCTTGTCAAATCTAAAATACACTGACAACTACTGAACACTTCGGGCAGATGTATATTGTCTTATTAGTAAACATAGCTGATATTTTATTACTTGTACAGGATTTGCATGCCTCACTTTGCTTTTCAAGAAGTACTGAAGGACACCAAATAAAGTCTGAAATGAAGACTGATAGTGAAGGTAAATGAAGAAAACACAAGGGAGGGCTGAAGAACAAGATAACTTCAACATTTATCAGAGTAAGATAAAATGGGGCAATTCAAGGACACAGGTCTGTTATAGCAATGGGGGGGGGGGGGGGGGGAGGGCCATATGTTCCCCTTCCAAAAACAACCAACCAACCAACAAAAAAAGCACCTTGAAAAACTTGCAAGCTTTTATGGGATGCTGCAGCTTGGGGCAGCTGGAGAACCTGGAGCATCACCAGGCACCAGCCCTCACGAGGAGTGGGGTGATCCCAAACTTCCCTTGGCAGGGAATGCCAGCCAATCCTCAGGTATCCCCTACTCCTAAGGTGGGGTCACCGTCTTCCACACATGCAGTGGCTACTGGAATTGTGCACACATTTGAATGGAGAAAGTGAATGCAGTTCATACACCAGAACACTGAGCAAAGAAGGTGGCATAAATATTGCTAGTTTCAAATTGTTTTTGCAACACACACCAAAAATATTTCAGTAAAATAAATATTAACTAATATGCAAATCACAACATAACTGATCTGACAACATATGAAGGGTACTTATGCCAAGCTCAAATACTGAAAACAGTATTTGTTTAAGTAGTTGTATGACATGTTACATTTTGGAATACACATACAGCGATGCTTCCAAAAGCATTGATTTTGCCTCCCCCCATGTCCACTCATGAAGCAGGGGCAGGCCCTCAAAGCTTAAAAGTATTATTTTTAAATTCACCTGCAAACCAAAACATAATGCCTTATGCAAACACGCTGTTTCTCTGTTCAGCACTTCGCCAAAGTAGCAATTACTAGTCCAGCTTGATGAATAGGGTCTCTACAAAGAACAGACTAATTCAGTGTATGACTTAACCATACAGCAATGCTCAATTCAAAACGCAATCTCCACACTACTTGTCATTAACTACACGACAGGTCACTCTCAAAATACATAAATCAAAGTCACAGGTGTAAGTTCACTACGATTCCTGCCGAAGCCAACTGGATTCATCAAGATCAACAGCACAAATACTGCTTAGCTCTAGTTAGAATTAGAGTGTCTGACAAACAAAATTAACAGAAAGAAGCACATGCAAAATCTCTCCAGTTCATCTTATAAATCGCAGTTGCAGGGCTGTTATCACCACACTCTGCAGAAACTGCTTTTGCTCCCTCTTCCTTTATAACTATCTCAAATCTGAAGGAGGATATTGCTTTAATGCCCTCAGCACACTGATACAGACACTATTAACACCTGTAGGAACCACAAGACATGCCATGAGAATGCTGCTTTCTGAAGCTTAAATTATTTGATCTCAAAAGAGGAAAAGGCCAAATTCCAGACAAGCTGCTTTGTATGTTACAAATCGAACAAAAAATTGCCAGATGCGAGATCTGAAGAGAGAAACAGAGTTATTCACACTGCAGGCACTGATTCTATCCATCAGCACACCTATCCAAGTATCCATCATTTTGGATGGTCAGAGCTAACATATGACTGTATTTGCTATCAGACAGAAGAAAACAACAACAACAACAACAAAATCACAAACAAAACCCACAAACAAACAAATAAAAAACCCCACCAAAAAAAAAAAAACCAAAACCACCAAAAAACCAAACCAAACCAAAAAAACACCAAAAAACCCCCACCAAACCTAAGTTCTTGGGCACCTGGGTCTTTAATTTACAATAATTTAGGAACAGCAGAGAGTGAAAACCACATCATAACTACACATATAAAGTACTACCTACATGAGCTTTTCCAGGAAATATTCAGAAGCCTCTTTTGCCTGTTTTAGCAGCTATGCTGTGCTAAAGCAGAAAAGGCATTGATTAGCTTTTCCAGGAAATAACCACAAGAACAGGTTTACTAGAAGCAATGCTGAAGTGCAAGCAGTATGACTGACACCTGTGGCTGTGTTTGCAGAGGATTTGCTGGAAGACATGCACATTTTATTTGCAGGTTCAGGGACACACCACTGAAGAAAGGAACGTCTGTCTTGTTTACATCTCCAACAAATCAGGGAAGTGATAAACTTTTCCACACTGCCTCACTTTGTGCAACTTATTTTGATTGGAAATGTTAGGCCGACAGATGCAGAATCCTCTCAAAAGAAATTCACAACCTACTCAAAAAATTATAGACTAAAAGAAGCCAGCTGAAAACATTAGGTCAAAAGGCATGAAGTTTTTTTAAAGCAATGTCCAGAATACTTCAATTCTTAATAGCCCATTCCTCAACAAAACACAAGTTTTATATGCACATCTCACTGTTTTCACAGAGAAACAAAAATTAAAAGCAGGACACTTAATTTAGGGTCCTGAATAAATGCCTGTCAGTACCATGGCCGTGAATGCTGAGTCGGCAAAAATCCAGCGCTGCTGCCTCTTACACAACTGCACAGGAGAATTAAAACTGCTCCAACTGTCTCAAAACTACCTCAGCTGCAAGGAGAAACACTAACCCAAACCTGTTTTTGAATCCAAGGGGAGAACTGTTGATCCTGTTGAAGCACAAAGGCAGCAAGGCCGCAGAAACAAGCAACTATGAAAAGATGTTTTCAGCAGGAATGTTGCCTTAAAACTTTTATTGTCTACAGTTTAGGCCCACTGATATGTTCCATATCCATCTTATGAACTCTACTGTGCATCTTGTGCGACAAACAGAAGAAATTAAACTCTCACAACGACTGTTTATTTCCTCTTTGAGACACTGACTCTTAGCCCTAAGGCTGACAACTTGTATCAATTAGTACACTTAAATATGCACATACCCCTCCAATGCCACTCTTGAGAATACTCTGATTTCTGGTCTCAAACCATTTTCATGCTCAAAAATGGAAATGTGATTTCTAAACCGTAAGACTTAACTCTATAATCACTCATTTTCATCAGATGCGTTGATGGCATTAGAACTAAGTAAAGTAAAAAACTGGGGAATTGTCGATGAGAAACAGACGTAGCAGCAAAGAACAGCTAAAATTACACCATTAAGTTGTTTCACACAGACCTAGTTTAAAGTACCAAACCCTAAATTCAAGGAACCGTTCACAGATGAATTTAAAAATAACTACTAATAACCCTATCACACAAGACCAACCTACAGCAATTAAACAAGAAAGACACTTTGTAAAGTTCTGAGGCCACTCTATAGAAAGCTGTAGGTTGGTCCACAGCATCACAACAGGCTGAAAACTGGAATCTTCAAGGCAGACCATGGCTCTGGTACCATTAACAATAAATCAGAACTGAAAATGTTTACAAGCAGACAACCAGACAACCAGACATTAACCCTCTACATTTTTTTAGCTATATAAATACACCTGTAATGTATATGTTTATAGGAACTTTATATGTTTAATATATCAACACATAGACTTTTTGTGCATTTATACATATTTTGTGTTTTATACAAAACATTAGATATTGTATATTTTATGTTTTGTAGTATGCTTATTTTTTTTTTAAGAACTGAGATAGTGATCTCAGATTTCTCAAAGCTTCTAAGCCTACTGTTGTGGAAACAGTTTACATGTTCTGTTTTCCTGCAGACAGGTACCAAGGCAGTTTGCCAACCCAGGGGAAGAAATAGCATAAAAAGTAAGTCAGCATATAGTGTTGTTTTCATCACTTTTGTCCAGTCCTGGTCAAAAGGCAAGGTGCTGTAGTGAGAATGAACAAGCAAGAAGAAAGTAAAGCTCCTAAGTGCCAGGATACCATCATCCCTAAAAATGCAGCCACAAACAGCCCCAGAGCTGCCAACTGACCACTGCTGCTGACTTGAATGAAAATCATTCCCCAGCCTTCTTAGGAAGTCACAGTCACCACTGAAAGAAGAGCAATTCAGCATTCAGAAAAAACAAAACAAAACAAAACAAAAAACCACAAACCCCTCAAGCTAAGCTCTTCAGCAACACTCAATACTGCACTGACATTTTAATACTGCACTGAGTTGATCTAACATGCCATTTTAAAAGAAGGGACCTGTATTCCACATTGCCTTCACAATCCCTCACCACCACAGGGAGATTACTCATTAAAAATACAGGCAAAGTTGGCAAATTCTCTGGGATTTAACTAAGTCAGGGCCAATAACACATAAAAAACCCACCAAACAAACCAAAAAACAAAAAAAACTCTCTTTGACATTACATTTCCAACAAGCCTCACAACACTGGCAAAACGCATAAAAAAAGGCTACAAAATCCAGAACGCTGCATGAGTCTGCAGGAACCGTGAATAAGAGCAGCTTTTCCATCCAATGTGACAGTCTCAAAACGACAAGCCCTTTTTTTGCCTGCCCTACTGGCCGGTCCACACTCCCCTTTTCTTCTTTTGAATTTTCCCCAACTTAAATTGAATGCAAATAAGGCAGGTGTGGTCCCCAGAGCAGTAATCTGCAGATAGTCCCCACCGAGTTCCCATAGCAACTTGCACAGCTGGCCATGAGAAAGAGGTTGTATCTGCTTCATATTGGCTACAGAGCTTAAACACTCAGCGAGTGAAACACCAATTACGGCATCTTGTAAAGGAAACATCTACTAAAAGGCACATCCATTCTTCCTTGATTAAAACAGGAAAATAAACCTCTGGATTTGCTCCTAGTTCAGCAATTGGCTCAGCATATAACGTGAATATCTGTTATTTACAGGAGGCGATGCCTGCAAAGGAAATGGCTTCTCTCTTTGCTGCAAGGTACTGAAGTTTAAGAAACACTACAGCATTTAGAAAATGAAAGTTATTCTGCACCTTGCCATCAAGAATACACACTTCTCTGAAAGAGAGAAGTCAGAAACTCAAATCCCTCTAGACAAGTTTTAAAACTTCCACACAGTATCACCTCTCTGACAAGTGCTTGGTAACATTTCTGGGTTTAATCGTATTTTTTCGGTATCAGCCTTTGGAGTCTCATTCTAAAAAACCAAAGTTACCCTGTGACTGACAAACCATTGTTCATCACATACAAAACCTCTCCTTTGTTCCTTACCTACAAACACAGATTCACTCCACTCCCTTCTGCATCCTGCACGCACAGCTCGCTACTTTTGCTGCATCCAAGCCTGCAACTCCTCTCCTCTGCTCACACCATGGTTTCAAGTAAGAACAGTCCTATAGGCTTGGAAGAAAGAGCCCATGTATCCCTGCTGATATCCTATGGATATCTTGGGAAGAAGGAACCAAAAGCTAATTCTCAGGCAAAAGTGCAGGCAAAAGGTACCTGAGACGTTGCCCACCCTCCCTTGCCCCCAATTCCAAATGAGAGTAAATTTTGGGACAGAGGATGTTGCTAAAGCAACTCTCAACAGATTTCACTCTGCCATGAATCTGCACCAACATTCCACTGAACCCTTGCAAACTTTTAGGAGCAGCCTGCAGCAAGGAGTCTCACGGTTAAAGTATACACCAAACATTTTTATTTCTTCTGTTTTGAATCTATCTCCTGCTCTAGCACTACTTCCATTTCCCCCACTTCTTGGACAGAAAGAAACCATGAACTGTAAGCCTCTATTCCCTCCCCATGACACTTCACTGACTTCTGTCATATCCCCCCTTAGCTCTATCTTCGAGGATGATAATCTCAAGTCTACACAGTTGTTTATAAAAAGCGTGAATGAATTCTGTAAAGTAATTCCTAATGCTGCTCTTCTACGTATTTTTTCTTTGAATGTCTGAGAAGAGCTGCACAATGCAGTACCCCAAGAAGCATTAATGGATTGTGGCACAATGCTATTTTTTCTTATACTGCTTTGCACTCTGATCTTTTCTTGGTAAGTCCTAGCATTTGATTTGCTTTTTGACTACTTTTGAGCATGAAAATACAGTAGCTATTTCCATGAAAAATCGTAACAAGAAAGATCTTGTACCTGGAGCATTAAGAATGCCTATACTACTGAACATAAACTAAAGATCTTATCTCTAACTTATTCAACAGGAACTTAATATCGTTGAAATTTCATCATTTGTTCAATTTGGTTAAAACTGGACAACTGTTTATGAGGGAGAGCAGAAAGAAAAAGTCAGAAAGAAATAATGCAAACCTCTCTTTCCTTTAGAAATCTGCTGAACGTCCAAATAACAACATGATGCTTATCTGCTTCCAAAAGAGCAGGCAGGTGATAAGAAACAGGCTCAGTATCAGCCACTTCCGTTTGTGCTGACTTTACAAAATGCCTGTTCTTGTACCTGCCTTAACCATCTCTTTGCAAGTGATGCCTGTGTTTCCAGGAGGGCACGGCAAGCTTACCCAGGAGCATTCAACTTCTAACTTGCCAAGCGGCCACCCTTCTGCCAGTTGTCCCACAGGAGAATGTACATTTATGCATAAGCAAACAGGAGCAGTTTAATTGCCTACTGGACATCAACTATAAATTTTATTCGTTCATGAACACAAGACCTTGTCCACCTGTGAGCTTTATCCATCACCTCACCTGTGGGAACTTGCCTTAATCCATCACTAACTTGAAAGCTGGTGGCTTGCTTAAGTAGATTTAGTTTTCTTCTCTGCCCCTTTCTGCATTCCCTTCCAAATTTCTTTTCAGACTAATCAGCAGCACTTCAAAGCAACAGCTGAGCTGGTGGCATTAAAATGACCAGGGAAACACACAAAGCTTTAGCAGGGTACAACCACTGAGCAAGAGAAACATGCCATTTAATGTTAAAAATGATGACTTCAAGCCCATTCAATTGGGGGAAAAAAAAGAAAAAAAAAAAATCACAATTCATTAGAAGGAAGAAAAAATTAGTATTCCCCTATATGCCTGGCATAATTTGCACTTTAGAACCACACCATATTAACATTAGCAGTCCACTGCATGTTAATAAAAGCCAAAGAATTAAAAACTGAAGGCTCTCTGCCTGTATTGCAAGCCAATAGGTTTACACAATTTACAGAATGAAATGGAAAGGACATACAGGTGGCACAGTGTGGAACCTGAGAAGCTGAAAAATAAAGAGGATGTGAACTAGAAGTGAACATGTAATTTTGAAAGAATTAGTAGCAGTATACCAGCTAATACTGGAATAACAAATAAATATGAAATGTCAAATATCAAATATGGATGTGCACACACACACACACACTCGCACTCAGATGTACCTTTTGTACTGACAAAGAGCCAAGTTCGGTACATCTCAAAAGAGATTTAAAATAAAGACTGAAAAATTGATTCTGTCCTTTACAGCTCTTATCTCTACTGTGGTTTCTATCCATGGCATTTCATGCATGCTGAGAACAAGCTTGCAATGGAATTGCCCCTCTACAATTTGAATGTCCTTTGGCCTGATCAGCACCAACACTACACGTGGTACTTGCTTATAAACAACTTGGATAGTGGATGGAGGGGAAGGGAGAAGGTAGCAGGGAAGAGTGAAGGCTTCGACTTCTGATGAGTCTTGGAGATGAGCACAGCACTTTTGTAATAAAAGAAGGCCATTAAACCCTCCTGTGTAACTTTGGCCTCAACTTCCAGGTGATGCATTAGATTAAGAACATTGTATTCTCATTAATGCACTTTAAGAAGCAGAGCTATATACTTTTTTCTTAGCTTTAGCTCTTAACTAGCAGTCCCTCTTTTATAAGGCATGCTTTAAGACTGAAATCACTCAGGATGTGTTTCCAGCAACTGGATTTTGTTATGCACTTTGGGCTGGTTAAAGAGGCTTCCTTCAACAGAAGTCCCCTTACGTTATGTGAGCAGGTCACTGCTCACTAGGTCAAACGTGGTGTAACCAAAGATTCTGACTTTTAAATTCAGTTTGACAGGCTTTTCACATGCTGAATCCTTCACTACTCTTCTCAGAAACATCTTTGGCTGTGTTAGCAACTCGTTTGGCATTACAAATTTCCTAGCAGCACCATAAGGTTAGACTCAACTGTGCTTGCAATTCAATTTTTTTAATTGTTACCACAGGTACTGTCTCACTCCAAAAGCCATTTCCAGACTCTAAGTCATCACAATTCAACTGACTTTTGGAATGTATGTGTTTCAGAGCACAAACTCCTCTGTCAAAAAAATCTACATCTTTTTTGTCACACATTTAGCTGACACTGTATTTAGCTAAATTAAAATTCATGGGTCAGTTTCTTGGAAAAAAAACCCTGGTGACTCTTATATCCCTTTGCAGTAACTGATCTGAAAGCTGCAACTCCACCCATCTTTGCATCCCATGAAAACTTCCCCAATGAAGTTTCCATATTTCTTTCTCATCACTGGCAGGTATGGAAGAGTACTTGCTGAAGGAAAAGACACAGCTAGTAGATTTTGACTTTCCATTAACAACTATATAGAGATTTTTCAGTTATCCTGTCCTTAATCCTTTTAGTATGTGTTACTATTGATTTTGTATCACTTTAATTTGGTAATCAATGAAGTAAGCCATTCTAAATCAGATACATTATAGAAAAGTGCATTTTATCAATACAATTACAAAACAGAGCTTTAATCTTAACAAGAACTGAAAAAGCTTACAGCAAATTCATCTGAAGAGACTTTCTCTCCTACCACAGAAAACTGAATGAATTGACATCAGATTTTATTTACTGACCCAAAATTGTCTATCAGCAAATAAAATTATCTAGTCACTGAAGTGAGTGCAACTGACCTCCAGCTTTTAAAATAAAACTGCCCCATTTTTTGACATTATTGACTCACCCATTTTTTCACTCCCTTTGCAGCTTCCTTGGCCACGTAAGATTTACTGACATCAACAAATACATAACATCAACAAATTACAGAGATTTCTTTCCAGTCAGTCTAAATTACTAAATGCAAGCTGCCTTGTCTTGCAGATTTTAGAAATCCAACTCATACAGTCTCAAGCATTCCTCTTTCTCCCCATTCCCATTTATTTTGACAATGGCATTTTCTCTTCGTTTTTAGGAAACGCTTAGGGCCAGTCAAAAGCAGGTGGTGATCTGTGTCAGAACACAGGTCCTCATCCTTTTGCACATTTCAAAAGGTGCCTGTGGACCTACAGCTCCACAGTTAGTCAGCCTTTCAGGTGTCTCCCACCCAAGAGGGGAGTGGAAATCTCACCATTTCATCTTTTTTTCAAGGATTGGTGTGGGGTTTTGACACTGCTTTATCAGGCCACAGATGTGTTTAACTAGCCCAAGAAGCTGATAAGTGAGATGAAGGGGGTGGTTGGGGAGCAGGGGTAGAGGTGCTGCACGTTTTGACAACAACCTCTTAAGGTGATTCCCTTTGGCTCTTGAAATCCTACCTGCAGAAATCCTTTATCACACAATCACAACAAGTGTTAGATGTAAATTTTGAAATAAAGGCATTTATTGGCATTATTTGAGCTTTAGCAGCTTCCTAAACACCATCAGGAAAAACAGATTGGGGCATTTCTTGTGTACTTGCATTTCAATAGCTTGAGAAAGGCAGATACTGTAATTCCACATGGATACATCAAACAGTGCTTCCCAAATTCTGCCACTGCCTCTCATCCTTATTTGCTAGCCAGGACATAACCACTGTGAGGAGAAAACACAGGCTGCTATTTCAGGAGAGTACAGTGAGCAAACTGATGAAGGTGGAGCTGGGACTCCTGGTCTCCCAGGGCAGCCCACCATTTGGACTACTCTTTGCCTCATGAGGAGGAAGGAAGCCGTGTAAGGTATTTACTACATTTATTTTTCAATAAACCTTTTTTTTTCCCTTTCTTTAAATCTAAAAAATTCATGGCATCCTTCTAAATAGCAGAGTATGGACAGGCACTTCTCTGTCAAGCAGCTTCTGTTGATGGAGTTACCTGGTAGCAGAGGTACAATTTAAATAAATCGTCATCATTGAGTTTATTCTTTGATCTCTCTCATTTTTATATTGTTTTTAAAACATCAGCCATCTGTACTTGCACATTTCACTACCATCTATACTCTCAGAGATTAATTTGGCTGCAGGAGTCAAGAGGTAGACTACAAGATCAGGAAGTCCCTTCAAACAGCATTCCTCACAACTCCTCTTTCAAATTTTACTTCACTGCAAGTTTGAAATGATACAGTGTTACTTCAGCTCACAGCTAATCTATCCTACCTGTGTAATGAATCATCAGTTTGGCTATTAAATTAACGGTCAAATTAATAATTAAATTCTTAGGGGTTTTTTCTGCCTAATTACAGAAACATATGTATCCTATTAAAGGGCATTTTTATTGCTGCTGAGCTCACCTTATTTGTTTTTAATACTAATTTTTACTAGCAAGGGTTTTTTTTAATATTATCACACTTGAAATCAGACATACTTCCAGTTCTACATCACATACCCCCTATTTTAGCTGTAAAAAATCCTCTAAATTGCAAGGTTGATACCACTGGCCTCCCTAGCACAGATGTGACGCTGCAAATTCTCCTCCTCACTCACAGCTTTGACCACACACCCCTGTTGCAAATAACAGTCCTGCTACTTCTTTGTAAGGTTTCTGGTTACACTTGATGGTGGCAGTCCCTGGCCCTTCTCCAGAGGCTCTCTCCTCTGGAAAGAGATCTTGTGTATAACTAAATTTAAACTTTGATTCCCTAAGCAGTCTTTCCAGCTACACATTTCTATTCAAATCAACAGAGAACATCTGTTTAAGTGGCCATAAAGAGTTATTGGGAAGAGATGAATCACTTAACCTAAAAGTTGCCTGACCATGATTAATACAAGGTACAAGAAACCTCACAGTGGATACCCATGGAATAGCCTACTTAGCAGAGAAGTTTCTTCCTAATCCCCTTTGGTTAGCACTTTATTTGTTCCCTGTTGCATAATGGTTTTTCAATTCTTCACAAAGGCCTTACAAAACTTTCATTTAACCTAACATATTGTACTGTAAATGAATAATCCCTTTTCTTTCCTGATCCTGTTAATCTTTTGGCCTCAGTTACATCTCACAGCAGTGAGCTGCAAATGTTAATTATGCAAGAAGTATAAGATCTGTATTTTGATTTCCATCTGTCCAATATAAGTCCAGAACAAGACACAGAAAACTGAGTGCTTTCCTATCACCATGGGAACATGATTGCCAGGAACATATACCAAGAACATCTCATATTGACTCCCAGAAGCTCCAGTTAAATACCTTCTATCCATCAGAGCCTCTATCTCCTTTGCCGATTCATATTTTTCCCAAACCCCTGATAATTCTCAATGCAACTCAAGTCTTCCTCGGGCCTGCAGAAACGCTGTCTTACGGTGTGTAAGACCTTGCAAGATGTAACATCTCCCCCTTTGTTTGCATTGTGTGTGTGACCACCCAAAAGTTTTATACTGCAAAATACACTTGCACTCCTATGTTTTCAGCTTCCTTCAAACCCAGGGCAATGTGCAAAATGCAGTGCATCAAGCAATAGCAAGAGAAACCCACTGAAGCTGCTGCCCACAGAATCAAGACACGTTTTGTCAACACTGACTCAAGATAGCTGAAGTAATGCTCATCTCTGAGAATTAGGTTTTGATCAACAGTTCGCAGACAGGCACGTTAAAAATTAGTTGATATACTACTCTGACCGAAAAATAAAACAAGTCTGAGTTACCTCAACTCTCTTACCAGCAACAGAGAAGGAAAAGATACCCATAAACCTTCTCCTTTTCCTTCTACTACATGCCATGGTAATGAAGAACAGAATAGAGCCCAACATACCATAAACACATTATTGAATTAGAAACTGATAGGTGTAATATTCTAATAGGGGAAGTTCATAGAAAAAAAAAGCTGGCACAGCACTGCCCAACTAAAGAGCTTTCCTTAAGCTCTCAAGCTATTTAACGTACCACTGCCCTTCTCAGAACAAAAGCTTCCAAGAACACGTGGTGAATAGACACTATTTACATATTGTGGTTAAAAGCTGTCCAAAACTTTTCTCCCCTCGAAAAAAATGCAAGATAAAAATGTTATTAAAACACAGGCAGTGACAATGTAATTCACTGGGCAATTAAACGAGCAAACATTCTTTTCTGAATTACTTGTATCTCGCAACTGTTGTATTTTGGAGTTTTTTAACCAGATTATGATTAAAGCAAGAGTTTGCCCTTTTTGATACATCAGAGACTCCATCTACAAAAAAGCTGTTCTGCACACCCTTATTTCCAAAAAAGCTTAAAATCTGTGTCATCTCAGAACAAGAGGTGGCAGAGAAGCCACCTTTTAGGCAAAGCACTTCTTTTGGCACACTTTCCACCCCTACTCTACCCCTTCAGTTCCACCTGTACAATCATTTGTACAGTCCCTCCAAACAGGTTAAAAGTAACTGCACAGTTTGACATACAAAACACTTGTCTACCTTAAGGACATAATATATACACATGTATATATACACACACGATAGAGTAAGGATGAGTTTCTCTGATTTACTGAATTTCTGCAATAAGTGTGTTTAAAAAGGTCTCTTCTCTGCTTTCATTTTCCAACAACTGATGAGTCTCATGTTCTTACTGAATTCTTTCCTTTGATGTGAACAGCAGCAGTTTCCTCTACTTGACCATCTACTGGGGAATGCCTAAGAATCTACTCGCCTTGAGATTTCCATGCTCCTGACAACTGTGACCAACCGGACAGTGCACGGAAAAAAAAAAAAAATAATAAGAAATGGAATTAACAGTCAACATAATCTAATAATCTCAACATTCCTTGAAAAACAGGCTTAAACATCCCCCTGCCCAAAAAATCCTGCCAGCCTTGGAGGTTTAATAAAGCTCAGAGACTTTTAGTATAAAAATCTAATTTAGAGCTTGTAAACAGGTTAACAAACACCAAAAATACATTACCAAAGAAAGAAAATATGACCTTTCGACAGTGCATCATCTTTTCCCCTGCCACTTAGAAACGATGTAAAGGCATATTTACTCTCCTCTTAAACATCTCTTTCTGTTCTCTCCCATTCTATACCACACTGTGTTTTTATTTCACAGCCTCTCACCCTCAACTTGAGGGACAGGCTATTCTCTTAAATCTACCTTATTAGCTTCACAAATGCATGGTACATCAAGGTCAAGGTAGAAGGAAAAAATTCCTAGTGCTCAAAGCAGGTACAAAGAATGGAAATGTTTGAAATAAGGACTGAAACAGTACATGCTCTAGGAGGGCACTGCCTCAAAGAGCCAGATTCACACAAAGGGGGAAAGAAAATGTTGCACTCCAATTTAATCAAAATCCACTGGACACAACAGCTGACTCTGCAGCCCTGGTGACCTGAAGAGTAATTTTATTAGTTATACGGAAATATCCATTTTCAAGTTCCAACTGCTGCTCCACTTCACTTCCCCACCTTGCCCATGAAGAAGAGAAATTTCACACAAGCAACATTTTCACAGGTTCCTCCTCAAGAAATTTCTCTGAAATAGAACAAGAGAGTTCCCTTCCTTTATTTGGAACAACATGATTTTTAAATGGAAAAAATTAATTTTAATTTTAAAGTAGCAGTTGGAACTTCTATGCACATCAGTCAAGCTCAAAACATCTGAAGAGACAGTATGGGAAACTTCAGCACATGTATTTCCTCAAAATCTAGATTTTGGTACAGTTAACATAAACTGATAGTAGGAGGGGAGCAGGCAAAGCTGTCCAGTAATGCTTTAAGTACCTGCTGCACAACACCTCAGCTGTGTTCAATTTTCAACAGAAAAAATACAGCAGTTCTTTCTGAAGGCAGGCTACAATACATTACACCACATATTTAAACACCAGTAAATGTTAAGAACTGTTCCTGTTACTTAAATAGAATTTTTCTATATTCCTTTACTGCATGCTTTTAACTTGTGTCTTTAGTCGTCGTTTCCCTAGGAACAAAGACAGGGCATAAAAGTGATGCTACTTTTTTTGTTTAATTCCTAAACAGGGTCTGACTACCTGCAAGTCCTATGAACTTTATTCAGCCACTGACTAGTTAAACTGTTGAGCAGCAGAGGCATCTCAGTAGCTGACTTTAGGCAAAGCAATCCAAATATTGTATGACACACATTTGTTTTGTATTTGGAAAATGGTTTGCCATTATATGAGTTGATTTTTACACTATGAAGAACTTGAGTTTTACAGCTATGAATGGCATAAATCACTATGCCAGCCAAAACCACCATAACTTCTTAAAAATGAAACACACACACAAAACTTGAACATTTAAAGCTCTTCCCTTGTTACTACAAGAATATTGCAACAGAAAACAATAGGGTAATTCATCTGGCAAGAACACAACCACATGTACACATTTTCTCCATGAAACACAAGATAACTGAGTGCCTCAGTCTTCACTAGATTAATTATTTCTCTACCCTTGCCCTGTGCAAACTCCAGCTTGCTTTGAACCAAAGACCTTTATGGTTCAAGTCCCAGGAGGTGCTGAGAAGGTGTTCTCAGTGGAGTAAAGTTTTCCAGAGAAATCACATTCTGATTTGAGAGAATTCATTTCTTTTGGCCTTTAGGGGAACACTGCAAGTCCCATGTATTTGTTCAAGTCTTTACCTATCGAGAGCAGAATCCCTTCTAGGCTTTGTTAGGTTCACGCTGATCTTGCAACATCTGGCTGTGTACAGCCACACTGTTCACATATTTTTAATTCTCTACATCAAGTGATTTTTAACCCAATCTTTTAAAGAACACTGTTCTTCAGTCCTTTAAAACAGGTATTTAGGAGAAACCTTCAAGAAATACTGAGTCAATTATACAGAGTTAAAATATAACATGTTGAACAACAAAGACACAGTTGCTTAGTATTAAACAAGCACATACAACTAGAAAGTTACAGTAAGATAAAACTTAGGAGACAAGAGTGAAATACTGTGTGGGCATATGAACCACTTTTAATACTGAGAGTAAGATCACAAAAGACTTCGTGGCACAAACCCCATTTTTATACATCTGAAATATGAAGTATTATTTTTCAGGAAAAAAGAAAAAAAAAAAAAGAGAGTAAAGTCAAAACAAACCAAAAAAAGGCCTCAGAGGATGACAAAGAAATTCATTTAAGAGCAGCTCCTCCGTTCTGAACAGCCACAAACATTTCGAGCACCTACATCGCAACTGCTCACACAATTAATTCAGCGCAGCAGCCAGAAACAGCAGTGCTGAGGCAGCCACAGCTCAGCAGCCCGCACTGGGCTGTAAGGAAATTTTTCCTGAAGACAGATGCCACCCGGAGGAACCAAACCAGAAAAACAATCGGCTGCCTGACCAGAGGCAAGGCGAGATTAGAACTGCGAGTCTCTCTCCTCCCGAGACAGAACAAACCTGCACAGCCCACAGCAGCAGCAATTTTCCTTGCGAAGACAAAGCAAGCTGCACCCTGGCTATGAAACAAGCAAAAAGAAAAGCAGACAGGCCTCTCAGAAAGGGCTCCTGTGCCTCTCTTAATGGTAAAGTCAAGCACGGACAGTACTTTTCAGCTTGTGGGTATCACAGGAGTGGGTCAGTGTATGCTCCTAAACCAGAACACGGGGTTTTGCTCCCTACTTTTTAAAGTGGGTTATCAGCAACGATTCTCTGTTTAGGAAACCTGTGTTCTCTCAGCTGAGAAAATTATGCCTTCTGGGAAAAAGAACTGTTAGGGCCATGGCCATAACTCCCACGGAGAGCTGAGTGTTTAGACTCAACAGCTGATAAGCAGCCACAAACATGACAGCTTCATTTCCTTTCTGCTTTCTCAAACTCTGTGTTAATTCAAGTCGAGACATGTAGATCTATCTGGAACAGTAATTAGTTCCATTAATTAAGCTCTCCAAGTATGGATATGGAAGATATCCATGAGACTTTAATATAAAATTGCATACTGCAGGGCTACTCTCTTCCAGTGGGGATTGTACGTCCAAAAACAGAATCTGGGATCAGAGAGCTTAATCCTAGACAGTGAATTTCATGCAGGAGCTCTGAAGTGAAAAAGTCACTTACGCAACTCTCTAGACCTCACAAGAATACTGATAGTTACTTCAACACAATATTACAATATATGATCATACAAATTCATAAGTAACTCGGGAAAACAACAGGGGTGTGTTCCCTAAATGTAGACCACGGAGAATAGGCAAGTGTAGACATCTCACATCTCTCTCTCTCTCTCTGGGCTTAGGGCTACATATTAAGGAGTGCTCCACATCTAAAATCTTCTGAGAATGGATTTTCCTGAATTCTAATGCTACACACAAACACAGTAAAAAAAAAAAAAAAATCAACCCAACAGACTACCTGTCCAAAAATGAAGTGTAAGCAGGGACAGTCACACAGAAAGAAAGATCCAACTTGAAGGAGTTTAGAATATGGGCAGTAGTCCCACTTCATCTGCAAAGATTACTGTGTCATGGTAAGCAGAAAAAAGGAAAATATCTAATCAGAATATAGGTTTCACAGCTTTCTTTGTACTATTGCCACTTCTAAAAAGAAATCTCAGTGGAAGGGCTAATATTCCTAGAGAACTAAAATCCTGATCTATCAAGGAAAAAAAAAATCCACCAAACTGTAAAGCTCACTGTTATCAAAGTTAATAAATTTTGGGCATGGGAGACCTGGTTTCAGACGTCCCCATGTCATGGGCAAGTCAGGAGAAAATCCACAGGAGATAAATAAGCACCTACTCGAACCCAATACAACCTTTAACCAGGTAATTCTACAACAAGAAAGAACATCTACCCACAACCATATCTAAATATTTTTATAGACTTGCCCTTAGTGCCTCAGTTTACTGTCTATAAAAATCCTTCCTGCCTCACAGGATATTGTGAGGAAAGATCATGAGGCTCTCAGATACTACAGCTGCAATGATCTAAACCAAACACTTGGCTGACTCCAGTTCCAGAACAGAGATGATCAGGTAGAAATAGTTCTGAATACAAGATAAGTCTTTAAAAATCTCTAAATTTAGACATGCAGCACCAAAAAAAACGGAAGGGTGGTGAAACCAAATAGGTTGTAATGCATAAGAACAGCCTAGACTGTGTCAGTGACAATTGATATGGAAAATAAAAAACAAAGGTGAAGAATTACAAGAGTTGGTGGAGGTTTTTGGTATGGCAGGATGTTTTGCTTCTGTTATTGTTTGAGGTTTTTTTGGTTCATGGATTAGGCTGGGATGGGGTATTTTTTGAAAGGAAAATAGCAATATATTTCCCTTTAAAACAAAATATGAAATCTTGAGAACAGCTCACTGAATTTGACACCAGTAATCTGAACTGGGAGGGCTGATTGTGCATTGCTGTAATTTTTAGAGACCACTCAGACCTGAAAAACAGGGCTAAGTACTGTTGAGATCACAGTCGAGTGATTAGACAACAGAACCCAAACTGACAAGTTTAAATCAAGACTAATTTTATCAATTATCTCCAAAACTGGTTGCCACTGTCTCTATCTCAAACAAGAAAAATGGAACAAAAGTGTGAGAAGAAGGAAGGGATGATATAATGAAACAGCTTGATCAAGGTCACACAGCAAACAAAACCGCCCAAAAACTCAACAAAATAGCCCCCCGAACCCTATCATGCTCCCTCAAAAACCCTTAAACAAACCCCAACATAACACAGCTCGGGACAGGAGCCAGCACTCTTATGCTTAATCAAGGTGATGAACCTTTATTCATATTCCTGATGACTGCAGAAACAGAAACACATGGAGAAAACAATGATTCTTTGTTCTAATCCAGGGAGTGGTGTGCAAATTAAAGAGCCAAGTCTCCAGCATCACAGGTTATAGTGTGTCAAAACTTGTGTTAAATAGCTGTGTGCCTGCAGCTGTACAAAATTTTGATTATCTTTGCACTTAATAAGAGCAGATTACAGTCAAAAAGGCATTGACAAAAAGGTGTTCTATTACATAGACAGTTCCTGGATGTCCTTCAGAGCAAAAGGTTACCAAAAGGTCAGGTGTATGTGAAGCCCTGTCTTCTCTTTTCTTATGGCGAGTCAGGATGACCCACACTGTCACGGCAAAACAGACAGGTCATCATTTCCTAAACCATTACAGCCTGAAAAATTCACCTACCAAAGAGGACCCTTTACTGAATGTGGTGGAATGGATTTTGCTACACCAGTTTCTAATTTATTTAACGCTTTGTTTTGCCCTTAGAAAACACCAAGTGTCAGTAAGCGAAACCTCCTCTTGCAGAGGAATGGTAACAAACTTTGAAAGTTTTACTCAGTGTTCAAAATCCAAGATGCAATACAATCTTTTTTGCATAAACTCCTGTTTTATGCTGCTGCCTGAAAAAAAAATGCTAAATACAAGAAACAAGGCAGTTAAATGTAAAAAGAATCATCTCTATAACCTAAAGCAAACTTGTGAAAAAGAGCAGGTTCCAGTGGCAGAGAACTCAGAATGCCAGCTACAGTCTGAACTGCAGCATGCTTACTGTTGTCTGCAAACCAAAGAACAGAAGAGCAGAAAATTTTAGTTGTTTGAACTTAAGAAATTTTAAGAAAATTTTGTGTGATGAAAGTGTGAGTAGTTACATAGCTTCAAAGCTCTCCTAAGAATCTAATAAGAAATATTACCCTTTGGGAAGGAGCAGATGATGCAATGAATGGCTTATCCTGGACTGATGCAGTGAGTATGACTATTCAATGACTAGGATAACTGACCTAACATTTCAGAGCTCTGCTAAGCAAGCCTTTCCTGAATGTCTAGGAGTTTAAAATTAAGACAAATCTGAGAAACTTCTGCCAGCATCCATGCCAAAGAAATAAAATCATTCTGAAGACTTTACCATTTCTTAAAAATGTTCAGCTTATTTCAAGAGTAGCAATATTAAGTGTTTTCCATTGTGGGATTCTGCCCCAAAACACTTGAAGATTTGCAGTTCCTATGTAAGGAAGGAATGCAGTTCAGAGTAATTAAAACTAAGCCTCTTGCTAATACATTTTTCATTACTTATTTCAAGAAGTCTTCAGTGGAAGCCATCGAATCTTTACGTCTACTATGCCACTGAAATTGCCAAATAAAAACTCAAAGTTCAGGCCCTAAGTCTGCTTTGTGCAGCCACAAGATTGAAAATTCCCAGGGTTCTCTTCTTCATGTACATTACATATTCTTTGAAAAAAAAGGTAAGGAAGGAGAAAACCCAACAAAATTCAAGAAAAGTTACCTACAGGATATTCCTGGGAAAAATCATTCTCCTATTAGTGCTGGAAGGAACACTCAGAAGCTGACACACACTGTTGGTAAAATTTGTTTATATCAAGTTACTTTTCATCTTTATAGAAATTCCAAGTAGCTTTAAAATCATGTTACTACATTGCATGATATAGCCCCACCTCCCTCAGAAAGTCTTCCTCTTACTCTCATGGAGCCTTTGAGTTCAGTGTTTCACAGACCAGTGGTGTGTGCACTACACCCCAAACAGTTCCCAACAAAAGCATCCCTGTGCCATGGTTGGTGGGTAACACTTTTTAGTGGATGCTGTGGCCGAACAGTGCGTGTGGCAGCAGCGTCCCCTCACCCCCTATTCCATCTCCAGCAGCTGCCATGACCATCCTGGCACAGCCCAGACCTGCATTTGCTGCTCAGGACCAGGGTGAGGCCCCGTTCTGGTCAGTGGACAGGCAGATGGGAAGGGAGGGTTTGGCACAGATTTGTGAGGCTGGGGGAGACGGCTCTAGGTACAGCTCCACGACAGGGTAAGAGGACACAGGTTAAACGACAACAGGAGAGGCTACATGACAAATGGGGCATGGCAAGAGGGAGGGGGAAGACAGAACAAAGGTTCATCTTCCATACTCAGGCAGCTATAGCCATGGCCATTAATCACAGCATCCACATCCACCACAAGCAGATGTACTACTGCTACCTATAGGGCACCCTACCAGAACACCTGAAGTTACAGACTCCACTTCAGACAATCCATTCTTGCATAAAATACGGATCAAAATACAGCAATTACATCCTGAAAGTTCCATAAATGCCAGCATCACCTCCCCCCCACCCCTGCACATACACAGCAGGAAGCTAAGTAGGCCAATTACAAGTGGGTGGGGGAAGTGAGTTTAATTCCTCTGCAGAGACACGGGTATGTAAAATCTTGCTCACACAGAGTGACTGATTATAATCAATAATTTATTTTAAAATTTTTATGCAACATGATCAACGGGGGGGGGGGGGGGGGGAGAAAAGAAAAAAATCCAACTTGCCATGAAAAGTCAGATTTCAAGGTGATTTTCCTTGCCTTGTAATCTACAAAATAGACTGATAAGAGCCATTGTTATTTAGGTAGTCCTGTTGACATTTTCTCTGAATTACTATGTTCACAACAGTAGATGCTCATAAAAGAATATACTCCAGGAAGTGAGATGGAAGCATTAAGAAGCAGTGCCAAAAATAAAAATTGTAGGGTATGTTCTGTTAATCACCACATATTTAATTGTGTTACACAAGCTAATAAAAATATTCCATGTCAGTGAAAATGCAGAATTAGAAGATGGAAGTAAGCACAAATACCAAACCAAATAGGTATTTCTGAAAATCCTTTATTTAGGAGGAAGTTGGGAGGACATAATTCCAAATTCCAAGAAACACTTGTATACTTTACGATTTCCAGGCAACTTAGGCATGAATTATGCTACCCCACATCAATTCTTTTCACCCTTCAAGACTGCCATAAAAATCAACTCACCAAAAGAACTCTTTGAGACTATTAGCAAATTTTGTCATTCAAGTACTAAAAGGTTTAGTTGCAATTTTAGGTTTAAGATAGTGTTTTACACTGGTTTCAGTTTTTTATATGTATGCATACATTTCAGTGCTATTTTTAATCTTCTCTTCAGTCAGAAGGGCCTGACTGGTGTAGTTTTAAAAGGTGTGCAACGAAAAGTCCACATTTTAAAATCTGCCTAGGTCTGAACCTTAGCTGGTTACTTTTCACCAGAACTCTGACCTAGAGAGCTGTCCAAACTGAAGAAAAGTAAATTATCGGGAAGGTTTAAGACTTACATAGCTTTAAAGTCTTGTGGCATGCATTTTCTCATAACTCTGATTTAGCCCTACTTCCCTGTTTGTTTTTGGAACAAACAGGAAGAAATTATGAACTTCCCTGGGATATACAAGCATAGCTGGGGCATGGAGGCAACATGTTGAGAAGAAAACATCTGTATTTCCTTCCCATTCTCTTCCACCTGAAATAAATTCTTTGGCTGCAGTTTGTCTTCTTTTCTGGAAGCATTTACACAGTATCTAATGCTATCCACCACCATGACTACCCCTGGGGCTTTTATGAGGGTGGGAACAATCAGTATAAGAATTACTAGGGACATCAAAGAGACAAAACATTTATTGAAGGGGGAAGAGGAAGAGAGAGTGTGAGGTAACGAGGGTCCTACTGTATTTACCTTATGTGCCAAGCATGTGGACAGCAATAAAAACCATGTAGGGAGCAATTTTGGTCAGAGAAAGAACACGGCAGCCTAATGGGAGGCCTTTGTTCTTCAAAAGGGTCTCCTTTTCCCCTTTTGTGCTTCACTTAATTCATGGCATCTGAGCTGCTCTTGAACTTGACAGGCAGAGAGAAGGAGGGGGGAGAGAGGGAGAAAGGGGGAGACAGAGACACAAAGAAAGAAAAAAGAAAAAAGGACTTCAAAGAGTTTTCCTTTGAAAATTCAGTTGTGCTGTATGCATTGCTGAAGGTTTTAGATTCAAAAAAGGGCAAAAAACATTTCATATAATTTCATCATGGGGATAAATTGTCCAGTGCTCTTATTAAGAAGGCGAGAAGAAAGGAATGGAACAAAAAAATTTAAAAATAAATCTATCTGAGCTAAGGAATATAAATAAAATAGAATTACTCCCCTGGGTGCTTTTTATTTATTTTCATGTTAAATCTTATTCTCAATGGATCCCGATACATTTATCAAAACCTTATCAAAAACATCTGGTTTCCAGCAGTCACCTGAAAGGCATACATTTTCCACACAGCCCCATCAGAATTCCCAGCACAGCGATTCCTGCTCGGACAGCGGCGGGAGAGCAGCAGCAGCACAGCCAGCGCCATCTGAGGGGTGCTCCCCGCGCTCTCTGGCTCGATGCAAACCGCTCAAAAAAACCACCCACTCCTCAAATATTCTTTATCTTTACTCACAGGAGGAATCAATACATTTTAATTCTTCAAAAGGACGAGGTGACTCGGGCCCGGTTATCTAAAGAGACAACACCAGGGTGTATCTGAGCCCGGCTCCCAAGTTGGGTCCCTCCTCTCTCCCTGTTCCCAGAGCTCACCAGCAGCAGCTGATATGAGCTGTTGTAATATATTCGGCTTTTCACCCTCTTTAAATATCCGTGCCATAGGCAATATTTATATGAAATAATTCATAACTGCAGACTGCGCTTCTCTCAAGCGTTTTTTTCTGTCCACTAGACCACTTCCTCCCCTCAGTGCCGTGCGTCAACTACTTACACATAATTTATATATTCCTTTGAGGGTTTTTATCTGTGATGTATATACCGAAAATGTTTGCCAATAGTATTTGTAATAAAATATGAGATTGGAAAATGCAGAGATTTGTGTCAATACCACGATAAATTATTAATAGTTAATTGTTTTAGCTTAATTCAATAAAAGATTTTTAATGAATAATGATCCTAAGTTGTCCCTTATCAACAATTAACCCGTCTCCATCCTGATTTACATCTTCTGACAACCATAAGCGTCTACCTAGAGCATGCTATTGCCAGAGTGCAGAAAGTAACACTAAATCCATAATCTAAACTTTCCTACTGGATAATGCTCTCTTCATTACTTGACTATTCTAATTTGAGGACAGATCTTTTCTTCATCCAAACAAAAAAAGGTACTCGAAATCAAAATCTTTAAATGCATTCCGCAACTTGAAACGTTCCTCTTCCTTTTCCAAATAGGAGTATAAAGCACATCCATTCTTAAGGACATGAATCTTAACTAGCCAGCACAAGGTTAATTTTATTTAAAAGTCAACACACAATTAGACTATGCAAATGATACGAAAAATGCATGCTCATAAACTGACAGATAAGTCTCCAGCAGATTGCCAGTGCTTTGACACAGAGTTTAGCTGTCACTGAGCTTTACAAAGAGGTTTCTGTCTCACATTGGCAGCATATTTATATCCTATTATGTTACCTGTGAGGTGACCTGGGAAACACCATGAAATAGAATTGGTAGAAATTTTTCTGTTTCATGAGCTTGTTTTCCATGATTAAGAACTGTGTTTTCAGAAGTAATTATGTGGGGTTTGTTTGGTTGTTGTGTTTTTGTTTGGTTGGTTTGTTTGTTTGGTTTTGTTTTGGGGTTTTTTTTTTAAATAATATTAAATTGGGGGAATTCTCCTGGAATGAATTACAGAACCCACACCTATTATGTCAACTTCACAAGTTAGACATTGTTTTTCAGATTACAGAAATTGGGCAGAAGCAAAAAAAGATGGAAGTAAAGAGTTTACAGAGCAATTTAAGTAATTGAAGATAAAAAACTCTTTCTGTTTTGTGCACCACGAGTCCCTTTGAGCATTAATTTATAAAGCACTTTGAATACTGACAGTATCACAGCCATATAAAGCAGACAGCACTGGATTATTTTCTGATTTACTGATTATAGAAATGTAAAAAATTTTAGACCATTATTAACATAATTCTGCATAAAAGAGTTGATTTCAGAGATTCTGTTGCCTTCTCTTGGAACTTGTTTACCCTCACACTTGCTTCTTTGCAAGAGGAAGTTCACCTTTACCATCCAAAAATCTCACACACCTGAAGAGAACTGCACTCACAAGTACCTGGTGATGCTGGACAGCACTTAAGATCCTACAACTGGCAAAGAAAATAGATAAATGACTGCAGAGACTTACAAGAACTCTCATATATTTAAGAAACCCACCCACACAAATATATCAAAATTATTTTTATTCTGCCAAAACCCAGAGCTCTGACCATCTCAAACATCTCATTCTGTGAACACTGGTTTGTCTGTTAATTTTTCATGTATTACGTTTGACTGCAGCTTTTCTTATGTTTGGGATGTTTTTGACGACAGATTCATTAACTATGTAATGTGAGTCCATCTTACTGTCTTCTCTGAGCCTTCCTAGGATCCCTCTCCTCCCCTGGCTCAGTTTCATGGAACTTGCAGAAAAATTTCTAAGTACACCTGCCTTTTTGCCAAATTGGTGACAGTCAACTAAAAGTTAATCAGAGAACTGAAAACAAAGACACAGCACTACTTAAGAAGCCAAGTTAAAAATTAATTATTTCCTGCAATAAGATATTCCATTTGTATAAAACCTTCCTTCTGGCTTAAGCTTAAAAGTTCCAGCAAGAGACATCTGACAATTCTCCACCTAAAGATGGCAAAGCTAGCTTTAGACAGCAGAACACTTCATGAATATGGAAAGAAATATTACCGAATATTAGACAAGCAATACCTATCATGATAGTACTGACTGATGTAAGAGTCAAACCACTCCTTCAGAAGACAAGTCCTGAATCATTTTATCAAACAGGACAACAGGGTATTAAGCACAGCTTCTTGAAGAAAAGCCTTGTTGAGTGCAGCTGCCCCTTAATATCTGAGGCAACGAGTACAGTCATACACCACATCTGAACCAGTCATCAAGAAATAGCTCAGAAAGCAACCCAAATAAAATATCCTGCATTAATCCAGCATACAGATCACAAAAGAGAAGTCATTCATCCTGACACTGATTGGAGGCAGCAGTTGTATTATTTAGAAGTTAAAAAGAAATCTCATCTGTTTGTTTTGTTAGTGCAGCTCCAGGCATGTGCTCACTTAGCTTTCAGACAGGGAATATGTATATTGCACAAATAGCTTTCATATAGTCTTCCTTCTCCTGTAATGCACACAGTAATCACCTGTCTACTTAGAGGCTTTCTATTCTAGAAGTCACTATGTAGATTATGTATTCTCTCCTAAACTACTCACTTCCCTTAATTGTGCATGTCCACTGGGAATGCCTCAGAGAATGTGTCCAGAAATGTTGCCACGCTACCAAAACCAGGTAATTGCTCTCATTTTTTTTATTTTACTATAAGATACATCATATTTCAGGGCTATAATAGACCCACAGTAAGAAGCAAAAATAAATCTAATCATCATCCCTCCACATTCTCATCCTCTTCTCAGTTTTCTGACATTCTTTCCCTATCAAACCACAGCTCCACCTCCTATAAGCATCTCCAGAGAAAGCAAAACGACAAAATCAAACTAGAACTGAAAGCAATCAGGCAAAACCATTTCTTCATTACAAAAGATACTTTATTTATCTCAGATTGCTTCTTTAAAGAGAACCTCACACAGACCAGAAACACAAAGGTGAAGCCACAAAATTTTCTCAAAGAACAAATGCTCCCATTGCTTCCCTCTGTCAAATGGTTACTATGTGGCATATTAGGAGAACTGGTGCCCCTACTTGATACAGAGAAAAAGCAACCATTGAATGAGGAACAGATTTCCACTCAATCAACAAATTGAACAGTTATATTTTAATTGTTCAATTACAAAACAAAACATTCAGAAAACTAAGTCAAAGAGGCAAGGGGATACCCTTCATTGGGAACCAGATATCAGATGAACTAACATGAAACTGCACTGGAGGTAACTTTTCTGCAGGATTTAAAAGCCAATGTGATTGTACAGATAAAACCAGTGTGGTTGAACACCTGCTCAATAGCTATTCCCATCTTTTCAAGAGTCTCTTAAAGAAGGGAATGGCTGCTCAGACAACTCAGCTTTTCTTAAATGCATACTCTTATCTGGAGACAGACTTGCTACTGACACCAAGGAAGCAGAAAAACACTGGGCAGTTGCCGTATGAGTTTCCCCTAAGTCAACACTGCCAAACATCCTCCGATTTGTGAGCTGTAGACTCACGCTTTTATTCAGCCTCCCAATCCTTCTCTCGCAGCAGCTGCGGCTGCTGGAAAAAGGGAAGCTATTGTTTGAGTGATGGAGATGGATACACTGCTGCTTACACAAACAAATGGATAGTGCTTCTGTCCCCTCAAAAAGTAAGATTTGGTCCATGCACAGTAGAATTTGTTAAGTAGTCTCAAAGTCTGCCGAGGAGTTGCTGTAAGCTTCCCAAACCTGGTACCACAGAACCACATCCTTATCCAAAGCAGCCAAATGAAGCTTATGAAAACAGTAGCCTTGAGATCTATGGCTTCAATGTAATCCAAAGGCTTCAGTTAAATGGTGATCTACAAACTGTATATTGTTTTACTGCATCTTGATAACACCACAGCCTATTTTTTGCACCACAAGAACAGTATCTCCCTGATACCTTGTCTCAAATTACTCTACCAGAAGAGTCTACCTTTTGTCTTGGCATGACACAACCTCCATGACAACTAAAGATACCCTTCATGCTTATTTTAGAGAAGCTGGGAGACTCATAAAGGAAACTAGAGTAGAGGAAACAACTTCCCTCATGACAAGGCTTTGTGCACTGTACACTAATGGGTTTTTAAACACAGACTGACTCATTTCCTCCCGATTTATTCAAACTTATTTTACTATATTGAAATGTCAACAGCAAACATTTGACAGCAACTGATTAAGATATCACAGATACATGGTTATTGCTTCACAACAGCAGCAGCTGTTTACAAATGCAGTTTACAAATGCCACGCAGGAAAAGCATTTCTTAAGTCCTTCAGACAACGACTTACCTTCTTCAGTGCACTGTTGGTGACTCCTCACTCAGCTATCCCCATGTGTTAGTCACTGATATGGGTTAATAATGAAGGGTGCTTTGAGAAGAGCTTTCACTATTAATTCCACCAGGAAAGCATGTTGCTACAACAGCTTTTATATCTGTATGGCTTTTCTTTTTCAGGAATCTGATGTAACAGAGTCAAAGCTTTCTTGATAGCCATACTTTTCTATTCTCACTGACTCTTATTTTTGAGAATTCAAAAGGAAGATTTTTTTTCATCAGTGCTAGATTACTATATCTGCAATTTCTTAAATGTTAGTGAGCTCTAAAATATTCAAGAGAACTATCCAAAGCTAACCAAACAGCACAATGCAGATATTTGACAGCAATCAGAATACTAAAAGCCTGAACAGACAGTGCAAAACAAGCCAACTGCTGCAAAGGGTTACTGCAGCTTCTCTGGACACTACAAATTGAACACTGAATAACGTAAAGCAGGTGTGGGATTTCAGAGGAAGAAAAAAATCCTAATCTAAAAATTGCAATTAAGATGCTATTTCTTGGGCAGGAAAAGTAAAAGAACATACTTTTGTATATTGAGCCATGTCGGCTCTGAAGTATCTTTATCAGTGGGACAACGCTAGGGATTGCTTACACGAGCATTTAAATGAATTATTAGGGGAAGAAGGGGAAAATTGTCTATCTGTTACTGTACTTTTATACAGTGTATTTTATCTAATGGTTACAAAATACATCCCAAATGTTAAAACCTTAAGCACCCAACAAGGTGGGATATTATTTAGGATTTTGGTTTGGCAGTGTTTTATCTGCTTGGTTTCTGTTTGTTTGTCATTTTGTTTTATTTGTTTGTTTGTGTTTTAACTCGGGGGGGGGGGGGGGGAAGATAAAGGAAGTCAAAACCCTGCAGCTTGAGAAAGTGAGAAACATGTAAGCAAGGAAACTTGCTAAGATACCATGTAGAGGCAGTACAAACCAGTGACAATCTCTGCTCAGTTCTCTGAATTTACTCACATTAACATATTTAAAAGCAGCATATTAATATTTTACTTGGCAAATCAACCCTTATTTTAAGGGGTTTATTTCATTTCATGTTTTGCTTCGCTATGGAACCGAGTACCTCAGAGTTTCCCTTGCTCTGTCAACACACAAGTTTGTTGCCAAAACAATACTGCAAACCACTTCTTTTAATACATACTCTGTATCTTATTTCTTTGCTTCTCAGTTAACAGCATGGTAGTTATCCCACTGAACTGGTTTTCTTATTTCCTATCTCACAACATCCAAAACCTTAAATAGCAAGTACATTATGTGCCTGAAGTACCTTCAGCTGAATATGTGCAGAGTAAACACACACAACCTTAATATGGGGAAGAAACAGCAACACCTCAGGGCAGAATTATGTTTGAGGGAAAAGGGGAAGGAAGATCTGCTAATACTTATGAAACAACACCCCTCAAGGAATTGCAGCTGAGACAAAAGAATCCCTAACCAACAATAAAATTAAAATTTGGTGATGACGCCAAGAGTTGCAGCGATCCTGCAATAGGCAGTGCCTCTCACTGCTGCTCCAAATCAAAGCTCAGAGACCTGGAAGTCTCTCACTTGAAAAGCAGAAAGACATTGCTAAAACCTTTGGTTTATTATGCCCCTTTGAAAGGCTGAACTTTTCAGCTAATTTCCACAAATTTCTGATTTGAAAGCGATAACATCCAGCCTATTTTCATGGCTAGAATTGCTGTACAGTGCGACAAAGGAATTTTTAACTACCCCTATTCATCCCCCCATCAGCTTTTATTCTTTCATCCTTATAGATCTTCAAGTTTCACCATAATCCTGATGAATGGACATGCTGTTCCCCAAGATCTACATGCAAAAAATGAGTTCTTAACTATGACTGAATTATAATAGCATGAATTATATGAATTAATTATAATAGCATTCCTAGACCCTCTGTTACTGTCACGATGTCATTAAATTGAGATACCATAGCATGAAATACTTTTTCCTTTTAGATGAGGAGCAAGTGTGTACTTCACATTTTTGCTGGATTACACCCATTCATAGCACAGCATCGAAGGAAGCCAAAGCTGTTTTAAGTCTTAAGATGACAAGATCCCCATTCTGAAATGAAACAAAGTAATTGAAACTACGGCTACTTCATAACCAGCTCAGACTTTATCTTGTGATACAATTTCCCCTCAGTTGTTGTTAAACAGCATAACTGTTGTATCACTGTTATTTGTTGCATAAGGGCAAGCAGTCAGCTAACACTCCACCAAATGGAAGAGGAAATCAGAGAGTCCTCATTTCTTCTTTGCATGTGAGGATCACTGATTATAGTAGCCTTGAGACAGAACAGCAGGCACCAGGAGCTGGGTTAACAGGAAAAAGGTAGGACATGTCATATAATTTCTCACTATTTGCCCACTCAGTTTTACCTTGAATTAAAGCCCATCATACTGATGAGTCTCCTCTAAGAAGCAGATCACATCCTTGCAGCATCAGCCTCACATTCAAGACCAGAAAGGCAGAGGGTACCTTTGAACTGCTACTCAACTGAAAGGTGCTCTAAAACTGCCATCACCTGAAAACCCAGCAAAGGGCATTTCCAAATGAACGTTTTAAATACCAGAATGCATCATTTTGCAGCAAGTGTCCAAAAAAAATCTGTTTCTACTGCAAATCCAAGTTCTGGCACTCAACTCTGCAGTTTTGCAATGTGCTGCCAGTTTACAGACCCAACTTGTAATGCATTTACAGACTCTCTATTCCTACAGGGACTTTCTGAGGGGAAAAAAAAACCCTCCTTGTTATAACACTATAAATACAAAATAGGCTTTTATTACTGTAAACTTGGACTATCTTTTGAAATCAAAGAGTCATGAGACTTTGTATGCCAACATTTGTTTCTGCTCACTGGAAGCATCAATGCTACAAAGCAGCCTGAATAGCACGTTTTTCTCCCCCTGAGTCTTTAACAGTACCAAATATTCTTATCTGACCAACCTGTGTCTGCAGAACTCGTCTGTGTTTAGAAATTACACCTGGTTATTATGCAGCTTCCTGTCCCAATTTCCATTTCAAAATACTTTTAACTCAGTTACGAGTAGAATACACATCAGTGCTGCTGCTCAAAATCATCAGAAACACTGGCTTTAGGAAAAAAACTATTTACATGAAAGCCATCATCTGCCTTAACCACCCAATGACTCAACTGTATAAAAATCATGAGTTGCCTAGCAGAAGCGCTGTAACCCAGTGTTGTCCAAATGGATCCCAACAAAGCCTACAAAGTTACTCCAAATAGGATACAAGTATCCTGTAGCAGGAAAAAAAAGCTCTCATAACCAAGGAGCAAGGTCAGGAGCCAGTCACATCAGATACACAGTATTTAATCTATGATCACCTGGATGCTGAAGTACTTCCTTGTTTCGGTCTTGTGGGTTTGAGGAAGGGAAGAGGAAAAACAAAATACATTGACCCTCCTTGTAGAAGCGTTTTCACAGGAAAGAAAAAAAAAAAGGATCCCACACCAAAATATTATTTAAATGTGATTAATCCCACCCCCACTGCCAAGAGAAAACAGTAATTGAAGCCTAGCAATACATACCTCACTCAAGCTTTTTATTCACAAGATGGGGTGGAGTGCCCTTGTGCAGACACTACTCTGTCCTAAGCACCCTGAAACCACTTGGCATGGCTTTATTTTTGCTTTCAATTTACTTGGGCTTCGGGAATAAAAAAAAAAAAAAAAAAAAAAAAAAAAGGAAAAAATATTTCTCATTAAAATTAATTGACCAAAAATACAGTGAGACATGGTGTTAAAAAAAAAAAAAAATAGAAGGAGCAAAACTGAACAGAGATTGTGTCAACCGAACCAAGTCTGCGTCACAGAGGACAAACCTCAGAGGAAAGACATCAGAAGAGGAATTACATTTCTAGGAGAAAGATGAGGGGTGAACATGAGAGAAAAATGAGAGGAAAACTGTGTAAGGTTGCACTCACACAAGCCAAAAAAAAAAAAAAATCCATCTCTATTCTTTCCCTTCTGAAAGGCCACAAAGAATAATACTCCAGCTGTTAATTTTAAGATGGCTTTGCTTTCTTTTTTCTTTTTGGAACTTGAAAAGTGATTTCAAACCAGTTCTTACCGTTTCCTCCCCTCATTAGAAAATTCTGATCACACAACTAAAAGCACTGACACCTGGATGAACTGAACTGCTTGCCAGTGTTACAGCAGGAAAAAAAGAGGAGGAGAATTCATCAATTGCACTACTGAATATGAGTTCATTTATACAGAAAAAATGCGCATCTTATTGAATGAAAGCAATATGAAAGTAAAACGCCTCTGCAGCAGCACAGCATACCAGTATTTAAACAGCTGAGTGTTCAGGATAGCTTTTATAAATTCTAAAAGGGAAATAAATCCAATACAACTTCTCAAGCAAAGGTTCTGGAACAGGAAATATCAAACATCCATGTTCTTCCTAAGAAGTCTGTATGTCTTCTCCCCATTGTGGACACTGCCCAAATTAAAATACAAACCCAGTAACAGAGGAGTTGCACAGTCTCTGGGTTTAAACCTGGGTCAAAGAACAAAACTGTCATAATGTACATGTGTTTAGTAAAACATGTTGGTAAAGGGAATTCCTTTAGCTTGAAAGTGATCTGTCACACACATAATGCTTTACATGCTCTCAAAACTGAACTCATCCCTAGAAATCACATGTGGAACCTTGTGATCCCCTCAGAGCCCAAAAAATGCTGTTTCCTCTGCTGTAAGAGCTGTGGACATTTAAAGAGAACATCTCGATCCTTTTCTTCAGTTTGAGTAGATACCAACCTTATTTATTATCAACCTTGTTTATTATTCTCATCCTATAATTAACTGTTTCTACAATTAATTACAGTGTTTGTAAACACTACATGAAAGATAGTGTTCATTGTAAGCATTTTTTTTTCTTACTCAGTCAATGCTATCTGAGAAGCAGAAGCCAATGCAAACACCACAAATTTGGGGGAGCCAGATGAAATGCCAATCTCTGCCTAAAATCTTGAGGTTGCATTACTGCACTTAGTCCAATTGCTCTACAGGCAAGATATCTGAATGACAAAAGAGAAAGTCCACGGATGCTGAGGTGTCTCCTTCACAGTTTATGACTTTTCTCTTAAGAAGCATTTACTCCAACAATACTTGGCTATCCCAACCAGGTAAGTATCTCTATCTGCTGCACCACAGAGGGGCTCACCCACATGATGCACTGTTTATAAAGAATATGCAGAATATTCTTCTCCTACAGAGCTGTTCTTCCCCTGATGCATCTTTCTCCAAACCATTTCTGATGGCTTATGCTCCTACCTTTGTGCTTCCTCTCCCTTTCCTCCAAATCTTTCCTCCACCGCTGCACTGCAACAGAAGCACGAGTGTGTTTGAACAAGGAGAGAAATCTTAAGCCAGACATCAAAAAGAAAAGTGTGTAAACAATACCTCCTTTCCCAAGCCCCCAAACCCCAAAATTATCTAGAGGAAGCAAAGCTAGAAACTAGACCAGAACCAGAAACTAGACTAATCTTTGAAAGTTCATTAAGGCAGGCTTATTATGCAACTACACTGACTGCAGAGGGAGCCTCATTAGGCAAAACTCGGTAGGTTCAAATTAGTTAGAGATACACACAAATTCATAAAGCCCTCTGGGAAAAAAAAAAAATATACACAATCAACTAACCTCTTTTGCTTTATTGTGTATACAGACAACTCTATCAAACTTTTTCTTATTAACTGTGTATGTATTTTACTTCTAAATTACAGTTTGTCTGTTAAAAGTTAATTCCCTAAATTTACATTCGTTTCTAAAGAGAAGTTCAGGACTCAAATGTGTTTATCCTGATACCATTTATATAACAGGCTTGAAAATTCTAAAAGAGCTATATAGTAAACCTTCCCCTTTTGTTTCTATTCAAGTGGGATATGAGGATTGTTTCTTCAATTTTGTACCTTAGGTACAGTACCTTCTATTGTGCTTTAGGACAAAGTAGCATGCATGGTAACACAGTACTTCAACAACTAATGGTATGCCTCTGTTTCAATAAAATCATAACTTAGTGCCAAAAGGAGGACAGGAAAGTTTTTTTATCAAGGAACTGCTGAAAGAGAATTCTCATTTTTTGAAGAAAACATTCTGCATTTCTAGATTTCTGCATGGACGACAATGCTGCACTATTAAAGCAGGCACAGTAATTTCCCAAATTGATGATTCAATGTCTAATTTAATTATTACTGTTGAGACATAATTCATTATTGATTCATTTAACACTAATATAGCAAAGAAGAAGAAACAATAGTTCAGGTCACCGTGAACAAACCCTCAGGTAACACAGATGCTGGCAGTTAACAGTGAACCGAAAAGTTCTGTGCTTAAGTACAACCAGGGCATCACATCTGATGATTAAACTCAAAGAATGTCAGAGAAGGCACTGGCAGTAATACATGAAACGAGGAAGCGTCAGTCAATTTTTCTGCTTTCACAACAAGAGGAAGAAAAAAAAAAAAGGCATTTTTATTGTCATAGCACTTCCAGCAAGTTGATTTTAAAAAGGAGATTTCATGCCAAAGTCGGCTGTTTAATCAGATAAAGAAGGCTTTCCTATTTCCCATTGTATAGATCAAGTTGGCTACAGGAGCCACACAGAGCTTTGAGTAGCACATTTTTCCGTGAGGGCTGTATCGTTTGATCATAGCAAAACACAGGGACTGCTGGGTAATCTGAATCAGAGCTGCAGCAAAAGGGAACCAGGCAGCCTGCTGAGGCCAAGATAACCATGACACCCCACATCCCACAGCACTCCCTGTCACGGACCTCGGTGTGGGGGGGAACCACCCATCTATCTCCATTTACCAATTTGTCATGGAGGTGTTCACACGGGTCCCAATCAATGCGAATTTTTAATTCAAAGCTCATCTGTAACAGTTTTAATATATGCTTGCTAAGGCCAGCCCCTCCGTACTGATGAGGATTCTCCCGATTGCTTTCAAAACAATAAATTTCAAACCCCTACAGCTTTGAAAGGCGACATATAGAGTTTTCTTTATAGGTCTTTGCAAGAGATGTAGCAGTTTATGAAGCCAATAAACCCCTGTTCTCCAAAGACAGTTTCTGTTAGAGGACAGGACACATCTACCTGTGATGCTGTTCACAGCCTTCCCCAGCAGACTGGAAGCAGCAAAGGACTGGTTAGTTCAGTCACCTGATATTCAGAAAGATGACAGATGAACCCACTGATAGGCTGATAGGTCAGAAAGGACCCCTGAGCAGGACCAAGTGTAGAAGCTCTGCTTATCTCCAGGTACTGCCCAGCAACCACCTCTCTGGCACTTCCAGCCTCTCAGCCTTCTTACAGTAGCAAGGAGCCCTTCAATCCTCCACTTTCTTCTGCTGACTCCTCCTTTCAGTTTTGAACCAAATTTGGCTCTGGACTGTGAAGAAGGCAGTGGAAAAAGACACATCCAAGCATTTTAACTCTTTCCACTGAAATCCAGTTGAAACTGCTGACCTGGAGAAAAATTCTTCAAAGATGCAACCAAAATAGCACCAAACCACACACATTAGTCCTAGACACTGAACAAACACAAACTCAAACCACTGTCTGTTATTTTATCCCAAAATGTAAGATGAATACTTTCCCATACTTTCACCAATATTGCCATTTTTCCATGCTCTACCAGTACTGGTAATAACTTAAAAAGTCAGTTCTATAGTCCCTGGATGAACAGAACATGTAGAAGCCTGTAATGTGAACTCAGCACTAATGGTCTGTACTTGGTTTATGTTGTATTCTTAAGTAGAAGCAACAGCACTAACTGAGGCAATTCCAATTTGCTTAGTTATTTTTCGAGTCCCAGTGGGCAAAACCACAACTGGTTCTCATAGAAGCATTTAGAGGGCAATAAAACAGAACACTGAAAGTTTAGGTAGTTTCATTCAGTAAGTCTAAAAGAAAACAGGTGGATGGGTGGTAGTGTTTTCTTGTTGTTGCTCCCTCCCACATCATCACCCCAACCTCTTAAATGTTGATTTTGAGGCAAGTGCAGCAGGTTCCTTTCTGCCCTCCTGCTGCACACAGGCCACATGCCCATCCATTCATAAAAGAGAACAAGGGACTCACATGGTAAAATTTTGGTTTGCTTTTTCCCCTTCCAAGTTCCCTTTCATTTTCACACACTGAAGTATTGTAGATTTGCTCACTTTTCCTAAGCATTCAAAAAAAAAACTTCTACACTCCCCTTTCACTCCTTCAGAAGAATTGCCATTGCCAACACACCTGCAGTCCTGAGCTTTAAATCCCATATATATTCAGTCTGGTATTAACCACCATAATACTATTTCTAAAGGCAACACTCAGTCATGCAAATACTGCTGGGAACTGAGTAACCCAAACTCCACATGACTAAAAAGTTAGTTTTGAGTTAGCAATTTTTTTGTGCACATTTATATTAGCTTGCCATTAAGAAAGCTCCTATTCCTTCAAAAAGCTCAATCCCAGAATCCTACACTAGTCCAGGCTGGAAGGAACATGAAGAAATCACCTGATCCAAACTTCTGTGGGAAAAAAAAGCCTAGATGAGATCCTCTAGTTCCATGTCCATTTGCATCTTGGAAAACGTACATATTTAGAAAAACCTTCACGTTTACAAATTAACAGGAAAAAAAAAAACACAAACAAATCTCAACAGCTAAATTACAAAAGGCTACTCTGAGGTGTCTAAAGACCAAAAGCTTTAACAAATCAAATCATGCCAGTATTCTTTAAGTAAATAAACCCCTCCATGTGCACAGGCATTATAACAAGATAACAATGTTTGCAATTTTGAAAAAGCATTTAGAGAATTTACCACAAGCTACCCCATCACCAGCACATTTATGCTGATTAAAGAAAAGAGCTCCTAAGGACAGCTGTTCCCAACACAACCCAGGAAATCTTCAGGCATAGGGCCTCACCGTACCTGCCACAGTACTTTGTAGTTTGCTCCATTAGTAGCTCGTTAACAAAAACATCTCAATCACACATTTTAACTCCAGCTGCAGCATGTCACAATTCAACTCCCATGATGTGTTTATCACAAATGACAGGCTACACAGGGTAATAGCCCTGTCTTCTGCAGAAAGACAACTACAACTTCTTTTTTCCTGTTTTTCATCTTCCTTACATGCTGTCCATGACACTCTCCCATTTGCTAGTGGGTGCTTTTCAAGTCTCCATCTTTCTTCAGAGGAGAAAAATATGAAGAGGCCACTTAATTCTAACCTCATCTAAATGGATTTATGTTCAATATAATTTAATGCAAATGATCACTGCAGCAATAAGCCATGGGAAGAAATCAGCACATCCTACAGTTTCTCCAGTTATTAGAAAGGCTTTCCAGCCTTACAACAACATACTTAGGCATTATCTATACACAGAAACTACCTCTGTCAAACTAAGCCAAAGGTGAAGAACCATTTACTCATCAGGGGGAAAAAAAAAGCCTTACAAAAAATACCTGGCATACCACTTTACCACTCTGCACTATTCACTGATAATGTAAAGTCTGATGGCCCAGGAGTCTCAGGCAACCTTTGAGTTAAGCCAATAAGCCAGTTCTAAACAGATACAGTTATGTCAACAAAAAAAATGCAGGCCAGTCAAACTCAAATGTTTTTACTGGCATTTTTACTGGGGCTAAATTTGGAAGTCATATCATTTTCAAAAAATAGGAAAAAATGCTAAACACTTCTCTTTGACTACCAGAAAGCAACAGAGGGCAGAGTTTGCACTGAATAGTCAGCCCTGCTACCTGTGAAATGGAGGTGCACAACCTGGTGATAAATGGAAGTGCTCAGAGAGCAGAAAACAGCTGACCATTTCCAAAGGCTGACGGGCAGGATGTTTCCTGCTACAATTTGCAGGTCAAGAAACCCATGAAAAGAGACAAAAAAAAAAACACAAAAAAAACCAAACCAAACCAAACCAAAACAAACAAACAAACAAAAAAACCCACAACATTTCACCTGCTTCTATAGAGAACAGGACTAAGAAAGGCAAGCCAGAATTGAACAAAATTATTCTGTGAGATGAAAATAACCACATTTGAGTGATTAAAAAAAAATGTATTCTCCTCTTCATGCCTATCTGCAAACTTTTTGGACCAGTATAGTTGAATCACATAACAAACAAGTCACACTATGACATGTAGGTGCTTTTTGGTTTGCTAGAAAGATCTGAAGAAAACTGAGAATAAAGATAAAATACACTGCAGTGAAGTCACTGTACTGAATTCATGACATCATAATTGTTGCCATGGCAACTAGCTAGTATCAAGCACAGAATACTGCCTTCACTGCAGAATCAAGGAGCACCCGTGCTGCCACAAAATAGATGTTCTTATTCGAACAAAAATCTAGCCAGCAACACAGGAAATAAGATATTGCTGTAAGTGGATTGCCTTTTCAATACCTCTTGTTTTGTTCACCTGGTGTGAGACTTGTTAAACACCCCAGCACGTATAAAGAGTTCTGATATACGTGATAAAAAGAGTCTAATTGAAAAAATTATTATTCTCTCCCAGTGTTCCTCAATTTCTCCAGTAGAGTAATTCTTCTCTTCATGTTTTCCTCTCCTATGCATATGACTGCAGTCATATATAACAAAACACACGCAACAAGTTTAGACATGAATTGGGGGCGGGGGGGGCCGAACAAAAAACCTCCACCAACAACATTTTCCAGTTCTTACTTCAGCCAGCCAGACACAGTCAAAACTGGAACTGTCACACAGCAGCAGAACTAACTGATAAAGAGAATATTCCACATTTGGAGCCCACAAGTCCTTTTGTTTAAGGGCTGCACCAGCAGCGCCTTCAGACTCCAGTCCCAGTTTTCATGCGCTGGCTCAGTGCAATGCTTCAAATCCACAGGGCTCGGACAACAGCCCCAGAGTAGCCTTCCTGTAAATGAAAACGTCATCCCTTTTCCTCTAAACAGCCCTGTTTTACAAGAGGAATTATCTGCTATTCCCAGCTCCTCACCAATCACAAACACAAAAGCTTCAAAATCTCAAAAAAGCCTTTGCCAGTTTATCAGATCACAATTATGTTTGTTGACCAGCAGTTAAGTATAAAATGCACAAGTGCCCCATTTGATGCTGAAAGATGAAATATCTGTTGAAATAAGGAAAGTGCACCTGGAAATTAATTTCTTCATATTAACCTGCTGAATAAAAAAGTCAAGAGTTGCAGGTCAGTAATACCAGATAGTGTTTCACAATTCAACCTCACGTTTGATTAGCACCAAAGAAATTGTTTTCAAAACAAATTTTAACAAACAGACCCCACTGTATAGTTAAGTATACTTATTTGCTACCTCAGTGGTTCTTAAAGAGCAATCTATAAATTACTGCTGGACCAAAGAACACTCCCACAACAACTACACGTAATTAGTCAATGTGTCTAAACAGTTTCAGTACACAATGATGGGGATTTTTTTTAGCTTCTAAGAAAACAAAACTGCCCTAGTTACCAATTAAACAACAGCACCACATCTCCACATTGGCTTCATGCCCTTCATAGGACACTTTCTCTACTGATATCAAGTTCGCTGATTACACCAAAACCGCTGAAGAAACCTGTCTCTCCAGCTTCTGTTCTCTTTATAAAGAGGGTCAATAAATGAGCAACAAAGTAGAGAATACAAACAATAAAAGGAGGAGTTCCAAACTGTGATGATTAGTAGACAGCTGTACCCCATATGACTCTCTCTTCAGTATTATCTTAACGACACCACAAAAATCCCAAGTTTAACTAATGTTCCACAATGTGCTGTATACTTAAGAAATTACTAGAGTTGAAAACACATTCTAAGGAAATCATGGACTGTGTCAATCTATTCCCTGCCATTGAATCGTAAGGAAATGAATAGTCTTTCATACATTTTTAAAAACCTTAGGGACAGATGCTGCCTTTGGTGGTAACGACTCCAACCATATATCCTAATACACCAAATACAGTTAAAACAACTGCCACAAACTCAGAAAAGTAAGGAACTTGATAAAACCTCACACAAGTTACATCAAAAATGCAGAATTCTCATCTTCTCTGCAACTGAGAATAAATTTAAGTGTCTGTATTATACAATTCACAAACCTGTTTGGCATGGAAATAATATAGGACAAATGACAATGACATTCCCTTCCTCACTAGTAAACACAGCATTTTTAGCTTTAACTTACACAATATGGAATAACTACTTTATAAGTGATGAAAAATAAAACTACTGTCTGCAGCTGATTTTGCTTTTTGAAAGATTCACAGATTAACTAATCCTTAAGCAACTAATGTTACTTCTCTGAGTGCACACAGAAATTTATAGATTATCTCAAGAGTTTAAAAAGCTTTTTATATAACCAAAATGAACTTGTTGAATCAATAGTCCTTCTGCTAAGCCTAACTTTTGCTTATGTTAACACTTGATAGGGGAATGCAAATATGTAAGTGCTGGCCCACCTCTGTACGTGGTATTTTTTCTTATACTCTTCATGTATCACTATTATAACAGAAGCAACAACTGAAAATATTCTGCTAGGATCTTTACAGATGCCCACAGCGCTTGCAAACTTGACTAGAGACACCACAACACAAAGAAACACTTCTTGTCCCTCCTCTCTCCCCCAGCAAATCAAGTCGAGAAAGGTTCAGGGATTTAAGATGCCACACAACTATTTTAACTCCTTATGCCTTTATCCAAACTTCCCTATAGCAAATTCTTCCCACTGTTGAGAGTTCATAATCCACCACTGCAGAAAACTTAAGTGTAAAAGCTTTTAAATACGTCTGTTAAATTTAGCTGTTAGTTCAGAAATAGTTGTGGTTACTACAGATATCATTAAAAAATGTTACAAGATGTGCCCGGATCCATTTTCAACTTTGACTGTGTTGAGAACAATATTAAACAAGTAGTTTTTTTTTAACACAGGCATGGCAGACTCACATTCTCTGGAAGCTTTGGGGCACTAGCCTTTAGTCATGCCTTAGTATATTTGGAACAAGTCCCTTATGCATCACTGACCTGAACCATATAATAAGGTGCACCTATGTTGCAACTAGGGTCCAAACCAAATTAAACCATATAATGATAAACCACAGCATTTTCATCTCTCGAACTGAGAGGAGACATTCTGTACAATGCTCTTGCATCCCACTGTGATGAGAAAAGGAATAGACTTGAAATAAAATTAGCTCAAAAGTTAGAGATTTCTGCAGTCCCTGTCTGTAGGATAATTCTCACACTGAAGACCCTGAATTGGTCTCAAGGAGTTGAGAATCTGCTCAGTTGTGGATCTTTTACATGAAGTAGTAACTGAGGCTGAATTATTAACACCCTCCCTCTTATCTGCACAAAGAGAGCAAAAGGAGCTCCCAATTCTCCAGCGCCCTGGTAGGGAAGAAAATAGTAGGAAAGCCCTTAGAGCAACTCACACTTGTCTCCCAGAGCTGGAAATGTGCAGAGCAAACAAGGCACATCATTTTACCTGAGCACCTCAGGACAGGAAAGGAGCCAGGTACAAAACTTAGAATGCACTGGGAAACGAGTGGGAAAGTGTTTTCTTTTTGTTTGAAAGAGAAAACTAAAATCACCATCTGATCAAACATCTACCTGACCCTTTTCCAACAGCAGGAACCTAGGAAAGAGTGTAAAAGCAGAGCAAGCACAGGGGTAGTTCCTTTGATTACATTCCCAAACACCAAGAATTTGCAGCCCAGTACATGACTGAGCCAGAGGTAAAGAACAACACACAACAGACTGCTCAGTCCCTCTTTGTACCACCTGCACAAACTGGACCTCAGACTAAACATACAGAAGTGTAAATTCTCCACTGTTCCAAAAGACACTCCTACCCTCTCAAGTTTAGCTAACTTTAGCTGTCTAATACAACTATATTCTGGCTGAAATGGAACAGCAGGTAATGATAAAGTTTAAGGGCAATGACTTGTGAGTCACAGGCTTCACTTGAGATACTGGAAATACTCGTAGCAATTTACACTGTGTAGTTCAGATCAACATAAATTCAGTAAAACCAGAAAAGCATCACTGGGAAATTTAGTAATAGCCAAAAAGGGCCACATTTCCCACACGGTGAACAGACACCCTCATTCAGAAACCAAGGTTACAAGTGGAAAGCTACTGCTCCCTTTGTCCTTCTACCTCCAGTTTCTTCACACAATCCCAACACATTTCTGACAGTCTCTGTCATGGAAAACAGTCCACAAAGGGATAGCTAAATACTTACCCTCCTTATGTTCCATCTTCTTTTGAGTGGCAGCCCACCCCTAAATTTGATTAACATGAACTGTACTCTCAGGTGTGATGACAAAGCAAATCAGAGGATCCCTCACAGATTTTAATCTGAATTATCTGGGCTACTTCAGGCGGCGCAGATCACACACAGCCTTTCCTAACCCAGCTAATTTGAAATGAAATGGATTAGACAGTACCTGAAAGGGAAGACACACCAACAGATGCAGGGGGATAGGAAAGTCCAACAGCCAGAAGCAGTAATGTCTTCTGCTACTACAACCAAGAGCTAGAAGAAGCTGTCCCCAGCCCAAGCTTTCTGGTACTTTTCCTAAAGCACATGTGCATGCCATTGGAGGATGGGGTGGGAAACACTCCTAGAAGAGCAGGTGGGGAAGGGAGATAGCATTTACCGGCATATCCATCTCTTTGTAGCCTTGGAAAAAGTACCTATTTAAACTTACATTTGAAAATTCAAATAACAGCGGCAAACTACCAAAGATCATCAGGTAAGAAAAAACTATGAATGCTCAGAAGGGAATCTCTGCAAACAGAATTCCTGTAAGAAACTTGAATCTCATTTCCCATTCAGTAGACTGCATTAACTAATAATGTAGAAATGAGTGATTCAAACATCTGAGTCATTTCTACCTGCATCCACTGTATACTTCTCCCTATCAGCTGTATCCAAGTAGTATAAAGCCACAACTTCACACTGGTATGGTCAGGCACAAATTACTAAGTCACATGGTATTTTTCAAATAAAACCGAATCACTGAAAGGACAAAGAGAACAAGCAGCGAAGGAGCTCACTGCAAAAAACATGGTGACTTCCTACCAACCCTCAAAGAAAGTGAGGGGGGAAAAAAAAGCAAGCTACATCTCCAGCCTGATTCAACAGGGGTTTTTACATTTATTTTTAAGTCTTCAACTGTATTTACTATTTTAGTAATTCAGATGTTCATACCTTCCTTTTCCAAAGCTTCATGCCCTGTCATACAGTGTCAAACATGCTATATATGCTACTTCATCTCTATACAGCCAAATCAGATTTCTGGGAAGAAAAAAAAATAAAAGGAATGATGAGCAAAAGGTTCCTTGTCACAGCATTACAATTTACAGAAAAGATGAATCTGTCTCAGAGTGATCATATTAAGTGGCTGAAGCAGTTATATTTGGGTTTGGTGAGGGTTCTTTTAAGGCTGCTTTAGAGGGATATCAGTCCAAAATTTAGCAGGAGTAACGGTGTCTGTCATTTCCCAAGTACTTCTGTCAATATGTCCTTTTAAGTCTCAGTCCTTTTTTAGAGAGGTGTCTCACTGTAAGCAGCACTAAAATAATGGGAACCCCTTAAAGGGCTCATCCATAATTTTTATTTGAGTTTCTGTCCTTACTACCGTTAAAGCAACCATACCTACAGCAGCACAAACCACATCAAATTTTCAGCATCTATTGGTTTCTAAGCTACTCTTCTGCTTAGGTGCAGTTTCTTTTCCGGCTTGAGTGATGTATGTACAACCCACTGCTAGAACAGGAGATCCAGCACAGTGCCCACAGCTACACATTTCCATCACTCCCCTTTGGCCAGAACCATTTTAGATCAAGTTGAGCTCATCAACTCAATCAACTGTGGTTTCAGAGTGGTTTATGTCAATCTAAAAGCAAAGCTATACAATTAAGCTAACCAGAGTACTTGCTGCTGCTTTTGAAAAGAGGAAGCTTCATTTCCCTTCCTCCTTTCCCTTTCCTCCACTTTCCCTCACATGGCTCTTTCTATCTTCTCTCTTGCACTGGTGGAGCCAATTTCAATTCATAAACCAAAGACGTAAAATGATCTGGGGCTAGTTTTCCACCAGGTTAGCAAGTTAAGCTAGAGCATCCTGGAAACCATTTAAGTGCTAGGATGGGTGCCAAGTAAGTGGCAGGATCACATGGCTGAGAGCATGACTCCCCATTTATGCCAGCAGGAAAGCCATGGGAGAGAACAAAATTACGAGAAGACTTGGGTCAACACGTGTGCTTCTTGTTCCCTTTCTTGACTGGTGCTGCTATTTGTCTAATCTCATTGTAAGCCAGTTCAGAGAGCTAAACCAACAAAAAAACCATTCATTATTTTTTGGCGAGGGTTGTTTTCTGCCAATTTAATTCCCTGAACCAGCTCGGCAAAGGAATCGGGCAAAGCATCTGCACCAGTGCAGGGAAGGGGGCAGGAACACACAGGGAGATGAGGACAGGCTGGGGCTGATTTAAACTGTCACTGAACCGCATACCCTGGAGCAGATCTGCATCACACCGTAGTTAGAACTGACAGTAATCTGTGCCTGTACAACGGGAGGCCTTCAGTGCTGCCGGGAGTACCCACAGTGCCAGCGCCGAAATATCCGGGCCAGGATCAACCTGGGCATGAGCTTGGACGATTACATGTCAAAGCAGAAGAGTCGCAGCACTCTCACCTTCAGAAATACTATAAAACATTAGCTAATTCTCTCCCTAGCAACACCCCTGTGAAAATGTGCTCTGTAATTCCCATTACACAGATTTAGCCCAGAACAGCAAAGCAAGCAAAACTGGTGACAAACTCAGGATTGGAACCTGGTAAATCCTCTACAGCAAACCAACACTTCATCACTTAACTGTGTTATTAACCCTAAACTAATTCAATTAGTCAACAGCACTTTATAAAAAAATTCCTTTTGCAAAGACTTTGTAATGCACGATAAAGCTCACAAATATAATATAGTTAACAAATGTGGGTATTTCCTGGATAGCTGTGAAATAAGAAACTAGGCATAGGAATAATACTGAGAGTTAAGTAATTATTTCCTTTTCTATAGAGAAAGGAAAGCATGAAGCAGGATGAGATCCTATTCACACGATTCAAGAAATGTAATGCAAAGAGCTCCAGAAGGGAAAATACATCTAATGCATTTTTTTTCCTCAGATTAGCATTATCAAACTGTTTCATACCAAATACAAGCAATTACTTAGTACACACTAACCAAGAGAAGTATCCTTGCTTAAATGTATCTCCTACCCTCATCCCAACAAATCCCACACTTAACTTGCCCTGTGTAACAATGAAGCACATTTGGAAAAGGGGTGGGGGAATTTGTTAACACAGAAGCAAATCTCTGCATTAGTGAACAGCCAGCACTGTAAGTCTATCCAGTAGCACGGGATAGTCTTTCATTCACATTCCTGCTTAAGCACAGCCAAGCAGATCTCATTTGGGACACTCAAGTCATACTTAATTTTGTTCAACACCTTCTTTAGACAACAGCTTTGTCACCAAGACTGAAAACACGTGTGTCATAGAAGAGAGTCATTTGCCAGGATTGTCACTGATTCTCCCAAGATAAAAATAATGAAGCTGAAAGTGCAAGTAGCAGAGGCTGCCTAATTGTCAGCTGTATAAAACAGCAGTATCAAGATTATTGTCCTGAGGGCAACAACAGTTTAAGAGGAATAGAAAAGGATGCTGCAACCTGTTTTGAAGTCTTGAACTCTACAGGAGCCAAAATTTGAGAAAAACAAACGAAAACTTACTGCATGCTACAAAAAACTACTGCAAATTGGCCAGAGAACCAGGAGAGAAAAAAAAAACTTAAGAGGAGACTTGAACCCTCTTTAACAGAAAGAAACTGGATGACAGATGAGCCCAACCAAAACATCCCAGATAGCACAGGCAAAACACTTACCCCAGAATCCTTTGTATCCTCACACATCTGAATATAAAGAAAACAGCAAAAGTGAGCTACTCTAAGTGTGGAACTTACTGCTTGAAATCTGAAAACCATTATTTAAGTGACAATGGTGTTCCAAATCCCCTTTTTCTGAGCAATAAATGATTACAATGAAGCTGAAGGAAGAACAGCACTTCTTCACCCCATGTAAGAGACTCCCAACACAGACTGTGTTGGTGCTTCCTTAGGCTTAACAGGCAGACCAAGTTTAAGGGAACCTCACTGATTTCGTCAAGTGGGACACCTCCAGACACTGCCACTCGCTGGGACAAGCACTCAGAAGGTATCCACATCCAGCATCAGCAGTCAGTATTAACACTCACTGCTTGAATTATGGCTGCAGGCTAATCTTTGAGAAATTGATAATGACAGCAAACCTGAGGTTTTTTTTTTTTTTTTTTTTCTCCTTAAAGGACAGGCTGGGGAAGTTTAGATTCTCCCCCTTTCATCTGGGAAGTGAGGGCTAAGGTCTAGCTCCTCTATTTTTAAAGTCACCATACTGACACACACCTCCCCAGTTCTGCTCCACATGGCTACTGGCACAGCTTAGCTTGTTTTCCAACCAGCTGTCAGACTGCTAAATTTTGGTCAGGTCTGAAAAAGAAAAGGAAAAAAAAAAAAAAAAAAGATAAAAAAATGCAGCATCACCCTGATAACTAAGCAGATGTAATCAGCTGGTGGAACTATTTTATAGGGAGGACAAGTCTTTCTTATGTCTCAAAAGCTGAAAAGACAGCCAACATAGAATATATTCTCCTGATAAAAATTAGGAAGCACTCCAACAGTAGCACAACCCTCCACTTTCACCACAGCCAGGTAGTCCATAGGGAAGAAAAAAAGCTTCTTTTACTCTCTGACCCAACACAAAGATGGTCCAAGAAGCAGCTTAAAATCTGACACTTACTAGCGATAAACTAACATAAAAGTCCTTACTCAAGACTGAGAGGTAATACCTGCTCACTAGTCTGAGCACCTTCTGAGAAGTGAAGATGATGTCAAGGTTTGGGAAAAGGTGCTTCCCTCTAACATGTTGCCTATGGGCTTCACTGGTGAAGACACATTTCTATCCACAGCACATTCCAGTAAAATTTTAAGCTACAACACAGGCACACATATATATATGTTTGAGAGAAACACATCTGTATTTTGGCATGTAAATACCTGAATTCAGCATCATAAGCCTTAAGACTGCATAAGGCCACTGTCCAGTATTCTGTTCTATAGAAATTACTAAAACGTCAGCGACAAAGAAATTTTGGTTGCAATGCACAATGTACATTTTTATCATGCTGGATAAAATATCTACAGTCTCAGCAGTGGTTAAATTGCTGCTATAAAGGAAATTGTCCTCAGATAAATGGTTTCCCTATGAGAAGGTTTCAGTGCTACACCTCACCCCAGGTCAATAAATCAAATTAACTGCACCTTGTCCTCTGGCCAATGACATCATCGGCTTGACCACATCTCGTGAAGCGAGTGCAAAAACATATGCTATTTAAGGCATGAAATCATATTACTGCTTTTTGTCCAGCCAGCCTTGTGCTGTTGGTCTGTGAAACAGTCAGTCACCTGAACAGTCTCATTACTGCTTCTGCAGATTTTTTTTTTCTTCTAGTATTCAAGGTCTGTCTTCGCCAAGGGTGAAGAAAAAGGATAAATAATCTGCGTCGTTATTTTCTAAATCAAAATGCTTTTCATTAGCTGCAGCGCAGCATTTTGTGACAAATTAAATTTAGAACCAAACTACGGAATACGCCGTCTGCACTCGCACGTGAACTCTCTTCCTAGTCGCGTTTCAAAGATGTTTACATGCTAATCTGGCTCTGCTACTCTGAAGTACCCTGCTGTTAGGTCCTTTTTCTCCACAGGGTGAAAACAATGGTCACAAATGAAAACCTACACAGTTTTATCTGAAACTGAGCCCTGCATAAATATTTCCCTTTTTAAATTACTGCCTCTTTCTAATAAAGTAGCCCATTTGTTTTATTTCTGAGTAGACTAATATCTGGTTTAAAACTGAATTACTCCAGATCATTTAAGAGGATTAATTTCAATTTTCACTTGGTGTTCTTATGACACAATCACAGAAAACTTATCTTCCTTTCTAGACCCTGTGCTGCCTAGTGGTATCTCCTGTCTTGAAAGCCAAATCTAAATGAAAGGGAAAAAAAAAAAAAACAACCAACCCAGAACAGTCAAAGATACAAGCAGCGACAAAAGCATCTGACACACTGCACTGTTAAACTGCATCTACATTAAGTAAAAAGAAGGTGAATAAGATTATCTTCAATGTATTCAATTCTGTTTGTGTTCAGAGGGAGGAGGAAAGCTGTTCAGATTTTGAGTGTGTCTTCTATAGCTCCCTCAGTGCCAGGAAACGTAAATTAGAAGCAACTCTCCTTTAAGGAAAAGAATCAAGGACAAAGGGACCAAAAATGCCCAAGCCTCTGAAAAGCAGATATGAAAGGAACAGCTTTACAGTCTTGAGTTGCTATAAATTAAAAATAAGCTCCTTATTTAAAAGACATGAGTGTTTGAGAATCTATGAGCAGATCTGATGCTGCTCAAGCCCCAGGAGGGTTTTGTTTTTGCTGGCAGGGTGGAGTGGAGATGGGGGGGTCATTTTGGTTATTAGTAAATAAATCAAGCAGCAGAGTGAGGCCTAGGCGCTTGCCAGAGGAGCCAGGGCCTGGCTCTCCCCCTCCTCTCCTCACATAGTCTGGGTTTGATCTCGGGGCCCTGTGGGTTTGCCAAGAAAATTTAAAAAAAAAAAAAAAAAAAAAGCGGGAGAGCGAGAAAGAAGAATCATATTGAACCACAAAAGCACATGGGGCGAATGTAAAATATAAACACGGCGTTGGGCTCTGAGTGGCTGTTATTAAAGGTCTGAATTACTAAACATGAGAGGCGGGGAAAGCCGGGCGGCCATTTCAATAATATAAACCTCCCCGAATTAGACATTATTCAAATGAGAAGGAGAGAGAGAGAGAGAGGGAGAGAGAGGGAGAGCGCGGGGGAGAGGGACGGGACGGGCACCGCCGTGCCCTGGGGGGCTCCCCCGGAGCCCGCGGGCAAAGGGGGAGCGGGGCAATCACCACCGGGGCACATCCAGCCCTGGGGAGGCACATCCAGCGCTGGGGGGGGGGTGCAGATCCAGTTCCAGGGGGTGGGGGACAACCACAGCCGGCGGGGGGTGGGTGCAGACCAGACCTCGAGGATCCCGAGGGGCACGGGAGGGCTCTACCCGCGCACCCCCCGATCACCCTCCACCCAACCTGTCCCTGAAGGAAAGAGGAGGGGGCAGGAGGTTTAAATAAAAAGCCGAACCACGCCGTGCTCCGGCCCCCCTCCCCGCACCCACCCACCCCCCCCACGCTGCAAGGCCCAGGCCCTGGGGAAATAACCCCGGCTGGGGGTGGGGGGCTGCGCGGGGGGTGCGGGGGGCAAAGGAGAGGAGCGATAAGGAAACCACAGGTTTCTGCCTCGCCCGGCCCCAGCGAGGGGCAGCACCCCCGGCCCCCTCTGCCCCGCCGCCGGGGGGACCCTGCCCCGCTCGAAGGGACCCTCCGGGACCGCTCCTCCAGCATCCCCCCCACACCCCCCCCGGCTCTATGAATATGTAAAGCGGGTTTATTGTGGGCGTGCGGGCCGGGTGGCGGCTGAGCCACCCCCCGACCGCTTTTGGGTGCGGGGCTGCCTCCCCCCTCCCTCCCTCCCGGCGAGTGTGTTCCCCCCCCATGTCTCCCTCCCCTCCCTCCCTCCCGCCCCGACCCCTCCGCCTCGCCGCGCCGCCGCCGCCCATCGCCCCCACGGCCGGTGCCCCGGCGTGCGGGCTCCGTGTGCGGGAGGGACCGTGTGTGTGTGTGCGTGTGTGTCTCCCCAGCGCGGGGAGCCTGCTCTGCTTCTCCTTCTCCTTCCCCCCCCCGCTCCCTCCTGTGCCGTTAATTATAATAATCCTGAGTACTAATAAATTATGCTAAGCGGGGCCGGCCGGGCGGGCGGGGGGGGTGGTGGTGGGGGGGGGAGCGCCCCGCGCGCGAGTATGAATATGAATATGTAAAACGCAGTAATGATTACCTGCCGCCGCCGCCACCGCCGCCGCCGAACTCTCATCTTGACTCGCTGCTCCTCCGTCCGCCATTTTGAATATTTTAACCAAAAATCGGCCGCGCGATAAACCCTCCCCCCTCCCCTTCCCCCTCCCTCTCTCCCTCCTCCTCCTCCTCCCTCCCCGCGCCCGCCGGCTCCCTCCTGCGCATGCGCGTACGGCGCCCCTCTCCCCCCCTTTCCCTCCTCCGGCCGCTTCCCGGGCGAGGGCGCGGAGCGGCCCCGCGCATGCGCAGCGCGCGGCGGACCGGCTCGCTCCCCCTCCCCGCTCCCCCAGCCCCGCCGCCGGCGCGTGCGCATTGAGGGGTCCCCCGCGCGCCCCCTCAGGGCACGGGGTGGTCCGACCCCCCCCTCTCCCCCAAAAATAAAGGGTCCTCCCCGTAGTCACTGGAGGTATTGTGGTGGTTAAAATCTAGCTGATCTGTAGGGGACAAAATTAATGTTCTGGGGAGTAAAATCTGAGTTAATCTGTAAGGGAGAGAATGGACATACTGAGGTGAAAGTGAGGTGATCAGCAATGGGCGGGAAGGGAGAATTTTGGGGGTAAAGCTTGAAGGGAGAGAACGGACGTTTTGGGTAAACTGAGGTAATCAGGAATGGAAAGGGAGAATTTTAGGGATAAAACTTGAGAGAATGAACGTTTTGAGATAAACTGAGGTGATCAGTAATGGAAAGGAGGGAAGAATTTTGGGTGCAAAACTTGAGGGGAGAGGGTGAACGTTTTGAGGTAAACTGAGGTAATCAGTAATGGAAAGAGAATTTTAGGGGTAAAACCTGATGGAAGAGAATGGACATTTTTTGGTAAACTGAGGTAATCAGTAATGGAAAGGTTGGGAAGATTTTGGGGGTAAAGCTTGAGGTCATCTGTAATACAACAGGAATATTCTGAAGGAAAAATCTGAGGTAATCTTTAGGGGCAGAATGAACATTTTGGGAATAAGTTAGATGTAGTCACTGGGGTTTTATGGTGGTTAAAATCTAGGTAATCTATAGGGGACAAAATTTATATCTTGGGGGTAAAATCTGTAAGGTATGTAAATCTGTAGGGGAGAGAATGAACATTTTGAGGTGAAAATGAAGTAACCGGTAGTGGACAGGTAGGGAAACTTTTGGGCGGTTAAAATTCAAATAATCTGTATGGGGGAGGTGCCTGGCAGGAGTCTGTCCATGAACAGGTGCTCCAAAGGTGCTGTGCCTGTGAGTGGTGGTGTGGAAATACCTGTCCAAACTGCACCCACACCCAGGTACAGCCCAAACCCTGGGCAGAACCAAGCCCCTGTGAATAAAGAGGGATTGCTTCCAGGAAAATGGAGTCACAGAACTTGCAGTCCCTGTGGAGGAGGGTGGTGGAGGTCTGGTTTTCCTCCAGAAGAGAGTGATTTCAGCAAAGCCATTCCCCTCTTTTAGGAGACCACTCGTTCCGGGCAGCACAATGCTCCTGGGATGCCTTTCCGAAATATTTTATCCTCTTATGCTTCCTGCATCAAATTTTGGCTGTCCTGGAAGGGGAGTCAGGTTTCATGTCTCCCTCATTAATGGGGAGCAAATAAGAGACCAGAGGGACCAACAAAGAAAATCATCTCTAGATTCAAAACTTTCAAATCAGGACAAGCAATCAGCCAGAGTGGCAAAACTTCTAATTCTCGACAGATTTGGCAGAGTAAAAATAAAACGTCATTACATTCTTAATATTGCATGTTATCCCTGAGCTTTGTAGTGTACATCCAGAAAAAGAAGAAAGGGAGGGTGATATAGAGTGGCGTTCATTAAGGACTTGGTCTTAATGTTTTCCAAGAGTCATTAACTCCAACAGGTCAGAGTCCAAGGCAGATTTCCTTCTGGGGCTAAAAACGTTGTGGAGTAAGAGGAACTGTCAGGGATCTGTTCTTGCATGCTGTTGCTGAAGAAATTACGAGTCGTATCAGAGGCAGTCACTAGATTTTTTTTTCAGTGTTAGGAAAGAGCCAGAAAGGAAAGGCTGAAGGAGGGAGGCAGCAGGGGTTTATCTCCAAGGGGTGAATCAGCAAGGTAATTTTGTCATTTTTATTTAAAAATAAGTTCCTCTGATAATGGGATTTTTTTTTCTTGCCACACTATAAAATAACCTCTTCTTATTGCAAAGAACAGTAAGAGAAATGGAGTGTGCTCTGAAAGAGCAAAATCCTTCCCCTAACACCAATTCTTACTCATGCACATTCATTTGATGATACTCTACACCAGCAATTAAGCACTTTGTCTCGTGCAGATCTGTGTTTCGCTCACAGGAGTGAGCATGTAAACAAAGGCATATTGTCGTGCTCCTCTTCAGTTCAGCCATGATCCTCGCGGGCCAGTTAATCCAGTTTTATGGCCAGGTTATACCAGCACTGCAGCACGCAGGGGCTGCACCAGGACAGATAAAGGTGTAGAGAAAGGGCTGCCTAGATTAAGACTCTGCACAGCTCTAATCCTGCCTACGCTGAATATTCTCTCCTGTATCTCCCCATCTCACCCAAAGACTCCTCTCAGTCCTGCATGCCACTTCCCAGTAACCTCCTCCCTGATAGCAGCAGCTTCTCGCTGGGGAGAATTTGCTCCCATTACCACACCTGATTTAGCCCTTGCTCTCGCTCAGCTTCTGCACATTTTGCTGGAACCCACGGCTGCTGAAGAAAAGATGTCTGAAAACAAGTGGTTTGTTCGCTAGTGGTTTGGTTTTTGTCTGTGTTTTGCTTGGTTTTGTTTGGTTTGGGCTTTTTTTTCTGGGAGTTCACAGTTACTAATCAGCTCTGTGTTTTGTAATTGACCAGCTATAAAGAGAACTTAATTCACTTTGGCCACATAGGTGCTCTCCCTCTCTCTATAAAGATTACTCTGGATCTGTGTCTGCATCCTCTCCTCTAGTTCTCTTTGAATGCATCTCTATCTGATGCCTTCCCCAAGGTGTCATACATCCCTGTGGCTATATATCCAGGAAAGCTGGCCAAATCATTAGTGATGAATAATTTATCAGATAAATTTTACCTCTCTTTCAATTGTGAGTGCCACGTAGTGCCTGACTGGTGTCTTATTCATGAGCAACTTGCTAGAAATACTTGAAATTTGAGATAACTGGACGCAAGGATGATACAAAGCTTAGCCTTACAAGAAGCTGAGCACTTTGGATTCATTTCACAAAAAGACCTAAGTAGGAAACTGAGTTGTTCAGCTGCAGCCAGTGAGACTGGGCTCACAGTGGTGGTTAAGAACGTGCTTGCATCCTCTGCTCAAAACAGAGCCCAAAGCACAGCCAGGGCTGTGCAGGACTCTGTGTTTCCACTCTCTGACTGGACTTGTCAGCCTCACAGAATCGCCTCTTGCAGGGATTTTGCTTTAAAAAGATATTCTGGCAGTGAAAAGCAATACAGTGCTCAAAATCAACACCATGCATAAAGGGAATAAATGGTATTTGAGGATATTTTAAAGCTCTGCAGCATATCTGTGTCCATTGTTTTGATGTTGATCCAGATACCTCCTGATTCCCAGCCCTCCTTGGCCTGCTTGACTTGTGCCCATAACACCAAATTTTCTATGATTGCTATATGACCTTCTGAATTTTCTGTCTCCTGCTAGAATTAATTCAGTAGTGTTTCAGACACAATTTTTTTTTTTTTTAAGGTAGGGAGGCAAGGGACAAAAGAAACACAAGGTGGGAAGGCAGGGGACAAAAGAAACACAAATTGCTATATTTAAGCAAAATCACACTGGAAAGGAAATTATCCTTTCCCCCACACAGCTCTAGTGTATAAGGAAATTAAGAGCAAACTTATCTGCTCTGCTCCAATTCCACCGTGCCACTCAGATGGGAATGCCAGATGCTGCTTTTCTCACACGGTGTCCCCCTTCTCTGTATCCTATGTATCCTGTTCACATCAGATTTCTCTCCTCCAGGACGGCCTGTCTCTAGAATCATGTTTGCTTCAGCTTTCCCTTTGGTCCTGCAGATACTTAACAGGGGCTTCTGCCTCAAAACAGTCATTCTTTGTCCCTTATGTTTTCATGCATACCCCCCAAACCTCTCTGTGCCTTTCACTTGGAGACTGCACAGATTGTCTCACTGTTACTTGATTTTCTGAATGTTTCTGTCTATTTACCTGACAGCGCGACCGAAGTCTCCCTGCTAGTTTCATTTTTTGAGCATGCTATCAGTAGGAATAGCAAAAACCAGTCTGTGTCTCAATAAGCTTCCAATTTAGAGATGTGGCAGCAAATGAGCAAGGGAAAATTAGGATAAGTACCTTCTTGATGAGAAGTGAAGAAAAGCAATATACGGACCATGCGTAGTCCCGCCAGTGTCACAGTAGATACAGCAGGACCCAGACTTGCACCACGTGCTCTGTGCATTGCAGCACTTTAACCACAAAGCTGTTTTCCCTTTCTCTACTGCATTGTTCCCTGCCCTCCTCCTGTTCCGACAGTCCCCCCTCGTGCCTGAGGCTTAGGACCTACCATACCACCTCTTTCCAGTATTATGCTCTTCCCCCCTCTTCAGATCTCCTTCCTACGCACCTTGTGTGTGCTGAGCATGAACAGCAGAAGAGAAATGGAGACTGTCCATTGCATATATTGGCTGGCTTTTTTCCCCCTGCACACTCTTCTGGCTGCCTTTGACCAGACTGCTCTATAGCTCTGGTTCTGCCTCTATTCTGTTGTCTCTGGACTGGAGAAAGGATGACCCCGAATCTCTTTTTTCTGAGAGTTGTTGCTGATCCTCTGAAGCTCTCAGATAATAAAATTGTAGCAGGAAAGTTGTACCATCTTATAATACTCTGCCCCTCCCAGGTGCAGCTAACTGCTTTTTTGGAGATAAGAAATGGAGCATGGAAAAAAAGAAGCGTGTTTTTCATTTTCATATTAAAAAAAACCCACCTTAATTCAGAACCTTCACACGTCCTCAGGAAAGGGGGAGGTAATTACTAATAGGACACTTATCTTTTCAGGTGGGTTTTTCAATCTATTTCTCACTCTCTGTTGCTTCGGCTGCACTTACTTTAGCTCTATCTCAGCTTTTTGTATTCATTTCAATGGTTGTCATCAATGAAGCTTCTGAACCTTCCAATTTTAACCAGTTACTTTAACCAGTTAATCTTACAAATCACCAGCTTAGAAGATTCAGGAAATTATTACTGTGTTTTTTTAGCAATGATAAACTAAAGGAGAGAAATTAAGGAACTTGTCTTCAGTTGCATATGTGGCTGGGCAGCCCAAGAAGAGGAGCCTCCCTTTCAATCTGTTGTGCCTTGACTGAAGGACCCCGTTCAGTTTGTCCTCGTTCCTCTCTTGGAGATCCACAAGGCTAGATCTCCATCTTTACCTGTCTCTGCTCCCAGAGGGACTAGAGTGGGGTCCTACAACTTGATTCAGATCTCTGGGGGAGCGGGATTTGCAATTGCCTGAATCAAGTTGCCACTCAAAACTGTCACAGATCTGCTTTCAGTGGGTTTCTCTGCCTCCCCTTCCTACAGGGCAACCCTTATAAATGCAAAATATTTTTGTTATGACAGTTATTAACTAAGAGTTGGTAAAACCTCAGACACTACAGAGAGAGTGCCAGCAGTCTGACAAACTCCAGGCAGAAGGGCAAATTCTGTTTTGTACCCATTTGAAAAAGAGGGCTGCACTCCTCTTTTTGTCCAGCATAGTTTCTGCTGTAGACCTTGGGAATGCCTTGGTGCTGCTTACATGAGGAACCAAATTGTTTCTGACCTCAGTGAAGAGGGGGCCAAGAGGGACACATCTGATGCCTTTTAGCAACCGCAAGGTTTTCTGTAGAATAGACACAGCCTGTGAAACAAACACACAGCTGGAGTTAGGGTGCTTTTGAAAACATTGTCTTTATTCTCTACCTCCCTTTCTTCCAGGACAGCTCCTACTTATTCCCTCTTCAGAAAGGAACTTTTCTGTCACACAGCCTAGCCTGGCTGGAGATTAGGGATTCTCTCTGCCTCTTCATCCTTGAATATTTCCTTTTAATTTCACAGTTTAAATTTCAATTGTGTAATTACATTCTGCCTACCCCAAATTCCTCTGTAATTTCAATTGGACACGGTGTCCTTCACTCTCTAGGCAGAACTCTTGCAGTGCTGTGGGGCACTGTTAATAGGCTGCCACTCTCCACTCTAGTCCCATTTCATGTAAATGGGGAGAGAGAATGGACCTGGATCCCTTTGAACTAAAACTGCTGCTCCATATAGTCGAGACAGGAGTTGCTACAGAGTGACAAGGCAGTCTTACCCCATGGCAATACACTGGGCAGTTTTTACAATGCCTGAAGAGATTTTTGGAGTAAAAGTCTAAATCTGTCTGGAAGTATTTCTCCCCCACAACACCATACCCTTTGATCGCAAATAAAGCTGTACAGGGATCCCCAAACCACTACTTCACTGAATTTATGTGGCCTAAGAGTACCTGCTTGCACCATTTAACATGGCAGAAGTGCCATAGTGATTTAATTTAGGTCTGGGGAGTTGAGTAGCAATGAGAGGGCACGTGGCACAGAGGCCTAGTTCAGTAAAACGCTTTACAAGAACCGGCAAGTCCCATGCATTTTATGACCCAACCCTAACACTTTCTGCGTGTCTTGCTGTGACAGCATTTACCCCCAGTCCTTACCCTGGTGGCGATCATCTGAGTCCCACATCCCAGCTGGTTTTGTCACAACTTTCCCTTTGTGTGTTGGTATCTACTTTACACCAATGTGAAAACATTTCTGCTTCTCCTGCCTCCTCTTGCTTCCTACTTCTCTCCTCACTGTGGTACAGGTGTTTACTTGGTCAGTGTGCCTGTGTGCAGCCCTTCAGGTATCAGAGACATTCATTTTCTGTATTTCCACCACCTTCTGCTGGGGTCTTCTGTTGAAACTCAGGATGGAGAAGGGAAGGGACCATGTGTTGGTGGGAAAATGCTCCTCCTTTGCCTTCTCTTTGTAGAACAAACTTCCTCTCTTCCTTCAAGTTCTGTGGCAGGCCCATGGAAAGGAGTTGTTCACCTGGTTTGAAGTGATGTTCTACACAGCTCAGCAAAAGGGATTGGTTTACTGTAGAAACTGGAACTATTTGATGTTTGATCACCTTCAGCCACAAGCCATATATTTTTCATCATATGTACACCCTTGTCAGAGGAACACGGGGCTGATTCCATAATTGGCAACAGAAGTCCTTTACCAAAGTTTATTTCCCTTCACTGCAAGAGTACCCTGGGTAGTCCTCCTACCAGGCAATGATAAATCTTAACTTGAAATAAGCATCCAACTCCTTGCTGGCAGTGCTGTATCTACACAGAACCTCAGTTACTTTGAATTTTGATGGATCTTATGCTTTATATATTCCAGACGTTTGGTCCTGCTCCCAAGGGATGTCTTTATGCCTGCTCCCGTGTTGGCACACCCGAGGCTGCTGTTTGCGTCTCTAACAGCAGATAGATCAGGTGAGATCAAGGAGACCATATTTCCATGTTTCCTTGGTTAGCTTACGCTGTTAAAAGTGAGTTGTTGTTAGGAGGAAACAGAGCATGTAATAACTTGAGTTGGGTTTTATTTGGCTTTGAGTCATAAATCTTAAAGGAAAGGAAAGAGCCATCATGTTCATCCCCAAGTTTGTCATACAATCAGCAAGGGGCAAGGCAGTAGTGTGGGCAAGAAAATGAAACATGTGAAGGTACAAGTGCCAGCGGGGGGAAGTCACTGTTGCTTATTGTCAGTTTTGGTGTGACACAGAAAGTTCAGCTAATCCTCTTAGTTACAGAGACACACGGGTGGGGGGAGATTGTTATCTCAAGCAATTTGCTGGCTCTACTCCTTTTTTCCTTCGAGTTTCTTTTCGCCTAATTGAGCAGCATTTCTTCCTGGGACCGGTTTGCAATAATCCTGGGGCCTCATCTGGGAAAACACTGAAAAATATAGAAGGGAGAATCAGCCCGAGCGAGGCAGCTTCTATCACTGTGAGTTTCTGTCTTCAAAAAGGTATCAGGTTTGGCTCCAAGTGCCGAGGATTAAAAATAAGATAAAGATTCAAAGTGATACAGAACAGTCTGTTGATCAGGGCAAGTAATCTCTCAGAAATGGTACCTCATCCATGGGCTAGAAGGACGGGTAATTACCAGCCGTTCAGAAAACCAGGACCTTGGTGGTCTGAGGGTGGAGCAGGGGGTGAGAATTCCACTGGAGTGCATCAGAAATGTGTTGATTCCATTTTCATTGCCAAAGGGATGTATCTGTGGTAAATCTAATCAAGAGTTAAAAGGCGAACAGGAACAATAATAACTGGGGAGGTTTGTTTTTATTTATCCAAGAGATAAGGATTCAACTACAGGAATAGAATGAGAAAAAAGGTGCCTCTTTCTGAGCAGACAATTATTCCACCCACTCTCACTCATCATCAAGGTGTTAATATTCTATTGCTAAGGCTATTTAACAGATTCTCAGCCTCAAGGCTGATAATGTTTGTGCAGTTACTCTGCCAGTTGCCACAGGTGTCTTTTTACAGAAGACCTGAATAATTAACATGGGATAGTCCTGAAGATGCCAGTAGCCAGGAGCCATTCTTCAGGAGACTCCCAGCGTTCTTTCTGGTGCTGAGCAGGGTTGGTATTACCAGCAGAAGGACACATTTGAAAACTCTGTTTCCATATGCAAACAGAGCCGTAGTCACTGAAGCCACAGGCTGTTTCCAAGGAAGTAAAGGCTCTGGTTCCCAAGCCCTAGCGATTCACCCTGGAGAAGTTTAAGATATCACCGTTCTGCACTTCTGAGGTGCTGGAGGCAGCTATCCCAAGGAAGAGGTGGCCCAATGAACGCTGTGGGCAGTGCAAACTGTTTCAGCCCTGAGCCTGATGCACTCATGTATATCTGATTTCAGCTGATAGCAATTTGCAGTGATGTCCTGGACTGAGAACTGCAGACACGAGTGATTTAATTCAAGATCATATCAATGTATTTTGGTGTGGTGGCTAAAGAATTTATTACCTCTAGCTGTGGAGATGGGTTACTTTTCCAGCTGGGACAGCTAAATCCAGCAGGGACTGTCAGAGCCATCAGGTGAGAGAGAAAGGGCCAGAGTGGACATCAATCGCAAAGCAGTTGTAAAATGAGTAGTACAGTGCTTTTAAGAGACAAATGTTCTGCTGATGTCCTGCTAGCACAGAACAAGGAAGTGAGGAGTTTGGTATGTACATCATATCTAGACATCCTTTTTGACTTTGCTTAAGTTCTTCAGCCTCTCTCTAGTGTTGGTTAGTCAGGGGCCTTGGAACACCACTGGGCTCGCAGGTCCAGAGGCCATGCCTGGCTCTGGGCTGTGACACAAACAGGGTGCCTGTTGCTGGTTTCCAAATGAAGAAAACGCCAAGGCTGGATCAGACAAGACTCACAGTGTGTTCCACCAGGTTTTTGACTCAGGTCTGTGGAGAATGAGGGCCCCAGCACATGCTGTGCCTTGTACCACCAGGTCACTTTGCTGTGCCCCTACTGCACACCGTATGTAATAACTGCATTTCCTTATTTCATGTCTCTATTGCGAGAATAAATGCATTCAGAAGTGTAATTACCAGATGCTACAGAGGTGAGGGCATCTTTGTTGGATTTCTTTTAGTTCTTTTGTTTCTTTAAATACTTTGGTAAAAATTTGATCAAAACTAGTATTTGCTTTTCTAAGCTGTACTAATTTATGGTCAGACTGTGTGTGGGAGGAGGGGCAGGAAGAAAAGAACATGCACTTGTGCTACGTGTGACAAGCAGAGCCGCTGGACCACAAGAAACACAGGGAATGCTCTGCGACGCCTTCTCTGGGGGTCTGCAGTGCTTCACAAAGCATAAGGAACAGTATGGACAGGGCAGGAACTGCTGGACTCATGAACCTGTCTCTTCCCTCTGCAGGTCTGCACAGCCAGCTAGTGACATGCAGGACTATACCATGCTCTCTAACCCTCTCAGTGAGCATTTCAGTTTGTAATGATGAATATATATGAAGTCATACGTTTTTTAGTAACAGATAATGCTTCCTGAATCCACTTCTGTAGCATTAGGCTGCAGCTCTGACAATGACATAGCATTCACAGTAGCAGAGACCATGAAGAAATTAGAAATTTATAAAACTCATAAATAATGAGTTTTAAAAATATGTTTAATAAATATTCTTTTAGTTCCATTTCAGAGAGATGAGTGTTTAGATTTCTGTTATTCTGAAAATGAATGTCTAAAACCACAGGAAGAAAAAGACAGAACTGCAGCTGAATATCATGAATGAAAAAACATTTACCACTGTGAATAGGACCGTATTTCCCAATAGCAGATCCTCGTCCTCCCCTAATTCCCCCCTCCCTTTCCCCTCCTTCCTCAAACACATACGCATGCACTATGGGAGGAATGACAGCTGTTCTTCATGGAATGACAGCCCAGGGATATTGCATCCTCCCTTAAAAAAAAACAGGCAAGGTACAGAATAAGGTCAGTGAAGGGAGACAAAGGGGTCTCCCAGAGATGGCAAAGGGTAATTTATTGACAGATGAGATAGACGTTACTACAGAAAAATATTAAATGGATTCTTTTCCCCTGTCTTTGGAAGGGAAGAAACGTGGGAAGGGTTAGGAAGGACAGATGCCAGAAATACAGACAAATTTCCCAGGAGATGAAGAAGAAATCCTGAAGGAAATTAGGATCACAGCACAGAAGGAAAAAAAAAAAAATCAGAGCATTTAAAAAGCTATGAAATTCTGTCCTAGAATCCTGTATGGAAACAACAAAAAAGGGCAGTGGGGAAGGAACCCCACCACTGTTGGCGGCCTCGCTTCAAAGGCGCGCCGTGAGAGAAGGAAGTGCTGGTAAAACAGCTCCTGATTAAAAGCCAGTGTTTGAAAAGGGCTGCCGGGAAATTACAGAGCTGTGCATGCCCCCGACGTCAGCAGCAAGGAAGACTCTGGGAGCACTAATCAAAGGGAGGCTGAGGGAGCATATGGAGCATGGAGATTTTATTAAGGGCAGGACTGAGACAGGGTTCATATAATGGGAGCAGCCGAGATCAGGAGCTGGGAGGAAAGGAAAGGCCAGGTCTTCTGGTGCAATAAACTGGCATAGTACTGTCAACTTTGACAGCATATCAGTTCTCACTGCAAGGAAAGAACCTGAGCGAGAGCCTTAAGTAGTGGATATTATGAACACAGTTTCCCTGGCCTACAGAACTTTCCCCAAAATAATTGCACAGAGGAGGGCAGAAAAAGCCAGTGTACCAGTGCCCTCTGGTTGGAGTTCTGTAACTCCACGTTACCCCCAGTCAAGTATATGTTCCTAGAGCTTGTAATATTAGAAGGGTTCATGATTTTCACCTGTCAGGACCAGGCTGACAACAGAGGAGTCACCAAGGAAAATCTGCACAAAGATAAAAGCAGCAGAACAAAAGAAATTTGAAGGAGAACAGATTTAATTTACATTCACAAGCAGGAACAGATTTAAGCCAAACAGTATTTTATTCTGCTCCTTCATGCAAAGAACATGGTTTTCACAGTGTGTAACTCAGTCCATATGACAGAATAAGGCAATAGGAAGACTCTTAGTGTGTCCATTGTAATGTGTCACATGCAATATCTTTCTATCTAAGCCTGCCATAATTCTTGGCAAGACCTTTCCCTCAGAGCAGGCTCCTCTGCCCAGTAGCTAATCTCACCCAAACTCACACTAGCCCTCCCATTCCAGCCAGCACACTTATCTTATAAGATGGTCTCTTACCGTTGGCAGGTGCAAGTCCAGCAGAAGCACAGGGCATTGCATCGCCCCATGTTGACAGTTGCCTGCTTTCCAAACTGAGAGTCAGGTTAAAAAGCCACAGAATTAATAATAAACACAGATTTTAAAAGATCCAGATGGGGAGCATTCATCCCATCCCCATAACTGCCATGCTCACGGCTGAAGGGAATAATAGCCAGGCTACACTGGATTTGAAGCTTTGATACTCTAGAGGCATTTGCTATCGTTTGAGGCTTGGGAGAGGGAGTAGTGGAAAGCAAAAAAGAAGCCGTGGTTCTGCTGGGTTTTGCTGTTAAATGCCAAGGAAGTGCTAAATGCTACAGCAGGCTCGTACTTCCAGTGGGTGATTTAGCCCAGCTCCCTGCTGGCTGAGAGGCTGCCGTGTGCTCGAGTGCAATCTGCCACACCAAGCCAGAACCAATCTGATTGTTTCTGAATCATTTCTCACACAGAAAAATGTAAGTAAAGCTGCCAGTTTTGCCAGGAATGTACATCCCATCCATGTGATGGCCTGTATTTATATTTGAAGCCACCTGTACCATCAGCGTGACCCAGATCCAAAAGATGATGAAAGCCCTATAAAATTCAGCGCAGCATATTTTAGGGACAGGATGCAATTACACTGGATTATAATGGATAAACATGAAACGGCAGTGAAGAATTTCTCCTCAGCCTGTGCTGACAAACCTGAAGTTGCTTTTGGTTCTTACACCAACCTTATCCACAGACAAGACAGAGCCCATAAGCAGCAGGTGACAAAAATCAGAGAGTGGCCTTTTTCAACTCAGTAGCTCAGTGTTCAGAAGGCAATGCTTCAACTCGCTGAGAGAACCTGAATCTAGGTCCAAGGAAGCGTCAGGCTCTTTCCCTGTGCTGTTGATTATTCTGTTAAAGAGTCTCAAATCAACTATTTCCTTTGGAATTGGTTGAGTATTTTTTGGGCCAGAAAGGCACAGCACACCTTTGTAGGTGAGCAGCCAAGAGCCACGACTCCGGAGGAAAAAAGCCTGCACTGATGAACACTTAACTCTTTCACATTGCACCCTCTCTGGAAAAAGGCCTGAAAGGTATGTCTGCCCCTCACAGGCAAACGCCTTAATCACCAGTTTAGAGTCGTGCTTGTGCTCTCTGGAGGCCACTGAGAGTTTAATTGTGCCACAGAGAGCTGAGTGATTGCTCATGGAGAACGACTTTGTTAGCAAGATGAATTTAGCCCTGTATTTTGAAATTTTTCGCAGACTTCTGCTGCCGCAGAATCCATGTACGATGCTGGGCTCAGTTTCTGGGTCTCAAACACATGGACAGATGCAAATTCTTTCTCCCAGCCTGGGCCTGTTTTGTTTGTTTAACTTGCAAGTCTTTTTAGGGTGAGAACATCTAGAATTGTGCTGCAAGCAGGACACACTGCAGTGGGTCCTGGTGCTGAGCAAACCCTCTGGATATTAATGGAGTAACAGTAAACAACTATATCCTTATTATCACTGAGCCCAAAAGGATGCTGAGAACTGATAGGTCATGAAGGGGAAATATTTGCAGGTGTGGAGTGAGCATGGATATAAGATGAAAAAGGTTCTCACCACAAAGGGCAGGAAAAGCACAGCATCTCCCTGTCTCTCCCTGCTCTTCCGCAGCTCTGCGACAGGCAGAGGTAGCCATGCTGCTTGTGAAGAAGGCTTGTGGTCTTAAAGGTAAGCTACACCCACCCCCAGTTTAAAATGCCAGTTCTTTGTGTGGCATGGGAAGTGTAACAATTCTTGGGGAAAGGGGGAAAAATGAGCTGAAGGTAAATTTGTCTCCTTGTTTCCTCACGTATAAAGTGGGGAGCTTCAGCAAGCAACACTGAAATTCTCTGGCATCTTCAGATAGAACGTGCCTATTTTTGAAATTCAATGTTTGTACTTTTTCCTTAATTGGACAAATTTCTTTTAAAACATGGAACTGACTTGTCAGAAAGATTTCTGGCGGTCTCTGCCTTTTTCTTAGTGCTTTTGCAGTGAATAGCTATGATTTTTTTTTTTTTCTTTGCAAAATACAGACTATTTCACTGAAAATTTCGAGAAGAAAAATCATTTCTACTTAGCAGGAGCATTAAAGCCCTTGAATTGGGCCACATTCTGCTGCCAATGCAGTTTTGGGGACACTTGGAAAATATTTTGAACAGCAGGGAGGAACAGTGATTACCACCTCGGTCTCTCAATGGTGTGAATATTATGGGCTATTTTCCCTTTGACTGTTTATGGCCTATTTACAGTATAATCACACCAAATCAGGTTATAACATGGCTTACTTTTTTAATTTCAGTGAAAACAGAGTTCAGCATCACTTTTTTTATTTACTGTAGCTCCCCCTAAAAGCTCAGGAATTTTCAGGCACTAAGCAAGTATGATCTGTTCTCCAAGGCATTCATAACTGAGGGAGCAACACGGAGAAAGGTGACTAGGAAAAATAATAGGCAAGTTATTTGCATTTTCTACACACTTGCAACAGCTATATTGTTGTAAACATGGCCAAAAAATGGAATTATAAAGTGGACTTAATTGTGGACAGAAGAGAGATTTGCCACAGAGATGAGGTATTATTTTAGTGTGTAACCATCATCAGACAAAGCTGTAGACACATGTCCAAGGTCAGTTCAGTGAAATAATATTCTTTTCACTCCATACATATAAGGCAGTGGCACTGTGTAATTGGATTAGAAGAAAACAGTTGCTATAGAATCACAGAATGGTTTGAGTTGAAAAGGACCATAAACATCATCTGGTTTCAAACCCCCCGCCATGGAAAAGGACACCTTCCACGAGACCAGGTTGCTCAGAGCCCCATCCAGCCTGACCTTGAACAATTCCAGTGACAGGAAATCCACAACCTCTCTGTGCAACCTGTTCCAGGGCCTCACCACCCTCACAGAATTCCTTCCTAATACCTGAAGTAAATCTACCGTCTTCCATTTTAAAATGGTTACCCCAACTTCTATCACTGATAAATAATAACTTTTTTTTTATAATTATTATTTATTTTTATTTGTCTGAGACCCTGGCCTTTCTGTGACTGTTCACTCAACTCCTGCTTAGGTTTTGGCTAACCCAGCTCGTGTTGAGGCCTGATGTGTGCTGGGAACAGTGTCATTAGGTCAGAGCTAGAGCACCAGGTAGGCAGGACAGGTGACCAGGAGGAGCTAAAGGGCCTTTATGCAGCCACGGTCACCTGCAAAGTGCTGCCTCCTGCAGCTGTCACCTTTTGTTTGGTGGTTCCCTGTAAAACTGAGATATCCAAACAGACTGTGATATTTTATTGGTGGCACAAGTGGGATCTCCCCAGGACACACTCTGCTGGCAAGCACAAGGTGCTTTGCCATGCCTGCTGAAGCAGCTGGTTTGATGTGAGTGTAAAGATACTGTCTCTGTGTGTCTGTTTGCCTGTGCCACGAGAAACCAGACACTGAGTGACAACAACTGGGAGAAGAATTTGAGAAAGAGGAATGGCAAAATCCCAAGTGGGATTTGTCCTGCGGTCAAGAGCCACTGCACACAGATGCTGATCATATTTGGTAGGAGTTTGCCAGATGGCAGTTTTCTTGTAAGGTAAAGAAGGGAGAAGGGGAAGGTGCTCTGTGCTGGCTACTAGGCAGTTGTCAGAGGGCAGCAGAGGATGTGACTGATGAGTTGAAAGGGGAAAATGTACACTTGAAAAGGGAAAACAAGAAAAGGAAAATGGGGAATACCTGGGAAGTGTAAGCAGTTAAAAATGCAAAATAGACCACCTGAGTCCAACTTCAGCCCCAGACAATGGCTGAAGCTGAGGAGTGCAGGAGGAGGCTGTTGGAAGCTACTGCACTAGACCCAGTTAAAGACTATTGTGCCATGTGCAATGCTGATTGGGAGAGGGATGTCTGGAAACAAGCAGACCTGCATCCCCTCCCCTCAAAGCCAGGTGATGATGATTCCCTGCCCCCTGCTCTCAGCACCAGTAACCAAGATCGAACACAGCGCTCCCACAGGGGTGCAAAACTCACCTCCCTCCACAGGAACTATGGGAGGGTTTTACTGCCCGCGGGCTAGGAGGGAGAGATGTCTGAGGGAGAGATGTCAAGCTAAACCAGGGAAAACACCTGTGAATGGGCCACCATGGATCTGCATAGTCAGAGCCAATGAGCTTCACCTTGCCCCAGCTGAGGCTTGATCACTGGCATTAGGCCCAGGAATACTGTTGGATACCATGGGGCCAAATATCACCAGTCCCTCACGGACTTGCACTTTGTGCACTGCCCATGGCGGGAAAAACGTGTGTCCCCAGGCCTTGGCAGCCAGTCTGCAGAGTGCCCTGCTGAAATCTGTGATTTCAACTGAATTAGAAGGACCAGCACACCTTGCTCCAGGGGCTGGACAACCCCTTCCAGCAGAACTGCAATCCTGGGAGATGATTTGGGACCCTGTACACTTCTGACCCATAATAATGGGAGTTGAGGTGGTGTGGAAATCTTAAGTGTTAGCCACTAAGACAGGCTTAAATGGTATTAGTTTCCAAGAGGTCCTTCAGTGTAGGCTAGTAGATTTACCACTCTACATCCCAGAAGATAAAAACCAAGGGAGAACCTCAGCTAAAGCAAATGTAGAAGAGAAAAAGGGTTGAGAAACACCATCAGTTACTACTGAGCGTAAAAGATAATGGAAAATGTGTTTAGAGAAGCAGCTGTCTTTGAGCTGGCAACTTCCCTTTTGTGACAGCTGGACAGGTTTTCCTCATTTACTTCTCCTGACAACCCTCTGGGACCTGTGTTTGGAGATGGGATGACACCGTATGATTCGAAAGGATAATAACTAGAGAGCCAGAGCATGCAAGGGCTGTGGGCTCAGGGATATACCCAAACTATCAGCACTAAACCTAGACTGTGGATATGCAGGAAACTAGGGTGGGTGCTACTCCCACTGCTGAGGATCCTGGTCACAGTTAATGATCCATTCCTACTTTAGAACATTCTTCATTGACACAGGAGCCCAGATATCAATGGGAGGTAAGGACACTTACAAAGGGCAGCAAGCAGTTAGTCTCTGTTGCAGGAGTTAATGGGAAACCCACTAACCACCCACTGGTCAGGGCTAAACTAATTCCGTCTGAGGGACAGACAATCCACCTGACCTTACTTTTAAGTGCCCTTAATATATTGGGTATGGATGTATTGAAGGGTCAGTCGTGGGGAAAATGGGAAATAGGGACATCACCCTTTCTGCCCCAGAGTTTACCTCCTACAAAAGCATCTCTGACTGCTAATCTGTTGCAAACAGCTGCTCCTTTACCCCATAGCAAGATAGTTAATATTCCACAATACCCATTACCTTCTGGAGCTATTTGTCCTGTTACTGAATTGATAAAGGAGCTGGAAGAACAGCGAATCATTGTCACGTCTCATTTCCCCTACAATTCTCCTTTATGGCCAGTTAAAAAATCTAATGGCAAGTGGCAACTAACAGGAGATTACAGAGCCTTGAACACTGCCACTGAGCTGCTCGCTGCAGCTGTTCTCAGTATAAATGATACAGTCATTTTTCTTAATGAACAATCTCCTGTGCTCGGCCAACACCAGCAGGATGCTCTGAACACCTCAGTGTGCTATCCGGGAGATCGGGTGAGATTTCAACACCCATCACTTGGAAAACTCTAGATCACTTTGCCACACTTTTGAGGGAATGGAATATGGGAAACTGTGGATACTGTGGGAATGAAATCAATGATTACTGAGACCTGGATACAATCCAACACCTAGCTCTTCTTTCCCTCTCCCTAGGAATTGCTGAGCTCCTGGATAAATAAAAGCTGCTGTTCGACCTGCATGTTAGTGGAAGTATCCATCTAGAAAGTACACTAAGAATTCCCTGGAACTTTGTTAATGCTTTCTGTGGTAAAGTCACCAGAGAGAATGCTGACAATGTCTAAAAAGTCTAACTGTGTCAGACAATTCTAACCCTCACCTTGGGGCATCTGGCACTGTGCCACACAAATGCTGATATGCCCTATCCAATGACCAAACCAACCCACAAAAGCTGTAACCTCCACAAACACTTTTGGATACGCTCTGTGCTCGACTCGGGAGGATGAGCAGCCATTGCTGTAAGACCTGGACACAGGGACCTAGACAGGAATATCTGACTTTGGGTTCCTAAGCCCTTTTTGGGCAGTAGAAAAACAGCCTGACTTTCATCGGTGTTCAGTGTCTTAGTAGGCCCAAATTATGCCAATACCTTTTCAGAAATGAGTAGTGAACTTCCACGGAAGAAAAAGTTCCCTCAGTATATAATAGAATAGTTTTCTCAGGACTACTCTCATACTTCTACAGCTTTAAAAAAAAACAACAAAACCAAACCATAAGAGGAAGTATTGATGAACAGGAGTTTCAACCAAGAGTTGACTTTCCTAGTGTGCTCCAGGCTGAAATCTCTGAAAAGCAAAAATGCTCACTTGCAAGCTATCTCCACAGCCCAGATCAGCAGGCAGCAATTAGTTTCCCAGGCATTCACTCTTCTTTCCATCTTCCTGATGGATATTTCATCTGAGTTTATGCTCTCCTCCCTCACCTTCTCTTCGGCCTCTCTGCCTCTCTTTCCAATAAGGCTGTGATCTGTCACAGACTCTCAGTGGACAAGACCTATACATCCCATCACTGTCACAGGCAGTTACATGAGACAGGCCAGGATGAAAAGCGGTTTGGAAGGGAGAGAAGCCATCATGCTCCAGGGCATAGAGTTGAACTCTAACCAAGGAGAGAGATGAAGGAGGGCTTGGGGCCAGAAGGGGAGAAAATTTTACTCAGGGCAGGTTATTCCATAATTACCCACTTAAACTTCTTTTATACCTTCTGAGATGCATCTGGTTCTGGCCAACATCAGAGACAGAAGGGGTGGATCACCAGTCTGATCCAGGAGGGGAATGAGTTTCTTCATTCTTTCTGCCAGTGTGCTGTTTATAATACTTTCTGAAACCACAATGAAATCCCTTTCCAAGCGTGACCCTTGCTCTGCCAGTGATAGCCAAAACTCCTTCCCCTAGCCCCGTCCTTCACACTTCCACAGGCAATACAGAGAGAAGCCAGTACAAAGCCAGGTCAAGATGATAAGAACAAAGCCTTGAAGGCTGCTTTTAGATACGAGCTTTACTTCGACAGAGGAGGAAATTTTCAAAGGGGTGAACTCTTTCTGTCTCTCTCTCAGGCAGGAGTCTCCTGGGAGAAGAAGAAAACAGCTTTCATTTTAGCGAGTCATGATATTTATGGCCCTTTTATGGGTTTTGTTTGAAAATATAAAAGTAGATGGACTTAAATCTGTTTCAAAAGAAAGGAGATGGGAAGGGGAGAGACAGAGTGTATGAAGGGCACGTGGGTCTGAATCATCTGCCCACATTCAAAAGAAAATCAAACACCTCCTTTGTTTTAATATGGACCTCTTCCGCTGGTCATGAGGATAATGTCTGACCTCTTCTTGCATAGAGCTTTTTATCCCTAATGACGGACAAATTTTTTATGTACACTTCCACCAAGAACACTCACCCTGGGATGAAACATGACAACTATTAAATTATGCAACTGCAGCACCATGCAACAGTTCAGGTGTGATTGCTCCCAGGAAGCAAACTTTCAGAGCACGTCTCCTGCAGAACTGAAAGCTTTATACTGTATTCCTGAGGGGCAACTGTCAGCTTCTGCTTGCTCATATACCAGTCTCATGTGGGCTTTTATCCATCCTATTTGTGGTGTCTGTTCAGCAACTGAGGTTGCACCCTTTTGAGGGCCTCCTGTTTTTCATATGTGGAATCTCCTCTGACCCTTTGCCTCTAGGCAATACTTTTGATCCAATTCACAGACTAAGGAGCACATGCCTTGCAAAATTATTGAGGGAGGGAAGTTTAAGTTGAAGAACTGGGGTTTGCATTTAGTTTTGAATGTCGTTAGGCCTGTGGTCATTTTATGCGCTTTGGGAATGAACCTTCATAGGTTATGACAGCTGCTGGGATATTTCTCTTGGTTGAAACTGAAATATGTACAAAGCTCCCCATTAACTGGCAGTTTCATAAAGGCTATTCAGTTTCATAAAGCTCTCCTCTCCAGCAAGGAGGGAGAAATGTTCTGCCAAACTAATGGATGGCTTTCAACTGGATCCAAGTTCAGTATGGAGTCATTGCAAAGATCAAATTGCTGGGATGGTCCACGATGATGGAACAGTCACACAATGGTTCATGCCAGCTGGTGTGCATTGCATCCTTCTTTAATCTGGTGCCCTGCAGTAATCATATGGGGAGGTCACAAATAGGTAAATCGCTAAAATTAGGCACGTTCGTGGCAGGACATGACCTGGAGCTGTACAGATTTCTAGCCAGCCGCAGAAAGTTCTTGCCACCATTTTTGTGTATCACTCAGAAGTCCAAAAAAACCCTTAAGACATTAGGCTGCAGGTTGATGCTGTTGGTAGTTGGGTGATGCTATAAAAATGACTAGCTCCTTTAAATGTTTGTGTCTTCTAATTAGTATCACCTATGCCTTGGTTCAGTTTTATGCCCACACAAATGCCCTTCTGACTGAAGTCATCCTTCCTTTCGTGGTTACTTGTGCAGAGTCCTTGGTAAGTTTGAATCAGTTTTAAGATTTATTGATCTGGCCTTGTCCATTCTGTGGTGTGTTCTTTGATTTAATTTAATGACCATAAAGCATTCAGGCATGTTGGCATGAAGGGTGCACTGGAAAAAATAAGAGAGTGATTGATTGATTGATTGATTGATTATGTAGAGACATTGTTCTCTTCTTAGTTAAAAATGAAGCTAGTTTTCCATTACACTCACTTGTGTCTTCCAGGGAATACATATCTCAATTAAAAGAAAACCAGTCTGCCTGCAGGTATGAATCAGATATGTAAGCTCTTGTGTAAGGATTAAATTTGTCTGTTTTAAAGATACATGCAAATAAAAATGAAATGAAATCCAGAGGGCAAGGTTCAAAGCACAGACAGGATGTCCCTTCTCCTGCTCTCTAAGACAGTTTTCACATCGCCACACCTGGATAGTCCTGGGAAGAACTGAACTCATTTTGTTGCCTGCTTTTATAAGTCACAAGCAATGTTTTTCCTTTATGTCTGTCAGTGTGTGTGTGTCTGTGTGTGCACCCTGTGGCAGGGGAACAGCAGTCACAGGAAAACACCACGCTCAGAAGCCACTGAGAGGTTGTAACAGGGGGATAGATAGATTAGATAGATAGATAGATAGATAGATAGATAGATTAGATAGATAGATAGATAGATAGATACATAGATACATAGATACATAGATACATAGATACATAGATACATAGATGAAAGCAACATGAAATCAGCTCCTGAATATGTTTAAAGGTAACAAAGAGCAAAAAAAAAAGGTAAGATTCTTCAGTGCTTTCATGTCCAAAAAATTTCCATTTCTAGGGATAGCCAAAATGACAAGGGTGTTCATTCAAGCAGATTCTGCTGGTATTGGCAATACACAACCTAAGTACGTGTACTTTGAACCTTTCTCAATTTTTTACATGAAGAACAACGTAACAAATATTATTGGCATTTAAACTACTACTCCTGGGCAAATAAGTCAGCACCTTGCAGAGATGACTGGAGCAATTCACCCACCACTTAGAGCTACGCTCCCACCTCTCCAGAGAACTGTTTATTTGTTACACATAGTTCCTATTTTGGAAGTTTTCTTCACAATTAGAACAGAGAGAGATTTGACCCACTTTCATTTTTCTAAATGACAAGTGAAATTCCAAAGAATAGGTAGGTAGCATTCAGAGAGATTTTGCTGGAGTACAAGAGCATGCTCTGTGTGTTTCCAAGCCCTCAACTATATTAATCACATGCTTTCAGTATCTCAGTTGGATTGTCTATAAATTTAGGGAGGTCATGGATATCGTGTTTTCACATTACAATGTCTATGTTGAATGTACCCCAGCTAAACCGTTTAAGGAAGGGCAGGCAATGCAACAAAAGCACCCCCAAACAAAACTTTTTGTCTCATCATTCACCCGGCTCTCCACCACAGCTAATGCAGAACCATTTCTCAAGAAGCTGTAAAGGAAGGAAATGGTGCTAGACTCCTTTTCAAACTACTCAGTCTCAGCTGGTGCTGCATGCAATAAATCACATTGCCCTGGAATTCCTGGATGGGGGACATGGGCCATGGCCCCACACCTATCAGAATTAGGACGCAGAATGCAGCTGTTACATGAGGAATAATGTATTTCTGGCACATTCCTGCTTCCTTCCAAACTTTCTCCTGCCACACTGAAGTCCCAGTCCAGCACAGATGTCATTTTATCATCTGTGTCCCACTAATGTCTCTCACCCTTTCCATTTCTCCCAGTCCTCTTCACATTTCTCACAGAACTATTTCTTTAAATCTCCATCCTTCCCACAGAGGTTGCCCCATAACCTTTCCCCAGATTTTTATACATCTAAACAAATTAATATTTTGCTTTAGCCTCTCTAGCTTACATACATATCTCCCTGACTCTGTCTAGTGTAGGTCCCCTTCTTAATTTGCCTGTTGTCTTCAGATCTCTTTTTGAACATTTACCTCCTTGCTTTCCAGCTCTCTTATTTCTTGCTTTCTTACTTCTTGCTTCAAGCAGACCAGCATCTAATGGGTTTCTCTCTCATCTATCCCTCCTTAACTTCTTTGCTTTCCCACATACTCTGAATTTCTGCACCTTTCAAAGGACATTAAGGAAACAGAGTCGTGGAAACAAGAAGATGGCTGAGGGAAAACGCAGAGGGACCTAATGAGACTGAGCACTAAGATGGCAGATGAAATTCAGGGCTCATAAATGTAAAGCATTACATGCAAGGAAACCTAACATAAAAAATTATGAATCTCAGAACTGACCATTGCCATATTCCAACAACAAGATTTTGTGTATATAATAAATAGTTCTACGAAAACATCGCTCTGGTGCTCAGCAACTGCCCAAGAAACATGCAAACTGTTAGGAGTTAATAGGGAAGGAACAGAGAACAGAAAAAAGATGGTCGTTATGCCCTAGGATAAATCCCTCCCACACGTGCACCCTGGATACTGCATGATGATTTGGTCCCTCATCTCAAGCATGACAAAGAAGAACTAGAAACAGCCAGGATAATGAGAGACATGGAGCAGCCCCTACATGAGGAATGAGTAACTCTGGCTGAAAACCAGAGCTAAGGATGGGATATAATGACAGAGGGAGGTGAAGTCTCATGGCACATGTAGATACTAAACAGATACTATATTGTAGAGTAACTTGTGGGACTTCTTGCCACAGGAGATTATAGAGGATAGTGGGTACAAGGCTATTATGGCTATAACTCAAAAATTACTAGGCACCTCCATACAAGGAAAACCTATTAAGGGCTATTAAATACAAGAATATCACACCTGGCTCAGGAAGTCCTTGAGTTGCAAATTATTGGGAGCTGGAAGATCGTGCTGGGGAAATATCACTTATATCACTGCTCTTATATTCTTCCCTAGGTATTCGCTGTTGTTCTCTGTCAGAGACAGGATATTGAGCCAGGTGGACCTCTGGTCTGACCCCATACAGCCTTTCTGATGTTCCTGTGTTTATATTCTTAACTGACCGTATGGATGCTCCTTGCACTTTCACCTTCCACTATACAATGCTAAAAAACACCTTCCTTCCTACAGCAGCAAATTGAGTCGGAGAAAAAATATCAGTCCCAGCGCATCTTTGCTGAAAAATCCCTCCTAGATAAATTTGGGTACTTATTTACTCTTTTAATCCAGTGTCAGACTGGTGTCATTGCTGAAAAACCATTCACTTTGCAGCTCTGGTCACCTGAAACAATCTGTGCAGACCTCTCCCCTTTCTGCAATTCCTTATCTCCTTCTAAATTCTCATCTTAAAACCTGACTTTCTAGCCTGCCTTCAACCTCTCCATTTCTGTCTTTCCTGGTTATTGGTCTTATGACTGAATGCTTTAATATTTTCACCAAGCAAGGTCTTTATGTCACTGTTTCATGTAATTTATACCTGTGAGCTGGAGCCTTTCCCATCTTGCTTGCAAGCACTGGCCGTATACTGCATGGAGTCCAAAATGATCCCCACCCCCTTATTGCTTTGGGGGTTTGGCTTTATTAACAAGGATATAAGCAATAAGAAAATAAAGTTCAGCTATTTCTAAGGCTTCTCCCTCATGACTGCTCAGCCAGCATCTTAGATGGCCTCTCCCCAGCAAACCATTTTTATCTCCCTTTTACACAAGTGAACTAATAAGCCACCTACCTCAATGAGTCAGCAGAACCCACTTAACCCTTTCTCACAAGGGTCAAAACTCGCTATCAGGACGGTTTGGCTCAGACTTGTTATAGAACCATATTCTGCCCCCTCGGTCTTGAATAATTTATTTGTGCAGCAGACCTAGATTAGTGTTTAAATCAAAATGCTGCCCAAACAAAGGCCGTGCTGTACAGTGCAAAATGAAACCAATTACTACATCATCTACTGCTCGTCTTTTACAGCGCGAGATGCCCCCTACAGTCCTGCAGAGGACAGGCTTGTCTGCTGGGAACAGCCAGGCACAGGGAGAGGGAGCGGGATTTTTCAGAGGGAATCAGCCTTTGATAAAAAAGTAAATTCAGTGCCAGAAGGTATTGCACACTTCCACTTTGATCCATCGAAATTTAAGACCTTTTCTAGATTGAAATGAAAGCACACTCCAAATATGTCTATGCAGAGCTGTTTTCCACAGAGCAACTTTACTAGGGATGAAGAGGAAAATGCCTATCTTAACACAAATTGCAGAAATTTAATATAAAATCTCAGAGTGTGGATCAAGGCCAGGAATCCCACTACTTTAAAAAATAACAACTCACAGAGGTCTGCAGAAACAAGGGATGCATTGTATTATATATTATATTGTAGTAGAAGCACATTATAAACCTCAGAGCATCTCTGCATGCCTGAAACATTAACAAGACCATGCCTCTTATGCACTTCAAAATGTAATCTGAGTTTACTAAAAAAAAAAAAAAAAGACCAAAAAAAAGCAATCCACACAACTAAAATATGTTCTTTCTCTTATTTTTCTACAACTGTTACTGTTCAATCACCTGATTTTGAGGCTCCATTTACCTGACAATAAGTAGCTATCATTTACCCCAGTCCCGGCTGTCAGAAAGAATCATCTTTATCTTCAGAGAAGCAGGGATAATGTCTAATCAGTGAGTTATAGTTGAGAGAGATGATTCTAAGTTTAGGAAAATTGCCAGCTGCATTTTGTTATCAGTAACCATTATTTAGATAGCTTTGCTGATGTGCGTAGCATCACACAGACAGGGACAAAGAGCAGGCCCTTGCCCTGTGGAGCTTGCTGTCTGTATTACACAATTAAAATAGGGAGAGGGACTAGCATAATAGTAATAGCGAGCTCTAAGCATCACACTGGGAGGGAGAGGAGATTACAAGAAAAAGAAAAACTTCCTGTGAGAGAGCACTACTGCATCATCCCTCCATTGTTGTTTTATATTCAGCTCTGCCAGAGGGCTTTGTTGTTTCAAAATACAGTCTGTACAGAGGAGGGAACAGATAATTCCAAAGTCAGTAGAAACTGGCCGATGTGTTTACAAGAGAGAGGTGGAGGATGCTGACTGGTGACAGAGAGTTGGGTGCTTTGGTGCGTCAAAAATACGTTGTCCCACAAGCCACACAGGGGATGTTGTGGCAGGTCTGGTGGATCACACAAGCTCACCAGGCTCTGCAGGGTGAAGAAGGTGGAAGGACCTGAGGCTCCTAACCTGGTGCACTCAGTTAAGATGGAGACTGCGCTTCCTTCTCTCCCTCTGAAAAGCACACCCCGTGGCTCAAGGAGACACGTTAACTGAACGTGTCAACCAAACCTACCACCTCTTAAATCGAGCCTCCAGCTGCCACCCTCACAGACACACAGTTGGCGCAACGTGCCTTATACCCACGCTCCAGTTATACACAATTTTATTACGAGGTCAGTTTGTGTACCACTCTTCTGTTTTAAGGCAATCATTTTGAAAATTATTACATGACAATCTGACTACGAACACAAAAGCACGGACTTAGCTGAACTGCATACATAAACCAAAGTGAAGTCAATACTGAGAAACCCAGCCTAACCTAACACTAATCCTAGCCCTAACCTCATCTCTTTTACTACGTCAAAACATGATTTTTAGACAGCTGTTAATATTACTGCATTTGTTCTTTGTTGACCCAAAGTTATTAGCGGGAACCAATCATAACGGACAGAGATGATTCCATCTAATAGAAAACAGAAAAAATGATACCACAGGAATACATTCATTACTGCATTGAACTTCTAAAAAAGGAGGCATCTTCTTTTTCCTAGTATTTCACTTTGCTTCTGCTACTTAGCATAGTAAAACAGAATGTGTATTTCCCCGAACTGTCTTATTTCTGTAGACATTCATAAGGCTGGTGAAGAAAATGGAGCCTACCTGGTAATATCTTCTCAGTGGTATAAAGTAAAACTGATTAGGAGAGAAACATTCTTCAAGTTCCTAGAAAAGGCTGTTGGCCTCTTCCACTTATGATCAAAAAGATCCTAGAAAAAAATATGTCCAGTTTTTAACAACACTAGGAAATTGAAATAACCAAAATGGGATGTGATTGGTCTTTTGACTTGAGGTGCCACCGTTACTTGCTTTTCCTGCTGAAACATTGTCTGGCTCCTAATGGCTTCTAACACTGTGTTCCTACCTACATTGATCATTTAATTCTAGCATCTTCTTTCTGACAAGCCACAAACACTTGCAGAACTTGACCTCTTCCCTTTATCGCTTTTGATTAAGAAGAGAACTACCTGCAGGAAATGCCCTACAAACCACAAAGGATTATCAAAAATATAATGATGAGTGAGTGATTCAGGGACTCTGGCTCTGTGTTCCTGTAGTCTGATCTTGGTCACTCTTCCCTTCTCCGCTGGAGCTTTGCTGTAGTTTCTTCTAGTCGGTTTCTCCATGCAGCAATAATGGCATCATCATCCATCTCTTCCTCCTCTTTACGTGTGCTTCGCCTGTACTGAGAGCGCTGTCTAGATGCAAACCTTTCTTCACTTTGCTCCACTTTTGCCTCCTTCTTTCCATCCTCTTCAGACTTTGAAAAGCTCTGGGTGAACTTTCTCTTTGCTCCAAATTCTGACACATCTGACCTGGCCTCCTCTTCACATGCCTCCACGTGATGGGATCTGACTCGGCTCTGTGTAGATGGTTCAGGGGATTCAGAGTCAAACGGCGGCGCAGGTGATGGGCTGAAAACATGCAGCTCTGGGCTGTTTTCTCTGGAACTTGTCTCACTGACCCTCGACCTTGTGAACTTATACATCTTTTTGTCCTCTTTCGCAGAAGCAGAGGAAAATCTTGATGTGGTTCTCAGTGAATCTCCTTTTGACTCGTAGGAAGAACAGCTGTCTAGCTCTTCTCTTTGGGACCTGGAGAATCTGTAACTGGATGTCTCAGAATCCACCTGTCTAACTTTGGATGATCTGCTATATTTCTCTCTAGCTTTCTCGGTTTGTTCATAGTAAGGTGGTGGTTCTCTCTCTGCTTTCAGACCATTGAGCCACTTGGTAATATCAGTCTCTATTTCTGACTCTTGTGCACCTGAGTTTGCAGGTTGACTGGACAGATTGAAGACTGTACCAGTTCTGTCAAAATCTGCTTGCAAGGTGCGGCCATGGCTGTTTCTTGTACTCTCTCTGTCATCTTCTCTTTCATTTTCCTCTCCTTTTGTCACCTTTTTCTTAAATAAAGTGCTGCGTTTATTGTCTCTGATCACTTTTTCTATTTGATAATCTGACATTTTTTCTCTCATTTCCATTTGCATCTCCTTCTCCTTCCTCCTGAGTTTCTTGAGGTCAACATCATCAGCAAAGAGGCTGTAGAGTGGCTTGCTTGTCTGTGCTGTCTTCATGTTTGAAGCAGTCCCTTCTGTCCTTTCACTCACGGAGGTATTGCAGGACAGGACAGACTGAGACTCAGCCCGGCGCAGCTCCTGCTGGCGCAGCTGAGAGGCAGCCAGAGATGAGCCACTCTGAGCACTGAGCAGGGAAACCTTATCATCATCTCCTTGCCTGCCCAGGTCTCCTGACAGGGAGGCCATCGCAGACGACGGACGGGACAGCATCATGATCTCATTTTGCTTCTGAGCAATGGTTTCACTGACCACATTAGCGATCCAGTTCTGAATGCTTGCCATGGATATGGTGTCACCTGGACCAACTGGGAGATTGGGAAGGGGTACACTTGGCATCTGAGGCTGCATTGCTCCTGTGCTGCTCCTGGTCCGTGATAAAGATGCATGATTTGTCTGCATGCTCAGGGCAGAAGCTGCATCGTCGGCACCATCTGCAGAAGGCGCCGAGGGCCAGAAAGCTGACAGGGGGATACTCCCACTCATTGCGCTGTCTGTCTCCCAGCTACACATGGACTGGCTTTCCTCTAAAATTTTCTTTGAACGTTCAAGGAGCTCTACACGCCTCTGCTTCTTTTTAGCTGAAGCAGAATCCTCAGTTTTGGCAAATTCCACAAACTCCTCCTTGCTGCTTTCACTGCCCACCTTCTTCTGCCGCTTCATTTTCCAAGCCTGGTAGGCAGTCAGGTCAATATCTGACCAATTCTTCCCTTCCGCTCCCTCCCCACCTGCCTGGTTGCCATCTTCTGCTGGAGATGGTGCAGCTGATGATGATGGTTCTAAATCCTTCTTGTGAAAGCCAAACTGGATCCTCTTGACCTTCCACCTTTCTAGAGGAGTCAACTTGTCTTTGTTCTTTTGGCAGAAATTGTAGAAGGAGCTACTGTCTGAAAGCACGCTCTCTTCATCCACATCCCTCTCCTTTCTTCCCATTTCCCCACAGTTTTTATTCTTAGAATGGTATCTCTGAGCAGCTTCTTTCTCTATCTCCAGGAGCCTCTGATTCCACATGTCCCAGGTGCTCTCAGAAGACACAGAACCTGTGCGACTCCTCCTCATCCTGCTAAAGCTGCTGGCTTCCAGCTCCTTTTTCAGGGTTCGGATCTCAAAACTGCTCACGCTCTCAACATCACTGAATTCACCTGGTGGGTATGGTCTTCCTCTCAGGCTGGAATCACCATCCTCCTCCCTGGCTGCACCCTCCATTTGGTATTTCTCATTTCTGCGCTGCCAGTCATGGATCCTCTGTTCCACACCCTCATCAGATTGTTCCTCTTCCTGATCCAGATGCTTTGGAGATGTTTTTCTTTCATGGTTAACTCCCGATTCCTTTGCAGATAGGCCTTGTTTCTTCCTCCATTCCTCATACAACTGTTCCTCTTCCTCCTCGCTGATCAGGGTGGAGTGTTTGGAAACCCAGCTGGTTTTTGATACTGATGAAGAGCTCATAAAACTACCCAGCATGCTGCTCGTGTCCTCCTCTTCTACTATGATGGAGTGGGCTCGGGCTCCCACGAAACTTTCTGCTTCCCCAGCTCCAGACAAACAGGAAGAAGTCCCTGCACGGGCAACAGGACTTTGACTAGGAGTCACTTCTTCATCTCCAGAATGCTCCAGCTCCCGTTCTTCCAGCAGCTGCTCATTGAGCTCCCGTAGCTGTTTCAGAAAGCCGTCGTTGGGGTAAATGGCTCGTTTCTTCCTCAGAGTCATCAGAGCCTCCAAAACAGTCATGTGGTGGTAGATCATCAGGTAGGCAGCCACCAGCACAGCGGAGCGGCTGATGCCCATTTCACTGCTGACCAGGACTCTGCCTACAGATGTTGGACAGGAAAGTGATTAGCTATTTCCAATCACAGGTGTGTCGAGCATATGCTCTGATATGTAGCACAAAGGCATTCTCTGAACTGTGTTAAAAATCAGACAGATTATATGTTTTAGTGACTGAAACCGATACTAAATTTTTGAGAGCTTTACCTTAATAAAATATGAATAAAAAGCACGTTAGTTTCAAAAGCTGTGGGCAGGCACATCTCAAAACAAGCTAAATAATATTTGTGGTTTTGCCTACATACTTCACTTACTCAAATAGTCAAAACTTGTAATAGGTATTAGAACTTGTAACAGGTATTAGAAAGATAAGCAGTACAGTATTCGTGACTTGCTGCCTGACATAGGGTCAGACATTAAAGCCTTCCATGCTTGTTTCTCAATATGTAAATAGGGAGATATTAGCATTAGCCTCCAGAAAGGTATTGGGAAGATAAGCAAATAACTTGGTTTTTCATAAGGCAACATTATGGGGCTTAAATACAATTTCATAAAAAATTGATTGTTTTTTTGCCAGAATCCAGATCAGTTTTGCAAGGTACCCTCAAATGGTTACATGTAGGAAGCAAAAGTAATAGTGTATCTTAGAAGAGGAGAACCAAGCAACTGATAGGAAAGAGCTGGTTTTGACTCTGACAAACTGAAACAGCTGCTTCAAATTACTGGGACCCACTGTCCTGTAATAGTGACTGTAAGAGCAAGAATCAAAACTGAGGATCTGCTTTATTTCATGGCCTTTACTACCTCTTGCAGCAAACCACACTTTGACATTGAAAAATTTTAAAGTTACTTTTATACAAAATTTGAGCTAAAGAAAAGCTTGGAAATATGAAGAGTGCAAATTAGGCTTTGCTAACTTATAAATAACTGACATTACTGTTTCTAAATGTGTGAAAAACCCCACTTTAATCAAATTGTCTGCACTGAAACTTAATGGAGCCAGTTTAAACATCACCTTTCTGACTGCTGCTATGTTACCCCAAGTGTTTACCTAATGAACCTCTTCCTACAATCCTGAAATGTCTTTTACAGCTTTCTTAGCACCAGAAGTCTTGGTTGCCTTCCAAGTATTTTACCAGCCAGTGAAGCGAGTCTAACAGCTCACCAATAGGGGGAGATCTTCTTCTCTTTCCTTTCAAGGCTCCTCTGCCTCGGTGCACCCTTTCCTGTGTCAGCTCTGCTACTCTGCTACTGGTCCTTTAACGAGCCAGTTCAGGTCACCAGCCCAGGGGAAAACCTTCTCTCCCCTGCTGGGCTGTCATTTTTGCTGGGTTAGTGAGCTGAAGGGTCGATGAATGCCAGCAGCAGGAAGCACGTGGACTATGCCAAAGGTAGTAATGGGAGTTGCGAGGAAGAACACAGATAGGTAGTGTCCCACCTCGTGGAGTTGAGCTGTTAGAACTGTCTCAACTTTGCTTGTGTACTAACAAAACTTGTCTTACTGTCACTTCTGCTAGGAGGTAATCTGTTGTCTCTCTACAATAATTAAATTAATTGGCTAAATATATAAATAATATCAGTAGTATCACTGATCATGGTGTTCATTTCCATATTGAGCTGCATAAAGGTATTTCTAACTGCCCATTGAAGCTGCAACAGAATAACCAGTGTGTACTGGAGTCCCACAGAATAACAGTTGCCATGGAATAGGAGTCCAGCAAATTAGATAGACACCCAGAGGTTCAGCTCAGCTGCCTGGATTGTTCTAGTAAATCAGCCTGGTTTTTGCATCATGGCAAAACTGAAACTTGCAGTGTACAGAAATATAACTATATATACAGAAATTACATCAATATTAAACAAATATGTATCACAGCAGAGTTTATGCTCTTTGCTATAGTAGGGTTCTTCCAAAGCAGCTGAGGGAGGTGACTTGCAGCCACTTTGAAGACATGGGGCTTGCAGCAGGGGCTGTTGGGCTCCCTCCCCTTACTAGTTTGCTCCCTCCCGTTTTGAATGAGGCACGGCAGAAAGGGAACACGTGGTCACTGTTGCTGCATGCAGAGAATGAAGGCTCTGCCTTCTTTCTACCCCATTGCAAATGTGGCATTGGCTGTTTAGCAGAGTGATGCTTCCACCCGTAATTCCCAAGCATTCTGGAACCACTGTAATCGTCTCCCCTTACCCCTGTAAGTCAGCAGTGCTTCGTCAAGGAACTCCGCAGCCGGACGGAAGTGTTTGGAGATATCCATATCTGGGAAATCATCCACCTCAATGCCCAGGTACTGGATATTGAGACCGTTGTAGAAACTTGGTCCCGTGTAGACACCTGTACCATGAGCTGCGTTCAAGACATGTGTGATGCCCAGCCTCTTCAAACGGCTTTTGTTCACTGCAACGCTTCTTCAGGAAAGAAAAAGAGATGTGAGGTATCTGTGCTGCGGGGTGGGTAGGAGGGGAGCTGCCTGCTACAAGGTCTGCAGAACTCCCTGTCCGTGTTACTCATCCAACATGTGTCTCCACTCAGACCTTAATGTCCTGTGAGAGTCCTACAGGTATTTCTTTCCAATACTCACTGGAAAAAGAAAATGAGAAAACTGCATTCACCTGCAGAGCCACATGCTCCGTTTCTGCTCCAGCTTGATTTGAAACTCATGCTGCCATCCTGGGTTCAGGCTGTGTACTTATTTACCAACTTTTATCACTTCATAACTGATGCTTTACATTATATACACTTCTAATTCTATCTGGCCACTTACACAGGTGTGTCAGACAGCTGAACCACGGTACAGAAGACCTAACCATCTCCACTTGACATTTGCTATGGCATTTCTTTTTTAACTCTCTTTGACATAATAAAGGCTTCAGTTCCAATTTCAGGGCCAAATTCCAATCAGAACAGTGGAATTTGGGCTCATTTGCCTCTTCTCCTCTTAAACTGTTGAAGCATCAAAATAGCATACGAAAGCTGCTGATTCTATTCCAGAAGTATTTACTTTTCAGTGCATAGAGATTTCTACGAGCACAGTCTGAAAAACACTTAGGGGCTCTCTAGGGATGAAATGTATTAGATACATGTAATACATGTTATGCCTTCAATGGTTCCATTTGACCCTTCACTGGGAATCTCACGCAACTTGATGGCAAAAGCCGACACTCACTTTTCTGCTATGAAGACATTAGGCCAGACTTCATCCACAGCATCCCTGGGGGTCTCCAGCCTGTCCTTCACGAGTGCCCTCTGCAAGTCCATCACACACGGGGTGTTAAACAAGCTGGTGTCATCAATCTTTTCCTTAACTCGGTTGTACAGGTCTTCCACCATCAGCTGCTGCGCAGTCTCCAGCACCCTGGGACACACTGAATCTACCCTGATCTCCTTTGTCTTCAGTTCTGGAACAAACTTGACATTGTAACTCAAAGCATGTAAAAACAATGCAAATATATGACCTGTCATTACTTGTGTCTGGGGCAGGCCTTCTGACTTGTTTTTTTCCCCCAGAAACATCACACTGTTCTGTCTGCAGTGTATGCAGAAGATGCTTATGGGAAGAGCACATTGCACTGCCCTTTCAGTCCAGAGATCCACACTGGCCAAAGGCCTGGGAGTTAAGGGCACCCTTAACCCACCCCCAGAAAAATGCAGCTGCTCTCTACACCTCCCTGAAGATGGGAAGTAGAGAGGGAGCTGCTGAGCTCTTCTTCCTGGTATCCAGTGATCAGACAGGTGGGAACGGTTCAAAGCTGCACTGGGGCGGTTAAGAGCGGACACTGGGACGCACGTCTTCACCAAGAGGGAGGTCAAACACTGCAACAGGCTTTCTAGAGAGGTGGTTGATGCCCCAGCCTTGCCAGTGTTCAAGAAGAGTAGAACAATGCCCTTAATAATATGCCTTAACTTTTGGTTAGATAGCTGAACTTAGATGATTGTTGTTTGTCCCTTACAACTGAAATAATTCTATTCTATTCTATTCTATTTTAAATTCAGTTTATTGCAGTGGGCAACCAGCACTCAAACTACATTCACCACCATGGTACATCGTTCTGCCACAGATTCATTGCATATCTTCAAAGGAAGTCATCAAACCTTTCTGTAAGTTGATATTTCTTTGTGATTTTCACCTCTGCCTCAGGTGGAATTCTCTCATAAAGGCTTTTTTATCATTTTAGGATCTCTGGATGACAAAGGCAAAACAGGTCTCTATTACTTACACAGTTCTCTTACCGTTTCTCCTCTTACCTTCATTGATTATTTGTTTGGCAGCCACAGCAGATGACAGATGGATTGGCTCCATAAGGATGCTCTCTGTATCAGTGTCTGATATCATGGAATACCTGCCAACCAACCACACTGCCTATTAGGCAATGCCCTCCACTGGGATCCCACCCCCAGAACTTTAGCCCTTTGCACCCATTCCAGAGGGGAGCAGCAGGGAACTGGAGCAGTGAGGATCCTCTGACTGCAGAAGGGAAGCCCCAGCTCTTCTCCCACCCCCAGTCCCACGCTGCTCTCCAGCATGGCACTACGGGCTTTAAATATGCCCTTGGTATCCAGTGTTTGCAGGATGTAGACAGGTCCCATAGGGAGGAGCTTCAGTGGACTGGGAGCACAAAACAATTGCCTGGTGGAGAAGTTTTTTGGGTAGAGAAGATCAGTGTCTTGTTTGAGATTGGGAGGGGCACGGATCACAAGGATTACTCTCACAAGTAGCTCTCACTTAGACAGACAGATAAAAACATTGTCCTGACTAGAATTTATTGAATAATTCCAAACAGATCACACCAAGGTGTTGAGTTTTCTCTCTGCTGGCTAATTGCCCACAAGCATCCTCTGAGTTACCACAAGCTGCAATGAAATCGAAGACCGTGACACTCTCTCTCAGTGCATTGGTCACTTCATAGCATGAACCTGTGGTCAGTCTCTCCACTCAGTATTTCACAGATTTCACAGAATATTCTGAGTTGGAAGGGACCCACAAGGATAATGGAGTCCCACTGTTAAGTAAATGACCTGTACAGGGATCAAACTTTGGTGTTATTAGCACCATACTCTAACTAGCTGAGCCAGTCTCAGTGTTGTCCAGCTGCAGATCAGAAACCACTCGGACACTCACAAGCACCTTTGAAGGGAGTTCTTTGACACACAATGTGACTCACATCTTTGTTAAGCAAAAAAGGGGCCACAATCTTGAAAACACGTATTTTTCCATCTGGGTCCACCTGTACAATCCAAGCACATCTTCTCTTGTTTAGACCATCTTAACAAAATATTTTACAGGGCTTTTTCCCTGATCTATACCATCTACACTTCCTTCCAAATATATGGTACAGGTCATTAGGACAAGTTTCCTGCCACCACAGAAGCTCCCCAGCCATGCAGACTTGCAGTACTTGCAACAGTTTGTTTTTAATTAAGGCAGGAGAGGAAAGGTGATTAACATGCAGTCAGGGTGCAGCAGTGTCTGGAGAGCTGAACTGCTTTCATGCTCCAGAACCAAAACAGAGGGCACAGCCATCGGAAACCACTTAACAGGCTCATCTAGGTCATTTAGTTGAGTTCCAGCACTTGTCAACCATGACTGAAGGTAATCCTTTTCCAGTTCTTCAAAGGAGTTTATGAGATGAGCAAGGGGAGTCTCAGTCTCATTTACAGGAGCTGACACAAATTTGGAGCTATGCCCTGCCTTCAATTCCTTTTGCTGTAAAGGTTGCCTCCAAGCTCAATAAAAAGATAACAGATGGTAATAATCTGCCACCACAGCCTCAACGCATTTTACCAGTGGCTGCCCCGAGCATCTGTAAAACACACAGGTGCAGCATGGCCCAGTCCTGGAGGCTTCCAGGGCCTTTTTCTGGATGGGAAGGATCTTACCAATTTCATCACTGCTTTTATCATTGACAGAGAGAAAAAAGGGAAAAAAAACACACAAAAAAACAGGCAAGGCAAGGGAAATACACGGGAGAGGTGCTTCTGTTCATTTTGAGTGACTGATGAGCAGATGGAGATTTACCAAGTTGAATATATAATTTTACTTCATGTGAGCTCAGTGATCTTCCTCAATTCTGAAACGCATGTAGTTAAATGCAGTAAGCACTCTGTCTCGACTTTTCTGCAGTGTCCCACAGTTAACAGGAAACATTGCATAATCTACCTGTTCAGGGCCACTGAGGCAAGTTCTTTTCAAACTTAATCCCTACTCCTTGCTTTCAGCTAAAGCATCTCAAAGGGTACAGAAAGCCCTGCAGAGCATTTTGCTTTAGGAAGAGTTCAAAGGGATGTATTTTTCCTTGTATTAGGAGAAAATACATCTAATCATGCTTGTTTTGCTTGGGGTAACTCAATTTCTGCTTGTGCTGTGACAGCCTCCTGTTTAATGCCTGAAGCCTGTAGCTGAAGGTGGCTCTGAACCAAATCTAAATCTGAAGACCCTTGGTCTTTGTGGGGCTGGGAAAGACTAATATTGACATTAAAAAATCCGCAAGTCCTTATAACGGACAGAAAGACGGGGCTGGATTTGGGAAGAGTTGAAACTGGATCAGAAGTTTCAGCATGGAGATGGATATAAGAGGGTGAGACAGGGAAGAGGGATGATACCACCCCATAGTAATGCAATTTGTCCTCCCCTCGTGTGCACGTACTCTCTCAGTGGGATGGATTAACTAGCAGAGGAGTCCTGCCTCCCATGTGCTCCCGGGAGGCCACGGCAGTGGTCCTGCACTCACCGGCTGGGCGAGGGGCTGCGCAGGTAATGGGCCTGCACGGCCTTCACGTCCGGGCCCTCGTCCTCCTCCTCCTCCGGCACCGCCGGCTCGCTGTCCGAGTCCCTGCCGCTGGCCATGGCGGCTGCCAGAGGATCCTCTGCACGGGGAGCAGGGCAGGAGGGAGAACCATTACTGGGGGGCAGGCAGCAGGGATGGGGGGTACAGCAGAAGGGGCTCCCAGATTTTGCTCCCTTGAGGAGCCCTGGTCACAAGGCAGCTACACTGGCTCCTCCATCGGGGTGCCTGCCATTCCCAGGGCCTCATGCAGCTCCCTGGCTGCTGCCCAGCGAGCACCAGTGCCCTTCTTGCCTGTGAGTAAGGGTGCAGGAAGGCCAGGAAGGGGTGGAGGGGCAGAAACTCTATCCTTCCCTGACCGCACATGGTGGCTGGAAGGAGCTGTACAGAGCCAGAGCCGGGCTGGAAGGAGTGTCAGGGGCAAAGAAACATGAGACCTCCCCAGAATGAAACGCTCCTCAAGCTTAAGGCTGAAGGCGCTTTAAGGCTTGGGACTCTGTCCTTGCACTGCTTTGTGTGGAGGCTGCCTAGCTCGCCCTGGGCGCGGGAGAGCAAGGGGGACGTAGTTCAGGCAGGAGCAAGAAAACACAGCAAACACTTCGCCATGTCCCCAGCACACCCCCACCTCACTGTGCCACAAGTGAGGCAGCTCCACAGGGCCCCAGCACCAGCCTCAGGAAGGAGGATCACAGCCGTGTGCCACCAGTGGGGCTGAGCAGCAGCTGCCACCCACAGGGCAGGGGAGCAAGGAAAGGGAACTTACCCCCTGCGCCTGGACAGCTCCGCTGGGGGTCCCTGCTGGAGGCACGGCAAGAGTCCACTGAAGAAAGCAGAGAATGGAACTGGGAAGAAAGCAATCGGCTGCCCCCTCTCGCTCTCTCTGTGGCTTCTTCATCGAGGGATAGGACAACTGTTGGCACCAAACCTTTATCAGCTCTCTAAATATAGCTGTCCTGACACTGGCTGCTGCATTGCATGGGGAAGGAATTCAGTGCCTCACAGACAGCAGCTGGTCAAGCACTTAACTCCTTCCCTGCTGTGGGCTGGTCCTCTGACATTTCCCAGTGGCAGGAAGCAGCCCAGACCCAGTGAGGCTGGACCTCTGCCTGCAGGGAGCCTCCAGGCAAGTGGGATCCTGCCAGGCACAAACTGAAATGCTGGTATGACCTCTGATGTCCTTGGGAATCGCAGTGCAGGATGAGCCATTTGAACTTTACCAGAAGCAAGCTACCTGTCAACTACTTGGACTTCTGTAATGATTTTGACATGGTCCCAACACAACATTCTTAACTCTAATTTGGAGAGAGACTTATTTGATGGATAATGAAGTGGCTGGATAGGATCCAGTCACAGGCAATGGCTTGGCGTCCAAATGGGGACTGTCAACAAGTGGTGCCCCTTGGGGATCCTTACTGGGACCTGTTCAATATCCTTCATAACGACACAGACAGTGAGACTGAGCCACCCCCAGAAATTTTACAATTGCCACCAGGCTGAGGGTGCACTTGATTCAGGAGGGGTAGGGATGCCACACAGAAGGAGTGGGCCCATGTGAACCTCATGAAATTCAAGAAGGTCAAGTGCAAGGTCCTACAATGGGGTTGGGGCAATCCTCAATATCAGTACAGGTTGGGGATGAACGGGTTCAGAGCATCCTGGAAAGGAGGGACTTGGGAGTACTGGTGGATGAAAAACTGGATGTGACCCAGCAATGTGCATGTACAGCTCAGAAATCCAACCATATCCTGGGCTGCATCTGAAGTGTGACCAGCAGGTCAAGGGAGGTGACTCTCCCACTCTGCTCCTGTGAGACCCCACCTGGAGTACAGCATTCAGCTCTGGAGCCCCTAGCACACGACAGGCCTTCTTGGAGCAGGTCCAAAGGAGGGCCACAAAAATGATCAGAAGGCTGGAACATTTCTCTTATGTAGAAAAGCTGAGAGAGTTGTGTGTGTTCATCCTGGAGAAGAGACAGTTCTAGAGAGACCTTATTGCAGCCTTTCAGTACTTAAAGGGGATCTTAAAAAAAAGGAGAGAGACTTTTTACCAGGGCCTGTAGTAACAGGACAAAGGACAAAGATTTTAAACTAACTGGGTAGATTTAGATTAAATAAAAGGAGGAAATTCTTTACTATGAGAGTGGTGAGGTACTGGAACAGGTTGCCCAGAGAAGCTGTGGATGCCTCATCACTGAAGTGTCCAAGGCCAGGCTGGTTGGATAGGGTTCTGAGCAATCTGCTTATGGCAGGGTGGTTGGACTAGATGATCCTGAAAGGTCCCTTCTGACTCAAAAAATTCTGTGGCTGTACGATCAGCTGATTTTTGTTCTTGGAAGAGCTAGGACTGAGCTACACTGTGTCTTCTCCAATGCCTTTTCAAAAAGGAAACCTCTAGTTCCCATCTCTTGACTCCCCAGCAAAGCTCACAGGCCAGGCTGGTTCGGAGCAGAACCAGGTGAAAGGACAAATGCTGTTTGCCTGTACTGGGGGCTCCAGTTCTGAGTCATGCGATGAAATCCCACTGTTGACTCCCTCTGCAAATGGACAAGCCAACAAGAAAGCAAAGAAAGGGAAGTGGAAAAGGAAACTCACTCATCTCATACCATAGATACCTTTGCTACTGCATCATGCTGGGCATTCCCCCCTTCCTTCTTGCTTGAGTGCTGCATCCCCACATCTGTAGGGATGTCACGTCACATCAGGGAAGAGCCATGAAATGGGCACTCAAGTCTTTATGTGCCCACATCCCGGACTTGTGTTAACACAGTTACTGGGGTGAGCAAGCAGGAACAAGAGGAAGTGGTATATTGAATCTCAGGTGTCATATCAAGGGGAGAAATGGATGACTGATTGCAGGCTTGGAGAGATCCTAACAGTTTCACGGACAAAAAGAGAATGAATTGTGTTGATCCTGCAGCTGCCTCCTCCGGGCAATGCAATTTTTAGCCGCTTCTGAAATGCAGGGACATACGTGTTCTTCTAATTACTGCTAATTGAGGCAGGAAGTGATCTAAAGATTCTTTTGGACTGCCTTATGACTGGAGAACAGAGGGCCTAAATGTTCTGGGAGCACATTTACCACTGATACTGAATAAAAACAGATGCTTTTAAGTCACTGAGCTGCTTCTGAAAATCCTGTTTGTGAATCTTTAGCAGCAAAGGGATGGGGACAAGAGCTGAAGGCCCTGCCATGCCCACTGCAACCATTCGGATTTTGAGAGACTGAGAGGATCCCGTAGGTTGCACACTTGTGGAGAATATTCAGAGCAGCAGCCTGGCAGCTCCTCCCCACTGCTGGATAAAGGTTTTTGCTTTTTGGAATCAAGATGACCAGGTAGAGCAGAGGCAAGGATGATGGGAAGCTTGGCTAAGGAACGTTTACATGTGCAAACATAGCGAAAAGTAACGAGCTGTAAGTGGTTGTGCATCTGTCACTGGTGATTAATGTATTCATTCATAAACGAACCCAAACTGAATAAGGCCAGGTGCTATCCTCTTGGGTGCAAAAGGTGGGAACTTGATGGGAAGTTCCTCTTTCTCTTAACTAACAGGAGTTACTTTAATTTATAGTGTTAGCACTACCCTACCAATGCATTAATCCTTGTTGGCTTTTACAGGTTAGCCTTATCAGAGTGTGTATTTCTGGCAACACAAGGAAGTCACCCTGGTATTTCGTGTTAAGCTTTTCATGTCAACGGCAGTTTCATTTAAATAACCTAATAATAGCCCCTAAAAATCCTACATATCAGCAAAAAGATTCCCCAGAGCTGCAGTCATCAGCAAAAATAAGACTTCCAGGGTCTACACTGCCCATGGGTGAGAGATGAAGCACCTGCTATGTGTCAGCCTAAGTAGGGCCATGGCAAAGCTTTGGCAGTGCTGCTGGTACCTGTGGCAGTTCTTTTGCTGTGGTGCCAGTGCCTGTGAGCTCTGGCAGCTCACGCTAGACAGGGAAAGAAAGTCAACCCAGAAACAAAATTAACATCTCTTAAAATTGCCCATGTTGGAGTAGTCTCTTCCTGAAAAACTGCACCTCATGGAACAGACCCACGCTGGAACAGTTTGTGAACAACTGTAGCATGTGAGAAGGATTCCTGCTGCAGAAGTTCATGGAGGACTGTCTCCTGTGGGAGGCACCCTACACTGGAGCAAGGAAAGGACTCCTCTCCCTGAGGAGGAAGCAGCAGCAGAAACATGATGAACTGACCACAGCCCTCATTCCCATCTTCCTGCACCACCGGGGGGAGGACGTAGAGCCTGGGAAGGAGGGAGGTGTTTTTAAGACTTGCTTCACTTCTCATTAACCTGCTCTGATTTTCAGGTAGTAAATTCAATTAATTTCCCCAAGTGACGTCTATTTGGCCCATAATGGCAATCAGTGAGTGACCTCTACCCATCCTTATTTCACCTCATGAGCTTTCATTACATTTCCTCTCCCTTGTCCAGCTGAGGAGGAGAGAGCAGCTTGGGTGGGCACCTGCCATCCAGCCAGGGTCACCCCACCACAGGGCAGCTCTACTGACTTCTCACAGGTAAATTGTACATTTGCTTCCTGCATTTAACCTGAGACCCCCCAATGAGAACTGTCAGGAAAAAGTGACAGCACAAAAGTGCCTTTTCCAATCCAGGCTTAAATAACTAAAAAAAGCAACAAATACAGTGCATCTAAACAAGCATTTTAATATCAATTTATGTAAGTATCAGGTGTTGAAGCATATGCTCTCTACAACACCCAGGAAACCAGTCTTAGCGAAGCCTCCAAAACAACAGAACGTTATCCATCTCAGTGCCAGCTTATTTACTTGTGATGCAAAGGAGTGCAGGATAAAACTGTTCCCACCAGGGAATTGATTCCACACCAGCATTGCCACATGGCCATGAGAAAAGGCAGGCTGTCCCTGCTACTACTCACTCTACAGTTTTTTCCTTGGCTGCACAAAAAATAAGACTGACCATGGTTGCACCGGTTGTAAAACCACAAATTCTTGGAATGGGAGACAATTATTAATGCCTACGAGGTACCATTAATTTAGATTTCTTTTCTGTCCCAACAGATTGGGATTGCTGATTTTTATGAGACTGAAAGGAACTTCCCATTTTTAAGATCACTATCTGTCCATCAAATTTAGCTGAAATCAGTCAACTGGCTTTCAAAATTATTGGGGGGAAGAAAGAGAGGCTGTATAAATGATAGTGAAAGTCTTATTTCTGTGAAGAAGGTAACAGCAAGCTGACCAAGTTAGTTCAGAGTCTGTCAGAAACTGTAACCAACTTCCTATGGTGAACACTCAAAGCTGTTCTGTAAAGAATTGAGAATTAACACAGGAAATATGGGCAGATGGTGTACAGTAATAGCATTTCTGTCAGCATCTCTGATTCACCTAAAGTATTAAGTGGGAGCAAATTCAAAAGTGTGGAAGCTGCAGTAAAGTTCCTACATGTCTCTCCCTGGAGGCTGCGGGATAAAGTCGCAAAGATTTTAAAGTGTTTAAAGGAGTAAACATTTAAGGAACTCATCCTTGTAAGGAGTCTCATCCTTGTGGGCTCCAAAGCAGATAATGGAGACTACTGACCTTGCTGCAGTTTTGTTTACATCTTAAGTAATTTGTAGTTAACATTTTGAGGTTAGCAAGCTGCTTTTGGAAAACAGCTCTGCCTTCTTCGCAGGGTTCTTGCCATCTCCTAATGCCTGCAGCCTACCAAAGAGGAGACACGTACACCAGCATGAATTGTTCTACTGCCTGTCCTCATTTGGAAGATTCCCAAAGAATAAAGTCTCTGTACTCTTATGTGCTAACAGTCCGAGGAGAACTGAGGTTGTGTATAAGAACAGAAGTACAGATTGTCCTTTCTATCAGAGGGACTTCCAGTCACTTGCAAGTTTCACTTTACTTGGAGGTATTTTGAACAACTGCCATATGGACCCCAAGGCAGCCTTTAGTGGGCATCTTGGCAGGTTTACCATGCTAGTTTGAGGTCAGCACAAGAGCAAGATACAGATCTACTCTACTGGACTAAATACAGATATCCAGTGTAGACAACCACTTTCGAGGTAGCCTCCTTCAAAAAACCAAAGCAAACTTCATCAGTATTATCACTGCATTGTAATCTGAAAATCATGGACATGAAGTCCCCATCTAAGATGCCTAAAATGATCACTCACACCCTAAAAGCAACTTTGTCCCTCAAATGCCTAGAAATGGAGCATAGATGGCTATCCCAGATGGAAGCATCCCTTGCTGCCTAGGGCAGTGAAAACTTTAAAAGACACACTGTCCAGCTGCCCTCAGTTAAATGTAATGTCAGAAGTTTGCCCCAGCTGCCATCAGTCTTCTTTGTATTCTTCAGTCAATTACAGGAGCAGTTTATTTGTGCCTTGCCAGTGCCAACCCAGAACATGGGAGCAGTGCCTGGGTTTGCACTCCTGGGCATGTAGCCAGCACCTGCAAGCCATGGACTGCCCTTTTCAGCTGAAAGGGAGGAGCACCTTTGGTACCTACGGCTATTGTGCAAACCACACACTGGGCAGATGAACAGCAGGCTTAAAAGAGAAAGAACATGGCTGAGATGCATCTCACTTTTATTTAGATAACCCACTAGTGATCAAATTCTCATAAACTGCATATTCTTACGCGTATTTGGAGTAAGTGGAGTTAGGCACCTCAGTTCCTGAAAGCTTGGATGTGGGCTGCTGCCGGAATTGTGAAACACTTCAGTACCTTTTTAACTCTATCCCTAGGCTCCCTTAATAAATATTTGAGATGAATGAGGCTGACCCTTCCCTAGTCACCTGTCACCACATGCACTGTACACTCCACTCCCAGTCTCACCACACCCTTTGGTTTGTCCCTGTGCTTGCTTTATGTACCTGCGTGTTAGGAGAAACTGGGAAAGGCAGTTTAATTGTGGAGGAAAGACCACAGCTGGGGAAGGAGTTCACAAGTCTCCTCTCTGCCCTAGGCCGGGAGCAGCAAACAATGCCAAAGCTTACTGGTTATCTGGCTTGTCATTCTGGCTGGGAGGGGAGTGGCAGACTGGGGAAGAAGCACTTTAAAAGAGACCAAGGAAGTGAACTTGGGATGTCACTGCAAGGCAACCTTCAGCTAAAGCCAATTACATCCAGGCACCTAGAGATTACAAGGAAGAGTACTTTGAGGTGAAACAAAGGAAAGATGAGGGGGATGGCAAAGAGAAGACTTGAGCTGTTCATTTTCAGTGCGAGTGAGTACTAATTTGGTTATGTTCTCAAGGGTTGGGTAGAAGGAAACAGCACTACAAAGTCGGAACACTTTAATGCACTCTATGAGGGGGTTTCTTTTTTTGTTTAGTAAAGGTTCCTTTGTGTTTATGATCAGACAAGTGTGTGTGGTGCCTCTATGCCCAACGTCCAGGCACACGTGGACATATCCTAAAGCCTCAAGACAGTGGGGAAAAATGCTGTTCTTTATGAGGCTTGAAAATATTTTTTTTAAAGCAGTTTTTCTGGTTTCCATTAAATACAGTGTTTAACTCTGAAGAAGGAACTTCCTTATCTGGGAGTGGAAAAATCATAGAACGGCCCTGGCTGGAAGGGACCTTAATCTTGTTCCAACCCCCTGCCATGGGCAGGGACCCCGTTCACCAGACCAGGCTGCTCAGTTCCGTTCAACCTGGCCATGAATCCTACTCTTCTATACATGAATCTGCATGTACTGAACATCTCTGTAGCCTAAATAGTACATCAATACCACTCGTGATCCCTACGTATCACTCACCCCAAGGGGACACAAAGTGATTCCTACTAAAGCACAGAAATCAGCCAGCTCACCCTGGCCCTTCATCACTGTCTTGCCCTTTCTCATCTCTGCCTTGCAGAGCAATTCCAGTTCTCAGTTCCACTGCTTTTTATCTTATCTCATCTTCTCATACCAATGTTCCCACACCTTCTTCCAGGCTCCAGACCAAGCTACACTCATGGAGTTGCTTTTTTTTAAACTAAAAATCATGAAAACCTCACTTCAATAAGACCCACAAGAAGGAAATTCACAAAGTTTAACGTAATTAGAAAAAGTGGATGTGCTCTATATGCAACAAAGGTCATGATTTCATGATCATTATGGAAATTGTGTAATTTTTCATTATTCTCATCTTTCATTCCATCTAAATTATGGATGGTGAACTTTTCAGAGCAGAAATATGTACGTTGGATGGAGCTCTTTTTTTTTTTTTTTTGCCTGTATGGGCAGAACTCAAATGGCAATAATTTAGTGTTAAAAGACCTGTGAAAAATTTCTGGAGGTGCAGTGCAGGAATCTGCCGTACCTTCTGAGTGGAGAAGTGCAGTGCAGTGCTGGGATGCCAGAGCTGCCCTGAATGAGCTGCATCAGGATTCTGGTGCTTGGCTGAGTTCTGCAGTTGTGTGAGCAACTGGTACCGTGAACTCCTCGATGCAGGAAAAGACACAAATGGCCATTTTACTGCAAATTTCACATTTAAGAGGTTTTCTCTCTCCTGCTTTGGAATTGAATCTTAGCTAAATTCTGAGGTAAATGAATTAAAAATCAGAAAATTTCCTTGTCAAAATGAAGTAAAACATTTCCTCTTTTCCTACTTTTCTCACTAGCCAAATCTACCGAGAGAAATCAGCACTCCTAATTTTGCTTGATCAGAATCTCGTTTTTTTCAGCAAACAAAATATTTCTCTAATTGTTTCTGGCAGTATTGATTTTCTTTCGATCCATTAACAATTAGTAAGGAATATGAAAGTAGACGTGATTTTTTTCTTTGTACAAGTACAAATCTTAAGTTGAGCAGAGGGAGATGAAACCTTTCTCAATTTCTTGAGTTGTTATAAATATATTAATTGATAACACCAAAAAAAGTAATTCTAAGGGTTAAATCTAGGTGATTTAACTGTCTGGTAGTACATAGGCTATTTGTCCTCTCTCCTTTTATGGAATTCTTTCTGAACTGGCCTCCCCTCCTTCCAGCCATACTTTGAATAGATTCTGTTTTCCCTTACAAAAAGAACTCCAACCCTTGAAAAATGAACCACAATCTCTACACATGCTGACTATGAAGTGAGATGTGGTAAGAAAGGGGAAGGAGGAAATCAAGCATGAGTGAACAGCATCCCAGAATGAAACTGTGCAGCTTCCCTCAGAGAGGGAAGCTGTGGGATCCAGAAAGATGCGGGTGACAAACATATGAGCATCGCAAGAAGTGGGGCAGTGGGGTGACAGCACCAGATGAAAAAGCAGTCCCGTTTGTTATAGGCTGTGTCTCTTGCACGTGGTGTTTGCTCCAGCTGTTCCCCAACTCTGTGCCACCCAAGACACGTATAGAAAAAAAGAAAGATCTCAGGGATTTGAGTGATCCAACTGGAAAAAGGAAAAGAAACCTTAGGACTGGGCAGTCTCTTCTCTGCCTCGGGGCTCAAGTTAATGACCGACCTGTCAGTGAACCCCAGCCTGCTGGAACCAGTTTGAGTGACAAAAGGATCAGGAAATTGGTTTTGCTTCATCTTCTAGTACAGACAGTGGTGCTTTTCACCTAAATGCAGGAAAGCACCTCTATCCAGTTGCAACAAGCAAAGAGAAAGCTTTCACAGGTGTCTCTCATTCTGAGGGGATATGAAAACAACAGTCAGAAAGAGCTCTGGGGCTACGCAAACATGGACCTTGCCCTGGGTGCTCAAGAGCAGGTAAAAGACCTGGGAGTGGCTGCAATAAAAGTATTCGAGAAATACTTTGCCCTGATAGTTTCCTTCTCGTAGCTGTCAGCAGCTGTAAATGAAATAACCTCCATGAGAACAGAAACCACCGCCGCCACGTCACAAAGCAAGAGGTTAAAACACAGGCCTAACTAATGAACTGTGTGAGACCACAGAGCAACTCGGTTGGGTGGCAAGGATGTAGAAAGATGAGACCTTTGGCTAAAAGCACATTCCTGTGCCAGTGTAATTACCTGAATTGCCACCTGCAGATTCTTAGCTAAGTGGCAACAAAACCTCTTGGGTCCCTACACTGTTATTTTCTATCACTCGCTGCTAGTCAAGGATCTGGCAGTGTTCAACTCACCAATGGCTTTCTCTTACTGACCTGATGCAAGTGGCTGGGCTTTTCCTGTCTAAAACAGCAAGTATTGGTATTCCCAGCCAGTCTGCAACTCGAGCCAAACACCCATTGCTTTCTCTCTTACACCTTACACTTCCTTATAGATCTAATCTGGACAAAGATATGACAGAATGAGGGCTCAAAAGTTTGCTAGACGGCAACTTTTCAGACAAACCCTTTCCATGGAACACCGATGTAGCTTCCTGAAGGAAACCTTTCCCACCACACGCAGCAGGCCCCTCGTAGGGGTGAGCATACATCTCTGCCCTCCTTAAGCCCCCTCCTTGCAGCACCACGTTCCTCTGTGCTGTAGGAGTGCCTCTGAGCAGCACTTCCTTTCCTGCCATTTACATTCCTTCCAAATGATTCAGTCTGGTACCATTAAAAAAAAAACAAACCAAACCCAAGCACAGAACCTACACAAACTGTTAGGAGAAAGCAGGTGTTTTTAACCACAGATCCCCTACAGGCATGAAGGTCATTTACGGCAGGGCAGAGGCAAATGTCCATCTCATTTCTGAGAACAACTAAAAACTGCCCACTAGGTAACGCTCAGACATGATGAATTCAGAGCAACTCAGATGGAACACAGTGTACAAGAAATACCTGCCCTGTGCCCTGCATGCTTCACCAGGGCACAGAGGGATTTCTGTTTTATTCAGCTCTCAACTATTATGGTGCTCCAGGGGCAGGAACTTGAGTTCTTGGGGAAAGGTGACTACTGCCTTACTCATTTATGAACCCTAATAGCTATTCTTCCCTCATTTCTTTGAATCACTCTTTGCTTTTCTAGGTTTTTCTGTTTTCAGGGCATTGCATGAACAGGTTTTGATTCCCTAGCATAAAACGTCGCTTTTCTATGGACTTGGATTGAGGCAAGTTCTTTAACAGTTTTCCTGATCCCTGAAATTTGACAATATCAGTTTGTTAGTTTAGCCTGAATCCTTAAGACTGGTGATGCACTTTCAGTATCTGTTTATGTCTCCCTCTGTATATTCTGAACTGTCAAAGGATGTCAGTCATACTGAAAGAGGGCTCAGGGAAAAAATACCAAAACATCTTTCTAAACTCCGTGGCAATGTATGTCTAGGCAAAGAACCTCCTTCTCTCCCTCTTCTTTTCTCCCTCGAAACACACAGTGAAGAGCAGAGTTGAGCTCTCAGCCATCCTGTGCAGCAGCTTCCTATAGTCAATCAGCCACCTCTTGCTCAGCAGGGAATGTCATGGATGACAGCGGGAATGTGGGGTTACTGTGGCACGTGAGAAAGCCAAAGCAACAAAATGTGGAACCCAGATGTTGCTGCTTTTGCTGAGTGTAGAATTTATTCTCTTCCCAGTTCTGGTGTCTGCTCGTGCCCTCACTGTGGAAGCACCGGCCAAGCAGATACAGGTGGCGCGAGGAAGGAACGCGACTCTCCGCTGTAATTTCAAAACTGAGGCTTCTGTGGACAGGGGAGACATTGTTGTCTGGAGCAAAATCAGCACTGGGGTAAACCATAGAGAAACACGTGTCAGGGCATCCAAGTGGGGGGTGGCTGGGGAGATGGAAGCAGGACTGTGGGTGGGAATGTGTGTGGGATGAAAAATATGTCTCCAAGACTTTTTTTAATCTAGAACTAAGCGAACAGAAATGCTGATCTAGATGCAATTTATCCTGAAGCATTAGGCAAGCCCCCACCCTTCTTCCTCTCTCTTGGTCTCACTACTGGTTATTGAGGATACATCACTGTATGTACTGCGGGGTTTACATCTATCAAAATATGTTAAATACTAAGATACCTTCTAAAAAGATATGTATATTCTTAATATACTCTATGTGTGTTATACATATGTATTTATATATATGCATATCTTTGATACAATATAAAAAGTCTCAAATGGATAGTAATAGTACATGGAGAGATTCTTGAAGTCTCCTACATTCATATGGAGTATCTGAAGGTAAGAAGACTATTTTAAAGTTCTCCTTGACTTCTTGAGAATTATTAAGAGAAGAAGCAGCCTTTGGAGATCTCCTTGCGAGAACTGCCAAGGGTTTATTCTCTGAAGATCCTTGCTGGAAGGATCTGTGTAACCATAGGGGAATTTGATTGACATATGGATCTCAGACAAGACTCACGTTGTCCTGTAATGGAGAGGAAAGGTGAATAAGCCCCAGCAAAAGAAATCAGTGGTCTCTGATTTCACATAAGGTGGGAAGAAAGGGAGTCCAGAAAGAAACACAGACCCTTTTCTGTGTTTTTCCTGCCATTCTGTCAAACTAGTGCAGTTCAAGGCCTTCTCTCCCAGGCTGCTCCCAAGACTGGGCTAATTCACCAGGTTACATTGTAGACTCACACAGAAAGAACTGCGACTGACCCTGTTCCCTCCCTCTCTACCAGACTGACGCCGTCACAAGGTATTTTGATGGATTTGTACAGTATGGCAAGGGCTACGAGAACCGTGTCCAGTTCAGTGGTGACGTGAACAGTGGGGACATCAGCATCACCCTCAGTGATGTGACCATGGAGGACAACGGGACGTACGTGTGCTCCGTCCGCCTGAGGAATGACTCGCCCCGGCAGAGCGCAGTCCTGTCCCTCTTTGTCCTTGGTAAGCAGGGGGATGGAGGCAAAGCCACACTCATGAGATAAAACTGCCCTTCCTCTAATATCCAGATTATTTTAAACAACAGATTTTCTAACAGGGAAAAAAAAAAGGAAGTTGTCATCCACAATTCTATCTTTGGTCTTTTCCTGCAACTATAGAAGTGGGTCAGAAGGCTTAGAGCATGCAACTCCCTCAGACACCTGACTCTAGAAAATAGTCTTTAGAGTTGTATAGTTCACTTCCCTAATAATCCATGCCTCATTACAGAACATTCCTGATCCCCCCTGTGCCTTGTCATACTCCAGTTATCAAAGGATAACACCTAACACTACCAGACACACCCCAAAAAGCATCTTACAATTCCTTGTCTTTCCAGTGCCAAGAAGGGAGAAACAAAATAAGTACAAATTCACTGGAGTTCCTTTGAGAAGAAGGTGGTAGATGCAAGGCCAGCCTCTGTTTAGCAAGAATAAAAACTACAGGAGCAGGAGATGGGCTGAAACAAGAAACTATGTCTAATTAATAAAATTACTTGCTTTTTTCTTCCTTCAGTTGCACCATCCAAGCCTGACTGCAGGATTCTGGGGACACCACAGTATGGACAGACAATCAACCTAACCTGCCTGTCTCATGAGGGCTCCCCAAAGCCCAAATATACCTGGACAAGCTTCAACATACAAAATGAGCCCCGAGCACTAGAAAACAGAGAAGGTAAGGGAAATTTAAAGATATCAAGTCCTTGAGCTCTTTGTAGATGAGGGCTGGAAAGCTTTTGAAATGCAAATACTCTTCAGGCTTTTTCTACATCGTTCCCCGATCAGGATTTTGAGAAGTTGTCCTTTTGATACAAGACATGCTCATAAGTAACTCAGCAGGAGGAAAAGCACTGTAACCTGAAGTAAGGATGGTCAGTAAGTTTTTAACTTCAGCTCTCACCTGGTGAGGAAGCTGTCTCTCCCTGGTAGCAGCCAGAAATAATTCTCGACTGCTGAGTGTAAGGGGGGCATAACAAGAGGAACAGCACTGACTTTTCTAATTGATTTGTCTTTGCATCCCAGTTTGCTTGACAGTGACCAGATCACTTTTTAGGGTGAAGGTAGCAAAAGCTGGCTCTGGAAGCTACTTTACTTCCAGAGGTGATTCCTCACCTAGAGGAAGGTGGCATGAAAAAGTTACATCATTCCTGCTTTGAGCATAAAAGAGGCTTTTGGTTCTTCAGGACTGACACATAAGCCCAAATATTTTATTTGCTTCCATTTTATGTCAGAATCTGAAAAGAAAAGGGAACTGAATTTCCAAGGCGAGACCTTCAGTAGAACTATTTGTAGAGAAAGGAAGGTTTAACACTCTTTTAAGTGTAGCAGCGACAGAGGACTCATATTTTTTCCATTAAACTTTTGTTTTCTCTTGGCCTGCCCAGCTGCAGAAAGACTGAGTCTCTGAGCCTACCCTTCCCAGTTTAACTTACTGGAGGAGGTAAACTAAATATGATGAGACTCCACAGGATATTCAACACTCACTCAAAGCCAATTCTTGTATAAAATACGCCAGGGATGAAACATCACCGGGGACACGAACCTTATTCATCTCTCTGGCCACTAAGTGGTGCCAGCGCATCACGCACAGCCCTGAGCACGCCGGACGTGCTGTAGCAGCAGCTGCTGCTCCTGCTGCCATCCTGCTCTCCCCAGGGTCTCCTCTGATCCATTTCCTCCTCACTGCTGTTTTCACCAGAGCACCCGTGTCCCAGCAGTGTGCCGACTGTCCCCTTGTGCCCCAAGCGGGTTGGACTGTTTTTACAAGCAATTTTTTTCTGTGTTAAGCAAGTCCTACTGCTGCAAAGTGTGCAGAACCCCCTCAGGAGACACTCCAAAACTGACAGTATCTGATCCACATTTTTCTCAGTTTGACTCACTTTGGATTTAACCGGAGGATTTGCATTCCAAGTATATTCTGCAACTCAGAGATACAAACATCACACCAAAAATAAAATAAAAAGAGAAAATATAAATAAGCACAGGCAGTATGTAGAGACTAAAAGAAAATAAAAAATAAAATGAATCAATCATTTCTCAGTTTGCATGCTATTCTACTATTTGGCACTAGGCGCCAGCAGAGAATGAACACAAAGAAGTGAGATCACAGGGAAAAGAAAACAGGAAAGGCATTGGAAAGTGTTCAGTCTTTTGCTTTTAGAGCAAGGATTTGGACCTTTATTCTAAGAAAAAGCACGGACTACACATACAAACATCAGTTGGAGACGTAACAAACAAAAACTGATTGCCTGACTGCCTAAGCTTCAGCCTATGGTGCTGAGCTCTGTTAGGCTGGACACAAAACACCAGTATCATAAGAGTCATGTCACTGCATTTCTTTTCCTTCGTTTATTTTCATAGCCTGTGTGGCTTCTCTCAGACTAGAAAACTTTTCCCTCCACTGCTAAATAACTCAGGTCTGAAATCCTAAGAGCTGGAAGACTGAAAAACTTTTTGTTGTTTTACAAGTTAATTTATCCGAGGGCCAGTTCTGAAAGCCAGATGGTGGTTTGGGCATCTTATATTTCTCAGCAAAATCCAATAAAAAAACCACAAAAACCTAAAAAACAAACAACAACAACAACCAAACAAAAAAATAAGCTGTCACTAAGCACACACACTTCTCTACCCTCCACCTACAGTTTTCTTTCTAAAAGGAATGTTCAAATACCACAGCTTCCCTGTAATCTAAACAGCACACTTCCGTCTGTCCTCCCACAAATCACACTAAAACCCAGCAATGAGCACGGCAGCTCCAGAGCAAATCAGAACAATCCATCAGCTTTAAGCACCTCTCATCACTCCAACCACCCTGGGCTGGAATTGAAGGGCTGCTGTCCCCACCTCCTTCCCTGCTTTAATTCTTTTCTCTTTTGGACTGGATTTGTGTTTCACAACAGGGGAACAAATAACTCTGAAGAACATCTCAGCAGATACCTCTGGCTTCTACATCTGCACTTCAACAAACATTGTGGGGACGGAGTTTTGCAACATGACAGTCAGCGTTGTACCACGTAAGAGAAGGGGCTGCTCACTGGAGGAACAGGACCAGAGAAAGTACCCAAGCTGAGACGGAAAGGGTTAACAGAGGGGAATAACAAGTTTGTTATCTGGCTATTGCACACCTTTGAAACAGACCCTCTCCCCTGGTTTAGTGTCGGTAGAGCACTCACTAACTCACAGAATTAGTACAGCAGTTGCTCAGAGCCAGGGGCTCCTCCCTATCACTAATTGCTCCTGCAGACTTACTGACTACCCAGTACAGAATTACCTCCAGTTGCTGCAGCCAAACAAATGTGGCCTCCACTCAGTCTGGATGTGGTAGGGGGAGATCTGACATCTGGGAGTGGGGTTTGAAGGCCAGTGATTGTGCTGACCATCACTCTCCCTGCCAAGGGCTAATGCTCTCCTTCCCCTGCAGCATCCATGAACATCGCTCTGTACGCCGGGATCATCGCTGGAGTCGTTGCTGCAATCATAGTGATCGGGATCTTGGCCTACTGCTGCTGCTGCCGCCAGAGTGGCAAGGACAGCGACTACGAGATGACGTAAGTGCCTCTCCCCCCAAGAGTGAATGGAACATACGAAGGGTGCTCATTTTCCCTCCAGCGTCGACATATGGATTAGAAAGCACAGGAGAAAGGAATCCAGGGAAGCATGTGCTGCTTTCCCCTCTCAGTTTCCAGCCTAGTGGCTCCCATCTCTTCTCATGGGGTATGTCCAGTAGTGCCAGACAGCTTTGTGGTCTCCAGGGTAGAATCAAAACCTTGGAGCTGAATTAGCATACATGCTGTGAAAGAACAAAATGGAGCTCACACACCTCTTGCATCACCAGCAAGGCTTAATTTATGGAGTTCTGTTTGGTACAGTTCCAATAAGCTTAGAGCAGTGTAAAGCTCCTCTAACAAAATCTCTTCAGTAAGGCTTCTAACTGGTTTTAATTAACATCTCTACTCCTGAACAATATTTTAGGGTGCAAGAAGAGAGGAATGAACACTCCAAGGAGATGCCAACAAGGCAAGAGAGCACAGAGGAGGATGTTGCAAATGCATGAAGAAAGAAGCAAGAGGCCAATGCCATCTTCAGGATTTGCTGAGGCACAGTCACCACTGTAGAAAAGAAATCAGTCCCTCTTTCTTACTGCAAGAAGCGAATAATAAAATGAAAGCTAATGGCTCTGCCTTCAAGTTCTGGGAGAGAACATCCTTGCTTCCCTGCAAAGAAGTGCTTTATGTACAGTGAGTGCTAATACATAACCTGAAAAACACATGTGGAGCACTTTTGCACCCAGTCATCCAAAATTAACCAGTCTTTCTAGACTCCCCCACTTTCTGAAAAAATAAACCAGTCAGATCTATTTGGAGAACAGAGTTGCTGCTGTAGCCCCAGCTCCAGAGAAGGTTTCAAGGTCACCAACTGCAATTCATCGAGGAAGGGGGGGTCTTGTTTACAGTGCCATGCAAATGTCACAGCTTACAGCATCATCCAATACAGCAGCTTTTTCTATGAAGGTCAAAGCAAGCTGATTTTTAAGGACATTAAATGTGTTCTTTGTACATATTATACATGAACACATAAATAACGATATGGGAAAAATTCATAGATGACCAATGAAAGTCTCCTGTTTGGGACAACAATGCACACTAATCCATGGATAAGAAGCTAGATGGACTTGTAATTGGCAGCTAATAAGATCCAGAGACAGGCTAAGAGCCTAGATACTGTCAGACTCCTGAATTTCTGAATTCAGAGAGTTCCTAAATACTAATTCTCATTATCTTATTCTTTCCTCCCGATTGTTGCATGGGCAAGTCAGAAATCGTTCCCTGCTCCTGCTGCTGCTTCTGAAAAAATGACAGTGTGAGAGCATGTACATAGCAGGTGCATCTTTAGCTAGGAAAAAAGTGGGGGGGAAGGCGGGAAGAAGGAAAAATATCTTTTTATTCAAAACTGTAACCATTTAATCAGAAGGACTGTATGCACAAGGTGTGTGCAAACATGGAGAGAACTCCCACCACTGGCATCTTTGGAAGAGAGAGCTGACTGTCTGTCCAAAGGACTGTCAGCAGGGTATTAAAATTAATTAACAGCTGGTTCAGGGTTGTTTGGTGATTTTTTGCCTGTTTGTTGGTTGTGTTTTTTTTAAAAGACATGTACAATAAATTATTTACAGTAAAATATTTATCCTTTCAAAACTCACTCTTGCATCTTCAGGAGTTTCAGAAACTTACTGAAATGCCTCCCACATACCCTTTACTCTCAAATAGTTACCGTAATGAAAATCTAAAATTTAACTTCAAAGAAGAACCAGCAATCCTCCCACATATGACCAGCATTTTCTAGATGTCGAACTATGAAAATCACCCTACCAGAATTGTTATTTTGGCTTGCTTTCTGGCTGCCTTTGTTTTACACAGTATTTTAAAATACAATTACTCATTTGCAGTAATAACCACTGCAAAGACCAACAATAGGAGCTCTTTACAAAGAGCACGCAAACCCAATTCTCTCTGGCAATGAACAACCTGAAATGCAGCTCAGCAAGACATTCTGAGGACCTCTTCCCCTGACGCATGACAAAACACTGCAAAAACGGCTGACTAAAAAAGAAGGTTCCATACAGAAGCTGAAGGCAGATAAAAAATAAAGTGCATGCCTCAGAAACAGAGCTGGTATGTATTTTATTCTCTTTTGTAACAAGCAAGTATAGCGTGAATTATCTAATTAGCACTATAATGCGGTTTTACTGAGAAACAAAAGCTATTTCTAAGTGTTACAGATGTTAGTCAGCACACCCTGCTCCCTCCACCAGAACCCTGTGGCTGAAGAGGGCTTCTGCTGAGGGACAGTAGTGTGGATTCTCAAAGATCTTAGCTGGGAAGACCAGCAAAAGGACTTGACAATTATCAGCAGTATTTATAGCCAGGAAGTGGTTCTGGCCACTAAATAACACTGTGCTACCTGTTCCATACTCCACCTGCAGGATATGTGAGGCTTAATTGCTGCTTGTCAGCTGAAACTCTGAAGGAATACTCTGGTCATTTTAGGCACAGAGAAAAATGCAGATTAGCAAACCTGCACTACGTTACCTGAATAAACCAGCCACGAAATACAGAAGAGATTACATAATGACCCCCCAAAACATGGATTCAATTCCCTGTAAGCACGTTCCACAAGAACAAGAAGGGGAAAAGAGAGACGAACTTGACAACCTTTGAAAAAGAACTACTTAAAGTTCTGCAACACTAAGTTCAGTTCTACACTGAGAAATAAACTGACAGCACATGAAGACATGGCTGAGATAATTCAGTGCTGCTTATAATTTTTCCTTTTTTTGATAAGAGTAATATCCTGGAAGTAGTGCATTTACTAGAATACCTTATGTGTTTTCCCTCAACCAATTTGTTAAACTTAACACAGAAACACATATATTCAAATTTCTAAACACATATATTCAAATTTCTATCTTACTCCAAGTTTTTTCTGTGACTGAATTAGTTACTTGTCTGTCTTCGAAGCAGGAGTAACTCCAGGACTTACCAGCAGTATATCCACAACCTTAAACAAAATTAAACCACCAATAATGTATTTGGAGGGAAGATGAAGAAAGCTAGTGATACTTAACTAATTCCAGAGATTCCATGTGTGTATACCCAACTTCAATACTCACTTCCCTCAAAAGGCAGGGATTAAGGAGAAAACATATGACCAGGCAGGAAAGTAAATTCCTGCTTTATCCTTTTACACACCTAACAGCAAATTACTGTTATGTTCAACTTTCATTATTCACAAACCTATTGTTGGAAGCAACCAGACTAGTCAAGCATGACAATCTTGGCAAATCCATGCTCTTTCCAGACCTCCTCTTCTCCTTCGTGTACCCAAAAAGGTGTTCCAAGAGGACTCGCTCCATGATTGTTCTAAGGAGTCTAGTGGAGCTGAGCAGCCTATGCTTTCCAAGATTACCCTTTTGACAGATAGGTGGAATATTTGTCTCCCATTACTATGGACTTTCTGTGACCTTTCAAAGGTGAGAGAACAGCCTTGAAAAGTTATCAGGCAGCTTCCTCAGCATCCCTGGATGCAGCCTCTCTGGCTCCAGGACTTGGATGGGTCTAGAACTCCCAACTGATCTCCGACTCACTCTTCATCCACTGCTGCTGTTCTCCTGGAACTCTTCCTGAGTATAGAGTTATGGGACCTTATTAGAAAAGACTGAGACAGAGAAGGTACTGAGCACCTCAGCCTTCTCTGCATTACTAAATCACTCACATCGTTCAGCACCAGGACCACTTTTTCCTGTTCAGTCCTTTACTGCTTACACAGTCACAAAAGCTCTTCTGTTAACCTTGATCCCTTGCAAGCATCAATTCCAGGTGAGTGTGGGCTTTCCAAACACCATCCCTACAGACCTGGCACGTGGTTGTGGATTCTTCCTTTATAGTCCACTCCTGTTTCTAACTCCCTCACACTGCACTAGAACTGGGGTGCAGCCCTGAGATCTCTGTGAAGACAGTCCCCCAAATCAATCTACCCGGACTGCTCTTAATGAAATGCCAATCTTAATGAACTCCTTTATTTGCGAGAGCTTCCCTCAGGGATTCCACCCCCTCCCCATTTCCCACATAACCCCAAAGGTCTCCTCTCACTGCCTTCCTTACTCTTCTCAGCATCCTGAGAAGTTTTTCCAGCATTAGAGGAGCTGTTGATCCCACAGCCCATTCCAAGATTCAGTACAGTGCACAATTCAGACAAGAGTTAATTATCTCACCATTCTTGTTGCTAGAGTAACAGCACTCCTTTTCTATTTATTTGTATCATCTGTTCCAGGAAAGACACCGAGGCAGTCTTCTAGCTGATGAAGTTCACAGTACGATGATCAAACCGTCAAGATTAATTCTGGATGCGTTGGAACCGGTACTAAATATATTACAGCCAAATATAAGGGAACACAAGGGAATTTGTAACTTCTCTCCTGTATTTCACCTGTTCACTAGGGATTGAGGGGAATTATTTGATAAATGGCAATTAGAGAAGTTTGTGAGAGCTCCTAACACAGAACCAAGGAAAAGTGAGGGAGCAGAGATAACAAAGGATTAGACTAGTAGAAGCGTTTGCCAATCTCTTCATTTTACTATATCATTGAAATAAAAATTATTGGCTGGCCATTCTAGGGTGACAGTGAGGGATAATAATCCAGCAGAAGTCATCAAGAGGACAGAGACTAGATAAACTTGTTTTTTTCCTGCTCCACTGCAGTACATTTACTCTGCCAAATGGAAAGATGATGTTAAAGCCTTTGCAGTCAGCTGCATGATGAGTATCTACCTCTATCTATCAACCAGAAATTAAACCCAGTTTCACAGGTATACTTGAGTCATTTCACTTCTGGGCAAAGTTTGGAATTCTTACTAGCACAGAGTTGAATTTAAAAGTGCTAATCCTAACAGGTTGAAAACCACAGGCTCTCTGTGATAATTATGCAGATTTTCCTGAAGATATCGGGAACAGAAAACTACAACTATTTTGCAAGGAAATTGAGACAGGGCTTCCTGGAATACAGGTTTTCATTCACCCAACACAAATACTTAAGAACACACCACCACCTGATTGTGACTGCTCAGTGTCTCAAATGGAAGCAAGTTTTCCAGCTGGCTATGACTCAGCCTGGACCTCACTCTTGGGGACCTGTCACAGAACACTCCCTGTGGGATGAGCACCAACTGTGCCATTTCATCAAGGATCACAGCACTGCTTCCCTCCAGTCTGACATGCACCCAAACAGCAAAGCTCAATGCCCAATATTTGACAGACCATTAGGGGCCCTAAGAGGGAGGAAAACAGCAAAGAGCAGCATCACACCCTGGAGCTTGGCAGAGCAGCCCTCAGAGGCCTAGTTCAGAGATCTGCTTGAGAGAATCCTGTGGTGTACAGTCCTGAAAAGAGGCCTGTTGCTTTTTCAAGTATCACCTCCCACAAGATGAACAGCCAAACAAGCAGAGATTGACCAAAGGGCTCCGGACAAAACTCACCCATGAAAAGGAAACATATGGGAGATGGCAGCAGGGACAAGCAACTGGGGAGAAACACAGATGCTGTGTGGGTGGGCAGGCATGGAGATTGGAAAGACAAAGCCCACCAAAAGCTCAATCTGATGAAGCATGTGAAGGGCAAAAAAAAGGATTTCTGTGGGTGCATCTGAATGGGAACAGGGAGGTGATCATGAAGGACAAAGATAAGGCTGTTTCTGCCTTGATCTTTACTGGGAAGATCAGCTTCCCAAAACACAATTCAAATTAAAGACGTCAAACTCAGGTATTTCTGCATGCACAGAATGTATGTATGTATTTAAAAGAATGCTGGAGCAGAGACAGGGGTCAACAGAAACTTCTTCCACAGATCTAGTTTCTGCAGTTTATTGAAAGCAGAGGGTGGACAAGCCAGCAATGCAAAAGTGACAGTTAATTCACAGCTTATATACACAGAACCAGTAACCACTGCTTACTCTGTATTAACATGCTTTGTTTTTCAGTATCAGATACTTACTCTGAAGAGAATGTAAAAGAATGTGATTAACAAGTCAATACACCGATGCCATACACTAGATCAGTAAAGTTGTCACCACAGCCCATTGCTTTCACAACCCTCAAACTATTCTGGCCAAAACCTTTAAAGAGTAGCAATGCATAATTCAACCATTTGCCTACTATTATTATAACAAGAGCAAAACCACCAAGTAACTTTCCAATGTGTACATAAAACCAGGATGATTTTTACCCATTCCCTTAAAGGGAATGAGCAGCTACATTAACAGGACAGAAAGCCAGGTCTGACAATCTATCAGGTGTCTTGTTTACAAACACAACTCCTTAACCAGCACCTACACCCCCCCCCAGACAGAGAGTATCATCGCTGTTACTTTTTACCACATGGAAAGTACATGTTTAAAGCTCCCAGGCTGCATCACTCAAACTCTGCTCAAGGGCCATTCTGCCCTTACTTGGTTTTACTTCCCCTTGAGAACTCTGTCATACAAGTGGGGAGAATTTTACCCTGATTGTGACCCACCAGTCCTATTCCTTGCACTTCAGAGGAGTGCTACAGTTCCAAGTCACCATCTCTCCCTCATCTTTCCTTTGGAAATGGAGAGAAACATTAGCGGTGTTTATTTTTCAAGAACTAATTTTCACAAATTATTTTTTGGAATTTATTTTTTGAGAAACCAAACAGAGTTTCAAATTGCAAAGCAGCTAAGGAAGCAGAGCTCCAAAATGAAAGAATTTTCTATCATCCTTCAGAGGCTGTTAGGGATCTCCCTCAATATATGCGATATAATAGTAATAAATGGGTTCCATCAAGTGAATGTACTTATTTTAATTACATACATCTTATGGTTTTCACTACAAAAAATCCTGCTGTAGGTTGTTGGTTATTACAGTAAGAGTTACTGCTCCAGTTAACAGCCCACTGCTGCTGCATATAATTAGATCTTCTACAGCTTATGTGCTATTTTAAGTTACAGGTGATAAGGCACAGATATGACATGGAATCCTAACGCTTTTTCTCCACTCCTGCTCAGCTTCTTTATCTCACTCTTGCCATAGAACACATTAAGCATAATAACAAATATTCTTAGGTTTGTGCACCTAACTCTGAATAAGTATTTCAATAATACTTTTTGAAGGATTCTCTTCTACGTAAGAATTGAAAAAGGAAGCTTTTATTGCAACGCTGAACTCCCAAAATAATTCAAAGATTACAATTCCGTACGTTTTGAAATGTCAACACAGCAATGACTGCCAGTTACAAAACTCAGAACTTCAGCAACTCTATACAAATGCAGAGAAGCCTTTAGCACTACTGGATAGACACACTCATCCTGTTACAACATTCCCAGGTGCTTCAGGGGTGGGTCTCAGTCTCAGAGGTTTACTGTCTCTTATTTGGTGAAAATCAGAAGGTAGGACAGTAGCCTCAAAGGAAGCAAACACAGAATAATACAAGCAAATTAGGTGATGGGGCAAACAGTTCAAAAAGAAGAATGAAAATGCCTCAGTGATCCTATAACACTGGAAGAAAGGCCTCAACTGGCCTTCCAGCAGCTGTAACAGGTTTCCAACTATAACAGCAATTGGCCTTTTTTCACACACTGATCAGCATGGCTGAATTTATCCATAAATAAACCTCTTATTTTAATTGGGGTTTGTATTTTGTTTGCATTTCTTTTATTGGGTTTTTTTTTCCTATTCAAGAGTGAGCCACCTAATCTTGAGTTTCAGTACCTACAAGGAATGAAATAAGTACCTTCACACAGTTAGTTGCCATGGAAATAGTTTTTCAAAGCTGTACCTCTGTTGAAACAAAACATAGAAACAACTAAAAAAATAAAATATCTCGTATTTCTGAGAATCCGTTGCTTAAACACATATGGACAAGGCTCAGACAACTTTTTGGGCACAAGTTCAAGAACTGTACCTCCATAAAATGGAACAACTAATTTCCCTGAAGAATATTAGTCAGTCTTCCACTTTTTTATGTGCCCTCAAATAATTATGACTAGTATATACCCAGCCTGGCTAAACTTGTTAAATGTATCTCTTTGAATTCGATATTCCTTTCAAAAAATAAAAAAAAAACCTCAAAACACTCAGACTTCTCTCCAGTCTGTAAGTTTGAGGGACATGCATTTCTTAAAAAGAAAAATGATGCAAATTTTTAAAAAAATTAAAAGTTTCTCCTGATGCACACAACACAGTCTGTGCCTCTAAGAACATTAATAGATAAGATAAATTTGCTATAGTATTTCTTTCAAGACGCTTCATATCAAGTCTGCTTTCTTGCCTTGAAAGGCCACTCAAATTCTTCATGGCTTAAACTAATCAATTACAGAAACCTTCAGGACTATTGTACCTTTAATTCCCCTTCATACCTTCAATGCTTCCCCCTGCACCATTTTTTGGAGAGAGACTCCTGTGTTCTGTCCTCCACGTGCAGAAGAGGAGAAGGTTATTACAGAAGAAACAAAGCACTTGTTTAAAGTCACACTGCCACCAAAGAATGCTTCCAACCCAATTATATTGATTAATCAATCTTGAATTTGCACTCCACTCATTAAGAAACAGAAATAGTAGGGCATGTATTTTTAAAGATGCAACTGCCAGGTCCCTTCAAAACAAATCTTTCTGTAGATAACAAATAAGATTTTTATCTTCTTTAAATCTAGTCAATAGTTTTATCATTCTAACAAGAACTTGGACTGTCAAGGGTTGCAGGTGAAAAACTGCAGTCTCTACTACTGGTTTTCTTAGAAACAAAGAAAATTAGAATTTACAGCTGTCCTGAATGTAAAAAAGACTTTCAAATACTGAAAGATTTGAATAGATCAGATGCACTTTTCAGAAATGGAGTAACTCCTCTTCCCTGTACGACACTTCTTTCACACCAAGGGAAGTCTTCACACCACATGGAGAACCACCTATTAAATTTAAAAAGTTTGCAAATCAAATCAGCCTTTACAGCTTGCATAAATCAATGTTCTTTGTTCTTCATATGCTGAGGAGCTGAAGCTATTCCATAGCTCTAATACAAACAGACAGGTTGTGTCCTCCACAGGAGTGTACACCAAGACCATAAGATCTCCTGATTTATAAGTGGAACAGTTTCAGAGTTTAATTCAGCAGATCTTTATGAGCAAAAAAATAAGCTGCAAACCCAGAATTCTTACAGTTATTTATCTTGCAAACCTGATCCTGTTCCTCTGAAGGTTAGCCACAGATTGCCCAGATGAACTGAGCTCATGTGCCTTCTAGGAAAGAAATCCTGACTTCAAAAAGACGTCTTTAAATGAGCAATCTTTATAAACTGAGTTGTGACAGAAAACCTGCAGCAAGGGCGAGCTGAGTTTGTACAGGTACTGATTTAAGTGCAAGGAGAGTATTTCTAAGATGGCCCCTGCCTCAAAGCACCTAAGCTTATGAGAACAGACTGCATGTAGCAGAAAAGTAAGGGGATATACATCAAAGAGCAGCATTTGTAAGAAAAGCTAAATTTTGAGAGACTTTTCTGACTCTAAGATTGTGTCCTGTAAGAAAAGGGCAGCTCTTTACGTTTGTGTCTTCCAAAATTCAGTGCAATCCATATGCCAGAGTAAGCACAGGCCATGCAGAACTGTGCAAGCTTTATGCCACTGATAAGGAACATTTAAACCCAGAAATTTGAAAAAGCAATAACGGGATTAAGTTTAAATATCTCTTTTCCCTTAAAAATGTGAAAGTTTCCAACTCACAATTAGAAGGGATAAACTTACCATCCTGACTTGGAGAACCAAAAGGTCTGTCATATCCAGAACTCTCAACTTTCATTTTCTGTATGAAGAAATAAACATTCAAAATGAAATGTGTGTTCTACACCACTACCCATGAAACCTATGAATTATGGTCAAAAAAACCACAGGTTCAACAGTCTGCCCAACAGATGTCACAAAGGGCAGCACCCAGAGAGAAAACAGCTCACCTGAAATCAGCAAGTTTGAACACTCACATGAACTAGAAATAAGTCAAGGTATCAGTTTAAAGAATCTGACCTGAAAACCAGCATCCAGTTTCACAATCCTGGTACTTGTGCTCTGACCACAATGAGAGACTCCCAGAGGTAGGTGAGCTGTTGTTAGTAGGACTCCATACACGTTGGCTAAAGAGCTACTGATGCAGTAACTTGACCCAGAAAAAAGGAAAATAAGGAAAGTTTGGCTAAGAGGGTTGTAACGCTTATGTATGGAAGCACAGCGTTTCAAATTCCTCAACTGGCAAACAAAAGCAACCTCAGATGCACAGAGCAGATGCCAGAGGGCAGAAGACTTTATGGCAGGAGCTAAATAGTTACTCTGCATCCTTCCAAGACCACCAGCCTATTCTACAACTAAACACAAAATGAAAACAACTGCTTCCCCACACAATAAAACGCAGCACTTAGAACTGTGAAATGCAACACACAGCAGCACCTAGAGATTTTTGAATGAAAGACTATTCATTATTGCCTCTCTAAGTGCTGCTGCTACTACTGACTGAGATCACAAATGGCATCTCCTCATTTCCCAGCTATTTACTTTTCCCTTCTCCACACCAAAAAGAGAACACAAACTTATGACTCTACATTATATATAAGGCAGTATAAAAGTTTCCAAAGCAGAGACATACTAAAATATACCGAGAATTTCTCACCAAATACAGTAAACCTCTGAAGAAAAACAGTGAATTCTAATGCGATTGACACTTCTCTCTACTCTGCAATACTGACAAAATAAAAAGTCATCATACTAGAGAGAACTCCATAGCAATACTCACGCAATTTTCTTACAGGATGCCAAAGCACAGCAGATTATATCGTTCTCCTCATGCCACTTGCACCTACATGAAACAAAGTTCAGGCTCGTTTCAGAAGCACCTATGTTGTTAACCAACATGAACAGTTGGTCTGGTCAGATGGAACGGGAGCAAACATTAAAGATGCTGTCTCTTTGTCGCAGTGACCATGTAGTACCTTGAAAATTTCACAGAGGACCAGAGTTCAGCAGCTGTGCCCTAAGTAGTTTATGCAGAGTTAAAAGCCTGGTTATCAGGCAACCTGCTTTGTGCTGAGGTGGGTGGCAGGGAGAAAAGAGAACTCTGAGAGACAAACGGGATTTAAAGGTAACCATTTGAAGTTTCCCATTAAGATTAAATAGTTCCTCATAGCATAAGCATCCTCACTGTCCTTCCAAATATCTGTTTTAGAGTACAATTTTCCATTCGCCCTAAACTCTTCCTCTAGTGTGAAGATACTTGGGGAAATGCAGAACTACCTCATACAAAAAGACAAAGTGACACTGATGAACCCAGTGGGTCTTGAGATCCATATTCCAAGCAGACTTCCAAGCAGAGGAAAAGTTAAAACCTATTTCTAAATTAAATGCATCATCACCCAATAGGCTCCTGCAGTGCTGCAAGCTACACACCACCTTTTGCACCAACACAGAAGAATGTGAAAGCAGGAAAAGCTTTACTGTTGAAGACATGGAAGGGGGGAGAAAGTACAGATCCTACAAAGTAAATAGTATTCCAGCTGTGTAATAGAGAACATTTGTTCTGGAAGAAAAAAAGAACAGATAGGATCTTGCTTAATCCTATCCTTGAGAACTTGATTTATAGCAGTGGCAAACATAATTTGTCCCTCATCACAGCAGCAAGATGCAGCATTTGATGTACAGCAACAGCCAGGTCCCATCCAAATTATACTTCTAAGAGTCTGAATCTTCTCACTTCTGTGAGTTCCAGTTAAATGCCACAATGTATTTTATTCCCATTTTTGTGCCCTTCCTTTAAATTAGGTCTCAGACTCAGCATTAAAAAGCCACCTGTCTTTACACTTCTTCTGGAAAAGTAATTTTCATTTTCAGTTGTACTCATGATGTGACAAGAAGCATTTCGATTGGAAGGCCTAGCAGCACACAAGCTGTCTGAAGAGCACCAGGACATGCTAACACACATTTACACAAAGAACCAGCCAACATACCTGGTGTTACTGGAGAAATCCCACAGGCAGGCATCCAGTTTTCTAGACACCCATGTCTTGGATGGCTCCTTTAGGTATTTCTTCAGGTACAGTTCTACTATCAGGTCTTCTACAGAAAAAAGCTGTAGATGGCTCTCAATGCCTACAGTTCAGTGAAAATCCAGGCCAGGAGAAGAAGAGTCAGTGAATATTCTGCTCAGCTCACTTCTCAGTCAGTCCCTTTTTATTGCCCAGCCTCTTACTGGGATCAGAGTTATTCCACCAGTGCTTTTCATAAAACCTGGCTTCACAGCAAAGTGGGCTTTCTACAGTGACAGGGAGAAAAGAAGAGGAAGAAGCACTCAAAGAAGTTGACTACCTTCTATGAAAACTCTTGAGGCATGATTTTCAGACCAATACAGCTGTCCATGACTACATAACCCTTATTTCTGGGGGTAGGGAAGAGAAAAGAAAGGGCAAAAAGGATCCATTTCCTACCTGCTACGCTAGCCATTCGACCGAGGCACCAGTTAATTCGGAATCTGTCGTTAAACTAGAGGAAAGAAAATTTTTGTCACCTCTAAGGAGCACAGCACAAATTCTCACTGTGCCTGAAAAAGTCACCTCCAAACCAGAACTGTTTGTGGGACTGAATGTACACTCTTCCTGAAAACTATCTTGAAGAGGAACCACGTTTCATGCACATCTCTTCAGAGCCCTCTATTTATGGATGGAACCCAAGATCTTGACCCTCCGAACCTTCTTAAGGACTAAGATTAGGCTTGAATGGAATTGAAACATAATATACCTGTTATGAAGCCTAAACACCTCTGAATCCTAACATTTTATTTTGTTCCTTGACAAATGAAGCTTGAGCAAACATTAAGACACATGGTATTCTCATGGGCAAGGAGTTCCAAAAACATAATAACATCCTCTGAAAAAAACAGAATTGTTTGACTATTATTGAGCACATTTAGTTTAAGTCAATCTTTAAAAGCCCTTAACCTAAGCCAAAAAAATGTCAGAGACCAACAAATTCTGTTCACCAGTAGGCTAGAGCCAGAAGTACAGGCTGAAAATAAGAAGACAGAAAATTAGGTCTCTGCTTTATAAAAAGATTAGCTTCCAAAGGCCATTTCTTCCTGCATTGGAACTGGGACACATTGGACATGAGTGTCTTTTCCCACTTATCTGCACCCTGATTAGGGTTTAGAGTGAAGTAACTTCTTAGTCATCCAAGAGAAGTGAAAGCAGAAGTTTAGATTTAGAGCATCTTACTTTGACCTTGGCCATACCCTGCAGAAAAAGCGAGGCTGGAACCCTCTGGCTGGCTGGGCAAACTCAAGAAGTTCCTGTAAGACAACTGCGTAACATGTACGTGGAAGATGAAATCCAGATATAGGGATCTTATGAGTTTCAGCACCTAGTGAAGGAGAGGGAACGGGGGCAGGAAATAAAAAAAAAACACAAAAACTTGTGAGAAGTCCTGTTTCCTTAAATGATACAGCTCCCTCCTCCTTCCTGTCTTTTTCTATACATACATGTATCCACACAAACACACACTCCTCCCCTTCTCCACAGTCAGTGTCTGTGATCAGAGCTATCAAAATCTTGCTTCTGTCAGCAGAAGCCTGGCAGGTCTGGGCTGTGAGCAAACACACACACACTCCTGCCCCTTCTAAAAGGCCATTATCCAAGTATTGGACATAGCAAAACACAGGCCAAGTGTGTTCCCTCTGTACACAAGGGGAGGAAGTGTCCTAATAGCAACGAACTGGAATCTATAAATGTTACTAAGAGTCATAAGGGAAACAAGGCAGGCCAAGGCAGACACAACAATGGCATGAACATTTTAACTTTGCAGATTAAGTTGCAAAATATAACTTTTAAATATAAACCAGCATCTTTGAGTTACCCTGTTATTAATTAGCACTTCATGCTGAAGATATACAAAAGGACTATCAAGGGAAGGACACACTGCTCAGATGGGCTTGATAGGTCACACATTGGGCCACACACAATTGTCCCATATTGCAGTTACTATTGCATTAAAATAGGAAAACAGGATACAAATAATTCTGCCATTGACAAAACCATTTTGAGTGAAGTGGTTTGTCACTTGCAGGTACAAGAAATATGCAAAGGGTGACTGTGACAAGCCACTCTAACATCTCTTCTCTTTGAAATTTGACAAGTTCCCAGAAACTGCAGACTTAAAAAACACTTGGATACAGCTCAGAGAAGCTGAACCTAAAACTGTGAACCTTTGCATGTTATTCTTTTTCTCCTCTGATACTCACTAGCAGCCTGGCAGTGGTACCGAAAACCTCGTGGTGGTGCTTCTGCAGGAGAAAAAGAACAGTCACCCAGCATCCACAATGACAGATCCTTAACTCTCAACTCCACACCAATTCTCATATATAGAAGGAAACAGCTTCATCTTCCCTTGCGGCCTTGTACAAGTGCCACAACTATTTTTGAAAAAGCTATGATTTCTGTTATATGCATTTTAAAAAACAAAGTACATTGCACAGTGTGTTTAGGTGCAATCAAGAGAAACATTCCTTGACATGAAACACAAATTACAAACATCTGAAGGTCTTCCTGGACTTATTCCACCCTCCTTGAAGTTTCCTGCAGTTCTGACACTGAAGCCATCTCTACTTTCTTGGAACTCACCTGGATCTATGAAGTGATGGAAATCAGCCATGATGCCATCCTGTAGGGAGTACCTGACACACCCAATCTCACAAGGAAGGAAGCGCTGCTCACACTGGGATGGCAGCTTGCCATGGCTGTAAATGTCCAGGAAGTAGAAGATGTCTACAACCACATCTGCCAGGAAAGAACAAAACCATTTGCACACAAGCCTCCAGACGTTACAGCACAACCGAGTGAAGTAGGGTAACAACCAAATAAAACATGCAGATCTTTCCAAGATGACACAATAACTAATACTTATGCACGAGCCAGGTGTATCAGGAGACCTGGTACTACTTCCATAGATGCTACTGTAGAGATCAGGCCAAAAAACCCCACAAATAAAAGCAAAACCGAACAAAAAACCCTACCAAAAAACCCACAACACCCCCCAAAAAAACCACATAACCCCCCCAAAAACAAACAAAAACCCACTACAAAAACAAACAAACAAAACACCAGGAAAAAAAAATCTCCCGCTCCCAAAAAAGCCAAACTCCAAACCCATAAATTTTTAAGAAGCCTGGAATCCAACAGGAACTACTATTCCTTTTAATGATAGGTCTCTTTGCACTTTAGGAAAATAAGGACAAGGGGAAAAAAAAAAAAATCAATATCTGCAAAGCAGCCTCACAAGCTCAATTTAGTAACTTACACAAGTTAAGTGAGCTGGTAATAATCTTATGGGACAAGAAGATGAGAAGTCTGCTAATTAAAAGCATTGCTTCTCCTCCACCAAATGAGCTCCCAAAGAAAGCAGCAAGAACACCCAAACAAATGTTAATATATGAATCTATCATTTACTGATTTTAAAAGTATCCAATTATAAAAAATATTTCACTACACACCTTAATCCTTCTCTTCATGACTGTCACATAGCATCCTCACTGAAGTTTAAGGTAGCCATTTACTCCTCACCCTTTGATGCCCCCCATCAAAAAACTCCTACTTGCTCCATGAAATAATAGAGATGTGTAACTGTTTTCACACAGAAACAATGCTGTATGCCAGGCTGGCATTGTGAGCATTACCTTTTATCACCTTTCAGAATAGCATAATATTCATTAGGTAAAGGATTACAAATATGTTCATTACTCAACCCTAATTAAAACATCCACTTGAAGACGGGGTACAGATAAGGAGGGTTTCATTTTTGAGAGTTCTTTCGATAAGGAAGCAAGTCAGGATGTTATAAAAGGCACCAAGACTACACATCTTCTCTTCTATTCTCCCAAAGAGGCCAGGCCATTGTTTTATTGAATACCTCTACCTTACAAATCTTGAACTTCGATATCTAATAACTCTTCACCCTTTAAAACGAATCATAAAGGCAGGACTTGAAAAATTACTTTTTCTTAAAAAAAAAAAAAACAAAACAAAAACAAACAAACAAACCCTTGAAATAATTGTTAAGAAACTTTTAGCGGCTATTCTCCCACCAAGCTAAAAAACAGAGGGTAGAAATCTTAGAGATTTGGGGGGGGGGGGGGAAAAGGGGCATTTTCCACAACTTCCCTCTATACTACCTATTAAATCAGTAGCAAAATAGTTTAAAACAAAGAAGAATAGTTTCAAACAAAGAACAGTTGACACAGGTGTCTATTAGCAAATGTAAACAGCCTTTGTACAGGTACCACTGAGAACATCCACAGAAGGCAAACTTTCACCTACGAGGATCAGTGGCTTTAGGATTACCATACCCTGATCATTATTCCAAGACACAGCAAAGGCATCTGGCAAAGAAGTAACACTGGGCATCTTTTTGGTCAGAGAAGCAGGAACTGGATCACCCAGATAACGTGTCTGGAAAAGATGAGAAAGTTAAAAAAAACCAAACAAACAGATAAAAAAACACACAGAGTCTTCTCACCCCAAATGAAGTCCTTCAGTCCTTATATTGGAGGAAAATGTAACATCCACTATAACAATTATGGTTAGGTGGAATAACTCTGCAGTTTATAGAAAAAGTACCTGTACTCCTTCAAGCCAGGAAGGCAATATTTCTCTTCAATACCTTCATCAACTCACTATAACTGTAAAGAACTACAACTAAATTTGCAAACTGTCATTAAAAAAAAATTTCTTAGGTTCAACCACTTATCTCTGGCAAGGAACTCCTCAAACTGGAAATTCAAGTCTTTTTCCCCAAAGATTTATTAATAAAAGCACATGGCATATGTGTTAGTTGTCTTTGGTCAGGAACAAATTCATGAAAAGCTCATATAGCCACAAAGAAGTCATCAGCTTGTTCCAGCAGAGAGCAAGGAAGAGGGGCATGCACGCCCATGAACACTGAAAACCCACTCAGGAACAATAAGCTTTTAATAGGACAGGAAGAGAAGCCTGGCAGGCTTACAGAACTCAATCATTCAAGACCCAAATTGAGAATAACATCCACGTTCAGGTGCACCGATTACAGACAACCATCTTAGCCAAAGTTAACCGGTTATCAGTTTGAATTATTTAAAGCAAAATGAGGAATGATTCCCACCTAAGTAAGCTCATCCAAAAGATGAACACAAACTTCCACTACACAAAATGGCTGTCTGTGTATAGGCCTGTGATTAACAAACTGAGATCCTACAGAATCTCATATATACACATTTCCCCATTTGCACTGACGAGCAGCAAGGATGGTGTTCTTTATTTTGGTAAAGCAATTATTCCTTTCCCTGATTGCAGACTTCTGAAATGCTACAACTTGTGGAATGAAATACAGAAGCCTCCATTTATGACTTAGCTGTCGTTGCACTTAGTTTTTTACAATATACAGAAATGGAATGTCATTAATCACATACCCTCAGTCTGCTAAATAACAAGATGATCATCATATTTTAAGCAACTTCTTCCCCAACAGGGAGTCCCCCCCCAAAATCAGAAAACACTGCCTAACATCCCCCCTACTAGTCTAGACTGACCAATTTAACTAATCCAGATTTACCAGTCACTCCAAACTACGACCATTCTGTAGCATCACAGAAGTGTTTTAAAGTCCTAAAATTTATCCTTCCCACTAATTCATAGTTCATAGTTATTATCTAGTAATAGAACATGAAGTAAATGCGCTACTATCCATTTACTCAATCAGGCTCTTGCCTTTGACACACAAGTTTTTACACTGCCAGCAAAGACTGGAATAAAATTAAGTTTTCTGACACCTCACGTAATTCAAACTCTGAACTAAACTCTGCTTCTGGGAACTGTTGGGAGAGGAAAAGAGACAGAAAAAACCCAAAAGGTATGCACACCTTTTCAAAACAGTAAACAGTAGAAATGATCTGTTCACCACTATTTCCAACCACAACCACATTCATCTTAACCTAACAGCTTACTTTATACTGTCTTCTACCATAGCATTACCAGTCTCTTCACAATCAAACCAACCTAGAAATAATGGCAAAGTGCAATTCTATTTGTGCACAAGGCTGCAACATTTCATCCACCTGGTTCACCACACAGACACTCAGGAATAACAAATTTGCTGCCTGTAAGATGTGCTTTCAGGCCATCAGACAAGAAACACGTGAATTAATGACAATCAAAAGCTACGTGAACCTATGACCAGAAGTTGTATCAATTTGCAGTATTATAAATTAAAAAAATACTGTTAAGTCAGGCACTGCAAAATACTATTAAACGTGAAGCTAAGATGTTAGAAAAACACATTTTACTGGGTAAAAAAGCCCAAAGGAACGAGCTGTGCTGGTTTAAAAAAGGTGTGGAGTATTCTCACACTCAATTCAAGCCACAACAATTATCTGGTAACCTTCATAATGGTATGATCTACTACAGCAGCCATAACCTCCCCAGGCTGGAGGCTATGGAGAGAGGTGACCTTCCACACCATCGGAGCTGACCAAACTCTAGCCCCACTTATTCCTCCCTCCTAATTTAGCTACTGAAGGGTGTTCCATTTTCAGCTCTTACCTCTTTCTCGGTTTTCTGAGAGCGATTCTTTCCATTCCACTTACGAGCCTTCTCCAGGTACTCTGCCTTTTCTTCCTCTGTCAGCGACTTGAAGGAAAAGGAACTGTTATAAAGAAGTTTTTATCTCTCCCTTCTCCTGGTGGCCCCACAAACCAACAAACTCCACGTTGAAAAAAAAAAAAAATAAAATTACTCCTGCATTTCCAAAGGACATTATCGACGAGCGCCAAGCCTGACTCAAACGCTTCCAGTAGCTTTTTTTTCCTATGGTCATCCAAACACCCAGCAAGCACGTGCTTTGGAAGGATCTCCAGGTGAGGGCAGGTCAGCCCTGCCACAACACAACCCAGGGATCTCCTGGAACTACCCACAACCCAGGGATCTCCTGGAACTACCCACAACCCAGGGATCTCCTGGAACTACCCACAACCCAGGGATCTCCTGGAACTACCCACAACCCAGGGATCTCCTGGAACTACCCACAACCCAGGGATCTCCTGGAACTACCCACAACCCAGGGATCGCCTGGAACTACCCACAACCCAGGGATCGCCTGGAACTACCCACAACCCAGGGATCTCCTGGAACTACCCACAACCCAGGGATCTCCTGGAACTACCCACAACCCAGGGATCTCCTGGAACTACCCACAACCCAGGGATCTCCTGGAACTACCCACAACCCAGGGATCTCCTGGAACTACCCACAACCCAGGGATCGCCTGGAACTACCCACAACCTACTGCCACCCCGCACAGCACACGAGCCAGGGGCTGCCCTGGCAGCCGAGGGGGAGGACGGCACAGCGAGAGACAGCCGAAGCGCCGCTCAGGCTGCCCACTTGAAACGCTAAACACACCGGCACCGGCCGGACCCTCCGGAGAGCCCACACTGACCCTGTGCCCCTCACGCCGCCCCCCACCCCGCGCCGCTCGCCGCCCCTCACCGCCCACGCCTGGCGGCAGTGCGGGATGGCGTCCACCACGCGGGCCACGGGCAGCCCCCGCCGCCGCAGCTCGGGCAGCTGGTCGCTCACGAAGCAGAAAAAGGGGCTGACAGAGCCTTTGCGCCGCGACATGGCCCCAACTCCAGGCTCGCTCGCCGCGGTGGGACAGCGCGCCCCCTCTTGAAGGAAGGGTGGGGCGGTGCCCTCACGGTTTTGGCGGCAAGGGCGGGGGGCGGCCATTACCCGACATGGCCGGAGGGGCGGTGCCCGCCCATCTGCTGCTCACCTGGGGCGTCAAAACGATCCCGGGTGAGGAGCGTCCTAGAACTGTTCTTCTAGAGAAAGGAGACTTAATCAGTGCGACAGGTAGCTGCCAACAAGCACTAAGGCTCACAGAATCGTAGAATGCTAAGGGGTTGGTTGGAAAGGAACCATAAACACTGTACCGTTCCGACTCCCTGCCATGGGCAGGGATACCCTCTGCTATCCCAGGTTGCTCAGAGCTCCATCCAACCTGGTCTTGAACACTGCCAGGGATGGGGCATCCACAACCTCCCTGGGCAATCTGTATTCCAGTGCCTCATCACCCTCACAATAAAGAACTTCTTCCTAATAGCTAACCTAAATTTCCCCTCTTTGTGTTCAGTTCTGGGCCCCCACTCCAGGAAAGGCATTGAGGTGCTGGAGCGTGTCCAGAGAAGGGCAGCAGAGCTGGGGAAGGGTGTGGAGCACAAGTGTTATGAGGAGCAGCTGAGGGAGCTGGGGCTGTTCAGCCTGGAGAAAAGGAGGCTCAGGTGTGACCTCGAAATCCTGGAAAGGAGGTTGTAGCCAGGTGGGGATTCCTCTCTTCTCCTAGGGAAGAAGTGACAGGACAAGAGGAAATGGCCCCAAGTTTTGTCAGGGGAGATTTAGATTAGATATTAGCAAAAATTTCTTCACTGACAGTGTGGAACAGGCTGCCCAGGGAAGTGGTTGAGCCACCATCCCTGGAAGTGTTCAAAAGGCACGTGGATATGGCATTTGGGGATGTGGTTTAGTGGTGAACACAGTGGTGCTGGATTGATGGTTGGACTCGATGATCTTAGAGGCCTTTTCCAAACTAAATGATTCCATGATTCTGTAGTTCATCTGGGCCGAAACAGACCTCCTCCTCCTGCCTCTCGCTGTAGGGCTGGGCACTGACTGGCAGAATGCATGCCCTGATATCTGCATGAGCCCCCTTCGCTCCCATTCTTTCATCTCCTTCTGGAGCAGCCTGGGTCCTGCTGCTCCCTGACAGCCAGTACTCTGTAAGACAGGATGATCACACTGATGTGCCTTTTCTGGTGCTTCCATTAGCATTTGAAGTGCTACCAGGACTTGGGGGCCTGAGTGAGAATGGGGACTGACAGATCATGGGGGTAGTGGCCCAGGAGGTACAGGAAAGAGTGGAGGAAAAAGTGGAGACAAACTTCAGGTAAGAACCCTGGGTTTGGTTTTGAGATATATGACAGAAAAGTGGAGGATGTGAAGAGGGCATGTGTGTGCTTGGAAAAGCAAACTTGCTTATTAAAAATAATTCGGGATCTTATGTTATACAAAACTGAGGCTGTTGTTCAGACTGCCTTTTTGTGGCTTTGGGTTGTTTGATTTTTTTGTTTGTTTGTTTGTCTGTTTTTTTGTTTTGTTTTGTTTGTGTGTGTGTGTTTGTTTGTTTGTTTGTTTTTTGTAGTTGTTGGGTTTTTCTCCTTTCATCTGTCTGATTGACATAACTGACACTTCCTTCACTGAAAGTTTGCACAGTGAGTAGCAGTTCAGATAAAAAAAATTTGAAAATAATCTGATCTGCATCATCTTGATGAGTAGCACAGAGTTGCTTCTGACCTCAGGCTTTCTACTGATCTCTCTCAAAGCCCAAATGATCTTCACTGGCCACACTGAAGTGGCAATATTGACATAGGCCCTGATTAACTTCTGGCCTGGTTTTCCTTGCCTGAGGCATGTGATGTCTCCCACATTCCTCACTGTTCCCATGTCTTTTGGGGGATCTTCTTCAGCATGTGGTTGCAGTTCCTGAAGAGCGCAGGTAGTGCAGCAGAACGAGCCATCATGCTGCTTCTTGTGCAGCCATCTTCAGTGGGATTATCTGGATAATCTCGATAAAAATATGATGTAGCTCTGACTTGAGAGATTCTTTGCAATTCTCTATCCCACAGTCCTGTTAAATCTACTCTAAACTTAGACATGAGGATAAAAATGGTGATGAAACACCTCCATGCATTTCCAAATCACTTGAAAACATTGCCTCTTTCCCTCAGTCTCACTACTTTTTTCATCCTCTGGTTAGGTAGTGTAAGGCTGTTCAGCTCCAAAGGAGGTAGCTGTTGTTTAGGCTTAAATATTTGGCTTAGCTGATTATGTTTGTCAGTGCCAGAACTGCTGTCAGGTAAGGTCAGATTAAATTGCTCTTGCATCTCCCTGGTGTCTGGTTTCTCAGAGGGTTAAAAAATGCTGGTGCAGTTTAATCTTCCGGAGGCACAAATCTAGTGAAACATTTTGGTTTATGTTTGTGAACCACTTACTAAATTTGCTGTTAAACATACAGGAGTCAATCACATTGTTAAAAATGTATAAGCGATATAACCTTGGTGAAAACAGATAAGCATTTTTAGAGTTACTTTTACTGCTGTGGAAAATAATTTATATTTAGGTCTAGTTCCAGCTACATTAATGCTAAATCTCTGAGGAGAGACTGCAAGAAATTACTTGTATCTTGTAAATATAAACATCTGCACAGAGTCTAGTTTTTTCAGGCAGAAAGGCAAGTATTTACTGTTGTATTACTGTAAGAGTTGTTGCTAGGAGTGCATCTGTGCACTTGTGCTTTATTTTTCTTCACATCATTTTCTTTTCACTCATGTGCAGCTTTGGGACCCACCCTTTAGCAGCCCTTCCTTTTAGAGAAATTCAGATAATGTGTTCATCAACTGTTTGAAAAACACAAGGCTCAAGTAATAGCTCTCCGAGGGCTAGAGGTGTGGTTGGAAAATAAAATTCATAAACTGTAGAGAGGGAAAGGATTTTCCTCTGTGGGTTGCAGGGACAGAGAAAAGAACAGGGAACAGATCATCTCCAGAGCACCATGTCATCAGTATTCTTCCCCAGAGCCCTGTGAAGTGCCTCTGATAAAACTCATGTTTTAACTCTTCAATTGTCTGCTGTTTAACTTAGCTGGCAAAGGAGCTCTCTGGACCATTCACACTGGTTTGTAAGTAACATTTGTAGCACTGAGGCCATTCCAGCAGATGACAGCAAGTGTTGTGCCAGTATTTATATATCACTTTTTGTTTGTTTGTTTGGCACTCAATTCAATTAAGTGATATACCAACACTTTAAGTCCTAGGTACCTGGCCTTGGAAACACAGCTCCAGAATTTACAAAATCAAAGTGGTCCAGAGAACTCCTTTGCCAGCCTGTGCTTTTCCATCAATGCATAGAGTTTGCCAGATATCTCAAAATAGGGTCTATGTACCTTAGTACTTTGTTGGCAGAAAAACTATCTGGAATTTTCTGCCAGTAATGTATTTTCATTCATTCAGGATTCACGGCTATAATGTTTCCAAAATATGTCTTGCAGTTGTTTGTCAGAAAGAATGAGCAAAGTTATTCCAAAAAAACATTGCAGTGACTACATCTGTTCTTACCCACTTGCCTGCTGGTCTTGGGCTACGGCACCCTCCCACAAAGTGAAATATTTGGTGTTTATGTTAGAGGAGTCAGGCCAGATCCATCAGTCCAAGAGAGGCGAGGCTGGTGCAACTCCACCCTCCCAGGTCCAACTGAAGGGAGGTCAAGTATGTAATCTCAGCCTAACCCAGCTCTTCCTGCTGTCTGTGCCCTGAGAGCACACCACCCTCTCACCTAGTACAGTTGCTGACATTTAAGTCAACTTCCTCCTGCCTCTCCAGTCACTGTCACCCAGGCATGGGGACTCTCCAAACCATGGCTTGACTAGAGGCTGGCACCAGAACCCCTCCCCATATGCATACATGCAAAATAGGGAGTCCTCTCAGGAAAAAAAAAAAAGTTACAAAAGAATTCAGTTAGAAGAAGTGAACGGGCTGTGCATGACAGATAAGGACATTGTCCAGCAAACTCTTCACACAGGCAACTGGGTCTTTCTGTCCCCTTATCCATCTCTTACTGTTACTTGTTCCTTCCCAAATCATCTACATCTCTCTCTTCCTTTGCCTTTGACTCCTCTGCTAAGCATCCCATAAGAAGCCCTATGCAATTCTGAAATGTTCTTCCCTTGCATCCTGTAACAAGTCCTATATCCGTAGGCTGCAACTTAAATTGTTGTGGTGTTGACTTATCTTGATAGGCTTCAGGTCTGCACCCTGGAGCTGCGGCTTTCCTGGGACAGCTCTGGGAGGGGCTTAGACAGGTTTTCCTTTATTCTGAGTTCCTATCTGAGGGTTCTTTCCCATCTGCCATTGCGTCCCTGTGCACCTTTGGACTTGTGGAAACGGGCCGTTGATGGGCTTTTGAGACAGGTGTGGGGGGAGCCAGGGCAGGGTGTCTCTCTGCACTCCTTTCTGTGTGTGAAGACAAGTTTTTGTCACATAATCTCACAGCTGATGTCTTTCTCACCCTGGTTATGGAGGTTTTAAACCCACAAATTTTCTGGATACTGATGAAAAGGGGAAACTTTGCCTCTCTGGTCCACTAATTATATTGTTTCATATGTAATGCATAGACGTTTCAGGTATCCGAATCTGCAGGTTTCCCCTTCCCCAGGTGAATGATTTAACCAGTACCCTATAGCTGCCAGCTTTCTATTAGTCCCCCTCTCCTTTTGACCTAGTGAATCTTGGGTTTCTTTTTTGAACAGTGCCACAACTGCAAAAGGACTTCAGTGTGCCTTATACCGCAGCTATGTGCTGAAGGATGTAACTTTGATCAACTAGGAGTCAAGGAGGCCTTTTTACTAAAGGTAAGCCATATCATCCTGTCTTTGGAGGGGTTTGCCTAGTGTTAGACCTATTGTGGATGGCCTGGACCAGGCCTCACAGGTGGTATCAGCATCGTTTTTCCAGGTTGCACAGGGAACTCCAGTGAGAGCTGATATGCTCCTGTCTGCTCTCCAAAAACAGTAGCATTTGTGCTGGGAGCTGCAGTGCAGCAGGTCATGGAGTTGTGGGGTGCATGGGACTTGCTGGGCAAAGTCCTGTGACCCTGCTGACCACTACGTCTCACAAACACTGAAGCTGATACAAGCCACAGGGTAACCAGCTACCCAGGTGTGGTACAGCTGCATCCCCTCTATGCCATAAAATACCTTTAAAGCCATGCCTCCAGGGAGATCACCACATTGTTCCAGTGTCATGGACAAATACTGGGAAATCCTTAATATCTGCTGAGAGAAGGACCTGGCTTCGACAACCCAAATATATGTAAGCCTTGGCTTGAGTGTTTGTTAGACATCTGAGTACTCAGTACTATCTGGGTATGCAGAGAAAATAAATTGTAAGCATGTACTTTGACAGCATATGTGTGATTTCATTCTCAAACTGCTGCTCAATGAGGGTTTTTTTAGATTGCAGTTCTAAATGTTAGGTAACAAAAATTTTCCAAAGTCTTGTTTTGGATACGGCCTCAAGTAGGATGCCCTGACTAATTACAGACCTGTCAGAGTGACAGGGATCCCAGGCAAAAGAATAGAACTGCTGACACAGGAGTTGCTTCAATAATGAATTAAAGAAAAGTAACGTAATTAATGCCAATCAGCATGGGTTTGCAGCAAATAGATTCTGTCACATTGGTCTGTAATTGCATCAAAAAGATATTAAGTGTGGTTCCTAAAGGTAATGCATTCAGACATGTGAGGCATGTAACTTGACCACACAACACTAAATCAAGGATACAGATTTATGATACAGAGATCATCCAGTCTCCAGATAAAGCAGTAGCTTAGGATGTCTCAAAATGTAATTTTAAATGAGGAATTGCAATCGCACTTTTTCACAAGACCTTTCTTAGGTCCTTTTTTGGCTGCATATTACCAAATATTTGTTGGTACTTTTGAAGGAAACATACAGTCACCGCAGTTACTTGCACATAATACAAAGATTGAGGGAATACTGAATTACATAGGTGATAGAGTGGGATATCCACCAAAGAGGAGATCCCTGTGTGATGCTATGTCAAGAGGACTAACAGCTTGATCCCTGCAAGGAGAAACAAAGAAATATTAAGCAGGGATGATGATGCTGTAGTACTTCTACTTTCATGCTTTTAGCAACTGAGCCTGAGATCGTCTCTCTAGATCTGGTGTTAGCTCAAGCATAGAGCAAAATAACAGCCTGTTGAACTTCCAGAGAGGATGTTAGGGGTGCTTTGATCATAGTCTGTCATTACCTCTGTTCAGAAATTGCCTTAAGAGTGCCTTGTCTTCAAGCTTGGCAGTACTAGAAGGTGAAGTTAGAGGAAATTAGGGGAAGGGTAAGATCCCTTCCATCCCAAAGTAATCTTTGATTCTTTTTGTAACAAAACAGGGTGTAGTTCAAACTACACTGATGTAGCGTGGCAAAGTGATGTGACCTGTTTTATTAGAAAAGCTGGATTAGACAGTCACAACAGTCTGGGTTATGAACTTCAGGTCCCTGAAGGTATTTGTGCTGCCCACAGTTTCTCTACAGCCAAAACCTTAGAGGGTTTAACAACTTGTTATCTCCTTGGTTATCTGTAGTATTCCTATACTGTGTATTTTTGCTTATAGTGACACACAGGATTGTGAGCTGGGATGATTCACTTGTGATCGTGGTGTGCCTATATAATAACTTCACAATTTTTGTTATCTAAAAAAAGGATCAGGAGCAACACAGGAAATTTATACAGAGGAGTAAATACTACAGAAAGACGTTGTTCTCTTGGGTTCTTTCTAATGCTGAATTTGTATTACAAAACTGAAGGTTTATTACAACAAGAAAGTCAAATTTCTGCATTAAATATGCTAAACATGGTACAAACACCACGGTTAAAAACAAAAGCAGTTTGTATATCCATATCCCTCACTCCTGACATTAATGGGAAGTAAAAGCTCTGTATTACTGTGCTATCAAATGTAGCAAGGCAGCTTGGAAAAAAACAACATATCCAGAGTGCATATCTTTCAGCTTTGTCTTGCTGTGAAGCTATCAATGGTTAAAAAGAGATTCCAGTGTGGCAAAACAAATGAGGAAAAGTTTTAGTTAGTAGCTATGCTGAAGAGACTCACTAAAGGCTGTGAATTGATGGTGTGTCACCTAATAACTTCTGCAGTGTGCTGGTCTCAGTACTAAATCAAGAAAACAGTGTCTACTGGCTGAATGTAGTATGACATCCCAGAAAGCTGCTGAAATTGATGTTTCCATGGAAATTTCTACAGGGGAAATCCAGGGGGCTGAATGGCATGAAAATCTTCATGCAGCATAGTGGGGTTTCAGGGATGTTTCCGAGATGGGTCATTTTAAGTGAGATGCTGGTGTAAATTCCACGTGCTGGTAACTTAATAAGCTGACTCTGCTTATCAACAGAGGAAATGACCACAAAAGACTGGTACTGGAAGATGAAAGGAGGGAGAGAGGAATGAAGTACTTTGCAAGGAGAGAAAAAAGCCACAGCTGCTACAGCATGAATAAAAAAGTGAGTTTGTTTGTTTCCGTTTGTTCAACCGAATTTGTTCATGATCCCATTGCTTAGAGAACTCCTTTAGGTGGAATCGCAGTATCAGCGATGTCAAACAGTGTTGCAGTATTCTTCAGATTCAGTCTGGGGCTAAATTATGCAGGACAAGAATGGGGAAGTTACTGAGGGAGATGAAGGTTTAAGTCTGCCAGTGTGTTGTTTTTCAATGGAAGGAGAATCCCTGCTGGGCCGTGGCTCGAAGCCATCTGGCTAATTGCATAGGAATTTCCCCACCGTTTGAAGGTGAACTGGGGCTAACTACAGTCATACAGATTTCTGTCTCCAAGAACGGGCTAAAAGGAAAGACAACATCCCAACATTAACTATTAAGCCAGCTCAGATGTTGCAATACTCAGATCAAAGGTCTACAGAGATCTGGAACATCTATTCCGGGCTTGGGCATCCATCACACGTGGATGTATACGAATGACAGCTCACATTAAATGAAAAAGGACCATACAGTGAGTTTATGAGAATTTCAAAGCAGATATAAATCCAATGTTACATGCAAAACAATGGTGCTTCCGTGTATTGAAAATCTTTCCTTCCTTTGTTGTGAGTCAAAAGTTTAGCACAGCTGCTATATGCCAAACTTATTTGCAAAAGCTGGAGTAGATTAAAAAAAAAAAAAGGCAACCAAAAAAAACCCCTTAGGAGTAGCTAACAATAGTGACGCATAAGGGATTGTACTGCTCCCAGTGTTAAACAGATGAGATAATATCAACATCAACATTGCCTCAGGAAACTGGATCAGACTCCTGGCCAATTAAGTCACAAAAAGTCAACAAACCAGGATTTTGCTTGAAATTTTGAGGGTTATCAGGAGAAATGGCTACGGGAGGGAGAGAAAAATAGCTTTATATTCATGTTTTAGGAGTCTTAATTCAGCCCATGCAAACCTTCATGGATGGTATCCTACAGATATGTAACAATGGCGAGGCAGGCCCTCCTGAGTTTTCTGGAACCACATGTATTTCTGGAGGTTGAAGTTGTGGCCTGAATGAGAGTTTCTACTTTGTCTTCCACCTGCAAGTAAGGACAAAGGCAATGAGGTGTCAGATCCCTGTGTGCTGAAAGAGAACAACTCTGTGGGCTGTTGCACATACCCATGATTTAGTGTTAGCAGGGGCTTAGTTCTTAATAGTGACTTTTAGCTAGTACTGCAAACAGTTAAATTCATAATGTGTCAGGCCATAGGAACATCGGAACAGTGATTGGGATGGGTGTGTATTTTTTTTGAAGCAATGTTGAATAAAAATAAGCTTCCATTTGAAAATATTTTCAAATAACATTGAATAGCTCCAAATAAAACACTTGAAAACAGATCAGCTGCCTAGGGATTGTCTCCTTGCTTAATTCCACTTTAACTATGCTAACAGAGGGACTACACCTGTTTAAAAACAGCCAAGGATGTTTCAACACATTTTTTATCACAGCAAACATGCTTTTTCACTCAGAAATTATTGATCTTTTTCCATTGGCACTTTTTAAAATAAGCTTATCTTGCCTGTAGAGAAGTTTAGTCTGAGAAGCAAAATGAGGGATCTACAAGCACCTGGAAAATACCTGCTAGAAAGGAAATAGATTGTACAGTTTTTCTGCAGGCACCCCTGTGCACCCTTTTATCAGTGCTTTGCATTAGGAAAATCAGAATTATTCATGTTCTTTGGCTGATTTCCGATGAGATGAAGTTGAAGACTACTCCCATCTCCCATGTGGATCGCTGATATCTGCATCATCCCAGTTTTGGTTACAAACACCAACCAAGAACCAGGGTTACACCAACCAGGGTTACAAACACCCTGCAAGAAAAATGCCTGAGGGTGAACAACATACAAACATGTGCTGGTGAGTGCCATGATGGAAGGTGCTGAGCCACCAAAGGAAGCATGATGCTATTTTAGCCAGCTCTAGGCCTATTAATAATTCCACTGACTTGTTAAATTTTCACAGAATCTTTAAAAGCTTTAAGTACCTTGTGTGTGTATCCATGTGGCTTCATTGTGGCCAGGACCACTTAATTTCCAAGCAACATCCATATTCTAAAATGTCATTTTTAGCTGTAAATCTAGTTGGCTGTCCCCTTCTTCCTCCCCCCCCCAAAAAAAAAAAAATGCCATCCCCTCCCAGTATCACGTTGGCACGACAACTTAACATCCCACAACTCAGCGCTTACTAGAAGTTATAAGAACCTCGCTAAGAAGTGGAGGGATGCCGGGGGAGGGGCTGAAGGATTTGCGAAGGAATGTGCCGGGGTGCCCGTAGGCTGAGGAGCGGCACCTGGCAACCGAAACGCGCCTTCGCCGGAGGGAGGGAGGGAAGCAGTTTCGGGAAGCCGTTTTGGGAAGCCGCATCCCCCTCCCGCGCCCGGACAGCCGGGGGGGCGGCCGCGGGCACCGGCGGCGGGGGAGGAGCGGAGCAGGAGCAGGAGCAGAGCCACACAGCGCGACCGCTCCGCCAGCCCAGCCGGCTCTGCGGGGAGGCGGCTGCCCGAGCGGGGCCGCCCCCGCGCTTCTCCCTCCCTCCCTCCCGCCCCGCGCCGCCTGGACCACTGGGAAAGATGGATGGACACGTCCTGGGATGGATCGTCCTGCTCTGGCTCGCAGGTAAGGGCCACGGGCGCCCCGGCGGCCCCGACGTGCCCGTGCCGTGCCCAGCCTGCCGGGCTCCGCGGCTTTCTTTAGGGAGAAAATGGGGGGGTTTGGGGAGATGCTGCGGGAGGGCAGCGGCGGAGGGAGCCGGCGTGGGGTGGGGGCTGCTCTAGAGCGTCCCGCGGTGCAGTTTGCGGAGACTTCGCCGAGAGGGGCTGGGGACGTGGGGGGAAGCGGCGCCTCCTGCCCGCCCGGGGCCCCCTGGGTCAGGTCCGAGGGGCTCTGGGGGCAGGTCCGAGGGGCCCCCGGGGCAGGTCCGAGGGGCTCTGGGGGCAGGTCCGAGGGGCCCCCTGGGTCAGGTCCGAGGGGCCCCCTGGGTCAGGTCCGAGGGGCTCTGGGGGCAGGTCCGAGGGGCCCCCGGGGCAGGTCCGAGGGGCTCTGGGGGCAGGTCCGAGGGGACTCCGCGCTTCGCTCCGCGCGGCCCGCGGGGCGCTGGGGCCGCTTGTTCGCCGCGGGGCTGGCGGGAGGGAAGCGAGCAGGCGGCGGGGAAGGTGGGAGCCGGCCCGGGAAGGCAGCTGGAAAGCGAGGGAGCTGGAGTGTCCTTGGCCGCGGTGCAGGAGGGATGGCGACAAATCCTCGACTCCCCCTCGCCCGCCCGTGCCGGGCCGGGAACAATCTCAGGAACTTCTCCTTTACGCGGTGTCCTGACCGCACACGCCGTCCTTACAAGGTGCGAGAGCAGGGGGCTGCCCTGCCTCTACTCCGGCCTCCAGGGGGGCCTTTCCCGTGACGGTGCAGTTGTGCCCAGGCCTTTGTGACCGCAGGATGGGATTGGCCCCCACAGCCCAGCTCGCCCACCACCTCTTGCCCGTCGGGCGAGCCCTCCCTCCCTAAGCCAGGGGGAGGGGAGCCGGAGAGGAGAGCGGAGAGGGGAGCGGAGAGGGGGAGAGGGCAGGGGGAATAAGCTGAAAGGGGGCTGGGTCTGAGACCTGGACAGCGAGGGAAAGAGAAGGATTTAGAAGAGAATGAGAGCGGCGGGGCAGCCGGGAATCAGGGAGGAAAGAGGGAGCCCTCTCTGAGGGACAAAAATTTGTCTCCTGTGAGCCGGTGCAGCAGCCAGGCACAGGCAGGAGCAGCAGGATTTAGGAAAAGCTGCAGCAGCATGACTTAGCCAGGCAGGCTGGTTACAGGCTGAAAGAAACAGACACACTTGGTTTAAGTGACATATATTTGCCACCGCCACCGATGTATCCCACAAAGAAGACCTCATCCTCTTCCCTCTTCCTATTCAGATTTAGTATTCACAACCAGTAAATTCGACTTTTAGTCATAACACCTCTCTCCCACCACCCACCCACTCCTTTCCTTGCTTTTTCACTCTGAGTCATCTTCAATACCGATGCCTGCCTACTGCTCCCTTCCAGGGTTTCACGGCTTCATCTGGGGCTTCAGCAGCTTCCAGCTCATCCTCCCTCCCTCCCTGCCTGTCGTTTGGCTGCTTCCAAATGTATCCTGCTTTACCTAGTTGGTCTGGAGTGCCAGCGCACTCACAACTACCACTGCTTTCCCACTAGCCATAGTAGTGAGCTGATGAAACAGCATCCAGGGACTGGGAAGGGAGTACAGGGTGAAGATAAACGTGACATTACATTCCTCCTTCTTTTAAAAGAAGGACATGTGCGGATAGATCAGGACTTTTCATCAGGCTAAAAGACTGGGCTGCTGACACTTTCCTCCCTCCATCGAAGGTAGTTCACGATTCCTGGCAGCGACCGCTGTTCGGAGCACGCAGGGTCAGTGCAGAGAGAGAGAGAGAGGTGCTGCAGCAGTAGGAAGACCTTCCCGTTTCCTCTAGCCCTGGGGTTCTGAGGCAGTTCTGCGTGCTGCTGGTGCAGTCGAGGGCCAGCGGGCACAGGCTTCCGGAGGCAACAGGTTATCCACAGCTGCGTGCTGAGAGATGGAGGCAGCCAGAGCCTGCCTGCTCCCCCCCAGCCTCTGGCCACTGCTGCCCAGCAATAAATCAGGTGCTACTGTCCTTTTTCACGGCTGAGAGAAAGCAAATAAGCCAAGGTGTGTGACTGTGAGCGTGTGCGTGCACTGAAAGGGAGGAGAGGCTAGCAAACATGGATTCAAGATTTTCCTCTCCCCAGTGGCTGTGCAAAGGAATGAAAGGTCTGCATCAAGGTAAGGAGCCCTAATCCAGCCTGAGTGGTGCACTCTGCTCTCGGAAAGAGAAGTGGGGGCTGGGAGGTGGAGGGGCCGGGGTAGGAGACAAGAGTGCAAGATGGGGGAGAGGAAGCAAGGAGACAAAAGAGAGCACGAAAGAGAAGGCTCTCCGTCCCCTTCTCTCCCCTCCTCCCTCCTCGAGGTGGGCTGAGAAATTTCTAATCAGCACTTGCAGTTCCTTTCCTCCCAGCAGTAATTCCTCTCTGTCCTTTGTTTGTCTTTAATTTTTGGCTCTTGCATTTATCTTTTGTTTGGTTTTGTGCATTGTGAGTTCCTACTGCAATTTCAAAAAATCCTTCGTGAGGTACAATGGATTTGGTTTGGCTTCTCCTCCTCCTGTCCTACTCTCCCACATTTCTAAAGCTAGTGTTTTAATAACAACAGCAAATGGATGAAGAGCAGGTCATCCTTTATTCCTTCCTGTGAGGTCACATAGGTTAAGATATGTGTGGGACTGTGTTCTCATTCTATAAAAAGAAGATAGAATTTGCCAAGTGTCCTTAAGGCTCTGTGTAAAGCTGGTTTTTGTAAACTACCAAGTGCAGCTTAATTCTGGAATGAGTCCTCTCCTTGTGCTTACTCTTTTTCTTAATAATGCTGTAATTTCTAACGCAATTAAAACTAGATAAAAGTGTTGCACTGGAGGCTGAGCTCCAGTTTTACGTACAGAAAAGCAGAATGATATTTTTCCACCTCAGAACTTGGACTAAGCTTGGAAAGATTACAATTAGAAGACAGTCCATGTTGAAATAGGGACTTTTCTCTCTCCTAAGTAATTTTTTACCAGTAATTTAGGGCTTAGTCCCTGTTTACTTTCCCTATGCAGACGAGCCACTGCAGTGCAATAGTGTAGTAGAGAGGTGGGTGTATTTATACCTCAGCATCCCCAGCCAGAGTTCAGGAGAGCAGGCTGAGGGGGCATGCTGGAGCACAGCTGTGCTTTGCTGTTTCCTGGCCAACTGAGCACACTTCTTGGGAAAGCAGGGAGATGGATGGACTGTCTCTTCTGTCTTGATACATAATATTCATCTGACTTCCCTTTCCTGGCTTCACAGAGCATATGTGTAGCATAACTGAGAAGAAATCTCACATTTTTCTTACTTTCTATTCCCGTGAGGTCACCTTGAGTGGGACTGGCACCAGTGGATATCCCAACACTATCCCAAGGACAGGTGTTAATGCTTGGTGTTAAAAAGCTTGGAGAGGCTCTTCCCATCTATTTTCCTTTGTTTTCAGGTGTGGTGGGGATCACTTGCTGAGTGATAGTTCTGAGCATGAATTCTGGGATGCTGAACCAACACTGTAAATCATGAGGCATCTGACAAAAGTAATATCTTTCAGACAGTAATAAGGGAGGGTGGATTTGATCTGGTGGCCAGAGCTGAGATAACTTGCCTGAGAATGTCTGGGGTGACCTTTGTGAATATATGGAAGGGGCAGGTCATAAGGGAGTGTAAGGAGCACAGGGGAGCTGATGAAGAGAGACCAAAGTCGGGAGCATGGGGTACCTGGGAACAGCACCACAGAGAATGGGGAAGAGCATGGAATAGTCCAGTCCGTTTGCACACCTGGGCTGTCCTACATGGATTGGGTTTTCTTTTTTTGAGGTTCTATGCTGGGTGTGCAGGGCCATGCTTCTCTGCAGCTGCTTTTGGCTTTCCCCTTTCCAGGTTAAACAGTCAGAGAGAGGAAATTTTTGGTTTTGCTGTGGAGCTGTAAAAAACAGAACCATGCATTTAGCTAAGAACACCACTGTGATAGGAACCAGACCAAGCCATCCAATTCATTTCCCAAAAGGCACTCAACACAATCTGATGGTGATGGCTTTTGCTGATAAATTACATGGATTGGATTTAGTCCAGCTTGAGTAGGCAAGAATCTGTACAACACAGTCCTAGTGATCCCACTGGCTCTGCATTCATCAGTTTACACATCTGTTTATCATCTCTAACTTTCCGATCTCAAAGTCCAGGTCTTGCACTTCCTCATTCAGGCTTGATCCACAATGGAAAGCGTGGATGGTGTGCCAGTGTTCAGCAGTGGGGGAAAGGACATTTCTAAATGATGCATACTAGCCAAGACAGTAAACAAAGATCCTTTTGCCCAAGAGTTTATTTTGTTCAGGGAGGTGTTATAAGCCATGCCCTAAGGGCACTGTGTCTCACTGTATGCTTTTCTGCTGAAGCCCTTAGGTATGGTCTAGGGGTAGGTAGGAAGACTCATGCTGACCTGAAGAACAGACCTGAAGAATAATGTGTCCTGCCTTCTCTTGGACTCAAATCTGGTGTGCCAGAAGGATGCAGCCTGAGACCTGTTAGGCTGCACTACAGTACGTGGCTTTGCCATTATAGGGATTGGTGCTTTAGATCAATTTTATTCTGGCTAGATGATCATTAAGGTCCCCTCCAACCCAAACTATTCTATGATTCTATTAATAGGGGCTAACTTAAGGCTGTGTGGTGGAGGTAAATCTTCCTGGCATTCATTTCACCTCAGGGAGGCATAGGCTTCTCTGGAGGCCTTCTCTGGAGGGCAAAGCAAAAGTCTCACTTATCACCTCCCAGTTGCTTTCTCCCTTTTGCTCAGGGAAGGCGCTTATGGAGATCAGACTCACAAGGCTCAAAGGCACCCTTACAAATATCCCCTCTGTAATCACTTCCTGGAATTTGTTTTAATCACCAGTGAAATGTATTAGTGATAGCTTGTGTGTAGTGTTGATTGCATAGTTTGAATGCATAATCTGAGGATAGTTTAGGAAAAGAATCAGAGAGATGAATGCATGTTTCCAATTGAAGCAGACAGACCCCATACAGTTATATTTCTAAAGTATGATTATTTTTAAGCTTTTTCTCTGGGTCTGGGTATATACATATGTACAGGCACACAAAACCACGGATTTTTTTCATTTTCTAGGATATCTGTGTTTTTAAGGTGCACTTGATTAATATTTTCAGACCTTTTTCTGAGGATTTAGGAGAACAAGAAGGAAGGAAAGCAAAATGGTTGCAGTACTCCCATGAGCTAGATTTTTTTTTCTTGTGAAACTTCAAACGTGAAATTCACAATGAACTGGTTGCTTCTCTGGAGTGCAAGAATTGCATTTCTGTGATGGTTTTGAAGTAAAGGTTAATCTTGCTCTGTCTGCATTAATCAAAACATAGCACAACACAATCCAGTTTCTTTTTAGTCCTACTTATATTAAACTAGACAAAGCTACCACGGTGCTGTCACTCGGCTTGTCATTATTTTTCACGTATTTCACTTTTTTTCTCTGCTACATTAACAACTCACAGTTCTGCCCTGTGATACATCTGAGGCTTTTCTTATCTTGGCTAATCTCTTGAAGTTTTCTGAGGTCACGGTTTCCTCTTGAAGGTGAGGAAGTCCTAAGCAGGCCACTATAATTCCTGTGCGTGGACATAACTGATCCGTGTAAAGCCACCATCTTGACTTTAGGCTGTCAGACATCCTGTTGGCCTTTTTGATGGACACTGTTACAGCAGTGATGTGCTACATGAATCAATTCCAGTCTTTTTTTTTTTTTTTTTTTTTTTTTCTCCCCAGAGGAAATAACAGGTGTATCACTTCCCAGTTCAGCCATATATAATTGTATGTAATTTGACTTAAATAGATCTAAAGTTTCCACTGCTCCAGGCTCTCAGTCTGAGGCACTGTGTTGCTCTTAAATGCTATTCCTGGAAAGAATCCGAAAATAATACTTCAGAAGTTAATAAAGAGCTTGGGATAGGATATAGAAGATGCCAGATAATTTTCTGCATGTCTCCAAAAAGCTAGAAAAAGAATCATCTAGAAAAAAAAATCCTATGTTCTCCCAAAAGCTGCATTTATTTTCTTGATGTAGACATTCACATGGGGGTAGGGTGGGGAAAGTTAGTCAGATGAGAATTTGCTAAAGCTCAGCTAATCATTTATTAAAGCAGTCCTGGCTTGCCAAACTCATTAATCTCATTAACAGGGAAGGAGGGCTACAGTGCATGGTTAGCTGAAAGCACAGTGTTTACTAAGCAGTGTACTTGGTTCACAAGGGAAAGATTTAAATATTCAGTGTGTCACTGTTTTATCCCTGAAGCTGAGGGAACGTGATGAGTCACTTGATCAGCTCATGTCACATGCTGGCTTTGGCCTCAGACTGTGAGGGGTCAGGCACAGAGTTGCCAGACATAGGTCTGACCTGGACCCATTTGTTTTTTCAAGGTGTTTGTCATGTCTGTTGCATCCAGATGCAACCCAGAAAGCACAAATCTCCGAAGAGGAGAGACTAAGACATCGCCACTTGGTTCACCTTGAGAAGCACGTGCTGTCGTTCCCTTAATGCCACACAGCCCCTCTGGTTGGTCCCTGGGAAGAGGAGGCCTGGCAGAAACGTCCCAATGGCCACTTCCTGAACTATCCCTTGGCCTGTGCCTTGGGAAAGCACAGGAGCGGCCTCATGGCCCTGCCTCTCAGCTGTGTTTGGTGGTGCTCTGGAGAACACCCACACTTCAGGGTTTGGATTTGGGTCCAAGTGCTTCTGGCAGAACTAGTATCTCTTGTGCAGCTTCCATGTGGCACAGGCACTATATCCACGATGTCATGCATTCGTTTTGTGCATAATAGAGCATTTATGTGCAAATGCCACAGCCCCCCTGGGCACTTCGGGCCTTCACATAGTAGTCCCCAGCGTGGAATCCTGCCTAGATCAGTAACTTTTTTTTAGTGTCAGGGACCATCTTGTCTGTCTGAAATAAGCTTTCCCCTAGGCTCTGTCCATGCTGTGGGTTTATCCCAAGTGGTATTTTTAGACTTTGTTGTGATTAGTAGTTCGGACATAGATAAAATATTGAATTTAACATTCACTGTTGTTCCAACCTCTTCACTTTCCTTTGGTTCTGAATCCTGGTTGTGCAATCTCTGCTTGCCTTTGCTTTTCAGGTCTGCAGCTGTCTCCAACTTGACCTTGTCTCTTCATGCCTGCCGTTGTCATACTGTTGATGCGTTTATTGCTCTCTGTCTACTTCAAGTTCCAGTGCTTTAGTCTATGCCTTTTTTTCCCCCATTCTAAAGATAACTCCTGTCATTTCATTTTCTTTGGCCAACTTCCATCTCCTTTTCATCTCCACTTTCTGGAGTGGGTGGGTTATTTTTGCTGACTCCTTTTCCTCTCTTCTCTACATCATTTCTTAATCTCTTGCAACTCCAGTCCTTTGAAATTATTTTGACCTGGGCTGAGACACCTTCTTCAGTTTCTTCCAGCTGAATGTAAGCTTCCATGATTGTCATCCTGCTTCTCCTTCTGCTTTCTGCTTCCTATACTAACCCTGATACTCTATTCTTACTCTGTCAGTTTTCTTCTTTCTTGGCATTTTCCCCTCTCTTCTACTGCTTCCCGACATCAGGAAGCCTTTATTTGTCCTCAATCTTTTGTTCCTCCCTAAGCTTCCCGAAGGAAGTCTATCAGTCCCTTCTCCAGATGTTGTGTAAACTTTCTCTTCTGCTCTATTCTCTTGAATGTTTTTTGTGTCTTATCCTCTTTTTCACTGTGCACTGCTCTGGGGTGCTTGTGAACTGGGTGTAAAGAGCCATCACCAGTATTTTCAATACTGACTCTGGTTCCCTTTTCTCCAGTGTTGTGTAAGTGCTCTCAGTCATTGCTGCCTGCAGCACAAGGAGGGAACCAGTGAAGGGCGTGCGGGGGGAAGTTTTGGCCTTTTCCCTGTGGGTAGATGGAGTACCTCACTGTCCCAAGGGCTCTGTGCTGACATTGCACACTGACTCTCTCTTCTCCCTAAGCTACACAGGGATGTGGCAGCACTGCCATGCATCTTCTCTGTGGCCTTAATACATCAGAGCTCCAGGCTGCAGCTCTCCTGTCATCTGGTAGATAAACATTACATATTGAGATCCCTCTTCTCCCTGGGAATGTGAAAAACTTGAGTGTTTGGGCCATTTTTCTCCACACCTCCCACATGGAGCAGTTTCTCTCAGCGCTACTTGCCAGCCCTGGGATGAGCTGTCTGATTTGGATCCACTCCTTTGTGCATCTCCAGAGTTTGGCAGAGCAAGCAGCACTAACTGGGCACCAGTGCACAACAGCCTGGGCCAGGCACTGTGTGTTGCTTGACTTACAAAGAGGAAGCGTGATGCCACTGAAATTGGGAGGGGGGTGACTTATTCTGCAGTAGGGTTGTTATGAACTTGGAATCTGACCCCTTGGCAGACCTGCTGTAGAAGTGAAGCATGGCCATCCCTAAAATACCTCTTCCTTATCTGTGAACCTGCCACAGAACCTGTGAATCATCACACCACTGTGTTAGGGCCTCTGCAACATAAAGGTGCTACATTTGAGCCTTCAGTCCCATCATGGTGTATATTTATTTGTGGTTGTAGGCTAGGGAAAATGCAAACTTAATTGTGCTGCCAGCATCCATACTTACAACATACATTGAGGAATTTTGCACCTTAACACCTGAAACAGATGGGCAGTTTGATGTACGTGGGGAGAATGATGCTGTGATAAAATGCAGTAGCTCCCTCTTCAAGCAGTGCCAAGGCATATGATACTCATGTTTTTGTCTTTTAGCTGAGGTGGAAGGGTTGCAGGTCACTGTGCCCGAGAAGAAGAAGGTGGCCATGCTCTTTCAGCCTGCTCTGCTTCGCTGCCATTTCTCCACTTCTTCCACCCAGCCGGCTGTGGTGCAGTGGAGGTACAAATCCTACTGCCAGGACCGGATGGGAGAAGCTTTGGGAATGGTGACCTCTGGGTTACAAACAATGAGCAAGAGGAACCTGGACTGGGATCCCTACCTGGACTGTGTGGACAGCAGAAGGACGGTCCGTGTCGTGGCCTCCAAACAAGGATCTGCCATCACTATAGGGGACTTCTATAAGGAAAGAGATGTCAGCATTGTCCACGGTAACTCTACTACACCAGTCATGCTTGGTGGGGGCTGGAATGGACCCTTAGCAATTTGGGATACTGGAGTCTGGCAGTAATTGTCCAGTTAACTCCCTTAGGAAAGGTTGTGGGAAGGTATTGTATGCCAGACATTCAGGATTCAGCCAGCCAACCAACCCTAGACCCAAAGGTAATTTCCTTTGACACTTAATCTCCATATAGGTCTCCAACCTAGATACAGAATTCTTTTTTTCCCTTCAACAAAGTGGAATGTTTTCATTCCTGGCTTCCACATTTTGTTCTGTATATCGATTTTCCTTAACAAAGGAAATCTAGGGATTTCCAGCAAGAGAGATATGAATTCGGTCTCTGCAGGCTAGGTTTTTCTTTCTTTACAAATCCCCCTGATTTTTTTTCCCAGGTCCAAAACACTCAAATTATCCTACACCTTGTGTTTGCTCAGCCCTGGACTTCAGCTATAATGAATCTGAAGCCACACAGCCATGGGCAGTGAGAAAAGAGGAGATTTCTGTGGGGTGAAGTCCTGCTGGGTGGAGATGAAGGGTGTCAGCGTCCCGATACATTTTGGTCTGGAAGGCTGTGCGAGAAACCTTGTCCCTCCAAAGTAAAAGGTTTCTACAGGGCTCAGGAGACCTCCTAGCCAGAATTGGAGTCTCCTTGGAGTGAAGAGTGCGTGATCAGCCTCAGCAAGGAGGAGTGTTTTCCTTTGTCTCCGTAACCTCTGGCAGATGACTGAGGTGCTGTAGGGGAGACAGTGTCTAAGCCCTTCTTTAATGATGTAAATGGTTTAGGACCCCAGGCTGTGGAGGAGGATAGAGAGTGACATTAGTTACTCCTTCTGCTCTTGGCACTTGCAGAGTCGCCTCTGCAGCATTATCTATCTTCCCACCTGCAGCTCGAAGTCCTGAGCCTGTTGTTTTTTTTTTCTTGAATACTGTAATGTTCAGGATAAGATTAACCCCTCTTCTTAGTAAGAAAATTAAGTAGATTTGGGACACAGGGGTGGACACTGTGCATTCAATGCTTCATTCTTCCTTTAGGTGTTGGAGGGAAAGGTTGACTGTTCTTTTTTTGCCTTCCAGATGCAGACCTGCAGATTGGGAAGTTGATGTGGGGAGACAGTGGACTCTACTACTGCCTTATTATCACACCAGATGACGTGGAGGGCAAGAATGAAGAATCAGTGGAGCTTCTTGTGCTGGGTGAGCCCTCTTGTCACACTGCTTTTTCAGCAGATACCTGATGCACCTTTCCTTCTGCCCTCTCGCTCTCTCTGCGTATCTGTGCACCATATTACTATGGGTGTAGGAGCTGTGTAAAACAACACCCTCACTATTGCCTTGCACCTTGTGCAGTCTTTCACACCTTGGCAAAGTGGGTGGCAAATGCTACCAAACCAGAATAGTAGTGTTTACACCCACACTGCTCACACATTGCACAGGCGAAAGTGACTGCAGAGAGTGCAGGACTATGGAAAGTCAGAACCCTTGTTTTTAAGGTGCAAAACAATAAACTTGCGGCAAAATGAACACTTGAGACAGAGTCTTTTAAAAATAGACACCCAGAAGACAGCAAATCCTATGATTTTTGCTGTCTTTTTAACATTCCCTTCGTCCCACTCTTCTGACCTGTGAGGATGTCAAGAAGTACTGTGTTAGGTGTGTCAGTTTGGGAGGTTATTTTGTCTGCCTAATACTACTTGACCGGTTAGAGGTGCAGTTTCATAGTCCCCCCAGTCAGGTCTGAGCTGGTGCTGCTACTGAAAGGAACCTACCCTCTGCATGGTATGCATGCTTGGCTGTGTTTCTGTTAAGCTCCCTTGAGCAGTGTGGTGAGCAGGATCAGTTTCTTTCCTATTTGCAGGGTTAGCTTTCAGTGATGGCTTCTACAATCCAGCTCACTGTAAAGGTCAGGAAAGCACCCATCCCAACTAGAGGAGAAAAGCAGAGTGGAATGGGCCTTGCAGGGACATTCGTTGATGGGCCTTGAGCCAGCTGTGGTAGTTGAACCCTAGATGCCTCAGATGAGTTTTTCCCAACTCTCCCCAAGACCTGCTGATAGCAACATTTCTCTAGTCAGTATGGTTCTTGGGCATACAGATTCTGTATATCCTGGGAAGGAAATGTTAAAAAGCTTGGGCCAATAGTGTCTAGATGATGTGTGGAATCATATGGTAGAACAAGTCTGTCAAGTGCCCTTGCTCATCTGCCTGAGGCCAGAGTTTAACTGGCATTTGTATTTGGAGCTGTAGTTATCATCACAAAGTAAACCAGGTTGAACGGGTGAGTCACTGTAACAGTGCCATCACCTCTCCTCGCCCCTTCAGAGGTTGGTCAAACAATGGGCAATTGGAGTGGAAGGTCAGAAAGTGGAAAGTCAGCCTGGTCCCTCCAGAAAAGTGTCATTTGCCTGTCTAAACCCATGCCAGTTAATACGAGGCCCAGGACTGACCTGTGTGAGCTCAGGTGGCATTATCTGTGCCACATGGCAGTGGTAGCTGTTACATACCCTCTCCAGAGGACCTGTCTGGGGCTATGTGGTGATGAGCTGCTGAATTTTTGTCTCTTCTCCACCTTCCTGTCCAGGATTTGGTGTCTTCCTCTTGTGTGTCTACAACTGTGCTCAGACATCAGTGATGAAACAGTGCCATGATAACAGGAAGAATCTGGTTTTTGGTGTGTGCAGAAGATTATGTGGGGAGGAAACATAGAAATTCCCTCCTCTAGAGATGGCTTGGTGTCCCTGTTCCCAGTTTGTTGTGTTGTGTTGGGAGGAAACACGTAGCTTAGTCTGTGTTACCCTCGACCACATCTGCTTCTCTATTCAGCTTGTGAGTCTGACCTTGCACTGTGTGCAACACTCGTGCCAAGTTTGGCAGCAGCATGAAGCAGACTTGTTGTGGGCATACTTTGTTCTGCCTCATGCTGTTAGGCGCAGCTTGTGAATATTTCTTTTCCTGGGTAGTGTGTACGGAGGCAACATTCCAGCTTTTGGTGCAATTCCAGGGTTACTTCCCTCCCTGCCTCCATCCCCCTTCCGACCTTATTCTTTTCCTTCTGCCTTTGCTGTTACTTTTCCTTCCTTTTCCTTTATCTCTCCCCATTAATGGCTAGAGGATAAAGCAGCCAGTGGTGAAAATACAATTTCTTAATACTGGCATCTTCTGGGGCATTTTTTATTCCATGCCACTGCTTGGAGGGAGACACTGGGTACAGATGTAGATTGGAGCGATTCTGCAGTCCTAGGAAACGTGGTGAAAGGGTATTGTTTGCTGTTTTTCTGGTTTGCTATTTTTCTGCTCTTTGGGTTGAACTCAGAACCCTATTAGGTTGGAGCAGTGAAGAGATGGTGCATGAGAGACACTGTGATTCCCACAGCACATTGCTGTTTGCTCCCTGCTGAGACTGGGCTTTCAGATATAATTTACATTGCTCATTTTGGGGTTGCTGCTTGACTTAAGCTTAAATTAGAATTTTGAGTAGAGCATTGTCATGTTATCATTTGGGGTGATAGAAAAATCAGAACGTTTGAGATGTTGCTGGACAGGGCAGTTTAACAGCACGTAGAAACCATGAAAGGTCTGAGAGGCAAAAATGGTAGATACCTGATAAATCAATGGAAGTTTGTTCAGCTAAAAGTGGAGAGTCCTGCTTTTATACAGTGAATCACACCTTAAAAAATCCATCAAAAGCTGCTTTATCACAACTTGGAGCAAAATCCAAAACCTGAGCAAGTTACAGTATTCCTTGTTTCTTAGGGAAGCAGTCACTGACACTACCAGTGAACTCTTAAGCCAGTCAGCCTGGGTCGTGATGGGATTGCATGTTGGGTTTTGTTACCTGAATGTGTCATGTTGACACACAGAGCTGCTGGTGAGCTCTAGGTAGCATCAGAGAATCCCATGCACTGCCTTCATTTCAGGCCTATTTCAGGAGAGTGTAAACGCATTTATTTATATCCATTTGCGCTCAGCAAAGCTGATAGGATTTGTAAAGCATACCTGATGTTAGGCATGTGCTTATTATGTGTTTTGCTGAGAAGACCAGTCAGGGGCTTTTGCTTAGTCAGGGTCTTTACCCTTTCTGATGGAATCAGTGCAGGTGAGGGAAGAGGGAGAGTAACCTCTGTGCCTCAGAAATACAAGAGGAGATTAACTGGTAGTGAACCTCCTGTAGAGTAAGGAAGGAATTTAAACAAAAAGTATGTTTACACATTTATTATACATAAAATACATACTTTAGACCTTACTACTCTCTACAACTAACTGAAAGGAGCTTGCAGCAAGGTGGGGGTCAGTCTCTTCTCTCAGGCAACAAGTGACCGGACAAGATGGCACAGCCTCAGGCTGTGCCTGGGGGATTCAAGTTGGGCATCAGAAGGAATCTCTTCACAGAAAGGGTTGTTAAACATCAGAATGGGTTGCCCAGGGAGGTGGTGGAGTCACCACCCCTGAAGGTGTTGAAGGAAAGACTGGACTCAGTGCCATGGTCTGGCCGATGGGGTGGTGTTTGGTCATAGGTTGGACTTGATGTTCTCAAGAGTTCTCTTCCAACCTAAATAATTCTGTGCTTCTCTGCTATTTGTGTATTTTGGTGGTGTTTGGAATCTCCAAATAGAGTGTAGTGTGCTGAAAGCTGGATGAGCTCTGATTCTGCTGTAGCAGGACTGGACAGAGCTTAACAATTCCACAGCAGGAGCCAAGTGATGCTCTCTGCACTCATGTGCTTGACTAGAAATGTAGAACCTTTGCTGACATTATAGCAATGGGCTAGTGAATCCGTTTGCAACTTTATATGTTTTCATTTTTTAGAACTAATGCGATTGAATCTGAAAGGCTGAATCCAAAATTTTAAAAAGTACGTTTCTGTCATAGTAGCTAGCAGCTAGTGTCCTGCTTCTTGAAACACAGTGCTATTAATCATGTTGTTATTCATAGCCCCTGTGTACTGCTTTTTATATGAGAATGTCAGTGGGCTTCAGTGAAGTAATTCATTGCAGTCTTTCTGAAGGAACTGCCTGTGTACCAGTGCAGTGGGTGCAGGGTGCCTGCAGTACACTTCCCACTGGAAGTACAGGGCAAGGTCAGGGGATACCCCACTCTTCATGTGACCTTCTCACATGAGGAAGCTGTCCAACTTAATTGCATAGGATTGTGTATAACCCAGTAAGCCTTCCCAAGAGCCAGACTTTACTAACCAGGTGCAGGGTCCTGTGGGAGCTGCTGTGCTGCTCCTTGCCGGGCTGGTGCAGCTACAGAGCAGTGGCTGTAGGTACAGCTTGGCACAGCTGGGTACACTGAGATGTGTAGGTCTGCACAGGCTCAGCAGTGTTTGCATTCTGAGAGTTTTCGTAGCTTAGACATGCTTCATGAAACAGTGGCTTCATTTGCAAGGACCTGTCAAGTTCTTGGAAGATGCAGGAAAGGGCTCCACTAATCCCAGTTGTTGATTTGGTACTTTGGGTAGTGATCCGTGTGTTTTGCTAGACATCTATTGCCTGCACTCTTTTCCCCTTCATTTGGGCAGCAAATACAGTATAAACTATGTATTATTGAAATGCTACTTTATAATTAATCACAGAATCATTAAGGTTGGAAAAGATCAAGTCCAACCTTTGACCGATGACCACCTTGTCAACCAAACTAATTCAGCAAGTGCCATGTCCAGTCGTTTCTTGAACACCTTCAGGGATGTTGACTCCACCGCTTCCCTGGGTGACCTATTCTAATGCCTGACCAGTGAAAAAATTCTTCCTGATGTCCAACCTGAACCTCTTTTGGTGCAGTTTGAGGCCATTGGCTCTTGTCCTGTCACAAGTTGCCTGGGAGAAGAGGCTACTTGTCTGCAGCCTCCTTGCAGGCAGTTGTAGAGAGCGATAAGGTCACCCCTGAGCCTCCTTTTCTCCAGGCTGAACAGCCCCAGTCCCTCAGCCACTCGTTTTAACACTTGTGCTCCAGACCCTTCACCGGTTCTGTTGCCCCTCTCTGGACGCGCTCCAGCACCTCAACGTCTTTGTTGTGGAGAGGGGCCCAGAAGTGGACACAGCACTCCAGGTGAGTAACTCCATTCACCACCACTCTCTGGACTGGATCATTCAGCCAGTTCTTAACCCAGCAGAGAGTGCCCCTGTCCAAGCTGTGGGCTGCCAGCTTCTCCAGGAGAATGCTGTGAGAGACAGTGTGAAAGGCTTTACTGAAGTCCAGGGTACATGCACAGCTTTACCCTCATCCTCTAAGTGGGTCACCTGGTCATAGAAGGTGATAAGGTCGGTCAGACAGGACCTGCCTTTTGTAAACCCATGCTGGCTGGATCTGGTCCTCTGGTTGTCCTGTAACCACCATCTGATTGCACGTAAGATAATTTTCCAAGGCTATTTGTCCAGGCACCAAGATCAAGCTGACAGTTTATCAGTTTTTTATCAGTTCCCCAGATAAACCTTTTAGAAACTTCAGCTTCTCCCACTGTTGTCCTTTAAACAACAACAATTAGCACTTGGGGTTTTTGTTATTTTTCGAAGACAGCACTTAACAAGGGTTAACTGACATCTTTGGTAGTTTATATTACCAGCCAGTATCTATACAGGCTAAACCCAAAATTTTTAAAAATCTTAACACCTATAGGTAGGAAAGAATGTAGATACATACACACACAGCAAATTGTACTGTAATTAATGTACTAATAGAGACATGTGTTGGCTTTCAGAGAGGATAAATCTCTACTGTGTACGGTGTGCAATAATAAGGCAGTTCTTACTCAGCAAAGTGACTCAATGGCTGGCATAAATATAGCCAGGTTTGGAGTCTCTTCTGTGCCAGGAGGAACTGTATTATAAAAGTTGACGTGATTTTGGAGATTGAAAAGTTCTTGGCAAAATTCTCCCTTACAAGACGTTGGTTTTAGGATTTTGCTCTGATTTGCTGAAAAGCTGCCAGTAGCATCTGAGCCACTGCTCGGTCACAGGAGCTGGCAGAGATATTGGTGCTGTTGGCCACATGTTGGGGACGAGAGGGCCAGATCTCAGTTGGGGAGATGGCTGGAAGGAACTTCACCGGAGAGGGCTTGCCGACCTTGAGCTGCACTTTCAGGACTCAAGGTGGGTGGTGCCAGCAGGCGAGGGAAGTGATTGGCACAGGAGCCTTCCACTTAAAAATCCTTGGAAAATTGCTGATGCCAGGAAGGCTGCTCATGCCCTCCTACCCCCAGAGTGCTCATCCTGTCCTCATTGGGCACTGCCCCAGACCACTGTGCTGCCGTCTTTGTAATCTGGTTCCAGGACCCCTAGCCCAGCCTACTCCTAGTTATTTATTTCACACCGTTTAGAAGTGCTACTTGTTGCCAAGGTTTTTTACCCCTTTTCCTCCTTATTTGCCAGCTACAGCTACAGGCTGCTCACAAAGGAGACTGGTGTGATTAAAAGGCCTCTGTTACTAAGGTAGCCATGGCAACAGCCTCCTTGGAGGTCTTTGTTGCCTGCTAAAACTTTGATCTCCAAAAGTGGCTGCTGCTGTTTCTCCCTTCAATTGAAGAGAAGGATGGGAAGAAAGGATGAAGTTTACTCCGAGCAGAGGGAGCACAGAGGAACTCATTGCAGAGCCATGCTCCCCCAGTAAATCTCTCAGCAGCCTCCTTGGAAAAGTATCTGATTTACAAGGGTCACACTTCCTATTTTATGCTTTGCAGCCTCCCCTCAGGGCAGTGTCCCGTGCCAGGGGCCTCTTGCTGTGGCATGGCTTGGCATATCTTTCCAGCACTGAGAAGGAAATAGTTCCCTCTGTAGTTGCTGCATCCTGTGGTTCCACTGCAGCAGGTAGGGCTACGGAAGCAGCCTTAAAACAGGAAAAATGCTCAAAAGTTATTCTCATAGTTACCCAGTATTTATCACATTTATGCCATTGCCAGTATTTACCGTGTTCCCATATTTACCCAATTGCCGTGTTCCTGACTGCACCTGTTGCCTACTTTATTCATGCCATCATTTCTTTTCAGCTGCACCACTTACCCTAATTATTTTTGTGTCTCTTCTCTGCAGACTCTCTGCTAATTGTCTGCTTGACTCCAGGTCTTCCCTGATCTGCTGCTGTTTGCTCTCCCGCTCTGTCACCTGCCTGCCTCCTGTGTATTAACTCCTGTCCTCGCTCGCCTCTGCTGTGTCTCTGCACCTCCTGGAGCCGCTCTGCATCATCCCCTCAGCTTTTCCTCTCCCATTCCTCCTCCTGTGCTCTACTGCTGTGCTCTGCCAGAGCAGACGGGGGGCTCATGGGCTCGCTGGCACTTCAAGGTTGGCTGGGGCCTGGGGCGTGTGAGGTGCCTGGTGAGAGGCCACTTTGGGCAGGTAAAGCCCCACAGCAGCGTAGCAGGAATAGAGATGGCCCGTGTCCCAGATCCTTTCTGGAATGAGGACAAGCTCCTAGCTCTGACACAGTCACCTGGGACAACCCTAGTGAATGGGGCCATTTTCTATTCACTCTTTTCCCCCGGGAGTGTCTGCTGGAGCTCGGTGTTGGGAGCCTGCACAGAGGACACGTAGCTCTCGTGGGTGGAAGCACAGAGTTGTGACTCAGCAGCGGTGCCCAGCTGCGTCTTGGAGTGCCTGCAGCCCTTTCTCAGCTGGGCAGAGCTGCTGTGCAGACGAGGTGTGGCCAGATGGTCTGTTGGCAGGATGTTCTACTAAATTGTTTCCTTCCCACCAATTGCTATCTAGCCCCAGCCTCCACCTTAAAGTTTCCTAAAAAAAAAGAAATGAGAGAAGTGAGGTGGGCTTAACACCCATGGAAGCAGCATCCTTGGCATAGAGAGCTGGAGGGGTGCTGTGACCACGTCCTGGCTGGTGTTACAGCCGTGGGTCCAAAAAGAGACCCTGCTCCCTGTGTTTTGGGCTCTGTGCGACCCCGCTGGGGTGCTGTCCCAGGATCCCCTCTGCTGGCCACTGCCTGGCTCTGGGGTGTGCCCATGTGTGGGCCAGGCTTGCACAGGCCAGGAGGCAAGAGCCAGTGGCAGTCCTGCCCTCTGGAGCTGCCTGGTCCCTGTGCCTGCTGGCAGCCAGGATAGGGGTTTTGCTCCACTTGTTGCCGGCAGCAGAGAGAGGAAAGCTGCCTTTGGTGAGGGACAATGGTGGGAGCCTCCCGTTGCTGGGGTAACCGCAGGCAGCCTCGGCTGGGTGCCTTCACTGAACAAATAGTGCGGGGAAGGTTTATCAGAGAATTAATTCAGCCCAGGGTGGGGAGGGGGCAGAGCTGTGGAAAGCTGCTGGGGGCATGGCAGTGCAGAGGAGGCGTACTCACTGGCTGCCAGCTGAGATAGTGGAGGCAGCAGAGGTCAGGCTGAGCTGTGGTGGTGTTCGCTGCTGCCTCAGGTCCTCCCAGGCTTTGTGCATCCCTGCTGGTGGCTCTGGGGCCCCCAGGCTGTGTGAGCCCGCTGCCAGGGCAGTGATCCAAATTCCCCAGGCAATGCTCTGATGAACTGAGTGGGGCTGCACGAGCAGGGAAATACTTGACTGCTTGTAGGTAGCACAGAGGAACTACTTTGGTTGTCTTCATAATGACTTACCAAGTTCTCAGGCACTGTTCTTTTTTGAGGGATGCTTCTTCCTCCTTGGTCCTTTTGGGGATCAGAAGGTACCATAAGACCCAGCACTAGCAGGGTTCAAGGCTCTTCAGGTAGATTCAAAGTAAAGCAGGCAGCTATTTGGTGATGGCCGTTTGAGATGGGGGTTTTACCCTTTATAGGTGACACTCCTTTACCTTTGTTAACATGAATTCAAGCCCTTAATTAGCTGTATACCTCCAGCTATTTGTCCATTGGCATGTGCTCTCAGACTAGGGCTGCATGTGAGCTTGTGCAGAGATGATAACATATGGGAGGCAAGCTACATGCTCATGTCTGCCCATATGTTCTCCATGCTCGTGGTTCATGGGTGTGCTCTTCACTTACACACACACACAGAGGCCTGTGAAAGAAAGAAATGCCTTTTTTTCTTTTTTTTGTGTGTGTGAAAATAAGGAATATATTTAATGTGCATGTGAAACATACTGTAAATCTAGGATACTGTCTTACAAGGCATGCTTTTGGTGCACAAGTCTGGAGCCCACCTGTGGCACCCAAAATGTAAGCCACACATATGTTGTATACATGTCCATCTGTTTTGTGAGCAGAAGGCATACAGGAGCATGTTCCCATAACATGCTAGTCATAAGTGGTTTGGACACTTGATCCCTGCAGAAAATGGACTGCAAAGAACGTCATGAAACTCTTTGTAAATGTAGATGAAAACGCTGCAGCGGACTGATGGCAAGAGCCCTCCCTCAAAGTGGTAAATGGGGAACAATTATGTGAAACATCACCATGCGATCTTTTGCTAAGAGTTCAGGACAACCTCCTCATGGTGGGCGTTACTGTGAGTACTGGTCACCTTTGATGAGTTGCAACTGGCTGCAAAGCACTGCCTGCACTCAGAGTATGTTCATTATGACTCCAGCAGGCTTCCTCGTGGATTTTTGATCTCTGCAGAGCCTCTGCTGAAGCACTGAGAAAAAACGGATGGTGGGAATTTGACTGTAATATGTTTCAAGGACAGACTAGAGGCCCAGGAACTTGGGATCCAGTTCATCATTGTGTCAGAGTGCTGCTTAGTGCAGGACCTGAAGGGCCTGTGGGGAGGTTAAAGGTAGCTTTCTACCACTTTTGCATTGGCTGACCCATAGCTGCGCCTGTTATGTTATGTTACACCCACAGTGTGTGTCCCTCTTCAGAGTGCAGCTCTCCTGCCTTGTGCATATCTTTAGAAATCCCAGCATGATCCCGGTGCTCTGTAAGAGAGTTCACAGCACAGCTGCACGGCCGTTCTGCCCATGCAGGTGTGTGTAAATTATAGCTGAACATTGGGCAGGATATTTGCTGTGCATTGGAAATATCCTAGACATTCAGTGCCAAAACAAATAAAACCAAACTGCCTTTGGGCTTGGATTTTGTTTGTTTGTATTTGGCTCTAAATTTAAAAGTTGACTTGCCTTGTTTTTTTTTACCTTTTCCCCTTTTGCAAAATGACTCCACACAAATTTCTACACAAATCCTCTCCTGGTTGGTTTGCTTTGCTTGGGAGTTGGGCTTTATGATACAGTGTCACCAAGTTCCTCGTGCATCTCCAAATAATTAGGACATAGGCACAGTCATGCTTCAGGGCTCCTTTCCTGGAGCTGTCTGTGCACTTGCAGAGCCCCACAGGGAGAGTGCCACCCACGGGTTTTGGATGCATGTGTCTGATTTATCAATGGCCTTGGGCTAGAGATGTTTTACATCCACAGAAACTACATCAGTACATTTCAAAAGTAAACAAAGTCCTTCTGTTTGAGCGCTGTTGTGTATTTCCAGGAGCTTTTTGCATGTGTAGAGCATATCATCAGAAAGATGTTACCATGTAACCATGCTAAAGGGACTCCTTTTTCTTGTCATTTTGTGCCTAGATTGGAGAAGCTCTGTTCCAGATTCTTTCCCCCCAGCTCTGCTGATAAAGATAAAATGCAAGGACACAGAAATGGCAGAAGTGCAGAGGCAGACACCGGGCATCGAGCAGGATGACACCTGTGGTTGATAGGAATTCACATAACACAAGAGTTCAAGTGGGATGATGAGGAAGTGAACTGGAGACTAAGGCAGGGGCTGGGGAGTGTGTTTTTCTTGAAGTAACCTCTCTCCTTGTTCTCCTCCTTCTGTCTTTTCTAGGCAGGACAGGGCTGCTTGCTGATCTCTTGCCCAGTTTTGCTGTGGAGATTATGCCAGGTATTCAGTCATTTCACCCTTCAACACCCATTCCTCTGTCATCTTGTCTGTTTATCCTCCTGCAGCATCTTTATGTGGTATACATTTCACTTGTATGTGTTTTATCTGGGGTAAAGAGAGAAAACCTGTCACTTACTGGGAAAACGTGTTGGGTTCAGATCTGAGAGAGTTGATGCTGGGCCGTGCTGGGAGCCAGTACAGAGATGGTTGATGTCATGCCAGGATCAGTGTGAGAGCAGAAATGCCAGTGCTGTTCCGGGGAGGTTTTGTGTCAGGCTCTCTGCTCTCCCCCCAGCACAAAGCGCCAGCCCATGAGACCTCGACAGCCCCTTGTGGCTCTGCCCCTCAGCTGCCCCTGTGCAGTAACCTCAGCTCCCCAGGCCCTGCCTTGTGGCACTGCTACAGCCATGGCCACAGATGGTAGCACAGGAGGTGCTAGAAATAGAACACCGGTTAGCTGCCTATCAATGGCACGGCCCCTCTTGTGCTGCATGGCCAGGGCAGCATCTCGATAACGCCAGGTGGTTGGAGCAGACGTGAGAGCTCCGTGCCCGTGACAGATCCCTTGCTAGCCAAACTAGCGAGAGCCACCAGTGCTGGCACTGCTTGCAGAGGAAGCAGAGACTGTGCAACAGATTGTCCTTGAAAGGGAAAAGCTGTGAGAACATTTAGCCCTTGAGTCATCTGATCATTCCCTGAGGGTGGCCAAGGAGCATTTCTTTCGCACGTTTGTGCAAAAATTTGACTTCACATAAATGTGTGAAGCTATTTTCGAGTCTTGTCCCAGAGATGCAAATGGAGAGAAGGCAGACACTCACCCACCTCCAGTGTAACCCAAACCTCCCTGGAATTTCTGCATGGCAGAAGAGGGATTGGTCTTTTCAGCATAGGCAGCAGTTGGTTCTCTATTGCCTAACACTGTTTTCCCCTGTTATTTGCAATTTTATTGAATGAGTATAAAATTCTTGTGTGTTTTCTGATATTCCTGCTGCACAGGTAAACAAGAAGGTGTAAGATGCAGGAGCAAAACACTTTTCAGCTGTTAGCATTGCCTGTTACCTGAACAAACAAAAGCAGATACTTCTGCAAGCACAAACCAGTAGTTTCCAGACAGCAAGGACACATAGCACTTCAGCTTGGTAGTCATTTGAATCCCAGCATTGCACAGTACTGTCAGGAACTGGTTGAATCCCAGTTTTGTGCATACAGGAGGAGCCAGCAGGTGCTTTTGCTGTTTTCTTAATGTCATCAGAGAAGCAAATGGTCTAATTTCCTGTGAAGTAAAGTTGTTCCTGACTCCTGGGTCCCAGTGGTTGTGACACTGATTTCAAACATCCACTTCTGGCGCTGAGTATCTGGCCCCGTGCAAGGTAGACAGTAATCTGATGCCCTTTTGTACTCCTAGGATGTCTTCAGGGAGACCAGATACTCTTGCAATGGACTTGCTGTGTCTGTTTTTTTTCTTCTACCAGGCTTTTATCCTTTATGGAATAGTTGTGAACTGTTCACTAATAGCTCTGGAGATCTGACATCTGAGCTTCATTGCATAGCTGTGGCTGGCCACTTCTGTCATGCCACCTTCTGTTTGACCACTTTCTCTGTATCCGTGATGGTTGTAGAGGACAAGATGAGAACATGACAGAAGAAAAAGCCACTGAGCGGTTGCCCTGCTCACATTGGCATAGGTTAGGAAGTACAGGCCTGGAAAGGATAGGCTGGCTTGCTATCTTGCTTGCCAGCCATGTAATTTCATCCTTTGCATAAGCTTAGCAGGGTAATCTGGGTTCGGCCTTTCTCTTTCCCATTGGGTCGCTTTCTTTGATGTGCTTCTTTTACCTTCTTTCTACATTCCTGATAGCCTGTTCATGCCCATTTATTTTAAGACCCTTAACTTTTTATTCCTGCTTTTCCTCCTGCATTTGTCCTCCTAGCATATTTATGGGCAGCAGCCACGTCTGCCCTCAGCCTTCTTTGTAATGGACTAACGCAAGAAGCTCCAGCTCCCCTGCTGCAAGGCAGGCTCCTGAGTCCCTTCCTCCCCTCAGGTCCCTGCTTTGCATCAGCTCCAACTCAAATTCATCTTTTCTTCTACCAAGATGAGCAGAGCTGTACTATGCAACTTCAGATGAAGTTACATGGAGGGGAGACCTTGTATGATGGCATTAGTATTTCCTTAAAACTACAGGAAATTCCTTCCTTTTTGGGCATAGGATTATGTTTGCCATTTTTTGTGGCTGTATGGCATAACTGGTGGCAGTTATCGTGTGATGGAATAGTATACTAGATCACTTCTCTTGTTTTTCAGTTGCTTTCAGCTAATGATGTCCTGTTCAGAACAGAAGTTGTTCTTAATCTTTGAACCTCTGACCTTGAAAGTATTGCTGCATACCTTGAAATTCAGGATATTGCTGCATTTCACATTTCTTATTGTAGGTCCACTTGGCCCTTTCTGCAACATGTCCCAGTCTTGATCTTTACTGACAATGCATCCCTACTACTTCCTGTCAAGATATAGAACATATTCTTATATTCTGTGTCAAGGTAAATAATGCAAATATTAAGAAAAATAGTTGCAAGAACTGGCACTTGAGGAACTGTGTCAGTAATCTCTCAGCTCCTGCTTTTCCATTCATGAATGCTTCTCTTCTGCCATTTCCTTACTTGTTAGCTGAATTCTTCTCAGCATATCGTAAGTTCACTGAAAAAAAATAATTCCACAGGGACCAAAATTAACTGCAAAGTTAAATGAAATTCATCTGTGTCAGCCAAAAAAGAAATAAAATATTCAAAAGAAAAAAAGAAAACATTTCACTTCACACTTCTGAAATGAAGTGTTTTGATTTGTAGATGCTAGATCTTTGACTGACATTTTTTAAAGGAAATTTTAAATTCTAGATTTAAAATGGCATAAAAAAAGGGGAATTGTTTGTAAAAGGGTAAAGGAAAACTCCAACTAAGCAAAGAATCATAATTCTGTTCAAACAGAATGCTGTGGATGGATCAAAAATGTCGTCTTCTTATTTTTGTGTTTTATTAAGTACTATGAAAAATCCTGTTTTGATTAGTCCAAGTGGAACATTTTTCCTTGACTTTTCAGCTTAGTGATGCAGGTGAGGAGTGCACTGTTTTTCCAGTGTGATTTTGTGTGCACACTGCAATCCTTGTATCAATATTTCTTCATCTTGGATAGTAATGTACCAGGAGGTGCCTTAGAGAGCTCTGGACATCTTTTGGAAACAGTGGTCTGCTGCTTTTTTTCTCTGGGGTGGGGATAAACCCTACCCCACTGCAGAGCAGCCCCACCATGTCCTTATTTGGTTTTTCACCATTTTTCCAAGCTGGTTGGATAACACCTTGAGTCTTTCCCCACCAGTGATCTGGCTTCTGAATAGGTCAGCGCATCTCTCTTGACATAAAACCACCCTAGGCTTCTGATATGTTCAGAATCTTGAAATTTCTCGGTCCAGATGTGTTCACTGATCATTCCCTTAGTCTGTGGAATTCCCTGTGCTCGTAATCCCCTGCCAAGTGCAGAGTGTTCAGAACCAGCGCAGGCTGGGTTCCCCTTCCAACCCCATCTTGGTTTTTGTGGACCGGCTCTCCTCTGCTTTCATTTGTGGGGTGTTTTTCAGCTGCTCCCTTTTGGGGCTTGGCTCAGACATCATCTGAGGCTTCAGTGGAGGGTGTGGAGGGGAAAGTGGTTGTTATGTTTCCTGGCGGGCTGCAGCGCCTGAATAGGATGTTTGCTCGGCACATTCAAAAGAATAATTGCATGCGTGGGCCTTGCTGCAAAGGGGCAGGCCTGGCTCGTTTACTGGGCTATTTATAGCATGCTTTTCACCATCTAGTTTGTCCCATTAAAACCAGAATATGGGTAGGGAACAAACACATAAGCAGGGCATGAACATGGCTGAGAAGAATGAGTCTTTGATGAGATCCAAATGCTAATGGAGCATGTCCTGTGGCATTCTCATGGGTCTGCTGAGGGGTGAAGGGTTTTTGGGCTGGGAAACTGGAGCTCCTGCCTCTGTGCTGCTTGTGTCTCAGCCAGCCACAGGTGCTGCCAGAAGGGACCACATTTCTGTAGCTCCATTTCTCACTGTCATGTACCCTTTCGACACAGAGGAGGACCTAGTCCTGGACCCACAGGGAGCTAGTCCAGTTCTGTTATTCACCTGTCTGTTCTGTCCCTGTGCTCTCCGTTGAGAGGATGTTGCTGACGTTCCCTTCCACAGCAATGTGCAATCTTGTAAGTATCTTCTTTTCTCCCCTTGTTTTCCAGAGTGGGTCTTTGTGGGCCTGGTGATCCTGGGGGCATTCCTGTTCTTCCTCCTGGTGGGGATCTGCTGGTGCCAGTGCTGCCCACACAGCTGCTGCTGTTACGTCCGCTGCCCCTGCTGTCCTGAGTCCTGCTGCTGTCCCCGGGCATGTGAGTGACCCTCCCCAAGCCTGGTGCAAATCTTCTGCTGTACTGCTTCTGCTCCCTGGCAGAACAGGAGGAGAATCTGCTAATAATGCTTCCCTTGCCCAGAGCACATTGCTTGGCTAAAGAACTCGTTCTTAGGGAGTGAAGCATCTGACCTATTACTCAATGGTTGAGCGCTCAAAGTTAATTACAAATGTAATTCCCTGAGCCCTCCCTGCCTTGGCAGCTGTGTCTGCTTCTCCAAAGTGTCATGCTCCCATTCCAAAGTTGTTGTTGTGTCAGTGAATGTTGTGGGTCAGAGAAAAGAGCATCCTGGGAGGCTTCCTCCTGGCAATGCAAAGCAGCTGTCCTCTACAACAGTGCAAAATCCTTGCAACCCAGCAAGGTTCCTGGTCAGGCTCAGTCAGATCTGTCAAGTTTCATGAGCCTCATCCCTGCTGCTTGGGTCATCAGTTGTTTCTAAAGCTGAGCTGCCACTAAATCGTGGCAATGGTAGTGGTGGCTGTAACACTCTTGAGTGTCTTTCCGGGCATTTTGCAGTGCTTGTCTAACCTGCTCTGTGAATTTTTTAAACTCCCCTCAGTGCCCTTTGAGGCTTAGAGAAATTCAGGTTGGTCCCTTTTAAATTCATTTGTCCAGTTGTCTCCTGCTGAGTTGTCACCGGTGTTGGTTACATGCAGGTTTCAGCCATGTGAGTCTGTGGGGGGCTGGTGTGAGTGACACTGACTCTTGTTCTTTTTCTTTTTTCAGTGTATGTAGCAGGCAAAGCAGCAAAAGCTGGGTACCCTCCTCCAGTCTCTGCCATGCCAGGTCCATACTACATCCCCAGTGTTCCTGTCGCCGGTGTCCCATCTCCTGCTGTGCTGATGGATAAGTCGCACCCCCCTCCCTTAGCCCCAAGTGAGGCCAGTGGAGGAAGCCAAAATGGTAATTTGCTGCACCGGGCACAACATTCAGTCCCCTTTACTGGGAGCAGATCTGGGAAAAGGAAGAATGATTGTCACTGGTCGAGTGGTGTGAACAGAAGAAACACAGAGAAACTGCATTTTAATCCTGTCTCTGACAATGACATTTGCATCCCTCAGGGCCACACGGTCCAGCTTTTCTAGTGCCTTCAGCACAATGTCAATTTGTGGATTCCCAGTTACATCAGCAGGGAATGGGAGGCCAAGTTCTTGTACAGGACCTCTCTCGTTACTGCTGCTCATATTTACTTCCAGAGGACAAAAGGATGATTTCAGGGAAACAGAGGCGGTGGCCATTTTCCCCTTAGAGCTGATGCCTTGCAAGCTGCTTTCTTTTTGTGAACTCTTCTTTCTACTCTCTGTAAGGCACTGCTTGCCCTCTGGTAGCAGTTTTTGCTGCAGCATGTTTTACTGTTCCCATGGCCTTTTGGGCAAAGGAACCTGCTCCCTTAGCATTTCTGCCCAAGAGCATTTGGGGCTGGACCCCGTTCTTTACCTTACAGAGGTCAGTAGGTCACTTTTTTCCTTCAGCCTTTGCATTTGTGCAGTGTGAGAGATGAAAGGCTTCTAACTAGAAAGGAGTTGTGGATCACTGTCAGACACAGACTGTCACTATGATGACTCTGTCTCAGTGAGGGTCACTTCTGCTGCCATCAAGGAAAAAGAGGGCAGCTCTTTAGCCACATGCATTTCAGGACAGAGTGATGGTCTAAAGTCAAACAAGCTGCTGGAGAAATGGCTTTTACCAGTGTAGAGTTGCCACTGATCCAGCTGCATGTCTGATTTCAAAGCACCACACTAATTATTAATTGTTCCATTTGCTCGTGACAATGTGTTGATAAAACACATATGAAAAGGCAAGATTAAGTAGCATAATCAAGTAATTAAGCTTTTGGAACAACTCTACACGTCCTTCTGCTGCCCCAGTCAGTATATTGACCTTTCTGGAATTACAAAAAGTATTTTCCCTCAACAATCATACTTTATTTTGCCACTGAAATCAAAACAGCTCTGGAATGGAGTGCTTTGAAACAGAAAATAAATCAATCATTGATCCAAAGCAGAACGTATCTGATTCAAAAACCTTTGTCAGAAAATGATGAATGACATCCCAGTGCTTAATTTTTTTTCTCCTGTGAAAAATGTCACTGCGTGCACAGCGTGGTGGTGGCTGTGGGAACTCGAGAGATTTTTTGAGAGTCAGATCACAGCCCCAGTCTTGTCTCTGCTAGCAGAGCACAAGTGCAGAATGAAAAGCTGTGGATGCATTTGGTAACCAAACAGAACAGCTCTTAAATTTGCATGTTCATTACACAGAAGGATGCATTTATTATATAATCCAAATCATGTGTCTGGACTCAATCCCTCACCTCAGGACTCAGAACTTGACATGAAATACTACATATTGCAAATAAAAACATTATCACAGAATTTTGACCTTTGTGACAAGACAGCAGAGGTCCTTAATTTCTTTTTTAAAATTATTTTTAATTAATTTATTTTGCAAGAATGTGGACAAACCCTTAGTCTTGATCATGCACCTCAAACTGTGGAGTTAAGGAAGGGTTACAGCATGTATCCCGTTCCTTGCCCCTTAAGTTCCTCCACAAAACCAGAATATCCCCTAATGACAGGCTGTGGAAGAGAAAACATTATGTGGCTTTTCCATGGTAGTTATTTGCTGGTTGGCCAGAGAGCAAGCTAAACAAAACGGGTAATGGTTGAGTTTATAGTAAGGGCCTTTTCTCAGAAGGAGCAATAATCACAATCTCTGTGTCCTCCACACAGCCAGTAGGTCTGACCTGAAACCTTTTATCTTTGAGACTTCAACCTTTCTGTTGATTCCATTTAGAAAAATGGGATCAGAAGTGCTGGGGGACAGAGGCTGGAGCCTAAAAAATCTGAAAACTACAGCCTTTGCCCTAGATAGATTCTGTGCTTAAAAAGAACCCCTTTGAGGGGATCTAGTGAGCAAACTCAGGCATGAGGATATTTAGAAAATTTGTCCAGGGTTACATTAAAGCCATATGACAAAGCTCTGATTAAGCCTAGGAACTCCGTCCTAAACTTAGGGCTGAATAAGGAAAAAAAATCCCAAAACTTTTAGCTCTCTTATTTAGAAGTGTTGGCAATACATAATTTAGAATTCATGCTCTATTTTAAATCCAGTGGTTACCTGGAAACTCTTGCATATATCCCTTAAGCCCTGCACACAGGGAAGCTCTTGATCCTAGAGCTGGGCTCCAGACCTTAAACATTTAAAGTGTTTAAGGGTGAGGCATCATGTATTTCCTAACTATACTTGCTTGAAGAAAATAGTAATGCTGTCCTTTCTGGGGAGGGCAACAGCTTACAGTTTTGGCTGGCTTGGTTCCACCCACGGAATAATAAAAATAATGTCTAGTTAAACACAATTTAAACATTAGAAATCTATGAACTGTTCAGGAAAAGAAAATATGGTCCAACAGGGAAGAACATTCTATTCACTTTGACCAGTGAATGGTTCTGGACATGTGGTCCACATCTCTGCATCTTTATTTCCTTATAATTAAGATGGGCCTAAAATTTTTCAGATCTGATTATAGGAGTATGGCAATTACAGATTAAGTAGTGTTTGAGGAGGAAGCAGTAATATCTTTGGTTCTCAGATGAAGGAATAGTGAAGAGATTTAATAAGTTGAACATTTAATATCATTATGAGAAGTTTTTAATAAATAAACAAAGAGACAAAAATGCTTCATTGGTAATGGAAAATACTTTTTATGAGCAGTTCACAGTCGTCTTTGCAGATTTAAATCCATAATTAATTTCTAAATGCTTGCAGGATTAACCAAGAAATTCATTTGCCTTTTGATACACAGCTGCAATAGCAAGTCAAGCATGAAGCCTAGCTAATTCTCCATCAGTTCCAGGAGGTATAGATGTTGCCCAAATAGATATTTGGCACAGCTTTAGTGTGAGTAGTGGCTCCGGGGAGACAGTCTGGAAACTGCCTCTTCAAGTTCCCCAAAGGTTATTAGTAGGTCAGTCATTTCTAGCTGATAGTTGTTTGCTGGCCTATGTATAAATGAGGTGACAGCTTAGCTGGGCTCCTAGTAGAGACATCAGAAGAAAGAATAGTGAGAGGCCTCTTTCCTGGCAAGGTACGTGAGGTGCTGAATTGTCCTTGCTGCTCGTGCAGTGCAGCAGGACGCGTGTCTTCTGAGGCCACTCAGTCCAGATCCTCTTTGTAGCAGTAACCTCACTTAAAGAGACATGTTGTGCTGCTCATTTTGGAAGGCAGAGACGGGGTCCTTCACAGGGGTCTGTAGATCACTGTGTGCATTTTGCAGCCATTGTGCACACACTCATGGGGATAGTAAAAGCACAGCAGAACTCCGGACTGCAGTCAGCTAAGATACCTGGAGCCACGCTAAAAGAAGGACCCTGATAGGCCCACACTATGTTTTTACATCTAATACCTTTCCCAAGTGCAGACACACAAGGTCATATTTCAGGATGTAGTCACTTAAACTTACATGGGCACAGTGAAAACCCAGAGTGAAGCACTTTGCTCCTGAAGCGACTTGTGGGATTCTGATAGGGATCATTCTACCCATTTCTATGGCACAGCCATTCCTGAAGCAGCGCATGGTTATTTCAGAGTGCACAGACACAGGCACAGCTGTGTAGGACAGAAGGTGCCTAAGAATACCTCTGCCAAGTCCTTGCTCAGCCCACACAGTGCATCGTATGCAACGTACTACCAAACCCATATGTTAGTAGCTCGATATATTGCAGTGAGGGATAAAACAGAAGGAACAGGTTGGCTCAGAACCACTCTCCAAGTGTTTAAATTGTTCCACAAGAGGAGCACTCATGGACACTGCAGTATTCACACAAGGGAATGTATTAACCCCATGCAAGGCAATGTCGTGGGTTTGCTCTGGGCTAATTTGCTCTTACACCCCCCACACAATTACTATAAGTTAAGAGAAGGTTTATGCAGACAAAAGAGACCGGATTTGGGAAAATAATGCTAGGATTTATTACTAGCAAGATAAAACGGCACTATATCTACAACAATTTTAATTAGGTAAAAGTACTATGTATCTACAAAAATACCCCTCCCCTCTTTGTATCACTCCAGGAGGAGAAGCAGTCTCTTTCTCTCTTTCCAGAGCTCCAGGTCTTTATAATAATTTTGCAGCAACTTTAAGTTCTTCTTCTGTTATCTCTAGGACGACAACTCCGATTCTTCGCAGCTGGAACTCTTTCTCTCTCTCTTTTTCTTGTGTTGGCCTCAGGGCCGGGCCTACCCCCCTCCTGGGCTAAGACCGGAGGCTGAGGGGTTACCCAAGTCCTGTAGGGTCTTCCATGGACTGCAAGGGGACACTTGCCTACCATGGATCTTCACCACAGAGTCACAGGGGATAATGGCTTTTGAGTTCACCCCTGTTTCCTGTGGGGTCCCTTCCCATGGGAAAACAATCTTTAATAGACTTCTCCAACGTTGAGTCCATCTCTCAGACAACAGGTCTTCCATTCTCTGATGTCTCTCAGGGTCACAAATTTAGCTGCAGCATGGATCCCTCACTTGGATGCCAACATCTTAGCCGAGCTGTTCTGCTCCAGTGTAAGTCTCTCTCCATGAGCTTCCTCGTGCATTCACAAGCTCCTTTATGAGCTGCATGGGGGTTTCTTCACCCCAGTAATCTTCCACAGGTGGCAGGGATTTATTTTTTCAGTCTTTTCCCTCCCGAAGGATGAGAGAGAGAGCAAGAGAGGGGGAAGAAGCAGCTCCTCCCCCCTTCGAACTTCTCTCCTCTCTCCTGCTGCTGCCAGTTTTGACCTCGGAGGTTGTTATCTCTCTGCCAGAATTCCTTCTGCAGCATTTCTCATCCAAGCAGTCAGTCCTTCTTTAAAGTTTTTTTCTCTACTCTCTTACAGGACAGAAGGGGAGCTTCAGTGCCACTCCTGCCCCCGGGTTTGGGGGAGGAGGGGGGGCCTTGGCCCACTTGGGACCTGCCACCTCTCCTACATAGCTACAATTTCATCTGCGCCACAAGCTTATCTTCCGCTTTCTTAAATTTGTAATTGGCAGAGGTGTTACTAAAACTTTTGATTGGCTTTTCTCTCAAAATCCACCTGGACAAAGCCATCCTCAGCCCCAGGGGTTGGCTGGTGGGCAAAACCACAACAGGCAGACAGGTTCCATTTTGCAGTGCTAAGTGAATTGTCTTTATCACGGTTCTGTAATGAGGCTGAATTTGAGGGTTGTAGTCCTCTTTTGTACCTAGATCTGAGTTTGTGTCAGTCCTGAAATAGCCCCAGGCTGAGACCTTCCTTAAATACTCTGCTATAAATGCCTTATTTTCTTCAAAGCCCTGACAAGTAGAGTTCTCTGCTTGCTGACTTGAGGTAGTCAGGCTGTTCACAGCTGTTGTTAGCAGGTAAGGTGTGCATGGACCCAGCCTCCCAGAGTTAGAGCTGCTGTGGTTCCAGGCATGTAGGGGCTTCTTTTCTGCACACAAGAATGTGGAAAACCCAAAAAACGCTGTCCAGACTTCCTGTGTAAATGGTGTAATCCCAGGAGTCAAGTGTAAGACATACTTTTTCTGTAAAGTGAAGCAGGTTAAGAATGCCAGAGCAGGCAGTTTCACAGCTACCAGTGACCTGATTGGTTGGCCTCATCGTGGGATTGGATATAAATCTCAAAGGAGTGTGATGTGCTTTGTGGGATTTGGTGTTTCCTGCTGTATTCTCTAGAACTTCTGCTGCCACAGGCTCTTCAACCTGTGTGAGCAGAATTCATGGTGCTGGAAGGGTGGAGTGGTCCTGCAGACTGACAGCTCCCAAATGTTCCACCACCTGCTGCTCCTGCAGCCTGGGAGCTTACAGCCCCCGCTGCTTAGAGAAAGCCTGCTCTTCTGGGACTGCTTCTCCCGTACCATGACAAATCCTTTCTGTAGTGCTGAGGAAGGAGAAAGGAGTTCTTCTTTTCTCCCTGCCAGTCGCTCTGTGGCAGTGACACCACTTGATGCATCTGGCTGTACAAATTGGGCATTTCCAAAACCGTTTTTGCTGTTAACTGCAAACTTTTGGAATGATGCAACTGCTACAACTTCACATCCCACATTTTAGGCGAATTTCTTCTGAAGCAGTGGCTGACTCAGTCTGTTTTGACGCAGCCTACCTGCCTGCAGACATGAGCTCGACTATAGAAGCAATGTTGCTGGAAAGTCTCGTTCTTAAATTGTTTCAAAATCTTCAGTGTGTGTTTCCCTCCTGTGCTTTTTTTCTTCCTCCCTAGCAGTGCGCAAGGGGTACAGGATCCAGACTGACAAGGACAGGGACTCCATGAAGGTGCTGTACTATGTCGAGAAAGAACTGGCTCAATTTGACCCAGCCAGGAGGATGCGAGAACGATGTAAGAAACAAGCATGGTTTCATTTTTTTTCTTCCCATTGACTGGAAAAAGACTGCAAATTCATAGTTCAAAGTTGGCTGGCTTTGCCTCATGGTCAGCCTTTTAGGATATGATGTCCAGGATACAGTAAATGGGGTAGATAAAGCCTAGATTTTAGATAACTACAGGTTCTGATTTTAAAGATCTGGTGCTTACCTAATCCTTCTTAATTAGAGCAGACAAAGTGAGGGATACTGAAAAGCTTGTGAAAATTGTGCACTCAGATAGTTAAACTTTTGGATCATCAGCAACTTATTATACTTACACCTTCTACAGCCTGTGGTGTGATAATAGCTGGGATGTTGTTTTCACAATTTATATACATTTTACAGTGTGGTGTCTGTAAATTACCAGCGTGGCAAAACAGGAGAGGGATGGTTTTATTGAAAGAAGTTTTGTGGGCTGCAGTGAACACGGTGTGGTTTGAAGGATGCAGAAGGTTTGTTTGGAGTTGCTCTTGTCCTGCAGAAGGAGCAGGGACTACAAGAAACATTCAAGAAGCCAGGGGATCGTCAGGTTTTGTGACACTGAGCTAACCCATGTTAGGCACTGGTAGAGACTCATTTAAAACAGACGTGTGGGATGCTGCAAATCAGTGAAGGTAAGGGAATGGGAATGACACTACATCAAAGCTCTGTACAGATTAGGCATAACGAACAAATTAGATATTCTTCTTAAACAGTCACTGCTGAGCACACTGTCTTCTCCACCCACAAAATTTACTATAAAAAGACCTCTGCAGATTGGTATGTCAGGCCTCCAGATGTCAGTGCGCTTGATGGGGTAGAGACTGACAGTGACTCAGAGAGACACTTATATTTCTCTTAATCGTTTTTTGTGGGGGTTGCTTTTGTTTTAGATGGGCAAGTCAGGGCAAATCCAGACCCAGCCTGTCTCTCACCAGGAAAGGGGGAGGTGGCACAACTGCTGTGCTGTGATGATGTCCCACCATGCTCAGTGCCCACCTCCCAAGGTAGGGAGCTCACATGTGTTACTGAAGCAGGGCTGAGGGGAATTTTTGGGACACAGGAACCTCATGCCATTTGCAATAACTTTAAAATATCCCACTGGCTGCCAGCTACAAATTCAAAGACCTTTAGGTCTAACAGTAGCTCTTGTGTCCAGACAGAGCTCCAGCAGTGCTGGGCAGGATTGTTCAAGGGCGTGAAGGCCTCTGATTCCATTTTGGTTGTTTTCTAAGAGGGCAGCTCAGTTTTTTCTGCCTGTCCTCTCCTGCCCTCTCGCACATGCTGTCAGGTGACGATGCCCATCTCATTTCTTTTCTGCAGATAACAACACCATGTCTGAGCTCAGCTCATTGCACGAAGAGGACCTGAACTTCCGCCAGCCCTACCGCCAGTCACGGAGGAAACCCCTGCCTCCCACGGGAGACATGGATGGGGACGCGGAATACTGGGCGGGAGTCATTGGTGGGGGCAGCACTCAGTCCAGGTCTCAGGCTGTCTCTGATTACAGAGATGAGCGGGACAGTTTCTGGCACAGGTGAGGAATCACCATGTTGGGAGGCAGCTATATCTGGCAAAGAGAGAAGGGACAGATGGACTGATAGCTCTTCTCCATTTCCTGCTGCTCTGGTTCTGCTTAGTGGGAGAGGGGTTAGGCAGATAGAGGAAATCTGGATATGTCATTAGATGAGGTCAGAATGAATCTGATTCCCACATGCCTGCTGAAGCCTACCCAGCTGGGTAAGGCTTAGTACCAGCCCCATTCCCAGTAATATATAAAAGTGAGATTAATAGGGAACCAAGCCACCCTTCCCAAAGTGGGAAGGCACAGGTACAAATCTGTCTCCTGAGATTTGCACCTGATACCTCCAGCACCTCTCAGTGCTGGTTCACTTTATTCAGAGTTGCACCCTGGTGCTTTGGTGCAGCAAGACCTGTACTCCAGGCCTAAAGGACTGGCACTCTGGTAGCTGGAACAGAGATGGCACATCATTCCCGCACATACCAACAGCCCAGTCTCCCAAAAGCAATGGCAGGGATTTCCTTCCTTCAGTACTGTGCTGTTTTGCCAGTTCACTGCCTTAAAATCGCCCTACTGTGAGCTTCTGTAGCTGGATTCTTGGGTTTCCCAGCACGACATACACCTACAAGCTCTGGGGCCAAGGAGAAGCAAGTCCAGCCCTGCACACTGTAGGTCAAGGGAGGTGCACTCTGGGGTTAATCTCAGGTAACCTTAGACATGCAGAGCCAGAGTTGTCTGCACTGAGTTGCCTTTACAGTCAGCAGAGAAAACCGGGTGTCTCAAGGATGTGACACATCTCTTCCTACGGAAGATGATGAGAACAGTCCAGATGATTCATTCCCTCAGGAGTTCCTGTTTCCCTTCATTGTCTACGCAGGCAGCCTGAGGGGATGAGCAGCCGGATCCTGCCCTCTAACTCTACCTCTTCCCTCCTCCAGCCAGCAGAGATCCAAGTCTGAGATGCTGTCCCGTAAGAGTTTCTCCGTGGGAGTGCCAGCCGTGTCCATGGACGAGCTGGCAGCCTTTGCAGAGTCCTACAGCCAGCGGCCCCGGCGGGCAGACAGCCAGGAGACGCGGCGCTTCGAGCGGTCGGAGTCGCACAGCGGCCGCAGCGGGGGGCTGCCCCACCAGGACAGCTCCATGGAGGAATACTACTCCAAGCGCAGCAGAGGGAATCGGGAGCCACTGACGGACTCGGATCGGGGCTGGTCGTACAGCCCACCCCGGAGACGGGCCCATGAGGAGAAGCACCTTCCTAGGCTGGTGAGCCGGACGCCCGGAGGGAGCCAGAAATACGACCACTCCTACCTCAGCAGCGTCTTGGAGAGGAAATCCCGGAGCTACGACGAGAGCGGTGACCATTGCGCCACCCCCTCGAAGCTGAGCTCGCAGCCCAGCCAGAGAGGAGGGGGAACATACTATGCCTGGTCACCACCCTCCACCTACAAAGCCGAGAAGTCGCAGCAGCAGCCGCAGCAGTCGCTGTCGTCTCAAGAGGAGGATGAGGAGGAGGACAGCCTGCCTCCCTACAGCGAGAGGGAGCTGAGCCGGGGCCCCTCGTACAGGGCCAGGGAACAGGCCTACCTCAATGCCTCTGACAAGAAGAGGAAAAAGGACCCCAAGAAAACAGTGAGGCCATGTCTGGTGGTCCTGGTCCAAATAGGCTGAGCGGAGAGCCACCAGGCAGGGGTTACTAACCAGGGTTGATGGGCAAGAGGGTTTTTTAGGAGGGAGTAGAACTTGGAGTGTGACTGCCTGTGGGAAGGGGGAAGTCACTGTGGGTGTAGGAGGCCAGAATGGGAAAGAGCTCCTACATGGGAGTTCATAATGGAGGGGAAACCCAGATGTGTCTGGGACTAGGGAGCTAAGGGATGTTCTTTGGCATCTGTAGCCTGCTGGTCCAAGATGGTGGGAGTTCATCTGGAGTTTAGAAGGATCACAATAGGGAAGTAACCCGGGGCTTACAGAAATTACAGGGCTTTGGCACTGATCCTTGTTAAGGAAGGGTTGAGAGGCTCTTTTCTTCAGACTGGGAGAGGACAGGTAGCAAGGTATGGTGTAAGAGACGTCTTTCTGAAAGGGGTGAGATGACTGTTGACCCACTCCTGTGGGCTTGTGTAGGGCCATCTTTGCCAAAGGCATTCCTCATCCAGGCTAGCAGCAAATGCAAAACATCCTGACACAGTCCCAGCTGGTGAGGACTGATGAGTTCATGGTTGGTAGGAATGGGAATCTGGCTGAAGTCTGCTCCATGAGGGAGACCTTGTTGCTAGAGCACCTTGGCTGTTAGGCCTGAGCTTAAGCAGCATATGTGAGAGAGGAATGGGTTGTGAGTGGACAAAGCTGTTGCTGTTTTGTTGTGTCTCTGTCAAAGCTTTGTCTGTCTCTTTGTTCCATGGATGCTTTCCTGTTGACTTCAGCCTTCCATTCACTTCAGTCTTCTCTCTCTTCTCAGAATGATTTCCCAACAAGGATGTCCCTTGTGGTTTGAAGTTGTGGACATCTCATGTTGATGGGCTGGATATCACGAGGTGACTGCAGTGGAGAAGATACAGAGCAACCAGCAAGACTCTGTGACCCTTTGCAGCCATCAGCCATGGACTGTTTCAGTTGTTTGGTTCATCAGGGGAGCAGAGCCTTTTGTAAGAGACAGACGGCCATGAACAGCACTCGGTCTCAGAGGCTCTGAGAATCTGCCAGGAAAATGAGGCCAGCGCTCTCTTTTTTTCCAGTTTTCCAGTGCCCTCTATTCTGCACTGGAAGGCAGCCACCTCCCTACTGTCCCTGAAGCCCTCCCTGCAGCCCTGAACTGCAAGTGGGGATGCCTTTGTACCTCCTGCCCTGTCTCATGTGCAAAGGGAGGCCTGTGCATACCTCTTGCTCTCTGCCTCCTCAGTTCTCTGGATCAAAAATTGTCATCCATACTTAAGAGCCTTTTCTGTGTCATCCCCATGCTGGGACGAGGCCTTGTTCTTACAGCTGCAGACTGCCTCCAGCTGATCGGGCCCTAAATGGGAAAGAAAATTCACATCCTTTCAGACACTGTAAGAAAAGGACTGATGAGGTGTTAACTTTGATAAGGGCTGAATAGAGAAAGACAATTATGATGCTGGTTTGTTCAATATTTAGTTCTGTTCATTGTGTGATGAGAGTTTCAGGTGAGATTGATGTATTGTTTTTGAAAGTGGGTCAAAGTAGCTTTTGTTGTGATGAGAGCATGATGTGTTTCCCCCCTATCCACAACTGTGTTTTGTTTTGATGCAATTGCATTTCCTTGCAGCTGAGCTATGACCCTGTGGAGCTTCAGGCTGGAGTATCTACTCCACTGTACCATAAGCAGTGCTCTAGCCTTGCTGGCGTTCTGCTTCCAGCACCACCAGACATCCCTGCATAATGAGTGGCCTTTTTGTTTTAAAGAAGCAGAAAGGGGACAGTCTCAGTGAGAAGGCAGCTGCAGACCTTCATTCCGTGCATGGTATCTCTCCATTCTGGGAATTGTTTCCAGACACTGAAGACAGCAGTAACAGCAGTGGAAAAAGAATTAAGCTCTGTGGATGGACACAAGCTTTGAAAGTCACCCCTTTTGCTTACAACCATTTCATTCACCTTGATTGGGACGTTGGCTGTTGTCTCAGGAATAGCTGAATTTAGAAGTGAGTGCTTCACACCATTTAGAAGCCTGACATTCTTTTTTTTTCATAATGTATTATGCAGTCATTTATTTAGCTGCTAAAATCATCATGTGAAGGAAGATGATGGGAACATTTCAAGGGCCAGTATCTTGCCCCCTATTATGCTTAGAAACAAATCGGTGCCCTATTGTGTTATGGACATTGTCAGCCTCTGAAATTACATCTTTGTTGTTACTCTGGGAATTTGGGAACCTATCTGGTCTCAGGTGCTGATACTGGTAGTACTGTTCTGAACACAAAGTGTATTAACATCACTGCAGTTCTCCATAAAAAAATGATAGATTAATTTCTGTATTACTCCTTTGCCAGGTTAGTTCACCCACCAGGAATGGTCAGGGGAGAGGAAGAGTAATCTCCATAGATCTGATGACAGCGCAGTTTTTATGTGAGAAGGTGAATGGGTAAAAGGATGGCTTTCTTCTCCCACATTCCTCTGAAGTTTTGGAAATCATAGTCCTGGGTCTTCCTGGCAGAGAAGGATTAGCCTGCAGGGACATACAGTCATGGAATCACAGAATTGTTTGTGCAGGACAATTGTTTGTGCTGTTGAAGAACATCTGGTTCCAACCCTCTGCCATAGGCAGGGACATCTTCCACTGTATCAGGTTGCTCAAAGCCCTGTCGAACTGGACCTTGAACACTTCCAGTGTTGGGACATCTGCAGCTTCTCTGGGCAGCCTGTTCCAGTGCCTCACCACCCTAATAGTAAAGAATTTCACCCTTGTATCTACTCTAAAATTACCCTCTTTTAGTTGAAAATCAGTGCCTCTCTCTATTGAGGGTAAAAAGTCAAGGTAGATGGCATGTAGGTGCACTTTCCTTATCCCCCAATGCAGTCACTCAACCACAAAAGACCTCCAAGTGAGCAGGCATGATTTGCTCTTGGTGAAGTCATGCTGGCTGTCTCTAATCACTCCCCTGCCATCCATATGCCTTGACATAGCTTCTAGGAGGATCTGTTCCATGATCCTAGAGGTGATGCTGAGTGATCAAGAGTTTGTAGGGTCCTCTTTTTTTACCCCTCTTCAACATGGGTGTGATGTTTCCCTTTTACCAGCCACGAGGAACCTGACTACCATGACTTTTCAAATAGGGAGAGCAGCTTACCAACTACATTTGCCAGCTACATGCCAACTACATCGGCTTGTATTGTGGTTGGAGAGACTAAATGTGAAGTATTTTCATCTCTTCTCATCACTGATGTGTGTTCCTAGGAAAATCCAGTACAGGTAATAAGAAGTAGGGAGGTGGCTGCCATCTGAGACCTCTGGGGCCTTGAGGAGTCTACAGAGCCACACTTTGTGCTGTTTTAAATTAACATTTCATCCCTGACATGTGACGGTACTGGCACGTTGATGTTTTGTTAGTCTGAAAACCTTGGGAACCCCTATGCCCTGAGTTTCAAGGGAGCTTAGCCTGCTATCCTTTCCATCAGACATCCAGAAGATTCAGTTTACATAGAAATTTAAAAGGCATCCGCAACAATGACTATGTCAGAAAGGGGCCAAAACTGATTTTACAGTTTCTGAATACCTCTGTCTTTTAAATCACACTGAAAGCCTGAGCATCACAATATCTCTTTTTTATTTCAGTTATGTTCTGTCCCTTATCCCAGTCACTGCAGTTTATTTGATCAAGCCCTCAGGAATAAGTTGTGTGTATTAAAAATACAAGCCTTCCCCTCATTTATATGAGTTGGTTTTGTTTGCTCAGTGCTTTTACTTTAGGGGCATCTGTACACTGTGTGTAAGAAGTTGCCATTTGTATATCTAGCTTATAAATAAGTAGTTGCAAACTAATTCTCTTAAAGAAAACTGTTTTAATTATAGAAAAAACTGTTTGTAAGAACCTCTCCCCCATTTCTTGAATCCACATAGCTGGAAAACTATTGAAGATTTTATAACTAGTGATTGTAAAAGTTTTACCAGATGATAAGAATTTCAGCCTAAAAAAAAAAAAAAAAAAAAGAGAGAAGGTCTTAATTCCCTGAAGTCAGATCTGGGCAGCACCTTGCTCTAAAATTTAAGATTTCACATCTCTCTGTACAGGTCTAAAAGGCATTTTCATGATTTTCATTTACTGATAGTGTCTGTCCTCGGGCCATCTTTATTTTTCCCATTAGAAATGTGTCTGCAGCAGGAGGAAATGGACCAAATCAAGAAGCGAGGGGTGACGTAGGGTGTTTTACAGCTACACAACCCTAATGACCCGTGACTCCTGAACGGGGGACCAGGGGGCCAGAGGCTGCTGGAGAGCCCAAGAGGAGCTTCCTGATTCAGGAGAGAAGCAATGGTTTGCATCTGCACCATCTTCCAGAGCGCCTGCAGAATGCTGGCACTGGAAGATAGCGAGCCTGGTTATTATGTGGTCTCAAATCATTATAAGTTTTCCAGTTATCAATTTTTATTGCTGGCATAAAATTAAAATCCTTTTCATACCAGATATGGATGTCTGGGTCATGTCAAGGACACGGGTAGTTCTGTGATCTTGAAATCGCAACAACACAACAGCGGCTCACTAAGAAGACAACTGAGATGATGAATGAATTCTTTAAAAATAAAAGAGCCCTTAGAGCAACAGCAGGATCAGTGGTAGATTTGGCTGCCAAAAAAAGTGATCTTGGCTAGTGAAAAAAAGTTTTGACATAATGGAATGGGAAAATAAATACCAGTGGTAATGACTTCTCATCAATCCCATTATTCCTTTAGAGCACATTGTAAAAGTTCCAGTGGATGGCTTCAGTGTGAATATCCTCAGAACACTCCATTTCCACTGAGATGGAAAATTAACAAAACTAGCACTTTGAATATTTTAAATTTCTGAGAAACTCCATTTATAACCTGAAACAGCCAGGCAGAATGATTCAGGTCTTTGTGCCGGCATGTAATGCAGGGCACTGGTGGGCATCCCTGCCTTTGTTCCTGCAGTCAGGTCAGAGAGGGCCATCAGCACTGTCCCCCAGGCTCACCTCTCCTCCCCTGCAGCCAGCACTGGCAGCTGTGTCTGCTGAGTTTCCCTGTGGGGTCCCAGCTCCTGCTCAGATGTCCGGGTCCTTCCACAGCTCACTGAACTGTGGTTTTCATTCTGGCTTGTGACTTTGGGTCCCTCCTGGCCAAGGACTGCAGTCACGTTGCCTTCCTGACCTCTTCCAGGTGGGCAGCACCAGTTCACCTGCAACATAAGACATGTTTGGTTTTGCAGTCAACCACTTCTACACTCCAGTCCTCTCCAGGTTTACCTTAAACTGGCCAGATAAATTAGTGTGTAAAGCAAGTACTGGGCACTGTAAGATGGAAGTGGCCCTTTGCAGGGAAGAGAGATGTTTCAGAGTATTTTCTCTGGGGAGCGTCAGGAGGGTTAACCACACATGGATGCCACTGCTGGGCTGGGACCAGCTTCCTCCAATAACAGTGATCTGACATTGCACAGAAGAGCTTTCCTTGGTCAGGTTGCTCCTACAGGTCTGGGTGGTTTTGAGCAAATCGACTGGGAACTAACTCTGTACTCTGGAAGAGGATTCTTGTCTCTTTGAGTCCCAAGGTTCCTCACAAAGCTGCTTCTCTTGAGATAACAGGACAGCCACTGGGCTGTACAAATACAGATCCATGAGAAGGAACAATCACAAAGTATTTCAGAAGTCAGATCTTGCCACAAAGTGTTACAGGTACCTAAACACACCACCACAGTGTTTAGCATGCCTGGGCTATTCTGAAAATAGTTTTAATGATGTGGAAATTGTTGAGAAACCACATGGAGCTGTCTTCCTTTTTCTCCAGGAAGCTTTCACACAGAGATGTGGGTGAGGACCTGTTCTTTGTCACTAAGTACAGGTTTTAGGATGTGAGGAAATAAAAGCTAAAGGGACTTTAGCTCATTTTTTGTCTGGATCCAGCAGCAAGGTTACCTTTTGCATAAGCCAGGTGCTGCATATTTGACCCTATGATTCCTGAAATCTCTGTGGTGCAGCATCTCCATTGGGCTCCACTGTCTGTATGTGCCTTCTGCAACAGCTGTGATGCTGAAACCACTTCATCGTCACCTGAGGCTCCTGAAGTCCCTTTCCCATGTCTTGGAAGGTCAGGAAAGGGATCCATTATGTGATGTGACAGAACAGGTATCATTTTGATATGATCTCAGAAATGCCAGCTGGATTACCAGCGTTAGAAGCAGAAAAAATCTAAAGAATAAACTTGGCTAATACTAAAGGAAGGAACCTGCCACAATTCCCATGTGAATTCTCTTGTGACCTTTATAACTGCTTTTCAACATTCCCCCCTGCCTGCACGGGGGCCTTTGCCAGGGAGCCCATCACCTCCTCTCCCTTTTGCCTGTCGTTTTTTGTTGTGCTTGTAGTGCCTCTGTGACCCCTCTGCTTTCCTTTGGCTGTTTCCAGTCAACGTTCAGCGTTGTGCCTAGGGGTCTGGATCAGTTTAGATGTAGAACAAGAGGTATTTTGTAAAATGACATTTTTACCCCCTATAAAAGCAAAAATTTACAGAACATCCACAACAAACCCCCCAGATATTCTCTCAAGCCCAAGCAGGGATGTTACTGGAAACATTTTAAAAATTAAAGCTGAACGTAATTTCAAGAAGAGTAAGAATTGTTTTCAGCCCCAGGGCAGCTGCAGTCAGCAGGAGCAAATGCACTCAGGTTTCATTGTTCTTGGTGAGAACAGTGGCAGAGAGAAGCAGCAAGTAATGAGTCAGAAGGCAAGCGGAGTTCCAAGATGTTCTTAGCTATGTGTGAATTAGAAGTGCGAACTAAAAGTTGACAGGCTCAGTTTAAAAGCAAAATTCAGTGCAAGGAAACTTGAGCCCCAGCTCAGAGGTACCATTCTCTTGCTGTTTACCAACAAGCTGGGCTTTTTCCCTGCTGCTGTTGCTGCCTGCCACAGCCATTTCCCAGCCATCACACAGTGAGTGGCTTTCTTTGCTGTACTTGGCTGTCATTATTTTACTTAGATTGTCCTTCTCCCCTGTAATGAACTTATTTTCAGTATGAGGGGAAGAAGGACATAGCAATACTCTATAATGAAAATGTAACAGTTTTACAGCTTCTTGAGACACATCCTCATCCCCAATTACCAAGCATTATACATTTGCCATGCTTGCAGTATCAAAGTTGTTGTCTTTGAGTTGTCACCATGGAGAATAAAAGCAGGAAAAGCTACCACCAATCTGCCTTTTTATTATCCTGCAGACAAACAATTTTCCCACTTTTTGCTAAGAAATGAGCAGTTTACACGAGTGGTTTTTGACCCATTTCTTGTTTAAAGGACAATAAACCAAACATTTTCAAATGGAGCGGGAGACCCTTCATAAATTGCATACCATTCACAGGATAACATTTATACTAACCCTTTTTCCTCAGCCTCCTTTCATACAAGAAATCCCTGCAAGTACCCTGTGGAGCCACAGTACTTCACAGAAAGGACAAACTCTCCCCTGGTTTTGCAGACTTAAAAACTTTTTCCCTGTGGATTTTATCAGGAAACATTTATCTGTTTCCTGTAGAAACCCCATTTGCTTTTGGTACTATGACCTCTTTGTTCTGGAGCCTGCAGTACCCTGGACTGATGGTTTTTGTCTCTCACAAACAAGCAACTTCATTCAGATCCCATCTCCATGTTATAAATAATGGATTCAGACTCACACTGTTTGTAGGTGTAATCTGAACAGCAGTTACGTGTTTAGATCCGTGTCTGATAGGTGTTAGCAGCACTCAGGTGAGGAGAAGTACACACAGCTCTGGTCTATATTTCCCTGTGCAAGGGAAATCCCTTGGCTCTTCAGTTTCCTTGCTGTGGAAAGGGAAGCTATTCAGGGACACCTGTTTCCTAGGACAATGCCAGTCAAGCTGAGCAAGCTCAGGCCCTCTCTGGATGCCTCTCCCAAATCATAGAATAGTTTGTAAAAAGGGATCCTTAAAGGTCATCTAATCCAATCCCTGTGCAGTTAGCAGGGGCACCTTCAGCTAGATCAGGTTGCTCAGAGCTCCATCCAGCCTGACCTTAAATGTTTTCAGGGACTGGGCATTCACCACCTCTCTGGGCAGCCTATGCCAGTGTTTCTCTACACACATTATAAAAAATGTTCCTTATATCTAATCTGAATCAACCTTTCTTCAGTTTATTCCATTACTTCTTGCCATATCACAGAGGCCCTGCTAAAAAGATTGTCCCCATCTTTCTTTAGGCCCCCTTCAAATAGTGGAAGGCTGCAATGATGTCTCCCCAGAACCTTCTCTCTTTTGGTCTAACAGCCCCAACTCTCTCAGCCCATCTTCATAGGAGACATGATCAGCCCTCTGCTGATCTCTGTCTCAGATGAGTGAAAATTGTCACTCATCCTTTATTTGACCCCATGTGAATGTGTTCAGAATTTCTTTGGCCAGCTTTATTCCTCCTCCGTCCCTCAATGCTCCCCCCCTGCTCCCACAGAAACCTCCAACATGGAGCAGGAAAGGTGCCCATCCATACGTTGAAGACCAATGGGAGTGAGGGAGACCTGACAACAGAAGCACTGAGAGGTCACCCAGCTCAGAGCTCTGTGGGAGGTCACTTCTTTCTGTGGAAGTGTTTGTGCCAGCAAGGCAGAAGCCAGAGATGCCCCTGCAGCTCCCTCTGTAAACTCCTGGTTAACCCTCACACAGGTGTGCCAAGACACAGCTGGTCCAGAGCTCTTGGCTGTAGATACAGGTTTGGATTTCAGGTTTTGATTTCAGGGCCATTTCTGAATTACAGAAATGAGCCTGAAAAAATTGCCTAAAGTGGCACAGGACCATTTATTACAGCAGGTGTGGTGTTTTCATTTAGTCCTCACTGTGTGACAGAAATCCTTTCTGCTTACATCTCAAATTGGTTTCCATCAGCCTCTCCAGAGCAGGTGTGGGTGATTTTCATGTCCCAGTTATCACATCTTCTCTCTGAGCAACAAATCACTCGGTGCACTTGTCTCTGAATAGGTACTCCAGGGTAGTGAGAGGCAGAGCTCCAAGTGGTCACATTTTGCGCTCAAGAGCCTGCTAAATGATTAATTAATTTAGTCTCCTAAAGTTCCCTGCTTCCTGGCAAAGCCAGAGTGTGTGTTGCTATAGGCCTCAGTCCCGCTCACCTCAGAATCACAAGTTTTGGCAAGGGGCTTTGACATCCAGTAAGGTGGAGATCAGTGCAAGCAGAGAGGATGTGTGGGGCTGGTACCTAGAATGTTTTTCTTTAGACCTCAGAGCCCCAGCTCCTTGGGGTGGAATCATTAGCATAGCCAAGTGCTCGGGATTCCTGAGAAAGTACAAACTACTCAGATTAGTAAAACCACAGTGCAGGTGCCTCCCAGTGCAGCTGATTTACAGAGACCGCAGTGTGCAATCCTGGCAGCCAGAACCACCTGATGCCACTTGGAACCTGCATCTTTGCAGAACCAAGCTGCCAAGACTTGGAGAGCACTCGGTCTCATGCATAAATAGGCCTTCACCTGATGGACAGAGTGACAGAACTTGTGTGGGTTGCAAGCTCTGAGCCTAAGGTATGTTTTAACCAGTACTGGGGGAGTGAAATGGTGAAATGTGTTTGGGGGTTTTTTGTTAATTTTAAAACTTTCTTTTTTCCTTTAAATAGAAACGTTTTCATATTTATATAAATTTTTGTCCTTGCTTCTCAGAAGAAAGATCTGGGGCTGCCTTCTCTCAAGTCAGTATGGTGCCTGAGTGCAAAATTTCACTCTCCAGTTCCAGTAAAATGCAACCTAGGCTGGTTCTTGTGAATAGTTGTAAAGGGAAGGCTTCTGCACCAGAGCTCTGTCATCAAGATGTCACCATGGACAGTCTGTCATCACGACGAGAAACACTTCTTAATTAAGCAAAGATGCTGGATTGTAGCTGAAACAATTCCTAAGTGTCCCAACTTCCCTCATCACATCAATGAGCCTGGAGTTAAAAAGCTCCCAACAACAAGGGGTTTTAGAGGATTTCAAGAGAATTATAAGTCTAAAAGTTCAACACTTGAACATGTTCAGCATGCAGAGAACACATTTCAAAATGTGTTTGAAGAGCAGAATAGTTTTGTACTACTTCAAAAAGACCTTTGAAAGGCAGAGTATGGATGGCATTCCAAGTACTGCTGTGGAGATCCGAGATCCACACACTTCTGTGAAAAGCTCAACTTCACTTGCAAGCAAATCAATTAAGAAGCAGACCTCGCAGCCAAGCTTGACTGATTTCTCATTTGAGCATCTCAATTACACCGATTTCATGATTAGGCTTGTTCAGATTAATGGGAAAAATAAAAAGAATCCATGGTCAAAATATTGGAAAACCAGTTTAGGTTCATGAGCGAGGACACCGGTGTTTGTGAAGCAGCTGGTAGGGAGAGTCTGGGAGGAGAAAAGGAGAACAGCTGCCTGCAGATAAGCACTAAATTCAAACACAGGAGCAAAGTGAAGGGGAACATGCTGGTGTGCTTTTAACACATCAAGTGGCAACACAAAAATGCTGCATGAATATTGATCATCTCACTCAGCTGATTAGTATCTCTACGTTATGTCTACACCAGTGTGTAGTAGGGCCCCAGGGAGTGAACCTGGCTTCTTAGTCCCTGACCATCTTCTTTTCCACTGTGGCAATGGATGCCTCTCCAACTGGGGCTGGGAATGCAGAAACAACAAGTGAAATGTGCCAGGCTTTTCCAGGTCTAGTCCTTTCCAGAAACATAAAAAAAAAAAAAAAAAAAAAAAGAAGGAAAAGCAACAAACATCTTAAGTGATGTATTTCTTGGGAACTAACAGCAATATTGACCACGTTATTTCATTCTTTTTTTTGGCCAGTCTGTTCTCTGACTCGGAGGTCTCAGTGGTATGTACCCTGCTCCTTGTGAGGCTGTGGTCTAGACTGGACTACTAGAGTTGAAAATGAACCCTTTGGTGTCTGTCATTTAAGAAGCGTGGATCCCCTTATGGATCCTGGAGCATGAGAACACTTACTCAGCACAGCTGTATTAATTCAGACTCTAGGGAGAAGGTGGCAGTAGAGTGAGACCAAATGATGGAAACCAGATCTACTGCCAACGGAGCATGAAGCTGTGCCCTTTGGGGTAGCAGTTGGTGGCCAGGGGAGGTATGGATGTATCCACATTGCTCAGCCAGCAATTCCAGTCATACTCTGGTCACAGCCTGCTCATTTCCCCTTGATCTTGTGTTCTTCATGCTGGGCATTCTTTGTCCTAAGTGATCTCCCCCACTTGGCAGCTCAGCTCTGTGTGAGAGCTCACCAGGCCTCGTATGAGGCACTGAAATCAAAAATCCTGCAGCACAACAGATTTGATCTCTTTGTTTTCTTGCCTAAGGCACACTGTGGTTTCTTCCCGTTTGTGGGTGGAACAGGCATTGCAGTATACGCTGCCACGTTCATTACAGGGAGTTCTTCCTGCTAGAGATATTAACATCTTTGTTATTACTGCCAGTTCTCTCCTCCCCCGTACCAAGCGGTAGCCTGAGCTAGAAATTCCTTTTAAGGACAGACTCCCAGTAGTAGTGTTCTCCTCTTCAAAGTGGAGAAGATCTATTCAGAGGTCAGTTCCTTCTGCTTTCTCAGAATCCTGCCTCCCCCATATTCCTTAGAAAGTCATTATTAAAATTGTCAAACCCCCTCACAGAAATATCACAGAAATTCTAGAAATCAGTTTCATGGTTACCTCTTTGTAATCATTAACAACTCATAACCATAGCGTTCAAATTAAAAAGTTTTATGCAAGAAATAATGTTTAACATTTCATATGAAGTCGAAGTCTGATACAGCTTATTTTTCAAATGTCATCCTTTTTCTGTTCATCACCTGACACCTAAAAGACCGCAATTAAAAAATTCATCCTAAATAATTTTAAAAGCCTTATAAAAACATTCATAAAATGCCACCCACAAAAGCACCTAAACAAGAATTTGAGAGAAATACATAATTAGGGTGTTAATTTACTTAATTGCTGCTGAGGACTAAGTCAGCAGTGTAATTCAACAGTGATACAACCCAGCAACTCCATTCCATGGCTGTGGCCCCAAAACAGCATCAGCTGGACCCACAACACGTACACAGAGGCACCCAGCATAGTGTTGTGGGGGTTTCAAATAAATAAATCCTAACACCACTTAAAACCAAGTACACCAGCACGGGGGACATTGAAGGTTCTGTGGGAAGCAGTCATCCCAGGCTGTGGCCTTACTGTGAAGGAAACCCCAGCCAGTTTGTACAAACTTCAGCTGGCATTTACTGGGATAAAAAGCACTCCCCTCTAGAAATAGCAGAAAGAGGGACTGATCCTTGGAACATCTCTGTGTTTGCCTTGAATGGCCTTGAACATACTATACCACGAAAGTACCTCACCCCTACAAGAGGGGCTTCAGGACAACCACCAACACCACAATGAACATGCACTAGTTCTTTGCTCGAGCATTTGGGCAGCGCTCACCGCTCACAAACAGATTTATCCAGAAGCAAAGGGGACAGGCTCTGAGGGTTCTCTCCCCCAAAATTCACGCCCCGTGCGAGATGTTCAGGGAGCAGCTTTACACCTTCCCAGCACCAGGATGCTTCCTATGGTCCATACAGCTTTCTGCTCTCCACCAGCTTCCCTGTTTGGTGTTTCTGGTGGCGCACCAGCTGGGGCTGGAAGCGGAAGCTCTGGGAGCAGTGGCAGGGCTGCTCCCTGGTGTGGATGTGGGTGTGCTTGATGAGGCTGGAGTTGCTGCTGAAGCCCCGGCCGCACTGGCTGCACTTGTAAGGCCTCTCTCCAGTGTGGGTACGGGTGTGGTTAAGGAGGTCAGAGCTCTGCCCAAAGCACTTCCCACACTGCCCACAGGAGTAGGGCCGGATGCCGGCGTGGGCCCGCTGGTGCTGCAGGAGGTGGGAGTGCTGGCTGAAGCTCTTCCCGCACTCGGAGCAGGTGTAGGGTTTCTGGCCTGTGTGGAGTCGCCGGTGCTGGATGAGGTGGGAGCTCTGGCTGAAGCCCTTGCCACAGTCCCCGCACTGGAAGGGGCGCTCCCCGGTGTGCATCCGCTGGTGCTGGACGAGGTGGATGCTCCGAGTGAAGCCCTTGCCACGCTCAGGGCAGATGGTGGGACGCTCCAAATGAGGGACTTGCCCTGACGCTGCTGCTGCCACCCTTCTCTCCCTCCTTTTCACCAGGGTGATATGAGAACAAGTCAGCTTACCCTCCTCTTCCTCCTCATATCCGCCTTGCTGAGCCTCTGGGGAAACATGCTGACTTCCATGGCTGTCCTCAAACCGTTCCTCGCCTCTGGTCCCCACTGCCAGTACATCCTGCAGACATGCACTTGCAAGGGGATCTGGAAGGGGCCCTAGTTCACCACCTGGAAAAAAAAAATTAGTAATTCCTGCTGGAAAGTGGCACAGCAGAGAAGGGACAAGCTTTTATCCTGGGGAGCCTGGGCTGCACTGTGTAGGAGAAGCAGTAAAGGGCAGACTGGGAGCAAATAGAAACCCAGCTTCAGAAAAGGCTCTAGCAGAGGTGCTGTGCGCAGCAGAGCCAAGGACAATGCTACAGGAGTCTCCTTGTCCCCAAGAACACTTCACACATTGCTTTCTTAATATTCTCTCTTCCTAAACACACCCTTAACCGCAGGCTGGCAAAGGCAAGCAGGCTGCCTGCCCTGAGGGGGAAACAGCAAGTCTCAATATGAGCTGCATAAAACAAAGTGGCTTAAATAGCACTGAGGCATCTCAAAGGGCATTTCATTTGCTCAGTGTTTATAAACTTACATAACTTGTTCCTCACCCATGTGTGTCTCCTCCAAAGCCTCATGGTCCTGTTCTTCTTCTTGGTCCATCTGTGCGGTGACGTCAGGTTCATCAATCAGGAACCATTCTTACGGGAGCAAACAAAAGTAAACTTAGTTGAATATTCAGCAGGAAATTGTCATATGTCTTAAAATCTCCTGCCCCTGCTGAATATTGGGATCAAGCAGAGTGGTTCCATAAGGGAATGGAGTCGAGTAAGCACCAAACATTTATGGACATCCTGTGCACTACTGAGGTATCTGGGGTCAGATATTTTTTTCCTTAAAGAGGACTCAGAGCTGCCTTGTTTCTAAGAACTGATACACATTAGGACATGGACCAGACGTGTCGGACTCTGAATTGGTTGACAGCAGTCACAGATACAGGTGTAAGCAAAGAGGAAAAACGGCCATACTTCCTTAATAATGACAGCCAAAAGACTTATTACTTTCCTAAGAGCATTTTAAATACAAAATTTACTTTTTAGACACCAGAACTGGATTTTCTTACTTGCTAACTCGCCTCTTCTTTCTCCTCTAAGATTCTCAGGCTTGGGCAGAAAGACCCCCAAAAAAAGCAATCTGCTCTAGCTGTATTCTCTCAGATGCCAGCCAGGCATCCCTGCTGAGCTCCAACAACCACCATGAATGCAACTCTTGGGCAGGGTCTCTTACAAATGCCATCAGCACCCAAGACAAGAATTTTTCCATCACTGTTTATTATTTTGAGGCCAAACCCAGACAAACAGTATGCAACAGCAGTTAGCAGTTGCTGCAGAAAAAAAGGCTGAAGGACAGGGAAAATACACTGGTAAGAAAAATCCCACTTTATTTTAAAAAGTAAGAATCAAAGATGGCAGGGAAGGGATACCACGGGGATGAATCTATAACCAGAGAGCAACGTGCACCACAGGTAAAGCTGAGATCACTTACAGGAATAATTTTAAAACATTTAAGACATTACTTTCTTTCCCCCTCTCTTTGATTCTTTATAGGTACTTAATACCAGTTTGCATCACTTCAAAGATGCTGTATTCCTCTTCAAGCTACCAATCTCTCTGGACAGCCAATATCTCTGGACAACTGCTCAGGCTCCAGATGGCATTGACTTAACTGGACAGATGAGTGCTGGTGCAAATAAACACAGCAAACTGATGGGTGCCTGGTCCTGGACTGCTTCATCCACCAAAACCAGTTATTTAACAATGGGTATTTTAATAAGGGACTGGATTGTGTCAGAATCAAGGAGACAGCTCAGATGAATGGAACAGTTTTGGACCTTGAATGCCAGTAACCTCAAACCCACCAGTCTTGAAGTCTTTTATCCTATGTGGCAAAGCTGGATAGAAAGAAAGTAAGCAAACAAAAGAGACAGACTGCAGTCTTACTCTGAAGAACCATGAAGAAAAAGATGATGAGACAAGCACAAAAGAAGCCTTAGCAAAAAAACCTCTCCCCCTCAAAATCAACCCAACAAAACAACAAAAAAACTCTCAAACCTTCAAAGCTAATAATCTCAGTCCCTTCTTAAAATATTTGCTGAAGCTGAAGTGGACCACCCCTGCAGATGGGTTGTTTCTGAGGCAATAGACAAAGGTAGGTTGCTTTCTGCAGCCCTGCAGCTCTCAGGATTTTGCCACTGCCGAGAATTTCTGCTGCAACAGTCTGGCAGAACAATCCAACCAAGCTATTTACATGCTGCAGTGTGTACCAGATGGGCCACCCCCGCTCCAGAGCAGGAGGAGTCAGAACCATATCCACACACAGACCTTTCCCCCAGGCAACTCACCACAAACAGAAGGGTTTTGCTCTGGAAGCTATCAGCAAATAGGAACTTTGGAGGAGCAAATCCACCAGCATTTCAAAGGTGGTATCAGCACCTGATAAATGCCCAACGATCACCGCCCCGGGAAACATCTAAGCAGGCAGACAAAGTAGAAGGAAGAGTTCCCTTCTGACCCTGCAAAAGCTTCCCAGCTTGGGTTGCCACTGACACACTGCTGCTATGCTCAGGTTTGCTATGGCAGCTCAGCAGAAAGCAGATAACCTTTGTAACAATTAACAGGATAGTCTGGAGAAAGATTCCTATGATCACAGTCACATCTCTGTGAAAGGAGGGGACAAACCTCATCAACAGAGGGGACCTTCCTGCAGGGATTTCATCTGTTACTTGCAGAAGCACATCCTTGGGTGTATTGGGTTATTGCTTGAATGTGGAAACTGAAACAGGGGCATGTGGATTTACTGCAGGCAACATCCACAGCTCTACTAAAACCAGATATGCAGGATATCCAATTTGGACCTCCATCACAGGCTTTGCAAACACACCACACTGTTCCTGGGGCCTCGACTTTAGTATTGTGATAGCCTATTTTTGTAGCTGGATCCTACAACGGATGTTCTTTACCTTGGCTACTCATTTCCTCTTCCAAACAGTTCTGTTCCTCTCATGGCCTTACAAAGGTTATGGGAGCTTCATCCTTTCAGCTTCTTGTGCTCCAGACGTGCCACCAAGCAGCTCTCCGCGTGGTCGTGGCTGCCACAACAGCACGAACTCCAAATTTAGAAGGCAGCGTTCAAACCCTCCTCTCCCCAGCTATTTTTTTGGGGGGGATAGATAACGCTTGCAATAAAGTCAAAAGGTGAGGATTTGTTTATGGTTTTTTTTGTTTGTTTGTGGTTTTTTTTTTTTGTGTGTGTGTGTGTGGTTTTTTTTGTTGTTGTTTTTTTTTTTAATCACAGAAAGCAGTTCAGCATGCACCTTCCCCGCACTGACAGGTTTGTCCATGAACAGAACGACCGCCTCCTTGCGCAGCTCCGCGCCTGGCTGGGGCGCGGGTGGGATGGGGACAGGGGGCGGGATGGGAAGGACACCGAGGAGGGGGCGAGCGCGACATGGCTTTTGGCAACAAGGAAATTTCCACGGGGCACGGGTGCAAAGGTGCTGCGACCGGAGGCAGCGGGTGGGAGCTGCGGCAAGACAGGCATCTGCTCTGCGGCAGGGGGGAAGCTGCATCATCAGTAAGGGCTGCGAGCACACAGGGATGGCAGCAAAAGAGACACGCCGGCGGCTCCCCTGCTCCGAGCTGCCTCCTGTCCTCTCCTCCTCCGGCTCCTTCCTCCGCAGGGCCTGCACACAGAGGCTCTGCGTTCAGAGGGGGTGTCAATCCCCGCTCCCGGTCCCGCCTCGGGTACCGCCTGCCCGCGACCCCAGTGGGGACGGCGCCAACCCCACCTTAGGGCACCGCTCCATCCCGGCCTCCCGGCTTCCCGATCTGCGGGCAGAGGCGCTTCCCGGGTGGGACAGCCAGCTGGGATACTCCCGGGATACTCCCGGGATACCCCTTTTTCCCCGCAGCCCTCCCCGTGCCCCCCTTGCGGGAGCCCGACCCCGGGAGCAGGGATGGGCTGTCTGCCTTTGTAGCTGCCCTCTTAAGGAGCCTTAAGCCTAGAATCTCTCCGCAGGGAGTTGCCCAAAGACGGATCCTCGCCCACCCCGGGGGTTTGATGGAGCAGCTGTGGTTCTGTGGCCCGCCCATGGCTTGTTTCATGTGCTGGAGTGCTTCCCCTTGTGTCCTGGTTTCGGCCGGGATACAGTTCATTTCTTCTCAGTAGCTGGCACGGTGCTGTGTTGTGGGTTCAGAATAAGAAATAACGTTGTAATTCAATGATTTGTGTGTGTGTGTCATGCTCTGCCAGTGAGGAGGTGCACAAAAGAAACTGAGGGAGCATAGCTGGGGCAGGTGACCCAAGCTGGCCAAAGGGATATTCCACAGGATATTCCCCGGCGTATAAACTGGGGGGAGTTACCCAGAAGGTGGGTCGATCTGGGTTTGGGAAGGAGGTCTGGCATTGGTCAACAGCTGGTGAATGATTGTATTGTGCATCACTTGTTTGGATTTTTTCCTTTCCCTTTTTATTACCATAATTATTTACCATTATTACTGTATTTTACTTTGTTTTCAGCTATTAAACTGTTCTTATCTCGACCTACAAGTTTTACTGTTTTTTCTCCTCCCCATTCCAGCAGGGTGGGGATGAGAGAGGGAGGCTGAGTGAGGGGCTGTGTGGTGCTTACTTCCCAGCTGGGCTTAAACCACAACACAGGTGCTGTAACATCAGACTGTCAGGCCTTACTTCAGGGCAGAGGGGAAGCAGCTGAAGTTGGGTGTGTAGTACTTGTCAGTGGTAGAAGCAGGACACACAAAAGCTCACAGCAGCTCCCTCTGAGTGCACTGTGCCATGTAAAGTGGGAGAAGAGGTAGGAAGTCACTGTTCTGGAATTACTTCCTTTATTTGGAGTTTCCCCAGTGGAATGAAATGGACACGTGGTTTTACAACATGGTACCTGCTCCTCTTAATTTCTCCGGGTGTCTCATACCTGAAGGGAAAAAGGTAGGTAACCACGTGTTTTCTTGAAATGTGTTGGGAAATGTGAGAGCTTGGCTTTGTGCTTGAATTCTTCCCTCGCTGATGTTGGAGGGCTTTTCTTGCCGTGGTGACCTGGATGTTTGCCGTTTTCTTTCCGTGGTGATCACTTGGGGTTTTCTGCTGCCTTACCAGAGGACCGGGAGCAGGTTTGAAGACAGAGGAAGCCACCCTGTGGCCAAGGCAGGAGACAGCAGAAAGACTTCATGAGGCCATAAAAAATATGTTGCTTTTCACCTTGGCCGCTGTTTCGCAACACATAAATACACTGCGTTTATGGGTGATGGTTTTTTTCAAGCCACCGTTTGTTCCTAGGTGGTAATACAGAAAATTACCCAGCTTTTCTAGGAGCTAAAACATCCTTGTATGTAGTGTGTGCTTAGCAGTGGTACGAGACAGGCCGGACACGAGATGAAGACCCAAATGAGGGCAAAGAAATGAGCAGTTTATCCAGGAATCTGCAAACCCTTCCTGCTAACAAAGTGAAAACCACTCAACCTCCAGATTCCCTTTTCACTCCAAGCTATTGTTAGCAGGGCACAAGTGATCTGAATTAGTCAGAAACCTTAGTCACTGTGTACCCTGAACTGTAAGGGAATGGCAGCAAGAGACAAATGAACAGGGTACAGTGTTGTCATGTGGAGACTTTGTTAAAGCTAAAACATCAATTTGCATTTAAGAGTTTTTCTGTTGGAGAAGTGGTGACTGATACAGGCTCATTAGGCTCGCAGTCTATAATTTCACAGGCTGTGTACAGATGGAGAAATGGTCGCCAACAAAATAAGATGGGAATACTGAAATAGAATGAAAGGGAAAACATGGTCCCACCAGTTTACAAAATAGTACAATTGACAGGCACAGTTGCTGCATCTTTATCATACAGCTCATTTGCTTAGAAGTGTGGAGGGTTGAAGATCACTATAAATGCATGCAAAAGAATGAAAGAAAAAACTGGCTGCTTGCTGGATTTCCTTTGCTGGAGGTTCTTGAAATGTGGCTGGACAAAGCCCTGCCTGGCCTGATCTGGTGCCGGTGATAGTTCTGCTCTGAGCAGGAAGTTGGATTCCAGGAGTCTCTTCTAGTCAACATTTCTGGGATTTTTTGTGACCCAGATTTGGGCAATTATGGGTTGCCATAGAGTCTGCATCCTGCAGTCAGCTCAGTAATTGAAAGTTGGTAATTTGGGAGAAATCGTCATAAAAAGATTTGGCTGTCGTGAAAATGCAGAAAGGAATAAAGTGCATGAAATGGGTAATGTGACCATATTTCGAGGAAAAGGGAAAGAAGCAAAGTATCTCCAGGTTGATATAAATGGCAAGCCAGCACTTATTAGGTCACTATTAAAATAGAACTGCCTGAATCTAGACAGATGCTATTGAAAAAGCTCTTGCATTTCAAGATATCTCTAATAGTTCAGAAACACCATCATGTCAAGCCTTGGCTCCCTTTTTTACTGTATCAGAGCAGTTTCAGTGTTTAATGACTTTGAACTTTAGCTGACTAGAGATTTAGGAATCGCCTTTCCTTTTGTTTTTTTCGTTTTGACATGAACAAAATATCAGTTTTCAAAGGCTCGATGCTTTTAGTGTTAGAAGTATTTTGTTTTCAAAAAGTCCACAATACTTAAATAGTTGAAATGACCAAGCCAACCATGAATGAAGAGCTTGTTGGAGAAAAGCAATGAAAAAACCCTGGTGAGAATAACACTAGATAAGGAGAAGTACTAAACTGTCTTTCCAGTTTGCAGTAAGCTCTAGCTGGCCTTAACCTTTACAGTTCTCTGAAAGGAATCCCATACCTACCCAGCAGTCTTTACAGTAATTCATCTACACTGAGCAAAAATGCCATCTGAATAGAAGGAAGTAAGCTTAATAAAGGCATTTGAAGGATTGTGGCTGCCCATGGAAGATTGTTTCTTAAACTTAAGTATTGATCAGCCATTTTGACCTGCACTGAAAGAACTTTTGGTGTGGAGGGATGTATCAATCACTTAAATGCAGAGAGCATCAACACATCGAAGTGCTGCTAAAAGACAAATAAACAAGAATGTTTTGCTGGTTTACTCTGCTTCAAGCCCATTTGACAGGACACTCTGTTTCAAGTATTTCAGCTCTATCAACACATGCAGTTTTCCATAGCCTATGTAAGATTGCTTGTTAACGCTGCAAAAAGTTAAGTGCTTTCCATGAAGATAATGACAACCCTTGGTTTAGATATGAAGTATTAAGGCTTCTCACCCCCCTAGTAGTTTCTGGTATGGGAATTACAGAATCCCAGAGAGGTTGAGGTTGGGAGGCACCCCTGGAGATCACTTGGTCAAACCCCCTGCTCAAGCAGGATCAGCCAGAGCAGGCTGCTGAAGGCCCTGTCCAGTTCAGATCCATTTGCACATCTCCATTGCATTGCAGGGAAGAAGAAAGGGCATGAAGCAGACTAACACCAGATTGATTGAAAAATTGGAAAGGAAGCAGTTCCTGTATCAGTGCTAAAATCTGACTTCCCAATGTGGGCATGTGCCTGTGGAGAAAACAGGATAACAAGCAAAGTGCCAAAAGCTTGGCTGCGTCACCGTGTCATGTTCTATTTTTCAATTGTTCAGGGCAACTCCATTGTGTTACAAGGAGATACACATTCTTCAGACTACAATGTGTGCCAGTAATCTGAGAGGATTCCAGTTTAAGGTATTCATACTGTGTCTGGGTAATAAACTGCTGCTTTGAGCTTCTTGCATTGAATTGTATCTGCTAGCAGCCTTAAAAATGGATGCAGAAAGAAATGCTTTCTGTCAGGAGTCTCAAGAACACCTATGACATCCTGGAACTGAAATGGCCATCAAAGCTATTACAAACACATGATCAGGGCAACCCTTTTCTGCCACAGACTTCTTGCTAGGCTTGGTTCAAGCTTATTGGATAAATTGCGGATTTTCCAAATATAAAAAAAAATGTGTGCACATCCATGGATCTGCTATTTTTAATGTGCTGTTTTGTTTACAAATGATGACACACTCTCCCTTTCTGTAGAAATCAACCTCAGTGTCTTTGGCCAGTTACACGTGAAATGCAAAATTGAAGTTAATGTTTTTTTGCACCTGGTTCACCACTTTGGCGAATAAGATGGAGCTGAGGAGATTTGCTGTATTTGATGTTTAACCTCCCCTGCAAAGCAGTACAGTAATCGCTGAGGTTTGCATATTAACACACTTGTAGACCACAAGTCTGTAGCTGACGTGTGTGAAGGTTATTGTAAGGAACCTGTGATGGACCCTTCCCTCACCCAGAACGAGGAGTTGCTGTCATTGTGTGGTTTTTAAGGCTCCCCAAGTAAAATAGAAGGAAAAAAAGCCCTTGTAGAGATAAAGGAGTGTAACAGCTGGGGGAGGAGAATCAACCAGTGGGTAAGCAAAGGCATTCCCAGCATTGAGTAACTGCAACAAAAATCAATTCAAGAGAAGACCAGAACAAAGAACAAGTGAACACACCTGTGTGAATTTATCAGAGCCAGCCTCCAAGCTCCCAAGGCTCCCGGGCCAATAGAGTGGTGTAAGCTTGACTGTTGGAGACAGAACAGAATGGAGGCTGTGTTTATATCCCCAAAATAGCTTACTAATTACAGGAGTGACTTATCTCAGTTGCTGATTGTGTAATTACCCGTTTCCTGGATTTATGGCTTTGGCTATGCTCTTATGAAAACCAGGTAAGGCTGGAGAGACCCTGAAAAGCAACTGGGAAGCTGTGCTGAGAAGTTCTTTCAACAGATGCTCAATTTTGTCACATCTTTAGAAGACAGGTGAGATTTAAGCAGTTTGCTGGTTAAATAGGCTAAATCTTTTTGCTTTCCTGTGAAGCCTGTTTCCTCCTACCAAGGGACAGGGAAACTGGAGGAGGATGTGCATGTGTGGCTGAGAGAGGGAGCTGGCCCAGTGGGAATCCCTGTGGCTCAGGCCAGAGACGTGGAGAAGGGTGGAAAGGATCTGGAAGGAAAGGGGGTGATGCAAAGGAGAAGCAGTGCAGAGAGGCTGAGAGCTTGTTGTGAGAAGAGGCTGCTGGGTGAGGGAGTGTGGCTGTACGGAATGTGTGGACTTGAGTGAGGCTTCAAGGAGCAGCAGGGGAGAGGACAGAGCATCTCTTGCATTTTGTGGCAGCAATGGTGTGGCCAGCAGGACCAAGGCAGGGACTGTCCCCCTGTACTTGGCACTGCTGAGGGCCACACCTCAAATCCTGTATCCAAGTCTGGGCCTCTCACCCTGAGAAAGACAATGAGGTGCTGGAGCGTGTCCAGAGAAGGGCAATGGAGCTGGGGAAGCATCGGGAGCATGTCTGATGAGGAGCAGCTGGGGGTTTAACCTGGGGAAAAGGAGGCTCAGGGAGGTCCCTATTGCTCTCTGCCTGAAAGGAGGTTGTAGCCAGGTGGTGGTTGGCATCTTCTCCCAAATAACAAGTGATAGGACAAGAGGAAATGGCCTCAAGTTGCGCCAGGAGAGGTTTAGATTGGATATTAGGAGAAACTTCTTCCCTGAGAGGGTGGTCAGGTACTGGAAGGACTGCCATACTGAATCACACTAAAGATCCACCTGAAGGTAAAGGCCTGCCTGTAAGAAAGGCAAGCACTGAATGATGCTTCCTCTGTGAGACACTTCCAGGTCAAACTTATCTGTGCCCTGACTACTTTGCCCAAAGGTTGTACCCACAGCTTTACAATCATGTAGTTGCAGCAGCAGTACTGCCTATGTTCTAGCCTGCACTGTGATTTACTTCACAGTTTTACAGGGTTTTTTTCAATAGTGTTTTACTTGCAGATACCTGAACATGATATTCTAGTAAACATCTTACTCTCCTGAGTTTTCTGTATCTGCAAGCAATGTCACCTACTGATTTTTCATTTTTTCATTAAGTTCAGAATACAGTCTTGGAGGTCTAGAGGAAGAACTCAACATATATGAGAGCAAGTGCCCTTAAAATGCAGAAGTTTTGCAATAGAACACTGTAATTTGTTCCTCACGTTTTCCACTCGGGTGTTTCAGACTGCCTGAAGTATAATGCAGTCTCCCTTACTTGACACTTGCCTGTGGGAGGAAAAAAGGCTTGTTTATGCATCATGGATGAAACACTCTCAAGAAAAAGGCAAACATAGATCATGGCCTGCAATTGTGCTTTGAGTCTGGCATTGATGAAGCCTGCTGTTGTCTACCAGTGTGTTTGTAATACCCAGATGTTTTTCAACATCGCACTTGGTGATTTGTGAGTCAGTCCTCTCATTCTCTTTTGTTTGTGTTAAACAGAGTGAATTAGGAGATCAGTTTCACTTGGGGTGGAGAGTCTGTGCCAGAGCCTTGATTAAATCTTTGAGGAAAAAAACACACAAAAAGATCATACAGAGCAGCAGAAGTTAGGCAAAAGGAAGTGACCAGCATGCATTCATTTTTCCAGCAGTTTTCTGGGAAGTAGCAAGGTACTGCTGATGGAGCTCCGTGTATGGGAAGATATCAGGCAGTTAACAGCATTGGGAAGCCAACCAGAAGGGTGAAGCATCTTATACAATTGTGGGAGAATTGGAAGGAGAAATATGAACGAGGTGCTTATTATCTGTATTTGAAAGCCTGTTTTTCACCAGAGAGAACCTATGGTTTGTTTTTTACAGCCTTAACTGTGCTTTGTTAATTTTTAAAACTACAGAAATGTCTCAGGGTGTGCTAAGAAAGCTGTATTTTGCTCTCAGATATCTGGGGAATGAGACGTTTGTGTACTGAAGGGGTCAGTCTTTCCCCACTTTTTCCCTCAGGCAGTCTGTTGTTGAATTACCTCATTTTCGGTGATGGCTGATCCAGGAGTTAAACCATATTAACATGGTTATTTGTTTAAGTATATATTTTGCCAGCCCCATCAGGGTAATCGTGTCATGCAGAGTAAAAGATAGCAGCTTCATTTTGATTGGAACCGATCTGCTGACAAGCTCTGAGTGAATCTGTGCACCTGGAATTGCATGCACGAGCCTTATTTGCCCAAAGGTAATGCCGTATGCAAATTATTTGGGCTCCAAATTGCGGTCTGTGGGTGCTGGGAAGAAATGATTAACACTGATTATGAGGCTACTGGAGGGCTAGTACTCTGTGAAGGTTCAGCACGGCAAACCTATCAGAGGGAGGCTGGAGTCATTCAGCTGAGTTTTCTCCTGAGCCTTCTCTAATTACAGTGACTGCCTGAGGACCCAGGCAAGACAAAGCTTAAAACAAAGAGCTAAAATAGAGCAGCACATAAATATGTGCATAGTTCTGTGCACACCTGCACACACATCTCCATAGCATGACAATAATGAGGGGCACACTGGTGTTAACAAGGCCAGTGAGTCTGGTGGTGAAAGTGGACATCCTTCTGCTTTGAACTCAAAAAGCTATTGCTAAAATGCTGAATACCTCTATTTATCAAATCTTGCTTCTGCTTTGCACTGTGTAAAGACTCAGCCACTTACTGGGCTACCTAATAAACGTGCTGCCATTTATCCACGTGGTGAGGAACATCACCAGTTTAGTGTGGCAGGAAGGAAGAGAACCTGTACCATTCCTGGCATATCTGCAGGGGGTTGGATGGATGGATGGATGCTTCTGGGCACCTGCACTGCCTGTGGAGGTCATTTAATGAGTCTGTGTGCAGACTACAGTGCAAGGATTGATACTGGGGAAGGCACATCTGAGGCAGCCTTTGTCCATCTTTGTTACAGCAAAAAAAAAAAAAAAAAAAAAAGTTAATTATTGGTGTAGCTGCTCTCCTTTGGAGATCTTTTGAACCTGAATGACATTTGCCACCAATGGCACTGACAGTCATGCAGTGCCTGGTTTCTGGTTTCATTAAATCACCCTGTTCTTTGAGATCTCTGACTTGCTGCAGGACTGCATATGGTTTAGGCTTCATGTATTTGCTGGCTTTTTTCAGTGGCAATTTCAGCACAGGGCTCCGAAACGTGAAAAGCAGCCCTTTCCCCCTGGAAAGAAAGCCTGTAACCTTTGGGTTTCAGGTGCAGTTGGTGGGCCAGCCTGGGCACTCCATGGATAGCAAGTGCTTTCTGTGCTGGCACCCTTTGTCTGGGAAGAATCTTTGTCTGTATTCAGTGTTGGAAGTCGGACTTGTTTCTAGCTATTTTAATATCTAATTTGGATGTTTCTGTGTTGGAAAAAGCTGGTTTGCAGTTTTCCCCTCCCTTTTCTTATGAATGTGTAATCATAGGTGGTTTGTTTTCAGAGTGCTGTGTTTTTCACAGTCTCCATGTTTGCTAAAATCAGGCATTAAAGATGACCCACAAAGCTGTATTTTGTTGTCAAATAGGGTAGCAATGGAAATTACGGAGGCTCTGGTAAAGTTTGCACACTTTGTGCAAGTGCTTGTCTTGTTGATTGTATGGCAACATATATATTTAGTTAGGCTAAGATCTTTCAGATGTCTACCTTTGAGATTTCTCTCTCATTTCTACAGGACTGTAAACAACAGCAAGTAGTTATTTGGGATACACACTGTGAGTCAGCTTACATTTGCTTCATTTTAAGGCTCTTGGATGCATGTTCTTCTCTGACCCTGTACTTGCAGAACTGAGGTTCAAGGCATTGCTTGACAAGCCAGCCTGTTCTCCTCCCCAGAAGTTATGTCCATTTTGTTTCTTATCCTGGGTGTCAGCTCTGCACCATGTGCAGTTTTCCTTGTTGAAGTAGAGACAGTGATTTATAGGAAAACAGGAGGCAGCAAAGACAGGTTCAGTCCATAATTTGCTGCTCAAGTTGCAGCCTCGGTGCAGTGCATGTGCTGCAAAGGGAAACTTCACCCTAATTTATGGGCTGCTTGTCAGGTTGGGAAATCAGATTCTGTGAACTCCAGAAGTAAGCTTACTTTCAGAGGTGACTATTCAGCTGGCAGAGAGGCTCCTCTAGAGACTTGAAGTCTTTGGATTGCTCCGTGGTGTTGCACTATTGTACATACATTTTGTTTCCTCAGGGAAGGATCTTGGGATGCTGCAGGTAACTGTACTGCAGTTCTTTTTTGGATACATCCTCACACTTCTGATGGTAAAGCTATGACATCCTCACATTTTTGATGATAAAGTTATGTACCTTACCAGACACAAGCAGGAGCTTTTGCAGTGGTGGAGGATTTTTGCTGAGGGCGAGAGGAAAAGTTGCAAGTCCAGATGTGCAAGTCCCTCTCCATCAGTTCATCTTCCTTGGCTGACCTGCAGCTACACCTTTGGATTTCTTTCTGCTGTGAAAACTTTTCTGGTGATGGTAACCTCCACTGTCACACTGGTGGCATGGCAAAAAGGAAACAAGTTCTTAGCAGGTACTGCTGTGATAGTAATTGAAATACAGGATTTTTAAAAAAAACCAAATAGCCATTATATCTAAAATTTCTCTGCTCAGGTTCAGTAAGGAAATAATTAGCATGCAAGAGTACTTTAAATGTTTCTCCTCACTTTACTTCAAGCCATATCATTCACTAATGATAATGGAATTTAAAGGTTTCCTGGTGAACAAGCCCATGAAGAAGTGTATATACATAATAGCAAAGAAAAGGTCACTTCTGAAGTGTTACCTATTTTTCCTATTGTAGAATTATTTTGGAATTACTCCTGTTTTATAGTAATTATTATAAATATTAAATATTATTTATTACAGGCTGCATTGTGTGTACATGTTGTTCTTGAATGTAAGAAATTATTTTAATTCTTAGTAATTCCCTAGTAGCAGCATGATTTTATGCTAATCTGGGATGGAATATCTGCTTTGGTGTGGATGTGTTCTTAGAGGTTTAGGCTCTGGGTTTATTAGCCTTAGGACCAGGATAACATTTGAGTGCTGGGTTGAAACAAAATTATGTTCCCGAAGTGTTTTAGCATGCTGCACTGGCTGTTGTTAAGTAGCTTCTGCTTGAAATTAATTCCACTGGGAAATAAAAGACCTCAGCTAATGGAATTACGTCAGTGCATTTGGAATATGAAAAAGGCAAGCAATTAAAAATAGAATATTAATTAATTAAGCTTGCAGCTTCCTCTTAAAGATTTAATGTTTGAAGGAACGCTGTAATAAACTCTAGCAAGATAATACTAATAAAACAAATATAATTTGACAGAGTTGGCTTATTATATATTATTAATTGAGCATGAGTTGAGAGTTGTGTCTTAGTATTTACAGAGAATAAAAATGGCTGGTTCATTAGCTGTCAGCAGTGCTTTTTAAGAAGTATCAGCTTATGCCATTTGTGGCTTTATTTCAGAAAAATCTCTTACAGGAGTTTAAAGACATTTCTCACTTAAGCTTTATTAAACTGCTAAGGAGGAAGGCCAGGACAAAATCATCTGTGCATAATCTGTGGCACTTGGACAAGCTGGGGTTTAGTGATTAGTTAAAGATCATACACTTCAGCAGCTGGATTTGGAAGTGAATCCCAGTTTTCAGTCTTAAATCTCAGCCCCTATGTGATGTTTTCAAGCCCCTGTCATTGCCAGAGTTTCAGCCTGATGGCTGCAATCATGATGAACTGTTTGTTGGTGACTTTTTTCTGGGTGCTGTGTTCTCAGCTCACAGTGATGTGTCTGATAGATGGGAGAGTGGATGACTGTTTTTTTTTGACCTTGACCTGCCCAGTTGAAGCAGCCTTTTCAGATCAGCTGGCACCAGGGAAATAGGTCCCCACAGCACTGGGCACACAGCAACACTGGGCATGGCCAGAATATTCAGGTCTTTCTGGACACAGAGGCTGGGGCTCCGTGTGGTCAGGAAGGAGCACTGTCTCTACCAAGGAGAATTTCAGATAGGTGTGTATGGTGGGTGTAAATTCTCACTTTTAAACTCCACCACCTCCCTGGGCAACTTACTCAAATGCCTAAACACTCTTTCAGTGATTTTTTTCTAATATCTAATGTAAACCTCTCATGGCAAAATTTCATCTGACTTCTTTTTGAGCTCATGTCATAATCTAAATGAGAACACTTGCATGTTATATTCTTGATTTAGGGTTTGTTACACTTGCAGTTATCATCTACGCTTCTGCTACAAGTCTAAAAACAAGATGTTACAGTTAAGACTTTTAAAACCAACCGTTTAAGCTCCTAAATGTGCCAAGCTCTTATTGAGCTTCCTTGTTTAGTTATTGGGTGCTAATTTTAGACTGTTTCACATCTTAGTTTGGTTTTTTTTGTTTGGTTGGGTTTTGGTTTTTTTTTTTTTTTCCTCTATCCAGTGCTTGAATTTGCCAGCTAGAAAAATTAGATCTTTATTTTGAAATAGGCATTAACATAGATATTGAGGTCAACCCAGTCCAGCAAGGTTTACTGAAAGCTGCCTTAACCTTCATGAAGTCTGACCCACAGTGGAATAATGTGGAGATTTTGGGATCTATAAAATACTGATTGGGACTCTCCTCCCAATTCTGAGCAACCTGGACATAAAGACGTTACAGTTTTTCAGAGATACCATGGCACAGAAGATTGAGAATTACGCATTCTTCTGCCTCCTGCTTCCCTCAATCCTCGCACTTGCCTCTCTTCCTAGTGACTTCTTGTCTTCCCTTCCACCTTTCCCTCTAGTTCCTGCATTTCACAGCCAGGAGTAAAGGATGGGAATGACTTTGCTCCTTACACTGCTCCCTTGATATTGTCAGTAGTAAGCAGAGCACTCCAGCTGCCCTGTCCTCCTGGATGTGGAAGCCAGTTTCATGTTTTGTGCTTCAGTGGCTTGAACTTGCCACCCTGTCTCTGACTCAAGCCAGGACAACATAGGAATGTGAAACAGAAAATGGGTTCTCATGACACCACTGTGTGGGGTGACTTGGCTTTTGTGCCCTTAGTGCCCTCCCTCTGTTTTCTGAGGTAGGAACTGGAGAAATCTTTTTCCTTCTACCTTGTCAGACAGAACAGAGAGACAGAAGGGGTTTAGGCTGTTTGAGATGTGTCCTCTCTTTATTTTGAAATAGGTGGAGGACTCAGCTATGTTATGGCAGGTGGTTTCAATGTGGGCAGGATCTTTGCTTGCCAGGACAGAACAGTCTTTGCCCAGAAGCAGATAGCTTCTTAGTAGCAAGCAATTATCATTTGTATGGGAGTTATTTTCATTCAGACGACAGTAATTTTGTAACTCAGACGTGCCAAATTCCACTTATCACAAAAGGCCTAGAGTTAGTTTCCAATTCTGACATAGCAGCTGTTGCAAATGTCAGGATCCAGTTTTGTAGGGAAACTGTTAAAAATTACTCTGTGAGCTTTCTACGGTGTCAAAGACAATCTTCTAGATGTGTCCCTAGGCATTAGTAGTTATGACGGATGCTGGTTCAAAAGACACTCTTGCTATGACTTGTGACTTCCCAGTAGGATTCTCTCTTCCTAAATCAAATCCAGCTGCAGTACTTCCTCAGCAAGACAAGGAAATGGACCTTCTCATGGTGGGGAAACTGTTCAGGGGTTTTGTTTTTTACTTGCTGCCTTCTCAAAATCAAGGTCTGGCTGCATGTAGATTCCCAGTAGATAATTTGTACACCTGTGTGACGATGCTTCCAAGGTGGCAGGAGATTTCAGAAAGCAAATACATGTGATGTTCTGTACGTCCTTTAGGTAAATCACATGTGGAATCATACAGAATATTCTGAGTTGGAAGGGAGCCACAAGGGTCCAGCTCCTGGCCCTGCACAGGACATCCCCAAGAATCACACCATGTACCTGAGAACTTTGACCAGGAATGAAACATCTAGAGAAAAATGCCCACATTTCTTCCTTTCCATTCTCTGAGGGTAGCTGTGTTGAAAGACTTTAATCTAGAGGTTTACTTTGGCTGGGGGTGCCAGAATAAGGAGATGCACTTTGTTTGTATGTCAAGTCCTGAACACGACACTTAGGTGGTGTAAGCTACTCTGGCAGGTTTCCTTGTCCAGGGTCTGTGCTCTGGCCTCTGAATTCCAATAAGATGGTGAGCAAAAGAGGTTCACTTCCCCCTGTGCCAGGCCATGCTTGTGGTTTGTTTGCCAGCAAGGGGAAAAGTAGAAGAATAGGAATTTACGTGTGTCTTGGGCAGACAGCATCAATCAGTGTTTTAAGGCTGCATGGAGTTCCAATAAACTTTTGCTTACCTACCCTGGGCTCATCTTGTAGTGAAGAAAATCTGTGTAAGCACATGGAATGGAAGAAACACCATTAAAATAAAAACAAGCTCTTGTATTACAAGTGAACATATTCAAGTGCTCGTATAGTGAATCTGTCTGTATTGGTGTTTCAAGTAACTACAGTAAAGGAAGATCATTTCCAATTAACAAGAGATACAAGGAATATTCCTGCTGATTGTGATCACTCTCTGAGGAACATAAATTATCTCAATAATGAGAAGATATTTTTTTCTCCCCTCAGGAGTGTAAACATTTAAAGAAATCACAGAACTTCTTGGTGAATCCACATTCTTGAGTCCAACAGGGACAAAGCTGAAACACTCTGGAGGGAAAAAAGAAAACACAGAAATGGCTTGGACAAATGGTTCATGGTTTTGGTTCCACGAGGAATATGTGAACAGTCCTGAGACCATACAGGATCCAGGAACATGACACTGGGAGATGCTCTATAGCAGTAAATGACAGAGATGGGAGATCTTTATGTGAAGACCTGTGGACAGAAGTGATTCCTTCATTTGAGTGCTGAGCATTGCAACACTAGAGCATCATGTGTGAACTGGGTGGTTCAGGCAACAGATGTGCTCCCCTGGGTTCCTTTCCCTCTGTGTTTTGTGGATGTAGGAAGTGATGGGGGCAGTGGATAAAGCGAAGTGAAACTCAGATGTTTTCCTTGAGAGACACGATTTCAGTTTACACTTCTTCTGAGTTTTCAGTAAACATACAAATCTAATAACTGTAAAAACTTGGCTTCAGCTGTGAGCAGACATTCCTGTTTGCTTTCTGCTTTAAGCAAGATCCTTCCTCATGGAGGATGTTTCTCGGCTCAGATTCCCGCAATTCATTAGGGAGCATCCTGTAGTGAGTCCCAACCCTCCTGGGAGTCCCAGTCCCAGGAGTCAGTCGAAGGGGAGCGTCTGGAGCTCTGAAGTTCCTGCATCAGCCACCGGGCGGCAGAGACAGCGCAGGACTGCGTGTCTGAGAACACTGCAAAGGTCCTGGGTGAGATGGGAGAGAGCAAAAGTGACGTGAGGTGGTGGCGAGTTGAATTGCTGTAATTCTACATAATTCACTCCGTTTGGAAAGGGGGCAAGGTTTATTGAAAGGTACTTCATTATTAGAAATCTGGAATAATTGGAGCAAAATTGTTGGGAAGCCATGGGTTGTCAAGAAAAAGGCTGTGGATTTGTGTCAAATTCCCTGTCCGGCTGTGACTGCTTTTGGGACAAGAGACCAAAAGTGGCCATCAGTGGGCAGTTTGAACTTCGACCACAGAAAGGTGTTTAAAGCTAATATGGAAGACCTTTTCCCAGGTCAAATTGATTTTTGGTATGTTTGGGATAATTGGTGACATGATACTGGCAATTAGACAAGCCAGTCTTATAAGAGTAAGGTAAAGAATAAGTCCAAGGCATCTCCTTAGTCACTGCTAATTGTGCAAGCTCAGGCAGCTGCTGTAGTTGTGTCTCTGTTTCCTTTGCCTCCCACCCCACTCTCTCTATCACTCCTGTTCCCCCTGAGCTGTGAAGGCCAAATAAACCGAGACTGACCCAGCAGAAGCGTTATTTGGCAGAAATATTCAGATTCTGAACACAATCATGGCTGTGAAAACTAGTCTTTCCAGTCTGTTGCCTTTTTTTCGTGACTTCTGTTCCTGGAGAGACCCCCAGCTCCAAACTTCTGGTAAATACTGCCAGATTTCAGCCTCCAAGGAGATAAAGAGAAATATGTGTGAGGAAGGGCTTGAGAATAAAGAACCAGGGTGAGTATCAGCTGGATCTGTACACTGCTCAGGGTCCAGGGGCTCCTTTAGGAACACTGACAGAAATTTTCTTTGTGGAGTATGTGCCTCCATGCTTGCACTTTCTGAAAATCTTACTTACTTCACTGTTTCAGGGTGTGCAGGAATTTAATATAGTCTGGAAGGGCCTCATTTCTTTGCTGCCTTGGCCCCAGCCAGGGCTACCTTGTTAAAGATACTCATGACCAAGGACTTTGCAATCTGCCTTTTAAGTTCTAATTGTCTTGCTGAAGCTGTGCTGCCAGCTTTGATCCTATAAAACACTATTTTCCATCCTCTATCAGTTTGTGAACTCCTCAATTTTATTTTTTTTTCCAGTGGCACGCTGGTCCCTGTACAATGAATTTCAGTCTGCTGATAGGATGGCTCTTTTCCTGAATGTATCCTTGGCTAAGCACTTCCAGTAAGCAACACAAAGTTAAATGACCTGGGGTTGGTTGGTTGGTTTGTTTGTCTGTTTAATCAAAGAATATGTCTGTGCTGCTTGAAAGCAGCTTTTTAAAGCTCATGAATGCTTTCATTTGCTGCAGGTACCAGGGTTTGCAGATTCTTGTGTCTGGTAGCAAACCTTCAGGAAAAGGCACAAACTGTGTTTCTTGCTGCCTTTTCAAGTCTTTTGACTGTCACATTAGGTTATCCATGTGCTGGAGTGTGACAAGAGAGGGAATCTCTGTCATAACCACCTGCGATCGTGTGGTTGTAAAGCTGTTCTGGTGGCTTTTGTCCCCATTCTGTGCTTACTTTCTTAAATGAGTGTGGCATTAACCTCATAACCACAGCAGATGTATTGCTCAGACACTGTTACGTGAATCCCGCAGGGAATTTTAATTTATGAAATCTCTTTGCCTCTGTAAACAATCCTTATATGATTAGTTTGAAGGTGGCAACATTCGTGACATTTCCGAAGTTTGTCCTGTGAGTTGAGATTTAACGAAGTCTGTTTTCCCCTCACCAAAATGAAGCAAGGAGAAACAGGAAGGGATGAGCAAGATGGTCTGGTACTTGAGCAGAAAGCTCCTGCTTGCCAGGAACTGAGAATCTCTGCCAGACAGTCTGGCTCAATTTTGGGGGCACGGATGGAAGAGTTACACGGTAGCAGCCTCTGAGCAATATGCAACTTTGAAACTGTTTGGGGTATGAAATCCATTGTAGTCATTCCTTAGAGATAACAACAAAAAACCACAGTTGTCCTGCACCCATCTGTGGCAGGTTGTATCCTAACTGGCCTTCTCCTCCCATTATCCATTCACAGAAACAGATTCTCCTCCAACTCCAGCCAAGCTGGCCAAAGCTTACAGTCTGTTGCCTGTGCTTGCTGTCCCCCAGTTAAGCTTTGTTCACGGAGCAGCATGATTGAACCCATGTGTCTGAATAGCTCTGCAACAATAAGGCATTTGGGTACGTTTTTTTTTTTTTTTTTTTCAAGCAAATGCAAAGCATTTCCCCCCCACACACAGTTGTGCTAAATATAAATAGTGTAGTTTCTAGCAGTTATTCCATATATGGGCTCTTCTTTTCACTGGTCATCATGGACCAAAGTGGAAGAGCCATGTCAGAGAAACTGTATGTGGCTGGTGTGCTTGACCTGGACCGCTGGGATCCTTGTGTTCTTGTCCACCTCACCTTGCCAGGATGAGATGGCAACATAGCAGAGCATCTACTCCACATCTCTGCTCTTTTTGTGGACCTGCCTGGATCTCTCCCCCACAGCTGCTCAGCAGTGGTGGAGTTGGGGTGAATTCATGAGTTTCCCCCTGAACTCTCTGATGCTGGAGAAGCCCCCATAGATTCAAGCAGGAGGAGGAAGAGAAGTCCTGAGGGTGACAGCAATTTGTTGATGAGTAGAAATCTGAATAAACCGCTGTAATCCTGGCTGGTCTTGTTTAGCATCTGAAACAGAGCTGGGAGAGAGGAGCTCGTGCATGAACTATGGGATCTGTGACAAACACCTGGGTTTTAACTTGTCAGAAATGGGAGATGAAGAAGACCTCTGTCCAGCTTGCTGTTTCTGTATTCTTAAGGCATGGGACTGCTCTGCTGTGCATTACAGGGCTGTCCCAGATCATGAGGCAGGTGGGCACCAAGTGCATAAAATCAAAGTTCTTCTGCGAGCTTTTCTACTTAGGTTATTTTGAGCAGAGATCTTCTGCAGATTAGATCCTCCATTTGCTTCTGGGTCCTGTGAAGAGTCTCATCATCTTCTCTGTCCCTTCAGGATCCTCCCTGCCACACACTGTTGCTTGTGCTGTACCTTTTAGTCAGATCAGTAGCGTCTGGTTCTCTGGATCCCAGATAACCTCAGCATCAAACAGCAAAAGCAAAGGTTGTGGCAGGAAGTGGGAGACCAGGACCAGTGGTGTGTGACTCACCAGAGGTACCTGAGGTGCATCAGGCCTGCTTCAGGGAGATCTCCCAGGTTCATGCATCACAGTGGATATCTGTACAGGTTTTCCTTTTATCAGCCCTGTTGCTAAGCCCCCAACACAACCAAGTCCTCATCTGTGTTTGCAGAACCTTGGACATTCCTTCCATCTCTTGTCAAGAGAAAGCTGAAAATACCCGTGGGTGCTCTAAAGAAGAGAGTGTGTCTCCATTAGCCCCTGTCACTGGAGAGCTGACAGTTCCCATGGGGGCATTCCAGGAGCTACAGAAATCCTGGCCCTGACTCTTGCAAGTGTTGGACTGTATCATCCCTGGAGGTACTGCAGGCTGGAGAAACCCACACGTACCTTGACCAAAGTCAGGCCCAGAGCCTTTCTGTAGCGGTTCCTGATGTCAGCACATTTCTGCAATGCAGTTTTTTAAATTTGTGGGTTACTTTAAATGTCCCTGTCACAGGGACACATCCTGTCATCTGTACTTGAGGCTCTGACATTAGCATTTGCTCTTGTTTTGCTTGCTCTCGCTATTTTTTTGATCAAGCAAGAGTTCAGAGTTCAAGCATAGCTCTCTGGCGAGTTTAATTTAACAAAGAAAGAATTCATATGAATGTGAATCTCTCAGTTTCTGGGATGCTGCTGCCCCATGCAGAGGCATCTCTCAGGTGTTTCCCCAATTCCTGCTTTGTGGCTGCACAGTTAAACTCTCCAGAGAGCCCCCAAAGCCTGTTTCAAAGGAAATGTCACATGCATGAATAGCTGTAGGTGTGGATTGGACAGGTTGCAAACCTCTCCCTCCTCCCAGTGCTGTCTAGTCCTGGTTGTACCTGCTCTGGCAGCCTGTGGTGTAACCATGCTGCTCCACCACAGGGGATGGATGGACAGAAGGATGACTGCAGCTGTGCATTGCTGGAGCTGCAGGCTTGTTTTCTGTTTCTGTGTTGAGTTTCTGGCTTGTCAGCTTCTAGCTCTGTCAGCTCCCTCCAAATGAAACTGGGCCCATGTGTTTCCCCCGTGAACACTGACAAACATTAATGACAGAAAAAATAGGTGCACTGCTCAGCAGCCTATGGAAAGGAAGATGTGCAGAGTTGATATGTACAGATTTCTTCGTAATAATTCACAGGTTATTTCCTTCTCTACTTGCTAGCCCAGGTTTTCCAATCTCCTGTGCTCCATCAGTGCCCCATGCTATGTAAGGAGTGAATCTCGATTCTCCTTTCATGATGCCTTCAGGCTGAAAGGGCAAAACGGCCCTGTGAGCTTGCACCTCACTAAGTCAAAAAGGGTTTAGTTCATCTTCCAGATTCAAATTCTTGTAGGTTTTTTGATCTCTTTTCTCTTTTTCTCCCTTTTTCCACTTGTGTTTTCTGTTAAGCCTCACAAGGTGCTTTTTTGTCCGCAGCAATCCAATCACAAAAATGTGTCTTTTTATAAAAAGAGGAAGTGAATTCTCTGGCAAGCCATGGCTGTTGTGAGCATTTATTAACCAATGCTAGAAATTAGTGCCTAATCTCATCTAAAAACCTCATTATATATGAAACTTGAGAGGGTTGCTCTTAAAAGAGGCTGCTGATTGATGACAACACAGACTTTGTGTGTGCTGTCATCTTTATCCTGGCTGTGTTTCCTTTTTTTTTTTTTTAATTTTAGCTAGTGAGGATGTGAGGGACAGAAGAAGCTTAATGGGACTTCATATACTGGGTGATGTATGGGGCACTTGCAGTCAGAAATATTGAACTCATAAATGTACTCATTTGCCCTGGAGTCACTGAGAGGGAGACTTAATACAGGACACCGCAATGTCACAGTCATGCAGAGTCACTTCTGTAACCACAGAGCGACAGCAGAAAGGCCGTAGTTTCCTTGGATTTTACTGCAAATCTGTAAATGAGCTCTCTGAGGCTGCTCTCATTGCCTGGAGGGGAAGGTGAAATTTTGCTGGGTTAGTCTGTATGCAGACCCTTTTTGGATTTTGGTGGGTTTTTTTGTGTTTTTTTGGAGATTCTGAAGATTTTGGGGTGCTATTTTGAAGCAACCCTGCACATGCTGTCTGTTCTGTCTCGTGTCCCCAGCACAGCACTGCAACCCTAAGCTCTACCAGCCCGTTCCTCAAGCATGAAGGTGAACAGAGGTTGAATGTACACATCCGAGGCAGATGTAAGCCCTAGTCTTGCAGGGGTATTTGAGAGACATTTTCTTCATGGTACTTCAGCAGCACAGAAGGAAATGAAAGTGTTTCTTACTGTAAATACTTTTTTCTCTCCCCCTTCCTCTGCACTGCTGTATCTGAAGATTCGCTTCACTGCTTTTCTCAGAGAAGTCTATTTCTGTCTCAGATCAATTTAGACCTGTCCTATGCACATATGATAAAGACAGGATGTTGCTGTGACAGCCTCGAACAAACTTGTAAGTTTGGGACACTGGGAGTAGGAGGTAAGATGTGATTGTCATTGATGAGAAGTCAGAGGGGCCAAACCAGTGGCTGAAATGTGGAATTTATCGAGCATAGCATTGTTGGAAAAACAGGGCAGAACACAAGATAATGGGTTTACCCATTTCTCAGAAATGCATGTGTACATGTGATATAACCCTGCTGAGCTCCCTTAGTGGGCTGTGTCCTTGTCTGTGCCCAGAGAACCAGCGCAAAAGTATAATGTTCCCAGTTGCATCCTGAACTGCTGCTGTAGTTATTCCCCAGCACATTTGCTGAGTGTTGGCTGCAATGCAATACCAGTTTCCTTCCTCCAGTGAGCGAGACAGTTTGTGCTGTGTTGCTTATGTAGAACACCTTGGTACTCAGTGCAACACACCAGTGTGCTCTAAGCCACCTCAAAGAATGCAAACAAAGTATCTGGCCCTACAAGGCCCCGTAGATAGCTGGTTCACAGGGGTTCTTCAGGACTGGCTTTTCAGTCTCGTCTCTGGGATCTGCACTCCCAACAGAGCCTGGGTGTCTTTCAGGCTGCATTCAGTTTAGTTTTGCAATGCAGCTTAACTTCCTATAACCTTTCTTCTTTGCCTGGAGTGGCTGTATGGAGCTCTTTCCTGCATGTCAGGTACCGTTTGGTCACTTGAAGAGCCCAGAAAAGTTCAGGCTGGCAACATATTCTTTGGGAACAGAGGGAAAGATTTGTCCCACACCTCCTCCCTGCTGGTGAGACCCTCCCTGAGTGAGTGTTGCTAGTATTTCAGAAAACCAGCTGGTCTGCGTGTGCAGTGCTTTATCTGACTGAACTGATTTCTCTTCCCTGAATGAGGGTGCTGTACTTTGATAAATGAGAAAAGGATGAAAGAAAAGGTTTCTTTCGCCTTTGCCTGGTCTTGGCGTTAGCATCTTCCTAAGTGGGGTGAGCTGACCAGGGGATATTTTTGTCTCTCCTCTCCACTCAGACCTATTTCCACACACGCAGTTATCTCCAACCTGCAGGACTTTACAGAGCACACAGTGGCTTGTGTTGGTTCAGCCTGAGGTCAGTCACCCAAAACCTTGCAGGTCTATTTTGAACCATCATTCAATCTGTCCATTATGGAGTTTCTTTTTTTTTTTCCCCCCACTCTTGCTTCTGACATCATTTCCTGAACACTATATTCACTGAGCTCTGTAGCCAGATTGTCCTCTCAGCGTATGATGCAAGGAGCTCTTTAAAATGGATTTCGGCTCTCCTTTTACTCTGCAGTGCCTGCTGGTGATAATAACTGTTACTTATGGTAAGTGGGATTTCTCTTTATGGAGTTGGCACAGATTTGTCTAGATGAGCAGATACCTTAATTTTGCTCCAAGATCTTTTAAGGACTCCACCAGGTTTGGGGCGATATCAGACAGTGTAACCGCTAATGCATGAACGGGGCAGTCAGACCAAAGTAAGACAGATTATTTTTTTTTTTTGTAAACGAATGATAACTAACAGTATTGCACTTTCCGGGTGTCCTGCGTCCGTGAGAGCATTTCAGCGGAGAATGTGAAGTCCTTGTACACACAGGGCTGGCTGGAGAGCAATGTGGTCCTGCTCCTGATTCTTGGTGTGACCTTGGCTTAGTCCCCGAGCTGCTCTTAACCATCTTTCGAATTTTAAGTGGCGGACAGCAACTTAATAATGCACGAGGGTACTGGGAGACTTGTTCCAGTTAAAGCCTCTACCTTACTCTTTGGGGAGAAGCAGCTGTGCAGGCAGCTGCTGTTTCTGCTACCCTCTGTACAGGATCCATGGCACTGATGCCTTGAGGATCTTTACTTGCACAGTCTCTCAGCTCTGATGGGGGGTGGTAGATGGTCGATTTAAATTTGGGGAGAGAAAAGACCAGCTGTTCAGCCTTTTGTTTCCCTTTTTGTGCACACCTTTCTTGGGTTATCGAGGTGGGGGGAAGCTGACCCTTACAGAAGGCATCCCGCTCCTCTGATTTTCAATCACCGGCGATCCAACCTGTCACTACGGTTGGGTCTGTCCCTCTTACGTCTCACCTGGGCATTTGCCTTTTTTGGGAGGTGGCTGAGAGGGGATGGATGGACACGGAAAGCTTGCTGCCCACGCTCTGTGCCTCTCCTTTCAGGCTCTGCCACCCGGATCCGTGTGCTCAGTGGCGGCTCAGCAGTCTTTTCTGTGGGAAACCAAAGCCTGCAGAACCTCTCCAGAATGAGCAAGGGGGACGGGGTGTGCTCGACAACTGTCTTAAATGACGCTTTGTTGGCCAAGTGCGGCAATTCTGCCTGTAGATGCCTGAAATGGCTGAATGGCTCCCTGGAGCTGAAGAGCGTGGAGAAGGAGGATGAAGGAAAATATGAATTTGTTTTTCCCAACACTACCAGTTACTTTGCACTGGAAGTATTTGGTAAGTAGCCTTCTTAGCAACAAATAGCTTTTGAACTTGTGAGCCTGGTTGGAAGCTTGGTGCCTTGAAACTCCTCTTAAGAAATGGCTTGAGCCTGCAGGAGCTATAGGTGCCTATGGAAGAAGGTTTTTTAAAGCTTCTGGCACACTCAGAGAGCAGTAGTGGTCAGTGTAAACTAAGACATGCTTTTTGCATCCTCTTTGTGTCTCCTGTTGTCGTGGTTTTGCTTTGGCTTAATTTGCTTTCCACCCCCCACACAATTACTCCTAGTTGAGAGAAGGTTTTTGTAGACAAAAGAGAGACAGGATTTGGGGAAAATAGTATAAACATTTATTACCAGTAAAACAAAAACTATCAATAAATTAAAAACTAAAGAATTATGTCTACAACAATTTCTACCTAAGTTAAAGTGTTATATATTTACAGAAATACTCTCCCCCCCACTTTTATACCAGTCCAAGGAGGAGAAGTGATTTTAATCTTCATTTTCGGAGTTCCAGCTCCCTCTCTCCAGTAACAAATCTTCAGTAGCAGCAATATTTTCGTTGCAGCTGGAACTTTTTCTCTCTCTCTCTTTTGCTTTGTGTCAGCCTCCAAGGCTGGGCTTACCCCCCTCCTGAACTAAGATCGAAGGCTGGGGGTTACCCAGATCCTGAAGGGTCTTCCTTCCATAGGCTTGCAAGGGGACACTTGCTTACCATGGATCTTCACCACAGGGTTGCAGGGTATAATGGCTTAAGAGTTCACCCCTGTTTCCCTATGGAGGTCCCTCCCCATGGGAGAAACAGTCCTTGATAGACTTTTCAGCATGGGTCTAGCACGGATCCACACACACACGGATCCCAACATCTCACATGGGCCGTCTCGCTCCAGCATGAGATTCTTTTCTTCTCATAAAGTTATAAATCTTCAATAGCAGTATGGATCCACACACACACGGATCCCAAGCTTATTCGAGCCATCTTTGCTCCGGCATAAGCATCATCTCTTTTAAGGGTCACAAAGTTTTCAACAGGACTCTGCCTCACCTCAGTCTTCATGAAGTCTCAGTTCTCTTTGGTACATCCACAGGCTCCTCCGTCAGCTGCAGGGGGGGTGTCTCCTTATTCCAACAAATTTTTACAAGTAGCAGGGATTACTTTTCAGTCTTTTCCCTGCTGGTGGCCCGTACAGGGATCGAACCCGTGACCTTGGTGTTATCAGGGAGGGGCTGGTGGACAAAGCCACGACACCTGTCTGTTGATTCTTCCGTGAAGTAGCCAGTCAGTTGAGTTCTGGGGGTCTATTTCCCATGACATAAGAGAAGTGTTTGTAAAGTGAAGCTTACACTACATAGAGACACGTAGCTGGAGATTTCAGTCTGTTTCCAGGGCACTATTCCTGATGGCTCTCACAAAAGCTGCCACTGACCAACAGCATTTTGCTGCTTGTGGACAGCTGCTGGACATTTTGCTGCTTCCTTAAGGAGTCAACCCTGCCTGACTTGGCTCTGAAAGTGGAACTGGACTTCTGTGCAGGTCTGGTTTGAGGTGTGCTGGGGTTTCCCCTTGCTTCATGCAACTGAGGAAAAGTGCTAAAGGCATCTGTGAGTGATTCTTAGCTACTCTTGATGCAGCTTGGGGGTCAGCATCCTCTGGGTCTGTCCAGAGACCAGGGACAGGGATCTTACCCATGCCTCCCCACTGTTCTCCTTCTGGCCTCAGATTTCCTGCTCCCTTTTGTGTGCCTGCTCATCCACCTGCAGGGTGCAAAGACAGAAAAAAGTTGCTTCTGCACAGGATCCAGCTCGCTGCTTGTGGGAATGTGGAGAAGGTTTCAATGGGTTTGTCCCCCTGCAGAATAGTGTTCCAGGCAGCCAGTGACCGCTGCTCCGGTCCTCATCTCCACCATTCCTCTTGCAGGGCTCTCACTTACACAAGCTTCTAAGATAAATTGAAGCGTGTGAGCCTGTAATGAAAATGTCTGAGCAAACTGATCTCAGTGAAGACAAATGAATGCTCCCCCCTTTTGGGTGCAAGCAGGCGGAACCACGGTGGAGAGTAGGTCAAAGATGTGACTCCTCGGCACGAAGAGCGGGGGCTTGGACTGGAAGTAGGCAAAGACTGCAGAAGTATCCTGGGTTTAACCTCCATTTCAGTGGATTTGCTATGGGGGCTTTTGTCTCCTCCTTATGTTCTGTTGCCACACCTAAGGCAGGGAAACAATTTCACAGCAAAGGTGTTTCTGGAGGCATTAGTTTTACCTGAAGATGATGTCCTAGTTGAAGAAAGTGATTTCTGAGCTTATTTGCATGGATGGATGTTCTCTAATATTACTCCTGCTGTCAAAAAATCCACACCACTTCTCTGTCTAGTTTGTATTTGCAAAGTGACAAATGTAGGAAAGAGGTTTGCTCCTTGCAGTAGGCTGAGAGAGAGAAATTCAGGGAAATGTAGTAAGAGCAATGATCCATTGCTTAATTTTAAAAAATCATAGTCTGGGTATCCTTTCTCACTGCAGTTATCTGGTGTGGGTTCCCATGCTGGGCATGATTTGCATTAGTTTCTCTCTACAGTGGAAGAAGAGGCAGAGTGACAGCAAAACTACAAACCTCTGGGGGAGGAAAGGGCTGAGTCTGCTCTGAAGTTATGGTTATCTGCTGATTACAGAGAAAGCCTCTGGCTGGCAGATTCTTTGGATATTTCCACAATCCTCTCAGATCAGGGGCTTTTATTTTTGGGGGTTTTTTTTCAATGTCAGTGAGGAAAATGAAGAGACGTCAGATTTTTGTCGCATCCCCAAAATGGGGACCAAAGAGTCACTAGCAGGGTTGGGGTGGGCACTGTTAAGCTTTTCAGGGTTGAGTGCAGGCACTGATGGGTCTGGTTACTTATTTCTGTGCTCCCTGGCTACCAGTAAATGCAGTGGCACTGAGATTGCTGGTAAGGGAAGCTCCTGTTAAGCTCCTGTTCACTGCTGAGACCGCTCCTCACCTCTGTCTTTCCTCCTTGTTCCCATTGTCCCATGCTGTGTGTGACCAGAGCCGACCATTGGGATCCAGTGCTTCCCTAATGGGACTGCAGAGTTGTCCTGCAACGCGACCAGCACTGAGAGCATGACCTTTCGGTGGCAGCTGAGCGGCAAAGAGCTGAGCGCCCCCGGGGCTTGTGTTAAGGACGGCGGGAGGAAGGTTCGCCTGGACAAAACCGTGCCTGGGGAATTTGTGTGTGTGGTGTCCCACGGGAGCAGTGTCACGAGGACCAGGCCTGTTGCACTATCTTGTAGCTATGGTGAGTCACCAGAAAATCTTCCTCTTGGTCTCTTCCAGCAGCAAACTGAGGAGTTGTCGGTGTCCTCAAAATACCGAACTCCTCTGCCCTCTGGCAGCTGCCTTCCAGACTTAGCACATCCTGCCTTTAGAAAGTGACCTCTTGACTTCTTTCTCCCTCCTGTGTCTTGGACTGGCACAGCCTACAATCACTGATGGGATGAAAGTTTGTTCGGGAGGTCCTTTTACCCAACTCTGCAGCAAGGATGTATCTCTGTCTGTCTGTTTTCCTGCTTCCCAGTGACAGAGACCTTGCACCCTTCTGTGCACTGATTCTCTGTGCCAGTTTAGAAACACATGCTGCTTCCTACTCTGACATTCATCTATGACCCTGATGGCCTTCCAGTTTCTGTGCACCCCTGGAAAAACACCTCTGCTATTTCAGCCCTGTTGCTCCTGGACTCATCTAAGGTGTTTTGCCTCATCTGTTTTCTCCCTATCTAGGCCAGAAACACAAAGACTTGTGAGTCTGTGCAAATGTTTCTCCATCAGCCCCACACCATCAGAAGTGGATAAAGACACAAGTCATTTACTTATGAAATGTCCCTGCTCAGACATGTAGCACTGTGAGAAGGCTGAGACTTTATCCATTTGCAAACCATTCATAAATGCTTGAATGAGGCCACAGTTTAATGAGATGGAAAATCTGGATCCTTGGGTATAATTTCATTTGCACCTTAAGTAGAGAAGGTTATTCTGCTCTGTGGCAGCAAAGATGGTTATCAAAAATTACATCAGAGATACATACATAATTTAACCACAAGGCTTTTGACTAGTTTAGCTGTAATTAATTTAATTACCTGCTACTAGAGAAATTGTACTCTCTAATAGCACCTGGCATTTTAGAAATTGTCAAATACACCCCAACTTTGCAGCGGATACTGTCTTTTCTTCTGTGGTTGGCATACAGTTGGTGTGAAAGCAAAATTACTGGCCCAAACCCCGTGGCCAGCGTGCTGGCACCCAGCAGAAATGCCATGGGCTGTTTGTGCCTGGTCACATTGGCACCACTGGCCAATCTGTGCGGATTTAGCACTTGTGGCTGAGGAGCAGTGATCCTGGTTTTGTCCAGTGAAATCGGCCAGAGGCCGCTCAGCGTGGTCAGACCCAGGTTGGGCACTGGGGAAACGAGGATGTGAACGCACATGAGCTGTCCAGTCAACCCTGTGACAAACCACGTGAGTGCTGACAGTTGCCATCATCGATTCTGGGTGGCTGCCCAGTCCCCTGGGTGTGATATCAGTTCCCATTTCCTCTTGAAGAGCCCCCAGGGGCACTCGGTGGTAAGCTCTGCTGGGATGGACACGCTCATGAACAGGTATTTGGAAGGCTCTGAGAGAAAGAAAGCGGCATCAGTTCTACTTTAGTCACCAAATGCAACCACATTTGTAAAATGTGAACTGAAGCAATTCTAAATGCTAGTAAAATGAATTGAAAAATGAGTTCATGCAAACTACTTAATGACTAAGTAAATATTTTTGTGGGTTATTATTTGTTCCAGGCCAAGGGCTAAATTTAATTTTTCTACTGTAGGTGTAAGATCTATGTAAAAACACCTGTTTGGGAACCTGTTGACTGATGATTAATTTTGAAAAATTGCTACTATAAAACAATTTGGCAGAAATGCTGTGAACTTTTCAGGCATGAAAGGGCTCTGAATATATAGGATTTAAAGAAGAGGATTCAGAACTTTACAAATCAATGTATATAAAAGACATTTATTGATTCATTATTTGTTTATTGCTTCTTTTTAACACAATATTTTATCTCAAAAAGACCTTTTCAACAATTGGAAAATTTTTAGGGAAAAAATTCAGAAAAAATCCAACTAATATTCATGTCTTTGATAATATTCTCTAAGCTTTTATCAAAAAGGAAATAAAATTATTAGGGAAATTATTTCTGATTTGCCTAAAGTTTTCTCTCGAGTATGGTTTTTTTTTTTCAATTTGGCAACTGTTCCAAAAGAAACTGGAAATATGAGTCTGAAAATACCATGAGTACAAGTGGTTTCTCACACAGGAGCACACGCTGTTGTTTTTACTGTCCCGGTGAGTGTGTTGACTATGACAGAGCGTAGTATGACTTGGAACATTTGAAATCCTTCCCAGCTTCTGGAGACATGGAACAATTTGTGCTTTGGAGAGCTGGAAAATAAGCTCCAAATGATCCTGTTGGTTGCTGCAGTGCAGTGCTGTGCTGTGCTGTGCAGGCATGTGTGCAGCTGAAAAGGAATTAAATGATTCAGAAAAGCTTCAGACATAGCTTACCTAAGGAGTTTTAAGGAATTTATATTGTACTGATAGTGGAATTATATGGGGGTTTTTTCACATGAGAAGGAGAGTTTTCCTCCTGGCTGCCCCAGGCTGGAGCAAATTGTCTCAGTGAAGGAGCAAGTCTGGATGAGTTTCTCTTTTCTCCAAGTGTGTGATGCCCCCTACCATCTTCCCTGCTCAGCAGCAGCAAACGTGCAGGTCTGACCCATCAAAGCAACCCTGAGCAAGGGACGCTGAGCTGGGTAATAATTACCACTGACTTGTGCATGGCCTTCTGCTCAGCCATCTGCAGCCTTCACCTCCTGCTGGGGGTTTTTGCATCATCTCGGCTGGGCAGGGGAACAGAGAGAAATCCTTCTCCGAGCAGCAGTGAAGTTGGTTTCCTGCAGCTCTGGCTTGGGTGGCTGCAGCCTTTGGTGCCTGAGGAGTGCAGGCTCTGATCAGACCTGCTCTGAGGTTGGAGCAGTCCTTTCATGGCTGTCCTAAGCGGATTCTCTGGGCCTAATACAGGCTCTGAGGGTAGACTGCAGCTTTCCCTTCAGCAGGAGAAGCCTCCCTAGGTCTCCCTTCTCTTCTCAGCTGCTTCTTTTCATAACACTTGTTGAAATGTTGTAGTGTCTTTTAAGCCACCACCTTCCCTCTTAATCTTGATTAAAATTTAGAAATTATCTCAGACTTTACTGATCAGAGCAGGCAGAAATTAGCCACACAAACCTGTTCTTCTGCTGAAAAGTTCCACACCATACTTAAACATTGTGATGTAACTCATGCTCTGCCACAGTTCACTGTATTGGCTTCCCTGATCCAAACCAGAGCAACAGCACTTGCCCACATGCTCTAATCCAGCTGCACGGTTACTCCCACTGGGAGAAAGAAGCTTGTCCATTCTGGTGCCTAACAATGCCATGTCCTTCTTGCAGGAGACTTGCTGCAGTACCCGTGGTTCATTTACATCCTGGCAGGGTGTGCAGTGGGTGTGCTTATCCTGGTGGTGGTTGTGCCCTCGGTCGTATGTTGCTGCGTGAAAAGGAAACACAAGTTCATCCCTGTGCCTTCAGGTGAGTGAAGAATGCTGTGACCCCTTGGGATGAGTTTCAGAGAGACTGGGGTTGACACAGCCTCAGAGTAAACTGGTCTATGCTGGGTGGCTGCTTGTTCTCCAGCCCGTCCTCCCTTGACCCGGTAGAGCAGTAACCTGCTTGCTGATAGGTGTTTTGGCCAGGGGGATCTTGAATTAAACCTTCCTTTCCCTTTATTCACCTCACACTTGCCACCGTGTGCTCCTGGCCAGACAAAACTCACAGCAACTCACCTTTTCTATGGGCAAGAAAACTGAGCCTCATTCTGGTCTGATCCTAGAATGACCCGAAGGTTTCTGATGACAGTCCTCTGTCAGCACCAGTCCCTGAGTGCAATCTGCCTGTGCCCTGTGAGGCCACCTCAAGCTGTGAACCTGCCAGCATGGCCAAGCTGGTCTGTGACAGGTTGGCAATATCCCTCTGTCCTCGGCATCTGTCTGCTCTGGGAAGGGAGCCAGTTCTGCATGAGGAGGAAACACAAAGGTGTTGGTGGTCTGGCATTGCAAGGGACGTGCTGAGGCTGGAGGGCTGTGGGGGGGCCTCTTCCCTTCAAGTCTGCAGTTTTGGTTTTACAGAGGAGGAGAAGGATGACGGACTAACCATGTCAGTGGTGTCCAGTGAAGGTGTGAAGAGCCCCCCCAGTGGAGACCACGTCGAGGCTCAAGCTGCCCAAGCTGACCGCCCTCCAAAGCCTGGTGAGTCCAGTGACTTTTCTGAAGTGGGGCAGACACCTTGTTTAGGAGGATGAAGGACACGGTGTATGTTTCATGGGTAATGGTGGTGGAGGTGACTGTAGAGAGGAGTCTGGGGCACGCTAGAACAAGGAAGGTGCTGTATTTTGTCAGGATGACAGAAGCCACAGCAAGTCATTTATCAGCACCTTACTCTGGCTCAGCTCCGGCACAGGGGTAACTCCCACCCCCACCCAGCTCTGAGATGTAGCAGCAGCCTTCCCATAAGCATCCCACAGCGGGGACTGCCAGTAACTATCTATCCCAATATCATCTGTGCTTAAACACACATCTCAAAAACAGCAACCAGCCAAAACTTAGCAGTTTTCCTGCAATTTTATCACCCCTCTCCCCTTCTCATCAGTAATGTTTTATAAAAATCTGCATTGTTTTTGTAAGCACTCATCTTCAAGACAGCATGGACCAAAAATGCTGAACTGTAAATACAGCTAGATCCCATCATAGCCAGAGGCTTGTGTATTTCCTTAAATTGAGACTAAAGTGGGAATACCATCACATTTTCAATTCTTCAAAGAAACTGAGCATAAACCCCCTACAGCTTTAGCACAATATGGTCAAGAGAGTGCAGCGATAAAAACCCCTTCAGAAATCTCCTGTTCTGTAAGTGCTTGATATTAATACTCCCACTTTTTGCATTATGTTTCCCACAATTCTGTTTCACGAACGCAAATGCTGGCAACACCTTCCCTACTAATGCACTGTCATCAGCTGAAGTAGGTTTCGCAGAGACATCATGAACTGGAGCAATATTACATAGGTCATAGCCTGGTCTCAGCACTGCTGTCTCCGTGTCTGATGTCCTTCACTGTACTGCACACAGCCTCCAGCAGCTCAGCTGTGCTTTATGTCTAACCTTGGATGCTGCTTTACTCTGCTTTCAAAATATTAAAAGCTACTCATGAACATAGAGCAGGAAAGGAAAAAAAAAAAGTGCCTTTCAGGTCACTGTTTAATATTAATATACTTCAAGTGTAAAACTTTCAATAAAAAGTAACAGTTTGACTAAAAAAAAGTAGTCCATATTTAAATTTTTTACAATTAGGTAAAAAGCGGAGGTGTGCATAGAAAGTAGGTGAGAAGGTATTTAATGTGTGCTGTTAGCCACCTTTAATTGTTCAGATGTAAGTGAGTAGATTTGGCTTTTTTGGTACTAAAGTTTTGGTACTAGAAGTACTAAACTGCTTTAGTACTAAGAGGCCAGACATCTTCAGTGCCCAAGTGTCTATAGACATGATGGATAGCTCAGTAAATGAATAGTTCCAGGACTGTGAGCCATGGTGTGGGCAATAATATAAACCATTTCTCCTTTTTCCAGATGCTGCCCAGACTGGTCCAGGTGTTGAGGCCCAGCCACCAGCAGAAGAAAACTTAGCAGTGCAGATAGAAGCTGAGGAACTGCCAGAACCTGAGGTCATACTTGATGCGGAAAGCCAGGAAGATGCCTCAGACTGTTTCCCGGATCTAACTGATGACTGACCTGACGTGCTTGCTGTTCCACCCTGAAGCCTATGACACTTGTCCTTTGCATCCCATAGTCTCATTGCGTGTAAGAATTAGTCTGGCAAATTTCAGAAGGGAAAAGATGTGAGGTGTCAGACCTTCTAACCTCATTTAAAAAATAAAAAAGAAAAGATAAAGAAAAGCACACCGGTGGCTTCAAGGCCACACTGCCATGAGCTGACAGGTTCACTAACAAACAAAACTGGGCAGCTCCTTGATGCTTTGCTTGATAACAGAGCTGCAGCTAAACTGTGCAGCCCCAGGTGACAGCCTGAAACAAGCTGGGTGGTTCCTCCTGCTCCCTGCCCACCCAATGCCTTGCCATGTCTTTGCCAGCCAAAGACAGGCATGACAGGGGGATTGTGGTGTCCTGCCAGTCCCAGACATAAACAAAGGACCTGCCAGAAATTTCCTGAGAGAGAGAGAAAAAAAAAAATCTCTTCTCGGGAGATTTCAAGGCATTTTTTCACAGGCCCTGCAAAAGAAACTCAGTGGAGGTTTCAACCAAGTATCTGAGTGCAGGGTGTTTATCTGAGCTCTGGACCCTCTGTGATCTGCCCCTCACTGCTTGCTGCCTGGGGCCAGGAGCAGTCGTGGGGGCTGGAGGGTGATAACTGGCTTTGCTCACCTTTTGGTGCCCTTTCACCAGGGTCCTACTTGGGTTACCTGGGAGCTAAACCAGCACCAGCACCAGCTTGCCTCCTGCAGCAAAAGGGTGCCTGGGGCCTGGGTGTACAACTTCAGCAGAAACATTGATTATAATGCTAAGATTGTTTATCAGTGCAAGCATTAGTGCCTTCAGTGTAATGGTTTAGCTACTGCAAGCTGAAGCTGGCCATCTGCCTGTGCACGTAGGCTTGTTTGGTGCTGTGCTATTTGCTCAGACAGCAGCAATTTATAGCATCTCTTAGGCAAGTCTTGCTGCTACGCGTGTCCTGTTCTGCTCAGGGGAGGTTTGCATGTGGAGCAGCTGGGGTTAGACCTGCAGGGAAGAAGGATGAGGTGAGGAGAGGGCAAGGGCTCTGTCCCAGGCAGCAGGTAGCTGAGTCCCTGGCACAGCAAGGTGATTACTGCACAAGACAACTTTGATAGTCAGAAGTGAGGCATGTCGGTGTTAAACTGGCCCAATGAGCTAGAAATGCATGGTGTAGTTACAGCAGAGGTGGTACCTATTGGGATCAAAAGGGATGGGGGAGTACATTGCATCCCTCTCTTCCCTTGTCGTTTCGCCCCTGTTTTATATTGCGCTGACATTGTGCTGTGATTCCCTTGGAAAAGGATTTAAGATAGGCCTTGTAAATACCATCCAACAAAGTCTGCGAGTACCCCAGCAAAATGCGAGGTAAACTGAACTCTTCTCTTCCAGGTGAGGGAGCTGGTGGGATGGCTGCACACTTCCCTGGGAGTCCTTCATCTCTGTGTGCATGTCAGGGCTCTGCATCAGTGACACCCAGCCATGGGTGGTTGTTCTTGTTGTTTCCTTGTTCTGTGATTCTCTTTAAAAGATTTTTGGATCTTGTGAGCTGCGTTGGTGGTGACTCAGCCCGTCTCTGTTTTTTAGGGCTGCCACAGGAATCAGACTTTCCACGGTTAGGAGTGAAATGATAATTCTTTTCCTTATGGTGCTGCATTATCTCCTTTCAGTGCAAACATTCCTTAAAGGCTATGAGTTGCGTGACAAACGTGACACTGAGTGCTTGGGGTGGCAGCTGCCCGTAGGCAGTGCAGGAGCAGCTGGGAGAAGAGTGTCAGTGGGTCAGTGCCACCAAAATGGGGGGGCAGAGGCAGCTTTGCTTTATTTCTGCATATTCTGGCAGGGGCAGGCAGGGGACAGTCAACTCCAGCATATGCTTTAAAGGCTGAAGGGTGCTCTGAGGGGCACTGGAGAAGGTGGCAGTGTTTAGGTGCTGAGGGGGAGAGAGCGGGGCCAGCCTTGTCCTGCCGGGCTGATGCATCCCTGCTCCAACTCGCCCTAGTTCCGCCTTCCTGCTGTCAGCACTGGGAGGGCTAGGGGTGCCTGGGTAGCTGTTAACACCATCGCTAGAGTAACCCCAGTCTGGAAAGGATTTTTCCCATTGAGATGGGCGTCTGAGATGCGAGAGGTCTTTATGAGGCAGATGGGAAATGGGTGGTTTTATGTCCTTTCCCACTGAAGCTGCCATTCAGCAATGGGGCAAAAGTTTCTGTAACTGTGGGGTCAGGAGAGAAGTGTTGCAGCCTGTGCTCTTCCTTTAACTGTATGTGTTTGTGCCCAGCTATTGTTTCTTTCTGGTTCCCCCTCCCCCTTTCCTTGCCATGGTTTTGTTCCAAATAAAAAAAAAATAAAAATCTGTTTTCTAACTTGTTCTGGAAATGGTAAAGTTTTGTTATTTAATAATTCTTTCTGGTTTTCACCTAAAATACGGGCTGATTTTCAAGTTTTTGCACAGCCAAGCAAAGGAAAGTTGATAACAAGTTACTGCTGACAAGAGCTGACTTGGGCAGCCTAGGGAACAGAGTCAGCCCAGAAGAAGCTGCAGGACAGTGGGATATAACTAGTCCCTGCTGGAGTGTGTGTTAATGTGCAAGTGAATTTGTGTGCATCATTAGCTCACCAAGCTCTGCTCGGGTGTCTTGCCTGAACTGTGAGGTGCAGGGAAGGAAAATGGTCTGTTCTTATCCATCTATATTTTTTTTTGTGACACCTAAGCCACCTTAGGTGTGAGAGAGGATGCCAAACTACACAGCAGCTTCTGCAAGGAGGCAGTGGCTCATGCCACCTTTAGACAAGTGGACCCAGATTGGTGGGTAAAACCAATGTCACAGAATCATTGGTGATAATATCAAATCCCTTGACTGTGCCATTACAGGGTTATCCCTGGAACAGCGGTGTGACTGGACATGGGTGCTCCTGTCCTGCAACCTATGAACCCAGCACTCTGAGAAGCCACATGCATAGATTTGCAGTTGTTTTCCAGCCTGACTATGGTACTGCATCACCCAGGCAATAGCTGGGACACTTTCCAGGCTGGGGCTGTCTGACAGGTGAGTCATGGTTTAAAAAACCTTCTAGATTTTAGGCATGTGTGTGGTAAGTTCATCTCACTTTTTATGAATTATTGCAGCTCATTTCAAAACAAGCAAACAAGAAGTTTGTGTGTAAGTCAGCTATAAAAGACAGTGTCACAGATAGGTATCTTTAAAAGCATTTCCTTAACATGAGCCAACAAATTCTGGTGGTGCTGTAAGATCTAAAGTGCAGGTGTTACTACCACCAGGCAGGCAGAGACGCCCCACAGATTTCCATAGGTAAACACTGGTGACAGAAGATGGCAAGAAAGGCAGCATCACCAATTTCTGTCTGAGGTGGAAGCAGACTTGGTGTGTCTCTACAGAGGCTTGGATTAGCATTTGGATATTGCTTGTGCCTTCTGCCAGGCTGCTCAGTGCCTGGGTGCAAACAAGTCCTCCTGCCTGTACTTCACCACCCTGAGCACATGAAATGCTCTCCTCTTGTTCTCTGGTGTAAAGGAGGCTGGGAAGCAACACGGTCACCCAGTGTGGACCCCGTGACCTTTGACAGCCACCAACCGCGTCCCGCACTGGTTTTGTTCACAATAAACGCTACGGTTCCTTTCTGCAAGATTCCATGACTCATCTCTCAGGCATAGGATGTGGCTGGAGGCAGCAGGGGAGTCTTTACCGAGAGCCTATAAGGCCCTTAGATGAAGCCCTTCTGAATATTTGTGTTTTTCCAGCAAGCAAGTCATCGAATCTTTGAATGGTTTGGGTTGGAAGGGACCTTAAGATCATCTAATCCCAAATGCTCTGCAGTGAACAGGGATGTCTTCCACTAGACCCAGTTTCTCAGAGCCCTGTCCAACCTGGCTTAATTCTAGGGATGGGGCATCCACAACTGGGCAGCCTGTTCCAGAGCCTCACCACCCTCACAGAAAAAATTTCTTCCTAATATCTAATCTAAACCTAATCTTTTTTTTCAGTTTAAAGCCATTACTCCTTGTGCTATCACATGTCCCTGTTGGCAGGGGCTATAGTATAAAGTGTATATTTTATAGTTAATATAAATATAGTTAATATTGGAAATTCCATGCAGGATTTTTAAAACTCACCTAAACTGATGGTAGTGGTAGTTTTATTATTGTCTAACACCATGGAAACTAGATGTATTACAGACCAAGAATTACTTGGAGGCAATTTTCAGCAAATCTTTTGGAATTGCAAATGTGTTACATTAGAGAGAGAATTATTGTCTTCTCCCATATCATATGCAAATGGAATAAAGAAATGCAGCTGAGTGCTTATCCTCTAGCCAGCATAGATGTCTCAGCTTTGGTTTATACAAGTTCCTCTTTGAGGGCAAAACATATTTTTCCAAAACTAAGGAGTGAAGCAGTTTTGAAAGCTTTCTTTGATACCAAAAGCCATGTAGCAAGGTACCTTCAAACAAACAAAAAAATCAAAGAGAAAGTTGTTATGATGCTGTTTTTGTCCGTGTGAAGAGAACTGCAGTAGTGACATCAACTGCATGACTAGGAGCAAAGAACATTAAGAGTTTGTGTTGCACTCCCATGAAAGCTTTCAGTCACAGAGCAGTAGGGCTCAGCTTTCTCCTCTGAAACAACAGACAAACCCATGGTGAGGGAATTTGGGGCAGCAGGGGTGGGATTGAGAGATGTGTGTGAACTGCTTGGCGGTCAGCCCCGATTCACCCTGAGCCCACCACAAGGGGGGATGGAGGCTTTTCCGAGGTGGCACACGGAGCCTGGAGCAGGAGTTACCTGCTGGCTGGGACAGCTCCTGTGTCTCTCATGTCAGGATGAACGGTGACAGGATAGAGAGAGAGGGGGGATAATGATGAAACAGTGACTGCTGTGGAGGATCCAAGGGGAAGAAAGGGCACGGCCTTAATGACTGAAGGTACAGAAGTGGTGGTGAGTAATGGCAGACATAAATGCTGATTCTTCCCTTAAATAGGTGGGGAGGCTGCAGGGTTCTAAAACAAAGTCTGTCTTCCATCATTCTGCAGTATAAAATATTGTCCTCCATGTTGCAGTAGGCTTTTTAGTGTATAAGAGAAAACAGAGGTTTTTAATGTTAAGTGAACATGTTTCCAAGATGGCTTTTGTAACTTTTGCAAATTCACCTTCTTCCCAGGAGTCTCAGTCTTATCTCTACTTTGGAATGTCCTGAGAGGTACCTGAAAGTTTCCCTATTGGTTGTTAACCCTTTGTTATCATTGATTGGTTTCAAAGACCTCCTGGACTCCCAATGGTCACTTTGTAATCCCCCCAAGAGCTATTTAAGTCGCTACCCAGAACAATAAACTCTCTCTGCCTCTCTCCTCGCTGCTGCTGTCCTGTGGTCCCTGTGGGGGCCATGGAGACCTCGGGGGAGAGGGGGCTCCTTCCCCTCCAGGACTAGAGGTAAAGGGGAAAAACCTCTAGCCTGGAGTCCCTCTCCCTATCCTACCTTCAACGTCCATCACCTCCAGAAAGCTGTAGCTGCTGTTGCTTCCTCCTCACACCTGCTGTCCCTGACAATTGGCACAAACCCTGTTCCTTAGACAGATACACTTCCCTGCTGGTGTTAGATCCCAGCTCCGCTGAGTCCCTCAGGCAGTGCTGTGCCTGGGGCATCAGGGGCTTCTTAGTCCTCTCTGTCTTTCTCAGGATGAGCAACTTGCAGAGAATGTGCTTTTCTAGTTTTGATAGGCCCATGAAGGGGAGAAAACACAAATCTTCTGATAGCAGTAAACAGGAAATAGCCTTTTCTTCTCCCCCATCTCCTCTCATTCAACACTTGTCAGGATTTTTTTTTTCTGATGTGACTTTCTGGTACGAGCTTTGCCAGATGAGATGGGAGAAGGGTGAGGGGAAGGTGGGACCCCAGCCAGCTTTTTAGATATTCTGAATAGAGGTAAGAACATGCCAGTTCCCTTTCTTTTGGATGCAAAGCTGGATCAGGATTTCTCTTTCTGCCAGAGGAGGCCACCATGAAAGCCAAGCAACTTCAGCTTCTGTTTGTACATATTTCTGCCCAGCTGTTGAGGGTTTGGGGCTCTGTTTCTCAGATGATTTAGTTTCTGATAAAGAGTTTTGTTTCCTGGCCTTTTGTTGAGAGCTCAAAGCTTTGCTATTTGGCCAGTACAAAGACCCATTTATAGCTTTCTCTGGAGAACCAGATGGAGATGGAGAGGTTCCTCTTTGCTGAAGAGATTAGTAGGAGTCAACACTGCTGTGAATTTTACCTCAACAATCTTAAAAAACCCTGATGGTTAAACAGCCTCAGCATAAGAGGGAGGTAGATGCCTGTGTTTATACCAAATGAGTGATGCTGCAGAGGTTAAAGGAACATCCAAGACAACACAAGTAACCATGGCAGCTCCAGTTCCAACCCAGTGCATCTTATCTGTGTGGGCACAAGGCATGCACAGTAACTTTCCATTGGGGCTACACTGTAAACTTGCAGCTCTGAAAAGCACTCCCTAAAGTTCAGCAAATCCTTACTGAGTTGCTGAAAGCAGTGTTTGTAGGCAACATGAGAGACAGGTAGTCAACAAAAAGGCCACTCTTCATGATAGAAAAGAAGCAGCTGGAAAGAATGGTGAGCTTGGCCACTGAGACTGCTTGCAACAAGAGGTGCTCTGAAGGGAAGGTGCTTTTAAAATGGTGCTTTGTAGACAGGTAGTTGGGAGCCAGGACTCACCTGGTTCCAATTATTTGATTTCTTTGGACTGGCAGAATGACCTTAGCAAGCCACATCAACCTCCTCTGCCTCATTTCCCCATCTATAATCCTGAGCTGATCACCTAGGCCAGCTCTGTAAGATGGGCTCAGTGCTGGCTGATCCACAGCAGCACCTTGCACCGGTGTGTGGGTGTGGCTGGGAGCTGGGGATGCCCACAGGGTGCTGCCTGCCAGGGTCTGTGTAGCCTGCAGTGAGCACTGTGGTCCAGCTGCCACAGGGTGTCTGACTGCTCAGGATGTGAGGAAGGAGCTTTACAAAAAATAGTCTGGTGGATGCTGCCTCTGGTTAACCTTGCTATCTTGTGAGGTTTCCTTCTGACTGCCAGGAGTGCAACAGGAGGAGTTGGGTTGCAAGTATTGCCCTGGTACAAATATCGTGAAAAGCCACAACTTGCCTCCGATGCCCCGGCGCTCACAATGTGCTGCACAGAACATCCCGTGCCTGCCTCACTGAGACCTTAAAACCCAGCAGTTCTCAGAAGTGCAATGACACAGCACCTTAGCCATTGCTACTCCCGGGTGACAACGGCAGCCGTGGGGTGGAAATGTTTAGAAACCCCGGGCAGCTTTGTGCCCGTCCCTTCCGCGGCTGTGAAGAAGGATTGCCCTCTGCCAACACCCCCCTGCAGCCACCCCACTCTTCCTGTGCAGGTGTGGTGTGTTGGCAGCAGATCTGAGCGTGGCTGGGATGGGGATGAGCCCATCCTGCCCCCCTGTTGTCCCTGCACACCGAGGCTGGCTAGCTGGCAGGACTAGGCGGGGTGATGCACTGAAATGGCTGTGTGTAGGAACAGACGAACATCAGAGAGGCCAAAACCAGGTTCACAGAACACAGGGAATTTGTGGGACCAGAGAAGGAGCAGGAGAAACTGAGCTGCTAAGTCGGGATCCATGCTGAGCAGAAAAAGTGTGTGCTGTGCTGGATCTCATGGCTCCAGACAAACGTGGTGCAGAGAGCATCTGTACAAATGTGAAAGACACCAGAACTCTTTTTCTTACTTCAGTGTGCAGCAGCAAGACTGTGCTGACAGGTCACTGGGATCTTTCTGAGAAGTTTACTTCTTAATTTCCTGGTGATAAGGGTCAAACCTCCTTATATGCATGTATGGGACCACACAGCGAGCCTTTATTTGCTATCATAGGTCCACTGTCTTTTAAATAAACTACAGACACAGTTGACAGCAATTTTGGGATCCACAGTGATGCTTCAGAGAGGCTTATCCAGGTCTTCTAGAAGAAGGGACATTTTATGCCTGCATACCGGATTGCCAGGGACTGCATTAGTAGGACAAATGCCAACAATGTCTTGCATTTGAAGTGAAGACCACCTTTTTTTTTTGTGTGGGAACTGCATAAAGACTTTTAAGGACCACTCCTAGGAACAAATGCCTTTAGTACTGAAATGTATTATCCTGTGTCTTGTGCTCAGTCTCCTGGACCACTTCTCATCCTCTCACCTACCCATTTTGGACTGTCCCTCACCCCTCTCTGAATTTATAATAATAGAATAAAACACTGTAAAAAGTATCGATTATACATGAATTTTTTAAGCTGATGATTTCTGGAGAGTGTCAGATCTTGAACAAAAGATTACTTCGATGGTAGTAACAAGTTGTCTTTCCTGAATATATTTCTAAGAGCAGCTGTTCTAATATTTTTTTTAAGGTAGCTTCACTCTCCATCCACTCTCTTGTGATGAAGATGCATATTGCAGTTAACGCAGGTCTTTGTGCATTTACCACTTCTAAGACTGAAAGAGGTTTATTTATCTGTTCATTTATCTGGCTTCTTGTATAAAACAGATTGATTGCATCATGCCAGAAAACGTGCTTGGATTGCTTTGCAATAGTAATAATGTCACTGAAATTACTAGAACAAGGTGCTGAAAGTTAGATCCTAAATCTAGGATCATTACAGATGATGGAAATCACCAGCAAGACTGAAAGGCACCATCTGCAGGAATAACTGACGGGATGCTGACATCTGCCCTAGCCTCAGTTATCATTGTGGACCACAGATTGCCCGACTGCTTGGTCTGTGCGGGTTACATTCCTTCAGACCAGAATTAAAGTGGGTATCTTTTGTGAGGTTTGGCTGTTGACACATGCTTACAGGTGGAAAAAAAGAAAATTACTCTGAGAGAGAACATCTGGGGCTAATGCTTTAATGGCATGAAGCTGTGTAAGGGAAGGTTTAGGTTATATATTCGGAAAAAGGCCCTCTCAGAGGGTGAGTATTGGGTATTGGAACAGGTTTTTTGAGGAAGTGATCACAGCATCAAGCCTGTCAGAGCTCTAGAAGTGTTTGGACAATAGCCTCAGGCACAAGGTGTGATTCTTGAGGTGGTTCTGTGCAGGGCCAGGAGTTGCAGTTGATGTTCCTTGTGGGTTCCTTCCAACTCAGGATATTCTGTGGATTCTACGTGGGATTATGGACATTGCAAGGGAGCCATTTCTCTTCAAATAACCACCTGAGGACTACTCTGCATGACTCATGGTTTGAAAGCTTCCATTTACATTTCTTTAGAGAAGGATAAAACTGTTTGTGCAGACAACTGTTTCCATGTTGGTAGTGTGTGTCACTATTTCTAGGATATTTCCATTGCATACAGTTAAATCAGTGCTATCAGTTTCCACGTAACAGGTTCTGAGTCAGCATCCCTGCCAAAACCTTGGCCAAAGCTCTATTTTGAGTTTGTGATATTCATATTTGCACCACTTTATTCAAGGTGGAGTTTTCCCTTTCTTGGCCCTGCATTAGGCAGGAGTGAAGAGGAAGGAGTATGTGTCCTTCATCAGCTAAATGGCTGATACTGTATGTGGAAGCCAGCAGTTCCTTGGCATTTCATAGTGCAGGGGCAACTCCCCTTGCCAGGACTGGCTGTACTTCTTCCCCACTCCAGCCACTGCCTGCAATTCCTCCTGTCCTGCAAAAAGCTACAATAAAGGGGAATGTGCCATTGTGAAACCCTCAGCTACCAACCAGGGCAACTCACACAGGGCCCAGCTGTTAGTCTGGCAGGCTAGGGTGCAAACCCAGGAGAGCTCCCAAGAGTAAGGTTATCCTTACCCAAAGCTTTCCCTTTATATATTACCCATCTGGCATTCCAATGAAGATCACATTTGCCCTTTTCCTCACACACTGTGCCTCACCAATGGCCTTTGTGAGAAACTTAGAGGTGTGAATTTGCGATGTTCCTGTCACTTTTCATGGTGAAGGTCTTGGTGGCTGCAAGGTGTCTAATTCCTGTGCAAATGCCATTTATTACAACCTAAGCTTCATACAAGAAGAGATGCTGCAAACTATTAGATGGGCTACAAACCTACTTTTCTGTGAAGAACATGTTAAGTGTATTTGTAGTCTTCCTTTTCTAGTAGATCAAATAACTTTTTTTTTTTTTTTTAAATAAGCCTCAGGCATGAATGTTTATTGGCTCATCACTAAGTTGAAGACTTAAAAGTTGGGAACAACTGCACATTGTCTCTTGAGATGTTGCCTTCAGATGAGTGGGAGTCTGTCACTTTTACGTGGAAATATAAGTATGATAACTTACATTCCCTGTGAGGAAACTGTGTAGTGTATTACAAAGAACCGAAGAGTAAAAGAGAGAGAGCAAGCCACAAAAGCAAATGCCTATGACTACAGTGCTTTGTGGCTTTTGCAGTGGAAACAATACCACAGAGCTCGCAGTGCCTGCAAAGAACCAGCCCATTGTCAAGGCTGTGCTTGGTCCTCTGCTCTCCTGTGTGTCAGAAGGTGGAGATCTCTAACAAAGCAGTGTGGTAAATAGGGGTTAAGCATCCTCAGCTGACAGGTCTAACTGAAGGCAGGATCATCACCACTGCACTAGGAGACATCTACTTTTCTATAAATACCCTGGTTTGGTAGCTGGCGCTTGTTTAGCCCAGAGGTGTTACTTCCTGTGTGAGGGGTAGGAGAAAGGGTGTCTGCAGAGAGCAGAAGAGTGTGAGAGCACAATTATCTACAGGCCTGGCAAACCTCGTCTTGTCCTGCCCAGTACAGCTTGGGGCAGTGTCTGGGCTGGGGCCACACAGAGATTCAGGCAACAGCTCTCTCCATGCCGCCCCTCTGCCTTGGGGGGATCACCAGCTGCTCTGGTAGTCTGCTCTGCCAGTGCTCTCTGCTGTAGATGTGTTTTCAGGATGTGCTTCCTGTACCACACTACTGAAAGTCCACACTGGCTTCCAGACCTTCTTTATGGCAGCAGCCCAAAGCTGCTGTGCTTTCTAGAGATACCTTCAGACACCTTTTCTTGGAGGGAAACAGAGACATCAGTGCACAGGCTTACAGTGTTTCCCTCCCAGTAAAGTCCAGAAAATCCCTTCCTCCTTCTAAAATTGGAATCAAAGCCCAATCAGGACTGCAGCATGGCATTGTCTTGCTCCTCAAGGGAGGGAGGGTAAAGCTGGCAGGATATCGCCATTTCCCCACTCCTCATCTGGCAGGAAGACTGAGGTTAGAGACATGGGCTGCTTTCTCCTTGTCTAGCTGGGTCTGATGGTGCAGGAGGTTTCTGACGCTGGTTAGAAAAGGGGCTGCTCGGTGGGATGGACCATGCACATGCCAGGATCTCCCAGGGAATCTTTGTTGCAGGTGAGTGGTTTGGCTCTTTGCACGTCCGTCTGTGCTTTTGTCACACAAAATCTCTAAGCAGGTGGATTTTGTGCACATGCGCCCAAGTCCTCAGAAATATCCAGGCCCAGTGTCACTTCTGCGGTGTACGGTGAACAGGGGACATTGAGTGCCCCTTCACTGTTCACAGTAAACTCATTTTTGAACAGACCCTCCAGGATTGGTTTCTTGCTCTAGTCTGCCTGTTGCTCTAAGGGAAACAAAGATGTTTGGTGAGCTGTAACTGGTCTGCTGGAGCACAGGGGCTTTCAGTCTGACTCATTTCAGCTGTCATTTTACAAGAGCATGAGTGGGCCTGACAAACTGATTCACTGGAAGTCATGGCCTTCATTGTTAATACAGGGAATCCTTTTACACCTTGTTCTACTGCTATGGAGTTTTAACTCACTTTTCATGCACACACATCTCTTTCCATTTGTATTCAATTTGTACCAATTCCAGCTTCTGCCTGCAGCTCCACAGCAGGCAGCTTCTTGTGAGCAGTGTGGCACTGAGCAGGCTGTGTGTGCTCAGAGCAGGACAGATCTTGTCCCAGCGTGTTCTCAATTTGAGCGTGTGACAGACAACAAACAGGCGGACACTGGAAGCAGGTGGTGGCTTTGAGGGATGTTTCCTTGAGGAAGAAAGGAGCTGAGCAAAGTGTGGCAGTGATATCAGCATGCTGAGGCCTCCCTCCACTCTGCTTGATGGACCCAGCGAAAAAAAAGGAAAAAAAAAAAAAAGCAGGAGAAATTGGTGTTGCTGCCTTTGCCCAAAGTCATTTTAAGTACTTGGGCTGGAAGCAGAAGTGTCCAAGAGATCGATACAACCTGCTTGGCTGGGGAGATACCCGGGCACGGCTGCCCCTGCCCTCAGCTTGCTTTTTCCACAGAGGATGGAGGTCAGCACAGAAATGCCATCACACTCTTGCCGTTTCCTCTCTCCTTTTGCATGTACCCCTGCTGTGTGTTCTATGTAAGGAAATAATAACAGAAAGAAGGAAGAAAAGCTGGGTTTAGAGGCAGCAATACTGTGACTTCAGGGCGTTTTACCTCAGATAAATTTTTCTCCTTTTTTTTTGCAAAACGCGGTGTTTTTTACCTCATTTGTACCAGTTAAAAAATTATGACGCTGGAGAAGAGGAGGTATCTTACAAGACCTTCCTTTAACTTCAAGGAAGAAGAACAGTATGAATGAACGAGGAAGATTTTTCTAATATTGTACATCTCCAGTGTTCTTCTGTCTTCTTTCTTGGTCTATATCTGTGATAAAAAGCTGGAAGATTTCAGTGGCCACTGTAGCCAGAGGAATTGTGCTGAGGAGGGTAAGATTCAAAATCCTCACCACTCCATCTGTTTAGTATTGGAATCAGGAAGAAAGATTCTATTATCTTCTCATGTGTTTTTGGACCCAGCTCCCCTGCCTCCTCACAGCTTCTTTCCTCATGCTCTATCCCACACCAGCCAGCTTCAGGGAAGGTTTCTGGCTACATCCAAGGCTGTGTTCTCATCCCCTTCCGTGCTCATCCCTCCCTCACAGCTTGCCCAGACGCTGGCCTTGCCTGCAGGATGCCTTTGTGGCACTGGCCAGCCCCTCATAGATCAGATGTTGATGTGAAGCTGATTCTTGATGGTTTCCAAGAGAAGTGCGTCTCCTTTGCAAACGCTGTCCGACAGCCAGCAGGCACCTGGTCCTCATGGGGGGTCCTGGGCTTGCTGTCCCTTTCCTGCTGCTAAGACTAAGGGGGAGAAGAAGGATTTCCATCTCTCCCCCACGCAAAAACTGCATCCATCTCTTGAGGATGGTGGCACATGGATGCTGAAGCAGAACTCTCTGGGTGAGCACTGAAGAGGACAAGGGCCCAGCTGGCCCCCCAGCTGGGTGGGCGAACCTCAGGGGCACTCCTGCCTTGAATGTGCATTTTCTTTGTTGCTACACGTTGTCCCTATCCTGACAAAACCCTCCACTGAGAGGTATTTCTGCCCCCTTTTTTTTTTTTTTCTTTTGTAGCTGCGCTAGAAACAAGAAGTGCCGGGGTGAGAGCTGGAGGAGGGGAGGAGGGCACAAGGGCTGGACTGACACGTCCCATGACTGCTCAGAGCAGAAAATCCTTTCACCTGCCAGGAGCTGTCATTTGACAGGGGGACACTGGAATTTTTTTTGACCCTGAAAATGAACTTTGGGAGGATTTTCCTGGTCAAGTGCATGCTGCTTTTATTTCCCAGTGTAAAATGTGAGTTTTTCTTACCCTTCTTTGCTCTTTCAGGCTAACATTAAAATTGCATTTTAAGCCATTTACAACTTGGTGGGCTGTTACTGATAAGAAACTAGTTCCACTTTTCCAATGAGTGAAGACATCTGGGTTATTGCTATTATTATTTGATTTAATTTTCAGCCGGGGGGAGGGCAGGACCTGAGTTTCCTATTCCAGTTACAATAATAAGCTGTAAAGAGTTTTGGTTTTAAGTTAATGAGCCTTAATTTGACACATGTATAATGAGAAATGTCAGCATGCAGTTTTCTTTCTGCCCTCAAGGTAGCTTGTACTACATTAGAGATCCTCTGTTCGCTGTGCATTATCGCATGTAATTTCCTTTTCTTATCGAAGATGTGCAAATCTTTTGAAAGTGTAATTTATATTCTTCCATAAATATTAACAGAGTGATATATTTCAGTATCTGCAGTGGAGTTGAAGTCTAAAATGTGAAAACAGCAAGTAAATACATACATCTTTTATATTTTGCATATTATTGTTCTCATTATTTTTTAAAATATTAATCTAAAAACTTAATTAGGGTGTTAACTCATAGATTAGAGAAGGTTATAAGAGATGGAGACAACATAAGCATGCATAACTTTTTTTTTTTCTCTGTTTCCTTCCACTGCAGATTGTATGTATGGCTGCTTAATGCTTTGCTTTTCCTTCAGAACAAAATTAATAGATAAATAAGGATTTTTTAATTTTTTTTTTTTCATGTACATGACTTATCAAATGTTCCCCAGCAGAAATGATGACTATTCCCTTGAATGGAAAACTTCTTTCAAAGACTTCCTTCCTTCTCTAAAGTTACCACGAGAACTTCTAGCTCTTTCTTGTGACCATGAGTGAGCTCTGGGCTCTCAGTTCAGACCTTTCTGCCCCTTGGAGCACATTTCAGTTGGCATTTTTTAACAGAAAAGTTTCATTAGCTAAACAGATTTTTAGTACCATATGTGTGGGATACTCAGCTTTCCATTTAGCAAGACTACAGGGATCAATCTGATAGCTGGGTCTCGGTGGTCTGTTCACAGAGGTGCCATTGAATTATCTCTGGAAAATCAGATTACTTTTTTCCTTTACTTTCAGAGGGAAATATAAGTAGTTTCCGTTATGCAAAGAAATCCTGTTAATAGCTCTAAATAGTTGTTCATGACTGAGCAGAAAAAAATATCAGAATTCAAATATTTGGGTATGATCTGTAGTGTCATCTATGTGGGGCATAGCTGCTTCCAAGGCTGTTTAGCTGATACCTTGATTTCAGGATATGTCATTAGATATGTCATGTACTTTGTAAGAAAGGCACTACTGAAAGAACAGCCTCTCGTTAGACTGAATTTAGGTGAATGTGCCCAGAAGCACTACAGCATTAATGTTCTTGTTGCAGAGGCACAGCATTTTAGTTCTTTGATTATATCTAATATTGTTAGCTTAATGAAATAGCCACTGGATTTCAGTTCTCCCTCTGTGGAGCAGTTTGTCATTATCCTAGATACAAGGAATAAAGGACTGCAATGAAAATACGCACAAACATAGTTTTTCTCTCTGTGGGGAAAAAGTACTTAAAGTATATAAAATTAGAGCAGAATCAGCTCTTCCTGCTGATTGGCTTCATCCTGTAAATTGAGGAGGAATGAACATCAGACAATGAGAAACGAAACAAGCCGTGGCCCTGGGTGCAACCCTGGGATGGTTGAGGAGGGGGCACTGCAGTGGGTCTGCCTTCAGTTCAGTGCCTTACACTCGCTGCTTGATATGGCCTACTATTATTATAACTATTGCTATCACTGTTGATGCTGAACAGGTCCTACTGTCCAGGGACACGACTGGTCTGTATTCTTGCTGCTTAAAGTAATGTTTGCAGTGATGGGTGCTCTGGGTATCAGCGTGTACCATGTGCAAAACACACCAAAGCAGCCTTATTTTCAGGAAGGGTTAATTTCAAGGTTAAATGAGAATCTTGGCATCCAGAGTCACTCCAAGTAGGTCAGCCAGAGTATAAGAAGTCAGCTTTTGAAAGCTGGACTCCTAGCTTTCTTGCCTCTCAGAATTAAAATGGATGCTGACATTTATCTAATGACCAATCAAGAGGTGCTTTGGAGCAGGGGAAGAAGATGGCAACAGCAATGCAGGGAGGCTCAGACAATCTGGAGAGGAGCAAATGACAACCTTTTGGGTGACTGCTGTGGCTGCTGAGCTTGGCAGCGAGGGCTGCTGCAGACCACTGATGGGCTGGTTGTGCTTCCCTTAACAGGCTCTGGCGTCAATTGGATTTACAAGGCAGTGAATGAGACGGCTCTTCTCAACATCGCTGCTCCTGGGGACATATATCATGCAATATGGCAGAGAGATGGACAAAGGTTGGTTCAGATCAAAAATAAGGAGGTTAAGCACTATGTGAACAGAGACCAGTGCAGGTGTAAGATACTCCAAAATGGGACTCTGCAAATACATCACGTGGTGAAAGGGGACAGTGGAAATTACACAGTGACTGTTTATCAGCATGATGGAAAATGGAAGGCAGAAGAAAAGACAAGGTTCCTTGTTCAGGGTGAGTTTCTGCTTTTCCCATACCATTTCCAGCACAGCTGAATAAGACTTGGTACTTTTTTTTTTTTTTTTTCTCTCCTGCAGCCTTTCCTACTCAATGCCCCCCTTTCTGATTTGGGGGCAGGGGGACTTCTGTCAAAGGTGTGCCTTCTTACTCCCACCACTGACAGCAGTCTGTCTCTCTTCTCTTGCTCTTATTGATGGCCTGAGCCCCCGGCTTCTTTCTGGCTCCCCTGTTTGTCATCCACCAGATTTCTACATGTGACAAATAAAACAGCTGTGAGCAGGTTTGTGTTGAGAGCAGGGTGAGCGTGGTTGGCCCTGCTGCAGCGCCACAAACACTGCTGGGACCCTGGGCTGGGGTAGCACCCTGCGAGGGGGACTGGGCTCCCAGCAGCATCCTGCTTCCAGAAACCTCACACAGGCTGCTGTGCTCCCACAAGAGGTTTCTGGAAGCAGGATGCTGTTCGAAGCACAATTAAGCACACACCCAGGGATTTCAGCTGCATGGATTCAAAGCACGAGGGCTTTCTATGCTGAATCTTGTCCTTAGGGATCAGAGCAGTAGCAGCCCAAAGTTTTTCTGATGAACAGGGAAGACAGGGGATAGTTATTCTGCTCCTTTATGGCTGCTGCCTTCTCTCCAGACCTCTAAGCTGTAGGATAACATGGATTTTTTTCCCCAAAAAGAAAGTAGTTTTGCTCTGTCCTTCTTTAGTCAGCGTGCACATATTTGCCAACCTCTCAGGTTCCTGGGCACTACAGAAATGATGCCCTGATAAGGCAGCAAGGACAGCTGGAATGGTTTTATCAGGATTTCTGTGCAATGGGAAGCCCTGTGTCTGAGGGGTTGCTGAGCCGTGAGGGTGTCTCATTACTTTGGGAACTATTACTGCAAACAGATTCAGGAAGTCATCAGGGCCTGATGCTGCATGGTCATGTTTTAAGCCACTGAACTGTCATTGGGTTGTCCTTATTTCAGGTTAAGGTTCCAACCCAGCTGTGTGCATTTCCTCCATTGTGTAGCAGTACTGTGCAGAGAGGTTGCCTTACCTCTGACACACAGACTTGGATGGAAAGCCCTGCAGTAACTGTTGGACACTGGAGTAATGTCAGCCAGGTTACCCCATTGTTACTAGGGTTGGACAAACAGTCGTTAAAAAAAAAAAAAAACAAAACCAGTTTCAATGATATCCTGACACAACTCCATCACCAGCACCTGGACTCTAGTGTTTCAGGCTGGGATGTTCCCCTGAATAATAGGTTACAGTTTGCAGAAGGGGAGTGGGCTTACCAGGGAAAGGGTGGCTGCAGATGTCATGGTATGAACCCAGACTGCATGTGCCACAAACAGCCCTCACTGCCTTTAAAATTTAAGATCTCCATAACTTACACTGCCTGTAACTAGAGGTGACCCTGGCAGGTTTTTATTTACCTGTTCCAACAGGTGGACTCTGAGATTAGCTCAGTTCATTGGTGCACACTTAATAATGTCAAGGTTGTGGGTGTGATCTCTGTAGAGGCAATTTACTTATGAGTTGGACTTGATGATGCTTGTGGGTCTCTTCCAACTCAAAATATTCTGTGAATTTTTTTTTTTACATTTGCTGTCCCTGCCATTTGCCCCTAGTCCAGGAGAACCCCACATGCTCTTCTGGCTCTTTCAATTCCACCAGTGATAGAGAAACTGGAAGCAAAATGTAACTAGTTGTTTGCAGGGCGTAAGAAGAGACAGAAATATGTTTTCTCTCTCATAACCTCACTGAGAGCTGAGGTGTCTGTTTTGTGTTTTCCATTCTGGGTTGATGGGCTTTCATGCTGTGGTTTTTGTGCTGACTGAGTGCTGTAGGTAGTACACAGAGCATCATAAGTAGTTGTTTTTTCTGCTTTAGAGAAAATCTCTCCCGATGGGCACAGGCAGAGCAGGGCCAACTTTATTTGCACCAGAACACTGGGGCTGGAGTTGGAGGGGGCTGTGGCTCTGAGTCCCTGCCATCCATTGCCTTCCTGGAAACCCAGCTTCCTCCCTTCACCTGCCTGGCTGGCTGGGAGCCAGGCTGAGCCTGAAAGTAGTCCAGCCACAGTGGTGCAGCTCTGCTTTGCTGGGCCAAACATGTAGGGCACTGCACTGCACTTGATTTATTATGGCCATGTTACTTTTGCAGTAGGAGCCTAATTTGCTCTTCATTCCTCTGTTAGCGGGTTCATTCTCATTATCTGGTTATTTGAGGTTAATTCTCTGTTCTGCCTAATAGTGGAAGTTTTCAAAAGGAGAAACCATCTCAGATGTGCCTGTCCCTTCTCTTCTTTTTCAGAGCCTGTCCCTCAGCCAATCCTCAGTGCTGAATGCATGAATAAAACTGTATATGTCAAGTGTGAAGTGGAGCACAAGGCTAAAGATGAAGAATTTACAATAGAACTGACTCAACCTAATGGCAGAAAAATCCGAAAGAATGCAGCTATGTTGGAATTGCAGACACGGCATTCCGGGACATTCAGATGTGCTGTTAAGAACCAAGTCAGTGAAAAAAGGTTTGAAAAAGCAATTAAGTGCTCAGGTAAGAGCTTTCTTTTGTCAGAATCTGCTAGGATGGGCCCACACAGCCTGATGCAGTTTCACGTACCTGTAGGACTGGTCCAGGTGCCAGGAGAACAGATGGTCCTGGGTACTCAGTAGTGGGAGACACAGTCACTGGGAGACACAGTCACTGGGAGACACAGTCACTGGGAGCTGATGGTGCTGTGGTAGCAGGATGTGAGTGAGGCCTGGGGGTTGCAGGAAGAGTGAAACAGGTTTTTGTGGACTCAAGAGCCTTATGGGTGGTAATGAGGCCTCCAGCGCTCACTGCAGTGCTGCTCCCACTCCTGGTGATGTCTTCTGAGGGAAACTTCAGCCTCCCAGACAGATCAGGCTGTCTCAGGGTGAATGAATCAGACAGATTCTTGGTCATCCCATCATTTTCTCCCTCTCCTCCATCATTGCTTCTCCCAAAAGCTGCCAGGGGTACCCTAACACATTTTTTGGTGTCAGCTTCCTCATAGACTTGAGTGGTGTCAACCACCACTAGTGGTAGACCAGTGAAGTAAAGAAGAAAGCAAGGAAGTTGGCCTAAAAGTGTTTTAATGACATACAACAGTCTGCAAAAGGCAGAAAGCACTTTCCTCTCAATTTTTATCCTCCTTTATTCCTTTAAAAGTAATGGTACTTCCAAAAGGTTGACCTTAGTCAAGTGGTCAAAAGCCAAAGAGTTGTCTTCAGATAGAACTACACAAACTACTACAACATAAAATAACAGTTTGGTTTTGGCCTGGGATCTTCTCATGTGTATATGAAGCCACAACACTGATTTCAGAGGATTTGCTTTTGATTTGCATCCTCATAACGAAGAAGTCACTTGTGTGCTTTCTCCTCTGCATAATCCTGTCTATGAAGGTGGTGGCTGCCTGCTACATGCAGATGTGGATGGGTGCTCTCACAAGGGGAAAAATAAGATGTTTGAACTCTCCAGCTTGGCCTAGAAATCAGGAGAGAAGTTATGGAGAATTTAGCTAAGCTTTGGGGTTGCTCAGATGAGCATGGCTCAAGTGTACCATGGTTTCTCTTGCTCAGGTGAAGTGTGATCTTTCTATGGTTTTTCTTACTCAGTTGAAGCATCATTTTTCTAAATCACAAGTGCAGCAGAAGAACTGAAGGAATTGCATTTTAAATGGTCAGGGTCATGCTGAAAATTATTAAACAGACAAAAGAAGTTATCATGTGATTCATCTCCTCCCCCCAGTAACAGTTTTGAAAGTTAAGGCAGAAACAAAGGACAGATCATACCGGTATGACACTGGATGTGGTGTTCTGTTCAAAGTTCAGAATTCCAGAGCATAACTGAGGAAAAGTACTTGACTTTGCTGGGCTTGGGTTCATCCTACCCAATCTCAAGTGCTTTGTTTGAAGCATTCCCTTGCTCCAGATTCCTGCTGGAGCTAGTGGAGATGGGGGTAGGGGAGGTGGAAGGGGGCTTGAGAGAGCTGGCTCAGTGTTTCCAATATCCATCTGTTTCTGCCACAGTGAATTTAGGGAAAGTCCAAATCTGAAGGTCAGCCCATGGAGTGAGGAGGGAGGGAACAAGCCTTGAGGTATACAGGCTTTACTGCAGTGATCCAAAGTCTGCTGAGGCTGACTGAAGGGCAAAGAGCTGAGGGACAGGGTGGTCTCTGCTCCCCTGTGCAGCCCTTGTCTCCTGAGGAATCCTCCTGATGTCTAATATAGCTGAATTTATTTTTTGCTGCTTCATGAGCTGCCTGACCTGAAGGACTGCACAGTGCTAGGACTGGGAAGGGAGGAGAGGTATGAGAGTGTGCTGCTGGATTAGGGCCATTTACAGCAGGGCAAACTATCCCAAACACCTTGTCTTAAGGAGGAAATGCTGGCAGAAGCTGGCTATGCCTGGGCACAAGCCAGGCGAGCACAGGCCTACCTGTACTACTGGGATAGGCAGACATTAGCCATCAGCTAGAAAATGTAGATTTCACTTCTTCTCACCCTTGAAAAATGCTCTTCTTCCACAGGGAGAGTTGGGTGGGAGAGTTTGTTTTTTTCCCACATTATTAACATTATTTACGACAAGTTTGCCACAGTGATCTTTAAGGGACAAATATGGCATTTCTCAGACACCAAAAAACTCTCTGAGCCCATGTAGCACTACCCTCCCTCCTCAAACGAAAAACCCCTCAAACCTTTCTGTGTGATGGCAGGAGTCTGCCAGATCCACAGTGGACTAAAAATCCCTCACCTTGCAGTCAAGCCTCTTTCCAACCCTGCTATCCTCTTTGAACACTTGGTCCTGCATTTAAGGCCAATCACCCCAAACTTTGACTTCTAGAAAGCAAGGCGTGCTTCAGGTGGGTGTCAGCTCAGCTAACTTTTCCTACAAGTGTAATTATATGTGAATCTGCCTGGGCTCCTCTTAGGGTCAGCTGGGAGAAACAGGCACAGAGAGGGCAAAATCTTGGGAGAAGAACCACATCACTGAGGGTACTCTTCTTTCCACTGGGGCAGCCCAAGCCAATAGTGAGCCCTACAGTGTAGACATTCCAGCTTTGTGTCCTTGCTCTTTGCCCTCCATGTGCATGTCTGCTGAAATGATAAGGGTGGTACCAGTGGTGGTGTCCCCTTTGGAGCTTTGTCCCCTAAGAAGCTAAGGAAGGTGCACTTCTGTTGGTTCAGCTCCACGGCACCTGTGCTCCAGTGTTATCACTGAATGCCAGGAGGGCAGTCCGAGCAGGACATTGTTAAAGAAGGCCAGCATCCAGCAAAACTTCTGTGGTGAAGGAACAGGAAGATTCACATAAATTTTTGCTCACAGACAAACCAAACTCTCGTTTTGAGGCTGTGATGTATTTGGTTATGTTCTTTTTTTTTTTTTTTTTTTTTTAAATTGTATACAGCCAAAAATTGAAGAGGAAGTACCAAAATACTGTGAAGCAAGCTAGTCTCAGTGTTTCCAACTCAGTAGAAAGTACTGAAGAAGTTTATTTTTGTGAGATGTTGAGTACAGCCTGGATGCTCATTGTCTGTAAATGAGTCCATTGTTAGCAAGAACCAGGCATTTGTGGTCATTTAAATAAGATGAGCTGGCACACATGAATGCTCTGGTTTCAATTTTCTGCAGAACTTGGATCCATTATGGAGCAATCAAAATTCTCCAGAAAAGGCATGCTCTGCCTTTAGAGTCAATGGAAGAAAATACAGAATTCTAAGCAGATGTTGTGCAAGTTATTTCCTACTATCTAACATCCTCTTTCATCCTCTTAACTAGGTAAGCTGGACCTTTATCTCATCTTAAGCATAGCAGGAGGTGCAGTCTTTTTTGTCATCTTTGTGATTTGGCTTATTTATTGTATCAGGAGGAGGAAAGCAAAAAGGCGTGAAGGTGACGGTAAGTGTTTAAGGGGCTTTATGTTGCTGTCCAGACACCTAAAATCTTAAGAGCTTCCCACTGAACTTCCCTGTGGTCAGGAGTGTGCTCTCTGCCTTGTCATGAGCAATAACCTGATTTTAGCATATGGTGAATCTGAGCAGATCAGCTGGCATTGCCAGTCTCACTTTCTGATAAATGCTTTGAACAAAGCGCTTCTTGTTCTCAAGCCCTTTTGTTTATTTGTGGGGGAAGAACTGCTCCTCTAAAACTTAGCCAAGGTCACCAGTCAGGAGCATCTATGGGGCTAAAATATACACTTAGATATCCTGTCAGCAGGTTTTTTTTTCCATTAAATTTATGTGGTATAAACTTTGGTTCCATAACATGTGGAGATGGTCTAGATAGTGAGCAGGGGCAAGAAGGGCTCAGCTTCTCTGTGTTTCCTCAGACACTTCTCCTCTTATAAACAATGTCCTTGGAGGCCTGTCAACACTGGAGGTCCAACTTGGGGCACTTTTAAAGTGTTGAAGTTTTCTGGGAGAGCTCACAGCAGTGCAACCACAGCATGTTGTCTCAGAAGGTTTGCACAATGTGAGCACAATGCTGGTGTGAGCTGTTCCCATTTGAGTAGTATAGATTACTCCTTCAACTGTGCAGTGACACCATATCCTCAATTTTTGGGTCTGGATTCAGCAAGAATTAAGAAAACAAGTCTGGGAAAGTGAGAACTAATGTAAGAGGGTGACTAGTCTCTTCAAAACAGTTTGGTGTGTGCTCAGTGTCCCAAGAGGTAAATCCCTCAATCCCCTAAACTAAGCTGAGCGGCATTTCAGAATGATGGGTCAGTGATCAGAAGTCAGCTGGTGTGAATTAACTTCTTCTGTATGTGAGAAAATTAATGCCGGGAAAAGGGATTTCTGACTTCCAGGTGTCTGGAAATCCCAGCACGGATAATGACAGGGCAGAGTGCTTTGATGTTGCTTCCTGTTGTTACATCTCATTTTCCCTTCAGTAGCCTCCAAAAGAGGACAGAGCAGCTCAGGCTACTGATGACCACTGGGGCCTGTCTGACAAAGTTGGTTCCCTCAACAGACAGGGCAGAACTGCCCCAAATGCTCTAGGTACCTTGATCTCAGCCAGGCAGATGAAAAAAGCTTCCATGGTTTGCCCGGGACGTGCAGGCAGAGGTGATTTTTCTTGTTCACTGGGATAGCAGGAACACCTGAGAGGGGCAGGTTAAGATCGAAGTTTGGCTTTTTCCTGCTTGGGCCAAGGACATTTCTAAGACTTCGTAGCATGTGCCTGATTGTGGGTTCCTTCTGTGGTTGCAGACGAGCAGCGGATGATGCAGAGCCTGCAGGCGGAGTGCGAGCGGGCGGTGCGGGAGCTGCCCCCCACTCCGTGCGCTCCCACCCCGAAGCAAGTGCGGGTGCAGCAGCGGCCGCTGCCGCAGCCCCAGGGGCAGCAGCAGCCACAGCCCCCGCGGCCCCGGCCCCGCACTCAGCCCCGCACCCCGAACCACCCGAAAGAAAGACCTTAAACGTGCGTCCCGGGAGGAGGGGGACGGTCGTCTGTCTGCTCCGCCGTTCGCTGGGGAAAGGAAGTTTCCAAAAGTCAGGAGCACCTCCCGCCCAGCCTTGCGTAAATGCTCAGCTATGAAACGACAGCTTTTGTTGCAGAAAACTAGAGAGAGAGCATCAAATGGAGATGAGGAGACCCGGTGGAGGAGATTCAAGGTGATGGGCATTCATCCCTGTGGCCATTTTTCTTCATGTGTCTCCATGTTAGCGTATGGAGCATTGAGCCTTGAAACCTCTGTCTTTCTGAGGTTCACTTTTTACCACACTTTGTCGTCTTCGTGCCTTTTGGATGGCTGGTATCAAGAGGAAGCAAAAGCTCCAGTGAGACAAAATGGACCCATGGATCTTGCAGGGTTTTGTCATGTATATTTCTCCTGCCACTCCTTAGGACAGCTCTCTGGCTTCAGCATAAAACACAAATATGCGACCTCCTGGACCAAAAAGTAGTTGTATGTAATTAAATGCTTGCCTGAAGTTGAAAGAATCAGTGTCATCTACTGCAGAGAAGAAAATACTGAAAGGACATATAAGAGCCTTGAAGCACCTGTGTGGGGAAAAAACATGAGTGGGAAAGGAATAAGCTTTCCCTTTTGCCACTGTGTTTAGAACAAGAAACCCTGAGCTTAAATTGCAACAAGGGACAATTATGTCAGGACTTTTTTTTTTTCTAGATGAAACATTGAAATAGATTTCTGGGAGAGGATCTCTAGCACTGGGGGTTTCAAAGGGTGGATAACTGTCTGTGAGGCATCCTCATCCTGCTGAGGGAACACGCTACACGGCCTCTCCAATGACTGTCTTAGCTCAGTTTTTGTGTTGGCAAATAAAACAAACTTTTATTCTCAGCATGTGTGTTTAGCTATCCAGACACTTTTTTCCTCCTAGAAGAGTTCTGGTACCTGTTGGCTCATGAAACAAGCATTATGAGCTGCCAAGCAGTCTGATTACTGGTGGCATTGTCTGAATTGTCATGGCTTTCTGTCACAGGGCCTCCTGCTCAGGGTGAAGAGACCATGTCTCTTGATTTTGCTGGAAAACACCTCACTCACAACAAGGTGATGACAGTGAGCTGCTGAAAGACCTCCGTCTCAAAGGGAAAAGTTGAACTGTGGTAGCTGTACCTGCATTACCCTCTGTGTGCTGGACACTGCTCACTCCTCTGGTCCGTGGAGATGTTCATAAACTTCCTCTACAGCTGAGGGGCCAAGAGAGGACAGGTCTTTTTTAGAGCAATGATTGAATGGGTACACTGGCCCATCTGGTGTAAGAGGCAGGGCAGGTGAAGGAGGAGAGCTGTGAGAGACACAGAGTATGAGACATCCAGCTAGTTTGTTGGTGTTAGGCAGAAGAACACATAATACCTCTTGCAGGCTTGACTATCCTACACATTCCCATGGAGATAAACTAGCCATTCTTTGTTTCTCCTCAGAAATCTGATTGGTATACCCCTCTGGTATAAGGGAAGGGAGGTGTAAGGAGAAGGAGGTCTCTGACTCCTCCAAAGCTCAGTCACTTCTTTAGAACTCTCACACTGGGCACAGCCCTGAGAGTTGTTACTTGCTCTTGCCTTAGCTTCCTGCAGCTTGTTTTAGGGCTTTCACCAGTTAAAGTTGCCCTTGGTAAACATTTCGTGGTTTATTTTGTAACATGCCATATGCAATATCCCCCTGCAGTGAATGAATAATGAAAAGACTGGACGGAGAGGATCTTAGTTCACACCTGTGCTGGTTGGTACTTTTAGCATCTGTCATCTCACGTTGATACAAAGGAGGCAACAGAACCGTTTTGGTCCCTGAGCCACAGAATCATGGTTGCAGGAGGTTTCACATCATCCCTGGGAGGCACTGGCTGAGTGTGGGGCCCTCCTCTCTGGGGCTGGTGGGGTGACACTTGGCACAGCTCCTTGCAGGGGAGGACCAATGTGTGTGTGAGGTGATGTCAGGGTGACTCTGGCCCGGCACAAAGGTCTGCTTGATCTTCCAGCAAGGAATTGCAGCACAAAGCTAAGTCATGCCCAGGATGGGAATGGGAGGAAAGAAGCTTTTCCACTGTATGTCACAAACCGGGTCGAAACCTGCCTTCAAGACTGTGCTTGAGACAACCCTATGAACTGTGGAAACCTCTGTTGTCTCAGCTTAAGCCATGGGAGGGCTGAGCACACCCAAGAGCTGCCCTTGGCTCACCTTCCTGGGGAGCAGGGCTGCCAGTGGGCACCTTGAGTATAGGGCAGGACAGAGGCCACAGCAGTGGGCATGATTGAAGTGTGGAGGTGTGTGTTTTAATGCTGCCCTCCACCCGGCTGCTGTAACCAGCCTCGGCCAACTCACTGAGGACTCTTCTGGGTTATGGGACTCTTTTTCATCTAAATGTTTCCATCTTACACGCCAAGAGGCTCGAAGCTAAATAAAAAAGAGCTGAATTTAGCCCTGTTGGGTGCACTTACACCAAAACACAGTCCTTGTCAGGCAGGCAAGAAAGTACTAGGAGCACAGAGTATGCCTGTGCAATGGAAAACTAAACAGGGCAATACTTGTTTTTGATGGATGCCTTTTTCTTTGACAGCCACCATTGTTTTTGTGATGTCTCATATTTGTTCCTGACATGCTGCAATGGGTGATACTTGTACAGTATGAATTCCACTTGGTGCCTCCTTGATTAAGTCAGCAGTTTTTCTGAAATGTGTGTCATGGAGCATTCAAATCTCAGCCTTTTATGCTGAGCATGTTTCATTTCTGGAAAATGAACTGACATTGGGGCCTAAGAAATAACAGGAAGTGCTTGGCTCTGGTGGTGCTTGCTGTAACATTTCTTGGTTCTTCTTTTGTAGATGCATCTACCAGTGAGTCAGAGGAGGTGAGGAGCTTTTTCCCATTCTTCTTAAGGGGGATGAGATGAGATGACTGACGTGCTGGGGTTGTCCTTATCCATGTGCTGCCTTATCCTCCCTGTTCAGAGAGACGCAGTTTCATCTGCTTAGGTATTAGTTTTGCTTGGTGGTGTGCTGCAGAGCCAGTGCTGAAGGAATGGCAGGGAAGTGCAGCCCTGTGATCAAAGCAGGTCTGTAGTCGTGCTGTGATCCTGCAGTGCTCGCCAGAAGGGCAGGCTGAGCAGGCACACAAAAGAGTAATGGTTGGTTGTGTAGAAGATACAAATCTTCTATCCCAGTATTAGTCCACATGGTATCAGCAGCACTTGCTGCCCAAGCTTGGCCTTTCTAGTAAAGTAGACAAGACCTCTTTGTATGTCAGTTGAGTATTAGCCTGTCCAGAGGGAGGTTTTCAGGCTTCTGGCACAGGCAGTGCTGGAGCCAGCTAGATAATTTAATTTCTAAAATAAAACTCTAAGCCCGTAAAAGGTCAAGAAGGAAACCGTGGCTAGTACAAATGTCTTTTTTGGGATGTTTGCTGAAATGATGCTATGGGGAAAAGACACTGATTTGCACTCCTGGGATGTGTCTTTCCATGTGGAGCTCTCATCTGAAATGCGATTTACCCTTTGGGCAGGGGCTGCACTGCGTGCCTTGCTGGGCCTCCTGCTTCCCCCTCCCTTTTTGATCTAAGGACCAGCTGCCTTGTTCTCACCTCCTGTTGCCCTTCCCCAGGCAGCACTGCTGCAGCACTGCTGTCTATTCTGGCTTTCCTTTCCTACGAAACACCCACTCTGAGCAGTTTATTTTTCCTCTTCAAACGACGCCTCGGGACTCCACCTATGCACATGGCAGCCTAAGGGAGGAGAGGGGACTTCCACGGTGCTCTCACGGCTTCAAAGCATGATCAAGATCATGCCTCATGATCATGCCTACCCCGAGAAGCCCTGCTCCAGGTTGCTTTGTTGTTGGCAGCCTTTGCCAGTGCTGCCAGGAGCGATCCCTGGCTCTGACAGGGTTGAAGAGAGGTGCTACACCTCTTTGCTGCCTTCTGGCACGGGGAAGTGCACAGCTGATGCCAACTCCCCCTTCTTGGAGTGTCTCTATGGGCATGTGGTAAGTGCCATCAGCCCAGAGCCCACAGTGCTGGCAGGCCCTGCTTTCCCTCCCTGGCCCTGCATCACCAGAGTAAGCTGCCAGTTGATACACGCAGAGGGAAGAAGAAAGCAAAGGCTGGGGCAGACAAATTACTGAGGCAACGTTTATCCTGCCCACCTGGCTGTCAGCAGCACTGAGGTGCCGCTGCCTCACTCGCCTTTGGTTTGGGTGATATCGTTCAACAGTTTCTGCCTTTCGGTGTATCTGAAATGCGATAACAGGAAGAGATAACCCCACAATAGAGATGCTCATTGGCTGCATTTCCCACACGCTTTCTATGCCCACACAATAACAGCAGGAAAGTGTTTTGGGCTGCTGCCTGGCCTCCCACACAAATACCTGCTTTCCTTTCCAGACCTTTCGTGGGGCGCGGGGCAGGCGAGCGAGCATGGTGCAAAGCAGATGGGTGTGAGAATACATGTGGTGGGCATGGCCACTGCAAACCCCTGGAGGGGAACAGCTCTGGAACAAACCTGCCTGCAGGGATCCCAGAACAGCATTTCTGTGCCTGGCACTCCCTGGCTGAACACCAGTGAAATGGGGACAGGTGGTAAGGCTAGTGCATTACAAGAACTAGGCCTTGAAGAGCCACAGGATGAAATGTCCAGGACTGCTGCTGTTAGCAGCTGGAGTTAGAAAACACTCTCTTCCTCTGTTAAAGGCAAGGTGAGCTTTCTGTGAAGAGTGGGAATGAAATAAAGGAGTTCTTTTTTGCCAACAAGTTCCTATGGAAGGGCACCCTGGTCTCCAGCTTTTCTTTCATGAAACATGCATGCACCTCAAGTGCTTCCATGATGGGCTCCTCCCAAAGCCTGCTTCAGCCGACTCCTCATTTGGCTTGGTGCCCCATAGACACCCTGTGTTTATTGGCAGGTTTTCTGGTGGATCGTGCTGGGAGGAAACTCACTAAGCTCCTTCCCTAGAAAGAAACTCTGTGCCAGGGGACTGGGGGCTTGCCCTGCTCTGCCCCTGCTCTGTTCTTACTCTTGATCCCTCATCTCACAATGGTGTGACTTGTCTGTCCCTTGGTGGGTCGCCCTGCCTTGCAAGTGGGAGAGCAAGGTCTGTAGGCCTGGGATGCTCCCGTGATGCTCCTGTTAATATTCCCGCTGGGAGTGGGATGCTGATTTCTCCACTTGTATGAGAAGGGAGTACTTGTAGGTATTGGTTTATCCTGGCACTGCTGCTTTCTTCCATCTCTGCTTTCCTGGAGGTTTTACAGCTGTTAAAGGCACCACCTGAGGGAGCTGTGTCTCCGAGAATGGCTGTACAATGCCAGGCTGTATGAATGGCAAGGGTGAGTGCAAGGTCTGTGTGCTGCAGACACACCGGTCACTGTAGCAGCCAAAGCTTCCATTTCAGTTGGCTTCAGTGATTTCAGTAGCCAGGGCCATCATGAGTGAATGGCAGAATGAGGACGTGGATCCTACTGTAAGGGAAGCGTCTGTACCTAAAACCCAAAGCTCAGCCAGCAAAACCTCTGAAACCCTTTTGCTGAGCTTACTGTTTCTATAGACTCTATTTTTCTTTTAGCCATTTATAACAAGACAGGCTTAGCCTAAAGCTAGCCAGTGCAAAAGAGGAACTGGGTAACACAGAGTTTTTTTAAAGAGCACTGTCAGGAAGGAAACTTGTCTGCGCAGCAAGTGACTTGTAGGAGCCTTTAGGCCTTGCAGTGGAAATTAAATATCGAATATTGGAGGAGTGACAAGGAATCCAAGGTTTTCCAAAGGAAAGTCTGTTGAATAAGGAAAAAGGGATGGAAATAAATGGTGTCCCCACCCTCTTCCTTTATCAGACATCTCATCTTGCCCTAGAAATTTAGGCCACATTTGGGCTGCCTAGTCTGATGCTGCGGAGAACAGCAGATATGTCCCTGACTGTTGCTGCCAAACTATACTCTCTTAGGTTAGTTTTTGTTCATCCCACCCCTATTCCATGGCATCCCTGTACCACAGGTACAGCTTGCTTGGTTTATTCTAGGGAACAGAACCTGGATATGTAGGTGTCTGAATATCAGACGTTACCTGCAGTGTTATCTCTGTTGATGTCAGGAGCAGCACATCAGGAAAACTGGATTGCCCTTGCATTGGAAAACCACTAAACTGCATCTCTGAAGAGCCACAGGTGCCAGGGTTAGAGGGCATGTCAAGATGTGAGGAGAGGCAACTGTAGAAGAAGTAGCTGTGAATCTCCTTTGTCTCAAAGCATCTGTGCCAGAGAAGAACATCTGTGACAGAGCACCTTAGGCAAATGCAGGCATGATGCCTTATCTGGAGATGAAAAAGTGCACCACTACTGGCAGGCACAAAAGCAGCTGTCTCAACTGACTCAACATATGTACACACATGTTAAGCAGTGAGAACTGCTGGCCCTCTCCCTTCTCCTGGAGTTTTAAAGGGCACAAGCTGCTGAAGGAAATAGTATAGAAGACTGGTTTACAGGCCTAGACTGACCAGTAGGAAAACAAAAGCTCTGCTTCTCTAAGGTATAAAAAGGAGATGCTTCATCCTTTTGGGAAAAAAAAACCAAACCATCTAGGAAGGTGGGATGAAAGAAGTGGTGTAGATGATACTTCACTGTGGGACAGGTGAGGCTTAGCCCAGCTCTGCAGACTGCACTGCAGGCACTGACCCTCTGTGGGCCAAGTCTGGGGATGGGCACAGCTGTCTGAGGCTGGAACCCTGGGCTCATCTCCAATGCGGGATGGCTGTTCCGTGCCTTGTCCCAGTTCCAAGTGTCCCTTGGGCGCATGAAGAGCAAGTGGACGGTCTCATGGGGCAGTCGCACCCTGGAAGCAGGAACTTGTCTGCAGATGGTGTGGCAGCCAGCCAGGAACCCAGGCCATGGATCTGTCACCACCTCTGTCAAGATGGACACCAAGCTACCACCACTTTAGGGTCAGCCTTTCGGTCAGGTACAGCCCAGAGTGGGCCAGGACGGATGCCTGCCAGAAACATGCCACTGAAGACATTCCTCAAGGTGAGTTGTGTACATGAAGCGCAGGAATTTTTACACACAGAGCTGTCCCTTTCCAATGATCTTGGGCTAAAGTCTCTACCTCAGGTGCTGAACAGGCTCAAAGAGGAGACACAAAGTCAGACTCAGGCAGCTCCTGTGCAATGCCCTGTCCAGGAAGATTTGGCCCAAATGCTTCGTTCAGCTGGGCTATTGACTGTCTCCAGGGTCAAGGAGAGGAGGCAGGAGGTGTCCTGCCTGCAGCAGCCTGCTTGGTGCTGGTGTGAGCATGGGGTGCACAAAAACATGTTGGTGCTGTCATCTAGTGGGACCACACGAGCATGGCTCAGCCATGGCTCTGTGCCCTTCCTCCCATGCCTTTTACTCCTCCCTTGCACTAATTTACATCCCGACTAACAGGCCTGGGAGTGTTTTGGGGCCATAAAACTTTTCCCTAGAGCAGGCAGTGGAAAAGCTGTTCTTGTTACAGGCTTTATTCATAGTTTATATCAGGCTTGTTTATCACAGCTGAAAGGGAGCTCGTTCAAACTCATGAACTCAGATGGCCCTCATGAACTTTCCCCCAGTAAAGTGTATTTTGTGACTGAAGGGATCAGCCCAATGCACAAACACAATCATGGTTAACTGCCCATCTAATTTAGATCTTGTTTTGCCCCCAAGGAGATACGAGTGGTCAATACTAAAGACTTCTCTTAAACACTTGATTTCTGTTATCTGTATTTGAAACACAACACGAGTTACTATTTTCTGTTTGTGATCTTGCCTACAATCAGAATCAGGTTTTGGTTCCTCTTGCAGCTGCTCAGATGTATCCCACCACTTCCAAAACTTGTGTCAAACCTCGCTGTCTGCTGCCTCTAATTTTCCCAGAGAGTGCACTGAGAAAACTTGTTTTCTGAAAGACAAAAACCAGTATTGGAGGCTCAGCATTTGGGATGTGTTCAGGGCTGAGTGGCAATGGAAGGGCAGAGGTGAAAGTAGGCCCTCGCAGCTCATCTTAGGTCTTTCCCAGCCTCTAGTGGTTTTGTCCTGTATGTGCTTCCTTGTTCCTCATACAGCAGGAGTGCTGGAACATCTGATACTGCTAATTCTGGTGGAGGAACTGCAACAGGGGCGCCAGACAGACAGGGGGCAACAAGGAACCGAAAGCACTCTCCCAAATGAGCAGCACTGGCATGGTTTTGTTTTTAAGGATGCAAGGATTTCCTAACCCTATTTTAAATAGAATCATAGAACAACTCATGTGATGTTCTTCTCTACCCTTCCTTCTTACCCTGTCCTAGTCTTTTTTGGGAAGTGCATTAACCTGCAGGTTACATCTCCATAAATATATTTAAGCGTTTAGTTTCTAAAGAACTCCTAACTTTATTTCTCTTATTTTGTTCTGCTGTGTAAATCACTCCTTGCCACCTGGTTCCAGCCCACGGTGCCAACTATGGTGGCTACAGAAGCTCAGTGGTGCAAGATGATGGTGAGTAGAGGAAGATCCTGGTGAGACTCTTTTTCCACACATGGGGATGATATGGGGGTTAGAAAAAGAAAAAAAAAAAAAGCCCCAAACACATTTAGAATCATAGAATCATTTAGGCTGGGAAAGACCTCTAAGATCATTGAGTCCAACCAAAAACCCACCACTAAACCATGTCCCTAAGTGCCACATTTACATATCTTTTAAATACCTCCAGGGATGGTGATGCTACCACTTCCCTGGGCAGCCTACTCCAATGCATGACCATCCTTTTGGTGAGGAAATTTTGTCTAATATCCAATCTAAACCTCCACTGGCACAACTTGAGGCCATTTCCTCTCATCCTGTCACTTGTTACCAGGGCAGAAGAGGCCGACGCCCACCTGGCTACAACCTCTTTTCAGGGAGTCGTAGAGAGTGATCGGTTCACCCCTGAGCCTCCTTTTCTTCAGGCTGTGCCTTCCCAGCTCCCTCAGCCGCTCCTCATCAGACCTGTGCTCCAGACCCTTCCCCGGCTCCTTTGCCCTTCTCCGAACACGCTCCATCACCTCACTGTCTTTCTTGAAGCGAGGGGCCCAAAACTGAACACAGGATTCAAGGTGTGACCTCGCGAGTGCCGAGTATTTGCTCGCCGAAGACTTGTTTTTAGCGAGAGCTGCCCAAACGTGACTGTGCCACACCTGAGGGCAGCCGGGACAGAGCCAGAAACACCGTGTCGGAGCCCTGAGGGCCCCACCAGCCCTCCCAGCACCGCATTTCAGCGCTCCAGCCCCCGGGAGATGCCCGATGCCCGGGGCGGGGCTGCCCCGGTGCCCCGAGCCGTGCCGGAGCGGTCCCGAGGAGAAATTCCCGCAAAGCCAGAAGAGGGCATCTGGAAACAACTGTTCTGTGCACGGCCGTCCCTGTTTCTGCACTGGGGCTCTGCCCTCTCCTTTTTTTCTCTCCTTTTTTTTTTTTTTTTTTTTTTTTTTTTCCTCCCCCCGCCTCCTCTAACCCCGTTTTTCTTGCACGAACCCTGGAAGCCGTTTTCATCTTCCTGGGAATTCGCAGAGCACAAAGCCCCCGCTCCACGCACATGCCCATGCGCTCCCCCAGCAAAACACACGGGCATATGAAAGTGTATTGTCACGCAATTCAGGGGCCAAAACCTGATCTGTTTTTTGTTTTGGTTTGGTTTTTTTGATTTTTTTTTGGTTTTTTTTTGTTTTTGTTGTTGTTGTTGTTTTTGTTTTTGTTTGGTTTGTGGTTTTGTTTGTTTGTTGGTTGGTTTGGTTTGTTTGGCATATTTTTTTGTGTGTGGTGTTTTTTGTGTTTGTGGATTTTTTGGTTTGTTGTTGTTGCTGTTGTTGTTGGTTTTTCCCTGAAAAGCTTCCTGAAACGTGTAGATTTCAGTAAAGCAGCTCCTGTGTTCAAACCACGGTAGGGCTTGTAGGAAGGAGGAAAACGCCCCACCTCAGCAAGCAAGAACGTCAGGCTGAAAGCAGTGCCAGGCTTGGATGTGTTTTTGAGACACTGCTACACCCTGGCCCTCTTTGGAATAGGCTGTACAGGGAAGTAGTTGAATCATCGTCCCTGGTGTTTAAAAGAAGCATAGATGTGGCACTTAGGGACACGGTTTAGTGGTGGGTTTGGCAGCGCTGAGTTAATGGTTGGACTTGATGGGCTTAGAAGACTTTTCCAACCTAAATGATTCTCTGACTCTTATTCTTTGTGCTGATACTTGAATGTTGCTCCCTGAAAATCTGTGTTTTCTGAAGGCTGAAAACACTGAGCCATCAGAGGTGTCAGGCCTAAGAAGGCTACAGAGCCCAGCTGCACTGAGGGTGTGGCTGGGTGCAACACCAATATCAGCCAGATTAAAATGCTCCTGGGATTCGTTTGGAGTGAATTTTGACACAGGCAATCACATTGCAGCATCCCTGCCTTGCTTCCCTCCTGAGACCGTGAGCATGCCATGGTCTGTCCCTCTCTCTCGTGTGCAGAGTTGGACTCTTCACCCCCAGCCCCCAAACATGGGCTGTTTCCTCCTCACTTCTCATGGGTTCTTGCAGATTCAAGCATGAAATCTCTACCAACAAATGCTTTTTACACGCTCTGCTGTGTGGCTTTGCTGAATAAACTTACGCCCTAATTGCATCACTACCCTGCAACTCCCTTCCTCAAGTGAGCACCCCCTCTCTTAGTCAGTGCATGAGACAGTAAACATTTCATGCTCTATAGCTGTGCCCAGATAGCGCACATGAAACTCACACTTATGTCTACATCTTCACTGATTAGGCACAAAGACACTGACTGTTCTGTAATAAATTCATACTACAGACTGTGTGCGTGCAGGCACCTTTCCCACAGAGTCCATACAACTTCAAGTAAAAAACCACTAGTTTTCTTTGCACAGGCACACATGCACACACTTACTTTCCTTTCTCTGGGAGAGACAAGCCTTTGTTGTTAGGCTGTCTCTGCTCCTCTGGTCTTTCTTTCCCCCCTTGTTTCTGACTCTGTTTTCCTTAATGCCTGTCTCTCCTGCTTGTTCAGGCTGTCAGCTGAGCTGCAAGGTGCTGCAGATGTGCTACTCGAAATCACATTAGTCCGGGGTGTTTTGACGTGTGGCTTGTTAAACTGGGCTCTGTGCGTGCTCCCTCAGTAAGCCCCCCTACCCCATTTTAAGGGTACAAAATGCAGTGTTTTGATGAAACATTTTCCTCCAGTGGGATGCTCTGTGCCGTAGGGCTAAGGCACTGGACTTTTCCTTGCAGAGGTGCAGTATCCATCCCTGTTGCAATAGCAAAACCCCTGACAACTGCTATTGTAAACACCCTGCTGTTGCCAGGATGGACCATGTAGCCATATCCAGCCTGCCTAAGCTCACCTGCACACTCTGGCCCTTGGTGATGTGCTCCTGCCCCAGTTGCTGGGCAGGTGGGCTGGGTTGCTCCTGTGCCAGAGCTGAAGGGGCAGTGGAAGGCTGGGGTGCAACAAGTGATAGCAGTGAGTGATGTGGGTGCTTGAGTGGTCAGGACAAAGGTCTCAGAGTGGCTCTTTGCTGGCATCAGCAAAGGTTTAAGGCTTTAGGGAGGGCACAGCTTGCAGTAGGGGGTTCCAGCTGATGGAACAGGAGCAGAAGGCCAGGCTGTGCTGCACCGCAGCATCAGGGAAGGGGAGGTCCTGCAGGTCTCCTCTCACCCCCATGCTGAGCATTCAGCACTGCATTTCAGACATTCCTGGGGAGATTTTTTAAACCTCACTGCTGCCTGGTTTGCCTGGGGCTCTTGAGGACCAGCCTTGCTGGGGCTTTTGCAAGTAGTGGGCTGTTCCTGCCTAGAGCTGTCAGCCTCTGCATAGGGGCAGGGCCTGAGCCCTGGGGCAAAGGCTTCAGCCCCAGCCCGATTTCAGGTGCTTCCCCAGCTGTGTTCTGCATTTAAGTAACAGCTTCCTGCTGTTTAGAGTGAATCACCTCAGACTGAGAGACTAGGGCTGTGAGGAGGTAAGTGGTTTGCCTGGTGCAAAACCAGCTTTTGACTTTGCATACCTGAATGCCAGTGGTGTCCTGTCCTAATGCTCAGGCAACGTGCAGCAAAAGCATTTGTGCTCTTCCCTATCTTCATTGACCCTAAATGCATCTATGTGTCATGGGAGGCTCCGCTGAAGCAGGATGAATGGATATCAACTCACCTGAAAGGGATGTGGTGTGATGTGACGTGGTGTGGAAGGGAGCGCTGAGTTTGAGGATGTCTCTGACTCCTTTGGGGAAAGCATGGCCAGGATTTGTAGTGCCCCAGAGGGTGTTAGGCAACATTTTTGCCATGAGTTTTCCCCATACCGGGGAAAAAAACCTTTAAGTGAAATACATTCAAAGACACGGCTTGTCCCTGCAGTGCTGTGCCAGCAGCCCCCTCGATACCAGTCCTCCGCTACTGGTTTCAGTCTGCTGAGTCTCTCACTGGGGTTAGGGTCCTAAACTGGGCATGTGCTCTGTGCTTTTTTCCCCCTTTCTTAGTTATTCTTTTCTGTTCAAAACAGGCATGAGGTAGGAAGCAGTGTCCAGCAGATGTACTGCCCATCCTGCATGGTCTCCTCAGGACAGCCTCCTCAGAGCAGTGACAGCAGTGCTGCTTCCACTTGCTTCCCTCTTCTCATCCCTTCACCACAAACTTATGGTGAGTCACAACAGTTATATGTATGTCTAACAGAGCCAGGTTTTGTGTAAGCAGTTCTTTTTCTCAGCGAGCTCTCTCATCTGCTCTGTCAGGGGATGGCAGCTGGTGCTGCCACGATGGGGGGAGCATCTCTAGCTCGTCTTGCTCTGCTGTTCCTTCTGTGTGTACAGTAAAGCAGTGGCTCTGGCTCCCCACCCCCAGCAGCCTCCTGACCTGGAGACCTCTGGGCATAAACAAAGCGCAGTGTTAGTGGAAAATTGGTGCAGCCCCCAGAAGGTTCTTAGGAAATATGTCAGCTCGGATGGAGCCAGCTGTTCTGCGTGGGAAGGCAAGAGGTTAGCCCAGATGATGTGGAGGGGAAAGGCGAGCCAAGGCTGGAGCACAGTGTTTGTCCTGTGGCCGAGGAGATGAGCAGCTGGGGCTGGATGTGGGTGAATGGTGCTTGGCCACGTTCTGAGGAGTGACCTCCAAGGCAAGCTGAAAGAGCCATAGATGTCAGTTCTTGGGGAAAGGATGTTGAAAACCCCACAGCCTCAGGAGGCTGATAGTGCAGCATACTGCTGTTTGTAAGCATTAGCTGGATGTTTGCACAAGCTTACTGTCACCTGCGGTTTTACATGCACTGCAAAAGGCACAAACCCAGTGAATGGGCAGCTGCACACGCTGTCCAGTGCACAGCTCCTCCCTCTGCTTCTGGACTGACCGTGTAACAGAAAAGCATTCAGGCTACCCAAGGAGAGAAAATCTCTTCTGTACAACCCCTTGCATCCTGAGGAGGTGATTCGGATTTAAACGGTTGTTTCTAACATAATCTGTGCTCTGGGTCTGGGCTGGATGTGATTACGGATACTGTGAAACGCCTGTGTTAAGCAGGGTGATTTGTTGGTGCTAATGAGGAGGCCACCGCTTTTTAGCCTCCTTATGCAATCCAGTTGGGCTCTGCATGTGTATGTGTGGGGTAATCTGCCTCACACACTGAAAGCCCTCCTTCACACCACTGCCATGGCTCTGAGGCCCAAAGCAGAGGGCGAGGCAGCATCCTCTTAGTGAAGTGAGTTGAAATGGTTTCCTTTAGAAGCTTCTGGGTGACCAGCCATGTTAACGCAGCTGCAGCTGTGTCTCCACAGGGATGTTGTTTTTACAAGCTGAAACCAAGAACAATTCCCTTAAAGATGCACTGAGGATAAAAGTGATTATGTGGTGAAGACCAGTGTTGTCGCTTGAGTGGTGCTTTGGCTCAGACATCTCCCTCAAAATTGGAGAACTGCAGGATCAAAGCTTAATTTAGGCTGAAAGGGACCCCCCTGGAGGCCATCTACTCCAGTCTCTAATATACCCCCAAATGAACCAGGTAGAATGTAAGGCATTGTCGTGTTTCTGAGTAGAGAAACTTTGGAAATAAATCTTGGCTTATTGGGGGGTTCAGTGGGACTTTTGTGGTAATTTAAGAGGGGTCAGAAGTTTGGTTTGTTTGAGGACCACATACAGACTCTTGTATGTGCATGTCACCCTCCAGAAGGGTGGTGGTGCTGGTCCAAGCGTGATCCCTCACTTTGTCCTGGATAACTCTTCTACCTTCGACATTCACTGCTATATCTGTCTGGGACAGTGTGCTCTGTGCCTGTCATTGTGGCTGTGCTCTCCTTGCTTTGGTTGCATAAATACTTGCCTCTTTTTGCCTCTGCAGTGACTATTCTGTCAGTGCAGTAAAGGAAGCACAAACATCACACGCTGTTTGGACCCTGTGGTGAAAGGGTGGTAGAGAATGTCGTGTGTGAGACAGCACACATGGAAGCTGTGGGGAGGCCACCAGTGCTGTTTGTGGCTTCACGTTGATGGTGGTCTTGCCTTTCTGCTGCTGCTGCTCCTGCTCCCTTCTTCTAATGGTGTCCTGCACACCTCTCCTCCCACCCTTTTGCAGCCAGGGGAGTAAAGCAAGGTGCTTAGAAACCTGCTTCTTTGCAAAGCAAATACTCCTGCTAGCCAGAAGCAGTCGTGCCCTCGCCCACCCTTGGCAGGAGGTGTGTCTCGTCGCACAGAAGGTTAACATGTCTGGCATTTCTGCTCTCTGGGTCTCAGAGCACATGTGCTCGTGAGCCCAAACCCTTCCCCAGACCTCCCAGGTTTGCATGAGTTTCCAACTGTGCTTCCTGCTACTGGTTGGTGTGGACGTATGAAAGGAACAAATGCTGGATGTTATTTAGCACTTCAGTCAGGTCGTGCTGCAGCCAGGAAGTGCAAGGGTTTGTAATGGAGAACATCTGGGATCTCGCACAAACACCCTCACTCGCTCCATTCTCCTGCCTGTAAAATGGAAATAATCATTCAGTACCTCAAAGAAGAGCTGTGGGCCTTGCTTAACAAATTAAGATTTCCATAATGCTCACAGACCTTCATCCAGAAGGGGTGGCAGGAGTGTGTTGTGTTTTCAATGTTGGGAGCATTGCCAGTCTGCCTTCTTCCCTTGCACTTGGTAGAAAGGAGATGCTGGGTGGCCTGTTTGGATGGCAGAGTAGTAAAGTAAAAAACAAGGGACTTTTTTTTCCCCCTCTTCCACCTCCTTTTTTTTTTTTTTTTTTTTTTTTTTTAATGTGAGGCTTTTTATTTTGCCAATTCATTTTTATCTTAGAGCTGTTTTTAAAAAGCAATTTTCCTTTTCCATACTGACCTTTCTGAGGAAGATGAAAAGAACAGCCTTTAGAGAAGAGAGCTGGGTAAGACAGAAACCTGGAAGTGTGAAAACTCAGCACAGAAATTTTCCACAAACCCCCAGCTGCTGCTACCTGGTTAGGGAAGCCAAATGGCTGGGAGAGCTCCCAGGGTTGATAACAAAAAAGAAGGTCCCTGGTACCCTCCTGAGAGTCAAGGATGGGGCGGGTACTGTGACTGGGCCAGGGATTCATCCTGGCAATCCTGCATGGTAGCTGGTGAAAATCTCTCAAGCTGAGATGCACTGAGAGAACCAACTCACCAGTAAATGAAGTGGCAGTTTGCCAGAGAAATTTTCACTCAGCAGAAACTGTGTGGCTGCATCTGATATGGACTCTAAATGGCCATTAGATTGTTGTGGATGAGAGTGATATAATTGAATTTAAGGAAAAGGTTTAGGAGGGAAAAAACTTGTTCTTTTACATAGTTTCCCAGAAACTCTTTTTTCCTCCAGCTAGCAGCTGAAAATGTCAATATATTGCAGATAATACATGGAGACAAAAATAGGAAACAAATGAGAAGGAAAACTAGGGATGTCCATCTTCACTAGAGCTGGGTGTATGTAGCAATAAATGTTCACAAAATGTGCTTGTGAATAAAACATGCAGCCTGTCTTCCTTAGCGATTGTGACCCATTTTATTCCCAAACACTCTGTTGGGAAAAAAAAAAATCTACCCACAAAGATGTTCACGAAAGCAAGCTATCCTTTAGAGTAAAGTAAATAAATATAACAGGACGCTCAGGCTGATGTTATTCTCAAAGCCATGTTGAAGAGCCCTATCAGTTGCATAATAGGCTCGTGGAACAATTCGGTATGATTGCAAATAACTCGCGAGGAGGAGAGGATGCTTCTCCTGTGCACGAAGCACGGTGCCTAACTGGAAGCGACACAGGATGACTTATATGACCAATGGCATAATATAAATGCTGAGTGAGGAGTAGGATATTTTCAGCAAAAGGGTCCCAACTAAGCCATATGTTAAAATGCCTCCACGCAAACCGCTTGTCACAGCCGCTCGAACAGCAAGCCCGCCCGTTAAGTAGACAGGCTGCCGGCTGATAATTCGGGGACAGATAACGGGGCTGTGCTTGTCGGGGGATTTATCTGCAGCGAGCAATTTGATCAGCTTTAATCATATGTGACAGCGACGTGAAGTCTAAAGTTGTGGTCAATCAGTTTGAATTAATCCCTCCGTCAATGTCACTGAACTGAAGATCAGGGCAAGTTGGTGTTATTTTCTCACTCAGCCCGTTGCCAAGGGGAAGGGCCCTCCCTGCCACAGGTGTCCCCCTCTCCTGCACTGGCCTACATTTCTCTCTGTGAGCCTTCCCTGCCTGTGGCATAAATGATGGAGATGGACATGAGCTATTGGTTCACACAGAATCTGTTCACCTCTGGCTGTTGCAAAGTCCCCTCTGGTGGGTTTTTAATTTTTTTTCCATGTGTAGCGGCAAGTTGTGTTTCACACACCCAAAATGCCTGGGCTTTCCCAGCGTCTCCCAGATGGCTATTACACATTAAACTATAATTGCACCGTCAGGGAGTTTTCCTTTCTGATAGTCTGCCAATGCACTCCTTTTCAAAAAATGGTATCTATTGAGGCTAGCAGCTTGGGCAGGAAACAATCCAGACAAATGCAGGCTGCCCCATCTTTGGCAATTAATCTGAAACAGATACCCAGCGAGAGGGTGACGGTGGAAACGCTGAATGAGATCTGTGGGGAGTGCACAGCAATTTAGGTGGATCGTAAACTTGCAATTCAGATGCTGGCAGTAGTGCTTGGTGATTATGGGCTATGGAGAGGGCAGAGGAGGACTCTGCTGCAGTGGGCAAGGGAGGGTGGGTCTGCGGGCAGCACCAACGGTGCTGTGTGTCTCAGGCATCCCGGAGCCAGCTCTGTACTGACAAACTGCTCAGTGTTTCTGGAGGAAAGGCCAGAGGCTAGAATAGCATTCTAGTGGGAATAAGCTGTCAGTGAAGTGCAGGAGAGAAGCCTGTGTTGCTCAGACCCCCACCCAGGAAACGGTTTTCTTGTGCAGCACGGCACTGGTTAAAGGGCTGCCCTGCACAAATGCCGGATCTTGGCAATGCAGAGAGCACCTGTGGAAAAGTAAGAATGGCCCTTTTGGGGCAGAAACACTGCTAGAAAGCTGGGAGGCTGCATGGATGGGGCAGTGTGGACTGCAGCAGAGCCCACAGGTAGGGAAGCTGTGAGTAACTCATTTTTCTGCTCTGGAAACTCGGCAGTATGCAGCAACTGGCAATTCCTGGCAACACCCTGTCACGACAATAAATTAAGAAAACATGAACTAACTTAAAACATGGGAAAGCAAAGAGGAAAAGCCATGTATTTCATTTTCTTTGTTCCATCTATGAGGATTTAAGACCTTTCGGCTTAGAAAGAAATGAAAAATTGTTCCAAATGCTTCATTTTGACAATACCGAAATGAAATCTTTTGGCTGCCTGAAGACTTGATTGGTCACCCTTTTTGATTTTTTTTTTCCTTTCTTTTTTTGTAATATGAATAGCTCTGCAGACTGTGAAGATTCTGGTGCCATTAAATCTATTACCAATTGTATTCAGATGCAGCATCAGCTTGTCACCAGTAGAAAAGAGGGGATCATGGGGTGGGAGCATGACTTTCTTCAAGGAGTGTTATGAAGCCTGTGATCAGATTTGTAGTAATCTGATGAACATTAACCAAATGGGGAGGAATGTGCCTAGGAAAAGTTAGATAGTGATATCTAATAGAAGGAGATTATCCTGAATAATGAATGCCTTTTCACTACAAACTGATTTAGAGGGGAAAAAAAAAGTTTTCATTCTCTTTCTTTCCTGTTTGATTTATAGTTATAATGCAAATAATACAGTATCTATAAACCCCCTCTCAGCAGCTCCATTCCTGACCCTACCTGAGAAAAAAAACCTCAAAGCAACAGAAAACCTTAGGCAAAACTGTTCAGGAATGTGTAGCATGCATTATTTTATATAGATTTTAGTCCTGCTAGTTGAGTTATTTGAAAATGAATTGGATGCAGCAGGGAGGTCAGCAAGAGCTGTTGTTAAAAGCTACTCTCTTTCAAGACACATATAAAAACCCCTGAACACATTCCCTTTATGAGATATATAGCTGAAATGATAGGAGCTGCTATCCAAATTGCAAGCAGTACAAACGGTGGGTCAGGAGAGGTGTGAGCAGAGAAGAGAGTAACTGTGTGTAAGCACAGGAGGCCAGCACAGAGTAAGGGGGGGAGCTGTATCATTTTGTGCAGAAAAGCCACAAAAATGTCACAGAAGCAGATAAAGGAGGATGTAAGCAAACATCAAAGAAGGGCTTGTAGCACTGCATTAGAGAGTTTTAGGAGAAACGAGCCTGAAAGAGGGACTGGGAAATCTCTCCTTTGTTTCCCTTCTGTATTTAGGAAAACAGGCTTTACCATTGCTTGCATCCAAAGTTCTTCCGAGGAGAGAGAAACGTGCCCCACTGCACGATAGGCAGGCTGTGAGGACATGGCAGCAGGAGGGTGCTGAGGAGCAACCAGGGCATTTGTCTTCTCTCAAGTCCCCTGTTCCCCAGTTGCTCAAAATGTTCATCTTTCAAACAACAGTCAGTATTCCAGCCTGGGTCCGTGCAGAAAGGTGGCTTTCTCTGGAAAATGGGAAGAAATGCAGTTTGACTAATTAGGAAGAAGTAGTGATGTTCTTAGCAGCTTTTTGGCCAAAACCCAGGAGAAAGAAAGGCTGATTTTAGGCAGAGCAGTAGCCTCTGCTATGAAGAGCTCTCTCAGCTTGTGCCTGCAAAGTTGACTTTCTTTTGAGCACATTTTGATTGCTTTAAAGTCATGTACTATGCGTGCACAGTACTTTTTTGTGTGGCTAAGCTCTCAAAGTGAGCAGCTGAACAAGGCTGCAGTCTGCATGAGTGGCTAATTTCCCTGCGCAGTGACAAGTCTGGTTAAATGTATCGTGGGCTGTGCAAAATGCACACAGAGCCCTGGTCTGAACCCCTGCAAAGCTTGGAGCGGGGCAGAAGATCCTGTGCTGTAGCTCCTTGGTGCTTGTTAAAGGCAAAGAGTGTGCTGCTGAACTGGCTGGCAGGACATCTGGAGAAGATGCCCCTTCCCTGGGGCTTTAGGAGCCCTACAGCTGCTAGTGGCCTTTCTCCTAGACTCATGGAAAATCATGAAATCATAGAATGTTTTGGGTTGGAAGGGACCTTAAAGATCCCCCAGTTTCAAACCCCCCCGCTGTGGGCAGGGACACTTTTCACTAGACCAGGCTTCTCAGAGCCCCATCCAGCCTTACCTTGAACACCTCCAGGGATGAGGAATCCTCAACTTCTCTGCACGACCTGTTATAGTGCCTCAGCATCCTCACAGCAAAGAACTTCCTCCTAATATCTGACCTAAACCTACTCTCTTTTAGTTTGAATCCCTTCCCCCTTGTCCTGTCACTACATGTTCTTGTAAAATGTCCCTCTCCATCTTTCTTATAGGCTCCCTTCACGCAGTGAAAGGTAGGACATGAGGTGGAAAAGAGATACGAAAGCCAAAGCTCTGGGAGATGGTAAAGCATGTGGGATATTCTGCTCCTTGGGCAAACAGACATGATGTCAACAGCTACTTCTGATAGACAGCAGTGCTTCAGAGACCTGCAGAACAAAATTACTGTTTTCCTTCTGTTTTTCTTTAAAGACAAAAGTAAAACAAGCCTTCCCTTCCTCATAAACTAGGGAAAACTCTAGAAATGAATGCAGAAGGGGATGAGTATGTTCTCTGAGATGGGAGGCAGGATTTCTAGCCAGAGTGGATGTGGAGGCTGCCGTGAGGCGCAAGCAACTTGCCTGAGCCATGGTGTGCTGCTGGGCTGAGACTGCACCCGAGAGCCTTGCTCTCATCCTGCCCATCTCCCCAAGGCTGTCTCCTCTGTCTCCTGCAGGGGCAAAGCACCCCAAAGCCCCATCTTTCTCTGTGCAAGCCAAGTGCTGGTGTGCCAGCACCTCTATTGGCATTATGCCTATAAGCCTCCAGGCATCCCCTGGGCTGTCAGATGCCAGTTCCCCGCAGAAAGAGGCTCTGTGCATGTGGCCATCACCCAGGCCCCCCAGGCAAAGGGGGGAAGGGGCTCAAACCCAACACAACGATTTCTGAGTGCAACAAGGCAGGACAATCAGAAACAGGGGTGAAACTGGAGGGGAGCAGCGAGTGAAAGAAACAAACCCAACCTGCTCTTCATCTGTTTGCATGCGGGGAAGGAAAGTGCCCCGCAAGAGCCAGGGTAGGCTGCTTCTTTTTCTGCCGAAGAAGTCAGCACAGAAATCCCTGCTAGAGCCATTACTTTTGGACCACTTGACCGCTTCCCTCCATAGCCCTCTGCATCCTCCTCCCCCCATAGGAAGGAGTAGAGCATCCTCAGAGGGCTGGGTCTCTTCTCTGAGACCCTTGGAAGCTCAGTCTGGGTGCCTCTGCCATGTGCTGCATTCCTGGTCAGGCTGGAGGACAGCACAGATAACAGGAGCTGGCAGTGCCACGTCTGGCATCCCATGGGATGGGAAGCTCAGCCTGAACCTAAGGGGCCATTTAGCATTGTGAATTATTGAGTGCCTTGCAACGTGGAGGAGCCGAGCGAGTCAGCTGAGATCAGGCAACCTGTGCTCTGCTTTTAGAAACGCTGGCTGACCAGGGACCAAAACACCCCTCCAGCCCACCAAAACTGCAGTGTGAGGGCTGGATCCCCTTGCAGCCAGGTGGGGATGTGGGGATGGATGGGAGATGATGCTGGAGGTCTCACCGGTGCCAAGGGAGGCACCGGATGTTCTCTCCCCCCAGGGCTGGAGAGAACAGGCTGGGCAGTGAGCTGTGAGCACACTGCTGGTGCTTAATATTTATTAATGACTCAGAAAAGTGGGGGAAGCAGTGAAGCAGCAAGTTTTGCAGATGGCATGAAATAATTTAGGATAGAAAAGAGCGTGTAGGCACGCAGTGGGACTTACCCAAGGTGAGGGGCAGGTGAACCTGGCTGTTGACAAACACGGTGGAGAAGGCCGTGTCCGTGCCACCCACGCCTCGCTGGGTCCTCAGTCGACCGCAGCCGTGGGGGGAGGCTGGGTGTCACCACACACAGTTCACTGGGAACATCTGCTCAGACTGCAGCAGCCGTCTCCAAAGGAACAAAATGGCTGGCTACAGAAAGAACAGGATAAAAAACACAACAAAGCACCACCATGCTGGAAATGCCACCTCTCTGCCAACTAAGCAGAGCAGGTGAATTACGGGGTGGAGACATCCTCTTGGTGCATGAGTAACGCAGAGGAAGAACGTGGGGCAAAAAGGAGAAAAGAAAATGAGGGATGCAGAGACACTGAAAATAGTGACTGTCTTGTTCCCACCTGTATCAGGAGGTTTGAGGCGAGGTGTTTGAAAAACAGAACAAATCCTTTTATCTCCCTAAATGAGCCACAATCAAAGAGACATCCACTGACACTGATGGACAAAATGGCTAATGTGGGCAAAAGGAAGGATTCTTTTCAGCTGTGTAGCATCAGCCTGGGGGATGAGCCAGTGCACGCCAAGGGTCCAGCATGATTCAGGGTAGGGCTGTACATGTAGGTGAATCACAAAGTCATTCATGTTTTGTGTCATGGTTAGGAGTTGGCTGGGCTGCAGCCCCAGAGAGCTGCCCCTGAGGCTCCCTGCAGCTTTGCCCTGTGGCACAGCAGTGGCCACAGTGTGAAGGTGATGCTGAGCTGGGAGGGAAGGTGAGTGGCCCCCCCAGCAGTGCAAGACCATCAGCCAGCACGTGGGACCCAGCTCCACCTTTGACCTCTTTACAAAAGAGAACTGAGGTGGTGGGCTGTGCCGTGGGGGAAGGAGGCAGAGAAGATAAGGGTTTACATCAAAATGCCTGGTAATCCTTGCCTCTCCACCTACCCATTGGCACCCAGGACTGAGGTTCAGTCTTCTACCTGTACCAGGGTGGCAGCATCTCTTACACCATGACTTTCATTCCTTGGTTCAAGATAAACACAATGTACACAAATTGTGCTTTGGCAATGAATGGACAAAAAATGCAAGTTGGAAATAGATTGTCTTGGAGATTCATGTATTTGTACTGCTGGAAAGGTTCTCACCTAGGATCTTAAAGCAGTGGGACTGTAAACAGCATTTGGGCAGATCTTTTTCACTCCTCCAGAGCAAAGCAGGGGGAGTCATCTCTCATCACAGACACTCATGACACTGCTTCATAAAATTCTTCTAGGGTGGTTAGTTAAATCACTCAAGCAAGACAAGTCCTTGCCTCTGATATGGTTAGGAAATGTGACCTAGTTAAGCCCAGACGTTTTTGAGTGCGATGAAATGGAAGCGACTTGCCCTTGCTGAAAATTGACACCAGAAATAGGGCATTTGCTGCTCTCCTGGCCAGGGGAGCACCAAGCCCATGGAGTGTGTGTGGGTAGGTTGGTGGGAGCACGAGGCAACACCCTGCCACAGCAACCCTGTCCCAACCCTCTTCCTCCTCCTCTGTGCTGTGGCTGTCCTGGCAGGCACCAGGGACCCCTCCAGCCCTGGCCAGTCCCCCTCTGTGCTTCACTCTCCTCCATGAAATCCAATTAAAGGGTGAAATGAATTTTGGAGTCACTGCTAGAGGCTGGGAAATGTCTGTGCGTGGGGAGGGGGAAAAAGGTCTGTCTGCTGGTGCTGGAGGAGCAGAGAACTGGCTCTGGTATCATTTTAAGCCCAGCCCCACTGAAAAGCTGCTGCCGCAGCTGCAAGGGAACTATAAACGTACCATGCAATAACGTTATCGCTTTGATGGATGCTGGAAAGGCTTTGAATGCCTTTTTTTTTTTTTTTTTCTTTTACACTGTGGCCTTGTACCTTGCAGCTTCCCTTGCTGAAATGTGCCGGTTTCTTTTGTAACTCAAATCCTGCCCCCTCCTCTCTTTCAAACCGCAGAATACCTTCGTTTGCTGCCCCTTTCCTGGAGGAAAAAAGAAGTGCTCTACCATTTGAGGGAAAAAAAGCCTTTGTCCTCTCTTCTTGCTGTGTCCAGAACAAGCTTATGTCTCTCCAACACAGATTAGCACAGAGGTGAACAGAAACACCTGGAGCTCGTGTGTTGGAGAGGAATGGCCTTGTGGGGACTTCGGGCTCCTCAGGATGAGAAACAAACTTATTGGTGCTGAAAGTCATTGGTTTTGGCATTTTCTTCCTCAGTAACAGTTTCCTTTTTGACAGTATTACGCTTGGGGCAGTCCACTCAAATGCGCCACTGATGTCTTGGACCCTCCAAGGGGCTCACATGAGAGCTTAGGAGTGCACCACAGTGATGTGACCTCAATTTGCTGCTTTAGGAGGGTTATGCAGATGGCTGGACTGGTTGATGCAGTGAGCCCTTTTCCAGAAGGATCTTCTCCATCCTCCCTCACTTCTCAGCAGTTTTCCTCCATCCCTCTCTCTCCCGTGCTTTCCCCTGTGCACCCACAAGTCTGTGGAGTTCATTCCTGCCAGTTCGGATGGAGGCCAAAAGCACAGAGGGGTTTGCAAAGCAATTAGGTTCAGAGGAGAAAAGGTCCCTGAAGGCTATGAAATTTGCAGGCGTAGCCCCAGGCTCGAGGAGTGCCAGAGGCTGGGAGGGTCCTCTGGGGAAAGTCACACTCTATGCCTGGTCTGGCCTTTCTGCACTTTTTCCTCAGACATCTGCTCCTGGACACTGCTGCAGACAGTGTACCAAGCTGGATGCCCACCAGTCTGGTGAAGGGTGGTCATTATTTCATCCTGCTCTTCTGCGGCTTCCTGGTTTTGTTGAGCCTCCTTCTCTCTCTGGTTGTTTCCCTGCTAAGGCAGACTTGTCTCTCCCACTCGGTTCTGGCCCTGTTCTCCCCTTATACGATTTGTTTTAATGTTCAGCCTCTGCTTGGCTTCAGCTGTGGGTGACTCATTCTCTGTGCCTTGCCTGGGTCCCACCTCTTGGCTGTCTCTTGGACGTCTGCTCTGCACTGCATCATTCAAATGTGGCCTGCCTGGAAACGGAGCCCTGCTCTGTGCCCTCACACAGCCCCTTGACAGCAAAAGCTTGCCTTCCACGCAGAGCTGGGGCTTCTCCAAGGGCACAGTGGCCCCTCCGGTGAAGAGCATCAGCACCAAGGCATTGGAACAGTCCCCTCCTCCTATCCCCAGCCCAAAGGTAACTTTGTCTCCCAACCAGCCTGGACTCACAAGAGCGGGGGAGAGGCGGGGCATCAAAAGCTCCTGCTGAACTCACCAAGCTGTCCCTGGGTACTTAAGGGATTTTTGAGCTCTTAGGTGCAAGAAGCCACGTGGAGCCAGATACCTGCTTGCACTGCTGTCCTATTGCTCCCACTCTGCTCCTGTATCCTGTCCTGGACGTGCTTCCCTCAGCATGCTCTGCCTGCCTCTCTCACTTCATCACCTGTCCTGCTGAAGGGTGGCACAGCTTTTCTGATGAATTCCCTTCTCATGGAAGGAGAAGGAGGAAGAGAGCTGCTTTGCAATACCCGAGGCCTTGTGGAGAAGAAGGGCTGCCCCATCCCTGTTTGTTTCACAGACTGGGTTCCCCAGAGTCTCTGATTCCTCAGAGGCACTGAGAGCTCAGAGCAGGAGAATGCCTTTGTACCTGAAAAGGTGGAGTAAGAGAATAATTTCTTTTAGAGTTCCAAGTTTGCTTCTCTGTAGGGCTTTGGAGTAAGGTGTATCTGGTTAGCAAGGGTATAAAATCTGACAAAAGTAGAAGGTTGAATTTCAGGCCAGTATTATTAGCCTGGACAAAACTTGATGAATGTGCTTTCTTTCTTCCCTCCTCTCCTTAAATGAATCATAGAATCAGCCAGGTTGGAAAAGACCTCCAAGATCATCAAGTCCAACCCTTGATCCAACCCTGCCCGTGGTTACCAGACCATGGCACTGATGCCACATCCAGTCTCACCTTAAACAGCTCCAGGGACAGTGAATCCACCACCTCCCTGGGCAGCCCATTCTAATGTCTGATCACTCTCTCTGTAAAAAATGTCTTCCCAATATCCAACCTAAACCTCCCCTGGCATAGCTTAAGACCATGCTGTCTGGTCCTACTGTTGATTGCCTGGGAGAAGAGACTGACCCCCACCTGGCTACAACCTCCTGTCAGGTTATAGAGAGTGATGAGGTCTCCCCTGAGCCTCCTCTTCTCCAGGCTAAACAACCCCAGCTCCTTCAGCCTCTCTGCATAGGAGACCAGGCCAATGTTTTCTTCTTTGTAAGGGATTTCTGAGGTTTTGACTCCATGGAAAGTTTGACTGGTGTGGGTGTGCAGTCAGTTTTTGAAGACAGCATTTGTTGAGTGTTTACTCAGTGCTCAGAATATAAAACTGAACTAAACATACACATTCAGTTGCTGTGCTAAGAGTAAGGTCTTTACATATGTACTGTTCAAAGACACAGGAGGGACTCTGCCACTGCAAACTCAAACCAACTGGCCAAATTAAAAACAAAGATATGCACTTAAGAAACTCTTGTGCAGATTTGCAGTTGAATAACAACTGTGATTCGAAGAGACAAAACCCAAATGCATTTCCAAGTGAAAACTTCCACAGATACCTAATGTCAACAATAAAAAGTACTTTTATAGGTGCCCTTCACCTTGAAGCATCTCCAAATGCTTTGTAGGTCCGTGTGTACATATGATCATTTGCCCAGCAATGAAGGGGAGGTTCTGGTGTGGGATGTAGCAGCCACACTGTGTTATCTACAGTGCCCATGGGATCCTTCTCATTTCAGAGCCCTGCAGTGCACACACAGTGTTGTTAGCTCTCTATCTCCTCCAGCCTCCTACCTCTGCATTTCTCCACATCCCTCCTGGCATCCCTTGCTCCCACTCTCACACTCTTGTGCTGCATTTCCTGCTCCTGCACAGCCTTCCCTCCTCTCATCTGTGTGTGCACTATCCCTCTTCCTTGTCAGTCCTCTGCAAAACTTTCCTCCTAAAGTACTCCCCCTTCTTCCCTCTCCTCCAGACTCCTCCACGCTTGAACTCCTGAAGTTCAGTTGAATTTGCATGCCATCCCTGTTTTAGCTTGCAGGCCGCCTGGGACAGCAGAGATGTTTTATCTACAATGACAAATTGCTGCATAAAGTTACAGTGCTACATAAAGAGAACAACCACCCTAATGGTATTGCAACCTGATGGACATGATTATGCCAGGGAGAAGAAGTTAAAGAAAACAAAGGTCAGTTCTGCTTTATTTTGTCTGAAAGCAAAGAAATGTACTTAAAAGGTGTCCTTATCTAATGCTTTGCATCCAGACCATCTGCCTCAGGGGTGATCAGAGCCACCTTACTAATCTTAAGAGCCATCTAACAAATCTCCACCAGGCCAAGGCTGAGGTTCCCAGCTGTCAGTTATACCAGTGGTTCCATTTAAGTTGCCTCAAGTAAGGATTTCAGTGCCATGTGCCTAACCTCATCCAGCCCCTACCTCCTGATCGTCCTCCATACCTGCTCATCCTAATTTTTGCTTCTGGGTTGGGCTTCTTCAGGTTTCAGATGACCTTACAAGAGTGAGGGATGCATGAAGTGCTGGGCGGTTAGCAAGAGAGCTGCCCTAAGATGCTGCTCATCATCTACCTGGCACTTGCAAACCACAGTTTTCCAGCCTTTGTTCCAAGCTTCATTTCTAGCTCTTTAACACAAGGAATCATTTATGATGTGCTCGTGCAGCACCTCGCACTGCAGGCACAAAGTCTTTATGTGCACTGGCAGTGACAGCTTCCCAGGCAGGAGCAGATCTGATCTCAGGCAGCTTAGAGCTTTTGGCCCACCTCCCCACAGAGTGGTGGATGGTCTGACTCATGTGGCATCCATCCATTAGAAACAGGCTTGGGATTGTCCTCACCAATTTCTTCTACAAATGGGTCCAATACTCTTCAGGGGACAGTACCAGGCCTTGGCTGTGAGTTCTAGTCAGCAAAACAAGGAAGACCAGATAGCTTTGACAGCTCAAAGGTGGTTGAATACCATAAGTGCAAAACCTTAGGTTGTTGAACAAGGTGGGCACATGAGGACAGTGGAAAATAGAACCAAAAGGGACCTTCTGTACCATATTGTCCAATCCCCTGCTGTTTGGGGTAGCTGTGGTAAAGAACTGCCTCAACTCTGTGTTAAAACAAGTTGGGATTTTTGTCCCAATAAAATCTCTTGGAAGTCAGTCCCAGAAATGCATTTCTCGGACAGTCAGGTCCTTCTTCTAATTTCCAGCTGAAATGCATTCCTGGCAAATTTAGAGGCACTTGTTCTTGTGCCAGCATTGCCCTTTCACTCAAATAGCTCTTCTCTCTTCCTGGTACTTCCCTCCAGGGTATTTGTAAGCAACAAATATATCTCTTCCCAGCCTGCATTTTGCTAGACTCAAGAAACCAAGCTCATTTAGTCCCTTCTTGTAGAAGAAAGCTTTCTCTTCCCCAGTCATGCTAAGAGAGAAAGGCACCAAAAAAAAAGGCAATTTTAAATTAATTCATCTTTTATATGGACATACAATATTCTGTTCTTCTTGTGATGGCATTAAAATCTTGCTAGTTCTATTAGAAATCCCTCATCTGACATGTCTTGGGTTTGCATTTGTCTTTCTCACATCTGCATGCTATTGCCAGCTTACAGACATTTGATCAGCTGGTGCGCTCAGGTCTTTCTCCTCCTCTGTCACTTCCAACTGATGAGCTCCCAGCTGGTAGCAGAAATTCTCATTATTACTCCCTCGGGGCACGACCTCGCGTTTTGTACTATTAAATTTGATTCCATCTCTATTGCTTCTGTCCCTTTTTCATAGGAAAACGGCTCTGATTAGTCACCGTATAATGCCTTAGAGACCTAAAGACATCTTCACTATACTTTTATTTTTAGAAACTGTTTGCTGTTTCAGTATTTTCATTCAGTGAATGATGCCAATGTCTCTCTGTATTACCACTTCTTTCTAACAGAAATGCCAGGCTGATGTGGAGAAGGGCAGGAGAAAATTGCCTCCCAGATGAAATATATGGCAAGAAGAGCTATATTTCCAAACCATTTCAAGGAAATAATTTTTTCAGTTATTTGTCACTCTGCTGCACAAAATGATCAGACACGCTGTCCAATCAACAGCAAACCAGAAACAAAAAGGTATGAAAATGTTCTGTTTTACCTAACTATTTTTCCAAAGTGATCCAGATTTACTGTGTGTAAATTTACTGCATCTAGCTGCTGGGATGCAGTTCTCATCTACAGAGCTGTCACAGTGATGGCTCCCAGCACTCTGGCTTTTAACCATTAAACTATTTTTATGATGTTCAAAATACTTCAGAAACAACTGCTGTTACTGCTTAATTGTTGCGCTCAATTACTGTGGCAGTGGGCAGCTTATGAATATCTGCAATGGTGATGAGAATTCATTTATTCTAACCTCTCCTTCTCAGTTAACAAATAATGCTATGTGGAGATCATTTTACCCAGAGAAGGTTTGATGTAACTCAAAACAGCCCCCATCCTTAAGATGCTTTAGCAGCTCTGGAGTGTCTGATGTTGCTGGTGCTTTGTAAGGAGGCACCTTTGCATGCTGAAGAAAATTACCACCACAAGGGCTATTTTATGGAAAGATGCATTTCAGAAAATAGCTGGGGAGAGGTGCACACAACAGTACCGCAGAATTTTTTTTTCACATGTCTAAATCATCTGGGTACACGTTTGTGAGGTGTTTTATAGGGCTGTGAGCTCTTTACTGGCTTTGTAGGTGTCCAAGCAGCACCTGAAGCAATGGGGCTTCCTGCCCGAAGGGGAACTCTGCAAGTGAGTATATCGAGATTACTTTGACTGCTTGTAAACCAGAAAAGTCTGATGGGTGTAGGGAGCTGTAGTGCTGACATGGTATTTAAATCAAAGACATTTTCAATTTATCGTTGCTTACACAAATGAGGCACATCCCAGAGGCATGCGACAATTTGCCATGGTGGTCTTCAGATGGACAAAACTTGTTCCTCATTGAAGAGCCAAGTTTTCTTTCCACACTGTGTTCTGCATATGCTCTGGGGATCCCTGCTGGCTTGGGATGCCATGGGGAAGGGATATGGGGGGGAGGACTCTTGCTGTGTGACTGTGGCACAGTCTTCGTAGGCACCTCAACGAGCTGCTCAAAGCGTCAGAGCAGCAGAACCTCTGTGCACCCTCTCAAGCTGTGCATCATGCCAGCAAAAATTGTATTTCCTGCCTCATCCAGACATGCTAATGAGGCTCCTGTGACATCTGACAGGGCTTACCTGTGGAGACGTGAAAGAGAATAGCAGAGGGAGAGGGAAGGCGAAGCATCGTTTTGGAAGCATGAGAACTTCTGAAACATTAATCTGGTGAATAACTCCCTGCCAACAGAATTTCACTAAACCACTGATCTGAATCATGTCACAGATGGCATCGTCTTCCAAAGCGTTAGCAAAACACAGGGCTCAACCTTCGGAGCCCATGCATCGCTATTTCTGATCCAGCACAATAACATGCCTTTAAAAGACAGAGCTTCTAATAACTGCAACTCAGGGGGGAAAAAAATCAGCCCTGTTTGGGATCTGAATAGCAGCCTTGCAGAAGGAGAATTGCCCATTTTGCTCAGTGCAGCAGTGAAGATGGGCGCGTAGGATAAAGAGCACCACATGCTCTAATAGACTGTGAGATCCACTATGATGCCTTTTTATAAATGTAAAATCCTGACTGGCATTTCTGAGCGGAAGGCAAAGGTGCTAGGCTTGATAAAGTAGGACAAATCATGGCACAAATGGGAGACAGAGGAAGAAATTGCATGTCAGCTGGCAGCCTCCATTTGGGGTATTTCACGGCTGCAGGAAGAATTTAGACTTGAAACACTGTTTTAAATACTAAAACCAGTGCTACCTGATGCCAGGATAGATAAATAGTGGTGCTCCTGGGCATGTAATCTCTGGTACCAGAAGCTACATCTGTGTTATCTCGGTCTTACCAGCGGTCTTTTTGGCACCTGAATTTAGGTGCCCATCCTGGCTGTGCCTCACCTTCTCAGTCAGAAGAGATTAATGGTCCCCACATCCCTACACCTGATTTCCATGCAGGAGGACACACTAGCTCCAGGTCGGATCTGTGGGTGGCCAGGACCCTGAGGACAGCCCGCATTCCAGGCAGGCAGCACTAAGATATGAGCACCTCTCCCAGGGACCTGGGGTCTGGCAGCCTGACCTCAGCTGGAGTTTCGCACGAAGCACAGCTTCCTGGTGAGATTTTCACCACCTTGGTTTCCCAAGGAGGTGCAGGCCTCCCAAGGACACTGGTACATGTTTCTGGGGCTTTGCCTTGGCATCTCGCAAGCTGCTACTGAGAAGTCTTTACAAAAGATGGTCAGCTTCTGTTAGACATCTTTCTAGCCACGACTGCCACCACCCCACACCCCCAGCAAAAAGATGTTACAAGAACAATGCTAAAGATTGTGAAAGCAAGCCCTCCACAAGCAGGAACGCAATGGAGGAGAGCCAGAGTAATGGTTGCCTTGTGCAATCTAATTTTGGACCCCATGAGTGTCCAACTTGCCTGCTTTTTTAGCCCCTGGAGCCCTGCCTCAGTGCACAGTGGAGGGGCTGAACAGCAAAACATAAGGACAGAGGAGGCTATTGACAGCTGACGTATTCTGCTTTTGTTGAAGAAGCTGTAAAGTGTGTAGTGGTTGACATGGAGGCTGAAAGACTGGTCTCACTGACAAGACAGCAGAGTTCTGTCACAGAGAACTGGAGTTTCTTCCTGCCTACAGTGCTGTGTACCTGTGAGATATTGTGGACACACTTCAACAGGCATTTGCAGGTATGCACTGGCTCTGTGTGCTCTCACTGCCCAGTACCCATCTTGAAATCCAAGGGGTGCTGATCTCTGCAGGGACAGATCAGTGAGATCTCTGAACTCACTGCTCTGAACTCTGGTCTCCTGCTCTGAACCTCCGTGTGCTGGTCCCTGGGTAGGCAGACTCCAGGCAGCTCAAAGAGGCTTAGGAATGGCTGCCTCCTCCCATCAGGTGGTGAGCTGGTGATAATAAATGCAGGAGTTGCTGTAAGCACTTCAGTGTTATAATAGTATTATAGAAGAACCTAAGAGGAAATTAATAGGACCAGAGTAACCAGGTTTGAATAGCATATAATGCAAAAGGCTGAGGAATCCATCAGCCCGAGGCAAGACCTCTCACAGAAGATGTCAGCCCAGCCAGTTAAAGTCAGGCAGCGTTAGAAGAAACTGGATATAATGCCAACCTGCATAACAGACACTGCTACCACCTATCACAGTAATGAGATTTCATAAAGAAAAGCCCATCTCCGTGGCTTCCAGAAGGATTTCCTTTAGCAGACAGCTGGGCACCTGGGCTGATTAAACACAGATACAAGTTTGAGCAACTGGAACAGCCTATCATGTTTTATTGTACCCAGGCAGTTCTCGCTAAAAAAGATGCAGCAAACACATTCAGTCCATTTTTGGCTCATCTCTGAATGTATACACACCATGATATAACTAACCATTTAGTCTCTGTGATTAACATAGTGCAGCACAGGACCCATTAACAGTCCTTCCATGGGAAGGAGCACCCTGTTCAGTCCCTGGGATGGAAACAGCATCCTGCAGCCTCTGCCATGAGACAGCAAGAGGCAGTATGCATATATTTGCTGTCACCCCATCCCACAGGCTGACAGAGGAAGGCAGGACATTGACACTTCCTCTTGGTTAGGAGACAGGAGCTGCCACAGGGTTTCCTCTCTACTGGAGGAGGACATGAAAGCAGGACTCAGCCGTGAGTGTCTCCTCACTGGCTCTGCAGGCGGCACGGCTGTGATCCTTCATGGCTGGCCGGAGCTGCAGGCACAGCCCCATCCCTCCCAGCAATACAGTGGTGAGGTTTTTATACCTTTTTGCTGATTTGAAAATCAGCTGCTGCCAGTGTCGGTTAAGGCACTGCCAGCTGGAGTTGGGGCTGTGCTTGTGGTCTTGATCTGTGATTGCCTGGTGACCTGTCGAAAGTAGTAAAAGTCATGAGGTAAAGAGCTGGAGTGAAACCTTGCAGACACTGGGCTTGTAGGCAGGGAGTTCTTCAACCTTGCTTCCCCCCCATAGAAAGATTTTCTTTGGCTCTCAGAGTGATCCGGGCCCCAGTTCTCTTCCTCAGGACCCCGCTGCTGCCCTGACAAATCACATCAATCTCAGCAAAAAGAGTGGCTTCTAGCACTAAGCTTTTTGAAATGTCCTACTTTACAGCCAGGGCTTGAGCAACAGTGAGACAATCTAGAGAAAAGCAGGAGACAGTGAAATTAAGTGAAGGGATGCCAAAGGTAGGGAACTTCTCCCCTTGTGAATCTTTGTAAAGCTGGGTCTGAGGCAAGGCCATGATTTCTTAAATCACCCAACACCTGGAAGCCACTGGCAGGCTCACAGCACAGGCAAAAGGGGTGCCTCTGTTACTGGTGTTATCACCAGTCCTACTAACCAAGCAATGATAGAAGAAAAGCATTATGCAAGGAACAGTGTCCACCATGCATTTGTACACAGTGTGGCTTTAATTGCGCTCAAAAGTTCTAATGAGAAATTAAGGCCTAGTCAGCGTCCTTTGAAATCAACAAAAGATTCCTGTTGACTTGAGAGGGCATTGGCTGAGTACCACAAGCTTCAGGAGGAAGTCTGAATCACTGTGATCCCATACAGAACTCTGTGAAGGGATGGTTTTGCCTCCATGAGGAACCATTGGTGTCAGAGCCAGCAGAACTGAGAGCCCGTAGCTGCCAAAATCAGAAATACGGATTTAGTAAAATCTCCATGCTGTGGGGTTCCCATTCACTTCTGATTTTAAAGGAGTTGCATGCTTGTCCGTAACTCTCACCACTTATCCCCACGCTATCCTGTCCCATTCCTAGGGAGGCACCCTTCTAGAACTACTATTTTCTTAGTTGTAAGGTGGGACAAAGTCGTCAACTTGGGCACCAGTTTAGAATCTGGCCTCTTTTATTCCTCCCCCGCCTTCATCTAGAAGAAATGGCAATCCCCACTAATTTTTAAACTGGCAAAACTATCAGATTGGATTCAATTAGTCTCTTTCCACCCCTTGCACACGCCTGAAATAAAGCTTCTGTTATTGGAGTTTAGCTGACGATGCTTTTGTGCAAGAAAGGAAAGGCTCCAGTTAGTTTTTCTGTAACTGAAGCCATATGGAACTGAAACTTGTTGAATCAATAATGAAACATGTCTGTGTCACAGAGCAGTTTTGATTCCAAGACATACAGTGGACTGTTTGCAAAGTCACGTTGCTGGTTAAAATTGCATATTTTAAAATTGACAAATAATTTAAGGACTCAGCAGCTTAGGAGGATATGGTCTAGCTTATTGCCTGAGAAAGTTTCAAAAAATTCCCAGCCAGCCTGAGGCTGAGGTTCTCTGTTGACTCATTTTCATAATGTGTCTAAGTACTGTGGCAAATGCTTGCCAGCCATTTAGGCAAGTTGCTTAACACACATCAAGAAACACAAAGACCAAAAATGATTCCAATGTCCTAATTTCCCATCCATCCTTCCCAACACGCACACGGGAGCTGCAGTGAGAGGCAGGTGAGTTGCTAATGCAGATTAAGTTGTCCTTTGAGAAGCTACTGCAATTAATCCACCCTGTACCCCCCGAACAAAGAAATACTTCCGTGACACATTAGTGTTTCCAGATTTGGAGAGGATTTGACAAATGCCAAACTGAGCTTGCACGGCAAGTGATCTGTGGCAGAGAAAAGAGTGTGCAGCCTCCAGAGGAGGGCATGGAATACCTAAGAGGGTAAATAACCTACTTGTTCAAGGGTAGCATGTCTTTTATTTTACTTAGATGCTTGGCAGTAAAGGAGGGGGTCAGAGGATGTCAGAGGTGACTCTGAAAAGCTTGCTGGTGACTGGAGATTTCTTCACTTTCTGTTAGCATGCGTGTAGCATGCCCGTAGCCACCTCAAGTCCATCTATATTACCATATGAGGTATTCCCCCTCGTTTTGGTTCTTGGCCTCAGTGTCACGCAGTTTTGTAATGTGAATGTAAAGCAGCATTTTGCAGAACTCAAAAAGCTTTGGCAATTCTTTTTAAAACTCTGTGCCTTTCCAAGTATCCTTTCTTGGCAGTGCTGGGATAGGTCTGCCCCAACACTATCACATTTCAGAATCTCTTGCTTCCTACTGTCTCTGGGTGTAAGACAAGCATAAGAGCCCCCTGCTCTCGGAGCAGGAGGAACGCTGTGGCGGTGGACTCCAGGCTGGCAGCTCAGGTTTCCCTCTCAGGGACTGGGGGAGCAGATGCCTGGAGCTCTGTTCTTCCTGGGTTTTCTTTCTCTCCTCTCTGATTCAGTGTTGGGTAATTAAGGACTGAAAGGTTGCCTTAAGTGCAGCCTTGGGAATTGTATTTTACTGCAGACAGTGTTCCCTGTTATCAGTTATTGTACTGTAAGAGGGCCTAAAAATCCGATGCAGATATGATCCTTTCTCGGAAAGGTTTAGTATGGAAACACAATAACTATGGAGGCAGATAAGGAGATACCTACGATTACAGTGCATTGTGGCACTGTAAATGGAGGTAACTTGAGCCACCATGTGCTGGAAAGAGACAGGCACTGGTGGCAAATTGCTCAAATCCCAGTCCAGTGCCTCCAGTTCAGAATTTGAGTCCTATAGCAAGGGAATCAAAACACCACAGGGGACAAAATCATTACTAACCAAAATAGCTGACATCATCAGTGGTTGTATGGGAACCTGCCTATATATATATATATATAGAGAGAGAGAGAGAGATAAATATATAAATATAAATTTCCCGGTGTGGATTTTCCATAGCAATTTATCACTTCGGCAAAAATAAAAACCTCAACAAAACCCAAACAAATGAAGTGAAAAAACAAAAGAGCGCAATGTCTCATAATAAGCTCTTTCTGTTGTGGCAGCAGCTGCAGTTTCTCCTCTCAGATTTCTTTTCTGTTATTACTCAGAAAGAGTCAGCAGCTGCTTAGGAAATATTCCAGAAAGATTCACTGAGAAGTTCCTGGCTGTTTTTCACATACTAATCTGACAGAAGTAACATCTTCAAAGAAGGGACTAATTCTCCTGATTTTCCTCAGCTCCTCATAAATTAGTGGCTTCTGCTAACATGGTTATTTAAAAGGAAATAACAGCAGGAAAAATAAAGAAATAACATACCCAGGTGATGGGAGATAAGTAGGCTTTTTATGTCACAGAGGGTGTGTGGGAATTGCTTAGGTTATTTTAATGGTCAGGTTTGCATCTCTTCATAAACTTTTGCTCAACTGAACTGCTTTCCAAATGGGTGTATCTGGAGGCAACACCCATAAAGAGGGATCATTTGGAAGAGACATGACACAGGCTCCTCTAAAAGTAGGATACCTTCAGGCCCTATTAATTGTGGAGTTACTCTGGTACTGTCATTGTGCTCTGTGCTGTAGGGCTGGAGTGTGCAGCCATCTGAGTCTGCATGGAGAAGATGTTGGGGTCCAGATCAGTTCCTCTGAGCAGGCACTCCAAGGGCTGAACTTCGCTGTCATTTCTTGCATGCCTTCTTTTAACTGGGATGTCCCCTAAAGAAGAGCATTTCTCCCCATAATGTGGATGCTTAACAAGAGGCAGAGCTGATGCCTTTCCCCTGCCACTGGCCCCTGGATGTAAGACAAATCATATTCCCATTTCCAGGTCGCTGGTGTGTGAGGCCACAATTCAGATGTCATCTTTTGAGTGATGTTTGCCCATCATTCAACATCAAAGCATGTTTGCCCTTCCCCTGTCCTTCTGTGTCACAGGCAGCTCTGCCTCTGAGTGCACTCCAGGCAAAAATCCAAAGCTCCTGTCGGCATCCAGGAGTGGAGATGTGGGTCTTCACAAAGCAGTATGGAGCCTCCAAAGCTCTCAAGATCATTAATCTTGCTGCATGAATGCAGAAGTCGCCTCTTCCTCTTCTGTTGTCACTAGTGGGTAGGAGAAAAAAAAGTCCCTACAAACCCCAGAAAGCAGTGATTCTTCCCACAGGAAGTCTGAGTAAAAGCAGTTTGGGTCTGTGATGTCCAGTGCTGCGAAACATTGTCCACTGAGGTATACAAGCTCTTGGGAAGGTGGAAGAGATAATTGGAGGTTAATAGAGCTTTTACTGCTGGCTGCCTGGCCACTTATTTCTATGGAAAAATCCTGACTCTTTCGCTTTATTGAAGTGAGTTCATGATCATCTATATTAAAGAAAGCTGTATTCTGAGAACACATATGCATTTGCATACGGATGGTGTTCTCTTGAAAATTATTTGAATAAAAATAAAAGAAGAATCAAAACAGGAGTTTTCACTCAAGGGAAAAGTTAATGAACTCACTTCTCTTTCTTTCACTCCCTGATTAAATATTATGTTGCCATTTCATCTTTGTGCATGAATAGTAAAGCCCTATTCTGTATTTTGCCAGCTTCATTCATGAAGCTTTGTATTATTTTTACTGCAATAAAAAACCAAAAATTACTCTCTCCACATGAGAAGCAGAATGGAGAAGAACAGTACTTCCCAGCAGTATGGAAGGAGGAGAAAGTGAAAGACGAGACATCCTCTTTTGTTTGCTTGAATAGGCATGAAATGCACTCCAACATGTGCTGGCGGGAGCAGTCGGAGAAGACCAGCTACAGAAGCTCATCAAGAAATGCAAAAGGTATTGCCTGCTATATAAGATATAAGTGAGACCTCCCTTTCTGAAGAGGTTTTTTTCCTTTATTATTTCTGAGAGCCCGTGGGCTCAGTACCAGATTGTACCAATGTTTTAAAGTTGTCTGCTTGATCATTCTAATTAGGATCATGTGGATTTTCAGTGTTGGTAGCTAAGTGAATTTCAGTGGATTTTCAGTTAGACCAGCTGTGTACCCCTGGAGTTCTTGTTCTGCAGTGGTCAGGTAGCTCAGCTGAGCGAGTGTTACCCACATGGGGCACCACTTTCTTTTAGCTGGCAGCAGAAGCATCAGCAACACTCAGATGAATAAGCCCAAAATATGATTACAGATCTGGCTTGACATTTTATTAGCACTTCAGAAGGCTATTGCCGTGGATTTGTTAGTCTCTGGATATATGAAATTTGCTGGGAGTTCCTACCTGAGACAGCACCGGAAAACTAGCTCTGTATCAAAGCAACTTCATGGGGAGTGCCCATCACCTGCTAAATAGGGCTGGTTTTCAAATGTTGAGAATGAACATTGTTGCTTTTAATCTAGAAACGGATGCAGAGTTTTATAGAGGCTTAGTGCCTGAATGGTTTGCAGTCTTGTTCGATTGATGTTGAGATGTAAGCAGAGAGAACGTGAAATCACAGAAGAGATACTCACATGCAAACCTTGCAGAGCACAGTGTGTTCAGGGTGGGAGCTGGGTCATATAAATTCCAAGTAAGTGAAAATGGAAAACAAACAAACAGGAGAATGGGGAAAGGAGATTTAAAATTTAGAAGTGGGCCTCTCTGCCCAGGTATTTCATCTGTGCTGCTGTTACTGGCCCATTGCTCTAGGTAGTAGTAGCAAGGCTTCTAGCTGCCAGTCAACCATTTTCTTTTTGATAATTATTCACATTGCTGTAGAAACGAAAATTATCTCTATTTTCTCACTTCCCAATTGAAAACTGTAATTGCAGCTGCTCCCTCCTCCTTGTTTGGAAGTTTTACATGCAGAGAATCATCAGCCAGGCTTGCCTTAAATCAAATCTTTCCATGCAGCCTGGGTTATAATCTAGCAAGCACAGCAGCTGCCTAGTCTCAGCAAAGAGAAAAGCAGCACATTTCTCCAGCCACTGGTTAGGAAATTCTTAAAGAAAGGAGGCTATGCCTTGTCTGATGCCTTTATAGAAACGTAAAGGAGTCAGTTTCCTGAGGGCTTTCACAGATATTGCTAATCATCTTAAATTGAAACAGGGCTTCCAAAACCACCATGTAAATCCCCGTAACACACCTTCAATTTCTGTCTCCAAGGCTACCCAGCTGCCCTGATCCTCTGTGACAAGCTCTGGAAATGCCGTGATACTTCATTTCCCACTAGTCCTTCCCTGCTTGCTCTTCAATCCCCATTGCTCTTGAGTCATCTTGCTTCCAGAAACAACTGTTCCACAGCATTGCTGCGGTGGTGGGGGGTGAAGAGCTGGCCTGAAAGCCCATGGGAAGTCTGAGTGGAAGTCTGAGCTCTCATGCCTTCCACCAAGAGAGAAATGCTGTTTCCCTCAGGGATACAAGAAAATAGCCAGAGCCCCCATGCAGACTTGCCCAGTTTTGCTCGCTCATCTGTGCAAATGCTGCATTGGAGGTCTCCTTAAAATAATGCTAATAGTATTTATTCATACTGCTTTTACCAAACCTTCTTATTCTGCTATAAGACATGCAACTCATGCGTAACAGCCATTACTCCCCAGTCACAGAAGTGTGTTTTGAGTGATGCAGTATATGTAGCCTTATTGGACATTTTCCAGTGACTTTATATGCAGACACTGCTTTCTCACAGAGAGACAAAATCTGCCCTCTTCTGAAGTCTCTTGGGTCTAAATTAGTGAGAGATTTATATATCGTGATTTGAATCTGAATGTGTTTTCTTGCTTGCAGTGCCTATGGTCACAGAGTAGGCAAGGAGACTTTGTGCTGTAGTTTACCTTGTGACTTTTTTTTTTTTTTTTTGGCTGTCCAGGGGAACCACATGTTCAGCAAACACATTCTCTGTGTTGCCAGTACTGGAGCATCTTCTAAAAGAGAACATTTTCAAGGATGCAGGATTTGCAGAGCCACAGATGTGTGGAGCAGTGTCGTAGCAGAGAACAGGAGCCTTCAGCTGATGGCTCAGCTGAAGGTCTGGAGTGAGATAAAGCTTCTCCAAGTTGCTTCTCTGACTGTTATCCAAGACTCAGAGAAGATGTGCTGGATGAGCTGATGAGCCTTTTGTACCACAGATCCCCTGAAAACGCTGCAGGGTCAACAGCAAAGTGCCAAACTAGAATCAATGAGGCCTTACTGTAGACACTCAAGAATAAATAAGTCAACCAGTGGATTTACAGGCAGACTGTAACAGCTTGTTATCTGATGTCCCCTGGGCACAAACGCTGAGACATCTGCAGTTTTTGACCTGTTTTTTTTTTGTGTGTTTTGTTTTGTTTTTGTTTTTGTTTTTTTTTTTTTTTTTCCTCTGCTGGCTCAATAGCTAGTTAACTGGCCATTCAATATGAAAACAAAACAGAGGAAAGGAGACAGCGAATTGCAATAGGCAGGAGAGGCTGGACTATTAGGATGCCAAAAGGACTGGAAATAAGTAAGTACACAAGTAGCTTTGCTCTCCTTTATTATTTGTGCATCAGGCTCTCTGAGTTTGTTTCTGGAACTCTGTTAAAGGCAGAGTTTTCAATATGCCAGTTGTCATTGAACTTTTGTGTTGGTTTTATTTTGAATGTATTTTGCATCTCTAATCTCTTTGCTTGGCGCTGCAAGTTAGAAATTAACCTGAAAAACACACATTGAGACTTCACTGACTTTCCCTTTTTTTTGTCTGAGAACACAAAGCTCACTTCACAGCCTCTCCTGTAGTCCTATGAAGGGAAGGTAAGACCCCTAGAAGGCTGACTTCTGGATCATCCTTTGTACTGAGATCTCAGCTTCTTGGGATGCAGGGACTGCACTAGCTTATAAGTGTGGGAGCTGTGGAGCCTCTTTCCTGTTTCTGGGCTCTTGTTAATAAGGAGTGTGCCCAGATTCTCAGACAGGGTCCTAATCACCAGCTCTAGCCTAATCTCTTAATTAACTCCTGTTAATGTAAATGCACTCAAAAAGATTCTTTTAGCTGCAGTGTTCAAGCAATTAGAAGTCCTTTCTTGAAGAGACAGTGTGTTTCTTCTCTCATGGATTGATATAGTGACAACACTGCCTTGCTGTATGAGAAGGATTTGCCACATCCTGTGGTGCTCACTTCTCATCCCTGGATTATAGATTATTTTAAATCAACTCAGGATAATAGGTGACAGCTCTGTGTATATTATATGCGTAGCATTTCAATTTTGCGTAGTCAGAGACCTCCTGGCTTCTCGTTTCTGTAATTTTTGTGTCTCAGAATGGTCTAAAGTCAAGGCTGGGTTATGCACCTCGTGTAATAGAAGGTAACAAAATGTGAGGTTTTGGGACCTGCCAGAGAAATGCACTGTTACTGCTTCTGATTTAATCTGATTTATTCTCATCACATGGATTCATTCTCATTTATTCTCATTGCAGTTTATTCTCATTGCAATCAAGGTCAGAAAAGGATTTGAGCCTGTTTCTAGTGTGGCAAGACAGCAGTCCTACAGGTAAAAAACACAAAGAAGTGCTAAGCTCAGATTGACTTTACTGAAAAAAGCACGTTCCCAAAATGTAGTGTAACTGGACGGTATCAAGAGAGTGAATTTGGAACGAGTAAGGATTGTACCTGCTCATGTTATAAGCAGAGGCTTGACTCTTCCGTGACTTCAATTTTTCCTAGGAGAATCCATATAAAAACAAAAAAATGCCAAGAGAAATGTTTCTATTGTTTTCCTTCTCTGTTTCTAATGAAATCTGTTCCTTTAAAACAGAGCAATATCCTCCCCTATGATTTTTGCAGTCACATCGCAGAAAGAGAGAAAACCTGAAAGCAAAATTGACTCCTTTTGATTTTTCCTAGTTCAAGAGAGGAGACATGCCTGTGGGAAGGAGAACAAAAATCACACTGAGTAAATCTAGATTTTAAACTGCCTCTAATGATCAACAGCAATCAAACAAATATTTATTTCTGGTTTTATAGTTTATTTGTCTTTAAGCTGACAGCAGATCTTTGATATTCAGTCTTAGTTACATAAAAATATGCATCTTTTAGATTGGTTATTTAATTATTCACTTCTGTAAGAGTTCAGAGAGCAAGTTGTTGGGGGATAATTTTGTCATATTCTGCCCTAGCCTGTATTTTCTGTTCACTAATTCTTTGGTTGCTGATGTTCAATTTGGTTCTAGAGATCAAATCCTGTATGCACTGAAGTTGAGAAGAAAATGACCAGTAATTTGAATAGGGTGTTGATTTTATCCTTACTGTCCATGCTGTAGCGAGAGCTGCCATAACATCTAACATCAGATCTTCAATATCTCTCTAGTGCTTTGAAGTGCAGCCTCTCATACTTCATTCACAATTTCAACCAAAAAGCAATAGAGGGATGCAGCCCTGATGCTGGAAATGCAAAAGGGAGGGAGGCATGAGGTAGGAGGAGGTGTCATTTATTGCATAAGAGGCTGGATAACCTTTTTTGCATGTGGTTTGCTCATGTGACATCAGTGACATGGGCGTGCAACCCACAACAACAGACACAACCTGCCTGTTTTGCAGCTATTCTGACCCTAACATGTAGACCATCGTGCAGGGAAGATCCTAGAGATATGCTGCTAAATCCATATGAATGCATGAAAATATCATGATACATTGGGGCTTTCTCCTCATGTGTTTAGCGCTCAAAGTTTCCATCAAATTCAACAAGAGTTCAGAATGTAATGTGTTTATGTGTGCTTAAGTACTTAGGAGCCAAACTTCAGACAGGCAGATTTGAAAAATGTAGTCAGTCTTTAAATTATGTGCTCTATTGAAAGGAGTTTAGTCTAAAAAATGTTCACAAAGTTTGAGAGTTTATGATGTAAAGAGACCTGTAGCGTGTGGTGTATGCTTTCCACTTTTCCTGGATTTCATTATGCCTTCCTGCCTCACAGAACAGCTGTAACATTAAACCCACTGAAATTTGTAAAGTGCTTGGAGATCCACTGAAGGAAGGCTGTAGAGGAGTAAAAGGTACTCAATTTTCATTGTTGCTCTATCAGGCAAGAGAGTTTCCAGAGTGTCTTAATAATAAATAAGAATAAATAACTGCAAATGTAGAATCTGTTCTACGCTCATTAATAGGTACCTTTGGGGCTGTGGTTTCAGCAGAATCTCTTTTAAGGAGAAGGTGAGTATAGATTTGAAGATCTGAATTCATATTTCAATACCTTTCTTATGGCCATGGCTTGAAGCATCAGAGTGTGCTTTAGTAGTGCACGAACACTGTTCAGATCTACTGGCATTTGAATAATAGTGGTAGATTGTTTGACCGCTTTCTCCTGTCAAATTCCTACTAGATTTTCAAATAAATCATTCACCAATATTTTTTTCCCCGTGGTTTGGTTAGCTCAATAGCCAGCTGAACAATATTCAACAAATAAATTACTCACTTTTTCCCCATCAATCTGCAAATAATTTATTCACAAATACTTTTACATGAGGCAGCCAGTTCTAGCCAGGACAAATCAAGGTAATTTCCTACTCTTTTGACCACATGCCAGTAGGACTTTATCTTGGACAGCTCAATAGAGACAGGTTTTAATGCATAATACATAATGGGTAAGCTGAGTTTTTCACAGTTCTTTGTGAGCTCTCTGCTATCACCCATATTTCTCTTCAGCTACTAAAAAGGAATAGCAGAGGGGCATATATTTTCCATCCAGGTACTTTCAGAAACATTTCACAAAACCAACCACACAGCTTTGAGGGTGTAGGGCTCACATCAGCCATGGCTGGGATGGGGCAGCCCCTTGGCTGGAATGTGCAATCCGTTCAGTAGAGCAAGGCGAAATTTAACAAGAGCTGAGAAGAGGAACTGGAGACGAGTACTGTGCCTGCTCGGAAACACAAAGGGAACCCAGAGGCAGAATGAAATCAAGCAATGTGGAATTTCGCCAGCATGCTGGGGATAAAGCCCATAGCTCTTGAGAAAAGGGTCTTTAATGAGTAGCCAAGACACAGAACGGCACATCCCCTTGTAGATGTCTGCAGGACAACATTTGTGCTGTGGCTTCCTTTTCCTAGGGTTCTCATGCGAGCAGTTTGGGAGCTGCTAACAGCCCCCTTCCTGCCCTCAGGGGCTGTTGGGTTGCTGACAGGGTAGTTGAGCGTGGCCTTACCTGTCTGTCTGCCTACCCCTCTCTGATGTTGTGGAGAGCTCATGGCAGCCACACACCAGCAGCAAGGGGCCTCACGTAGCTCAGGCGATGGCACTGAAAGATTTCTCTGCTGCTTGAGGTTCGCAGCCAGCAACATGAACTGCACGTGAGCAGCACTTCTGCAGCCTCTGCTCCTAAGCAGGGTGCTGGGTCCTCATCAGGGTGGGTCCTTCTGCTGTTGGTCAATGTACAGCCCTTCTGAATGCTGTTTACTCGTGTACTCCATGCTGGATGTGGGCCTTAGATGCAGACGTCTCACATCTGTCCTCTGCTGTTTAGGCAACAAGGTGGGGAGAATAAGAATTGTTTATCCATGTTTGCCAAGAGAGAAACTTAGCAAAAGCTAGCAAGTGTATGTTGGAGGAGTGGTGCAAGTAGGGAGTGGTTGTGTGTGGGTTTCTTTAGAATCAGGGCGTGTTCACGTTTCATGCACATTTCATGAATAATACCATGTTTAATATAACATTCCAATCTCAATCCTTCCTTGAAATTCTGCTGGCTAATCTAGTTACCCCCAAATGAGAGACGCCTTCAGCCTATGCATTATGCAGAAATCTAGGTATGAAGAAACACAGGCAAACATTTCTGCATCATCATCAATAAATGAGTATGTGTTATCTACCCAAATCAACAACATGCTAAATACTGAAAGTCAAATGGGATGTCTTCCTGAGAAACAAACAACTGACCACATATTTACTCTGCATCTCATGAATAAACATGGAAAGTGCACAAAAACAGAGCAAGATATTTGTCTCGACTTTATACTTGGAGCTTCTGGCTCAGACTGGTTCTCATAGCTGAACTGTACAAAATGGAATTGGCAAGGGGGAAAAGTGACATAATCATATACATGTAACAATCCATTGAAAGTAGGACACACCAAAAGGAGAAGAAAACAGGCTTTGAAAGAGACGGTAGACTATCACAGTGGTCAGCTTCAGACCTGCTCTGTCATCTGTGCTGTCGATTTATCAGCCTGAGAGAAACAGCTCTCAAATTGAATGAGGGATCTCAGACACCTGCCTAAATTGTCACAATGTTCCGGAATGTATTTTAACACACCCTGCTGCAAGGCCATGTACTGAGGAAGGAATGAACATAGTGATGAATGGCAGGATAAGGATGCTCTCAGGAAAAAACAGAGATGCAGAAAGAAACTTGGGGATTCAACAAGGATAATGAACTCCACAAGCTTTTTGGGCAGTGTAGGAAGTTAATGGCCTGATTTCATTTTTAGTTATGATAAAAGGGGAAAATGAAACAATGACTGAGAAAGGATTTTTACTCTGTGCACAGCATGAGTGTATAGACTGCAATGACTGAACCCAAGGTGGGTGCCTGCAAGTCAAAAAGGACTTAGAAACATTGGAGTGTCTGAAAAAATGCTGCAGCAGCTGAAATTGAATCCTACAGTGGGAGGCTTCAAAGAAAACAGCCTATTCAGGTAAACAAGGAGAAGTGATAGGAGTACCATGTATAGTTACTTATCCATGAAAAGGGATGGATCTGCAGCTTTGCAGACAAAGACATAACGGGTTCTGATGTCTCAAATTTAAAGTTAGACCAAGTCAACCCTGAAAGAAGCAGTTTCCTAGCAGCAAGGATAATTAAACATTGCATAAATTAGTAGGTGGAAGAAGGCACTTGCCATTACCTAGAGTCTTTAACATGGGAAGTGTTGTCTTTCAAACTCACTGATCCAGCTGCGGGGGGAAAAAAATCTGTGACTTTCATATATGGGTCAGATTAATGGGTTACAGTGGCCCCTTTTGTCTGGAAGTCTGACTATGTGGGAGAGAACGTGTTTCTTACTGAAATAAAAGAGCGAGATGACACTTGTTGAGAATACCACACACGTCTTAGGATAGCAGGGGTTTCAAGACTAGAGTTTGATGAAGGATCTCGTGATGAAGCAGTTTAACCAGAATCATGAAAGCTGACTGGTAAGGGTGAGAGATCTTTTAACCTCTTTTATGAATTTGACATAGGGATATATCTTGGTTTACAGAAGTGACATTTTCCAGTGAATAAAAAATGTATTTGAATGCTGGCCAAAGGAGGAGGTAGAGTGGAATGATTGGAAACAGGCAGCAAGAATAAGCAGGAATATGAGGGTATTGTAAACGTAGGTGAAGACAGCCTTGTTTTGTTTGGACAGTCTTTTCTCAGTCACACTTGTGGATTCAGCCCCATTTGCGGTCTGGGAGCTCAGAGAACTTCAGCGTGGACAGGATCAAGTGTCCCCCAGGCAACTCGTGGCTGCAGCTGTGCAGAGATCTACTGTGTGCAGGAGCTCAGGTCTGTGGTCAAAGGGGTAAAGTTCTCCTCATCAAAGGAGGGTCTTGTTTCATTCCTATCAGGCAACACCCTCTCCACTATAGAGCGTAACAGAAAGAATAACAAAGTCCAACCTAAAATCCAGTCTGATAGTCATGCTCAGTTAAGAACACAGCACACACTTCCTGCTAGTGGGAACAAACAACCTTGCCCAAGCCAAGGCATGCTCAAGACCAAGGTGCACTGGAGATGCCAGAATAAAGTCTAAACTAGCCATTTTGAGTGGGAGCAGCTGCCCAAAACCAGGCATAGGCTCCAGAGATTCCCCACACCGGGAGATGCGTAACACGCACCCACCTCCAGCAGGGAGTCTGGGCAACAAACAGCAAAACGCGCCCAAGGAGAGCGCTGATTTCACAGCAAACGTGGCAAGGGGACTGAAACAGCAGACAACTGTCCAAGTTACCAGAGAGCCTCCCAGCGCCTCAGCTCTTTGTTTTTTACAAACAGGAAATTAAATCCCCCGGCAAACAAAAATCTCTTGAGCAGCCTGGGAAGAAAGGCGGTGGAGCTGTGGCACGAATACTAGGCTGCAGCATCCCCTTATTGAGTTAACTGGGAAAAGAAGGGGGGAAGAAGCTGAGTCTCCAAATAGGGCAGTCTGTGCTCTCCCCCTCATGACCCAGGCCATGAGCTCCGGGATCCATGAGGGAGCACAGGCCAGCCCGTGGAAGGGCAGGGGGCACGAGTGGGGCCGTCTGGCAGTGGGTTTTAAGGCTACACGTTCAGGGATGGGTGGGGGCACAAGCTGACCTTTTAGGTCGGGCTGTGCCCAGGTGTGAGGGAGCCCTTGGGGTTGGGTCTGCAGGGCAGCAGGAGCCCCTAGCTGGGGTTGTGTGAGGGCACAGGGGCAGCAATGACTCCCCCATGTGTGTGGGGGTTCTGTGTGCAGGAAGGAACCTCGTGCTCCCGTGAGGAAAGGCGGCACCCCCCGACCCCCGCACTGGGATCACGAACACGAGCGTCTCCCACCCTACTGAGGCGGCCCCACAGGCGGCGCAGGAGCGAGGGACTAAACAGCGCCCCAGCGCCATTCCCGGAGGAACATCCCCGGGCGAACCTCGTTCCAGCCCGGGCTTTCCCGAGCCACGTGTGGGCGGCGCGGACAGGGCAGCACAGCAACACCCCCCGCTCCCCGGCCCAGGGCTCGGCGGGCCCCGCTCTCCGCCCTCCCCTTTAAGGGGAGGAGGCCGGGCCGCCCCCGCTACCTGCGGGCGGGGGCGGGCCCTGGGCAAAGTTTGTCTCTGTGGTTGGCTGCGCCGCTCGGCGCGGCCGGTCGGGGCGGGCGGGCGGCTCCGTGCGCTCGCAGGGCAGCGAGCGGCCGGCCCAGGAGCGCTGCCTCCTCCCCGGGCAAGCCCAGCGCGCCGCGCCCCGGTCCCGCCTGAGCGCAGGGAGAGGCGCCGCGCAGCCCTTGGTCAGCATGGGGCACCGCGGGGACACGGCGCCCTGCCTGCCTCTTCTCCTCTTCGTCCTGCTGCTGCTCGGTGAGCCCGGGGATACGCGGCCGGGGGGGGCCGCAGGGAGGGAGGGAAGGAGGGAGAGAGGGCGGCCGGGGGTGGGTACGCTGCCACCTTGCCCGCAGGTAGCGCTGGGGAGCCGGGCAGGAGCCGCCCGCCGTGTGCGGAGCCCGGCCGGGGCGCTGCCCTGTGCGGGGCCGGGCTGTGCCGCCTGCCCGCCGGGCTGAGCCGGCCCCCGGCCCCGCTGCTCCCCCCGAGGGGTTGCTGCCTTTGGTGTCTCCCCGAAACTTTACGAGGCCTCCCTAGTGTGGGGATGGGGTGCGGAGGGGCTGCCTGGCGCGGTTCGGGGTCCCGCGGGGTGTAACGTGGCCGTGTGTCTGTAGAGGCTCCTCCACGACACGGTGCGTGGGCTGCGGTCCCTCGTGGGTGGAAGCGGTGAAATTTCACCTGGCGGGGGGGAAGGGGCTCGCTGGAGGGCCGAGCGAGGGATCCTTTCCTCCTGTCCCGGGAGGGGCCCCGCTCCCTGCTCGGGTTCTCCGGTTCTTCCCGGCTCCATTCCCGCCAGGCTCCCGGGGTTTTGCTGCCTCTGCCGGGAAGTTCTCCCACTAGGAGATAGCGAGTGATTGTGTAGGTGATGGTTTGTGCCGTGTTCAGGTAGTTGTGTAGCTGTCGTTGATGTGATATGCAGCATTGTTCCTCACCGGTGTCAGGCAGCGTGCAGAAATAAAGACAGCAGGCACTACTACTGCTAGTAGTGGGTGGTGGGGTTTTTTACTTCTTTTTTCCTTTTTTTCTCCCCCCTCAGTGTTGTACTTTGTAGCATCATTGATAACGCTGTTAGAGAAGTAGCAGTGAGTTTAAATAGAGAACCAGAAGACTGTTGGGGTTGGCTCTGGGCAGGCAGAGGTACCTCAGGTGCTGGTGAGCAAGCATCCCCAATTACTATATGCAGTTCTTGTTTCAGAGTGCTTCACTAATTTCAGGTGGCAAGTGTGAGACTCTTCCAGATTTTAGGTGGAAGGAGTAACTAAACAGTGCCCCAACCCTATTCTGCAACGTTCTTCTTTAAACAAAACTCTAGTCACTGACTTAGTTTGTGCGTGTACTTTTGACTTTGCTATGACTAATTTATTTTTTTTTAAAGTCGGCCAGAGCTCTTTACTCATGGTTTGGCTGTTGAATCTTTCATAGCCAGGTCTGCAGAGCTGAGAGTTACAGCTGAAAAGTCAGCTTCCTAAACCTGGGCTCATCCCAGTCTTTCCTGAGGCTGCTTGCAGGCAATCGGGTTTTCTGTCTGCAAGTCAAGATCCTACCAGACATAGGTGTCCACTGTGCTTTCCCTTACTTGCATCTGAGGTTAGTCACCTCGTTTGTCTCTCCAACATAGGCATTCTGCCAGCTGAGGAAACAGTGGAGAACTGCAGAGCTCACCTGTAGTGTTTTTGTTTAGAAACAGAAAGGGAATAAGATTTTTTTCGAGAGAATGGTTTAGTAGGACAAGCGGAAAATCAAGACTCTCAGATGCTCAAGGTCATGCAGCAAAAAGTAAAAACTATTAAGGATGACGCACAACAGGAAAGTTGTTTCCTTCTTAATTCGAGATGAAATAGAACTTAAAATGGGCATGCACAGTTGTATGGTCACTGTTCATGATCTGGTTTTGTCGGGGTGTTCAGAGTTGCCTTTCAGGAATTGTTTATTTTAGTCATTGAAATGGTGCTTTTAAAATTGAAAGTGCTTTTGTGTGCAGAATAAAAGCATCTGAACTTTAGTCTTACTTGTGGTGTGTGCTATGGTGTGGCTATTGTCTGATAAAATTACTTGATGGCTTCTATGAGATATTCCCAATATTAAGAGGTTGGGAAGGTGGTGTTTCTCTCCTTCTGGATGGGAGAATTATACTTTTGTGAAGCATTTCTAGCAGCTCTTTAATGGAGAGAGAGAGGCTGGGGCTTTTTGTTAACTAATGTGCTGCAAGTGTTGGGGAATTCTTGTGTAAGGGAGGTGGAGGGAAGGAGCTGAAGCATGGAAGAGTTCTTGAGTACTCGATTGTTTTGCTCAGATGTTTATGTGGAGGGGCTGCATTATCTTAAAATAATGCAGCAAAAGGATGCAAATGGCTGAAGTATTTGGCTGTGGTAATTGAGAATGTTTTATCATCCTTTCTTCTTGAAGCAGTACAGTTATAATCTGCCTGGTAAGGAGATTGTGTATCCTGATGTTAAGGCTTTATCTAGTCTGTCCTTTCTTTGCTCCTCTGGTGTGGTTAGGTCCTGAGAAGAGAGGGCAGAATGAGAGCATTTTGTGCTGCCATTGCTGGTGTCATGTATGATTTCACTCTGCAGCCGATCTACCTAATTAATCTGTGAAATGCTCTGGAAACCAAAATATCTCTCCTAGGACAAGGCAGCCAAATGCAAAACAGGTACCTGGTGGTTACCAGGGCTCAGACTGTAAACAATCAGCCTTCCAGTTCCTGAATTTTTTTTTTCCCCCTGGTTCTTGTTTGAGGTTCAAGGTAATAATTTCAGTGGATCTGAAAAAGACTGGTTTTTGTTTAAGTGCGATGGGGCATGAGGAGAGCAGGTACTCAGTAGATCCTAGGGGAGAACCACTGATAATGGGTTTCCTAGAGATGACCTTTTTCTTACTACTTTTTAGACCTGTGTGGCACTTGCTGTCCTCTATGATGAAAGTCAGTTCCAGCATGCCAGAACCCCAGGAGCCATGTGTTTGAATGAATAAGAGTTGCTTCCTACATCTCCTATCTGAAATTATTTTTGTTTCTTTTCCTCAGAAGCTACAACAATTAGTCACTTGAATCGAGGTTTAATTCAATCTTTGCAATAGAGAGCTTTTGGTAATTAGTGTAAGTTATTGTGATCATATACTTCAAGGAAAAGTGTGCTTTAATCTTTTCCTGCATTTGCAGCTAAAGTGGAGGCATTAGAAAGTGGGAGAGCCTCGAGGTTTAGGGCAGGGAGGCAATGTAAGGATGATTGCCAACGGAGTCTTCAAGGTGTGTTGGAGTGGAATCTGCTTCCTGTTCCCTTGCTGGTGCCTCTCACCTGCTGATGAGTCCAGGGCTGGTGCTGGTGGCTTTTTCCTACCTGTTGTTGGAAGAAGGCAGGCTCAGATCTTCTCTGGTACTCAGAGAAGGCACTGACAGCTAGACCTGCCTACCTCTGTAACTTTAGTGGTGATTAAAAAGTCTCCCAGAGGGGAAATACCAACAAGACTGTCCTGGTCTCAGCAGCTGCAGAGGCTGCTGAGGCACTAGAAGCATGTAGTGAGCGTTGGAACTGGGTTGGTGAGGCACTGAAGGGCAGGTGGTGTTGCTGAGGAGGAAGCTCTTTCCCCGTGGTTTTGTCATGCTGATGTATTCTCTTAGTGTGTAGGCTGTGGGAATGGAAGGACTAACAGTGTAGTGAGTGTTTTTTTGCTTTACATCCTGTAGTCTTTTGGCTTGACAAATGGCAGCTTAGTCACCTTTTCTTGGCTCTCTTGTATCTCTGTAGGTGCCTTTCTAGGGCTCCTTTTTAGGGAGTGTGGGTGCTTTTTCTGAAATTCTTCGACCTTGTTCTCCAGGTTTCTCGATGGCTACATTTCAACATAGCAACAGCTTGCTCTCTTTAGGTAGCCTCTGTTGTATTTGGCTCTAATCCCTGAACTGAGGTATAAACCTGCCTGGACAAGATTTGAAGTAAGCAGTAGGGGTCATTTAAAAATGCAGCTACATGCTTGATTAGAGGGGAATGTTCTTAAGAAATAGTATATATCCACCTGTCTGGCTGTGTAAACAAACATTCAGGGACATTTGAGATTTCAACTTTCGCATCTAATAAATGTATTGTTAATCTGTTTTTGTGTGCTTCTTTTTGTTGTTGTATAGTTGGGGTTTTTTTCCCCAATCTCCACAATCCTTGTCAAACACTAACCTGCATAACAGAAAAATATATTTTTTTTTTTTTTTTTGGTAGGGAAATGGTTACGTATCTCAATAAGATATTTTTAGAAAGTCAGTGTTTTTCATTTGTCTTGGTTTAGATGCCTTTCAGTGATATATTTTATTGTGTGTGGAGTTCTGTGTTTTAGAAGGGAGGGAAAATGTCTGAAAATGTGAATTCTTTCTGATTCTGTATGGAAGTCAATTGCTTGAAAGTTGGAGAGAACTTGAGGAAAACATTAACATGAACTGGGTCAAAGTAGGGGTTAGATCAGTGTCTATAAAAGTCTCTAGTACATTCAAAACAAAGATATTAGGTGGTATGCAAATTGTTTAATACTTTGGTTTTGACTTTTATTAGAGATGATGCAGTTACTTATCAGGCCCTTGTTGATGTTCTTATTTCTTAGATCTGTGTTAGTAAATGATAAAAGTCATTTTTATAGAGACCTGTGAGGTGAAGTTGTCTAGGCATACCAATGTTTCCATTTCTGTCCAACAATAAGCAGTTTTATGGATGACTCTACATCCTAACCTGAATAAGGTATCACAAAACTGGTTCAAACAAGCCAGGAAGAGACTGTAGCATAAGCAGGTTTGGGCTTATTAGAATCTCCTACCATAAAGAAGGAGTGAGCTTGTATCAATGAGATACCAAGTTCTCCATTTCTCCAATTTTTTTTTGTAGTTGATTCTTTAGAAAACTTCAAATCGTAGCTTTCTTCCAAGATTCGAACACCTGCTGAGAAGAGGCTTTAAAATAATGAGATCAACTTTTAATACACTTTATACATTATGTTTTGCAAGGGGCAAAATCAGTTTCAGAACAAACTGCATTTGGGATAGGATGATCTGAAAAATACCTGCTTAAATGCCAAAAGATAATGTCTTTCCAGATCATCAGCATATCTAAAATAAGATAAGAAGCAAGACAGAGGTTATGGAACTTAAAGTTTCTTGGCTTTTTGAGTTTCATATCAGAAACTATCTTGTTCATTTACATGTAAGCTTTCATAATTGTAAAGCATAACTGATTTTTTCTAAATGAAGTCTGTGACAGGAAAAAAAAGGATAACCTTTTTTTTTTTTCTCCACTGAAGCTGGAAGAGATTTCAAAGCTGGGTTTCCAGTGGAAACTGTAATCAACTTTAAACATAATCAGAATGCTGTAGTCAAAGTGATCTAGATAAAAGGTAGAACCAGTGTTGCTAAATGACTTTGCTGAGTCTTGTGAAGTTCTAAAGCCATATGGTGATGCTTTTAGATTTGAGTTGATGTAATTGCCATGGGGACTGCTTGAAACTTGAGGTAGTGCTGCAGTCGATGCTCCTTTTCATTACACTGGATGAGGCAACTTGCAGGCAAAGTCTTAGATGACAGGGTCTGAGGAAGCAGCCTGGGGAACAGTGTCTTTTGTATGCAGCAGCAGCAGCAAAATACTGCTGCAGAAATATGAGGAATTGCTGAAGCAAGCTGAAGTATTTGACTAGTGATAATCTCTGTGGCCAGATGGAATTTGCATGGATGCTCGAAAGGGTCTGAACTGTTAGCTGAGCAATGGGAGGAAGAGGTAAGAAAGACACACAGTCCTGGACAGGATTTCCTTTAAAAAGGAATCTGGGGGTGGTTTTTGGAATTAAATGACTTGTGAGCTTCAGGAATGAGAACTAATTAAAGACTGGAGCTCCCAGGCAAGCTGTCACAGCTGCTGATAGGCAGGGCTGCCAGCAATGCCCGTAGTATATCTGCTTGTTACTCTTTGTTATGAGTGCCATCTCTTAAATTGTTTATTATTCTGCAAGGCTTTAGGCATTCATGCTGAAATTTTCTTGGCTGGATGTCTACCACAAGTTGATTATTTTTTTTCCTCATGAAACACCACCCACCTCCCCCTTCCCTTAAAAAGTGCCAATATTTCCAATAGTTACACTTGGGGAGGGTTCAGGGAGAAGCTTTTTTTTTTTCCCCCTTTTCTTTTTGAGTCTTGCAAGTTCTATAATTTCTTTCTTCTCACTCTTGAACCAGTAGTAATCTCAGCTGCCAAGCTGAGAAGTTCTAGCACCTCCATGCTTTAGAACAAGAACTGGAAATTTGGCTGGAGAGTTAGCTTTGCATCAAGACTGTGGCTTTTGCTGTTCTTAGGAAAATGTCCAAATTTGGCCACATTCTAAGACTTGGAAAAGCATCAGTTTGTAAAAGCATAGTAGGGAATTAGTCTCAAGTCCCTGGAGAAAGTGTTCTGCCATTGCTTTTAAGGTGTCAAAGGATTACAGCTGTAATTGGGGGTGGAGAAATGGAACCCTTCTTTTTATTCCAGTTTCAAATTTCTGTAAATGTGTACGAAGTCTTTTTTTTTTTTTTTTTTTTTTTTTCCCCTTCTGTTCTTTTTTTTTCTCTCTTTTGCCAAATTGCCCAGTGTTGGAAATGTGCTGATCTGTGTGGATCACTGATCATAGCTGCTGTGAGAGTCTGCTGCTTGTAGCACACAAAGTATATATATATATATATCATCTTTTTATGTGTAGCTTAAAAAAAAAAATCAATGTAAACTTTGTGTTGCTTTTAACTTTTGTTCTCTGGCTTCTCTCAGGCTTTTTTTTTTCCCCCCCAGGTATCCATCATTGTCCTTTACTTCACACTGGCTGTAAAACAACTCCTGCTGCTATAGCTGCTTTTATGGCACTCTTTCTTTAACAGGCTTGATTAGTCTGGACTTGCCTTTCTGCCGACTTTCTTAAAGACGTGGTTTAGCTGTGCTGCTTAGTGCTTGCTTCATGACTGTGATTTGCATGCTGTTTGACTCGCTCTTTTCTTGCCATATCAGTAGCCATGAAAAAGAGTTTGCTGGAACCATCGCTGAGGGTCGTGTTGGTGAGCGAGGGTCCGGCTCTGACAAAAGCTGGCTCTGCTTAGGTTTGCCGGTCTTAAAAACAGTAATTGCCAATGTAAAGGACTTTTGTTTCCATGCATGTTCCACTGTTAGCTCCAACTGCAGAGATTTAGCGTTGTGTTTCAGTCGGTCTTTGATGCAATGTGGCTGTGGGGAATCTTTGAGCAGGCTGAAACACGTTCTCCTACACGCATTAAAACGATTGTTGCAAGAGAGGCATCCACGGGGACCTCTGCTAGCTTCTTATTGATGTGTGCAGTTTCATCTATTGACACACTACCCTTCATTATCACACAGTGAATCCTATGGCAGTGGAATTTGCTATTAAATCTGCCCTGCAAAAGAGAATTGGCAGGAGCTACTCTAAAAGCAGTGTGACCCCCTGCATTTGCAAAGAATAGCTTCTAAATATAAAACAGATGCTTCCTAAATTTTCAGGGTACCAAACATAATAACTTTGAGCAAAAATTCAGAATTTGCTTAATTTGTGAATAACCATTTAAGTCTCAATGCTCTTTGCTTCCCCCCAAAATATATGTCTAATCAGTACATATATTTATGCTTGAATGCAGGAAGTAATACTAAGGTAAAAATAGGGAATTACTTGTTAATGGAAACTGTTAGAATAAGCAGTGAGGTGTCTGCACTCTAATCTCTTCCCAGTGCTAGAGGGTGGCTGAGGTGGTGTATCTTCCTTTGCCTGTTGCCATTGCCAAAAACTATTTTGTGCTTTCAGAGCACAACCCATAATTTCTACCCAGATGCTGTGACATCCACCATCCCCCCAAAAGAATCTTATGTTCTTCAGAAGCCCAGTGACATAGTTGTATTGGGAGGTGATGTCAGTGGATGGAATTTGTGTGTGTAAAGAGCCTTTATGTTAAATATACAGTGTTCTTGTTCACACACAGTTCGGATGGAGATCTAAATTAATGCAGAGTAAGAAGCCAATTGCATCAACCCTGTTCCCTTTGATCTCAGGGTTTGGTTCTAGACAAGGCATGCTGTACCTTTTGGCATAGAGAGCTTAAGTGCTTGGAGCAGGCTTCATGGGTGAGAAAATAGAGGGCTTATAAGAGATAAAATCACACCGTGATTGTCTGGAGGTGGGAGGTAGCGAGGTAAGCCCGGGTCTTTCATGTCTGTCACAAAGCAGGGCTGTCACTAAAGCTATTGACAAAGCCATGGTTGCTGGCCACTGTATTGATAGGCACCTGCCAATAGTTGCAAAGCTGCTGACATCCCTGGGTTTGAGGGTTTATTTATATATTAAAAAAAAAAAAAAAGTTGAGAAAATGGCATATATAGCCAGGGGTCAATGGGCACAGAAGCATGGCTGTTGCTGTAAGTTAGAGGTGGGAGAAAGAAGGTGAGGAGAGATTATTGGAGCAGGACACACTTCCCAGAGAGAAAGAGAAGTGGGGGAATAGCTTGTTTAAAGTGGAAGAATTAGATAAAAGTATGTCTGCGTGAGATGGTGATGCTGGGGCAGTTATCCCCACAAAACAGCCTTGGTAAAAAACCACAGGCATCTCAAAGCTCTGCAAGCAGACCTTGAAATACCCTAGTTTTCTAAGCAAAGTTTTTTGCTCACCACTGGCAGGTAAATGGAATATCTAATTGTAGGCTCCTGCGGAGTTTAAAACAAGGACTGAAGTGTGATACATACGGCTGCAGGGTATGCTGTGGCATGTGAGTTGATGCTGGTGTCTGCCTTTTAACTCTGAAAGGGAGGGGTGAGGGGGGAGCTGCAGTAACTCTGTGAATGGAGTTATTGGGTGGGGATGGCCTTCCAAAATAGCCGAAGAACAAATGAGACTTCAGATAGTACCCTGGTTCCTGCTTATGACCAGAGGCTGCAGGGCATGTGCCTGTTCCAGACTTTGCCCTATAAACCTATAAGGATCAACAGAGATAGGCCAAAGCTACTTAGAAAGTAGCTGTTAAAGTTAATTTTGAAGTACTTTTCACTGACCCTCCTCTTGCTGTGAGCAGTCAGCTTTTAGTTTTTACACGTAGACAGAGAGTTTTCTCCCTGTCTGAAGCTGTAAAGAGACACCTCCTTGTGCATCTGGGCAAGGCCTGGTGACCTACAGATGGATTTAGGGCAGATGCATAGGGCCCTTCTGTCCCCAGACTTGTAAGGTAGATCCTTTCCTTGCTTTTAACAATTCCTACCCAGAATAAGAAACTAGTCCATGGACTTTTGCATATGCATGTTCCATAAAAGTATTGTGCTGGCTTCTCCTGTATTTTCTTCTTTTGTCTCACTTCTGGTGCCTTGGGATGAAAACTGGCTTTGCATATGTAGGTTTGGCCGTAGTCCAGCGTAAATTCTGTTCTCCCATGAGTGGCAGTCTGGGGTCAGCACTAATCCTCCTGTGTCAGGGCTGCCTTGTTGCTGTGGGATTTTGCTTGCAGTCCCAAGTGGGACTTTGGTCGAGTGACTGTCATAAGTACACAGTTGTTTCTTGGAATTAAAGCTCTGCAACTGAGGTTTGCACCTCAGAGGAGTCTGGTAACAGGAGAAATCCTGTTGACTGCCCCTTGAGCTGAAACAATGCATTCAGAGAAGCTATTTGCTGGGGAGGTGATGAGTCATGGAGCTACAGGACAAGCCTTGAAGAAGAGCAGTTTGTGCGTGGGGGTGGGAAGGTGTTTGGAAGTTTTGGCAGGGAGGAAGCAAGGGCCCAAGCTGCAGATTCTGTAAATGGCATAGTGATAAAGAGCACTTTGTACTGATGACTTTTTCCTATCTATCTATCTATCTATCTATCTATCTATCTATCTATCTATCTATCTATCTATCTATCTATCTATCTATCTATCTATCTTTTGCTGGGCTTGTGTAAAATGAGTTACTGGTTTTGCCTCAGTTGAGTGAACATTTGTCTGCTGGTCTGAGTAAAATAGCAGCAACTCTGGGTGGCATTCTAGTCCACAGGGTTGCTCTCTAAGCGAGGCTGAGTGACCTTGGTACCCTGTTTCTTACATAAGACAGCTGGATGTGTTGGCTGTGGCTGACACGTGCACATGTCGAGGGGACAGTCTGCCCTGTTTCCGACTGTTTTGTTTGTATAGGTGAGTGAAGAACTTTGGCCTTCAAAGTTGTATGGGTGCTTCTCAGTACTACTTAACATCACCACTTCCTTCTGCATTTCCCCAGCAATTGCTGTTTGAACATGCATTATAAATGTGAAGAGCTCATGGATTGATGATTGCTTTCAATACATACAGCCAAGGAGATTTTTAACTTCTGGTAGTTAATGCCATGCCTTTAAGACCTCTTGTGTACTCCTGGATGCGTGTCACCAGATTATGAGAGGAAATGGCCTGATGATTGTTTCTGTGTCTTCTTCTTCTTCTGTTTCTGACTGCTAAATTCTTCACAGCCAATTGTATGTACCCCTTCTCTTGCAATTTGATATAAAATTTGCTCCTGTTACATTTACCACGTTTAAAACAGATTTCTAGCACTTCCTCAGAGGCAGTGGTGTGTCTGGGTAAGTCATGCTGGGTTTGAATACTTCTTCCACTTTGCACATCTTTGGTCTGGCTGGCTGTGTTGTTCTGCTGAGGCATTTTTTGGAGATGGCTGGTTCACGCCTTTAAAGTAGCTTGGAGGGTCGGTGGGAGCTGGTGAGGATCTGTCTTTCTGCTTCAGCAGCCTCTGCTCTGGGAGCTTGAGACCATCTCCTACCCAGCCCGCCTGGACTGAGGTGGTTCTCCTTCTTGAAAAAGATGGCATGCATGCTTTGTATTGAAATAGATAAAGGGCAGTGAATACCTGCTGGGAAACCTGAATAGCACTCAGGCAGAATTCTGCTTATCTGGTGGCATATATTGTTGGCATTTCTAGGAGAGCAGAATCTCTCTCTTGCCCTCTTTCAGAACATCTGTTACTGTGCATGAAGTCATCTTTTGCCTTCCTTTTTCCCCTTCCATTTGAATCCACTTCTACCTAAATAGTCGTCTTTGCAGCATCGTAAGTGTGAATGCCAGCAAAGATTTTTGTCAGGTCGTCTTGGGTGTTTTGTTCTGCAGCAAAGTCACTGTGGGTAGAAGCAGTGGAGTGTATCCTTGTGATAGGGCAGAACCATGAGAGACTATGGGACTTGAGCTGAGCTGCCTTTGAGCTCATTGTGGCAGAATGATAGCAAAGGTATAAGAGAGATTTTTTTCAATAGGATCTCATTGCCAGTGAAACTTCACAGAAGTTTCTTACTGTATCTCTTTCAGAAAAAGGACACGTACGCCACCTCTTCTGACTGTCACAGCTGGCCTAATGAAAGAGCTCTAAAGAATATTGCCTTAGAGCACTGTGGCCACATAAATATTGCTACTGTGTTTCACTGAAAGTTTGGGCTGAGCTGTATAAATATGTATCCTTCCCGTGGAAAACAGGGTTCTGAGTATAATCTCAGATGAGATGAGTTCTGCTGTTTAGCAGGCATTTGTTTCAGTGATTAACCAGTGGACTGACCATGCCTGTGACTCTTCCCGAGCCGTCAGCTGCGTATTTACCTTTCCTTAGAGCGTGTGCCAGCTAGGAAGGAACTGTTTTTGATGATTTAAAGCACTACACCAAGAGATGTCTTTTCCAGAGATTTTGTAATCTGAATAATGTGATGTGAGCACAGCTCTGTTAGATTTGTAAACTCGCATAATGATTAGAAGGGAAGAATATATCTGCCAGGTGGATTAATGAAGATGGTTCTTTTCATCAGTAGAGAGATTTTTTTCAATAGGATCTCAGAGAATTCTGGGAGATCTCACAGATTGTACTGAGCAAATGTAAATGATGGGCAGGTAGTGAATTTCTTGCATTGAACTGCTCAGAGATGAAAGTACAGCAGTGTGAGCAGGGTAGGCAGAAATACAAATACCTTAAAACTGCCCAGGGAAGATAATTACTTAAGTGTTAAACTGATTTATTCTCTTTGGTAAAGAGGATCTCCTTTTACAATAAAGGCAATGAGTGCTGCTTTTCAACCTAGGGACAGACTGGACTTATGTACTTTAATACTTCCTAGCAATCCCTTGTCCAAAGCTTATTTATTCCTTGTGAAAAGAACAAAGATCTTGAAATAATCTGTGTTTTGTCTGGGGAAAGGCAAAACCTGATCTAGTTGTGTGCTTTCTACCCTGCAGTTTGACTCTTGGTGGGCTTAGGCTATAAAACTAGAAACAGTGGAGGCATTTGTCAGCTGCTCTTGCATTGCACTGTGGTGGGTGCTCTTCTGCTTGAAGTCTTTGAAACGTCATAATTTGATGTTGTGGATTTTAACAAGTTTAAGATGCTGGGAAATACTCTTCAAATAATTAATCTCTGTTCTTATTCCTGAAAAATTAAGTGGGGAGGCAGGAGGTGAGGTGGGAGGAAAGTTGTATAGTGAACCAGAACTCTGTAAATTCTGCATGTACCTTCTATTTAGATCTTCACTAGCAGCAGGAGTGCCTTTTGTTATTTTCTTGTAATAGTAGTAATACTGATTGGTCTCTAATAATAAGTAAACTTTCTACAGGATAGTGCTGTTGACATGATTTATGACGGCCATTCCAACAAGAGAGCTAAACCCAACTGGTTTTGTGATGTAGTAAAATAAAAATTTAGCAGTACTACTTTTTCTAAGTAGTACTTAGAAGCTCTAAAGTGTGAATTTACCAACAGTGAAGAAATTAAAAGGGAAATAAACAGTTTTGCTTTATTTATTTATGAAGGGCTTGTCAGTCTTATTATGTATTGCTGACATAGGACACTGTTAGGTGCAGACCTGGGAGGAGAATACTTTATTTTTAAGCCATCCACTGAGAAGTCTGAGTGCATGAATACTGTGTCTCTGTTTGAGTATTGATGAAGATGTAACTCTTTTTGTTTTGCCCAATGGGGCTTAGATATAACACTGACTTTTCCCAACAGTGCTATCTCTTCAGATGTTATTGTGAAACACGAGCAAGGAGAATTTCCTGATACTGCACAGCATTCAGTCCCTTCCTTGTTTATCCTTAATTTCTGATTTCTTAGGTATAGGTCCACCTTTTGTACTGGTATTCTGAAGAATGTGTTAGTTCATGTATTCTCCAGTGCTAAGGCTGATGAGCAGGTCTCCTTGACTTGACATGGCTTCCAGGATATGCTCTGAAGGGATCAGGGTTTGCTCTGCACATTGGGACAGCAGTGCTTCATGCTTTGGCTTTCTGGGCCTAATCAGAAGTACCCATGGGGAATATTAGCTCTCCCAGTGCATTGAGTACATCCTTTCTTACTTGAGGACTGTTTGCCCTCAAGTGAAGGGGCAGTTCAGGGAGACACTTGTTTGCTAGAAATCTCAAAGGTGCTTAAAAGCTACTACTAAGACTCTTCTCTCACAGTTTAAAAGTGGGCACTGCTAATTCTAGTGTCTGTGGCGAAGTCCATCTACAGCTTTTCAGGTGAATTTTAGCACCCTTGACTTCCTGTATTGGTGATCTACTTTCCACTTCTGCGCTCTATATTTTATGTTGTTAGCTGCTGTGATTGAACTAGACATAATTTCTTTCCCGTTGGTATTAAAATTATTTGTTTGAGAATTAAAAATTATTTGGTTGAGAGTTCTGAGGCCTAGTGCACTATTGCTTTTGGAAGGTGCATTTGAAACTTGAAATGTTGTCTGTAGTTATGGTGCTATGTATGCTGTACCAGTGTAGGATCTACAAAATGGCTGGTGTGCTGTCATTTGGGGTGAAGTCTGACTGTAGAGTCTTCTGTTCTGTTAAACAATGTTATTATGGGACATAACTGTTCTTCCCGACACAGCAAATGTGAGGATGCCTAGGGTGCAGGCAGTCTGCTGTCTGTTTAAATGTTAAGCTGATTATAATTGTTAGTTACTGAATAATTTCAGCATATCTCAAGTTTCACCCAAATATTAACAGCTACTTATTCTGTACGTAGGTTGTCTTGTTAAATAGTGTAACCTAGAATAGTTCTACAAGGAGACTGGAGCAGAAAAGAAACAATTAAGCATTTTCCCTTTGGGTGTCTTTCAAAAATTGTATTCTCCTCCTCTTGCTATTTTAATGTCATGTTGGTTCTCTATCCGCCTTTCACTCTTGTTTCATGCTCAAAAGGATTCCCTTGCTTTTGATTTTTGAGTTACTTGAAAATTCTGTCTTCTTTGTTTCCATTTTTTTCTCTCTTCTTACTGCTGGGCCCAGCCTGGGTGTTGCTGAGGAGCAGCAGTTAGCAAAAGGGTGCAGCTGCAGAAGTGAGGGAAGGCTGACACTAAAGATCCACTCATTCTCAGGTCTTGCCTCTGACAGTGGCCATGAGCGGGAGCATAGGGAAGAGGAGTGAGTGCAGCCTATTACTATCCTAGTGTATCATCTCATGATCATCTGTAGCTTGGAAACTTCTTAAGTTAGAGGTGGTATCCTCACAGAATCATAGGATGGTTTGGGTTGGAAGGGACCTTAAAGTTCCAACCCCCCTCCTGTGGGCAGGGACACCTTCCCCTATAGCAGGTTGTTCAAAGCTCCATCCAACCTGGCCTTAAGCGTGCTTAACTTGCCTAATTCCTCCGAGTATTTGTTGTCTCATGGGTGTTGCATTTGGCCACCTCTGAAGCTTTGTTTTCTGAAATGTTCTGGGTGAAAGCACCTCTTAGCTGATCTGTGACTGTGCGTCAGCTTTCTCTTTTAGCACCTGTGGTATTGACTGTCAAATGCTCAGCATGCCAATAACAGCAACAAAATATCTACCTCCAAAAAACATTTCTTAAATGTATCATGGGAATAACAGGAAACATTTTAAGATGTGTATTTAGGCGTGCTTAGCTCAAAACTAGTAGCTAAAGGCTGAAACCCAAACTTGACTAAGACTCCAAGGGGTAGTATGTTGTGATAGTCTTTTACTACATGTCTAGATCTGCATTTTCACATGTCTAATTGCATAAAATTTTCCCAAAAGCTTAAATGTGCGTGACATGCTGTAGTGCTACATGTTACTGTGTGTCCCAGGGAGGCTATTCTGAGTTAGTTCTAGAAGTGAGAGCACATACTGCTGCAGACACCGTGAGTTAATCAAAGCAGATTATGGTGAAAACTTGCTGGCATACAATCTAAAGGGAGAAAGGACTTTCGATCTGTGATGGGAAAATGAAAAGACCACTGGTCTTGTTTGGCCAGGTGCTGAATTGATGAGCCTTGCTATTCTGCTGCTGGAGGTAACAAAATACCTGCATTGAATACAGGACAGGGTTTTGGGAGGTGATGGGAGGCTTGAGGCTTTAAGTCTGAAACTTTGCAAAGGAAACTTTGTTCCCCAGAAGGTTAATGCTCAGAGCTTTTTGATAATTGAATCTCTTAATTTCTTGAACTAGCAAACTTTTATCACAAGAGTGGTTTTGTTGTGTTTTTTTTTCTTGCCCTAGAAGGCACAAGTAGAAAAGTGTTTGTTTTACTCCAGGACTGGGATAATTGGGAGCGGAATTGTACCAGGTGCTTGCTGAGTGCTTTGCTGGTTTCTGAGTCTCTTGTGTGTTGTCCACATGCACATACCTGCCCACCTGTTCCAAAAAGCCTCTTCTTTTGTCCAGTTAACTTAATCTTCCAGTGAGTTAAACAGCAGCCACATACAATACTGCTTCCTTTCACATGTGAGAACCGCTTTCTAGAGGTAGAATTCAGAGGCACAGACAGATAATTACACAGCTAATTTGCCTTCAAGCTCTTGGAGGCAGTGAATGCCAGGAAATTTTTTACTCTTGCATGCTTTTTTGAAAATTTTGGCTGTTAAATTTGTTGAGCGGGGATAAATGATGCTGCAAAGTGCAGGTGGATTTCATATCCTAGCCATACATGTGTACATGGCTTAGCTCACACTTGTGATTTAGAGAGGAGTTTCCATTTCCACTCTGAAGTTCAAATGTGAACATCCTTTAGGAGCACAAGCATCCTTTAAGAGGACAGTTTGCACCTTCATTACCATTTTAGTTGGAGAGGATTGAATTTCTGAGGTGAGTCTCCTCACTGTCCCAGTTTCTGCACAATGCTTTTTACTGGGAAGCAGTCTGTGTGTGCAGTTCGTATTCCTTTGGATGTACCTGAACCAGAAGTGTCACTCCAGGAGTGTATCTGCTGTGCTTCAGGTGCCTTGGGTATTTGGCCCGTGGCACCAAACCTCGTCCATCGCAAACCCCCAAACATGCACAATGTGATTTTTTGAGGACTCAGCACCAGCTGCCCTCTACAGCCTTTTCTCCTTTTGGACTGTGACAGGTGCTAAAGTACATTGTGCTAGTCTTAATTTTCCGTGTGATAGGGGATTTTTTTTTTTTCCTTTTTAAATGTTAGTGAAGTAAATAAGCAGCCTATCTTGAGTTCTATGTACTGATCTAAAACCTTATTCTCAATTTTCAGGAGTCTTAATGAAATCTTTGTTGGTATTTTTCTCTTTCAAATAAAGAAGAGTGCTGTGGCACGCCTGTTTTCAAAGCCAGCTGTTCTGCAGACCCATCTGGGGGTAATTTTATTTAACGGTCTGTGCGGGGGTTGCACAGACCCTTGTTAAAGACCTTGACTGGAATCCCTATGTGCCTTCTAGATGTTGTTTTATGTCCCTGACCTCTCATCTTTTTCTTGTCCTGACCTCTTTCCTCCTCTTGCTTTGGGAGAAACAATACCGTAATGAAAAATGTCTCTTCCTGAAAGGGGTAATTTTTTTTTTTTTTAATGCCAAGAGATGAGATTGCTGCCTTTTCTGGGGCAAGAGAGTTTCTCATCGTCTCTGCCATAGCAAATAGAAGCTCAGAAGCAACAAGTACTGTAAATACCTTGCAGTCCTGTTCTCAATTACAGAATTAGTTATGTAAATCTTGTATTAAAAGAGGAAGAGCCCTGATGTCTCTTAAATCATGCTCTCTGTGCACACATGCGTACAATTCCTTGTCTAGGAGAAAAATATCTGTGCTCCTAACATGCAGGCTCCACAGAGATTAGCATACTAAACAGTATTGCTCGGTGTGATCTGAAATTGGCTTTTAGGTGCTAATTGGATCTATGGGCTTTGAGAGAAGGGGCTGGAAAACACTGGCCTCTGGTTTTCCAGATTGCAGACAACAGTATGGATATGGTGGTTGTGTAGCTGTCCAAATGAAGTCCTCTGGGGGCACCAGTTGTTAGAGCACAAGCAAGGTAACTGTTTTGTATTGACTTGTGTCTTCTTTGCCTAGCTGTACATATCTTTTTGTTTTCAGCTTTATGCAAAGAAACAGTGTGATCCAGTGAAATGAGCACTAAGCCTGAAACCAGGAACGCCTGTTATCTGTTCCTAACTGTTCCTGTTTTCCTGCAGAATTTGGTCTAATTGGTTAATCTGTCCAAGTAGATCTGCAGCAGAAGACCTGGCAATAGGTGTGCTACTGTGCTTGCCTGCATGTGCTGACAGGGCACAGGCACTCATCCCCGTGCCATAACACCCGTTCTGTGTGCATCTACCAGTGCTCGGAGATTTATGGTGAAGATGAGACTGTTAGATAATTAAATTACAGATGAAAAGGATTACTCTATAAACTCTGAGATCCATCCCTCCACTGGCTCATGTTGCTGCAAATCAGTTGTCAAGTGTGGAGCTGTGGTGGACCAGTGCCATATGCTGCCTTGGTCAGCAGTTCCAGCAGCCCTGCTGTCCAGCCACCTCCTTCAACAATCTCTCCCAACAGCAGAGGCAGGCAGAGCAGAGCTGCCCTTCAGGATCCCAGCTGGAGAGTCTGAGAGCCTCGTCTGTGTGTGCTGGGTTGTTTGGTGTCGTGGCTGCTGACTTCTGCGATCAGGCTTTTCTCTGTTGCAGCTCTTGCTGGAGCTTCTGTGGTGCCTTTGCTCATCCACTGGAATGCTCGTTAGGAAATGAGTCTCTGTGTCCTGAGATTGGAATTGAACCCCAAAATAATTTTTGGAGAAGTAGAGGTTAAGATTAATAATATCTGGATTATGAAAGCATGCGGCTTCTTCAGTCTCGTCTTCCAATCCCGTTTAGGCAGGACTTCATCTGGTATGGGTGGAGTGTTAGGTTAAATTGTGGTGGACAAGTGCCACCAAATTTAAGCAGGTAAAGAACACACACACACACACAAAACCCCAAAAAAACCCAAAAAACCAAACAAACAAAAAAACCCAAAACAAAACAAAAAAACCCCCACAAAAAACCCACATCAAAAGACAAGGCAAAACAATCACCCCCAAAAAAAACCCACTGCACAAAAAACTCCAAACAGCTGTTGATGATTTTTTTTTCTTTTTGGTTTTAGTATAATTGTGAGTGAAAAGTAAAATAGTTTATATTGGTTTCAGCACTTCTTATATTTAATACTCTTATGTTTAATAGCATTTTGAGTAGGATTTTTTGTGTATACTGCTTAACTAACTATTAAAGATACCTTGGAAAACAAATGATTACTTCACACTAATAAAAATCAGTAACTTCTGCTTTTAGAAAAAAAGGAGCTGATGATAATGGAAACTATTTTTGGGAGAGGGGAGGAAGGAGCACTTCAGGATTTCCTTTTTTAAATATATATGATCGTACTGTACGAATTATAGATTAGTGAAACATGTGGATGTTGCTATTTCATCTTTTTAAAAAGTCTTTTGACAGAATGCTTTTTCCTAGCTTTCCAACTAGGTGCTGCATCCTGTTTGAAGTCATGCTGGTAAAAAGAGTAGCAGCAGCTTCTATAGTTTTAAACATGATCTTTCTGGGATTTGCATTTTTTGTTTTGTCTTGGATTTTCACTCAGTGTATCATTTTTACTTAATGTAGATGAAGATGTAGGAATTATCTGTTCTGATTGTTTACTCCTGTTAAATCCAAAGAAAGTTTGGTTTAATCCTAGTGGTGTGCTGTGTTCCACATAGAGCAAAGAAAATGGTTTGTCTCTGCCCAGAGGAAATTGCAGTATAGAACAAATAGATTTGGACTGCTCTGCTCACTTCCAACTGCTTTGGGAAAGATTTAAGATAGCATATAAGTGCAAGTTAATGATGTTACAGAACAGCACTGATTTTAATTCTGTATATTCCAGTTTGGGGACTCTTTAAAAATATTGCTAAATGTATGCATTACTCGAGTTGGAATTAATCTTATGTTTTTGTAACTCATATCCTTATTCCCCACTAAAGAAAATGTGAAGATATTTTAAAGACAGCACTTCTGGAAATATTTGCAGCCCTGTTTCCAACTGTGCTGGTGCTTAAGCCTTGACTTGTGGGCTTTACTGCTTTGTCAGCTGTTTTCCTTAGAATGTAACATATTGAACTTCTCTGCAACACAAATTACTTCTGAGGAGGAACAACAGAAAATCACCTGTCTTGCGTGGCAGTCTAAATACCACTTCCAGAATCCCTGGATTTTTTTGGGTCAGATGTCACCAGGTAACCTAAATGGGCTGCTCTGGCATAGTAAGTAAAAGTGGAGTTCTGTGAGACTATCTGAAGGAGAGTAAATGAAGGTCATTAGCAGGGACAGGTATGTATGGCAGGTGAGAACCAGGAAGAAGTGACATGTTGATTCCTGCATTTCATTGGTTTTTTCCTTCTCTTTTCTTTTTTGCTCCCAGCTGCATTTTTGAGACTTGTCAAAAGCATATCCTTAGATACAGACTTTTATCTTTAACTGTCAGTCAGTGGCAGGGAAAGGAAGAAGATTACACGTGATGGAGTTGTTTGACATCCAGAGAAATCTAAAACATGATCTTTAGTATTATCTTGGCCTGTTAGATGTTTGTTCTGTTTGGACCAGTGGTACCATAGTTCTCTGCCTGTCAAGGGCTGCTCTGTTTACCAAACTAGTCTGCTTTGCACAGCTGGGAAAGGTTTATATGCTTCTTCTTTCCCCTCTACCTGCCACATGCCTTGGTCTACCTTCCAGTATGCTGTCCCCCGATCAGGAAGCAGTGGTGTACAGTGGGATCTATGCTGACAGCAGCTGGTGATGGTGTTTTAAACTTTAATTGCATATTCACCCTGGTTTCTGCCTTACAGGCTTCCTCTGCAGTTTACTGGTCTCTTCTCCTTGTACTGTAGCATGAATAATCCGCAGAAGCACTTACAGCTAATTCCTGTAGCTTGTTTTGGCACAGAATTGAAATGGGTTATGTGCTTGGGTGAAAGAGATGCCAGTCAGCTGGTCTCCAGAAGAGTGAAGCTGAAAAAATGACCAGTGCTTTATTTCCAAGAGATAGCAGGAGAGGCAGTGCTGCCTTTTGCAGCTCCCTTAGCAGAGGCGTGGCAGAAGGAGATGGCTTTTGCTCTTGTGAGACAGTTCGGTGACAGTTTTCCAAAACTGGTCATTTTGGGCAGTGATCAGATCAACTGCTGATATCTGCAGTGATACAGTGTGTTTTATATGGTGAAGTATTGTTCTCTGACTGTCTTTTTAGACAGCAAGACCTTCTATTGCTGTTTACAGATTTGAACTTGCCAGTTACAATGTATTTATCCACAGTAAGATCATCCAAACACTTTTGTAGGGTGGAACAGGTCAGGTCTGACTCACTGGATATTCATTTGGCCCATTGTGCTGGTATTTTGTGTATTTAGAGTAATAGTGGTGGAGTGGGGTTTTTCTTGTTGCTGGTGGTTACATTTATTTGTTTATAAAGGGGTGGGGGAGAAGCATGGAAAATCTGCTTAGTTTTTCTGCTGAGCTTAGGTGGTTGTCTCCCTAGGTTCTAATGGTAAACAGCAGTGGAAGAGAAATTTTTCAGAGAGCTTCTGTCCATTGATGACAAGTGGAGAGTAGGGTAACTAGCCATGTAAGTCAGCAAACAACTAACAGTTATACAAAAGACTATGAGAAATTGAAGGTGATACCATAGCATAACTTAACTGCTTGACTAATCTTGGGGCTTTCTGTGATGGAGTGACTGCACTGGTGGATAACAAAAGAGTATCTGAGGTCACCTACCTTGAGTTCTGTAAGGACCCTGACACAATCCCACAGAACATCCTTGTCACAAAATTGGAGAGAGAGGGGCTTGATGGATGGACTATTTGGTGGATAAGGAGTTGCTTGGATGGCTGTGTCTAAAGAGTTGCAGTCAACAGATCACTGTCCAAATGGAGATGAGTAAAAATGTCCTCAAAGGCCTCTATGAAGACTGTTAAAGTGGCTTCAGGGAAGGGCTGGAACACTTTTCCTGTGGAGAAGCACTGAGAGAGTTGGGGTTGTTAAACCTGGAGAAAAGAAGGCTTCAGGAAAATCATATTGTGGTCTTTCAGTACTTAAAGGGAGCTTATAGGGAAGATGGAGAGAGACATTTCACAAAGACATATAGTGATAGGACAGGGGATAATGGCTTTAGACTGAAAGAAGGCAGGTTTAGATTGGATATTAAGAAGAGATTCTTTAGGATGAGGGTGGTAAGATACTGGAGCAGGTTGCCCAGAAAAAAACCATTTTTTGAAGTATCTAAGGCCAGGTTGGCTAGAAATTTGAGCAGTCTGGTCCAGTGCAAGATGTCCCTGCCCATGGCAGGGGTGGTGGAACTAGATGATCTTTAAAGGTCTCTTCCAACCCAAACCATTTGTGCTTCTAAGAGAACTGTGTACTAGTGAAAACCTTGTGGTTGCTTGGGTGCTTTTGAAATCCCGTTTATTGGCTGTATCAGGTGAGGGGGGTGAATGGCGAAGACAGCAGGTTGTTCCTGTGCTGCAAAATTAACATTCACATGCTTTCATGTGAGGTCAACTGGGAAGGTACTTGCTCTTTCACCCTATGCTGGAGATGTGGCTTTTCTGAGGTATCTCAGATGGAATGGAGATAAGAGCAATCCAGCAGCCTTGCAGCTTGATAGCATTTCTGAGGCTCCACTTAAGATGCAGTATGTGTTTCTTCATCCTGATAGAGATAATGGGTTTTAAGCAATTACACCCAGGCTAATTCCTTTTGATAAGAGCTCTACATTATCTAAAAAAAGAATCCTAGCCGCCTGGGAAAGAACAATGTAAATGTCTCTCTCACGGACTCTCTCATTTGCTCTTCTCTGATATCTTCAGTTGATATGCTGCAAATCTTTCAAGCCATAGAAATCTGTCAGTCTTTTTTTAGGTAAGGAGTGTTACAGTCAGGGAGGTGTAACGCTACTGTTGGCTTGCAAGGTATGGAGGCAGCCCCGTGTGCCTCAGATGATTCCAGGCTACTGTGGTGATTACAGCTTTGATGTAAAGAATCAAATTTGGTCTCTTTTAAAGGAGCCCCTTGTTCCTTCCCTGTGCAGGCTGTCTGATTATAAGGTGTGTGTTGCTTCTGCTGACTAGGGTGATCTGAATTTTGTAATTTGGAAAGAATAGCAAGAGCTATCCCTTTATTCAGCGTAGATCCCAAACCCATTCTATGTGTTTGTGCTGAAAGAAGAGTATAGTGATGTCATGTGTTAAGCAGGAATGGTAGGAGATCTCATTTACTTAGTTTTGGGGTTTTTTCCTTTTTTTTTTTTTTTTTTTTGAGACCAGTAAAGAAATTTCGATAGTTAGCTGCATTTCTGGTACTTATATAATTTTATTTTTTGTTTAATCTCTCTCACTTTTCCTCTCGGACGTGTACAGCATAGGATAAAAAAATTACCTGATTGCATTCAAAAATGTGGGAGGAAATATCAAAGCAACTTGTTGTTTGTGTAAATGTGTTACTTCTAGAAAAATAATGCTATATATATTAAAACAAAAAATTGCCTTAACAGTATTGAAAGGTTTTCAAACCTTATAGGCATGTTTTTTATAACTTGTTCTTTCTCTCCCAGATAGTCACAGATGACATTCTTGATGTGTAGCTGCCTGATGATAATTGGAGCCGGGAGAAGACGCAAGGGGAAAAGGGGCTGGTTGGAGATAAGGATTATAATCTCCCGTGCTGATATGCTTTGGCTCTCCTTCCTGAAAGAAGGGCCTGTGAATATGTGGCGTGCTGCCTGTGCCTTCACCTGCCTGCTCACTAGGGAAAGTCCCTGAATGCTTCCCAGCGGGAGCCTGGTCATTTATTTTTTAAGAATGGAGGGGAGAGGATTTGTTTGGTTATGATTCTGGTGGAACAAAAAAAAATATGCAAAAGTAAAATTTTTTTTCCCCTTCAGTCTGTGAAACGGCTTTCATGCATCACACACACTGTAGTTAAAGCAGTGCAGTACAGATGTGGGAGATTTGGGATTTTTCTGGAAATAGGAGCCAGAATGCACAGCTTTAATGGTGCGGGATCCATTGCTCATACTCCAGTGTGGATCATACTCCAGGAAGGCTTGCCCCTGCTCAGCCCCCTCACTTACACGGTGTTGCAGCAAAGTCGTGCCTAGATTGGAAATAAATGGAGGAGTTCAGGGAGTGAAGATCCTTACCACCGTTTGCAAAGTTAGCTGCAGTAATTTTTTTCCTGTCATAAACTGTTGTGAATCTGAAAGGGCTGCTGTATTTTCTTCCCAGACAGGGTAATGTTTAGTTGGCAAATGAAACAACCTTTTGTTCGGAAAGCTCTTTTGAGATGAAAGGCGTCAGCAAAGTTGTTGCTGTGTCTCCTGTGACTGCCTTGGTTGAGGAGCTGGACTGTGTGTTCTAAGTCTTTCTGATGCAGAGGCTCTAGTGCTTAGTCTGAGCCAATTTACTCATTCGTTAGCTCTTACTTTTTTGGCTTTAATTGGCTTCCTACTGCATGTCACATTGCATTTTCCTTTGGCTGGCGGATGTGGAGTCGACCTCCTTCTCTGGGCTCCTAAGAGAACATGTTTTCTTATTAGATAGAGCTGTCTGGTGTTAGGCTGGAGGAAGCACCTTGTGAAAGAGAGTGCTGAAGCATAAGTATGTTCTTTGCAACAGTGATACCTTCTCAGCCTTGTGGATGACTCCACAGGTTACTTTTCATCTTGTTCTTTCATAAGTGATATGTAGGTGCAAAATGTGTGTGAAGATGAAGCTCCTGGAAGACTTTCCACTCTATAGCAGTGTCCCTAATGCAAGAGGAAATCCTTAGCAGCCCTTTCCTTCTGGAGTTGTGTAGCTTGTTCGGAGTTTAAACAGATTACCTGTTCTGTAGATCCTGCACTATTTTGCTACCTTGTTTTCTTGGTTATCGTAAAACTGACAGGCTGCTATTTAATGTACTCAGACTGACTTCACAACCTATCTAGTCATCTGCTTTCCTTGTTCTCCTTTTTAAAAGGATTTCATTTAATGACAGCAATGAGATGGTGCATCTAACTGATGGGACAAATTAATTTAAGTACTGTGTGGACTAGGGAACAAATGCTAGCCCAAAACTGCCTTGGCTATGTCTGTGCTGTCTTGCTTCTGTATTATTCATATGGCAGACCCCAACTTATTATTATCCTACCTTGATCCCCACTTAATCTGTGTTCCTAGTGGAGTATTTCCTACGTTCCCTTGGGAGAATCCTCTACTCAAGTGCTTGGCAAACAGCCATTAAGGTTTTGTGGTTGGCTTACATTTTGTGTGTTTCTGGCCCAACTCTGCAAAAGGACCAGTCCTGTCACCAGGCGAATGAGCCCAAGGAACAAGTCCCATGCCTTATGTTTGTGTGCTGGCCTCCTTACAGGTGCTCTGTTACTATTTGTTTTGGAATGCAGTTCCTTGCAATTTCATCTGGTGGGCTGGGTAATTCTGTAAAAAATAAAGTTTTTGTATTTAGGCAATTAATCTTGTGCTCAGGCAAGTTTGATGTCCAGCATTGCAGTTATGATACAGAGCCAGTTACTGAGTTCTTAATGAATGCAGATCTTTGGTGAGCTCGGTGATACGGGAAAATACTGAATTGTCAAAGTTCTGTTGTTTTCTATCACTAGTGTATACATTGTTTTGTCCTCCTCCATCTACTTCTACAGTTAAATTGGATTCAAGTGAATTCATTAAGAGCATGTCACGTTATATTAACAGTGAAATATACTAGGTGCCATGAAAAATAAATGTTTCCAATAATTTTATGGGGTTTGAAGCTTTTGTATCATGAGAGCTGAGCTTCGATTGCTCTGGGAAGATGAGGGAGTGTATGCAAGTAACACAGGTCTCTGTAAGAATAAAGTATTTGTAAAAGCTCCTCACTTATCTGCCAGAGTATTATGGAGCTCACCTTCTGCCAAGATCAATGTCTGTAGCTCTGTGCCTTCTGCTACAGGACATGAAATGCTAATCCCTAATGCACAGCAGAGAATGTAACACCTTGTTTAGTAGCTAGAGATGTTCTTGATGCAGGATGAAAGGCAGAACCTTGAATTCACAGCCTGCTGGGTCACTTAGAAATGCAGCTCACACTTGGAGGATCTGCCCTGTGCATGCTCCTCCTCACCTGTGGGCAGGACACAGCGAGTGCTCTGCAGGAAGTGCTCATTCTCTTGTGTTGAGATGTTGCCTCTGCTCCTGCCTTTCGAGAATCCTAATTTATCTTAGTAACAAATCTAATTGTTTGTAAAGTATAAAATTCTGTTACAACTTGTCCCTTTTCTGCTTCTGCAGCCTGTTCCACTGCCCTCCTTCCAGCCTCAGGTTAATCAGGAGTTGCTTGTGGTACTGTGCTGTGAAGAGGGGGATAGTCCTTGTTTTACAGCAATAGGGCACGGACTCCGAACAGATCCTGTGAGGAGTCCCTGTGTGCTCCTTTTTCCCTTTGACTTGCCTTTTCTTGAGAAGGTGCTAATCACCCCCTACCTTTATTTAGTGTCAAAGGGTCTTTAGTGACCTTGGAAGAGGAGAAACTGGGCTGTCGATGCTAATCTCAAACACAAATGTGCAGCCCTTGCCACATTAGTCATGCCTTTGTCACCTCTAGATTGGATTAGTGCAGTGCACGGTATGTGGGTCTACAGCTGAGGACACATGCAGAACAGTGTTGTCTGCTTGTTTTAGTGTCACGGGAGAGTATTTTCTAGAGAGATGTCAGTGTTTGAGGAGTGCCCTCCGTCAGGATCCTGAGCTGACTTCCCACAGTGGTCTGCCGGAAGCTGGTTTGGCTGTCAGGCAGTGCTTTAAAGCTTACCTGCTGCTGTTACCGTGTTCTGTAAGAGGATAAGTCGAAGGATTGAATGCAACTTAAGGCTTTGTGAGGAAATACATATCAGAGCCCTGTTGCTTGCTTTGTTTTTTGTTGACTGTTTTCCTATATTGATGATATTGCTGTGTGTTGCTTGGGTTAGGAGAGATGTCCTTAAAGACATCTGGTTGTGGAACAGTATGTTGGCAGTGGAAGTTTTTCTCTCCAATGCTCATGTGAATGATGTCCAGTCCTTATTAGGACCAGTCAATCACTTAATCAGGTACATAATAACAGTCTTCTGGGAGGGATATAAGGGGTAAGAGATTAACCCCAGTCTGCATTACAAATAAGTTTAATGAAGTATTGATGTTAAATACAGAAGGTCATGGCAGTGAGGAAATTGGACTATTATGACTGAGCCTGGACACGTGAACAGCCTGCAAAGCAAAGAGCATGGTAGGAGTTATGAACTGGGGAGGTAAAAGCAGTGTCAGTTCTTGGTTCAACTGTTTGCTGAACTGTAACTGGGGATAAAAATAACCTTTTCTTCTTGCAGTTGTGCTCAGTGTGTACAGCTGCTTGTGTAGTTTTTAAATGGCCACAGAAATCTTATTCTTTACTATCTCTTCTTCCACGCTGCTCTGGAGGGGACAAGCTGCATTTTTATAACAGGTTCCCCAGTGGGTAGTTTCTGTCCTCAAGACACTCTTTTGCCCACACTGGAATACGTATTGGTATGATGATTCTAAGCCAGCAAGTGGGGCCTTAATCTACAGCTGGAAGATGTGCAAAGTGATAGAAGGGCAAAGCTCAGCAAGTATTTTGGTGTTCATGGCTTTCCCAATGCAGCTGGTGAATTGGAGCAGTTGGGGGTTACTGTACTTTCGGTTGGGGGTTGTTTGTTGAAAATTGGCTTTGCCTATCCCAGATCAACCTTTGGTCTAACTGCTTTTGATATTGCTGGACGTCTACTTGGTTTTATCAAAATCTGTCCTTTAGTGTTCTGGCTTCTGTTCTACCTGGCCTCTAAAATATTTTGCCATGGATATGGAGCTGATGGGATGCAGTAGGCTGTTCATGTTTGGAGACTGAGTTTAGGTAGGTTTAAGTAGGACCTATCTCTGAAGAGATTTCTCTGATTGGAATTATGAATCAAAGCAGTTTTCTCTTTTGAGAAGTAAGAACCTGCCAAAATGCATGTGTAGCTGCTGGGGTTGTTCTCTGGCTATAGAGCCAAATCAACCAGAAAAGTCTCCTGCTGTGTCTTCACCAGGTCCTCTGGCTTGTTTATGTGGTTCACACTTTTGCCTGGAGCATAATATACGGCTTTGCCAGCCTTCTGCGGAGATCTGCTGTTGTCCTCCCATCCTTCTAGTGAGACACTCACAGAAAACATGGTCTGAGAACTGTGTGTTCCTCTGCTTATGCTCCCATGTTCTGGGCTGTCACCAAAGAAGGAAACTATGCTAGAAATAGGTGTGGTTGCAGGAATCCACTCAACCAAATTGTGTCTGTTCTAATCAGTTCTTCCTTTTAAATCAATTTGGAAGGCAAAGAATCTCACCTGTGTTAGTGAAGCCATGACCCTTCAGGGCAGCAGTGACTATGCTCATTTTTGGAAAACATAAATTTAGAATTCTCATGACTCTCAAACGAGGGGAGAGTGTGTTTCCTGTTTCAAACCCTCCAAATGCTATCAGCAGAAGTCTTATAAAAATCCCTGATTAGATTATGCCCTCATTGCAGCAATGAAGGTCACTTATTGTTGTTTAAGCATCTTATGTAGCACTTGGCTTGCAGCAGAGATACTGCTGCCCATTGGATCTATGATAATTCTCTTCTTTTTTTTTATTCTTTACAATTTTTTTTTCTCCACGAGTGTTTTGTTGCCTGACGTGGTATTATATAAGCAATGAAACCAAGATTGCCCACACTAGAAGGGGTGTGTTCAGGGGCTCCTGCTCCAGTGAGATGAAATCTTAATTATTGCCTTTACTAGTTCTAGCTTTCTGCAGAGTGGGATGCCCAACCTTATTAGATTTTTTTTTTTTCTTCAAGTCTATCCTGATAATTTCTTTAACTGTGTGTTCCCTTTTTATTCCCCTGCCCAGCTTTCTGCAGAGGGCGTATTGTGAGAGTGCCCAAAGGTCCTCTTATTCGAGTGGTGGGCACGGAGGTGGCGATCCCCTGCAGCGTTAGTGACTATGATGGACCCAGTGAGCAGAACTTTGACTGGGAGTTCTCCCGGGACACTGACTTCGTGCGGATAGTGAGTACCTGGGATTCTACCTTCACCTCTGAGGAGTACCAAAAACGCGTGGGCCGCGGGGATATCAAACTGAGACGGAGCAGCAACGATGCTGTGGAACTTGTGATTAGAAACATCCAGCCAGCTGACCAAGGGAGATACAAGTGCTCCACGCCCAGCACTGATGCCACCGTTCAGGGAAATTATGATGCAGAGGTCCAAGTGAAAGGTATTTCTGAAGAGTGAGGTGTGCTTTAAATTTGGTTTTGATATTGGTTACAGATGTACCCTTAAGGTTGTTTAATTTCTGTTGTTTATGATCACTGTGATTTTTTTGTTTTTATTCTTTTTTCTTCTCGTTCTTGTTTAATTCTCCTAAAGCCAAAATTGAAAATTGAGAGGTATGATAGCAAAGGCATTTGAGGTGAAGAAGTGAAGAGAGTGTTTGCTATAAACACCACTTTGCTTTTTTTTCTGTCTAATAAATATGTAAATAAAATACTAAGCAGTGGGTTTTCTGAAGATGTCTGCAAGTATTTCATGTCCCTCTGGGTAGAGAAGCTAACTTCAGGTAAAAACTACAGACTATCTTTCTTCTCTCTCACTTTTAGTGTCATTTAGGGATGTTTCTGTATGAAGAAGGTAATCTTCCTTTTGCCCTTTAGAATGTTGATACTACAGTCACACCCTGTCCTTGCTTTCTCATTTAGGACTCTTTAGTAATGAATTGGGAGACTATTTTTTTTTTCCCCAGTGTCTTATCTTTTACTCCCATGAAAATCAAGACAATTTTGGATGGGAATAGACAGAATGATATTTGGATGAGAAATTGAAGTGAGGGGAAGCATAAATGAGTTCTTGTCTTGGCTTGTTTAAAGCAGAGCACTTCCTTTAATGGTTTTTCATCTGAATTTCCTTGTTCCTGGAATATATTTATGTGTGGAAGAATAAATGATTGTCCAGGTGTTGCTCTGGGGTAGTTTTACTACCTTATATCTTAACAGGTCAGTGTGGGTGTTCTCTTCTCGCTTCTGTTTTATGATGCTTGTGTTTTTTGGTCTTTTATTTTTCTTTTTAAACAGTGATTTCCGATGGCTTGTCCGTGAGCGGTTCAAAAGGACGTTCCTCGACGCCTCTCCGCCTGTCTGAGGGGGACTCCTTCAGGCTGCGCTGCTCAGCAGTTACCACCTCTCCAGAGCACACTCACCTGCATGTGACCTGGCAGATCAAAAGTGGATCAGCTTGGCAGGACATCCTGTCTTTGACTCACGAGGGCAAATTCCAGCCGGGCGCTGGCTACGAGGAGCGGTACCGCAATGGAGATATCCGCTTGGACACGGGGGCGAACGACACGTACCGGCTGTCTGTGTCCCAGGCTTCCTCGGCGGATGGGGGGGCCTACAGGTGTCTTGTGAGCGAGTGGGTGAGAGGGGCCGATGGCTCGTGGCAGAGGATCCAGGAGAAGAGCGTGGAGATAGCAAGCGTGTCCATCCAGCGGACGGGTGAGTGTTACTGATGGGCTGGGTCACCGCAGGGCTGCGTCCGCCCTGTGATGCTTCGAGAAGCAGAAGTTGGGCGAGCTGGAGGAAGTGAGGATACTTTACAGGAGAACCTAGAAGGGCTGTCTGAGTCAACAGAAAAATGTCTGGCATGATTTTTCTAGCTTTTATTTTGGGGAATTGATGGCATGGAGGGGTTGCCTGGAACCTCTTAGATGCCTAGATCAAACTTTTATCCTTAGTTCACTTTAGATGGCTCCTGGTTTTAATATTTCTTAAATAAGCATTATCTTTAATCGCTGAGCACCCCAAATCTTCTTTCTGTTCTCTTCTTAATATAGGGTTTCCCCTGGCACTAAACAATTGCACTTCCCCTGTGAATGTGGCTTGTGATTCAGTGAGAGATTTGAAGCTCTTCTGTATGTTGTTTATCAAAATAGCATATCAAGAGAAAGGAGGAAGACAATGATAATTTAACAGGACAAATTATTCAGTGGATTTTTATCACTGACACTGGATCACTGGTCTGATTGCTCTACTGTGTTAGCAGGGGTCTAGGACAATAATGGTTCTGTTAAACACATCATTGCATGCTTGACTAAGGAGACAAAAATACATACAGTGCTGTGCAAGGATATCCAGAGATCCCTGCCCATACAGATTTCAGGACGAGATGCACTAAGCACTTAATTGCATTAGCATTATTATTGCTAGTTGGAGGAGGGGGAGCGGAGGTGATGCATCTTATCACTCAATAGGTGGAACAACAGGCAATGATGGTCCCTCAGAAATATGAGATTATCATGGTGTTTTAGAGGTATTCAGACAGTAAGGGTATCTTCTCATTTTTGTAATCCTTTAACCACTGTAGGGAGAACCCAAAACTCTGGGTTTTTTTGGCTAGCTCATTTGGATGTAGTTTTAGTATCCTGGTGGGAGTTAGCCTGTGAAATCTGACAGGATTAATCTGCCCCCTCTTTTTCAGGGTGTCTGTTGCACAGTAAAGCTTGCATATGCTCCCTGGTGAGCCAGAATTTGTCTAATTAAGAGGTGTAATTCTGTGTTTTGTCACACTTTTGGAGAGTTTAGTTTAAGCAAGTGGGGTTTAATCAGTGGCTGTAAACAGGGTGAGGGTGGCCAGGACCAGTAGTATTACAGTTTTTTTGATGTGGTTTGGCTATGTGGTTTTGTTTGTTTGTGGGAGATTTTGTTTGTTTTGTGGTTTGTTTTTAAGAGCTTTTTTGCCTTCACTTTTAGCTCAGTCATTGGCAGCATTGGCACTTTGTTAGGGGCATGAAGTCTTTTTCAAAGTTGTGCTAAAGGGGATAGGTTATTCTCCAGCAAAATGTTGTATAAACATGCTGTAGTAGGACTTGGAAAGAATCTTGTGCTGACATCTGAAATCTCTGCACTTGCATGCCAAAATGAACTTGAGTTGTAAATGGTTCTACACCTATGGGTAAACTCTCTTGAAGTCCCTCTGTGTACATATTATGCCAGGTTCTGAATGCCTATCACTATTTCATGAAGAAGAAATGTTCCTTGGAGAAACACTGCTCTTAACCTTGCAGATGAATCTTATTTTGTATTCTGGTTATTAGTCTGTTAAATTATCTAGGCTTTCCTACTGATTCTGATCCCATGATAAGACAGTGAGGCAAGTCCCAGTGAGATATTCATCTGGACTTTGTTTTACCACTGAGGTAGGGTTGCTACCCTCTGTTCAGTTTGACTGCTCTGGGCTATCAGGTGGTGAGGAGTGAGATGTGCATTGCTTGGTTTTACTGGCTGTATAGCTCTGACTGCTCAGTTTGGCTCTAGACTTGTCTCTTTTGTTATCTCTCACTCCAGATGATAAAACCCCAGGAAGTTTTTACAGATGGGTGACTATTATGCAGTAGAACATGGTTTTACATAGAAAACACTAAACTGCAGCAGAGACATAGCTGGCTGTATAAAGCAGGTGTCTGTGTTCTTATTCATGCTCTTGGTTGTAGATCTGCTGAGAAGAGCCACTGCTGTAGCAGCCCTGTCCACTGGCCTCAGTGGAGACTTGTAAGAGCAGCTGCATTACACAGTGTGGGAACGGTGCTGCACTGAGATCCAGATCTAATCTTGAGGCAGTGTGGAATGAGGGAATGAGCAAGTGAAGACATGTGGTAGGCAGGTAACTTGGTGAATGATTTGCACTGACTTTTACAAATGAATACACATAGTGCTGCCGGTTCACCTCTCACCAGTAACCAAGGCCAGCTTCTCTACACCTGGCCTTGACACTATGATTCCTTGGTTTTCTTTTAACAAAGCTATGACCAGCTTGGAAAACTACAGAACACAGAAGGTCCTGTTTAAATGCTGACTATGACCATATGTGCTATGTATATTAAAAATATTCACTAGCCAGTGGAGGAGATTGTTAAATGTGTTTTGAGTAGCTGTTGGTGTTGCTTTAAAGTCCCCAATGTGCGTTGTCAGAGCAGTAAGTGGAAGTGTCAGGAGTATAGGGAGTTACTGCTGCCTTCTGTTCGCTTCCATTTCGTGTTTCTGCAACACACCTGAGGTCAGTCAGGACTCCAACATGTGGCCATCACTGCTTCTCATCTAAATCTGTTCTGTTAGAGGAGCTCAAAAACATGTCATCAGAAACCAACTTGAATTTCTAATGTAGTCCTAGTGATTTCCATGGATGCTTTCTCTTCTGAGAGATAGTTCCCAAACACTTTGACCTCCTGTGGGAATGGAATATCCTGTACACCTTTTCCTGCTGTGTGAAGGTGACATGTGGTCTGTGACTTTGACAAAACCTTCATTGACCAGTTACTGTTGAGCTACAAAAATGTTGTTCTCCCTCCTTTTCTCTTCCCTGCCCTAATCACACATCCCTTGCTTGACTGATAATGTGTACTTCCCTTGTAATAGATCATTTGGTTCAATATCCAACAGGCATTTGAAGGTAAGGCTTACTCAGCTGCTTCAGAAGCTCAAGTTATAGAATGTGAAGTCCTGAATGACTTACAGTGGATTCCTTTTATTGCAAACAACAAATAAAAAAGTATTTTCTGTTTGAATTTTTGTGTCTCTATTTCTAAGCTCTAGATGTGGTCATCTCAACAAGCAATGTGTCTGTGACTGAAAGAGACTCCCTGGATCTTACATGCAACATCACAACAGACAGGAGTGGTATTTTCCAGGCAGAGGTGATGTGGTATTTTTCTGCATCACCTGATGATACCTTGTCAGATGCTCAGCTTTTGCTGAGCATGGACCGTGATTCTGTTGTCAGCGATTCAACTCTGATCAGCCTGAGCCATGTAGACAGAAATTCCTATCGCCTGTTGGTGCGGGATGTGGATGTGGAAGACTCCGGCTACTACTTCTGTGAAGCAGCTATCTGGGTACCCCTGCACAATGGGAGCTGGCACAAGGTGGTGGAGAGGACATCTGCACCAGTCAGCGTGGTAGTGACAGCGTTAGGTGAGTGATTCTGCTTTCAGACTTCATGGGTAACGTTGCCACTCAGTCCTTGGTCCCGTCAGAAAAGGGAGAGGAGCTTGTGGAATCTCTCTTGCACAAGTTTCTCTCTTTTTTTGTGTGTATAATATATATGTAGAGTATCTTTCTCTCTCACATAAAATATATTTCTCACCTAGATGTGAGCTGGAGGCAGAACTGGCAGAGCTGTAGTACTTGGTGTTGTTCCCAGCTTTGACTGGATGCAAGTATCCAAGCCCAAACCTTCTCAGTGTACCCTTTCAGATCCTCTTGTCATGAGAAACTGGTAGTTCTGTCCAGTTACAAAGGCAGAGCTCCTCCAACATAAAAGTACTGAATGAGGCCAGCATATAGAGAGCCTGTTTTTCAGCTATAAATAGCTGTGCCATAAGGTTAAATCCCAGCGACAGTGACTTTAAATGTTGCATTTTAGCATTGTGCAGAGCAGTTGAGCCGTGGCCGTTTCCAAGTACACTTGTAACGTGTGCTAGAAGTGCACAAGTGATGAATGTCTTAATTTCCTGTCCTCATTCAGCCATTCAAATTGCACATTCAACTTGTGAGTGTTCCCTCCTTCCCCGGCTTGCACGCGTGTTCATTCGTGTACAGGTGCACTGTGTGCTTGTGTGTTCTCTCATAGTGCCTGTACCTGTAGGACTATTCCTCACTGTTTCCATTCCAAGTTGGCATTATTTGGGAACAGGAGAGAATAAAATCTACTCTTCAGCAGATGTTTGGTTGCTAGGGAAAGTAGAATAAATTTTTGGCCATCGAGGTTTTCGTCTGCATACAGAATTCACCGACTCCTCCTCCGTAATGGAAGTTTAGAGCTGCTGGAGTATTAAGTCGTTGAACTGTCAGTGAGGCTGTTCTTTGACAGCTGACAGAGTGGAGGAATGAGGTTTATCCAGCCAGCCTTTTATTCTTTTTAAATCCTCTGTTTGAGTGTCTGTCAGGGTGAAGTGCCTAGCTGGAGTGGTACTGTCAAAGGGAAAACTCTCCTCTTGGCGGTCCTTCCCTTGCCTGCAAATAAAACAAACCTGAAGAGATTTTTCTAAGACATTGAGTTTCTTGCAGTTTTTTCCTTCTTGTGTTCCTGTCTAGAGAAGAGTTTCTGCTTTCATAGTCTTTGTTTCTGTGAAAACAAGAGTTGGTCCTGAATGCCTTCTTTTTGGAGGGGGAAGGGGAGACAACGGGGAAAGATAAGAGAATTGCAGAGTGTGAGCAATATATCATGAGGCCCTGCAGTAAACTAGTCTTTTGTGAATGAGAAGGGAAAAGTAGTGTAGCTGTAGGATCTGTGGGGGCTCACATCAGAAGTGGGTTTTGGCCTCCGTTAATAGTCTGTGCTTTGGCTGCAGCAGAATTCTGTGCATTTTCTTTTTATTTTGCCTTACTTATGCAGAAAATGTGCAGAAATCTACATGTGTTCACTGGTAGTAGATACTGTAGACTTAGGTGAGCAGTGCTTTTATGCTTTTGTGTTACCTAATGCTGCAGAAACTCACCATCAGTATCACCAGGTTCTCTGGGGTCTGGTGCATGTGGATGCCCTTGTTCTTGCTAAATGCAAGGGCACTGCATGCATAACACTTAATAGTGAGAAATCTCTTCTGCAAGCTGACATAGCAGCAGCTCAGCTTTCTGGATACAATTGTTTTTATCTCTTGCATCTGAAGTCCAAAAGTGCATATGCATACAACAGTTTGCACAGCAGTTCTATTAAGATGCTTTATTATCTTGGCTCACTGGTAAGCTAGGCCTAAGTTTTAGCCTTGGATTGCCTTCCCCGTCCCAATTATAGCTTCGGTTAATTGTTTCTGGGAGGACAAAATGCCAAGAAAAACATAAAAGCAGGAAATAAATACAGAGCGCTGAATACAGTTACGATGTAAAAACCTTGTGATGGGTATTGGCCGAACAGTTGGAAAGCTAGTCATTTTTCTGAATTATAGTAGACAGCAAGAAAAAAAATATTCTAATACTAGTAAATAAATATGTATTTCCTTTGTGGTGTGAGGTTCTTGCTATAATCTTTTTCCTTTACTATCTCTGTAGTCTGAGAGAAAATAGTCATGCAGCTCCCTTATCGCTTGTAGGCTTTGGACAGCCAGCTATTTCAGATTTAAATACAGCAGCCCTATTCTTAACCCGTGAATTTCAGGCACTCATTTTCAAGCATGAAATATTCCAGCCTCATAGCTGTACAGCATGTTCTCCTCTGTTTGGATTGTGAAGGTTTTCTGATCTACTTGTCTTTGACTCTTAACCTAGTTAGTATTTATTAACCTATTTATTATGCTGACCACTGAAATTCACTGTGCACTGCTGTTGATGCTGCCTGTGGCCAGTGGTATCCACATCCCTTGGTTTTGGTGGTTACCCAGGGTGGGTAAAATGGGTTTCTTTGGGGTGATCTTTTAACTTTCCTTAACTGTAGTGTAGAGATATGATGCAATGGTTAGATGTGGAAAAGAAAGCAATTATGGTGGGAAGATGGCCTCTTATCCTGAAGAGATACTGGGGAAAATGGGATGTCTCTCGTTAGTCCAGAGCTGGAGGATACCCATTGTCGTGCTGCAGGCTACCCCAGACATTTGAAGAGGTACAAAAAGTGACTGGCTGGGACAAACCTGAACCCACCATGGTGGGTTCTTGGGGCCAAGCCTAAAGGAGGGAATTATCTTGCTTAGCAAGATCCCTTAGTCTTGATTTTTCTGAGATGGTCTGACTTAGACATATGAAATGGAAAGTCTTGTTTGGAAATGCAGGCCTGGGGATACCTGTGTCAGGCTGGTGCAAGTCTGAGAACCGTAGTCCAGGTTCCCAGGTCTTGCAGGAAAAATGTGTATTCTGGCACTTGGCTTCTAGCTCAGGTGCTTCTGACTGGATTTCAGAAGTTAGCATAACTTTTAATAAGTTCTAGCATTTTCTCCCATATGCTTGTAGCTTCTAACTTCTTTTTTTTTTGTCCTGGGTTTCTTCTCCTTCAGAGCCAGACTATGATGTGTTCCTGAATGCATCTAAAACACCCAAGTTTTCGGATGACCCCACAGAGCTCAACTGCAGGATCACAAACGCGCAGGACACCGAGGCAAACCTCCGCTTCACGGTCTCCTGGTACTACAGGCAGCGCCTGCCCAGCGATGATGTGGTGACAGATGAACTCCTGGCCACCATGGACTCAGACTGGACTCTGCTACCTGGGGACAGGAGCAGAGAGCGGATTCAGAATGGGGAAATAATCTTCTCTAAAAAGTCTGTCGACACCTTCAGTTTGCGAATCCAGTGGACTTCAGAGAGCGACAGAGGGGATTACTTCTGTGTCATCTCTGCCTGGAGTAGGCACCGCAACAACAGCTGGGTAAAGAGCAAAGATGTGACTTCTGCACCTGTCAACGTTTTCTGGGCTACACAAGGTAGGGACTTTGCACCAATTCAGTGAAAGATCTGGGTGGCTGAGGTAGTTTTCTCTTAAGTAAGCTTGTCAGCCTGAAGGCCTGCTAATGGGCTTTGGAAATGGTGTTTTGTGTTATGAAAATGAAAAAAACACTGTCACCTTATGTAAAGGCCTCTCACCAGTTTTATGCAACAGTTTGGAAGGGAACTGCAAAGAAGAGATAAATCCATCAACCTGCTGAGATGTCCAGGAGCTGGGCTGGAAGTGGGCGGGGCTGGCATCCAGCAGTGTTCCTATGGTGATTGCCCCCTTTATGGCTTTGAGTATTTTGGTCTCTTTAGGGTGCATCTTGCTTCGACAACAGGATTGTATTGAGGTGAAAAGAGGAATGTCACTTTGTCTTCTACATCTGCCAGTTTGAGAGTCGAGGTTTTGTTTTTGTCTCCTACAAGCTCACATTTAGAAGGCACTTCTGAGGAAGTTCATGGGTGTAGTGCTATCAGAGTATCAAAAAATAAGTGGGTAGCAGAAGTAATTCAGTGGCTTGCTTGGATCTGGGCCTTTCTAAAGGAGAAGTGAACTAGCTTTGGTCAGTAACTGACTCTGGGAGCATTTTTTTAGAAGCCTAATTACCCGAATTGCTTAATGCTGGTTTTAAAATGGGCCTGTGTATCCTGGATGTCCTGTAGAGTGACACTGTGTGAAATCATGCAAGAGAAGTCTACTGGATAGGATCAGAAGGACTAGGATAACCTAGAATGTAACATCTTCGGCAAAAATCTGTGCTTAGCTAAGCTGCATTTATCTTGATAGATCTAGCAGTCTAGCTTAGGCATCCACAGGCAGAGAACTATATTTCAGAGACAAGCAGTTTGAAATAATTTTAAAATTGTTTAGAAAGAATCCCTGAACAGCAAATTGGAGACCTTCTGCTGTGACTCTGCTTCAGTGGAGAGAGAAATGGTGGGGCTGCCTGCTCAGTGCTCCCTTTATCCCCAGACCAAGCGTGTGGTCCAGGAAAAGGTCACTTTTACTTTTTCTTTTCCCCTGAAGCTGGCTTCTCCAGCAGGAATGAAATCTCTCATTAATGCTAAGTGCTGGTCACAATTAGTTCAGTGTTATGCCACAACACGGAGTGTGTGTGTACGTGCATGCATGTGTAATGGATCATTGCCTTCGGAGCAGCCAGAGACCAGCTGGAGTTGAAAAGTCTCAGCCTGTGTTGACATTTCTGAGGGAAAACAAACCGTGACAGGTGTGAACATTCCCGTGTTTCTGGTTTTATTCTAAAAACTCTGCTAATTTTGCAGCACAAATGTGAATGTTATAGTCCCTGTGCTGAAAAGTACATTTTGCTGGCAAAACTTGGAGTTGGGGGATTTATTATGTGAAAGCGAGCTCTCCTACAAAAATGTTCTCTTCCTGAAAAAGCATGCCATGTGTATATAATGTGGGGAGGGCAGTACATAGGCTTTATCTCTCCTTCTTCCCTCCCACCCTCTCAATCTCTCCCCCTTCAGCAGTGTAGCCCCAGATGCCTCTCTCTGTGTGCCCTGTCCCTTGCCATGCCCTGTTCCTGTGAGCTGCAGACTCAGCTGTGAGCCCAGTGCTTTAGCCAGCAACTATGAAGGAGTTAATCTGCTGCTGCCTCTGCTCTCTGACTGTTGTTTTGACAAGTATCTCTGGTGATTTGAGTCCCTAACTGCTCCCAGTGCTTATAAAAGCCAGCAGCCAGGCTGTCACGTGTTTGCCTAAGGAGAGAACAGAACTTAGCCTTTTCCTGGGCATAGGAAGGATAGGTTATGCCTTCATAAAGACTTTTCTTCCATTTATTTCATTACTTGCATCTTCTGTGTTAACTTTAGAGCAGTGCTCGAGGAGGGGGAGGACTTTGGAGAAATCCCACTTTGAAAAAGGTTGTTCTGAGTTCTTGAGAAAGGGGAAATGGTTTTATGATGTGTCTATGGGCCAGTCAGCACAGAGGTTGACTGAGGATAAAGAAGCCTTTGCTTGAAATGTAAACACCATGTGAAGATGTCAAAAATCCTTTTTTTGTGTTTGTATATTTGCCCATTTTAACTTGGGGTTTTATTGTCTTTGTTTTCTGTTTTGTTCTGTGGGGACCAGTAGTGCTCACGTGTCTTTCTGCTTACTCAGCTTTGCAAATGCAGCCAATTGCTATCATAGATCACCCTTGGTTTTGACATAGTCTGCTTGATATGTTTCTTCCACTTCTTCCCTGCCAAGGTGACAAAGGAAGTGTCTCTCACATCAAAAATGAAATACATCAGTTGTATTCTTATTTTTTGCTTATTTAGAGTGCAAATTCCAATCAGTAAAAGGGGTAAAAGAGGGGAGAAAACCTTTTTGACTGGCTCTGTAAATTATTTTCAACCCAGAAAAAGTCTGACAGTTTAAAAGGTAATTTTATTTATTAATTTGATTGTGAGTACTGCCTACATTTAGAACACAGCTACTCTTTGCAGTGGAATGTGAAATCAATGCTTTTTCCCTAAACCAGTGTTGTCAACTTTGGATCTGCATGGAGTACTTTGCGAAAGAGAACATTATCTTTTAATTGAAATTCCAAATCCCAAAGGTACTATTATTTGGGGCTTTGTTAATACTCCTGTCTTTAATTTACAAAATAATTATATTTAACATAATGTTACTTGTCCTAAATGTTTGCCCAGGCCCTCCCATCACACTGAATTGGGAGCAAGGGCATCTTAATCTTTCAGACGGTCCTGTGAACAGAGAACAGATAATATTTCTGCCACCCACTTTCCTTTATCACTGCTGACATACGATAGGCACTGTGTAATACAGACAGTATTTGCTCAGTTCCTCCTGAGCAAAGAAATTCCCACTGCCATGGCACCACGCCGCTGGGTGTGTGTGCAAGTTTGGGTGTAGGAAGGAGAAAGTGCCTTTGGTTTGGTGAACCATCCCCAGTCAGGGCCGGCTGGGCTCCTCATGCCTGGCTCTGTGAGAGGGGCAGTGTTTGTGCTCTGCACTTGGCAGGGGAGCGGGACAGTGAGGGGAGGGCTGGTGTGTGCAGCCCTGTGTGGTATGTACACGTGTCACCCTGCAGTGCAGGCTCCTGGTATCGGAGCTGCTGGGGCCACAATTGTACCTCAGGGTGTTGTACAGGCACCTCCTCCTACGCAGGCACAGCTGTCGTTACCTTAATGTCTGCTGCGTTCCCTGTACTTGCAATCTAGTTAGTGCACTGGGGGATGAAGAAGCCTTTATGAATATTGAGATGTCTTGTCAGCAGCCTAAAGCAGTGCCATTAGGCTCTGAGGTTACTGTTAGCCAGGACCGTCATTCTGCTTTTCCAAATGGAGTCAATGGAGTGCAGGGCAGGGAAAGTGCTGTTTTTTTAAAGTCTCCTTGCCCTTGTTGCTGTTAGGCTTCTCTAGAAGTTTGAATGGCTTAGATTTGGTGAAAAGTGCTAAGCATGCACTTTGTGGTAGAAGAGCAACAGGAGAATTACAGTGTGGCTTAACCACTTGGACTGGCCAGTGATGGAAGGCAGAAGCTTGCATTGCCAGGCTCCAAAGTACAGTTTACTCAAATTTTATTTGAGTCACTTGGCTAGGGTTTCTTCTGCTGCTAGCCCTCTGTCTTGGAGTCGTGCCCAAATGGGTTATAAGCTTTGGGTATGGTTTGCTTACAGTCTCTTCCCCTACCACTTTCCAACACAAACTCTGCAGATCGTAGCCTCTTGTATACAAGTGTCCAGAGTGTGTTTTATTGTGGCTTTTCATTCATGGAGTTTTACAAGAAGATGAGACTCCACATGGGATTGCAGGCATGTGTGCAGAGAGACAGGAGTGTGGAGTAGCGGTCAAGACAGACTTTGCTCCCTTGGCAGTCCTCAAAAGATTAGAAATGAGACCTCAGGCTGTAGTTCTTGGAAGGAAATGCTGGTTTGACCTCTCTGGCCCATCTTATGCTAAAAGATCTGATGAGTAATTTCTGTTAACATAGGAAACATGGAGAAACTTTCCCACTTAATTTTCCATGCATATTACTGTTATTTCTAAGCTACATGCCAAGTCTTTGGTCTGCCCTCTTACTCATACTGTGCACTCTTACAGGGACAACTACATGGGTTTTTTTCGGGGAGGGGGTGGTGGTGGTGAAGGAGTGCTAATGACACTTTGTCTGCTCCTACTGAAGAACAATTTTGGCAGAAAATCATATTGTTAGGAACAGTGATGCAGGCTTTTCCAGTTGAGAGGATGTGGGGCTTTTTTTTTTTTGGTTGCTGTTGCCTACATATGCAGGTCTGTAAAACTTTTGCATATTCAAAAATGTTCCTTTGATTTTATTTTTTGTTTCCTACTTTCTTGCAGTAAGAAACATTCACTGCTTGTATGAGCTGGTTTTTGTGTCCCCTTCTCTATTCTGGTCTGCATTTCTTATGGTCTAATATAAGAGGAGGTGCCTCTGCCTTCTGTGTTCATCCAGCCTAGGGATCTTGGCAGTTTTAAAAGGTAGAAATATCCTTTGAAAGGGCTTTCATAAGAGCACATCTCCTTGTTCTGCGTTCGGTATCCTAAGTTCTAAACCATTTGAATTCTACCACTGTTCTTCAGCTTCGTCTCTGGGCCTCAGATGTTCTCTACCACAAACTCTACAGATGGCACTTCTGCTGTCACATGCTACCACCACTCCTTTCTTCTTTTTCTTCAGCAGAAATACTTGGTAGAAGCACTTGCTGTTGCCCTCAAATGGAAAGGCAACACAGAATGTCTAGGAACAAAATTTGCTCTATCCTTGAAGAGGCTGAGACACTGCCATTTGTACTACTACCTGACCTGTGGCTTAGGGAATAGTTAAGGCATTCGAAGATCAGGTAGTAGGGAGAGTTATCCCAACTGTATCTGTACTGTTCTGAACCCGTGAAGGTATTTTGTCTTAAACACACATATGAGAGACCAAAAGCAAGATTTCTTTTCTGGTATCTAGGACCCAGTGCTCTGACACGAAGATCAACAATGTAAAGAATGTTTACATCAGGAGGGATTTTTGTCCACAGCCTCCTCATAAGGCCTAGAAAGCAACAATATGTGCCAGAGAAGTACAGCTGGCTGTTTGTGCTTCTGCTTTTGGGGAGAAATGTAATTGTCTTCTACATTCCTAAAATAGGTGAGAAGCTGATTTGTGCTGGTCTCCTAAATGCTGCAACCTTACGAAGAAAGTAATATCAGAATCTCATGGACACAGAATGAGGAAAAAATGAATTTGTAGTCTAGAATCATATATATATATATATATGTATGAGTTCTCTCACAAGGGAATGGAGAATGACTCTGTACAACTTCAGTTGTGATTGTACCCTGAGTGCCTAAATATGCAACTCTTGTATTATCACTTGCTTAGTGGGTGGAAGTGTGAGGGGGGGTTTGGTGTGGAGTATCAAGTAATTCTGTGCTCAGCTAGACCACTAGAAGCATCTCAGCCTTCGCCGCTCCTGCTGTTTCTTTATATGGCTTTGCACTGTGATCTGCTTTATACAGTACTGATTTAAAGTTGTCATACCAGGTTTCTCATCTTGTGGGCTGTGTTTACTCATTGTGAAAACTGCTGCTTGAAGGCAAAACACTGCAAAATGTAATCTTGACAAGTATCTTGTTGCTCTTGTGGGGAGGACATAAATATTACCGCACTTAGTTCAGTTTTGGGAAATGTGTTACAATCTCACCATTGCTTATTTCCCTCTTCCTGAGAAGTTTCACCTTGCATAAGGATGATCTGTGTATTTTTTTAATGGGTCTACATTTGTATTTTTAATAAAGGGGGAATAGAGAGTAGGGTGCAGCAAAGTAAGTCCAGAGAGTTGGATAGGTTGTATTTTTCCAGTACTGGTACTTCTATGTATTCTGTCCCAGCCCTCCCTTCCTTAGGAAGAATCCGGATGTGCAGAGTGTCTCTTCATCACAATGCCAGGAAATCAGCAACTCCCTTTCTTTTTATCTGATTCTGATTTGAGTCACTCCTCATTTTCTCCGTTTCTCACTGTGAGCTTGCATTTTGTATGTCTTGGGGCTGTGCTCTTAGATATATAATTATCTCAAACCCTGTAATTAAAGGGATTCTTGGGATTGAGGAGCCAGCAGAGAGTGGAGATGAAATGGGAAGAAACTGAACAATAAGTGGTGCTGACATTCTTGATGTCAAATGGGCTGTTGGTAAAACGTCAAGGCTTTTCTGGTAGGTTTGTACACATGAGAAGTAATAGGGTGTGGGGGGGGGGGGGGAGAAGAAAGAAATGTGCAGGCAGAGGTGTGCCTAATTCCTTCAACCTGGAGCTTTGTGTATGGGGATTCTGGGGATGGAGATTTTCGTTATCACCGGCTTTTGTCGTGTGTTTTCAGCTGAATGTGCCTGCATTGCTGTTAGGGTGGATTTTCAAGGGAAATAAAGGATGCCACACGAAGTACTGCTAATTCAGTCAGTGGCAGTTTCTGTCACTAGTCAAGAGCACCTCAGCAGTGTTCTTGTGCCCTGTCACTGAGGGTGCTCTTGCAGATCCAGGGTAAGACTGGGACTCTGAATCTTGTCTAATATCTTTACTCCTGAGTAAAATAATGCTGAAAGTCCTGTCACACTACGACCTGTGTACTGCGTTACCTGTTCAGTATTTGGTGTTCATTTGAATTCTTGCCTCTTGACCCAAACTGTTGTGTACTGGTGTGTGTGTGTGCGCACTGCTGAGTAGCATTCTGGGATGTCCACGTGTGTTTAGATAAATGTGCTGGGATTTGTTCCTCCGAAAAAAGAACTTTGCCTGTTTGTAATCTTCCAGATTGAAAGGTGCTGCAGAGACATCCCTACCTGCTTATTAACCCCCTCTCTTGCTGCTTATTTCCCTCCCTCTTCAGATTACACGCTCACAGTGGAGGCGGTGAAATTGAAGCCGTTCTTTGTAGCAGGCCACACCTTTGAGATGACATGCAAAGTGTCTTCAAAGAACATCAAGACGCCGCGCTACTCCGTCCTCATCACGGCCGAGAAGCCGCTGACGGATCAGTCGAATCCCAATGGAACCACCCGCATCATCTCCCTGAACCAGGACTCAGTGGTGCGGCTGGAAGACTGGACGGACCAGACGCGTGTGGACGGCGTGGTCCTGGAGAAGGTCCAGGAGAACGAGTTCCGCTACCGGATGTACCAGACGCAGATCTCCGATGCTGGGCTGTACCGCTGCGTGGTGACCGCCTGGTCTCCGGGGGGTGGTGGCATGTGGCGCGAAGCAGTGAATGGCTTGTCCAACCCTATCCAGATAGACTTCCAGACGTCAGGTTGGTATAGAATCTGGCAGCTGAGCGTTTTTAAGCCAGAAAGGGAGAGAGTTCTGTGATGCTTTCGCACTGATTTCCCCATCTCTCGGAAATGCCTACTCTTTGGAACAAATGGTGTGATGGCTGAGAGCTGTGCCTGTCTCCTTTGGTGGTACTTCTGTCCTTTGTGCTATTGATTGTTTACAGAAAGATGTTTAATGAATTGGCTGTAATCATAACCCCTGGGTTTTTCTTTACTAATGCAGCTTTTATGGTCCTGCAGGCTCAGAGCTGGTTCTCAGTATGTAGCTGCATTTTCCAGCTGTATCACTAGATTGCTGTTAGTAGTGGCTGCTCTGGAAGAACATTAATATAAACTGGATTTCTGTTCCAAAACAGACCCTATTAGCATACCATTAAATTCCCTGAGCACACCTCGCTGTTGATGGAATTGCAGAAAACGGTCAGGTCAAGGTAACATTTCAGCCATCTCAGCAAGTGCATCCTGTTACTGGAAGACCTTAGAGGTCCCTTGTGGCTGGACTGCAAAGCTCCACAAATTGGGATGAATTTCAGTACCCAGATGGACATCCTGTCCCTCAGTTGCTTGCTGAAACCCTTACCTTCAGCTCTAACATAAAAGCCTGCCTGTTGAGATTTCTAGAGAAACAAGCCTGAGCTGATATGCTGTTGGGGGAGAGAGAGGGACAGCATTGATTTGGATCATCAGAGATGCATGTTAACACTGACTTCCTATCATACTATATTGCTAGGAAGTGCCATGGGAGTTGTTTTTGTAACAGTGGTGCACTTATGAGTGAAGGGCTCATCTCCATGATTTGAAACCAAGCTGATGACTTCTTGAGGAGTTACATAGCCCATATGTAGCCCAAAGGTGCTTCCTATGCTGGAGCTCTTTAGTTAGCTGCTTTGCTGCAAACCTTTTGCACTTCCCCATTCCTGTTCACAGGCACAACTTGGAAGCAGGTCTTTTCTCTCATCCCTTGTTCTTCATGCTCTCATTGTGCTTATAATGGCAGGCTGCAGGATGTTTAGAAGTGTCTGTGACTAGGCAAGAGCAGCCTGACTTCTGGTTGCATCCATAACTAAGATAATTGTTCTAGATGAGGTGACTTCTAACAACTGAACTTCCTTACACTAGGCACGCTGGGAAAAGGGCAAGGGCTGAGTGCAGGGGGACAGCTTGGAAATAAGGATATCACTTTGTGAGAAGCTGTGAGATGTAGCATCCTGATACAAAGATGCAGCTTGATCTAATCTGGCCGGAAAGAGGAGGTTGACTCAGCTCAATGCTTCTTTCAGATCTAGGTAACTTTTGGCTGGCTTTTTGTTTAGTTTTGTGGTAAGTTACTGTCCTGAAAATAATCTGTTTGTTGCTTATGTTCAGAGTACCTCTCAGAGCACCATTATCAGAGATGAATATTGCTGTAGATTTGTTGTCTTTCTCAGGATGGTTTAATGGGCTACAGTTTTAGCTTTATTACTCTTGTCTTACCCCAGAGGGTCAGACACAGTGGGAGAGCAGCATTTGCAAAGGGTTGATAAAAGAAACCAGCAATAATCAAACCTGTCCCAAACCCCACCCTCCCCCTCCAAGCTCTTATGTGGAGGCTTTCCTGCACACAAGTGGTGTGGTTGGTGCCTCTCCCGACATTGCTTGTCTTGTGTCACTTTGAACTGCTGTCCAAAAAGTTTGGTGGGATGCTATTGATACCCATGGTTCAGAGGGAAAACTGAGAACTATGCAAGGGAGGGAAGGGTGCGTGTTGTAGTCTTGACTTCTCTTTGCTGTCGGTCTGTACTCCCAGCCCCTTCACCCAGATAGGATTTCTGGAGCGTGGAGTGAAGAAAGGGAGGCAGCATGTAGAAGTGTCCTGGGAATGTGTGAATTCCAGCAGCAGGGCTGGAGCAGGGCAAGGGATGGTCCTGAAGCCCTGTCAGCCTTTCATTCTTTGCAAAAGAATGAAGAAGGAAATGAGGTCCCAGGCACAATTTACTGGAGAGCTATTTCCTAAAATAATCTTGGCATGTAGCAAAATGTGTCGTGAAATACCTTCAATTTTCTTTAATTGATGGATGAACTTTGTATCCTTCAGTTGTAACTCAGATATCCCTGCTGAACTTTCACCTCTGGGCATGATGAAAACAATGGACTAACTGTGGAATTATTATTTGGAGAATTATTTGGAATTAAGTATACAATACAGAAGATGTTTTGTGGGTGTGTTACTCTGGTTTTGTTTGCTGAGGTCTCCTGTGATGCAAACTGAGACTGACTCAGGGAGCCAGAGGTAAATGGCAGAGTTGTGGAGCAGCTCTAAAAGCACAGCTCAGATATCACACCCTTCCCTTGCATCCTGTGGCACAGGCAGCTGTCAAACTTGTTCTTCAGAAAAAGAAGTTGGTGCCAGATTTTCCCTAATGGGCTTGGTGAAAAGCAGAACTGCTGAGGGAGATAGTTGTTTCTGGGGAGAATGAGAAGCTCCCCAAAACTGGAGGGAAGATACCGGAAGGGAAGATGCAGAAAAAAGAAGGGCATGCAGCTTTCCAATCCGTTTTAATTTCTGGGAAGCACCACTCTGCTAAATCCTGAGTTACAGGGAGGATGGGGTGTGGTGAATAACTTATGACTGTGTTTGTCCCTGATAGGAAAACTTAATGAGTCAGTTACACTGATTTGTGGGGTTCTCAAAGTGTAACAGAAACACAGCTTAGCTGGAACTGCTGGACAGGAGTATGACAAGGAAGTATAATTTTGAAAAATAGAAGGTATTCCGGTCTCCCTACTTTGAAGTCTCAGAGCGTTTTCAGCTTGCTTTATGGGGGTTGAAGTGGGGAGGTGATCAATACAGAAGCAGCATTTTCAGCAGAAGGAAACCCTTAAAGGGTTTTACATGAAGCTTTTAGTCCTAGGAGGAATTTCTTTCTCAGTTGTTTTTATTGATTCTCCTTTGATGGGAGATGGTGAGGCTTGCTAGGATTGGAAATCCTTCCCTCCAGTTTGACTCTCCCAGATCTCTCTGAGTTGAGTGATGTTTCAAAGAGGTGTTTTTAGCATGCATACACATTGTGCAGTGTGATCTATCTGAATGGCAGGGGCATGTAAGCTTTTCATATATGAACTGGGGACTTCACTCGTGAAACTTCGGTGTTTCCTGCCACAATAGGCTTGAAATCTGGCAGTGCTCTGAAATGTTTTTCCATGAACATCTGTGGAAAATGGCTTCCTCAGATTCTTTCCATTCAAGGCAGAACTTGCTGGCTGCAAGCAGAGACCTCCTCTTTTCTTTCTCCACTTGCTGTTGCAGAGGGATGTATTTATTCCATTTGGTCAACAATCTGAAATGTTAAAGTTAAAGAATTTGTTTGAAATCTCCTGAAATAAAAAAATGAAATGTGGATTTTGTCCACTGAATTACATAAACTAGATGTTGGGATAGGGGTGTGGCAAGGAGGAGCCTACTAGGTCATTAGTTTCCAAATATCAAATCAATGGCAGATTGTTCTCTGCTGAATGTATTTTAAGACCAGAGAGGATCTGGGGAATTTTCTTGTATGACCTCATGAATAACATGGATCACTAGACCAATTCTGTAAAACGAATGCCTTCTGTATGTCCAGTAGCTGTAAGCAAAATGAGCTTATTTGAGGGGTGGGGAAGCTGTCACACATAAAGAATTTAATATTCTTCAGTGCTTATTTTTTGTTTTCCCAGTCTAGAACAGAGGTTCTGCCATCTTTTTTTTTTCTTTCTTTTAATAAAGGTTGCTCAGCAATGCAGAGGACAAGAGCAGCTGTCAGTGGTTGTATTGGTATTATCTCTTAATTTCATTGCACTATTTCTGCTCCAGTGCATCCTCTCTCCTCCTGAGCTATTGGTTAATGCTCATGTACGTGGCCTTTTTTTTTTTTTTTTTCAGCCTGAAACACACCTATCTTCTGTTCCTTGCTGTTCTTCTGATGCCAGTTTATCAAGACAGCTTCTTGTAAGACTTGTGATCCTACCCACCCACACTGGAAATCTCACTTGTTTTCTGGTCATCTGGAGGTGCTGCTGCAGTGGGAATACCCTGCAAGGGCTGAGCAGTGGGTGGGGGAGGCTGCTGTCTTTGTGTTCACCCTCAATCTGAGCTGAGCTGGCCAGCAAAGGTGGGAGTCCAATAGCTGGGAACTTGCTTGACATCGGAGTACTTACCTGAGGCTGGTCTGCACAGGTATCTCCCTCAAATGGCTCCATCTGGCCTGCAACTGCTTTTTAATGTGGAGATACCTGGTCTCTGTGAAATCCACCTGCTTTATCCTGGCATCATAAACTCTGCTTTAGCAGTTGTCCTTTGATTTTTTTCAAACCCTTTTGCCATGAACTGGGCAACCGAGGTTAGTGTTTAGAATGTCTTTGCCCACTACACACTCACAGGGATTTCCACAGAAGTGACTTCTTTTCCTTTCCCTTGAGGGAAACAGGGAGTAGGAAGCTTTTAATCTAATGCTGAGAAGTATGTTATGAGACAGAACTGTTTGGAGCTTGGCTGTGCTCTGAGCTGTCTTTCCTCTGTGCCATTCACCAGCGGGCAGAAAGTTCTGGAGAGGCACTTGAAGGGAAGCATCTCGATGAAATCTTCAGCTCTGGATTACGTCTGCATGTGAGCTCATTGCACAGCTATGTATTATCACTCACTTTGGAAGAAGCTGAGATAAACCAAGAGCTGCTGAAATATGAGCTGAGTATTGATGTTGAGCTTGCAATTAAAATGAAATTATGCCCTGCAGTGACCCCGAGAGATACTCAATTTCAAGAAAGGCGAATAGAAAGATTCTTAAAAGAAAGAAACCTTAATCACGGAAATGAATGAAAAGCAAGGCAGCAGAAACTCTTTGGCAAGAAAGGCTGGTATTTTCCAGCCACTGTTAATGGGCAGGAACATGCTTTGTCATTGTGTGTCTTTGTGCCTGTGTTCATTAATTTGTAGCTGGAAGTAGAAACCGCAGACTTAACTACTGAGGGCTTCTTCCAGTAACAGCTATTATGAGGCATGGGGTACAGCTTGTTAGGGAACAGCTTCATGAAGAAGCGGAGAAAGGGCAGGGTCTGGAATATGTAGGTGAAGAAACTCATTATCTGGAAAAAGGCAGGTCATGGGATTCTCAGCTGAACAGTGAATGATTTGGTGCCGGGGCAGATATGAGTAATATTTTGGAGGATGGACAACTTGTGGGTTGCATCATTTTCTCCCCCCCCGTTGTGGTCTGTGGTGCTGTCTGATTGCAAGCAGGGAAGCTGCATGCAGGGATTGTGGCCTCGCTGCTCGGTAATGGACTGGGCACAGGCTTCTTGGCTGGAACTGTCTGCTCTGGGTCTCTGTTGTCATCAGGTTACTTGACCTTTCTCTGCTCTGCTTTTACTTGTCCGGGAAATAAAGGTAGCTCGTGTCTGTGGGGAGGACTACACCTTATTTTTGCAGAGAAGTCCAGGCTAAAATGATACGGAAAAGACCAAAATGTCACCTAGGACCTAGATAATTGGGATCTCTTCTGCTACGAAGCTGGATCTTAACTTAAATCTTTTGGTTTATTCTCCCTCCTTTTCCCCCTTTTCTTGGAGACTTAAGGTGTTTGGATTACTGAGCAGGGAAGGAAAGCAGGGAGAATGGGGTGATGTCAGGTAAACAGGGCTCAGAATTTTTTTTTCTTCCATTTGTAAATCCTTAAGTTGAGTAAATTGTCTCGATCAACTTGATCGAGTTGAACCTTTCCACCCTGCAGCCTGTTCAGTGTGAGTCTGAGCACAAAGTAATACATCAATTTTGGTGTAGCTTATAAACACTTTTTCCTTTCAATTTTAGGTGTGAAAGAATTAGCAAAAGACTCAGCTGAAAACTGTATCACTTACAGGATTTGGATCCTGGGGTTACATTCCTGGGTGACACAAAATCAACAGTTTGAGCATTGAGATGTGCCATAAGAAGAGATATTCAGAAGAAATGATACGAAAAAAGTTCTGATCCTGGAGCCTGGTTTCTCTTTAAGAACTTCTAGATTTGTATTAGTAAACTTCTAACCTCAATTTCTTCACTTTCTGTTTAAAGTTGTATAATATTTTTCAAGCATTCAGAAGTCAAGAAAAGCTCTGAAAACTCTTTATTCCTGTCTCAACAGCAGATGTTTCTTGATATAAAAATTGCTATTACTTTAATAAAGAAGAAAACTTCTTTTAGGGGTTGTATCTAAAATGACATATGGCCTTACTTATACTGAGGAAGAGATATTTTGGCTTACTTTAAATCAAAAGCCTCAGCAGAATGTGGCAATTTATCATGCTTAGCTCTTACAATTGGGAATCCTGGTTTGTTTCGTAAATCTGCTCTTTAGTTCCCAAATTATCAGAGGGCATGATGCTTATCTTCGAATCTGAAGTTATTAAAATCCAGTTATTTCTCAGCCTTCAAACTCATGAGCAGCTTTCCTGCATTTAACTTTGCTTTGTTCTTGATGAGCTTTACAGGTCACGCTTGATCTGTCAGCCCTGTGACTGAAACTAAACCCTGGTTTGTTTATTCTCCCGAGTGCCCAAATAGGTGCCAGTAACAGTATTTCAACCTGTTAAGTGCAGGTGGCAAGGTGACCAAAGCCACAGCATCTGCTACCTGCAGACTTCTGGTTCTCCCGGTGTTAATGTACCATAAACTCGGACGTTCATGTCATCTGCCCAACCCTTCCTGTGACACTGGAAGTGCTTGAGCATGGCGATGCCGAGACCCTGACTGTCAGTGGCATCCGTGTCTACTGGGAGTCGCCTGTCTTATCACATGCTAGTGTCTGTAACCTTGGCCTTGAGATTTTTTTTGGGGTGTGTTTTGAGGTGCTTTTTGGTTGGTTTGTGTTTTGCTTGGTTTTGTTGTTTTTTGTTGTTTTTTTTTTTTTTTTTTTTAATTTTGGAAGCCAGAAACTTAAAAGAAAGCACTTGGGGTTTCCGTGCCAAGCCTTGCTTGGTGGATTCCAGATCCAGGGTCTCTTGAACACTGAAGTGTGATGGTAACAGGGGATGATGACGTGAACCGTACCGCCAGGATCCACATCTTTTTGTGGCACACCTTAGACCTCTTCAGAGGTGATCAGGAGCCTTGAAAACTGTATCCGGATGCATCTTGTTTGCTCTGCTGCTCTTTTTTGCACATGTTCTTTTTCTGAGTCTGAAGAAAAGCAGAAGTCTGGTAGAATACAGCAATGGTTTTTCTTGTAACCCACTAAAAAACTGATTTGCTGTTGCTTTGTTTGAGATTGGCATGTAGCTCATTCCTGCTTCTCACATCCTCTTGTCAGACAGGTTCAGCTGAAGCTAGAGGAAATTGTTTAAGCTGGGACATAAATCAGGCGAGTTATAATCAGGTTAAAAGCACTGGTCAGTTAGTGTTTTGTTTTGTTTGTTTGTTTTTCTTTTCTTTTTTTTTGGTTGGTTTTTTGTTGTTGTTAGTTGGTTTTGGTTTGGTTTTTTTGGAACAAAACCAAGACCAGAAGCCTTCTGTAGATGGGATGCAGATGACTTTAATGAGGAATTAGAACTATGTCACCATGGCTTCTGTGAATCTTTCCCAAGAGGTGTAGTGATCACAACTCTGACTGTTATACCTTCTGGTGGTGGGTAAGGGGATTAAATGGTCAGCTGATCCAGCTCGGGGCTTAAAAATCTCTGTTTAAAACAGCCTCCTGCCTTTTGTAGTGGGGGGAATAAATCTGTGAAGATGCTTTATTCTGTCCTTTCATGCCTGAGGGCAGCCTGAGGCCCAGGGCGTGGGTCATGTGGACAGAAGGCCTGAGAGACATCCAAAGAAGACATATCCCCCTAGGAAGTTGCAACCACACAGTTTTCAAGATTCAGTTAAGAAGCTTTCACTGTAATTAATTTTGCCTAGGTTTAAAAAAAATAAAAAGTTGTTTTCCCTCTTTGTCTGGAGAGGGAAGAGCACAACCTGAAACATCTTTTGACTCTTTGTTGATAGCCAGTTCTAACCCAGGACAGTGATCTCTCCCTTGAGGTACAGATGGTAATTTGCAGGAGAAGTACCCTACTAAGGAAATAACCCAAGGAAAGAACTGTTTGTCTCACCAAGGGGAAGCACAATGATGAAATGTCAGAGCAGCTCCTGCCTCACTGCCCTGGAAGCTTTGGCTCTTGTGTGGGAGGCAGGGTAGAGATGTGCTTGGTGACCCAGAACTGAGCAGTGTGTAGGGAGTGCTGCATTTCCATGATACATGGCCTTTCCTGGCTGAGTGACCAAACAAGCTCAGCTTTTACCCTCGTGACTTCCAGTGGCCAGGAGTGCTCCGACTCCGCTCCGCATTGCTGGTTTGTTGGCGTGCCAGGCTCTGAAGGCAGTGTCTGTTGAGTGCAGTAGATGTGCCTGGACTTTCAAGCTAGAAATAAGTTCTGAAGAATCCTGTCTGTCTGTACCCTCTGTCTTTCCTTTTTAAGTTGCCAGGGCAGGGGTAAGGTAGTCCTTGCTTAGCTGACAAAGTTGGAATCGTGCAGCTCATCGCTCTTTCTCAACCCCTCCTGGCTGCTAGCCAGGACAGAGCCTGTTTGCTGGAGCAGAGCATGCCCTGTGTCCCTGACATGTCACCTCACTCACTGCAGGGACTTAGGATAGACCCTGAGCCGTGGACAGTATCAGGATTATTATGGTGCTGCTCTGCCTTTGATCAGTGCAGCATAGAGAATGTGCTGGGAATGCAGGGACTTTCCTGGCAGATTTTGACAGTCTCTTTGTTTCTTTTGCTTTGACAGTTCACACACAGCTTGAGACTTTTCTGGTTATAGTTGGCTGGAGTGCCCTGGTCCATGCTGCCTTTAATCCCCTTGGACCTTGAACTTCTGTCTTCACAACTCCAAAGAAAAGGATGGAAAATATCTTGTTTTATCTGGAGACAAATAATCAAATAGGCTGCAAGGGGAATATAGTTTGGCATGTGTATGTGTAAATGTCAGGAAACAAATTGAATTCACACAGAAAGAATTTGGACAAAGGCTGAGGAAGCAATAGATTAATCTCTGTTCATTTTCCCAGAAAAGGATCCTATCATGCTGAGCTTAAGTTGGGGCTGCAGCCTGCTTGTGAACTCAGCACCTGAAGAGCTGAACTTAGTGGTCTGTATCCCTTATTTCCTTAAATATACTTTAGCATGAGCACGTAGGAGCCTTGACTGATAGTCCACATGTAACCTCTGTTGCATCTCTATCACCCTTTTATCCTTGCTTGCTGGGGTAACTTTCAATATTAATTTTTAGTAGAGAGGTCTTCTAGTGTCAAAATGAGTGCAAAACTCACAGATTATATATCTACATACTGCCCTTGTGTACAAAGTACCACTGCTTCTGGAGCAGAGGAGAGGGCTGTAAGAAACTTATGGTATAACAGAGAGCAGCACATTGTGCGTGGTAGAAATTGGGGGGGGGGGCTGGGGGGGGAGAGATTTTGAAAGCCAGAGAAATAATTATTGCATTGGAAGTGGAATTAATTTGCTAGCATGCTATGTAATCTCTGCTGACCAAAACAAGCCAGACCTTTGCAGCCTAGAATAGTTTGACCAAACATTCCAGCTCTAGCTTTGCGATACGTTCAAGTTTCTTTCCAGAACCGGAGTTTGGAAATCATAGAATAGAATCATAGAATAGAATTAACTGGGTTGGAAGAGACCTCCGAGATCATCCAACCCCATTGTGATTACTAGATCATGGCACTCAGTGCCACATCCAGCCTTGTCTTAAAAACCTCCAGGGATGGTGAATCCACCACCTCTCTGGGCAGGCCATTCCAATGCCTGATCACTCTCTCTGTAAAGAACTTCTTTCTAATATCCAACCTAAACCTCCCCTGACAGAGCTTAAGCCTGTGCCCTTTTGTCCTATTGCTGATTGCCTGGGAGAAGAGACCGACCCCCACCTGGCTACGACCTCCTCTCAGGGAGTTGTAGAGAGTGATGAGGTCACTCCTGAACCTCCTCTTCTCCAGACTAAACAACCCCAGCTCCCTCAGCCTCTCCTCATAGGACTTGTGCTGAAGTCCCTTCACCAGCCTGGTTGCTCTTCTCTGGACCTGCTCCAGCACCTCAATGTCCTTCCTGAACTGAGGGGCCCAGAACTGAACACAACACTCAAGGTGTGGCCTCACCAGCGCTGAGTACAGGGGAAGGATCACTGCCCTGCTCCTTCTGCCACACTGATCCACTGGTTCTGATCCAGGCCAGGATGCCATTGGCCTTCTTGGCCACCTGGGCACACTGCTGGCTCATGTTCAGCCTCCTGTCAATCAGCACCCCCAGGTCCCTTTCTACCTGGCTGCTCTCCAGCCACTCTGTGCCCAGCCTGTAGCACTGTGATAAGCGTGTGCAATGTGGTTGAGCTATCAGCATAGCTTTCCACAGAAATCTCCTGAGAGGGCAAGGGACAAGTGGGTTGTCTTGGATGATTTCTTTAAATATTCTCCATCAAAAGCTTTGTTTGCCACTGATCTCCAGTGGACTTGAAATTTAAGGTTCCTGTACTAAAACAGTAGCATGTAAGAGTGGAGGAGAGCAAATCTACAGCTTTGCTTTCCTTCCAAACCACATCTATGCTTGTTGTTTCTGGTGCTGACCCAGAGGTAGCTGAGCCAGGTAATGATAGCAGGTAATGGAGTCTAGGGAGGGTAAAATGGTAAAAGGGTTCCTTCTTAATCTGACTCCTAAGTTTCTTCTTGGGTCCCCTGGCCCTTACCCCCAAAGTCATCCTGGAGGTCACCACTGGGATCAGCTCTCCTTCTCATCTGCCTCGCCTCGTTTAGTAGAGAAATCACAGAGGTTATTTTGATACATTCTTCAGGTTCTGCCCTGTGAAACAGAGTACTGGCAATGTTGGAATATCTGAGGAGTTGTGATTTTGTTACTTTTGCACTAGAGATGTAGCTATTGTCCAAAATTCAGAGATGTTTTGGTTTTTGACTTATGTACCTCAGAAGTCATGTTGTCATGGTGTCTGAGTATTTCATAACAGCCTAAAGGTTTTCACTGATATCATCACCCCTCTGCAATTGAAGGAGCTACTGTGCCCTTGGGCTTTGAGACATCCTCTACAGAAGAAACTATCTGTGGCAGAGCCTGAAGGAGAACCCACAGAAAAGTATTACCAGATGCACTGCTTCTATTGTCTGTGTTTCAGTTCCACAGCATTTGTATTGTTAAAATACTGTTTTGCTTTAACTTGGAATTCCTGTTGACAGCCTCACCAAAAAGATAAGTTCTGGATTAGCCTGAAGATCTGAACTCTTCTGCTCTTAAAGGAGTCACCAGCTCCTTTTGTACAGGACAAGAGAAAGCAGACTGGGGCAGCAGCCTCTGTGTCAGGTCTGATGGTTTGGGTGATTTACCTTAGTACAGGATTTAATGTCTAAAAATGACTATTTTACAATAAATGATTGCTTATCCCTTCTTCAGAGTTCTGTCTCCACAAACTGGGAGAGAATACTTCAAGAAAGGTGTTGGACACTGAAGAATAGCCTAATTGTGGTTACTCTTTTCTAGGTCCTGTGTTTAATGTCTCAGTGCACTCTGACAGCCCGACGATCTACCAGGGGGAAGTGGCAGATCTGCTGTGTATCGTCACGATGGAAGGAATGGCACTTGAGCCAGGTATTTCCACAAAATTATTTTACTTGTAACTCGTTTGCCTCCGCTAGGCAGAGTAGTATCAGCAGTTACAACCCTGTGTCCTTTGAGTGAGGCTGTAGAACTAGATAAATACAGGAGAGCGTGTTTGCTCTACGCAGCTCAGTTCAAAACGAGAGGTTTTTTTGTTTCAATTTCTGAGGGGAGAGGGGGGAAAAGTGTTCTTACTGTTAAATCCTCCTCTGCTGTCCATACCAGCTGAGCCCACTGCAGGCGATCCCTGCCTACAACCAGTAGATGGGCCATGAAAACTATTCCTGTTCCCTTTAATTGGAAAGGAGGTCCATTGGCAAAACCATTTGGTAGAAAATGGTCACCTGTAAGCAAATCTTAGTCACCTGGCTTCACACTTCAAAGTGAATTTAAGGCTTAAGGTAAATCTAAAAATCATAATAATTGACTACTGCAGCCTAAATGCCAAAAATGTTCATTGTCTTCAGAGCTGAGCCTCCTTTTTTCTGTGGAAGAAACAAATACAGTACCTAGTTCCCATTGAAGAGGATAGCAGACACTTTAGAAAGAGATTTATATGAAAAGCTGAGAGATTCAGAGAGTTGCTCAAGACTTAGCTGCTTGCCAAGCATTGAGCTGCTTTTCGTCAAAATGCTGTGAGAGCAACTTTGGTTCTTATACCCAAAATTTGGGTTTGGAGTGAGTTTAGGGTTCAAGTCCTTATATATATGAATATAAACATCTCTGTAAAATCTACAAATACGTATGCAAATATAAATGTGTAAGTGTATATACCTAAATGTAAAGATGTCATGATTCATGCAGAACTCAAAAGTCTACAGGTAAGCCAGTACAAAAGGGGTGCTGTGCAGAAAAAATTACTTCCAGTGTAGTAGCTAATGAGACTAGACTTAGTGAAGGCCCATCACTTTGAAATTCCAAGTTGTCTCTTCTACATTAAATCTGAGTGTTGCAGGGAAGCAATTTGCTAAATTACAGTTGTGTGCTGCCTGTGAAAAAAAGATAGAAGTCTGTAGATTGTATTATTGAAATGCCTGCTAGGGAAGAAAAGCTGAGTAAATGTTATTGTTGTCAAGAGCGTCATATCCTGGGATACTGGGCACAGAAAGCAGTGTTGTGTGCCTGTACACGCACCTCAGTCTGTCCTGTGGTTTCTGCTCAGCAGGAAGCCTCTTCCAAGTTGAGGTGTGCCCAAGCTCTTATAGGTATTGTTGCAAGACAGTACCCACAGCAGCTGCCTTCCTTTCCAGAGCAATTATTACTGGCAGGGAGCAGCTGCTGCTTCTGCTAGTGTTTGACAGCTTCAATAATGTTGGGGGTTGCCACGTGACAGAGGCCTCAGCATCCCTGACTCACACAAAACTTGAAAACCAGGACACAGGAAGTCCCACCTGAACATGAGAAAAAATTTCTTTGCTGCATAGGTGACCGTGCACTGGAACAGGTTGCCCAGAGATTCTGTGGAGTCTCCTTCTCTGAAGAGATTCACAAGCCATCTAGGCACAATCCTGTGGAATGTGTTCTAGGGGACCCTGCTTGAGCAGGGAGGTTGGATCAGATCACCTCCAGTGGTCCCTCCCAGCCTTACCCATTCAGTGAAAAGGAGCTGCTCAGTAACAGTAGGTCTCCCCGTCAGTGCTTTGTTGCACTTGGGTTTGTGATGGTTCTGTTGTGTATTTGGTAGCTTGAGACGGGGAGGAGCACTGACAATATAAGGATATTAAAGGGATTGAAGTAAAAAAGTGTTGTCTTCAAGGAGTTGCTCATGAGCATAATTCAGTTTTAATTTGGAAATTTCATAAGGGTTCGTGGATGTCTGTTGAATTGACAGATGATTCCTGGAGTTGAAAATGATGCTGTTTCCAGTGGTCATGAGCAGCCAGAGCAGAGTTTTAAATGTCAGCACTGTAATCTGTTCCATAGTGGGGTAATGTCACCTTGGACACCTGCCTCTGTGTTTGTTTTTCTTCTTTTTCTTTTGTGTTTTTTTTTTTTTTGTTTGTTTGGTTGGTTTGGTTTTGCTTTTTCTTTTACAGTCTGTAATGAGGCAGATGAGGCACAGGCAACAAATATGCCTGGAATGGAATAAAGTGTGACCTTGTGGCAGGTTTTGAGGGAACTCTTCAGTCCATACTCTGAGCTTCTGGCTGCTGGATGAGTAGGATTTGGAGCCTAACCAGTCCCTTTATGTGGAGAAATGCAGGTCTAGGCCCTTCATATGGGCCTGAGAAGCTGGTCCATTTTCAGTCCTTGCTGGTCCTCTGGATGAGACCGGCAGAAGAGCAGCAGGGAACAGCTGGAATTTAGGTAACAGCTGCAGCATGTCCAGACTTCCCTTGTCAGTCTGCCTTTTTCCCTTGGGAGATGGAGGGGACTACAGCAGTGTGCTAATGGAGCAGGTTAGGTGAAGGGCCTTAAGGGCAATGGTAGTAAACAGATGTAGTTCCTCACTAGTAACCTTATTCCCCCATATCCCATCTCTGATCTGTCTCTATGCTGAGTCGGTATCACAATTTAATTCACAACTGGAATGGAGAACTTGTTTTTTAAATTAGTGCCAAACATTAGACAGACTGTGAAAGTAACAGGGCTGTCTCATCCCACTGGAGAACTGAGGCCTGCTATCAGGGAAAACCTACACTTCATAATCAGATAAACATGGCAAGAGTTGCCAGCATCTTCTGGAAAAAAAAACAGATGATGGCAGTACAGGCATGGTCTTTCCATTTGGGAACATGATGAGAAAGAAGCAAATGCATTTGATGCTCTTCTGAGGGGGCATGATGGCCTTTCAAAGGCTCTTCTCATCTAGTGTCAGACCTGCTACAAGGCTGTATTTTGGACTCTCTTGTGAGTAGAGAAAGACCAGGGAGTTTCATAGGATGTCTTGCTAAATGCCCCTCCAAAACACATTGAACACATTTGGTATGCTCTGCTCTTGTCCACACAGTTACTCAGCTATGCAAGCATTAGTTGGGGAGTAGTTATGTATGCTTCCTGTAATAAGTTGTGGTGTCAGGTGCCATCTCTTCTCTCTTTGTACGTGCAATCAGAAAACTAAAGTACTTCCAAGGAGAGGAGGAAAAGTTAAATGACCAATTATCTTTGTCAGTGCCATTTGTTACAGTTAGATCCATCCATTTTTTTTTTTTTTCCAGAGGCATCACTTGTGGATTGAACCCTTGTCTGGTAGAGGCAACTCACAATACTTTCAGTGTCTGTGTGTACCCACCCTGTGGGAAATTTTCAAAAGGGTAGAAAAGGTTTTGGCGTGACTGCTACATGCTTTAATTTCCTCTGCTTCTTTGAGACCCCGCTGAAATGGAGTGTGTATTACTAAGCTCAGTACATGGCAGCAACTGCTCCCTCTAAAGAAGTGCTCCTTTGGCTTGGCAGCTGGGGTTGGTGTTTTGAATTGATATGAGGGGAGTATGTGTATGTCAGGGGGGAATAGTAGTTCTTCTGTGCCCTGAAGATATAAAAGCTGCTTCAGATATTTCTGTTGAATACACATTTTCACAAATGATCTCTAGACTTCCCAGATCACCCATTCTTGGGCTGTGTGCTTAGGGATTTAAAAGTATTACTTACTGTGACTGAAAGGAGATGGGTTTTTTTTTATCTGCTCCAGACAGACTCAGTGGGCACTCTGGAGAATTTAACAAAACCAGCTTGTTTACCTCTTATATGGCTTGAAGTGGTTTGCTCAGCTCTCTAGGAAGCCCTATTCAACCTCATTTAAATGTAGTAAACAAAAAGGGTCTCAGAATTGTGATTCATTACTGTAGCAGGATGCTGAGAGAGCTCCATTCTAAGCAGTGGAAGTGTATGGTTCCTAAGAGCTGGTCTAGAAATAGGATTCCCTTTTTTGAGGAGCGATTGGCCAGGGAAGCAGCTAAGACCCAGACAGCTTAGTCCTGTGTGTCAAATCGAAATGTGCATAAAGATGTGCTTTACATGCTGATGATCCTCGCTAACTGAGTAGGGGAGGAAGCACAGCACCACTGTTACTCTACTCACAGAGCTCTGGAGCATCCAGCTCCTAGGGCCTTGTGTTCCTTTGTGAAAGCATCTCTGCTGCATGCCCTGGTTGCTCTGAGGTCTTTGGTGGCCTTCTGGGCTCGGTACTGGGATGTTTTGCTTTACTGTGGGGCGTCTTGTCAAGGTGTCCCACACTACTTATTGTGTGGTACAGAAAGAACCAGTGAAGGAAACCTTTAAGTGTGAGTGCTTGAAGTTGAGTTTTTGTAGATTTGGGACAGAAATAATGAGTGTGACTTCACAGTGTGTGGAATGATGCAGATGCTTTTGGGAAGCCTGGTGTGTGACCTGTTTAATGTCAGTAAACCTACATACTTATTCGCACTTGGGAGCCGCTAGGCATGTTCGCCTCTGATATTCAGAGAGACCTGATTTATATCCTGGCTTCGCTAGACTTTCCTATGTTTTTATTGCATGAAACCCAGAGATATAGAAATGAATCATATGACTTTGCTGTATTAAGCTATTTCAAGGAGGATAGTGACAGAGTACTTGGAGCCAAATCCTCCCTCTGACTGTCTGTAGTGAGTCACTAATTGCACACTGTGTATACTGACTAATAAAATATGTTGGCATAATACTGCTATCCCATGTTGTAATTACAGGAAATAGATCCAGCTATTCCAAAATGACAGCACTCATCCTTGTATGTGGAGGGAAGGGAACCTCAAATTGTCTGGAACATAAAAGAAGGAATTATTCAAAGTTGCCTGGGAATCCGAAGGCTAAATTATTATTATCTTTTAATATCTAAATTTATTGCTTAAACCTCTTTTAGCAAGTTTAATGGTGTGTTCAGTGTAATTTGATTTGGCCTGAAAGGTGTCCATATGCTCCTACAGTACCTGGAAACCCAAGAGCTAATGGCAGTGTTGATCTTTGGAAGGAATTGGTCATTCCCAACGTGATTGCCTGTGGACCAGTGCTATTACCGTATTTGGCATAAACAGACAGCAGAGATGAAGAGTGGTTTCTGTAAACAGAGCTCTCTCCAACAGGGGCCCTGTTTCCCACAGAGAGTTGGATGAGTGCACAAAGCAGAGGTCAAAGTTTGATCTTGTTGACTGAGCATGTTTATGGTAATTTTTATTAACTTTGGTTTCAAGGGAAGTGCTCAGAGAGCTTTGCCAAGTAACTAATAGTAGTACTTGTAGTATGATAGGCAAGAACAATTGCTGTGAGGGCCTGCTGGTCCATGTGACCTATGCTGGACCCCATGAAGGACTGGGACACCTACTCCTGCTCTAGGGCTGCAAAACAGGCCACATGCCATCACCCAGAGCATCCAGCAGTGGCAGGCAGGGCAGGAAACTGGCTGGGCTCCCAAAACAGTGTGGCCAGACAGTGTCTCTGGTAGTAACATCTGCTTTCTCATATTTTTGTTTTGTTTCTGAAGGTGTATAAAACCAGTGTACTTTAGGAAGGAGTTAATTATATCCCAAACACTGGGTGGTTTTTCTTGTCTGCAGTAAGGAGGAATGTTCTACGTGGCCAACTGATACTATACTTCAAATAACAGAGCTGAGGACATCCCTATTTCACTGGACTTTAAAATATTAAGGTTCCCTTTGTTGCTGAAGTGTTAGCTTGCCTGATAGAGATGTAAAATTTGTCTTCACTTAGATCTTTAAACAATTTGAGTACAACAGTAGGCTTAGGCTTCAATTTTTCCATTAGCATGGAGGTCAAATGTGAATTAGAAGATCAGTTTTAAATTCAGGTTGCTAATACTGTGTTTTTCAGAGATCTCAATAATAGAAAATGGAGGTTTGAAATATTTCCAGAAATCACTGGGACTGCCTTAGGTGTGTGCAGAGGTTAAGTAAGCCCTGTGCACACACTGTACCAGTACTCAAAACTCAGAACAGAAATAGTAACCTCTGTTTCCAGTTTGGGCCCATCAGTTTGCTAATGTGCCAGGAAGGAAGACCTGTTGAGGAAACAAGTGGGCAGGCTTTCCTGTCTATGCTGTAGGTCATGCCAGGTTTCAGACTCCAACAGGTGTTGCTGGGCTCATGTTAGCAAAGAATAAGAGTGGTTTTTAAAGTAGATACTTCACTACATCAACCTAATAGGGTTAAAACTGATCTGCTAATAAGATCAATAGGACCTTGCATGAACACAATGAGCTAGATGTGCTGATGGACTCTGACTACTTGTCAGATATGTTAAAAGTAGAAGGTGATGCAAATATGTTTTATGGATTGTGTCCTTGGGTGGTAAAACTTGTACAAGGCATGATGTCTGATGGGTCACAGTAACCCACAACTCTGAGTGAAAATGTATAAAAGCATCACAGCCAGGGTCTGCTCCTGAGTGCTTTGTACTCTTGTAGATAATTTTTTATGATCTATGCAGAATCTTGTTTATTCATTTAGCCAAACTGTAGATATAAGGAAGAGGTTTTCAGGAAAGAATCTTCTGATTTTGTGGTTGTGTAGGCCCTGCATGAAGACAGTGACTGCAAAGCACTCTCTGCTAGCAAATACCTAACACTTCTACTCCCTTTTCACTGTAGGTTCAGCATAATTATACAACTTCTTATGATACTAAGCCTGCTTGGTAAAAAACTTAGATCAGAGATAAATAGAAATTTTAGAATAGCAGGCAGAAAAGCAAGAAATCTCCTCTTTGTTATCCATGTAGTAAGTCACTCTTTCTGTGCTACTCCATTCTTCCTGTCAGTGCATTTATTTGCAGTTCACTGCTTGAATCCTCCTAGAAAGGGCATGTTATGGGGACTTTCTTTTTTTTTTTTTTGTTCTTTTCTTTTTTCCCTTTGCTGTCAGACCAGTGCTGGCTGTGCTGCTTACAGATTAACTTTTCTGCTGAGCAGTGGCACTATGAATACTTCAGAGCTCACCAACATGTCTGAATTCTTCTTTGTCCGCGAATGCAGATGACATGTCCTTCGATGTCTCCTGGTTTGCCGTGCGCTCCTTCGCCTTGGACAGAGAGCCCGTCTTGCTGGCCTCGCTGGACCGGAGAGGGATCGTGACGCAGAGCAGGAGGAATGGGAGCAGTGATATCAGCCTGGAGAGAATCAGCCCGCTGGAATTCCGGCTCCGTGTGCATGGCTGTGAGGACCATGACTTTGGGAACCACTACTGCGTAGTGACCCCCTGGGTGCGATCTGCCACGGGTGTATGGCAGCGGGAACCCGACATCAAAGCCAAACCCATCTTTCTGTCTGTGAAAATGGATGGTAAGAGACCGCAACGGGCCACTCAACTTGTTTTTAACACCTTATTATGTCTCTCTGTGGCAAATATTCCTCATAACTGCTTTTAAAGGTGCCTCTGGTAATCTCGTTAGATTTTGTTGTCCTTTTTCTATTGTTCGCAATTTCTGATTCAAGGTTTTTCCACAGTAGAAGAATCGTAAGACTGGAGTGTTTTTTTCCCTGATCATCTCTTGGTGATGTTTTGCATAGCTGGGGTATCTTTCAGTCAAGGGCATAGTATTGTCTCCAAGTGTTGACCCTTCTGTGCCTGCTGGAGGAAGCCTGGGTTTGCAGATGGGGCATGATGAATTAGTCACATTATGGTTGGTGTCAAAGCTGAGAAATAAAAGTCAGAGCTCTGACTCCTTCCCTCTCCTAACGACAAGACATGTTGCTCCCTGCACTTTGCCTTGTCTGCTTTCCAACTTGAGTTGCAAGTGTTGCTAGACTTCATGAGAAGGAAGTTGCACGCTGGATGCTGCATTCAGCCCATAGCTAAGGAGGGAAATGAATGCAGGAGGGGTTTTGAACCAGATACTTTCTTCTCAGTGTTTCCAGGAGAGGCCATCTTTGGAAGTTCCATGAACTTAAAATGAGCAAGAAGCTTTTGTTGTCCCTGCTGTGCAGATAACTTTTGTAACTGTACATTTCAAACTCCTTACAGTTCTTACTGTCTTTTAACTGAGCAGTAGGTATTTATAAATCAAATTTTTTTTTGTTTAGGCACCAGCTTTGAAGGTTGATTACACAGAGTAAAAAGTAAATCTAATCATTCAAAGCATAAAGGAGTCCACTCCTTGCTTTATGGAAACATATTACAAAGAATGCAGCCACACTCTGCCTCTGATGGGGAAACAAGCCAATGCTTTTGTATGGAGAAGTGGGTAATAGGATACCTCCTGGAACGAGCTCTACTTTGCTATCTTACTCCAAGGGTCCTTTGGCGCTTCCAGCCTCTCTGAGGCTTTGAAATAGTAGAGGAAGAATTAGGGTGAAGAGGAAGGGGAGTCCAGTAAGAGACCAATTTTTCAAACCTGAGAAGATTGAAATCAAGAAGGAAAATTAGTGCCATTTTCTTCTGAAATAATTAATCTGCCCCTGACTGAGTAATGTGTGATTTTTCTCCTTTTTCATGCAAGAATAAATGAGAGGGATCTCTGAATTTCTCAGTGATATCTAATGACTTTGCCTTCCTTTTTCAGTTCTGAATGCTTTCAAGTATCCCCTGTTGATTGGCATCGGTCTGGCCACTGTCATTGGACTCTTATCCTGCCTTATTGGCTACTGCAGCTCCCGTTGGTGCTGCAAGAAGGAAGTGCAGGAAACACGGCGAGAGCGTCGTCGGCTAATGTCGATGGAGATGGACTGAGTGCGGGAGCAGGACACACTTGCATTCCGGGAGAGACTCACAGGGCTCTTGGATTGTGTTGAGACACTTGCTCACAGGCCCAGACAAGACAGTGCATTTGCCCTGATTTCAGCCTGGACCTCAAGCTTCTCCTTGTTACACATCATGTCCTGAGAACAATCAGGCCATATTTAGCAACTTGGGAGTTCTCCTTTTCCAGCAGCACTTTCTGCATAGGGATCATGTCCTTCTAATGTGCAAACTGTTGAGCCTTCTTTCAGCAGGGCCCTGTGACAAAATTCATTAAGATTTTGTTTGTCTGTTGATTGGTTTTATTTCCCCCCCCCTCTTGGTTTTGGAAAGATGTTCCTGTATGAAAGCATGGTGGGCAGGATGATGAATTGGAAAGAGGCTGGTGTTAGACTTTCATTGTATTAACTGATCTACTTTTCCCCTCTATCCCCATCACACCATCCTGTCCCCTTTCTGTGTCCACCTTGGTATCTCACAGGCTTCTCTGTGTTGGGTTGAAGGCTGGAGAAGGTTCTTGTGCTGGAACCATCATGAGGCTGTTTCGGCAAAGAATTGGTTTATGGGTGTCAGCTGCCTTCTCTTCCCTGGCTCTTCAAGAGGTTTCAGTTAATCCTTGAAACATAGCTTGCCTGGTGGAGGTCTTTGAGGCACTTGTAAAAATCTCTTACTTTCAGTGCTCAAAGTTTTTAGCTGTGGTTAATAGGGGCTAACTTGGCAACCCTGAAGAAGTCAATCCTCAGACAAGCATTTGATGGATGTCTGCCTAAGGCCACCTTCTCCCCCACCCTTCCATCTTCTCTTCTGCCCACTACAGCTGCTCACATTGTGCCTGAGACCCTGTTCTGCTTGTGGCAGGGGGGCACATGGTATCCAGAGACAAGGCTCAGCCTTCTGCTGGCCTCAGCAGAGAGGTGGGAGACATTGGCCCTCTGGTGATGGTATGACTTGGGAATAAAATAAGAGGTGGATCTTTGTCTGCAGTTGGCCAACTGATCATGTTTAGAGAAGACTTGTGAACTGCGTTTTACCAAATGCACAGACCAGACCCCAGTGCTGCTTCTGCCAGTCCCTCGGTGGCAACCCTGGAACCTTGGGAGCAGGGTCAGATCTGCAGTAGCTGCAGTGCAGCTCAGGGTAGGAATAGGAGCAAACCCCTTAGGGCAGCAAGAATCCTTCAGGTTTCAGCAGTCCTGGCCTTGAGCACGGGCCTGCAGCAGGGCTTTCCACATGGGCTTGAGACCTATTCCTTGGTGCTACAGTACAGAAGTCCTGCTTTGGTCTTCCACATACACTGACCTGGCTCCTGAGTGGGAGCAATATCTTTTCCAGGCAGTTCTGTCTTCCCAGCACAGCTGATGTTTTAAGCAATAAAGGTCAGAATAAAGATTCTGTGTATAAACAAATGAGGAAGTAGGACTGCTCCACAACCTGATGTCACAGGCAGGGTTTGGCTTGCATCAAGAAGGGTGAGAGATGCAGAGTTGAGGCCAGGGCTCAGTGCTTTCCAGATTTTTTTGAGATAAGAGATGCCAAAGAAGAGCATCCATGGAAGGTAGTGGCTGTGGTGTGCTGTTGCCAGTCTGGATGTTAGTGATGTACTGCTAGACAATCTGCTTCACTAATAACTCATCCCACTGCCTATTCCAGGGGAGATGCAGGTCTAGTATCTGGGCTGTGAAGGGGTTTTTTTGTGGTAAGTTTTCTTTGTGTGTTTTTTTCCCTTGTCTAGCACTGTGACCCTTGTTCTGAGGCTGACATGAGGGTGTTTTCCAGAAGGCTATTTTGCTTCCAGCATGTGAACACACATGCAGCCCCATATGTATGCATAGAGCATTCAGAGGGGTGTCCAGTGATTTTTGGAAGCTGAATAAGAAACATTTTGAAAATGGACTTGATTTACAGAGCTGGGACTTGCAACTTATTTGACTCTTTAAGACTTCGTGTAGCATTCCAAAACTGGGATATGCAAAACCACTGAACCTCTGAAAGGCTTTGGCCCGAACATTCATAGAAACTTTTCTTTCTGGCCTGATGTTTTTCTTTCTGTAAGAGCTTTGAAAAGGGCAATTTTGCAGGCAGACATAACTGCCTTTCCTGAAGAACAGGGCAGAAGTACTCTCAAGCTTCCACTGTGAAAGCCCAGAAATCTGTAGCAGTGCTGTACAAAGGGAGTTCAGGAAAGGATTCACTCAAATATTTTGACACCAAGAATTTTCCTTCCTCTCCTGTTTGTCTGCTGTTGTGAAATCTTGTTTTTTTCCTTGGATCTTATGAAACACCATTTTGATGTTTGGGATGCCAGCTGATCTAGCAACTTATTTCCTGCATTAACATCTGCTTTCTTCACAGAAGGCCTGTGGCACTGGGGCCTCTGGGGAGGGATGGTAGTGGTGGTGAAGTTCCAAGCACAGCATCAGTCACTTTTTAACCTGACAGACTGACTTCTTGCCTATATGCTCTTGGTTAAGTCTTAGGGAGAGAGGTTCATGGCTGTAATGCAATAATTAGGGAACAGATGAGCAGGGAACCACCAACTCTTCCCAAACACACAACATAGCACATTTCTTCCCTGCTGGAAAAAACTCAGGGTTATTTTGGTCAGGGCTCCCTGCTTCTCTAGTGAAAGGTCCCCATGTCCTTATGCTGATCTTCCTTCATGGCCTATAACAAGCTATCTTTGTCACTCCAAGTGAAGGAAGTTTGCCACTAACTTCTGTTGCTGACAGCCCCTTGGAAGGCAATGCTGCATCCCGTTCCACCCTGTATTTGCTGTAGTTGGAAGGCTAGAAGCTGAGCGGCTAGACCTAGGCCCCAGGTTTCCTTCTACTTGTGCCAATTTTGTATTATCCCCTTTTTTAAAAATGGAGCATGAATCTTCTCTCTAATGAAAAAAATCTAGGCCACTTTTCATGTTTTTAATTATTATTATTATTATTATTATTTCCTGTGTGACCAGGGTTTGAGTGAGTGGAGGTGTGTGTGCATCTGGTTGTGTATTAAACCTGCAGAGTGTCAGAAGAATAAGCTGCCTGAGGTGCAGAACAAGCATCCATCTCCTCCCTGCTGCAACCTGTGGTATTGTCAAAGTATCCTAAGGGCTCACATTGATCTTCCTCTTTTTGCATTGCCACATCTCCTGGTTAAGCTGGTTAATTCCTCCAGGCACTTGGAATTTCAATCCAGGACAACCTTGAACATCATAAAACAGAAGGACAAGATATTTTCTTTCTTTTGTTTTAATTTCAAAGTTACGAAGTAAAGTTTTGGGCGCAGTTCTGGAATGCAGGTACTGAATAGTTCTAACAATGCTGTGTAAAATGTTTCTTTTTATGTTTAAAATAAAGAGCGAACCTTTTTGATTATGTCTGTGCTGTGGGTCTGGATGTTTGAGCTATGGGCAGTTCTTTCCCTGTACCTTGCATGTGTGCAGACACTGTTGTTGAAGGTATAAAATGTAAACCTTACAATCCTGATTCCAGCACTGTTTACCCTGTAAAATAAGCATGAGCCCTCTTTTACAGTAAGTTTTAAGTATTTGCCTACACTTCAGTGATGAATTGGGAAGCAGAATTGTTTTCTGAGTCTATTGTGTTTCTTCCCCACTGTAAGTCAACCTTTTTTTGTTGGGAGAGTTTTCTTTTGATTAGCTGGGGCCAGTAGTCACAGTTGGGAGTGCTATGTATAATATCTGCTGTAAAACCTGGGCATTAGATGTTGAGTCTTCGTTGAAACCCTTCGTGAGGCTTCTTGTTTCCAAGGTACCAGGATTAAAATCAATAGCGTTGGAAGTAAATTCCCTGCTTGCTTTGCCAGTGGCACACCATCCATGATCATACAGTGAGGAGGTGACTTTCTGTCATGGTTTATAACCCCAGTTGGCAGTCAAGCCCCAGGCAGCCCCTCGCTCACCCCCCCCACCTGTGGGATCAGGGAGAGGATCAGAAAGGTGAAAGTGAAAATATGTGTGTGTTGAGATAAAGACAGTTTAGCAGGGAAAGCACAAGCCATGCACTCAAGCAAAGCAAGGAATTTGTTCACTGGTTCCCATGGGCAGGCAGGTGTTCAGCCATCCTCAGGAGAGCAGGGGTCTGTCATGCATAACGGTGACTTGGGAAGACAAATGCCATTGCTCTGGATGTTCCCACCTTCCTCCTTCTTCCCTAAACTTTATAGGCTGAGCACGATGCCATCTGGTATAGGATATCCCTGGGGTCAGGTGGAGTTACCTGTCCTGGCTGTGTCTCTTCCCAGTTCCTTGTGCCCCCCCTAGCCTAGTCACTGGTGGGCTGGGGTGAGAGGCAGAAAAGGCAGTGGCTCTGTGTAAGTCCTGCCCAGCAGAAAGGAAAACACCCCTGCACTATCAGCACTGTTTTCAGCACAAATCTAAAACACAGCCCGCAGTAGCTACTGTGAAAAAAATTATCTTTATTCCAGCCAAAACTAGCACACTTTGTTTCCAGTGAGAAGTTGCTTGAGGCAGAAGTGGTTTTGGGAGGCCAAGCCAGGCTTTGGCAAGGTGAGTTTGTGTTCAAAGTGGGGCATGCTCTGTCTGAAATGGCAGTGGTGCAGGCTGGTTGACAGCAAAGTGTGTACCTTTGGCTTCTTTCTAGATGGTGGTGTCAGGGAAAGGTGTCCTCTGCAGAGTGAGCTTACAGGAAGCTGGGAGGTGGCACCAAAGCTATAAGTCCTTAAGGAGTGACAGGGACCATCAGCCAAGCTAGGGAAATGTCATAAATGGTCTGTGGTCCGTCAGCAGAGCCTTTGCCAGCTGCAGATGTTTAACACATGCAGAAGTAATGAGTGGTATGCTTGTGAGGCAGCAGTTGTTTAGCTGTGCAGGTTACAGCTTACTTAGTAAATTTGGATTAGCTCTATGAAATCCTCTTGCCTCCACCCCTTGGAATGACCTGGGTCTTAATGCTGTTCTTGTAAACTTGCTAGGATTTTATCATCAGAAAGAAAGCCAAAAAACCTGAAGTCTGGACTTAAAAAGAAGGGGATACTGGCAAGTAACTGCCTGGGTGTTGCAGTGAATGATGGAAGTTATCAAGTCTTTAGCATCACCTTGTACCTGCTCAGCTCAGCTATCTGCTGGTAGAGGTATCCAGCTGCCTGCTGCTGTAAGGGCAGTCTGAAAAGAACTTTTGTGCCAGAGCCTGAGAGTTGAGTTGTTTGTGTAACACCAGGCTCAGGCAATGTGCTTGGCTATGCTTGTTCTATGACAGAGCCTGGTAGGGCTGCGATGGCTCTGGCTGAGTGCCCTGCTTGGGTCAGGGCCAGCCTAAAAGCCTACTCTGGGGCTGAAGCTGACTGGTGTCGTATTCAATGCATGAGAAGACATGCCTGCTCTTTGTCATGTGAAGGTGAAGCCCAGTCATGCAAATCTTGCAGGGAAATGGGTGGCTTTTGCCTTTTCAGTGGGACTTTGCACACCTCTGTGATTGCAGGGGGCTGAGGTCTGCACAGCAGGTGTCAGACAGATGCCGTTTTAGGAAAGAGACTTTAACAACTGATCGAAGCTGTGGGATGTGCTCATTGAAGACAAAGCTGCTGCTCATTCTGGTGCCAGGCAAATACACCTTAAATGCAGTGTGTAGCCTTCTCTTGGACAGCCCTTTGCCAGGGACCTCCTGCTGTTACTGATGAAAATTGCATTGTACTCTAGCAGATGAGTGATATGGAGAGCTCCAAGGGAATGCCTGGGTTGTGGAGGAAACCAGGTTCTGTGGATGTCCAGGTCCTTCAGAAGAGCTGCCATAGAGACAAGCTGTTCTCTTCCCTGGCAGCCAAGTTGCATTCCACGAAGTGCCAGAAGTGTAAGAGCATGTCTGCTTCCACCTCTGCCAAGGGGGTAGAAAGGCAGGACTTTCCAAGGCAGACTTTGTGAAATAAGTTAGTGTTGTGTTGTACTTTGTTTGTGTGGGATTTTATACACTCCAGCATGTACTGGGCCTTAGACCAGACCACAGACTTAGTCTGAGCACACCTCTGTCTTCAGTAGTGAATAAAGAAGCTGCAGATAGATGGACATGAAATTCCGTTTCTTTTTGGCAGCTTAACCTGGCTTATGCCCTATGATTCCTTGTTTGTAAGATCCTGACAATGATTTGCCATATTCAGTGGATGGTAAGGATTGCTAAAGGCCCCACATTCCCAGAAGTTTCTAAACAGTAGGGTGAGAGAGAAGGGAAGATGCTTCCAGGGCTCTTCTGACAGAACTGGCAATATGAATGCACCAGTTACTGGGCATCTGAGAATTCACAGAGGTGTCCTACAGCAGGACTGGTGTTGCCTTTGTAGCTCTTGTTGCCCCTGACTTCAGCTCTACAAAGGCCCTGGCGTGGTGTGCAGCAGCTGGGATGCTAGGAATGTGGTAAGCAGGGAAACTATCCATGCTGCTTAGCATCTGCCTGCACGTCTGACAGCTGTGTGCAGCTACAGCCAAATGCAGGTTCTGAATGCAAGTACAGTAGTGCTAATCTTCCCTTTGGTGTTCAGGTACATCCTCTTTCTGTCCCCAAACTTGTTTGCTCATTTACTCCGTGTTTTCTTCCCTCTTCCGTTTCTCGTTATTCCCTTCAGGACTCTCTTCTTGCCTTTGTCTTTCTGCATATCTTTGTGACAATGGTCTTTGGTGGTCATCTCTCTGGGGGAGAACGGGGCTACATCATTGTGGTGTGTTTTTGAATCTTCTACTGAGACCCCAGGCATCAGGACTACAGCCCAATGCCCACTGCAGATCATCTGCGAGTCTCTTTCCTCATGGGGACCCCAGACACTATGCAAGGAAAGTAAGCATTTCTGACAGAGAAATGATTCCAAAGAGACATTCAGGTTCCTGTTTCCAATGCAGAAGGGACAGATTTTCTTTCTAAGAAAGATGGGTTTAGCTTGCTTTCTCCAGCTGCTTGCTATCACAACGCAAATTATGCTCCATGTCTGTGTGTTCCAGGCAAGCGACCACTGCAATGAACATTTTCATTTTTCAGTATGACAGTGATGTGATTCATCATTTACACCCAGGCTGGCTAACCTGGACTTGAGAAACAGGTAATTAAGGAATGTAATTTATCTGAGCTGCTCGAGACATACATTTTTAAGTAAGAACCTGAAGGTACCCACTTCTCACCATTAGCTGTACAGAAAAGCGCAGTTCGCCTAAGATATGAGAATTAGGCAAGATAAATGTGTGAAAGTACTGGACAGACAAGGTAGGGGCTGAGAGAAAGGAGCTAATGGCAGGTCTCTCTAGTGATGGGCTGGGGAGGAGGGAGGAAGCCACAGAAGGGAGCTGTAGCCAGTATTCAACCAAGAGACAGATGATGGGTCCTCAAGTTTCCTCTAAATATAACATATTTCTGTGAAAACAGTTCCAGAATAGATTTTGATCTTGATTTTGTTGCTTGTATAACAACATATCGGCCTTTGCATAAGAGTAGTCCTTGGATGAGTTATCAGGATGGATCCAATCTACTCCAATTGTGGCTTTATCCTTGTGCAGGCTCCTAGTCTTCAGCCAGGCAGGTTCTCTGCCATGTGGCTACTGGAGTCAACCATGCCTCATGCTGAGGTCCCCAGTGTGTCACCCACAGTGTCCAGTCCCTCTGAAGGTCTCTTCTATCAGCTGTACCAACAGTGAGTGGCCTGGCTTTTTGAAGTATTTAGAACAAAATCATTGCCGTAAGGTGAGTCTTCCAGTAAAAAAAAAAAAAAAAAAGGATAATGTATCTTTCTACTCTGTTATGGTTTTGTCTTTCTTCCACAGGGACAGACCTTACCAGCTATTTTGTGTCACTGCCCACTCTCTCCCTCTGTCCCTATCACTGGAGGCTGACAAGCATAGCCTCTTCCTCTAGCTCAGAAATGTCCATCTTGGATATTTCAGGGAGAGCCCCTTCATCTTTGAGTTCTCAGACTGGCAGAAGTATACATTTCATTAGAAATAAAATGTTAAGGTCCTTTTGAAGTTGATGGCTTTTCCTGTAGCCTTTCAGGTCTGTGCTGAGATGTCCTTGCCTTGTGCCATTATCTTTTTCTCTCTCTCTTCTTTCTGTCTTCTACAGTTCCCTGCATGGATGAATGCGGGAAAGGTCTTTTCAGAAAAGGTCCATAAAGGTCTTTTGTATGTTGCTGTTCATTAAATTCCCCTTCCTGGACCTGATACAGTGCTAACAAGATTTATCTCAGGACCCTTGGGCACGTTTAAACCCTCCTTTCCTTGTATCAGTGGTGGCAGCAGTGTGTTGCCTGAGTGTCACCTCTTCCCAACTCGACTGAGACGCACATTTCAGTGGTTAGAGATGTTCTCCAAGTCTCTGGGATTAGCAGGGGAGGTGCTGCAGGCACTCTTAGGTGGAAACTGTCAGGCAAAAGTAAGATTGCTGCTGTGTTGCAGTACTGAGCACGTACTTTATCAAGGCCTTCAGTGACAACGTTGAAGGAGGAGTTGCTTTCACACTGAGACTGACAATCTGAGCACAAAGAAGTGGGATCTTGTGTGTACATTTGCGACTCTTCCTGCCGTCTCTGTTTAATCAAAGCTGTGTACCCTGCAGGCTTTCCCTGGAGTTCACTGCAGCTCCTGCCTTTTGTTTGAAGGAAATTTGTTTGGCTCAGAGTAAATATAACTTAGCCTTTCTGTGACTATAGTCAAGATATCCTTCTTTTGTGCAAATGGAGGGTACCAGCAGCAATGGCATCAGTACTGCCTGCATCGCATTCTGCTCTTGGGATACTCTGTATGGCAATGAGAGGAATGTGAGGTGGTCCTGTCCAGAGGGCTCTACCCAAACCTAAGGAGGGTGAAAAGGTGGTATATAAGAACAGAGCATTAACTGTGTGGCCAGGTACAGCTCTCTGGTAGCTAAACACACCCAGACCACTAATCAGCATGTTAATACTACATTTTGGGTCAAGACTTCCCTTGGCAATTCCTCAGGTCCCAAGCTGACTTTGTTCAGACACCTCTGCATGGGTGCTTGGAGAGAAAATTTGTATTCAAAGATGAAGGATGCATTAGGAGCTTCAAGAAGAACTGAAGCTGGCAGTTCTGGGATTTTGAAAAGGGCTGCTCTGGCTCTGCTGTTGGACCTTGCAAAACTGCTACTGTTTGTGTGATCTCAGAGGAGCGGGAAAGAGGGAGTTCTCTCGGGGAGATGAGCAAACACTGATGCTGGGTGAGCTGTAAGTGTAGTTCTGCCATTGCTACCTTGATTTATCGCTTCAGGAGCATAGCTCTGTATTGCTCCCATGTTGTTGGCACTGCTGGCCATGCTCCTCTGGTGCAGACAGTGCTTTGGTGTCCTGGCTGGGGACTTTTGGCCTAGGGAGGTGATGGGGTTTCCCCCATCAGCCCTTGTGCTGCTCTGTGGGACCTCTAGCCTCTCTCTCTTCAGCCCCAGCCCTGCAGTTGCCTGCCTACAGCTCCTGGATGCTCTGCTTACTGCAGCAGCTTCAGGGCAGAGAAAAATCCATGCACTTTTGGATTCACACCACTGCCACTGGAGGAGGGCACATGCTTCCTGAGGGGCCTTGGAGACCCTCTGCCCACCTCTAGGACTGGGAAGCACATTTTTTTGCATCTTCCACTCAGGTTTGTTAGGAGAGCAGCTCCCTACTGCAGCCACTGGGGCAGTGGGTTTTGGCAATTGGAGTTGTCATTTTTCCCAGCTTAGATGTATTTAACAATTGGCTGCAGCAATGGGTGTTTAATTCTCTTGCTAACATTTCCAGGGCAGCTATTTAATTTTATTTTTTTTTTAAACCCTCTTGCTTCTGGAAATCCTGTAATCGAATCCAAGCTCTGTCAATCTTATTAGTTTTGAAGTGCAGAATCTCCATAACTTAGAGACCTAAATAAGTAGCTTAATATTAAAACCTAGTTTCTCTCCTAACACGTAACACTGTTCCCCCTGTAGAAGCTCCTACTGAACAACAGCCTGCTGCAGTTGCTCTCCTATCCCCCCTCTTAACCTCCCTCCTCTCTTCCCTGGCCTCTGCCCTGGTTGTGTCCACCAGGAACCGGAGCGGCCGGGCTCGTCCCTCTGCTGCTCCGCTTCAAAGAGCCTTTCGTGGTGCTGCTTGCGTAAAAGATGCTGATGCCGCTTGGAGCGGCCCGGGGGTGGGTGTAGCAGCTCCTGGTGCTGCGCAGGAGCTGAGCTGGGCAGGGGGGGCTGCACTCGCAGGCTTCGCGGTGACGTGCTCGGGTCTCGCAGAGGGGGATTGCCAGGATTCATGGAGGTCAGGCTGCACTGCCTCGGAGCCGCAGCCAGGGGAGCGAGGCCTGATGTGGCGCAGCTGCTGAGCCATGCCTCTTTACTGGGGTGCTGCAAGGAGCTGGAAGGGAGGAGATGAATCACCTCCCTTGGTGTGGCAGCCCTCCCAGTCCCCCAGCAGTGTGTTTGTCTCCCTGAGCTTCCCACTGACTAAAGGTGAGATGTTCAGTAGATTTATGTCAGAAATGTGCTGCGGCCAGCAGTGCAAACTGCAAAGACTGGTGGAGCTGCTGGCTTTAGAGGAGTGAGGCTTTTAAGCCCTTTTGTGTGGCTGGAAGATTTTTTTTAAAAAATCAATAAGGATTTCACACAAAGAAAAAGCACTTTTCATTAGGACGAGATTGGGGCATGCGGTTTAGGCTCTGCCTATGTCCCGTTGGCAGAGCAGATTTAGAACAGGTGTTTTTGCCCGCTGCTGTGGCAGTGAAGCAGGAATAACCCTTCCCACTTTTCTGAAGTCCCACTTTTTTGTCTACAGTGACCTGCCAATTTTGTTCTTCTTTGACTTTTTTTCAATAGAAATGAGGGTGCAAACACCAGTTCACTGAAAAAGAGCTGTGGTGTTCTCTTCCCAGGCCAACTGTGCCTGCTTCCTACTGAGAGTGGCCAGAGTCCTAGGAAGCTGCAACTGTACAAGATGATGTTTCTGTTTCCTGGGTAGTTCTGCTTTTAGGCTTCAATTGCCTTTTTTATTTTATTTTATTTTAATTATTTGTTTCTGTTGCTGTACTGTATTGAGTTTTTTCTGTGCAAGACAATCCCAATTTTCTTTCTTTTTTTCCTGTGGTGCTGTGAGTTTCGCTCATGAAGACACTGTCCTTGACTTGCATGGGAGCCATGTCCCACGAGGGAAACGCAGGATTTGAATTAAAAGAAGCAGTCTTTCGTGCCACCATGGGAAAAAATTGTTATTTTCTTCATCTTTGTTAGTCTTCCTCTTTTTTTTTTTTTTGTGGCTGTCTGGTTTCCCTGGAACTGGCGGGTGGTTTGGTTCCTCAGCACATCAGTGGAGAAATCAGTGTCCGCCAAGATCTCGCTTGGCTCCGACAGCCGAAGGTGAAAGCCACGTAGCAGTGAGGCGAGCTCCCAGGAAAGTGAGCCTGGCTCTAGCAGGAGCTACAGGGATTGGAGTATTTGTGCTTCATCAGGAGGTTTCTGGCCGTGACAGTGTGCCCAGGAGATCGCGGCTGAGCCCGGCCGGCCTTGGGGAAGCTGTGCAGCCGGCCGGCTTGCGCTCTGTAATTGGGGGCAGCAACCAGCTGCCTTTGATGTCTGAGCTGGGCTGAGAAAACCTGATGGCAGACTTCAAAGTCTGTTGCGCCAGCTCCCCTGATTATCTGCAGGCTTCTGGCGCGTCCCCCAAGACTGCCAGATTATCCCAGCTCATGCTGAGCTCTTCCCTGCGTCTCCCCACCCTGCCTGGTGCCAGCCTCTCTCTTTCAAGGCTGCAGCCTCCATCCCTCCCTGTCCTTCTGCCTCTCCTCAGTCACTGTGGGTATATGGCAATGGCATTTCTGGGGGGGGGACAGCACTCCTGAGATCTGTGAAATGGAGGCAGCATTTTTGGAGAGTTTACCTCCAGCCTGCACCCCTGGGCTCTATTTCCCCTCCCCATTCAGTTGCAAGAGCAGCCTGAAACGCAGAGAGCTCTCTGCAGCTGCTCTTTTGCAAGGCACAGAGGTGTTTACAGCCAAGCAGGCACCACATGCCTTTCCCTTCCTGACAGCCTTTTGGGGAGCAGGGCTCCCACCCACGCTGCTCCTGGGCAGGATGCACAAGCTGAAGAGGGCTGGGAGGAGAGGCCTGTGATGTCTTTTTCCCCTTCAGCTTCTCTGCTGGGACCTTGGTGCCTCAGATTATTCTCTGTCTCCTTTTCCCACCTCCTCTTCTCTGCTCTGGGAGCCCCAGGGTACCCATCCATGTGCACAGAGATGTGTTAGGCAGGTCATTGCTGAGGGCTGGCTGGGATGGAGATGGAGAGATAGTAGAGCCATGGGGCTGAGCAGAGGCCTCAGAGCTCAATCCCCAGAAATGACAAAAGCTCATGGGGGAACCCTTCCTTTTAAGAGCTGGTTTCAGTTGTTTGTTTTTTTTCCTTCCCAGACCAAGCAGCCTTGGCAGTGGCTGAAAACCCTGGGAAAAGCTGGATTTGCCCACAAGATGGTTTGATTTTATTTGGAAGGTGGGGTTTGTTGCAGCTTTGCAGGGGAAGCCAGCAATGAATGTGATGGCTGCAGGCAGAGGAAACCACAGCTTCCCTAATCCCAGGCACGAAGATGGGGTGAGGGAACTTGTGGGAGCCATATAGCCAGGGATCCAGTCTGCAGCCTTTCCCCTGTTGTTGCTTAATTGCTTTTGGGTCTCAGCAGCCTCTTCCCTCTAAAAATCAACACTGATTATGGGATCATCTCCTTCATTCTCAACAGCTTCCTCTATAGCATTTCTACCCTGATGTGGGAGTGATCTTTACTCCCATCCCTGCCCAGGCTCCTTGCAGTGTGTAAGATTAGTATCTGGTTAGCACTTGCCTGTCCAGGAGATTTCCAAGCCACCATGGATTTTGCTGATGGCTGCTGTGCTCTGTTAGGTAGAGTCTCCACCCTGGTTGCACTGGGCTTGGTAAAACTTTCCACGCTGCATTTTTGATGGTGTTTTTCTGGAAAGCCTTGGCCCAAAATGGCTGAGCAGCATCCAAAAAGGGTGCCTTTAAAGGAATCCAGGGAGTCAGGAAAAAGGAGAATGCATATGTAAGCATATTATTACAGGTGATCATCACCAGTGTGAAAGGCAAAGCCAGTTCTGTGGGTAAGTTCATCTCCAGTCTTATGGTCTTATTCTCTGGACTGGGAGATGGTGCTACCATGCTGGGTTGTGCTGAGAAGTGGCCCTGCTGCTGCAGTGCTGGCAGTAGCCAGGCTTTTCCAAAGGCTAGGTGGGTAGTGTTTAATCCCCGCGGGCCTGGTGCAGCACTTCAGGTCACCCAGTAAGGTGTGTGGGCACAGGCACCACTTGGCTCAGAGGAGGCAAGTCCTCTGCTCCGTGTAGGTATGGGCGGGGACCTCTGTACTACCTAAGAAGCATATTTCCCCCTCACTTTCCTCCAGAAAGCCATCCCAGCCAGCCCTCCCTCACTTTCCTGATGTCATTCCCAGGAAAAGAGGGCGAGGGAATCTTTCTCCCGGTGGGTTTGGACTCACTGATGTGGTTTCTAATGGCAATGCTGTCTTTGTAAAAGATTCTCTAATCCCCTTTCTTTACTCTGCGTTGTGTGGTTAACAGCCCTGCTGTTATGTCTGGTTGCACTGATTTCACAGGGAGGAAGAGAGCGAGTTTTACACTGTGCAGTCCCAGGAAGAGGGAGCTGTTGGTTTTGTCCACAGAGCATCATCATTGCCAGTGGTAGTGCTGGGCTAGGCAATCCTATTCTCCCTGGTTTCTCTACTGCAAATGTAAACAGCGACTCATGCATCATTAGAGTTTCAAGCTTGGAGTTAAACAGTCCCCGAGTGTGTATTTATCTGCACACTGACTGTCAGGAGCTCACTGAGGTTGAACTCCAAGTTTCCTTTCCATTTACTCTGTCACTGCAGCAGAGATGCTTTTGATGCTTTCCCTCCTCCAAAATGGTGAGTGGGTTGGCATACTGTCAACAGGATCATCCCCCGGGGCACTGCTGGCAGTGGGTTGCTCTAGGAAAGCAAAGCTCTTTATCCCTTTCCTTATGAGGTGGGAAGGTTCCATCCTGCAGCAGGGAATGGAAGCCTACCATGCAGTTGTGTGCCTGGCTGTGTCCTGCTGCCTTGGGGCATGGGCCCTCCTCACCAGCAGGTGTGCTGGGGCACTCCACCACTTGCCAGCCTCTGCTGTATCTGCTCACCTTCTCTGAGGAGTCAGTGCATGGATTTCAGCCCTGCACTGCACCTTCTTCCCCCAAAACAGGTGCTTCTCTTCTCCATTTCATGGCAATGAGGGTGGGTGTCAGGGGGCTGGTGGGATCCTTCAGGGACCTCTCTGCCTGCTGCAAGAGGCCATCCCCTGGTCTGGATTTGGCTTTCTGGAGAGCTGTGTGGTGCTATGGGAGCTGTGTGCCCAGGCTGATGAGGAGCTGGCTGATGGAGGGTTGAGCCTTGCAGCAAGGGAGGGGCCTCTACCTCCATCTCCTGGCCCTTCAGGCTGTCATACGAGTTGATTTTTTTTTTTTTTTTTTAATGGGGAAAAGAGGGACCTTGTGTTTGTTTTGGTTCGTTACACGAATCTCATTCCCTCTAGGAGCCCCCTGGGATCAAGCAAGAGGAGTTGTTTTACAGTTGGTTTTTGCTTGTGAATCCCTGAGCTAATTTAGTCACTCAGTCAATTCCTTTGCCATCATGGTGGGAGCAGCGTGGCTCAAGGGTAAATGCTTTGTGCCACCAACCTTTCTGGGGAAAAAAACCCCAACAACCCCAAAACAAACAAAACAACCTCCTCCCTGCCAAAAAAACTAAACCCAACCCCCCCCGACAAATAACTTCAGAGAGTATCTCTGGATTGAACTCATCTCCAGTGTTTGGCTGCGTGCCTAAGAGACTGGGTTTTCCCTGCCCAGGATGTGCCCCTCTCAGCCTCCCACCATGTCCCTGGCACCTGCCAAGAGGAGGAGCAGCATGCCACAGGCCATGTGGTTCTGATGACACGATACCCCAGCACTTGTCTCTGGGATTGTGCCGGAGCCTCCTGGTCTTACTTTTCCAGAGCAGCTCCTCGTGGTCTCATCACCCTTGTGAGCATTGCTGGGCCAGGATCCCCCACATCCAGGTGCCTGCCCATGGAATATGCATACAGGAGAGCATTCCTGGGTGATTTCTGGCTCTGTGGTGATCCTTCAGGAACCGATAAGCTGGCTGGACTGGCTGTTATGATGGAGAGTCTCCTGATCGTGCAGCTGATGGGCTGGTGGGGGTGCTGTGGCAGAGACAGCCCAATTTGGGGTGCCCTACTGCACCCTGAGGCAGAGCTGGATCAGCCATCTTCAAGGAGCACCCCAATCGTACATAAGGCATCATGCTGCTGTCCCCAGCTACGGGAAATAAATAGCTGCAAAGAAGCTTCAGCCCCAGAAATCTGCCTCCCTGGAATCCAGCCCCTTGCCCCCACTGCTATCAGGGGGGCTGCTGTCAGACAGCAAACCCACAGTGGGCACCTGGCATAGACAGGGTGGCAGAAGGGGCTTTGGGCATCATGCTTGCCCAGGCGTCTTGGGGATGGGGTGCTGGCTGTCACCTCCAGAGGGTGTCAATTTGCTGTTGCACCCCACGCCCTAAGCTCTCTCTAAGTAGAGGAAACCACCACTGACAGACAGTTTCCTCCTAACCACTTTCGTAATAGCGGGGTGGCTGTCGCCATCGCCCATGAGAACCTACTACCACCCCTCTGGCAGAGGATCCAAGCAGAGATGATTCCAGTGGAGGCTGCCTTCCTCTTCCTCCTCCTCCTGGGTGAGTACCCTGCCTGGTGGTAGGGGCTTTCTTGGGGCAGTTGTGGGGAAAGCAGAGCACCCCTTTGGTGCAGGTGGGTGGCTCAGCCAGCGCTGCTCTGGCTTGGTGTCTGTGGGAAGAGGTGCACCAGCCTGTGCTCCCGTTTGCACTGCAGTTTCACTCCAAAATGACAGCCCAAACCCTAACAGGGTTTCACTAATGGACATACACATCTCTCTTAAATGGCTGCTGGAGCTGTGGGGGGGTTACCTCATCCTCTCTTCCCTTGGGAAAGAATTTCTGAAGGTTCCTTAGGCTGTGCCGTCACCAGCTCTCTTCTCAGGCCACCACGGTCGTTTTTTGACTCAGTATCCACATCCAATGGGCATTTTGCTTAGTGTGCAATAGAATAGAATGAGTGTCACCTCTGGGAGCTATGCATAAGGGGAGGATTCATGGGTGGCCATCAGCTCCCCAAACCCTCTGCAAGCAGAAATGAAGGGAGCTCTTGCTGGCCCTCCTCTCCTGTGCTCTCCCCATTTTCTGCCTGTGGAGTGCCTCTGCAGTATCCAGCCTGCTGCTTACCTCCACTGTTCCATGTCCCTTGGCTTCTGCATTGCAACTCCTTCTGAGGCAGTGGTCAGCTTTGGCACTTGCTCCCTTTCCCCCGTGGTTTGTGCAGGACCTGAGTGCTTGGTCCTCTTAATTTTAACACACCACAAGCTTTCTCCACTGATCTCAGCCTGGTTGCTGCTCCCTCTTACAATGCTGGCTGAGAGATGCTCTTCAGGCATGAGTGGGCCTGGCAGCCCTCTCGCTACAATCCTGTGCTCTCTGTTGTGTGACCCCCAGAGTGCTAGGAGAGAGGAAGTTCAGGGGCCTGTCATTATACGACTTGTTCTTGAAGCTGCGAGAGGTGTGCAGTCCCTCGGACTTGGTGCTTCAAAGAATGAGGCTGCACAGCAATTCTTTTCCGTGCTGTGCTGTGGTCCAACGTGCGCCCAGACCCCCTCAGGTGGCACGTGCCCCTGCAAACACCATGTTTTGCTGCCTGCTTGCTGACCGCAGGTCTGACCTCTGGCCAGCGGCTGGTCACCGTTCAGCAGGGGCCCCTCTACCGCGTGAGGGGCTCCCACGTCACGCTGTGGTGCAAGGTGAGCGGCTACCAGGGCCCGGCAGAGCAGAACTTCCAGTGGTCCATCTACCTGCCCTCGGCCCCCGAGCGGGAGGTGCAGATCGTCAGCACCGTCGACCCCTCGTTCCCCTACGCCATCTACACCCAGCGCGTGCGCGGCCGCGGGATCTACGTGGAGCGGGTGCAGGGGGACGCCGTCCTGCTGCACATCACGGAGCTGCAGGACCGGGACGCCGGGGAGTACGAGTGCCACACGCCCAACACCGACGAGAGGTACTTTGGGACCTACAGCGCCAAGACGAACCTCTCAGGTGGGTGCTGGAGCAGAGCCCCCTGCCCTGCTGGGCAGAGGTGCTGGCGGGTTTCTGCTGTGCCCCCACGTTTGCACTGGGGAGAAGTGCTCACCTCTGGGGCTCTGTCAGAGGGGCAGCTGGGCAAAGGGGTGATTAGTGGGGCTGGTAGACACAAATTTTCCTTCTCTCTCCACTGTGGGATTGCTGAGGTAGGGATGTCCAGATATCCCCTTGCAGGTTCTCTGGCTATTGCCTCCCAGCCAGGGCAAGGGAAGGGAGAGAAAGCCTCTGCTCTCCCATGGCCTGACTTTAACTTCAGCTCCTGATGCAGACTCGGCATTTCACAGCTAAGCATTAAGAAGGGCAGGAGTTTTCAGGTTCTGTGCATTAGTTGTTGGTGCTCCCAGGTCAGATTGTGGGAAGTGACCCAAGTGAGATACCCATAGATGGAGGAAGGTAGCAAGCAGCTCTTGCAGAGCATTGGGTGAGGGGAGGCAAAATAAAAGGCCCTACTGTGAGCCCACCAAGCCTATATGGTGGTATGATACTTCTACTTGGTGTTCAGCCTTTCTCCTTTATCTTGGTGTTGCACCAGTTTGCATTTGGGATAGTGAGGGCATAGACTTTACTCTCCTTGGGGTTGCCTAATTAATGCTGACTGTAGTTTGACTGTAGAGTGTACTGCAAAAAGATTCACTTTTCTTTCTTCCCTGCTGAGATTTTAGCCATGTCACACCTCAACATAAGCTGATGGAAGCCTTGTTAGTCAGTTACAAAAGATATCTCTCATATACTGTCAGATCCCTTAGGGCCTGGCTGTGGTTTTTGGGGGGTTGTCCTATGCAGGGCCAGGAGCTGGACTCAGCAATTCTCACAGATCACTTTCAACTCAGGGTATTCTATGATTGTGTATTTCTCCCCCATGCTCAGTGATTGCAGACACCCTCTCAGCTTCCATGGCACCCCAGGTCCTCGCCCGCACTGAAGGGGATGCCGTGGAGCTCACCTGTGAGGTGTCCAAGTCCACCATCCAGCACACGCATCTCTCAGTTGGCTGGTACCATCTTCGAGGAGCAGGAGAGCACCATGCTGAGGAGGTCCTCATCCTCTCCAAGGACTTCATCCTGAAGGCAGGGCCCTCTTACGTGCAGAGGTTTCTTGAGGGGGACGTGCGGCTGAACAAGGTTGGGAACACCACGTACAAGCTCTTCCTCGGGGGAGTGAAGCCATCAGACCACGGGCAGCTGTACTGTGAGGCAACCGAGTGGATTGAGGATCCTGACAAGACTTGGAAGGATATCTCCCTCAAGCAGACAGAGAGGACATCACTGACAGTCCTGAGGCAGGGTAAGGCCCTTGCAAACTCACATGTTGGCTCCAAGTCCCTTGTGCATTCAAGGCTCTACTGCAGCAGCTTCAGTGCCCTTCTTGCTGCCTCTGTCACAGCCTAGGGACATGCTGGTGGGTCTGGCAGCCTTTGCTGGACTCTGAGGGGGTGGGCTGGGCTTGGCTCAGCTCAGGGCTGTGGCAGCCCCTGATTCAGGAGCTGTTGGTGCCTCACACTTTGGATGTTCATGCAGCCAAACCTCAAACAAATCACACAGTCTCACAGAGCCATGCGAGGTGTTAGCAGAGAGAGCAGAGTGTGCCTGCAGCAGCCTGGCTCCTTGGCAGCATTAAGCTCCAGGGTGCAGAAAACTGTGCTGTTAGACTGCCTCCAGGGTCTTGTGGCCCTAAAGTACACCACAGGGAGCTGCTCGTCAGCCACAGGCACGGAGGGACGTGGGGATGTACTGCGTGTGCTGCACAGCTCCGGTGCCTCTTGGGGGTGACTTGTCTGTCCATGCAGTCAGCAGTTTGACAGTTTCCAGAGCAGCTGGTTCTGCTGTTTGTTAGGCCATTCCTCTGAGCACCCTGCCTGACATCCCTCCTGCCACAAGCCCTTTGTTGGCTGCCCTCCCTCACCCTGCTCCTCCCCCAGGAGTGTGTGAGTAGCTGCACCCAGAGGAAGGGAAAATCTCTTTCCCAACAGTAAGTTTTACTTCAAAGCAGCCAAGACAAGACTGTGTCTAGTTGATGTCCATCAACATAGGCAAGAGTAGGCAGTAAAATAGGAGCAAGTCTTGAACTGAAAAGGTGCCTGGGGAGGTGTTGTATCCTGTCCCTGTGGCTCAGGGCAGATGGAGAAGGCTACAAAGCTGGGGTGGTGAGGGGAACCTGTGTCTCATGGCAGGGTGGTGAGTCAGAGCAGGAAACCAAAGAAATAGCTGGGTAAGAACCAAGCACCCTGTGTGGGGCTCAGGGGAGCAGGGTATTGGGGGAGGGAAGTGTGGTCTCCCCTTATCAGAGTATGTGCCCTGAAACTTGGCTGACTAGCAAAGTTTTATTCCCCTTATTGCACACTGTTTGCAGCAAAGGCTTTCCAGGTCTGTTGCTGCCTGGGGAGAAATGGCAGCCAGTGTGCTTCCCTGCATCTGCTTGTTGAAGAGGCACACTGGTAGGGTGTGGCTTCAGGTACCAGTGTCACAGGATCATTTAGAGAAACCTTGTCAGAGCTTGGTATTTATCATGTAGTGTCTGTTCGTGGTAGAAGGGAGGTGACAGTGGTAAGAGGGCATTATGGTGGCTGTGTTGGACCTGCTGGTATTGCCATGGAGGAACTGCAGCAGGTGTTCAAGCCTTCCATCAAACCTTCAGGGCCCTCTAGCACCCAGTGGGGGAGCCCAGGCTGCAGAACTGAGCATCCCATCACATTGGGAGCCAGGAACCACTCTGACCCCAGTTAACAGCTTCATTGGTTTCCATAAACTCTCCAGCAAATATTTAGGAATGCCAGACATGTCTACAGCAGCTGGGATTCCTGTTTGCAAACTGTTTATGAACCAGTGTTTAAATTCACTCTGGGTACTCTGCTTTCAATAAGTTATTTGAGACCTTCCAACTGTGGTCTGGGAGGTGCTCTGTTCTACTTCTGAACTACAGCCTTGCCCTTGTTTTTTAGACTTGCAGGGCACCATAGTGACACTCTGAAGTGGGGAGCTCAGCTCCTCAGGGCTCTGGCACTTCTTCCACCTGCAACTGCTGCTTAGTGCCTGGAAATGGCAACCATCTCCAGGGTTTGTAATGTCCCCACGGACAATGTTTGCTATCCTGATCACTTTTCTAATGAAAGAAAATGTTTCAGTGGAGAATTCCCTCCTCTTGCTCTTTGCTAGGCCATCGTTGGTGCTGCCAGGTAGGAGGGAAGCATGGGAAGAGCCACTCATCACCCTCTTTGTTTTTGACTGTCAACAGGCAGAGACCTCTCTGTGGATATTGCTGCTGCTGAAAGCTCCCTTTCTGAAGGGGACACCTTGCAGCTGAATTGCATGGTGGAAGCTCAGAAGAGCAGCAGTAGGCACTTCCAAGTGATTTGGCTCCTCAACGACATGGAAGTGGCCAGGGTTGACCCCCATGGGGTATTGACTTGGAAGGAAGAATATGAGGAGAGAGCCAAGCTGGGGCAGCTCCGAGCATTCAAGCCAAGCAACACGATTTATGTTCTCACCATCTCTGAGGTGGGGATGAGGGACAATGGTACCTATCACTGCTCTGTGTCAGAAATGAAGACTCCTGGAGAACTGCACGGCATCCAAACCAATTTGTCATCAGGCATCCAAGTCATCGTGAAGCCAGTAGGTCAGTAAATCGTAATGGCTGCTCTTCTGGGTAAAGTCTGTGGGATCCTTGGTTGGGGAATGCTCTAAGTCTGGGCTCACCTTGACAGGGGCAACAAGAGTGCAAATATGCAATAGTTTTTGGTAGATAATGGGAAAAGAATTTGCTCTGGCAAACATTAGCATGACAGATGCAGCAGCTGTCAACAAAGTGTAAACCTTTAGCTCAGTTTCTTTGCACTAAGTTTTGGGGCAAATAGGTAGAATTCTGGGGGCAGTCTGGGTCCTCCTGTGTCTTTGCTACAGAAAATTGTGAGCAATGCCTGTTGCTACTCCTGAGTATCAGAGGATGACCCAGCAGAACAGGTACTTCTGGAGAGGGGGTTCACTGCCACTTCCATCAGGGTGCTTTCCCTGTTGTAGAAGGATGGCTTATGAGAGACCACTCGAAGAAGGGTGTGTAGAAGACTCATAGTTTCCTTGTCATAGCTAGATGACTATTGTCATGTAGCAAGAGCTGCCCACTGGGACTCCATTTTTTAAGCATTTCTTTATGCATTCATGTCCCAAGGAAGATGTTAAACTGGGAAACAAACAAACAAACCCAAACCCCACAAGAATTTCTCCAAATTCATAAGAAAAGGCTGGTTGAAAATTTCAGACAATCCCTCAATTCCTTTCCTTTTCCAATGTCAAGAGTTCGCTAGTCTTTCTATTTAATGCCACAGTACCTCTGGCTTTCTCTGAGGAGCACAAACTTCCTCTCCAACTTGCTGGCTGTTGTTTGCAGAGAGCCGCGTGCGCCTGTCCGTGTCCACCAGCACGCCGCAGGTCACGGCAGGAGACTCCCTGATCCTCCACTGTGAGGTGCAAGGAACCACCAGCGCCGTGTCTGTGCAGTGGTGGCACCTGCCCCCACAGCGCCCAGGTGCCGGGGTGCTGGTGGCCGCCATGGAGCAGGATGGCAGCCTGAGGCTGGGGAGCACCTACCAGGATGGCAGGACTCGGGGGAGCCTCCGACTGGAGAAAGCGAGCTCTGGCACTTTCACCCTGGTGATCCCCAGCACACTGGATGAGGGTGATGGTGGGAAGTACAGATGTGAAGCAACAGAGTGGTCCCGAGGCCAAAGCTGGACAGAGCGAGGGGAGACAGCAGTGACAGTCAGTTCCATGGGTAAGTTGGGTCCCCCCTGTTTCTGGATTGGAGGCAAGGCTGGAGAAGGAAGTGGACATGTCAGTAGGACAGAGGCCTGCTGTGCCCTGAGGGCTGCTGCTGCAAGGCTGATCACTTGGCCCTGGAGTCCTTCAGATTACCCATTTCTGCCAGGATGCTGGAGTCCTTCACTGGAGGAGACAAGTGGGACCCAACAGCTAAAATGCCCGTAGACCTGAACAGCAGTGGCTTGTTCAACAGATCTTTCTGTCTCCTTACCTTGAAATAAAAAATATCTGTTCTAACAGCATAATTACTTACAGTAATTAAGCTCAGCAAAGGCGCTTGCTGAGTTGTCTGGTGGTCTTTGTCAGAGATACACCCCTGGTGCTGGCATCTGATTGTTTCTCGTGCCCACTCGTCTGAGTGCAGAGCTGCCAACCTCCGTGGTGTGCAATGCCCATGTTTCCTCTTTTAATTGCTGGAATGGGTGCCTGTATGGAGAGACAGATTTTGGCTGTGGTTTAGGCTGTTTTTCCTTTTTTGTTGCTGGCTTGTGTGCCTGGGAGGATGGGTCAGGCCATGGGAGTTGTTCAGGTTTTGTGGCGTGTGTAAGGAAGCAGCAAACAGGGCAGCAGCATCAGTAGAGGATCCCTGGCTCCTTGCCACGGTGTGGGACTGAGCACCCTGGAAGAGAGGGTACTCAGGGTTGTCCAAGGGACTGGGAGATTGAGGGTGGGATAGGAGTGGGCCACACAGGGCTGGAAGAGCACAGAGTGAGTGTGGCACTGGGAGAGGAGCAGCAGGACTGCTGGCCTCCGTGGGGTTTTGATGGCAGTGTGGGAAGGGTGGCGGGAGGACGGCACGGGGCAGGATTTCTGTCCTGGTGCCAAGGGCTCTCTCCTCCTGAGCAGGTCTCAGTCTTCATGCCACGCTGAGAAGCCGAATTGCCACCATCAGATATGGGCAAAGTTTTGAACTCGTCTGCCAAGCGAGGGCCAACTACAGCCTTGAGGAGGTGCCGATGTCCGTGCGGTGGCTCTTCCAGCCCAGCCCACCCACCAGCTCCTACCACGAGCTGGTCCAGGTCTTTCCCAGTGGCACTGTGACCTGGGTGGCAGCACAGTCACACTTCAAGGAGAAAGCCCAGCTCATGAAGGCTGACACCTCCTTCAGGCTGCACATCCACAGTGCCGTGGCTGCCGACGAGGGGAAGTACCAGTGTGAGGTGGAGGTCTGGAGGAGGAATGTCCTGCCCCTGGGGCAGCCAGCGGCCACCACCAGGTCCAATGCTGTGGGGATAAAGGTGGTGATGCCAGGTAAGCAGTGTCTTCATCGGAGGTCTCTCCTTCTGCAATTTGAATGAATCAAACATGGCCAGGACAATCAGAACCACTGATGTCTGGGGTGTCCCCAGCAGGGTCACCTCCCAGGGCTGAGGAGGTGGTGCTGCCTGCTCTCTTGCTTCCTCAGCACCTGACAGCAACATTGGAGGTAAATTTGGCTTTGGCAAATGGCAATATCTATTTATTTGCAGATTATGTCAAGCATCTAGGGATCAGCCCTGCCACTAGGATTTTAAGCCTTGTTTCTGGAAAGAAGTAGTGCCCCCAGAGAAGCCCAGTTGAATGTTGGGGTGGATATGAGGTATCCCCCCCACGGTGTGGGCTTCTGGAGGACAGTGGAGAGAGACTGGAGCCCAAAGCTGCTGGGATGTCTGTGTTCCCCAAGCTTCCTCCAGTGTATTCGAGGTGTGCTGAGAAAGCGCCAGGGCTCTCTGGCAGGCTGGGAGCCAGCACTGAGCCACAGGCTCTGTGGGGAGGTATCTCCTCCTGAGCATGTGTGGGCTGCGCAGCTGGGGGGCCCTACCCAGGGTTCCCTTTTAGACCACCACTGCAGGCAGGGCCTGTGCGGCCACTGTGCCTGCCAGCATCACTCTGGGAGCCTCATCCTCTTGTGGAAAAGAGATGTTGCAGACAGACCTCAGCCCGTCGTGTGCCCGCTCCCTGCCACCCCTGGCAGCACCATGGTGTCAGCTTGCCCTGCTCATGGATGGGGCTGCTGGAGGAACTGAAGGGTTTGTCCTGGCCAAAAACTCTGAGCCTGAGGAGGCAGGTGTGAGAATACAGCTTGGTTTATTTTTTTGCACTCATTTTTGTTCTGCCAGCGAAGGGGTTGTTCTTGCTCTTTTTTTCATGCATCAAGTGCTCCTTCCTCTAAATCCTCAGGTTTTTGGAATTACAACCCAGTGAACTGAAATTATGCGCTTTCCATGTTTTTTAACTGATGGGTTTGCTGTAGTGTAAGCTAATGCATTTCCTTCCCTCTTCAGACTCATTTCTGTGGTGTTCTCCCTCCTGTCCACTGCTACTCTTTCCTTGCCCCTGCGGAGCTGGGTGCTGGGGTGCTCAGCTGGCTGAGCCCCAGCCAGCTGGGGCAGGGGGGCTGCAGGCTAAGGATGAGAATAAAGAGCATCTGTGAGCATACATCTCTAGTGTGAATGGCATTAAGGTGAGCAGGTGTAATTGTAGATCATCCAGGCAGAGGAGATGGCAGCAGCGACACTGTGAAGATATTACATTTGGCTCCAAATGTATTGCAGCTGTTGCTGGATACTGCAATGCTGTGAAGATGGTGGGAACTAGGAGAGGGTGATACACAGTGGGAGGTGGCTGCTGGGTCTCTCAGAAAGGTTGCATGAGCCAGCGAAGGATATTTGGGAAGGGAGAGAAGACTGGGAAGGAAGATGACTTTAGCAGAAAAAGGGTGAGGCAAAGCTGCAGAAAATTAAGCTGCAAATCTTGAAAATCACCAGCATGTTTCTTCACATACAAAATCTTATAGCTGGAGCCTGCAGAGATACTGGAGGTCTTGGCTTCTGCTTCCACACTTCATTTACTGCTTGGTGTCACTTAGTGCTTTAGGAGTTTACATGCCCTTGTGGATCTGGTCTGTGGATCAGCTTCAGACAGGAGGGACATGCATGAAACATTGCAACTGGCGGGGAAGAAGAACAGGTCTTTTCCATTTCTGATTTTTTTTTGTGTGGGTCACATAATTAGTGTCCTGGGCAGGCAGATGCTCTCACCAGCCTCTCAGTGCAGCCACCTGCGGTGGCTTCCCCTGTCTCTGGAGTGAGAGGCAGACCTATTGTCCCTCCAGCCAGCTGCCCATATGTGGTCACTGCAGTGTCCATGCCCATCTGCATGCTCCACTGGTCCCTGGCTGGACAGGAAGCGTGGTGTCAGCAGTCAGGGTTCAAAGGGAGATGGGCAGTGAGATGCTCAGCTTGGTTAATTAAATTGAAAATGAAAGGGAAAACAGCACACTGGCTTTGTGTGGGAAAGGAAGAGGCAGGCAGCTGCTCTGCTCTTTTGGTAATTGATCTTTAGCAGCAGAGAGAGGAGACCTGGAGCTGAAACAAAGGGGCTTTGCAGCAAGTGTTCTGCTTCCTCTTGAGGTGATCTCTGAGAGTGTAGAAGCAATTTTACTCATCAAAATCAAGTGCTCAAGGCAGCAGTTCCCATGGTTCCTCTCTGAGCTCTAGTAGCTTTTCCTTTTCTGGAGCATTTTCTGCCCCAGCAGGTGTCAGGCTGGGCCATACTCCAGCAAGAGGCCCCCTAGCCCCTCTTCCCCTGGCACTTTGCTGACTGGCTGAGTGGTATGCCTTGGTATTGAGCAGCTGAAGTTAAGAATTAAGTGTCTTATTTTCTCCAGTGTGATCAGTTCACCTGTCATAGAAACACAGGATGGCAGAGCTTGGCAGGGACCTCTAGAGGTCACCTGGTCCAAACACCTGCTCAAGCAGGGCCACGTAGAACAGGCTGCCAGAGACTGTCTCCAAGCAGCTTTTGAGTATGTCCAGTGTTCCCCTCTGAAGATTTGTGCTTCCACAGAGCTGGCTCTGGGATGGGTATGCTTCTAAGTACTGAAGTTGGAAGACATCAACTTGAATAAAGTTTCTAAGTGTGCTCAATTCTGTGTGATCTCTGTGCAGTGGATCTGAGGAATTTGCACAGCTTCCTAATTACAGTGATTGCTTTCCCCTCTCTTCTGCTTCTCGCCCATACATGTTTCTTTACAGAGGAAATCTACACTGTGAAATACAGGCCAGCACTTTGTTGATCCCTTGGGAGCAGCCACCTCCCCTACCTCCTTGTGAGTGTTGCTGTGGAGACAGTAAGCGAGTTAGTGGGACTTGTGCAAGTCCCTCTGTGGAGGAAACTGTCAACCTTTTGGTGACAGTGTGCCTTTCTCTAGAGAGAAGGAAGAGCAAGAGGGTCCAAAGAGCAGCATAAGTGGATGTGAGCAGGGAAATTTTGCTGGCAAATTTGATAGAGGCAGAGGCAATTTACAGGAATGTCAAGAGCCATCAGATATCAGTGCAAGATATCTTGCATTGACCAGTCTCAAGAGGCAGTGAAGGTCTCTGAAGTGGATTGGGTTGAGTTTTGAGAAGAAATGCTTGAAGGAAGGGGAAATGTTCAAGCTTTCTCCTGTGGTGTCCCTTTTCTCTATCAGCCCCTGTAGGAGAAGCCACAGCTCCCTCCTGGTCCAAAGCCCTCTCCATAACCTGCTGCCGCTGCATCCCTTGGGAAGATGCTGTGGAGGAGAGCACCCTGCTGAGCCTGTAGCCAAGGGCAGCGGTCTGAGACACTCCGAGGGAGCATCTCAGTGTGTCCTCTGCAGTGCCCAAAGCAGTACCCAGGGGCTGAGCTTAAGGGAGCTCAGTTATCCCCAGCCTCCAAAACCCGCTGCTCAGCTTGAATGCCAGGAATGCCCTGAGAATGGAAACTCAGCCTACAGTCCTTTAGTCTGAGGGTGTCTCATACTGAGTAATTTCTGCCCACCCATGGCAGATACCTGTGTGTACTCCTTCCCCTGACTGCTGGGGGAAGGTTGAGGGGAAATGCAGGAGGTTGAAGGATCTTCAAAGATACCAGTTTGCAGCCTTTCCACTGCTGGAAGAGATGGAAAGGTACCAGCAACTGGGGATGTGCTGTGGGAAGAGGGTCCCTCAGACCAGGGGCAGTACAGGCACATAGGGAACAACAGTGTAGGCTGCCTGGGGGCAGAGCTGCAGGCAGCATCACAGCTCTGCTCTCCTGAACTGAGCAGTGCTCAGCTGAACGATCGCTGGGTATAATCACAGCGGATGTGCAGGACTCTGTCATGTGGGTTTGGATTAATAACCACGGCAAACACCTGAGATGGCAACTGTTAGTGAAACCCATACAGACTTTGTTGTCTCTCTGTGATGAAAGACATTTGTTCACAGTCTCCAAAGCTGTGGGTTGGTTTTGTCACGTATATGTGAGCCTGCTGATGGAAACAGTGGTAGACAGACACATTTGTTTCAGACAGAGGCTTTGACTCCAAGCTCCAACACAGTGGCTGCCTCCATCCCCCATTCCCACTCGTGGTCTCCAAGGCACCTCATCTGCTACTCTGCAGCCCAGTAACACCCAGCTGTAATTCCCTGCCATTGTTCAGTCAAGGATGTGTGGATTTGCTCTTTCCCTCCTTCCCCCCTCCTCTGCTCCAGCATTCCCTAATGAGTCTTTTTACTCTACACACCCTCTTCCTCCCTTCTCTTTCAGTGTGTTTTTCTCAGGACAGCCCTATTCCTCTCCTTGACAGCATCCCTGTATCAGCAGCTGCAGCCAGCATTACTATTATTTTTTTTCTCCATTTTAGAAAGCAAGCTTCAGGTTTCCACACAAAACAGTTCTGTGGAGGTTGCCAGCGGTGCTGCCACGGCCATCGAGTGCAGGATTGTGTTTGCCCAGAATAATTCACAGCTCGCTGTTACCTGGTACCTCCTGCCTCCTCTGGCAGATGGGACTCCCGTGCAAATTGTCAGGGCCAACTACAGCAGCGTACTGGAATATGGGCCTGAATTCAGCTCTCCGGCACAAAAGTCCCGGTTCCTGAGCCAGAGGGTGTCCAGCTATGTATTCTGGCTGCAGATTCTGTCTGCCAACCTCGGGGACCGGGGCGAGTACTACTGTGTGGTGGAGGAGTGGCTCTGGCTGGTAGATGGCTGGTACAAACTCGGAGAGGGAACATCGGGAAGGACCACGCTGGAGCTCAAGCTCCCAGGTGAGCAGGTGGTTGTCTCTCCAGGTGCTGGAGAAGGCTGGATCATCTTATGACACGCCCCCTGACAGGATTCTCCTAAGCTGGCAGGGCTTAGAAGCAGCGGCCCCTGCACTGGATCTGAGACATAGGGATGCAGTGTTGTCAGTGCCTCTCAAAGGGAAATTGGGAATTAGGAAGATTTGCCACGTCCTGCCAAACCAACCCAGCTGCTATTTTTGCCACTGGCAGATGAAGTCAGATGCTTCATAACAGAGTGAATTGTAGCATTTTCTTTTCCCTCCAACATATGATGCAGTTGATTGGTTGTACAACACAGTGTACAACACAGAATCTGCCCTTTCCTGGTGTTGAAGCATCCTGAAGCAAGACACTGGATTTTACTTACCCTGCAGCACATTGCTGCTGAGAAACAAGTCTGAGGGTTTAGCTACTCCCACCTTAATCACTGCACTGCTGGAGTGCATCGTGGGTCTCCCTGGCTCAGTTCTTCCTTCTCTCAGCCTTACTTTGTTTGTGGGTTGCAGCCCTAGATAAAGTGGATCAGAGAATTCCAGTTTCCTAAAGAGTTTTTGGTCCAGAGGATGCCTTATCACTTATTTGGAGTGGGTGGGAAGAATAACAGCAGAGGGTTGTGAACAGGGTTGGGGGGCAGAGACGACCCTGGGGAGGGTGACACCCCAGGGAGGATGAGTCACAGGAGCCTGGGGGTGTCCTGCAGAGGCCCCTGCAAGAGGCCATCCCAATCCGCCATGCTTTGCTCCAGAAGGTTTCCGTCAGCCTGGAGGCAGAGGCAGAAGTGCAGCACCACAACATCTCTTTCTGCTTGCCCCCTGCCGCAGAGCGTGAGCTGCAGATGGAGAAAACCAATGACAGCCTCTCGGCGAGGGAGGGCGAGGAGGTGACGCTGCCCTGCCTGCTGCAGGGTGCCCGCCTGCCCGACACCCGCCTCTCAGCCACCTGGTTCCAGGTGAAGGAGAGTGGCCTCAGCAGCCCCCTGCTCATCCTCCACCACAACGGCACCATCCTGAGCCCGCAGCAGGGCCTGGCAGCCAGGCTGTGCCTCCACCGCCCCACGGCCGGCGACTTCGGCCTGACGCTGAGCCACGTGGAGAGGGGCGATGCTGGGCTGTACTACTGCCAGGTGCAGGAGTGGCAGCAGCAGGGCGAGGGGAAGGACTGGGCTCTGCGAGCCTCGGCACGCTCAGGGTACACCCGGCTCACCACCGTTCCGCCAGGTAAGGCTGCTGGGTGTCAGGGCCCGCTCGCCCTGCGCTGTTCGTGTTCCTGTAGCCATGCTGGGGCGTGCGGGCAGGATGATGTTGGCTTCTCTGCTGGCTGCAGTGGCAGACGTGCAGCAAAGCCAGGAGGACTTGCTGAGGGATTGCTGAGGGGCTCACTGCTGGGGAGATCACCAGAGTTGTGTTGGGAGCCCTTCGAGTGACATGTACTGTGGGCCTGGTAGGGGAGGCAATGACCTGCTCTTTTGCCAGGCTGAAACCCATGTATTTGGCACTGTAAACATTGGAAGTGGTGATCAGGTGAGAGATAAAGAGCTCTGACTGTGAAGCATGTGGGTCCAGAGGTTACCTTTGAGTGCATTTGTGTCTGCAGTGTTTTGTGGCTTGTGTGCTGTCTACAGGACCGTGGTCACAAATCCCTGCTCTCAGCTGAGGCACTGGGGCTGGAACATTAACTGTTTTGGAAAAAAAATCCTGGGTTTGAGTTTTCTGGCAAGTCTGTCTCTAGTGAGGTCTCTAAAAGCAGCCTCGTTCTCTCTGGGGTGAGTTGGGGTGCATGCTGGGTGCAAAGATAGAGGTGATATCTGCATGCAGAAGTTTAAATAAATAAAAGCAAAGGTTTCAGTCAAGTGCACACGGTGTTTTTAGGGAGGTAACAGGAAAAAAGTACTCATGTTGCTGCTTTGGGGAAATAGGATGACCCATGTGGAGGAAAAAAATATGAACTGTGAAATCAATCGTGCTGCACCCAGCTGAGAGGATCCTGCAGTTCTTCTCATGCCTTCAGCTCTGGATCTGCCATGCCTGAAGCCAGCCCCTTCATGGGGTTATAGCTTCTGCAGCAATTCCCAGTGCTGACCAGCATGGAAAGGGTGCTTCCACAGAAACCTCCCTTGTGCCTGCTACTGGCACAAGCAAGGAGCCTACTCTCATGACTGCACCTACAGCAGAGCTAATCCGGATTTAATTGCAGGGAGAGGGACTGACAGCACTTCATCCCCCTGCTGCTGAGTTACTGCTGTTGTCCATCACAGCTCCCTCTAGCACTCAGACTTCTTCTTCATCAGTCCCCTCTGTCTCTTGTTACCTATTACTGATGGAGTAACCATTACTAAAATTGCTCAGTAACTGCTGGTAAATTCTCATCCAGTTTTTGCATGAGTGTTTTTGCCAAGTGTTTTTCATGGTTTTCAGAAAATGCAAAAGAGGCAAGGAAGGGCAAGTCTCTGGGTGGGACAGGGACCTCTTGATCTGGTTTCTTTTCCTTTTCTCTTGTCTCTTTTTGTTCAGTGGTGAAGCCTCTGATAGACCTCTGCTTCACTCCACTGTCACTGGTGGCAGGCAGGGACCCAGTGAGGTGAAGGGTGTGTGGCTTTTCCTTACTGAATCCAGTCTGGAACAGGTTAGCTGAAGAGCCGTGCTGTTTCTGTTGGGATGTTTCAGATGAACAAGATGGGGCCTTATCTGACCTCCCTAGACAGAAAACTGACACAAATTTCCTGGTTTCTCTCCCCCACCTCCTCAGGTAGCCTGAATTCATACAAAAATTGGTGGCTGTTAAAGACTGAGGGAAGATGTTTAAGAAGATGAGTTGGGGCCTCACTTACTTTTTCTCTTCTTTTTTCCCCCAGAGTCAACTGTTATGTCTAGGATCTGCTCATCCCCATCACTGCTGAACTTCATCCTATGCTTACCACTGGTTCTGATCCTTCTCCTGGCCCTTGCTGTCTTCTGCTGGTACTACAAATATGAAAAAAGCAAGAAAGGAAACATCATAGGAAACCAACTGATGGAACTGGAAGGGAATGGAGAGGTCAAGACAGCTGGTCTATAGAGGCAGATGTAACTTGAAGCAGTGGAGCTGGACAGTTAAGGAGGATTGAATACTTGCAGAGGGGCTTTTTACTGCTTTGTAGCAGCTCTTGCAACGAATCCTTGAAACTGTGTGTTTGCTTCCAGTGGAATGAAGTGGCTTTGAATTACTAAGCAAGGGTTTTAGGGTTTTCATGACAAGTGTTCCTGTCTCTCAGGTTAGACACCCACCCATTTCACACTCTGTTCATTGTGACATATTTGAGGTTCTTGCAGTACACATCTCCCACTGTGGATGGAAGTGGTGTTATTTCTCTGCAGGAAAAAGGGAAAAAACCAGTTCTTTTTGCACAGTGAGACAAAAGTATCAAATTGCTACTCGTTTTAGACATCTTGACAAAATCTATGTGGTATGCAGGCTAAAAAAAGCAGTGGCAGAGCTGGTAATGGAGTATTGGTGTCCCATTTGGCCTTTTGCCACCCTTTCCTTGGGAAGTTCTTTTCATGTTCTTGAGAGCATCTATGCCCAAAGAGCATCTTCTCCAAAAGGAAATGTGTCTTCATCACTAAATCTGTCCCAGGAACATGAGGACTAAGCAAGGCTGGCTGGGTCTGAAAAAAGTCTAGAGCAGGGGCCCCACAGCCATCCACAAAAAACCCAAAATCTGTTCACCCAATGAAGGACTCTCATGGTGTCTTGCATCCAAGGAGGAAGAAGGGGACACCAAGCCATCTTGGAGATAAGTGTACAAATTTTCTAGTTCCTTCCTTTGCTGGGACTGCTGTAGGAGAAGACAGCATCCAGGCCCTCATGCCTGGGCTATCTGTGGGTCAGGAAGCTGCAGACCTGAGACCTGGTACTGGACATGTCCAGTACATCCCATGTAATAAGAAAGCCGTGTGTGTGTTTGTGGGGCAGCTCCTCTGTCCTCTGGAATCTAGATCAGGCTCTCGTTTTCAAGGCTGAGGAGCCCTGCTACCTGAAGATTGTCTGGCTAATGCATTCGAGGAAAGGACATTTCTATCCAGTCCCTATAAGTCAGGGGATATTCAACCCCTAATTGTGCAAAGTGGAATGTGGTCTCAGTGAGTTGGAGGGTCAGGTGTCAGGGTAACGCTCAAAGCACTGTTCTCGGACAGTGGCTGTAATTTTCTATACAGTAGCTGTATAGAAATCATAGCAGACCTTTATGAACCTGCTTCCTTTGACCAGAGAGAGGTTTGGAGACACCACAGCTCTTCTAGATGATCTGTTCTTGTCCTTTGCTTTCTTTACAAATAGAAAAGCTGCCTGTTCTCTATCCTGAAGAACTGGTAGGTGCTTCAGTCCCTTGAAAACGCACATTTTGCAAACTTTTGAAGAGTACTGCTCCTGTTTCCCTGTTCAGCCCCCTCTGTCTGTACTGGCTGGTTCCAGCTTGTTCAGTCTTTCCCTGTGGGATGTGTTTTCTGGACCCGGTGCAGCTTTTCCCTTTGCTGCCCTGCCCCCAGCTGTCTCTCCCACAGTGTGAGTGCTCAGAGCTGCACGTGGGGCTCTCTGCAGAGGTTTCCCCCCTGCCTTGAGGGTTATGTCCCATTTACACATCCCAGCAGGATGCTTGGTTTTCTGTGTGTGTGTGACAGCGTGGCACTGTCTGTGCTTGGCTCGCAGTCGTCGGGCTCCTCTTCTGCAGATTTGCTGTCTAGCAAGTTTTCTTCACTGTGTGCTCAGGCTGTTGGTTTTTCCTATCTAATTGAAACACTGTTTGCGTGGGTATGTTGAACAGTTTTTCACACCAGTTTGTGAAAGATCCTGCTGTCTGTTTGCCTCAGCCCTGTCTTGGTAGTGCTTTAATTCATGGACCAGTTTTGGTCTCTTTCACAGAGATGCAGATGCTCCTAGGACATTAAACTCCTGCAAGTTTTGTGAAAAGTGGATGAAGCAGAGGAGGCAGGCGAGTTATCTCACCGAGGGGCAGCAGTGTGAGTTGGCTGCCTGGTGCCTGGCTCATATTTAGGGAATACAGAAAGGAGATGTAGGTGTGTTAGGACATAGGGAAGGAACCAGCTTTTACTAACATAATTAGCTGTCATAGCCCCTTGGGAGTAAACAGTGCAGCAACATAGATGTTGCAGCAGCACAGCAGTGCCCCCATTGCACCCCATCCCCCAGATGTGCCCTTGCCCTGGGAATGCCCTGTGTGAGGGCACCATGTGGCAGGAAGGCCCAGGGTCCTTTCATGAACTTTTAATGCAAAGTTTGAAGGGGCTACAGGGCAACAGAAAGCGTGGTCCATTCCGAGTGAATCCACTGGGAAGCGGTTGCAGGGGGCCATAAAAGCACGAACGCTGTGCTGTGTATGGAGGTTTCCATAGGAAGGTAAGGGAACAGTAAGGCAAGGGGAGAGCAGCACAGGCACTGCCTCCCAGGCAAGGCAGCCCATCCCTACAGCTTGGCAGCCCCTCACTGTTCGTAAGATGGATGATGTGAGTGCGGGATGGATGGGAGGATAAGCCCTGCATTGCATTGCCTTCCTGGAATGCTGCTATGGCACCTGCCTTTGGGCAGGAGCCAGGCCAGTGCTCAGTCACTCCCCAGATGTGCAGTGGGACAAAGCAGTGACTCTCACCTGCAGATGGGTGCGTTGAGGACCTTTCTCTGCAAGGAGGGAGTGTGGGGGAGCGATGAGCTGGTGGCTGTGCAGGAGTGCCAGGAAGTGGTTTGCAGGCAAAGAGACAGTTTGTGGCTGATGGCTCAGGGTTTCCTGGCCTGCCCTGTTTCCCTGGAGCAGAGGGCACAGCAGCAGTGTGCAGTCCTGTACTGCCAGGGCAAGGCTGCTGAGGAAGCTTGCCAAACGTTCAATACATTATTCCAAATGAATGACTTTGAGTTCTCCTGGGATGTCCTCTCTCAAGCATCATCTCTTCATTACTTCCTATTAACTCTGAGTTGGTTTTGAAATTTGACATTCAGTTTTTTCCTGTGATAAAATATTTAAAAACTGGAAATAAAAGAAGCAATTTTGATATGTGCTTTGGTCTCCCTTGAGCATTCCAGCTGGTTTCTGCAACCCCTGCTTGTTTTTGTGTGTCCTTTGGCCTTGGTCTTTGGCACCTTAGACAAAGCAGAACCACTGCTAGGATTCTGAATCTTCCTTAATAATTAAGAAACTGCTGCATCAAATTTACTTACTGCTGGGGGTTTTTTGTCCTTCTCCAATCATCTGCTCCTCCCTCCTTTCTTTCAGCAGATAATGTGGCATTGCAGCCATAATTATTGTTATAGTTGCAGTTACACATAATTGCATTTGCACAGGGCAGAAAAAGGCAGTTCTTGCACTGGAGCGATGCTTTCCATGGGAGAAGCAGTACAACTGTGAGGCTCGAGGTGGGAAGGGTATGTGAGAGGTAACATGGTATCTGGCTCACTTTGCTGCCTCAGCAGCAGGAGGGACCAGCCCAACCTACTCCTTTTAGTCACCAGCAAAGAGGTTGGTTGTGGTGGTGTGGGACTGACAAGATAAATGGTCCCCTACCTGCCTGGGCATTTAAAAACGCCAAATAAAAATCCTTTCATGGATGTGGTTTAAACTAAACACAAGTGTGTTTCTCTAGGAGCTCCTATTTAGAAATGCAAACACTAAGGCAAGATCCAAACACTGCTTGCTCCTGGGATCTGGACAGGAAACAGAATACTGCAAGCCACAGATTGAAGCATGTGTTCATCTGGGTTTCCTTGCTTTCATTCATTCATTCATTCCAGTTTTTTTCCTTTGTATTTCTAAGGAAATTTATACAAGTGATGCTGGCAGGGACCTGAGCCTTCCTCTGCAGCCAGTGCCAGGGAGCTCTCCAGGGATGTGTGGGCACAGGCTTGCTCCTGCCACGGCAAAGCACCCACATCCAGCAGCACTGTTGAAATAAAATTTAATTGACACTGAACTCTGCAGGCACGGGCTACAAGTCTGAGCTGTTGGGCAAAGCAAGGGGAGGGACAGGGAGGGAGCTGCTCCTCCGGCACCCCCAAATCCTCCCCTCGCAATGGGTGCTGTCCTTGGGGACCATCGTGAAGGCAAAGCCTGGTGGGGGTGGCTGTGAAGCAGAGGGTGACCTGCTCTCTGGCCTTGCTCATGCTGTACCTGCTCTTTGTAGGGGATAGAGGAACATTTTTTTTCTAGGACTGTCAGCTAAGTGTGAAAATTCACTGGCAGGGGGTAAAACACTGGTTTTATCATTATTTTAAGCGTAAGGTAATGATTGGGTGAATGCTGGGACCGATATGACATACCAGGAGGGGCTGTGACTCCTCACAGAACCCTCATGGGGTGCTAATAGTGAGGAGAGGTCCACTGTCCCATTTGAAAGAGAAGGGCCATGACCAATCGATGTTAAATGTGGCAGTAATGCCTCATGCAGTGGCCGCGGGATAAAAGGCAAGAGGCAGCCTGAACTGTAAAGACATTTCATTTCCCTGGTAATGAGGGAGACACACTGTGGCAACGAAACCAGGGAGAGAGAGACTGTGAGATGCTAATTTCTGTTCCTGCTGCTGCTGCTGCTTTGATCTGAAGCAAATGCCCGTTTTAAATTGCAAACGGATGCAAGTCAGATATCATCCAGCCAGTGGCTTACAGGCTTAATGAAGTGGGACGTACGCTGCTGCCTGGTAATGGTAAGAGAGGCAGGCAATTCAGGGAGGAATTACTGAAGGTCTAAAGGGACAGAGAGGAAGGATGGCAGGATGTCACAGGCTAACTCTCATCTCTGTCAGTGTGGCACAATGTCCCCTGCTTTCTGTCCTTGGCAAGCTGTGCCTGAGGCCAAGCCCCCAGCCCCTCTGTGCCTGGAGAGAAAGCTGTGGACACACTGTCCTGCTGTCACACGCCCACGTTTGAAGGCACACATCCTGTACAGGCAATGCAAGGTCATCCCCCTCTTTGGTCTCAGAGCGTGAACACAAATTTTGTGCCTTCCCCAGGTGAGGCAGAGGTGTGGGAGGCTAGGTAGCTGATTTTGTGCTATTATTTGGGCATTTAGTTGAATTTGAGCAGGACAACTGGCAAAATTGTTCTGAGACAGACCCGGAGGCTCCTGGGGATGGAGACTTTAATCCAGAATCAGTGATCTGGGAGCTGGTAGCTCATACTGGACAACTGCATCTTATTGAGACTCTTTCGGTCAAGATCTGACCTGTCTTGAAGAATGATGTCTTAAGGGATATTTACTATACTCTTCACCAACACAAGGATTTTGGGGCCTAGGATGAGGCTGGAGTTTGTTGTATATCTTGTATGGGTATTCAGAGACTTGGATGCCTCTGCAAGCTGCTGTGCTTGACCAACCAGACATGAGAAAGCTGAGGAACCTGTAGGTACCTGGCAGGATTGACCTCTACGCTAAGCAAAGGAAAGAAAAATGGTCTAGCTATTGAAAAAAGCAGGCGTGACTCACAAATCAATTAGGTTTTTGAAGGAGTCAGCATGTGGATGAGAAAAATCTCATGGATGTAGTCTATGTGGAGCCAAGAGACTCCACAATGTTCATTGTTATTACAGAAACTAAGTAACCATTGGATAAAACTGGCAAGTCCTTGCATGGATAAGCTATTTGTTGAAAATACCAGGAAGAAAAGAAAGTAAATGGTTCTGACAGAAAAGGGAGGTCACCAGCTCTGAGACCTGTGCTGCTCAGTGAACACAGAAATGGCCTGGAAAAGAGGATGACTGCTAAGCAAAGAAAGGTAACATTAAGTTAGTCAAGGTGTTAGTGACAAGGGCTGGCTCTGACGAAATGCATTATGAGAGTGTGTAATGAAACAGCAGATGACATTTGTGTGGCTGACTGTGAAGGGAGAGACGGTGGCAAAAACAGATCAGTCTCAGCTTCACGTGTAAAATGAGAGAGGCCTCAAGCAGTAAGGAAAGCATTGGCAGTGGCTGGGCTTTCCTTCTCTCCCTGTGTAAGAACAGTGGGATGCTGACGAAGCCAGTGGGCAGCAGCCTCAAAATGAAAGGAAGGAGGAGCATGGTTTTCACACAACGTAAAGTTGGGAAGCTCCTTGTTATGGGATGCTGTGCTGTAATGTTGTGTTTCCCAGGAGAAAACAATCGATGAAGGAACCTACTGAGCCTTGCTAACCATGAAGGAGGCATTTTGGTAAGTCCTTGAGCAGTGGGTTGGTAGAAGTTTGGGGAATTACCACATATACCTGTTCTGCTTTTGTCTTCTGCTTCAGGCCTGTGCTTTTGGCTAGTGCTCAAACAAGGAGAGGAGGTAGATAGTCCAACCACACAGATCTTATTCTGTGTTTACTTTGATAAAAAAAAAAAAAAAAAAAAAGGGCTCATACCCATATTTTCTCTTTATTTTATGCGTCCTGACAGGGCTTTTTTTTTTTTTTTTCCTAAAAATGCTTGTAAAAGCATTAGAATCCCATTTCAGCACAGTTAATCATGTCAATTTGTAGACCACTAGGCAAGATGAAGCTTTTAGATTATCCATTATCCTTTCTTTCTCTACAGCATCTTCCATTCAAGGACTTCACACTATCACAATAGCATAGTTGGGAATTTTCTCTGCTTAACAAATGAGGGAAGGCTTAAACATAGCAGTTTGCTGTGAAATAGCCAAAGAAATTGGAAATCTGCTTTTTTAGAACATCTCTAGAGAAAGAGACAGGAGGAAACACTGACTCTAAAAGTGAGAATCAAGGGGAAAAAAATCTCTCAGCTGGATCCCAAATAAGTTTCCATAGAAACAGATTTTTCCGCGAATGAGTAACTGCAGTATGAAATTAAGATTGTGGATCTAAATCTGCAAAATATTTAAGCGTGTTCTTTCCTTATTCCTATTCAGCTCAGGATGCGAGCATATGATTTTCATGGAGGCTTATGTGCTTTATTTGATGGAGGTAGAAATAAGGATAAGCTGTGCTGAAGTGGGATCTGGGCTTTCCTGTGCTACTTCCTTGTCACTGACAAACTTGCAACTTATTTTTTATGACAGCGTGTGTTGCGTTGCTGCTAAAAGTACAGACCCCAGTGCCTCAATCTGAGAGTTCAGCACGAAGTTCTGTCAGACTCTTGCCACTACCAGGGAGTGGAGTCAGCAGAGCATTTACATTTCTGGGTACTTTATTGTTTTGTTAATTAACTTTTTTCCTATTTACGTGCAGATTTAATTTTAAATGGGGTATTTATTCTGTAAATTAATGCCATGGTGATTATCAGATAATTAACTTGAGAACTGATGGCATAGGAGGTTGAGATTTGCTCATAATCTGTCTTTTGTGCACCTCTATTTGTGGCCCATAGATATTTTAAAGACAGGATAGGTTCTTAATATTTTGCATGCTAATTGCTTTTATTGTGACTATGTGCTGGTAAATGATTGGTTTTAGTTTAAGCTATTTAAGATGATTTTGAATATCCTTTTTCCTCCCCTCTCTGTTGTGACTTTATGTGCAACTGAATTAATGCGACAAATAAGGTTTGCCTCAAAGTTTTATTTCCATTTACTGTACTTGGAACAGATGAAGCTCTTGTGTAGCCAAGCTGTGACTTTTCTTCATGCAAATTTTCCATGGTCTTATTCCCTCTTTATTTCACATTGTCTTCCTGCTCTTTATTTGAGGAGATATGTATTTGTTGATTTTTTTTTTTGTCAGTGCCTTCCACACTGTAACCATCAAAGGTGCACACCAGTGATGGCAGAAATTATTTCTCTCCTTTGAGCTCCAAGCTCTTTAAGGTGTGAGGAAAGGATGTTGTTGAAGGAAATTACATTCCTGCAACAAAACCAGTGAGGGGAGCCTAATGGACAGTCTTTCTCCTCAAGAGGATTTCAAATCCCTGAGGAGGCAGTGACCTATGTCAGAGTACAAAGTGTTGAACAGATTTGTGCTGGGAAAGCAAATTTCATCACCCTTTTACTGCCTTCTGAGACCTCCAATCCTGCATCCTCAGCAGTGGTGGCCACCCAGCACAGAGGCTCACCCTGCCCATTCCTCAGCCAGGCTTGCCCTGGTGTCCCCAGGGGGCTTCCCAGGCCCCCTGGAACAAGCTGTGGTGCTGTGCACACCTTCCTCCGTGCTTTGGACCTGAGCCACAGGGGTTAATCCCCACCCAAACCAGCTCCTTTGGCCCCCCAGCCAGGCACATTTCCCCTCTGAGTTTGCAAAGCCTGCTGTTCTGCACACCCGGTTGAAGTCACGAGAAAGAATAAAAACAATCTATTTTTAATCCAGTGTTAGATCTCTTACTCTTGGCTATTTTTTCCATAATTGGTTCTGTTTTCTGCTAATGATCTGAAATTTAGCATCTATTTCTGCCTCGGATATTTGGATAACTGGTGATAAGGAAGATTAAGACTGTTGATAGCAGTGAAGGCTGCAGGATATATGGATGCTGCAGGCCTGTCAGTCATAGACAGAAAGTTGTTTGGAGGCAGTGGGACAGATTGTCTGGGATTCCTGGCTTAGTAGCAATGAAAGCCTGATGAGGTAAGCAGTGCTGGGAAAATCCTGTTAGGGAAGGAAAAAAGCAGACTGGAACTGATGATCACTGGGTGCACTGTATTGAATATGCAGTTTCTCTAAAAAACTGAATTCACTTTGGGCACAGAAATGGGATTCGTATCTCTCTCCCTGCTCCACTTGCTTCATTAGCAGGCTTGTAAGGCACTCTGAACTTTGCAGCATTTAGTAATGGATTAGGATCAAAAACTTTGAGGCAGTTGGTCTGGCTTTGGGTCAGACATTTCCACCTCTGTCCCCTTTACAGATGCCATGGCATGGGGTGAAGGATTCAGAACAGTATCTCTAGATCCGATCCTTGTTGATATGGTGGAGGCCAGAAGCTCCAGTGTAGAAACGTTCCTTGCTGAGCTGTAGGGGAGCTATTTCCAAATTCAGGCAATAGAAATGTGTGCACACATATATGGTGAAACCTCTGGATAACCACCAACACTGGGAGCTGCCCTGTAGCTGGAGTCCGTGTTTCCACGCTGTGCATGTTTTGCAGCTCTCTTTCTAAAGGACTTCCCCGGCTCTGTTTGGTCAATGGGTCATTTGTGCCTCTTTCTCTGCAATAAGTAGATTAGCTGTGATTTATTTGGGACAGGGTTGTTCTGGTGATTTGTGTGCTGCTGTGGGTGTAGGAGTTGTGTGATCTCATGGTGAAAGGTCAGTGAAGTGCAAAGGGACAGATTAGGATAAATGACACAGAGGAGTCTGTATACAAGAGCTGAGTGGATATGTGGGTGTAATATCCAAAATGCTTCAGGTATGTTTTTAAATGCATCCTCTTCCATTCCCTGCACTCTTCTGATTAGTGACAACAAACTGGCAGGGTTAGCTCCCTTTTTATTCTCTGCTTTTTCAGGAGGAGGTGGGAGGAGAAGCAAGGGAACAAATCCTTCTGCAGAAGAAAAAAGCAGCAGGGGGTTTGCAAACAGAGACAATGCTTCTCCTGTCAAAGGCATGTGCTGTCTGGTCATGATGGAGTCACAATTCCTTCTGGTAAGAGGCAGAGGAGGGGATCCTGGAAGGGATGGCTGGAGACACTATCCCTGGGTAGCAGGGGAAATGCCTGTGAATGTGGATACACAGGGGCCAGGAGGGGTGAGGACCTGGAGGGAAGCTGGAGTCTGGAGGTGGAGCTAGTCTCAGAAGCACGGAACAGCCCAGGTTGGAAGAGACCTTAGAAGATCATCTGGTTCAACATTCTGTGGGAAAGAGAGAGTAGATGAGATTATCTGGCACCCTGTCCAGTCACATTTAGAAAACTTCCAATGAAGTTTTTACTACAGGCTTTACTACATCCCTGGAGAGCTTGTTCCAGTGATTGATTGCTCTCACTGTAAAAAAAAATGTATTTATTGTGTCAATATGAAATATCTGCTTGTATAACTTGTACCATTGCCCCTGTCCTCTCCATGTGGCTCCTTGTGAAGAGAGAACCTCTGTGTAATTTGGAGCAACCCTTTAGGTATTGGAAAACTGTGATGAAGTCCCCTCCAGAGCCTTTTCCAGGGGGAAAATATCTAACTACTTCAGGATCTATGGCAGGATCTCCAGCACTTTGATCATCTTTTTGGCCCTCCTTTGGTCCCCTTCCAGTCTGTTCATGTCTTTTTCTGAATCATGGGGACCAGAACTGGATACAGCATGGCTGGATGTGGACTGAAAAGCACTGAGCAGAGTGGAATGATCACATTTCTATTTTTGCTAGCAGTGTTCCTGTGGATGGAGTCCCTGGTCCAATTTTCCTTTGTCAGTGCAGTGGTGCACTGCCAGCCTGTCCATCGGGACACCCTGGTCCTTGAGTCCCTCTGTGCAACCAAAGTCAGGAGAGCCCCAGAGAGCAGATGGTTTGTCTTCAGGGCTTGTGTTACTGTAGGGGCACAGCTCAGCTTGGCTGCCTGCCACACTGCAGGGCCTGGACATCCCTACAGGGAGAGGGCAGATAGCCGTGGGGGGCAGGGATTGTTTTCATGCTGAGGGTGGACAAAGCCATTGCAACGTGGGTCAGGAAGTTTCTGATGCGACAGAAACCCCAAGGTGCTGTGACTTGTCACCTCCCACCCCTGCAGAGAAGCAGCTTCTCCTGTGTGGTGGGATTTGCTGAGGCCTGGGGTTGGGGGAGGCCAACAACACCCACACTGTGGCTCCTGCCTTGCAGATCTGTTGCCTGCCATGGCAGGCACTGTGTGTACACATCTTCCAGGCAAGGTTCGTCCAGCTGGCAGGAACATTTGGAAAGCATTTTCCTTGATTCTTGTAAAATGCCATTTTGGTTTTCAAAATCCTCATCTTCCACATCTCTGAGTTGCATCCCAAGTCTCCTTATGAAGCCATCACTTTCCTGCCTGCCTGCCTGTTTCTTAGCTTTTCATGCATCCCAGCAGCGAGCTGAACACGAGCCTTCCTGTTTCCCTTGCTGTAACTCAGCACCCTGTCAGCCACAGCAAACCTGCGAGTGTCTTGTCAACTTTCTGCCACTCTGGATAAAAACCCTGAGCCCCTGTGAAGATCTGGCAGCTGTGTGAGCTGCAGACTCAGCAAGGTGAGCAACATCTGGTAAAAGATACATTTGGCCAGAAAGACAACCTGGAAAATGAGAAGGGCCATGCAGTGCTGTGGGAACACTTGCACGTCCCACAGCATCTGTCAAGTTGTGGTTGAATGTGCAGCTATCCTCCTCCTCTTCTGCAATACAGAGGGGAAGCAGAACCCATTAGACATCTATCACCTGATGTAAACAATGTCTGTACACTGCAGCTAGATTTTTTTACCTTTTTTAAAGACTGTTGTGAAAGTAGATGCTCAAAGCATCTCACAACGGTTTTGTGGACAACACAGACTAAGCTCTTGATGCTCTTCACTGGACAACATTTTTCGCAGTCTTAGAAGATCAAAATGGGTTTAAGCATGCAGAAGCCTAGAGGTGTAAAAGCGCTGATTTTTCCAAGTAACCTACACTGGGAGGTCTGCTTAAATGTTTGAGCACTGAGTCACCTGTACTTAAAAGTGAGCAATTAAGGAAACTAAATATGTTCTTGAAGGGCTGAATAATTCCTTCACATCTGATTCCACTACAAAGATGGCTCTGGAGGGGCTTACTCAGATCTTGCCCTTTTCTGGACCAAGAGAAAATAGAATCAGAGACTGAGAGAGGAGAAGCTGGAACAACCAGACCGTGTACGTCCCATTAAGCTTCCAGGTCATGATGGTTTACAGACAAGAGGTCTTGGGGAAGATGGCGATGAAAGAGCCACATCTCTAAAAGAAATATTTCTCTCATTGAAGAAAAAAAAACGCACACACAAATTGGGGGGAGTAAAAATTTAAAAAAAAGAAAAAGCGGTGTTTGATAAGGATGGAGAATGTTTTACTCACATTTTTAACAGCTCTTGTGATGATTACAGGCCTGTTTGACATGCATGCAAATGAATGCAGTGCCTAGCAAATTAGAATTGGCCATGAAGCTTACACAGGTAACAGTGCTCACAGGCACAACCTGCAGAGATTCTGCAAAAGGAACCCACATCTCCTGAATTCCTGCAACTCTTTGAAGAAACCAGTGAATTAGCTGAAAAGGAAGAACCCTCTGACATAACTTATTTACCTTTCTTGGCAGGCTTTTTTCAAGTTCACCTTCAAGATGTGGCTGCAGGCATCCGGCTGACAGTGGAGGAAGTGGCTTTTCTCTGACTGGGATGTGGCTGAGCTGGTGGTCAGCGGTAGCATGGGAGGAGGTGCCAGTGACGTGCCTTGTTCTTCCACGGTAACCTCTGGGGACAGAGAGGGATGTGCTGAAGCTGCAGCGCAGCTCAAGAAGGAGCAGACCTAGGTGGAAGACCTGAAGGAGGAAGCAATGGATTCACTTGGAGGGTAGAAAAAAAAAAGGAGTTGACAGGAAGGGGTACCTATGCCAAGGATGGTGCCATAAAGAGGTACTGAGGGGTGACAGTCATTATCTCCTCAACATTGTGTGTTTATGTCCCTGATATTGAAGATCTGGGTGTGTGGGACACAAGCGGACTAGCAGCAAGGACAAAGCTGCTTTGTCAGGCAGTTTCAGGATCTATCTTAGACCAGTCCCAGGGGAAATGCTGAAAGAAATTCAGAATAGGAGATGATCCAAAAAAGCAGTATGTAGGGAGAAGGGAGTACCCCCTTCTTGGTAACATCTGAGTCAATAACCTCCAGGCATAGAGGACTGGGCTCTTGCTGAGCCACCGAAGCACATCTGATCAATAACTCAAAGTCCCGACTTGCACATTAGCAGAGTCAATTATCAGCTCTGCCCTCTGCTTCCTTGATTATTATTTCAGCATGTAGCAGCTGCTTCACAAGCGTTATGGCCCATCACACTCTGAAGGGACTGAGTTAAATGCAGATTATTGACCGATAAGGCCATAAGAATGTACTGTAAAATATAGTCATGTTCACCCATAAATCCCCAACGAGAGTGCTTTTCAAAGCAGTTTCTCCTCTGGTGGGATCCTGGGTCACTGTCAAGGCCATGAAAAATGTTTTTTCCACCTTATTCCTGCCGTCTCCTCTGTGGTGGTGTCTCTCTTGGAACTGCATCTGCACATGAATGTGTGGTTCTGCCTCCCTCGAGCTGCTCATTGGAACCCCTGGGTTTCAGCAGGGACACTCGGGGCATGGATGATTCTGCACAGGGGCAAGGTGAACTGTAGGTAATGTTTCTGCTCTAGTCCCAGGTGTTCTGCTGCTCCTGAGTTACTCAGGTTGCTTCAAGTTCCTCAGTTTTGGCTGAGGTTGTGGGCTCAGAGTGCGCAGCAGCCTGAATCCTGGTGAGCATAAGCAGGTTAGATTATGAATTGTTTCAACATCAGGTAATGACAGCTTTCCCTCCTCTTGCCAGCCTGATATGCTGCTGGCCATCAGTCACACGCTTCATGGAGGCAGGCAAAAGTGCCTGGGTTGTTTTGGTTTGCAAATCTCTTCAGCTTTAGGATACAAACCTATTTCAAGGAAAAGGGTGCATGTCTTTATGGTTATGGAAGTGGGAGTGCTGTGTGTCTATACTGAAAACCTTTCTCCATTGAGGATGCTGGCAGCTGGGACAGCAGCTCCTTAGCTGGTTGGTGTCCTTTGTCCAAAACCTTTAGAGAAGCCTGGGCTCATCCTGGACGGTTGATGGTCACTGAAAGCATAGCACACACTGGCAGCTCCCGTCCCCCCTCTGATCTAGCAGCTAGGCATAGGAGAAGATCACTCGTTTTGACCACTGCCCCCAGGCGGTGAAGTTTCGTGCCCTTGAAGCTAGATCCCTGCTGCTGGCAGCCTGCTGAGGCTTCCTTAGTGCTTCTAAGGGTTTCTTGATCTGCTTCTCCCCAGGGTGCACCCCTTCCAAGGACAGGAGAGGATTTCACATGCTTTGAGCTGGAGAGATAGCTAATTTAGAGCTTGACATGTTACAAAAGTTTTGGGGGTTTTAGTGTAGTTTTGGCATGACTGTAGGATGGTTTCTTTCCTAGGCTTTCTCAAGTGCAGCCTCCTGGCCACAAGTCTGAATGCAAGTGTTTTTAAAACCTTTCACTGTTGGAGCCACCGAGATCCTTGGGGTCAGGCACTTGTGAGTTTCCAGGGCGGCCTGAATCTGCCAGGCTGGTGCCAGCAGACCTAGAGGGGTTCTGCTGATCACAGCTCTTGGTATCTGGTGCTGAGGCCCAGGTACTGCATCATTTTCAATTCACACAGATAAAAGCATAAACAGGTGTTCCTTGTTATTGCAAGGGCAGCATCCAACTCTGTGGATGTTTCTTGGGGTGGAGAATAAACTTCCTGTTGTTTTCTACACTGGCATTTACTGCTGTGTGAGCTGCCTGATCTTCAGCAAGGGCTGTGATGGCTCACTGACTGTGCTGGGAAGCAGAGCTGGTCAGAGGAGTAACAAGAGTTGCTTCATCTAATGGGGAGTGGAAGAGAAAGGGACAGGCTGGCCCCCGAGTAACAGTGCTGTGGGAGTCTAGGCAGGATGGCCAGGGCCTAGGGAAGTGGGAGCTGAATTCTCAGCCTTGCTCCCCATCCTGGGGAGGGTGTTCTGTTCTCATCACTGCCTATGTTCAGACCTGTTAACCTTCATGGGGGAAGGAGGTGAATGTCACGAGGGCAGCTGAGAAGGCTGACACAATCGTGTTGCGTGTTTGTGTCTCACCCCAGCTACCTCTAAGAAGTTATTACAGTTGTACTGCTTGGTCCATATCCTGTTCCTTGTCCCACCCACACACCACAGCCTGTTTTCCTCCTCTGTAAACTGTCCCAGGAAGGGCTGTGCACAGCAGGCCACTGAGGGGCAGCTGGTGGAGCGGTTTCAATAGGATCACATCACATCTTTGAGAGCTATGAACTCCCTGGTGTTTATACTCCTTAGCTCGCTTTTCGTCTCATTTTGTGTTCCTGGGGCTGTTTGTCTGTTAACATACATGCTTGCTCTCAGCTGTGTCATGCACATTTACTTTCACTGCCAGGGTAAATCTCTCAGACCATCCCCACATAAACTGCTCTCCTTTCCCTTCTCTTCCATCTTTCATGCCCTGCATGCACTTGAAACCCCTTTGTTTAAATATCCTGGAAAAAGAGGTTTCTTGGTGATCAAATTGTCTACATATCAAGGACATCACCACAGCAGGGCTGAACCATCAAGGAGGAACAAAAATTTTGAAGACTATCCAGGAAAGGATCACTGAGAAGTGACCTCTGTCCCTTCAAAGGCCTGAGGTAGGGAAAAGTCAATGAGCTACTGATTTTTTTCTTGCCTTTCATTATTGTAGAAGTCTAGCCAGCATAGAGACTCATAATTGCCTCATGTAACCCATCTGGAGATCCAAACAGCATCTCCAACACATTTTGTATGCGCTGATATTCATTGTTGCCTCTACCTGCTCTAGAAATGTCAGGCTACACACGAGGAGAGTCCTGTGGTGCGATGGGAAACCCCTACACAAAGTGCGAGCAACTGAAACCCCGTTACACCAGCACAAGTTGATCATCTGATCACTGACACTTCCAGTCCTGCAGCAATGTTCAGAATGGCTTCCTCTCACTTCTTGTAAAATCTTCTACGTCCCTGCAGTCAAGACTCGCGTGCTACACCTGTAGCTGTCACCTGGTTAACGTTGATGGGTGCATGCCAGACCCACACCATTTTATACAGTGATCTTCAGGTTGAATCCTCCCACAGCTCCCTGGTCACCTTGGGTGCGTTCTTCCCTTCAGCCTGGGGCAATCACCTGAATACCAACAGGCAAGTATGGAACTGAATCTGGTTACATTGGCTCTTTCAGGGATGCAGGTTAGGCTCCCATAACCCTAACTGTGTCCTTTGATGTCTGAGGGATGTGAAAATACTTCAGTTTTTAGAGAGGAAGAGGCTGGCAGAGAATACAAATGAGGTTTGCTAAATCACAGAAGCAGCAAACAGGGAATTGTTATTCTCCCAACCCTGCAGCATGGCCACTGTCCGACACTCTCTGAAACTCCTACACCTCTTTGGAAAAAAGCTACAGGAGGAAGCACGTCTTCTTCGTGCAGCATGGCCTTCTCTGACCCCCAGGGAGGCAGGCAGCCCCAGCAGGCTCAGGGCTGGGATATTCAAAGGGATGGGAAGTGCTCTCTCACAGCTCCCATCCTCTCTGAATTAGGGCTGTGGGAGGATGGAAGAGACAGACTATTAGTGGTCGACTCTGTGTACGCTTTCTCGTGGTCACAGTGAGGGATCGGGCTAGACAGCCCATCAGTGTGACCTGCAGCACAGCCATTTCCTAGGACTCTAATCCTAAGTATTAAAACCTTGAGAGAAATCCCCCTCTCTCTGAACAAAACCAAGGATTTGGAAGCTGAGAGGTAATGCAGACAGAGGGAATTATCAGGGGGTTAAATATGCAAAGTCACACTGGTGTCCTCAATTTTTCTGCTCCCAATTTCTCCGCTGTGGCAATGTTCAAGGTTGAGCGTGTCCTGCTGGGTGATGCCTCATCTTTTCTCATTGCAAAACGGAGGCCATGGTTTGTGGTGGAGGGCCCCACTGGTGGCAGTGACCCAGAGAGCAACGAACAAGCTGAAGCCTCTGATTAAAAAATGCCCCTGTGGGGAGGGAGGGCAGGCATACTTAACCGTGCCCTGGAGAGCCTTAACTCCCTAGCGGCAGCTGAGCAAAGGCCAGCGTGGCAATGGTGGTCTCAATCCTCTCTCTGTTTACCCACATTTGTGGAAATATAAGATATAAGCCAGGGAGGCCTTAATACAGCTGAGACTGCGACCCTCTCAATCAGATTTCATTGCAGCTTGAAGAAAGGGCAGTGAGAACACATCCATGGGGACTGGCAAAACACTCTCTCAGACCTCCTTACTGACAAAATCAGCCTGGAAATAAAACCTCACCTGGACTGAGGCTTCATCCAGGAGTGCTTTTGGGGCTGGCAGCTGCAGGGTGACTGCTGACACCTCCCAGCCATGCTGGGGTGGCACTGCCTGCTGCAAGACAGGGTGGTGACTCCACTGACACACAAAGGCATGCAGGCTGCAGCTCGATCAGATGTGTCAGCCAGGAGGTGCTGCAGGGGAAGGAGAAACTCCCTCCATGGAGCAGAGAGCCCCAGCAGTCAGAGGCACCATTGGCCCAGCCTCAGCAGAGAGACATGGTTGTTTATAAAGTATGGCTGAAGCACATGCAATCTCCAAACAAGCAGGAAAGACTTATGGATGCTTATGCCTGTAGATTGCAAGAGAGGAGAAAAGTCTGGAGGTCAAAACTGGAGTGCCTGGTGACACAGAGCTGAGTTGCCTGGAGGAGGAGAGGGCTGGGATGATGGTGCTTGGTTTGTGTATAGGGAGAAGAGTGGGGCACAGCTCCTGTGTGTGTGAGAGGGCTGGGGGGCTGAGTGCTCCCTTGCATTCCAGCAGCAGCTGCAGCTTGCTTGTCAGATTGTGGAAGGTCTTCAGCAATGCAAAGCTAGCTGGTCCAGCTGCCAGGCCAGGGAAAAGCCCTCAGAGGAGAGAGCAGGGTGTGATGATGCAATTCCCTGTATGAGCCCCTGGACTGGAGGGTAAGGTGAGGACTTTTGCCAGGAAAAACAAAGCTGGACAGACAGACAGCTCCCACGTTCAGGCTCCAGCCCTGTCCCCTCCTGGAGCATTGGGCTGTTTGTCTGAGCCCTGTTTTCCAGTGGGGCTCTGCTTGCTCAGCTCTCCCAGGCTCCAGGAGGTGTGCCTGGAACAGTGGTGTCATGGTTTTAATGACGTGGGTGAGCTCAGCTGTTGGGCGTAGATGGGGAATGGGTGGGCTCTCTGCTCTGTAATTTAACGGCTGACTTTTATTTTGCTGTGACTACATTACTGCTGAAGTAGTGCTGGCTATTGACTTATCCCCTCTGGCTGTCCCTGAAACAGCCCTGTGTGGCTTCCCAGGCAGCTTGTCCTTGAGGTGATGCAGTCTCCTGCATCTTCATCATCCTCTGGTTGTCCTGCTTACAGAGAGATTTGGGAGAGCATCACTGCTGTTGGAGCCCCAGGCACGTATGGAAAGCCTGGGGAGCCCAGTTGTCAGAAGGAACAAGGGCCTGTTGTCCCCTTGTCTGAGCAGAGGGGAAAGTCTCTGAACCACCTGAACTGCCACAGCAGTGAAACTCTTCCCCTCCTTGCTCTTGTGCTTCTCTGCCATCACTCGACATGGAAATAGTCCTGATTTATTCCGGAATAATAGGATGAAATGGTGCAAAGGAAAATTTTACACTGAGGATCGAGATAAATTGCCCAGAGCAAAGTCAGCCAAGAGAAGGGAGGGGTTAACTCCATTGCTCTGGTCACTCTGAGGACCAAATATCACAGTGGAAAATAAAAATGTTAAAAGCGAGGAGATGCTGGCCAAGGAGTTTTGGCTGAACTAAGGGGGTGGATGCCTTCCTGCTCACAGCCTCTGGGGATTTACTAGTGGTTGATTCAGGGCTTCCCAAAATCTCGCATCCCTCCTTGCCCGCCCCACCCCAGGCTGCCAGGCAGTGGAGGCAGGCAGGCAGCGGCTCCCGACGGAACCAGGCCCGGCTCCCGGAGGGTTTTTGACAGTCTGGCACCATCTGCTGGGGTTTCCCGGGACACGGAGCGCGCTGGGGCAGCGACGGCTCCCGGGGCAGCTCCGCTCTGGCTCTGCCGGCGAGGTGGAGAGGCCAGAATCACAGATCGGAAAAAACCCATATGGTCACCGAGTCCAGCCGCTAATCCATGCCCCCGACAGCCACATCCCCATGCCTTTTGAACATCTCCAGCCATGGCTATCCGGGACTCCCAGGACAGCCCATTCCAATGCTTGACTGCCCTTCCAAAAGGGAAAAGGTGTGATGGGTGCGAGATTGGCCTTGCACAGACACCTTACCTGGTGCTTGGATTTTTGCCTGGCTTTGTCTGTAGAAGGAATTCACCTGTCATAATTACGCTTTTCCTTTCCACTTGGGTAAGTATTTTTAGTCTTCCTGACTCTCTCACTAAAGTTCCCCACTCCGAGCTTGAGGCCATTTGTTCTTATCCTGTTTCTTGTTACTTCCCTCGCTCCTCCTCCTCCTGGTCACTGCTTTGCAGTCAGCGTGTCCTCAGTAGCATAGTGCCAAAGGCCCAGGGAAAGCTTCCAGCTCAGGTCACCCTGGTGGCCCACCACTGGTTCACCTGGTTTAGACAAGGGGCTGGGGCCTGGCCACACACAGCTTTGGAGAAGGTATCTCACTTTTCTTGGGCCTGCAAGGTCAGCTTTCATGCTGCTGAGTTTCCCTCGTATCCTTTCCCCTGTCCCTCCTTGCCCAGAGGTGGTGGTCACTCCTGTTCCAGTACATGGTTTGCTGCCCAAGCGCTTTTGATCCGTGCTCCAAGCAATGGGAAGGGCCACTGGGATAGGGAGAGTCCTAGGACAGATGGAGGTACACTGATGCATGTGTTTCCTTGTCCAGACAGGTGTCTGCTGGACCTTGCATTGCTTCTCAGAGAGGGCTGTGAAGGAGCAGCGGGAAGACAAGCACGCCTTGAGGAACACATCTCTGCCTGGGTGACCTGGAAGAGCCAGCAGCATCTCTTCCTGCCTTTGCCGCGAGGCAGCTGAGCAGCAAGAGCAGCTCCTGATTGCTGCTACACTGCCTGCCTCTTTTCAGTTTTGTCCAAAGCTGCTGGATGAAGCTGTGCCCCACACAAGCCTCTGCCCCACACAAGCAGTAGACGAGATGTCCTGGACATGCATGTGCTTGTCCTTACTGGGGACTCCAGTGGAGGAGGAGGGAGGGAGACGAAGAAAGGCAGAAGCCTGCCTCCAGCAAGACAGTCTGCACAAATGGACTAGCTTATAAATGAATTTATAAGTTAAAATTGGCCTATAATGAGAGAGTTACTGAGAAAAAGAGGACTGTGCACTGCAAACCACTTAGGCATCAGAGATCTGGGTGCATTACGCAAAGCCAGAGGGGAAATGCTGGGTCCTGTGAGCAAAGGCATCACAGATTGCTCCGAGCAGTGACAGGCAAGTTAAGGCCAGTTATGTTGCCTTCCCTGGAGTCTTTCAGTGGCTCTGGGTGCCTTCCCCAAAATGGACTCCCCTCTGATAAAATAGTTAAGAGCACCAGGCTCCTGAAATTGCTGCTAAATGCCATCATTAAAAACGGTTTTATTTTGAGGCAGCTTTTACTAGTAATGGTTCTTGAGTTACTCCTCCAGAGGAATAAGGTTGTTTTAAGTTTTTTTGTGGGTTGTTTTTGGGGTTTTTTTTTTTGAAAAAAAAAAAAAAAAAAAGCAGTCTCCCAAGCCCACTGCTGTGGTTGGGCTTTGTGCTTACAAGCTTCTTTAGACAGCTTGCTTAATGAATGAATGTGAGGGAAGAAGAGCTTTTCAATGAGGAGGCTGAGTGCTTCCCAGGGCTGGAACAGTAAAAAAGATGTAAGCAGTGATTGAAAATATGACATCCTCCAGTCAGTACTCCCTAACGTATATGCAGGATCAATTTCATCTTTTGAATTCTTTGAAACCAGAGGAGAAGTTGGTGTGCCTCCACGCATGTAACCCATGGGTTATCTCTTTGGAAAGCGTTCAAAGATTCGTGCTTGCCTGAATTATGTGCAGCCAGTAGGTGTGGAAAAGATTCAGCCTACGATTTCCTTCTCCTAACAGCCATCTGACCCCCAGAGGTGTTCAGAAACCTCTTGCCTGGTTTCATTCTCCCCCAGCAGCTAACCTTCACCTCAGTGCTACCTTTCTGAGGTGCAGGGAGTAAGCATTTCTCTTCTTTGAGTCTGTAATGATGTCGGGTCCATCCTCAGCTTTGCACGTGAGGTGTTCACGCTCTCATGTCACTATCTGTGTCTCACTCCAGTGCCTACAACCAGGGGCATTAGGGACGGAGACCAAGCGAGCTCACCAAGAGGGCTTGTTTTTCCCTCGTGCCTCCTGGGGGTAAGTCCACTTTTTCATGAGGGAAAGCCACGCTTTTCTTGAAAGCTTAGAAATCCTGGCCCCTTCCTAGCCAGGTGTGCCACTGTCATTCCTGGTGATCTGCTCTCTCTACCTGTACAAAGCTGTTTCTCCTTGCACGGCTGTTGCCTCTGGGAAGATTCTGCCTTTCCCACAGTGTGACCTGGCATTTCTCTTCCTGTGTTGGGAATGTATTAGCATATTTTCTCTCCTTACTGTCACATGCAGCTATAAAACGTGCTCTCAAACAACTGGCCTGAGAGTTTCCAGAGACCACTAATAGAAAGAGAAAACCAGCATCTACGTAAAGAAAATCAGCCTCAATATTCATATGGCGTTGGTCAAAGCTGAAGGGCTTTGAAACTCCTCTGCAACAGGGAGATCTTAGGCAGTGGGGAGAAATACCAAGCAAGGAATAAGAGCCAGGAGGCATTGCTAAAACCTCTGTGCAACCAGCAGCCCATGAAGACCCAGGGCACAGAATGTTTCTACTCCCTGAGCTCACCGGTGCTCACCTGCACCCATCTTGTCCCTCCAGAGCATCAGGCTCACAGGGCAGCAGCAAACCTCCTGGGATGTCTACTGGGTCCCGTTTTCCTGGGGACTGCAGAGCACAGAAAGACATCAGCTTTCTGGAGTCATTTTTAAATGGGTTCTCCCATCAGAAATGGTGCTCCGACTCATGCAGGATGAAAGGGGGCTGGGAGGATGAAGGTGTGCATTGACCCAAAAATGCACATCAAAGAAGATGCTTCTGGTATCAGCCAGAAACCCAACAGAAATATCTTTGTGGACACAAACCTCCTGTGGATAGATGTGAACAACCAAGTTTCTCTGGCTATTACCTCTCCTGGGAATATCTGAGATAACACTGAGGTATGATTTTTTTCTTTTACTTTAAAGTGCAGCGCATCTTGTGTTTTCTGCTGAGGTCAATTAGAGATATGGGAGATCAGAGGCTGATGAAAAATGAGTGCCTTGCTCTTGTCTTGCCTCCTGAATAGTGATTTTTTGTTTTCAGGGTTATAGTAAAGCACTTACTCAGGAGTCATGTGAAGAACTCTTGTCTCTTGCTGCCTCTTCCTCAGGGCAAGGAGGCAACCAGCTGGCTAGATCCCCTCCTGAAGGAAAACAAAAGGAAAAGAAGTCGTTTGGTTGGCCACCTTTCCTCCACCCCATTCCCTGTGCATCAGCATGTCCTAGAGGGTGTGATTCTGTGCTGGTATGAGTCTGCTCTTGGACATTCAATTAGGCATGTCTCTGACCTGCCTCCTGTGCAGCAGCCCCTGGAAAAGCTCAGTCCCCCCTCCAGGCACCAAGAATTAAGCAATGCTTCTCTCTCAGCTTACGCTGCATCCTCCTGTGCCAAGGCTGCTGCATTTTTGTCACTGGGGGAGAGCCAGCCAGCTGTTTGCTGTATGACAGTGCCTGGCTGACATCCTAAAGTGTTTTGCTGCTTTCTCTCCTCTACTGACAGACAGATGAATGGGATTATTTGGCTGATGGAGGTTTTTCCCAGCACCAGCCTCTCTGGTGGCAGCCTTAGAAAGGGGTCATCCATTTGCCAGTGAAAGAAAGGCACCGCCTTCTTTAGCACTGATATATCCAACAGGCCAGTCCCTTGGCTGGGATCAACCTCCAGAATTACACCAAAATTGTAGAAACCCCTGGGCTGATGTCAGCTTGGGAGCTGCCACCTTTCTGCTCAAGGACATATGCGGATAAGCCCACACAGCCAGACACAGCTGGAACCCAGAACTTCTGGGGCATGTGGGAGAGGCAGGTTCCTGCTGCCATACTCTGGCTCTGCTTGGGGTAAGAAAGCAAGGATCACTCAAACCCCAGTGAAAAAAGGGTCCCCAACATGACAGAGTTAACTGTGGAGGAACTTCACACTTACAAAGCATTTCAGAGAAATTCCTCTCTTTGGTACCATACAAAGAAAGAGTTTGGAGGTCTGGTTTTGGCTCGAGCTGTGTATGGAAATCTGGAGCTGTGGCTGTTGCTGTTAAACCTAAGAGACAGGAGTCTCTTAGTCTGTATGGTTTGGGAGCAAGGCATCCACCCCTCTTTGTGGGATAGCACCCGAGCTGCAGCTGGTGCAGAAGCAGGGCTGTGACAAGTTGTGTGGGTGATGCTACCTTTATAGGCTGTTAATGTTCAGATGCTGGAGAGGAAACTTGGAAACAGGGATAGGAAACCCTGCCCTGGACTAACAACAAACCAACCTTAAAGCAGCTCCCAGTTCAGGGACTGCCTTCCCTGCTAAACCAAAGCAGGGAGAGTCCCCCTGGGAAATGAGGCTGTGCAGTGGGAAAGGGATATTTTCAGAGTGGAGGTTACACTTTGGTAGGGCCAGAGAACAAAAGGTTTGTGGAAGGGATGGAAGAAACTAAAGGGTGGCAGAGCTGCTGGCACTGCTTTTGGCTTGCTGGTGCTGGAGCTCCTCCTCTCCCGGTTTTGTTGACAGGCACTGTGGTTACCAAATGCTTGCTGTGGGTACCTGGAGAGGTGCCTTGCTCACTCCTGCAGGTCTGGAGTGGGGAGGAAGATGCTTGAAGGAGAGAAAGAAAGCTCTAGCTTGTCAAATTGTTCTGCCCTAAAAAGAGGGCAGGTACTCTTTGAATACCACAGAACAGGTGTCAGCAGGGTGAGGATGGGAAAAGAATTTTTATTACATTTGTCACTCAGGTATCATAACTATTTCTTACTGGCCTGTAGCTCAGGCAAACCAAAGCCAGTGTACTGCCTGCTCTCCTTGTGCTAGGGGGTTTACCTGTCAGCCCCAGCTACCTCTCATTCTTCTTCTGTTGTTTTTTCCCCAATTTTATTCTTTTGAAGGAGACCAGAATGAAAGGTAGCGTTTATCACAGCCTGCTTTTGGAAATGGTAGATTTCTAGGGACAGTATTCCCTATGCTGTAAAAAGTAATTCCATGTAAATGGCGAAAAAAGAGGCTTCAGTTCTTCTCAGCTATTGGCAGGGTGAGGTCTAGGAGAGCTGAGAGCCTGGGGACAGAGAGGTGTGGAGAGAAAGGCACTGCTCCTTGAGGGAGGAATGGCCTTCTCTCTATTTTTGCATGGCTAAAGTAGAAAAGCAGCCCTCAGGCCTTGGAGTCCTAAATCTCGAGCTTGTTATTAAAACCTAACATACACAGCACTTCACAAAATAAGAGGATGCCTGTGCTGTGTTGTTAGGAATGAGTTTTGGAGCCTCCTGTAGTGCTGCTCCCAAGGGAGGGATGTCTCTGTGCTTTTCTTTGCCCTTGTCATCTGCTGAGGCCCAGCAGAAAAACCCTCCAGCAGTTGGGGAAAGCTTTCTTGCAACAATCCTTATCCATGGGGACCAGGATTAAGCTACAGTACACTGCAACTCATTTACCACACTCCACCAAACAGCCTTTGGTTGGTAATAATTTTCACTCACTGCAGTTTTGTGTTTGGAGAATTAATTGCTTTAATAAGGAGCTTAATTAGAAGTGCAAAAGTAGAATAAACAGCAGAAATGTTGGATAAGTGCTGAAGACCGTTTCCATAAAGAGAGATGCTGCCCCATCACCCTCCCAGGAGGAAGGGGTGTTAGAGCAGGGGGATTGCACCTCTGTGCCCTGCAGCCTGGATTCACACCTTGTTGCTGCTTTTCCTAACAAAAAACACACAGCAATGGCATTGCCTGGGGGTCTGTGCCAAGGGGAACTCTGATCAGATATTCCCTTTGGGAACAAAATGCTTTTTGCATCCCTTGTGGCAAAACATCATTTTCAGGCTTCCAGAGGCTTTCCCAAAAGGTCTCCCTATGCAGTCCCAAGTTTTTTGATGTCCTGGGATGTTAGGACACCCTAACAAAAGGGTGCAGCCTCCTGATGCCAGAGAGTAGAGACACACCTTTGCCACCCCAGACCTCCAGGCTGTTTGCACAGCCTGGTCATTCCCACTGCGAAGATGATCATTCCTGACTCCAGCTGAATTAAAGAGCTTCAGGAACAAATGAACTGCAAGGCAGAAATAGTCTATTTTCCCTCCACCCCCCAGAAGCAGCAATCAGGAAGGGAAAAAACCCCCTTTATTTTCAGGGCAACTGAATCCATTTGCAAATGCATGTCAAGTTCGACAAATAGTTTGGGCTTAAACAACAGAGAGTGGCACTTTTTTTCAATAAAAATGTTTTATTTCCACAGTTCCTTAACAAAACATTTCACTTTTTCATTTTGAAATAATGTACCGATTTGAAATACGATTTGAAAAAAAAAGGCATAAAACAAAACACAAGCCCTGAAAATGAATTAAACGCCACTGAATTGTTGTGTCAAAAGCAAGGATTTAGCCAACCCACAGTGTTTATTTTTTCCATGGTAGGTGTCAGCAAGCAAACTGGAAAATCTGCATTTCTGGACAACCTGAAATTATTCTTCTTTTCCACTCCTAACGGAGAGCTCAGAAATCAATTTTCACAGATTCATTTTCTGAGAAATCTCATTGCCGCTGTCAAAATGATCTCTCTACTCTTATTTGTACCCAAAACGGAGAGATAAAGAAGATTTTTGAAGCAGGGGTGCAATTCCTCTTCCTGTGTCAGTCAAGCCCCTTGGCATTGCTCTGATCTAAATAAGATGGATGTTTGTTTCCCCCTCTCCCCCCAGGGCAGCTCATATTGCAGGTGGTGGTGGTCACAGGATCAGTGCCATCACCTTCTTCTTCCATGGCACCCCAACTTCCCATAGCCTTATTGTTAATTAAGCCTTGCAATGATGCCGTGAGGCACACAGAGCACACACAGTGATTGTGTTCCCTTCTGCCAAAGTCCTCATCTGTCAGTGTGCAGCCTTTTCTCAGGTTTTTTTCTCTCTCTCAGCCTCATTTTACACTTGGGCTTTTCCAGTCATCGCTGCCTGGCTCCTTTCTGACTCTGCGGGCAAATTGGCTGATGGCATATCTGTGCCATGCAGTCAGACAGATCTCACTGGTGCAAACTATTTATGGTCCCCCTAAGCACTGCTTGATTAACTTGCTTGGCTGGCACTGCAGGGCTGTCTTGCCAGCTGAGAGAGGGAGCCGATGACACAAGGCACTTCCATTTGTTGTATCCCTTGCAAGCCTGGGGTAACTCTGGGGAGGACTGGCCAGGAAAAATCTCAGATAAAACCCAGCCACCAATAGGCTTGGGGGGCAGCTCTTGAGCCAGGGGCTGGTGTGTCCCAGCCTAAGCAGTAGCAGGGTGTTGGTTGGGCACCCAGTGTTTTAATTGTAGCATGCAGACTGTTCCAGTGGGTTGTTTGTCAGCCAGTACCACCGTGCTGTAAAGCTCTGTTTTACAGGGGAAGCAGCTCAGGAAACCCTTCTCTAATTTTCATGAGAAGTCCTCCCCAATTCTCTATGTTTCCCTCAGAGGCTCCCGAGCCAGCTGTGAATGTCTCATGCTTTGCTGTCAAGCACTCACTGCACAGCCTGTAGGGGTGGGTGTCTGATGTCCTGCAGGCTGTTCAAGTGCAAATGTCCTGTTGCACTCACGCAGCACGGGAAGATGCAGGTCCATATCCACTTCTCTTTGTTGCTGACAAATCCATCAGCTGCCAGGAGAGGCCCCCATATCGTGCCACCTTCTGACTGGTCGGTTTCGCAGTTTTTTCTCTGCCTGTCTGTGATCCTCGCTGCTGGTCCCGGCAAGCATCTCTGCCCGTCTCTTACGGTGCAAACCGGTGGCTGCAGCAGTCAGAGGAGAGAGACTGTGGGAATGCAAATGCAGTTGCCAAGAGATGGCGCAGAGGCACTGTCGCTGGCGAGGCTGGGGACAAGTCTGAGGGGCTCCGCCGGCAGCACAGGGGCTGAGCTGTTGGGGTGCGTGGGACTTGGTTCTGCCTCTCATTTCTGCTTGGATACGGGAAAGAAAGAGCTGAAGCTTTTGTGAAGGGTTCAGCAATGCTTTGTGGCTGCGTTGGCTGCACAGCCTGGTCTGCTGCAGCATCCCACCGGGGGGGGAGGCCCATGAGACACCTGGACACCCACCTACCCGTGTCTGGAATAATGGGGAAGGACGTGCCCTGTTTCTCCATACATCCCAAACTGATGTGGGTACTCCCTGCTGTGCGTGTGGAGCAGGATGCTGGTGGAGGGGCAGGAAGAGTGGTTATCCCTTCATATTCCATGCTCCTTGGTGGCTTTCCAACCCTTGCAGGTTGATGCTGGAGTGTGGTCCAGCGACAGCAGACCCAGTCTGTAGGTCAGTGATGCCTTTCTCCCCTCCAGCCTTAGAAACAGGGAATGACTATGTCCTAAATTGCCCAGTGATCGTGAGCCACGGCAATGAATGCCCAAACCAGCTTCCTCTGTGGAAGTGAGCCTTGCACCAGCTTCACCTGCACCTTCAGGGGTGAGGGCAGGGGTTGACACCAGCTGAAGTGCCCATCCACCTTCTAGGCTTGCATCAGCCACACTGGTGTTCCTCCTTGATGGAGCAGACCAGCCAGCTGCTTTTTAAGCAACTATCTGCACTGCTGAGATGAACAGCAACATTTATGGAAATGTATACATTATTTAAGGTGAAGCCGGGGTCAGTGTGTACCTCAGAGGAGAATCTCAGCCAGAGCATGAAAAGGATTTCGTGTTGATTTCTGGAATCTTTAACTTTTCCTTAAGAGAGATACTGGATTTGGATGTGAATGTTCAAAAGGAGAGAGCGAGTCTGGGCATTTGGGGAAAGCAAGCCCAAAGTTTGCAACTCATTCTGCATCCCTCAGATAGCCTCTGAGCTCTGGGACTCTGCTCTCCTCTTTGATAAGAGGTGGTGTTAATACTGACCCAGGTGATGGGGAAAAATGGCAGACCAGGCAAATCTCTGGGTTCTGCCAAGTAGGCAACAATAGGCAACGTTATGGCAGCATAATTTCAAAAACTAGAACAGGGAATTTAGGTTGGGAAACCTCTTCTGAACTCATCCTTTGGATATAAGCCCTTACTGACTATGTAAACAGGTTTTGACTGTGATTTGGTGTTCCCTGTGTTTGAGTGACAGCATCTGGATGGACGTTTTCACCAGGCAGGTGAAAATCTACTGCTTTGATTTTAGACCTGGGCTTCACATTTTGGAGGCTATGGGTGCCTGTGGGATGGAGGGAGAGAAATGTGAGATAGATCAGTGCAATGAAGAAGGAATCAAAAAACCAAGGCAGCTGTATTCGTTCCAAGGAAAATAGATGGAGGCTGCAGAAAGCAATCACCGTTTGGAGCAGGAGAGTGATGGTATCCAATCAGGAGACAAGGAAGGAGTTCATTTTGGAGCAGTAACAGGTGTTAGCTTCCCGTTAACAGTAATAACAACTACATCCTGGAGTGATTGCTGAGTTCATTTAGACCAGATACAATTATTGCTTTGTGTGCAACAAGCACCCTCAATTTGCTGTGCAATATTGAGCTGGAGTCAGCTCCCTTACAGGCTCCTGTTACCAGAGGCTGGGCTGCTAACAAAGTGCCCTCTTGCTTTCACACGCCATCACTCACCGCACGCTCACGCACATCTATATTCTCTGATAAAATCGGGGTCTCTGCAGCTAAATGCGAGGCAGTATTTCTTTTAGAAAATTCTCTGGCTTCTTGGCAGCAGCCTGGGATCCCTTATTGTTGAATTGAAGCACTCTGTGCTTGGGGGAAAAAAGCGGCCTGCTTGTCCAGTCCCCTCTCCCCACTTTAGGGATGGAGGAGTTGGGCTCTGTTTTAAGTGTGTTTTGGAGGGACTCTTGGAAAGCACAATGCAGGACACTCCTCCACCATTGGGAATGCTCTCATTGCCCTTAGCAGCCTTGGTATTCTCCTGCCAGACTCAGCAGAAGCCCTTGGGAGTAATGAGGCTGACACACCCCAAGCTTAAATTTGGACAAGCTTTTTAATACCCAGATGAAGAGATTACAAGAATGACCTACTTGCTTTTATGTGGCAGATCTGCGAAATGAGCAGAAAGTTTTCCTCATTAGAAGAGGTCTGCAGGGTGGAGTTGCCCCACCAGTGCCAGAGCTGCAGCCAAGCGCACAGATTTGATGGTGCCTCCAAGGAGCTCACATGTGTTCAGAAATTCCCCAATTTTTAGACAAAATGCTTTGTGCTGTGAGGCAGGGGTGGCTAATCTCAGCCTGTAAGGCCACCAGAGGTTTCCAAGCAGTTCAGGCTCATCTGCAAAGCCCATGCTGCCTTGCATAGCGGGCCTGGGATATACAGGCAGGGCAATGGCACGCTGTGTCCTGAGTGGGTCTTGTGAGTTCCAAGGCATGCCATGGTGTAGTTTGGGATCCAACACTACTGCATCCTAGTTTTCCATATTGGCATTAATTAAAATCCTTTCTTTTCTACTATAAAATAACCTCCATGTGCCCTGACTCACATCCCCAAGACATTGAAGTTCTAGATGATTGAATCCCTGCCCATCACATGGTGCACTGGGAGAGGGAAAAGTTAAACTGGCACCATGGCAGTTTCCTTAAGAGAAGAGTTTGTCCATTCTTCTGCTGCCTCAAAGTACAAATGTGTCAGGAGCATTATTACTTCTCAGAGACTTACTCTCCTCTGGATTTTGTGGACTATCTAAAATGGGATCCAATGAAGCAGCCAGAATGTAAGTTATAACTTGACGAATATGATAACTCGGGTTCTGTGTGTGATGATCGAGTTTCCCCAGAGCATGCCAGGCTGGGAGGTGCAGGACAAGGGTTTGTGTGGCTCAGGTGATGGCAGAAGATTACCCAGTTTGTTCTCTGAGAGCCTTAAATACCCAGAGCCCTTGCGATGAGTCAGAGGTGTGATTTCCTTTCTCATTTGCTGGGGTGTTTCAAAATGCTGCTGCAGCAACTGTCAAACCTCTCATGGTCTTTTGGCTTTAAGGAGGACAGAGATGTGCAGCTGGGACCTGTCTGGAGGTACTTAGTGAATCTCTTATCAGGGATGGAAGGCCAGATTGAGCCCTTTGGGCTGTTAGACACCCAAAGCAGGCAAACATCTGCACCATTATACTGACAGACTTGGTCCTGGTGTGATCCACAGCACAACTCCTGTGCCATCTCCATTTAGGGTAGCCTGATCCCAAATTCCTCTGTGCCTGCTGCCTGCCAGGACTCCAGGCTGACCTGTTGCTCTAATGCCGCTGTGTGGGGAGAAGGACAAGGCATGCTGGGGCATAGGTAGAACCTACAAGGGTTCCTCTACCATTGCTTCTTCCTGCATCCCCACTGTGAAACCAAAGTGCTAACATCCTGGTGAGCACTCAGCAGGCAGACAGATTGAACGGGCAACAACAGCAACCCAGAGGTCACACCACTGCAGCTGCAGCCACCAAGTCCTTGGGCCAGCGACAAGGAGAAAAAGTGTGTTGTTATAAATCTACAACCTGCTTTAATAGCTTTGGACTACAGGCACATAGATTAAATTTCAGTCCTGTATTTCACAGAAGTCACACGGTGGCATGTCAAGGTGCTATAAGTGAGCAGCCCTCTGATGGCCTGTTGGACTAACTAGAGCAATGAAATAAAGCTTAACAACATGTAGATTGGAGAATGGGAGAATTTCTCAGTGGTGAGATTAGGGCTGTAAAATAGCTTCTTGGGGAACTGATAGCTTCTCCAGGACTGGGTTATTAAAAAAACAAAAGCAAAAAAAAACCACCACCCCCCCCCCACACACACACAAAAACAACCACAAAACCAAAAACCTACAAAAAACAAAACCAAAACCCCAAAACAAAACAAAACAAAAAAGAACAAACAAAAACAAACAAAAACCCAAACAAACAAAAAACCAAAACAAATCAAAAAAACCCACAAAGATTGGACAAATGCTAGGTCGGTTGTATTAGCCTAGTGGTGTGAAGATATGGCAATTTTGTCAGAAAAAGGATGACAGAACGGTATGCTATTCCATTTTCAGCAAATTTACTCTGAATGCTGGTTACTTTTCTTTGGAGACTTAGGAGGAACGTTGTTTCTTTAGCTGTCAATCCTATGGAAAAAGAGATATTTTCATTCTGAAGTCCTTAGCTTGTGCACTTTCCTGTGGATTAAGAGGGATTGGAGAAAGGTAACTTGGACTCCATTAGGGCAACCTCCCACAACACAGGTTTAGACATGCTCTGTGCCAGCTGCAAGAAAGGATGCCACTGTGGTTGTCAAAATGCCTTGAATGGAAGCGGAGACAGGTCCCCTTAGATTGGATACCCATCAGTTGTTGCACAAAACAAAGGTGAATACCACTTTGCAGGATGCTGCTCTGGGCAGCTTCCTCTTGGGCTGCCCAGTTTCCTCCATGCATGGTTGTCCAGGAAAGCTGCAGCACAAAAGAAAGGCTCTTCTCTGCAGCTGTGCACAGCCACAAGATGAGGAAAGCAACAATGCAATGATTAGGATTTCCCAGCCATGTTCCCCTGTGATGCTGTCCCTGATCACATCAGCCTTACCCTTCCTACCCTGTTTCTCAGATAGTCCCGGCATGTCTTTTCCCAGCCTGTGCATGGTGCTGCTGTAAACTCAGCCAGGAGGAGAGGCCAGCAGGAAGCATTTGGCCTGTAGGTAACAGCAGCCCCTACTCCAGAACTGGAAATGAAGGGTCTTTCTCTCCAGCGATGTAGCTTCCTTCAGCCCACAGCCAGTTCCTGACTCTCCTGCCACGTGTGATGGCAACAAGCCCCTTTATTTTTGGACACTCTGCCGGAGCAGCCAGCTCTACCAAGCCAAGCAGTAGTATTCTGGGGGCTGCAGGGCCCAGACCCCGGCCCTGTGTGCCTGATTGCACCTTGTGTCAGTGATGGCACGTGACACCTCTGGGGTGGCAGCTCCTCAGGAAGGGTCAGTGCAGTTTTGACCTTCTCTTATGGGTTAGGGTTAGGAACTAGCCATGGGAATATGGCAGAGCAGAGGAAGTTGCCCTTCACTCCAGGAAGCCTGTTCGGCTGTGCATGTTTGGGGGGAGCTCAGTCCTTGGCATAAAATGACGAGCTGGTAATAAATATTCAATTTATTTAGAATTGCAAATACCAAGAGAAGGAAACCAGTAAACAAAAGAGGCTGCAATCAGAATCCTGGCTAAAAATCAGGAATGAGGAACTGCTGTGATGGATACAGGAGGAACAAAAGGCAGTGAGTGGTCAGCCAAGCCTGTGTGCCAGCAATTAAACCAAATTCAAGCCGAAGAAAGCAAAAACTTAAAAGGAAGCTGCTTAAGTTAGGCTCTTCTTAATGAGAGACAAATACACTAGAAAATATTGCCTGCTAACAGTATTCATAAGCTGCTCCCAAGATGTTTTGATTAAACCACAGTTGTCTTTCTAGTGTACTAATGGTTTTTAATCTCTCTTGATGCTTAGGGGCGAAGAGGTCTACGGATTCACAGCAGCTTGGTGAGCTGAAACTTGTCCCTCGTGGATGCATCTCTCATGCCAGAATCACGGCTTTTAATTTTTAAAAATGTAAGTTTTTAGCACAGGGAGAACCCTCAGTATGTGAGTGGGTTTAACTGCCACATGCCTGGATGTGAAGGGCGCTCCTCTGGGACAGACACAAATGCTTCTCCCCCTTCTCCTTGGGGTTGCACTGAATTACAGTGCTGGCACCATTTCACTGCTGGACTAAATCTGTTGCACTTTCCTGCCTGGCTGATGTGGAGGGAAGTTTTGCAGTGCCATGCGTGAATCCTGCTGCTCCCACGCTCACCTGCCAGCAGTGGGCACTGAGCGCAGGGGTTCCACGTGACAGCTGGTGCAGAAAGGTCAAGTCTCATCTCAAGGAAGCTTCACACTTCTCCAACAGCCATAGGGAATGATGCTGGGGTGGTGGGTGATGCTGGGGAACCGCCAATACCTCTTTCTTCATGTGAGGCCTCTCCTAAGTGGAGAGCGTCCACTGTGTTCTGATGCCAAAGCACCAGAGGCACCACATGGGGAAGTGTGAGAATACTATCACAACCAGAACTGCTGTGGGAGTGAACTGCAGGTGTTCAGCACGAGGCTTTGTGCCCATCCCTCCCCTTTAAGCTTCTTTTCTTACCAGCAGTTATGGGATGGGCCCAAGCTTTAACAGGACTTCTCATGTCTCAGAAGTTTGGCTTCATTTTCCCTGTGAGCATCATCTAGTTGTGCCACCCAGCTGGTTCATGGGCAGTGTTCTCACTATAGAAATTTCTAGCTAGGAGATGGGACATAGGAGTGCTGATTTCTGGTGTTCAGTGGCCCTCCAGTCACAGAAGAATTCTGGGAGATGAGGGCACTGAGTTGGATTTGGTTTCTGGGGAATCACTCTCCTTCAGCTAGAAAAGCAACCCTTTCAGTGCTTTAAAGCCACGCCAAAGTCAAAACACACCCTACTGTCTCTTTGGTGCTCAGCCTCCCACAGAGGTGTCCATACCTTCCTCCTTTTCACAGCCCCTGTACCCCCCGCTTTACACTCCTGGCCACCCTCCCTACCACGTGGCTCTGCTGACAGGGCTCACCAGGAACCGTGAGCTCTCTTTCCCAACTCATCCCAAAGCCCACAGCCACCTCACCGTTCCCCTTCCACGCAACTTTCTGGCTCTTCAGTTTCTTCCCCCAACCTCACCTTAGCTGCTTTCACAGAAAAATAATTGGGATGAGCAGGGAAGGGAGGAAAGGCTTTTCTGTCAGCAGGGACAAGGGGAAACTCTGCCTGCCAGGGGCTCACACAGCACATGGCGTGGGCTTGTCTCCCACCTCCTGTCTGGGCTGGTCACCAGGGAACATCCCTGATAAGAGCAAACTGTTCTCTGTCCTCTGGGTACAGAGGCTGCTTGTTGCTCATGGAGAATGAAAACATATTAAAGTATAAAACTGCTGCACTAGTCATTTTCCAATTCCCCACTTGGAGAACTGGCTTCCCTGGAAAATAGGTCACTTACATAAAAAGCACCTTATTATCACACCACAGCAGTGAAGGGAAGAGATGGCTCAAGAGACACTTTCATTTTGAGCCCCTATTCCTGGGTACTTAGATATTTCTGGAAAATTGACCCTTTGGGCTGCAATTTCTCATGCTCGTTTCCAGCCCGTAAGGTGAATTTCAGGACCTGGTTCCCTCCACTGAGCTAGATGAAGCCAGAGAAGGAAATGTGTTACATCTTGACCCTTGGGAGAGCAGTGTTTCCAAACTCACTACTCTCCATAGGGACTGGGGTGAGTCATTATTCCTGATTTTTTTTCAAGAGAGGGGAAGACTGCTGGAGACAAGTAGAATAGTGTCCTTCAACTTCTTCCTGCAGTAACACCTTGCCTCCCACCCTCCCCAGGTATCCATTTGCTTTTCTTCTCTAAGTTATAGTTGTGCTTAGCTCTCCCCAGGATGGCAAACAGTGAAGGGCAAGTGGAGGAGGAGGGATGAGCAGAAGTGTTCATGCTGAGTCGGGGGATGCTTGAGATGTGGAAGGGGGCAAAGGGGCCACAGGAACATGCCCTTGTGAGGAAGGGAGAAGGTATTTAATTTTCTTTAAAGGCACTGGAGCTGAAAGAGGGAAAATGGGCTGCTGGAGAGAAAGGAAGGACTCACTGAGGGCATGTGTGGTCGGCCTTGGAATCAGGCCTTCTGGAGAGGGAAAGGGGAGGTCTCTGGTGAACAGTTTTGGCTTGGCTCACTTCAAAGCAGTGACACTGGCAAAGTGCTCAGCTCTACTCCAAAGAAAGAAGCTCTAACTTTGGGGAACAGGCTATCTGAGAGACTCCAACAGGCAACACTTGCCTCCTTGGTCCTGGGCTGGGTACTGTGTTCTGTCTTCATTTCAACTGGGAGATTCAAGGGCTGACAAGAGACAGCACGGCGGGTTTTCCCGGTCTCTCAGTTCTAATGTTGCTGGCTCCAGCTTTGGCCAGCATCCCTCTCCCCTCATTATGCTGCTGAGGCAGTGGAAGAAGGTGCCTTTCTGGCAGATCTGTACTCAGCTAGGCAGGCAGAAAAGGGCCAGGGTGTCAGGGAGCCCCCAGAAGAAGACAATAAGGAACAAGAAGTGAAGGGGGGAGTGGGAGGGAGCAGGAAGGGGAAGAGAGAATGCAGTAAAGTGGACAGACGGGGTGAGAGGTCTGAAGGGTAACTGCACAGTGAGAAGCCTGTGGAGAAACTTGGAAGCCAGGGAGGGCAGATGGAGAATGGGGCAACCAAAGAGCATATTGCCAGCCTTCCACCCTTACCAACGCAGCTGCCCCAGCCCGAGGAGGAGCCCACTGCTCTGGCATGCAGGGGACAGCGTGGCTCCCACACCACGGGGGACAGCCCTGCCCCTAACACCTCTGTGAGAGGCGGGCAGGAGGCCTGGTGCCTTGGCACAGAGGAAGCGCTTCCAAAAAATATTAGTAATTACCTCCACAGCAGCGGCAGCCAGCGAGCAGGAGTAATTTACATAGTGAGAGCTGCGAGATAGATGGCTCTTTAAACCAGATCTGTCATTCGCGGCTCTCTCCCCGTCTCTGACGCTTTGATGTTCCTCTTTGAAGAGCTCTCCTCGCTTGCTGTTCCTCACTCCCTTGGTGCCACTCCAGCTCTCCAAATGCCTTTCTCTGTCTCTCTGCCCGTGTGCCTTTGCTGCTGCGCTGGCTGGTGTGCCCGTGCCTCGGCAGGAAGGATGCAGAGCGAGTGACAGCTGGCACCCTGAAAGCCAGCTCTGGCAGGGGGCTGCAGGGGAGGGAAAGCAGGCTTCAGCAGGCATCAAGGCATTTGTTAAGCACGAGATCTAATGCTCCATCAAAGAGGGGAATGTGAAACCATGACAGCAATAACGCCAAGCAGCTTTCAATCACTGTGTTGGCATCTGGTTGGGGATCCAAGCGTTCAGCCCAAAGGTACAAAAAACTAAAGGGGAGTTTTTGTGGAAGGGGGCTGGAGCCCAGGAATTTTTGGTTCTCTGACCTTTCAAGGGCGCTGTGGTCTTCCTAGTATTTAAGTGAATGTGGCATCTCTCACTTCACCTGTGTCTCTGATAGGTTCAAGTCCCCAGCAAGGGAAGAGAAAAGAATAGTCTCACTTGAGGAATATGTTTTGGGGTGGTCGAAGTGTTAGGACAGTGCTAGGCCTGCTAGAAACAGGCCACATGCTTCTGTGAGCAGCAGCAGACATCACGAAGTGTGTCAGAGCAGGAAGGACCAGATCAGAGGATCCTGCCTGTGAAGGAGGCATAGGGAAACAGGGAGGGGAAGGTGGGCTGGAAGAGGTAAGTCTCCAGGCAGTTTTATGAATGTCAAACTGGAGTTTAGGTATGGCACGGGAGGTCATGCAACTGGAGAGGATAAGCCTGTGCTGAAACTAAGGCCTTGGCTCTATGCAATAGTTTCACCAGATATGAAGGTGTAGCTACTCAGGTGGAGTTTTACCCTGCTGCAACCCACCTCCCACTTTGAGCTCTTAAATCCCAAAGTGCCAGTGACTGAGGGCTTGGGTTTCTTCAGTTTAGCAAAATATCCCTTCGCAAGCTGCGTAAGAAAAACGACAAAGGAAAAGGCACTCCAGTGCCAGAATTACTGTCTCTTCAGGAAGGGATAAAAGCTGAAAGATATAAAAGCAGTACTTCAGTTTCACCATTTACATTAGTGAAGGGGTAAAAGTGGCCTCAGTATTAACTCTTTATATGTAAAGGAAGCCCCATATGTGTGAACTCTGTAGCCCAATGATGAGTTATGTGTGAGGATCACCTAACAGGTAAAGCTGGCAAGGAAACTGCTGTCACAGTAATATGGACACACAAATGTCCTGCTGCTGGATATCTCACTTTTAAGGTATTTTGAGAGATTTGTGCTTTTAAAATAAAAATTACCACAGCTTATGTCCTGTACATGCAGAAATCCCAATTCTGTCTTCTACTTTTAGAGGTACTTAGGTCTATGTTGCCCTTGAGAGCTGCACTTGAATTTTGGCTCAAGGTCCCAAGGCCAAGGGGTGTGAAGCAGATGTTTTGACTCCAGGCACTAAGCAAGAGTTTCTATTTCTAGTGCCAGTCGGATGGTGCCAATTCAGCCCAAGTATCCACCTGCCTAGGAGAGCACATGTCTCCTTGCACCCCTGTGAAGACCTTCAGTCTTTGTTGGCAACACAACCCACATTTCAGAAGGTGACCTCTGTCTCTCTGGGGCCACCCTGAAGTGCACTGAAGAGCTGAGTTCTTTTAGTTCCCTGAGACAGGAGGGAGAGCTGCTTGTTAGCTCTCAGAAAATTCATCCACATCCCTTGGAGATGAATTGCCCTGACCCAGAGAATGCCTTTAGAAACACTGGGCAGTGTCAGGAAACGTGGTGAGTAGCCTGTAATTTATAAGCAAGGATCTATATGCAGGCAACCTGGGAATACAGATCCCTCTTTTTGAATAGAGCCAGGTGGAGAAAGTCCATTCTCCTCTCCCTCCCCAGTCACTCTCACAAGTTGGACTTTTTTTTTCTTCTCTCTGCTGTAAGCATCTTTATCCCCAGAGTTCACCAGTTGGGAGGGATAAAGCCCCAATTGCATCCTGGATGCTCTGGCTGTATTCCCTGCTGTTATGAATGCTGCAGGATGCCATTGCATTTTCTCAAACCCGGGTTTGCATAGTTTGCTGGCTAAGCTGTGCTTCCAAATGCATTAGAAGGGCTGTTTCCCCTTCTGAATCGTTCTTTTGGCACAAAAAAAAAGTGTTGCCTGACCACACATGGTTAGGCACAGTAGAGCCAGTTACCGTGGAGGTCAGACATGGTGGTTTGTGGAGGTGGGAGAGGAGCACAGGCACTAACAATCAGTAAGCTTTGAGCTCTTTGGGTTTCCTTTTTGTTGTCTAATTAAGGATTGTTGCAAGAAAAGGGGGTGGCAGTTTTTCAAGTGTGTGGCTGTCATCATTAGCACAAAAACCTGCCACGCTCAGAGACCGCTTTAACCAGAAAACACATCAGGTTTCACCCAAGGGTTGGGGACCCTCTGTCTGTTGCTAGCACTGAAAATTAACTCCAGCCTGGCACCCAAGTAACCTGTTCTCCATCAGCTTTTGTGTCCACATGGCAGAGTACCCAGTAGCTCTGGAAGCAGACCTTAGTTTCTCTCACAAGCCTCAGGAGCTTGATTTTCTCTGCTGTGGCCTTGGAGCAGAACGAGGGCAGAATGTGGCCTCCTGGTCTCACTCTGGAGAACGAAGGCAAACTGCAGCACCCATAACACAGCATCTCTTATTTCTGCCATGACACCTCAGGGCCAAATGGCAGCATCTGTGTGCAGGTTTGTATTAGGAGCAGTGCTTCAGGGCAGGAACACAGGATTTCTCATAAATGCCTGCCTGGCAAGGGCCTCCCTGATGAGGAGCTTGTGGCAGCGTATCCAACAAGCTTGAAGCACTAGGAGGGAGCTTCCTCCTTGCTTTTTTTACCTTTTTACTGTGGCTTACTCTCTCTTTCCTTTGGAATGCAGAATATTGGGAAGTTGTGCCCTTGAGGGAAATGAACCTCTGTGTCCTGGACCTGTGAAGCAGAAGGATAGTCCCTTCCTGAAGGTGTCTGATGCTTCTTGTGCCCATAGTCACTTGAGCTGATGTTAAAGAAGGAAGAGAGCTTGCTATAAACAAGTTGGTGAAGGAAAAAAAGTATTATCCTTCCTCTTGTGAGTGTTTAGGAATAAAGGGGCTGTGAGCACTCCCAGAAAAATCTACAATTTTTAGAAAAACGAGCACTCACATTTTACCACCTCACTTTAAACTCTTCTTTTCTTTAGTGATTATTTTCTCCTTGACCATTGCAGACTATCTGACTAGCAATAAGTACAGCTTACTCAACTGTTCTGGTTTGACATTAACTGTTAATGATGCAAAGCTGTATTAAGCTCTGATCATCTCATTCAAAGCCCCCCTTGAATGCCACGGAACAAAATTCTCTGCAACAAGCTGTTGGCCAGTGGATTCATGCCTGCTTTGTCTGATTGTTCTTGTCTTGAAAGGAAATTTTAAGGCTGAAAATTGTAGCAGTGTGTGTGTTGCAGAAACAGAAAACACCTGAGATGCACACTGACCTTCACTACATAAAGTGTTTTTACGAAGCTTACATAGTCTTTAGAAGTCATCCTGCATTTTCAGTAAGGATAAAGGACCAGCACCTCAGTTGACATAAATCAATGCAGCTTGCCTGAGAAGGACTGAATTCTTCAGCTGAGAATCTGCTGAATGGTTTTTGGTAGGGGACTAGAAAATCAGAAACAGCACAAGCAAGAGGGCAAGAATGGAACATCTATTGCTTAGCTGTTTTCCTGTTCATATGGGGAACTCCATGCCACGGGATGCTATGGGTTTATTTTTACATGTTTCAAAAAGCATTTGGACAAACGTTTGGAAAAAATTCTCCAAGGACTATTAAACACAAGAACGTACCCTCTTGCTCAGAACATTATTTCAGCTCAAGGCTTTCTGAGCTGTAGTTAATGGGAAATTAGGGAGAAATACATTAAAGGGGGCTTCTTGGGCCAGATAGAGCACAGAAAAATGCATTAGAAAAACTAGTGAGGTTCTTTTAGTGTCTGGCAGAAGGTGACCTAGTAGAACAAGTTTCTTCCTCCTCCAAATTTTGGGCTGATTTTAGGGAGACAATGGCACTCCACAACTAAAGCAGGCAGAAATGTCTCTCTCATTCCCTGAGATGGCCTGCTTGGGCAAAGACCAGCCATGCTCCCAGGGCTAGTCCATCAGCACAGACCTGGGAGAGCATTCCCGGCCACAGAGATTTCTTGCAGGCTTGCTGAGAAGATGAGGTTCAAGCCATCCAGATTCCCACACTTCCTTCTGGGAGACGACAGCAGGAGAGAGTGCTTATACAGCAGTATAGGAGAGAGAAAGAAGAAGGCAACCAGTGCAATGGTAAGGCAATGTTCCCCTAGACAGGGACAGCAAGAGGGAATGAGCCACTGACTGACCTGTGATCTCAGTCTTCCCCTGAGTGAGGTGTTGAGAAATTTTAAAACCTAGAGGGCCAGAAAGCAGCAGCTTAATGTTAAAGGGTGAAAGGGAAGGGCTGTGTGCAAGGACAGGCTCTACCCTGTCATGAACTATCTAGGAATAAAGCTGCTCCTGGAGAGGTGAGAAAACAGAAGTGTTCTCCCTTTCCTGAGCAGGTCTGACTGCCATATGGTGGTAAGAATTGTTGTCACTATAACTAATTCCTTCTTGACTTTGCTCTGGCAAAAGTCCACAGGTCTGCAGGAGCAGGGCTGTCTTCTTAGCAGCTCCCAAGAAGCGGTGTAAGAAGTAAGTGTCGGGAAAGTTCTTTTTGTTTTGCAGGCTAGCAGAGCTGGCATGAGAAAGGATCATCTCTCTGAAACTGAACGGACTCTTCAGTCTTTGTTTCTGCAGGCTTTCTGAGGGACAGGGACACCCTTTCCTCCCCCTGTCGTTCCATCCCTGGATTACACCAAGATTGCTGAAGCTGACACTTTTTAGTGAAGCAACTAGTGCGTTGCAATGAGGTAAGTGAGCTGAATCAGAGCACCTATCTCATATACACATAGCTTTGGTGTCCAGCAGTCATTTGAAGCTCTCTCTTAAAAGAATTCCACCCGCAATCAAAATCATCTGAAGTGAGTTTTTTGAACAGTAGATGTTAAGATGCTCAGTCTATCCAAAGTGATACTGCTCACATTCCTGTATGTTGCCAGTATCAAAGTCTTGCCTTGGCTGAGCTAGCACAATGTAGGATTTTTAAGAAATGATGGAAGAGATGGATTACTGATGATCCTTAAAAGCAGCCAGTTCTTCAAAAGGGCCCAGCTTTCTATATTTTATGAATTGAAGCAGGGTTTTTAATTTCCCTTCCCTTCATGTAATTCTTGTTTATTGCACAACTCCTCCTTATTGACGTAGTGTCTTCAGCTCATGCATCATTTATTGTTATCTGAACAGTTACTGGAAAGTGTTCCTGAGAAAGGTCTAGGGAGGAAGGGTAGCCTTACTAATGGAGGAAAACATAACTACTTTCTAAATCAATTAACCTGAAAGGCCAGAAGACACTTCCACGCTGCTCTCACCATGTGCTCACGTTCGCACACCACAGCGGTCTCTGCTGTGGGTAGTGGCACAGTACCCACAGACACGCTTCTTACTCCCTGTGTGGTCCCAGCCCCGCTGACAGACTGCTGAATGACATTTCCTGCTGTGATACCTTCATTCCACGCATCCCCACTGCTGCTCGGGCACTCGTGACTCACAGCACAGGGGAATCAGGCAGGAGTCCTTAGAGCTAAATATTGACTTTCATTCTGGGGTGAGACAGGGGAGCTGGGCTGCAGGAGAGCACACCTGAATGTAGTGCTGCCTGTCAGCAAGCCAGAAGAGTGTCCAGCATTGAGCAGAGGCAAAGCCAGGACAACATCTCTGTGCTTCCAGTAGAAGTGGGGTGGGACTCAGCACATTTGTCCCCTGAAGCCCCTCTACATCCTGTGGGAGAGGGAAAGAGGGAGTGCGGATGCTGTGGTGGAAGGAGTTGAAAACTGCAAACAGACTGCAAATGAAGAAGATGCAAGTGAGAAAATGAACAGGTAAGTGGTGTGAAGTACAAAGGAAGAAGATACTGTGGGAGTTTGGAGCATGGGTAGGGACAAATGGGGAGTAAGAAGGTACAGGCAACGAGTAGAAAGGCAAGAGAGAGGGCTGAACATAACAAGCAGACGGGATAGAAGGTGACAAAATGAAGCCAAGACAAAATGCTCATCTAGAAAGGATGAAGACAAGCAAGGATTAATGGTAGGAGCTGGACTTGCATGCTCTTTATCCAGGAGAGTATGAACACTGTGACTCCAAAGCTGGAATACCTGGAAGCTGGTGAATGAAATTTTTCTGTTCAGCTCAGGAACATTGAAAGGAAGGGAAAGGAAAAGGAAAAACTAAAAAAGAAAGGGTAGGGCAAGACTAGGCTGGTGGCAAAGAAGGTGTTTGGCAGATGTTTCTTCCTTAGAACATGCTGAGCTGCTGGGAGAGGGGATGCGGTTTACCGGAGATTGAGGCAAGCTGGGGATAAGAGTGTGAGGTCTGTGCAGCAGGGAGCAGAACTGAGACCAGGAAACATGGACCTGCACATCTGTTGGTGTGATAAACAAAGAAAGGGGTGCAGGGGAAGGCAGAGGCTGATCAGTGTCAGAGAGCAGACCTGCGCTTCAGGGGAACAAGAAGGAAATTTCCTCATGCCTTTCAGCTCTGCCATTATAATACTAAGGATTTGGAGGCTGTAACCCCTGTGTAACCTGCAGAGACTGTGTTTTCAGGAGGCAAGATCTTTTCAGGAAACAGGCCTAGACATCAGCTTTGGGTGAGTCCCACCCCTGAAACAGCCAGTGTATGAGGGGCAAGGCAAGGCAAGGCAAGGCACAGTGACTCCAGATGGCACACCCCCTGGCACCTCCCAGGCCTTTTATTTCAAACCCCCCCAGCAAATGCCTGGCGAGGAGTAGCATGCTCTGGACCTGGTGCAAGGTGTCCCATGGCTTCACAGCGGTCCATGACCAACGCCAGGAGCTCCAGGGGAAGTTCCTCTCCTTGCCACCTGTGACAGGAAGAAGATCCACAGCTTCATGGTCTGGGCAAAGAGGTTGCTGCAGCCCAGGCTGAGGAAACCAGCAAGCCCCATTTCCAGGCTTGTGCCACTGACTCCTGGCAGACATGAAAGGAGGCTGAATCACCGTATTATAATTTCAAGCTCCATTAAAGAAACATGGGGATAGAAGAGGGAAGGAGAGGGCAGGGAGGGATGAAGAGAAAATTGAAGAGAGCAGACTAGCACTTGAAGGGGAAAGAAATGTTGCTCATAGGCTCAGAAGGGGGAATTGCAAACAGAGAGGAGATTAAAAGAGAACCCTTGGGACTGTCTCTTTAAATACAGCAAGATTCACTTACTCCATGCCGAGGCAGGCTTGTTGAATGTTGGAGGCACAGTCCCACTGAGGTTTGCCAGCTGATCGAGCAGTGGAAATCTGTCTCTCCCAGTATACCCACAAGTTGTTCTCTTTCTCCTATGTTATCCAGGAGGTCCTATTGCTAATAAACTTACTGCAGAGTGAGCCTAGTGAGAAAGCTTTTTACTTGGCTACCCTCAGCACTGAGCATGTTAAAGGATCTTTTATCCAGAGCCATAGAGTTACGTCAAACTTGGTACCAAGTGTCCGGAAATGCAGTGTGGGGTATCTGGGTACATCTTTTCTTGTGTGGGGAGTGTTCCTTTGCTGGTCCTAAAGGCAGGGAGGAGACCTACTTGGTGGAAGAGAAAAAAGCAGTCTGGAAGATTACTTTCAGAGCCAAGGGACAGAGTGCAGAGGGAAGCAAGATGTCCAACCCTGGGACAGCTCTAGGATGTTCACAATGGAAATGCTGGTCTGACTTTGGCCTGGGACCAGTCTGGAAACCCTTTGCCAGGTTTGGTCTCTTATCTTCCATAGGTGTAATTTTAGCAGGTTGTTTAATAGGTCACAGGGGTTGGCCAGGGACAGCATTTGGGTGGGAGGCAGACACTGAGTTGCTTGCTGCTGTGGTGTCCCACAGGGGCTACAGGCTTCTTTCTGCTGCCTGGTACCCAGCTGAGGCCCTGTCTCCTGTGACAGCTGATGCTGCTGATGACTAAATGAGGGGGGGAAGAGAAACGATGAACTGAATGAGATCTGGTCACCAGAGATGGTCTTGTCCATGCCCTAAGCATGGTGGTGTTCAGACTGGTGTCGTGGTCAGATCTAATGTGTGTAGTGACAGTCACGTTACACCAAATCTCCTCACCTGGGATTTCAGCTGTTATCCCTGCATCCCACATCTTGAATTTTTATGGCCCAACAATTGCAAGAGACTGAATTCCTTGGGAGAGTAACCTGTTCCATTTGCTCTGATGAATGCTAATGGGACTAAATAAATAGAAAAAAAGTGGCTATAATGTAACAGGGTGCTCATTACTTCATTTCTTAAGCTGTTGCCTGGTGCTGCTCTGTGCCATTGAGTATTTGCTAAATTATGTTTTAGGAGCTCCTGGGTCTTCGGGGTGTTTGCTTTGTGGAAATGAGAACAACTGCCGATCTCTTCTGCCTTCAGTTCTGTCCGTACAATTCACACAGGGGCTCAGGAGACGGCAACCAAGGCAGAGCATTTTCTCTTCGTGCTGTTCTCCTTCCCCACAGCCATGCTAAGAACTGAGCAGTTGTCTGGAAGCTCACAGACTGACCTGCAATAGGAGATCTGTTCCTCACCAGCCATGCCCACCATTTGCCTTCGGGGGAGCCAGGGAGGAGGGGTGCTGCCAACCCAAACACAGCTTCTTTGAGCCTGGGGGTCCTGGCAGGCCTTGTGATGTGTCTCCTTGCTTTCTGGACTGCCTTCTGATTTTCTGGGTGGTGAGGGAACGCCCAGGATTCTCCATTAATCAGAAATAAAATCATCCCTGCCTGGCCTCTAAGCCCTTCCTAAGGCTGGTGGAACTCAGAGGGAGTCATGTTCAGAAGTGGTAGTGTTAAGTTAGTAGGAAAGACTAAAAGCCAGTGGGCTAGAGACTCCTTTGTATTCACAACAAAGCTTTTCCAAGGGAGTTTAGGCACACACCTTGTTTCTAGCTGTGAGTCTCCAGCTAAATATTCCCCACACCCAAGACAACTGCATCCTAATCCTAACAGAGGCCCTAGGGTACGATTACAATGCAAATAATGATAAATAACAGTAATAATAAAACTCCACCAACACTTGCACCGGCTCCCTAGGAATCCCAAGCCAGCCATAGCAAGCTTCATCCAGGTTATGTAAAGGAGCGTGAGCAATAAGATTGGAGCTGTCAGGGAGGCGACCAATTATCCGGTGTAGCTGCCTCCTGCGGGCAGCAAATCTGCTGGTGGTGTGTGGGTTGCAACCAAGGCTGGGATGTGTTCAGGCACAGGGCTGTGCTGGCTCCTGGGGCTGCTCTGCAAGTGTGGGGTGGTAGCTCAGCTCAGCACCAGGGATACCACTGGATGCCCCAGTGCCTCCTGGTACCTGTACACAGGCAGGGGCATGTGGTTTAGTTAAGCCACCGGTAATAAAAGACCTGCTCACACACTGATGTTGCACACTGATGTTGTTTAAATTGACTTCAGAGTAAAATCTTCTATTCCCGTTGTTTTGACATCCAGCTCTTTAAGAGCAATGTGAGGGGGGCTGTGACATGCAGCTGTGGCTGGGTGGGTGTGGAAGAGCAGAGGGGCCTCCCTTGTGCTCATGTGAAGGCTGGAGTCAGCAGGCAGATATGCAGAGCAGCTGTGGGTGCTGTGGCTCATGCTACACGCCCAGGGATGTCTCCAGATTTGGACAAGCACTGTTACCACACCATGGGCCATCTTACTGCACTGGCTGCACCTACAGAAGAAAGGTTAGTGCAGCAGCTAACTGAGGTTGGAGGTGATATGGGAGTCACCGGTGGAGAGACCTCTCCCAGGTATGTTATAGGAGTTAATGACTGTGAATGAAAACATCCTTCCATGATCCCTTTTCTTCCCTGGAGTTCCAGACCCTGATCCCGTGCTCTTCAGATGCAGGCCTTTACACCAAGCTGATGAGTATATAGAAGTAAGTGTTCTTACTTGGTAACATTTTAATATTCTACTTATCTCTGTTGCTTTTAGCAGTTACTCTGTCTTGACCCTCAAGTACAAAGCAATAAAAAATTATGGTCTAGAGTCTGGGTACTTCCATTGGAGTCTCTTGCCTTGAGAGAAATGCTTAAATTAAGATAAATTAACATCCTAAAATTTTTGCCCACTGGCCACTGAAATCTACTGCTCCAGCTCTGGGCAAGTTCAGCCTTTTTCCACCTATTCAGGGTAGAGCAGCAGAAGTCTGCAAAAGGGAGCAGATGGGTACAGGCAATTATTAATAATAAGGCTTCTCCTTCCTGCTTGCAGTTTGTTGCAGCCCCACTGAAAAGAACATGCAAATGGTCAGCCTGGGACCCACTGAACCATTATCCCACACTGGCTGTGGTGTTCTGTCAGGGAATAATAGGGATTGCTTAGGGAAGGGAACACACGGAGAGGGCTAAAAAGACCAATGTGTCCTCAGGTAAACTTTCCCACCTCTGGGCAATAGCCAGTTCAAAGGGTTCCTGGGCAAACAGACGTGCCTAGACTCTCTGCTGGAATAACAGCATCCAGGCCCAGCCTCCATGTGTTTGTCTGGTGCCTTTGAGCCCATTTGTACTTCAGAACGTGAAACCAGATTATTTCTGCACGGTACTGTAAAATCAAAACCTGAGAAATAATTTCCTGTCACAGAGTGCCCACTCAGTACATGGGAGAGGTAAGAGACGACTGCAGGCGGAGGAAGAAGCAGCACAAGAAGGCGAAGGGGAATGTACTGGTCAGCAGGATATGTGGTAGCCTCAGCACAGCAGCAGCTTGGGGCTTGTGAAGTATTTTAGAGTCCTCTGATGTGCTGTAGTAGAGATTTAGAGGAGAAGGAGGAGGCAGTTTTTCAGATGTTTTTTGGGAAGTCGTCTCCAGTGTCAGGGACAACATGGCAGAAAGCACCAGTGAGTGTGTCTGAAAGTATGACACATGAGCTGATGTAGGTAGGAGCTGGCACCTCTCTGGTGAAAGAGATGAGATGTAGGAGCAGAGGAGGTGTAGCTTCCCTCTTATTTGTTACCCAGGACAGAGGTTTTCGGAAACTGTGTGGATGCAAGCATTTTTACACTGTGGAAAAGAATGAAGTGCTTAGGGGAGTGGGTAGGAGAGAAATAGAAATTCAAACTGTCCTTCCACCACCACCCAAAACTATCACAGGCCTTCCTCTGTATTTCACTGTACACAATTAAATGGGACCCTTTAAGTTTGAAATCAGGATGAGGTGTGCAACTCATTAAAATAAATCACAAAGGAGGTATCTCACATATGGTTTTGAGCAACCACAAGGCAGGGCCAAGGCACAGGGGTGGTGTGGCAGCAGGTTAAGGCTGGATGTCTGGGAAGGGAGGGAGAGATGTGAGCTGGGGTGCATCCCCTGGGATTCATCTGACACCCATTCCCAGTGGGAAGAGCTTGTGCCCAGGGGGCTGCTCTGACTCAGCCTCAGCTGCTCAGTCATAGCCTCTATTGTGGTCCTCTCTTGCCCCCAGGCTGGAGATTTCAGCCCTGGGATTATCCTATCAGTCCCATCAGGAACCATAATGTAATGTGAAGGGTAAAATGTATCTCAACCATCTTCTCATTCGGGGGGGAAAATACATGAAGACACAAACAAACTCCAGAGATCTGCTGTTTCCAATACCTCTGGAAACAAGGTGCCCAGGGCACGCACTTACACAAAGCAAAGGGCTGTGATCAAGATCGTGAGGGCTGGGTCTGTTCGAGGGACAGTTGAAAAGGCTTTTAAGTCTCTTGTTTGGCTGTGTTTTCTTCCTAAGGGCAGCCCCACTTACTCTGCTTGGCTCTACCACAGGCAGAGGTGTGTGCCTTTAGGATAAAGGCAAGAGAAGGCTCTCAGCTGGCAGGATAGCTCAGTGTGGCAGAGCAGGGCTGCCTGGGCACCCACAGAGCACATGCAGCAGAGGCCTTGAGTTGCCTCAGTCACTATGGTCCCTGTTTCCTAACAGCATTATTTAATTCTTCCTAGGGGCTTAAATTCTTCCACTAAATAGGTCAGCCTTGCAAGGAATGCAAACACTCAAAATACATCTTCATAACATCATTCCGAGAATTTTTGTTCTCTTATTTACCTTGGTCAAACAGTTCAGGAACCAGACAGGTGCCACTCTGTTCCCATTGCACCCCAATCCTGTTTTTTCTGTCTGATGAACAGAATTTTTTGGTCTCACTGGACCAGCACAACTTGAGCAGACTTTGTGGGTTCAGGTACAACTTTGTGTCTGGGAAGCTTTCAACCCTGGTGTGGGTCCTGGGAGTTATGGGGGTCCTGGGATGCCCAGGAGATCTCCTATATTCCCTGCCAAATGCAGAGAGGAGTGGGCAACCTCATACTCGTGGGGCTCTTGTCACATGCTGAAGCTAAAAAGCCTGGAAGGACAACTTAGCTGTACCTTCTCTTTACCCATTTCTTTTTGTTTTCCTTTGCCACACTTCAAATAATTTGATGTTGAACATTTAAGACAGTTTTGTTGTCTTCAGTTCACCTCATCTGACCTCGCAGTCTTCGTGATAACAGCAGATGATGATGAGGATGATAATCTGCTCTTTTATAGTGCCACTTTCTGAGGCTCCTCAAGCCCTTTAGCAACATTTACTTGTTAAGGCCTTCAAGACATCTAAAGTAGGTTAATTTTCTGCTGCCTCTCTGTGTATTGTGAGGAGCTGTGACTTGTTGAAATGTGCTGGAAGGAGAGGCAGGACTTATGGGCTTGATCCATGGGGTGGGAGAGACCCTGTGTGCTCTCAGCACGTAGCGTGGCTCATACAGCTACGTGTCCCAAGGAAGGGCTCTTCCTGGAGCAATTGGAATGAAAGCATGAAGAAGGTTCAGATAAATGGAGAGGAGGGAAGGCCACTGAGGAGCTGAACAAAAAAACTGCATGTGTGATAGTAGATAACAAGCTCCCAGACTTTATCAACAGAAGATTTGTATCGACTGCTGTGAAAAAAATGGTGATGGAGTAGTATATGGGTTAGGGATGAGGATGCTGAGTAGAAGGCTGAATGAGCTATCAGGGCACCCACATTGTGGGGCAAAATCCTCCATTCCTAAAATAAATGAGTTTTTCCCATTGCTGGCTGGCCACCCCTCCGGTGCAGCCCAGCTCTTATCGGCTCTGATGTTACAAACCCTCGACCCAAGATCCCCATCTCTGCCTGGGGTGAGAGGCAGGGACCGGGCAGAAGAGGATACCCCTGGCTGCTGGCAGCCTAAGGGAATGGCGAGGCTGTGGGGAAAGGGCACGACACCCATATTTCCTCTGGGATGCTGGAGGCGAGGGGCACTCTGGGTGGGAAGGGAAAAGCAGGAAAACGGTTCCTGTGGCAGAGCGTGGAGCGCTCGGTTTCTGCCCCAGCTGCATGGCAGCGATGTTGGGCTGCAGCGTCAGAGGCTGCTGCCTGCCAGGCTGCTGGTGGGGACGGGGGGGCCGCCAGCCATATGGCTCTCCGGGGGGCTCTATACTTGTTTTTCTTCTCTGACATTACATAATGTGAGGTAGAAAATGTTTGCACGGTAGCTGTATCGGTCCTTGGGGCGAGAGGAGAAAGGAAGGAGGCAGCGGATAATTTGAGGCTCTTTATTAGACAAATAAATCATTTATAATGCACTAGCTTTCAGGCTGGTCTCTTATTGCTCATGTCAGCCACAGTTATGCTGCGTGGCGACTGAAGCCAGCAAAGGGGGCAGAGCCAGGCTGCACGGGGTTGGGCATGGCAAGGGCCCGCTGTGCTGGGGCAGCAGGGAGAGGACAGTTTCTCCCTCACAGGCCTTGGGGACAAACCCAAGTTGCAGCTGGTGACAGGGACTTGGCCTTGCATGAAGCGTGTTGCAGCCCTGGTCCCCCTGGAATGAAGGCAAAGCATCAGGAGCAAGCCAAGTAACGGAGGCATCAAGTAATGGCTGTGGGCACCTGAGAGCGGGTGGCGCTTGGGCACGGCATCTCCCCTCCCCACATCACCTCCAAGCAGAGATAGCTGCAGATATAAGGGGTGATACGCCCTGATGTCCCTGAGCCTTCGCTGGTGGGGAGCAGAGAGCAAGGAAGGTTTACCTGGGGACATTTTGTTACAAAATTAATGACGGCCATCCTACCCCTCCTATCTTCGTATTTTGTGATTTTGGTGGAGCTTAGTGCCTGAGGCTTGTCAGGCAAATATCTCCTGGATTTCTTGTGTACTCTGGGTTCCAGTGAGGCTGCTGAGGAGGAATGTTCCCTGGTTGAGAAAGGCTGCACTCGCCTGGTCACAACTTTGTGGTTTGCCACATTTCACTGTTGTGTATTGTTCAATTTGAAATCATCAAGTCCTGCAAAACTATACCTTTCAATAGCTTGCCTGCATTCCCAAGTGCTTCAGACAGCATCAGTTGGCCTAATGTTTGGACAAATGATATCCATATTGATTTCCCTCCTCCTTTCCTCCTCTCTGTCCCTCCCCAGCAAAGAAACCACTTTTGATAACTGATCTCTGGAGCTGGGCAAACACAGCAGAGGAGGAAGATGATCTCTCCTCTCAGCTGAGTTCACACCAGAGTGGGCTCCCATGTGCTCTGAACAAAGGTGCTTCTCTGTTAAGTAATCAAATTCCTTAAAAAGAGGGACCACTGAATTGGCAGAGCACGTTCTCCTGCTGCTGTGCTGGGATTTGAAACTGCCCCAAAAATGCTGAGCAGCTTCAAAGAAACCTGACGGGCAGCAGTAAATGCAAAAATCCTAATAAATACCATTCCCTATTATGAAATACATGTCTGGGGTGGGAGGGAGTTGCATGGCACGCCTGTTTCTGTGGGATCTGATTTAACTGTAAGCTTTGTAATATGTTCTTTTTGTCCTCGTGGACTGTCTGACGGAAGCAGCAGCTAAAAGCAAATCATAGGGTGAGTCTTGCTGGTGAGAATTAGCAGTGTCAGGAGAGAAATATCACACACCTCACCGACTGAATTATGCATTATGCTGCAAAATCCCTGATGTCAATACGCAAACGCTATTCCCGTTGTTTTGCCTGTGATGATTGGCAGCAAAGGAATTCAAATCACATCCACACAGCAATTGTCCTTCTGTAACTAAGTCTCTTCTACTCAGGCGGGTATGCTTGTGCAGGCAAAATCCGTGCTGCATGCTGGGTGCTTTAGGAAGAGGTTTGAAAAAGATGGTAAAACATTTTCATATGTTTGACCATACAAAATGTTGTCGTGTCCTGGTTGTGGCACCTTCTCTTTTTTTCTCGTGGGCACTGCAGGCTACATATTAGACCTCAGAAGGAATAGAACTCCATATCCAGGCATTGAAAGGGATTTGAGGCACATGCCTCCATGGAAGGACTCCAAACAAGAGGAAAAAAGGAAGCAGAGCCAAACAAAACGTCATCCACAGTACAAGGAGCAGTGGGGTCATCAGTGTACCCACTCTATGTGTCAGGACTAAAAGGATTGTGAAATCGTGTGAACAAATGGTAGGAAAATTGTTATTTTAATGAACACAAATTTGTAAAAATTCTCTGGTATTGTATCTTGCTAGTGTGTTTGAAGAGCATGTAACAAAGCTAGAAAACAATCTGCTTTTATTTGCTGCTTAAGTTGCTTTTGCCCTGCTACCAGAGACATAAATCAGTTACAAATTGCATTCCCAGTCTGAGGTGCTGTGAGCATTCATATGTTTAATCTGTCCTGGGTGCTTTTAGAAACAATTGCATGAAGGTTAGGATGTGAGTTGCACAGAATTTTCTTGCTCTTGTTAATTTCTTACCTTTCACACAATAAGACTGTGTGAAAATCTGTGGGCTTGTGGGTTTTTTTTTTGCTCGTTGATAAAATGAAAAATTTGGAATGAAGAAAAATGGATATCTCAGTTTTAAAATATCATTTTGTTTGCATTCTTTGGATGCCTCTCTCTTTCAGAACATAACTTCATCATGAAACCACTTCAGGATATCTGGAAAACAACTAAGCACATCAGAAAATATTTTACCAATAACCTGCTGAATTAGAACAGTTGCTGCAAAATGGAATTTTATTGCCTCCCCCACCCTCTCCAAGTGGAATAACCCATCTGCCTAAGGAATGTAGCCCGTTCCAGGCTATGAGCTCCTTAAAGGATTTTGTCATAGAAAAGAAAACATGGATTTGATTAGATTGAGAGTGAGACCTCAGACTCCTGTGCCACCACCACTGCCTGCCCCTGAGCAAGAGGGAAAAGGGACCCTGGGACTCAGCAGGGAGCTGGGACTAAAAATGACAGGCTTTCTCCTTGGGGATAGTGGGTCTGCCTGCTGTCATCCCCAGGGGGCTGACAGGACCCCTCTGGCACTCTGATGGCTGCTGGGAGGGGGCACGAGCAGGCACCTGGCAGGGGACTCGGGTGCAGACAAGGTAGGAGAGGGGTAAAGGTGAAAGAAAGGAGGACTGTAGGTCTGAAGATTAAACTAAATTAAAAGGAAGGACAGGGAGAGTGGAAAAGATACCTTCTCTTACCCACCTTGAGGTGCTGGAGGAGCCAAGCTAATAGAGGACAGGAGAGGGTGCACGCTGTCCAAGAGAGTTTGGATACCATTAACACTGTCACACGGACAACCTAAAATCAGCATTCTGTTGGGAAGAAAAGGTTAAAACAATTTCGAGCCATGCAAGGCTCCCAGTCTCAAACCATGGCTGTTGAAGACCAACAGCTGAGGATTATAAAGATAAGAGCAAGGAGGAGCTGGTGGAGGATCAGACCACAGAGCAGTAATGACAATTTCTCACAGGGTGAAAAAGCAGGACATAATCCCTGGACCAAGGAGTGTGGAAATTATCCTAGCGCTTTTGCACGGACAGAGACCATTATCAGTGTTCTTTCCAAACTCAACCTGTGAGTGTTAGCTGTTGGGAAAATGCTGCAGCTAGGAGAAGCCCCTTTGTGCCTGGGCTGGGTACGGGGGCAGTGGTGGAGGCAGAGGCTCTCCCTGGCATTGGGAAGCAGCTCCCGCAGGTGCTCCGTGGTCACTGCCCACTGTGCAGGCAGCTGCGACCCGGCAGTGTCTCACATGCCCACGTGCTCCTCTGCTGCTCCAGGTCAGGGCTGTCTCCTCTCATTTCAGCTGCTTCACTGCACATCAGGCACACTGAAGAGCCAGCAGAAGACAGGGTAATCCAGGCTCACCTACCGGCTTCCTGCCTCAAACATTCTCACGGGTCCTCAGCCATCACTTCTCTAAAGTGTCTGCCATGTCCCTGTCCGGGGGCTGCCCAAGGGGTCCTGCTGGCCAGCAGGTCCTCCAAGTGGGCAGTGATGAGCTCAGGGCATGCTTCAGGTCTGTTTTGTAAGCAGGAGGTGATTACAAAGGAGTGGAGTCCCAGACATGGTTGTTCCAGGGCAAAGAGACTTTTGTGCTTGTGCTGGTTTCTTCCCAGAAGTGCCAGTGCTGCATGTGTGCCACTGGACCCTTTCTAGCTCCCCCTGTCCTTAATTCCTTGAGCTGTACCCTGTCTTCCCCTCTTGCAAGACAATTTATAAATATCTAGGCAACCTGATATCACTGTAAAAATTTGTGCAAGGAGTCCTGTGGCTTAGATAGACCTGCAAAAGTGATGGACTGTGTTCACCCACCCAGTTTATTTCAGGATCTGATTTCTCCTGTTAAAAGCTAAGGAGTTATGTGGACATTCACATGGTTCAGCAAGAGAAGCCTGTCCGGCTTCTTTTAGGATGTGGACTGAGTTTCCTGCACATTTCAGACACAACATTAAAGACTCCATTATGGAAAGCTTGGAAGATGGCTCTGAGCAGAGGCCACGTTTCCCACATTTGCAGTAAGGTGGAACTGTTTGCCATTTCCCCAGAATCTGGTAAGTTTTGGTCTTTGGTAGCACCTGGAAAGTAAAGGAAAGCCAGAGTCAGGCCTGTGCTCACAGGCAGAGGAAGAAACAACAGAGCTGAGTTATTAGGCAGTTCAGATAGAGAAAGGATGAGTGGAATAAACTGCCCTCTGCTGCAGGCTGGCATGCTCACACATGCTATTCCATCTCCAAACTCCTGGGTGCTTGGCCCCCTTGTATTCTCACCTGGAGAGACAAGACCAAAGGGAGTAAGGCTTGCTGGGATGCAAAATGCTGTATCTATGCTGTATCCAGAAATACATGTAGTGTAGGTGAGTCAGGACCATGGTAAATGCTAGAAGGGGCAATGAATTTGGGAAGAGCTGGAAAGGCTAGAATTGTGGACGTAGCTGAGATGCTTTGATTCAGGTCCTCAGTGGAACAGCTCTCAGGGACCCTCACACAAAATAGCACAGATGCCTATCGAGAGTCTTTTCCAGCAATCCATTTATGGAAAGGCTAAAACCATAAAATACTTCCTGTTGACTGTGATCTTGCAGCGAGGATTTGGTTTACTATGCTTTTTTTGTCTTCACAAAAGGCTTCCTTGGCAAAAGGAATCTGCCAGCTGGCCAGATCCGGCCAAGGGGCTAACAAAAGTATTCAGCTCTACACAGTTGCACCAGCAAAATTGTCTATTCAAAAAAAAGTCACGGTTTTGACTCTGTTTTTGACTCTAGGACCACTGCCAATACAATTCTTTTTTTTTTTTTTTTTTTTTTTTTTTTTTTTTTTTTAGCTAAAATGGGAAAAAAAAGAAATCCCAACATGCTGAAGCCATACACTTTGAAAGCATCCCTCATCCTGGATGGTACCACTGCTGATTCCCCCCTCCACTTTTCTTGATCCAGGTGGTCAACACCTTCTCAGTGCTGCTTTCTCATGGAGAAAAATGGTGACTAACCCATTTAATTTAAATCCTGGTTTTAAATGGTGAAAAAAATTTAATTCTGGATGGCTCTAACAACATCTCTCCCTTCCCTTTCTCCTTCTCTTTTTAAACCACCTCTAAACCTCAGGGATGGAACTGGCTGACAGGATTCCTTTAATTATCCTCGTTCCCAACCCTCATCTCTTTCACAGTGCCTTCAAGGGACACGACTTCGAAAGGTGTTATATCCACAAGCACTGCATCCAAATTTGAAGCAGAGAAAAAAAAAAAAAGAATGTCAGAAAAGCCACCCTTAAAGAAATTAATAACAAATACAACCAGGCACATTCCATATGCCCCATTAGTCAGTAGTGCTCAGATACCATGGTGATGAGCTTCCCTATAAATATTTCCACAGCAGCAAAACTGTCTTAAAGCAACCAAAGGGCTGCTCATGTGCACCTGGACAGAGCCCTCCTCCAGGGGCATCCTTGTCCTATCCAGACACCCTTGTGCTGCGTGGCTGACACCTGAGCCGTGTGCCTAAGGAGGAAACCAGCACCATCTGCTTTTCTTTTCCCTGCCCCAAGCAGGGAGAGCAGCACAGCCCTGGTGTTACACCCATCACTCTGGAATTCAACCCCAGCACGTGGCTGTGGGTGAGGGTGGTTACACTTTACTGCTCAGCAGCCTTTCAAAGAAAGCCAAGGAGCCAGGTGAGCTCAGGAGCTTCCCTGAGCTGCACATCCTCTGCATCATCCAGCCTGAGCCTTCACACAGCACAGCCACGGACAGCAAGTTGAAGGTATGGCTTGTGTAGAGCCAGACTTTACCCTCCCACAGGCAAATGTTTGTGGAGCAGAATAACACACCTGACGAGGCTGTTAGGCATTTGGGAGCTCCTGTTCACAGATCCTTCAGAACAAGAAAGAGCAGAGCAAGAGGGACAGGGAGGAAAGGGAAAAGAAACACGTTCTCAGGTGTTTAGGTTGCAGCAGCCAACCTCTGCCCACGCTGCAGGGGAGCTTTGAGTTTCTTGCCCTTTATGTAACCACCACCAGAAGTTTGTTTTCACAAAACATCCTTGTATTGAAAGCTACAACTGGCACCTCAGTATCTCATCTGAGAAGAGATGATTAACCCTGTTATTAAGCTGTGGGTAGCATCACCAGGAGGGTGATTCTTCACACACCTGCCACTGCTCAGAAATAGATGGAAAACTTTGTAGTGCAAAATAATTTCCAAAGGACAGCAGTTCCGGAGGAATATGGGGTATAGAAACAGAGAGAAATGATCCTGTTAAAAAAAGCTAAACTAGCCTTGATGCTGAGGGCCCAGGGCACAGTTGCTCTGAGTGCCTGTATGAAGGAGCTAGAAAACACTTGGAGCTGCTGCCTTACACGTGTTCCCACTAGAAAGGCTAGTAGTAGGAAGAAAAATGATAATCTATTTCTTTCCTATTACTTAGTGCACCACTTGTAGCAAGAACCGGGAAGGGGTGGGAACGTAAATTGATGGATCTTGTGCCCTCTTTAGGCCCCCTCCCATTTCACCTGTAGCTAGTCAAAGCACAAGATAGGGCAAAGGGTAAGTAAATATATCATTTGGTGTCTATGCTTTCTTGGTTTTACAGGAGCACATGGTGGGGTGAGGACCAAACTGTTTTGGTAAAAGCATGACATTCACTGGTTGGCCTGACTGCAGGGTGGAAGGAGATGAAAAAGCTACAGCCCTAACCAAGAAACTGCTGCTCACTCACTCCATTGCTGCAGGCAAGTCTTCTCCCTCCCCTCCCTTCTCCCCCACCACATCTTTCACTCTTTCTTGCTTTCTAGCCAGAACAGTACAGTGGTTCCTGAGCACCTCCTGGATGTATTTTGTTTGCCTTAATTACACTTCTAAAATTATATCTGGAGGTTCTCAGTAAATGTTGGCTGTCTGAGTGTGCAGGCAGTATGGAAACACAGTGCTAACCCTCAGGCACTGGGGTATGTTCTTGAGTTACTTGTCTGCCCTGTTTACATGGAGTCTAATCAGCTCTCCGTGGAGTTTCTGTTTGATCCTTTGGCCTGTTTCAAGGGAACCACAACACTAACTGACAAAATATGTATATTTTGGGTTTCAAAACTTATTACACTTCGCAAATGTCAACCATACCTTGAGGTTTGTGGTTGCCAGGGAAACATCATGGGAGATAACCTGATCACTGCTGTGAACTGCATCCCTTCCTCTCCTGGTGCAAAGCCCGCTCTTCCAGAAATGCCCTCTCTTGGATAGGGGTATTTCATCTTTGGAAAGCAGGGGCTTAAAAATTTGTAGCCCAGAAGATACTTCCTTCTTGCCTTCTGAAAAGGAACTATCTGGGAGTTCTTGCTCTTTGGGTTCAAAGTACATGTGAGGCAGCAGCTCATCAGCAGCAGGTTTTGTTGTGCTCTGATAATGTCGGTGACCGCTGGAGCAACCACAGTTCTGTTTAGATAATGTGGGATAGACTAAGTGGAGATTTTGTACATTGCCAGCCTGGGGTTTGAAATACTTGGTCTCTCTGGAGCTCTAAGCTCAGGGCATTGCAAGCTGGAGCAAGTGCTGGGGCTTTAGATAAGGTAGATGGAGGGTCCTGTATTAGTCTCCATATGTTATCCCAGAGGTTGTCAGGGATCGTGTGCATCTTGCAGTAAGGGAACATCATGATGTTGTTCTCATCAGAAACATTTCTATTCTTGCCTTATATGTTATGTTATGTGTTGTCAGGTGGACGTGGGATGTCAGAGAACCTTTTTCTCTAAACCAAGCCGGTAGGAAAGGCAAAACTTCATGCTGCCTTGTAAAACATAACAGTACCAGGCATCTGTGCCTGTTTCTCCATCCCTTGAAGAGGTGCAGCACCCCTGGACACAGGTGATGGCGAGCTCTGGGTTGGGATTGGGCTGAGGAGGAACCTGACAACCCTGGGGCTGGGCAGCCATGGGTCTTGGAGGGACACAGGCCGAGGGTCTGCCACGTGTACGGGCAGCAGCTGTGGTGAGGGAGAAGGGGGAATGAGCATGTGGCCCCAGGGAAGCCTGATGTGTGTCTTCCCTTTCTGGTGTGGCAGAATGGCACTTTAAAGACGTGAGATGCAGCTCTTTTTCCTGACACTCAAAGAGCCAGTTGACAAGCTGCTGTCAGGGATATGTTGTCTAACTCCCTTTCCCCCAGTAATTTCCCTGCTAAAACTGCAGTGCTGTGGAATCAAATGGTGACAGAAACCGGTGGGGGAATAGATGTGCTTTCTTTTTTTTTTGTGCTTTTTTCCAAGTGTGCATCTGTATTGGGAGCCATGTGCACATCGGTAAATCTCACCAGTTCAAAGAAATGTTTTTAGTGTTCAAATTCAAACTTTAGTTCTTGCCCCTCTGCTGAAGAAATAACAAAGCCTCGAAGATGCTCCCAACTTGCATGAGATTAAAAAGACCTCTTGGCTGAAGTGTAAAATAGCATCTCATGTTTTCCTTTGGGCTACATGTGCAGAAAGCCCCTATGCTGCTCTTTTAGCTGGCACTGGGAAAAATCCTCTCTGATGTGGAAAGGTAAACTGTAGATGGAGGCAGTGGAGCAGGAAGGAGAAGAGGGCTAGGATTATAAAACTGCCTCACAGGCCCTGAATTGTGCCAAAATAACCTGGAACAGTGCTGTGAGTGGAACTGGCAGTGCTGGAGAGCTGTGGTGTGCTTGGGCTTGAGAGTGAAGTCTGGCCCTTGATGGACGTAAATACCACTGAAATCTCCTGGGAAGCTCTTTGCCCCAGACATTTCCCCTCAGTGTTTGACTGTGGTTTGTTGGTGGTTCCCCTCCTCATTTCCATAAAAAGGAGAGGATTTCCTGGGTGCACAAGGAGTGGGAAGGGGCAAGAAGGCTGCAACTTCTCCTTATTATCTACTGCTGGAGTAGGCATGTGGCTGCAGGGCTCTTCCTCTCATGCAGTACTTGCACAGTCTTTCCTCTCTGAGAAAAGTTTCCATGACTAGATTTTATTTGAAATTTTTACTCTAAGAACCCATTTTTTTCAGGCTTCAATAGGGGCATTTAAAAAGGCTTTCTCTGCTTCTCAGTCTTTAGCCTAAGCTCAGCAGAGCAGAAGAAGACCTGCTTGTGTCCCTCAGAGCCAGAGCTGTGACAGGCTGGTCAGTCCTCTCTTAGCATTCAAAGCAGAGTGGTTTACTGTTAGGATGGATGTAAATTCTTTTAAGGCAAATCCTCTGGGTTTCATTTTGCTTTCCAAAATGTAACACCTGCTCAGGCTACATTTGCTCAAGAGCTGGAAGTCCTGTAAGGGTTTGTCCATGAGTTCTTGCTTGGGTCATTAGGATTAATCTAAGCAATTGCCTTGTCTTTTGCTTCAAAGGGTTTAGGCCCATTTTGCTCAGTGATGAATTTGGCCCCAGAATTTAAGTGTCTGCTTCTTTTGTACTTTCCTTAAAAAAAAAAAAAAAAAAAAAAAAATTAAATAAAAAAAAAAAAAAATCAGATGTCCTTTGGTAAAAGGACACCAGACTTTCTGCATAGAGCAAATAAGGCAGAGGAACTTAAAATACATCCAACGCTGCTTTTTGCCTTTATTTTTTTAAATAAGCTACATCAAATTCCTTATCACTCAGTCCTTAGGAACTGCCTTAGAACAGCAGAAGAATTGTTTGCATAAATGCCAGCTGTAGCTCTCTTATTTTTGGTAACAAGGCATTACTAAAGGCAGAAAGGCAGATTAATTCAGTGCCACGCTCCAATGAGACCACTGTCCTTTTGTCTGGGGCTGGCTTAGGAACCCTCTGCTACCTGGTTTTTGCTTTCAGCCATGTGTGTGGAGACTGGGACTGTAGTAGTGGTTCAAAACACATATCTGTATTGCAGCAAGAAGTCATGAAGGGTGTGCACATATAGGTTAATTGTCAAGGGAAACCGACTTCAAGTACCATCAGACTGTTTTCAAATGTAATTGTGACATCTAAGAGGATGATCTTTGAGAGATCAGAGAGTGGAAATTATTCTCTTGCTTTGCACATCTGAGTGCAGTTTGGCTACAGTCAAATTAGCTGTTTCAGCCTACACTGTCAGTTTGCTCTTATCTCTCTTTCCTCTTGTTGTATTATTAATAATAATGAAAAAAAGTTAAAGACGGCAGTAAAGCCCTATCTGCGTGGGGCAGGTCTGCAGCCAGCGATTGCCTGTAAGTAACTGTGGATGGTGACCAGCCTTTGAGTGCCCCTCAAAGGGCTGTGCCAGCACTGGGGATGGCAGGAAGCTCTTTGCCACGCTGCCTGCGGGTGTTTAAAAGGCAGGACTGCTGGATGTGAGCTCAGTCGTTTGTTTCATCTTCCCTGCCTCTCTCCCCTTGCACAGCTGCATTTCGTAATGAAGCTGGCAGCGTTAGAAAGTCACTAGAAGTAACCCAGCTGCCTCCGTGGGTTCACGGGGAGAGCGACTTTGTAGCTGCTCTCAGTCAGTCCATTAATTGCACGTAATAAGGCATTTAGTGACAGAAGGATGGTTGATGAGCCTTAGCTGAAATAACAAGGGCCTGCCAAGAGCTGCGTTTCCTTTGTCAGGGAGGATTGTGGAGGGTCCTAGCGCTGAAGTGCGAAGTTGGAGTCGTGCAGGGATAAGAGTTGCGCTCCCTGGTTTGGAGGGCTCGCAGCTGGCCCGGCACTGAGCAGGGAAGCACAGCCCTGCATGCTGAAGGACGAGCATGGCTGATCCATTCCAGGGAGAGCAGATCCCTGCATTTCTAGCAGTTTGCCTGGTGAAAGCCATGGGGAGCTGCTCCCTTGCCAGAGGGGCACCTGGAGGATGCTGGCTGCACGACCAAGCACCTGAGGAGAGATGATTTGTTCAAAAAGGGCTGGATGTGGGAACTCCATCCCTTTGTGAAAGAGCAGGGTGGGTTACATGGAAAACCAGCGTGGATTGGGAAACTTGGGCTGTCTAGTTACCGTGCTGATTCTCTTGGTTTTGTGGGGAAAACGAGTAATGGGGTTGAGATAGTGCTGCCAGTGGCCCAGAGAGGAGGAGAACGATGACAACATGGCGAGGCGATGCACTTGGCAGCTGTCTCTTCAGGGAGTGTGAAGGGTGTCCTTGCAATACAGACAGGCTTGCATGGGCCAGTTTACTCCCTCATCAATAAAGCAGTTGTTCCTGCAGCAGCTGCACCTCACCAGCATCAACCCCTGGTGTTGTGGGGCTCCCTACCTCTCATTCCCAGCTCATCTCTGTGGGGAAGCAGGTCAAAGAGCTCTCACAGCAGAGAGTGCAGCTCCTGTCAGTCTCATCAGGGAAACAGATAATGAGAGCATCCATGCTGGGAGAAACTGGCCCGAGGAGGCAACGAGGAGCCCAGAGCTGGGGAGCAGCCTGTCCGTGTCTGCACACAGACTGCAGCACCTGTCTTGCCCTCAGGGAGGGTCACCCTGCAAGGAAAGGTGTGTTTCTCCCCAAAATAGCCAGCCAGACTTGGCAGTGGGCACGTGCAGGTGGCCCCTCGAGGCCCACAGCTGGAGCATCTGCCTCGGTTTTGGTCTCTGTAGCCACCTGACTGGTTGGCACATCCCTCACCCATGAGAAGGTCTGTGCCAGCAGTTGGCAGGAGGTGTTTCTTTGTCTGAATGAGCGCGTGGGAATGTCAGCATTTCTCCGGGCTAGTTTACTTTTCTCCTTACCTATTTATTTTGTTTCAGCATCTCAGTCCTGTTCAACGTTACTTCTTCCAGAGGCTCTGGATGTTTCACAAGGGGATGTAAATATTACCCCTGCATGGAGAAGCAGAGGTACAGCACAAATGAGTGCAGGTTTAAGTGTAGGTTTTCTAACCCTGAACTCTCACTACAGGACCAGAAAGTACAGGAGGCAAGTCTGGCACAAAAATCTGCCTGCCTCTGGGAGGGAGAGCAGGCAGCACGCAGCTGAAGAGCAGCGTGAAGAAAGAGAGGGAACAACAGTTTTCCAGGTCAGACTACAGAGGGGGATTGTGGCTTGTAGGAAATGTCCTGGGAAATGAGGAGGATTGGCAGCTCTGCTGGCAATGAGACCTGTGTGGATTTTTTGTTCATCTCTTAACCATGGCTGAAGGGGTCATTACCTGTCCTTCTGCTCAGACTGGCACATTCTGGGCAGACTGGGGTAGCTGTCCCACGAGCTGAATGATGCCATCCACTCTGAGGAGTGGGTGTTACTGCTGCTACCTTTATCACCATTTTTAATTAACACCCTGTCATGACTTGGCAATGTTCTCACCTGCCCTGTGCCTCAGGATGTCTGGCTGAGGGCTGGCTCCCTTCTTCCCCGGGGCATTCCTGACAGCGAGCCCAGGGCTCAGAGGCAGACAGCTCCTCGGTGACACAATATCAAAGCACACCTTTAAACAGCTGCTCCTCCCTGTGCTTGCTCCAGTGCTGTCCTTGTCCTCTCCTGTGTCCCTCTGAGAGAGGCAAGGGCCTGGGCACAGCTGGCACATCCCTCCGCTGGCGACAAGCCTGGTGATGATATTTTGGGCAGCCCTGCTTTGCTGATGTGCCTTGTTTGTTGTAAAAGCGAAGCAGAGAGGGCATGGGCTGGTGTCAGATCCTGATCACCTGCACACAGCTTTTATTTTTTGCTCTGCTTTCTCTACCTGGAAGGAGAGCTGGAAAGCTCCAGCCTCCCTCTTTTACTCACCTAGTCTAGAAAGCCTTTCTTTCATAGGGTTTTTTGAGGTTTTGCCTTGAGCTGTTCAAAACCTGGAGACCTGAGGCGTAAACTGCTCATAAGAGTGAGAAACTCTGTGGCCAGAACCCATGAGTTTCGTTTGCTTTTCAACAGGGAAACATGTCTGCAATTCCCCACATCACAAGCCCTGGGCAGATCTTAGGAGATGTTTGATAGGCCACAGGGAAGTGGAATGTATCTGCTCGCAGAAAATTGCAGCTTCAGCTGGCAAATTATTTTGGCTCCTTCTAAAACAAAGCGTTGAAGTTGGTTTGAGGATATTTGTTTCAGGGGGGGACTTTGGAAGTTTGGGTGAAAGAAGAACATCTGTCACATTTCTGCAGGCTGGATTTGAAGGTCTTGATCCCGCTTACAAAATGGGGGAAAAAAGATGCAGGCTTCTCCTATTCTCACACTTGACCTCCTTGACATCTTGCCTTGTCCAGATGTAGCAGGCACAGAGTTACGTTGCAGACACGCAGTTGGAGGCTTTGGCTCAGGAGGCAGCAATCCAGCTGGGTTTCTGGACATGTACTGCCATCCTGGCTTCCTCACCTCTGCTGAGTAGAGGAAGAACTTCCCCAAACACAAGAGTGGCTGAGTGAAGCTCTTGATCTCCAAGCTTGGACCATGCACCTCCTGAAAAGGAAACCAGACACAACTCTGAATCAGAACCACATGCATATCTTTAATAAAATGAAGCAGTATCCTGCCTTGGAAAGCACTCCAAAAGGGCTCTGCCATTCCTGCCCCCAACAGCAGAGACTGCTGAGCAAATGGCTGCCCCTGGGCATGCTCATGCAAACCTCCTGGCTTTCCCTCACCACCTCACCTCCTGTGTGCCCAGGAGGCAGGGATGAGAGCACCGCTGCCCAGGCTGCCAAAGCTGTACCCAGCATCCTTGCTCCCAGTCTGCTGGGGCAATGTGCCTTGCCATGCTGCTTTGTGCTGCTGCAGACTCTGAGATGAGAAAGTGAAGCCTGCCCAGAACAGTAAACACTTAGGAAATTCAGATCTCAGTGACTGTGTCTGAAGCTGAGAGGTTCTTTGTGAGAGATCCCTCACTGTAGGACAGGTCCATTATGGAGAGCTGGTTTATGGACAGGGATGGCTGGAGAGAGCTGCTCCAGCAGTTAAGGAAACAGCCCTAATTCGATAAGTAGCTCTTACCTCCCAATCAATGCCAGACCTCTGCCCTCTCCCAGCCCTGCTGCTGGAAATGCCATTCTTATGGAAGAAGGCCACACTGATTCTCTGACAGCTCTGGTCTTAGCCAAGGAGCATGAAAGGGTAAGTGAGTCTCGGGGTTTGTGGTGTCCATGCAGTTCTGGTGACACGAAGCCACTCCTCTGGGTAGGTCTGGGAGTACTCTCATTAACACCAGAGTCAGACACTGCTGACCAAAGCCTTCCTCTCAGCTGCTTATTGTATCGCCAAACCCCAAGTGTTGCATCTGGATATTTCAATGCCAAGTCTCTGCCCCAGGCTGATTTTTTTTTTTCCTTTAAACAGAAGCTTCAGCAATAATTGGATCTGTTGTTTCTCAGAGCGAGATTAAGGAAAAGTATGTTCATTAAAAAAATCTTACCATGCTTGAGAAATGCAACATCTCTAGACTCAGTGGACACCTGCAGCTTGTCCTGCATGTTCTTCCCACATGGAGGCATGAAGCAGTGCCCAGCTGACTGCCCCTGTTCTATATGCTGCATGCTTCTCATGTTTTGGATACTGTGGGATGCTGGGGTCTTCTCTGGAGGGGTACTGAGCTCTCTGAGCACATCAAATGTTATCAAGGTAACAAAACTCATTACCTCTGCATTTTATAATACCAAGACAGGTAGGTATCTCTGTATCTTAATCACACTCCTCTTTCCCTCTGCTCTATCTTATAAGAGTGCAGTGAAAAATCAGTTGAGTTTGATATATGATGTGAACCCTGGTGCTGTAAGCATGACCTCAGGAGAACAGCCCATGAAGAGTGTGTTATGTCACTGGGGAGACTACTGGGCAGCCTGCAGATGTCAAGGGATACAACCTCACTCTGACTACCAATGTTAAATCCAGGTTATACCTGTGCCTGTAAGTCCCATGCAGCCCAGCTATAAGTCAAATGGGAAGCCAGGAGGGAAGAGCATGCTATTGAATCTTTTTTTTCCACCTTCAGCTTCAGTTGTTATTCTTGTAGTGAGTGAGAGGAATTCAAGCTATTTGTTCCTGGCTGACAGACCTTAGCTTCTGGGCTGTTGCCTCTTATTTGTTTTCAGTTGCCTGGCTCCTCACAGTGATCTATTCCTTCCTCCCTGTTTCAGTGTTCCAAACTTTGGGCAAGGATTGCCCCTTCATCACTAAAATATCACATTATTGTGCACCTGGTTTTTCTCTGCGAAGTTTGTTTAAAAAACCCATGAAACAAGAAAACCAGGAGAGTGAAAGGGGTTTCTTCCTCTCCTCCTTTGAGCACTGCCCACTTCCAGTTCTTTCCTAGTCAGGTTGTTACTCATCTTCCAGTGCTTGCACTAATCCTCAGCTTTGCTGGCTTAACTGTTAATTTTCTGCTAGCAGACGTTTTCTGTGAAGTTCAGACAGATGAGATCTACTGCCATGCCTTTGTCTGGGGATGTATTTCACCAAAGCATCCGTGCAGAACATGACTTACCTGTTGTAAAACCCCCCTGCCTCTGATTTTATTTACCTTTGTTCCATCTAGGCCTTCCCTTCTCGTGAGGTGTGTAAAGCTTTTATGTCCTGCCTGTGTTCGCAGCTCTGCATATCCATCATATGCTGTCCTTCAGTTTTCTAGTGCCACATCTCTTCTTCCTCCTCTGTTTGCTAGAACCCTTACAAACCTCTGCTCCCAGCCCCTTGTTTTATTCTGATAGCTCCCTCTCAATTTAGAGCTGGAGCTTTTCTGGCTGTCTCCTTCACTCAGCTAAGCACAGCAGCCTTTCACTGGAAATATCCATACTTAAGTTCTCTTCCCTATCAAACTTTGCACCTTTCCTCTCTTATTCCCTATCCTCCTCGTCACTGAGAACTCAGCCTGGTACTTCTTTCCTTTAAGGTCAACTCTCAACTTTCTTCTGATAAAATAATTTGAGTGCCTTATGTATCTGCTGGAAAGCTTTAGGGGTTTTCCCCCTGGAACACTGAGATCATTTGGCTCCTTTCTGCATCCTGTTCTTCCAGCAATACTTTCAGAGTGTTGTTACCACACCAGAGGAAGTGAGTTGGGATTCATTTTGCTAACATGCATCAAAGGTGCATATGACTTGCTTACTCATCAGTCACAGTGCTTATGTCCATTACCTCCTCTTGTCACAGCTTTATGCTGTTAGTTCACATGCTGCCATGACTTCCGAAACTCCTGGCAGAGCCTCTGCTTTCCAGTCATGGCATCTTAGGAGTCTGCCTGGCATTTCTTATTCCAGGAACAACTTTTTGTGGTAAATTGCCATTTAAGTGGGCTTTGCTTGCTGAACTCTAGAGATTGCTTTGCATGGTTGCCCTGTGCTCCTCATTATTCATCACTTTGAATCTCTTTGTCATTTACTAGAGCAGCACTGAGATTTGCATCTGCTTCTCAGTGATGAAAATACTGGAAAGTGTCAGGCCTCAAGCAGCTCCCTGAAGAACCCTGCTAGAAACACTCCCATCTGAAGATGATTCACCATTGACAATGACTTGTTGAGATCTGTCAGCCAGCTCTAAATCTCACTAACCTGTGGTTTATTGATATTACATACTGCTGATTTTTTAATCAGAATGTTGTACAGTCAAATGTCAATTGTCTTACAACAGTCCTCCCTTAAGCTGACTTGGAGACAGCCTTGGAGTCAAGTGGTAGGTGTGACGTGTGTCAAGTAATTGTGTCGTCTCAGCAGAGAAGGCCCACAAAACTAGCTGAGCCAGTTAAATATATTCCTATCACTCTGCCATGTCTTGAGACCCACCAGGAAACTCTGGAGAACTTTATTCCAGTCTCTCTGGACTTATTGCTGCCTCACTGTGAGTCCCCCACATCCACCGAGCAGAAGGAGCTTTGCTGCAGCTTTCTTCCACACACCATTAGTGTGGGGCCCCCAGGAGTGCACCTGATGCTCAGGACTGGGCAGCCCCTAAGCAGAACGGGATGTGTGGCATATGGTCCTCAATATCCTCTGTCTCCAAAGGCAGTTGAATGTGTGATTATTCATCAAATCCCCTTGCTCCTTCTGGCATGCACAGGGTGGAAACCTGGTCTCTGGGAGAGTAGAGAGGATGCTGAAGAGCACTCAGTCCTGCAGAAGATGTTCACTCATCCTGGACCTAAACCTGAAACTGATGGGCCCAACCAAACATTTTCCCCTGAAAAGACAGGTGATGCCCTGCGCTTCCATGGGCCTTGATGGAGGCTGGAGAGACCATGTTCTGCGGGCCCTGGAGGTGCAGAGGGGGCCAGGGGCCAGGCAGTGCCCTGGGAGCCTGTCCCCTCCTTGCATTGCCATGGGAGTCGTAGCTACGGTGCACTTAGTTGAAGTCAGCTGGCAATCGCATACAGTGATAAATAGTAAGAGACAGGAGTTCGTCACAAACAAATGAGCCTCAACTAACCTCATTTCCTCTTTTGACAGGATAACAAGCTTAGAGGATAAATTCTCCCCTGCCAGAATTTGTTTCTCTGCTGCCAGCCACCTCAGCAATCAGCAAAACCCCATCCTTTGCTCACTTTCAGGCTGCTGAAAACAAAGGCAGGTTCAGGCCACCCTCCTCAAGTTCTGGATTTTTTTTCCTGCAGGTGCACTTGTTTCCAAACCTCCCACCTCTGGATATGCTTGAGCCTCTCCACCACCCACAGCTGGCAGGTGCACTAGGCTCCCATACTGTCAGGAACATCAGGCTCGTGTCCTTGTTACTGGGCTGGCTGGGCAAACTTACATCATCTTAGCCTGAAGGGTGGAATAGCTTGGAATTCTCTCAGGGCACTGTAGGTTAAGATGAGGATGCTGAGCAGAGTGGCTGTGCCAGGGAATGGACTGCCCAAACCTTGCTCAGGGAAGGCTGCAGCAAAGATGAGAGCAGATGTGCACTGGGTGGCAACGAGCTGCTTTGGCTGTGGCTCACCCTTGTGTTTCTCCTTGTGGCCCCTCGGTGATGCCCCTGCAAGGTTGCTTCATCCCATAGCTGTAGCCTCACGTTTTTGCCACGTGTTCCTGCTACAGCTCATCCAAGGGGACAGCCCAAAGTCCCTCCAGCCCTTTCTAGCAGTGTTATTTGAAGGCCTTGCCAATAGCCAGGAGTGCCTGTGCCAGCTTAAGAGCACTAAAAGGGACAGACCTGGGAGCAGACCCAGTGGGACCCCATGGCAGAACTGCTGCCTGCTGGTGTGGGAAAAACCAGCTATGTCCATCAGCAGCAGGGAGGCTTGTTCTTATGAACACCTGCAAGGTGTCTGAAGAAACTGTTCCCAGGCAGCTCAGCAGCACTGGTAAGTAAATTGGCAAGAGAATGAGGGTGCTTGGGATTTTCCTTTGTCTGTCAGGTGTCGCTTAGTTTTGAGACAGCTTGTTGATGCTGGACACTTTGGAAGAGTCTTTCCTACCCCTCTGGAAGCCATGAAGGCTCTCAGTTGTATGCTGTGCCTCTTGTTGAAGTGACTTTCTCTCAGCAGAACTTAGCAGACCAAGAGCCCAGAAATGCCCAGAAATAGGTAACGTACTTAGCAAGAGAGGCCAGGTTTGCAGAAATCTGGGAAGACCTCTCAGTGGCTAAAGGGTTTGGTATAACAGGTACAACAGTGTTTTGTTCCAATAACCTGCTGTGTAGCAAAAGCCTGAAAGGACCTTATCCCCCAGGTTTCCAGTGCTGGGCTCATCTGAAGATGATGCTCATGGTGGCCCTTTTCACAGTACTTCTGTGTACTGTGTCAAATAAGAGCCTGGACCCTTATCTGCTCTTAGGCGTAACTACTGGGTAGGAGAACATATTTAAATAATTAAAAAGTGCTTTTCTCCATTTATTGCCATGGCATCACATCCTCGCTTAGCACAGTTCTGTGTGCAGTGCTAAACGGAGCCCTTTGCCAATTTCTCCCAATTGGTCAAGGGTTTGAAGAGTGAAATCAGCATCATTGAAAATGAAGCAAAACTCTGCCAGCAATAGGTTTTGTTACAATGTGAAATTCGCCCATGGTTTATTTTGAAGATTTGTTAAGGTTCGCAGCCTGGGCCCCAATCCAAGCAGTGCTGGCAGGAAGAAATACCCCCACACCACCAAGGCATACGCTTTGGAGGCACCATTTACAATGTGGTGGTCCCTCTGTGGAAAGAAAATAGCTGTCCATTTCAGTGTAGGCTGACCTGCTGCCTGCTCAGAGACTTGCATGGCCTGCCTGTCTTTCTCCTGAAGTGCTGAGCACGTACAGTTCAGGCTGACTTCTTTGTGGGCAAGCTGTGGGTTTGACAGGTTGGATCCATGGTTGTTTTTTTTGTTGTAGTTTTTTTTTTTTTATCCCATTTGGTGACATCTGAAAAATGGCAGATGAAAGCACAGTTCAATCTTGACCCTGCCTGCAGATTAGCATTTTAACCAAGTTCCCATCGTGCCGGGTGGACTGCACAGAGTGCCTTTCCTGTTAAGAAACTGCTGCTTGAGTGCAACTGTGATGCAAGAGCAGATCAATCTGCCCCTTTAGATTGCATTTGCTCAGAAGTTTTGTATTTGTCCTGAATACAGAATTCAAAACAAAGCTTGAGAGCCAGAAAACCTGTGTTGATTGAGAATAAGGTTTGTATAACCCCTGCCAAGCGATAAGGTGGCTCCTCCAGGCTCTGAGATCTGAGCTTCCTCCCCAGCGATGCTCAGGTGTGAGGGGAAGGTGGTGCTTTTGTGAAAACACTCAGTCCTGCAGCTCTGGGTTAGGTAGAGGCTCTCACAAAGTGCAGGCTGGGTGTCTTTTACCTGCAGTTTACCAGGGAGGCAAATCAACAATTTGCTCAAGAAAATATCTTTAGAATTCGGCACATTCATTATCAAATGTGTAACTAAAAGATGCTGGCTCTACAGCTTGGGAGGTATCTGGGTTTTGCCTGTCTCGGTTTGGATCCTGGCTCCACAGAGACAATATAGTTTTCCCAAAGCTTCTTCCTGCTGTGTGTTTGCCTTGGGCTTAGTGGGTCACTGGGGCTTCAGATTGCAAAAATCAGATCGGATGCTCCTATCTTTGTTTTCAACAACAGGGACAAACTTTGCCCTTTGCAGTGCCTGCCGAGCAGTGAGTAATGAGTGTTTGTGGGAATATCGGTTAGCTGTGATAATAACCTGCATGACCTTGCTGGGGAGAATCCCTTCTGCCCTTGCGAGGCATCTCTGTAGCTTGGAGTCACCTCCTTCATGAAATGCCTTCAGGGCATTTCACAGCAGAGGGCGTGGGGAGGTGGTGGGGAAGGCTCTTCCCTGCCTGCCTGCTCTGAGGGGGCAGAGTTGCAAGCTCTGGTGGGCTTACTTGATGCTCCCATACCGCTATGAGTATAGGCATGAGAGTCCACAGCCTGTAAGCCATGCAAAGCTTTCCTTTAAAGGGATAAATTTCCCTGTACAACTGGGAAAAACGTGTCATGCTCTGTCCTGCTATAACACTACCTGAGCTACCTGCTTTCAAACGTGTCCCTAGCTGGTGCCTGTCTCGGTGCTCCTTCTGCTCCCCTGCTCTGCTGAATGCTGCCCCTCTTCTGGTTTTGGTGAAGCTGTCCCTTCTGCAGCAAATAGCCTCCTGTCATCCCTGCAAAAAGAAAACTCCTCAGCTTTTGGGAACAGGCTCTCCACAGTGGATCAGAGGGACTGGGGCAGCCCAGCTCCTTCCTCCAGATTCCTGGGCATGCCGAGGGCTTTTTCCACAGGAGGAGTGGGAAGAGTCATAGGTGACTGGCACTGGAAGGAAGCAAAGCATTCCCTGGGAGAAGGAAAGGAATCAAGTGTACGCTCCCTATTTGTCTCTCAAAGCAGTGGCTGCCACCCCATCACCTCTGCTACCTCCCTGCCTCTTCCATCCTCTGCAGTGCCTTTTTGTTCTCACAACAGGTACCTCATCAAACCTTCAGAGGCTCTTGGGAGGTTTCCACAGAAGGAGAGAGGTTTGCACCTGGAGCCTGGCTTCTCATTCTAAGTTGCTCAAGGTCTTCCCACTGGCAGAGAAGGTAGGAACTGTTTTCAGAGACTAGCTCCTGGGATTTAACTGTAGTATTCCCTTCATGTGCCTAGCTTTCCCTGCCCATCTCCACAGGACTGTGTCACACTGTACCAGTAGCTAAGGCAAGGTCTGTGGCAACAGAGCTGGTGATCTCCCTTGTGGAGTCCCAGACTCTGGGCTATCAAAAAGAAGCTAATGAGATAATCAGAGCTGACACAAGAACAAAATATTACCCTCCAAAAATCCTCCCCTTTTCATCTTCCTGTACATCTCAGTGCATTTTTTTGTTTTCTTACATCACACATTGCTTGTGCACAGCAGCCTATATAGCTGAGTACACACCTTCTTCTGTGGTTTATCCTCCCTCCTCTATTCTTCTTGCTTAGCCCTCCCTCATTGAATCTGATTGACTCTGAGGCCATTGATTTTAAATAAGGTCTTGGGGGAAGGTCTGACAGGTTTTGGTCTGGTTTTGTGCGGCAGGCTTTGAGTTCTGGTTGGGAGCCACTGAGCACTGCTGCTATATTAAATGATGGTCAGCAATAGCAATGCAGTCATCACTTAATACCCCAAATTGCTGCTTTTAAGTGGGCAGGGTTTGGCTTTTGGCCAGATCTCTGTGCTCCTGGCAGAATGATTCATTACCTTGTTCTGGCAAATGTATTTTCATCTGCTAGTTTAAATCTGATTTCTAGTACTCTGTGTGGTTCTCACAGCTGAGGAATTTCCTGCCCTTTATCCGCCTGTTTTCTTCCAATCTAGGCTAAAATCAATACACTTAAATAAATAAAGCCATTGGGCTTGCGAGTACCTCCTGCTGTGTCAGCAGCAGAAGTAAAGCTGGGTGACCAAAGATTAGTTAAGCCATTTTCTTCTTCTTTAAGTAAATTTGCTGTTGTTGAGGCAGGCCAGACCACAGCAGGGAGAGTTTACCAGCCAGCAGACCCAAGAGCACGTCTCAGCTTCCCGTCAGTGGCAGCTGCCTCTGTGGGGAAGGGACCAGGTCTGTTGCCACCCCTACCCCTCAGGGTTTGCTTTGAGCATGGTTTTCTGGCATGAATGCTTTGTGATGGGGATGTTCTGCCACCCAGTTCAAGAGGATGGAGGCCACGGGGGGTAGCCCAGTCCTTAAAGCACTTTCCAGGTGTGGCTTTCACTTCTGTTCTTCACTGACAAACACGACTTTCAGGTCTTCTTCTGAGAGGGTTATACACTATGGCAGAGCCTCTGTCAGGCCTGCAGAGGGGGATGCTGGCAGGAACACCCTCCACCAGGATTCATGCATCCATTTCTTCCGGGGCCAGGAGAAAAAGGGAAGTGTGGCATGAAATGAGGTCTCCTCTTTTTTCACTAAGACCATGAGTTACCCTGGAAGCACTGAGTTCAATAAGCAAAAAACAGATTTAGGATTTCTAGGCCAAGCCTTAGGGTTTCTGCATTCCTGCCCTCGTGCGTGGGGGGTGGAGAAACGGGGAGTCTTGTTGGTGGGCAGTTAAGTATATTCACTGCTCTGGATTCAGTGCACCGCCAGGTCCTGGGCAGAGAAGACATCAGTGCAGGGGAAAACAGATCCTGTCCTGCCTCCCAGTTCCTCATAGAGCTCAGCAACTCAGCTTTGCATTCATATGAAGAGTAGCAATTGTGCTCTTGGGCCTCTGTCTGGTACCAGCTTTCAAATTACCGCATAAGCCCTGCTCCAAAGGTTTCCCCTTGACTCAGAGCTATCATTCAGAAATGTCTCTGTGCAGTAGCTGTGATAACACATTTAAGGATGGAAAGAAACTTCCTTTCTACCATTTTTTGTTCATAATGGGTTTTGCGGGTTGGTGGGACTTTTTTAAAGGAAAATTAATTTGAACTATATTGAAATGTTAGTTACAAACACCAAACTTTTTTATTAATAGAATCATAGAATAGTTTGTGTTGGCAGGGACCTTTAAAAGTCATCTACTCCAACACCCCTGCATTGGCAGGGGCATCTTCAACTTAAACAGGTTGCTCAGAGTGCGATCCAGCCTGACCTTGCATGTTTGCAGGGATGAGCTATCTAGCTCTCTGGGCAACATGTTCCACTGTTTCACCACCCTCTCTGTAAAAAAACTCTTCCTTATATCTCATCTAAATTGACACTTCAGTTCAAAATCCCTTGATCCATCACAACAGGCCCCATCTTTCTTGTAGGCCCCCATCAAGTAGTGAGAGTCTGTAATAAGGTCTCTTCAGAGATTTTTCTTCTCTAGGCTGAACCAACACAACTTTCTCAGCCTGTCTTCATAGGAGAAGTGCTCCAGTCTTCTAATCATCTTTGTGGCCTCCTCTGAACTCATTCCAACAGAATCCATATCCTCGTTATGTTGGGGACCCCAGAGCTGGATGCAGCGCTCCAGGTGGGGTCTCAGGACAGAGGAGTAGAGGGTCAGAATCAATTCCCTCAACCTGCTGCCTGTGTTCCTTTTGAGGCAGCCCAGGATAAAATTGTCGTTCTGGGCTGCAAGGGCAGACTGCTGGGTCATGTCTAGCCTCTCATCCACCAGCACTCCCAAGTCATCCTTAGGATGACTTGTAGGGCTGGTTTTGATACCTTCATTCCCCAGCCTGTGTTGATACTGGGGAATTGCCCCGTCCCAGATGCAGCACCTTGGACTTGGTGTTGTTGAACATCACGATATTCCCATGGGCCCACCTCTCGAGCTTGTCCAGGTCCCTCTGAATGGCATCTCATCCTTCAGGTGTGTCAATTGTACCCCACAGCTTGATGTCACCTGCACATTTGCTGAGGGTACACTCAGGTGCATTTTCTATGTCACTGATAAAGATATTAAACAGTGCCTGTCACAATATGGACCCTTTAGGGACACCGCTTGTCGCTGATTTCCACCTGGACTCTGAGCCACTGACCAGTACCCTCTGGATGTGATCTCCCCCTGCCATTTGCTGCTTAGCTTTGTGAGGAAAAACTGCTTCATAAAAATACATCCCCCTTTCCCTTCCCTTATCATCTACCCACTCTGACTGCAGCTCTATCCGTGGGAGCAGGTAGGATGTGTTGGGACCCAGCAGCTCAGCACAGGCAGGGGAATGACAGCGCAGTGCCTGCCCTCCCTCCCTGCCAGGAACGGCAGGGCCTGGAGATGAAAGCGATGGGCAGTGCAGCATCAGGCTCGTGCCCACAGAGGTAAGCAGGATGCCATGAGATCTTGCTACTCCCTGCTGTGACAGTGGGTGGAATTTCCAGAGCCTGCCCTCCCTCGATCTGTCTGGGCTGAGTTAGGATGCCCTCAGATGCCCGGCTTGGTGAGGTCACCATGCAGTGAGTCGTGCTGTGTACAGCGGGGTTGCCCCAGGAGTTCCTCTGAAGGTGAGTACAGGTATCACAAGCTGTGCCCTGAGCTGGAGACACGCAACCAAGTGGAAAGGAGACAGGCTCTGTTTACACACAGATACCTGTGCAGCCAGCAGTGTTAGTGAGAGAAAACAGAAAAGGACATGACAGTTACACTGGGTTTTCATTAAATATTAAATGGACTGAAGTTTTCTAGAGTGTGCCTGGGCTGTTTTCAATTGTCTATCAGATGGCAAGAGAGGAAAGCCAAGTGGGTGAACCCTGGATCTGGAGGAGCAGGGCATCCTGCTCAGGAGCCATGACGACAGGCGGTGTTTGTGTGCCAGGCTGCCCTTGCAGCTCCTCATTTCACTCAGAACAGCAAATGTCCTTGAACTGTCCCACTGCTGGTGTGGCCCAGAGAGAAGTTAACTCTTGCAGGTGTCTCTAGCAAGAGATCAGGGGATGGAGACAGCTTTGGTCCAGAGCAGCACTGGCTCAGGCTGGAGCAGCAACGGCAAGCAGCAGACACTTCCCTGGTTGCTGGCTGGGGGATTAACCACTCATGTGCCCCTCTCTGCGAGTTTTAATTAGAAGAAATTTCCTCTCTGTAGGGAATACTAAACAACTGCTGTAGCTGCTTCTTTCTGCTTCCTTTCCTCTGCTTTCCCCCTGCAACAGGAGCTGTGCAGCCATGACCCTGTCTGTGCTGGCCCTCCTGTCTCCCTCCATCCCCACTCTAGCCTTGCCTTTCCTTGTGCAGAAGCTTAGTGGGGCAGTGAGAGGGAATTTCCTAACTCGGATTGGGTTAATAAGTTAAAATGCAGAGCCTTAATCCCTGCTGCTAAATCAGAATGTAATTCAGCTTATAACCACAACCCAATCCATGTGAATTACAATCACTTTAAATACAGCCAGGACTAGATGGGATTTAACATCCTCCCAAGAGATCCTGAAAATGAAAACTGGGACACAGCGCTGCTCTGGGAGAACCTGCCATCAGAGGGAGCCGAGGCAGTGGGGCAGAGGGATTTTGCTACCTCCCAGGATGCCTGAGGAGAGAGAACCTTGGGTGCAACCTTTGGTCAGGGCATGTGGCTGAAAGACCCATGTGAGGCTCCCGCAAAAGCTTATCCCCGGGGAGGGGGACAGAGCCTGCTGGAAAAACCACAGCACTTTTATCTTTAATTTAGAATGTTTATCTCCAGAGATTCTTCAAGCTTTAAAACAAACATAAGGAGATCTTCGTTTGCCTGGCAGCATCTGGCCTCTGAAAGCAGGCACGTACAGTCCCAGCAGCAGGGCTGATAGTGAGGGCTTGTTCTCTGCCTCCTTCCTCCCACCTTTAACCTCTGGCGGGATGAACTTTGCTCTCCCTTTTCCTGTTCCAGGAAACCACCAGAGAAAATGGGTCTTCCCAGAGCTTGAATCAATGGTGGGCACTTGGCAAGTGGTCCTATTGCTGCCTAGGAAGATCTTTTACTGCTTTCCCTATTACATATTTAAGTCCTGGCTTTCACAACTTTGATGAGGAAAGAACAATTGTTCATTGTCTTCCCGCACTGTCTCGGCCTGGGAAATGGGAGCAGCTGAGTCCTTCTGCTGCCACTGACCCACAAACCTTTCCAGGGAGCCTCGGGCAGTGTCTGGGAGCATGCAAATTCAAAGGTTCTGCAGAAATTTAGGGTCTTGATGGATGATCTTCCAAGCATTTAACTGGAAAGTCCCTGTGGAAATAAGGCATGACTCTTGCGGGCTGCCAGGCACAGATAAAGAGTTCAAGGAGTCAAATTTACTACATTAGTGGGAAGAGGTTAGAAAATAAGATCTCCTGCTAAGACTGGTGCCTATGTTTGAACCTTTTTAGGAAGATTCCGATGGTGTTTTTTTACATTGTTCTCTTTTGTGATTTCCTTATATTTCTTTTTTTTTTTTTTTTCAACAGTGATTGGCTGGTGCTGTTGTGCTAATACCTAGCCAAAATGAGAATGCACTGTAATTTCTCAAAGCCTGGCATGTAAAGTGCCTGGTGTACTGAGATGGAGAGCCTGTGAGCTTTCTGTGGGTGTGATGAGGGAATGGAAATGATATGAGTTCTTGGGTGCTTTCCCAAACCCAAGCTAGCCAGTTTTCTATGTTTAGATACAGTTTACTTAGCAGCACTGGTAGAGCAGAGGAGGGCAGAGGGTTTTCAAGCATCAACAATGCTTGCTGGTGCAGCCTGAGACTGTTCCCTGGGCTAGAAGAGGGTAAACTTCACAGCTCCTCAGACAAACCGTGCATGTAGCTCCCAACTACACTGCTCTTGGCTCCTTATGGAAATATATGATCAGCTGATGAATCTCCTCCCAGGCAGCTGGGCCAGTTTGGCCCTACAGTTGTTTTTCTTATGTCCTCCCCTGTGTCCTCTGAGATGCTGCTGTGCATCATGGCCATTGTCCCTCTCAACGGCTGGCTGGGTGTTTACCAGACTTAGAGGTAAGGATGTTTTTGAGGTTTTTTTCTGCCAAAGTCATCACATATTTTTAATTTCTGCGTGCCTCACAATCCCATTATTTGTTTCCCCAGAGCTTTCAGAGAGAGCTGTGAGCAATGCTTCCCCCCTTCTTCCGCTGGTCCAGCTGCAAGAGGAAGTGAGAGCAAGACCAGGATGGCATTGACTTCATTCCTGAGGTTGGGGATCACACCACTTCCCACTAGGGCTGCCTGCCCATGTGCACTGCATGTCTGAAAAGAAGATCTCCTCTTCCTATGGATGACCCGCCAAATGTGCTTTGAAATGAAGGTGGTCCCAAGGACTTGTACTGCAGGGTCAGGCCAAGCTGACTCTGAAACTGGATATGTTTCTTGGCTTTGGCCCTCTGGTCATATCAGCAAGGATCTCTCTGTGGCAGGTTAGGAGGTGTGACAAAATCCCAGGTGGCAGCTGATCCATGAATCCATCTGCTGTTGTTGTCACTCGGTGTCAAGGCTCAGGGCAAAGGGGCGTGACCTCTGTGCTGGTACCAGAGCAGGCACTGGGTAGCTCAAAGCAAGCACGGACACCTCCCTCCTGCGTGTGAGTTGGCACCTGTGCTGGCTGCCCGTGGTAATCAGGGTAGACCACCTCCCCATCTCGGAGAAGAAATCTGTCCTCCCTCAGTCCCACCCCAGTGTGTGAGGTCCCTGCAGCTGAGCCAGGAAGTGTAGCTGTTTCCACCTTCCAGGCCCAGGTTAGAGAGGCCTGGAGATGCTCACTCATCCCAGGGGATAGTGGTGTCTCACCTCAGTCAAAAACATGTGCTTTTAATGGGCATGTTGCCCTGGCTGGAGGTTCATGCTTCCTGGGGAACTCCACTCTACAGGCCCTGGCAATGACTTCTTTGAGATTACTGCTTCCATGCATGGCCAAAGATGCCCAGCTGGAGAGCAGCCAACAGCTGCCAAAGGGCAGTTTGTGGGGGGGAGTTTGGGGTTTGTGTTGGACATTTATAGGCTGTTTTGCTAGGTTGCTCACTTTACGTGTCTTCTTATGAGGTTTCCTCCCTGGGTGAATGTTGAAGGGCACCTCTTCCATCAGGAGATTCCCAGCCTCACCTGCAGCAGAACTCATGGGCTGGCAGTGGGCAGGCTGGCCTTAGAGTACAGCATCCCTGTTGTGCCATGGGAAATTATCCTTATCCCACATGCTGCCACACACAAAATAAGGTTTGCAAGTGATTCTAACAGGGAATTAAAACATCTGTCCATCCTTTACGTGGGCTGCAATACTGGGAGGACTAAGCAATTTCATAAGAGAGTTTGGCCCCAGCTGCATTTTCTCCTGTGCTGGCAGAGATGTAAAGTTAATAAAGAAGGCTCCAGGGAGATCATCCTAAAAGGGGAGGAGGCAGGAGACAGCAGGACCACTGTGTGCTAATCCTGTCTCCCTACAGTAGAGTGACTGGAACAGAGGATAATGACAGGACAGCCTGAACTCCTGCTCTTGCCTTCTCCAAAGACGACCTCAGGACCAGAGTTCTCCCATCAGCAATCCTACTGGTCCCTGCTAATGCAGAGATAGGGCTAAGTCCAAGACAGGCACAAGGCTGGATTTGCTCTCCTCTATTCTGGATGTGCCTCTCCTCTCGGTCACCGCTCAGCACGGAGGATACCTTTGAGAATAACAAATAACCAAAATGCTTTGTCAGCGTGGAAGCCCATCTCGCCAGCAGAGGCTGTGTCTGAAATACAGAAGCAATGCAGTTTTTGCTGAGGAACTCCCCCAGAGACAGGCAGCTCCTGCATTATTAACAGCGGTGCTGATGAATCCCTGTTAATGAGATGTGCTCGCTCAGCCAGCCAGCCAAGTGGCCGTGGCCATGCTGCTCTCAGCTCCACGTGCAACGTGTGCCTTTGAGAGCAAGAGGTGATTGCTCTGGGGAGCAATTGGCAATGCTGCGCTGTAAGATTTGGCTACTTTCCCTGAAATTTGCACGTGTCCTGCCAGACTTGAGCTAGGTAGATGTGGAAATCCAGCAATTGTTCTCCGGTGGCTGCAAAAAGTGAAATAAAAGGCTGCCATCCCAATGGGCTTGTGACTAAAGAAAAGATCTCTTTCTTGGCATGTACTATCTGCTCTGCTCCAGAGAGCAATATGGGCCACATTCTCTAGTCTATTCTTAAATGGCTCGACCAGGGGGGCTCCTTCTTCTCTGGCTCAACAGATTTTGATGTTAGGAAAATCTTTATCCTTTTTTTTTTTTTTTTCTTTAAACTCAATTTCATCTTGCTCCATTTATCAATTCTCCTTTTGGTTTCTGGATGCAATTACTCTCCCACTGTGGTCATTATACCTCCTAGGATACTTGTAGAATAGGATTTTATACAGCCTCAGCTGATGTTTGGCCAGGAAGGACATCTTAAACTCTTTCAGTTTTTGCTAAGTCGAGCCTCCTCTGAGCTTTCCTAGTAGTATAATACTTTTCTGACAATATAGCACATTGGATGGTATTTACCAGCCTGTGTGGATACAGAAAGACTGGTCATCCTCCAGTGGATGATATAAAGCCTCTACAGTCCGGCACACTGTCGCCTGTTGTGCTCACAGTGTAATTCCTCCAGCAGTGCTGCCAAGACACTTTGCTCTTCACTGCAGAGATTCTGATGATTTCCAGATGTCAGAGATGATGTCAAATTCCTGATGCCATTATTGCCTTATGCAGAATGAATCGGATAACCTAATATGTTTCTGCTATACCTTCCTGTCTGTTGATGGGTTTCTCTCATGAGAACAGTGTTGACCTCCAAAGTTTGTCTGGGCAAGCAGAGAGCAAAGCAAACCCTGCATGAGCTAAGAGGGCTGGTTAAGATTGCATAGGAGTAATTATAATAGTGGGTTTTTTGTTGTTGGTTAGTTTGTTTGTTTAGTTGGTTTTTGTTTTGAAGGAGAACTTCTTGCAAATCTTGTAAGGAGTCTGTGGAATAAGGACAAGGCGGAGCCTGCAGAGATGGAGAAATGAAATAATTTAGCAGTGCTGGGAGGGCACCAAATCTCCTAACAAGATTGTGCAGATGATTGATTAATTTAAATTACACCAAAATGATTGATTAATTAAAAATATTAAAGTTAGTTACCTTTTCTATACTTTCAGTTTTTATGGATGTGACAAGAGGGGATGCTAAAGTAGCCTTTAGGCCCTGATTTTGGCAGCAGGGTTCTGCAAATGGCCCTTTAAGCTCACATAAAACACAAAGAAACCCTGAGAAGATCTTGGAGAAGCCTGCAGCACTGGAGACCAAACTCAGAGGTGCTTCGGACTGAAACAGTGGGAGGTGAGACCATTTGGTTTGGCATCCAGGAAGGAAGGCAGAGCTGAACCTTTGGAAGGGATCACACCAGGAGAGGTACACTGAATGTGCTGTCTGCCACCTTAGAGGCAAAATCTTATCTCTATGCAAAGTGGTGCAGCCTTGGGTAAAACACTACTGGTGTAGGAGTTGAGTAGATCAGATGTGTAATAATGCAGAAACAGCATTGCTATTGCTCCCACAGATCCTCCTGTGCTTGACCCCACCTGAAGCGGAGATTTGTACCCCGTGTCTCCCAAACAGAGGTGAGTGCATCTTCAGAGCAGCCCCGGGCCAGGCAGGGACAATCTCCTCACAGTGCAGGGGAAACAGAGACTGAAAAGGAGGGTGGGATGGGGAAATGGGAGTGAAGCACTCTCCCTGAGCAGGAGAGCAGCTGTCCTTCTGGCTTGCAGAAGTTCTAACTGCAATGACAGTCCATGCTATGTGTTGAGTCCTTTGCAGAAGAGAAATATCTTGCTTAATTGGTGGCAGCAGGTTACGCTGTCTAAATTTTGCAAGCCTCCTGATCCTGCATTAATCATCCTAAAAAAGGAATAGGTTAAAGTACGATGAGGCCTACCACTGATCCCTGAAGTGCCCTGCCACACACCTCCTCCAGTATCCTGCCTCTCTAATTACCATCCCCTTGTGCTGCGGTCATCCCGCCGGCTTTCTGTCAGCGTGGCACAGCGTCTGGAAAAGTCCCACTAAATTCCTCTTAAAAGCACTGTTTCACCAGAGGAACATGAGCAAAGGACCATGCTCAGGAGAGCTGGGATCCACTCTCAGTTCTGCTGCTGACCACCTGGGTAACGCAGGACACGGCCCTCACCTCCGTAGTTTAGATATTGCTACCCACAGCTTTGTGCATCTTGTGCAGTGGAGCTGCTTCCTGCCAAGGGTCACTGTCCTTCCATCATCCTCCCCTTCTTTTGGAACCATTCCCCAGACCTTGCCCTGGGATGGTCCTCTCTGTTGGGGCCAGGTGATATTGTGCGCAAGCGACCCCAGTCCCCAGAACGTCACCTGGGAGGGATGCTGTGAGGCCGCCGGGTGTGAGGAGGTTTTGGGGCCCAAGAGCCCAGCTGGTGCTGGTGAGCGAGCTCCAATTGTGCCTCTCTGGTGAGGACCGCGAGCCTGCCGAAGCAAACCTTGACGTGACAGCGCGGAGCCCCTGTTTTCAATTAGCGTTGCTATTTCGGAAGGGAATAGCTACGGTGCGGATGTAACCCATGGCAACCATCTGTGGAACCGCCGTTCCCGCTGGCTGGGGGGTGGGAGTGGGGGTGAGATGGGGGCCAGGGACAATGCAGGGGGAAGTTGCAAGTATTGGGAAAGGCAGTGTCTCCTCCCTCCAGGCGCCTCTCCTGCCCCCACTGGAGCAGGAGCTGCGGGAGGTGTTGGTGAGCCCATCCGCATCCCACGCAGCTGGATAATTTATGGGCAGCAGCAGCAGCAGCTCACCGTCACTTTGTTTGCAGTTTTGCCTCTAAATATAGCTGTGCTTTTAAGCAGGAAGGCGGGCAGGAGCCTGCCCGCGTCTCCTGCCCGCTGATGAGGGGTCCCTCCTCGCCAGGGATCGAAGGGGCTGTGCAGAGCGCATTGATGTGGCAGTGCCTGTGTGGCACCTTCTCCATCCCACATCCCACACTGGAAAAGGGCAGACCCAAGCCCCTCCGGCTGGTGGTTAAACGCCATCCCAGCCTGGCGACAGCGTCCTGCCCAGCTGAGGCTGGCGGCTTGCCCGGGTGCACTGAGCCCAGCCACTTCCCAGAGAATCAGCTTTCATCTGGGGATTTCTCTCCAAGCTTTTTTTCTTTTTTTTTTTTCTTCTTATTTTAGCCAAAAGTGCAGTAATTGCATTAGTCCTAACAGAGATACAACACCAGGTAAGAAAACATGGCCTGGCACTCCTCATCTGCGCTCATGCAGGCATGTGCAGGGCTCCCCTTTCCAGGTTCTGAGTTACTCTGACCCTTATGTTACAGGTGCCAGTGTTGCAAGCACCACAGTTTTGACCAGGGCTAACACATCAGGGGCTGAACCCAACTCCAAGGTGATGGGAAAGGAAAGGCACTGAAGTGCTGACAAGGCATTATAATAAGTACCAAGCAGAAATAAGAACCTACTTATATTTTAAACATAATATTAATTAATAAAGAAAAGGGTACACTGTAGATACTAAAAGCTCTCAGATACAGAAGAGAAAAAGTCTCTTTCACCTATAATGTAGAAACTACCAGAGAATGGTTCCCTAGACCTGGATAACAGCAGCTTCATGTCACATCTGGGTAGGAGACCCCTCTGCAGTGGCACACAGGCCAGCTCTGCCCCAGAGAAGAAGAGCTTTCAGAAAATAGTGTGAAAATAAAAGGAAAAGGTCATTTTCAGACTGCACCACTCCATCACATCAGCATTAATTCCTGTTGGTCCGTTACTTTTGATGTAACTGAATGCAATGAAAAATGACTTAGTCCCAGTCTGGCAGTTCACTTCAGCAAACCTATCTAATAGGTTTATTATAGTTTATTGAGCAAGTGTTAGCCCAGAGTAGATCAGAACAACTGCCAAAATGTTAAATGGCCTCAGGAATGATGGCATTCTGGGAAGAATTATTGTGGCAGGATGGGTAACTCAGTGTCTAGGGCCCCATGTTGCCTCCATCCCTGTCAGAAGAAATAATGGCCAAATTTCCTTCTGAGCCTCATGGCCCATTGGACTAATATATAGGGGCCAGCCTGTCCAGCACATACAGTACCTTCAGCTCCACCAGTCTGAAGGATCCTTTAGAGTCCCTTTTTATGAACAGCTTATTTTCAGCATCAGAATCCGTGCTCCTGCCTCTCCCGCTTCACACAGAGTGGAAATTCCCTTTTCATGGTGTAGCAGCAAATGTTACTGGGTCTCAGTCTCTGTGGGAAAATGTAAAACTTGTGTCTTAGCTCTTGGCACTGTCCCAGTTAACTCTGTCTGGGAAAGACTTGGGAGTCACTTTATTCTTCCTAAAAAAAAAAAAAAAAAAAAAAAAAGTTCTTGAAAATCTTTTTTATAGAGAGACCATATTTTATTACCAGACAGAGCTAACAGCACAATAATTAGTTTACTGCACCAAAATAAAAGTTAAATATCCGATTACTATCTCTGGAAACAATGTTAGGGAGAGAGAAAACAACAACAGAAGGCTCCACCAACATCTGCCTGCAACCTTAACACCACCCTTCCCACCAGATACAGATTTCTTTCATTCAATGTCCAAACTAAGGTTTTATTCTAGCAACACTCGCCCTGCAGAGGGAAGTTTCAAGAAGCCACCCCTCCTTTCCTTACAGTCTATTATTTATGTCCCTATCTTTTCAGGACAGTTGTAGAGTGAAAATAGAGTGCTGAAGGGCATCCTGGGGATTTTACAGCAGCTTATGACATTTCAGTACAGATCTCCGGAATTCCCTTATTTTATGCTAATGTAGGGTCTCTATTTGCAGAGTGGCATTACTTCAGCCACCTGGCGTTTGTGAGACTACTAATGGAGTACTTGCAAGCTTATTTGAAAACAGAGAGCTCTGCTGAGAAGAGGGACTCTGCACTCCTCATTTTCCAGCCTCTGCTTCCATATCTTCTCGAAGTCAGTCAATTGAAGTGTACTCATAAACTTCCATTGCACCATTCTCCAAATTACTCAGTATATGAGTTCTTCAGCATCCTACAGCAGTTTCTCTTTTGGATGTTCTGTTCCTCAGCAGAATGACTTGCAACATGCTCTCTTAAGTGATTTCATAACAACCTGCATAAAAATCCTGTACTTTTTTTCTGATTACAACCCCCACCCCCCATAACTAATGCACTATTTCTGACACCCACAATCTGAATTACCCTATAGCACTCCCACAGAGACAGTATCAGACGAGTTAATGATGCCTCTGGCTGATTCAGCCCCTGGCATAGGACCACCTTCCCCCTTGTCAGGTTATAAGGAATAGAGGTTTTCCTCTTGATGGACCAGCTGCCAGCATCATCCTGGAGTGAACTTTAAAGTCACAGTCCCCTTCTGTGGCTGCCTCCCTTTCATGAAAGGTCTCTCTGGCATCATCCCACCTTTCCCTCTCACCTCAGGTCCCAGCTTTTTCACAACTCACAGCCATGCCCCAAGTCCTCTCCAGCAGAGCATCTCAGTGTTCAGTGTTTCCAAACCTAGCTCTTGTACCCTCTTGCACCCTTCTGTGTACCCTCACCCCATCAGGAGTGCACCCTTTGTACAGTGCATTGCAAACATTGGTGCTGTGCACCACAGCTTCCACTGACCCCACACTGCATCCCGTGGGCTGTCAGATACAAAGGTGGCCCCTAACACCATGCAGTGCTGCCAGGATGTCAAATAGGACCATGTGTTCATCCAGAGAACGGAAACAATGCTGGCACAACACCATTCTGGATTGTAAACCAGCTGAATGCCCGTGCTTTTCGGAAATTCCTCCCTGACTCTCCCAGTAGCAGGGACATGGTGTGCATGTGATACCCAGGAATGTATCTGCCTCGAGAAGCTTCCACTTGAAACACACCAAGATCAGACACAGTTGTACACTAGAAGAAATGCAGGGGATGGTAGTACCATATACATATTCATATACATATAAAAATCCCAGATAATGAACTGACAGGACAAACTCAACTGAGATTTGTGCCCAGTGATGTTTCTAAGAAGTACTTCTGCTTGCAAGCACTGGGAGTGCTGACAATGGGTGTAATTGAAGTAGAAGTCTCTACTTGGTGTGCCAGACCTTGGTGAGTTATTCCAGGGAAGCAAAGCAGAAGGATGAAGGCCAGGAGAAATCAAATGTGACCATACTTTTTCCATATATGACCATAATTGCTGTTACTTGAGTGATCTGTTGATAGCACAGGGCCTGATGACTTCTGGTGCAAATCTGTATTAACAATTAAATTAAGGACCTTCTAGCTGTGTCTTATTACCCTTTATTTTAGCAGCTTAAGGTCTCCTTCCCCTCATCCCCTTTTTTTTTTTTTTTTTGTTTTGTTTTGGTTTTTGGTTTTTTTCCTCTGGGTAAGCAGAGAAATTGCCTTTTCACACCCTGTTTTAATTACAGGAGCCATGTGACCCTTCCTGTTGCAGCTGCCAGAGCCCAGACTACTTGAATATCACCAGGCCAGCAGACTCACAGAAAATATGTAAGTAGGTTACATGGGGGTGGGGGAGACTATTAAACACAGCAGGATCCAGTTAACAGAGCACCTGTTAGAGGCACAGAAAGCAGTAAGAGAATGAACCAGGCAAAAAAAGCAATAACTGTGAGACTTTACTCTTTCTAACAAGCCCTGGCTGGGCTCATGGAGGACCACATGAAGTTGGGCAGTGAAGGAGGCTGGGAGAGAAGGAGCTGAGGGTGTTTGGATGCTCTCTGAGCCTGGTGCTGCTGATGACTGGCTACAAATCAGAGAGCTCAGAGTGCTCTTGCAGCCATTGCTCTGGGCTGGCTGGCTGGAGGGCTCCTGCAGACTGTACCTTTCTGCTGCTGGTGGAAGGAAAGCCTTCACCCCAGGTGAGCATGGAGCAGCTTGCCCCTGACCCCATCCCTTCAGCTGTTTTCAGCCAGTTCCCACAGCATCCAAAACGTTGGGGTGGAGGAATGCTGCCTGCACACCCTGCTTCTGCAGATACAGGGTGGCAGTGGGTGTTGGGCCACATGGCCCTACCATCCCTCCCCTCCTGGCTTGACCTGGTCCTTGCAGCCCTGACCATGCTCTGGGCTCTGCCATCTCTCAGCATTTCCATTGCTCTGGCCAAACCCACCTGCTTCTTCAAGCAGCCCCACCTGCATGCCATGGGTCACCTCCTCTGTCCCTCTCTCCTAGGGGCCACCAAGAGCACACCTCCAGCCTTCCCCCCACCTGGCTTACGCCTGACCTGCTCGGGGCTTTAATCTGCTTTCCTCAGGGTTCCCTGATTTGGGTTATCTCTGTGTTGTTGAGACTGTTTGTAGGAGAGCGTCCCCAGGGCAGGGGACAGCAGCAGCAATGGAGGAGCAACACACTGGGTTTAGACCTAGGCTTTTGGGGAGTTCAAGCAGATTTAATCTTTCCTCACAAAACATTTAAATTGTAAGTTATTAAGGGTGGTGTGACCTTGCTAAATAGCTTAAAGACTGCCTTATCCGTTGGAGAGAGGTTCCTCTGGCCACCTGGAGAGCATCTCTGGCATTTTAGGAGCTGGGTAGTGTTTTCCTTCTCTTGACTAGGGGTAAAACTGCTCTTGGTTATATGTCAGCATGAGCATTTTTTTCTTTAAATACTGTATTTATATAATCTGTCTCCTGACAGATATAGCCAAATCAAATATCTACATAGGATTAGTGTGGGCAGCTTATTACTGGCTCTTGAGGAAGACCAGGAATTATGGTCATCAACCATAACAATGAAGTTGGGGTGTCTGACCCCTACAACTTACCCTTGAAAAATACCATATAGATATCTTCTGAAGTAATGAAAAATAATTTCATATTCACTGAATAACAGAGAAAGGTGCAAACTAAAATAGCCAGATCTGAATATCAATGTATTTTGGTTTTTTTCTTGGTGACAGGAGGATGAACATAATCATAAGTGAAACAAGTACCAAGACATATTTAACCCTCTCAGCTCTACAGCAAGACCAAACATAACTGTTTCAATCTTTCCCAAACACAAAAACTTGCTTTACCACAGAAAACTACACACTCTGTTCAGTTTTGTGTCCGCTCCCCTTTTGCAAGGCAAATATTCAGTGATGTTTCCTGCCCCTGGATGGGATTTAGCTGCAAACCCAAGTGGAACCTGTGCAAAAGCTGCCTAGATGCCTCCTGGTTTAAGAGCAGCCAAGTGGGGTGATGTGTCAAGGACACTCCAGATCAGGCTTATAGCTGGATGTGATGGTCCCGTACAGTTCTGTGCCAGGGAATGTTGTGCACAAGGGCATGGTAACAGATATACATTTTTCCCACTCCAGATGGCCAATTCAAATTAATCCTGTGGACACAGAGAGTGGAAGTGCAGTTCTTACCTCCTGGTGCTTACCAGCAGCCTGTTCGAACAGAGTTGATGAGTCCCAATGGTGTTCTTGATGGGCAGTGTCTCCATCTTTTAAAATCATCCTTACAGACAGGTGATTAGTTCCCTTATTGGCATTTTCACCTACGGAAATGAGAAATGAATGGGCTGGATGATCATTTTGCACAGTAATTTATGCATGTAGTCCAATATAGCTCATACTGAGGATCTATTCCTTTCCTATAATTAGGACAAATTCCATCTCTAGAAGCTCTTCTTCCAAGAGAGGGTGAATTATCTAAGCCATCACCTGTCTAACACCATTCAGCTGCTATTTATTTCTGACATGTTCGTGTCAGTAGAGGGCTTTCCAACCTCACAGAGATATTGGGAGGTTTCATTTATACAATACTGTGAGATTGTCTGATCAAAGGCATACAAGTGGAAATCATTACTGTTATTTTCAGACATGTCTTTAATCACAAACTCTCCCTATTCATCGCAATCATAGCAATTGTAAATCAGAAGTGATTTCCCTCACCACCTGGCCACTTGGTGCTCTTTTGATTTCTGCCTGTTGCCTGTAGAGTGAAATTTCTCCTGCATCCCCCCTCCACCTCTCTGTGACGCAAACATGTGTGCACTACAATTTGCTATGATAGCTTCACTTTATGTGGATTTGTTTCTGCAAAGAGAGGGGATATTGAACTTTCTGAATCCTTCCCGCTAGGAAATGATGATAATTCTTGGAACTGTCTCTGCAGGAACCATTCATGGACAACTTTGCTGAAAATACTGAATTATATTCCTATCAGCAGAAAATATGAAATGAGTTACAGTGATTTAATCATGGGACTAGAAGAATTTGACCTAACTACAGAAAGGAAAATGCTTGTAAATGCCCTGTCTTCTTGATAATGTATATATTTTTTGTCTGATCATGCACTGGCTCCCAGTGCTGTAGTAGCTTCAGGCCAGAAGAACTGAGTTGTGTGCTTTCTGTTTGTTTCTATGGGATTTTGGCACCTAATATTGCCCTAGAGCTGGTCGGAAGTCTCTCCCCAAGCCAATGGGTCCCTCACATCAAGAAAGATGTGGAAGTGCTGGAGTGTGTCCAGAGAAGGCTAACAAAACTGAGGAAGGCTCTGGAGCACAGGTCCTATGAGGAGAGGTGGAGGGAGCTGGGGCTGTTCAGCCTGGAGAAAAGGAGGCTCAGGGGTGACCTTATCACTCTCTACAACTCCCTGACAGGAGGCTGTAGCCAGGTGGAGGTCAGCCTCTCTTCCCAGGTAACAAGTGACAGGACAAGAGGAGGAGGCCTCAGACTGCACCAAGCAGGTTCAGGAAGAATTTCTTTGCTGAAAGAGTGGTTAAGCACTGGAATGGGCTGCCCAGGGAGAGGTTGGAAAGTTACCATCCCTAGAAGTGTACAAGAAACAAATGGACGTGGCACTTAGTGCAGTGGTTTAGTTGACAAGGTGGTGATTGGACAAAGGTTGGACTCAGTGGTCTTGGAGGTCTTTTCCAACACTTAGAATTCCAGGATTCAATGCACATCCACTTTTTCTTTCTCCCATCTCTCTGTCATCTGTAAAGACTTTGGGAAGTGTGACAGGTAAGGGTGGAGCACCTGCAGAAAGGCCTACTTGAAGAAGGCCCACCAGAATAATGTGAGATTTTTGCTGGGGACCCCAGAGCCACTAGAGGCAAGGTAGACCATCTACTGCACTCCTGTGTCTTGTTTCAGAGGCTGGATCTTTCATTTTCAAAAGGTTACAAAGCACATGGGATGGGGTGGCTTTGCCCAGCAGCTCAGGTCAATCCATCTTGTCAATGGCAATGGAAATCTGATTTGGTTTTGAGCATAATGATTTGGGGCACTGGAAACCATGGGAACACCAAGAAAATGTTGATGTTGCCGACTGCCTCAAGTGACAGCAAATCTCATACACCTCGACCAAGGAAGTAACTTCATTCCAGTAGGCTGCAAGTACTGACTCTTTCCATGTGTTCGTCTCATTTGCCTTAAGTCCTCTGTGCAGCAGCTGTTGCTGCTTTTATACAGGCTAAGGAGCTTCCCAGTTCCCATGAAAGGAGATCGGTGGCTCAGGAGGACAGGAATTGGAGGTGGAGCCTTTCAATCTGAAATCACAGATTCTAGTCTGGGCCCAGGTCGTATGAAAGTTGTCATCACCTAGAATTTCAATCCTCTTGTATTTGCCCTGCATGATTAAATATTCATGCCATGATATTTTGCCATGCACAATGAGAATATTCAATGTAACCTCACTGGAAAGACTATGCTGCAGATGCAGTCAACGTCCTGCTGCTTTCTGAAATTAATTCTACGTTTACCTGTTTTCTCTAACTTCCCTCTGATGGATGTCAGACCAGTCCCAGATGTCCCCATGGTCATCCCATTTCCAGAGATCGATGGCATTTTTTACACACAAATGCAAAAAACCCTCCTCCTTATCTTGCCTGTGATAAGGCAAAGGCTGTAACGAGCTTCTCGTTCCCAGAGGCGGATGATCCATCTGAGAGTGAAGAGAGTGCTGGGGAGCAAACCCTTTGCTCAGGATCACAGCAGAACAGCTCCTAGTGCAACTAGCTGATGGCCAATTTGCTCAGGGCTGGCAGCCCGGTGCTTTCAACAGCCTGAACTTCACTTAAAAAAATTATAGTGATTAAGTAAACACAGCTATAATGGAAATCTTTACTCTGCATATTACAAATCAAAATGGCCATGAAGGGAGCAATTATGAAATCTCAGGACTGTGGTGAGGGGAGGATGCATTTGAGCTGTGCTGTTGTTTGTTTTTGTTCATCATTTATTTCCCCTGGGAAGCTTGGCTCTGAAGCAGTCTCTGCTGCATTGTGAGGTTCTTTACATTTTTGTTAACCCAATTTTCCATCCAGTCTTAAGCAAGATGGGAAGAAATGTAAGGGGTTTACATGAAACCACAAGACACGATGGACTACCTCGGGGAAGGATTCCTAGATCCAGCTTCCAATTCCCATTAGAAGCCCACACCACAAGTTGCACACTCTCTCTTTTTCTGTCACTCTTCAGTGGCATGACTGATTTTACAAAGATTTGAGGGAGTGGTGAAGATAATGCAGGAGTGGCAATGTTAAAGGTCTCCTAACGGGAACTGCAATGATGATTCAGATGTGGTAATCTTCTGGCCTTTCTGAAGATATGTGACAGATCCTAGTGGGTTTTCATACTTGCCTGATTCGGGAAAATTATAGTGTAAAGCTGCGTCAGGCTTTCAGCTTCGGCTGATTTTTGCTGATGTTTGTTCAAGACCAGAGGGAAATTAGCTGGTGGACTAGTCGGCTGTTACTAGAAAATTGACTGAGAAGTGGAGAACACAGCAGAGAATCAGTTGGCAAATGATGGGATGAGTGGTAATTCCTAGGCAGCAAAAAACATTGTTGCAATCCAAAAACCCAACGTGCTTCCCAAATGTATATAATAATGTGTGTTCAAGAGCTGCTTCAAGGGCAGAAATCAACTTGGAGACCTTTTCCTGGCTGAACAGGCTTAAACAAAGAACAAGGGTCTATCATTTCCTTTTGAGCCCTGCTTGAAGCTGCAGATCTATCAGCACAGGTGCTCAATGCTAGAGCCAAGTGGTGTACAAACATGACAGATAAGCAAAGCAACTGGCTACCAAATGATGATTGTTCAAGATCTCCATATGAGGACAAATATTTCTGGTAACAATTGAGCGTGCTTCAGGAACAAGAGCAACCCCACATGGGCTTGAAAGAAGGGAATAGAAATGTTTGCCAATTCCTATCACATGGCTGTATATTAGCAAAGGATGAAAACTGCCCTGATAACTATCCAGACTTTCTCCCGGTATCGTGGTGAGCACATCCCAGAGGGATGGCTCGTGAAATAAGAGGACAAACTTCCTTCTTCCCAGGCAAAACACTCCCTTCAGCTTACAAGGTTTCAGAGCTGAGCTAGCTGGCTGCCAAGGCAGTCTGGAACAGCAACAGTGGGTGGTGTCTAGGGAAGAAGGCACCGAGTTTTGTGGAAGAGAGACTGAGGGATGAAAGAAAGGACTGAGTTTGGAGGGATGGGAATAAATACAGCAGGATTTTGACGGCAGGATACAGCTCTTGCCTCGGCAAACCAACCAAAGAAAGGTAACCTCATCACACACACACACACACACACACACAGAAGGAATTGTTACTATTACTCCTATTCCAGGGTGATAATCAAATACATACCTGCAGTTTGGTCTGAAACCACCTCCCCTATTCATCCTCACTTCTCCTGGAAGCCAATTAAGTCCTTCCTGAAGAGATGCTGCACGAAACAGGCTTTTCTGAGATTGGTAATGGCTGTCACCCCAGCAATAATCATAATGAATCACACTTGGGCTCCTGTTGAGCTCATGTTTTCAAAGAGATGTTGATTCTCAATCCATTCATTAATATTAATTAGCATGAAGTCACGTTTTGTTTCCCACTTATGTGCCCCAACCTGCATCCTTGTGTGTCCTGCGCTAACGAACCAGATGCCATTTACGGCTGACACAAAATAATTAGCTAATAGTTAAAGAATACGTATCTCAAGTTAGTTAAATATTTATGCCAGACATTTTTATACTTTGGCTCCCAGCCCTCATCTGGGGGTTGCAGTGCAATTTAGGGAGAATATGAGAAAGTTTTCACAGTTGTATGCAGAAAGCTTTAATTATACATTCTCCATATGGATGCAAATGTTTGATGTTATACAGATGTTGGCAACAAACTGACCACCAGGTACCAGAGCAGAAATAGCAAACTTCAGCAAGCAGATCAAAATCTAACTCCCTTGTTGTGACTGGATGCTGCATAATGCAAGAGTCACTCTTTCGCTTCTGATCCAGCCTCTTTTGCTCAGAGACCTCTGCTGCAAAATACTTCCAAGCAAATGATGGGAAATAATGGCCAAGGCTGGAGAGAGGGCACATGTGGTGGGGGAGTAACTGGAACTCACATCATGCATCTTCTCTAGTGTTGATTTCTGGCAATGGGAGAGGTGTCTGTCATTCTGATTCTTCAGGTTTTGTTCATAACCTCCCCGGGGCACCCAGATCTTCTGCTCTGTCTCTTGGAAGCCCTCTCAGCACAGGGCCCAGTGCTGTACCGTTCAAGAGGCAAGGACCATGGTATGAAAAGTGGAGCAGCCATGCTTAAGGATGAGATGATAACTCCGAGTTGTTGCTCCGTGTGTTTCTGCCAAGCTGCTCTTGTACAGTGCTGCACGAAGCTGCTGGGCAGAGAAACCTGCTGCACTGAAAATTAGCTCTGGCAGAGACATCCACCACCCTGCTCCTGCTGGCCTCTGAAGGAGTCTGCGACCACAGGGACGTTGTCAGGAAGAACAAGGGCATCCAGCACTCCTCTGAGCTGTATGGGAGCTGAAGCTCCTGGTGGTGTGAGAAATCGAGGAGCATATTCCCCCTTCTGACTCCTGGCGTCATGCAGAGATGTTTGTAATTCCTGGTGCACCTCCCCCTGAAGGAAGCTGGCAGACAGGGCTGTTACCTGGATTTCTCCTTTAGGACATACATAGAATATCTACTCTATTTGCTATTTTATACATGAATGACATTGACTTATGAGGTCCTACTCAAGGATGATCTTTCACTTAACTACCCTACCTCTCCTCTGTCCTGACCTTCCACTCTTACCAGTGTAGAGAGGGTTTGCTTTTGTATACTGAGAAGATCAGAACACCCAAATCATCTGTAATGTCTTGGGCACATAATTATATTGAGCTTATTGCTGTGATATCTAAGCACTTTCACCTTACTGTACCCTCAGTTAAGTGCAGTCCCTCAGCCAGCTCTGGTGGAGATACAGTTCTGCTGAAGCTTTCATTTTCTGGAGCAGGTTTGGGCAGGGAAATGGTGGGAGGTGGGAAAGGGAAATGTTGGTTAATACATGTGTTCAACATAATACCAGGAGAAAAAATGCTTGTGATCAGTTCTCACATGAGTATCACACCCTCTAATCAGGTAAGATGAGATTGCTGCTTTGTGAGGTGCATCTGGGCCCTGTGAAGGAGCAGTGACCCACACCTTTCCTATTTCACCTGCAACCCTTGTGCTCCTGCCTTTGAGATTGCCCATTTTCACAAGTAAGCAGAAATGGGCTTACTCACTAGGTAGATGAAAAGACTTCTAAGAAATATGTGGGTGCCCTGGTAGGTAGTGTTGCATTTCACTAAACAGAGCCCTTCCCTTTGAGTCAGACTGTGCTTTGGCGATTCAGCCTTTACAGGCAGCCCCTTCTCTTTTCCTTCTCTCTTTTTTTTTTTTTTTTTTTTTTTTTTTTTTGGGTTAAATTATGAAAACTGTGAAGGATTTCTCAAGGTTCCAGCTAAATTGCAGTTTTTGCCATTCCAATCCGCTGTTCCATCTCTGCAGGCAAAAACAACTGCATTTTCCCTGCCACTCCTTCTGTGCTGTGAAATAGCTGTCAAGATCTACCCCAGAGTTAGCTGCATTGTTGCGGGGGAAGAAATGTTTTTTTCTGTCCTTGCACAAAAGTGAATAGATAAATCTCTTTAGATGAAGAGGCAGTTATTTTGTCCTGAAGAGTGGGAAGTGAATGGAGGAAACAGTGAGGAGCCTACAGTGAGCTACAGCTTAAAAATCAGTTCAAGATATTTATTTCTTGCAGAGGCAAACGAGAGCAGTCCCACAATTTTTCTTCTCCTAGGTCAGGAACACAGGAGTGACATCCCAGTAACTCACTTCTTTCCCCTTGAGGGATGGCTGTAAAGGCAGTGGGTTTAACTTATTGTGCTTAATAAGGACCTGAGAGACAATAAAGCAACAAAATGAAACTTTGGCCCACAACGTAGCAAGAAGGGGGAAGAGGTTAGACAAAAGTCCAGATGTCAAGTCTGAAGAGTGGAAAGCAGGAATGCACACATTACAAAGCACTTACTCCACAGATCTGGCCCTGAACACGATGGATGCACTCTATCTTTGGTTGCCTACAGCTAACATTTCTCCCATCAAAGTTTTCTGCCATGGCAAAAGCTGTGCTCTTTTCATTGCAATGCAGAACTGCGGGCACTTGGAAGGACGAAACCAAAGTAGTCTTGGCAGAGGGGAGAGATAGCCCTTCGGGGTTTAGTCCTTAAGGACCTGGTTTATATTTAATATATTTATTTTTTTAATATATTTAGTATATTTAATATATTTAATATGTCCATCCGTAATTTGTAGAGCCTCGCTAGAAAGGATGCTTGTGCTGGAGCACTCACCAGGGCAGTGAAGGCTCCTTGGGCCTGGAGAGCCATTCTCTAGATAAGGAGGTAGTCAAAGAGTAGGGAGTGGAAAAAGCTGGGAATGCTGATAAGGCAGCTACTTCTTTTTTCATTGCTCTACAAACTTTCATAAAGGTGCCATACAGGTATTAGCCACACTGCTCACGGCGTAAGGGGACAGGTCCTCATTTGCTGTGAGGCTGACTGGAGGCCTGTGCATGTTTCTGCTATCTGTGATCTGTGCTGGAGGGCAGAGCAGCTGAGCTGAATCCCCAGGATGCTCATGAAGAGCCAGGAGGAGGGTTTCAGTTGGGTATGTGCTTCCCTTCTCTTCTGGAGAGAACCTACGCTGTTCTTTGTTAAGTTGGAAAGAAGAAAGCATGGAGGGCCAAAAAAAGGAGGTGACCAAGCAGTTCTGTAGCAGAAGTTCCTAAGTAAAGGAAAAATCCTCTCAGTCTGGTGAGAATAACACATGGTGCTCTAGTTACTGAGGGCACGGGTGAAGGGAGCTAGTGAGGATTCCAGAAAAAGAGTGCAGCAGGCGTCATTGCATGGTGGGGATCTACTTTTAAGTGATACCAGAAAAACCTATTAAATATATAACCTCAGTGCCCAGAAAAATGTGTTAAGAGGTTTATTCGTGTAGGAAAAGCTTCATCTTATAAATATAGATAAGGGCTTCTTTTTTTTCCTTCTCCTTCTTTTGGATTTCCTATACAGAAAACATATTTGGACTGCAATTTCCCTTCTGGGAAGCTCTACCTAGTTATGCTGCTTTCTGTCTGGCATGGACTGTGAGGTCCTCGCTGTAAATGGGATAGCTCAGTGTGAAGAGTCCTTCCCAACATGTATCCCCCTACATCCTGTTCCAAACCCCATTCTGCAAAACTCTATGCATGTGCTGCCCTGCAAGAAGGCAGTCTTTATTTCTGTGTTGCATCTTTGTGGATGACTGTCAAAAGCTCAAGCTCATCAACGCTAAGACCAGTTTGTTCTTGCCCACGGTCCCCACCGATACCTTTCATGGTCTCTCCTCAACACACCACATGGCTTGCTCTCAGGGCTACTGTGCACCTGGTCCTTTCACTCTGTCTGCCTTGCTGTCTTCCCATCCACCCAACCTTATCTTGTCCTGTGTTGCTGATGTGCAGTCTTCCCCCTCTAGGGGCATACTGAAACGCTTATCCAGACACTTGACATCTCAGAATGGCCCATGCCCTTTCCTCCATCCTTGACAGGAGAGCTTTGAAGACACCCCTCCAAATGATGCTGGACTGAGTCATCCTCCTCATGCTTGCCTTTTTGGCTTCCTCTCATTTGCCTTGACTTTCCAAGCCTCAACAGCTCTTCATCTGTTCCCAGGTTGCCCTTTTCCAAATGACTTGGGAGGCGTAGAGGCCTTCCCTTCACAGTTCTTCAGACAAACATTGTTGGGCTGTACCTGTGTGACCATTCCTGCCAGGGAGGAGCCTGCCAAGGATACCCACAGTACTCTGTTGTCATCCCTTTTCACTAAGTTCCTGTCATGTGTGTCTACAAACAAGTAAACTAAATAACTGCAAATGTAGACACTCTTGGGGCTTAATCACAGTGACTAACATTGCCTCATGGCTTCTTTATGCTCCTCTATCCACAACCATCTGCTGTTGCTTTGCTTACCAATTGATAACTGTGAATCAGGGCATTTCCTCTTCCCTTCTCTGCCCTGCCTGCATGGGAGCTCCAGTCTATGCCTGTTGCTCCTACGGGCTATGACATGTTCCAAAATCACCCCATTCCCCATAGGCAGGGCAGCTCATATCCTGTTGGTACAAAGAAGCTTCCTCTTATGAATGTTAAGGATCGTCCCATCCATGTGAGTTGTGAAACAAGATGACACCATGCTTTCATCATAATGCCATTGTATTTGCCTGCTGAGGTGAAAGTGGAGCTAGACTATAACCAAGTTGCAAAACTCTTGCATTGCTCCTTCTCAGGTGCTGTCACTGGTCTGTGACACACTTCCAAAAATCCCTTTTTGCTGTATTTCTACCAGAGGGCTTTGGGTAATTTTTCTGATCATTTTTTGTCTTGGGATCTAATCTGGTCTCTCCTGGCTTTGTCCAGACACCTGAGGTGAGGCCTGTCTCTGCATCCATGCATCCCAGACCAAGTATTAGTGCAGGCATTGGCAGCTCTTCCCCTTCTGGCAGAGGTGCTTGCCAGAAAATTCATGAAATGCTGCAGAGAGCATTACTTTTTCCTACTGGGGTGGAAACCAAGGCAAAGAAGGGTGCAGTAGAGAGTGGATTCTCTTAAAGCAAGCCAGGAGGAAAGATAAGGTTAGGGCATAGTGGTTGGGCTGACCTCTTTCCATCTCTTGGGGCTGACTGCTGCCATTTGTGTTGTCCCCATGGCATGGGGCTGGTGCTGGTAGACAGAGAGCAGATGACCCTCTTTCCTCAGCTCTGGCTACCCCTTGTAGGATTAGCTCCAGCTTGACATGCGTGCGTGTCCGCAGAGGAATTCAAATAATACTTGAAAGAAAACAAAGCAGAGTAAACGGCTCCTCTTGAAAAGCAGCTGGTGAACTCCGCTGCCTGGAGCCAGAAGCCTTTTTAGGGCAAGTGATGGTTCCCTTCTTCCCTAGGGAACAAGGCTCTGTTACAGCTTATCTGTCACGGGAGGTTAGCAACAGAATCTGGCATGTGTTTTACCAGAGTAACAATTCAGATTTTCAGTTTGCAGCCCTGCTCTAAATCACATTTCCACGTGGGTGGGAAGATCCGGACAGCTCCAGCACTGCAGAAGAAAACCTGTCCATGCTGGCTGGCCTGGGTGATTTGGCCAGTAGCGAGTCAAAGGCATCATCCCTTGGGTGTTTGTGATGGGGTCTTGACTGGGTTCTGCCTCAGGGGAGCCCACGACCTCTGTTCTCTCCCACTGTGTCTGTCACTTGAACTGTCTTTTCCAGGGTAATGCTGGAGTTAAGATAATATCCCCTGGATTTGGTAACTGTCTGTATTGGGGCCAGCTTTAGTCACAGCAGTTGCTTTCAGGCAGGAAATTGCTGAGGACAGCAAATCATCCTGGCAAGAAGCATCCTGCAAACCTGTTGCCTCTTCTCCCAGCTTTGCCCTGCACCCACTTCGTCTCCAGTGATGCAGCCGCTCCTGGGGCAGGAGGCAGAGCGTGGTGAGGGCAGCAGCATAAGGCTTCCCTGGGCTCCCTCCTCCACACTGCCAGGGCCTCTGTGAATAAGTGACATGGTGGGGGGGGGATCACACCAAAGAAGATTTCAGACTCGGGAAGTTATTTTTTTCCTCGTTCTTGAGCAACAAATATCCCATGACCCGTGTGGTGGAGAAGCTCTTCTCAGCATGCATCAAACAGCATTGGGAAGTGAAGAACCGGCATAAGAACCACGCTGGCTGTTGGCATTTCATGAGCACTCTGCCAGCAGGCTCAGCTGAGAGAGCTGAGGAAGCCCTGGAGGAGGATGGCCCCTTCACCTTCCCCAGCACAATGCCTTTGGGGGTGCAAGATATTGTCACGGGGGCAAGACAGAAAGCTGGGAATCGAGATCACCCCCGCTCTGTACTGAAACCAGTGGCTTTGTCAACCATGGTTTCTTGTTTGCACAGAATTTAAGGGGGTGACGTTAAAATGTAGGGGGAGAAAAGTGTTCCTGGCCCTCTGGAAAGGATTTTTTAACTGCATTTTGTTCTGGAGGTGCAAGTTTGCTTTTCCATCCTGGCTCTAGTGTTGTAAGGGTGACACAGGGATGCTTGGACGAGCTCCTGCCTATGGCTTACTGCAAGGAGAAGGGGTAGTGTTTACTCTGCCCGTGCACTAATTTAAAATATCTGGCTGCAGCACTAATGCACAAAACTTGTTGTCTCCCTTGGGAGACTCCAGGAGCTGAAAAGTTGGATGCGATGAGTCATTTGCAGTGTAGTAGAGAAGCCATTCATTCACTGCCTGTGCACGCTGCAGGCAGATAGCTGGCTGCCTGTGCTCTATGCTTTCAGTTTGGGCTGCAAGTGAGATAGCAAAGCCTGCTGCATTTGGGAATGGCAGCCCCATGGAGGTGTGCTCCTTAGAGTGGGAGATGAAAGCTGAGGGAGAAAGGGAACAAGCTGGGGGAGGGGTTAAACGGGGGACCAAGTCTCGCAATTTAATATTCAGGAACCTCAGTAGAAGGTGAGACTCTTGGGCTTTCATTCCTGCTGTCATGAATATTTCAAGGTTTATATAATGACTCTCAAATGTAAAATGCAAAACAGTCCTTAGAGTAAGGGCATGGTGTCCTGGACTTCTCCCTTCTAGATGAGTCCCAAACCATTTGGTTATGACATAAAGGTGACCAACACCCACAGCAAAATGCAAGCAGAATTGTTGTTATCTTCCAGTATCAGCTGCTGCCTTCCTGTCAGACCAATATTGAGAGAGGTACGAATTGGTTTCAGTCACAGAAATGAAGGTGTGGACTCTGAAACCTAATGATAACATATTTCTTCCAGAGTAACAATGAAAGTGCTTATCATAGCTAACTGGATGAAAGAAATGTTTTAAGATAAATGACAGCAGCTGAAAGACTGCTTTTTCTTTTTGCCATTTTTTTTGGTCTTTTTTTTTTTTTTGTACAGTTGCCCAGGACTGTTTAGAAAGAATTCAGACACACCCAAAGAGTCTCACATTGTTTGATTGGGCCAAGAAATAGATTTTCTTTCCTAAAAATGATTCTGTGGAAAAATGAGAAGTGCAACCAGCAGCTGAAACTCCTGTGGGATGAGAGGTTGAGTGTGTATTTGGCAAGAGTGATTTTTTTTTTCTTTTTACTGCTGAAACACCAATTTTTTTGCTGTTTGCCATTGAAAAAAGTTGATTATGGAAATGTCTGTTTCCCCTTTTTTCTATGTCACTTTTATTCCCAGGGTGGAGAGACAAGAAAGATAAACCTCTGCTCCATCAGTAATCATGAGGCTTGGAGTCAGCCTTTTACTCACATGCCTTATTCTGGCACACACTGTAAAGCATGGAGAGGTCTGAATTAACCAGCAAAGCATCACAAAACTGGGACTGGAGCTTGATTTTGGTAGGACTAGGAAGCAGAAAAACAATGTGTTTATTCCTGCAGAGCCCACAGAAGCTTGGAAGGTCCCAGCAGCAGCTGCAGGTTTAGCTGGCTACTGAGCAGAGCCTACAGCAGCTTGCCAAGGAGTACCTGGGACCTCGCCTCTGTCATCTGTGCTTAATGAGCCCAGTCTTCTTGGCATCAAGGGGCTCTTTGCCCCTGTAATTTGTGCATGCCCGTGTCAGGACCGAGACATTTAACCCCTGCAGTACAGAAGAACAGTCTCATGGACAGCTTTCTGACTGTCCTTGGAGATGAAGGATGCAATAGCTGAGTTCTGCAAAACGCAGCATTTGAGAATTAAATCAGGAACACAAGAAGCTTTGCCTTGTTGTGGCTCTTTGCTCTCACAGACCCTGAAATGTGCACCAAGTTGCCCTGCTGCTCGGGCTGTGTCTGGAAGGGGCATGCAGGAGAAGTCCTGCAGCTCTCTAGTCCTGTAGCTCTGACCATCAGCCCAGCTGGGCAGCACCAGCCCTCTCCCCTGCACTGGCTTTGCTCCAGCAGGGAGAAAGCCAGCAGCCAGCCAGGGTGTTGCAAAAGGTGGGAGCACTCTGGGTATCTAGTCAGGTAGCCACCTTGCCTCTCGCCTTCTTCATCTTCAGGAAACACCTTTCACTCAGCACATATTTCAAAGCTTGAAGCTGCTGTGTGTTTCTCAGTGAGATGTTTCCCTAATGTCATTTCCCAAGCTGGTAGTGTAATGTTTTTCCTCACAGATAGATCATAACCTCAGGCAGAGTGCAACTTCAGATATGAGTACATTTATGAAAAGATTGGCATACTCTTCTGTCAAGCAACAGTTAAAAGAAAATCTGCAAAGGGATTAGCTGCCATACACTCTGGGGCTTGCTGACAGATGTCCTGAAAATCTGGAAATGTGTCGATCTATCTTTACACAGGGTTGTTTTCTTTTTTTTTTTTTTTTTTTTCTTGTTCTCTCTACTTCTCCCTCTCCTCATCCCTCTTTCCATGGCACACAAATGGAAATTCCTGCAGATCCACAGGGCTGCCTGGTAAGTGCCTTGGTGCCATCTGTGGATTGGCATACTGGTCCTGGGGTGCAATCTAGGCTCAGCTAGACCCAAAACCTCAGTCTAGTTAGATGCCAGCTTCCCTGCAATGGCAGCAGTGCTGCTTTGTGCCACAGCAGTAAGGGTTTTCTTTCTGTTCTGGCTGCAACCTCTCAGCTCATTTTAAAGGAGCTTAAATGTTGGCCATTAAATATAAATATCTTCTTTTTCCTCTGGGTGAAACTGATGTTCAAAACTTCACAGAGTAAATAAGATCTGGAGAAAATGTCTTAGGCAATGATTCTGTTAAAATAAATGGCTCTGGCCATTCCTCCCCACTTGAGACCAGAGCTCTGGATGTGTTTCCTCTCCCTTTCACAACGTGGCAGAGGAGCTTTGACCTGATCGTGACACTCTCCCAAGCACATCTTCAGGCTTAAGACCCTGAGTTCTGTGGATTGTGTTGTGTGATCTTGGGCAAATCACACAGGATGATTTTGTTTTTTAAGTGCTTTCCGTTTCTAGATGGTTTGATTCTGATTGCTCCATCCGAAATGCTCTGGTGGCCTCTGAGGAGGGGGCTGTGGATACACCTCCCCCTGTGCAAACCATACAGACTTTTCTGTTCTCCAGCTCTGGGCAGAGACATTGCCCTCAAGGAGGCAGTCATTCCTGCAACTGTGGTTAAATCTTCCCCTCCTCCCCTTCACAATCTCTTTCCCTCTCCTACAGGAAAGAAATCATTCCTTCTGACTTGCCGGGGAGTCAGGAGTCTCCTGCCTTGCTGAAAACAAGACAGGCCTGCCTTGCTCGGTTCAGCCTAGTCCTCTTTTTGCTATAGTTTGTCACCATTAGTCACCCAGGTAACCGCCTGCTCCAAAATCTAAAGGATGCAAATCCCTCTTGTGATTGTTGCCTCCCCTGCCTGCTCATCAGAGGAATAGTGGTAATACCCAGTGGGTCCAGAAGTTGAGGGAGTGCAGTTTTTTGTCCGGAAGAAGGACCAGCATTCTTATTTCATAACGTACATATGTTGCACTTCTGCCAAACCTCTTCTCTCTGAGGGCCAAACAACAGTTTTACTTCACTCATCATCTGAGGGTCACGGGAAGCCTGTGCACATCGGGCAAGCAGCATATTCAGAGCCTGGATGTTGATGTCACTTTGCTTCCCTCAGGCAAAGGACTCAGCTCGCAGTCACAGCTGTTGTATTACAGCAGCCTCTGGCAGCCCAGGGGTTTGGGATGTATCTACCCTGATGGCCCTCGGCCACACAGCAGCCACCCAGCCTTGCCTCTCACCCGGGCTGCAGGCATCCACTGGCTGTGCTTCTCCTGCAGAAGAGAAGGGGAAGCACCTATGACTTGGTATGAGCACAGAACAGCTCGTCAGCACGTGGGATCATTTCCCCTTCTCCCTAAGAGTGAGCTCCTGCTGTCCAGTCTCAACCCCCGCCTGTCAAGTGGAAGCAAACTGCTGGCAGTGACTGAGCAATAAGAAAGACGGCGGTGTGGGTTGCGACCTAGTGAGTGTATCACCAGCATCGCTTGAGTCACGCCCGTCTGCCTCCAGCTATTACAGCCACCCCGCTGCCAAAGAGCAACCGCGTGGCCCGACCAAAATGATCCGGCTGCTGCTGAGCACGGCGCTCCTGAATGAGTCAGTTGTGCTGGGAGTACAAGGCAGCCCAGATCTGTCTTCCTGGAAAGCTACTTCACAAGTAACCTTGTGCTTGAAACGGTTTTGTCTTTGAGGTGACTGTGGTGTTGGTTTCCATTTGGCCATGTGAATAAACCACATGGACAGGCAGACGGCCCCAGGGAGTCAGAGTCCCACTGCGGGAGCTTGAAACACCAGAGCCAAGCCTGAGGGAGGGCTGGCTGCCTCCCTAGGCTTGGGAAAGCTGTCCTGCCTGAGCCTCAGTTTCTCCACTGATGCAGAAGTGAGGCCAGTGTTTTCCCCAGAAGACGAGGAGGTGTTTGTGAAGTCCTCTGAGGAAGGGCACTCTCGTGAATGCCAAGCTATTTTTATTATTGGGGTCAGGGAGGAGAACGCGCGCAAAGGTGATGGAGCTTTTGAAACACAGGTTCCCATTATTAGTCTTTAGCACACACAGTTCTTATTATAATCTAATTTGACTGGAATTGGATTAATCTTATAATGCTATAATGTCATTTCCATGGTCTTTTTATATTTTTATTGTTACTATGCATTAATGCAATACTCTGCAAGAGCTCTGAGAAGAGGATGTGAGTTTAGTGAATCTCTGATAACATTTTTGCAGGGCATTTTTATGCTCCTGTTAGGCTCGTATGCTATAAAGTCACACAGTGCCTGGAAATAGAAAGAATACACACAAATTCATCTTGAATTATCTTCCAGCAGGCTCCACTAGCAAAAGGAATGTATTCAAAGCCAAGAAATCAGGCTTGTCCCTGACCTGTCCCGGGAGCTCACCTGAATCATGCCAGTATTTTCAGCTCTCTTTCCTCATGTGAAGATGGAAATAATGTGTCCATATAGGAGTGTCGTGAGTCTGTGGTCTATATCCCTTGCCATCTAGAAAAACTATCTTGTATTACCAAGCTTTAATGATTCTTTTTTATTGAGTTTATCCTGCCTGTGCCCTGTATTTCTTAATTTGCCTTTTTTCCTTTTGCTATTATTTGTTTCTCTAGTTATAAATCTTTTGAAGCACTAGAGTAAATTATCTTTATCCTGCCTCCATTTAAAGATGTTGGACGTTTACTTCAAAATAGCCCCGCAGTGCTTGCTCTGCATACTCATGGGCTTGCCCACGAGGACTTAAAATAGGAGGCTGCACATGAAAAATATTGGGCAAGCTGAGTGATATTACACTGGATGACATTTCAACCCTCAAATCACCTAAGAGAAAAGCCAAATAGACTGGTATTTTCTATCAGCTCTTATCATTACCTCTGTTCCTTTTCCAAGCCTCACTTGAAGGCAGTCTTGATGAAATTAAAGCTTAGGAGCCAAAGCGTGAGTTTCATTTTCAGTGCAAATACAGCACTGACCCTTTCTGTCCCACATCCCTGGTTACTCTGTTCTTTGGTTCCTCTGTTCAGAGACCACGGCAAAGCTGCAAATTAAAGTCTCCACTCTGAAAATGGCACGCTTAACATTATTAGCCTGCAGAAACAGAATTTGCTGGGTCAGTAGGAGCTGGCTATCAACGCATCTGCCACGACAGCCACGTTGGGAAGCAAGACCATATGGTAATACAGACAGCTTCTGACTTCTGCTGGGTACAGCTTCTAAGGACTTGGCATGTTTTATTAGACAGTTTGTGATTGTGCTGGTTTCTGCCTGTCTGTGGCACAGAAGGGCTGGGTTCCTGCATTTGCATCACCAACACTTCACTGGGGTCTCTGTGTAGGCAGAAGGATCTCCTGCAAAGGATCTTTGGAGAATGGGAAGACTAGGAAAATACTTCATTCTGCTATTGCTGTTGCTCCTGGCCTCTTTTCTTATTTTTGTAAGCAAACAAGCTACTGGGGAGGTTATTTGCAAAGACATTTGAACATCTGCACGCTTGGGAAGGGCTATCTCATTTGTCCTTTATTTATAAACAAACAAAACCCCAGCCCCCAGTGCTGCCATACTTATGCATTTCAGTGTTACCAGGACGTATTTCTGCCATTGACACATTGCAGTCTTGATTGCCTGAGCAGCATCCTAAGTGCAGCAGTGTCTGCACACTGCTGTGGGCTGGGTGGGGAGGAGTGTATTAAAATGTGGCAACCTGGCATTATTACCAAGATTCGGGTCTCCACAACAAGCGCATCGCAGCAGGACAGCCACGAGTTGGTCGAAACTTAGCAAGGCCCGGCTGTCATTTTTGGTTCGCAGGGGCACAAAAGGGCTCATTTATGCCGTGCCCCAAAAGAAGCCGCGTTTCCGAAGCACGCCGCCGAGGATTCTCTCTCTCTCTTTTTTTTTCTCTTTTTTTTTTTTTTTTTTTCCCCTCCCCTTTAAAACAAAAGAACCAGGTTTACCCCTGCAGCTCTTCCCCGGCCCCGACCAGTGCTCCAAAGGCAGGCTCGGCGGCCCCGTCCCGGCGGCGCTGCCCGCCCCGCTCGGGGGGCGCGGGCGGTGCGGGGCGGTGCGGGGCGGGCCGGGGGAGGGGTTTGGCGGCGGGAGGCAGCGCCGGGCACCCCGCGGCGGCGGCGGCGCTGAGCGGGCTGGGCGGGCGGGCGGGCGGGCAGGTGAGGGCGGCGGGCTGGGGCGAGCCGAGGTGGCAGGCGCGGCGCCCCGCTTTATTTTTGTGTAACTTTGCGGGGTGGGGTCTTTTTGTTGTTGCTTCGTGCCCTCCCTCCTCCCCCTCCTTTTTTTTTTTTTTTTTTTTTTTTTCCCCGAGCCTTGCAGGAGACGTGTTTTTTTTTTTTTTTTTTCTCTCCCTTTTCCTCCTGCCTCTCCCGCGGGAGCCGTCGGCGCGGGGAGCGAGGGGGGAGGCGCGGCGGCCGCCCCGGTGCGGGGGCGATGCCCCCGCCCGCCTTGGCGCCTCCCCGTGCCGGCCCCGCCGCCTTCCCTTTGTGCCGCCGGGCCCGGCGCGTCGCCTGCCCCGGGAGCCCCGCGGAGCCCCGCGGCGGGAGGTAAGGGCGGGCGGCCGCCGCCCCGCGCCCCGGCAGCCATGCGGACCCTGCGGCCGCAGCTCGCCTCCCTGCTCCTCCTCGGTAAGTGCCGCCGGGGAAAGGGTGGGACGGGACGGAACGGGATGGGATGGGACGGGGGTCGGCCGGGAGGGCAGGATGAGACGGGACTCCCCCTTCGCCCGGTGGGTGCTGTCGCTCGCAGGGCGTGCGAGAGGGTCACCTCTTGCAAGCGCGTGTACCCAGGAGTTGTCACTGCCCGCGCTGCTCCAGCGGTTGGAGGGAGGAATGGGGCGGGGGAAAAAAATTATATATAAAAATATATCTATATATGTAACAAATCATGGTTTCATGTCCACCTGCAGTACCCCGGTGACCATCCTCGCCGGGGCGCGGCGCGGGGTCCGGCCGGGGCGTGGGAGCGGAGGGGACGGGCACCTCCTCCGCGCCTGGACTCCGGCATCAACTTGGGGAAGGCGAGCGACCGGCCTCTCAGGGGTCTGCTCCTGCTGGGGTCAGGGGGCATCTCAGAGGGGAGACGTCAGGGTAGGGAGTTTATACGGGTCTGTGCTGAGCTTGCACAATGAAAGCAGAGAAAGCGCCTGGGGTAAGGTAGGCTGCAAAAACAAAGTGCTCTGCTTGGCTGTCGAAGAGCGCGTTGAAATGTAGAGGGAAGGCAGTCCCTGCCGCCGTGAAATGCAATTTGAGTGCTTTGTGCTGTCTCTCAAACTCCTCCTGTAGTCCCTCCGCTCTGCCTGCGTTTCGTACCCTGCGAACCGTTAAACGCGTGGTTTTGTCCCATCGCACAAGTGCCTGCCCGGGGGATGACACTCTGCACTTCTGTAAAGTCCTCTGGGACCCCACTGCCGGGCGAGAGAGGCTGTAGCAATGCAAGATTCCCTCCTACAAATTTGGGGAAAGCAGAATACAAGACAATTAAAATGCCTCTTACATTTTTAGTAGCAGACCTTGTGCCGGGTTTAAGTACTGATGAGTTGATAGGAACATTTGTGGAAAATACTGTACGGCAGGCAGCCCCATGCTGCTTTCTGCCTGTTTATGTATAGAGCAACCTGGGAGCTGTTTTGATTTGCCTTTTCATTGGTATGATTTTCTGCTGGCATTAATGCTGTGGAGGGAAGAAGCGGCAAGGCTGGCAATTTCACTGTCTTGAGAATTGTCACATACTTAACCTGCTCTGCCAATTTGGAAACAAAATCTTTACTTGAATTGCAGTCGTGCTTCCATGTCTGTAATTTGTGTGTGTGTGTTTTCATGCACTCTGTCTGTCTCTAGCAAAGAAAAAGAGAGAGAACTCTTTGAGATGGTTTTGGAGGAGGTTCAAACTTCCCCTAACCACTAGCTTTCTCCCTCGGGTTCCCTAAAAAAAACCCCCTGTCTTCAAGCTAAGTTTATCCGGGGTGGCCTTGCTCTGCGAGTCTGTCGCAGCCCGCAAGATGGGTGTAGGCGAAGGGCACTCGCCCGCTGCCTTGTCTTCGCACGCTCAGTCTCTCCTGCTGAAGAACAGTAACACCATTCTGGATTAAGGATTCCTAATATGGAGCGGTCGGTCGGTCGGTCGGTGTGTTGCCTTGCTCCGAAGCACGCCTGGCTGCTGCGGCGGCGGAGCAGCAGAGGGCATCATCCATCGTCTCGCCGAAGGCTCCCGCGGCGCTAAAGAAGTGGGAACCCACCAGCCCGTGCTGGTGCTCACACGGCGCCGGGCCCGCTGCCAAGGCTGTCCCGACCCCCCTCTGCTTGCAGGAACAGGCTTTCTGGGTTTGACCTAAAACTGGCTCTAACCTGCCTTTGCCCTCCCCCGGGGGGGGAAAGAGCTGCTGCGGTGTCATCTGTTGCTGGGAGGATCGGCAGCTTCTCAGTGGTTCCAAATCCCACAGATGTAGAAAAAACACTGTGCTGGCCTCCTTGTGCTGAACGTGAGGCTGTTTTTAGCCGTAGGAAGCTTGCCACGTGTGTGCTTGGAGTTAGTTTTCTCTTGGTGTTTTTCACCCGGACTTCTTTAGGCAGTTGATCTGCGTTTGTCCAGCTGCTGGTTTTAATAAAACTGGGGATGTGGGGCTGTGCTTCAAAGCCTCGAGTCGCACAGAAGTGCTTTAGGTAGCTCTTTGCAAAGCTAAGACATCATTTGACTTAGTGGAGAAGTGGCTGGAGTAAAAGTCCCTCTTTTGTAACATAAATGTGGGACTGGCTAGAAAAGGACTGTTGGTTTCCAAACAAGTAACATTAATTCTAGAATATAGGAATAACACACTGTGTATTGAATATGAAGAAAAAGAAATGCAACTCTTTTTTTTCTTTCTCTTGCAAACTCATTAAAATCACTGAAGGAGGAATTGTGGTTATGGAAAGAGATGGTGGATGATTTAATAGAATATATCAAGCATTAACTACCTACCAGAATCCAAGTAACTATGAAGCCAGGGTTTGAAAACCCACATCTGGCATGTGGGTGTAACATTTGTAGATCTCTGCTGTTTTTTTCCCCTTCTTGCTGCAGTGTTTGTTACAGGGTTCTTTAAACAAGTGGCACTTCATCACAGCAAGCACAAAATGGGAAAATAGAGCAAGTGCTGTAAATAATCCTCATGCAGCGATGAGACCATTAATACTTGTGCCAGCCAGTGCTAATCCTGTGTGTAGTTGCAAGATTTACCTCCTTTTTTTTTCCTGGGATGCAAAGTCTGATACTCCTCATATTTATAGTGTAATATATAGGAAACACAATAGGCTTCTGGGGAATGCTGAATTCATTCATGTCAGTGACTGGTTTATGAATAGTTCTGCTTTTGAGTTTCTTGCAGTCTCCAGAATACCACCTGTGAATGCAATTTACGGCTCTTTGTGTTCAAACATTGAATATGTATATATGTACATAGACTCATTACCCTCTTCCTCTCTCTATTCATGCATAGTAATTGGTGATTTATTTGCGATTCCTAGAGGGGAGCAGAGCATGCATAAGGTCTTGAAGCTGCAGCTCACTTGTAAATGGCATGTTAGAGTGAAATAACGATGCAGAGGTGACTCTTGGAGAGAGAAGGGATGGTCTTGCAGGCCTGACTCCCGGAGGGGAAGGGGTGCTGGCTGGGAAGCAGCATGAGCAGTTGGCTGCCACTCAAGTGTTCCTATCCTGCACCCTCCAGCTCCTCTGCTGCCTGCCAGTGCACAGGGGACGAGGGGGTCGAGTGCTGACACTCAAGTGTCAATGCAATACAGCTGGAGGGTGCTTGGCTGGAGGGGATCAGACAGAGAAAACAGCATCGTGGATGTTTGCACACACGAGGTTCGGGGTTGTTTTTGTTTACCACAGCTAGCGGCCCAGGAATGTTGCTGGCGCCTCATCTGCTCCTCGATGCATTGTTAGCAACAGTGGCCAAGATCGTGCTTTCTCCATCTGCGTCTGCCCAAAGTCCTCCAACGCAAGCTTCGTTCTGCAAGCCAGCTCTGCTGCCCTCATGTCCGTGTTTGCTGCCTCTGGATCGCTGTGGTGTGCGGTGCCCAACCTGGACCCATCCCGAGTGTGCTGGCCTGGGCTGTGACTCTGCTTCTTTTGGGGAATGAGGGCTCTGCAAGTGCCTCATTTCTGCATGTGATTCATGGGTTTCCCAAGGGTGGTGGGAGGCTGCTGTGGCCATCGGTGCTGGGCTGGCAGGCTCTGCTCCTGCGCATCCCCAGATGTAATTCTGCACAGAGAGACTCCCTCCCTGCAGTCTTGGCCAGACTGTCTGACATCCTGAGGCTCCTGCAAATCCTGTTTATTTACACAGGAGGTTTTGGTTTATGCGAATTGTTGTCTCTTAGTTGACCTTCCGTCAAGTTAGATGTCTTTATTAAAGCAGTTTTTATTGTAAATCGAATGTGTACTTAGAACACTTTTACCAGACCCATTATATAAAGTGAAAGGCAGAATAAACAGCGCTGCAGACCACAGGAAAGAGGGTGGGAGAGAGAGGGTCACAGGGAAAACATCTCTTCAGTGTTGGAAGGCTTGTGGAGTTTTTTTGACCGGCAAATTGCCTTTTTTGAAAAAAAAAAAAAAATTCTTTTAAAGCTTTTCTTTTAGTCTCTCTTGTCTTCTTTCTTACCCCTACAAAATCAGTGATGGATTCAGCCATTGGCTTAAAGGTTATACAGTCTAGTATGAAGCCAGAAGTTTTTTGATTGTTTTATCTTGGATGAATCAGAGTGCTCCTTGCTGTCTGATAGTTGGCAATCTGCAGACCCTGCCCAGAAACTTTAAGCACCAGGAAAATTGCCTGAAAGGAAGGGAAAGATTTTCAAGCACAATAGGGTTTTCTTCTTGTTGCTACGGTTCCTCAGCTCGTGATTTGACTTGTCTACTGGTATCAAGGACGTTTAGGCCCTCCAGGCAGTGTCTGAAAAACTGCAGTATTGCAATTTGCCTCTGGCTTTGAAGTTCCTAAATACTCTTTAATGATAACCTGCTAAATTGGTTTTGACTCCATTTTTATGTTGGCGTCTCTTTCCCAGTCATACAAAATCTTCTTAAAGAATAGTCCTGTGTGTTAGAATGTTAGGAGATGTTTAGCATCTGTTTCTTATCAGCTGTGGAAGGGCTAAAATGGAGTCTTTCCTCACAAAGTGGGGTTTGACACATTGCAAGGCAAAGAAATTGGGACTGCAGCTGCCTTTGGTGGGTCTAGGATGTCTGTGTGCACATATGTTATTTCCAGCTCTAACCTGTTGCTCATCCTGTCTCCATCAGTGCACTAAGAACCTTTCAAATGATACAAGTTAATGAGCTTTTTCTTGTTAGGTTTAATTAGCAAATGACAATGAGACGAGGAAATCTTGCCTTTCTAGCTGCTGCTGAAGTCACATTTCAGTAAGTAATTGAACACTAGCACAAAACCAGACCATCTCAGCTAAGTAACGGGAAGCTTTTGGGGCTTGCTTGGAAATGGGAAGTGCTTGGACACTCAGGACTCAGAGCACTGCTGCACAGTACTTACACAAATGCCAAAAAGAAGGGATACTCCTGAGAGGAGGTGTGCCAGCCTGGTTCCTGCCCAGCGTGGCAGGGAGGGGAGGGTGCAGGCCAGGTTCTCACATGAGGATCAGTTGGAGGGATTTGCTTGATCTCAAAGCTAACTTGGCAAACCCAGTAAATACATAAAGGGACTGGAGGGGTGTGTCTGCTGTGAAAGTAGGTCCATTTTTCATGTGGTCTTGCAGATGTTTGTGGAGGCCTAAGGGTGCTGGGGAGGCAGGTGGCTGGAGGGCATGGCGAGTTCATCTGGCTGAATTACCCCAGTTTGCTGGGGTGTGTGTGCTCCATGCCTCAGGGCCTTGGTACTGGGTCCAGGATGTGCCACCAGTTGCTCAGCCCTGCCAAAGGGGTGAGATGAGTCCAGTGTTTGACCCCAGTCACTCTCTTAACTGTTACCAGTGCCTGGCAGAGGCTGCCTGCTGTGTCCTGCTTAGTGTTTAATCTGTAGTTTCAGGCTGAAGCCACTGCTTGTACCCTCCTATGGCAGCTTCTTTCTGATTTTACTCCCCTGTTGGTGGTTCCTTGGTGTTTCCACGTCTGTTTCCAGCTCTTGTTGGGTGATGGTCCCCAGGGGAGGAAGGAAGAGCTGGTGCATGGTTAAGTGGAGGGGTGGGAAAAAGATTACAGACACATAGAATGGTTTGGGTTGGAAGGGACCTTAAAGATCATCAGTTCCAACACCCCGTGCCATGGGCAGGGATGCCACCCACTAGACCAGGTTGCTCAGACCCCCATCCAACCTGACCTTGAATGCTTCCAGGGACAGGGCATCCCTAACTTCTCTGTGAAACCTGTTCCAGTGCCTCACCACTCTGTGAGTAGAGAATTTCCTCCTAACATCTAATCCAGAACACCTCTTTTGTATTTAAAACTGTTCCCTCTTGTCCTGTCACTATCTGGCTGTGTATAAAGTTGTTTTCCAGGTTTTTTTATAAGCCCCCTTGGAGTATTGAAAGCTGCAGTGAGGTCTCCCTGGAGCCTTCTCTGCTCCAAAAGATGAGCCAGGGGAAAGCAGTGGGAGAAGGACGAAGGTGGAGAAGCCAAATGATCAGAAAGTGGAGAACAGGCTTTAGAGGATGGGTCTTGCTAAATGCTAGGCCCTACACCGTGTCCATAGTTTTTACAGCATCAAAGACTCCCAAGTACGACAGAGACAGAGGGAATCTGTCCCTATTTGTTGTCTTGCTCCTGAGCAGTGTGCTTACCACCGCAGATTTCTTTCCTACCAATATACTGATTCAGTGTGGGACTTGAAAAATCATCTAGTGCTTCTCCTATCACTTCTGATCTTGACTTAGGACTTTGCCAGTCAGGAAGGGATGAGGCTCCTGCTCAAGTGCAAGATTAGGGAGATTTCTGTGTATTTTCCAGTGACAGTGTTGACTCCGTTGGGATCCAGAGCTGTATTCTGCAGGGCAGCACATGGGGCAGCTGCACAGCCATTAGCACCATCAGGCATTACACTAGTGCCAGTTGTTTGGTTTGTTGTTCTGGATATTGTTTCTCTGTCCCTTGCAAAACAGCTCGCCAGGGTCTGACACAATTGGAGGGAATTTTTAATAGTTGTTGTGGCACTGCTAGGTTTTGGGGTTTTTTTTAACTAATGGTGTGAGTCTGGAATTGGTGTAATTTGCCTCGTGTTCCCTACTCTGCTCACAAATGCTGATAGTTTTGCTTCCAGGCAAGTATCTTCCCCTCTGGAGTCATTGTGATTACAGGGGGAATAGCAGGGAATGCTGATGCATCTGGGGTGTGGGGGGTTTTTTGTTTTTGTTTTTGGTGGTTTTTTTTTTTTTTTGGTGGTTTTTTTTTTTTGGTTGGGCGTTTTTGTTGGTTTTGTTTGTTTCATTTTGTTTGGGGGTTTTGTGTTTTGTTTTGTTTGTATTTTTGGGGGGGCTTGCTTGTTTGTTTTTTCTTCTTTTTGTTTGCTTCCTTATTGATTGTTCCCCACCCCAGTTACATCCCTGTTCTGTCTGGCTGAGGCCCACTGTCACCTTTAATGGCTTTTGGGCTTTGTGTGGAAGTTGATAAGCTTGTCAAAGGGGGATGGGAGCACGGGGTGAGGTAGATGCGTTTTTCAACAGACTCTGTGGAGCTGAATATCTCTTCTGTGTTTGAGAGGAGCTCAGCACTGACTCAGGCTGCTATGTGAAATGGATGAAGCCTTTAGAGAAATGGAGGCTTGAAGATGAGATATTAGGCCCCAAAACAGCAAAAAAGTTTTTGTTTGCTTCTTTGGGATGAAAGGCTTTTGTTCTCTTATGACAGCAAGGTTATCGAGGCTTGGCTGCTTAGATAAACTGAGATTTTCGTCTTCTTGGATTAATCTTTCTGTCTCCATTCAGCATCATCGCCATCGACATAGGAATCTGCTCAGGTTCCTCCAAATCTCTCTGAAAGGGAAGCTGGACCTTAAGTATAAGGCAAGAGGTGAAGGCAGTTGTTTGCTGCCAGAAGTCATCCAGAAGCTCAGTACTCTGCAAAATCATCCTGCTGGAATCTGGCACTTATTAACTCAAGTTACCCAGTACCCAGGATCTAGCCAAAGGGCTCTGGCTGGCTGCCAAGCTGAAATTACCAACCTGGGTGTCAGGCCTTGTTGGTTCCTTTTTGATAGCTTGAAATAGGAGCTTCTCAAGAAGTGTGCAGGCCAGCCTTTCGTCTGGTCATGTTTCTTCTTACAGCTTTGTAAAGCGTTCGAGGTAATTATAGTACTAATTATATTTATTCCTTTCTAAGCAATTATCTGAATGTGTTTATCTCTTTCGAAGCACTCTGCCCCCTCTCACGGTGCCGCTTCATCCCATCTCCCTGACTCAGTGCTTTCTGCTCCCTCTCCTCTCATACAGTCCTTGGTCCTCAGCTTCCTCCACCTCCTGGATATGCCATTGAGCACTGCTTTCCTCTCCTGGAGGCTCCCGTACCCCTCTGTCTAATCCCATTGCAGAGGAGGGATGTTTGCTCCGCCTTGCAGGACATGATTGTTTAACTGCCCTGCCAGGTGCGAAGGCACTTGGCAATGAAGGACATGGATACCAAGAGGAACTGGGCTGGCACTGTGCCATCCCTCAGCTTTCTGCTGACTGCTTGTGGCCTGCAGACAATATCTTAAGAGCTCCTGCTGAAGGGTTTGACCTTTATGCCTGCAGTGTTATCCGGCGCCTACAGCAGGAGTCACAGTGTGCAAATTCCAGTGCTTTCTTTTGACTTGTGATATAACTGTGGGCAAGTCACTCTGTCTCTGTTCTCAGCTCCTTGAAGTAGAGAGAGTGGCTTAAAAGGTGTCATGGGATTTTTTTTTTTTTTTTGTGAGGAATTATGCAGTGTTAGGGCTGAGGTCTTGCTTGCTGTCTTAAGCAAACAGGCTGCTTTTTTGTTACACGTGGAAGAAAATGTAGGATGGAAGAGATTGTTATGCCCTGATTGATTTCACTTTTGGTATTGGGAAAAGAAGGAAAATTGATTTTTACTTTGAGCTCTGTGGTGTTACCCGCACAAGCGCTCTCGCTTATCCTGCATGAATGGGACCAGGCTTGCCTTGCCACTGCGTTCGGCTCGTGAGGCACAGCCCATGTGAGTGGAGCTGCTGTGATTCATTCCAGCCCTCGGTGTTACAGCAGCACAGTTAATCTATAGGTCACTGGCATGTAAGGAGCTGTTACATCTAATCAGTCCCATGCCATGAGCTAGTTGGCAGTTAAATCTAATCTAGAGTGTGTAGCTGCCAAATGCCTGAAGTCACCAAGCACTTACTCCTTTCTGCTGTAAATAAGGCTGACTTGAACAAGAGCAGCTTCAGGTGCTGTGAGTAGGGATCAGAGTTCGGCCTCAGGTACCTGTACTGCAGAGGGGCAGAGGTTGTCTGGAGTCTGAAGGGCTACAGGAAGGGTGTAAATCTACCTCCTCATCTTCATAAGTAGATACCAAAACACCTTTTCCTCATTTCACATTGCTTTTTCTCCCACCTCCTTCCCTTTGCCCAGATGTGAGGAGGGGGGGTGTGTTTAAGGGCGCTGCTGTCATCATTAGAGCATAGAGGGACCCTGTCTTGATTCTTGCACGTGTTTAAGTCTTGCCTGAGATGCCTAGTTTTTATTTTTCCTTTCCTAATTTCTGCTGCCCTTATACCTCATCCACTCCTCTTGAATTTTCCAGTTCTGCCTGGAGGATCCCTTTGTTAGATGCATGTTGACCCCTTTCCTCTCCGTAGCTAGTGCTCTCGTGTGATGTGCTTGCAAGTACACCTCCCTCTGCTGCTGAGGGTTGGAGAGGTGAGGCTAAAAACTTGCTTCCACTGTAGCTTCCTCTGCCGTTGTGGGGCAAGACAGGGGTGATCATCCCATTTACCTTTTAAATGGAATAATTTTTCAAAAATAAAGGACGAATGCTGCCAGTTGCTATGCACATGGGGGTGCCATAGGTTTGCTTTAGCTTGGGTGCTCTCAGGGGGCTTGGCAGGGGACCCTCACTGCCCTGTGACCACTAAATGAAGGAAGGGCTGCACTTCCTGCTGTGGCTGTTTGGATTTGTGCCTGGCCCTGGTGTTTGGACTGATTTGATTTTTTTTTCTTTTTTTCTTCTTTGATTTTTTTTCAGCCTTTGCTGGGCAGCAAATATGTGATGGGAAAGAGACTTGTTTCCTTCTGGCACAGGGGGGTGAGCTGTCTGAGGCTGGCCTGAGCTGTGTGGGGTGGCATAGGGTAGGCAAGAGGCTGAGCTCAGAGAGGTTTGTTACCTCTTCTTGGAAGCCTGCCCATGTTAAGCTCGTGTCACCCTTCTTCTGGCTCTCATTTGGACCACAAAGCTACATCTGTCCCCTTGGGGTTTTTTTGGCTGGCTTGTTTTGGGGGAGGATGTAGGAATGAGAGAGGTGAGCGTGAGGGAAAACTTGCTCTGTGTCAGATGCCTAATAGCTGCTCTAGCAGATCCACTGGGATATGTTACTAAAAGCATCCTAATGATCTCAGTGTAATGGGCTTGAGCCTTGGAAGCCCGCTTGCTGGGAAGGGGAGCCCAGGGTTTTCTGCTGGGCTCCTGGAGAAGGAAGGCTGGATTCCTGGCAGGGAACAGGGCAGTCAGCAGGAGCTGCTTCAGGTTCAGTTATGTTGGAAAAGACCTGTGAGATCACAGAATCCAACTTTGACTGAACACCACTGCCACGTCCAGTGGCACTTGAACACCTTCAGGGGTGGTGACTCCACCACCTCCCTGGGCAGCCCATTCCAAAGTTTAATGACCCTCTTTAGGGTGCCAGCAGGTACCCATCCCTCCGTGAGGAGAAGCCGGAGGGCAGCCGTATGCAGGGCTTTGGCATGGCAGAGGAATGACTTGGGGGGCTTGGCCAAGCACCGACTACTGCTGTTACCTCAGAGATGTAGATTACCAGAGACTGCAGTTTGTTTGCATGTCAGCTGAGTCCATAAAGAGATGTAATCTGAGGAAAGGGTAATGTTCCTTATAGAAGAACCTGGGTGTTGGTTAAAGAGGGAGCATGGAGCAGCTGGCAGCACATGTGGGAGGAAGAGGTGCTGGGGGAGGTGGCTCCCACCCGGGCTGCAGGAGCAGTACCCGGCTCTTCTGCTGCTCTCCTTCTTCTAACCACTGCAGTTCATGAAGTGCCAACATGAAACCTCCTTTTCTGGCACAGGTGGTGGCCTAGAAAAGAGATGGGCCGTTTCTTACCTGCAAAAATGACGGAAGCAAGGCTCACATGAGAAGGGAGGGTTCATCAGTCCTGGAAGATACCAGTGGAGCCATGAAGACCCCTGGGATAGGTGGCGTTGGTGGGGAAGGGGTAGAAATTAGTGGGGGAGACAGCAGGAATTTAGTTTTCCAGTGGATGGAGAGATGTAAAGGAAATGCATGTACGTGATCCTAAAAGTGCTGCGGTAGAGATTCTCCATAGTTACTGGGATCAGCTTCATTTTCCAAATCATCCTCTGTGTGTGGATGCGAATCTTGAGTGTGGGTAGGGTGAAGTGAGGCTTCTGGGGAAGTATGCTAGCGGGAGGCCAAAAATAAATTATCAAAAGAAAGAATTGAGAAATTAACAAAGCTAAACAGATGTGTGCGGCTCTAAGAAAAGGTTGTTGTATTTGAAAGCATATTTTTGAAAATCCATTTGCTTAGTCATCTTACTGATAAGTTAGCTATTTTTGCCTTCTTTGCTCTGATGACACTTCCCTGTCTATATAATGGGTTTAGCATCTGCATTCTTTTCTAGTTTACAGGGAAAATATATCTGCTAATTTTGAGTTGGCTTTGTAGAATTGCTTTACCTCTTGGCTGTGAAATAAGTAAGATACTGCTCTTAAAACTATTTTCAAGGAGAATTATTTCCCTTCTAAGCCATCTTTTTAACCCATCTCTCATGTCTGCAATCAAATTTGAATAGAGAATATATTTGCCGTTTCAAGTGTAATAAGGACTGTGCCCTTAGCTCCCCCAGACATAAAAGTCATGATGTTTGGGTTCAGCACGGTAATCTACTGGGGAATGAATGCAAGATCAAGGGCATTTGCGGCTTTTTCTTTCTTTGTGTTTGCAGGGGCTGTGGCATTGCTAGCAGGTTGCTCACAAATGGTGTCTTAAGATTACCTCTCTTGCAAGCAGCAAGATTTGCATCTTGCCGTTCCTGTTTGATCTGCAAGTGGTGATGAAGGCTGTATACTTGAATTCAGATTTTCTGAGTAGCAGTCTGCAGTCATTAGGGCAGCGCTTAGACCCCAGAGGCTTTTTCCATGTTTTCATCCTGTTGCAGTAACTGTGTCTCTTGTTATCTTGTTCCTGAGTATTTTCTCTGGTAAGAGGAGACTGTTTGTTGCAGCTGTTAAACCTCAAATGTCTTGAATCTCCCTTAGGGAAGAAAGGCAAGCGTTCCTGAGGTTTCTGCGTAAGTAGACTATGGAAACACCTACATGTCTCTCCCAAGTATACAGCCAGGAGGGATTACTGGTGCTGTCCTAGTCTGCTGATGGATTCTGGGTGGTTCGGCTTGTGATTCCTCCCTTTTGCTAGCTTGCTGTGTTGAAGGGGTTTAGTAAGGGAACTGGGGTTTTTTGTTTGGGCTTTTTTTGGCATGCAATGGTACTGGATGGCTCTGGTTGTTTTTGTCAGAACAGCGAAGCTAGGAGGTGTCAGAGGAAATTATGGATGTTTGTTCGGTTTTCTGGCTGGATATACCATGCGGGTTTTAGAGAAATGTGCTCTGAATAAACATTGGGTGAATCTCCTAGGACTAGCACCGCCTGGGAGCGGGTGTTGGGAGCTGGGCTTATCTTCATGGCAGGATTTTTTAAAAAAATAATGTTTGTAGGAGAAGAGTTTTGTGCCCTGTGTTTGGTTCCCATCGGTTCAGTGATTTGTAATGTTCCTCCGTCTGTTCTCTTTAGAGCCAGCTGGCCAACCTTAGGAGAGGATTATCTGTGTAAAATTCTCCAAAGCTTATACTGCTGACAGAATTCCTTCTTTTCCCCTCTTCCACAGTGCTGGAGGCCAGCCTGGGCCCAGATGTGATCCATTGCCATGCTTAATGTGTTTGGGGTCAACCCCTGGGCTTGTCAGAGCCCCTTGGGAGACGGGTTGTGCCCCGTTCATGGCACTGCACTGGGTGGCAGTGGCAGAGCCAGAGAGGACAGAGCTGCCAGAATGGGAGGGAGCTCTGTCCCAGGCAGCAGCAACTTGGCACCTTACCCAGAGTGACCTGGCCCGAGATGGGAATCTGAGACAGTGTGTGCCATGGTCCCCTCACCCCTGCTGCCCCCTGGGGTCATCTCGCTCCTCATGGCAGACCCAGGGGATGCCATGGTTGCAGGAAGCCCCAGCAGGAAAAAGTGCCAGGTTCCCCAGGGCCTGACTGGGCGGGCATAGGGTCACCTCCTCAGCCAGGGGCAGCCGTGGCTTGGGCATGGGGGGTGGCTTTTGTGTGCCATGAGACATTGTCCAGAAGCAGCCAAGTGCCTGTGGTGCCCACGCCTTGCCTTATGAGCTTGTGCAGGGCATTTATTTTTCCTCTGTGTTAGGAGGTGGCATTTCACAGCTGCTGCAGGCAGGTGCTCACAGGGCTGTGCTAGTGGGTGCTTAGAAGCAACCCGTGTCAATCTTCACTCACCTCTTGCAGCCCACTGCAGTGAGCTGAGGTAGGGGAAGGGCCTCAGCAGCTCCTTTGGACATGGTGTTCCAGCTTCCTGGCCCTGCATCCCTCTCCCTGGATTTGTGCTGGTCTCTTCCAGCTCTGTCAGTCCCCGACAGATCTGGAGCGTGTGTGGCATTTTGGTGCAGCTGCTGTATCTGTTAAACTTGGATCAGTCAGTCGCTGTTAAGGCTTACAATCAGTGTAAAAATCTCTGGGGTGTAGCTATTTACAGAAAAAAAAAAAAAAAACACACCACCCTTCCAGACTTGCATCAAACAGGAGTTTTATTCTCATTAATTGAATTCCTCTAGAGTCTGATAACTTGGGCATGTTGGAATCAGATAAATAAAACCCTCCCTCCCTGGTAGCTATGTAAGCCTTTTCTTAACTCCCTGATCAGAGGGGACTAGGCTCTGCTAAGTAAGTAGCTGAAGATGGAAACTTCTGTATACATCTGCTCATCAGGGAGTGTAGGCAGGAGGATGCTCAGTGTGGTGTATCAGCAGAGGAAGAATTTACCTCATTCCCACCTCTCCTTTTCTCAGTTGAGGAGGAAATATTTTTTGTTTAGTGACAAATGCTGTTTAGTCACTCTCAGACTAATAGCCTGTGTCTACAAACTGAGGCTCTGCTTTCTTCCAGACCTTCAGATAAACTTGCAGCCCTACAAAGTGGCAAGTCTGCTCTTGCTGAAGTCAGGGTGTATTGCCTTTAGAGCATCTCTTGGGCTGTGCTGCCCCATCTCACCGCATGAATTCCAAGATGTGCTGCTCTGGGAGGCAGGAGAGCGTTTGGACTTGTGCCCGAGGTGTGGTGTTGCCGAGCTGCTTCTGTAATCCTGAAAAAATCCAACTTGAAGCTTTTTCCAGAGTCCATTTATCAAGTGAGACTTGTAGTTATGTCCCTTTCTCCATCACATCTCTTGTGTGTAGTTCTTGTCTCGGTGCTGAAGGCTGGGGCCCCTTTTGCTCAGCAGATGCTCTGGGTTAGTCCAGGGTCATTCTTCCCTGTGCCTGGATCACTCATATTGTGACAAGGAACCTGGCTTCCCAGCCAGGCTTTTGTGTTTCTTGGTTTTCAACCAGCACCACTCTTCCCCCGCAGGGTCTTTCTGCTTTCCTCCTCCCCTACCATTCCTGGTGCGACCTCTCTTGTGCACCCTGGACTTGGATTTCGCCCCACCCCTCTTCTGTTGTCAGTATTTCTGCCCCATAGCTGTTCACACCACTGGCACAGTGGCATCTGCCCCCACCCACCCATAGGGCACTTTTTACGCCCTCTCTCCCATCTCCTGGCCTCACCATCTGCTGCTTCTGCTCCCACTGTCGTGCAGTGGCATGGAGCTGGCACGAGTCCTCTGACGATGCTGACCTCCCCTTCTCAGACAGAGCGCGGCTCCTTCCCTCTGCCTTGTCCCTCATAAGCATTATAACTTGCCCTGCTTTACTGAATCCTACTAGTGATACTTCCCCCCCAAGCCTGGATAGCCCCTTGTCTACCTTCGAGTTTGCTCCTCAAACCATAGCAACTTTACAAAGAGAACTGGCATACAAATAAGGGCCTGCCTTTACCAGTGTGTTTGCTCAGTCCAGCTTCTTTCTCCATGCTTTTCACAAAGGTAGAATTTCTAACCTTTTTTGCTTGTCTTAAGGGCCCCAGCTCATTTTCCCTTGTCTCTGTCATTTGTTTTGCTACTCATATCCTCTCTCCCTCAATGCAAAGCTGCTTTATCCCCTCCTCCTCAGCAGCTGCTCTGTCCTCCACAAGCCCCATGGGATTCTCTGTCTGGAGCTTTTGCCTCCCAGCTCTCTGCCAATTTAGTCTGTCTCTGTGATTTACTTTGCAAGGGTGTTCTTAATAGCCCCCGCTGTTCTACATCTCAGTCGTGATCTAGCATTACCTTCCTTGACTTGGCAATTGTCCTTGTGATAAGCGGTTTTGGTCTCTTTCTGGAACGATTTCCTCCAAGTTGTGTTGTCTTTGCCACCTTCTGCCTCTCTGACAGGGATTTTCATATGTCCTCATGAGTATACCCTGCCCAGGTTCAGGGTTTGGGTTTTTTTAGGCCATAAGGGGCCTGTTCTGTGATGTTCTTTACCTCTTCCTACAGTCTCTCCCTCTTGGTAATTTTATCCACTCATAAAAGTTGGACTGGCCGCTCTCTGCTGATACTACAAGGTGGTATTTCTGTTCAAATCAAAATTTTAACTTCTGTCTCTGGTGCTTACCTATATGCATGTGCATGCACCTGGGTCCTTCTGCTTAAGAAGTGTAAGCTGCAGCATTTCCTATCCATCTCTGCCTCTGAAAGTCTTTCAGGTTTCTTTGCTGTCTGCTGGCTCCCCTCAACTCTCAAATTAGTTCCTCCTCCTCTGCTGTGCCAAATGCATTGTGCTTGTCCTCCCCTTTAAAGCCCTTCTTAGCCTTGTTCTACCTTGTCTTTTTTAGTGCTTCTTCCCTCTGTGTGGTTTTTGATTCCCAGCCTCTGCCTCTCCTTGTGTTTCCTCAGGCTGGGTTCTCAGAGAAAGACGACTTATCTGATGGTGCTGCCTCTGCCGCCCCTTTCCGGATAACCTGGAAGCCCTTTGGCCAATTTTACGCAAATTTGACAGGAGTAGAGAGCTCAAAAATAAACGAGTTCCTGCAAGTCTTGTGAACAATGAGTATCTGAGTCAGGGGGGCAGCAGGGGGACTGAAAGAGACCCTTTTCTTCAAGGGCAGTGCCTCCAAATGACTGTGCCAGCTGTAGGAGAAGCTCCAGCTGAAGCTTGCAGTCAAATCATTAGTCTCAGAGACAGCCTCCCTCCTGAAGGCGTAGGAAGCTAGGCTTCATTAATTCTCCTGCTCTTACGGTTGTTTGCTAAAAGTGGTGGCTCGGAGCCCTTTTCTTTTCCTCTGTGTGATTGGGAGTAACCTGCAGCACTGCTTCACCTGCTGCCTTGCCACAAGGCTTGTTAGAGACTTGCCATCAGGGTCTCCCAGCAGAGAGAGACCTTGGCACTTCCTCTCAAGCTGCCTTGCTCTCTCCTCTTCCCTGGCCTCTTCTGACCCATTTGTCGCCTGTCTGAAGGTGCCGTTTCATAGTACGGCTGATCTAGTGGAGTATTCCAGCTGCTAATGAAAGGGTGTTTGCCCCCATCTCCCAAAGAAAAAGTGTTCCTGCTGTCTTAGTGAAAACAAATAACCCTTTCCTTCAGTGGTTCTTTTTTCAGCTCGTATGGGGGTCAGGCATGGGGAGAGGAGTGCACGTGTTGCTAGCAATGAAGCGAGTGGGAAAGCAAGACATCTTTAGCTCAACTGCATTGCGAGGCCACATTTTTAGACAGAATCTCCTGGGAGTGAAGGTTTTTATGCCACTGTTTTCTCTGTAGGGGATCTGGCACAGCGAGGCTGCTCTGAGTAGGTGCTTGGTGCCGAGCTAAAGTAACTCGTGGCCTATAGCAGCAGTGAATTCAGACCTTCACAGGAGGTTTGGGGTTGGCAGGAACCTCGGGAGGTCATCTGATCCAAGCGCCCTGCTCAAGAAGGACTACCTAGAGCACGTTGCTCAGGATCATGTACAATGGCTTTTGAATACCTCCAGGGATGGAGATTCCACAACCTTTTTGGGCAGCCTGTGCCACTGTGCAGTCACCCCTCACTGCTGAGGGTTGTTTTTTGTTTGTTTAATATAAAAAATGTTCTCCTGTGCTTTTCAGCTGGTCATTTCTCCCCAGTGCATCGCCTCGTTCCTCATCAGGGAGGAAAATCGCATCTGATTGTCCTTCTTATTCATTGGTAGTAGTATTGTGTTATGAATGTGCTTAGAGGGAATGATTGTACCTTTCTCCCATCCAGACTGGAAGCAATAGTAACATAAATGCCTCTGCATCCTTTTTTTCTTTTTTTTTTTTTTCTTTTTCTTTCCTTTTCCAAATACCAGAAAGCACCTGTCCTCCCATTTGAAATGAGAGCCTTGGTAATTTGGTGACAACTGCTGGTAGTCTGTGTAGCATGTCAAACTAATAAATTACAGTGTAAGAAGTTGAGGAGTTCTAACATCTTAATTAGTAATAAGAGGCAGCTGAAGAATCTACCTGGATCTGTGTCTGTCTTTCAGGGATGCTGTCTGACTGAATCACAAAGGTTTTTGAGAGGCAGCGTCTTACTGCTGCTTAGTGAACAGGGAAGAAAACAGAAAAATTTGTGGGAAGGAAATGGAAGCTGTCTGCTGTTGTACGGCTATGCTTCATATTCTGGTGATCCTTTGTGGTGAGGTGGGAAAATTATTTTGGAGAAATGCATGCTTTTAGCCAATATGCTTGACCTTGGGGATAAGTCAATTTGCTGTTTACCTGAAAGCTCTTTCTGCTGAAGAAGTACAAGATGGCAGCTTTGCCTTGCAAATTGAATGTTCTCTCATGCTAATGGCCATGGCTGAGGGGCACAAATGTTTCTTTAGCATGCCAGAAGGAAGCGTGAGAGATTGCTCTTGGCTGCATTCATTTCTGGATATTACACTTCTTGCAGTGCCATTCCTGCAGAACTGTGTGCTCCAAAGGAGGAGGGGAGCAAGTGCAGACCCATCCCTAAAGACAGAGCTGGAGTGCTGGAAGAATGGTGTGCTCTGGGAGGCAGGGGGGGGATGTGCAGCAGGGCAGTTTGTCATCAGCTCTTCCAAGCTGTCAATATTTAATAGATCATTGTTAAGTTTCTCTCTGTAGGAGGCAATCGATTTGGGGTTAAGCAATTCGTAAATGGCTGCCTGAGGCTGCTGATTTGGAGGTTGAAAAGGAGATGCTCTGGTCCTGTCCAGAAGAACAAGTGTGCAAGTAAAGGTCCGAGAGAAAATAAGGGTGCTGAACTCCTAAATGTCATCCTTACTAAAGTACGGGAAAATCTTTGGAGTCACTCAGAGCAAGGAGATGGGACTGACGCCAAGTAAGCGTCTTCTGGGAGCGTGGAAAATGGGCCAAAACACTGGAGGGAGTTTCGCTTTGGAGATGAAGGAGGGCACTTGTATGTCTGTCCTTCCTCCCTCTGTTTCAAATGAAGAGAGCAAGAAGCTTTGTTTTTCCTTAGGAAAAAGAAATTTGAGGGAAGGGAAGAAACAAGGCTCTCCATAGATCAGAAGTATTTTGAGAGATCTCTTCATGAAAGGGAGGGAATTCCTTTGATGAGAGGCTGGGTAGTAAATGCTGTTTCCTTTTGGCAAGGGTAATGTGAAGGTGAGATTTATGACTCTGCACTCTTTTCTCCTGGGAGAGTATTTTAAGCATCTGGGATGTTATGAGCTGAATTACAGCAATAATAGGGACATTCTGTTGTTTAATATTGGGAAGGATTGCAGAGCATGCAGGAAAATGAAAAAAAAAAAGTGACATTAAAACGTTATTGACTGTGAAACAAAATGAAGTTTCTTATTGTCCGAGAGTGAGTGATCACACAGGGAATAGTGTTTGACAATTCTTAGACTGACCCTGGATGTTGAACATGTAGGACTTGAAGACTAAAGAAGGATAATAAAAAGAAATACAGGGGCTGCAGGGCATAATGAACTATGTCAGAAATTTCCTGCCTAGCTTTGTTGCTCGAACAATTCCATTTCACCTCTTTCCCTTGATGGGCTGGGAACACATACCAGCTAAGAGTTCAGCCCTCTGAAATGTGTGTTGATGCTTCGTAGCTTTGGTACTGGTACATGGCAATGCTGAATCTTTTAGAGGTCTGGGAGCAGCATTAGGGACACCAAGGTAAATGACGTGTCCTTACATGTGTTGTAAGTGCTAAAAGAATGGAAGAAAAAAACACACACAAAGGAACCTTAGGAGACTTCACTTTTCGTGCAGGTCTACATTAAGTCTTACAGTGAGTACCTGTGGGTTACGGCTTCAAAGCTCAGGCTGGGGAGGTGGTAATGAAGCCATCACTGCTTTTCATTGGAAAATATAAAAGTAGGCATTGCCTTGGGCATTCCAGCAGACCACTGTAAATGCTGCTGTGTATTGTAGTGCTTAACCAGACCTGGAACCAACCGTAGTGTTATAAGTCACTAGGGCATGTATTCAGTGGGCTGTAAGCAAGAATAAACTCCTGAGGATAAGACACAGGGAGCAATGCAAGTTAGAAGTACTGCGTGGGCAATCCAACACTTCCTGCCTGCATATTCCCAATATAAGTATAATCTGCCAGGGAGCTTCTGCTTGTGTATTTTTCCCATAACGATCAGGGTAACGGTGGTATGGTATGAGAAGAACATGCTGATCTGAGTTGGAAAGGGCTGCAAAACTTCTGTTGTGACCTTGCAGGAAGAGAAATAGATTGATGGGATGGGCTCCACTTTAAGTGCAGAAAAGAGCCTGTAGTGCTACTGGAGCTCTGTGCCCTTCTATGAGGTTAATCAAAAACTGGTATTGCTTTTGGTGAATACAAGAGTTGCAGATTATTAGGGACTTTTCTTTTTTGTCCTCTGAGGATCTTTGCAGGAAAACAGTAGAACTGTAATAAACAGTGAGCGTGTTGGAGAAAGATTTACCATTATGGATCTGAACCAGCAGGGCAGCCAGCTCAGTCTCTCCCTTGTACATCAGCATGTGTTGTTATTCACCACCTACATCAGGTACACCTTGTTCCACCAGCTGCTTCAAAGTCCATCTGAAGTAAGGAGGGTGAGCACCATGAGCTCCCGAGCTTGAGGACCTGTGTGCCCAGCTGTCCTCCTTCCTTTTGTTAATACAAAATTAGAGAGTATCACTCTTTTTTTCTGACCACAGGAGTGGCTGGCTGGCTTCTGGAGGCTTAGCTCTCTGACTTTTCAAAGTAAAGCTGTACTTGATTAAAGAGTAGTTTCAGCTTCAGTGCAGCAAAGTAACTTTAAATCCACTTTCTGATGGGGTGATCGAGAAGGATAGAACTGTAAGAGCAGGGAGATCTTGTGTTGTGTATACCCTGTGGCAGATTCTGTCTGTGTTGTCCTTTCAAAAAGTAAATGTCCATCAGAGGAGGAAAGTAAATGTCTGTCAGAGGAAGCTGTAGTGTGAGATGCCTCAGTCTCACAAAGCAGCCTTTCTGGTGCCTCGCTTTCCTTGCTTCTGGGAAATTAAAACGTAGCCAGCTCCCATGACCAACCTGAATCTCTGCTGTTCCAGTCCAAGCCTATTGTTTCTTGTCCTATCAGTGTCCAGTGTAGATAATGAATTATTCCTTCATCCTTTCAGGATTTTTAGAAGTTTAAAAGTTTTAGTAATACAGATGATCTGTGACTCAGGAATATGCCGTTCTAAGGTGGTGTTAAAACTAGCATATTTTAACATGCCTAATTGTAGACACAGGGAAGGAGCAGTTAGAGGAATGTGACATCCATATAGTATGTTGTTTTCTTTAAAAAATGGGGGAAAAAATCACAAGGGTAGATCACATTTCGCACTGTGCATCTGCAGAATACCAGTGCCACACTGGGGAAAGTAAGGAGGTCTTCTGTCAATATAAGGACCAGATCTGAGAAGAACCAAAGGATGTAAAATGGCTCTGATCTTGGTGAGGGGTTTGGATGTCTGGCTGGATGCATAATTATAGGAGAGGTACAAGACCTCTTTTACAGTCAGAACGTGGGAAGCTTGGCACAGGCCACAGCAATCTATGGTGATTAAAAGAAATGTCACCTCTTTCATATTTATTGAAAACATTTTTCTTAAAAGACAGTAAACATCTGCTGTGGAAGTGAGCTGCTGTGAGACAGAGCAGCGAGCAGAGATGAGTGAAAGCAGTTGTGTTGGAAGAACAAAGAGCTTCATTGGCGGCTCCTGTCTTGTTTGCCCATGCTTTGATATTTCCCCACTGATTGTGGTATTTCCATACCAATTATTGTATAAATTGCCCCTGGCTGACCTCTCCACTTAGCCATCTTTAGTTGGCTTAGCAGTGGGAGGAATTTGAATGAGGAGTGAATTGCTTTTAGAGTTGGTTCAGGAGGACAGTCCATGTGCTGTGAGTGGTGGGATGGTGTCAGGAGTGGAGGAGGATAGGGGATGAGGCACCCTTGGCTGCATGATTTAAACATCAAAGCAAAAGGATGGAGGTAGGGACAGAGTTGTTCTGCAGGTGGCTTCAGTGACACTTTCAGTACACTGAACTCACTTAGCATGACTAAAAAATACACCAAGCAAAATACTAGATTTTCCCAGAATGAGACTTTATGGTAATAGGGGGAGGGCTACCACATGTTTTCTTCTGATAGCATTGTTTTCTTCCATCTGGCAGCAGGTTGCAGTGTACAGAGATTGTCCCTGCTGTGACTCATTTATGCAAAAATTAAGCTTGAACCTAATTTTTATTTGTGCACCTTAACAGGAGTCTTCACAGAATAGGAGGTGTGTGTTGTTAGAAGATTTTCTGTGTTCTGGTTGCCTGTTGGGACGGTCTCCCTGAGAGATAATATTAGTCTTCAGCCCATGAAAAAAAGGTGATGGCTGCTTGGGGAAATGTTCTCAATTGTGAGCTTGGAAGAGCCTTCCTGAAATGAATTTGTGTTTTGTGGGTATCAGCCCCACTGTGAAGTCCAGAGAAAAAGCAGGGACTAAGTAATGGGATAGCTTTGGCAAGAGCCAACTGCATCCTCCCTGGCTGACAAAAAGGAGAGAAGGGCCATCCCCTGGGAGACTAAAAAATCAATCTGAATTAAGATGGAATATGAGCTTGGAGGGTGTTAACTGCCCCTGAGTGATTCACTGGAAGCGAAGGCCTGTGCAGGGCTGGATGCTCTTGTTTTGGGGTGGGGGAGTGGAAACACTGAGGAGGAGAGAGTCAAAGGGAGTCCTGCTTGCTGGGCTGCGAGGAACTGAGTGTGCCCTGTAACTTTGTGAAGGCAGCCAGCACAGGGGCTGCTGCAGCTCAAAGGCAGGAGGGCAGCAGTTGCCACAGCCCTTGGAGCACTTGGCCATGGCACCTGCTCTGGGGTTGTGCGTGCCCAGAGCATCTCTCAAGCTCAAGGAAACAGGCACTTTGGCATGACTGCTCTTTAGCACTTGTGTCTGAATTGTCTTCATTACTGGGGACTTTCTGCCAGGTCCTGTGGTCTGCTGCAGATGCTAATTTGTCATAGCCAAATAGGATTTATGCACGCTCCCCTTCCCTTCCCTGCATACGGGCACCAGCTCCCACGTCAGGGCTGAGAGTGTTTGGAGGGAGCCAGCTCAGTTGGCCGTGCTCAGAGCAGAGACAGCCACACTTCTAGAGAAAAAGCTGAAATGGTGCCCTTTTTAGCTTCTGTTGTGGTATAGCCGGTGCACAGTGTGCAGACCAGATGTGACCCATGTGGCTGAAGAGCATAGCCTGCAATGGCATGGGTTGTGAAGGGGCATGAGGACAACTGTGCCAGTTCAAAGTCTTCCACCTAGCTCAGTATCAAACCTCAAAAAGCTGTAGGCAGGCAGCTGTGCAATTGTAGCTTGTTTTGGAAGCCTCACAAGCCCAGTGTGACTTGACTATTTAGTAGCCCTCTTTCAAGTATTTGTCTCACCCATATTTCAGCCCGTGTCAACTTTCCACATCCATGGCACCCTTTGGCACGGACATCTGCAGATATGCTACATGCAGCTGCCAGAACTGCCACACTTGTTATAAAGCTGGATCTGACCAGTTTCCGTTGACGCCCTTGATTTTTAAGCCTGGAGAGATGGTAAATGGTCGATTCTTGCCCATCCTTTCCATGGAATACATATTTGTGTAAACCTTTACCATATCCCCTTCAGGTCATCTTTTTTTCCAGGCTCCATTATTTCTAACGTAGAAGCCATTCCCTAGTGTTTGTCAGCATTGTTGCTCTTCTCTTGACATGTTCTCGGGAGCACCTGTAAATTGAACAAGCAGCAAAACCCAGATGTGTGCTGTGTATTTGTGCAAGGGAAAGGGATCTCTTTGGAAATGTTTTCTGTCCAGTAACTGTATTCAAAGGCACAAATTAATTTTGAAAGGAAATTTAGGATTAGTATTGTCAGTTGTTGACAAATACTGCTTTAGAGTTTCTGAGTGAAGGAAAACTGCTGTAGAACTGCAGGGGTAGAAACATCCCTTCAAGCTGCGTGTTCAGCGCTGTCAGCCCTACACTTACGGAAGATATGGAAAAATATAATGACTTTTTAGTTGCTCGGAGTGATTAGACCCAGGATAATAGTCCTAAGAGCTCAAGTTTCTCCTTTGGAGTAAATGACTACTGGCAGTAATTATTGATATGTAAGATACCTTGATGCAACTGCTGTAGTGCCTTTGGATGTGGTGAAGACATAACCTACACTCTTCTGAGACGGGGAGACTTTTCACAAGAGGTTCCTCATAATTCTGCCATGAGTTTTTATTTATTCTTTTGATGTGTTAATGCTGTGGCGGTTTCTATGTGCTCAGCCATCTTTTCTATCATTACGCTTATCTTGCAGTAAGCCTTGAATCAATGTTCTCAGGTACAATTTCGCACGCTTGTTCTTCTGAAAGGTACCTGAAAATCCACCTCCTTCCCAAAGGGTAAATGTTTGTCACTTTCTGAAATGTGGCTTCTTCAAACTACTTCAAATCAGACACCTGAGATGACCAATTGCATGCGGAAAACCTGAGCTCCGCATGTGGAGAGGTCAGCTCTTGCCATGGTTATCTGAGATTCCTGTGAGGGTACGGGTTTTGCAAAGACACTGTGTATACTCAGAAGCTGAGCTTCAGCACTTTCTGGGTGAGATGGCCGGATGGCAGGGATGCTTGATGCCTCTTCCTTGCCCATTCATTGAGTGGAGAGGCATTCCAGTCCTGGCTGTGATATGACAAGGGAGACTCAAATGACTTTGTGACTGACATTGCATTTCTCCCTTGCCTTTCCCCTGTTTTTCAGAGCTGTTTCCCGTGGCATTTGCTGTGGCCCTGGAGCCTGCTGGGTGGGTAGGCATAGGGGAGGTGCGGGGACCAGGCATCTGCAGCTTCCTGGGTCCTGCACTATCCCTTGTTTCCTGACCTTGAGTCTAATCACCCACCTCTTGCCTCTGCTGCCTGCTCTTATCCCCTGTGCACTGCCTGGCTCCCAGATGGGGCTGGGGAGATGGGTAAGCCAGCGGAAGCGTTGAGAGCTGCCTGGCTGTTGTTGGGCTTACTCTTAGCTCAAAAGGCTGGCAACAATAGCCTTCATCTGTAGGGGATAAGGATCAGGGAACACTTCCTCCTTATCTCGAGGGATTTGCTGTCCTTTGGAAAAAAACAGGCGCACAAATCTGTAATTTCTTATTAATTTTAAAGTAGCACTTGGCTCGCTACCTCCTCCATATCAGCCCTTGCGTTGTCAGTAAATCATATTGGATTTGCAATTAAAAGCCACCTGTGCCAGTGCAGTACCAGCCAAGTGCCACCATAACTGTCTCCTGGGCGTCCTAGAGAAGGTGTGGAGTACACAGCTCCTCCTCCAGTGAGCTCTTCTCTCACTTCAAGAGGGAAAGATAAGAGTTTAAAATGGGATTTCAGGCGCATTATTTTTGTTAATCAGAATGCTTGTTCCATAAGAAATGCAGTTCTTTTCTGGATACTGTGTGTTCATGGATATAGCAATTCCCAGGGCTTGAAGAATGCCAAACATCATACAAAAGGCAACTGTTTAAGGAGAAAACTTGTAGTGCTGGATGTCTGCCTCGGGCTGATTGTTTTTCTCTTTCCCTCTCTTGATTAAAATAGTTTGTTGGAGAAGTATCTCTGCCTCTGCTCTATGGAGTTCTTTTAAGTTTTGAAAAGCATTTGTGCCCAACTGTGTTGGAGCAGGAGTTTGGAGACAGGCACAGGGAATAGAACTGTGGATGTGCTGCTCCTTGCCCCTCTGGAGATCCAGCCTGTTCCTCCAACTGCTAAGCCTTTGTGTCTGTCTCACTTCTGGGACAACAACTTGCTGCAAGTTGTAACAAACTCCCTGACTGTTTTGTCTTCTACCCACACTGGAACTAGGCAGGACTGTTTTTGCACTGTGTTCTTCTGTCCCCTCAGCTGCCTGGGCTCCTGAGCCAGAACGGGAACAAAGGAACTCTTTGGCTCTTAACTCTCTCACTTTTGGTTGGATTAGGAAGGTGCAGCAATCCAGGGCAAGAGGGAATAGGAGAGGAGGAATTTCTGTTCTAAACCTGGAGGAGGACGCCAGGTTTTAGGGTTACAATCAAGGTCCCAAAAACCACTGGCAAGGGAAGAGAGGAAGCGTATGTAGTGCTGGCCATGGGGGTGGTGGGATTTGACATCTACCAAAAGGTTGCCTGCATCAGGGCACAGAGATCTGTGCTGTGGGTCCCCAAGGTTGTGATCTTGCCAGCGAGCTTTGGAAGGCCGTGTCTGATAAAATGGTGTTTTTGAACTAGATAGCTGGAAAACTCCTCAAAGAATTCCTGTGTAAAAAATCCAGCACTGTGTTAAAAGATCGCACAACAAGGTCATGCACTTAGCTGACAAATACCTGGATGAGTGTTGTGTGTGCAACTTTTTAATTCCTACTGCTGCATGTTTGATTTGTTGTGCAATTTTAAATGTGTCATTGCATGTGGAGTATCTGCATGCTGTAGCAAGGCTACACGTGAATACAAAAATTGGATTATGAGCTGTCTTTAAGTGTGTAAGAAAGATCTTACCCTTCCTGCTGCTTTAAAAACAGTTTACTTCAAAGGCTATAGTATTTGCTTTGTCCTTTGGCCTTTATGGGGTGAGAGAAGAGGCTGGCTGCAGCGTAGATGTGTTAGTTGTCTCTAGTGGTATCTAGAGATATCCTCCCTCAGGATGAGGGGTTGGTACAGCAAACAGTGGGGGAGTGTTTGCCTCTGTTGTTCCTCTCCCTGTTTGTTTCAAACGTGCTAGCTTTCCCTGGTCCTCCCCTTAAATCATATTATTTCATAAAGAGTAAAAAGAAACATAATTTGGAGCAGCAGCAAGCTGAGCCCAAGTTAATAGTTTGAATTGCACTCCATCTGTTCAGCTGCATGCCCTGATGGATGTGCTGAACCCATTTTTCACAATTTGTTTTAAGCTGCTAAGAACCCATCTCTCCTGGCTTCAATCCAGGCTGGCTGTGGAGGGAAACTTCATATCTGGACATCCCTGTCCAGAGGGTGGGATTGAATCAATAATCTCCAGATGCAAGGCTACCTCTTCACCTGCAAGATGCCAGTTTTTGAAAGGTTAAATCCTTCTCTGTACTTGAAAATTGTTGTTGAAAATTAGAGGGAGGGGAAACCCCCCAACATACACAAGCACAGAGGGGATGAAATTTGCAAACGTGATTATGCAGGACCTGCTTTAAATCGGCTTATTGCTGTTTTATGATGGCAAGCAAGCAGTCACAGAAGCCAGGATGATTGGCCTTGCCATGTGTGCAGGCGGCTGGTAACTCAATAACCGATGAACACCCACCGTGGTCTCCAGACCTCGAGCCTTTGATGTAGCAACAAACAAGATAGATTGCTGTAATTTATCCGGCCCCTGGAGGGCTGTGCTGGTAATGTGCCATGAGCCCAGGGGCCAGCCATCCATAATCTGTGTAAAAATACAGTGGATGGCAGTCACCGTGCCGCGGGGTTGTCTTTGTTTGGCGCTGCACACACGTCTGTGTGTGTACAACGCCCTGCGCTGGGTCTCGACTTCAGCAGCCAGGGGCAGCACAGCCTCAGTGGAACGTGCCCACTCCCTCCGTTAACTTCAGCTGGTTTTGTTATGTGCTAAATACACACCTTTCAAAGAGACTCGGAAAGGCAGTGCTGGAAACTCTGTGTGCCTTTGCAGGCGTATCAGAGACTGGAGAAGGTGTGCTGGGTCTGTGGGAAAAAGAATGGGATTTCGTAGCAGCTGAAGCCTCTGGCAGGTTTGCTGATGGAGGGCAGGCGCTTGGGGCATTGCAGCTGGGGGGCTCAGACACCAAAGGAGAGGGAGTGTGGCCTCCTGGCTTGCAGATGGTCCTCTCTCTCCAGGTAGTCCTGAATTGGGCTATGCCAGGAGATTGGGGAGTCACTGCTGAACTTAGTAGCCCCAAGCAGCAGCTCCCTGGCCACCCTTAACACCTCCTAGTGCCCTCTGGCAGCAGCCTGTGCCTGGGATCACAGGGTGTTTGAATTAGAAAGTAAAACTAGTACTGAAAACAAAGGCCTGCCACCTTGAGCGTCTGGTTTGTTACTGTGCAGGGCAGTGCACTTTGATGCATGCATTCTTAATGCTGCCCAACAAGGGGTGTTTACATTACCTCTACACTGCTACTTTCATGGGGCTTTTTGAAAGAAAAAGTTTCCATTGAGTCAGCAAGAAAGCTGGGGGTGCTGTGCCGGAGGCTGATGTGCCAGCTGGAAATGGGGTGCGAGGACTTGCCCAGCATGGCCATGGAAGGAGTAGGACGGGTATATCCGGGTGAGGTTCGGGGATTGCTTGTCGGGAAGTAACGCTGGGCTCCTCTCCTCCCACAGGCATGGCACTGGCCCAGCGGCAAGTGACGGTGCAGGAGGGACCCCTGTACCGCACAGAGGGCTCCCACGTCACGCTGTGGTGCAAGGTGAGCGGCTACCAGGGCCCGGCGGAGCAGAACTTCCAGTGGTCCATCTACCTGCCCTCGGCCCCCGAGCGGGAGGTGCAGATCGTCAGCACCGTCGACCCCTCGTTCCCCTATGCCATCTACACCCAGCGCGTGCGCGGCCGCGGGATCTACGTGGAGCGGGTGCAGGGGGACGCCGTCCTGCTGCACATCACGGAGCTGCAGGACCGGGACGCCGGGGAGTACGAGTGCCACACGCCCAACACCGACGAGAGGTACTTCGGGAGCTACAGCGCCAAGATGAACCTCGTGGGTAAGCTGTCCTGCCACCAACAGCGCGGCCGGGGCAGTGGGGGGTGTCTCCCAAGCCGGAGCATGGCACAAACCCTTGGACCCCCTTGTGCAATGGAGTTTACATAAGCTGTCAGGAAAAAAAAAAAAAAAAAAAACCAAAACAGAAAACCGTAGTGGAGAATAGGAGCAGAGAGCAGGTGGCACAGTGGTGTGAATTGCAGGAGATCGTGGTATGGAGATGTAGGACATACTGAGCTTTCTCCAGTAATAAGACCCTTAGAGAAATGAGATGCCAGGCAGAGGAACGTCTGAAGCCATGGCTGAAAGAAAGACAGATGTAAAACTGATTTACACAGAGGAAAAGGAGCAGGGAGTCTGCATCAGATGGCACAAACCACAGAAGAGAGGTGGCTAAAGGTGGCAAAATAGTGGAGCAGGGAAGAGAGGAGCGATAAGGAGAGGCACCTAAAAGGAACAGAAGACATGGTCATCTTCAGGGTCTTAACCGAGGGTGGTGCTGAATGCAGCCTGAAACCAGCACACTGATCAGATTGAGCTGTCTGCAGATGAACATGGGGAAATTGGTTTGATGGTTTGTGGTTTGTGTTTTTTTTGGTCTGCGTTAGAAAAATCAAAAAGTGGTTCTCTAAAATCTGGAGTAATTCCACAGCACCTCTGACTAGCTGATTTGACCTTTCCAAGCTTCAGCTTTGCTTTCTGTACCTCAAAACAGGGTTGTATTTGAAGAGTCTAACTCAGCTAACAGTCAAAAAGGTTTCATCAAACTCTTTGGTTGAAGGACCCCTAAAAGAGCTTCTTTGCAGCAGAGATATCCCTCTAGCAAATTTAAGCCCAAAGGCAGCAAGCAGGCTTGCTTCCCCTGGGGAGGAGATATCTGTGAGCCTGCAGGTTGGAAAGCACTTGGAAGTTACCCAGCCGTGCAAACCAGCGAGGGTGTTGCCGGTTCAGGCGCTGTTGACACAGGGAACCCAGTGTGAAGGGAGCCAAAGTGTGATTTAAATCATAGTAGCTCTCTTCTGGGTTGTGCTTTTTGCTTCCAGCTTGTGTACAGGTGAAGTCCCACAATATGGGTGCAGGTGCTTGTTTAGCTGCCTGCTTTCCCACCTGATGTCCATGAGCAGCAGGGACGTAGATGCCTAAATGTTCTTCTGTTCTTTTGTAGTGCTGTGATTTGCTTCAGGTGTCCAGATTTGCTGTTCCCACTTCAGTTTAAACAAGACTGAGTCAGCACTGCTGCTGTAGAGTCACCTGAGGGAGTGAAGCCCGTTGAAACCAACACCCAGTGAAAAAAAGTGCCTGTGGGCAGAGTGAGGTTTCGGCAGTCAGAGCTGGATGCTGGGTTGCTCTGCCAGGGAGCTGTTTTCCCTGTGGAAACCTGTGAGCTGGATCCTTACAGGAGAGGCACTGGATCAAGCCACAGAGTGGGGTCAAGTTCTTCAGGATGGGCCTGCAGGCAAGCACAGTCAGCATATCCCATGGCTGGACAGTAGGGAGCTCCTCCACTGCTGTCACGGGGTTTGGGATACCAGGACACTCCTGGTTGGAACCACAGCTCAGCAGCTGCTTGGGTGACCAGCCAAGGCTGGACTGGTACACTTTTGCTCTGACCTACCCTTGCCACGGCTATGTGGCTTTTAAGGTTTGAAACTCTGTAGGCACCCATGAGTAGTGCTTTGAGGACATTGGCTTTGGGGCTTACATGTGTCAGAGATACTCAAGAAAATGAATCTAAAGTAACTTTTAGTGGATTAGTTAAATCACATTATACCCCTTCATGGATGCTTGCGCTCAGGATTTTGGGCCCTAATTTGGCTTAATTAATTCCTGAAAATTCACTTGAGAGATGACTTAGGGTCACTTGTCTTTTGAATGTGTGCATCTGTGTAAGGTGTTTTCTGTGGTTTAGACAAACTCTGTTAGGAACTGAATTTTCCAGAGCATTTCCTGTAGACAACAGGCCCTTACAGAGAGCCTTCCCTCTGGCTCCCATTCCTGTGAACCCGTGCTGACTTCAGCCCTGTTGGACTCTGAAGTCCTGCCAGGGAAATGGGCTTTTCTCTGTAGGGCAGGACAGAGCACATGCCCTTTCTTTTTTTCCTGCTATTTTAGCTCTCAGCTACAGGTCCTGGATTTTCAAGCTGGCTTTATTTCTGCAGACAGTGTGCAAGGAGAAGTAGACAAGAGCTAAATGAGAGTTACTATTCTCATTTTCTCAGAACCAGAACCAAACTTTTTTTTCTTTCATCCAGTTATGAATTTTTAATTGACTCATTAGATTGAGTGGCTCCTTTTTGGCAGCAGTGATGCCTGAAGGGAGACAGGTTTGTTAGCATCTCTATTCTCTCCATTTACGTGTGAAATGGATGGGTTTGAAGCACTGTTGATTTTTAGACTTGCTGCTCTGGGATGTTGGACCTGTTGTGTCCCGTGGTTTAGTAGAGAGGTGAAGGAATGTTTCTTCCCTTTTCCACCTGCATGATAGAGCCCTGTGATGGGGTAGCTGGATGGGGCCCTGGTGCAGCAGCACGTGGGGCTGCTGTCTGCCCTGGGACATCTCAGCAGAGCAGCTGCAATGTGTCTCTGCTCCTGCCATCACAAGAATTATTGACAGCCATGTATCCAGAGCCCTGCAGCTGCTAAAAAATAATCTTGTCAGCTTCAGCAGTGTGCCAGTTGGGCTTGAAAGTACGCTTCTGTCTACCTCATGAACAGTAAGCATGGTTGGTTCTCCCTCTCCTGTTTTTGGTGTTTCCACTCAAGATTCCTTTTCTTTCATTGAGATCTTGGCCAGGATCTAATGCTGCTTTGAGGACCTGATGGCCTGGAGTAAGAAGTACTCCCCAGGCACTCTGTGGGCCTCTTATCTGAATTTAGGCATGCAGCACAAGTGCTAATCTCACTGAAGCTAGGAAATGAGGCCAGTCATGTGGTTCAAGGGCCTTCTGCCATGCAAACATGTGTATCAAGGCTTAATCTTTTTCACAACCAGTCTTCAATTTCCTTTTATTGCTTCAAAAACAAGCCTTTCTATATCTTGCTGCTTCTTTTCTAGTCACCTCCTGAGCTGTGTCATTGGGAAGATGTTGTACCTGTGCTGTGAGGTGTGTTAGGAGGAAGAATTTAGGACAAGTCAGACTGAATTGTGGGTGCTGAGGGAGGTGGCAAAAAAAAAAAAAAGGGGGGGGGGTACAGCTCTTCAGGATGCGGTGGAACCATGGCCTTGTGATTGATATATGAGGAAGGATTGGCCCATGTACAAGGTCTGCAACTTTCTGTGCCCTCAGAGTTCAGGCTGATACAGAATTGTTGAGGCTAGTTCATGCTCTTTTTCTCAGCGTGGGGGGGAAAGATTTTGGAAGATCTCCTAAGTGGCCTCCCACTCATTTAACACCAGACTCATTGCATAAGGTAGATGTTAAGGCAATATCTGCCATCAGAGGACAGAGAGGAACAAATCTGCAGAGCAATTCACGTTTGTTTAAATTAAATGCATCCTTCTCCATGTTGACTAAAGGGAGATCCTAGATATTAGACTCATGCTGGGCAGCAGTGGCTGAAGACTTGGCTGCTTTTGGAAACTTACCCCATAAGTCTTTCTGAGCAACTGATGGGAATTTTGGCTTCGTGGTTGAATTGGGAAGGCACTTAAGCATACTGAAGGGGGGAGTTACAAAACTTATATTTGACTGATTAAATAGGGGATCTGGGGACCATACGCACCTGACTGGCAACTGTACTGGGACCTTGGCCTGCTTGTTGCTGTCTGTGAGAAGTCTGTGGGCTGTTTATTCACTTTTTGAAGAAGTTAAGGACAGCAGATGATTTGCAGATGAAGGGAAGCAGCATCCCAGAAACACAGCGTGGCCACTGACAGGACAATGGTATTTTCCAGAAGAGGAGGTTTCTGTGCAGTAATTTAGGTGGTGAAGCTGCAAGGATGGCTGTGCAAACTGAAATGCTGGTTTGTGCTTCTCGTATTGATGGGTAAGCTTGCTATAGGGTAGAACTGAGCACATGGCAGTTCCTTCAGTATGCGTGAGTCACTGCAGATTTGTACTCCACTGTGTCTCTGCAATGAGTTGTTTGTGTGCCTGTACCCTTCCTTAGATAACAGCAAAGGGGCCCAGGTCTAACCTCTTCAGAAGCTTCAGACTTTTATCTCCACGTTTTTTCATCTGTGCTCCCAAAAATGTTGAGCTCTTTTTCAGAGTAAGTGATTTGAGGGAAGAAATCAAGCTTTGAGGTTTTTCTTAAACAGGTAGTGATAGAACAGGAGGAAAGGTTTCAAAGCACTTGAGGGGGTGGCAGCCCTTTTACTCTTTATTTTGGGGGAAGCAGCTGTACAGCATCAAACCCAAACAAGTTAAAGCAAAAAAAAAAATTAAAGGGGTTTGGATGGGAGGAGAGACCTCGGTACCACAGACTGGGAAGAAGCCATTTCACTGCAGACTTGAAAAACAAGGAGCACTCAGGCACAGCTGCCTCTGCAGTGGGCAGGAGCTGCTGTGTAGTTGGTAGTGCCTGCAGGGCTGGTCACCAGCATCTCCTTCCTGCCAGGTTTAGGTGAAAGTGGGGCAGAGAGGCTTTGTGCTAGCTAGGGGCTATTCAGTGGCTCCCTTGTCTGCCCTCTCAGCCTGGCCACGCTTCTGCTCTCTGCTACTTCACTCTGGTCTCACCCTGCCTGGGTAGGCTGGTGCCTTGACCTCTGCCCGGTCCCCCTGGTCCTGCATGGCTGTGATGGCTCCCAGGGGCTGGATGTGTTTGTTTTTTTTTTGGCTGGCAGCCCGACTGTAGTGAAGTTTCAGTGTCGTGCCAGGCTTAGGAGTGGTGGTGGGCAAGGGCATTGGTTGGATGAAGAGCCAGCTGCCTCTCTGCCTGAGGTCAAGCTGGCTGTGGCTCTTCTTGGTGGGGTCTTGTCTCCTGATGCTGAGCTGCCCAAGTTGCTTGTAGCTCTCCGCACCAGAAATCAGTCCATGCTTTTAGGAGCGTGTCCTGAAGGGATCCTCTGTGCTCTTCAGCTGTGCCATGTAACTGTGGCCACTTGCAAGCCCATGGCTGGGACGGGGAGGATGTCTGTAGGTGTGTATAAGAGGCATTGGTGGCACAGGAACTGCAAGAAAGATTTATGCAGGCTGAGCACTGGAATGAAGGGAGCTGCACGTGTCTCAGACAAACATTCAAGAGGAAAAGCAAGTCTTTTGTTGAACTTGCGACCAGAAACCTCCAGAATCTCTCTGCTGAGAAATAAAGAGCATGTAGAAGGCAAAGAAAAAACAGGACTTTAGTTAGTCCACACCAGCAGCTCCCCCTCTGCTTCGTCAGGTTCCGCCATACGTGATCTGTCTGTTCACAGAGCAGAGGGCTGAAAGTCACGTCACAGCTTTGCCGGGTTTGGTTGGGAGAGCACAGTCTGCTCCTGGGAACCTGGGGGGACTCAGGGTGAGAGCAGTCACTTCTCATCGTGTGGGGCACATGGATCCTTTGGCTGCTGTTTTGTTCCAGCTGTCAGCTGGGCTGAAGGTGGCTTTGCTTGAGGGAAGTGTCGAAGAGAGGGACGGCAGTCTCACAGACAAGCATCTACCAGTTTTGATAGAAGTCTTTGGGGGCTCTTCCTTCTCTGCTGCCTTTTTTTTTTTATTCTTCTTCTTCACCTGAGAGACAGGGAGAAGTGTTTGTCACTGTACTTGAGTGAGCAGCTTGTGTCCTGGGGAGACTGGGCTTTTTGCAGCTGAGCAACAATAGGCAAAAATCGAAACAAGCAGTTCAGCCTGTCCTGAAAGGTTGCACAGGCTTCATCTCTGGAGGGTTTCAAGACCTGACAGGATCAAACTCTGAAGCAGCCCGGTCTGACCTTATAGCTGACCCTGCTTGACCCTGTAGCTGCACTGCAGACCCCCCAAGGTCCCTTCCACGCCGAATTGTCCCATGCTCCTGTGAGCTTGGCTGAGCTGCAGGAGGAACCACTCTTAGGCAGCAGTTTGGAGGGAGGGTGCTGAAGAGTGGAGTTTGAAGGGTCAGTGCTAAATAATGACATGAAATTGGTGATCTCAGCCTGGTGAGAACAGCAAGGACCAGCTGTACCTCCCCAAATTCTTTTTTTCTGGCGCAGTTTTTGTATTTCATATTGCTCTTATTTCTTCGGTGGGGTTGCAGGAGTTGGTCTCTATTGCTCTGCTGTGGTGTATGAAGGTAGAACTTGGGAATCCTAAGCACAGACATCCTGATCTCTGAGGCCATCTCGGCAGCTTGGCTACCTCTGTGAGGCTTGTGTGTGCCTTATCTGGGCAAACCCTGTGAGTTTACCACAGTAAGCTGTAGGACTGGGTGTTGTGCTTTGTGAGTTACATTCATCTTGGCCTGTTTGGGCTTTGCTTGTTGCAGTAATTAGCTCCCCAGAGGAGTAAAATGTCCTTCACTTTCAAATTACCCTTTAGCTGACTTTAAAAAGAGGTTTAAAAAAAAAAATCAAATGCCTTCTTATAGGTGGTCCTTTGCAACTAGACACAGGGTATTTTATTATTAGTGTCCCCCTTTATATGCCCAAATGTCTGTAATAACCTTCAAAAAAAATTGACCTTTGCTTCTCTGCTTTTTCCTTCTGTTTCTGCTATGAATGGGAAGGACGAGTTTGTCTGTTAATGGGGGAGGAATGAGGAGGGGTAAACATATCTACCTCTGGCATTTCCTATGGATGCCCTGTGGGGAATTGCACCAGCAAACCAGAGTACCTGGTTGGTGATGCTGCAGACATCGGGCCCTAGCATGCTTCCAACTTGCTGCATGTCCCTGGAAATGGCACTCTCCATCTTCCCCACCATTTTCCAGCTGGTAAAATTAGGGATAATAGCATACAAGCCTTTCACAAAGTCTAAGCTAAATAATTGTGATGTGCTTTGAGCTCCTCCGATAGTGGGGAATAGAAACAAAGGCTTATATTCTAGCTTTGCCTGATAATGATGCTGAATAGGATTCATCTCCAGTCCTGCTTAGTCATTCCTGATATCCTGAAAGTATAGCTGCCTAAGCTCACTGAATTTCCCCCTTGCAGAAGCTGTGAGGCTGATGGGCACTGCCCGCCTGGGAGGGTGGTGGTCAGCAGTGCCGTGGGCAGGAATGTGGGAGCCTGCCACAGGCAACCCTGCTGCTGGTGGCTCTGGAACTGGCAGGAGGGGCTGCTTCCTTACAGCCTGCTGTGGTGTGGACACGCAGGAAGCCAGCCCAGAAGGTCCATGCCCCTTCCAGATTTAAACCTCCCACTGGAAAAAGGAATGCACCAAGACCTGTTTAAATTCCCTCGGGGTTTTGTTTGGTTGGGGATTTTTATTTTGTCTTTTTTTTTTTTTTTAATCTTGGCTTTAGTCAGGTACAACCTGGCAATGAATTGCAGTGGCTAGTTACTCCTTGTGCTTTCTGAAACACTTTTTTGTTGATGCAATTCAGGTTATAACTGATAGCTTATTACAGAAATCTCTGTACGTGTCCCCGCATAGTGAGACATGGTTCACTCATTTTGTGTATCTTTATCTCATCCCCTGTTATTCTGTTTTCCTGCTAAACCCTTCCAGTTGCTCCTGTTTTGTTGCAAGTATGGCATCTCCTATTGTTTCCTGTTGGAATTGCTTGCCTGGTTTTTACTGTCGTATTGTTGTGTTACATGATGTCACTTCTCTACCTCTGTCTGTGCAGGAGAAATGGAACAAATTGTGGGCAGACTATGCCTAAAAAACAGATAACCCATTATATCCACTCTCTCGTTTCTCTGTTCTATGGTTTGTTTTTTTCCTCCCTCGCCTTTCTGCCCTGTCCCTCAAAACCACGGGCAACTTGGTGGCATGACATGCTTTGCGGGGACGGTTCTCAGTTGGGGGAATGGATTCTTTCTTTTTGTATGCTGTCCACCTTCCCATTTCTCAAAAGCCTGGCATCAGGCACAGTTGAGGCACATCACTATGTTCCATATGTTTTTCCTATATTGTCCTTTTTGAGGTAAAGGTACTTTTTTAAATTTAGCTAGCATGTGGAGAAGAATTACAATAAGAATACGTGTCCTTTTTCATACATGTCTCTGCACTTGTACCAATGCATTGTAAGAAAAAATGTATTCTAAAATGCATTTCTAAAAATGTAAATTAACACAGCCTCAGGCAATTGCACAGCCCTCTGCTCACAGATCTAGTCTGGCCTTGAAAACGAGCCCTCTCGCTTCTAGACTTTCTATGTCCTGTACTTTTCAGGAAGGCAAGCATGGAATATGGAATGCTGATTTGCCTTTGGACTGTAAAGAGCTGCTGTGTTTTGCTTGGGTAGGTTTCTGTGCAGCGCTGAGCCTGAGTAGTAACATCAGACCAGTCAGTTAAAATGATCTTTAGAAACTAAAGCAGCCTTTCGTGAAAAAACCTCTTTTCTGAAGGCTCCAAGTCGCGCCCTCTAGTCTGCTCTAGTCGTGCTTGGCTCCACTTGGATGTATCTCAGATTGATGGGACTGTGGCACTTGCCCTTTGCTGAGCCCATTGTCTCCTCGGTGTCAGTGAGGCTGGAGGCTGCAAGGCTTGGGGTTCTCTGCTGCCCTGAAAGGATTTGCTGAAAACAACACTCAGCTCAGCCCACATGCCCTTTTCTTTCTCCTGCTGGCTTTTCCATATATTTTGCCAGTTCCTTGGTAGAATGAGGTATTAGTAATCCTAATTGTCGTACTGCTTTATAGGATGCCTTTCAGCCTGTCCCTCTGAGAAGGGGGGTTGGTGGTATAGGCTTTTCCTGTATATTGTCGTAATGTCTGGGTGTTATGCTGATAGGAGTTAAAGAGTGCAAAGGTTTTTAACTAGGATAGAAGAATCTTTAGTCAGAGACCCTGGTGCGTTTGAAGGCCAGCTCTACCACAGATGGGTTACTCAGCACACTAAGTCCGAGTCTTGGACAGAATGTTGTCTGGTGTTGGAAACAGTTTAATGCTGCCTTCCATCCTGAATTTAACATTTCCTCCTAATGTTCTCCGGGCAGCTCCCAACTTCTCTTTTTCCCCCCATATGGTGACTTTTTCACTGTAAGCACAACTGAGAGAAGCTCTGGAAGATGAAGAGAAAATGCGGAGCACAAAAGGAGAGCCAGAAGGAGCTGGGCTGGGTCAGGCGAGCAGGTGGTGGAGCCAGCAGGCTGTAATGTGGGATGGGCAGAGCCTGGTACCTTGCCTCCTACCTCCTGCGCACTCGGCAGCTTCCCAGGGGCTGCCTCCACCTGCACCTCCCCGCTTTTGATGGGTACTGAGCAGCCAGCACAAGCCTGGTGACTCCCTGGCATGGGGACGTGCTCTAAGTGTCATTGGCAGAGCCTGCTGGCATTCCTGGTGGCCTTGCCAGAATGCCGCGTGGCGGGGGAGCGGCACGAAACGCGCAGGTTTCCCTGCCTGCGCGCCCCCAAACAATCTCTCGGCGTTAAATGGGGAAAGCGATGGCTGTGAGCGCAGCTGGTAACATACGGCACCCATCCCCTGCCTTAGCAATTGCTCAGTGAACTCTGACAGTGGAATACGGTCCCTGTGGCTCCAGCCAGCTGCAGCACTGAGAAACCCTGCAATGGTTATTCGATTACTACTGAGAACTTCGCATTCTAAGTTGCCTACTTCTCTTGCTGCCTCCCTGGGGAGGTTTTTGCCGTGCTTACTCTTCCTCCCCCTCCTCTTTCTCTTTGCTTTTTTTTTAAAATTTGTTTTCCCTGGAGCATTGCTTTATTTGTTCTTTGGTTCCAGCCCCTTAGACTGGGTTACTTTGCATTTCTATCAGTCTCCTACCCTAAGAGGGGCTGCTGCTGGTGCTGAGGCTTCTCTTGGGCTTTCTTGGAGAACAAGTAGGTGTGGTGATGAACAATTAAGTCCCCACGTAGCAGAGGGGAAATGCAGGGTGCATTGCTGAGCCAGGCTGCTTCTGTGCCACAAAGCTGCAAGCTCACTGTGGTGTGGATGCACATCTTTTTGTTGCAAAATTACAAAACAAACTGGTGGCCAATGCTCAGGCAAACTGCCGAGCAGCACAGGCCCAAAATATCCTAGCAGCACTACCGATCTACAGCAGATCCTTTTTGTCCTCTCACATAAGATAACAGTAAACTTGAAAGCCTGCTGCTTCTGTCCTCCCCTCCCCCGGCTCCTATGATTTTGAACCCTTATCAGCTAATTTAGAGATGTTGCTATTGAGCATCCTGGGGTCAAGGGGAGATTTCTTCAGGTTTAAAGCTTCAGAGGGTCTCTGCCCTGCTTCTGCTTCCTTCTGGAGCAGCGGGAAAGGGAAAGCGACTCTCTGGTGCTTCAGAGGTAGGCTTGGAGTTCCACAGCAGCCTATTCCTCCTCCTCCAGCCCAAAGCCCCAGCAGGACTGGCCTTTTCCTTCTTCTCCCTTCAGCTCCTGCTAGGTGATGCAGGGTTTTGCTTCATGTGGTGACCTGCACTGGTACAGACCTGCCCCTTGGTAGGGAGAAGCTGGGGAGAGAAACCATCTTCGTTCTGTGGATGCCCTGTCAGTTTAACCCTCTAACAGTTTTACAATCTTTATCTGATATAGATTTAAGAGGATTTCCCTGGGTGCAGTGGGATTATTATAAGTCAGAGAGCAGTCTCCAGCTGATACTCCTTTGGGAAGTATTTATTTTAAGTGGGTTTAACAGTATTTAATTTTTAAAAAAAAAAACTCTCTTTTTTTTTTTTTTTTTTTTTTTTTTTTTTTTTTGGTGCATGGGTTGTAAGTAAATTGTTTACATTATCAGAGAAGTAGAGCCTGAATAAAATTAAGAAATGTATTATTTCTGTCCAGGTTGGGGATGGTGGAAGGAAAGCAGCAGCTGGAGTCGGGGAGGAAAGAAAATAGTAATGTGGTGGGAAACGTAACATTATTCCATGCAGCACTGATTAGTAATACAACAAACAGCTGTTTATAAATGGAAAATGTAATGGGAAGGAGGGCTGCAAGAAATGTGAGAGTGCCGCAGGCAGTGCTGGGTCATCATTTGAGGAGGGCATGGCTTCTGTAGATCTGCTCCCTGGGGTACCAGAGGCTGTGCTGCTGCAGCCCCCAGGAGCATGAGGGGCTGGGAATGTCCCATCCACCCTCCCTGGCCTCTGTGGAATGGCACTCGGTTGTTTTTACACCAACACATTCCCCCCAGTTTAAGGTTTTCATACCACCTTGGGAGAAGAGGAGTGGTGGCGACCTTTGGCATTGGGAAAGCTGTGCCTGTAGGAGAAGAATCTGCTTTCGAGCCACGTGTGGGCTGTTTCTTTATCCTCTCCCTCCCTCCAGCAGGCTTTATTGATGGCAGACGGCTCCAGGGCTGGATGTGTGTGCACACAACCAGAAGTCATGCTGGCTTAGCGAGAGCCGCCTTCTGGCCACCTGCACCCAGGCAGCAGCCGTAGTCCTTGGAGTATTTCAGAGGATGCTAATGGAATGGGATTAGCCGCCCCACTTGCCCTTGTCATCAACAAGGGATGTTTCTGGAGAGCCTGCAAAGAAGAGCAAAGGCAGAGCTAACAGGGTGAACCCGAACAAAGGCGCTTTAGAATACAGAGAGAAGCGTGATTTTACCCTGCGGAGGCAAGAGGTGGAGCTGCTCTGCTCCCCATTTGAAATCTGAATGAGCCTCTGCCTTAAAAGATCATCACTGACTGAGTTGGGACTAATGGGCTGGATGCCCTTCAGTGTCCTGCTCTATCCTGCTCCGGTTCCTTGACACTGTGTTTCAACATACTACGCCCTTCAGGGCTTCATTCCTTACTGTGCACTAAGTTAAAATGATAGCTTAGGGCTCCACAAAGAAATGTAGAGCTAGGGATGCCTCTCTTGGGGAAGTGTGTCATGGCAGGCAGGGCTTTCTGGACAGGGATGCTCCTCTCCTAGGCACAATGTGCTCTGAGCACTTAACGTCACCTATTAACGTCTGACCCTGTCACTCTTCGTTTTTTGCTGCCTATTGGAGAGTCCAAGATTTTAACAAAGTAAGAAATGCTTTCTTACCAAAAGCATTTCCTGATTGTAACTGGTAACATCAAACATACTGAGGGTGAGAAGGTTTAAAGAGGTCAGTTTTCTTTATGGCATTGTGCTGCTGTGTGGACATGAAGAGATCCCAAAGCAGCAGGTTCCTTATCGGAGGGTTAATGTGGGGCTCTCTGCTGAAGAATTTCATTAGCATGCCGCGGATGATCGTAGGCACTCTAGCAGTCTGTTGTCACCTTTTGAGCTCTCTCAGGTGTACTGATGCCACCTGTTCACAGATAGGACATCCTTGCAAAACTGCAGGTGATGGCTGCGTGGCGTGGCCCACCTGGCACCGGCGGCTGGAAGGTGGGAGCGATGGCACAGTGATGTTTACATACAGGGAAGGGAAAGCAGGGCGGGAGAGGTGGAGGTGCCAGAGGAACAAGCTGAGCATTTGGAGAGACTCTGTGCTTTGAAGGAGCTCCTTTGTTGCAGGTACTGGCCAGAAGGGCTGCCCTGAGAGAGGCAGCTGCCCTGGGACACTGCAGAAGATTCGCTACGGCCACAGAGATGCTTCCAGTCTCTTCCTTTCTGCTATCATATCCTGGGCCAACGTGATCCAGGGTTGCTCCTCGGGCCTCACCTGTGTGGTGGCTCTGCAGAGCTTGTCCAGTGAGTAGTTGGAAGCGCTGCTCATCCAGAAAGCCCCACTGAAGCTGTGTAACAGCTGGAGGCAGCTGAGTGCATGGGCATATCTGGAGGACACAGTGGCTGGTGCAGGTGGCCCTTGGGAACAGCACCCCTTGGCACGAGGGGCTCCTGCCTCCAGGAAGAGAGTCCTAGGGTGCAGGGTAAGCTAAGCCAAAGATGGAACCCTTTGGGTGCTGTGGGACTGGGAGGAATTACTGGGAAAGGGAAGGTTGTGGTCATCCCGGTGCTGGGCGGCATGAAGCGGAGCAAATGGAGGCATGCAAGGCACAGAGGGAGTGGGCTGAGGGAGGTGGAGTTGAGGGAGTTAAAAACAAGCAAGAGGTGGGGGGAGGGAAGAAACAGAGCTGAAAGGGGAGCAAGGATGAAAGCAGGAACAGCAGCACTTGGAAAACAAGAGAAGGAGGGAGTGTGGAAGTGGCAGGTGGAAGACCTTGGAGAGGAGATTATGTGCTGTGAAGAGCATCAGGGTGTGTAGGAGGGTACCTGGAGGTACTGGAGCAGGGAGAGCTGCACATGGGAATGACGGGTGAGGGACTGTGGCTGGGCTGGAAGGAGTGTCCCTGCTGCCTCCTTCAGTGGGAGGAGGACCCAAAGCTACCAGAGACATGGCTCTCCCTCTCATTATAACCTCCTTCTGCAGGGCCTCATGGGGGCTCTTCCCTTACCCTTTCCACATGTCCTTCAAGTGCCCTAGACGCTGTTCCAGGCTTTGGACTCCAGAGCAGACAATGGGAGTTTCAGTGCTGTCTTCCATCAGGGCTGTCAGGGTGCAGTAATTACCTTTGCACTGCCGCCTCCTACCCTTTGTTCCTCTCCCTTTGTGACTAGGATGTCAGAGACAGTGATGGTGCTTTGAGGAGCTCCTTTTGAAGTGACTTTGTGAGTCACCGGGACTGGTGAGCAGTGGGGAGCGAGAGGTGCCCAGTACTCTCAGATCATTTCAGCTCCCTTGTGTCTGCGGCCAGAGCAGTGTGTGCTGTGTGCCCATCCTGGGACGCACCGTGCTCCTCAGATCTCTGCTTAGAGAGGCTCATGGTGAGGGTTTGATGTGGATGGAGGGAAAGGAGGAGGAGAAACCAGGACAGCAGAGGTGTGCTGGACTGGGCACCAGTGCAGTGGCTTTTGATCACACTCACTGAGTCAGGCTTAGCCAGAGCCTGTTGCTGTGGATAAGCACAGTGCCGGCTCAGGGTGCTGAGTTGAGTTTTTGCAGGAAGCCCTGTCGCAGACCATCAGTACAGGAAGATGGACTTGTCTCCTGTGGTATGTTCAGGCCACAGGATGCGCTGGTAGGGCTAAGGCAAGCTGGATAACTGTGGACAGTTTGCACTAACGAGATGTTTTAGATGGCATGTGTGCCCCCAGGAGCCACCACAGAGCCCTCCGCTCCTTGGATCTCTCCCTGAAAGGCTAGAAGGTGCTTTCCATCACTGCTGAAGTGTCATGGGTTTGAGCCAGCCACCACAGTCCCAGTCCTATTACTGATCCACCAAGCTGATGCCCAGGGGCCACCGTCCTGTCGCTTATTATCTGCTGGCTGAAGTTGTCAGGACCGAAATGTGGATCCTCCTGCTGACTGCCAGGACACAGCACTGCTGTTGAGTGTTCAGGGACACTTTCTGGAGCAGTAGGACAGCCAGCCAGCCAGCCTGCCCGTGAAACCCCTGTACACCAGCCAGAGCAGAGCCTGATTAGGCTTATGAAACCTGACAAGATCACAGCCCAAGGTGGTATTGCTGGAGGCTGCTCGACTGGGAACCACGTTCCTGCTGTAGCAGCACGAGCATCAGGGATATGTCTGTTGAAGCCTGTCATGACACACAGCTAGCCGTTGAGCAAGGAGCCCAGGAATGCCTCTCGCAGTTGTCAGCCTGCCAGCAGAGTGCAGGAAGAGCCTCCTCCCTGAAGAATCCCTGGCTGCAGATGAGGCTCAGTTCTGTGCTGGATTCTGCCCCCTCTCAGCTGTGAACAGGTGGTCCCCTGAATAAGCAAATGCTGACCAGGACACAGTTTCTCCAGGTACAGTGACCCCTCCAGCTTGGCTGGTGGGTGTGTGTATCCCCCCAAAATAATCTGCCTCTGTAACCTGTGAAGGACATCCCCATAGCCTCACTGCTCTATCAGTAGCCTGTGTCACTTCGACCCCAGATGAGGAGCTGTTGCCTGTCTGTCAGGGCAGGGCACTGGGTGCCCAAGGGTGCCTGCTGCCTGTCTGGGAGTGAGCAGGATAGGGACTGCTGCAGGGGGCCCTGTGGCCTGCTCACCATCAGCTAAGATAAGCTCTGAAGCAATTCCTTCCACGGTACAACCTGGGTAGGAGACTACCTGACTCACCGCCTCTGCCACAGCAGCTATTGCAGGGATCTTCGTGCCGCTGGTTGTGGATCTGCATGAAATCAGAGGCTTATATTTCCTGGCAATCAGTATTTCTCACGCAGGCACTGCCCTCGGATTCCTCCTGGTCGGATTTGTGTTCGTCTGGGAGAAGCAGCAGCTTCTTAAACAGACCGGCTCTTACGCCTTTGTTTCCTTCAACCCCACAGGGTTAATCTCCGTCTTGGCACCTGATTATTTGCCGCTGCGGGGTTTGCCGGATGTGTGCTTGAAATTCTCATTTTGCTGGCTTTAATCCCCATCTGGGAGCTGTGTCCAGGTTCCAGGGGCTGGGAGCAGGTTAATACCTGAGCCCTCACAGGAGAAGCTCCTGAGAAGCTCTGTCGCCTCTGCCTCTCCCCGGGGCTGGTGGCTCTCAGGTATCCCTGAGGGAGGTATTGAGGTGAATGGACCACTTTTCAAATGGTTATTAAGCATTTTGTGTTCCTTGTGTGGCTGGTGAGCATTGGTATTGCTGGCTGAGCAGCAGAGCAGCAGAGTCAAGGATTGGGGGGCTCACAGGGCTGTGTGGTCAGGCGAGAGGTGGAGCTTCCTTTCTCCTGCTTCTGCCAGGAGCTCCTCTCCTTCACCTCTGAAACACACCAGACATTGACACAGCTTGCACAAACATCGCTATACCCCCACAAGCTGCCAGCTCCTCTCCCCGTTCCTGCAGCTCCAGCTTTTTGCCTGGCACTTCTGCAGGTAGTGATCCCCAAAAGTTTACAGGCCACTGCTCCATGTTGCTGCCATCTCCTTCTGCCAGGACCCCTGGAAATACGTGCAATTGCCTTTTCAGCATTGCCCTGGCACTCCCTTGCATTGCTGCCTGGTGAGGGCTCTCATGCTGTCCCCTTCCCTCTTCAGACCATTCCCAGTGGAGTTCTGTCCCCTCCCACATTCTACCCTTTCTCTCCAAGCCCCATGGGAAGCAGGTCTGGTCTCCCTAGCTCCTGCCCCCTGACGTGAGTTTCCTGTTGGCTTTTTTGTTAGGATGCTTGGTTTCCTCCTCCCTTTCGTTTTCCCCCCTGCAGGTGCTTTTGTCGGTGTGTAATTAGCTGGCACGGCACCGAGGAGTGGATCCCCGGGGTGCTCTCTCACTGACACGAGCGGCAGACGGTGACTGGAACAGAGACAGCTCAGCGAGCGCCGCGCTCACTTTGTACATCTCATACTCCTCACTGCTGTTGGGAGCTCAAAAGCAGATGTGGAATAAATGGGAGTGCTTTGAACAAGTGGCACTGTAATCCCTCCCTGCCCCCGCCCCTCTACCCCCCTTTTTGCAGACATTAGTTTGATTAAAATTGCATGAGCCCACACATGGGTGTATTTTATTTTATTTATTTATCTCCTCCTAGCAAAGAGGCTGGTTTGAGGTCTGCCTTGTGGGAAAGGGATGCTGGGGAATTCAGGGTGTTTTTGAAAACTTTCCCTCTGTGGAGCTCACAGCTGGCTGGTTGTACTGGCAAGACCTGCTTTTCCTGTGGAATGCACCTTCTTCCCAGCAGAGCCTGAGGTCCTTGCTGGTGGTGCAAGGGTGTGTGCTGGGCAGGCAGGAGCCCCTTCCAGTGCTGCTGTGGGGCAGCAGCATCTGGAAGGGTGAGGTATGCTTGCTCTAGCAAATCTTCACCCAAGGCTTTCCACATTACTGAGGGTATCTCTATGGTTGAGGGCATGGGTGTAAACAGCCAGTGTAAAACCTAGTGACTATGTGGGAATTAATTCACCGTCTTGGTAAAACAAAAATAGATATATTCTGTTTTCTTTTTCAGCTGGGTTTGTCCACTCAGATTGGACACATGTGAAATCTTCTCTGCAGTTTGCAGTAGCCTTCTGTCTCCTCTAGAAACGGGGAGAAGGCACTGAGAGTTAGGAGATTACTTTGTTCTATTCTGCAAATGCAGTATTTTTGCCAGTGCTGTGGCAGTGCTATGTCAAAACTCCTTGGTGGGCATTTATAGAATAGGCTCTGTCTTACTGCCTCACCCAGGGGCATGTATGATTCAGCTTTTGCGTGTTTTACCTGTTTTGTGACAGAAAGATGCTATTTCCTTCCCTTCAGGAGGGCTTACTTTTAATGAAATGTTTGCAAAGTGCAGCATGGCTCTCCAGCAAGGGCTCTGTTACACACCAAGTGTGGTTTCCTTGTCTGTATCTTCGCCATGCCCTCCTTGTGCCCTCTGTGTTTTCCCCAGGCAGAGCAGTGGGTGCAATGGGCTGGAGGCTCCTGAATGTGATTATCCCAGGGCATTGTGAGCTGCCTGGGGGGTTTAATCTTTCTTCTCAAACGTCACTGTGCGGCGCAGGGCTCTGGGGAGTTGGGCTGGGGTAGCTGGCATCCCGGGCAGCAGCTGGCTGCTTAGCCCTGAACTCCTCCAGCTCAGCTGCTCTCTCAGGTGCATAAGCCCTTCCACTTCCTGGAAGGTGGGAACACGATGGGAGCTGTACCTTACCAGCAGAGACAGCTTCCTCTCCTCCTCCTTGTCCTCAGGGATGAAAAGTCGTTCCTGCTGTTTGGGGGGATAGCAGGGCTAGAAGTGCAAGACCCCGATGGGTGCTCTGTATGAGGGGTTCAGAACACCCTTGGATTCCCTGCTCAGGCAGTAGGAGCTCCCTGTGCCCTTCTCATCGGCTGCTACAAGATGTGGCCGTCGTCCAGTGTCCTCTAGCACCAAGTGCCTTTAGTGACACCCCCGTGTCTGCCTCTCTTTAGGGGGAGGGGGTTTGGTGATGGGACAGAGATGTGCCCTGCAAGAGGCAGCGTCACCCACACGTCTTTCTCTAGGGTGCAGTTCCCCAGGTGTGATGGGAGTGTGACCTGCAGGACACAATTCCCTGGGTTAGGTGGGAAGTATTGCTGCTGCTTGCCTTTCACCAGGAACTGGAAATCTTCGGCTGGCTGGAAGGGGTTAGCATAACAAAGCGGCAGGTGAGAGGGAGGCATTGAATTTCAATAAACCAGCAACTGGGGAATGAAATCTCCTTGCTTCTAATTCGAGCCCAGACGTCCCTCCTGTCTGTCGCTTACCTTGGAGCAAATCTTCTGTAATGCATAGGAAACAGCTCAGCAACTGCAGCCCTGGCTGTCATCGAGGTGGAGGCTGAGGCTTATTAAAGACCTGCAGAGCTCTGTAAAAAAAAATTTATGATCTTCTTGGACTTAGTCATTGCAACTTCAATATTTGAATAGGTAGGGGCAAGCGTTTTGCTGAAATTGGATGATCCTTTTCATATTTATGTTTGGTTACGCTTGCTCCGCATGTATTTGGATGCTTGGCCGGGGGCGAGAGGGAGGTGAGGGATGAAAGGGGCTTAGTACAGAGAGGGGAAAACAGGAGCAGAGTGAGATTAGAATGGAGAAGAAAGCGCAGGAAACTACTGAAGGTTAAAAATAATAGCAACAATTAAGCTGGGGGGAACCAAGAAGAGGCAGAAAAATAAATCAGGTCCTTTGAAGAAGAAAGGGGATAGACAGTGAAGCCTTTTATTAAAACCTAAATGGCTGAATCTGAAGATAAATGAGGCTGCAAAGAAACAATGAAAATAATAAGAAGTGGAAGACAGGAAGGAGGGAAATATTTAAAAGGAAAATGAGAGGTTTTCACAGGTGTGTGCGATTGAGCATGTCAGCAGAGATGCTCTGTAATCTGCTCTAATAATGTGACAGGTACTGGGGGCTTTGTAAAAACAAACATAGCCCAAAACTTGCAATTATTTTTTCAATGACGTGAAGTTTCCTCAGCATGTAAAGCTGACATTGTCCTCCTTCTGCATGTCTCTGGGGCTGCAGATTACAATCCAGCCTGGGGGACTATATGTCAGGAGCTGCTGCTGCCAACAGCGAGCACATCCTCTCCCTGGGCACTGCTGGCTTTTGTTCCGGGTGCAGGGAGGCTGGAGAGACAGCAGTTCAGTGCTCGCCTGGGATTGCACAGCCAATGAGGTGCTCCCCACCAGCCAAGGAAAGGGACTTGGATCACACCTTGCTGAAATCCTGCCATTCTCCACCCAAAAGTATTGGGTCGCAGGGGGCTGTTTGTCCTGTTCTGGTCTGTTTTGCTGTGTCTCAGTGGAGATGGTTGGTGGTTTTGGAAAGGAGCGATCATGGTAGTCTGCTTGCTAAGGAGTGAACAAGACACCTTTTTTGGGGATGTAGCTGCCTCTTGCCTACTCTCAGCCTGTGTTTCCAGGGTGTAAACATCTTGTGGGCTGTAGGAAAGAGCTCCCGAGTCAGACTGAAGCGAAGCCAGTGGGAGGCTGCGTTCCTGATGTTCTCAGTGTGGTGGTGTGCACCTCAGCAGCTCTGTAGATAAAGGAGGAGCATTTGTCAGCCTCCTAGGAATTTAATCTTCACATTTTTCTCATATTGTTCTTGGGCACTCTTGGGGGTTGAATTTGCATTGGTGGCACAAAAGGAATTGGCTTTTCCCTTGCAATTTGTGAGGTAGTGAATTTTGCATTTGGCCTGTGTGTCTCTTCCACAATCCTATTACCCCAACATCCCCTTAAATTCCTAAAATTAACAAGGTAAACTGTATGGATTAAAGTCTGCTGCAAAACTGTTTTAACAGGCAAGTATAAGAGGCTGCATTAGTTTAACTGAAATCACTTTGTGTGGATTTTTCTGGCATAAACCAGACCTTAATAGATCCAGAATGTCAGAGGATGATCGACTACTCAAATAAACTTGCAATGAATTTTAAGGGGAAATAGCTTTCTGTCTCTTTTATTTTGGGGTTTTTTTCAGTGATGGCTGGAAGAATGGACATTTTTCTTAAACAAGGCTGTTTGATTTTTTTCTTTTTTAGATCATTTCCCTGCTTATTTATTTTGGGGGAGTAGCGTACAGTGTTGCTGTATAATCTACTCTGCTGTAAAATGGTGTATTTCAAAGAACCAGCCTAGAAGAGGTGTTTGGAGCCTCAAGTGTGACTGTCTCTGCTAATGGGCCACAGGTAGTGAGTCTTTCCCAAGGAATTTCTTTCCCAAGTGTACCTGTTAATAGGAGCAAGCCAGGACTTGGGATCTGTAAGAGTCTGCCTGAAGGTCCCTTCCCTTATTGATTTCTCCACTCTCCTATCTATGCTGTCATGATTCCACTACTTCTTCAGTGTCCCTTGAGTCTACCAGGGCACAAGAGACCTGAATACCTAATGTGCTCAAGCAAGGGTTTTAGAAAACAAAAAAAAAAGGCAGAATAATTAAAGGGGAAAAAATCCTTCATGCTATTTTAATGTAACAGAAAAAGAAAAGAAACAGTCTAAAGCTCTTTTCTTCTTCCTTTTTGAAGGTTATGTTTATAGGAATTTAGCTGTGATCTGAAATACATTAGCCTTTAAAACTGTCCTGCTTTGTTACAGGGAACAAAACACTGATAAGCAAGGAGGGAGGACATGTCCTAGCTATGCTACAAAGCAAGGCTCCTGAATCTGCCTTCAGTGATTTTTTGTTTGAGTGGTTGAGTGGGTCCCCTGTTTTAAGACAGGATAGCATGCTGATACCAGTGCTAACTTTGATGAAGATTATTTTTAGAAAAGAAAGGAGAGTAAATGTGAGCTGAGGACTGGTGAAACTTGGGTTCTTGTGGGTTTTGCTTCATGGTCGAATTGCTAAGTATCTAATATAAAGTGCAGTCGCTGCTTTTCCTTGATTGTAGTACCCCCATGGTTGTCTTCCATGTGACTTTTTTGATGTCTGAGGGTTAACCAAACATTGCATTGCTCCCCACAGTTAAATGTTACTGTGGTGGGTATCTCCTCTGCTTCTCTAGCTATTTAACAAAACCTGTGAAACTTACTCTGAAACTCCTGTGCATCTCTCACTTTGAGAGCTTTAGCCACTCTCAGAGCAGTAGCCACTTGCTGCAGTTCAGTGGGAGATGGGTGCTCACATTGTCAGGTAGTGTTGTCTCCTCTGAAAGCCTAAATATCTCTAGGAGCGGGTCAGCCTGAGAACTCTTACCAGCCAAAGGCTGGTACAAAAGGTACATCTGCAAGAAGATACTGTCCAAGAATCCTGCTGAGAAGCCTATCCCGAAGACTCCTGTCTTTCATCAGTCTTTAAAAGCATTATCTTCTGTCTTCCTCCCTCATTTTTCTTTCCCAGGAGTCCAGGACATTTAGCGATCCCTCTTTTCATAACTGCAGAGAAGAAGTTCCCTCCTTCTGCTCGAGAGTCTGATGTGAGTTGGTGATGTTTCCATTGTGCTGTGCTTCCCTCAGTGTGCTGAGTATCTGCTGCTGTTCCTGGGCATGCCTCCCTGGATGTGTCAGTCAGCTGCAGCTCCAGAGCCTGCTCTGCCGAAGGCATTCCCCACAAGCAGCTGCGTGAGTGAAATGCTCCGTGCTGGCCCTTTTGCCATTTACCTGCAGGACAGGGAGCAGCAGCTGGGAAGCTGGCAGCGTGCAGAACCTTGGATGCCATGGTGAAACAAGCGTGGACTGGGCAAACAGGAGTTATCTGTAGACCTGGGGACAGCAGTGTGTCAACTGCGCTTGGCTCTCGCTCAGAGGCTTCACCAGTAGAAGGCTGGAAGCTCTATAAATAAAGTCCTGGGTTCTGCTGGAGTCAGTGCTATTGATCCTGCACTGGAGGCACCATGGAAACTTCCAATTTGCTAGTTCATTTTGTGACTTTACTGTTTTGAGCGGGTTTCTTAATGCACTGCTTTGACCCACTGTGTGTGCCTTGGGGTTAATGACAGGTGCACCAAAAGCACCTTCTCATCATTTTAATGTGAGATTTATTTCCTGAATGCTTATTTTTAAATGCCTGTGGGTTCCTGCAAAGGATTTGGGGTATCTTGGAAAGCTGTGCCCTGGGAGACCTACCTGGGGGAACAAGAGTCTTTCTTCCCATACCTTACCAAGGCATTGCAGAATGGCATGACAGAGAGCCATCATTATGTCCATCAACTGATCCTTGCTCACAACTCTTCTCACTGACTTGACACACCCTGTTTTCTTCCTCATCTCCTTCAAATATAGAGCAGTTTGTAGGGAAAAGTGGTGTCCCCTTCTAAAGCTGTGTGTGGGAATGCTGTTTGAGCCTTGCAGACAGTGCCTTTTTGCGGGGAGAGCAACTTGGTGTTGGCCATCTGTCATTAGGGTGATAACGAGAGAGGTTTGCAGAAATCTGAGAGGAAGTGGAATGGGAGAAGGGGGAGAAAGGAAGGGTATAGTGTGCTTTGAAAAGCTCGGATCAGTGCATATAAAAATAAATACATGTATTAAAATATTTCAGTAGAGGTGATGCCAAGCATTCTCACGTCAAATGTCAGCTGTATGTGAGTGCCATACTAGCTTTTCCAGACTAGCTGATTGCTACATGGGAGCAAGAGAACACCTTTTTTGCACAGTCTCTTTAAAGCACAGCATTTCACCTCCCTTCTACTTATCCTCTGTCCCCCAAATTAGCACCACCTGAACTTAGAAGCGTGGAGCTTGGATAGGAGAGATGACCATAGCCATGTGTGTGAGAGGCAGAATTGCAAAAGTACAGTAGGAAATCAGGAAAGTAGATTTACAGAAGTGGATGTTACCTGGTTTTATCTATATTACCTTGACGAGACGGAAAAATCCTGTCAACTGTTTGGCTGAATTTGCTTTACTCATCTTAATTCTGCTTTTTTCAGTCTCTAGTGCAGGAGGAGAGCAGGTGGTCCTCATGGCTGGGGAACTTGGACTCCATCCTACAAGAGCCAGACTGTGCCTTTCATTCATCATGAGAGTGCCAGCTTCAGAATAACTGTTCTGAGCTGCCAAAACCTTGTTGGAGGAAGGTAGCTTGGAAATACGCAGAAGAGCCACCACCCTTCATTCCAGCTTCCAGAAAGCTCATGCTGACTTTGTGGCTCACTAGATAGTTGTTGTCTGGTGAGGATGTATAATATGTTATGAACAATTTCCATACTTTAATAGGCAAAGAAAAGATTTCCACTGTCTTAGTTTGCATGGGGGATTCTTTTGTTCTTAGATTTCGAAACTTTTTCTCATCTACTTAATAGCTGCCCTGTGTGTCTTGATAATCTGCATGTGAAGGATGCAATTCTCTCCTTCCCTGCCTGTGCATCAGGATGCCAGTGTTTTTGCTTTGTCTTTCCATGGAAACTTAAGGCCCAAACCTGGGCTGAACGGAAAGTTGGGCTGTAACAGAGAATAAAGCCTAATTCTGTGCTTCCTTTATACTTTGCTTGTGAGGGTTGAAGTGCTCCATTCTTGTTCAGCTGGAAGCTGGGTTTTGGAGGGGATGGACTGAGGATTCTTGATTTGGGAGCCTTTAGAGTCATTAGTTTAAGAACTACTGCTTGCAAAAATCATCTCCCAAGTGTGTCTTGGTCTGTGTTGTCTTGTCCCCAAGGCAAAATTAAATCACTGCTGCTGAGTCTAAGGAGTGAGCTGTTGGGACATTTTGAGTGAGTGAGAATGGGACACTGGAAGTTCTGGTCCTGGGCTTTTCAGCTCTAAGAACAGATTAGACCCTCAAAAGCAGATGGGAGAAAGTCACTTGCAGCGTCTCAAAACCTTCATTATTGCATAAATGAAGGAAAAACAGCTTTCACGTGCACACTTTGACCTCCTGTGTGATCTCTGCTGAGCTGTTGAAGTGGGGGCACTAATCTCTGAAAGCAGCTCTTGCACTCTTATCTCCTGGTGTTACTTGTATAGTTGAAGTAGAGGAGAATGAATCCTCCTTGAAGATTGATTTTTGAGAAGGGCGACTTACCTGACTATAGAGCACCGCAAATGTTATTATGGTCCAGGGGGAATGTGGCCTGAGATGCATTTTGAAATGATACTACACAACTCTCCCTGTCCTGCTGTTAGTATTGCCTGCCTAAATGCGCTAGGTGGAATGAAATCAGGCTTTCAAAAAAATTGGAGAAAAGAGGATTTTCTAAGCTTCCCACTTCTGTAATTTCTTAACTTGGGCTTCAGAGGTGTAAAACATTAGGGCAGTGTTGCATGCGCAGCTTCAGGGAAGCCCGGGCTGTGTCAAATTCTCAGCTCCATGTTTCCTGGTCTTTTTTTGACTTTCCCTGCCTGTCACACTGCTCCAGGAGGCTGTGGCTTAGCGGGTTGCCCTGTGCCAGTTTAAGCCACGGCAGATTCCCACATCCCTGCTCTCAGCTCTCTAGTGCTGTTAAGGAAAACACATCAGCTTAACCCTTGGTGCAAGAGGTGTGTGCTGATGTGCTCTGCCTTCGTGTTTGCGGTGGCTTAGGCTTGCCTTCAGCTGTGGTAGCTCACTGCTGGTGCTCGGGATCAGTGGGAGAGCTAAACCCTCACAGAGGTGAGACTGTAGAAGAGGGAGGGAGGCAGAGGAGGGATTTGTGAGCTGGCTCACCTTGGCTTGCTGCTGGAGGTTATTGCCTGCACAGGTCAGTGTGGTGCATGGTGGTCTGCACCCCGCTGCTGCCCTGCCTGGGTGTCTCCCCTGGGCTCTGTTTCAGAGGGGCCTGGGAGGTGCCTGGCAGTGCTGGGCTGGGCTGGCAGCCTGGCCAGGTGTCACTGAGCAATGCAGCAGGGGCACAGGGAGGTCCCAGGGCCAGGATCAGGGTCACACGAAGCAGAGGCCGGTGTATGAACGTCACCTTCAGCAGAGCTGTGGGAGCAGGGCAGTGTCACGGTGTGCCTGGATCTTGTCCAGGTCTGCCTGGAGTGCCAGCCTGCTGAATGGTGTGCTGTGACCACAGAGCCCATCCAGGAACTGTGTCCTGTCAGGTGGCAGAGCAGGGGCATCCAGCCTGTCACCAAAGCACAAGTTTCCTTCAAGGAAAAACGCTTGTCCTTTTGGATGTCATCTCTGCCACCACCTTGAGCCTGTTTTTTTCTTGCAGGCTGTTTGCACTGTTCCTACTGAGAATATCTGCTTTGCCAAGCAGGATTGCAAAAAAAAGGTGTGCATGTACAAGGAAGGAAAGGTTTTCCTCTCTGCCATGGCTGGGAGATGGAGGCAGATGTGAAGCCTGTGCTCTCTGCCTCTGCCACACACCTGCCTCCCTGTGCTGTTTGGCCACCTATCCTTCCCTAGTGTCTCTGCCCCTTGGGCTGCCTGTTGTTAGAGTTCACTCCACTGATGCTGCAGATAATTTTTGCTGAATTAACAAATGATGACTCTCACTGCTGGGTGCCACCTTGTCCTTTTATCACCCCTTTTTTTTTTTCTTTCCTTTTCTTTTTTTTTTTTTTCTCAATTTTAATGAGGTCACTTGAACTTCTCCACCTAAATTAGCTGCCCTAATAACCAGGTGCTCCTTGGGGTGCTCTGAGACATGGGTAGATAGAGGGAGGAGCTTGTTAGCAGGAGCCTGCCTTCTGCTGTTCCCCAAAGTGGTTTTAGTTGAGGGTAGGGGCAGTGGCTGTGAGTGTGCTCTCAGCATCTGCCACTCTGCACCCAAAGCATTCGAGGGAAGGGGATCAGCATTTCGGGAGGAGCACTCACCACTCTGGGCGGGAGAAAACTCAGAGAAATCATCTAAACCGCGCTGTGCTGGCAGGGCTGGAGCACCAGAGTAAAGCCCAGGGGAAAAGCATGGGGGGCAGGTGTCCTTTCTCCTGGAGCTGAAGCACTCACAGGCGGTTGGGAAATCCTCAACTCCCCTGGGTCCATCAAGGAGAAGGCGGAGCTGGAGCTGAGCCCGTCTGTTCCCCTGAACGCACACCCTGGGTGCACAGGGAGGGGGTTGCTGGTGGGGTCACGGGGCACCTGCTCCCAGCCCCCGTGGGTTCATGGTGTGGGGGCGTGGGAAGCTGCAGGAGAGCATCGCTGTCCCATGTGCCCCGGGGCGGGCACACCGGCTTCCAACTGCGACGTCCGATTAGGGGGGTCTGGCACAGCTCGTGTACGCAGCTTTGGCTGGGAAGGTCCTGATGCAAGGCACGTGGTGGAGACAGAGCAGGTTGAGCAGTGGGATCCTCTGCCACTGCCTGGGAGGGAGTGTAGCCACATCTTGCAATGGGTAGGCTGGGCTCGTGACTAACGGAGCCCGCAGCGAGCGCGGGGAAGTTCAGGCCCTGAGTCGGAAAGCTGACCTAATTTCCAGTTCTTGCGTCTTCTGTCTGATTCTCATTTCCCCTTTCTCCTACATTAGTTACTTCTGGGGGTTTTTCCTGTGCCCTTTCTCACTGGCTGCTTGAACTCACCCGGTTGCGTTGGGAGATGCATTTCTATTGGCATAATCATTCCAGCCGGTCATTAATATACCAACAAGGATACTATTGTAATCGGAGGATTTATTACTACTGCTGTGAAACAACTGCCATACCATCTCACTTAACTCTTCAGTTCCCCTCTTGTCCTCTGCCAGTAGCTGAATCAGTAGCAAATTACCCTTTTAGAAAGCTGCAAGAAGAACTGGGAACATGTTATTTTATTTTGGTTTTTTCTTGCTCTTGCCACAGAATGCTGCAGTGGTACAAATGCAAGCAAGTTCAGTGCTTCACCGTGCATTTCTTGAGTGTGTAGCAACTGAAAGTGAATTCATGGTTAAAATTCTCATTTAAAATAGGGCTTAAATATTTCCATGAAGATCAAAAGTGCATTCTGATTGCTTTTGTTTAGACCACAGCAGAGGTTCTGCTCACCCCTTCAGGAACTTGAAGGAAATTCGCTCTTTCAGAAAAGGGTGTTCCTTCTTTTTTAGTTTTCCTAACTAATTAGTAGTCTTTTATCTGCCTTTCGTTTAAACCTGCCTTTAACCATACTTATTTTTCGGTGCAGATGGGGCTTTACTGAAGGAAAGTAATCCCCAAACAACCAGACTATTAACACTTGCTTTTCCCCGTGGTACCAGGAACCTGTGGCTATATGTTGGTGGGCAAAGAAGAGAAGAGGGAAAGATTTTTGCACGGAGACCCCACACCCTCAGTCACAGTGAAAGCACCTCTTGGGGTGGTAGGTTTGACTCCTCAGTTTCTGGTCTCCGGTAGGACTGTGGGCAGTGGAGGAAACTTAAAAGTAAAAAAGCTTTGCTGTGCCTGCAGCCACCAGTGAATCTCTACACGACACTTAAAAAATTAGACAAGCTCAAGATGGCATGATCAGCTCAGACTTTTTTCCTCTTACAAAGGGGGCATTGAGGGTGTTCATCAGTTTTGCAGCGTGACACAGTTTGTGTTTTCCTCTGTGCTAAAGGCATTTGACTGATGAGGAAGAGCAGTGCCTGGTGTGCTGCAGCAGGTATGGATCAGCATGTACAGCTAATTGTCAGGCACGAGAGCTCGAGAGGATTACACTGCTAATCTACATACTGTTCCCACCCCCTTCCTGCTGCCACACACGTGCACTCACGTCTGGATCCTGTAGGGAATGGCAGTCAGTAGCAGTGTGGGGAGGGGTGTAAGGAGTGTGGCTCCCTTACAGCTTGCAGTGACAGGGAGACAGCAGAGCCCTTCCAGCTGTTCCCATGGCATCAGGGTGGCTCTGGTGGCAGACCCTTCCCACCTTCCCTGGCATGGGTGGCCACAGAAGGGTTAGCAGATTGCAGGGGCTGATAACAAAAGGTTGTGTCCCTGTGCCTCACACTCCCACCCACATTGCCAGTCAGGTGCCGTTTTGTGCATTTTGCTCACCTCTGGGCTCACCAGGGTGGCTCTGGCATTGCTGTTCCTCTTGAGCAGCTTGTTTCTGTCTTGCACATGCAACCAGAGGGGCTGGGAAGGAGATTCGTGGTGCTGGGCTGTGATCCCTGCAAGACAACAACATGTTGTGGGGCGGATGGAAACGTAACTCTTGCACTAATTCCCTGCGAAATCGAGAGCAGTATTTTTTAGCCAGAAGCAGCTGCTTAGGAGTAGGGAATACATGTATTTGTTCTTCCTAAATAATTCATGCTTGATTTTGGTAAGCTTAGCTCTGTCCAGGCAGATGAGGACACAGGTAGCACCATAGACTGTCTCAGAAGTGTATCAGTCAGTATAAGCTGTAACAAAATGCAAGGGAAGAAGAGATTGGTGGGCTTTGCTTTTCCTGCAGTAGCCCTGAGATGGTCCAACTGTATTGGATAGCCTGTCTAAATTGTTTTACTCCTGAGGAGCCTGCAGTGTAAATCTACCATGGTGCTAAGTGATTTTCACAGCACTGTTTTACCAGCTTGAGCAGGAGAGCCTCTGGCTCCCAGCCTGACGCTCCCCCTGCATCGCTTAGCAAGGAAACGGCATCTCAGGCAGGCATCTCTGCCTTGCCTGGGACTAGATGAGATGCTGGTAGCTCTTTGGTTTGTGTCTGGCTCATAGAAGCCTTGATAGCCTACCTCTTGGAGCTGGTTGGGATTTTGGATACCCAAGGATGAACCTGAGCCAGCCTGGAGAAAAGGGAGATGCCTGGGTCTGCGTGGGCAGATTTCAGCATGGCACCTGGAGCTGCTGGAAATGGGGCTCAAAGGAAAGAGTGTTGAGGTGTGCACCAAGTCTGCACCTGGGAACTCCATTCTGTTCCCTGCCTGTGTTTTGGGAGACTGTAAGCCGGTTCCTCGTCCCAAAGTTATCCATAATTAGCTCACCAAATGCTTGTTGATTGTGAAGTGTGTGCATCTGAGGTGGGTCTGACTGGAGCTGGGTGTGCAGCCTTCCTGAGGAGGGATGCCCTGGCGAGAGGGAAGTGTCTCCAGGCTCTCCGCTCCTTGTCCTGGCAGCTGGGCCCTGGGACTCTCTCTGGCTGGGTCCCTGACACCCTCTAGTGGAAATATTTATATTTAATATTTCAGGAGCTTTCAAAACTTGGCAGTGGTTGTGAGCACCCTGTACTTAGCACCAAGTACCTATCCCAGTGCCCTCTGCAGTGACCTGTGGCTTGGGGACTAATAGGAGGTGCTGTATTTCTTATTCTTCAGTGTTGTAAGTACAAGCTCAAACCTGTCAGCTGTGACTGGATCTGGGATGGCAGTAGTGCAATAGGTTTGCTCCCAGAAATTGCTTTTCAGTCATTCATCTCCTTGTCCAACCATTTGCTGCCAAATCTCACACTGGTGCTGGAGAGAACAGAGTTTTTCTGACACATCTGGAGGGTCGTGACAGCTGCAGGGATGGACTTGGGTTGGAGGACAAGGAGGAAGCAAGACTGGATGCTGGGGGAAGTGCAGAGGAGGCTGCCTGGGTGGCACTGGGACAAGAGAGGAGAAAGGGGCAGGAGATGGGTGAGAAAGAGTGGGCAAGAGGATATGTCCTGCAGCATCCCTTTTGGCTATGACTCAGATGTGGCTCTGCTCCCCTTCACACAGTGAAGAGCCTCTCATCTAAGCTTACCAACTTGCTTTCAAGTGAAGCTCAGCTTACAGGATGTCCCCAGAAAACCTGGTTCTTCTGTGGCAGGTGGCTGCAGGATAAGCAGTGTGATGGCTGGCAGCAGAGCCAGGGCTCCCAGGTGAGCACCATGCAAAGAATTGCTCGTGTCCTGATATGCAAATGGGTGTCTCTGAAGCCTAAACAGGGCGACTGGCTTGGAAGGAACTTCTCTTCTGATAATGCTGCGTCCCACCCTAGTGAGCATTTTTGCAGTATTCCCTGCTTGCTTCCCTCGCTGTGACTTCCAGTCGTGGTCTATTCCAGCCTGATGGGCTACACCGTGCCTGTAGCCCTCTTGTTGGTGCAGGCCAGCGGGGTCTCTGCCATGGGGTGTGTGGGTCCCAGCAGACCTGTGTCCCCATTGTGGGAGTCCCCAGTGCTCTGTAGCAGTCAGAACAAAATACTCATTGGGCATCTGAAATGAGCTGTGACCTGCTTGGAGAATAGCATTTTCCTCTTTCTCCTGCCAACTTCCCCCCTCCCCAAACCTACTGCCTGAGCCACGTCTTGCAGTGTAAATAAAACAGCTGTCAGTGCATCATTGGCCAAGCGTGAGAGTGGTGGTGTGAAGCAACAGAGCCTTCCCTCTGGCCCAGCCACCTCAGGACTCTGGCTTGTCCTTCCCTGATCATCTGACCCTTTGGAAAATGGGCTTTCATTTAGCCAGCAGGTGTCTAGTCCTCCTGGTTAAGAAGGTGACACCAACTGAATGTGTGTTGTTGCCAGGCTGGTTTAAGACAATTGCCTCTAGGCTGTGTGCAGCCCAAAAGCTCTTACAGATTCCTCTAACCCGGAGGATCCTGATTGACTCTTTTAACCAAAAGAACAGGAGGAATGCAGCACAGTGTGTCAGGCATTCCCACAGTTAAATTACACCTTTAACCACATGCTGACACCTCCTGATTCTTTGCCACGAGTGCATTTTGCAATAGCTTGCCCGTGTGGTACAAAAGATGCTACCTCCAGCCAGGTTATGACCTGGAAATCCAACGTTACGGTTCCAGCTGGCAAAATGACACCCATGCCAACCTCCAGTCTGCTCAGGGAATGGCCCAGCCTTCAGACAGGCTTCCCAGCATTACTCCCAGGGACGGGCAGCTCCAGGTCTGGCAAGCCAAGTGCCTGGCCCCTACTCAAGCATGACCTGGCTTGTCCTGCATGGCCAGGCAGGCTCCTAGGATCAGCTGCTCTCTGCTTTCTGCCTTTTGCTTCCCCAGAGAGCAGCTCTGCTGCTGAGCAGGGCTGGGGGGCACACAGGGAACTGCTGGGGTGCACAAGGCTCTCAGATTGGGGAGAAGGAGAGCAGGCAAACTTCACAGATACCCGCTTTCACCTCCCAAGCTGTTGCGTGGAGGCTGGTGTAGCAGGGAGCTCTGCCTTCAGAGCATCTCAGCGGGAGAGTCACTTCAGCAAGATGATGATCAGGTTTAATTTATTTAAATAACATAAGGAAAGTTGTAGGAGCTCGTGGCTGGAGGGCAAAGAGAAAGGAGCTGTGCAGCTCTGGAAATTATTCAATGAGGTTTGAAATGAGAAGTTTAAAGTTTATTGTGCAGGCAGTGTGAACTGGCAGGGTTAGTTGCTGCTGTCACCACTGGCTTGGGAGTCAGGGGAAGGGGGAAAGGTGAAGCAAGCAGGATTCTGGCCGTGCTCTGCCAGGGAGCAGGGGATAGGGGCTCCATATGAGGGGAAGGGAGGGAGTAGGAGATGTGGCCACTGGGACAGAGGCAGTAACCTGCGATGTGAACAACCTTACAAAGGTACTGACGGGGGCAGTAACCTGGGTAGTCAACATGTGGTAAAAGCAAATGCTTCCATCCAGGCTGGGTGCGAGATTTCCCTCTTATTTACTCCCAACTCATGCCTTTTTTCTTTCCTCTCTTCTGTTTTTGACTTTTCTGCCATAAATAATCCCAGTGGTTGTCTTCACTGCAGTTCATTGCTTTCTGTAGCAGTGCCTGAATGAAACAGATGCAGCTTTTGGCAGCTCAGCTAATTTTGTCAAACCACCCAGTGCTGTCAATGAAACTGAACTATGTTAATTATATTCCACTGGTACGTGGCAAAACCGTGGGCATTAACAGGCTTGCTAACACTGCCTCATTTGCAGAGCTGGGGAGAAGTTCTACATTCTTCTTTCTTTCCACATGAAGTTTCTTGAGACAGCAAAGTCTAGAAAGGCTTCTTTATAAAAATTAAGTCTTATCTTCTGGTGGCAGAAGAACCTCTTGCTAAAATCAAGCAAGGTTGAGGGGCTGCAATTTTTTTTTTTCATCCTGATTTTAGCAGCTGTACTTCCTTTCCTGTGGTTAATCAACTGGAAAAGTAGCCAGCAGTTTTATTACCAAGTGCCTTGACATAGCTGTGTCCCTGGAATAGGCATTGGTCAGGATGCAATTGCATTGCTGCCCTCAGAGGAGCCAGTTCCCTCTGAATGCAGAAACCCCTTCGTTTGGCCTGAGGGGGTCATTAAAAGATGAAATGATATAAACAAAGGAGAGGGGAGTTGGATCTCCTGACTTTTTTATGAGAGAAGATTAAAGGAACTAAGTATGTTCAGCTTGGCCCCACTGATGATGAAGAGCAAAGACCTTTCCAGGGCTAAGGAGAAGCTGAAGGATGTGGGCAAGAGTGGGGTCACAGAGCATGCTGGGGGACACATGATGAAGGGGAGGCTGCTCGTGACAAAATGCCTCAATGGGAAGTGGAGCTGTGGTGCTCTATAGCGTGATGGAAAGCTCTGTTCAATTGCTGGGGCCCATTGAGCAGGAATTTGAGCACTGCACTGGAGTATGTGCAGCAGGTCATGGTCTTTCCCAGCTAATGGCTTTGGGGGCGATTCCCCTCTTTTTAGAGGCTAGATGTGAGAGGACAGGGCCTTGCTAATACGTAATGATTAGTTGCCACTTCCAGAAAAGAAAGAAAGAAATCCCAGCTCTCTTTTAGTGTGTCTGGGCTTTAGACTCGGCCTTTTGGCATTGCTGACTCCGGGGCTGTGTTTCGCTGTCCCCCTTGGCTGCAGTGATCCCCGACTCGCTGCGAGTGACGGCGGTCCCGCAGACACTCAACAAAGTGGAGCATGACTCCCTGGAGCTGAAGTGCGAGGTGTCCAAGAGCACAGCCCAGCACAGCCACGTCTCCATCGCCTGGTACCGGCAGCGCGGCAGCGAGGCGCCCGTGGAGGTCATCTCCCTCAGCCGCGACTTCGTCCTGCGGGCCGGCAGCGCCTACGCCCAGCGACAGGCCACGGGGGACGTTCGCCTGGACAAAGTTGGGGAGACCACCTCAAAGCTCACCATCTACAACCTCCACCCCTCAGATCAGGGAGAGTTTTACTGCGAGGCGGCGGAGTGGATCCAGGACCCGGACGATTCTTGGTACGCCATGACCCGCAAGCGCTCCCAGGGCGCCATCGTCAACGTGCAAGCCACTGGTGAGTATCTCCTCGGCCTTTTGTCACTGGGCTGGGGGGTGGGAGGAGGTGGAAAAAAAGGGGCTGTGCCTTGTTAGGTGGCTGGGGTTTGGCTTCTTGCTTTGCCGTGTGCCCCACTTGTGAGGCTGCTGGCTGGGTGCAGCAGGGCAAAGGAGGGCCCAAGCACTGCCTGGGGGCACGGCAAATGTCAGCAAAGACCAGTCAGGGGACACAAGGGCAGCAAGGGGGCTTGGGTGGTCTGGGTATCTCCTGGTTTGGTCAGCGATCTGGGCCTGATACAGAAGCTAAAACATATGCCTTAAGCACTTGGTGCTAGCACAGACAGTGAGAATTTTGGTAAGTGAAGAGGTAGGAGTGTCACAGCAGAAAATAAAACTAAAACTTTTCAGCAAGCACTTCTGTATTGCACTAAGTCCATTTGCAAGTTAAAATCCTTCTAGCCCACAGCACAGTTCCTGCTAAGGATCTGAAGATCCATCTGAGCTCTTTCTTCCTCTGTGATATCCCCAAAGGCTCTGCCTCTTGACTCCAGCAGAGCAGGGTGTGAGTTAGGACTAGGCTCCAGGTAATATTCCACAGTACTGCTGAATGCTGCTGTCACATCAGAGCTGCTCCCAGGAGGAAAGGCTGGAGGGGAAGGTTGTGACTGGGCAAGCCTCGCAGCTCTTTGCTTGCTAGGCAGGAAGCTGCCTGTCTGACAGCAATGGCCCATCTGGCCTCTCACAGCAAAAGCAAGCCCCTAAACCCTTTCACCTATGGATGTGCATGTCCAAGGGATGTTGGCCACAGAGGGAGTAGCAAGCTGTAAATGCCTCACGTGAGGTGTGCTGGTTCTCCTGATGGGCTTTGCTGTGCTGATGCACGAGAGATGTCTCTCCCCAGATAAGGAGTTCAGCGTCCGGCTGGAGACGGAGAAGCGGATGTACATCGTGGGGGAGCCGGTGGAGTTCCGGTGCATCCTGGAGGCTCAGAACATCCCCGACCGCTACTTCTCCATCTCCTGGGCCTTCAACAGCTCCCTCATCGCCAGCCTGGGGCCCAACGCCGTGCCGGTGCTCAACAACGAGTTTGCCCAGCGCGAGGCCCTGGGACAGCTGAAGGTGGCCAAAGAGAGCGACAGCGTTTTTGTGCTGAAGATCTACCGCCTCCGCCTCGAGGACAGCGGCAAGTACAACTGCCGGGTGACCGAGCGGGAGAAGACCGTGACAGGGGACTTCATCGACAAGGAGAGCAAGCGGCCAAAGAACATCCCCATCACTGTTATGCCTCTCAGTAAGTAGAGACATGCCCATCCCCTCCTGGGGACAGTGCTGACCTGGGCAGCCAGCTGGTGAAGCCGTGATGTGCCCAGACAGTGGTGATGGGGGAGAGGGAGGATAAGGGTTTGCGTGCTGTGGAGGCTTGGAATTCCAACTGGCAAGATTTATTTTTGTTGTTGGGATGGGTATGAAAAGGGTGTGGAAGGGTATGTGTCAGGTTCATAGTGGGCAGTCATGCCCACACCCAAGCTGGCAGTTTTGTCCTTGAGCTGAAGGTACATGTGCCAGCCTCTGACTTGCTCCTCACACCTCTCTCCTTGCCTTACTCCACAGGGAGCTGGGTGCTCTAAAGTATTCAGCAGGCCTAATGGGGAGACTGGCTTGGCCTTGGTTTATCCTAATGGCTGCTGGGTTCCTGCAGGCTGTTCGGTGGTGTTTGTTCAGCTGTCTGGCAAGACGGCTGTACGGGGAGAAACCAGGATTTGTGTGCTCCTTGAGCCCCTATACTCTTTGCAAGGAGCTGTGTACTGGTCACCGTGTGTCAGCCAACTCTGATGAAAACAAGCTGCTGGCGTCTTGCCTGAGTGCCTTTTGTGTTTGTCAGAAAATCATGATAAATCAATCATGATAAATACAGAAATAACAAGATCAAGGGGAGAGGGTCCGCTGACTCATTCCTTGTTTTGCTCTGTGAAATTCAGGTAGCCATGGCGTGATGAACCATGGACGTGTTGCCCAGGCCACCCTGGCAGTGGGCTTTGACCAAACAGAGGGTAGCTGAAAGAGGATTTTGTGCCATATTTGTCTCCTATCTCTTAGGTTTGTAGGGAAATGCAGCCCTTTCCTCTAGCTTTTTTCCCCTCTTCCTCATTTCTCCAAGAGAAATTCTATTTCTTTTCTCTCCTGCCGATATTTGGTCTCATTTGTTTGGCTTTGAAAATTACTCTAGCTAGAAATCTTGCACTGGACAAGTGTCTAAAATGTAGTGCTTCTATGCACAGCCATCTTTCAGACAGACTTCATTCTTGCCATTTGATAAATCACCAGCCTTAGGAACAAATGTGATGATTTTTCAAGGATGCTAAGTGTCCAAAACTCCAACGGAAGACAGCAGGAGTAACCAGCACTCAGTATCTCTGAAAAACAGCCATAAAGCCCTACCACTCTGGGAAGCTCAGGATACCAGATATTTTTTTTCATGTTACCAAACAGTGATAGCTGCCAGTAGTGTCACTAGCTGTGGCAATTTTGGGAGAGCTTCTCCCAGAAGGTGTTACAGGAACGGATGTAGCAAGATGGTGACCAGGGTGACATGAATTGAAAATCCCTGAGAGCTGGAAGCTTTTTTTTTGACAGAGCCAGTTGCGTGCAGTGCATATTGTAGCAACAGAAATTCCCTCAAGGTTTGCTGAGATCCCATCCCGGACCTGTGACCAGAAGACACGGCAATGTCTCATGAGCCGGCTTTGGCCTACAACTGCTTTGAGCGTGCAAGTCACCAGGAGCAGCTCGCTGCCCACAGGCCGGTTTTGGATGTGGTTAAAACATGGCATGAGGTTAAAACGTGCCTGGACCCAAATGTGTGGGCAGTCTCCTGCACCTGGTGGAAAGCGTCTCTGGCCAGCAGCGTCCTTCTTGCAGCCTGAGAAGTGGCGAGTGTGTGTCATCTCCCCTGTGTGTGTATGCGTTTCTCTCCTTAGAGACCAGCATCTCCTTGGAGATTATCAACAACGCCAGCAATGTCTTGGAAGGAGAGAGCCTGCGCTTTGGCTGCAACGTGCGCTCGGGCTTCGGGCCCCAGAGCCGCCTCTCCGTCACCTGGCAGCTGGTGGACAAGCTGAACCGGCGCAGCGAAATCGTGCGTCTGGATCGCGAGGGCACCCTGCACCCCGGCCCCTCGTACGCTGAGCGCAGCAGCTACGGGGGCATCCAGGTGGAGCAGGTCCGGCCCGGCTCCTTCACCCTGGAGATCTTCAACAGCGTCAAGGCGGACGAGGGCCACTATGAGTGCCGGGTGGCCGAGTGGACGCGGATGCTGGATGGGGAGTGGCAGATTGTTGGGGAGCGGCACGCGGGCACCCCGGTGTCCATCACTGCTCTGGGTGAGTACTTGGGGCACGGGGGCCGTGGGGCCGTGCTCCCCCGTGCCTGGCTGTCCCACAGGAGGTCACCTGCAAATAACCGGGGCTGCTCTCAGCGCACTTGCCCTTGCTTGGCAGCAGAATGGAGGTACCCAGCTCCTGGTAGGTTAGTGCAAAACATGCACCATTGCGTGTGGGGGCAGAGTCTGAGGGGTGGCTGTGGCTGGCAGGAGCAAAGCAGGGGTGGCTTAGGAGAGGGACGATGCTTCCAGCATCCATCGGAGGGGAGAGGCTGCCAGTCCCATGTCATGTCCCCCCAGCATTGGAGCCAGGCTATGGTCAGTGCAGTGGTGGTGCTCCACTGGCAGCCTGTGGGCATCAAAGTCTCCTTGCCTGCCCTGAGTAAACCTTACCTCTGCTCACCAGACCAAGAGAGGAAAATGCTGGGCGTTGGCCCGGCCACCAAAAATGGTGAGCATCTGTGACAGCACCAGAAGCCTTCAGAAAGCCTGAGACAGGAATGGTCCTCGCTGCCTCTGCAAGGAAGCACTGAGCTGCTGGTCCAGAACTGCAACGTTGTCCATGACCAAGGTGAACTAGTGCCTGGAATCATTGCAGCTGGGGCTCTGCTCTGCCAAGGGGCTCCTCCATTTCAAACACAGTGAAACAACATCAGTTTAGGAGAGGGCAGGTAGGGCAGTAGGGATTTTGAGTGGATGGTGAATTACTTTTGTCCTGCTGTGGTCTTGATATATTAAGTACTGGACTAGTTCCCAAAGTGATTTTCAGGAGGCTGAAGAAGGGATGACTGCTTCTTTGAGGCCACTGATTTGCAGAATGCTGGGAGCTCTATTAAAAGGTCAAGATAGGATTTTTGGGGATTTTGTGTAGTTTTTGGTTCTCTGTAGTATTAAGCTTTGACAAGATATATGAGACCAGACTTGAAAGTTGTATAGTATTCTGATTAAAATCTTGGTTTTTTTCCTCCTTTCCTCCCCTTCACTTTTGACCTTCTTTCGGAGGCTGTTTTGTCTGTAGCTAGAAATCTTTTCTGTATAGATTCCAAAAGCAGGTAGGGATGTTTGTTTGTAAAGAACTACAGGCAAATTCTTGTCTGGTTTCAATAATATCTTCCTCATGCGGTCAGCAGCATTTGGCCCAGTACAAGTCCCAAGTATCAGCCCTTCCCTTTACTCTGCCACCTGCAACAGTGTTGAGATTAAGTAATGAGATTTTAAAATGTGACGTTTTTCCTCTTGTTAAAATTTAAGATGCTCAGAATTGCACAGCAGTTGCAGAAGATGCGATGGAAAGGTGCCTGATCCTCCACTCCTCGTCCCGGAGAAATCACCAGCTGTCGAGCATGTTCTGTCAAGTCCTAAGAAGTTCCTAGGTCCCTTTCTATAACTAGCAAAGCTAAAGTAGCTTGTAAAAATATAATAGAGAAACTACTGAGTATTTTTTCCCTGTTGCTGAATATGATATTTTTTTGTTCAGCATGCTGTTTTTGAAATGTCCTGAGATACTCAAATGCAGGGTGCTAAGAAAGAGCGGGAGAGGTTTATGGCTTCAGAAATTGCTAGTAAAAAAAAATGCCGTAAATTTAGTGACACTCACATTTCAAGTTAAGGTCTAATCATTTTCCAGTCTGCCAGGGTAAGAAACTCTTTAGCTGAACCAGCACAGATGCTGTTCAAACCCATAAATCTGTCTACAGGGTGGCTCAGAAGCAATAGCCAGAAGAGAGATGTGCTGTCGGTTGAGAGTAGATGCCCCTGAACTTTTGAGGATCTGGAGTGCATGGCAGGGCCTTCAGTCGCTGGCAATCCACAGAAGGAGGGGACAGGAGACTGATGTGTTCTAATAGGGAGGTTTTACAGAAAATCTGTCCTTTGCCTGTTAATCTAAGTGCCGTGACTCTGTTGGTGGAATTGAGAAACACACCTGGCTTTCACACAGCAGTTGTGTGAAAGTCTCTTCATGAAGCTTCCTTGCCCAGGCCAGCTGGTGACTACACTTGTTGAAGTCAGCTGGTCTTGGTGAAATTAAGTTGGCTTTCTGTGTCCATTGCTGGCTCAGTGGTGCTCTGAGCTGGGCCTGGTAACACGCGTGCTGGGGCAGGAGAATCTGAAAGTAAGGGATTATGTGGGGATGAGGCAGAGCAGCATCATGAGGGGAGACAGCCTGGGTCTCACTCTCCTCTCCTGGGGGATCACTGAACATGTTGTGAGAGGTTTTAATCCCAAGATTGACCTGTTTTCTCAGTAATTACACGTCGTGGAGCTCTGGCACGGTGACGCCGTGGAGTTGCAGAGGCATTTGCTGAAAGCGTGCAGATATTGGACAGGCTGATCAGAAAATGTTCCTGTTCCTACTGGGCACTGTCTGGGGTTTCCCCAAGCAGCAGAGGCTGTGTTGGGAGCTGGGATAGTGAACACTGCAGGGAGAGGGGGGAGAACTGTCAGCTCATGTGGGATACCCCACAGAGCTTCCCAGAAAGGGAGCGCTTCTTGGGGATGTTGGCAAAAGACAGCAAGGTCCCTACTTAGTCTGCTGGCTACACTGAAGTTGATTGGAAGAGAAGAAAATATTTCTCTCTGCAGCTTGGCACAAATGAGCAATGGAAATATTCTGACCTAAAATGTAAGCCTGACTGGCTTGCAGTTGATCAACTTGGGAAGATGTTATCTTCAAATTACTAAAGGACTGCTGATCTAAACTCTCCAAAACAAACAAAATGCTGGGGCTAGACAAGTCAAAGTGTATTGACTGGCCTGCAGAGTGGCAGAATGAGAGGATAACTGCATGAAACAGTCCTGGAGCTGTGATCTGGAAGAGAACAAAAGCTGTGCTGTGGGAAGAACAGGAGCAACCAGCTTCTCTTTCATTTCCCTCCATCCTGGGGTTTCGTAACCACTGCCAGCTCTATGATGCATGAATGAAGGCTGCTGCTTCTTGCTTTCCTCCTTTTTCATTCATCTGCAGTAACCAGCCGCCCGCCTGGGGTGGGAGACAGGGTGGGATGTGAATCACAGGGGCTGAGAGCAGCCAGGCTGGTGCTGGGTAATTCCTCTGCCAGGTGCTGCTCCTTTACCTCCGTGCTGCTGCGTTTCCGTATGGAGCTCTGGCAGCCTGCAGAGGCTGGCCAGCCACCCTTGGGTCTCGGGGGATCCCACTCCTCTGGGCAGAAATCGAGCAGTCCTCCTAATGCTGCAGCCAGTGCTCAGGCAGGCAGTCACTGCTGTTCAGGCAGTCACCACTATGCAGGCACTTCAGTGTGTTTTCACCGCTGCTTCTCATGCCACTTCGCGCTTGCAAGTGAGAAGCCAACACAACACAAGCACCGGGCGGCTGATTATTCCCAGCCTTCAGCTGGATGACCACGCTCTAGCTTTTGCATGCTGACAGCAGGGCCTCCCTAGGCAGGCGTCTCTCAAAGCCCTTTCTCTCTCCCCACAGAGGCTGGCTTTGCTGTCACAGCCATCTCCCGCACCCCCGGCGTCACCTACAACGAATCCTTTGACCTCCAGTGCATCATCAAGCCCCACTACCCGTCCTGGGTGCCGGTGTCGGTGACGTGGCGTTTCCAGCCGGCGGGCAGCACCGAGTTCCACGACCTGGTGACCTTCACGCGCGACGGCGGGGTGCAGTGGGGTGACAGGTACCTGGGTTTCCGGACCCGCACCGCCATCGAGAAGGCCGAGTCCTCCAACAACGTGCGCCTGAGCATCAGCCGGGCCAGCGACACGGAGGCCGGCAAGTACCAGTGCGTGGCTGAGCTCTGGAGGAAGAACTACAACAGCAGCTGGACAAGGCTGGCGGACAGGACCTCCAACCTGCTGGAAATCAGGGTCCTGCGGCCAGGTGAGTGCCAGGAGTACGTGAGAAGGGCTGGGGGAGGGTGTTGTGGGCATGGGGTACGTGCCAGCGCTGCGGTGGTCTCTCCTGAGTTAGGACTGCTCTTGTGGCTGTGACTGATGTCTCACTCTTGTAGTTGACTCAGGTGGAACTGCTCAGCTCTTCAGCCACGGATATGTTGGAGTTCCTTTATTCACCTCTGGGGAACTGGGTCCTCTCCTTGCCTCTTGTATGCTCTTTATAGGGTTTTCTTCTGGGAAACGAGGTGGCTGAAGCTTAGTCCAGTCTCTGGACTGTTCTTGTGAGACAGAGGTGGTTTTCAGGTTGCCACCTCCATTCATCAGGGCAGACCAACCTAGGAAAGAGAAGAGAGGAACAGGGCAAGCAGGATCAAAGAAGAGAGAAAGACGTGTTCTCAGCAAAGCCTGTCCGTGCACATGCACCATAGGTGAGATGCTGCAGCTCTTGTTCAGTAACTGGCTGTATCTTTCAGTCTGCTGGGGGCACCTTCAAAAGCAGATGGTGATCAAAGAGCCTGACTTTCATCCCCACCAGAAACTTTTAAGTCACCAGGGCCATGAGTGCCCACACAGAGTGTGCAAGAGCTGGGCAACAAATACCTGGTGGGGCAGGGAGAGTCACAAAACCTACGAGATGCTTATGCTCCCTGTGCAGCCAGTGGAGAGAGGGAGGCCTTGTCACTGGTATTTTGGGGATGCCTTTATTGTGCATGAAGAGTGCAAAGATACGTGGTCACAGGGTAGCTCTGGGCCATCACTGAGCTGAACGGTTTATTGCTGTCTTGGCCTTATTGCTGGAGTTGATGTTTGGAGTGAGGCTTTCAACACCTTAAGACTATTGGCTCAGGTCCTTGATGAGAGTTATTCCTCCTTTTGTGTTCCTGTGCAGGAGGACTCTTTGGTAGAGTCTGTCTTCTTTGTGTTTTTCCCATCAGTATCCCTTTCCACACTCCCCTCCACCTTCCCCAACCCTTAGCATGTCTTTAGAAAAGTCAGGGGTTGCTGTGAGCTCCAGGCACCTCATGAGCTCTCCATCATCCTTCTTCCCTCTCTCTTCCTTGCCCTTATCTCCAGGTTAATCTTCTCCATTTGTTTTGATTATCCTGCCTTGTAATACATGTTTTACTGCTTGCAAGGTCAAGTTGGTGATGTTCATCATTTTAGCTCATTTCCCTAGGAAACAGTGTAGAATGGATGTGATCCCTGGAGGAATATGCTTCTTCACAGCCCTTGTGTGAGACAGAGAAATCTTTGATAACAGCTTCCAGAAGAGAGCCTGTGTGTCACAGCTCAGGGTTGCAAGCAGGACATTTAAACTGTGCTCTGGCAGCCAGTTGTTCTTTACTGGAGCAATAACCATCAAGTGATGCCTTAACAGAACAAGTCATCTAGGTCTCCATGGTTTTTACTTCCCCTGTCTCCCAGCTGCTCAACAAACTACTGTGACACAGATCTTTGCTGTCAGTTCAATGAGCCTTGCATAATGTTTGAGGCTTTATGGCTCACAAGTGGGGATGGAAGAGAAGAGGAACTTCTCAGAGCGTTCCCAGCACTGTGATTGCACTCTCTCTGTGTTGTTTCCATGTCCCAGGCAGTCTCTGAGAGCGAGTGGTTGATGTACCAGTGACTGCTCTGGTTCTCTCTGGTTTTGCAGGCTGCAAAAGGTTGTGTTGTGTCATTGCCAGGTGTTTGGCTGGATAATCCCTAGAGAGGATCCAGGATGATATGGGAGATGCCTTCCTCAGACACTTCTGAATTAATGTCCTAGAGCCCCCACAGTCAAACCTGTGCTGATGAAGCAGGTGCTGGTTTTCAGATTAATATCCAGGGCTTCTTCAGAAGGGGTCATTCAGGACACCTAAACAACAGAGCACCTGAGAGCACTGTCTGTGCCTCTGTATCCACCTTAACCTGAGATAACTCCAGGTTGCTATTTGGAGTCTTGGTCCTAGCTTTCTGCTTTCACTTGCCATTAGCCCTGGGTTTCTGCTTTGACCCATATGCCAATAAGGTTGGGGTGAGCTATCTCCATTCCTGATCCACTGAGGGACACTGTAAAGAAGGCTTGTCTGGAGGTCTTTTGGCAGATGAAGCCAGAATGTGTTTCCAGATTGTTAGGATTCTAGTTTCCTCTTAAACCCCTGCTCCCTGTTTGTCAGAGTGACCTTTCTATTTGACAGGTTCCAGGTGCAGGCATGGCAGTCAATATATGTCAGCCTGTAAAGTGTGTGCAGGCGAGAAAGGTAAAAGAGTGGCTGCCTGATTGCTTCATTAATGCTGTTGCTCTGTGAAATCCCACATCCTCAAGGAATAGGTTGCTGGAGCTTCTCCTGGAATGTCGGTTTGCCATTTCAAGGCCCAAGCTATCTCTCCTTGGCACTCTTCCAGTGAGTAGTGTTTCTAGATGTCATCCATGCTGAGTGGTACCTGCAGAGGTGGCAGTGCTGGTTTTAAATTGCACGTGTTAATGTGGCTGCAGAGTTATTTCACCTATGGGCCCACAGGTAATGCTGAGGGAATGTCAGCAACTTGAAACACCCAGTCCTTTCCCACTCCCAGGAAGAAATAAGCAGTGTTTGAAAAATGAAACATGTAGATATTGAAGGAGAGAGGGAATAAGGCAGGTAATGGCAGCACTAACCCAGCTCTGTATACAAGGTCTATAGGCAGGATAGCACAAGTATCTTGCATGACATCTGGCCACATTTGGCCTTTGAGTGTGACATTCCTGACCCTTTGGGCGTGAAGCTGTGCTAAGGACTGGCATTGTGAGGAAATGCCCTATAAAGAGTGCTGGCTGTATGTGTGACAGCTTATAGAGAGTTTAGGTATCATGAAAACTCACCCACAGCAGCAGTGGGATCTGACGCTCCCCTTCATGGCTGCTCCTCAGCGTCACACGAGCCTGCACGCCTTGGGTTGCAAAGGGGGGTCGTGCACAGGTAGGGACACAGGCCCAGGTAACTTGTGTGTGCTTTGCAGGGATAGACACCTGCACTTCTTTAGGGCAAGTGCTGGGTTTTAACTTCTGCAGGCTGGGGCAGAAATCCAGCCTGGTGTGAGGGTCTGTTGGGCGTGATTGTGGACCTGACTGCCCAAATTGTTTGTGGCTGTTTGATGTCCTTCCAATGCAGTGCTTTCCTTTTGACTTCCATCTCTCAAGCTGCCTGTTGTTTATTTCTTAGTGAGCTCATGTTGCAGCAGAGGGGGAGGGACAATAAAAGTACATCTCAGTTCACGCCAGCTGCTTTCCCGAAACCAAAGCCGGCAGGAGACCACGCACAGGAGTGCGGGTTGAACTTGGAGTGAGCCCAAAGTGCAGGGGTGAAGATTTCTCCCCTCCTGCATCCTCGTGTTTGGGGCTCCCCTTCTGCTGTGGTATCTGGCCTGCCTCTGTAAACCTGGTTCTTTCCTCAGGGATAGTGGAGGGCACCATCCCTTTCCCCTGAGGGTTCACCACCGTTCTCCCTTCTAGAGACATTTCCTTGCCTCCTTCCAGGTGAAGAAGAGCATCCACCCTGCAAGCTTTACAGGGCTGATCTGCAAGGCAGCTGTGTCCTGTCTGTTGAGGGGACAGGAGTGGTGACTCCCTGGCACTTACAGATCTCTTGGGTTTTAGGGGAAGCAGAGGTACAGGTGGTTCCTGTCGAATGCAGGTGAACCTGAAATCAGGTTCAGGCTGAGCTCTCAGTGGTCACACTGGGATGCCAGCTCTCCTTGCTGTTCTCTGCCCCCTTCCTCAAGCAGCATGGGGGGAAACAGTACTTGGGCTCTGTCTGGGTCCTGCCTGAGGGAGGAAGGTGGTAGATAGGTGAATGTGGGTCTAGAGGAGACCTGAGGGCTGTCAGGCGGGCTCTGTTCCCATCTCCTCCTTGGATTTTGCTTCTCGCTGCCAGGTTTTCCGGGATGGAGTGTTGGAGACAGCAGGTGCTGTCTGGGAGCAGTGCGTGTCCCTGTGGTCTGCAGGGCTCAGACAAGGGCAGCAGACAGTCTCTGGTGGCACAGTGCATGACGGGGACTGTGCTGCAATCTGACCGGGCCAGGGTGTCTAGGTAGGGCTCTCTTTTGGCAAGGAGGCTTCAGCAGATTTGTGCTGGTGTATTAAATTGTCATTACCACACTTGCCATTCCCTGCAGCACAAGTGAGGGGGTGACTCAGCAGAACTTTGAGAGGGCCTGGGGTCTGAGTGCTGGGGAGTCTCTGTGGCAACAGCAGAATAAAAAAGCAGGGCTTTCACACGAGCAGGAGGTTGTGGCAACACCTCCACCCCCAGAGCACCTTCTCCTCCCTTTCATCCTCGGGCCCAGATCTCAGTGCACCCACCTCCCCGTGCATTTTCCCACCCCTCCGTCCTTGTGTTGTCCCTCGTCCAGTTCCTTTGTGACTAATCCTGGATCAGGCGCACAGGGAGAAGCTGCAATCGCCTCTATAAATCTGTCCTCTTGCTGCTGGGTTTTTGACAGTAATGAACATGGGAGGAGGGATGGGGAGGGATGGCAGGGGATGATAACTGAGCAGACGCCAGGGGTGCTCTGCTCCTCGCTGCTTTTTTGCAAGCCTGTCTACAGCAGATTGATTGACCTGGGAACCATCAAGCAAACAAGGCAGTCATGCTCTTCATTAGAGCATTAATTAGCTTCCAGGGGCTCTCCAGGGGCCTCTTCTTAAAGTTTGGTTTATTAGGAACTGTCAAGTGGAAAACATCATGAAGGGGGAGGGCAGAACCTCGTCAAGCAGGCCTTGGAGAAGCTGGAGGTGGCTTCAGCCTGAACCTTGCTTTGAGGGTGGAGTGAGCCAGAGCTTCCTCTGAAACCCTGCACTCAGGTGAGTGTTCTGCCACTCTCCTGCTATCCGTAAGAAACAGCAGAGGCTGGCTGTGTTGGGCTAGCAATGGCCAGAGAAACCTAACAAGCAGAGAGGGGAGGACCCTTACCTCTTACTCCAAGCCCATCCCCGGCAGCCACAGAGAGACGGTTCGGTATCGCACTCTTCCTTCTCTCTGAAGACCAAGAAGAGTCTTCTTGGTCTTACCAGCGAACAACCAAACAGGGGATGGTTGTGACTGTGCAGAATGGGGATGCTGGGAGGATGAGGAGGAGACAAGGCAGAGGAGAACTGGACAAGGAGACTGCTTTATGGCACACTTAACCCTGGGAGAGGAGTCTTGATTTTAAAACAATTACCAAGACACTTGTGGAGTATAAGGAGAGGCTTTTTCTAACTGATGAAAATCAGGTATTACTGTTATTGCCTCTCTTCTGTTTCAGTTCTTAGTAACATCTGTGTGTGAGGAATTCTCTCATGGATGGATGTGAAAGATGCCTTTTCCTTTATGGGTGGCCAGTGGGGTACTGACAAGACTCCAGAGTGGAGGCTCAAACAAGTGTTTTCAAGGGCCACAAAGTGCCTTCTTAAAAACCTGACACCTCTTGCTTCTAGCAGCATCCAGCAATAAAGTTAAACAAGGAAAGTTAATGAGCTGGAAACTTCCTTACAGAAATGAAGTCTGGAAACTTAAATTTGCTGCTTGCTCGATCTCAGAGTGGTTTTGCTCCGTAGAATAGCACTGCTTCCCTGCTTTACAGCCGCCTGCTCCATCTGGCAAATAGCTGTGCTCCTGCTTGAGTGATGGAGGAGCTCAAGAAGTGCTTAGGAGAGATGAGGCTGTTCATCAGCAGCTGGGACTGTGGTGCAGAGCAGTCTCCTCTTGCATGTGTGTTCAGGGGTTTGTTCCTTTCCCTTCACTGCCACTGGGGTCAGACCTATTGTTTTGCCTTTTTTGTCAGCTTCCAGCACACTGAACACATAAAATGTAGAGGCTCAGTGCTGCCCCTGACCCAGGGCTGTCCTTTTGCATAGACCTGCATTAGTGACCCAGGTGGAGCCCATTTTCTTTTCCAGATAGCAGAGGTGGGTTTGATTCTTCTACCTCATACCCCTGGTAGTCTCCTACCCCTGCCCATTTGCTCTGGGGAGCTCCACCTCCACACTTGCCAGGCCCTCTGGGACAGATTTCCCACTTAGATTTGCTGTTATCCCCTTGGCACAGTTACTTATCCCAGGCCAGCACCCCAGGGTGCTGTTTCTCCACACTTGGCCATCACACCCTGCTGCAAACATCCCCGCTCCCCTGTGTACCATCACTGTCACATACACCTGAGAACCTCCTCTTCTCACTGCCACTCTGGGGTTTGCCTGTGAGTACTGATCCACGTGAGGATGGTGTCAGCAGAGCTGAAGTACCCAGAGAAAATGCCATCTTGACTCCACAGATAAGATGCCACATCAAAATGAGTCCCATCAGTGCAAGCCACAGGGGAGGGAGCTGGTGCTGGATGTGTTGCTGCATTCCTGACCTGTAATGCGGATGGTGACACTGGCCTTGTGGGGTCAGAGCTATGACTGACCATCCTCTGCCCTTGGTTTTCCATCTAGGAGCAGTGATATTTGGCTCCGCTGCAGCTTTGCCTGTGAAATGTTTCTGTCAGAGCTGAGCTTGTTGAGCTGATTGCAGTTGGTTACATTCAGGGCTTCCCCTGGGGCTTCAGCCTGAAAAATACACCCAAGGCCGTGACCTGAGAAGTTGAACTTTTAATGTATGAGGCATCTTGGATGCATTTCACAAGAGTGTGGGAAGGCATCCTTGCACTAGTGGAACCCTAATCCGACTTGGTGTACTCTGTGTGAGCCCACTAATCTTACTGCAGGCAGTCTTGCTTTTCACCCCCCAACAAGACTGACAAGGCCAGGAGGCTTGGGCCATATTCAGAATGTGCTGCTCTGTTCAAATTAACTCTCTTCATGGTTACTTTCTCAGGACCAATTTTTTCCCTTCCATTTCAAAGCACACTCTGCTTCACTCTTTGATATCTCCTGAGTGGTTTTCCATTCCCGTTTGCAGCATGCATATACAAAACCACGGTGTCAGCCTGTTTGCAGTCTGTGCACATGCAGCTTCTTTGATGTTGCCTTGAACAGCTTCTCTCCACACACTTTAGCCTCTCATCGATTCTCTATTTGCTCTTCTTGGACTAAAATACTCTGCAGTGAACAGTACTTAGATGGTGTCCAGCTCTAAAGCTTTGTACATCCCTCATGTCCTTGAAGACTTCAAAAGCAGAGTCAGCAGGGGCAGCCCTTCAGGGAGGGGGAGCACTGATGATGAGTAGGTTTCCAGCCAAGTGTTGACCACTATTATCCTTCCCCAGGCCAGTCATGGAGCCTCAGCCCCTCATCTGCCCCACTGGTGTTCACAAGGTGAGTGGCCTTGGGGCCATTTCTTCCCATGGTGATTTCACCTTGGGACTTAATACCACTGTGTCAGCAGAATATATGAATTTATATGCTTTTTCAGATCTTTGAGTCATAAGGGGCTGATTATTTTGGTATATCTGCTTGTTCTGACATTGGCTGAAGACTGAATTCCTGGGTTTGCTGAACGTGAGATCTGTTTCCTTACAGCAAAATGGCAGGCCCCAAACATGCTGAACCTGTAGCTCAGAGTGTTTTATTTTAACATGTATACATAAAAGCTGTCTCTCAGGGCCATCTTACTTTCTTAAATAGACGTTTGGGATGCTGCTAAAGAGGATTCCTATAGTTGCATATAACAGAGAAGCAGGGAGAGCAGATAATGATGGATCTGTAGCCCATCCTGCTTAAATACTTCCTTGGTTCTTAAGAAGTTCAAGACAATTTCTTAAGCAGCAGATGGCTTGCTTCACTCAATTGTTCTTCTACACAGCAGTGGAATTTACCAGTTATGGACACAGCAGCATGATGAGCATTCAGGCTGCAGGTGGAGCTGATGTAGCCCGTGGCTGTGCAGGAGGAGTTTATCCTTATCCCTGATGTGTACTGCTGGCTGCATGGTCCTGCCCCATTCCTTGTGCCAGCATCAGTCCTGCTGTGTGCCAGCTCAGTTTAGTAAACCTGCAGAAAACTGGCCCAGTGAAAGGAATAGTGGAGTGAGGTGGTGCTTGGGTGGATTCAGCTGGGTCCTTCCCAGAGGACTTTCTCTTTGCACAGAGGGCGGCACTGACAACCTGGGGCTGGCAGGGGCACCATCCCAAAGATCTCCCGATCCTGCCTGAGGTCTGTCCGGAGAGCTTGCTCTCTGCGTGGCAAGAAAATGACATTTCACACTGCTCCCAGCAGCTCATCTCTCCCTGCCTAGCAGTCAGCCTTTCAGCAGTAGTGCAGTTTTACTCTTGGCGTGCACCTACACAAAACCGTTGAGTATTTTTGTGACACCCTGTTAGGAAATGCAAGCCGTTAACGGCCAGCCTCCAGAAGGCATGGGAGCTGGTGTGTGGTGCTACTCTGTGTGTGTGTTACAACTTGCTCTTTGGGTACATTTAATTACTTTTTTTTTTTCCCTAATTGACGGAGCACTCCTTTGTTTGAAATCTTTCTGACAAGGAGTTGATTAAACATGTTGGTATGTTATTTTTTCTCTTTCTTTATCCTCAGTGGCTGTAGCTTGGTACTGAATTTATCTTCCAGTGATCCTATCTCCATATTTTAATTTACAAGTGATCAGTGAGCCGTATATTGTTTTCTGACAGCAGGCACAACTCATGCTGGGAATCTTTTATTCCTCCCTCTCCTCCTCTCTCTTGTGCAGAACTTCTATGTGCCTTTTAGGGTTTTGCTTTAGGGAAGGTTTCTGGTTTTAGGTTTGTGGGGCATTTTGCTTTGGGGTGTATTTGTTTCTTGCTGTCCTTTACAGAGATGTGGTTTCAGTTTCTTGGGGAAGGTCTTGCTTTTTCCAGGCCAGTGGCACATCCCAGCTGGTAGTCTCTGGCTTATCCATGGCTGGACCTGGGAGGCTGTGGGTTTCCCAGCTTTCTCCCTCCTTGCAGCTACACACACAGCCTGTTCTGTATATGCTGATTGATGGATGGCTTCTGGGCTTTAAACAGACTTTCTGGGTCACATATGCATTCCTCCCCACGGCCTCACTTGGTTACCTGCTAGTTTGCTGGCTGCTCCACAGGCTCGAGCATGGCATGGCTGGTAATCCCAGGCTGTTCCCTAGCTGAGCAGATGTCCTTGTCACTGCCTGCAGTCTTTGTGCCACAGCATGAGGCGTGCAGGGATGGATCTGACCCACTGCTTCTGTGTTTGGTGGGTCTGCAGGCTGACTGTGCTGATTTCGGGGAGGGGGAGGGCATCAGGCTGCTTGCGGTGCTGACCTTCTGCGGGGCTGAACCTGAGCAAGTGTGTCCCACCACAGGGGTTGAGGAGAGATGCCTGTTCTGCTTTGCCACAGCTCCCTGTGGCAGCATTTTGAGTGCACCAAGCTGTGCTTCCCAAGCTGCAGCAGAACAGTGTCCTTCAGAGCCCGTGCCTGTGCTTGGGGCTGCATGTTGGGCGGGTGATGGTCAGCATGGACATGCACGGCTGTTTAAGTACCCAGCTCCCCTTGCTGCAGCAGCAGGCTGGGAGACTGGGGGATGTCTGGGCTGCCTGCTGGGCTGTGGACCTTGCAGCAACTTGCTGAACATGTTGAAATGCAGGTCACTTGGTGGTTGGTGTTCAAAGTCAAAGCCTCTTTTGTCTGCTTGCTTGGGAGGGGGCAGCAGCTGAGCCTTCCTCAGGAAAGGGTTAATGTTGTCTTTCCTTCCCATGGAGCTGCTCTCCCAGTAATTCAATCATGTCAGCCTGTTTGCAGGCAATAATTCATTGTTATAGGAACACTACAGTAAAGTGACAAGTTAATAATGGCAGTAATAATGGCAGGCAAAGTCTAATGCTATTTCCCTTTCTCCTACTCCTGTTGCACCAGCAGCCTCCCAGGTTGGCTAATGCAATTTGCAATCCCACTAATCCAGTTTCAGGAGGAATTGTGTTCTGTTAAAAGAGAATAGCCGGAGTCAGGAGCTGTGCTGCCATGTTCCTGCCATCTCTGGGGAGGTTGCTCTGCTGCTGGACGTCTTTGTCTTTACTTTGCTGTGATTCCTTCTATGCCGTGGTTAAGCCTAATGAGCACAGTCCTCCTAGGAGTGCCTCATCTTCCCTTGTGCAAATGCCTTTCCTCTGATGCCTCTTCTCTGAAGGGGCTTGCACATCTTTCCCTTTTGAACATTGGTTTGATTTCCAATAACCTGACAAACGTGAGTCGCCCAGCTCTCACTGCGCTGAGTCAGAGGGCTGGCCTGTCCTTGCTTGAGTCCCATCGTCCCAGTTCCCCACAGTCATTGATGCAGGAGTCCTTGCAGTGTCTGCAGAGGTGGAGGAGGCTCTTCAGCCGTGCTTTATGGAAGGAAGAAGGGCTGGCAGACGACTGAGCATTAGTACATGTCTAAGCCTGTGGCAGTGACCTGCACATTGTTCTCTTGAATCCCAGGCAAACATCTCCCAGAGGGGAATTCTGACACCAAGTGTTTTCTGGGCCATAGTGAGGGAAACAGTGAGGCACCTCTGGGTTGTGATCACAGGCTGGAGGGATGGCTGAGTTTGAGCCAAAAGCCTGGCCAGTGCCCTTCAGGGTTGTACACTGAGGGTGCTGGGGAAAGATGGGTTCCTTGCAGGAAGTCATCTTGGAGTGGAAAGGAGTCTCTCCTGATTGGCCTGCTAAATCCAGTGCATGGTGTTAAACCAGGGCTGGGTTGGGGTTGGGTTGGCATCATTTCTGCTCCTGCCTGCACACACCCCTCAGCACAGTGAAATCCCGATGGAGGCTTTTAAAAGTAGGACATTCCCCAGGAAAACTTTTTGCAACACTTCATCAGTTCTCTCCAGGCGAGAGTGTCTTCTGGAAGAGCTCTCCCCAAAGGGCAGCAGCCTCCAAAGTGGAACACCGCCTCCCCACTGTGGTGACCGGGCTCCCTGGTGGCTCTGGGGGCTGGAGGTGGCCATCCTCCTGCCCACTCCCTCTGTGCCATGGCTGCCGGGTCATGTGGAGCTGACTCCTTCTCTGACTGCCCCCTTCCTCCTTCCCTGCAGGGCAGCATCCTGGGGTTTTGTACGGGGCTCTTTGGGGCTCTTCTGGGGGAACGGTGTATTCAGCTGCAATTAAACGTTGCCATTCCCAGGATTTGGCAGTAGTGGCTCCCAGGTGGGAAGTAAACTCCTGCTGTTTTATTTTCTTGCTTGCCTACAAGGCAAAATGATGTAAGGAGTCTGAGATGGAGCATCTTTTTATGACAGCATTTTTAGGTACAGGTTGCCAACGGCTTTGCTAAAGGTAAGTGTTGTAACCCCAGCTTCATGATTAGGAAACAGAGGGGAGGGAGCCAAGTGGCTTCAGTATGGCAGCAAGTCAGCAGAAAAGCTGTGAGTCACATCACTGTCTCTGTCCTCCTCCTCTGATGACTGCTTCTCCTTCCCTCAGATATTTGTATAACTGCTTACCAACATGCTCAGCTTGAGGAGACTGATTACCTGCTTGATGGTGTGTAGAAAACCCCTCCTATATATCAGCTTCTAGAGGACCTGTCTATGTCATAGCCTGCTGTGGGTGTAAGGTGTGACTGATGTGGCCCCCCAGCCAGAGGTGCAAACTTTGAGGACCAGAAGATGCCACAGGCATCCTGAGACAAAAGGTGTTGTCTGTTAGTGAGGACACTTTTCTCAGCCTGGAAATGAGTGCAAGGGGACTGTGGTGCTGGAGGACTATCTGTGAGGTGAGGTGTCTACATGAGTGTATGGGCTTGCTGTGAACACCAAACATCTTTGCCAGCATCTCCACCCCACCAAGCATGTAACAACCGTCCTCCATGTCCTAGTCAGGCTCTGGCAGGAGTCATCACCCACTGAACCTCCTGATGCTCCTCCAGCAGTTACATTAGGATGTGCTCAGAGAGCTCTTGTGCTGGTGCTGCCTGCTGGGCCCCTGCTCGAGCACCACGTCAGGGCTCATCACCTACAGATGTTCCTCACACATCTTCTGTGGCTTCACGGGGGCTGGGAAACCCTGGCTTAAAGAAACTAAGAGAGTTGTAACCGTGACTTGTTGCCAGTGTAAATTGAAAGCCTTAGTAGCATACGTAGCGCCAATTACAGTACATCAAGATACAAAACCCTCTTTACTGGTACTCTCCAGGGAGCCAGGAGACACTGTGGCAACAGGATTATGGTTTGCAGATGACATGCACGATAACTTCACCTAGACACACGCACCTGTTTCCCTCACTAAGCAGATGTTCGGGAGGCTGTTAAGAGAACATCAGCCTCTTGACAGCACAGCAGAAAATGCCGTGTAACCCTGCCTGTTCACACCGCTGTCCCCACCACCTCTGCTGCTTGACAGAGAGCTGGAGCAGCCCTGCTCTGGCTCACCGAAACCCCAGCCCCTGGGGCAGCCTGGATCAACTCCATATTTGAAGGCCAAGCCCTTCACTGGCTCTCTGCCCAGGCAAATCCTCAAGCCAGGAAAGGGAGTTTCCCCTGTGTCAGGTGGGTGAGGTTCAGCTGGCTCAGTGCCTGGGGTGTCAGACTTCTTGCAATCTCACTCGTGTACCAGCAGCTACAATCATTTCCATGTCATGGCAGCATCTTTAAACATGACGTGGCAAGCTGCACAGGGCACAGAGAGACTGGAGTAGAGTTATCACCAGAATGGGAAGAGATGGACTCCTGGCATTGTATTGGACTATTCTCATCACCCTGGACTGCTAACTTCAGGATTTTTTTCCCCCCTTTTTAAATAGTTTTTCCCAAATGCAGAATCAGCCTTTCGGATTAATTTGCATGTCTGTGAATGGTGGCTGATGGTCATTCCTGTGGGAGAGTAGAAGTGCAGGTTGCCCCATAAAGCTTCTCATGTCTTAACCAGACTGCAGGCAGAGGATCTCTCCTCTGCATGAGCAAGCAAACCAGCCAACAGCTCAAAGGTGAAGCTGCCCCAAGGTAAACCTGTGTGCCACAGTGCTTCCAACGTAATAGTTTTCAGCCTGTGGTCTGTAATAGCTAGGAATTATTCCTGTAGGATCTGCAAAAGTTAATGAAGAAGAGACAGGTGCATGTACACTATGCAGGAGCCAGCACCTGGATGTGGAAGCATTTGGCGTTCACAGATTGGAAAAGACTGAGAATGTCCTCTCTAATTCTGGGGTAGGGAAACAAAAACCTGCACTTGCATCTTCCGTGGTGTGCCTGAGTTAGGAAAATAAGTCATGTTTGATGAAAAGTGCATCGGCAGAGGTGTCATTACATATCACTGATACCCCTAATCTAGAGGGAACTTCGTGCATGGTGTTGTGAACCTCTGCAAGTGTGTGCAGCCTAGCAGAGGGAAAACCCGTAATTCCCTGCCAGGGCTTGCTGAACTGGTAGCAGCAGCAGCAGAAGCGATCATCTCATCAATATCTGGGGAAACTCAGTGCAATTTGTGGGGCAAATTCCTGACTGCTGGCTGCAGTGGCTGCCAGGGGAGGCTTGGAGAGCTGAGGTGTGCACAAGGAATTTAAGATTTCGTTTTTGCCAGAGTTAATAAGATTGCTTCCTCATCACTCCACCCCCACAAAAAAAAACCTTTTCCCAAGGGTTGAATGGAAGTGGGGAGGGCTGCACAGGGGCCGTCTAAGAGTCCTTGGATGACCTCGGGGGGTCTGTGTTGCTTCTAGACAGAATTGCTGTAATTATGGTCTGGGAACAAGCCCTTGCTGCTTCGGTGAAATACATCTGTCATATACAAGGTGCAGGTGTGTTGCCCCAAACACCAGGCTTAAAATTACTCCATGCTCGTCCTCCTCGTTCTGATCTCCTGGAGGTGCCGTGATGTGGGCAGAGTGCTGAGGGGTGCTTGCCTCTCAGCAGCCCTGGTCTGTGCAGACCCTGGCTTTGTCTGTGTGGGTGTGTTGGTATTGAGCAACCCCACCACACACACGGCGTGTGTATATACTGCATTTTAATAGATATAGGGCTACTGACTTAACATACACAGTTGCTATAGTAACAGAGGTTTCCTTAGTAACGGTTGCAGAAAATAATCCAGTACCAATTAAAAATAAACTGTTTGGAAAGGGGGCTGGGGGAGAAAGGAAACTGCTGAGAATCACTTTCCCCCTTTATTGGTTCATCTCCCAGGGACTCGGAAAATTGATTAATGCTCAAAACAACCATTCTTAACCAATGGTGAGCCAAAAAGGTGGGATGAGTGTGGGTGTGGTGGCTAAAGCTGCCATCCTAAAGTGAAACAAAAGGGAAGAAGTGTATCTGGGGTGTGGCAGAAATACAACAGGGTGATGAATCTTTCCATTAGGTTGAAGTCCTTAGGGAGGTAAAACAAGGGACGATTTCCCTCCTTGACTTCCTCCAGTGTCTGCATGCGATACCACAGCCATGGAGTCTTTATTAGCATCCTGATTAAAGCCATGGGCAATCCAGGCTCCAGGGGAATGTCTGATGCGATACCAGGATGCCTATCTCAGGTGCTGTGTTGGAGCAGAAAGTGTCACTGTGGTGGGAGTTCCTCCCATTTGAAGTTGTTTGCCTGGGCCCATTCTCTCCCTTGGCACCATCACTCATCACTTGTGCCAACAGGCATCCGAGCCCCTGGTGCCCAAGGGAAGCTGGAAGCAAAGCGTGATGCAAAGCAAAGAGCCCGTGCCTCGGTAAGGGAGAGGAGACAGCGTTGCTTTCTCGCAAAAGCAGGATGCGTGGGATGTGTTTCCAGGGTGTGGATGGGCACAGCTCTCCTGGCAGCCTTGAGTTGTTCGTGCCTGTGGGGGCACGCTCTTGTCGTGCCACTTGTGCCCTGTGCTCTCAATTAGGTTTTGTTAAGAGATTTGCTGCTTGTCAAGAGAATCCGTTCGCCTGGCGGCAAGACAGCATTTCCCCTTCCAGGGGGGAGCTGCTGTGTGAGGAGAGGCAAAGGAGGGGAGGACCGTGGTGGCAGAGCTGCTGGGAGGAGCGGTGTGTCTGGCTGGCTGGGAGTTGTCCCTCTCCCCTGTCTGTATCCAACAGGGCTCCAGGGCACAGCAAGCACAAGTGTCACAGGAGGGCGCCTCGTGCCATGCTGATGGGAGCACCTTGGGCCAAGGCTTGGGTGACAAGCACAGCCTGAGCACGTGCTGCAGCAAAGGCTCTGGCTTCTGATCCTGCAAGGAGAGAGGAAGTGGAAACCCATGTGTCTCTCTCTGTTCAGGGACAGGAGCTCATAACTTTACCGTGTCATCCTCAGCGCTGTGTGACCGCTTCGCTACCTGCGTGGCTGCTGCAGTTGTGCTTGGGAAGCCACGGGGGGTGATGTACCTGTGACTTGTCCCAGGCTGTGCAGTCTGTGGTGGACCTGGAGCCAGACCTCCTGGCTGTGGGAGCAGAGCTTGCTCCATGCTGATCCCTTACAGTCTGGTGTTCTTTCTTCTTTTCCAGTTGTGCCTGCGTTCGCTCCCCTAGTATCGCATGTGTGTGGGTTATGTCTCACCGAGATGGCTGGCATGTGACAGCAGTAGAGTCTTGTTAATTCACTCTTCATGGAAATGGTTTTCTCTGGAACTGGTCTACAGTTCATTGCCCTGAGGTGCAAATGATATGATTTCATCATGAGAAAAGCCACTGAGTTTGGGTGTGGCCTTCTTGTTACGTTTGGTGCCCGAGATCTCTGTGAATTAAGGAGACTCTTTTAAAGGTCAAACTGTGAAAGAGCAGCCTCTTGCTGAGGGACACGGTGAGAGGATCCAGGAGTAGAGTAGGAGAGAAGGAGGAGAGAAGATTTGGTAGAAGAATATCAAATGCCTTTGTCTTAAAGGCAAGCAGGACCCTGGCAAGAGCAGCCATGCCTGCAGTTTTGGGGGTACTCTCTGGCCCACCCCAAATCAGGTGAATTTCTTTTCTGTGTTAATGACCCATCCTCCTCCCTTTCTCCCTCACAGTGACCAAGCTGCAGGTGAGCAAGTCAAAGCGGAGCATCACCCTGGTGGAGAACCGGCCCATCCCCCTCAACTGCTCGGTGAAGTCCCAGACCAGCCCCGACTCGCACTTTGCCGTGCTCTGGTATGTCCACAAGCCCTCAGATGCCGATGGCAAGCTCATCCTGAAGACCACCCACAGCTCTGCCTTCGAGTACGGCACCTATGCGGAGGAGGAGGGGCTGCGGGGCCGGCTGCAGTTCGAGCGCTCTGCGTCCGGGGGGCTCTTCAGCCTGACGGTGCAGCGGGCAGAGGTCCGAGACAGCGGCAGCTACTACTGCCACGTGGAGGAGTGGCTGCTCAGCCCCAACCACGCCTGGTACAAGCTGGCAGAGGAGGTGTCAGGGCGGACAGAGGTCACCGTCAAGCAGCCAGGTACCTCGTGCTTCCGCCGGCGGGGCCCTCTTGGCGTTGACTCCTGTGCGCTTGTGAGCTTGCCAAGCTTTTCTGGGGCAACAAGGATCCTCTGCTCTTCTTTCCACTGCAGCCTTCTCACCCTCTCCTTGCACCCTCATGCCTGCACGTCCCTGCACAAAAGGAGCATTTTCCCTCCTTTGATGTGACCCTCATTCCTTCAGGCTGGGCTGGTGTGCATTTCAGTGTCCCACATGATGGTTTTCCATCCCCCACAGTCTAGAGGACCACTGTATCCAGCCAGGTTTCATTATCCTCAAGAGCATCATGTAGCAAGAGTGTCGACTAGCGACCTACTGAGAGAGGACTGGTGTGTGCCTGCCTAGGAAAAGCATTTTTATGTCTTGCACACAGTTTAATTTTACTCTGTGCCTGTATCCTGGCAGGCGTGGGGAGCCTTGTCTCTTTTCCCTCTGTGCTGTGCACATGAGATGGGAATAACAAGTTTAATGAGGTGGGGAGCTGGCTGCCAGGAAGGGAGAAATCTGCGCTGCTAGTGGTTTCCGTGGCAGCGGACAGCGCTGGTAAAGGTGGGCTGGTGAAGGAGCTAAATATGGAATATGACCCCCCACAATCTGGGACAGAGCCTTCCTTTGTGCAAAGGGGAGACGCGGGGAGGCAAACAGTGTCTCTTGAGAGCATCCTGCACCCTGTGTGTGCTGCTGAAGCAGAGCATTGGTACTTCATGAAGAGGCCTGCCTTGTCCTTGCTTGCTCCAGGTGCCTGTTTCTGGAAGCACAGCAGGCCATAGCGTGCAGCTTGCCACCACTCCCCGCTCCTCATTTCTGTCTGCAAAGTCCCAAGACAGCTGAGGGGTGGTCAGGGAAGGGAGAGCTGTGACCTGCCCCCCCCTGCATCACCCACCTCTCTGTGGGAAGTACAAGCCTCTTGCTTGCTGAAGCAGCCGTGCCAGGGAAGTCCCGGCTGTGCCCCTGGAAAGACGCCACGAAGGAGTTAGGAGTGTATGACACGCGATTTCGCATAAATAAGCTGATTCCAGTCACCCCCAGCGTGTATCAATGAAATTGTGGAGCAAAAAACCAGGGACGTTCCCAAGGCAGCAAAATACTGTGTGTCACTTTGCCCTCGTGTCACTTTGCCCTCATGCCACTTCTCGTTTCGCAGTGGTGGTTTTCTGTAATCAGCTGTCTGTTCTCTACATGGCTTTTTTCCTTTTTTCTGTAAAAGGAGGGCTTACTGCTTGGGGTGTGACCAGGCTACTGCCTGGCCCCAGGAGGAGAGTGAGGAAAGACTGAATTGTGATCTCCCTTCCTAAGGTGTCTGTGCATGTAGGACCTCCCAGGTCCTACTGGGAGATTGTGAGTTTTCAGTTCCCCGTGCCAAATGGGGCATTGTTGGTGTCTAGCCTGAGATTTTCGAAAGACCCCAAAAAAACCACGAGTCCTATTTTCTTTTCCTCTTTTTTTGTTTCTTTCCTTTCTCCATCAGTTTTTTCCTCTACTTCCTCATTGCTTTCATCACGCCCCAGGGTTGTGGCTGTGCAGGAAAAGGCTCGTGGAGAGACAAAGGACCATGGCAGCCCTCCATCACCTCTCATTTCTAATGGCCTTTTCCCACAGATAACCGCCTGCAGGTGAACCAGACCCACAGGAACATCACAGTGCTGGAGAACGAGTGGGTGACCCTGGAGTGCCTGGTGAGCAACCGGACCAGCCCTTCATCCCAGCTCTCAGTGGAGTGGTACGTGTGGAGGCCGGGCCACCCGGAGAAGGAGGTGGTGGCCTGGCTGAGCCGGCAGAGCACCCTGCACTACGGGGACCTGGCAACGCCGGGAGACCTGCGGAGCCGACTGCACCTGGAGAGCCCATCCCCAGGGCTCTTCCTCCTCTCCATCCAAAATGCCACAGTGCGGGACAGCGGGGCCTACAACTGCCGTGTGGAGGAGTGGCTGCTCGACCCCAGCGACCGCTGGTACAAGCGGGCAGAGGACCTCTCTGGGCTCATCACCCTCACCGTCAAGCAGCCAGGTGAGGAGGATTTCATGCCATCAGCTTTGAGCAATGCTGTGCCCCTCTCGGGACAAATGCCTGAGGCACCACCTGTCAGCAGCAGTGGGTGTAGACAGAGGGCAGGGCCACTGCACGACAGACCGTGCTGATCCTTTTTCAACTTGTCTTTTTGGGTGCAGCCTTGCTTTTTTGGGAAGGGTATAGAGCAAGTCCTGCAAACACAGCTAGATGGTCTTGGGATTTTGTCAACGCTGCATCCGTAAATTATTTTTTTTTCGGCACTTCTGGCAGGTTTAGTAGCATAGGTTTCTGATTTTACTCATGTTTTGACTGAGAGTAAGATGGAAGAAGCTACCTGTGCTTCCCAGGTGTGTGCCCCAGGGGCAAGGTCCTTGCATGAAAAGAGGGCAGCAGAGGCACACTGCTGATTCATTGAGCTTGCTGTTGGCCAGCACCCCCGGATCCCTTTCTGCAGGGCCTTTCTCCAGCCATGTCTCTCCCAGTTTTATTTCTGACAGGCATTACTCTGTCCTAGGGGCAAAATCCAGACATTTCAACTTGGTAAATTTCATTCTAATAATCAAAGTCCAGTGCTCCAATCTATCTCGATCACTCCGTAAGGCCTCAAGAGAGTCAACAGAACCTCCCAGTTTGGTATCATAAGAAAACTTGCTAATGGTACATTAAACTCCTGCATCCAGATCTTTGATAAATGCATTCAATCCTGAGGAACTCCCCTGGTGATGACTCACCAGCCAGATGTAGCCCCATTCAGTACCACCTTTTGAGCCCTGCCCTTCAGCTAGTTCCTTACCCACTGTACCATGAACCTGGTCATCCCACAGTTGAACGGGTGAAAGGATGCTGTGAGGGACAGTAGGAAAAGCCTTACTAAAAGGTCCAGAAATACTGCATCCACCACCTTCCCTTCATCCACTGAGCGAGGGACCTTATAATAGAAGGATATTAAGTTAGTTAAACAGAACTTTCTCTTTGTGAACCTGTGTTTCTGTGCCTGGTGATTGCATTGCTCTTTAAATGCCTTTCAGTAGTACCCAGTATAATCTTCTCCATAATTTTTACAGGAACTGAGGTTAGACTGACAGGTCTTTAGTTTCCTGAGTCTTCCCTCGTGCCCTTCTTGTAAATTGGAATAACGTTGGCCAGCTTCCAGACAGCAGGGACCTCCCCAGACTCCCAAGGCCTTTGGATTGTGTTCAAGAGGGATCCTGCCATAACATCTGCTAGCTCCTTCACTACTCTGGGATGAATCCCATCCAGTTGTGAACATTCATCTGATAACAGCTGATCCCTCACAATTTCAGTGTCTGCAGATAGAACGTTACTGTTTCCACACTGGTGGTACTCTGACTCGGGGGGGGCACCCCAAGGTCTGTCAGTATCATTAAAGACTGAGGCAAAAAAGCACTGAATGCCTCTGCTTTTTCTTCATCCGTATTAATCAGGTGACCATCTTCAACAAATATCAATCCAACATTTTCTTTCTTAATAGCAAGATTCTTCTTGCTATTAACATCCTTAAAAAAGCCCTTCTTGTTAGCTGACTCAGCACTGGCCCGTTTCAACTCTAGGTGATCTTTGGCCTTTTGCGTCTTCTCCCTGCATAAATGAATCACAGCTGTGTCATCTCCTTACAAAGCCTGACCTCTCTTCCAGGGATCATACAATTTTCTTCTCCCCTTGAGCTCCACAAGGAATTCCTGTTGAGCAAAGTTGCTGTTCTGGCCCATTTGCTTGACTTAGGACACAGTAGAGTTGTGTATTCCTGTACTTCTAAAGGTGGTTCTTGAGACTGACCAGCACTGACAGACTCCTAAACCCTCAAAAGCAGTTTTCCAGAGTACTCTGCTGAATTCTGTCTGTTTTAACAACAGATAAGCTGCAAGGGCAGTTTACCTTGGAAAATAGCGATGCCCTAGTTTTGAGGCATATGACTCAAGATTAAATACCTGTCTTACAGGCTGTGGGTCAAATTACAGTACAGTCCTCATTCACTGGGTACTTTCCAGCCTGTAAAGCAACCACTCTACAAATACTGCTGTGGTGCTTCATGCCTGCCCATTCCAGTTAGGTGTCAGCCTCTTAACTCTGCAGCAGAGCTGTCAAAAGGGTGAGGTTCTGGGAAGGCTTTAGTGGTCGTTCCTGGTGGAGATTTGTACTGTGGAGGAGGAGCATTCTAATGGGACAGCAGAGCTCTTACCTGCCAGCTCCTTGTTGGGGAAGTTTTGCTGGCCAAAATGGCTCGGGCAGAGACACCTCCCCAGGCAATCCCTGTGCCCTGCATGCCTGCTCAGCTCTAAGTGCAGCTCTCTGTCCAGTCTGAGAATTGATGGAGGGGGAAGTGAACTCTGAAAATCCTTGAGGCTCATTTTGAGTTGCAGAAGGATGTGGTGTGGGGAGAGATCATTTTTTTCTAGAAGTGCTTTGTTGTTGTTTGTTTTTGTTTCATAGCAGTCAGTACTTAACAAAATGACTAATCTTGCTTGTGACTCATGTCTCATTAGCAAGGATCTCCATGCTCATCTGTCAGGACTATAATCATGAGCAAAGAGGGGGAAAAAACCTCTGAGCACCTTCAGACAGCAATTCTCCTCTTTCTGCTTAACTTGCTGAGGTGGAGGAGGCTTTGTGTTGGTTTTGAAGCCATTTCCTTCCCTTCATCCCTTTCACCTCAGTAGTCCCTGAAATCTCAGGACTTACCTCATTTCTGTTTCTGCTCAGGAGTCTTCCTGGGGAAGATGAGAACTGAAAATACGTTGCCTATGACCTGAAGAGCTCTGGCCTTAATCAAGGTTTTCCTTGTGGGACCCTTTAAAAAAAGGGTTGGACAGGGGCCATAATGAGAAGCCTGCAGGGCACAGCAGCCCTGGGGCTGATGAGAGCTGGGGGACAGCAGCCCTCTCCTGCAGGGACACACAGGGTCTGCACAAGGGAGGTCTTGCCCAGCTATCCTTGCTGGAAGAGAAAGCACCTCTCTCTTCAGTGAGCTGTTGGCTGGTCCTTCCTACTCAGCTGCCACATCGGGAAGGGCTTTTTAATCTTTAAATGAAAGCTTAGATCCAGACTGATCGTAATCCCTGGAGTGTGTGTTCCCTGGCAAGATGACTAAACCAAATGTTAATTGCTCTTGAAGTCAGCCTTTAATCAACTCGTCTTGGGTTCTGGCCACTGTATCTCAGTTAGGTAAAAACATCTCTTTAGCCTCGCAGAAAGCACTAGAGGGGAAAAAAACAAGAGAGTAAGACTTTTGGAGTGCCCTTGCTGGCTCAGTGTTGAGGCCATTTCCATGGAGGAGACTCTTACCTAAATAACCTTCCAGACTGCTGAAAAAATCCTCTCCTCTTCTGTCATACTGATTTTCAAGTCCTCTGAGTGCTCTCGAAGCAATAAAGAATAAGCAGGGAGTGCAGTGCTCTTTGCAGGGATAGCTGGGGAGGAGTAGTACAGTGCTGCTCAGTGCAGGCACCAAACCATGGTATCTCCTGACACATTCCTGTAGTGTGTTGGGATGAGCTGCAGCAGCTTTGTCCTCTCCCACACACCCCCCTCAGCTGGTGTGAGGGTCTGTATGGGCAGCGGGGTACGGTGCTGTGCCTGCGAGGTTGACCACAGAGGTACCTGTTGGTCTTGGCAGGCTGCATCAAGCCTTTGGGTTTTGTTTGGATCATGCCCAGCACCAGATTCGTGACAGTCAAGTTTGCAGGATGGGTTTGACGACAGCATTTTGCTCAGCGCTCACCTCTCCCCTTTTGTCACCTCAGATCCCACCTTGCAGGTGGACACAGCCACTGCCAACCTCACGGTGCAGGAGAAGGAGTCCTTCCCGCTGGACTGCAACATCCTGTCCCGCTCCAGCCCGGAGTCCCACTTTGCAGTGACGTGGTACAGCCTGCGGGCCAAAGAGGCGGGGGACCACACGGAGCAGCAGGAGGAGGAGGAGGAGGAGAGGGAAGCGGTGCTGAGCGTGGGCCCCGACGCCGTGTTCAGCCCCGAGGCCGGTCGCTGGGAGGGCCGCCTGCGCTTCCAGAGGCTCTCGGCGGTGCTTTTCCGGCTGACGGTGCTGCAGGCTGGCGGTGCTGACACGGGCAACTACTCGTGCCGCGTGGAGGAGTGGCTGGCAGACCCCAAGGGCGTGTGGTACCGGCTGGCAGACGAGGAGTCGGGGATGGTCGCTGTTCACGTGCAGGATGCAGGTGAGGAGAGGTGACGACTGCCTTGGGGTCACGGCCCCAGCATCCCCTGCGTCTTTGGTTCAGCCAAGAGAAGGCCAAGGAGTTAAGTGGGACCTGGGTCTCACCTGCACCAGGGCAAGTCTGTGGTGCCAGTGCTTTTCCAAATCAGCTCGATGGCTCCTTGCCCAGCTCTTGCTTTGGCTGGAGTCTCCACACTGCACTGAGCTCTGTGCTGGGGCTGCCCAGCCCACAGCACTTACCACCTGGTGTGTCTCACTCAGTAGAGGCAGACTTTGTCCCCCACTGAGGTTTAACCCTTCCCTTTAGGACAGGGAATGCCTGGAAGTTGGATTAGCTCTGCACAGAGGTGTAGGCTGTGGCTCAAGAGTCTCGAGTGGTGTAGAGGTCCCAGAGATAAATGAGGTCATGATGGTTTTGTGGGCCCCTAAGGGAAATACCCTTGGTCCTGGTGCTTTTGTGTAGCACCACTGAGGAAATCAAGGCTTCGAAAGCTCCCTGCTTTATAAGATATTGTAAAATCTCCACCAGGGAGGACTATATCACTCATTGAACTCGTGGGGGTAAAGCTGAAACATGCCCTGTGGTAACTTTCTTCTGGCGCTCTCTTTTTTAACACTGTTATTTTTCTCAGAGCCCCACCTCCTGCATTGACAAGGATTAAATGAGCATCTGATTTTTAACTCTTGAAGATGTTTGTATGCCCTGCATTACAAACAAACCATGAAATGTGTCCGTCCTGTGTCTCTTTCCAGGCTCCACTCTGCAGTCGGTCATCTGCTCCAACGATGCCCTTTTCTACTTTGTGTTCTTCTATCCCTTCCCCATCTTCGGCATCTTGATCATCACCATCCTCCTGGTGCGATTCAAGAGCCGAAACTCCAGCAAGAACTCAGAGGGCAAGAACGGGGTCCCCTTGCTGTGGATCAAAGAGCCCCACCTCAACTACTCTCCCACTTGCCTAGAGCCACCGGTGCTCAGCATCCACCCGGGAACCATAGACTAAAGAGGCAGAAGCACCTGGGGGGACGCACAGAGGGGAAAAAAGCAGAGACGTGCTGGGAACCCCAGAGCGGGTTTTGTTGTTCTTGTTTCATTTGTTTCCCCGTCTATGCTGTGATGCAGAGGCTGAGCTCTGTGGGGTGCCCAGCCAGCAGGAGCGGGAAGGTCCAAGACTTTTTCCAGCACCCACGGAAACACACCCCCTCATCCCAATGGACAGAGGCACTTGCTGTACATAGCAGATGTTCCTCTTGAACTAATTTTACTCCCATCAGTTGCTGTCTTTTGGGCTGTTACTTTTTTATCATTTCTTTATCAGTTGCTCAGAAAACTGTAGGTTTCCCCTGCTCTCCACACAGTGTGGAGTTCCCAGGGGTTGTTTGGTCCTGGGACAATCTCTTTGGAAGTAAGTGTATATGTTTTCCAAAACAGACTGTTTTTCCTTCTCAGACTCAGTGCCATGGTGAAGAAGGTCTTTTCCCAAGGTGTGCTCTTCCAAAACAGACAAAGCCAGGTGTATCCCCAGAGGGGTTAACTGAGCTGTCTTCTGGGAGGTCCATTGCAAAGACTGACTGTAGCTTCATCCTCTTCTTGCCTCCACCTTAATGTTCTCTCAGGAGGGAGCAGTTCACCTTTTGGGAGCATTCCCAGGTCTTGGAGAGACTGAACATTCAGCACACTTGTGATCAGGACAAAAGCAGTTTAGTTTGTCTCAAAGAACTGAAGGGGTGAAAGGAAGGAGGACACCTGAAAGCCCTGACTTGGTTGGTAGCAAAGAGGGTCCTCGTATGGTCCAGCTTACCGGAGTCATGCTCTTCCCTGGTGTCCATGCTGCCACCTCTGACGAGGCGGATCCCCTCTGTGCCCCAGTCATTTGTGGATGAGAGGCTTGATCCAGTCTCTGAAGGCTTCAACATGACCAAAGTAATTACTCTAGGAAGGAGGAAAGGGGAAGCTCCATGGGTTGGGTTCACAGTCCCTGGATGGTTCAGCCAAAGGAGCCCAGTAGCAAAGATGCCATGCAGCGGGGACGTGCAGTTCACCACCACAGGTCACAAGTTTTCCTGTGCCTTGCACTACTTCCTGGTGCAAGCCTGGACAAGGCAAGGAGCCTGCAGCACATCAGCACCCTACGGGCTTCCCTGCTCCTTGGCCAAGAGAAATCTTCCCCTGTGTGTGTATGTGCAGCTGCTGTTTTTCGTTTCTGGGACTTCAGGAGGAAAAACCGTTTCTCCATAAGCTCCCTCTCCTGGCAAAGTCACCTGCTCTTGTAAGAGCCGCTGTGGCAGGAAATGCTGTTCTTTCTGTGAAAGATATGGCTCTCATGAACCAAACCAGGGCTCTCGCCACGTGGGGCACCTGAACTCCTGTACCCCTGATGCCAAGAACCCCTGCCCTGTCCTGTGGAGGAAACCGCCTCCTCCCCCGTACGACCTAAGCGTTACGTCTGGTGGAAGGAAATATTTGCCAAAAATGGCCTTTTTTTGTCTTCCTCGATGTCTTCCTGGCAAATCCGGCCATTTATATTTTTGCATCATGGCTGAAGCCAACCAGGGGTGGACGGGCACAACCACTCGAGCACCCTGCCTCCCGTGTGAGAGGTGCCATACCCACAGCCGTTGTCCTCTCTGGGAGGGTTGGACTGCTCTTTGGGAACAGAGGGGACCTCAGCAGATGCTCTGTAGCACTAGTCAGACCCTGATGCCTTGGTGTTTCAGAGGTGGTGAGGCTTCAGGTAGGAGATCTGCACCACACAGCCTCTCTCCTGTCTGGGAGAGGACCCGCGTGGCTGCAGATCAACCCGCCCTAAGGCATTTGAAGTTGGCCACCTCTGCGCCTCTACCAGAACAGCATTGGTTTCTTCTTCTGCTGGGAAGCCCAAATTTCACTTGTCCCTCTGTGAAGTCTGCCTCCTCGAGACGTAACTGCTTGCTGGCCCCAGCATATGCATAAAGTCACACTCCTATATATGTATGTATGTATCACACACCCGCACACTTGTCTTCCCTTTCTGACTGAGGTGTCTGCAAAGAGAGGAGTGGGATGAGAAGTGAATGGAAATGAAGAACCGAGGTGCAAACAGCAGCAGCTGCAGCCAGTGGGTATTATTTCATATGTACTATCTCCGGTACATACTGCTCCCGGGCAGGGACCGCGACTCATCCCAGCTCCAAGGAAGAAGAGAAAATGAAGACAGGAGGAACCGTTCTTCCCTGGGAGAGCCCTGCTCTGCGTCTGAGCCACGCTCCTCCTCGCCAGCCTGTCTGCCCCAGAGCAGGGCTCTCCTGGAGGGCTGTCCCATGGCCCCGTCCCCCCAGATGGAATGGGTCCCTTCCCAGCCCAGCGGTTCCTGCACAGAGCCCAGGCTGTCCTGGGAAGCAGCTCCCACACTGGTCCCTGAATGTACCTTGCCAGTGACATTTCTCCATTGCTCTGGCAGTGTGTTGCTCAGTCTCAAACTTCTCTCTGTTTTTGTAAGGCAGACTCTTCCTGTAACGAGTTTTAATGCGGAGCTTTTCAAACCACTCTCTCTGCTGTAACTTTCTGTAACAAACCCGAGAAGAAAGAGAGATACCCTATCCATGCATGATGTGGAAAAATGTTTGGGATTTTTTTTTTTTAAGAAAACAACAAAAACTTTGTACTATGTTGCACTAAAACATGTTTTATACAACACACTCGAGAGCTGTAGTAAACTGTGTTGAAATTGTGAATCCTATTGCTGCTGCTTTTTGTCAGATTTGGTGTCGTCTTATGCCTTTATGTGCACTCCCTGCATAAAGGTGCAGAGCCCCCCTCTTGGGGAGCCTCTCCCTGTTCCACTGCCACTGTTCCTTGATCCCACTCTGGTAGAGCTTCTCCTCTCTTGCAGGTTGGAGCCTGCAGACACCTTGCACCCTCTGGCTCTTCATACTTCTCCCTTCCATCTCTCTTAATTCATAGCATAACAGAATATAACATTGAAAAGAGGCCTGTCAGGTCTTTTTGAATGGGATACACTGTTTTTTAATTGCTCTGAAAACAGTAAGTACTTTGCTGTGTCATAGTCTGGATTTAAAGAAAAAACTTTTTTTATATAGAATTATTCATAGCAAAATGTGAAGCAATAATCTTTAGTAACACTGATGAAAGCAGAAGAATACAGTTCACTACAGAAGTTGATGCAAAATGCAACCTGTCCATTCTCATTACCCACTTTTACTGTGAGTAAGGATTTGATCAGGAGTCTTGAATTCCCACACTGACTGAAATGGGGAAGTAGCATGATACATCCCTACCTGTGCTGCAGAAGTGCTGTGGAATTGTGCAAAATGCACTGCTCACACAGGTCGAGTTTGGGGGATTTTCCATATTCATTTAAAACACAAAAAATACTCTCTGCTAAAATGTGAGAAAACTTGTTATCCTCTATTCTCCCCGCAGTAGGTTTGGTTGCCTTGGGCTGCATCTGCTCTAGTCTCTGTGCTAAGCAGCAGAGGTTTTAACTCCACAGATGCTCAGTGCTGCAGCAGTGTGTCCCTGTGTCAGGTGACAAGCTTGGGCCAGAGCTGTTGCAGCTTTGCCAGGAGGCATCTCTGCCAGCCCACTGTACCCTCTCTGTGGTCGGGTGTGCATCCCTGATCCCCTGGCATGCTCCCATGGGCAGGACCCTGGTTTGGGGCAGCCTGAGTGAGTTTTGCTGCCTGTCCTGCTGCTGCAGTGGGTGCTTCTGCTCCCCCTGAGGACCATACAATGCGCAGCCTCCCTGCAGTGGAGGAAGGATGTGTCAGGGCTTGGCTGCTCAAGGGACCGCTGTGTGCTCGCATCAAACCACCTTGTGACTGCTTCCCCCCACCCACCAGCCCCAAGAGAGAGCCCACATGGCCTCCCCACAGAAGCCAACACGCATGCAGAGAGAAAAGGCTCACAAGCTTTAATCCAGTGAGTCTGCAGAGTGAGTCAGGGTGGCAGGGGGTAAGCGCGCCCGTGCCACCCCTCCCTAGACGAGGTGGTACAAGCCCTTGGCTACCTTCTCCAGGCGGTCCTTGTACTCCAGGTGGGCATAGAGGGGGAGGGGAACCCCCTTGAAGCCGTGTATGACCCCCCACCATCCCGCCGCGATGACAGCAGTGGAGTCGCTGTCACCCCCGTGGAAGAAGGCGCGGTGAGCCAGCTCGGTCCAGGAGTCCCCCGCACCCAGCAGCGCGTCGTAAGCGATCATGGGGGCGTCGTGCCCGCTGCTGCCCGCCCAGCCGTCGTAGCTCAGGGATGAGTAGAAGTCGTCCCTCTCTTCCACGCCGTACTTGAGGGGGAAGGTGGGCATCGAGACCCCGTCTGATATGCCCCTCTCCATCAGGTATCTTTTCCATTGGTCTTCAAAGTAGTACCTGTAAAACAGGAGATGGGATGGAGTGGCTGTAAGAGCTGTCCCAGGGCAGGAGCACATACCTGAGCTCTGCGCAGGCCAAGAGCCACGCCAAGAGCCCGGAGCAACAGCTCGGCAAAATGGTAGCTGTCACCCCTTTGTCAGACTGGGGACATGATTTACAGTAAGAGGCACAAGGACGTGTTTCAGTGAGTTAGATTTCCCCTCCCTCCAGCCACATGGGAGAAGGCAGCTTAGCACCTGCTACTGTCATGCTGCACAGGATTCAAAGGCTCAGAGTGAGAGCTGAGTCATCCTCCCAAATTCAGAGTAACTCTACCTCTGTGCCCCTGTGCACAGAGCCGCAGTGGATCTGCAGCCACATTTGATTATAACTTTCAAACTGAGCTCAGCCCTAAGCATGATGCTGTTCCCTAGGCCCTCCTGCTTTACCTCTTTCATCAGATCACTTGCTTGAGATGACAAATCTACCTACCTCATACCAGATCCAAAAAAAGTCACAACTACATGACTCAAACACAGTCTGCCTTTTTCTTTTTTTCCCCCAAGTTAGAGATACTCTGAACTGATTTGATCCCACGGCAGGCATGTGCTGCTGTAGGACTTTACCACAACAATTACTGACACTTCAGGATAAACAGAGCTCGCCCTGCCACACGCGGGCTTTAGGGAAAGGCGATTGCTAGGAGCGTGGCTCACCAGTTCTCCATGTTCTCCTTCACGAAGAAGCCGCTCTCCTGCACGTAGGCTTTCGCCTGCGGCAGCACATCCAGCAGCCCCTTGCCCCAGGCCTGGAGGGGCACGCCGTTCACTGCATAGGCCGTGAAGAGAGCCGAGGCCAGGGACCCCAGGTATCCCGTGGGGTGGTGGTGGGTCATGCGGCCGCTCTCGATGCTGACTTGCAGCAGGGTGTCCAGCTGCTCGGGGCGGTAGAAGCGCAGCCCGATGCACATGGCGCGCATGGCACCCCCGCAGCCTCCCGCCCGCTGGTTGAATGGGATCCTCCAGCCGTTCGGCCGCTCTGGGTGCAGCTTCATGGTGCTTTCCATAGATGTGATACCTGGACAGGAGCGGCACGGCCCAGGAAAAACAAAAGGAAAGACGCATCAGTAGGACGTAGGGTCACACAGCTTGGGAACTAGGGGAAGACAGGAAAGGTAGTGGGGAAGGAAGCATTATTCTGCATAAGGGATTCGAGATTCCTTTTAAAAACATCAGTTGTCTGCACACCAAGGTATCCTGCCTTAAACTGCTGGAGTATATTGTGTCCTCCCAAACAGACATGATAATTACTGCTTGTGAAAATAATTTAAAAGTCCAGGAGGTAAGAAACACTCCACTGATGATTTACTGGCATTGTTTATGTTTACATTTCATGTTATTTTACCTCATCTATAAAATATATACACTAATAGATTAGATATGTACACATCTCTCTCTCTTTCTCTCACCCCTTCCCCCCCTGCTCCCCAAAAGGGTCTGTAGGATCTCTAACACAAGGCAAGCCTAAGTAACTCTGCTTTTTCAGTTGTTTAACCTCTTTAAAGGACCTTTTAAAGGCAGAGACTCCACAAGCTCCTCAGGAATCTTTCCCATTGCCTCACTGATAAGAAACATTTTCCAGCTCTCCCCCGTCAAAGTTTAGGTTTGTCAGAAAGCCTTGAATGTAGTGACTTTTCATGTTCTTGCTGGAACTTCAAGAAAAACCTTTCTTCAGGACATGTTTGGGCAGGTTGAGACCACACACCCCAGTCCCTGATAAAAAAAGTGAGATTGTTGCATTAACTGTAGTTAAAATGAGGAAGATGACAAGGCTTTAAGACTAAAGAAAGACTGCTGCTTTTGCATTACAATTTGCTTGCAGCTTTAAGCCTGTGCATATCATTTTAGGAAATGACTACTGATAACCTGCAAGCGGAAAAATTGTGTAAAACAAACCAGCATATGACAGCTAAGACTCTTGAGGATTTATGAAGTATTACAAGTATTATCCTCATGCATTTAAACAGTTAAAATATTAAAACATTTGAAAGCCGATTTAGGAAGACTAAGCTGAAATCACATCAGTTCTCTTTTTAAATGCAAGTTTTTAAAAAAAATGCTGTAGGACTTCTTGAATCAAAAAATAGTTTTGGAAATCCACCAAATCCTGTTTAGGAATCCTTTGTACTAACAATAGGAAACTAAAAGCAACCTGAGGGGGGTTCTGGTCTAAAGAAAGGAGAAATACAAGCAAAAAGCAGTGTGTGAAGAAAGGCAACCTGAAAAAGTTTCAAGAACAACTTGAAACACTCTATTTCTGGAATAGGCTTCCAGTCCACTTATCTAGACTCTTCATGAGCACAGACAGTAACAATTGTTTGAGACTGATCAATACACATAAAAAAAGGTGAGTTAAAACAACCACATAGTGGTAAATAATTCCACAGGGAGAGGGCTTAGACTGAAAGAGTTTTGAAGCAGGCGGCTTCCTGGAGGGGCAGATGTAGTTTGTACCTCTAAAAAAGAAGTACCTCCATGCTTATGTTGCTCAATTCAGTGGCTTTGTAATCTGCAAGGAACAATGAATTTGGGGTTGTGGCACATCACATATAGCAATGATGGGCTATTGTAGGGATTAACCTGTCACTGAACTAAAATAGTGAGTTCACTCCTGGGGCTGCATCCCTGAGGGACCTGCTGTGGCTGCCCGATGACTCATAACATTATGGGAATCCCTTTGTTGCTGCAGGTTTTGGTTTTCAGGTCTGGACTCCCTCGTGGGCGATCAGTGTGACTTTCCCCTACTGTTTTAGGGAACTCTCCTCTCTGTTTGGTGAAAGTTCCAACAGCAACTTTCCATGCTCAGCCTTCAGGGCTACAATTCCCCAGTGAGTACTTACTTAGGCCAGAGCAGCACCACCAGGGTTTATGTTCTCAGTTAAAATCCATTTATTCTGAACTGCCAAAAGAAGTTACTGGCATGCAACTTCTATCATTAGGACCTATCAATATGGCATGGAGACTCCAGACTGCAGACAGCTTTTGAGATATGGATTAGGTATTCCCTTTGATAGCACGTCAGTGGCCATTAAACTGCTAAGGGTCAGGATTTAAGCTCTCAGAACTGAGTGCCTTTCCTGTGGCTGCATCAGAAACAATCCAGAAGGCTGTTGCAAAAACATTCCCAACAGACTTCCATTTTTTCCACATTTCTTTCCCCACTTCCCCCAAAATTTTACAATTTTCAAGTGTCCTTGGACCCACTAAAGAATGTGCATTTCTTTCTTTAGCTAGATAACCTGACCTTTCCTTAGCACTCCACTTCATACCAAATTTGCTTTCAAATTCTTCACTTCCAAATGGGAGCTGCTTTTGGGCATACTGCAGTTCAGTTACTCCCAGAAGGACTGCAGCAGGTGTGCTATTATCCTTAGCTATTAATTACTAACATTTAAATTTTAGGTCCTTTTCATTTCAGGGTTTAGTCACCAAGTTTAAACAGTGGAGGTGAAAATACCTTCCAGGTGCTGTCTCACTCTCTACTGTGGTTAGTCCACCCTGGTAGACCCCATCAGCTGCAGAAACTAAATTATGCTCCTTTGCCAAAAGAGTAGTGAATCTCTTGGAAGTTTAACCTGTCAACTCCTGCTATCCTGACAAGTATCATTACTCCTTCCTAAACATTTTATTAATTAGGCCAACATCTGGAACTACCTGTGTTAAAGAAGACTGGCAATTTAATTCTTTACCCATGGGTAGGAGGTTACTGTGGAAAGGTAAGCAGAATAAATTCCTGCTCAAGTCTCCAACCTGGTGTATTTTGGAATATGGCAATGCAGGATTTGGCCTTTCCCACATTTAATGTCAAGAAAGAACATTCTTCACGTATTCTGGCCACTCCAAATAAGCATGTCCAGGCATACATACAATTCCAATGTATAAACTTCGCCTAGGATTGTTGAATTTGAGCGTTCCCTGGATACTTCATGCTTCCTGCACTAGTCAGATTAGAGGTCCAGCCTCAGCAGCTCCAATTTAACTCAAGCATCCAGAACAGGCTGGGCCATGGGCACAGAGACAAGACAGGATGCTCAGGGAAGAGCTGGGTCAGCAGGTCTGGGTGAACTGGGAACTTTAGGGATATGTTGTACATGGAGTGGCTATTGCAGCCTGTGAATGTGCCCTTCCTAAATACTGCCAGGCCCACTGCCTGTGACACAGACTCAGCAGCACTGTGTCCACGCAGAGAAAAGATGGAAATACAGGGCTCAGGGAAGAAGATTGTGGCCTGACTGTCCCGTTGCAGAAAGTAGATGTGCCAAGCAAGCCACAAGCAGACTTTGGGTTTAATAAACATAATTACTCCAAGCAAAGATCTTTGTGACTTTAATTGTATTTTTGATGTAATTTTTGCATTCTTTACGAGAAGTTCTGTATTACTTCTCTATTTAAATGTGTTGCATTAACACAGCATCTGAGGGGGGGTGTTACACATGGTTGGATTTGCATTTTTTATCCACTGAGTGTAGGCATCCCCAGTGCAAAAACTGTCATACTTCCCTTGAGTTCAAGGCTAGGCCTCAAACACACCAGAATGTTTTGTAAACATGGGCAAAACAGTATCTTTTCCATCTACTTCAGGAGAAGCCTAAACCACTCCAGCTTGCCTTATTCTGTCCTCTTTAGCTCATCCTGAAACAGGTACTGAGCATGGAACACTTTTGCCTTTAGGTGAAAGACAGTTAATGCTGTGAACAGCCAAAAGCAGAGCCAGGGCCAGCCTTGGCTCCAAAATGCAGGAGAGAAATCAGCGAGAGCACAGCCCTGCCCAGACAGTGTGCTGGAAGGGTTACCTGGAGCTCTGCCCTCCATGTCATTCATGCACTCCTTGTAGTTCTTTGCAAGCAGAGAGTAGAGACGCCGTAACGTGGGGTTTCTTCCGGCAGCTACGAGGGCTTCGGCCGTGGCCAAGTGCATCACTGTGTCATCGCTGACTCTCCAACCGTCGATGCTCACGTTGCCGAGTCCCCCCATCTCTGCCAGCTCCCTGTGGATGGCTGGGCCGCTCTGCTCGAACTCCCACTTCCCATTATAATAGCCCAGTGTGTCAGCAACTCCGCTCAGCACCATCGATGCCACATAGTTTTCCAACTTCTTCGGACACGTTTTTTGACCCCGGACTGATTCCAAGTAGAAAACTCTGCGAGGGGGGAAAAAAAAAGAGAGGGACATTGAAAATAAAGTCTTTCCCACTTCATTAAGGGCCTGTACTGCTAAGCTCCAGCAGGCTGGATACCCTGCCTAGCACCCACGTCTCACTCAGAGGATCTCTTTCTTCACAGCACATGCTTCCCTGTGCACCCACTGTTGGTAAGTGCTCCCAGACAGCCCAGCCCTGGGCCAGGGGCAGCCAGACATGTCCTGCCCTAGACAATGCCACGTGTGGTTCCTTGCTGAAAGGTTGACACCCAAGGGCAGGACTTCAGAAGCATGTGCAGGTTATGTGACCACAACCACGTTCCCCACCTTTTTACGGACAGCCAGCTCAGAACTGCACCCAGTGACTTTTGTACTCTGGGGTAAGGCAAGGCTGATCCTCAGGACAAAAGCAAGCGGTATTGTGGTAAGTATGGAAGTAAGGTAAGGATGACTGTGGGGAGAGGCTGATTCTCAGGGTTACAAAAGTAAGGGATGTATGGATAAGTATGGAGTGAGACCGACCCTCGGGGGTAGAGAAGCAAAGGGTGTGGGGTTAAGTATGGAAGTAAGGAGGGGCTGACCCTCAGGGGTACAAAACCAAGGGATGTATGGGGCAAGTATGGAAGTAACGTGAGGATGACAGTTGGGGATACAAAACCAAGGGATTTAGGTGTAAGTACGGAAGGAGAGGCTGACCCTCAGGGGTACAAAAGTAAGGGATGTATGGGTGGTAAGTATGGCGTGAGACTGACCCCAGAGGATACAAAAGCAAGGGGTATGGGGTAAGTATGGAAGTAAGGCAAGGCTGACCCCCAGGGTACAAAAGCAAGGGGTTTGGGGTAAGTATGGAAGTAAGGCAAGGCTGACCCCCAGGGTACAAAAGCAAGGGGCGTATGGGGTAAGTACGGGGTAAGGCGATGCCGAGCTCCTCGGCTTTGGCAGGGCCGGGCCATGGCGGTAACGCCCGGCCCTGTCGCTCCGGCCCACAACAGCCGGCTGCTCGCACAGGCAGAGCTCCCACCCCACTCCCCAGCTCGGGGTTTGCTGCCCGCCCTCCCTGGGGACCAGCGCAGGCGGGGCAGGGCGGCGGGGCCAGCCGAGCCGTGCCCCCGCGGCCGCTGCCCGGCCCCAGCGGGTACTTACACAGCGAGCCCGGCCAGCGCGCCCAGCCCAGCGAGCACGGCCAGCGCGGCCAGCGCGTACCGCCGGGGGCTGTGCCGGCCCCGCAGCCACGGCCGGCCCGGCGACATCGGGCACGGAGCGGCCTCGGCGAGCCCGCGCGGCCCCGGACGCGGCCCCCGCTCCGCCCCGTCCGTGCCAACCCCCCCGGCCGCCGCGGGCCCGGCGCGGCGCAGGCGGGGGCTCGGCCCGGGCCGCGATGTGTTCGCTTTCATTTTCGGGAGCGACAGCCGCGGCTCTCGGAATCGAGAGCTGGCACGTGGGAGATGAAGTCACGGCATGGAATCGGACTGATTAATGGGGAAAAAAAAATAAATAAAATGGAGCAAAAATGAAAGGCGCTCTCGACATCTCCCCTGCTCGCTGGTTGCATGAGCGGCTCCCTCTCTCCCTCCCTCCTCCTGGCTCAGCCCCTCCGGGGTGGTGGGAGCAGAGTCCCGCTCTTTCCCCGACCTTGGTTTATGTTTCCCCTCCTTTTAGCAGCCTGAGCAGAACCTCCAGCCTTTACCTCTGCTCATGTGCCTCTGCCCCTCTCATAGGATCATCAACGTTGGAAGAGATTCTGAAGATCATCCAGTCCAACCATCCACCCAGCATCACTACTGTAACCCCTAACCACTAAACCATGTCACCCAGCACCAGATCCAGACATCTCTTGAACATCTCCAGGGATGGTGACTCCCCACCACCTCTCTGGGCAACCTATTCCAATGCCCAACCATCCAAACAGTCAAAAATTTTTATTCTAATATCTAATCTGAATCTCCCCTGTCTCAGTTTAAGGCTGTTTCCTCTAGTCCTCTCATTGTAGGTAGAAGAGACTAGCCCCCACCTCACTACAACTCCTTTCAGATAGTTGTAGAGAGCCTTTCGGGTAGTTGTAGACAGCGATGAGGTCTCAAGCCTCCTCTAGACCATCTCCTTCAGTGAGACAAACTCCTTTGGTGTTTGGGGCCAGCACTCTTCCCACAGCCCTAGTGAGGCCCAGATCAACTCTCTGGTGACCCCAACCTCTCCCACTCCAGGTTTGGTCTTTGCTGTGTCCCGTGGTGCTGCTGGTGTCCTGAGGTGCCTGGTGATCCCATTGCCTTGTTTTATCCTTTGTTTTTAGTGATGGTGGTGGCTAGTTGGCTGAGGGAATCCAGTCAGTGGATGAGGAAGAGACAGGAGCACAAATCAGGAGCAAAAAATAGGACAGAGCATAGCTGGGCTTGCACTTCGTGGAGGACCAGTTTTTTTACCAACTGGCAGTCACTTGATGTTCTGCACACCAGTTCTTCAGAGCCCTTGTTCACCCCAGAAGGTACCAGCACCTCTTACATGAAGGGAAAAAAAAAATCCCCCCTGGATGCCTATGAGAGAAAGCCATGGTATTTTTTGAGCTGCACCCCTGGGGGATTTCAAGGCAATCACAACTGTAGCTCTGGGTCAGAGCAGAGTCCCTGGGGAATTTGGGGGCAAGTGAGAGTGGAGGGCTGGAGTGGGGTCCTGGGAGAATTCAGGTAGCTGAGAGCACAGTGCTGTGCAGGAGCAGTTTGGTATGCCATGCCCATTCATATGAGCAGCCTCTGAAGCCTGCTGCAAATGTGGAGTTTAAGAAGCATCTGGTAAAGAAAACAGTAACAGAAAAGGAAGTTGGAAAAGAAGCTGACAGTGTTTCAACACTGCCAGCAGTGCCTGCTGACCTTTTGTGTTTCTCTGCTTCATTTTGTTTTCTCTAGAACAGCTCTGAATTTACTTAGGTTGGTGCAATGCTTAAAAGCAAAGTGGCGTTTTTCTCTCCTAGGGTTTGGGCCTCTGAGAAGGAAACTTTTGTCTTGCAGTCTGTAAGTAATGGTTTCTGCTCCAGCCTGAAGGGCAGAGGAGCAGAGAGGAAAGTTGCAGGGTTTCTCAAACAGAGAGGAAGATGGGAGAACACCTCTATGTCAGCAAAAAAATGCCTTTGGCACTGGAATGTTTGGATTTCATCATTGCTTCCCATTTCCTGAACTCTTTCAGCTTCCTCAAAAATGAAACCAAGGTGCTCAGTGCAGTTTAGTGACATCTGAGATACATCACAGAAAAATGTTGAGGGCTCCTCACAGACATTCAGGGGAGGATGAACCAGCAGCAGGAACCAGCAGCAGGAGCCTGCAAACCACGTGTGGGGAGAGCAGCAGTCTTCAGGCTTTGGGATCTTTGATCCCAAAGGGATCTCCTTGTGTAAGCCCTATGGGATGCCCACAAGTGGACAAGGAGAGCGTTCTCCATCAGGGAGCACCTCCAGCTCCAAGATGTTGCAGGGAAGCATTGTCCTGGCTGAGCCCATGGCAAGGGGAGGTGGGCATGTCTGCTCCCCGTTTGTAATAATGGCCTTCTGGTGCTGAGCCATGCAAAGAGTTGAAGACTCACCATGTTGCCCCATTCTGGGTGGGTTTTTTTTAATAAAAATTTAGGCTGCTTTGGACCAGTGGCCAGGATATGCCTTCTGGAAAGTACCACCTTGGAGCAGCTTGCTGGCATGCCCCTGCCATGTGTTGGACACTGTGGTTAGAATTTGCTTAGACTCAGAATTTTCCTTTATATTCATCTGGAAAAAAAGGGTAATTCTTTCTGACTAAAAAAAAAATGTACCTTTCTAGATAAGTCCAGGGTTAAGGGTTCCTATTCAGAGGGGCTGTGAAGGGCAGCACTGCAGCACTGAAGCTGCCTACTGGTTTAGACCCTGTGGGACATTTCCTCAGAACTACATGAGACCTTCAGGCCAGGTGTTCAACTCTAAAAACACATGGTGCACTTCTCAAACAGATCCTATAACTGTCCCCAAAATAAGACTGTAAAGGAACATCTGGAATTCTCATTTATCACCTTTCCTATTCATCTTCTTTTTGAACCCCCCCAAGGTTCAAAGGTGCCTTTCCACAGGACCTTCTGGGTCTCTAAAACATGTTCATTCTCCACCAGTGCCAAACTCTTAACAGTCTCTCATTCTTTTAATAGTCCCTTTTTCTCTGTAATGAGAGCAGGAATTTTTTTTTCTTTGAGTGGGGAATATTTCTGGGCTTACCCCAATTCTCAGTCCCCAGGTGCATGTCTGTCTTTGTCACTGGCCAGTGACAAAGATAACACTCGACTATAACAGGGGCATTCAAAACAGGGGCAGCAAACACCACGTGAGGTCTGCTTGGGACCAGCAGCTCGGTGAGGAGTGCTGGTGAGGCAGCGGTGCATGACCCTGGTGCATGTGTGAGGGAAGCACTCGCTGTTTCAGGATGCTCAGGGCTGCTGTGCTCGCTCTGGCTGGATGTTTGCAGCAGGGAACGGGCACCCAGCAGCAACAGGTGCTTCTGGCTCTGCGCTTCCTTCACCCAAGGACAGGGCCTTGCTTTCTCCAGCTAACCCGGGTAGGGTGACCCTCACTTCTTGCCTGACATTCAGTGCTAATGACATCTCTCCGTGCTGTCCAGAGTTGCACGGGTGGTGAGAGCTTTGGCTGCAAGTACAGCCTGAGCCTGAGCAAAACCAGTTGCAGAGGCTTTTGCCTAGACATGGGATCCTGCATGGAACAGTGGGAGAGGAATTGAAAGGCTCGGCTGAAGCAGATTCTGCACATGGCAACAGAAGAGGTGCCTCTGGGCAAGCAACTTGGTCTGAGGGAGTACTGGACTTTGGTCTCTTATTGGACAAAGCAGACTTCATTGAAGAAACAGCCACCTCTTTCTTTCCAGGCTTGCCTTCTTCCACAAACTGTTCGAGAGCAGGCCTCACTCATTGACTAGGGCAAAAGGGAAATGGTGGAAAATCAGTGTGATCTGTTCATTGTGGCACCTACCATTGTCCTCAGGATGCTTCCAGAAGCCATCTTTAACACAGACTTAAAAATAAAATTTTAAAAAGTAAAACAGAATCTAGCTTTTTCAAATAACCATAAATCTGCAAGGCAGAAGACAAGCAGGATAATTGCTTTACCACATATAGAGGCACTACAATGCCATACTGGGACAACCAGAAAGGTCAGGGACACAGGGAACATCTCTGGCAAGCTGAGGGCTGTGATCACTTCTCCCTTGTCCACATCTAACAAATGGAACTGCAAACTCATCTTTACTGCCCCTTTGTCAGGTTTATAACTGACATGTTGGCCAGTGAGAGTGTATGGATCCAGAGGCCTCCCCAGTAGTCTCCAAGTCCTGCTTCTGAGCCTGGGGCCATCAGAGAAGCAACCCTGGATGATTCCTGTGGAGCTGGGATTTGGCTGAAGTGGTGGATCTGAGGCTCCAGGGCTGACAGGCCGGTTGCTCCTTGATATAAATCCAGTGACATTTTCATTTTGGGTTGTATGCCAGTGCTGGCACCGTGCTCTCCACCTTGCATGGTAACAGTGTCTGAGGGTCTGTGTTGTTGTTCCTTCTGTCTCCATGTGCTGTCCCTTCTGTCGCCTTTGTCTCCATGTGCTGCTGGCAGTTGTTCCATATCCTTTCTGAGAGTATCAGGACTGGGGGAGTCCATCAGAGGGGTGTCGTGCCTGCAAGCAGAGGGGCCCATCAAGCCTGCCTTACACTCAGTCTCAGTTCACCATACAGCATCAGCAAACTAAACTTGGAGGTTCTCAGCAATGAAAGTAAGCCCTAGTGGGATGTGTTGGGTTAAATGTGGCCATTTGCTTAACAAGGGGAGGGAAGAAGGTTGCGTCACAATATAGGTTTTGAAACAGTGATGCTCTTCCTGCATTGTGCAAGCAGTGATGTTTGATGTGTTGGATGTGCTTTCTGCTTTCAGAGCAGGTTTCTCCTTTCTGTGGGAAAAGACACATTCTGAGGAACAAAGTTGCAGTCCACATTGTAGAAAAGATGGGTCAGGTGCGAGGAGTGTGAGGAATGGAGCCACAGGACAGGGAGTTGGGTCTTCTGGGGCAGAAAGCACGTTGAGTCTTGCAAGCCCAGCCATAGCTCTGCTGAGGCTCTGGTCTTACAATAGCAGCAGATGTGGCCAAGCATGTATGGTTCACACAGGCAGCGTGTGCTTCTACAGAACAGCCAAGGAAAATCAGCCACTGTACTCCTCCAAAAGTGCTGCTCCTCCTCTTTCCCTCCCAGCTTCATGCATCCACCTCCTGCTATGAGGATCTGCAGTGTAAAGCTCATTTGACCCTCAATCCTGCCAAACTAGAGTTAGGTGAAGTTAGGTGAAGAGCAAGAAACCTCTTGCTCTTAAAACTGAAGTAGTATTTGAGGTCTGGGAGGAGATGTTCTGTCAGTGATCTGCCAGGGATGTGACTGCACAAAGCTAGGCTTGAGGGGGGGAAGAGTTTGAGGCACTAGCTGAGGTCTGGGAAAGCAGGTGAATGGAAATGGTGCTCAGACATTTCACACTGGCTTATCAGGGAGGGCTTATAGTACCAAGACCAGCCAGGCTAAAGGATGACTTTCCTCAGCTTGAATGACTTAAACTGAGACTAGGCAAAGTCATAGGTATGATAGGTTAGGAAAAGCCCTGTGGTGGCTTTAAGTTACTTAACTGGGTGGTTATTTTCCACCACAGGGATTTCTTTGATGCTGGGTTGTGACCAAAGCCTTCTCTCCTGTCTTTCTCTTCTGGCTATTTCTTCACCAGCTCTCTCTAAAACACTGTTGTTCCTGGGAATGACCCCTTCTTTTGACCATATACCAAAAAAACAAAGGGGCATGAGAATTCGTGGGAAAGAGCTTCGGGACAGCAAAACATGACATTTGAAAAGTTACTTCTGCATTTGATTCTTCATGAATTGAATTTCAGAGAATTGGGAAGTGCTGATTTGTGACGGAAGAGGAACATATGAACAAGACCACTGAACACTCTGTTTTATCCATTGGCCTGACAAGGCTTAAAAATATCTGCCTATGCTTCCTTCCTCTGTTTACGTACTTTGTGTGATGCCATTCAGTGGTGACATTGCCTTGATGCACAAAAAAGTGCTCCTGGAAGGAAGAACAAGGCCATCAACAACTGACATTCCCTCTTCCAGCTTTGCCCTCACCCTGTGTCTAAATTTGCAGGGCAATGAGGGCCTCAGAGGAGGACACCAAAGACCTTGCTGTGCTATGATTAGTCCCCTGGTGTGTTCCCAGGATGACCCTGGTCTGGCAGAAAGGATGGGCAAGCTCTTGGCAGCAATGACTAGGCAAAGGAAGCTACTGACTGTGAAACCTCTTGCTCTTAAAACTGAAGTAGTATTTGAGGTCTGGGAGGAGATGGTCTCTCAGTGATCTGCCAGGTATGTGACTGCACAAAGCTACAAGACACTGTAAAAGGATCTGGTTTGGGGGAAAAATCAAATATATTTGATTGGTGTCAGACTACACATTATCAAAAGTCTCTTGAAAGTTGAGGAAATAACTCCAGGAGACAGAGAGAAGTGTGGGAATAAGGATGCTGCCCCTCTCATAGTTCCAGTACTGCTGTGATCCATACCTCTCCAATGACAGTGGCTCTGCACTGCCTCTGAGCAGTCACATCTGCTTGAAGCAGAGGACAAAATCATACTTGTGATTTCATCCTGTATGAAAGCACCTATCCCTGTGCTCTACACCAAACCCTTAGCAGCAGGAGCACAAGACAGCTTCTTGTTTGAAATGAGCTCAGGGCTCTGGCTTTGTGTCAGAGCAGGCATTTGCTGGGTGTGTGAAAGGCGTTTGGTTCCCAGCCTGTCAAAGCTGCTGCCACGCTGGAGTAGCTGGGGAGCTGTAGGAGACAGAGGAGTGTGAGATCTTTTTGCATGCTGTTCAGTCATCTGCTTGCACTGGGACCGGTGCTTGAAAAGCAAGATGTTGCTTATCCCATCCTCAGCCTCCAGAGCCTTCTCATTTTCTTGCACTGAATATCCCTGACATGCCAGCCTAGTCATCTGTGGCTCCACTTGTATCGGCTGTGATAGTGAAACCTGTGAGGCCACGCTTGGACTGACACGACTGTGGCCAGCCATAAACAAGGCTGGATATGAGGAACCTGTCAGCGCCTTGGGCCCTGGCCAGGAGAAAGCAAACCAGAGGAGCTGATTGCACTCCTTGCTGAAAAGGGTGGTACATGTGGGTGATGGTAGGGGGAAATCAGGGGGCAGCATAATCCCCGTGTTCAGGAACTGGCATGTGAAAACACAGTCCAGTGGTAAGAATTTCTGTACCAGCAAAGGTCATTGTTATCATTAAGAAACTAAGGCTGGTGAGGTGTGTGAGCTGGGATCCCCAGGCAGCCAACTAGCCTGACCTCAGTAAATGGGAAATGAGATCAAGTGCAAAATGAGTTTACCAAGGCTATCTCATGCCTGGCTATCGTGGTAGGTTTGTTTTGATAAGATAATTGACTATGTAGACAGTGGACTTCAGAAAGGCAGTCCTTACAGTGCTACAGGCAAAGCCATTAAGCTGGAGAAACAGGGGATTAATGTGAGCATTGTAAGGATTTACCTAAAGAAAAGATGTCAGGAGGTTGTGCCTCAAGGGAAGTGAGCTGGGTGGAAAGGGGTTATTATTAATGATGCTCCTCAAAGGGTTGATCTTGTTTACCCAGCAGGAAAACAAGCTGTAATCAGATTCAGTCAGGACTAAATAACTGCAAAGATTTCTCAGCCTACAGAACAAGAAGAGCCGATGGCACCGAGGACTGGAATGGGGGAAACAGGATACAAATCAGCAAGTCAGCAGCACAAGGTGCAAGCTTGTGGATGTAGAGAGTACCCATAAGATGTTTTGTTCCCAGCTTGTCCACTGTCATTTGGAAATTACAGAGTAAGGGGAGTTTGGAGTGATTGATGATGAATTCTCACCATAGTGTTGGCAAGAAAAAGAGGAAGGTGATCCACAGCCAGTGGATCCTTCTGAAGGAAGGCAGATCCAAGTAAATGGTACCCATGCCCCAGTGTTCTGAGAGTTTCCATCCAAAAAAGTGTGATACCCATGTAAAGGGGGAAATCCCACATCTCACACTTACAGAAAATTAGGCTTTTTATGTTCAAATGGAAAAAAAAACAAACCAAAGCTGGACACCACATTTAGGTTTGAGGTTCGAATGTTTTCAGGTTTGGTTCTTGTTTCATGTTTTGGGGGCTTTTGCTTTTGTTTGTTTTGTCCTGAACTCCCCCCCACACCTTCAAATGTCAACCTGGCAGATTTCTGGAATTGAGTCCTTTTGAGCTTTGCTTCCTGAAAGCCCTGAATTTGTACTTCCCATGTTGCCAACAGATTTGTGTGTACACTAGAGTGAGCTATGTCTGCTGATGCATCAGCAAGGACAGATACATAGCTGTCTCTAAGAAAGCAAATCTGACAAAAAAATGTTGTATTTGGCAAGAAAACTACTCCAGTGTGAGAAGTGACCAGTCTGCAGGTTGCCAGCACAACCTTGCTGCAGATGGAGGTTTTGGAAGCTTTCTGTACTGATCCCTCTACTGAGCACATGCAAACTGAAACCATCTAATGCTTTCTAACAGACATATGGGCATAGTTTTTCAAAGGCTTGGAGCCCTGATAGTGCTCTTCTGACCACTGAATTACTTGTTCCAACGCAGAAACAAGCCAGAGCCCATTAAGGATATACGAATACAACCCAAGCAGAAGGAAAAACACCTTCTTACTTTCTTATTGTTAGAGATAGATGTTTCTTTTCTTTTTTTTTCTTTTTGGTGGATTTTTTTAATAGATCAGTCTAAACCATATCTGACTAAAAAAATTTCATCCCAGCAGATGAAATTTTTTAAATGAAACCTAACCATGACCAAAGCAGAGAACAGCAATGCCTAGCAGCACTGATTACAGCTACTGCCTTCCACTCTGCTTTTAGCAAAGGTTATAGTTCTGCTCTTTGGAGGTGACTTCCATGGAAATCAATGTTGCATTATATATACAAATCTGTGTCAGAATGGTATTCACACTTACATATACAGTGCTTGTCCATATGGGAAAATTGCAGGTTGGAAAGTGGGCTGCAAGGTAGCAGCATGCTCATTGATTCTAATTAACTCCTCATTTACATGCTCCTAGGGCACACCAGGGGTGATTTTGCCTTACTTCACTCTTAAAGGCAGGAGAGGACTGAACACAATGGTTTGGGTGAAATTATATGCAACATTTGGAACTGATTTAATGCCTGTGTTTTTTCAACCTGTCCCTTCTCTCTGCCCTCAGTCCTCCAGATCCTTCTGCTGATGCTGGTTCCAGTAAATTGAGGAGACTAACAAAGATGTCCAAGAAAAGCAAGTTTGTTTAATTTTTTTCTTTCCTGGGTTAGCATGTTGAACCAGATTCCAAGGGGGCACTGAGGGATAAGTGTTCCAGAGTGAGATTTGTCCCTGTCTCTGATCAACCATATGGATGTAATTCTTGGGATTTTTGCAAGCCTGTATCTTGGAAACCAAGCATCATGGGAATCAGCTGTGGATTACTAAAATCAAAACAACGTTCTCACAAGCAAAACCCACTTAGAGGTTGTCAGTCTTTAGTTGTATTGACAGATTCCTCGAGTTGGCAAGACAAATGCCCAGCAGACCTCATGTAGAAGGCAAAGCTAAAGTGCTGCTTCTCAAATATGCTGCTTCACACCTTGATCCATCCCTTTTACACAGGCATTTTTGTATCTGCATGTCATCATCTTGACACACATTTACTTGCTTACCTTTGCACTGTGTCGGTTTCTCCTTGTCCCTGTGGTTTTATGATCAGAACAGTTTGGTCCTAGAGGTTTCGCAGGGATGCACGGAAGTTCAGAGTCCTCAGACCTTGCCTCTGTGTGATCCACTCTGAAGCCAGCTCAGAACCTCACACTTTTCCCCCTGGTGAATGCAAGGGCAGGCTCTGCTCCCCAGGTAAAAAGAGGGCAATGCTGTCCTGTCTGGATAAGAAACCGGCTGAAAATCATCTTCCCCTTGATGCAGCCACTTGTGCCAAATAGCAAAATGCCTGATTAGGCAAGCTTTCCAGGGAGCTGGCTGTCCTCAGCTGCACCCTGGCACCGCTGATGCCTGGAGCAGGGAGCACAGGTGCCCTGCCTGTGGGGAGAGGCAGGGCTCCAACAGCCCTCTGAGGCAGGGGAACAGGGCAGGGAGCAATGCTGTAAATGTGCACCCTGGCCTACGACACTGTAGCCCTCTGAGTTCAGGCAGGTCCCTTTTCAATGCCTGGTCCTTGGTGCATTTCAACCTCTTTCATGTAATAGCACCCTTGCTGCAAAAGAAGAGCTTGCAGGAGCCAGCCTGGAGGGGAGGTGTGGATGAGGGCAGCTCTAAGTGCCAACTTGCATGCAGAGACCTGCTCGTTCTTTCCTGCACGCACTGGGTGAGCACGCTGGGTTCTTCTGCGTGGTGGTTGCACAAAAAGGGATGCCTCACTGCAGCAAGGTACAGCAGTCCAGTGGGTCCCATTTTGCTGTGAGGCTAATTGAAGAAGGTTAATCCCAGATTATTCTGGCAGTTTTGTCAAGAAGCCCTGCTGCTTTGAGCAGAAAAAATCAAACATCCACGCAACAATCGGGTCAAAGTTACACTCGTCAAACAATGGCCACGCATTTTCCCCACATTTCCCCCTCTCTGTTTCTGAGTTCAGGAGATTTTTTTAGAGCTTTATCCATCACTCTTGACTTACCATGGCACAGCAGACACACTGCCTGTGCTTTGTAATGTGCCATGTCACCAAAGTACGTTATGTGCCTGTGCAGCGCCGAGCAGTGCTGCACTCACCGTGTGGCACTTGTCCCATCCCCAGCACACTTGGATAGCAGAAGCCTCTGCCTTGGTCTTATGAGGGCAGAGTCTGGCCCCTTCACGTTACTGAAATAAAGAATGTGTGGAATTGATTAGCTGAGGGATAACAGGAAGCACAATCTTCTAGCTTGGATGTTCCCTGAGTGCAAAGCTCTCAGCCCTGCCACAGCATACAAACCATTCCTGAGGGCCAGAGGACTGCTGATCATGCCAGACAGGCTGCAGAACAACAGTGCAGCAAGCCCAGAGCACTCTGCAGGGGTAAACATCAGTTCTGAGCCCTTCCCCCGGGTTTAAAATGGCTTTCACAGGTCCAATGAAGACCTCCTTGAGCCCAGGGTGGTGGAGGAACAGAGTGCTTAGGGAACGATGCCAGGGGAAGGATTCCCAGCAAACATTTGCTGAACAGAGGGAGCCCAGCACAGGGACCCTACCTGAGATCTCCTCCTTCAGTGGTACCCTGAGCACCAATGCACAAGGAATGCCAAATTTATTGGAGTGGGGCCATCACCCAGCAGCATCTCTGGGTGAAATTAGAAGGATCTGGAATATGAGCTCCATTCTGAGCTCTGAGGGGTTGATGCTGTCTGTTCTGTCATGCTGAAAGTAGGTTGCACAAGTGAAATCTGTCGTCGTTTCTAAAGTCCTCTTTTTTTTTTTTTCATGCTTTTTCTTTTTTTTTTCTTTTTTTTTTTTTTTTTTTTTTAAATTTTTTTTTCTGTAAACGACATTATGCTTGGGCTCCAGTCTGTGCCAAGATGAAGCATTTCACTTCTTCAAATCTTGAAAGTTTTAGAGTCTGAAGGTTGGGGATGGCTAGGGGGAAAAGCAAGAACAAGAAATCTCTTGAGCTGTGGGGGGTTTGTTATTCTTATTTTCCATTTTAAAGTGAAAGGGCTTTTCTGTAACGTGAAACTGTTGGATTTTCATCTTATTTCACAAAGTAATTTTATTTTGTTACTGATATTGTGTAGAGACAATCTCTCTTAAGGCTGCCTTCTGCCCTTCTCTTACAGGAAAAGAAAAATTGGTGTCATTTAACTCCACTGATAAACAGATGAGTATTACCAGCTGAATTCAGTTCATTACTCCACGTACCTTGTATTCCATATGCTGGTATTGGAACCATAAAATGCTGACAGGACAAGAGGAAATAGACTCAAGTTGTGCTAAGGGGGGTTTAGTTTGAATATCAGAAAAAATTTCTTCACCAAAAGGGTTACTGAGCCCTGGAACAGGCTGCCCAGGGAAGCAGTTGAGTCTCCATCCCTGGAGGTATTTAAAAGATGGGTAGGCATGGTGTTTAGGAGCATGGTTTAGTGGTTTAGTGGAATTGGAAGTACTGAGTTAGTGGTTGGACTCAGTGATCTTAAAGGAATCTTACAACACAATTCTGTGTTTCTAAAAAAAAAAAAAAAAATCTCAAAAAGTATTACTTCCCATTCAAAGTGGACATTCTTGTATTAAAAGCATGCAGATGTGCTTTTAGTTCAGATTGACACAGATCTGTCCACCTTGAAAACAGTAAAAGGTATCCTAGATCTGTAGGAAGGTGTATGGTCATGAATCCTCAAGGGAGAGTAGGTACTGTGTTTTGGTTTTCAGTATTTACCCAGTTCTGACCTTTCTGATATTTTTCTGAGGTGTCAATTGAGAAAGAGGGAGAGGTTGGGTTTTTTTGTATGCTCCTACCCTACAATAAATATTCAAAATAATGGCTGACTGCACTGAAAGTACATTTCTGCAGCGGTGGCTTTGCCACAGAAAAAGTTGGTGATGTCAGTGGGTCTACAGGAGAAATGTAGCAGCAATGTATTTGAACAGATTTCCCTTTGAGTGCAAAGGATTTCTACCACAAGTGCTGATTAGTGAAATTAATTTTCCCTACACAGCACATATGCTGCAAGATTTCACTTGTCTTTTCTGCTTTTTCCCTAATGGTTTCTGTGAAAGCAAAGGAAAAATGTAGTGTGTGCGATGCTCTCTCGTCTTCCTCTTTTCCACAGGAAACGTTTTTAGCAGAATTTAAAAGCCCTTTTTTATTATATCCAGGCTTCCCTTTTCAAGCTGCAATACTTCTTTTACCTGTTTAAACCTGTTTCTGGAGCACACAGAGATAAAATGCTGAAGTACATTCGAGTGCATGAGAAAGTTTATTTCTATGGGGATTTTGCTTTAAAATGAAGGGTTTATATTACCTGCTGCAGTGCTCATAGAAAGCAGTGTCTTTTGAACTGTGAGTTCAATATATACGAGTCCTGCAACTTTGTTAGCATCCTAAAGATGCATAATACCTCTTCCCTTGAACTCATAGATTCCAAGAATCAAGGATATGTGCTTAGGGAAACATGAAGTGATTGAAAAATCATGGCTTCTGCCTCTGATCAAAGCAGAACAAAGCATTTGATTGCTGCCCTCTCTCAGTTATTGCAGTCTCCTTGCAATCAGGGAGCTCTCCAAAGGAGAACACACCAAGAATGGCAATTCCTAGAAAAAGAAGGAGCTTTAACTGAGAATAGCATCCATGAGTTCAGCTGCCTATCTAAAATTTAGTCAGCCTTAATGAAGTGACTAGCTGGTCCAGGTTCCTCTGTGTGTAAGAAGAGGTTGTGATGCCTCCTTACTACAGACTGGCAGCTGATCAGCTCAATTACTTTCCCTGGGACTGCTCATCTAAAAGCAGGGTTGAGTCCTGAGGAAGAAATGCAGATACAGATATAACAGGCTGGAATTTCCTTCTAGGTGTAATATGCTAATGTCAGAAATATATATTTTAAGAAAATCCTGAATTTAAAATGAAGGTGAGGTGGTAAATTAATGCTGTAACAGGGCTGCCAGTAACTCTGTAATGATAAGGATACATGATTAGAGTGGCAGTAGAAAGTTCATGGGCCCATCTGACTTGGGAAGAGGCAGTCCCTGCCTGAGAGCTAGGGGTGTGACTTCGGAAAACAATGGATGAATGCCTATATTAATGATGCTTTTTTCTTCTCTGAGTACCATGAAAATGCTTGTATGTAAACACATGGTGCCACTGTCATCTGCATTTGCAAACCATGATGGTGGTGCTGTTAGAAAATGCATGGATAGAGTACAAATGTACAGGATGTAAATCAAAGCCCGAATCACAAAACACGTGTACTGGAAACTGTGGAGAGACAATAGAGAGACACAGAGTCCCACTCTGACTCAACAGCAAGCTCTTTTCTGCCGTTTCATACTGAATGATTTTTTTTCTCTACAGAAATTTTATAACCTGTTTTTATGCTGGTATTTGATTTCTCTGTGGAACATCATCCTTTAAATTATGTCCAAATAAAGTTCTGATTTGTATTACAACCCAATCCATCTGTTTCAAGGAATCTATACTGAAGAAAAACAGGAGCAACGTACTGGCAAATCACTTCTGATAAAAAGGATGCATTTGATTTAAAGTAATTTAAACCAGCAAACCAGAAATCTGCATTTAAATAAATTATTTTAATCTTGATCTGTATTTGTACTTTATTATTTCTTTTTTCCTTGAAGATACCAGGTTTTCATTGGCATGCAACATTCTTGCTGTGATTATTATGGCTAAATATAACCCCTTACACTATACGGGGGTTTGGCTTGTTTTGCAGGAAGGTGTGCAGTATCTGTACAGATCTACATCACTTAGCATGCAATTACTCCCTCGGGCTCTTATTTACTCTTAATCAGTTTGTTTTTCTGCTCAGAATTTGCTTCAGACTGGCTTTGTTTGGCCACTTGGGTACGCCAGGTCTGTCCTTCCAGGCTTTTAAAGCAGAGGCAGTCCGTGCCTTTCCCCTTCCCCATCCAGAGCTGGGGCCTTGGGTGAGCATTGAGTGCCTTCTGGAGGAGGGGTAGGGGTGATGGCAGCGCCCACGCCCGTGCCGGGGCAGCGGGGGCGGCAGGCACTGCAGCCTTACGCATGCCCTGCGAGGAAGCCGTGGGCGGACGAGGTGACTTAGGAGGATGAGCACCCGCCCGTGGCCCAGACTTCCCCCTGCACCCCGGCTGGGAGCGAGCCTTTCGGCATCCCGTGGCAGCAGCCAGGCAACCATGGCCCGGCGCTGATCCCCATCGCTGCCCCAGGGGGTGGCCGCTCGCCCAAGGAATTCACAGGTACCCTGGGGCACCGTCGAGGGAAGCGGGGCAGGCTGGGCTTGCCCTCGTGGTTTTCCGGGGTGGCAGCAGGCAGGAAAGGAGAGGGATGCAGTGGCCGGTGCTGTGGTTCCCCAGGCGCCGTTCCGCTAACCGTGTCCCCCTCTCCTCCCATCCCAGGAGCTCCGGGAAGATGGTGTGCCTGCCCGCTGCCCCGCTCAGGACGTGGCTGGGGCTCGGGCTCTTCGCGCTGCTCTGCCTCGGTTTGGGTAAGCATGAGCGGCCGGTGCGGGAGCACGGGAGGGGATTGGGTCCCAGCAGGCAGCAGCACCCTCTTACCAGTCAGCCCCCAGGACACCGCATCTGGTGTCTTCTGCCAGGCTGAGCCTGGGCCAGGGTTTGGGTGGCTGGCGCTACTCACCAAGGCAGTGAGTGCTGAGTATCCCTGAGCTCTCAGCTCTCCAGGCCAGTTGCACCAGCCTGACAGCTCCCAGAGGAGCAAGTTGGTCTGCAATCCCAGCCAGCGTGAGAGAAACAAAGGTGTTTTGGGGGCAGCTGATGTTTGCGGGGAGCACACGGCGCGGCCCCTTGGGCTTTGGTTTCAGTGGTGGGGTGGTTTCTGCAGTTTTTTGGATGGTTAACAGTTGGGTGTGTGGTGGGAAAGATAAGGAAAGGCAGCAGGTCAGAGCTCTCTGCACCTATCAGGCAGCTCAGCCCAGTGCAGAGAGAGTTCTTTCTCCAACAACACAAATTCCCGTAGAAGTCCTGCCTGGGCTGTCCCCTGTCCTTTCTCGAGGACCTGCCACAAAGTTCACTGCAGCCCACAGATCCCTCCTGACCTCAAGAGGCTTGGGATGAGTCTTCTCAGCTGTGTGAAATGTTAACCTTGAAACCACACAAAAGCTCACTTCTGAGCTGGGCTTCATTGTGGATGCAAAATAGATTGTGCTTATTGGCAATTTTAGTGTTTCACTGCAGCTAACGATACTCTAGAGCAAACCTGGGCAGAACTGAGGTTTTGATTAAAAATCAAGTGATGCAAAATTAGGAGTTTTTCATGCTGATATTGTGTAACGGGGAGATACTTGATGTCCAGTTTCATTTTGAGTTTCAGTCTCTCTTAAAACAAAACTCAGAGAATTTAACAGGGAATGAATCGTAGAGTTCACTTGAAAAGAAAGCAACTACCTCAAATGCCACTCTAAGATCTCTGCTCTCCTGTCTTCCCCTCACTCATTCCCCTACCTCTGTTCTTGCAAAGCAAGTGTCAAGCACAGATTATTCTGCCCATGTTGCAATGGGCAGAACTGCTTCTCTCCCTGTATTTTACGAGTTTGTAGTTATTAATGTAATTATGAGCATGTAGTAATTCACCAGTCATGTATCTTCTCTAAAAAGGATGCTTGTTCCTTGGCCAAAGATGGGCAATGTTTGAATATACAGTCTGATGCCTGCAGATATCCACTACTAGAAACAGGATTTTGATAATAGAATAATAGATAACAGATGTTTCTCAAGTTGTACTTTCTTTTTATTGTGGTTACTAGGTGCTTTTTTTTAATACAGTTTACTAAGTGAATGATATTTTATCCTGCTTTCCATCTCTCCCTCTTTGTCTTCATCCTCTGTTTGTAACTTTCAAATCCCCTGACCAATTTCACCCGCATTTGACAGGAAGGCAGAGGTGGCACAAATGTCTTTGACTGCTACTTGGAAGCCACTGGTTTCCCAGCAGGCATGAGCAGCACCCAAATAGCCAAAGCCTGGGCTAATGCTCCCCATGCCCAGATGACAGAAAGGGCAGGAGGCGGCTGCAAGGGAGCTGTAAGGAGCATCGTGGCACAAAGAGCTTGGGAATGGGCTGGGAGGCAGGGGGAGATGGGCAGGGCTGGGAAACACAAGGCACAAACCCATAGGCCAGCAGGATTCGGTCATCCTGTTGATGAGAAAACTGACTTCTCCAAATCTGATTGATTACAAAATTCTGGGGTTAAATTCTGCAGGAGGTGGAGAGGGAAACCAAGCTATTCTAAAAACATTATCTCAGTTTTTGGAGCATAATCATTACATGTGTCTCATGTGAGTAGGCTGTGGAAGTCCCGGTGCCTCAGGAGCAGGTGCTTGGCAGACTGATAAGAACAGGACAGCTGATACACCTCCCTTCTCTCTCTGTATGCACACAAACACACCCTGAAACTCTTCTCTCTGAAAATCAGTATTCCTGCATTAGAGACACTTGAAAATACTTGGAGCGATACCCACAAATAAATGGGTTTTAAAAGTTTTACTGGTGCTTGCAGGTGTTGCCTTCTCCAGGTCACCCACAGGGACTGAGTTCTGACTTGGCTGTGGCAAAATAGTGGAGCCCTGGGCACCTGCCAGTGACTTCCCACAAAACGTTAAGCGAGTCAGCAAGGCCAACATTGACAGAACTGACACCCTGTGGGACTGCTCGTGACCACATCAAGGCACAGGCAGGGCTGGTTCCCAAAGCCTGTGTCCTTGGTTTAGCCCAGCTGCCCTGATGCTGGCACAGCTCCTTGATGTAACACTCCAAAAGGTCAGGGAGCACGCTAGGATGGAAACAACTGCTCTCTGCAAACCCTGTGTGAGCGAAATAGTAATATAAGGAATGCCAGGCTGAATTTTCACATCATAGGAGTAGAAGGCATTAATGGGGGGCTTAATTAAAAAGGAGGAGTTGAAGTTTGTATTTCATAGGAATTTCATGTGTGTCTAAGCTGGTTTTTCTCCTTGAATTTTGCTACTCTGGCATTCACCTGAGGTGCCCCACTGAAATGCCAGTGTAATTTAAAGCTGCTTCTGAGATGCCATCTGCTGCTGGAGACACAGATGTCCATGAACACCCTGCTGTCTCAGCACAGTGGAAAAGTGGCAGAACAGCCTTGATTGCAGCACAGACTTTTTGATTTATGGTCTGAATGCACTACTGGTATCCCCATGGGCTTGTTTTTCTCCTGCCATTACACCTTCACACCTACCTACAAATTGTAGGATGTTCTCTGTCACAGTTGTTAGACTAGGAAAATGTAGCTGGAAGTCTCTCAGTATGACCTTTCCCTGCCCTGTGTGCAAACATGGTGTAGGCACTGATTGCAGGGAGCCAGCAAGCCCAGCTTTGTGTCCACGGAGTATTTCTAAGCTTCCCTAGAGTTTTTTCTTCCAGCTGGGGACCACTTATATCTTGGTTTCTTTCCAGTGGTAAAATTTTTGAGAAGTTTTGAGGAAAATTCCCTACAGCTTTTCAAAGTTTTTGGAGAGTTGGGAAGTGAGGGGGGGAATATCCACTTCCCTCTGCATTGCGAGCGAGCACTGGCTCACAAGTAACTCACTCTGGGAATCCCCTCCCACATGTTACTGCCAATAAAGAGCTTGGAGTGGAGCTGGGTTTCAGAAAGGGACAAATAGGGGAAGATTCCCAAAAAGGGACAAATAGGAAAAATTCCCTGTTTCGTGGCCACTCCCAAATACTGAAGTGTCTAGCAGTGAGCTTTAGGTGCTCGGTGTCTAATTTCCATTCCAGCTCCAGTAGCAGTTGTACTGGGGGCAGATTTCATGTTGGAGGTGGCAGAAATTTTTCTTTACATACCAGGTTTGCCCTCTTGATCACATGATACAAACTGAGTTTCTGCCTTATTCCTCTTAGTGCCTACAGCTGTTGTTTAAATCTCTTTTTTTGGATGAGTTTCTGTCTCACCCTGTTCCAGACATGCAGAAAAAAAATGTCTTTACTTCAAAAACAAGGGCAGTGGAACTAAGGAACTCCTCTTCCTGTCTGTCAGTCTATCCAGAGTGAAACCTTCTCTGTCTAGAGAACAGAAACTCAGCTAAAGGCTCCTGCTTTTGCTTATAGACTCTGTTTTACTACTTCTGTTGTGTGTTTTTTAAATGATTCTTTGGGGAAAAAAAAAGGAAAAAAAACCAGAAAATTAAACTTAGACAAGCTACATTCTTACATAGTCAAAATGCAGTTACATGCCTAAATACCAAGCTTGTAAAGCTGCAGGCAAAACGTTCCTTTCTCCCACGTAGTTTCCCTTTTCCTGTTAGGTGGAACAAACCCAGATAGCTCCAGTGACCTCATGTTGCACTGAGGGCAGCCACTTTTTTGCATTTCTTGGATCACTGAGACATTTGTATCCTTTTTGCAATGTGAATGTTGCACATTCCTGCATTTAAACATGCAAAGTTTGGAGTGGAAGTTTTTACTAACCGTGGTAGGTTACCAGCAGGAGTTGCCACCTTGTACGCCCTCACATGTCTCCCTCTCATCGCTGCCACCATTCTGAGTTTCAAATGTGGTTTAATGGGTGTAATTAATCTGACATAAATGAAGGATGTTCCTGATGGAATTATCCCCCTGCCTTGCTTGTGATGGCTTAGTATTTTGCTGGGGCCAGCCTGCTGCCTTTGGTTCCAGTTTGGTTTTCCACTGATGCTGTGTAACTGGGAGTGGAATGGGTACAGAGAGGATGCACAGCTGAGGAGACAAAGCAGGTCATTGCTGCCAAAAGGTGCAATCCTGCTCCTCTCTGGCTATGTGATCCTCCTCTCCTTTGCACTAGTCTAACACGTGTCTGATCCTTGGATGATTTACTTCACCTTCCAGCTCAGCAGAAAGTCTCTTTTTCCCCTCTTTTTTTAGACCAATGCAGTGTATTGAACCAGAGTCTGAAGAGCCCTGCAAGAGGGAGGATGTGGGATTGGAAGGGGAAGGGGAGACATAATTCCTATACTTCTGTGGGGAAGGCATGAGATCAGTGCCAGTTTGTCATCTGGCTGCATTCCGAGGTTGTTCCAGGCTAGGGAAGAATTTCCACATTCAGGGAAATTCTCATAGACTTTCTTCCCACTTCCCGCTCATAGAATCATAGTGTGGTTTGGGTTGGAAGAGACCTGAAAACTCATCTTGTTCCAAGCCCCTGCCATGGACATGTACACCTTCTGCTGGATCAGGTTGGTCAGAGCCCTATCCAGCCAGGCCTTGAATACTTCCAGGGAAGGGGCCTCCACAGCTTCTCTGGGCAACTTGTGCCAGTGCCTCACCACCCATACAGTAAAGAATTTCATCCTAATATCTGTTCTTGCCTTCCCTCCAGCTTGTCCTATCACTACATGCCCCTCTCCTGCCTTCTTGCAGGCCCCCTTTATGTACTGGAAGGCTGCTCTAAGGTCTTCCCAGAGCCTTCTCTCCTCCAGGCTGAGGGCTTCTCCTTCCTTTTAAACATGTGCTTCCTTGTATAAATACCACGCACATGTAGATGTGGTATCTTTTATAAGATGGCAAAGCAGGTGTGCTGGATGCAGCAAAGTCTGTTCAGTTGGCAAAAGAAGGTCAGTTTTGTTGTTAAAGAGATTGACTTTATGTTTAATTGTAGCTGTTCTGTCTCCTTGGAGGGACATCACCATTGGGAGTCTCAGGAGTTCATTTGAGAACATGTAAATCTCTCCCAACGCGGAAATGCCACGGGGCTTTGCTTCTGCTTTTTCACTGTTACGCTTTTAAAATATCATTGGTCCCAGGGGACTCCCTGACTGAAAAGAAAGTGCTGACTGATAGCTAATGGTGGCACCTCTACCTATCCTGAGCTCAAAGGCTGTTCACCTTTTGGTGAGCCCAGATTGCTACCATGTCATATAAAAAGTTAACAGAAAAGAGCATTGTAGCACAAGTCTCTGCACAATGCTGCTGTTGTCCTAGTAGGCACCCTTGTGTAGCTTTAAATGCCCAGCAGACAAGGATTTCATCCCTGTGCTGGGGAAGTGCTCAGTCAGAATAGACCTGTCAGACACTGGATCTGACCAGCCAAGAGAACCCCTTCCATGCGCCATGATGCTCCTGGGAGGTGCCTCCAGCATGACCATGCCCAGGTCTCTCATTTCGCTCCTACGGACACCTCTGGACTGCTCTTGGTCATTCTGTAGTTAATTCCCATTCCCTGTCCTCCAGTTAATTCCCATTCCCGGTGCTGGTGCTGTGCTCTTATCTAGAGCTGTGTAATCTCTCCTCCAGGCAGTCCTCCAGCTGCAGGGTTACTGTCAAGGCTGTCATCTGCGGAGCATCCTGGGAGTCAGTGCCTGAGCAGAGACTGGTTTTCCTAACAAGATAATGGCTGGCAGGCCTGCAGCATCATCAGCTGCCCTGATGAATGTCACTATGGCTGTGGGCAAATACTTCAGTAACAAAAAAAAAATATTTTTTTTTTTCTAATTCAGAGTGGGCTTGTGTGAGAAGGTATCATACTTGATTTTCTTAAGCAGTGGGGAGGACCTCAGCTTCAGAAACTGCTGTGAGGACAGCAGTATGCATGGCAGTGGTACTGGAGGAATTAGGAAAATTATTTGAGAACATCTTCAGCTGGGAGATAAATATAGAGGAAGTACAAAGTGATCCAGTCAGCAAGAGACAGAGTCTGCAGAGGAAAAAATTAACAAATTTATTTTTGTCTTTGAGTGTGACAAACCTCCCCCAAAGGCCCGTCTTACACAACTGCCTCATCTAGTTTCTGCCCCCAAACTGGGAAATCATAATATAAGAGTGCTGAGCCAGTTGCAGGAATTTGATCTCTAAAGGAACTAAAATATGCAAATCTTCTGAGGACATTCAGATTTAGTGTCCCTTCCCGTCCTTTTTAATTCTAGCAGTGTTACATTCCATGTGCTGAGAATGGAGAAAGGGGGGAAGGTTAAAAGTCAAAGAGGTCCTTCTGACATGCAGCACAGGAGATCAGCAAGCCCTCCGTCCTCTCCTCCCTGAGCAGCACCAATGTGGAGCGCTCTGCAGCAAAGGGGAAGATCTTAAGACATGATAAAGTCCCCATCCCGTCCCCAAGTACTTCTGTGTCTCATATCCAGCTCCTCGCTTGTATCTGACCTCCTGCCTGGTGCCAGAATCAGAAAATTGCCGAGTGACTGACACAAAGTTGAGATCTTACTCATGTTATAAACGAAGCAGACTGGACATACCCGGGCAGCGGGCTTGTCCCAGCAGTGACTCAGAAAGCGGTAGATCTTTATCTCAACCAAGTACCGAAACTTGAGCCGAAGCAAGAGGGAGGGGTGCCGGCTGGCTGGAGCTGCCCCAGCGCTGCAGCGAGCGAGCCTCTTTATCAAAGTATTTCAGATTCCCTTTCGTTTTCTCAGATGCGAATTGCAGATTGTGAAACATCTTTTCTTGGTGATTGATGGAGTTTCCTTCCCTTTACAAGTCAGGTTTTTGACCAAGTCATGACTTAGTGACAGCGCTTCCTTTCATTTCCCACCTGGCTGGGTTGCCTTGCTGGCTTTCACGGCAAAAAGGCAGTCAGGATGGAGTGAAATCAGCCTTCTGGGGAGCCAGGGATTAAGGCTGGAGAAAGGAAAGCGTTGGTCTGCAACCTGCAAAGGCAACTGCAGTCAGATAGAGGGCTTCAGTGGGCCCACAATGGACATCAGCATGCGTTGAAAGCATCCTGTGAATCACTCTAAAGTGTTACCTACAGTACATCACTGCCTATCAGGTATGCTGAGGGAGACAAGTAATGCTGATAGTTTCATTCGACTTAGCACGCTGCTGGAAGAAAGTGTGATCGGCCTGCACCCCAAAAGATGGGCTGACCTTCTGTCTATAGACACAGGAAGATGTCCTCTGGTTTTCACAGCAACTTCATGGCATTAAGGATTTCTTCACTAAAGGTAAACATGTGCAAACAAGATTGAAACAGAGTGAAGGCTGCTGAGGCAGTCAGACACCAAAACACCAGGGAGATATTATAATAATTGCCAAATCAACAGTAGAGAGCTGGGCAAGGCAAGGTTGCTGGTTTTTTTAGGAGGAATGTGGCAAGGTGAAGATGGGAAGTGTATAAAACTGTGTTAGGGGAGCTGTGCCCTCACTGCACTGCTTCAAGCAGGGTGCCCTGAGGTTACAGCCCAGGAGCAAGCAGGGATGGACTTTTAGAAAAACCTCCTCAGACCATTTCTCTGCCTCACTCCTGCCATGACATCACTGTACACTTGGATTAATCCTGTCACTTGCCTGCTGAAGGCACACTTGACTAGTGTGAGCAGGTAAAGGAGGAAAACTGACTGGAATTACTGCCCAATGAAGAGCATTGCTGTTTTTCTTCAGAATACCTTCTTTTCTGCTCTTCTCTCTCTCTCTCCCCACAACTGAGATGAGCGAGGGAACTTGACTGAGTGAAGGGATCTGGGTTTGCAGCAGCTTTGCCAGAGCAGCCCAGAGCAGCAGCAGCCCTGTGGTTTGTGACCAGAGGTTGGGCTGTGCAAGAGGAAGGGGCCACTCCTCCTTTCTCTGCCTACCAAGACCTCCCTTTGCACGCCTGAACTTGCTGGAGCGGAGTCTGTGTAGAAGGGCACAGAGGTATTCACAGGAGTCTGTCACTGACTTAAATACAAAGCATTTCTTTACATATTCCAGTGCAGCACAGGACTCCATGGAAAAGCTTTGAGAGAATCTCATTCCTCATTGATACAATTACCTGGGATAAAAAAAAAAAAAAAAAAAAAAAAAAAAAAAGACCAAGAGGAATTGTCTAGTCTTTTAAAGGCTCAGCTTTTAAAAATGTCTTAATTTTTCAACAGATTATCTGTCTTGCTTGGAAACCCCTGTAAAATACTGCATTGCCCTCAAGGGATAAATCATGCAAGTTTGGGTGAATGTGCAATTCACCGAAAATGAGGTGCCTGATCTGCAGAATTACCTGACGAATGCTAAGTATGATGCTTTCCTGGCCCCAGGGGATGGCCACCAGGAGAAAAGTGACGCTCCACACATATGTTTTGCTCAGCCAGTTCAGCCCCAGTTACCAGAAGTGCCCTTACCTCACCACCACATGCTGTGTACCTCCTCCCAGAGCTTCCCCAAGTCCCTGTTTCAGCCCACACACAGGTGGAGTGGGAGGAAGGTGTCAGTGCCCAGGCAGAGTGGGAGTGCGTGGTCCTAGGCAAAGTCAGTGATGCCATTAATTTATGAGTAGAGATAGCAGCTGCTGTTGCAAAGATAAATAGGGAACTTAAAGGGGGAAAAAAAAGGCAAGGCTGCTTTTACCCTCTCAGTTTTGGAGCTCCACTGACAATTTGCCTTAGAACTTTTTGCCGGGCTATCTGTTAAGAAAATGTGCAGATTCACTGTCTTACCTGCTGGCAAGTGACTTCAGGCCCACCTTTCCCTTCATGTATGCTGCTTTGTGCATTGTGTGCAAAGCAAGGCAACACAAGGTGAGAGCAAATAAAGGCAGAGAAGGGCAGAGAAATGGGGTACGCAGGGGAAAGAGAATGGCTTTGGAGTTCCTGTTCACCAGGATGTATCTGAAGGTTTCCAACAGTTTGGTGCTGCTTCTCTAGAGCTTTGCTAGGTCTTTGACTGCCTCTTCCTGTCAAATGTCTCTGCAGGATGTCAAATGTTTTCTGTCCCAGAGGGAACCTTCTCTCCCGTTCTGTGCGGCTGTGTGTGCCACAAACACACCAAGCTCTCCGTGGCTGGGGAAATTCTGAGCCAAGGCTTGGGCAAAGAGTGAAGGAAACAGGGACATGGGAGGTTGTGGAGCTCTCCTGCTTGCTGACTCTCAGAGCAAACAAGAAACCATTATTTTCCTCTACACTCACCTCTCTGTTCTAATGAGCCCTGCTGTGTGGGGCATCTGCAGCACAGGCGCAGTTTGGATGAAAGGTTTTTCTGCACAGGGAACAGAAAGTCATCCCTTTCATCGGTTCAGTGTTGGCACATGCTACGGGCTTGCAGTGACAGAGAGATAGATGTGTCTGCACAGCAAGGGAGTGGGTGGCCTTCGGAGGGGTGAGGAGGGATTTTTTTTTCTAGAAAAATTTGTTGAAAATTATTTCCACGGTGAATACCTTCCCCATAGACTTGTTACAGAGAGCCTTCAGCACAGAACCGTACAAAACTGAATTTTCATTTTTGCTTTGCAGTTCACCTTTAAAATGAAAGGGGACTTTTGTGAGGCTGAATGACTCTCCATGGACTTCGGTTCCTTCAGGCTTGCAGCATTCAGGTTGCAGTTTCAAGGGTTGCAGAGCCTTTTAAGGGTAGACATGACATCAGCAGGAGTTTCCAGCCCCTGCACATGTACTGCCGAGAAGGTTTTTGTTCTCCTTTTGGTTGCAAAGGAGACTCTTAGGGGCAAGGTAGGAAGAACCTCATGCAACTCATGATGCGATGTCACCCTGACATTTACTGTACGCCTACTCTTCCCCTATAGCTGCAAAAGAAAATAGAAAATGGTCTTTTTTCAGGCTCCACAATCCCAAAGTTTGACTGGCTGTTTGACTGGCTGCTCTTTTGTTGGCTGCTCTCCAACAATAGTGTGAGCTGAGCTGATGTGGTCGAGGGGGGAAAAAACACACATACACAAATGCACACAGACATGAAGGAGAAGGAACATCAAGAATCACAGCCTGAAGTGGGTTGCTTTTAAGGTGAACAGAAGGAAATGCTTTTTCACACACCATGTAATAAAACTGTGCAACTCTTTACCACATGACATTGTGAAAGCCAAGAATACATATACACATTCCTGAAGAGGCAAGAACTTTTCCCGAAGGAGTAGCAGTTGAACTGCAGATGTCCAGAAATCCCTAAATTTCAGGCTGCCAGGGGTTGGCAAGACACGGCAGTTCTTACCTCATGTGGTGTGGAAGAACTAGTTTTTCTACCTTTTTGCTGCCAATTTCTGGCTGACAGAGGTCAGAGTGGGCTGGGTTGTTCAGAATCTGCAACGCAGTATAAGGGGAAGTACAGGTAGTGAGTGTGTGTGGGGAATTTGAATCTTTCCCACTGGAAGATCAATGAAGCGGCTGAGCGGAGGGAAACCAGTTAAATAAGAAGTTGCTAATTTATATGTATTCTATTTTATTTAATTAGATATTAATTAACATTAAAACATTCTACAGTGTTGCCAGGACCCCCCCACAGCATTTTTCAGTGTGTTTCCTACAGACTTCATATAGAGTGTGCAAAGTGGGACGGGGTAGTTGTGCTGCAGGGGGGAGGCTTCTTTCATAGACTCTTAGAGACTATAAGGTGTGAGCCAGCACTAGCTGGACTTTGCTGAGGGGGCTGGCAGTTCTTAGGCTCACCTTTGTCAAGCTTTCAGTTCATGCATCAGGCAGAGGCTTTGCACGTAGGCTCTCATCTCCGCCAGTGGTGATGCTGCGCTGTCCCCATCACTGACACACCGCCTGGCAGGACTTTCCTGCTTCCTCTCTCCGACATGTTTGCTGAGGTGTGTTCTGCAGGGAAGGAGGAAGGAATCTGAACCTTTTCCATCCTGAAGCCAGCTTGTTTTCCTGCTCTCACTGGTGCAGTGGAATAGATTAGTATCCCACTTACACCACTGAAGATGAGTGCTAAGGTAACGAAGCTGAGGCAAGCAGGGAAAATGTAAAGTGACCCGGCCTTCTGGACTAACACATCATCCCCAGGGTTGCACAAACTCAGGTGAAAGCTCAGCCATCTGCCTTGTTGCGGCACAGGACTGTGCATTAATGCTGGGCCACCTTTCAGCAGCAGCAGGAGGTCTTTGGTAGGCTGCTCTCTCCCAAGTCCTGGCCCCTATGAGCATTTACCCACTGGAAAGGGGAAGGAATGGGAAAGCAAGGCTGCTCATGGGAGTGAAGAGCATAATAGTCGTAGTGCTCAGTAGGGGGATTGTTGCTAATGTGGTCAAAGTTCACAGAACTTCACAGAATATTCTGAGTTGGAAGGGACCCACAAGTGTCTGAAGCGAATGGCCCATATATGGATCAAATCCACAGCCTTGGTGTTATTAGCACCATGCTCTAACCAACTGAGCTAATCTCAGGGTCAGTTGTACCTTATTCCACCCTTGCAAGGGTCTCAGCTTGTTGCTGTAGGCACATGCCTGCACTCTAGGTATGGCAGTGGCACGGTCGCTGGGCAGGAGTTGGGGAAGGTCTGTGCTGGTTTCCAAGTTACCCCAAGGGAGGCCCATGGGCCCTCAAAAATATAGACTTGTTTAGCTAGACTAGGCAAAATTGTTCATTTGCTAGTACTAGGAGGCTGATGACAGCATGGCCGTAAACTTTGTTTGTCATTGTAGGGTTGCTTCTAGTTTCTGGGATCTTGAAAATTTGAGGTTTTCCTCTTTCACCAAACAAAAACAAAAACAAAAACCACACAAAACCCAAACAAACAAACAAACAAGAACTTCCAATAAAACTCCCAAAAGCTAATAATCCATAGTGGCCCTGTTAGGCATGCAGGGAACAGAGGTTTTTCGGACACTGAACTCTGAGAGGGGAGAGCAGAGGAGACAGAAGTTTGTGCGTGTGTTTCTGTCCCTTTACATGAATAATGGCAATGCGTGACACTGAGGTGTGGGTTTTTTTTTTAAAGGGGACAGAAACATTCACGTTCAGGCAGGTCACACTCCTCCTGCCTTTGCCTTTAGCAGTCAGTGCAGCAGTCCTTGTGTGCCCACCAGCTCAGGCTCCTAAGCAGGACTGGAGCACGATGTAAAAGGCAGTGCCAAGGCAGGCCTGCCCTCAGTGCAGAGCTGGAGCTGTAAACAGCTCGGTGGGTGCAGACAGAGCCGAAAGAGGTCAGCTCTGGGTGGGAGGTCCTGGCACAAAGCCATACCACTGTCTCACTGATTTCTCTTTGGCCCTCACCTACAGGCCAAGCACGGGAGAAAAGAGTAGTCAAAAGCAAGGTGGGGGAGAAGGTCAGCCTGCCTTGCTGCCGTGAAATTCCCCGCTCAGAAAGCCTCCAGAATTACCGGGCCTACTGGCAGAAGAACGTGACGGACGTGGTGCTGGCCTACTCCGACGGGGAGAGGATCAGGATTCATGAGCGGTACAGGAACCGCACAGAGATGGACCCCTGGGACCTCATCCTGTGGATCTCCCCCGTGGAAATCCTGGACAATGGCACTTACCAGTGTGTCGTTCAGCACAACTCAGTTGTTGCGTGTGATGAGCGTGTCACCCTCCTTGTTACAGGTAGGTGGATTGTCTCCTGACGCCTGAGGCCCTCCAGTGCCAGCTGCTGGGGATAAAGGACACTCCTCCAAGCTTTATCATAGTGGGGCAGATAGACTTCCATCAGGAAGCCTAAAAGTGTGATGGAAGATGTGTTATTTCCATTCTAGCAGCCTCCCTGTTTACCTTTCCAGAGGTACCCCAGGTACAGAGAATTTGCCTTTACCACCACCAGCCCAACCTCCTCCCCTTGATGCTTCCCTGTTGTGGCAGGACCCCTTCCAGGACCCCTCCCCAGGTACCACTGCTAGTGGGTTCCCCTAGGCAGCCCCTGATGTCTTTTGGGCAAAGTCAGACCAAGCCCTTGGTGCATGCCAAGCATCCAAGGTAAAAGAAGAAGGGGGTGGCCACAGCAGCATTCCAGCCTTGCATCCAAACTCCTGGGAAGTCCAGACTCTCTGGGGCCTGGCCAGCTCACTTGGCTATACTGCAGCCTAAGGTTGAACTCAGGTGGAGATTTGAGGCTTTTTGCCTTAAAGAAACCAAGTTTCTTTGCTCAAAATGAATCTGAATCTTAGAGGCCACAAAAAGTTTCCACTGACATTATTTTCCATTTCCACCACTGTTTTTGTAGCAGTTGGTCTCAACTGGAGACAGAGATATTGGTGACATATATAAATATATACATACATTTGAATACCTTTAACAGCAGAGAGCTGCAGGAATCTCCCAGACAAGTCAGTGAAGGAGCATTCTCCATCTGGAAGAAGATTCATCAACAAAATTAAAAAGCAGACCAGCTCCTGAGGCTTGGCCATTGCCTGCTTGTCTGAGGGCATGGTGGGCATATGTGCAAGGAGACAAAATTAGTGATCTTTCTGGGAACTGATATGAAAAAAGGGAAGTGCACTGCCAGCACCTTCTCTAACCATGAGGGCTGAGGACTTATCTGCACGAAAAATGTAAAACTACGGATCTCTTTTCCTGCCCACAAATACTCCAGTTTCTTTCCTTCCAGAAATCCCCTTGCTGTCTTAACAGACCAGCTGTAATAATTGTGGTAGACTTCTGCTCCCTTTGGTAAAGGGGGATGGGTTATTTTGGGGATCAGGAAAGGGAAATTTTCCCTCATCCCTGCTGGAAGCAGGCCAGGATGTCTGATCACCCTGGCTGTGATGTGTGCAGAATGATAACTGGATCTCTTTTGCTTCAGCCGACTTCAGTGAGCCGAGCATAACAACAGAAGTGTCCGCGAGTTCTTGCGAATCAACTGAGATGGTGATAGTGTGCTCTTCTCACGGAGGTTTCCCCAAACCCAAAATCTCTGGAGCCCTCAACAACGTGTCTGTGGAGTGGAATGCCAGCTGGGTGTCCGAGTCCAGCCTCAGCCTGTACAACGTCACTGGCACGCTGGTGCTCAACGTGACCAGCGACGTCAACGTCACCTGCTCCGTTGAACACGACGGCTTGGCCAAGTCCAGCAGTTTGCTTCTGAGTATGTCTTATTAACAGCTTTTGTTGCAAAACCATTTTGTTCATGCAAGGATGACACAACGATCCCACCTGTGACCTGTGCACCAAAATACGTCAAAGGCTGTAAGACAGCGGGGGTGGGAAGGGAGGGTTACAACAGTGACTGACAAGCAGTGATGGCTTTGTCCTCCTGCTGCTCTGCTGTTACAGCTGGGCTGAGAGAGCAGTTGGTTCCTGGTGTAATCTGGTCATACCAGGCTCAGTTGCTCCCGCAGGTCGGGGTTGCCATCATCCAGTGCTCCTCTGCACCAGCACAGTCCTGCTGCCAGTTGCATGACACAGACCTGCTGTTTGAGTGGTATTTGTGCTTTAAAAGCCACAAGTTGCACTTAAAAAGAATTTCCTCACTTAACAAGCGTGTTTGTCCCTGCTTCAGTGAGAGAAACTGTTCAGCTGCTTTCATATAACATATAGGGTTAACTCGTACGAAAAGAATTCCATCGCTGAGCCTGGCTTAGAAGTGATGGCATAATAGATAAGTCTCTGCTTTGAAAAGCTTGAGGCACAAGTGGAAACAGCATGAGGGAAGGCAGCATACAACGGTCCAGAGGTTTTGCAGTAGAAGGGGATTTGCCAGAAAGTTCTTAAAGCCAAAAGGATTTTTTTTTTTTTTAATGTTGCTACTGAAAAAAGTATTCTGAAATGTCTGTGGGTCTGATGTTTTTACTGTAGAGATAAGGGCACCTTCAAGGGAAGATAGAGAAGTGCTATTTTTCCTAGGGAATTATACCTTATTCATCAAGGTAGCTTATTCCTCTACCTTACTAAAATCAAAGGGGCTTGTGGGGAGAGGTGCCATTCAGCTTCAGAACGAATGCCAGGAACTAGTGCTTTATGAATACTGGTTATTGCTGGATGTAGTGCACAATGTCCCTAGAGATGCTAATGGAAGAAGGTTATGAATATCACGCTACATAGAAAAGGAGAGCAATGAAAAAAAAAAAAAAGCAATAATAGTAGTACACTGTTGTCACACAGATTCTCAGAGGAGGGTGCAATCAACAGTGACACAGTCACAGCAGTCACAAACCCCCCATTTTTTGATTTTTAAGATATGGAACCACTCCTGTTTTGGTATGATGTAAATGGTCCTTTAGACAAGTCTTTCATGAACACAGAGTTCCAGACAGAATACAGCCTCTGGTAAACACAGGAGGCAAACCCTAGAGTGGGGGGTAAAGATTGTACAGCAAGTCAGGCCAGTGTCTTAGAAGTGGAATGATGCTCAACTCTGCCAGATACAAATGATGAAAAACTGAAGATCTGTGCACACAGCTCCGGAGACCCATAGATGTGCAGGAAACCTGTCCCTCATGTTGAATTAGGGCTGTCCTGTAGTGTACAGGAATGGCCTGGTGTCTGCTCTTATATCCCAGTGGTAGAATGGTCATCTCCAGTGATGAAAAGCCAAAGGCTCTGGATCCACTGAAACTGAACTCTGCCACAACACTGTTTTCCTGCCACACAGAAAAAACAAGTCTATTCTAGCCTGTTCAATGCATCATTCTTCTTCACCTCTGAATCCAAAGGGAAAAGAATTAGACATAAATCTGATGAAAACAGTATGGAAAACTGCAGGGCAGCTTTGAAAATAGAAATTTTCTAGCTGCGTATTCAGACTTTCTCACCAGGCCTAAATACTTTCTTTAAAACTGCTTATGTGGTTTTAAATATTGCCTGTCTCAGTTCTGTTCTGGACAAAACCCCAGCATTTCACACTCTGTGGATATGTTAAAAATTTCAGCTCAGAGCAAATGCGGCAAAGTGGAAGAAATTAAGGTGCCAGCTTCTCTTGACAGTTTATTGAATAGGTCCATTTTCAGGCTGAATACCTGAGTTAGAACTTAGCCAGAACCACCAAAATTCAAAATACCTGCTCTTACATGAAAATGACAAGTTGTTGTGTCCTTTATTTTTTTTTTCTCCTGTTTCAGAGAAAACAAATGACTGTGTTGTTCCTCCTGTGCCTCCATCCTATAATGTCATTACTGCTTCAAGTATCGTTGTTATCATCTTCATTCTGGCAATCATCCTAGCAGCAAGATACCTCCCAAGGCGTGGTAAGCGTAGCTCCTTTTTCCAGAAACTGTCTCTTACTGCTTATGTTTCTATTAAGATACACATTTATAGAAACTACACTGCCCCATTAGGTATTTCTGTACCTTCTTCTTATTTCCTCTTTTTTCCATTTAGCATCCACTGTCACAAGTTTAAGTTTAGCTCGTGGCTTTGCACATTTTGTGTGCAGGCAGCATTAAGGTTCAGGTTTGAGAGTGAAAGGGTGATGGGGAGTTTTGCCACCAGATCAGAATATTTCCAAAATCAGGGGTATACAGAAATGAAGACATTCACAAAGGTTCATTTCTGTGTATTAAGATATGACCTAAGATGCCTTAAGATGCCAAGAATTTTGGTGACCATGATAGATATGGCTGTGCACCGAGAGTTTCAAAATTGGATCTCTCTCCACACCCTACTTAGACAATCCCTCAGATAGTCACTGAGCCAAAGCAACAAAAATAGATAGTGTTGGGGCCACAGAAAACACTTAAGCATAGCAGTGCCCCACTTTTAGGAGAGTTGGATTTGTATTCTTTTTATGGCCAAAAATGGCACAGGTGAGGTGCCTGGTTCCACCCTATGAAGTCTTCAGTAACTCTAAACGTGTCTCCAGGAGCTTTCCAGTGTCAAAAGGGATCTCAAACATCTCAGGGTTAGCTGGCAGCTAAGTAGATTTTTTTTTTCCCCCTCAAAAAAAATCTCATCTGTTAGCTGTTGCTCCTAATCATGTCTAAGCTGACCTCACCAGAAAGCCCCAAAAGATGTGGGTAGACATCTAATGGATTTATAAAGGCTGCTAGGACTGGAAGTCAACAGCAGCAGAATGTCTTATCCACACCCTGTTAGCAGCTTTGCAAAGCAGTCACGGAGAATGACAGCAGGCCTTGCAACATGTTATAAATACCACCAAATCATGTTCTGTCAGGCCACTGGGGAAGCCATGTGTGGGGACAAGAATCCCACTCTGACAGGGCTCTGTGCTCAGGCCACTTAAACCAGGAGCCCCCAGTCTGAGCACCTCAGCCCATCATGGTCACTGTGGTATCCCCCTTTGGAAAAGGCTATTTGCTGGACAGCAAGGACTCACTTTGCTTACAGACACTTATAAGTTTGTCATGCATGTGTCTTCTGGTATCCCTGCTCAGACAAGTTCACTCCCAAGTCAGAGGTGTGGAGGTTGCATTACTATTTTTCTTTTCCCCTCCTTGTTGACAACATCCCTTCAAAATCCAGCGTGACCATTGAGTCAGGCTGGGCTAATCTCCTTTTAGTGCTTCATCACAAAGAAAGGAAGCTCCTGGAAGGCAGTGACTCTTGACCTGTGCACCTCCTCATTTTCCACTTCTTTGCCCCTGTGACACCAGTGCTGGCTGTCCCCTGCTGTTCCCTGGGGCTGTGTCAACGGGAAAGCAACGAGCAGGCTGAAGCCTAGAAAATCACATTTGATCACAGCCTGTGCTGTTAGCTGCATGTATAATGCACTTCTAATTACAGGAGAAAATGAACTGGAATTGGAAGATTTGGCTCTAAACAAATATTGGCTGGAAATTAAAAGGTTCCTCACCATTAAATTAGCAAGATTCCGGAGCATTCTGAGATAGTCTTTTCTATAAGAACCAAATTGCTTTTCAAGCAGATGTAAAAAGCATACTCCTGTGGTAGAATGCAATCACCTGCAACAGCATGGCACATGGCTGCACAAACTGGAATTTATTTCCCTTTCAGTCCCATTTTCATAATATGCACAGGGAGTGGATTTGCCAAGTCAGGTGGTGCTGTTTGGTACAGCCACTTTCCAGCCCAAGTGCACAGTGTAAGCAACTGAAGCCAGAGTTTCCATCCAACTTCCCAGTTTGTAGAGTTGTCCCATTTCAGCGCTGCTGGGCACTGCCACCTGTCTGGGAAAGGAAATACCTGTCCTAAGAGTGCTTCCTGCTGGTGCTGCTGCAGGTGACCTTTCAAGAGCTCTTGCGGGAGCTCGGAGTAGATCTGAGAGTACCTCTGTTGCTCTGGCCGATGGAAAGCTGAGTCAGGAGTTGCCTTGACGCTAAGAGTGGTTTCTGAGCTCAGAAGGCCATGCTTCAAAGAGCTGAAGTGTGGGAGGGAAGAATAGAAAGACAGAGCGAAACGGAAGTAAGAGTTCTCAGATGCGTGATTGTTGTGGTGACCAAAACATGCAGATGCTTTGTTGAGGTTCACAGCCACCCACTCTGAGGACCTCACAGCCTGTCTTTACAGTAATTAAGTAATGAAAACACAAAGCATCAAGATTAGAGGTCACTTAAAGAATGGTTTATGATTCATGTTGCATGATTTGTGCAAGTACAATTGGCTGTAGTAGTAGAGATTCAACCTGAACAGTTAAAACAAAAGTCATTCACAGATGCTGAGATACGTAGTGGACTTGTTTATTCTGAGCTCCTTTTAAGGCACTGAAAGAATTTGGCTGTTTTAACACTGGCATTCTTTCACTTGATAGAAAAACTGCATTAAGTGATATGTGGCTTTTGCCTTTATATCCCTTCTGACCTTACCTTAGCATGTAGCAACCTGTCTTTGTGTGAGGCTGAGGTTCTATACCCGTGCTAATGAGAACTATTTTATCCATGTGACACTATATTGATAATATTTATGTACAACAGAGCTTTCTATCAGATCAGACTATGGCTATGGGCCAAGCATATTAGGATGTACTGCAGGGGTGAGTCCTGCCAAGATAAAATAGAAGTAACTAGACCTAAATTTCTTCTCTCCTTTCTTCCCACTCTCAGTTACGCTTTGTTGAAGAAAACATTTGGAATCATCACTTTTATGTCTTCTCTGACTCCAAATACTAATGAGAGATTTTATTTTTCAGTTTGTCCTCACTGTTGTAAGCCCCAGGATCTGGTGGAAGAGGGTATGAAGGAAGGTACGAAGCCACCTGTGAGCTCTAAAGTGACATCTGAAACATCATCTGTATGACCAGATTGCATTTGCAGGTAGTTTTTTCTTCACCACTCTTCTCTTGGCAAAATAGCTTCTCAAATACCATTAGATTCTCATGCCATGTTAGCTCACAACACCATGTGTGCCTTTTAATATGTGTCAGCTGCCCTTTAGGGTAAGTAACAGCAATAGGGCCCTATTCCCAACCTGGACTCATTGTGTTTCCTGGTCAGGTAACCAGAGGAATGATGCTCACATCCCCTGTGGGGCATTGCTTTGTTCGGATTATTTCGAATTTCTAGAACTTAATCTAGTGAAAAATGTTAAAGGACTGAATTTGTTGGGCTGCTAAGCTGCTTTTTCCATAGAATGGGCCCTATGTGGATGATGTAGAAGTTTCTTTGGCATTCGTTTCATTAATGAACATAAAATTTCAAGGACTAAATAGGGATGAAGAGAGATAGAGAGATGAAAGAAAAAGAACATTTGAGAGCTTCGACTGTCAGTGTCTGCTCTGGACCTGTGCAAGGAAGCTGATTAATGTCTGAGAAGTGGGCTTGCAGCACAGTCCTCCAACTATCAGGATCTGCAGGGACATCCCCTGCCACTGTTCTCTCCAGCTTTCCCAGTAAGGTGGCTTTCCCAGCTATGCCAGTCCACTTCTGAGATATCTCCATTCCCTTCAGCAGCTGGAGGAATGGAAAAGTTTCCTCCCTAAGACTTGCCTAGGAAACACTTATATGTTAAAAGGAGTTACTTTCAAAACTGAGGTGTTGCAAAAGAAGGGCTGGGGAAGAATCTGGCTTGCCAAAGTTTTATGATTACAAAGCATGACATTGGCTTTGGCCTGAAAGCTCAGCTATGTTCAGGGCTGTATCCTGCAAAAAGACATTTTTAGGTGAAGTGACTGAAGGAGAGATTAGCAGTTAACTGTTCCTATTCGCATCATTATCCAAGTAACTGCATGTCCTGCTCTCACTGCAGCAGCACGTGGAATTGCCTCAGTAATTCCCTCAGAGCAACAGCTGTGGAGTCCTACAAGGCATGAATATGTCACGCTGTGTGCTGCAGTAATCTAAAAGCTTGATAGTTTTGAGGTGGAAAGGAGGGGAAACTCTCATTCAGGCCACTCATCTCATTTCCAAACCTGAACAGCCACTCATGTTTTCCTCTGGGGAAGGCCCAGTCTGGGACAGACGCTAGAGCCTTGGTTAGCATGAATTTTGGGGAGTTTTGTGATGGCAGCGGCAGGAGTTCACCTACTGAACAAACCACTTTCCTATTTTTTGCTACAAAAGTTTGCCAGGGTTTCCCGTAGGTGGTTTTTCCCAGCTCCAGTGCCTGGGACAGCTGCTGTCTGTGGACAGGGATAGAAGCCGTGCTTCCTTAGTGGCCGACTGCCATCTCGTGCACTGAGCCACGTCCTGCTGCTGTTTGAATGGGGAGCGCATTCCCCAGCCATCCTCGCTCCTCAGAGGGATAGCATCCCTGTACACTCCAAAGGTGTTGCAGCAAGCACCGAGCCAGACTGTGGCTCTCAGTCCCTCCGCTCCGAGCAGCTCCGATTTTATGGAATAGGAGCCCTCTTGTGGAGGACCATCGCAGGTGTATACCCGCAACATGGTCTGGTTGACATTTAGGATGAAGAAGGGGCGGAAAAAAGTCAGTAAATATTTTTTTCTTTGAACCCCTCAGGTTTCTTAATCCTGCGCATTCCGCACTGCAAGACTCCCCTGTTCGTTGTACAGCAATGCTTATGGCGTTGACCCTCTGGCTCTCTGCAAGGGGGTGGCAGCAGCAGAAAACTCTGCTCAAGATGACTGACAGCATAATCTCATGTGAATGAAGACAAACAGCAGCTGTGGGGTGGTCTCGTTACAACGGGGTCACTGGAACCCCCGCCTAGGAGGCCCCTCTGTGCTCCTGCAATGGGGCAGAAGGACGTCATCACCTTCGAGGCTTTGGGAACCTGTGGCTTTGACACTGCTTCTGTGGGAACCAGGGGCCTGCAGAGGCCTAGCAGGCAGCCCATGCCCACCTACCCCTTCAGCAACGCAGAGCTGCCCTTTGGGACCCCCCAGGCCCAGACACACAAGCTCAAGTCAGGCTGTGCCTCCACGCTGCAACTGGGAGAAGCTAAAACTTCTTTTATGTTCAGCCTCACGAGAGCGTCTGTTCTTCATGCTGGAGGACTTCGGATTTGGACCTGACCATGGCAGATGTATGTCCCCTCCCCCCTAAAGAGGCAATAATGCACATGTTTTTCATGAAAAAAATTCACCTTGGAAGTGAGTCTATGTGCCTCATGCTTATTTGCAGTGCTATGAGACTTCTTAGGGAACGATACACACTGACAGCACAGCTAACAGCCAACTAATATTCCTTATCCACAGCAGTGGCACAAGTTCTCGTAGCCTTTCTCTCCTGACAGGCTGACCTTGCCAACACAGCCACTCCACTGAATTGCTGTGTGAGGGCCCACGTGTACACACCTTTGTGCATACAAATGTACAAGCTTTTTATGAGCATTCCTTCCTACCCACACCTGTAAAGCCCCACTGAAATTTGTGTTAAAGTCAGTGGTCATCTCACATATCTACTGTAATGAAACGTAACTCAGGGCCTTGCTTCATAAACATAGGTCTGCTTGTGCTTGTACATCTGCCTAGGGATACTTGTTAGGGTAGGCTCTGCAAATTCTTGGGAGTCTCTCACTTACTTTGCACTGAATGTTGCTGCTTTCTGCAAGTGTTCTCTCTACCCAGGCAGGACTTGAAGAATTTTCCCTACAGGATGCTAATACTGGATAGGGCTCATCTGATCTGGGTGATATTCTTGCCTACTGTGTAGGAAAACGTGGTTTCTCATTTTGAGGGGAAAGGAGGAAAAAGCCCCAATAAGCTTCCTAAGCAACTCTGCATACTAACCTAACTCAACCCTGCCCTGAGTTTTACAGGAATGTTTTTCCCTTTTGCTCTGCAAGCTGTGCCCATTCCCTTAGTGCTCTATCCGTGTTATCAGGGCAGACCAAAGTCTGAAAGCACCGTGCCATCCTCCATGTGGGATGTGTTGTTGCCTGAGCTGTTTATCTTCCTAGAACACAGCAAGGACATGTTCCATCCATTTCACTTTTTTTCTAGAAGGTACCTATTGTGAGAGAAACTGCTGGAGAAAATAGGAAGATTAAAAGTGGTTTATGGAGTACTGAGCTATGAGATCAAGTCACTAGTAAAAAATAAGACACTGCTCCCCTTCTACTCCTGCAGAGTTTTGTCCCATCTTTTTTTTTTTTACCATTGTTCTAAGTTAAATGGGAACTTCATAACATTCTTACAGAGGAGTTTTTGACAGAGAAAAGGAGATAAGGTGGGTGATAAGGAAGCAATACTCTGCTCTTGTGTGTTTTCATTGCAAACAGAAGTGACAGAAATCAGAGTGTTTCCAAAAGGCAGCCTGACCCTACTGCAGGACTTGGTGTATGAGCAATGGTGTCACACTTGTCAGTTTTCCTCTTCTTCCAGCCTGTTCTTGTTCCTTCCAGCACAGACTACCAACCTCTTGCAGGCTGACCACCTCTTTTGGCATTCACTTCCACCTCTGCTCATTTCCAGCACCATCCTTCCCTAGAACCACCATGCAATTCCACCTTGCCAGCCACACCACAGCTCTGACAGTTGTACCAGCACATTTTCCCTCTGACTATCCCCTTTTCCACTTCTGCTCCTGACTGATGACTGCGCATCCTCCTGGAGAAAGGCTTGTCTTTTGCACTGTGCCCAACCTTTCTACATCACCACAGACTCCAGTGACACTTCTGATAACTCCTTCTAAAGGAAACCAAGTTTCACTGACAAATATGTCCACCATCAGGTTATTTTTACAGTCTTGATGGGCAGGATGTTTACTTTGGTTTATTTTTCCTTAAGCACTAATAGTCTGAGTCATGTTTTCTTATGCTGTATTCAGTGAATTGCACACAAATGGTTTCTGTGAGACCTTCTCAGCTTAATATCTGGGTCTTTGTAGCAGGTGAGCTGCTCTGTTTATCATGGGGGCGTTTTATATAACATTTTTTTTCCTGGGGTTCCTCCTTTGATTGTATTAAAAAATTATTGTAAACTCAGTTTCCTTTCCTCAGTAATAAAAGATGTCTATCCATGTGCTGGGAAGTGGTAGAGCCTTTCAGTTCTTCACGTGAGCCCCTGCCACTATTTCACAGCTGCTAAAAACACACACTGTGTAGCATCAAGGCGGGTGATGCTGGGGCTGACAAAGCTGTACCAGGTACAGCTGGCACCAAGCCACAGCTCTGTTTGGTGTGCTGGCAGCAACGACAAAATGGCACTCAGGTACCCAGCTCGTGACTTCCACATAGCCAGGGATTAACCGAGCAGTGCAGCTGCCCATTGTCCTTCTCCCTCCAAACAGGAGGTTCTCTGCAAGAGTAAAATCCAGTGGTAAGAGGTTCTCACTGCATCCCTGCCACTTGTGGTACCTACTGTGAAAGTGGAGGGATGATCACTTCAGTGCTGTGCTTTTCCTGGGGGTGGGGGGTGTGGGGTGTGAATAATCCCTTACATGTTTATTTTAAAAATAAGCTCTGAACCAATTCCTCACTCCCCTTTTGGACAGTGACTTTGAGGGTAAGAAATAAAGACGTGCAAGGAACTAAATTCTGCAGGAAACTGAGAAACAGATGGCTGCTAATCCTGAGTGCAGCTGGAAGTCTCTGCTTCCCATTGCTACTGTGCAGCATAAGCACATGCAGCAGCCCTCCCTTCCTCCCCTGGAGAAAATCCACACAACTGCTACACCTTGGCTCTGCCTGCCCTCCCACAGGAGAACATCCCTACATCAGTGGTCAGGCACAGGCAAATTAGTTTTCTTCAGACATCACATCAAATACCACCACACAGGAATAGAGACAGCAACGACACAGCTAATGTCACCAGAGCTGCTGTACAGGTAAGAGCGAGGGATATTGGGTGGGGGATGTAATAGCAAAAAAAAAAAAAAACACAAAAACCAAAAACAAAACAAAATAAAACAAAAAAAATATAAAAGAGAGAAAGATAAGACATCGCTGTGTAAGCACAATGGCAAAAAGGTGACTCAGGAAGGCCTGCTATTTTCTTTTTTTGAGGAGGCAAAGGACAACAACACTTAGCAGAGGCTAAAACAGGAAGAAGGAGAGACATAGCCTTACCTCTGCTTATTCAGATCCTTCACTTACACATAGAAAAGATCAGAGCTTGTTGATGACAACCCTGAAACACAGGTATTTCTCCAACGGAAAAATGAACAACACTGGGATGTTTAGAAAATTAAATGCTCACTTCAGAAGTCAGAAAACACAAAACCTTCTTGAAAGCAAACGGTGCCAAAAATCTGCTTTGGGTGGGTGGAATACGCTCTCTGGGATCGACTGTTCATATTTCAATCAACAGTAATTATCTGTAAAAGCATTCAACCAGAACAGACTTGACTACTCTTTTTCTGTGGGAAGTAGACCTGAACCCCCTGCCTGGATGTAATTCCCTTTAGTAGCAGAATTATCTCCAGCAAAGAAAAGGAACCAGAATCCTGGCCTTCTACTCTGAGAGAACAGTGATGGGCCACTGGGTCCTCCTGAGCACAGACCACTTCGCATCAACTACAGCCTTACCCACAGATAACAACTATGACTTAGCAGGTGATCTCTGGATCAAAATAACAGACAGACCTGGCACTCTCCTGGCTCTTGCCTTTGTTGCTGGATAGAGGGAACATCTGATACTGCCACCAGACTTTGTTGCTCATTGGTGGGACCTTAGCTAGAGCTCTTCTCATGGGATGTCATTCAAGGATGCTTCTCTAATGCAAATACTGTACTAACATGAAGTACATACTGTACTGACATAAAGAGCTTATGGACACAATCACCACTGCTATATGGCTTTATTGAGTGTCTTGAACCACATTTCCTCAAAAGGTCATCCCCAAATTTCCAACTTTCAAATGAAATTAGAGGCCTTTTTATTGTTAAAAATGTCCACAGTGCCACCATCACCACCAGAAATTAGTCATCTTTTCTGTGGCCCGCTCAGACTTACACTGAGGAACCCAAAACCTGTCTTTTTCAGGGGCATTTCCATGTCATTCCCAGCTCCTCCACCCTTCCTCAACATTGACTGAAAAATACCCCAAGGCCTGAAGAAACCACCGTCAGTAAGTTCTTCAGGTGCTGTCTGAAGACGGCTTTCACTAGAGCACAGTTAACTTTTGGAATCGGGGTACCTTCAGCACACAGACCATTCACAGGCTCCTTTACCTTGAATATTTCTACATTGCTGGTGGTTTGGACACTTTCAGCAGCGAAATGGGTCCTCAGATGAGGCTCTGGAGCTGCCCTGTCTCCCTGCCAAACCCAGATGACAATTTCCAGTATGCAAAGTCGCATTTCCACTTTCTTAGGTGGAATGAGTTTAGCCCTTCTGAGCTCCCGTTGCAGTGATGTGCGTCCATGAACAATGTTCTCAGCAAAAGGCTTTTCCACAGGATATGAAAATGTTCACAGAAGAGTTCCACCATCCCTTGCCTGAAGACTTTTATGAGCAGAATCAAAATGCTTCGTATCTGTAAGACCCCAGTCCCGAAGCCACCAGCTTAACTGGGAATATTACTTTTAAAAAATATACAAGAGTCCAAAAAGTTTGCCTAACTGAATTTGTTTCAGAGTCTTCACTTCTTCATACCTTGAGACAGCCTAAAGAGAGAACGCAGCACACGCTTTCTCAGGAGATACTTTAAATATGGGAGGAAATAAAGATCTTGGTAAAAGTTTAAAAGGGTTTAAATAGTTCCCTTATTTTCTCTCCTGAACTATCAGTAAAACCATCTCTTGAGGAAAAGTGTGTGGCTTCTTCTCTTTACACTGTCTCAAGGTATTAAAGAACCAAAGGCTCTGCAAAAGTTCACTGGGCAAAACTTTTGGAGTTTTGTGTATTTTTGTTGTGGCTTCGGGACTGGGGTTTTACAGTAGCTTCTTACAACAGAGGTCTGGGGAAGACTCAGTAGCTCCTAAAGTCTCTTGCTCAGTCCATCTTCAGCCCTCCCTGGGCATTGTTTTCAGTTTGGCCTAAGACTTCAGTCACACTGAGCCTGGATTGCCTAAGGAGAGAAGAGAGAGTGCAAAGCAATTTTAAGCCTGTATCCTCCGGACAAAGGCACGACTGCAGACTTCCAGCTCTTGAAAAGTTTCTTCTAGAACTGGCACTGTTAGTGAATAAGTCACACAACAAGTGTCATGGTCTTTTTTCCTCCAAAGCCTCCAGCTATCTTTCTTTTCTCTCTTTAACAGTGATGGAAAGAAGGCAGCAATGAAGGAAGAGCCAGAGTTCTGGCCTCTTTCACTTTTAGTAAAGAAACACTAATGTGCTTGTCCCGCTTGTCTTCCCAGACACTGTGAAAGTGAAAAACTGATGCAGTTACTGGCCAGGGCAGGGCATGAATTTTGAACAGAACACCTCGTTACAAAACAAGCAGCACCATCTAGGGCTGGGAGACTAAACCAGAAGTTCTCAGACTGGTATGTGAAACACAAGGACAACCAAAAGCAGGAGAACCGAGGAGTCTTGTGGAGTCTTTAAATGTTTGAACTGCACAGACCTCGAGCTGTTCCTTACCACTCTGCCAGCTTCTGCTCATACAGCTCCCTGCGCTCGCGATTCCTCTTCTCCTGCAAGGTCTCACCAGCCAAGCTGTGCAATGCTATTAACAGGCCTCCTGCAGGGATCCTACAGGAGGAGGCAGAGAAGTCATGAGTCACAAAAGGAGCATAGGGGAGCCAGACATCACATCAGGGAAGCATCACGTTCCCCAAGACTCACGTTACACTATAGACTAAGCTACTCCTATTCTATTGTGACCCACCAAGCACAGCCTCTCTTCAGCTGTGACTCACCAGAGCCCCTGTGATAACATATTTTGAATTTACTCACTGGCAGGGCAAAGGGGTGGAAGGGTTTCAGGTGCCCAAACAACTTCTGTAGAGCACCTCACCCATAACTCAGACAGTGACACCCTTCCATCCAGCTCTGGAGGTACGTGTGTTTCCATTGGGAAAGCTGCCTAGGCTGCTTCCAGGCATGGCTACAGCTGCCACCATCCTGACAGTGCCAAGCAGCACATACAAAGCTCATTCTCGTGTTCAGGCAGGTCCCCAGACTCCCTTCTGGGCATATTTACAAATCAGAACTTTGAGAAGAAATCCCAGCTCTGCTTAAAAAGTCAGACTTCTCCCGAGTTAAAGGTCATTGTCTTGATGGACAGAACCTCTGAGAGAGAACTATGGATTTCCTCCATGGCCCAGGGAGCTTTAGGAGATTTGTGACTGCAAGATGCACGTGAAGAAGTGCCGTCTAACAACCTTGGGTTGTGCAGCCCAGCCATGCAGCTTCTCCCTCAGTGTTTCCCAATGGCTCCTGCTCCATATTTTGGCATTGACGAAGCACATTTTGTAAAAAAATTATTTTTACACAGACTCCCTGGCAGTCCCCAGGGTGCCCCCTTCTTCAAAAGGTGTCATCATTACATCTGACTCCCCTTGTCTGGATTCAGAGCTGCTACAGGAGCAGTTGCTGTTGAAGCTGAGAAGGGAGCCCAGAAGCTACATCTTGCACTCCTGCCTTTACCAACAGACTACAGAGTTCCTTAAAACAGATTCTAATGGTTCTGCACACAGGCACTGGGCTCATGAGTGACCGTGCCAAGGAAGGGGGGTAGAGACATGTCTGTAACCCATTCACACAACTACTGTCAACTATTCAACAATAGCTAGTGTCTCCTCTAATAAGCAAATAACAGCAAGTAAGATGCTCAGCTGAGAAAGCAGCAAAACTCGAATGAGAAACAAAGAAGAAAAAAACCCAACAGTTTAAAGGTTGGAAGAAAAGTGACCATCATGAGGTCCCAAGGGAGATACAGAAAATCCCTCAAGGCAAGAGAGGAAAGGAAGCTTCAGTAGCCCCGCCTATGGTTCAAGGCTTGGTATGTGCAGCCACAAACATTCTTAAAGAGCAGGTTTAAGTCTCCATCACCCATCAGCAGCAGTGACAACTCACCCAAAGGCTGTTCCAAACACCATGCCGCCTGCCAGTCCCTGCAGGCCCAAGTGCATTCTGAAAAGGGCTCCTGTGAAGCCTAAAAAAAGAACAAACCCACTGAAATCAGAAGCCTCCCCTCCCTGGCCAACATGTAGGGAGCTGCTTTGCTGCATTTCTCTTCTCCATGAGCTGACATCTACTTTTAACAGAGCAGAAACCAAGTGCCATGGCCACTGGGAGGGACCCTCACCACACAGTCACCACGAGCTCCACATTGCAACACTTACAAAGCTCTTCCTGCTTCAGAAAATCTGCCCAAGAAATGCTAAGAAGTATCTATGAAAGTAAAACTAAGCTCTCTCTAGGCTGGAGCATGATCCCTCCCCCCTCTTTTCTGTTCAACAACAGCTAATAATAGCAGCTGCCATGTAAGGCAGAAAAGATTAGTAAAACACATATCCAACTGTAAGGGCAATAAAGCCTGTAAAACTGAACAAGCAGATCACTTACCCAGAGCCCTGTTGCCAAAAGCAGGCATGCAAAACTTAGCATGAAAGGGGCAGCTTATAAACAGGGCACTGAACTGCAGTTACAAGAGCAGAAACACAAAATGCTTTCCCTAATAAACAGGTGGTTTATGAGAGCAGGTTATGCATTAAGTGTTGCCTTGAACTCACACGAGCACTTTTCACCCAAAATACTCCAGCAAGTATTTTGAAGATGAACTAATAACCACAAATAATGGGGAATGACTCCAAATTCAGCATCTCTCTTCTGAGGGATTCAGAAGTATTAGAGAGAGCCTGGATTTATCAGGTGTGATAACCTTGCCTTGCCATATATAAAATTTCCAGGTGCATCAGTGTCTCCTGTGACCTTTGATTTCAGCAGTGCATCGGTATCTCTGTTACAAAGTCACACAGCAGGTAAACACAAAGTCACAACAGGAAGTCAGTGGAACAAGAAGCAAAACACAGGAGCACAGAAGCCAGAGGTCCACTCAGATCCAAGAGACATGGATACCTGCTTATGCCTTTCTGCTAAGACCCTACTCACAAAGAGGAAAGCACACAAGGCTACAGCACTCTCACCTCCTGCCGCAGCAAAATTACTGATGGTGGTTTTATCGCGGTACACAGACAGCCCAGTGCTCACCACGCTGCAAAGGAAAGGCACAGAAGAAATCAGCAGTTGCACATGGAAGAAGAGGGGCAGCAAAATGCAGCCCGAAATGAAGATGGATTTTCATTAAGCCAACCCTTAGGCTGCCTCCACCTTCCTAGCCGCCCATCCGTTCTGAGCGCACTCACGCTGGCCACAAGCTGTGGCTTTACTGAGGCAGCTGCACAGACACAGGCCAGGGAATATCAGAGTTCCCAGCTCAGATCTGGGATATTATTTCTTTTTCTTTTTTTTTAATCAAAGATTTTTTTTTTTTCCTTTGCAGAGAACCATAGAATGGTTTGGGTTAGAAGGGACCTTAGGGATCATTTAGTTCCAATCCCCTGCCATGGGCAGGGACACCTTCCACTGGACCAGGCTGCTCAGAGCTCCATCCAGCCTTGCCTTGAACACTTCCAGGGATGGGACCTCCACAACTTCTCTGGGCAACCTGTTCCAGTGCCTCACTGGGAAACAGAATATAGTCAAGGATAAAAGAAACCAAGCAATGAAAAAGTCCTGTCAGTCAGCCACTCCTGGGGCAGGACCTTTACCCCCAGAAGCTGACCCGTGTGTCAGTAAGATCCTGCCCGATCTTCTTGGGTTTTAACTGTGAAACTTAAAATTTGCACAACTGCAGGACAAAACCTTCAACTGGGGCTGCTACAGAAACAATAAATGTTGCGCAGCAAACATCTCCTTTCAGGGCCTTTTCCAAAGGGGTGGTGGTGAAAAGGGGGCTGATGTGACTGCAGGGGGAGACACCTGGTGGAGGATGACGAGGTTACATGTCAAATCCAAAGAAATCCAGGAAAATCCACAGAAATCAAAAGTGCCTGGAGAGAAAGCAAACTGTACACTAACTAAATGGAAACCCAGATACTAAACCAAAAGAAAAGATCGAGGAAGAAATTCAGAAAGGAATAAAAAATTAGGGAGACAAAACTGTCAAATAATGACAGTTCAACACAGCTGGTGTCTCAAAAGCAGAAGGGGACAGAACATACCTGCATATAGAGACAAAGCAGGCTTAAGGACTACACACAAATTTACCATTTTGAACGTCAGGGAAGGAGATATTCCTAGTTTAAAAAGGCTCTACTCAGAATAGCATTCTAAATTTGATGCTCTGTTGTCAGAAATACACTGAAACATCCAAGGGAGAAAATCAAGGAAGTGGAACACTATCTCTGCATGGGTTTTGTGTGTGCAGGAAAAATTTGAAGAGGTACACAGAACTGGTAGGTCTGATGTTCGGTGACTGCTTAAAAACACAACAACAATCTGCAAGAGTTTGAGGACAAAAACGAAGAATTGTAAGTAACATTAGTGCACACAAACTAGGATTGATGACAGAGATTGTGAGTAACCACTAATGTACACTAGTGTATACTAACTAAAAACTTCATATATATATAGCGTATACTAAAAGCTAGAAGTAATGAGCCATAGCAACAAGAAAAAAATTAATGTGGGATAGAAAGCTTTTCCAGAAACTGCCAACACACAATCACACTCTCCCAGAGAAAAATACACAAGAGGTGAAACAAAAGCAGAAAGAGGCTGTCAAGGAAGGGAAGAACAGTACCACAGCCAGCAACAGGGCGGATTAGATACAAGAACAGGGCTTTTCCACTTTTAGGGTTTGGGTTGGTTCATCGGAAGATTTGAATTCTAGAATCATTCTGAAAGGTTAAACCCTCTTCATGTTCACGCCTAATCAATCAGACTCATGTTAGCACAACACTTGGAGCCTCCATCAGTCACCAGAGCTGTGAGTGCTGCCTCCTGACACACGAGCACAAAGCCAGCTCTCCTCCCACTGCCACTGGGAAACACTTACTTGAATACTGTCGCAAAAGCCGCGACTCTCCAGCTCCAGCGCCAGCCGTAGCGGATGAAACTCCGGAGGCCAGCACGATGTGCAGATTGCTAAGGCCAGAGAGAGGACAGGTTACACAAAAAACTAGAAACCAGTTCATTATTATCAGCTCAGAAGTATTAATAATTAATAACCATCAATAAACAACAGTAAGTAAATGTTAACAGACCCTCCAAGTTCTGCAGTTTAATACTGGCACTTGAAAGTTTGAAAGTAGAAGGGTTTTTAAAAGATGTGATAAACAGGAGTGTCACAAAAATTAAAAATATTGCAGATAAGACCACAAAACTAAATACATTCTCTCTTCCAGTGCTTGAGCAGTAAGAATTTAGTTCAGGTGCAGATATACCAGAGAGTCACCAGAGTGAAGCCAGGCACTGGTACTTTACAGGCTTCTATGTCAGGGGCAAAATCTAATTGAGAGTGATGAAAAATCAGATTTTACATCAGGCAGATTTTTAAAGGGGTTTTCTTCCTCTTGATCCAGGTAACCAACACTTTCAAAGTCCAGCAACATTACATCTATAAAATGTAACAAATGTTCTTTGTTGTGCTGTTGTAAAAGAATTTTAAATGGTCTTAAAATAACTCCCATTATTAAGACAAAAGGACCACAAAGTCTCTTGCCAACACACTAAAATTAAGAAGCAAAAAGGCCCTTCAAGACATAGTAACCAGTCATTTAACGGAACAGTAAACATTGTTATCAACTTTTCCTGTAACTAAGGACACTTTCTTCTAAGTTAACTGGGCAGAATTTGGTTATCAGGGAAGAGCTAACTTACAGCAGCTGATCAGGCAGGCAGCACACACTTAGGCACAGTAAACACCTCGGTGTTTTTGCCGCAAAGCCCCAAACTCGAGCGCACACCTACACACACACACACACGCGTCCTACAAACACGAGGCCACACGGCCGCCAGCGGGCTCCAAGGGCAACTTCCACAACCTGAGCCTTCCAAGGGCATCGGCTCCGCGGGGCCCCGAGCAGTGCCCAGCGCTCCCCGCGAACCTCCCGGGCCGTACCACGGCATCGGCGCGGTTCTGGAACAGCTCCCCGTGGCTGCGCTCGATGAAGGCCTTGCGGGCGCTGGCGAAGGCGGGCAGCCCGCCGTACAGCCAGCCCACCACGCCTGCCGTGAACGCCGCCTTGAAGAGGTTCACCGTCTCCTCCGGGAGCCGCTGCAGCTCGCTGCAAGGGAAGGGCCGGGCTGGGGGGGAGGCACGGCGGGAGCGCCGCGGCCCCGGCCCCAGCCCGGCCCGGCCCGGCCCAGCCCAGCCCATCCCGCCCCATCCCGGCGCTCACTCTCGCTGCCAGAGCTCGCGGAGCCGCTCCCAGCCGGTCTGCGGCGGCGGGACGGGCCGGCCGAAGCTCGGCCGAGGGTCGGCACCCTCCGCCATCGCCGCGCCGGCGGCACCGCCGGGGAGCGGCAGCGCCCCCTGCACCCCGGCGGGGAACGGCACGGGCCGGAGCGGCTCGGCTCGGCTCGGCTCGGCTCGGCTCGGCTCGGCTCGGCTCGGCTCGGCTCGGCTCGGCTCGGCTCGGCTCGGCTCGGCGCGGCGCGGCTCGGCTCGGCTCGGCTCGGCTCGGCCCGGCCCGGCCCGGCCCGGCCCGGCCCGGCCCGGCTCGCTTGGGAACAGAGCCGCGCTGCCCATCCGGGAGAACCGCCGGGTTATTGTTTCTGTAGCAGCCGAGGGTCAGCGCTGCTTTGGCGAAAGTCCCAAACCAGCTCGGACTGCGGGTGACCAAGGGGAAGTTTCCAGCCACTGCAACCCGAGGCCGGAGGCAGAGGTGCCCTAAACGTGACAGAGAAAGGACAGAGACACGCTTCTGTGTCTCTGGCGGTGCAGCTAGGGGCTCTCCAGAGCATCCAAGAAAATTTCGTTTTCGTTTGTTTTATTCCAAAATGCACTTCATTACAAATGGTTTAAAAATATCATACAGAGCTGTTTCGGTTTCTCAGAGTGCTGTCTCTCTGTTGACTAAAAATAGAAAACCAGAAAAACCCTTTCCACTCTCAGTTCTTTTCCTCAGAAACCGGGCTATTTTAATGGCCCAATCTGTTTTCTTTGCAGGCTGGGTTAACCCAGGCATTGGTCCTGTAACCAAGATGCTGCTGCAGCAGCAGGCACTTGACCAATAGGTCCAGCAGTTATGTCCCTGTACCAGGGCCTGGCAGTGCTGTGAGCACACAATGTGCACAGGTCCACTCAGTGTTATTGTTCCATGTATTTTCCTTCGTCCCTGATCCTGACTGCAGAGGAGACTGGGCAGTTGCTATCCTTATTCTCCATTACACGGTGCTGCTCCCTCAGCCTTGAGGTTGCTTTACAATCAAGAGTGCTCCCCTGGGAGGTCGTGTCCCTCCTGCCACCCCACAGAGCCCATGTTCTCCCATCTGGGTGCCAGAGAAGATGCTGCTCCCCACCAGGACTCTCCCCTCAGGGCACACAGAGCATTTCAAGAATTGCACTCCCTCTGGGCTGAGCAGCCTGTTGTGGACACAAACACAGCAAGCACAAGCAACCTGTGACCGAACTCAAACTGAGCAGTGTGAGGAGTAGCTGCCACCGTGTGACTGAAGACGTTCCTTCAACCCAGCTGAAGGAGATGACACAAGCAGTGGAACAGCTGTGGGGAAGAAAAGTGAGCACTGAAATGAGCAGATGAGTTACCAGCCTGGAAAAAAACATCAATTAAAAAGAAAAGCCCAAAATAAGCCTGGAAAAATTACAGAGGGGGATCAGAGCAGATTCTGAACTTCTGGAAGAAAGAAGCACTGAATCTACCTCTGGCAGTACTTTCTCTGGGTTCCTAAGGGTCCCAGGATGTCTGGCCAGCCAGCTGGTGAGAGCTAATTAACAGGGGCTCAGTTCTGCAGGGCCCTGCAGGCACCCAGCTCATCTGTAGGAGGACCAATCATCCCCGTCTCAGCTGCCAACCACATCACTGTCTGCTACTCATCCTGAGTGCTGTGGCCACATCACCATCACCTGCTGCTCCCCCATAGTAGTTTAACTCTGCAAGGATCATTTGTCCTTTCAGTGGCATGGCAAAGCCTTACCATCAACTTCTAAAACCCGACATACACAAAAGCTCTAAACTATCCAAAAAGGTTACCTGCAAAGCCCAGTACCTGCTTCTGTCAGAGGCCTTGGTAAAAAGTCCAGTAAAATTAACAGCAAGTCTTCTCAATGACTGAATGGGATTTAGGTGCATTCCAAGACAGGTAGTAACTAAGTCCTAAATGCTAACAACCCCTCCTCCAGCCATGACTGACCACACCAGCAAAAAGCCATAATCCAACATTCTAGTTAACATGCTTATGGTGACAGTATAACCAGGTCCCACTGCCTGGGAGCAATGTAAACATCATCCTACCACTCTTCTCTGTAGCTCTAGTGTAAAAGAGAAGTCTGAGAGAGCAAGAATTTAACACTGATCTTCTGATTTCCACAGCGATCAGTTCGAGCTGAAGAGAAAAACAGAGAAGTCTCTATAGTTCTGTTTTCAGCCATTCAGGAGTGATCTGGCTGTAGTTCTTCCTCCTTTTCACTTTGTAAGTCAAGGCCTGGGAATATTCAGACAGCAGATGCTCCCAGTAGCAAAAGATGTCCTCCATCTGCAAGTGCTCTGTGATGAACTGGCGTCCCCTAGAGACACACAAGGCACACAGTCAGGACTGTTTTCCAGTTCCTACAGGAGTCGTTGGTTTTGGTTTGGATGTATATCAACTTTCACTCTTCATGTTTCAAATGAGAAACAACATGAACTGCTCTGTACTGTCTATTTTAATTTTGTGATTTTCATTCACGCTCACAGGTCTGACGGCTGCAGTGCTTTTGTTATCCTCAAGATGGTATTTGTTGTCTGGGATAATAAATATCAGATTTCACTTATCAGATGCAGCCTGAGCAGCACTGATTCATGCTGCTTCAGAAGGCAGTCCCTGCCAGCCTGGATAGATAATGCTTACAGTGCAGACACAGCTCCAAGGAGTCAGCTCACCTCATACTGAGACAAAAACTCCCAACCTCTGACAGCTTTCCATGGGGTTCCTGACACGGGTCACATCTGAACCAAAGACCCTAAGCACAGAATTTTGTTCTTCGGTTCCACCGGCTCGTTACAAGTGCTCCAGCCCTCCTGCTGTTATTGCAGAAGATCAGTTATGCTGCACCCCACTAACACTAACATTGTCTTTGATAGCAACCCCTTCAAAAGCTGTGTAAGAAAATGCTTTGGAAGAAGACTGCCTGATAGCCAGGAAGGACATACAACTTACCTCTCTGAAATTTCTTGTGCTACAGCATCATTTTCCTTTACAAACTGCAACAGCTCTCTAAAATGAAAATAAAGAAAAAGCTATAAAACAACTGTCTCAGTGGAGAACACTGTCCTGTAGCTTAACTGTTGGGGAGGATAAGGTTAAGACTACAACTGAGTGAGGGTGCTGCTCACTTCAGAGCACAGAAGAAACTTGCCCTGCTCAACTATTCCACATCAGTTCTAGACAGCACGCTGAAATCTGGGAGCTAACTTATTTTTGGCCCACTGATAAGTTCCTCTTCCCCCTCAGCTCCGCAGGGCCCACCTGCGTGGCTGCTGATTTCAGTGAGAGCGACAGACTTACACACTCCCACGAAACTGCACCCCCAAGTAACATGTGCAAAGGATTCTTTGGGGGTAGTGATGAAGAGATAAGAACGTGACCTCCAAGAGCACGCTGCCTGATGCCTCGGGGTGGAGGCACTTCTTAGCGTACCACAAACCGAACCACCTTTCTAAACGCCTTCCTGTGGCAGGAAATGCTCTCTGATGTCTCACACCTGACGTCAGAGAGGTCTGGTCGCACGGGGATGTAGTGGACCCAGGGCTTCAGCTGGGGATAGAAGAACTCCAGCCACTCTTCTCCAACATGAAAGACAAGTGAACCGCACAAGAAAAGGTGTTTCAAGCGGAAACTGGCCGCCACTCCACGGAAGTTGAACAGGTACCTTTAAAAAGCAAAGAGAGGGACATGATTACACCTGGAAATTTGTGAGGAAATGCACTAAGACAGCTGTCTGTGAGTAGCAGTGAACCTTCCCTCATAGGTTGCAGTTGGAGGGCTTCCCTCACACAGGTTGTTGAAACAAAGGAAAGGCATTTATTTGAAGCTCCTCACAGGAAAGGTGAGCTGAAATTAAGGATGTGCTGTGTGAGTTTCTGCTGTCAGTCAAAACTGAGGGAGAAAATCAAGGAGTGAGGCTTCACCTCTGGTAAAGGCAGCTGCCTGCAACAAACTGAAGGAAGCCTCACGGACAGCTGCCAACAAGGCATGGAAGGTCACAAGGTGGATGCTGATCCCGTGACTCTATATTCCAGAGACTCTGTTACCACAAGGAAATTTTTCCCAATTCTCTCTTGCCTTGCAGTGAGCTTTTCTGTTCATTGTTCTGCTTTGCCACATCTATTTCAGGTTATTTTTTCCTCTAGGATTCTGCTTTAATCTGAGTGTAATTGTTCCATATTAACTTGGGAATGCAACCCTAGGAGGTTAAATAGGCTAGCACACAACAGATGGACTTTGCAGATAACAAAGAATCCACAATTTTGTTTTCAGTATTTTCTGCCAAGTTAGTAAAGTGGGCTTGACTGTGGCAGGGGGGTATTTCTCTCAGCAAACTGTATCTCAGAGGGATGTTTGTTTGGTTACTTGTTTTCTTTTTCAAACCCACATTTCTCCAATTATATAGAAAGCTGTTTTTCCTACGGGTAAAACCGCTCAGTGCATATAACTAATCTTTGAAGTCAAACATTTTGGGCCGGGGGAAGAGAGCTCTTCCTTTAATGAAGCTATTTTGGGTGAGATGTAGACTATATATTATATATATGTTGGGCAAGATGGGAATTACAGCTAAACTTAGTTCGGCAGTAAATGACCAAGAGTAAATCTGAAATTCCTCTGCATCCTTTGTATTACCTAGGAGCTCAAGGCAGGGACAAGCGGCTCGTATTACTAGGAACTCAACAAATCCATGTAGATATATAACAAGAGCAGTGATGTGGAAGGGTGGAAATGCCTCTGTCCAATTCCAGACACAGCTCCTGTGACAGGAACCTGTGACCTCAGCCAAGCCACGAGTGCTGCTCTCAGCCAGCCCGCTATGGCACCTACACTGAAGGAAGCAGACAGAAGTTCCTGCTGACCCTAACCAGGCTCTGGACTACAACAAAAGAGTGTGAGAATGTCTCAGCTTGAGGAGCATCAGAGTTGGGCAGTGCATGTGTAACAGAAGGGAGAAATCTGGACAACAGTCTAGTGAAATACAAAATGAGACAAGTCAATCACATTTGCACAAAAACACAGACCCAGCCAAGTGACTGAGCTCTTTTATCAGCAGATTCTAGCTGGCAGAATCACAACTAGCAAAAGAAAAAGGAAAATATCAGACACACGAGTGCATACACACTAAGGGTTTATATTTTACATAGAAACCTGCAAGGATATTACACCAAAAACCCCTCACTAAAGTAGTTAAAGAATAAAAGCCTTTGTAAATCAAAACCACATTCTCATAAACACCATACAAAGTAAGAATCAATACTCTATCTGCTCAATCAGATTTCAGGTTCTCTCTCTTATTATACACATCCAGTGGCAGCACTTGCCCCAGTATGCATATGAAGACATAATTCCACGGTTTCTTACGTCTTTGAAGACAGTAATGCTGTCACTGTAGCACAGAAAAATAATTTTGAACACATCACTTGGTACAGGCATATTATGAAAAACTGGTGGAAAGCCTTTTTAATTAGGGAAAAAAATATCTATATGTTTATTACTGATCTTAGACCTTCACTTTCTCAAAGCACTTTATTTCTCCTGACCTGATGGAAGAAAGTTGATACTGAAAGAGGCCATGCTAAGCTCATGAATTTTCAACTGTCTTATATCTGCTCACAAGCTTTTGTATCTGCATGGAGCTGGTTGCTGGAATTAGACCTTAAAATAAAATGAGACCCTACAACATGCAAGGAAAGAAATAACCCAACAGCCCTTAAAGAGTTGGACTAATCAAAAAACTCTTACTTGTATTTGCAGTGATCAACCAGTGGAACTTCCTTTGCAGGAGGCCTTCCTAAGGTGTCCTTGAAAAAGAGAATTAAAAAAAAACCAGTAAGCTTTAAGTGGTGATTTCATTTGTTTTCCTTCTCAGTTAGAAACAAAGGTGACGTGTCAAAACCCTCCATTCCCACTTCTGAGAAAACCTTCTCTGGTGGGCTTTTAGAAGGATTATAAAGAATTCCCAGCCCTTCAAACAAGAAAAAAAATGTTCAGTAAATTACACACTGCCTGTATGTGAATGCCAGCACAAACACATTAATGATAATGTTTTGTTGGCAGCTACAGAGTGGAAAACAGCTTGGGACAATGGACTGTGTGAAGCCAAGTGTAACCGGATTAGCCAAGACTGTCTGGAGAGAGCTGGACTGTGGGCTACATATGAAACTCAAAAGTTATCAGCAACAGTTATCAGAAAGTTATCCACAACAGGATCAAGAAATGGAGAAGACAGAAAAAGGTTTAAAAAGACTGACGACACCACAGAGGCAGCTCAGAGATAGAAGGGGATGAGTTGGCCAATTTTGTTGTTGTGGGAGAGGAGGAGATTGGCAGAGATTCATTTTCTTATGTGTGCTGGTTTCCTTGAACAAAAAGCGTAGAAGGAAGAAAAGTGTTTGGCCTGCCAGGCTCTGGAGACTCCTTCCTTTCATCTGTCAGAGAGGTGCAGCCATCAAGGGAACTACAAGCCTCCCCCGCTCTAGAGGATCACCCACAACTCTCCAACAAGATGTTTCTGAATCATCAAAGCCATCTTGCAATGCGACCCTTCCTGGCCTTCACACTCAGAAGACAGACAACACCCACACACCTTTTCAGATTTCCAAGCCTGGTTTTTAGTGTATTCAGCGTCAACAAGTTCAGGGTTTTCTCGGGACAGCAGGATGAGGGGATCTCTCTCAGGACTTGTTCTGAAAAAGAAATGCTATCAGTAGTTGCCAATCCACGTGGCTCAACAGAGCTAACAAACTACAGGGCTCAAGGCCCTGCTTCTTTATGAGGCTGACCTCCCCATGTGCCTCCAAAACATTATTAAGTGCCTACCGTACAGTGTATTTCTGTCCAAAGGTGTAACAGCAGAAGAGAAAGAGTTACGGGTCTATATTTCTTTATTTCACTTACTAAATATTTAACAGTATTACTTAAACAATTCCCAGGACAAAGCAGCAGAGATGCTGCTTCCTTCAGGCTTTATCCTGATGGGTGCCAGATGCTTTAACTTAGCCAGAGAGAGCTAAGGGATGCTAAGCATCTTCAGCACTGATCCCTCTGACACTTTAAAACACTGCTGATGACCAAGGCTATGATACCCCTGAGACACATTCCTCATCATCTCCCGAGACTACCCAGTAAGGTAGCAAATCCTTCCCTCCTGGGGATGGCGAAGAAACAAAGTATGGGGTTTAACACTGTTTCAAACTGTCACTGGAGAGAGGGCAAAGTAATCTACTGTTATCCCCCACCAGTCAGGTAACTTAAGGCCAGAACATTTTTCATTCAGTGTAGAGCACTTGCACAGCAAACAAAGTATTCACATTGGCAGGGAGCATGAACATCAATATCAAGTCTTTAAATTTGTATCAAGCACCTGCAGTTCTCTTCAGAGAACAAAACAAGCGGGTTCCTGGGGTGATAGTTTTACTCATTAAGAAATAATGTAGCAAATCCATCACAACTTCTGTTCCCAATATTAGGTGATTATAATAAACTAGTTGCAAAAGGCGATTCTTATGGAGAATCACTAATGGTGTAATGCTGCTGTGCAGCATGTCTCACTTTCCTTACTTTTGAAAAACACATTCTGAGTTACACTTAATTAGGGATTAGGTCTTGGAGACAGAAACTTCTGCATACAGAGAGGTGTCACAGGCTGTATTGGTAGAATCATCCGTTGCAGGAATATATGCTCACCTGGATCCTCGGAAATATCCTTTGGAGATTTTTTTCTTCCATGGCCATTTCTCTGCAGATCTGAAAACATTTTTTATACATGGCAATAAATGATTTAATATAACCATGAAAGAGCACTCTCATCAGCTTTCACAGCATGATGTCTTTTTCTATTCTTCATTTTTGATGGAAATCACTTTCTTCATTATAGCAGAAAAAAACCTCTCAGCCAGGTCCAATGAAACGTTTTCCTGTGAATATTGTGTTTAAGGCAACATGACACAGGCTATTTTTCAGAACACCTTTCAGTCAAAACAATGAATTACACACAACCCTCCCACCAAATCCTGAAGGGTATTAAAATTTACCTAAGATTTTAATCCACTTTTTGTACTGTGGCTTTATTTTACTGTATTTCACTGAATACAGATAGCAAAAAATTACTACAGAGTTTCTAATCAGTCATTTCCCATTAAAATCAAAACTACCAATCAACAAACAAAAAACCCACCTAGTGTTTCACACTTAAAACACAGGAGTTCACTGTTTTTCCAAAGCACTTTCATTCTAAACCTAAGCAAGCCCTTCAAAATAGCTGTTCACATGTTTTATTTCTGTCACTGCAGTCACCTGCCTACCTCAGGGGATCTGTCTGCCATACATTTCTGCTGCACCTGGTGGGACATGTAGGTCCTGATCCCCAAACTGATTTATCTGGGCAGGTCAAGCTTTGCATCTCCTTATAACACAACTGAAAACACAAAGATGAGTAAATGCTTTGGATCTCCATTATATGACATCCCATTAAGCTTCAGATATGATTAGTCCTATGATCTTTAGATTTTGAAGAGGGACATATTCATCCTTGCATTCTGATGGCAAGCGATTTATATTGAAGTGTTTTTTCTTATTGTGTTCCTATGTTCACTCACTGTTGCACAATTGGTTTGTCAATCTCCATGGGAAACAGCCCCTAACTCTGCTAATAGCCAAAGATCCTCTGCCCCAAAGGGAGACTCCCAGTCAGAAATGTTTTCTGTCTTACTCTCAGCCCAGTGGTGACTCTCAATTCTTGGAAATGATTCCAGATTTCTCAACTGCACAATAATACTCAAGCAAAAGCAGATCTTAAGAAGGCTTTCTTTTAGCCCTCCAGAAGCTTATACAAGCATCCTGGATCATCCCTGCAGTGAAAAAACCCACAACTCCTAGAGAAGCAGTTGAAAAGAAAGGAAAATATTCCTGTATGTCAGGGGAGATTTCTGCAGGCAAAAGATAACTGCTGCTTTATTGACAAACCCTCTCTCACCAAACCCGATAGTAATCTGGCCCTGACAGCATGAGGGATGTGCAGAGTTTGTCCTCTGCATTCCTTACTAAAGGGTTGCAAACAGAGCAGCTAATTATAGCTTCCAGTTCCATCCTCCAAGGTTTCCATGGAGAATTCTCACAGACCACTTAGGCTGTAGGTAGTTAATGTGAGGCAGCAGGGCAGATCACAGGCCAACAGACCTGTGGTCTTAGATGTCAACACTGGCTCTGTGCTGCCCAGTGCTAGGTGGCTTTTACTGTGAGTTTGTCTTCTGTGAAACCTCCCCCCACACGTAACCATTTCCAAAACATACCTTCTAAGGTCCTCTCTCATGAGGTCCCAGCGCCCTAAACCTGTTGGGTAAATTGGCCAAACAGCTGGTCCTCCTTCCCAAAATGTCCAGGCAGGATACATGATATCATTGTATTCAGGTGTCTTAAGAAAAAGGAGAATAATGCAAGAATGAGAGTAATATCTACTTGGGTTTACTGATGGAGCCCACCAGTTACAAAGGTTCCTCCTGGGAGCTCTGCTGGCTTTCTCCCTGTTTCACTTCCATAAGCAGCAGCCATGAGAGCCCTGCAGTCACCAGAGTGGTGCTGGGGTTACAGAATCACCTGAGCTCCACTCACCTTTCTAAAGACTTTGTGTAGCTACAAATGTTTTCCTACTGATGGTAAGTCAAGAGGCATCATTATCTCCTCAGAGATCGAGGCCCTTACAGACACTTTTGACATTTAGTTTCCAACACTTCCGTTCATTCCAGCCTTCCTAGAGATCACTTAATGTTCATGGTAACCAATATCCAGGTCATGTAAAAATTTCAGTACCTTGCTCCTGTTTGGTTGCTTAAATCCCCATATATTATACGGAAGGAAGACCAGCCCTTAAGTAAGACTCAACCTTTCCATGAAACCAGACTATAGGCAACTTCCTTGCACTAGTAATAAACTTCCTATACAATTATCCATCTATCTGTCACCTGGAGACACTGTAGAGAGTCCAAGGCTGTTAGCAGGTCAGTGCACACGACAAAGGCCATGGGGCTGAGGAGAGGGTTTGTCCATGGACAGGAAGAAGAGGCTTGGGGAAATGTAAACGAAAAGGGTTCCCAGGAGATGGCAATATTACAGAAAAGAAGTTAAGAAACACTTATCTGTGGTACCAAAGCAGAGGACTAAAATATTCACATTAAATGAGATTGCCTGTGTGATAGCAGACATCATCAAAAATCCTTAATAATGCTGATAAACTATGGCTACAATTTTAACTAAAGTATTGCAGCATATGACAACAATGCTGGCACAAATCCCATCCAGCTGTGCATCATTCCAATGCAGCAGATACACTTTCTGACCTGGAAGAAGAGCTAGTGATGGGAAGCACTGATATATTGAATTGATCTGCAAGTTTGTTTGCCAGAAAACTGGAAGCAAAAGGAAACAAAAGAGCAAGCGATTCTGACACACAGAAAACCTGTGGGGAGCCATCTTCAAAAATACGTTCCCAAGAGAAAGGAGGGCGTGCATGTCTCAGAAATGCTCAGCTTTTAAAGGTGTGAGCACCTTACTGAAGGAGAAGACTGGGATAATGGGTTTCATCCACTTGGGAGCCTGGGGGTAGTCTCGCACATTGATCACCATTTCCATGTCAGGGAGGCGGCTGATGATCCCCAGGATGAAGTGCTCAACTCCACTGCATCTGTGGAGAAATGACACATGGCAAAGAGCTGTAAAAAGGTGGCAGAATCCTGCAGTCTCTTGCAGGTCTTTCTCACTGCACAGGAACAGAAAAGAAGATGAGCCTAAGCCATTCCATGATGTAGGCTGGGAACTGCCTATAGCAGCCTTTAAGTCCCAGTGCAGTATGGACACCAATGAGGCAACCCATCCTGTTACACCCGGCCTGATCTGCAGCTTTCTCTGGGATCCCACAGCCAACCAACCCTTTGTACACTGAAGTGCAACAGTGACACTTTCCTACTGATACATTTAAGGTTATTTATATTAATTTACATTATAGGTTATTTTCTAGGACCCTGCTCTGATGAGGAATTCAGACCTCTGAAATACCATTGTGCTCAATGACTGTCCACTTGGCAAAGTTGGAAATACTCCTCTGCCCCAGCCAGGGAGATGAGACCTTCTTTACAGCTCTTACCTTGCAGGGAACATGCAGTCCTGCTCACGGTACAGTTTGTTTTTAATGATCTGGTAGTGCGTCCCGAGCTTCCGGCTCACCACATCTGACATCGTCTCCTTAGAAATGCCACCTCGAAAAGGAGCCAGGTCCTGCTTCCAGACACTGAAACAAAACCATCAGCCATTATTACGTACTACAGGGAGGATGCTGTGCATTAAATTATTGCAGTATGCAGAACAGCCTCCTAGCTAGAACAAGCCCCACGTAGCTTCCGGGAGTTCTGCTACACGTGGCATAACAGAATTTAATTTATGTCACTTGGAAGTTCCTTAGATACTCAAAGGTCCAAGCTTCACGCTTCGACTACTTATGTGTTGTTTGCCTGAACAGGAAGCCCAGCACAGGTAAACTCTAGTTACTCTCCCACAGAAGGAGCTGACATACCCTGGCAAGTTTTGGATAAAAGCCTTCAGCTCATTTCACCTTTGAGCTGCAAACCTTGTGCTCTGGCCTTCCACAAATGATGGGCCACACCAAGACCAAGCTCCTCACACAAGGTCATGCTATGTAGACATTAAAAAAGAAGGTAACAGTCTAGCTGCAAGAAACACCATCACCCAGTAACACAGAGTGCAGTGAAAGCTGACCCAGGACAGGCCTATGCAGCACGTGTTCTGTGGCTTCTGTACATCACCAGTGAGCTCCAGCAACACAGGGTGGAAACAAAACCTAATGAATGTAAGAAAACACAGAAGGAGGATGCAATTTATATCTATTTGGTCTAAAGGTCCTCAGGCCTAACTCCTTGGAGGATGTAATGAACGCTGTCAGACTGTAACAGCCATGGATACATCCTCCCTGCTTTTCTGCACACAATGCATCAATGTTTCAGTTTAAGACAACACTGTCAGGGTGATCCCACTGTGAAGGTGGTCCGACACTCATAAAGGTTGCCCAGCGAGACTGTGGAGTTTCTTTGAGATACTGATACTGAGATATTCAAAAACTGACTGGGCACGGTCCTGGCAACGCTGCTTGAGCAGTGGGGTTGGACTTGATGATCTCAAGAGGTCCCCTCCAACCTCCAGAATTCAGTTACTCCATAATGGGGTAAAGGACAGCAAAACTACACCAGGAATTGCCATTGTGCAGATGGTCTGACCATAGCATGGCATGAGCAGTCTGGCAGGGATGCAAATGGAATGAGCTTGAGAACAGGAAGAGAGCTGAAGTGTCAGGGGACACCCATGTCATTGTAACCTAAAAGTGACAACCAAAAAGTAGCAATGAACAAGTTCTGGACTTTCCTTGGCCACTGAGTGACAGAAGACCGGACTTAAATAAAATACATTACATGGTAAAGGTACTGGTTTTCAGCATTCTGCTGCTTATCTACACACCTCTCCAAGTCAGTCATTAAATTAGCTATGAAAGTGAGCAGAGTTTCTTAAGCATCCCAGAGCTGTTTTATCTTCCTGGATTCTTCTGTAATACCTGTCACCAGCAGTGCCCCTGAACAACCCTTAAATGAATTACTGCTTTAGTGAAAACTAGGTTTCAAGACCCACAGTAATCCTAACTTCATGTTGCTATTGACTATCATGTTCTGAAGTTGATTTGGAGGTTGTAACCACTTGGGACGGTATTTTGCCCAAAGGTGGGCAGAGGAGGGTGGAGTGTATGTTTAAAGATTAGGAGATGTCTTTAGGCCGTGTCTGAATTGGAACTTAGGAAAAAGACTGGAAGGCTCAACTGGAAGAGACTTTCCTTCATCCATATTTCAAGAGCAATGAAGATCAAAAACTCCAGAGTTTACAAACAGTTGCTCAATATGACTCATCTGAGTTTAAAAGCCAAGATAGCACTCAATCTCATCCCCAAGATGAGTGAGTGCATCTGATACTTTTAATAAGTAGGCTTGAAGTTGGGCATCTGTGCTTCTGAAACCCTAATCCTAAAGGCAGAAGAATATGGTGGTTCTTTCTTAAATTCCCTTTCCTCCTTTAAATAAAAGTGCTGCTTAAAGTTATCAAAACCTCTCAGTCCTAAAATCCCTGCCCATATGACAGTGATGACCAAACAGGGCTAGCATCTTCTTGAACAAGCTCCTCTTGGATCACGCTTCGGTCCTGTGAAAGTCAGGTAGACAAGTATCCTCCAATACTCACAAGCAGTGAGCTAAACTCCATAGAAAGAGCTAAAAAGCACAGCACACCATCACACCACATCCATCTGTGCTCTGTGACCACCTTTTTTTAACCTAGCTCTTTAAAATATTTTGCACGCACTTGACGTCTTCCACTTTTGAAAGCCCATGAGAAGGATTTGTTGGCAACATGTGGGAGAAGGCAGAAGTGGATTGTTAAGACGAATGTGTATGGTTTATTGCGTGGTCATATATGAAATGCCAACAGTGTATGTTGAGTTGGAGTTGTAGAGGACAACAAGAACCGGCTTGCAGGTGGTTCCACAAGATGCAAAGCGACGCCTTGAAAAAAAAAAAAAACCTCAAATATTCCCTCGCTAATCCGCCACGTCCAGAGCCCCTGTGCAGTCAAAAGCAAACCAAGTCTCTCTCACCTTTGGTGGCAGCTGCAATTCTCCTTTACACACGGCTCATAGGCTTCCACAGCTCTCTTAATTTGGTCACTTACCGCTCTCCACTTGGCATCTAAAACACGGAGAGAAGAAAAGACAAAGGGATTCGGTTCAGAATAAGGGAGATGCGGGGGCGGGCGGGATGCCCGACCCACTGCTCCTTCCCCCCCCCCCCCTCCGGGGGGGGGGGGGGAAGGAGCAGTGGGTCGGGCATCCCGCCCGCCGCGGGGTTCGGCCCGGGGGAGCCTCCCGCCCGTCGCCCATGGCCGATTCCCCCTCACGGCGCTCACCTGCCGCCCAGACGGGTCCCGGCGGGCACAGGGCGGCCACCATGGCCCACAGCGCCAGCGCCGCCCGCCCCGCTCCCATGGCCGCCGCCGCCGCCACCGCCCCGCGCAGGCGGGGCCGCCCGGCCCAACATGGCGGCGGCGCCCTCAGCCCCGCGCCGACATGGGAGATGTAGTTCCCGCTCGGGGGAAGGGGCTGAAGGGGGAGAGGGCCGTGATGGGGACCACCCTGCACATACAGCTGCGCGAAATAGTCCGAGCGTGGGCCTGTGGTAGCCCGCCCCTCAATATAACCTCCTGCCTCCGTCCTGACGGCCCCTGCTGCCTCGGGGTGGGAGTTTTGGGGACAGAACTTCCCTGAGCACCTGAATTCATCAAGCAGCTTGACCAGCCCGTAAGAGGCTCTTTCTCCCGGCCCAGTCTCTGGCTGCTGCCAAAGCCTGATTCGATTCGATCATTTAGGATAAAGTCATGAACTTCCTCATTACAGTTCAGGTTGATTTGTATAAATTACTCTGCAGCTTCAGGGCTGTGGACTGCAAAGGAATCATAGAATCATAAAATAGTTTGGGTTGGAAGTGACCTTAAAGACCATCCAGTTTCAGCCTCCCTGCCATGGGTAGGGACACCTTCCACTATCCCAGGTTGCTCCAAGACCTGTCCAACTTGGCCTTGAACACTTCCAGGGATGGGACATCCACAACTGCTTTGGTTAACCTGTACCAGGACCTCACTACCATCACAGTAAAGATTTTTTTCCTAGTATCTAATCCAAACCTATGTATTTTTAGTTTGAATCCAATCCCCTTTATCCTGTTACCTGTCACTACACGTTCTTGTAAAAAGTCCCTCTCCATCTTTCTTGTAGACTCCCTTCGGGTACTGGAAGGCCACAATTAGGTCAACCCTAAGCCATCTCTTTTCCAGGCTGAACAAACCAAGTGCTCTCAGCCTTTCCTCATAAGGAGAGGTGCTCCATCCCTCTGCTCATCTTGGTGGCCCTCCTTTGGACTCATTCAAACAGATCAATTTCCTTCAAGGGCTAGATGGTCTTTAAAGATCCTTTCCCACTCAAACTATTCTATGACTCTATGAAAGAATAGGAGGGGTAGGACTGGGAATTGGTGATTGAATGGCATCAACGTAAAGGGTAGAACCTTCTCTGTGCAAAATGTTTCTAAGAATGCAGTCTTTAACGCTACCCTCCACTTAGTGTTTTGGGTCATCTCAGTCAGATTTGTCCAGCCTTCAGGGGACAGGCTCATTAGTATGGTGCTGTATGCGATACTCACACGGATAAGCAGATGAATGTAGGTCAGAGAGGCTGAGGATAAGCAAATATTATCCAAACATGAGTCCAGACCAGTCATTTGATTTTTTTTTTTCCCTAGGTAGAATGTGGGCAGGCCTGACACATCTTCATAAGGTCTGTATTTTCAAATGCCAGCAGTAAACATTAATCTTTCCTAGCCCAGGTCCAGCTTGGTGGCTTTGGATTCCAGGAGGAGGTGCTGTGGCTGCTGAGTGAACTCTGATTAGCCCCACAAGCCACCAACTCCACTTTGTCATAAAGGCCTCATTTGTGTGAAACTGAATTGGTCCTGTAGGTGATTACCAGAAAACAGACCAAAGAGGAAAAGCCTGTGCTGAGAAGGAGTGTGAACGTTTCCCAAGGACTGCTAAATTCCAGACACCAGTAGTTCTACTGAATCTGCAAGAGCTGACAAAATCCAGGCACCGAGTGTTTGCTCAATCTGTGCAAGGCCACAAGTGAATGCTGGTATCAACCACAGCCTGTGTGACTGAAGGGCAGTGGATCCTACATGCAGGCATTGAAATATCTGTTGAAATAAGTGACTTTGAGGGACTTTCTAAACACCTGTTTGGAAGATGCTGGTGCCAGCACAACCCTCTACTGGGTTTGCCCTCCAGCTGTTGCTCCAACTGGGTAACCGAGTAATTAAAAGTGAACTATGAGGGAATAAGTGAATTTTTGTGTATTATCTGCTATTAAAAGTAACTGCTTCCTAGAGTGAAAACAATGAGTACTTCTGCCTGTCTCATCCTAAACTCTTTTTACATAGTCAAAGAATTTTTAAGTAACTGGGGAAATTAATCCTTTATTTCCATCTTCTCCTAGAGTCCCCCTGTGTTCCTTTGATTTTTGCATAGGGTCTACTGTCTTCCTTTCCTCTATAGTCTCTCTCACAGCTGCAGTAATCATAGATCTAAAACTGGAGGCTGGTCTGAAGACTCTCCCAAAAGGTGTGAACCTTAGTAAGGTAAAAGCCAAAAATGCCAGTACTCTTTGATATTTGTATTTGCCTCCAATGGCCTCAGTCTTAGCCATCTCTACGTGGTTAATCCATCATTTCTAGCAAAGATTTCTGTCTTCCTTCTCAGGTTCCAGACCAGGTTTTCCTGCTTCTTTCCTGGCTGACTGAATAGAGACATCAGTACACTCTTCCAACACCACTTCTGTTTGTTTCTCACAGCTCTCTGCGAGTCTCCTACACAGCCGGTAGAGCTGTAGTAGTTCACTCTGTAGCAAAGGTTATTTCGGGTACTTTCTCTGAAGCAAATAGTAGGAGTGGTAGTCAGCATAAATGTTTAATAGACCCTGAGAGCTAAGACTTTAAGATGAAGCTCCTTTTGAAGCTACATTTACAGCCTCTGCTCTCCCAGGCTTTGTATAATGAAAGCACCCCAGGCCACTGTGGTGTGGTTTTGGCATGCGCTGAAGTTCCCCCCAAGCACCTTGGATGGTTGTAAGCCTCAGAACCCCTTGACTCTCACTTCAAACACAGCCTTTGCCTCACCTTCTCTACCTTCTTAATTTCCTGTAAATCCAGAGCTCCATGCAGGAGCATCTGGCTCTGATCTTTGATACCCTCCCTCAAACACGGCCCCTCCCTCATTTTTTTTCTCTGCCAAATCAAGCATAAACACCCACAAACTTACTTTCATCATGTTCCATGTGCCCGGAGTGGAAAATCACTTGGCTATAAATCTGGTGTCCTTGCTTTACATATTCAGCATAGGTTAGAAGAAGGGTGCTTGGGAAAGAGTTTGGTTCTCCAAGCTGGTTATAAGACTGAATTAAAGAAAACATGCTTCCTGCATCTTGAGTTTCTCTCAGAGTTGTGGTCTGGCTTTTCTAATTGCTACTATCTGCTTGTGCAGGGGTGCCAGTGGGGGCTGTGCTCCTTTAATTCACCCTTTTGTGCTAAATGGAAGTCCTAGGTTTTCTGAACTCCTCAAACAGTGGTGAGTATTTTGTACAAAGAATGGCCATCTCAGTGGAGAGAGGAAGGAAGATGCATAGGCTCCTGAGGTTCAAAACCTGTGATTGACCTTACCAGGGCTTCTGGGACTGGATCCAGTCTTTCCCATAAGAAGCCACACGGCTTCTGGAGAGTCAAGATTGCTTCCTGATGGTGAGATTCTCATTGAGCTTCTTCTCCCTTAGGCTCTGAGCTGTGTCCCATAACATGCAGCCCTGTGGAGGTGTTGGACTGCGGCTGTCAGGAGTCGGGAAAGATGGCACCATCTGCAGTACATGGCTTGGGGATGTTTGGTATTGAATATTCAATTATTTCATACAAAGGAGGGGAATTATGAAACCGTTACAGCAACCAGAGCACCGCAGGGAAGTCGAGTGCTTCATTCACTAAGGGTTGGGGTCAGGAATGAAGGCTCAGACTAAGACTCAGAAGGGTCTGCAGAACTGCTGGGTTGTACTCAGCAAAATAAGTGCAGGAGATCCCAGAGCTGAGTCGTGATGAAACTCCATGTGAATCCGCCAGTGAAATCAGTAACACAGTCCTTAACCCAGCCTGAGGATTTGTGAAGGCAGTGGAAACAATGGAGGTTCCAAGAAACAGCGGGAAAGGCAACTGCAGCTCAAATCCAAGGTCAAAGTTTCAGTAGTTGTGCATGCTGTGTGAGCAACACAAACCAACTACATCTGGTGCTTGAGAGAAGATGCAAGAACTGCAGCAGTTTCATCCCTTGAGGGATATGTATGTTCCAGAGGATTCCTGTGCTCATGACAGCGATGACAGTGCTTTAAAGAATTTTTTGTACTGGCAGCGGAGTGTGGCAGCCCCAAAGGGGAAGAAGGACACCCATTTACTGTGAACTGTATGTGTAAGTACACGTATAAACATGGGACCAGGAACACATTTAAACCTTTTTATTTGTGCCCCTTAAAAGGGGAACAGGCAAATCCACCTTTCTTGGAGGAGTTGAGAAAATGTAGGACTCTCACACGGAAGGACAAACCGAGGGACTGAAATTCATCAACACCCCTGCTACCAATAAAAAAATTTGTAATGGTGGAGCATGGGGGGATCTTTAGAAAGTACAAAGCCCTTTGTCTCATCAAGAGGATATATTCAATTTTTGTACCCATTTGCCTTTGCCTTTGAGTCGCAGGGCACCACCACAAGCCGAAATTGAGCACATTCCTATAGAAAAAGCCTTGGCATTAGGCCATGGCTGTAAAGACTTTTAAAAATCTGTTTGAGAGGCCATGTTAACTAAAACTGATCATAAATCACTTTTTGCCATTGCCAGTGGGGATCTGGCAAACACCTTCCTGCAAACAGAATGTCTCTTTCTCTAGCTACAGTTGTATAACTTGCAAATTGAATGCAAACCTGAGAAAGATTTAGTAGTTGCAGGCATACTCTCTAGAGCCTTTGACAAAAATTCTGTGGAACAGAGTCCCAGGCTAGATTATGGATATGTCAATTGGGGAAAACAAAACAGAAAAACCCAGCCTTGTCGGTTCTCAAATGAAATGCAGAATTTTATTGCTGGTGGTTTGCTGAGGATGAGACACTGCAGGATGTAATTAAGGTTCTAGTAGAAAATGATTTGCACAGCTTATTCTGTCCCTGTTTCAGTTTAAAACGATTTAGATACCACTTCTCCGAGGCATGAAGAAAACTGATCCTTGAAGTGTTGCAGGAAAATAAAGACACAGAAAGCCATTTAGAGCCTGAAGGCAGCGCAAAACATCTCTGCCTCCCTTAGCAGTCAGAAATACAAGTGATGTGAAATGGAGGAGTGTGTGCTGGTAGAAAACACTCACCCTCTGGAAGGAAGTTAAGGAAGTAGGCTGGCATCAGCTTGATGTGGGAATCCTGAGCGACCATTTTCATACTGCAGGGTAGTCCTGGAGGGAAAGCACCACAGCTTTGTAAGGGAGCAGGTCACCTGCATCTGCTAACAGCGGATTTCATATACATAACAACATGTCTGCCAATGGGCTGCAGTTCCATACAAGCTTATGGATATGGCAGCTAATCCCAGGTGCCTAAATTTACCATGCTGGTGGAAAATGATGCCGAAATACTGCCAGGAAGGGGGCAGTGTCAGTCTGTTGAACTCCTGGCACTACTCAGTTGCAGTGGATTGTCACATCTGTGCCAGCAGAAACTGATATAGTAAGGGTGGGTTGGTTGAGATAAAAAAACACCAGAAAAAGTGGAACAAAAACATGGTACGATTTTGTAGCCTGGGATTGGCAGTGTTTCACAAGGGATATAGATGCACTGTAACAGTGAGAAACAAAAATTACAGACGGGCCGTGCTCCGTGGAGACTTTGTGATCATGTGAAGGGCTTGTTGTGGGTAGTGTGTGCTGTGGAGAAATAGATTTAGGTTTCCCAAATTCCAGAGGGTGATGGGAGCATGTAAGTTGCTGCCTTTCACCGTGGTGGTGTTGTCTTAGAGTGGCTGTAGAGCAGAAAGGCAATCAGCTAGAAATAACGGGCTGTTTCCAAACCATGGAATGGGTTTTCCAGAGGACAGTGTTCACTAGCTGGGTGTAGTTGAACGTGTCTCCCCATGGAAGCTTTGGGGATCTCAGAAGCTCTTAGAGGAGGTGCCACTGTGCAGAGGCTCACACCGAACAGCACCCATCAGCTGGAGCTCAGATAGTGACCAATGCAGAGCTCTTTGTGGTTCCTGGTTAGGAGTAATTCCTGAACAACATGGAACACGGGAGTTCTTCTGTGCTTTTTCAACCAGCAACAAATGGCATGTTCATGCACAAAGTGCTGAGTGGGGAGAGGGCTCAAGTTCCTCCTAAAGTCCCAGAACTTGTCACTACCAGTATCACTGCTGCAGCTACTCTGTTTCCTGAAGACCATCCTCACTGGAGAATTCCTAGATGTTTGTGACTCCATAGACATTAAGTCACTGAAGTTGTCAAATCACTGAAGCATGGAACTGTAGTTGTGAACACTGCTACAACTACTTTTTTTGCAGAGATACACAAAATTTGTGCTTTTCTGTATCTTAGCATTTCTTGAATGTAATAGAATTTCCTTCTGCTAATAAACTGAGGCATTAAGTTTCTAATTTAGGGATGGGATAAAATGAGTTGTGCTGTGATTTCTAATCATGGGAGAACTCTTCTAATGTGCACATGTTCAGTGTTTGTCGTATAAAAATGGTTTCTTAACAATGCCCATTGCAGCTAATTTGTAACTACACAGTGTAAACATTGATTTCTAAAGTTTTTTTAATAGATCCCCAAGCTACTTAATTATCACTTACTGACCCTTGTTTTCTAATGGTGATTAGTTTAGTTTCCTCAAACTTTATAAGAGCTGGGTCCCAAGTGGCAGTACTATGGACAACTTCTTACTCCATATTTAATAGGACTGGAAGATCTCCAAAGCATTACTAACTCATGTCTTCCCAGGAGCAGGCTCTTACCTTCACAGTGATACCCTTCTTAGCTGGACATCTTGAATGTTCTTTCTGGTTCAGCTAAAGCTCATATGAAAATCAGAGAGAGGCAAATTCAAATCAGAACTTCTTCAGGGTTTAAAAACCACTAGGTCTCTTGCCTGTAGTAGGCTTCTTTCAGGTCTGGCACACCTTTCAGTCTGTGAACCTGCTGGATTCTTCAGTACCTGTGCCTACATGAACTGAGGGAAGAGAGCAGCTTGGATTCTCACAGTGATTTGCCCTAAGGACGGTCTGCAGGCTAACTTAATCCCCAGTACAGTTTGACTTGAACAGTCAGCAGAGCTGAACTTCTCTTGGACACCGAGTCTTCCACTCTGCACCCCCCCCACACTATTTAAATGACATTGGCTGTAAGGTCAGAGTATCATTGCTCACTGACATTCTCATAGAGGAGAGGGTTAGAGAGCAGTGCAGGGTCTTGATTACTTTGAATGAGCTGTCATCAGCTGGGAAGGGGATGATTGTAGAAAAAGCTGATCAGTCTCTATCTGCATTTGGAAAAAGTAAAAGGTGAGAGACATGTGAAGGGAGATTGGAAGGGGATAAAGAAATCATAGAAGGGTGACCACAGACACCAGAGACTTCTAGAGCTTTCAAGGCTGTTGCAGAACCATAAGGTACATTCCTTATTATTGTTGTTTTGCTGTAAAGTGTAGCAGGCACTAAGCTGCAACTCAAATGAACTCAGAGTTCTCCCTTCAATGCCTTCCTATAAAAATAATAGCTGTACTTTACCTGTCACTCAGGTAAACTGTACTGTTACCACAGCTTATATTTTTATGTTATTTACAGGTGAACAACTACCAGCTACTGAAGATCCGAGGAGCAAGAGATGCATGCATTCAAGAGAGATTTGAGACAATTGGCATAGAGTTCAACAGACAGCTTGTACTCCTCTACAGCACCCTGGGACATCTTGTAACAGGACTGGAAAGAATATCCTTGGGCTAGGAATCCAGGCCCTTGGACCTTGTGCTGCAAGCAGCTGTGTTCAGTATAGAGTATCCACAAGGCTAAAAGCATTTGACTTAGTCCTCAAAGCAAGGTAAATCCTGTCCTGATAGCAATGCTGGTTACAGGTGTATGTTGAGATTAAAAGAGAAGTAGGAAGCATAAAAAAAAGTGCTAATTAATGTAAGGGCCACAAAAGAGAAAAGATAGATACTGATTTTTACTGTATAAGGGTAGAAAATTTGAGAAAGGCTTTTACTGATCAGAGAGCAGAGCTTCTGGAAGAGACTTCCAAAAGCAGTAGTTGGTTTTCGTGTCACCTCCCATTGTCAGAGAACCAGATATGCCTTAAAAGGAATACTGGTTCAGAGATGCTCACCAGTCTGAAACAAGCAGTGAAACTTTTCTTCTTATCAAATACAATATCCCTGAAAAGTCAGAAAGTAGGACTGAAAGATGCATTGGGATGCCTTCTAGTCCATTCTTCTATCCAGTACATGGCTATATCTGTCATTCTTGGACAACATTTGCCCTTTTCTTAAAGACATGCAGTGATGGAGCCTTCTCAGACTTTTAGTAATTTTTGACTCATTTTGGGCTTGCTTCCCTCGCAAGTTCAAGTCCTGCCCTCCAATGCTGACCTTGTAACTCTCGTGTAGCCAGTCCTACTCCTGTCTACTCTATTTGAATAGCTGATTTTTCCTAAGTAACTGTAGAATTTTACATGTCTTTTTTGAATAACATCTTTTTTTTTTTATTCCCCCAGACTTTCTCAGATAGTCAAAGATGTTTTGAATACCAAGTCTGTTTTTGAGCATATTTTCAGCCCCTCCCAAAAAGGTGCCATCTGAAAGTTTAATAAGCTCAGCCTCTGTTCCTTTGCTCTTTTTATTTAACAACAATATTGAATAATACACGTTCTGGGAGAGTTTTCTACAAAAATCTCGCTTGATGCATCTTTCCCGTTTGATGAAGAAGTAGCAGTAACTTCACTGGATATGAAATTTCCCTCTCCTCCAACTGACAGTCAGGAACAATAATTTTCACAGATCGTGGAACATTTCAAGTTTCAAATATTTTACAAACAAAAGTCTCCAAAGGCTGGGAGAGCATATAATATGCCTAACAGCAGAATTTATTCACAGATTGTAGAAGATCCATCCTCTAGCCATAAAATCCATAAACATTTAAAGGGAGATGATCTGCTCAAGGAAATTCTTTAAGTATTTATGGTACCCTGGCAGACATCCACCAGGCCAAGACATATCCTGGCCTGAAAGCTGGAGTGTTACAGAAATAGTCTCAGCAGATTGTTGGATAAAAACTTCTTTTCCCACAAAACCCAAACTGCAGACCTAAGCGTTTTGGAACAGGTATGACCTCTATAGAAAGCCTGGAAATTCCTTAAAGGTTTTATTTCTTTGAGAATAGCTCTCATGGTTTGCTACTTTTGACTTTTGAGTCACACAGCGATCTCATACTGGTGGTACATTGATCTGCAAGTAGTTAAGTCCTTCTCAGTCCTTCCAAGGGTGCTTAGACATTCAAATGACCAACAGGAGTGCTTGAATTTTTCAGGGAGATCGTGTCTTGGACCTTCAAGATTTAAGACAACCTCTAACCTCCAACATTTTGGTATCAGGAAGGGTGCTCTGCAGAAGGCAGATTATTCCAAATGGTTCTGCTGCTGTTCAAAGAGACCTCAACAGCTTGGAGAAATGGGTCAAAGGGAGTGTCATGAAGCTCTTCAAAGGGAAATGCCAAGCCCTGTCTCTGGGCAGGAACAACCCTGAGTCACCAGAACAGACCAGGGACTGAGAGGCTGGAAGGCAGCTTTGCAAAGAAGGACTCGTGGGTCCTGGTGGACACCAAGTTGAACATGAGCCAGGAGTGTGTCCTTGTGGCAGTGAAGGCCAACATCCTGTAAAAAAAATCACCAGCAGGGCCAGGGAGGTGGTCCTTCCCCTCTGCTCAGTACTGATGAGGCACATCTGGAGTGGTGCCCAGTCCTGGGTTCCTCAGTACAAAACATACATGGGCTACTGGAACAATTCCAGCAAGAAAACAGTTACAGGCTTGGAGCACTTCTTACATGGGGAAAGGCTGAGAGGGCTGGGACTGTCTCAGCCTGGAGAACAGAAGGACTGGGGGAATCTTATCAATGTATATAAATGCCTGATGGGTGGGCAACGAAGAAGACAGAGCCAGACTCTTGTCCATGGTACAGAATGAAAGGACAAGAGGCAACAGGTACAAGCTGAAACACAAAAATTTCTGTCTGAACATGAGAAGAAAACACTTATCTTTTTTTTTTTTTTTTTTTTTACTGTGATGAGGGGTTGAACACTGGAACAGGGTGTCAAGAGAGGTTATAGAGAAGTCTCTGTCTATGAAGATATTAAAAAATCTGATTGGATACAGCCCTAAGCAACCTGCTCTAGTTGATGCTGCTTTGACCAGGGTTGAACCAATAAATTTTCAGAGGTCCCTTGCCACCCCAATGATTTTGTGATTCTTGGGGACACTGTTACATGTTCCTCCAGAGCACTCATGTGTGGCACCATCATAAGCAGAGCACTGAATTGAGCCCCAATTTGCACAGAAGCCCATAGAAGGGAATCTGCATTTTGATGTAAGGGAATGAGAGAAAGGTGTCTGTTCCTTAGCAGAGGCACTTCTATGTGTGCCAACTGATGCCAAATTAGCATTTTATGCATAACTCACTCTGGAAAGGCAAAAGGAGGCCGTGAAGAAAGCCCAGTGTGATACAAGTACAGACCTTTCCATGGGTACAGGTGTGGATACATAATCAAGAAAGCTCTCACTCCGTTATACACTTCATCCTTTATTATCCTAGCTAGTGTTTTCCTATCATTATGGTTTTAATTACAGGCATAGGTGGGTATGTAAATCATCCCCCATCTGACCTAACGAGGAAGCAATTGCATTTTGTTTCCCATAGTGGGAGAGGACACAGGTGAAGCCACTGCCCCAAGCCACAGCCCTGACACGAGGTACCATTAGTTCAAACACCCTGTTTGAAAAACAGGGCATGGGGAGCTGTGGAGCTGCCACATGGAAGGTCCACGGGAAGAGTTGGGAGCATTGCCTAGTGAGGAACACAAGACAGATCTTGCTCCAAAAGGCAGACTCCTATTTCTGTACAGGGGAACCACCTGTGCATTCCCACAGCGTGCAGTGGAAAGAGACTGGAACAGAAGACAGAAGCTGTGTATCAAGAAACACTTTGCGGGTGCAACTGATTTCTTTTCCCCATAGAAACAACCCAGCAGAGCCTCAGAAGCTAGGCAATGAGCAAAGAGCATACTGGATTTTTCTGTAAGGTACATGAACACTGTGTATTTTGCTCAGCTTCTCAGGCCGACCTTTCCCTGTTCTGTCTAGATCTTATTTCAACATCTTTTTTTCCCAAGTTGTACAGTCTTTGCATGAACTGCACTGACACTGCTGTGGATACAGTCTGTCAGATAGGCCCCAGTATGTAGTTAAATGCTGCTTTCCCAAGGCACCTATAGGCTCCCTAAAAAGAAATATTTCTTTAGTTCACAAGTGGATTAGAGGGCATTGCCTATTACTCAAATATAGGATTCCTCTCCTACTGTGGGGTTCAGAACTTGGTGCTCTGAATTGAGGTTGTTTTGTGACAGAACTGCTTGTGTTACCCTGTAACAAAAGAAGAGACATTTTAATGTGCACATAAAGTCTATCAGTATTTCCATACTGCTTCTCTGTATCACAGAGAGTTTCCATACTAACATGCAGTAATTCTGGACTGAGTTTGAGGGCTGGCCTGTTACTGGGATGTAACTGGTGCTGTGTGAGGGAGAGCAGCAAAACGGGTCATTACATCAGTGCATCTGGACGCCATAAAAGGTTCCTGCTGACAACATCTGGCCTGTGTAACCAGGTGGTTTGGACTGGGATTGCAAAGCGCTGCCATGGTGTTGGTGTCTGCAAGTTCTGGCTGCACAGCCATCAGCCTCTGAGTGCCACCTTCTGTGGAGCTGAACTGGCTTTCTGTGAGGGCTTTTCCTACAGAATCCAAGATGTGGTGACAACAGCTGCCTGCCACCGTGACACACAGACAGCTCTCTCTCTGGTACACCTGGCTGCTGAGCTCTCTGAATCCCAGCCCTGCCATCCCCTTAGGACCTCTGCAGTAAAATAAAATGGCCTGCAGGTCTGGGGTGAGGCTGCCGAAGCTTCTATTATCCCAGATCTGAGACTCCAGGAAGAAGGAAGAATTTCTCCTTCCCAGCACAGTGTTTCTAATTAGTCTAGTCTCAGGCAAATAGTTTTTGGATGAACTGACATCCTTCAGCAGGACAATAATACATTAAATGTGCTCCTTTTGGGGCCCTGTGCTTTGTGCATTAGTCCCTCCTGCCTTGAAAGAAGAGATGTCTGTATTTCCAGGTTTATCTAAACAGCATTGTATCCACATGGAATAGCCTACACTGAAACTTTAAAATGTGCCAAGCTTCATGTCTTTTTTCCCCCTTAAGCCACAGGGTGTTTCTGATCTGTTCTTTACTGCACCCTGTCTGAAAAGGGGGAATGTTGTGTTGCTGAAGTGGCAGCCTTGGGCAAGATGTGGTATGTTATTTCTCTCACCAGCTCTGAGGTTCAGTGCCAGCATCAGTGTACTTTGCCTTCCTCTCCTCCTCTGCCCCTTTTCCCCTCCCAAAAAGCAAGGAGAAAACGCTGCCCCCGCCATTAACCCATATCCATTCAGGACAACAGGGGTCCTGCCTCAGTCTCCAGCAGAAGTGGGAGCAGCCCCTGCTGCTGGAGCGTCTTCAGATGAAGCCCTGCTGAGGTGCCCCTCCCGCTGCTGAAGTGTAAATCCCCAGTAGCTCTTTTAACCACCCTTCTCATGCTACTTGACAAATAACATTCTCTTGTCATTAACGCTGATCTATAGCCGCATTAATGTGTGAAATCACTGGGTGTGAAAATAGTGTACTAACCACTACTTAATGTAATATTACCACAGTAATGTCTCTAAAAATATCTTGTCCACTTGATTGCTTTCATTGTGAACTAGAGATAATGTACCACTTACAGCTGATGATTAAAATTCATAAAGCTTTGGTTCTTAATTACAGCAACTTGCAATCAAAGTGAAATGTCAGATCCTGAATGTTGTTTATCTGTATACAAATTCTCAAAACCAAGAAAATATAAGGATCGTCTACACAACAAAGCTGAGCTGCTTTGCTTTAAGGTTAAGCAAAATAAATACTCATATGAGTATTATATTGAGACAGGCTGGGATCAGTGAGCATGAGATCTTTGACGTGGCAGAACTACCCTCGTATGAAACACAGGTCTTTGGAAAGTACATTGATGAAGATGGAAATGTAAACTTCATGGAAAACTGTTGTGGGTGGATGGAAGTAACTATCTGATGTGCTGCAAATAGAAATTCTGCAATTCAGGCTCAAGGTTAAACCAAAGACAGAGATATCTAAAAATGCAGAGATGGATTCCCTCTGCCATGGGGAACTGCTGTGGTGGCTGACAGTAGAGGGTAGGGTCCTTGATTTCCAGTGTCAAAATGAACTAACCATAATCATGCTCTTGGTCAACAGAGAGCACTGCACAACAAAATCACATTCTTTGGGGTGCCCTTAGCACTGCATTTCCAGAGCTATGTTGGGGTTTTTTTCTTTTAAAGTTAATGCTAAGCCCTGGGGATTTATAGTGCTCTGAGATGTATCTTACCCTAAATTTACTAACATATACTCTCAGCCCTAACTCCATATCAACATAGCTCCTCCCCTTGCCTTTTTGTTGTTGTGGTATGTGAGATACAGGCACAGCTAAGTGTAGAAACTACAGTTCTATTCCATTTATAGTCTTGCTGGAGTTCTTCATTTGTTGTATCTGTCCTGTGCCAGTCTGGAAAAATCCAAACCAGAGGGAGCCAATTTCTCATCATTTTCCAGTGCCAGTAAAACAAAATAACATTAAAACAATAGGATCACTTCCTTACTAAAGCTGAGTAGCTCCATTTCTTTCTTCTGATTAAATGTCACTTTGAAGAAGATCTGACCCATTGTTTGCAGACTTCTTTAGAAAAGCTAAGTTGTTTTTTTTTTTCCACAGGACACTCTCACTGTCTACACACTGATTATTGTTTTTGCCAGTAGATTAAAAAAGAAATATTTGCATAAATGGGAAATCAAACCTTGAAAATGGTATTCATTTCCCTAGGCTCTTCATACCACCTGTCCCTTCAGGTTCCTGGTGGTTTGGTCATCTTTGCAGTGACACTGATGAGGAAAATACTTGATTTTAGAGCTAATCCAGTACACCCAAGTGTTATTGCCTTGGCAGTTTGTCTCATAGACATTTGCTGTTTGCCTACCTCTGTTCCAGCTGCACTGGTGAATGTTTTAGAAACATGAACACCATTTTCCCACACTGGCCGCATCATGCAGCTCTGATTCACTGTGACTTGTCCTGGCACGGAGTTGTCCTGCTGGCTCCCGTGGCTTGAGACAATTTTGTGGCTGCCTGCTGGTGTTTACACCACTTGCACATCTTGAACAGCACAATGAGTTTGCAGTGGGAAGGATTTCTGTGGCTGTGTGGCTCAGTGAGTACCTTGCTGTATCCTCTCTAGTGCCAGCCTTGGCCATCAGCAATTCCTGACACCCCGCATTTCTGGAGTGTCCTGCTGCTACCAAAGCTCTCCTGCTTGGATTCTTGCTACAACAAAGGCTGTTCTCCACATGGATCATGCTTTGATTGGGGTGAGCCTGTTCCTTGTGCTCCTCTGCACCTGTTTCACGGGTGCCATCCAGAAGACAGGCTCAGCCACAAGTGAACCAGAAGCCTCTGACCAAGCAGAGGCAAACTAAGTCCCCTTCTCTCCCCACTTCTCCCCCTTACCAACTTCAGGCTAACCCCTTTCATGGTGTGAGCTTGCTGGGATGCTGGCTCTTTGTGGCAGTTTCAAAAGGCCTCACACCAAGTCATGCTTGGAGCTCTCTCCTACTTAGTACGTGATCCCCTTTTCAGTGTATCAGATGTATGTGGCACAGTCCAGGACAAAAAAGAAACGTTCTCATAATGAAAAAAAACGCTGTCTTGTTCCTCCTCTTGACATCCCAGACAGAAAACCAGCAGAAAATTTGATGCAAGGGTCCTGTTTGTCTTTATGTTGCAGGTAACTTGGCCCCTCACATCTCAAGCAGTGGGTTTGCAACACATTACTTCCTGCAAAATCTGTGAGACAGTTACACATACATTCTAGTGCCAGTGCCTAGTGGTTTATGTTAAGTGGCTTGCAGCTGCAGGCAGCCTCTGTAGGTATCTCCTAGTCTGCTTCCAGAGCTCCCAGTCTGCTTCCAGAGCCTGAACAAGCTCATTTGCAGGCAACTGAGGTATCCCTCCCTTCTGCGGCACTGGATCCCTCTCAGCTTACTTTTCAGTCCCACTGTTGGGACTGCTCGCGGTTCCTGGGAGGGTTGGATGCTTCTCTTGGGAGCTCACAGCTCGCAGTGAGGATGTGAAAGGAGATGCCCTCAGCTAAACTGTGTCTATGTGGAGCACAGAGGTACAGATGAATGCCCCAATTTTCACGGTGCAGTTGCAGCAGGCAGAATGTGGCACAGCAGTGCAGAGACAGGTAACCAGGAGCTGCCTGGCTTGGGGGAGGAATCCAGGATTTTCTGAGCAGCCCAAGCCCACTGGGGAATGTGTCCTCAAGAGACAACGTCTGACAGCTATCCCACTCGCGTGAAACACCACATGTCGAGGAATTCAACGTGAGCACAGTGGGCTAGGTTTGCATTTCGCCTGTTGCTTCCTCACACTTCCCAAATGCTGCAAAAAAGGCCCAAACATCAAAGGGAAGGCAGCCCCTGGCACTCGTGCTCTGTGCCACTGGAAATCCTGCAGGTTCCTGCTGCCATATGCTGCAGATTGCTCAGGGAGGGAAGGCTCTCCTGTGCCTCTCACATTAGCCTTTTATTCCATGTAACAGGTTCGGGGCTGGTGATGACAGCTTTGCACCTAGGGGTGAGACAGTTAATTTAGACTGGGCACCTGTTGCTCCCTTGTCCTCTCTGGCTGAGGATAAATCTCCTTTAAATGCTGATTTCGTTGCCTGCTCTGTGAGCAAGAAATCAGACTGTGCAAAGGAGGCGAAGAGGTACAACATGTAAAAAACATGTCCTCCCACTCTCGCTTTTCCACAGGATAGGCGATGTTTGACTTCGCACTCGAGGAAGCAGCTGAGAAATCCTTCAGATGGTTAAACATTTCAAATGGTTTGGATGGGTAAATGTCCTAGATTTTAAAAATTTCATGGAAGTGCTTGAGTTACAAAGTGGACCATGAAATGTTTATGGAAATGTTCTTACCCTCCTGCTGCTGACATCAGAACAAATAATGTAGTAAGGAAGAGGAGGTGAGAATTTTAGGGTAACAGGAAAGTAAATGGGTGATGCCAGGTTTCAAAATGAACTTCTCATCCTTAGAAAGGAGTTGCTACGCTTGCCTGGTTTCCCTTGTTTCAGAGAATATTTAATTTCTGTGAAAATTTGCCCTTTTTGTTAGAAAGCATTTATATTTTGAGTGATGCTCTCTCTCTCAGAGGGCTTCAGTTCTGGTGACCCTGAGCTGAGGCTTGGACTAATCGACAGTCACCAAGGAATCCAAAAGTGAATGTTGCCAGTGTTGGTAAATTACCACTAAGTAAAAGGAAAATGTGTATTCTGGAATGCACAGTGCTGTTCCTCAGTGATGCTTGGCTCCAGCTTCTCATTCAGCAGCATGAAGTGAGTGATTCTTCTCTCACTCTGCAGTGAATATGATGTTGGTGAAAGGTCCTGGCCTGAGTGCCCTGGGAATTGAGCCCTGTGCAAGCCCTCAGCAGAGAGGGAAAGGATCCTGGCTACAGGCTGTTCTTCTCATCCGGTTTCAATGATGGAAGAGGAAACAGAGTTTACACAAAACCTAGCCCAACCCCCAGAAACATCTTGCTTTGTTTATGTTCTGAGCTAAGCCTGCGACTCTCACTGTTTGGAAGAGCTATCCAGACATTTCTCCATCTGACTGACTTCACATCTCTTCCTTGATCTCATCGAGAGATCTGGCTTTTACCTCCCGCTCATGACGTCCCACTTTTCTCTCTCTCTCTCTCTCTCTCTCTCTCTCGCTCTCTCTCTCTCTCTCTCTCTCTCTCTCTCGCTCTCTCTGCTCTCCAGCGTCTGAAAGATCCCTGTGTAACGTGATTATGCAACCATGCAAATGGACACGGTTCTTTTCATTTACTGCTAACCCCGCTTTGGGTCTCCTGTTATGAAAATAAAATTGTCTGCGAGGGACACGCTGTAGAAGGTAAAAGGAAGGGAGTTTTATGTGTCTGGGTTTGAATGCTTGAAGGTGGTTTTAGAGATGGAAACAGACTATTTGAAGTAAACCAGTGTTCCACCATCTCTCCACAGGAACCAGCATCAGTTAATAGACTCAGACAGCTCTTCTCTGAATCCTTTCCCCCCAGGAAATGGCAGATACTCGCTTTCCTGGTTGTTTTCCTCAGCTGGAGGTCTCTCCCCCCACTCTAGCCCAACCCGAGCTGCAGGGAAATCAGCGGTGCCGCTCTCCCCGAAGGCCAATTTGCACCCTCCCACTGTAAACAGGCAGCTGCTTCTCCACTTCGCACCCAGGCGGGAGGGCCTCGGGGGGCTGTTAAACACACCCTGCTGCCGCTGCCGCTGCCGCTGCCGCTGCTGCTGCTGCTGTGCCCGGCGCTCATCCAACGCCTCCCAGAGCCTGGCCAAGGGCGACTGAGGAGGAGAAGGAAGAGAAATGTGGGAGTCCTTTACACGAGGAGGAAGTAAAAAAAAAAAAAAAATGCCCAAAGCTTGTACTACTTGGTTAAAGATTCAAGACACCTTGGTCACCCCGTGTTATCCCTGTTAAGTGAACGTATCCCTCTCCACTGTGGTAGGAGCATGACCTGTTCAGTTCTGGTAGCCTTTTTCATCACAGCAACCCAGGCCCTTGCCAGGGCTTCATGGCCCTTACCCACGGGATGGTCCCATGGATTGTCACTGCACTACAAGTGCTAAGAGCAAAGGTGTGGCACAGGCCGAGATCTGCCACTGACGTGGTCTGCAAGCTTGTTTCTGTCTTCCCCCAGCAGCCCCTTCCTCCCTGCCTGGCGGTGGTGCAGGGGATACATTATCTCCCTCCGAGTCTCTCCTGAAAAGCTATTTCTCCATCTCACTGCCCCTTGAGAAGGGTCTCATCTATCCAGAAAACCCGCCTCATGGAGCAGACAGGGCTGTCTCCCACACTGGGGCAGCAGTTTGCAGCTACAGGGTTCTGGGAAGCAGCGGGAGGGAGAGAGAAGGAGGGAAGGCGGGAGGAAATCCGTGATCCCGCAGCAGCGCTGCAGGAGGGGGAACGGCAGACACCGAGAAGGCACAGAGCAGGGGCCCCCGGGGCGGCTGTCCCGGCGTTTCGGGGGATGGGTGTCTCGGGGGATGGGTGTCTCGGGGGATGGGTGTCTCGGGCGATGGGTGTCTCGGGGGATGGGTGTCTGGGAGGGAGGCGCGGGATTTTGGGATGGGGGTGTGTGGGCGGTGCCCCCGCAGGGTGCCCCCTCCCGCCCGGACGGCAGGGGGCGGCCGCGGGCCCGGCGGCGCTGCCCGCGGGGCCTCGCGGCCTCGCCTTCCCTCCCTTTTCCCACCTTCCCCCCCTTCTTTTTTTTTTTTTTTTTTTTTTTTTATTTTATTTTTTTTTTTTATTAATTATTTCTTTTTTATTAATTTTTTTCCTTTCAGTTTTCCCCTTTTTTATTCCTTTCCTTTGGGGGTAACCACCGTTGTCGCTGCCTCTCCTCTCGAGTTGCATCCCTCTCTCTCTGCCCTCCTCTCCCATCTCCTCCCGCTTCCTCGGTCAGCCTTGTGTAGCCTGGCATGTTTCTCTGTTCCTCTCCCCGCCACGCAGCCCTCCCCCTGTGCAGCTCTCTCCATGAAATGGAGCTAAACAATTGCACCGGAGCAGCTTTTTTTTCTGTTCCTGCCTGTGTGCCGAGGCACCATTGCTCTTGCGGTATTTTGGGTGCGTTCGTGCTGGAAATACTAGGACAATAACAAAACTGTGGATTTCTGCCTGTGCCTTTTTGGATCATAATGAGATTTGAAATCCAGCGTGAATGAGATGTGATGGATGGCTGTACTGATATTTTGAGCCGGTTTAGTTCAGAGCCATCCGAGATGCCCAGGCCAAATAAAGGAGAGCGTGGCCCTGAATGTTACCTGCCATCCAAGCACCAAGAGGACATACCAAGTGGCTGAAGTGACATCAGCATTTCTGTTGGGTTCATGTTTGGTTTCCTTTTCGGAGATAAATATGGTTCTGCAATCACAGAACCTCTAGTCATTGCCTTAAATACAAAAAGAAGATGCATGTCTTCATCTGCAGGGTACCTGAAATGACAGTATCTGTGATCAGTGCACAGCTGAGGCTGCCTCTGTCTCCCCTTGTCCCCTGATTTGCCCCCTTGAAGTCCCTGCTGGAACACCTTGTAGGTCCAACACTTGTCACACACGGGGGGATGGGGGGGACGCACAGCCCTGCTCCCTTCACCTGGTAAAAAGGAGCTTTGAGACTGGGAGCTGTGCTGCCCTGTAATTAATGTACACTCAGCCTCAAATATGCAGTGACAACAACTTAAATGTCAACATTCCTAGTTAATCCCTTGCTAACAAAATGTGTCTGGAAAGAGATGGTTCTGCATAATCTCCAGTGAAAAAAGATCTTATTTTAGCAGTGCAAGCACTTGGGAGATTTCCCCAGTTTGACCAATGAAACCGAAAGATTGGCTTTGATAATCACAGCTGTAAATGATGCGTTTGATCCTCTCAGTGAGGAAAACGGCTGCATGTGGCAGAGCATACAAACCCTCCTCTGCCCGAGCCCTCCTCCAGAGCAGCAGCAGGCTGGTCTTCCTGGGTGGTGCCTGTATGACAAGGGATGTGATTTCTGCTCTCTGATGTTCCCTGCTCTCCTCTCTCTGTTCAGTGAGATGTCCACAGACGCTTCCTAAGTCACGTTTTTCAGACCGAACAGCGAGCGGTGTTAATAAGGATGTTATAGGGAAAATTTTATTTTAATACTCTTGTAGAAGGACTGGAGCAGGGACTATACACGTGGTGTTTAGATTCCTCTCTTTCTGTGTTGAGGCCAGCCTCACACTTATCCTGGGGAGCTCAGGCAGACCCAGAGTGGTGTTCCTGTTGTCTCCCTGTGGCTATTTTAAGCCTTCAGCGTAGGCGAAAGGCAGAGCACCCAAGGTGAGGAGATGAACCTCCCCACTGTTCAAAGCAATCTGATGTTTCCAGCACCCTGGCTCCCTGCAGGGAGGATTCCTGCGCTTCCAAGGCTGGCATCCTCAGACACAGGCCAGTAGCTTCCTCTCCAGCAGGTTGTGGAACCAGGGGGGCACTAGCACGGGGTTTCTTGCCTGGGGTGAATTGGTGCCTGAGCTCTAGGCCCAGTACAGAAACACAGCAGGAAAGGTGGTGGGCCATTCTCCTGGGAATCACCTCGATATAACACCCAGTCCTTACATCCCCAGGTTGCTTGAGTCTGTGGTATGCAAGCACATGTTGGGGAATTTACTGTTCTGCCTGTGCTTTTCAATCACTGGGTTCCTGCACACCAGCATCACCTTGCATTCAGCGATAAAATTAGATTCACTTCTTCCCTTTGCATTTTACAGGGTCTTTTCCTTTCTAACTCCTTGCCACTTGCTTTCTGAAGGATGTCTGAGGGGTGCTCTCCCCACCATTATTTCGGTCTCTCATTTCAGCCCGACTGCGTTCACACTCGTCCTCACACCGCCTCTTTTATTCTGCTTTGTTCTTCCACCACCACCTGTCACCAAAGCCTCTTCCTTTCCTACTCTGTTATCTTTTAGAGACCTATCTATCTCTTTGCACTCCATTCCTAATCAATTCCTTCCATTATTTTCTAAAACATCTTCCTCTCCCTCTTTTCCACTGCCCAGCACTTGCCCGTGCCTTAGCCATCCCTCCCCAGCTCCCCACCATGGAAATTCCCCTGACCGAGGTCGCAGTTGCTCTGTGCCTGTTGCACACCCCAGCTGGGCAGCAACACTCCCCTCTGCAGCACTGTGGCGCTGCTCATGTTCCTGTGGTGACCTGAGTGGACAGGCTGTGCACTCACAGCCAGCCACCCCTGCGCAGCTACAGCTCAGGATAAGAGGAGAGTCTGTGGGGAGGCTGCTCACCCAACCCTATACTTGCTTGTCCTCCAGCATCTCCTACTTGTGGCACTTGGAGACAAGTTAGGGAGCTGGCCTGAGCTGTGATCTGGCCCAGCACAGCTGTGCTGATGGGTGGAGATGCCTGTTTTCTGAGCATCCCTCGTGCAACCTCTCTTTCCTTGAAAGGAGTCCTTCCCCATGGATGTACCTGCCCCAGTATTCCCTATTGCTACTCCACAGGGGCTTCTGGGGGCTGTAGTTGTTGTCCCTCCCCACCGTCCCTACTCACAGCTGCTTCCTCTGCCTTGTCTGCTCTGGGGCCTTGAGCACTGCCAGAGCTGCCACTCTGCTGGTCCCCTGGATCCCACTGGGATGGAAATGCAAGGGCCTTCTTCAGCTTCAGCCAACGTGGAAAGGTGTGACTTCTGGGCTAGGATGGGCTCCCTTATTAGTAATGCATCCAAGATGTTTGAATCCAAATGACTGCTAGGAATGGCTTTGTGTAGCCCTGAGCCACCCCCTTTACCAGCTTGCTGTGCCGAAACAAGTGTGCAGCACACAGATCCTGGAGATGACTGGGTATTTTCAAACCCTCCACTCTTCTGCAGAACCTGTAGTGTTTCCATCTTTGCCTTAGTCCTGTCTCTCTTCCCATTTACTTGTGACTGTTTTCTATTTTCACTCTTGACAAAGGGTTGTGGGCTTAGAGGCTGCTCTTGTTGCTGCAGATGTAAAATGCCTGCTGCGTGTGTTTGCAATGAAAGCACCGCTCCTGGAAATTAACTAGTTCACAGTCCTGACTAATTAACTCTGCAGCCGCAGAGCTGTGGAGGAGTGTCAATGTAGCTTCACTGACGAGGCTACTGGGCTGGGGGAGAGGAGAGACCTCTGTCTGTGATCCCAGCTCTCCATGCCACAGGGAGCAAGTGATTTCCTGCCTGTGTCCCTCTCTTTTCGTGCCCTTGCTCTCTTCTTCAGTTCAGTTGCTCAGGGCAGGAGCTGTTTCTCATTTTGCCTATTCAGTGCCTTGTACAGGGAGGCCTTGACCTTGGTGGGGACACTAATGCCTCCTGTTGTGGAAACAGTAAGTACTGGAAAGACAAAGAGTTACGGAGTCAGACAGCTCCAGGAGCCAGTTTGTTCCCTTCTGGATGTTCTCCCTGTACTGTCTCTGCCTCCAGGAGAACAGCTGCATGCCTTTGAAAAGCACAGGTTGATTTCTCCATGGTGGCACCACATTCCATCTCTTCTTCTTCCCTCAGGCCCAAATCCAGTCCTCCCTGGAACCAGTAAAGAGATTCCTGCAGAAACACACTGGAAGTGGACCAGGTCCTTACACCCTGTGGAGCATAGTTTTGACATCAACCAATGTGTTTGGAGTATATGTGTGAGGTCACCTGTACTATTTCAAGGCTAGATTTTTGATAGAAAAAGTTTCCCTCCATGCATCCTCCCATAGAGGTTTGGTGGGTCCACACTACCTGCCCTGGCTCACTCTTCCTGCTGTGCATGTCACTGGAGCTCCTCAGGGAGCTCTGTTGGGCATCTGTGGATCTGTGGATGGGATGAGCCCTCTGCCCAGGGGCCTGATGAGAGACTGCCAGGAGCTTCCCTGACCCATGGGAGGGCCACCTCCTCTTTGTGCCAGCTGCCAGCCCCCGAGCAGGCAGCACAGTAACCATGGCTTTTCCTTGCTGGGATGGTGGTCAGGATTGGGGATTGCTGAGTAATGCACAGCTCGGGTGGGTTTCTGAGGCTTGGGGCAGGCAGAGTGTGCAAACTAGAAAAATCCCATTCCACCAAGTCCCAGTGGGTTGAAGTGGTGACAGCTGGTGCTGTTTGGGATCAGGGATCATGCCTGATGTTGTGGCTGTGTGTGCTCCCAGCTGACGCTCAGGATTGAGCAGTGCTGGGACCGCATCCAGCGTGCGCCGAGGCAGAGGCACTCAGGCTGCAGACCTAGAATGAGGAAAGGAAGCAGAATAATTGCTGGACGAGGAAGGAGATATATTCAGCTCCTCGATTTAGGCATGCCTTCCCGCAGGATTGCCGGGCTGTGCTTGCCAAGTGTAAGCTCTGGCCACCAGGGACAACAGAGAAGGAGCTTTTCTGGCAGTTCGTGGAAACTCGAGGAGAAGGCTCAGAGCCAGGCAGTGCCCACTGAGGGGAGCAGTGACTGCCAGGCTGGGATCATGTGGGGGGGTGTGCTGAGGCATACCTGGCCCTGGGGCAGGTGACAAAGCACACCTGGAATCCCTTTGGAATGAACTCTCTGCATTCTCCAGTCAGAAGCAAATCTCCTGGTGTCACTCATTCCTCCTTTTGCTCCCCCTGGATACTGCAAACATCCCTTCACACAGGGATGCAAAAGGTGGTGCAAGGATGTCCCGCCAGTGACGACCCAAGTCACTATTTCCATGCAGCACCACGGAGCCCTGCAGGTTTCAGAGCTCTGGCTTTGATCCCATGGGGCCATGGCATCTTTCTGAAGCTGAGCATGAAGTAATGAGGGTAAGGTTGTTACAGAAGTCACGCTGCTGAACTGAGGAAGCAGGAATAGTGCTGGACTCAAGCCAACTCATGTCTCACCAGCTCTGCTGTGCCTGTGTGCTCTCTTATAGATTTAGCAGCAGCAGAGGCCTGTGCTCTGTACTGCACGGGTTGTCAGGGTCTCCAAGGTGGCAAACACCGTGGCACCATGCAGATTGGCTTTTCCGGGCATTGGCTGACCTGCCAGATGCATGAGATGTAGCTTTCATAAGGATTGCCTTGTCACCAGGTGTCATTCCCATCACTGTAGAGATGTATCCAATCGTGATTCCCAAGTGCCTTCAGATCTGCCCCTGCTTTGGCAATCCTGCCTTGCTTCAGAAGGATTACTCTGGTTATTGCTATGATTGGTGTCTGTGAACTTGTAGAGAACCCAACGCCAAATGAAAGTTACTGGAATGTTGAAAGTCTCCTCTTAGTAACTTCATCCTGCAAGAATTTAAGTGTTTGTTGGAGCAGATGATCAGAGGTCAACTATGAGGGCAGAGCCAGAGCTGAGGAGATGTAAGGATTAACCTAGCAAAACCACTGTCTGTGGTTCAAGACTTGTGCTTTCAAGTTCTGCCATCACCACCAAGGCTGGAGGTGAGGTCAGTCTCCTGTACCTGGCTCACACATGACTTGGAGGCTGGACTCCTCTCCACACCAGGTCTGCCACAGTTCTGGAGAACCAGCTACTGCACTGGTCCTTACTATTCCCATGCAGGCAAGCTCTTTCTATTGACCAGAGCTCAGAACCGTGCATTATGCCAGTCTGAGCTTACCCCACAGCAGCTCTGCAGTTACACAGATGGTCTGGATACCAGCTCATGCTGAATCTGGAGCAGGTAGCTCAGAAGAACAACAGCACAGAGCCACTACTGCAGAGTTTGGTTGTTTTTTTTTTTTTCCCCCCAGCAACTGCAATTGTTAATTTGCCTGATAATAGCAACAGATAATGGGCGGGGGAAAACCAGCAATCAAACACCAATTAGCAGCTTGAAGTTTCAATTCCCCCACTGTCCCTCACTGATGGCACCCACCCTCTATGCCCTCCTTCTCTGGGTCCTAGCTGTACGCCCCATCTTTGCTAAGTTTCTTTGGACCAACACACAGGTACATGCCAGTCCTCAGCCTCATCTCAGTCCCTGATCTGTTGTGCTGGGCTGATTCGTGCCCCTGAGCTCACCCTGCAGCACTGTAATGTCTCAGGGGCTCCTGGGTGGAAGGCTGGGCTGGGGATCATTGGGGCTGGTGAGAGGGGACACGAGGGACCCTCCTACAGCACAAACTTCACTTGCAGATGACTTGAGCACTGTGCCGCGGCTCTGAGAACAGCTGGCTCAGTGTTTGAGCATGACTGCTGGAAAAGCAGTGCCTGCTTACCAGGTGTAATTCAGGTCCATCCACCTGAACCCAGTGCGAACCTCTGCCTGTCATGTAACTGCTGCTGTGCAGGACAAGCGGCCAGAAGGCTGCAAGCACTCAGACAACACATCCCAAACCCCCAGGGCACCACACCTGAGATCCCCATGACACCCCTGCCTTGCAGAGCCGAGCTCAGGCAGCTGTGTCAGTGCTGGTCGCTGCTGCAAGTGCTGGGTGCAGGCAGGGGAAGGCAGCCAGCTGTGCCCCTGAGTGGAGAGCTGGGAGGGGAGCACTGTCAGCTCCAGCCCTGGCTCCACCAGCAGCAGCGAGAGGGGTGTGTGTGTGCAGCTGCAGCATTGGGCAAGAGATGCTAATGGGAAACAGAAACATTCAAACTGCGTGGTGGTGGGAGAAACACTAACAGCGTTATGGCTTGGAGCTTTTAACAGCCCTGCAAGTGAAATAACTGCCGGTGAAATTACAGGGTTTTTCCCTTTTCTTCTTTTCGTTAGGACACAGAAGTTTTCCAGCTTGTTATACCAGGGCCAACAATATCCTTCAGTGTCAACAGGGCCTTGGGTGAGCCAACATTTTTTCTGCTAAGCAAGAAGAGCAGCACCTTGTATCCCTTTCCACTGTGCTAGTCACTAGGAGCCCCGCCTGTCTCCTCAGTCCATGAGCAGGCAGAGGTGCAGGGGTGTCCCCGGCATGGCAGCAGCAGCTCCCAGGGCAGTGCTGTCCCTCTTTTCCAGCAGAAGTCCTCAAGGCAAGCGCATCGCAAATGTCACCCTTTGGAGAGAGAGGCTGTGAGGGCTAGGGCAAGTCTTTCCTCTGGGAGGTGGCAGAGCACATTCTGGATAATCATTTCATGCTGCTTGGGAGTGGTGCATAGTTTGGTTTCTCTTTGGTTGTGTTAATTGTGTGGTAAGGTGCCTAGAGCCTTCTATTGGCATCTTTATTTATTTAAATACAAATGAAGAAGGCATTAAATCAATTGTTCTTTTTTTCTTTGCTCTCTCTTGCCTTATCATTGTTTCTATCACGTACTCTTAGCTGTACTGGGCTTTTGCTTTCTCAGCTGAATCAGTGAGATCACTAAGTGAGAGTCCCAGGCTGAATTTCCTGCAGACTCAGGGAGGGTGCCCTGGGGAAACACACCTTTTGTTGCTGGCTTTCCCCTACTGCTATTTCACTCACATTTCAGGGCACTTCCTAACCTTACTTGCTGCCCAAAACTTTGGTCTGTGATCCCTTGCACACCCAACCCTCCTGCAATACAAAAGTAAAGAAAAAAGCTGCACAGTATGGCATTCACTGAGAGTAGAATTCATTCCTCTTACTCCTTCAGTTACTCTGCCTTTCATCTGGATGGGCTAAATCTATCTGACATGGTCGACTGTTTTAACCTCTGAGTCCTATAGCTAGGAGCAAAACCCAGTATTCCTGGATTAGTTAATTCTCCTGCTATTCAGCAAGTAGTTTTTAACCAAATGGTAAACTAGGAGTTCAGGCCCTCTCTCCTCGCCAAACTCCATAAAATATAATTACTCCTGGAGTTCAAGTGGTGGCATGTTTTGTGAGAGATCTGGAAGCTTTCAGATAGACGTTGTAATTGTGCTTATGATTATCCTCCCCTCCTTTTTTGTTCCCAACGATTTATGAAATGCGCACATTGAAAATTCGCTGGAAAACTGCAGTGTCTGTCAACAATCTGCTCACCGTGGTCTGCCACAGATCAAAATACCTGTGTACTGATTTGGGGGCATTTGCTACGTGTGTGTGGACTAGTGAAATCAGAAGGGGAATCAGAACCAAGAGCTGTGGGGCCTGCATCTCTCCTTGTGTGGCAGTAGCAGGATGAAGGCAGACTTGGTCCTTCCCAGAGGTACAGATAAGTCTGCACCACGCAGAGATCAGAGCAAGGGACACTTCATCCCGGACTGGGTTCCCTCTGCGCTGAGTCTTGTTTCCTTTTAAACTTTGACTCTTCTTTGTCTCTGGCAATATCTACTGTAGAGGGATGCTGGCCTCATTGCTTGCCCTAAATTCTGTTGTATTTACCTCATTACTCTCCTAATGACAAGCTGACAAATGCTTTTGCTTGATTTACTGGCGGTGTTACAGGTGTGTGGAACACTTGTCAGTACCTTGCTACTACATGCCTAATTTTTCAAACGGCTGGGTGTGCTAGCTTCCTTTGCAAAACGGCCCTGCACATTTGCCTGGTATTACTCCTCTCTGCTGTGAGCTTTATCACATCCCTGCACCCACAGCTATGCCCTAGAATATGAAAGAATCGTAGAATTTTAGTTTGAGTTGTAAGGGAGCTTAAAGATCATGTAGTTCCAAACCCTCCTGCCATGGGCACAGACACCTTCCACTAGGTCAGGTTGCTCACAGTCCCATCCAACCTGGCCTTGAACACTTCCAGGGATGGGGCATCCACAGCTTCTCTGGGCAACCTCTTCCAGTGCCTCACCAGCCTTACTCCACTCCTCCAAAAAAATAAATCAGGCCCTACATGCAGGTATTGATGTAACTGGATTCCAGTAAGGAGAAGTGAACAGAGAAATGGCACGATGCAGCAGCCCTCCAGCTGGCTGTGGGTTCACTGGACCAAGGATAGTCTGGCACCCAGCCTAGGGCAGGTGGCAGGGCAAGGGACGTCCCTGCTCAAACCCTTGCCAGGAGTCCCCAGCCACCACAGCCCAGGGTGCATGTTTCCAACCCCACCTTTCACCTCTCATCTCTTGGTCGTTTTAAGGACATTTTCACTCATCAAACCCCAGGAAACAGACCCTTCCACCACTCGCACGAGTGCCTCCCTGAAATCAAACAGAGATTTTGGGGCGAGGGAGCACAGCAGGTGAGAGGTCTCCAGGCATCACACAACGATGGAGCGGAAACTGCTCGGGAGGGGAGGAACACCAGCATTTTGCGCGCACATTTTTCCACCAGCTGGGCAGAGCTCTCCTGCTCTTCTCCTGGCTGTGTTGCTAGGAGAGGAGCGCTCTGCCCTCCTCATGGCTATGAATAGCTCTCGCTTGTTTATCCAGCCCAGCTCCGCCTGCTGGTTACAACCACAGCCGGCACCACCTCACGGCATGACACCACCGGGAAACAATGCAACTGCCAGGGAACAGCCCCCTCCGGCTCAGGACGCTTCAGGATACCTCTGGTGCACCGCTCCAGAGCCACCCTTCTCCTGCTCTGACCACGCTCCTCGGCGCATCCTCTGCCTCCAGCAGGACGGGCTAACCCCAGCGGAACGGAGCAGTGCCACCCCTAGAGAGCAATGCTGAGAGCCAGGACCTGAAAATCAGGGCAGCAGCTGAGAAACCTGGCTTCAAAACGCAAACACGATCACTTCAGGGTCCTGTTCTTCTATTCCAGTGTCGGAGACTTTCACGAGCTGGAAAAGTTACTTTTCTTTTTTTTTTAGTGAAGGCTGAGATTCTTGCTTAAGCTCGTGAATCTAAGACCAGGGAGTTCAAGCAAAGTAACAGATGGCTTGAAAATTGGCAATAATGGGATTCCTGGGATTTTCTTGAGAATATTTTGTCTGAGGTCTGACCAGGAATGAAACATCTATAGCAATGAAATTAGATGGGCGGTATTGACAATGGGAAATACTACTGGGGTTGAGCAAAAGACTCTCCAGAGTGCTGCAAAATGTGACCAAGCACAGCATTTCAGAACATTTACTCCAAGGGACAGGGGGACAGGCAGCAAGCACAACCAGTCTGCACGTTGTGAGACAGGATGTGTGCGTACAAGCAAACCAGAGAGAGCTGTGCAAGTTCAGAGCAGCAGAGCAGACACAAAACCACAGCTTTCGGAGCAGCCTGGGCACTCAACTGAGAAGAATTAAATACTGGGCAAGACACAGCAACATAGATCAGAAGAGATAAGGATGGCTGCTGCCCAGGTACAGATGAACCACCCCTACTTTTTCAGCATTGTGAGCTTCAGCGTGTGCCTGTTTCCTTGGGCATTTCGTCTTCCTCCACTTTGGAATTTTGTTGGGATGAAATCTCCATACTGCAGATGCTTATCCAGAGTTTCCACATGCCCAACAGGCCTTTCAGATAGTTGGGCTTCTGAACATGCAAAAATTCAGGATAGGTTAAGTGCACACTGGGGAGGTGAAGTGTATTGCATTCACGCACTATGTCTAATGAATCCCAAAATCGTCTGGCCTGCTGTGCATATGCTGTGCAGGTGATTTACATATGTACAGTTCGCCCAGTGTGCTCTAAAGGTGTCTGCTCTATGCTGCACGTGCAGAACATCTATATGGTGCAGCTGTATGTATTCCCACTTGGAAAACAGGACAAACATAGGGAGAGGGTTTACACATTCTTGATGCATTTGTAAAGGAGGGAAGAGCTTCAGTGCAGTAGGCAAGGAAACTTAAGTATATTGGGATGTGCTGAGACTAGACTGCCCTATCCCATGCTGCCTATTTTACAGCAGTCACCTGTATATAACTGGGGGTGGGGTCCTATTATTTAAGGCATTGCACAGGCACTCAGTGAAAAGATGTTATTTTTTCTGCTGCCCCTCCAAACCCCCCACCATGAAATCCAAACTAATAGAAGTGCAAGAAAGGGGCATCGCAGTTCTTACTTGAGAGACGATGAGCCAAATAAAAGGAAGCTCCTCCTACAGCAGGACACAGGTGAATTTTAGACTCAGGAGTGCAAAATATGATCCTGCAAATCCTTGTTCAGCTCATGCCTGGTGTTGGGGATGCCCAGACCCCTCAGACCCACCAGATTTGAAATGAGGACCCAGCTCTGCTCCACACCTACCTCTTGACAAGGTTAAGCACAAGAGCAGCAGCAGGAAAAGCTGGACAGGAAATGTCTCCCTGCCTAGGGAAGTGTAACTCCAGGATGGGCTCTGTGTGAGCTCCTAGAGAGGATGACACTTCCTTTTAAGGTGCAGTGTCCAAAGGGGTTAAAGCACCCACTAAGGACATGTGGAAGCTCCAGCCTGTGCTGCCTCCTTTCCCATTGGGCTTTCCTGTCTGCATCTCCCACAGTTGTGCTCCAGCTCCCAAGGTGCCAGCTGTTTTGGAGAGAGAGGGCATGCTACCTCTTCTTCCAAAGACATCATGATTTTCTTAAAAGAGTTGTGGCTTCCCTGGGCACACACACCCCCAGGAGAGGAAGCATCTGCAGGAATCACCAGCCTGGCTGTTTGGGGTTTTGGCAGAGAGGAGGGGGAAGCCCATGCTCCAGTCCACTCTCTAGTGACCACTTCTGACTTTCACCTCATGTCTCTTTAACACAGAATTCATAAACAGGAGCTGGGCAAAGGGACTCATGTTTTCCCTCATACATGAAGTGCCACGAGATCAATGAGATCAAACATGTGCTTACATGCTGTCCTGAAGTGGGGCCATGAGGAGAGCAATGGGAAAGTAAACAGAAAGGAAACGTTATGGAAATGAAGAAAGAGGGAAAATCCACTCTGCCAAGAGCAGAAGCTCTCAGCAGTTGCAAGAAGATATGGGCTCACCCAGAGCTGATGAGGCATCAGGAAGTCCAGAGACTGGAAAGGAAGACCAAATCAAGGCTGAAGAGCATCCCGAAAGAGCAATATCTGGGGCAGTGAAGAAAGGCTATCCATTTGGCACCACCATTCTCAGAGGAAGTCAGTTTAGCTCAAGTTGTTTTACCTCAGTAGGAGAATGTGGATCCTTGATATAATCATGATTCAACTTGTGACAGTACAAACCTAAAACCCTGAGCTGGATGTCAGGCTCAGGAGATGTGTCAGAGCCTTTCTTCAGAACCCTGTGTACCACTGGGCATGGCTGCAGCCCTACATCCCATTGTGGAGGCTGTGGGAGATGAAGTTGGATATTCATAATCTGGCTTAGTTTTCAACAGGCTGAGTGTGGCAGGCATCCTCTTTTGAGGACCTGCAGTGCCAGCTCCCAGCACTTTCCAAGGCAGGGGTTTACTGACACCTTTGCCAAAGTTTTGGTGAGAGGGCACTTGACCAAATCCGAAGTGCCCGAATGGCACAAATGGCTTGATTTAGTTTTTCTGCCTGTCAAATTCTAGACTACATTCTTCCAGCTTTTCATATTCTCCACACTGCCTTTGGACCTTTCATCTGGATCTCTTGGTGCTACCCTGCTCTTCCAGGTGGGAAATTTTTAGTTATGTCACTGTCTATGTTTTCCAGCCTTCTCTTCTGGCTTTGCTCTTCCACTTCTCCTTTCTCCTCAGTCAGTCTTGGTTGCAGTCTCCCTTCACTGCTTGACCTCTATTTCTCTTTCCTGGGAGGCACCTCATTTGCATCTGTCCTAGCATCCAAGCTACAAATGAGACCTGGTTAAGATTTCTTACAATGAAACTGTGACTTGTATAAAACTTTAGAGTTTTGGGGGAATTGCAGTAGCTCTATTTTTGGGAAGTGGCTTTTCTGTTGAGCACTTGAGTTAAAAAAGTGCATCCTCCCTTCTGCTACAGGTTCAGAAGATGACCTTGAGAGATTCATCTGCCTGAATCTGTTTTACCACTTGTTAAATTTAGACAAAATACTTGCTTGGGTTAGTAAAATGTCTTTGGCATCACTGGACAACAAAAGCTATCCAAGTGGTGATTATTACGGTTATTGTCATTACTTTTATTAAATGAAACCAGCTGATGCTTGTGCAGCACTCTTCTGGACTCGATAGACCTTTTCAGCTGAGACTCAGAGAAAAAAAAAAGAAAACACTTTTGTTGTCCCTGGACAGGGATGTGTTTTTTGAGACTGAGTTTTGTGGTTTCGTTACGAAACGTATGACAGTGGGTCATGTGGTTTGCTTTCTGGGCCGACTGAACCCTGCTGAACCCGTACGTAAGGCAGCACAGTTTAATGATTCACGCCGGCTATGTTTTTGTTTAGCTTTTGCTGGACGGACGCTGCGCAAACCTGCATGGCCAGGGAACCCTTTCGGATGAAGTCACTGAAAAAACCTTAAGCTCAAATCTCTGCAAGCTTGGGCCCAACATGGCCCTGCTGCTGGGAAAGACCCTTTTTGGGTGTCTTCGGTTGTAAGAGCCTGCCCTCCCTTGCGAACACGTAGATTTTGCCACGGGAGAATTGGGCTCTCCTGCTGTTTACAGTAATGGGGGGTGGTGGTGGTCTGTGTGTGTGCGCAAAAATTTTTGGGAGGCCATGAGGGCTTTTTTTTTTTTTTTTTTTTTTTTTTTTTTTTTTTTTTTTTGTTTTTTTTTGTTTTTTTTTGTTTTGTTTGTTTTTTGTTTTTTTTTTTTTTTTTTTTTTTTTTTGTTTTGTTTTTTTGTTTTTGTTTTTTTTTTTTTTTGTGATTCCTTCCTCGCCCTTCTCCCCTGCCTCCCGCCACCGTGTTGCTGCGAGGAGGGCTCACGGCCGCAGCGTGAAGCTGACCCCGAGGCCCTTGGCGCTGGGTCCCCACCATGGGGTTATTTACACGGCCCTGGAGTGGGGGAAGTGGGGCGAATTCCCGGCTGGCTCCTCCAGGAGCCGGCTCGCCGGGGAGCCATGGCGAGGGTGGGACGCGGCAGGACCCGTGCTCTTGGCTCGGCGGGCTTTGGCGCTCGCTTCCCTGCCGGAGGCGGGCTGGAATGCCCCGGTCCCTCCCGGCGAGGGGGAAAAGCGGGGCGCTTTCCGCGCTGCCGGGGAGGCGGCGGGCGCCCTTCTCCCTGCCCCGCGCCTGTCAGCGGAGTTGGGAGTTCGCATGGAGGAGGCCGGCGGAGGAGGAGGCGGGAGGCGGGAGGAGGAGGGAGGGGGCCGCCTTGTTTGTGGCTTGTCAGCAGCCGCTGGAGACAAGCCTCCATGTGTGAAAGCCGCTTGGCATGAATGCCTGGGCCGTACCAAGCGCCGCGGCGCCCGCGGGGGGAGGCGGCCCCGCCGCCCCGCCGCCCCGCGCAGACAAAAGGCCCAGCACGGCTCTCCCGTGAGTTGCCCCGGTGCTGCCGTAGCGCCCGCCCGGCGCAGCGCCCGCTCCCCGCCGCCCCCGCCATGCCGCCCCGCGCCCTCGCCGCCTGAGGCAGGTAAAGCGCCGGCCCGCGGGGCGGGGGGACGGCAGGACGAGGGGACGGGAGGACGGGAGGACGGGGCCGCTCCCCGCCGCTCGCCTGGCGGGGCTCTCGGCGTGTGCGGGGCGGGGGGAAGGCGGGGGGTGCCGCGGGCAGCCCCGCGCCGCTGCCCGGCTCGCCCGGAGCGGGGGCGCAAAGTTTTGCGGCGGCCGTGCCTCAGTTTCTCCCCCCCCCCCCCCCTCACCCGCCCCCCGTTCGCCTCAGTTTCCCCCCCGGGAGTAACCGCGGTGGGATGCCGGGACCGAGTACGGAAGGGACGGAAAAAAGCGCCTTCTTCCACCTGTTGGCTTCTGTCCCGGCGGGTTTTTTGGGGGTGGCGGGTTTTGGGAAGGGGGGGGGCAGCCGCTGCCCCGAGCCGGGGAGAAGCCCCGCGGGGAGGGTGGGAAGCCGGGGTCTATTGTGATCCCTCCATCCCGCTCCGTCTGGAGCGCGGCGGGGATGGGAGATGGTTTTTTTTTCTCCTCCTGGACGTCGGGAGATTAGATGAGATGTATTTACAGTTGCCGTTTATCAGCAAGTAAATACCGAGCTCGGCGTGAGAGCAGCAATGTGAAGGCTGCTTGCTTGCTCGCTTGCCGGAGGTTTTGTAGCTGTTAACCTACTGTTGGTAAGGTGATAATGTGCAAGAGCAAAGAATAAATAAAATAAAAAGGCAGAGGGGAGAGAAGCGCTGATCCTCACTCCCGGGCTCGTCACAGCATCGGCACTGGGTTTGGTTAAAATTTGGGGGGATATTTTTTCGTTTTGGCGTGAGGAACAGAAAGCCTCCTGAAACGCTGGGTGTATCCTCACGAGGTCTTTTAAGTTTGTCGTGTGCCATCATTCAGGTTTCATTGATTCTAGTTGTTTTTTTAAAAAAATAACGTACAAGAATCTGAGCTGCACAAATGTTCGTCATTCTAATGTCCTGACACAACCTATGCGAGGCAAGAGCCGAAAGAGGAGGGGAGAGTGAAGATGTGTGCTTTCTCAGTCAAGGCTGGGAGGAGAGCATCATGTGTTGAAGAATATGAGCAGGAATGGGAGATGGGGGAGGGAGTCTAAATTGTCCTGAGACCCTATTCAATCCAGCAAGGAAGATGGAGGATCTTGCTGCTGCAAAAAAATGTACAGCAGAAATCTCAGCCAGCTTCTCTCTGACTTGTTACCTCCCTTCAAAAAATAAATAAAAAAAAGCAGAAAAAGAATCGAAGCAAAACCCCATGATTTGCTGTAACATTTTCCATGATACCTTTATCCTGCATGCTTTACAGTCAGACAGTCCAGTGATGGAGGTATGTGAGACGGAGGGAGAGAGACTCTGAGGTTTATCGTCACAGGAGGGGAGAAGTATCAGATTGTGTTTGAAAGGAGACTTGTCAGGCAGTGAGGTAGGGACGAAAAATGCCTGTTCCAGGCAGCTGGACCTGGGGAGGAGAAGGAGGCGGCTCCAGTACCTAAGGTTCTGATGCTGGGTGGAAAACCTGTGGAGAGGAGATGTAGACAGATGAGGGAGCAGGAGGGAGGGATGTCCGAGGAAGACCTTGGACCATCTCCTTGGAGGGCTTTAAAAAGAGGGGGAATTTTGAACTGAATCAGGACATGAGCAAGGCTGAGTGTGATAGCTCAGCTGAATGTGATGTAGTAGGAGTCTTCTGCATGGAAGAAGGCAGAGGTTGAGTTTTCTGAGCTTGCAGGGTTTGGGGCATTTGTTAGGGGGAAGAGATTTTTGTAGCCAGCTCCAGGGGTGTATTTGTCTCGAGCAAGGATTGTAGCTGAGGGATGGGGAGAGGCCATGTGGTTTGACTTTTCCATAGGTGATTTCTCTGGTAAAAGGGCCTTCTCTTAGATTGTCTTTGTAAATTTCTGTTAATTTTGCTGGAATCTGGCAATAGCAAGGAGAAAATATCAACCCCTTGTGGAAATAAGTGCGGGGATGAAAAAAAGCTTCGTCATGAATACCTCCATGCACCCAGCACCTCCACACACGTGGAAACAGCAAGTTTGAGCAAACATACCTGCCTGTGTAGCACATCCTTCCTCCTGAGGGGGAACGTGCACATGTTGAGCGTGGTTCGTGCACAGACACGGCCCAATCCTGGTGTTTTCCTCAGTTTACACAGGAGCTTATTCCATCAGCCCGGTAGCGGTGGTGTTTGACAGCCAACTTTGCGATAGCGTGAGTTGCAATGTGAGGTGGCTACGACTTGAAACCAGCGTGTGTGCGCCATGTTTTAGTGTTCCCATCCACGGCAGCGTTCCCACGACGGAGCAGGCACATACCACAGGTGTTGCATGCACGAGTGACGCCACGAAAATGTTACGCACGTGCACAGGATGGATCTCGGGTCAGACGTACTCCAGGTTGCTCTCTTTGAGAAGAAGCTGAAGCAGCACCAGCTCATTTGCAGACAGAGCTCACACGCTGCTCCCACACACGCAGATCACATGCGTGCATGCTCCACCTTTCCTCTCCAGGATCACCTGTTTGAATTCCAGCTGGGCTGGCAGCACGGGGAAGTTTTGTGCTCCCGTGGTTGGGGATTTGATGGCCTTTCTGTTCCAGCTTGGCGCGGGATGGGCTTGAGCCACAAAAGCTTAACAACAGGGAACACTAATGAGCCCCTGCTTGGCATGCTGAGAAAAAAGGCCAAGGGCTGAGTGGGTATAAAAACAGTGGAGTGGAGCCCCTTGGCCAGAGCCTGAGCCTCGGCATGAAGGCTGGGGAGGGAGCAGAGTCTCTGGAGTCGTGAACAAGACGGCAGTGCTGCAGCAAAGGCGTGAGAGGAGACCATGTTGGGGGGAGGAGAGCAGGCTGCTGTTTCCACATCATCTGAAAACTCAACCTGCTGTCAGGACAGAAGGAAGGCTTGTGCATATTTTATGTCACTTTCCTCCTTCTAGGACAAGCTGCTGATCTGATCAGCTATGCGCTTTAAAATCCTTCAACGCGCCGATCTGCAAGTATGACTTGAGGCCAATAACCAGCCTTGGCCTCCCGCCTCTGCTCCTTTGTGGACATCCCATGCTGCCCTTCCTCGGAGAACGTGTGCACAATTAAACCCTGCACGCCACTTCTCAACTACGGCATGGGATGTGACTGGCTGCATGGAGACGGGGACAGAAAATGGCAACGTGTCAGGGCTGGGGGGGGGTGTGGAGGAGGGGAGTTGGCCATTTCTTAGGTTGTTTGCTGATGTCTAGAAGGAGGCTAAGTGAGCAAATCGGTTTTCCTTTGAGCTGGTGGTGCGTTGCTCCAGTCAGCTGCTCTCACCTCTGAGGTCTTCAGTGGCAGCACAGGATTTGGTGGGGCCGGCAGTAAACAAAACGTATTTTACTCCTTCAGCCTGAATATTGTGGGGGGCTGTCAGGAAAGAGGATTTCTCCTCAGTACTGAATAATGCTTCTGCGTGGCAGAGCCACTTGAGCCATTGACATTGCTCCTACCCTCTGGAGATGTGAGCACCACCAGTGCTCCCTGCCCTGCACCTAAGGGTGCAGGCAGCTTGGGCTCTGTAGTTCTGACAGCAGTCTCACCCACACACAGACACGTTTTTCCTGTGTCCTATAAGCAAACTCACTGCCCTAAACACCATTTTGGAACACAGGGGGAAGCAAATATTTTTGCTGTGTGATACAGAGTTATGCACCTAAGTTAACGTGCTTTATCCTTCACTGGTCCCCTTTGAGAGATGGTGATCTCGGACATGGAGCTCTCAAGGAATCTGAGATCCTGACGCTGATTTGATGGCCTCAGGCAAATTGCTGTAAGGCTCAGCTTGATCTTCCTGCCGAAATCTGTGGTGGGGATAACTCCTGCCCAGCTCCCTGGAAAGGAGCAGCACAAGGGATGGGTTGTGTACATCTGTGCTCCTGTGCAGACACTCCGTTGGGCTCGCACACCATCCCACGAACAAAGCGTGTGGTTTTGCACTGAGCGTGACTCATGCTACGATAAATTTTGCTGGAAGTATGTGCACACTCGGTGCTCTGTTGGACAGTGGATTCTGTTTTGTCCTTCCAGCAGAAAACAGTGGAACTTGCCAGTGACATGGGCTGTACATGTATTCCCATAACAACAATATTATAAACATATGGTAAACCTGGTGTAACAACTGCTGTCCGTGTCTCCACGCAAAACAAGGAGCCGGTGAACAAAAACTTGAGGCTGTCTGGGGCTGTATCTACCCAGACTGTGATCTCATCAGCTTTCCCAAGCTAACCTCAACCTGGTCACTGCTTGGATTGTAAACTTGGGAGGGGGGAGGAGTGGGAGTGTGAGACCAGTTTGCAGGAATGGCTATTTGTGATTCAGTCCACTTCCCTGTGACTCAGAACTGAACCATCCCTTGGTAGGGTATTTGGGGATAGAAAGCTTCAGACGTCGCTCATCAGTCTAAGAAGTGGAAGAAGTTCTGCAGTACCCGGTCCTGCTTACAACTGGATTTTTCTCAGGATCTTTTGTGAAAACAAGACCCTAAAAACTACTTCTGACTGCTGAAGACGCCATGGTAATTTTTGCCAAAAGAAGAAGGGGGAGTGGTCTTAGCCCTGGGCACTTTGCCAGATTCAAGCTCAGGAAATTGCAGTCTATCTAGGTAAAACTCCCTATAGTTTAAATGAAAAAAAGTATTCATCTCTTACTGTCTTAAAGGGTAAGGGCTGTGTTTCTCTGGGAGCCTTAAACACGCAGCACATTCTGGCTGGAGAGGTGGTTACAGTGGCTTGCTGGGAGAAGAATTTTTTATGCAAAAACTGGGGCCTTTTTTGCATTTTTGGGATGCTTCTAATTGCAAAATGCTGTATACATTTTAGGTAATTGCAAAGCTCGAGTGAGTATGTGGATCAACATATAAATGCGAGTTGAAGGGAATAATGCTGGTGTGGTGTTTGCACAGGGAGCAGGCGCAGCCAGCAAATACGCGTCTTTTCTGTGGCAGAAAATAAGGACCAGTTTTCTAGTCTTGCGCTTGTGCATCTGGGGGCTGGATTTTGTATGTTTAGCAGCAGTTGCTTTTGTAAGCTGCTGCTAAGGCACGTAACTGGCTGTGTGCAATTGCAGTAATGGAATGTGAAAATGCAACTACACACAGACCTGTAATCTTGCATGCAAAATACTGCTGGTCTGGTTCTCCAGGTACAAAAAATGGCCTGAGATTGTACTTGCCTTTCCATTTAGCTGTGTTCACCTGCATCTTTCAGGTGGCAGCTGTGTGTATGGAGTGCTGAATGATTATCCTTTCTATTTTTGCTCCAAGAAGGAGGAAATGAAATCATTACTAGTGATCATGGTAGTGCATGTGTTGTGATAATTTGGTCAGGGGGTTGCAATGAAAATTCCATAACTCTTTGAAATCCAGGGAAAACACACGGGCGAAGAAGGAGAGCAAAGAGGTGACCTGCTGTTCTTCCCCCTACAGATGAGGAGTATTGAACCATTTAGTTGGTCAATGGTGTCAGGACACGGCCTTACCTTCTACCAAATCCAGTACTTTCAGGGGCCCCCAGCACAGACCGTGCATTCGGGCACAGGTGGATGCAGAGCTAAAGATCAACACTGGGAAGGGTGTCTTCCGGATATTCCAGCCCAGAGCTATGCAAACCCCTGAAGTGTGAAACAGGTTTCCTTTTCCTTCTCACTCAGTGCATGTGTCTCAGCCCTGCCCTGGCAAGGCAGGGGCAGCTGGGGGGGACACGGGAGAACAGCTCACTTTCTCTGCCACTTCACTCTCCAGCTTCTCTGGTGACAGTGATAACAAAGGGCTGCTCAGCATTAGGTGATATTGATCTCTCTCAGCCCACTAAACCTGAGTCCTTCAGGCTTCTCACTAGCCCTTGGGGCTTGGGTGTCACTGCACGCTTGCAGCCTCCAGGGTGGCCTGGAACAGTCGCCCTAGAGACTGAAGGCTGAACCTTCTCCAGCAGCTCTGGAAGCATGGATTTCTTCTCACTGAAGACTGTGATTTTATTTTTCATTGTGGGGTTATTTCTCACCGTCCTGGGTCCTTGACTGCAGTCACTTCCATCTTGTGTGCTGCTCTTTGTAATTGAATCTACCGATGTATATTTAATCCACTTGGCACCATGGTTGGTAACTAGGCACTGCTTCCCAGCCTTCTGTCGCTTGTTTTCACAATTGCCGTCTGAAGTTCGGGTGGATGCCTGTCGCTCAGCTCCGTGCCCAATTGCTAGACTGTCTTGGAAGACCTGTGCTTGACAGTCAGGCCCGCAGCTGGTGCAGCTCCCGTCCTGCGGTCTGGACGTCAGCCAGGTGTGTAGGACTTGGGTCGTGGAAGCTAAGCCTGTTGGGTTTAATTCTCCTCTCTGCCACTGATTTGCTTTGTGTGATCACGGGCAAGTCCTTTAACCTCAGATGGCCTCAGCTGAGTTATCTACTACAGAAAGGTGTTGTAATGCTTAATTATTGCCAGCTCTTCAGAAACCCCCGGCGGGAAAAAAATGCATTTTATTCAGAAATGTCTCTGACCTTCCTGGCCTTTCTAAGCAGTCTTGGTGGTGCTGGGAAATATTTTTTTTGCTCTCTCAGTAATGTTTCTTCAAATTTTCATCTGTACATTCATCCACTCTCTCAGCTGCATGTAAAAATGCCAAGCTGTCTGAAATCATGGAAATATTTTTATAAACTTGACAGCCACGGCAAACATTCCTCCTTGGCAATAAACAAACAAGGTACACAACCTGCCATTAAGATCAGTTTATAGCAGAGAGACCTTCGTCACTCATTGATGAGGGAATCCTAGACAATTCCTGTGCTACAAGCCATAAAGTAGTGTTGTCTGAGATTAGGAAAATGCTAGATCCTTTGGGTTCCTATGTGCAGTGAGTAACTGGGAAGCTCTGTTTGCCCAGGTGTATGTGTGCGTTCAGGCAGGCACCGAGTTTATTCAGGGCTCTTACAAACTGTGATTGGCTTGGGTGTACGTGTCCTTGGGGTCTCGGTGTTTGTTTGTATGCACAAAAAGCTTGTTTTCCGTAGTGGCATTTGAAACATAAAGGTAGTACAAATTGAACTATAGATAAATACTAGACACCTAAAAAAAATAAAGCTGCGAGTGAAAGACGTTAGTGAGCGTTGCAGGAGCGGAGCCCCCCATTGTGCAGCTTCCCACCCACCCCCCTTCCATTTTCTTTGCTGCTGGATCTGAGCTGATAGGGTTGGCAAGTACTTGAACCCACACTGCAACATCTCCCTGCGGGCAATTCTCCACATAAGCACTCAGACAGTGCTTGTTTTGGTGTGTTCTAGGTTAATTTACTCTGAACACCTCTAAACCCAGATCTCCAGAGACACTGGTGGTGATGGCAAAAAAAGAGCAGGTACCTGTCTTTGTCTCATGTTACTTTGGATTATCTCTTGTTCTTCTAGCAGGCTGTCTTCCTACCATCTTTGGGTAGTGGATTCTCTCTGGTCTGCTCAGGAGAAGAAAGTCTAGACTGTTCTTCACCTGTATCTTTGATGGAAGACTCAAAGCAGGGAGCTAAGCTTCTTTATACCACCTTGCTCATTCATTCCCTGCCTCTCTCAGTCTCTGTACCTTAGTTCCTCCCTTCTTAAAATGAGGATGACAACCTTCACACTGCTTTCACAAAACCTTTGAAAACTAAGGAGAAAACATGCAAGGCATTTGTCTTCCTTCTCCAGGAAACCATAAATCCCTCCTCTCCTCTCTTCCCTCTCCCTTCTCCCTTTTCCCCTTTCTCCACTCTCCTCTCTCCCCTTTTCCTCTCATTTTAAGAGTTATTATTATATTCTGTCCCTCTAGGTCTCCTCTACTTCCACCGCTCTTGCAATCTGTCTCTCTCTGCTGTTTCCATATCCCCTTCTATTTGCAGCTCTCTTCCTTCTGTTCATGTCATTTTCTTCTCTCACCCTGTATCTCTTACCCTCCCCCACTATTCATGCGCCGCACACTCCTATCGCTTCTCTCTGGTTTATCCTCCAAATTCCTCCCGTAGCGTGTCTCTCCCCTTTTTATTGTCCCCGGCGGCGTGTCCCTGCAGCCAGGCTGGCTGGCCACGGCCCGAGGGGGGAAGGACAGGGCATGGGATCAGCCGGACAGCCCCCGCTGCCAGGCGGGGTGGAGCCTGCCCTCTGAGGAGCAAGGTGAGACTCTCTCCGGCTTTGAACGGAGCCGCCTCGAGCCTTGTTCTGAGCTACAGCTCGGTTGTCACTTTAATGTCTGAGTACTTCATTTCTGCCTGGAAGCTTGATGAAGTCTGTAGTCTCAAATTTTGTCTCCTGGCGTCACCTCACCTCCGTGGACGTGACCTTGCGACTTATTCTGGTCCTGGCCCATTGTTCTACTCCCGTTCTCCCAACTTCCCCATGGCTTTAGATACTCTGTCCTGAAAACATGGCTTGTGTTGTGCCTGCCTGCGTGGTGGTATCTGTGGTTGTTGAGAGGAGGGTGACTGTCCCACTGTGTCACTTCCAGCTGAGTTCAGGGAGAGCCATGATGGAGGAAGGAGAGGACTAGCACCAAAGGACTGGAGAGACCTTTGCATCTTGTTGGAGAGTTGCATTGAGCCCACGAGCCAGTGCCCAGCAGGTCAGGACAGCTGTGCCATGCTCTTGGGAGACCTGTGCTTAGCAGAAAAAGAGAGTTGCTGTTGCAGGGTCACCGTGTTAGGGAGATCCCCTCTCCCATCTGCCTAGAGAGCCACCTGATCCCATGAAGAGGCTATCCTACCATCTGATGTGGGATAGAGTTTCCTGCAAGTCAGTCAGAGTAGATGGAGTGTATTTAACCACCTCTCCTCAGGGACAGGATTTTGGCTGCAAGGATTGGGGCCAACAGCGACAACTGAAAGGTGGGGTTTTTTATATCCCTTCATGAACTCTGTTCCCTTCCCATAATGGGGACATGTGGCATGCAGAAGATCCTTCCTCAGGGCAGGGAGAGGTGGCTGCATCTAGGCTGATGGGAGAGACAGCCAAATCAGGGCTTGTCAGGTGTTCCTGACAGCAAGGCAAGAGAGGTCACACAGATGGCCACATGCTGAAGTTCATCCAGTGTCCTACAGGACAGGGCATAGTGACTCTCTGACCTTACAGTGGAGTTTAGCTCTGTTCCTTCCCCGTTTGCCTCTGCCAGGCATCACTCAATCCCAGGCTCGTTAAAGTCATGAACCTCAGCTCTCCTGACCAGACAGTTCCTGACTTCTCCCTTCTGTCTCTGCAACAGACTGACCCTTCCTTGCATGCTGAGGTGGTATCCCTTGTGCTCCATGCATAGTGCCGTACACCTTTTCCCATTTTTCCCACAGCCGTTTCTCTCCCTCTCCATACTTGCTTCACCTGTTTTACCTGCTTTTTCCCTCCTGCTCTGCCTCTGGGCTAGGTCTCTCTCCAGACTGTCTAAAACCCTCTGCTTTGTTTGCCTTCCCATCTGGCTTCCTTGTCTCTCTGGTCATGTGTGAGTTGTCAGCAGCCAGGGGAGAAGGACCATTTCAAGAGCAGGGAAGAGACCGGAGGGTGTCAGGGAGAGCAGAGGGGGAAGGCAGATTCCTAAATCAGGGTCCATCCTTTGCTGGTGCCTTTGGCCTCTCCCAGCTGTGTGCTGTTAGCTACAGTGGCAGAAGTCCCCTTTTCCCAGAAGTGTGATTTTCCCATTGCTTCTACTTCACTACTGGCAAGCTCCTGAAAGGTTAATGAAGTCATTCACTGGAAAAGGAAAAAGCACATCTTCCCATGTTTTGCATAAATTAATCTTGGAGATTATGGAGCAGCCTGTGCACAGGGCACAGGACATGCAGCTGTGTCCTTGAGTCTTGTCACCCAAAATGCAGCTCTGGGATTATCACGTAGGTGATACCGTCCACTCTAGTCCTTGAGATCAGCTTAGGCTAAAACTTAGGTAAAAAGCTGTGGCCTCCCCAGTCATCTTTATTCATGTTTCATTGTGTGTAGCAGGGACTGGGGAGGAGGTACCCAGGAATGCCCACAAGCCCTTCCTCCCATAGCGGTGGATCCTTTTTTCCCACAGATCCTCTTTAGAAAATGCCCTGTATCAGGTTTCATTCCCCCTGGATTTTTTTCTGTCTGGGAAGTATGCAGAAAATCATTCAATTGGATTTGAACCACATGAGTGGGAGCAGGAACCAACCCCAGAAGATAAGTGTTCTGACCTTTACCGCACTCAGATAACTGAAAATAATAACAAATACATACATCTTGTTTCTAAACCTCAGACTTAGGGATGTGTCCCTGCCTTATGCAACAAGAGCCTGAGCCAGGGCTCTTTGGAGGGTTGAGGATACGAACCTGGCAGCTGCCTGCAGTAAGCAGCAGCCCCTTTGCTTTCCTTCTGGAAATGGAGCCGGTACCAGATATTCAGGGTGTGAGGGGACAGGGCCAACATCTCCACACTCCTGCCATCATGCTGCTGGGGCTCTGCGTGTTCTCCCGTGGCCAGTGCTCTGGTAGAATGAGAGAGTTCGATTATTTCTGGCCCGTGTGTGTTTCTTTGCGCTTTTCTGCCTCTTGTTTTCACATAGGGTTGACCATTTAGGGCCATGCAGGGCTGGCCACCAACTGGATCTCTGCACGTAGGCAGACCCTGGATAGAAGTACGGAATTTGCTCTGAAAAAAAAAAAAAAAAAAAAAAATGTGTTAAAACCCCCATATCAGTGAGTGCTTGAAAATAACTGAGGGAACCTGTCTGGAAGGAATATGCTGCACTGTGACTCACAGAGAGCTCCCCAGGTCTGGGTCTTAGGTCACTGACTCAGATCTCCATCATCCCTGCAGATGCCCCTGGGGAGGTCCATCTGAGACAGCCTCTCTCTGCAGGCCTCTGGTGACAGTAAATATTTGTACACTGCATGCTGAAGTGCTGATATGAGGCTGGAGTCCCGCTGTCCAGACCCTGGAAAGAGACAGTCCCTGTCCTGAAGGACTTACTGCAGTCCCCAATTAGAGCATTCATGGTGCTTTCTGTAGTGGCTGTGACTTGATGTTCCTTCACCAGGAGGCTGCTTCCCTTCCCTCCTCTCTTACATGGGGAGCTTGGCACAGGGAGCTTGTCTGCTTGGCTTCTGCCTGTCTGTCTTTAGACCATGGGGAGGATGTTAGGAGGTTTCTGGCACTCTGACAGTGTAAAGCACCTTATTTATTAGAGTCTAGTGCCTGGGATGCACTTCTGATCTAAAGCTCCTGAATTCTTCCCTTTTAATGCTAAAGATGCCATTCAGAGGCCCCCTGGGCCCAGTGTGTGCTTCTGCCTAACACTGTCCTGATCATATATCTACCACTGTCTTGCCCAAACTTTGAGTGCAGTGGTTTTGTTTTCACTAGAAGATCTCCAGCTCACCTCTTCCTAGAAGGATTCCAGCAGATACTCAAATAAATATGATACTCAGTGAGCCATGCACATATCCATGTGCTGTCGCAGCATATGAAAATGTGCATTTTCAACATGCAACCTGATACGTGTCTGGGTGTTTGCATTCATGTTGTATGGACACTTACATTCATGTCTGCTAGTGTATTTGGGCTGGAGGAGGTAGAAAGGAAGGCCCTGGCAGCTGGGAAGAAAGGAATGGCATGCTTGCTAGGGGAGGGAGGAGAGAGTTTGGTAGCTGAGAAGAGGATTGGGTAACAACTGGAGAGGGAGATCAGATTTAGGATCCATGTTGCTTACTTAAGAAAATAAGAGAAGAAGCAGTACATTGTTTATTGGGGATTGTGTTATTCCTGTGCATTATTTATTAGTCTTCTGCTAATGGTACTGCATAAAGTAATGGCACTTCTACAGAAATTTCACAGACAGCTGGAGGATCAGTTCCAGGAGGTATTGTAACCAGGTCAGGTTGGTGTAGGGAATCCTGCTGGGCTCAGTTTTGACAGGCTTTGGGAAAGAGAAGACTGTTCCGGAGGCATTTGGAGGGGAGAGGGGGGTGGTGTCTGTGACTCACCAGGGAACAATGATCACTGTGAGGATAAAGGGGCAAGCTGGAAGAAGACCTGGAGACAATGGTGAATTCCTGAGTTCAGCAGCTTCAGGATTCCAGCCTGAAGTACAAGAAAGCCTGAGATAAAGAAGTGTTTAGGAGGAAGCTTTAGCAGTAATAAAAGCAGCTGGTGAAAGAAAGCCAGAAGTGAACAGAAGGCAGGTTTTACTACATGCAGGACCTCGAACCCGGTCCTGGAAGGCTTCAGTTTTGAGGCAGGAGCTGGAAGAAAGGATGTGCAGAGAGAGGTGGCCTGTGCAGTGAGTGTGACTGAACCCTTCTTGACTTACCTGTGCTGTCTGATAGCACAGACCCACTGGTTTGCAGCCTCTGCAGACGTGACAGGCAAAGCAGAGGTGCTGAGGTGCTCTGACCATCCAGGGAGAGGAGAGCACGTAGGTTTGTGAATTTTGTAGCATGAACAGATACGTGCCAGGATGGGTGCTCCCAGCCAGTTCTTGGGTACTAACCCTTCCTGGCATTTGAAAGGTGTCCAGTCCCTGTGAGAGGTGGGATGGGTATTTTGGTAGGTGGCATTCTTCTTTCACTCATCCAGGAATCTGAAATGGGCAAATGCTGCAGGGAGGAAATAATGCCACTGGTGCAAACCATCTTTGGGTGAGACGTTAACTCACAGTCCCCAAAATACCCAGACAAAAATGCAAAGGTTTTGTTTTTAAGGTTTGTGTTACCCCATTATGTTCAACCATTAGGTGGGGAACACCCCACTTGCTGCTTGTGACTGTTTCCATAAGCTAAGAGCAGGTCTAAATGGAAGCTGCCTTAGTGTCTCTTAAACCTGAGAATCTCATTGCTGAGCTGGTTCAGAATTTTGGGATTGGAGGGGAGGAGAAGAAGCTGCAGCATAAACACAGCTTCATGGGCTGTCCTTTATTTTTCTGCCTGCAGTGTGAAGCCAACTTTGTTAGATACAGTCAGACTGTAAGCACGAGGAGTCCTGCAGCACAGACGGGCTTCACAAGGAGCTCCGTCAGCTGGAGTCAGCCCCTGCCCTCAGCCATCCCATACAGCACAGCTGGGCCACTGCTACTGAATGGTGTTGGGATGCCATTTCTAATTATACACAGCATTGATGCAGATCACTCAGCAAGTGCTTGTGGCTGTCTGCATGTTTAAGAGTTGTTTTGGGGTTTTTTTTACAGTTATTGCCTTAACACTGCACAGCACCCTACAGCAAACCTTATTCTGTGCAGCAATCACAGAGGTGTGGGTAGTGCTAAGTGCACTGAGAGCTGTAACCATAACTGTGTGAGTGCAGCCTGTAGGTTTGGAATGAACCAGGCCATGATGGGACATGACTCCATCGATTAGAGCAGAAGGTGATTTGGGCCAACCAAGTGAAACACCTTCAGAGAGCATTTCTCTGCCTTGGGAGAATGTGAGATCATCTGAGATCTGGGACTGCAGTTCTAGCAGGGATTATCCATTGGGAAGGGACAATCCATTTCAGAAGCAAAGTGCAGATGAGTCCAGGAATGATAAAATCACCCTTGGCTTTTTTTTTTTTTTTTGGTGTGTGAACTCCTAGAAGTCATCTATGTTGGTATAAATGAGATCATTTGGCCTAATTAGTTCCAAGCTTAATTAGCAGTAATTATCCCAACATGGGAGTAATACTCGAGTAGGAAGTACTGAGTTCTCGATTAGATAGATCTCTAATTGGTGTTACAATATTGTAATTAAAGCATGCTTGTACGCCTCTGCCTCTGCAAGTGATTTGTTTTATGTCTGATTAAACAGGGAGTCCGGCAGCCTCAAGGAGGCCAGGACATCACCACTGATTGAAACAGTGTATTTGTTATAGGAAAGAAATGATGAATCACATATACTAGGAAACACTGTGGGCCAAATTAGTCCTTTGAGTAATTGCTACTGGAGTTAGGGAAATTACAACAGGGGTAAATTTGGCCTCTAGTGCATAAGCTCTATCTGTGTATCACACAGTTAAACAAATACTCATTTGAATGTGCAGTCTGGCAATTACACCATCAGACAAATACAAGTAAGTTAATCTGCATTTGCGATCGGTGGATTGCAGGGGTGAGTTTGGCTGCTGGGTGGTGGTTATTAGGCTGCACATTCTGCTCAGACTTTGCAGGAGGTGGTGACGTGCACCCCAGGATGTGCTGCACCCCGAAGCAGAAGGCAGAGTTTCAGATGGCCACTACTGGCTGCAGCGTCCTCTCCTTGCTGGGGTGAGACCCGAAAGGTACCGCTACGGTCTCCAGGAGCAATTGGAGGAGATGGACAGATAAAGTGTCCTCTTCTCTTCCAGCATTGTTACCTTTAATCTAGCCAGTTCAACCCTGCCCAGCAGAATATACTTCAGAAGAGCGGGTAAACATATTTTTTGAAGAAGCTTAAGATCAAGAGAGTGAAACGGGAACTTTCTGAAATTAGTCAGCATCAAAACATGAAAGCTTCCTATGTCTTTTTAAGAAACCACCTCCTTAGGAGTTGGCAAGTGTGCTGCTTTATTACTTATCTGTTTGCTACATGAGTGGGCGACTGTACTTCCTGATTTGGTTCTCCAGTATAGAGATCATCAGCATAGGTCTGTAGAGGACAGTAACTCCTCGCCTACGGAAAGTAACAAGTAGGAATAAGGATGCATGTATCTTCTGGCTGTCACAAAGGGTTTCAAAGCACATCCAAGTCATATCCGAAGTAAAACGTCATTGTATTTCCATTTTACAGCTGCAGAAACTGAGGCACAAATCCGTTACTTCTCTTGCCGTAGCTCAAGGAGCTGGTGTATATGGCAGCATCAGGAATGTGGTGCAGGTCTCATTACCTTCTGCTTCACCCACAGAAACATCCTCCTTTTCCAAGGGTCGTCCCAGAAAAAGGGAGATGACTTGAGCAAGGAAACATAAAGGACACAAAATTCTGTTAAAGCAATATTAGGGATAAGAATGTAGACACCCCATATAGGGGAATTCAAAGCAAGGGTTTCCATAGCAGCATTGCTTGGCCATATTGTATATACACTGTTTTGCATTGTGCTCATGATGTCAAAGGCATATTCTAATATCTGTGTGTGCAATATGTCTGAATCTGAGTTGCTATGAAACTTAAGGCTGAATTACACCACGGAGGCATATTGTTGTGGGGTGTTGGGAAGAAATAATAGATCTAGGTTTTGTTAGGATTTTTCTCCAGAGATAATTTTTCTCAGAAAATTGCTGATTTGCCAAAACTGTTGCTATTTTCAGGAAAAGTTGATTCCAGTTTTGTGTTTCATCTTGAAAAAAAAAATGGAGAAAAGTTTTGAAGCTGTCAAAATGGAGTGTTTCAAGAGGGTAAAATGAAATCTTGCATTTAATTAATTAGGTTGTAGTTTCTAGGTTTAATTTTTGAAAACTATTTTTTTTTAACCTGATCAGATATAGAACAGATACTTGAAATTTCTGAAAACCTTGAAGGAATAAAAAGCATTTCCTTTCCCATTAGTTCTGAAGTGTCCTGGGAGTGGCAGGTGACAAGGGAGCAACTGCATCCCCCCACACCATGTGTGGCTGCCCGGAGTGTTGCAGTGGGAGCAGCAGTAGTACAGGTTTCCCCCTGAGTATCTCTCTGCCTACCTGGCACAGGCAGTTTTAAGGTAGCAAAAAACTGCTCAAATCTTTCACAAGGCTTAACTTTCTCTAAAACACCTCAGTATCACCTGTGTATGGTAAGGTTAAGCCTTTGGACCAGGAGGGGTTTGGGTGGGAGCCCCTGTCTCTCACATGCTTAAAAATACCTTCAGCAGATGATGGGATCTCAGCGAGGAGAGAGCCTCTCCCTAATTGATGCCCCACACTAGGGATGATGGGATCTGCCCTCCTCACCGCTGTATGCACGGGGCCTCCTGAGTGACAGCACAGCTCTTCCCTGTGCTCACCCCCCTCGCTCTCGGCACCTCATCCATGCTCTGAAACTCTCAGGGGCAGAAGAAGGAGTGTTGCACCCTGGGCTGGGAAGGAGTGCTCACACTCATGGAAAAGCCCTGTGAGTTATTTTGGCATCACTCTTCCTGCTAGCAGCAGTTTCCTCACTGCCAGCATTCCCAAATGTTGGTGTAGCCTGTATGCCAACTCTCCTTTCTCCCTGCCCCCTCATGTTGCAATTGCTAATTTCTGTGCCTGTGCCTGAAGAGCTGTAGTTTAGACTTGCTTTGCCATGCATTGAAGCCATTCTTGTTTAGGGAAGAAACTGCAAAAGGGGTGTGGGAGAGAGGAAAAAAGAAGAGAGCTGGTTTTTTTTTTCCCTGTGTGGCAGTGACGGATGCTGGGTATTAGAGAGAGACAAGCTGACAAACATCTGAATGAGTGGAAGAGACTTCTAACCCAAAGGGAGGAGTTGTGGTTTAGGTTAAAGCCACAAAGGAAGTGAAGGAGGTTACCACTTTCCTGTCTGTGGGCAGGAGGTTCTCCTTGTGCTCATTTGAAGGCTTAGCTCTAGCTCATTCTTCCCTAGGAACATACTCATGCGCGTACTTCTTGAAAGGAATTCGAGCTGGTGTCTGATCTTGGGAGTGACAAACATCCCCTTTATACACAGAAATCAGCAGGAGCTGGGAGCTAAAGAACTGGGAATCACAGTCTAATTTATGGAGCCAGATATTCTAAAGCGTCTTGTTAAGCCACGTGTCTTGTTTGGTGGTAGATGATGTAGTGTATTTCTCTGTGCTTCTTCTTCTTTCTGACTCCACTCAGATTTTTTTTGTTGTAAATATCTGTATCTTCAGGGCCTGTTGGCTCCCTGCAGGTCTCACTTCTCTCCTGTTCCCCCGTGATTGCCAAATTGCGTAGCCATCCTGCCTGGATCTGGCAGTCTGGTGTGCTGATACAGGACAGATTCTGAATGCCATCAGGTTCCTGACAGCATGGCCTGTGATCAGGATTTTCCTTCATTTTCAGTGCATGCTTTTCTTTTAATGGCGCCGAGGCTTGAGCTGTATGCGATCGAAAAGTTTGTTGTCTCAGCTCTACGGCTTCTCTCTTCATCTGCGAGGAGAGAGCGAGTGGTTAACCCTGGTGTGCTGCACAAGGCATGCCAGGAGGGAGATGAAAGAATACAGAATTGCCCTTAGAAGAGAGCTAAAGCCTTCTCCTGAGTCAGAGGAGCACGGGTGTGCCAGCCGGTATCTTAATCCAGGCTATCAACTGGTGACTGCACAGTTAGAACCACTGTCAGTGACAGTGACTTCAGTATGTGCCGCCGGTGCCTTCTGATTACTGTGCAACTGCTGTACATGAAAAGAGCATCTGAAAGGTGCTCCCTGAAGAGCCGTTTCGTGGTCTCTAACCTTCCATTAACGGCTCACCTTAGCCCCTAACCCTGGCCTTGGGATGCAGCAGAGTCATTTCATTTACCAGGTGTGAAAATCATATTTTGCCATGTGAGGATGATTGCTCTCTCAGGTGTATTACAGCGACTGGGATTGTTTTTTTTTTGTTTGTTTGTTTGGGGTTTTTTAATGCTTTGTTAAAACTACAAGGTATCATTAAAGATTTATATGTGGCAAATGTGTCCTTTTTTGCAGAGTGTTTCCTTTCAGAGACCTACATGGTATTGATTTCAAGTAGATTTTCCTCCTCTGTTTTAAAACATTTCCTTTGCCTATGGATTTTCAGCATTACTCACTGGAGCTGTGTGCAGTACATTCCCCAGACTGTATTATGAAGCCAAAGACCCTTACTGCTGCCCTTCAGGGGCCACTTCTGAAGCTGGAAAGACCATTCATTCCCTGTGCTCACTCAGTCCTGAGCAACTATCCAGCACTGCATCCTGATTACTCCAGGATGTATGCTGTCATCTAACTGAGCCATGGGTCTGCTTCCAGCATGTGCCAGTGGATCCCAGACCTCATCCAGGAACAGCCTTGAGCCATTCCTTCCTCGGAGTGAGCAGCGTTTGTTTGGATGTCTTAAATGTAAAGGAAAACAAGCTGTGTGAGGGGAAGGTGAAGAAACTGGAGTGGTAAACAGCTGAAATTGTAAGGTCATTTGGGTTTGGCATAAGCATTTTATTTGTCAAACACATCCTTGTGGTCATTAGAGTGGGGAACGGGAGTTTCCTTTTGGAGGGGGCAGAAGACTCAGCAGGGAGGCTGGGAATTCTGGCACAGCGCAGATCCCAGAGGAGTGAGGTACCACTGCCCTTTCAAGGAGCAGGCTGATGTCCACCAGCCGTTGCTGTGCCGCAGGATGAGGCCCTGGGATCTGTGTTCTGCTGGTGGGTGAAAGAGCTCGGTGACAGCAGCTGAAGGTGTGGGTTCAGTCATCTACTGGTGTAAGATCATATGTGTAAGATGTTAAAGACTTGGATTCAGACCTTAAAGCATCTGGCTTATGGAATTTGGCTTTGTTTACTGTAGTGTTATAGCCTTAGGGCCACAGAAAGTGCAGCTTTATTGAAATCATTGGAGTTGTGCTTGCTTATGGCAGCAGGGAGCTGGGGACATGTTTTTTTGGAACGTGTTGCCAGGAACATAAACCCTTTTCTTTGGGAGATGCTTTGTAAGGATGACTCAAGTAAGTGCCTGGGAAACATTGTCTTAATGGAAAGAAGACATGGAAATGATCAGGTCTCAGAACAATCTTACTTCTTCCCCACATCTGTGACTTTCAGAGTCCACCATCCTAAGGCTCAGTCCTTATCTCCTTCCTCATTACCATCAAATACTAGGTTTGAACATTGTATACACCACCAAGAGCAGGAACACCCTGGGGGACACTGCAGTTGCTGCTCATGGGGGAAATAGGGACTTGGAAGACAAAGCCTGCTGACCTGCATGGGACCCAGGCAGGCTTGAAGTTGTGTCGCTGGACAGAGCAGCAGCAGTCTTTATCTGATTCTTAAGTGGAATCATTATCTGTGCCTCAGCATTTAAATGTTTACATAAGATTCTTGCTACAGTCTTTGATGCTGGATTCTCATATAAAAGCAATGACCAAAAATACAAGTGGTTCTTAAAGACTGTACACAGAGTATTAACTGCATTTCTTGCATGCTGCTGTATGGACTGCTGGCATTCATTTTGTCTTGGTTTGACAGAGAGGACAACAAAAGGTGCAGGTTGTGGGTAGGAACAGCTTGTGTTGTAAGCAAGTCAAGGCACAGGGAGTGTCCCATCAGAGTTACGTTACCAGGGCAGGTCCCCTAAGCAGCACCATCTCACATGTTAAATGGATGATCTAAAATATAGTGGAAATATAGATGGAAAAGAAGCATGCTGTCCTAGGTGTCTCTCAGGACCTGCAAGGCAGGTATTGTCGGCAGATGTATTCATGCTGGGGAATAAACTGGTGTGGTTTAAAATAAGCCGGCAGATTTTGTGCTCAGATGGACTAGGAACACTCACACAGTCTGTTATTGCAGTTCAGCTGTGAGAGGCCAACACCGTTAGTGGAGAGGGACTAGCAAAATGTTTGGTCAGAAGTATGTCCAGTTATGACATCTGTTGCTTAAGTTGTTCACAGTTTGCACCGTAAAAGTGCATAAGTAAAAATGCAGAGGAGTGAAGCATTTATGTAGCTAGGCCAAAACTGCTGAGTGCCCTCTAATAATGAAGAGTCCTGTTTTTGTTGGTATCATCCTCTCTCATCTGGGACCCTGCAGATCTGAAAGCCGATGATGATTACTGCAGAAGAAAGTCAGCACCACACGATAAGCCAAAGTCTAAACTAACTAGCAAGGGGGAAGATCTGCTTGTTTTCTGTGGAGGGATCTCACTGTTTTATGTAATCTTTACATAGCACCTGTAAATCAGTGACTGGTACTTTTGAAATGTATTTCTTTCATCAAAAGCTATTTGAAACAACAGGTAGCACCTATCCATTCACTCTGAGCTCCCTTGACGTTTTTAAATGACAGATAATGAAAACTGTCTTCATTATAATCTAACAATTTCATCAGATTGTCACCAGCAAACAATGGCAAACTAGAGACTGAACAACCCTCAACTCTACTCTCCCAGGTATCTGTGTGAGAGTACCAGGTGTCTTTTCTACAGCTTCTAGGAAATAGAGGAGGTGATTTGTCAGCTGGGAAGGGTTCTGCTATGCGTGGCACTAGAGGTCAACGGGAACATGTTAAAATCTGTCTGAAAGCCAGTGGTCAGATGGCATAAAAATGGAGCACAAATGCGAGAATGATCAGGAGTGAGAGATGTGGCTTTTCTAACCGAGCGCTGAGTTCTGCACTGCCTTCAGTTTATGAATGGATTTGAAGCCTGGTGCCAAACAGACCATATTGCAGTTGTCTAATCCTTAGGTGACAGAGGCAGGCATGAGCGTAGGCAGAGCTGCATCCAAGAGGACTCATCGGAACAGCCCAGTCAGCCTGGCATTATTGCTACCTGATCTGTGGGAATCAGTCCAGGCCCTGGATCTGAACTGCCACAAGGAAACGTAGTTGAAGGAGCAGCTGTTGGGGTATGGTGCTGGCTTATCTTACCCTGACTGTCTCTCCCCAGCCAACTTTGCTGAAGGGTTGCCTGGGCTGAGCATCAGTCACCCACATCCTTTCCCCATTACCCCCCTCTCCCCCCAAATTGATAGTGTTAACCAAGCTACCCCCCGCAGTTAGATTAAAGGGAGAGTGAGAGCAGAAGAGGCATTCCACAATAAAACATCATTTACACGAGATGGCCGCAGTATGGAAGAGGCTAGCAGGGTGTGAATTATAGGGGTCCAGAGAAGAGAGAGGCTGTGGCAGAGAGAGGGTTATTATTGGAGGACACAGGGAGCAAAATGACGGAGGTGAGGGTGTAGATAAACAGTTAGAAATGGCTGCAGTGGTGTGATCTGGGAGGAAAATCAGTCACTACTTCAGTCACCAGCTTAGGGAGCTGAGTGGTAAATTACAGGCAGGTTAAGACTCCAAGAACATCCGTGACCCTGTGAAATGCTGGAGAAAGAAAAGTTGCAGTAACAGTGAGTAAGACTCAGATCTCATCTAACTGAGCATGAGTATCTCAAGGTGAAATAACAGAAGGAGAGGAGGCGGGAATATTGATTTCTGCCTCACAAAACAGACAACAACGCCTACTTTTTCATAGCAAGAGTTTAACCATTCGCTTTAATGGGCCAGTCTGTGGTACAGGGGGGGGCTTGGTTTCTTTGTGCTCAGTCTAGAGGGGAATTCATGCTGAAGTTGTTTTTATTTTATTACAGCCTTGAAGTTGACACATGAGCAAAATTTTGCCCTCAGACACCTCTGTGCTGGCTTTAGGGGCAGCTGTAGCCCGTGAGTGTGACCCGTCTGTGCTGCTGCCCTGCTGTGCAGCAGGCGGGTACCCGGAGCAGCTGGATGCTGGAGGAGCAGCACTGGAAGGCACAAAAAGCCCGTTATGCCAAGAGAGCTGTTATGTGTGTTGGCAACAGATGACTTCTTCTGTCTGTCTGAGGGCAGAGTTAGCTTCCTTCTATTTATTCTGTGAGAAGGATGCTCCTAATGAGAGGTGCTTTCTTCATCTGGGTACGTCTTTCTCAGAAATACTGCTTTGGGAATGGAAATGTGTTTGCTCGGTTTAACACCATGGAAGCACACACGTGTGCCCTGGCACTGTGGGGCAGGCAGTGCAGAGAATGTGGCTCTGTGGCTATGCAAGGGGGCTTGTTGTCTTGTACCAGGCTCAGCAGGTGGCTGAGTGGAAGCAGGAGGCGAGTTTGGGAATTTTGTGAGCTGCTGCCATGGCTGTTCTCACTGATGTTAAAGATGGCCATGCAAATACAAAGGGAGTGTAAAGTAATGGCTGAGAATCCTAAAAGGCTCAAGAGTCAGGCATTTCCACAGACAAATTTTCCTGGCAGCACCACAGCACTCAGTGTGTGTCAGCAGTTCCCTGTAAGACATGGGGACAGTGTGGTGGAAGCAGTGTTTCTGGGCAGTCACTGATTTTGGAGTCTTCTGCATGCCAAAATTTTCCACCTTTGTTTAGTATGAATTCATATTTTTCATGTGTTGCATGAGCATATGTTTCCCCAGATTCTGTTTACCTGATTTCCCTTCTGAATCAGTATCTGTTCTCTCCTTCTTCTCCCTTTTTTTTTAATCATAGGTAATAGAGCTGAGCATTTATCTCTTTGGCTGCATGGTCTTTGCCTCATACCTGCTTATTGACTTGAGAGATGACCTTCTAAATAGGGCAAGAGCTTCCTGCAACTGGAATGTTAGAATACGTGGGATTTGTTCCTCACACCAGAGTGTGTTGAAGGGTGTCTTGAATGGTGGCAGATCATGTCTTGAAGGGTGGCAGATCAACAGTAAGGCTTTGTGGAGATCCAGAAGAGTATTTTAACCATAGGTGCAACTCCCGTGCTCCAGCCCAAGCTTGATTAAGGCTCAGATTTTTTGGATGTTCATGTGAACAAGAAAACACAACATCAACTGTTTCTCTCTTTCCAGTACAGACAGGAAAGTGAGAGAAAGGCCTTTCTTGCCCGGGTAAGTTTGCCATCATCTGTACACTGTAGCCTTAGGGGATGTTGTGCAGCCAGTGCTGGTCTGATCTATCAGCCAGTCTCTTTCCCAACACAGAGTTCTGTGCCCTGTGCAGCCAGCTGGGCAGTAGCCATTCCTGTGATTGAGCTACAGATTGTCTTCTGCCAGCAGTGAGGGCAGAGGTGGGGGTTTGTGTATGTGTGTTTTAGGGAGGGATGTGTGTGAGTGTGAGTGTGGATCATGACACTGATAGGGAAATACGTGCATTTCCCTCCTCTGTGAAGTCCCACACATGTTGGGGTGCAGAGGGGCTGTTCACCCCAATCACGTTAAGAAAATGTTTTCTGGTGGTTTTTGCAGGATTGAGGTTCAGCAAAACTGAGGAGACTCGGGATAATGTCTAATACCAAAAGACACCGAACAAGAAAGAAAGCCACAACAATCTCTCCCCCTCCCCCAGGCCTGATTTCCTAATCTTTTAGGAATGATTTACAATAAATAAAAGGCTTTCTGAAAGAAGGGTTTTTTTCCAAGTTAACAATGGATGTTAAACTACCCCTCCCTGTGGCCCTTTCCCATCTCTTTCACATTGTCCAGCTTTAGACTTCATCCTGCAGCAAGATTCATGAAGGCAGCTCCCCTGTGCCCATGCAGAGAGATCACGGCGGTATGCAAACCATAATCACCTGGATTCCTTACAGAAATGGGTTGTTTCCTTTCGAGAAGGCTCATTAGAGCATGCAGCCCTGTAAAACTCAAAGCTGGTAAGAAAATGGTTTCATACAGCCTGATCTCCCTCTTGTCCTGCAGCTTCTCTGATCATCTACACCAGAGCAAAAAAACCCCAAACCTAAAGCAAACAAACAAAGCAAAACATCCTCCTAATGGTGTGTGTTCTTCACTTCCAACAGTGATGGTGGTTTTACACCCACTTTGCTCAGGTGTACATGAATGCAGGTCGAAAGGCACTATAGAGAGCAAAGCTCTTAAGGAGTTAGTGGAGCTTCCCTGCTGGAAGGTTATAATTGCACAGAAAGAGGGAAATCTTGCCTCAGCAGACAGGAAATATGTGATGCAATTTAAGCACAGTTGCTAGAGATAAAATAGCCCATAAACTGGAAAAAAAAAATAACGTAGGGAACATTTTGCATGGCCCAAATGTGCCATGTCAAAGCTAATAGCAAGGGATCCTGTGACTGCAGGAGCAGCAGTGTACTGGCTACAGATGCATATGGTGATGACTGCCTTTACCTGCAAGGAGGAGTGCACGTCCCTCATCCTGGGTAAGACATCCTTCTTGCCGGTGACGGCTTTTCTCCAGGCAAGGTTTTTGAGTTTTAATGACTGAAAAAGCCCAATCTGCTGTTGCATTTGAGGTGAAAGTTTTTTCATGTGGCATGACTGTGTGGCTGGAGAAGGTTCCGCTTTAGCGAGTGGATGGTCAGGAGCAGGGTTGAACTTCAGAAGAGGGTAATGCCTCCAGCCTTGGACAAGCTAAGACTCCATGTCGCCATTTCGCCTTCCCTCAATCCCATCTTCAAAAGTTCCTGTTCCTCAGATGTTTCTACCTCCTCCAGTTGTGCCAGTTCAGCTGCTTGTGGAGATGAAATCTGCATCGGAGCTGGTCTGGTGTTAAGGATTTATCCTTGTTCGTAGGGCTTTTAAAAAAAAGTTGGATTGTTTAAGCAGCTCACCTATGAGTGTAGCTACATGAATAGTTTAGCTGGCACAAGTGAGCGGCAATAACTGAGAGGCACGGCAGGATCCTCTAAAACTGGGTCTGCTGTAGATGGAATAGTGAAACAGAGCCACAGCCCTACACGCTCTCAATGTTACTTGCATGAGTAGCTCCATTGTGCTTCAGTGGGACTCTACTTACACATGTAAAATTAAGTGTTTGCAGGGCTGGGCCCTTAAAGAGAATAAAAGCTGTGATTAGGGTGTGCCATGCTCTGAACCATGTGCAGAAAGTGTCATGCAAATGTCTTTAGCTGACTGGGCTATCTTGTCTGATACGCGAGACCCACAGAATTGAAGCTCCTGTGGCAACTTTCCTTCGGATTGGTTTGCTTTAATGGAAGAAGAGCCTTCTTTTTGAATAGACGGGCTGATCTCCTGTCCTCGCTGCAGACAGGGAGTTGAGAGGAGAGCGCACACAGTGTGGTGAGAGCTGTAATGTTTCCAAGATGTTCTTGGATTTACCAGTGTTCTAAAGAGCCGGGACAGCTGGCTTCTCTGGGGCAGCTTTTATGAGGTTGGCCGAGGGAGGGCAAGGCCCCAAAGCGGGGGGCTGCTCTCGAGGCTGGCACTGACCGTTCCGCCGTCTGGGGCTCTGCTACCTGAAATCCTGACTTACAACCTGTCTTTGCAGTTAAGATCATTTGGGAGCCTGTTGTTGTCAGTTCCCATGGTAAAACCCTTCAAGGACAGCGGGAGGAAGGGAGGGATTTCTCAGCGGAGAATTCCTGCCTCGGGAATTCACTGCTGTGGCGGATTCCCAAAGGTGGTGGGTGAAGTAGCGACTTAACTCTTGAGAGTGAAGCAAAACACCTTGATAGCTGCTCTCCGGAGCCCCGGAGAGGAAGGAAGAGACTTAAAGCCGTTGGAGGGGAGAGGCTTGGTGTGGTTATTTGAGACCGCTGCCTGCAGAGTTGCACAGTCATTTATAACTGTTTGAAATGTGGGGGGATGGGGTCGGGGGGATGGGAGGGGAGTCGGAGGAACCACAGCATCTGCAAACTAGTAGCATTTTGCGCTCCTTTTCCCCGGTCTGACTCCTCAAGGGACAAGACAGCGAAGTACTGGGTCAGAGGAGGGAGGAGAACAAAAAAGGCAGTGCCGCTATCACCTCGTATTTTATCGCTGCTGTGGCATGTTGTCAGGATTGAAGCACGGGGTAGGATTTTCAAAGGTACCTTTAGAAAACGGAAGTTGGGTGCCTGGCTTCCTGAGGCTCTCCCTAGAAAAATCCCAGCCTCTATTGCCCAGGGGAAACAAACCTCCTTTTAAGCAAACCACGACGGGTTCCTGGTGTGGGTGAGAGCGAGACTGGGTCTTCTATCTGAGGCACTGTGAGGCACATCTCTTCCTCTCACCATGGATGGCTGCCTGGCTGGTCTGCTCTGCGAAGCCACTGCCGTGGCAGCCTTTCCTGGGCTCAGCCCACTGGTGCGGGATGAGTCAAGGAGAGGTGCAGTAGTGGGTGTTACATTTTGTGGCCCATCAGTGTAAAAAGCAAAGGAGGTTTGTACATCAGGATTAAAAGGGTTTGTGGAACCGATGGCAGCAAAGGTGGCGGTTCTGGTGGAGCCGATCGGTTGGGTTTCACATCCCACACTGCAGCTGTAGAAGGCGCTGCCGGGATCACTGGAAAGGTGCAGGTGGGGCCGGTGTCAGTAGGGGAGGTGGAAAGACTCGTCAGAGACCGCAGGTTTTCACCTTCGGGGATAGTGGATCCTGGGAAATTTGTAGCCTCAGGGACTTGTCTGGAAAAGGTGTCAGTGGGCTGAAAGTCTGTCCAGCGCCAACTGCTTCGGGTCTCTGGTCTGCAAATCAGAAAGGACTGAAACCCCATTCTTAGGGAGTGTCCCCCTCAAGGAAAAGTATCTGGGGAAGAGGTGATAATTCCTACTCAGGAAGCTTGTAAAGAGTTCTTTGACGGGGTTTCCACGCGGGCATGGACAAGGGGAGGAGAAGAGCAGGGCAAAAAGTGGAAAAGCCCCTTAGGGCTGGGAAGCTGAGCAGAGAGAGGAGGTTCTTTTATCTGCCAGAGCAACGCCCAGTGTGAATGGCTGCGCTGAAAGGGTCTTCTTCCAAAGAGTTGGGTTGTTTAAAAGTGGGAGTTGGACAGGGTGGGAGTCGGACAAAGAATGGGTCGTTTGAGGATAAAGGGAGAGGGAGGACACACTCTGCCTTTCTGTTCACTGGTGGTGTGTTGGGCAAACAGGTTATTCAGGCATCGCGGATATGCAAAGCTGATCAGCTGGCTCTCTCTGCTCGGCGGGTCTCTGCATCGGTGTGCTTGGAAAGCTCTTCCTCGCAGCCCGCGAGATCGCCCATTTTAAGAAACATTTTTGTGGAGGTGAAGGAGGGAGGATTAGCGGATGTCGAAAGCCCTCTTTTCACAGAGTAAATCTCGGGTCTGAAAAGGGCGGCGGATTGCTGCGAATCTTCAAAACTCCTCGCTGCCAGTTCGAAACCGAACCACATTTGATATGTCTGATCCCCCAAGCACACGGAGCGTTTGTCCAGGATGGGGCCCTTGAGCGTATGTTAGGAGTTGATAGGTTGTGTCTGTTTGCCATTACTGCCTGGTCCCTCCCTGCTCAGCTCCGGGCTGCTGCTTAACCCGGTGCTTTCTCCCACCAGAGAAACCAGCCCTGGGATCTCCCCGCCGGTGGGTGCTCTGAGGCGGGGGGGTTGCTCAGCAAGGAGCTGCTTCTCCTCCCTCACGCTCTCATCCCGCCTCCCTCACGGACGTGTGTGGAGAGGGGACATGTGCCAGCGGCACCTCCAGCCGGCTTCCCCCCGCAATTCCCGGGGCGTGGAACCCCCCGCACGGGCGGCAGGCGGAGGCTGGGGGTTGGGGGGCAGCCGGTGCCGAGGAGGAGGAGGGCGGGCCAGGGCACCCGCCGTCCCTCATCCCAAATCCCCACATCCCGCATCCCCCCGGCGGGGGGGGGGGGAGGGAGGGGGGAGCGCGTGCCGCCCCTCAGGGGCCCCGCGCGCCGTTTCCGTTCCGGGGGGGCCGCCGCGGGTGGGGGGGGGGGCAGCAGGGCGGGCCCCCCGCACGCGCCGCCTCAGGGGGTGGGGGGAGGGTCGCTCCCCGGCCCACACCGGGGGCGCCTTCCTTGCGGCACCGGGGCGGGCAGCGGGGCGGGCACGGGGAACGGGGCGGGGGAGGGCGACTCTCGCTGAGGGGAGTTGGGGGGGGGTGGGGGGGGCGTTAAGAAGCGCTTGGGGCGCACGGTCTCTTTAAAAGGGGAGAGAGGGCGTGGCCGCCGCGGGACGGGGGGACGGGCTATGCTAATGAGAGGGGCGGAGCCTATCCGCCCTACCGCGGTGGTGGGGGGGGGGGGGGGCCTGTCCCTTTAAGGGCCCGGCTGGTACCACCGGGCGGGCGGAGGGGGAAGGGATGCAGGCCCCGCCCACCGGCTGGGGCTTGGCTGGTGAGGGGGGGGGCCGGGCGATACCAAGTGCGCGGCGCGGGGAGCGAGAGGCGGTCCCGCCGCCGGCCGAGGGAGTAGCGGACGGTACCATTGCCGGGGCGGGGCGCGCGCGACGGGCGGTACCATTCCCCTCTCCGCGGGTTGCGGGACGCGGCGGGAGCGGGGGGGGGGAGCGGGAGGAGTGGAGGGGGGGGGGAAGAACCGGCGAAGGTGGGGGGGGGGCGGGGAGGGGGGAGCGGGCGCGAGGGGCTGCGCTGGGCGGTACCAAGTGCGCGGGGCGCGGGGGGGAGGCGCCGCCGCCGGCGGACAATGGAGCCTGTGTGTGTGTGCGGGAGGGGGACGGAGCCGCCGCACCGCCCCCGCCGGCCCCGCGCTGAGCGCCGTGAGTGCGGGCAGGGAGCCCGGCACCCGCACCCGCACCGCCCGCACGGAGCGCGGGAGTCACGGGGGGGCGGGGCGGGGGGGGGGGGGGGGGAGACGGGGGTGCCCCGGAGGAGCAGGAGAGGGGAGATCGGGGGTGCCCGGGGGATGCGCTGAGTGGAGGGATGTGTGGGAAGCAGGGAATGTGCTCCATGGGATGTGTGGGGAGCGTGGGATGTGCTGGGAGCTGTGCTCCATGGAGGGGTCTGTGGGGAGCAGGGGATGTGCTCCATAGAGGAGTCTGTGGGGAGCAGGGCATGCTCCAGGAGCTGTGCCCCATGAGGTGTGTGGGGAGCAGGGGATGTGCTCCATGGGATGTTTGGGGAGCATGGGATGCTCTAGCAGCTGTGTTCCGTGGGGTGTGTGGGGAGCAGGACTCCATGGAGGGATGTGTGGGGAGCAGGGGATGTGCTCCATGGAGGGATCAATGGGGAGCAGGGAATGCTCCCGGAGGTGTGCCCCATGAGGTGTGTGGGGAGCATGTGACGTGCTAAGAGCTTTGCTCCATGGAGGGAAGTATAGGAAGCATGGGATGTGCTGGGAGCTGTGCTCCATGGAGGAATGTGTGGGGTGCAGGGGGTGTGTTCCATGAGACCCCCTTCCTCTTTTTTCATCCCCCCTGCACCTCCGGAGCAAGGGATGTGCTCCATGGAGGGATGGGTGGAAAGCAGGTAGTGCTCCACGAGCTGTGCTCCATGGAGAGATCTGTGGGGAGCAGGGGATGTGCTCCATGGGATGTGTGGGGAGCACGGGGTACCTGGGGCTGTGTTTCGTGGAGGGATGTGTGAAGTGCATGAGATGCTCTTGGAGATGTGCTCCATGGGATGTTTGGGGTGCAGAGGATGCCCTGGGAGCTGTGCTCCATGGAGAAATGTGTGGGGCACAGGAAATTCTCTTGGAGCTGTGCTCCATGGGATGACTGGGGTGCTTTGGCATGCACAGGGAGCCCTGGAGGCTGTGCCCTGTGGAGAGGCACATGGAATGCTCTGCCCTGCATTGTGGTGCAGGGGATGCCCTGGGGGCTGTGCTGTATGGAGGAATGTATGGGATGCTCCTACTTGCAGCAGATGCCAGAGGGGGTTTGCCGTGGGAAGGGGTGTGTGGGTTGTCCTGGGTTGCAGTGTGGGTGCGTGGGATGCCCCGAGAGCTGTGCTTCGTGGAGGGATGTGTGGGGTGCTCTGGGGTGCAGTGGGTGCCCACGTGGCTGTGCTGAGCTGGGGGCACTGGGTGGTGCTGGGGGCACTGGGTGTCCACGTGGCTGTGGGGTGGCACTGGGGTGCTCTGAAGACCAGGCCGGTGCGTGAGGTGCTCTGAGGTCTGTGGGGTGCCCTTGGGGCTGTGCCGTGGAAGAGGACGGTGTTGGGTGGATTAGAGAGGTGGCTCTGGGATTCCAGTCCCATTGAGGGGCTGGGACATGGGATGGGAGGGGCTGCAGCACCAGGGCTGGGCTGTTGGATTGGGAGTGGGAAGTGTCCTAGGAGAGAGAAGCTGGAGTAAGTGGGGTGGGAGCTGCGTGTGTGAACTCTGCAGTGGAGGTGGAATGAGGGGCTGGGGCACAGAGGTCTGCAGAAGGGATGTAGGGATTGGAATAGAAGGTGGGAACTGCAGCGATGGGGTGGGAGATGGTGTGTTGGACATCAGATCATCTGGAATGTGTTGTGAGGAACGGATAGGCGGCTTTGTTGCAGGAAAGGCAGAGGTGAATGAAGCAATGTGGAGTATGAGGTCTGCTGGGGAGAACTGAGTTGATACATGAGGGGATGGATGTAGTGATGAAAGGATGTGAGGAGCTGGGACTTGAGTCATTGGGAGAAAGGGACATGGGAGTGGGACTGTGGTATGGGGAGGCATTGGGAGCCAGAATTTGGGGTGAGCAGGAAGCGCTTTCAGCATGGGTGGTGCAAGTGGTCATGAGGGAAACTGTAGGGCTCCAGAGCTGGGAAAGCAGTGTAGGTAGTTCAGGAGAGCAGGAATCCAGGGAAGCTGAGCCTGTAGTGTTGAACTGGTATGTGGCATAGCTGTGCAAGAGGAGTTTGTGGGACACTAAGAGTGTGGGAGGGGATCTTGTATATCGGGATTGTGGGGAAGAGCAGTATCTGACAAGGCAGGGGCAGTGTTTTTACTTGGAAGTATTCCTGCTAGGTAGAGGAGAGGCATTTTGTCTATGTGTGAGGCAGTCTGTGCCCTGGCTGGCTGCCGAGGGGGATGAGAAAGGCTAAATCTGTAGAAACACTGCAAGTTCATGAGGTCAAGGGTTGGATAATGAGGAACAACTGAACGCTGAAGACCCCAAATGCTCAGGGAAATGATGAGACGGGTAGATGCAGGAAGGCAACAAGGCTCCACTTCTAAGATGAGCGAGGGCACCCTGGTTTTCTGTGTAGTCCAGCTTTTTCTTCGTGAGGTCTCAGTGTAGGTGATGGAATAATGGGACCAGAAAGGCCTCTGCTGATGGAGCATTTGGGATTTGGAAGGTGGATGTTGCTCGTGGAGGGGAGACAAAGTGTGAGGACACAGATGGGAGGAATCCGATGTGACAGTCAACTGTGGGTTGCTATTTAGGTATAAAAAATTAGGGTGGGATGATGACGTGATTAGTGGCTTAATAGTAAACTGCATGAGAAATCAGAGAACTGTCATGCAGCAAAGAAAGAAAGAAAATATGAAAGAAGTGTTAGTAGGTTGTAGAACAGTTCAGAGACCACCAGTGTGAAAGGGAAGATGCTTTTACTCTCCAGATGCCAAACCTAACTTGGACTCTGAAACTGGTCTGGAAATGACCATGAACCTCACTTTCTGGGAGAGGAACATCAAGTCTTGTAGCTCTTACCTGGTAAAGTAACACCACCTTGGTCTGGGCAGAGAAGAACGGGTTGTGCCAAGTCAAGTTTGTCTCATAAAGCTTCCCTGTTGGTGACTTGTTGTTCTTCTGTCAAAACACAGTTTGAGGAAGTGGAGGAGACAGTTATTCCAGTTTTTAGGGGTTCCAGTAACACTTTTTTCCTTGAAAGTGTTTTGTCCGTGATTTCTTTGTGAAAAGCCCACACAGACATAATAGAACGCTCTAAGCATCCTTAAATGCATCAAGCTTTAAAAGCAAGAGGAAAAAATTGATGTAGTTTTTTATTTTCTTCTGTTTTGTTGGGTCATTTGGTCAGTGATTGCTCAAAATCTTTCAAAAACAAATGTTGAAAAGCTAGGCAAGGCATTACATTAAATAAAAGGGTATGGAATGAAAGAATTAACGTACCTAAACAGCTTTATTCCCGCTTCTTTTTGTTTACCTCTCTGCTGCTTTATATGAGGTCTTGTCATGCCCGATTTCTGCCTGCAGTGGGGTGTTACAGTTGTTGGACTGGTGAAGTTGTGTGTTCATCCTGTGGCAATGGAGCTGTGCTCACAGAAGTGCACATAGCAGAGGGATCTGCTCTCTCCCCTGAATTACAAGGGCTGATTTGGTGAGGTTTAATAGCCATTTTGGAGAAGTTGGCATGATGGCTCTGTTGTGCAGTGTGGATTTTTTTTTCTTTTAATAGTGATCTCCAATGAGATTATTTTTAATGAATGTGTCCTTTTTTTCTTACTCAGAGCATAAAAATGGCTCAAGGGCTCATATTCTTTCCCTGCCTCCCTTGCTGGCCTCTCCTCAAACAACAAAAGAAAGGCATCTTTCTTTTTTTAACTTGAAGTTAGCAACGATGTCAGTTTTGGGATTTGGCAATTTTCTCAGTGGGGCGAGTGCGTTTTTGTTTTGTTGTTTGGTTTGTTTTTTTTTTTTTAATTTTCTTTTTTTTTTTTCAAATCTGGGGGTTTTGGGGTCGGTTTTTTATTGTGGAGAAGGGTCTGGGGGATCTTGGGTCTCACTGCACTTGTGTGAACTCTTAACACCTTAATTGAAGGGGTGGAGATGCTGAATCACTAACAAAGACCTCCTTTATCCAAAATGTTAATCAATCATTGACGTTAAATAAGTGTGAACAAAACCAAGCAAAAAAAAACCCCACCCTAAACAAGTTTTTGTGTAAGTTCCACTCCCATTCAGCTGCTCATCTTTGGTCAGGTTAACATTCTTTTGGGGATGTATTTTGTGCGTGTGTACTTGATTTTTGCAATGTTTGGTAAAAGTTCTGTTGCTGACTTCCCAGTGTAGTTTTCCCAGTACCGATTATGTAGCTCAGAGATGCAGTAAAGATGTTTTGGGGGAAATTGTGATCTCCTCTGGTGTGAGGGAGTAGCTGGACTTTGACAGTACCGTTTTGACCATCTTTTTGTATTTGTTTTGGGGAGGTCTTTTGCTTTTCTCTCTTGAGATCAGTTAATTTGTTTATTGGTCAACACAGTCTTCTAAGCTAGGCTGGACCTGAATTTTGATGTGAAAGAAAATAAATAGTTTCTGTTCATGCAACCAGAAACTTTGTGGATCTCTTCTGTATATTATGAATACAAAGAGTGTGGACTCTCTTCTTTCTTCCCTGTGTTTCCCCCCTTGCTTCCCCCCCCCATCTTGCATTTCATCTGTACAGTTCATGGCTTGGATTCATTGTATTCGGTTAGGGTCAGTCCACAGCCAGAGAAACTACATTTGTTACAAACTATCCAAATATAGAAACTAAGGCAACTACAAGCCACAAGGCCAAAATGTTCATATACAACCGCTTTTCTGAGCAGTTTAATGTTTGAGGTGGATAGGAATGGAGTACCTTTGATCCATATTTCCTAGCTATTCAGGCTTGTTGCTCTGTAACATGTCTTCCCATACCTATTTTTACATATTTCTCTCTAGATGTTTTTTTCCTCTGAGTTCCTGACATGCTCTGTCGACTCTCTTGCCTTACAAACTGTGCCTATGGCTTAGGAATTTTGTTAGTCTTTTATAAATTCAATAGGAAAAGAAATCAAAACCCAACCAACAACAGCTTTATTCTGTGGAGCAATTTACACTCAAGTGAGTATTCTAACTAATTTCTGTCTTACATGTGACCTGTGCTGCCTCACAGGGCTTCATCTCCTCTGCTTTCTAGAAGTTTACCAGAATTTCTTCAGAGCAATGCAGGCAGCCTTCATAAAATCCTTCTAACTAGCTCGTGTGGCCTTGGACTTGACAGAAATCCCTGTGCCTCTCTAAGTTCTGTGGTCTGTTTACATAGATATGAAGTCCTTTAACCCAGCAAGTTTTGCTGTGCGCTTGGATTTCCTGCTTGCAAGCTCTGCTGGAGTCCCTCTAGTCTTTCTGCTGGCAAAGTCAAGGTGTTGGTTAACTCAGGTTTTCAGAGCAATTTGTGAATGCAAGGAGATTTTATTGCTGAGTTTCTGTCCAAGCACTGCTCTGCCTATTGGATTTAAATTAGCTTTCCCCCACATGCTTGTCTGTTGTGTTTTAGGAGTCTAATCATTTTGGAGCTTTGATCTCCTTTGTGGCAAGGACTATACAAGTCCAGAAGAACAGGAACCTTCTTCATGATTAGGAATTCCTGATAATGTCAAAGAACTTGAACAAAAAAAAAAAAATCCTGTCTGTTGGGAAACTTCTGAAGGGTTGCCTTTAAAACCACTCAGGCTCACAAACACTAGTTAGCAAAACTAGGTGATATTTGAATGTGCTGAATCCAAGTGAACTTGTTCCAGTGTTGACTTTTAATTTATATTTTTGAAAAAGCAGGGCTGTGCTTTGTGGCTGCACCCTTACCTGTAGGCCTAGCACTAGCTAGAGTTGTCTTGTGAGGAGTGCTTGCCCATTTTGACTCTGCGCCACCTTGCTGGTGCTACTGCTGGAGCAGCTGGATGTTGAAAGGATCCAGGAGTTGATCTGGATTATTAGTGGCCTGGCAAAAAAAAAAAAAAAAAAAAAAAAAGCACGGTTGTTTGGGCACATCAGACAGTGTGGTACAGCGGTAGAAGTAAATATTGGTGGCAGCAGTTCTTTAAGCTGGCATTGCTGCCAAAAGGAGTGCTCATCTAACTATACCCCAAGAGTCTGCTAAACTTGCTAAATGTTTTTTTACACCTGTTTGTTACATCTTCCCTTGCCTGAGAACAGTTGCCTTCAGCTTACCTTGTTCTTTTTGCCAAAAATCATCTCTGAACATAGAGGCAAGGTATCAAAAGAGAAACCCTCTTTAAAGGAGCTTTAAGCAGGGCAAAGAGAAGGCTATGGGGGTTTAGCTATGGAGAAGTTTCTGCTGCGTCAAGACTGCCTGATGATACAGAACATGCACTGTAAATTGACTATAGACTATTTAGTGTGGTTGCAATTAAGCAGTGAAATTCATGCTGTGAGAATCATCAGGAGCAAGAATTCAACAAGAGTTAAAAAGCATCAGATGTCTGTAGGAATATGAAGAATATTCAATTATCGTAATCAGTGACAGTAGAAATTTTGGAAGAGGTATTAAGCCTGTGGTCTAAACCTTGTTTTTTATTCTGTTCTAACAGATGTGCTGCTATATTGGGAAAGAGAGGGAGGGAATAGCTTGTTATGCCTGGGTTTGCTGCAGGGTTCTCACACACTTCTCTGGAAACTTGATTGAGACCAGTGTGTGAGATGTGACATTCAACTGCACAGGCTTCTGGTTGGATCGTGGTGAACCATCCTGAAATCTGATCTGAGCTACCAAAGTGTGGCTATGAGAGGTGAACTGCTGCTACCCAGCTTTTTACATTTGTTTTACTCCTCCTTCCGGGGTTGTTCTTACCTGCTCTTTGTCAGGGTCGGGTCTGAGCACTCTGGTTTTGATCTGCTTTGGCAACACTCATTTGACTTTATTTTAAAGACTGCTATGAAATTTTTACTATATCTAAAGATTGAATGTTACCTATTTAGAACAGATAGATATGCACCATGATTCCTTTCTTTTCAGACAGACTTAAAAGGAGAGGTGAGATTTTTCCTTGTTTAGCCTCTAAGAAGGAGCTTGTGGAATAGGGAAGGGAGATGAACAGGGGACTGTAAGGTGGTTGGCCCATTTTTTAAAGCCTAGGTAGAATCAATGAAATCCTTTTGAATGCAGTGTCCTCCAAGAGCTCGCTGAAAACTGGGTGCTGTAGTCTAGAAAACAGTGCTGGGTTTAAGTGCTCCTTAGTGATGCAGTCTATGACAAAAGGAATACTTGATACACACAATAATTTAGCTGCCTATGGAATTGAGGGAGAGTTAATGTTTTCTGTATTGAGTTCTGAGCAGTTGTTGTTCCAGCACAGATAGCCCCACGCAGCTGCCTGTCCAGCTCCTAGCATTTGCAGTTACTGTGAGCTGGTTGTCATTTTCTCTTGTTCTCATGGCTGTTGGGCCTCCTAAGAAAGCAGTGCCACTGTGGTTCTGCTCCTTGGCTTTCCAGGGGGGCTGTCTGCGTAGCTGCAGGGCAAGGGAGCTTTAAATCACTGACCCATCTTGTCGCTGGATGGTCTCCGTGTGCCTGTTGTTGTCCTCTGTGCCTTCTGAACAAAGGGTGCAGATATCTGTTTTACCTTATCAGGGGGCAGTTGGGGCCCATGGGCTCTTTTAAAACCAGGTTAGGTTTGATTTGGTGACGAACTTGAGAACAGAGCTTGTGATTTATCTACTCCACTGTGTTACTTACGCTCTACAAATTGCTTTAGGTCTGTGAGTCTGCTGGTGTATGTTGTGTCAAGCTATCTTTGCCACCTTTGCAGTGTGTATAGAGTTGTGAAGACCTGAACAAAACCTCTGGTATAGTGGTTCGCTGATAAAAACACTGGGTAAGAGCAGCGCCAGACCATTTTTCAGGTGGCTCAGAGCTCTGCTTTCTGCATTTTGCTAAACTGACTTCTTCAGGTGTCTTGATATCGCTGTTCCACTGCCTGTGAAATGGCAGTGTTTTATCTATGTACCAATCTGGATTTGTTTGAGGGTTGATTAGAAATGTATTTGCAGTGTAATATAAAACCAAGCTGTAGCCTGTCGAGGTGAGCAGCCACAGCTTCAACAGTGAGAGCTGTTACAGTGGAGAGTTTAGGCCGTCCTGTGCGTGGAGAAACTCTTCTCAGAACTTCTAGTGGAATGGAAGTTTTCCACCACTTTTTATATGTATTTGTGAGAAAGGAGTAAAGAACTTCAGGCCAAAATGACTTGACAGCTTGTTAGCAAGAAAACACTTTCTTCTGTCTCTTAAAAAAAAATAAATATACATATGTGTATGTATATATATATATAAATTTTAACCTTCTTGTGGTTGGGCATAGAAGGTTGAAACTGTCAGGCAAATAGCCACCATCCAGCAGCAATGCTTCTGAATGCTCTGGTGGAAGCCAGCTTTGATTTGACAGTTATGAGTCTTTGAAAGTAGCGCTGTGTTTATACAGCACAGTAAATACTTTGAAGTGCGTTAGGCTTTGCTGTACATGCGTGGCTAACTGGAGGAATATTAAATGCCTACATCTTGTGTTGAGTGAGGGAGGATCCCGCAGCAATTGGAATTGCATGCTCCTCGTAGTTTTATAAGATCATGTCAAAGCAGTAGATTTGATAATGGACCTGATTATGCAATTGCTTAATTTCTTGTCAAAATAACATTTTTTTACATGCGGTGTTCTGAGATCTTTGAGGTGACCTCATGTTATTTATCAAATGTCAGTTTTTCATCCCAGCAGCTTTGATATAATCATGTAGCATCGTGGAGCACTGTGTACATGCAGTCTTTGCTTGCTGGAGTTCTTTGAAGTGCCTTACTCCTCAGAAGAGTCATTGTTGTGTGGAAGATCCTACATTTAAGGACGAGGAAAGCAGTGTGGAAGCGCCGCACTGGGTGGCTAAAGGTCGTGCTATGTCTCATGTGCCTGATGTGGGTCTAAAAGCAAAGAAGTGAGGGGTTCATTGCACCCCCTGACACTCACCTTACCCAGCAGTAAGCTGCAGGGCACAGAGTAACCCTCCAGCTCTGTCCCTGTGGGAATGGCAGCTTTGTGGTGCTGAGCTCCCAGGGTGCTCAAGAGCAGCAGGAAGAGAAGAGCAGAGGGTTGGCTGGTGGTGACAGTCCTGAAGGAAAACTGGCCCAACAGGCAGTGCTGGAAGGTAGTGATGCTCAGGGGAGCCTTGAAAAACTGCTCATTTGGGATGAGAGAGACCAAATGCCTGTGAAGATGAAGGTTAAAATGTAGGAAGGTGTGTGGGTTGCCCCCAGCGACTCTGAGGGGCATCGTGTGTCATGGCCCCTTGCAGCAGAGCAGGGAGTGACTGCTCGCTGTAGCACTGGGTTTTCCTCAGAGCAGCTCTGTCCTGTACTGACCCATCCCAGCCTCACTTAGCTCATGAAAACTGACAAGATTGCAAGCCCAAGGAGTTATGCCTGAGGATTGCTTCTTATCTTTCATTCTGGAAGCCTGTTGAAGGGATGCTGAAAGGAAAGGGAAAAGCCCTTTTTTTTTTTTCCCCAGGCTGAACTGATAGGTGACTTGTTTCTCCCAAGCCTTCTGGTCAAGCAGTGTGGCGTTACTACTTGTTGAAGAACAAACTGATGTCTCCTCGGTCCTGTCTTCCCATCCATTATTTCAGCGTATTTCCCCCCACTCCCTTCCCACAGATTATTTTCTAGATAATGGGCTGCTGGCAAGCGTGATACAGATGTCTTTTACCTATGGCTGTTCATGCAGATGTCCCTATTAAAATTTTTGAAAAAAGAAACCCAGAGAAGTAAGGGAGAAAAGACTGCCTCTGCCTCTGAACACGTTGCCTAACTCCTGAAAAGGAGATGAAATTTTGACAGAAGTCAAAGCAGTGAAACTCTTTATTGTTGTCCACCGAACATGCAATGCTGACTGATGCTGGGGCTGTTAACTGCTAACATGATGTGGAAGGCCTGTCATATATTAGGGAAATACTGTTAAAACATTTCTTGAAAAATCCCTTATTGCTCGAGCTGTTGATCTTTACCGGTGTTAACAGCAGTAGGAATTGCAGGGCAGACGGGCTGCTGCTCAAGCAAGTGACACCCCACGTAAGGTGCTTAAAGCTCCAGCTGTAAAGTACATAGACTGCTCCCGGCATTGCTAACAGAGGTGGAGCTGAACTGGTGCTGGCAGCTGTGCAGGAGTGCTGAGCTGAGGTCAGTGTGACGTTGTGACACGCTGCGGGGTGCGCAACGGCGTCCCCCAACGCCCTGGCAGCAGCCTGGCTGACCTGCAAATGCCACTGCTGCTGGAGAGGCTGAGATGGCATGAACACCAAGGGGAAGCGCTCATAGCATGCCTGTACCCAAGCAGATAGTTGTACCTTAGGTTTTGAGTTTGGTGTGTTTTTTTGTTTGTTTGGTTTTTTTTTTTTTTTTTTTTAAGGATTTTTCTTTTTGGCATTTTCCCCCAGACTGATTTCTGGAATTGTGTCAGAATCTGCCAAGAGCTTGTTTGAGTCCCAGGTGGACCAAGTAGTTTGAGTGTTTTCTACATAATAGCAGCTGGGAGATTGAAAGGCTCTTCGTGCCTGTCTCTGTACACCTTGGATCTGCTCACCAGCATCCGTAAGTGTCTGTCTCCTCCATTACTTTGGGGAAGGAGTCGCACGGAATCAGAAGCTGTCTAGGACAGTCGTTCATCCCCACTGGATTAATAATGCACTGAGGTGTTGTTTGATGCACTGAAAAAAGGTTTAATGGACATGTAGTTGTCTGTTTGACAAAAAGTGTTAGTGCTACTCACAGCTCTCAAAAGTGATGCTTGTGAGAGTAGTGGGCAATGTGTTTGTTGCAAAAGACTATTTTAGAATGATTTTTTTTTAAAGTACCTAAAAACACTAATTACTTGTATAGTAATACTAATTACTTATGCTTCGTGGCTGCTGTTGGTTATCCATGTGCTTGTCAGCAGGAAGAAGGAAATGAATAGTTACTAGAGATACCATTTTCTGAGAGAAGGAGATGGTTACACGAGAAATGTGATAAAACACTTAATTCCCTGAGCCTTTGGGTTTGTATTGTGTTTTGTCAGTGATTGTTTTGACTATACATTTTAAGGATGGAGACCAAAAGGTTGAATTTTCTGTGGCCATTGCTGTTCTGGAGGGACTTCAGGAGAGATTGATTCTTTGGGAGATGTACATGTGTGTGGGGATAGGAGCTGGGGGGAGAATTATGGGAGGAAGGGCATCTGTACTGTCTGACTGGGCAGGCACAGGTAGGCTCAGCAGAGCTACGCTGTATGACTACACATACTTTATTTGCACAGGGGTGATTAAGTATGTTCTTCCAGTTTCTGTGAGGCTTACCCCGTGGTCCTAAATTCTTACATTAAGTTGAGCAAGTCAGAGGAACTCCTCTCCCGTGTAATGGCATAGAATCTTTCACACCCTTTCCTCGTCAGTGGGCTTGTAGGTCTTCAGGGTGCTAATTTTAAGTGAGCTTGTCTTTGCTCAGCCCCTTTCTCTGTGCTTCAGGGCTGGAGGTAGCTGTAGGCAATAACCTACTCATTTAGAGTTTACCAGAGAGGTGTGTAGTCACCATGTGTACAGGAGAAGGTGTTTTCTCTGTGGAGGTTGTGTAGTCCCCACATTCTTGTAGCAAAATAACTTTGGGTGACAAGTTCTTGATTATTCTGTTGCTTGAAAGTTATTTCCAGTGCAAGACTCAGCAGAGAGGTAACACTGTGCAGACTTTGGAATAGCAGTGATTTCTCCGATGTGGATAAGTGGATTTTGTGAAACTGAAGACTTTGTGTATGCTGTAACTTTTTATTGCCAAGACATAAACATTGGAAAGTCCACACTGCTTCAGAATAAGTTAGGACCATCTAGAAATTGGTGACTGGTTGTGAGTTGCTGTCTACTCAGCTTAGATGGACAAGTTATCTCTTGATGCTGAGAAAATAATTGATAAGTAAGGGGAATTTGTGTCTTACTAGGGAGTGATAAAACATGGATTTTTTTTCACAAATCATCAGCTGTTTAGGGTGGAATATGGTCCATGTGCCATATGAGGTGACCCTGGTGCAAGTAGCCCCTGCCTTTCTGATAGAAGGTGGACGTGGAGCAAGTCAGCTGAAAGTCTGATGTGTGATAATTTGTGTAGCTTGGTTAAGGGCTGAGATCTGCAAACCCCGCAGTGGGAAGAGCCAGGGCAGTAGGCAGTCAGGCCATCTACTGATGGCAGAGCAGAGGTGAGTGGTGTTCAGGTGGCACGTGAATTTATGTGCACATGTGACACTGTGTCTTTAGCCACAGCAGTTCTTTAGGTACCCCCATGTATTTTCTGCTCTTGTTAAAGAAAAAGGACAGAGGAACCTGGCAGGAGATGGATGCAAGTGTATTTCACTTGCCTGTGACATCAGTCACTGCTGCCTCCTTTGTGCCAGTGAGCGTGTGGCCACCTGGCTGAAAGTAACATGAACGTTGTCCCTGAAAATTATTCCTATCTTATCTGGAGCCAGTTCTCAGCTGGGTCACAAGTGCTAGCAATGGAAGGGATGGAGCTGGAAAGGCTTAGGCTGGTGGAAGTTGCTTTCCTGGGTCCAACACGGCAGTTGGTGTACAGGAGGTTAAAGTTGCATTTTTGACAGACCTGTTTGAATGCTGGTGGGTCCAGTCCTAGTTGTGTGACAAGCACAAGCTTTATGCATTCCTGGGAAAGGATGAGGAGGACAGCATTTGCTAAGAGGTAGAGGCAGATTTAAAGGTGTGTTTAATAGCCCTTGGTAGGGAGCCATATCTAGAAACTGGGGCCTGGTTAAAGGGATCGAAGAGTGTCCTGTGTCCCTCCATCCTCCAGTGCCATAGGGAGATGTGTGGGGTGTAGAATACTCATGTCAATTTATCTATTTGCTTTTACGTGATCCTAAAGAAGTCTGACAGCTCAATATAAGCGTTAAATAACCTTTCCCAAGTCCTCTTGTTTCCCAGTTGCTCTCCTTATCAATGAGGTGTGTAATCAAGTACTTCATTAAACAGCAGCTTATTAAAAAGTAACGTGCAGTTCAGCTGCAAGGGTGTAAAATAAGCAAATGCTTAACAACTCTGGTAAGTGCAGCACGTGATGAAAACCAGTGGTAGCTCTTGGGTGTAGTGGAGTCACCTTTTGCCAGTGCAGCTGTTCTCCCTCTTATGTGGTTGAATGAGGGTCGGAGAAATAGGATCTGCCCTTCCCAGTAAAATTGTGCTGAAGGAGCATATGTTGGCTGATTCATTGCCTTACCCCACCTCTCAGGTCACACGGGGAATCCATTGGTGGATGCTCATGCAGAGGTTTGCTTCCTGGTGGCTGTCAGGATGAGTGGTTGCTCAAATACCTCCTGCTGCTGCTGGTTCTGGTCCCTCCTAGAGCTGCTGCTCTTCCCAGAGCAGCCTCTTACTCCACGCTCTCTCTTTCCTTGCCTGCTCCACTGTCACAGATACAATTCAGGGTGCAGGCTCAGCTTGCATTCAGAGTTATCATTTGTTTTCTGTAGCAGCAGGTCTCTAGCCTTTTTTCTTCTTCCATGCTGATTTTTGGCTCTCACCAGCCTCAGTCCAGCACAGACTGACAGTCTCAGAAAGGCCACGGGGAAAATAGCAGCGTGCTCTTTTCTTGTACACAGAGAAAGGTTTCTTGCCTTTAATGTTTCATGTCGCAGTAAGGCCACAAGTCTGATACTTTTATCTACTTGGTATGCCTTTATTTCATCTCTCCACATTCTCCTTCTCAAAGAGGGGGAGAAAAGACTGAAATGAATCGGTGATATCTGCAGCTGTTCCTGCTGGAGCAGCCGGAAGGCTGTACACCTCCAGGTACTTGACCACTTATCACCATCAAACTTCTGCAGTTTAAGGGCCTAAATAGGAATCAGCCAGTTTAGATGTTTGTTTTTTTTTTTTTTAACTTTCTGTTTGCAGTGCAGTAATATGGTGTCTGGTTTGTAGAAGTACAGGGGTGGTTCATGAATACTTAACTGAAAGGTAAACCAAGATGAGCATTTGCATCTTGTTGGTTACTCTGTGGTAGCTGCTTGTGTACATGCTCTCAGCCTTGTGCTCTCAAAATCACGGTGGAGCAAGCTGTCTTGTTCTGGCTGTGGACTAAGACCATGCAGGTGAGCAGCAGAGATGGGACATGACAGGATGGAATTACACTGCAGCAACTGGGTAGCCTGAAAGATGGATGGTGCCCGTCTTGCAGGCCTGAGCTGTGGTCTGTAATGCAGCCCTGCACCAGTTCTTTGCCAAGCTGGGATTGAGTGTTTCAAAGCAATAGAGCTCTGGCCATTGCTTGTGGTAGATTTTGCCCATCCTGATATTCGCTGGTGTTCCCATGTTTTCCTCTTCAAGGGAAAAAGTGATTTCCGTCGCTGCTTTGGTAAAGGTGTGTCAGTATTGGCACTGGCATGGCTTAGCCTGTATTGTTTCATTGGGTGGGGTGGGGGAAAGGGGAGAGGAGATATAACTGGGTAATTGGATTCAGGGATGATTGTGCTGCTGTGGTAGGTTTTACTGGATGAAGCAGCTTGTTGCGATAGGTGTTTGTTTCAGCTTCTGTCTGCAGGTGTGACTTGGCCAGATAAGGATGGTCTATCACGTTGATGATTTCATTGTTTGATTTGGCTGGTCTGGGTGGAGAATGTAGCTGCATTGTTTGGGCCTAGCTTTGTAGTTTGGTTTTGTGAAGTGGCTTACATGGCAGTGCATTGCTACATTATTAAGGTGAAGCTGCAGTAGATAATAGTTGGAGAATGTTGGAGGGAAGAGAATATGCACGGGGTTTCACAATGTGTAACTAATTGAGCCTCCAGCTCCTGGCGTTACTGTTGGGAGATCTGGTCAGCAGAATGCAATGGGATTACACAGAAAACTTTAACTGCAGGGCTGTCCATGCTGTGTAAATAGCTGAGAGTGCTCTGAGAGACCGTGCTGGCCCTGACAGTGTGAGTGTTGTCTGGATTCATACTGTTCTTGCAGCCTCTACAGTTTTAACAGTGGGTGAGGGAGAAGCTGGCTGCTTTTTTACTGACTTCAGTTTTACCATTAAGGTGTTCCTCAAAGTCTGTGTTCCCTTGTATTGCCAAACTTTCAGGCACCTAAACTTGCTTCAACATGTGATTGAGCATAAATTGATGCAGGGCTGTCTGTATTACTGAAAATGTAGCAGATGGGTTCTTGGGCCATGGACTCTTTTGACCTTATAGGAAATAACCATAGTACAAGGTGGGGCCAACCCCTCTATCTTGAGCAGACTTGCAGTATGTCTTACCTGGGAAGGGTTGCCATTGGATCCCCTTCTCCCTGTAGTGTGTACAATGATGTGAAGTAGAAGCTGTCAGAACAGTAGGTAGTGCTTCCTTCTCCTAAAACCTACCTGGTTTTCCCCTAGATGTGACTGTCTGGCTCCACCTGATGCTTGATGTTTTTATTTAAACATTGTCTGGCTGTGGAGGAGGTTGTGTATGCGAAGCACAGGGGTTTGGCAGGAGTTGCTGAGCACACAGTGAGGGGAAGGTGAGCCTTGGAAGAGAGATGGGTGCAGAGAAGGGAAGGTGACATGTCCAGGCTTTGTGTCAGCTTCTCTAAGCACAGATGAGCTCATGGGAGTCGAGCTGGCTGAAATGTGGGAGTGCTAAAGCAGGTCTGACCTATTTCTCGCCCATGGGCAGCATGGATCTTCTTCTTCCTGTTAGATATTGGCTTTTTGGGTGCTGACAAATATTGCCAGTCTGAGCAGAGGCTTCCCCTTGTCGATGGTTCAGAGCAAGCTTTGCTTCCTCTGCTTCTGTGTCTGGATGCGAGGAAGGGGTGTACAGCTTGGCTTTGGCTGTGTGTTCTTGTTAGTGAAATTTTTCCTCTCTCTTCTTTTCCAGGTGATTGTTTCTTGTGAGACAAGTGGTTTGCAACTCATGGCCTCCACGATGAGTACTGCCGTGTCGTGACACCAGGGGTCTTGGTAAGCTGCTTGCTGGAAAGGAGAGGACCCATCCCATCTCCATCAGAGCACACTCATCTTTTCTTTTTTTTCTTTTTTTTTTTTTTTTTGGTCTCTGCAGTTGAGGTTTGAAATCATTTTAAGCCATCCAAGTTGAAGGCTTCAGCCTGGTGGGGTGAGGCTATGTTTTCACCTGTTCTCACCTCGTTCTTTGAGCTTGCAATGGCACTGATGTGGTTACGTGATCAACCAGATCAGGGGGCGAATCCAGCTGAATAGGGATTTCTGTTGTTTCCCTTGGGCTAGTTCCCATTCAGATCTTCTCCTGATGTGGTCAGGACAGAGGTGGTGAGAATGAGTAGCCGGTTGAACCATCCCTTTTCCCTGCAGCCGTTTCCTGGCATACCTTAAAGCAACCCTGAAAATACAGCCTTGTATGTAGCTTGCCAAAATGTCTTGAAAAGTGGTTTGACCATTTACTGTCAGTGACCCTATCTCTAATTCTGGATCAATGATAAAGGCTTTGCTACAGCAGGCACACTCCAGCTGCAAAAATACATTTCTCTAGAGCTTTTCCAGTATTGAACCCTAGATTCCCAGCCATACATATGTTAGAAGTGCATTGAGAAAAATCATGAGACATTCCATTTCACATTATAAAAGATGGTACATTCCCAGTGTGCAGAAATAAGAAGCCGGGGAAGTTGAGTTGCTGTTGTTCCAGCAATGAATATATTGATGTATCCTTTATAGCTCTCTCTGGTAAGAAGAAATTTAAACTGAGATTGGAAAATACAGTTCCCTTGCAGAGCGCATCAGTCCTAATAGATGGAAGATATGTGTATATAGAATAAAAAAGTAGGGTTAAAAAAATGGAAGGTTTCCCCCCCGCCCCTGGGTGAAGTTTGTTGGTGTCAGAAATACCGTGTAGCCAGTGTGATCCTGATTCTTCATTTCATGTTTTCTCATTGCACTCTGCAAGACTGGGAGTCTGAGACAATTCTCATCTTGTAATAAAAGATATCGTAATGCATAAATATCCAAATGGAAAAGCAGAGGATGAAACAAGTAGAATACTTAAGTTCATCATGCAGGCATCTGTGTCCTCCTGTAAATGTCAAGCTCTGCTCCCTTTAATGCTCTTATGCCTTTTTTTTTTTTTCTATTTTTTTTTTGTTTTGTTTTTATCCTGGAATTCACTGTATTTTCAGTCATATCTTCACCTGAAGTATCACTGAGTTCTACTGACTTTTACAGATGTATCAATCTCTTGAAAAGCAGAGTTGGATGCCGTTGATGTTTCAGTTTTGTTGTCAAAAAAGACGTAGGAGCCAAATTTGCATGCAAAGATGATACAATTTAGATACGTGTGAAGAGATTCTCTCTCATCTTTAATGTGTCTGTATAGCACCAGCTCCAATTGCAGGATGATAATAATAACAATAATGATGGGATAAAGCCAACATTGCTCTGAAAATCAGTGGGATAACCAGCTAATAGTCCCGGAGAGGGATGTGGGTCCTCTGGATTGTGTGGCTCAGATTGGAGTTCATCTGATTATGCCTAGTAGGAGGTGTTTAAAATGAGGTATTTATTGCAGAAACATTCCCTGTATTAATAGGTTCGTGCAGCACAGTGGAGGTGAGAACAGGGAGCAGGGTGACTTCTCCGGCTCACGAGCGAGGCATGTGGTGGGGAGGAGAATTTTTGGAGATGATGCAGAGCTTCATGGAACTGCTGCAGTTTGGATCGCTATCATGTTAAAGTACAGTGCAAACTCACTAAAATGCATAATGGCACAACCTCAGAACTGTATAAATTAGGGGAACTGGAAAACAGTGGTTCTCAATACTACAACTTGCTGATAACTCTCCTTGGCCAGAGGTGGTCAGAGAGTGTTTCTTAATCTTCTGGTGTCAGCACATAAACAAGGCAATTTTTGTTTCTGAAATGCAATTTCAACAGTAGTTTCTTCATAAAATTCAAGACATTCCCATTCTGTTAAGATTTATTCTGTTTCATTTGATATACGCAGGAAGAAACTACTTCTTTGGTGCTGAGAAGGAATATCGGGAATATTTACATTTGAATAATATTTAACTAGCAATACTTAATACATTAACAATAAATCTTGGTTAGATTCTAAATTAAGTGGATTTGCATCTGAGTAGGTGAGATGAACAGGAGAGATTTTGTTGAAACATAAACAAGACAGAAATTTGTTCCAAAATAATTTACCCCAAAGCATGTCAACAATGATGTTCAATAGTTCCCTCCTCCAGAAACAGTTTTAGGTGCCTCATTGCCTGTGTCACGCATATTGTTTCTTATAAAGAAGCTGAAAAAGTGTCTTTTTTGAGAGGGTTGGTTTGTTTTTTTTTTCTAAAGCCTCAGTGATCTGCAGAGTGTTGCCGAGCAAATTTAGATGGGTGCTTCCCTAGTGCTTTCTAGCCTTTCTAAGTAGATATGATGAGTGACTAACCCCTGGTGTTTTCAAATTAATCACACATAGCTGGTAGCTTACAGGTGGCCAGGAAGGTGTTTTTATTTTATTTTTCTCCCTTTGTGTAACCCTTAGCACACATCATTGAGCATATGTCTTGGTATATTGGACCAAGGAGAACAAAAGATTTAAGCAGAGTTTATGTTCTTAAGAAATACCATGTAACAGCCATTCAAAGGGGAATTCTGGATAGCTAACTCTTGTTGGGGATTTGCAGTTTTGACTTTCTACTGACTTGCTGTGAGGTGTCTTTAGGCTGAGCACAGATGTGAAATCAAAGTGTTCAGATACTTCCCTCTATCCCTGTTGTGTTGACTCCAGAATGATTTGCTTTGGACAAAGGGAAGATGGCCTCAGTGCCTGTAAACTGAATGGCCAGCCAGGGCTGCCTCTGGTCTGAAATAGCCATCCATCTCAAAGCTCTTCTCCTGTGTCTTCTCGGGAATGGGTGAAGAATTGCCACGTACTGCCTCACACCAGCCACGTCTGCTCAGGAAGTTCCTCACTGGTTTTCTGTTCTCTTCTTGTGGGGTGGTTTGCAGGGTGCCCTGGAGATGCGAGACTTCCCCTGGGCAGCAGGAGGCACGCGTCTAGAGAATGCTGGAGCTGCAGGAGGGAAGTGCCCAGTGCAAAAGCAGCGAGGAGCCAAGAGAAAAAAGGCAAGCAGACAGCCAGCACTGAGAGGAGCGGGTGGCAGGAAGCGCTTCGACGCTGCCTCTGGCGGCACGATCCCCAGGGGAACTTGACGAGAGCCCATCTGCGTGTGTGTGAGACTGTGAGCTCAGGATTTCTGTCAATGCATTCCAGTAACCCCAAAGTGAGGAACTCCCCGTCAGGCAACACACAGAGGTAAGGGGAAGAGCCTGCAGTCAGCTGATCTGGGTTGGTGCGTGTTGCTGTCCCTGCTCTGCTGCTGGATTAGCTCCCCTGGCCCTCCTTTGTGCTCCCATCAGACCCACCGAGTGCCTGAGCAGTGGCTGCACAGTGCTGACGGGTCTTCACGTTTGCAAGGCTCAGGATGAGCTGAAAGCTGTGGATTTTCCATTCCTTGTGCCTTCTTCCCTTCCCATCAGGTGCCTGAAAAGGCTGTAGGAGAGTAAACATGCCTTTTTTATCTTGATTTCTCCCCCCCTCTTCCTCCTCTTCTAATTACCTGTTTCCCAGGGGGTAGTTGGGCAGCAGGTCTCTCTACTTGTATTTTCACACAAAATGTTTCCTCTGTATTATTGGCCTGAGCAGCCTGGAAAACTGATCTGCTGAGCACTGGGATCCTCTGTGTCAGTCACCTGCCAGTGCAGCAGGTCAGCATCTCTCCTCCACTAATCTGGGAGGGGAAGAATATGGAAGCAAAGCAACGCCCGGGGACTTGGAATGGTGTGATTGACAGCATTGTTGGATTTGACTATTTACTCCTAGAGGTCATCTGGAACTTAGGAGTATTTCAGAGGGAATGCTCCTGAGACAGACGTCTATCCTAAGGAGGAAACAGCTTGTGTGAGTCCCACAGTGAGGATGCTAGCAAGCACTGCCTGTTGGAAGTGATAGTGATGATGGGAAAACACAGTGCAGAAGATCCAATAGCAATGGAGTAAGAGGAGGGTGAGGAGGAAGGGGTGGCTAATATGTCTGTAAACCTCAGAGGAGCAAAATATTTTTAGGATCCAATTTGCTGGATGAAAGAAGGAAGGAAAGACTCTTGAGTCTGCTTTGGCAAATTAAGGAAGCTCCATCTACCCCATTTTGCAGGAGTGTGCTTGGAGATGGTATCCTTCCTTTTCCTTCCTTATTCAGAGGCAGGTTGTAGCTGGTTTAATTGTTTTCACGGTCAGAGGTTTGTGTTTTCCTGGCAGCTCGCCCCAGTGTATGACGAATGCTGCAGTAATGCTGGATTTTCCTTGTGCTCCCTGTAGAACTGGATAGGGAGGTGCAAGGGAGGGGGGGTGGGGGTCTTCTCTGATCGGAGCTGTAGCATGTAGTTGGGGTCCAGGAGAGTGGTGAGGTGAACTTTATTGTGCCTTGTTTATTTATCCTGAGCTGATCTTGGTGAGAGGCGCTTCTCTGTGCACATAGAAACCGTTGTCTTTATTGACAGAAGCTCCAGAGGTGGGTCCTCATGTGACAGCAGTTTCTGGGATCTGGCAGGTCTGTGGTTTGCCCTGGTGCCTTCTTGAGCAATGAGATCCCATCTTGGATAATAACCCTTTCAGGGCATGTTCAGAAAAGCACCTGCATGACTCTAAGCTTGCAGGCATTTTTTAGGTGTCAGCAATTGTCTTAGCTTGCAAGGTGACAGTGGTTGTTTCTGCTTCGCTCACTCTAATCTGTTCCTACAGGGCTGAATGGATCAATGCGGTGATTTGTCACTTTTTTTGTCTTTTTTTATTTCCCCTCTGTCCCCTGTAGCCCCAAATCAAAGCAGGAGGTGATGGTCCGCCCCCCTACAGTGATGTCCCCGTCTGGCAACCCTCAGCTGGATTCCAAATTTTCCAACCAAGGCAAACAAGGGGGCTCCACCAGCCAATCCCAGCCCTCTCCCTGTGACCCCAAAAGTGGAGGTCACACCCCCAAAGTGCTCCCTGGCCCAGGTGGGAGCATGGGGCTGAAGAATGGGGCTGGAAATGGTGCCAAGGGGAAGGGGAAGAGAGAGAGGAGCATTTCAGCAGACTCCTTTGAACAGAGGGAAGCTGGGACTCCTAATGATGACCCTGAAATCAAAGGTATGCTTGCTAGGATTGGAGTGCAAGTGCAGACAATTAGTCTGAATCCTCTGTGAGGTGGAGAATTGCTATGCAAATGTTATTTGTCTGGGATTCTGTAAGTTCCCTCGATGAAGTCTAAAGGTCTGGAGAGCAGGGGAGGAGGAAAGGTTGTTATGACATTGGCAAATGTCTTGTTCACGCTCAGTTAGAGAGCAGGCCTGACTGGTGGGAAAGTTCCTTTGTAACTCTGAAACTCCCCCAGAGGATTTGAAAGTACAAATGCAACCTGTTGGTTTCCTTCTGGCCTTTGGCCTTTCAGGAACTGCTCTGTTGTAACAGGTTTTGAACAATATGCAAGTCTGTTTTGTCAACACAGATACATAACCCGTAGTACCCTGGCTGGTAACACAAGCCAGAGAGTTGGGATTTCTGTGTTCTGTTCCTGGCTCCAACGCTGCCCCTGTGAGGCAGTGCAAAACCACACTAGATGTGCAGTTGTCTGTCTTTCCCTTGTGGTCCATTTGCTGGGTCACCTGGCTGAGGTGGCTGAAGGGAAAAAAACAAAGTGAAATTTTACAAGTATTCTCCTTGGAAGCAGACATATTTATATTAGTTCATTTTAGTGTGTGATTTTCCTGCTTTTCTATGTGGCCATTAGAGAATTCAGAGGGATCAGCTCTGGGAACTGCCACATGCCTTGAAAAGGGACAAGATGAGCTTTCTCCCAGTGGTGCCTGAAGGGCAGCGTGGCGTTAGGGGAAAGTTGCGTGGTGTAATAGAAGAATTGCCTTTAGTGTTGCTTGAGGAAGAAGCAGGAAATTTCAGAGGGGAAAAAGCTCTGATCACTTTCCAGAAATGGTTTCCAAAGTGCTCCCAAGGTAACAATTCCTCTCTTTTCCTCTTTCTCCCCTTCCAGACTGCAATTCTGCTGATCATGTGAAGTCCCAGGAGTCTCAGCACACACCACACTCCATGACTCCTTCAAATGCTTCAGCCCCAAGGTCTTCCACACCTTCCCATGGTCTGACTGCCACTTTGGAGCCACCAAGTGGGCAGAAGACTCCATCCAAAGTGGTTTATGTCTTTTCTACTGAGATGGCCAACAAGTAAGTAGGTAGATGCTTGAATGTCTTCAGGGAGCAGGAGTTCTATTTGTGCTCCCTTTTTAAGAGACTGTCAAAAGGGCACTTTCTGCATCAAGTAGCAAAAAGTCATTAATTGTTTTGGTGGTGTTGGAAGGGCTGTAGTGGAGAATGTCCCTACTTTTTTCCTCTGAGAAATGATTGTTTATTCCTCTGAGGTACGGAGATTTTTATTTGTTTCTTTCAAATGGTGGTAGATGATGTTTTGCAATCCATGCAGTGAGTAGCAGCCAGAATGGGCTAAAATGAGACATGAACCCTGAATGCTGATGAGTTTGTAGATGTAAGCATTTTTCTGTTGCTACTCATCTACAGTGAAATATATGTGGTTAAGTCTTTCTCCTTTGTGCCAGCTGAAAGATAGAAGAGAGGCCAGTTAAAAAAATCGATTCTTAGCTTCAACTGGATATGTGCATCTGCCTGTCTGTCTTTGCAGGGCTGCAGAAGCTGTGCTGAAGGGACAGGTGGAAACCATTGTGTCCTTTCATATCCAGAACATCTCAAACAGCAAGGCGGAACGAAACACTGTACCTTTGGTAGGGAATACCTGCATATGGGTGGGAAGGGGAAATGGTCAATGTGCTTGTGTGTGATTCAGAGAGATGGGTGGTTATTTACGCTTGGAAATAAGTTTCAGGAAAACAGTTTTTGTTCAGACCTTCTGCACATTAACGTCTTGGGTCGTCCAAAAGAAGAGTTTGAGTCTTGCAGTATTTGGGTAGTGTGTTTCCAACCCATTGCTCATGCAGAGCTAGCACAGAAGAAAGGGGTTCCTGCAGTAATGCCTTGAGCAAAACAGGTGCTGTTCCTAAATAGCTGCGTGAAGGCTACCCTTCCCTGCAAAGCTTGGGCTGGTGGGGTTGGGACTGGGCATTTTGTTTGCGCTGCTGCTCGTGTGCCAGGGCTGTAGGAAGAGCAGGTGACAATGTGTGGCTTTCTCTTGCAGAACCCCCAGATCACTGCACTTCGGACTGAACCCAAGCCCCTGCCGCAGCCCCAGCCCCCCGCAGCCCCGGACCAGAACCCTCCCCAGAACGCCAAAATGCAGCCGACCCCACCCGTGTCAGCACCGGTGTCCAAATCCACTGGCCCCCCGTGTCCCATAGATCAGGACAGTCCCAGCGTGGAAAACAAAGTGATGTCTGTGGGCAGCCCTGCCAACTCTACCCCGCTGCAGACAGAAGGGTTTGGGCAGAGTTCAACCCCCAATAACCGAGCGGTGAGCCCGGTTTCCCAAGGTAGCAATAGCTCAGCTGCAGACTCCAAAGGTCCTCCCCAGCAGGTGTCTGGTGGGGACCCATCCAGTTTGGGCGAGAATCCAGATGGACTGTCACAGGAGCAGCTGGAGCATCGGGAGCGCTCACTGCAGACCCTGCGAGACATACAGCGCATGCTCTTCCCTGATGAGAAGGAGTTTGCTGGAGGGCAAAGTGGGGGGCCTCCCCCAAATGCTGGGGTGCTGGATGGTCCCCAAAAGAAACCTGAAGGGCCGATACAGGCTATGATGGCTCAATCCCAAAGTTTAGGCAAAGGGTCAGGGTCTCGGACAGATGGAGGGGCTCCGTTTGGCCCTCAAGGACACAGGGACATGCCTTTTTCCCCAGATGAAATGGGGCCACCACCAATGAACTCCCAGTCAGGACCCATAGGCCCAGACCACCTGGACCATATGACTCCTGAGCAGGTGGCCTGGCTCAAGCTGCAGCAGGAGTTCTACGAGGAGAAGAGAAGAAAGCAAGAGCAGGTGGTTGTGCAGCAGTGTTCCCTGCAGGATATGATGGTCCACCAGCACGGGCCTCGGGGGGTGGTCCGAGGTCCTCCTCCTCCCTACCAGATGACCCCTGGTGAGGGCTGGGGACCTGGGGGCCCAGAGCCCTTCCCTGAAGGCATGAACATGTCGCACTCTCTGCCCCCCAGGGGCATGGCCCCTCATCCCAACGTGCCCGGGAGCCAGATGCGCCTGCCTGGCTTTGCAGGAATGATGAACCCTGAGATGGAGGGCCCCAGTGTCCCGAATCCTGCCTCACGGCCCGGGCTTTCAGGAGTTAGTTGGCCAGATGATGTGCCAAAAATCCCAGATGGCCGAAACTTCCCTCCTGGCCAGGGTGTCTTCAGTGGCCCTGGCCGAGGGGAGCGGTTTCCTAATCCACAGGGCCTGCCCGAAGAGCTCTACCAGCAGCAGCTGGCTGAGAAACAGATGGGCCTTCCTCCTGGTCTGAACATGGAAGGCATCAGGCCTGGCATGGAGATAAACAGAATGATGCCCTCCCAGAGACACATGGAGCCTGGGAACAACCCCATCTTCCCTCGCATGCCGGTAGAAGGACCGATGAGCCCTTCCAGGGGGGACTTCCCAAAAGGAATACCCCCACAAATGGCTTCTGGCAGGGAGCTGGAGTTTGGGATGGGCCCTGGCAGCATGAAGGGGGACATGGGCATGAATGTCAGCATGGGCTCCAACCCACCCCTGGTCCCTCAGAAGCTGAGGGAGGCAGGAGTCGGGCCGGAAGAGATGATGAAGCTGCGCCCTGGCGTCTCGGAGATGCTCTCCTCTCAGCAGAAAATGGTGCCGCTGCCGTTCGGGGAGCACCCGCAGCAGGAGTATGGCATGGGTCCCAGGCCTTTCCTTCCCATGTCTCAGGGCCCAGGAGTCGGTCTCCGGAATCTCAGAGAACAGATGGGGCCTGACCAAAGGACTAACAACCGGCTCAGCCACATGCCGCCACTACCTCTCAATCCCACCAGTAACCCCAACAGCCTCAACACTGCTCCCCCTGCGCAGCGCAGCCTCGGCCGCAAGCCCTTGGATATCTCCGCAGCTGGCCAGGTGCATTCGCCAGGAATCAACCCCTTGAAGTCCCCCACGATGCGCCAGGTCCAGTCTCCCATGATGGGGTCTCCCTCGGGGAACCTCAAGTCCCCCCAGACGCCCTCCCAGCTGGCAGGAATGCTCGCGGGCCCCACTGCCGCAGCCGCTGCTGCCTCCATTAAGTCCCCCCCTGTCTTGGGGTCTGCTGCTGCTTCTCCTGTCCACCTCAAGTCTCCGTCTCTCCCCGCACCTTCTCCTGGATGGACTTCATCTCCAAAGCCTCCTTTGCAGAGCCCTGGGATTCCCCCGAACCACAAGGCGTCTCTGACCATGTCTTCTCCAGCCATGCTGGGGAATGTGGAGTCGGGTGAGTGCCGCCTCTGGCAGCCGGATTCTGGTGCTTTGGTTCGCGTTGGGTCACCCAACACGTGCAGCAAGGGAGGGAGAAGGGTTCTCTCAGCAGGGCAAAGGCTGGATGGCCATTTGCCTCTTGGAGGGGGGCTATGAGTGAAGGGCAAGGGCTTTTCCTCCTCTTGTATTTGTGGGTGTGTGCTGTGCCTCCCATATGTCAAAGCTGAGGGCTGATCACTCAGAGGAAAAGGAAAAAGGAAAAGTGTGGGGTCAAGAGATGTGAAAAGGTGTAGAGGGTTGATGGGAGAAATCTCTCCTTGGAGGGGTCTGGCTGTTGTAGCTCATGGTGATTGTAGCTTTGTGGAGAAGATCCTGCTTATGTTACAAAAACTCTTTGAGATAAAAAGCTCCTATGAAGACATGCTGAGCACACTTAGCCAGCCCTGTATCCCTGCATGGTTCAGCTATGGTTGGTGCTTTTTAGGTTTACGCTGCAGACAGGAAGTTGTGCTTCAGTTTTTCAGGCTTCAGACGTTTTGGAATGCTCTAACCACCAACATACGTAGCACTCACTTATGTGCTGAGCTGTGCTGTGCTTGGCACCTCTGGCTCCAGGTGCTGGCATCGTCTGTCCTCACCTTCCTGGAGCTCAGGAGCTCATCCTGCAGCACACTCACCCCTCTGGGCTGTCCTTCCCGCCCGGCTGGGAGAGAGACAGGAGCCCTTTGCCCACGTTGCCCTCTAGTGCTGCCGCGGGTAATGGCGTGGCGGCAGCCAGGACCGGGATGGGGATTGGGATATGCCTGTGGGGCTGGTGGCAAGGGTAACCCCGGGATTGTGGGCTGGGTCTGTGCAGACTGAGTGTTGGTGTTTGCTGAGGCCAGGCCCAGCGTGAGCCCAGGTGCCTACAAGTCAAAACCTAGTGCTTTAGTCTGTGCCTTGTGGGTCCCTTCCAACTCAGAATAATCTGTGAAATCTGTGTGAAATGTTGCTTAATGAGTGCTTTTACAGACAGCTCTTCCAAAGCGTGAGTATTTTGGCATTGCAGAATTTGCGTTCTGTATTCTACTTTCCTTTTTTTTGGTTGGGAAGGGCTGAGGAACGTGCAGTGAATTTTCAGTGAGAGCACAACTTCGGTTTAGCATCTTTCCTTTACAGTGGTGTGGGTTTTGTGGAATTTATCAGTTGGAGAACAAAGGAGATTGGCAGTGCAGTTACTTCTGGTTTTGGGAGAGCAAAGGATGATGTTAAGATAATAGGTACAGAGAATGTTTCTTTACCTGGAATAAGCAGCAAATATGTATATATGAAATACGTAATGAAACATAAACAGGGAGTTGTAGCTCCTCATGCAGTTTGTCGGAAATATCTGCTACAGTTTTCCTTGTGCTGCCTGTGTCTTTTGTGCTTGCTTGATGCCTCCTAAAGAGAAGGGGAAAGGAGTTACACTTGACATTTGGTGGATGCAGGAACAACTAAATGATTATAGATTTATATTGATTTTTATGGCTAACTCTGATACCTAAGTCTCTCTTCGGTGTATGGAAATTGAATAGTAAGATTTTCAGACTAAACCAGTAATTCTTCATGTGGATTTTTAGAGGCTCAAGATAGTTCCGGTAGAAGTGTTTTTCAGTAGGATAACAGATGTTAAGCAACTTGACCAATAGGCTTATTCTTCTGTTTACTTTTCACAGGCATTGACTACATTAGCCATGTAAAGTCTTGCAGTAAAAAAGATTTCTAGTTTTTGAGATTTCTAGGGGAAAAGAATTGGATTTAGGGAAAACAGTAAGAAGGATGAAAAATTAAACTTTCTTTCTGTCTTTTCCTTTTTTCCTAAGGTGGTCCACCTCCCTCCACAGTCAGCCAGTCTGCTCCTGTGACTCTCCCTGGAAATCTTCCCTCTAGCAGTCCTTACACAATGCCTCCAGAGCCAACCCTCTCCCAGAATCCCCTCTCCATTATGATGTCCAGGATGTCCAAATTTGCCATGCCGAGCTCTACACCGCTCTATCATGATGCCATCAAAACTGTGGCCAGCTCGGATGATGACTCCCCTCCAGCCCGCTCCCCAAACTTGCCACCTATGAACAGTGTACCAGGTAAGGAAATCAAAGAAACATTGAGCACAAAAATAGTAGGCAGTACAGTGAGGGTGATTTTTATGGAAGCTTCATCAAGTGAAGATGGTGAGAGGGGGGAAAAAAAAACTCGAGGAATATATAGCTATGTGTTGTTTTGAGGAAGGCAGTTGCAATTCTCGGAAATGCAGAGACGGAAATTCTCCTTGGAATTGTTTGGTTTGGGTTTTTTTTTTTCTGTCCAGAAGCTGTCTGATCTGGAAAACCTTTATGTATGGGGGAGATTTCCACTCAGGCAGATTGGAATTAATTGTGTGAGTGAAGGCTGCTCATGGGAATAAGAGTCAGACTTATCCAAAGGAAACCATACCTCCCCTGTCTTAAGGCAGTGTCATAGAAGCTTCACGGGTTTTTTGGGGTTGGTTTGGGGTTTTTTTTTGACACTGAATCATCAGGTCTTTCCTGGGCTTTGTGAATTGCCTTTTTAATGAAAGAGAGTGTTGGAGCACTTTCTGAAAACATAAATCTTCCCATGTAGGGAATATGTAATGGCAGGTGATCTCAACCAGGACTGAGGGAAATTGTCCAGGTCTAGAGCTGAAAGAGTTAAAGGAAAAGTAAAATAAAACATTTGGGCTGTCATGTGGGTGAGCATGTTTATGTGAGAAATCTAGATCCTGCTGATAGCTTAGTGTTCATGGGTACCTATTTAATACAAAAGTAGGTTCTAGTCCCTCTACCCAACTGAATTAACAGCTTAAAGAAGGAATGAGTGAATGTTTCATGAGAGTGGCAATTGGTAATGAGTTCTTGCTGGGTTTACCTGTAGCCTTGCCGTGTGTTTCACGCAGTAATGATCGGGGTGGCTGAATGTATCTGGGGAAGCTGGCTAATTGAATAAGTTCATGATGATAACTCATTAACCTCATTGATCGCTGCCTCCTTGTCTTACAAGGGTTACCTGATTTATCACTGCTTGAGTTTTGAGAGGAGATTCGGTCACTTCCCAGCAGACAAGTGTCCATATGCTGATAATCTGTCACAGACATGTTCATTACTGCCTGCTTCATGTAGGATACCAGGGAGGAGGTAGTAAAGGTGTGGGTTGGATTGAAATCCTACTTATGGAGCAGGCTTTAGTCACTGGTTAGCAGGGCAGTGAGAAGCTTAGGGAAGCTGCTATTCAGGTGCCATCCAATTTCTGAATAAAATAACCCTTTTCAGAGCCACTGCTAATGTTTTTTTACTAGGGCTGGGGTTTTTTTTGGGGTATGTGTGCGGACTTGGTAACCTTGCAGAAAGCTCTCAGATAGCTTTATTGATTATTGCTGGCTGCTGTCTAAATGTGATTCCTTGTTTCTCCCCTAGGAATGGGCATTAATTCTCAGAATCCTCGAATTTCAGGTCCAAACCCAGTGGGTCCAATGCCAACCCTTAGCCCAATGGGAATGACCCAGCCTCTTTCCCATAACAACCAGATGCCCTCTCCAAATGCTATGGGACCCAATATACCTCCTCATGGGGTCCCCGTGGGACCCGGCCTGATGTCACACAACCCAATGATGGGACACGGTTCCCAGGAGTCTCCAATGGTACCTCAAGGACGCCTGGGCTTCCCACAGGGGTTCCCTCCCGTACAGTCCCCTCCACAGCAGGTGCCATTTCCACACAACGGGCCCAGCGGTGGACAAGGCAACTTCCCAGCGGGAATGGGCTTCCACGGAGAAGGACCTCTGGGGCGTCCTACCAACCTGCCCCAAAGTTCGACAGATCCAGCACTTTGCAAGACTGGAGGCCCTGGCGGTCCAGACTCCTTCACTGTTCTCGGAAACAATATGCCTTCGGTTTTCACTGATCCAGAGCTGCAGGAGGTGATCCGCCCTGGAGCCACGGGAATACCCGAGTTTGACCTGTCCAGGATTATCCCGTCGGAGAAGCCTAGCCAGACACTACAGTATTTCCCTCGTGGGGAGGTGCCGGGCCGCAAGCAGCCGCAGGGTCCCGGGCCTGGCTTCTCCCACATGCAGGGGATGATAGGAGAGCAGACCCCAAGGATGGGACTAACGTTGCCTGGCATGGGGGGCCCTGGGCCGGTGGGAACTCCGGATATCCCCCTTGGGACAGCTCCGTCCATGCCGGGCCACAACCCAATGAGGCCCCCGGCCTTCCTGCAGCAGGGCATGATGGGGCCGCACCACCGCATGATGTCACCAGCACAGCCGGCCATGCCCGGCCAGCCCGCCCTCATGAGCAACCCCGTGGCCGCCGTGGGCATGATCCCGGGCAAGGACCGAGCCCCCGCGGGGCTGTACAGCCACCCCGGCCCCGTGGGGTCGCCCGGCATGATGATGTCAATGCAGGGCATGATGGGACCCCAACAAAACATCATGATTCCCCCCCAGATGAGGCCCCGAGGTATGGCTGCTGACGTTGGCATGGGAGGATTTAGCCAAGGCCCTGGAAACCCGGGGAACATGATGTTTTAAGCTGCTACCATAAGACTGGATGTTCTGATCCTTGTCAAGATGAGATTCCAAGTCCTGAGGGCTTTTTGGGAGCTTCAGGAGTACAGTTTGGCCATGCAATAGGTGAAAAGAGACCAGAGGACACTTTGGGAAATCTCGAATGTATGGAATTACCTGAAAAAAAAAAAAAAATTATTCATTTAAACAGGTTGTTTTTTTTTTTAAGATTTATTTTTTAAAAATTATTTTTGTGGACTTGGGTATCCCGTGACGGCACCTGCTTTGAGAATCTGTAGCTGTATTTTGAGAATTGCCATTTGTCACAAGTTGCACCATTCTCTGTATGTTTACGTCCTTTGGACTGGCTTCTCCCAGGACTCTCGGTTATTTTTGGGGTTTTTTGTGTACTGTACTATATTGTAAAAGGGATTTTAGCAGAGACTTTAGTCTTTGGGGTGAGAGGAGAATGGGATTCTAGGCTGTTTACTTTAGGTGGAGAATCCATCTTCAGAACTTCGGACTATTTTCCTTCAACTCCAATGTATAGAAAAACCAAACTACGACCTCAGAGCAGAGTATTAATGAAAAGCACAAAAAGGAACTTAAGTTCAGTGAGGGGAATCTTTTAAAAGAAATAAATAATAAGTTAAGGACATATTTTTCAAATTATGGCGTGCTGTCCAGCACCTTCTGTCTCTCCCTCCCACTCTTTATTAAATAGGCTTCTCTCTCTCCGTCCCCTTCTGTCTCCTCCTATGGCAGCTGCAATACATTGTGTTATTTTGGGGAGTAAATCTAGGAGAGCCTCTCCTCTCGTGGGGACTCTTCCCACTTCTAGGAAGGGGCTGGACTTGGACACTGTTACATCCTACAGTAGTCTCTCTCACTGTTTCCTATTCTCCTTTTCTTAGAAACCCCAAGTGATTTTATTAATGTGGGAGTGGAACAGACACTAAAAGTTACCCAGGATTTTTTTTTGTGGTTATTTTTTTTTCCTCCCCAGCGTAAAACGTTCTGTGTAACCTCCATTAAATTTGGTACAAAACCACTCGCCAGGGCTGTGGTGTCAGAAAAATAAAATATATTGTTTCTTACAAAAACAAACTGTCTTCTTTATCCAGTCCAGTTGTTTCTGTGTACATCAAACAGCTGGCCAGACGACTGTTTGCTCTTCCTTATGATCACAGTGAGACTAGAGGCCAGGTGGGTTAAACTTTGGCAGCTCCTGAAAGTCTGGTCTGTAGGCAGCTGCGTGCTGCTTGCAGGGCAGTTCTGTTCACTTAGTCCTGAGCTTGTTTCCTCTTGGAGAGAGGTCTTATTTCAGAACACCCCAGGGACAATAGTTACAGACTTCCTCAATTTGCTGAGGGTCAAGGAATAGATGAAACTTGTCTCCGTCACTTCCTCATGGGGAGTGTTTGCAGGTGGTTTTGAGCTTTCCCTGAGCACAGCAGCATCTCTCTGCTGAGCAACAGAGTCCAGTGCTGTGGGGGGCACTGGGACTGTGTATCCCTCTGGGGGCTTTGGATTGGGTCAGGTCTCTGACTGCCAGCACTGAGAGCCTTGGGATAGTGGGGAAAGGATGAACTTAAATAACAAAGGTGAGATAGAAATTGTCAGTGAGCAGATTTTTATCAAGACAACCCTGCTGAGTAAATTGTTGCTTTGCTGCAGTTCTCATCGATTGCTTCCTAATCCCCTGTCTTTTCAAACTTGCCTTTTGAGACAATTTCAGAAAGAAGGTTTTATGGTCTTGCCTATGAGGAATGAAAGGCTGGATGACAAAACCTGGGCTGGGAGTTGAGCTTTTCTCCTGGAGAAGACCAGGATAAGCCAGATGTGGATCTGTAGGGCAGGGTGTGGACTCTGTGGCTGGCTGTTCTCTAGTCCCTCAGCGCTGTATACAGAGTGTGTAATCTGTTCTTCCTTCCACTTACCGTTATGTGAAATTATTTCAATGAGTAGTTCCCTCAGAGAGCTGGCCATTAGTGTGAAACATCACATGGGGAATGAGTATTTTTAATGTGCTTGTGTGTGAGAATTTTTTAGAGTTAACTGATCCTTAACAAGTGAAAAAGGAATTCCTCTCCAAACTTTTGTTGCTGGTGTTATAAAATGAGTGGAGCCGAGCACTGTCGGAGGCACGCAAGCCTCGGAGCCTTCTGTTGCCTGCTTCCAAATTCACCTTTGTGCTGTCATGCAAATTTACGATGATTTTGGGTGAGAATTACTCTTTTGACAAAGTGTAGGATGTATGTTGTGGTGCTTCCCTTTTGACAAGACAGGCAGCGTGCCTGAAGCACGGGCTTGTCAAGATTTTAGAAAGAGCTGACAATGACACAGTAAGTGTTATTTCTGTAGAGCGGAATTACCTCTTCCTTAAGTGGTTGCACAGCTCCTTTTGAGGACCTTGCACGGGAATTGTCACAATGCAACCTTTTTAAGTGTTGCCACTTCTGCCACCACTCCTGACTGCTTTTACCGTGTTGAACAAAGCAAAGTTCTTGATCGACATAGAAATAACCCAGAGGGTTTTGTTTGTTTGGCTGGTTTTCTAAACAGTCTTTCCAAGTGCCTCCTGTGCCTTTTGAGGTATTTTGAATAGCAAAGGATTTGAGGTGGCTGTGACTTTTCTAGGAAAATTAGCATAGGGGATTGATTCACTGTTTCAAAGCCACTGGATAGCGAAAGGATACATTTTGAAGATGCTGTGTCATTACAGTTCCTTGTGTGTCTTACGGTGCTGGAGTTTGGTATCTTAATGAGATTTTTCCTACAGAAAATGCAGAAGGTGTGGATACTCCTGAGTCCACGTAGGTGCACTTAACCTTGGTGATGTTGCCTGGTTTGCACCAGCAGATGGACAAGAGACGCTAATCTCAGTCTGTAGATGTAGACTGAACTTGATTGTTTTGCTTTGATTCTATTGCTTCCTTTTTCTGCTTTGCAAATGAAAAAGCTTTCTAGCTGCCAGCCTTGCAGATTCACCTTAGGATCTGTAAGTCAGGCTCTGTTCTCTCCTGCTTATCAGTAGTAACTTTGACTCAGCTCTGGTAGTCATGGTGCAGTTTGAAGATGGAAAGTGGGGTTGCCATTTTTAGTTTTCTTCCCCTCCCCCTCCTCTCCCTCTCTCTTTTTTTTTTTTTTTAACTTTCAAATCATCCTCCTCCACCTTTGTTTGAAAGAATGAAATAGACTTTATTCATACATGCTTGGCTGCTCTTCCTCTCTAGTAACATGGGAGGAAACAGTCTGCTGTTCAAATTATCTCATCCCAGATGGCTGCGCAGCCGGAGTGTGGAGAGACTTAAAAGGTAAACCCAGCAGATGGTGAACTTCTGAAACGCGAAGTAATGCGCCTGCTAAATCAAAAGTTTAAAGTATTTGAAATCTGTTTGTTTTAAATTAGTAGACTTGCAATCAGGTCATCTGTGAAGTACACTGGCAGTTTTAAGCACCGTCCAAATAAACTTAAGCTTTGTATCCGTGTCATGGGCTAGCTAATCTACCAAAGAAGATGACAAGCAAGTAGCCAGCCTTGTGAGTTTAGTCCTGACCTCCTAGTGGTGTCTAATGGGTCGTATTTTGGAAGACAGACCAGTTTGTGGGGATCTAATCTGCAGCACTCTTGGCTGGGATTCGAATGCTGGGGGTGCATCTGGTACAATACACGTGTCCTGCCTCAGAGTAGATGTGGGTGCCCGACTCTTCCTGAGGGTAAGTTGCAGTGCAGCATTTTTTGTGCCAGACTGTTGGGACTGCTAAAAATACAGTACATGCAGGGCTTAATTTTGTGGAGCTTGATATGCTGTCTGTCTGCTGGGCTGGTTTTCACTCGGGTCCCAGGAAAGGCTTAGTTTTGTTGGTGGTGCCCTCCTGCACTCATGATGGTGAGTGCTTCCCTCGTGCAGCCTTGGCAGGCTGCTGGCTGAAACCTGCTCCCTGTTGTGATACTTCTCAAGGAGAAATGATCCGTGTTTGATACGGGCCTGTATTTAGTAGTATACTTCACTGTGTCAATGGGTAGTACTTCTTAACCTAAAAATGGTTAATGATACAGGAAAAAAAGTGATGTGTGTTTTTTTTTTTTTTGGGGGGATACTGGAAAACAGTTGATTTCTGAGAATTTTTATTCCACATTCTCAGAAATGCCTCAGCTTTTCCGTGCTGTGTTTGCAGTTCAGCACTTCCCACTCACCTGTGCCCTTTGGTTGTAAAACTCTTCCACTGTCCAACCAATCCTCTTCTGAAATGATTATTTACACTTCTTGTGGTCAGAAATAAATCTCCTTACATACTGTGGGCAAACGCTCCCGTGGAGTTGCTCAGTGGGCTGGGCCAATGCATGTCCCAACCACTCCCACACGGAGGGGAAGGGTAAGGCTGGAGCAGGGCAGAGAGGGCACTGCAGAAACTCTTGTAGGACACAGGGATGAAGTAGCCTGTTCCCAGCAGTGCCTTCTTCCTAGCCACTGCCAGGGAGCTGGCCCGCTTTCCCGAGGTCCTCTGCTGTTCCTGAAATGAGTGTTACTCTGCCTGGAGTGACAGGAGTGTTTTAACAGTGTGAATGTAACGATCTTACCTGCAGTAGGACAGCTGGCGGTGCCGGGTGCTGTGGGTCTTGGCTGTGTTGAAGTTTTTAACCTGGTTGCTCGTCCGCTTTGCTGGGAGATGCTCCTAGTTATTACGTAAGAGAAGGTGTGTGAATTCCCCCTTTGTTTACTGGTATGGCCAAAGCTTCTAGATGCCTTTTTCTAAGCAGTCCATGCCTTGGAAAGAACTTGCAGTCGTATTGCCCAATATTTTCATCACTGTTGTCCAAATACTTGAAACTGTGCGTAAGAGGGAGCCTGATTGGAGCAGAACACACCGTTCTTAAACAAGGGTAGGGCCATTGATTTTTTTTAATATAATGGCATTATGGTTTTAGGCTGTATAAAAACTTGATGGAAAATAACAATGTTTTGTTTGCTTTTTTGACAGCTTCTGATGGCAGTTCAGTGAGACCTCCAGAAATGTATTTAGTATTCAAATTATTCTGTTCACCATGCGTGGTGTCAACATGTAATTGTGGTGGGGGCAGGCTAATGAAGGAGTAGAGGTAAATTCAGCCCACACTTCTCGGGGAGAAGGTGTTGTAGTGCCTCCAGTCACATATCTGTCAATGATTACATTAACATTGCTGCAGTTTGCTTTCACTAAGTGAGAAGGGGTAACGCAGAACCAAAATTGCAAGGCCATTTCAGTCAGTGGTCCCCCTATTTTAACCTTTACCTATCCCAGAGAAAGTAGGTCAGGATCCAAGGTTTATTTACTGATTGAAAAACTGAGGTTTTTGTCAATGATATTGATAAAGCCCCTAAAAGGGGGCTTATAAAAAAGAGGTAGAGTGGCTTTTTACATGGACAGATAGGGATAGGACAAGGGAGAACGGTTTTAAACTAAAAGAGGAGATGTGTAAGCTAGATATTAGGAGGAATTCTTTACTGTGGGGATGGTGAGGTACTGAAATAGGTTGCCCGGAGACGCTGTGGATGCCTTATCCCTGGAAGTATTCAAGGCCATGCTGGATGGAGCTCTGAGCAACCTGATCTAGTGGATGCCATCCCTGGAATTAGATGATCTTTAAGATCCCTTCCAACCTCAAACCATTTTATGATTTTGGCAACCTAGTGATCCCTAGTATTTCCTTACAGGAGAAAGTGTCATCATCTCAGCTAGAAGTACTTCTGCTGGCTCTTCTGCTGTATTCCTCTTTCAGCAAGTGCAAAATAAATGCAATGCTGCCCAACGCTAAACTCGACAGCAGCTCCCCAGACTTCCTTGTTTAAAGCATATTAAGCAGAGTTCACCAAGAGTGTGTGTTCTTGTACTCGGCCCACTGTGGTTGTTCTGCATGTTCACAGCAGAATTTCCATCATTACAGGAGTGCAGGGAAGAGGTCTGGAGGCCTGCTGTCCCAGTGGAGATGTTTTTTGTGCACAAAAATGCCCTCAAGAAGGTGGGGTAGCTCAGTGCTTGGTTCATCTGTCTGCAGAGAGCAACCCTCCAACATGACAAAAAAAAAAAAGGGAAAGGCACAATGGCTTCTGCAGTTTGGCAAACATAAAATAAATTGTTATATCAAAGCTTTCAAGTCTGGTAGCACACAGCAAGCTGGGCTTCGTCCCACAGTCCTGGCATATAGGAAGAAGTATGGGTTTTTTTTCTTCTTGAAGCAGCAGGGCAATTTGAAATGGTCTGTTGTCTCCCTTGCTGTTTTAGCCTCTCTGTGCTTTTGTGTGGCTACCTCAGAAGTGAACTTGAGCCATTCTGTCACGTGGCTTCTTTCATCTCGTTGCAAACAGTGTGAAGTGACACTGTGCCACCCTGTGTCTGGTAGGAAAAAGTCCCCTCGTCTGAAATACCTCTGGAATAGGGAAGGCTGGCAAGAATATAAAGAAAAATAGTCAAGGATCGTGTCAATAAAATAATTTTAATTTAAGTCAGCATAATGATGAGTCAGTTTGCTGACTCCCCTACGTTTTGGAGCACAGGTTGTTGTACTCCTCTGGACTGACCGAGCATTGTGAAAGAACTTTCAGAAATTCTTCAAGTGGGCAGAGACCTGCCCTACATCCTTTCACCACTTTCTCCTGCAAAAGCAAAGAGACAGAATCACAGATTTTGTGGATTGCCAAAGCCATTGTTTTTTGCTGCATGGTAAATCCAAAAGCCCGAGATTTTTACGAGGGACTTCCCAGGGGATCTCACCTCTCCACGGTAAGACACGCGAACGAACCACTCTTTGGACTGACGGTGCTGATACAGTTCCAGGGTCACATCTGCAGCATAAGGTGGCCACTTGTGATCAAAAGTGCCCAGTGCCAACAGGAGAGGAATAAGAGTAGAATCATGAGAAGCGTAGAGAATGAGCTTCCTGGAAAAAACAAAAGGAAAAAAAACCCAAAACCAAACACAGAATGTCAGCTGTGTTCCTCCATAGAGAGCCAGTAGCACTTGTGCTTTTTCTACCAGATGAGCACTCATTCTCTCTATCCCACACATTTAATATCTTTCTGAACCAGCTTCACTCTGACATCAAGTCAGAATTTATAAAAACTGAAAAGGAGTTTTGCCCTGTACCTGGCCTTTTCAGATGGAGTCGAGGGATTTATTGCTGCTTTAATGTTCTTCTGTAATGCACTGAGAAGGAGACCAACACTCATCTTAAGAACTTCTCTAGAAAAGAAGCAGAAACAAATCTACTAGTTTTTAAACTTTCAAATAATTACACATGAACACGTGGGAACCTCTTTCCTATTACAAACTGATAACATGTATGGAGTGTAGCTACGAACTGTTCAATGCAATTAATATGGCTAATTTTTAGTTCACAGGTTGTGTAGTCACCACTCTAATGTGATTGCAGACTGGGAGGGGAGAGGTGTTAGCAAGCAGTCTCATGAGGTGTGGCCCACATAAAGGGAAATCTAGAAACACTTGGATTGTTTTCTATGCTATTTTGTTTCCCTGGTTGAGATTTTTGGATGCACGGGTTTCAGCTAGGGAAGATGACAGCAGCTGACTGCAAAACAGCAACTGAAGTGGTTGAGATCTTTTTTGGGGAGGGGCAGGATTCAAGAAGGTGGTGGCTAACCATTATAATAATGATTTATAAATTAGTTTTTATCCTTGTATTGAGCAAAGAGATGATTTTTATACAACTTTTGGTGGGTAGAAACTCCCTCTACCTAAATGAGTGTGTCAGTGGAAGTGGAAGATGAGTGTGACCGGCTCTCCTGGGTGTTGGGGGAATGGGGGAAATCAGTCAGTACCTGAGATCTCTAATACACGTTTAAGAAAAGACCAAGGGCAACTAGCCTACTAGAAAAGGCAGTGCTATACTATCACCTGATTGGAGCTGGTGAATGTGGCATCTGCAAATTAATCTGAAAGGAAGATTGCTAGGCTGGCAACTCAGCTGATCTTTACAAACAACTGTGCAGAAGGCAATTAACTGCACGTAGCAGCACATTCTTTTGCAAATAGTTACCTGTGTGCAGGGCCTGGCATCACCTTTTCCGCTAGCACTAGCACTTCTCAGCCCAGCTGTGCAGGTACCACCCCTGGGATAAACCTCCCAAGCTGGAATTCACATCAAACTTGTGCATCTGCGAGGGCTGTGCAGCCTGAGGGCCTGGGCTGGAAGTATTCCCTCTTCTGATTTTGCCCTTGACACGGGTTCACTTCAACACTGCGGCAACTGAGGCCTTCGCTGCCAGCCTCGGTGGGTTAGCACTGCTCCTCAGAGACCATCAGCAAACCAGCATGCAAGGCCACATCTTGGCCTCCTCAGCGTGGAATCCTTTTTCCTAGCTCATGTCCCTGACTCAAGGCACTGGACTTCACATGGAAATGGCTGAGGCACAAACCTCATGACAGGGGGCAGTAGCCTGTGGTGGGGGAATGCAGCAGATTGGAAAGGGCTTCTGTCTGCTGCAGAAGCTGGTGTAACACATCCATCCTGGGTGAGGCTGGAGGAATGGATGCAGGCAATCACCTTGAACTCTCTTCCAGAAAGAAGAGCATGGTGTCAACAGATCGGCGCTCGACCGTCTCCTGGAACTTCTTCAGCACAGGGCAGCTTGGCAGATTGTGCACCTGGAGGGAGAAGACACAGCACAGCCACAGGGTTTGACCCTTTCTGAACCCAGCCTGAAGACACGTGGGCAACTGCCCACGGAAAACTGCTGCTCACGTCACACCATTTGTACTCTGGTATTTACGTGAGGATTTTTAGGATGGTTTGACACATACAGCCTCGCCCTGGGTACCAGAAGGATGGATGTTTGTTCCTGAGGATACACTGCTGTGTGAAGGGAGTGTAACACATTGGGCCATTCAGCTGGCAGCCAGACCAATTACCATTAGCCCCAGTGAAAAAGAGGTACTAAAGGGGGTTAAAAATATGCCCAGCTTCCTTCCAGTAGCAGAAGCAATCTGGCTCACAGGTACTATGCTGGAACCAGGATTAGGACGACTGTCAGGTGCTGAATGCCAAAACTGGGCAAGCACTTTGTAAATGGGGCAAGGCAGGCCCAACTGCTCTCTCAGCTTCATATTGCAGTTGAAAGAAATTCTGGATTTCCAGCTAAGAACATAAACACTGGAGATGAGTCTTCATCCATCCTACAGCAAGGCTGACTCCACATCCTGCTTTTTAAAAAGGCCATGCTATTCCTACAAACTTTCTGGATTGCACAGAAAGGTACTGGGGTGGGTACCCATTGCTATCCATGAGTGATGGCACTGTGATTTCCTTCATGTGCATTGGTAAAGGGATGTTCTTTCTGTGACAGTGCAACAGAACTGCTCAGCTCACCTGCTCAGCAAAAATGTTATCGAGGAGGACAAAAAAATCCACAGACTCATCACCATCAATACCCATCTTCTTCTTAATTTTTTTCAAGTCATCAGAGATACCTGGCTGCTGCTGAGCATCCTTAGACTTCTGCCTGCAAGGGAATTAAAAAAACAAACCAAAAACTTTTCCCATACCAGGCTTCTATCTTTTCCGTCAGGCTTTTCTGACCCAGCCCAGTGGAGCTGTCTCACATCAGTGAGGACTAGGAGAAGCACTGCAGTATACTGATTTTGGGAGTCTGAGTTGCACAAAGGACAGACAATGTGTCCAGATGTCAAGGATCAGAGCTGGCTCTCTGCCCTCACAGAAGCAGGGGAAAAATTAAAACGTGAACACATCAGAAGTGGTTCCCATAAGCAAGGGCTGTGCACCAGTTAACACTTCTGGTCATACTGGAACAGTGCATGTCTGTGTCTTCAGGGAGCAGCCTTTAACTGCCTCATGAAAGAAGAAAAGGTAGGAGCTTTGAACTGATCGGTGTATGGTGTGGGAAAAAGGGTTCACTTGTAGCTTAAATTTACCTTTTGCTTTGTTAGAAGCCATTTGCATATTTATGCTGTTTCAAACTGTATTTAAAAAAATTTAGCTGAGAATACCCATGCTGGCTATGTACTTCCTAGGTAGCCTGTAAGCTGAGGCAGTGCTTCTTAGTACAGCTTAAAAAGTCTACCTTGACATAGTCACCAAATGTGCTCAGTTAGTGGGCAGAGAGGGAAGGCCCAGCAGTTTACTCCCTTTTTGGACAGCTGATGTTACTCGAGGAGGCTGAATGTACTGGTTCTGTGGGCTGTCACCCCACCACTGTCTAGAACAATCCTTTGCCCCCAGAGTCAAGCATTACACAGTGAGCTTTTGCAAGTGAATTCTGACAGCTCCTGAATTTTGGACAGAAATATGCTAATGGATAATCCAGCCAAGCTGCATCTCTTGTTCATCTGCTTCTCTTGGTTCAGGTTCCACCCCATGACCAGCCTGGCATAGGCATTTTAGAGTACTTGACTCTTCAAACATGAGTGTTCTTTCTATGCAGGATGTTCCTTATTTTACTTCATTAGTCTTTGTTAAATGTATCAAGGCTGGGTATATTTCAGTTTCTTCAAGGTATATATGTGACTGGAATGTTGAAATAACTCCCAAACCAGAAGATGAATATAAAAGGGAGGCCCAATATGTTCACACTTGAAAGGCTTGTTAAGGAATGTAGATGGCATTAATTCTGCCCTGCAGCAATGCCACAGACTAGCTGTACATTAGCTAGTAACGAGTGTTTGCTAGACACAGACTAAATTAAGTTGGTCTTTCAAGAAAAACTCTCTACTTTATTTTCTTCTGGTGCCACTGCTTGGTGTATAACTCCGCTTACCAGGCGTTTTATACAACCAGCTAAGCATTCCCAAAGAACTGAAAGTGGCAGGGGAGGACATTGGGAAATGTGAAGAAAACGTGCTGTGTTAAATTACTGCTGAAAAGAGACAGCAGTGAAATCACACGGGGAGGTATTGCCGGCAATTACCTGGTCAAGCATTTCAGGCGCTGGCAGTTGCGCGTGTTGGGGTAGAGTATTTCAGAGCTGGCCTCATCAGTGACAATGACAACAGGTCCTGTGGAACAAGGAGGAAGTTCCTGTGATCAGTAATGCATCTGTTTCTTTGGACTGCTTTAATCACTTTCACAGTCCTTGTGCTCAAGTCCATTGTTGTCAACTAGCAATCTCCCCTGAGGCATCACCTGCAACACAAGCCACTGTGCATGTTTCTGTGAATTGAATTCCACAGGGACGCCTGCTGTGAACCTTGTAAAGCTTTCTAATTGTGTGCTCATTTTTCTTAAGTGTTTGTAAGTGCCAAAAATTAGTCACTGTGTCATCAAGGAGCTCTGGCAAGTCACTTCAACTTGTTTGTGGAACTGAATATGGAAGGAGCAGAGGTGAGATCTTCAAAATGCAGAGTGTATTTCTAGGGCATACAAGTAGTTACCAACTGTGACATGCAGGTGGAAGTTACTCCAGGTACTGAACTTGTAAAGGATCTTGGCCAAGATCCTCAGGTTTCTCTGAGAAACCTTTTTCAGATGTGTATCTCATGAACACTTGACCTAGAAATTTTTGCCCTCTTGATTCCCCAGCAGGTCTGAAACTGCAGCAGAAAGGCACACAAAGGGAGCAAGGAAGTGACAAGCTGGTGAAGAACCCAAAGAGACTATGGGAAAAGGGGCCAAGCACAAGGAGCCAGGGAAGAAGTAACAACTAGGAGCCAGGGAGAGCTGGGATGTGCAAGGTGTGTGCATCTAGGGAAGACTGAGCAAGGTAAGAGGGCACTGTTCAGAAGTCTTCCCAACCTTCTTTCTGCTGTTGGTACAGCCCAGCCAGCACGCACCGTGTGGACTCCAGGTTCCGGAAAATATTACTGGAACGGATGCTGAAAGAGAGAAAGGAGTTTCTGAAGTGGCACTTTCTCCTTCGTGTCAACACGGCTGCAGCTGGGGAGGGCTTGCTGGAACTGAGGGTTCTGCTTCCACCGTGCCTTTGGGAACCTGTGGTGGGATTCATCTTTTGTCACTGTAGCTATCTTAAGTAGACACCTACATCAGAACTGCCCTTTAACTTCCCTTTGGAGATAGTGGAGATAACAAACTGGCACTTCTCTGGTGTAACTTTAATCTCATCCTGAGCCAGACACTCCTAGCATTAGTGATGTGAGCAACAAGGGGTTGCTTCATCTCCCTGAACTTCAGCTGTTTACAGTGAGTTCAAGTGTGCTCCAGAAATGCTTGTTTCCCTTTTATTAATCGTGAAGGTGCATAAGACCACTGCCAGTGGCTAAACCTGGATGAGATGAACCTGTCCCTGGCATCACTCTCAGGACTGCTGGGGAATTGGATGCTTTGTGTCACAAGAGTTCTAGTACCAGGCTCGGCAGGCTGAGCAAAGATGAAGGCCCAGGGGCCAGCCAGTCTGCTGTGGAGTGGTGTGTATGCTAGTCAGAGAGTTTCCCTGGCACAGGGATACCTGTCAGTAGAGAGGAAGCAAAAGAAGGCCAAGGAGGGGACTGAGAGACTCACAAGACCTCAGCAGGCTTAAATGTTGGTGAAAGAAAGTTGGCTTCTTCCACATAGCTTCTCCTCAGCCTCTCTCCCAGGGCAAACGTCTGCTGCATGCCCACTGTTGTCAGCTGTCCTGCAATGGCACCACCCTAGGAGCAAAGAACAGGAAGGGTCTCCAGTGGACTATGGAAACAAACAAGTCTACGGAGGGAACACGAACCCACCGGGAAAGAGAGCCTCACCTTGAAGGTGGTCTTTTGGTATTGCTTGTCATAGGGTGAGGGAGGCTGAGGTCCTCCATCTAGGTTAGTCACCTTGTAATCAAACTTAGTCTTGGCAGGTACATCTAAAAGAGTGGGATGCCATTCCACCTGCTTCAAAACAAACCAACAAAAAGTGCTTCAGTGGAAAACTTTCAAGAGCATTAAACCAGGGGCTTTTAAGAGCATTAAACCAATTATGCTGTGCTGCCTTGCCAACAACACAACATGGAGACATAAAGATCTCTTCAGACAGCTCACAGAGAAATGAGAGCAGTGCTGCACTCTGGATTTGCAGATCTTACCTGCAAGAAATGCAGTACTTGCTCTCCTACCCTTACAGGAGAAAGATCTGTAGGAAATCACAATTGCTGCTCCCCGTTACACACTGAAAAGCTGCCGTAGCAAACTACCTGAACTAACACCTGCCAGGTCCCGAGGCTGCCTCCGTGGAGGTTGGGAGAGTCATATCAGCTGTGGTAAAACCGAGGCAGGAGCCACACATTTGCCAAGTACCAGCTGGGAGGTGTGGTGCTCAGCCCTGGAACAAAGTCCAGGGGCACTGCAGTACTGAGTGTTATCACCACTGCAGCCCCATCCCTGCATCCTGCCCCTTTGGGGCAGCCAAAGCAGTTGTTCAAGAATCAATTAGGTTGGAAAAGACCTCTGAGATCATTAAGTCCAACCTATGACCCACCACCATGGCACTAAGTGCCACAACCCGTCTATCCTTAAGCACCTCCAGGGACCAATCTGTTCAAACGTCCAATAAGGAGGAAATTCCTCCTTATGTCCAACCTAAGCCTCCCCTGCCATAACTTGAGGCCATTTCTTCTTGTCCTATTGCCTGAGTTGCCTGGGAGAAGAGCCAAACCCCCACCTGGCTATAACCTCCGTGCAGGGAGATTTAAAAAGTGAGCAGGTCACCCCTGAGCCTCCTTTTCTCCGGGTTAAACAATCCCAGCTCCCTCAACTGCTCCTCACAGGACTTGTGCTCCAGACCCTTCCCCAGCTCCATTGCCCTTCTCTGGACACGCTCCAGCACCTCAATGTCTTTCCTGGAGTGAGGGAACTGGACGCAGCACTTGAGATGCGGCCTCACCAGTGCCGAGTACAGGGAGGCAATCACTGCCCTGGTCCTGCTGGCCACACTGATCCTGATCCAGGCCAGGATGCCTTTGGCCTTCTCGGCCCCCTGGGCACACGCTGGCTCGTGTCCAGCAGCTGTCAGCCAGCACCCTTCTCCGCTAGGCTGCTTTCCAGCCACTCTTCCCCAAGCCTTTAGGGATGCGTGGGGGTCCACGCTCCCAAACTCCCGCGCTTCCCCCGTGTTTACTCGGGGGGGGGGGGGAGGGGGAGTAAATTTACTTATCCCCCCCTGGGAAGGGGAATAAAGCCTAAACCACCAGGCTGCCATCAGGGAGCAGAGGCAGCGGCTCCTCAGCGGGGCACCCAGCGCAGCCCCCGTCCCGTCCCGTCCCGTCCCCGCCCGGTGCTCACCAGCGCGGCCCCCGGCAGCGGCTGCAGCGGGGTGCGCGCCCCGTGCCGGAACACCACCTGCACCAGCCTCAGCTCCAGCTCCCGCCGCTCGCCGCCAGCCCGGGCCGCCTCCGCCCGCCGCCGCTGCGCCCAGGCGGCCAGGCCGCCCAGCACCGCCAGCCGCGGCCCCCAGCCCATGGCGGCAGCGCCGGGCCGGCCGGGCCGCGGGGGCCGGCGGGAAGCGAGTCCTCCCCGCGGGCTCCGGGATGCCCAGGAAGCCGGGCGGGGACTGCGGCTCCCGGCGGGCGCCGCGCCGGGGAACCGGGCGGGGCTGGGCGGGACTGGGGGCTCCCCCGCCCCGGGGCCGGCCCCGGCACCGCCGCCCACAGCGGGTCGCGTCTCTGCGGCTTGAGATCTTTTCCCTGTCGGATTTGCCGTACCGTAGAATCAGAGGTTCAGCCGGCTCGGAAAAGATCAAGTCCAACCCTTGATCCAACCCCGCCGTAGTTACCTGACCATGGCACTCAGTGCCACATCCAGTCTCACCTTAAAAACCTTCAGGGACGGTGAATCCGCCACCTCCCTGGGCAGCCCATTCCAATGCCTGGTTACGCTCTCCGTAAAGAATTTCTTCCTAATATCTAACCTTAACCTCCCCTGGCAGAGCTTGAGACCATACCTTCTTGTCTTACTGATAGCTGCCTGGGAGAAGAGACCAACCCCACCTGGCTACAACCTCCTTTCAGGGAGATGTAGAGAGTGATGAGGTCTCCCCTGAGCCTCCTCTTCTCCAGGCTGAACAACCCCATCTCCTTCAGCCTCTCCTCACAGCACTTGTGCTCCAGTCCCTTCCCCAGCCTGGTTGCTCTTCTGTGGACCCGCTCCAGCACCTCGACATCCTTGAACGGAGGGGCCCAGAAATGGAGTCAATACTCAAGGTGTAGCCTCACCAGCACTGAGTGCAGGGGAAGTAACCCCCCTGCAGCACTACAGGCCTGGGGAAGAGCGGCTGGAAAGCAGTCCAGCTCTTTGGATGAGAGCCAGCTTGTGCCCAGGGGGCCAAGAAGGCCAATGGCATCCTGGCCTGTACCAGGAATAGTGTGGCCAGCAGGACCAGGGCAGTGATTGTCCCCCTGTACTCGGCACTGGTGAGGGTCCAGTTCTGGGCCCTCACTCCAGGAAAAACACTGAGGTGCTCGAGCGTGTCCAGAGAAGGGCAGCAGAGCTGGGGAAGGGTCTGGAGCATAAATGTTATGAGGAGCAGCTGAGGGGGCTGGGGCTGTTCAACCTGGAGAAAAGGAGGCTCGGGGGTGACCTTATCACTCTCTACAAATCATCGGAAGGAGGTTGAAGCCAGGTGGGGCTTGGTCTTTTCTTCCAGGTAACAAGTGACAGGACACAAGGAAATGGCAGGGGAAGCTTGGGTAGGACGTTAGGAGGAATTTCTTCAGAAGAAGAGTAATTGGACATTGGAATGGACTGCCCAGGGAAATGCCACTGTTCCTGGAGGTGTTTAAGGAAAGCACTGGATGTGGCACTCAGTGCCATGGTCTGGTTGCCATGGTGGTGTTTGATCATAGGCTGGACTTGATCTCAGAGGTCTTTTCCAACCTAATTGAATCTGTGATTCTGTGTAGCTTCCTGGGTGGAAAACCCCCTTTGGGTCTGGGTTGGTTTTTTAACCCTCAATTTCCCCCCTCTCCCCAGAGGCTCCCAGGGCCATGGCAATGGTGTGCTCAGCCAGAAGAGCTGCGCTGGTGCTTTACAGGTGGATTGGATCTAGTACTGAGAGAAGAGCCTGCAAGAAGGGAGAGAGTCCCCTGGCTCCTCCCCATCTGGTTGCTTGTGCCCTCCTGTCAGCAGCCACTGGTGGGGAGGGGAGCTTTGGGAAGGGGAGGGTGTTCTGTTTGGCTCAAATCTCACATGCACCAGTCATCTGTGCAGTGCTTTGATCTTTAATCAGCCTGGGTGGATGTAGCATCAGCAGTGGGAGAAATTTCCCTCTCCTGGTTCTTTCTAGTTCAGATGTCAATGGCAGTGTTTTGCTGAGGGAGGGAACAGCTCTGCTTTAACCTGTCACTTGTCTGTCTCCCTGCCTGTACTTGCTCACCCCAGTAACCTCACCTGCAAAGGTTTGCAGCTGGTGCTAAATGTGGAAATGACAATATGTTTGTTGTTCTTGCTTAGATGAAGGCTTTTTCCACTGCCAGTTTGCTAAACAAGGTCTTTTTCAGTTTTGACGCCCAAGTGCAGACAGCCTGGGAACAGAGCAGTGGGCACTGACTTAGTCTTGTCTGGCTCCTCATTCCCACCATGGCTTTGGGAGCCAACACAGCGCTGGCATTGCCATTGGAGATGAGATGCAACAGTGAGGCCCTGCCATATAGACAACCTGAGGTACCTGGAGGGCTTCAGGGTTGTTTGTAGTATTGGAGCTGCCCAGCACTTGGCCACGCTGTCCGGGGTGAATGTGAAACCAGTGTCTGGTGATGTATGTTCCACTCCTTGTCTCATCAAACCCTTGTTTCTCCTCTCCTGACAGTGATGTGGAGGACCAGTGAGTCTGTACAAATTAACTCTTCAATTCTATTCAGCATCTTTTTAGCACACTAGCTTATAGATTCATAGAATCACAGCATGATTTGAGTTGGAAAGAACCTTAAAGATCACCTAGTTCCAACTCCCCTGACATCACCAGGGATGGCACCCCCCAGACAAGGTTGCTCAGAGTCCCATCCAACCTGGTCTTGAACACTTCCAGGGATGGGGCATCCACATGTTCTGTGGGTGACCTGTTCCAGTGCCTCACCACCCTTATAGTAACTGATCTATGTGAAAATTAGAGAGCTGTGCATTCTTGGACTTTTCTTGCACACTATAAAGCAATCAACAGATTACTGTCACCCTGGTTCCTATGAACCTTCTGGTTCAAGACTTTGTGGTGAAGTCACTGACATAAGTAATATTTCTATCTGGGAATAATCAGTTCCCTTGTTTCTTAGGCCACATCTGCTTGATTTAGATTTATTAGGGATTTCTGTGTTCCCCACTGTGTGCCATCCTGTCTTCTTCTGTATGTTATAGACTCCAGCAGGTTTGGATTTCTGTGTTACCTAGGACCTGTTTTAGTCCTCCCTTTCTTCTTACTTGTGCTGATGGAAGCTATCAAAGAGTTATTTTACTGTCTGTGAAGATCAGTTCTTTAACTTGGCTATAGACAATTGCAGACCTCACTACACTGCTCTCACTATCTCCCTCCTTCCTGTTTTTCCTGTGTGGAAGCAGGCACTGTCTGTTGGGAGCTGAAGCATTCCCTGAAACACTGGAACTGGTGGATTGTGTCTTTGAAAGGTAGCACACCAGAAAAATGTCTTGAAGACTGGGCAAGAAAGAATGTCTACAGTAAAAGATGTCTTCAGGAAAGCTACTGAGTGGAGTTTGCTGCAGTGAGGCATTGGTGTCTCTGAGGCCTCATGAAGTACCTATGGTTTGTTACACAGGTAAAGGAGTCTCCTCTGTCCTCTGGGGAAGGTCTCACCTCTGTTTCCAAGATTTTGATTTTCTGCTTGGTCTGAAATGTGCGGGTCTGGACTCTCAGCTTTGTGGTATCCACGTGCTTCCTGCTGCTTTTCCTTTGGTCTGTTGCCAGTGGTGTGCTGTGGGTGATGCAGAGACCCTAAAGCCATACCAAACACTTAACACTAGGGCTGCCGTCACGGCTGCTGGTGTGGCATCAACAGCAACAGAGACCAAGAAAAGTTTTGGCCCCATTGAATTCAAATGCTCAGCACTCACTGCAGTGAGTGTTGGCAGCCTCACTGCTGCAGGAGGGCTGCCTGTGCTGTCTGGGGCCAGCCAGGACACTGAGGAGGAGAGAACACGGTGTCCCTGTTCCCACCATACCTTCCTATCCCATCTACCTCTCCCTAGTTCCCAGCTGTCCTGCTTTCCATTTTTACCACTGCAGGCAATTAAAAGAAATCCTGAAAAGAGTTGCAAGATTGTTTCCCATAAGGTTTGCCCCTGAAAAGAGATGAGCCCCATGTGGATATGCGAGGCATGAGTGCCAAGCGGATATCTGGGCTGGGAAAGAAGCTCAGTGCAGGCTGAGTGCACGTGCCTGTAAATGTCCTCTCGACGGACCCAGAATCTCCTGCTCCCAGGGGAACCCACTGGAAACTCATTTATGACCTGTGTCACCAGAGCGACTCAGTGCTTGCCAGACTTTAAAGGCGAGTGTCCTCAAACCATTCCTTGGAGTACAAATGCCATGTAACCAACAGAAACACATGGCAAAGACAATTTGTGTTGTGCTGGGAGGAACACCTGGGTGTAGAAGCCAAGTTTCTTGAGTGTCTAAGAATTCTGAGAATGCCTCTGTCTCTCAGAAGCAGCACCCAGCACTGATTCAAGCAGGACCTCTGGCTGGAGGCACCAGGAGAGTGACAGGCAGTAGATGCCTGCAGAGAGCAGGGCAAGGGGGAAGGAGGGAGAGGAGGGAGAGGATGGTGACCTGCCCAAAGGCCACAGGGAGGATCTGCTGCAGGTGGTTAGAGGCTGGCACAGACACCAGCACGTGCAGATGGGGGAATCTGGGGATCTCCTCATGTCTCTCACAAAGCGGTGCGGTTCTGAAAGGGTTACCTCACTTTTCTGAGCTTAGAGTATGTGAAACACAGAGGCATGACGAGAGCAGAGAGAGAAGGAAAAAAGGTGTTTCAGAAGCCAAGAAAATAACAAATGGAGGAATTAAGCCCAAGTCTCTTGCTGTGAGAGGGGCAAGAATGCTTGGAGGAGAGGGAACAGGAAAATGTAGTTAAGAGGAGGGAGGGAGGGAGGAAAAGAGAGAGAGGGGTGATGTGATAGAAATGAGCAGAGATGAAACAGGGGAAGAGGCTCAGAGTGAATTTATTTGAATTTCCATTCAAATGTTACCCTGGAAGAAAACCCCAGTTCCTGTGAAGTTGTGAAGACTGGAACTGTGGGGGCCCTCCAGGGTGGCCTTGGCTGCTGCCAAGCAGCATTTCTGTTGAGATATATTTGAGAATATACCGCGCCACAGCAGGTGCGGGCAATTAGAGGAGAGATCTCCAAAATAGCAGGCGGCTGTCAATTTTTTAGCAAATGGTGTTGCCCTGTGTTTTTTTGCTTTGTCCAACTGTGTAGAAATTTATTCTAAGATGCACCATCTTTTACAGAAATGTTTTCTAAGGACCTGTTATTTTTTACCCTTCTGTTGTGTTTTGTGACCAGACGAGGAGCAGAAGGCTAATCCAATGGCCAACCAGGGTAGGTTTTTTTCCACTGAAGGAAGTTAATGAACTCTAATGAACAAGCAAATTTCAGGAAACTTTCCCCTCTGAAAGCAGAGGGCAAGTTTCCTCTTGGTTGGAATTTAACCAAATTACTCTGATTACTATCTTTGTGCAATACTACTGTTGCTATCATTTGCCTTTTTATAGTGCTTTACAGCTTCACAAATGTATCACACGTCAGGACACTCTTATTTGACAAGTTTGCACTTATGTCCTCCTTTTCTTGGGAGAGGAAACTGAGTCATAGTGGACTTCATAGTTTGACCAAGTCACGCAGTCATCTTGTGGCTGATACATTGATAAGGTGTGAGACCAACCAGCATGAACAGATATTTTTTCCATGACGTGGATTGAAATGAAGTAATGCTTAAAAAATACCCATCAAAGAAACAATTCAACCTCATGAGTTTGAGTGGTTTATTGTTGCTTAGACTAAGTGAACACCTTGTCTCTTAAAAAAGGTAAAAGATGTCCAGGTTGGATAGGACTCTCTCTGAGCGACCTGGTCTTGTTGTTGAAGGTGTCCCTGCCCATGGCAGGGAAGTTGGAACTAGATGAGGTCCTCTTCCAACCCAAACCATTCTATGATTTTATGATTCTATGAAAGGGCTATAGCTCCTTGTGGTGTAAATCACAGGTTAACTGTTAAATGTTTGTGTGGCAGAGACACAAATAACTTTTGGATGCCCTTGGTTCGGTGGGTCTGTTTCCCTCTGATTGGTACGGGTCAGAAAACAGGCATATTGCCTTGGCTTTTTTCATTCCTTTCCCAGGTGCTTTTTGCTTAGCAAAGAGGGTGAACTGGAAACGTTCTTCCACAGTTCTTCACAACACAGGCTGGGCTGGGAGCCTGGCAGGGTTGCTGGCTGCTGGAGGAGAGTGGCAGAACCGGCCCTGTGTGACTGCCGAAAGTGGGCTGTGAGCAGCTCATGACAAACATCTCTCTGTCCCAGCCTTGAGCAGCATGTGCCTGGGGCAGCTCCATGGACTGCATGGAGTGCATGGAATATGTCTAAATGGCCAGGTATTTTGTGCTAGAGCAGAGCAGCCAGTGCTTCACCCAGGAGAGGCTCTAGCAAGCAAAGTGTTTTCCTACCCTTCCAAATGCTTCTTCCATCCCAAAACGTTCCCGTGACTGGCTCTCTGAGTACAATGAAGGTGTTTTCACTCTGGCCCCTGGAGGTGATTATGGCTGCTGAAATCTCAGGTGCAAAATGGGCAAGAATTGGCACAGTATTCATGTTCAGAATCACAGGCTGCTGCATCCTGCGGCCAAAAGAGCTTTGGCCATTCCCAGCTGTGGAGCTAATGATGATGTCTCTGTGTCCTGCAAGGATGGGTGACCACAGTGGCTATTATAAACTAGTCAGTCTGGGTACATAAGCTGTACTGTGCTCATAAAGAGCAGAAATTTATTTATAAATTGTTTGAGTGTGCTGTGTTGCTTCCTGTGGAGCTGTATCGCTCTTGTCTACTCTGTCTGTCTTGGTGAACCTCATAGCCAGCTGCTTTGTGAGCAAGGCGCCTGGGGAAATGGGAGGAATGTTTCCACTCCTAATTTCTGTGATCCTTTGGGGTGGAATTGGCAAATATAAACTCCTAAGTGCCACCGCAGACCAAGCACTCCCTGCAGGACACCATTCATGGTCCAGTGTACAGATCTATGCATCTTATCTCTTTTTCTGCATGCTTTCACATTGGTGGTTTACCTTTCAGCAGTGAAATGGTGTGTTGATTCTTGCAGGTCATTACTGAATTTCTAAATCCCTGGAGGTTATGCATGAGAGTCCCAGAAGCTGCAGTTGTTGCATTTAGGGCTGGTGCCATGGGGACATTTTGGGACATTTTCTTCTGTGGATTTTAGAAACAGGTTATCAGCCAGCTGGTTGTTTCCTGTCCCTTTTGCCCGGGAACATGTGTTTTTTCCCCTTGCTTTCCTTTCTAATTTGCAGGCTCGTGTGTTTGGTCATTGTCGGTGTGGCAGCGGGAGAGCTGGAGGCCGGCTGTGTGCTGGGCTGTGCGCCGGCTGTGCGAAGGTTCGTGCCCTGCCCTGTAACCCAGCGCAGGAGATGCGCTCCCCGCCTTCTGTTTTTCTTTTGTTGCAACTTTGTCATCCTAAACTGGATGGTGCCCACAGCCATCTGCTGCCTTCGGTAGTCTGCGGCATCATGCCGACTCAATTATGCGCCTCTCTGGGATAGCAGCAGGGCGGTTTTCTGTTCAGCTCTGAGAGAGTGTTTTCCCCTTGCACATGGAGGCTGAGGGAAGTAGGAGCCTCCAGAAGCGATCTGGGTAAGCTGTTGCCATCCACATCAGGTGGACTTTCCGTGTCTGTGCAGTGGAGCTGCCCAGGTGTGACGGGGGAGCTGCCAGTCTTTCACGGTGCTGAGATGCTGCGTCCCGGGGCTCGGTGCTCTGACGTGATGGCAGATGTGCTCCCCCCTGGCAGCACTTTAACCATTTGGCCCTTTCAGTCTTTACCACCTCATTTACTTTTTGTGACTATACATTAAACCAAATGTTTTGGGATGACGTGAAATTAAAGGAGGTGGTGCAAGTGCAAATTACATTTGCTTTCCTTCAAAACGCCCAGGAGAGAAGGGCTACAAAGGGATCACCTTGAGCCTTGAAGTGGATTCCCAGCAAAGTCGCTTTGTGATGCTTTCATACTCAGGGAGAAGTGACCAAGGAGTAGGATTTATGTGTGTGATACACCCTGTGACATCGGTCTTCTTCCTGTGTGGGCTGGGGAGACATAACTTAAATCTGGGCCAAAAAGTTATCTTTTCTTTTTCTGCAGGCTTAGGTGAATTTTGAGACTCCAGGACTGCTTCAGGTTTTCTTCTTTGCCTTTTCTGCAGGTAGTGGACCTGGTGGGTTTCAACATGCAGCCATTCAGGTTTGCTGTTTGAGTCCTTCTGGGTTGCCCATAGTGCCCTGATCCTTTTTCCCCTTCAGTAAAAGCTCTGTTATATGAGGATAGGGGTCAGATCAAGTGGTGGGGAGCTAGAACAGAGGACTCATCTCAGGGACCTGTGCTATTTACATTTAAGACATTTCTGGCCCCACCAGCTGTTCCATGTGTGTTATTTTCAGAAGGGCAATAATCCACAAGAGGTCAGGAGGGTGGAATTGTGTGAATACGTTGGGTGAAGGAGATCAAGATGCTTGGAAGCCCTCGGTCCTTGTCATGACAGAGAGTCACGATCCCAGATGATTGTGGCTTGCAGACTGGGAGAACCCCAGGAGAGCTCTGAAAGTGCTGCTTGCATGGTGAGGAAAGGCTGCTCAGCTGGGTGTTTGTGAGCTGTTTTCAGGAGTCATCTGTGTTTACACTGCTGGCAGAACCACCTGTTCTTCTTTTGAACAACAATGTGTGTGTGTGTGTGTGTGTTTGTGTGTGTGTATCGCTGCATTTCTGCATTTATTTTTAGCCCTTCCTAAAAACCCCCGACAGGTTTGAAAGATGCTGTGGATTGTGAGTGGTGCCTGGCGGCATTGCTCACATTGATGGCTGTCAGAATTTCCATGCTAAATCTCTGCTTTGGAAAAGGCTTATAACTCATCCTTCTATTCTTGGTCCTGCAGCTCTTGTATCCTGGAAAAAATAAAAACTAAAAACCCAAACAACTTTTTAAAAACTGCTCAGTTTTCTCACAGGTTTGTGAAAATCAGACTTGGCCTAAAACAGAGCTTTTTCAAAGCAGACGCTGAGTCTTGTCACCTTATTTTCACAGTGCCTATTTGCAAATGTATGTCAGGTCTCTTAAATATGTTTCATACGGGCAAATGGAAAAACTGTTTTGCTTATCAGACTGATACAGGCACTGGATGGTGTAAAATGTCAGGGAGCCCACAGCAGTCAGCTCCCCACCACCAGCTGTGAGGAAGCACAAAGCAAGCTGAATTATGGCAGAGGCTGGGCAGTCTCCACATCTGGGGTGATACCAGTTGCAGAATTGTAGGGTGAACGCTCTTTGTGTCAAGAACTAGCAGAGAGATGAGACATGCCATGGTTTTTTACATTCATAAACAAAGGGCATGCATATTGCACGTGCAATCAGTGAGAAAAATCCAGTGCAAAGCAGCAGCTGATAATCTTAATCAAGAAACACATAGTTATCCCTTATTAACTTTATGGCTTATATTTCCATGATGCTCTTCCATCCATGCAGAGCAAAGCAGGTCGCAGCCTCATCATTCTGATTCCCAGTGCCCACCCAGAAGAAACTGTGCTGGGAGGAGATTTAACAGTGTGCCCTCGTGGTGTTGTGAATCCATGGCAAAACAGGGAAGAGCACACAGGAGCCTAAGTCATGCAGCGGTGCTGGGGGCACTGAGCTGCATCTCTTTTGAGAGTTTCCACAGGTTTTGAAAGCTGCTGAAATTTTAGCTGCAAATAGTACATTTGTATGCAGACAGGAGGTGCTAATTCAAAACGTGAAGGTAACGAACTCGAAACTGGGTCCTGATCCACAATGAGAATCTGGAGGGAGCTCTGGGAACTTCAGCTGAATCAAAGTCAGTGTAATTTCTCATGCAGCGTTCAGTAGACCATTCAAACTCAGATTATCTTTTGGCAGATGGGAATAACACTTATTCCCTGTCTCTTCAGGAAGGCTGTGAGGTAACAAAGTACATGCAGAAGGCTTTGTATACGCAAGAGCTCAGCTGTTTCTCAAACTATATTAGTAGCTGTTTGAATGACAGATACAACCTTTCCTTCAGGTCTTTCCTGATGGCTCAGGACCCTTATGGTTATCAAAACACAGCTATTACAAAATGGAAATAGTCCTGTTGCGTTTGTGCATGTTACATGGGTGCACACACAGTAGCTCAAGATACAGAGTTTAAACTGTTTTATCCTGATTTGTCTCCCTCTGCAATGGGTTTTTCTTAGGACACAAAGGGTTTTTTGTTCTGGCTCCCCTGTACACCTATTGCCTATCTCAGGGCATTGCCTTCCTCTAGGATCTCAGCACCTCCCTAGTGGGAGGCAAGGGCCACTGTATTAATTTTCCAGGTGGGAATTTCAGGCAAGCAAAGGTGACTCCCTATTGTCAGGTGCAAAACTTGCCGGAGTAGGAACTTGAGGGCACTCTCCAAATTTTCAGACTGGTGCCAGAACCGCTTGTCCAGGCTCAGTGTTGTCTTTTGCTGCTGTTCTGATCCCATCTGGCTGTCAGCTGCACCAGCCAGTGCTCCGTGGGTATTCACACTGCTGCCAGTTCTCATGTCTCAATTGGGAGTCATTTAATGCGGGTGACTGAGATTCCTCGAGAGGAAGAATTTGAAGCATCCCAGACAATGGTATGGTTAAAGTTGGTTTTGTCATAAGTCTGTGTTTTAGTATTTATTTTAAGGATGGTTGACACACACAGGTTTTTCTAGGGCTTTAGTTTCTGTGGTTTCAGCCCTGAAAAAGGTTCAGAGGCAAAACAGTCTTGGAATTGGAGTTTAATATCCTTCCCTTGTAAGATAATAGAATAAATGGGAAGAGAAACGTGATTTAAAATCTTCTGTGACAGTAAGCCTGTAAGAAAGGGAAAGCACAACATTTTTCACGATGAATTTGACATTTTTGGAGAAAGATTCCTGGTAAAGCATGACTACAAGTCAACATGGTCAACACATGAATTGGAGAAAGGAATGGGGCACGTCTCCCTTAGTAAAAAACTTTATTGCATGTGCTCTTACTCTCAATTACCCTAATTTGAAGTGGGGAGCTAATGAATATTGCTAAATGGATTGAAACAAACTACAGCACTGTGGACAAAAAGTAGTTTTTATGAACTGCAGTGTGTCAACCACAGTGAATTTTTCACAGATCTGTAGGTTTTAATGCTGGGGTGGCTGGTCTGACTGTCTGCTTAGTGTAGGGGAGAGGATCTTAACCAATAATTTCCAGTGGGGTCAGTAACTTCTGTTGGTACCAGTGCACACCTTCATAAACTCCATAACCTGTTTGCACCATAGGAAGCAGCCTGTTCACCTTACCCCAGACAGGCACTAGGAGAGGGAAAGGGCTGAAGTGTCTCAGTGTATTTTGCTTTGATGATCTCGAGCTCTCAGGTACCTCACTGTGCTGGGAGCTGTGGTGTGCTTGACTGGTCAGAGATCTCCATCAGGAATCAGTGAGGATCATTCTGAGTTCACTTTCATTTAATGAATGTCTTTTTTGTTGATGTAGGACTGGGTACTATAATGAACTTCTCAGAAAGTCCTTGAATGTGGCGTTTCTCTGGAAATGTCAGAGATGGAAGGAATCTGGAGAAGCTAAAAATTTGGAGAGCAAACTGTAACTATATCCTGGGAAAATACAAGACCACAGAGGGGAAACAAATTCCAAAGCCTAATTTCCTTGGGGGAAAACAGGTGAGAAAAGAGTTCTTATGATCTGTAAAGATTGAAAAAAATGAATTGAATTGAATGTGAGAAATGAATATGAATTGAAAAATACCCCACATTTTTCTGTGAATAGCAGCTGCCACCTATACTTTTGGGTCAACAGTTCCTGTTATGTAGCAAAGATGATGGTAATTTCTCCTATGCATGTGTACCTAAGTGCTTTTTTGAATCTGGGCTGAAGTGGAACAAAAGAAAAGTGGGAAGAAAACGTGGTTTCTTTGGACTACATGACTTAGCAATGGCTAATTTTAGGCACTTGTTTCTGAAGTCTTGCCTGTAGCCTGGCACCCATCAAACTTGTTCTGTCAGAAGCACTTTTCAACCTCAAACTTTGTTCCCAGGCTGAAGAGCTGGCACAGCATTTACTTAAAAAACAAACCCAAACAAATAGCAGCAAGTTTCTGACCTCAGGCTTGCCTCTTGCTGCTAATCTGATTCCTTTTAAGGGTAGGAGCTGGTGGTTAACATGATTTCTAGTGAAACCCTGCATGCAGCTGAATATGAGAGTGTTGGGTTTTGCTGGGGCTGTTGTTAAAAATGTCGTGGCCTACCCACCCATATCCAATTTCTAGGAAACTCTTTCAATGTGCCTTTTGCATTCTTTGTATTTATCATATAGCTGACCATCATCAACATGCCTTCTTAAGATTAGGTTCGTGTCTGACACAAGCATGAAATTTAACTCTCTGGTGAGATTTTGATCTCTAGCTTGGCCCCATCTGTTTTACCCCTTCCTGTCTAAAATAACTTTATGATAAAGAGGAGCTTTTGCGTATGAATAGTGAGTCACAAACCGCAGCTCTGAGCAATCTCTGAGCTACTCCCCGCTGTGATCCAGCTCCAAGAGATGGACATGTCCTCTCAGAAAATAACAGTGGTCTGCAGGGGACTTCGTTTTGCAGTCCTACAGGCCTCGGTCCAGAAATAATTCCAAAGGAACATGTAAATATTGCAGTTTTTTTGAGTTTTGCCTCCTGACTTGCTCTGGGGAAATATTTTTTTTTTCCAGCAAATGTGGAATAATTGCTTTTATTCATCCAGAGACTGCTGGATTTGTGTTAATAGGTTGGCTGTGAAGCCTGGCATGGCAAACTGCATTAGAGCACGGGGAATGTGTTTTATGCTGGCTCCCCAGTATGTTCATGGAATCACAGAAAATGCTGAGTGGGCAAGGACCCACAAGGATCATCGAGTCCAATTCCTGACCCTGCACACGACACCCCAAGAGTCACACCGTGGGCCTGAGAGTGTTGTCCAAATGCTTCTTGAGCTCAGACAGGCTTGGTGCTGTGACCATTGCCCTAGAGAGCGTGTTTCAGTGCCCAGCCACCGTCTGTGTGAAGAACTTGTTCCTGATATCCACCCTGAACTTCCCCCAGCTCAGCTTCATGTGCTTTCCTATCCTTTCCATGCGCTGGCCAGTCCTGTCACTGGTCCCCACAGAGCAGACCTCAGTGCCTGCCCCTCCTCTGCCCCTCCTGAGGAAGTTGTAACTGCAGCGAGGTCTCCCCTCAGTCTCCCCTTCTCCAGGTGAACACACCAAGTGGCCTCAGAAGGATTCCTCTCCAGACCCCTCACCACCTTCATGGCCTTCTTTTGGATGCTTTGTGCTTGGCAAGTTTAGGGCCTGGCAAGGGAGTGATGAAACTCTCTGTGCAGGAGCACAAAAGGGTGAAAAGCATTCATATGGACAGGCTGCTGAACCTTCCCATGGGAACTTCATGAGCAGCAGAGCAGGCAGGGTCCTCTGGCCATCTCTGTCCTTCCGTGGGATTCCTGCATGGACATCGAGCATTCCCAGCCATGTGTTGGGTAATGCCTAGGGACTAGTGGAAGGGACCTAAAAGTGCATTTGAAGTAACCACCATTCCACCACTCATGGTTCTCTTAGAGGTTTGCTATTAGCAATCTAAATGCATAACTGTCTTTAAAATGTCTTTTGGTGAGTATTTATTGCTTGTAGTCTGCAGTGGAGGTGTTTGGTTTCATTTGTGGTTGGCAGGATTGGTTACACAATATTGTTTGTGCTTCCCAAGGGCTGGAGGAGCACAGAGCTGCCTCTGGGGTGGATATTGGCCCATATGAATCTAAAATTTAATGTCCTTGACTGACATTTGCTTTCTGAGAACTCTGTTGCCCGTCAAACTCAATTGCTCAAATGTCTGTGGGAAACCAGTGGTGGTATGTGAATGTGGTCTCAGTAAATTCATTTCTCAAAATGTGAACCAATGTTCACTGGAGGAAAAACGAAACATTTCTGCATTATTTGGCTGGAGTGAGTCTTACAAGCTCATTTGATCCTCTTTCTTTTTCTGTCATCATATTTTCATGACAATGTTATATATGTATGGTATTGCAAATCCCGTGCTCACCAGAAAGATCTTTAATCATCTAGGCCATGTAAGCAATGAACACTTCAGGCAAAAGCAAAGCTATTAATTTTGCACTTCAAAGCCACAGTTTTTCCCCCTGCAAAGTGTATCTTCTAAAGCTGCCACTCTCCGTCCTCATTCTCAGTCCATCCACACTTGTGCTGCAGCTCCTAACCTAAATCACCGAAATGTTGCACTTTGGTCACAAAGGTGTGCAGAAACTTGGCATCAGCCCTGTGCAGGATCCCCTGCTGGGAGGAGGTGTTGGAATCCCCTGGGCAAGAGGAGCTGCCCCAGGAACAGCAGTTCCCCTCCTGCCTGTGTTAGTCCCAGGCTTCCCGGGAGGCAGCAGCATTGCCTGTGCTGTGCTGACTTTTTGAATTGTCAATTTTTGTGTTCTTTGGCCATTTGCAGTCCAGTCAAGTGTGTTCTCGTTCCTATTAACGCACAGTGCTTTTATTATTTGGGTTTTAGGTCTTCCTAATTCCTTGGTCTCAGCAATATTTCATGGAGCAGTGTTTGAGGGGAGATTGGGTAGTCTATCGTCTTTTTACCTATTCCCTTTTAACAGTCTGAAGTGTTACCACCATTGAGTTTGTTTGAGTTTTGCCTTGCTCACATATTCTGAAGTAGGAAACAACTTGCTTGACCCATGTGCTCTAGATCAGCCATTGCTTTTAAGTATCTCTCTCAGTCTCTCCCTCGTCTGTCTCTTGGCCTGCTCAGCTGTCCCACTGGGCTGTTCATGGAGAGGAACTTGGAGGCATGGCCTTGTCTCAATTCATTACTTTATTAGTTTTGGCATTCTATGTATTTTTAAATATAGATTTTCCTTTTATAGCATTAAGTATTTCTGTTTTAAGGGCTTGTTGAAATGCATGTTTCCCTATCCTGCTATCTTAGACTCAGCAGCTGATCAGCACAAGCCGTAGATGAGGACTGACTTCTGACTCCTTCAAACACCGGTTAGAGAAGAAAATGATTTGAGGTGTGCTGACCAAGGAGATGACTGGGGATGGTGTTTCTGTCAAATGTTGGTTCCAGCCGTTGCTGGAGAATTCAGAGTTCTGACAGTTTGAGCAGACCCCAGCAGGTAAGACTCTGGAGAAAAGAGGGGCAGGAGCAGAATGAAAAGCTCTCATGCTTTCTCTTTTCTCTCTCCCAGACATTGTCTTTGTAATGCTGCTATTTAAAGATTGAGTGCTTATCCAAGGACTGAATTTAATATATATTGTTGATTCAGGTCACAACTATAAGGCTGTCCACCCATTCTCCTGGTACAAAGCAATCCATACTAAATCTGTCTGAAAGGACAGGCCAGCCTGAGGTAAATGTGCTCCTGTTGTGGTGTGATAGCCTGGCCAGCCTTGACAGTGGATTCCAAGAATCACAATTTTGTGAACTGTCAGCCAGTGCAAACATCAATCCATCAAATATTCCCCACTTGTTATACCTAGAAGATAGAACCATGAGAAGAAATGGCATTAAGAAATGAGTGTCAGGGGGAAATTACCTGCTTGGATAATACATGCCATCTCTGGTATGGGAGACAGAGAGCTGGGACATTTGTACTCCCGTGGTCACAAAGATCACCAAAGTGCCACCTGTGAACGCACTTTGATCGTAGAGGTCTGACGTGGCACAGAGGACATCCTTATCCTCATTTTCCCTCTTGCTCTCCAGAAGAGACTGTAGCTCAGAGTTTTTAAAGTTTGGGCTATTGCTTGTTTTAAATGAAGAACAGTTTATTAAACAAGGCCTGTGTTCATGCTTGAGTGGGCTCTACTAATCAGCACTATCACTCAATAGCCAAGTTTTCCAAGGGGAGTGCTCCTGACTTCCTCATTGCATATCTCTCCCAACAAAGTGGTACCCAGTGGGATAGGCACGCTCAGGGCGGTGCAAAATGCCAGTTAAACACCCAAGGCCTGCAGGCCTAATCCTGCCTTCTTGTGGCATAGGGTGGCTGTGGGAGCTCGGGTGGTATCCTCACTTCTGGGCTGAAAATGCCCAAACCAAGGCTTCTTTAATCTCAAAGGGTCCCTTTTAGTTTCTAACACAGTTAAAGATCCTTGTCCTAGTGTCCTCACTGAATTCTGGATTTATTCTTTACTTCCCCTCTCAGGCTCTTTCCTGGCACCCAGTACTTTACTGGTCTCCAGCTTCCCAGCCTGCAGTCCCAAGGGGTGGGAGGTCGTGTGGAGAAAGGGAGGAAGGGCATTTCCTTTGGGTAGACAGGGGGATGCAAGGTCAGAAGGAGAGAGCCTATGAAAGTTGCAAAGTGGGAGCAAAGAATGAAGTTCAAAGAAGAGGCATCGCTGGGGGAAGAAAGGGATTTTCTTTGGGCTGGGCAACTGCATCTTAAGAGATTTGAGTACCCACAGGAACCCTGCAGAGATGGTTAGTACTGATTCTCTATGTGTCTTGTGACCTTGTCTCTTAAAAAAGACATCAGGGACCTGTTACTGCACGGAAAAGCAATCACATTCTTGGGGCACAGGTTTTGCTGCCCTCTCTCTCCCTGCTGTGTAGGCGTCCCATCACAGGCGGCCTCTCTGGGTGCAGAGTTGTGCCAGGAGATGCAAGGGTCGAGTGCTTCCACTGCGAGAGGATGGAAGCTCTGCCCTCTGACCAGCTCTTCTCCATCTTCCTTGATAATGCAAAGACAGGCAGGGGAGCTGGAGGAGGTTTCTGTTAGCCAGTCAATCAATCATTTCCCAATGTTTATTATTTATCCCCCTGGCCAAACCCTCCCCTCATTCCTGCCACTCTGGGCACTGGGAATTTTTGTGATCTCTGAGCAGCGGAGGCTGGCGGGCAGCCTGATTGATGCTGGAGCTCGTTCTCAGCCATGTGAGAGGAGAAGCATCACAAGGAGAGATCGAGTTAGAACTTTATTAGGAGAAACCTAGACACGATTGACTAAAATCACATGTTAAGGAGAACACGCGGGTCTTTTCAGGATTAAAAAATACAAATATGTAAAAACTTACAAACGGAAAAAAAAAATGGTTTCCCCCCCTCTGAGAGTGTAAGCATGTATGTATATACACAGGGAACTGTACCAAAGCTAACTATGTATCAGGAGCAAGGACTCACAATGCCTTTCCATGGCCCTAAGAGAGGGAATGGCTCAGTCCCCTCCTGAGCTGGTCCCTGGCCATTCCCTCGTGCAGTCCAGTGTTGGGGAGCCTGTTGTGGCCCGTGCCTGAAAAGGCAGCACAGGGTAAACAGCAGGGAGCAGCTTAGCTCTGTTTAGTAGATAACTTTAACAGAGGGTTAAAGTCAGCTCTGGTAAAAGGTATCTTGAATGGGAGCTGCCCACAGATGTCCCACACCAGCCTCACTGTACAGTGCTGGGCCCCAGTGGTTGCTCTGAGAGGCTGCAGCGGTGGAAAGACCCAGCCCGTGGGTGACTTCTCATGCCAGGTGTGCTAGGGATCGAGTGATGACCTGATAACAGAGCAGGGACTTGCTGTGAGGAAAAATGACTTTTGTGCTGACTGGCTTGAGAGAGCAGCCAAGATGACGATGCGTGCGATGTGCAGGACCTGGAGAAGCCTCTTGCTCCTTGCAAAAGATGCTGAAGTGTTTTGGTAGGTTGGTGAGAAGACACAGGCCGTACCAGATAAACAGAGGATGCTTTTCTCTCAAATGGGCAGCTGGCAGCACCCTTTCAGCAGCATTCAGGTTGCTTGAAAGATGAGTTTAAAAAGGGGGAACCCACTTTGTTTCCACATGATAATTCCTCTTTTTTTGCTAGGAAGATATCTGTTCTCACAGGAGAGTCTCTCTTTCTGTTAATGGATGTCTTGCTTAAAATGGATGATACAAGTATCTTGGGAAAATTCTCTAGTCTTCAACAACTGGTCATCTAAGTGATTTCCCTTGGGCCAGTCTGCTACCCTGACTTGGGAATGAGGAAGGGATTCCAATGTTAGACATGAGGCAGCTGTGCCGGGGGGACCACAGATGTCCTTATTTATGGTGAAGAGTTGTTAAAAAATTCAAGTAGGATTTATTGTGTAAGGTAAACTGGTATAAAATATCTGGCCTCAGGTAGAGAAAGGGAAGGTTAGAAAGAGCCAGAACAAAGCAGATGAGAAAGTCTTTCTTTCAGAAAGCCTACTGGTGTGTTTCTGCTCCCTGCAGGTGAGAGAAGCTTCAGCTCAGTGTAATTGCCAAGCTGATGTTGCAAATACTGAATAGACACCAAAGGAGTTGTGTGATGGTTGAGGTCCATTCAGTCTGTTGAATATAGGGTTGCAGTGGATGCCCACTGGGCAGCTCAGGAGGCTGCTGGCCTGTGCTCTACCAGGCTAAGGATGGGGAGCCTCTAATCCCTGTGGGTCCCATGACGAAAATACGGCTGAGGGCTTCCCATCCCAAAATTGGTGCCTCTCTTCAGTGCCTGTATCCCAGTGGCTGTCCCTGCCTCAAGCTGTGAGAGGTGCTTTCTGCAGTGTAATGCTGATGTTCGCTGGAAAGGAGCAAGAGGGTGTTAACACAGAGAGGTTAGTGGCGAGAGTTTGGCGCCCACTTTGCAGAAGTTTTACTGAGAACTGAGGCTGCCCCTTCTCCTCATCCCTGCTGGAGACAGGTCAGACAGACAAATCATCCGACCTTGCCTTGCTGCTGGCACGGCTGGCCTTGCTGAACCGGCGCTTCTCATTGAAGTAGCTCTCGGGGAAGGCGGGTGCTGCGCTTTCGCTGGCCACCTCTGGGCTATCCACGTAGCTGGACTTAATGAAAGGCCCTTCACCAGCAGCATCCTCCTGGCCGTGGACCCTCTCGGTGGCGAAGTTGGCGGTGTTCTGCTGGGAGGCCACCTTGTTGCTGAAGGGGCTGATGAACTTCCCGTTGGGACTTGACAAGCACTGGTTAAAATCCGGCGGGGGAGTGTACATCTGGGCCCTTTCTACCTGTGGGGCAGACTCCAATCCGGCGGGGGCCGTGCCGGGGCTGGGTTTGTAGGAGCGGGAGCACCTCTCCTTGGCTTTCTTCCAGCCCAAGTGGTACAGCTCGGCCAGGCTGAGGAACAGGGAGAGCACGGCCACAGCCAGCATGAAGACGATGAACACGTTCTTCTCCGTGGGACGGGACACGTAGCAGTTGACGGGGTGGGGGCAGGGTGCCCGCTGGCAGATGTACAGCGTCTCCAGGAAGATCCCATACAGGACGTACTGCCCCACGATGAAGGCCACTTCCATGGCAGTCCGGATCAAGATGCTATAGACGTAGGTGTTCAGCAGGCTGCCCCTGAGTATGATTTTGCCTCCTGATTCATCCCAGCAAGACAGCTCAGCCTTCTCCGGCACGGAGCACTTCTGCTGGTAGTATGTGTCACCACCGTTCTTCATCTGTCGGGCCTCTATCTCTGCCTCCTTCATCTTCCTCTTCTCCTCCATGCGCACTGTGTGCATCGCGTGGCCCATGTACACCAGGCTTGGGGTGGAGACAAAGATGATCTGGAGGACCCAAAACCGGACGTGGGAGATGGGGAAAGCCTTGTCGTAGCAGACGTTCTCGCAGCCAGGCTGCTGGGTGTCACACATGAAGTCAGACTGCTCGTCCCCCCAGGAGGACTCGGCTGCCGTGCCCAGCACCAGCATCCGGAAGATGAAGAGCACAGTCAACCAGACTTTCCCCACCACTGTGGAGTGTTTGTGGACCTCTTCGAGGAACTCTCCCAGGAAACTCCAGTCCCCCATTTCTGCTCACCAGGAGGGGTGAGAAGGCCTGAGAACTGGACACAGCCTCTGTGGGAGAAAACAGAAGAGAGTGGTTCTAAGGAGGGTTAGGGACTGCCCAGCTGATAATGCGTGGAGTGAAATGCTTTGTTTTTTGTCATTAGAAATGTTTTCATTTGACCTGAAGTGAATGAGGTCTGGTTTGCTGAAAACTCTGTTTCCACTGAAAACAATGTGGTATCGTGTTTGTTTGTTTTTTAATTCAGCTACTGAGACAAAAAGTGATTTTTTTTTTTTTTTTTTTGCATAGCACAACTGCAACCTGATAAATGGGCTGCCGAAACCTTGAGGGCAAGCCAGATGTATTCTCAGTTCAGAAAGTCCTTTCACTGTGGTCTGCACCTTGCATCCTCTGTGGACTGCGTAGTTCAAGCAGCATTCGTTTGTCTGCAAACCGTGCTCTGGGGAACCCTTACTGGGATGATCCCCTGGGAGTTGGGACTGGGGTCTACAGCCTGGGCTGAGCAATGCCTTGGCACTCTCATATGTTGCCTTTGTGTAATGCCTGCACCAACAGCTGGAACGAGAAGTGCTCACAGCTCTGGGCTTCATCTCGGTGCCACCGAGAGAAATTCAGAGAAAACCTTTCTGTTGCCCACCCGCCCTCGTCCATAGGTTTTGCTTTGGTTTTGCAGTGTCACCAGCTGCAAGTGTTTAATTTACAATTTGCAAATGTTTTGGGGAGTGTAACGATCTTGATGAGCTGTGTGAGTCCTGTAAACCTAATCCTCTGCCGCCCTGTCGTGCCTCTCTGAGAGGGAACTGCTACAAAATCTGTATGGTTGGTCTTGCTCCTTCCTCTCTTCTGAAGTTCTGAGACAAAATTCACAGTTCAATTGACACAGAAGAAGAAAAAAAGCCTCTTTTGAAGTGCCTGCTGAGGACCAGCAGCTCCTGGGAAGTGCTCTTGGTAGGTGGGAGGAAAGGTTTGGTGGACCGGCAGTAAGATCGCAAAGTGAAGATGCAGGAGAGCCTGCTTCAGGTTTGTTTCTGACTCTGACAGACTGTTTCTGGACAAGTTACTTAACCTCATGCATTAAAAGGTAGCAATGGGTTTGATCCATCTTTTGGGGGGCTCTGTGGGAGTGCTTGAGCAATCATTTGATCCAGTTATACTCCCCATACTTACCTTCCCAGGGCACTGCAAAGCTCTCCCTTTGTGTGAATGAAGGGCTAGGTGCTATAAAGTGTTCAGTACTACCTCGGAGATAATGTTCTCTCACAGTCACTCTTTTGGAAAATAGAATTTTAATAAGTAAATGTAAAAATAATCATCATAATGAAATATTAAAAGCACTAGTCAAGGTAAAACCCAAAGCCACAGGGACCAAACTGTTAACTCTCCTTCTTTATTGTCCCTTGTCCTGTTTTTAAGAGCCAATTATTTTTATGGTGCAAAGAATGTCTGTGGAGAGTAGACACTGTTAAAAGCTGAAAATTTACTGCAGCAATATTGTGTAGATTTTCCTGTGAGCAAAAGCTGAAGAGCAGAGGGATAGACTTCGGGGAACAACATCCCCTCCTCTGGTTGTGTGTGTGATATCATTTAATGTGGCAGCGCACACGATGATTTATGCCCCGCTTGTTCATGTGCTGTGTCCATCTGCAAGGATGGGGGGGGGGGCAAAGATCATGACCTGAATCCTTAAATTCCTGGTGCTTCTCAGGGCTGCCCTGTGGCAAAGGGAGGATTGCCCAGGTAAGGAGACAGGGAGGTGGCCACTTGCTGCCCCACCACCAGGCAGAGGCTGTGTGGGGAGGGAGAAGGGACATACCAGAAAGCAAAGGATGGGCTTTGGCTCTTTCCTGCTCTGGCAGGCACGCTGCAATCATGCTGATGCAGATCCTGGTGGCTCCTTGGCATATGAGGAATGTTTCATCAGCTGCCAGCCCAGAGCTGGAGGAGCAGTAACACAGAAAATCAGCTGGTCTTTCTGGCTCCTCTTGTCTGCACTGGTGAAAACTGGTGAATGAGTGGGTCCGTCTTACCTTCTGAAATAGCTTTAGTGCAGTTACTGCATTCTGGAGAAATTAGCAAATGGCTCCATTCCAGGAGCACCAAGGGATTCAATACAGGCAGATAAATCAGTGATGGGAAATATTTACAGCCTGTGGTACTGAAATCAGTATGTTTGGTTTCCCCCCCCCCGCCCCCAGAGTGCAGAAAAGGCAACAACCAGCTATCTCCAGTTCAGTATATAGGTGTGTCCAATCAATGTCTTTATGCTGTAGCATAATTGTATGCGTGAGATATTCCTTAACAAGACAGCATGGACAGTAGCGAGGGTCCTCATTTATCCAGGTGAATTTATGTTGTTTGCAGGTACCCCTATTGCTCCTGCTGCTGTTAGCTGACAGCTGCCTTTTCTTGTTTCACCTTGCTGTTTTGCACAAAAATGAACCCAGTTTTTAGCACAAAAATGAGTAAAAAACGGCTTTGCAAAGGCTGAGTTTTCCTTCCTGCCACAGGGATGTACAGTCACAAGCTGAGCCCCTCTTCCCATCAGTTCTACTGTGTGCAGGTTGTTTGGGGTTTTACTCTGGCTTGTTTCCCTCAGGGAAGGCCACTATACCTAGGCACTTGCAAATTGTAAAAATCAGTATGTGCAGAACACAAAGTAAAGTAAACGCAAGTGCAGGAGGAGCCCAGAAATAAAAAATGTTAATGAATGCCAGAAGAACAGTAATTCACCTGTCTCACACATGCACAGAATTTTTTAGGAGGCTGTAAATCAGAAGGATCCAGGCTGACAGTCACGAAGCTTAGGCTATACAATAGGGACATTTCCTCTGTCCTCCCTTGCACAGACTGTCTAAAGGAGGGGCTGCCCAAAGATGCCTCCTGATCATCCTGCTGCAGCCCCACAGAGGGCTGAGGTGGCTGCTGTGAGGGGGGAGGTGGCCACAGGAGAATGGGTTTTGGAAACCAAGAGAAGGAGGTTCCTTCCTAGAGCAGTGTTTTTGGCTTAGATATTTGATAGTTATTGCTGAGCTATTCTTGGAGTGCCAGACCAAGGGTATTCTAGAGCATCTCTCTCTCTGTTGCCAGCAAGAAAAGAAGGATTGCTGTCACCCTCCTGACAGCTTTTCCTGGCTATGCAGAGCTGCCCCTGACCCAGCCTTTCTCCTCAGGGCTTTACTATTCTTGGGAATTTTCCATATAGCTCTCTTTCCTCATTCCCAGACTACTGTTGCCCTCACATGCTTTGACCTCTCGGAGTCTGAGCATCTGCAGCCTTTTATATTCCTAGTTTGGGCTTGGTTGGGCAAATCTGGTCTCACTCTGGTGTGACTCGGCAAAAAATACCTCTGGGTGTCTTTGTGGGGTCTCAGCACCTGATAGAAGACAGTCTTGACAGCAGGGTCATGCATATTCATGTACAGTTGTGGGCTGTGCCACTGCCCTGCCATGCTTCTGGCTGACAGCGTCCTGCTGGATCGACACAGGAGCTGTCTCAGTCATGGGACCTTGGCACCGGGAAACGCGTGTGTGACAGAGACCAGTGCAGCTTGGCACAGACCCAGCTTAATCATCACCTGGAATGCTATTAAAGCTGGGGAAAACTGAGTATCACACCACAGGCCAAGCCTGAAGTCTGTTCAGCCCCGGGCTGCCTTGTGACTGCCAAATTCCATGATAAAAATACCCCAGTGGGGACAGCACCTGCTGGTACGCCAGGCTGGCTCACCAGCCACTGGCTGCTCTCTGCCATTCCTTTTTTGCACCACATTTATCTGTGGGAAGAGAAGTGTCCGTTGCCCCCTAAGCAGTTTTTCCCATCCTCTTGGTGATGCCACATGCTCTGAAGGACAGGCAAGCACTTCACATCGCTGCTGCTTGCTCCAGCCAGCACACTTATTCTGGTTGGAACTAGCCAGGGCTGGATGAACAGCTAGGAGATTCACACCAGAGAGCCAGGAGGGCTGTCCCTGTGCAATCATCTTTATATGAGTTTATTTCCCCAGGGGTTGTTAGGAAGAAAGTTTCCCCCTCTTTAGAAGACAGGCAAGACTATCAGTGGTGATATAAATAGCTGAGCTCGACACTTCATGCTGGCTTTTCCCACAAGGAAGGTGACAGGAGGTCGCCATCTCTGCAGGATGTTTCTAAAATAAAGTGGAGAGTCTGATTATAACACTGTTTCTGCTCTGCCTCGCTGGGCTCACCTCTTCCCCTTGGCAGGTCCCAGGGGCACGTGGAGAGGCTCTCCGAGGAAGGCTCCTTTGTGTGAGGCAAGCACAGTTCCCAGGGAGGGGGAAAGTATCAAATTCAAAGCCATTGTATTTCTGCCCAGTCTCTCTGTGTGATTTGCTCAGTCGGATACAAATGCGTGTCTCTGATAGGCACTGAGATTTCCCAACACACTGGAGGGCTGGGGCCCTGGATGTTTTAAGAGGCTCACACTCCGGACACGCAGCTGTGTGTGGAGACCCTGCAGCAAGTGCATCCCCTCCAAGCTGCCAAATGGGGAGGCAGTCGTCCCCTTTGGGTACTGGGCACGTGAGCAGTGACAGCCCTTTGCAGTGGAGCATCCAGGCCAGCTGTGGCATGCTCAGTGCCTACCAACTGCTTGTGGCTTTCCCTCCTCCAGCTGTGTTGTCTCCTAGTCCAGGCCAGCACAGGGCACAATGGATGTCCACCCTGAGGACATCCACTTCACCTGTCAGGCTGAAGCCATACATGAGTGGAGCCGTCACTACAGAACTGTCCTCTCACACCTGTAGATGCTTAGGAAGGATGCTTTCAGCTCTGAACTGGAGGTTGGTTAATGCTACTTCACTTAAGGATCTCCAGCCCCCTGTCAGCAGTAGTCCAGCCTCACAGCACCCCATGCACTGCAGATGCTGTCCTCTCTGTCTTGCAGATGGTGATCACTGCAACAGAAAGGACAAACTGCTTTTTTGAGGTCGCTGTGTTAGAGACAGTCTGGGGGCAGAGCTCAGGAGTTGTCACTTGCAAACTTGTGCCCTTTTTTCTGTGCAGCACTGCCTCTTAAACCTCGTGACAACAACACAATGCTGCTTCTACAGCACATCTGCTTCTGCAGACCACAGCCCTTCTCTCCTGTCCTGTGCCCCAGGACAACACCGTCTTGGTTACCTGAAAGAAAACCCTCTCATGCTGCCCCTCTATAGCAGGTACCCCTGGCAGAACCAGGGGCTTTTTGTTTTGATTTGCTGGTTTTGTGGGGGTTCGTTTTGGTACTTTTTGAATAAGTAAATATCTTGTTATTGCTGGCAGAGCCCACAGCCATGGTCAGTGCCCAAAAAGGAAGTAGCAGCCTTTTCAACGTACGTATACAGCGTTCCTTCGTTACCAGGACCTGGTCAGGAAGCATTCTGGGGACAAAGTGGCTTACAGCATTAAAATATGAATAAAGTTAGAAATGCACTGTCCAGTGTGGTGTGATGCTTTGAATTCCAGAGGCTTTTCATAGTTTTATAACACAGACTGATGCTAAAGCCCACCTGAGCAGGTATCTTTTTGTTCACCGTTTACTGACATTGGCTCCTTCATATGGGTCTCCGGCAGACAAGCAATGACTTATTAGGAATTTTTGTCCAAGTACCATTCCTCTGGCTTCATATATTCATGCATGTGCTTATCACAACTCTCTGCCTGAAATAGGCCAGTTCTTTGGCCAAATTTGATCTGCACATGAATCTGGACTAAGTAGCTCTGTATTTATTTATGCTTTTCAAAGAAAAAAAACCCCAAAGGCGTCTGGATAGGTTCCTTTCTAGTTCCTTGGGTTCAAAGTCCTGTGCTCAACCAGTATCAGGGAGAGTGACTTTGACCCTAGTGTTTGAATCTCACTGGAGAGGAACAGCTCTGTGTTAACAGCTCCTGTCCCAGAAGACAGACATCCAGTGCTGCTTATCTTTCTGCTCCTCCCAAGTTCGCTGCAGTTTCTGGGAGGGCCACACTGGTATCCAGACCACCGGCCCTACTTGTAGCTGCGGACAGCTTGTTACTCCCTAACGAGGTGTGCTTTCCCCCTCCTCTCCAAATGTGGAAAATCTCAGAGTTCACAAAAAAGAGAGTGGGTGAGAAGATAAGGGAGCTGAATGACCTGTCACCTCCTCCACACACACAGCCCTGACGCACACAGGGGCACAGGCACAGGGAAGTCACTCAGCACCTTCACGTGTGTACATCAGGGATGTGTTACACACACAGATGGTAATAATATGTAGAATATTTTCATCTCAAGTGGTGGTAGAAGCTGCAGGCTCACAATCGGTTGAATTTTTATTAGTTGTCTAGCCAGGACATCTCATGCTGTTCCCCCCCTGTGCTTTCATATATCCAAATATTAGGGCCAAGCTCTGCCTGATGTAATCGCAGGAGACCAAGAACAGAAAAGACCTTGAACTCAGTTGAGTCAAGCTGAGAAATGAATCCATCCCACTGTCTTTGAAAAGCCTGCATCAAACAGTTACATGATAGTGATATCCAGGCTTACACTGAGCATGCAGAGAGCACCTTCTGATTCTCTTGGGATTCTCTCTCTTTGCCTTAGAGAAATGTGGGTCCTTAGAGACCCCAACAAATATGACAAAACTGGACTTGGGACAAGCTAAGTGTGCTTTTTGCTAGAAAAATACCTCATAAATTCTGTCTCTGATGTAAATGCTGCAAACTTGGTGCTCTTTCCAGTGTCTTTATCTTTGCAGAGAGAAGCAAACCTATATGAATTTGCAGATCATGCTAAATTGGGCAGGCTAAACCAGGCTAAATATAGGTGAGGGGACAGCCAAACAGGGCATAGGGAGCTCTGGAGAACAGAAACATGCTCAGAAATTCGGGGGCTGCTGCAGTAAAACTGTTCCTGAGCTCTGCTGAGAGGAGCTGATCTCAGGCACTGTTTAGTCAGTGGATATAAGGAGACATGCAGTGATGGCAGGCATCACATGGGGTACAACATGGCAGCAGTGAAACCTGCCCATGTGAATTTAGGCTGGTTCAGAGACTGCGTGAGACACAACTTGTTATAGTGTGGAAATAAAACAGACTGGAGAGGGAGTGGGAGAAGGAGAGAGCTCTCATTCAGACTTTTCCTTTCTTCCTTCCTCTCACCCCAGTGAGAGACTCTGTCTCTCAGTTCTCCATTGCTCTCCTACAGTCAAGCTTTCCCCCTGGAGAGCCTTGCCTCAGTTTTTTGGCAGTTTTGACCAGTTAACTCTCTACAGCACCCAAGTTGCCAATCCTTTCAGTCTCAGAAAGGGGAAATTTTCAGTGACTATCTATCCTCCACTTATTACTACCTTATCAAATCTCATTTCTTCCTTCTTTCCAAAAATCTGTAGGATTCTTTTCACACTCCAGCCTCACTGCTGTATTTAATTTCACGTTCAGGGTGAAGTCTCGCTATAGCTTGAGAGTGGATTATTTTTTGTACTCAGTGTATGTACATATATATATGCACACACAAATACACACAACCTTTGAAACTAACTACTAATAGACTGGCAAAGCCCAGCAGTATGGAGTTAGGAAATGCAGGGTTACTGTTCTCAGTAATCTAAATTCAATCTCTTTGTGCCTGTGCCTCTTAGCTACGAGTCTTTAACCACATCCTCACATTGTCACCTCATTCTTTGCACAGGATGCTTGTCTTGTTCTGTGCCAGCCTGACTGGGGCTTTCTTGAACAGCAGCTATTCAATGTTTTGTTTTCTCCCCATTGTTCAGTGGGTGGCCTGTGCCTCATTTACTGTACATTATTCAAGTCCAGTTCTAAAGACAGAATTATTAGTTTCCTCATGGGTTTTCCTATGGCTTTCAGCACAACAGTATCTGATTGCTTCACAAATATAAATCTACTTATTTTCATTACCACCCAGAGGTGAGGAGATGGTATTAGATCTACTTTACAGCTGAGGAACTAAGGCAGTGAGAGATTAAGATAAAAACTGTTCATTAGTTTTGGAAGCTGTTTGGTGATATTACTAATCTGTTTTTTCTTTCCAATGTACTTGGCACTATATAATGTGTATTCAAAGCAGAGCTCTGTCTGGCTTATGCTGGAGTGGGAGAGTTTATCACTTCCACCAGTTGCACCACATCTAGAAGTCGGATATCCAGAAGACAAGAGAAACCACTGAGGGCACTTCTGTGTAGTTTAAGTGATTTGACCCATCGTGACAGAGGAAATTGGAGTCAGAAACAAGAATTAACCCCAGTCCTCTTGGAGCTTTGTCTGATTTATCAGATTTAGCTTTATCTGATTATAAACTGGAGACAGTTTTTCTCCCATCCCACTATTCCTTCCCTTCTTCAGCAGACATCTGAATGCATCTGGAGAACCTGGACTCTGCAGCGGTCACCCTTGCCAGGCTGCTTCACTTTCTGAGCTCCCCTCTGCCTTGACCAAAGCATCCCTCAGCTTTTCTGCTTCTAAGGGAGAGGAGTTTCATATGGAAATTCTCAGACATTCTCAGGGCATGTCCATAGTGACATAGAAAATGAAGAAGGATGGAAATGTAAGTGTAAACCCCGTAGTTCTTACGTTAAAACCCCCTGACCGCCCTTTGAAGACACACTAGAGAGACATAAAAGCATGGATCTCTCTGCTCATTATGTGCTGTGTGGCATGAATATTTCTTTGTTTCAGGGAAGATTTGAGTATTGTCCATGGAGATCTCTGAGTTTCTTATTGATAGGTGGAAAATTGATTCCCCCCCTCCCCCTTTATGAATTCTTGGCCCAAAGACTGAAGAACCTCTGATGCCTCCTGGGAACTATTTCTAATTTTAAGCCTCTGTGCTCATGCCTCCTGTGACAGCACCCGATGTGTGGAGCAGCCTCCGAAATGTGCTCCCTAATGACCAGCTCTAGTGCTGGATTACCCATTCCTTCTCGTCTATTTTCAATGCTGGAAGATAAGTCAGAAAACGGGCAAACGTTCGGAATGTGTGAAATCCGTCTGAAGGTCAGAAAGAGAAGAAGGGCTAAGGTATGAAGTCCTGTATTTTCTGTCAGGGTTTACATTTTTAATGCCCATGATACTAAAATATTGTGATACCATATGCTGTTGAGTGGAAAAAAAACCAACAACCCCAAATAGTTATAGTAACAGGAATACTTAACATAGTTCCCAAGCGACCGGGAGCCTGATGAGTATTTTAAACCCTGAAGCCTCAAGAATTCTCCTAAACTACTGTTCTGCTCCCAAGGAAAGGGGGAACAAAGTTAGAAATGTGTGCTCTTCTCAGGGTAGATTTTGAAAAATACCAGGAAACGCAGAGTTTTTTAGCTTGTGAGGCTTCTGAATAACTGTTTAACCCACTCCCAGCTGCACACACATATGCACACATATGTTACATGCATTAAGTTCTTTAAACAGAGGATCACATAGGCAGCAGCAGGGAAAAACTCTCACACGCTGCTTCACCAAGGAATTTTGATGGGTTTATTAGCACAGAAAAAGAGTTCAATGCTTAAGGCTCATGCAGCCTGTGACTTTTTTAGTTGGGGTTTGTCCAGAAAAGCTACTTATAGGGTCCTCTAAAGATTTTTTAAAGTACTTCAGGGACAGAGGCAATGCCTCAGTTTACCTCAGGTGTTAAAACCGGAGTGCCACAAAGCTCATTATACATGACAAATGGGCAGTCAAACGACCCTTTAGGAAATCAAAGGAGCCACCACAATCAGAAGTGGCAATTAGCAGGCAACCTTTACACTAAATGAGGTTGCTTCTTTCCAGGTGGGTGTATGGGGGTACCATATTTTCAAGCCGGGCTTATTCTTTGAAATCTTCGGTGGCAAAGCTAGCGGTGTTAAATCATGGAAAGGTCATTGAATAATTACTCCAAGTACAAAAAGGGGGGAAAAAGTTAGGAAGGCAAATAAAAAGAAGCAGCAGCTGCTAGTGTGGGAGAGGACATTTGTCCCTTTAGGTCTGCATGCCTCTCTGCTGAGGCTGCCATGGGCAGTGTCGGGATGGAGAAGAAAGGCATTCCCTCGCGGCACGCTCGGTGCGAGTGGCTGGGAGATACGAGCAAGGCACTTCTCTGTGTTTGAGTTACATTCCCAGACTCCATGTCACAGACCAGCCAGCACACAGCACTCTCAAGCAAAAGAAACGGCAACATTTTGCCACCATCCTGCGCGCTCCGGAATACAGGCGGTTCATGCAGACACTTGGTAAAGTGTTTGTGCCCTGAGAGCCTCTCTTAGGTAAGAGTTCCCTTCACCACTGTCCCCCGAACAGCTTGACAGCATGCTGAAAGGGGATTGACAGAAACTTCAATTTGCCTGAGGGTGTTTGGGGCTCTTATCCTATTTTCCTATACATTGAAATCCACTAGTATCCTTGTTCATCAGAGGGAAGTTACTTATCATTTCTGTAACTTCCTCTGGCAAAAACCAGTTAATTTTTTAAAATGTCCCAAATCCAGCTAGTAGTGGGAATGTTTTGAAGAGAAAATTAAAGAAAAAAATAAGTTTCTAAAGTTATTTTTGGCCATCCTTCTTTTCCTGCCTCTCCAAATCCATTTCTTCCCTTATGCTGTTTTCCCCTTGAATTTAATAACTTGATGTGCTACGGACACTTCTGCAGTTCTATTATTTCCCCCTCCTGGTCACTTACCTGATTTCCAGTATCTTATCTTCAGTCTCCTTCCCTTGCTTTAGCACTTTTCCTTTTTGTAGTTAAGTTGGGCTCCTTGTTCTTCTCAGTTGCTTCGTTTTATTCCTTTAATGTGGTTCTCTCTCTCTCTTCCTCTCTTTTTCTCCACCCCCTTTCTGTGTCACTTTCTGTCTTCCCCACTGCCTCTCTGCCTTTCCCCCTCTTCTTTCTTCACCTACTTTCCTCGTCTCTCCCACCCCCTCCAGCTTAATCTTTCTATTTTCAAACCTGCTTTCCTGTTGTTTTTCCTTTAAAGACCATGGATCTCATTCCTCCCTCTCCATTCTCAGCCTCTCCCCATGCCACCCTCCCCATGCCGACAGGATGCATTCTCTGCCGGCTTCACACAGTCCCTTCCAGTTGCTGCTACTACTGTTCCTTCACACATCCTCCCACAGATAACATCCTATGGTCTAAGCCTTCCCTAAACAAAAAGAGACAGGGTTGCCCCACAGTTACACCAGCCAGAGCCTGAAAAGCTTTTTCCATGCAATATATCGATGAAGGACATTTTTCTGACTCATTCAAGCCTAATCTGGGAAAAAAAGCAGAGTTCGTGTAGAGCAGGGTCTTTCACCTCTTCAAAGAACACATAACTTGCTCTGCTGGCTTGGACCAGGGGCCAAGCACAGCTGCAGCCTTGTCCCAAAGGGCACCAAATGCTCCCTAGGGGGGTTTTACATGCCCCCTTACTGATAAATAAAGAATAACCTGCCTGTCAAGAGAGGGGTGTTTTGGCAACACCACCCCACCACCACCTCCCTGCACACACACGGTCAGAGGCACAAGCATTTGGGCCTTTCTTAAAACTGCTTTTGACATATCAAGTGTCTGAAAGTCTTGTATTTCATGTATATGTGAAGCTGAACCTCTGATTCCTGCCGATCGGGAATGCCCCAGCGAGGAGGGAGAATCAGAGACGCCTTGTGGCTTTGATAAAGGCTGGGCTCAAAGAACCAGTGGCAGGAGAGTGAGATTTGCACAGAAACTCTGCTAATCTGAGACCTGGCTTGCTGCACACAAGCTTTGGCAGATATCCCTCCAGGAATCCTCCCTAGGCTGGGTATCTCCCACCCAGAACGTAACTGCCCAGTGGTCCCTATGCATCAGAGAATGCAGATCATTACACAAAAGCAGTCCAGGCACTAAAACACAGTGCTGGCAACTCTTTCTAATCTAATATTTTTTCTCCCACTGATTTAGTTCCCCCTTTAGTCACAAGATTGAAAGCCAGTCTACCCAGGGACAGTGCTGTGCAGAGGCTACCTCTGGAGGCATGTCCTATGTGGACACTCGATCTGAAGTTAAGAGGGCAACTCTTTTCCAAGAGGGCTTAATCCTCACTGATGGTTAGTGCAGGATGCAGGACATACAGTGCACAGTAAATATCCACAGCAGCTCAGTAACCTCCTGGTGTATATCTAATTTTATTGAAAGGCCTTATGTGACACTGGAAATGTTTCTGGAGCTGTTTCTCCCTCTCCTGCCTGGCAGTATTATACCTGTGATGGAATTTCATGGGAAGGAGAATATCACTTTGTTCTTTTTTCTTTCTGGAGTAATTTCCATGAAACATTATTATGTAAAGTCATGTTGATTTTATGCCAGTGAAATTGTCAAGGACTTCATCATAGATTTGTCCAAAAAAAGGTGTTAATAATACAGGTCTAGCTCACAGATGGCTTTGGGATAGGCTAGGGATAAGGCTTGTCAAGTGTTTCTCACATGCTATAGAGAGACAAGTCCTGTGAGAGAGCTGTCTGAAATGCATTCCCCTCCCTGTGTGGCTGACACTTTGCTGTACACTGAGGGTGATCAGGTCTGATTCTTCGTGTTTCCTGTCCCAGTATTGCTCCTGAATGGCACACAGAGGTAATCTCTGAAGCCAGCAGGCACAGTCTAGTTCTGCTGAGTGAATGAGGGAGGGAGAAGGTTTCTGTCCAACACATGCACCATGCACATGTAGCTCTTACGAGCTCTTTTTGTTTTGGTGCTGCTGGTAACTATTTGGGGTTTGATGCAGCACAGAAGAAGGCAAAAACCAGGAAGGTGATGTTGTACGGATACCTCAGCCAGCCCCTCAGTGTGTCATCCCTTCTCTACTGCACCCTCTTCAAGTGAAAATAGAGGTGTCATGTCCAGCTCCTCAGCTGAAGATTTAGCTGTTTTTCCCACTGTTAAGACAGGAAGAAGGATTTTTCCTCCCCCTCCCCAAGAGCCTGCTATGCAAAACTTGCATGACTTGAGTAAGGAGAGCAAGTGGAAGAGAATGCTCCCCCAGACAGGGGGAATGAGGAGAACAGCTGACAGCTTGCCATGTGCAGCTTGTGGATCTCAGCAGTTTGTGGTGCTGTGGAATGGATTTTGAAGGAAAGGAGAAATAAAGGGAGGAGGTAAAGGGAAAAAATGACGATGTGCACCATCTTTTGATCAAAGGTAAAGAGGTTTCTTGAATTAAGATTCCTGATCTCCTCGGTAGAAGAAACATAGCAGACCTTATCTAGCTGGAGTTTGGTGAGCTGTATGATATGGTGTCCCAGAAGAAGCAAAATTAGCAGAGAAGCTTCAGCTGAAGAGGACAGGGATTAACAGAGAAATCCTCAGGTGGGTAAGAGACCGACAGAATTGAGACAGCACTTCCCTAATAGGTGGAAGGGAAATTATCTGTGAGGCTGCTTAAAGATTGCTCTTAGGACTGATCTTTTTTTAATATTTCTGTTAATTACCTTGGCACAGAAAGCAGAAATGCGAATGAAATCTGCTGATGAAACAAAGCTGGGAGGAATCATCAGGGCAGAGGTGGATTCCAGCACTAGGAGAGCTCTTTGTGACTGGAATGATCGAGGTGAGGTTAAATGAGAGACTGCAAAGTCACACACCAGGAACTTGTTGCTTGAAGAGCAACAGGAGTGTTTCTTAGCAGGGAGATCTTCCCCAAGATGGGGAAAGTCTCGGGTGAAGGTCAACAAAGGAGGAGGAACCAGCGATGCTACACAGGGGTAAAAAAGGCAAGTGAGCTTTGAGGACGTGGCAGTATTTCCAGTTGGAGCGAGTGAGATTAATGCCAGGGGCTTTACATCCAAGAGGGTGTGAGACTTCTATGCTCACCCACACTCAAGAAGGATGTTCAGCCTGGAGCAGGTGCAAAGAAAGGCAGTGAGGTGATCAGGGGGACCGAGGGTGTCTCTTGTCTGAGAATGTGTTTATTTATCAGTCACAGAAGTGACTGCAGAGAGACATTTGAGCTGATTTGAAAATAGATGTGGCACCAGCTTGAGTTTTTCAGCATTAATTATTTTGCACTGAACTTCATGCTACTGCAGCTACACAAAGTAATTAAACCACGGTGTGATGTGCCTGCAGGGTGAATACTTTAAGGGAGCTTAGTTACTTAGTCTGGCAGAACAAAGGTTAAGAGAAGAGAGATTTGCTGCCTATAAATACTTCTAGGAATTGGGGGTTGGGAAAGTAAGTGCTAGGGAGAGAGGAGAGCTGCATAAGCTAAAGGACAATGTGGCACAAGAATAAATAGATATAAATTGGCCATGAATGAATTTAGGTTGGAAATCAGAAGGTTTCTAAGCAACAGAGCAGGGAAGGAGGTGCTGGAACAGCATTCTAGTAGCACAAGTTAGGGTGGAAACCTAATGAAATTTAGGACAAAGCTTAGTAAGTTTAGAAAAGGCCATTTGTTTTGTATTTGCCTGTTATTCAAAGGGATTGAACCTGAGAAGCCAAGAGGTCCCTTTTTCATTCTATTTCCTGTACTTGCCTTATTGCCTTATCAGAGCTGCACCCTTGCATACAAAAGCCAGGTAAATCCTGAACAGAGCTTATGTGATGAGTTTTTGGGCATTGATCCCATGGATACTGAGGGAGGATTCATTCTGTGTCAGGGAGTTAAACAAACAAAAAGCAAGCCAAGACAATGCATGGAGAAGGTCTGCAAATACGCAGTAGTACAGATGAGAGCTCACATATGAAAGAGCTTCTTCATATAAAACAGATGTTCTCAGAGCACCTGGCTCTGCTGGAAGGCTGTTTCAAATGCAGGTATGTGGTCTCCTGAGATGTGAGAACTTTAAGAGATTGTCTGAAGGGAAAATGCATCATATATTCCTGCCATTACCACGGACTCTGTGCTTGGGGAGGATATCAGATTTACCGCACTGGGAAATTTCAGAAAGAAACACCACCCAACAGTGGTTTAGTTTGTCTCTGGCCACAACACTGCACTTACTCTGATCCTTCACAATGTTCCATGCTGGACACGCACCTCTAATACCTCCTCTAAAGCACCAGTGGATGGTGATGGTGCCTTCCTGGTGAAACATTTATCTAAAATCCCCATGCATGGGTATGACTGAAAGAGAAGGCAGGAGAGGGAAGCTCTCTGTTATACATTAGACCTCTGGAGACAGTTTGAAGGCATCCTCCAGCAGGAGGTAAATTCCCAAGGACAGGCTGGGCCCAAGGGAACAGGAGTAGCATGTAATGAAGGGCCTCCAAATGAGGAGAACAGTTTTATAATCACAGTTCCTTATTTAGTAAAAAATACCAGATTATTCCAGTATAGATGGATGTTTTACCCTTCCCAGCCCAGAGTACCATACCGGCACAGAATGAGAAAAGAAGAAAGAATAGCAAGGCTTGAAATGCCATTATGTGTTGGTCTCATTTGCCTGTAAAGTTTTCAGCAAGAAAAACTGGAAGAGCTTTTAATCTCACTGAGGAGACATTACCATCTATCCTGAAGTAAATGCTTAGTTGTCATCTTTGTGTTACTGGAAACAAAGCATGGTACCCTCACAGCTACTGCTTCCACTTTGCAAAAGATAATGTAGTTATAGCTTCTTTAAACACTCTCCTTGCTTTACAGGTGGAGGAACCAAACCATGCAGAGGGTAAAGGATTTGCCCAAAGTATCAGCAAGTCATTTTAAAGCAAGGAGTCCTCACCTACCTATTCTCCAGACATGCGTCTTGTCCTGTGAACTTCGATCTAGATAAGTTGCTGCTTTACAAAAATATATGTCTATACAAATATAAATACATATGTTTCCCAAAGTAAGAAGACAAGAAAGATCAGACCTTTACCTCCTTTTGCTGAGTCTGCACAGGTTGAGAGAGAGGAACAGGTAAAGCTGGCTGAAGGGTGGGTGAGCTTTAGCACAGCGCTTTGGTCTTGCTAGAGCCCACCTCTGTGTCAGTGTTGGGCTCCCAGAAGAGATCCGTGTCTGAGGGAGGACACTCTGGACAGGGCAAGCAAACCCCAGTCAGCTCCCAGGAGCTCAGCCTCCTGCTGTGGTCTGACACTGGCTCACTGGCTGGAGATCCCCTCGAGCTTGGAGGACTGATGCTGGGTGAGACCAGCTCCTGAGCTGTTCCTGACATGCACTGGCAGCTGTCTGCCTGCTACTCTTTTAAAGGGTCTTCGTGGATCAGGATAAAAATGTGACCTTACGCAGGCGGCATTGTAAGCACAACTTGGCTCAGGTTCAGCTCTTCCTCTGGCTCCCAGCTACTCTATTTTTATTGAAGGAATTTTGAGGCTATCAGAAAGGAAGTCAAATTGTTTTAGGAAAACAATAGAAAAGCAACTTGAAGTTTATTAGCTTCCTGCTCAGGGCCTGGGACCAACTTGTCAAACTTATTAGAGCGATGGCGGGACTATTTATTTGAAAGGGCCAGCGACAAGACTCACAATTTCATTCCTGTTTAGGCCTTGGTTAAAACAAAAGAAAGCCATAAAATAATATCTGAAGGGAGCAGATGGCTAACTGGTAAATGGTGCGAATAAGGTTGGCCTGTGAGACACTGGTGGTGTTCACCAGTGCAGTGGCTTTTGTGGGATTATGTTATCAACTGAATGGCCAGTCCCATCACCCCAAATTCCTTACTATGGCTCAGATTTTCAGATGGAAGCCTCACACCTAAGAAAACAAATTTGGCAGGAAAAGGTTTTGGTTTTAGAGCTACTGAAAGGAGCAAAACAATGTGGCAGGTCTGCAAAAGAGCCAGGAATAGAGCCCAGGTGTCCCTGATCCTGTTGGACTGCTGGAGCCCCCTGACTGCAAAAAATATTTATATCCTTCAGAAGCAGCTGCAGTCTGCTTCCCCATCCAGCTACCCCGAAGTAGCAGCACCATTAAGTCATTGAATACATGCTGGCATGTGGCTGATGAGAAGAATGGACAGCCAAACCATCAGACTCACGAGCAGAAAGTGTGTATGTGCTGCCCAAGCCCTTCTAAGGAGTTTCATCGTTTGCAAGGAAACAAGAAGAGAATAACATAGGTAACCAAAAAGCACTTACAAACCCTGCTTAATGCAAAGCCATATCTGTTTTTCAGAGGGGTCTGTGCTGACTGTTTAACCTGCTTTCACGGAGGACAGTGGAGGAACTCACCTCTGCTTTCAACAGTGCAGTAGTAAGTCTCTAGGAAGTCAGGTGCTGAGAGGTACTGAGCCAGAAGAGCTATGCACACAAGCTTTGAAAGCTCAGTAACTGCTTTTCAGATGAAAGAAAGAGCCCACCTCAAAAATTCTCTTCCTTCTTCTCCTCATTAGCTTAACTAAAAGTGGGAAGGCAAAGCTGCTGTTTTCTCTGAGGCTTGGGGGCAATAATACATCTTGTATTGGCAAGTGACAGAAGATCTTGGTTTATGTGTTCCTTTTAATTTACCCGGGTTAGATGTTTATAAAAGAGTCAAAGTGAGTGCATGATCTCTGCAAGGGCCTAAGAAACTGGGTCTTAAACTTGGTAATTTTAATGTTAATGCAACAGTCTTCCACTCATTTAAGGCATTCTTGCATCTTTTAGAGGGTTTTTGTAATTTCTGTCCCTGTGAGATATTGCCTCAGTAAACAAATCAGCCAAAGAAGTGCACTGAGCAGTGCAGCATTCCCAGTTCATTACAGTTGGTAGGTGTTTACTTAATTTTAAGTACATCCTTGAGTTGCACTGATTTCAGTGGGATTTAATGGCCTGCAAGTTAAGCACCCTCCATTGCCAGGCGGCTTTGCTGAGGCAATTCCAAGGCAGACAGCAGCCAGTCGATATACTTCTCAGTGGCCTCCGCTGTAAGAGATGGCATGTGCAAATCACATGATGGTGATTTCTGGCAACAGAAAATAATTTGTTTTCACTTATTTGAGGTCTGTGTCAACCGGACTGGTATCACTTAATCTGTGCTTTGATCTAGTTAGTAGTGTTTGAACCCTGAGTGTGTGCTCTGAGAGTCTTTTTGTCAGTCACTCAGGACTGTTGGACTCTTGGTAGTGCCTGAGGCTGAGATCCTGCAAAGACTTGGCCATGTGAGTAACTCGATTTAGTTACAGCTTTGGGCCACTCGTGTGCCTACAGTCCTTCTGTCTACAAGTGTCATAGACTGGAAAATGTTGTAGATTGCTGAAACTCCTGGTTTTGGTTTGTTTTTTTTTCTTACCAGGAGCCAATATGATTTCTCAGAAACTTCTGGAATGACAGAGAGTACTAGCCCACTGGACATATGGATGCTGGGGGGACTTCTCACCCCAGAAGGCTGTGATGTGTGGTGCTAGTGTTGGCACCGAGTTCCTGGGAGATCCTGTGGGGTTTAAGAAGCTGTGCTGCTGCAAGATCTCCCAGCTCTAAATCTTGAGGCTTTAGGAAAGGGCAGCTTAAACAATATTGCCAGGGTGGAAAGAATCACAGGCATACGTCTCTTCGTAAAGCAAGCTGAGGAGCAGAAGGACCTCAGCCTGCTCTATACATTCTCTGCAGGGCAAAGAGAAATCAGGACCTGAATCTACTCTGAAGGCCAAGATCTCTAGAGCTTTCCCTGGAAGTCAGCTTCAAAGGAAGGAACAGCTAAAAGGATTTGAGGAAAGAGAGACATGTGCCTGAACGGTGGTGAGTGAAGCTGAAAAGTAAACAGCCTGAGTTATGGGAGGATTCTCAGATGGCACTTATTGCTCCCAGCCAGCCCGTTCTCTTTTGTGATAGCCTGAAAGAATTTCAAAGCATGACCTCCTGCGTAAAATTAAGAACTTGATTAATTGCAAAAATCTATGAGTAATGGTTCTTCCCACCAATTTTGTGATGTGTGCTGGCTGGATTCTGAAGCCTTCTGTAAGAAATGACAGCAAATGGAGAGGGGCAGGAGGGCAGTGCTGGCCCAAGCAGATTAGAAGGGTGCATTTTATTTTAGAGGACCAAATATCCATATGTGTACAAGAGCTCACAAACTAGCTTAACTGCCAGCAATGTTGTGGCGCACAGCAAGCAGGGAAGGTACCTTGGAAGTGGCTTCCCTTTCCAGAGCCTGCCATGAGGTGACCAGAGTGAGGGAAGCAGGCAGCCCTGCTCCCCTGTGCTGCACCTTCTGTGTGGCTGCACAATGGGAAACCATCTCACCTCACAGGGATGCATCAGGTACCCATACTTGTCGGCCTGGTGTCCTGAGGATTCATTAGAGGAAAGCTTGGAAGAGGAATGTATCCAGTTTTGTTTTCTGGAAGGGCGAAGGATTTGGTCAATTCAATTCTCCTTAATTGTTTTTCTGGACACCTGGGTTTCCTGGTAAAACACTGTTTGGCTTTCCAACAGCCCCCGCTGCCCAGAAGAGGGGACAGGCTGCAGAGGAAACAGGTGTGAGTGTTAGTCACCTACAGCCACAAGGCAAGGAAATGAGGGTCTTGCCTCCTCCTTGCAGCCAAGCAGAGAGCCAGGCTGGCTCTCCAGGTGGCCACAAGCGAAGCTCACATTTAAAGCTACAAGGAGTGGGGAGGAGGTTAGGAAATTCCCTGAGCACTGAAGTCCTGCCTAAAGTAGAGCTTTCCCCACTGAGCTTCCCATTTAATTTAATTTAAATTCTCTCCCCTGCTCACGTGTAGTGCAATGCACTCTGCTCCACTCCTAATTGCTGACTGCTCCATATAAATCCAGGCACTCCATCCTCACTGCATCCTTTGCATGCTGTAGCTTCTCATTTTTAATGCTAAGTGGAGGCAAAGATGAAGTATGACCACGTTAGGGAGAGGTACACAGAACTGCTGCCTTTACCAAGGTGTTTCGTTTGTGGGTTGCTGTTTTTTTCATGTCTCTTTGAGATGTGATCGACAGAGGTTTGATGATTGACAGATGGTTGGTGATTGGTTGGGGGGTTGTGACGGGCAGATGATATCAAGTGGGCTTGCAAAGTGCTAAGCTCTCTATTAGTTCATGCAGAAGCCTGGTGGTAAAATCTGATGATTTCGTGGTGTCAGACAGCACTGTGTGTTGTTTGCTGATGTTTATGGTTTTCCTTAAAATGGTGAAAAAGGAAGAGAGATTTAAACTTGATTGAAGCAAGCTGAAATATAAATTAGAAGCCATACATTCATTGGTTTTGAATTGGATCTTGCAGTTCTGTGCTCAAAATACAGAGTTTGGCTTCTTGGTGAGAAAAGTGAAATTTAGTTTCCTTAAAAACTACCTCTCACCCCAACTGAGATATGAAGAAATAGCTATTTACATAATAAGCAATTTTTTTTCCTGGTTGGGGGTGATGGGTTTCAGCTTTCTGTGTGTGTGAGAAACAGAGACGCCTCAGCAATGCACATCAGTAAAATAGATGGTTTTTGCATGTGATACCCATGTGGCATGATCTGGGGGCTTCCTGTAATTACCCTATGCCTGTTGAAGGGGAACAGTAAATTGGTTGTTTCAGACCTAGAAGAACCCAAGACTGAATTTTTGACAATGAACTCAGTATTTAGGAGTGTTGTCACTGAACCAGAGACACTACAGGATATGCCCACTGAAAGAGCACTTCAGAACACGAACAGCAGTGGTTGAAAGCCATGCAAGATTGCTCACTTGCAATCTTGTGAACAGGGAAATGGGAATCCTTGATGTTGTCTGCTTTTCCCACACTCTTTCCCCACTCTCCTCTCAGGCCAGCTTTGTGAAGAGCCACATTTCCCCCTCAGGGAAAGTAACAATTTAACACAGCAGGGAAGAAAGAGGTTTTGTGATGTGCTGCTTGAAATGATGCAGTATCGCTCGGCCAACATCTGGTAAAACGTTCTTAAACAGCCTCATCTTCCTGTATCAGCCTTTCTAACATCAATAATTTTATTGGTAATAATCACTAGGGTCTGAGATTTGTTGGAAGGGGATGGATGGCTGCGTTTGGGGAGAGAATCTAAAGGGCTTTGAAGGATGCTGATAGAAAAAATGCTGAGGCAACATCACAATTACTGAGCTGAGAAATCTGCACTGATGTGCAGTTCCCAGATTGTTTGGAAAACATGAGAAAAGCTGCCTTGAGAGTATTTGCTGGTGCTTTAATGTCATCAGATTCCCCAAGTGCCACAACATAGGGTAAATTTAACCCTGGCTTAAACATTCCTCCTTAAGTTCCTGTGTCTGTCCATGCTGGTGACATGGGGTGCTTTCTTTTGCACTCCCTACAACCCTATCCCAAATACCTTTGAGAGAAGTTCTTCTCCCATTCCATCTGGTAGCTCTGAACAAATCCAAGCCAGTCTTCCAGTCAAACTCTTTCCAATCCAGGTCACACAAGTTTCCTTCCACCTGACCAAACCTTTTCATTTTTCCTCCTCTGTTCAGAACTTTGATTGTCCTTGAATTAGAAGAGACACCTTGATAAATGACTTCATATAGTTAAAACAAAAATCATTATTTTCACCCCAAAAAGTGGACCCATGTGGAAACTTCAGCACAGGAATGACATAAGATTGTCTTTCAGCTACCAAAGGGATGTGAAATAGCTGCCTGCAGCTGTGTAAGCAAATAGAGCAGCATTATATGAATCCATGCAGAGGTCAGTGGTGACCTGTGGAGTGATTTCTGGCCTGCTTTGTAATTGCCAGAGATCTCCAAAGATTAAAGCCTTCTGCTTCCTTCAGTCTCCTGCTGTGACCTCCTGTCCAAGTTGCTGGACTCAACTGGTGATGGTCAGGAATGTCCTGCAGCATTTCCAGCAGTGGGAACAGGTGGTGACAGAGTCAGTGTGGTTAATATGGAGAAATTCATTCTGGACTGGGTTGTAAGATGCAGTGAAGGAGAAAAGAGACACAGCAGAGAAGACCCACCACTTCTGTACCTTAAACCATCTAAAATCTGAAAATTCTGGATTTGCTTGCTTCCTCTGGAACATTGTGTGGTGACTGAGACTCCTTTGGCAGAGGAGGTTTTTGTCCCCAGATTTCACAGAGACTATTCTGAGTTCCCATTCCATTTAGGGAACAATTGTTGAAGTGCTTTATAGACTATCTGTCTTTTCATGTGCCAGGGGATTTCTGAGGCAGTCCTGAAGAGCCATCTCTCCTGCTCTGTGAGACACCATGCCACAAGTCCTGTGGGTGTTGTAGCCTGGACTCATGTGATGGAGTAATCTGAAAAGGCCAGGAGATGAAGTAATGTGGTAGCAGCTGAAATTCCTGGTAGGAGTATGAGCTGCTGCATTGGCACAGGAAGTGTAATGACCTTTAAGTATTCCAGGCTCCTGAGTAACCTTAACTCCTCATAAAAAAAGGTGTAGTAAGCATTCTTGTGACCAGTTCCATGACAAGAGGGGCATGATTGCCCAAACATGGGGCTTATTGCTGAAGGCAGAGGTTCTGGGGTGATGTTGATAATATCGATGAGGGACTGCTCTGCTGGTCTTGAGAGCAAATAATATGGCACAGCTTACGTCCATTTGGCTTTCCTCTCCCTCCTTCCCTCTCCCAGACTCCAAACAGGGTGCTTTTGTCCATGCTGCCTTGTGGGAGCTGTTATTCATCAGGCTCCTTTCTGAACCGTCCTGGGAAAGGATCACTGTGTCAGGGAGCATGCTGACCACTGAACAGTCCTACTGGAACCTGTGCCTTGGCCCTGTTCATTTGTGAGTTACAGATGGACCTTCACTGTCTGAAAGCAAGAAAGGTTTTAAGAGGAAGAAGGTCATAAAATAAGCAGTGACCACACCACTGGTCTCAGGGAGAGAGGAGCTGTCCTATAAATCTCAACCTGCTGCATTTATTGCATTGCTTTTTTGGACTGTGGAGTAACGGATAAAGTGATGGATTCCTCAAGTCCTGACTTCCCAAATACATGGGTAAGGACATAATCAACATCTTTGTTAAAGTTGTGAGCTCATGCAGTAACTACTTTGTGTAGCTCTGGAGTAGTATGGAGTAGGGATTGTTTTCACAGAGCCAAGGGACTCCAGCTTGTTTGACTCCAACTTGTGTTTATGGTGCCTCTATGGGCAGAGTGAGCCAAGCTCTGGGGCTCAGCTTTCCAGTCTGTGCATGGCTCCCCTCCCCTCCTTTCCCCTCCATCCCTTTTCCATTTGGAGGAGGAGAATCTTGGCTGAGTCTTCACTGCTTCTCAACTTTAGGAAGGTGAAAAATTCATGCCAGAATGAAACTGAAGCATGAAAGCTTGTAGAAAAAGTTGGTGCAGTCCCACTGTTCCCAAACTATGTATTCTTACACAGACATGTGAAGCAGTGTTGCAAAGCACTTTTAGATGCTGGAATAAATATCTAGTTTTGATAGAGAGCCTGCCCCATGTCTGGAGAGCCATTCTCCAGTGCACTGTGCTCCTTCATTTGGGGTGTCTTTGAAGTGAATTCATGTGTTGATGTTTGTCCAGTCAGTACCTGAAGGACTTCCTTTTTTCTTAATTTTATCTTAAGGGCAGGTGAAAACAAAGAGCACTATATGCATATATAAGGTGGTTACATATGAGATTTTGTTGCAAACCTACAGAGAATATAAAATCAAGAGCCTGCTATACAGCCCTGAGGGCAGCCAGAAATATTTTGGCTGGCTGAAAACCTAGTTCTTGGTCACTGTTTGCCCTCTGCTCAGTCGAATGAGAAGTGTTCGGATACTGAAGCGTGTTGGTTTTTAATACACTGAGAGTGACTGAGAGACCAAAGATTTTCTTCATTCCTGCCTGAAGTTTCCAGGTAACTGTGTGATTGTCTGTCAGTTCTCTTGGTAGAGACTTGTGTTGGCTTGTTGATCAGCTGCAGGCACCTGGATAGTTTAAGTGGCAACAAAGTTTAACACCTTGCAGTTGTTTGGTCCTGTTGAATAAGAAGGAGATGCTCTCACCTGCTGACATCATTGTGCTAGCTACTGCAGGCTGGAGCCCAGCCTGCCTAAAAAACCTGCTCGAGAGGAGAGATAAGGGTGTGGGTGGTGAGTCTGTTCTCTGGGCTGTGGCACATGGTTTGCAGAACACAGTCTGGCTTGTTTAAAACCAAGGTGGGCATGTCTGTAGGAACAGCCATCACAGCAGCTACTGGAGCTCAAGAAGTTCAAGAATTTTTAATAGGCAGAGATGTTTTCTTTCTGCACCTCTTTGAACTCACTTAAATACAGCTCAGCAGAAATGCTGGACTGGGCATGTGCTGCATGTACATCAGAGTTGCTAGCAGGACCTCAGAGATCTCAGAATAAGGTTCTCAGTTTGAATGCATTCCCTTGACTATCAGACACAACCATCTCTGGTTCCCAGAGACCCCTCTGCTTCACTCGGTGATAAAAGCACTTTTTAACACCAAAGCTGCTGTGTTCCCACGCCGGTTGCTGTCATGAGGGAGGCCGGTCTCAAACAATAGCAGAGGAATAAAGAATGGCCTCTCTAATCGATATCCTGCCTAGACGCTGAGTCAGGTGGCTCTTTAAAATTCCTGCATTGTTTTCCTGATTTTTCATTTGACTGGGGTAAGTTTTTATCTTTAAGGAAAGAAAACACATGGGACCAACTGTCTCTGCCTGCTCCACCATTCCCTTCCCACCCACCCCCACTCAGCTTTGGTGTCTTTGTCCCGTGGTGGTCTCCAGCGGTGAGGGATATAGATACGATTTGCTGGTTTGGACCTGGAGCCCAGTGTGAGGTGCTGGGGTTAGAACAGGGTGACTGTGGTCTGAGCAGGGCTCCCTAAGTCACATATATCTGCAAAGCTTTAGAGAATGCAACTTTTCACAACAAGATTTCCACAGGGGCTGATATTTATTTGATTGGTCTTAAAATGGTCCGAAGGCAAGGCAGGGATGCAGGCACAGGTTTTCTGAAAATTTCTCCATAGCTGAACGTTTGAAGCCCTGGCAGGATGCTGAGACAGTCTGTGTGTGAACAGACGTTTGGAAAATTGACAAAAGTGATATTTGCTTAAACAAACTGTAAGATCCTGTAGCTCAAGCTCTTGAATCCACCTCAGCTGCACTAAAAACATTTTCCAGAAGGAGAACGGGGCCAGGGAGGCTTTCTGAAATCTCTGAATCTCACAGGGATTGTGAGATCCTTGCAGGATCCTGTTTGGGGGTTTCATTCAGCTCCTGTCATCCCTGAGCATCATCTCTCAACAGCCTGGACCAAGGCAGGGGGAACTGTGGCTCTGCTCCTTCACATAACCATAAGCCCTGCCTGCGCCAAAGGCTGCAGAGAAAAAAGGTTAGAGATGTCCCCAGGATTTTCATCAAGGCTGCAGGGTCCCTAGGAGATCTTTGTGGCTCTATGGCACTGCTTGTCTCCTGCTGAAAGGCCTCAGCAGAGGGGGAAAGCACGGTCCCTGCTGTGCCACCGGGCAGGAACTCTTGGAGCTGGGAAGGGAACTGGTAAGGGTTACATTTGCGAGTGCAGATACGAGATAAGAGCTGACCTACCCTTCACCCCAAACTGAACTCTCTGAAGCTCAAACAAGGTAGGCAAGTGCTTGTGAAAATGCTGAGGGGGTGAGGGGGAAGCCTGCCAGACTGGTGAGCATGCTGCTCTTGCCTGGGGCTGGGAGCACACGCTGAACAACTGTCCATGGAATACTTGCTAGGTCCCCGAGGAACTTGCGAGGTTCTCGACTAGAATGCTGGAGGACTGGTGTCACAGAGGAATCAGCAATCAGGGGTGCCTGTCAGGTGCCAGCATGAGGAGATTTTTTGTCTTTACCTTTCCAGAAGTACTGAAGTTCTGGAAGAATTCCGACAAAGAGAAGGAGAAATTTGCTTAGCAAAGAGCTCCCATTTCACAGGCTGTAGAGCGCCATCAGGCAAGGGAGGAAGGCCAGCTGGTGACAGGGTCACAGGTGGAGGATGCTCCCCTCACTCCTACAGGCCTGCTCGTGTCTGGAGTCAGCGAGGATGGAGTGCCCAGCTGTTGTGTGCCCTGCAGAGAGGGCACCAGGGGAACCTGGCAGCTGAACTGCCCTCTCTTGTAGGTCAGAGCATCTGTGGCTCTTCAGAGCCACCAAGGAGGTGCTGGCATGAAGACCCTCAAGATATATATCAAGATATATCTCTGTGGGCACCTCCTGCCCATTGTTCTCCAGCACCTTTGGGTTCAGGGATTGCATTTTTTCCCCTGACTGGGGGCAGGGTTGTGTTTACAGGGTAATATAACAGAAAAAAATCCAAAGCAGGACAAGCCCCTAAGGTTCCCAGTGTGGCACTTGGCAGAGGCACATTCCTGTCTTTGGACAAGGCCTTTGTCCTGAGGGGTGAGGGTGGAGAGAGAAATAGAAATTACAGACAATGGAGAAGTCATTTCAGATGAAATAAAAGATATTTTACAGCACATAGCCCCTGACTGTTGCTTTCAGACATCCCTAGGGCAATGCATACAGCACACACTGTCAAAGCCTCTTCCCACTGTGTGAGTGTAAACAGTGCAACAATCACATCTAAGTGGCCTTAGACAGAGTTCCTGTATTGGAAATCTGTTTCTTCTGGGAAAGAAACATCTCCCTTTAACGGTATCCCTGAGTGTTTAGGTCTCCTGGGAGCCTCAGATGTGTTTTGTGACGGCACAGGAAGTGGCACCTGCCAAAGCAAGCATGGCATGGCATGGGGAGGGCTGGCCTGGCCCCAACACCAAGATCTCACCCCTAAATCCTCCGTGCCTGCTCCCCCAGGGGTGAGCAGGAGGCTCTGCCTGTGCTGCCTGCTGCTTGCAAGGTGCATTGGTGGGCTATGTTTTTGTATCGAATCTCAAGGAGCTGGGACAGACTCTTTTTGCCCCTGGTGTCTTTATGAAGACTCAGAAACAGAAGTCGTGGGTATCTCAGGAGGTGTTTTTCAGCAAGCACACACCAAGAAGAAGTGGCTCTACTCTCCCCATGAGCATAAAATTCAGGGTGCCAGAGGACTGGCAAGATGCAGCTTGCCTGGTTAGACACTCAGTGCATCTCAACCTCACACGGACAGGGACTCTCTGGAGGTGAACTGAGCATTTCTTTCAGACCTGGGCTTCTGTGCTGAGGCTGCTGGTAAGGACTTCATTGGCATCAGCTGGGAAAGGGTGCAACTGAGACAACCACACCTGCCCCATGGGAATATAAAGGAGTCCCTCAGCTCACTGTAGTTGTTGTGTGGGTTTGCTGTGTGTTAGAGCCTGTTAGTAGTGCTCTGGTGAGCTGATCGCTCTCCATATTGCTCTAGGTCTCAGCTGTGGAAGCCCAGTCAGCAGGAGCATCCTTGGTGTCCTTGGTACATGTATGGATCCTTGTTATGTAGGTTGTGAAGGGGGTTCCTGAGTTTCAGGTTGTTTTGAAACACTCTGATGAGCCTGTGGCCACTTTGGCTATCTCTGCTGTTGCCACGTGGAGTTAACGATCACCATGACAAGGACGGAGCTGTGATGTTTCGGCTCTAACAGCATGTACTGCCCTGTGGTGTGGCTAAGGCTGCACTGCTTCTGCGGTTCCAGCTCAGGGGCTGTGGTTGCACAAAAGAAATAAATTTCTTATCAGCTTCTTGCACCTTCCTGTGAAAACTTGATGAAGGTAGAGAAGACTGAAGTCCTGATCAAGCTGTTAGTCACAGCAGGTTTCCCAAGCCTTGGGGCTTGCCTGTGCAGGAGGCCAATCTCCGTGGGATGTATGCCTGGCATGCTGCCGGGGGCTCTGCTCTGCCCCGGGCAGTATGTGCAGATGCTTGCCTGGAAAAGCCATCACTGCAGGCAGCAGATCTTTCCTCTCTGGGAGGCAATGGTGGGGACGAACGAAACAACCAGGGTACACCTCCATCAGCATGTTTGAGCAGCGAAAAAATGTCTTTAATGCTCGCTAGGGAACCCGGGGGGGGGGGGGGTGTGAGGGGTGGGATTTCACGAGAAAAAATTTGCTCCCCGCAGGCCCGAAGCTGCGACAGCCTCCAGCGGAGATGAGGTGCGCTGCGAAGCGAGGGTGAGAGGCGCTGCGTTCCGGGGCAGCGGCTGGTGGGGAAGGTGCGAGGGCTGCTCAGTGTCACCGCACACGCGGGCCGTGGGGACGCGCGATCGCGGCCGCAGCCCCTGTCAGTGACACCTCGTTGACTTTTTAGCGCTTCCTTATCGTGTCCGCGCTCACCTCGCGGCGGCGCCGATAAAATGCCATCGCCGCCCTAATCTCTTGGGCGGCCCTGCGGAAAACTGCTGCGGAGCGTGGGGGGCTGAGCCTCCCGCGGGCGAGGGACCGGCGTGGGACTCCGCTCCAGAACAGGGCAACAGAGGAACAGCCCCAGCCCCGGGATAATCTCCACGGTGCGTGGAGCACCGAGTGTGCCGGTGTGACTGGCACGGCAGCAGGTCAGTTTTGTGCTGGGATAGGGGTTCTGCGGAAAAAAAAAGCTGGGCTGGCTGTTACTTTTCCGCACCCAGCGGAGTTGGGAATGTGAGCCATGTGGAGTGCTTGCAGGGTGTTAGTTCCCAGAGCCATAAGCAGTAGAGGTAAGATAATGGGAAGGAATCCACAGGTTTTTTTGTGGTCTTTCTTTTCTTTCCATAAGTAATAACTTATGTCTCTCTCGGTGTATTAAGCACCTAAGTAGTTCTGGTACAAACCTTAATTATCTCTAAAAAACAGGGTATTATTTTTCAACATATAACTGCTACATACCTGTAGGCCCATGGCAATTTTTAAAGCTGTTTTTAATTTTTTAATTTTTTAATTTTTTTTTTATTAGGCAAGCAGCTTGCAGAGATGCACTTGAAAGAGTCCTAAGGATCCCTGAATATAAAACCATAAGCAACAACTGAGCAGGTATGTAATTTTTGGAAACTGTAGCTGATGCCAAACTGGTGTACAGTATCTTGCCATTACAGGAGAATGAGGAAACCTGACATGGAATTGGCTGGAAAGAAGAATTTTCCTTCTGAGTGAGAAATTTGAATGTTTAAGAATTTTTTTTTTTTTTTAAAGATCCTAGACTTAATGTCCATCTTCCTGAATTAGAGAGAAAATTGATGATGCTAAAATTCCTTGCTGGAGAAAAACTTCTAGATTTTTTTTGATCAAAGAACCTGGGGTCAAAGTCCTTCACTTTTTTTCATGGCTGAAGATTTGACTTCACTGGCCCAAAAGGGAAACTTCACTGGTCCTAAAGGTGAAACAAAGGCCTTGTTTAGAGGAAGGAATTATAATTAACAACAGCAACTTGCAGTGAAATCAATGAAAAGTTTCAATTTGACTTGCTGTTTTCCTTTTACATCTTATTCAGAAAATAGGCTTATGCAGCTCTCAGCATATTCTTTTTTCCTGGGCTACAGCTCTAGTCAGTACTATATTATTCACTGAATGTCATTATCCTATATCTCTTATATAACACCAGTCTCGTAATCACCCCTGTAATCACTTCCACATGCTGCAAACTTGCAGAATGGAATAAGCTCCTTCTGCACTCCCTGAATCACATTGCCAAGTTGTTACCCTCCAATACTTGCTGGGATACCTCAAAGTTTATTTTCAATATCGTAATCCTAAAGCTGTTCTCACAGGAATATCTAGTGTTGCCCCAGCCACCTTTAGGACTCTCTTATTTTTTACCCACCAACTTTGGTCTTTCCAGTGCTTTTGAACTGTTCTCCTCTTCTGCTTTCTTTTGTTTCTGTCCAACATCTTGTACTACCATCTCTTTGTTTTAGTGTCTCCCCATTTCTCCAGTCTTCCATCATCCCCTACCAACACCTGGAACTCTGTGTGGGAAACCCAGGCCTTTTCCCAAGACCACCCCTCTTCCTCACCCCCAGCACCTCCGCAGTCCTCCCTGACAGTGGCATCCAGATTACCACACATTTTGCTGTATCCAGGCTCTGTCTTGCATATGGACCCCTAAAATCTCACCATTTTTTCCTCTAAAACCTGTCTATTTGGAAAGCTCAGTAGTCCTCAGTTAGTGCAGTGCTGCTTGCAGTCCCCAGCCTCCTGCCTCCCAGGTCCTGTTGCCTCACTCTTTACCTTCATATTCCTTCTGTGACTGTGCCACCAGGTTTCAGCCTGTCCATGGGGACTCTGTATGTCCCCATCCCACGACTATCTGCTACCCCCTCCCACTTGCTATCTTCTTGAGTGGTGTTTAACCACTTTCACTCACCTTTATGCCTCTTTCCAAGCCTTCAAATTTTACTTTCCTGCACTTCAAGTTTGGTTTTTGTTTGTTTGTTTTGTTTTGTTTTGTGTGGGTTTTTTGTTTGTTTTTGTTTTATTTTTTCCCCTTGACCCTGCTCATTCTAGGCAGGATCAGGAGCACAATACCTTGAGGATAGTGAATACCTAACCCACCTTATGCATGATATGAATACTGTTGGTCTGCCCACCTAGGAGTTAGGCAAGGGAATATTCAGGTGTTTGTGTACCAGTTAGCCCCTTGAGACCAGGGCTTAGGTACCCAGCACTGCTGGTGCCACCTAGCCCTGGAACTTTGTGGTACCTGTCAGTAATGTTCCCCAAATCTGCATTTGGTAACAGCCTGAGGGGCTTGGTGTCTAGTTCTTGCTTCAGCCCACTGGGACCCACGAGCAAGCTGCCCCTCTGCCTGTCTCTCTGTCAGGGCCTGGTCTCCTGCGGGTTTTCAGAGAAGACATAAGAGATCAATTGGTGCACAAGGGCTGCTGGAGAAGGTTAAGTGTTGTGGCCAGGGTCTAAGGCAAGCAGGTAAATGACCAGATTTGACTTCCTCCTTTTCTTGGAACATAGGAAACAGCACCTAGCTCCCTCATCTCTGAATTCCACTGTTTGTAGAGGTGGCAGCAGCTGTGCTATTGAAGTTTGCTCTGTGGATCGACAGAGCATATGCAATAAAATGTATGTAATGGTAGGCTAAGCTGTTGGCATGGTAGACAGTGGGACTGTGCTTCCATTGTGTCCCTTTGGTAATCTGTCCATGGAGGAGCAACACTTTACATTCGTGCTTTATCTTGCAGTCTGGTTATTGTTCTTTGAAATCTTAAAGAGCTTCCTTGTCAGATTTGAGTGAATTCCATTCCAGAATGTGCTCCAGCCTGAAGGGCAGAGCTATTTGCCCCAGACACTTGAGGTCTAACAGAGAAAGTGTTGAACTTGACTTTTTCTTATTTTTTCCCACATTCTAGTGCAATATCCTAATTAGTGACCTGCTGGGCCACATCATCACCATCTTGACTTACCTTTTTTTTTTTTTTAACTTCTTTGTTTGTGTGTTTGTTTGTTTTCCTTTTCCTGGAGTGCTTTATGACAACCCTCCCCTACATTAAGTAATTAGATCAGGAAAGACAGCAAGGTGGTAAGTCCCATTTGCAGATGGATACACTTAGTACAGATTGGTGTGAAGTATCCACGCCCTTATGGAGTCATGCCCTTGGCCACTGTTTTCCCATGGAGGGTCCTATGTGGCATCCCTTTAGGGTGCTGGTAGCTGCTGGTGCTCTTTTGAGGCACCCAGTGCCAGCCACCTCCATCCACTCTCTGGGCAGCAATGAGGGGGTGTGAACTACTGGCTGAGCTGCTCCAGCAGCTCCTGTTTGGTGCTGACGCGGTGGAAGAGTTCACCATGCCAGTGAAACAGAAAGGAGGAAAGCGGAAAAATGAACAGAGAAAATAAAACAAACCAGAGCATGGAGTTAATAATGAAAGTGGGGAGACACTTCTGGTGTTATGATGTTACCAGACTTAGATTTCTTCAGAGCCTGCTGTGCTTTGCTAAAAATGAGGCTAGTTAGCAGCAGCAGATGTGAATGTAACAACTGTACAGCTGTCAGGGGAGTGAGAGAAGCTATGAGAAATCCATGAACTAAGTAGATTCTATTACCTTTTTTTTTATTGTTGTTTTTTGTGGAGGGCTTAGAAGTGGCAGTTTTCAAAGGATGGCCTATTGGTTGTTCATGTCAAGTGATTGTAATGCTGTGGAGGGTGAGGGAAGGGTGCAGCAAGCAAGATGCATGCTATATTCCCAGTCAGGAAAAGGAGAGCGTTTGGGGAATGGTTACTGGAACTGTTGAGGGTTGATGGGGTAGCTGGGAGGAAAGATGCAGCTTAGGAGTAGATGCTAGTGTTGCAGAAGTGGGGATGGGAATTCGTGTAGCTAAGAATAAATGGGTTTATTTCATGGAAAGGATACTGGTGGTTATTTGGTAACCAGAAGCTTAAAGGATCAAAGAGTTTAGTAAGCCTTTCTGACTTTGCCTGGCCCTTCCAGAAATATATCATGGCTGCGTGGAAGGTCACCTCCCCTCCTTTCCTAGATGTTAATCACCCCCCATATAGGTGGCCTCTCGGGTTGCATAGGCTGGATAAACTCTGGGATATATGATAGCACATTTGCTGAGCTGCAGGATCTAAAGGTAAGGTTGGTATCTGGAATGCCAAGATATTTGTGAGGGGAGGCAGGATTCTTGGTCTCTTCAGCTGCTTGCTCTCAAAAATGGAAGGAGAAGGCATTTGGAATTCCATAAGTCTTTGCAAGCTCCTTGCTATAAACAGGCTCTTCCTGTATGGAACCAGATCTAATGGTAATCAGGAGATGTCTGCTTTTCTGTGCAGGCCTACTACTATTGGGATATGCTTTTGTGAGGAGGACGAAGCCCATCAGTCAGGGGGGACAGAAGTGTCCAGTGCTACTGGTATAGATCATTCAGAAAGATGGTATTGAAGACAGTCATGGGGTAAAGAAATGAAAGCCTTGTCAAGCTGAAGCAGAAGGAGACAGAAAGGGGAAGGAGTCAAAACAAAAAGAAATCAGGAAAAAGGAAGAAAGAAAGAACTATTTGCATTGTTTTGTACAATGGAGAAGTGGCTCAACCATTGAATACACTCTGTAAACACTATTTTTTCAATGAGCCAGGCTAAGGGCCTCTGTGGGGGCAAGTACACAAATAGTGAGTCCTCAAATCCTGCTGCTCTCTACAAAGTCAGTGAGAGCAGAATTTATCACCCATATAACTATGCTGAATTCTAAGGGGAGGTGCTGTGGCTCTAGCATGGTCTGGCTCCTCAGTATCAGATTTCTGAGTAAGCCTGTATTCCCAAAAGTAATGTGAGGGTTGATATGACCAAAGGAATGTATTTGCTATTTTACTTTGTGGATCACAGGACAAGTGCCACATGCAGTAGTCATGGATGCTGTGTTTATCCTCTCCACTCTTGCTAGCTTGAACACAACAGTACAGCAGCTTGTGTCTCTGAAGCTGTTCTTGGCATGTAGACCCTTTGCACTAAAAATCTGAATGGATCTCTGTTGATGTTTTGCAAGTATTTGTAAGACAATCCTCTGTCCTGCCTGGTCCTAGACAGGGGACTGAAGTGAAAGGTACTAAAATTTCATATCCAGCAGTACATTGCAAAGGCTAGTGTTTCCCAACAACAGTGACTACTGCTTCACCCTATAACCACATCTCTGCCTCCAGTCAGAAACACCAAACCTGAGCTGCCTGGAGTGTGCCACCTCCTTCCTCTCTGGCATGTGGTCTGTTAAGGATGGGCAAACTGCGTGGATGATGCAGGGAACCCTCACAGTTAAAGTGAAATCTTCTAGGAGGTCTGTTGTTCTCACATTCATCAGCCATGACAGTGGGGGGAAGTGCCTGTCCAGGAAGGTTCTGTTTCACCTGGACCCATTGTTTGCACTGAGCAGAGACTTCACAGCTTCTCATACAGTCATCCTGCAATAAAATGTGAAAGTTCAGATACAGACGATGGAACTGTGTCCCAAATGGGAAATCTGCACAGTAAGATGCCAGATGCATGAACCCTCTTCCTCCCTGGGATGAAATAACCACCTTTTTTCCCCATCAAGAATCTTACCAGCCAAGGGTGCTGCCTCACCTCATTCATTAGCCAGCCAGTGTTGATGTAATTAGGGGTTAAGTAGTTAATCTTCAAAAATCCCTTGAAAGTCAAGGAATCCATATATTTGCTTATTTGTAATTTGTATACTGCCCCGGAGGCAACCAGGCATGGGAATGCAATCCCATATTTGTGTACTTAACAACTGAAAAGAAGATGTGGGGAGAGGTCTGAGTTTACACGAGTGTAAAGAAAAGCTGTGACTGTCTATCCTGCTGCTTCACCTTCCTGGTTGCACACTTTGCATCTTCCTGGTGCCCAGTCCTGCAGAAGCAACAAGCCTGTATTTTAGTGTGCATTGATACTGGCTTTTCTAACACAGGACGAAGCTAAGTGTGTGCTTAAGCTTGGCTTTGCCCCAGCCAGAGAGGAAGAATCCTGTTTTTTAATTAGGGGCCTGCTTGTGGTAAGGCCCACAGAAACATGGATCAAATGTTACCTTTACTTAAAGCTCTTACAATCAAATTATTCAAGGTAGACTGAGCCAGGAATACCTGGTGCTGGTACAGTGCTTCTAGAGATTTTTGTTGCTGCTGCTTCTTGCAATGCAGACATTAGAACTTCACAGGGAATGTGTCTGCCCTCCAAATGGACGGAGATGTGTAGCTGTAAGGGGGAAGAAACATTGTAAGGTTGGTCATTTGTGGCTGTGTACTATTGAACTGCACTATCAATGATCTGAAAGACAGCAAAATAGTAACTGAACAGTAGGAGTGACTCAAAGATCAGTGGGCTGCAAAAAAACCCCTACCAACCAAAAAACAAAACAAAACCAAAAGACCCAAAGCAAACAAACAAAAAAACCCCCACATTACTGCAATAGTCCGATCACTCAGATAGATGGGGCCAAGAATAACGTTAGCTGCTCTAAGGCACATGTCAAAGAATAAGGAATACAGGCTGTGCTTATCAGCTGGCAAGTTTTTTTCTCAGGAAGAAGTGAAGGGAAAAAGTGGGGGCTGGTACAGCTCACTGGCTGACTGTACAGAATTCCAGGATGATGCTGTAGCTGAGGGAACTCACGCAGCTTTCAGTAAATAACTTTCAACTGAATAGCTCTGGGAAGGGCTGAGCATGTGTGTCACTTTGTGCTAACACAGTCACTTCCCATGTACTCTATTTAGTGCTTTTGTTGGTGATTCCTGGATGGAAGAGGTTCCAGGAAAAATGCCTGAGGGTATTAAAGAATTGGAAATGTGCCTTCCAGTGAAAGAGGTTGAAGAGCTGGAGTGAAAAGGGAAAACTGAAGGCTAACTTTTTTCTGCGTCTAGGTATGCTTACATGGGGAACAAACTCTCTGTGGTATAGCTGGAGGGCACTAAGATCCAAAAACTGGAATGTGAAACTGGGTAAAAAGCCCAAAAAAATTATATGAAGAAAAGCATTATTTTTTTAACATCACCTGTAACTAACCACTAGAGAAACTCATTGTGGGTTTTGCAGGATCCTCCACAGGAGGCTTTCAAGTTGTGGCTGGATTCTTGTCAGAAAGTGGACCCTTGTAGAGATGGGAGGGATTTCTGCCAAGTCTTCTGACTCAGGTTTGCAAAGATGTGGGTCTAGATGATCAGGCCAGTTCTTTCTGGCATTACAGTCAAATGTTGTGTCATAGCTGTTGGTAATTGTGAGGCTGAGAACTGTACAGGATGGGAGAAGTCAGGATTCCCTGCAAGACCAACCAGGCACAATCTTTGCTGCGAGAAGAAGGTGTGGGCTACATGCAGTGCCCTCACCTGAGTTCAGAATGTTTGGTTCACCTTTTTTTTTTGATTATGCTGCAGTGATATCCCAAAGTAAATGAGGCTTTGTCAGTTGTCCTCTGAGGTGCTCAGTGATAAGAGATAGTAAATCATAATTTATCAGTGTTGCTTTAATTCTCCTCTGGCCAAGGCAAGACATTCATTATCCGTACCATCACCTATGGCTTTGTCATCTATTTCAAACTTTAAACCTTGAACAGTTACTCTTCTATGTTTCTGAACCAAACTAGAAAGGGTTTTTCCTTCCGCTACCTCAACTTTTTTTTTTTTTTTTTTTGTGGAAAACCTGTATTCCCTTGATGCCAGGGTTTTACCTAATTTCTTACCTTATTCCCCACAGACTTGAAGTTTGGCAGAGGCCAAGACTGCGCATGTGGAGGAGTCTGAGGCGCACTGTACCGTTAGAAACTCCTGAGGACAGCGCTGGAAGGCTGAGTGCTGGTGCAGATGGAGGTTGGGACAACGTCAGGAGGTGCCAGCAGAGGCTCTGAGCCTTTGCACACAGCCAGCATGACCAGGTACTTGCAGTAACAGCACTTCCTAGGAAACACAATGGCCACTTGTGAGCCAGCCCTACCCCAGCACAGTGGAAGCAAGCCAGGCAGGGCAGCGTGTCCCCTGTGGCCAGGAGGGCTGGCTGGGTGGAGCGTGGTGAGCGGGGGTAAGCGGGCAAGGATCTGTGGATGTGGCTGCTGAGGCCGTGCCGGGTGGGAAGCTTTTCCTCTTGTGACTTCACCTGGATTGTGTGCCAACCTCAGCACACAATGTTATCACTGCGAGCCAGCACACGGTCGGGATGGTCGTGCTCGCACACTCGGGCCCCAGGAGGCTTTGCAGTCCTTGGAGCTCTTGGCTTTGATGGCTCTCACCAGAAATATGCCGTGACCATATTCCCTGGGTCTGTTTCCACTGGTAGCAGCACTGCCTGTGCTCGTGGATGACCTGTGCCACTGAGGTGGGTATCTAGTTGTGAGGAGTAAGTGAAAGATTTTGTCAGGAACCAAAGCAGTGACCTCTGCTCTACCCCACCCCTCTCTGGCAACCTGTGCTGCTCTTGGCTATTTCCTTATCTAGGGTTTATTGCTGTGCAAAACAGCTGAGTTAATGAGTCAAAAAGAACTCCCAGTTCCTGCTGCATTAAGGCTTTGCTGCCTGGATAAAAATCATTCCCAAGAAGTGTTTTCCATGGGTCAAGGATGCACTGTCTGCCTACAACCATCTTTACTTTTGTCACTGCTAAGTACCTTGTCTAAAAGGAATAGTCCAGCCTGGATCATCAGAAGCTCTTGACAGTTTCTCAGATCTCTTCCCATGGTAGTCTTATCTTCTTTCTAAGGCACACAATCCAGATTAAATGCTGCCTCTAGAAGTCTCAGCCTGAGCCTGTCCTCTTCTGTGCACTATCAGAAAACCTACATTATTTGTTTTGTTCTGTTGTTCCATGAATAAGACCTTTCTGCCCAGGCATCCTTTCTTGAAAAGAAGAAATAAAGAACCTTTCCTTCATTCCTAGGCAGCCTTTCATTTTTCCAGGACAGATGTTTCTAAGGCAGTTCCAGGTTTTCCATGCTTTGGCAGGATAGGCAATACATTCAAAGGTATAGCAAAAGCACTGGACTTGTTTGGAGGAAATGGAATTGTTCCAACCCTTCACATCTGAGATTCACCAGGGATTAAAGTCTTTGGCATCAAGGAGACCTGTTCATGCAAGTGTCTATTTCCAGCTAAATTAAAATCTACTTGTAGGACAGTGACATGGCTTTTGACAGGCATGACCATGTATGCAACAAATAGCATCTGGAGAATTTTCAGGAGTCTGTATTTTTGGGTGTCTCTTTCAAGTACATGGTTGGTGGATGGTTGTTCATAAATCTTTGTAGTTTCAACATCTGTGTTAAGCTTGGAAGAGGCAGGATTTATGTTCAGGTTGTCTGTGGGCTGTCCTTTGGCACATGGATTGTACTCTGGCAGTTTCTTTATTCCTTTGTATTCTCCTGAATGTTCATTTCTGTTCTCATTCTAGTCTTGTCACTTCACATTTGTTCCTCTTGTGGTCTTGCCTGTGTCCTTCAAATCTCTTCCCTTGTATGGACAGCAAAGATAGGCACTATCTTTCCAGAACTTGAGAGATGAGACATTGCTCATGGAGCTTTTGAAATGCATGAGCAAGAATCCTCAGGATGATGCAGTACATTGCCACTCGTGATACTGCTTTCTGGTGCCACCTCACAGAGCATGAACTATTTTTGGCAGCTGGACTAGAACTGGGCAGATTTAAGTCCTTCAAACTGCGTGCTAGCAGTCCATGTGTAGATCTCATATGATATGTGCAAGGTGAGAAGGCAGTCCTGGGAGGGGACTTTCTTACCTTCTTCATTCGAACTGGCAGGCAGTCATTAAAGTAAACTGGCTTTCAAACCAGAAAATGAGCACTCTTTTTCTAATTTGATGATTTAGGGGTCATGGAGAACACATAATAGGGAGCTTTTGACAGTAGAGGAGGACTTTCATGAAAGTTGGAGAATAAACTAGGCAGGACTGAGATCTCTACCTGTCACCACTAAGACGGCAAACATCCTCCAGGATCTTGGTACAGACATGCTATAAAAAACCCCAATCACTTCCAGTTCTCGATTGTGTTTTGGAACCAGACTGATGGGTAATTTATAGTCTGTTTAGTGGCTGCTATCTTATTTTTATGTCAAGCAACTTCTTTAATCATAATGCCATGTGATAGAAGGGGAACCGCCTTCCAAGATCTCAAGTATATTTATTGTACCAGCTTTGTTTTATTTAAGTGGTATGTGCAGTTTCCTCAGAGAAAAATTTTAACACAGTTCAATGGGGTGAATTTTCTGTAAACCCACATTGATTGCCCCTAGTTATATTTCCCTCCTTTTATTCCCTGTATTCTGTGATAGCCACTTAATTATTTAGTTCAGGTCTGAGATCCTATCACAGGTCTATAGTTACATGTGAGTAATTACAGTTAGGAGCTAATTATAAAGTAATTATGCACTTCTATGTAGTCTTTATGAAAAAGGCCAGACTATGGGTTTTCTTCTTCTCCTCCAGGACTTACTCATTGCACTGAGAAGTACAGAAGAACAACATAAATAGTGCAGACATATCATCTGCAGCTTATTTAATAAACCAAGTTTTAGTGCAAGGTATCCAGTCCTGCTGATTTAAAATGCCTGATTTTAGTAGGTGGTATTTAACTCCTCTGAGATGCTATAAGAATAGACATGCCACCAACAAAGTCTTCATCAACCTTTTCTCCCAGCAGTAGGACAAAAGTATTTATTGATTTATGTTTTTGTTGTCTGCATTATTATTGCATAAGATTTCCATCTTGTAAACAGATCAATACCATCATTAGGACTAATTTTGTCCCCAATTAACTTTTTAAAAAAATAGCTTTGTCTTTTTTTTTTTTATCCTTTTCACTTCCATCATGCCTTTTTTATAATTCCTATCTCCAAATTTGTATTCAGCTTCTCTCTTACTATTTATTCAATGTGTCTTAATTACTTTAGGCCACCCCCATTTCGATTTTCAATCTAGTTATGTTTTTTTCAATTGCACTATTCTTTCTTTAATGGGGAGTTATGTATTTTTGGTTCCTAGTAAAAAATTTTCAAGCAGTTCTCAATGATTATTTATATTTTCTTTTTTAAATCCTTTATTTCTGTTGATTTAGCCCAGAATTCTACCCAGGGCTGGGAAACAAGACTTTTTAAAACATTGTACCTTTCAAAGCATTATCAGTTTGTACCTTCTTCTGCTTTCATAAAACAGTGGAGTTGGGTGGGGAGCAGTAAATCTGCTACCAGCTCTCAGTTCTGCCATCATTTTACCCATCCAGAGAAGGTAAAATACAGGTTTTGTTCATTTTGGATTTAAGATTTGAAAAATGTGGAAGCTGTTTAGGACATTTGAAAATCTCCAAGGCTGCTTTTGAGACAGCAACAACACTGTGCGTTAAATTAAGCAATAACTTGTGTTTATTTTTTCCTTGGTGAGTGTTCAAATAACCAGTGCTGCCATATTCCAGTGTTGCTTTGTTATCCATCGCAGACCCAAATCGTCAGTCCAGTTGCTGGAACACTGACTCACAAATATTGAATATTGATAACCAGGAAATTATGATTCAAAGTCACAAACAACCTAGCAGGTAATACTTCTTATTTCTATCCCAATTCTGCCCTCTCAGTCTTTCTTGGGGCTGTAGCCACTGATTTGAACGTTCAGTTGGTACAAACCATCCCAGCATCTTTTCCAGTGTCTTATAGCTGTTGTCCCCTGGGCAGGCAAAGCCTTGTTGAATATAAAATGGAAAGGAATGCCACAGTTGCATAGGGCAGGGGGAGTAGGAACCCACCAAACCTGCTGCACACTGGGCCAAAGCGGCGGTGGGGAGGGGGGACACAGAAATATTAGATCTCATGTCCTCACTTCAGAGCTTCAGGGAGCAGAGAGATGCAGGCCATCAAAATACAGGCCTGTATTTTTCTGAGAAACTACCTATAATAATAGCTGCATTCATTTTGATGCCATTTAATCATCAGACAAGAATGGGGCCTCGTAGCACAGGGCAAGGGGAGGACTATTCATGAGTTGTTACACCAAGGTGGAACTTGCCACAGAAGTAGCTGCTGAAAGTTCTACCGGGTCTGACAGAGAACAGGGGACTCCCAAAGACTCTTAATGCTTTTTTTAAAAGGATCTTGAAATGTTTTAAACTGTATTGCTCTTAAGAATATCATATTCACTGAACAGTAAGAGGACTGCAGGGAATGGGAGTTTGCTGGAAATAATGAACAAAAACAAACCCAGGCCTCTCCAAACTGGATAAGCCCTTCCACCCTATCACCTATATTTTCTGGCGGGGCTGTACATAAATAATCCCTGACTTCCTTCACCTAGCTGTTTACTAGTCTGAGGCCAGGTTGTCTCAGGGGATGCTGAAGACCTTTGGATGGATGATTTATCTGTGGACAGGTTATCTTCTTGGTCAGGAAAAGAGGACGACTGGCTCAACTGCTTCCAAGTTCAATAACCTCCTTTTCTTCTTAATAAATTGCTGAGGCATGAGAGGCTTCCGTTCCTTGCTGGCATCTTTTACACTGTGCCCAAAGAAACAATCGTATCAGGCTCAGGAAGACAAGTGGCTGAAAGGGCAGGGAAACAGGAACCGTCCCCACAGATGTCCTCCCCAGAGAAGCTGGGAACGGGCTTTGCTGTGGGAAATGGAAAGCTGAGGTCAGCCAAAGTGCACGGCAGGTACGTGCGTCTCTCGGGACTGGAAGAATAGATAATGGCCTGCTTTGCCTCCCCATCCCTCCCCTGTCCTGCCTGTGAGCTCTCCTGGGCCACCTTCTCACCTTGTGTGCACAGCACACCTGCACTGTGTCATTCCACGGTGTGGAAATGAAGGCAGGGAGATAAAGGTGGAGAGTGGGTGGTGACAACGCTCCTGAGAGCCCTGAGCCTTCCACTCAGCAAGGCAGGCCTTGGGGGAGTGAGAAGAGCCCAGAAGACGGGAGAAAGGAGTAGGGAATGAGTCCCCATCAGTAGCGGGAAGGCAACAAACCTCATAGACAGTGAGGTAACATGGGATGCTTCCACACATACCCACTTGTTCAGATCTTTCAGGAGCTTTGTCCTTTCCAGCTCCTTGTTGCCTGGGGATGTTAAGAGATTGTACAAGAAGTCTTGATAAAACAAACATATGGAGATCCCCTCAAGAGGCTGGGAGATATTATTAGCTCCTCTTTTACTGGCAGGCCTGCAGCAATTAATTATTACCAGAAGTATTATCAGGTGCTTGTCACTGCTTTCCCTGGATCCACTTCACATAGTCCAGATTGGCTGTAAGCAACATGTTCCCTGACTGGCCTGATACCTCACAACTCCTGATAGCAGTTCATCTGTTTCTCTGAGGAGGATCTCAATAGAGGTGGAAGGGCCATAACCTAGAATATATGCTGAGGTAAATTTGAGCCCATGGGCCACTTAAGGAAGTAGCATGACTACAATTTCATGTCTTCTCGGTGATATCCTCCAGCTGATGTGCCCACCTCTGTGACTGACCAGGTGGTAGGTTCTAGGCAGGGGAAAGAGAAAGGGACAGGTAAGAGCAGGGTATATGGGGACCTAGGAAGGGCATTTTATATGTGAGGGCTCCAAAACGCATGTTTAGCACCTTGCCTACAAGCTCTGTGCCCTGTCCCAGTGCTGCTCCTCAGAAAGAGCACCTGCACTGGCACAAGAACTTAGAATTTCTAACCAGGACACTGCTGGAAAGAAATAACCTGTTTTAAGTCAAGTTTTAAGTGAAATCATGCTCAACCATGAAATCACATGTTTAAGAGAGTATTCTTCTTGCTTCTTTCCCTAACCCTGGTTATGCATAGCACCTACCTTTGACGTATAAGAGTTCATCTCCTTTGACTTACATGTTCTTTGTACCTTTAGTGAAGTTTTTATTATTAACCATATTATTGAAGGAAAAATCATGCAAGGCACCTGGTATACTTGAGAAGTGCTTGCTGGAAAAGGGATGCAGGTTCAGATGAAAATATAGATTATACTAGTAAATAGAGTGCTTTGTCAACAAAGTTTACAGTGATTCTGCGGGCTAAATCATAGACATCAAAACGATCCTCACATCAGTTTAACTCCAATCTATTCAACCATTGCAAAAGCACCATAAAAAGAAAATCACAGTCACAATCGGTATAACTGCATCACCGCGAGTTTCCTGTGTTTGCTTTGCCTTATTTTCGTGTTTGCAGAAAAAGTTTAAGACAGGAGGGATGAGGGAAGAGAAAGGTCGGGTTTAGACACAGCGTAATGGATACACTGCGCCTTCTCCTCTCTCATTCACAGATAACCTCGGAGTCGCGGTGCTGTCGGCGCATGAATGAGAAAACATCGCCCGCTAGTGGCTCGGGCCACTGAGCAGAGCTGCTGCTCTGCTGATGCTCCTCCAGCAATTGTACTGGGACAAGGTGGGTGGCTCTCCTTCCTCCTGCCCTCGGATAAAATCAGCGTCTCTGGAGAAAGACGTCTCTGAGCTGAGCGAGACGAGGTTCCTAATGGAAGCGCCGTGAGTCGCCTGCAGGCTGTTTGTCGTGTTTAGTGTCAGAAGAAACACTCTGGATAAGCCATGACATCCACTCTTAGGGTTACTGCAGTAAGAGAACAAATTGATTGAAGTGTGGTTATGGTGAGCAAACACCTCTAAAGCTGCAGCACGTTCAGAGCCACAGAACGAAGCTGTGACCCTTCTGAAGGTTCCCTGAGGACAGCCCTCCTGGCAGGGCTTGGAGATAGCTGGGGTGAGCTAGGACCAGCACGGGAAGCAGTACAGCACCACCGTGCTCCACACTGCCCCAGCTAATTAGCCCCACTCCAGAGGAGATAATTAACTCAAGTGGAATTCTTCACTGACACAGCCAGCTTGCTCCCAGACCTGAGCTGGTATCTCCCCAGTTCAGCATTGCACTGGGTAGTGTAGACAACCTGTGATGTCCAGGCTCAGTTTTCAGTACTGGTGACAAGATAGCTTTTTTTTTTCCCCCTCTAACTGAAAATATTTTCCTGAGATTTCTCTAGGTCTTTAGCCCTATGAAAAACTGTAGAGACCAAAGACCTCAGCCTCCCTCTACCCCCAATTGTTTTTCTGCTTACAAGGTAAGCTCATCCTTAACAGATGTTTGTTTACCTCTTCATAAAAACCTCCTGTGATTCTACAGCCTCCCCAAGCAGTGTGCTGCAGTGCTTTGCTATTCTTGCCATTGCAAACTGTTTTTCTAATGTTTAGCTCTATCATTTTTATTGCAAATTAGGCTGATTATTTCCTCTTCTACTTTTGGTGAATGTAGGGGACAACTGCTTAGTCTCTCCACCCATTATAACAAACGTTTATGTGCTGGAAGATTGTTATCACGCTTTCCCTCCTGTTGTTCTTTTCCTAGAGAAAACAAACTCAGTTATTTTATCCATTCCTTATAAGTCATGGGTTTTTTCACATCTCTTATCATTTTGTTGTTCTTTTTTGGACTCTCTCCAATGTGTTTACATCTCCTGTAAAAAGTAGAGCCTGGAACCGGACACACTGTTCCTGCTGAGAGCTCAGCAGGATGAAGTAAATGCACAAAATAATTGCTTCCTTTGCCTTATACACAAAATTCCCATTAAAGCATCTCAGAATGAGATTTGTCTTCTTCTGTGGGAATCTCACTTAACAGGCTCATACTGGGTCAAACTCCAGCTCTTCTTTACTGCGCTGCTGCCAAAATGGTTACGGTTTAGTTTGGACCAGCACATTTGGTGTCTGTGCAGTCACCTTTCCTGAACTGTTATCTTGGTGCAGTCACCTCTGCAGAGGGCAGAGCACAGCTCTCCAGTGTCTCATGTTCCTCTCAGATTCTGACTGCTCCAGCCCCATCTTCAGGAGGGACTGCTGCCTCACCAGACCAGCTGTCATCCTCTTGGTTTTGTCCTCTAGGCTGTTGTCCGAAACACTCAAGGAAATACTGGAGGGAAAACTTCAGGGACATGAATCTCCCAGCTGGAAAAGTGAAACCCTGATAATTATCCTTGGTTATGGTACTTCAACCTGTGTAGCCTCTGCGTGGTAACATTTCTTGCTGCGCTGGGAGCCTATGATCTGGGTATTTTCTAAAGGCTCACAAAAGTCAAGGTATTTTATACCTAACCATTTCCTCCTCATCTGCCAGGCCTGTTAGTCAAAGAAGGAAATTAGCTTGGTTTGACAGGATTTGTTCTTCAAAATTCCCTGCTGTTTGTTTCTTATCAGCTTATTGTCCTTTAGCTACTTATAAATTGATTGTTTTGTAATTGGTTCCAGTATCTCTCTAGGTATCACAGTTAGGCTGACTGGCCTGTAATTCCCCAGGCCCTCTTAGAACAGTAATTTGCAGAGAAGAACTGCATTTAAGTTAAACAGCGATAGAAAGGCATTCCACTTTTGCCCTGCTTATCTTTATTCACTGTCTAGTTTTGTTCCATCCCTTAAATTAAAAACATGTTTCCCATAAGTATTCATCCTCCACTTGAGGCTCAGCACAATCTGGCCCTATCTCCACCACTTCTGTGTTCCTGCCCAAACCCTCCTGTTACACACTTCCCCAGTTCCCCTCCTCCTCGATGATTTATATCTTCCTCCCCATCTTTATGGTTTGTTTGCAGCTCCCTAGCAAAATATATTCCCCAGCAATTTATATCCCCCCAGTGCCTGGAGGGTTCTGAAGAGAGTCCTGGAAAAATCTGAGAGCCTTGCCCTTAAAATATGGGCAGTGACCCTTACCAGTCTTGCAGGGACCTGGCAATGCCTGCCTAAAGATTCGTCCGGGGCTGGCCACATTTAAATGATGGCTGAGACCGGTAGGTGGCAGAGAGATGATGAAATCTGGGAGACTCTGGTCCTGGTGATCAGACTGACAGATCCCTCTGGCTTTAGGATGGACAAGAGCACCTGTTGCTGGACAGCAGATGTGTGCCAAGTTGGGTAGCACCTGGCAAAAAAGAGTGCTGGGTGATGCTCCCAGCTTCTTGTAGGGAGGCTGGATGTGTCCAGTGCTCAGCCTCAGCCAGGAGTGAAAGGTCTGTGTGTTCAGCAGAAGAACAGGAAGCATGTGCCACTTTCTAGCTAAGCAGATCGGGAGAAGATAACTTTGTTTGAGGGAGGGGTATCGTTATCCAGGGTTGTGCGCTATATAATTGCACAATCTGCTATCATGCATGAACAGAGCTGTTCAATAGCATGGCCCTGCCTTGTCCTGACATCATGTCTGTGTTGGAAATCCGTTTGGACTGAAAAATCCCACATTCCCCAAGTGACCTCGTAGGCTCTGAGCAAAAGGCTGAGTTGCAGAGGAGACTTCACAGACTCAGTGGTGCCAGAGACAGGAGCTCAGTCACCAGCCTCAAAGCAGCTAAAGGATGAGAAGTCAGCCATGAAGCAAAATTCTTTCCAAAGAAAATAACATTTTAAAAGTGCAGGAGAAGTCCATGGTTCTTTGAAGGCAAGAAAAGTCCCAAAGGCTAGGTAAAGTCCCTGTGAGTAACGGTGCTGCTCTCACTGGCTGTTACTCTTTTTAGCACCAGTTTTTGGAAAGTACTCAGCACATCTGCAGGTTGCCTAATGAGAGCATAAATGCTGGGCCAGGCACACAGGTTGGAAGTGTTGGCCATTATCAGTCTGGTACTGTCAGTTCTTTGCAGTTCTTTCGCAGGCTCAGTGAATGTCACATGTTGCACCTGAGGCCCAGTCTTCTAGACCTTTGGTTTTATGATCTCCACCCCTTTCTTTCACAGCCACTGCTTTAATGTGCCCAAGAGAATCAAGTGTCCTTCTTGCTTTTCTCATGCTCTCCCTTCTCCTCTTCATCCCCATCTTAACCAACCACTTCCTGCATTAGCAGTATAAGAGGAATTCCCCACTGCCCATCTTCATCTTAATTCAGGCCCTTTTCTTCAGGGGGAGGAGGCCACAGTGAGCTGGAGAATCTCACCTAGAGCTCAGTGGTGCCTTTTAAAAAGACATCCAGATGAAGGGACTGTGTGGTTTTCCACAAACCAGAAATGTCCTGTTAAAATCAGTGTGCCCTATGCTAATGGCTCTGCACCCTAATGACAGCAAAGAAAGTCACCCTGATCATTCACATAAAAGTAACATTTACCCAAAAAGATCAAAGACTTGAATATAATTTCTGCATCAGCTGCATCTTGCAAGCTGTTCTGCAACTTGCCAGACAGTGTTTGATATTTGGATAGTGTTTGTGAAAGGCAGATAAAAGGTTAATGGGAAATATCTCTAACAGTTGCTGGATGTAATTTAGAGATGGACTACAGCCATGTAGTTACATACCAGATTTTGGGTTTGGATCTTTATATTAGAAAGATAAGGCCCAGAAAGGGATACACACATTCAACCAGAGCTGAGTTTTCCAAAAAGACAGTTCCAGTCTGAAAAGGATCAGGCAGTTTAACATCTGAACTGCCTGCTCTCTGTGATGCACCACCTTCCAGGCACTCTTTAAAGCTGTTAGGTGCTGGTGGTACCATTTAGTCCTCCCTCTCTTAGTACTTCCCAGAGAGGGGTTGAGGGTGGCAATGATGACCAGTTACTCATGTGTTCATCTCAGTAGCTTAGAGCAAAACAAAACAACAAAGGTATTCCTCATTCTTCCTTACTGTTCTTATTCCTACTGTTGATCAAACTGTGCCTTTTCTTATTCACTTCATGTTCCTGGGGCTTGTGTCTTCCCATACACCAGGCTGAAAAATGTTCTGCTACGGCTTCTCTATTAAGAGAGTGATTTATTAAGGTGTTCAGAATATGACTTTCAACTACATCCACTGAAGTTGATTTTTTTTTCTTTTGTGTCTCCAAACTGGTTCCTCTTTCAAAATATGATTTTTTCCCTGTCTCTGACTTATCCTTTAGCTCTTTTGAAATCGTTTTTGAAAAACATCATCTCAGCCTCCAATTGTGCTTTGAACTTTGGGGCTGTGCAAAAAAAGCTGTCTGGGAAGACAACTGCTAAGATGAGGCTCTGAACTTACTTGCATGGGCACAAATACCCAGAAACACTGAAGAGAGGCCTGAAACCATTGGATTGAAGGTACAAAATTTTGTGGCCCTTGTATTATATATAATATCTCATTCAAATGAGAGCTTTTCTAGACAGAATGTCTCCCAGTGCCATTCTGGAAAATTAAATTCAGTGTTGAGTTTGCATAAAGAGAGACGAGAGCTACTTGCTGCTTCATCACTTTATGAGCCTGGTATCTGTACCATTGCTTAGCAAATTTTGCTTCCAGTAATCCTCTATTTCTTCAGAGCTGAGCACCAAGAGCACACTCTGAGCAATTCCTACAGAAAGACTACAAAACCAACACCTCAGAATCAAGTTATCACCTCTGGCTTATAATTAAAACTCCCAGGGCAATTAGTGGTACTTGCAAAGGCAATACTGAGCATGTGATTCTTCTCTCCTGTGGGCTCCCCAGCATTTTTGCAGGTGGCTGAGGGTAGGCGAGTGCGCCTGGGGTAACATTCCTGTTTGCTGGGCTGCTGGAATTCAGCTACGCTCCTTAACAAAACAGTTTGGTTTAGACATTTTTAATGCATGTGCCACACGTAAGATGCATTTGGAGGAAAAACTAAGCAGAACTAAGGCACTGAAAGGTGAGGTTGTAAAACTGGTATTTCTCAGCTTTGGTTAATATTGACTGTTAATCTTGTTTTCTCATGCCGCTGCTTTTTCCAGGGAGAAGATGTTAAAGAGCAGCCCAAAGTAACTGACAATACCAAATACAGTCCCAGTACCTCAGTATATGCCTGTGTTGGAAATCAGCAATGCAATTTGTCTGTCAGAGTTGGGTGTAGGGTAACAATTTAATTCAATTAATTCTGGCACTGTCAGAGATATTGGCATTCCCTTTTCACCTGTTGCACTGCAACACCTAAAGGCCGGTGAGTGTGGACACACAGAGAGCTGTGCTGAACCATAGCAGAATTGCAGAGATGCTTTGGTCCCTGCTTAACTGAGCAAACTCCCATTTATGCATGTATTAGGTTTTCACTGCCTGTCGCCTGTTCCTCTCCCCCCTCTGCTTTTTCATGTTCAGTGGACTCTCTGTGTCTCTGCCTCTCTCTCTATTTTTTTCTCCCTATTGTTCCCCACGTCACCAACTGTCACTCACTTCATAAAGCCGTCTGGCTCGGAGCTTAAATATTGCAGGGCAACTAAAACCCACCATCAGAGCCAATTCAGTCATATCTGCTCAGTCGTGCGACAAGATTGGGGCTTTTAGGGTAGGGAAGAAGAGAGACAAAAGTTCACTCTTCCCTGCAGAGTGCCAAGAGAGGAGGGGGACACGTTTCTTCGGTGGAGCCTTTCACAGCGGCAAGTTGCTTGCTCAACATCCTTAACCTGTACAGTCTCTTTTGCTGGTGGCGTGCTCAGGGTGCGACGTCCAGAAGCGCAGGGTGGGGGTCTGCAACGAGCCCGTGGGAGTCAAGAACACGAGTCTGTTGACTCTGGGTTGGCTTAGGCGGTGTCCTGCTTTCTCCTCACGGCAGGCAGTTTAAAGGGAGAAGATGAACCGCGTAAATGCATCGCTTACACCTCTCTCTGAGACTCGAGGGGGCTGGCTGCTCCGCAGGTGGAATCCTAAACATTTGAACGGGTCATGGCCACTCATCATCAGTCCGCCCAATATTGTTGCTTGCAGTTGAGCCGACTGAGCAACCTCGAACCACTTCACGTGCAGAAAACGGAGAGGGTGGTCATGGCAGAGTTTTAAAAAAACGTGGCTGGTTTGGAAGTTGTCTCAGGAAGAGTTTAGCCAAGTGAGAGCAAGCTGTGAGCAAGACAATTGGTGGAGTTAGCCAGGGAACATTTTTCCTTCTCCTGTACAGTGAGTTTTCTGTCTGATGAGGTTTATCACATATCTTGTGTGCTGCAGTGCTAATGTTCGAAAGGTAGCGTGGCTACCAGTGTGACTCACAAAGAAAGAGAGGGATGGAGTTGACTGAGGTGCTTTGGGGACAGTGAAGTTTATACTGCGTGTAGTCATGTTTTTTACAGAGCTGCACATGATTGGTAACTGCTGGGTGTACTTTGCTCCGTGAATTTGCAGAGAGAGAATGTTTAAATCAGTTTAGATAATGTATGTAAACAGCATAATCTTCTGCTAGACTTGTTAATGTAAGCGCTGACATTAACACACTCCTTTACACAACTTTAATGACTGAGAAAGTAGCAATTTCCTTCGGTGATTAAATTATATGTTTGCTGCTTCCTCCTGTGAGGTGTTTGTGCAAGCTGAAGGGCTGCGTTCTGTTTTTCCTTTCCTAACACAGGTGTCTGGGGTTAAAAGAATGTTACGAGGTTCGAAGGCAAGGAATGTGAGTCCATCCTGTTTGAGCAAAATGCCATCATAAGCATTTTTTTTTTGGATTGAAAATTTGTGAAACTCCCCAGAGCCGTAGAGCTCTCAATATTGTGCATGTTTGTCTGTGTGTGAATATGTACACACAGTAGCTGAGGCAGACTAGTATGCGTTGGTGTGTCATAACATATGGCATTACAAATATATCCTGGTGGTATCTGAAGGAGGAGGGAAGTTTAGATACTCAGATTTCCACGCTCTTGGCTCTGGCACTTTTCCCCAGTGCTTGTATATGTGTGTCTGCATTTAGGAAACTATAGATGGAGGTAGTATCTAAGAGATGAACTTCTAGCTCCCTGTGAACAGCTATTTTATGAATAATGTTCCCTGTTTCACTTGTCATGGTCCTTCTGGACCACCTTAATATTCTGCATTCCTCAGAGACTTCAGACTGCTGTGGTGTGTTAAAACAACACATCCAAAACAACTTTCCTTTTTATTTCTCTCATACACAGATTTTTCCTTGCGTGAAATGATATAGTGGGAAGTTCAGGATATACAGGATGAAGTCCTGACCTAGGAATAATTTCGTAGCATGCAAAAATAATGACAGATGTAATATTTGACTTGCATCACTTGAAAATGGGCTACTTTCTTAGCTTTCCAATAGGATATATGCAGCTGGCTTCCAGTTCTGTGTTAGCTTAAGGTAGCAGCACTGACATTTTAGAGACAGCAACTACTGTTTTAGGTCCCAGTTAGAGACCTTTGTGTTTTTCTTCGGGTTGGTTCCAGTCTCAGTGTGGCAACTGACTTCAGAAGGGGAATAGCCCCAATAACTATACTGTATATAATGTATTCTATGTAGCAAAACTAGTCTGTGTAGTAGTTATTAGGCTTATACAGTATTACTAACATAGTAATGGTGTTGTAATTGCTGTTCTTACCTAACAGAGTGGTTGCTAATGTAGAATTCATATACACAGTCTAGAGAGAATCCAGGTTTATGTAGGTGCAAGATGGGTGCAAATGTGAGACCTGTTTGACCCCCGTGTGGTGTTCTGGTGCAGGAGAGCTTGGGTGCTTGAAAGCCTCACTGTCTTTTCTAAGCACTGCAGCTGCATGCTGATAAATCTGCTCCACTGTACTGCTGGGGAGTGTTTGTACATGTACGAAATCTAAGCAGGCTCACACAGCCAAGCCTACAAGGCACCACAGAAGGCTCTCACCTGGAGAAGGAGACAAATATACTCCCTGGCTGAAAAGTAATTGCCCATTTAGTGCCATGAAAGAAAGAATTTAGCAAGCAGCTTGCTCTGGTTTCCCAGCCCTTCTCCTGCTAATAAATCATTGTGATCAGGCAAATCAGCAAGTAAGCAAACGACCGTCTTTCTGTTCTCAAAGCATGTTAGGGAAATACTGATTGAAAGCAGCAAAAGACATCAGTGGGAAAACCTGAAATCTTTTAAATTTAGCGTAATTTGTGGTCTTTCTCTTTCTTTTTTTTTTCTTCCCTTAGACAGTAAGAAATGGGTGACTGGAGTTTCTTGGGGAACATTTTAGAGCAGGTGAACGAGCAGTCCACTGTCATCGGGAGAGTTTGGCTCACGGTGCTCTTCATTTTCCGCATCCTGATCCTGGGAACGGCTGCCGAGCTGGTGTGGGGAGATGAACAGTCAGACTTTGTGTGCAACACCCAGCAACCTGGTTGTGAGAACGTCTGCTATGATGAGGCCTTCCCCATCTCCCACATCCGGCTCTGGGTCCTGCAGATCATTTTTGTGTCCACGCCTTCACTGATGTACTTTGGGCACGCTGTGCACCACGTCCGCATGGAGGAGAAGAGGAAAGAGAGGGAGGAAGCTGAGCGGCGTCAGCAGGCTGAGGTGGACGAAGAGAAGCTGCCCCAGGCTCCAAACCAAAACAAAGGCAACAACCCTGATGGAACCAAGAAGTTTCGCCTGGAAGGTACTCTCCTTAGAACGTACATCTTCCACATCATTTTCAAAACCCTCTTTGAGGTGGGATTCATAGTAGGTCAGTACTTCCTGTATGGCTTCCGGATTCTCCCCCTTTACCGCTGTGGGCGGTGGCCCTGTCCCAATCTTGTGGACTGTTTTGTCTCCAGGCCCACAGAAAAGACCATCTTTATTATGTTCATGCTGGTGGTGGCTTCCGTATCCCTCTTCCTCAACCTGGTGGAGATCAGTCACTTGATCCTGAAAAGAATCCGGAGGGCTCTGAGAAGACCAGCAGAGGAACAGCTTGGAGAGGTCCCAGAGAAGCCTCTCCACGCCATCACAGTCCCCTCCATCCCCAAGGCCAAAGGCTACAAGCTGCTGGAAGAAGAGAAGCCGGTGTCCCACTATTTCCCTCTCACGGAAGTAGGGGTCGAGCCCAGCCCCCTTCCATCGGCCTACAATGAGTTTGAGGAGAAGATTGGGATGGGACCATTGGAAGATCTCTCCAGGGCATTTGATGAGAGGTTGCCATCGTATGCACAAGTGAAGGAACCAGAAGAGGAGAAAGAAAGAGCAGAGGAGGAGGAGCAAGAAGAGCACCCTCGGGAGGAGCCAGGGGTGAAGAAAGCAGAAGAGGAGGTGGTGAGCGATGAAGTGGAAGGGCCTTCAGCACCTGCTGAACTCGCCACTGATATGAGACCCCTCAGCAGGCTAAGCAAAGCCAGCAGCCGGGCCAGGTCAGATGATTTGACTGTGTGAAGGTGCAGGATACAGGGAGCACATGAAAAGGAAAAAGTTGAAGAGGAAAGGAGAGGTAGAGAAAGAATCAAAAGATATTTTTAAGCAAAGTGCTAAAATGGCCATTTGAATATTATTTCCTTTTATGAATTCCCAACTGGAAAGGTACTACCATGGTAACTGTGCCTTATTTGCCCTGTATGTCCCTGTATTTCCCTGTTCCCACATGCCAGCTCACTCCTTCCAGTAATATCTACACTGTACACATAACTCATGTATTTTAAAACCTAACATGGCAGTGATACTCAAATGTCGCCACTGTGAACGTATTTACTGAAAGCCTTGTATTCCACATTTCTCTAGGAATGTGGGGAGGATCTGTCTTTCAGCCAGCAAGGGGGAAGACTGATCACCAACTGTATCTAGTCCTTCTTTTTCTGTTTCCACCTATGGCTCACTGAGCAGATCTCCCTTTTGATGTTGGCATGGAATTGCAGTTAAATTTAATTCACAAAGTGAATTCTGTGCTTAGCATCAACACACTAAAATAGTAAGCCCAACATCCCTTCTCTATCCAGGAAATAAAATCCAAAAATGTTCCCAATTTCTCTGTGAATGCATATCTGACTTAGGTAAAAATATTTGCCCTTTGTCAAAAATATTTCTGCTCTCCCTTCAAGTGACACTGATAGTGGGCAAGGTTAACAGTAATCTCTACTAGGATTTAGCAGATGCCCAGAGATGGATTGTTTGTTCCCAAGAGGGTCACCCAGCCCTGAAACTATTTCAGTATACTTGAAAGAATAAATTCAAGTGATATTTTTTACTTGAGCCTTGTGACTTAAAGATCTGAAACTTGATTTAGCCAAACAAGCGTGGGAAGGCTTCTGAGAAAGGAGGGAACAGCTACAGCCCCCAGAGCATGAAACCAAATACAAGCCTTCATGGTATGATCCTGACATGTGTTCAGTTCCTGGAGCTTCCAGGCACTCAGCAAATCTCAGGTACAGAGTCCTGAAGGCACCTGTGGACCTATACCAGGGGTCTGGGTAGCTATGTGACTTTTTAAACCTCTAAATATAAAACTGGTTGGTCAATTTTGAAAAGGCTGATGTGGTAACAGTCTTTTGACATCTTTTGTTTTTAATTTGACAGACAGGAGCCATTCGGTGGGCTACTTCTCTATTAAATGCCAAAGTCTCACTCAAGGAAGACAAGGCCTTTCAAAAGATGATTTAGACCTTTTGTGCCAACAGGTCTGTACAGAACTCTGAGACCCAGAAAAATATTTTTTACGAAAGGCAGAAAATCATGTGCTTGCAATGTTTAGATGTCTAATATAGATTTCTAAGTTTAGGACTACAGCAGCACCTTTTGGGCTGGGACAGTGCAGCAATGTGTTCAAAAGCTTCAGGTTTAGCAGCTGTGTCCCCCCAAAACTGAGCCTCATGCCAAAAAAGTGCAGGTATGCACTCTCATCTGCTCTGCTCTGCAAACCTCGGACCCTGCCATCTCAGCAAATTCTTTCTGCTGGGCTGCAGCCTGTCCCATTGTTCCCAGGGCAGGCTTTAATCCCAGGTCAGGGAAAAAAGGTTTCTGGCACAATGCACGAAACTCATCCCGCCATCAGCTAGAAAAGACCCCCCCCCCCCTTGGCCTCCCATTGTTGCAGGTCTGACCCAAAGCCTGTGGAAGTCAAATGGGCGTCTGCAAGAGCTCTGGGTAGGCTGGGGCTCACACCTCCAGTCCCGCTGCCCCATGTCCCAGCCCGGGCAGCCACCAGTGCAGTCAGTCCTGTCACTCGCTGGTCTAACCCAGTTTGGTGGAGTTGCCCTGCCCAAGTCACGCAGCTGCCCTTGGAGAGCGCAGAGGTGGCTGCACTTCACTGCTGAGTGACGTTAAGCTGTACATATGTAGAAAGTTTGTAGGGTGCACTGGGGTTCTTCAGCACGTGTTTTATTAATTTTTACACTATTAATCCTTTTGCTCCTCTTGGGCCTGTGCATTTTTCCCAAGGTTTGCAGAGGTTGTTAGGTTGTCTTTCCTTGGGAAGGAAGACTGGAAGGTACCTCCTCAGTTTTGGGAAGGAATAAGACAAAGCAAAAGGACGTGCAGGAGAGTGTCTGTAGGTTTCCATTTATCCACGCTCCTAATACAAGAAACAGGAGAACAGTTATCACAGATGAAAGGCAACTGAGGAAAGAGGATGTTTTTCAGAAGGAAAAGAGTCCACTGTGCCCAATTCAAGATCCTCAAATTCAAGAAAGGGCAAAGATTTAGATGAACCACAAAACTACCACATTTATACTAGATGGGATCTATTAATTTTCTGTTTTTCCCACAGAAAGATATAAGAGAGTTTTAATGGTTCTGAGCATCAACCAGCCCACTTGTTCAAGGAGCTTGGAAACGTACTTTCCTGTAGGTAAAACCCAAAACCCTGTAAAGATTTAGTATGAGGTGTCTTCTGCCTTTTTCAGAGCATCTGACCCTTCCAGATAACAGTGTACTGGACTAGATGAATCATGCCCACCCTTGTTGCCTTCTAGTTGACAATTCCACTCCTGCTCTCAACCTTTGATGTTCAAACCTTTGTTAGACCATGGGGCTACTTAAAATGAATGTTTATTCATCAGGAGTGTACGGTTCACAACAGGGCTGTCAGGCAGGCCAGTCTTTAATCACCACATGTTGGGTATGCCATTCTTTCTCACTGTAAAATGTACTCTATGCACTCGATGGACACTGCAGTTCTTTCACGGCCGCTGCAGGAACGCTTGTTTCTTCCTCTGGGTCACAGCTGCGCAGTGAGACAAGCCAGCGTTCTCCTCCTGCATCCAGTCAACTGCTGGACTTTTTCTTTTTAAAAAAAAAAAAAAAACAAAACGCCAGTTTTAAGTACCCTGCCAGGCTGCTGGTGAATCTGTAGCCACCAAGGACTGGCCACGGCATCAGGGAACTGATAGTCCGGTCTTCTGGCATTCGGCCTCATCTCTGCGATGAAATCACTGTGGGACTGTGAGCAAGTCATTCTTCCTTCTTGTGCAATTGGGAATAATTTTCTACCTTACAATGATGATGTATTGTAAGGTAGATGAATATTGATATATTGTGTTGGTAATGGAAAGGGAGGTCCTTGGATGGAAGGCCCTACAGGTGAGCAAAGGATTATTGCTATTTCTGGACGTGATAGCATATAACTGTGTTTTATTCCCTCTCAATGAGACAAATTTAAATGTTTGTTCAAGAAATTCCTAGCGAAGTTGCATAACAGCCTCAGAGCTGTGGATTCACTGTATGATTCTACTTAAAAATAATTATGCAAAACATACATATACATATATATGAAGAGCAGGGAAAATTATCTCCTTGGGAAGGGGGAAGTCACTGGACAATTAGAGCCATGCCTGGATCCTTTAAAGGTGTGTTTACCCCCTTGGCTCCCTGTGCAGACAAATTACTAACTGATCACATGGCTCGCTGCAAGGAGCGTAAGATGCAAGTGTCAAAATCACCAAAGGAGGTGATAGTAGAAGAGAAAGGTAGTCTCTTAGCTTACAATAGCATGTGGGGGTTGGTGTTCTCTAGTGTCTAGAGCAGTGGACCTAGGATAATAATCTTAGATTTATTTCCAGCTCTGCTTCTGACTTGCTGTGATAATCACTTTACCTCTCAGTGCCTGTTTTCTCCACCTGTAAAATGGGTGTAAGAATTTCCACCTACCTCACAGGGATGTTGTGAGGCTTCCTTAATTCTGTTTGTAAAGTAAGTAGGAATGATCTGATGAAAAGCACTGCTGAAATTCATGGTATCCTTGTTATTTCCTGGCAGAACTGCTAACTCAGTTAATTTATGACTCCTCGACCAGAAGGGCAGTAGTTTGGAAATGTGAACACTTCACTGCACTGACAACATTAACACAGATGTGGATTTGCCATGGGTAAAAAAGACTTTATTGATTACCTCACCCTTCTCTCCCGCCTTGGCCTTGGCATATATGAAGCTGTGGTGACAGTGTGGTTACATGGACCCCTCTTCATCCCCAGCATCCATTCTGGGGCAGAATTTATGCTTAAATAAGGCAGTTCCTGGACTGTGGGGTTCGGGTTGGGGGAGCTCTGACAGTTTTAAAGTCCTTGCAAGGGAGAGGGTTGTATCACACAGTTTATTGCTGGGCTTCTGTTTTAAACCACTCGGTGTCATAGACACCAACAATCTGAAACAAAACAAGGTACAGATTCCTCCTCCTGTAGGAGGGGAGAGATTTGGGGGGGTCTCTAGGTCTGTGTGGGCATGAAATCTACTTACTGAGGGGGGAAGTCCCATCTCTCCTGCCACTCAGTAGCTCACTGACTGTGCAGTTTTGCATTTAAAGAGCGGCTGTGTCACACAGTGATGAAAAAAGGTGGCAGTTTGCTGTTTTGTATAGAAAATGGCTTTTCAGGCTGACAACTGAAAGTAATCCTAGCCTAGGCATAGTTTTGTTTAGTAAAGACAGGAACATCCATGAGAACCAGACTAAAGCCTTCCTGTAAGCCCAAGGCAGTTGTGATAAAACAGTATATGGTGCCAGATTTCCTGAGGGCCAGGGTTGGATAAACGTACCAAAATCAGGGGACTTGTCTAAGTATTGGAATAAATTTCTTCCCCAAAAGAATGGCACCACCATTTTTTAGGCTCTGTGTATGCTACACCTTTTAACATGGCTCAGGAAAGGCTTTTTGCCAACACCAAATGTGCTTATACAGCTGAGTGGTAACCATGGCAAACGAATGTGTGTCGATTTGCCAAGACATAGCCTGGCACACAATCCTTTCCTGGCAACCAGCTTGGCATGCCCCTAGTTCAGTAGAAGAGGCAAGACTCATGTGTCTGTCAACAATTCAAGCTTTTCTCTCAGCAGCCTGATGTACAAAGAGACACTGAAGGTTTGTGCAGCCTAAAGAGGAGGGGAATCAGGGTATAGGGAGCCCTAACTGCTGTCCTCAGGTACCTAATGGGGAGTTCCAGGGAAGATGGAGGCAGACTCTCAACAGAGGTGCACAGTGAAAGATCAGAGGCAACAATCACAACAAGCGCCGAAGGAAAATTTTGACTAAAAAATTCTGACAAGGGAAAAAAATTGTTCAAATGGAGAGCGGTTCAGCACTAAAGCAGGTGCCCAGAGGTGAGGTGGGATCTTCATCCTTGGGGGATGAAGCTTGACTGGGAAAAGCCTGGTGCACCCTAGCCTGACTTTGCATTGAGCTGAAGGTTGGGCCAGCTGGTGCCTTCCAGCCTGAACCATCTATCCCGTGGGATACCCCAAGTTGAAAGCTCGTGCAGCCACTGCATGGTGGGATGACAAGTGTAGGGCACTTCCTGCCTCTCCAGGGTGTTCTGGTAGATCTGGTTTAGACTGTCCCACACCAACTAACCAGGCACTGCACATACACAACAAACTGCAAGTGTTCAAGGCCAGGTTGGAAGGGGCTTTGAGCATCCTGGTCTAGTGGAATGTGTGCCTGTCCACGGCAGGGGGGTTGGAATGAGATGATGCTTAAGGATCCCTTCCAACCCAAACCATTCCATGATTCTGTGATTCTATGAACTGATGTTTGGTAGCTACAGAAGCTGCTTGAGGCCAGAATCGTGTTGTGTAACTGGTTTGAAAAAAGCATTACAAATTAAAAAAAAAAAAAAAAAGAGAGAGAGAGAAAAAAAGAAAAAAGAGTATGCTTGTCAACAGATAAAATCATGGAAATATAAGTGGCTTAGGTCTTTCCAGCTCCCTTTAATTTCAGTGTCAAGTGTGCCTTTAAATCCATCTGAAAGTGCAGAGGACTGCATTTTAACGTTCTGTCAACAAAAACCTGTGTGTTTTAAAGCTTGCTGATCTGGGATAAAGCAGCACTGAATAGAAATGGTGATTACAGAACTACTGACAGAACATTTTGAAAAAAACAAAGACTGCTGGCCTTCACCTTGCTGGGTCCAGCCTGGCAAAGTAAAAGCAAATCAGCCATTTATTGGTTTCCAAGATGGAAAGGCTACCTTGCTTGGAAAATCATGGAATAGCCTACCAAAAAATCTTTTAAGACAAGGTAGAAAAGAATTTATGATAAAGCTTTAAACAGCCAAATTGGCTCCCATGGTGTTTCCCTGAAGCTCAGGGGGACAGTTGCATTGAAGGATGATTGGGGTAAGGAAACCCCGTTACAGATGAGCATACCAGAAAATCCTGGCTTACAGGCAGCTGCAGGGCAGAGGCTGTGCAGGAGGGCAGCAGGGAATTCCAGCTCCTGGCACAGCATGCTGGCTGACAGGCAGGCAGAGGCTGAGACCTGTGAGCTCCTAGGCTGGGTGCCTCCCTGTAAGGACAAGGCAGCTTGATACATGAATTAAACCCAGCCTGCCACCAAATCTACTATTTCTGGATTTTAAGAAGGTCAGCAACTTTAAAGTATTTTAATTGAACTTTTGTATGCTGGCTCCTCTATTTACCTGGTACAGCAGGGAACCAGAACTATCACAGACAATGCTCTTTTTTTTTTTTCTTTTGGTTTTGCTTTTTCTCAATCCTTCTACTTAACTATATGAAGAATTATTGGGACAAAAATGTCCAGGTAAGTTACTCAATACATATATGTTAGTTCAAAGAAGAGTCATAGACAACTCTGTAAAGGAGTCCATCTACTGCCAGTGAACATCATCATCTGAACTCATCACAAATAAATTCCAAAGAAATGCAGAAATCAGAACAATGTGGGAATACTTCCAGCTTCAGAGTTCTTCTTTATGAAAACCTCTGGAGAGAAAAGAAAATGGCTGGCTGGCTGCCAGCTGAGCCTATTTGTCATAAATATGCCCTGTAGCACCTTCTGGAAACCTGTGCTATTTCTAAATATACTCTTGGCCAAAACCCATGACTTAATTCGGTATGCTGCACCTTTCCGTTTTACTTAAAAGGCTTGATTTTAGTTCTCTCTACAAACTGAACATAAAAAAGCCTCATTCACTTTATAAATGGAAGAATAAAATATGGAACTGAGCGGAAATCTGTCAATGTACCGGTCAGCTCTCCTTCCTCATGCACTGCCTCTCCTCACAGGCAAAGAACAAAGTTTAAGACCTATGACCAGACTCTGCCTTGTTTTTTTAACCTTGTGTTGAAGTGAGTGGAGTTGCCAAGGTGTAAACAAGAGCAGAATTTGGCTTTGTATGATTTATTTTTTAAAGGATTTCCTGTTAACTTCTGTCTTTAAACAGGAACCAACAGCTAACATTGCCCCACAGCCTACCAATGCAGAACAAAACAACCACAGATCCCTTCAAACTCAGGAATCTCATCACTTTAGGAAAGAGCAGTTTCTAAGTAGTGGATAGAGAAAGGAAGAGCAGGGAAGGCCTGATCTTGGCTCTGCGCTGATGGGTAGCAATACCACAAGCTGTAAAGTAAATCAGATTCCCTGATAATCTCCTCCCTCAGTTCATTTCTCCATGAAAGCTGAACGTTTTTCCCTCTTTGCAATGCTGTAGACAAGGAGGCAAATTTCAAACCAAGATGACTGAGAGCAAGACAGAAAGCCAAACAATCAAAGAGACTGTGGGACTAATCCGGTGACTTGGCACAACCAAACAGACTTGTTTTCCTAGTGGAATGAGTTGTAATGAATAAAGGTTCCTGATTTTCAATCAGCAGGGACTCCTTGCTTTGTTAAACTCCCAACTTGATTCTCCCCTTCCCATACGGTTTGCTGTTCCAGATACAGATTGTTTTGAGTGGCAATGGTGAGAATCATGGAATCACAGAATTGTTAAGGTTGGGAAAGACCTCTGAGTTCATGAAGTCCAACCATCAACCCAGCACCACCATGTTCACCATTAAATCATGTCCTCAAGCACCAAATCCAAGTTTTTTTGAACACTTCCAGGGATCGTGACTCCACCACTTCCCTGTGCAATCTGTTCTAATCTTTTACAACCTTTTCCTCGAAAAAATGTTTCCTGAAATCTAATATAAATCTCCCCTGATGCAACTTGAGGCTATTTCCTCAAGATGTGTTTTTAAGAATAAAAAAAAAAAAAGATCCAGATGCCCTTAAGTTCAAGCAGGGACATGATTGTGACATGAAGGATTAGATCTCACACCGATAGGCATCAGGAAATTCCCTGTCTGAACTTTTACTTCCCTTCTTCCTTGATATATTATGATTGCAAATCCTGAAAGGCATCCGCAGCCCTGCTCTTGGAGTGGAAGGAGGATGGAGAGGGTCCCCATCTCCCCTTAGGTGGGAAGATGGGCGTGGAGTGCCGTGGAGTGCTGAGGTCCACTGCTGCCCCACTCCTGCACAGGAGTCACAGCATGGGAAAAGGGCAACTCACAGAACCACAGACTGGGCTGGGTTGGAAGAAACCTTAAAGATCACCCAGTTCCACCCCCTCTGCCATGAGCAGCAACACCTTCCACTAAACCAGGTTGCTCAGAGCGCCATTCAGGCCAGCTGCAAACACCTCCAGGGATGGGGTATCCACAACTTCCCTGGGCAACCTGTTCCAGTGCCTCACCACACTCACAAGGATGATTTTTTTTTTCCTAATACCTAATCTAAACCTGTTCTCTTTCAGCTTGAATCCATTCCCCCTTCCCCTGTCACTACATGCCCATGTGAGTAGTCCCTCCCCATCTTTCCTATGGGATCCCTTCAGGTGCTGGAAGGCTGCAGTTAGGTCACTCCTAAGCCTTCTTTTGTCCAGGCTGAGCAATCCCAATTCTCTCATAGCAGAGTTGCTCCATCCCTCTAATCATCTCGGTGTCCCTCCTCTGGACTCGCTCCGACAGCTCCAGCTCCCTCCCGGGACACTTCCATCCCCGGGACACCTCCGTCCCCAGGACACCTCCTTCCGTGTCCCGGGCTGGCAAGGGGCGGCACTCGCAGCTCTGAGTTCTGGCGGGGGCCAGGAGGGAACAGGGCTCTGACCCCCCATCCCTCTCTCCAGGATCGCTCCCGTTTCCTCTCCGGGCGTGTCCCGTCCCTCCAGGGGGCGGAGCTTTCCGCGCCTGGCACCGCCCCTTTGCCCTGGCCCCGCCCCTCTGGCAGGGCCCCCGCGCGCCTGCGCAGGGCTCGCGGTGCCGGGAGCGGGGAGGGCGCCGCCATGAGCTTCCTCATCGACTCCAGCATCATGTTCACCTCGCAGGTAACGCCCGCCGCCCCCGCCGCCGCCCCCAGCGCTGCTTCGCGGGGCGGCCGCCCCGGTCGACAGAAGGGCGAGGGAGCGGGAGGGCGCCGCCTCGCCCCGGGGCTCCCGCGTCGCCCGGCGCCCTTCCGGCAGCGCGACGGCGCGAGGGGCGGCGCCTGCGGGTGCGCATGCGCTGTTCCCCGCGGCGGGTGTCGCGCTGTGGCTGTGTCGCGATATGGAGCCCTGCGCTCCTGCCCCGCTCCGGGGCTGCTCACGCACGTGTCACGGTGACCCCCACGCCCCTGCGGCGGCCAGGTCAGGGCTTCGGTGCATAAAACAGAGGTTCAGCCGATAAAGGTGGTTTTAATGGAGCTTTTTTGCTTCAGCGGAGTTTTTCCTGCGATACCGCACCACTTGTTGAGCCTGAGTGTAGCTTTGATGCTGTTAGCGATGCACCCAGCGTAAACATTGTCCTGTTTTTTTTTTTTTTTCATTTGTTTTTAATTTGAATTCCGAGTTCTGACTTAACTAATTAGCTTTCCTTTTATTTCCTGTTGCAGCTTTTCATTTTCTCATCACTACATATGCTTCACATCAATACACACTTCTGTGTGTTTAAATTTTCCTAGTTGGATGAGGCAGGGGAGTTCATAATGCTGTTCTCTCTTTAGGGCTTGGTTTGTTTCTGGTTTTCCTTCGGAAGATTGGATGTAGGCAGTTGAGCCAGGTGATTGTTGTAGGTCCCTTCCAATTGAAAGCCTATTCCATCCCATCCCATTCTTCTGTTCCAGGTTTGCCCCTGAGGAATCTGCTTGTTTACAGCTTTGGAAGACTTTTCCTTATTTGTTTCCAGGAATTTAAAACTGTTCTGTCCTAAGGGCCTCCTTCTCCATTGATCTGTCTGTGATTCAGCACTTCCTTCAGGTTTTTTTTTTTTTCTGCTGCCATCTTTCCATTAATCCTTGTTTTACCCCAGCTGAACTCACAAAGGAGCTCTTTAAAGCTTTCCATGTCATCCTGCCTTTATCATTATGAAGTGGGTTATGGTCTTGGCACACTTAGAACTGTCCTGTTGTTTTGTGCGAGGAAGTAATACCTTCTTTTTCCTGAGCCTCCTCTGGTAGGAATTTATCTCGCCAGTGTTTGGTAAGATGAGTTTAAGTGGATCACAGAGGGATCTGATGAGCTGCTGAGCTGGTTGGTGTGAAATTTTTGTTCTGTGGTGAGGAGGGATGAGCTTAGCTAAGAGAACCTTTCCCTTCTCAGAAGCAGCTGGTTGGCTTCTACAGGCTTTAATGCACAGCCTTAATTCCTGACAGTTTTCAGGACAGGTTTTGGTTGTTTCTTAGAAGTGCAATGTCCTCCTAATTGATAATGCTTTGATTTTTACTCATAACATTTTTTCCATTTGAATTCTGAGATCTAACTTATCTAACAGCTTTTCTTTAATTTCTGATGGCTGCTTCCCATCTTCTCATCATCTTCAACAGTATCAAGTCAGGTGTTTAAATCACTGTTAAATTGTTAAATGCTGAGTTTATATGTCACTTGAATCTGATTAGATTGTGAACAGTTACAGTAATGTCTTTCTGTGCTTTTGTACAATCCCTAACACAAGGGAAATCCAATCTTCTTCTATAATTTTCTCTGTTATTATTGTACTTATCTCCTCATCTTTTTCTCTTACTCATTTCTTTTCAAAGAGTTCGACTCTGCCTTTTCCCTCCTTCCCAGTGTAAAATGTGGAATTACTTTATGTAAATCTCATTTGCTTATCATGCTTCTTTAACTTATGACCTGCAGATAGGAGGCTTATGGAATATCTTTCTTTTTTACAAGCAGCTGCTTTAAAGTCTGAAGTCCTCCTCCATCAAGTCTTGCCAGCTGTTTCCAATCATTAGACCCCATTCTTGTTTCAGTTTTTCTTTCAGGGCACCTGTGTTTGATCTTCCTTGCCCAGCATTCCTTGTCTGTAAATCACGTTAGCCTGTTACCCTTGCCATTGTGGTAACTCCTGATGTGCAGGGGAAATAATCCACAGGCATTCCTTTGGTTTTGTCTTTGAAAGTTTCCCATCTCCACCAGAATGCTCTGGCCTTTTCCATGTGGTCTGGGAAGACACACTGGACTTATTCCATCATGTCTGACATATTCTGCTCTTTGCCTTGGTCAGGGCTACTTCTGTAAAAAGATACTGAATATTTTCTGAATTCTCTTTTTGCTTGGGTTCTTTTAAATCGTTACACTCACTTTTTCAGTATTATGAGGAGTAGATGGGGCTACCCACAGGAGGCCTGACAGCACAGTCCCCTTTTGCCCTCTGCAGCTGCAGTTTTGGCCACCTTGCTCAATATGTTTTTATTTCATTTAAGTCATCTGCAAAATACCTGTGATGTTAAGTTGGTCTCTTCAGGCGTGTGCTGAAACTTAAAGCAAATTTTGTCAAGTGCTCTGACAGCCACTGAAACGCAAAGTGTTGCTGGTTCACCTGTTTCACCTGCCTTGTCCATGTGGCTTTCTGCAGCTCCAGGCTGTGGTTTGAGGCATGCAGTGCTGCCTTTTCCCTATCTTAGAGGTGCTTGTAACACCTTAATGTCACTCACATTAAGTCAGTGAGTGACAGCTTTGCTGTAAAGACCCCCTCCAGAAAAATCACTTGCAATTTTCTTGAGGAAACAGCAGATATCTTTATAGAATGTACTCATCTCTAGAAGATGTGTGTGTGTTGGACATTCCAAGTGTTTCCTTTGCCTCTATTACTATGTTTCCTACAAAAAAAATTATGGGCTTTAATTGTGCAGATTAGAAGAGTGAAAGAAGAATCAGCAGCGCAAGGGATTCTGGCAGGCCAGGAACTAAGGAATTCTGAGAATTTAGGAATACAGAACTGGGTTGTCTTGACTGGATCCTCCATAAGGGCATAGCCTTCTGTATCTGCTACACTTGGATATGTATAATACCCTTTCTTCCTTGGTACCCTGGCAAGTTTCAGTCTTTTGTGGATCTTGGGTGCTTTGGCCCAGCTCTTTTCCTTTCCTTTGTTTCGTGTACAATCAGCAGGGAGGGGGCTTTGTGTTCTGCAGGTGTTCATTGCCTCCTCTCTTCTGCAGGTGCTGTTCTTTGGATTTGGGTGGTTGTTCTTCATGCGTAAGCTCTTCAAGGATTACGAGGTGAGAAGGAACCTTTCATTACAAGTCTGTATCTTAAAAATTGCTCCCAATTATAGACACGGTTTTTAAATTGCATTTAGTCTTATTTGTCTCTTTGATCCCTTTTTTCTCATTTTGAATTGTGTCTGCAGTTCCTTTCTTTTGGGGTTCCTCCTGTGCTTCTCTTTGAAAGACTCCTAGATATCTGAGGAAATGCCTTCTTCTGGGGCCAGTGAAATTTTCCACACTGGCCACTGTTAAATAAAAAGAAATATGAAGGAGATGCAGGGGTAATAGGAGACTGGTTTGCTTTTTGCTTGAGTAGGCCTATCTTGTACAATTGTAGAATTTTTGAGACAAAATGAAATTCAGTGGTTAACTTTAAACTCAGATGTGTTCATTGGGGCTGAATTAGTTGTGAGGAGTGGATGGGATAAGAGTGCCACATTTTCTTATTTCTAGGTGGGTATGAGAGTGTGGTCTAGGTGGCTTAAGTGCGAGCCAGATTCAGACCCAAGACTTTGTCTGATGTAGATTTTGTTTTTAAATCTAAGGTTAGTGTCTAAGAGCTCTGTTAACTTATGAGTTTTCCCTCTGGTTTCCAACAGAATTTTAGTTTCTCACTAATAAGATAAAAGGAAGGGTGCAAGAGACCTGGTTGTGGGCCATCATACCTTGTGATTCGTGTGCTACCTGAGGGATATCAGGAAGCCATTCCAGGAATGTAAATGCCTGATGTCTCTGGATTGTTTTCTGCATTGCAGGTTCGACAGTATGTGGTCCAGGTGATCTTCTCTGTGACCTTTGCCTTCTCTTGTACCATGTTTGAGCTCATCATCTTTGAGATTTTGGGAGTGCTGAACAGCAGGTGAGTCTGGGAGCCCCATCAGGGACTAGCCTACCTTGTGTTCTACACCATCTTTGGTCTAACTTCTGAACTAATGGATGAGTCTGGGATTGGGGAAAACGTGTGAGAGAACTGTCAACAACTCAGCAAAGGTTCTGTGCAGCAACATTTGTTTATTTTGCAGAACATGAGGCTAGAATTTTCTATGCAATCTCTATTAGTGTGGTCTGGATCATTAGTGCAAGGCTTTAGTCTTTGACTTTCTCCATTTGTGAAGTTAAAAGGAACGGTTTCTTTCATGGGAGTGTTGTGAAGGTTTAGATCATTGCTAAAGAGCGATTTTCAGATGTTAAGGACTATAGAACTTTAAGCATTAGTTTTTCTGTCGTGGTCAGAGCAGGGAATAAGATGTAAAGCTGATTGTGGAGTGAAAGCAGGGTCTGTAACAACAGAGGATTCGTGAATCAAAGGTGCATCCTCCCTGGACCATAGGGTGAGGACTTCTCTGTTAAAGGGGATGTTAAAGACTCTCTGCTTTGGAAGTCAGTGGGAAAGAGGAGGTAGAGCAGTAGCATGTAGAGGCTAAGTTGGTTTTCTACTTATTCTGTCTCATCATACTAGTATAAGAGAGCAGTCAAAGGAGTTGAAAGGCAAGAAATACAGAGCTGATAGAAGGTAATGTTAGTTCTGACTGTATGTTATTAGTATGCAGACCTTGCAGCCAGAGAGATCACTTAGGAGAATGTTTTTGTAAGCTTCATTAAAGGCATAGATGGAAATGCTTGTCTCTGAATTAGTTACAAAAAAAAAGTGACAAGGATCCTCATAATTTCTTCTTCCCTGAGGCACAAAGAGGATATGAGTTAATACTGGGAATGGGACATTTATTTGTTTATTCAAGCGAAGTGAAAAGTTAATTCAGCCAAAATGAATCTCATCTGCATTTGACCAATCTCATTTGATCAAAATGATCAATACTCTTTAAAATTCTTGCTTTGTAAAGTCTTGCACATGAGACAACTCACTCTGAAGTGAAACATGTTGAATTATCAACATTAAATATTTTTAATCTTTTCAATATTTAGCCTTGTTTTGACTCAGCTGTTCATTAGAAAATTAATGACTGCTTAAGCGTAGTTCTGATTTACTGCTCAACTAGATGAGCAGTCAGTCACATGAATCATGCTGCAACCAGCATTAGTCACCATAGAAAATACAATAGTTGATAAAGTAGCCCAGTGTGTTTTTCTGGATAGTTGTTAATTTTGAAATACACGTTCCTGGGCTCTGTATTTAAAAATAAAACCAAACAAAAAACCAAGACAAACATCCCCCTCTCCCCAACCCTAAGAAAACAAAAAAAAAAATCCAGAATATTCTACCTGCTAGGCCAATATTATTCAATGCATGATGTAGTTGAAAGGCTTGCTTTGACATGTGATTTCCCTTGACAGATGTGTTGTATTATGACATCATGCTAATCAGTATTTTGGCTTTATTTCAGCTCTCGATATTTTCACTGGAAGCTGAACCTGTGTGTCATTTTGCTCATCCTGGTCTTCATGGTGCCCTTCTACATTGGTTATTTTGTTGTGAGCAATATCAGATTGTGTGAGTATTTGGTTTGTGGCAGTGGAACTGAGAACTTGGGACTATGGATACAAGAGAGAAATAACTTTTCTGGGACAGAGAGATATGTTGGTCACTATCCTCATGCTCCCTCCTTCTTCTGGCTTTCTTCTGCTTGTATAAGTTCTCTTTGAAACTTTATGCTTTAGCGTGAACTGTTGATTGAACAGTTGGGAAATGCTTTACGTGACCCCAACAAATGTTGCTTTTCTTCATGGGTTTCAACAAAGTTGGGCACTTTAGAGTAGTATTACTGGAATTTGTTCCTTTGCAATTTTAAGCTTGCAGCCAGACTCTGAAACCCTTGGCAAGGCTGTGTTGTTCTGCTGGGGGACAAAAGAAATGAGGCAGAGAAGCTCAATAAATCACTCTTGAGGCAGAAAAGCTCAATAAATTACTTTTTCTTTTTTTTTTGGCTTCTACTGTCTGGATGAGGCTTCTTCCATGCACTAATGGACGCTTAACCCTTGAGCTATTGATAATCATCACTCTTGTGTTAAGCTTAGGCATGGAGGGTGGTATTAAATGTATTGAATGTGTAATTTTGCCATGAAGATGAAATATTTAAGTTTCATGTTCAGGGTCACACGGTGTCAGAAAGACTGGGAAGTGAAAGAGTGCACACCATGAGCTGTGGCTCTGTCAGTTCACACCTGCTTTGTCTACCTGTGCTCAAAGTAGCCTTTAGATCAGTGTGGCAATTATGCAAGCTAGAAAAGGCCCTAAAGGGAAAGCCTCTTTTAAATACTGCTTTTTTTTTTCCCCTTCTCCATTAGTGCACAGACAGAAACTCCTTTTTGCATGTGTTGTGTGGTTGACATTCATGTATTTCTTCTGGAAGTTGGGGGATCCGTTTCCTATCCTCAGCCCAAAACATGGTGAGTTTCATTTTCTTGCTGATTCCTTCTCTTCTGTAAATAGGCTTTGTTATCTCTTTTATCTTGGAGCTGTAATTTTCTCATCTCTACAGCTGGGGCTGTAGAAAGTAGTTCTTGAAACTGAGGGTCTGCTCTGCTTTGAAATCTGCAATCTGAAGGTTGTCAAACTGACAGAAATGGGTGGATACACCTGGATAATTTGCATGAGTTTTCTTTCAATCCACAGGAAAACCTAAGGGAAGTGAGTCCTTACTGAACCTAGACTATGAAAGGACATGTTTTGAGGACACAAAAATCTCCACAGAAAGTTGTTCACAATTTTTATTCACCTATTTTTTTATTGTGGACACCAAAGCTAGTTTATTTAAGAAAGTGAATCATCAACCAACCCTTCATCTGACTTTTTTTCGGTCAGATTATTGTTCCTTGTGACAGAAATCAGATCAGTTTAGCATGGGTGGCTGTCCAGTTGACAAAACATGTCAGGGATCCGAAACACCAGACTGTGGCCAGCAACAGGCCTGGCAGTGAGTGCTGGCTTTGGTACAGATCCATGCACTGCCTGAGCCCAGGGGCAGTGCAGTTGCCCGGTGTTAGAGGGTGAGTTGGTGAGTCCTGCTGGGTGCCAGAGCTATTTATGTGCAGAATTAGCTTGGGCATATTTGTGTTGCAGTCGTGGAACCAACACAGTGTGCACTTGGGCTAGTTTGGGTCCAACAGAGCTTGTTAGCGTGTGCCTGGCTGTGCTGAATCCTCGAGGCACCCGTGTGTGCTGAAGCATTGTGACACTGTGAAACCACACTTTGTCACCAGTGTTTCCTGGGTTACTTACATTGCCTGCAAAAAAATTGTTTGTATATTTTTCTCAACGGGTGAAATCTGCTCAGTTTCACTAAATTGGTGAATTCTGTCTGCACAAATAATGGTCACTTTAGTCTTCCTGTTCTCTAGGAAGCTACTTCATTCTCTACAAATCTGTAAGGGGAAAATTGAAGGACACCAGTTGCTGTAAGGGCTGCTCACCCTTTCATCTGTGATCCTAAAACTTTTCCAAGAGGAAGTGTATATATTACAGTGTCATTTGCCTCAGAAATACAGCAGGTAGTGTACAGGGCAGATCCCTCTGCCCAGTGTTCCATTGCCAAGGAAAACATGTATCCACTGTGAGCTGCAGAAGGCGTTTGAGTTGGCAGAATGGGATAACCCAATGGGAGCTTAGCCACGGGGTTCAGGTAATCCTCTTCAAGCCACTGAAAAGGCTCTGGGAGGCTGCCCAACACCTGAAGATTTGCAGAATTGGCAGTGGGGTGTGTTGTGTTTTTAACTTCCACTTTCTGGGATGATAACACAGCAGTTGTACAGTGCCTTACCCTCCCAGGTGTAGACATAAGGTTAGAGCAAAGGATTCTACAAGCAAAGGATTCCCTGCTTCACTGCTGTGGTGCTGCTGTCCTGCCTGTACAGACAGGGCTGCTGCAGGGTTTCATCCTGCCTTTGGGAGCTCGTGGTAGAAGGAAGGTTATGCTTAATTACATTACTAGGATTCTGATAAAGCTCTTACCTTTATCTGAGTTGATAAAACGTTAATTTTATCTGGCCTGATCACAAGAGGGCTGCTGTGAGCGTTGTGGGGAAGCATTGCTCTAACCAGTGGAATGTCATGTCGTTTTGAAGGCACCTCTCTTTTAAGTGCTGTGGTCTGACAGTGTGTGGGGCAAAAGGCCAGTGTATTGTAGCACATTCTGTAGCTCGTGTAAATCTCTATGCAGCTGCACATGACTCTGTGTCTCGGTTTCCCTTTGTGAAGTCTTTTTGCCTTGTTTTCATCATTTATTCCACTTCTCTGAAGCATGAAATGTGGCTTGGCGCTTGGCCATCTCAGCTTTGCAATCGTATAAGCTCCAAATGTGCTGTGTGTGGCAGCTGCTCTGTAACTACCTCCCTAAAAAGTGACTGCTGTTTACTGGGACGTGGCACTGTATCCCAGGAAGACAGGTTGAGATCTGTGTTTAAGAGTAAATGCAGCTTCAGTGCTTGGCGTTGGTTATAGCACAGGCTTGATGTTCATGCTGAATTACATGTTTGAGAGTCCACTTGGTGCTCAGGAGGAATACCTTGTTGGTGTTCACCTCAATAATGTGTGTGTGTGTGAACCAGATGAATACTGAACAGCCAGGAGCAGCTTAAACTTCTTACACTGTCATACCTCTCTGTCCTATAAGCACAACTTGAATCTGATGTGGAGGGGTCACTTCTGGTGACAGTTCACAGAATAGAGATTCCTCTCTGTCTCCAGACATTTTTAGGCCTGTTTGCCAGGACCAACTGGTTTGGTAACTCCAATCCTGATAATTGCAGAAGTGTCTGTGGAGGATGTCTCCCTTGTAGTGTCTGGTGCATGATCAATGTTCCCACCTCAGCAAAGGGCAATCATAATGTCATATTAATTTGGAACCAAAATTTTGACTGTTACTCCTCTCCATGTGTCTGTCTTAAGTTTCTTCATAGCCAGAATTTCCCATACCATGTTTCTAGGCATGGTAACACGATTCCTGAGAGAGACTTCCTTTCTTTTTGTAGTCCCTGTCTGTCCTTACTGTGGTCATTGCAGGGGGAAGGCAGTCATATTAATTAAGGAGCTCTGTGCTGTGTTAGGAAGGCACCAAGTGTGGAGTAGAGTGAGGAGAGCAAGGTTACTAATGCCACGTTTTCCCTCTCTCAGGAATCCTGTCTATAGAACAGCTCATCAGCCGCGTTGGTGTGATTGGGGTGACACTCATGGCTCTGCTGTCAGGATTTGGGGCTGTCAACTGTCCGTACACTTACATGTCCTACTTTCTCAGGTAACTGCAGCCTTGTGAAATATTTGTCCAGCTTTTCGAGATTATTCTTCTGCTTTTCCTGTGTCATTGTTTCAAATTCCTTTGTTACTTTTTTTCTGAATCTAGCTGTTGCCATGTCTAAGTGCTAGAACCATTTCCATTGCTGAAGGATATTCTGCTTTTACTGGCTTCTCCATTCTTTGTTTCATGGGCATGTGCACATCTCTGAAATGGGATAGCAGGCCTTATTGGGTGTCTTCATTTTGCAGGAATGTGACAGATGCAGATATTCTGGCTCTGGAGCGACGACTCCTTCAGACTATGGACATGATTGTTAGCAAGAAAAAAAGGTGAGAAGGCGGCAACAGCAACATGAAATTATTTATTTAAAGGGTTTTCAGTCAGTATGGTATAAGATGGTTCTTGAAATCACCAAAATTATTAGTCCTGTCAGGGCTGTGTGTTCCAGTGAAACAGGTGACTGAATTGGGGTGAACTGTGTGGTGTTTTGTTCTGGCCTGATACATGACTTTGTTTTTTTCCCAGACATGTGCACGAAATAGTGTCCTTTGTGAGTGCAGTGGCACAGATTGGGCTTCCAAGACAATTTGTAACTCTGGTGGCAGCATAACTAGTCTGTAGGGTGGGCAGCTTTCTCTCTGCTGAGTCAGAACCCTGAGGCCACTGCAGCTGGCTCTTACTGGTGGTGGCAGGACAGAAATGGCCCATACAGATGGAGCACTTTCCTGCTGCGTGGATCTGGTGGTTCTGGTCAAAGCTGAAGCAGGGCAGTGAGCTGCTGTGGACACAGCTATATTCTAGCAAATGGCAAGGTTTACATTAGTTAAGTTTTACAGAATTGCAAAATATTGCAAATGTGAATATAGTGTAGTACATAAGTGTGCCATCAGAACTCTGTCTGTGCTGGTTTGGCTTATTCCAGGTACCCCAAGCTAAAAAGCTGCTTTGGAAACAGTGCCATTTCATTTACACTGAAAAGGTTTTTGTCTGCCATTACAAATTATGTGTTGCATGCCTTGTTAATGGTGCAGAGTAAATACAATTGCCATAGTCAATTCAAAGGTTTGACTGTCTGACACTGAATTCTCACAGCAGTCCCCCATAACTTTACTTTTGATGCCCTATTGTTTTAATGGAACCTTTGAACATAAGCAGGGGAGCTTTTAGGCAGTCTAACCTTGCTGAATTTATCACCAGCATGTTTATCTGCTAAACAGTATTAGCAGCTGAAAGTGTAGGTAAAGCATAACCTTCTTCTTCCCCTTGGAAAATGTTAAGTGGTGAACAACTGTTAACTCCATATTTGTGCTCATGTGTGAGACGGTAAGCAGTGAGAATTTAATTACTCAGGTTTAATTGATTTAATTGACTGGAAGCATACTGAAATACCAGCTTTGGAGTTAGAAGATACTGTGTAGTGCTGCTTCTGACTCTGTGTGCTCTTTTGTCTTGTTTTGTACAGTGTTTTTGGACCTCTGGTCCAGGGAGAGTGATTTTGGGGTAAAAGCAAGGATGTCTGGGACTTTTAACTTTCTTGCCTTTCCATGGCCATGAAATCTTCTGGATATAGCAGTTTTCTAACCATTATGAAGAGCCGTGTTAACATGTATTAATCACTTGGGAATTACACTGAAGTTCATGGATATGTGCTCAAAAACACACAAGCAAACCACAAAAAAGCTCCAAAACTATGTAGTCTCAGAAATATGCAAGAAGTAGCAGAAGCTTGAGTTGTGTAGATTTTGTTCTCTTTTTGCTTTAACAGAGAGCAGTGACTTGCATAATTGGACTATTTGTTCTTATAAAGCTGAATTTGAAAAGTTAGCTATGTACCAGTCCCAAGGCAATGCAAATCATTTGCAGAACAAGTGGGAATAGCAGTATTTTACAGTGTAGGGTAAATGCTACGGTACCATAAACTGGCAGTTACTTGCTGGCCACCTTCTCAGTGCCACTGATAAGTCAGAACTTACCAGTGCACACAGGAGTTGTAAGGCAATAGAACATAAAGCTTTTTTGATCTTTTTGCTGATCTTGGCATTATGGAAACTGACCTCTAGGTTTGCCAGGTTCTTTATACTCATCCTTGCAGGTATGATATAACTTGGCCTGAGGTTAGAATTGCCTGGATTCTGTGACACCACCGCTTCATTGGGCTTCATGTTAGAGTCAGATCAGCTGGTCTAACATGGATGTATCACAAATCTACACGGACAAAGTGTGTGGGTTTTATCTGTGGATCCTTTCTGTGAGGTCTCCAGGACTCCTGACTACTGGGTGGGTACAGAGATCCCTCAGAAGAAAAGGTTTTCCTTTGCATATCTATAGCCTTGTGCTTCACCTTGGCATTGCTGCATTTTTGCTGCAGTGCTGTGGATCATGTGGGATGGGACATGTGACTTGGGTTCTGGGAAGAAAGCAAGGATTAAAAATGCATTCCTAAGATTTGGCAGCCTTCAGGATGAATAGGATTGTTCTGAGACCTCTGTTATTTGTGGTCTGTGGCCGTGTGTGCTTTTATGTGTGTTAAGTTGGGTGCCCCAAAGGTGTTCTGCTGGATGTGAAAGAGAAATGATGAAACGATTTTTTTGTGTATTTTTTTTTTTATTGCACTGCTTCTCAACCTTGAAGCTCAGCACCAAATGTAGCAACACCGGCTGCAGCTACAGGCAAGGGCCTAAATGCTGTTGAATCATGGATCACCTTGACAATCCTTTGAATAGTTTTCAGCTTAGGAGTGGATAGCTGGCTCACATATTTCAACGGGAAGAAATGCGAGGGAATGAGACCAGAAGCCAGCACTGCTTGTGGGGGTTACGCTGTGGTGCACAGGGGAGTGTGGGGGACGATGGGCAGCTGTACTGGTGGGATGAGGTTCAGGAGTCACGTTCAGATTGCCTTTAGTTCAGTCCAGTAGTGGATTTGTGTATTTCTGATTCGTAACAGCTTGTCATGCAGCCCACTAGTGAGTGACAGCATATCAGGGAGTGCTGTGCATACCACCCAGTGCTCACAGGTCCATGGGGAAGGTGGATGTGCAGTGATAAAGAAGAGGTGTCCAAAGGGAGAGAGGAATATGAGAGGATTTCCAGTTCCTGCAGATAACACAGTCATGTGTTTGAGGAAAGAAACTAATCATATGACTGAGAAATCCACTTGAATTCTTATTTTTAACTGGGTTTAAATCCCCTTAAGGATTGAAACAGGATCCTGAATGGAAGACTTGGGAAGCATCTCACTGAATCTCGCTTGATTAGATCTGGGCTCAACTCCAGAGCTAATCAGGATAATTTTATGTGGCAAGATTGGTGCTTAGGGGGGGTAAAAAAGAGGGCATCTGTTTGCAGTGAATTTAGTTTATCACTGTCTTTTAAGAAACCGGTGAATTTATTTTTTCTTTTTTCTTGTTTTTATTTTTCATAAATATACTTTATTCCTAAGGACTTGTGTTTTCTGTTCTTTCAGGATAGCAGTGGCTCACAGGACAATGTTCCAGAGAGGAGAAGTGCATAACAAACCCACTGGTTTCTGGGGAATGATAAAAAGTGTTACAACATCTGTTCCAGGCAGTGAAAGTATCCTTCATCTGCATGCTGGCACCTGCCTTGGGAGGCGAATCCAGCTTGCTTTGTTTTGAAAGGTAGAAGGTTAGTTGGGACAGTCACAAAACATTTGTGTTTCAACACATTTCTAGCCTGATATCTCCTGGAAGGTTTGTTTTGTAGCACTGACCTTTTGACCAGGGCTTCTTGGGCACAGTTTTACTGTGACACAGGCAGAAGTTGTGTGTTTTCTGCCCTGCCCCATAAATGTGGTGCTGCATGACCATGACTGAGGTGTACAGCAGATCAGAGGACAGATGTGCACACTTACGGAATCATGGAATGGCCTGGATTGGAAGGAACCTTAAAGATCATCCAGTTTCAAACCCCCTAGTGGAAGGGACACCTTCCACTAGGGGGTTTGAAACTGGATGATCTCTAAGGGACACTTTCCACTAGCCCAAGTTGCTCAGAGCCCCACCCAGCCTGGCCTTGAACACTTCGAGGGGCAGCCACAGCTTCTCTGGACAACCTGTTCCAGTGCCTCACCACCCTCACAGGGAAGAATTTCTTCCTAATATGCAATTTTAACCTGCCCTCTTTCAGTTTGAAACCATTCCACCTTGTCCTATCACTACATGCCCTTGTCAAAAGTCCCTCTGCAGCTCTCTTGGAGCCCCTTTAGGTTCTGAAAGGCTGCTATAAGGTCTCCCAGGAGCTTTCCATTTTCAGTGCTGAATACCCCCAACTTTCTCAGCTTGTCTTTCTAGGAGGGTGCTCCAGCTCTCTGATCATCTTTGTGGTGTCACATTGCAGCCATCTGCCCCATCTCATCACTGATGTGAGAGTCAGCTTTCTCTTCTGCTGGGTCCTGTGCTGGATAGGAACAAGAATGGAAGTTGTTCTACCCAGGAGAAAGGGGAGTAGGCAAGGGGCTGTATTTCTCTAACTTAGTTACCAGTGATTTCTGTCAGACCACTTGAAGTGTGCAGTTTGCATATTTAAGACTGAGGATTCTTCTTCCTCTTCTTTCCAGCTAGCTGTTAAAATCAGAATTTGGCTCTTTGTAGTAACCACAAATGTCTTGGGGCAGTTACTCAGCAGTTTTGTTTATGAAGCTGATGTGAGTGTGACATGTTGTGAGATGCACTTCAGTGACAAGGGACACTGAGCAGCAGCCTTTGAGAGCTCTGGTTCTATTCTGTGATGTGTTCTCCAGGCAGGGAAATAAAAAGTTTGGTGTGTGACTGCCCAAATACTGTGTACTGCCCACCTGCTTAAACTGGAGGAGTGTGCAATATGTACATCCCTGGGATTTCTTTGGGGGCCGTGTTAACAGGGAACATGAAGACTGCATCAAAAAGCTGATCTGGATCAAAAAAGTGATCAAACCTTTAGATGTGGCCCTTGGTCTGAAGGTGGAGAATGTTCTGTTTTTAAATAAGAATATGTGATGTGTTCTAGCCTTGACTATGCTGGTTTGCCAGATCTGTCCCTTATCCAGCAAGAAGTGGATGCCCTGGAAGAATTGAGTCGGCAGCTTTTTCTGGAAACTGCTGACTTGCATGCAACAAAGGTACACAGCAAATAACTGCCCAAATGGGTGTTGGGAGGTCAGAGGAGTTTGAAAAAGAGTGTGTGCTACTGAAATTGAAATCTGTTCAATAGATAAATGTTGAAATGTTGTAATGCAGCAGAGTGAGGATATGTTCGCTTAGCTTTGGATCTAGAGGACAGTTCCCTTCCAGTTCTGATACATCCTGGAGTCTGTCCCATGTCCCTAGCTTCCAAATTAGCACTTATGAGTTCAAAAACATTTGAATTAAAAGGCGTAGAAGGTAGGGCTGTGTTTGCTACTATTGGTGATCTATTAGAATTTTATGTTTTGGGTGATTGTGAAAGTGATATATTTTTTCATGTTCTATTCCCTCTCCCTCCTTTTGTGTTTCCAGGAGAGAATAGAGTATTCCAAAACTTTCCAGGGAAAATACTTTAACTTTCTGGGTTATTTTTTCTCCATCTATTGTGTCTGGAAAATCTTCATGGTATGTAAACGTTTTATTGCATTTTTTGTGGACTTACGTCATACCCTGCATAGCTTGTGCAATACGTGCAGTTCTTTAAGTAATGCTCTTAGTTTCTTTAAAACTGGGGTTCTGGAAATTCTGAAAGAAACTGGCCCTTGGCTGAAATAAAGCTCTGGATCTGTCTTTTTGTACAGACATTTGCCATTAGAGAAGCAATTCTTACAAGTGTGCATTTTGCACTTTCTTAGACCATCCGACCACCCCCTGCCCCTTTCCTCAGTGATACAACCTAAGCCATGAATGTGTCTCACTGTGACAGAGTACTTTTGTCTTTCTGTTTGAAGGTAAATGCATCTCTTCCCACAGGCAACCATCAATATTGTATTTGACCGTGTGGGGAAGACTGATCCGGTCACAAGAGGAATTGAGATCACTGTAAATTACCTGGGAATCCAGTTTGATGTGAGTCTTTACTAATTCTGACAGGCTTTTCAGCAGTTCATATCCTATCTAAATAAAATCATGTTGCTGGTAGGGAGAAGGTGGTGGACCCTAAGAATGTGTCTTTGGCTTTTGACTTATTGAGGAGGAAGGGAAAATGCACCATGAACGTGTCTTTCACACTGACTTTATGCTGAGATGGTGATGTGGTCTTGCCAGAGAGGCGTTGATTAGCTTTTTTTTTTTGTTTTGGGGAAATGGAATCACTTTAGACAACTTGCTTAGATTAATGCATTCAGCTAGAGAGTAATTTGGATTGCTCATGCAAACAGGTGTTCTGTCATTTACACTTTTTAAATATCTCCCTGTGAAAATGGGGTTCTTTGAGATTGGTGTAAGCTAAATCTGTTTTTCTTGTGTGTTTGCAGTAAACAGTTGCTAATACATTTGTGAAAATGTCTGTTATGTAAACCTGTCTGCAAGGGATATCTGTACATTAGGAAATACAAAGACCCTGAAGAATTGGCAGCTATACAATGTGGTATAAATGGGATTAGCTCTAAAGTGTTAACTGTATTCTTCTTTTTGATACAGGTCAAATTCTGGTCTCAGCACATTTCCTTTATTCTTGTTGGAATAATCATTGTTACCTCTATTAGAGGGTTATTAATCACACTTACAAAGGTAAGAACCAGGACTATTAAGGGGGTTTAGACCTGGAAATCCATTATCAGATCTTTATCTGTAGATGGACAAATACTGTTTAAACTTTGAATATACATTTATATTTAAATATCTGAATATAAGTACTTGCCGAAGGAGGAAGGTAGGAAAAATACCTTTTGCGGTAAATTTCCCCACTCAGTCTCAGTTATGACTGTCAGGAAAAGATGTAGATATTAGTTAAATATAAGCAAGGGTTCAAAATGCTGCTGTAGCCAAGGCTTGTCAGTAAGAGAGATGGTGATTAAAATCATTTGGATTACTTAATTTGAGCTGCTAGTAGGACTGGAAGGGCATTAACTCAAGAAACTTGTGACTCAATGTCTTGACCTGGCCTTTGGTACCTAAGCTTAAACTTCTCTATATGTTGTGTTGTTTTACCACATGGCACAACTGGCTTTGGTAGATTCATGTTCAAGACTTAACACTGCAGGTTTATGAAAGCAGGATACAGGTAGCCCTCTAGAACATATGTGTTTTATTGTTTGGGTTTTTCTCTAGTGAAAACGTATTGAGGGGTATGTACGTTTCATGCTGTCCTAAGGCACATCAGATTTATTTCCAGTGTTGGTTTTTTTTTTTTTTCCTAGTTCTTCTATGCTATTTCCAGCAGCAAGTCCTCCAATGTTATTGTCCTGCTTTTAGCACAGATAATGGTGAGTATGCAGAGCCCTGGGCAGACCTGTGTGCATTTATGCATTTATACATGTGTGCATATACATATCCTAAGGTCTTTGTGTGCTGACCCCTGTTAGCCACGGGGCCTGTTGTGAAGCAGTAACTGCTTTCCCCGTGTGAATTGGCTGTGTTAATTTGCAGGGTATGTACTTTGTGTCGTCGGTGCTCCTGATCCGGATGAGCATGCCCCCGGAGTATCGCATCATCATCACAGAAGTCCTGGGAGAGCTCCAGTTCAACTTCTACCATCGTTGGTTTGATGTCATATTCCTAGTTAGTGCCCTGTCCAGTATCCTCTTTCTCTATTTAGCACACAAACAAGCCCCAGAAAAGCACATGGCCCTCTGACTCAGAACTGCAGTCGTGCACTGCTCTCCGTCCTTTCGACTGCACTGCTGCAACTCCTGTGGACTGCACAATGTGAAGAGAGCCAGGACTCTTCTGTGTGTTCCAGCAGCATAACTGGCTCTTTGAACTTTCCCACATGTCACCATCAAGCTCTGTGGCTCGTTTTGTTAAGGTGCTACAGCTGGAAGGGAAGAGGGTGCACGTATTGAACAGGAGACAGTTCATTGCCAAGCAATAATGGCACTCCTTGGTGCACCACTGCCCAGGGACATCAGAACTTGCATCATAGGTTGTCTGAGAGAACACCTCTTAATGTTGGAATAACATCTTAGAAGGCACCAAGGAAATGTGATTTTTCTTTTGAAAATCAGTTCGTGATTGGGATTCAGAGGATGGCAATCCTGGAGTTGAATGTTTGAGTCTGTGGAATTAAATAAGCTTTTGTAATATCTCACACAAGCATCACCGTTGTTTTTTGTCAGTCTCAAAGATTTGGCTGGATGTCAGCTAGAAAGTGGTTAGGATTTACTGCCTGGCAGAAGTGGGGAGAATTTCACTCCATTTCTGTCTAGAGTGTGTGCTAGTGTGTACCTTTAGTACCTGCTGGAGTCCTTAGGAGCTGGAGGTCAGCTTTCTCTTGCTGAGTCTCAACTTTCTTTCCTCTCTCTGCATAAATATAACCGAGGCTCTGGATTCCTCTTTGCTGCAGTTCAGTGTGAAGTCAAAGACCACAGCCATGTCTTAGTTATGTTGTATGCTACAAATTTTATTCATGTGACTTAAATGTGTAGGTACCCGTGGCCACTCTCCTGGGCTTTGTTTGTTTTGTAATTGTTCTGGAACATAAATCATAGGGGGTTAAGAGTAAGATCTGGAGAGGGGAAAAAATAACCACTCTAAACAGTTTATTTCTGTATTGTCTTTGGTGTACAGCAAGGAGGCAGAGTGTAACAGCAGCAGTATTACAGAGCCATTTGTGTCACATCGAAGTCAATGTGGCATTGACTTCGGGTTAGACAAACCTGCATGACTGAATTATGTTATGCTATTCTAACCATGATCCACAGCAGAGGAGAGAGAAGAGTGCTTAACCATCTTGAGTTATGAATCACGAAGTGAGCTTAGTGTTTGAAAGGAATTTCTGCATTGTCAGCAGGAAAAAGCACCAAAATGCCTGGAGTACATCGGCTTGTGCCACTTCACAGCAGTTGTATTGCTGGGAGTACAGCAGAGTTGCCACTGGGATGGAGCTGATGGACTTGGATTAGGGGGAGAGCTGCCTCCCCTGGGAGTTGGGGAGAAATCAGTTGCTCTTTATTAAGAGCTTACCTTTAAAAGGCTGAGATACTTAAAAATCTATAAAATGCTTCTGTCTTCTGCTGCATTCCTTAATTATGTCCTTGTAGTTATTTAAGCCTTTTCATCAGTAAGTGAGTAACTGCCCACTTTACAGGGCAGAAAGCCAATGAGGTACAATTGAAGGGTGTTAAAGGGATGCAAGTTACACTGAAGTGTTTATTTCAGGAAGAGATTGCAGTCCTTTGCAGGCATGGCACTCCTTGGAATAAGCAAGTTCTGGGAGGTGTAGTAGCAAAAAATTGCTGGAGAAAGATTTAGGTGGTTTCTTTTTTGTTGTGGTCTCCTCACAACTTTGTATCATCGTTGTTGTAACCGGCAGCTCTTGTGGAGGCAGCTGATTGTGAAGAGGAGGATGAGTCTGCCTGCAGAGGAGTAACAAATGTGTTCTGATTATTTTCAGTTTGTAAACATGGTTGATAGTCTGCAGTGCTATGAAGGACTACTCTGTTTTCATTTGCACTAATCACATACTTGTTTAGATGGCAGAATGAACCAACAATTATAATTTTTGTTGTCGAAGGGCTTTTTTTGGTTAACTACATTTAAAGAGAAATTTGGAGGATTCCTGTTGTTGAATTCCTGTATCTGCTGAATTTGAAGACAAAAGTGGTGCTAACTTCAGATCTGCAAAATGCAGCTTGGGAACTAAGAAATTCTTGGAAAAACGTGCAGCTGGACATTTGCAGACAGGGCTAATGAAAAAGGGATGGATAACAGTATTGCTCTTATTCTTCCTTGGCTGTCCCTGCTGCATGATCAGAAAACAAGCATTTAAATATTTAAGACTGACCACACAGAGGGTTAAAAGTCACTGTTTGGAGAAGAAACACCTTCCTGCTTTTCTGACTTCTGTCATGATTCAGATTCTTTTTAATGGCATGAAATGAGTAAAACAATTGCAAATCAGCACGTTCCCTAGAAAATGTCATCATAACCTATCAGTTGTTGTTCTTTTTCCAAAATGATCTGTTTTTAAATATTTCACCTGATTTTCACAAAAGTTGTTTATGTTTTTGGTGTATTTAAGCACTTCTTCCTGCACTTCCACAATTGTTTTGCCTGCTTCCCATCCTCATTAAGGATTACCATTTTTGGATTATCTTGTTCCATAAAATTGTATGTGCATTTTTTTAGGTGTGATTTAATCTTCCATTAAAGATACTGTATTATGTGTGGGGAAAGGAAGAGTTGTTCATGATAATTAGCAGTTTCTCTTTTTAACAGCTTGCAAAGTTCCAGGCTCAAGTTGAAATTCCTAGCTCAGGAAAATATAGTACCTGAAAAAAAGTTGTTTTCCTATCCCCTGTGTGATCCCTTAGTGTCTGCTTAATGCAGTATCACTCACCCTTTCCCTTGGTTCGGGTGAGTTTCTCTCTGGCTCTGGCAGGTGGTTTTCTGTGTAAGCAGGAGGTTCAGGAGTGTCATGGGCTGGCTCTGCCATCGAGGCTGTGATGGGAATGTTCTGGCCTTGGAAGTACCTGTAAGCATCTTTGCTGCACACCAGCAGTGTTAGTCTGTCGCCACCGTTTTGGATTCTTGCCACCACTTTGTCATAGGATTCACTGAGCACGTTTACTCCATTCACTTCCACCAAGAAGTCGTCGTTTTGTACACCTGCCCTGTCAGCTGGCCCCTCGTTCCGTACCTGCAGAGGCAAGTTCAAAGCATAAAACTTGGAAAGATGCATCAACAACTACACTGCTGTGTTACTGCTTTCCTTACAGGATGGTAGAATCAGCATGGGGAAGGGGAGATCCGTGGGGCAGGAATGAATTGGGAGGGGCAGTGGGCCGAGACATAATAAACATGGAGTCCTTGGTTTGAGATACAGGATGCATCTTGATTTTGATAGACTTAGATTGTAGAAATGTGACACGGTAGAACCATGAAGACAAGTAGAAAAACAGTTTTCCTACTATTTGCAGGTCTCTGTCCAATAACTTTGAAGTTTACTACATTTCACAGATTCCTTAGTAATGAGTGGAGCCCCTCAAGAAAGCTGAAGTCACACATGTAATTTGAGACTGCAGAATTTTGACTTTCACCAGCTGTGGGAATTCGGGGGAGGTGGGGGGGAAGGTGTCTCTCCTATAATTAAGATGTTCTACAGTCAGAAATACTAATTTTAGTGTGCTTGCCTCATGAATAAAAGCAAAAATTATGCAAAAGCAAAACCTGTATTCCCCTTCCCTCTGGATGTCTAGAATGAGGAATCTTCTGGTGCTTATTTTTCATCTTAGGCCAGCAATGTCACTGTTACTTAAAGAGTGTAGCTCTGGAGAAGAGACACTTGTGGCTTTTCTTGTATTTATTTGTAGGATGGAAGGGAGGAAGCTGTCTGACAGGCTACTCGAGCTTCTTCATTAGTACCTCACTGATGAACAGTCCAGGCTTGTTCTTGATCATGTTTAAACTGAAGCCAAATCCACCAGGCCCTTTCACCATCTTGCAGATTCTTGGCTTGTGGTTCACTTTCTGCTCAGTGTGCAACTCCACTCTTTCTTCCACTTTAGCTGGAGTTGAATCCTGTGCTTTGTAGTAGTATGAGAAGGGGGAAATTTGAGCCTGAAAAAAGAGACAAACATAAAAATTTCTGTTGTGAAATTTGTTTCAGGCTCTCATGCTCTACATGCTTTGTTTGAAACGTTGTTAATGACTCAGACTTGAGCTATGCTGAAGGACTCCATTTATTAATTTCTGGTAGAGTGGGAAGCTACAGTGTTGATGATCTCTGTGGGAAGGGAAATTTGTTATTCATCAATATACAGCCATGTAGCTCTGAATTTGCTGTCTTAGCAGCAAAATAACCTTTCTTATGGTGTGTTTGAATTAAGAATTGTCCCAATAGTGTCTATAGAAATCAAGGAGGCCAAAAATTTGGGTATTTAGACTTTATAATGCAAGGAGAGTTGCTGAAATACGGGTGTGTATCTTAGAGATTTCCTGCAAGTTGAAGAAGTGTCTGTCAGAGCAAGTTGGCTGTTTCACTGCTGCATATGTCTCTTCATGATGATAAATTAACAATTCCTAGCAGGAGTTTGCATTTTCTTACCAGTTTATACATGGCATCAGTGTCCTTATCCACGACCAGCAGTGTGGTTTTGGCCTCAGACTGCTTGATTTTTCCCACTACGCTTTCATGGTCCAGACCATCCACTTGCTCTCCGTTGACAGCCACTAAGATGTCATTGTCTTTGAGACCCGCCGTGGCCGCTGGGCTCCCGGAACTTACATCCTTGATTATGTGATCTGAGAGCAGAAGGGAAGAAAGACTGATGTGAAGGCGTAGCTTGGTGAGTTTAAAGGCATTAAAATAAATGGCAAAGGCAAACTGTCAGAAGGGCATTTCAGTTTGAGACCAATTCCCTGGGGTAGCTCCGTGCAGTGTGTCTGTAGAGGATCTCTGCTGGGCTACCGGTTGGAAGCCAAAGAAAATGAAGCCTGCAAACCCGGTACAGGAAGGAGCTGTATATCAAATGTCACGGTCTGTGGGTTAACTTGGTCCTTACCACCAGTATTTTGTTCCATCCGTAGATAAAATCCATACCCGCTGTTCCCTTTCTGGATCTCAATGAGCCGTGGTCTGAGGGGAAGCAATCCTAGGCTGGCGCTCTCCTTGCTCAGTACCTTCTTCTGGCTTGTGAAATAACGGTCTGTTTCTTCATTTGAAAGTAGAAACACAACATGATTTTCAGACTTCTTTACCTGTGGTGGTACATGTACAGTCTCAGACGTCACCCCTTCAACAGCATGTGGGAGTTGTAGATACTTTGGTGCTCTGACACACAGTGTGTGTGGGTGCTGCTGGTGAATGAGCTGTAAGGTGTAGGCCATGCTACTATAAATTGATTTCCCCCAACCTCCCTCTTTCAGCCAGAAATTTGGGCCATGACGAGATCCTGGGCATGTAATAGATGAGGAAATTTACTGTATTTCATACTGTGTTTGTGACCTGTAGGGACTCATAGAGGGCTCACCCAGTGAGTCTCAGGAGACAGTACTTGACTTACCTAGATATATATATCTGATATATGATATATATATATATCAGATTTGTATATCTGCAATATACACTTATCAAAACATCTATACCACTATTTTAGATTACAGTGACAAGAGTCAAGTTCCTGTCACTTTTGGTCCTCTTCTGTCTCCTTTGCTGATTCTGAGGTTTGGATTTTCTTTTTACATATATATATATATTTTTTTTTTTTGTCTGTTCAACCACTCCAAGTCCATCCTTCTAATCCTTCCTACTCTAATGGTTGCCCTTTTTACTCATCTTAACCAAGGCCAGTCTGCCGCTGAGGTTGCAGTAGCTCAACGAAACCTGGGTGTTGCACAGTTCCATAATGAGCTGCATGCACTGAATGATGCTGGAATGCCACAGTATGTACTGCCTGTCTCTTGGCTCTCTGAAATCTCTTCAGCTCCAGCTGTGTTTTGGCAGTGCCAATAGTGGAAAGCTGGAAGCTTCATTAGCAACGTTCTGTGCAGCTGAGGCCGGTTAGTGAAAGCTATTACACAGTAATTTTCATTAGTTTTGGACTTCTTGACAGGAGAAAGGAACTACTGTCTAAAATTATGACTTCTTCCCTGTTCCATGCTGACTGTATCATCAGAGAGTTTCTCTCTTCCTGCCCTGAAAACCACATTGCCCTCTTGCCTTTAGGAGCATTCCCAGGACTTCCAGGAACAGAGCATGATTTATTTAATAGGGTTCCTGGCAGCAGTGTGGTTCTGTTATTTGAAATTCTTTGGCCTGTCTTGATGGCAGCATTCACTGAGAGGCAGTTTGAGAGGCTGCTTGATAACAGAGCCAAAGCCAGAGCTGTGCTGCTGCATTGATGGTACAGGAACAGCAGCTCCCCAGATTTACTGTGAAGCATTCAAATGGGCCAGACCTGCCTCCTCAGTAACCCTGATAGGTTGCTGTGAAAGTAGGCCAGAACAGAAGATGAATCAATACCTTTTCCACCACTTCCTCGTGTGTGTAATTTTCCACATTTTCCCCATTGATTTCAATCAGGCGATCGTTGTTTTGGACACCAGCCTTTGCAGCTGCTCCTTCTGGTGAAACCTCTACTATGAACAACCCCTTCTGTCCTAAAATAGATGAAAACTCGTTACACAGGGTAAGTCACTGCAATATGCCTGAATTTAATGGTTAAGGAAACTCAGCACTGATGTCCTCAGAGACTCCTGGTCTCTGTTTACATGCAGATCACAGTGGCACCACAAACCTTCCACACAGACACACCTCTGTCTTCTTACTCTGTCTTGGAAAAATCACTTCCATGGGAGGGAGGGGGACGTTTGTTCACTATCTGCAGCTCAAACAGTTGTTTGTTTCCCTACCAAGAGTGCAGGTGGGCTGATACCTTAAAGGGATTTGATTCCTGCCCCCACCAAAGTCCCTCATAATTTTGGAGGGAGGAACTGCTTTTAGGTCTTTCAGATAGATAGCATTCCAAAATGTACTCTTTAGAAGTGATGCTTCTCAGATGGCTTCCCTATTCTGTTGACTGGCCTTGGAAGAAAGGCTTATGTGGAAGAGCTTCAAAATCCTTTTTTTCTTAATGAAATAACTTCCAAATCAGGAAAAGTGTTTCTTGCAGCTGCCTAGAACCTTGTGTGCTGATTCCTGAGGTGATTTGAATTAATGGAACAGTACTTAACATAGCATGTTGAGTATGTATCTCATACATCAGGGACTGCAAACTTGGTTTCGTTAAATGGGCTTAAATAACAAGCAGAAAATAAGTTATTATTTCTATCTCTCTTTCTTTTCATCTTTTCTCCACCTCATAAGAAACATGGTCCTCAGAAAACCTTTCGCCAAAACCTTTCCCTGCATATGCTGTACAGAGATGGCTCTGAACTCATCCTGCTCTTTCTTGCATTCTTTCTGGTAGTAAGAACAGTTTGTGCGTCCCTATTAGCCCTCCTGTGTTAATTGTGTTTGCCTCTGTCCCTGCTGCCAAATCTCTCTCTCTCTCTCCCCCCCATCTCTTCTCCCAAGGCTCTCACCTTCTGTGGTTTTCAGGGAGAAGCCATAGTCTTTCTCCTCCTTCACGAGGTAGCAGAGCCGGGGTTGTGGAACTGCAGTGGTTCCTCTGTTGGCCATGGATGGTGGGGACTGCTCCTGCTGCTGTCCTGTTGATGCCTTTTGACCCAGCTCTTCCAAGTTCACTCCCTCCTTTCGTGCCTTGTGATAGGATGTGTCATCCAGAACAAGAAGTACAATGGAATTCCCGCTGTTTTTGATAAACTCCACCACCTGTAGCAGACAAAAGGAAATGGCAAGCAGGCACTAGAGTGGTTGAGCTCAAAGCTCTCCCCAGGAAGGACTGCACTGTCTACTGTTTTTGTTGTCTTATCCCCCTGCTTATGCACTGTGGCGGACCCCAGAGACATTTCATGGCCATGGTGAGTAATGAACGATGCAGGGGGATCCTCAGAGCAGTTCACCCAGCTCTTGGATTTCCTACCCAAAGAAGGCATAAAAACTGGAAGAGAAAGCTTCATGTAAGTGGCTGTGGGCCTGGGTAATGGGGGTAGTGTGGGGTAGTGTGGATCCCAGGGATGTACCTGTGCATGTTCCTCCTTGTCTACAAACACACCATTAACCCTGAGGACTCTGTCTCCATCCTTCAAGCCAGCCTTTTCAGCGGGGCTGTTCTGTTCCACGTTGCGGATGATGTGCCCTGCCGTGTCTTTCTCAATGCGCAGGTAGAATCCGTAGGTCTTTTGGGGCTTTTTGGTCACTTTGCATTCTCGGGGCTGGTGGACAGAAGTCATCTCTGCCAGACATGGTGGAAAAGATATGTGTAAGTAAAAACAGTAAGCTGTTTTTGGGGTTTTGTTTCCCAAGAAGTCCAGATGTGCAAATTCAAAGTTAGTTAACAAGGCTAGAGAGAAGAAACCTCCCTTTTCCCCTCTCCCTCTTCTTTTCTTGTCTCCCTATATCAAATGAAGTTAAACAAGATGCAGAATTGAAAAACACAAAGTCTGCCTGTGAAAACATAGTAAAAATTGACGTGAGGATTTAGTACCTGAATTAAGTGTTTCAAATACCAGACCACTGTAGGAAATTTATGTGGCAAAACAGAATCTCACAGACTTGCAGACTGGTCAGGGTTTGGAAGGGAGTTCTGGAGGATGTGTGGTCTGACCTCCCAGCTCAAGCAGGGCCACCTAAAGCCAGTTCCGAGATCAAAGTCCAGACAACTTTGAATATCTTCCAAGGACGGAGGCTCTGCTACCTCTCTGGGCAACCTATGCCAGTGCTCAGTCACTCTCATAGTTCAAGTAGTGGCCTTACATTCATTCCTGTGTTGCAGTTTGTGCCCATTGTCTCTTGTCCTGGGTACCACTGAAAAAAAATCCCAGCTCCATAATCTTTGCACCCTCCTTCAGGTATTTTTGTGCATTAGTAATTTCTCCTGAGCCACTGCTTCTCCAGGCTGAACAGGCCCAGCTCTCTTTTGTAAGTCTTCAAGGACTGAGACTCGACTCTACAGCTTCTCCAGGCAACCTCTGCAGATGGATGAGCAGGTGGGATCAAAGAAGGGCCTCCTTGTCTTAACCATGCTTTCCTGCTCTTAGTTATGCCAGCTAAACAAAATCAAGTTTTGAGAAAAGGCCTTGTAACTGGAGTGCTACTGTTGATGAGTGCAGGGTTTGCATCAGAGGGTGGCTGTACTGATTTTTGTGATACCTGATGACCCTCATAACTTTACGTGAGGAATGGACTGGCTCTGTGACAGGCAAAAAAAGAATAAATAAATCTGTATCTAGACCAGGCACAGCAGGCTGCCCACAAGCAGCTGGCTGTGTGCTGGCTGGCCAGAAGGCAGCACTGCTGGACAGCACCCAACTGCCCGAGTTGGACATGAGTCAGTGGTGAACCTTTGAAGGTCATCTTTGTGAGTGGTGTCAGAATGTGGCCAGCAGGTCAATGGAAGGGACTGTTCCCCTCTCTTTGGCACTTGGGAGGCCACATGTGGGTACTGTCTCTAGTTTTGGTCTCCCCAAGTACCTGACATACTGGAACTGGTCCTGAGGGGGGAATTAGGTTTTGGAGCACACAATGGTCAAGGAGACTGAGACTGAGTTTGTTCAGTCTTGGGAAGAGAAAGTAAAGGGAAGATCTTATTGACCTCCTCCAACCACCTAAATGGATTGAGTAGAGAACACAGCCAAACTCTTCTGGGAAGTTAAGAGTGGTGGGATGAGAAGCAGCAGACACAGGCTGCAGCAAGAGAAATTCCAATTAGACAGCCATAAGGGCAGCCTTTCCTCCTGGGGCCTGTCAGGTACTACTAGAACAGGTGCCCACAGAGGCTGTGAAATCTTCGTCCTTGGAGATGCCTGGATTGGACCCTGAGCAGCCTGATCTAAGGTGCTCCTGTTTTCTATGTGGCTTCAGACCAGACAACCCAAAAAAGTCCCTTCCCACCTAAAATCTTGCATGGTTTTATGTTGTAATGAAACTCTGTTTTGGGTCAAACCTATCATGCAGGAATACCTCATGCTGAAGGTAAACAACAGGTGTGACCAGGAACACCTCCAAAAAGAGTTGTCTTAGGAACTCCTGCCAAAGATCCATGAGGAGAGGAGAAAGAGACAAATGAAGACAACTTCTTCCAGTGGGAAAGTCCAGGTAATAAGCACAGTTGGTTTGTATTCTACTGGAAAGATTTTTTTTTTCTGCCTCTCTTTACTGACAGAAGTCAGTTTTTCAGATGTGCTGGCAGTCAAATCATTCTGTGATAGAAACTCCATAAAGGGATGAACTGCCCTATTATTTGGACATTGTTTGAAACACATCGGATTGTATTGATTGCAAGTACAATTCAAAGCAGTTTTTCTTGACAAATACTGAGAATTTGTGCTAATTAACATGCAAAACCAGTGCTACACCAAGCTGAAGAAGCAGCTTGGCTTTTATGGGAAAGATTATTTCTCCTTATTTAGAAAGGGAGAGAAAGTTATGGTGCACTGCATACTACTCCCTTTAACCCATGAAAGCTTTACATGCAAAGTTATTTGGATTGTAAGAAGGAGTTTTCTAAGGGAAGAGGGATTTAGGTAAAAAGAAATTTCTTACCTGTATATCTATGTAGAGTAGCCTTTCCAGGAGTTCTCTTTTAGTGTTTCTCCTGTGGCTGTACCTATAAGTAAGGCTGGACTTTGATTGGGCAAAGGTTGATTTAAAAGATTATTTATTTAACCATGTTTCACTGAATGTGTTCAACACCTTGATAGGCTGTCTTGTCCTTGTGGGCAGAAGTGCTAATCACATGCATTTCTCAGCAGCTTTGCATTTTGTTCTGCTGATATTACAGTAAAAAAACTCAGTCAAGAGGTCACCCGAGGCAAGCCTGACCTTTGCTCTGGGCAAAAGCCTTCTCCAGCTATGAGAAATGTCTTAAAGGTTTGGATTGTGCTGGATTGACCTGGTCCAGCAGCATCTGACTGCAGATTAGGGCATTACTGGATAAAATCTGCATACCCCACGTGGGGTACCAAAAAAAGGACTGTGGTGGGTTAACCTTGGCCAGCAGCCAGATGCCCACTGAACCACTTTCACCCCCCTCCTCTATAGGATGTGGGGAGAAAACAGGACAAAAATGCCTGAAGAATTCAAGATAAGGACCATAACTGGGAGAGTTACAATGAAAAAATGGTCCTGTGATTGAGGGGTGGGCCCTGACTGTTGAGGCCCTTACACTGCAACCAAGTGACCCATGTGAGGAAAGTCTCCTTGGAACAGAGGGAGGGAGCTGTCTGGGATATCAATATGGTGAGGCCTGGCAAACTGACTGTTCTGGACCATGCTCTGAACCTGCCAAGGCAAGTGCTGTGTTTACTGTGGTGGAAGCATCTATTGGGTGGCTGGAGACACACTCTAGAAACCATTCCATTGCTTCTCATGCCATCCTGAGCCTTGAAAGTCAAGTCCTGTGTTGAGGTATTGAGCCTGCGCTCCTGGGCCAGGAAACACGGCACTGATTTGGTGCTTCTCATATCCTCTCACCCCCAAGCCTTAGGAAAGACTGTATGGTGCTGTTGTATGGCTGTTATAGGCTCAAAGCATAGGGCACTGGGGAATGGATGCTGTGAAACTTCGATTTTTGATACCAGAAGTTTCACTGACTGCCCTGGTTGTGCCCAAACCAGGCCTCTACACACCGTGGGTGGAGATGAGGTCCCCACAGGACAGGGAAGTGGCTGGGAAAGGCTCTACCCTGGGGAAAAGGAAAGTGCATTTGTGGGACTGCTTTTGCTCAGGGACCTAGCTGCCCTTGCTGAGTAATGCAGGAGAAAGTGGAAATCTGCCATGTACCTCAAGGAGGTTTACCCCTGAGGCAAGATAATCCATTTTTTGACTTGTATGGTACATGAAGTAATATAGCAGGAATCATGAACCCCACAAGGAACACGAGAATGCAACGCTGACCCACCCCAAGTGGTCTTGGTGCTCAACAATCCAAATTGCTGATTCTTCTGTACTGAGTGATCTCCTTGACAGATAAGACCAAAGTCACCAACTGTTCTTATGGAACTTTGGGGGAGGGGGAGCCTGGAATGGGGGAATAATATCTGATATATATACCTATGTCAAGGGACAATTTATAGTGTTCATAGAGGATGCATAAACCTGACTATTGGTTATAATGATGTTTGAAGTATGTAGTGTAAGTTGTAAGTGTTGGTAAGAAGGAATTTCAGGAAAGAGATAAAATGGAAAGGTTTGAGTAGGGTGTAGAAATTCAATAATGTATGAATGGGACAGAGGATACTTTGATATATCAGATCATGCTGAGGTCACACATGATGTGAATGGCATGGAATAAGAGGATTGTACTGGGTCTGGCTGGAATGGACTTACCTTTCTTCAGGGCAGACTTCATGAATTTTCCCTTTCCTACAGGAAAGGAGTAAGAGGAGTCTGGGTGACTGTTTGGCTGTTGTTTGGGGTCACAAGGTCACAAGTCTGTCACAAGGTCATATCTTATCCACTATCCATAAGCACATGCAGGATTTGCTTATAGACATGGACTGACCTGATGGTGTTTCTAATGCAAGGGAAAGCCTCCAAATCTGAGATCCCAGACCACCAAGACAATTAATGAATTGACCCATGAGAAGTTCTTCTTAAAAAATTTAATTCCATTTAAAAAAAGCTTTTAAACTACTTATTTCTCTCATTAACTTGCTGTGGAATTGGATTATTAGAAATAACACCTGTGTCTTCCTTGGCTGTCTGCTCCAACTGTGTAATTCAAAGGAGAGGTAATAGAAATAAGAATAACCTAAATGTGTTGCTACAGAACAGTCATTGATGTTACAAAAGCCTTACTGTAATCCACTTACTCTAAGTGGATTTGCAAGCCCGTTGTGACTTGGAGTTGTTCCTCTTTGTATAACACACAAAAAACCCCTAAGTGAGCCACCATGTTGTCAGCACCACAGAATCATAAAATAGAATCACAGAGTGGTTTGGGTTGGAAGAGACTTTAAAGGTCATTTAGTTCCAATCCCTCTGCCGTGGGCAGGGACATCATGAAGTCAGACCTTGCCCTGTCCTCAGCTTGTCATCTTTCAGACAAGTAAGACAAAGACTGGATAAGGAGGGACATCACAATTTTGCAGCCAAGTACAGTGCAGATGGGAACTCAGTACAAGAATCTCTTGTCAGCAATCAGGGAAACAACACAGCATTTGAATCAAGATATATTTTTTCATTGCAGTGCCACTGCAATAGTCACTTGAGGTGATCCTGGGCCCCAGCAAGATTTTTCAAGAATAAGATGCGACACAAGTGTAAAATGCTAGTGAAACATAGAAACATTTTGTGCTTCTAGAAGGGAAAGTGTGGTCATGTTCCAAATAGGAAGGAGGTGGAGGCTGTGCAGCTGTTTAAAAAGGCTTTGAAAAGAACGTTGAGGGAGACAGGTCTAGCGGTCAACAGACTACTTAAACTTCTGGTGTGGTGAATTATGGCACGTTAGCAAACACAAATTTTGAGGGGAAGGTTCTTTGAAGCGAGGCTGGTGGCTTGTCCTAGGGCTATGACAGGAGGCTGAAGGGGATGCTCCGTGCAAGGAGGATGTATCTCCAGGACCCTGCATGTCTTAGGGCTGATTTTTGCGTCTGTGGGGCTGAGATGTAAGTTGTATGGAAGCTGTACTAATGCATCCAACGCTAACAAGACCTGGAGGCCAAAAGCTCAAAAATTTTCCTATCCTTCCACCAGTAGAATGAAAATTATTTGAGAATCTATCAGAGTAAAGGCAGCTTGCAATATTTCCTCTTCTGTTTCTGGAGCCTTTTGGAAGAGTGTTCTCAAGCATAATCATATAGATGCAAAAATGAGTAACCTAACTTAGAAAAAGAAAAAGAAATAAAAAAGAGAAGATATTTTACTTTTTAACAATTATGAAAAGTAATAAAACCTGAAAAAACCTCTCAATTCCCAGTATTCTTATTTTGCAGGAGTTGGTCATGGTGACTAATTTCTGTGGACTTCAGGGGTCTTAGTTTCTCCAAAGTGTATCCCTTCTCATCTATAGGCTGGTTGTAGTAATATATGGACCTTTGTTCCTGTTGTCATTGCATTCTTCAGTGGGTTAACATTTATGAAATATTTTCTGAAATTCTTTTTTTCCAAAGCTTTCCTGATTTTTAGTTAGAAAATTTTCTGTGAAACTCACCTGTGTTAAAAAAAAAAGTGATCAGAAACAAGCATTTTCTAGTAGCTGTAAGTGTTCACATGGTTTCGTCAGCATGCTGAGTGAATGGAGGGAAGCACCTGTGTTTTTAACTTTGGTACTGGCTAAAATTCAGTAAATTCACAGGTCCTAGCCTCCTATTCCCAGAGCAAGCCACTGAGCCACACCTGGCACAACTGGTTGTGTTCCAGGGCATGGTTTCTGTAAGTCCTATTTACCAAATTCTTACTCTTTACCAGGAAGTCTGTGGCTCAGGTCAGCTCCTGGCCCTGCTCTGAACACAGACATGAGAAGAATGTGTGCCCAGTGGTGCCAGGATTATGGCACTCATGAAACTTGCTTGTTCACATCTGAAAAGTTTATACAGCTTCAAGTCTCAGGTTCGTTGTTTTGGTTTGGGGTTTTTTTGGTTTGTTTTTTTTTTTTCCTTCTTAAAAAAGGGGAAAAAATGTAGCTAGCCTATGGATCACTTCTGTTTGCTTGTTTTAAATTAGTAGTTTTTTAAAAAAATTGTTACTCACCAAGGTGGTGTTGAGAAATGCTAAAGAAACTGATTTTATGGCTATTCTGCTGGGTGAGAGGAGTAGAAAACAGTTTTTAATGACAGATTGGTGAAGTGGATCTTTAATATTTTTAAAACAAGTCTGAAGATACAAGGTTCATTTGAGTAAACGGTGCCTTTTGTTATTAACACAATTGTACGAAGAGCCCAACCCTAAAACTGAGTGAATGTAGTTCATATACTTGGTTCTGCAAATGGAGTGCTCAAATAATCTGTGACGCTGCCAGCATTGTTCTGCTGACAAAAGGTTTATGTGGCTCTTTTGGTGTGAAAATGTTCCTTCTCTCTGATGGCAGCTAACTCTCTTGCCTGGGAGCACGCACGTCCCTTCAAAGTTGATGTAAGGAGGGTTTCTAAGTAGTTCTTGTTTGCCTGTATTACTTTACTGTGCACTTGCTGACCACAACCTCGATGGTTTCTGGCCCGCTCCAAAGGGGCAGCAGCCTCTTCAGTTAAGCCTTTCCTTCCACAGCCAAGGCTGACAGGGACTGGGAATCAGAGCCTTGGATTGTTTTAAGGTCTCCTTCAGTGAAGTAATGTGAAAGCATGTTTTCTTTGTTCTTGTATTTAAGCTGTTCAAGATCAGTACAGCCCTTTCCCTTTGCCCCTTCTTTTGCAAGTGATGGTTTTTTTCGCTCTGGCTTGGCAAGTGTTATATAAAGCACCATGTGATTTGGTAATAGGAATACTTGGTTCACTGAAATTCCTCCTTAATCATGAGGCAAAGTCCATTTGAGCTACCAAATGAATATTCATCAATCATCCTGCACAAAGCCAAGTGGTAATTAGTTCTTTCTCTTCTGGTGACCACATGCTCCTGACATGGTAGAGAGAGGGGAAAAAAAAAATTGCAGGGAAGCAAACAGGAATGACTTGGCAATCCTGCTGGTTTGAAGGCTTCCAAAGGAAAGGCAGAATAACCCTCCTTCTGGCATTTTGGGCTTAGGTCTTCCTGAAAAATGGGGGAGGAAAAGAAATAATTTGCTGTCCCCATGTTCGCAGCAAAGAAAGGTATTCTGTCCCCTGGACCTGTCAGTAAGGAATTATAATGGCAGTCCTCTTGCCTCAGGCTTTGCTCTTTGTGCTTTAAATATTGAATTGTCTTCCCTAACGACCTTTTTACTGGAGAATAGAAACTATAAACAATGCTTTCTTCTTTAGCTACTCAATAAATACTCCGTACTGATCATGAATTTGGGCTTTTAGGTGCAGAATTTTTTACTGAGTTAGCTGTGAGGTGTTCTGTGCAGCTTCTTTTGCTGTCACATCAGGCTGAAATCGGTGTTGAAGCAAGAATTCAAAGGTCTTAAAAATGAGGAATTATGTGAAATAAGAAGCCTTTTTGGTGGAGCTGTGTGCTTGTTAATAGTATTTGGCTGTAGCCACATGTATATATGCACATGCATGCTCAGCAATCAGGCTCTCTGCAGGACTTTGGATAACTGCAGCTGATGTTGGTTTGATTAATGCTTTTCAAATGGCAATGCCTTTGGAATTCTTGCCTTCCCTCTGGCACTGGTAACATGTGGAAAGACTTTTCATTCCAGCTCATCCTGTTGGACATTTTCTGGATGTGTTTCAGTTCTGCCGTTCAGTTGCTCTATCATTCAGTACTTTTTGGACGTGCAAGATGCTGAGACATAAAAAATAATATCATAAATCTACAAGTCTGGCTTTTTCCACCCAGCACATGGAGCTTTCCTTTTTACTAGGGCATGTACCCTTATAAAGCTGTTTTCTATTCTTGACCTATGAAGGAACAGAGTAAATTACTTACATCTTGGTTGTATGTGCATTTCTTGCCCTCTGGAGATAGATTTCTGAATTTTACAGTAGGCCATGTTCCTTTTCTTTTAAGCTTCTGAAATGTATAAATAATAACTACTATGTGTACTTCACTATTTTTCTCAAGGAGTAAGATGCTTATACAATCACCAGGGAAAGCATGTACTCTTCCTCAAAAAAGTACAGCTCAGTGGGACAGGAAGTATCCAGGCCTAAGGCAGCAGCAGCATCAAGCATGAATCTCTTTCTCTTCCCACCTTCCATTCCTCTTCCTGCCGCCTGTCCCATCTCATCCCACCCTCCCGAGTCTGTAATCTACCCAGGAAATGACCCTAATTTCTGAATAACCTCTATATTACTGATTTTTTGAGTTTACTTTGTCAGTGAAGACACTATTCTGAAAATTTTCCTTACCCTCAGGTGGGGCTGAACAGGTTTTTGGAGGGGCAAGGAGCACTATCCTCAGCTAATTAGGACCAAAATTTTGCTTCATATTTCTTATTGGGTGCATCTACTCTTGCTGCAAGAGGGATTTAAATTGGAATAGGATTCATTTACTTTTCTATCTGAGGTCAGTGAACACAACAGAAAATCTGAATGTAGCCTTGAAGGCAAAGAGAGATCCAAACTTCCCACAGAAGTTTCCATCTTCTTGCTCACTGCATATTTCTTTTTGTGCTGGAGAAACTATTGTGTTCTGCTCTGATGTGGCTTATGTGATGCTTATAGAGCTTTTAATAGAAACAAGAGGGTGGATAAGGCCTAGTCTTGTCACTTTGTGGCTTTGAAAATCTCATTATCTGTTATCACAACAAGGAAATGGCTACTGCTATGTTTGGCACTGCAGAAATGCAGAATGCAACCCTTTTCCTGTGTAACTGTTGAAAACTAGTATTAGAAGCTTTAGGAGGGGTATAAATCTAGACCCTATTTTAACCCAGGATTACTTTGGTATGAGAAAAAAAAAAGTGTAAAATTAAATTATTTTAATATAGTGTAAAAGCCAGTAGAACGTGTATTGGCTTATATTTAATCTTTTAAAATTCCCTTAAACAAGGAACAAATCCTACCAGGAAACCACACATAAGCACTAAGGACAGGATAAATCTCCATAAAATGCATACCTGGAAATAAGGCTGGTTTGGTTGTAAGAGTAAAACTGGTTTTGGTGACAGCAGACCCTGATTTAACTGGAAGGTGACACAAACTTTATAGAAAATATGCACCCACATCTTAGCTTATTGCCTGTCTTGAAAATCGTCCTGATCACTCTGACATGGCTACACCTGGGCCTAAAAAACCTATATGATCCTGAAATCCTGAAGTGGATCCACAGTTGGAATGAGCAGGAATAAAGACCAGAGAAGGGAAAAGAAAAATCCTGTTATCCATAGACAGAAGTTACAACAAGCTGCTTCCTTGGGCAGGTGACCCAGCAGAACAATGTGAAGATCTGTGTGACTGGGGGAGCCAGCACAAGCCTGAATGGAACCTGGGTGTGTGGCAGTAAGTTCCACAGTGGCTGAGTCCATAGAACTGGCTCCCAAGAAGTCAAGCAGTAAGCAATTTATCCTACTCTCTTGGGATTTTTTGTTTGTTTGTTTTGCCTTTGCAGGGGGGAGTTACACTGTTATCTCTTGTTTTTCACTTGTCTGTGCACATGAGAGATTCCCAACAGAATTCTTTAATGATTTCCTAAACTTAAACCACATTTTCTCACTGAGTCAGATTCTCTCATGTTAATGGTTGTATTTTAAGCTGCTGCTATGAGATTTAACTATCATACCTTCTTTAAAGCCCATTGTCTCCTTTCGGAGAAGAGAATGATAGAATATGATCCCTCTGTAATTACGTTTAGTGACAGTAAGGTGTAAGGGAAAAGTAGCTGGTGGACACTTAAAAGACATTTATATTAAGTAAGGAAGTGAAATTTGAAGGCTATTGTCAGTCTTAAATTCTCCCAGGGTTAACTTAGTGAGGGGCAATAATCTATGCCATTAGTTTAAAGGAGTTTGATCACTTGACTATGTTAGTTTGTTGATTACTTGTAATGCTCTGAAGTTACACATTTCATTTGCTTAGACAACAGTGGAGTGTTGATTTCTCAAGGTCTGCTTGCTTTGCTTTTGTGTTATTTGATTGACAATATTAATTTTGTTATATTGATAAAAAAAAAAAAAAAAAAAAGGTGCATCTTTTAACTAACTGGTACCTGGACCTGTTTTCTTTACAGTTACAGAATACATTTATCTTGAGGTCCAAAATTTGCAAGTTCTTTGTGTTCTCTTCAATTTTTCTTTGATCATCATGAATATGTGGGATGCTGATAGTCCTAAACAGTCCCAGGACATGGGTTTTATTTTGGGTATGTATTTTTCCCATGATGCCTTCTTTTTTTTTTTTTGTTTGTTTGTTTGTTAAGCAAAGTAGGATAAAAATATCAGGATTTCAATAGCTCAGTTTTATCACTTTTTAAATATTTTGATTTAATATAAACACACACCAGAGCTAAAAACATCCTTTTTTTCCTTTTTCATGAGGAAGGTATGTTCTTAAAGCAGGAAATACATAGAATACAGGAGGACACTGGAGAATATACTGTGTGATCTTGTGATTTCTGTTTTTCCTAGATGTGATTGCCTTGTAATACTGTAATGAAAATTTAACTGTTGTATTGAATCTGATGGATTTGCTATAGCTGAGCCACTTGAGGAGATCTTGCTTGCCTTAAAACAAATTTGCACATATTTAGATTGATTCAGCAAGAGGGACTTTGCTACTTGCTTTTATTTTTTTTTTTTCGTTTTTTATGGTTGAAATAGGGGATTTTTTTTCTCTTTCAAGGCCTATTTTAAGTAACACAGTGGGTGTGCTGGGGGTGCTCCACTGCATCCTCAGTGTTCTCCTGTGTCACTTGTCTCCAGTGCCTGTTGAGAAGGTACATGCAGCTCACAGTGCTGGCTTCAAGCCTCCCTAGGCCTTTCTCAAATAAAAAAAGCTTTTCACTGCGCTATTTCTGAGGAAGAAACCTCAGAGACACGTCCAGTCTCGTCTGCTTGTGAATGTTTATCCAAAGGCTTCTCTGTGAAGGCTGAGTAACAAGGATTACACTCCACTGACAGGCCCAGTGCTCACTGGCCTTCAAAGAACATGCTGCTTGCTCTGCAGGAGGAGTGATTGCTTTGACACTGGCATGAAAAAGTGGAAGGAGAAGAGAAAAAAACCCTAATCTTGCTCTCTGAATTGCGAGTACTCTGTGAATGGCTGGTATTTGTGTCTGAGCTCTCAAGCCAGCACCTTTCCCAGGTGCTGTGTCTTCTTAAGGAAGTTTGGAAGCAGCTCTGGAAACTAATGTCTTTTCTCACACAGAGCGTGTACATTTTCAGTAAATATATCTGGGACACTGAACCTTTTGTTAATAGTAAGGACTTTGACTGCTTCAATGAGCTACAGAGGCTGAACTGGCAGCATTGATTATTCCCCCTGTGCACCTCTGAAGCTGTTGAAAGAGCCACTGAACTCATGCTTGTTGTCTGCACTTTGAAAATGAAACCTCTTCTGAATCTGTGAAGTGTCTGAAAATTACTGGGTCATCAGGAGAGGAAATGTTAGCTGAGCTTAAGACTGCCTTAGGAAAAGCCAATAGAATCTCCTGGTCCTGGGTAGCTGACCCATACCTGAAAGTTTCACACCAGAAAGGGTATGTGGGCTCTTTTAGAATACCAATGTGGAGGTGAAAGATAAGAATGAGTGAAGAATATGTATTGTAGTTAAAATAACACAGAAACCAACCATACATTCAACTTCTTGCAAACACAGCCCACACAGGAATTTCTGCAAACTAGAGAAAACTACTGAGAAATGCTTGGTTGTCATTTTTAACCCCCCCATTTCAGTGTCCTCCCCTGCCAAAAATAAGGTCAGATCATACCCAAAAGAACTGATTTAGCTCACACAAGTACACAAGGACACAGGTTACAAGCACTGGGCAATGTGGAACAAGCAGAAGTTGTGCCCAGGCTAAATTGAGAGGAAACAATTTTTTGTGTGTGTGTGTTTTGTGTGTTCGTTGGTTTTTTTTTTTTTTTTTTAAATTTTATTTTTAGTTACTTTCTGAATCTCAGAATCCCTCAAGGCATCTACCTTTTTGGAAAATGGAGGCCCAGCAAACCCCTCTCGCTTTTCTCCTTCCCAGCAGTGTGCCATGTTCCACTTGCTGTCCTGGCATTTAGAGATGTCTCTAAAAAGACAGCTTTATTTTACTAGGAAAAAAGGAAAATTTATATTTTGGAGGAAAAACAGAAGTTCTCCTGCCTTTAATGCTAGTCTGAAACAGGAGGATGTTGCTGTAAGCATTAGTTTTTTTCTTTCACAATTTCTCTATTTTTTTCCTGATGCTTACACCAGAATTCTTCTACTTAGAGTAAAAATTAGGAAAGTAACAAGAATTGAATTTTTTTTTTATTTTGCATCAATGAAAAAGAGATGCCAGTAGCCTGTTGTACACCCATTTTAGTGTCCTGAGACAGTTTTCTGGGAGTCAGGCTCTTTGCCTGTGTCAGCCAAATAATTTGATACAGGTGCCCTCTTGAGGAGGAGTAACAATTACTAAGGGATTTTGCTAGCTTTTAGGAATTTGTTGACAGTTGTTCAATTCACTGGACCCTGCAGCAGTAACTAACTGGGGGATTGTGCCCAAGTCCTAACCTTCAGCTGTGTTAGCTGGTGCCTTCTGAGCCTCAAGTAGCTTGTTGCTGCAACTTGAGTTTACTCACAGTGCGTGGGTGTTCTGGTTTGTGACATCTATTGTCTTGTTGTTTATTTATTTATTTATTTATTTATTTTCCTTTTTTGGTTTTCTTTTAAGGACCTCTGTGCTTTCCTGTCTGTGTCTTGTTTAACTGCAGTGGGTTACTTTGCCATTTACAAGATCATCACTTCGGGGGAAGGTCTGTGCCTGTTTTGCTGCTCTGTAAGTGCTAGGGCAGGTTTGCAGCACCAGGCTGAGTGATGGCGGTTCTCCTCAGCTCCATGACAAGAACTCACAGTTAAAGTCTTCTCTTTTTTTTCTTCTCTCTCCATTTTTAGTGCAGAAGATGACTCTGATCCCAAGCTTCCTCGCTAGGGTGGGAGGCGGCAGTCCCGTCCTGGCGTTCCAAGTGGCAGCTCTGGCAATGCTGGTGTCAGGTAAGGAGGAGCCCTGGTAAGGAAAAGCACAACTGCTGGCATTTTTTTAGTCCAGTTTAGGAGTTACTTGGTGTGGCCAAGAGATGCTGCCTGGATTATGGGAAATAAAGAACATCTATTCTTTATATCTATATATCTAAACTTTCACTGAGCCGCGCTCTGCATGATGAATTTCAGTCTTTTGCTTTCTCTATGGTGATTTTTGACTAGGGAGCTGGGAGGTGAAACCTGACCCCCCAAAAAAGCAGTATTTTGAGCCAATCAGTGTTTATAGATTTTCTTTCTGTGGAACAGTTCAATACTTGATGAAAGCACAAACCTCTAAGTTGAAGAGGTAAAAACAGCAGCCCACCCAAATATCCCTCTCCCCTGATGCTTTCACTTCCCTTTTTGAAGACAGGATGCTCTTCTCGTCTTCCATTTCTGTGAAATTAGTGAAGATTATAGAGAATGTTCTGTTTCATAATGCCTTTTCTGCAAGATCCATGATAAGAAACAGATTTTTCTTCCTTTCTTGCAAGGGAATTATTATTGTTTTCATTGTGGTACTTGTTATCCTGGCTGCTCTGTGCACACCTGAAGCATAAGATAGCCCCTGCTTTCACAGTGCAGAAACAAGTGGAGGAGGAGGAGTTGGCCTGGCACAAAGGTCAGTTCAGCTAATGTCTGCTCTCTCCCACCACAGAACACAGCACACTGGAAATCATTTATGCATCTACCACGGAATACCTGGAAGAAGGCAAGAGCCTGAATTTGAACTGCCTCATCAGGCACCAACAGAATGAATCGTCACAGCTCGAGGCTCACTGGTATAAATGGGCAAATAAGCAAAACGAGACTGGGTTTGGGGAGGAGATGGAAAGCTTGCACCTCTCCCAAAGCTCAGACCCCACGGCGAAAGTCACGTCCTCACTGCTGCTGCAAATTCAGGAAGTCAACCAGTCAGACAGTGGCCGCTACCAGTGCAGGGCCAAGGTAAAGAACACTGTCCTAAGTGCTGTGGGCCACTTCATCAGGGTGAATGTAACAGGTAAGCTCTGTGTGTCCAGGAGCTTGTCTGCAGAGGGAGTCGGGAAATGACACGCTTGTGTCTCCAGTGAAATTTCTGCGTGATAAAAACTGTGTTCATGAAGATGTCTCCTCTCCTCCCAGGGCGTGAAACTAGAATTGATCGCTGCCACGCTGTGACGTGTGGAATAAGCTTCAGGCTCCTCTGTCTCTTCATCTGTGCATGCTAAATGCGAGACTGACACGTGAAAAATGCTGGGGATTTGTATTAGATTTGCTGTGGCTCTCTCTGAGCTAATGGAAAGAGTTTCCCATGAGATTCCTACTCTGAGCACCGTTACCAGAGCTGAAAGGAATTGGGTGGAAAAAGCAGTGCGGGAAAATGTACGTTAGTCTCGGGTTAGGTGCAGGTCTGCCACTGTTCCCCTGGCATCTGTTCTGGGTTTATAGCCATAGCTGCATTCACAGGCAGCAAAGATATTTTCTCTAAAATGGAGACCTACACATTTCCTTAAATGGAGACTTTTGTGTACGTAAACAGCTCGGCCTTATTGCCTCCTGAATTCACTGTAGCGTACGTAGACCTCAGGGAGGATTGGTGCTTAGGGGACTTGAAATACAGCAGCCACCACTGTGAATGACTTTGTTCTTACTGAGGTGAATTTCTTTCTCTTGCTTCATTGCTTAGAATAGAAAAAAGACTGTGCAGAAAGACTGGGAAGGCTGAAATGTACAGTGGCAGTGCCTCTGTGAAATCATTTTTATGTGGGTCTTATCTGATCCTACAGCATAGTGTCCTCTACTTGTGCTAAGTAACTTCAGCTCCAAGCCTCCAGAAGAAGGAAATATCTATTTGGCCTCATTAGCCAAGGTGGTGAGCTTTGTAGGTTGGTTCTGATCTGGGGTAGTCTGGGAAACCAATTCATTTTCCTTCCAAGCTGTTCCCCAGCTTTGTTAAAATGTAGGGATTACAGTCGTCTTTCATCTTCTTTTTCTCCGAAATATTTAGACTGAAAAATAAAATAAAAATTACACCTTTGGTCCTTGTTTTGGCAGCAATTTTTATGTAAGGAAAGATGCAGCTCTGCAGACTTTTATTTGTGTGTTGGTCATCATAATATCAGGTGTGAACATTGTCATTTCCACAGAGAGGACAGAGGTTGACCTGGAAGAGAACAAAGCTCTGAGGGTGGATCCCGGGCTGGAGGAGTTGTGGACTGTGGTTATGATATCCTGGATAATTGTGTGTGTCAAAGGTAAGAGTGTATATATATATATTTTTCTTAAAATAGGTTTTATGATTGATTTTATACAATTACAAGTCACTTGGGTGGATTTCTGGCATAGTCCTTATATTTAATGACACCCCTTTCCCCTTGTAATAACCCCATAGAGGTTAACAGGGTAAAACTCCCCAGGCAGGAAGGTGAAGTGATCCCAACTAACTTGCACTAGTGTTAGTTTCGAGGGATTCTGCAGAAGGTGCAGCTGAGCTGGATTCCAGCCAACACCCACAGAAGTCAGCTGGCTCAGTTGACTTCTGTTCTTAGTCGTGCCAAAACAGAGAGCACTGAATGAGGCCAGGAACATTGTTTTATGGACTTCAGGTGCCTCCTGTATGGCCTTAGGGGAATGTGGAGTTGTGTGCTAATCTGACATCAGGTACCTTGCAAATTAAATACCAAGCCTCTGAGCAGGAAGTTGATTTAGATGTGTGAAAATCTTCCTCCTTGGCCAGATGATGCCTCAATAGAAAATCTGAGATGTGCTCTTCTATTGGGTAATTTTTTGAACACTTTGTGCTTTATTAATTGGATTGGTCAATTAATATAATTTAGTTTTGCTCCTGAACACCAGTAAATTTTTTTTCCTTCTTTATGTGTATGTCTTTTTTTCCCCCACCTAAGGACTCATAATGTGAAGACCCTGTGAAGTCTGAGCTGCTTTGCTTAAACAACCTAATGTTCCTGAGATGCTGTAAGAGCAACTTCATTTTATTGCACATGATTTGTCTGGGATTCATGTGGTGTTTCATGGACACTTCAAAGTTCTAGGGGACTTATTTCTGGACTTCCTCGTACTGGTTCATTGCGATTATTCCTTTTACCTGTTAACCCCATCTACCTCCTAGGGAGAGAAGATAATTTCTTCATGATTTTTCTAGTCGTAAAATTGAAATTTTCTGACTTCAATGCCAGTTCCTCCAGGTTTTGCCTTCATTGAGGCAAGAGATTTCTCATCATTGTGCTCTTTGAAATGAAGATTTGGTTTCTTTCCAGCTGTACTTTCTGGGACCTGCCTCCCATGCAGGGAGGTTTTCCTTTCTTCTACAGCTCTCTATGGAAAGAAGGATTTCCTGTGTTCCTCTCTCCTCTCAAACATCTCCTCACATCTTTCTGGTCCATCCTCTGTGCTCTTCAGTTTGCTCTGAGAAAGATGCAAATATTCTCATTGGCATGAGCTTAAGGAGGGGGAGCAGGAATGAAGTCAGTGTCAAACTCACTGTTCTGAAAACAGAAACCAAAATCAGTTGTGATGTTTTACCCTAAGTCTGGGATGTTTTGAAAGGTTATTTTGTCTACAGCCTTTTAACAGTGCTGTGTCCCTCTCCTCTTTTCCAAGCATTTATATAAATTTGCCTTTTGTCAAAGGACTTCTCTCTCGGGACTTAAAATTTGGTACCAAATGACAAAGGGGAGATTGTGACATCTGTATCTGTTTCAGTGGTGATTAAAGCTTGTCTGATGAGCATTTCTGATCTCTGCCATGTTTTTCATACTTGGCCATGTTTGTAACATTTTTGGATGTCAAAGCAGACACATATCTTTTAAATAAATAAATCAAGTGAAGATTTCTCTCCTCGCCACTTTACGAGGTATCTGCTCAGTTCTGAAGGGCTGCGATGGCTGCTGCTGCTGCTGCATGAGCTTTTCCATCAAAGCCAGCCTGATTTTGGATTCTTGTTGGAATAATTGTGTATGTCACATCTGACAGAAGCAGCTGCTTAAAAGGGCATCTGTAACAAGCCATCAGGATTTCTTGCTAGCTGGGGGAAGGGGGACCTGGAGGGGCTCAGGAAGAGCATTCTCTGATCCGATGTTTTGGGCTCCAATGAGCCAATTCAGACTGCAGATATTTTTAGCACTATTCTTCAGCAGGCAGCTTGCTGCACAATTGCACACCAACACGATGCTTCTGCTGTGGGTTGGTGTAGCTATGTTTCCACCTCCTGGCAACTGTAAGGAATAGCTGAGGAGAGACCAAGGAGAGAGAGAATTTCTGGTTTTGCGAGGCAGTAGAATATGAAGCAGGAATTTTAAAGAGGCGCTTCTCTTGAGCTCAAAGAGATTTTTAACTCTTCAGAGTTCTTTATTCTATGCTGTGGATAAGCACAGAAGCTGTTTCCAAATAGGTTGCTTTGCAACTACATGTGAAAATGAGGGCTTAGGCTGAGAGGTCGTAAATACAGGGTGCTTGCAGCAGGTCTGTAAGTAATAAAACACCAGAGAGACATTTTAAATTGAGGGAGGGAGAATCAGTGTGTATATCCATGGTAACTGGGGACATGAACACAGCTAGTGAAATTCCAGCTCAAAATACCCATACATTCTATCCATTAAGGACAGCTGTTGTCACAGAAGTACACACTGTTACAGAGGACACACGGTAAAGACTAGGCATTCTGTGAGGTAAATGCTCTTCAGTAATAAGAAAATGCTAATTTTCTGTCAGGAATGAGTGTTTTAGGTTGCTGAAAAAATCACCAGCAAAGGAATCAGCCAAAGCAGATTTAATATTAAAGTGAAAGCGTGGCATTGGCAAAGCTCATTTTACTACTTACTAGATGGTTAAAGCACAAAGAGAAAAATCGTAGTAAAATGCAAAATCAATCAATCTAAAACTAAAATCAACAGCAAATTATCTACATCGAGGTAGGGGATGGAAAAATCTGATTTTCCCCAAAAAAAATCTCTTTCACAAGTCGGGATGTACTCTCCCTATCTTCGACAACAATGCAGCCAGAGCTGGGTTTTCTCTCAGGACCTGCTCAGTAACCTATAGTGCTCATTTCCTCCTCTTTGCCAGGCCAGTGCCATCTGCATATTTCACAGGAAAAAAACAGACGTTCTTTTGGTAGTCATCTCAGAACTGCATTGTGTGAATGGGAAAAAGGCATTTGAGGAGATTATGAAATACATATTTCTAGAACCTATAAAGAAATACAGACTGCTAGTCCAAAGCTCCCAGATCAAAATGCCTTTTTTGGTGCATTCAGCCAGGATCCCTTACGGGCAGAACGGGATCACTGCTCCCTGTGCCCTTGTTAACTCCATCAAAGTTTAGAGAAGTTTTGTAGAACTTGGAAACGTGGAAAATGGTATGTCATTGATGAGGCAGCCCCACCAGCTGAGCATCCCTGCATACCTTTGTCATTTAAATGCAGCAGCAGCTCTTAAAGTGTGTGTGTGATGTTGTACCCATATATTGATTTTTTTAAAATACACATACAGGTAGCAACATGCACACATAGACATGGCCACAGCACAGACCATTTTTAGCAAATTAAGACATATTATATGTATTTTAGGTGGATCCTCAGCTGTGCATGGACATAGCCATATGTACATAGCCTGCACAGGCCTGAGGCCGGGGATTGGGAAGAAGGCTGTGGTCTGTGGCATGAATATATGCGGTCAAGTCCTTGTGGAAGGGAGTGAGATGCTTCCTGTGTCCCCTCCTGACACTTCTACACACTCTGTGCTTGTGGACTTTTCTTTTTGCTGTGCATGTTCTCCCAGCCTGGAGAAGCTCTGCCACCCCATCCTCAGGAGCTTCCCCCCTGGGCTCTATTTTAAGCCACGCTGGGGAGGTGAGATAATGAAGATCTTTTATCAGCAAACCCACAGTGCCATGACAGTATTAACTTTTGTAGGAGATGACCTGACTTCAAGTTGTGTTTTCCACCTGCAGACCACTGGTCTGTAACAAGTGGGGGCATTTTTGGGCAGCACAGACCTGAACAAGGATGTGTCATAGGACTTCCCCCAGCAACTCCACTCCTCTGCATCGTTCTCCCTTGCATCGAGAATAAAATCTGCCAGAAGTGCTGGTAACCAGGAGAGAAATGAGGTGAGAAGTTTCACTGGAAACCACTGTGGGGAATATTTCTAACCCACTGACTGACGTAGAGCTGTGAGTGTTAACTGGCTCATGAGAAAGGGAGCTTGTGACAGCAGAGGAGCCTGTAAGGGGAGGAAGGAAACAGGTAAAGCACAGGCATCCCCTTATGTTTGTTACACTGCACCAAAAGAGTGTAGGTGGTGCTAAATGGCATCCTGACTCTGGTGTCATGACTTCAGTTTGCATTTGAGAGGTGGGATGTGTCGTTTTTTCCTTTCTATTTCAGGTATGCTTTGTTACACAACCAACTTGTTCCACTTGCAAAAAGAAAAAAAAAATCACAGGAATGGAAGCCGCTGAAAGAAAACTATTGAAACCTTGTCCTTTGCCATATGTTAACAGTATCTATTTCGTATTTGAAAGTGTTGATCTAGGTGTGCTATAAACACAGGAGACAAGATTTTCCCTTCCTTGAAAAAAAAACTTGAAAAAGATCATCTTCTGTGTGATGACTGGAGCAGTAGGCCTACAAGGGGTAGGAATTAAAGTAGTTAAGGCCACAATTATCTATGTGGTAGACAGATTTGGTTACTGGAGTAGTGGGGTAGGGTTAGAAAGCCCTGAGGTTAATGTCTCACGAGTGGTAAGGGGGTTCTCTCGGTCAGAAGCAGAAGTTGCTGAGCATGGCTGTGCTGGCCCAGTGACTGTGTAATTAGGGGAAAATCAGCTACAGTTTAAAAAGGAGTACTTTATCCTCATCTTTGAAATCTATAATCTCTGAAAAAAAATCTCTGAAATCTATCTTTGCAATATAATTGTCTCTGGATATTTTAACCTGGAAGTGTCAGGTTTTAAAGGTTTCATTATCCTCAGGCTTTCCCCCATCTGGTGGTTAAACCACGTTTAAACATGGTTTATACCTGGGAAAGTCGAGCTGTTTAGGTACAAGAACTAGTTTTTTCCCCCCATATAATGGAAAATATAAAGCAAATGTCTTCTCTCTTTCTGAAAGGAGGAGAATGGGCTACCAGGGGGTGGTGTTGTCGTTCATCCTCTGCTCCTATTCCCCATTTCCAGCACTGGGCTACAGTGCTTTCTGAGGGAGCTGGCTGCAAGACAGCTACAGATGTGAGGTGTACACCTTGTCTTATGGAATAACTTCATGGGACTAAGCTACTTTCTAGATGGGCTGGTGTTAAAAAGGGAAATACCTCTGAGAAGAGAGGAGATGCCCATCCATTTTCTTGAATTGCAGCTACTAAAGATAAGGGGAAAAAAATCAGGACAAAACACTCATCCTCTGTACAGCAAATACTTTTTCCTCTGGGGAAAAAACTCACACTTTGTAGTGTTAATATTGGTATTATTCTAAATATCCTGATGAATGCAGTAGACAGACACCACAAACCTCTGCCTTGCTGTAGAGGAAATTTCAAACCTATTTTCCTTCAGGTATATGATACCAAAACACTGTAATTTTACAGTTGTTTTGTAAAACTTGTTCATAATTGAAGCTGACACAAATGTGTGCAACTGCCTCCTCTTCTTGCCATCCCTCCCAGCCCTTCCTTGCCCAAAGACACAGGTCTTACAGAGAACAGACTTCTGAGGCTGGGTCTTTTCTAGCCTTTAAAATGTGCTTCCACTGCAAAACAGAACCATGTTTTGCTAATTAATTATTTGGAATGGCTATGTGACATATATGACCTGTAAGTGACATACATGTGTTAGAAAGTTGTGGTGATGACCAGTGCACTGATTGATAGCTGACCTTTTCCTCTTTCCTACTGTGTTAACATGTATTTTAATCGTGCTGGACTTAGCTTTTATTTGTATTTTGTTTTAAGTTGTTGCCTTGCATAGCTCAAGGCTTGTAGCTCGTGTTTGATGTGTAAGAGCAGGCAGCTGAGCTCGTGATTTGTTCTTCATGTCAGAAAGTTTGTTTCTCTCAACTTAACTGTGCCACATCCTCTGCAGGGGAGTGTACAACTCAGCTCCTTTGGAGGGCATGGAAGCTATGTCTGTCTGTGAGACAAATCAGCTGCATGTCAAGATCTCAGAAGCAACAATGAGAAGAAATCAATGAACCACACAGCTGAAAACAGGGACTACCTGGGATGGATGGTCCTAAACTGAGATAGTTCTCACTTCTTTGCGGTTATATCCGGGTCCCTGGTGATGACAGAGAGCGAGGGGAGCTCCGGGTACATCTCTGCTATTCCCTGCCATACAGGAGCTGCCTTGTAAGGAGTCACTGGGACCAGCATCCACACTGGAACCAGCATCCACACTGGAACCAGCATCCACACTGGAACCAGCATCCACACTGGAACCAGCATCCACACTGGAACCAGCATCCACACTGGAACCAGCATCCACACTGGACCAGCATCCACACTGGACCAGCATCCACACTGGACCAGCATCCACGTGGGACCGGCTGCGTGTGCCGGCGTGTCTCCACTCATCCCCAGAGCAGCGAGGCTCAGAAGCCCGGAGCACACTGGCACTGCTGTCCATCTCCCTTGCCCCCAGGGCTGGAGGGCTCCCCTCCAGGCTGATCTGATAAGTGGGCAGCTCTCCTCCAGCCTCAGCACTTGTTGGGATGAATCCGAGAGTGATGCACATATTGCCTGGTCTTGTGCCAACCACCACCACCACAGAGGCTGAGTAAAACTTTTGATTTATTTTAATGCATTTGTAGAGGCATTTTAATTCCATCAAAGGGAGCAACACGAGGCAAGCTTCAAATATTCGTTTGCTGCTTTTAAATGAATTTGATTCAGCTGTGCTTGGTTTTTCTTTTCTGGGTTTTACTCTGAGACTTCCTTCTCGCTCTCAGGCACAAGTATTCAAGGACTGTGAACCTTAAAAATTGCAGACTAAATTCTGCATTTCACACATGAATACTTGAACAGAGTAATGTACTCTGTTCTTTCTGTAAGGTCCCATTTTTAATCATTAAAGCCTGTTCTTTTGAGCAAATAAACCTCATATATATGAGACTTGTATGCATTTAAAAAAAAAGATAGTTCTCTGGGACAAGTTCCAATATGACAATATACTGTTATGAATATTTATAGATCTATCAAAATTGGTGAATACTGAATTTCCTGATAAACATTGTGGAGGCTTTAGGTTTTTTGTTACTTTTCTTTTGAAAGAGACTGAGAAATTATTTGCAAATTGGGTCAAACTCAGTACATAATTCTGGGCAGAACGTATCTTTTTCATTTTTTTTTTGGTTAAAAAAAATTCAACTTTCAAAGTTTCAAACTTCTTTGATTGAAAGCAACTTTTGCAGGCATAATGTATCCAAAATGAAAAAAAAAAAAAAAAAAGAAACAAAACCCACAATATTTCCTTGTTGGAAAAGATTTTATGTGAATGAAAATTACATTTGAGATTTTTTGAATGTAAGAGTTACACTGTCTATTGTACATTAGTAGCAGAATATGGATCAATGTGGCTGTATTGTTTTTTTTTTTTTTTTTTCCAGGTTGTAACGTAAGCTTTTCATCCAGTTGTATCACTCTGTCATTAGAATTGTGAACAAAACAATTCTTTGAGGAAAACAAATCTGTTGAGGGTGGTGAGTTGCTGGAACAGGTTTCCCAGAGAAGTTGTGGATGCCCCACCCCTGGAAGTGTTGAAGGCCAGGTTGGTTGGAGCTCTTACTAACCTGGTCCAGTGGAAAGTGTCCTCACCCACAGCAGGGAATTGGAACTAAGTGATATTCAAGGTCCCTTCCAACCCAAACCATTCTGTGATTCTATGATTCTGTGTCTAAATGTACACACATACTGCACTGTGTTTAAGGAAATACTGCCTTCCCTTGCATTTAGCTCATGACTGTGGCAGCCTTTGTTCTTCCTGTGCCACAAGCGTGGCAGTGTTGTGGTTTTTCTTGTGTACACCAGCCATCCTCATTTGATATGCTTCACATTTAAAATGAAATTGTTAATGCTCCACAATTGAAGCTGGTTACTTTTACAGCAGTTGACACCAGATGAGGATTTAGGTCTCTGTCTGCCTTTCCTTCTTCTCTCAGCACATGCTGAGAAGCATCCCTGTGTTTGGATATGGGTGTAAACACTGTGTGAGCTAAATAACCCAGAAGGAAAGTCCTGTTGTGACACACGGGACGTTTCTGAATCAGCCACTGCACAAAGATATTTGCTTGTCTAGTGCATATTGGATTTTGACTTGGGGAGGAAAACAACATATCAGTATTTCCCTTGGGATGGAAATACAATTTTCCAACAATCTCTAGCTGTGGGTGACTGATTCAGAAAGTGAAATATTAAAGAGATACAAAAGGCATCACGAAGGGGAGAATGACAAAAGGTCTACCAGGAAGACAATTGGAGTGAATGCAGAGGCGAGTGATGGAAAATGAGACAGCCTTATGGGCAGGCTGCAGGGAGCCCCAGGACAAAAGTGCAGCCACTGATTTCTGAGAGTAACATCAGGAAACTGCAGTCAGGCTGTGGCTACTGTAGTGCTGTGGGAACAGGCACACACTCCCAGGCCTGGGCTCTATCCTCCAGCTGGCTGGGAATACATATGTTGATCAGTACAGAGTAGTGCAACTTTGCCATGCCAGACTGAGGTCATTTACATATGATGTCTGACCACAGGAAAATATCAGTGATGTTCTTAGCCAAATCTGTTCAACAGCTGAATGAGTTTGCATCAAAACAATCCACTGAGAACCATATATATTTTGTTTGGAAAGCTTCTGCATAGCATAGAGTTCTGCTTTCTTGTGTGAGCCAGAAAAAAAAATGTTGGGATGACAACATTGTCTCTTGTCCCAAAGAACCAGTGCCCTTTTGCCAAAAAGGAGATAGAAATTTGAGACACGGTTTGTTGAAAGGTATATGAAGTTGTAGAACAGCATGAGTTACTGGATGCTTTTTTAGTTCACCGTGTCTAGGAAAGCAGGAAACAAACTCACATGGTTTTGGTCTCTTGCAATAGGAGGGTTGCGCTTTTTATTCTACTGCAGAAGTAGAGTTAACTTTCAAGAAATTAAAAGCATGCAAGGGTTAGGAGTAATTTCCTTGCTCAGCAGCTGACGTAGTCTAGATCCTGAGTGGTATCAGAGATCTTGGATTTTAAAAAAAATTATTGTAAACAGTAGTGGGTGGCTTGTTTATGTTTTGTTGTTGTCTTTGTTTTGGGTTTTGTTTGGTTTGTTTGTTTGTTTTTAACTCCCTTTTTGCCTTACTTTTTTCAGTACAAGAAGGATATTTGACAAAGCCTTTCATTTAGAACTTCTGTTTTCAAAGAAAACGGAGGTTTTCCTACATGTATTCTTTGAAGAGATTTACACAACAATTTGTGGCTACATGTCATTCTCTTCGCCTTCACTTTCTGCAGTGCTGAATCCTTCTGCTAAAGATGGCTCAGACATGGGCAGTCCTGGCCGTACTCCTTTTCTTGCCAATCAATCTGGTTGAAGGTATGTTAGGAAGATCCAAATAGTCTGCATTTCTAACTTGCAAGTACACCAAAACTTCATGGTTCACCAGAGCAAATTTTGCTTATTGTTTAGTGTCGATGCAAAGAGTGATGTCACCTCAGCTGGCAAAATAATTGTGTGCCTTGCAGAGTGGCACAGGATGATATATCTGATAGGAATCCAACACAAATCATCTGAAGACACATCTGCTGTTCAACTGGGACAATAGCAGGAGAGCTATGACTGCTGGTAGAAAAGGGATCCATGTGTGCCCCTTACTAACCTACTGCTCCAAGGTATCTTGGGTTTTAACTCTGTCACAGGCATGCATTCCACAGCTGTCCCCAGTTTTACTTGCACTTTAAGAAAGGCACCTAACACAGTGAATTTTTAAAAAAAAAGTAGTTTCCTTTCCCCCAAGAGTGAGTTTTGCCCCCCTCATCAGGTTCTCAAAGCCAAAGTGATAGAAATTTGTTGCCTAAAATAAGTTGGAGGACTTGCAGCTCATTTGCATTCATCACATACCTGTAGTGTCCACAGCAGAAAGATGCCATCTCCATCAGACTTCAGGAAGCCAGACCTGGAAACTGTGCCTGCACAGAGCAGTTTGTCCTCAAGGCTGCCAGTACAGTGAGGAAGTAGAAATTTTTAAGTGTGATGAAGCCAAGAGTTTCCTGTGCTTTGATGGTGGTGCAGCATATTTTTTATGTCTTTTTTTATTTCTTATGTAGCTTCCAACGTGGTGAGTGTGGAGGCTGGTCATGAGGCTGTGCTGAGCTGCCCTTACATCTTCAAGGAGCCTTTGGTGATGGTGACATGGAAGAAGAAATGCAGCAGTTGCTGTGTGTTTGCCTACAGAAGTGATCACAATGAGACAGGGAAGATAAACTGCGGTGAGAGGATCATGTGGAAATATTCACCTGACAGTGACCCTGCCCTTCGTATTTACCCCGTGAACCTCGGTGATGAGGGAAATTACAGCTGTGAAATTATCAACAGTGAAGGGAATTTTTATTTTTCCTCTTCTCTGACTGTGATAGGTAAGACTGCATCATTAAAGTAAAAATTACTAAAAAAGTCTATTTTCAACACAGACAGGAAAAAAGAATATTAGGAAATATAATGAATACATTAAAACATTTTTTTTCAGATGGTCAGGTAAACTATCCCTAGGTTCCATAAATTAGGAAAAAGCCAACGTTGGTGAAGATTTTGTGTTCTGGACATACTAGTTAAGCCTTCTGAATATAACTAAAAATTATGGGAAATGAATTTTGGAGCTCTGTAATTGCTAATACTAATATTAATCACTTTTTTTTTTTTTTGCTTGAAAGTTTTTTATTATTTTGGTTTGTTTTTGGGTTTGTTTTTATTTTGTTCGGCCCTACAGAGTCTTACCTTTCTGATAAAGGCTTAAGGGGGTGTGTGAGCCTTTCCCTGTTCTGTCAAATACAGAATATGAGTTGTTGAACTTCAAGCAGAACAGTTTTGCACTATTCCTCTTTTATTTCCCTGCTATCAAATTTTTGATTCTACATATCCAATCTCCTAAATGTTTTCCCCGGAACTTCAGCAAGCTGCATTTTCTTCAGAATGTGCACTGCTCTACTTTTAAATCTTGATTTAATCCACCCCTCTGTGTCATCTCATCACCTGTTAGTCTGTAATCACCTTTTTGGTAATGGGAGGAAGGAGCATTTTAGATGCAGCTTGGTAGTTTTTGAGGTATTCACCTTGAACTTTTTTCCTCTAAAGATAGCTGGTGCTAATATTTCAAATTATTTTAAAACCTCATGAACTGGTCATGCAAACAAAAAAACACCACTCGCTTTTCAGTTTCAGTTGGTGATTTTATACTGAACTAGAAATAATGGTTGTGGCTTTTTTTTTTTTTTTTTTTTAATTAACATTTATTTCTTCTGCAGTCCCTCCCAGAGCGACTCTGACCTACGATGAGGGCAGGGGGGCTGTCTGTCAGGCGTCTGGGGGAAAGCCAGCTGCTGACATCTCCTGGATCCCTGCAAGTAATGCCAGCACTGAGGAAGAAATCCATCACCCCAATGGAACAGTGACCAGGGTGAGCTACACAGGCTGGGGCAACAGCACCCAACCCACTGCCACCTGCCTGGTTACCCACCCAGCCACAAACCAGACTCTGTCCATAGACCTGACAAGTAAGTGCCCTTATAAACGCCCTTCATCCTGCTCCTGGGCTTCTCTGTGCTGTTCTGTGCAGAAGTTCCCATGGAAAGAAGGTCAGGGCTCTGTGGTTTGCTTAGTGCAGTTATAAGCCAAAGTGCACATTGGTAGAGAAATCAATAGTGTTGAGTTTTGAGTTAGTTGAAACCAAACATTTTGGGGCACTGTTTGGAGAAGCTTTCAGTGGGTGTTTCTTTCTACCCTGTTCTGTTTTACAAGAATTCCTCATTCTGTTTCCAGTGGGTAGACCTTGGCTGGCTGCCAGGTGTTCACCAAGCTCCTTGATTTTTCCCCCTTCTCAACAAGACAGGGAAAAAAATGCTGTGGAAAGCTCATGGGTCAAGATAAAGACAGGAAGAGATCACTCACCAATTACTGCCATAGGCAAAACAGACTTGAGGGAAATTAATTTAATTTATGGATAATCAGATCAGAGTAGAATAGTGAGAAACAAGAATAAATCTAAAAAAACCCTTCCTTGCAACTCTCCCCTTCTTTCCAGCCTCAGCTTCACTTCCAGCTTCTCTGTCTCCTCCCCCTGAGTTTTATAGGGAAATGGGGGTTGTGGTAAGTTCTTAACACTTCATCTCTGCTGTTCCTTCCTCCTCGTGCTTTTTCCCTGCTCCATTGTGGGGTTCCACCCACAGTAGACAGTCCATGAACTACTCCAACAGGAGTCCTTCCTGTGGGCTGCAGTTCTTCACAAACTGAAGCTGAATTTTTGTCCAGCTTCCCACAGCAGTGATAGAACACTGATAGAATGCTCCTTCTGAGGGCCAGAGGCAGTAAAGGGTAAAATTCAGCTTCTTCAGCTGGCTGTCTTGGAGCTATTAGACGTCTCTGTTGCAGGAGGATTTGTAAGAACAGCCAAATAAGTGCTCATATCACCAAAATATCTCAGTAGAGGCACAAAGGACAGACGTCAGCGTAGACAAATCATTAATAGCAGCATTTGGCAGGGATGGCTGGTCAGTTCTGTTGCTGCAGGGCTAATAATAGTTGAAGAAAAGGAGACCTTGAAGGCAGTTGAGTTGAAAATGAAAATGTATTTGTACACACAAATGACTGAGTGTGTGAGGCAGCTTCCTATTGCTGGTTGGCATCCAGACAGATCATCTGTTTCTCTCTGCTCCTTCGAGCTGTGGAGGCAGAGGATTAGCCTTTTCCTCTGGTTAAGGTGGGTAGTAACATCGTGTAGTCAGTGGATACTGATGTCTAGCTCTGTAACTTGCTTGTATTTCTCATCTCCCAGATGCTTCCCCCAGCCTTCCCTATCTCCTGATAGGAGGATCTGCCAGTGTTGCTGCTGTCACTGGTGTGACTTTATGCTTGATTTGCGGGTGCAGAGGTAAGTCCTTTGATGAACCTGGAGTGTATTACAATTCCATTGCTGACCATGTGCAGGTACAAGGACTTGTGCTTTATTACATGAGAATAGGGTGGGAACTTCAAAACAAGTTAAGAGTTGTGTAAGATCCATAGGTATTATGATATTGATGTGTTACATACATGTCAGAGAGTCATCCAGGATGAAAAGGGTTCATTCTGAGAATAGAATGAGTTTTGAGTTTTCAGAATTATCTTGATCCGCATTCACTGGCATAAAATTCTATATGTAAGAATGGCAGTTCACAAACTAGTCTAATGACTAGACACAAAGAAGCTCTCTTTACATCAGTAAGTGTAAGAATAGGCCAAGTATAGCTACATGAGTATCTTTCAGATTATTTTCCCTGCACAGGGCATGTTACATAGTTGATTTATTTCATGAACCAGGGCTGAACAAATATGGTGAGAGAGGGTTGACAAGAGAGGACAGTGAGTGAAGATGTGCACTAAAAGAGAAAAGAAGGGAAGGTGAGGAAAACAAAGTCAGGAGAAGAAAACGGGGGCAATTTTCATCAATAGTGGCAGCACTGACCAGTGCTTGCAGCACTTTGATGGGAGCCTGTCCCTGCCACAGGGTGATGTGTGTGTCTTTGGAGCAGGTGAGGGGAGGAAAAAGAATGGTCAGATGGGTTCCTTGGCCCACTGTATCTCTGCAGAGCTGAGGAAAAGTGCACTGAACAGAGTCACATCAGTCATGTCTCCCAGTGCTTGGTTTAACTACAGTTAAGTACCGTGCAGCCCCTCGCTCACTCCTCTCCACCCTGCCATGGCGGAGAGGAGAATCAGAGGAGAAAAAGTAAACAAACCCCATAGATTGAGATAAGAACAGTTTAATGATTGAAACTAAATCAAATACAACAGTACTACTAATAATACTAATGATGATACTAGTGATAATCATAGCAATATCAATAAAAGGTGTGGTGAAAATGAGAGTGAGAGAAGGAAAGAAAGTCTGAGAGAAACATGTATGCTGTAGTCTCACCATCCATGGATGGATGCCCAGTCCATCCCTGAGCAGTGACTGGTGCCTCCTGGCAAACTCTGCCTGCTTTATGTACTGAGCATGACTTTCTGTGGTGTGGAATATCCCTTTGGCCAGCTCAGGTCAGCTGTCCTGGCCATGCTCCCTCCCAGCTTCTTGTGACTCTCCTCGCTGGCAGTGCCTGGGAAGCTGAGAAGTCCTTGACTTAGGGAAAGCACTACTTAGTAACAACTAAAACATCAGTGTGTAATCAACATATTTCTCATATGGCACTGTACCAGCTACTAAAAAGAAAATGGACTCTATTCCAGTAGAAACCAGGACACTGAGAGTGACCAGAAGTTTTTATGAAGGGAAAAATGAAACAATAGTGTATTCAAGAGCAGGACATAAAAAATAAGAACTTAACCTATGAGTATATTCTGGAGAAAGTCTTTCAACAGCTGAGGACAGCTAGAGGAGAACCCCTGATATAACAACCTGTGTACCTTGCATCATCAAACCATTTTAATTTCCTGACATCCTACTTTCAGCTTTCCGGTCACGTCAGTTGGCACAGGGGCCAGCAGAACCATCTGCAGTAAGTGGGCTTCTGGTGTGTGCTTTGCTGGTTTTGGTGCATTCTTCACTAAAATGTGTAATTTAATTGCAATGTGTCTACTCTGACAAGACTCCCGTTTATGTCTGTGTGCAGTTGGAGGGGGGAGTGAGGAACACTGCATCTGGGAGGATGGCTGTTGCTTGGATGGCCCTGTCTTCTTGTATAATCAGGGTATCTGAGTGATTGTTTAAGCACTAGGTGTAGTGCATTTCCTGCCTATAGATTACATTTACAGTGCTAAACGTCAACTGTCCCAAAACTTAATGTTTTCATAATTCTGCTTCACAGAGTAATCTTAACTCTGATGTTTTGCTTAAGAATGTGTTTACTCTTGATGGCAGAAACCTGCTTGATTAAAGATCACGTGAAAACAGACATATTTAACAATGAGGGAAAAGAGTCCACTTTGTTTTGCTGTATTAGAGACAAACACAGTTATGAAACTCTTACTTTTTGAAGTTGCAGTTCCAATACCCAGGAGCTAGGAAACAGCGGTGATAAATTTGCCACCGCAAATTTTACTTCCTCTCTAATTCCAGTACGTCACGATCCATATTTAACAGAATATGCTGCTCTTTCCTCTGGGCTTCTGCCTCACTTAATGCACATTGAAAGAGCAATTATTTCATATTTTGTTTTCTGCTCACGGTTTAATTAATGGTCGTGTGCCTTGTTTGTTGCAAGCGAGTCAGAGTGCTCTGAAGTTGGAATTAATTTCCTGATAAGCTCTTCTGTGGCATTTAGGACAATTTGACTGATGGGAGTGGGAGCTGCAGAAATCAAAGTCAAAGGCTTACAGTAATTTTGGTTGCTTAAATTGGGTCGCTTTGTGGTCTGCCTGTTTGTTTGTTGGTTTGGTTTGTTGTTTGAGGTGTGGGTTTTTTTTTTTTTCCAGAAAAGCTGGCTTTGCTCATTATCATCTATTTTGGTGAAGATACCAACATTTCAGAATTTGTTTTTGATCACATTAAGAAATTTTCAAAGGGTGTCCTGTTTAGGCTTTGTGCAGGCTGTTCTTGCTTGGAGAGTTCAGAGAAGTAACTCCTTCTGCAAAAATAATGTTACCTACCAGGTTTCTTCTGCTCTTGTTTTTTTTTTTTGGTTTTGTATTCTCTATAGGAATGATAATTCCACAAAATCCTACAGCAAAATGTAATGGTGCATGTTGTTCTTTCTAGGAATTGCAGACTAGGAACTCCAAGTCCGCACCCTCACACGTCTTAGCAGAGACAATCTACGAGAATTACATTCCAGGATCTATATATATGAACCAATGACAGTGCAGGCACAAGCAGTCTGATACCAGCTCAGCTACTAATGAGACTCAGTTACCTGAAATACTGCAACTAATAAACCTCAGACCTTACCCACAAAGGAAAGCCTTTGTCTTTCCTGATGGTGGGGGAGGAAAAGCCACTTTGGCACATTGTTTTTCTCAATATATCAGGACAGGTCTTGAAACAGATGAAACTTTTAAAGACTGACGTGGGAAAACACCTACCTGAATTTTGTTTGGAAATGGACTCCGAGGTATGTGCAGCCTTTCCTCAAAACAATAACTGGTGTATTTCTGTGCCAGGGAAACAGACTGCTGGTGAAAATATAGCACTTTTTATCCATTTTAGCAACTCGATTGTCTTTGCAATTTTGTGTTGGGAACCAGAAAGTGACACGGGGGACCCCAAAATATTGAAGGTCAAAGAAACACATCCAGAAGAGTCACAGAAATAAGAGAGTTTATGATGGTTTGGGGGGATTTTTTTTTTCCCCCTGGGTAGATAGTTGCATGTGGCAAAAAAAAACAACCAAACAAACAATTTGAAACTCTAATGGATATGGAAATGAGAAATAACAGTGGACGATTTTTGAAGATTCTTTTTAAAGTAAATGTGCAAATATTTAAATGCTTACCTACAGGATTTCCGTGGCTATTTGGGTAAATCTTTGTTGACCAGTTTCCGAGAAGCTGAGATCACACCACGGTTTTACGGAGAACAAGAGTGTTAAGCTGGGTAAAATGCAGGTGGTGTGCATGTTTAAAACAAAGAAAAAAACCCCAATCCTAGACACACCATTTATTTCTTCTCATCCTCGTGTCCCCAAGCTGAAAAAAAATCACACAGACCAGTTGTTTATTTCAAGTATCGTTGGTCAGATTTGTCAAACCTTCCAAACACTAATGCTGCAGAAACTGTACTCAGATGTGTGTTTTGAATGGCCTTTGCCTGCTCATTGCCTCAAGAAGTCATCTCTACTCCATCAGCGTCCTCAGGCTGTCCTGCTGCAACTTCTCAGAAAATTAGCTTACAGCATCGTAGTCAGACTTTGATTATAACCAGTTTACTGCCAACAAAAAGCTCAAGTTATCAACCCAGAGCTCAGGCAAACCCACGTGTTGAATGCATTAAAAGGTCTCAGCTGCCTAATTGTTGTATCTTCCTTCTGCGGTAAAATTGGCCCTCATCCTTTTCAAGCTTGTTGTGTGTGATTAATAAAACTTATTAGGCCAAAGAGAATAATGTGGCTAGTGGGGGTGGTTTTAAGAAAGCCTGGGACACGAACAATGCTCCGAGGCAGAGAGTGGTAATTGAACAAGCTCCCTTAATTTTCTGCTCACCTTTTGCATGTGTTACAATAGCAGCACAAGTGGCAGGAAGGTTCAGACACAGAGTTGGCTTCTTTTTCAGCTGTCTGCAGTTCACTGCAGCTGCTGACCACAGGAGTAGGTATTACAGTCAGGCTGCCAACAGGTGATAACAATTCTAGTGGGCCTGTCAGCTCTGCTGAAAGTCTTTGGAAGCAGGAAGAGAGGATTAGCTGAGCAGGGGCCCATGTAGATACTTGGAAAGGAAGGCCTTGGTGCTTGGGATAAGACAGAGATTTGGGAGTTGAATGATTTTGTACAGAAGAAGAGAGAGGAAAATAGGAGAGACTGGCAAAGGGACAGAGAGAACAAGACAAAGAGAGCAAGCTTGCTGTTGGGTTATTGCTGCTTAATAGAAGTGTGACTAACTACTATTTCCATTCTCCCTGACTGTCAGTGGGTACCGTCACTGTTGGTGGTGACTGGTGAAGGACAGGTTTTTGCCACACAGTGAGCTCTCATCGTGGGCTTTGGTGGTTTCCTTCCTGCCTGCCAAGCACCAGAGCAGCGATGTCCTGCATCTTGGTCTGATGAGCTGCATACCACAGGACTGAAAGCTGTGCCACACACACTTGAGGGGGATGAGAGAAGGGAACGAAAGACCCTGCAGTGCCCCAGTGGCTCACCAGGGCTTTAACTCTTTCTCTGTCAGAGAGGCTTGAGCTGGGTTTGCAGCTACGTCTGCTTCTGCCAGCTCTCTCTCTCCTCCCCAGGAGCAGGACTGCGGGGCCAGGGCAGCAGGGTGGGTGCTTTCCCCCTGCACTGCCTGAGAGCTGCCCACAGGCACTGGTGGCTGCCATCTCCTGCCCCAGATGGCTTCTCCCACACTGGTTGCTGGGAAAGTGCCTTTTCCTTACCTGGATATAATTTTGCAGCTCATCTGTTGAGTCTATCACTAAAGTATTTTCTGCCATGCTGCCTTTTGTATAGGATAGGAATCTTGGTATAACCCAAAGAACAATTCAAATTTTGTGAGTATATTTACTGTGGTTTTTTTCCCCTCTTAATTGCAAGAACATTTTTGGTGACCCCTTACTGTTTTTATTTGCACTGAAAGCAAATTTAAGCAAGGCAAGTTTTTTCAGTCTGCAAACTCCTCCACATTCTTCTGTGGCCTTGTCAAAATGTCCAGAAAAATGCTGACTGTTTGTTGAATAATCATTGTGAGAGTCACTAAAAGGCAATGGCAATGGGAATTGGACTGAGTTATTTGCACATTGTCACAAAAAAAAAAAAAAAAAAAAATTAAAAAAAAGCCTGGGAGCATGACACTGCTGTTTCAGATTGACTATTTAGTGAAATGCACAGCTGACTGAATGTCACTTGAGCTTTTTAGCACCAGATGTGATTATAGATGAAAATGCTCCTGTTTATTGTGTGGATTTTCACTCACAATGTTCATAGGGCAGTCTTTGTAATAATGATGATGTCTGCTTTCCAATTAATCTAGCAACAGTTTATCTTCTGGAAATAGCAGGTGTTGTGATGCCACTGAACAGTTCTTTATTCTCTTTCTCTTCACTGAATATGGAAAAAAATAGGTGACAAATAGTTATGTTTAGAGCCTCATAAATTGGAATGTAACTTCAGAATATGAACAATATTTGTTTAAAATTCAAAATTTCAACAGCAGGGCTGAAATGAAGAAAGTAAACAATTTTACTGCAGACTTTGGAAATGGGGCAAATATCCAGAGGGTATTTGCCAGTTCAGTGAAAAGCTTTGTTTCCTAAGTTGGAAATTGCAGCTGTAATTCTTGGTCTAGCCTTCTTGACATCAATTTGTCATAGCTTTTCTTCTTTGATGGGAAAATAATGCTTTCCATGGTTCTCCTCTAATAGCTGTAACACCTGTGATATCTTTGTGACTTGCTCTTTCTGACTTTGTGAAATCTTTGATGTCAATGATAACTTTCCTCAGCTACTTGACTTGGTATCCACAATCTGTATGTCCCTGTGATGTGCTGGAGGAAGTGAAGAGCTCATGATTGAACCCAAATTGTCTCCTCAAATCTCTCATGCACTAGTTTTCTCAGTTTCTCAGTTTTTATCTTCTCCATGTATTATATTATCCAGTTCTCTTTCCTTCTCTTTTTGGCATCAAATGTAATTTTTTCTTCATTCAGTTGCTTAATTTTATTGGTTTTGGGTGGGGTTTGTGTGTGTGTGTGTAACTTCTCCTTAGAAACGTATTTACTCCAGGCCTCCTTCATTTTTTTTTTTTCAACACATAATGGAAAATTAATCACTCTTTGCCATAAACCTTTTCTGTGCACCTACAAAATCCAAACGCAAATTATGCAGCATTTAATTTGTTGTTGGTTGACATCTATCTTACGTAATCAAGGAATTGCTAAGGTTGAAAAAGACTTCTAAGACTATCAGGTCCAACCATTAACCCACCACTAGTATGTTCACCACTGAACTGTGCCCCCAAGTGCTACATTTACATGTTTTATGAACATATTCAGGGATGGTGATTCCACCACTTCCCTGGGCAGCCTATTCCAATGCTTGACCGCCCTCTCAGTGAAGAAATATTTTTCTGAATATCTAATGTACAACTCCCCTGGTGCAACTTGGGGCCATTGCCTCTTGGTGTTGGTGCTTTGGATATGGGAGAGGAATATTGTGAGGGACTTTAATGCCTTGCAGACAAGATTCAAAATCTCAGGAGTTATCAACTGAGTAGCAACTCCTCTGAGAAGTCAGTGGCCCTTGGCTGGAACACTGACTCCTGAAGTAAGAGTGTATTGCTCCTTGTGAAGTGCTCTGTCAGTGCTGCACAGAGGGGCATGCTCCTCTGCTGTGTTCCATGGGACATGCTGCAGGATAGGATTAGCAATCGGTGTCTGCAGATTTAGGGTTGTGCAGTACCCTCCAAGTCACAGTCAGGTTATTTCCTTGTAACTGAGCTTCTCTTTCCATGTGTTTCAAGCCACAAAAATGTACAGACACTCCTTGTCCTTGCTTTAGCTGAGTGTGTCTCAGTAGTGCCTCAGCTGAGCAGCAATTCCACATTGCTTTTGAGAAGATGTCAGGTTAGGAAGATACTTGGACTCCAAAAATATTTACAACTTCTACCTATTCCTGAAACTTTTAGAAAGAAACAAAGCTTAAAAAAATGAGAAAGTGTATTGGGCTTACATGGGAAATTTTGGTAGTGGGAGGGCTGCAGTGGTGGCTTCTGTGAGAAGGACAGCACCCTCTGGAAAGGAGCCATGCTGGAGCAGTCCATGAAGAATTGCAGCCTGTGAGAAGGCCCCACGCTGGAGCAGTTTGTGAAGGACTGTATCCCATGGACAGGAACTCACTGGAGCAGGAGGACAGAGTGAAGAAGGAGCAGCAGAGATGAAGTGTTATGAACTGACTCCTATTCCCCATCCCCCTGAACTGCTGGGGGAGAGGGGGTTATGGGTAAATCTGGGAAGAAGAGGGAGTGGGGACAAGGTTGTTTTTAATTTTGTTTTTATTTTTTACAATCCTACTCTGTTATCAATTGGTAATAAATTATTTTGGTCATTGGCAATAAATATCGGTAATAAACCATTTTCCCTTGTCAAGTCTGCTTTGCCCATTCCACTAACTGGTGGGTGATCACCCTGTTGTTGTCTTGACCCCTGAGCTTTTCCATCATGTTTTCTCCCCCTGTGCTGCTGAGGAGGGGCAGTGAGAGAGCGTCTGGCTGCCAGCCAAGGTCAATGCACCACACAAGGCTTAGTCACTAGCAGAGCTGTAATAGGAGAGAGGATGCTGTAAACATCAGATTCTAAACTATTAAGGCATTTTATGCTGATGTTACATCTCTGGGTCTTCTGGTTTTAATCTTATCGCTGTGTACTGAGCTCTGAAAATTTCATTTCCACTCATTCTATTCTCTCAGCTGTCAATAAGTACTGCTGAGCAAACAAAGGTAAGTGCTTTTTGGATTGATTTTTGTATCACTTCTGCCACAGTCCAACAGAGTTTATGTTGTCATAGCATAATGTTTGTATCTAGTCGTGCTTATATTTTAGATTTCCATGTGTATCTCTGAAAAAGGAACCACGGACAGCCACCCTGAAATCCTTTTTGTGTTGGATTTATGATCTCTGAAGAACACAACCCCCACTTCTGTGCAAAACAAGAGGCCACATGCAGAACAACGTGCTTAATACATAAATGTCTTGTTGTACTCACTTCATCTCTTGTGTGAGAGGGGTGTTGTGTGGAATAAACAGATGAGTGAGCCAACTGCTGAAAAGCTCTGGCCTGGCTCTTTGCCTTTTTCTTCAACTTGCTTGAAATATTCAAATCAGGAAGATTAAAATCGAACACCACCAGTCAGTGTATTGTTAAGGCTGCCTCCTTCATCAGGCAAGTTATTGCCTGCAAAGCTATGATACTTTCAGGAGCTCTGCCTGCTCCCAGGTCTGAATATCTACCACCTGCACTTAGTATCACATTCTTTATCATTGTCACTCTTGTGTAATCAACAGTGGCTGCCAATTTCATGGTGCTACAGATAGCAAAAATAAAAATGTACACATACCCACAAACATCTTGGATGCTTGTGTACATTCTTCTGTGTGTGTGTGTGAAGCTGTGAAAAAGTTATGTGGGTTTTTTCCTTGAGAAATTAATTTCTTCATAATTTTCCATCAACAGATAATCTCATTATATATAAATGTTGTGAAAGACCTTATAAGATAGATAGACACATGAAGGATAAAATGAAAAGTTGCTGTGGTAACCATAACCTGAAATAAATCTTTCTTTTGTGCACTCAAAATCCCAGTCTTTGTCTTCTATTAGAATATTGTTTGCATATCATTTCTCCCTTTTAGAAAGAATCTGAATTGCTGATACACAAATGGAAATCCCATCTTGACTGTGACTGTAAAGTGCACCTCAGATTAATGGAATTTTTTTTTTTTCCTTTCCTGTATTTTAAGCCTCTCCCTTGTCTTGGTATCAGTCTGCTGTAAGGCAGAAAAACATTTAATCCTTGGTGGTCAGTACTGCCCATCTAAGCTCAGCTGCAGCAGTTTGGAACTGACGATCTCATTGCTTTCATGAAGCTAATTTTGGTGCAGGAAGCAGCTTGGGATAGGGCATAGAGGAGAGAATAAGAAAGACTAAAGAAGATGCAAAGGCACGGAGGGAATGTTTTTCTAAACACAAAACATTCTTTAGCTCTCAGCTGCAGCTGTCATCATCCCTCTGTAGCACGTTCTTAGAAAAACACATTTCAAACGGGGGCTGTCAAATGAGCAAAAAGCGACTTGAGCTCTGCGTCGAGCAACCGCTTTGGTAGCGAGGGGCTGGATCCCACCAAAGCATCCGTGTTCTATCCCTGGGACCCCTCTGTAGCTGTTGTTTTCTGGAGTCATCTGTGGGCAGACGCATTCACACCCGTGTTAGCCCGGGTCAGGAATGTGCTTTTGAAAGGAAACTCCCCCACGGTCCCTGCTCGCTGTGCTGGGCTCGAATTGCCAAGCAGCAGCCTCGGAGCACACAGCAAACACTGCATCTCTTCCTGGGCAGCAAAGGCAGAATATTCACCCCAGGGGTTCACCTCATGCCCTTCAGCTGCTAATGGGCGTTCAGTTCACAGGATCAGACCGGAGCTACCCTAAAATAAAATCCCCCCCCAACCCATACTGTGCCCTGTCAAATCACTCCTGCTGAGCTACACAGCTGATGAGATAAACTTAGCTTTTGTTAAACAAGCTCTTCCTGCAGTGTGATTTTTTTTTTTAAATCTCCTTTATATGCAAGAAATAACTTGAGCATCAGCTCCAAGAAGGCACTGAAAAATGCCAATTTGCAGTGCTCAAGTATTGAAGATGTCTCTTAATGATTACACAAAGGATGTGCACGGAAAAGGTGGGGCCAAATACCGAGTGTGCTCCTGTTACGTGATTCTTGGTCTAGCAAAAATCATTAGAGAGTGATTCTTCTGGTGACCTGCTGAAACTGGATGGCTTGGCAAGAAAATATAGGAACTGTGGTTGCATAAAGGCATTATTAATGGCTAAGCCTCATGTTTTCTTCCCAAATGCTGAAGGACGTAAGATCAATCTGCACAATTATTTGCAAATGCATGAGTCCCATTTCACTTATTCAGTAGTTTTATATATATATATATATATATATATATATAAAGCTGGCAAAGAATTTCTACTGTTATTGCACAACAGCTTGCATTTAAAAAGCCACTGTGCTTAAGTGCAAATTGAGAATTAGCATATTTGGAAGGAAAAAAAAAAAGAGGAGGCGTGCATCAAAAAAAAAGTCAAAAAACCAAATGCTTGGAATACATCTACTAGATGCAATGCCATGATCAGTCCCAGACCTGGAGTTCACCCTCAGCAAACATTTTAGATACAGACACTACCTGACAGGCAGGCAATTTTTTTCCCTTTCCTGTTCTATTGCCATTAATGCAGAGCTCAACCCAGTAGAATGTGATCGAATTTGCTCTGAACCAGCACTTGTGTGACTCTGTGCTGCATTGTGTCCTACCCCTGGCCACGGTAGGGCAATTGGAACTAGATGATCTTCAAGGTCCCCTTCCAACCCAAACCATTCTGTGATTTTATGATTTGAATAAGGAGCTGGCTGCAAAAAAAAGCTATCCATTGTGAAACATTGTGAAACCCACCTTTCTTTTAGGAACACAGAAGTGACATCCTGGCAATGGCTTGAGAATGTTTTAACTTTCTGTAATATTTTACAGGATGATTCAGAATGGCAATACTAGACAAGAACATTTTTATTTTGGAGATGAAGATTAGGTGGTTATTTATGAGCTTCATCTCAAATTATTTAAGAAGGCTTATGGACTTATTTGAATCATCTCTTAATAACCACTTAATAACATGCCCCCCATAATGACTTCAATATCTGTTAACCATTTTTTAGGTGTATGTTTTTAATCGCTAAAACTACCTGCAGTGATGACTTATGTGAAAAAATACTTATGCTGGTGGTTGTAACCCAAATTTTTTGTGATTTACATATGGGTCTCCCGAAGAAACTAAATGGCCTGAAATGAAAACACAGAAATGAAAAGGCAAATATGGTGGTTTGGGAGTTCTGCTGCTGAAGAAAACAATCAGCAAGTAGCAAAGGAAGCAGAAGTGGCAAAGATGAGCAAAGCAGCTCAGTCCAAAAGAGATGCAAAAGTCAAAGGACTAGTAGCTCAAGGCTTCAAGGGGGGAAAAAGAAGCAACATAGAGAATTATTAAATCCTAAAGGAAAAAAACAAAATAGCAAGCTGGTCAGGCTAGTTGGACAGCCAGGCAATACTAGGTCATTTGTTGAGGCTGCCAGTGCCATCATTGTCAACAGAGCTGGTGGCAGAGGGAACCCCAAAGCACAGGGATCTGTCCCAGGGAGACGTGGGAAGCGATGCTGCCCCTTCTGCCTGCCTCTCCTTGGCCCCTGAATGCCTTATCAGGGTCATGAGAACAGTAGTTCTCAGCCTCACAGCTCAAAAAGATCCCTTTATGTATGTTAGCTGACAACTAATTGATTTACACTTCACAGTTCCATGTGTGTTACTTCTTTGCCTGGCTGCTGGTGCCCAAACAAACTGACCCAAAGGAGAAGCTGTGACTTGGGCATGTGCCCAGGATAAAGGATAGTAGGGAGAACACCTCACCTGCCCCCAAAAAGACATATAGAGGAATGGGAACAATGCTGGCTGAGGAAAAACTGGGTAGGTTGTACTAGTGAGCGGGAGGATCATGGACTGCATCCCTGAGGAAGGACTTGGGACAGGGTATCGAGGCTGAAAAAGATCCTGAAGGTCACAGGAAGGACCAGCAGCGGATTTTTCCCTGTTAAGACAAGTATCAGTGCCTGAAGTGATTTAAAAATAAGTGTGAAAGTGATATTCAAGAAAGACTATGTTCAGGTGAATCTGGTGAAATACTCTCAGTCTCTGAAAGGAAATGTCAAAGGCAGATCAGTACAGTCAGTACAAGGATTGTGGTTAGAAGGAAAAGCCATGCAAAGGGGACTCATTTGAGGGTGGACAGTGCTGAAGACAGAGCTTCTTGGGATCACATTTATCAAGCTTATGACATTTAAACTAAGAAATGAGTAATTTGGTTTGGGAGAGTAGTGAAATCCTTACAGCTATTTTTAGAACAAAAGGAGGAGGGCAAAAAGGGAGCAATACTGCTGCCAGCTGTAGCCAAGTGGGCAATATCTGGAGTCAAATTACTTACTCTGATCTGGCTTGAAAGTGTGTGATCAATAGGAGACAGCAGACACGCCCATGTGTTCATACCAAGCAAGTGAATTGCAGGTGATATGCAGAGCATGAAACAGGATATGACATTGACTGCACTGAGGTGGAAGAGCAGCAGTGATTATTACATGACAAGAGCAATCATGTTGGAAATGCACTGCACAGAAATGATGGAATAACAATTTAAAGATACTGGAGGAGTAGAAACATATTTTAAAGGTGTTAAGGAAAAAATGTGATAATGTGGATAACGCAGATTAGTTTTGATCAAAATTATTCCAGGGAAAGATGTCAAAGGAGGCCCTTCTGGGACAGTCTGGGGAGTTGAATTTGGATATGAATAAAATTATTGAATGCTGTTAGAGAGAGAAATACTCCAGAGGTTTGTATCACAGGAAATGTTCTTAGTTATTGAGACCGAACACCATTAGCAACCATACACCATGGTTGTGACAACAGAAGATCTGTTATCTGTTTAACTCTACAGTCAATGAACCAGAGGGGGATATGACTTAAAATTTTGTTCCTGTGACTAACATTAAAATCTTAGAGGGGGTAGTTGCAGAACCAGCCACTGAGTGAGCAAGTGAGGCTGTTTTACTTGATATGTGACCTGGGACGTGGGTCTGTGACAGGTATTGTTAGTTTGAAAAGAGAAAATCATGCACAGGTGGAGGGAACTAAATGAAGAATGGACCAAGAAGCTCAAGGTTTAATTTTAAATGAAGAATGGACCAAGAAGCTCAAGGTTTAATTTTAAATGAAGAATGGACCAAGAAGCTCAAGGTTTAATTTTAAATGAAGATGGGAATTTCTTTATTTTAAAACAAAGGAAACAACAGCCCTGACAGCTCTACAATTAAGGGTAGATTCTCTTGAAATGGACATTAGGAACACAGGGAGACCCTCCAAGATTGGGGAAAAATGGTTGCCCTGCAAAAAGACCTGCCTTAAGGATCAAGGAACTCAGGGAGAAAATGGGAATTGCCAACAGCTGTGCAATTGCACTGGTGGCCTTCCAAAATACCTTTAAATGCTGAGCAGAGAGGCCTCTAGGGTTAGTGTGAGCAGAGCAGCCGCGGTGGGAACAGTGCCCTGCTCCAAAACCCTCACCACATCCCTGTAGTTTGGGAGAACTGGGGGATTCTGTGGGGCTGGTGTTTGGAGACATGCATGCTCTGTAAGTAGAAAAGGGGTGTGTGTGTGTAAGAATCACGACAGATGCGGAAATGTTGGGGTGTGTGTGTGTTTTGTTTGTTTATTTTCTTTTTAACAATGGGAGACTTCTGGTCCAAATTTACTTTTAATGAGGGGCCAGGGCAGGCTTATGTGTTGGCCCAGGAACCCCCATAGGCTGAGGTTTCTGTCTGAAGCAGAAGAGGGTCGGTCTAAGCAGTGAAAAGATTAGAGACATAAAGTCAACAAGCCTTTTAATGCAAAGTCTTAGGAAACTTTAATTATCAATTGCATCACAAGGTAAAATAAATTCATCTCAAAGGTGCTTGGGCAGAGATGGAAACTAATGAATCTGCCTTGATGCAAGGTAGACATTCAGGATGAGTCCCATAGCTTTTTTTTTTTTTTTTTTTTCCTTTTGTGCCTCTTTCTTGGCAATGGGGAGAATAAATGGACACAACAGAAATGCCCAAGGAGGATGTGCCTCTTCTCAAATCCTGTGGTGGCTGTATTTGGATCAGAAAGCTGCTGGTGACTGTGATGATATGGTAAGAGTCAACTGTCATGGAAGTGGCTCTGCTTGACCCATGTTTGTGCTGTCACTCAGAAGAATGTCTGGTTTATTCTTAGTTTGGGTTTGGTGTTTTTTTTTTTTTTTTTAATCCCCATTTGCTTGGGGAGGACTCTAGCTTTTTGGAGACAAGGTAATATCTGTATTTCTGCACTTCACTGGTTTATGCTCAGAAAAACTCTGGGTGCTTGGCTTTGCTCTCTTGACTTTGCTCACTTGCAAATGTGCAAATGGAAAAAAACCCCACAAATTTGTGGGCAGTAACTCTGCAAATAGAAGGTATGGATCAGATTCTGGCTGCCTTGTGGTCTGTGAAGCCTCTCTGGGTACAGCAGTGGGCCACCTGTGAAGAAGTGGGTTGTACTGATGTGAGAGAAGATCACGATGATGGGTTTAGAGCAAGGAAATTACGACAGTGTGTGGTACACAGTATGAAAGGAGGAAAAAGAAATACACCTCTAAAAGGCCATGAGGAAAGGGTAGCAGAGATGTCAGTCTTTTGCTGGATTAATAAAGGATTATTTTGTATCTGCCTTTTGGGTAACTTAGCAGTGCTTTAAATGTATATACAGCCAGACCAGAAAATGCACTTCTGAGGGAAGTGGTAACTCATAAAAATGCCTTTGCCTGGCAACAAGGACCAGAGTCATCTGGAGCATATTCATGCTGACCTGCTCTGTGTTGTTTCCACAGCAGGATGCCAAGCAAGTGGCAAGCTGTACTAATTGGTCAGCAGGGGATTTTCTTGTATAAAAATGGCCCTCCAAAGGCTCAGAAGTGACCATAGCCTAGTGACAGCAGCCTATATAGCAGGAAATGTTTTGTATTTGAGTGGAAGTGCTAAAGGGGTATAAGGCTGCCAGCTGCCCTGGCTGTACGTGTGGGCTGGCCTCTCTCTGCCTGCAGTGACCTGTGGGCCAGCATGTTCTCGTGCTGTCCTTCTGCACTTGCAGGCAGAGGGGACACCAGCTCAGTTGAACAGAGAGAGAGGGTGCTCTCTTTCGGTCACAGATTGTGGATTTTACTCCTCTTGGTTGTGCTTCAAGCCTGGATCATGGTCAGTCTTCATATCCTCTACCAGGGCCTGGGGAAGTTCCTCTCTTTATTTGTGTTTGGTCATTAATTTGCTTCATTTTATCTCAGGGTGTTTGACAGATACCTTGTGTAATGTATGGAAGATAGCTCACTTTGTGATCTCTTGTGGTGTTGATGATGACATTTAAACTTCCCTGATCCAGTAATGAAACTCCTGTGGTGCCATTTGAGGGAGGAGACCTCGTGTGCCAGAACATCTGTCAGGAATTGCCACTCAGTGACGGAGAGAAATAAATTGAGATAGGGGACCTAGGGAAGGAGTTTACTTCATACTTGCTTATGATATGGTGAACTTCTGCAGGTAGAAATAGTCCCTGTGGTATTTCTGCATCAAATAGGTGTTGAATATTGTGAGAGTACTATCTGGCGAGAAATCCTACCCACGCTTTCCTGGGCAACTGAATAGGATGTGGTTTGCACCACCTTACGACCATGCTAAATGTAGAGTTACTGTTTGTACAGCTCCCTAAACAACCTGAAAATGTGAGTTCTCTACTATTTAAAACTAGCTTGTCTTCAAGGTGTCTGAATATTTGCAATTACCCAAGTCCTACTTTCTTTATAGAAATATATTCCACAATAGATGGGAATGAGATGGGATCATACTGCCACTTTGTATTCCCTTGGAAATGCAGGATACATAACTCTTTAGTGGCCTCACACTTCTTACTGAAGATGTGAATTGATTTTTTTTTTTTTTTTATCTTTGGTTTGAATTTTTGTTTCTTTTTCCCCTTAGAATTTCAAAACCTTGGAAGGAAATTTCCAGGGCTAGTGATTTTTTTTTTTTTTTAAAAATCTGTATAACAGTGAAAGAAAGCATATAGGACAGCAAAAAAGAAGAGATGCTGACATAAGCACGAGAATCAGAAAATCTGTCATAACTTTCCTCTCTGTTTTGCAAAACATCTCAAGTGGCTCCTGTGCTGCCTATATTAAAAAAAAAAAAAAAATCAAGCTGCAAGTGAATTGCATAAACAGTTGTAGATTCACTTTTCCAGAAACAGGAATGGAACTGGACAGCTGACAGGGACCAACTGAAGCACTTGGATATAAATCAGTGGTTAGGCAATGCAAGAGAGACAATTTCTTAGCATGAAAAATGCCAGGGGAGTCCTTTCAGCTCCCAAGTGCTCTTCTTGCTCAGAAAAAAACTGCTGTCATGAATCCCTTATATTTGGATCTGAAAACTCTGAAAAGGATCGTTTGTGACACTTTTGCTCTATGTTTGTGCACACATTTGTGTGGCCTATTTGTTTCTCTTTCTACTTGTTCCAGTCTCAGCTGAGACTTTAAAGCTTCTCTACACAGTACCTTGAGTTTGCATTGATGTTACAACCCAATCACACCTCAGATGCTCCCAAATTTTTTTTATTGTAGTCTTTTTTTTTTTTTCCCTTCTTCTTTCAAAGCTGACTAGGTGATTTCCTGCAAGTTCTTGGATTTCTCACATGGGGACTTCTTCAGTCTATTTGTGATCTTGTTACAGGAACACAGCAAAGACATCTATTAATTTCAACACTTTCTCCTTCTTGCCTCTATGCTGCTATGGTATTCTAATGCCTTTCTTCTCCATTTCCATCCTTCTCAATCTGCCTCTCTCTCTGTTGAGACCACTCACCTGAAGCTGTCGCTGTCTGAGTTTTGGGTACTTGGATAAAGTTTATTGATGGAGTACACCTGGGCTGTAATCATCCCTCCACTGCTGCAGTCAGCTCTGAACTGGGTACTCCAAATGCAGTCCAGTAAAGAGGCAAGACAAGGGTTCAGGTTCCTGGGATGCTGAAAATGTGTTTGTTTTGCTCAAGCTCCATGAACTTGGAGGGTTTGTAACCTGCTGCCCAGTATGCCACCAAATCCAGATGTGCTGTCAGTAGACTTTAACAGAAAATGTGTGAAGACAGTAAGACCTAAATTATGTTGAAGTGTGAATAGTTTTTCTTTCCTGGAATGGGATTCCAGCCATTGATCAGTCATTTTGGAGCACAATTCTCCACTGCCCTGTGCCTTGCTTTGTACTTGACACCAGTCCGGTATGAGAGGGGCTCCAGCTTTTGGAAATCAGGATGTCTTGACCACTTTACACAGTACTATGCAACAGTAAAAGGTGGGGAAGAGCAACTGTGAACAAAACCTCTAGCCTAGTAACTGCAAACAAGTCCAAATAAAAAATATTTACTATTATTAATATTGTTACGAGTTGAGTGGCTATTCCCTTAGTGGTTAATATTGCTCATGACTTCTTAGAATTCAATCCTGAAATAAACCAAATAACACACCAAGAAAGAAACATCTTCTCTAGAAAGTTTTACCTGTCACCAAGGCCTATATTATTAGGCATCATCAGCTCCCCTGGTCTCTGGTGATTTGTAATTTTTTTCCACCTAATAATGTACACTTACAAACTGCATAGGTGTCTCTGCATACCATTTTGAATGACAGTTCTTTCTGACCTTTGCGTGGGAGGTTGCACAAACATCGCTGAACTCTCTGGACTTGTCAACTATAATTGAAATGCCCTGGAGTCTCATTCAGTTAACAAAATGGTACATAAACTACTTCAGTCTTGAAGCAGCCATGAGAGGGAGCAAATGTCATGTTCCATTCTCCTTTGTAGGAAGCCTCCTTTGCTGCTGGAGGCTGGTTGTCCCAGGAGCCTCATGCTGCGGAACCAAGCCAAAGGAAAGTTGTATCACAACTCTGTTCCCTTCTCCCACTGACTCAGTCTTCAGCTTGCTGTGTATTTGGTGCCTCTCTTGGTCTGTCATCCTAGTAATGATCCCTTCATCAACTTTTGACTAAAACTTTCCTGTCACATATGTGGGTCAGTGTTTCACTAAGTTTCTAAACCATCAGACACTGGGGGGGCATCAGCCCCAGAATCAGTGGCTGGTTGAGGAAGGTGATTGTCACACTCTTCTCATATGAGTCCTGTGTGTAGTTTTGGGTGTCACAATATAAATAAGAAGGATATAAAGCTATTAAAGAGTGTCCAAAGGAGAACTTATGAAGATGATGAAGGGTCTATAGGGGAAGCCATGTAAGGAGCAGATGAGGTAACTTTGTTCAGCCTGGAGGAGACCTTATTGCAGTTTACAGCTTTCTCATAAAAGAAGCAGAGGGGCAGCCACTGATCTCTTCTCTCTGGGAGCGAGTGACTGGACCTAGGGGAATAGCATGAAGCTGTGCCAGGGGAGGTTTACGTTGGATATTAGGAAAAGGTGTTTCACCCGGATGGTGGTTGGGCACTGGAACAGGCTCCACAGGGCAGTGGTCACAACACCCAGCCTGACAGAGTTCAAGAAGCGTTTGGACAAGGCTCTTGGGCACACGATGCGATGCTCGGAGCTCCGCTGGGCGGAGGCCGCTAGAGGGACCTGCCTGCCCGGGGAACGGCTCCGGTCCAGGCGAGCGGCAGCGACCCAAAAACCCCGACCCCGCAGCGGGTCTGCAGCGGCACGAGTGGCCTGGGACGGCGAGAATAACCCAAAATCGCCTCCCTTTTCTCCTGTTTGCAACCCGCTGTTCGTGTACTCGTGATTGCTCGCCCGCAGCCCGGGTGCTGAGCCGAAGCTGCTCTGCCGTGTGAGAGCTCGCTGACAGCCCACTCCTCCCTCCTTCTCCCTGGCACCCCTTTCCTCTGTGCTGTGTTTCTCTCTGCATCTTAGTCAATAATCCATCACTCTTCTTCTGGTTTTCCTTGTGCAGCCAAGGATGAGAGAGCGCAGAGCAGGTTATCATTCCATAGCCTTCCTCGTTCCCCTGGAGGATCTTTTAAGGAGAGCTTTTTTTTTTTTTTTTTTTTTTTTTTTTTTTTTTTTTTTTTCCCCCAGTCACGTGAAATAAGTCAAACTTTCTACTGAGGTAACTCTGATCCTTCACTCACGGTGTGCAGTGTGGTGTGGGTGAGAATAGTCAGAGTGTGGAATGGGGTGAGAAGAAGGGGTGGTTCAAGGAGCATTATTAGACTTATTTTCTCTTAAATCTAGACTGCTTCTTTATTTCTGTTTTATGTCTTGCTTGCAGGTTTAGAGCTTGGAGGGTATTTCAGTTGCTTTTTGTTATTCTTCTCCAGTCAAACAAAAGAGAGGAGCAGTGGAGTAAATTGGTCAAGAAGTACTTTAACAACATGTTCAGTGAGCTGGAGAGGCAGGTGAAGGCCGGGCTGGGGAGGATTGGCATCCACCAAGGTATTTAACAAGGACAAGCAGGAAACATCGTTGTGGCTTGACTGTAACTCATATTTGTGAAATCTGTGAAATGCAGGCTAAGCATATACCCCTGCCATGTCTGAAGCAAGGGACAAAATCTGCATTCATATTCCGTGTACTCAAGGTGGCTTTTGAGAAGCCAAGAGGGAATCCTTGGGATATAGAAAACATTTTAAAAGGTGTCCTTTCATACTAGTAATTTTTATTTCTCTATTGCCGGTAGCCTTTAAAATCCCAGCACTTGCAGTTCCCCAGTCTCACTGACTGTGCATGCCTGGTGCTGACCAGCATTGTCACACTAATCTTCAAGAGGGATCATGTGTGCTCAGCTACACAGTGCTGTACTGACCCTGTGTGGGATGGAGATGGCAAAACAACCTCCTCCCCATCTCTCAGCTTCTGGGAGGTGCCAGGCAGCCTCAAAGTGAACTGGCACTTTTGTTAGTTAGATCTGAGCTGTGATGAGTTCAAGCAAGTTTACTTCAAGGCTGCCTGGCTCCATAAGGAGAAAACTGCTCAGGAGAGACATGGACATACTGGAAAGACTCCAGTGAGGGGCCACTAAGAAGTTGAAGGGGATGGAGCAATACCTCTGCATGGGAAAGCTGAGAAACCCAGTGCTGTTCAGAAGAAGAGAGGGCAAAACTTATCACTGTGGCAAATACCTGAAATGAGGGTGCAGTGAAGATGTAGGCAGGCTCTGTTCAGTGGAGCCTAGTGGCAGGACAAGAGGCAACAGGCCTGAAACACTGCAAGCTCCATCTGAATGTGAGGAACATTCTTACTGTGAGGGTGGCTGAGCATTGGCACAGGTTGCTCAGAGAGCTGGTGGAGTCTATTCTGAGGGATATTAAAAAGCCACCTGAACTTGGCCCTGGACAGCCTTCTCTAGGTGGCCCTGCTTGAGCAGGGGGATTGGACAAGATGAATTCCAGAGGTCCCTACTAACCTCAAGGTTTTTGTGATTCTTGCGCTAGTTTTGAAAACACCCTTTGTTTTCTTGTTTTGTATGGTGAATGGCATCTCAGGACCTCAGTCTGAGGTGCTGGCTGCCTACTTCCCTGGAGTTTTGGTTTTCTAACTGTAAAAGTGAGATAAGACCTCCTATCTACCTCAGATAATTAGTTAGTTAATACTTGTTTCCATACTTTGAAAACAGGAAGAGAGAAATATTTGTCAAAATGCAAAAGTCTGTCAGTGAATGAGGTTAGAAACACTCAAATGGTGACATAGCTTACATTTACGTGTGTGAAAAATGAAATGCTTACCTCTTATAGATACATTTTACTTGGAAAAGTGTTTTGGGTTCAAAACAACAGCAGTTTACTGCCTGTCAAAGTAGATATGGAAGAAAAATCCACAACATGAAAACCCTTAACTTGAATTTTTATCATCTTAAATTCCATTTACCCAAGCTGATCAATCCTCTCAAGCTTCAAGAGATTAACTTTATGAAGACTGGGAATGCAAGCCCTTTACTGACCAGCATAGAGATGTTGGTAGCTCAACACTGATTTGTTAAACATGCCAGAAGCACTGGAAGAGCCCCTCTCAGTTAGGACAGACAGTAAGCTGCAGGAGCTGATACTAAGGAAACATTAATATCTGTTCAAACTCCCCTTGGCAGGGAAGAGAGGCCAGATGCTGAATTGCCCTTTGTTCTGTTAGTGTTTAGTACTGACTAAACTGGATGCTGGTGGCATTCTTTTTGAAGGGATGTCTCTTTGCATCTGCTTGGGGAGTGCTCCTGCTCTGCCTTGAGCCCACTGGTCATCAGTCAGTTCAGGCTGCCTCCTGGCTACCTCCAAAGTAATTGATGCATGGGAAAGGTTTTGACTAATTTTTTTGCTGTGGATTAAGGCACAGCCTTGCTCCTGCTGGTTCTTGGTATGTGTTTGTGGAGCAATTGTCTTCTAGTGACTGCCAGATCAGGAATGACCGGCGTGCAAACTGTCTGATTTCTTATTTCATGGCTGTGGACTACTTTATGCATCTTTGTACTGTGAAACATGAGAAACCAGGCTTAGCCAAGAGTGAGCTGCTTAGCAGACGCTTGCTGTCATACAAATTAGCCACAGCTTTTGCATCCTGGAGTGCTGCCAGCACAGAGCTAGCTACTGCCTTAGATGTCTACTACCAGTCATGATCTAAACTGGAAGCGAGAAGATTAATCGTTCTGCGAGCATTATCTTAGCAGGTAGTGCTTTTTGTGGTGTTAAACGTGTTTCTCGTCTCTAAACCCAAACCATAAAATACTGCTTTGAGTTTCAAATCAATGAATGTACAGGAAGAACAGCAAGAGGTTTGATTTAGTGAGGGGCAATATCTACCACGCATGTATAGGAGGATACTTTCCTTTAAAATTGAAAGAGAGGCTGATTTTATTAGCGCCACCTATCTAGTATGTAGCAACAAATGCCTTAAAAACTGTATTTTAAATAAATATATGCCCGTGTCATATATATATATATGAGATATGTATTATACTATTATATTATAAATAAGTGTGGATACAATTGATTTGAGCCAGTAGTGGACAAAAAGTAATAGCATCTGATGAGCAGCATCTTTGACTTTACTCTGCTCCAGCCAGGATTTTTAATACATAGTTGTACTAATATAGTTTGGCTAATGAAACACAGTATTTTTTCCTTGCCTGAAAAATATTCCCCTGTGAAATTTTCCTGAGTGGCTTTCTTACTTAACGAGATATCAAGAACTTTTACTAACTTTGGTAATAAAAATTGATAATTTTTAGCAGATTAGCTGTTGTTTGTACTGTCCCTGTACTGCAGCAGCACTTCTTGCTGGAGGAATACAAGAGCCACCAGCAGATGCCATTTGCTTCTTGCTTGGGTGCTGGAGAGTTGCAGTTCTTGTTTCTAGATGAGACAAGTGTTTAGGTTTATGCTTAATCTTCACAGGGCTGCTACAAGGGTTTCCTTTCACTTTCTTGCAGTGATTGCTCTGTAGTGTATAGAGGTTCAAAAAAGCCCCTTCTTGCAGCGGTGATTTTTCTGTTTCTCTTCTGCAAGGGAATCTGAAATGCGAAGGCCAAGCAGTAATGTGTACTTGCCTAGAAATAATGTGCTGAGTTTGTAACTACTGGAGAAAATAGTTTGACACACAGCTATTTCTGTGTACCTCCCTAACACCAAGAACAATTAGGCACCAGCTGAAGACAGCGACTGCCAAAAGCGCATTTGGATGAGGTGGGTGTTTCTGGGTGGTACAGTCATGCGTTAACAAGTGTGACTGCATCACTGAAACAATGTATTTTTGTATCCCCAAGCTCTTTGTAGGGATATGCCACCCTCAGGAGGAAAGGACACCAATAAAGCATCTGGCAGGGAGGAAAGGCATAGAAGTGAGCACAGGATAATGAGGTATATCTAACTGCTTGTTTTTAGCAAAAATCATCCACCTGAACTGGGTATCGTGTTCGCAACTATTTCAGGAATCATTCTCTCTGAAAGCTGAAGTGGGAATGGGTCAGCTGCTTCGAATTCAGTTCTCTGGGTGTTGGAAGAAGTCTAAACTGATGGATGGGTGGGCAGCAAACAGCAATGGGGAGGGCAGCTGCAGCAGGGATAGGGATCCAGGAAGCTTTGTGCAAACTCTGGAGGAGATATAAACCCCTTACTTGAAAAACACACACAGAGTCTTCTGATAGAGACAGGAAACCAGATATATTGTTTTTTTGGGTTTTTTTTTTTTTTTTTTTTTTTTTTTCTGTTTGCTGAGAATGAACTCTCCCAGGGCACCAAAAAAAAAAAAATAAATCTGAGCTCCAGTGCATAAAATCCTACTCCTTGAATCCAGGGCTAAGGTCCTGTTTACTTCATAGGCAGGTGAAGCAGCATCTTGCAGAAATCTTAACCTTTTTGCACTTTGAAAGAGGAATTGGTGTTTTTTTTTTTTCCTGAGCACATCACATGCATGGGTAACTGCTAGAGATGAAATGATACTGTGTGGTGTTGTGTGAGAAAGTGTTTGGCACAGTGGATTCTGTCAGGGAGCGAGTGATGAGTCGCAGTCAGACACCAAGAAATGATGGTCCACAAGCCGCAAGTGCTTTTAATAGAGTAAGTGCCCACTCGTTTGATTAGATTTCTTGTAGATGCCTCTTCCACCACTGGGTATTGAAGGGTGAGCAGATACAGCTCAGTGAAAACAATACAAAAGAAGCCACCCTGCATCTTGAGAAATGTTCAGCATCTTAATTAGGTTCAGAGTATAATACTGTTAACAGTGCATAAATGACAGCTATTTTCTGTTTATCTACATATGGTTCCATTCTTTGAGTTTTCTCCATTATTATTTAAATGAGTATTTTAAGTATCTTTTCTCCTATAAAGCAGCCCCTATTTTTTCTTCCAATTTCATTTCACAAGATATTGTCAAACATCTTACGTGTAAGAGGATAAACAAAACACTCCATACTCCAGCAGTCACAAAGGGAGAAGCAGGGGAGAGGAATAGATGCCTTCAGATAAACAATATTATGAGTCAATACTCAGTAAACATGGGAAACAGATCTTCAATATTAAATGTTTCAGTGGGGTTTTCTTTGCTGCCTCCTGCTAATCTGCTAATCCTTTTAGAAAGCTGTATTTCATGGCCCTTTCTGCAGACAGCAGAGCACAGCTGATGCTTAAAGCAATTTTTTCTTTCAGCTTAATGCAGCCATTGCTGAGGTCACAGGGGCTGTGCTCTGGCTGCAGTTGTAGTGAAGTGCATTAAGCTTGCACTGAGCATGAGCCAATTCCATTCTGTCACATCCTAGTATCCTCAAAATTTAGCTGTGCTACTGCTGTGCTAGAGCTACATAATATGACAGGTGATTCCTGGCTGCATTAAAACCAATGGTGAAGCAAATACACCCTTTCTAGTAGTTCCAAACAGCATTTCATTTGGACCCTGATAGGAAAGCAGAATACAGTAAGTTGCAGGTGACAGAAACAAATTAGTTCAATATCTCAAGTTTCAAACCTTGTCATCTTGCAAGAAACTCTTCTGACAGCTGTTGTCTCAGCTGGTAGCCAGCAAGCAAAATACAAAAATTATTAAACTCCAGAATTTGTAATACAGGGTAGGGAGAGGGAGAGAGAGAAGCAACAGTGATGGCTGCTTTTTTTTGTTTGTTTGTTTTGTTTTGGTCTGGGTTTTCTTTTTTTAATGCAAAACACTGAAAGTCTCTTAGGAGAAAACTGCAAAGACCAGTGACATCTTTCCCGAACTAAGGGTGAGCATGCTAGTCTCATGTCTCAGTTTCTTTGTGGTGTTCCTAAGCTGCTGGCCCAGGTGCCAAGTTGTAGTAGGATATTGCTGCTGCTGACAGCCAGGTTTGTAGTTCATGTAAGGAGCCTCCAGTCCCTGCTCCTGTGAGGCAGCACTGCATGTCTGGCAATGAATTCGAAGCTGGGCTCTTAGTGACATAGCCTGAATCTGCCTGTCCTGAAAAGTGCAAAACCTGTCCCTGGGTTCTGGTGTGGTTCTTAGAGACTCAACTGCAGGCAGGGGCAAATGCCCCCTGCTTTTAGTACCCTTGGCTGTCAGCAAACTTGCACTGCTGGTTTTTGAGGTGAGGGGTGGTCTTGCAGTGTGGCTTGGCATCCAGAACATGCCAATCAGAATTGGCCAAGGTGCCATCTTTGAGGCCTTAGAAGGGATTTATTCTTTGATGTTGCCTTTGACTGAACAGGCTGGCCGGGGCTGTGACTGCAAGGTCCTTTTAGCTATTCTGGGACTGGGAATATGGACTGGATGCTCTGGGGGAAAGACTGGTTTAGAGGTGCCTGCCAGAGTGTGTCCCACAGGATCCTCTGCCCAGGAATGCACTGCATACTGAGGTCACTCCGTCTGCCCTGGCTGCAGAAGTTGCTGCACAGCCTTTTCCAGGGAGCCTTGGTGCTTTCTCACATGCTTAGGAAGAGGGTGCACAGCTCTAATGCTTGAGGCAGTCAAGAAAAGACTTGGGGCCCACTAGGCTTCTGAGGATGGAAGGCTGAACTTGCTGAGCCAGAGCTGTCAGCCCCAGTTCTTCATTAGGTGGCCCTCAATCAAACCTCACTAAGCCGCCCTCCAGCAACAACTCTCTGAGAGTCCTGGAACAAACTGTGTGGTTGGGTTTGGTGCTGCAAGCCACAGGTTCTGTGCCTGGCCAGGTGTGTGAGGACATGAAAAAAGAAACGTCTTATGCTTCTCTCCCTTCTAATATCTCCATGAGGAAGACCAGCTACTATTTATGAGCTTTCTCTCCCCAGTCCTTAAGGAAGTGGTGCCTCAGAGCACTGGACATGATGCATACCCAGGTATTTGACTGTTTCCCTTGGGGCTCTGGCTGTGCGTGCTGGGGGTTGCAGTGGCAGAGGGCTCACAACACCGGCTTGCTATGAAACTGGAAACCATCACACTGCCTGCTGCAGGGGTGCTTTTGGGGCAAAACACAAGGAAGACCTTCATCTATGGGAGAAGGCAGGGCTGCAGCTGCGCTCAGCTCATCGAGATAGGATGATGCTAGATATATATAAAGCTATGACCCTTTGCTGGGAATGGCTTGGCTCTATGCTGCAGGCCTGTGCCATATCAGTAAAATCATGTTGTAATTCCATGGTGTGTTTTCTATCCTATATCAGTAGGGTTTAAAAGCTATGTGTTGTTTTACCTAAAATTTCATTGATGCTTGAGGGTTACTTTAAAAAAAAAAAAAGTGTATTTCCTTCATATTTAAGGTAATACCTTATGCTTCAAGCTAGGCAGCTGTGCAAATCCCAACTGGATCAGAGCCCCAGTATGCTACCTCTTTTTCTAGAGCAAAACTGATCCCAGATGATCCATCGCTTTAAAACTTGGGCAATTTATGCTCCCAATACTACTTATACAAAAGAAGTCATAATGTAAGTGCAGAGTCTTGGTGCTTTTCCTCAAATGCAACGCATGTCATCTCAGTTATATAAATTTATACAGGTTAAAAAACAATGAGTATGTTCTCCTTATATCAACAAAAGCTCTTAAAAGTATTGCCTACACCGCACAAGCTTCTGGAAGGCTTTCTTGAAATCTTCATTAAAGATTGTGTAGATTAAAGGGTTAATAAGGGAATTTATATATCCCAGCCATGCTAGGAAATTAGACATGTCTTCTGAGATGTGACATCTTTCACAGGTATTAACAACTACCTCTTTTACAAAAAAAGGGAGCCAGCAGATCACAAACGCCCCCAGGATCAGACCCAGTGTAGTTGCTGCCTTTCGCTCTCTTGTGCTAGAGATTCTCTGTTTTTTCCAGGACTTTTCGTGCTTAGATTCAGACCTGGGGCTTCGCAGAGTGATGTTGATTTTATCAGAGTTCACCAGGGGATCTGATGTCTTCTCTGCCGTGCTGGGCATTGAAGCTGATTTGGTGCTTCTTTCACCTGCGTCCAAAAGGACTTGTCCATTTACCCCCCCCTCCTCCCTCACGATCCGGCTGACGCTTCTCCTGTGAAATGTCTTTGCTGCCTTGTATATCTTGTAATAGAGGATCAGAATCAAGGCCAGAGGGATATAGAAGGCGCCAAATGTGGAGTAAATGGTGAAAACTATGTGGTCGTGTTTGATGATGCACTCGTCATCCCTGCTGGCCGTCTGGTGCCGCCAAAACAAGGGTGGCATGGAGATGAAAATGGATATGATCCACACCACTGCTATCATGATGGCAGCGTGCTTAGGTGTCCTTTTCCGTGCATATTCCACAGCGTCCGTGATCGCCCTGTACCGGTCCAGAGCGATGGCAGAGAGATGCAGGATGGAACATGTGCAGCACGTGATGTCCACGCTCAGCCAAATGTCACACACCACCTGCCCCATGATCCAGGTCTCCTTTACAATGTAGACAATGCTGAAGGGCATCACCAGGACTGCCACAAGGAAATCAGTCACTGCAAGAGAGCAGATTAGATAGTTGGCCGGGTGGTGGAGCTTCCTGGTCACAATTATCGCAGTCATCACGAGAGAATTGATGGCCGTTGTCATTAGAGCAAGCACAGACAGGGTAATGGAAATGAGAATCTTGGATGTCACCCATTTGAAAGGTTCTGATGTACTGTTTTGATCAGTTGAGTTTATTAAATCCATGTTCCCTTTTAAAGGTGATCTTTACCCGCAGCATTAACCTGTTGGAAAAGTAAAAAAATTCAGAAAGTGCATCCTTAATCTGCAAGAGCTCTTGAATTTTTTCATCTTAAAAGACTGTTTGCCTGCAACCCTACAAGATCTTCGGACTTATCATTAGAAATTATTCTGTCTCCAAACAGATTTTCCTGCCTAGCACTATGTGGGATGCTCTGCTTTTAGGCTTGCACTGTTCACTCCATTAAGCAATGTAACAACTGTCAAAAACATTAATCCAGCAGGCATAATGCTTATTTTCTCTATGTAAACTTTTTTCAACCCCGTCGGTATGTGAGTCATTCCTTATGTATAGATAAGCATGGGCTTTCTAAACTGGGTCATAGTTTTCAAGAGAAAACAGAAATGTAAAACATTGCAGTACAAATAGAAGAAAAAATATTTGCAGGTTGAAAGTGTCACTTTAGAGCTTCCTCTTCTGCAGCTCTAAAATGAAACAGCTAAATATATTCTAAAGCTTCAGATTGTTAACTCATTGTCTAACTGACATATTATACATAGGTTAGTCTTGAGAACATCTTTACTTTTCCTCAAGTTTTTCCTATTCTGTGGCTGCTGCTGAAGAAAACTGAAAAATACTTGGGTGCCAGTTGTTCTGCTAATGACTCTCACTATGGAAACAGCCTAATGCCTCTTATGGCTCTGCTGGAAGAAAAAAGCAGGGAAATAGTGATGAAATAAGTTGTTGATTATGTTCTGGGGATGAGCACCCTACTTTCTTATCAAGAAGAGTTTTTGAGCACTCTCTGGATGGCAGCTGAGTTAGGAGTTTCCAGTGTTTTACTGTGAGTTAGAAGCTCTACTCTAAAGAGGGTCAGAGATCATCCTCTTGTGAGTTCTGACCTGCAGTTTCTCGAGTGAGTAAGATCTGCCTGATGAATCCCTAAGTGGGGTTTTGTCTGACAGATTTTGGAGTTTAGTGACTTGCACCTGTGCTGCATTGGATGCCACAGGTATGGAAATATGTGAAATAAGTGACTCATTTTTCTGAGGAAGAATGGGTCTCATTAACATAAGTAAAGCATTTTGATGTTGTGCCAGAGTGACTGGAAAGGAATCTCATACACTGTTTAAAACCTTAGACCCAGCTCACTAATTTGGTTTGATATTCTAACCTGGTCAACGATCAATATGCTATTGACCTAATCAAAACAGCTTTTAGCACTGCTTGACGACCATTTCAGTGAATGGAAACACAATGGAAATGTATTTCATGTGCTGATATTTACAAACGCTGAGCAGATTCTTGCCCTGTACACAAACTGATTGTGATGTCAGTGCTCTTTTTGCATTCTTTATTCTGAACTTGAAATATACTTTACACATGTAAAAACAGATCTTTCATTGTGTTAGTGTCACCTTAAAACCTGAATCCACCACAATTGCTAGTTTGTGGGTATTTTTGTCTGTAGCCAGTTGCTTTCTAGAGAAAGAATAGATAGTTATAGTATTATGTGGTGAATGTTCCAACTCAGCTAAATAAATCTTCTTTTTTGAGCTTGTATAAATACATGGGGAAAATAAAGCTTATTGGCAAAAACTAAGACATGTGATATCCAGCAGTTGATCATACTTTAAAACAGTTACTCATTATGGTTAATTACCTTATAAATTTCCAACTCTTTGGATATTAGTCCTTAATTGCAAGCAAGAAAAAGCAATTTAGAGATAATGAAAGCTGATTAATGGCTTTTGAAGGATTATTCAGCTTGAGACCGCGGAGTAAGGAAGGATAGCATGGGCAGGTTTGTAAAACTGCTGTGTAGGAATAAGCAAGTTCCCCTAGTGCTGCTGTGATGTTGAGACCCTTTATAAGATGACAGTGACAGAAAAGTGCTTACTTGCCCAGTGCAGTGATTATGCTCCTCTGTGTGGCCTTAAGACACAGCGGTAACCCCATACTGATCTGCCCAAGATCTGCCCTCCACGGAGATGCCTCCTTTTGAGGTTAAAGAGCCACTCTTTAACCACTGGCTGTTCTGCCAGTCACAAAATTTGGTGGCTTTCCTGTTCAGGTGGGATGGGGATCTTCTAACTGGTGGCAACCAGTTAGAATTTTTAGTGTTGGAAACATCCGTGCAAATTTATTGGGTGATCATTAACTAAAAAGATTATTTTATAAACATGTGGAGTTGACATGCTGACAGCATTTAAGGACTTCTGCCTCTCTCTTTTTATCACACCCAAGATGAACTAATTCTGGATTTTCTCTTGCTAAATTGAACTTATTTCAGTCAGTTGCCATTGCTGGCTTCTGTCCTCAGTAAGGAACTGACCCACTTTTAGGAGTGTGAAGGATAATCCTGTCAACAGTGCACTGAATTAGGAAAGCTGGCTTCTGCCCCTGGGCTGTAGGCTTTCCTTGTCAATTTTGGAGGAAATTCATTAAGGTGTTTCTACTAATTCTCTCTAACACAGCAGCAAGAGTACCTCCCTAGTAGTCTACTCTGTGTATTTGTATTGCTCTCTCTTAGTAGCATGACTTATCTCTTTTATGAATTTATGGCAGGGAAGATCTAATCTCAGGTCATACCCACAGGTGCTATGGGCATCCTGGCATGGTTACACACTGTGCTTCCAGCTTGGACTTCACTGTCATTCCTGTGAATCCACCAAGCTCCTGCCTCACAGAGCAGGCACAGTCCCTCTGCCCTGTGGTGTGGTGCCTCCTTATGGCCTCATCCCTGACATAAGACTTCAAAATAAAGCATGGAAGACTTGGAACTCTCTTCTCTGAGCATTGAATTGACCTTGGTGAATGAAAACAAACTTGCAGCCATACTGAACTGGAGAGAAATCTGTAGTTCAACAAATATAGAATGGGTTTCTATTTTCAGCATGCAACTTTTTTTCTAAAGAATTATTACAGTCCAGATGTTTTTAAGGCTACTTTTGTGGAACTGGCAACTCAGGGCTCCACTTGAAGGACTAAGCTGAATCTATCTTTGAGTTATCTAAGGTAATCCAAATTCCCTGGGAGGAGTTCTTGATGCAGTTGGAAGTGTTGCCTTTGGTTATTACCTTTTCAGTATGCAGCTGTTGTTGGAAAACTCTGGAAAGACTTGAAACTTTAATTTGCATTGTACTGTCCTGAATTTAAGATTGGTGAACAAGACATCTTGTACTTTATCTTTGTTATTTATTTATTAATTATTATTTCTGGTTGCTGAACAAGAGCTCTGTAAACAAAGGAAGTTGATGTTCACCTAAGATAACATGTCTATTCTCTTGGACACATGAACATTATTATTTTTCAAGGAATTAGCCACTTCTACAGATCTCTTTTTTCCTTCCCTTCCAGATATGGCATGTTGGGGTGACCAGAATATAAGTACTTCCTTGTCTTTAAATGCACACATATATCATCCTACTGATCTTACCTAGAAGGCGTGGTGCAGCCTCATCACAAAAGTAAACACTGAATTTGTCTAGTGGCCACTCAAAGAAAAAGGATGTTGTTGGCCCTCCTCAATTCTGCCTGAGCATGAGTATGTGTCACTAAGCCCATAACCACTCATTTGTGTCTGAGATTTACAAAACAGTAATAGGATTACTCCTGTTTAGTAGTATTAGTGTGTCCTTCCAGGTTTGGAAAACAGTATACTCTTCCTTTCAGTAAACCTGAAAAATAATGTGAAATGCTGACAGCTGGGGAAACGTGGCTGGGAATAGCTTTGAGAAGGGCATCAGCATCAGCCTGCTGTTTGGGATTCTGAATTTAGATTGAATTTTGGGGCCTGGAGTTTTTTTTTTTTTTTTGGTTGGTTGGTTTGGGTTTTTTTGTTTGTTTGTTTTTTAAATATTGCTTTAAACAATGGCAGTGGGGAAACTTGCTGATTTGGGTTTAAGTACTGCTTTTGAATAAGTTTTCTGAGTGTACTTGGAGGGGTGGGAGGTGGTTCATTAGCAAAATCTGTCTTAATTAAAAACTAGTAAGTACTCAGACAGCAAAAATGGGCCACTGATTGAACTAAGGGTATTTGAACTGCTACAGGCAGCAGTAACAGCCTTTGTGCATTAAGTAAACACAAAGCCGTGTCAGGGGCACAGATACATCCTGTTCCACTTTTTTTCAGCTATCCTGTTTTTATTACCTGTTTCTGTATAGGCTAACCAGATCCTCACTCAAGGTAAGACTAAAATAACCATACAAAGATTAAGTAGTTATAAATATCAGCCTTGCTTGGGAGCTGAAATTTCTTCTGAAGCTTTTATAAGCTTGTAAAAATCCTTCCTGATGTGACTGTGTGTCTTTAGATACTAACCATGTGATGTACTAATGACAAGTAGATTAGTAATGATCCATCATATTAAATGTGAGTAGAGGGAAATATTACTCCTTTGGATTAAGCAAATCTGTTTAAGAAGGATGAGCTTGTACTTGGATCTGATAGGGGATGTACTTCAAGCTTGAACTCTAGTGTCCCAACAGGTAGAGCAAGAGTAGAGGGACACTTTCCCTTGATTCTTAGCGTCCTGTCCTTTCTTTCCTCCCAATAATTCTTGCTAAGGCTCCTAAAGCTACAGTGCATCCCCCTGGGACAAGGCAGGGATAACGAGAAGGTTTGTGAGAGAAGTTACTTGCCAGCCAAAGGCTGCTGCAGCAAACTTGACTTTCCTGGAATGCAAAGTAGATGTCTGTCAGCAGATTGAAGTGTGAAGCAGAAATTACAAGGTTGCCAATTTTCCTTACCCAGTCTGCATTTCTGCATGCTTAAAACCCTTTTTTCCTCCCCCTCTTTACCCCCCTCACCCCCATCTGCAACTCAACTAGGAAGCAGAGTTCTTTCCAGTTCTTAATGGGCCAGCAAATATTTGCATCTGCATGCTGAAGTATTGGATTGAAGCATTTGATTCCCTGTTTGGGTGGTACTGTCTCAATCCATGGAACTGAGCATCTTCTGGACCTGAACTGTATTCGTAGCTGGAGGAATACCTCAAAAGCTGTTTAGGTTTTCCTGTATGAGTCTCTACAAGCTGCAGTTATTTATAATTTCCACTTGTAAAAGGTCACAACAGACCCACTTCTAGAAACAGAGACCCCAATTCTAAAATTACAAATACATCAACTGAACTGATGTGAACTAAAGATAATGTGGAATTCTGCCTCCCAAGCACCCCTCGGGAGAAGCATGGGCAAATAAATAAACTTTGCAGCATGCCCTGAGTATCAGTATAACATGTGAAGGAAACAAAGGGAAGAGTCCTGGAGAACAGGTACTCTGATTTCCTACAGAATGGCAAAGACAAGCCCATTTCTGTGCCTAGCTGTGTGGTAAACCTGTATTTGGTGTTTTTCCTAGCTCTGTTACAGTCTTTAAAGTCCTTCTGTTGTCAGAATGGTGTGCTGCAGTACGTTTTGTGTCAGGCACAACAAAGATTATGCTTGCTTTAGTTTTCTGGATGTCTCTTTAAATTCTTTCAGCCAACAGAAATAATCCCAAATGGCTAAAATGACAAAGTCTGTTAGACTTAGCCCTGAAAGTTATTACCCCATATGTCTGCTCTGTCATGTTATTGCTCCTGGAACAAAATCAACAGGAGGTAGGTAGTGCTTCCACTGAAACAGCTGAAATGCAAAATCTGAAGGCTTTCCTGAGCTGCCAGGGAAGGTGAACAAACTTGCCCTCTGCCACTGGATGCTGACAAGACAGATACAAGCACCAACTCTGTCAGGACCAGAATGAAGGCAGAGCTTTCTGGCAAGGGGGCAGAGTGAAGCACTGAAATAGCTCTGTCCTCATCCCCCTGCTGTAATTAACCCACCTTCATGTTTCCTACTGTATAAACTGCAGCCTGCTGGCAGGGACTGCTCTGACACATCTCTCTTCAGAAGGCTCTGGTCCTTGCTTCTTTACTTCATGAGCATTACCAAGTGCTCTGTGTTCTTCAGTTTGAAAAATACCAGACTCTTCAAGCCCACACATGTCAGGACCACAGAACAGGGATTCCCGTGCCTCTGTCAAAGGGAGACAGCTCCTTGACCCTGGGACCTGGACAGGCTGGATAGATGGGCCAAGACCAAGGGCATGAGGTTCAACAAGGCCAAGTGACAGGTCCTACACTTGGGCCACAACAACCTCATGCAACACTACAGGCTGGGGGCAGAGTGGCTGGAAAGCTGCCCAGTGGAAAAGGACCTGGGGGTGCTGGCTGACAGCTGCTGGACACGAGCCAGGGGGACAAGAAGGCCAAAGGCATCCTGGCCTGGATCAGGATCAGTGTGGCCAGCAGGACCAGGGCAGTGATTGCCTCCCTGTACTCGGCACTGGTGAGGCTGCATCTCAAGTGCTGAGTCCAGTTCCCTCACTCCAGGAAAGACATTGAGGTGCTGGAGCAGGTCCAGAGAAGGGCAATGGAGCTGGGGAAGGGTCTGGAGCCACAAGTCTGACAAGGAGCAGCTGAGGGAGCTGGGGATGTCTAGCCTGGAGAAGAGGAAGCCCAGGGGACACCTCATCACTCTCTACAATTCCCTGAGAGGAGGTTGCAGCCAGGTGGGGGTTGGTCTCCGCTCCCGGGACACTTGTGATAGGACAAGAGGACATAGTACTTGGCTATGACAAGGGAGGAACAATTTCTTCACAAAAAGGGTGATCAGACATCGGAATGGGCTACCCAAGGAGGTGGTGGAGTCACCTTCCCTGCAGGTGTTTAAGGAAAGACGATGTAGCACTCATTGCCACAATCTGGTTGACCTGGTGGTGTTCAGTCACAGGTGACTTGATGATCTCAGAGGTCTTTTCCAACCTAATTAATCCAGTGATTTCAAACATGTCACTGCAGTTCCCAGGGAGGTACCACGTGAGCTGGCTTTAAGCTCAGTCAGGTAACCATGAGCAGAGCGTTAGCAAAACCTGCCTGGGAAGCAGGTGGAGTTAGTCTGTGATGCATTTCTTGATGCCCTTGTCATCTCTACTTGCCTCTATTGGACTGCAGTGTAGTCACATGCTGTTGTCAAGCCTGCCTGGAGGATACCTCCCCTGCTTACTGTCACCATATCAGTAGCAAACACTGCATTTGCTTACATGGAAGAATAATGTTCAGAGAGTAATTCTGCATTCCTTGCTGCTTCTAGTGCTGAAGTTAAGGGTTTAGTTTTCTGTCTCCTTTTGGAAAATTAGTCACTTGTCTGTGTTTGCTCTTTATTTCATGTCCCTCTGCCATCTGTTTTAATCTAGCTGAGGGGGATAGGAGGGAGGAAAGCCAGCTTCTCAGCCAACCCTCTGAAAGGATGGAAGGAGGAGCAGCAAGAACAGCACAGTCCACAGAATGAGGGGCTTGCTTATATAAAACAACAGACTTGCCTCCTAAATTCAGATTCAGTTCTTGTGTGGCCAGAGAGGGAACGTGTTATGATTTGATCGTTTTGGCTGGAGAAAGAGAAAACTTCATTCCCCTGTTCATAGTTCTCTTGAGGAGATAGAATCGATTTGTTTCTATAATTCATCAGATGAGGGGATTCAGTTTCCTGTCTTCTTTGAGGCTGGTCTGAATCCCTAGTCCAGACATCTCTGGATAGTTGCCTCTTATATTGTATATGTTGTGAAAGAGCCCCAGAGGCCCAGGCTCTGGACAGCAGAGCCCATGGGAGCTGCTTTCTGCCATCTCTTCTGTTGCTGATGTTTGGAGCTGTTTAAGAAAATATCTGTGAGAAGTGAAGCAGTACCTGGGTACCCCCTAGCCCAGGTAACTGTGGCCAACACCCTGTCCTTAGAGGCACATGTCCCCCTGGAGGGGTGCTCAGGATCTGAACCTGAACTCTCCCTAAGTGGATCACTCACTTCCTATACCCACTCTTTGGCACCTATTCTTTATTCAGTTCTGATCTAACAGCCTGAAATGTTCCATTCAACCAAAAACTTCCCATATTACGAAAAGACGTTTACAATTTTTGCTTTCGTTCTGTTGAAGAAAAAGCAAGGTTGTTTGCTTTTATTTGGATTGGCAATGAACCAAAGAAGTGACTATTCACCCATCTGTGTACATAATTTGTATAAGTAGTTTCATACTATGCAGGAATTACTTGCTTTTGTGATTATAAACTGAATTTGTATAGGGGGTTAAAAATGCAGAATGGTTTTGCTTGTGTTTCCCAACACTGCCTTTTCAGGTAAGGCCTTAAAACCAGTGGGAACCACAAAGCAGTGCTGGAGCAAGGATGTTGAGAGGCAGTTTTAATTCCCTTCGAACAGTCATAAAATGCAGCCTTGTTTCTCCCACTTCCCCCTCAACCTTATGCTTTGAGGCCATGTGTTTTTTGCCAGCCCTCTGAAAACCTGTGTGTGGAGCTGTAAGTCACAAACCTCTTTCACTGATACACCTACCTCTGAAACTCTCTGGCAAGGGGGAGATCAGCTTCAGTAACAAAACAATCATTATTTTTATATATGTGCCTGGAAAAGATTTCTATTTCAATCTACAGCATAAGAAAACATAATTTTCAAACTATCCCCTGGTCCCACAATAGGATATTGCAGTTTTTTTGCTGTGTGCTTACCAGGGCAGCTTTGAGGGAGAACTGATCTCAGAAGAGTTGGTTGGAAGAGGAGTGAAGGCAATGTGTCACTGCTCCTCCTCTGCAGTGGGGGTTCTGTGTGACACAAGAACAAGTTTGTGGCTGATCATTTACAGCTAGGAGAGATGGCAAAATTCACATAACTTGCAGTCTCATCTCTGCTTAGTTTTTGGAGACTGATGCTTTTTTAGATAGTATTTATCTTGCTGTGTACTTCCCAGAGTCTTTCTCTGTATTTTTTTCACTGTGTCATTGGTCTTTATTTTCATCCTCACCTGATCATCTTGTAGACTGAAGGTCTTTCCCTTGATCTTGTTATCTGAGTGCAATGGGATAACCCTATCAGCTGGTAAACTCTGCACTGGGATTGCACTAAACAGCAGTTCTCTAACATTTTCTTTTTCAGGATTAGAGACAATTCATATCCCCTGAATAATGTGCATATAGCCCTGGCCAAGAAATACTTTAAGCAAAATAAACAAAATGGTCTTTAAAATTGATGGGTTTGGAAGAGGGATGAGCATTAAGAACATCAATCTTTTAGAGGAAGTAGCACTCAAAATGACTTTTTCCAATCTCCTTGGGAAAGACAGAGAGGAAAGGATCTACACGCTGCCAGAAAAGAAGGAAGAACTTGTGGAAAGCTTTCTTAAGGTGAAGCATCCATGGGACAGGATTTTGTTGTGAATGAATGTTTGGCTTTTTATTTCCTTCAGACAATGCTTTTCTGTCAGAGGGTGCTAGGCTGCCTTGCCTTGATGACTTCCACAAGTGAAAGATGACTTCCTTCCAACAATGGTGGCTTTAGGGAGACCTCCAGAGAGAGATCTTTCCAAAACTCGGATATTGTGCCTTTAAACTGAGGTCTATAAGTTACAAGATATGACTTTTGGTATACTCTGCATGGAGCACCACAGTGCTGGTAATAGAATACATTCCTGGATATAGAACACTATTCCTGTATATGCTTTCTCCTGCATGGAGGCAGAGCATTAACGTGGGCAGGTAACTGGTCAGACTCCCCATGAGCACCACAGGATACCTAGGAAGATCTCAGTTGCTACTTTCATATGCTTTTCCAGTTGAGTAGTGTTATGTTTATTTGTTTGATTGATTAATTTTTATTATTTTTAGGGATTTAAATCCTGGCATTGACACAACTGAGTATTTTAGCCAAAAGATTTATGTTCACTCAGTGAATTGGCTCAAGTGCTAGTGGCAAAAGCCCCATTTTGTTCCAGGCCTGTGTAAACCATCTGTCTTGAGATCTCGCATGCAGCTATGCTGGCAAAACTTCTCTAGTGCAGATTGGGCTTTAGCTTTCCTCCTTTTCACAGTTTCAGACTACTCTGTGGCTCTTCAGAGTGCCTTTCTCTCTACTTCAGTTTCTTACTGCATTGCAACATGACCCCCTTCAAAGGTGCCAGTATTTGGAAGAATACTGGAGAGAACCTGAGGCAATGGAATGCCCATGAAGGAGGGTTGCTGGAGTGTTCCCTGTATTGCACTGGCATGTGTCTGTATCCCACACTGCTGCTGAATAGTGTTAAACTGATACAAATACAGCAATTTCTTTGAAGAACCAGGGTGCACCAAATACCGCATCTTTGTGGTGTGGGGGAAGTCAGCGTTGTGGGATTTCTGAGTTTCCTGGCACATTTCCTTGGATCAGTGTGTGCCTGCTGAACTGGGGATGAGAGGGAGATGAACTGGACCAGCTACCACCAGCTCAGACCAGCAGCTGGTCTGGAAATTACTTGAGCACAGTCAAGACAGGGAGCCCAGTAAAATCCCTTAAGATGTCAGGGATTTCATTTTGGCACAGAATGACTGTCTCTGTGGTCTGCTGGCATCACAGCTTGCTGAATAATTCCTGGAAACATGAAGCCTTGGGTATATTTTTAGGTGTACAAAACTTTCAAGAAAGCTCATAGCAGCAGGACAGTGTGAAAAGTGTCCAAACACGGAAACAGGGATTTAACTTCCTTAGGAAGCTCCCTGGATCTGTCAGGTCTCCTGTTGCAGACGCTGTGATTGCTAAATCAGGTCTTAAGCTCTCTTAATGCTTTGTGAACTCATTTTCATTTCTGATAGGAAAATAACAGGCTGTCACACACCACGTCTTTCCTTTGCATAATTCCAATGTAGTTGTGACACTTGACACACAGCGCAAATGACTGTGAATGGCTTCTTAAAATTTAAACAGATGATTCAGAATTAATTATGAAAAAACAACCTTATTGTTGTCCCAGGAATTTGGCACAGAGAGTCATTGTCTAACAAGATCATCCAGCTTCAGTAGATCCCCAAACTTCTCATTCATAAAACAGTTAAAGGATCTTGAATGATAATCCTAAGAAACTATTTCCAAACAAAATTCCAAAGATTTTTACTGTTGCTGATTTTTTTTTTTCCCTTTGACAATCTATCAATGTTAGCTTTCTAAGATCTTTTAAAATGTAGCTTTGTGGTTATGAAAGACTTGAGCACTATAGAGAGGTTTAGGTACAACTTTACCCCAGGAATTCTTGTAGGCAGCACTTCAGCTCTTCGTTTCCCAAGTAAGAAGTTTGTATGCAGATTCAAAAGAGAACTGAGCACAGCTAACTTTTAGATTTAGGTTATAATGCTAATATAAAGAAGAAATAATAGTAGCCACTGATTTCTCCTTAAGTTGTATACTGAGAAAATGAAATCTGTCTTTTTATATGATAAGAGTGTTTCTTTGTCATCTTGGTGCTTGCAATATATTTTGATATATTTCATAATGACTGTTTTCCAAAAAAAGCTGTTTGGCAGCACATGGCAACATATAATATTAATTTGATGGTGAAGAGAAGCATTAAACGGACTGTGTCTAATTGCCAAAATCTGCAGAGGGCACACTGGTGCTCTGAATGGCTTTCAGAATGTTTAGAACCCCCCCAGTGTATTCTCAGCACTTTCTATGGCCCCTGTAGTTTCTGAGAGAGATAAAGGTTCTAACATGTGCTTGCACATAGTAACATGGTAAAAAGCAAGAGTAAAGGACAGAGGCAAATGGTGAAAGTGCTTTAACCATTAAGATCTTCAGAGATTGGAAGAGGCCTGGAAAAATCCAAGGTGATCCAGTGCTTCTGTATGACCTGGCTTGTTTGGTATGTACAGGAGCAACATTGTGCAGTGTTGGGAATGCTGAATTCCTTTCCCTGGATTGCTTACAGCCCAACTGTCACATTGGGAAGCTGGAGGATTTCCCTGTGCACTATAGTAGGAGAAACTATTTTTTTCTACCAGGACATTGAAGTTAAAAATTTGTCTTTTCCAAAGCTGACTCCTGAAATGCCAGTTTTAACCCTTGAAGCTGCTGAAATTTATGGGAAAAGGCTTCTACCATTTAACATCAACATATGCTTGACAAGTAATGAGAACTATAGCATAGGGTCTCGTGTAAGCCCTTGTGTAGGTACATATGTACATATTGCATCATATTTTTCCCCATCATTTCCATATTTTCTATTTTAAGAAGTCATCATTGAAAACTACATTTCCTTAGTGTTCAAAATGCATCTTTGCTCTTTGAAGCTGAAGAATGTTATAATGTTAACTCTTCTGGAAAGGAGCAATGAACAGATTCAGGCAAGTCTCTACATCTGTATAATCCCCTGGTTGTTTGTTTGGGTTTTTGTTTATTTGGTTTTTGTTTTTATTTGGGGTTTGTTTGTTTTTGTTTGGGTTTTTTTTTTTTTTTCAGTTTTCCCCATTTTTAGCTGCTACATGATGTAATTATATCCTGTGATTATTTTGGCTCTTTGTTTCTTGATTCACAATATTTAGGATGTAACTAGGTCATACATATAAAACATTCCCCCTCATACTCCCAAGATTTAGAGGCTTTCTTAAAAAGATACAGGTTAAAAATACATTGAGGATTCTCTCTCTTATCAGTTGACCTGAGTATCTACTCAGGCTTCATGTAACACCAGAGAGCCTGAAGAGAAATAGCCAGATCACCAGCTGATGACCCTAGCAGCTGGAACAGATAAAATGAGTGTGGTTGCCAGCATCTGAAGGTACTAAATGTATTATCTTTGCTTGGAAGCTCCATCTGTCTGTACGTTTTTTAACTCTGGGATTTCAGGTTGAAAAGTTCCAACACCATTAGCTACTGTTGCCAGGTCTGCTGTTACTTGACCTCTACTGCAACATTATTATCCTTTCTGATTATTCAAATGGATTGTTTTAGACCCAGGCAGGCAATCACAATATTTTTCCTCACGCAAAGACTTTGAGTTGCTTTGTTTTCTTTGTTTCTGATAAGGGCAACTAATGAAAAAACCAGAAATCATTAGGAGCTAATTCAGACTATGCAACAAATTTTATCCTAAAATCTTAGAATCTCTTGTGTGGGAGATAACACTGTATTAAGATTGCCCTTCTTTTTCTTTTGATTACTCCAGTATGACCTGGTTTGACCACAGCATTGACTGTCAGTATTCTCAATTCACTAGAAAGTAGGCAGCACTGCAGAGAAGAAGACCATGAAGATGTAACCATTTATTCATCGATCTAAATCCAAATTCAAGTTTTAGTTAAAAAAAAAAAAAAAATCCAAAACCGTCTAACAAACAGCACAGGAGCTTTAAGAAAACCTTGTGATTTGAGGCAGTGCTGTAGGAGGGGAAAAATGTTCAAATGAACTGGAGTCCTTTCTTCCCTAATATTTTCAGCTAGTAATGGGAAAAATGTTGCAGACCTTTAAATATCATGAAGGTTTCTTATATCTCAGTTGGAGATAAGAGATAATGTGTAAAGCAGGTACAGAAGGACACTAAAGAAACCAACCCTGGCAAAAAAAAAAACCAACCAAACAAAACCCAAGAAAAAACCACCACAACAAACCAACCCCCTAAAATAAAATTTGACTACTTATAATCACCAATTATGGCACAGGATTATTAGATTAACCTTTTGTTATGATGAAAAGCATTGCTGTAAGATGTTTTTCAGCTGTATTTAATGGGATCAGTAGGTTTATGCTCCTTATTAGGTTGAAATGGATAAAGATTTTAATTTAGATAAATGGGTACCTGACATGGTCTGTTGTTGTGGTTTTTTGTTTTTTTTTTTTTTTTTTTTTTTTTGGGGGGGGGGATGTTGTTTTTTGTTTGCTTGCTTTGTTTTTATTGCTGTATAACTGCTGCTTTTATGTTGGCTTCTGACTTCTGTGATGATTAAGAGATAATTGCTTTTCCTGCAGTGAGTGTGTTGAAGTTGGATGGCGAGAAGGAATCATGTTCCTTGTGTGGATGTTCCTTCTAGAGCAACATCCAGCAAGAACGATGGAGCTGGTGTTCATGAGGGTAATGCTGGACAAAAGCAGCTGCCTCTGCCCAACACAGTGAACTCAGCTGCTCTTTCTGCTAATTTGCCTCTGCCTGATTTAGAGAACCATGTCAAAGTGTGACTCTTCAGGCTCATGAAACAGCTGAATCTGTTTAAATGCTGGAGATGGTTGTTCAGTTAGTTTTGGCTCAAGTATCGACTTCTCCTCTTTTGGGAAGGTCCCTGTTGGATGCCAGAGCAGGGCAATACAAATCAAGCAAGTGTGCTGGCACCCTCACAGCCATTTAATTTCATCTTAAAGGTTGCTCAGGTGCCGTGGTGCAGAGTGCCAGTAGCGACCCCCAGAAAGTCTTGCTGCAGAACAAGTCAGAAATAACGATGCTCAGGGTTTACAGATGTTAGCACAGTCAAATGTTTGCACATTGCTCTAGGTAGCCTTTTTAAAGACAAGAGATTATTAGAAGTTTGGGTCTCTGAAACAAGCTTGCAGTGAAAAGCTGAAGCCTCAAGGGACTGCTATTCTGCTATTAGCAGTGCTGTGTTCATGGACACAGCAGGTCCTTCTTTCTTCTCTCATCCCCTCCTGTTTGGGTAATGAAATGCAAGGGAAAGGGGGTTTGTTCATCAGACATATCAGATGCTTTGAACACAGTCCTTTTTTCCCCAGAAATTTTCTTATAGCTAGAAAAATAGATGCACTCCAGCCAGGGCCCTTGCCCCGTGTCACTGACACTATCATACATGTTTTTCTATGCCTGGATGAACAGTTGCCAGATCAAGGCTTAGGGTCTGTAAGCCTTAATAGGTTTCAAGACAAGAACTGTTTGACTGGTACTTAATAACGCATTTTTTCCCCCACCCTAATGTATTTAAAAATCTTTTACTGCTGTTACAGTTGTTACAGAATATCCAGAAGGAGGATATTTATCAACCTTCAGATTACAAGAAGCTGGTGTCTTGATGGCTCTTCTTTTGCTCACATGTAAGAGTAGAGAAGAGGTACTTGTGACCTTTTATTCAAGTGCTGTGAGTGTTTTCTTATTTTTCTGTGGGTGAGAAGTATGCCTGAGAAGGAAGCTGGGATACACTGTGCTAACAAAAGTCTGCAGTGTAAATTTTGAGAAGACACATCCCTTTAGGAAACTGGCAGCAGGGGGCTCTTAATTTCCTTGACCCTGTGGCACGACAAAGTTATTTTCCAGTCTGAAACTGAAGCCAGTATTTGGATTTTTTGACTGCAACTGTGTGTGCCACTGTCATCCTATGAGAGCAGCAATAATAACAGCAGTTATTTGTTCAGTCTTCTTCATGTGCATGTGTTGTTCTTCCTGGCTGCATTGCAGGTTGCTGAGAAAATGGTGTTACAGGTTGCAATGGCTTATATATGGGAATAGGTCTTTTTAATATTCTCAGTTTGCCATAGATTACAATTATTGCACTTGCACTTTAAAAGCAGTTATGTAAAATCAGTAAAAGGTGTGTCTTAGGAAAGGTAATTGCCTTGAAAAGTTTTCATAAGCTTTGTTATGAAGTATTTATCTGTGTGGTCTCAGAGCAGGCAATCTAAAAAGTAACTGCCTTTAAGAATGTCACAGATGTTGCTTGGGTCCCTTGGGAGAGCGAATTTGGATCATTTATCTATCAAAACAAGAGACTGATGAGCACAGTAACTGTCTTCTCACTAGAGTACAAATGTCAGTCTGAGCAATTCTTTCTGTTTCAAGCTTTTGCCTTTCCTTTAGGAGTTTACTGGCATTTGACCAGAACATTAAAGGCATGTCCAAATCATGTGTCCCATTCAGTCAGGGCATTTTTCTTCCTATCTGTATCCTACTGTACAGATTCTAGAGAACTGATTACCAACTTCAGTTGGTGGGTGTGAGGAATCCACTTTCCTTCTTCTGAACCTAGTTTTGTGTGGTTAGAAATTAAGTTTTATTGGCTATAAAGAAGCTTTTAGTGCTAATAGTATAATCTTATAGGAGAGTTATTTGAAAAGACAACAACCAAGACTGCCTGTATTTATTAGCTTTAGCCAAAGGGCATAGATTCAACTACTTGCTTTTCATAAAGCTCTGTTTATGATCAGAGAAAAGCTCATAAAGGTCTTCATGTTTTCCATGAAACAGGATAAAGAACCTCATGTACCAATTTCTTGAGAAAACCTTTTAACATCTAGATGTCTTCCTGCATATCTTTAAAAAACATTTCATCTTGCTTAAATATTTAAATCACATGAGTCTCAGCCTTAAGAAATAAGTTATTCTTAAGTATCTAAAATTGTACTGATTTAAAAGAATTAAGTGTAATTTAATAGTATTTCCCTTATCTTACTATATTGCAAACAGTATGTTGGGGACTACATTTATCTGTTCAGTTGCGTTTTCAGTTCTTAGACATAAAAGCGCTCCTGTTCCTTTAGGCACTGCTTCAATTTTCCTACCTGTACACATGGAGTTAATGAAATAAACCTCCACTATAAAGGAGATGTAGCTCTTCTTCCAGTACATAAAACTATGACAGTAATAATGAATGGCAAAGGGAAATTCACATACATATAACTTAAATTATCCATTTTTTATATGTTGGATTGCCAACAATACACGACACTTAAACTGGTGTCATGTATTGGCAATGGAGTGTCTATGATTAGGGAGAGAAGGTGAATATTTCCTTGTCCCCCGTTTTCTTTCTCATATATTAGAAACAGACAGAAGTGAAATTAAATATGAGGTTTTTTTGCCTTTTGGTTTAGCTGCAAAGCAATGTAAGAAATGGATGACTTAATGCCACGGGAGTTGTAGAGGAAGTACTTTCCTTTTGCTGTAGTGGCAGAAATGTCTTGAGGGAAAAGTCAGGCTCAGTCCTTCGTTCCATACAGCTCTTAGAATATCCTTCTGTGCAATTTGACTAAACGCTCCCCTTTGGCTGCCTGTCCCAGTCCACACCAATTGGCAGCAGCCAGATGGTTGCATTTCCCCTTCCAGTCTCTATACAGTCTGCAAGCAGGCTGAGCAATGAGCACTGTCCATTAGTTCTGCAGCAGAGAACCCAGCAGCAAATCGTTTCTGATGCACCTCCTGGGCAGGAGATTTGCTTTTCAGGTCCAGTACTTCTGATCTGTAAGGCAGAAATCCAGCCCGAGTGCACTGAAAGGTTACAGTTAGCTAACCTTAGTTAGTTCTTGCTTGAACTTCTTAAGGACTTTTTTTTTTTTTTTTTTTTTTTTTTTATGGAAAAAGTAAAATGTGAACCTTGTGAGTCTAAGGGAGAACACTGAAAACACTGGGTGATTTATTAAGCCCGGAAAATTTTGAGGAAATGTAATGGGCATCTAGGATGCTACAAAGCTAGTTAATGGTAAGCTCCTTGTCTCAAGAATGACATACTGGTTTTAGTGGTACTTTGCATTTAATATATTTTTTTTTTTTTATCTTGAAGCAATTACGATTTCACCCAGGTGTAGAACTGTAGATGAGTTTTTGAAGGTGCAAGCAAGAGTCAGGGTGCAACTACTTTGCTTCCCAGCCATCTGTTCAGGCAGTTAGAAAATGCCTGCTCCCCTGAAGACCAAGTGCTCGGGAGTCTTGATGGATGTGCAGGGTGAGTTGAAATCAAACCCTGGACCTGTTAATTGACCCATTACAATCACCCTGTCAAAAGGTGTTTCCTCTCAGGAAACGCCATCTAAGTGCTTTCAACTCCTAAGACTAAGGATTCAGACATGGCAAGTCAAAAAGTTCACCGTGACTTGTATTAGGCTGCAGTAATTTTCTTACTTGCTAGTGAACAAGAGAACAGAATATAAATAACTTTAAGACAATTTAGCTGGTCAGCACCTGCAAACCTCTCTCCAGTAAAGCCAGAGGAAAAATTCTCTAAGTACTCCTTGATGTGTTTCAGGATAGTAAGACAGAAAGAGGTCTTTGGGTTTTCTTGTAGCCAAGGCAGAGGTACAGGTTGAAGATCTCTTACATAAAAAACCACGTAGCTCAAGGATGTATCCATGAAGAATAATTTTTGTAGTATTTCTCTTCATGTCCTATTTTCCCCAGTAAGAAAATTAATTTTTCCAGAAAATAAAGTTTGGCTTAAAAGAACTGTGCTGCAAAAGGGCACACTCTCCTCCATTTCAAGTTAACTTGGTGCTTAACTTGAAAGCTGATCTCTTTTCCGTTTCAGATGGCTGAAGTGTGACACGTTTGATTTCAGTGCTGTTGGCAAGAGGTATTGTTTGAAAGCAGTGGGACCAGAAAAGAGCTTTTCTGCCAAGGACTGCAGATGACCCAATGCCAGATGAGGCCTCACCAGTGTTGTTCTGGGGCAGATTATCATTGGCACATGCTTGCACATGGGCCACAAAGGGATCTGGTATTATCCTTAGTGCACTTGGCACCTCAGGAAGCAAACTGCGCACATGAAATTTGGGAAGGAGAGTTGGAGCAGTTTATGTAGTTGGTAGGCTGTCTTAAAGCACATTTAATATTGTCATCTTCCTCTCTTAGGCTGAGCTTTATCTCCATGCTTTACATTGAGCAAGCTTGCCTTTCTTGGCAGAAGCTAGATGAAGGATTAAAAGTAACATAATTTTTTTTTCCTGTTGGAGTAAGCCCCTGATAGTGGAGAAAGGTTCACTGTTAATGTTCATTGTTACACAATGGTGCCTTTCTTGAGTGCACAAACAAAACAAAACCTGTCTGGGTCTGTCTTTACACTGATGACTCTAAATACAATGGGCTTGGGAACTGGGAAAGTCAGATTGTTCCCAAAGCAAAGTCTCTGTGTTCCCTCTGGGAAACTGCTGCCTAGAAAGCTGGAGATAACACTCATGTTATAAATGCCAAAGGGGCAAGCTTCAGGTGGCATCCTATCTCCTGGTCTGTGCTGGTCAAAAGGAGGTGGGTGGGAGTGACAGCTGCCCCTTGCACCTCCAGCGTGGCTAGAGGTGATGTTTGTGTTCCCATTGCCTCTTCAGCTGTAAACTGTGACTGGAAAGCCCCATGGGGAAGCTCTGAGAAGCTTTGCTCACAGGAGGGCCCTCTGCTGTGTTCAAAATTAAAAAAAGTACCACACTGGAGCATTACAGAGCAAACTGGAAGTAAATTAAGACAAATCAATTAGCTACAAGTGCTATTTGGAGAGTGTTTTGGGTTGGAATAGGCACCTAAGAGCATGAAGTATTCTGTCAAATTACTAAACATAAGGGTGAAAAATGGAGTAAGTCCATTTTAGTACACATGTTCAGCAACATTAATTAGAGCAAACTAACAATTCCCTTCTGCTGGGAAATGTTGAGTATGTACTCTCAAAAGAAGAGCAGCTCTTCAGAGGGTGAACTCTCCAGGATGTTATTGTGTACAGGTTCTCTTTATGACTGTGTAAGACTTCACTACCCATGTGTCGTGCTCTGCACTGGGAGCACTCGGGAAAAACAACATTTTAAAGCACAAATGGTGGAATTTAATTGACTAAATGCAGCTATCTAATCCTTAATTGTCACCCTATGAGGAGAATCATCTCTAGGGCACAGCTATTCTCATCCTGATGTAGTTCTTTCATTTGAGTCAGATGAATTATGCCTAGAGGAGCCTATTTCTCCCCACTGATTATAAAGGGAGCCCAGGAAGACTAACTCAGATACAGAAGTCTGCAGTGTGGACCTTTGGAGCTAAAGGAAGTGAATCCTGCCTGAGATATTAATAATAGAAAGTTGACAGATTTCCAAGCAGAACGTTTATCATGTCCATAGGGGTGTTACACAGTGGTCAAAGAAGTGCATAAAAGCCATGGGAATGTGAGAGCTGCAGTGGTTCATCAATGAGAATAACCAACAGGGTAAGAATGCTTGTAGTAATGTCAACACTGAGATCACTTCTCTTGGGGAATTTATCTCACAGGGATTCACCAGCTGTCTTTACACCTTTGTAAAAGGGAGCTCAGAGGAGAAGCAGCAAGGAATTTGGGCTTCATCTCATTTCAGCCTGTGTAACTCTTGGCTTATAAGGCAGGTGCTTTCCTGTAATTCTTTTGGAGTTAATATTTTCGTTTTTCCTTCTCTGTTCTCGTTGGAAAATATTATATGGTGCCAATTGGATTTTATTCTATGGTAATAATCAGTTTCTCATACATAAGAATAAGAAAATACCAAATGTGCAGTAATGGCATGATTTATGGAACTAAAGAGCTTTTAGTGAGTCTGCCACAATATACTTAAAATCTCAAAGAATTGTTATATTTTTAAAACATCCCGTGGACATTGTGTCTAACACAGCAGAAGCTGGCTATTTTCCTATATTAATCTGCAGAAGCATTTCTAACTTCAAGGACATGGAATTGCAAGCGGCTAAATATCTACTTTTTTTAAACCAGTATGTGCCTCACTAAAGACAATGAATTGTGACTGCCATCTCATCTTGTGCAAAGAACAATAAGTCTTAGAAGGCAGAAGCTTTAAAGATTGGTAGCTTAATTAGAAAGTGCCCTAATGAAAAGTCTCAGCATTTTAATAAATTTCTTCCAGGATGAAAGAAGTTTTCTCTCACAGGAAATTGCAGCAGATGTGTGAGTATTTGGGATCACTGGGGAGATCTTGGCATTTGAAGGAGAGAACTTTAAATGTGAAGCATTTGCTTGTAGTTTTGAAGTATGTGTCTATGTGTAAACACTGTATGTGTATATAACATTGAAGAACGTATATAAACACATACATGGACACACACAAAAAACCCCCTCAAACCAAAACAAACACCCCAAAGTAAAGGAACAGGCATCTTCCTGGGTGGGAGGGGGAGGTGGTGCATAGGGTGGTAGCAGGAGAAACTGTAGGGTTTTATGAGGAAACAACATAGTCTGAAAGGAACACCTGGAGCCAAAGATGGAACACCTGCTGCCAGGGCTGGGTTCCTTGCATGAAAAAAATCACCCTTTGCTAACTCCTGCATTGCTGATGGGGCTTGTGAGAGCTTAGTGCTCTCACACGGGCCATTGACAAAGCAAAAGCTGGCAGAGATGAAGGGGAGTGATGAATCTCTCCAGCAGCTGTTCTGTTGTCCTCTTGGACACCGTGGCTTGGTCTTCCCAGCTCATGTATTCCAGCCTGCCCTGGGCTAGGCAAGGCGCAGCAGGAAGGCACCAGTTCCTTCTGCACTGCTGGCAGCATCCCCTCCACCCACACTTCTCAGGACAGCGTTTCATGTCGGGAAGGAATAACAAGGCAGGCTCAGAGCTACCCTCACCCTGAGAATTTCGGTTACCTCACTCTTCCCATACTGATGCTACTGGGAGTCATTTCCAGTAACTCTCATGTCCTTCCTCCTCAGTGATTCACGAATAAGCTCCTTGGAAAAGCTCCTTTGGGCCATTATTTTAAAATGGCAGCTCTGAGTGATGCTGCCATGGGAAGCTGGTATGCAGGGTCTTCCACTCTCTTTATGACCTGGCTGATCTAACACGCTGGTGCTTGCAGTAGGCTTCAAGGGATTTTGCTACTCAATCTGTGCTTGAAGTCATGTTTGTTGTTAGAAGTTTTTGTAATTGAACAATTATGGAAAGCTACTTTTGGTACTGTATGCTGCTAGACTGGCTTCCCAGTTTTTTCTGGTCAGTTGAGACTAATTTTCTTAAGTCAGTGTAAAATTTATTAAGTCAAGCAATGTTTTGTATAAATTTATCCTTCAGTTCAGCCAGAAATATTTTATAACTTTCCCTGTAGGAAATGTGCAATTGATTTGTTTAAAGTTTCTTGCCCTATTCAAGATTCTATTACTTATTTTACCAGCATAGTGGGGGATCGTTGAAGAAACATCTGCTTCAGAAAGGCTTATCAAATTTTTACCCCCCCTCATCAGATTAGTGTTTTCTTGATAATTCAGTTGTGCTGCTGGAGAATTTACTGCAATTTTGTGCTCATTCCTTTGACCTGGAGATTGGGATTTAAAGGTTACAACTACCAGGCTAGTAGAAAGCAGTGTTTTAGGAGGAGAGGCACAAATATTTTCTGCATCACAGCAGTTTGGATAAGCTTGGTAAGCAAAAGACTCTTCTCCATTATCAAGTAGCACAGTGAATGTTTCTGTTTGATAAGAGTCCTCAAATTGCTGCTTCGTACACCCTCAAGCTCCTGCATTGCAATGATGGCACTGAGTCTGGGGAAGGAGAACTTTGGGAGTTACTGTGCAGTTATTTTGTGTTTAGAAAGGATGGCTGGCAGGGATATCTTGTGCATCCAGAAACATAGGAAGTTTCCCATTTTACAGTATCACTGTAAACCTTGCTGAGGACTGACTGCTGTTTGGCTTTCTCAAACTGTTTAGTTCATTCAAAATGCTCCCAGAGTTGCCTGCCCTCAGGAGCCAATGATTAAATGGGTGATCTCAAACAACACCAGGGTTGTCATGATAATTCTCCTTAGCTCATATATATGAGTGTATATATATATATATATATATATATATATATATATATATATATATATATAAAACCCCTTGTCATATTAATTTTATGTGACTTCCCTGCTGACTTTGAAAGGTCCTCTCTGGACCTTCTTTTCTTTGGAGCACAGTCCAAGCCTTTACAATCCCATCTGGGATATTACAGTGCAATGTAGATGAGCGACAATTTGTGCAATAGTTGTTTCAGTTCTGCAATAATGACACTAGTTCATTAATAGAATATCAATTCTACGATTACATTCTTCTCTCTATTTTGAATCGTATAAAACTCATTTGTACAAGAAAACTGATTAGCATAATGCTGCAGCATGAAGCAGTAACAGCATAGAAATAAATGTTTTACGCATGTTCTTAATAATGCCTTTTTGTAATAAATATATAGCTATTTTTAGAGCAGCAATTACAAGAGTTATTGCTTTAATTTCTGTGGGAAGTGCTGAAGTACAAACAATTTCATTGATAAAATGATATAACCTTGCATACAGCTAGATGACTGGGGAAAGAGATTATTTGAAGGATTTTGTATGTGTTTATATAAAGTGATCCTTAAGGACAAATTAGGAGAGAAATTTGCTAAGCAAGCATGTTTTACTTAGCTTGATGATTTTATTTAATTTGCTGGACTAATGGTTTAGGCGATCCATTAGGTATCTAATGGAAATGTTTAAAACAACTATTTTTAAATGACATTATCAGTAATAAACCAAATGAGTCAAGTACAAATACAGTATGCAAAGCTGATAATAGAGTTCATGTGGTAACTGATTACAGGCACGTTTTCTATGGCTGGAGTGTGTTTGCTGAAGATTGAGGGTTCCCACCCTGACTGCCGAGAGTTGTAGTAGCAGGATGAGATATATCTGGGCCCACTTGCAACACACAAGTGCTGATTCAGCATCTCGAAAAAAAATCAGTGTGCTTAGGGCTGGGAAGAAATTTTCCCCAGGAAGGACTATCAGTTTCTGCTTGGCACCATTTTGATCCAGACTCTTCTCACTGATGATTTGAAGTAACCGGGAACAGGGAAGCAAGTGCGGAAAAGCAAATCCCATCCCAATAAATGTTTATGCTTAGAGCAGGTCAGTGCAGTATTTCTCAGTCTGAGCCCACTCACACTATTCAGAACTTGAACAAAAGAAAAGGAAATATGGTAGAACTTGCTCATTCTTTGAAGGATTTGCAGAAGTTCCTTAACAGATGAAATTACGTATTTTGTGTTCTGAACAAAGCATAAAGAAGTGTGGGGGTTGTGACTGACAGGTTTCAGTCTTGAAAACAGTAAAACTTTGAACATCTTTCAAAAAAGACTTTGGAAGCAACAATGGTTGAATCATGCTCCTTGCCTGTCTTTTCCATGATAGCCAGTTTGAGGTGCAGAACAAGTTGTAGCTGTTTATTGTCCTTTTCAGAGGAGAATAAAGTATATGCATATAATGCTTTAAACACTCTTCTCTCTTCAGGGATAATAAACTGGCCATTTTGGGAAGTAAAGAGAGATTTTCAGGTCTCTTCCTTCTTCAGAGAACTATTTTACCCTTTAAAAACAGCCATCATGTTTCTTCCTCAGAAAATTTGAGCAGCTTTGCTCTGCATTCAGATCATGGCAGTCTCAGCAAGCAGAGGTGCAAATACAGGAGCCTGAAGGATGAAGGACAGTCTCCCAGTGGATGCTCCTGTTGTGTATTTCTCCCCCAGCCCCTCTAACTTGTCAGAGTGCAGATCTCATACAGCAGTTCCTTCTGTGTTCTACGAGGTACATTAAAGAGAAATGTTTAGAAGACCAGAGCAAACAAGAATGATGCCTTTTCTGCAGGCCCCTGGGGTGAAAGTGTGATTCAGAAATGGGCAAGCTGCTTACAGCACCACAGAGCAGGCCCAGGTCCCCTCTGAAGCGTGGGAGAAAGAGTGACTAACACTGCCTCGAGGGTGAAGGGGAGGAACTGAGCTGGACTGGAAAGTCAGAGGACCACTGGGCTGCATCTGTCAGGGCAGGGGTGACACAGCAGCTGTGCTGGGATGAGCCACAGAATTCCTGGCTCCACACAGCCGGTGGTAGCACCAGCCCTGACTGCGGAGGCCGTGCTGGCTTCTGGCAGAGATAAGCTGGACATCCTTGGCAGCCTGACGTCCTAGGGAAATGGGAATACTTAAAGTTATAGCTGGCTGTGCCTCGCTGTAGGCCTGTAGGAGAGGGATGAATAATAACACAGATCTCTTGGCAGCTTTAGTGACCAAATGGCCAAGCAGCCAACAAGAACGTCCATGGAGCTTAACCGAGAAGTGTTGTCTTCCTATCTTGGCCATAAAGAGTTGAGTGAATGGGAAGACAAGATACTTCTGAGGAAATGCAAAATCCAGAAGGTGATGAGTTCCTCTTGTTCATGTATTTTTTTGAAATGTGATGAGACAGTTGCCATAGTAACGCTATTCTCTGCTTGATACAATGGGTACCAGTTCCAGGAAGCCAGTGACAGTTGTCACAAACACCTTTACATAAATTTAAATATCTCAGAGTAACGTAAGGGAAAGTATGTCCCTGTGTTTTCTTATAGAAGATCAGATCCTTTTACTAGAAGAGGAATATGGCTGAGCTCTGCATCAGCTGTTACATATGGTCTTCAAAGTGAATTAAACTGCTGTTTGGTTTAGTTGTAAGCAAAAGACAGCATATGCTTTCCAGAAAAAAAATAACTTCCATTTAATACTGTTTTGATAGACCAGATTTCGCAACAGATATCTTGATGTATCCTACCAGACTCTAAAGTTGCACAAATTAATTTGTTTCAGAAGACAGTTTTGGCTGTTTGAAACAATGTACTCTGTAAGAATGAAACGCTCAGTAATAAATAGTTTTCAGCTGTGAATAGTCTAGGATATTCAAACCACCATGAATACATTTAGTAAGTGTACTCTGAAAGGTCAGCAAGAAAAATCCTTCTTAATTCTTATTGTGGCAAATAATTCATTATCCCAGTTGTGTGCACCGGTATGGCAGGAGGTAATAGCAGAATGACTTCTACCAAACAGCCTATTGAAACAACATTTCAGAAAATGAAGGCTGTGAAAGTATTTTTCAGATGAAAGAGACAATTCATGGATACTTCAGTAGCTCGTGCTATTTACAAAATTTTGGCACTCAGGCATTCTGTTTATATAAACTTGTTTCTTTTATTCTGAGATGAAAAGATATGAAAATTACATTATTTTATGTGAGCAAATCCCTTTATGGAAGACTAGACTCTGCTGCAAATGAAGAATAGGGCCAATTGTTTTTGTTGGTTTGGTTTTTTGTTTGTTTTGGTTTTTTTTTTTTTTTCTCAGAGCTTTTTAGACTGGAACAGCATCCTTAAACAGCCTAATAGTCTTTTAAAAACTGAGACTGACTTAAAAAAAAAAAAAAGTTAAGAGACTTGCTGCCAGTAATAATTCATTGTAAAATTTATCTGTCTAGCTGAATGCGTTATGTACCCTACAGATTGAGTGCTTACTAAAAAATTGGAGTTGGAGAAGCGTTAATTTTCTTCTCCTGTCCTTCCCTTCTAGTCTAAAAGGACTTTTCTGGCCCATCATGCCTTAAAAATTGAGAGTAGGGTAGTTGCTAGCTAGTATATTGATTAATGGGAAGACTAAGCTTATGTGAGAGTATAGTTCAGAGATTGTGTTCCGTTTTCCTTTCCATGGAGTCTGCCCAAAACTGTAAATAATCAAAATATCCGCTGCTTTGATGGGGAAGAATGAGCTTAAATGCCAGGCAGCACCCAAACCTCCCTCAGGGCACAGCAATCTGACACTTGACTTGCTCCAAGGCCTCTGTGGATCCAGCAGGTGAGCATCACAACCTTTATCTCAGAGTCAATGCCTTCTAGGTGTCCTGCCTGGCAGGTTTCAATTCAGTCCCGCTCTGCTCGGCTTGTTATTAACTCTTATTGTGCAGCAAGGGTGCAAGGAAAATCTGCTCAAGTCCTAAGGGGGCAAGGAGAATGGTTAATGGCTCCCCTGTGCTAGAACTGACTGAGCAGAAATAGGTATCATCCTATGAGGAACAGATGTACTGGGAACCCTGAGGACACGGGGGTCCCAAACTGACTGCCATCAGCCACCACTTGGGACCCAGGAGGATTCAAGGTGCAGATCTGTGATTGAGGGCTGTGGTCATGCCCTCTGAAGGGATGCCATTGCTCAGCACTTTGTGTCTTGGAGAACTTGCCAAGAAGTTGTTCATTACAGAACAAACTTAATTTGGCACTATTGATTGCCAGAAGCCTAAAGCCACCCTAAGGTTTAAGTACTCTGTTTCTTGCAGTTAGTGAAAACAAATGTGTTGTCTGGTAAGAGCATCTTCTACTTGTTCAGTATTAGACTTAGCCAGCTTTGTTCTAGGAGTGCTTTTATTCATCATTATATAGAGAATTGCAAACCTATTTTCTCAACATCAATACCGATTCTGTCCGTACTTTTCAACCTCTGATTTGCTAAATATCGTTAATCTTGACAGGACTCAATTGCTTGATATAACCAGATTGTCTATCCTGCATGGCCTACTGTGAGCCTCTTGAATTTGAGGGCTCTTTCAGCTCCAACTTAATTTACATGATGCTGCAAACATCTTGAAAGTATTCATTTCAGTTTGTAAACAGTGTGCTCTGATGGGTGACAATCTATTGTCAGTGACCTTGTACCTTCTTTTTACTTCTCTCACAATCAGACAGAGGACATATTTTTCTCATGCTATGTTTGACAGACACCTCTCTTCTCTTTAACAACATACATTCTTTTCCATTTTGTTGAAATGGATAAAACTACTACCACTTGGTGCGTGGATCTGGCAGTAATACTGTCCACCCATGGACAAAATAAATGCATACTAAAGAATGACTAACAGTTTATACTTCTATTTTACTTTCTATTACATTATCTTAAAGCTCTTTTACAACTGTAAATGTCAGAGGGTTTCCTATTACACCTGGTTCTTTTGAAAAAGGAGAGAAAATACAGGGAGGCTAGATGGCCTGTCCTACCTCCCAGGGGAAAAATGGATGGGAAAGAGCACAGAACAAATCTCTGGAACTTTTTTGCCTCAGCTGCACTTCGTTTATCCCCTTATTACCCTCTTTGCTCTCAGTGCTACTGAGCCAAGCATAAAATCCCCCTTCAGAAGAGAGGAAGAGAGCAGAGGAGAGCTGGTGGGTATGTTGACATATTCACTGACTTGAACCGGGGAAACAGTCTTTTCAACTTGTCTCTTATCCAGTTTGGCCTTTCCCTTTGGCTGGCAGCACTAGCTGTGCCTGCTTCTAGTTAGAAGGTAAGGTCTTGTGGCCATGCAAAGTGGCTTTGTAGGTGTACACCTGCAGTGCTGAGGAAGGAATAGTGCAACCTCTATTGGAAGTGTGCCATCCTAGTGTGAGGCTGCCTTTTTTGTGTTGCTCCCATCAGGAACTATTACAAAAACCAAGGATTTTGCCAAAGAGGTGCTGAAAACATCTGGCTTCTTTCTGCAATCTATAGCCTGTACTACAGTGCTCCACAGGGATTCCTCCCTTCCCATACTATCTTAAATATTGAAACTTGAACTTGCTTGGATGGATTTTCCCCCATTATGTGCTTGAACCTTTTCCTCTCATGGTGATTTCTCTGTTCCCTGGGGGGAGAGGCAGTAAATCTGGAGCAGATTTACTGTTTCTGTCAGCCAGGGACAGCCTGATACACTCAAACCACTGTAATCTCTTGCAAGACATGGCAAGGTAATCTATTGAGTCTTGTAAAGCACATATCTGTCTTCTCTTCAGGAAGACAAAATCTTTTGGCCTGTAAAACCTTTGGTAAGGGAGGACAAAAAAGCAGTAGAAAACTGCCAAATTTCTGTTCTAAATTTGCTGGAAAGTCTGGCAGATTTTTTTTTTTTTCCAATAAATCACATACCTTAATATCTCAGCCTCTAAGTCACTGGTATTGAAAATATCATAAACAACACTTACAAAATGTTTTGAGATTTCTCATTCTCAACTCATTAAATATTATTTTGCTCTATGACCACCTACAACTCCAGCTAGAGACTTCTCTGCTGGGAATACCACAGGTGGTGCAGAGTGCAGGGCATAGTCCCTGAAGTGGATGTGTCTAGCTCTCAATTTGCAGAGACTGATACCTCAAAAACCTCAGCTGAGAATCAGATGGAGTATCACTGCAGTGTCCTGGTGACGGGTTTGAAAGGCTCTGTTACCAGCCCAGTTAAAGCAAGAACATCACCATTAAAAATTAAATTGCTTGAGCCAAAACTGAAGGCATCAAGTAAATATTAGTTCCTCTTCGGGATTACCTGATGAGGTTTGATATTTTCGTTTAATGAAACCCCCAACAAAACAACCAAACCAAATACCTCCCCTTTCCTGTTCAGCCAGTCCAGTCTGCTTTTGATTTTGGTGTAGCTCAAGACCCAATGCCATGCATGCTGCAGTGAAAAATGTCACTGATATCACCTGAAGATAATTACTGTTTTCAGTGCTGCTTGGAGCATTTAATTTTTAGCAGTTTCCTTCCTTTGTGTTTCCATGGAGCAAACCTCCATCTCTTCTTCTGGATTATCTACTCACTTAAAAGAATACTTTTGCCCTGGCTAGAAGTCCTTATGAGGATTGCCCTGACTTAAGGGTGAGTGGGAGACTAAGAGAAATGAACTAGAGATTCTTTACTTTTATGTGTTAGAAGGTAACAGAATGGAGGTTGCGTGACACTAATCTCTTTTTTAATCTCTTAATCCACAGATGAGGTTTTAATTATATTCATGAAATGCATGATACGCCTGATAATGAGTGATTATTTGTACTTTATCATTAAAAGTACAGTGTAGCAACTTGTTATGTGGATTTATGATCTGCCTGGCAAAGGACAAGCCCCAAAGGGGCTGCATTTCAATGGATTTGAAGAAAAGGAAAAAGACAGGTAGACATGCAACCTTTCAGTACCTTTTTGTTTCCAAGCACAGCTCCCTGAGTAATTAGCCTTGTGACCACTGCAGCTGTAGTGATTACTCTTAGCCCAGGTTTACCACTTCCTTATGTTGGGTCAGTAGTGATTGCAGATATCTAAAGAGGAACTATGGGGTGCAGTGTCTAGCTCCAGAATTTTGTTTCAACCTTGAAATATTCTTTTAAAGCAGCAGCTTCTGACTTTGCATGGCAATTCTTGTAAAACTGTAGAGAGTAATGGCAAAGTTGTGACAAAGCCTGAAAGGTAGGGTAAGAAAACTAAAGTGATAAGCAGGCATATGACTTAGAAAATTGTCTCCTTTCTCCTTTGGTGTCATAACAGCTCTTTCTTCTGGTTCTGGTAGAAAAGAATCATGAGAGACTGGCAGATACAAGTCTTCCAGCTTGCAAAATGTTTCTAGTATGAGGTAGAGCTTCATCTTCTATCTGCTGCACCTGGAGCCCAGACTGTCTGTGGCTCATTTCACAGGTAGAGAAGGCGCAAGAAGGGAAAAGAGAACTGACCCGAGTTTTGCTGTGAGCAGGGTGAGGCGAAGGTTGAATTCTACTTTAGGTTATGACAAGAATGAAGCTGAACTTTTTGTCATTTTAAGGTTGTTAGTTTGGGTTCATGGGCAACAGCTGGTCTGATAGTTCAGTGGTTTATTTATCCTGCGTTGGTCTCATGCTGTGTGTGCTCTGCTGACCTATTGCTGGGCTTCTGCTCTTGCACAAAGGGCCATATTTCTGCAAAATTATCATCACCCAACACCTACCTGCTGCTCGGGGGTACTGTGCAGTCAGTAAATTCATAGCTACATTGTAGAATTGTATTAACACTTAGGTCTTTGCAATGCCCTTGGTAGTTTATCACCAATAAGCAGAAATATAGCCATGTAATTCCATAAGGGCCAGTTAAGCCTTTCAGAAATAACATCAGTGGCTGTGCTTATAGATCAAGTGTAGGATCTAGGTCACATTTCTGGATAAAATGCATCGTTGTTCATCGTAGGGTATAAAAATTCATAGCCGAAGGGATCCTGTTGTGGGAGACTTTGCCTCTGTGGTGGAGTGGGTTGGTTAATAGCTAGAATTTAATTATCTGTATTGGCATATGTTTCCTAAGTCAGAAAAACTATTTGCCTATAAAACAATAATTCCTCCCACCTGACATTTACAGCGGAGACCTTCAGAGAGAAGAAAAGAGAATTCTCCTAATTTTTACTACCAGTTGCTCATGGTGATATCTTTAGCTACAGGCTTGTCTTGTTAATTGATTGAATTATTTAAGGTGTTGATTTATTTACTGAGAGCAAAATTAGTATTTTTGTCTCTGACAGCTTTAGGGCTTGGAAGAATAGTCAAAGCCTTTTTAATTGATCCTTCAGCCTACTAACTAAAAATGTATTTCCTGTGTACTAGGTAAAAACAGATGGAGAAATCTGTTCTTTCTTTTGAAGTGCTTACTTCATAGTCACTAGATGCTTCTCTAAGCAGCACTTTTTGCTCTCTTTCCCTAAGCAGTCTCTCAATCAAAGATCAGGATTTTACTACAGCTGCAGATGAGCCTCACAAAATTATTTAGAAAGGTATGTGTTGTTCCATATGTTGACACACATAAGCCAGGACTCCAGTGTATATGTTTTGTGGATGTTTCCTCACTGTTTATGATGCCTGTCTGCATTTTCAGTGTGAGAAACGTTGACGGTGGCTCAGCAGTAAAGCCCTTTTGGCTTTGCATGCTGCTGCTGCTCCTTCCCGTGCAGTGCCACACCTCGGGCTGTACAACCCCCTCACTTCCCTCCTCCAGCCTGCCCCAGTAAAATAAAAATGTGTGAGTTGCCTTTCTTGCCCTGGAGCCCTTTTCCTCTCCAAAGCGTGCCCAACCACGTACTTCTCGACAGCGCTTTGCAGAGGCGCCTGGTCGCTTGTGATTTATCCTCTCTTCCACAAGGAACATCGCTGCCAAGTCCTTTAACTGGGGATTAATCTTTGTCTTTTTGAGTTGCTGCCAATCAACTATTATTCACAGAACACGTTCCTGGGTGATGGTGGCAGTCTCATAAGTCGCTGCTCGGTTTCTGCCCTACCTTACAGAGTCTGCTGGTGTAATTTCATGTATCTGTGGCTACTCCCTTCTAATCTGGTCACTACAGACCAATTTTATTGCTGTATTACTGCCCACACTGGCACATCAAGCAAGCAACCAATGTTAGTTCATTTACCCTGTAGAGGGCAGGAATTACTCTGCTGTGGTCCCCTGAGAGGTTATTCAGAAATGCTCTCTACCCTGCAGTGCTTAAAAACAGGAACACTACTGCTGAGATCCACCCTGCTGAAGAGTGTAATCCTAGGGGAGAGGGGGGCCCTGAATTTCAGAAATGAAGGTTGATCATTTCAAAGATGCTATGAAGCAATGAACTTTAGCAGTGTTTGTATGGAATGGCCTTTATAATTCATTCCTTTCTTTGCCTCTGAAGCTACTGCAGTCTTTCCGATAAAATCTTTGTACCACACTAGTCCCAAGAGGGATGTAGAAGCAAGGATAGGGATATATATTATTTAATCTGTGGTTTACATCGTGCTTCAGTCAATCTCTTGGTATGACATAGATGGTTAGTGTTGTGTTAGTCACAAAGCAGTTTTGTTCAGATAAGCTTTGGATGTTTAGCACAATGAATACTGTGTAAGTTGCTTGAACCTCCAAACGTTCTCTTTGGGATGTCAAATATTGTAATTCATGCTCCAAGCTAAGTCAAATAGCTTGAAATACTTTCTCTTACTGTTTTGCAATGTTCCTGGATCTGATGTTATTCAAAAAAGGAGGAAATGCAAAAAAACCCAACACAAATGTGGGAGAGGACTGTGCTAAATAAACTTTAGAATATGTGCTAAAAAAAATTGCAAACAACCCCTCTCCCCCCCCCTTTTTTTTTTTTTTTTCTTTTTTTAATTCTGGGCACATATTCAAATTGCTTTACTACTAACTATGCCATTTTCCTCTCCCATAGCTGACATGCAGCACTGGTTAAAATCTTCTCTCATTTAAATTAGGTAGTCCACTGTTGAAAATGATCTAGAAAAAAAATACTGCTTGAGACCTACAGTTACCAATCATAGGGTGTTTAGGTCTATTTTGTTAACCATCCCCATGCTTAGTTTGTTCCCTAGCCTGCAATAACCAACTAGAAATTTACTGCCACCATTAACTTGCTTATTGTCTAGAGACTCTTAATGCAGCTGATGAATACCTGTACTCTGTGCCACATCATTTTCAAAGGCTTTCTTTCTCCCACTGCAAGGTGTGAGGCTGATCCTACAGATGCTTACTTTGAAGCATTGTTTGCAATACTAATGGGTTAGGTGAAACAGGCAAGACAGCAGCAAGCTTTTCTTTCTAACTTACAAAACTCATAGAAAGACCAAAGAGATTTGAAGCTTTTTTTGCTCCTTCAGATTCTTTCCTTTCAGGACAAGGCTTGTGAATGTCATCCTTTGTTTTATTGCTTGCCACTCTCAAAAGCAGTTTGCTTCTGTGGTCTTTAACTTCCTTACAAGTAGTTGCATTATATTATCCCTTCTTTAATCTGATGGATCATCCCTTCCTTGAAGACTAGACAACCTCTGTTCTTCAACCTCTCCTCACAAGCTGTGAGCCCTGGGCCCTGACCATCTCAGCTGATGGACTCTCTTCATCCACATCCATCTTGATCTTATCCTTCATCCCAAGAGTAGATGAAGTACTGCAAGTGTGGCCTCATCAGTGCTGCCTAGAGTGGGATAATAACCTCTCAATCTGCTGGACATGCTTATTTTAGTGTGGACATTTGCATTATTTGAGGCAAAAGTGTGGTGTTGGTTTGTATTGATGTGGCCCCCACAGCAATCTCAGGACCTTTTCATGAGGGCTAACATGAGTCCATTTGGTTTCCAGCCTTTGCAGAGACCTGGGATTATTCTTCCCTGAGTGCATGGATTTTCACTTGTCTATGTTAACTTCATGATGTTTGTTTGCTCAGTTCTCAGATTCATGGCTAAGCCTCTTTGGATTTAAGATCTGTCTTTTGTCGTGTCAGATACAGAAATTCACAGGCAACTTTCTGCTCTGATTTATTCTCCTGGGGGAGGTTTCTCTCCCCATTAACTACAGAGAGAACTACAGAAGACTTATTCCCTAAGCTGTGGTTGGCTTTTGAGTGTCTTCAGCTCTAGTTTTCAGAACTTAGAACAGTAGGAGATACAGAGACCAGTGCTGTGTTTTCATCCTGCTGTGCAGAGCCAAGCCTGAAAGGAACAAGAGCTTTTTCTGTTTGCTGTGATGTTCTTCTGCTTTGTATCTATTTTGCCTTCCAAATACTGTGTTTCATCTCTGATGGTTATGGCAGCCATTAAGTTGAGAACAGTCTTATGACCGAACCAGCTCCACAGACCGTTACCCTCATTATGGAACCTTAACTTAATGTTCAGACTGTCAGCACATTATTAATTGTTTGGTATAAAATGTTGGCTTGTCTTAGTGCCTTTTTTATTCTCTAAAAGTTACAGTATTTGTAAATAGAGCAACTTGTGGCCAGTTAAAGAAGAGTGTGGTTTTATTGTTACCCTTCCTGTTAATGTCATATTAACTACAGATACTTCCCAATTTTTTTTCCATATTTTCATTATACCTCCTACTTTAATATTTTAGACAATAAAATCCCAAGGGATATGTTTTTGCTTATATTCTTTATTTTTGTAGTCTTTCTCAATGGTTATCTGTCTTCTGCTATTTAGCTTCTCTAGTGGATTTCAGCCTTTTTTTAATCCCCCCAGCCAATTTGTAGACTACTAAGAATCTTTCTGTGGAAATGTGAGTCCCCATGTGACAACTGATGTCCTGTGCTAGTAATGTGGTTGGTTTGTTTTTTAGCCTCCCTAATTGTTTTGGGTGGATCTCTTAGGAGTTGTTCATATAAAGGCTTACAGATCCCAAGATGAAAACAACCATTTTGTTTTACCAGATGGGAAAACAGAAAAGGAATATTCTTAGGCTGTTGCTTATAGTAGAGAAAGCTGCACAGGGTAAGTGCATGGGATATATATGCTGGCTATTATTGCCTACAGGATTCACAGCAAAACACAGATTTGATTCCCTTTGTTCACTGAGGGATATAGGTCTGTTAAGCAAAAAGTGTTTCCAAGAAACCACAAAAGTCTCTTTCACTTTTACAGAGCTCTTCAACGAAAACTTACAAAATGAAATCAACATACCTTATTCTGTCCTTTCTCCTACAAAGTGAACACATCCTATCTCAACTCAGACTTGGACTAGGTTAAAGAGACTGTGTTTTAACAGGACAAGGGTGTACTGCTAAGGACAGTAAAAAGGTACTAGGCTGATGAGTGACTGGCTTGCTCTCTCTCAGCAGTAGTGATTTCTCTTTTAAGCCACTAACCATCCTGGATGCAGCCATATGAAAAGCCCACTGCTGAGGGGGAGTGAGTGTGACATTCTCTTCAGTGGAACTTGGAGCTAAATTAGCACAAGTCCTCCTCCCCCATTTCTTCCTTCAGGGATTGCAGTGCTGTGGCTGTACTAATGAGCCACCAGCCCTGTCTTTCTAGTACCAAAGTTCAACTGAAGTTTGGTAAGGCTGTCTGAAAATGTTTAGTTGTCTGCAATTGCATGTTAATTAAAAAAAAAAAATCCAACCTTCATTCATTCTTTCCTTTATTGGTGGTAGCATCCAAAAAACTATCCATTTTATATAAAGAGTTCTTAAGGGGCTTGCAACTTTGTTGTCTTTCACCCTGTTTGAGCCATAGATGAGTTTACCCACATCAGAGGACGTCTCTGGTGGTGGTAGTGGTAACTAGTTTTCATGGATATGGTGGTTTGCTGTATTCACAGAAGGTGAACTTACAAATAATAACCCTGAAAGTTTCTTACTTTATTTCCCACATTGAGATGTGTTGCGTGCACGAAAGATGACCAGAACAGTGGTTCACAAAGTGGTCTCTGGAAGGGTAGTGGTTGGAGGGCTGGGCAGCACTCTGCTCCTCCGCAAAAATGAGTGCCTGCTTCGTGCTGCCTTGCCATGGAAGCCACCTTTGGTTTCATCAGTGTTTTTCAACTCCAAGATCCTGATTTTGGTTGGCACTGGGGCTAGTCAATAGGCAGGAAAGTGCATGAAATTCATGCATGGACAACTATGAAAAAGTATGCCTAGAGAAAGTGCTTGTTCCTAACTGCCATAAGCTGCAGGTTGTTTGATGGTTGAAGGATGAATAATTACATTCCTTTTTAAATGACACACTTTAGAAGTGGTGTGGTTATTCCCTTTTTTAGTCAGTCACATGTCCTGATCCAGCAATGTGTCTTAGTTCTTTTTAAACTTGGATGATACTTCGAAATAATAAAATTAGCACATGCTTCAACACTGTTCTCAAACCCAACTTCTTTCCAGCGTCCGGGCCCCCCCTTTTTTTTTTTTTTTTTTTTTTTTTTAAATCAACCATGATTTTTTTTTTTTTTTTTTTAAATCAACCTCATGGTAGGCACATCACTGAAAACTGAGAGTGGCCGTGATTTGGGTCATGCTGAAACTGATACCTGTGCTCTCAGATGTGTTGCCTCTGCCCCCCAGCCCTGCTCCTTATCCATGATCCAGCCACTGACGCTGGGGCGAGTTCACCACGCTGGTGATTTAAGTGATGAAGCTGGTAAAAGAGCAGCAGCAGAGAAGAGCACTGAGGGGAGCAATTTTTAAGTGCTTAATTACAGAGTGCCTGAAGAAGGCTGGGTGCTTCCTGGAGTACAGATCAAGTGCCTCTGATGGGATTAGGCCACTTTGGCTACTTGTGTCAAGTCCCTTTCAGATGTGCTTGTGCTTTGATTCCTCCCACTCCCCACAGGACTGTAATTAAGAAGTTACTGCCTCCCAAGTGTGCAATTATATTCTCTGAAACCCAATAACAAGGCCTCGGTCTGAAATGTCCCCTGCCTTCTGCATTAGCATTCTCCTGATTAGTAGGTAATACCTCTGCTTTGGTAAACTGCAGAGCATGTTTTGTCCCCAGACAATTTGTTGAATGTGAAGACTGTTAGAGGATCAAAAAGAAGACATAAAGTAGGTAAAGCACAGATAAGTGTGTAAATATGCTTGATAAGTAATTTTTGAATAAAAGCTTGTATAAAAGGCTGAGTATTAATATTTTTTAACCTCTCTTAAAAATGGTGATTCTAAATAAAAGGTGTTGGGGGAAAAAAAACCCCATCCAAAAGCCTTTTGCTGCTGACAAAAACAAAATTCAAAGAGTTATTAACCCTTAAAGCCATTTATTTACACTAGCCAGACACTCAGCTATGTCAGTCCCAATTTTAAGCTTCTGAGAAGGCAAAACTCCCCTTGTGAAAACTGCATATGCAAGGCAGAAATATACTCTACTTGAGAAGTGATTCTGAACAGTAATCTCGACTGTCTCACAATGCCAATGTCACTGTTGCATCTGACAAATAATTTCTCTTGTTTAAGGCACTCCAGCAACAGAAGTAAACAGTTCCTGGGCATCATCTTCCAATGCAGTCACAGAATTTGGAGCTAAGCCTTCTTTGTTGCCATGCCCACCTTCGTGCTTGTCTCTGGGTGTGTATAGAGACCATTTTATTCTCTCCCTCACTGCACCAGCCTCTAGGCTTTCAAATGTCTTTCCTCCCTGCTTCCCTTGTTTAGACTAAAGAAGTTAGTCTAATTCTAATTCTTTGATATTTCTTCTTAGGCCACTTTTTCTAGTTCTTTGAATTTTTTTCTTGTTCTTTCCTATGTGCTTTTCAACACATTCCTGACCCTCCTAAACTGCTCAAAAGTGGACAGAGTGGTCTGGGTGATGCCTTGTTAGTGCTGAGCTGAGCAGAAGGATTATTTTTTTTAAAAAAACACTTTGTTATATCCCTGTTTTATGTATTACAGTATAATATTCTCTTTTATTTATTTTTTTTTCTCCAGTAATGTGGCATTGTTGGGACTCACATCCAGCTTGTGATCCCTTAAATCCTTCTCTGCAGAGTCCCTTGCAGACCTGCTTTATTCCTAACTAAATGTAGTGTTTTGAAGCTCACTAAGGGCAATGGCCAACTCTTTTTAGATGGGCTATTTCTTCAGTTTTGTCACAGCTGTTCTTATTTTAGGGATGGTCTCTCAGAGTTGGGCTGCAATCCAGAACACATTTTACCAGAGAAAGTCAATTGTCTGTGCTTGGTCCATTTTTCCAGAAGAGGATTGGCAGCTCAGGAGATACTAACATCATAGACCTTCAGGGAAGGTTAAAAATGAAATAAAAAAAAATTAATTAGAAATATTCTAAGTAGTAAATTTTCTCAGTTCTGCAAGTCATGGCAAGTTTCAAATAAGTTGAGTGTGATAAGGCTGGTTCCACACCAGGGATTAATGGCAATACCCTGAGGGGAAAAAAGCAAAAAGTAAACTATCCAAAAAGCTAAGGAAACACTTAACAAAACTTTGTTTAGTAGATGAGTCTGCTGAATTGTGACTTCACTAATGGACATAAGGTATCAAATGCAATGCTAGAAAACGTACAATACAATCTTCACTTCCTTCTCTCCCAGAATTGCTTTTGTAATTTCTCTCTGCCAGCAGCTTAGTACAGTCTGTTGTCATGTCTAAACTTTGAAGTCAGTTGTAACAACCAACCTGGACATATGTAGAAGTACTGCAGTTATTCCAGCTGCTTTGAGTGGGCAAAAGTGATATGTGCATAATATTCTAAATTACTGTTTCTTCAAAATGTGTTTGTGTCCAGAACATTGTTTGGTAAAAGCACTGGGAGCAAGACATGAAAATAAGGGCATTATCTGCACTGCAGAGTACTGCCTTCCAAACATAAGATGAACATTAATATTAGCCTATAAACTTCTTTTTGGGGCTTCTCTTCAGGCCTTTTACCTGTAGTTACCACCAGTCAATGGCACTGTTTGAGAAGAACCTGTCATTGCAAACAGCATAACTACTTTAGTTCTGAGTGTGGATGCTTCTGAATAGAGAAGGAAGCACTAAAATATTTGTGCCAGTAGTCTGGCTATTCCTTAGTTAATTACAAACATTGGGTCAAACTGGCATCCCTATTACTATACATGCAATAGAATACACTGTTTTCCTTCTGCATCCTGTTAGTTTTCACGGGGATTTCTGTTTCCTACAAAATATTTCTGTTAGTGTTGGTAAGAGCTCCATTTAACTATCCCTGTATGGATGAAAAAGAATCTATATTTGTGTAACAGAAGGTAAAAACTGTCTAATTTAGGCAAGTATTTTAAAGTGTTGATGAATATATTGAAAAACCATCCTACATCTAAAATGGCAAATGCTTGTATAGGACATATCAGCACTCTGCTGTCATAATGCAATATGTTGTATGACATCATTGAATCTCCAGCTTTGCTGGAGAAGAGTGAAAAGAGAACTAGAATTGCTACTTCATATCTTAGAGATGAATGTAATAATCATGAAATTCATTCAGGTGCTGATGCCTAAAACCATCCAGGTGGCAATGCCTAAAACTATTCACATATTTTCCAATGTAAATGTGATTTTTGACTTCCTGTAGCTTTAGGAAAAAAAAAAAAAAAGTTGTCATTCTGGTTTTGTGCCTTAGGATGAATTGGTGTGGGTTGTATCTTGGTTGTTTCAGAGAAGGAGGTTAAGGAAAAATGTATGACTTTGCCACTATTAAAATCCTTACATCAGTTTGACCGCGAAAAACTTGAAAACTTTGGGATAGGGCAGGTGGGAAATGACAGTGAGGGGGAAGACTCATAGTCAGCCCACTGCAAAGGACCTGTCCTCCTGGGGAAGTGCTCTGAACAGACTAGTGTGAACAGAGAAACTGATGGTGAGGAGGCAGATTAGAAGTGGCTGGTGGTTGGTGCTCACGCTCCAAAGTGGGGAAACAATCCCTGTAGCCACCAGCTCTGGGTTTTTCTCCTATCAGACAACACTTGTGACACCCACTGGCCAAAGGGGCACCCATCTCCTGTGAGTGGTCAGCCCGGAGAGATTAGAAACTTAAAGCATTTTCTTTTGCTCTGTTAGCTCAGTGACAGGACGGGGTGGTAACAATCCAGTGGTACTGAGCCTCTGTGCCAAGGGAACCACGCATGATGGATGTTCCTGGGGCTCTCCTTTGTGTTGTTTTAAAAAGGAGGAAGATTTTAAACAATAACCATACTGAGAGAGAAGAACAGGTGAATGGTTGCTTGTACAACCTTAAGACAGTGCTCAGGATATAAGCCAGAATTTTACAGAGATGAGAGCAGCTGCATGTCAGACCTCTGCCTGCCTTGTTACAGAACTGAAGTGTATGTAATGAAAGAGAAAATAAAGACTTCAGGATCAGACACTTGCCTCTGGACCTTGTGATGAGTTTTAGCCCTCTTTCTGTCCTAATATCACTTACGAACTTTCTGCAGTCAGTTAAGTAAGGCTCTTGTCCCTCTGTGTAATCTCTAGTGCTTGATTTGAGAACCAATTTCAGATCTGTGACAAACTGATGTGAAAAGTTTGATATCCAGGAGGTGAAGAATGAAAACAAAGGACTGCAGATCGCCAAAACCTATGGCAACTAAGGCTATGCTCTTCTTAAGAGGGGAAACTGCAATTAGTACTGGTGAGTGCCTTTTCTCGGTCTTCAAAATGAGAACAAAGCTGCAAGCCCACAGGGGGTTGGGGCAGAGACCTTCACTGAGTTTTGGAAAAGATCTGTGGTGACAAATGCCGCTGAAAAACACCATGAGCAATTCTAACTTGCAGTGGGATAAAAATATATTACCTTCCCAAATAAGCCTAAAAACGTTGCTTGTTTAACCTGTGCATTTTTACAACAATGTGATCATTTTTTCAGGTACAGCAGCAAAACCCAATTATGCAAAAAGCTATTGTCTTGAGATCAAAAAGACTGTGATTCACAGGAAATATTTTCAATATCAATGAGTTTCCTTTAGAATTTTCACGATGGGTGTTTGCAGTTACTTATTTTACATTTCTGGGCAAGAGAAACCTTCAGAGAATAAACTAAGTTGTCCTTCAGTGTGTCACTTTTAATCTGGAGGTTGCTCTGAAGACATTTTTAATGACTTTGCATCTAGAAATATCAGTCTGATAATTAGTCTAAAATCCTTGATAACCATTTCTTACAGTCACACTTACTTAAGGAAATTTAAAGTTTAAATTGTAACTTCACTGTCTGTGAAGTGCATTTCTTAAAGATCTCCCTGTTATTTAGACTTAAAATATTAATATCTCATTTTATGACATTATTGCTGTCTTACTTAGGATCCTGGAAAAAAAATGAAAAACTGATTCAGTAACAACATCTATTATTTTTATTTAATTACGAGGCTACTATTTTTTATATTCTGTTGAAATTCATCTGAGATACACAATTTAATTCTGTCTTACCCGCAGACCTGGTGGATGGCTGTTTGACTTTGTCACTATTAGTTATGAGATGCAGAGGAGAGGACTTCCTCTACACTTTGTTTTGCATCTCCAGTTCCTTTCCCAATCTTTTCTGATGCCAACCTGCAATGTATAAAAGCGATCTCCATCTCCCCGTTTGTAGGAGAACTAGAAAAACCTTTGGGAGACTGTGAGCTGTTATGCCTCACGAATCATTTCCTGTCAAGGTTTCACTCAAGCTCTCTTCCCTCTTTCCTTTTTTTGTCTGGAGGTCATACTGCCCTTGCACTCGGTGTTGTCTTTTTGCCTCCTGTTTTACTCCAGGGCTCTGATCCTTTTGTTATCAATACTGTGAGTGCACTAAAATTGGCTCTCTTAGAGAAAAAGCCAATTTCCAATAGGAAAAACCAAAGCCTAGAGGTTTTATGCCTGAGCCTGCTGCAAACCAGTAGTAATGACACGAGGCAGCACCACATCTGTCCCCCTCCAAGAGCACTCTTTGCATCTTCGAATTCTGACACCCTCGTGCCATAGCATGGTCAGGTAATACAAGTGTTATGGTGTGAAAGCATTGCTCTGCTGAGCTATGACATGGTTTTTCATGCTTTTAGCTGAGAAAACATGTGATAAGAATAATATATAATAACACAAGAGCTACTAGCCTGGGGGAGAATATCAGGGAGGTGATTACAGGCTCAAATCAAAGATTGCTTCGGCCATGGGTCACGGCTCCAGCTCTTCCTGCCACAAAAAGATTGGTAAATAAACTGACCCAGTAGGAGCTAAGTCTGGAATTGTTCACAGCAGTGCCTGTGGTCACTTATGCAGGGGCTCCATGGGAAGCAGACTGGAGATTGGCCTATGGCTCAAACTTGGAGAGCTTTTTGAGTTCACCTCTTGTGCTGAGCATGAAACTACCTCTAAAATGAGCTGCTGCAATGAATTGTGCCTTCCTAGCACATCATCTCCTTCCAGCTACTGTTCTGTAAGCAATTGTCAGCATAACTAGCTTTATTTTATGTCTGTTTTCAGCTCTTACAAACAAAGGGATGATAAGAAATAAGGGGTAGAAAAGCATGTGAATACAGCGCAGGTAGCACTTCCCACCGGAACCTTCGTGCCGTGTTTTCTCCTGGCATTTCAGGAACTCCCCGGCCATGCAGCAATTTTCAGTGAATTTCTTTCCAAATAATCAGTTATTGTCAAATTATGTTTGCTCCAGAGGATGCAAGGTCTGAGCAGCATGCATATGAAACCATCTACATCAGCTGGTTTTGTGGCTGGTCTTCTTTTGCTGGTGTGCTACACAAAGGCAACTTCAGTGTGGCTTTAAGTGCCTATCCTGCAGTTTTAACTTTTCCTTTATCTGAAGGAAGATTAATTTAATCTGATGAAGATTAAATTCTAGGTGTCTACTCCTTCTGTGTGGAAAATGATGTATACCACTGTGGGTAGATTGGAATGGGAATTCCTGGTTACCCTTAAGTGGCTTCCATGTTAATGTGCACCTTGGCCTCAGCTGGGAATTTTTAACCAAGGTACTATGCTTCTTATCCCTTTGGCTTCTTCCATGCTGCTGAACACTGGCTTGCTATGCCTGCTCCTATGCTGTTACTGATGCATTTGGTTTTGTAAAGGAGTCACCACAGGGCAAGCAAGGTCAGAACTGTCACCATTCCAAATGAAAAACAGAACGTCAAATAAAGGGGGAGATAAACTTTGTCCTTTGAAAAGCAACACTAACTGTTTTTCAGGAATAAAATTCACCTCTGTAGCTGTAAGAAGTAAGAAAATAATTATCACCAAGTTATTAATAAGAGCACTTCTGAGATGTGCATGCATTTGGACTGAGATGTTTAAAGTGTGCTCTAGGTTTATCTTAATTACGGCTCTAAACTTGTAAATTGGTGAAAAATAGTATTTCTATTTAGTAGGAGTGGGTGGTGTTATCTGTTAACATATGTTTGAAGTCACACAGTAACATTTAAAGTCTATTTATAAGTGAAAGACTAACAAACAGATGAGTGAATATAGGTCATAGAGGGGAGTTAAAGAGAATGGGAATAATAACACCTCTGGCTACACAGGCTGGTGAGATGTCACTGCTACCAGGGAAAAAGGATCAGAAAAATAGCTTGGTGTCTAAGTAAACTGAGGATTCTTGCAGTAGAACAAAACAGCAGACATTCTGACTGTGCTTTACAGCACTGCAGACTGCCTGAGAAGCTTTGTATTTCATCCCAGAGGCAGACATAGGGTACTTATTATTCAAATACCTACCACTTATCCTGAATAATGCTTTCAAGGCATACCTGACTGAACTGTAAAAAACCCAATCTGGTCAAGTGCTGGTTTAATATGCACAGACACTGGCTTGCAAACTGCCCCAGGCTGTTTTCATAAACTACAATTTAACTGTCAGGATTTAATTAAGAAACATATCAGAGTCTTCGGAATATACGGGGTAGCTTGGGGTGTTGGACAAGTGGGCTGTGGGACATGGCAGGGGCTTAAAAATTCGTGCACTGTCCGAGTTGTCTACCCTAAAGGGAACAGGGACAGGATTGCTTAAAAAAGCCACCAAACCATCCACCTTATGTATAATGCACATGGTGGTTTTACATCATTCTCATCACTGGGAGCCACATTGTGTAGTTGGGTTTCGATTGTATTAACCTATATATTGCTGTCTTGAAAACCCTGGGAAAGGACAGATTTTATAGCACTATAAAATCATCACTTTCCTGCACACATTTCTGCTACTGTATGAAGATTATTAAATTCCCTGAAAATACGTAACAGATTTAATCCGAAATAGGATATGGGGGTTTTTTTCCTGTACAAGCAAGCTGTCTGGGAGGCAGCAGGAGATAGAGTGTTTATTATTAAATTGTAGTGATTTAAAGTAATGTTTGTATAAATGTGCACAAACATAGATGCTTTAAAACCCCCCCACAAACCCACAACAAAAAAAACTACTAAAGCTGACATGTCAGTTTTAAATAAAATTTGGAAATAGTGAAGCCCAAAGGACAGCTAAGCCTCATTCACAAATACAAACTAATATAAATTAAGAAATGTTTCTGTTGTAAACCTCATGTGTTAAAAGTATTGGTCTTTACTGTATTATCTCTGAATAGAATAAGGACAGCACATTATCTCTTTCAGTATTGCAAAGTTAATTTCGGCTGTTGGAAGGCTGGAGTCAAAGACCTATAAAAGAATATATTTCCTGAGTGAAATCTAAAGGGACATTTTAATTTGTTTCTGTTCCATTGCTTCTGAATAAATTGTTTTGAAGCAGATAATGAATTCCTGTAAGCGCTAGTCTTCTGCTTTGGTCCTAACATTTCTAAAAGCTTTCTTAGGAAAGCTTTTTTTTGTTAATTTTGAATTATAAACAAATAGGCGAGGGTTTTTTTTTTCAGTGTTAAACTGTTTTTGTGAGGGCAATCCAAGCAAGAGTTTTCAAAATTCAAATTCCCTTAATTAAGACTTATAGAGTTTTGACAGACCTGTTGAAAATTTTAAAGATGTATTTCATGTATAATTTTCAGTGCTGTAACTATATTGTCTGTTCCCACATGCCCATCACAGGGGAGAAGAATCCTAAACTTGGAGAAAGTTTATGAATTTTAATTTCCACCAGTAAAGTGATTGTTTGAAGTGAAGTAAAAAAATTTGAAGGTAAGTAATTTCAAACTGTTTGGAGATACGAAATGTACAAGCAAAATCCTCTCCTGCATTTTTCCCTCTCAGTATAATGCATACTCAGTTTACGAGGCCAAAAGTTACAAATTTGTTTTTTAACTATGCAAGATAAATTACAGAGAAATTTCACCAGAAGCAGTGAATGTATCTGCAAGCACGTTTTTAACAACAAGGGACATCCCTGTCACCAAATTCACGAGACCTTGCCTATGGAGTTATTAAAACTGCAGCATTCCTTGCCTCAGGATGCTGAAACAGCCAACGATAAAAACAGACTGAAAACAGATCACACCAGATTGATGAATAAAGTCCAGCACTGTTATTTGAACCATGATGACTCTCAGTAACTTTCATCTCAGGAATCTTTTAAGCTGCTTGGAGTAGGACTGTTCAGGTGTGACCGACCACGTTTGGAAGCTTTCACAAGGGTCTGACCCAGTATCAGCATGGTTTTTTTGCCTTACTGAAAAATGCCTGTGTAGTGACATGGAAAATCTCACCTCTGTTGGTTCATAGCATGAAATATAAAGAGCTTAACAGGGACAGCGTTCTCTTTCGTGTTGTGGGATTCTTGCATGCAAGCTGGAAAGCTTTTGCCAGGTGGTTAATTGACTGAAAGAATGCTTCTAGCCCTGGAGAACCAGGCTGAAAAGTTCTCTTTTTCCTCATAGATTTGTTTTGCAACAGACAAATGGTGTGGCTTGGCACGGTGAAAGACTGGACCCAGCAGCGTTGTCTTAATTGGGAAATGAAAAGCATAGCTGCAGTTGAGAACTCAAAAGCATCACCTGCAAGTTGTAATCGCACAACTGTGACAAAGTAGCAGCTTCCCATTTAGCAATGGATTCTGAGCTGGGATTCACCGGAGGCCTCAGTCGTTTCCATCCATCCGCATAATCGTTTGTTCCACTTGCTTCCTCTTCAAGCTTTGCCTTTCTTTGGTTGAGGAAGTTGGAGCTGTGCTGTACCAGAGCTTGTGCCACACCGAGGTATAAAAGCTGTCACTTATAGTAAGTCATTCTGTGTGTGAGTGTCGGAAGTGAATAACTAACTAGGAGGGGGATACAAGAGTCACTAAGTTAGCCCAGCACTTCAAAGTATAAAAAGGCTCCAGGTAGTTCGAGTTCCTAATGTTTTCTTCTGTGTGCCTTGTTTTTGGCTAGTTAGATCCCAAGCTAAACTCAAGAACATGGATACTTCCCTATTTTCCACAATATCATGACTTTCCCTGCCGTAGCATAAATTTCGCCACTAGCTTTTTCTGGCAGTGAACTATTTAAAATACCAAGAAATGATCTTTGAGTATTTTGCAGATTTGAAGACTGATAGAGATGACTATCCCCTGTGCTCCTGCTAGGCTGTGCACCTTTGTGTTTGCAGCACCAGTGACTATAATCCAGCCACCCAGAACTGGCAACAGCAACAAGGCACCAAACCCTCAGACACAAATTCTGACTTGGCCTTGCTCTCTTCTTCCAGAGATTGTAAGCAAATGTGAAAAGCATAAAAGGGTTAAAGGGTTCCTTCAAATCCGTGCAAAGTTGTGGGTTTTTTTTTTTTTTTTGTTTTTGTTTTTTTTTTTTTTTTTGGTTTTTTTTTTTTTTTGTTTGTTTGTTTGTTTTTTTTTTTTTTTTTTTTTTTTCCTGCTTCTCTGCTTTCCAGTAAGGACAGAAGCTGGTAAAGGTGAAAAGCTGCCATTCTTGATGGAAAAGTTATTAAAAGCTGAAACCACAGTTTGCTGTCAGCAGAGAAGGCTTTGCCAGTTGTAAACTTTTAGTAGTTTACAACTGATGATGAATCTGATGGAGGGCAGATGTAAATTACTAAATCCCTGCCTATGGATTTCAATTGCCTGGCATAACTTCAGCTTCTCAAGGACTTTAGTTAAACTGCTACAATTTGTCTAGCTATGAAGGAGCACAATCATTTTCAGAAAGAGTTTTCCCCAAGCCTTCATTTTGCCTATTTATACTGAAAGCCCTTTAGCAAATGGACCACTTACTACTGTATTTTTGTTCAGTACAAGATGGGTTTCTAGGCACTACTGCAGTAGTACAATTATGAACAAATAACCACTCCAGGATAATTCTATACAGACCTTCATATTCGTTTTTTTATACCTCAGATACCATCACAGCTTACACAGTGCATCAATTAATTAGGCTACTGGTTACAGCCACTGAGTTACAGGGGCATGCTGAGGGGCTGAGCCCATTTATGACGTATATCTGTAGCCTCCAAATCATACAACTGCTTTGTCTTTTTGAAACATAAATTGCAAGTGTCAAATGTTGGTGTTTTTGTGATCTAAAAGCAGTGAGGGAGAAACTAAAAATTAAAGTCCAGAAACAGCAACATATCCACACTGGCAAGCAAGAGCAGCAAAACTGTCAATTTTCTGTCATTTCTTTTTTGGATCAGTTCAAAACCCATCTTCCTGAGCAGCATCTCAGCATCTGGCCATCAACTGTGCTGCCCAATGGTCAGTTTCTTTTATTTTAAATACCTGCCTGAATCCACACCAAGTTTTTCATCTTCTTCCTTGTTTTATTTAACTAATCAGTAAAGTAAGTGCTAATTAATAAACTCTGCAGGCAATGACAAAGATAACTGAGGACACAAAGTTCAAATGTGGGTTTAATGTCTCCTCCTGGTCAGACATAACATTTTTTATGTTTTAGGGTTGCCTACTTGTAAGTTGTAATAACAGAAAGTAAACTGCTTGCTGATGCAATCTGCCTTAACATTAATCCTATTTAAGCAGGCAATTTCTGATTTTGTTTTTTTTTTTTTTTTTCCTACCCTGCTGCTATTGCTGTAGATACAGTTAAAGGGATAATGTGTGTGTTTGTCCAGCTTTGCAGTATACATATTTGTAATTTAAAAACAAATCGTGTTCCAAAGTAAGGGAAATACTATTCTCATAACTGACCTCAGAGAACTGGACTTTGTTTGCCTGGTCAAATAAATATCAACTCTCTGAACGAGCACAGAACTAAATCTAAACTTCCAGCTTGGTGTAGGGACAGGCAGAGATCTGATGAACACTTCCTGAAAATTTCCATCCCAAAGCCCAATTTCTATACTGTTCCCTACTCTTTAAGCTAACCTTAAATAGCTGGTTGATATTTCAGTCTGCTCTGGGTCATTTTTCTTTTAAGCACAGAAAAAGAAGGAAGAAACATTTTGAAGAAATATATTCTAGAAAATTTTCCAGGAGCCATTTTTCCAGAGGCAGACATAAAAAATTTAAGCTGTCTTGCAAATGTAAAATGTCTGTAAATGATTTTCTTGACTGAGAAAGTCTAGCAGACTTTTATGACCTTGACATTTGACATGGGATGACCTTGCTGGTGAAGCATTTGGCCTTGAAAATCTTTGTGGAAGATCAATAGATTTGAGTTCCAAAAAATAAAATATCATGATGTGTATGGGCTTTATAGATTTTTGACAACCGAATTCTGCAAAGAATAGCAGTGTTTTGTTTACTTAGAATAAAAATACAAGACAATGTGTTTCCATTCCATTTCCAGACCACTGGCAGTCTCTTAGGTGCTCCATCATCTCTGGCATGTCAGCAGTGTGATTCCAAAGTATCCTGCTCTGTCAAATAACTCTTTGTTAGCAGATTAATCTTTGAAAACTACTGTGGGTTAGAGGCATATCAAGAAATCCTGTGTTTAGAATAAGAAATATTTTCAGTTGTCTGCCTTGTATTTTTCTCCATAGAGATATTGATCTTTCTTTCCATGTATCTGAAAGACCCCAGGAGAAAAATTTCTAATGATTGGCTCAGATAAAACCCAACACACTCCTTCAGGACAACATTTACATGCAAGCTTTCATTTCTATGGATTATAGCCCTCAGCTGTCATAAGAGACAGGACTTACAGCAGCACAGACCTTTTCAAAAACTCTGCAGCAAGGACTCCTAAAGCATGCAACAGCTATCATGCAGAAGAACCCACGGGGGGATCTGCTACTTACTGAAGTGAAGTTTACCGTTTTTTTCTTGAACAGATCATGCTACCTGTTCCCCTGCACTGGGGACACTGCAAAAGGTATTTACACATGTTAATATACTCTATGAATGTAAACTTCCCCCCCCCCCCCCCCATGTTTCTGGTAAACTACTGAAGTCTTCTTCTGAAGTTCTGGTTCTTCCTGAAGTCACCAAATCCTACTAGGTGAGAAACTTTCATGCACCTGTTACATAAAATGAAATGAAACACATCTTCTAAGTTTTTCTCAATTTTCTAAATTTTACAGCCTCTTTTGATGGAATTCATCTCACCTTCTTTTCCTTGTCTGCCTAATCTAAAAGCAATCTGTGCTAGACAGGTACCCTTTGGTACCTTAGGCACTAATATGGGAAAGAAGTGAAGTGACTACTGGATGAGATCGTGATGACTTATTTAGTCCACATGTCTCACACTTTAGGAGTGGCTGTTTCTTTGCATTACTGCAAAAGGAAACTTAGGAGTGAGTGGCTTAAGTAGAGTTGTTTGTCTCTGGTCAGATGAATCCCACCCTAAATTTGCAGGTTATAAATGTTTAAACTTTGTCTGAGAACAGCAAGGGATGTATGACAATTTTCTGCTGGGAAGTTTCTATTAGGTGTTATTATTATTGAGACAATCAGCAGAAATTGATTCTAATTGATTCTAATACAGGATTGTCCTGATATTTAGTATCCTAAGAATCCTATGTTTGGAAAGGAAATAGATGTCTCTTCCATGAAGCAGACTCAAGTGCAACAGAAAAAAAAAATTACTCTATCTTAAGTCCCAAATGTGAGAATTTATCTCATTTGTCTTCTGAGCCTTTCAATAGCAAGTCTGCTGATCTTTGCTGTACCAACCCTATCTGCAATAACATAGCTTGGTTTAATTGAGCTAAACACGTTCAGGTGATGACAGTACCATGTTCAAAACAGGACACAAACTTACCACACATATTGTAGTTATCATCATTTTTAGAAACACGTTCGAAAAGTCGGAACGTTTCCCCCCAATTATTGCTAAGTGTACATATTTTACTGACACTGCAGTAACTTGCCTTCCCTTATCTGCAGTGTAAATGACCCTATTCATTTGTAGCTAAAACTGTCCTCCCTAGAGTGCACCGGCTTCAGGAGAATTACAACTCGCATGATTTCAGCTGATGGAATCTACTGCAGATATATAAACTGAAGAAGTAACATATTTCTGGCAATACATGATAAAAGAAGCACTTGGCAAAGGTCAGCTTTTCAGATGTCTTGTGGAAATCTCATTAAGCGCAATCTTCTGATAGGTCCTCTTCTCCTGCCTCAGTGTCTGTACCAATTGTCCTGAACTTCTGATTGAAGTGCAACATCTCTGTGACTGTTAACTTCAAGTTCGAAGGTCCCAGTGTAATTAACATAACCTCAAAGTCAAATTTAGCAGGTAAGACTTTTGATAAAACTCTTTGAAAGAACTCTATTGTATGAAAGTAAAACAATTTTTAAATTATCAGTCTTTCTGAATGTAGCGAAGGCTGCTAAGATTTGAGTGAAAGGCAAATTCCTAAATATTTGAACAAAAAAGGCCTGCTAAAGCTATTAATGGAAGCAAATACTATGCCAAAATGAAACCCTTCTGCAAGCAGGGCCTATCCTAATTTCAGTTTTCCATTCTAAATCCTAACTGTTGTCTACCCTGATGATTACTTTTCAAGCTGCTGTTAAAAGACTGGGTCGGAGCATATATTAAAAGAGTGCAGGTACAGAGATCAGAAATAAAAAACAGATGGTCCAAAAGTTGTAATGAACTGTAGTTCAGTTCTGAGGCAAAACTTATGACTACCAGCATTGATGCTACCTACAAACTCCTGCTGCATAGTTGAGCCATCTACAAATAGCTAATATTTGTGTGGTGACATTTTGTATGTAACTGGTTCTCATCTGACAGGCTGCTATAAAATGAAAAGATGGATAACAGTAAAAAAAAACCCAAACAACAACTTATTTTGTATATTAGATATGATACAGTGAGATGACACGCCTGTGTTTCTGTTCTGGTGGAGGTGCTTCTAAGTGGAAAAGAAGTACCTTGAGGTTTCTTCCAGAGCATATTTTGTTCTCCTTACATGAGCAGAAATGTGTGAGATTGATAGGCTGGCTCTTAAAATCTGCATTATATTCCCCTTTCAGAAGGATCTAAGGTACCAGAGAGTCTTCATTTATATTTTAGAAGGTTTTGTGTGTCTACATGATTTTCTGACCCCGTGCTTGTTCAGGATGCTTTATCCCAGATCCCAGCCTTACAGAGCTCTCTGCAACCTCTGGAGCAGTGCAAAGGTCTCTGGATCAAGGTGGCTGCCAGGACAGTAAGCAGTAAAGAACAAACCAGCTCCAAAATGCTAAGGGTTGAGTCACACAGAGCACTGCAGGGTTTAAACTCCGTGGCATATGGAGCTGATGTAGAGAAGAACTTGTGTTATTTGTTGATCAGAACGAGCCTGCACAATGCTGCAACCACTGTCGGTAAACTTCTGTCAGTTGTGCTGTATTGAACTGAGAGGAAAAAAACCCTGCAAGATTGAAACCTAGAAGCAAAACTAAATATAATTTGGGCAGCTGAATGACTGATGTGTGTCCCAGTGGAGGCATTACCCAGCGTGCATTCTTCTGGACCACCTTTGGTGGTCCAAGCCATAGTGAGTGTCTCCAAAGATCATGAAGAAAAAAAGTTTGGAGTACATTCAAAGGCAAAGAGTTGGTAAATATTTACATGGATACAAAAGATGAAGTAGGCCACTAGATGTTGAAAGATGCAAGTACTTAATGCATTGGGGGAAAAAAAAAAAAGCAAGAATATCTTGTACTTTTGGAATGCTGCTGTGGCAATGTATTTCAAGGACAGAGACTTCCCAAGTGAACTGCTGTCCATTGAATCAGCTTCAGTCTCAACCTTATTGAGGTATATGAAATATATGAGTAGTCTACCAGTGTGCTGGTAATTTAAATGATAGATGCTGATAAGAACTTTTCTCCTTCCTGCCTAAGCTTTACTCAAAGTCTTCCATTAAAATATATAATTGAGTACCTAGACAGCTGCATTTTGATTTGCATCTATTGCCAATGCAATATATCTTTCAGATAAGCCTTTCATGCATTACTTTCAATAATAATGTTTTAAATTAAAAGACTGCTTCCATCAGCATAATGAAGCAAGATAGCCAAGAAAATAGCTGTGTGTCTGAGCACAGAAATTCATTAAAGTAGGAAAAAAAATCCATGAAACAGTGATGATAATGGGAAAAATATTGAGCCTCAAAGATAACAACACTGAAAGCAGAACCTGCATTTAGGGCTTACTTCATGGGACAGGCTGTTTTCTCTTCCTAGAGTGTTGGGTTTTTTTTGGTTGTTTTTTTTTTTTTTTTATTCTGAGAAATCAAATAAAATTTTGGCAACTCAGTCACTTTTAAGCTGCCATAAGCATATGGGATTTTACTAGCACAAAACCTGTTGCTGATAGTGATATATGGAAAAATCCATTATTGTCCCTATGTAAGTATTAGTACTAATGATTTCTCTTCTTCCAATACTAAGAAACATACAATTTAATAATGACAAATATCACTGCTCAAAGAAGGCAACTTAATGTAATCAAGATATTATGCTTTCTAATTGCCTTCCTGGTCTCTATTTAGGATGCAGACTGTAGATGTCTTACCTATATTTATCTTAGAAATAAGTTGTCCTTATAAAGCCCTCTTTTAAAAGAAGTATTTGTGACTGTTCTCCACATTAAAATACTTTTACCTTCCCCAGAGTATAAAGAACTTGCACAGTGAGTGCTAATGAGACACATACTCGCCTCTCAATTGCCTTCTCTCTTCCTCCTCTACGTTATTTCTTTTCTTCAGCAAATCAAGGCAGTGTTAAGCAAGAAAACTCATACCTGTCTGATTGTTCTCTGCACCTCTGGCTGTCTGCTGAGCTGTGCTGCTGCTTCTGACAGGCTGTGGGAAGCCAGGAACGCGGAGAAGGTTTACAGGAGAAGCTGACACTCTGCATACATCCAACCTCAGATGAGTTTTATAAATCTGATAGCTGGCTCCACTGACTGTGCAAAGACAAAAGGTTCTGCCTGGGACAGAACAATCTTTGCTGCTGGAGCACAGATGGTATGAAAGCGCTTCGTATGACACAAGGTGCCAGAAAATGTTTGGCTCACTAAAGTGTGCCGTCAAGACCTGTTTTCTTTAAGCTGCTGGTCTGTCATTGTCTTTTGGAAACCAGCATGCAGCCAGCAAACCCATTTCCATCAGAACCAGGAAAAGTTTCCCTATTTGCACTTCACTTCCATTTTCTCCCACCAGGTAATGTCTCTCTGTAATGCCACCACAGGTATTAAAGCAGAATTAATGAATAATCAAATTTTCTCTTGTACTAGGTACAAAACAATAAATAGTAATGGAGGAAGTAGGTTCTAATAGCAGTAAGAGAAAAGGAAAGAGAAGCTTTCAGACCAAGAATTCCCCTCACCTGAATCTGCTGAACTTTCCAGACGTAGAGTAAAACTACTCCTTTTCTCTATTTTGGGTACAGATGTACTAAGAGGCACTGGCCCCCTGCCTGCCCTTGGTTCAAGTGCTGTTAACTTTGGTAGTTGAACTCAGTGTGGGCCAGAGCACACACGTCATGCAGCCTATCACACAGCTTTTGGGCTAAGACTGGGTTAGAGGGAAAGAACATCATCCACCCTGCTGTCTTCTGAAGTCTTGCCACATGAATCTTTTTACAGATATAAAATGAATTTCTCCTGGTTTACAATGCATCCTTTTGTCCCCTTTTTGAAAGCTAAATTAAGCTAAATTCAGGAGAGTTCCCATTTAGCTTCTACCTCCAATACCTGGTTCATTCATTGCCTAATTTGGCAACGGGAGGAAGGTAAAGGTCAAGGCAAAATCAAACTTGGAAGTATAAAATAAAACAATTTTGGGAACTTTGTCTTTCTCTTATGCCTTCTTCAAGGCAGCAGGAAAGACTTGTAAATGCTGAAACTGGCCAATATTTCAATCTATTTCTCATGAAAATCTCTATGTTTCATTAACATTACCATGAACAAATTAGATGACTTCAGTTTAGTCAATTTTACAGTTACCCAGTGACATTTTTTAATTATTCTGTTATTACAAGCACAATAACCTTGTCTTTGTCCCTCTCATTGTAAGACTTTTAAAGTGCAACTTGCCATATCTTTCATACACCCGGAGTGGGGATGCAATCCTGAGGTGGAGGGCTTTGAACTCGTGTAGATGTAGGTGAGCATAAGGAGTGCTGAAGATGAGAAGACATCAGCATTGAGGATCTTTTTCTTCCTCTAGCAAAAAAGTAATGAGATTAAATGCCTTAGGAATACTCTTTGAATGTCAAATGGTGGCACAGGGCTTTTGTCTCGGCATGTACAGTTTTCAGGTCTTTGCTCGGCCAGCTAATTGACTGCTGAAGATTCTAATTTGTTTCTTGTTACATTATTAATCAGATGTCTCAATAGTAAATGACAATTTTGTCTCCTGATACTGTTGCAGGAAGTTTTACCCTTCTTTTTTAAAATATTTTTGTATTCAAACCAATTGTAAGTGCTTTCTGAAACGTTACATTAAGCTGTTGTAGTTGAATGGCTGTGGGAAACAAGGACTTTGGGATTTCGTCTTTGTTGTTAAAAATCTACAATTAGGTGCTTTGAAAATGTAATCTCTTTTTGCAAGACTGCATGTGGCAAACCCAGAAATAAAATCAACCACACAGTGGCATGAAATGGCTACAGGCTAACACAGAAATTGAAAAAGTCTCACAAAATATCTGTGATGAGCTAACATCAAAAGAATTTAGGTTCAGCTTGGCACCAAGAAATTTGGTTAAGCGAGGTAATGAACACTGCTGTGCTTTTGATCTTCAAAATGTCTTACAAAGGTTAAGTCTTTAAAATATATCCGTGAAATGAAGCGTTATATTGGCACCATTGTTCTTTTCCCCCTCAGCTAAAGTAGATGTTGAGTGTTTAAAAGTCCATGGCTGTGGAGAAGGTCAGATCTAGTACTGCAGACTAAGCTTCTTCTGCAGTGCCCAAATTTCTCAGACTGGGCTGGACATTCTTCATTTGTTCAGTCATCCCTCCATTGGTCACTGCTCTCCCTTTTTTCAAACTGATTGTCCTCTCTGACATCTTTTTCCTGGCTAGTCTGCAGCTTTCCACTGCACGGCATACACTCAGATTGCCCAGGTAAGCCTGCAATCACCCTTTAGGTTGACCCTGACCTGGCTGCCTTTCCCTGCTCTATTAGTTTAAAGTTCTTGCAGTGCAGACTTTTCTCTACTTCTGCACTGCTCTAAGGAAAGGGCAGTCTCACAGAGCTCAGCAAAACCCTCTATTCAATGTGCTTTGCAGAATCCCTATGAAAGACCCAACTAAATGAATTTGTTCTTTAAAGCAGGTACATCACATGTGTGGAGTCTCCATGTATGAGGGTAGAAAGCAACTCACCATCTCCTGCGTTTGGAATCACCTTGGAAAAGCTGCCTCTGGGAACTGGACTGGAAGTAGAAATTAAATCACCCTTAGCAACGCTGGATGCTGCCAAAAACCTGAGAGAAAGCAAAAAAATCATAATATAGACTCTGTAAATGACAACAAACGATGTCTACTTCAGAGGAAGGAAAAAAATTTTATGAAGCCCCAAACTGATTTTCAGGATCTCTTCAAATAAGTGGGAATCGTTCTTTAAAGGCTTAGAGGCCAGTGCCAGGAAACCCCCAGGGAGTTCACAGAAGAGCATTGCTGGCCATGTCTGAAATTCCTTGTAATGAGCTAATTAATGACCAGCAAGCACCTTGCAGGACTTGACACTCCAGAAATTGACTCCACTTGAGGAAGGCAAGAAATCGAAAAACCTGCCATGCACTTTTCTGAAGATAAATGATCAGTTAGAGGAGAAGCTGGAGGAAGCCTGTGGTGTTTAGCCAAGCCAGCAGTTTCAGGGTATCTCATGCTCTTAGCACCCAAGTGCATCTGTCAGGTGCTAATTGCCAACTCCCACTGACTGCAGCAGGAGCCCAGGGCACTTGGCATTTTGCAGTATTAAGCTGCTGTTATTAAGCTAAAGACATAAACATGCCAGTATGTGCTGTTTGAACTGCAAGGCATTGTTTCTTGGATTCTCAAAATATTAAGGTTTTTTTCTTTTTTTTTTTTCCCTCCAGTTAGCAGTGTCTCACAGTAAGCAACTGCCTAAAGAAGAAATATAATGCAAAAGGATATCTACTCTGAAGTCTGTGCTGTGAAAAGCAGAAATACATCATTCTACCAAGAGTAGGCTGATTTAATTTTAAATATAAAATCTTTAAATGGCTAATGTGCTTAAAAAGTAGAAAATCAGATAACAAAAGCAGTTCTTGTTTCAAAGCAGAAGAGCAGTCAGTGAGAAAAATGAATAAAATGAAAACAAAGTGACAATTAAGGAACTAGCACTGATTTCCTGGGGGTGAAAAAAAAAAAAAAAAAAGGATAAAAACTAATAATTTTTCACACATTGTCAAATAACACGGTAATTTATCCAGAATATAATTATACTAACATTTGGCTGTGGCTTCCTATTAGATGAGCTCTTACAGCTTGAAGTGCTCTGGGCAGGTTTTGAGGATGGTTGCAGGCCTGTTTTTTTTAGCACTTGGCATCACGGCCTCAATTCTTGGAGGCGTGCAAGCAACAACTGGGCATGGCCCTTAATGCTCTGGTTTAGTTGACAAGGTGGTTGGTCAAAGACTGGACTCAGTGATCTTGGAGGTCTTTTCCAACCTTTGTGATTCTGCTGGCTAGGCTAGGATAGCAAGTGTTTCGGTTTCTTGAGGTCATCAGTGCAACTTTGGGAAGTCCAGGTTTCTATTGCTAAAGGAGGGGCAAGAACCTCCCTGCCAGGGAGGCACCTAGCAAATCATGAGTTATAACATCAGTGCTGTATGTGCTGCAAAAAACTGAGAAAGGAAAAGCTCTCAGTACTCTTGTACCCGTGCCACTGGTAGATGTAAGATTTATATTTTTCAAAAATTAGTCTCCTGCTCAGTACAGGGCATTAACCTTCAAAATGTAACTTATTAGCGGTGATAATAGAGTTTAAAAAGTAAAATGAGTGTCTGCACTCCCTCTTTCCCTGCTCTCCTTTGTAATTCAGATTTCTCTCTCTCTAGGCAAGGTCAGGAAGGACAGAAGGTAGAGGGGTCAGCATGACCTACTATCGGAATATGCAGCACTCAAGACATGATGATGTACTTTGCTGTGTCTTATTAAGCATCCAACAGATGATCATCAATAACTGATCAAGGTAGAGGCCCTTTTCTCTGGTTTCCCTTGGAAATTGTTAGTGTAACCATTGTCTTCATTCTTTTCTTTGAACACACTCCATTAGATGTGGCAAAACTATGTTCTGTGTGAGAGTGCAGGAGTGCACAAGAGCTGGGATAATTTTAGGGTGATCTTAAAATACTCAAAAATATTTCCATCTTCAGGAGTGAAAGGAGGGGAAGCTGGCTATGTTTCATTCCCAGATAAGAAATTAGAGGTATCAGACTGTCTAGGTAGCACCTACACACCTCAGAGATTTTGTTTGGCCCCTCTAGACAAACAAAAAGTCTGTTTCTTTGCAAACTTGGGGTTCTTTTCATACATGCCTTACTCCTACAGTCTATCCTTTGCCCATCCTCCTTGACCTCCAGCTTCTGCATCTTTGCATTTTCATCTTCCTTGCAAACATGTTTGTGAGCTCCTGGCTCTTTGCACTCAGGCCATTCCTAGTTGCATTCCCTTTTTCTCTCCTGGTCCTCTAATGCAATAATGAACATTTCTGAAATGTGTGTGCTTATTCAGTCAAGAATTTCATCATTGGCACTGCCATCCAATGACTTCATTCTTGTCTGAATGGAGAGAGAGCGTCCTCTGAAGGGGATCTGGAGGCCACCTGGGTTCTTAGATCACTTTTTGCTCCTTGTTATCTAGCTTGGAGTGCTGCCAGGCATTCCTGTGCAGACAGATTTGCAAGCTGCCTACAAGCTCTTGAGAAGACCTTGACTGCATGGGAAGGGAGGATGGATGTGGGAGTCTTTGTTGATGAAACAGCAGTGTGGATGTAGATGTTGTACCTCCTCATTTGTAATTATCATTTCATTATCATTACCTTATCATTTTGTGTTTAATTAAAATGTATGTACGCTGGACCGAGGGGTTCAGCACGGGAACTGAACAGACACCTCCAAGGTGAATCCTACACAGCTGGCAAGTAAGGTTCATGTGGAATTATGCTTTCTATAAACTTTCTAAGAAGATCCAAAAAAAAGTGGTAATGCTCAAGGAGAACAGCAATTCCTATAAACTGAGGACAGAGAGGAAGACATTACAAAACCACAGAAATAAGGACTTTTTGAACTATTGATAAGATAGTTACAATCAGAGTAATTTTTGTTATGACAGAACATCCCCAGGTAAAGGGAAAAATTAGAAAACAGCCCCAAATCCTATGAACTCACTATTTTGTTTAATAAACATAAGCCAAGCTTTTGACAGATTAGCAGTGGTTTTTTGCACATACAAGAACTTCATATTTCTAAATATAAACAATATTCTTTTTACCCAATATAAAATCATTTCCCATCTGCTCAAAATCCCAGTTATCTCAGTTTGTGCATGGCAGCAACTTCCTTTAGGAAGGTAAACCAGCAGAAGTAACTCTGGACCTGCCTCTATCCCTGTAGCACATTTATTGCTTCCATTGCTTCTCAAGCCTCAGGGTACTCCTGCTTCAAGTCTGAATATTGATTATGTCAGATTGAAGTCTGCCAGTAACCAAAAAGCAGAACTACCAATCGCAGCCCTCCTTTCCTAGCAAAGACACTGTTATTATGAGAGCTTTGGTCTTGTGAAACACGGTGGGAAAAGTCTTATGAAATGTGTGGAATACAAAGGCAAGCTTTTTTTGTGGTTAAAAGTAGCATCTGCAATAATTCCAAGACTAAAACTGGCTATCTTACTGTGTGGAGGATGGCAAATAAGATTTTTTAAAATGGTATCTTGCACTAAGATAATTATGGGAGACAAGCAGCTTTACATGAATCTAACAGCTGTTTGAAAAGCTCAGCTGGCAGCATCATTTGCTATCAGGCAGAAGACCTATGTTCAGAGTCAAACACAAATGTTTGTCTCCTCAAAAGCCAGCAGGAAGTGTAGGTGGCATAAAGAAAATGACAGCCTTACTGCAAAGGCAAACAGAAATCTCTCTGTGATCTCGAGCTGAGCTTGTGCTTCCTGTATAAATGCTGCAAGGAGTTAGAAGCAGATAATACTCCCTCGAGTGTCTTGACGTCCATAGCTGGATGAGAACTCTGTTTTTCTTTAAATTTGCAGTGGCTGCATTGGATATTCTGGAGAATGACGGATCAGTACAGTCCTATAAATCCCAAACACATACATAGCATAGCTTTTCAGAAATAACAGCCTTCCAGACAAGGAGAAGTCCAAAATAATGATAGCACACTGACAGTGCAATAAAAAGGAATTCGTTATTCTGACTGCAGGGGTTGACAATGACCAGAGGGCAAATGCATAAAATAAGAAAGAAGAGCCTATGTCAAATGTCAAAAACTCCCTGCCATAAATGAAAAAAAAAAAAAGAAATGTGCTCAGGATGTGCTTACTCTGTGTAGGAATGATGATGATAACATTTATCTGAGCACAGTAAATATTTCTGAGCTTGAAGCTGAGGTTGAAGTGTTATATAATATAATTTGTATATAAATGAATTATTCCTTTCCAATGTTCATTGCTATGAAAAAAATCTTTGCCATCTAATGGTGAAGAGAGTGGCAGCAAAAATGAAGGGTTAAATTTGTAGGATGATTGGTTTTGTGAACAATTTTTGTAGACAATTTTAAAGCTGCTGTTCAATTCTAGAAACAAATCTGATTGTTATAATTGTTTCTTTTATTGCCTAAAGAGGATAATATCTATTCACAAGTGCAACTACTTAAGGATGAAATTTTGCAGGCATAAATTGCACCCTCAGATAAGATTTTGATCCCACAAAGGAACAGCAATAAGCTGTTTTTCTGGAGTTATTTAGTTCTAAACAAACTTCGTGTGCAGTCTGTATGTTTTTTATTTTTAGTTCTTCCTTCTTTGTTATTGAATGCTTTTGTAAGAAGGAAGGATTTTTGTTCCGTATTTTTCTTCCTCTCACATTTCCCACATGAAGTTACAATCCTCTCACAGCTTGTATGGAGAGGATTAGAACATGTCATCACCAATTGCGGATGAGGATTTAAAGCAGGGATGGACAGGAGGAGCAGAAGGATGAGACTGCCTGACTTGTCTTGATTCAGGCTGTGTGGATTCTTTGTGCCAACCTCTCCTGCTCCAGGAAGTTAAGTCTGCCTTCCACACCTGTCCTCATCTTATGGCAAGGGAAAACTTTTTGTTGTTGATGAGGATGAAAGATTAATTTCCCTATTGCACATTGCTCCTAAAGATCCATTTCTACACAAAGGTAGTTGGCTCATAAAAACCCAAGGGAAGGTGCAGTTGCCAAGAGGAATCACTTCTAAACTCCATAAAAAATGCCAGATTACAGCTGTGGCATTGTTTCTTCCTTCTCAACAATTTTTTTGTTGTTTCTATTGATCTGTGAACTTGTGAGTACAGTCGTTGTATCCTCACACTGACCATAAAAGTGCTTCCATCGAGGCTGGAAGTAGTAACAGTAATGTATGTAAGCCCTAACCATCTGAGAAGATTACCATTACTCAATGTCAACAATAGGTAGCAATTTAACTAATAAGGGTAAGGAATTACCTAAATTAGGCAGCCATACAACAAAATTATGTCAGCATGCTTTCCCTGTTCTTCTGCTTCAGGATTGAATCAGTTGTGAAACATAAACCAAAGTAACGGATACAATATTTATAACAATTTAAGCTCCCAGGCATTGATTAACCATGACTGAGAGAACTTTCTCTCATGAAGGAGAATGTTATATCATAAAGAACGTGCAAGTTCCCAGGTAAGGCCATGGACTACTTGGAAGAACACTTTACACCAGCCCTAGCATTCTTTGGTGGGTTGAAGGCCAAGGAGATAAGCTTTGCAATAAGCAAGGCCAAGCAGTCAGAGTTGCTTTACACTTTTCTCTGTGGATTGTTATTCAGTGAATTGCATAAGTAGAGGGAGGAATTTAACATAAATGCCCCTCCCTCTGCTTTAAAAACCTTTTCTTTCAAAGCCTACCCTCTTCAGGCCCTGCAACAAGATCAAAAGTGACTCAGAAGTTCCAAAAAAAGGTTAAGCTGAGCCGGAATGAGTTTAATTATCTTCAGACATCTAATGAAAAACACAGAATCTTGTCACAATTTTCATGACTTGTTTTTCAGATCTTGACAGATCAGGAAACTGAAAGGGATGATTTCTTGATTAGGATTGAGAAAAAAGCTTGAACTTCATTTTCAAGGAGAAAGGATGTTTTTTAATTAATAAAGATAAGGAAATATGCAGTAGAATTGTCTCCTTGTTCATCAACAAAGTTGTAACCAGAATTCCACATTTTTGTCGTCTCTCCCACGCCAACTTTCGAGTTTTCATTTTGGGCATGAAAATATTTTTTTCAAAGTCACTCAAAAAAGAATCTGTTATTTAGTGTAGGAAATAATTAAATGCCTCAGTCTTCTCGGAATTTAAGGAAAATAACATTTTTAGTTGTGTTAATAGACTTGTTCATGTAAGATGCTGGTTCTTGGACATCTAAGTTTATGGTGAACACCAGTATTTCTCTAAGAAAGCTGTGTTACTAAAATGCCTTAGGTTTTTTTGTCATTTAATTGCTCAATCAGAGCATTTCTAGTGAGAAAAAGCAGGGATTAAGAGGTAAAGGACAGGGCCTGGGATTTAAATATTTAGAGATGGTATAACAGGTAGACTAAGTGTGTTGTCTCTCTCACAGAGCAATGTCTTACCCATCAAGAGGTCATGTCTCTAGAGCAGGCAGAATTTTAGTCCTATATAATACTCTTTTACCAAAGCTATCATGTAGCTCAAACTTTCCTGAAATGCGATTGGTGATGCAGAGTTTAATACACATAAAATTCTTGGAATGAGAAAGGAAATCTTGCCATAAACTTTATCAGTGGCTTGGCAACTGACTGGGAGACAGATGACTTTGCTGTTAGTTTATCTTTACTCTCAAAGTTTGGGGTTCTGGACACCACATTTTCCTACAGAAACCTGTTGAGATTATTTAACTCCTTTCTCCTTGATGCAGGTGCTGCTGCTGAAAGCATTTTTTGGGAAGAATTCTTGTGTGGAATGTAAAAATGGAGACGGATATAGCTGGGGCTTGCTAAAGATACTGATTATATTTTTCTTCCAGGGAAGGCCTGGTGAATAGACCTCCACCAGCATGCCACAGTCAGAGGTGTTTAATGGTGATGTGCAGTCAGAGAAGTCCTCTCTGTTCTGCTACATTACATTTTATTCAGGGACTCCAATAATTAAGCCATACCCAGAAGCTGCATCAGTTCAGGAAAATTTGCCAGAAGCCTGGTTGATCTTACATCTCAAGCATATAGTTTTTATATGCAGTGATAAATCACTTCTAACTTTCTACACAAAGGGCATTTTTTTACTGATGTATTTGAGAATATTGTAGAGTGGTTTGTTATTAAATAATAAAAAAGTAACATTTATGAAGAAATCAATTTTTAATGCTAAAGAAATCAGGGGATTTTGCAAATGCTATAGATTGGTTACTTTTGCTTTGTACCTGAAAGTTGCATGAAAGTAACTGCATTTCTGTTTAAAAGACAGTGGAGGGAGAAATAGCCAGCTTTCTTTGACATTGAGGATAGAAAAATTATCCAATGGAAGGACTACAGATTTAGGTGAAGATGTCTAGATTTTGTGTGAAGGAAAATGTTTTCAGGGACAAGCTTTCCAAAGTCCAAAATCAAATCATGCACTAAATCATGCACTAAACCATATCTTTCTATCCATTAAAAGTGCCTGTGCTTCACAGTAGGGTTTAGTTTAAAAAATTATGTGTTAGAGCCCAAAAAAAACGCACTTCTCTTTCTAGTGCCAAATGTAGAAAATGCCCTTCTCTTCCTTGTCCTTTGCCAATGCAGGGTGGCCAGCTTAGCGTTCTGCCTGCTTTTGATTAAAGATGAGGTACAAATCTGATCCAGCACAGTAATTACCATATTCCAGTGTAAGTCACAGACCATTGCTGCTGTTATTTATTCTCAGACAAAAACATTCACTTCCCCCACCTCCAGCTACGGGTTGCAAATTCGTGATGGCTAGACTTGTGCTGTGAGAGAAACCAGGTTATTTCTCATTTACTCCAGTTGCTGAGGTAGCTGCACTATCTGATGCACTAACGCACTGTCCATTCTCTGTGGAAAGCTTTGAATTTTTCCAGTACTCCCTTTCACAATGGATTAGAAACATGAGATAACTTTTTAATGTTAAGAATGGTGTCTTGCACATTATCCAGTTTCTCCCTGCCTAAATAAAAGCTCATGTAAGTCAGGTCTGCCTCTCCACAGAAATTTTCTTTTTTCCTTCTTAGGGTCGGCGGGGGTATCTGTGCATACTTGAGCCTATCTTGGCAAATTCCAACAAAAAATGGATGGTAGACCGAGAAGGCTATTAAATATCTTTTCTGAAGATTATCCCCACTGTGAAGGAAGCTACACTTACTTCTTTTTATAAAAAACCAGAGGCTAATAGGGAATGGAAATCTACACATAAGCAAAAACCCCAAACCAGCCCCAAGCCCCTCAGCTTTTTCTCCTAGAACTGTTTAATGCAGGAAAAAGTTGACTGCACAAAGCTGCTCCATGGCGAACCGGTGAGTCACCGCTTTCAATCCGCACTTTTTTGGTTCAGGCTGACGTATTTGCAGCTGAACTTTCTAGGCTTGCCAGTTCTCTGGAGAAGATGTATTTTACAGAAAAGTTGGGAATTTTAAGATGGATCTCATCAGTTTAGCATTCATAACACATTTGAGAAACAGAGCATCTAACAATAAGGAAAGGGAAGAGAGAGGGGGAGATACTGATCTGACTGCAAGACCCCCAGAACTGCTTTCAGTTTGTTAGAAACTTTCAGGACATAAAACTTTTTAGTATTTAAGTACCTTCCTTGAATAAGCTATAAGCAGTAACAATGGGTTAAAGTTCTTTTCTAAAAATGAGTAAATCTGTGGATTTCTTAATGGAAGAATCCACACCCCCTGTCAAAAAGTGGTAGATATTCTTCAAGGTAGACAGATATAGCACTAGTGACATGACATTTCTTGCCATATCTTACTAATAAATAAGACATAGTAGAATCACAGAATGGCTTTGCATGGACCTTAAACATGACCTTGCCATGGGCAAGGAGAGTGTTAGTAAGGAGAGGTCAAAGAAGGACAAGAGACTCAAGTGAGACATGCAGTGGAGGGGATGAAGGTAGGCTAACCTACCTAACTGTAACTACACCTAATTGAAACAGGATTTTCCAGTCCTTTCCAGCAGACAGAAAAGAGATTTTTAATTGTCACCAGCATCCTTTTGCATTGCAAATGACAGGAATGTACAGGGAGAAAGAAAATCAGTCTTCAAAATCTGACCATTTCAAAATGGGAAAACGCAATTGATTTTAAGCACACAGTTTGTGCAGAAAATTAGGTAATCCATTTTATACTTAAGTGCCCATAGAACATTTTGGGGGGTTAGGGAGGAGGAAAAGAACATTTTCTTTTATATTTTTATGAGAATTCTATTGTGCTCACTCCACCATAAACTTTCCACTATTGTTTATAGACAGTTTGAAGAATTTGAAGCCAAGACTTGATGCTGCAAAACTTCTGATAAAAGCTGTGAGGTAAGAGGACAATGTGCAGAACATCTGAGTTTCATATTCAGATTCCCACAGAGAAAAAGCACCCTTAAGAAAACTGGTTGTATAATGAAAAGGTAGATAAGTGTTTCATTTCATTATTTTCCTGTCTTAAACCTCAGGCTCATATCCTCCCCCTTGGTTTCTGAAGACACAACTGCTTACTTGTCAATCATGAGTAATGCTTCCCTTTCTCAAAAACCTTTCTCCCACCTCTTAAAATAGTTTCCAGTGTTGGAGTGTTGTAAAACTTCAGCTAGAAGTACAAGGTCTAACCAAATGTCTCATTACCCTGACTGGAGAGTTAGGGAAGAACTGCAAGCCTGGCTAGTCAGGAGGAAAATAGAAGTCTTACAATATCAAACCTCCCAAGCAAGGAAATTTAAACAGGAATGATTTTAGGGTTTTAAAACAGACCCTGTTGTTTGGAGCCTCTCTTAGCCAACATGACACCTGCCAAGGCTTGAACACCTTGTTGTGTTTACAAAGATGTGAGACCTGATAGTTGCTGTTGTTGTGCATCACCTCATGTGAGGAGGAGGAGGTCTGACACTGGCCCCAGGGTGGCTCCTGTGAAGACTGTGACTGATCTGAGACTGCTCCAAGACTGCTCCTAGCAACTGCTGTCATCTCCATCTCCCACAACATCTGATCTGCTTGTGGGTACTGTAAAAATGCACCCATGGCTTGTCTTACTTGTCTGGGAAGGAGTAACGTGAGCCAAGATTGTCTCCTAGCCTGCTGGGCTTGTTCTTCTCAAGCTGCTTTGCAAGGGCAGGAGACACAGTGAAGAGGTCACAGCAATGCAGTTTTGGACAGGGGAGGGAAGTTCTGCTAACCCTCAGCTTAACCATGACCTTCAGATTATGGGGGATTCTGCAGAAGAGCAGTTTGGATGAGGAATGCTGGAGATAAGGCAAATAAATGGCTCATAACTAGCCATGGACTGCTATGATGCTGCTGAGGATGTGCTTAATGCTGGTATTGGGTTTATGATTTGTGCTTAAAGAGCCTGAGCAATTAGATTTATTCCTAAATAACACAGGACCCACGTGGCCAGCTGAAGGCTATTGCCAGGGAGTAATTCTGCTGTGTGAAAGGCCTCTGAAGTGACCAATGCCTTGTACAGTGCTGGACACAGTGACAGCTCAGATAGAATATGCTCAAGGGTGTTACTGGGGGACACAAAGTTGAAATCTTTGATCCCAAGGATGATGGTCTGGTCTGGCAAAGGATGGGAGGGAGAGGCAGAGGGAAGGGTAATGGTGGAACAGGGAGAAAGATGAGGTGGGGAGAGCCACATTTACTGGTCTGGCTGTTGCATGGGAAATAGCAGGGAGGACAGTGACTCCCTGGACATCGTGACTCTGCACTGCTGGGGCAGCCAGGTAGAATTTACAGGGCTCCAGTGCTGGCAGACTTGGAAGCTGAGCATATGACTTGTAATGCCAACTTAGTGAATGCCTACAGATGATGCTGATCTGAATACTAAGATTTATTGCTGGCTTATGCAGGACCTTTAGGACTTCTCCTGACAAAACCTATTAGCATATGGGTGCTTTGGCAGGAGGAAGATCTCACTGCACTCTGGTGTAGGCTGTGTTTCAGGCAAAGATTCCTGTTAAGGATCTTGGCAATGGGATTTCAATAATTATTTTTGCCTCTGAACGTGTTTGCTTGGCAGGTTAAGAAAAGGGTTGATGGTAAAATAGAACAGATGGCTCCAGATGTACAAGAAAGATTGGGAGGAGGGTAGGTGCAAGCAGGGGTGAATGCTGGATACAGAATGGTGGCTGCTGGTAAATGCAGTAGGAGCAGAGTTTCGAGGGAGGCTGGAAGGAGTGAGGAAAGCAAATGTGAGTGGAAGAAGGAAAGGTGAGGGAGAAACCATGGGGACAAGACAAAAGCTAAAGGCAATTTCCTTGGGCTTCTCTCTTCATCCCTGTCCCCCTTCATGTTTTCTGGGTACACCCTGACCTAATGCATGCCCTCTCAAAAACTGAGCACACTACAAGCTACAGCTTTCCCTTATGTTTACAATAAAGAATCTGATGCATGATTAAAGTGACCTGGCTACCTTTAGCATCCTGAGATCAGTGCAGCCTCATTGTCTCTTTTTCTCTTGCAGTTTCTCTTGCAGAAGACACAGATGAATTTTTTTTTTAGAGGATCTTTTGTTTTGAGTATTTTCAGTAAGTAATTTTATATTGTGTGTCTTCAAATTTCTGGATGTTGGTCCTCATCATTCACAAGATAGTGTGTTAAAGAAGCATCTAGCTACTGTAGATCATGAAGAAAATGTGTAATGGGCTATTACATATCTATATCTATGCATATAATTGTATAAAAGTGAAGGACTGAAACACCAGGAGCATCCAGCTCTCAATAAAAGCAGAGCCGCTTCTTGTCTGAATAAAACAAGAACTAAAATACTGACTGTGAGGGTGACATGAGATTGTAACCTGAAAACTAATTAAAGAGAGAAGAGAATTTAAATAACATTTGGGTGCAACAGCAGGAAACACAAGGAACAGGTGTTTAACAAGATTTCTTTTGACTGTTTAACCTCTTCATTAATGCCAAAAAACCCAAACTCTCTTAGACTCTGGCTTTTTCTAGCTTCAGTAGTTGTAGTTTTGGCTATTTCATGACTCAGAGTATTTCTTCTGCTGTTTGTTAGTCTCTAGGGATCTGTGTCTTCAGCTAAGTGCTTTTGATCTCCATTGTTTGTGGCGTTTCCCTTCAGGAAGCAATAGGATTACACGGCTGTGAATAAGGCCCAGTGTTTGTTACTCTGCTCTGCAGGTTCACTACAGCATCTGTGGGAGTGATCTCCTTACAAAACTGGATGAAATTTGTTACCTAAGACCTAGAAACCTGGGAAGCTTTTCTTTGTAGTCGCTGTAAAATACAAAAGCATAAATAAGTGTTTTTCAGTATATTGGTATAGTCTGGAGGGATATCTTTTAATAGAATAGGTCTCTCACTGCTGACATCCTGCTGAGTGACTGGGACTATATAATACTGAAGTGGCTTTACATCTTCAAAAAAGTTCCTTGTTTAAATGACCTTCTAGTAAAGAGCTCTTTCTCTCTAGCATTTTATATTTTATTTCATACTGTTTCTTGAATTTAGCAAGTGAAAATAATCTAAAGTGATACCTGCTTGAACAGTCACCTTTTAATGGTATAAGTGTTTACTTCTGTTGTGATTTTAAAAAGTTTCTTCCTGAATTTCTTTAGTTCATTGTTTGAAGTGAAGACATTATTATAAGACTATCTCTGTAGAAGTGTGCTTTCTTTAGGATGCAGTTTCAACAGCTTTAGACAACTGACAGAATCAATACCTGATGTCAGATTTTGCCTACATGAACTCCCACTGCCACTATCCTCCTACATCCATTTAGACCTCTACATGTCAGGGATGTGCACCTCTAACTCTTTAGGCTTGTTTTTGCAGAATTTATTGTATTAGCTGCTGCTTCTGTTTGTTATTATTTTTCCCTTTCCTCTTCCTTATTGCTTTCCACACAGCATGCAGTCCAACCTGCTGTTGTTCTTCTTCCAAATTAGTGGTTTTGACATTAGAATCTTCTCCAAATAAACGGATTTATCTTTTCAGCTCATTCCAGTAGATGTATATATGAGAACTGTCTTTTTCTTGTACCTTGCTCTCCCCTTCCTGACCTGCCTTTCTGTCCACAGCAGAGTTGGACTCCCTGTCAGGATGTCGAATGCATCAGTATCCTCTGTCACCTCTGGCTTTGAGGGGTTTTTCTGGCTGGGCTCAGGGCTGTGACATTTGTTTTCAGCTTTTCGTTACTTACTGAATGTTATCTCCAGGGCTGGTGGTGGATCGATTTCCCCTAACAAAGGCTTTGCCTAATCTCCTCCCCCATTGTTATCATTAATCATGATCTGTAGATTTTAGATTTTCCAGTTTCATTTTCTAATTTCCTCTTTTTTTTTTTTTTTTTTTTTTTTTTTTTTTTTTTTTTTTTTTTAACCCTTCAGGAACACACCAGCAGTGTGCAGGGACCATCCTGATCTCCAGGATGTGACTGTTGAAAGGGAAAAGAATATATATATATACACACATATATACTTATATGTATACCTAGTTCACAACTTCCTTCAGATTCCCCATCATTTTTTGATCTTGAAGTTAAAAGAGACCAGCAACACCTGGAAACAGGAGATCCACTGCATGATGTGGTCCAAACTTGGCATGTCTGAAAACAGTGTTTTGGGTTCCATTGCTAAACTCCTGGGCAGTAGGAAAAGAACCAACTTGAGTGTATGTGCAGTGAATCTGTGTACATGTGTGGATCCTGAGAGCTCCTTACCTAGCAGAGTAGTTTTGAGTGCTTAGATGTGAATCAACCCATTAAGCAGGCAGATGCTTTATAGATGTAATGTTACACCATTTCTCACCCTAGAGAGTTGCCTCCTATATGATACTTCATCTTTTATGATCTTAATTAATACTGATTGGGATATGATTGCCTCTAAAAATACTGATCTACAGGGAAAACTAATCTCTGATGTTACAGTGAGTGGTATTTAGGAGAAATCATAATGGACTACAGCCCTTTGTAAATGATTAAATAGATCATCTTTTTTGATTTGTGTGTATCTGTCTATCTCTATATTGTCTTCCTTGATAGCTTATATTGTAACTTCCACACCTGGAACTTCCACCATGTGTTTTAAACCATTTCAAAAGTAATGTGTGACTAGAGGAGATCACACTTTTGAAAACTGTAATGAAAAACCATTATTAAATAAGGGATATACCTTTTCTTTTTTCCTTTTTTTTTTTTTTTTTTTCCCCATTTTGCTTTCAATCAGCATACTGGTTCTGCATTTATATAGAATTCACTCCTGCATTTATATTGTCAGGGTGATTTCATTTTTGGTCCATTCCTATTCTGAGAATGAATCCTCCTGCATACATTCCAAAGATTCCCTTTCTCTTTCAGCAAATATTGTGAGTATAGTAAAGTGAAAGCGGAGATCTTAGTAAACAGTACCAGAAGATGAATTAATCTTTAAAGCTGGCTATGACACTGAACTTAAAATTCACATATTACTTTTGTCAGCACCATGTCCAAACTGCCAAGGGTGTTCTTGGAAATCACAGCTGGGATATCTACAATAGCTGAGCTGCAGGAAAACTGCAGTTAGGTCACTACCTCATCACTTGCACACCAAGAGCACGAACGACAATAGTTAGCGTCACTGCCTACTCATTTTGCCGCATGTTTGGTTCAGTAAAAACAATTCTTATTATTAGTAGCATGATAAAATAGTAATGCTGAATGCCACCCCTCCTGCTCCACAGGCTTGACTCGGGTAAAGAGCAGGATGATGTCAGATCAGCCCCAGCTGAATCAAATTGGGCCCTGTGGGCGGGTGCAGAGAAAGGTTCTGGAATGGGCTGTGAGGGGAGGTCACGGGACTGGCTGGGGCCAGCTGGTTTTTGGAGGCCAGGAGGGGAAGTGTTCAAAATGAAGCAGGGGAGAGGGTAAGGCCAGCAAGCAGCCTTCAGTGGAGAGGAAGGAGCTGTCTGAGTCCTCTGTGCAGTAAGTGTTTGAATTCAATCTTGTAAGTAGGAAGAGGCTGGCTCAGGAGTTTATTGTTGGCCAGAGCTTGAGCTGGTCAAGGGGGAGGTGTTAAAATTAGATGCTAAGCTGGAAGGGTATTGGGAAATTGATGTGGGCATTTTACTGTGTTTTAGGAACCTAATTCTCAGAGTAAATTTTGTAGGGCTTGTTGCCATTTGTTTCAGAGCTTGAAAAATGCTCCTGCCTGAGGTTAAGTACTACCAACTTCACAAGAGCTCAGCTGGTGTTTCAGAGCACTTACATAAACATACGTTCCAAATCTACAATTGTTTGTTTTACAGGATTAAATTTCTTTTAAATGCTATTAATGGCTTGGAAGACTCATGCCAGCCTCCTGCGTGCACAGGCTGTTTGACCACAGGTGTCTGATGCAGAAGGTCTGCAAAACATCTACTTTGCATGTTTGCAAACAGTCCAGGAACAAATTGCTTGATAATGGTGTTACAGAGCCAGGCCATATGTGGTAAAAAGACAGAAGCCACGAACAAATAAGATTATTGTAAAAGCCCAAGTACTTGCAGTAGTAGGTAATGCGACGTAAGAATTGTTCAGAGGTCCAAGAAATTGTGTCTCATGTTAAAGCTGGACTGTGGGTTTTTTTCTGTTTGTTTTTTCTTTTTGTTTGTTTGTTTATTTGTTTGTTTGTTTTCCTTTTTCTTTTTCCCTCAGCTTTTTGCTCTTCTCATTTTGGACTGAAATTCTTTGGCTTAGCCTAGGGGCAGTGAAAAGGAGCTGCTGCCCTAGACCTGTGAATTGAATTTTGGCAAGCAAGCTGGCACATGCTGCTTGCAGCTTGTTTCTAGCTGCAACCAGTCAGTGGGGCCAACTTTGGGACAATAAAGCTGAATGCTGAGAGGTATTCTAGACCTAATCTCACAGGATTGAGAGGAAGAAGTAGAAAAACTTGGAAAGCAAATGATGTGTCATATGTGAAAAGAACTTTCTTGCTCTTGGCCAGTAACCAAAAGAAATTCTGATGCAGAGGTTTAAAGCTCTATAGGTGTAAATTTTTTTTAATGGTAAATTTTTTTGGCTGTAGCACTGCACCACCAATTCAAGAATCTGTAGCATGGACTTGGTTTTCTGTCTGCAGCAATTTTTGAGTATATAAATCCCTTCTTTAAGTCGTGAAACCCTGATTGTTTCAAAACAGTGTGAGTTCCTTTTCCCAGCAGCTTTATCTGGAAGGTTGAACCAGAGTTTCATGCTGATAACATGAAAGCAGTTTTTTTTTTTCTTTTTTTCCCTCTCCCAACATCCAGTTTTAGTTGCTTCATTACCAGCTTGTATTTACTTGAATTTTTACTGATGTTATCTTTGAAATAGATCTTCTCTTATCTTACCGTTTGCTCTCTCTCAGCTTCAGCACAACAAAACTGCCCAGGCTCTTGTAACTTCTCTGCTGAACAGTCCATTCCTTTAATCATCTTTTTGTTCTTCCTCTGTATCTTTTCTAGCTTACATCATTTTTGTCAGAATGTAAATGACCAGAAAAATAGTCCAAATAGCGTCTCAGGCAAGTCTTTCACAAGCACAGTCTTTTTCTCTTCCAAAATTGTCTCACCTAAAGCATTTTCAGATGTCAGTAGCTTTTTCCACACTTGCATCGTACTAACAGCTCAGAACCATATTGACTGACCATGCTGATGCCATGCTGACTGACCAGTGCATCCTGATTTTCCTCCTTTCAGACACCTCCATGACATAATGTCCATGGAAATAGGAAGAATTCTTGTTATCAATCCCTGATCAAAGAGTTCCATCTCTTAAACTGTAAACTACCTTCTTCTCACTTCTTTTTTTTTCTTGAGTGTTTGTTACTGCCTATTGGCATGGATACCCCTTACTGAGCAACATTCTGCAAGGTCATATCTAAAGATAAACAGATAAATCTCTTTCATTGATCAAATAAAACCTCTAAACTTTCCTGAGCCACATTTAAAGCCTAAAATGTGGCCCAGAATAAGAACGTGGTCCATGCAGGAAGGTGGTCTTGGTTACAGTAACCTGGCAAGCCCTGACATGAGTTTGGTTGCCAAATTTACTATTTTGGATTCAAGTAATAAATAAAAAGGCAGAGCTAACATAATTAAAGCTGGACACAGTACTCAGATTTATGAAACTTGTACGTGTTTAAAATGTGTAAAAGCCAAAACAAACATAAATTTTATTGTAGTAGAAATACTACAAAATAAAGTGCGTGGATTCTGATCATACAGACATAACTTCGTTGCCGATGCTTCTTTTGAGTAGATGCTTTCAAAAACGAGATCCTTCTTAAAGCACCACTCCAGGCTGCCATATTAGAGTATGATCTTGAAGTTTTCCTGTAGCTTTGTAGTCAAATATTCCACAATTTGCTCTGATATCCTGTCTATACTAGATTATTTATTTGTCAGGTAATCTTTTAGCTATGGGGAAGAAGGAGGTAAACGTACAAATGGCACCATCAAACAAAATGCATTCAATTGCAGAAACTTGAAATTATTCACAACGTTTTAAGTGGACTATTTCTAAACCAAAAAAGTAACTGTTCTTTTCCCTAATAGTGACAGATTAAAAAAAATTACATTCCGCACCTCCCACAAGTCTACATCTGATAAACTTGCAGGGACCAAACACAAATCTCTTCTTGGGGGATATTGATCTGTGAGTGATGCTGGAGAGATTGTGGAATGGAGGAGGGAAGGAAGGACAGATGATGTTCTTCTCTCCCTGATGAGACACCTAAAAGCCAGCCCAGTTCTACACCAAGATATTTTCAATACCTACGTATTTTAAAAATGCTTTAGAAAAGGATTGTTACTTCATCTGATGTATGTCACCAAAGCAGAGCTTGGCAAGGAAAGAAGAGGTTCAAACAGAGTCTGAATATAGAGAGATGTGTGTTTTAAACTTTTGGAAACTTTATGCTGTCTACTTTCCTCAGTATTTCTGTAGGGAGAGGCACTAATGATACTCAAAAATCTTACCAATGTGGTTTCTAAAGACAAGGTTTGCAAAGTGTTTTGTTGATTGAGAATAGCACAAAGTAAATAACATCATTTCTGCCACTGGGGCATGTACTTGTAGATGCACTGATAATAGGAGGAAGCGGGAAGTTGTGAGTACCAGGTAAACAGAGCCTCGTAAAGAAAAGTTTATCTGAAAACTTCAGAGTTTTACCAAAGCACTTTTAGCATTACAAATTCAAATGCACAGAAAGCTAGAGAATAAATTGCTGCATAGAAAATTAGTATCTGAAGTGCTGAAATAAAAGGCTTACAGAGGAAAAAAAAAATGCTGTGCAAGAATTGTTTGGTGCATCAAGAATTTCTTGTAGGAGTTATGGAAGAAGTAATGTAAGTAAAGACTATTTGTTCAATTACAGAGAAGCCAAGCAATCAAGAGATGAGATTCAACAAATATCAAATGCCAGAAAGTTGTTTAAAAGCTATAACAGTAGCAATATCTTCTTGCTTGCAGGATGTCATATATGCACCTTGGTTGATGAACAACTAATTAATCTTGTAATGTTAGACTCTTAAAATCACAGATAGAGGCATGGGAGAGCTATCTTTATATATGGAAGGGAATTAATGGTAAAATTAGGTTTTCCACAGCCAGCCAGACATCCTTTATGCTCACCATAGTGTTCATCTCTCATATTATGCCTCTCTGAAATCAGCTTTTCGGTTTGATTTTTTTTTTTTTTTACTGAATATTTTTACTTTGGGCACTTTGGACTTGCAGCCCACTTCCCTGGCCTACCCATTCCAGGGCTGGACAGCCCTTTCCATTAAGAAATTTTTTCCAAATGTCCAATCTAAGCCTCCCACAGCAAAACTTGAAGCCATTTGCTCTTGTCCTGTCACTTGTTACCTGGGAGAAGAGGCTGCCCCCCACTTGGCTACAACCTGCTTTCAGGGACTTGTAGAGAGTGATAAGATCCTCCCTGAGCCTCCTTTTCTCCAGGCAAAATAACCTTTTCCCTCAGCTGCTCATCAGAACACTTGTGCTCTAAATCCTTCTCCAGCTCTATTGTTCCTCTTTGGACGCACATAATGCAAACATCTATAAACCATGGTTTGTGGGGATTTTTTTTTTGCATTTTGTCTATGTTCAGCAGTCCTTCTAGGGTCCAGTGCTTTACATCTGAAAAGAAAGTGTTTAAAACAGATGAGAGGATCTGCATTCTGCCTTTCTCTCTTGGTTGGCTAAAAAGAGTACAGGATGACCTGCCTGGACAAGTTTCTAAATTGCATATGAAAATCTTGTCTCAATGCCACCAATTGTTATAAATTCATTCAGAAGATAGATTTATAGAAAATATATGGTTGATGAATTACTATCTTTTGTATGAATATCTATCTGGGCTGAAAATAGGCTGTGATAAATCCAGTGTGCTTTAAAGCGGATCAGCAATCCCACTCAGCAGAACTTCCCTACTAAGCTAGGTTTTGGGATTTTTCTACTGAGAAAGTGGGGAGAAGGCAATTCCTTTATACTTAAGCATATAGTCCAGAACCCATCCTGTAGAGGGTGGCTCATATTTTTTTGCATGTCCATACCCTGAAACTTCCTGAATTAGTCAAATAGCTGAGGTTCACCCTTGGGGTCAGTTAGACCTTCACAGCTTTGTCCAGAGAGTGAAGATCTGTGCTGAGTTGCAGCTTTTCATGACAATCAGAGGCCACGATAAACTAAGCCTTTCAGGGAGCCTTTAAACTCTTCCAAAAGTCTGCGGTGGCTGTAACTTGCTGCAGTTTTCCCAGTCCTGGAAAACATCCATTCCCTTATAGTACACCTGTTTTGAAAGTGTGTGTTGAACTAAAATACAGATTATATGTTATTTAGTTATGTCTCAGGGGACAACTCTGAAAACAGGACACAGACCTGTCCTTATCTGTGCACAGTACACAAAGGACTGTGCCAAATCTGAAATTACCATGACTAAACCACTAGGGGTTTATCATCTTGCAAATCTAATACTGAAGTCAGAACAAGAGAACTTCAATTCAGCTTTCAGGTCTCTGAGGACTTTTTTTCTTCTTTTTGTTCCCTATTCTTCTTTTTCCCTGTTCATCTACTGAAGAGTGTAAAAAAAAAGACCAGAACAGTGGATTTCATTTGGATATTAGTCCAGTGTGTTAAGACTTCTACCACTACCATTAGAGCTACTGTGAAATATTTTTCTTAAATTTCTCCAGCTGGACAGCTGGATTTTCTGAGTTCATGCTCTTCCTTGAGTGGTAGAGACACTACTTTTGTTTGTACAATTTTAAAACAAATAAACAATCCCCCCCCCACTGCCTCCCCCCCCCCCCAAAAAAAAAAAAAAAAAACCACAAAAAAACACCCAAAAACCAAAACCTACAAACTCAAAAAACAAGTAGTGGCTAACAATACCAATCCCTCACCCTGTCCCCCATGCTAAAACAAAAGTGAATGAACATTGCTTTTCCCTTACAAGAACTTTTGCAATAAGTTTCCAGGCATAACAGTAGAAAAAGTGCACAGGTTAAAGGATGTAACAGCTAATAAAATAGTAGAAATAAAAGGTTAGGCAAAGTTTTCACTGAGTTTTTTTACACATACATCCAAAATGTTTACATTTGCAATAAGAACTTAACTTGTGCAGGGAAGACATAAGATTCAAAATGCCAGTGGTAATTCAAAGATTCTAGTCTGCACCTGTGCTAAAATTCATGCTTTAGGCAATGCCTCGAGAGAAACACAAGCTACTGGAGTACATCAAAATGAAAACCTTAGGGCTTTTATTTATGCACATTGATGCACCATAATAGTGTGTTATGTGCATCTAAACCCAAAACCTGCTTTATCTCCTCTTTGAATATGTAAGGCCAAGAGGAACAGAGAAAGCCCTGCCACAGGGAGAAGGAGAGTTCCCCCATGGTTTTGTGGGGTTAGAGATAGAGGATGAGGCTGCCTCAGGGTCTGCCCTCTCTCCTTGGGGCAGTCCTAGCACCGCCCCAGAAACCCCTGTGTCTTTGTGCTACCCCTCAGCATAGCACCCTAAATGCCACGCTGGCATTCTCAACTGCAGAAAAGTCATGTCCTGATGTGCCATAAGGAAGGGCAAGGTAATTTCCTGTATTTCCTCCTTTATCTGTCCCTAGGCTGTAGGGAACTGGGAATCAGGCAGTAATGCTTTTTTCTTCAGCCTAATGCTTCAAATCCAGTCCAAGCTAACACTGGCTATTTCAGTGTGTGTAAAATTATTTCCATGGATCATGGGCTGTACCTCAAAAAGTAACTGATAGCACTGGAAGTCTTAGCAGACAACCCAAAGACTGAAGTGGTACTCAGAGATCTTACTGAAGATCTGAGCTGAATCATATCCAAGGGGCAATGGAAGATAATTATGGAGTTCAGGAGCTTCAGTCTGCATACCTATTTTGGAGGGGAAAAAACCCAGCTCATATAGATCTGTTCCCAGCCTTATTCACCAGGTAAATAACCTGTACACAAACACATCATTAAAGGCTTGTAAAACAGCATAGTTTGCTGCCCAAATATGAATTACCTGATTAGTGGTTCCTTGAAGGTCTGATGAGAACACTGCAATTGTATTTTACTGATTGCTTCTGGTTTATAAGAAAACTTCCTTTATTTTTAAGCAAAAAAGCTGTTTCCAGCTCTGCATGCCATGGTGTTTCTCTCCCATCAGTCCAGACATTCTGCTAAAATCTTTTGTTAGAGTGATTTTACATTTTTTAGTGAATATTGTAAAAGAATGGAAGAAAACAGCGAAGATGTGTAGGATCTAAGGAAATATGGAGATAACACTGAATCAAAACAGCACTTCAATGCCCCCTCTTTAGCAGTCTCGTTACTGACCATTTATCTGAGAGCCAGACACACAGATGGCACTAATTCTCCCCCCAATATACTGTGCAGTATAAATGTCATGTTAAAATAATGTATTACAGTAAATAACGCACAAGTTTCCCACAAAGTTCAGTCACTTTGTATGAAAGTTGATGTACTATTTTACTAATATTTAATGTTTCTACTGTGTGAGCTCCAGTAATAGTTTTCTTTAGGCAGTTTGTCTTTTATTTACAGGCACATATAATCGTAGTCTACAGCAGGAACGTAAAAATATTTGCAGATAAATTTTACTCAAAAAATAAAAATATCAGCAATTTAAAACTTGGAGGATGTCGAGGAATATATTCTAAATGTTAGCTAAGGAGCAGTTAAACATTTTTCAAACTGTCCCATCTGGCACAGCTGTAAATAACAATCTGTCTGCTTTAACTGTCCTCTGTTGACTATCTTAGGAAATGTTAGGATTATTTGCTATTAACTGACAATTTCATCTTTGAGTATATTTATAAAGTTCTACAGTGTTGACACTAGTACATATATCATTTCTTGCAGGTCAGTGCAATGCTGAAAGAATCTTTGTGCAAACATATTTAAAGCTCTTCATCTTCATGTTTGAAGGTGCTGTTACGGATGGGGTTAGGGAGATTTATCATCATCTTTACTTTGATCCTTTTTTCTGCAAAAAAGCAGTAAGCTGAAAAATTCATGCATCTGGAGAAGCAGAGGAGACAGTTTCATCTGCCACTGAAAGCAATCATTTAGGCATAAAGGACTCGCTGACTTCTGGATGTGAGTGGGTACAACATAAATGTCTCACAGATATTACGTGTGCCATAGTGGTCTTTCATCAAAGCAGAATTTATGGGTGTTTCCTAGCTACTAGATGAGTGGTATGTAATATGATTCCATAAATTACTGTAAAAAGCAGACAGCAGTACAATAAAAGTAAATATCAATTGCAGGAGCAAGTGTATGTTGCCCTGTATAAACAAAGAAAAAGATGGGGAGATCAGCTCACTCCTGTTGATGAGGGCTTGAATATTGACATGAGACTGGCAGGGGTTCCTGGCCTGTGTTTCAGATGAAAATCAACACTTGCTTGGACCACTGGTTTGGATATGGTAGAGGGGGTTTTATAAAGTACATCTTTGATTCTTTAAGTAGCAGCTATCAGTTTGTTGCTTTCATATTAAAATAACTGCTCATTGTATCAGCTAGAGAAGCTCCTATCTGTGTTCTGCTGTGCTATTACTTTATATTATTATTTATATACACAATGCATATAAAACTTTTCAACTTTCTAATCCCAAAAAGTGGATGGAAGTGAAAGTGAGACACTTAGGCACTAAAATATACACTGTCTCTCAAAGAACAAAACTAAACTAATTGCCAAATTGTCACTTCCCGAGCCTAGAAAAGTTACTTGTCCTGGAAATTTTTTCCATGGGTTGGGTAAAGGGAAGGTGCTACAAGTGTAAAGCAAAGGGCAGAATGAAATAAATGTGAAAAGGCAGCAGCACTCAGTCCCAGGTATTTCAAAAGCTGTACTGGGAAGAGATTTTATCTACCATCTCCCATTCTGATGTTGATTTACCGCCTACTCAGTATGTTATTTATGTGTATTCAAAGGCACAGATACTAGCTTGCCTTTCAAACTGATGTTTTAACTGTTTTCTTCGGTGTGCAAGCCCAGCAGAGATGTGCTGACAGCAAACCAGGTTCAACATTTTCTTGTATATCATCAGTATTGTTTGTTAAGTTCTGGTTTGTACAAAAAGTGCTGACAGGAAACAATGCTCAGGTGTCATTGAACCAACTGGGCCAGAGGAGTCTTCGTTAAAGATCATTATGCATGAGAAGAATCCTGCTTGACTGTCAGCTTGAGTTGGTAGAACTGACAGATTGGGGAAACCAACCCAAATTTAACTTGTAAATAAAGTATAATTTACATGGATATAACTGACAGACAACAACTTTAAAAAAGTTCCTGCCTGGTGCTTTTTTGGCCACTTTGTAGGCAGAACTCTCATTTATATGGAAGTAGAAAGCACTACCACCCTCTCCTGAAGGTTTCATTGTGATCAAGCTAGATCTGTTTAAAATGGAATAGTCGGGTCCAGAACCCCTTCAAAGGAAATGTACAAACACTTGTTGATAAACAACCTGTCCCGTCTGTGAAACAGAACTGTAGAAACAAACAGCTTTAATAGAAGGGTCTGTGAAGTTCAGTGTCTGAAGCAGCCAGATTTAACATAGACCGGCTTTTTTGTTTGGTTGGTTGGTTTGGTTGAAAGCAGATAAATCTAAGAATTTTCTTCTCACTGTTGAATCTTACCTTGCATAAGCATGAAGAACTTCAGAGGAAGACTGCAAACCCCAAAAGCCAGTCCTTAAACCCTCCTCCACGTGTGATGTAAGGGTAACAATGTCCCAGCATCCCTTCAGATCCTTTCTATGCTTCAGCTGGGTTAGAAGGGGAGCAGATTCTCTGGACCTTCCCAGAATCCCCAGTTCTCTTGTTTCTCTCTTTAACTTTGGTTTGTGGCAGTGTTTCAGATACCTTAACCTGTTTTTTTTTTTTGAGGATGAGAAAAAAGATGCTAGCAAATTTCATTTCCAGCTTCGGGAAAAAAGTCTGTGATTTAATTGAATTGCGTAACTTCACATCAATTATTATAAAGGCAAGATACATGGAGAAGATTCAATAGAAAAGGGAATTGGTTTTAGGAATAAATAAATAAATAAATACAGGTTAGCTATGAAATGTCTTTGTTCAGTGACTGGGATAAGGAGTACAATTGAAACGTTATTTATTCTTCAGATTTTTGTTTTTGAGCTTTCACAAATGTCAGACATTAAAGTTGACTAAAAGGAGAAATTACAGAAGTGAAATTTATGGTATATATATTTGCAATTATTACTTAATAAGATACATTCAGAAGTAGAGAGGATGTAATATGCACTGAAAATAGTAGACATGGAAGGAAATTGCATCATGAAAGTGAATTAAATTGGATTTCAAGCCATCCATTACACAGTGGAAATGAACTTAGAAGAAGAAGATATGGCTTGACATGCAAAATAATTATTTTAAGTGGATATAGGCATTAAAAGGTTGTGTCAACGTGCACACACAATTCCAGTGACCTTGTCTGGTAGGGGATGGGGAATTCTGCCTTCAGACTGCTGCAGGCTAATTGGCACTGCGCTCATTTTCCAGAAATAGTTATTCTTTATTTACAGAACCCTTTTTTTCTCTTAGACTATTGCAAAGCTTTTTAATAAGAAACCTTAAAGTGCATTTGTGAAATGAGTCAGATATTTTAACTGAGTATGTTGAAGCAAATGTAAAAAGGCTTTTATCAAGGTGATGTGTCAGTGGCAAAAAGCTGGCTGAAGAGTTCACACACAAAACATACTTAAGTTTGGTTAAACCCTTGGAGGGAATATCCCACATACTTGAAACTTGAAAAGCATGAAGGTAATTATCTGAAGAGACTTGTGCCTTCCTTTCTATTCTCATATTTCAACACTGCCAGTAGTTCGCTTCAGCTTTCACAATCTTTGAATAAACTCTGTTGCAGCGTTCCAAGATTGAGGAAAAATACTTGGTTGCTTTTCCTTAAACGAGTTTCTCGTCTGGGCAGCACAGATACAGTCTGTGTACCTGAGCTGGGGGTGAGCCAGCCATGGATTTCAACCCCTGAGACAGCAGATGGGGCTTGACTTTTCCATTTCCTCCCTCAGCTCCAAGAACAACTGGTAGAACTCAGTCTGGGCCATGTCAACACATCCAATGCAAAACTTTGCCCTGTGAGAGAATAGGTCTGCCCTGCTTGTTGCTGCAGTGAGAGGTTAAGCAAGACGGGTGATAGGTAAGCTGACTACAAGTAGTAACAAGGCAAAGTATTATAACTGAATGCTGGAATATTATCTAGTCAAATGCCTAGGAAACCATGGAAGAATCTCAGAAACTCGATTATAAAGAAATATGTTCTATAAAAGGACTAGGAATGGTCTCTCTTCTACCTGCCTTAAAAAAATTATCACTAAATCACCTTTCCAAACCAATCAACCTCCATTTCTAAATATTTCTGTGCCAGTTACCTGCAGAAGATTGCTCCCCAGCTTCACTGCATTGAATCTTACATATGTTTTTCTAACTTAATGGTATTTGCTCTCATGTCATCGTTACCCTTTAGCTACAATATTATTTTCCCCTTTCTGGTTTTTACTTCAATTATATGTCTGTAGACAGAACCCTTATCTCAGCTGTTACTTTGGCAAGCTCAGTCTTACAGCAGCCATTTTGCAACTGTATGGTCATTTAAGAATGGATTGATCCAACAGAATTATTGAAAAGACTATTTGCTCTACCTGCTATTTTGAATCCTGTCCTTTCCGAATTCTGCTGTGGCGATTATTTGGTCTCATAAGACCAAATAAGCTCCTTAGCAATTTCCCTAACCTGATTCCCTTTAGCCTTTCTGCCTTTTGTTCCATGTTCAACATCATCTCCTCTGATTGAAATGGGCTACACAGTACTTACTAAGTTTTTGGGCTGCACCTAGATTATCTTTAATCTCTGTCCCATTCTTCCTGTATAGTCACTCCATTTCCTCCATTTGCTTTAATATCCTTTGCAAAGTCTGATTGTCAATGTATGTCTGCATTTTTTGACTTCCAACACTCAGCTTGCTTTTGCTGCTCAGTACTTTTCTTTTTGGTTCTGCATACACAGCATCTGTTTTTGTTGCCACTGTTCATCCTACTGGGCAAGTCTATTTACACATTTAAAATAGCAATTAAGGCTTCAAATGATGAAAACACGTTTCCTAAATGTGGTACTGCACTGTGTTTCACAGCTTCCAGGTCAGGAAGCTTATTTTAGCAGCTTGTTTTTGCTGTCCTAAAGGAAACTCTCATTAGACAGATGCAACCTTCCCTTTGCTTACTTATCATTGTTCAGTTTGTACCATTTTGTTCTTATATGTGGCTTTCAAGTTATATTCTGGATGAAAGACCAATTTGTGTTCTATAAAGATTTATGTAGCTGTATGTAGCTTCTACATTTTCTCCTAAATGGTCATCAAATGAGACTTCTATTTACTCCATGGGTGACATTTATGGACTGAGCAAAAAGGGTGTGAAGTACTTTGGTAATTCAGAAGAAAAACACAACAGTAGTATCAGTTTCCTCATGGTAGACATAACTTTTAATATGGTGGTGTAAAATGAACACCAACCAGAATTTTATCAATAAATAAGCTCTTATAATAATGACAGCAAATTAGGGTTATATATATTTATGCTATGGCACAAGTTTTCAAATCTGCTTTGTACCTGTGTTTTGCTAATTTTATTCCTCATATTCTCTACCTGCTCCCACACATCTAATAACTCTTTATTTAATGTTGCCTTTTGTTGTCTCCCATCATGTTTCTCATTCATTTTGCTTGAAGTGCCTCTTTTTTCCTGTAACTGTTTTCAGCTCCTGCTTTCAAAGCAATTTCTTGCTTCAGCTGACCACCTTCATAAAACTAAGCTGCTTTTGCCTTGAATATTTTGTATCTGGCAACTTCGAGCACTGAAAGGTCTCTTGCCACCTCGATGTGAGGGGAGGGGAAGCTGTCCTTAGCAGCATCTGTTGCCTAGCAATCTGTTTCTCAGGTGCCTTTAGCTGCACAGCATTGTGATCAAAGCTGAAAAGGCAAGCATGAGGGAAAGTGAAAATGGGCTTGAAAAACACTGCAATCAAAGCACAGCATTTGGTGCAACATTTATGATTTTTACACGGCAGAGAAGAGACCTCAGCAATACTTTATGCCTTTCTCCTCAGAAGGGAGAAGGCAGTTGTCCAGCAGCTCTCTGCTGGGCAGTGTGGCACCAGTCTGCCTGTTCAGGATTCAAACTAATATTGCTCAGCCTTGATATCTGTCTGTTTGTTTGGTTTCTGGTTTTGAGGTTTGTTTGTTTTTGTTTTGGGGTTGGGTTTTGTTTGGTTGTTTTTGTGGGTTTGTGTGGTTGGTTTTTGTTTGTTTTGGTTTGGTCATGGTTTTACTTGTTTTGTGTTTGTTTTGTTTGTTTTGGTTTGGTTTGGTTTTTTTTCACATCACCTTAGACCTTTTCACTCTCCATCAGGTATCATTTGTACCAGAAGCAGAGAAAGTAGAATATTTCATTTAGGACAAATTGGTATAGGTGGGATGGAGTACCCTGAGGAGCTCTACTGCTTGTCACTCAGGTATCAGGCTTTGCACAAAACAGAACCATCACCGTGGCCACTTTGAGCTATTTCATGGCACAGTAACTACTCCATGCTGGCCCCCACTAAAGATGAGAGAATTCCCTCTACCTTGACAGTGACCACATTGTGTTAAGGCTTAAAAAAAGGATAAAATTACCTTGTTTAAGAAGGATTTGTTTATATGGATGATGCATAGATTCTTGAGACATTGGGCTAGGTTTTGTTTGCAGCTTGATAATAATAATAATACCAACACTGAAAAAAATTAGACTGTGATTACTACTGTTCATGATGTCACAGGGAAAATGGAATCAATCATCCTTCCAAAACCAATCCTCTTTCAGTGATATCTGGATGTGAATATCTAGATTAAGACGGTATTACCCCAGCCGAACACAGCATTTTCCAAAACCATCTTTGTAGTTTGGGTATTTGGGTTATTTCAGTGTGACTGAGAATTAATTTAGGCATTCATACAAGTGCTTTATCTATGAAGTGACCCCTGAATTGAAGCATAAGCATGGACTCTGTTATTAAAAAATTGCATTCTATTCTATGTGTGGTACATAAAAACCCAGTGATAAAGATATGTAAATCATCCTAAAGGCAAAGCTTCTCAGAAATGAAGAAAGGTTATAGTAGAGTAGCTAAAAAAGATCTCTTGGTAATTTCATCTGTCTTCAAGGTTCACAAAGTAAAGGGTTTCATCACCCCATCTTCCAAAAGCTTAACAGAAAAATGTAGAAAGGCAGATGACTTCAAATTACACTTTAAGTTTCAGGACTGCTAGAGATTTAAACAGATGAGTATCTTCCCTAAGAAAGCAGCTGCTGAGCGAGTCTCTTGAGTGTGGTTTTGGAACTCCACAGTGACATTTTCATATACCATGCTTTTGGCATGTGAGCAAAATCCAAACCTCACTGCTTCTCCCTTTCCTGATACTTTCTCAATTAGGAGATGATAGTTATTTGTCATAATTTTGTGTATTGTATTTCTTAAAAAGAAATGAGATTTTCAGGGAAAGGGGTAACTACTAGTATACTCACCCAATCCCCATGATTTCTATATTTTCAGACTTTAATCATTCTACAGTGCATCTGAGTTTCAAGTTTAAACTGATTATTTCTTAATAAGATAACCTTTTAATACTAAGCATATATAAGACGACAGTCAGATGCTGTAAAAAAAGAAAAAGTTCTTCACCAGGAAGTGGGGAAATGAATCTTCAAAAGTAAGAGAGATAGGAATGTTAGTCTAAAGGTATTTTTGATCTAAAGGTATTTTACTTTGCAAAGCTGGAGGAGGGAAGTGAAATAGAAATGAGATGATAACTGTGGAACTACAGCTGGACTGAGCATCCCACTGAACCTTATTCTGGTTTTGGACTTTCTTGAGCTTCCACAAAATACGGTTTACAGATCAATAAATGAGTGAAGCCTTTCTCTCCTCTTTAAAATCTGGAAGGGAACACATTAATTTCCCTGCTTTTGAAGGCTTGTCTACAAGGGCAAGTTGTGAGAACATGCAGTTCTATTTGAAAATTTTTGCACAGCAACAAATAGCCAAGATTGGTCATTTCTCATTACCCTTTGAAATCCGTGCAGCAATATATCTTTGACACCACAGCACCCCACCAAAGGGTAGTCTTGTGATGCTCTCTCTCTCTCTCTTTGTGGGGCTGGAGGCAATTTGTTGTGGGCTTTTTTTCCCCTCACATAGATTAGAAGTCATGTAAGAAGTTCTGGGAATGCTGGGACTGGGGAGAAGTACAGACTCTGCTGTATCATTCACATGTCTTTTGTAAACTCTGCCTATTCTCACTTTGTTGGCAGCCAGCAGGGAAGGAAGGTGGTGCAGTGAGGTCCCATCATCACCGTGGGGGTGCTGCTGTCTGCATGTGCCATCACACAGACAGGTGGCAGGAACGGGCAGTTGCCTATGTCATTTTGGACAAAGGAGGATGAAACCTAAGGGGTAGTTTTTGTGGGCTCTGCCTGAGCCAAATGGACTTCCAATAGCTCAGTTTCTGGGCTCAGATAAGCAGTATTCATTTTTAGGAATGGATGTGATGCAGGGTGAGGGTATATAACAATGGCATGAGAATGAATGTCCCCCAGCCACATTTTAGGCCCTTTTGGCAGCCCCCTTTCCCTGTGGCTGGAGCCCTGTGGCTAGGACAGGGCCAGACATTCTGCTGCTTTCCTGGGAGGCATATTCTATCCTCTGCTTATTGACCAGTTTGTGAAGATTTTTGCTAGCTGAGCAAAATAAAAATCCTCCTGGTGACTGCAAGGGAATGTGTTTTTGGAAGATTGAAAGAACAAAAGTTGTGCTTGCTGTAGGGCCAGAGGTAGTGGAGTAAGGTTTGTTCACTGCACAGTGCCTGTGGCAGCAAGAGACAGCTTTTTCCCCAGGTGAAAGGGATGTTCAGAGACACTTTACACAGCTGGTGATGCTGCCTCTAGCACCTGTGGGTAATTGTGAAGCCTGGTGGATCATAAGTGTCTTGTCTTCCTAATTTTCATAAACAAATTGCCCAGTGTTTCTGCAGAAGGGGTGGACACTGCATTCCCAGCATGGGTGGGTATTGAACTCCTGTCAACAACAAATTGTACATAAGCAGTGCAAGCTTTAGGGCCTGAAATACAAACCCTGTCAGAAATGGCACAACCATTTAATTGAGTGTAACCATGTCTTGTGAAAAACTACTTAAAATTCTCAAATCAATTCTAAATTTTGCTCTTCCTCTCAGAAGAAAGTGTGGTGTTCTATTTGCTTCCTAGAAGCTTCGCTTTTTTCTCAGTGCTGGAGAAAAGCAAGAGACCTTTGCATGCAGGAGGGAAGAGGATGATCTTGGTATTCACTGCTGAGTGCTGAACAACCTGTGCATCAGCCTCTGAGAGGCAGAGCTTCATTAAGGAAGGGTGCAGGGTAGCCATATGGTACCAAAATATTTTCCAATTTCTGTGCTATCTTCAAAAGCTGTTTTTCCATGTCCCTGCCTATTACAATCCTCTTTTTTAGCTTTTCTTTTTTTTCCCCTTCAAATTTGTTTTATCCTCTCCTCTTTCTACAAGGTCTTCCCTCACTTTGTTCTCTTCCTTTTCTGGTCCCTGCTCAAACTTCAGGTTCTTCTATGTTCTGCTATTCCCTTTCCAGTTCCTGGCCCAGAAATCTGTCAGGTGGGCTGGAACATTGCTGGAATAGAACTGGAGCAGTGGTGGAGTAGGGGAAGGAGTTAAAAGTGAAGACTGGGAAGCTTTGAAATAGAACACAATAGTTATTGTGCTAATTTTCATCTCCATAGCAACACTAATGCAATGCAGTTTCCCTTACTCCTGGAATTCCCCTCCTGTGGTCTCCTCCTGGGCTGAGCTGAGCCCCAGGCACAGGGGCTTGTGTGGTTGTGAATTGGTGAAAGGGCTGCTGGAAAACTGAGGAGAGTTGGAGAAATAAGTAGTAACCTTGTGCATCTCTGTGAGCTTCCCTTACTGGTATGGGACAGATAAAATCAGGAGGTTTGCCACCAAGGCACAAAAGGCTCTTGTTAAAATGGCAGCTGGTGCAGTAGGCAGCAATTATTCTGTTGGAAGGCTTCTTGCAGAGGTTCTGTGAGGATGAGAGGTCAGTGTTACTTTTATAGGTGAGCCCTCAGAGAGACGCTCTTGCCTTTGAATGTTTTATCCTTGAAATCTGATTTTAGGTCACCTGAAGGTCTGCACAAATTGCATAGCAAAAAACAGACTTTTGCACTATCATTTCTGAAATCATTAATAGCGTGAGACCGTGATTAATGCAAACTGAATATCTTAAAATCCGTATGCATCTTTAAATATCTTACTTTGGGTAATATATCTTAAAAAGGTAAAAGTAGCTGAAAGCCCAGAGCATCCTTCAAACAGCAAAGCAAACTACTATCTCAAGTGCTTTTTCTCCTATACCCATATCTTGGTAACCACACTTGCATTATAATAAGCTTGGGGTTTTTTTAACCCTCATGGTACCCTCATACTGGATGAGAAAAGGTGGTTAGCTGGGAGGAAGGAGGCTTTTTGATATTGCACAAATGCAAGTGTCCCAAGGTGTACATTTCACTGCTTAACACTATTGTACCACTCGGAGAATGCCAGAGGGCAAACTTTGAAAAGAAGCACCAAGAGGGAGATGAAAATGTTAGAAAATGCTGTTGTGACAGATGGTGAGATGGTAGGCTGTTCTCAGATGGAAACGTGTTGGAGAGCTTAACTTCTCCAGTCTGGGCAGCTTCTTGAGAACAGGCTTGGGGGCAAAAACATCCAGAAAGCCTCAGAATGGCTTTAATCTGTGAACTGTAACTGCCAGCAGAAAAAAAGTCAGCTCTCAGCTCTCTGTGCAGCTGTAGTAGCTGAACATGTTCTGTGAGCAGTGTTGGATGTCTGTGAAGATCTGTCAGGAGTCCTGGCTGGAATTCATTGTGCTTTGGCTGAGAAACACTAATGCTGCCCACAAAACATGGGAATACAACAATGATCTTCCTAGCAAATCACCAGCCATGTCTGGAGCCAAACCAGCACCTGCTGGGAGCTTTTTCTGTCAATGGGCCTTGACTTAGCTTGCAGTGGTGGGGTATCCAGATCCTTCCTCCTCAGCTACTGCCACTGCTGGATGTTACTATCAGGTCTGGAACTATTCTGGCAGCTAGAGCTGAGCACAGAGCTGTTGCTTTGAGTAGGTCTCTGCTAGAATTCCTCAGGTTTTGACTCAGATGACTGCTGAGGCCTCGAGAAAGGCGTGCAGTTCTGCAGCTGGAACACACCCAGCTAAGCATTTGAGGTGGGAATGACACAGGGGCACATCAGGGAAACAGTGAACTTCCAGGTAAACTGAAGGAAAACTGCAGGAAAGTTAACTGAAAACACAGAACTGCTTTCCCTGTCAGCTGACTCTGAAGATAAAGTGATGGCATTTTCAAGCAAGTGTTCCACTTCACCAAAAGTGTATACTTATATAGCTTAAAGACATGAGGCACTTCAATTTAAAAAAAAAAAAAAAAAAAATTAAAAAAGGAGTAACTCTAAGCATATTTTACTTCCTCCACTTCCTTCTGTCCATCCCTTCTCCTATCTTTCATAGCCTTAATACCCAAATTAGAGACCTTCCTTTCCCCACATCTTCAGAGCCTATTGCCTACATGTAAGTTTGCAGAGCACTGAGTGGGCTTAATGTACCATCAGGCTGGAACGTGTGAGGAGCTAATTCTGGGATGCATGAGTACAGGAATTGTCATGGGAACACAGCCTATAATCAAGAAGGATAAAAATTCCAGTAGGAAACCAGGCTATGGTAGGCTTCCGTCATGTTGCTCAAAACAACCTTATGATAATGATTTTGCAATTATTTCAAAGGAGACACCACACTGTGGAAATCCCTGACAAAGCAAATCACCAGTAATTAATAAAAGGGGCACTTAAAGGGAATAATTTTTTGTAGATGAATAAAGACATAAAACTGTCTTTTTTCTAGACCATTAATGAGAAAAAAAGAATAATTTGGGCAGTTAGTTTCCCTCTGCCTGAAACTCTGCTAATCTACATTGTTTAAACTCTGCTAATATACATTGTCAAAAATATATTTTCTCACTTTTTTTTTTTTTTTTAAGTGACAAAAAGGATGGCTTGAATCAGCCTACCACATAGCCAGATACTACTATTTTAATCCTATTTCCTTGGGAGAAATAACAGCTACAAGGTGGTGCTGTCTGTCAGTCCCCATGAGTTCCTGTTGAACTCCTTGCCCAGTTTCAATCAACCTGCAGAGAGATCAAGACATGTTTGATGAAAATGTGCTGCAGAGCAGACACAAGGCAAGCCCCTGTTAGTGGAAAGGCCACAGCATGTGTTCAACTTATTATTAGACACTAGAGAAGCTGTATGAGGGAACAGAAGGACTGAAAACTTTTTTTTTTTTAAAAAAACAAACTACAGAAAGCAAGCTTAAAAGGTTCCCTGCTCAGATAACTTCCTGGGAGTTGCTATGCTAAGCTCTATGATATAAGACCTCTTAATTTCTTTTAATTCTGATCTGTGCAGGGCCTCCTGATAATTAAAGTGTCAACATTTCAGTGATGAAAAGCCACACTGAAAATCAGTGTTCAGCTGACATTGTTGCTTGCAGGGGAGATGGAAAGGTCTTGTGAAGGTCTGCAGAACCAGCTGTGAAAGCCTTCTGTCAGCTTGGTGGGAGGGGAGAGCTGTAAGACTGAACCACCGCTTGCAGTTCTTGTCCTTTAAACTGATGGCTGGCTCTAGATAAAATCAGAGGCACATCTCTTATGTGGAGGCCTCCAGAACTGCATGTCCTGCTTAAAACTTATCTGCAGATATTTTGCCTGTTCCCACACCAAGAGAACAGACTGAGTATATATTAAAAACTTGCTCATAAAAATGACTTATCTTCCCTTACAGCATTCATAAACTATGTCCATAAATACCTCAAAGTAGTTGCTGATAGCCTAGATTGTGATTCTGACTGTTTAAAAGATAAGTAATTTTAAAATATGAAAATTAGCTACTTACATAATTTGATTTATTCTGTTATAGTCTCTGTGAGGCTTTAATCATGGTGCCTTATCCCCAGCTCTGCTGCTGCTGAACTGACAGTATATTGTCTGATTCAGAATGGTCTAGTGAGAGTGCTGGGGTGGTATGAGGGAAAAACAGGTAGATGATATAACAGGAGTTACGTTTCAGTCTCTCCCTTGTAATTATTAAATCTCTTTCTCATTATCTGTGTTTATCCTATTGCATTTTGATTTAGCAGTCTCTTTAGGCTCATGTTTAATGTGTGTATTTACATTTTGAATAGAAATCTTACTGGAATGCCTACTTTAGACTGCTGATCTTTTGCAATCCATTAATAATTCCTCTAGCTCAGAAATTACTTTTCTGTTTCCCCACTCCAGACAAGCAGGCACTATCCCAGAGTCCAGCCCAGCCAATGCCTCTTGCTAAGGAAGATGCACTCACTTGGAGATGCTGGCATGGAGCACGTTCTGCAGGGTAAGATGGTCTCTGTGCCCATCAGTTAGAGGAACCAGGCTAGGGAGGAAGCTCCAGAGCCAGCCTGTGTGAGGCTGGGGGTAGCAGCAGCTTTCCTACCTCCATTAGTTTGGTTTCCTCAAGCCAAGCACAGTGCAAGGAGGGGAGGCTTCTCAGACAGTGTGGTCCAGATCTTGCTCTCTGAAACAAGCCCTTCTGCCTTCAACAAGTGACAACAAGCATAAAGGGACGGTAGTGGCTTGTGCATGTGCCTGAGAGGCAGCAAGTTCACAGTAGGACCACCCTGTTCAAATAAGGATTTGCTTTTTTTTAGTGGGACACACAGTCCCATGCCACAGGCTGTGGTACAGCCTCCCTTTTATCACAGAGGATCTCAATCTGAGAAGCAGACACTGCCCTAGGAATATTTTTATCTACTCAATTTATTTGTTACCGTACTTCCTTGGTTTCTGATGGGAACTCTTCCTCTACTTCCCACTGGCTCTTGAAGTCACACAGGTAAAACAGGGTAAAAAACAGGCAAAAAACATTGTGTCTGGGCAATGGGTACATAGAAGTAACTTGGAATCTAAATTGCAAAAAAAACCATAAGGGTTTAAGCTGGATAACCTTCTAGAAGGCAGAAACATCTTTTGAATTTACTCTTTAGTTCCTTCCTTTACCACATTATCATCACTTTGATCTAAATTGAATTGACTCCAAGCCAGTTTATTGCAATGTATGAGCTGCTCCCCTGTAGGTGCTGGAGATGAGGCTCTTGCCTGAAAGCTCAGTGACACTGTTCACTCTCAAAGGCACAGAAACAGAGGTGAGAACAGATTCTTGTAGTTCCCTCCACTACTGAGACAGAAGAAAAACTGATTCTCACTTTTAGGATAGGTTTTAGAAGTAGGTGACAATGCAAAGAATGGAAGAAAGGTATTTTTCTCCCCTTCTTTTCCCCTCTCCACCCTTGATCAGAACCACCTCCTCTTCCCTGGCTGGGAGGTAGCTGTGTCTGAGAAGGAGAACAGTTCTGCCCACAGGGTCCCTCCACCCCTCCAGGATAGTTCGCTGTTGCAACTCAGCTCTTCCTGAGATGGCAGAGGAAAAAGAGAAGATTCTCAAGAAAAGAGACAGGGTGACAAAGTCTTCTTTGCTGAAAGCAAGAGCAGTACTTCTTGATCCTTACTCTCCTCAATTCCTACAACTCTTTAAAGGGCAGGACACCCAGCAGTAGCACTTGACAGGTGTTGGTCCAAGAGATTTGTAACAGGAAACATGAGGGATATGATCTGTTCTCATTATCACAGAAAGAAGCTTTCTGTTTCAGTCAGAATGAACAAGCCTTTTATTTCCTGCCTTCTTTTATGACTTCACCAATTTATTAAAATCTTGATTTTTATATTCTTAATATCCCTGCAATGCTTAAACTTCTTAGGTCAGTGACTCATACTTACAGCTGTAAAGAGCAAAGCTCTTCATACAAATGGCTTAATTTTCAGGCTGACCACGTAATTTTATCATTCTTCAAATGATCTATGCTTCTCTAGATTAAATGAATGAGTCTCCAGAAAGCAAATGTGTTTGGGCTCAACAGACAAAGCTTGATGCCAGCTTACTGCCAAAGAAGTCTGCACAATATTGTATCAATAAAAAATGAGAAATTTAGAATAATTTAGTCACAGGTGTACTACACATCAGATATGCAGAAAAGGCATCACTAAATTATGTAACTGCATAAGCAGTTCTCTCAGTAACAGTTAAGGGAACAAATAAGTTGGCCACACCTAGGAAAAGTGCTGCTTTTATGAAAAGAATTGGCATTAAAAAAGTCAGAATCACATTTCTAAGTGAAGTCCTGTAGTTTCCAGTGCTCCTTCCTCTGTGAATTGCTCTTCATCTTATATGTATTTTCAACATCTCTCTCTGTCAGGCTTTAACTTAGGCTCTGTGCTGTTGCAATGAATTTCAGTCCAGACTTCTGTGCCACTTCCACCAAGGTACCTCACAGATTTATGAGAGAAGTAAAGATATATGTAGTGTTCCCTTGCTTTTTTCGTTACATATGTCTGATTCCAGCAGACAGATGCATGCAGGTCAGAAAAATAGTTGCTTTGTCATCTCTCTGCAATGAAAGTCCTTTTGGATTCTGTTTTTTTCCTCAGAAAAAGTCTGGCCAAACCTGTTTTTCTAGTATTTCATAAAGGGCTTTTTCTTATGGCTTTTCTGATGGATCAGAGACGAGCAATTTCTAAAAAACTAGGTGGAGCTCCTTTTGACTGTTCAAGCTGATTAGAAGTGTTGCAATGGCCCTGGTAATTGGTCAGACAGCCCCCAATTTATCCTCACCACACACACCTGAGCAGTCAGTCAGCATCATTGCTGTGTTGCTTGGGAAAATGAGAGGCAAACTCCCTGACCTAGTTACATCATCCCTAGCTTTGTCCGTAGGCAGAGGTCTGCCTCTCTCTCTGAATCAATAAAATAAATGGAATAGCCACATTTCCAGCTTACAGACTGGATGGGGACATGCAGTAAAAGACAGCTGATACTGCAGTAGTGGAGACCACCTGAGTCCTTAAAGGAAGAGAAGCATCTCTGTGGGTCTGCAGTGGAAAGCTTTTTCCAAAGAGAATCAGGAATCATCCTTCTTTTTATCCATCCCTGCCTCAGAATATGTCCAGATACAGTCCATTCCCGCAAGAGATTTCCATGGTTGCCAAACAGACCCGTGCTTCTGGTGTATTGTTTTTCCCAGTTATCATGTGTTGCATCAATTACTCTTCACAAATACATCTTGAGAAAGAAGTTGTTAATGGGATTTTCTGAAAATGGCTATTGAAATGTTCCTCTCTTTATATGGATATAAATCAAATCCCTTGATTTTCTTTCTATACACTCTTATTCCAGCAGAGGTCAGCTCTGCCTGTGCTGGGGAAAAGTAAAGCAGTTCAAAGTGTGGGGTATCTGTGCACAGAGCAACACCAAGTGCTGCTCTCTTCCTACTGTCCCCTCGCAGCACCAGTCAAAGCCCATTTCAGTCCTTCCTCTCAAATGGAGAAAAAAAGTGCTTTGAGCCAGGGCATCTCTACCTTCAAGATTGCTGTAAGAGCTGGTTGGAGAGCTGTTCTTGCTGCTGCTGTGTGGCCCCAAGCCTGTTTGAGAACTGCCTGTAAAGTGCAGGGGAGCCAGGGAGTGTGCTCCTTTGTGAGGCTAAAAGTGCTGCACGATGAGAAACCCCCAAGGAGCAAGAAGTTGTGTCTGGATTGTGCTTTCCAGTTACTGAACTGTTAGGGAAACAGAAATACTGCTGACTTGTAGCAACTAGCTTCCTTTACTGCTGTATCAAAACTGTTAAAAAAAAGAAAAAAGATCTCTGGGCTCAATGTTTGGTCAAGGTTTTTTTTGGCAAAACTGTCTGGGTGCATTCATAAACAATTTTGCTGCTTTAAAGGGCATCATTTTGGTGGGTATATGGACCACTACGAGTTTCCTCAGCACCATCATACAGTTGTTCTTTAACATTAGCTCTTCAGAACATAAGAAACATTTTGATGCCAAAGGGAAAATGTGTTGACAAAACTCTGTAGTTCTACTCTTTGGTTTAGTGCCCCTCAGTTAATATTTTTTTAGTTCCAGTTTGGAGTGTCAACATGCGTTTCACATTTTGCTCCCAAACAAAATTCTCTTACTGAGTCACTGTCGTTAGAGGGCTGCTCTTTTGAGTGACAGATCCTCCCACTCCTCTTTCTTCCCCTCCTCTTTGGTTTCACAACCTAGCCTTTGCCTTATGCATTCCCCTTTTCTCACTAGCACCCGAGGAGGAAACAGTGTTTAAATATTCAGAGGTTCATGGCAGAGTGCTGTGTTATAGAGCACTGAAAACGTGCAAGACACATTTCTTCTCTCTTATTTTCAGAGATTAAATTATTGCTACATTCAGAATTTTTGTTAGTTGTCATTAGTGATTGACGCACTTTACAGACTTTTGGAGTTAGAAATTAATGACTGCTTTTCTGAAATAAAATGTCATGCCTTAGACAGAAATCTTTCATGTAACCAGTGATGTGTGCCATTGAGACAGTAGATGCTTCTGAGGGATAGTGTCTAAAAAACCCCAAAGAGCCTCATTGTAAAACTAATGCCAGGTTTTGCTAATTAGTATTTTTCACTTTTTTCTAGTACCTTTTTTGATTTTAGCTTCTTAATACTAAAAAACAGGTGGAGTTTCAGTCCATCTATGAAGCCCCCTTTTCTTTGTCCTGTTAGGGAGATTTAATAGTTTGAAATGAGTGAAATGACTGAATGTGGTTTGCCTATTTCTTATGTGTAGCTATATAAATAACAAGAAATGAATGCCATTTGTTTAACAAACTACCAGGAGAGCCAGTAAATAATTTCATTACAAGATAAAGGATAGGGCTAATGAGCAGCAGACTTGAGAATACCTGAGAATTGAGAAAAGAAACATAAAACCACTAGGAAGTGGTAATTAAGGCATACTATCATAGTGATTATCTGTGTGCAGTTGTGTTGCCCAGCTGCAGCCTTTTGAAGTGTCAGATGAATGTCAGTGAAAGCAAGTAGAGCTATTTTTCATTTTAGTGCTTGTTTCTCCTGATAGCGTTATCTGTTACAGGTCAAGCAGCTACAGATGACAGCTTAATAGGTCATCTTAAAAACAAGATATGCACCCAGAGCTGTTGCTGCTGATTAAAGATCACATAAATAAGTGCAGAGATGACACTCTTGGCTTTCGGGTGACCGCAGTGGATTTAGAATTCCAATGTGAATATCAGATTGTGTCACAATCTCACACACACACAGCTCAGACTGGTGTTCAGTAGAGACTGTTCAACCACTTCACCAAAGAACAAGCAGTTTTCTGGAAAACTGTCAGCATTTGGAGGGCTCCCACTTCTTACCCAACACTTACAGGGGTTGGTTGCCACTACTGACAGCTGTAAGCAGGTTCCACGCTTACATCCCCTTTCATCATTAGCTGTATCCAAATATAGGGTTTTTTCTAGGTCAAATTTGTCTTTACAGACAGTTCAAAGCACGACTGACTTTTGTGCCAAAAACTAATGGAGCCATCCTAGACTGCTCATCTTGCTGTTTCATTTTATCATCTATCTGGAGGTAACTGGCTTGCCCTGGGCTGAGGAGAGCCTTACCTGTCTTCCCCAAGAAGAAAACTTGCTAGGCCATTGTCAAAAACTGAAATACAAACAAAAATTCTGGACCAAGAATATCAAACAGAAAAGAAGTGTCTGTGGCTGAGAGATCCCTGCTCCCTAGCTGAAGTGTGGCTGGTGCCCACAATATTCCATTTAGAGCGGTGTGAGCGAACAGCTAGGCCCACGGTGCGTGGCTTCTAGCACAGATCCACGTGTCTGAGAGACATCATTACTATTTTTCAGAGATTTTATGGTTCAAAATACCTAAACTGACAGGAGGGCTGACCCAGTGGAATTGTAGTTTGATAGTGTAATACCAAAGAGGAGGCAAGTTGCGTGTCCTTGGACATGGCATGAAGGTTTGTGAGACCTTACAGAAGATCTGCTGAAAGTGTGCTGGAAAACACTGTTCAGGACAGAAAGATCCCAGTTTGGTTATGATCTTGGTTTGTTCCATAACAGGGTCCAAAGAAACCAAAATTGATACAGTTTGGATTATCAGGAGATAGGGAGATAATCAAACAGCAAATCAAAGTGATAGAGTAGACACAGATTCTCATTATTAATAGAAAATGGTTGTTTATTCTAGATATAAACATCCTAAAATATTAATTGAAAAAGAAAAAAAACCAAACCCAACATAATCAGACAAGGCTTTTGGTCTAGATGAAAAGAAACACATTTTGTCTTTTCCAAAACAGCAGGGGCCCTTTTTGCCACTGGCAACTGTCAGTCTTCAGGTAATTTCATAAGACCTGCAGAACAGTCTTTGAGAAAAGTGAGGCTTGGCCAGAATCAAAAAAATTAAAAGCCTTCAGTACAAGGCAGAGTGTGAATGAACTTGATTTATGACCCTCATGTAAGAAATCCTTGTGCAAAAGAGACAGTGGTGATGCCATTATGCTAGGCAAACCCAATGCAGAAAATTGTTTATGTAGATACAAGTGTTAGAGAGGACAGGATGGAAGTAATTTCCCCAGGCAGCCTTAAATGCATCTTTGATGGAGACCAAAATGCTATTAGACTTCTAAAGTTTGGCTTCCCTGTTTCCTTGAGCAGATAATTGTATTATTTGCTTGTTTTCTCTGGTACCTTTGAATTTTTTTCTATGTTATTTTTCACTCCTGGCTGCTCCCTTAGGTGGCCCCTGGCCTTGCTTCATCCCCCTCACTGTGCTGGAGCTGTCCCTGGGTCCCATTACTGGCCCTTGGCTCTGCCTGCCCATACTTGGCTGTGTCCCCTCAGTGAGACACTGGGGTCACCTCAGCTCCCATCACATTCCCCCCTGCAGAGCAGCCCTGCTCTCTCTGTTCCCCACATGCCCAGGTTCAGGATGTGGATGGCCACGGAACAGTTTTTCAAGAAGGATCCAATGTTTACATCATCTGGACGTGAATCAGCTCCGTGACATGGCTGACCTATACTGGGAAGTGCATCTCTGCCTGGTCAGTCATTTCCACTGCTCTATTTGCACTCTTGGTTCTTCCTGACCAAGTATATCCTCGATACCCATTCTATTTATCTACATCTCTTAAAACAACTTTTAATTCCAACCCAGTTGTTCCACCCATTTGCATACCTCCTCGACTTTTTATCACCTGCACGTCTGCAAAGCGTACAGGTTATTCCCTTAGCTCAACTGTTAATGAATGATTAAACACTAATTTGTATTAAACTATTAATTAAAACATGATACCCGTGAGTGTCTCCTGAACGATCACAAGTGGTGTAAGCTTTGTAACTTGACACTGGTGGTTATAATAAGCTGTTAAGACCTGTTTTCTGATTAAAGTTTTCCAGACAGTGATACACACTCCTCCTTGTATTTTCACCCAAGACACATTTATTGCTTTGTGTCTGTGGCAATGTTAAAAACTTGTGCTGTATTTACTAGGATTTATTATAACACCAATTGGAGGAAGATGCTGTAATAGCTGACTGAGCTGCCTCTGTAAGCAATACAGATTCAGTCCAAATTTACCTACATCCTCTAGTGGTTAAGTTACCAATAAACCATGGCCTGAAATCTCTCCCAGAGATCATCTTTTGATTAAAGGCCTCTCTGTTTCAGTTTTCTCTTTTGGTTTCAGAGCACCCCCTTCTCGTCAGTGACTCAGTGAACCACAGTCATTGCAGTGAGATAACAAACTTATACTCCGTGGGCTCCATCACTGCCTACTGCAGTGGTTTCTCCAAGCCAGGCTGATCTTTTATAATCTGGCACGAAGCCAAGGATAAGAAAATGAGTATTGATAGCTACTTTTCCCCCCATATTGAATTTAGAGATAATCTTACGCTTAGTACACATGAACTGAATGGATTTAATGCTATCAAATCAACAGTGCTAGGTAATGGAATGTTTCTTTTCTCCCAGAGAAAGGATCACTCTTCTTCAGCAAATGATGCAACTATGGCCCACATGTATACATCTAGAGACTGACAAATGTAGTTGTAACACAAAGAAATCATCTGCATTACAATTTGAAAATGCTTGTTTTTCATATATTACAGAGGCCCTACGTTAAGTGTATGCACAGTGGCTTCTGGGTTCAGGGAGAAACAACAGCCACAATGATTCTTGCTGCCCACACAGACACTTTTCCAGTCAGTGCAGTGTCAGTGCTTCCATGTGAGTGCAATCAGTACCAATCCAGGAAGTCAAAACCGGGGAAACTCAAACAGCAGAGGATGAGGAGAGATGGACTGCCTGAAAACTGGCTGCTGTGAGGCGAGGAGAACAGTGGGACTGGGAGAAAGAGGAAGGAGGTAAGATGCAAGGTGAGGCTGAAGTCATGCTTTGCTGCTGACCGTACGAGTGATTCACTGAACATCATGTCCTCTGTCAGAGGTAGAAAGCAATAAGCAGAGAACATTTGGCATTCCTGTCCATGAAAAGACCCAAGCCAACTGTTGTGCTCATTCAACTGCTGCAGAAATCAGCTACAGATAGCTTTAGGAGGAAAGTGGGAAAAGGAATGAAACTTGATTAAAGTGAACTTTTACTTCCACTACTGTGAAAAAGGGGCAAGAGGAATCTGACTGTTGTCTCTTTGAACATAATTGTTGTTGCAGACAGGACTGTGCAGTTACAGGTATAGTAATTCAATGCTCTCAAATTGTATTTTGAAGGTCAAAAGTTTCTAAAATCATCACGTTTTTGATTTGTGACTTATAGCAGCAGAGTTCAGAAGTTCTCCTCAAATCAGGAGAAGCTGCCAAATGCAACCACGCTTCAATAGGTACAAAGTACCCTTTGGAAGAATCCCATCAAATTATAATCACCTTTCAGTACTGCATAAGCAGCAGCTTTTCTGGGTGAGGTGGCCAGTTCTCACCTTCTCCTTCAAAAATCTACATACTGGATCAGACATTTTTGTGATTCTTGGTTTTCGTTTCTGCTTTTCTCTCCTCTTTCTCCAACAAGTCATATTCCCAACGTTCCTTCATAGTTCATTGCAATGTTTTGTTCATTCACATTGGGTTTATGTTGGCTTCCATGAAATCAGTATGTGTATATACAAGTAGGTAGCAAGATCCCCTTAGCCTCTCTTTGCACATCATAGACAGCTTATTAGCAGGATTGTCACTATGAAATCTAGTATTCTGTGTGGTGGAGAATGACTTTTTAAAAGTTTAGCACTTAAGGCATAAGTGCCGTGTTTGTACATGAGGCAGCTCAATGGAGGATTCTTTTTGGATATTTCTGCCATCGGACCATTATATTTTCCACCATCAACAAAAAATCAAGTTCAGTCAAAGCCTAAAAGAGTAATGCTCTCATTTAACATAGCACAGTAATGGTTTCTTACAAAACACAACTAATTAGGCACGAAATTCTAGGAAAAATAAGGAAAAAATTAATTTAGGCAGCCATGTTATCACTTTGATGAGCCTTATCTTAAATTCGGGGGGTGCTTGCCCCTCAAAACTCTCAAAACTCAGCTTGCATTTTGGCAAGAATAAACAATGCTTAAACATAGTCAACAAGGCTACTTGCTCATATGCTTATGGACTTTTTCAAATCCTCTCATTTTTGAAAGAAGCCAGCAATGTGGGAGTCCTTAGCTTAGGTTTTTCATGGTGCTGAGCAGCTGATGCTTCATGGTAGACCAAGCAGTGGTTCCTACTTAAAACCAGTGATCCTGCCTTTAATTTTGTGCTTTCTACCTCTCCCCTACAAGAAAACCTGCAAACCCCCCCACACACAGATGCACAGCTGTAAGAGTCAAACCCGGTTTCAGAGCTCTTCCACTTCCAAGTAAGCCTCCCAAATTACCACACGATACACTCCTAGTGTAGTCAAAGGAAACTCAAAAGTGTTTAATCACTTCTTAGGATGTCTAGGTCTGCATATTTTACTGTATTCCTATGTGCTTTTTTTTTCCTCCAGGAACTGCAGGAGGACTGATGACATAAAGGGAGAGCGGAGGAAATGACCATCAGTTCCATTCTCTTACTCCATTTGTAAGGTGAACCATCAGGAAAACAACACTTGAAATTCAATATATATAATATACGTTCCCAGGATTTTCTGAAATGTGCCCTGGTTTTAATTAAAATGTGAAGTGTACTCACTGAAGGACTTGTTTCTCTGCCAGGAGAAACTTTCCCACCATAGACACCAAATGCCAACTGAAAAAAAATACTTTGTTTCATTCTTGAATTGAAAATTCTCCAACTCTATTACATTTGGAAGCATAGCATAGTAGCAGAGGGCAACATTATGTCTGACATATATAATTAGTTTACAAAAAAGTATAACCGGGGGCACATTTTTGATAGAATCACTTTTTCACACAATAGTTGCAGAATAATGATCACACTGATCCTTTTTCTAAATGATATGACAAAGTAAATGAGCATTTGTATAAAAATGCCATAACAGTTGAAGCTTGAATGAGAGAGTTTGCAACCTTTGTTTGTGCTCATAAATTACCCTGCAGATAAAAATGTAACATTAATAAAACCCAAAAGGCATTCAAAGCCAAGAGATACAACCCATCAAATACTGAAATGCATTATATTGTGTACCTCATGTTAATGAGTCGAGATCCTGAAGTACAAATTGCCTCCAGCAGTTTCTAAAGTTATATCACAGGTTAAATGGACACCCACAGACAGAGATTAGTCATTTAAAAGACAAAGGTATAAGAACTGATTTCAACTACTAAAGCTGTCTTACAAATCATTTTTTTCTTGCAGTTTTGAAGCTATGCCTTTTTTCCCCCCTGTTTCCTGATGAGGGGCTATTACAGGGGCAAACTTCTGAATCTGGCAGCATATAAGGCTTTTTCCAGTTAATACTTTAGGGGAAAATGTGCAAAAAGGTGTTACTCTTTCAGATCCAATAAATTCAGTTGTCACTTCCAACAGCCGTGCATTAGTAAGTTATTAAAGATATCTGAATTTCAATCATTTATGCTCTCTCAGACACTAAAATACGTGGTATGTCATCCTCAGATGTAGAATTAGCACAAAATGCCATGAGCACCTGAGAGATGTCCTGTGCAGCACGAGCCCTTTTTGTCTGTAACCCCAGCTCAAGAGGACTCTTGGTATTGAAAAGTCAGATACTACAAGCAGTGAGTGCCTGCTGCCTGAGTGTATTCTGATAGCCCTTTCATTTGCTGTCTGGATGAAAAACCAGGTAATTTGGAGCTCACAGAGGGGAAGGAAGGAAGGAGGAGGAGGTAATATGTAAGAAAACTTGCTTATTTGCAGGTTTCACTGAAGGCTGTAAGAGCTGTAGAGTACAAAACTTCTGGGAAAAATAAAAAAACCCACACTATCACAGGCTTGAGTAATCTCTTCTTAAGAAAGCAAGATTTCTGACTTACCTAAAAGCCTATTTTATTTATTGTATTAATATTTCACAGTGGCTTGGAGCTTATTTGCCTGGACACTCCAAGTGCTTCACTCTCCACAATCAGAAAGAAGAAACTTTCAGATGACTGGCTTGGTGGAAATCTGGTCTTGGCAGAAATCACACCAAAGAGAGAATGAGGGAATGGCAATTCTGAAGAGGCAGAGGTACCTAGAGCAGTGTACTTACAGAACCTTAAAACAACTTGATGCAATTGTCTCCTTTTTTTGAGTGTTCAGAAAGGAATATTCCTTGGAGTTACCAGTGTTTTGAGCAGTGCTGCTGACCAGCCACTTAACCCTTCATGTCCTACATGCAGGGAAAACAACCCCCCTACCTCTGTATTCCTGTCTCATGCAACACTGCAAGAGGTGAAGTGTGCAGTGTCAGCACACAGCAGTTTGTACGATCATAAGCAAAGAATGTTTGGTTTTTTTTAACCCCTAAGCAAAATACTTGTCTCTTGGGTCAACAGACCTTAATAGTTAGCAGACTGGAAATAACAAACAAATACATACTTTTATACTGTTTTCAACACTAACAAGACAAATGGTGGATGAGCATAAGTTTTTCAAAGATTAATTCAGAGATGTAATCACAGCAAGCAGCAGTTCAGAGCAGAAGCATATGCCAGGCGCTTTAAAGAGCACGTGGGGTTCTGTCACTGCTTTGACTGCTGAGAGCAGTTTCCAAGTCCCTAAATTACGTGCCCAACAGTCAATGTTGCAAATATCTCCTCTATTTTTTTTTTTTTTTTTTTTTTTTCTTTCCCGTGCATTCTTCATAGTCCTCTGTGGATCAAAAACTCAAATTACAAGTCCTGTGCTTGGACAATATCAGGTTGGGGTGTGTGCCAGTGCAGGTGCATATGCACATGTGGGTAGGTAGCTCAATACACGATTTCTTTCCTGAGAAGTCAAAAAAAATCAGTGAAGAGCAACACAGTCTACACTGAGCTGAGTTTTTTTCACCAGTCAGATTTGGCAGTTTAGCTCATATTTTACAGCAAAGTTCTGGTCAGTAATTTTTAACAATCATGCATACTCTCATTTTTTCTTGTTTTATGAGAATAAGATAGTCTTTTCTCCATGCATATACTGATTTTTTTTTCTCACTGATGCCTCAGTGAGATATTTTTCATCAGATAAATATCTGCTGTATCCATACTCCAATAAGAGGAATAGCAGCATACATGTCTGTGAAATTTTAATATCTAACAAAGCAAAGACATATGATCTAAAGTTGGTTTTCATAATGTGCAGAAAGCCTGGGGTTGCCCAGTCTCATAAAGCATCCAACTAATACAGTAATTGTATAAAATTAACAACCTTGCAAACAAGAGCTCTCTGAATTATGAAGCTGTACAAATTGAGTGAACTGTATAAATCACAGCATGCTTCTAACACTGAAAAGGAAACTAAATATTTACAGAGCTAAGAAATACCACTTGATTTGGTTTGGGTGACCTTCTCTTGCAGAATCCTCAAGTTGAATTAGGATGAAAACAGAAGACAGTTCACTTGTTCACATCATAAAGAGATTCAAAGCCCGCTTGGAATTTCAGATGTGAATGCCAGCATACAAAATCAATCGGAGTGTGGGATTAGCATGTGTGTAGCATACACACATCTCTGCTGTATTAGACAGCATCGGCAAAAATTAAACTAAGGAAAAGCAAACTCGAGATGGTGCCACAGGAAATCCCATCTATGTTCAGGCTGATAAAACAAATGAACATATTTGCAAGGCTGGTATGAACTAGGAAGGTTTTCATTCCTCAGTCCAACTTTAGGCAAAAGAAGAAACAGAGCCCTCCTCTGCTCCAAACCGTATTTCAAGTTCCCCGGCAGCACAAGATACAGCTAATTAACGAAAACCAAAGGATGACGAAATGAAGCCAGATAAGCCATAAATATCTACATATATAAGCACACAGCAAGCAAGATAATGAAAAGTTAGCTTGATTTACCGTTTTAATTGTCCAAGTGGGTGGTTTGTTTGGGTTTAGGTTTTTTTTTTTTGGTGGTTTTTTTTTTTTTTTTTTGCATGTGTGTGGGGAAACGTCGGGAGCTGCTTTCACGAGGACTCCTCCGTACGCATCCACACCGCGGCGGGCGCCGGCTCTGCGAAGCGTTTCCCTCCGCAGCCGCCCAAAACAAGGCAAGAAAACACGGCGAAGGGGCGGGGAGGCGGCAGCCGGGTGGGCAAACTCCGGCGCCTCCCCCAGCGCTGCCCTGCCCTGCCCTGCCCTGCCCTGCCCGGCGGAGCAGCCCCGCCGCTCCTCCGCCGCCCCGCAACTTGCGGGAGCCGCTGGGGCTCGGCTGGGCTGGGCTGGGCTGGGCGGGGCGGGGGCGGGCACCGGGATGATGCCCGGGATGATGCCCGGCGGTGTTCCGCCCGCGCTGCCCGCGGCTCCCGGGAAGTGCCCGGGGATGCGCGGACCTGCCGATGCTGGGGGAGAGGCAGCGGTGCCTTGCGGGGGCTGCCCCGCGCTTGTGCCGCCTCCCCGGCTCCGCCGAGCCGGACGAGGGCGGGGAGGAGCCCTGTGAGAGCCCTCCGGGGTGGGGGGAGGCCTGGTTTATCCTAAATTGGGTGGAAAGGATGCTGCTGCCTTTAGTCGTTGTCTTCTCAGTCTCTGCTTGGTGGGGGGGGTGGGTGAAGGGGAAGGTCTGTTTCAAGCACCCGGCTTATATGGGATTTTGGAGCTTCACAAGTGTGTGCTACTTAGCGGGTGAACCTGTCAGCCTCCTCCAAAATGTTACGACCGGGCTGTGAGGGAGAGGTGCAAGGGTGCACATAAAGTGGTGCAGAGGTGGGAAAGCGTATGCTCTGTTCTTCTGCAGAGAAAAAGCACAGCTGTCAGAGGCATGCGTTTGGACCAGCAGAATCTGAAGTGAATGATACCTTACTGAGGAGTTTCGACATGCCTGGGAGGTGACTGACCTGTTGTCCCTGAGGTGAACCCCAGGTTCTTCAGAACCCAACACTTGCAGACCTACTCAGTGCCTTTTTCCTCCCTCTCCTTGACATTCAACCCTGGGTCTCCACACTCATCAGGTCTCAGTGGTTGCCTATAGCCCGTCATCTGAGAGGGCTGAGTACCACCCAGACAAACTATCTGCAAGCAATGCTTTGAGCTCCTCTATTTATACAAGCATTTGTTTTTGAAGCAAACCAAAATGTGTTTCAGTGAAAAAAACCCCTAGGTACCCTTGCAAACTTTTATTCCACAGAAGCTTAAAAGAGCTGAAAGTAGCAGAGGGTAATTTATTACGTTGGTTTTTAAAAAGGGCAAAGCAAAGCCTTTGTAGATAGAAGGTCCAACAACTTCCTGCAGCACACAGCCACGTTGTAGTCTCATCAGTCTAATTAGATGCAGTATCCCTGGGTCATTTGGTGCCTGCCAGGTTTTGAAGTGGCTGCTTAGGATTTGTCTTCTGCAGGGTTTTTAAGTTCCAGTTTTATATGAGCTGAACAATCTTATTTCTTTTGCAGGTTTTGGCACCAGCTACCTCCCTCAGCTACCAATTACATATATCACCTGTTATTGTTTGAATTAATGGATTACGCCACAAGTGACCTTAGAAATAGCAGAAACAATAGCAAAACAGTTCTAACCTGTCCACTGGTCCTGACCAGTAAGAATCCACTGTTTATGACTAACCTGTGTTTGCACAGTAGTCTGCATCTGGCTTTAGACTGATGCCATTACACTCAGTCTAACAGGAATGTGAAAGTGCCTCTCCAGAACTGACAATTTAGTATGTTATTCTTCTAAAGTGCCTATAAACCTTTGAAAATATTTTCTCCTAGGTGAAACTGCTTGAGTGACACTGATGGTGGCAGAAACTATCTAGTAATTCGCAACACAAGGGGCAAGGGCACGGGATGTCACAGTGTAAGTGAGTAGTCTCATCTCCTTCTTCAAATATCTCCTTAGGATGTCTTGCTTCCTGTGGTGTTTGCTTTGGGTTTGATCATTGCTGTTTTGTTTTTGTTTTAGTTTCAAACTGTGGCTCATCCTCTTAGACTGTGCCCTACTCAGTGCAGTGTCATCTTGTTCAGCTGGTGTGCCTCACAGAAATACATTTGATGGCTGCAAGAAGGGAATTTTCTGTTTTGATTATAACAGGTAGCAATTTAAAGCTTATTTTTCAGAGTAATTTTTTTTGTTGTTGTGTTCTTTTACATAGGAATAGTTCATACTGGGTCAGGCAGAAGTTCTTTCCAAGTCCATTGTTTTCTCTCTGAGGAGAGTTGGCTGTGGGTACCTAGGAAGAGAGTGAGACCTGAGCAAATACAGAGAGATCCTTGTCCTGAAACACCCTTTCATCCTGCTGAAGCTTAGGCAATGCAAGTTTGAAACACTAGGAATGCCTTTGTATCTAATCACCTCGGGGGATCTTTTTTTATAAGAGTATCCACAGGTAATATTTGAACGCTTTTATTCTTTTCTTATTCATTCTGTCTCTCCAGCAAGTTGTTCTACAGCTCACCTAGGCATTGTTCTTGCGCAAAAAGTACTTCTTTATAATTTTAAACTTCTGTTTTGTAAACAAAGGCAAGCAATGATGGGAAAGTTTTACTTATCTTAAGTGATACCTTAGTTTAGATAAAGCTACTTGCATTAAATAAATAAAAAAAAATTAAAAAAAAAAAAAAGAAAAGAAAAAAAAGAAAGAAATAGGCCAATGAACTCCTAATAGCTGCATACAGGGTTTATTCAGGGAAGAATGCCCACACTTCTTATATACTTAGATCTCAAGTTTTTTGTGACAGTCTTTTTGCCCTGAGTTTGCACAGCACCTGCCTCATTAAAGACTTGATCCTGAACTCAGGCTCCAAGACAAAATGGCACCAAAATGATAATAATGGGTTGTTTGAATGATAAATAAAAGGAAAATTAAAAAAAAAATGGCTGGTGGCTGCTGTGTGGATACAGAACGCTGTTGATTTTTGTCACATACATTTCAGTCCCTTTCCGAGCGACCTGTTGCAAAGAGAAACATTTTCTTAGATAAGCAATAAAATAATTGAGTTTCTTGAATTCAAGATTACATTCCTTATCTGTTGTTTCCTGACAGTGTTAATGACCAGTGATGATGCTACTCCCAGCTTCTCCCTTGAGCTGACAGAGTCAGCGCCAGCATTTCAGACATTTGTTTAGAGACAATTCTCCAGGTATGTTTGAGGCCAGAAGATCCCCAGGAGGGTTTTCTGACTATTCTACTATAAACTCTCCACAAACTGTGTCAGAAAATCTGGATCTGAGGACATCAATAAGGCTATGGAAGATTGTCATGAGTTACAGTCACCCTGCACTTCAAAGGACAGCTTTTCCCAGCAGCATTTGGGGGGCATCACAAAAAGCAGCACCGCTCTGCAGCACTCTCAGAGCCTCAGGAAGAGGAGTGACTTATGGACTAACTTATTCCCTCAGTGTGCCAGTTAGGGGCCTCTGTCATCCCAGCTCTCCTTCCCCAGGGTTGATGAGGTAGATGATAATGAGCTGGTGTGTAAAGCGGGTGTGGGAGAAGAATGGGGCAGGGAACACTCAGTTTAGCATGCTGTTTGAAATTCCAGTATCCAGCCACAAATTCCAGGTTGCTTTCCTCTTTCTCTTTCTGCAAACTTCACAGATGGAGGGAAAGAAGGACTGGAGTTCATTTATATACCAGCATTATTTGTAAACTTTTCTCCCTTCTCAACAGTTTAGACTTGATACTGAAACTTTTTGGGTTTTCCATCACATTTAAATCCTCCTTGTGCAATAAACTGTGTTGATAATTTGTATTTCCTGTATGGCATTCCTTTGTTTGCAGGCTCTTTTTCTTTCTGGGATGTTTCTGTCCAAGGATGTTAAGAAGCTTTAGTTGTTTCCTGGTGCTTTCCCTTTCCCATTCACTAATGTAGATCTGGTGGCTGAGGTTTGCTGACAAACGCCCTTCCTTTCTCTCTGGATTGTATCCACAGGTCTGGAGATTAATCAGATTGGGATGCTGGAGTTTTTTCCTCATATGCATCCTCCTTTCTAGGCAGGGGTTTGAGAAAATAAAGGTTTTTCTTCTGGAAAAGCTTAATAGTATGTTGGTGAAGAGAGCAAGGGCTGTTTGTCTTGGGCACTGTAGTTATGGTAGACTGGGGTGGGGTGGATTTAAATTTAGCTATGTATAGATGCTCTCAGTGGGTTCTTTAATATATTTTAGCTGTGAGGATCTCAGTAGAATATTTGGTAGCAGGGAGTGGGAACAGTATAGGTTGTTCATTAACAAGATAATGCTAAGAAGACAAGAGTGTTTAGTTATGGAGCAGAAAGCAACGACGCACACAAAAAAAACCATTAAATTTTGAAAGACATTTGTAGCCTTTGTCCTACTTGCATCTTGTCATGCTCAGCCTAAGTTGCCAAATTGCCATCCTCTGTGACCTTGGGGGTAGTCAGCAAAATCCCTGGTGTGGACTAAGGTGCTGGTGCCTGAAAGTATGGGAGCTCTGGGAAGTGTTTTACCCTGCTGACCACCCCCTCCACCCTGCAAGGAAACCCCACTGGGAAAACTAACTACGTGTGGTAGCCATCTGTTACCTGTTGTAACCTGCTATTTGCTGCTTCTGTTGTTCCCTGATACCTCCTTGTTCCCTCACCTCTACCGTGTTATTCTGCTGCTGCCTGTCAGCTGTGAGACAGAGGGGCAAAGGAAAGTGTTAGGGAGGTTTCCACAGGTGTGCTGGAGATGAACACCACTGTCCCCTCCATCAGAGCCACCCCTGGACACAACACATCTGCTTTCTGGGAGATGAAGAAGACGCCCTGGCCATATCTGAGTGAATATAACCACATCTGAGTGAAAACACCAAGCACAAGACAAAGTAGCTTGAACTGATGTAAGAAATTAATGGGGCAGAAAGTGCTGCGAGAAGATTTCCTCCCACTGGGTTTATGAAAGGTAAGTATAAAAGTTGCTGTTTAGTCTCCAGGGCCACACTGTCTTATGGAAGAAGCTCCTCCTTGCAGTGACATTTATTAGAGCAATAAAACACACGTGTCTTTTTTATTTTTATTGTTTTGCTCTTAGAAGAGCTCTAGCTGGCCACCTTCCCCCCTTTTTAGATCCCTCTACTCTTTTGTGCTCCTGTCTGAGCATATCTGTCTGTTGTACATATCTAGACTGGCTTGTATGGTGTGCAGGGAGGCTGAATCAACGTGGCAGAGGTTTGGAGCAGACTCAGCTCAAGGACAAAACCCCCTCAGAGCAGCGTGAGGGGGCTCAGTGGATGGTTTCATGGACAGGAGAGGTGGGAAGGAGCTTGCTGAACCTGCAGTGCAGCTGCCGGTGTCTGGCGTCAGAGCCACCTTTAGGAGCTGTTGCTGAGTCCCAGGATGACCCAGGCACTGATGCCTCACAGTTCTTGCATTTTCCACTTTACTATAAATATCTACACATTTGGGATGAAGTATGATATGCAGATGCCAGGCTAGTTTCAGTTAGATGGCAGGGGTCACGATGTTATAATTTACATCGTGATGTCTAGAGAGTCAAGAGCGTGTCCCTGTTGACTCTGCCTCGCTCACCATCACAGTCATGTGCTCTGGTGTATCCTTAATGAGGGCCAGAGGAGCAGGTCAGAGGGGGCAGTGACAGACCATCTGCAGTTTGCAATACCAGGTGCTCAGCATCTCCCAGAATCAGACTATTTGTTTGCATCACCTAATTAAAGCACTCTTAGTTCACTTAAAGTCTGATTATTAAGTGATAATGAAGATTGCTGCTTAGGAAAACAGACGATCGTTTTTGCTTAATGAAGTGTGTGTATCTCATTGCTGTCTGTCTAGAGAGGGGAAATGTGAAAATGTTTGTCCCCTGTAAATACCGGGGATGTAAATAATGCTTACACTCCGCTTATTCAAACCTGCTCTCATCACAAAGGCCATTGCATTAAGCTCAAGGGTGCTCTCCGGCACATTTAGCATGGGATATGGGTCAGGGCATGGTGGGTTACTGTCCTTGAACTCTTCTTCAAATGCCTCTTGGAAAAAGGAAATGCCACAACTTCTAAGTCAGAGGGTGGGAAAGGAAATGTAAAGCAGCTGGAAGCTGAAGAAAAAGGCTGGAAAGAAAAAGCATGAAGGCTGTCTCATAATGGGCACTAAAGGATGAATGCAGTGGGAAATCACTCAGAACAAAACCACGGGTCTTTCTGTTACCAGAAAAATCTATCATAGTTTTCAGAATGTGGAAACTGGGTGGAACACACAGCTGAGACAGAGGAAAAAGATGCTATATCCTGACTTATATCTAGATTATGTCAGCCAGAAGTTTAATGTCTCTTTCTTAGATTTAGTAACTTCCATTCCAGTTGTCCATTGGGTCTTTGGTGGCTTTCTTCATGACAGCATAATTCACATACTGGAAAGAACTATAGAAGATGATGAAACCCCTGTGGTTTCCTCCTTCCTTCAAAGGTGAGGATGTTGTTCATATTTCATGTATTTACAAAGTTCAGATTCTATGAAATACAATTATTCATGCAAAGTGATAATTGCCTAAGAGATTATGTGGATATGTCAGCCCTTAGCTGACCTGGTGGTGTTGGGTCAAAGATTGGACTTGATGACCTTGGAGGTCTTTTCCAACCTTAATCATTCTGTGATTATATGAAATCTATTTTTAATTGTAACAAAGAATGTAGGAGTCTGAGAGACCCTTTAGATGAGATCCACTAGAGAAATCCTGATGATTTTCACTACTAAATTACTGGGTAACTACATTTAACAGATGACTTATTTAGACAGATTGTTGTCCTTGGGAATGCATGTTTTTATTTTCTGGAAATTGTATTTTCCACTTGGCTGGGTGCTGCTGTTCTCTCAGCTGCTGTGATCACGTTTGTACACATGCACACATACCTACCCAAACACACAGAGCCTGCTATCAGGGCAATATGCAACTGCAAAAGGATGAGTTTAACTACCAAAAGGAAAAAAACACTAATTACAGAGCAAAATGGTATACAGTGTGCTGATAGCTACAAGTAATAGTGCCCTTATAGCACATCACTAAGTCCCTTAAAATATATCTGATACCTGAAGCTAAAAGGTTTGCTGTAGCATGTAAACCAGTAATAGAACCAACTTCAGACCTTGGCTTAGTAATGAAAAAAAAATGACTGTACCTTCTTCCCCCAAGAGGAATGCTTTGCATCAATACTGATCATGAGAACTATTGATGTCAGCAGTGCTTTTAGAAATGTGTTAATGCTGATAAAACTCTCAGTGGCATGGCGATGACTCCTGAAAATGACTAAAAAAAAAAGCCTAGTGTCTGCTTAAATGCATTCCAAAGTGCCAGTAACAGAATTTGTCTCTGGAGAGGGAAAGCCAGCATTCAGCTGAGAGAAAATATATTTAGTTCCATTTCAAGACCACCAGTTTTATTTCAAGAAAAGGTTATGGACTAGCGTCTACTGCTTTCCATTTGTTATGCTTTCTCCTAATTTCTGCACTCATTTCCTTTTCTCTAATTTGTTGCTCTTCTGTTTGTTTATGTGGTGGTTTTTTCCCTGCAATGTTGTATCACATCTGCATTTCTTTGTCTCTGTGCCTTTTGTACATAATCTGTGGGGTTTTTTTGTTTGTTTGTTTGGTGGGGTTTTTGGGGTTTTTTTGGTTTGTTTTGTTTCTATTTCTCCTTTTTTCGTGTGTGTGTTTTTGTTGTTTTTTTTTGTTTCTTTGTTTTGTTTTTCTTGGGTTTTTTTTTGGTTAAAATGTTTTGAAGCTGTGTTTGGAAGCCTTGAACAACGATGGAGTGTACACTGTGTAATGACTGCAGATACTATTGTCAAGGAAGAGTCTCTTCTTCCCATCTAGTTATAGAAAACAGTAAAAGGGCATAAAAGAGAGCAAAAACATTGGCAAGTGAGGCAGCTCCATGGTTTTCTTGAAGATCACGCATATTTACCTTCATTTTCCTACTGTTTTAATAGAGAGAAGGTTCCAAATGATGGAATAACAATAGAGTTAAAATATATATAATGCATCATATCAGGTGCAAACAAGAAAGATGTAGAGAATAGACAAAATTCCCACCTGTGTAAAGTGAAGAGGAACTTAACTTTTATGTTAGCAGTACTAATAAGCTGTGCATTTGCTCTCTCAAATTCACATGCAGGCATTTCAAAATCCTTGGGAATGAGTCCATGTAAGCAATATTGACTGCAAGAGGTTGCCCAAAGAAGTTGTGGGTGCCCTATCCCTGGCAGTTCAGGCCAGGCTGGATGGGACTTTGAGCAACCTGTTCTAGTGGAAGGTGTCCCTGCCCAAGGCTGGGGGGGTTGGACCTGGATGATCTTTAAGGTCCCTTCCAACACAAACCATTCTGTGAAGAGGTAAATTATGTCCCATAACACATTCTGATGTTACAACACTCCTTCTCCTTGGATAGTTTAAGGACATTTTGTTCAGTCAGACTTCTGTCTAGAAAACCCAGAGCTCCATTCCCTCCAATAGCTGACCAGAATTATTTTGATAAGATGCAACTCTGGTCTGTTGACTCATTAACTGGGCTGATCTTGCTCTGATTCAGATTTGTTGAAGATTTACTTGAAGTCTGTGGGGCTCAGTCATTTTCACTGAGAACAAGAGTCTTTGTCATATTCAAGGTATTTTCAAAACTAGCGAGAACTTGAAGTGAACAACTGTCTGTCACTGAAGTAAAAAACAGTCTCAATCTTATGAATATTTGGACTTGTTTTCTTCAGGAAAGAAGAAATCATTAACATCAGTCATCAGGAAGGATAGAGGTGGTATCTACATAACCTTTTTCAAAGTGAACTTGGGATACATGCTGGAGAAGGATCAGAAAAACAGAGACAAAGAGCAGAGGAGAACTAATGCAGGTCTTCCAAGGTGGCTGAATGGTGTGTATGCATTTGTCTCAGCCCTGTCAAGTGCATCATCCCTTGCTCTAAGTTTTTTTTTTACACATCATGGACATTTGGCTTGATTTTGACTGAATGAAACCAACATGACATTTCCCACAGCCAGATCAGTTTTTGCCACTGCTTGCTTCAACCAAGTGCTGACTGGCCACAAAACCTGCACGACTCCTTCTTAAAAAAAAAATAAAAAAATCCTTCTCCCCTTCCCTTATCCTTTATAATGCAGCACACTGAGTTTGCAGAATAAGGTTTTGGGAGGGGGGGTCTACAAGGGTGGCTGCTCTGACAAGCTGCCAGGAGCTGCCTCCTTGTCTGACAGAGGCAATGCCAGCTGGCCCCAGGACGGACTCACCACTGGCCAAGGCCAAGCCCAGCAGGGATGGTGGGCGCACCTTCGGGGCAAGGTATTTGGGAAGGGGGAGGAAAACCTGCACAGCAACCTGCAGTTGGAGGGAGGAGTGAGAACATGTGGGAGAAACAGCTCTGCAGACACCAAGGTCAGTGCAGAAGGAGGTACAGGAGGTGCTCCAGGCACCCAAGCAGAGATTCCCCCGCAGTCTGTGGTGAGACCATGGTGAGGCAGCCGGGCCCCTGCAGCCCATGGAGGCCCACGGGAGAGCAGAGATCCACCTGCAGCCCGTGGAGGACCCCACACTGGAGCAGGTGGATGCCTGAAGGAAGGCTGTGACCCCATGGGAAGCCCATCCCGGAGCAGGGTCCTGGCAGGGATGTGTGGACCTGTGAAGAGAGGAGCCCGTGCTGGAGCAGGTTTGCCGGCAGGACTTGTGACACTGGAGCAGCCTGTTCCTGAAGGATTGCACCCTGCACCTCAGAGTCTTTTTGTTTTCTGCTGCTTTGATTCATGTTTTGAAAATTCCATTGGAAAATAAATAGCCCAGGGACATATTTATTGCAAGGGTTCTGAATTTTCCTTTATTAAACAGCTTGACTGATTGACTGTTCTTAAACAGATTGAGCTCAGGTGAGGAGATGGAAGAATAGATGAGACAAACATTCTAATGGCTTCTAAATAAATGCATCTTTCCATAAAAGGGTTTGCTTTTAAGGATCCCACTCTCTGAAATAGCTTCTTGCATCATTAGTGAGTAGTGTATACCTGGCTGATTGTTCATCTTTTGTGCAAGAGCTTGGTGGATTTGCTTTGAATACAGACTATGGAATGAATGCGTTCGAGATTTTAAGAGTCCTGTTTTCTGAAAAGCAGTTTTGTCACCAAGTTTCATCTCTGTAAATGTGTAACATTCTCTTTTTTTTTTTTCCTCAGTTTTTTGGCTTGTAAAAATTTAAAACATATTTTGGGATTCCCACCAATCACTCTGTATGTCTTTCTCTGTCTGTGAAAATCATACTATTTCAAAGTTCAGCTGAATTTGAAACTGTAGAAGTCCTGCTGGAAGAATAAAGCTAAAGTTCCTTTGTATTATCTTTTAATTAAATCACTAGATTATCCTGTTATTTTTCAAGAGATATTTAAATGTAATTTTGCAGGTGATTGTGAGATTTTCATGGGGAAGTACTAGCAGATAGTGTATTAGACCCTCATCTGCTCCCTCAATAGTTAAAGATGCCTCCTGAGGCATGTTCTTCTCTGTAATCTCTGTGCTCTTCATGCTTTTTGCTTTTTTCAGTCTTTATTCCACTCCCCCTCCCCTAAAAAAACCTTTGGTCTTAGTATTTAGTAGAGACAATCTTTCAAAATCATACACCTAAGGGTAGCTCTTGCTTCTCAGTCCTGTTTTGTCTTAGAATGGCCTAGAATATTTATGAGGAATAGTAAAATATCATCAGGCCATCTGTCACATCCATAATCTTAAGGTTTATTTGTATAGGAGTGACCAGTGGCTCATTAGTTTGTTCTTGGCACCATCTGTGTGAAGCTCAGTTACTGCTTTCTTTGAACTTTAACCCTTGTCTGCTTGCTATTATTTTTATTAAACTATTGAAACTATCTTTACAAAGAATAAAGGAAGTCTTTTGTGAATACCAAGACTCCTCCTGAGTGTATTTCCTGAACTTTTATATGCACAAACATGGAAACTTCATTCACCACCCTCTTGGAAGGTGTTTATGAAGGAAAGCATTTACAGTTAATAATAAAACACGTTCAACCCTATAAATATGTTATTTTGAGCTTATAAATGTAACTATTAACCTGCTTTGCAGACTAGATGGAGCTTAAAGGGATCCAGCTGACTCTGTATGCAATCAGATCCAGCTGGGAAGCAGACAGGTGATTTTTATAAAGTAAATGAAACAAGAGGGTGGGTTTGCTTGTTTGAAGGAGGTGTGGGTGGGGGTTTAAATCACTTGCAGCCCAGCTGGGTTGAGTCGGCTCTCTGCTTCAGCAACATGGAGTGTCCTGAAAAACTAAACCTTAGCAGCAATTCTAATCCTTCTGGGCAAGCTATTGGCTTGCTTTGGTGCTCTGTAACCAAAGCTATTGAAAGAGAAGATGGGAGTTTTGGAGTTGGCCCCGCAAGTGGCAGTGTTCGGGCTGTGGCAAAGATTTGGGCTCTTGGATGGCAGGGAAAAGGTGAGTACCACTGATTTCACAGTCTGTCTCGTCTATCTGACCAGTGAAGTCAAGGTAAGGTGGTTCATGGCTGTTACATCTCCATTTTGCTCAGGTTGTGTGCAGGGGATAATTTGTGAGGTACGGACCCTGCCCACCACTGCTGTGAGGCCTCTTGCATGAACAGCCTTGGTTTTGTTGGTCATTTCCCTGTCACTGCTGCCTGAGTCTCGAGGCTTTTTTTAAGAAGCAAAGTAAACATGGTTTTATTGTGTGTTGTGACTGTTGTACCTGATGGTGAGGAAGTGTCTGATGAGGAGAACCCAGCTCTGTTGCTAAGACCCAGTTGTTGGTGGGTAGCGTGGCCTTTAGTGGAAAGGTTTGTGGCTATAACCTAGGGATGAGGAGTCCTACTGTTCTGCAAAGCTTAAGCCTCAGCTGAGCATGCATTTGAGAAAGTAAAACTATATTTTGCCATTAACTGTACGATAAATGTTTGGGCTTAAGGTAGTCAAATTCTTTGATGGTCCTAATATTAACTCTTAGTGTAAGTATTTGTATTCCCTTTTGTTAGAATGTACGTACATTAATCTAAATCAAATCCTGTGGAGGAAGTGGAAATGGACTTATTCAATATTTTATTTTTTTTTTTAAGTCAAATAGCAAAATACTGTATAAAGGACTTTGGTTAGGGACAATACAGGTTCGGCAAGCCTACCTGGTTCCTTTTCTGTGTAGTCACTTTTAATGAATGGAAGCTTACCAAAAGTCTTTGAATACTGCCGAAAACACAAAACCTGCAGTGCCAGCCTATTTCCACACTTATTTTCTGAAGCATAACTGTCCCTTTGTGATAACTGTTTCCAATATGAGCTTGGAAAGAAACAAAAGACTCATCAGAATGGCATCTGTGGTATTACTGATTTTTCCTGAGATGCTGCTGTATTCTAATAAAATCTTCTTAATGTCCATCTGACTATTCCTTCTCTCCTGCTCTTTAAAGCTGACTTTCCTTCATGCTTTCTTGGAGAAGTTACATATACTGACCTTTATGGTGTGCTGTTTGTCAATGATGATCCTACACATATTTAAGTAAAGAACAGCATTTATATTTTTTGGTGAATACTAAGCTGAAATGCTGCAAGATTTGCAGAAAAGACCAGAAGATGTGTCATACATTAATTATTTGATGTAAAATTCGCTCAGTAGAAAATTGTGGGGCTACTTCTTTGTATCCAAAGGTGTAAATCTGTGGTCTCTGGACAATGAATGCCATTGTTTGCAGAGGTTATTTGTAGGGATATGTGAAATATCTTCAGAATTTGTTACTTTGACTTTGCAAGTTCATATAGTGAATTTGAGTGCCTATCTTATATTTTCTCAGACCCAAATGACTTTGTTTAAAAATATTTGCAGTGTGGATGGAAAAAAAAAATCATGCCTTGTGCTAGTTTTGGCTTAGGTCACAGTAGCAGAGTAGGACTGTGTTTTGAATTTGTGCTGGAAATGGTGTTGATAGCTCAGGGATGTTTTCCTAATGCTGACCAATGCTTGCACAGAACCAGGGCCTTTTCTGCTTCTCACCCCACCAGGAACTGAGCTGAGAGGGAACAGAGCCAGGACAGGAGACCCCAGCTGACCCCAGGGATATCCTATGCCATATGGCACTGTGCTCAGCATATAAAAATTAGGGAAGAAGGAGGGAATGTTCAGAGTTATGGTGTTTGTTTTCCCAAGTCACCCTTATGTGTGATGGATACCTGCTCTCCTGGGGATGGCTGAACCCCTGCCTGCCCACGGGAACTGGTGAATGAATTCCTTGTATTGCACTTTAGAGTGCAAGGCTTTTTCCTTCCCTAATAAAGTGCCTTTATCTGAACCCACTTTTACCCTTCTGGTTCTCTCCCCCATCCCACTGTGGGAGAGTGAGTGAGTGGCTGTGTGGGGCTTGGCTGCCAGCTGGGCTTAAACCATATGCTCTGAAGTACAATTAGAAATAAAAATTGGTTGGGTTAAAAGCCTGTGTTTTTTTTAAGCAAAGGTCATAAGAGAATGTTCAGAGATGACCAGAAATGTGCTTGTTTACAAGTTCATTACTATCATGCTACCTTTTTAGTAAACCCCTTTTCTTGAAGGGTGGGAAGTGAAGAAGAACATAGAGTTCTCTGTTCTGTCTAGATTTGAGTGAGTCACCTGTTTGATGCCTTTACAGCAATGGTATAACTGCCTGTTAATAGTTTGTAATTTTTTTTTTTTTTTTTTACTTGACTCACCCAGGATGAAAACTGCTTTGCAGGCGTAAAACATGCTAGAAGGGTGACAGAAATTTTAATCTTCAGGAGTGGCTTAATTTCAAAGTAGCTGTAGGGAAATGGAATGCTGCATGCAATTAATGTACTTATAATTCAATATCTAATTATGATGCTTAGAGCATGTTGGGTTTTTGTTTGTTTGTTTGTGTTTTTTGTTTGCTTTTTTCCCAAAGCTTGCTCTGAAGTCTGGAAACAGCAAAACAACGTTTTCAGTATGACATAAGGTAGAACATACAAACTGTACCTCTACAAAACTTTGGCAGTGGCTTGTTTTTATAACCCAATAAAATAGAATGCATTTTTTTTATCGATTTGTTCTGCTTGCATTGTTGCAAATGACTCCTACTTTTTTACTCCCTCAAAAGTGAGAAACAATTCCTTGTAAATGCTTTTCACTGAGCAAATGGTTAGATCTAAGTTACAACACTTGCTTTAAGCACTTGTCCAAGAATATGAACTGCTAATTTATTCTAACAAAAGTTAATCAATAAACATTAGCTGGGGAATTGGAGAATGCAAGTTATTTCTTTTATTGTGTATCACTAAATAACATTTTTAAGTTTGATCAGCCTACCTTCTGAATTTCAAATTCTAAGAAATCAGACTTATTATTGTTTTTCTTCCTCAAAGTATTTCATGTCAACATCAGGGTGGTTTTTCTCCTACTGTACCGATATAGAAGGTAATAAATTTTATCCAAACTTCCAGGACTTGGTCAATATATGCAAATGTCTTATTTGTATGCAGCAGAATTTGCACGCTCACTTCTGTGAATGTAAAAACCAAACGATGGTATTAGACTTTTGCTCAAGGCTGCAACACCACAAAAGGAATTTTAGAGACTAAATACTTTGCCAAGCTTTTTTGCCCCTAATATCTGTAAATCTTGATGTAGAACACGTCTACATCCAACTCTGTGCAATATTCAGTGTACTGTTACAACGTGCCTTCATATCAACATCTGTCTGTTCATAAATTTGTCAGTGATTTTTTTTTTTTTTTTTTTTTTTTTTTTTTGTCTTCAAAGAGTCAACATTCATTTGCTCCAAATGCAGCACTATCATTCCTTTAAGTTCAGGCCAAGGAGAGAGTTAGGAACTGTGCTGGGAGTGTTTTGGGGTTGAGGTGTTGTCAGAAACTGAAGTGAAAAGCTGTTTTGTAGCCCAGGGCTTCTTTAGGGGAGCCTCTGTGGGAGGCTCCAGTGTCCCACTTGAGAGATCCTCCCCCAACCATTACCTGTGTTCAAGAGCCTTGGCATGACCTAGCAGCTTTCTGAAGTGTTTCTTACATAGTTGTTCCTTACACTAGTCTCTGAAATAAGATTTTTGCTTCAGAAGGGCTTGTAGATGTGGAGATACTGACAGTTTGTGTAGGGATGGCAGTTCTGTTTTATGCAGCTGATCTTTACCCTAATGTTCTCCTGACATCCTTGTCTAGAGTAATAATCAGTAAACACAGCTTGTGGTGATTTTTTTTCTTTTTTCCCCTCCATGGTGTGTATAATTTTACTTCAAGTTCAGTGACCTTATTACCAACTTGTAAGTCTGAAGTCTGTAACAGAGAGCTTTAAGGGAAGGTAAATAAACCACTAGGCATAATGCAACTTTTGGACAACAGTTATGATAGCTTTGAAGTACTATGAAAGCTTTTTGATGCTGCAAATTCAATTTTTTTCTTTTTTTTTTTTCTGAAGAAACACATTTTTTTTTTTATGTATGTTGCTGTCTTGTTAACTATTTGAATTGCTTAGTAGTTAATGCTGTGCAAACCAAAGCTAATATCTGGCTTGGAAAATATGTTCCTGGGGATGTGTAGCCAAAATGAAGGAACTTCATACAAAACTTTGGGAATTATGCCTACAGACTGGAGACATCTCTTGCTTTAATGTTCAGAATCTGAAATAATGTTTTGAGAATTAAGTCTTGACTTCTGTTTTTTGGACTCAAAAGAGTCATCAAAGAACAGCAAAAAAACCCCAAACCATGCTACATGTAATATTTCCATTTTTTAACACAGTAGTATAAATGAAAATTGTTTTTTTGCCTCTTCCTGTAAGAGTATGAGAGTGATAAACAAGTAATTTTCCCTTAGTTTTGCAGATGACATGGTTAATACAGCTATTAATCAGGGAAATAGGGGGAAACATTGTCCCAGATTGCAGGCGTCTTTTCTACAATAGTAGAAATAAGACAAACAAATCATCTTTAGAAGATTAGAGGTAAAAGATAATTTCTTTTTGGGGAAAAAACACCTTGGTGAAATTCCTGGTCAGTTCCTGAATAAACAGAAGCTTGAGATATCTGACAATAATTGTATCCTCCAAATGCTTTGCACAGTGAAGGGACAAGCTGTACCAGGGAAACAGCTTTTCTGAGGACTGCAGTGTCTAGACCTGCCTAGGAGTTTGGTTTGGATCAGGGAAAATGGATTGTCAACCTGATGCTGCATTTCTCTGCCTGGTTAAATAAATATGTGAGGAATTCTTCACACCTGTTTTCTCCTTTTTTTTTTTTTTTCTTTCAATTAGATTGGGAAGTTTGGCTTAAATAACAATATTCCTTGCATGATGTGTGTGTGTTTTATGAAGGAGAAGAGGGAAGTGAAGGGCATGATTTGGTTGTACAGCACAAGGTACAAAGGCAGGGTTTGGTGCTGTGATGCCGGACCAGTTAAACCAGTTGTTCCTAAGAGATAGATTACTTTTATTTTGGTGGTTGAGTGCTTGAAGAACTTGCAGGTCAAGCAAAAGGCAGTTAACAGGTAGGGTGTCATCTCTCATTTTTATTTTTGATCATAACTGAGCTGTGTCTCCTAAGACAAAAACCTCAGGGAATCTCAAGCTGTGGTTTAGCATGTTGTGTGCTGCTGTAGCACAGTCCTGAGGAGAGGGATTAAAGGATGCTTCAGATAGGGCAGGGCAAGGGCAATGCCTCGAGGAAGACTGTTAGCAGGGAAGATTCCCTTGCTTTAATGGTTCTCTTGGCAAAACCAAGATGTTCTTGGCTGTCTTGTAACTGTCACTGGAGAGATGTATTATTCTTTTTTTTTTTCCCCTGCGTGCTCGAATGTGAGACCTCAGTATTTGGGCAATAAAATGCTGATTCAATCTTTGATCCTTAACTATGTGTGTGGTTCTTCTGGAAACTATGTGTGGGATGTAAGGGATGGTATCAGTGGAAGTAGCACACTGCTAAAATGCAATCAGCCTCTGTGCAGCCAAAATCCTCTTGCAGAAATGAACACCACCCTTTTAACTTGTGAACCGTCCTCCTTGTTGAATAAGCACTTCTGCTTTCTCCCCCTGTCTCTATCTGAATTACAGCTGGCTGTAATTTGATAGTCACCTGGGGAAAGGGAATGCATGTTGGGATGTTTCTTGTTTTGTGTAATAATCACAAGGTATAGCTTGCAGTGTATTGCATGTCTGACTGCTTTGGAAAGAGGGAAAACTTGCTTCATCAGGGAAACAGATGTCATTTGGTATACAGGATGTTTGTGATGAAGCAAAGAAATACTGCACTCCAGGGGAATTTGCCTTTTTTTTTTTTTTTTCTTTCTATTTTAGGCAACGTATATTTCTAGCAAAAACAATTCTGCCTACAGTATGGGAACAGAAATGATGGCAAGAACTTAACTCTCTTGACTTTAATAAAAAGTATAGTCAGTAAAAAGAAACAAAACAATAGGGGGATAAAGGTAAAATAGAAGCTTGCAGAATGGTGATGTGGAGACTTAAAAAGAAAGAATTTGGACTATAAACTCTGTTAACAGTACTGTTACTGTGCAAGTACCATAGAGGATGATGCCAATGGATTTTCTGCTATGGATGGGCAGAGTTCATAGAATTTTTTTTTTTTTTTCTGCTTGTACATCCAAATTTAATTACTGACAATGAAATGCATTTTAGCTTCCAGCTGCTTTCTGCAGCACCCATTTACAACAAAGAGAAACCACCCCTGTTTTTCATCCAGCACCGTTTGTTTTTCAGTAAAATAGTCCCTGTACTGAGCTTCACAGCACCATAGGCAAGGATATCACAGAGGTATCTCAACATCAGGCACTTTCAATCTGCCTGTTTTATTGCTGAAAAGATACTTTATTTGGGTTAGTAGGGAAAGGAAAATAACAATTGAAAATGTATAAAAGAGCATGAAAGGATGGAGAGGCTCATAGCAGTTGAGGACACATTTATGGTTTTAATGATATTTTATGGTGGGCTCCCGAATATGCATCAACAGGTCGTAAATAATCCAGAGAGGGGATTGGCACAGGCTCTGAAATGCTTCCAGTATCCCAGCCCAATTTCAAGCTGTGACAAATAAACATAAATATACTGCAGGCAGCATTTTGCTCATCTCTCTAGCATTCAATCACTTATAAAACAGACTTAGAAGAAACAATGCTGTGAAACCTGGCTTAACTGACCACTGGAAAGAATGAAAAAAAGGAGAAAATATAATTTTAATAGATATTTTAAAATTTTGTGGAATGCTTGATGGAGAATATTTTTTTCCACAATTCTAAATGTATGGAAAATATCAGTTATGGAAATAATAGACCAGTTTTCCACCCACTGAAGAAACTTTGTAAGCATCAGTAATTTCACAGTGACCCCTTCCACTTACTGAGGTCTGCTGGCAGTGTGAGGATGTTTCAAAATAAGTGACCGTGAATTTCCCTTAGAAAGGTGCCATTTCAGACAGGACTTAACTAGGAAATAAAACTCTCTTAACTCCTGGATAAAATTTCTAGTCATAGTCAGGAATGGAGAAGACTTGTAATAGGAAATAAGTCAGTCCCTGTTGTGCTAAGGCTTTGTTGGGGTCAGTTAAAACTGAGCACAAATATTCTGACTGCCTGATGTAACAGAGGGATTTGACTGTGGTTTTTGTAACCAGTGGAAAAGCTCTGGCTACTGGTTACACTGGCCAAGTATTTGTTTTAATGGACTTCTCTAGAAGGTTTTGTCATAATCTGATTGTTACTGAAGTGACAGTTCTGGACCTCTTTGGAAGACCCCCAAATCAGCTGAGGTCTTTATTAGTGGTTGAAGGGAAGGATTCTTCAGTGGTCAGTTCTGCGACTCAGAAAGTTTTGGAAGCTGGAACCTCCTAAATATTTTCAGATTCACTATCCAAATGAAAGGTGTTCATTAAAGAAGTTCATTGACACTTTCAGATAAATAACATAAATATACTGGTGCACGTATAATACTTGAACACTTTACATCATGGTGTTGAAAGCTGCAGTTCCAAAATGATATAGTAAACTGCTGAGCATCCTTCTTTCTGATGACTTTATCAGTCAGATTTGTGCTGTTAAGAAGCTTAAAATCTTCAGTTTTTATTTTAGGTTAATGAATTACTGGTCAGTCGCTGAAAACTTGAAGAATGTAGTTTCTGGGAGACACCTCTATAGTCAGCTATGTGAATGCTTATTCCTGTTTACAAGGGTGATGAATGACTGACATCCACCCTCCCTGGAGCTCTGTAAGAAACTAGGGATGAGGAGAGAAGGGTCAGTGAAAGGGCCAAGGTAATCGATGTTTTAGGAGAGGGAGCACTCTATAAATGTAGTTTAAGCAAGTCCATAGTATATGCCAGCAGACAGAGCACTTAACAGCCATGAAACACATAATCATATAAACCTTTTTCATCATTAAATGGCTGAATTCACCCTGTTGGTTTTTGTGCTGAACCTCACACCTAGACATTGCAGTAACAGGCTGATACTTCTGTGTGCTCTTCATTTGCGTGTTCCTGACCACATCTGCTGTGCCAGCCTGGTTCTGAAGTGTCTGCAGAAACTTGAACAGACCAGAGGAGAGGGGGCTCTACACACAGGAAGGTGCTTTCTGTGAGCTTCATAAACTCCTTTCAACTTGTGTGAATGTGTATGCACACACTTGTATGAACACACACTCAGCTATGGACTTAATAAAAGCTGGGGTTTTTAGTTATGAGAAACCTGATCTTTCCAATGTCTTGGATGTCTAGATGTGAAATCTATCATGCAGGAAAGTATCTGCTTCGATGCCAGGAATTAAATCACACTGCCTTCATAAAATCACAGGAGAGAGGAGTTTGATGGAGTGCAATCCATTTTTCAAATCAAGGCACGGTCACTTGGCTACAGTCAGAATCTGAAAGAGCAGCTGCTGCTGCTTTGTGTGTCAGCTGTGAAAGGGGCTGGCATCATTAATTCTGTAACCAAATAAATGCAGATGTTTGCAAGAGCTTTTGTGGTTTTCTCCTTAAAAAACCCAAAGGTCAAACAACTTCTTGAGGGTTGACTGCTAGCAATGTTTCTTATTCGTTTAAAGACCAAGTTTAACTCCTTGCAGGCAGTGCCCATTCTGAAGATGGGGAAAACCCTGGCATGAAATTGTTCCTTCTTGTGTTATGAAATGCTGATGTTTGTACTGGGTGATTCAAGGAGCGCTGCTATGCCTTGCCATTGTATGACACCCATTTCAACAACCTCGTGTTGATTTTTTAAAAAAATTTATATTATTATCCCTCCTCCCCTGCTTGAGCACAAGCAGGTTTTTAGGAGGGCAAATGGAGATAGATGCTTTTCTAAGTTTGCCTGCACTCCATATTTTCAGTGAAATATGAATTTGTAAACCTGTGGAAGAATAAGCAGCTGTGTAAAATGGAGGACGATGGGAGTTAACAGTGCTTGAAGGTGTTGATTGAAAAATAAAACAAGCCAAAGCAATTCAAGGTCAACAAACAACACTTTGCTTCCTTTTTTTTTTTTTTTTCTTTTTGTTTCCTGAAGAGTTATGTCTTTCTGACCTTAAATCTTCAGCTCTCAGCTTCTTCAAATTCAGATTGTGACTTAAGCTGTTGAACAGTGTGGCCCATATTTATTTCTTGTGCTGATATGAAGTCAGGCTATTTGTTACTCTTTGTGAGAAAGGCTGAGCAGCAATTTTATGAGCTTTGGTTAATGCCAGCTTAAATCAGTATTTTGGGGCTGTCATTTACAGAGTAGGCCCCCGTGAAATGGCAGAGTAACCCCAGAGTTGTTGTGTTTGTTGTAATTCTGATTAAGTTATAGGATTTATAGTTAGCCAAGAAAGTACAACAGATGTTTTCATATATATGGGTGGTTAGGTTTGCTCAAAATTTTGCTGTTCATCGATTTTTATGCACAATATAATAGCTTTAATGGATTTTAGGTTGAATTACAATGGCAGAGGTATTTTTGGTGCAAATTAAAAAAGATGCCTGTGGAACACTAATACTGTTGCATGGGTATAACCCATGCTGAAATATCACTTATGAATAAGTAAAGCCAGACTTTTAAAACTTTATGGTTCTTCTCTTGATACTGCAAGATCCTAAACATGAAGAATTCAATGCCTCAGCTTTTTGGAGACAAAAAAGGTATTTAAACTTTCAAATTCAATGTAAATATAGAATTTTTTAGTTGTCTTCTGCCTCCTGATCTGATAAGGTCTCTTTTGAAAGTTTCTTAAAGCACTTATCTCTCCATTGGACCCATTTGTGCATATGAAATGATAACACTGGTAAGTCCCCACTGCTGAGAACCTAGTAATTGCTATTTCATGTTGGTAGAGCTGATTTTTCTCATGCTTGGTGACTGCAGGCTAATTTACATGAATAAAATGTTGGTTTTGACTCTATGTACAAGTGCAGTGAGCTGCAGTCCTGGCCCTCGGCAAAAAGCATCATTGAGAGACTGTGGAGATGAGCCTGTTTTGTCTTTACTGTGATGGAATTTAGATTCTGAGACCTTCTATGGATTTGCACATAGGCACACATTTGTTTACACTGTATTTTTTTACTTTGTGTTTGGAGAAGTTAATCACCTCTTTCTGGCACTCACTGCTATAGCTTCAATGATAATTATTTAAATAAAATATTTTAGTCCTCTTTCACTAATATAACAATCTACCCTGAAATTTAATAAAAAATTAAATAAGTAATTATTTATATTAATTTAATATAAATCTTAAATGTAATTATATAGTGGGGGTTTCTTACCCTCTCACACTAGGGTAGGAAACATTGCATATTCTTGTTTAGCTTGCTTTCTTATGTCAGTTTCCTTTCCTTTCTTGTCTCCCAAATCCCCTTATTTGTCTGGATTTCCTTTTGATTTTTTTTCTTCCCTTTTTCCCTCTGGTGCTCCAATGAAAATGTACAGCCCTTTCTTAAAAGACTGGTGAGACAGAGGAAGATTTGCAGTCACAGTAGTGAAAAGATCATACAATCCATTATGAATGATAGTATATTTACCAGGAAATGTGATTTATTATAGAAAATGGACTAGTTACCAAGCCTGTTGGCATAAGCTGCACCCTGTTCATGAGAAGGACCAAACTGTAACTTTCTGGGAAGGTAGCAGTGGTTATCCATTTTGACTTGGCATTGCAACAAAATGGTTTGGTTTCTATCTAAGCCAGATATGGAACTACCAGAAATTAAGTTCTTTGAGGATGAAGGAGTAATGCTGTAAAACAAGAGAAAGGTATGCCAAAAAAAATTCATCTTTATATATTTGAACCTCCTTAAAGTGTTTTAAAAATGCTGCACTCTCACCTTTGTAACTTTTCATGTTTGGCATGCACTAAGCAATGCTTCAACACTACCATTAAAAACTCTTTTGCCTCACTAAAAAAAAATAAGATGTTCTTCTACTCTATTTTATTATTACAAAGCTCCAGTTATAAACTATCTGAATTCTGCACTTGGGGAGAATTTTACCCCTTTTGTGAGGAGAGGAAGAATTTTTATTTTTGAGATCTTGCCAAGGACCTCCGCTCTTCCAGTATTTGCCAAAAGTTTTCAAGTCTCACCTTGATATATTGACTACAGTTCTGAGATGGTCAAAAAAGCTCAGCCTGTAAGTAATTAGTGAGGCCACCACTGCCTTGCTCTTTCCCGTCTGTTGATTGTTCTCCAAGAGTCACCTGTACAATATTCAGCGACTCTGACATGTTTAATTTGCTTTGTGGATTACGTGTGACAAGAAACATCTTGCTCACTGCACAGGAAAGAGCCTGTGGTGCTTGCCTGCTGCATGTGGTGTTAATCTCAGCCAACAGACACCCCTGGAAATCTGTGCTGGACTAAAAAGAAAAAAAAACACATGATAAACTGGAGGGAAAATATGCCCCTATAATGAAATGTTTTTGGAGAAGCTTTCACAAGACAGAAAGCAAGATGAAGTGGTATTTTGTTTTGGTATATTCAGTCACTGGGTTTTGCATGTGAAAGCCCCTGTCTGATACCTCTGCTGCCTGTGAGGCACCAATAAATTATGAGCAAAGCTCCCACTTGGTTTTGGATGCAGTGAAAAACTTAGAGAGCCTTGTCATAGGATGAATATGTGACTCAAACATTGCAGATCACCAGTGTGTCTTCAAACCTCTTTTGTGGGCTTTTCATGTCTCTAGAATAGGTGAGAGCACTGGTGTTCCTCCTCCACCTGGCTGGGGATTTTCAAAGTGTGTGTGTAAAATTCTGGATTTGGAAAGGCTGATGTAAATGGGTGGACAGTAAAATGGTGTCAGATTGGCATTTGAGCCAAGTGGTGCCTTCCCTGTGGGTATGGTGACACACTGCTTGTATGGATATGAACCTAAGGGGGTTTGCATGGAAACCATTTATCTCTTCAAAGATAAGTGTTTATGTGCTGGTTCTCTTCAACATCACTGTCTGGTCAGGCATGTTCAGCCTCCCCTCACTGTGAGTAGAAATCTGCTGACCTTTTCCATATAACTACATATCCTTTTTCTTGTAAGAAGTTGTACAGATATCTGTTCAATGCTTTCAGTGTAATATGGTGAAAGTTGATTAAAAAAGCCTTTCTGAGGGGATTGAAAACATTTGGTGTTGGTTTAGTATATTAATTTCACAATTTTATTGAGTAATCACATTCCAATGATAGAAAAAATGGCTATTTTATTTATGGAAATATATTTATGAAGATTGAATAACAACATAAACTGTAAGAATGAGGATCATTTTATACCTCTTTTGTACTCTTTGATTCATAATTAGTTCACTGGAAGATCTGAAAGAATTATGGGGTAACATGCAGGGAGGACAAAGCTGATGGACATAATAAACCTATATGAAATGTTCTGAGATAAAGAACCAGAACCTTCCACTTGAAGCAGAAGGTTTAAAGTCCTTTGTCTTAAGTTTTGTCTTTTAAATGAAGTTGGTGTGTTTACAGTGTTTGGATACTGGTTGAAAAATTAACTTGGACTTGGTGGTCTTTTCCTTACAAATTTGTCTTTGGGTTACATTTTTCCTTTTGAGAAGGAATGATGGTTTAAAATTTGTTTAGGGAGACAATTCAACTGGCATTCCTATATCTTAAGCTTTTAAGAAAAATACTTGGTATTGTCAAAGGACTTGGACAGAAGATATTTAAGCTTTGGACTTAAAGTGACTGTCAATTTGAGGTAGTTAGCAATAAAACAATAAGCAAAATGTTTGCTTCAGTCAATTGTACTTCAAATCAGTAAGGTTGCCTGGTTTAGTGATTTTTATTTTTTCCCAAAGTAACTTGCTACATGTCTGAATCAAGAAATTATTTTCTTGCAGGCAGTTTAATTTGTCACTTTTGAACTTTATTTTTCAATTTATTTTTAAATAGTCTTCTGGTCCAGTGTTCACTGGTTTTCTTGTAAGCAAATTAATTTAGTTCCATCTCAGTGAAGAAGGTGAAAAAACTCCCTCCCAATTAACCATTTGGAAACTTTTCTAGTTATTGGTTTTCAAAATAAGAAAAAATATGGTACATCTAATTAAACTTCATTTTTAACATTGCATTCTATATGCAATATTTTGCTTGAATCTGTAATTTTTTTCTTTTTAACAGCATATACCTCAGTTTGTACTCTTCAGTCTTGAGTTGTCAAATTAATTAGCTTGATTGCACTCTATGTCATCAGACTAATAATGCACATCCTTGTCTATATCTGGATTCCACTGAAGAGAGTAGGAGTTCAGCTATCAGTTTCAGGGAAAATAATTTCATCATTTACATCAGGGAAAATATTTTGCTAATGATTGGAACTTAGGCTAATGATTGGGAAAATCTGAAGGTTTAACTGATGGGTAAAGAATCCAAAAGCGGATATGCTCATCCCAACATCTGCAATCTGGAAAACTTTCTAAAAATATAATTTCTTGAATTAGTAGAAGTGCCAGTTGGGGAACAATAAGAAGCCTTTCCATTTACTGTCTTTTTTGTCACAGTTTTCTAGATTCAGTTGTAAACCAAAAGAGCAGCGTTGTTGTGGAGTTGTACAAGAAGAAAAAAAAAAATAAAAGCAACCGAGGGTTGAACTGCCAAAATCAAAATTCAGGGTGTTTTTTTTTTTTTTTTTTTTTTTTTTTTTTTTTTTTTTTTGTTTTTTTTTTTTTGTTTTTTTTTTTTTTTAATGCTCTATCTTTCCTGAGTGATGATTTTTAGTCAAGAGACTTCAGTCTCTACACTGGACTTTATTGACCCAGATTACGATCAATACTCAGGAATGAAATATACTGGAACGCATAAATAACGACAAATGTTTTCTTTTGCAAAGTTCACCTTCCTTGCTGGAAATACCAAAATTCCTTTCACGACAAGCATTTTTATGTCTTAAATGTTAAAGAGTGCAACTGAAGTGCAGAGCAGAATCACTCCTACAGTACGACACTGCCCTGTGCTAAGACCAGTACCTTGTCCATGATCCAGCACGGGTCCATTCCTTGGGATATTTTACAGGGGGGAGTGGGAAAAGATGACTGTTAATGACCCAGGGTGGATGTAGGGAAGTTTCTCCAGTACCAGTCTCCTCTGCTGAAGAAAGTGTGAGGCTGTGGGGTTTCTGAGCACAAGCTGATTTTCAAACACTCTTGACCGAGGTTGAGAATCCACTGCCTCCAGACCCCAGGTGTGAGTGGATGCCCTTGCTATGTGATGTGGGACAAAATCCTGGGTAGATAATGTGTTGTCCATACTGAAACCTATGTTTGAGCAGAGAAAATGGTGTCAAAAAAGAGCAGATTCTGCTCCAGTCCTTGCTATTAGTGACTGACTGGACTGGGAGACTTCTCCTTGAGGAGGGAAGAGATTTGCTCTTACATCTTACAGCTCAAGATGATCTTGCCTCTTTTTCCTGAGTATGTGGGAGACTTCAGCCAAGTACTCATTGCTTCTGTGTAGATCTTCTGAGTTGTCATGGCAAGCCTTGCAGTTAGACTGGAAAGAGAAAAAGGTCTTAAAGCAAATGAAAATCACAAGGATATGGACAAAAGGAAAAATACTGGGAGTATAAGAAGACAGGTCTTGAAAGTTTTTTTTGTTTTGTTTTTTTTTTTGTCACAGCAGCATTTTAACCCTCTCCAACTGGCTATGCACTTGACTCTGCAGCCCAGGTTTGTGCAGGCAACCTTTTTACTAAAGAAGTCTGTATAACTTAATCTTTACAGCTCTAACTGCAGTCTCTGAGCAAGATTCTCATGGAGAATCCCAGTGGTGACTGGTCCTTTGGAAGTAAACGTGGAAGGCTGTTAATTTTCTTTGTCCCAGTGTTGGTGTCACAGGCTGGGAAAGTGTAGCTGTATCCCAAGGCATCCAACAGGGCTGTTCTAGTTCTTTCATGGCATTTATGGTGATGTTTTCTGGTAAAAGTAGCTGTTACTTGTTCAGTTTCTTTTGTATTGCTCACAAACACAGTGAACATGGGCTTTTTATTACAAAAGGACCTGTTACTAAACATGAAAAACTTCCTCTGTATTTTAAATATTTGAAGCTGCTGTGATACTTAAGAATGAGAAGAGGTGGATGTCTTACAGTAATTATACAAAGCAAATGTCTATTGGAATTCAAGTGAACAAGTATCCATTTGGGAACAGCTGGCATAGACTTGTGAACTATCAATCTATTAGGAGAGATATGGACCTTAACAGAGTCTTACATGCCCCTTGCTCTTTTTTCTAATGATGTGCTCTCTGCATGGACTTGTCATGCTTTCGGGAAAGGAGAAAAACAAAATCTGAAAATGGTACCGGCCAGAAATTGTGTGATCACAGAACTGTGGTGTTAGCTGCTGCAAGCTGTTGCTCTGACGCAAATGTTGTTAGAGGAGATGGTATCATCTTCCCTTTTGCTTAACCAATCACAGGAACTGTTTTGCAGATAAGAAGGTTGAATTTTCAGAATTTTTTAATCATCCACCCTTCAAAGCACTGGCAATTAGAATGGATTTTCATAAAAATTATTATCTTGCCTTTCATATGCTATCTAAGAAACTATCTGGTCACTTAGGGTTCTGTGTTCGCTGATAAAAGTGGTGATATAACAGGCTTCTGATGATAACTCCTCTTTAATTGGTGAGGTACTTTGGTCTGGATAGTTTGCTGTGCCAAATGCTGTTGACTCTTTGGGGGGGAAAAGCAGAGGAGCAGGAGTGCGGATTTCATCCCCCCAACCGTCCAAAACCCCCTTGTATTAGCATTTCTAATCACAGATCTGGGACACGTTTATATTAAAAGACTAAGCAAAGTGAGCTGCAAAACCTGTGAATGTTCTCAAAGAGCACATGTGGAAATATTACTGCACTTGCTGGTGCTCTTCTCATGCAGGCCTGTGCATTTTTCACATACAGGTCATGACTGAAACTGGGATTTCACCAGTACAGTAAATATACTGCATGCCAGTCTGACACTGAATGCAGGAGAAGTGTGGTGGCTTGTTCACCACAGCAGTTGGTGTTGAGAAAGCTTTTGTGGTGGAGGGGTGAACTACTGCAATTTTGCAGCAGTTGGCCTGGCCCCTGAAAATACACTGTGGGGCAACAAGTAATCCTTTTGCTGGAACAATGTGTTTGTCGTGTGCAGTAATATCAGTGAGGAATGTCTACGTGCAGTGTAATGTGCGCCTTTCCTGGAAAGTGGTTCTGGTCACTGAAGCTGTGTCTTTGGTGGCTGACTCAGCCGTGCCTGTGGGGTAGAGCACATGCACTAGGGTGGGCTCTACCCCATCTGCAATCCACTGGCTCATGAGAGAGTATTTCTGGACATAGTGTATGTTAAATCATGACCTGCTGCTCCTACTAGGTATGTCTCCCAGCATGGAAAGTATAGTCTAGTGGAGGTAATTCTGCCAGTATGGACAATACTGCCTGATGGTGTTTTGGCTCTGGTCAACCACCAGCTGCTGGAAGAGCTGGTTGGAGAACTCTGTGTGAAGCACCACTGAGCATGGAGCTGAGCCAGCAGCTGTTTCTCTTTCCCGCTCTTGTCACTCCTGGTGCAGCTGTGAAAGCAATCCAGGGCTCTGTCTCCAGTGGTTTCCCCCATAAGACTGCTGAGCAGGCTCTTGCAGAAGACAAATGGCTCTGTCTTTACTGCAGTCAGTCTGGTGTACAGAGAAAGTAGTTGTAGTCCTTCTTATCTCCCCTCAGAGAAGCTGTCCCTGAGATCTGAGTGGTGTCAGCAAACCTGTCCCGTAACAACACAGCACCCAGAGCTCTAGGCTGTTTGTCCTAGGATTCACTACTGCCACAGTTTACCCCACTTCCTACAAACATTGGTTTGCCTCTATGCATTTTCTTAGTGCTGCTTAACGTGCAGACAGCTGGTCATCTTCTAAATATTCATTCACACTGCCCTGAGACAAGTGAGAAGGGAAATGCCTGAGGGAGTAGGACCTGTCTTCCCCCAGTGAACCCTCTGGCCAGGTCCTGTCCTTCACAACTGGCTTTGGCAGAGTCCCAAGGCAATCCCTGTCCTGCCTTCCCTTGCCTGGTGGTTGGTTTGCACTTGAATTCTGTGTAGATTAAATGGCATTTGGTTTGTGTGTGCCTGTCTTAAGACAGAGGCTTATGTGGCTCCTCTTTGGCACAGGGCGTACTGGCTATTGTGTGTGGATTATCCAGTGTGGGCGAGACTTAGTAGCAGGCTTGAAAACATGACAAAGTACATCTTGCTTCTTACTAATAGTTTAAAGATATCTAGGAGAAAGGCAAGTTAAGTGTTTTAGTTGAGCAAGAAGACAATGGTTTTCATATCTTAACGCTTCACACTATCTTATCAGAGTTTTCATATCTTAACGCCTCTCTTCCCTCCCTCCAAACCACAACCTGGGGACTGGCTAATCCTGTAAATAAATCTATGATTAATATTTTTAATCTTTAAAGCAAGCTTCACATCCTGCTCAAAAGTCAAAACCAGCCCTTTGCTGGGGGAACTGCTTTGCAGAAAGGCATGTTCTGGGAAATAACTCACTGAGGGGAGGCAAAGCTGTAGTTGTAGACTGTGTCCCTGTTCTTTGTGTTTTCTTGTTAATTGTGGTGCAATTAAATCTCCTGTAATACCCAACTCAGGTGGTACTGTGGGCCTCAGCTCAAAATTACAGGGTGACAGATAAGATGGGTTGTCTAAGGAGATTGTGAAGGGAGAAGGAAAGAACCAACCTAAACTACACTTCTGAGGGCACCATTGTCAATCAATTATATGGAAGGAATTGCTTTTGACTTGCTCTTCTCCAAATTGTTTCCTGTTGGTGACCTATACTTCCCACCCCACCCCCACAAGATACACTTCATTTTTGTTTCAGTTTACTCCCCCTCAAATCTGAAAATTCTTGATGTTGCAGAATACTTGAGAAAATAGTACAGTAAGAAATCTTTGATACAGTGTATGGTACCTGCTGAAATACAAATCTTGATTTATGGTATCTTAGCTGTGATGAAGCTCCGCTATTGCAATTTTTAAGGAAATACAAGGTTTTTCTCATTGAAGATGAACCAGAACTTCTAAATTTTAAGTCTGTCTGCAGAAGGAAAATCCTATCCTCGAGTTCATCTTCTGTTTTTAGCACTCATCAGTTTTAGTAACTGTTGTCCTTGTCTATGTTGCCATGGACAGATGCTGTATTGTCACTTCGTGATCTTTTCTGAGTTACTTGGTGTAGCAATGTACTGCTGGGTCTATGCATGATCTTATGCTATAACACTCATTACAGAAAGACACAGCTACAAATAAGGCTTTCTTTTCACCTGTGCAACTGGTGACAAGGGCATTACATAAAGATTTCTCCTGGAATGAACCTCTAGTCACCAGAGGTACTGCAAACTCCTTGGAAGACAGGCTTTTAAACTGTGAATTTGAAAAGATTGTAAGGATTAATATAGCCGAACTTGAAAATAATGACACATCAATGCTGTTGGGATAAGATATTTTAAAAGTCTGAATCTGTCTTTGTAAGGCGTACATGTTCATTTATTTTTTCATTAGCATAACAGACTAAATATCAATCTTTCCATTATAACTGTTTTGTAGAGCTTTATCAGACAGTTAATTTAAAGCCATCATCTTTCAATCCCTATTTGATGGATGCATAAGGGGCGGAAGAACTGCAAGCAGTTGGATTTGTACCTTTGCAGCACTTCCACTATCTTGAAATGTTCCTGTTTTTTGCCATTTCTAAAGATTTATGCTTGAGAAATTGAAATAAATATTAGCTCATTATATAGAGCAGGGCTATTATAAAATATAAAATATTTATTCCTAACAAGTCTCTGCACCTTCATTTTTACTGTGATATTGAGTCAAGTTCACTTTCAGCATCTCAGTATTCTGCTCAGAAGGTTGGTCAGGTTGTCTTCTCCTGAAGGAGCTCCCTCTGTCCTCACTCTTGCCTTCTTCCACCCTCTACCCTGAAAGAAAAGGGAGCTTGGCTATAATAGTTAATATACTGTATTAAGTAGCACAGAACCTGAGTTTCTGACCCTGCTATGCGAAAGACAAGCCAGCTAAAAGAGAGACACTTTTTACATGTTGACGTGAGTAGATTAAATGTAGGTGAGACCATGAAACAAGACTGCCTTTCAGAAACCTGTGGCTTTTTAAAATTATGAGTAATGCTTGGGGCATTTATGGGGGTTTGTTGAGAGGATCAAGAAAATGCCTTCCAGCAGTGGCAGGTTATGGTGAGAGTCCTGGATGTGAAGAAATTCAGTACATATTTCAACATCAGGTTTCATGGGAACAAAATATCACTTTAACCTGCTTCATTGCCCTTTCTAGTGTGAGTCCTTTACTGTCTGTTGGCTTGCATTTTTGGAGCAGCCTCTGGAGAGACCTTAAGTGAACTCCTTGTTAATTTTTGGCAAATTCTGCTCTGTTATTACTGTATTTATCGTTATTACACTGAAACTGAGGCTGTGCAGGTTTTAAAGGATTTAATTTTTTTAAATAAAGGCTCGGGGAAAATGCACCAGTATCTGATAAGTAGGTATGATTTTGGTCACATTCCGAGGTGGTTGCAGTGCCATTATATGAGGTAAAGCAAGAAGCGAAAGAGCACAATTGTCCCATGTGAGAGGCACTGTGGAAGAAGAAAAACCTTTTCATGGTGCAGGGAAAAGAGAGAGGATGATAGAGCTGTAGTCAGTGTGATACTGGTCAGAGAAATGATCTTTCAGGATAAAAATTAATAAATGAAATTCTGTGTTCTGAAATATTAGGACTGAGTCACACAAAAAGTATCTAAACTTTTTCAGTGATTGAAGATAACAGTGTGAGCTTGCTCTGCTTTTGAACTGAAAACAGCAAAATAGTGATAGAGCAGTATAATAAGATGGATGTAACAAAAAAAAAGGAAAAAGAAAAAAAAAAAGATGAGTTTGAAAGGGAGAGGTGAGCTTTAAGCAATTAAAGTTTTAGTTGATCCTTAAACTGAAAAGCTGTTACCACTGAAATGGTGATTTTTCAGCTGCCAGAGCACATGTTGTAATTTTTACTCTGCTACAGTGAATGTTGTCGTGCAGGAAAATATTTGACTCATCATGTCTTTGGGGATGTTTAATGATTTGGGCTATAATAAGAGTTGTTTCCAGAAACAAGGTCTGTAATCCTTCAGTGTTGCTTGCAGTATTTCCGAATCAGTGAATAAACACATCCAGAACACACTGTAATTGATATAGCACTTACAAGTTAGTGCTGCCTCTTCTTGTAAAACTCCTGCTACAAAACAAGGCTTTACTTCTATCAAAGGGACCTGAGGGGAACAGGTAAAAAACATTGCAGGCTGAAGTGTATAATAATTTTGCTGGCTGAAGTACAAAAGATTCAATATTTCTAGTTATCTTACTGTATTTTCCTAACATTCAGGTTGCAGTTTCCTGAAAGCCATACTTATTGCTTTGAGTATCAGAGCTGAGAGCCTGAACTTATTCCATCACTTCATGTTGCCATCAGTGAATTTATTCTTGAGAGCTGAATTTTAATGTTAGAGGATTCATTTCCCCACAGATAGATGTGTACTTTTCTCCTTTGACTGACTACAGAGAGAGTCTAACTTGGCCATCCAGGAGCTGTGCATCCAAGGTGAGGTTTAGATAAGGGTCTTGCAATTTGCTATTAATGGAACCATTAAAGCACTGATACCAAGCAGGAGAGGCCTAAGACTTCTGAAAAGACCAGATCACCAAGCTGTAAATAATTTATTTTCAGGTAAATGTTAGCTAATTATCTTTAACATGGTTATGACTTGAGCTCTTGCTGGCTGAGGGGCATCTTGTACAGTCTTTTGGAGATGATAAATGCAGGTAGTTGTTTTCTTTCAGACAAAGGCTTGTTTACGTTTTTTTTTTTTTTTCATTTGGCTGCAACAGTGTTAATTTTGCAGGATCTTGACTTTGTGGTTTTGTTTATAAACAGGTGTTAATCGTGGGAATAGTCATTAGGTTCAAAACCCAGCTCACTGTAGAAATACTGAGTGCCATCAGGGAGAGTGTTGAAGTGGTGTTAATGTTTTGCACAAGAGTGCAGCTGAGAGTTGATGTTACTTCTGTGATGGTTCAAATTAACTCATCTTCCAAACAGACTTGCTACTGATTCTATTCTTCTCTCTTTCAGCCTAGAGAAGGCTAAAGGGGAGACCTCATATCAATCCACAGTTTCCTCACAGGGTGAAGCAGAGAGGCAAGTGTTGATCTTTACTCTGTGATGACCAGTGACAGGACCTGAGGGAACAGCCTGAAGCTGTGTCAGGGAAGGTTTAGGTTGGATATTAGGAAAAGGCTCTTCACCCAGAGGGTGGTTGGGCAGTGGAACAAGCTCCCCAGGTCACAGCACCCAGAGTTCAAGAAGCTCTTGGATGATGCTCTCAGGAACAGCGTGTGATTGTTGGGGTGGTCTTGTCCAGGGCTAGGAGTTGGACTTCAGTGATCCTTGTGGGTCCTTTTCAACTCAGGATATTCTGTGATTCTTCCTAATTTAGTTTGGTTTTGATTTTATTTTTTAACCCATTTTAATGGCAGTATTTTTCTGGCTTGACTAGGAAAGAGAGGCATGCTGTTGTAGAGAGATGATATTCTAGACAAATTAATTTTAAATCAGAGCAACTTATGAAGGGCATGGAGCTGCATTTTTTTGAGGGGATATAAGCAGATAGTTCTTAATCTGTTTTCTCTTTAAAGATTTGTACAGATGATTTGGTCTAAGGGAATTTTCAACTCCATGAGTGAAGACCACATTAGTAGCTGTTTGAAGAATAGCCATTCTGTTCCACAGATCCTTCCTTGTTCACCTACTGCACCTGTAGCATGTCCTCTGTGAGATTTTCTTCTGACTTTTCCCTCTGCTTTGTAACTGAGTGTATAATCTTACACATCTGTGTTTGCCTTTTTGTTTTCTGAAAGATGTTGCTGTGATGCAATCTTGGTTCTAGTCTTAAAGACCTTAGTAGTCTTGGTTGTTTGCAATTCTTGAGAAACAGGTGTTGAACATTATAATATGGTTCAATTTATTGTTTTTCTTCTAGTTTGACACTGTGTCTAAAAAAGTTGAGTGAAAAGTGAGCAAAGAAATGATTTCCAAGGTTTTGTTTTATTTGATCAAGCATCAAAGATAAAATGCTGACGTTAATGCATTGAACTGATCATTGTCTTGTGTGATTGAACTGTGGCTTAGTTTCTGCATGCTACAGCAAGAAGATACTCAACTGAAATCTCTGCTTACAGTTCAACTAATAAGGACTTAAACAGTTAACTCATTTACTTCAAGAGATGTGCCCATTGTGCTGTTTCTCAAGCTTTCCCTGTAAATTAATACAGTGTCAGCTGAAACACCAGAGACCTGTGCTTTTGCAGGCAGATACAAACAGCTCTGATGCAGAAATCTATTTGAGAAACCAGGTTGCAGTACTTTACCAGCTAATGCATCCTGGGTGCTCCCAAGATGAGGAAATCGGTTCTGCTATAGCCAAACAGGTTTAATTTTGTTTGACTGCTTCCCAGAAGCTTGGTTTACTGTCTTCCTCTCACTTTCTGTTGGAGTTTGTTTTTAGTGTGTGTGACCAGGATACTCAGGTTGAAGTTCACTCAAGAGTCTGGACCTATGTGTTTCTCTCCAGCAGTTTTGAGTGTTACTTATCTTTCTGTACATGGTGTTTGTCATGGCATCTTTTCTGATGTTCCCTCACAGCTGTGCAATATTTCAGCCTGTTATGTGGCTTTATGTTTTGTTTTTCTTAGTGCTCTATGAGTTGCCTTCCAAACTGAAGCTGTTTGGAGAGAGTGGCGAGTATTTTACGTGTCCCTGGTGCACTTTCAGCAATGCTCTTGAAGGCTTCTGTCATGCAGAAAGAAGAATGAATGGTTTTACAATGAAACAGCTTCCTTGCAAAAGAAAGACCTTGGATTTCCCTCCTCATAGGCATGTTACTAAGCTACTTGTTGTTTTTGAGAAAAGGCAAACACTGAAAATTAATAACCTGTATGTCTTTGTGCATCAGGTTTCCAGATCTTGTGCAGCAGGCTGCTTCAAGTTTTCATGCTTTCTGTGCTGCTTCATATAAATAAGTATTCCCTTATAGATTTTTCTGGAGTGTTCATGGATTTCTCTTTGCTGGTTTGGACCCTAATTCTTTAAGAGCAAGTGTATATGCTGTCTGAAGTGTCCAAGGCTCCAGTTTTATCATCATCTGGGATTTATACACTCTCTCTCCCTTTCTCTCTCTCTGTTTTTCAGCTACTTCTCTGGAATAAGAGTAGCTGTAGGAAAAAACAACTGAATCTACCCTGTCTCCTTGCATTTACCAAGCAACTGAATTTCAGTGAAGCCCCAGGGAGAGATTCCACAGCTACAGAACAGATGCTTTGTTTGTTTGTAATCTGGGATTTTATTTCTTCTTTAGACATTTGATCTGGCTGCTTATCCTGAGGTGTCTGCTTGTTTCTTGTGTTATAAGAGCAAAGAGAACTTGATCCTTCCTCGAACTAAAAGTCCTTCAGCAGTGGTCACAAACACCAATTTGGGATATTGTGGATGCAAAAAGCTAGGTGGAAGTGTCAGTATAGATGTTAAATTAGATTAAGTGATGGCTAAAAACTGTGAAATTCTGATCTTCATCTGAGTGACAGTTGTTACCATGGGGAAACATTAGTTTGCAAAAACATTTCTCTTGATGTAGCCCAAAGAAATAGAGTAACTACAAACTGTGTAGAATTGATTTATATTTTTTTTTCCTGTATCTTCAACAGAAAGGAGAGGGGAGGGGGAAAGAAACCTATTTTCTGGGGCATAATCAACTTTATACAACACAAGTGAACCCTGGGTTGTATTCTTTCTCTGAAATACAAATACCTTTTGTGATAAAAGCGATACCTTTTATAAGAAGGCTTGAGAACTATTGGAGAAGGAAATCAATGATGTATTTGACTGCACTTCCCAGAAGTCTTTGTGTTGGTAGCAGTCTGGTGGTGTTTGCAATGGGGTGAGGTGAAATATTGAACATGGTGATGTTTATATGAAGTCTTTCTCAGAGCTGCCACAGGATTTGTTGACTGTAGCTATACCAGACAGATTTTTGGCAATCTTCCTGCAAGGTAACTCCAGCCTTGCATCCTCTGTGCTTTTAATAACCCAACTGGCTCTGCAGCACATGTGGAGTTCAAAATAAGATTTTCCTTTAGTAGGGTTTTACAATTGCAACAAGGTTTTCGTGTTCTTCCTGAAGCTTCTAGTTCAAAACTACTTGTATATCTCTGAACTCTAGATTTTCCATCTAGTGACAGTCATGCTCAAAGGCTATCTTGTCTTTTTTTTCAACACCTTAACATAGGAAAAGGTTTTCAAACATTTTATAGATCTTATTTTGAAGGCATTTTAAACCTCAACTATTTTAAGAATTTGTCCTGGATTTTTTCACTGCCTTTGGAGGTTTTTTTCCTTTCAGAAGCCTTCTTCCCATACTCCTCTCACTCCCCACTCTGTGTTTTCAAACGACCTTCTGTAGAATTGGAAACATATTTGGCTTCTGCAATCTCCTAGTTGTGCAACCAAGGCATACTCAAAATGCCTCTAAAATACAACTCATTTCTATCTCTGCTTGTTTCCTCCTGGCTGTTACTTCTGATTGTTTCCTTTTTGGTAACTACAATATTTTACAGCTCCTCCACTCTTGCCTTTTTATGTTCCTTTTAAAGCATTTTCATGCAAATGTTTAAATTCCTGAGTCATCTTGTGGAAGTGTTTTCTTGCCTTAGTTCCCATTTTTCTTCTTGCAACACCCTCACTGTGTTGCTCTTTTACATAAATTCGTGCAGAATGTGCTCACACACTGTTATTGCTGGGAAGGTGAAATATGTTAGTCCAATAAATTAATTTTTTTTGAGAGATTTATCTTGGATTTATCCAGGTGGACTTTGTACTGTGCTTCTTATTACACTGCCAAGCAGTAAAACATTGAGATTACTATAAAGAGCATCCAGTGTCCAATTTTGGGCCACCTTGACTCACATCAAATAGCAATGTCTTTCACAGAGAGCTTCCAGTGATATTGTCATCCACTGGCTACTTATTTCTGCAATTGGATGCCATTTGGAGATAAAGAAATGGTTGTATTGGAACTTATTTCTTGGAGGAGCAGTCCTAGACTGAACTATATCCAGACACTGAGTTTGCAGTTGTATTAGGAGAGGGACTTGGAGCTTTGGGAAGGAGGTATAAATATCCCTGGATCTGCATCAGCGATACCTTCTGCCTTCAAATCGAGCTGAGGAGCTCTGAAATGTTTTAGGGTAGAGGGTGGCTCCGCCTGTTCCTAGAGGGGTGAATGTGCTGTTATTCACAGACTTGAGTCCTGCTGTTCAAGTTGACTTTGTGCCTGCCTTCTGGTCACAGTGCTCTGAAAAGTGCAGATGAAATATGCCAGGGAAGCAGATGCAGGACAGGTCCTAGAGGAGCGTGGTGAGCTACGAGAGGAAGGTGACTGTTCAGGCACATCAAAGAAAATACCAGGTCCAATTTCAGACAGTGCACGTTCCAATTAAGTTCCTTCAAGTCTGGGGCATCCTGTTTGCTACTTAACAGTAGGTATGTGCTGTACCAAGGAGCTTTGAAAGGCAAAATAAGGCTACTTTGTAGCATGTGGTAGGTCAGACTGATGGTTGATGCGTGCAAGTTAATGTCCAGCAGGAGGAATAACACGTGCTCTTTGCATTCTTCTTCACTAGCTTCACAGCTAACTGTGGTCCACAAATAACAAGTGGTTTGGTATCATAAAGAAACATGACTGCCAGCAGGTTGTGAAAAGAACAAGGGAAATTAGACTTGAAGACAGTCAACCTCACTGTGGTGTGCAGCCACCTGGAAAGCAGCGTGTGCTTCTTAGCCTGCTGCTGACAAGAGTGTAGAGATGGAGGTGGAAGAAGCAAAAATAATTAGTGGTATGGAAAAATTCTGCTAAGAGGAGGCGTGCAAAGACTGGGAGCATTCTCCTGGGGACAAAATGACTAAAAGAACCACTGAAGAAAGCTTCAGAATGGATTAAGTGGTATACAAGTTGAATTGCTGGGCCAGTGAAGTTTTAATGCTCTTCTCTCCCACACTTTCACATGACTGCAGAAGTCAAGAAGTGCTAAAGGCAGACATAAGAATCATGGACAATAGCTGAGGACAGTTGGAGGGGAAACCATCATGGAGAGCAATGTGGCATTTGAACGAGCAGTATGAGAACTTGTCTGGTTGTGTTTACACAGGCAGGAGCTGCAGCAGAGAGGCAGAGGTGCTGTGTGTTGGGGAACAATCAGAATAATCCCAGTGGGCCAGAACAATCCCAGTGAAAAACTCTGTGAAAGCTCTGAGGGGTGTGCCTGGTGTCTGCAGTTTTGTTGTTTAAACTCTACAACACCTTTGCTGGGCAGTTTCTCCTGAAGTACCTCCAGGTGCCCCCTGGCTGAGTGCTGCCTCTCCCTTCTTGGCTCCCCTGACCTGGAGAGGGCTCAGGGAGCTGCTCAAACCAGGCTGAAAGCTGCAGGCATTCTGTGACTTTCTCTTTCCCTGTTTAAGATGTAATTCCGAGTTCCCTATTTGGCTAATAACAGTATAATCCAGTGAGGCTTTCTCACAAAAAATGGTAGTTCTAAATTGCCTTTTAGTAAAGTAATTTTCAATTTAGAAATGTGAGGGTAAGTGCTTTCAAAAATTGGTTCTGTGGGAGTTGTTATTCAGCATGGTCAATATCGTTACAAAAGGATGAAGGATGTTACTACAGATGTGTGAGAAGTTATGAGAAATGTTAGCCCTCAGGTACTTAAGGAATTGTTTACTTGGTTCACTGACTTTAGCTTGGTTTAAAGGCAGAAAAAACATACATCTTAATTTTTGAATGAATTTGTGATTTTTTTAAAAATTTTTTAATGATATGAGTGATTTTAGGCAGGTGTAATTTTATTTGCTTTGCACAAAAACGTAAATATCTTATACCAGAGAACATAGAGAAACTGCAACTGCAGTTACAGGATTTTTTTGGTTTTGCTTAATTTTCTGCATATGTAAGAATGATGTCAGTTACACAACTCTTGCATAACAAAACCTGTTTTCCTTGTTTCTGACACTGTTTAACAGGATTTGTAAAGGCATTTGTCTTTTAGTTTCTAACAGCTTTGTTTCCGGTGTACAAAAGAGTTAATCACCCAAATTACTTATTAGCACATGAACACTCCTGGGGCACAACAACAGCCAAATGAAGCATCTAATTCTATTAGAGCTTCTCCTCATGTCCACACAAAAAGAAGTAACTTTTAACATTTTATTTCATGATTCATAACTGCTGAGGAACTGGTGTTTCTTGGCAGGGCAGTGTCTTCAATAGCACAGCTGTCTGCTGCTCTGATGTGTATGCAATATGTACATGGCACTGCAGACTCTGCTCTGGAGCACTGAGAAAATGAGATAAGGGTACATTGGTGATAAAGTTAACTACCCCTGTATTAATAACTACCTTGTCAGGGCTGCTGTATAAATCTGTTTGACCTACTTCTACCCATAAAACCACAGTGACGGTCTGTAATGCTGCTACATAAACTCACCAGCTTCTCATGATGAACTGCTCTTAACAAAATTCACTGAAGGCATTTCTTTAGCATAAGCTGTATTTATACACAGCAGCTGAAAGCTGCTTAAGACTAAACATCTGTTTACAATTGCTTATGCTTTATCACTGCCTGGTGGAGGGCATTGTGAAAGATACTTGAGCACATGTCTGGCTTGCACCATCTTCATGAGGTTGTTTTTTTTTTTTTTTTTTTTTTTTTCGGAGGCTGAGTGCAGCTTAACCCTCTCTGAGAGCAAGAGTTGGCCAACAGTGACCAGCTTTAACCACCAGGCTGAATTTGGTTATCAGTTCATCTGCTTGCCCTGAGGGAGGCTGGATGACCATTAAGTGCTAGGAAACTAAAAGCTGAAGGAATTAATTGTGGTGAGGTAAGCACTGTCAAGGATTATATGATGCAAAAAACCCACCATCACTTTTTCAGAAGGTTTTTGCACAAAACACCAGAGAGGTGTTTTTAACTCATAGTGTCCTCTAGTGAAAGCAGGATCACTGTAAAATACGGGGAAGTATGTGTTTCACATCTCAAAATTTTATAGAAACCTTTTTAACCTGTTCAAAAGCAGGCATTTCACCAGAGTGACGTTGTTAGGTTTTCTGAACTGTGGAAGAGCTGTCTCAGAGGAGCGTGGAAGGTATTTACATATGTCATTTATTCCATAAAACGGGTAAGGTGTAATTAACTCTCAGAGCTGATGCATGTTCTGGCTCTACTGAGTTGATATAATTTAGTTAAGTTGCCTATAGTAGATGGAATTAGTTTAGTTATGTTGCCTGTAATAGATGTGATGCTTTCTTTCCCTGTAAAGTGCCTGAGTGCTTGACTAAGATGCCAAGACTCCTCATTGGAATGCAAACATCACCAAACACTTGTTTGCTTATTTTAGCACCTCCATCTCTCCCTCAATAAGCACAAAAAAACCCCAAACCCAACCCACCAAAAAAATCCAAACAAACAAAAAAACCACAACCCCCCCCCACCAAACAAACAAAAAAAAACCCAACCAAAACTTTTTACTTTTTTTTAAGCCTAAAACAGGAGAGTTGTCACTGGTGAATACTTAAATTCTCATGATGAAAATACCAATACTACAAAAACAAGGAAATTAAATCATACCATTAAATCATAAACACCATTAAATCATGGTGTTTCCTCTGGATCGAGTGGAGAAGAGGGCTAGAGCAGCCTTTCACCCTGGTATTTTTCAGTGGTGTGTGCTGCTGTTGTGTGATGTGGCTCTTGCATATGCAATGACATTGTTTGCTGTGCTGCATAGATCTGGACTTGCCTCAGGTGACGGGATTTGGGATGAAGTTGTTGGGGAGTTTGAGTCCAGGAGATCAAGGTTGGAAGTCAAAAGGGAGACACATAGAATTTTGTGCTTTGAACACTTTTGCAAGACCCAGAGTTGCTGTAGCACCAGAGTGCATGTGCCTTTAAGAACTGCGTAGCAGATATTACACTCACTGTGTAAATTCAGTGTAGCATCAGTACAAAAAGAACTTTAGAAAGACCCTTTCATCTGAAAACATAATCTGATTTTTGAGAAGCACTGAAAACCCTCAAGCCCTCCTCAGAAGAATGCAGGCAGAGAAGGTGCTGCCTGGGTGGCTCTGTGGATGGCTGCCCACTGAGCTGTGTGACTCCTTTACATGCTGTAGAAACTAAAAGCTGAAGGAATTAATTGTGCTGAGGTAAACACTGTCAAGGATTATATGATGCAAAAAACCCACCATCACTTTTTCAGAAGGTTTTTTACACCAAACACCAGCAGTACCTGTTCTGCAGAAGCACTGGCACAGCCATGCCCTGCTTGGTCCTCTTCCCTAAGCATTAATAATGGCTAGTAATGGAACAGGCAGTGAGGCCAGGGACCCCTCAGGCTTGATCTGATTTTGTGTGCATGTCTCCCCTGTATAAATAAAAACAAGCTTAAAATGCTTTCACATTCAGCTGATAGCAGTCAGTTCTCCAAATCTTTGAGTGACTGTTTCATGATTACAAAGAATTGAGATTGAGATCTCATCATTGTACTGGTGCACAACTTTCAAGAAAGATAAACCCAGTGAAATAGTTAACCTCTATTGAGTTACTTGGTTGCTGGCTCTTCTGACTTTTTGTATTACAAAAAATGAATTTCGTTTGTGCAAACAGAATACTAAGTCTGTAAATGGTTCCTGTTGCTTCTCCAGTTACTTGACATCAGCTGGCAGAATTACACATTAATAAGGCATTGCTTCAGTTTTGCCTGACTCCAGTGGCTGTGGAGCTGGTTTCTTGTTGTTTTTTTTTCTTATTTTATTTTTCCAGGGCAAGGATAAAAGCATTTCTTAATTTAACAAACCCAAAATGTTTAACAAATCACTGTACCTAAGATACTGATGGCTAATCTGCTTTGTGACTCATTAAGAGACACTCTAAACACTTTCCTCCAAGCTCTCCATAAGTATTTGGAAAGCTGCAGGCCTGACTGACGAAGGGGTTTGTGTTAGGACAGCTGTTTGGAGATGGTGAATGCTGTATAATGTGGCATTGCATATGACGAGGGGTGTCTCCAGTAGCTGTGCTGCATATTGAAATGATCCAGTGCTGGGTCAGTGAGAGTCTGGGAAATGTCTTGGTACAATAGGAACAATAGAGAGTGCTATTTTATTTCTTCTTCTTTTCCCAGGTCTCACTTTCTAGGACAGACTGTGCTATAGAGCAGCATTTCTTTGTAGCTGAGCTTGAACCTCTCCTCTTCAAACCCTAGACAGGTTTTTTACCTTTACTGTGACAACCAGAACTGAGCAAGGCTCAATTATGGGAGGCCAGACTGGATGCATGTATAGCTACTGGATTTAGGTAGCTTAGGGGGGAAAAAAAAGGCAACAGTAGGAAAAGAAGGAAGGGGAGGAAAGCATGAATGGCTCCAGGGACAGTAGGGCTGGAAAAATCATAGCAAGCAGAGAATGGCCTGGCATCAAAACTGCTGCCTCTACACTTCACTAATCTGGGCCACTCATGGAGATGAGGACCCTCAGCCTCTGCATCAAGCTTCCTTTACTGTTAGTGTTAGCACTCAGGGAGCCCCAGAGAGCTCCAGGGACACTGGGTCTGGGAAAGTCATGTCGAGGGAAACACATCAGGGCACTTTACTTCCTCTCCTCATTTTCAATCTGGGCCAGCTATGTGCTGGAGACCTCAGCAGTGTCCCTCTGCTTCCCCTAGTGCATAGGACCCTGAACATCCTGCCAAACTCACCCTGAGGCAATGCCTCTTTCCCCTGGCTTCACTTTCCATTCTAGCACATCCTAATTCTGATTCATCCTGCTTCCTGATAGCTAGGATCCTTCAGTCTTTGCCTGCCAGCTGAGTTTTGATCCTTGCTGTCTCCTCCCCCCCGTATTCACTGTGCCACTGCATTGCTTTCTCCTGCAGAGATCTCCCCTATCCTTCTCCCTCAATCTTAATTCAGGACTATGTTTTCCTTCCCTTCTCCAACTGGCTTTGTCCAATCTTCCTCACTGGCACTGTTTTTCTTGTAGGTATAGGACTGACTTTGTACCTGCTCACAAGCAAATGTTTGCTTGTTTGTGCATTGAGGTGTGCTGGGAGCTTGAGAAAGCTGAAAGAAGGGTCATGGAGCTGTTTGGGGAACATCTGTTTCAATATCTGACACAGCAACTGCATCAGTCTGTCAGAGCAAGATGGAACAGCAATTTGAATTCTATCCACTTGGTGAAAGATTGAGTAAAGGAGAAAGGTTCTATTTCCAGACGCTTAATAGGTTTTGGGTTTCTTTTTGTTGGGAGCATTTGAACAGAGCGTTCACTGGAACTTTTCTGTATCCTATCATCTTAGTTTACCTGAAATGCTGTGCAGTTCTTTGTGCATTTACACAGGAATCTGGTTACTTCAACCTGTGGTCTCCTGGTACAATACTGTAGGTTTTTAGAATTGAGAGTTGTTTGTAGCACACATGATGGGGCAGTTCAGGATGGGGAAAACCTGCCAAAATTAATAGTGTGATCTTATCACTGCCATCTTTTGAGGGAAGTAAGCAATGGTAGTCTTATCCTGGCTCTTAAAAAAAGGAGTCTTCAGGACCTTCTGGCTCAACTTCAACAGCTGGTTGTGTGTCTCTTAGATGATACTGTTTCAACTTGGAATATAAAATGACATCGAAGGAGGAAACTTGCCTCCTTTCACAATCTCACTTTTGCTGATTTCACGGGATTTTACCCCAAATGGAAGCAAAACAAAATGGATATTGTGTGTGTGTGTGTGTGAGAGAGAGAGGAAGACAAGCTCAGAGGCAGCAACAACCGAGCTCTCGAGCTCTGTAACTGGTGGCTTTCTGCAGGATGCTGCACTACCTTGTTTGCCTCTTGCTGGCAGGCTGCCAAACCACCCAGGCGGTTATTTCCATCTTTAAAAGAGAAAAAAAAAAAAAAAAAAAATCATTGTTTGCTACTGTGCAGATAACTAGAGCACATGAGATTAGTTTACTTTGTATTCCCTCAGCTGAAGGCCCAGATAAATTGCGTTTATGGCCCTGCTCTTTTTGGAAGCCCTTTACAGGTCATCAGTTTTCATAAGGGTGTTGGGAGCAGAGGTGGGGAACCCTCAAGTTTTCACTTTTTTCTAAGTTCCGGGGAAAATTATTTCCCTCCTGCACAGAATGTCTCATGTCAGGGTTCCATGCTGGTAGGCTGGTGGTTCCTCCCCAGCTCCCCCCACCTTTGTAAGGAAAATTTATGGCTTTATTCCATGTAGGACTGATTTTTGCAGCATTTTAGATCCCTTAAGTGAAGTTAGCTGTCATATATTAGTGGGAAAAGCTGTACCTTCAAGGTAATGAATATTCTGAAAAGTCATGTTTTAGTGTTGTTCTGTGGTGTAGAGGGAATCTCTAATAAGATGCATGTACAATGCCAAAAAATATACAAGTAGGAGGGTTTCTATATATTGAAAGTGCATTTTTCTGGTAGAGGGTGTTGCTGGCCTTACTGCAATGTCTTTATGGCAAAAAAAGCCAGGGGAACTAACAGCAAGTCCTTTTAAAATGAATTTTCCAGCTGCTTTTGAAACACGCCTGGCATGGCCACAGTTATAGATATGACTTCCGTTAGCAGCAGAAAAGGCTGTCATTCAGTTAAAGCAATAAAAGGGTTTGAAAATTCAACGATTGAAGTCTGAATTTGACCAGGATACTTAGACTAACTTGGAGTTTCTAAGATACCATGATGAGGACATCTGTAAACATTGCTTATTCTTAGTAGGGGAAAAAACAGTGAGGGGGAAAAAGTAATTCTTTTTAGATGAAAGCAATGTCCTGTGATATTTCATCATGGAATGGTTTGAGTTGGAAGAGACCTAATAAGATCATTAAGTCTGAAATCTTTCCACTAGATCAGATTCCTCAAAGCCCCATCCAACCTGATCTTGAACACTTTCAAGGATGAGATTTCTGCAGCTTCTCTGGGCAAACCTGTTCCAGTTCCTCACCACCCTCACAGTAAAGAATTTCTTACTTATGTCTAATATAAACCTTGTCTTTCTCACTTTGAAGCCATTTCCCTTGTCCTGTCACTACCTGCCCTTGTGAAAAGTCCTTCTCCAGGTCTCCTCTAGGCCCTCTTTAGGTACTGGGAGGCTGCTGGAAGGGCAGTTCTGGTTGCAATTGCAAATCTAAGGGAAATGTATGGAAGCTGAAGAAGCACAGATTTATATTTAACCATAATGTGAATTTCAAGGCAGTTTTAATATCCCTTATAATCTTCAAAGACTGTGGTTAGAGCTGATGTGAAGATTAAGTTGGTATTGTGAACGTTCCTACTGCAAATGCCCTGGATCATTTAACTTAGTGCATGATCAACTCCTCATCTTACTCCCCTAAATAATTTCAGAACAGCTTAAATGTTACTAAAAACTCTTCTAAATTAAGGCTAACATCTCTCTAGCTCTTAAAATGACCTTTCCATTTAAGTTGAAAATCAGAATTCAAGCTCCCTTTCACACTTGATCCTTAGTACAGTACCCTAACCTTGCTCATAAACACTAATCTGTCTTACTTAATGTATCCTTTGTGTTAAGTGTGTCCTTCCCAGATGTTGTATTTAGCTTTCTTTTGTGTTATGAGGTTTCTTTTGTGTAATATGAAGTTAAAATTGGGCAATAAAGTAACTTCTGTTTTTTTCTCCATGGTGATTTTTGACTTGCCATAGTCACCAAGGAAGTTTTTATTGCAGCATCATTAAAATTTTTGTAAAAAAATTTCAAAAATCAATGAAAATTTAAAGGATCTTTTTTTCAGCAATGTGAAAGTGTTGATAGGTTAAAACCTATTTTTCAGTTGTAGAAGATTAATCCTTGTTTTGTCCTCCCCTTAAAACCAGATAAGCTTCCTGATTCAAGAAACTTCCTAGACTGATCCCATGTGTTAGTTTTTTTTTATTTAAAAAATAAAATTACCTCAAATTTTTGTAAACATTAGTCTGGATCATGCATAGAAAGCAGGTTCTTACATTAAGGATTTTTCTGGCTATGTGCAAACCATACTTTTCTTCTTTTAAACAATAATGAATGCCTTTTAAGTATTTTATAAACTATGAAGTATGCCCTGCATCCACATAGAACCAATACTGTTTCATACAAAATAAGAGAATATTATGAAGTTGATAAAGAAATACTTCTTTAAACAAGCCTGTAGGGCTTGGACTTATTCTTGATGATTTCCTAGTAAAAGTTCTATTGTTTTTTGATTTAGAATGAAAATATCACAATCAGGGTAAATATCTTTATGAATCTTTCATCTCCATAACTAAAGTTTTTTTTGTTTTTATCTGACATTCTAAGCTTCATAACTATTAAAATGCCCTGGAGTGTTGGAGTGAAATGAGCGATCTGGATGTTTAACTTGCTTTCTGAGGCATCAAGTCAGCTGAACTTGGAGTCTCAGGCTGAGAGAATTCATATGAAATGATTTACCAGGGCAAGGTTTGTCCTTCAGCACAAAAATACCTTTCATTCTTATAAGTTTCCTTTTTCCATTTTAGCTCATCTCCCTGCCTCTGTGTTGAGCCTTTATCCAACAGATGTATATTTTTATCAGCAAATGGATGGAACTGTGAATAAGCTGGGTTAAGCCAATGATTTGGATTCATCTCTGGAAAAAAAATACCCTTAATGTAACATGGCTCAGAAAATGCTCATGTACAGTCTGCCACGTTTAGCTGTGGTGTCACAGACTGAAGGAAGGGCCACCAGAGAGTAATGGGGAGAGCAGATATATAATCTGACCTTAAGTTGCCCTGGCTGTCATATTTTCTAGGAACACAGTGTATGGATTCACTAAAGGAAGACAGGGAGGTGTGCATTTATCTAACCACCATTTTTTAAAACAATATATATATATAGCTGTACACAGATCAACTTCCTGTGAAAATATTGCATGCTCAGTTTAATTTACTATCCTTACTTCAGTAAATTTTATTTCACTTGCTGAAGCTGAAGACCCAAGACATTTTAGCTATTATGAAAGCATATAGTTGATATTTTGGAAAGCATCAGTTCAGGTTAGGTTGATATATTGCAGAGGGAGGGAAATGTCACTGATTGATAAAAGCACTATTTTCTCTTCAGATGCCATTTCACACTTCTAATGCCAGGGAAATACTCCTGATTCATGGAAAATAGAAATATCACAAGTATCACAGACATACTCATAGTGTGTCAGTGAACACTACAAAGCAGTGTTTTTCAGCAGCCCATCTGCTCCTTCAGAGGGAAGCCTCTCTGTTTATGTTTGTTTGGTTGGTTTTTTTCCAAATCAAATTAAAGGTGTGTTCTCTATCAAGACTCTTCCATCTCTATCAAAACCATATATTCAGGACAGTCAGTGGCTTTCTGAGCCTCAGTGGCAACCTGCTGGAAGGTATGGAAAGACTGGAGGGAGATGCTTTAGTTCTGTGAAGCCCTCGATCCCTTTCTCAGGGAGATTTGTGCACTGCATTTTCAGTTTTGCAGAGGTTTTCACAGAGAAATTTCTCCATTTTCCCATTCTTTCTGGGTTGTATTGCCTGCTCTGGGCATGGCATTTCTGCATCCCTCAGAAGAGGCATACACCACCTGGAAATATTGCTCCTCAGCTTTGACTATGATTGTATTTGGGACAGAGAATATTTGGTAGAGCAATTATTCTTTTATAGGTTAAAATTGCCAGGTAATTACTGCTGTGAAGGTTGCTTTGCAATATTGTAGCTTAAAATTCTCCTCTAAGGGTGAGTTTGTCCCAGCTGATGTCCATATGAGAGTCACATTGCAAATAGAATCTCCTGCGTGAGATACATAGAACACCTTTGAACAAGCCACTTTAAGAATATTTTCTTAAAAAATAGTTCTTAGGTATGTTAGGGGGCGAAAAAGAAAGGGAAAGCTGTTACAGAGGCATCTTTCTCTTTTATTGTCACAAGAAAATGTTTGAAGACTGTACTCTTTGTTCAGAGGGCAAGTTTATGGAGCGTTTGCTTCAGCAGAGTAAAAATTGTCAAGGATGGATGTCTGTGTTTAAGTGCTTCACATTGTGTTCATGTTTTCTGATTCCTGATTCATTTAAAGGGCTCACTGGTTGCCTCTTATATTTCCTTAAGCGATTATGCCATTGAAAAGGTGAATAAAAAAAGCAAGAAATCCTGAATTTAACTCAGTGGGAGGCTTTAACCATATGTATGTTTAAACTAAACACTCTGAAAACTCCTCTTCCCACTTCCTCTGCTCTCCATGATAATTCTCATTTATTTAAATTATTTCCAAGTGGAACCTCATATGTGTGTTTCATTACCAGGATACCCCAGGACTGTGAACAGAGGAAAATTTTGCACAACAGGATGGCAATAAAATACAGAGATGGTAGGATGTCTTGCTGTGTGACTATTTAAAAGCCTGAAGTAAACTCACCAACGTTCAGAACTGTGCTCAGCAGTAGAGGAAGTTGACCTTGATACAGTGCTTGGTCATGTACCTTTGCTTTAGTCGGGTAGTTTGGGTTTAGTGGGTTGGAAACTGCTGGACTTGCAAGCTTTGCTGCTGGGTTCCCCAGCAGAGTGTGTGGGTGAAAGGCCTACCTGCCTTCCCTTGACCCAAAGCTTGCATTTGTTCTGACTTTATTTCTCTGTTAGTGCAGTGTGGTGAAGAAGGGAGTCTACCCCACAGTAAAAAAGCTGCACAATCACAACCTCTGGTATCATGTTCGAAACAAAAAATTATCTCAAATGTCTTCTCAGTCCCCAAAAGTCTATTCATTTTATGGAATATTTAGGCTCTCTCTTTGACTGAGACACACACGCAAATTTAGTTAAAATCTCTCTCAATTTTGTTGTCCTTGTTCCTGAGACAGCGAATCTAGATGTTAATAGAAGTCTATGTCATGCTGCTTTCTACTTCTTGCCATTCCCACGAAAGACTGTGACTACATGTTCAGGATATGTGCTGAAAAAACCTAAATTTGCACTTCACAGGTCTTGCTGGAGTAGGAAGAAATTCATATTGTTCTTGACATCTGGGGAGAATGCTAGCTTTCTCAGAAAAATAGAAAAACAAACAACCTAATAGGTTTGTACCTTACTGCTATTTTTCCAATGAGTGTTTTGTCACCCACTGGGGATAAAAATGCATGTTCAGGCCTGTGGCTGACTCTGGAGGAGTCAGGCAAGCAGGTGTAGGGATGGACAACACAGCTTTTTTGTTCACTGCGTCCTGTTTAGGAATGACATGTTCCTGAGTTTTTAGCTTAAAACTAAGAAAACAGCGATGTTCTCCCCCCTAAAAAAAACACCAAAAACCCATTTGTAATCAAATGTAAAAGTACTTGTAATACTAGTTTGAGCAATGATATTATGTTTGCATTTTATCTCAAAACGTGGATGACACTTCTTAATGTTTCAGGACACGCTACTTTCTTGGTCTTCTCAGGCTGTGTATGGGGTAGAGCTTTTTTCCAGCAAGCATGTCTTGGCAGTAGAAAATTTGGGAAGAATAGGTAACTTCCCATGACTTCTGAATGGCTTCCAGTTAAGATCCTGGCTGCTGGTGGCAAAAGAGGACTCAGGGCAAGGGAAGGGCTGCTTGTGGGGTCACCTGGATGAGGAAGAGACTTGGAGAGGTGATGGGGAATAGTGATTTGACAAAATCTCTGAGTGACTCAGACCTCCTTAGGGAGAAGAGGTTGACTGAGCATGACTTGAAAATGGTCTGAGGTGACAAAACCAGGCTGGAAATGTGGGCCAGCTTGCAAGAGCACAGCAGTCAGAGGGAGAATTCTGCAGCAATTCTGTTCTATCTGACACTGTCACTGTGTTCTCTATGATAAAAAAATAATAAAAATCAAGGCTTTTTTATTTTTCATACCAAAACACCTCTAATTTTCTTTGTCTCTCCTGCTATTTAGAGATCTTTCTCTGAGGAGGAGGTAAAGACCCACTCATCTCAAGACCTTGGGGTCATCATAAACACCCTGGTGTATGTCCTGGCATTTTACAAAGGAGTAGATATATTAATGGAAGGCCTGGAGAATGAGAAGAAAACTAAGTGTGAAGATGTGATAAAGTGATGAGGGCAGAAATGAAAAAAAAAAAAAAAAAAGAAAAAAGGAAATTCTGTAGGTAGGAATAAGTTGTGAGAGTGCTTCCAGTGGTTTAAATATAAACAGTGCAATTACCCCGGAAACATTTATTACTTTCATGGAGAGTTAAACTTAGTGTTCAATAACCAAATACAATCCAGTAAGACTGTGTTGTCCTGAGTAATGACCAACCACAGGCACTCAAACTGCTGTCAGTAATGAACTGTTTCTCATTCCTTCCTTCTTCCCAAAAAGAGAAACAGAAAGAAGTGATCCCCTTCGTTCTGATGCCTGACCACATGGGATGCAAGTACCAAATGTTATTTCTGTTTTTGAGGTATCTAATATCAGAACCTGGGTTAACCTGAATCTCAGAACTCCATGGGAAGGGGTAGTAGAAAATCACTTGAACAAATCAACAATTCAGAAATAACATATGGTAGTACATGGTAGAATTGATCACAGAATGATTTTGGGAACATATGTCTCAAGAGCTGGAAGATGATTTTACTGTTGAGGGCTTTATGCTGAGACAAATAAAATCTTCTTGTTTAGCTGAATATGGTAAAGCATTATATATGCTTGAGGCTCAGTGTTATCTTCCCTGGGGGAGGAGGGAGTTTGGAGCTCTTTCGAGGGGACAATTAGATCCTTGTTCAAATAATGTTTTCAATTCAGCCCTTTCCCTCAGAGAAGAGTTCACGGCTTTGACAGATCTGTTTCTTTCTATTGACCACCTGAGGATTCATGGATTTCATCCTGGAAAGAGCATCAAAGATCTTTGAATGTCAGCTTGCTCTTAAAATACATTTTCTTCAAGAAAAAAAATGTCATTCCTCTGAACACAGGAGCTGTTTCTAAAATAGGTAATATTTTGAGTAACTAGATAACTTTGTTTGCTTAAACAAACCATATACTCCTCCCATGGTTCCCTTCAAAGTCTATCCATCATGCTAAGAATTGCATCTCAAACCTAGCAAGTTTAAGAACTAGTCTGGATTTTCCACCATTCCTGATTCCAGGCTTGATTCAGTGTGGATCCTCTTCTTTTCTGCAGCCCTGCTAAACCTTTAATGTTCACCTTCAGCTCTAAAAATTTCAGGTTTTGTACAACTCCAGGTTTATGAAGTGTACAGAGTCATCTTTTAGAAAATAAATCTCCAGTTTTAACTTTGTAAATCAAAGATTCCTCATCCTATGTAAGCAGCATGACATGAATAAGGTTGGGTCACTGAAGATTTTTGCACACTTGTTCCCAGTTAACTGGTAAGAAGTTAGGAAAACTTGGTGGTGAGAGACCCTTTCACCTCAGACAGCAAGGAGGTACAGATATGTATTTCTCTGGTAAAGCTGCTTCAGGTTGTGGTGTGGAGACTCTCACTCATACCTTGACTCAAGACTTCAAAGAATTAGGGTTTTTACAATTATGGTGATATGGGATGTATGCTTAACTTAGTACGGCTGTGTCATTTACAAAACTCAGTTAATCTTACTGATGTAGTTCTGCAACTTGGGCCACCCCCTTTAGCCTGGACAGTGCTGCATTTCAAGTGTATCATCATCTATGAAATGATAGCTGAAAAGAATGTGCTTTATTCTTTTTAAGGATTCTGAATTTATTGATTGCACTATGTCTTGTTTTACCTTTGCAGCACAAGAGATTGCTGATCTTGTAATCCCTAAACTACCTCTGTCCTTGGAATCTGAACATTGTTTACAGTACCTGGTACTTAAATGCTTGTCTTCCTGTTGCTTCTGCTGAGAAGAGAAGGGTGGGAGTGTTGGGGAATGGGTTTTTTTTGTTTTTTGTTCCTCCCCTCCGTGTGTTAATGCAAACTGTTGAACTGACTTCTTGTAGCTTCTAGGGAAAATGCAGTGGGTTTGCTTCATGTATTCTACTCAACTCAGAACTTGTGCAGAATAGAGATTATCCCAAAATGCTGGGTGGCTGCATCTTGCCCTGAGAGTCTTGGGAAATTCTTTCCTTGAGGCAAGTGTGAGGCTAAATCAAGCCACTTATGTTCAACATTATGTACTCGTGGACTTTAAATCTGTCAGGTGTGTGTCCTTCAAAAACAGAATGCTTTTGTTGGCTGAGTGGTAAGCCAGCAGCTCTGAAGATGTATTCCCAACTATATAAGATTTAATAATGCTTTGTCCTTATGTAAGACTTTATTTTGCTGTTGTCTTTCAACTTTTCTCTCCTTTCCTCCTCCACAACTAGGCTAGTACTGAGTCCTCCCAGCAGTACAAAAAATGAGCATGTTACTGCTCAGTTGACATCTTAAGATGGGTTCAGATCTTCTGATCCACAGGTTTCTCAGTGTTGTCCTACTGCTAAAATCAACCACCTTCTAATTTTTTTTTATTTTATTTTTTTCCCCCCTCAGGATTGGACATCACATGTCTTGTGGTCTGTTGTTAATGTAATACTTCATATAGCAATTGCTGGGCCAAGTCAGGTAGTTTCTTCTCAGTTAACTTTTTTTATAAAGTCCAAGTTGGATTTTACCAGAAAGCTGCCAGTGAAGTAGCAAGAAGGCAGATGTTAAGGGACTCATCTGGTATTTCTGCGAAGAACTTACTGTGGGGAAAACATATCTTGCAGCTTTTAGAACTAAAATGTCAACTGCTTTTGACAGTCTGATTATGGAAGTCCAGTAGGCATCGACACAGATGCTCGGATTGGCACTCTCTGACTGAATAGTGATTTTAATTGAAACAAAACCAACTTGTTGCTGAGCCATCTGGGGTTAGAAAGAATTACAGAATGGTCCTGTGGGGTAAAGTATGCATGTTCCTTTAATGGGATATGAAGTAACTTGGGATAGTCTAGTCCTTGGTGAGGGAAGGCTGTGCTTCCAGTGATACCTCAGAGGTGAGGAGCCAGGCATTACCAAAGAAGCTGCTGTTCTTCTCCAAGCTAAATTCTTAGCTTTCTTCCCTGGGAAACTGATGGTGATGTCTTTAACTTAACTAAATAAATACATGGCTGTAACCTTTGACAGAAAGGTTATTTTGGGTGAGATTTCAATGTCCTCTGGCTGCCATACCTTGAGAGTGTAGTCTTTCAGAGAAGAGTTTTAAATAGACAGAAATTAATCTCATTTTTGAAAACCAGAAATAATATTGCTGCATGTAGATGCTTTAAGCAGTCACAAGGCCAGGTGATACCTACTTTTAAATTAAAGGTGGATATTGAGGATTAAAATGCCTGGCTCCTTGTTTCATGCTGAAGTGTTAATAGCTTTTTTTTCTTTTTTATTAAATGTAGATAATCTTTTAAAAATAACACAGTCACCATTCTGTCTTGACTAAACTGTAGGGACTTGTTAGATGGGTTCCTGCAATAGGTTCATCTTCTACAGGATGTCTTGTGTTGGCTTAAAATTGTTACAGAGTGAGAGGTCTGTCCGAAGCCAGATGTCTTGCTAATTAATTATCTTTGCTTTTTAAAGTAAACACATTCATTGTAATATGAAATTGTTACCTGTAGTTTCTAGATTTTGGGAAGTAGATTAAAAGTCTTCTGTTGCTAGAATTCTTCAGGTAGACAGTCAATACAACCCAATCTACTGCCTTCATCCATCTTTAGGCTAAACTATATAGATTGAGCTTTATTCTGTACCTATTGTTAACTTGTTAATTCCCTGCATGTTGAAATGACACATCTTTTTATTTGAATTCCAGCGCATAGACATAAGAGTTCAGTTGGTTTCATTACAGGGGATTTTCCTTCATGTTCTCTTGCATTTTCTGGTACACATTCCTACGAGGGTATAAAACCAGGAGGACATGCTACAAGTGCTCTGATAATTAAAAAGGTGTGATATAATCTAAATGCCCCTACTAATTTTTTTCTTTCTATTTTGTGGCATTGGGATGTATTTTGATGCCTGGAAAGAGTAATTTGGTGTCATTTAAGTTGATAGGGGAGTTATGATGAAGGTGGCAGGTAGAAGCTGCTGTTCCAATTAGTTATGTAAATAAAGCCAGAGAAGCCTGGTATTTAAGGAGTAAAGCTTGTCTAAAAACTATCCCAGTTATAAAAATATAAGTCAAAATAGTCTTAAACTATCCACAGTCCCCTTTCCACAAACTTGGAAAAAGCAAAGGAGAGATGCACTGCCCGATCACGGGAAGAGGTGTGTGGCAAAAGCATTTAACTAAAGATGGGAGAGGAGGCTTTTCTGAGCTTAAAGACATGATGTCCCCATGCTCGTGAAATGAAAAGCAGCCTTGCAGTAAAGAAATGAATGTCTTACTGACCTCAATTAACATTCCTCCTGTTTGTGCCAGGACTGAGTTTTTTTCTTCAAGCCTCCTAGGTGCATATTAGGTGAACAGCAGACAAATGTAAATGACCTCATTTTATCACTTGGATGGCATGAATACCTCAGAGTCCACCTTTAACTGAATTAGAAGCCTGGAATGAAGAGCTATAGCTCTCTGTGTGGTCCACAGGGAGAGCTGTACTCTTGGGGTGTCCTGGATTGCTCTCTGCACGCTTCACTGATCACACAGGAACACGGAGTCACAGCTCAGCCCAATGTTAGTGTAACTTGATGTTCATATATGATGCATCTCACCCCCATGTGCCCTCCCTTGAACTTTTGTGTCTCTTAAAAGTTTTCTTAAAATATTTCTAGTGTTCTCTTACAGGAGAGATTGTTTTACTGTGAGATGACAACAAAAAAAAAATTACAGAAATCACAAACAGGGTGTCACTTTGTCTCTAATTCACAAGGAGATACTGGGCCTATAAATCATGAAAATATAATAGCTGCGACTGCAGCCAAATAAAACACCTGTGGCGGCTTGTAACCTAAATCTATAATATGTAGTGTCTAAAATTCAGGTTAAATACTGTGCCTCTCCAGCATTATACAAATAGACTGGCTCTGACAATATGAAAAATTAATGCAAGTGCAGAGAAGGTCTTGAATCAATTCTCAGCCTGCTTTTGTCTTGGTAATGCCTCTAACTGAAATATCAAGTGTATAAATGTCTTGCTGAAGAGTAGGCCATCTCTGAAAATTACCAGGGGGTAACTTAGCTTTCTCTCATTTGGCTTCTGTATATTCGGAAGAGAGATGCTTTTCTTTGCATAGAAACAGTTAATTTGGGTTGCACAATATTTAAATGTGGCAGGGGAAAAAATAGACAAACCTATTTGTTTATTTATTCCACTATGGGAATGCTGTGGCTGCACAAATAACTTTGATGTGCTATCACACTGTATTTCTGAACTGTTTTCAACCCTCAGCCATAATTACATATGCTTTATTCTGTTATTTATTTAATATGCCAATGAATAGGTGAAGTAATGAAAACAAGATTTCCTGCGATGTCAATCTCATCAAGTATCAGAATTTTTAGCTAAAGAGACCTATGCTGGTATGTAAAATCCCTGATAATCATGAATTTAGAAGTCCATGAACTTTCATAATTTTATTACTATAAATAATGAAGTGGCAGGCAGGAGTCAGTAATGAGCATCTTGTTCATAGTTCCTGATTTGTCTTCCAAAACACTCCCTGGCTTCTTTTGCCATTTAAGTTCATAGTGGTCCCTGGCTTCTGTTAAACCACTCTCTGGCGCCCTTTACTTTTACCCAAGATTCGCATTTGTTATTTGCGTTATGGCAAACTTAATTTCACTTAAACTTAATTTGATCCATCCAGATGGATTTATTTTCATTATGGACTGTGGGAAAGGTCAACAAGAGATGCTTTCTCAGTCGCTAATCATTGAGGTCCCAGTTTTGTATCCACATTTTTATGGGACTTGCAACTTGCAGAATATGTAGAAGCTGTGGGAGAGATGAGGAAAGCTGGCAGAGAAGGGAGGGATCTTTAAATCAATCTCTGAAGTAGCTACACTAGGGTAGTACTCTCACCTGCTGCCAAATTGCTTCATATAAAAAGCTCACTGAGCAGGAAGTCTTGGTTCCTTTTCTGTTTTAGGGACTTTTGCAACACATGAAATGAAGTTTGATAAAAGCATGACAGCTCTTTGAGCATGTTTCAGGTGGTTAGGTTTGTTTTCTTTGTGGAATTTTACTAAAAATGTGGTCTGAATACGTATATGGAGAAAAACTGTTGACAGTTGGGCTTGGTTTAGTTTTGTTGTGGTTTGTTTGTGGTTTTGTTTCTTTTTTTTGTTGTCGTTGGTTTTGTTTTTCTAAGCTAAAAGTAAGTCCTCTAAAGCTAAAACAGTTTCCTGCTAAAGTTCAGAGTTTTGACTTTACTGAGCTTTCAAAGGTACTATATGGAAAGTACAAAAAAAGCACAGATCGATCCTGTAGTTCAAGTTGTAGAGCCAGGTGCTTAAGGTGTATGAGGCCTCAGCTGGCTGGGTCCCCTGGTCACCCACCTGCCTGAAGTCATGTCAGAAAAGGACTGGCACAGGTTGGATGCCAGGTGTCCACAAAGCACCTCCATCACTACCCTTCCCAGCTGGACAGGGGAGAGAAAATAAGATGGAAAACAGCTTGTGGGTTGAGGTAAAGCAGTTCACCAAAGCAAAAGTGAAAGTTTGCATGCACACAAGCAAAGAGGAAAAAAAAAAACAGGTTTATTATCTACTTCCCACCAGCAAGTGATGTTCAGCCACTTCCTGGGAAGCACAAACAGTGCAGGTTGCTTTTCTTATCCAACAATCCTTAGGGCTAATTGGTTAGCTTTCACTTCTGCAGATTGGCTTGACTCACCTTCTCCTGCAGAAGTCTCAACTTGCCATGTGGGACTTCACACAGCAGCTTTCCGGCCCCAGTGGTTTTATCGTGTCATGTTTCTTTTATGCTTGTTTTTTTTTCTGTTTGGGTTTTTAGTCTGTATAAAAAATGGATAGATGTTAAGCAAAGATACAAGGTTGTTTATCTCCCTCTATGGAAAACTGCGTTCAGAACACCTATAATGACCTTGGCATTCTGCTTAATGAGTAAATGGAGTATTCGGCCATATCTGATGATGAAAATGAGGCATGCTTAATTAACTTAGCACCCAGCTAATCAGCAGTTAATGCAGTCCCGAAAATTGATAAGTTATTTCATCTTGGAGGGTTCAGAGTGTGCACGTGGAGAAGGGACAAAGCAGGCCTTTATGCCCTAACCACGAAGCAAATATAAATGACAAACAGAAACTGGAGTGACTGGAGGTTTTGATTCATGCCTTGATTCATGCTCTCTTCAGCCATCTGCAAAGTGTTTATAACTAGAATGGAACCTTGCCTGCAGGATGCCAACTAACATTTGCACTGGATGATCTTCACAGCAGCTCTGCCATAAGTGGGACCAGCAAGTTAATTGGGTTCCCTTTAAAAAAAAACAAACACCCAAAAGTGTGGGTTTCAGTTGTAACTGTGTGAATATCACAGAAAAGCCTTCTGGGATGTGATTGAAAGTAAATATTAGGTTACAGTGCCTGACTGGGCACCTGCAAATATCTCTGCCCTGATTTTACTTGGTTACAGACAGTGATACAGAACTGAACAAGATAATTTCTTCCAAAATCTTTCCTTCTCCGCAGGAATTCTTCTGTTGGTCACAGGAATGACTCAGTATTCAGAGCCCAAGCAGTGATGTTTGAGGAAGAGGCCATCAATTTATTTTCCTGCATCACAGGGGATAATCAATGGAAATCTTGCTTTCACTGTTCATGTTCAGAAATCACAGGTTAACAAAAGACTTACTACTGAGTGCAGCAGGAATCCTCTTGTTTCACTTTTTCCCTTTCCTGAGAGCTGGGTTTTTAACAGTTTTTTTTTTTTTCTTAATTTTAAAATATTAAATGGTTTTCACACAACATCTTGATCAGCCAGTAGCAACAGAGAGGTTTTTTTTCTTAGGATTTTTACATGTATTCGAACAGCAGAAAGTTAAATGTGCTAAATGATACAGTATCTATGTGCCCTGAATCAGCAGGAATATATACAGTGTCTAGATTTTGGTTTCACAGCTTTTGAGTTGCTGCCTTATCCTTGATTTTAGCAGCAGGTGTCTTTAGAGGCCACAGGATTCACAATACTTTCCACTGCAGGAAAGCAGTCCTGGGTGTTGCAGGCCCTCCAGTGAAAAGGATGTGAGTGGGGAAGATGAGCCCTCAGCATTCATGTCAGGCCTGTGATTCTTTGCAGGCTTTTCTGTCATATAAATCCCTGCAGATGGAACTACTGTTTTCCTCTTGTTAAAAGGCTGGACATTCTACACACAACCCTGATAAACGAGGGAGCAAGTGTTCAAATGTGGAAGGAGTCTACATTCAACCTTTTCTCCTTTGTCTCTGTCTGCTTGATAGTGCTCTCTGTCTTTAAAAATCATCACAGATATAAAACAATGGGGAGGTGATTTTAATTTATTGTGTATGTGTTAGAATACTCCTTTCAGCTTTTTACTTATTTCAGTGTCAGGCTTCAGATATAGTGTTTTGTGAACGGGGGCTTTGCAGACCTACCCCAAATGTATTTTGAATGTATTGCTCCAAATACAAATCCTTTACCTGTCATAAGCAAACTTCATTTAAACTGATTTTTAACCTGATCACTCTACCTTGCCTGTTGCATCAGCTGTGAGGGGACCTGTGTATCAGTTGTGAACCTTCACAGAGTTTAGGAGCCTCGGAATTTGCCTGTGGAACAAAAGGGAAGTTTTGCCAAGCCCCTGCTGCAAAGCATCCTGTAGCCTTTGGAGTGACAGATTGTTCTTGGCAGTGTTGGATTTTTGTGCAGTCAAGAATGTACCACAAAGGTATCGACAAAACATCCTGTCCTCTGAGATGAATGTTTATAGTGATGTCTGAGGAGATTTCAGCTTTTTTGTCAGACCAATACTGCGAAGTGTTCATAGACAGTGACTGAACTGTTGGCAGGGTTTGCAAAGAATGCTAATAGGGTTGTTAGAGCAGTGGTGATCTAAGAACAAAGGCAAGTTAAAGACTGCATGCAGAAACAGTATTTTTAGGCTTACTGATAACTAACTATGTCCTGTGAAGTTTCTAGAGTAAGGGATTTCTGTTATAAAAAATTTTGGACCCCAGATTAGAGAGTTTGTGCAAACATCTGTAACTACAATAGCTGCTTTTTGGACAGCCCTTGGAAGGAATCCAGGTGTGGTCTTTGTGTTTCAGTTGCTGTTCTGCAGGCTTTGCTAAGCATGTTTTTAACTGAGTCTGTTGGCATGTGGGGAGTAAATGCTGGCACTTTATTCTCTGTGTGCTGCTGCTCTGGGGTAGATAATGTATTTTGAGGAGAAAGACACCGAGGAAAACAGTGAATGGCATGTTTTTCTTAGATACTTCTAAGTTTTCTTGTTTCTTAGTATTCTATAGTGAGCACAGTATCTGTCTGCCTACTTGAGGTGACGATGGCCTCTTAGCCAGCTGTGATGCTGGTGCTTGATGACCTCATTGCTGGTACTGAGTCTGCTTCACCAGACCCTCAGTAGTCATTGCTGTTTATCCATATGGTTGAAATAGATTAGAAAGGGGGAATCTGTGTGCTGCCTTTGGTTATTTATCTCTTCACAGTCTGAAAATTATGTTGATTTCATATGATGTTTGATGGTCAGATTACAGCACTGATGAAAATAGAAGTGCTACAGAGGCTGTTACTGAAAAGAACAAGAAAGGAGGGCAGCACCTCCCTCTTCACTGCCATTAACATCCAGCTTTGACACAACAGAGCTGCATCCTTTTGGAACTGCCATGGGACAGGAGTAGAGCATTGGGCTGAGCTGGGCTTGGGTGCCATGCTGCTCTTGGACACCCTTGGGAAGGCAGCCAGACTTAGCCTTTATCAGACTTCAGTTTACTTGCCTTCCTGAGTCGTGCTTTTAATCCAAGCTCCAAGCTGAAGGAGAGCAAAGTAGTGTGTCAAGGGAGCTGTGCCTCCTACAGAGACTATAATACAGGAATCAGAATCTCTTTAGCACGCTATGGTCTTCTGCAACAGCAGGTGATTTGAGATCAGAAGTCACCTCTTTTTCACAAATGGACTGATAGTGATGTGAGAATTGGTTGTTCTTATCTCTAGAAGGACTTCCTTTTTCTGTGGCTGTGGGGAAAACCCAAATATGCAGCAACTGCAAGATAGGCAGGAGGGAGGATGGTTCTTTTGGCACCGGTATGACAGCAAACCTCAAGTGAACACCTTCTCCTGAAGTGAGTTAGCTCAATGATTATAGAGGTCTGATAAGGATTGACTTATAGGATAACTCTTGGGTGTCCTACATTGGATTTGAGTACGTGTATTCTGTCCATGTCCCATGTTTTTTGCTCCCAGTATGTGTTCTTCTGTCCATGTTTACTTATCTTAGATAAATGAGCAAAAATGCTACTCTTTCCATGCAAAAAAGAACCGCCTGAACTCTTCAGAGGCAGCCCAATTACAGAGAGAGAACAGTTATTTTCTGTAGATGTGAAACCTCATTTAGAAAACTTACACCCAATATCATTAATTTAGAATAAAACATGAACACTTGTGTATAAACATCCTTATGTGTGTATATATAGTGTCTGTTTGTGTAACGTGGCTCCTGAACTCACATGCTGTCATAACACCATTTCCTTAGTAAAGGGCTGTTTCCTCAGCGTCTGAGCCTTTCTGGATTAATTAAAACTGAACATCAGTGACTAAAGGTTGTAGTGGTAAAGATGAGATCTCACCAGTCTTTAATATCCCGGTAAGCAGTCCTTTTGATTGCCTCACATTTCAGAGACGTGCTGTTCCTAGGGCTGGGCACAGCTATCCCGTGGTTACACCCCTATTCCAAACCTGTTCAGTCACTTCCAGCTGATAAACTCCCAAATGCTGGCTGAAGACTTACTATCTGCTTGCAAATATTGAAGTTGTGACTTTGTGCGCGGTGTAAGATGCATTCAGTTGATTGGAGGGGTAAGGCAGGGAGGAAGCTCTTTTTCTGTTTAATATTTCTCATTAGCTTGTTGCCTAGAAGAAAGGTTTTTAGCATAAGATGCAGGAATTTGCCTACACACAATTTTCTATTAATTTAGAAGAACTAAATATAGAAAAGACTCCCACTTCCATTGTCTTTTTTATGCTGTTCCTTGAATGCCCCAGTTGGACTTCTAATGAAGTATTTCCTCCAGCTGTCAAGAAAGTTTACACTATGATCCTAACTTTGTTTCCTAGCAACTCTTCATCCTTCTGCTCATGAAGAAGAGTGGCTTATACTTTCAATTAACGTAATTCTAAGCCATGGCCAATGAAAAGCAAATGCTGCTGAAGAATAAATGTCATCCATACTTTAAACAGAAAGCAAAAAGTTCACATCATAATTGCTTATCTGCTCTTGCATTGCTTTCATTTTGATGAGTTTCTCATATGTCTGTGCATTTTAAATTTAATTTTTCAGTCGTGGTTGGGGATGTGGTTGTGACCACCCTCAACCTTTGGGAGTAAGAATCACTGCTTGTAGAACTTCTGTTTAGCAACCTGTCTTTGAACATCACCAGTGTGGGACTTGGAAGGTATTTGGCTGCCTATTTATTTTATTATTTTATTTGGTTGCTCTGCTTTTAATCCCAGTCTCCTTACCCGGATGATGGGTCAGCAGCTTGTTGAACTGGATTATGGTGGGAACGGAGTACAAATCCTACATTAAATATTTCAAATGGACTGCATCCCTGCTCTGCCACACTCATGTAAATCAAGTAACTGAAATACCTGCACCAGTCTCTTTATTGTGACATTTTCTTAGCATTTCTCATCTATAAAACATTAAGTGTTGAAGTATTTTCTCCCATTCTCTCTCACTTTGTTGTCACTAGCATGTTGTGAAAGTGGAAGTTGAAATAGAAGTATCTTTTATCTGTTATTACAGGCAACACATGGATGAGTGCTGTGTGGGAATTATGCTTCCTCTAGAAATTTAGGAAGAGTTAAGCATCTGATTTGTATCTGATATTTCTGAAGTGACTAATGAGATAACATGAAAGCAAAGTTAAAGCTAATTAAGGATTTACTCTTTGGTGATAGACTTCCAGAAGGACCTCAACAGGTTGCAGAGATGGGCAGAGAGGAACCACCTGAAATTCAGCACAGGCAAATGCAGGGTCCTGCAGCTGGGGAGGAATAACCTCACCAGTACAACTGAGAGAAGAGAATATCTGAAGGGAGGGGTGTCAAGAGGATGGAGACAGCTTACAGTAGTAATATATTTAGTGATCTCTTCTTCAATAGAGACATAGAGATAAGAGATAAGAGAGAGGAAATGTCTTTTTTTTTTTTTTTTTATTTCAGCACCATAGAAAAAATACTTATCGAGAATGCTTCCCTCTTTATAGCTTCTGTTACTGTAGCAATGTCTTTGTTCTTATTGATTTTGAACAAATCCTCCCAAATTTTGTTTCCGTTTCTTAATGCAATGTTCGTTTTTCATCTTGCTCTTTAAACACCAACTTACATAAGCTCCCTCATGTATGTTACAATGGTTCTTAATTACCAGGTCATATATTTCTCCCATCGATACTTATATCATAAAATTTGTAAGATGAATGAAATGAAAAGCAAGTTAATATTAAAGATTTTATGTTTTAAGGTGACCCCATGTGTTGTCCGCATAGTATCATTCAAATCCTGATGTGGATACAAGATATTTGTTATAACAATGATTTTCTGTAATGCTTTTCACTGCTTACAAAGCTTACAAACTTTGTTAATACTAATGCATCTGTTTTCAGAGTGAAGTGATGTCTTCCCATTTTACATAAGGGGAATAGAAAGGCAGAAATATCAGGATAAAAAAGTATTAATTTGAAATGCTTAAATGAAGACATTGAAGACTTAATCTTTCTGTGCCTAGAACACAGAGAATTATGTACCTTCAAAGTGCCTCTACATCAAGTTCAAAGCTTAAAGGAAACCTTTACTTGCAGTTTCTCCAGGGCTCCTGCACAAAAGCCTTTTGCTGTGACTGCTTCATCCCTGAGTGGCCTCGTCCTGTGCAATGGCTCATCCATCAAAAAACTGTGAAGGTTTAACAGGAATTTGCTGATACCGCTGTGAAGTCATCTTCAGTATGAAGGAATAAAGCTGTCCCTTAGCAACTAAAGGCTTTCACTGAGTGAGCAGATCCTCCATTAATTAGGGAGGACACACACTTTGCTAGTGAGGTTGAGCAGTGTTTGCTGGTAAGGGAGGAATGGTACAATGTGCAGCCTCATCTTGAGTGTAATGTGTGCAGTTTTGGGCACCAAAATATGAAAAAGATATTTAGCTATGAGAGAGCATCAAAGAGGAGCAACAAAGGGTAGGGAAGGGCCTTGAGGGGAAGCTGTGTGAGGAGTGGCTGAGGGCACTTGGTCTGTTCATCCTGGAGCAGAGAAGACTGAGGGAAGATGTCATTGCAGTTACAACTTCCTCAGGAGAGGAAGAGGAGGGGGGAACACTGATCTCTTCCCTGTGGTGACCAGTGATATGACCCAAGGGAATGGCCTGAAGCTGCGTCAGGGGAGGTTTAGGTTGGACATTAGAAAGGGTCCTTCACCTGGAGAGTGGTTGTGCCCTGGAACAGGGCAGTGCTCACAGCTCCAAGCCTGACAGAGTTCAAGAAGTGTTTGGACAATGCTCTCAGACAATGGTGTGATTCTTGGGCTGTCCTGTGTAGGACCAAGAGCTGGACTTGGTGATCTTGATGGGTCCCTTCCCACTCAGCATATTTTGTGATTCTATGAATGTAGAAATTTTGAGCTGCAGTTAATGCTGTGAGGAGAAGCATAAGCTTCCTACAGCACAGCTGCTGCCTTGGAGGTAAAATCTGAACCACTCTTGATAAACACTTTTATCAACCCAACACCCAGATAAAACAAATAGTTGCTGTTATTTCAGCTGCACAGATATGGATGTGAGACAGAGAATTGAAACTGTGTTAGAAATCTGTGATAATACAGACAAGTGCTATAAGCTCTGGAATAGTTCCTCAGTTATAATTACTTGTGTCTCTTTGTTTCTGGTAGCTTTGGCTTTTCCTTGAAGCCTTGAAGTCCTTTTCTGTCCCACCATCTCAGTCTCTCTACCCTGTGTTTTGAGTCCCAGAGTGCTCAGCTCCTTTGCCTCAGCTCCTTTTTATCCCAGAGTGCATTCAGCCTACTCAGATGCTGCAGTTCCCTGCCTTTAATTCTTTATTTTGGTGTATATTACAGTTCCAGCCTTTTGTTTTCTTTAGTATGTTTCTTGTGTGCAGTACCACTTTTACTCACCATGGAAGAGCTTTTAGCTTAGAACTGTTTCCTGAAGAGGCAGCACTAATTATTGCAAGGGGAACTTGGTCTTATGTCTACCATCATTCTGCCCTTTGTGCTGTGGCAGTTTTATGGACAAGACAGAGCCAGAGAGGGAACCTCTCTTTTTGCAGTAACTTATGTGCAGTACTTACAGCACCACCAAGACATCTACTTGTTGAAAATGTGTTACACTGTAATGTTTGAAGTCAAGGATTAAAATTTGTCTCCTTAATGCTTCTGACTGTTTTGCTTCAATCTTCTTTTTCCCCCCCTCTCCTTTGACTGAGTGAAGTTTTAAAACATGACTGCTCATTGGAATGTGTAACAAGATAATATTGTAGGGAAATGAAGAGGGATAATACTTCTGCAAGTGCTGTGCTTAATGTGATGAAAGACAAGTTTTTGAAAACTCTTTAAATAGGTATTCTGTAGTCATTTCTCCTGTCACTTTTATTCTGCTGTGTGGAAAGTCTTAGGTACACAGGATCATAGAATTGCAGAATATCCTCAGTTGAAAGGGATCCACTAGCATCATTGAGTCCAACTCTTAAGTGAATGGCCATTTGGGGATCAAACCCATGACCTTGGTGTTATTAGCACCACTCTCTAACCAACTGATACAAATCTCCACCTCCTTTTTTTTTTAAACTTGAAGTAGTTGTTGAAATACAGGGGTAAAGACACTGAAACGTGTCAGTCTCTGTAGCTTTATACACTGGGAAATTTATAGAATATCAACTTTATTAATATCTCAATGTTCCTATTCATGTAGTCTTTCACTGACATAGAAAGAAAATAACTTCCAGACAAAATTACTGCATGTTTGTAATTGCTTTCTGTCTTAAGTGGCTTGTACAACTTCTGCACTGACCAGAAATAAGGTGGCAGGTTTCAAAAAGGGCTTTGAAAGCTCCTTCAAGAGTCTTTTCCAGAAGCTGAAAGGCAGACAGCGTTGACCCAAAGGCAAAATGTTCTACACAAATGCTACATCTCCATCATCATCTCATCTCAATTTCAGTTGCTGACCTAGAAGTTCACAGACAGATGGGTACATGCCCTTTTGCTTCTTTTAGCAGTGACAGAACATCCCAAGTACTTTTGTTACATCTGTGCTGTATTTGCTCAGCTAAGCAGCCAGAACTTTCAAATTACTACCCATTTTCTGGTCTTTCCATGACTAGTAAATCACACATACTTCTTTGGGAATGTTTTTTTGCTAAAGCCATGTATGTCCAGTATTCTCCCCTCCTTCAAGTCAAGCTGTGGTTTCAGATCCTTAGAAGCTGTGAAACCTTGCCAATGGTTTCTGGTGTAAGAAACAAACTGTGCCTCCTTACAGGAATTCCAGCAACTTCCTGCATGCCACACTGTTCCATCCTCTGACAGGAGCTTTATACACATACCTGTGAGCCATTAACAAAGTAATTGCTGTTACAATCCCATTAGTCCACTCTGAAATATTTTAAAGCCAGGTATTTGGTCACTTAAGCTGTCATGACACTTCACCACCACAAAAACTTGCGGTTGGACATCAAACAGGATTCATTAACTTTGAAATATATAACGCCTGAAATTACTAGTTCCGTGATTTCTTGATTTTAAGCTGGAGTTGAAGAAACACTCTGCTAAATTTAGTCAGGAGGAGTTGAAGGAGGGGAGAAGAAACTTGCATAGTTTTGATTTCAGTGACTTACTGTACAGAGTGGGATCTATTCAATTATACTAGAAGTGAAGTATGTATGTGAGTAACAGGCAAAAGGCACTTTCCTTAAGAGTTTTAAAAAACTTATGGGCTTGTAAAAGTAGGTCCCATCAACTCTTTGGATCTCAGAAATCTGGAAAATGAGACTGCAGCACCCAGTGCCAATATTCATTTTTTAGAAGTGCTGATATTTGTTCTTCTTTTGAGAGAGCTTTGTGGCTTTAGTGTTTCCTGTGATTTTTTTTAAGATGTGTGTGGCTATTGTGGAAGAATGCAAGTAGGTTATCTTTAAAGAACTGTAATATTGAGCACTCAGATGAAGTCCTGACTGCTGTGGATGATTTTTGAGTCAGTCTGGCAGGGAAGTCCAATGTTTGAAGAGAAAGAGCTGCTGTCCTGCAGCTTCAAATGGAGGTGGTCTGACTGTGGTGTGTGCTCCTGATATGTTACACACAGGGGAAAAAAGCATGGGGTTAAAATGCTCAGTTTAAAAAGGTAACATCATTTAGAGCATCCATAGGTATTACTCAGTGATACAATTATGGGTGGAAAGTTCCTTTCTTTGCAGTTTGTCATTAACATAAAAAAAGTAAATCACTCAGCCTTCTCCTCCCAACCCCCAGATTCTCCCCCCAAAAAGGTTTATAAAATATGTAAAAAATTTCAGTGATCAGATGATGATGTAACACACTCTTGTGTTACTCTTGTCCAAAAATTAATTCTTGTCCCCCAGCCCCTGTAGTGTTTGGATTATGCTCTTTTTTCATCCTCTCTTCCCTTTCTGTTATTCCACCCATTTCTACACGTGTGCTTCTGAAGAGTAGTCTAGGATCTGGTATGGGATTTCCCCACTTTGCTGGTACAATCTAAATGCAGTTTTTCTTTTTTTCAGCTTCTCAGTCTGTCTGCCAAACAGACATATCTATTATTCACATGGTGTTAATCATGTGGACTGAGATATCTGCACCAAAAGATGAGTAGTGCAGAGAGAGCTTTGTGTGAAGAGCACTGGGGTAATTGTCATAGCTTGTGCTGTGCTCCAGTCACAACAGGCAGCATTCACATCATCCACCATTATATTGGCACAGCACTGATGTCTTTGTTTGAGCTCCAGCCAGTTGAGGCACATAATAGCAAGGGAAGAGGCACCAGTGCTTTTAGGTCATGATTTGTCTGACCTATTTCAGATCTAGTTGATGCCAGGATGAGATGACTCATGCCCTGTGAATGCCCATTTTTCTCCACTGACTGGAAAGAGAATTGAAGGTGACTCCTGCAGACTGAGGCATCAGTATTTGTTGTGATCCTTCCGAATCCATTTAGGCTAGTCATTGTAAATTTAGCATTTTTTTTTTTTCCAAAAAATGAAACATCAAATACCAGGGAATGAGATGAGATGTATTTTTGCATCTTCTCGGAAAAAGAGGCAGAGAATTGGTTAGTATTTGTAGCATTCATGGTAAAAAGGTTTAAAGGGGGAATGAATCATTGCAATGAACCATGAAATGTGTAACAATTTTCAGCTCTTCATTTGCTGCCTCACTTGACATCCTTGCCATGTGCCATGTCTGCTCACACCAGAAACGGGACTGCTCTGTATTTTTCTACTTCATGCTATGGATGTGTTTGTTTTAGCCAAAAGTAATTTGAAAAATTCACCAAGCCCTTTCACACCCTTCTGTTAGCAGTGGAATTCAGCGGATCAAGTAAAATGGGTATTCATGGAAGAGACAGAGAGATATTACAGGTTATTTTGGAAATGTATCTTTTATCCAGTTTTATTTTCTTGTCCGTTTACTGGGTACTGAGGAAAATACTTTGATTCTAGTGAGAAATCTGTTATTGTAGGTGGTATGTGATGAATTAGTGGCTGAGGACATTTTCTTTCCCCTTCTCCTAGGAATAAAAGGATCATATAAGAGAAGAGAGAAATTTTAACAATGTCGAAGTAAAATGGGTATGCCAAGAGGGTTAATGAAGGCAAAGGGGTTAATTCTTAATGGATTTAAGCTGATAAATAGTGCTTCTCATTAACCAAAATTGTTGATGAACCTGAAAGGAAACTACTCTGTGTGGAAGGGAACGATTCGTTGTGAAAATGTTTACCAACGAAGCAGCAAATGTTTTGCACAAAAAAATTTCTTATTTACTGCTTAACCACTCTAGTAACATTAGTCACCTATCGGTAAGATAGCTGTTAACCTTGCTCTCACTTTAGGCATCAAGTTGAGCAAAGATTTTTAAAGCTAATTGCTTAATGTAGATTCATCAGTGGTTTCCAGAAGTTCCACTGAGGTTTGAGAAATAGAAAATTTCTGTTCCTCAGAGTCTGTGCTATAAACTATGATTATTCTTCGTATATCTGAAACTCAAGGTCCCTTGCCAAGGTTGCTGATCACTTCTGCCAGAATTTCTCTAATGTGGGGTAGAAATCTAGAGGGTGATGTTGGCTCAAGTCCCACTGTCAGCAGGAAGAAAATACTTAAAATTGTTGTACAACTTTATCATACTACTTTGAAAAATCTGAGTGGCATTTCCTCTTAACATATTATTTTTCATGTAAATATATATGAGCATACAATATATACAAATGAAAGTGTTACTAATAGCACCTGTACCGAGGTGTGATGCAGAGAGAAGAAAAAGAACCAGAACCGTACTAAAATTCTGCTAACAGCAGGAGAGGAAACATAAAATGCTGATTTCTTTGGTACTAAGCTCTTCTCTTGCACGTATTTTACTGTTGACTCTTGTTTGCTAGTTCAGTGCAGGCATTAGATAATGTGGCATATCAGGTTTGTGGAAATGGGTATGTTCTTAAAATGTATTGTGCAACATGAAAAGAGAAAATTACGGAGAGTGAAGGTATGCATACTGAAAATGACTCCTTGATACAGGTCAGGAATAAGATGTTAAAGTCAGTAATTGTTGCCTGGATTCATTTGCTGCGGGATGTGATGGGCATCTAGTTGAAAAGTTGCTGTAATTTCTGGTAAGATTACAAATCCTTTTGCCTGTCTGATGGACATGTGTCATTGACAAAGTCAGGCTAGGTGAACATTCTAGCTACTTTTTGTTAAAATACTTTTTGTAAATTAAATTAATCAGGGGTTTGTGTGACGACTGACCATAATATGGACTGGTAAAGAGTGCTTCTGGATCTATACCACTGCTTCAGAACAGCCAGCTTTTCTGGCTTGTGATTCTTGTGCCCTTGCCCTTGAGGAAACTCTTCTTATTCAGGTATCTTAAGTTAATCAAAATATTGTTCACACGAGGCATTCAGAAGATTATTTTTTATTTGAATTGTAACCTGATAATTCAGTTGCATTGATTTTTGCATTTATAGGTATCAAATCATTCCCTAGGAACCTGAAACTGAAGGAATTAATACAGAGAGGGGCTCTATGAAGAGTATGAATTTTATTGAGGAATGACTTTGTTATGCACAGTGCCACCCAATCTAACACTACTGATGCACAGCTACTGAGTTCTCAAATGCTCTGACCACTCTGCAGCAGCCCACTGTATGATAGCAATGGAGTAACAAGATGATTTTAAAAACAGTAGGTAATTTTAGATGCTCTTTAGCACTGCAACATGGTTTTCCCTTTAGCTAAGAAATAGCAGATCCTGAGTGATGTCCAAGCACATGGCTTTGCTGTTAGATGGAATGGATGGTTGCTATTGCTGACTGGGTGAAGAAGGGCATGAAATGAATCCTGTGGCCCTCTTGGTGTAGAATGGAGCTTTGCCCTTTGCTACCATGTTCACATTTTCTCCTGGCATTGTCAGGAACAGCAAACCCTCCTGTTTGCAAATCTTTCCTGTTCTTTCTTCCCTGAGCTGTACTGACTGGGTCAGGTCTCTCCTCTGCTCGTCCCACTTCTAATACTGCCTATGTAGGACAGGGGATGAGCGTGCACCAAATGTGGGAGATGGGAGTTTTGGGTTCCACCTGATGTTTCATCAAATGGCAGCATGCAAATGCAGTTTTGTAACTGTGGAAATACAAGAAAGATATTGGGAAACAAAAGAAACGTGGTTGAGGGGAATTATTTTTACTTTTGGTTGTTTGGGTTAGGAGAAAATCAGTCATCACAGCAGTACCCAGAAGGTTTTGTGAAAATATGTGCCAGGCAGAGGGTTGGTGGGAGCATTTCAGTCCTCTTGAAAAGGCTGTGTGGCCCACTCTACACAAAAGGCTGAATACAACCAGCACAACCTTTAAATAGTAAAACCTTTAAAAATGGTAGCTCATGTTTAAGAATGTTTTGTCTGGGTTAGAAATATTTAGGTTTGAAGCTAATCTCGTGAAGTGGCTGCCTGAGAAGACAAATATCAAAACCAAAAATATTTCTTCCCCCTTCCTTTCCCTGAGCTTTAATTGCTGAACACAATGATGGTATAGGACATCCCTTTGGTCAGTTCAGGCCAGCTCTCCTGGTTGTGTTCTCTTCCAGCTTCTTGCACCAAGGGGGGAAGAGTGGATGGGAAAAACCCAACCTAAACCACCACCCCCCCCAAACCCCTTCATGCTGTGTATGCACTGCTCAGCAGTAGCCAGGACACTGTTGCGAATCCAGGCTGGTTTAGACATAAATCCAAAGCACACTGTGATGGAGGCTACTATGAATAAAGTCAGCTTTGTAAAATTAAGTAGTCTAACTGTGCAGTTGTTTTACTGTGGTTGTTCATTACAGCTGTGCCTGGTGATTTGGCTTCCCTGCATTTCTGTGGCATTCAAAACTCTATCATTGTTACTGGGTTTTTGTGTCCTTGAAAATGACTTCTCTGTGTTCTTGGAATCTGTCACTTAAATAACCTGAAGCTTTCCATGCCAGTTGCTGCTTGTCTGATCAAGATGTACCAAGTTAGAAAAGGGAGGATGTGTCTGATAATTCCAGACAGACGGGGTGGTCTCGTCACAGAGGCTACGGAGGGTGGCAACTAAACAGATTAAACTTGATGAAGTCATTGACAGACTTGCACAATTTACATACTGATGCATATCTTTCTTGCTTCCATCTGTCAGCATGCCTAATTCATTTCATTACTCTGAAATTCACTTGACATCCCAGGCTGATTTTGTACCATAATTCACCTGCTGTGCTACTTATGCTCTTGAAACAAACCCTTTGAATTAAAGCTATTTTAAGTACTATGCCAGGATTTCTTTCATCCTTAGAAGAGGCTTTACGTGTCTTAAAATTGCAACATGAACGAGCTTAGAATTATAGTAGCCAATGACTTAAAGCTGTTTAAAGTCCTGTCAAGTATTTATCTTTTTAAAAGTGAATAATCATAGTCTTAATGGTTTTAAGATTTTGCTATTAGTTCTGAAATCAAGCAAGTAATACCACTATGAGGGGTTGACCTTGCCTGTGGAGCATTAGCTGGTTGTTTACCTGCTGCAAGGATCCTCTGACTAGGGTATTTTGAGCACGAAACTGTAAGATAAACCTGTAACAACTTGTTTTTCATATACAAGGTAATTCAGGGTCACTGTTGCTCAGAAGACTGCTCTCATACAAATTCTGAAGTTATTCCTGAGCTGTGAGTGCAGTGAAACACAAAAGTGCAGTGACACAAAATTTTAAAGTCGCTTCATTACGGCAGTTGTTGTGACGAAAAAATACTTTCAGTTACCAGCTGTGATGCTTTGGGAAATGGAAACGTTTGGGGATTACCAGTCCTCATTCCTGCTCTGATGTCGTTAACTAATGGACAAGTATGGAATCATCTGTGAACCTGTCAGCACTGTTGTTTTGTTTTGCTTGGACCACATGCAAAAATGGCTGGCTGAAGCTGTTCTGCTGGGAGTATCTTTATGGGAGGTCCACCATAGAAGAAGCACGTTTTACTTGCAAGAGGCAATCTGATATTCCCTACAGGTAGGTCAGAGAATCCAAGGTGTTCATGTTAGCCTTCAAGTATCAGAGAGGCTGTATATGCTGTGAGACTTACAGGACCATATGCACAGTGTGTGTATTCAAAAGACTTAGGAAAGATGGGTCTGATGCTGCTGCCAACCCTTACTTTAGTGCAGATGGGTTAAGTTTCAGTGATCCACTGAGATCCTTAATTGCTGTGTTATCTTTAAGTGATACATTTTTGATTAATAAGAAACACTGAGTAAGAAAAGATGTTGATCAAGAAATGCTGGCTTGTTTGGGAAATACTTTCTCATATCACTGCTTGGTAACTCCTCAAGGGAGCGGTGCAACCAGTGATGAAGTCTCTGCAGGAGTTCCCTTTCACATGAATTAACTGAAAGTCTGTAGAGAAAAAGGCCAAGCCTTGGGGAAGTTATTGTTTTATCTTTGCAGTTCCTTTATCTCTCTTTTGAGCTAAGCTGAGGGAATATCCGTTTCCTTGTTTCAGGCATTATTTTGGTTTTTAAATTAATCCCCTGTAATACTCCATTCATTCATAGCTCCAATTAGCACAAGAGGTGACTTTGGGGCTGGGGCAGCCTATTGCTGTGCTGAGATGGGTCCTGAGGTGTGCTCAGGACCTTGTAAAACCGGGAAAGAAGCCTTTTCTTTGGCTCATGTTAGCCTGCAGGTGTGTTGTGTCCCTGTTTCAGTGTGCCATTCTGCAGCCCTGGGACAGCAGGTGTGCTGTGTCCCTCTTGCCCCTTTCTCTGTTGCACTCCTGAAGGACTTCTTGCAAAGCACAAGTTTCAGGGCAGGCTGGCTTTCGTGGCCAGGCAGATGCTAGGAGAAGCCTGGGGCTACTAAGAGTTCACTTAGAATCATATAATCATGGAATATTCTGAGTTGGAAGGGAGCCACATGAGGATGGTTAGAAGTCCAACTCCTTGCCCCATACAGGACACCCCAAAGGTCACATCATATGCCTGAGAGCATCTCCCAAATCTTCTTGAACTCAAAGAGGCTTGGTGCTGTGACCACTTCCCTGGTCTATGAGTTCAGACAAAGGTTTCAGCCACCCTCTCTGACCAGATACTTTGGCTGCCTCACAGATAATGTTTGTGCTGGCTTCTGACTCACCTGGGGCTTCTATTCCCACAGTTGCAAGTGGCACTAAGTTAATTGATCCTACTCTCACTGCAGCACTGTGTCAGGACTGACAGGATTCCTTTGTGGCAGCACTGTGTGCTTTAACATACAGTGGGAGAGAGGGGTTAAAGATGACACAGGAATGAAAAGTGTCATGGGCAAATTTCTCACACAGCTGGCATAACCTTTTCTTGTATGTGACTAAATAAGTGAGAGTCAGGATATATTTTTGCATGTCTATGCAGCTAGCTTCTCATTTCTGTATGGAAATTGCTTCCATGATTATGATTAGGACATGGAAGCAACCTTGTTTTGCATCAGGTGAATAGTTCTGTGTTTTGCCTTTTTTTCCTTTTTTTAAAAAAATGTTTATTGTGTATTTTTATTAGGGTTTTTTTCATTTAATGTTATGAACTCTCTGGAGACTACTGTTGTGCCTAAACATGGCAAAATAGGAAATCAGCTACCGAGTCTTCCACAGCTGAGAAGAACTTTGTACTACCATGTCTATCCTGAAGTTGGACCTGACTTACGAATTTTAATGCTAGAGGTTCTTAAAAATTTCACTGAAGTGTCCATGAAAATTCATACCTTTTCTGAATGAAAAGATTCTACCTTGATCATCTCGGAGCAGATCTGGTTAAAATGTTATGATGAAGTGGAAGCATCTGAATAAAAGCTTGTTCAAGAAGTGTCTTACTGCTTGAGAAAGCTGGGGATGTGGCCAGCTTTGAACTGCCTAGTCTTGCTATAACTGGCTAGAACTCTCTGTGTTCAAACAATTCTATCCCTCCTCCTTTTGCCCCTCAGTGACGCCTTTACTATTACACTGTCTCAGAAATATAGTTTTAGAGGACTTGGACCAGGAAAAAAAAGGTCTGGAGGAGAAAAATAATACCAGTATGAATACTTTTTAGAGGTTTTCACTTTCTAGGGTCCAGACAGAGCAGCTAAATATCTGGCTATGTTGTTACTCAACATGCCAAGCCTTGCAGAAGCTAAATAAAGCTTTATATAGTAAGGGGAAAAGGACAGGAGATTTGGCACAGATGGTGGAATAATTTCAGTAGTTATCCCAAGAGCACAGTATTATGGCTTCCATAATCTTAGTTTCTTTTATGTTTTATCTTTTGATTCATAATTAGGAAACATTCAGGCCAGCCCATGTGTTAGATGCATCTCTAATGAGAAGGAAGGAGAAGCATTTGGAGGTTATTAGCATTTCACTTTTTCTCTTATCTGCTGTCTTATTCCCATAGAAAGTTTGGCTGCCTCCTTCCTACGATGCAAGAGAGTTCTTAGTTGACTGGCAGGACCCAAAACTTACATTTATAAATGCACTATAAATAACCAGGTAATTTGTGGATAGTTAAGTCCTGCCGAATCTATATCACAACCAACACACTGCTTTTTACTTTGGTTTTCGAGCTCACAAACCTGATTTTCAAGCTCACTCCAGATGCATGGAGGGAGATGTTTGATCTCTGTTATCACCAAGAGTCTCCTGCAGGAAGCCAAGTGCTGACCTTCCCCTCCCCAAAGGTGGGGACAGATGGTGAGTGCTTATGCAGTGGTTGCAAACTAGACCTGATGAAAGACATTTTGTGAGAAGATTAGGGGTTAGAACTGCTTCAGTTCAGTTCAGCTTCCTAAATTTGAGGAAAGAACAAAACTTCGTAGATGGTTCATAATAAACATTGAGTTGCCAAGCTTTGGGGAGTTCTAGTGTTGATCCAAATCATGAGATTAAGTTTTCCTCCTTTATTAGCATTTCAAGGTAGACTGTATAAGTAGAAGTAAACAAGGAGGAAGATGGAATTAAAATCCAGCTTCATTCTCCCCTTCCCTGTGTGCATTTTGGATTGCTTTACCTATCCTGAGTCCAGCTGAGCCCCTGACAGCCCATATTTCTTAGAGGGCCATGGCTCTGAAGAGGAGAGGAACAGATCATGGGAGGAATTCAGGTTACCTGAATGTGTTTTATAGCTTCTGAATTCCTATACTGCAAGCTGCTTTGTTTTTGTAACTCTTCAGTCACTGCTCTCTGTCTGATACAAAAGTTTGGGCCCAAATTCCATGTTTTCTGCTCCCCAGATCCCATGTTTTCTGCTTCCTAATCACACAACACAGGGAAGGGAGGGAGGGAAAGGAAGTATGAATGGAATAAGAAAATTAGTGACCTGGCAAAAGCCACTAGAGCAGACAAGGGGTAGTTTGGGTGGGTAACAGTGAACTGAAACCTTGGTTTGATTAATTTCTCACAATTCATGTTTTCACGTGATTTAAAAAATAAAAATGGAATTAAAAAAGGGAAATAATAGCCTTTTCTAGAAATATCTTTGGAATATTTAAGTCTTAAAAAATTACTTCAGTCCTATGCAAAACAGTCAATTCATTATCTATTAGCATGACAAAAACTGCAAGACATTCAAAATCAGATATGTTTGTAATATTGAGATAATATGTAGCTAATGCAAGAGGCAAAATCTAGAAATTAACTCAGCCAATATTGCAAACTAAATAAATTAGAAAATATTTCCAGACACACAAAGCCACGTTTTATCTATGAACATTTATTCAAAATGAAGAAAATTTAAGAGAGTGATATCTTAGAAACTTTACTGTGTTCAGATTGGAAGATAAACTGATATCATGTGTTATGTTTTATTAGATTAGTCTCTGAGAAAATTGACTTCTTAGAATAAAGGCAAAACACAGCTGCTAACATTATTGTAAATTTCATTCATCAGATGCTTTTTTGTGTCCTGATTTTAATGCTACTTATGAGGTGAATTACTCCTGCTGTATCATCTGTCTCTGTTCTGGATTAAATGTTAAAAAAACATTCTAATTTAACAATATTGTTTTAACTGTTTATCCAAAACTGAAAAAGCAAACTCTTGGTAATATTTCCAAGAATGTAGATGAATGAGGCCTTCCTATTTTGAGAGAGGCTTAGGCTGGGGTTCCTATAAGCAGTCTTTTTTTTTTTTTTTTTTTTCTGGCTTTCTAATAGTCATTTCACTTGCAATGTTTACCAGTTGTTTAAACAGGACTAGGCATAATAGTTCTATAAATATCATGGATCATGTCTTGAATCCTACAGAGCAGCTGTTCATGGCTCTATGAATAATTTACTGCTTAATTACACATATTTCTTTAAACCACTAATTCATAGCAGCCTGTTGTAAAGCTGGAGTGCAATACCACATGACACTGACTCGAAGATCACAGGGCTTTCTAAAACACTGGGATTGTTTTTATTGCTGGTGTCCTTATTTAGGAAAAAACAATCCAGGGTTTATTTTAATCTTTCAAAAAGCCAAGACACCTGACTATGCGACTTGTTACCTACCAACTGTGACCTACCAAAAATATTGTAACCCAACCAGAACAAGGTGAGACCTAACTTCTGACAGCTACAGTGGAATTTTTAGGGTTTTTTTCTTATGATTTGTAATTTATCCAAGTGGATATATTCTATCTATATAAATTGAAGTAGAAGAACTGTCTGGTTAACAAGGAGAAAAAGTTCTATTTTAATAACTGTCAGTCTCCCTTTAATTTAAGTGAATACTGTACCTAAGTTTTCTCATCCTCATAACAAATGCACATAGATTTTAATCCACTGGTTGCAGTATTCTAAGAGTTTTCTATAACTAGGTTGTTTTCTCAGACTTCCAATGCAGTCTTCCCACCTCCCACCCCCTTCCCTTCCTCCCAGGTGAACAGCTCAGCAAGGAAAAATTCTCTTCTTTGGGAAGGTTCAGTCAAAGCCAAGAGTCAAATAATGTGTCAGTTAAGAGTAGGTAGTTGTCATATGTTACTCTGGCATACAATATTAAAATCTGGGGGATATTTCTAAAATGGAAAAAAACTGGCTTGTATGGGGATCTGTTGAACTGAAAAGAGGTTTGCTCATGTCTATTATTATATGACTATTTGTGCCAAGAAAATGATTGTGAAGGAGCACTTCCCATGAAGAATACAAAAGCCTGAGAAATCATCTGTGTATGTAACTATCTTTCTAATGGTCCATTTGCATCTCAGTGACATCAGTGTGTGGGAAATAACATTAGCTTGTACTCTTACAGAAAATCTCCAAAAAGAAAAGCAAAATTAGAAAAGATGTCTGCAGTGCTCTCAGTGCCACAGAATGGCACTGCCCCCTTCTTCCTGTGGAATTCACATCCAGTGGAGGGAATATGTTGTATTAGAAGGTGTTATTACGTTCACATTTGCTGTGATGTCATGATTTATCATAGAGCTAGGTCACAAAATTGGTTTTTGTTTCCCAGGTTTTGGCTTTGAAATCATTGTCTTGAAATGACACAAAACAACTTTATTTCCCAGGTGCTCAGATTTTCAGCTCAAAGCCTATGGGTTTTTCATTGCTGTGCCAACTGATGATACCTCCAGTTAATTAATGAACAATAGAGCTCCTAAAAGTGCACGAGGAAATCAGCAGTTTCATTAAATGAACAAATAATAAACCACTGTGGGCTATGGCAGTCTTGGATTGTCTTTGAATCTGTGTGTGTGTATCTCTTCCCAGTTTGCTTCCACCTACTCCTGGCCAATAGCTGTCAGATCTTGCCTGAAGGCTGTAGCAACAGTCTTTAGAGAATTGCTCAATGTGCATGTTTAGTTTGCTATACTCAAAGTCACAAGCCCTCTTCAGATTCTTCTTCTGCTTTGTGACCCTGTTACATGCTGGTTTTGTTTCCACAGGGCACATATTTTGGAGCTGTTTTGTATTTAATCCAAGGGGCCAAAGAGACAGTAGCATTTACAATGCTTTATAAGCACTGAATCTCTTCTGCAGCAGCTTATTTAATGAAGTCTTCTGTGAAGTGTGTCTTGTTGTTTGAAGCATAGTGAATTAAAAGCCTTGGGCTTTGTTTTGGCTGGAAGTTTCAGTATTTCAAATCCCTTAATTCTGAAATTTTAATTAAAATTTTGACCTTGACCAGGTAGAAATACAAATGGTTTTCTTCTTGCTCAAAAGCCGGCTAAGTCCAGTTTGCTAAATTCAGGTTAAAATGCTTTAGGTATGATTTCATTTGATCTTACTTTGCATTCAAATTCCTAGTACCTCACGTGCACTGCAGATACTCCATCCCCACTGTCTGTTGTTTTATTGTCTCTGTCTTATTCTGCATCATTAGCTACATTGAATTTCCACTGCCTTGGTGCTGTATTTATCCACATACACTGTAATCAGCTCAAAGGGATACTAAGTAAGAATTACCATTTTGTGGAAAATTGCAATTTCTCTGGAGTCCCTGACTGCCCTTGTTGACTGCTGGTAAGTACCATTGGTTTCAGATGACTTAACACAAGCTTTGTCTTGGAGGTGTATTGAGGACATGTGATTTATCAGAGTAGACAGCTGTAGAATAGCTCACAATTACCCAATGGTGGATACAGTGTTTTTGACTCATTAGGAATTTAGGACAAATGCGGTCAGAGAGACTTCAAAGCCCCCAGACTGCCTGCTCTGGAGACACAGAAGAAATGGGAGAAGGTCTGAACCCCAATTTTTTCTTATAGCCCAAGTCTTTCCAAGTTACTGATTCAGCACAATTTAGATCAAATCACGGAATACTTGTTACCAAATGTCTAATTTGTCACTAAGTTCTCTCATGTAATTCAAGCTGAATTTGAATCCATGTCTTTCTCACTGGCTCTTTCAGATACACCCAAAAGAAGAGCCTCTTATTAAACTGGAACTTAAAAACTGCACTTTTTATCTGTCACAGGACATGGCAGTGTTTATACTGATTATACATTGAGAAATATAAACGCGTTAAAGGGGTATTTAAATAAGTAGCATGTTCAAAAGCGAGCAGAAGCAGATTATGGTGTGATGTGTAAATGTATGCACCAGGCTGAGGGCTGTACAGACCATGTGGAGCTGTGCTCTCTTCTGCTCTTCAGGATGTTGAGATTGCAATTCAAAGTGGACAGGTGGTGAGAAAGGAAGAAGTGAAGGAAGGGCAGAGGATGATGGGGCAGGGGAAGGAGAAGTTGAGAGTAAGCAAGGCTGGGTGATCCAGGCAGCACAGTGAGCAGTCAATTATCCCCTGCAGTGCTAGAAGACTCAGAGATGTGCAAGTGTGATGTGCTCAGGGAGCAGAGTGACTGACCATAGCTGTTGCAAAAAGAGTCCAAAACACCCTCACAAAAAAAATGCCAAAAAACCCCACAAACAAACAAAATGCCAAACCAATCAATCAACCAAAAAAAAAAAAAAACAAAAGCAAAAAACCCTACCCAACCAAACAAAACAACCCAACATAACCCGAACTTACCTCAAAAGAAAGGGGACCAGAGGGTGGCCTTTTAAATTAGCCAGCTGTATCATTTGAGTGGTTCAACTGATTTTGCAAATATTTTTGCCCTGGTTGATTGAAAGAGCCATCCAGACCAGCATGGAGGCAGTCTGCACTTGGCTGAGATCAATAATAGTATGTAAAAACTAAGTAACTAACAAAGAAAAGAAGTCCGGTGTCATGATGATGAGCATGTAAAGACTGGTAAGGGGAACTGATTTGTATTGTCATTGAACTATATGTTGTAATTGCTATGTTGTGCTTTTGTTGTGATTTCAATACGTTGCTGCATCAATCTAAAGCAAAATACCACGTAGCATCAAATATCTACATATAAATACATTTGGTGATAAACTTAAAACCTTCCTTGTGCAGAAAATTTAAAGACACCTAGTCAGGGTATTGGACTTGGGCGGATATGGAGGCTGTTTTGTGCACAAAGGAAGGCAACTGCTGTTCAACTTTTCTGTCACCATGTGTTCCTACAAACCACTTGTGTCTTTTTGAGGATTGTCAACTCATTGATCAGATTCACTCCATTTGCTTTTATATTACCTTAAATTATGTTGATTTTTACTTATTTCTCACCTAGATCAAATCCAAAACATTTTTTTATGCTTATGGAGAGTCTTTCTAAAATCTGATGCTGAGCTGGGTTAGGCCACAGGTTAGTCCTTCTGACACACACTAAGCACTAATGAAACATCAATGGAAAAAATAAATTAAACTTGCCAAGTCTGGCAAGTCTTTAGGAATTCCTGATTTTATTTTTTTTTTTTAATAAATGAAGACACTCATATTTCTCATTAAATCAAATAAACAGAGCAAATAAGTGTTAAATTTGTATCAGACTGTTTTATTCAGCATCTTGCATGCCCTACATGCTTCCCATGCTCATGGTTTTTATTTCAAAGCTCATCAAGGTATCTCAGAGTCCCAGACAACTAACCTGTCTCTGCCAGCAGCAGTGTTAATTAATGACACTGCTCACAGTTCACATGTGTGATATGTGGATACCAGTCTTGTGTGATCAGTAAAATTCAGGGCTTGTTGTTGGCTGAAGAGACAGGAAATAACATAGAATTTGGTTACTTCTAGTCATTTTCAAGTGGCTGAACCTCATTTTATTGTGTTTTTGGCACTCTGGTTTTTACTGGTTAATTGGTAAGGGGCAAGCTCAGAAATTGAGAAATCTTCAAAACATGCTATTATAATAACATGCTCATTATAATCATTATTATAATGATGTACCTTTGAGGGTTTGTTCAATTGAATGCAAGAATGACAGTGGCATCTCTTCTTTGCATGATGGTGATTTTATAAAAAGAAAAAAATATTAAGTATTTCTGGATAATTAGAAGAGGGAACATAACCTAAACTTATGAGGGATGTAATTGTAAAAGGTATTGTTTAATGCCTTCTGCCTGTGGAACAAGTCATAAAATAAACTTCTGTGGGATATCTGATGTTATTTGCATGGTGTAGGACTTCAGCTGCATTACTTTCAAGACCCCCTGTGTCCTGCTTCATGTGATGGTCACCCAGCTGCTTTGAACTTACAGCAGTAAATTTTTGCCATATTTTTGCAATATGCTACAAAAAGGTGTCTTGTGAAAAGGGATGAAAAAAAGAACCAGTTGTCTTAAAGATGATGTCACTTCCTTATTGATAAAATTGCTGAAACCATTACTCCAGCCATTGGAAACTGGCATTGTAATATTTGAAATATCAACTAAAGCACAGCAGCAAGGGATTTTTTGAGATCCAAGTTGAGCCGTCTTACTGAGGTGTTGGAAGGATTTTATGATTTGAGCTGGGAATTGGGGTTAAAGCCTGTTCATGCAGGGGTTGTGTTCAACTTGAGAATGGCTGCTCACCCAGGACTGATTACTGACTTTAGCCTGTTTTTCTAAGTCTCTGAAAGGGCTCTGCTGAATTTCTGTCAGGACTCTGTTTCCTCTTGTTTCATGAAAAACAGTTAATACTCAGTTACTCTAACTTCTTTTATTTGCTTGCAGTTCTTTGAAGTGACCCTTCATTGATTCTTGAAGTTCTGGATAAAAACATCAGTGTATATAAACCCCTGAATAGAACTGCACCTTCTCAAGTCGTACTTAAGTCGGGCAGCAGTGTCTTATTTTGAGGAAGTGGAACAGTGGTGTGAACAATTAAAAGGTCCTGAGCATGTACTGTGCAGGTGGTTGCTTCTCTTCTCATCATTAGATGTCCTTTTTGACTAGACTACAGTTATTTCCTATTTTGAAACTAGGATAGCATTCTCCAGATGAATAAGAGGGAAAGAAAGATTATGCCTGAATGTTAAATGCCACTGAGGTTCTTACCAGGCCACAGCAATTAAAAAAGTAGCAAGCTGAAAATAAAAACATTGATTTTTAGCTTCTTCAAGGTGTTACCCATATTCTTTTTCTGTTTTGACTCACCTTTCCCATTTTGTGAATAGCAGAGAAATCTTGTATCATAATGGCACAACAGAAGTTTTGTGATGAACTAAACTGCATCATGACAGTGTATTTACTCTCTAGAGAACAGCCGTATAACTGAGGTCATTTGGACAAGAAGGTAACACATCTAAATCTCTTTTTCTAAAAGGCTTAACATAAAAAAGCTTGCTGGATCTTCTGAGAGTCTTTTGCCACTAGCAGAACAGAAAGACTTTTTTTTCACCAAGTTTTTGAAGCAAAGTTATTTTGGGTCTTGAGCTTCAAAATCTGAAGCACAGAGTACTGCCTCAGAAATCAGTGACATTTTGCTGTGTAAAAGGGAGAGATTGTGCTGCAAGATTTCCTGAGAAGTTGTAGTTTTGCTGCTTAAGTGTGATTAGATTGAAAGATTAGAGAGCATCGGACTTTTTTGGTGTTGGCTTCTGGTGTGTGTGTTTAATGTGACAAAGCATAAGATAAAGGCCTTTTTTTCCCTATAAGTGTTTAAATCTGAAGGCAATATGAGTCATGGAATAAATGAACGGCAAGAGAAAGAGATTGAAAACAAAAAAGGAAGGAGAAAAATCCAGAAACTTTCTGTGGCACTAGGTACCCATTATCAGCATAATGGGACGCTGCAGGGCTGTTACAGGGCAAGCTGAGACAAGGAAGCAAAAGGCATCAAATAACTCAAGTGCTGGGATATGAGATCAAGTAGATCTGTGCTCCATGGCCATCTTCAGGAGCCTGCTTGCCTTGATGTTACCTTTCCAACCTTGATGATTAATGATTATGAAGAAATTGTGTGGGCAAGCATGTAGACTGCAGGTTTACTGAATGTAACTTAGGTTGTAACTTAGTTTGTTCTGGAAAACATTCATCAGAGAGAGCAGCTTTTACTGCTTTTGTATGTTAGAGTTGTCTTGCATTGTTTTGAGTATGTGAATAGATACGAGGCTAGAGCCTTGGAGAAGTGGATGTTGTGTTTCTCAGCTGTCACCAAAATGCAAACAAAGGAGTTGTCCTAAAGGAACTAATTGTTTTTTGAGGCAAGATCAGGAGCAGCAAGCAGCCAGGAGGGCTTTGAGGAGTGTTCGTGTGTGGAAGAAAATTTCTGCATCTAATCTAGGGGAAATGCTGGAACCTTCTGCAAAACCTAAATGCATGCAGAGCTTGGGAAAGGGAATAGGACTTCTTGAAGGTTGCTGTTTGTACTGACACCTGAATATCTGTTCTCTGTCACATCCTTTCACTGCAGCCATTTCTGCCCTATCTCAGTGTCTGAAGCTCTAGAATATGAAAGTTATGCTATTCCTCTTTCCTCAGTGTATAAAGAGGATATTTAATGTCATGTTTGATCACGTCAGCTGACAGCACACAAGAACTGGCTGTTCTAAAAATGTGGTCTTTTTCAACTGAGAACAAAGCACTGGTTATGTTTAAGTAGAGAGTAACAATTATGCCATATTTTAAAGCATATCAAAATTGGGGTGCATTCTCAAACTTTCTCGGGACACCAGAAGTTGGCACTTCATACCTAGTATTAGCTTCTTATATTATACATACCCTTAGCTTCATATATTGTATGAAACACTCAGTGCTATAGGTCCTCATGCAGCATAAAGAATAATGGATGATATTTTGCTTGAAGCTGGTAAGTACTTAGTCCAGCCTCTGAATGCAAAATTCTGTTTCATCCATGTTCATTCCTTTGGCTTGCCCAATCTTTGAAAATGTATCAGTATGAAATTACTCTTCACATATGGATGTCAATTTAAAACACACACCTGTGGGCAGGATCCATCTGTGTCGACAAATTAGAACTGCTTTTAGCCGAGACCGGTTTGGCCTGGCGTGAGGAAGAGGAGCATGTTGTTGAAGTGCTGGGGAAGCTCCTCAGAACGCTCTTGGCAATTCAGCAGACACCTCGTTTTTGTTCTAGGTTGTTTTAGGGTGAACAAAGCCCTTTCTCCCAGGGGCTGTAAAAATGAGGCCTTTAGTACCTGCAGTTTGTCGCTGCTGCCTTAACACTGTTAACAACAGTAAGATTTTTTTTCTGTAATACATCTTTGTGTTAGAACATCTACTTTCTGCTGATCTGTGTTTCCTCTTTGGAAATGTTTTGCATTTTTTTATTTCTTGAGCTAAGTGGTTGTCGTAATAGTGCAGATACGCTCGGTGACTTGCAGTAATCTCATTATGCCATTAATTATTAGTGCTTCATTGCTATCAAACCACTTCTCAGAACAGACCTTAATTTTTCTTTCTTTTTCTTCCCCCTACCCAAAATAACAAATAGCCCATAGGATACGCACAGAAACAAAAGCTGAAGAAGAAGTAAAGAATTATGAAATAACTGCAGTTAGAGACTCCAGGATTAATTTGGTGTATGGTGTGCTTTTTTTCCCAATTGTTATCATGTCTATTAAATTGAGTTTCATTTCTCTTGCTGTATCTGATTTTTATAAACATTCCAGTAAAGGATTTTTTTCTTTATAAAAGGGTTTTCTCCTTTAAAACACTCTAAAACCAAAATTCTGAGCTTTTAGGGCATATTCTAACAAAATTGTGGTATGATTTCTCTGAAGTCAGTAGAAGTTAAGGGGGCTATGTATTCACTATGGAGTTTCCTGGGCCATGCAAATATAAAGAGTTTTGTACTTAGTGCAATAACATGTTTGGTCCCACCGTGAAAAGATGCAGTGGAACTTCTGTCTCTTAAAACTGGTTTTGGTATTTTTGTTATTGAGTGTAATTTGAAATCGTATTTGAAACAACTTCTGATGAAGGCTCAATAGCTTACCATGTTATCCAACAGATACAAAAATGAACTTTCTAAGGCCAGCAAGAAAGAAAGAAAGAAGAGAGCACTGAGAAGACAAACTTGCAAAAAACACAACAAACCAATTATTAGTGAGGACAAATATGGGAGTATAAACAGCTGCTGTAGGACTAAGGTTCATTCCTCAATTTCCTCTTCTAAAACTTTTAAAATAAATCTTATTTCAAGAATCTCATTTTCATTTGATGTATGAAGTCTCCCTTTGCATGTAGCTTTAGATTTTTTGATTGCTGCTTGAACCTGTGCTCTGTGGGAATAATCCCAACAAGGTATTATAACTACGCTTTTGGATTTTGGACTGGTGCTGCAGGGTGTCAGAGCCTGGTCTTGCAAGTGATTTTACAAAGCTGTCATTTCTCTAGGGAATCCGTAATCTGAAAACAAAATACTGCTTCTGTTCCATTCTCATTAACTTCAAAGCTACCACCTGCTTTCTATTGAATTAGTAATGTAATTGCAGGTAGATAATGTCTTTATAGAAGGAGGTGATGGAGGATGGCTCAGGGCATTGCTGTGCTGCTGCAGTAATGAGGGGAATAGAGGTGTGCAGTGGGAAAATACCAATTGTTAGTGCTCAGACAGTGTGTCAGTATTCTGCCTCTGTTAACAAGTACAAGTCTGAGCTCCAGAAATAAGGAAGGAGGTAATTGCAGACTCTGAATGATAGTCTTTGGGGAGGCACTTCTTTCACTGGGATTCTCTGGTGATTTTTAGCATACTGGCTCATATAAGAACTTCTTCTCTCAGTAGGGGAAGAGCTGCATAGGGTCTGCAGGCATTGTTTGACTGGTCACTTCATAAAACTTGAATTATGTTTGCCACCCCTGCATTTCTTTTGGGACCAGTGGGCATAAACCTGGCAGGAATAAAAACAGCCAGAGATAAATGTTTAAAGGCCACACTGATCATATGTAGCCCCCCTATACTTAGTAAAACTGCCTGCGAACAGAGCATTTAATGAGAGATATTCTTGTCACTGATCCCTTTGTGTTATTTGTATTTATTTCTTTTCTCCATCATGCTACTGTAGGTTCTGCTGGCAGGAGGAAGGGATACGTTTTAGGAATTCAGATAAATATCCACTGGAAGGAACCACCTCTGCCCTCTCATCTGTGCTCCTGCTGTTAGCAGGTAGGCAGCAAGCCCCACAGAGCAGAGCACCAACAGGATGTGTTCACACATCTCAGTGGGGCATGTGCGTTCCTTTGTGCTCCTCCACAGTCTGCACCCAGGTAGCAGCATCTCAAAGTGAAGGGGAAATGTAGGGGCTCATCTTGGCTTCTCTCCCAGGCAACAAGTCAATAATATTCTTCTCTGACTAGTAGGCTGGATTTGCATTGATTCAGTTATCTGTACAAGTCCAAGAGGGAATCTGTGCTGCTCCAAGTATTTGAGAAATGCTGAAAAGTTTCCAGGAGTCACTTAGTGCAAGACAAGCAGCACCCTGGGATATATTTAATTCTGATTAAAATAAATTAGTCTCTGAATTCTTGTGTTATCAGGGTCCCACAGTTAGCCCTACTGTGAATTATTGAAGTGCCTCGATGACAGTGATCCTTTAAAGTTAGAATTAATTACTGTAAATTGTGGTGGAAGCAGTTGCCTTTTTGAAAGTTTCACTGCTTCTTTTCCTCATGTTGTGTGTGTTTAAATTTATAGTAAAACCTGTGAACAGATGTGTTCATTATTCTGCTAATGTGAAAAATATAAAAGCTATAATAAGCTTTTTCCTGGAAAGCCAATTTGTGGTGTACTTATTACAAATGCTATTGAATTATAAAAATTGAAAGAATCCTTCAAAAAATACCTTTATATGCTTGCTAGTCTTGGCACTTTTGTGGTGTTCTTTATAATTGTTTTCTACTTTGCCACTGTCACTCTCCAGGTAGTGGTATTGAAACTTGATTTTCCGTGTGGCTCGAACAGCTTGATTCTCCTCACACCAGAGGGAAGTAATTTTGTTACAGAGCACTTGTTTTTGAAGATATTGAAAACTGTGTTGTTCAGAAGGTCTTATTGGGCAGGGTAATTATTTTCTGCCTTCTATTTAAATTGAAAGTGACCATTCAGGACATTGTCCCTGCCTAGATTACAGTCTGCCCAAAGGGAAAATCAGTTAGAGGGGCCAGGTTGGTAAGGCTGCAGTCAAATGTGTGTTTTTGTTCTGTAGGATAGGCAAATATATAACTATTCCTTACCAGTGCTAGCTGTGTGAAATTATATGGTATAACAGAGTCATTTGATGTGCAATCTGCCTGAGCCCATGGACTCTCTTTGCTATGCCACCTGAATATCTTCTGGGATCTGGAAACTTAAAATAGAATTGTATTTCAGCTATTTTCCTTATTTAAGTGTTCTTACAGTATATCCCTCCAGCCTTACATTCTAATATGTTCAAGACCTTGACCTGATGGTTGTGGAGTTTAAGGGTTTGAATACTTTTTTTTTGAAGTCTTCAAATATTTAAGTCAGCTTATGGAAGGAAACTAAACTGAAATGCACCTTCTTTCTTAACAAGCATGAATGTCTAATTTATCTCTCAGCTGCAGATTTGGCACTTGCTGACTCGAGGCTCTTACCTTTTTCTTTGTAAAATACCATTATTGGTTTTAACTGTGCAGGCTTTGTATATGGAAAAAGATAAAAGATTGCCAGCAAACAGCCCAGCTGAGAACACAGTGTGAACCAGTATTTGCAGTAATTAGCAGTAGTCCCAAACCCATCCATGGCTGATCACATCCACCTGAGAAGGTAATTGCTCTTTTCATATCTAGTTGGCTTTGGATGGCTTCCCAACTTTTTTATCTCGGCATTTGTCCCTTTGGCTGCACAAGGGCCCTGTAGAACACCACAGGTGTTACATAATGATCAACCCAGAACTGATGCTGGGAGCCAGGGAGTGCTTTGTGGATAGCTTTGGAAACTTCCTACAGTTTCTAAAGTGGAAACGTTTAACAACATTTTCTTGCGCCTTCTCTATTCCTGAATTGGTTACTACAGACCAATAGCAATTTTGGAAACTTAAATATCAGAATAAATAGTAGATACCTATAGAAGTGAAACAATATCCGCTGCCTTGGTGTAACAGTTACTATGCAAGTTCTTCATAAACAAGAAATTCAGAAACAATCCATTTTATGATGAATAGTGGCATTTGGAAATACATGCAGAAGCACTTTATACTCTCTAGGTATTTACTCTCTCTTAGCAAGAGATAATGTCATTTTTGTGGTATCTTAAAATGTTGCTACACACATGCATCTCTGCTGTTCTATCCATGGAAAAATTCGAGGGCAATGTCATTCTACTTTAATGTCATCAAGTTAAATATACCAGATTAAGTCCATAAACAGGAAAAGTTTCAGTCTTTTATCCTATTCCCTGTAGTATACACATGCACATTTCATACACAGACATCTACTCTGTCAAAAAGAGATCCCAGACCACTGCTAGAAAAGTTCTTAAAGGGATTTGGAGCAATTTATGTCATGTCAGAAAGCTGCTGAATTTCAGAAGCTGAGGCTGGGAAATACTTTTTTTTTTTTTTTTTTTTTTTTTTGCTGTTGACTCTCTTGAATAACTTAGTCCCTGAAAACATCAATTAAATTTACTCTCCTGAATTTTCAGTCTTTCTTTTCAGTTAGAAAAGTGGTGAGTATGACTGGAATTATAGGGACCTACCCATCTTTACATGTGCTGAACCCAAAAGTATTTAATGAGGTATCTGATTTCAGGAAGAAAGGAGAGGGTTACTAGACTTAGTTCACTGCTAAGAATAGAGGCACAGACCTTATAAATAGACAAGTGAAGTTGTTGCCTTGTATCATTACTTAGCTTGAATTTATGTTCCTGAATGATTATCCTGAGGAAAGCAAAACAGTCTTTTTGGTTTTACGTTATTTTACACATTTCAAATTAACTATTAAAACTAGAGGTTCTCCAAGTTAGTTGCTTTAAAAATTTTAAGTGTTGAAACACAAAATACATTTATGAGGATATTTTTGTTTTTCCTACTTGATTTTCCTTTTATGTACTTGGGTAGCAGGTTTGATTTCTGAGACCTGTGACTAAAATTACTTTATTTTAGCTCATCAAACTAAGTAAACTGGCAGGCTTTAATGATGACCAGTGAAAAATGGTTACCACAGAAGTATTAATTTTACTAAAAGCCATTGTGTTTCACACAGGAATTTGTGGCCAAGTTAACAGTGAGTGCATAAGTTGTCCTGATTTCTTTGTACTGCTACTCCTTAGTAGAAGCACAGAAGCAGGTTTGGAACTAATTTGTCCTTTTTAAGTCTTTCAGTGTTTTAATGAGGGTGCTTTTCGTGAATTAACAAGGACGCAGACCAGATCTATAAGAAAAATATTTTTATTTGTTGGAGATGAATTAAAGATGCTGTACTCTAATACTACATAGCCTTTTTCTGGCTTTATGTTGTGAAAATGGCAGAGCTAGAATAACTGCTTTCTTTTAAATGTAATGCTAATATTTTCAGTAAATTATATTTGGTATGACTTTATGTGAAGGAGGCAGCACACTTGATTGATAGTAGAAAGAATGCAAGTTTTGTTCAGTTTTTGGGCATTTGAATGTCTCATGTAATCTCCATTTGTGAAAAGTGACATGATACCAAAAAAAAAAAACCAAACGTTAATTGTGTATACAATAGGATTTCAACTAAATTGTTTCATGGATTAATGCATGTAACAGAGAATAAACCGAACCATGGCATTAATTTTAGTGCCTTAAAAATTCCCCAACTGCATTGCTATAAGCTTCCTGAAAAAGCATTTTTAGTAGCATCACTAATTGTCACTAAATGGTGACAATATTTCAAGAAAGTGATGGAAAGCAATTCCCCCTCTATCACCTTCCAGAATAGAGTATCTCTTTCATTTATTTGTGGAACTCGATAATAAGAAGAAATAGCCTCCTTGGATTTTGTAGCCTCTGTTAGTATCTTACTAATGTGTGATCACTGTGATCCCATGTCCTTCCCCTGTTTGTTAGTCTCTTGTTCTGCCTTAAAATTCTGTCCTAATTGGGTATCTTCCTTCTACTGACACTTCTCTCTGTTAAATTATCTACAGGTATGTCATGAGGGGAACATAAATACGCTGACAGACTGCCTGTTATTTGATAAATGGGAGCTTTGGAACATGTGTCTCCAGGAGTACATTATTCTACTCAAATCACTGAGATGAAATATGGCTTGGGCATGAGGTTATCCAAATATCCTAAAGCCACAGGATGTCTATTATGCTTCCACACAAGACAAATATTAAATTCAGTTCTCATCCACCTGTAGCCTGTACTGCTTTTTTTAATATGTGTGTATAATTTCCATACTGAGGCACTTGTACAAAGATTAATTTGTGCTTGTGCTTTTGCTTTGTTAGGAACTGTCTGAAACATACATCTCTTTTTAAAATACAGTATTGCCTGACCTAACAATTATGTATTTTTCTATAAGTTTTCGAAGCTTTACTATTAAAAAAAAAAAAAATCCTATGATAACCTCTAATAGGGACTACCAACTGTGTAAAAATATATAGGTATTTTTTGTTCCAGCTTTATGTTGGAACACTTTTTTATGTTCATTAATATCAAATAAGCCAGTCTTTTTATTTTCTTAAATAATATCACCAGGAGGCTGAAAGCTGTAAGAAGGGAAAAAAAGACAAGCCAAAATGCAGAGACACTTCAAACTGATGCTATGCTTGCACACGTCCTGTTTCTCAGAGACGTGTTTGAAATCAGAGAAGTTAAAACAAGGCTGAGCTTATCTTTTGGTGTCTTCTCCAATTTATACTTGCCATTCTGGCATTTAAAGTTCATTACCTCCTGAATTATGCTTGTATTACGTTACCTGGGCCCCATTTTTAATCACTTAAGCAATGTCTGGCTACCTTTTTGAATGATAGGACTTTGATTTGGTGGAAGTAGTGAGTGTATCTGGCACTTTTGGAGTCATAAATTTTTTTCTATCAAGGCAACGTAGTTTTGCTTTGCTGAGATAATAATGGAGCTTTCTCTTGCTAAAAATAGTATTTGCTGCATAAAGGATACTGTGTAAACACAGCACAAATGCACGAAGGGAAGAAGGAATGTAATTTCATGTCATTTCTACATATGCCTTTTCAGTTAAATTTACTTGGGTGTTTAAAGAGTTTTTGTTCAAATGTATAGTTTTATCAATTAAACAAATATGTTTTACAGTAAAATTTCAGCTATTGTATACTGCTGGTGGTCATGGAGCCTTTTTTCTGATTGAAAGTGACAGATGATTAACAGAACATATGTTTTATGTGAGTCCTTGCAAGTTGCATGATTAGTAGTGCAAGTATGTGAGCATGAAGATGTGAGATACTACAGACTGGGGGCAGAAGCTGTTAGCAGCTTCTCTTATCAGCTGTTTATTCCTTGATGTTACAAAAAATTCCACTGCTAGACAGCTCAGGCTATGGCCCAGAAGCTTCTCTTCACTTGAAATTAGTTCTTATATACAAAGTAAGTACAAATACTTAGAAAGTCAGATGAAATGTGTATTAACTTACAAGGATTCCCAACTGTTCTTCAAAGAAATAAGTGTTTTATATGTGTCAGCAAACTGGCTCTTTTCCTTATCTGTTCTGCAGTTTCTGGTCCTGAAGTAACAAGCCAAACACGTTTGGTTCCCTGTGGTAAAAGTTGCTTAAACTGAGTGCACAGAAAATTGGAATTTAATAGTTTCAAGTCTCTAACAAAAAAGGGGTTTTTCTGCATTATCTACGTTTCAGTTCCTGGTAACCATGCAAGAATTACTCCAAAAAGCCCTTGAGCTTTTGTAGTAAAAGCTGTGTGCATTCCATTAATATACAAGCACACAAGATACTTTAGCACTTGTCTAGAAAATAATCCCTTAAACTATTAAACCCAGAGAACTATTCACTCTCTTCTCTTTACCCAGAAGTCCTATGAGGAGGATTTACAATTTTGGAATGAAGAGATCTTTAAGCTACCCTAAATTGGGCCAAAATATTAAACATGCAACATAAACAGAAAAAACCGTGCAGTATGTTCAGAGGGGGAGAACTTCCAGCAAGTTCATTTTTTTTTTTTAATAATTCTATGAAGCAAAAAGCCAGAGATGAAGCTTCAGAGTTAGGTTGTTGCCTGTGGTGCAAATGTTGGTTATTTCAGGATGTAATTTGTGATTACAGATAAAAGTCTATCCCAAAACAGGCCTTGCAGTAGAAAATTGAGGAGAAGATCGCAGATTGGAGGGTGCAGTACTTTGAAGTATGGGTTGAGTCAACACTTGGCTTATTCCTCTACTTCAAACTTTCTCTGCAGTGCAGAACTAATCTGTTGGTGTTTGACGTTACAGCTAGAACTGCTTCCCTGGAAACTTATGGGGACAGCTGATAAATATTTCACCTCTTTTATTTTCTCCTCTTACTAAAAAAAAGGCAACAAACAAACCCTTCTTACCCTCATTTTGTAGTGGAAACCTGCTTTGTGTGAATTCCTTAAGGAAAGTTCCTTTAAAGTAGTATGTGCTTGTGATCATTGAGTTTTTCCCAAAAGTAGAAATTAACCTGTTTTATTTGCTTTCCTAGGCCAGTGGGACTTGGTGTAGGTCTGACTGCCTGAGGCAGGCAGGGTCACAGTTGCCAAGCAGGTGTACCTGCAGCTGATTGTGGCTTGTTTCCCTATAAGTAGTTACCAGCCCAACTAATTAACTCACCCTGCATAATTTGAAATAGGATCCTTAGCATCATTTTAATGGAGCTCTTTGTCAGTGTAGTAATACCAAGCAAACAGGGAGAGACTGGGTTATAATGAAATAAATATCTTTTTTTCTGTGTCATTTGAACACAATGTCATAGGTTTAATGAATTGAGACCTTACACTTTAAATCCATTTCGGAACATCAAATTCCTTTGAGGACAAAAAGTCTCTGTGCATTATTACAATGTAGAACAGATGACCTTCTAATTTTCATTGTTTATAGCATAAGGTAGGATTGGTCTGTATATCTGCCACTGAAGGACATAAATAATACGGTTGCCATTTACCTTATATTCAGTTATCTCCTGGGAGAAGGAGACAGGAGGAGAAATTAAAGAGTGTTCACAAGCACATACAACTGAACCTGAGTGTGGTTTAAACATGTAACAGTGGAGTAAAATTTGTAGATTTAAGCCTCAGGTAAAATGTACTGTACTGACTCAGTAGAAAAGTGTGTTTATAAGTTCCCCTTGGGATCTGTCTTCCCTTTCTTCTGTGGTATGATGATGGAGAGAGGCCAAATGTAAATACAGCAGGAATCTGGCAACACGGCAGGTAAATCAGGGCTGCTTTTATTTCTGGAGCATGGCATGGCATTCACAGGTGTTCCCACAATGAGTAATCTGCAGGCTTGATATCTGTGTCTAGACGCAATTAGAATGGAAGAAGGAAGGAAATAGTTTACAGGGAATCTGCTCATGCATGACACGTTCTGTTTGGAGGTCAATATAACTTACAGAGCAGTTTGATCATAATGTAGCATCTTTGATGAGCAGGGGTCTCTGTTCTATGCCAGGTGCTCACACACACTCTCCTGTGGCAGCAGCATGAGGAAAAGCACCTTGAGTGACCAGAAGTGTTAGAGAAGCAGAACATGGCACCAGCAGGTGTGCTGCTGTTGACCAAACTTCCAGACTCCCTAAAAGGCCACTCACCAAAACCTTCGTTGAGGGCCATGTCTTATTGCATTCCCTTCTTTTTCCCAGAGCAGGATCCCCAGCTGTGTTGTTGAATTCCTGACAGGCTTCTGCCTCCTTAAATCTGTATGACTTTTCCTGAACCTCATATAATCCCATGTGCTCCAGGAGAAAAAAAAACCCTTGCTGTGACTGAATTCCTAAGTCAGCTCCTGCAGTGTGTACAGCTGGGAAGGTGCAGGAGGAGGGGTTAGTCCAGGGAAGGTCACGGTGTTGCCTCTGCCTTGTGTTATGTCAGTAGCTCCCATTCCAGGTTTCTTCATTACTGCCACAGGTAAATTTCTTCTCTGTTGTGGGAAGCAACACTAAAATACACAGGATCCAGAAAACATCCAGCCTTTTAAGAGTGCTAACACCTGAATGCCTGACAGGTACACCTCTAATAGAAAGGGTGTCACCTGCCAAGACTTGGTGTTCAACATCAACTCAAGAGGATTTTCCTGAGTTATTGACACCTTTTTTTTTTTTTTTTTTTTTTTTTTTTTTTTTTTTTTTTCCTGAGACAGGGCAAAAGAAAGTGACTCTCCCATCTAGTCCCATTCCAGCATGCAACTTGAGGCTTTCATGTTCTTTATCCCTGGTCTAAAGCAAGCTGGTGAGGGATTTTAGGCCAGATCCCTCCTGCCCCATCTGTTTATGGAGTCAGTGCTGTTCTTCAGTTAGTTTCATAGGTGCTTCTTATGGAAATATATAAATTCCATGAAATAAGTTTGGTGTGATTTTGGTTTGGTGTGGGGTTTTTTTTTTCTCTTTTTTTTTTCCTAAAAGGTAAAATTTCATTCCTCAAAAACTGTCAAACCCTTTGACTAGTTTTCAGAAAAGTGTCTGAGATGTGTTCGCCCACTTGTATTATTCAGTCTCCTGACTCAAATCTGACTGTGCTTGCTCCAGTCAGTTACTAATTTAATTCACAATAACAAGAGCTGAAGTTTTATATAATTTAAGTGGACTAAGGTGATTTTGACAGGTAAGAATTGGCTCACTGAAGCTTAGTACAAGATGACATGGTGCACGGAAGGCCAGGAGCAGTGGCTCCACTGGGATGGGGCTGCCCTGCTGGTGTTGACTTAACTGGAGGTTTAGGAGTGAGCACTTCCACAAATGTAGTTTCTGGGACTGTACAGCCAGTCATGCTATGACATTGCCTTATGCACCATTATTGTCTTTAAATTTGAAATAATGGAACTTGCATTATTGTTCAAGGTCTGAGGTCAATGTATAAATAACCTATACTGCTGTACAGGCTGTATAAATGTATACATTTATGCAGACAATGGATAAACTTCCAAATAACCTATACCATTAGGCAGCTAAGGTCAGCCCATTACTTTAAATAAGGGGGGGAAAAATATGAAAATAAACATAATCTGGTACTTGAAACCAAGATTTAAATATATCACCTACCAGCTCTGTGTTGCTACTTTGCTTGTGTAGCTGAGACAGACGCTGTGGTCCTTGTCAACAGAAATACCTTCTCAAACACATACAGTGTCGTTTTTCTTGGGGAAATTTGTCCTGGCAGTTATTGTTTAAACAGCAGAGTTTTGGGCTGTCTGTGAATGACAAGGCTGAGCACCTGGAAAGGGGCAGTAACAACAATATTGTGTTTGTTCCTTCTTGAATGGGGTTTAGGTTGTAATCCCACATCAAGCAGTGTATGACTTCAGCTCTGGCAGCAGGGGTCTTGCTGCTTTGGGGTCATCAACCAGCAGGCCCAGAGATTCTCCTTCGGTGATGGCCATAACATCAGTGTATTCCACTTGATTTTCTGCCTCCTGACCTCTAAAGATGGCAGAGCTGGCATACAGAAACGTGGTGGGGTTTTTTTGTTTGTTTGTGGGGTTTTTTTGTTTGTTTGGTTTTTTGTTGTTGTTGTTTTTTGTTTTTGTTTGTTTGTGGTTTTTTGTTTTGGTTTTTTTTTTTAAATGAAAAGAGGAAAGTAGGAAATTAATGGATACATTTTAATCCAATTATTAGATCAACACCTGAAATTTAAGAGCTAGGGAAAAAAAGTGAAAAAAAGTAGAGGATAATAAATCTGAGTGAAAAGTTTGTTTTTTTCAGAGAAAAAGTTAGAAATTTTTTAATGTTCTGAAACTGTGAAGAAAGGGTAGTCTGACTCTGCACACAGGGGCATGAATGAAGAGCAGAACATATTGCAGTTTGAAATGCCTCAGTGTTCCTGGTTTCATGGTCTCAATCTTATTTTTAAAACAGTTTTTGTGTGGACCTCTTAGAGGTGAATTGCAGCAAACCTACTCCTTAATTGAGTCAGTTAAAAATAACAAATGTTTCTTAACTGTGTCACCCTCTCGGGCATTTAATTACCCTGATGGTTCAATCAGGTCTGTTCTCTAAACAGCATCAGTTGACAGTAAGGCTGACACTGACAAGTGACATTTTATTCATTTTTTTGGTCCTATAATTTGTCAACATTTATTCAGCTCATTCTGCATATATCTCTTGACAATAACAACTTTGAATTTTAATTTAGGGTCACCTTGAGGCTTTAATGAAAGCAAAGGATTGTAAATTACACATTGGATGCCCTCAAACTCAAGAGAAAAACTAAAGTTTCATCAAACGAAGTCCTTACAAGAAGGTGATGAAAACATAGGGAAGCAACAGTGGCCTTTGTGAAATGCAAAATGGACTGGTTGGGATCAGATATATGACATCCTCTAGTGGGAAAATGTTCTTATCTAGGGAGGTAAACTATGCAAGGACAATAAACAAACACACTGATCTAATGGGATCTGAACGTGGTAGTCAATTATGAGCTATTCATAACATTAAGAAGGTAAATACTAAATAAAAAAAAATCACGGGGAGAGAACTTTTGGCTGTCCTGCTGGAAAGTTACAGTGCTGGATAATCTATGAAGGTCTGGGTGGCTAATTATTTTGTGAGTAATGTTTTAGAAATAAATGAAATCTTGGAACTGTAGCTTTTTCTTTTTCCATTAAGGGAATGTTCCATTACTTCAGCTTTTACAGTGATTTAGTATGGTGTAGAGGTTATAGTATTCTAAAGTATTCTTCAGCCAGAACAGCTAGATGAACTGCATTACTGAAAATACAACCCACCACTGCATTTTCAAACTGCATTTTCAAATACCCATCACAAACTATGTATTTCTTGGCATCAGACAGAGTAGATATCTCAGAGAAAATTTCCTTGCTGGGGCTGATCCTGGAAACAACACAATGTCTTTGATGCTTTGTTTGTTTTTTTATTTTTCAGTTTTTTTCCTAAGATTGGTTCTGCTCTGTCACGCTGTTAAAGAAAGTTGCAGGAGGTGTCTGAGATGCAGAGGTAATATTCTTTCTTGTTAACAGTTAAAGGTATGCTTAAAGTATGAAGGAGGTTATAAAATAAGATTCTAATGTATATTATTTTGTTTGGTAGAATAAGGTGACTTTATTACAGTATATTTATACAGTTTTCTGCATATATGTTATGCTTTATTTGGGGTATCTTTCCATTATTAAACTTAATAGTTCACCTGTCATATTGGCCACGTTTCTAGGATCATAAGTTCCTGAAATCTTCTATTTAACCCCCTAATATTTGGCAGCCTTCCAGCAGGCCTTGTGAAAGGAGCCTACAAGGAAGCCAGAGAGGGGACTCTTCATCAGGAACTGTTGTGATAGGACAATGGGTTCAAACTGAAAGAGGGGAAATTTAGGTTAGATATACAGAAGAAATTCGTTACTGCGAGGGTGCTGAGGCACTGGAACAGGTTTCCCAGAGAAACTGTGAATGCCTGATCCCTGGAAGTGTTCATAGCCAGGTTGGATGGGGCTCAGAGCAACCTGGTCTGGTGGAAGGTGTCCCTGCCCTTGGCAGGGGGGTTAGAACAAGGTGATCTTTAATGTCTCTTCCAACCCAGTCTATTCTGTGCTAAGAGGGCCAAGATGTTCTGTTGAGAACGTTCAGATTTGGTGTCATTTGCTAGCAGAGCTGCTTCTGGGAAGGGGCTCCTGGAGTATGTGCAACACAACCTGTGGGTACACAAGGAGTAGTGACATGAATAATTCCTGTTTGACGTTAGTGAAGCACAGTTTCAGGCCGTGGTTCAGCTGGCAGGCTGTTTCACTGGACATTGCCCAGACCTTTCCTCCATTCTGCAGCTATTTAAGGAAAATGGAATGAAGACGAATGGGAGAAAAGAAATAAGTTATTTCCTTTACGTGAGGTCTGATGCAATTTTGCATGAAAATATTAGCGTGAGCTTCCTGGAGGATTCAGTGAGAACTACAGTCAAGGGCAACTCATGAACTAGTCTGTGAAGACCTAAGAATCCTTTAAGGATAGCCTTGGATATAGTGGAAGAATGCACAAACATTAAGGATGTAAATACTTGGAAGTGGCTGTTGTGTTCTCATGAAATGGGGCAGAGAGGTAATGTAAGAAAAAAAAAATGCAAGTAGGCCAAATGATGTCCTGGTATAAGTAAGTAACAGGTCCACTAGCTTTCTTTGCTTTGTACCATTCTAAAGTTTGACCTTTGGAGCTGTGGTTTATCTAAAGAGTAAGCAATTCAAACCCTGAAGTTCTATTTATCTGCAATTCAAATTATCTTTACTCTTAAAGATTGCTCTGGTGGTGAAATGAAACACTAAAATTATGTTGCATATTGCAGTTTTCTCCTGCTTTTGGTGGCTGTCTTCTCCAAAGAATTCTCTAGGTAAGATGAATTGTTCCCCTATTTTTCCCAAGCAATTGCAGTAATACATGCAAATCTGTCCAGGCCTTGCAGCAAAGAGTGAAGTCTGCTGTTCGAGCAGCTGCTTCGTCCTGGCTGGTTAGGGACTGGTTTTGTTCCACAGGAGAGGACAATTGTAGCCAGTCTAGTGGCTAAATTTGCTTTTTAAAGGGGCAAGCATTTGTATATTGGACTCAGCCACGTGTTAGCCCCTAATGCAGGCAATGTGTGTGCATAACTCAGTACCTGTTTGCACGAGGGTCTTACTCCTTGCCAGTAAGAGACGAGACTGAACGGAAGCGTTTGCCCCTAAATTTCACAGTGGCAGTTTTTTGAAGCTTCCATCTCTGGAGCAAGTGTGGCTGGGCTGGATTCTGCTTGGGTTTCACTCATGCTATTTGAAGGTGTTCCCCTTAAGACCTCTCTAAATATTTAATTATTTGAGCACATGAAGCAAGGGAGACTGGTCTTGCTGAGTTTGTAGGAAGGACACTCTGCAATGTGATGAGAGATTCTGTTTTCCATCTTTGCTCTCAGTCGGGTATAGATCTAAACCCTGAGTACCTGTGCTTTGTGGGGAGCTCTTTCAAATATCTTAAACAGGTTCTTTAGCTTTCTTTTTCTCTCAGCCTATGCAACAAACCTCCATTTAAATTGCTTCCCCTGCAGAGTCAGAAACAGTTTTATCTATTTGTGTTCCCTGCTCCTCAGCTTCCCAGGGTAAAAAAAAAAAAAAAAAAAAAAAAAAAAAAAAAAAAAAAATTGCAAAAAATGGTGGCAGTTACCTCTTCTACTTCATAAAACAGCTACAAGATGAAGTGAAGTTGTAATATCAGAAAAATACTGTTATTAAATAGCTTGGACTAGAAAGTGAGCTTTAATTTTTCAGCCTTGTGCTCAGAATATTTCTATGTTCATTTTCACTCTCTGCAATTCCAGGAGCCATTAGAGTTTTGTACTAAAATCAAGTTTTCTTCCTCTTTTTTTTTCTATTTTCACTTGCTCATAAATTCCTCAGTGGACAGAGGGGTTTGAATGTGTAAAGGAATATTCTGTCTTCATCAAATTCAGTGCATAGTTTCTATGAGCTCTTCTGTATGCTTTTCATGGTAACTTAAATGTAACATTTCACTAGCAAATCATAAACCCTGAATTTACTGGAGTATAAAATTATCTTTCTTTCCTTGGTCATCTCTTAGCTCCAACATAATAGGAACAAAGGAAAATACTGTTTTATCAGCTTTAAATGGTACTGATGCAGCACATATCTGCCCTGTCAAACTTCCACTGAAGAAAATTGCTATGGAATAGTTTATAGGTCGAAGGAACAAATAGCAGCAAATGCATACAGGGTGCTACGACATGCTTCTCTGTGCTTAGCAGAAAACTGAGCACAGTTAAAAAATAAACTGTTGATCTGAAAGGAAACAAGTCAAACTCAGTCCTGGCTTGCTGCACGCTTGCACTACTGTAAATGAGGGTAGTATTCATTTGAATGTCAGCTGGGGTTTCTGCGGTCTCTTGAAAGGTCTGCAGGGTGAACATTACCACCTAGTGGTTGACAATAGTGCAGAGGAGATGAGAATTGCAGGCTACCTGTAGGCCACGTATTTGCCCTTAAAGGTCTGCCCACTGTATGTGGAAGTTTAAATATCTGAGAACAGAGACCTGTTGTGTTTCTGTTCAGCTTAGTGCCCAGCTATTGCATCATGCTCGGTAAATGCCTTCAGCGTGAAAAACACGGAACAACGGAAGTGTAAACTTGCAGTTGTGATCAGAAATCCATCTGCCTCAGATTTACTACAGTAGCAAAACTACTCCTGTCCAGCAGATGTGTAGTGCTGCTGAGCAGGCTCTGCACTGAAGGTGAAACAGCTTCAACCACTGCTCTGCCTGGTGAGAACAGACACCACCTCTGCTGAGGGGCTGGCTGAGCTTCCCTGCTCAGAGAAATACTTTGTCCCATTTGCCCTTTGCCAAAATGTTGGTTAAAAACAGCAGTTAGTTTTTGACTTATTCAAATTTTAAAGTATGTTCTTCTATAATCTAAAAAAATCTAGTCTTTAAGAAGTTTCATTTCTCTTATGCTGACAGTCCAATTCTGTTACTTGTTTCTATGCTGTATCATGTATTGGCTCATCAAAAAGGCAAGAAATTGGGTGAGCTTTGAGTGTCTAAAATAGTGGGACTAAGGCTGGTTTGAGTAGGCAGCAGGTCAGAGAGTAAATTGTATACCTTTTTTTTTTCCTTTTGGTCTTTGAAGACAAGCATGGCCTATTATAATTTTGTTCCCTGCTGCTGCCACCAGATTTTGCCTACATCCCTGGAGAGTCTGAAGTCACTGGGACTTTGGTAAGTAATCCAGTAAAGGTAGCTAGTAAGTACAGGCAATTCTGTCAAGAGGACCAAGCTAGAAGCTGAAGTGGAAAAGCTTTCTTCTGTTAGAAGTGTGATAAATGTGTCGGGAATGGGAGTAAAAATATCTGTATACACTCTTATATCTCAGTGTTTATGCCTAAACCAGGAAGAGTAATGCTGAGATTGTAATTGAATCAAGACAGGAAAATGAGGCAAAATGTTCATTATGAATGCTGAAAACAATTCTACTTATGAATTTATGTATTTCCGTGAGTGTTAGTATAGTCTTCAGAATATATTCTTGTCAGCTGGTGGGTTTTATGTTCTCATGGACCAGTTTTAAATCTATTGCATTCTCCAAATGTTCTAAACTGCAAATGAGACTTCTCTGTTCCGTAGTGAAATATAACTCTTTCCTCTTGAGAACGTCATAGATCTACCCAAACATCTTCAGGTATATGCACAAGGAAAAATAACTGGAGTTTTGACAATGACATTCAAAGCAATTGTATTTCTATGGTAAAATGAAACTTCAAGTGACTACCGACACCGGAGGGAGTTGATAAGTGTATAAAAGGGAAGGAGGGAATAGCTTTCAAGCAATCACTATCAGAAGAGCTAATACCACATTGTCTTGTTAGTTATGAGAGATTTAACTTCCTTGGCTCAAATTTGGGGAAAAGGAGTTTGAAAATGAAATTCAGCAGCTTGCTGATGAGGCCCTGTAGCACCTGATGACTGGGGCTGTCTTTCAGGTGTTAAGAGCTGTCGAGGATCTCACTTGCAAGGAAAGATTGACTACAAACTCCGGAGATCAGTGCTCTGTATGAAACAGGGAAGGTGAAGTTGTTCCTTCCTGAGAGCAGCATCTCAGTGGTGGAGAATAAAATGGGACAAAATCAATAATTATTTTTTAAGCTGAAATATGTAGCATTCAAATAACAATTTTCTTCCATTTCACACACCTTCATGTTGTCTACTTCCCCCACCCTCAAAGGACCTGCCAGAGAAGATTGGAAACTCAAGATACTTTTCCTTCTACATTCAGGTGAGACTGTTTAAAGTCAAAAGGCCAGCAGCATGCTGCTGAAAACTCATAGTCTTCAGAAAACTTGGGTGTTTTTTGAAAACAATCATTTGTAGAGACAAATACCACGAAAGAAAATTATACGGCAGTATATTGATTATTGCACAAAATATGGTCAGGGTGTCTAGAAGCTAATTCTCTATCTATGTAGGAGAGAAAGCTGAGAAAAACTGTTTAAAGAGCGAGTGATTCTACTCTAAGATTAAATGAAACTTGAAAGAACCCACTATTCACTCACACATTGGCAATACAGTTCTGACTAGCCCTTTAATGTAATCCTCTCTTCAAAAAGGAACTGCCAAAGCTTTATTATTTTAACATTTCTCAGGGGCCAAGGAAAGTAGTTCCCGTAACTGCTGAAGAGACAGGTAGAAGCCTATGAATAAGGAGAGGCTTCTTGAATGTATGAGTCTATAAACTGTTAATCAAAGAAGTCTTTTGTTCTTCCTGATGGCAAATCCTTTATATAAATGGCAAGTGCAAACAGCAGCAGTGGCAGCAGAAAAATCCAATGTTTGAAGAGTTTAAGGTGATGGATGGTCCAGTAGTACAAGGCTATCTGCATTGAAATTGGAAATGTGTATTAGGTAATTTCTTAGTATTAGCTGAATAATTAACTATCAGTGATGGAATATCATCTTTCTTCAGCAAAGAGAAGAGTGACTAGGAAGGTGACTCTTTATACATGAGAAAATGAAACTGTTCCTGGTATAGCTGTACCCATGTGAAGTTCAACAGAAGGTGCTCAGTTTATGCTTTGTTGACTCCCACAGGACTTGGGCACATCCTGAATCTTAAGTGGCTACTGGTTGCTGAACTGAATTTCTACTAGTAACAGACTGTTCATAAAATCATCTTTGGGGCTTCATCTATAATAATTATAATAGTCCACTCTGTTTCACTGTGAGGTCTTAGTGGGGTGTATTGATTAGGGGACCCCAGTCATGTCATCATAGAATGATTCAAGTTGGAAAAGCATCTGATGTTGAAATCTCTGTGGTGTCTACTCTCACAAAACTTAGGAATTGCCAATAACCTTATTAATTGGAATGAATATAGAATATGCTGAGTTAAAAGGGACCCACAGGGATCATCGAGTCCAACCTTTAGCCCTGCACAGGACCATCCCCCAGAGTAACACCATGTACCTGACAGCCTCATCCAAACACTTCCTGAACTCTGTCAGCCTTGGTGCTGTGAGCACTGCCCTGGGGAGCCTCTTCCAGTGCCCATCCTCCCTCTGGGTGAAGAACTTTTTTCTAATAACCACCTAAACCCCCCCTGACAGAGCTTCATGCCACTCCCACAGGTCCTATCACAGGTCACCACGGAGAAGAGATCAGTGCCTGACATTTCTCTTCCCCTCCCAAGGAAGTTGTGGCTGCAATGAGGTGTTCCCTCAGTCTTTTCTCCAGCTGAACAGACCAAGTGCCCTCAGCTGCTCTTCATACGACTTCCTCCCCAGATCCTTCACCATCCTCGTTGCCCTCCTTTGGACACACTCCAATACCTTAATATCTTTCTTACATTGTGACACCCAAAGCTGCCCCAATATTGCAGGTGAGGCTGCCCCAGGTCAGAGCAGAGCAGGACAATCCCCTCCCTGGCCTGGCTGGTGAGGCTGGACAAGGATGTCCCTCCTGGCTACCAGGGCACTGCTGACTCATGGCTAACTGGCCACCAACTTGGCCCCCCAGGTCCCTTTCGCAGCATTGCTTTCCAGCCTCTCATTCCCCAGTCTGTCTGTGCATCCAGGGTTGCCCCATCCCAGGGGCAGAATCCAGCACTTCCCCTTGTTGAACTTCCTGTGGTTGGTGATCATCCAGTCCTGGGATTTGATGAGGTCTCTCTGCAGGGCTTCCCTGCCTTCGAGAGAGTCAACAGGTCCTCCCAGTTTTGTGTCATCTACAAAGGTTGTTGCCTTCCTTCTGTAATACATTTGTGGTCTCATACTTCAAAGAGATTGTACGAGCCAGTAGTTTAAATATTTTCCTATAAGTTTTCCCCCCAAAATTCTTACAGACCAGTGCTATTAAGTTCTCTTACTCTATTAACAAACAGTCTCTTTATTGCAACAGTTGATTCATAGGGTTACTCTTGTGACTTACGTGATTATCCTGTTCATCAGGAAACTTTGGTGGCTTTAGTAATCTAGAAGTTAGTTGTTACCAAGTATTACAGAGGGCAAAGATTTATTTGCATCTGCTCAGCATGTAGGAATCTAAGCTTTGTACTTGTCTTTTTTTGAAGTCAAATCAAATTTTATTTGTGCAAATACACACACAATTACATTCATGCACACACACTCTTCACTGAAAAGTATTATGATGAAAGCACGGAAATAGGAAGTATGTGAATACTGTAGAGTTAAAAAGATCAGTAAGCTAAACTTTGTCTTTATTACTTACTTGAGTGTCCTTTTCTGAACTGAAATTTTCAGTGCAAGACTTTTTGCTTCTTTTCAAAATTGATGTCAGTTTTGCAAATGAAGGGTAAAGCACAACAGGCTATTATTTTATGATGCAAAGTTATAGTTACGGTACCATTTGCTTGAAGTTCTTTGCAAAAACGTTTCTGCTTTTTTTGGGAAGCTTTTATAATTTATGGCTGAATACTGCTGTATTTTATGAAGGGGCTCTGATGAAATGCATTAAACAAACAATTGTGGTGGTTGCTCCAGTATTCGCTGATGCAACAGAAGTGCTGTTGTTGTCAGTGATATGACTGAAAACTGAGGCAGGTGCACGTCTTACCTGTACACCTTATGGCTGAGTAACATCCTCTGTTCTTGGTTAAGTTACTCCATGAGTTCCATTAGGTAGTATCTGCTGGAGGGTGAAGCAAACAGGATCTAGCTGTTATTGATCTGTGGTTCTGTACCTTGGACTTTTGCCAGGAGTATTTAATTGAAAGGAGGACTGAGATAAAATTATAGCCCTCTGAATGCCAGTGTGTGCTTGCAGCTTTGTTAAGCCACTTGCTTCGCATCTCAATGAAGATTTTTTGCCTAACACACTATTATAAAATAATTGAGGCACAAGATGTATTTTATGAAACTAAATAAGGGATAGCAAATTGGACTTTATTAATGGTCATATATGGCTTAGCTATCTGAAGTTCCAAAATGAAAAAGTAATGTATGTGAGAAAGTTCCTTGCCAGGAACAGCACAAATAGAAAGCTTGCAGATGAAACAGAAAAACTTACCTGAACAGTTTGTTCTTGAGTACTCAAAATTAAACATGATAATCGAATATTAAGCCAAATCCTGACCATCTTTTGTTTGGAAAAATTTATCTGGAGCAAGTGGCAGCTTTGGTACCAAGAAGCCTGTCATGGCATAGATGCTTTATGGTATATTACCTGAATATCAGCTCATTACTAGTATCTTGAAGGACAATCTCAGCTATTCCGTTCCTTACTTAATAATAAGGCCACCAGATGGCCCTAACTGAGATGATTGGTGTGGCACAAATACATAAAAAGAAGGCAATAGGGGAGGGAATGCAGGGAATTATGGAGCATTCTTCCTCCTGTTAATTTTAGGCCTACTTTAGTTCTTGAGGACAAGGAGTGTCAGGTCCATTTGATTTGAATGGGACAGATAAATGTTATCTTACAGATTTAGTGTAGCCATCAAACAAGTCTGACACTTGATATGAATCCCAGCCTTTGACATTAGAGGAGCCAATCCAGCTTTGTAAAAATGGTATTTCCTTGTATATGACGTGGCCTGGAAGAGCATCTCCCTGGTACCAACCCAGAGTATTGGCCCAAAGGCACAACATACAGCTGTGTTTATGAGGGTGGGTTCTCTAGTCTGAATTTCTTGTTTTAATTAAAAGGTAAATTAGGTGTGTACCATATCTGTTGTTAGCTACAACAAGTAGAGAACACTGAAGGCCTTCGAAGAGATTGGTTAAGAGTCTCTGCATATAGTAACATAAATTTTATAGATAAATATTTCAATTTTAGCAAAACTGAAATTACTGTATATATAGCATTTGCAGTCAATCATCATGATTTATGTTAGCACGTAAACAGAAAAAAGCCTTCAGCCTTTGAGATTTTAAGCTGCTTGTCAAAATTTGTGTTGTAAAATAAAGAAAAATAGTAGATGAAGATAGAAGATAAAATAAATGATAGTATTTTTGTAAAACATACAATCTTTGATCTGTGTCGGTACAAATTCCAATAAAGTTTTTTGTCATGTACTTGGGAAGTCCAGAAACTATATTGCATGAAAGCAAGCAGAACCTGACCAATGTTAAAGAAAAACATGTAGGCCTGGGGCAGAAGGAAAATCTACCTTAAAGTACATACAATAGATTTTGTTTCTAATGATCTTTATAGTGAGATTCTTCCACGAGCCTCAGGAGTACTGGCGATTAGGCAGGTTGCACAGAAATGTGCAGTTGGTTCATGTCCTAACTGCAGCCCATAAATTAAAGAAATATTGCAGAGTGAGTTGCTTAGCTGTGCTATTCAATAATTGCAGCACACGGGACAATCTGGATGAACTTCAGGTCTCGGAGAACAATGTATTTAGCATTTAAAGCCACTTGGACTCTATTTAAGTGTGTGAGGGTTAGAGAACCCTTGAAGAAGTGAATGTACAGTGTGTAACATAATTGCCTAATGGTGAATGCAGTGTGTTTGATAAGAGACTTCTATTGATCAGTGGGGAGGAAAATGACACTTTTATGAGACTTGTCCTCTAAACGAGTGCAGTGAGATCTCTCACTTCTTGTTCACCTCAATGGGCACCTCTTCCCCACACATCTGTCCTTGCCCTCTGAAGGTGTGCAAAATGGTCTAAATGTCTAAAAGGGGCTCAAAGTTTGTTAAGAAGAGAAACTATTTTCCCATACATTTTATGAACTTCATTAATATGTTTTACTGTTTCCCCTTCCCCCACAGGAATCTTTTCTTAAACACTGTTCAGCCTAAACTGTTCAGACATTTATTTAACGAAGGCTACTCCTATCTGAAAAATAGCTCAATGACTTTTTTATCACAGCCTGTTTCAAACTCTGTTTGGAAACTTCCCCTGAAATTTACTGGTTAGAAATTTACCCTCCCCGAATCATGGACAAAGCAGTTCCACCTCTCTGAAGGAGATGAAGTACTACTGCTCTCTCATCTTAGAGACAAGGGCCTGAAACAGAAAAAGATTTACATCAAAAGCATTTCTAAATTTGAGTGCCTGATGAAGATGACTTTTTAAGTGATATTATTGCTAAATAACGTGCTTTATCTTCACAAGGTAGCTGTTACAGACTTTCAGTGCCCTGGAAAAAAAAAAAAAAAGCTTCTCAAGCAAGCCTGGTAATACTGCTATAACCCAGTTCTGGTGGTCTGCTGCTGTGTTGGAATCCTAATTTTAACTTTATCTCTCTGCCTCTACTCTACAATAGGCTCAAGAAGCACCACATAACTAAATGCAGGCATTTACAATGGGATCATTCACATCTGAACTAGCACTGATGTCCTCTGTGCAGACAAATGAAATAAATGACTATGATGCAACTGATCTCTCACAGATGGCATCTAAAATATAACAAGGGAATTGAATTCTAGCAGCTCCCCCTGAAAGAAGGGTGAGTTAATCCACAGATGGACATCTAAAACTAGGTGAAATTAATCCCACGTTCTGTGTCTGGCCCAGCTGGCTCCTCACTCATCCACCTGTGCCATGCTTCATCTCCTTGGCCAGCCAGAGCTGGCTTTGTCACCAACATGGCCTATGTTCTTTTTCTCCATCTGTCTGCTTTGCCATCCACATCTTGCCTTTTATTAATGGAAGGCATCCTCTTTTCCCATGCCTCGCGGGGGTCCAGAAGTGGCAGACTAATCAAGAACATGAAATGGCCTTTGTGTTCCTGCTTCTCTTTCCCAGTTTGTGAGGGCTGTAGAGTAAACCCTGCCCACCCCTTGCAGCGCTGCTCACTGCACTGCAGGAGAGCAGTGTGTGTAAAAGGGTCACTCTTCAGCTTCCCCCAGAGAGCTGGAGCTTGTCTAATGCTGTTGATGGCTTCTGAAAATGAGTTGCTTTTTTCGTGTTGTCTGCTGACTATGTATGACCTCAAAGTTTTGAAAGTCATTTAACTTGCTGAATTTGAACAGATAAAATGATGTGTTTTCAACATCAGGAACACACTCTTTCTGCTACCAATCCTTCAGCTGGCTTTAAAGTAGACATGAGAGGTTTTCAAATTAGAGAATCTTCCTAAAAGAATTGGAACCCTTTTCTTCTGATTTTTCTTTCTGAAATGCTTGACTCCTTTAAAAATAACCCCCATCTCGCGCAAGGGGAAGAAAACAAAAGCACTTACCCCAAAAATTCAACGGTGGGAAGCAGTATAATACAGATAGCACCAGCCTCCATGATTTGATCTGTTAGATATAAAAAGAAGAAAATAAACAGCCTGACAAAATCCTATGATAAAAACAAGTGAGATCTCTCTAGATTTGATTTTTTGTGTGTGCATATGTTTATAAGAATGGGCTGCCCAGGGAGGTGGTGGATTCTCCATCCCTGGAGGTATTTAAGAAGAGACTGGATGTGGCACTATGTGCCATAGTCTGGTAACTGTGGTGGTGGTGGATCAAGGGTTGGACTTGATCTCAGAGGTTCTTTCCAACCCATCTGATTCTATGATTCTATGAAATGTCGTAGTTTTTTGAGCTGACAGTCATCTCAGTAGAGAAACATGGGCTTTAGGTAATGTAAAACTGCCCATTCATTTAGGATTATGCTTATCAAATACTTTTAATTAGGAAAGAAATTTACAACAGAAGATCAAGTTTTACCGCATAATAAAGGATAGTGAGGAATACTGAAGTTCACCGTCCTCTTCTATAAGAGGATTTTTAAAACTACTGTTTTCTAACTCCAAGGAAAACTCCCTAATCTCTTTTGTAACAGATACCCTGGTATCAGTTGTTCTGAAATTTCCAATTCAAACCACTTCACTTTCTCCAAATTTAGCATTCTTTTCTATTCAGCATGAGCAGTGAGAGAGAAGAGGAAGCTGCTGCTGCTGCCTTATCGCTTTATTTCTTGACTTCATTTTGTTCCAGGTGGCTGAAGATGAAATGCTTTGATTCAAGTCAGGCAAAAATACATATTAAGGAGAATGCCCTTCCATTTTAAATAGTCTGTAGTATTAAGTAATATTAAGATAGTGGAAGTGCATCTTCCATTAATTTTTTTGGAAGGTTTGAATGATAGATGTTCTCCTGCATGCTGAGAAGCTCCCTTTGGTCTTAAGAATATTATTTATTGTGTTACTGAATAGACATGCATATCTCTAAGTAAGTTGAACTATGAAAAACATCTAATTATCACCTTTTGATGGTAACAATTAATCTTTTTGACATCTTCTGCTAATAAGATGTATTTGCGAAAAATATTAAAAACTTGTTAAATCTTTTAATTCCAACTGCCCCCTACAAATTTCTATTTGGACTGAAATTGTGGAACATAATTTATTAAAAAAAAAAAATTAATCAATTCTTCCATTTAATGAGAAGCTAAAATATAGCCCAGAGGAATCTTCTATTTTTCTTGTGCCAACTTTTTCAAGTTCCTTTTTTTGGGATTTATTTGCCAGGATTAGAATAATGTTTGGTTTTGTCATGCATATAGTTGTTCCCTATTCCAAAGAATTAACACAACAATATCCTTTTCCAAAGAGCAGAATGCTTGTAATTGCTTCAGTGGGGCTTTTGGACAAAGGTATCTTTCTGGGAATGACATTTTTTTTACACTCATTTCAAAGGGTAGGTGTTCCAAGGCACTACACAATCACTTGCAAAGTGAGACTTACCCTTTGCCAGTGTACCATCAGCCTTATATGCAAATGCATAAATAGGTGTGATTTTATTTATTCAACAACATATGCCAACAATTCAACAGTAATCCTGGCAGATTCAGAAGCTTATTACACTTAATTGGTGACTGTGGAGTATGTTATACCTACCTTATATACCAGTCTTCTACGGGTCAAGCATATTGAATTAATTTGCAATTATTTATCTTCTTTTGGGGCACTCTTTTTAAATTATGTACTGCTTCATATATTTGTATTGTTCGGTTGTCATACCTGTGGGACAGAAGCCTATTTGCTTGTAGACAAGCAAAGAAGAGGGAAAAAAAAAAAAAAAGAAAAAAACTTCATCAACCCTTCAAGATAAGGAGGTTCCCCATGGATTTGCATATCGAAGGTACAAACATACTGGGGGCCAGTAGGTTGAACAGCTTCTAACAAACGGTTAATTCAGCCAGAAATTAAGTTGTAGAAGTATGGAGTGAGACAATGATCCTTAAGGCCTGACTGGAATGCCTTCCATGCCTGGCAAATAGCAGCTCTCTTGGTCACTTGTGCAGACCTCAAACCCTCAGCTCAGGGATGAGCTCTGTCCCTGGGCATCAGGAGGCACTTTCTAGGGTCCACTAGCAAATGCCTCAGCTGGCCCTACAAATTTTGAGGTAAAGGTTTCTATTACTCTGTAATGTAATATGAGCATAAGGTATGAGTCTTGTTTCCTGCAGGCTTTATCACCTCTGGCTTTAAGAGCACAGCATGCTACTTATAACTAATTATTAACTAATATTAGGGGTATTGATTCCTAATAATGACCATACTTTCACTTCTAATGCTGGAAAATTATCATGCACTAATTTTCTTATGATAGTACCTCTTATTCATATGCTATGTACAGTAAGGAACGTTATCTTGAAGTGTTCCTTAAAGCTGTGCGTAGATGAATAAATTGTCTTGGACTGTTATTGATCACCAGTGGTTTGTGAGAACTTTGTGGAAATTCTCTTGGCTTAGCAACAGAGCAAGAGAAAATTTCAGTTGCTTTCTTTTAAGTGAAGGGCAAGTAGGCCACTTATTTTCTTTTTTTTTCTAATCTGAAAATGTCAGCATGTTGGAAGAAAATATGTGAATTTATTGTTTTGATGAAAACCATTTGGAAAAGCTTTTCAAGACCAGGGTATGAGTGCATGTGAGACAATTTTCCTGTAACAATCACCAAATAGTTATAACTGCAGTATTTGCTACAGTGTGCTTTTGAGGCTTGTCTAGGAAGCAAGGTTGGAGACCCCTACATTGTTGCTAAAGTGGGGACTAATGGCCTCTGTCAGAGCTAAAATGGGCTTTTGGGGTCCATGGGCTGGGGCAGGACAGTAATGTCTGGCAATGCCCTCAGGGACCTGATGCTGGATTTTCCTACCCTAGAGAAGAAAGGATTCAGAGTTTGTAATTGCTGCCTTTAAGTATCTGAGGGGTATTGGAGAGATGGTGTTGTCAGGCTCCCCTTGGCAGTGCACACTGAGAGGACAAGAGCAAGAGTCCTAAGTTGTGAAAAGGCAAATTCCAGTGGAAAATAAGAGCAGAAGTTGGGGATGGGTGGGGGAGGCATGGTCACTGTGAAAGAAGTTTAATACTGCAGCAGATGCCCAGGGAGGCTGTTGAACCTCCATTCCTGGAGGTGTTGAAAACTCAGCTAGATGAAACTCTCAGCAATTTGGTTTGACTCTGAAGCTTGTCTTGCTTTGAGCAGAAGGTGGGAGTGGATGATACCCTGAGACCTTTCCACCAGATTCATCTGTGGTTCTGAAAGAAGGTAACTCTCATCTCAAATACCTGGACATTTGGTTGAGTTCCCTGGTATGGAGGAAAAGGGTATATAAACCAGCATGTTCTTTCTTTGAAAGTTTAAGGGGAAAAAGACAGAGCAGTTAAAGGTCTCACTTTGTCCTCATGTGAAGTTAAAGTGTGCCTGAAACCAGACTTGCAGATTGAGAAAACTGTTTCTTACTGAACTATAGCAGCAAAAGAAACTACTGAAATCTCAGCTTGCTACTCTCTACCAAAAGCAAGCAGACTTCTGCCTTACCTTTTCAGTGATTGCTGCCATTCAGAATAGCCATCTGAACAAAGAAATTGCTTAGATCTTCAGTTTGAGCTCATTTTTCAATGTCCCTATTCAGTCATCATCTTCAGTGCTGGTTATTCTATTTCTTCCCAAATCCCTTAGCAAAACCTAAAAGAAAATAATCCTCCCCAGTATGGCTCATTGCCACCTGTCGTTATCCCTGGGATTAATAGCATTTGTGATAACTGCGATAAATTGGACCATTTCATGTTACCATGGCAGCCGAGTTGAAAGTAGTAATTTTTTCCCCAGCTTGGCTGCAGATACTGTTGCAGGTAGAAGATATAAACTAATATTGATTAATGATTTTCACCTGTGTTATACCAAAATATCTTTTTTCAAATTTCTCATTCTCTGTGATAACTACCTAGGGTGTAGGAATATCTCATTAAAGAATAACTGGAGATAAAAGAACTTCCTGTTTGAATGTATCAGTGCTTAAATGAATTTGAAATTTTGTCTTGAATGAAGGTGAATTTAAAGAACTACAGTGAAGAACTCTTATAAAGCATGTAATTAGGGATTGTCAAAGAAAGCTTCCTTATATTGTTCTTTTAAAAAAAATCGGGTTAAGTTCTAAATTAAAGCAACACAAAAAGGAAAAAAATCAACCAAAAGACAGAATTTGTAATTAAAAGACAAATGTCTTTTCTGTATGAGCAGAAAAAAACCTGAAAAGTCTTAAAAATAAATTTCATAGAATCTTATACAGATGATTGTAATCTGCCTGTTCTATACAGTCTTTAGTCGTCTGTCACAATTTCCATAGAAGTCTCTCTTAGCTCATGCTATAGTAGCCACCTTCATGTATAAGAGACCTTAAAAGTCTGCCATTTCTGCAACCAAACATGTAAAGTACTTTCCTTGTGCATTCAACAGAACTAAAAAGAGTTATCTGCTTATAAAGAGAATTTTTTTAGGGTAGTCTATTGGAAGAGTAAAAAGAAAGAGTAAGAAAAGTAAGAAAGAAAGAGTAGTTAAAAAAAATCCTAATAAAATATTAAGGTAATAACTTGATAATTAGGGTATTTCTGTAATTTTTAATTACTTAAGTAGAGTCTGAACTTAAGACCTCCAAGTTTGGAAAACACTGAGAAGCTAGAAATGCTTCTGATTTTACTTAAATGTGCTATCAGTATGATAGATTTGTATGTGCTAAAGAAGTAACATCAACCCCAGCAGCGGAAAGGCGATGGTTTGATGTGCACATGGGAAAATAAGTGAATTCACTGAAGTAATGTCTTTGCAGTTCTGAGTTCCCTTCTCTTGTGTAAAGTAGGGTGTCCAATGGCAAACTGGGGCAGTAGATACAATGTGCTGACACAAAGCTTAACCAGAGATTAAATGGAAACCTCAAACTCTGACCATTGTGTGTTCCAAATGTTTAAGTGATATTACATTAGCTTCTGAAAATCCACTGTTTGGGAGAAATGGTTCAATGTTTTTTAGATATTCAGCACCAGTAAAGCAAAAACTTCTGAAGTTTTTGGGTCAGTTTGGGTCAGTCTGGCTTTCTCAGGAGTGCAGTGGAAGGGTTTTTTGTGCTGTTTCGCTAATCCCTTTCAGTTTGGCTGTGGGAGTTCCCTTCTCATACTGGTTTTTAGCCAAAGTGTAAAGCTGTGTGACTTCTCAGCCTGCATGCTCTCTGAGGTAGGTGGCTGGCAGCTCTTGGTGGTAAACATCAAGACTATAAGATGCTTACTGGTGTCCTGTCATGATGGTGTCAAGGCCCAGTCCCACTCTGAAGATCTGCCTTTAAAACAGAGTCAAGTGCTTGTTGTTGATTCTGTAATATTGGTCACAATGCACAAGATCTACATGTAAAATTGTGTTTCCTTGTCCAGTACTGTCTGCTCCTTGACCTTCTAATCAAAAGTAAAGACATGATTATCAATTCATCTGTATATGTGGGTCTGTGTATATATCTAGATATCTAGATATATAAATATGTAGCTTAATTTTTATGGTGCCAGGTGTCATCTAGATATCTAGATATATAGGTAAAATTTTATACATATATTGTTTTGTTCCCTGCTTCCTACCTAAAAGATTGTTTGGGAGTCTCATTATTCAGATCAATGGAAAATAAGTTTTAATTTCTGATCTAAACTTGATCTCATCGAATCTATGTCTCTACTTTTTGTCTTAGTCTTCTACCATGGACATTGCTGGTTTTCCTTTGTTTTATTTGCTGGTTGTGAGCTTAGCCACTCCGGCTTATGTTGACTAGTCAGAGAATCATTTCAATGGAAAGGAATCTCTGGAGATCACCTGACCTAACTCTTTGCTCAAAGCAGCATCAATTAGTACAAGTTATGCAGGACCACTCAGGTAACAAGTAGACTCTTTCAGAGCTCCTTCAGTTGGGTGACTCAGAGCCTGTTGGAACAGTTAGAAAACTCAGGTCCTGTTCCTTGATTGTTTTCAGATAGTAAAATCCCATCTTAGGTCAGATATTTTCTGCAGTCCCTGGGTGTCTGTATTTGAGAATCTGTAGTATTCAGTTTCATCACGTTTTTCTTCCTCTGATCCAGCCTCACGGTGGAGTTTGTCCTGAAACAGAATTCTTCCTCCTGAAGAAAAATCAAGATTCATTTTTTTGGGGGGAATACAAGGGATGAGTGTGATGGTGAGACTGAAAAGAGGGGAAGCTGCAAAATGGGTGTGGGAGAGGCAGGAGAAGAGGTGCCTCTAGGTAAGATGGGTATTAACTGTGGCTTCTGTTTCTATGATGAATTCTTAATGGTTTGCCTGCCCCTTAGAATTACGCACTTCTGATCAAGCCTTTGACATGTGAAGATGGGTGTCTGATGTTAACTGTACCACCTAGGCCTGTGTATAATCCTAAACACCCTTTTTATCTGTGCCAACGTCACTGGCATAAAAAAGCGGGGTCCTGCTTGCTGGCCCTGGATGAACAACATTAATGGTCCTCATCATACCTTTCAATGCTACTCTAATCACAAACAGGGGTGGAAGGAGGTTCTCATGCTTGCATGAACTCTGCTGCATCCATAGCAGTGATATTTTTCCATTGTCACAACTGTTTTTAAAAATAACCACAAAATCTTTGCTTGGTATTCAGCCAGTTTCACCTGATTATATTTGCCTGCAATTATTATATCTCCATCTTTCATCATAAATTCTGTGGTATTATGTCACTGGAACTCAGGATGTTTTGGTTGCTTTTAATAGAAGATGAAAAAAATTTAAAAACTGACTGATAGGGTAAAAAAGGCACCTTCTTCCCCCACACCTGTCTCATATTATTACGTTAAGAACTTTGGTTGTTCTTGACAGCCCTTTGGTCTTGAATTCATCATTTCCTCTTCTAGTTGTTTCCAGCAGTGTTGTTTTTTTTTTTTAAACTCTCCTCCTTCAGTATTGGCATTTTGAACATTTGCCCTTGTGTTTGTATGGGGATGCTGGGAAACACTCAAATATTTTAAGATCCTCTGGGAACTTTGTAACACAAATGTGCTTCTATTTCAAGTCCTAGCAGAAATCTTCCTGTCTGAGCTGCAGCTTCCTCATACAGCTGTATTTTTTCCCAGGTTGTCTGGCAGGTGCTGTCCAATAAGTGTATGTTGCCTACCATGATGCCAATTTACTTTCCCGCTTGTCTTACTAGTAAATATCTTTCTCAAAGGGTGACAGTTATTAGGGTGGAGAAAGATTGCTGTATTTTGAACTGATTTTGCATTAAGTGTCTTAATAGTTTTGGTGTTCCTTTGTTTAAGTCAAAGAAATGCCCCTGCATTGGGTTTGGATGGCAAATCCTGCCTGGAAACAGTTGCTAGGTGAAACTTACTTTTGTTGATGAATAATTTTGGTGGGAGCATCCATCAGTAAGAAAATGTGAAGAAGAGTTGTAGGTGTGGAGGCAAGATGGGAACAGTAGGCTGTGAGTAGTACGGACTTGTGTAAAGAACCACTTCTAATTATGGAGCATGCTTAAGGCTAACTTTATCCTGAAACTGCCTAGGCTCATCATAGATTTTTTTTTTTTCTTCTTCTTTTTTTAAGGAGTGGTTCCACTGGCTGTTGGCAGCCTTTGCTCTTAAGTGGCATTATTAGGTGTGGGCTTTTGTTGTTGGATTTATGTTTTGTTATTTATATTTTTTTAGCAATCTTTTCTTACCAACTGTCTCAGTTGAGCTCAAGTTTCTATACTTCCCAAAGAAAACATCCTGATAATTTGACAGGAAAGTGACAGGCACGTGTGTCCATGGATTTGTGAATAAATTAACATATATTTGGCATAAAGAGCTGTCATAATGTTACAGGACAGAGGAACAATAGGCACATAAGGTGTAATACGAAGATATCATCTCTAGGTGATTCTATCAGCAAACAAGAAAAGACAGCATGCAGCAAATAAAGAAGCATTTGTTAATAGGCCAGCTCTGAAAAGGACTTTTTTTGACTTCCAAGGACAGAAAATCTCACAAATAGCTCAAAGTAGCGGTGAACAACTGAACTATAAGTGACTTGTTGTGGAGGGTCAGCTTTAAGAAGCTTCTGAGGTGACAGCCGTGGCAATACTTGATACTGGAACTTTATCATCTGTAGCCTTTGCTATGTGGAAACTGAACCTAATTACCTTTCCTGCCAGTGCATGCCAGTTCTTCTTGCCTAACTTCAAAGTGATCCTGAAGACTGCCAGGTGAGAAAGTGTGTAATTGCCTTCCCTCAAGAGGCAGCAGCTCTTCAAGTGTAAAGAATTTACACACACAAATTCTTGAGCTCTCAAGGAGTCTTTCTCAAGCATTTCCTCTCCTTCTCTGTGCCATCTGCACAGTGGTTACAGCAGGTCTGGGATTGTGGTGCCTCAGGATGGGAATAAGAGGAAAACTTCAAAATGGATTGCAAAGTCATCATGGCCTCCTTCTCAGAATGAGGGAAAGCAGAGTCTGTTTTCCCACTCTACCACGGTTATCCAATCTGTAACCTACCTGCCTTTTCCTATCCCACCTTCTTCTTTATGGCTGGTTCTTCGATATTTGGAGATGAAGTGTCACTGAGACCAACATTTGTTTCCAGCGGAAGTATATGAGCCTGGGAATTCAGTGATACTGTTCTGTTTGTCTTTCAACTTATAGAGGTAATAATTTGGCCATTTGAAGACCAGTTCTCTTCAGAATTACTGTTTTTTAATATCATCTATGTCTGAGAAGGTTCATTCTTGCTCAGATTTGTAAGCAGCCTAACTTATTGAGACTTTGGGTGTGAATGGAGGTGATCAGGATCTAGACCATGCAGAAGCATCAGGACTGTGCTAATGATTTTCTTCAAGAGGAAATATCACAATTACATAATAGTGACCCTCTCCTATATATATATTGCAAATATAATGTGAAATTTCTTAATCTGTGACAGAAGGTAGCTCATAATATTTATAAGTTTTTGGTCTTTTGGGGATCCTTCAGAGAGAATTTTTTTCACTGGGGGAGTTAGAAATATTTAAGGAGGTTCTGTGTGACTAAAGGTGGCAGGTCTTATTTGTGTATTTCTCTTCAAAACAAATCAGTAGTGCCATGCTGTTGGTTTTATGTAGGAGGACCACAGACTTGAACAGGGACAACTTTCACTGGCTTGGTGCTCTACAAGGGGAGATTTCTTCATCCATCAGAGATAGCATTACTTTTCTGTGCACTGACATCAGTGGGAGAAGCTGACTTCTTATTCCAATCATTTCTTAAAAACAGATGATGACTCCTTGTGCTGTTTATATTTGCCCTTTGGCCTTTAAACATCTTTTGGAAATTGGGTTTTAAACTTCTAAATATAGCTCAGATTGCTTGTTTCCAACTTTTAGGATTTTCATGTATCTCCTTACATGTGATAGAGAGGGCAAGCTCATCAAGAAATATTTCTTTGTACAATGTGAAGGCTACACAGACTGATATGGTCACATTTCTAACATGTGGAAAAAAGCACTGAACTCATAGATTTGGTTTTTAAGATGTTGATAGGCCAGCTATCAACAGAGAGAAGATGATAGTCTTTTGTTTGGGGTTTCTTTCCTAGCAAAACTAGAGCTTCAAGTGCAGAGTCCTCTGTGTGCGTGTATGAGTGAATGGAGCCTCCTGTGTGGCCCATTGAAATAGGCTAAAATCTTTTAATCTTTTAGGGATGCAACACAGTGCTAACTATTCCACCCTTCTTTCTTCTGCTTTCTGTTCCTCATTTTTCTCCAGTGGTCCCCCAGACACATTGCATGTTTGCAGTCCTTTCTTTCTCCTGACTTTTTGGAACGCCATAAGGACCTACCAAATTACAAAGGAAACAGGCTTTTCATTGCAGCCAGCACTGTCCTCGCTTAGGAGCATATTTCACATGGAGGTAAAAGGGCAGTGTCTCAACTCTGCAGACAGTAGAAGACAATGCAGCAGTAAAAGGCACAGGAGCACAGCATGTCTCACAAACCTGTGTGTGAGTACAAGGCTCAGCAACGTTTCTTATGAGTCGAAAAAATCCTTAGCTGTAGCACATAGCAGCCTTCCAAGCTGCACAGCACAATTATTTTCCTCCTTCTCAGTCTTCCCCTCCCTCATCCCAGCACATGATGTGTTGTATTTGACATTTACGAGGGAGAAGATAGTCAGCAAAATCTCACGTTTTTTCTATTTAGGGTATTTATGTCTTGAGCAAAACTCTTTGAACATTCCTGTTAAAATAGAATATTATTTATCTGCAGAGAAGCCTGCAACATGTCCAATTTAGTGTCTTACTCAGGACGTATGTTTTAAAGCCTCTATGTAGTAAAAAAAAAAAAAAAAAGAAACTGAGAAGTTGACAGAGCTGTTATAATCTATAGTACAAATCAGTAAGAAGAATTCTTACCACATGTGTATGTGAGAATGATGTTTGGATGTCATTCAGGCTACTTAGGTTGTTTGCCATGGTATTTGAAGCAAAAAAAAAAAAAACCCTTGCCAAACAATTAAAAATTAGTTTTGTAATCTGTGTATAAAGAGCCCACCATTAACATCAAACTGGACTGAGACAGGAACCCTGATGCAAGAGAATCCAAAACACTTAAGAACCTAAGGGTGTAACACTAGGGAACCAGGGAACATGTTCTCAGAAGACTTTGCAGTAAGTAAGGCAAAGGAAGAAATGTGAGAAGACCGAAATTTTTTGTGTGCTTCGTGCACAGCTAATTTATATCCCATTCACTGCCAAGAGGAGAGACCTTGTGGAAAACCAGGGGGTAGGTGTTTAATGGGAGGTGGTACAGTAATATCCAGAGTTCAGCTTGCACAGTATTCTAGCCCTGGATGACCTGTGTGTCTGACTTCGTAACCAAAACAATCTCTGACTGTTTTTGTGATTGTGCTGGGTGTTTTTTCTCCCCCCAGTGGAAGTGGAGTGCTCTGGGAAGCGCAAACTGCCTATTTTGCCTACAGATAAGCAGAATAAGGGTCTTGACCGCTCATGCAACTACTGGTGGTACAGCTGAGTAGGTAACTGTGTAAGGCCCAGCTCCTGACGCTTGTTGGTCCTTTGCTCTGCCGTCACCTCTAACAGAGCTAAATCACGTGCCAAAGAGCACAGAGCATCCTGACAGAGCAGCACGTTGGTTTTTTCACTTGTTCGTGCTCAAGTAGTGTTACTCTTTGAAATCTTTCTCTGCTAAAATGTGTGAGCTGACATTAAAAATTAGTTGATCCAAATTGATCCTGATTTGGTGGATCTTGTTTGGCTGATGAACACACTTTTAAGGCATTGACTAAATATTAGTGTACCACTTGCAATTTCCTTTCAGTGCTGATGGTGGAAAAATATTTCAGAAGCAGGGTATCAGCAAAATTGTTGATTGATATTTGCATATAATTAACTCACCAGTAGTAGTGCATTAAAGAAGAATATTTGTTAGAGAAGGTAAAAAAAAATTGGATGCCTGCAGAACAATTAATTTAGGAGAAATTGTTGTTAGCAAGACCAAGAGTGTCTTTTTCAGTAATTAGAGTTGTCCTGGAAACAGGTGGATGTTTTGGTTCTGTTTTCAGTCATTTGAATTGTGTATACAGTGATGTATATCTCATGTGAAATTCAGAGTTCCAAGGTTAATGTTCAGGGCTTTATACAGTATTACAATATAAACTTTCAATATGACACTGGCTTTTATTCTTGAGAATACCTGGGCTTAAAAAATACTATCAATCTGAGAAAATTCTTTGCGTGGTGCCTATTTCAACTACTGCCTATATAGTGAGAGGAATACAATGCACATGAATGATTTATTGCTAGAATCTGAGTTGATTTGCAATCACTTCAGAATTCAAGGCAGACAGGTAGTGGGTTGGGATTTTTTGTGCCTTTTTTTTTCCCCCTAGTCTGAATACACAAATATGTTTGTAGCTTGTATGCTTGAATTTGAGCCAAAAAAAAAGAAGAAAGAATATAGCCTGTAAAAATGCCAATTCTGAGTTTCTTAATTGGTTATGTAATTCATAATTTTCACTGTTGGTGGTTTGCAGCATAAATAGGAGTAATTAAATCAAAATACTAATAACCAGAATACTGTGCAATTTATCAAGAAAATCAAATCTAAGCTTTATTTTATTTCTGGTATGAAATAGGGAGTTGAAATTTCTGCGGAAGCATGCATTTTGAAAGTTTTGTATTTCCCTAGTAAATGAACAGAAGTAAACCAAGATATATTCTAAGAAATTTTCTGCCTTCTTTTGATTTTGTGCCGATGTTTTAGGTAAGCTATAATTTTTTAGATTATGGTACATTAAGAGAAGAGCAAGATTATTTGACAATTCAAAGCAGAAATTCTGTAAGAGGTTTGACTTCTCACGCTATGAAATTATCCACGCCAATCAGCTAATAATTAAATAGGTATTCTTATACAGAATCTGAACCTACATTCCAAGAGGGACAATTTGGCTTTATAAACATAATCTGCTTAATGGTAGATGGATGGATCTGATCCATTCTCCTATGCTGTGTGGGAACCATAGTATGGGGGACACAGAGTTCTCTATGATCCATAGAATCACATTATTCAGGCAAACTTCCTCTCCCAATGGGATAAAATTCTGACTTCTTGTACAACCCTAAAAAAATTTAAAAATCCAATAAAAATATATTTCTAGTGTTCATCTGTGTCTCCCACAGAATGGATCAGTAGTGGTACATAGTTCTGCACCAGTAGCAAGTGACTGTGTAACCTTCTGTGTCATGCTACATTATATTTACTGCTCAGAAGTAGAAGAAAATTGTCATATTTCAAAATCAGGGTGTTTCTAGTAACGATTTCGAGAAGAGTGGGAAGAATATCCACTTAAGAGATATGCATTTTCTGTCATTGACGTACTCAGCAAAGTATGGATTAAACAGCAAATTGCTAGGAATTTGGGTAATTTAAAGCAGTGTTTTAATACCTTGTGGAGGAATATATTAGCATCTTCCTTTAGGATTACATCTGATATTCCCACCTTTGATTTAGTTTAATAAGGAACAGCTGAATGCAATTGCACCAGGAAAGCAGGGCAGGATGATCTTGCCAGTGTGATGAACAGAATGGTTGTGAGCTTGATCCCTGCCTGCTGCTGCTGTTATTTACAGGAATGTCCAGAAGAGACAGAAGCTGTTACTTGTGCCTTTTTTTACAGAGCATTTTATAGACCTACAGTCTAGGTATGCAGTTAAGGAAAGTGTTAGCAGACATAAAAGCAACATGTTTTGTTTGTTATTTCTCTAAAACCACTGCTATCTACGTATGAACAATTTTGAAGTCTTCAGTCAACTTCAATTCTCATTTCCATGACAAAAGCTTATTCAGTTTAAGCTGTCCTCTCTAAAGAAATAACCTGATTATTTAAGGACAAGGTTATTTTACCAGTCAAATAGGAATCTGTGGATGTCTTCCCACTCTGGCCTTGCCCATGACTCCTGACACTTACTTGCTGAAATAGCAGTGAACTAATGAATGTTATGATCTGCTTCCTACAGCAGTAAAATTCCACTCTCTCAGCTTCTGACAGTCTCCATTTTGTTCGTAGAGTTGGTAGATGTCTAAGGACCATGGAAAGAGTTGAGACACTGATATCAATGCTACTTGACCTATCAGCCTTTTTTGCATCTATTTGTCCTGTCAGGAGTTTTAAAAATGGCACTTTCTAGTTGTGTCTCCTGTTTCCAGTATAGCCACAATGGCAGTGATTAGTAACTGGTTGTCTTATGAGCTCTGATATATAAAGTCCACAACAGTTCTGTCCCATCACTGTTGCGGTTTCTTAGTCACAAAGAGCTCTCAAGTGAATTATTTTGTCCAGCCTCATAGAAAATGCCTTGAGAGGGGTGTGTGGGTGTTAAGGAGAACATGTGCTGCCATTTCAAGGTAGGTAAAAAAACCTGCTCTAGTGCAGGTTCTTAAGACCGAGGCGAGTTAAGGAAGGTAAAGGAAAAATTTCTGCTTTGTCATCCTCCCATCGTGAGTGTTTGTCACTCACACAAGTGCTGTGCCATGGACAGAAGACAGCCACAGCTTATCCAGACACAAAAAACTCATGGCAAATAAAAAACCACCATGTGTTTGGCTCCTAGGAGGCAAGTGAAATACTGCAGGAGACATCTACAAAAAGTAATAGCCACAATGTGGGCAAAGTTCTTCCTGTCCAAGCACACAAATATTGACAGCCTGGGAGGCAGGTATCGCTCATCATACATTGACCAATGCAACCACTTCACTGCATTTGCTGCAGTTTGGATTCCAGGTTTCAGTAGGGCATGACAATCCTTTTTTGATGTGTCATCTATTGCATAAAAATGAGAAGCAGAGGCTTTGACAAGCGCATTTGCAAAAGAGAAGAGACATCTTTTTTTTGGGGGGAGAGGGGGCCAGAAAGGAAAGTGGTTAAATATACCTTGATTGAAGCAGTTGAAATTTGAGGGTTATTCAACTCCTACTTTTTTTTTCCCCTTTTGCATAGCATGGAGATGAGTATTTGAAAGGCAGTACTCTTCAGTACAAAAGGATAAGTACTCTTTGACAAAGCTTGTAGTCATTTCATATTGTTCAGTGCTACAGGACAAACAGATGTGATTTTGGTGTGGGTGTTGTTTGGGTTTGTGGTGTTGGGGTTTTTTTGTTTTTTTTTTTTTTTTTTATGGGAACACCTACATAGTTTTTCTTGCTGGCAGTAGGTGCCAGCAAGATACACATCAGCAACGTAGGAACTTCTCCTTACTAGATGGATATATATTTTTTTGTTATTGCTCATGCTGTTTATACTTGGAATTAGGTTCTTTATGCATGTGCAGGGAAACAAATAACTAGTGCAATAGGAATTAGAGACCAATAGGTGCCTTGGGGATGAAATAATTGTCTGAAAGAAGCTTTGACAAATAAGTCTCTTGAAAAGCTGGCTAACAGTGAGGAAATAAAAAACAACTAAGCATCTTGCAAAGATATTTGATGTTTCTAGTAAAGAGCTCCTCTTCGTAGACTAGACATATTGATTTGTTGTACCTAATGTGCTTTTGAATTCTGTATTACTTCATGGTTCAGTATAGTTGACTTCAACACAAAGTACAGTGTTGTTATAAAGCACAAGTAGAAGAATGTTCTGTTGTGGGTTTTTTTTGTTGTTGTTGTTTGTTTGTGTTTTTTTTAATTTGGGATTTTGAGCTACTGGTATTTTTGGGGTGGAAATACTAGTGGGTGAATTCTGATCCACTAGAGAGAAGGAGCCTGTACTTTGTATATCAAAGGCTGTGTTTAACAGTGAGTACTTTTCCTCTGGACTTGTGGGCACACTTCAGCATCAGGGAAACAGTCTTCATCTTGAGAAATTGCTCCACCAGGGACAGTTCTAGGAAAAAAAAAAAAAAAGAGGATCCAAGTTCAAAGCTGTCTTTGCCACAAGCCAAGATTGTAAAAGCAAAATACTACACACAAGTGATTCCTATTTAATCACCTGGAATGCCCAGCAATGTGATGAGAATGACTTTACCAGAGAATTAAATGAAAATCCAGTCCTTGAAACTGCCTCCACCACTCTCCATCATGCCAACATGACCAAAATGCTGTAGATCACAGAATCACAGAATGGCTTGGGTTAGAAGGGGTGTTACAGATCACTCAGGGCCCCATCCAGCCTGGCTTTGATGTGTGCCCTCTTCCTGAAATGTTAATTTAAAATAGCTAAAGAACCATCCTGTTCTGCTGGAGTCATCCCTCTGATGGGAAGCCCTGGGATGATTTTGTGTTTCCTTTGCAGCTGAGGGGGGGAGTAAGGACAGAGAGCCCAGGGTGAGGGGCTGTCCTGCCTGAATGGGATTTAGCAACCTGTGGGCCAGAATCCCTCAAAGGTAAGGGATGGGGCTCATCTGCTCATCAAGAGAGCAGTGGAAGACAAAGTGTTGCATTATTCCTCTCAGAGAATGAAAAAGGGGATTTTTGAAATCTGTAGTTGCGAGACTCCAAAATGGAGAGGCTAATTTTAGTTTTTTGTTTTTTGGTTTTTTTAATGACATCCCACACAGAAGACAATTGCAGGCAGATACCTGTCACTGAAGCTGGTCATAATTTCAGTTCCTGGCGTTAAATCAGGGTTCATCCTAAACCTGTTAAGTATATTTTTCTTTATTTAAAGGGAATGACAAGCTATTTTGCAGGCTTATTTTCTGGCATCAACTGTTACAGACTTCTCTGTAGGTTTATCTCTGTTTATAGAGAATTTCCTGTTGGGCATGACCTGGCAAAAGAAGGCAACTAATGTAGGGCTAAACAAACTTAGCAGTCAGCATACCCAGAGCTGGCACTTTGAAATCTGCAAGCATGCTCAATATTACTATGTCTTTTGTCTTGATACATCCCTTTTTAACAAGATAAAGGCAAACAACAGAACAACAACCCCTTAAAAATATCTTTTTATTCTTTCAAATTGATGAGTTTTGGAAAATAAAGAAAATAATGTAAGTGGCCGATGAAGGGGGGGAAAAAAAAAGAAAAAAACTAGAAAAATTATTCACCTAACATTTTCTGTGCAACTTCCCTGATGTGTATGTATATATTTGAATGACTTTCATTCAAAAGGAAATCATTACAATATTGAAGTTGAATATTTAGGAAATTTAAGTTGCATAACAGCGAAGGTAGTAAATCTGTTTACTGCTTTGCTTTGTTTCCCCATTGCTTCCCGGGTCCTGAGGTACAGGAAAGAGCATTTCTTCTGCAGAAAACAGAAAATGTGGACAGATTTGTAGACCTGTAGGCTTGCAGAAAGGGGAAATTTGCTCTACTGAAGTTAACAGCTCCCTTGAAAGGAGCTTAAGAACAAGTGAAGCACTAGAAAGTGACTTAGCAAAAAATTACAAGAAGCCATTTTGAAACTCTTCACTTAAACAACATTAAAAGCTTCTGGTTTTAAGACATTTGGGCTGGGTTCTTCATTTTCTTCACAAGTCCATTTCTGATAGGACTCTTTCCATTCTATATATTGCAGATCCATTGCCACACACGAGCACAGCACTTTTTGGAACTGTCATTTCAATCTTTCTGCTATTTTTGAATTTATAATCTGAATGTTATGTCTTATGTGATCTAATTATGCAGTTAAGGTTGTAGCTTGACCACCATTTTCAGTATCCTCTCTTCTGCTGCTTTGTAAATAACAGAAAAGTGTAATTTTGACAGTTATAGTACTCTTACCTTTTCCTGTGACAGATTTCAGTTTCTGGAATGTAAAGAACAGATGCTCCTGTTGATTTGTGTTTTGAGTTTTGTGTGTTGAGGGAGAAGAGGAGGGGTACTTGAGCATTTTCCTGAAAACCCTTTCAGAGTTTATCCAATGTCAGTTTTCCCTGTTCCTGAACACTTCAGCAGCACTGAGGGGTCCCATCTATGAGTTAGCTCAGGTGTTTTTCCCTGTGTTTGTCATACACTGTTTGCTTCTTAGCAGTAATTAAATATAAAGTATGAAAATAAGATAGGAGTAGGTAAGTTTCCTACCAGAAATCAATGAAGAAATTAACCTTTTATTCTTTCACATAAAAATAATATTTTGGTTTCAAATGGCTTTTCATTCAGGGATCTTAGAGCTTGTCAAGCATATACAACCCTTTTCAGAGATGGAACAACTGAAGGTCAGACACACAGCTAAAATCCCATCCACAAAGTACAAGAAAAGTTCTAAAAACCAGTTGTCCCTAAGTCAGGTGCCCCCCACACCAGTAAAGGCATTGAGAGGTTTTTAGGAACCTGAAACTTTTGGAGGAGTGTGGAACACACAAGCATAGAGAGTAAATATTTTGCTTTTTCCCTTGGACATGCTAATTCCACATTCTGGGAGAATATCTGGCTATATTTGGGATGGCCTGCAAACTTCCTTTTCTCTTCTGCATCTCTGCTGAGATGACTGGGGAGAATGCCAGCATTAATTGGGATGCAGTTTTGTTTGTGATCTGGATACCTGCCTGTCAGGAAATGAGTTGGAACAACTTGGTCTTCTAGGGATTGAGCTGAGGGAGGAAAAAACAATCTGTCAGTCTCAATCATATTTTTTGCTTTGTACAAGAATTGATTTTCCTAAGTCCAGATTCTAAATTCATCGAGAATAACATTTAATGGTTTCAATGATAATTTTTCAGGAGCAAAGGCCATATTTCTATATATCACATACAGGGAAATGTGGTTGCAGGGTAAGACAAAATTTAAGAGAAGAACTTCTAGAATGTTTCCTTTACTGTTTTCCTGGAGAGAAAGAAGTTTTTCAGAGACTTGATAGACCTGAAGTCCAAGAGTTTGCAAGACATCATTTAAGGGCAACGCTGTCTTGTACTTTATGCTTGGTTTTGTGGTTGGTTTTTTTTTTTTTTAATCTACTGAATAGCTTATATTCTGGAAAACACATATATTTGCAGCTTTGTCAAAATATTTGCTTTTAAACAAGAAAACATTAAGCAGAACTCGAAATATTCTCTTGTCTTTATTTGTTCTTGTTTTTTGCTTTTTTCTTTACTTCTTTGTATGAGGATGTGCATTTGGAGCAGGAGTTGATTTAGCAGGCATTTCACAGATCACCTTCTGCTGTTTTATGAGCCACCAGCAGTTCATGAACTACAGACTGAAAAACAATTTAGTGCACTGGGCTGGAGCCCTGTCCCTGTTTAACCATGCAGAGCAGTAGGATGAAATTCTGGCCTGATGTTCAAAACTGGAGGGAAACAGAGGGAGAGATTTGAGTGGTCATTTTTTCTAGTGTGCTATGAGTCCTGTTTTCTTGGCTAATGGGTAATAGCCAACTTATTCCCTGTACAACTAGAGGATTTGCTGCATAAGCTGAGGTGCCTGGTGGAAGGTAAACACACATTTGTGTATGTCCTTGTGGCCATTTCCTTATGTTTTATGCAGCTTATGATCCAGAAGTAGTGAGCATTGCTGTATAATTAATTCCTGATTCACATTTGTTGAAGAGTATTTATTTTCTAATTTTCTTTCTTTAATGCATTCTGGATACTGGTGCAGCTCTCTGGAATGTTAATTATTTTCTTCACGAGCTTGTTATTCTGCTAAATTGCTAAGATTCAGAAAACATTCTTAGGGTTTGAGATACTCTGCCATTGCTACTACAACATGCACCTTCATGGTATTGTTTTTTGAACTCTAAGAACATCAATGAATTTCCACGAGAGTCATTTCTATTGAAGGTCTGCTTCCAATGCTCCAAAGAGATGATGGTTTCTCACTGTGTAGCTGGGAGGAGATCACAGTGCTAATATGAAAGCAAAAGCAAAACATGTACCTAAGGGAAAGGATTGGGGAAAATAGCCAAGGTTTAGGAGCTTTCAAGTTTAAGGAAATCCTCAGCAGGGGAAACCTGAGGATTAGAATGGTAAAAATAAGGACAGATGGTCTTTCTTGTTAAAACCCTCGTAAACTGTGGATTTCCTAACATCTGATCTCTAGTTATTATTCGATTCTGTGCCCAGCAGAGTGCAATACTTTCCTACTCCATAACTAGAAATCAAAATGTATTTTGGATGGAGTGGCCTGCCAGTAGAGAGAAAACTGACTGGACTTCCTTAAAACAAACCCAGCTCTTTCAGCTAGTCATGACCTTTAAAATCACAAAGGTAGCCACCTGGATGAACGGTCCTAGGAGCAGACTCTTAGAAAGAAGTCTTAGAAAGCATAAGATTTCATTAAAATGTACATTCAGGTTAGTATGGTAAAGCTGCAAAATGAGCATATTTGGTATTAGACATTAGGCAATCAAGGGAGGAAAAAAAATACTACTCTATCAAGGAAAGTTTCACACATGAGCCAGTAATCCATGAGAGGGCAGATTAAATTGTCTTGCACGAGAAATGAGTTGTGTTTTTTTGAGGAGGGTGTGGTTGTTTAGTGTCATTAAAACTGGACTTCTTACTTTATTAAAGTTGTATTTTGAAAAACTCAAGGATGTGTTGCTTGATGGATGAGATGGAGGCTCAGGTCAGGCACGAGATGAGCCTCATGCTCTGCTCCCACAGATTTACTCCATGACACTGAGCTGGGGCTACTTCAGTGGAGCTCCTTCCCTAGGACACCCTGTGTAGGAGTGGAGTGTAGTGTAGGAGTGGAGTGTAGTGTAAGAGTGGGGGGAGAACACAGAACAGGTCCTTCCCCAGGCCCAAGAAGGGAGTTTTAGCAGTCACTGTGTCATTAGGTGTAACTTGTGCCTCAAGGGTCTCAGTTAAAAAAACCATTTGGGGTTATAGATTTTCTAAACTGCTTCCAGGCAGCACTTAGTGTTAGTAGAAAGGACTTTGAGAAGTATACAGGTAACAAAATCTGAGTAGCTATTACACCTTAACTTATGTTTTCAAAGTTTTCTTTTTTGGGGAGGAGGAAATCAGGTGTGCCAGAGAACTCAAACTGGAGGGAGCCAACTACCACTGTAGGTTTCATAGTTTGATGGCATCCCCTTAAAATGACTGTTGTTCTTCCCAAATGATCAGCCACTTTCCTTACTTGATGTGAAACATCTTTTTTTTTTTTTTTTTTGACAGTGTATTTCTGTACATAACAGTGGGGATTTCAACTTCTGAGCTCCAGCCACCGGTGACAAGAATCAAGCAGTAAAATTGCTGATCATTGCTTTGAAACAGTGTTTTGTGTATTCCATTCTGTCATATCTCTGCTCAAATACTCTATCATTATCACCCACTTCTCTGCTACAGACGGACACAGAGGTGTATCAAGACCTGGAAAACAGATCTATTAATTTAACCGGGTAAATAGCTGTGTGTGTGGTGGCAGCTGCTGCACGAAGGTCTGTGAGATCAGAGGATGGTTTAGAACTGATGTGAAAGTGTGTTGATTCCTTCAAAGAGAGGTCAGAATGGAAGTTCTTGCACTTTTCTCCTCAAATCAGCACACACTAATCTTTGTTCTCTGTCAGTGCAGGAGGTTTATAGTGTGGGAAAAGCGGAGGTGGGAAGAGCTTAGTCCAGAAAGAGAATAAGGGCAGCACATAAATGTGGCACTGCAACTGCTGAAGTTTGAGTGATCAAGAAGCAACTGGACTTGTCTCTTAGTTGAGGTGGTGATCAGTTAAAGGTTGAAACTGATGATCCTGGAAGTCTTTTCCAACCCTGATGATGCTGTGACAGTGATCCCTGTAGTGATATAGTGTCCCTTCTTCAGCCATCATTAAGTTTTATTCAGCATTTAAAGTTCTTTTTCTGTTTGTCTGCAGAACAATCAATCAGTGGTGACCAGTGTTTGTTTATGCTTCTAACAGCCCTCCTACTGCTTTTAGAAAGTGAAGAACTGTACACTATGCAGAATACCACTCTCTCCTTGCCCTTGACTCTTCAATATGAGAAGTCTTTTGAGTGGTTCACTGACACTTCCATGATTTGTCTAGTTCAAAAGTATTTGATTCTTTAAGCACTCTCTTCCAAAAAATGAGTATTCACAGTGCCAGCACATTAAATGACTGTGTGTAGAAACCTGGTTGGGAGCCAGAACCATATCTGCCAACTGGTGTTTGGGAAGTCTTGCTGGTTATGGCTAAAAGTCTTACTAAAAATTCTATAAGAGAAAAGCTAAAGAATATACAACTCTGTAGCAGAAATGTCTTTTATTGCTCACATCCCATACCTTTCTAGGCAGAAAATGTGGAAGAAACCACCATGTAGTAGCTTCCACTCACTAAATGAACCTTTTGCTAGAGCTATTAAAATTTTGACTGTTAGCTGCACTGTGGATGGACTTAGAGACACTCACATCTTTGGAGGAAGACATAACCCATATTTACTAGTTGTTCTTGGAACTTCTGTCATGAAATGATGACCCTAGCATTATGGACAAGATCTGCACTAACAATAATTGTGAATGTCCCTGACTGCATTGGAGCTGGGACTGACTTGGATAAAGGGTTTACAGAGAACTTAGGTCATCTTTAAATGATGTTTCTAAGTGATTCTGTGATTAGAGTAAATACTATATTAAATCCTGAAGGGACAAAAAATTGTAATTGTGGTGTGGCTGAGATGGATTAAACTCTTCCCACAGGTTTATCAGCTTATGCTCCATGAGATAGAAGTGAATGTGCTAAGCTAAACATCATGAATGGAAAAACTTTTCCTCTCAGTGAGCAATATGCTCATCTAAGAGCAATTATGGTTCAGTTCTGCAAGAAACCAAACAATTACATCTTTGAGACCACTGATGATGTTTAAGACTTTAGAGTGTAGAACCCTTTGTATTCAGAACATGGTCTAAGGCTTAGAATTTAGCCCAAGAGAGAATTAAGTGTGTCCTGTTGTTCTTTCACTACTTTTACTATGGATATGTACACGAGACACTTCTATCAAAGGATTAAATGAAATACTTAGAGGCTAAATCTCTCAGCTTTACTGAGGTAGTCAGCTTAATGTATTGTTCTTGGCTTATACAGATAGTAGTTCTCACCAGTTAACTTATTCTCTCAACAGGTGGTCACATAATTAAACTGGATTCTTTATTGCAATGACAGCATGAAACTTTCTGTGTCTGCCCGTAATCGTTAATATTTTAAATCAGTTTATGAGAGCAGTAAAAGTATGGGGGGGGGGGGGGGGGGGTGGGAAGGGTGATGGAAATGGCTTAAGACTGTTGGAGAAAAGTTTTCTTCCTTGGAGCATCTGATCTCTGCACATGAACTGTCCTAATTCTTCTCCTGCCTATCACACTGAAGTCTCTATGTTGGTTCCCTTGGCACCTCACCCTTGTTTTGCCTTGGCTGAGCTGGCGCTTGCATTGCACAGAGAAAATCACAGTGTATTATTACAGGTTCCCCTACAAAAGCTGCAGGGTTGAACAACTGTTTGTACACAAAGTAACCATGAAGGAGTTTGGTAAAGAAAGAATCAGTGCCTACTGAGATATGCACTGTGCATGCCTATAAATAACCTCTTAATGTATTATGAAGATTTCATGGAGAAGCTCTCAAGACAAGTCAGGTCATCTGGAGAAAGGAGAGAAATCTCCATTTGCAAGATGTGCCTCATGAAATTATAGAAAAGAGATGTGTTGTATCCTGAGACAATTGCCCAACACCATACTGGTATGCCTTGAGTAGCTTCCTGAAACACTGTGTTCATGTCCCAAAAAACAATGCTAGGTTCACGCTGCCTTGATTTAAAAATACAGATGGTGCTTTCATGTGCCTCTCTTTCCACCTGCAGACCTCTTCAAACCTTATCTGAAGATGTTTGTTTTTCTGGGGAGATGGAGGAAGGTTTTATAGGCACGTGGCCAGGTTACTTTTGAACTGATGATGTTAATTGTGCAGAGAAGTGTTAATGGCTCTTCAGAGCTCCTGGGTAGGGAACAGTTTCCACTGAGAAAATGTGTACATAGGCCTATTATGTCTGACCCTGTTGTCCTGCATCTGTTTTATGGTCAATGGAGAGAAATGGGCACTTCTTGTTCCAACTCATCTGGTGGGGAAAAAAAAAAAAAAAAAGTAGTTTAAAGTGGATCAGATAATTGGGCCCTGAAGTACTTATTTCTCACTATTGATTATGAAGAGAGTCTGAGGTGACAGGCTCAGCTACTGGCACCTTCACTGTAAATTTCTAAAGGTAAGTGAAATAAATAGGCTTTGGAAATAAATGAAAAATGAATCTCACTTTGACCACAAACATTCCCTTCCTCCCCCGCCCCCCGCCCCCCCCCACATTCTTGATTCTGATTGTAAGAACTAGGCTATTTTATGTATTTTCCTTCACCCTGATGTATCCACCCAACACTATACAAAAGATTAAAACCAAGCAAGCTCTGGTAGCAGAGTCTTTCCACTGACTCCTCTGCTCCTCTGGTTTTTTATCTTTCTTACAGTCTATCAGTTTCTTTTATTGTAGGGCTTGAAGTGGCTTGTTTTGTTTTTGTTTGTTTGTTTTTGTTGTTGATTGTTTGTTTGTTTTTTGGTATTTTTTTGTGGTTGTTGCTGTTGTTGGATGGTTTATTGGTTTGAACAAATCAATTATTTTAAGGCCTGGAAAAAATTTAAGAATTAAATGGATTTGAAGGTGGTAACATTGCCTTCATGGTCAGAGGTCGTTAGCATAACCCTCACCTGTCACAGAATCGTAGAATGCCCTGAACGACCATCTAGTTACACCCCTCTGCCATGGGCAGGGACACCTTCCACTGTCCCAGGTTGCTCAGAGCTCCATCCAGCCTGGCCTTGGACACTTCCAGGTTGGATATTAGAAGTTCTTTACAGAGCAAGTGATCAGGCATTGGAATGGCGTGCCCAGAGAGGTGGTGGATTAACCATCCCTGGAGGTTTTTAAGACGAGGCTGGATGTGGCACTGAGTGCCATGATCTGGTAATCACAGTGGGGCTGGATCAAGGGTTGGACTTGATCTCAGAGGTCTCTTCCAACCCAGTTAATTCTATGATTCCAGGGATGGGGCATCCACAGCTTCTCCGGGCAGCCTGTGCCAGGGCCTCGCCACCCTCACTCTGTCCCGAAGGCTGGGGACCAGGAAGCACCAAACAGTCCCGGGAACAGCTGAAACAGCGTGTGCTGAGCTTCAGATCCGTGTCTGGCCTTCGAGACGGTGAGTGCTGAACGAACTCTGCGAGCTGTCGGGTCCGACGGGCTGAGCTCACGCCTCGCTCAGCTGCTTTCAGTCAGACCGGGAATCATGTGCACCACCCAGACGGGACTTCTGATGTGCAGATGTGCTCTCACACACGGAATGAGAGCGCTCTTCCCGCTGACAGTGCTCGGCTGAGCTGTTGGGGGCTGCTCCCTGCTGGCAAGAAAACGGCATCACTTGCTTTCCTGCCTTCCAGGGAGCAGACCGAAGCACAAACGAGCTGCAAAACTGCCTGGGCATTTCTTCTGATTAATTAATTAATTAATTAGTTTTTTGAAATTTATTTTGAGTGTGGTTGTAGCTGTTATTTTTTCTCAAATATAATTTGTGTGGGTTTGCTGCTAGGGTTTTTTGCGGATTATGCAAATTGCCGAAAGTTTGAAAGCAATGCTTAAATTATGTAAAATTGTAAGGCTCAGTTCTCATTTATTGCGGGTCTTTTTAATTACTTTAACAACTGGTTTTTTCACAGGGACCTAAAAGACCTGAATTCAGCAATCCCATTAAAGCTCCAGACTTCCAAATTGCTTATAGGAGCTTTGGAGAGCTCACCCTGACATACCTTTCAAAAGCTGCTAAGGATGAAAAGAGCACTTTTTTTTGGTGCCCAGAGTTGAAGTCAGCATGCAAAGAAATCATATAATACACAGCCTTTATTTTGTCTAAGGAAGATGTTCTTGTTCATTTTCCAGTTTTTCAATGTATCATTTTTCAGAGCATGACTAAGATGACAGGAAGAGGTAGATTCTCTGGATTTCCTCCTGGAATTAAGTGTGACCACTTAGCAGCCCGTGTTGTTTCTACCTCAAACTCAAACATGAAAATTGTGTTTCAAATTGCCATATTAATATTGTAGTCACTGTATCTGCTCCACCGGCTCCCTTTGCCTTCACAACCTCCGCTGTCTTGAAGATCTTATGCACCACAAGACATTAACAACTTGAATTTCTGCTGTTCAAATTCAGAGGTGCATAGCAAACATGGCAGATGGGTGAGGAGATGCTCTTTGCTCTGAAAGGTGTCATGTGTGGTGTGTGCTACAGCTCCCTGCTGGCTGCTGCGAGTCAACACAGACCTGCTTTGAGAAACAGGCAACTGAGAGTCCCAGGGAGGTGCTGATGGAGTTTGGTAGCCCTTTGCTAGTCCCCAGTGAAAGGGATGTGCATGGGAGAGGGGGCCCCGAGCATCACACTGCTGTCTAAATGATTACTTGTAACTCCTGGCTTAGTGTTGCTGGCCTATTTCAGGAACTAATCTCATTGTCTTCTGAGTAACACGTACTTTTGCACAGTACAACAATTACCAGCTCTCTCCTGGCAATTACTAATTTAAAATCCTGTAGACTGTGTGCCATTTGCTGCTTGAGCAGCGATTTGATAACTTGTGAAGCAGGAGCTGGGGATGGGCGAGGTCTGAGCCATCCTGTGGCAACCGCAAGGAAGGGGGGACACCTCAAACGCCTCGAGTGAGGACCCGCAGGTCAGATGCTTGGAGGGGACCTGCCATAGCAGGGTGGTTTTATTGAAGGCCACAAATTCTGTGCTCTCTGGTCCTGCTCCGTGCCACTGCACAAGCCTGTCATTTGCCCCTGACAGGCACAAAATTAATTTTCAACTGGATCTGTGCATATGGGCTCATAGGGCAGTTCTCTCTACAAGGAGACCTACTTTCCCTCCTTTCTGCATGGGTACAGGGACAGGGAGCACACAGGGTTCCCTCTGACTTTTTTGTTTTCTCGTGGGTTTTTTTTTGTTTTTTGTTTGTTTGGCTTTTTGTTTTTTTTTTTGGGGGGGGGGGTTTTGTTTGTTTGTTGTTATTGTTTTGTTTGATTTGTTGTTGGTTTTTTTTTTCCCTCTCTTCCTCCAGTTCATGAAGGGATTTTCTACTTCTCTACCCACTTTTCCTCTTAAAGTGTCTGAGCACTGGAGGTGGGGCAAGTGATTCCTTGGCTTTCAGCTTTGTTTCTTTCAAGGCATTAAAACAGATGTCTATTTCCTTCCCTGACAGAAAATATGTTGAGTTATAGCTCGTGCTGCCTATCATTAAGGCTGCCCTGCCTTAGTTGTGTGTTGCTATCTATAGCTGTCAGGCTTTGACTGCTTGGGATGAAATTATTTCAAATATTAATTCATATTTAATTTGTGTCAGTGGAAGAGGAGTAAAAAATCTTGCATGACAGTGAGGTACAAATGGATATTTATAATCTGAACCAGTTACCTACCACATTGCCCTAACATGTGCTGGTATCAGGGTATGTTTTTCATGTTCTGTGCTTAATGATATGACCAAAATGTGTCAAAGGATTTTTATTTTATAACAGCCACTATGCCTTTTTTGCTAATACTTTTGTTTCTTCAGCTTTACTCAGAATTGCTAATGTTCAGGAAAACTATGAAATTTTTAGTTCAGAGTGTCCTTTCATGGAAATAAAAACTATCTTAATTTTGAAAGGGGCTGTAGAGCTGTTGAACAGCTTCTGTATTTCAGCTCTGTGTGTAACATAAGCACACAATCAACTCTCTCTCTCTGTCCAAAGCAAAGCTGCAAAGTTTGTGTATGCATCTGTATAGAAACAAATGCACTTTGCAGATTTTTGCCATTTTTGCCCATGGATTTCCTATGTTTACAAGATGATTCTTGACCTGATTCAAAATTCTGATCTTACAGAAGTTACCTTCTGAGACCTGGCAGGCCTACAGTGGGAGCAAAGCATGCTGCCAAAACTACTGCTAGATTGGTAGCCTTATTTTTAGTTTGAAATTTACTGTAAGAACATGGAAACTCTTTCTGGATTATTTATGTGTTTAAATCCAAACACTCTAAAATGGTGTCTTGCCTTCCTCTTCCACGACAAATAATTTTGAGTCAGCATGTAACTCCTTTCTAATACCACTGCAGTATCTTTGACTAGAAAGGTGATTTTTGAAACAAACATGACCCCACGTGGTAATTTACTGGTTTATATTGTTCTTAACCATTGAGCGAAGAGTGAAAATTAAATAAGCAATCTTTACCTAAGAATGATTATTTAAAGCTAAGGATATTAATAAAATCCTCTGACAGGTGGAGGCACTTAGTAATATCAATTAGTTCTCTCTTGAGAGATGAAGTATTCATTTTATAAATTTATTTATTCTCTATATAAAGTTTGTTGCCCCTTGGAAAATGGCTTGCTGTTGGGAATACATCATGCTATTCATTTGGAAGAATATTCCGTAGATGACATGGACCTGCTTTCCACAGTTTGAGGGGAAAAAAAGAACGAGTGGTTATGTTTTGCAAACAAGAAGATGAGTCTGAGTGTTGGATTAAGACAAAGATTAAGAGATGGCTTTGTGGAAATCTTCCGCTCAGGTACCGTGTTTGGTGTGTGGAGATGAGAGGTTATCTTAGGCATTGCTGGTAACATATGGGGGGTTTTTTCTATAATACCATATTTCTTAGTTATCTTTCTCTGTTAAAGCTTTTGTGAACCCAAAGGTGATTTATTTCAGGCTAATAGAGAACAGTCACTGAGAGCAGAGGCAGAATTCTGCCTCTAATTTATCAGTCAGATTGCTTGGCTGATGATCTGTATGAAAACTGTACAGCAAAATAAATAACGATAGCTGTGAAGGAAACCTCTGTCCTATGGGAAAAGTGGATATTTACTCAGTCTGAGGCAACCCAAAGGAAAGTTCTGGAAAAAAATCAACTTACTGTTTATAAAAATGTTGCTTTTCTCCTTTACTACAGTTTTGTGATGGGGATTGTGCTGGGTTTTTTGTTATTTTCTTATTTTCCTTGAGGAAACAGTAATAAATTCCCCAAAGTAACTGCTAGTTAAGTGTAAAAAGATTAGACTGAACCTAATCTCTGAAAAAACTGTGCTAATAGTGGCTTTCTTTCAGATAGGCCAACTCTTTTTAATATATTGTATATTTTTGTTTAACTTGTAAATTTTAGTTTTACTGGACAAGAAGAAAAAGGTGATTCCCTCCAATGCAAGTGAATTTGCACCATGAGTCAACTGAGTAGTTGAAGAGAGCTTAAAAAAGGGAAGTTCCAAGTTGGGTTGGGGTGTGTGTAGGGGGAGCAGGGCCTGAAAACAAGTGGAAACAACAAGGAGAAGTAATAAGGTACAGAAAAGGTAAAAAATTCCACATCTTTTGATGAGCCAAAGGATGTAGGGAAGATGCACTCAACTGGATTACATTTTGCAAGGTGACATGTTTCATATAGATGCTTGGTTTGAGGTTTTTCTTGTGGCTCATGATAGATCATGATATAGAAAGGTTAGTAAAAATGGTCCTTTTTTCTTTTTTTAAATTTTTATTTTTTTTATTTTTTATTTACTTTAGCCCACAACTGTAAATATATTTCATAGTGCAGTGGTGGGGATATGGCACAATTATCAGTGTAGACCTTGAGACTGCCCCAAACTCAAAGATCCTGTGCTTGCTTTCCCTTTGCTTCTGAAAATACTCATTTGTACTGATCTGAAGGAGAGAGGGAGAATGGGGAGGGGAATTCTCTTAGTGCTCTTCCTAGGCTGTTATGTGAATTAGGAGTTCCCGTTATTGCTGTGTCTGCACAGACTTTGTCCAGATAGCACGATTAGGAAAGGTTAGGATTTCCTTGTGCATAACCCTTTTGGAGTGTGTAGTCTGCACAGAATCCTCTCTATTACTGACTTGTAATTCAGCATCACACATGGATAATTATTATTTTTGTAAAACCTGAGAGTTTGACAGTGATTTATAAAGAGAGTTGTCCTTGTTAAGTCTTAAGTTCCTGCAAGGGCTGGCTTATGTCTTCTTTGCAATAACTTCCTTATTTCCCCTCATCCACTGCAGGATTGTGGTAAATGCTGCAAAAGCTGTAGAGAATTATAGTTACTTCCCTTCTCCATCCTTGCTCTCCAGGAGAGGCTGCAACGGCAAATGGGGGAATTTCACTGTGGCAAACTCCTTCCCCTTATAGGAAGGAGGACACAGAGAAAAATCATATTTAAAGTCCCTAGGTTTTGTGTACTGTGCTCTGTACTATGGGAATCCTCTGACTTAATGCATCTTTTGTGAGAGTTTCCTAATGGGACTTCTTTAACATCCCAGCTCCTGAAATGCTGTGCAGTCCCAAGACTGCCACATTAGGTGAAGGAAAAGGACATTGCCTGGCAGGTTCCTTTAGGTTCCTTGAGGGGTCTTTCAGGCACTGAGGTTTAACAAGCTGGGGAGTGTTTGACTGCTCTAGAAGGGAAAAAAATCCCTCTCCAAAAGGGAATTCCTAGTAAGTTATCTGACTGCTGCATCTTGCACGTGAAATGTAAGAGTTGTTAGGTGTCTCGTGCTGATGCTCCCTGGCTGCCTGCTGGCCTCACGAGCCAACAGCCCTGGGGAGCAGTGGAGACTGGCCAACTGTGCTTCTTCCTGATGGTGGTGGAGCAGGAGGAAGGTCACCACATTGCATGGCAGCTCCAAGGATGGCACAAAGCAGGGGAGCTCACCCACAGCTGAGCCAGGCTGAGAATCACACTCCTTACCAGCCTGCTGCTGCTGCCCCTGCAGGGCTTCCTTGCATGGGGAGAAAGGGAGATTTCAAAGGTGTAAATGCTGTTGAGTTAAACTTGGGATTTCATCAGCCTGGAGTGATTATCTGCAAAGAAGCAGAAGGGCTCCCCCTGTTCTGCTTCCCCCTTGTCTCATGTACATGTTTGAGTTGCTCTTTTTTGTTTTAACACCTGGAAAATGGCATGGTGTTTTATTCAAATATTTACTCCTTCAGGCCAGCACGCTTGCTGGTATGGTAAGAAGCTTTTAGCCATATGTTAATGTATATGCTGTCAGACTAAAAGGCAGTGCTGTGATTTAAAAGGGAATTTCAAAGCCTGGTTGTGCCTGCCTCTCAATATGGTTTCTGTGTGGTTGGGCACTTTAAAGGGAGTTAGGAGAACAGTGAGGTTGTGAGAAGGGCTGTAGATGCAGCTCCAAAGAGAAACATTAAAATATTTACCTTGGGGAGAAGTGAAGATATCCGAATGTTTTCAAATGGTAAGTAATTCTTGTAAACTCGTGCAAATTGTTAATGACAATTGGTCCATCAATATTTTTTGAGTTGTGTTTTGTTCTGGGAGGGTTCCCACTTTCTGGCTTTTACCTGAGTAATATTTTAAGATGGGTGCATATATGAACGAGATCATTTTACTTCTCACCTTTAAAACAGTCAGCCTCATCTCCCAAACCCCCCTTCTCAATTATATAAGAAATGAGAAGAATGATCCCTCAGCTGTCAAATTGCATGGAGACGGAACCAGCTCAGATCTTAGACAGTGGCTTCTGAATTTAGGACTGGACAAGTACAGTCCTTTGCCCTTGGATGCACCCTGGAAGGTGCAAATGGAATATTTGAGTTCTTATGTCAACCTAGTGAGATATTTCAGACTTTTTCCCCATGGCACAGGAATATATTTCATAGCTGTATAGTTTTATAAGGCAAACATTGATCAAAATGTCATTGATAGTTCTGGCCTATCCCTACATTGGCCACTGATTTTGTATTTTTTTGGGCAAGCTACTTAGCACATCATTTCCTCACCCATAAAATAGAAGCAACACCTTTGGGGACAATGATGAAGTTTTTAGATGAAAGGAGACATTGAAGGGCAAAGTGGTGCTATACCATGATGACGACTCTTTTCCTGAGAAAGTGCACTTTTCAATTTTAACACCACTTGGTAATGATTAATTGAGTTGTGTGGATTAAATTTTCAGTGAGAGTTATGAGATACTTTCCTGAAGAATAATGTATTTTAAATGTTATGTGAGACTTAAGAATTAAAATTTTATCTTGTATTTCAAAGAATTTTAAATGACTTTCAGACTGAGCCAGTCAGTGGTTTGAATATGTTAATGAAATCACTTTGCTGGCAAGATGTTTTGTTTGGTAATGAAACACAAAACTGCTGACCGTGTTGAGCTGATGATGTTTGTCTGTCTGATACAGTAATATTCATCAATGCACTGTGTGCAGGCAAAGTTCAGGTATGAATATAGATGACTAGGATTTTCTGGGAGCTCATGTAATAGTGTCTTTTAGGTTTTGATCTTTGTAGCCGGTTGATGACCTTTATTTTACACCAATAATGAAAAAAAGCAGCATCACTTTATCACTTAGATCCACGAACGCAAAAATAATTGAGTTCTCATCACTAATCATTTCACCAGATTAGAAAGTCCCATTTGACCCACATCTTGTTAGCTGTACTTGCACTGAGCAGCGTTTTTGAAGTATTTTGAGAATGTTTACTGCTTAATGCACTGCTCAGTGAGGATGTCAAAGTCTGACCTTAATGTATTCAAGGTATTGCAGAGTCTGGTTTTGGCTTTGTTTTGTGGGTTTCTTTTTTTCCTCCTTGATTGTTCCTGTCATTTTCAGTAGACTGAACTTAGAGGAATACAAGTAAATTTTCAGGTTGAGGTATGAACATTACAGTTAAGTTGGTAAGAAAGAGCAAAATGTATCAGTGGAAGTTGTGATCTGAAGTACTAAGGTTGTTTAAAGAGATGAAAATCCAGACCTCAGAAATATTCAATTGCATTTAGAAAAATCCACAGATTTTTCTTATCTCATGCCTTTACTATTGTAAATCTTACTAAGTAATACTGTAATCCTATAAATTATCACAAATCTGGATTAATTTCAAATGAGTGGATGTCTAAAGTTGCAGTTTGTCTGGAAAGCTTTCCTCCCACAGTTTATTCTTTCTGTACTGTCTCTCTCATACAGCATTCATAATTTGGCAAGTTGAAAAACTTTGAATATTTTTTCTAGAATAACCTCAGATAGTTTAAAAAAAATAAATTATTTAATTTATGAAAGCTTGTGAAGGATGCACAGAGCATTAAGAGAGTAGCTTGATACAGTTATTGAAATTCCAAATGGCTTTTCTTCAGAGCTGAACATTTCCATTTAAATACTCTGACTTAATTTATTTTATGCCAAACCCTGTCGAAACTGAAGATTTTACTTTTAGTTTTGGAACAATTTTAGAGGTGAAGAGTGTTCACCAGTTCTGCTGGTCACATATCCAAATGTAATTGGGAACACATAATCCAGATTCTCTTTCCTGTGACACATAATGAGGGAGGGAGGAGTGGGAGCGGGAGGCATGGAGCAGAGGAGGGAAGCAGATGAGCATATCAGAGAGTGATTGTTATGCCAAAGGGAGAAGGGGGGGGGGGGAAGATTCCTCATTATTCAGTACATTTCCTGTGAGTTTTATCACACCCTTGTCCCAAGTTTCCAGTAAAGTTGAGCAATGGGCAGAAGTATTCATCAGTCTCACAGAAGTTTACTTGTTGTCTGCTGTGTGGTTCTCACACTTCTCTGGAGAGGCTTGAGCACGTGAAGCACGCACTCATTTCTGTCTGTGAATCTTGGGAAGTTGCTGACACCTTATAATGAGTGCCTAGGCTTCCAAAATTTCTTTGGTATTCCTTTAAATTAAATTAATTGTAAAGGCTTGGAGATGAGGTCACATCCATGACGTGAAGATGCTCATGAGGATTGTCTTGCTTATCACAGAAACTCTGCTGTGACCCACCAAAAGCTGGACCTAAACCAGATCATGAAATCCATTTCCCCAGGAAAAACAGAATGGGTATGTTGTTCAAAGATGGCACAGGCTGTAATGCCAAAGGCATCTGCTGTGATAAATGTTTATGGAAGAATTTTTTGAGCCTTTAAATATACCCTGATCCTTTCAGGACTTTTGACCTTTAGAGGGAAATTTCTGAAATCCTTTCAAAAGAGAGTAGGGCTGGTATTCAACAACCTCTCTGACAACTGAAAAGAAATTTTGATTTTTGCAGACATGAAGTGAAAGATACTTTCAAGAAAAGTAATTGCTTGCTTGTGTAAGCCCAGGGTCTAAGAAAAAGTTCTGTTCAGTAGATTTTTGCACTTTGGATAGGTAGAAGTTTGTACTGCTGATTAGGTTCCAGCTTTTCTGACAGATCTTCAACAGTAAATGGACTAATTCATAGGAAATCTGCAGAGGTAGATGATGTGGTCTTCAGCTATGGGTAATGCTGATGATTTTCAGTGTTAACTTGGTAGATATCCAAATGGTGGATCTGGGTGGCTCCAAGGCATTTTCTAGGAAGACTTTATGATCTCAGAGATCTGGTTTAACAGATTTACCCTGGGAAGCTGTCCCTCTTAGATCTGATTAATTTGCTGTACTTTTTTGCCCTAGTGTTCTTACACTCATACCATTTTTTGATTCTTTCTATCTTTGCATTATTTCAAGTTATGTGTAAAGGAGCATTTCAGTAGCATTTCAGACCTGAAGATTGTCAATTCCCTTTATTTCTTTTTTGTTTTTCTTTATTTTTAATTCCTTTGTTTTTAAATAAACATGACTTTTTAATAACTGCATTTGGGGGAAAAACTGTTTTGCTAATGGGAGTATAAACAAGCAGGGGGTGTATATTTTTGTTCAATTTTGATTAATGTTCAGGGACCTTTAAAGTGCAGGTGAATGTAACTCATTTCTATGCTATGGTAACATTTAAATGCTAGTTTCTCAAATATTCCATGTCACTATCTAGGAGGCAAAAAACCCTCCAAAACACATAGCCATTATTGTTTTGCCAGGTACCTTGTTGAGGGCTTTTCTCTTTATAGGAAAGTGCTTTGAAATCAGTGTCTTAGTGAATTATACTATTTTTCAGTGTTTGATCCTCACAAAACTACTCTGACTCTTTTGTTTTAACTAAGTTTTAGCAAACATATACTGTATGATATGGGTGAATAATCTGATCTTATGGAGGTAGTTATTTTACAGTTGGACTCTCTTTTGAATTTGAAAATGTCAAGAAATATGAATTCTGACTGCCAAAGTTTATTTCATAATTGACAATTCAGTTTAGGTGCAGCCAGGTAATGAAGTCAAGCACTTTGAAGTTGTCAGGCAATGTTGAATTTGCAAGATTCACAGTATAATTTGGACTGCTTTCTGTGTACATGAATATTTACCAAAGCTTTATGAAAGCAATGTTTATCTTGTAACATGAAAGAGAAAACTAGAAAAGAATTAATGGCCTGGCTACTGTAGCAATAGCCCAGGTTTGTATGATAAAAGCCTCCTGGGGTTACAGACACTCTTTCTTTCCGAAATGACATAAGAAAAATTGAATGAAGTCATTTGGAGAAGAATAAAAGCACTCCCTGAAAAGTTAGGTTATTAGAAATAGCATTGTGTGGATTCGAGTTCATAACCGGATATATGAAAACCTTTCTTTGTATGGAAAATTCTAATTTTCCAGAGTAAAAAAAGTCAGAGAGAAACGACTTTTGCCTCTAAAATTGTTATGTGGTCCTGAATTAACTGAAAATGAGGCAAACTTAACACATGTGAGTTTTAAACCTGATCTTTAACGATTGTGAAATAATTATTAGTCACAATATTTTGTAAATGCTTTAAAGATGTTAAGTGCAACTTGTTTTCTTTTTTTTTTCCACCTAGTTGACTAAACTCATGTCTGGTATAGCTCCACTAGCTGGCCCCTGTCATAGCTGTTTGCAGCCTGATCCTATGCTGCTTTTTCACTGGAATTACACTGGAATTACCTTGGATCACTGCCATGAAGTGTAGGGGTCTCTCTCTCTATTAATACATTTGCAGTGTGTATTATTTCGAGAAGCACCAATCTGTCTTCTGGGAGAACGAAGCAAATCAGCAGAACTTCTATATATCTGTCATTTAAATTTGTAGACCTTCCTATCTCTAAGTTTAGCCATATTTTATGATACAGGGTGCAGGTTGTTCTTTGAGAGCCGTGGGAACAGCACCTTTCCCTGAAGATAACAGATCATGTCAGTGCTGTGTACTCAGGGAGCTCTTTTCTGCAGAGATGATCTAACGTTTAAGGACAGGTGGTACAGAGAAACAAGTAATCTGAAGTTCTTTTTTGCTCTTTATCAAGTAGTCCCACTTGGTCTAAATCAGGCTTTGAGTCTATTGTTTGCTCTAATGCAATTACACATGTTTTTTACCCAGACTCCGGTGAGCCAGACTTTGGCAGCAAGACCATATAAGCTTTCTATAGGTTTTTAAAAGCAAATTGTGTTTTGCTGGTCCCTGGGAAAGTGTCTTCCTTGAAAATGTTTAATCCACCCTCCTTCGCTGTCAGTTGTGAATGAAACTGTCCATGGCATACACTGACAGTTAGCTGATCAATTCACATCTTACCTAAGAAAGATTTTTCTGTTCTCCTGTGCACAGTGTAACCTACTTAGATATGTCTTTTTCATTTACAGTGTGGGAAGTAAACCATAAATCTGTGCTATCCCTCCGTCTTTTAGGTATTTCAATACCTTGAGTATAGTAATTTTGGTTAAAGACCTTTCTGGATAGGAAAAGCAAGGGGAAGAATTGTGTAAATGTGCAGATCTTTAGAGGAATTGCAAAACTACTGAAAATACTATAATGCTGCAAAAGTTACACAGCATCTCCAATCATATCACTACTGCTTACTTCCATCCAGGTCGCTGGTTTTGTGTGATAATACTGGTAGGTGCAATACTTGCAGTCTGAGGCATACTGAAATCCCTCTCAGACTTGCCTTTTTGTGATGCTCAGTGCTTCCAGCTCCTTTTGATACCACCCATCCCTGGGGCTGCTCACTCTGGGAAGACAAGTCCCTAAAAAATGAAGGGCACTTGTGATACTCAGGAGCACTCCATAAATCTGTATTTAAGGTGCTATCCTGGCCATTCCTGTGGCCTTCCCAGACCAGCTTTCCAAAGTAGCCTGTGCAGCAATAATGAAGTATTTCTGCTCGAAGGGTTAAGGCCTGAGTGTGCTATGATAGTGAGATGGAGAGAGGAGGAACTGTGCACTTGCTGTTCCAATAAGGGTCTTTTAGAGTCTCTTTGGAGGTGAAATGACCCTTAACTATGTTTTGCAGATTCTCTTTTTACACAGCTTTGTGCAGGAAGAGCTTGGATGCTTCATACACAACTGTTAGGTCAGACTCCTCCCCAGTTTTGCACGATTGCTGAGCAGTGAAGAGTGCCCCAGCAGCAACATGAATTCAAAAAATACCCTACACAGAGAAATGATAAAACTGAAAGTCCTAGAAGAGTTGGGACTCTGAGAATCTGGAATGCAGCTGGATCACTTGCAACCCATTGTTTTATTGTGTATCTGCAAGAACGCCAGAGGAGAAATAGAAACAAATCAAACAGTAGTTTTCTTTTCCTTTCTATTTCTTTTATAGCTTATACCCAGCCCTGTGAAGACTAACCACGAAATTATGGGTTTAAAAACTGGGAATTTGGGTATTCTGAAGAAAAATGGAACATGACAGACAAATATTTACATGCAAATACATTGTGCAAAAGTGTATGAGGTGACAGGATACAAATTGCATTGGTATTGGAAATAGAAAAAGCTAAAGGTCCCCCACTCCATGTGCAGTGAAGGCAAAAGGGAAGCTCACTTCCCAAAGAACAACAATTTCTCCAAGATGCATTACTGAGAGAGGGATATATACACAGATATATATTAATGTGTATATATATGAGTGGATATATTTACACACACATACTCCTCTCTAGCATGTAAAATACATGAGTGATTGTTTCAGAGGGACGTATTTCAGATGTAGGAGTATTACAGTAATTATGCTTGTGGAGACTTCCATCTCTACAAGGTCTTTATTTAAACAAGCCTTGCATTTTTCAGTTCATCTAGAAAAGGGTTTGGAGACCTGGGAAAAGGAAGGAAGGAATGAATGATGGTGCCAAGATCTACATTGTGCCAGATTTTCTTTGCAATTATGTAGCTCTTGGCAAAGGTGAGATTTAAAATCCATGTTGTTCATCAGCATGGGATCATCTCTTGGGAACAGAGGTGCTGTGCTCCCATGGAGCAAAATGATGATGTTTCCCCTGGCTCTCACAGCCAGTCCTGAGAGCCTTGAATGAAATGCTATTTCTGAGCTGAGAAAACCATGTGAAGGGAACTTTTTGCCATGAAAACAGATAGCTTAATGCTGTCTAAACAAAAACTCAAAGGGTTTTTTTTTTTTAAGGTTTTCTTCAGTATTTTGAGATTCAATCAGAAGAGATTTAGTGGGAAAAGAATCAGTCTACTAACATGGAGTAAAGATTGGAGTTAAAGGAAAATATTAAGGTTAGCTCAGAGTTATCACATAGTGGACTGTAAAAGAGAGCTCAGTCATTAAAATTTTCATTTTCCCCATTCCTCCTTATGGAAGTAACAGGCACTCAAAAACCAGTTTAACTGAGGGTTCAGCAGGAAGCAGATGGGTTTTACTGTAACATTTCCCGACATCATATAATCATCCAAATGGAGAACAGGGTCTGTGTACCAGGGCAGAAAAGCCCCACTGAACCCTTGAGGGCACTTGTAAGTGTAAACAAGGAATGGTTTCTTTCAGCCAGTGGCCACAGATCCAAAACTGCAGCCAGAAACCTTCAGCTGAACTGTTCTGCTGTGAGGCAGAGTCTTAGAACTGCCCATGAGATCACAGTGTATGGAGCCATCAGGTCACTCAGGGCAAGGCAATCTGAAGCCCAGCCAAGGAGCTGAGTGTGGCTGATGTGACAGGACATCACCACCAAGGCATTGTTCTTGGCAGAGCAGATGCAGTAACAGACCTAGCACAGCATCCATGGAGGGTTGTAACAAAGCTTTAAGAGAAGTGCTACCCTTGTTAGAAACGAGCTTTATTATTCTACTTGATCTACATGAAATTTGGCAAATACCTGGTATTTGTAACAGTCTAGCTGTTCAGAATCCTCAAAAATTACTCCAAACAACCTTATTTTGAACTGAATGCAACTAAAGAAACTTGGTCATAGTCAAAATGAAAAATAGTGAAGTTTTTGCCTCAATGAGAAGAAAATGTTATAGCACAAACACACAGAAATAGAAATCCTAGTCATTCAGCACTATAAAACACAACACTAAATAGCCATGGCATGAAAAACTCGTTGAGTTGGTGACCAGCAGGGTGTCACCACAGGAAGACATGAAAAATGGAAGTGAACTCTATCTTGTGTTTGGGGACAGGCTACAACTTCTTTGCATTTAGCCATGAGTTTGCAGTGATACATTTGTTACCTGTTGGGATATGGGAAAAAAAGAATTGTCATAGACAGGGCTGTAAAGTTATTCTTAGTGTTTCTTTTTCTCCTATAGCTTCAAAAGTCCAGTAGGGATGTAGACTGAAGCCCCTGGTAGATGTATCATGCTCCTTACCAAAGGAGAAAAGGAGCTCAGAGGTGAATATTATTAAAATAAATTTTTATTTTGAATCCACAGACATTAGTATTACATTGGGTAAAGCCCAAAGTAATACAGAAGGCAGTTCATTTGATGACAGGATCTTCCATAATATTGCAATAATTATTTTGAAGTTTTTATATATTTTGTTACACGAAAGTGCATGTATAGATAGTGGTTCTGAGTGTAGAGCCTCACCACTGTTAAAGCACATGTGCAATTTGCATTATGCAGTAATTCTTATGAAATTTCTCAACAACCTCAGACACAGCTTTCCCCAAAACACATTTACATATAATAACTGGGCTTCTACAGAACGGCTCAATGTAATAGCTCTTTTCTGCAATAATAAGTGAAAAATGGTGCAATGGCGTGTGATTGCTCCCACCTCATGTATCTGAAGTTTGTGTTGTCAGAATTCCAGTTCAGACATTTGAACCAGTTAGGAATACCAAACACACAAAAAGTATCATCATCTTTACATAAAAAAAGACCAACCACCTTTGGCCACAAAACCCAAAACAAGCTAAACCAAAACAAACCAAAACAATGAACACCTCATCATCGTTATTGCATATACATAGAATATGTGTCTGTGGTATACTACAGAAATTTTCATAATTTTTAGGGTAATCCAAAGTAATTCCAATCTGCTGCCAAAAAAAATCACTCAACTTCTTTGAGAAAAGATCTTGAGTTTACTCAGGATCTACTGGAGAAGACTGTAGTTGCTGTGGTAGTATAAATTAGTAAGAGGAACTATAAATGAATTTTTTGTGATACTGTGGGGACTTTCAAGAGTTCATCTTAGATAAACATTTAGCACATCATGCTTATGTAAAGCTATCTGTTAAAAAATATCCTCCTGGGTACAGCTGCTCCATATTACATATCTCTGATTCGTACTATTGTAGGTTAAGGCAAACAATCACTGTGCAACTGCACTGGGAATTAGGTTAATTCAGATTGCTTTGGTATAGATTCTTGACTATTGCAGACTTCTGACTGAGCCCTCAGACAGCTTGCCTTCCAGACAATTGCCTGGATGGGATTTTGGGGGCAGGTGTTAACTGTGGAAACTTACTTAACATTAAGCTTCTCTGTTGCTACCGACTTTGACGATACTTTTATACGTATTTTTTTTTTCTGGTGATTGTCCTTTACAAAAGACCTAATTGAAAATATCTGTCAAATCATGTCTCTGGTTTCTCTCTTCTTCCTCCAGCACCCCCCCCCCACCTCTGCCCCCCGTTAATTGGCCGCGTATTGTGTTTGTGTGGGAAGGAAGGAGGCTCTATAGCAGCGCGGCAATATTGCTGGGAAAAGAACATTAACATGGATAAAGGGATTTCCTAGTGGTATAAATACCTGCACACGACCTCCCTGTGCTCTGGAGCCCTCCTGTATATGCATGTGCAGGTAAAAAGCCAGGAGCTGAGTTTGAGCTGCCGTTGATTGCGCAGGATCCGTTCTGACAGAAAACGGGGGACAAGCGACTCTCTTTGCCTGTTGGAGGGTATGAGTTGCCAAGCATTTACTTCATCTGACACCTTTGTACCCCTGAATTCTGACTCTTCTCCCTCTCTGCCTCTGATAATGCATCACAGCGCCGCAGAGTGCCTGCATGTTTCTAACCATGCCACCAATGTTGTATCTACAGGTACTTTTTAAAAATAATCTTGCTCTCAGTAACTCTCGGTTTTTTTGTGGTGCTTTTGGACGATCTGTGTTCATCAAGTTCTGCAGTATTGAAGGTGTTTGGTGTCCACGTTATGTGTGATTGGGATTACGTTAAAGCAGAAGCAATTTCACAAACTCTGCATATGAGCGAATAAGGAAAATCACAAATATTTGTGTTTTAGCTAAATAAGCAGTTTTCTCTAAGTTTTTTATGAGATTAGGCTCCAATATGCTGCCAATGCACTAATTTAAAACAACTTCAAACATTGTCACTGTTGCTATGACTATATAGTCTTCAATGAGAAGTGTCATGTAAATTAATTGAAAGTTTATTATATAACCAAAATTGAAATAACATAAATTACTTTAAATAGGAAATATATATAAAGCAGCTCAGGTCTAAATATCACTTGGGGAAGCTTTAAAGAAGGAAAAACTGCTTTTCAAGACATGTTGCACACTGAATGAAGACTAAGATTTAAGTGGGATTTTCAAAATTGGTAGTAGAAGCCTTGACAATATTTTTTAATTTTGTATGTTTGTGTATGTAATCCAATTACATACTGAAATGCACTGAAATACTTGGCCTATGCAATCACTGAACTATCAGAGAGACAAAGAGAGAGTTTTGTCTATCTTCCTTAATACTGCAGAAGTGGGATTCTGAAATGCAGGAGTTGTTGATGGAAAGGTTTCAAGAACAGAAGAAGATATAGTTTGATTTATTTGAAATGGCTTTAAGGTTAGAATTCTATCTGGAGTCTTAAAAAGAAACTAGCTTTCTCCTGAAATACGTTGGTAATAAAACATTTTCATTAAAAGCAAAAGCAGGTAAGTGGTGAAAACTGATGATTGGTAATAGATAACAGGCTCCTACACATTAAGCAGGAGGCTCAAACTATCCTGTTGGTTAGGAGGGAATAGGAGAATTTAAATTTTGTATGAGGTCAAATTTGTGTATCTGTATCACAGCAGTACTTTCTAGATTCATCTGACTTGTAATAAGAGGTACACGATGACAGGCAGCCAAAACATTTGCTTACCTGCTTCAGGTTTAGGTTGATATTTTGTAGTTACCTCCCAAGGACAAAATGACCCTGCAGTTCTGGGAAATTTTGATTGCAGGATCCCATCTAGCAGATGACCTTGTAAAAACAGAGTCAAGCCCTGTGGAAAAAATGACCCTGTGAAAGCAGCAACAACTATAATGACTAAAGATGTACAAATTTCATACATAGATTTGGAAATTGTAATAAACAATGCTATTCTTGTGAAAGCATACAAGGATAATTTGAGCTCAATAAAAAGAAGAATTTTGAATAACAACTTATTTTAAATGTAATTTTTTTAAAAAATTGGTTGTAGCAATTCTGCACCACAAAAAGGTGAATATACTTCTTTTCAAATATTGTGCCATGTAATTCAGCTGATGTTCTGCATGGTCCTCAACATTTTAATTATTATTTAGACTGAACAGGATCATCCTCACTATTTAATTTTAAGTCTTTATTAGCAAGTGGAAAATGGTATTTTCATGCATAAAAATAATAGCCCGTGGATTTTGTAATAATAGAAAAAGACAACCAATAAACACTTAGATCTTATCTCAATAGAAAAATAGCATCATACTACATGCATTAGAATTATTAACACAATCTTTATTTTCAGTGCATTTATATTAGTATAAGCATGTTTGTCTTTGTGTAAGTGTATCTAAACAGGACATTTTACTGTTACGATTAATGTTGTAAAAAACAGAGATTCTAATCCCTAATTAATTATACGGCTTTGAATGACTGGAATGTGTTCTCTGAAATGTGGCTTTACATATCTGAATGCTCGTGAACATTAATTTTTAATATTATATTTTATAGCAGTTGTTAGAGGGGACAGTATGTGCAATTTTATTCCTCCTTATACATGAGAAAGAGCCATAGCTCTTATTTCACACTCAGCAAAAAAATGGTCTCATTCTTCAGGCCCTGGCTATTACTGAGCAAAGATCTGAAATAGCCCTGTGAAAACACAAGAGATAAATTAATTGTGTGTTTGCTGGAAAATGTTTATTTAAGCCTAACTTTTTAGAGGAGCCCAGAATCTACCATCCTGTTTCTCTACCTCCTTGCCAAAGCACTCTGAAATGTTTTTTTGTTTTTTTTTTTTTTTGTGTCTTGGCACTTACAAAATTTTGACTTCTGGCTGCCTCAAAGCAGATGTCCCAAACTGCTGCCTTTGGAAACTCAGGTCTTAGGCACACATAAAATATTGCCTTCCTTGCTGCCTTCATTCACAGTTGGGTTTGCATGACAGTGAAGGCAAGGGATTTTCTGAGAACATGAAATTAGTTTTTATGTAAGACTGAACGAAGCAATGTGTGAAACTTCTGTGAGGAGAGGAACTGGTCTCCTCCTAAGAGTTCGATGCTTCCCTTGCTAATTAGGGTATGTAAACTGGGTTATGGCCATGGAATATATTAAAAGCAATGCCACAAGACCCCAGCATGGCAATTCCTGGTCTTGGCTGGGAGGGTGTCTCACTATTTACACACCAGCAGTTTACCTGCAGTGACCTGGCCAGCTGTCAGGACTTCCAGCAGTGTTACCTGATGGTTATGGCCCAGAGTTAAAGGCTTACTGACTGCACACTAAAACTGCACGAGGGCACTACCTCCCTCTGAACTTAAAGGCTCTGTCTTGAATCCTCACATGTTTTCTCACCAGTCCCATCTGTTTTGTCTTTGGTCCAAACTCGTGTGTTCCTGTGCATTGGCTCTGGCACGACGACGCTGGGACATGCTTTGGCAGGACTTCATTACTCTGTGCCCTCCTGTCATTATGGAAACCAACCATCTACCTATGGGGTGATGGCAGGTAAGAGAGCAAACCTTCAGCTGGGGTGAGCTATTAGCATGTTGATTTTTAGGCAGTTTTCCTTTAGAGGGACCAATCCAAGACAATTGTTTAAAGGAGATGGGATTTGGATTAAGGCACTAAAAGAAGTGTTAGGAAATTAGGGGTCAGTGCCCAGAATTTCCCCAAAAGCTCTGCATCTCTCTTGAAATCACTCTGCATCTTACATCTCTCTACAAGGCTGAGTGCTGCTCTTTTTGCTAACCTATGTCCACTTTCCCTGGTGATAATCACTTTTTGATGGACCAGGAGTGACATACCCCATATACCTCTGTATTACCAGTACCTTGGCTGACAAAGCCCTGCCCAAAGATATAAAATAAAATGGGACATAAGGCAAAGATATCTGAATTCTGCAGGCAGATTAGACAGATGGTCATGGATTTTTACACTCATGAATATATGCTAGCATCCTGCTCATTTTTGCATGTGCCAGGCTCAGTAAGAAAGAGGAACTGTTATTCTATGGGAATAACTATTCAAGTAGCAGTCGATGAGATAATGACATGAACCAAATTCACACAACTCCCAGGAGGTAACTGATTTGAAAATAAACCAAAATCAAACTCAGATTTTTATTTCACTTAAGAATGAAGGAAATATTCAAGTTAGTCAACTTAGATTAATATATCAGCATAGGGACAGAGTGTAGATTTCCTTTATGGTGTTCAAACATCCAAATGCTCCAATTACATGGTGCTCTTATGTACCTGTTTCAAACATCCCTTGCGTTGTTCAGATCCCTGGGAAAAGTTAATGGATATTAGACAAAATATATTGCTCACAAGTTCATTTTCCTTCATTCCAGAATAAACACATTTTTATTCTTCTCCTTTCTTCTTTTCACCCTTACTTTGTTCCCTTTTTTAGGCATCAAGCCTTCAACTCCAGAGATGCTGTCGGCAAGTCTCTCCCAGACTCGCATCTTACAGACGTGCAGCGTGCCCCATCCCAATGTGGTAAACAGTGTCAGCACCTTGCAAAGCAAGTCCTCCTCTTTTTAAGTATTTTTATTTATTTTTTGAGAAAAAATGTCCTTTTTTTTGGTTTTGTGGTGGTTTTTTTGTTTGTTTGTTTGGTTTTTTTGTTGTTTTTTTTTGTTTGTTTTTTTGTGGTTAGCCTGTCTGAAGTGTATGAAGTAACTGCTGTGGGGTTAGAACCTCCAACACTGATGAGAGCGTTCAGGGTGGTGAAGACAACCCTAACCCTAATAAATGGAGGAAGCAGTGGAGGTTAATGCAGTTCTGAGTTCTTCTACAAAGTTTTGTATAATTCAGAAAATTGGGAAGGATGTCCTGAAAACCTGGAATTTACTGGCTGCTCCAGATACACTGAAGAGTGTTAATGATTCCCTCCACCCTTCCTTTAGGTCATGGACTCTTTAGCTCCATGTACAATAGTGAAAAAACCACCTTCACTCTTAACTGAATCTACTTGTTAATTCTGATATTTGTGAATAAAAGGTAATGTAAGGCAGTTCTTTGCCCTTGAGTAATTTCTTTTTAACCCAGAAGGGTCATTTTGAATGTGTTCGGGGTTTTTGGTTGTTAGGGTTTTTTTGCCTTTATGTCTTACTTTTGTTCTTTCCCCAAAGAAATTTTATGCTGAAGCTAAGCCAAGGTAGTATCCTATCCGAGCACCACATGGCATTGACACGGAAATATTTTTTGTACCAGAAAGTAGAGGCTGGCAAATTTTAGGTGACTCAAAATGACATAGATCTGTCAATCTGGATGTGCCCCTTAATTCCAGTTTAGACCTTGGATTTTATTTGTTTAGGTTTAGACCATCTGCCATCTTATTTAAGTGCTTCTGTTTACTCAGTAAGAGGATTGTCAGTAATGTGGCTGCTGGTTGGTTTTCATGAGTTTGGACAAGAAAGAGATGGTACCTCCTAGGAGATCCTCACTCTTGGGTACTCTCAGATGTTATATAATGAATATTACAGAATTATGAGATGGTGAAGGGAGGTTTTTACTGTGTAGTGGTAGAGAATAACTGTACCGAGTTTTCTCTTTGGTGCTGCTCAGGTAGTCTGACCCCTTGCCTTTACAAATTCCCGGAGCATGCTCTGAGTGCCAGCTCCTGTGCCCTGGGCCACGGCTTTGCTCCCATGCACCAGCCCCTCCTCACAGATGACGCCACTGCCACCGACTTCAAGCAGGAGTTCCGCAGGAAGAGCAAGTCCGTTGAAGACCCCGTCGATATGGACTCCCCTGAGATCAGGGAACTGGAGAAATTCGCTAATGAATTTAAGCTGCGCAGAATTAAGCTGGGTATGTGCTTTTTTTTTCCACAAACAAAAGGCTGAAAAATTCCAGTGAAAGCCCAATTATTCCTGAGTGTTTTATAGTCTGGCCTCTTCAGTTGCCTGATCATAACTCTAATCTTGCCTTGTACTGCCCAACTTTCTCCATTCCTAGCAGACTTGATTGGAATTAATAAACTTCAGCTTTTTGCAACTTAGCGTGCAGAAAGGGACTTAAACTTTCCTGCCCTTAAATTATTTGTCTTAGGTGCAGAGAAAATTATTGCTGTTCAATAAATTACATTCAGTAGCAGATGAAATATTCTGCACAGCTCCAAATTATCTGCATCTTAGGGCAGCACATGCTCTAACCTGTCATACCCATCCTCTTCCCTGTGAAGAGTTTCATCTGAGGTTGCAGTGTCATTTCTGTGACAACCATGGGAAATCTTTCACACAATTAGGAAGCTTTTCTTCCTGATTTATTTTCTTGTGCCAAGACACAGGTACAGCAGCAACTGATATATTTGTTGCTGTCTGATTTATGCAAGATGGATCACCTTTGAGAGTCTCCAGTGAGCTGCTCGTCTTTCACTGGCCAATCTTAGCTGAGGACAAAGGTGGACTGAGCCCCATCTTTCCCACCTGTAGGAAATAGGGGTACATTGCAATGTAAAAGCCTCACCCTTTCTTGAACTGTACTGAAAGAAAAAAATAACACCCAGCAGTGCAGATGCAGCCCACTTATGAACACTGAGTACTCTGAAGAGTTGTGATTTTGTCATTATCACTTATTACATTTGAATCAGAGGAAATCCTTCTAGTTTCATAAATCTAAAAGAAAATTAGAAGGTGTTCCGAGGTACCTGTGTGCTATCTCAACAGCGGGAAAGCTAATGTGTTTCCTTTTCAGTCTAATCTGAAATAAAAGAAATCAGGGTTTAAAAATATTTGGAACCTGGTTTATTTTCCTGCTTTTGTTGTCAGGCACAGCAATGGAAAGTGTTTGTTAGGCCCCACGTTGTTAGTCACTGCATCTTCATCCTGAATTTTTGAGGGAACAAAACTTCCTTTATTGCAAGCAAATGACATGGAGCCTGGGCTTAAGTGGTCTGATGGGAGAAATGCAATGTGCACAAGGAAACTAATCTGAGGTTGAGCTTTACACGGGAAGACAGAGTTAATATGGGTTGTGCGTCTGAGACTGAGAGAATTGGAGTAAGTGCAATCAAAATAGAGGTAAAAAGTTGCCTTGTGAGACATTGAGTGTCCAATGAGATCCTTCCTGTTCTGGTGCAGAGGCAGAGAAGAAGGATAATGATCCAGCCTCCTGAACAAGGCAGATACATGCTCAGAGCACTGAACAGGTTGCTGCTGAGACAAAGTCAGTGTCCGCATGGAAACTGCAGCAGTTCTCTGACCACTTCACTGTAGTTGTTGCAACAGATAACTGGATAGCAACCAGGGATTAGTTTATTGCCCCTGCATCATCTACAGAAATAAAGATTCTGGGTGTCAGGATCCTTTTCAAATCCCTAATCTTGGAGTGTAAAGCTCCACTGAAACCAACGGGAAACTGAAGACGTGTCTGAGGACAGCTCAGTCAGCCCCAGAGACCTGTGCAGAGAGCCCATTCTGAAGGCACTGCAGGCACACACTGTCCACAGGAATCAGAAATGAAGGTCTAAGCATTCAAGAAAGCTTCAAAGTTACTTTTTTTTCCTCTTTGTTTTTGACAGGTTACACACAAACCAACGTTGGAGAAGCGCTGGCTGCTGTGCACGGCTCCGAGTTCAGCCAAACAACCATTTGCCGATTTGAGAACTTGCAGCTGAGTTTCAAGAACGCCTGCAAACTGAAATCCATACTGTCCAAGTGGCTGGAGGAGGCAGAACAAGTAGGAGGTAGAGAATTGAAATCCTCTAAATTTTGATTTGCATTTGAATCAGAATGCCATATATATGCCCAAGGACTAGTATGTGTAGTCCATAGCCTAAAGGGTTTTTTCTTTACCAGATTTGGACGCTAAGGTGTGCTTGTATTAAATTTTAGGGTTTGTTTGTTGTTTGTTTTTTTTTGGGTGAGCAAGGAGGGGCAAACTGAAATGTATAGAGGGTACAGAATAGCAGAAACATCACTTGGTGATGGGAGAAACTTCTTTCAGTCCCATCCCAGCAAGCTAGCTCCAGTCCTGTAGCATATTATTAGGATCTGCAGGACAGCCCCTTTAACAGCATGGATTTTTCATTAGCAAAGGAGTCTTCTATCGCTGGTCGAGGCAGGAGGCGACATGGGTTTCAGGATACCAGCTTTTTTATTGCAACAGTACAGCTACCTTTATACAGTTCTGGGTGACACATGTACACACAGCATTGGTTTACCACTTCATAGCAGCTCTTGATTGGACATATAGCCACATGTCCCAACACAATAGTTAACCTCTAACAGGAAACCCACTCTGTGTTACAGTCCCCACTGTCTGTGGTTAACCCTCTGCCAGGTGTAAGAAGTTCCATCTTTGATATCTCAGTTTACAGAGAGCCCAGAACCAGCTGGACTCCCCCACAGTCTTCCTTCTGACCTTAGGTATATGAGATACAGCCATGGGGAAAAGGATTTGAGTTCAGCAGCAGCAGTGGTCTTTAAACCCTGAAGAAGAACAGGGTGGCATAGAGTTTTCTGTTGTAATCTAAAACACTTCTTCTTTTGCCCAGTAATTTCCAGTCTCAGGAAGAGTCATAGTGCTCGTTGGGCAAAGAGTACTTTAGGACAGGCTGGCTGACTTAAAGGAAGTGGTTGCCTTTGAGAACAGCCCTTTCAGCTGGATGAATTGCAATGCTGAGAAGCAGCAAGCCTGGAGGTGGCAGCGAAAGCACGACCACCAGGCAGCACTTGCTGAGCATGGGAACAAAGGGAAGGTGATCTTAATGCTACTTTTTGGGTTTGGCATTGTATTCAACAGCAGGAAACGTTGTTATTTTGCCACACACTTCAGTTTCCTTTGAACCAAAGGCTTCCTTCCCCTGTAACTGTGCTGGAAACCAGAGGCTCTGCTATTGTGGCATTGTCTATTATGCTTTCTTCTCTCTTCAAAGACTCCGTTTTGGGTTTTTTTTTTCCTGGAGATGATTGTGCTTGTTTTCCATTCCCTGTAGAATGTAACTGCCAGGTTATGTTTTCTTTTTTTTTTTTTAAATTTATTTATTTATTTTAATACAGCTTTATACAATGAAAAAGTTGGAGTGAATGAGCGGAAGAGGAAGCGCAGAACCACCATAAGGTAATAAATATTTAGGGCTTTACAGGTTGGAAAACCACTTTGGCTAACATGCTTTTTCTTCTGTTCAAAATTGAAGTGTTATTTTCTATTAATGAATATCTGTATCTATCTGCTTCTAAAAGTTTTAGTATTTGGAAACATGTCAGTGGAAAATAACAGCATAACCCTCCAGACCCCAAATTATTCCAAAGATATTATTTTTCCCAATCAAAGACTTTTTTTTTTTCAACAATACGCTAAAGTATGAAAAGATATTTTATTCCAGATTTGTCAAAATTTCATTATATCTATATATCAAGGTATCAGAGCACCCTTGTTTTCATTTTGGGAGATTCTACATTATACCAAAATAAATTGCATTATTTTGGCATCATAAATAAGTATATAAATTGTGAAACAATAAAAAAAACCCTACATATAAACTTGCCAGAAACTTGAGGTCTGGTCTTAAAAGCTGTTGATAAAATCAGTCCTCATATTAAGCATTTTTTAAATTATTCCTGCTTTTACATGTAACCCTGCTGCAGTGGGAGCATCAAATATGGCAGGTTGTCAAGGACACAGATAATTGAGAAGTTCAGGATCAAATCCCATATAGTAAGAAAATATTAATTACTCCTTTGAAGGCATAGAGGATCTCAGTTTAAAGACATGAAACTAATCAGGGAGATGGGCTTTCCATGAATTCTGGAGCCCTACTCTTAGCCATTCTTAGTGGAAGTTTGAAGGCTAACTAATGCTAAAAAAAAAAAGCCCCAATAACTAAATTGGATTAGTCATACCCAGAGCAAAGACTACTTAATTTGAATTTGTGGAAATTATTTTATTATATACTTTGCTCAAAGCCTTACAAGTTGTTGGTCAAAAATAATGATGCTTCTGTGTGTGCAGAAGACCATGCTATTAATTAGGTAGTTTTTATAACACTAGTAAGTATTGCAAAGTTGACGTGTAAATGCAATACCAACAGCATAAAACACACGAAATAATGAAATAAGTAGAACTCCAGCAGACACCGTGTGTAATTTTGTAGCAGAAATACCGTCACCTCACTTTCAGAATAATGCATGAGGTGCCCTCTTGTGTCCAAAGAAATTGCAGCTGCTGCTGAAGCTGTTCTGGATGCGTCCTGGTGGCACAAAAGCACGTTACAGATGCTCCATGTTTTCTGAGAATATGTAACAAAAATTGGAAGCAAATTCTATCTGGAAATAAGAGAAATTAATAGTATTAAATTATTTTGTTTAGTGAACCACTCAACTTTTGTCGCTGCTGACTCTGAGGAATAGGTTAAGGCAGACTTTTTGAAAGTGTGGTGATTGCTGAAACACCTTGCCATAATCTCTAATTTCTAGAAACACTCTAGTGCTCTCTCTGTAACACAGTGAGACGCAGAATTTGATACAGCACACAACTTTTCCCAAATCTTCCCATTTGTAAACCCAAATGATTTGATACAACCAGATAACGCATTTGCTGACCCCTATGCCCTGCTGTGACTAGAGCAGACTGTTCTAATTCCTCTGCCCTTTATCACTAATTAAGAGTTGTATCTCCTAAACAGCATCAAGAAGTACAGATATTTCATAATTAACAGTGAAATTGCACTGAACTTCATGCTAGTTTTGCCTTTTAATTCCTCTGTGCTGAAATTCTGCATGATGTCACGCTGTTCCTGTCAGCGTGAATATAGCTGTCAGAACTACAGTGTACTTTCAGTGCTCTGGGTTTCCTTTAGGTGTAAAAAGAGGAAGCAAACCAAGTCACTGCCTTCAGTGCTGTCCCTTGACCCTTCTCCTGAACTAGTAGTGAAAGCTTGAATGCACAGAAAAGTTTCTAAAGGTGAAATTTTATCCCTTTATCCAGTATCGCTGCCAAAGAGGCTCTAGAGAGACACTTTGGAGAACAAAGCAAACCATCTTCTCAAGAAATTATGAGGATGGCTGAGGGGCTCAACCTGGAGAAAGAAGTTGTAAGAGTTTGGTTTTGCAACAGAAGACAAAGGGAAAAAAGAGTTAAGACGAGTTTACATCAGAACACCTTCAGTTCTATTATCAAGGAGCACCATGAATGCCGGTAAAGCTTTTCCATGTATAGATGTGGGTTTCTGTTTTGCTTTTTGTAAATATTGTAAATATTATGTTGTTTAAAAAAGAAAAAAAAAAAAGAGAAGAATCAGTAAACTACTTGTTTCTCTAGGCAGCTTCAGATGCAGTGTGTTGTGGAGGACCTAATTTTAAATCCTGCAATGTATATTTAAAGCCATAATTGCTGTCATTACTTATGGTAGGGTAAGTTTACTAGTACAAAGGTGTCAACACTGTTGCTACTGTGTGCTGTCTCAGCATAACATTTGACTGCCTTAAAAGGGTAGCAAGTAGAAGTGACTTTTTTAATATTTGTTATCAAAGATAATTCTTGCTAATTCATTATGTGCCTTGAAGTTTGGTTTGGATAGGTTTAGCTATAAAAATGGGAATACAATTTACCTTACCTTAAGACTTTGTGACCTGAGAGGAAAAAAATAATTATCAAGGGGTTTATAACCTTGGGCTTTCTCTGCATTGTACTTTTTTCTGATTAAAACCATATATAGACATACTTACACCAGAGATAGTGTTTTAAGCTAATAAACCCACTGAAGTAATCAAAACAAAGCGTTTATTGCACTACACATTCCTGCTCTCTTAAAGCCCACTAATTGAAAATAATCCCATATTTGTCATCCTCCAGCCTAGAGAGATAACCTGGGGAAAAAAATACCAGTGCCAGAGCTCCGCCTATCAGACAGGCACTGAGAAAACTGAATTAATGGCTCTAGCACTCACCAGGGATAGATTATTCAGCCATCTCATCAGCCCTGCTCATTGCTATTGGAATTAGCCCATTACCACTTATGTACTTTTGACTGTTTTCCCAGGACTGAAATTAAGTGAGTACATGTGAGTAGTACTGGCCACATACATTTTATTTTTCCATAAAGCAGACCTGATGATTTAGAAAACATCTAGATAATAGGCCTCCAGAAAGCAAAAGGGGTTTAATGTTCAAGACCTCTTAGAAGCAGTGTGTACAAGTTAAGTGCTCGCTCTCTCTCTAGTGTACATTAAATTACCTCTGATACTTATTACAGTGACCAGGGGCATATTCAGCTATGGAAATTAGGCTCCTGGATTTTTTAAAAAATATCTTTTTATGGACGAATGCACCACTTAATTTAGAAGAGGACTTCAACTGAATAACTCAGAGGGGAGGAATTGCGCTCTCTCCTGTCTTCAGGCTGTTCTCATCACTAGCATAGCTCACCCACTACAGCAGTGAAAGGCCAAGCTGGAAACTTTTTTTACCACATGTGTCAACAGAATGTGGACTACCCAAAAGCCTGAAAGATAAATACAGTTGAGAAGATTAGCCCTCAGCAAAGGTGGTAGTATGTATCCGTGTACCTTTCGTGTTATGTGGTCTAACGTTACGTATGCTGAAAATACTACCTGATATAGCTAAACTTTATTTATGTTCTAAATTATTTTCCTAATTATAAAAAGGCTTCTTAGAAATGCTATATAAGCCTGTATTTCCCAAGCTCCCAGCCCAATAAAGTATTCTTACACAGCTGGCACTCTAGGTAATGGTTTGTAGTTCTGTTTTGGTGACAATTTACCCTTTTTAGCTGTGTATCACACTGAGGTGCTTATGCATTTTAGCCTGCTGTAACAGTTAATTCAAAAGCAGCCTTACCATAACACAGTGGTTTCTTGTCCTACAAAAAAGTCTCACAAGTGAAGGCTAACTGCAGAAACAGAGAAAATCAAAGGTGACATCTAAGGCCATTTTCTTGCAAAAGAATTACAAAAGGCCAAGTGGGGGAAGCAGCCACCATTTAAACACATCTAGCTGTTGCCACGGAAATATAAAGAAATTAGAGCAGAATTGTTTTAAGAAGAAAGGTTGGATGAAATAAATTTCAGCTGCTGCAGCCATTACTTACAGAAAGTGGCACTGCATTTTTTTTTTCTGTAGGAACACCTTAACTGCCATCAATCACTCTTGACTAGGGGGAAAAATCCCACCCTAGATGAGATTTCCAAGGGGTAACTCTATAAACCTGCAAGAGTTTAGTTGGCCATTCAACTAAGGTGGGCTGTACTATTTTTCTTTGAGGTATTTGTGTGTGGGCTTTCTTTTTAATTGTTCTTCCCATGGCAACTTCAGGCAGGGTGTGAAAACCAGAGGGCAGGAAAAGGTGTTATCACAACGTGTAAATGTGTGTTCACTTCTCTCCATGTCCCCTCATTGGAAGGACACAACAGACATAGTGAAGGCCAAGATGCTGATCAAAGGTAAGGTAACTGTTGAAGCTACTGACTCTCTGCTGGATTTTATGTGTGCACTGGATGTTACAGATGTCTCCTGAACTACGAGCAGTACTGAAAGGCTGGATGGAGGCAGGCTGTTCACCATCTTGCCTGATGTAGGGACCAGGAGTAAATATGTGAAGCTGGGAAGAAGCTTAAGAAAAAAAAAAAAAAGAGGTGGTTCTTAACATGGCTGGGGAAAAAAAAAATCTGGGGAACTTCTCTACTAAAACAGGTGGGTGCCAGAAGTTTACTGACATGGACAAGTCCTCAGGTGGAAAGAGGACTCAAAGCTGTTGTCTGTAGAACTTCTTTAAGGCTCTGGAAGTGCTCTATGTTGAAAATAGTTGGGAGATTGGAAGAGTATCTGGGGAGAAAGTGCCATTTATGCTCATCATGTTCTCGTTGTTTTCCTGGGCATCGCTCCTGGGCATTTGTGGAGTGGGGTTCTGGGTGAGATGGACCTTGGCTGCCCCAGTGGAGCCATTCTTAGGTGTGTGCACAACTGTGTTGCTGTTCTTGGATGAAGGACTTTCAATTCCTATTAAGGAGTTAGCAAGGATAAAGGAGTTTAAGGATTGAGTGGTTGTTGGTTGGCTTTTTTGTCTGCTAAGAGTGATTCGAACAGAATTTGTAGTAGCAGCCCTAATGACTCTAAAAAGCAATGCCTTCATTCCTGTTCATCAAAGACCTGTAGAGAAAAAACTCATAATAGAATTATGCCTGATTTTGACAGTTATTAAAAGGATAAAGTGCACACCTCACTCAGAAAGGGCATAAGCCTTGGTGTTCAACTGAACTGCAATCAATCAGTAACATTCACATTATCATTTCTCCTTCTATGCTTAAGAGCAGCATGTGGGAACCCAGTTACAGACCAGGGAATGCAAACTTGAAAACGTCTTTACTGAATGCTCAGTTTAAGACAAAGGTCCAAAAGCAACTGTTATGAATTTTATGGTGCTTTATGGCTCAAGTCAAAGAAGTATTTATCAGAGCTCACAGGAGTACACAGAAAGCCTGCTAAGGGACAGTTGTGCAAGACTAACCCTACAGAGGACAAAGTCATTGCGGAATAAAAAGCCTTTTATTAGATTTTTACAAAATAACTTGTAAAAAAAATTCACCTTGTATTGGATATATGAAATATATTAACTTACACATTCCTACCCACATTCCTACCCACTACCTGACAAATTCAGAGTTTGTCCATTATTTCCTTGAAAGAGCAAGAACATCTGCATTTCCATGCTCAAAAACCAAAGGCGGCTCTCCCATGAATTTTCTTTCTCTGCTGACTTCAATCCTAAACAGCAGATGGTATGACAACAGTTGATTCACTGAGGTTTCCTGCTACACTTTTCCTAGCAGCAAAGTCTCTATATGAAGTTTGTCCCCCCACAATTATCCTGGTTTTGCTATTAGGAGGTATTTTGCTTTTCTCTTTTTAAAGCCAAGATGATTGTTGTGTCTCTTCAATGAACAGCCCCTCTAAATCAGCACAACTGAGGGGCAAATAATCTCTAGCAGAGTTAGGGCTGAGGAATATCTGGGAAGTCATAACTGGGAACTGCATTCTCAGGCTTTGTCATCTATTTCAAGTATCAAGAGTTCTTATTTCATTAGCCCAGTGCATATTCCACTTAAAGCTAGAATCATGCTGATGCAGTTCAGAGACCATAGAAAAACCTTCACGGAACCAGAACACTTTTATTATAGTGTTTAGACAAGGAATTATCATTTATGATCCAAAAGTGTTCTCAAAACTAAAACTTAATTTAGCTTATCAATGTGATCAATTGCTTCTTAGCAAACAATACAGTTATGCACAGTTATCTTCCATTAAGAAATACTGTAAAATATATACAAATGTTGCTTCAGGCAAATGTCCTTTTTGCAAGTGCACAAGTTGCATTTTTGAACAAGTGCATTTCTCAGCTTCAGCACTGAGTCCCATCAGGTGCACAGAGAGGTCTCACCACAGTATTTTGTGAAACCATCTTAATTCCAGGTTTACTCACCTCTCAAAAACTCATTCTGAAAGAAAATCACGAAGGTACAAGATTTATATACATAAAGGCACAGCAATTCTGTTGAAACCAGCTATGTTACAGTACAATGGAGTTCAATCAGTGCCTTTCATGCAAAAAAGTTCACTAACAAACGTAAATCCTCTTCCAGAAAAATTAACTGCACAAGGAGTGTATCCTTCCCTTCCAGTAAGGGAAAACCAGCTATTATTTAATGAACTCAAAAGTTGCTACAGGTATTTGAAAAAGTTATATAAAATGCTTTTTCCTTCTGCTTAAATTTGCTAGACTTTCAAGGCTATTTCCCATGGAAAAAATAGTTTCTAACAAAGAGCAAAGGTGAACTTTCATTTGTGCTAAAATGACAAATAATGTTTCTATAGCGATAGTTTTGTAAAAATGATAAATCTTACACAGGTGCTGTCCTAGGAGGTGGCATCACCAGCCACAGAACAGGCAGTTCTAGAGAGATATCAGGAACTGAGACAGAAGAAAACTTTGAATTCAGAGGACAGATTTGGATGGGGTATAAATGAATTTATCATTAGAACTACACCCCTGGTTGATCCAGAGTCAGAGTCCATGCAACGAACATACCAAAGGTACTTCTCTCTGTAAATTGATTTAATACATTCTCCCCTTCTCCTTCTTCCAGTACCAACTTCAAGTTGTCATTTCTGAAGCTTCAGAGTTTTCCTAGAAATCAGTTGCACTGAAAGAGTATTTGCACTTTGTACATCTGTCTACAGCTGAATAATTAGAAGGCAGACTCTAAATTGCCATCAAGCTAATCCACTCCCAAAGCTTTGAGCTGTCGTTCAATCTCTTCATCTGATATGGTGGCAGCTTTTGATGTTGATGCAGATGGTAAACCTCTGGCAGCTGAGGGAGCTTTGGCCATCTAGAAGAAGACAGAAGTTCTCTTTAGCCAGAATAATAATACATTTTATGACAAACTGACTTTTAGAATAAAACTGTAAAGTAAAGGCTGCTAGAAGAGACTATTTAAAAACCACATGAATTAAGTAAAAACAGCCATACCTTGCCAGAGATTTCAATTCCAATCTCATCAAGCACTTGATTAACAATATCTTGGCTTTCTTCCTCTTCATCAGAAGCATCAAAAATATCATCCAGAGTATCATTAACTTAGAAGAAAGAAAAAAAAAAATCCACATTAAGCAAAAATGTAACTAACATAACCCAGTACCATCTTTCTGCCCTCCCAGAACACAGTACTACCAGTAACACCACTGGTAGTACCACTCCCAGTAGTAACAGCACTGTGTAAGACACCAACAGGAAGCAGTTGGACGCTGGAGAGGCTCTCTTACCTCTGCCTTACAAAGCCTGTGAGCGCAGCCAGGGAAACAACAGGGTAAGGCATTTATAAAAATACTTAGTTCCACCAAAATAGTTTGGCTGCTGTGTATCCTCACCCCCCACACACACTGGATTTTAACATTTTTGAAAACATCTTCTACAGTTTCATAACAATCCTTTTCCTCTTCTTCCTCCAAGTTGCAAAGTTTTTAACTACTCAGATAATTTTTCTGTGAAGTTGAGGTATTCACATCTTGGTCAACAGTACTGGTTTGAGTCCACAACACTTAGTGTGACCAATGCAGTGGCAATGATTAGGACAGGGAGGAGACTGTGCCAGCAACACCAGGAAGTTTGGTATCATTTAGTTGGCAGTGGACACACGCACTCAGGAACAAGAAACCTGCTGTCTCCCCAGGAAGTTGTCTTGTGGCTTAAAATAAAAAACAGGAAACAAAACCAAACCATACCCCTGTGTAGGTGAGGCTGAGATTATCAATAATATCTAAATGAAGTGTCTAGTCACAGAGGAAAAAAAAGCATGTGCAGAACTATCAGTTACAGAATCCCCCCACCAGTTATTCAAACAATGTTTTGACCTAGTTTCAAACCCTCTTCCCTTCCAGGATATTCTCTCTAAAAGTATGGTGAATGTTTTGCAGGAAGATGGGAGGGAACTGATCCAGATTTAATACCTAGAGCTTTTAAAAATCCTGAGACTCAGTCTCACTGCTCAGAAATCCATTATTTTGTTTGCTCCTCACTTTTGCCGTCAGTCTCATTAACTTTAGAAATAAAACTTCAAGCATCAGTATTTCCAGACTGGCTATACCCTTCTAAGAGCAGCCACCTGTTCCCTACAATGCAGAACTTACTCATTTCTTCAGTCATTTCCATCTTCATGTTCTCCTTCTGGAAATTCTGCATAGTTTGTAGCGTCTTTTGTGGATCCATTTTCTTATTAACTGCTTGCATTGTCTATTGATATGGAAAAAAACTCTTAATCATACAACGAGACATTGTGAAATACCAATATATTCATTTAGAAGGAATAAGAGTTTTCTAACAAAATCACTTTAAGTCCAAATTTCTCTTTCCCTGTCTCTTTACATACCATGAGAACTGTAGATACAGATCAATAGTACAGTCTGCACGTAGTAAGAAATATTGCCATCTACCACCCTAATAGATATACTTTTAAATGTCTGCATCTTTCTTGCACCATGACCCCCTCCTGGCCTTATATTAGTTAATCCCCTGATCTGAATTAAAAGAATGGGAGAATATTTACGAACCTGAAGGCTACACACTTTAAAGAAGTAAATGGCTGCAGGTTCTAATTCAGAAAGGAACATTCCTTTGACCCACCACTAGAGGACACCAAAAATATCTGCACTGATACAGAGTTTATGTATCTTCAGAAAATAAGGGTTGGATGCATGATTGAAAGAAACAGGCAACTTAAATGAACTTAGTACTGGTGGTACATCCCACTTTGTCCAAAGTTAGTGCCATCCATGCTAAAAAGTATACTGAAAATACTTTGAAATCTTTACATTCATATATTTGCCTTGTTGTTGAGAAAATTGATCTCATATATTTTTTACTGGTGGTTTTATCAGATAAACAATTCTTTGAGCTTCTGAGTTGATAAGGTAAAATATTGACTTTAAAAGTGACCAAAAGAATTCAGGCCTTCCTCTCCAATATCATTACACAAACTAGTTTGTAGAAGTACCTCCTGTGTTTCAAAAAACATAATTTTTCTGGATGCTGGGTAACTTATTTAATATTTTTGTGGTTTGTTTGGGTTTTTTTTCTACTGACTTGATAAGTAATCCAGTGACACTTTGGTTCAGAGAAACTTAATTCAAGAGATATCATAGATAAAAACAAGCCAGCCATGTAATAATTAAAAAGCAGGACCAACTTGTTCACATGAACACTGCTGCAGGAATACTGTGTCAGCTGTTGAACCTGATCAGTCAGACAAGTCCCCTGTGTAACTTTGCTGCAGAGTCACGACTTTGTACCACTGAAGGGCTGGGATTGGCATTGCTGTATTTAACTGGCACCTCACTGGATTTAACTTGGACTGGGATAAAAGCACAACTTGGTTCTGCACTGCTGAACTCTAATTCTGTTTCCTACACCTCAGGCTGAACAATCCTCCTTGCCAAAAGCAAAATCCCTCTGTATCAATTCAGGGAAACAGGGAAAAGTTCCCAACCAACTCAGATAACTGAGATTTTTCACGCTCCTTTATGAGATGAGATTTGTGAGAAAACTTAATGCAATACTGTTTCCTTAGAGAGCACAGAGAGAATGATAGAGAACTCCAGATTAGATTTCTTTAGGAACTTAAGATCCAAAGCAATAACCTACTTCTTGCCCAAGCCATAAAGCTATTGTGACACATTGCCTTGATTTCTAGATGAAGCATGCCCTACTTTTGCCCCAATAAAAACTGCTGGTGACAATATATGCAGGCAAGACATTGTAGCAGCATGGTTTGGTGGGTTTTTTTATGTACTAAAAAGAGTTCTTTCACTGGCATTAGTTTATTTTTAACATGTAAACATTTGACAGATATCTAACTCAAGAAAATATGCTTGGATAGGTGGTAAGTGGTTGGACTGACTAAACAAAAATTCAACACTATAAATAAGATTACATTTCTCTACTGAATCCTCAAGACCATTTGGGGCAGTAGGCAGTAAGTTCTACCCTTTCAGTTATCTTACACAAAGCAACACAACTTAATTTTTGCAACCATGTGCTGCATTTTAGTGTGAAAGAATGCCTTGTAATGCCTTACTTTGGCTGTAGTTGACATAGCTCCTGCCATCTTCATCTGAGAGTTCATGACCTTTGTTTGAGTCGACATAGAAGTGACTTTAGAGCTGACAGCGTATGTCCGATTTTTCTGCTTCCTCAGCTGCACAAGCTGTTTTGCCAGCACTTTACAGGCTTCTTTGTTACCAGTCTTAGCCATTTTCTTTATTTCCAGTTCCTGTTAAAAAAAGGTGTAAGATCACTTCTACAGAATTTTCATTCGAAGACTATAATTAAGCCTTAACACTAACAATGAAATTCCGAAAGTGAGCTGTCCCCTAAATCTTTTTATGACATTTAAAGTTATATAAATAGGTCCTTGCTTTTCTACCCAAGGGTATTTATCAGAATGAATGTCATGCTGGTATGATTTGAGCACAAGGAAAAAAACCATAGCAGAACTGAATTATAGTGTGGTAGCCCAGAGTTCCCTCAAAGACTTCCACTTCTGCATGATGTCATATCCACTTATATGTGCACGTCCACATCTGGATAGAGAGCAACACTTCAAAATTTTCAAAAAAAAAGTCCCAAAAAGTGAAGAAATACTTATGGCCAGTCAACTACTAGTGCCATGTCTCTAATCATCTTTGATTTCTTGCATTCACGGGCAATCAAACCACACTGCTCATGTAAGAAACACTTTTGCAGCCTTGAGAGAACCTCAAAACCTTTTTTTGGGAAGAAGTAGGTAAAGTTAGATGAGCAATAATTATAGATTGTTTACCCTGTGTGCTGTGTGCTCATTTAGATGGACTTAAATTAAAACATAAGAAAAGTGGTATAATTTGTATAGAGCATGTGCTTATCCCATAAGAAAGACACTTCTAGCTTACAAAAAAACACAAGGCAAACAAAAACCCAAACCCCAATCTGTCAGTTCAAAGAGAAACAATAAGCTATTTAGCCCAGAGGTACCAGGAAAAAGTCTGGCACAAATGTCAGCTGGGATTCTTCAAAGTATGCCTTCTGATTTGTGACTTGATAATGTAAACTTTGCAATTACTTTTGCCTTTACAGCCCTTTTAAGGAGGTCTTGCCATATTAGCTCAGTTTTTTTGTATACAGCCATTCAAGCATTTTGATTTTTACCATTAAGTACAAGCAGCCTTTAAAAGACCAGCTTTCTCCTGTGATCCTTCAGGAGAATATGCCCACTACTGGAGTGCAGTTGCTTCACTTTATGTGCACTGATAATCCAGAAAACTGAATTTATGAGGAGATGTGGATATGAAATTATAAATATTATTCACCAGGACATGCAAAATAGTAACATTTAAAGGCAAGTGTAAACTGAGCCACTGCATCACCTTGACTACTAGGAAAGATCATTGTTAGTTTACTACAGAGATTGCACTGGCACAAAATATTCTCTGTAAAGTCCTAATTTCTAAAGGGTGTGTCAAACACTGTATTTTTAATCCCAGAAGGTAAAGACTGGCAAATAAGAGGCATGAGACTGCTCAAACATTAGAGGCCTGTAACAGAAGTAAAGCTACCCTAAAATATCTCACAGAGGCCACAAAACCAAATTTCTGTAACATGCCCAGAATATTATCATCTTTTTTCATACCTAAAGGGCAGGAGGGCTTAGTTTGCACACTAGCAAACACTGGTTTGTACCCTCTAATTTTAGCAGCCAAGGTTTGAAAACAGGGGTTTTCTCACTAAACTGAAGACCTACACAGCATTTATAACTTGATTTTTCAAAGTGAAATACAAACCTACACCAACCATTGCTAAGTCACTGCAGATAATCCAGCTGCAGAAATCATATACAGATGATTTTTATTTTTAATTAGAAAGTATTTGGGTAAATTTTGGGTATATTATTTGGCTTTGAGAGGTTTGGGGCAAGCTTCTTGAAGTCAGTTACGTTGTTGTGGAAAAAAACAATAATCAAAATTCATATAGTCGTATGAGGTTACTGAACTGAAACAGAACTGTCTGCATACTTGGAGGTATTTCTATACTTGGAATTAATATAATTGGGTTTTCTCAGAGTAGTACCTCAAAGACTAGGGGAAAAAAAAGTCTTTCTGAAGGAAGTACAAAATTAAATGTCCTAAGATTGACTGTCAAGGCCTTGGTCCTTCACCTGATCTGACACTGAAAATTAATATTTATTGTAGGTTGATCCTCTTGTTCCCACAGCACTTTTTCAAAGACATATTTTGCTGCTTCTTTCTTCCTCTCCTCCTCAGAAACCCAACATTTCTGAAACAATTTACTGTAATAACCAAAACTTCATCCTGAGTATTCATGAACATTTAAGCGATTTCCAGAGTCAAAATATTTCATACTAAAAAATTCCTTATCGATGAGCAACCTATTATATCTTACATGGTCCAGGCTTCCAGAAACAATTTCTCTTCTCTCTTTTAGTCTATTATTCCCAGCTCTCAGTAGTCACACAACCTGCTGCCATGAAACATCTCCTCAATAGCTCCTGAAACTGGCTGGATTTGCACAGCTTTTCCCACAGTCTTCATGCATCAAACCCCACCATCTGTCACATCCATTTATCCAATTATACTGCCACACAGGTGCAGCATTCATTCATGATTGATACTTGAAAGCTCACACACAGTAAGTTTTAAATAGATCTTCATTTAGGCAAATAGTCTTACCATTATTAGCTAATTTTAGGGAAGTTCTATAGGAATGAAAATAATCACCCTATGGGGTATTCACAGTATGGTTTTTCAAGTACTCTCTCCCAGTTATGGTAACATGTGATAGATAACACTGACACTTAGTGTTTCCACCACAAGACCACCAGTTTACAAGCCTTTTAGAAAAAGCCTTCTGAAGGACAGAAAATGTCAAGAATTGCAGGAAAAACCAAAGTGATTATATTATCTAAGCACAATTATCTAAATTGTTTCGAGATTATCCTGTGTCAAAGACTGAGAATCACTTTCTAATATAAAAATTACATTGCAAAAAAAATTACTAACTGAAAAGTGAAAAGGGGAAGACAAGTTTTTTGGTATTGCAGTACTATACGCTGAGTTGTATCTTTACACTTTGCAACTTTTCCTTTATATCATGTGTGTGTGCTCATTTTCAAGGGCAAAATAAAGCTCCCTGCCCTACTTACCAGTTGTTTTTCCTGTTTCTCAAGTGCTGCTCTGTCTCTGGTTATAGCCCTCTGTGTACCTCTTAACTCTCGATTTTGCTCCTTTATTATATCTGGAAAGAAAATATTGATAGGGAAAAGTTTTCAATACCACATAAACATCTGCTAAGCACCCTGCAGACATGCAGTACCTTTGACAGCCTCTCTCTGTTCAGAGTGAACTGTCAGCTAGCAAAGAACTGTCAGCATTTCAGATACATGAAATATTGCCAAAATACAATTTTATGGATACAACATAATTGTGTTTCAGCAGCATAGGCCATATCCTGTAAGATAAATAAATAAATAAATAAATAAAGCTAATTTACTTGGGATGCTTCTTTGCACCATAACCACAACAAGAATCTTAACTCCATGGGAAGAGTTCGGTACAGACATTTTTCTGTGAGTTCAACACTAACTCATTGTAATTCTGTTAGAATTTACAATGTCTACCTAGGTGTGATTCACCTGGGCAAAGGCAGAGAGGTAGGTCTGCATCTGACTCAGCATCCTCTGGCCTTTATGAAGGAAAGAAGTTAGTGCACTTAAGAGAGAGATTCCTCTCCTCTACACAACATAACTTTGGGTGAGAGTTGGAGAGGAGCATAAACTGTCACACAAACTTTGTTTAGAGCTCTTTCTTCTAATCCACAGAAGAAACATCATGGTAGGGCACTGCTATTTTACTTACAGAGTTTGAAGCACGTGAAAAGCAAATACATACAGGCAGAGTTAATAACAGAGATGAAGGCATGAAGGACAAATTCTAGAATCACAGGCCACCCTTTTCATTTTTTAAGGCTTGGGGCAATTTTCCTACAAACAGAAAGAATCATTCACATTCTTCATTCCCACATTCAGAAATACTGTAAAACATCCATTGCTGAAATTATTTCAACATTAGTAGGTTTGAATCAGAAAAAAACAAACCAAACCTTCAGTAGCATTTTAAAGACAGAATACACACTACCTCCTCCAACCAATTGCTCTTGGGCAAATAAATACCTTTTGCAAACAAATGCTGTGAAAAAGACAGCTATTTTTACAGTGCTACCACTACTCTGAGTGCTACACAAAAAGCATCTTTAGGAGATGTAGACTTTTTAATAGACAATAACGAAGAACTGAAAGATGACGTGGAATATAACACTGTTCTTCACACTGACAAAGCAGCAGTGGAAATCATTCTGGAAACAACGCTACAGGCAAGTAATTTTGTGGGTAGATAAATGTATATTGCTATCACAGCTGCACTTGCAAAAATTAAAGAAAAAGCCTAATAGCTACATACCAGATTGGCTTTTCTAACTACACTAACTATTAAAAATTAAAATCCCTTAGTGCAGAAAGCTTGAGAGGTAGGAACTTCACAATGGTAAGAAACAAGAACTGTACTTAAGGCAGGAGACAATGAGGATGAGCATGATGTTTATGTCCATGGTTTCTGGTCTCACAGAGTGGTTCAAACTATGGACAGCAATAAACTGAAAACAACTCCTATCTGCAGCTACAGGCCCTTTCATTTGTTTATAGAAGCGAAGGCCAAGATGAGAACTTGGCTGTTGTTTCTTTCTGATAACTGAAGCAATTTCCCAGCTTTGCTTGAGCAGATAGAAGATGACGGGGTGTCCCCAAGCCAGTCTTTTGCCAACAGGCATTCCTGTGTGTCTTGCACACCAGGGCAAGGAGGAAGCACCTCCATTCCTTAAAACAGGTTGGACAAGAGACATCCAGGAAGGGCTTGACCCGGCTTCTACAATCGGCCTTGGTCACGGCAGCTTAGTGTTGTCTTCCCCTCCTACGACCTGCCTTGGTCATGGAAGCTTAGAGCCAACTCCCTCCTTCCCTCCCTCCTCAGGTGTCGCACCAAAGTTGGAGCCCTACGTGTTCTCCCTCGGTGACACACAATTGGCTGATGCACAGCGTCGTTTTTGGCGAGCCCTTTTCAAACGCCGACCAGCAGAGGTGACCCAGGGCACCCAACATGCCAGACAAGCCGGACCTGGGGCTCCCCAGCCCCAGCCCCCCCCTGGGGCACAGCCACTTGGAGCGCTAAGGGTGGCCCGCAGGACTTGCTGGCACGTAAGTGCCCTTTTCTGGCGCTATATTGGCGCTATTATTTCCGCTCAAGTTTTAGCGTTCTGATGACAGCCTGGCTACAAAGACATGACCACCAACTTGTTTCCAGCCCCCAAGGGCCAAGCGGTGGCGGCTCCCGGCGGCCGAGCCTGGTCCCCTCCCCGCGGCACCGCGTCCCGCTCCCTCCCGGGCCCCGGCAACTCCCGGCGGGCCTGCTCTGTTCCCTCGCTCCTCCTCCCTCGCCCACAGCCCGGCATCGCCGGGGCCCCGCTCCCAGCCCTCACGATGCCTCAGGAATCCCCCTCCCCGCCGTGCCAGGGCCGGCCCGGCCCGGGGACTCTCCCCGAGCGCCGCCGGTGAGTCACCGCGGGCGGGCCGTGGCCTCCTACTCCTCATCCTCCTCATCTTCCTCTTCCTCCTCTCTCCCTGCGAGTTTCACGGGACGCGGGGCCCAAAGCCGCGACCCCCGCGGGGCTCCCGCTGCCCCCGAGCCCCGGCCGGGACCAGCCCCGTGCCCGGGGCCGTGCGAGGGGCCGTGATGGGGATCGGGATGGGGGAGCGGCCGCTGCCCGGGGGGCCGCGGGGCCTCCCCCGGGGCACCCACTCACCGTCCACGGTCTTCTTCTTGAAGAGCGAGGCCATGGCAGCAGCAGGACCCCCGCAGCCGGCTCCTGCCACCTCCTCCTCCTCCTGCGGTGACCAGGAAGCGGCCGGGCCACGAACGCCCGCCCGGCTCCGCCTCCGCCGCGCCGAGGGGCGGGCCAGGGCCGGGCAGGGGCCGGGCTGGGCCGGGCCGGGGCTGCCCCCGCCTCCCCTCGCAGGGTGCGGGGCTGGGGACGCGCTCCGAGCCGGGAATCGTCCGGCTCCTTCGCTTCTGCCCTCGCTCGGGTAGAGTCCTTGACAGGGATGCGGCAGAGGTTTCCCTTCCTCCCCGCCACCCCCGAGCCGCGGGAGAGTCCTGGCACCCGGGAACCACCCCCAGTCCCGGGGGTGGCGGTGTCCTGGCATCCACCGCTAAAATGGGTTGGGGGGTGTGGGGTATTCGCGTGTAATTATTATTATTATTTAAAAAAAAATTATTAAATTGATTCAGTTCAGCAATGTAGCGCTCTTCGAGTTCACCGTTTGGTTTTTCCGAGAGCACAGGTTTCGTTGAGAGTAACAAGTTTTCGCTGTTTTGTTTTGGTTTTCCCCGTGTCCCTTTAGTTACTTTTCACGGCTTGTTCTAGGCTGGAATCCGGACCGTGGGATGGCATAGGTCTTAAGGAAATTCAGCGATGCGGCCGTGAGGATTCGGGCGCTGGGGTCGGTGCCTGCCGTGAATACACCCACCGGGGGGCTCAGGGTTTCTTTATTAAGTTCCATCCCAGTCTTGGGCCCTCACCCCGAGCTGTTGCCGCGCCTGGGGAACTGATTACACATTCATTTTCTAAGATAAGCCTTTGTCTTGAGGGTCACATCCACCGCCGTGCACAAGATGTAGCGGTATGGAAGAAGGAATAATAATTTTCTTGGGTTTCAATGTCTAATTACAGTTAATTTTTAATAAGGTGGTTTATAAGGTAAGCTGAGGTTTCACCATTGGCAATTACCTCCATACACATTATGACCTTAGAAAATAATTTTTTTTAAAAAAGGAGCTATATTAGAAAATACAGAGCTATTGGTTTGAATACTGGTTAGATATATCTTTGATTATTTGAAAATGTTGGGGGGGGGGTATGTAAATTTGGAAGGAAAAAAAAGAAGTGACTGGAAGGTAGTACTGCATTTTGATAGCTAGATATAAATTAAACCCAAGGAACAATTGTAAGTTTATGGTAGCAGTAGCCTAATAAACCATACTTTTATAACCTTACATGGAAAAACAATCTATTAGAATATTATAATAGCAGTGTAAAGATGTATGTGAATATAGGAAGGTACAGATTTTGTATTTGGTATCCCTATTCCTTGATTTTTCTGAAAATACTGATTTTGTTGTAAATAGCAAGTTTGTATTATTTTTCATGTGTCCCTTTAGTTTTTTTTTTTTTCAGTAATTGTTCTAGGCTGAAATCCAGATCATGTGTGATGACATAGACACTATAGAAGTTTAGTGATCACTATGAGGCAAGCTAAATAAAATACACTTTACAAGTTTATTCCTGTATGTCTGTACTCATTGTTATGTCAGATCAGTCAGACATAGGTAGGTAAGCAAAACTGAAATCCTGGTTTTGAAAATGCACAGCTGAAGGGGAGGAGAGCACTTGTAATTTCGATTCAGTTCCCCACTTTCCTTGAGAGAGTGGTTGGGCAGCTTAACTAAGGGGTACTCCTAAATTGTGCTAATTAGCTATGAGACCAGAAATGCATTTTTCCACAATATTTCCTCATGAATGTTTAATTGTGATGAGGTAAACAAAGATGTCTGTAATAGGCTTCATGGTTGCCATAAATAAAGTATGCCTGAGCTATTGCTTGCCAAGACTTTTTTTGTGCTCCAAGCCCCAATGCTGTGATGTTATTATATACTTGATTTGGATCTTTTTGGTAGTAGTGATAGGATAAGAGAAGCCCTTGAATTCATCTTTTGAATTAGTAATGTTTAAAGGTCAGTGTTTCTTTCGGTTTCTGTCCTGTTTCAGGATCTATTCACAAATCAAAATGTAAGCAGAATATCTTAGTACTTTATGCTGTAGACAAACTTTAAAAATCAATCAGGCAGAAAAAAATAAACTTTCTTGGTGACTACATGCAGATATCAGTAGCAAACAAAAGCAGGGACTGTGTGTTTTCTGTTTGTTGGATATTGAAAAAAAGAGGGACACAAAAACTGTTTTGGAAGGATGGTACAATATCCTGTGTTAATTTGAAACTGCGCATCTTCAAAAAAAAAGTATGAAAAATGAATGATAACAAAAGCAGATTAACAGCAGAAAAACTGGTGTTCAGTGTTCAGGAGCTGTACTTAAAAAAAAGGAAGAAGGAAGGGAGGGAGTGTTTGTTTTTAAAGATACAGATAAGAAAATCTAGCATTGGTTCACTGGAGTATGTAACCTATAGTTAGTTTAAACCAGTTGAGTAGGTTTGGTCTGCTTAAATGTTCAGGTGTTCAGATGAAAAGGCTGCTATGCAGAGACCCTTACCAACTGGCAGACTCTTGTGATGCTTTGTGGATAATGACCCAAATTCAGTACTGTTTGATCTACTCTGGGCCTGTCTAATTTCTCCTCTGCAGATATAAGGAAATTAAATGAGGCCATATGCAGTAAAGAATGAAGCTGTTAAGTTGAAAATTACAGAGGCCTGAGAAGGATAAATGATCAAAGACTGTATAAACATATTGTTATATGAAATGTGCAGCACTTTACACGTAAAATAAGGTGATGAGAAGTGTCTTTGGGGCCTCAACAACTGGCCACCTTCCAAATTCTGCAAAGCTTTATCCTGGAGGAGCTGTACCAAAATCAAATCACTTGCTCACAGAAGAGTTTGTGAGGTTGTGCTCGAAGGACTGCAGGACTTTTTACCTTGTCATACTCGGAGGGGCTGAGCTAGGAGGGGGATAGAAAGGAAAAAGCCAGGAAAAAACAGCAGACCCTAGAGAAGCTCAGGCTGCAGTTCAGCTCAACACCTGAATCAGCAGAGATACGGGCTAAGTGTTATGGCTGTGTTTAAATGTATGGCTCTGTGTGTGTGTGTGTGTGTCATCATGTTATTTCTAATTGCATTCATTAGTTATGGCACTTGGAAATTGGAGTGCACCCTCTAGGGTGGGGATGCGATGGCAATGCATGCCAGAGGCATCAAATAAGAGATGCTGGGAAGAAGGTGAAGCAGAATGGGGCAGGGGAGGGCCAGTGGCCATCAAAAAAAGGTATGAGAGCAAAATTTGTAGAGAAGAATAAGGAGTTAAAAATGATAGGAATAAATGAAGATGGCCCTAGAGAAGAGGATAAAGAAGATGAAGAGGAGCAGTGGCTGTAAGATGCTGGAGGTTCCCTCCTGTACTGCGATCCTGAAATTCATTTTCATGTTTCATTTTAAATGAAATCACTTATTTATGTGTAAAAGTGTAAGAATCTCTTTTATCCTGCATATCTCATATTAACCTTGCAGATTGGACAACTTTCCAGCAACATCTGTGTAGAGCTCATGAGAAGTAAAAAGTACCACAGTTGTAGGAGGAAAGAGGGAGTCATGTCTTGCAAATATGAAAGGTATGAAATAACCTTTATAAGCACTGAAAATAAAATGAATGAAATAGATTTCATAAGAGAAAACTAACTCTCCACAAATGATGGCAGTAGTGAATTGCTGTCAAGTAAGAATAATGACAAAATAAATGAGGTGGCAAAGGGAATCAAGTCAATAAGCTAAAGAACAATCATTGGATTATCTGTTTGAAAATAGTTTATAATTGCAACAATTTTAATTTATAAAAAGTATATTTTTGTTAATTTAGAAAAATACTGAAGAATGTGGTGAATCTGAAATATGAGGGAATGTCTTGCTTCCCATCTGTTCACAATTTAAGTTGAACTGGGTATGGATGTGAAGCAGATAGTGTATTTTTGGTCTTATGAATAACTCAATTGTTTCTTGCTTTCTCTGTCTAAAAAGGATCAATTGTCAACAGACCATTAGCCATCTCTGCCTTACAGCACACAAGGTGCACACAGTAGAGGGAAATACACATTTAGGTGTGTAAGTATGCTTTGATTTAATTTGTTCTTGGGACTACTTGGTGGCATTTATGAAGATTGCTCCTGTCTTTTTATGTGAAAGAATATTTGTGATGTGCATGTTTTGCTTGATAATCTACAGAATTCAGTTGACAGACTTATGAATAAATAAAGACCAGCAAGAATGAGTTAAAGGAAAACTGTGGTCTCTTAAATGTGAAATGTTACTGCAGTTTGCTGAAGAGCTTTTAGTGAACTGGAACCTTGAACATATAAAGGATGTTGTCTTCATCTCAATGTTTTGCTCCTAAATGAGCATTTGTGAAATTTCTGTGGGGGAAAAAAATAAAAACAAAGAAACCAAACAACCCCTCCTTAATATATATGAGAGTAGACAAGAAAATTTTTTCTGTTGCATGGAAACAGTATAACGAAGTAGGATACTTGAAAATGCAAGATTACACCTTAGTTTCAGTCACTTTCAGCATCTTCTTAATAAAGTAAAAGTACTTTGTACTGTTCATTATGTACATGAAGTTCAGTACTTTGTGAAGCCCTCTAAATGCCTACCCCCTTCTTATAGGGATCTGGTTTTAATTATTACCTTGATTGGTGATAATAAGACACCTTGGAGTTGCAGACTGCATCTTTTATAACCTTCACATCTGATTACAAGGTTTTTCCTAGGTGAAAGAGCAAACACTTCCCTACAAAATAGTGCCATTATTTTATACAAGCAGATTTAGTTTTGCTTCAGTGATCAAGTACAGTAGGACATCATATTTCTGTAAGGCATTCGTGAAATCAAGGGTGATACTTTTAAGAGCTTTTGTTTGCAAATATCATATCTTTAAATGACTTTGCCCAGGGAGAAAAGGAAATTCAGACTAGCGACAAAATAGGTAAATACTGATAGCGTTTTATCACAAGCTTCAAGACCTCCTCAAGGCATCAAGTTTAGAAAAAATAGAGCAAGATATTATGGGGAGGATATTTATTATTACAAACCACAAAGTCAACAGGGACTGCTAAATGTTCTTACAGTCATAATAGCCTATCTCATGTTAATTCTAGCCCAAAGCTCTGTGACTCTTTATGTGCAGAGATAATGGGGGGTAAAAGTGTATTTTTAGTTTAGCAGCAGATTCCTCCCAACCATGGAAAATAAATTAGAGAGCTTTACAAACTAAAAATGATTTGGGCTTTGAAGGAATTCCCAGCAATAATATACAAGACTTATTACCCTGGGTAGTTAGAGGGTCCCATATGTTTATGGCTGATAGTAGTCATTTTGATTGAATATTGCCTCAGCAACTTGTTTTCAAATAATTTGCCTTTAACCCAAATCTGTTGATCATGAAGAGAAGACCTTATTGGTAATGTCATTCTTGTTTGTACTCCCCATGTGTCTCTTAGATAAAATATAGTGTAGGTTGCCTAGAAAAAATGCTGCATTACTGGAAAAGTTGCTGTATTTAATGTAGCTGGAGTTCACCGAACATCAAGATTTACCACATCAAGACCTGTGTTAGAGAGGTTCATATTTAAGAACACGTGTGCTTTTTTCTTCCAGCTGAAAGACACCGCAAGTAATTGTTCTTAATTGATGCATTGCAAACCTAGGAAATTCAGTTTAAGGTTTTTGCTCTTCATTAATTGGTTTACATTGTTATCTAGGAACATGACTGCTTTGGGATAGAAATGCTGTAAATGTGAGGGGGAAAAATAGCAATCCACACCCCAGAGAATATATTGTGCCAATATAGTAAGGAATGGTTTGTGGATGTCAACAAACTGGACAGTGCAAAGAAACCAGAACTTTCCTTATGTAGTGTCACATACTGTCTACACTGAGGTGTCAAGGTAAAAAGATGTTAAGCATTTGAAAAAAAACCAGTAAGTAAGGAGATAAAAGATGCTTGTCGGAAGCAAAGTTAATAACAGTTTGCTGAAATTTAGGGTTAACAAGAAGTGAAGGAAGGAGTCAGTGTGATCCATGAATGCGTGGAGGTGGTATGGAGGCTGGGATAGGCTAAGGTAAGCCTTGAATACACATTATTCACAACAAATGGCACTGTTTGATCTAGAAAGATGGTCTTTTGGGGTTGAATTCTTCAGGGACATGAACAAAGGTGTTGAACTCATCTTGCACTGCAGTAATGAGTAACTGGGCTGAAGCTTCAGCTTTGTGCCTCATTAGGAAAGGCAGACTAGCTTTGATAGGTTTTTATATAGCTAAAAATGGTGTGGGCTCTGGAGATGACACTCAGCTGACTGGCCTCAGTAAAGGAGGTGAAGGTGGTGGTGATTGTATTGATGAGGGAAGCGAGAAGGCTGGAAGCAGGTGAGAGACTGGAAACACTGCCCTGAGAAGCTTATTATTATCTACAAGCTAATGGTAGACAAAGAGCCTGACATTTTAATTAAGATTTCTTGAAAAAGAAGTCTGGAGTAGAGAAGCAGAGCTGCAAATTATTTCAGTATGTGGGATAGTGAAAGTTTTGCACTAGTAATTGAGACTCCTTAGAAACAAAACAGAGAAAAAGAAAACCAAGGACCTTATGAAGGTGGGAAGGTATATGTAATTTTTTTTTTTTTTAGCATTTTTGTGATTAGTTTGGGGGGAGGAGGAAGAGACCATTAAAAAAAAGTTTGATAAAGTGGAATTACTTTAATATTTCCTTTATTCTTAATAAAATGCATTTTATTCTTCATCCCTTAAGAAGGTAAAGTTTGTTTGTTTGTTTGTTTTTTTAATTATGATGATTCTGCAATACCTTAAAACATTTATTATCCAGTCTTTTGATAGCTGTGAGGAGAAGCAAACATTTATTGAGTGGAGTTGTGAAGACAAAGTAATTTTAATAATTTTTAGGAAAGTTAATGTTTCTGTTAAGTATGAAGGGAACAGAAAAATATCTCCTAATACTGGAAATGTCAAATGAAGGATGTCTTATCTTGTTCTTTTTGTTAATGATTTATATTTTCACTGGGGTTCAGAATGCTGGTCATTTACATTGTCCTTTGAGAATAGCTATAGCTACTTATGGTCCAATCCAACAGAAAATATGTTCAATTCCTCTGTCACAAAAGTGCATATAAAACTGAAAGTCACTAGAACCCGCTCCCAAGGCATGCACTGCCAGAACGTCAGGTATATTTTATATCGCATTGGACCCTAAAGTGTTATAAAAAATGGCATATCTTTTTTTTTTTTCCCTTCTTTTTGGTATAGTTTTATGACCAGCAAAGCAGCATCAAGCAGTTTATTACAGACTGGTTTATGCCTTGCAAGAGAGCAGTGCAGTAGACCCTTGTGCACACTTTGTTTTCAGCACCAACTCTGGAAGCAATTTGGAATCTCATCTAATTTTAGCTGAATCTATGTTCTCTTTGTTGTCTGTGTGTGTATCAGTATTGAAAAAAAATTACACTGATTTTTTTTTTTCACTGTTTAAAAAGGCATTTAATTTAGTTTAGGTTAGTCAAACTGGTTTTTTACATGATACTTAACAGTTCCTTTCTTAACCCTTTAATACCATTGTCAGTTTATACAGCAAGGATAAAACATGCCATTTCCATGGGGGATGGGGAAAGGCACTCAGCCACATGTAAATGAGGATTCAGTTCTACAAAGCCAGGAAAGACATTTGGGCACATTAATTTCTGTAAGAACTTGTATGGATAATCCCCATATAAGTTAATTGGGATGTTTCCTTGGTAAATGAGATAGCCAGGATCCACACGGAGGTGCCTGTAGCCTTCTGGGAGATTCAGCTGTCACTGATGGGATTGGTGTGAGCAGCCTCTCCTTTGCTCATACAACATCCAGTGTCCTGAGCTGAGCCTTTGCATCTAATTAGATCCTGACTCAGGGGACTTGTCTTGATTAACCTTTAAATTGTATCTGAAAATGCGTCTCTCTGTGGTGGCTCTTTTTTTCTTTACTTGTATCAAGTTTTTGAAGTGAACAATGCAGCAACTATTTCCTTGTAAAATAGTATCTCTAAATTCCCTTACTCCGAGATTGTTATGTGTCTACAGTTGCCAAAAAAGTGTGTGTGACAGTTATGAACCTTGGCCCCACACTAGAGGGAGAACATGAACCACTGATGCCCAGGTTCATTAAAGTTGTTCTGAACCTGTAGGCAAGGGCTTGATCCTTGTTTCAGCAGATAAGTCCTTTTATCGGAACTTTCTTCAGTTTGGGAACCAGAGAAGGAGCTGTTCTCCTGAGAGGGAAGTCTTGGTGACTGCCTCTGTTTTCACTGGTTTGTATCTCATGCAGCAAACTGTAATTTGCTGAAATCTTGCTCCGTGGAGCAGAAAGGAAAGAAACTCAACTGTATTTTTCTCTCTGCTGCCAAGGGAGCTGAGTGTCTCCAAGCAGGAGGGGACCCTGTGGCTGGGGAAATGCAGCTGGCTGGGAAGTCAGGGAAGAACAATCGGTGTGATGTGCCTTTTTTTTTTTTTTTTTTTTTTTCAGTAGTGGTTTCCAATTGTAACTGCTCCTGGGAATTTACAGATATTTTGGATTTAGAAAGTCCCTGTATAAGAAGTATCTTATGTGATGGTGACAGAATTCTGACATGGGCTGTTTTGTTCAGAGTTCTGATGACTGCATCAGTCAATAAATGAGGTATTTTGTTACTAAGTTCCTGACTAGAACTAAAAAAAAATATTGTAATGTTATTCAAATCCACCAACTTGCAGTTTAGCTGTCATTGCGATATCAATCACAGATGGTTCTTGTGTTTGTTGTTGCCATTCACGTTCATGGAAAGCCTTAATAGAGGGAATACAAAGAGGATTATCACGCACTTTCCTCTGGTACAGAAATAGATGATACAAGCACACCAATTTTGTCTCACTTATAAATAGCTCCAGGAAATAGTGGTCTATGAGGGAATAAGGCTGATTGACTCACTCGTTGTGAATAATTTAGCCTGAAAAATTAGCATTTTTGTACACGTAATATCCATGGAGAACAGAATTCGTCTATTTGTTATTCATAATCTTCCATTTAATAGTTTATGGATTGCTGTCTGAACTTTTTTGAGATGGGCCTAATTCACTGCTTTGTGTGATGGACCTCTGAGTCATCTTGACAATTTATGAGTCCTCGCTGGAGGACTGAGACATTAAGCTAGAGAACAACTACAGTCCATGTTCTCTGTGGTCATATGAGGAGATGGCTTTCCTCTGTGATGAAAACTCATGTGCTAGCTTTTTTTGGGAAATGTACATCACCAACGTGGGCATCATTCAGACTTGCAGTGGTTGTGAAATCTGTTTCATGGTGATTTTTTTTAATAAAAGTTTGAGCAAGACCTTGCAATGTGGCTTCCTTTCCAGAGAAAATTCCCCTTTCTTTTGTGAGAATGCAGGGTAGTGCAGAGTCGGTGTGAGACTGGGAAATGTGAAGTCCATAGTTACAGCCCCTTAGCATGACTTAGTGCTTATAGAGACAAGGGAGAGCTGCTGAGTAAAATAGTGCAAGTGCCAGAAACAGGTTGTGTACAATAGCATGGTATACTACCCATAAAAAAAAAAAAATCAAGCTTCTAGTTCTAGAATTTCTTGGATATGTCTCCTGACTTGTATTTTGTGTGCGTACATTGCTGACCATTTACATGGAAAACCCAAAAATAGCGCTGGATTGCCAGGGAGCATTAATCAGTACCAGGAGGAATTAATGTTATAATCACACAAGCAAATACACAAAGTCACTGAATGTTAGTTTTATGCATGGTTACAATCGATGTCAAAACTATAGGATGTTGTATAATCAAATAATTTATTGGGCACAGCTGTTTAACTGCTCACAGCAAAACAACCTGTAGCTTAATTGCTCCTTCTACTACACTGGTTTTATGCATTGTCCTTCTGGCCCCAATACCCAAAGTAGAAAAACCCTGCCTTAGGCTTCTTGAGGGTTGTGCAAGAAACAGTGGATCATAACTCATCCATGTCAAATGAATGTTGTTGTCATGGGACATCAATGGCATAATGAAAGGAGAATAAGGGCATTTAGGAGAGTTGGTCCTTCAATAGGACTTCCCTTCTAATTTCATTGATATGCTAAATAGAATAGTATCTTTTTTTTTTTAACCTAAGAAATTATGATAATGTTACATAAACAGTTCGAGAAAGAAATATGAACCTTGTTGTTTTAAAGTATTAATAATTTGTTTGTTTCCATTCGAAGTGGAATAGTTTTATAAGTTTAGAATTATGATAAGGGAAGTTGCTATGTGCTATCAGTTCTAAAATTTCTGCTCCTCTGAGTAGTTTTGGAGAAGTTCTAGTATTTTACTTTATAAAGTACAAAATTTAATGCCCTGCCATGTGTTCTAAAATGGCAGTTGACTATTTTGATTTTCTTTCCAGAGTATATAGCCAGGTAGGTGAAGGACACTGATTCTTGGATATTTGAATGCTTGGGGATCACTTTGAACAGAACCGAGAATGTTTCTTTGAGTCACTGACTGTAAATAAGAGAATTTGAGAAATAGTGCTTCCTTTAATTGTAGGAGCTCTTTACATGAAGTGACGGATTTTGAAAATAATTACCTTAATTTACGTGCATGAGTCTATTGAGGGGACAAGACTTGTGTCTTCAAGTTGCTGATTAACTGTATCAGCACAAATAGCTATTTAGCCCTATGATGCTTATTGCTTATTCCTGTTTTGAAGAGACAACAGGCACTTTTCCCTGCTTTAATGATATCTATGTTTGAAGATTATGCCAGCCTAACTTTAGACTTCACTGGTAAATACTTCAGATTTTGTGAATAGCTCTGGTGCTAGAGACTGTTGAAAATGTATTCATAGGTCTTCACGCTTTCAGTCTTCATCTTTAGAAGCAGTGATTTATTAAACCAGTAAATACATGGGGATAGAAATAAAACTCAAGTTGGTGTATCAGATAAAACTCTCTCCTTTTCATTGCTGTTTTGCTTTTTATTTAGGCAGCGCTCAGTTCAATTAATCTGTACTTATTCAATGGTATTGGGAGTTTCTACTGCTTTACAAATAAAGAAATACACAAATTGACGTGGGAATTTCCTCTGCCAATGCACATTGGGATTGGGCAAGATCAGGACCCCACCTTTGTTGTCTGTACTGTATTTCCTACCCTTCCTTGTGAGTCTTTTGTTGGCATCATAACTGGCAGCTCACCCTCTATGCAGACCATTTAGCACCTTCTTCTTGTGTTTTGTTCAGCTCGAATGTGTGTCATGCCGGGTACTCCAGTGTCATTTTTAAGTCATGTGGCTTATCACTGTCTTCTCTCTGAGGAACGAGAAGTGAGAAGCTGTGAACTCCATCGCAGCACTTGTGCAAAAAAACCCTGAAATGTGTTCTCATACTTACTGCTCTTACAGACATGTCTGCCTTGACAGAACAAAGCTGTCTGAACCCATCTTGAACATTTGGTGGGTTCCTAGTTTTTAAATATGCGTTTGAAGGGAAGGAAAAATAAGCTGAAAATTCAGTTTTCTGTTTGTGTTTTTTTGGCCATCGCTTGCTTACAGTGTTGAATGTGGCTAATGTACCTTGTTATATATTTCTTTCTGCTAATTTGTTCTAAGTTGAGTAATGAGTTTCTCTTCTTTGATTCCTGACATGTTTTTTTGTTTGTTTATTTTAACCAAGGACAATGGGAAAGAAGAAAAAAACTTCTGTTCACTTGCATGGTGAGCTGTCAGTGAAATGATGTTTGTCAGGAAAAGAGTAGATATTCTTATGTAACTCTTTCCAATTTGTTCTACAGGTCTCTCAACAAACTTGAGGTCTGTTTCTAGCAGACCCATGCAAAATAGACCTGTTTCAGGCAGAAAAATATGCTCTGCAGTGTTCTTAAATACTTAAATATGTTTTGCAGGTATTCAACCCTTCCATGGTAAAATTCTCATAGCACCTTAAGAGAATGGTTATGAGCCAGTGCTAATAACTTAGTGATGCACACAAAAGGCTGTATGTGTATTATTTATCTGTATATTTTGTGCAACTAACTGAATGGCAACATCAAACATTTTCCTTTGGGCCATCCTTCTTTAACTTTGAACCTTTCTCAGTTAGAGATTCAGTCTCCCAGGTTTTCTAGGTACTTTACCAAGTGCAGAGATTTCAAGGAAACAGAACCATAAATTTCTCATAACGCTTGGCTGTTGTTTCTGTTCCCAGTTTCTAAAGAGGAACATTGTTTATACAGAGCTTAACTCAGGATGCCATGAACGCAGCTCAACAAAACTGCATTAAAAATCAAATGAAAGGGGAGAAACTAGGTTAACAAATACTATAACCAATCCCGAACAACAATCCCTGTGCTTAATGACATTTAAAACAAGATTAGAGAAAACACGAGGAAGTAAACAGGAGCTAAAGGGAGCAAGCTGCTGCAGAGGGAAGATGGGGCCACATGATTCTTCCCCTCCCTGGTATCAATGGGCCTAGGAACAGTGTGATATATTCAGTGTGCTAACATTTGCATTACAAATGCTTGTACTGCATTTAGAAAAGACCTAACAGATTGTCATTGCCCAGAGCACTGGCATTACAGTGATTGCTCCAATATAACATGGCTGTTAAACGTTTTCTTAACCCTTGTGCTCCCTTCATCCAGCTTGAAGCAGAGTTATTTGCCTAGAGTGAGCTTTCCTAGACAAATGCACATTTTAATGCCCACAGAGGTCTGGACAAAACAGTCATCTCTTTTTAATCACGAGCATCTGAGATATTGCGTATTTCAAGGTGTTTTTCTGAAGTGTTGGAGTAATAGATGATGCACAGCCCATTCCTCAGAGCACTGCCGAGATTGCACCCTTGGCTGGTGGGAAGATGAAGTATTAATGCAAGGCTTTTCACACATTCTGTTTCTCTTGTAATCTCTCCAGTTTTCTGAAAGCTGTAGGCAATAAAATTGACACCCTTTTGTTGTTTATGTCATTGTTACAGTGCTGTCATTCAGTTTAATTTCAGTTGTTCTAATTTATACTGGTGGAAGTTGGAGGAGAATCTTGTCTTCTGGTTACTCAGTGAATATAAGTGAACACATCTGGAAAATTGTGGAGGTTTGTTTTGTGAATATTTTATTTTTTAAAATTCTTCTGTAAATGAAAAAAACCAAACCTAAATTTAATTTGTCTTGAAGTTTTACAGATAATTTAAAAAAAGTAAATCTTACAAATTTTTGAGCTTGGTTTTTGAATTTAGAATCACAGCATGGTTTGTACTTGAAGGGACCTCAAAGATCATCTGCTTCCAAACACCCTTTCATGGAGGAACATCTTCCACTACAACAGATTGCTCAAAGCTCCATCCAACCTGGCCTTGAATATTTCCAGGCACGAAGCATCCACAGCTTCTCTGGGCAACCTGTTCTGGTGTCTCACCACTCTCATAGTAAAGGATTCCTTCCTAATATCTGATCTAAACCTGCCCTATCTCAGCTTAAAGCCATTCCCCCTTCTCCTATAACTACATGTCCTTGAGAAAAGTCCCTCTCCAGCTCTCTTGCAGGCACTCTTTAGGTACTGGAAGGCTGCCAGCTGGTCTCCCTGGAGCCTTCTCTTCTCCAGGCAGAACAATCCCAATTCTCCCTCATCCTTTTCTCATAGGAGAAGTAGCTTCTAGCCCTTCAATCATCTTCTTGGCCTTCCTCTGGGCTCACTTCAACAGGTCCACATCCCTCTCATGTTGAGGGCCCAGAGCTGGATTCAGCACTCCGGGTGGGATCTCACAAGAACAGAGTGGAATGGGAGAATCACCTTGCTCAACCTGCAGGTCCCTTCTTTTGATGCAGCCCGGGATGCTGTTGGCTTTCTGGGCTGCAAGCCCATGAGCTCACTGCTGGCTCAGGCTGAGGTTCTTGTCAACTAGCACTCCCAATTCCCCACAGGGAAACTCCCCACTTTGCTTGGGATTGCCCCAACCCCAGTGCAGGGCCATGTACCTGGCTTTGTTAACTTCATGGGGTTCCATCAACCTGTTGACTGCTGCTCTGAGTGGAGCCATCTCCCCAGTTCCTTATCAGCACAGGAGTCCATCTGTTAAATTCAAGTCTCTTCAGCTTACAGACATGGGACAGTGCCACATGCCAAGCAATTCTTAGTGTTTTCCTTCCCACTAAAGAAAAGCAGATCTATGTAGACATCTATCAGCCCCAAGTGTGTTTATAAAAATTAATAATCACCTCAGAAAGCATGCACTGACAAAGGCTAAAATGCTCCCGTTCGTATTAGTACAAAAACTGTGTATCTGAAGGAATATTGTCACTAAAGTAAAATAAAACCAGGCTGTTCTCTACTCTGTGGGAGTATATGAAATGCAACTAAATCAGATTATGAACTGACAAAGGGATTTCTATTTAAATGTTAGTAAATCCACTTCTCTCAGTAATGGAGTGCAGCAATGGGAGAAGGCAGTGATCTTAATTCCAGCCTGTACACCTAGCAGAAGTGTCTGAACTTCTTTGCTTAAAAACAGTTCCTGAGGGTCTCCTACTGAAAGAACCGACCAGGTAGGATTAACACACTTGCATTCAAATTAAATTCCACTGCCTTTTTTGTATTTTAAGGGGATCAGTTCACATCTCTGTCTCAGGGAACATAGCCTGCACAGTCTCGGCTGGACCAGCACAATGTCCTAGCATTTTAAGTTTTAATAGAACTTCAATTCGAATAAGAATAAATACAAAATTCTGATAAATAAATAAATATACCGTGCTTTTAGCAACTCTGTCTCATGATTGAAACATCCATGTTTAGACAATTAACTATTTTTCTGATTCAAGGTCTTTTAGGAGGTAGAAGAGCACTTCTTGGTGTTTCAGTTAAAGTACCACTGTCCTATTTTCTCTGGCTCAGAGGTGTCATAGGATGGTTTTACTGATGGCTCCAGCTCAAAAACATATAGGAAGGTCACAGCTCTCCAACTTTCTGGTTCCTTTGATTTTATCTTTTGATCAGGAAGATGTAAGAACTTTTTTAGAGTTTTACCTCACCTTAGACATTAGCTCAGCTCCAGAAAAGTTTTAGTAATAACTAAAACCAAGCAACAACAACAACAAAAACCACCAAACCCCCAAGCCAAACAACCCCTAATCAATTCTTTTGTTATAATAATTTCATAATATTTGAAAAAAATGTAATCTTTATATATATAGTTTTAAATTTAACCAGTTAATAAGTTTTGTGCTGTGATGTCATCTTACATTTGCAACTGATTATATTACCAAAATCCCTCCCCAGTAGCATACAAAATTTCCTTAATATTGACATGAGATGTATCAAGCAATTGTTATATGAATGTTTGCAACTAGATGTAATGTCCTAAATAACTATCTGCAAGAAAAGTACATCACATCAGCATTTAGTGGGCAACTAAAATGTGTACTTTGAAGGAAAGACATAGAGGTATATGGAATACTATCTGGAAACCATTGTCCTTACACAGAGGATCTGTATAGAATTTGAAGAATGGCAGCTTCAGAAAATTTGCAAAACCAAAACTGCTTCAATGCAGATGCATGCAGCAGAAACCAAGTTTTTCCTTGCCATAAAGAAAGGCATGAGGCCCAGTTTTATGACTGGGTAACACACCCAAATTAGTTCCTTATTTTATTTAGATGTCCTTTATAGAGTCTATCATCAGGTTGAAGAAGCTGAATATATAAAAGAACTCTATAGATATTTTAAGCAACCTCTTTTAGAATAGAAATATCATCTCTGATATACTGGTGACTTGTATAAAGCAAGGTCATTAACTTCTGTGAGAAGGTAGTATTTTGTGGGGCTGGTTTTTTGGCTCTTAATATTACAGTTTGCCATTATTAATTAATTCATGACTTGCAGAAAAAAAATCTTACATAAATATTTTGTAGAATGTAGGAGACAAAAGGGTCTAACATGAATATGTTTCAAAACACTGTGTGAAAGAGGATGTGACAGCATGGTAAAAAGATAGCATCATAAAGCTGCATTCCAGAATTTGTGCAAATGTCCCAAGCAGTAATAAATAGGATTTTGTGGGGGAGGGATGGTCATTGTATCTTTTTTATCACCTCTGAGAGAAATGAGCTGCAATTATCTTGACTATTTCATCAACTTAAAGCAACGCTTCAATCTGAATTTTAAGAATGTTTTTGGGCTGAAAGAAAAGGGCAGATTTGTGATTATCTAAATTGTGAAAAGACATAATATTTTATTAGCAGTCTTGGCAGCAGTACTCATGTATGCAAGCTGTAGCACAATCTAAGGTACTTGTTACAGTAAAATCTAATTAAAATTTAAACTAAGCTGATGGCATTCAAACTGCCATTGGAGAGTGAGGATTAGATTCTGTGGGTCTCTTCTTACATTTGTGTGCTTCTGCCATTTTGTTCTTTGGCAGCCAAACAGCTTCTGTCTGAGCTCAAAAATGTGTTAGTCCGCAGTTTTTTGGTGTGCTGTTGTCAGGAAAAAAAACCCCAACACATAGCCTGTTATTTGCCATGGTTTTGTGTGATCCTTGATAACTTTTGTGATCCTGAATAGCATCTCTTACCAGGCATTTTCAGTTATCCAACACTGTTTTGGTCCGTAATTTTCCCCAGCACCATTGTAATGAAGATTTAAATATGCAAAATGGGTTTAATGTGAATTTCCTAGGTAAGAGTAAGTCAAAATAGTGAACCACCCACTGCCGTGGTGGCTCTACAAGTTCACTGAGAATGGCAGTGGTAAATCTTGTGCTTTGCTTCTGGACTTGAAGAATGACAGCACAGCACAATGTTTGCGTGTGCAGCATGTCAGTCTGGCACATAAATGTACTCCTCTTGTTGATGTGCACCAGAAGGCTTGAGACAGGATTACAGAAGCTGAATAAAGAGCAGGATGTGCCATGGTTTGCTTTGACTGATGAATGTGGCTTGGGTTAACTGTCAGCAGGGCTTAGAGGAAACTATCTTTTAAGTCGGGACTCTGCTACACACATAGTGAGCCACTTGCTCTTCTGAAAATTAGGAACTCTTCTATGCAAATATCTATGTTGCCACTTTGCTGGATTCTATTCCTACTGTTTGAGCTGGATGCAATCAGCAAATTATCCATTTTCTTCCCTGCTTTCTATGATATTTGTTTTGGAAAACATGGCAGTAATGATGGAAGTTCTATCCCTTTGTGATGTTTATTCCTTTTTTCTGATACTTAGCCAGAGAAGACTAATCCAAATATATCAGCTGGTGAATTCCAAATGGCAAGTGAAGGCAAACTGTGTGGCAAAAGCACTCAACAGGTAGAAGATTGAGTGCTCAATTATTTTATGCAGGTGCATAATATACTAACTTTTCTTAATATTTTTTTTTCTGTGTGTGAAACTTAAAAGGAAAAAAAAGAGCCTCTTAAAATTTCCATAATTCCTAATAAGTTCAAAATATTGTGGTAGTATCTGTAACATCATTTGAATCTCATATCCCTGGTTCCAGCATGTAGAGATGCAAGGAAAAGAGAGTGGTTCTGTAGCTGGTGGAAAGTGTCCTGTAGACAGCGGGAAAGTGAAGATTTTGAAACAGTGAACAAAGTGAACATAGACTTTGAAACAGCCTTACAACACAGATCTGAGGGAAAAACTGTAAAGACATGGTGAAATATTACAGGCATCTCTTTTACTACTGATTTTTTTTTGCTGCGGTTGTTTTTGTCTACATTTCATTCTGCAGAGTTCCTAAAGTGTTTTCATTCAGGGCAATTTGTGGTTATGCTTTAATTTTTTCCTGTGCAATAGAAGAAAAAGGATGTGTTGTAATAATTAGCAGATACAGAAGAATGATTGGGAGTCTAACGGAGTTTAATGGAGTTTAATCAAATTTTAGTGTAGCCTGAAATTTGCTTTGAATGGAAACAAATATAATGAAGTTCTTTCCTAGTGTTCCACAAGAGTATCTCCTGTGATTTTTGTATCTATTAAGGTGATTGGCAGAATTTTCAATATGTTTTCCAATTATCTCTGCAAACACTTTGGAAAAGTCAATTGCCTAAAGCTCCTTTCCTTCCCTGACCCTCTTCCTCTCCTCCTTCCCTCCAATTATGCTACTCCTCATTTAAATAAGTTGAGAAAAAAAAAGAAAAAAAATATTTAGTAACATTTTCTATAGCAAATGTGAAAGGTCACATTCTTATTGAGAACAAATCAAATTTGATGAAACTACAAAAATGTTTTTACAGTCATTTATATCCTTTAATGATTTTACCAAAATCTGTAATGGGGTGTAACGTGCTGTTGTATTCTCTTGCAATTTGTCACAGTAGAGTAAGATCAGTGACAGTTTTTTTGTGGAGGAGATTGTAAGTATATGAAGTAAATAACTCTAAAATATCACAGTGGTTTTTATTCTCGACTCAAAATATATGTAGCAAAGAGGAAGTTTTGCAGACTGGTTTCCTGCTCCTCTCCCTACAAGGGCTTCATCACAATATTAGACAAGCATGCTAATAATCAGTGTAACGTTATTGTTTCTAAGGAAAAATCAGGTTTTTTTTTGTGAATGGACATGAAATTTATAATCTGTTAATGTCTATTTTGCTCCCCTATAAACTACCACCCTCTTCCCCTCCCCCAGCTCATGATCAATTAGCTGTGAATGGAAATCGGGAGCAGAGACCACTGGTAAATCTAAATACATAAATGCATTTAAACAGTGATGTCCTTGATGTTAAATCTTTAAAAGACTCTCACTTGATCATCATCTCATGCTGTTGCCCAGCATCCTGTCTAAGCCTGCTGCTAATCCTACTTGCTTCCAGCATATTCATTAATTATTTAATCTCTTAAGTCCTATGTGAAAATTCACAGAGCAATGACATTTGCCTGTAATTACATATATATGTGTACAGGTTGTATGTCCATGCAAACCAAATTTTGTCTCTCTTCTTCCTTGTGTCCTTGCTGTACTTCTCTACCTGCCTCTTTGCAACACACCGTGGTGCCTGCTGCTCAGCCACCTTCTGATGCTGAGCCTTGCCACCGGGCAAACAGATGTGCTGTCTTGAGAAATACCTCTGAGGCTTTGGCAATTAATCTGGGAAGGTTCCCCACTTCTCTATCCTAGATGTCCTGTTTCTGATGGACACTGGCAGTCTGGAAGTCCTTGCTAAGAGTTTGGGTTGATGTCCTCAGCTGGCAGGACGCTGTGGGCCTGGGCAATGTGCTTAGCCCTGGGGATGTGGAAAACAGCAATGTGTGCAGAACATTAGGCAGAAGAGCACAGCCAATGCTGTCTCTTGTGAGGCAGCACCAGAGCTGGAGCATCCATAAGATGCCATTGCATGGAACTTTTTCTGTATTTAAAAGACTGGAGTGTTGTGAGCCACCATTCCCAGTGGTAGTAGCTAACCACTTGGTGTTAGGCAAGTGTGTCATGGGAGAAGGCTGATCAAAGTCTCTGAAGATGTCCACAAGTCCACAGTGTTCAAAAAGTGTGTGTGGGAAGTGCTGACTGCACCCTCATGGTTTCTGAGTTGTGGACTGAAATTATCCACAATTCTGTTTTGTCTTTAGCTCCTATAATGATGTAAGCATCAGAAATTCTGATACCATCATTCTGCATGGTGTACTAATAGGGTAAAATCATGGATATTTCAGGAAGATAAGAAAATTCTCCAGTGGCTGTGGTTTAGTCTTCGGGCTGGAAAGGGCCTCCTGCATTTTCACTGCAAATAGGGACAGGGTCACTTGCACCATTTCACTGCTTGGAGAGTTGCTGGAGATGTCACAAACCTCCTGGCCACAGGGTTTATGAGTCTTTGCATAGACATGACTTATGCTCTCATGGCCAGTTAAATGGGCTTTCTTGTATATCATTCTGAAGTGCAATCAGACCGTGGTTGTCTGTCCGGGAGAGGTGAGGTCTATGACAATGTACCAACAGGCTCTATGGATGGCTGGATCTGAATATTCCTTTGCTGGCCAAGCTCTTCACACCTTTCTCCCATGCAAAGATTAAAAACATTTATTTGGAAAGTGAATGTACCTTGCCAGCCTCATGACAGCCCATTCCATTGCCCCAAATCCTGTCTACTTCATTACAAAGAAAACACGTGCGTGGGAGGGAGCAAAGGCCAAAGATGTGACTGGGGAGAATCTGGTCAGCAAAACTGTTCAAAGGAGAAGAAAGCTTTATTTCCTGCAAGAGCCAGTATGATCCTTAATGTGTGTGGAAGCGAATAGAGATGGGGCACAGGAGGTAATGGGATGTGTGAAGAGTGAGACAGGAAAATGGTGTGTGAAGCAGCCAAAACATGAACATTTATTTCCATGTGTGCTACCATGGCCTGTCAGAGTCCAGCTGTAATGACCTAGGTGCCATCTGACTTTTTGCATAGCATAAGAAGTACTTTGGAATGTTATATGAGCTCTCAGTAGTTTGGGAGCAGGTCTGTTGCATCATGCAGGCTGGGAACAAGCTGGAGGACTTTGTGGTTGTGTGGATTGCTCGTTAGTTCAGACATTGTTTTCCCTCTTAGCCACTGGAGTATGTTAAGCGTGTGCCTGGAGCACCTGGCCAGCAGCAGTCTAGCTCTTGTGTACCATTCCACTGTCTGAACACGTGCAGGGAAGACTGGAGTGACATTGGGTGCCCTTCTGCTCCACCTAAAACCAGTAATGAAGCCACTCCGAAAAACTGCCTTCCAGTATGTGCTATATGTGTGTGTGTATATATATAGTGTGCGTACTCTACATGGTGTATCAACCAAAAATCCTCACTGTTCAAAGTCTCTTAAGGTCAACTGTGTGTTTTTGAGCAGAACTTCCATTGGAGACTCTGTGTTGGGGTGCTGAGGCTGTGAACTGAGTACAGTGTAGGTCACTGTTACAACTATTCAGGTGGTTAATCTTGCTGGTGTTATCTTCAGTGCAGGAGGTAACACCTGAGATCACAAACCTCCGTTAAATGATGTCCATTTTAAATTGACCAACAGATGGCACCATCAGTCTCCTTTTCTCCTGTGGCTTAGAAACAAATCTTAATGCAAACTGTTGTCCAGATCTCTCTGCTGCTAAATTCGGTAATTTCATCCTAATTAATATTTCATTTAAATTCCTAATGTCTTATTATAGTGCTTAAAATCTGTGCATGCCTACATGTGCAATGAAACAAATTATAAGGATACATATTCATAATTTAACCTGCTAGTGTATTAAATGACTCTTGATTTTCAAGAGGTTTCCAAGTCAATCCTGAATCTGAATGATAAGTGGAAAAGGCTCCACGTGTGATTGTCTCAGTTTAACAGATGCTAAAATGCAGTTTGAAAATTGATTTAACAAGGTATGTTGCATAAAAAAGTATACTGTACTGATTTCTGGAAACTCTACCTTCCTATTTTCTCACATTTATAGTAGGTTTTCATTGTATTCTCTAACTTTAAGGTACATCCTCAGGATCTATAGAAAACTGATGAAAATTATGACTTCCAGCAGCTGTCTTCTTCTGTATTATCTGAATTCCTAATTAGATTTTCAGAATGAGACATTGCTGAGAATGTGTCAGGAATAAGAGCTACCTGGACAGAGGGAAAAGCAAAATAAAGTCACAAGGAAAGAAAGAGCAACATAAAGTTTAAAGGAACCATTACATGTTTTTGAAGGGATGAGTGCTGAGCAATGTGGACATCTAGCTTTGATTGGCTACTCTGGAAGAGAGACTGCTGAAGCTACACTGTGTTTGCTACCACCCTTGCAATAAGCAAGGTTTTTTTTGGCTCGTGTTTAAATGGAATTTCCTGTATTTCAATTTGTGCCAGTTGTTCCTTGTCCCTTCAACCAGGAACCACGGAGAGGTGTCTGCCTCCATCATCTCAATCCCCCTCTTTCCTTCATTTATACATAATGACAACATCCCTCCTGAGCCTTTTGTAGGCCAGCCATGGTATAAAGATGTCTATCAGCCTGAATACTTTGGAGAGCCCAAAGTTAACTTTGCCACAGTTGTCTTCCCTGGATGGTCAGCATGTAACATGTGCAAAGCATCTCTAAAATACTACTACTGAATTGCATGGTTTCACCAGTCGGTGACCGGTTATGCACGAATGTAGGTGATTAAATAAAATGTGAGGGAAATTTGGAAGAGTGTTCTATTTTCTCATAAGGTAATAATAGTATAATTCCCAATTCCTTGTGGTGACAAATATATGCTTAGCTTGCAAATCACCAAGACAAACTGCTATGAGGGTGCAAAAAGCAGACATAGGGTCTAGTAGCAAATGTAAAGAGAACTTCCTTTACATTACAGGCTTTTTTTTTTTTTTTTTTGGCTTTTTTCCCTAGAGGTATTTTTATCATCACAGGTATTTCAGTTATATTTTAATTAAGCTCTATGATTATAAGTGCTTGTCAACTGAGGACATCTATCTGGGTAATTAGAATGATAGTACAAGCGATAATTATAGAATATAAAAGGTAGCTGAAATTGAGTCTGCTGTGATGCAGTTAAATCCTGCACAGCTGCTCTGCTTTCCTTGCCCCACCTCACTGAGGACTCAGGTCACTGGCTTGCTGTCCACTCGCTACATTACTTTAAACTGGATTAGGGAACAGTTTAAAGTAAAAACTTAACAATATGGAAATCCAGCAGGGATGTGGATGGAGGGATAGCAACCAGCACACCATCCAAAGCCTCTCCTGTATCATAATGAGGTGTGTTCCACGACAGACAGAAATCTTTCTTCAGCAGATGCTAAATGAATGTATTGTTCCATAATAAATCCTGTTTAGATATCCCCAAGGCCTGTGTCAACATGCTACTTAAGCATATGTTCAAATCCAGTCTGATTTCATGAAGTACTTAAGCTCTAGTCAGGCTGGGTTATATGCAAGGGAAGGCTGCAAAATCAGAACCTGTTAATAAATACCTGCTTTATTAAGCTAAGATTTGTTAGCCCTTTTTCACCAATGCTTTGCTTAGGTTTAAAACAAAAGCATAGTTTTTTTTTCCTGTCTTTGATCGGTTTTAAGCTGCTGGAAATCATCAATAATATATGAAAAATTAATCTTCATTTTAGGTCTGATTTCAAAGACACAGTGAAAATCAGTAAGTTAGTAGAATTTTCCCCTTAAGTCAACAGGGAGCAGCATCAAGCCTTTGCATTCTTAAAAGTTTTCCAGAAAGCCTTAGATTTCCTTGGAAATGCACATCATTACAATTTAGAGTCCCTAAGAACACCACTGGCTCCAGAATTTTCATGCAGAATTCTGAAATTCAGCACTACCTAATTGCATTTTTCATGGAATAAAAACCTGAGGGTTAGAGGGAAAGCTTCAGCAAACAAAACACTATTTCTAAAATCTAAAAAAAAAACCACCCCAAACCTTTGCAGCTCCTAGCATATTTTATTGTTGGTTTTTGTGATGTCCTTGCTTCTTATGTCATGCTTTTTTCCCTTAACCTGACTTTTCAAAAAGGGAAGAAGCCAGCAGTTCTCTCTCATCTGCTCCTTTACTGTTTTAGGGCACTTTAGGAGAAAAATAGTTCAGCCGTTCCTTTCCCTCTAAATCTAAAGGAAAATTTCTGAGTTAAGGAATTCCTTTGTAACCCCAGAAAGGCAGCAGTATATTTCTGTTTAGCTTTGCTGGGCCTTTGCCTGAGTTTCATCTTCTATTGATTTATGGTGAATAGGGGTAATTCTATCGGACACAAAGTATTGTATCTTAATTTGTGTGCTGGAACCTCACTGTAAATTTGTTGTCCAAGGTGTTTCCCTTTCATAATTAAATTTCAGTACCTAGTTTTATTGCTGTTCTCAGGGATAAATCTTCGATCTGAGAGCTTTCATACTCTATATCTTTATTGCTCTCATTTTTATTACAGGTAAGGGATTATTTTTTACTGTCTTCCCAATGATCTTGACAGAAACCTAACATATATTGGTCTGTACCTTCTAATTTATTCATTGACTGGAGAAACCTTGTATTAATAAGCCTTTTTACACATTGCCCTGTACTGTTATTTTCTCTTCAGCTTATATGCAGGTGCCTTCTGATTTCCTGCAGAATTTTTAACCTTGTTGGTCTCTGTTTTTTAGGCCACCCATCATGCTGTCCTCAGGCAGCATGCATAATTGTTAGTACTATTAAAGGAATTTATGTAAAGGCTTGCACTGTAACAAAACCAAAAACTCTGGAAAGTAGAACATCAAGTTTCAGTTATAGGAGCAAACCCTAAACCCCTATTGTGGAATTACTGCCTGGTGCATATGGAGTTTTCTTGGGAGGCAGAGGGGACAATAAACTCATAGTTGCTATTTGGTACAGAACTTTTCTAGGGGGTAGCTCAAATAGCTGAAACATTTGTGAAAATGCCATTGATAGCCCTGTCTTTAAAAATAAAATGAAGATCCAGGTATGAGAATTAGAACAGAAAATGAAGGTAATACACAGGAATTAAAACAGCGTAAAATGTAATTGCAGCATTTAACATTTATGCTGTAATGTCATAAATGTCAGCCAGTAGAGCCCTCAGCAGAGATTAAATTGCTCTGCTTCACCTGTGGGATGGGCATGTATAGTAATCATTCCAGGTGTTTATTGTGCACAGCTGTCCCAAGATCTCTCTTGGCAATGAGTCTGTCCTTTGCTACCTTTAAAAGTCTCTTCTTTTGGGATTTGTCCCAATGTTACCCAGGATTTATGTTAATTGGGGAGCCAAGATGTTGCCATGGCAATCTCGACTGTTTATAGCTCTTTGATTTAATAAGCAACATTCATTGTAGCACCGCTTCTAAAAAATTTAAGAGGTGTGTTAGTAACAGATAAACACGTGATGCAATGATGCAATGAGCCATCTTTCTGCTTTTATAGGAAAGAAAAAAAAGAAACTAAACCTGATTTCCCCCACAGAGCTTGGGTTATGTATACAAAGGTCAGAGTGAAGCCTGGATTGCACTTTGAACCCTGAAACTTTCTGCGTCAAAGTATGTTGATGTTCAAGTGCATTTCTCTTGGTCAGTCTCTGTTGGGCTGGATCACGTTTATGGAGCTGGAGACGCTCCCTCTGGTGGCTCATCTATCCCTCGGCATCTTCTATGTTTTTAAAAGCTGGTTTCTGCACAGTCTGGTGGATAAAACAGCCACAAAAGCCTTGGTTCAAAAGATGCTGGAAATGTGGTAAAGGATTTCAATTTGCATTCAGCAAACAGTGAGATTAGTGGGTACTGTTGGGGTGGTTTGCTGAGCATGTACAAACTTTATCATGAATTTACCTGCACACCTCAAACATGACTTTTGATCCCTGAAAAATTCATTTGGCCATCCCTTGACAGAGGCTGCTAACATTGCTAAAATTTAGGAAAAAAACATCTTGCCCATCCTAAAGACGTTTTATTTATTATTTATGTTTTGCCATCTTTAAGGAATAAGATGTTTATTTTATGTTGAGAAAGAAAGGGAGAAGAGGTTGCATATCTTTTTAATTAGGATATATTTTATTACATCTTGTGATGGGGAAAAATATTGTATGTAGAAGGGAAAAAAAATAAAAACCAACCCAAAACCAAACCACCTGGATTTCACCAATAAGGGCTCTTAACATTATCTCTGGAGCAGAATCAGGTGTTCTGGCCAGGCAAGGCATTTTTACTGACTGCCTACCACAGTGGCTGGGCATTTACAATACGTAGGACTTGCAAGGAGATTTTTTTCAGTATTTTGAAATGACATTCCGAACAATGTAATTAATATGCTGTCTCTACGAGGTATAATTTTAAAAGGAAAGGTAACACCTTATAGAACTCATAGGAAGGATATTTTCAAGGTTTTTCAAGTAACTTGGAAGAAACCTCAATTTCATATGTTTTGAAAGCAGTTTCAAGGATCAGTTTTCTCTAATAGGTGATATAACACAATATCTAATGCTACCCATCCTTTGGGATTGATAGCCTTTGTAATCAGTTCAGTCTACCCCTTGTGATTTGGTTGTGATGATGTTTAAAACTTTGTCGGTGTCAGCTTGTACTCGATCTTTCTTGTGGAAGCATTTATAAAACCTGATATTTAAAAAACCCCAAACCTGTAAGTGTTCTTTTCAGCTTTGATGACAATACGTTTTGTGTTCTGAATGTTTTCCAAAAGTCTCAACTACTGGAATAAATAAATTGTTCTGAAAACATTGGCTTTCATTTAAATTAAATTAAAGCTAAGTAAGAAGGTCTGCAGTCTGCCTTTGCAGAGGAACTCTTAAGTGTTGACCTGATTATGGGTTGTCGATCCAAATGTGAAAAGTAAAAGCTAAATAATCACAAATTTCATGACATTGAAACTTGCCTAAAAGTTTTAGAAATCAGGTTGCTATTTCTCCTTTAATTTCAAAATGGTGAGATTCAGAATGACTAAACATTATCTGTCGAAGATAAAAATGTGTTATATTTTTAGTGACCAAGGAAAGAACTGCTCCAGAAACTGCTCCACCTATTCAGAAACACTTGTTGACCAAAGAATTATTTTCTTTCCTGTTTTCTATGAAATTTCATGCCTTTACTTTCAGTCTTAATGGATGTGTGTTTTTTTGTTGTCTGTCAAGCAATTGATAGTATTCCAAATTTAGACTTTTTCTGCTCCAAACTGCTAACTACAGCCATTCAAAAATCAAATCTTGCTCCTGCCCTCTTCCTGAGGGAAATTGGTCCCTTAGTCATACTATCATGATTTGGGAAACCAAAGAATTTTATTGCTCTTTAAAAGTCAGTTGATTTTCTTTGTATTTCTCAGTGATAGAAACTTCCTTTTCCTGCAGCAGGAAACCCATGGTAGTGAGAGTGGCTTCTGATTCAAAGTATCAAGAATTAATTCCTACTTTATCAGATTTATTTAAAAGGTTGTGCCAGCTAGCAGGGATGTGCAGTTTCCATCTGTAGTCCAATTTTCTGGACTACAGCAGAGTAATCTTGTACATATTTTTTTTTGCACATAACATTGGTAACCTGGTGCAATTCCAAAGTTTATCTGCACCACCACACCTGAGGCTTCCACATCATGTTTTTAGTCTGCTCGCTGATGTTAACACGTTTTGACAAAAGGTCAGATGTCTCACATATATTTCCAGTTTCAAGCTTAGCTTAACCTCAAGAAAATGGTGGGATGTTCCTGGGGAGGGCGTTTTTTTGGGAGATTGGCAGGGAGGAGGACAGAGAACTTGGGATTCCCATGTTCATCACCAGCCAGTTATTAGACTGAACTGCAGATATTTAGAGAGTCTGGCCTCTTTTGTTCTGATTTACACATAAATTTACTTGGTTTTCAGACCTTTGTACACCATGGTAGGAGCAAAGATGAAGAGAAGGCTGGGGAAACATCTCCAAGAGCAAATTTCCCCCTAGTGGACTATAATAAGGAGATTAATTTTTATAGTTCTTTCTCCTGTTGGCTTCACATTCTCACGTGGGACCAGCTCAGTGAGGCTCCTGCAGCAAAAGAATAAATTTCTCTGAACTAAGAGCCTATCGTGCTTCAAGAAGGAAGGACAAGATGGAAGAGGGATGAGGACAGGAATGCTGTAATAAAACTTATACTTCAGACTAGTTTGAATTTTCCTGTAAACATGCTGTAGGCAGCATAGAAGAGAAACATTTCCCTGTTGCTCAGTATTTAACTATGGGTGTAAAAGCAGCCCAAATTAAATAAACAGGTTAACAAATTGATTCAGACTAACACTGGGGATTTAAAGTTTTAGCTTGCTTTTCCAGAAGACTCTTAGGACACTTGTGGAAATGGAACAGTCCTCATGGTCTTAGAGACTGCAGAGAGACTTCAGGTTCAATTTTGATTTAATAAGTCTTCCAGCAAAATGTTATCAGTAAAGTAGCAGAAGAATTGCCTTACACAATGCTCTTCACTGGTAACAAAGAATAAGTAGTCCTGATTTGCCTTATATAAGCATGTTTTCAGTTAATTTTCCTTGTCCTATAAAGAGCTCCAGGTCTTCAGCCTCCATAGAAATGAATGTGAACTTCCACCGACTAATTCTGTGAAGAGAGACTTCAGGGGGTAAAAAATGTTGCCTATTATACTGGTGTTCCTTATGTTTAGGCACTTGGAATCCACCTTGGAGCATTAGCAGATGCTTCTCTTGATAAAAACAAGTCCAAATTGATCCACTGTGGAAACTTCCACACTAGAAAAACATATTTCTTCAGGGGCAGGTTGGCTTTATTTTTTAAGTAGTGTTTTATATTCCTTCAAAAGTTTTTCATTTAAAAAAGAAAAAAAAATCCTAATAATTGAAGTGTTAACATTCAGGTAGGCCACTGAAGAAATCCTGCTGAGTCTGAATTTGATTGTTTTATACTTGTTGTGGGAAATATATATGTATTTATATGTATTCTCAGGAAGGTCCCCGAGCCAATATCTACTAGACTTGCCCATGATACATTTGTTTTGGGTTTTTTTTTTAAAGTTCATCTGAGCCTACTGAGATCAGGTACCTAAAGGTACAGGGCATCTCCTGCCAAGACCAGGATTATTTCTGTCCTATGGATTTGTTGTAGTAGATGATGAGGTTGATAAATTTGGCTTAGCAAGCAGACTTCTTTGCTTGTGCACTGCTGATAAGTATCCACCCTTAACTGCTCCCTTGAAGACAAATATTTCTGTACATTTGGACATTGATTGCTGTTAACAAGTGCCACATAGAGCTCCTTCTGTTTCTTGTAATCTCTGTCAGAATCACCTGTACTCTCTTGTTCCCACGGTGCTTAATGCTGTTTCAAAACTCTCCTCGGGAATTTATTGTGGTCATGGATATTTGTGCATAACTTTTCAATCTATTTGTGGCTATATGATGCTCCTAAAGTATTTGGAATTAATATCTGCTGTTTCTTCAATAGTGACTTAACTCCAAAAACATTTTTACTGTTGCACATTTAAGTGTTGCAAGGAAAATGAGAAAAAGTTTACATGTGCTGTCTAAAAGACAAATAAAAAGAGAGAATTTCAAATATTCTTTTCTACTGCTGCAGATGAGTTACACATGTTCTGCCCCAGCACTTCAGAAAAATAAGAGATCCCTGACTTTTAAGAGTAGCATGCTTTGATTTAATGACTAAGCAGAATATACAGCACAAATCACTGAAAATCTGAGTGTGAGGGAACATGCAAGGAGGTGAAATAACCCCTGTGTAAGATTTGGGCATTTAGTATCAATGAGATTCTGCATCAAGTAATTTACTAAGGCTCTTCTTCCATCTCTCATGTCTGAAAACAACAGACTGATTTGGGTCTTTGTTTAAAACTCTGCATGTGCAAAGTTGCACAAGCACAGGGATCTAGATGTGTGCTTATGTATTCTACTGGATTTGAATTTTGGCTTGTGAAGGCTCAGAAGTAACTGATTTTGTCTTTAATAAGCTGTATGAGGAGAGAGAATGAAGACTAAAAGAATAAGAACACGACAAATATATCAAAAAGCTAAATGATTACTCCTAATGATCATGAATATAGGCCTAAACCACTCTTTCACTGCTTCTAAGGCTTGTCCATCACTACTGAAGGGATATTTTTACTGGGCATCTCTTACAGTAAAATGTTCTTTTCATTTGACTTTGGATAACCTTGTTTGAAAGGACAGGCTGTGCTCAAGTCCTGTTAGGATGTAGGATTGGCTTACCAAAGCCTAAGAAACTGGTGTCTCTTGCCTTCCCAGCTTACTCTGAGCTGCTCTCAGCGGGGATTAGAAAACAAAGACTGTCACCACCATGAATTTTGCTTAGACAAGCGTGCAGATAAAACAGGGAGTTCTCCCTTAGAACAGGAGGTACCTGAAGGATGCCTGTAGCTCTAAATAGAAAATTGGTGTTATGATGTTCCACTGAACCTAGAACATGATCAAATAAAGAGGAAAGCATAAAGAATAAAAGGAAAGCAAATAAAAGGAAAGCAAATATCATAATGACAGGTCATTCTTTTTTTTTTTTTTATCAAAATTTTTGCATCCTGTTTCATGTTCTTGTACTTGTTCCCAGTACAAAAGAGATAAAGCTACTAGAGAGAGTCCAGTTAAAGGGCCACTAAAAGGATTAAGGGGCTGGAGCACCTCTCCTGTGAGGAAAGGCTGACACAGCTGGGGTTGTTCAGCCTGGCAAAGAGAAGGTGTGGGCAGCATCTCATCCACGTTTCCATGAACTGAGAGGGTGTAAAGAAGCTGAAGCCAAGCTCTCTTCAGCAGTGCCCAGTGACAGGACAAGATGCAACAGGCCCAAACTGTGACACAGGAGATCCCTTCTGAACAACAGAAGACATTTATTCTCTGTGATGGTGACTAAGCAGTGTCTCGGTTTTCCCAGAGAGGTTGAGGAGTATCCATTCTTGGTGGCATTAAAAAGGTGGCTGGACCTGATCCTGGGCAACTGGGTGGCTCTGCTTGGGCAGCCGGATTGGACCAAATGAACTCCAGAAGTCCCTTCCAAATTCAACCTTCTTTACCTGTATTTTTATGCTCCAGTTATGCTTTGAAGGAAAAGCAAATCCTGCACAAATTCGCATTCAGTCATTGCCAATTATGCAATTCCCTTGACTTCTTGCACAGTGACAAACATGCTGATAGCAAAAGCTTGATTTTCTTTGTGACATCTCTTTGGACTTATGCAGCATACTCTTGAAGATACTAATTTGGGTCAGATCTCTGAAACTTGGTCATCAGGTTTAAGAAATACTCGATTGCAAAAGCAATGAGTAATAGGTAAACTTATTCTTCTAAAATGTGCTTCAAAATAGTTGGTGAGTAGAGCAAGACTATCTCTGCAGTTACTTGTGTGTGTAAGACCATATACCAAAAAATATCCAGGATATAAGTCAGACCTTTTAAAAAATACTGTGAGTTGGAAGGCTATTACAAGAAAAACGAGGTCCTTAATGCAAAGTCTTGTATGGAGAAGAGGGAAGTATAATTCACTGTGTCAAATATTCTAATTTGCAGGTTCCTATTCTATTGTAATGAAGGGATAGGGGTAATAAATGGAAGGATAGCTTTCCATGAGGCAAATAAGATGGAAGAATGAATATATCACTTTTACTTCTTCTGTAACTTCACCTGAATTTATTTCTCTCTCATCTTCTTTTGAGTGATTGTTAGTGTTGATCTCTGTCTGGCCCAGAGCTGATAAAATAATAAATATAATACTGTTCCCATAGGTGCTATTACTATTTCCATATCACAGATATCACCTAGAGAATTCCACCCCTTTTTTCATAAATCATGGTTAAGACACAGTGATTTTGTAGTGGAGGGAGAAAAGAGATAGGGAGGAGGTTGGCCAGTGTTACTTTTTTTAGAAGCATTTTGTATACATCCAGCTTGCCTAGAGATAATCGAGAGGAAAAGATATGAGGGAATGATAGAGGGAGAGAAACTAAAGATTGATAAAATTTTCAGATGGGATGTGTGTGTTATGACTGAGAAGGCAGAGCAGTTATGATCTTAGACTGTCTAAGATTTTTGATGAATGAAGACATTTAAGGCATCAAGTCTGATACTGAGTTACATAAACATGCTGTGCACACAAGGACTTCACTATTTAATATGGAAACAATCCCTAGATAGACATAAGAGGTCAAAAATTTTAAGAACCTGTTTGTATTCAGTATCTTCAGTCCAGTGACATCATTCACGAAATCCAATCTAATGATTTTATAGTAACAACTCAGCACACTGTAAAGTCACATCATTATTTCCAGCTTCTGGCTGTGGGTCTGACAACTGCTTCAAACTATTCAGGTATTGCACATCCTGAAAACAATGGGCTTTATTGGTAGTTATTCTCCACCAGATGAATATACGGCATGTTGATAACTATCTACTCCTCTGAAGCGAAAAGTATCATATTCAAAATGTATTTCTCGCCCTTTTCTGCTGCCCAAATGTTTACCTGGTTACTCAGCATAGCAACCTGTCAACCATATGGATGCCATTCAGCCATTTTTGCTTCTCAGAATGCTGCTGAACGGGGCCCACACAACCAACTGTCCAAATCCTGCCACTCGGTGTGACTCAGTAGAGCTGTGAGAGAGACCACAATTTTCTCAAGTGACAGCAGGCACCTGTGTCTCTGCTTCACTCAGCTTCCTGTCAAAAACACCCCAAAGAACCCTCATGTCCATGAATGTAAGTTCAGTCTGCTGAGCTGCAAAGTTGCATAGCTATCTGCTTTACTGATGTGGCTTTGCGGCTTAACAGGAGTAATATTAGATTAAATAGATTTAAAAAAAAAAAAAAAAGTATAGCAGTTTGCAATAACCTTGGTCAGGTTGAAAGGGGGAAAAAAACATGTGAAAGTTATCAACTGGTGTGGAGACACTTATTAAAATAGTAATAGTATAGATATATCATAGCTCAGGTGAGCTACTAAGGTATTTTCAAGCTGCTGTTAAAACTTTGACTTGTATTGCCCTATTAGTTTACCATTACACTCACTGGCAGTAATAGCTGCTAACCAGCAAAATCTTCATAGGAATATTTTCCTAAAAGTGTCATATCATTGGCTCAGTTATGTAGAAATGCCCAGGGAGCCCATAGGCTGCCAGAGATACCTTGCTACTGTCCAACATTTAAAAAAAGGGGCCAAGGGGCCTGCATTGTGCCCCTTTTATTTTGATTTGAAGTACCTGGGTGCCTAGAGCTTTGTGGGGGGGATAAAGGGAAAGGAGTCATGTCTAAAAATTAAATCTAATTTTAAATTCTCTCATTAATTGACTTTTTTCTGACAAGGTCCAATGCAAACAGAAATACTAACCCCAGCTTGGCCTCTAATCCTGAAACACATAGTTGGTCTAAACCGTATTTGGCCATCCGTTGGACTCTCTGATGACAACAGGAATATTTTAAACCATTCAGAATGTTCACAGTTCTGCTCAGCTGCCCACACTTTGCCATGGTTACACGAAGAAGCCACTTCGTGACACACGCCTGGCATTTCTTGCATTTGTTTGTTTGTTCAGAGATGCGGGAGGGCCATCACTGATGCACAGCTGAGAGAGGAGGTTTGAGCTGACATCCCCTCAGCCCCCAGGCTGTTAATTTTAACAGTGTGAGTGGAACTGCCAGGGTTGCCACTGCTCAGTGTGTTTGGGGTGTGCCAGGGTGGGGGTGGCACAAGGGGGTGTGTGCTACAGAACAGCAGGTGAAGGTGGCTTCATTGCCACGGGAACCACGAGGGGAAGGGAGCAGATCTGGTGTGGTGGGGAGGGGGCACGAAGAGACGTGTTGTTATGTAGTTGCATTTATTTTTGAAATTGATTGCAGCATGGAAATGTCACCAGTGCAGGCTGTGACTCAGACAGGGCGTGGCAGTGGCCTTGGTTTAAAGCAGCTCTGCACCTGCCAGGGTTATCCTCACAAAGTTCCCACCAAAATGTTCCCTCTGATACGTGTTAAAATTGCTGATGTTGTGAGGATACATTCTTATAACTGGACAGCAGTTTCATCCATTGGAGATTTCACTGGTGGATCCTGCTTCAAAATGTAAGCAGATGATTTTGGTTCTCATTAAAATTAAGATCAGATCAAAGGCTGAGCATCTTTGGCATCCCCAGGCATTCCTTATGTTGTCCCTGTAGCTCCCAAACCAAAGTTCCCTTCTGTCCATCTTTAGTATGACCCTTTCAGTTTCTTAAACGTTGAGATTTGGTTCAGATAAATTGTAAATACGAGTTCTGCCCAGTGCAGCATCTCAGTCATGAGTCAAGCTATAATGCTTTCATTGCAATAAAAGCTGCAAATATTAAACTTAAGTGATGTTTTTAATTATGATTCTAATCCATCAGGAAGCCTAAAATCAAATAATAGTCCTAAACTTGCCTTGCATTTGCTCTAATTTAATCATCTCTCTAAAGGGGAGTGGACTTCTTCCTTTTAGCAGCCATTAAAAATGTTGATTGCAAGTGATTATTTTAGTTTATTAGACAACAGTGAATCTCCCTTGAGAATCACCAGTAAGAGCACTTAACATTGAAAGAGTATTAGCTTCACTTAGTTTCCACCCAATTGCATCTTCCTACAAAAGAGGATTCAATTAAAATATAGAAGAAATATTGAAAAAATAGCATCAACTATTTAAAACTTTAAAAATTGTTCTTGAATTGCACCTTGTTTGCTATGCTCGTACACCAGAGGAGATATTACATATGATTGGTAAACACACATACTGCAGTTACCTTACATGTCCATTTTTTGAATTGACAAGGTTTTACTACAGTTTTTCAGAGTAAAAAAGAAAAGTAGTTCTGCTGAACCTATTTACCCATTAGTTCATAACGTTGTATGAAACAGGTTTTGGAATAGTTTCTTTGAATTAATATTCTTTACACCTGCAAGTGAAACTGCTGCTGACAAAACCTGAAAAACATCACTTCAATGAACTTTTAGTCTGCTTAATGATTTTCCCCATTGATCTTGTGATTTGGCCTACTTTAAAACTTCAGCACAAACATGAACCTCTTAAGACATTAAACCTAAATTACATTTAGAGAATTGGATTAAGTTGTCGTAAATTTAGAGCTTAACGTAGTTGTCCTGCTTTAAATTTAACTTTAAACAGGCTTGCTTTATAAGACATGTAAAAGATCACAACATTTTAAAAAATTAATTTATACACCTTTTGGAATGCTGATTTATCTGGGTTTGCACTTCATAATGTCTGCGGATTTCAAAGAGCAATACACTGGGCCTTCTCTACAACAGGCTTTCCAGTGAATATATTAATTATATCTATTTAAATACAAAGAAATTCCTTGTTAACAGGAGAAAATTATTTTCAAGTTTTAGTGGGTCTAATAATACCACACCATTACTTTTCAACTTACATGGAAGAACTTTTCAGCCAAGGACACAACTCAAAGCAAAGGACCTATGGCAAAATCATCTGATTTTAATTGGAATTTATTTAACTGTTATATGTATTAATGAATGCCCTTTGCTCTGACAAGAAATGTTAAATAAACCAGTAACAAATCAAACCAGGAGACAGGATACAGTCCTCTTTCCTCTTTTGATAATTTGGCAAGGTAAGAAATGATTTATTGACTACTGAAATTCAAAGGATTGGTCACATATGGAAAAATATTTTTTAATTAGGACAATACTGTAAATTTAAGCTTCTCAATGTGTTATGAAAGTTGTTCCTAATTACATATTTTAATGGTAACTAACTAGTAGTATTTATAGTCTGTTGCATATATCCAGCATTAACTGTTTCTTTTCAAATGAACATTTCCCCTCCCCTTCTCTAGTTCTATAATACACTAAAACATGTGGCATGAGGATATATATGTTTGATGCAAATGCCTTTTTAGTATTGTACACTTCCTTGCTATAGACAGACCTTAACAATTAAATTCTGATCAGTTAGTATACTTGCATTTATAAACCCTGAAGTTTTTTGACAGCAGCACTGGATTATGGCCACTTTAGGTCAAGGAGCATTAGGAGTTTTTTTACTACATAATATATTTTTTAAAAATTATTTATTATTTTTTGTTCCCCTGCTTCCTTTAGAAAATTTCTTTTTTTTTTTTTTTTTAAGAACTAGAACAACTATTTAGAAGTTGACTTTGTTTCAGAAGGGGTGGGCAGAGATAGGTCAATTTTGGATAACCTCCCTCCAACCCTCTTCTGAAATAGCAAAGATTATGTTACCAGCAGACCGTTCGGTGACCACTTCATAGCTGACAAAGCTTGAAAGTCTTCTGTAGCTTTGCACTTAATTACACTCCTAGTTTTCATTAGAATGTAGTGCACCAGATGAAAAAAACTTGACAGGCTTTGATTGGCACCGATAGTAAATGGCTTTTAGTCCTGCTGAATACATCTACAGAAGCTTTGATGAAGTTCTCTCCTTTAGATCAGCAGAGAGGTTAGGCAATGACTTACAAAATTTCTAATTTTTTAAAGTGTCAGTTCTTCTGTTTATAAATTTAGTTGTAAAAATAATTTGGTAGGCTGAAATAATGTGAAAATTATTCGCCACATGATTTGTACCGCCTTGGATTTTTATAGGTAATCCCTTACCAAGGTGGCTGTCAGACCCAGTGCAGGAAAATTCATTGGTTTCAATATTTTTTTTCAGTAAAATTTTCAGTATTTTTTTCAATATATTTCAGTTGGTTTTTTTTTCAATAAAGAGCAACTTCCATGTCAAATTAGAAAAGATGAAGGAGAATGTGTGTCATAGTTTTCACAGCTGCTTAAAAATCAGCAGCATTTTTAATCTGCTAATGAGGTCCTGAAATATTTAAAAACCACAGAGGAAGGATTAATACTGGTGGAATAGTTCAAAAAGAGGTAAGAAGTTTTGTCATGTGAAAAGTCATCCCAACCTCTAAGCAGAGTGAAACAGTAAATTTATTTAAAGTGCAAGGCTAAGGAGGATTCTTTAAAATGTATTGATGAAGTAAATCTGCACAGGAGCTTTGATTCATTTGTGTGTGCATTTTAATGGTGGTTGTTATTTTTTTGTGCCAGAAAAAGAGAAATGCACAATAGTGTAATATGGTGTTTGAATGTTGGAAGAAATAGAAAAATGAAGTTGTATTTGCTGAATGCAGAATAACAGACTCTACAAATGTCGGTATCATGCCAGTTTTTAAAATGTTGTTTATTCCATTTTTTTGGTCACATTGCTCTTCACTAAGAAAATCATGCATTTTTACCTCAGCTATGTCACCTATTTTCATGTTGATTAATTCATATAGTCATCTACATACTTTTTAAATTAAGTAATTTTGTTTAAAATTGCTGGTAAATAGTGGAAAAAACCCCCGAAAACCAGGAAAACATTTTATTTCAAAACAGCCAGTCCTGTTAACACATAGTTTTCATCATGTATTTCCATTTGTTTTTAATTACTAAGTACATTTTCGTGAAAATTATGAACTTTTGTGGGTTAAGGGTTCCTCTGCTCCTGCTGTTTATTTCTTTCATGCAGACATACTTCACTGTTTCTGGCAACCAGACTATCTTTAAAGCAGCATATGGTAACATTGCAAACTCTGAACACTGACTTCAGTGAGAAACATGGAAAAAGACAAAGCCTGGGTCAAATCTTGAGGTGGTGTAAACTGAGAAACTTCTGACTTGAGCCAGACTTCCAGGTTTTCACTATCTGAGCAACTTATTTGTATATGAATCCCCACGTAAATATTTTCAAAAACCTTTTGAGAGGTGAAAACTGAAATTAAGTGGTGGCAGAACCTCTGTAAATAATAAAATTTCGAGCTTGCCATACAGCATTCCTTTGGCTTTTGTGGTTGACTTTGTACATATAACATAAACATAATGAGCATATGCGATGGGTTTCAATGAGATCAATATCTGCAATGCGTGAATTAACAGTAGTTTTATCAGGATTGGATGAAGTCTTGATTTAAATAAGGAATGCTGCTCAGCTGCATAATTGTGCCCATGACGTATGTGAGGGGAAAGAACACTTTACTCAGCAGTGCTAGTAAGGCTGGAAAGAAGAATTAAAGAATCTTCATTCATCTGTAAGACCTGTAAGTAATATTTTCTACATAATTTTATTCATGGTTTATCTTCCATTTCAGACTTTAGGATGGCAATGTTGCAGAACAAGCTTTCTCCTGAAACCGAAAAAAATCCCACAGAAGAATATATTCTCCTCTAAATCTTTCTTTTGAATGCATTTCTTCCTCAAGAACTGTGCTAATATAGCCATAATTTTTTCAGTGGAAAAAGTTAGGTGGCATTAGGAAATGTTAGGCAGCTGCCTTCCCAGCTTGTTCCCACTGCTGTGGCACAGGCCTGGTCCCTGTCATCCAAGCTGTGCTGGCACAACTGTTTGTGGGACAATCCTGTGAGCCAGACTGGTGTGCTGTCTGCATGAAAACAATGCACAGGATATGATTTGAAACTGTCACCTCACCAAATACTACCCTGCCACAAACTGACCAGGCTTTGATGGATGTGGGAATCTCACTTAGCCAGAGAGACCAGCCACATCAAGTTATTTTTATTCTTTATCAGCACCTAATTAATTTGTATTAAACACTGGCTACATAGCTGGGAGTGTCAGGAAGCCTATATGCTAATTGTGTTTAAAAATGAATGCATCAGAGCCACTGGGACATTTCTGTTGTGTTCTTTGATTATTCATATAAATTATGAGGTTATCAAATGCAAATGTGAAATTGTCAGGCATATGCTCAGATATCATCTTCCTAAGCTGTGTAATTAGTCAGGGTGTCATCTCAGGCTTCAAGCAACCAGAAACTTCTGTTTCTACATAAAACATCATCGAGGTATTATAAAGCCTTTAGCGATAGAACACAATTAAAATACCTCAGGCAGTGAAACCCATTAATATAAAAGAGACTAAGTTCAAGAGAAATAGTTGGAGCATGCCTGTTTGACAGTGACAGGAGCACAGAGCCCTTGCAGATTGAATCACCCTGCTGAGACCATGGAACCTCTCTGCATGGTAATGTCACAGCAGAGTGCCCGAGCTGCCACGCTTAGAGATGAATTGGACATCTCTGTGCTCCACCTCAGTGGCTGCAGGCAGCAGTGGTCCTTCTTTTGTGGGTTCAAATCACATCAGGGCAGTAATACCGCAACACAGTGCAGATGTCTGTGTTACCAGCTCCAGCTGCAGCTGTATTAGGCTGAGTGTCCTGTTCTACTGCTGACTCCCTCTGCTCCCTTGGCCGAGTCCTCACAACCACCTGTACAGGCACAGCCATTCCAAGCAGCTTGGATGCAAGCCACTTCTGTTTGGGAAGTCAGTGGAGCAGTGGTTATTATGGGGCCAAACTTGCTCTTATGCATTCTGCAGGACCAATAAAACCCCCACCCAACTCACAATTAACCATATCCTTTGAGATCAAGAATTCTCTGTCAACATGCTGAGTTACAAAAACAAATTATACAGGCAGCTTCTTAGCGTTTATACAGTGCTTTTAAACTAAACCCCTACTGTTTTCTTCTTTTCAGCTTGAAAAAAAATGAGGTACCCTGCACTGCAGTGAAACAGCTTTACTTGCAGACACTTTGCTAAGCTATCTTCATAGATGATTTTTGAAAGCAATAGCTAAATGCTCAGAAAAGTATCCAGGCACTTAAAATTCGCATACAAAAATTATGTGCTGGAAACTTTCACTGCACTGTTACTGCATTTACACCATGTAGAGTTTACATTACGCTCATAAAGGAAACATCTGTTTTTTCTAATTATAGAAGTTTTAATAAACACCAGCTTTGAACCTTGGTTTTGCTATATCTATGGAAGCCCAGCATACACAACTGCAAGACCTTTCCATCTGCTACCTTTCTGGTGTGTGTGGGACCTGACCCCAAACAAGCATCCCTATGCAGATAAAGGTGAGGTCTGGATATGGTTAATTTTTAAACTCCAGTGAAATTTCCAGCTGTGAGGATTTCTGGAATGGCAACATCCCACCCTTGGAAAGAGAACAATTTACTTCATGTAAAGGGCTTTCAGATGAAAATTGCTCTCAGTCATTCCTTGCATGGCCTGTCCTTGAAAGGATCATCAGTTTTCATTTCTTTCTACATCATTACTGAATTGCTCATCTCTCAGTTAAGGTACTGTGACCTTAAAGAAAAAGGTGGACCAGAACTTTCCCTGTCATCCCACCTGATGAACCTGTACTTTTTAAGAGGGCAACATCTCTTTCCATCACAACAGTTAGGACAGAGTAGAGCTATCAGTGGCACAGTCCAGATGCACATTTTATGGTTTTTTCCAGGCAAACCAGAGCTATATATCCCTGTCTAGTGAAATTGTATCTTCTAACTTAGCATTTTGCCTTTCATTTTTCCTGCCAGAGGGCCTGTCTGGTGTGGGCAATCTACTTATTATTGAAAATCATAAATCTAGCAATAACAATTGTACCCACAAACCTTCCCAGAGTGTTAGCCTCTATCATTAACATATAGAGGTATGAATCTGTGAATCAGGTACTTCAATGAAACCTACATATAATATATGTCATACTTCCATTTCAGAAGTTTTTGTGAGTTGTAAGTACCTAGTCAGGGTCTCTGGGGTGATTTATCAGCTGGGTAAAATTCATTAGTGTTATTTCCTTTAAGCATTTGCAGATTTTCCCATTAGCACCTGTACAGCCATCGCTGCAGATACCGCTCACCAGATGACACTTGCCAAAATCATCCTGCCCCCTGGAACGCCACCTGGTGTCCTGCAGGCTCCACACTCACCTGGAGCTCTGGGAGCTGCCTCTTCAGTCAGGATTCCTTGTGCCCCCAGCTGAGAGCTCATAGCACCGGTCATACCCTGAAAACTGCTTTTTTAGTGGTCACCATACAGGTTTTGGCTCTCAAATTTATCAGTGAATTCCTACCCATCCATTTCCTTTTGAGCTAAACAGAAGCTCTTCATTTGCAATCTATGAAGGCTGAATTGCTAAATAAGCAGTATAATAAATGAATGATTTAAATTGTATGACAAAGATTTGAGTGGCTCAAAACTTCTCTCATGATTTGTATGTAATCTATGTGGGAAATGGCATTTATAGCTTCAGTGGAGGTTTCTCTTTGCTCAAAAGCTCTTACTATTTGTCCTTAAATAAACTCAGGGAAGGAAGTTCAGCTTCTGACATGTTTCTATGAATCTGCATTTGTTATATGCTTGTGTCTTCTTTATTCTGCATCTTTTCTTTACAGAGCCCTTTCTTGCAGGTTTACCTTTGAAAGCTGGAGACGAGACTGCCTGCAGCAATGGAATTCCCTGCTTCCCAACCTGAGCGAGGGCAGAGGTAAGGAGGAAGCAGGGGGAAAAACCCTACTATGTAATCTCTGTGAATTATAAACTCATTAGTGCACATTCTGGGTTTGGATTGATTGAAACGTTGCTTTGGCTGTAATTTGTTTTAACTGTATAAATGACAATTATTACAATGCTTGGATTTGTGAAACTGATTAGAAAACTGCTACATGTGGTTTAAAGTGTATCATTTGAATTTTATGCTTGGATAATTTCGATTTGGTGGTAAGACTGATGCTTAGCAAGTAAAGCAGAGAGTAGAGGACAGTGGGCAAAGTGTGAAAGTTTTGTCCTTATGTCCTGCACTCTGCAGGGAGGGTGATCCCAAGCCCTGAATTGCGAGTGAGTTGGATATTAACTGGTTGGAAATGTGCTGATGGCCAAACAGATCATGCATGGCAGGGCAGCATTAAACATCTTATCATTAGACAGCATTAAACACACAAGTACATACAGAACCTGCGCTCTAGGAGGCCTCAGGCTGATGAAATAGCCCCTTCCCAGCTGCTTTTCAGGTGTTGTTCGTGCAGGCAGGGAGCAAGCAAGTGGCAGAACTTCTGTTGCATATGAACCAAACCATTGCTTCACCAGCCAGGCATATTCCAGTAGACCCATGGAAGCATTACATGCACTGCGTATACCCACAGTAAATCAGGCCTTGCTGTGTCTGCATGGTAGACATGGACATGCTTCATGAAAGAAGGCACTTAAGCCCCTACATGGCCTTGTGTTTGCAAAAGCCAGTCCACAGAGGGCTGTGTGTGAGAGGTGTTGGTTACTTTACACCTCTTGCCATGGAAAAAGGCAGCTGTGTTATTGTGTTCCCAAAGGACAGCTATGGATTGGAAAAATAAGCTGTGAAATGACTAAGAAAAATTTGGTTGCGCTTCCCATAGCCAAAAATAGAGTCCTGCTTATATAGTAAAGATTGACTGAATCCAGCACTTGTTTCTGCTATAATGCAGCAGCAGAGTTGCATTTTGATGAGGAGTTTTGTCTGACTTCAACATCCCGTTGTGGGGAACCCTTCAGTTCTTTAGAGGAGTGTTTTCTTATGACTGATGATTATCACTGATGAGGTTATGATTAGCTGTATGGATTATGCTGTATGGCATAAGTCAAACAAGGTAGACTACTGGGCTCTCATCGTCATGAACAGGCAGCTCGTGTCACTGTCAGGGGATAAGTAAGGTGCACACACACCACAGTGAGGCAAGATTCCTGAGTTAATCTTGATACTGCAATTGGTTGTTCTGGTTGACTTTTTAGAAGATTCTTTACATCTCTTGGGTTCTCTAAAATTGTAAGTGATAGCATGTGACAGACTTTGATCTTGCGGATTTAAATGCTATTCGTTCCCCCAAATCTCTTCTTTGTTTTCATGCAGTAAATGTGCTTGCTAATTTCTTTAAAACTGCAGACAGCTGACTGGTGATATTCCTGTCAATGTAAGTCACTTACCTGACTTATAACATGACTTATTACTCTTCTAACTGATCTCCTATTATGTGCCATTTTGCCTGAATTCCTTTTCTGAAAGCGCCATTAGTGCTTAGGTAATAAAAGCACAGTATCCTGTACATGCTTCACATCACTCAAGAACCAACCTGTCAGGACTGTTATTCTTCTTAGTGGCTTTTCCACAGATAAAATCAGCAACATTGTAGAGGCTTTTATCAATTAATAGCTTATTGTAGAACATATTTCTTTTACCAAGCATTGTGCTGTGTGCCACTTTGGAGTGGTATTGTGGTTTCATAACATCCCATCAGCATGTAGACACTGCAGTAAGAAGCACCTGATTCTGACTCTGCTCTGACTTTGTGCCAGCATAACTCTATTGCTCCAAATAGACAGGAGTGAAATCAGAGTCAAGTCCAGTAGAGTTGCAGAGATTAGCTGGTGGGGTAAGCAGAAACTCCTGGGCTTTGTTGGAAGCTATAAATCTGCAGATAAATTTTAATTCATCTTCCTCGTCCGTAAAAGCATGACGGGCTTGGCGTTTGTAGGACCAAACTTTTTTGTCTGGCATTTTTGTTTGGTTTCAAGTGTCCTCTTACTCAGCACCAGGAGAGTAATGAGTAGCACAGTGCCAAACATCACTCATAGCAGGGCTCTGCTGCTGTCATGATGTTACTGTTGCTCGCGTAGCTTTTCCCAAATTAGCTTTTGACGAGCTGCTTGCGTCCCTCTCAGAGAGAAACTGCAACTGCACAGAGTGTAGTGCAGCTGCCAGAGAGGTTTGGTACCTCTCCAGCTGAGATCCAGGTCACTGTAGCTACCCAACTGCTGCCACCTGACCTACTTAAAGTCAATTTGAGCAGAGTTACTTAAGCTGAAGTCAATCCTTCCTATTCAGAGTAGATGAAGCCTCGGGTCGGAGTGTCTGCCATTGCTGTGCTAACCACAAATGCTCATACATTTCTGTGTATTATTTGCGTATTTTCCTGGTTGTAGTATCACTAGTGTAAGTTAATGAGATGTTTATACGTTGGCAGCTGTTCACAGGTATTATTTTTTAGAAACATAAAAGTTTGCCTCCCTAAACACAGTTTTTGTTTGTGCAAAGATTAGTGATGTCTGATATAATAAGTTTTTGTGAGTTGTTCCTATTTTGTCTTGACTAAGACTGTAATATCCATTTTGGGTGCCCACTTTACACTTCATGGAGTCTTTATAGCCAAAACAATATACAGATCATTCTCAGAAAATTAGAGTCAAAAGGATGCATCTGGAAATATTTCCCTGGAACTACTCTGCACAAACAACTTTAGATCTTTTTTTTTGCTTTTGCCTACAGTCATAAATCTTTGCTGGCCGGTATCATGGAACTGTGGCACTGTATTTGTGCTGTGCTGCATTCCAACTGCTATTTCTGCAGTGAATGTCCTAATATCACTTCCATGATTATCCTCAGTTGGAAGCACTGACAGTTTGATGAGTTTCCTGCTGCCTATGTTGGCCTACCAAGCTACCTTCTTCCTTGAAGCTCCAGTGCTCATGGCTCTGACCTTGTCAGAATGAACCAATAATACAACCATGAGGGTTTTGAAGTGTTGGAGAATCTTCTCTTCCCTGCCCTTACCAGCAGTAACAGAGCCTGGATGGAACCAGCCCAGCAGTACCTGCAGCATGACGTGCATGGCTGAGGTTATTTGCTTGCTTCTGTGCTCTGTCTCTTGGATCAGGTTCAGTTTAACCATCATTCAAGGCATATTAGAGAAAGCAGTAATATCTTAGGTTGTCCTGTCCCCTTCTTGTTAATTGTTGGGGTGATAAGAATTTCACAAAGTGCCTGCTGGCTCAGACCATCTGTACTTGTGTCTGCAGCAATCAGAGTGGCTGCTTGGGGAGAACACATAAGCCTGTTCACATCCTGATGTTCGTTCCTTCCTTCTGTCCCAGAATCAAAATTTTTGGATTAGGCATATCTAGGGAACATTCCTCTCTCTTCCTCCTATTATCCATTTATGGACCTGTTGTCCATGAATGTTGCAGCTGCTTTTTGAACCTATTGATATTCTTTGTTATCACAGACTCTCATGGCAAGTCTGGAATGTAAAAATTCAGCTTAAATACCATGGTTACACAAAGATAAGCAAGCTTTCTGAGTGGTTTATAATAGGGGAATTTCTACCATAAATATCATCTGTCAATACTTTGATTTTTTTACTGCACAAACCATGAAATCAGCAAAGCAGAGTGATACTTCTATGTCATAAGACACTGAAACACAAGAAAGGCAGTGGTGGGTCATAGAAAAGGTATGGATAGTCATGGGTTTCACAGTCTCCTCTTTCCAACACTCATCTTGATGCTTAAGGTAGATCATAAGCAGAGGGAACACTATTACTTTCCCAGCACTTTTGCCATGCTTCCAGTGATTTGGAATTCAATGACAAAATTCTCTGAAGAACCTAATCTAGTGGAAGATGTCTCTGCCCATGGCAGAGGGGGTTGGAATTAGATGATCTTTTAAGTCCTTTTCAAGTGAAAGGATTTTATGATTCTACAACATCCTGATCCCAAAGAGTTTGAGTCTAACATAAATTTACTGCAATTTTCTTTTACAAAATTATCTAGTTGCTTTTTGAATCCCTATGGCCTGAGCTTTCAAAACACTTTGTTTTGCCTGTTTCCTCCATAGGAATGCTGAAGTTCTGTTATTTGCATTGAGTTCTTGTGAGCACCTTATGTGCATGTGGGGAATTGCACAGAAAAAAGCTTAATTATTTTGAACAAATTCAAAGTGTGCTTATGAGCTGTGAACAGAAAAAAGGAACTGATTTTTTTTTTAATTTATTTATTTGGATTTTTTAGTAATGCTATTAACATGACATGCATGACTTGACTGCCTGATCCCTGACTATAATAATGAAACACAAACAGAAGAATGTGTGGGGAAATGGTTCCAAGCTCAGTTAGAGACATACAGTTATACCTATATGTGGAATCAAAGGTCCTTTTTATAGTCATGGAAGCTTGTTTGGGTTGATCCAAAGGGACAGCAGTGGATTAAACTTCTGAAAAGAACAGTCTTGATGCTTCCAGGCTCTAGAGAACACGGTATGTTTTAAACAAGGCCTCCTTCCCGCTCCAGTCCATGCTATTGCTTATCTTACAAAGCCAGGCCTGAGCCTCCAGCCCCAGGACTGAGCTGGAGCCTGCTGAAAAAGCTGGGATGGTGGAGGAGTGTGGGGAAGGTTTGTAAACAGCTGAAGTGGAGCCTTCTGGGTTTAATGTGTTCCGTAACCAGTTCAAACAGGGCAGCGACTGAAAACCCCAGATGTCAGAGTTATACAACAGCTCCTTCAGGAAAGCAGCTTTAAGTTTTCAGTGGGCTTTATAATAAAGAGCATGCATGAAATGTTCACCCACAGATACTGAAGTGTTTGCTTTGCTAGCAGCACTCACCCACCATCAACTCTCAGCTCATCCTTTCATAGGGGGAGAGAGGGATCTTCATCCCTAATGCATGTTTTTACATTACCCTTATGTTATTGTGTGTGGGTTGTGCATAGCAGACTTAATGCAGCAATTTGTAGACCTGCATCAATTTAGTGCTTTTTTTCCTGTTCTTGAAGAAGTGCTACATTGAATGAAAGTTTGGGGCTTTTTTTTCCACATGGGCTAAGGTTGAGTACTTTCAATGAAAAAGGGTTTATTTTGAAACTTAGAGATATTTGGTATTTTCTATTCATACCTGTAGCTTCATATCCCAGTAATGTTCAACTACATCTATTTTAAGTCACCCACCATGGGATGTGACTAGCTACATCCTATAAGCAATTATTTCTCCCCTCATCCAAAGGGAGTCAAGACTGTGAGGTTTTGCACTGAAACTGTTTAAAGAACTCCACATCAGCTATCCTGGTTTTAAATATTCGACACTTCCAAAATTTTCCTATTAAGTTCTGAGAATTTAGTGTTTCCAGTGGACAGTCAGGATTCTTCCACATGGCACTTTTTGTTTTGTCAGGGTATTCCTTTTTACCCTGTCATGGGGGTATAACAGCACTGCTACTTGTTTTACTGTCTTGCAATGACTAAATTTAAAACCTCCAGTCTTTTTATACAGAAGGTTGTTTTCATCCTGAGCAATGACTTAAAAGGACCACCCTCTAAACAACCTATCCAGCGGTAAAAACTCTTGATGAGATCTGTCTGTTATTGCTGATTAGTCTCCACTGGAGCACTATAAGAGGATTTTTTGCTATCAAGATTTGGTCAGTAAGGCTTGACACAATATTCTTATTAATGAGGTGTCTGACTGTTCCATAGACTGTTTGTTTTTCCTATTGTACTCAGTGAACAGTGAAATATTCTAAAAAATGAGAAGACACATCAGATGCTGATTTGAATTTATTATAAATCAGCAACTAGTGGTCATATCATCTTACCTTATTTCGCCAGAGAACATGAAATATATAACAGGAACACAAGTCATGTTTCCATGAGTCTGAGGAAACACTTTATTAAATGGCAATTTCTTAGGTGACTTTTTCACCCTCCATATTTGACCACTTGTAGAATGCAGGGCTTTCTCTTAAAACGGTTTGGATTCAGAGAAGTAAGAGCAGAAGGATCTGACAGCTGCCCCCAGCTAGCCACAAATCTTGGTGTAACAGCACATGAGACAAACAACTAGCTGGGGCCTGTCTCTGCAGTGTAGAAGCAGATGATGGAGATGCAGTAAATCCTTCAGAGGCTTTCTGCTCGCTTTGTTGATGTGTGTTGGTGTGAGGCTTTCCTAGATGGTTCTTCCCAGATCACTCTGTCCTACCCCAAGCCCACACATCAAAAGAAGTGACATAGCAGGGTGAAAGTCACCCTGCAGATTTCATGGCAAAAAGTCAGAAAGAGCCTCTGTAGCCCATGGAAGTGTCACATTTTTAATATTTGAAAGGGTTTCCATGTATTGCAGCATCAAAATCTTCTGCTGTGTCATCAGCACAATCCTACCCATTGAACTGAATGTGTCACTCATCTGGAAACTGAATTTGAACTGAATCTGTCAGTTATCTGGAGATGATACAGAGGCTGGGAACAGTTAGTTGCAGCAGGTGTGATGAAATTCCATGTGTCTATTATTTCAAGCATTTATGTGCTTCGAACAAAATCAACACCTTGTACTTGCAGAGATGAAAAGGTATTAATCAGTATTTAGCACAGTCCAAAATTTGAACATGGGGAGGGGTACCTAAGCTATCCTGGCTGCTACTAGGAAAACAAAACTCTTTATCTGTTTTCAATAAACTTTTAGAGTTACTCCATCATCTCAGTTTTCCACTTCAAATTGGAGCTGATACACCAGAGGTACTAAAATCTAAAAGCAAGCTCATTTTTCTGTAGTAAGACCAAATCATTTTTCTGTGTACAGTTCACTTTCGTGTCCTTGATGAAGGAGTATCAAATATTTCTTTTGAAGAGATGGATTTAGCTCAGCCCTGTGGTAAACTGGTGGTTGCTGCTTTAGCCAGGTGATCAGAACCCTCTTCTCTGGAGGAGACATATGACAGTAGATGATACCTAAAAGGATTGAGAAACATGATGAATTGTCCATTCTGTTCCCTCCCACATTATGCTTTTTCCCCATGACTTTTGGTGGGGGAAAGTTTGTAGTGTAGGAAGGAGTAGGTTAATTCATTACATTTTATTCAACACCCTCTGTTGGCAAGGTCCAAAGGGTACCTACTTGAAAACCACCACGAGACTCTTGCACTGAATTAAATGGGAGAATTTCTTTGCTGGATTAGAGATGCTTCTGGGGTCTAATTCACTTTTGGTTTTGGACAGTGAGTGTCTCTTCATGCTGGAGCAATGTAAATGCTCATCTCTGTTTTAAGAGCACAGTCCTTACACCTTCCATCTCCCTTTCAGCTGGGAGGACCCTACACCAGGGCAGATAAACTGAGTTAATTACTATTACATAGTTTTCTGGTGGCTACATGATTTATCGTGAGCTTTCCCTCATAGCTTTTCTCATATGGAGAGAGCTGCTTAATATAACTGCAGGAATTACTGGATTGTGATAAAGAGCATGTAGAGCTGGCACCAAAGGATATTTTCAAAGCATTGACTTTTCCAAAAGCTCCTAAAAGTAGTGGCTTTGACTTTAAAAATTGTAATTCTTATCTTTCCTAACAATTTTATAATAAGCTACAGCCTCGTTCCATTGGCATGATAAGCAGTCCTGTTCTGTGTAGTTTATTTTGTATATTATTTGAAGGTTCAATTTTCACCTTGTTATGAGAAATACATGAAAATAGCATCCTCTACTTATCAACATGTAGATTTTTCATATTTTTGTGTGAAATTAAAATAGAAGTAAGGTAAAAATGTGACAGAATTAATGTAGTACATAACTCTGGAGGCATCGCTGTCTGGCATAAAAATTCCTAATGAAATCATCATTCAAAGGAAACCTTGCTTCAGGTTACAGAATGCACAGGAAAACAAGAGATTATTATGCTTAAAGGAAAAGTAGATAAATAGACAGAAGGCGTGATTGAATAAAATTCTCCCAACTTGGGTAGTTTGTATTTCATTTTGTACTTATAAATCCATGTTAGAGATGCCTAGAAGAGACTTGGTATTTTCCCCAGGCTTTCTATCACTAAGTCATTAGTGTGGATTTCTCTGCTGCACTCCTGATTGATATCATACCACTGACTGTCCTGTGGCAACTACTCCCCAGCAATTTGGCTCATTCATATTACTCACTTTTAATCAGATAAGATACATTCTTCAGCACCTGCTCTCATCCTCTGTAGGCTTCCTTTAAACTTACTAAGAACTGACTGAAACCTAGTGTGGTTATAAAGGTAGCCCCATTAAAAAAATAATAATAAAAAAATTCTTGCAATGTAGGATAAAACAGTTTTACTAATTTGAAGGGCCTTTTTTATGATCATGTTGGATGGGTTCTATCAGTAATTTAGACCTATTTCAACTGAAGTGGCTTTATTGACATTCTGGAATTCTACTTCCTCCAGCAATTCAAGCTGCAGACTGAAATCAGACAATTTTCAGGTGGTTCCACTAGTTGCTCAGAGAGGGATACTTTATTAGTTTCCCTTTCTATGTTGTTTGCAGTTCCTGTGCCCCCAGAAAAATGCAGGTTTGACTTTGGGGACTGCTCGTGTGTTGCCTGAGGAGTTGGTATCAACTGCTCCAAGCTCTGCTGAACTCTAAGAGTTGAGATCACCATCTGAATTTCTCCTCCCATGATGAGCAACTTCCTCCCACCAAGCATGGAAAGGTATCATTCACTATGACTCTGGACCACATTCAGGGGCAGCATTTTATTTCCCTTGAGGAACAGTGGTCATATTACCCACTTAAAATAGTCCAGGTTTTGATTTTTCATTTGAGAAGCAAAATTATTCCTGGCTAGCCTGAGTTATGAAAGATTTACTTTGAAGAACAATAAAAAACTCCTGATGCAATTATAATGAAAATACTCTTCTGAGGTAAGGCTATAGGAAGAACAAGGATATAGAAAAGCAATTTAATTTCATGGGTTTTGGAAGCATTGCCCTTCATCTATTTAAGATCTATTTTTATTAAATTTTTTCAGCCTGGAGGTTAATTCATTTCATGTTTGTCTTTCAGCACATTATTGATCTAAGCAGCAGGTTGCATGACAGTGGTTAATTTGCATGTATGATTTTATATTTCTTCTGCAAGAAACACAAATGGCTTTTTCGTAAAGCTTCTTTCACTTGGTTGCTTTTTTTCGAAAACTATGCTAAATGCAGATTGGTTCACTAATGAATGGTCACATGATCCTCAGGATAATGAATTTTTTTTATATTGGTCTGTGCTCTTTGTCCTTTACTTCTCCCCCCAGGATCTTTCCTGTTCTCTCCCACGTAATACCCTCATATCTCTCGCTCCACTGTGTTCTTACCTCCTTCTCCTACCCCCCAAACCCAACAGATCTCACCATGGGCCTGCTGGCAGGACCAGAGTCAGCCTGACCAGCTGGTGAGCACAGACTGCCCTGCTACAAACAGGGACTTCTCAAGTAAGTGGTGCTCTGTGGTGCTAATTAACAGGGTATTCAGATAATTCACACACAGCAGCGGCTCATGCTGGGAGCCAAACCTTGGGTTGACAAAATCTTGTGTGCTCTGGCTAAACCAAGCCCTTTGTGTAGTAGTTGTGTAAGAAACTGCTGGGTGATCTCACGAGGTGAAGTTATCACATCTCTGATCCTGATTTCCATGCCACTGTTGCAAAATGCTTTTTTCAGAGGTTCAGTGTGTTCCAAGAGTTCTGGAGAAATCTATTGGTGAGTTTAGTTCTGCTTTTGAAGTCAGGTGGTACTCAGATTCAGAAGAAGCCCAACTCACCTTGCATGTTATTCGAAAGGGCCTTTTATACCTCAACCCTTAGTTTAGAATTGTGGAGTTTCAAGCAGAGCTATGTGTTCACATATGTACCAAAGTGCCTGAATGTATACTGAATGTATAACGCCAAATATGAGCCTAAAAAAAAAAAAAAAAAAGAAGAAAAGGAAATTTTCTTCTATCAGTTTTACCAAAATGTTTTATTCTTGTTGCAAACCGCACAGTATTTTCTGTGCTTAGACAGCTATTCTTTGTCGTGCAATTATTATTTTTTTTAATATTCCTTACCTTTTATTTAAAACTCAAGTAAAATTTTGTTCTCACAGTTACTGTGAAAACACCAGAACTGTGTTTTCCGAATGATCCAACCCAAATAAAGCCAAAGGCAGTGTAAAACCAGAATGAACCCAAAAGCTTAGAAGCCCCGTGTGTAATAAAAAAAATCAGATGAGCTCATTCTTAAATTCAATTGTTATAAAGTTGATTTGAGGTTGTGATTTTAGGAGGACGCCAACTTGTGAGTTTTGATGACAACAGACCAAAAATAGAGCTTCAGGTTATTAATCAGGTTATTAAAAGGGAGAAAACAACTGACAGATCTCACCTCATGGGCAACCTTTCAGAAACAGTCCAGTCAGTGCTTGTGTTTGCTAAGGCAGTGAAAATGGACATTTCAGACGTGGAGACAATTATATCCAGCTATCACCACTGAAGTCTCTGTTAAGTGTTAACCAGAAGGGTGGGTGCCGTGTATGGGGTTGTCCCTGTGCCCGGAGCCCCGCGCGGACCCAAACCTTTCGGCTCCTTGCCAGTGACGTCCATCTGCTGGACACGAATCGATATTACAGCAGCCAAAGCCAACAGCTTCTTAAAAGGTGTGCCAGCGCTGTCTGTGTGTGTAATCGGGATTTAGTTTCCTTAACGGAGATGAGTTTATTTGCAAACTCTTGTAGCCTGCGGGAGAGGTTATGGGACAGACTGATTTCCTCAGTAAGACTATCGCTCTTGACTGAGATATATTTTTACTTCCCCCCCTCCCCCCCAGATTCTTACTTACATCCTGCTGAGGCTGCTGATGATGACATTTTCTTCAAGTTCAAAATGTGGACGGTGGCTGCTTCCATGCTGATAAATTTACCACCAGAAAACAAGTGGAAATTTTGGAAAAAACTTTTGGTCTCTCACTGTCTGAGAGACCTAAACGGTATAAATGAGTTAAAGGCACAGTTCTGCAGTCCCTCTCCATTTGTTTTAGCAGACATCACACCAGGAATACTCCTGAGAGACTTAAATGAATCCTCTTGTATGCACTAGATCTTGCTGCCTAGGAGATGTACAACTGGCATATGTAATAGCACAGTGTACTTGAACTGTGTTTAAAAATAGGAAGCCTGTGAAACAGAAAGGTAAAAAGCTTTGAATTAGCATGATTAACAAACAGCTTTATACGCCTTTTATTTCTGATGAATAATTCAGAGCATTCCAAGTCCCTCATGGGGAGTCCCAAGTCCATCATGTTGGTTATCATAACCCATGGAATTAAAAATGGGCCAAAGGACAAGAAACAAATTATAAAACCCTCTTGAAAATGTCATATGGTTTTGAGACCATCTAATCAAAATTATTCAAAAGTAAAGTGTTTTGCAGTACCAACCAAAGTGTTGAACTGCCAGAAATGGGAATCCTGCTGAATTTCACATCCTTCCCCCTTGGAAAGGTGGAAAGATAGCACTGTTGCTGCCTATATGTCTGTTCTCCCTGGAGCATCTCTTCACTGCCCGCTGAAGTGATTAACTGATAGATCCATGTTTCTGAATCCCAGCTGACACAGTGATCACCTGCTTCAGTTGTTGAACAGAGGGGCAGTAACCACAGTGTAACTGGAAAGTGGTTGTAAGTCTTGCTTTGATGGCCTCTGAGCACTGAGTGTCCTGCTGTGCATGTTCTTATTTTCCTTCAAGTACCTCTATCAGGCTAATTAAATACCCAGTGAGCTGTGCTGTCCTAATGCTTTGCAGACTGAGTAGAGCAGCATTCCCAACTGTTAACTTCTCTTAAAAATTGATGTTTACCATTTGACAAGACATTTTCTCCTTGGGGTGTGTTTTGTGAGCTTGCTAGAGCAAGGAAGTTCCTCTGATATGGGATACCTCTAGCAAGAAACTTCAGGGTTACTTGGCAATTCTGTATGAAAAACACACTGTTCTCAACAAGTTTTAATTCTAAAACCTTTTAAGGCTGCTCTAAACAGAGGAAGTCAGTAAAACCCTACTCAAGGTGTCCTTTGGACTATTCAAGAGTATAATAAATAGTGAGACAATTGGGAAGTGACATGTTGGTGTGTGTTGGTGCTTTGCCACCTGCAGTGGATTAACTTTCTGATTTGACTAATTTAAAATTCACTCTGTGCACTCAGCTTTCTTTCTTTTTTGAGAGGGAAAGTCATGCACAAATGCAACAACTTCATTTTCTTTTGCACCTCAAAAATATTTGTTATTGCTGTTAGCATTCATAGAGCACCAAGTCTATTCCTTGTACACAGCAATATGAAAAACAACAATAATAGCTGAGCAACTTCCACCTGTGCATGGTGATGTTCATATTCTCTTTAAGGAGAAGGTCTGAAGGGAAAGAGCTGTTCAATTACTGAAATAGCCGTATAGGTCTCTTTGAATTTTTTAGAGAAAGTAAATTCTCATACCTGATGGAAACAATATTGCTATTTGTAAGGACTCTGGTGGAGGCTGTCACCTTTTCATTTGTAGAAATTTCTGTCTTCTGTAAAGATTTGTGCCCCTTCATTCTATGTCTGTGGGATCTCTGCTCTCACTCTGGGGAGGCAGAAGCCTCATGCCAAACAGGTTTTCTTCCACCCACTTTTTAGTACATTAGGTGGTCTTTCCAATGTCCTGGAGTCATCTCCAGGCACTGACCGTGACAAGAGACATAGGTTGAAACTACTCCTGAACCTTAAGACTGAGTTTCATATTGTTTTACCAAACTTAACAAACCCCAGTGATGCATGTAAGAGATCCGGCAGGCTGACGTCTGTCCATCCCCAGGCACAATGAAAGGAATCAAGAATAGAGCAGCTGCCTGAATTCTGAATCGTCTTGTTTTCATGGGCTCTTACATAAGCCTTTTTTTTCCCTTCTGACTCTGTATTTACCAAGTCAAGGGTCTATCTCATTGTTCCATTAGTGCACTACCCGAATTCACAGCAAACCAATGAAATATGGCAATAAATCTTATTAGATTTATGCAGAGCACAGTCCCGAATGCTCTCCTGAGCCATCCACATCCCTCTCAAGCAGATATCAAAGAGGGTGAGATCATATGCGGGAAAAGAGAACAGCAAACTTTTTCAAAATGGTGAAATATAAACAGCACAACACAAATGCCGTTCTTTGGGAAAGCGAGATTTTTTCAAATTATCTGTTTGTAAAACCACTGATGGGATGAGTAGAGGGGACAAAGTGCTCCTAACTTCCTTCCTCTTTCCCTCCACATTCCTGGCAGGAGTCTGTACAGGCCAAGACTGCCCTCCTGCTATCAGACCCCACAGCTGAGGAGCGTAGTATGTTAGTCTGACTTCAGTCCAAATCATTTACTAAAGGATTAACTTTCATACAGTTAAGCCTGAAGAAATGAGATGCAGTGTTTTAAAAGCATGTTTCTTGCCTTGTTCTTGGTGAGGTACCTGGCTCGTTTGTCCTTCATAACTTGCAGCTCTGAAATGTTTCTGAGAATGTTAGGGTTGCCTCTCTCCTGCATTGCTTCCCATCGTGTAACTGCTGGATCTGGGACATGTCGCTGAACAGGCCTGTTTGCTTCCCATGTTATAATTTATAATTTATAATTTATTATTTGTAATTTATAATTTATAATTAAGCTGATGTTATCTATAACCCACTCAAGAGATACAGGTAGGCTTTCAGATGTTTCTGTCCACCAGATGAACATTCACTGTGACTGAAACCTCTTGGGTTTCTCCTGGTTCTCAAGAGGTTCATCACTGGGCCAGCAGGAGCTTCCTGGGCCCTGTCAGGAATGAACTGTTTTCTTGGCATGTGCAGAAGCTGAATGGTAGGCACATGGAGAACTTTAAAATTGAAATAGATACCTACTTAGGTTTAAGAGCCTTCAGAGCTGTGCAACAGCTGAGCAGAGGTTTTTAGTATCACTGTTGTAATTGCAGCTAACTTCTACCTAGCTGCCTGATTGGATACCTAAATACCTTTTTGGGATCTGGCCCTGAGCATTTTTTTTTTAAACTTTCTTATGCATTAAATAATAAAGACCAGGCAATTAAGAAGTCTTGCTTAACTGTGTTAACCTCTTGAAGAGAGTTACAAATCAGCCTCTTTTCCTCCTCCTGAGAACCATTAGATCATTTGTTACAAGGGCAAAGGGAGCCTCTGCAGCATTTCATGGCAGAAGCTTATAGGGCTGCTCTATGGAGTGCTCTGTTCAGTTGTTTACAAACCAAGTGTGATGGATTGAGCATCCCAGCTGGATGTTTAGTTTGAAAAGTGATATGTCAGTTGCTATTTAATTAGGACTCTGCAGCCCACCTTCCTCAGATGCTGCAGCTTATTAAAGCATTCCCTGATTGGGAATATGCAGATGCTGTTGGTGGAAGAAATAGCTGCCTTTAGTCAGAGTGAAAGGACTTTGCCACCTCCAACTTGGAGTTATGGCAGCAGGCTTGGACCCCAGGGCTTAGTTGTAAGGACAGGGCAGACAAACAGGCTTCTATTTTCCTTCCAAGGAAAATGCTGTCAGAGAGGGGTGTTGCTGTGCTTCCTGTCCCAGGAGAGGAAATGTTTCTCCATTGCTGCCTGTGTATCCCACTCACACGGCTCTTCTGTGCAAGGATTTCAAGAACAGGTGAGCAGCTTCTCTGCTGCTTGCTCATTTGGGCTGGGGTGTGAGAGCAACAGCAAGCAGCCTAATTTGGTGTTTAATACCCTTATGAGAGGCCTGCAAAGAATAAGCTGCTTGCACTAAAAGAACATGACAGTGTTTAAGGGCAGGTTGGACAAGGCCTTGAGAAACCTGTTCTGGTGGAAGGTGTCTCTGCCCATGGCAGGGCAGTCGGGACTAGGTGATCTTTAAGGCCTTTTCCAACCTAAGCCATTCTATGATTCTCCAGTGGTGCAGTCTTCTCTTATTTGGAAGGCAATTTGCACTTCTTTACAAAATTAGAGGCTTTGAGGCTGCAAAGAGACTCCTTGGTATGCTCTACTGAAACTGTAAAGATATCTCTAAAATAAAAAGACAACCTCAAACTCATCCCCAAAACTGATGGTGCTCAGGGGAACTGATACACTTGGAGAATTCTGTTATCTTCTTGATACTAAGCTACAGCAGCTATGCTAGTGGTCTGTTTGCTTTAAATGTACCTTTTGAGAGATGACAGTTCTCTCTCTCACTTTGAAATATGAAAGATGAGTTTAGAAGAAAGCATCTAATTTGTGTGTATATATACTTATATTAATTTTTATAGAAAAGCTGACATTAATGAAGTAAAACATTGAGTAGTGTTGTGCTGGACCTCCCTCCTCCAAAAAAACTGTTGTATGTACTTTTAAGGCAGAAGCACAGTATTTCTAGTAGATGTTAGAGATAATGTATATGTGTGCATAGGGGCAAGGACTGTTTAACAGGTGAGAAAATTCCATTAAGGAAGAAAAAGATGGAGCTTAATCTTCAGATTTCTTATGCCTGACTTTGGGAGCATTATCTCTATTCAGTAGTTTGCTTTGGCTTTTTGTGCAAGCAAAATTCTACTGTGTTTCCCAGCTCCTCTGGCTTTCAGGGAAGTGAGCAATATCTTCCTTTTCAAGTTTGCTTTTTTTGTCAGGCAGTTTCAGGATGCTGGTTTTGCTCACTGAAAGACCTCCTTTTTTTGTTGTGGCAATCCCATCCCATAGCACAGAGGTGCCCACAGAGTAGGAAATAATCATGTCAATGAATCTTGCCCTCTACAAGAGACTAAACAAGCTGCATGACTTAAGCCTGTGCTGGAATGACAAAGTTCTGGGCATGATCTTAAGCTGATTAAGCCCACAGCCTCTATCTCTCCAGCTATAAAAGAAATACAGGTGATAGCTCACATGGTCATTGTGGGAATTAGTGTATTCATATATAAATATTTTACACATTTTACTATGCAATATATTATTTCACTAGGAATTAATTACTTGCTTACCCACTCATACAGACTGTTCTGGTGATGGGAAAGGAAAAACTGGGAAGAGCTGGCTAAGCATTATCAATAGCTGCATTTTATTTACCAGGAGACTGGTACTTCCTCTAGAAGTATTTTACTAGCCATTTCCTTCACCATATGCATAAGTTCGTAGCTGAGCAAAGGAAAGCTAATAAAAAGCCTAAGATAATAAGATCACAAAAGCAATATGAAAAGAAACTGGGAAATGTTGACAGTCTTGTTTATTATAATAATCTGGTATAGGAGAAATTTGTATTATTACTCTAATATACACTCTTGGCCAAAGGATTAAAAACCACCCTCCCCCCCCCCCCCCCCCCCCCCGTTGTTAAATTGTTAAAGGCATTTATGAAACTGCAGGAAAACAACTTTTCACTTCCATTTACATGAATATATATTTAGAGTTGGGAAATGGCATGTGGTACTAAAAACATGGCAGTGTTCCTTGCAGGAAATGCTTTCTGTCATGTAAACCAAAGAAAGGGTTTACAATGCCCCATTTTTGCAAAAAAAAAAAAGAGTGTTCATCAAATGTTCCTATAGTCACTATTCACACCCAATAAAACATAAGGAGTGTTTCTAGCTGAAATATTATTGAAACCACTTAGGTCGAGCAGAGGGAAAGGAGGAGGAAGTAAAAACTGGACACAGTACTGCAATTATTTTGTTTCATGAGAAGTTACATGAAGAAGCCTACCTGGGAAAGATGGGGTTGCAATGTTTGGTGATAAAACTGTTTTAAGTGTGATATTTGTCTGAGAGGTGAAGCAGGAATGCAAAATCATTCCTGTTCTCCAGTAGATTGCGACATCTGAATGCAAGACAGGGGGAAGAATGTTAGCTGTGCCAGCAGGGATGGTTGTAGAGCACACAGAGAAGTCAGACTGTAAGACTGTGGGGTGTTTTCTTCAAACCAAGAATTAATCCAAGATAAAACTGATTGCTATTTCACTCTGTTAGTCCTAGCTTGGACTTGTGCCTCTGTCCTATTAACTCTACAGACACACAAGTCTATGCTCACATGAAGCAAGCCTTAGCCCTACCTTGGGGTTTGTTGGACTGGGTCAAACCCTTTGCAGTCAGCTGATGCAAACATGCTCTGCTACAGTCACTTTAGTAGTCTGGGTTTGTTCTAAACGTGCTGGGCCAATGTATTGCTGTGGGCTTCACTCTGTCAGCTTGCCCCCAGCTACGTAAACACTCTGCAGATACTCTATTTTATTCTGGCTAACTCATCAAAAACGTGCCCACAGGAATGCCCTTCCCCACTTAAAGGTGGTGTGTCAAACACTGGAGCGCTGCTGTGAAATTCTGTGAGCAGCCATGCTGATGACAACAGGACCGATTTCAGAGCAAAGTGTCAGCCAGTGATCATGGACTGGTCTCTGGTTCCCAGCCTGCAGAAAAAATAAAAACATATTCTCCCAGGCTTTTCTGTTGCCAGGGACTGCTGGGCTTCATCCTCAGTTTCTCCATATTCACCACTCTTGTTTCAGGAGGGAGGTGGGGAGGGAAGCTGAGCTCAATCTGTGGCCAGTTAGGGACCAAAGAAACCCGCAGGGTAACTGGGAACAGCAGTGAAGCTGCCCTGCATTGGGCCAGCTGCTGCTACTGTACCATCTGGAAGGCTGAGGGAGCACCCCAATGTGCTTTTTGTTCCTTTTTTTTCTGATGAGGAGGAGGATAGAAGAGAACAGCATCATCCAGCATGTGAGCATATTTCAATCAGTTTACTGCTTCTCTCTTGCAGTTACTTCCCAGCTGCTTTGCACTTCCCTGTCAGATGCAACAGGGCCCCAGATTTCAACTGCTGAGATGGAAACATGCTTAATAATAGATTATGAAAAAGACATGGTGAAAAATTCCAGTATAGATGGAGGATTTTAGAGCCAGATTGTGCCCTGGGATTCCAATGCATATCTTCCATTAAAGCCATTAAAAATGTTTGCATTTCAAGGAAGAATTTGGACTTTTGACACAATTCCCTCTTTTTCTTTGGGAGCCAAACATTTTCTGTGGTAACAGAATGTATTATAACAAGAATAAATATAATGCATTCAGGCACTAAAATGAATAACAGCCCTTGATCTATTTGCTGAAGATTACAGGCATGAGATGTGAAAGCTGTTAGTGGCTTGAAGAAAGATATTTGCTGTAATTGGCACTGCAGCTTTGGTTTTATTACAAAATATGAGGGAGATGACCGAGAGGTATCCAGATCCTCACATCCTACGGAGAGGTTGCACTGCATCTCTCGATCTTAAATTTGGCCGGTGGTTTGCTGTATTTCATTGCCTTTTGAATCTAAAGATTCTAAAAATCTCGGGGTTATGGACTTGTCACACACAAACTTATGCCTCCTGTCCTGGAGGGGTCAAACCCTTGGTGGTGAGTGTGCATGGCTGCATGGATAAGGGAAATGTTAAGCCTGTTTCCTGTACTTACAAGGTGTTCTATGGATTAAAATGGCATTGTAGGAATGGAACACTTCTCTTTTTTTTCCCTCAAACACTCAACCTCATCAATTTCTGTATGCTTTCAAATTGTAGCAATATTAAGTATATACAGAGTGAAACTTCGTCCTCCAGAATGGAAATAACTCCCATCCTTCTCTCCCTCTTCAAGTGTTTGGGGCAATCTGTTTCCATTCCTTCAGAAATGGCAGTGAGTGCCTCCCTGCCTGCCTCCAATGTGTGTTCTGGGACTTGCAGTGTATCTGCTAGAAGTGTAGATCCCAGTGGTGATGGCACTGCAGTTTTACAGGAATATGCCTAGCATCCCCTGAGTCCTGAGGTCAAGAAAAAATTTCCTAGCTGGGCTACCCAGTGCAATGTAATTTGAAAACCTTCAGAAATCTGTGTGGTGGCAGATCTCAAATGAAACTTAACTTGCTTCAGAGAGTGTTTGTCAAAATTGAGTGTTCTCCACAAGAAAATGGTGTTGCATCAATCAAAGTTGACTTAAAAAAAAAAATATTGTCCATCTCATCAGAAAATTCCTAGCTAATTGTGAAGAAACATTGTTTTTAATGTTACTATTCCATTATATATAAGGTGTAGAAAATGCCTGGTGTGTTTTTCCTTGGGATGCCATGTGTATCTTCTGATTTGGAATCCTTGTTTAGGAAAAAAACTAACAGTGTTACATTTTTGGCTCTTGTGCTGCCCATAACAGCAAAGCCAAGGGGCTTTGCCTGTAAATACTAGCCACAGCTAGCTAGGGTGTGGTTTCCAATGATTTAAATACTTATAGAATGCCAGCAGAGGGTGAAAGAAGGAAGGAGGGGGGGGAATAAAGGAGGCGAGTTGTTGTTTTGTTTGTTTTAATCTCTGCTGAACTGCTTAACTGCACAGAGCTGTCTCTTCAAAGAAATATTTGGAAATAATTCTAGAGTAGTGATAAGGGAGGGGAAGGACCCTTACTCCTTGTTGTTATTGTTCAGAAGGTTGGAATGGCTTGCAAACTGTTTCTCAGCATCTACTGAGGCCTTGACATAAATTTTCTGATCTGTGGAAGTGATGAGCACCTCCAAGTCCAACATAAAATCTCGTCTCCAAGCAGGTAAGTAAATGAATGCTTGAGGAGCCTGGGCAGATTGCTTCTACCACGGTGCTATGCTCTTCTTCTCTCCTCCAGGACTACAGTGTACCAGACAAGCCATGTTCCCTTGATGTTACAACCCATGCAGCTGCTGCATCAAGTCAAGTTTGGAGGTGGTGCTTAATTAGTGCTCCTTGAAGATTTACTGGCTTTTATTTCTTATGGTTTCCCTTAGCATCACCAAAGTTCAGCGAATCCAAGGATTGGTGTACCCTGATGGATTTAAGAAGCTAGAACACATAGCAAAGATGAATGAACCTTATTTAAAATAGAACCAGTTAGTTCTTTTCACCATTAAAGAAACAGACTGTGTCAGAAGGGCGGGATGTTTCCTTTCTGTAAAGAAGGTCTTACACCAGTCATATCTTAGCTGATTCCCCTCCTGTCCTTTTGTCAGTGTGATGCATCTGCATTAGCAAGCTGTGCTTTTCATTCCAAAGTGATGAAAGGGGACAACAATAAATTACAATGCCTTTTAAGAAGTCTCCAAATCTTATCAGATATCACATTTCATCCTGGCTGCCCTTTCATGCCATTCTTTAACTATTACTGTAATTGCCACCCAAAATTTCCTATTTTAAGTGGAAGCTTTATTCTTGCATTTAAGTACTTGTGCACCCAAGTGCTTGCAGCTACTGTTGTGAAATAGTATGAGGGCAGAAAGCAGAGATCCTCTCTCTTCCTTTTTTGTAAATTCCTGCTCCTTGTGAAATCCCCAAGTTTCTGAAAAGAGTGACCCTGTATGTACTCTGAGGTATTGTTACACTGTTAAAAATGGAAATCTGAGGCTGCTTCTTGTGGGGTGGAGGGGAAAGAGTTGAGAAAGGTGGTGGGTTTACCCCAGCTATCCCATGATGCTGGAATACTGGGAGCAGAAAACACTATAACCAATATTTGAAAATGCAGCCACTTACCACTCTTTTATATAAATTCCAGATTATGAGCCAAACTCACTGTTGACATAAGCAGATGCAAATCTAATGAAGTCACTGCAGTTACTTCTACTTATGCCAGAGGTGAATTTGTCCCTATTTTTGGAACATGCTAGTTTTGTGCTACAGCACTGGCACACTGTATGATGTCAAAATCCTTTTGAGCAATGGCAGCATGCCACTGGCTGACTGACACGGTGCATCATGTCAAACATCTGCCTGATAATGGTCTTGATCTGCTTTTTGACATGATGCATCATGCCACTGTATCGTGCCCCAGAGGCATCTGACATGCCACAATTGTGGCAGGATCTGATAATAAGGAATGTGTGCTAACTGAGTATCTGAGCATTTTGGCATCCTCTGGAAAACAGTGATCCCTGTGTTAGTGCATTTATAAACCTCTTGGAAGTGCCTCATGTACTTGGGTGAAAAATGATCACTAATGTACTCCCACTTCAATGTGTCACATTAACATAGTAGATGATAAATCATTCTCTGTTTTGGTCTGTTCTGCTTTAAGGACCGATATTGGATTTTCTCCTAAAAATGATCAATTGGTATTGAAAGAACTTGTTTCTATATTTGTGATTTTACAGGCTTGTTTGGTTACTGCTATTAAGTGCGTTATTAAGGAGGGTGTTGTTCTGGTTTTTTTGGGGTTGGTGTTTTGTTTTTTTTTATAAACTAGCATCAGGCCTCATTGCCTTTGCATCTGAAAACGTTTTACCTCAGACAGAATGGTGCTAAACAACATTTTCCCTAAAACAGGAAACATGTTTCCCAATCCTCTGCGGCAAGCGGCACAAGCTTCCCTGAGAGGATCTGCGAGGGTGGATGGAGAGCAGCCAGTCGTCCAAACGCGAGGGGGCCGGGTGCCAGGAGACAGGGCGGCCAGAGGAATGCCTGCAGGCAGCCTGGCCATCTGCTTGCGGTAAAAACCTCCAGGTCAGGATCAGGCTCGTGTCCAGGAACAGCGAACTTCAGAAGGTGGGACTTGTTATTGCCGACCGACGGCCTCCGGCTCCTGCAAACCTTTCTGTCGGGATAAAGTTCCGCCTTAGGCTTGTTGTTGCAGTAGGAAATGAGGGGGGGGAAAGAGATTTTTTGAAATTAATAGGGCCCAGATCGAGCAGAGATTTGTAGGCAGCAATCAGCACTTGGATTTTCTGTTTTTGCAGAGACACCATTCAGAAGTCCATGTATTTGGTACAGCAAAGTGTACGCTGCATGTGTAATGTACCCTTGCAGATACTTCTGAATTACTGCAGAGTTTAACACTTTGGATTGAATCCATTTACACAGATATACAAAATGCAACAGGAACAAGTTACCAGAATGCTATTAAAAAAGTATATACCTACCTTAAAATCTGTATGCCCAAAACTTACAAAAAAAAAAAAAAAAAAAAAAAGGAAAAAAAAAAAAGAAACTAAACACTCCTGCAGGAAATTGGATCTTTGTTCAAAGTATTGCAGTCGAATGTTTTGGAGAAATGCTTTCTATAAACAGGGAATCCTACTGGGGTCAGACAGAGCTATTTTAACCTTGTGTATTCATCTAACTGTTCTGGCTGAGGAGATGTGTGTGTATTTGTGTGTGTGTGTGTATATACAAAGAGAGCGAGAGAGTGCAAATTTAGAATTTTTAAACGAAGGCTTCAATTTCTGGCCACTATTAAATGTAGGTAAACTTCAAAAAACAAATTTCGTGAAAAAGAAACTTGAAACGGTAATTAGTTTAAGACAAAAGGAGAAGAATTACATGAGCAAACAAGTGTAAATCATTCCCAGGCTCATAAGCTGGGAATAATGCTAACAAGCCATATGCATAGTCTTTTCCATGTGAGGAATGGCATCAAAAGCCTCTGGGTGCAGGACTACATCAGGGGCAGCTCGCTGGCAGAAATGTGCACACAGAGGTAGGCCACGAGTATTTGTGAATACGAACAGTTTTGAATATGCCTGTAACCATCACAACCAGATCCTGGGTTTTCAAGGAGAACAGTACACTTAATTTTTTTTTTTTTTTTTTTTTTTTTTTTTAAACATTGCGGACCAAATGTGGGGAGGGAAGAGAATCTCCGGGCTAGCCAACAATCCATCCCTATGGAACAAGTAGGGTTCCTCCCTCCTCATCGATGAATTTCCAGGACGAATCCTTCGGGAGCTGGAAGCGTGGCTGACACAGGTGTCACCTCGCTCAGGCTTAGCCGAGAGCTTCCCACGGACCAAAAACCCGGCACACGAGACGCTTCCCGCTGCCCGCAGAGCCGACACGCGTGTGTCCGTGCGGTGCCTCGGGAGGGACGGGGAGGCGCGGCACGGGCAGGGGCAGGGGCAGGGGCAGGGGCAGGGGCAGGTGCTGCGCGCCCGCGGAGCGGCGGGCGGGGCACGGTGGGGTCCCCGCCCTCCCGGCGCTGCCGCGGCCGCCGGGGCGCCCCGCGCTGCCTCTGCTGCCACCGCGCTATAAGTGCGGGCGCGGGGCGCGGCGGCCGCTGAAGATGCGCTGGCGGCCGGCGCTGCGCGGCGCCTCGCCGGGGCCGCCCCGCGCCGAGGACGAGGAGCAGAAGGAGAAGAAGAAGAAGGAGGAGGAGGAAGAAGGAGAAGAGGAAGGGGCAGACGGCGGTGGCGCGGGGCGGCCGCGGCCATGAGCTGCTCGGACATGGCCATGCAGCAGCCCGCCCCGGCGGCGTGCGGGGCGCCCCGCTATCTGGCCGCGCCCGCGGCGGGATGCGCACAGGTGAGGCGCTGCGGTGGGGAGGGCTGGGAGGTGGAGGGTTTGTTTTTTTTTTTTTGGGGTGCCCTCCCCCTCCCCACTCCCCGCCGCCGTCAGCGGGCTGCAGAGCGCATCGCTGGCTGGCCGGGGCGGAGACCTCGGCCCCGGCCAGCCAGCGATGCGCTCTGCAGCCCCCGGCCTGATTTGGAGATGCGGGGAGCTGGTGAGGGTGCCCCAGAGCAACGGAACTTGGTAAGGCTTGGTTGTTTTGTTTTGGTGGGTTGTTGTTTTTGTTTTTGTTTTTTTTTTTCAAACGACAAAAATATTTTCCCCCAAAATTCTTGTGTTTTGGGGGGGTGGCTGCCGGCCTGCTCAGCGGGAGTGGGGCAGAGGGGAAAAAGTTATTTCTTCTCTCCCCTCCCCTCCCTCTTTTCTCCGCCGTCGTTCCTTACTTGACAACCCTCCCTTTGCGGGCTCCGAGCAGCGCCTTCGCCCCGCGGGCGCGCACACGGGCGGAACCTCCGCCGGCGGGAGGGGACCCGCGCTGCTCCCCACGGACGGGGCGCGCCGCGCCACTCGCCCCGGCGCTTCTGGAGGATCTTCTCCGGCGGGTTTCCAGCTGAATTTGGTGATCAGATTTTTTTTTCTTCTTCCTTTTTTTTTTTTTTTTTTTTTTAAATTTTTAAGTGAATCAGGAAATTCTTATCAGGCTGACAGCATTTTTAGACTATGCAGTGCGTGGGTGAAGTGGGACTAATATTGACTTGGCCCTAATGTAGTCATCTGAGAATACATTTTTTGGTTGTTGCTGCATTCCATAAGGTTTTATCATTATTATCCATGAAGATTGTTTTCTCCGTACATGGGAAGTGACCCCTAATATCAACTTGCCTGGGAGACACGAGTATGGGCTAAAACATTAAAATTCCTATCGTGTATTGCTGGGTTTTTTTCCTTTATTGTTGGGAGACAGAGCCTGTTCGCAGAAACGGTACCCCAGTGAACTTGTCCAGGTTGCTCACGTTGTTCACTGGAAAACTTGTGAGTTCTGTCTTTTGCATCGTGCATTTGCAATTATTTTTTTTTCTCTTATCTAGGTCACAGCTTGCAGAACCTTTTACCTATTCAATAACCTTACTTATGAACTACGTATTTGAATGTGTGGAGCTCCAGTTGTTAGCCTGTGTGTTTAGGACGGAAAATAAATAAATAATCTCTAAGAACCTGACTCTCTGACAAGAGACCTAGAAGTAGAAAACTGCAATTGAAACTTTGCCGAGCTTTTTGACATTTAACTCTTGAGGTGATGATCTGTATCTCTCTTCCAGATTTATAGAACACACAGTATGTAAAAATCTATTAAATGATCGTTAGCAGCTGTGTCATGCCCAAGTGCAATTGCTTTTTAATTTTAAGCATAATCATGAAGTTTCTCCTTCACCATATATGAAATGTCCCAAAGGCACTGTAATACAAAGGAAAATTTATTGAAATCATTTTAGGTAAACTGTGGGTTATGTTATTTAACAAGTGGAGGTAGATAAGCAAGGCAAGAAGCATAGATAGCTCTGATGAGCCAGGACAGCTCATGAGTCTTGGCTGACACCACATATTCCATTTCCACCTAACAACTTTCTAAACATGGCTATCCTACACGTTTATTGACAATCTGGTTTAGTTAATCCTGTTTGCACCAGTTTTCCTGAAATACTTAAAGCTGGAGGGTCTTCACACTCTAGTTAAATGTCAGAGTGAAAAACTTGAGCTGTTGCTGCTGAACTAAGAGTGCTGCATTCTCTGATTCTAGCAGCTGCTAACTTTAGAGCAGTTTATGTATTTTCTCTGAATCCAATGTTTTCTAAATTAAGAAAGTAAACATAGAATGAACTCCTCATGCATCTGTATTCATAGTGAAAAGATTTATTGTTTGGGTAATGTATGACATTTTGCAAATCTCTTCTGTTCCTTCAGAATGGTCCTGTCAGAGACATTTAGTCAACTGATAGAGAGCATAAGAAGGAAGGATGAAGAATCTGTTGCCAGGTTTTTGGTTCTTCTTACACATGTGTTCAACATGTAAAATGCTGCTGCGCTCTTCGTGAGGATGATGACCGTTTTAAAGAATGTTCCTCTTTGCTGGAATTAAAACTATGGTTTAAAAATAACAGGGAAGATGAATTAGTGGGATATCATAGAAATAAGGCTGTACATTGGAGCTGATAAAGTGGAGCTCACCCTTAAAATATCCAGTGACTCCACTGAAGCATTTTTCAGTGGTGTTGTTCTACTCTGGTGTCTTTTGAAAGTTTGTTTTCTGAGAGAAAGCTCCTCCTGTTGGTTTTCCTTTCCTTCTCAGTGAGAGATGTAGGTGTGTTACTATAACTGAAGCATTTGCATCTTCCCAGGTGTTTGTAGTAGAGCCATCTCAAACATGTAATGGGTTATGCCAGCTTTCTGCAGCACTTCCATATCCATTAAAGAGCAAAGCAGCTCCTTAGCTGCGGAGCTGCCCTTCCAGATGTACAGGCTCAAGTTCTGGGCTGTGGTGTCTCTCTGGAGAGCCAAGCTCTTCGTGTTTCTGTAGGTCTCCTGCTGCCTATGGAGGTCAGAAGTGCCTTCAGCGAGGAGCTGGCGTTGTGTCACTGCTCTGCAGCAAAGGGGGTTCAAATGGTTGTCTCCTTTTTGTTGTCTTGTTTTGTTTCTTTTTTTCTTTATTTTTAATGAGAGCCCTCGGACTGTTTTTAAATGATGGACTAATGTGCACTTGGATTGTGCAGAAACGTCTCTTTAGGGGATGGTTCATCGTGCTTTTTTCAAGTTTCCCCACTCTAAGGCTATTCCTACATTTCTGCGTCTGTATTTTTTCCTCCCTTAAAATCAGCACAGAACTGATTTTTTTCCTTGCACAGAAAGGCAGAATTTCTGGAAACTTAACTTCCACCGATCCTTAGCCAGGAGAGGACTTGCTGGCAAATTAATTTAGATGGGATTTAATTTTAAAGCCCCTAATGGACCGAAGCCTAAATTCCTATTGAATGTTAATGGGAGTGAAGGCTTAGCACCTTAGATCTTTGAGATTGCTCAAGTCCAGGGTGTTTGCCAGAGGGAGGTAAGGGGAATGTGGTTTGTATACCTGCTCGTATGGTGCCAGAAGGAACTGATGAAAATGGGGTGTGGCCCTAATTTTACAGATAAATCGGGATTTCCATACTTTGCCAAAAGACGGAGCGAGTGTGTGCTGGTGTCAGAATCCGAGCGTGTTTCTGCGTCCGGTGAGGATCTGTGCCTGCGTGAGGGTAAAACCCTGCAGGATGGCAAAGTTAAAACCCCCGTCGTGGTGTGCTTTCCTGAGGGGCTGTGCAGCTGCAGGAGTAAGTTTTGGCTTTCCTGTGGGCTGGGTGAGGAATGGGTGTAACGGAATTCGATGAGACTTTGGAAACACATAATTGCTGAAGAATCCCATTGTGTTCTCGGGGCACGTGGAACGCCGTGACGGCTTGTCGTGTCCTGTCAGGCCAGGTACAGCGAGCTGCAGAGCTGAGGCTAAGGCAGGGTTCACCCTGGCTCACTAACACCTGAGCTTAAGACTTTTGAAATGGGAAGTTGCAGTAAAATGGTAGTTTTGGAATTTCTCCATGGTATGTAGATGTGAGCCAACATCTAAGCCAACACTGTCCTTGCTAAATCAGGGTCTTGCATAAAGACTTGTGATATTCTCAAGTGCTGGCAGTGCCATAGACAGACTTTTTCCAGATAAGGGCTTGTCTTCATTAGCAAATTAGGTCACTAACTCAGCTCTTCCTTCCAAACTAACAACACTGCAGACAAGGACAGGTCACGTATAATGCTGTGTCAGCTGGCTGTAGCTAAACCCCAGTTCACAGACTGTAACTTGTTTTTTTCAGTAAAGTTCTTTGAATCGTGTGCTTACCACTTTTGAGGATGTGCTTATTATACTGCTTGTGCTGTGTGGCAGTGTCTAACAGCTCATAATGGCAGAGCATGGCTTCACATTCAGCTTTTGCAGTTCAGATTCTTTCTCAAGGCTAGTCCTGAGGCCTGGTGTTTGCTCTGCTGCTGACTTCTCTGGAAGCTGGATCAGACCTATGTAACTCAGCTTTAAAGGCTACCCTGAGAATTGCAGGATGTAAAACTTGGATTAAGTCTTCCCCTGCGTGTGGGTTTTTGTTGGTTTGGTTGGTTTGGTTTAACTCTACAAGACACCACTGATTTTAAAAGTTTGTTTTGCTTTACTCTGTCACTGCAGTTGGGACCAAATTCTACCTGATCTTCTTCTACCTACATAAAAATAGACCAAAATAGACCTTTAGACTTGATTGGTACATCTCTGTTTGCATGTACAGCAGAAGATGTATAAATTAATTCCTTTTTCACAACTTCCTTCCATTAGCAGAGCATAGCAGGAGCTGCAGGCTCTACTGCTGCAAATCCAGTGGCTCTCCTGAAAACAAGCTCTTGCCTTGCTCATTTTTGTGGGTAAAAGTTATCATTTCATGTTTTCAGGGCATGCCATAAATACTGCTTTCAGGCCCAGCATTTGATGGCCTGATTGCTTGAAATTGTCTTTCTCCTTGAATACTTTCTGTGTTATCAATAAGGAGCCTGCTTGACAGACAGCTCCACAAATGGAGGCCCTGTCCGTGATTTGCCTCGAGTTTGTTGCTGGAATTCCTTCTCAGAAGCTTATGTCAAATGACAGCCTTTTTCTCAGGATAGGGTCATATAGTGTTTCCTCAGTGTAGTTATTCTTTATTTTTGGTTCCTGTTCTTTCTCTCATAATGGAAAATCTGTAACAGGTGGCCACAGGCACACCAGGCTTTCGTGCTTGGGAGCATAAAGGACCATATGCTGTTATGATGGCATGTGTGGAGATAATAAGTTGTAGGAGTAGGCAACCAGCTTATATGAAAAATAAGAGCTAGCCTGAATTTTTGATTCAAACGTAGCTAAAGTAAGACTTTCTCTGTTCTCAAGTGTGGTTTGTTTTTTTGTTTGTTTGTTTGTTTGTTTGTTTCTGTTTTGCTGCCTACTAGCTGGTTTCAGCTGGAAGTGAATTTATTTCAGTTTTCGAGGAGGAATGTTCTGACATTTTTACCAGACACTCTGGGCGAGATCTGGGACCCTTGAAGTCAGTTGGACTTTTGCCACTGGCTTTAATGTGGACAGCCCTTCACTGCATGGGAACCGTTTCACTTGGTTCTGGGTACGGCACATCAGAAAATAACAGGAATCTTCAAGGAGATTTTTGGACCACAAGCTTTTAAAAGGGGTCAGTGTTCCTTAGAAGGCAGGATGATGCTCATTCAGCTTAAACCTACTCTTTAATATTCCCATATCATATGGTGATGTGCTATTGACCTTTAGTTTCCTTTTCTTATACGACTTTCAGTTAAGGATTTAAATTTTCTTTTGGAAGAGCCTGTTTGTGAATATATGAAATAAATAAAAAAATAGTGTTGGTTGAGGGTGGATTCAGCCCATGCTGTACAGCACTGTTTACCCAGAGGTTGTGCCTTTTCAGCCACGAACTGGGGATGGTTGTGTAAGCTGGCATCAAGTGCCATATACACTGAATTTCTCTATTTCCTAGTACGCTCAGCTGACTTTAACTTCTGTATTCTGGGTTTTGGCCAAGATAAGATTTTGTGTGTTTGTTTTGTTTCGGTTTTTTTTGAGAGGCTGCTTGATATCCGTCTCTAGTTTGTGAGGAAGGGAGAGGTGAACTTCATTAATATAAAAGTATTGAACACTGACAAGGGATAGCATTGTGATCTACAGGCACTGTTGGCTGCTTAAATATATGCCAGAACTGTTTGTATGAAAAAGTACAAGTGAAACTGGACTAGCCCAGATTGGTTACCAGAAACCTAACCTGATGTTTGTTTTTTTTTTTGTTTTTATTCCCTCACACCCCGTGATGGTGGGACAAATTCATTTAGCAGCTGATGATCTTGCATACTTTTCCACTCACACAAGTGCAGTCAGAAATGCTATGAGAAGATTACTGCTAAGGTCAGAACAGAAATGATGGAATTTGTGTGCAAACAGACTATTTTAAGTGAGTGTGGGGAAAACCCACCACATTGTTAGAGGATGTATACAATGTAAAGGATGTATATACATTGCAAACAAGGAAAACTTTTTGAGTCACCTCACTGTAGTTTCTTATTTAAAGAGTTTTGCAATTACAGGCTGATAATTTCTTCCTGAAATACAATTTAATTATACCTATGTCTGATCACAGGCTTGATGCTGTTTTGAAAAATCTTTTAATTTAGAACTCTCATTGTTTGCAGAAAACTCAGCACGAAAAACAAACGTTTCACTGTGAATAACTTCAGTCCATGCACAAGGCCTTTTTCATCAGTCCTACTGGGGTTTTTTTTACATTTAAAAAAAGGTCAGATTTGGTGTTTTTGAAAGAAGAAAGTGCTCAGAGCATCTTGTAATGACTGCACATGGACTGGAGGGGAAGGAGGAGAGTTGAGATGGAAAATGAATTAGATTCTTAGGCTGTGGAAGGGGGAACATTCCTGCACAGAGAAGCAACTCTGGAGATAAGTTTTAATTTCCTGAGCTCCAGTCCCTGTATAGGAACATTGAAAGACTTCCTTCCTGATAACCAAGTCAAGCCAGGGGCTGTATTTGTGTGTGTTTCTGTATATAATTGCGTGCTTGTGTGTGCATTTGCATAACTGCAGGATAAATGCAGGTACTGTACCTGTAATGATAGAAGTCAACTTTTAAAGTGTGTTTTATTATTCAGGGTCTGGCACATGCACTCACACCTGAGATGTTGTAATGGGGCAGTGTCTGTTTAGACTTCGGTAGAGGTCTCTTTCATGCTTCGTTCTCTACTTAAAAAACAAAGCCCAACCTTAACCAAAAATGAGAAAACCACCCTCCCCAACCACTTGTCTTGCATTTTTAAGGGGCTCTGGGTTATGGTGCACCTTTAAGAATGATGAAGTCACTGAGGTAGATTCATTACAGATTTCAAATGTGTTTCAATTTCCTAGATATGCAATATTGTTATAACTGTTTCTGTCTTACTCAAGTCTCCTCGTTCTGTGACTACCTAAGCAAAACTGTGAAGCTCACTGTGAGCGGTACCTTAGGAACAAATTTTCCATTTCATTTTCCATTTGCTTCATTTCAGGAACAAATATTAGGGGACTTTTTTTGGAGATGTAAATTTTGTAAAAAACCGAACAGAGCATTTACCAAAAAAAAAAAAAAAAAGGTTACCCCAGATTCTGCACTTGCAAAAATATGTTCCAGAGCTTCAGACTGTACTTTGTTTTAACAATTTTAGGAAATTTCAGAGATTCTAGTAAAATTTAATTTGCTTTTTCTTTTTGTTTGTTTGTTTTGATTTGGTTTTTTATGAGTGAATCCCAGAGGTTTTTTTATATATTATGGGATCTTGGGATAAAACCAAAAGTCTAAATAAGTGAAGCACAGATTTACTTGAATTCCAGCCCGTTGCCTGAATATCTCAAACTGAAATAAAATGATGTATGTCCCTCACTGCATCTGAATTAATGGTATTACATTTGGTTTACATAATAAATGGTTTATTATAAATGGTTTTACATGATAAATGGTTTACATTTATCAGTTCCTGGAATGTCACATAGATCCTTTAGCTATTACGAGCTTTTAGTATTATAGATTTTAATTACACTTGGCAGTAGCTCTTCCTTACAGTTTTGTTGTTTTTTTTTTTTTTTAAATAACCGTTCATAATTAGAATTTTGTTTTGTAGAGTATTTGTTTTGTATTACAATGAGAGAATTTGTATTGGCTTATATGATTTTAGAAAGCACTGAATGTAAATGTATTGATGGTACATAAGATCAAGAAATTACTTTTTTTTTAATTAGGACGTGTGTATTTATTGTATAAATGAAACTTTATAGACTGTACAGTTGTTTAACTTTTCCTATAGAACTGCTTTGGAAAAAGGGTAAAAAAGCCATAAACTTAAAGAGATTCTGATGGCACTAGAGAGCTGCCAAGCAAACCATTAAAGAGAAGTCAAACTGTAATTCTATAGAAATCCTACGAAATACTTCTGCATATGTGCTGTAGTTGTTTTTGGGTTCCTGAAAGTGCTTGTGTGCAAAGTCAGCTGTGGAAATGGCTGGCTAGCTAAAAGCTGTGATTCCTGCAGCTTGACTGCTGTGGGGAAAGTTTTGTTTCTGTGAAAACAGTTGTAAAGTGGAACATCTGAAAAATATGTTCCATGCAAAATGGATCTTCACACACATTTATTTTGACATTTAGGTTTGATTTGAGAGAGAGGGAGAGAGAAGATTCTGAAATAGCCATTCACAGATGGCTTGTGCGGGTTTAATTTTTTTTTTTTAAACGCTTCTCTGTGTTTTTGGTTTGGGGTGCATTTCTTTTGCATATGTTTGCAGACCTATCAATCCCTCTTTCCCCAGGTCACACGTTTAATTTCTTATTACTTGACTTCTTGTCCTTTTTTTCCCAGAACCTTGTCTTTAAAAAGCAAAATAGAAAAGGGGGAAAATAAACCCACCTCTTACCCCAACCTCAAAACAACAACAAACCACCCCAAACCAACCAACCAAAACAAAAGACCTCAACTCCCCAGCCATACCCCAATCTTTAAAGTATAGCTTCACGTGATAAAAATTTTCTTGGCAGTGAGTGAAAATTTATTCATTTGGAGAAGCACAAAATTCTCCCATCTTTACCTCTTCATAAGTGGATAAATGTGGGGAGTCGCGAGGGCCGTGTACGCTCGGCTGGGGGAGTGCAGCTGGCAAAATCTGGTGCATGTTCAGTCAGATGGGTGAAATGCTGGCACCCTCTGTCTGGACACCCTTGCACAGAGCTTGACTCAACCTCTGCAACCTTCATTAATGGAAATATCCTCTCCAGGTGGGAGTCAGGAAGGAACTGTTAGAGCCTGCCTGTTTTCTTTTCAAAGTATTGGTGAAAGCTCTTGCTGATAAATTGCAGTTGTGAAACATGCCTGAGAAGCAGGTCCATCTGTGTGAGAAGGGTAGAGACTCATAAGTGGGCGCTGGTATTCTCTTCTTTGTGAAATGCCAGTGTGAAATATCCTGGTAGTCCCACTAAAATTATGAAATAAATATTCAGTGTGTTCAGTTATTTTTTTGTTAAAGAAACCATATGTTGATCTTCCACTTAATGCCATCACTGATACATCTCTTGTTTGTTCTGTTTTTAATCCCAGAAGAAGTTAGCTGTGTACAACAAGATGCAGGAGTCTCTGGAAGTGACTCTTCCCAGCAAGCAAGAGGAGGATGAGAAAGACCAGCCTGCCGAGATGGAGTACCTTAACTCTCGCTGCGTCCTGTTCACTTACTTCCAGGGAGACATTGGTTCAGTAGTGGATGAACATTTCTCAAGAGCTTTGAGCCAAGCCAGTAGCTTCAATTCAGAAACTGCCCTTACCAAGAGCAAGACAGGGTTAAGTCCTCTGTGGAGAGGTAAGAGGAGCAGTAACTTGCTCTCTGTGGCGTGGCTTACTCGGTCTGTGTTGCGGTAACGCATTGCATTGCAGCTGAAATTTCACTCCTCTGGAGAGGTGGAAAATTCTCCCTTTAACTTGAAAGAACCGTGGAGCTTCTGGGGTTGAGTGATCCGAAGTGTTGAAGGGGGAGATAGGTGCCAAAGGCATGGAAGAAGCAGGCGCCTCCCGCTCTCGCCAAGGCCTGGACGGGATGGGGCAGAGCTCACGCAGCTTCACAGACGTCTCCTGCAAGGTTGGAGACTCTTTTTTTTTTTTTTTTAAGCTCCAAGTGTGAAACTTGGCCTGTGAGGAAAGAGCAAAGCTGTTTGGGATTCTGGCCTTGGACGTGAGGAAACCTATGCAGCCCTCCCGGGTGACTTTGCCAGGTGATGAGGATTCATCCACAGCTGCTTTTCAAGTGGGGAGGAGCTAGCACAGGCTGGGGGACAAGCCCTGGCCCTTGTGGCCGCAGCCATGTGGTGTGGTGCATTGCAGCCTGCTTGTGGCAGAGATATGGCTGATGTTACAGCTTCCTGCATGCAAAATGGGGGTGACACTACTCTGCTTCCAAGCAGAGAGTAGAAACGTGGTAGGTTCTGCGAGGCATTTGCACGGTGTCGTAGCACTTCTGTCTTCTTATGCATATAAATGCTTACGTGCGTTATATGCATCAGTGTAACAGAGAGCAGATCATGCCAGAAATGCTAGTTAGACCTTACGGATGAAATTTCAAAATCGGTGGCTGAAGAAAGCCACAATTTCCAGGAAGATGCTATTTCCATTTTGTTGACTGTGGTGGTGTGGGTAGTTTTTCAGATCCACAGCTGCATTATTTCTGATCACATCCTTATGTGGACTGGCAGAGGGACACAAACTAAGCCTTGTTAGCAGTGGCCTTGCATCAGGTTGAGTGAGAGAGATAGCAGTGGGAACTGCTATGGGAGCAGTGGTGCTCATAATCAGCGACGCTGAGGTGAGACCGTATTAATGAAAGTCACAGATATTAAAGAGATGGGATTTTTGGAAACTACTGTGGAGAGAAAAATAGCACAGAAGGACTTGCTTTCCAAAAGGATGATGACAAATCCGAGGAAGTTTAAGCAAAGGTCAGCACAAGTGGCTAGGGAGCTAGAGGAATTTATGGCTTGAGCCGGGACCATTAACGTTAATGGGAAATTTTCCGTTGACTCGACTGAGAGCGGGATTGAACCTATGCTTACTAAAAAGGAGACTGGAGCATTTATAAATGGCCCAGACAGGCTATAAATGTTTTAGAGATGGGATCAAGGCAGTCCCCAGAGACCCCGTCCCCATAGCAAGCCCTCTTCACTGCACTTAGAGACATACCAGGGGTTGTGTGTCTTCTCTTTGACTTCAGACAGACCCAGCTCTTTTTCCCCTGTGTCCCCCTGTGGTTGCACAACCATCCCCAGAGGGTTCTGCAGGGGGCAGGGTGGCCTGGTATAAGGGTTCTTCAGCCACGGTGCCTCCTAACCCCATGTGCCCCATGCCCTCAGTGGGGAATGGAGGTCTGCATGTCCTGAAAGTCTTCTGGGAATAAAGTAAGGAGATATGCCCTTTGCTGTTGCTGCACCTGCTGAAGTGGTATGAAAATCCCCAGGGAGGCTACTGGGCAGGGCTGTGGACGCTGAGAGAGCTGAGGGCATTTGCTACTTGAGAGAAGAGAAGCTGGCAATAATTTTATCAGGTCCAAATGAGTTTCTGAAATATGCCTGCTTGAAAACAGTGGGAAGGAAAGATGCCAATGCCTTGGCCTTCTGGTTTAGGTAGTATTCAAAGATGTTCAGTTAACAGCAAATGAATGGGGCTCTGAGCAGCCTGGTCTAGTTGGTGTCCCTGCCCATGGCATGGGGATGGGCACTAGAGGATCTTCAAGGTCCTTTCCCAGCTCCAAACAGTTTTATGATTCTGTGAATGTGAATTTGTATCCCATTACCTAAAGAGGTTAAAATACCGTTAGTTGGAAGTTCTTTTCTGACTACCTTCCTGGGTAGTCAGAATTTTTGTCAATTAATTACTCAAAGATAAATTAAAAAGGAAAAAAAAACTTTTGCAGCAGCTGTTTTTGGAAGGTATGGATTTAAGGGGGAAGTGTGTGAGGATGAACTGACTCCCCAGTTCACTGTTTTCTCCTTTACCTGAAAGGAGGGATTAGTAATGGTTTTTGCCCTTTTTTCTCCTTCCATCTCTGAGGGGGGTTTTTTTGTTTGTTTGTTTGTTTGTTTTTTAAGGTGCCCTGATGAAAACACAAAGTCTGGTTTTATCATTGCAGTGCTATTGGGATTTTTTTTGTTTGATTGGTTGGTTTTTTTTTATTTTGTTTTGGGAAACATAGAAAAAATGGAACCCGTTGTCCTGAAAAGAACAGGTTTTCATCATTTGTATGTTGAAAATACTGACCAGTTTATTTATTTTCATTAACTTGAAAACTGATTTTTTTTTTTTTTAATAAAAGATAGTTCCCTACGATAGGATCCAGTAACATGGACTTTGAATATTCAGTTTTAGGTGTAGCTACCTGCAGTCTTTTTGCAGGCGCTAATGTAACCAAAGACACCTTGATTGAAACCGATGCTACCTTAATGGTATTTTTATCAACACGTTTTTCCTAGCTGAAAGGTTGTTTTACTTTCTTATTTTTCTTTCCTCTTGCCTTGACTGAGAGGCAGTGTTGTACTGCAGGAAGTTCCATACGTTGTCTCCTTCACAGCCTGTGTGCTTTGGCACGTTTTTGGTGCACGTTGGTCGGGCCACCACGAACATTTGCATTGGTTACCACTTCGTGGTATCCCAGATGTTGCCATCTCCCTGCCTCCCTGTACTTAGGGTAGGAAATTGTGGTGACTGAAGTATCTTTCTTGGCAAACAGCTTTTTGTTAAATGCCTCCTTCCCTTCTGCCCTGAAAGCCCGTGCAAGCTGCAGAGATTTTATTTATTTTTCTTTTTCAAGGACAGCGCAGAAATGGCTGTTTCTCCACTGCCATGTTCCATAGAGGCTGGGTATCTCTGAGCACTCGGGATGGATGTAATTTTCTGGCATGTTTGTGTAATCTGGATGGACCCTGTGTCTCCAGTGACATGACTTGGCCTTGAGCAGTGAGCTTGGCCTCTGCTGCTGCACTCAGTGATGTCTCGGTGGGAGCTGGTCCGTGGCAGTTTCTGGCAGCAGCAGTGGCTTTGTGAAATGTGCACAGGTTTGAAAAATGGAGGTGGCCAAACGTGTTTTCTGTAGCGTAGACCTCCTTCATGATTGGTAAAGACAAGCTGTTATGCAATCTGGGATGAATTCATATTCGCAAATCCAGTGGTTTAAAGTTTTCTCTCCTGGTATGAAAGCTGTCCTGCAGATACTTTGTGGTTTTCTGTGCTTTTTTTGAAGTGCAATGCTTTGGATTTAGGGCTTTTCCATGCAGATAACAGATAGTTTGCAAAAACTCTCGATTACAGAGGTTACATTTCCGGAATACTGGTGGAGCATTGTCAAGCTGTGCTCTTCTGTTAAGTAGTGTGGAAAATAACAGACTGGGCTTGGAGAAGTTTGGTTTTGCTTTTTTTTTTTTGGTGTCAGCCATGCGGACATCACCATGAACACTCTCCATCTCAGTGTAATCCCAAGGAATGTTTTACAAACAAGCAACAATACCAACTTTGGAGAGGTGTTGAGCCTTCTGTAACATGCCTGAAGCTCTCTCCAGTCTTCAAGCATGAGTTGCAATAGAAATGTATTACTAAAAGCAGCCCATCCTTTGGAAGAAAACCATGTTGGAGTACTGTTTGCCAGATAAGCTTGCAGCCTCTGAAGCAGTTTGGCCCAAAACGTCCTCTGTGTTTGTCCATGATGTGTTTGTAGGGTTTATTTCCAGTATAGGAAGTTAATCAGACTCAATAAAGTGTGTAAATCAAAGCCAATTGATGTGTAGAAAAAATGCTATGATTTTAGTGGATTTTAAAAGAGAGAGGTAAGTTGTCCAAGTGATACAGTCAGCAGACACTTCTAAGTTTTGGTTTCCAAAATATTTTTGTATAAGCAAAGTTCAGAGGCAGGAGCATTTGAAAAATCTGTTCATTCTCAATGGTCTCTACACCCAAGTCTCATTCCAGTTGCTTATTAAACAAAGCAAAACGAAAGGTCATTTAATAAAAAAAAAAAAAAAGTATTTTTATAAAAGTTATATGAGGAACAGAGGATTCCTCGCCTCATCAGATGTTAAACTTCCCTGGCTTTATTTCTCCATAGGCCATTTTTATGACTGTTCTTTCATCAGAGGTGAAGTCCTGTATTTTTATGTTTCCATCTTCAAGCAAAAAAACCCCCTATTTGAGCTGAGACATATTGCATGAAGCAGTGCTTTCTAACAGGAGCTGGCAAGAGGATTGTGAGAATGGAGGTGCCAATAGTTCCCTACACATCAAAACCAGTAACCGCTCCTTCAAGAGAGGAATTTTTAGAATGTGATTTCATAATGTAGAAGTATTTGAATCCATTTGAATATAAGTTGAGCCCTAGCTGTAAGAAGCAGTGAGTCTTTTATTTCTGACCAAAACCTCTTTGAGCTACATAGAGGTTTCTGCTTGTAAGATCCTATTGGGTACAGGGCAACGTGATATATTCTGTAAGGGGCTAACATTAAGATGTGTTAGATATGATCTTTATTCCATAAAAGCATGCAATTATTTTGAGATGATCTGGTATATTTCCTTTGGCCAAGTGTCTCCTATTCTGCAGTGAGACTTGGTTCTCTGTCCTCGGATGCATTTATAGCCTCAACAACTGCCTTTCTAAATGATATGATCTAGACTGGTCAGGAGTTAGCCTCTCCTCTTAATTCTTGTACCAAGATCCTGAGAGGGCTGTGACTCTTCAGCCTGAAGAAGAAAAATATTTTCTGGGAGGATCTTATCAATATGTTTAAAACCTGATGGGAGGGGGAAATGAGAAAGATGGGGAAGCCAGGCTCTCCTCAGCAATGCTTGGTGACAGGACAAGAGGCAATAGGCACAGATTAGAAAACAGGAAATTCCATCTGAAAACAATAAAACTCTTTTTATTTTCCTTTGTTTTGATGTTTGTTTGTTGGATTTTTTTGTTTGTTTGTTTGGGGTTTTTTTGTAATTGCTAAATTGAGGGTGGCTAAAACCTGGAACAGGTTGCCCAGAGAGGCTGTGGAGTTTGGATCTTATTTAAAATCTGACTGGACATAGTCCTGGACAGCCTGCTCCAGGTGACCCCAGTTGAGCAGGGAGATTGGACTAGGTGATCTCAAGAGGTCCCCCCTTAGCTCAGCTGTCCTGTAATTTCTGTACTTACTGAGGAATTTTGAGTTGGAGGGTTTTGCCGTGGAATGTGTCGTTCAGCTTCAGTGATACTTCATTTCTCTCTCTTCTCTACCAGAAAGCTCAACAATTTCAAGCCAAAGGAGCAGTTTCCCAACTTCATTTTGGACCAGCTCTTATCAGCCTCCTCCTCCACCATGCTTAAGTGGAGTACACCCTGATTTCCCCGTTACTGCACCAGGCACCTTCCCAACACCAGATCCCAGCAGCTGGCCAGGACACGGCCTTCATCAGACTGCCCCACCTCCTCCCCCTGCTGCCTCCGAATCCTGGCATTATCCTTTAGCATCTCAGGTGAGCCCTTCGTATGCACACATGCATGATGTGTACATGCATCGCCATCACCCCCATCCACACATGCACCATCACCATCCCAGCTCGCACCGCGACCCCCGCTACGGGTCCCTGCTGATGCCGTCGGTCCGCGCAGCCAGGATTCCTGCTCCCCAGTGTGACGTGACAAAGACAGACCCCGCTGCTGTCACCAGCGCTACCTCAGCATGGGCTGGAGCCTTTCATGGAACAGTGGACATTGTGCCAAGTTTTGGGTTTGATACAGGTAAGATGGTTCGATTGTGTCTGTGACTTGTTTTAGCAGGAAGAATTTGAGCAGAAAAGTGAACTCCCTGCAGCTGAAGCAGGGCTGGTTCTCAGCCACGTTCAAATGTATTTCCAGGTGGGAATCCCTCCTGTGATTGCTGTCAGGGCAGATGAGCTGCAAAACATGCTGCCTTTTTGCTGAGAGACCTTTGTCTGCCTTGGTCCTATTCAAGCCAAATGAGTTGTGACGTGATACGTGGGGGTTTTTTTGTTTGTGTAAATCTTGTGGGAAATGGTTAATTATACTTCCATGTGGAAGCTCCCAGCTTGTTCAGCTAGCTCACATGAACATTCAGTAAAATGTAGCTCCAGTGAACTAATAACTTGCAGTACATGAGGATTGCATCTCACCCAAATTGCAACAGCTCAGCATTTCCTTCCTGTGCAGTATCCAGGTGTCACAAGGAGAGTGGAGATGCTGGTTGAGCTGTGCTCACCATCAAGCTGAACATCCTTCTGTAGGGTCTGGGCAGAGGTGTGTGAATTAGATTTATCTTAGTGCAGGATCTGTAGCCATAGGGCAGCCTCCATGAGCTACATCTGTGAGCTTTGACCAGCAGGCTCTTGTCTCAGTGTTAGGATCAGTCTGGCAGCCCTCACTTTTGCAGTCAGGTGATGGGTGACTAACAGTTTCCATCCTGGAGCTATTGAGGGCTCCTTTTTCTGTTTGGTATTTATCTCAGTGGCCCCAGTCCTTGCAGATTAATACTTTAAAAGACAGTATGTTATCTGATTAAGGAAAGACTGGGTTTGCATCTCTACTGCCTTTTCATTAAAGTTTCTGTCTCTCTTGTTGGTAGCTCTCACTGACTGATTCAGTGTGTGAGAAGCACTTTCTTGCCTTGACTGGCGCACAGAGGAACAAAGAATTAGTGGGGAAAAATTTCTTAAAGATGAAATACTGTGAACTGAATACAAATCCCTCTCTCTTCCCCTTAAAGCAACTGGGAACCAATAATCTATTCTAAACACCGTGCCATTTGCTGCCTCAAGAAAATAAAGGAAAAGCTTTTAAGGATTCTTAATACTGCACAATTTTATGTCTATTAATAACATTTCCAGCTATACCAGTGATACATTTTATGCTTTTGGCTGTAGAATGACAGTCTAACCAGACTGGGATTTCACGATTTCCCCTTGTGACAGATTCCAGGAGGGGAGTGAGCTGCCTTCCCTGAAGTATGAGCAAACTGTCACTGCCAGTGGTGGAGGGGATGAGCCCCCTGGTCTCACACCAGTCCCCAGCAGTGCAGCTGCAGAGCTCTGCTATTTCACTTAGCCCTTTGGGGATGGAGCTGAGAACTGTCTAGGGAATTCTTAGTCAGAAGAAACCTCTCCCTGCTTAGATTTAAGTCCAGCCTAGACTGTGAGTAGTTTCAGTGCTGTGCAAACTGGTTTGCTTACTGCTGCTTTGATGGAATAAACCGGGGGCTTTTTCTCTTTATAAGCACAGTGACTCAAAAAGGACTGTGGGTCCTAGCACTGCCTTACAGGACTGATACAGCTTGTCCCTGATGCTGCCTGCTCCTTGTAAAAACCCCTATGGAGGGGTACAGTTGGGTGCTAGTTTTGTCAGGATCCTCATTTGTCAGTGGCTTGCATGTCATGTGGTTGCTCACTGAGGAACTGGGAGAGGTCTGAACTCTTCATTTCAGGCCCATGCTTGATGTGTGGCTTTCAATCCATGAGTTCCTGTGGGGGAAAAGAAAGAGGGGAAATGTGTGACTGCTTTGCAGGAACAGAGGATTTCAACAGATCAGTGTCTTGTGACTGTTCAAAATGACCATGCACTGAAACACAACAGCAGAATCCTATTAGGCAGCCCCCAGTGTTGGAAACAAGGGTGCCAACAGTGAGACACAGCAGGTAGTGGAGGCCTGTGACATTACAATTACGTGGTCTCTTTCCTTGCACACTCCTCTCTCCTTGCTTGCTGGGAAGGGCAGGAAGGCTGAGCTCCCTTTTCAGCCCTGCCTGCAGCTTGTGCAGTTGAGGCAAGTGCTTTGGTTACAGGCACTCAAGGCGTGATCCTGGTGAAAAGAGGGAGCGTAATTGCCTCGGTGTTTTGTGTGCACATCGAAAGGTGTCTCCAGGGTAGGGTAAGGCCATAGTGGCAAGAATACATCACTTCTGAAAGTGTTTGCTCATATGTCCCTGGAGAATATAACCTGTGGAGCAGTGAATATATCAGATTCCAGGAGCTTCAGGTGATTTATACTTAAAAAGTTCGTTTGGCATATACCTAGATGTTGCTTTTCAGAGCCCTTCAGCTAAAAACTGATTCCCCCCCTTATGGTGGGTCACATTTCTTGTGCTACTGTCACATGCGATTACAGAAACATTTGAAAAATTCCTCATGCTGAATTATGTGGAATGATAATGTTGGGATCAGGGCAGGCTGCCTGTAACCTTACCCTCTTCCAGCTACATTGTTGCATCTCTGCCATACTAAGCCAGATAATCGATCTCATGAACGGGGTTATGCTGAATCACTCCAAAGGTTAAGAGGAGGTTCCCCTTGCATGCACTGTGGAGTTTGGGAATTTGTTTTTCCGAACAGATTGCATGGGACATCAGCGCAGCACTGTTCATAGAGCTTACAAAGTATTGATCTGTCTTGCACATCTGTTTGAACTTACATGGTCCTGTTTTAGAGGATGAAGAGAGATTTAGCTACCTGATTCCCGTTAAATGTGGCTTAATCCTAACATTGTACGCTGCAAATTAACCCTTTTAGAAGCTGCTTTATCGGTACAAGTGGGATTAAAGGAAATGCAGGTCTACGTGAAGATCTGTTAAAACCTGTTACTTGTGTCTCTGCTGGTACCCAGCATCTTCCCAAAGCTGAAGTGCCTGAGCTGTAATGCTCAGTGTAAAAGTATGTTTTATATGTGTATGAATGCACTGGTATAAGGCACAGCCTGTTTGTGCTTTAGGCCACAGCTCCCTGCCAAGCGGGGTCAGGCTGTAACAGCGCTGGTTCATGGCCTGTGCTCGCAGAGCGTTGCTGATGCCGCAATCCCGCGGTGCCGGGGCCAGATCCACCTGTTTACGTGGAAGGTGCGCAAGCAGAGCCAGTCTGGCACTTAAGATCAGGGCTCGGGGAGGGGAATTGCTGTCTTGCAGCGGAGCTGGTGGTTACAGCCATGAGTGTTTCCCTCGGGAGCAGGGCGGGGAGATGTCCTGCTCACCGGGACTTCAGCCGATCAGTCGGATCTGGCTGTGCCGGCAGATGCCTGGTCTGCAGGCAGCCCTGTGGGGAGGAGAGCAGAGCAACTTGCTTTGCTACTGCAGGGCCTAGGAGGATATCCTGTCCTGCTGTTGGACAGATGTGCTGGAGGAGGCTTCCTGTAGCCCCAGCACACTGAAAGCAAAAGAGGATTCTGGCATATCTGGCTGTAAGTCTCTGTTGAAACTGAGACATGCATTCTTTACCGTGTAAAGTTAACACCCATTGAGGTGAATAAATTTAGGTGCATTAATCAACACCCTCTAGTCTTGGCTAGACTGCTTTTGGAAATGCCTGTACATCAGTTTGACACATTGACTATGGAATTTGAGGGGTCAGTCTCCTGCCCTCTGTACATTTGTCTCTGTTCACACACACATCCCACGAGTTTTTCACAACTCATTAAATTTGTTTAGATGTTCCTACAGGAACTGCATGATGTTCCTGTGGCAATTAGCTGTAAGGTTGGTGTCCCAGAGGCAGGGGCTTGTGCCGGCGTGATAATCCCGACTCATGCAGGGCAAGCCAGGATGTCCCTGCTTAGGACAGGCTGCGAGTGAAAGCTCTGTGTTAGTAGCAGGGTTGCACTTGGATTCTGTATTAGGACTGCAGATGGCCTTGCCAGGAAGGAGGCGGGAATATAATGAGGAAAAGGCATGGAAAGTGTTCCACATTCAGTTCTGTAGCTAGGGTAACTTTGTGGGTTTTTTTGTTTGTTTGTTTGTTTGTTTTTTAATTGTCTTTTCTGGCTTTTCGGACTTAACCACCATACCTTAAACCTCCTTGTTACAGTTGTGTCTTGCAAAGATACCTGTGTAGGAAGGTGTCTGCTCAGCTGGTTATTCCTCTTCCACCAGTTGCTACTGTCAGGTGGATGACCTCTTAAGCAGGTGTTTGTGTGTGTCATTTTTTTTTTAGCAGGTAGGATCCATAAAACCTGGTTTTTTGAGCTTAAAAGTTTCCATTGCCTCTGGTGGCCTTCAGTGTTCCACTAGTGAACTTAAATAAATTCTTTATCCTCTGAGAGGTTTCTGCTGTCTGAATCCCTCTCTCTTTTTCTTTTTCTTTTATTTTTTAATTTTCTTCTTTTTTTTCTTTTTTCTTCTTTTTTTTTTCTTTTTTCTTCCTTTTTCTCCCCCCCTCCCTTTCCCCCCCCCTCCCTTTCCCCCCCCCTCCCTTTCCCCCCCTCTCCCTTTCCCCCCCTCTCCCTTTCCCCCCCTCTCCCTTTCCCCCCCTCTCCCTTTCCCCCCCTCTCCCTTTCCCCCCCTCTCCCTTTCCCCCCCTCTCCCTTTCCCCCCCTCTCCCTTCCCCCCCTCTCCCTTTCCCCCCCTCTCCCTTTCCCCCCCTCTCCCTTTCCCCCCCTCTCCCTTTCCCCCCCTCTCCCTTTCCCCCCCTCTCCCTTTCCCCCCCTCTCCCTTTCCCCCCCTCTCCCTTTCCCCCCCTCTCCCTTTCCCCCCCTCTCCCTTTCCCCCCCTCTCCCTTTCCCCCCCTCTCCCTTTCCCCCCCTCTCCCTTTCCCCCCCTCTCCCTTTCCCCCCCTCTCCCTTTCCCCCCCTCTCCCTTTCCCCCCTCTCCCTTTCCCCCCCTCTCCCTTTCCCCCCCTCTCCCTTTCCCCCCCTCTCCCTTCCCCCCCTCTCCCTTTCCCCCCCTCTCCCTTTCCCCCCCTCTCCCTTTCCCCCCCTCTCCCTTTCCCCCCCTCTCCCTTTCCCCCCCTCTCCCTTTCCCCCCCTCTCCCTTTCCCCCCCTCTCCCTTTCCCCCCCTCTCCCTTTCCCCCCCTCTCCCTTTCCCCCCCTCTCCCTTTCCCCCCCTCTCCCTTTCCCCCCCTCTCTTTTTTTTTTTTTTTTTTTTTGGGGTCATTTTTGTTTAAAAAACATTGTAAACAGCAGGGAGAAAATAAAACCAAATTATCATCACAAACTTGGAGGAAGCTTTGAAGGAAACTAGCAGCAGTTTGATATGTTTGTGCCTGTGTATGATGCTGCCAGGAAAACAAGTAGCTCTTAAGCAATAAGGAGACATCTTCATTGAATAAAGAGCCTCTGAACATGTCTTTATGGGCATGCTCTAGATGAGGGATATCCCAGTTTTTCCGGTCTGAAGAAACAGGTGAAATGGAGCAGAAAGCCACTGGACAAGGTTTTTTTATGCCATACCTGTGTGCTTGGCTTTCTCTGTCTCTTCACTTGTGGCCACAGAAGTGTTTGTACACTATTAGGAATCCTTATATGGATAGAGCCATATGCTGTCATCTTTTCTGTGACCATCAACTGCTTTGTAGCTCAACTGTGTGAAATGCTGATCATCATTACATATTTAACTCTTAAAACAAGGAGGTGGCTGTCTGATCTGAACCCTTCATGCCTATGAGGCTTTCTGGATACCTATGGAACTTCCTGTGTGTTTTGCTATGTGACCAAATATGGGAATGAGATCTGTGCTTAGCACATGGATCTGTCAGCTTTGACAGGATGAATATTGAGTGGACATGGAGCTTCAGTGGCTACAACATCATTGAAGTCTGGAGTTGAACCTGTTTACATTAGTGGTGAAACTGCTCCTAAATTCTTAGCTGATGCACTTGTCTTGGGGCACTGTAGTAGGGCAGTGGAGCTTTACTGTCTGTATAGGAATGATGGTTTATAGTGGGAAGTGCATCTTTATTTCATACAATGAATTACTTGTCTCCAAACATTATAAGGGGCAGGTTTTATATCGTTGAGTCTGAAGTGCCTTGCTACCACTGGAAACTTGTGCCTGCACCTCTCTCCTTTTTACTTTCCCTATAAATGAGCAAGAATGTATCATCTTCTTCAGGAAGTTTAATCTGCATCTCCCTTTCTGAATTTTAGGTTTACGCCCTGTTAGGTGTAAATCTAGAGAAAATTAAATCCCTCTGGAGCAGAGAAATCACAGATTATAGTACAGGTTCCAAGTCTGTAATGCTAAAGCCACAACATAGCACCGCATTTGTTAGATAGTCCTCACTTTTTACAAAGGAAAATGTTAGAGGAACTCATAACAAATGCAAGCTGAAAATCATTAATTTTCCCCATGTGGAAGCACTAGCCATTCTTGGCCGAAAATCTGACACTCTGTAGGTGAAATTATTTGGGTTTTTTACATGCTGCAGGAACACTTTCCCTCTCTTCTCTCTAAGATGAAATTCCACAGAAACTGTGAGATCCTAGAGTGTCCCAGGGTTTTTCTGAAGGAGGTAGTGTGTGTGGCTGGCCCATCAGGAAACATTACTCTGTTGCATACTGGATTATCAATGCAGATCTTGCTGGAGCGTTTTTTATACCGTGCCACGCTCCACGTTAGGTCAAAACAAGGAATCACATACAGGATTTTATCAGCGTTCTTGAACTGCTTGAGCCAGTCTGAAACTTAAGTGTGGTTTAAGCTTACCATGCCTCAAAAATTGGGAGTAGTAACAGTGTTGCTAACAAGTTCGCTAAGCTGGTAAATTGTGGGTTTTTTCTTTTTTCTCTTCTTTTGAACCAAAAGTTGTTTATTCTTATTTCAGTTGCTTGGGGAGGGGGACAAAAAAAAAACCACACAACAAAAAAACTCGACCAAATTTTAATTATTTTTCTTTTCTCTTGTGAAATGCAGGTCTACAACATCAGGACAAGGGCAAGGAAACTGCTTGGTTCTGAAGTGCAGAGAAATTAAGACCAGCTAGAGCTGGAGTCAGCACAGCTGGGCGGGCGATACAGCAGTTGTTGACTCCTTCTGCATGGAGCAGAGGACACACATGAAGATGAAGAGCCAAACTATTCTGGTTTTGCTGTTGAGCCTTTTGTTTGTAAGGCCGTTTATGGGTCCCAAAGTGTTGGAAAAAACCAGAAACCTAACTTCTCTTTCTTTCCTCATCTGAGCCTGCTGCAGCTGGGCAACCTAACTCCTTTCTGCTCCTTTAACAGTGTTTTGTTTTGTTCAGCTTGATATTTTTATGAACAGTCTCAATTGTCAGGAAAAAACCCTCTCCCTTGACTACAGTGCGCCTCCTTTCAGGAATACAGTATTTTGTAGCTCTTTGTGCATCTATTTTTGTAGAAATACAGAAAGTTTGGGTAAGGATTGATGGGCTATTTTAGGATGACATATTTTTTTAAAAAAAAATTGTAAAATTGTTAAGTTCTGTTTAAAGAACTTGCTCTCAGAGAAGCACTGGCAAAAATGTATAAAATGCTATTTTTAGATGTCTGTGATGTGTTTTGTGCATTTTGGGTTTTTTTTGTTTGTTACCTCAAATGTCTCTCTTTCTTTTCTTTTTGAAGAGCTAAACCTCCCTTTTTTCCACATTACTAGATTCTGATGTTTTTGTCCTTTTGTTCTAGCTTAAGCAAGTATAATTCGCACCTAAAGTTTCAGCCAAATATTTTGTTCCTGATGTTAGATTGTAGTAAGGGTGTTCTTATTTTTCTTGCTTCTAAAGGTGGCTTTGTGCTGCGCTGATTGTCAGAAACTTGCAAACACCTTTAGCATAAAACAAAGCTTGAGGTTACAGGAACTGCATTTCCAACCCATCCATTCTTTCAAAATGGACCAAATACTCTAACGGATTTAAACCAGGCATAAATTTGGGCCTCTTCTATGATCCATTGGGTTATGTTGCAGGCCTTCAAAGTGCTTATAAATATCAGTACAATCTTACAGGCAGGACTTTCAGATAAGCCATTTTGAGGGTGGTAACTTATAACGTCAGTATTCAGGGAAAAAAACCCCAAAAAAACTAAAAAAAAAGCCAGGTTTATAAAAACGTGTGACTCGTGGAAACAAAACTTTTTCAACTGGCCCACGATGTGTGCGCTGAGCACCTCGAGGAAAGCGCTGAAATCTTCATCTCCTGTTGACTTCAGAATGTGTTTGTCTAAGCCGGGCTGTGCTGTGGGACCCCAGCTGCAGCTCTCTGCTTTCGTAACCAGCTGCACGTGCTCAGCGTGCACACATTGAGGCTTGGCTGCCATCGGGGTAAGAGTCTGGAAACTTGGAAAACAACGTGGCCCCATCCAACCACAGCCCTCTGCAGCGTGCTTTGGGGAAACCCCCCTTTCTGGCCTGGGCCTTGGGTCTGACTTGCATAATAAAGGAGCTTGGTTGGAGCCAAGGTGAGTGCGCTCCAATCCTGAATAAGGGCTGCAGGATCGCCCTTGGCGGCCTCAGCGCTGCCTCCATGCCCAACCCATGGGGAGTGTCAGGTGGGGCTGAGGGGAGCCCGGGATCGGGTCCTGGGTTGCCAGATCCTGGCTGTTCCTTGGAGATGTTGCCTTTCCCTGTGCACCCAGGGTCCCGCTGTAATATTTCCTGGGACTCTTGCAGCTCACTGTGTCTTGTTACCGCTGTTTTCAGACATCCCTTTTTGAAAGACACACCAGCTGAATGGAAAACCAAGACGTAATTGCATGGCTGAGATAAGAAACAGTTTAATTTCAAGGCACTGAGCGTTGTAAATGTAGTTTTGTCAGGTGGAGACCACATGGATCTGCGTGTGAAAGGGGAGGGGGAGTGTTGGGATGTGCATGCCACTCCAGGGTTCAGGGCTCCCTCCCCACACTGCTGCTTCCCTCCAGCCCTTTTGAACTTGATCCTATGAGGTGTTGAGCGTTCTCCCTTGTCACGTGACAGAACTTGACATGCTGGCACCGGAGACATTAGAATTATATCACAATTTGGCAATACCCTTATATATATATATATATATGTTCCTTTCTCATTTGAAGTTTGAGGCAGCGTATAAGTGCTGAATGGACTATACTTAAATATTGCTTTAAAATAGAGGGGTTATAGTTTCTGTGTCGGGATGATGAATTAAATGTGTTGGGGTTTTTTTCCTCCTCTTTATAGTCCATCAGTATTTCTTTCTCTTAATAAATTTCACTCTCATGACAGCTCTATATATTACTGCTTCTCTGGTGGAGCTGGCTTCTCAGTTTGTCAATAAATTCATCATGCAATGGGAAAACTGTGTGTGAGGGAATGTAGTAATAGCTGTCACAGTTCACTGTCTTATCAGGACAATATAGTTCAAGAAATGTTTCAAGAATAAGAGTTCTGACTTAGAAATTCTGACAGTATTAGAAATACTGGAAGAAGAAAAAAATTCAAGGTGTTTTTTTTTTTCCTGGACTTGGCAAAGCTGGAAGGCAAAGGAACAATATGTCCTTACTGAACTTGAGGGATGGAGACTTTAGGTGGCAGGGGGGTGTGAAAGAAAAGGCAGCATTTCTTTTTGAGGTGCAGTGTGTTTTACTTCCTGAAATAGTTTAAAGTCTAGCAAGAGTGGTCTGTTCATTGCCTTCCTCTTCACAAGTTCATGCCATGAGGGACCTCTTCCAGTTCCCTATAGCTGTCTAAGCAAAACGGGACACAAAAAACCCAGGCCAAGAGTTAGCACTGGAATCTCTCTCTGGATTGTATTCTTGAGTTGTTGGTTAGTGGGGATGAATATGTGGTGGAGCTATTGCATCTTCCACCTCAAGGACTGCCATCATCTATAGTCATTCCTGTACCAGTCAGTTGACTCTGAAAGTTAAATAAATTATTTTTTTTTTCCCTCAGTCACTAACTGTCCCTTTTACTAACAAGTGAGGTGCAAGTGCATAGCAGTAGCCCTGTTTCTGTGTTCTACAACTTGGAGGATGGAAAAGGAAAAAAAAAATCCTTCCCTGTGAAAAACTTTTAAGTTAAATTCAGCAGATTTACTTCTCTCTCTCTCTCTCTCTTGCTTTCTCATGCACACACACTCTCACACATGCACAAATGTGCTTATGGGAAGCAGATGCTGTGATGGTTTTGTTCTTGAAAGACGAGGGGAGCGCTCGCTCGCAACGTTGCAGTTGTGGAGAGTTGATGTCAGTGAGAAAGAAACAGAAATGTTAAGACTGCTCAGGTTTCTGCAGATAGGAAAAAAAAAAGGCCTTTAAAATCAGGTCACAGATAAGTTACGTGTCTTAATGCATTACTAAAGGAGTTCTTTCATTCTTTTTATGTGTGATGAGTTCTGACGCTGTCCCAAGAAAGTGGATGATTCATTTTGAGAGAACTTATAAAACATATTGTACTCTGTCACTATTTCTGGGAGAACTTAGGGAAATTATTGTTTTATTTCAAGAAAATCAACATACTTGACACCTAAAGTTGCCCAGGATTTTATTTATTTCTATCAGCGTTGAGAAATCTGCCATTAATTTCTGTGTCTTCATTTGAAGACTGGGAGGGTTCAAGCTGTCCACCACTTTTTGAAAAGCAGATACCAGTTTGTTTCAACAGCCCATTTCCATCCCCACAAGATGATGGAATAGTGCAGCTACTGACTGCCCTGGAGATTTGATTTCTGCAGAGCTGAGCAAGCTGTGCTTGGCAATGGTAAAATTCACTGTGTTCCGATTCCTTTCTTCACCAGATGCAAAAGTTCAGTTATCGGTTTATCCAATACCTCTTGTATAGTGTGATGGTCTCCAGTGAGTGGCAGTTTTTCCTCAGTCATCTACTCCTGCATCAAAACATGCTTTCAAGAATGGATCTCTCATCACAGCTCTCAGAGAGAGAGCAGAGGTTGTGGGAGGGGAGTGTCACGTTTCCCCCCACCTGCACTTAGGATTGCCTTGTCTGCCCCCAGCCTTTCTGCTTCCAGGCAGAAAGACCTATGTCTTGCTCCCATGGTTTTTTATGCGTTTGTATATATGTCTATACAATTTTTTCTGTATTTGTAAAAACAAAACCCCAACAAATACCCAACAAAAAAACCCAAACCTTTAAAAACACCTGATTTGTTGTATCTGTAAAGATGACTGTGTAGACAGCAGAGTTATGTGGAGAGGTGCAATATTTTGCCTTTCAGCAGACAAGCATATCTTTGAATGTGATTCTTTTAAATAATTTCAGGTACAAGCTTTTCCTCCATATCAATGGACCAGCAACATATATTTCTTATAAACAACTCAGAAATATATATTATTTTTAAATTGACTTCTTGGTTTTACTATGTCAGCCTTTGAGCCTTTAAGGGGTATTTGGATGATAAATGTTGTTTGTGGTGGGGATTTTTTAAAAAAAAAAGTTGATGCATGCTGTTTGGAACTGATAATCTCATGTAAAGTGGGAAGGTATTTAAAAATAAATACTGCTTTACCATATTAGCCCTATGGGCACAATCTGACAGTTTTGATGCAGGACCATGTCCCTTTAGAAGCTAAGGAACTCTTGGCTGGAGCAAGTTCAAAATCCAGTCCTTGGGACAGGAGATGTGGGAGTGGTCTTCTTGGAAAAGCTGAGCTGGTAGAGCTGAGAGCAGAGATGATCCTCTCCCAGCATTGTATGTAGGTGCTTGAGCACTCACTGCTCAACATATTAAATGTAGAGACTTCATTAGCAGATTTAAACTTATGGGGTGAACTGGTTGCCAAGGGGAATTGTAAATATCCCTGGAAACCTGTGTTTTAGCTGCCCTTTGTCTGTACAGTCCCATGACCCTCCCCCTGTTCTTGCTCTGCAGTCTCTGTGACACCATAGTGGGACCTGTGAAAGCTGGGCTGGAGTTCCCTGTGAAGTGCAAGATGTTTTTAGCTACCAATAAGGAAAGTTTAGGGATGGGGGCCATTAAAACATCATAATGATCTCATGCACCTGCACGAAGGCTCAAGCCTTTGAGATAAATCAGCTCACTGGCTGTGCATCATTGATCATGGCCATTTGCCTACAGGACCCTGATTCTGCTTCCTCCTGTCAGTCTCTTTGGAAGTCTTCAATGGCATTGGGATCACTGGGACCAGCCTTGGATGCCTGAATTGCAGCCCAGTGTTGGCTGGCACAGTGTGGTGGCCTGGCTCTGGTCCAGCATTGTCAGACATCAGTGGGAATCATCGTCGACTCTGGTGAGCTTTGGGCTCAGGTAATTAGTACCTACAGACAGCTGATGTTTGTAGCAGTTGAGGTTTACAGTAATCTAAAGTATCTGCAGAATGTGCTGCACTTTCCCTGCTAGCTGTTTGTAGCTGTTGTTTAAAACCATCAGTCAAATCAGGGTCCCTCTCTCCCCCACACCTGTTTTCCAGCCTCGCTTCCCTCGAAATTCTATTGAACTTTTTTTGCCCCTCTCATCAAAACTGATGGGGGGGGGGGGCTTTGTATAAAGAAAAGTGTCACTGTTTATTACTGAATAAATAATGTGAATTTTATTGTTATAATTTTTATGTGGAATTTTTAGTTTGGTCTGTATTTCTCAACAATTAGCTATTTCTTTATTCTTATGCAACTGAATAACTCATAAACTACGGCATTCTTTGCATGAGATTAACTTTTTTTTTCTGTTGAAAACATTGTAAAACAAGTGTTCTGAACTAAAGTGTTCTGTACTAAAATTAGGCAGAGTGAAAGCCTAGCATTAAAAGAATTTTGAACAGGGATCTCATGGAGGCACAAGCTTGCCTTTTCAGCTATTTTCAATTGCTTCTGCTGCAATGTCCCCGCCCCCCCTTTTTTTTTTTAATATATTTTTTAAATTGCATTAACACTAGAGGCTATTTTACAATCAGATCTGGTAGAATCACAACCTGAGACTTCTTAGTGTAAGACCCTTTTTAATTTTATAATTTCCTGACAGTTTTTACAGTCATCAGGCAGAGACGTTCTGTGCAAGTCATTTATCTCGAATTGCCTTTTTTTTTTTTTTTTTGGCAAAGCTCAGTGATCCCACTAAGGAGGTAACTGCCCTTGCTAAAATTATTTTACAACTGTTTAATTAAGAAATGTTTGCATGTCTGTGTTCTGGCTCAAGGGTTGAAGATTTGGTGTTTTGGTCACAGATACATCATTTACTGTTCCAACACTGGGGGAAAAAACCCTCCAAACTTTGGCCAAGCACTCAGCTTTTGAAAAATTGCCACTTGCACGCAATCAGCAGGGAGCTGTTAAGAGTTTAGTTGCAAAATCCTCTGAAGATCCTGACCATATGGGATTCTCTGTTTCAGAGCATCAGGAGATGAGCAGGATTTCTGCCATACGTCTTGCTTCAGGCCCTGTTTCCAGGACCAGGCAGCAAGCAGGGCACTTCGTGCAGAGTCACTGTGTTCTTCTTTGTTTGGCTGTGAGAAGGAGTTGGAGGGAGCTGGCAGCCAAGAACTCAAGGAGAGGAAGCCCAGGAAAGGAGGAGACAGGGTTCAAAAGCTGTCTGTAGGAGAGAATGGGATTGGGAGCTCTCGGGACAGAAACAATCTCCATAGACAGTGGAGATGAAGATGGTATCTGGACTGCTGAAAAAGAAGCAAATATTGCCTCAGGATTACTTGGCTAATACATGAAAGGTCTAGAGTGGGATGTGACAGTTATCAAAAAAGACCAGAATAATGTGAGGACTTGGAAATACGGTATAAACTAAGCATCAGTGAAAACTTAGCATAAACACTGCAGAAAATGTCTTTCTTTGAAGTGGGCTGTGTGCACTGTAGTTTAGACTGTGAGAAGAGAGTTGGGACCCCTTTGCTTCAAGACAACCACAGTTATCCTCACCAAAGAAATGTACTTTAGGAAGCAAGAGTGTGTTAAACTGGGGGATGAGCTAGATGAAGTGCTTTTTCTTCTCCCTGTAACTTCACTGCTCTTGCCAGAGTAGGTCTCCAGCTGCATTGTTCTACACCTGGGTTTCCAGTTACTCGTGGGGGTTTTTTCCACACACTCTCATTGCACTACGAACTGATAGCAGGGGAATTGTTTCCTTATTTTGTGGCTGATTTTAATTGTAACAGTCCACGTCCTCCATTAATGCGAATCACTGTCACTCGGTTGGCTTTAGTGAACTTAACACCCGTGGAGTATCTTATCTGTTGTCTGGATGAATCTCATTTTGGATGTTGTCAGCTGGGAACTGGGTCCCAGGTGGGTGCAGGGGTGAGGTACTTCCCTCAGAGCCAGGATCTGGCTGGGCGACCTCCGTGGTGCCCAATCTACCCGGCACAGGGAATGCCACGAAAAAGGAGAGTGGTGGGACTTGGCATCCTCTGTGCTGGCAGGGGAGACAAGCGTGGCCAGGGGCCAGCTTCTGGGGCTGGGGGTGGCCAGCCATGGTGGGACAGGGGTGCCATCAGCCTGTCCTGGAGATTCCAGGCGTGGTGGGTCCGGCCGTCCCGGCAGGACCTCGGGCTCGGAGGGGTTATGCTGCCTGCGTGACGTGGGAGGCCGGGTGGGGACGAAGACATCTGGTGAGAATTCCTCATGGCTGAGCTGTGTGTTGGGCTGGGATGCCGAGTAGTTTAGCTGAGTTCTTTTTTGGGGTTGCTGGGAGGAGGAGGAGGAGGAGGAGGAGGAGGAGGAGGAGGGGGAGTTAGATGCCGCAGCCTTCCAGTAACTGTCTCTCCTTCAAAATATCACTTTTGCTTTCTTTGAAGACAAGAAATTATATTAAAAAAAAAAACACACAACAAAACAACAATGCCAGAAACTACACCAGTGTGCTTGCCCTGTCAATAACTATACATCTGCAACAGTTTATCACTATGGGAAAATGAGTGGGTAGTAAAGTTTTGATGTTGGCTGTTGCATGTACGGAGGTATCACAGGCTTTGAAAATGATTTGTTATGTGAATGCCCATAGTAGCACCGCAGTTCAAAGGGAGGTGGTTTGTTTTTCATGCCCATTTAGTTATGAATAACACCAGCTCTAATTTCCTCCTCCCACCAGCAAGCAGATAGTCCTGCATTGGAAGCCAAATATAGCAACATAGTTTTCTATCTCTGGCCAAAACCAAAAAATCTGTTCCCTTTTAAGAATAGCACTCTATTCTTTTCTGATGGAGATGGATAAGGAGAGAATTCAACTTTAGGGAAGCCAGTTTGTCAGTGGGGAACTCCCTGGTTTCTCTCAAATGGCCAGCATAAAAGATTTAAACTTATTTTTTTGGTGTCTGTGTAGAAGCCAATGAGGAGGCTTCTGTAAAACCCTATCAGTAAAGTGCTTTTGGGGTGGCAGTCTGGATAAATCTTCTGTACTTGCTGGTGGGTCTTTTCTGCCCTGTCTTTTCAGTCTTTTGAACAACAGAGCCAATGCTGAATGGGAATTCTATGAATTGCAAAACTGCCCCTGCTTGTTCTGCACTCTCTTCTTTCTGGTTTGCTTTTGTGGAGAACTTAATTCCTCAGCTCTGAGGGACAGAATTCTGCTCCACCTGACCAGTAAGCTTGATGAGGTAACATGGAGCAGCAGCACTGGCTCATGCTCCCAACCTCCTTGGCTTTCTGATCCGGGCATTTTGTGGGAAGCCATCTCTGTGCTCTTTCCCATGGCCAGACTTTCATGTTGTGCCCTCAGAAAGTGACTGTGGGCAGAGGGGATGTCGAATTCCCTGCCTGGCTGGATAGGCTGGAAGAGAAAGGATGTCTTAAAAAGCAGAAATGTTCATGGTAAAGTGCTTCCTCTGGTCATGTTTTGGGCTTTTCTGGATGGGAGTTAATATTGCTTGAAGATGAGCATGTGCACCGGTGTCACTACTTGTTTTTAAGCTGGGATATGCTTTTAGGAGGAGGTACACACCTACACCCACACTCCCCTTCTGATCTTAAATAGGTATTTTTTTTTAACAACTCCACACAATCTGAGACAGGCTATTCAGCCTTTCCTTCGAAGGATTTATTCCCATTGCAGCCCACCCTCACCACCCACCCATAAGCAACTGGCATCTGTGACATGTGAACAGAAAAATCCCTTTCTCTAATGTACCAGCTGTCCTTGTTTTAAAAGTGTTGCTTCATTCATTTGCAGACTGTTTGGCTGAAGGCCTTTGCTGTAAGGTGAATACTTCAGGATTATAGAGTTAGCTCTTCCTCATTTGGAAAACTGATTATTTTTTTGGTTGTTGACTTCACTAGAAGGAGCCTTGGACACCTAAAGCATTTTGAAACCAATGCAGGGAAGTGTCATCCAGTAAATATATTTGCACTGGATCTGTTTCGCCAGACATGTTTCTGATGGAGTTTTAAATAAACACAGAGATGTTTGGAAATATCTTGTGTATGTAAATATGTAAAATATGCAAAACAAAGCTAACAGCTGTGGGGTGTACTGGTTGCTCACGTGAGGAGGCTTTGTGTAATGTTTTTTTCCATCATCCCTTTTTTTTTTTTTTTTTTTTTTTTTTTTAAACCATCTGTGTCTGTTCCAAGACAATCTCTTGTCTGTGATTCCCACTGGACAACGAGGGAGGAGGCTGGATGGGCCTGTGCAATACCCTAAGGTCTGACTAAACTTCTGTGAATGCTGAAACCTTCCTTCTGTAGGGTGAAACCTGCTTTCCACAGGGCACAGCAGGAGAGCACGTGCCCCGAGGGGCAGCAAACAGCAACCCCTTTTCTTTAGACGTGGGATGGTGCCTGGGTGTGGCTGAACTTGGCCCTGCAAGAGCAGTAACGCTTAGCACAGAGTGTTCGTGGCCATCCTCAGGTGCTTCGTGACCAGAGTGACAGCAGCCTTAGTCACCGGTGCATGAATCGGAATTTCCTCAATCGAATCTCTGCCTTAGGAAAGGACGACGATTTTGCAGCCTCAACTTGGCCTTTATTTAGCCAGGGAGAGAGCTGAAGCCCACATGCTCGTGTCAGCCTGCTGGAGGCTGGGGAGCACCGCAGTGGGAAGAAAGTCACCCAAATTCAGCCTGTGGCACTACTAGACTTCCTTTTTTTTTTTTTTTTTTTTTTAATTAAGCAGTATGCTGCATTTTAGGCAGCCTTTCACAGGGTAATTCATCCTCTATATGTAGCAACTCTACCACTTCCAAACTCTACGGGATATTTTGCGTGACTTAGCCACCTGTTATTTTTACTGATTTTTTCCACCTCTGTGCTTGCTCTTGTTTTCCAGTTGCACTGCTTTGAGGGCAGTCCTTCAAACTCCTGGCTGGCTGGCCATGTGGGTATCCAGGGACATGGCACAGTGGCTCCATGTCACACAGCTTCCCTGTGCACACTGAGTTTGACCTGCCCTTAAGGCTTGTGGATGTCAAAAGGTGGAGCACAAATGCAATCTCCTTTTGTTTGTTTGTTGGTTTCAGTCACAATAAATGGAAGTGCTTGGCAGGAACAACAGCCCTGGGTAAAGGACAGAGTAGAAACAGAGCATCCCAGGCGACGTTCTGTCTCCCTTGGAAAAAGTCCCACTTACTGTGTCCAGGGAGATATAGCTTAAGTGAATCCTACAGAGATTTGCTGCTGCTTTTTCTCCTTGCTCCCAGTTAGGCTACCCAGCCTCCTTGCCTTGCTGTCAATGACATTTGTCTGTGAATAGGCTTGAGGAGATCTTCATGAAATCTAATACTGAACCTCATTATCACCTTACCTTTGTTGTAATGTGAAAAAACCATCACCGTGAGGATGGGAAACTCTGACAACCTCTAGCAATTTGCAATTCCTTAATGCCACATTCTCCTAGTTTGGAGAGTGACAAGTTCCTTAACTCCTGTTTCCTCAGCTCTTACCCCACATGACATCTTCCAGTGATTATATGTATTCTACCACCAGTTTCACCTTGAAATTACTGGAAATTGCCATCAGCCTGGATGATGCAGTAAAGTATTTGAGGCCACTGTTAAAGCCTGTGACTCAAAAAAATGCTACTGTTTTCTGGCTCGTATATGGCCTGATTTTCTTTTCTTTTCTGCGATGCAGAAGTAGTAGTTTTTTGTATGAAAGTAGATACCAAAAGACCAGAATATCCTACTTGTGTAGAAGGGCCAGAGAGTCAGAGGCAGAAACAACTCAAGAATGGGACACTGAACTTCTTTCTTTCCTCTTCCATCCAACGCCTGCCTGCATGTTGCTGCGAGACCAGCACAAGACAACATGGCATTTCATTCTTCACCCCTAGATCACTGGGCAGAAAGTAATTTCCTTTAGTTGCTTTGTGTTTATGGTGCTTTGCAGTGTGTGCTGGTCCCATCAAACATGTTCTGTCTCAGTTGGCCGGTGCTTTACCTGCAGTAGCTTGATGCTCTTCCTGAGCAAACTCATCATTCACAGTGGGCACTTGCAAAACAGCATTTGCAGTGCAGAGGGTTTACAAACAGGGAATGACATCAATTGTTTTAGTTGGATTTGAAATATGAAGAAACTTAGAGGAACATTGAAACTGAGTAGGACCCTCAAGCTTCAAACCTGCCCCTTCAGAAATTATTCCATTCTAATATTTCGGACTGTATTTTGGTGACAAAAGTTCTTCCTAGTAAAGGAGAAGATGTAGCTGTCATCCATGACAGGCATTGCTGATTCCTTTTCATGTGGCTGTTTGCTAATGTGGTCTGAGTGCAAGTATAGAAAACCCAGATCAACTGGTAAAACCTCCAGTTCCCCCATGCACACTTTAGGTCACTGTTGCAAGGACTCTTACGCAAATCTCAGACCATTTTCTTTATATGAAATCAGTAATCATTATAATTCCATTTCAGCTGGAATATTATTTTTCCTTTTTTTTTTTTTTTTCTTCACCGTTTGATCGGTCAGATTTAAACCATCTGCAGGCAGATGGAAAGGAAAAGTGGAATTATTGTTTTCACCAAAAAATTTTGCAGCTGTCAGGGTGTGTTTGACACAAGCCTGATGGCTGAAAACAAAGACAGGACACGTTGTCCCGGCTGGACATCAGAGAGCATAAGAACTCTTCATGGCCAACTCTTACTTGGAGAACTTGGGGCTAAATGAGGTAAACAAGATCATTATTTAGCCATACCCAAGGGCTTTTCAGAGACAATTATGCACTTAATTATGTACTGCTTTTGCTCGGCCTCAGTGAGACCCTGTTGGTTTTGGCATGATGGGGTGACTCTCCAAGTGAAAGTCGTGATCTTTCATACAAAGCACTGCTTTGTGACTGTCGTACCACGTGGCAGAGGATGCAGCCATCACTTCCAGTACCTGTCATGACATACTGCTTTTATAATTCGGTTTAATTTATGGCCCCATCATTAACAGCTGCAGCCAATGAAAAAGGGCTTAAAGCAGAGCTTTCTAGGAGGGACACCAGGAGCTATGACTCAAACACTCCCAGTGTGGATGAGATTACAGCTTCAGGTCTAAACACTAGTGGCTCCTTGGTGATACCAGCACTACTACTGCTTTTGAAGGCGGGCCTTTCCACAGGAACTTTGTGTGAAAGCTGAATCCAATGCTGGGAGCTTGTGCATCTTGCTGCTGGTGGTTTTGTTGCTGGTCTTTATAAGACTAATCATTCCTTCTGCTTGCACCAAGATGGGCATCTTCAGGAAAAATTATAAATGAGTTTCCAAAGTGATCTAAAACTCAAATCATCTTACACACATGCGGTTCTTCATTAGCAATGTGAAGTTTATGAGTCCTAGGCCTCTCTGTTATCAGGTTTTTTTTCCATTTAGTGGGAGACTTCTGCTGTGGTGGTGTATGTCCATTTGTTGTTTGGGGTCTTTTGAAGTGTTTCAGTATTAAGATCAGCAATGTGACCTAAGACAGTTAATAAAGGTTTTATCCTTTTCCTCCTGAGTTTTGAGAGTGCTAATGCTATGAAGATATTGGGAGGTGTATTTTTCTGCCCTGAAGTGACAACCATGTGTCATTTCTGTCTCCTGGGGCTGACACTGTAATGCTGGTATTTATTCAGGTTGTATTTTATCCCCTAAATAATTTGGCTGTATATCTCTGTGGACAGAATGTGCTTGAGCTAAGGTAAAACTAAGAGAATAAGGCATTCAGGAACTGTGAGCTGTTACCTATCATTAAGTCATCTGAGCCCTTGCAGTGAGCAAGATTTGAGTTGCTCTCTTCTTATTCAGTGGTTACTGGATTTGTTGTACAACAGCTCAAATTGAGAGCAAATTTGGAATTAGTTTATCAGACCGAGTTCAGAAGAGCTTGATCTTCCAAGCTCAGGAAACCCACTTCACAACCCTCTTGGATCAAGGTAAGATGGGACTATATTGTCGTAATTTGGCTAGTGTGGGAGGAAGGGAAAGGCCTGAAGATGTCCCAGGTCTTTCTTCCTCCCCCCACCCCATTTTGGGGCCCAGAATCCTGACTTCAGCAGGCCAAATAGAGGCCAAATCCTATTCATGTTGCTCTCATCAATCCATCAAGTATACTCCTGCTGAAAAGAGTAACAAGATTTGGGTTTAACTGCATCAGACCCGACTTTAACAAAGGGATTATTTTCTCCTATCTCTGTGCTTGATATCCAGTGCTTGGACATGTACTATTTACAGCCTTACCAGGGTTATGGAGGGGGTGTATTGTGTTCCTGGCGCTGTTATTTACACCTGCACGGAGCCAGCGTGGAATGTTCCCCCTCAGCACTGGCTGTGCTCGTTCACACTCACTGAACACTGATGTCAAGTCAAGGAGCACAAAAGTGGCCAAACAACAGAAAATCACCCCCAGCATCCTGCTGTCCCTGGCTCAGCCAGACTGCTCAGGACAACATGGGCTATTGCTTGGGTTGCATCTCGGTCCCCTGAGCAGCATCTCACCACACTGAGCAGTGTTAGAGTGAGACGAAGGAGCTTCATCCACATAACCCACCTTGGCTCCTGCTGGAGGAGACCTGGTTTCTACACTGCTTTCTTTAGAGGTCTGAAAAAAAAAATGCCAGTGTCCCCAGTATTCACTTGTACCTTTATTTTGCTGCCCGTTGATATCTTTGTAAATGGTTTTAAAGAAAAAAAAAAAAAAGAGGATACAAAATGCTCTCAAGGAGTTGAGGCTGGCCTGATCTCTCAGAGACATATGTTTTCATGTGGTTTTCAGCTGTCTGTAGGTTTAAGAGATTAATTCCCATATGGCAGATCCAGTTGCAAGTGCCATACACTGTGATCTCTGAGCAGGTGCATCTCTAGCAGTCCCTGTCCCTCCTTCAGAGGAGAATAACAAGCTCAAGTAACGGGAACCTGAAATAAAACTAAGAAAGCACTTTAAGAGAGGGTAACTTACTGAGCTCTGAAATGATCTGTGGGGCATTTTAAGGAGATAAAAAACCTGAGAACACCCAAAAACAATGAGCTGAGAAAGCATTGTGGGATACGAATTGAACTTGTAGCTGCTACAAACAGTGCTCAGCCTCTGAAAAAGACACAGATTTACACGACCCTCACAAACACCCAGCTGTGGAGGCATGCAGTTTTGTCAGTGCAGCTTCTCAGCCATATATATGTTCACCTTCATATTGCCACCCTAGTCATGGTTTCTAAAAGTTCAAATGGGAACAAGAAAACAGTTTTCAGTTTATGTTTTTTTCCCCACTCCCTATAAGCTGACTCACTAAGGGGAAGCTGTCTATAAAAACTTCCCAAAAGTCCAGCAAAACAATTAATTTGAACACCTTTTTTTTTTTTTTTTCCTTTTATTTTTTTTTCTTTCTGTCCCACTATGGAAATGCTTTAATTCCAAGAAGTTATCCCAAAGCAGTACCACCAGTGATTCTGGCTGTTTTGTGCTCATCAGAGCCGTGTAACAGGTGTTACCTTTCTCAGTACACAGCTGAGTATGGTCTGACTTCTCAGCAGCCATGATATAACGTCTGGAGGGAGGAAACATTGGTTAGAACAGAACTGGATGCAACTCTGTTTTTATAGGTGTTGGCTCACTAGATGGGTGTCATTAAAGAAGAGTTCAGTTCCAGAATGGAAATGAATGTTATACTTTGTTACCAGTATATTATAATATAAGGCGAAGTAGCTTAATTTATTAATTAAAGGTCAGGGTAATTACATAGAAATTCACAGCTGAGCTGACTGCTGACCAAGTTGAAAAAAGAGAGAAGAGATTTTGTCATATTTCATCAGACCGTTGCTGACAAAGATTACAACTCTGGTAGGTTTTCATCTATTTTTCATTAGTAAAATGGCTTTCTTTTTTTTCTGTAGGGTCTGGTCAGCAGCACTGAAATCAGCTAAGTTGATGAGTAATAAATCTTTTCTGTGACTCTTCCTGAAGTCAAGGAAGTTACTTGGCTTTGCAGTAACTATTCTACAGCTGTTCACTTGGTAAAACTTAAGAAAAGCTGTCTGAGGTTCTTAAGCAGGAGGAAGTTTAGAGGCATAGCATGATGTTTTACTTAGGGATTTAGTTTCTTTACTGAGGGAATCGTACAGTCTTCTAGACTGGAGGTTCTTCCCACCCACTTAATTTTTTTTTCCTAGTATTCTTTTCCTCTGGGGAATTTTTAGAGAAGCTTTCATTGGAATTGAACTCCTTAAGGAGTGCAGTCTTTTATTGTGCTGGATGCACCAAGAATAGGTGTGCTTTTGGGAATAGGTGCACCAGCACAATATCTCATGCTTGCAGAATCCTTGAGTGAAATTGCAGCTCAGCTGAAGGCAGAGAGTGTTCTGATGTTGACTTTGATCTGCCTTCCCAAACTGCTCATACATAACTGTCAGATGCAGGGACATTCTGTCCACCCTTCAGAAAACAATATACATCATCTAAGACTTTAAGCTTGTTATTGAAGATAAGTATCTATTTTATTTTCTGTGGACAACATATACCACTTGCTTGGTTATGTATTCAAACTATTGATACAGAGACTGCACAGGCAAAGGAGGTCTAAATGTGTCAGGGGACAATATTATTAATATTAGTTCTCACAGTAGAGCCTTAAATTAAGGGCTCTGGCGTGACCAGAGTCGCACTCTGTGTTAACTGGTGCATGTAAAAGCTGTTCTTTATATTGGAAAAATTGCCCAGTGCCTGTAAGTGCAGCTGAGAGAGGAGCTGGGAGAACAGGGAGGTCCCCCTGCTGTCAGGAGGCAGGTGAGCACAGATAGGGATGGTGTGGTGAAACAGCACATCATAGTGCCCTGTGAAACAAATGTCTTTTTGACAGGCAGCGATGGATAACATTAATTATGAAGGCAGGAGATTTAAACAAAGTGAGCAGATTGAAATCCTGAGAAAGGATTAGTCAGAATTTACCTCTGTCAATTTTTGTGTGGGTGGTTATAATTGTAACCACTAGGCAAGGCCTGTGCAACAGCTTGGCTGTTACTATTTACAAGCAATTATTAATAACGCTGTTTAATTGCAAGTTAATTTCCTCTAAGGCAGCTTGTGCTTGAAGCTTCTGTGATTTAAATGTGAAATGACCCTGTTATTGCTTTATTTGATTGGTACTAACTGAGAGTAATTAACATACAAAAGTTAAATCCACTTTAATTAGAAAACCCTTACTACCACCTCTCTAATTAGCATTGAAGCAATAGTGTTTTTGCTGGCACTGAACTGTTCATGTGAAAAGTAGCTCTATGAACCACAGTGAAAGCAAATGGCTTTGGACCAAATACACCTACAGAGGTTTTGCCCTCACTTTTTTGAGATCTGGGGATTTCAAGAGTGTATCTACCCTTAAAAAACATGTACAGGCTCTCATATTTACAAACTACTTTCAAGACACCTGTGTATGTATTTAGCTTTTGTGTTTCACCATTACAGCAGGCTGCTTTCCTGTCCTTAACAGAGAAGTTAAGATTGAGCTAACTTTCCTGAGTTGCACAAACAAAGTCTCATTCACAGTAGGGTAAATTTCTCCAGCTGTTTATGAACTGGAGGTGAACAGCTGATCTCATCTAAAGAATTCAAGCTGGGAAACAAGGAAGGGGGAAGGCTGCTGAGCAGGAGGTGAAATGGGTAATGATGTAACTTACTATGAAGATGGTCATTCAGTAAAGCTGTGTGCTTTACCTGTGTCTGCTTTTACGATGGTGTTTCATTTGCTCTTAGATTTAATTTTTTTTTAACACTGTAGAATAAACCTGTGCTTTTATAACCAAATTGTTGTGCTAGTAGAAGCACACGAAGGTGTTACATGGCTCAAAAACGGAGTGAATGTGCAGGAAGGGGAAGGCAACAGGAAGAAGAATGGAGGTTGTATAGCTTTTGAAGTGAGAAGACAGCTTGCTATGTGGGATAGCTTTTTTAAGTGAGACCTGTAGCACCAGGAAGGGTTATGCCTGTGCACAGCTGCCCACCAAAAACCTCCCAGCTCTGCTGTTGGGAGGAAGGCTCCCAGCAGAGGCAGAACTCAAAAGGAAGGCTACAGCACAGCCTCATGTTGCCATCAGTACCATTGGGCTGTGGATCACAGGCACTATGTCCTCTTGCTAGTGTTCATTGAGATGTCAGCCTTTACTGGTCAAGGTTCCATTGAATGTGTTCAAACCCTCCCCAAACTGTCATTTCTGTGAATGGTGTTGTCCATTGCCTTTATTTTTATTTTTTTTTTTTTTTTTGTCTGGAAAGATCCAATTTGAACCTCTTGTGAATGGCTGCGATGTTACTAGAGAGAGCCAGCAGACCAAATTCACTCTGCCATGGTTGGTTTCTGGTTTTTATTGGGGCTTTTTGTTGGTTTGGTTTGTTTGGTTTGGTTTTTTGTTTGTTTGTTTTTGTTTTTTTGGGGATTTTTTTGGTAGCTTGGTCTGTATAAAACAAATAGAAAACACGATATAAGTAGTTGCACGGAATTGTCTGATGTACTAGTCCATCTCCAGGAGGTTTATTGGAAAGATACAGTCCTACACATATGTTTGAAAAGAGGAAAAAGTAAGCTTTGCATATCTGTCTCGTTTTGAGCTTTGTGTTTTGTTCACGTAAGAGAGTAACCTCTTAAACCGGGGTTGGATTTGGATGAGCTTAAAAAAGATTGCATGTCACAAAGATGATGTTGTTGCTCTAGATTAGTATCTATCAGAGAAGAAGCACAGTTACACTGATGTGCCTGGCTTGGTGGGTACAACTGGCTGAAGTGCCCAGCACATCCCTGGGGACAGCCAGGCAGGGCCAAGTGGCAACCTGTTAAAACTGCAGGTTCTGGGTGACAGTAGAGATCCACCCTGGGCTCCCAGTGGCTTTGTACAAGTTTGCCTTGTAGCTGTTGTGGGTTCACCTCTCTCTGCTTGCACTCTGTCACTTTTAGATTGAAATTACACGTGTTGTGAATATCAACTTCAGAAGCCCAGTGCAGTTAGCAATCAAGGCCTTAATAAGACCAAGATATCTTTTGGTAAAGGAAAGAGTTTGGTTTTTGCTCTTGTTCCCCACAAATCATGTCATGTGAATCGCTGCCTCAGCACTGCATGAGAGCAGAAAAGGAGCTACAGAGTCTGGGAAAATACAATGTTAGTTTCTGAGAGCAATTTCAGTCTGTTTGAGTGAAATCATTAATGGAAAAACTACAATAATTAACTGCTTTCATAAGCTAGGCTTGCAAAAACAGATTTTAACTTCACATCAGAAACTGGAAAGAATGTTACAGTATAGGGATGAGTCTTAATAAGTTTTAAGATTCTTGCAAAGATTTCTAGATTCCTGTTACAGTGTTTGAAATATGAGGAAATATGTATCAGAGCATTCTCCAAGTGCCTATTACTGCAGGGGTAAAAAAAAAAATGTTCTGAACCTCTAAAAATTAATACCTCTTTTAAATTTGTGTGACTTCTGTCAGTAAATGTCTTCCAATACCATGGCTACAAAAATAAATACAAAAAAGTTGTATTTGGTGAAATACAGCAACTGAATATTTTTTTTCATGCTAATAACTGATGGGCCAATGAGACCATCTAACTGATGTAACTTCCATAGCATATTCTAAATTGTAGTAGGTATTTCAGGTGACATTCTTATCTCATATACATTCTCTTTATTAATACTTGTACTGAAAACAACTCTGTGTACCTTTAAGAGGCCATTATCTTTAATTTTCATTACAAGGCATTCAAGTATGTGTGGTTTTTATCACTGCTAGACAAAATGGAGGAGGAAGGTAAATGGAAAACAGGAGCATTAAAGAATCAGTGGGAAGAAAATGTTAACAGAAAAACCTTATTGATAGATCAGATCAGTTACTCTTATGCTTTTTTTCAAAAGTGTAGCTTATATAACTGGTCATATTTAGGCACAAGTCCTTGGCTGAATAGGGTTCTTTGCTCTTAAGTAACGTAGGGTTAAGCCAATGAATGAACAACCAACCCAACCTCTCAGCTAAAAAGAGGAACCTCCCCTATCAACACATGTTTGTAAATGCTAAATGAAAAGGATTCTTTTGGATATGAAGCCAAAATTATTTGTATGCCATGTGTGAACATAGAGAGATGGTTCTTGCTTGAACCATCTCACTTTGAAATGACAGACGATACCAAGCACAGCCCTTCCTCCAGCTGAGGCTCTCAGTGTGCAGCTGTCACTGAGCAGAGCTTTTGGGCAAGAATAACCTCAAGGCAGTGATTTAGAATTAAGAAATTCCTTATCAAACTTGGCTTTCTTTGAACCACTTAGGGCAGTCTTGTCTGTGGAAAAGCGTTCTGTGCAGTTTCAAAACAAAAAATTGAATTGCCAGGTGTTGTGGAATAAACTCAGACAAGCACCAAAAACAAGATCAAAAAACATTTGAAAAGCTTTACTTACCTTTACTGAAATGTGATTTGAATTCACATACTCTCGTGCTTACACAATGGAAATGTAGTTCTATTTCAAAATGTCAACAGTTGAGTGGTAGAAAAGACAAGATATGGAAGCCACAGTGCAAGAGTAAAAGAAATACAGCAGAGGAGAAAAGCTTGTTTCTTTTCATTGCAGAGAAAGTAGTTTAGCCCAAATCCAACTGCACTGGAGTGAGGGAAAAGATACCCATGAACCCCTGTGCAGCTGGATTAATCCTTCAACTGAGATAACTGAAGTCCTTATTGGATCATATTCTACATCTCATTCTGAGTATATTGTTAAGCTTTTCCAGCTCATGCTGCTTTAAATAACATGGGTAGTGCTCAGCATTTTGGTAGGGGTTTTTTTGTTGTTTGTTTGTTTGTTTGTTTGTTTTTTTAATCATGGGAGATGTCCCTGAGTGTGAGAAAGAAGAAACCTGTCACCAGGGGGTAGAGCTTGGATCAGCACATTGAAAACCTATTCTCTGAATGCTGTGGGAGATTTGGATCATTTTGTGTAAATGTACATGGAACCACTGGCTAAAACCCCTCAGAGTGATCATGAACTTCTGGCAATCAGAATATCTGCATTCATTATCAGGAATTCATGTTTAGATTCATGACAGGTTTTGCATGTTTATTAAAACCGAGGACTTAATTGGAAAACCAGAAGTGTTAACTGACAAAAAGATCCTTAATTTTGTTCATATATCATGAACGTGACCTAAATAGAGTTGCTTTAGCTAAAGGAGACCAGATTTATTGTAGGGGGAGAAAAAAAAGTACTTTTACAACAAAATTAGGTCTACATCCCATTGCTGAGCAGTCATTAGTTTTTATAAATTCCTTCCTTTTTCCAGGTTCTAATTGGTGGCCTGTTGGGAGCTCTGAGTGCAGAACTGTCAAAACAACCTCCTTTTTTAAACTTTTTTTTTTTTTTTTGTCACATTCCACTACAATTAGAGAAATGATTATAGTAACAAACACAGTACCAGCTGTTTGAAGCTTAATACTATTTAAGTATTACCATGCCTTTATTTTAAAGGTACTAAAACATATGGAAATCATAAGCCATTTCTCTCTCTTTTCTCCATTAAACTAAACTTTTATATTCAGATACTAAGCCTGTGTTTGAAGAAGGGGAAGGGGGGGGGGGGAAGAAAGGAATATTTCAGAAATGTCCTGTAATAACTCCAACTCATCTGTCTCATTCATGCAACTTGCATACCCTTTTCTAGTCCATCTCTTTCTTGACATTAGTTCTCTGGAAACAGAGGAGTGACAAAAAACAGGTTGGTGCAGCTCTGACAGCCTAAGAATCAATAAATGACAATAAAAAGAATAATAACAGTAATAAAGATTTTTTTTTTTTTTAAATGCTCTTTTCCTTGAGAAACTCCTTGAGGCAGCAGATGTATCTTTTCTAGATGGGGCTACATTGAGGCTTGGGCAGCTACTGGAACTAATTTCTCTCCCAGGATTCAAATTTTCTGCAGTGGAAGTTGTTTTCAGAAAGATACTTCTTTTTCTCACTTCTCACGTGTGTTTTAAAAGAGAGTTTATATAAAGGCAAGAAAGGAACGTACAGCAGTAAGTAATTTAGATATATATATATATATAAAAAAAAACCTTACAGCCAAACTTGCCCTGTGCAATATTACTCAGAAATCTGCAGAGCTATTCCAGGGATTAAACTAACCACAGAGCTTGCATTCTTAGTTGTACAGAGCTAGCTTTCTGCCAAAGTACTTTAAGACTTTGGCATCTTTTGCTTTCATGTAACCGGGAATCAGGTCCTATGGCTTTATTCTCTCCACTCAGAGCTCTGTTCAGTGAAATCCCTGGGCTTTGCTTTCCGTGTTTATGATGGGTGGGAGGAATGCTTTAGCAGGAGGCTCGAAGGAAGAGCAAAGCCAGGGATAAGAGCTGGCTCGGTATTCCAGTGTGTAATCAGGTTCCTACTGGGGCATCTCGGTGTCTCGCAGTGGTGTAGCAAAGGGAGGTCCTTCATGCCCCTCAGGTAGCAGTCCTTCCATTCCCATCTTTCACAGCAATCAATTTCCTGCTGCATAAGAAGACTGTGGGTCTTGGTGATTTACTCTCTGTAAACACCGTGTTATGTTCCCATGTACACAAGCCAGCAAAATGTCACTGCACTCAGAACCAAATGCCCCGGGGTTGTCAGAGAGGGTTTTGTGGTGCTGGTTTGGCTTTGGTAATTTGCCTTCCACCCTGGCTTGGCTGGCAGCACGGGAATGCCAGTGGCTCAGCTGGCTGGGGCTGCCTTGCTGGGAATGTGCAGCAGGTGCAGCTGCTTCTTGTCAGCTGAGAGTCCTGCAGGGTCCCCAAAACAGTTTTGGTTTTGTTGGACTGGAGATTAAAATCTCACTGAATAATCTCTGTGTTTTTAATTTTTTTTAAAGTATTAGGAGGCTGTGGCTGGTCTCCTTTTAAATGTGGAATAAACAACAGGCATAAAAACTGCTACTACCCTGGTCAAATGCAGAAAGTAGCACTCTCTTGTTCTCAGAAGTTCTTAAGTTCAGATCTTATGATGGGGATTACTTCCTGTAAATTCTAATTAAGTGTGGTTATATCAACACATGCTTTACAAATATTAGTAATGAAACTAAAAGGAAAGAGAAATTTAAGATAGGAGAAAAATATTTAGGTTTATTTTGGGGGGAAAAGCAGGGTTTTTTTTACTTGTGAGTGTTTTCAACAGAGCGTTATGAGTGGATACTTGGCTACATAAAATTTTTTTTCTTTCTTTTTTTCCCCCTCTCCTTACCTCCTTACTACTTTAAGTTTTGAAAATTAATCCTTTCCAAGAGGCTGGGGGTTTTTTTTGTTTGTTTGTGTTTTTTTTGGTTTTGTTTTGGGTTTTTATTTTGGGGTTTTGTTTGTGGTTTGATTTTCCTTTTTTTTTTTTTTTTTTTAATGTTGAGTCAGTAGACAACTGAGCTATTTCACACTTGGGGAGCCAAATTTTGTCTCCTGTTGCACATGTTCAAGCCTAAATTTGGGCCCCTGATGTTTCAACAGAGACAAGATTACTGCAGGCACAGAGTATTGAAATGTGCACTGAAGCTCTTGCAGGTATGCTGGGGAGATAATACTTTCCAAGATGGGAAACCATTTCACCTTCAGTGAAGAGTTTCACAGAAATAAATCTGATTTAAAAACCCCAGCAGAATTAGAGAACAGAAGATGTGGTTTAATTGCTTAACAGAAGGCCAAGAGGAACTTTAAAGTAATCCCTTGAAAGGGCAACCAAGCCTCCTCTCAGAGGAGCTTAAAATGTGCTAGAGTTAGTGTTGCAGGTCATCACTGTCCCCATGACACTCCCTCGCTCTGGCCTGACCCTCCCTTGCTCCCAGAAGAGCATGACTTGATGATCTCAGTACCATTTCAGGATGAAAAATCCAACTCTTTCTCCACTGAGACAGAAGTGAGGGAAGGCAGAGGATTGACTGGGGGCAGAGCTGGAGCAGTTCAGACTCTATCAATATACTAGACATGTGAACCCTGTGAGAATTATGTATTTATAGTTAATAAATTTATAAATATTTTATATATATATATATGCTATTTAATTTTAGTTGTGAACCGAATGCCTTTAACTTGTAGTTTGGCCCAAAGCAGCCTCTTTCCTGGTGCTAGCTCAGTGAGGCCATTTAGACAAATACATCTGTCACTTTGTGCTTTGCAGCTGCTCATGCACAGCCCCAAGCAAGCAACAGCATTCTCCTGAGATGCTGGGAAGGACACTGAGGTGACCCCTGTTCTCTCTCTGCATAAACTGGCTCCCACAAGACCACGATCAGCAATGGATGAATAGATGAACCCCAGTGTACAACTTTATCTGAATGGTGACTTTGGCAGCTCAAAGTTTCTCTCTCTTGTTTTTTTTTTTTTTTTTTTTTGTTTGTTTTGGTTTTGTTTGGTTTTTTTTTCTTCCCCTGAAGCTTCTCTGCTAGAAAGAATATGGTATCCCACTGGGATGATTGAAACCAGTTGGCTGATTTGAAGTGGGCATATTAGATAGTATGGCACAAGACAGGAGATGCTCTGAGAGCTTTGTCTCCTCTATCTGCTCTACTGTTCCACCAATTAAAAAGCAAACAAGCCAAAAAACCCACAAACAAACAACTAAAGCAAAAACAAGACATGTAGTTCCCCTTCCCCAACCATATTTATCTTGAGAAAGCCATATTGAACACTGCGAGTCTTGGGTTTTTTTGGCTTCAGACTTAAAGCTGGGGAGTGGTCATTTTGGAATGGCTTCTTTTAATTGTGCTAAAAGATACCCCCTGCTTGGAGTTTTGTTATGAAGGCTTAAAAATCTAAAGCAGAACATATGTGTTGCTGAGAGAGGATGTTTTTTGCTCCAAGTGTACTAGAAAGGTGCCTGTACCAGAGAAATACAAGATCGGATATTCAACACTTTTTTTTTTTTTATTTTTATTTTTTTTATGTTCTTAAAGAAAAAGAAAAAAAAAATAAATACTTTTCCTGAGGAGATGCAAATAGAGTACCACACAAGTCCATGAAGGGATGTACTTGGAGTGAGTAATATCTGCCTATTAAAAATGAGCAGACTGTATGTTCTCTCCAGTGCTTCCTTCTAGAGTTGCATTCTGGCACCTTTTAGTGTGAAATGGAGTGAAAATCACAGCCAGCTACTCAGCACTGTGAATGCAAGGAGGTGAGTTGCCAAAACAGAAGCATAAGGCCACGTGATCTGTGCAACCACTTTAATTAAGCTGCCCAATGGCTCCTCTTGAGGGATCTTACAAAATGCAACCTGGATGTGTGAGAGTGATAAACCAAGTGGTATGTGACATATCTGACCCTCAGGGGCAATAAATTATTTCCAGCTTGGTGCGTGATACAAGAATTTTTCATACTTGCTGAGTACTTAACTGCATTTAGATGATACAGATTATCTTATGGAAGATAGCTGGAAGCTTAACAGTATCCAGACCATTTTGATAGTAGAAGTTGCTATTTACCGATATGAATTGCTTAGCATTGCTCTTACTGAAAGATAGAACCCTTTATGTCGGAATGATAAACCAGACAGAGTTTAGATCATAAAGATGAGCCTGAGGTGTTATAATGTCCCTGTTTGAAGGTTAATTGCAACACAGCCAGGGCGCTGGAGGACCCAACCCACAGGAATGCTTTCGTGGGGCCAGGTCAAAAATAAAAGTGGGATTTGGCCTGCACTGGGCTCTGCTGTTTAAATATTTGTTCCTGAAACAATCTGTTTGGGTTCTAAACCAACACAACCCTCTGCAGCACCTGTTTATTGGTGGGTACCCATTGGTTTGAAAGTAAAACCTGAACTTTTAATTTTGCTTGGAATGTGCTCTGGTCAGAATTCAGGGATGTTCTTCTCCTCTCCCTTTCTCTGAGTGCTATTAAAATGCTGTTATTGAGTTTGATGATAAAATCTAATATGAGGCATTTGTCAGACTTCTGAAGAGAGACAGCAGTGTAACTCTTCCATTTCAAAGGTATTCGGAATTTTCTGTGGATTAGCTTTGGTCCCACAAAAATCTATTTAAAAGACCAGTATGGCTTCTTCTCTGTGCTTCGTAGCATGAGACTGGCTCATAACACAATACATTTCAAACATGAGAGGAAAGAAAAAGACCACTTTTGCTAAGCCACAAGCATTTTGTACAGAGATATGTTTTGATTCAGCTTCCTTCATCCACCCCAGCCTATAATTTGCTTTGCTTCAAGCTTTGTAGGACTATGCACAACATGTGTATGTTTTTGGCTGGTTATTTCAAAACAATCTTTAAAGCTTAAAGGAGGCAACTTTGAATTTTAGTGGGGGAGAGAAAAGGAGACAGTGATTTGGAAATAATCAAGGGACATGCCCAATTAATGTTTTTGTTCAAAATACTAGAGATGGCTCTAAAGACCCATATGGACTTGGGGAGGGGGAGGGTGTAGTACTGTAGTACTGCTACTCCACTTTTTCACAGAGTGCTTCACGTTGGAAGGGACCTGTGGAGGTCTTTTTGTTCAACCTTCCTGCTCAAACATCATCACCTAGACTTGATTGCTCAAGACTGTGTCCAAAAAGCTTTTGAAGATATCCAAGGTGAGAGACTCTACAACCTCTCTGGGTTGTACAACCTGTGCTCAGTCAGTCTCATAGTAAAAAGCTGTTACCCAGTTCATATCCTTTTTGGCTTGTAAGGATTCTGTGAAGCATTAGTAAAGCTTTTGATTGACTTTAGTGGTATCTACTAGGTGGACAGTAGGAGGGAGAGAGTCAAGCCCCTGTAGCCTGCAGCTGTTGAGGGTGAGTGTTCAACACTTTGAATCGCTTAAGCTTTTCCTTAGGCTTCTGCAGGGACCTCAGCTGTGAGCAAAGCTGTCTTGGCAATCCTGGCTTCCAGCTCTTTCCCCACCTCTCTTCCTCCTCTGCCACCAAGAAGTAACCCTGGCACACCTGAACGTGGATATGATTATCCACCTCACCTAATCATTGCGTTTATTCAGTGGTTATTGCCCACTTACAAATCTCCCCTTAGTTTGAAAACAAATTTGACATAAATCATATGACATGAGAGGAATGGTGTTTGTTTTGAGGGCTTTGGTGGGTCGAGAGCGGAGGGAATGAGTGTCCCTCCTCCTTGTACTCAGGGCATTCTTTTCTTTCTGTGTAGAAGGTGTCTGTGTGGGGAGAGTGATTTATACTCTGGTGTCACAGACACAAGTAGTTAGATGGAGAACTTACAGCTTACTAAAACATGTCTGCTGTTGCAAAGCAAAGGGAACACCTGTAAGAGCAGGTAGCTTTATGTTTATACCTGCTTTAAGCCTCTGTGCAAACTAAAATGAGGGAAGTGCTCTTAGAGTGTGTCTGGAGCTGGTGAGCAGCTGGGAATCCAGCTTTGATCAGAACTCAACCTGCCAAGGTTTTGTTTTGTTTTTTTTTTCACTTGGTTGTTTTTGGATTTTAAAATGTGTCCTTCTGTTACACACCCAAGCACCTCCTTTTAGGGAATCTGTCTGAGATGCCCATGGTGCAGCACTCAGGGCGCATTCAGAAGTAGCATCAGCAGTTCAAATCTATGCAAAATATTTTGGCTACTTGCTTTTTTATTTTTTTTATTTTTTTCTGCTGTATTTAATAGCTTTTTTAACGTCCTGGCTTTCTGGATTAGCAGAGGGACCTAGCAAATGGAAGCCAAAGGGCTCTGTGTGCATGCTCATGGGTGATAGGCACAAATTAGAAGGGCTGTGGGAAAGAAGCCCCCGAGGAACAGCTGCTGTGCCATGTGCATGACTGTGTTGGGAAGGGGGAAGGCAGGTGGTTTTCTGATCAATAATGTTATTCTGGTCAGAGCCATCTCAGGGATGCAGTTATGGATTATGTCCCTTTCACACACTATGAATTTATGCCTCTATCCCCATAGGAGGCTTGGACTGCAGTGAATTATACTTGCATTGCTACAGTATGGTTCAAATTATGTGAGTAGGCAAGACTTATTTCCAGTTTTTTAATGAAACAATAAGGACAGATCCAAAGACTGTCAAAATTAATGGCAGGAATCCTGTGGGCTCCTTTCCATTTGTTCAAGAGCCACCTAAGAGGGCACATTATCCTCTAGAAAGAATTTTAAATATAAATTTCTATGACTTGTGGACTTACATTCCCTCTCAGGCTAGTGAAGAAGACCCCTATTATTACTTCTGGGAGGTGGTTCAGATTCTGGTACTGGATGTGAATTCTTTTAGAATGTAATTAGGAAATATATCACTTCAGTATTTTTTTATTGTAAACATACATCACTGCAATACACAACTGTTACGAAAGAAATATCCAATATTCTGGAAATATGGAACAATCCTACTTGTTTTAAGAACAGAAGGCAGGCAACTTTTCTTCAGGATCACAAAAATATGCCTCTTGATGCTGAAAGTATGCTTTGCATTAAATTCTAGAGTCAGTGGGTCTAGGCCCACGTATGTGTTGGCGAGAGCGTGGCTGTTGGATCTATAGCGTGTGGAGATGGCAGCAATCCTGGGAGGCTGATTAATGAAGATGGGCACGTTGAGAAGTAAAACCATCCTTTCCCCTGCCAGTCTTGTGGAGTTTTTTTGTTTTTTTTTTAAAGACATCTGTGCAGCTTGCCTGTATGCAGTGTTTTTATGTGCCTTTAGAAGTATGGACACGAGTATCTAATAATGTTGCCGGTGCACTATGTACTTTTCATGATGTGGTTTGCTGTTTCAAACCCTTCCAGTGCAGAAGAAATCACTGCCCCAGTTGGAAACCAATTACTTTTTGTATAAATTATTAATTATGTGATATCCTTTGCCCTTTCCTGAAAAAGAAGTTTCAACTACTATTTGCCAGATCCCAGGCACAGATTACTTGTGTGTACACCTGTGTGTAGATTTAATTGATCTAGTGTTTCCTCTTTAGTTATTTGTCATCTTTCATGTAGCTATTATTTTTGGGCAGTGGGTCCCATAAACACTGTTCTGCCTTATGGCAGCACCGTGGCTGAATTTCCCCTAGAAAATGGTCATTTGTGAAAATAAAAGCATTTAGCAGAGATGAGATTTAGACATTGCTGAGGGGAAGGTGGGGGAGAGGTTATAGCATTTTTCTAACTAAAATACTCTAACTGTTTGCCCCAAATTCATGGGTTTTTTTTTCTTTCCTTCTACCTTGTAAAAATCTGTCTCTACCTGGAAAAAATAGTTACCATGCAGGAAAAACCGGGCCTTGTTTTGTCCAAATGGATATTTAAGTTGAGATTTGAGGTCAGATTAATTATTTTCAGGATTTCCTTTTATGAAAAATCAGATTTCTTTCAGTCTGAATCCACACAAATGACCAGTGTCAAAATGGTTTAATTGACATGCATGCCAACTTCTGGATGCTTTTCCCTGAAAGCCATTTTGTCTGGTGCCATGGTGACCTAACTTTCACTGAGGTAACAATCTAGCTGAGATCCTGCAGAACCCAACAAGTGGTACCCTCCACATGAAGGTGTTGCCATGACAATAGCTGGCTCCAGAAGCTTTGACAAAGAGCACTCAAAAGATGTGTTTCTGTCCACTCTGGAGCACAGGTGGACAAAGAATGACCGTGGTCCTGGAAAGGTGTTGATTCAGGCCACCCCACAAAAGCTGCTGTATCACTTTCTGACCTCCTGCACCTTCCTTTTTGGGAGGGCTGTGCAGCAAAATGACATTATTAATGGCATGCAAGACCCAGCTATAAAAAAACTAGTGGTAAAGCTATAACCAGGACATGATTTCCTGCTGAGCTATAGCAGATTATGCCAAAAAACAGAGCTGTCCTGTCCTGGGCTGTGTCCCTGTTTTGGGCAAGATATCTGAGCACCAGCACTTCTGGTTTGATCCTAGGTCTGCTTTCACTACTCCCTCTGTCTTTTGCCTTGCACAGCTCTGTTTGAGGGGTAGGATGAGGCTCAAAAACGAGGAAAGAAGACAAATTTATCCCTGATTTAACCTGACTCTGGACATAGTCCCATGGGAAGGGCTCACATGGTAGCAGTGGTCTTTGGCCAGGAAAAGGGTTTAAATGTAGCCACAGCCTTTCTCATGCACTTTAATAGCACTTTTGAACTGGAGGAAAAAAGGCATAATTCATTGTTTCTAATTAATTTTGGATATGATTTTCATATTGATTTTCCCAGTTTACAATTAAGCTTCTTGAAGCGTAGGCTTGGAGTTCATTGCTTTTTGTTGTTGTTTTCTTAGCAATCATATTTATTAAAGTAGTCCATTTGGAATGGGATATTCATCTTTCAAATTTACAAGCAGATACTCTTGGGATCACAAGGAAATTTTTTCCTGGAAGCATCTGGAGTACGTGGTTAACATGTATTCTTTTCTTCCTGAGGCCTGGGTTTTAGGGTGGGAGAAAAACTTCTGTTAAGACTTTATATTATTTTCTTATTTCACACACATTATGCAAGTATATATGCACCTTTCCTGCATACAGCACTGATAACTTTGTAAGGCAAGTCTGACTTTCTTTAGTGGTTCCTTTGTGCTCCTAAATTTCAGAAACTGAGTATGCAACAAATTAAGCACTGGAGTCCTGGGTTCCTTCCGCCACCTGTTAGGGACTTTTAACTTCCTCAGAGCAACTACTTGGTGTTTAACAAAAACCTGTAATTGAACCTGACAGCCAAGCACCTGAAGTTGTTAGAAATCCTGCTCTGTGCAGTGTCTTGTCTTGACTGTGGTAGCACCTGACTGCTCTCCACAGCCAGAAAAGAACCAGATGACTTCTCTTAGTCAACATAAAGTAAATACAGTCAAAAATTCTGTTACCATCTCTCTTCAAGGAAAAGTTACTGAGATAGTTACTTACCTGATCGCTTGGTTTTTAAGATCTGACTGTGTGTCTGCACAGACCCCCAGAAGTGTGAGTGTTTTAGGGTTGTTGCCAATGTGGATTCAGCTGATACCAAATTTCACAGGCTTTGGCCTACACCTGACGAAGAGGAAGCACCTGAATTCAGGTGTTACCAGTGCTGAATAGAGTTTATGAAAGCAAATGAGAACACAGTGCACGACTTTGGTGCATGGCCAAAACTGAGCCTAACCCTGAAAGCTGTCACTCAGGGGCAGACTTCAGCCTCAGGATTCTTGTAGAAGCAACTGGGGAGAATCTCAGGTTTTGCAGTTTGGGTTGAGGTTACCTATTTCTAATTCTGCTTAATTCCACATCTATAATCTTGTATGGAAAGGACAAGAATGGTGTAATTGGAGTCAGATCATGAGTGGTGAGGAGCCAATGACGTCTCTGACCTGCTGTAGGCTATTACAGTCAGAGAGGAATGCAGGTCTTGAACTTGTGCTCTGTCCTTGAGGATCTCTTGGTGCACGCCCTTAACCACTGGAGACAGCTCTGCAACAACTGCCTCCCAGAAATGATGTTTTCTTTTGCTTACAAATGTGACTCTTCTCACATAGGTTTGATTCTGGCCAACAGTACTCACGCTGCGTGATGAGCTCAGCCTGGCACCCCTGGGTAATGGGGATTAAACTCAGCCAGAATTCCAGTAAAATCCTTGAATCACCATTCAAACTATTCTCCTGATTCCCCTGAGAGAGAGCAGTAAAGCAGTTGAGGAAACCAAGAAGGACTTGATGGTTCATTCCATAGCTCTTTTGTGAACTTGAATCAGAGTAAGCTGAATGTACAGCTCTTTCCTCCTACCTTGGGAGTAACATTGTCTATGTAATACTCAGCCCTCCTCAGTGGTGCAGGTGTGGTGTAGTGTAGGGATACCAGAGTAGCCCAAAACTGTCACTTGGTGACACTTTGATGGCAGTCACTGTCATTGCATTTGGTAGTTTGTTCCAGTGATTAATTACTCTATTGGCTGCCCAAATTCTAGCCTAAATGTAGATGACAACCCTGCTGCTGCAGGGATTAAGCCACCGCTAGGAGCCAGTCCCTGCCGCCTTCACTGATGTTGACTCATCCTTTGTAATACACGGGCATTAATCAGGATGAGCAAATTCAACAAAATCAGGCCTAGCTATATATTCACAGTAACTTATGTAAGAGCTTTGGGCATCCTCTGTATCCTAGAAATGTGAAGAAAGTACTTGCTTTCATTAAAATGGAAAACACATTTATCAATTCCTGCAGTTTAAAGGGAGTCATTAACTTTCACTGGGATCACAGAGTAATTTAGATTGATTTGATGTGAATTATGAAAATTGTAGAAGCCAGAGGAGGAAGCAAAAGGCATGAGGTGGTTCTGTCTTTACTGGGTTAGGTCCTGGATGCTGATTGCTTCTTGTTCAGGGACCTGTAAAATTTTTATAAAACACAGTAAAATATTCAAGTTTTAGGCACACAATGATAGAGCAACCCCTGTGACTGGTGAGAGTTGTGGGCTGAAGCAGCCAGTACAACTCACAAGTTCTGCTTAATAGAAACAAGAACTAGTCCTTGGTGGAATCATCAAAGAACAACTTCTCTGATTCCATGTAACCACACAGGCAGAAAGGTGGCTCAGGGTTCTGATAGTGCCATCTTGAACAAATTACCCATCTTTCCCTGGTCCATAAGTAAAGACCACACTGGTATTAGTGACATGCCATGTGGACCAAAGCCTGCTTTGACTGGATTTAAAGATTGATGCATTTTGGCAAACCAGACAACTGTCTGAATGAACCACAGAACTCACCTGTGTATCAACTCCTCTGGATAAGTGAAAACCACTTCTGCAATGACTCTTCCTTTCTTTGAACAGTGCAGGACAGCTAAGCAAAATACTCTCTGGGCAACGGTTGTTAATATTAGAAAGAATGTCTGGAAGTCTTCAGGATATTGTATAAACTTGCATTTTGATAGCAGGTTCTTCCTTAGCTGCATAGAAATAATATTGACTAAAAAGGGAGATTCTGAGTTTTGAGGCAAGTAAAGCTCATTATACCAGTTCAGCAGAAGAAAAGGTTTGCATGGAAGCCACTCATATTGTTCCAGACCACAAATCAACCAAATCAATATTGGATTTATAAGGTCACATAAAATTTAGGGTTTTTCAGGAGGAAAAAAAAAAAAAAAAGACTTACTTTATGGCACTATAAAATAAAGAATTTACTATCACTTTAATATTCTGTGAAAGTAATGAGAGGATTTACAGTGGACTGAAAGATAAATATTGCTTTTGTTTATAAAATGCCTGCAGGTATATAGAAAAGAAATGCAGAAATTGATGTTCAGATTTTTTTAAATTAATGAATGCATGTTTAGTACTAATGTGGGATGGATAGACATGTGTTTATATATATAGAGATACATATTTTTAAAAAATATTATCCCCAAAAGCATTTTTGAATCATGTTGTTTTATTATAAGCTGATTTTCTGATTTAAGGATTAGCTTTGATTGCATCACTGCTGAGAGTTACAAAAGTCAGAAGCTGTAGAAACCTCTTTGAAAACCAGCTAAAGACATATGAGGAATTCATAGTTCTATAATGCCCCCAAATTGCATATACAGAAAGCTTAGGGTTAGAACAATAGTGTAGTATACAGTATTACTGTACACAAAGACCTTCTAACAATAATCTGATTTGCCATAATTTGATATATTGTTTCTTGACAAACGGGAACTCTGTAGTTTTTATTCACCCAAACTTTGTGCCTACAATTCTTTGTCTTACTTTCAACAAATGTAACCCCTACAATATTTTAAGACAAACTTTAGCATTATTGTATCTGAGCTGCTGTCAGATCAGTAGAACTATAAAGATATACTGAATCAATTCAAACACTTTCATAAATTTGTGTTAGGGTTCCTCACAGGGTTCAGGAGTCTTTTTTCCTTCAAGCAGTAGACCTGCATCATGCAGTGATATTGCTCTTGGACAGCTTCTCCAGTACTGGCAAGAGTTGCCCTGAGTACAAGAGTTTCTTTATAACAGCTCTTATCTGAATGTATCACTATAATCTGCTTGCCATTCCTGGACACCAGCAGTGAAATTCCCCAGTAGTCCAGTGCAGTAGAAAGGTGTGGGGAATCTGAGTGGCTCTGGGAATAAAGATAATTGATTTAGTGCTGGGTTTGCCTGTGCAGTGGAGGCATCTTGCAGATCCCAGCTATTATTCTCCCATTCCTAATCTACAGAGATTTACTCAAAACATTAGTTTCAGTGACACTTTTGGTTAAAATGATTCAGAGCAGAAGACAAATAGGAAAATAAGAATTTAGAGTGGCTTCTTTTGTGCTTGTGAGGATTTGAGATGCGCACACATGGATGCTTGACCGACTCAGAATAGGTCATTTCATGTTACCAGATGTGTTAAAATAACAGTCTCAGAGATGTTTATTTAAGAATCAAAGTTAGTTCATTATTTTGGGTTTACTTTAGTAAGTAAGTAGGTCTTTAAGCAAGCCAGTCTGCTTATTTTGACTGAAGTATCCAACTTTCACCTCTCCTTGTGAGAGAACTGAGGGTAATCATGCTGCAGCAATGCCAAGCAGGGTCACAACATGCTTTAAGAAGAACTTTGTTATTTAGAATATTTTGGAATACGAGTTGAGCCAGTGTTTACTTTCTACTTTTAAAGTGCCTGTCCTCAAACACCAGATACTTACACAGATGATTATAAATACAGGAAAAATATAAATAGTGGCAAAGCCTTTCAGATTAAGCCAGATTCCAAAACATAAGTAGCCAGCAAGAGGACAAATCTCTTTCACCAGATCAAGGTTTGTCTTTATTCCCCACATTTTTCCTTTTGTCAAGATTTTTAGCAGGTAAAGTTGTTTTACAGGATTCCTTGACACTTAGCAGATTTTGGTATGGACCTGAGATGGCTGAGGAGAAGACCCTGAATGGAAACATCACCCCTACTATTCCCCTCTGTCCCCTCTGGAACCTGATAGCATTTGCAGTCCTGCCAGTTTGAACTGTCACAGTAACTCCAGGATAATTTCACAGCCTACTAAGTTTCGGACCACACAGGTCACAGAAAGCAGAACTGTCAAATCTCATGGTCGGAGTATGCTTTTGTCCCCTAGAACTTCTTCCTGTGTCAACCCTCATCCTTCCTACATGTTTAGGAGAGAAGAGAGTTCTTCAAATGTGAACCAGAAAAGTCATGAAGAGTCTTTCTCATTTCAGACAGTGATGTGTGCATGATGTAAGTCTTCTCATACCGTTGCCAGTGAGGCAGTCTTAGTATTTTGTCTCTTGTGACAATAAAAATGGGTTTATTAAGCTCAGAGTTTTAGGATATCATTAACTGCATTGTTTTCCTGTTCCTCTAAAATCTGGTATTGAGTTACCACAAGTCTACTGGAGTTTGCAGCAGTAGAGTTGTACATTCTCCAGGCTTTGCTCAGCATCCTGACAAAGTTGAAAAGATTTATTAAAATTGATGGTTTTCTGATGCGTGTTCCTGGTCTTGGAGTACAAGAATTAGCCATGTAGAATATGGATTAACAGGCTAAATTCAGGTAAAAATCTAATGATTTTTTTTTTTTTTTAAATTATCCAAAGTACTGAAAAAAGCAAACTTGGGACCAAATGTGCTCTTAGTTTTTGCCAACCTTTCTCCAAATGAAAAACCAGGCATTTTAACTTGTGAATTCTGGAGGAAAGCCAAGGCTCTGTAACCCTATTGCATATTACTACAACTACTTCATCCTGCCATCACCTATAGCAATGTGGCATGTTCTTGCCTGCAAAGTTGGTGGGGAAGGTTTTCTATATTTTATAGTCATGTAATACTGACCTAAGCATAAGCATCTTCACCTAAAGTTTTTTTTTCTAGAAGTCACTCTTTCTGTGTGTGAATGTTGATTGTTTCTTGAAATGGAGGAAAGAGATCAAAATGTGAAAGACAAGTGTGTTTTTAAGTACATCAGGAAGAGGAGTTGGAGGAGAGGGGGGAAAAAACCCCTCACCTTCCTGAGACAGGGATAGGAAGATTTTCTTTCACAGCCAGTGAGATAATTTGTCTGTTGTGACCCTGTATCTACTGGAAGACATGCACTTTGCTCTGTTTCCATGAGGCCCATGGAAAAAAGGAAAATTAATTGCATGGTTAAATTTCACTCTTCCTGACATGTTATTCCTGTGTTACGTGAAATGAAAATTTTTCAGCTAGGGCAAGGCACGAGCTCAGCGTTCAGCAGCAGGTACCTGCCAAATCTGAAGAATTAAATAAAGAGAGAGAGGAGGAGAGAAGGGGAGCTGATTTATTCCATCTCAGTAAAGAATTTGACTGTATGTAACAGCTGGACAACCTATGATTTTTTACACGTGGATAGCCTCAGAAGCGGCCAGAAATAATAATGCAGTTTGGGCATTCAGTGAGTATGAGAAATTTTTACCCAGAACGGTAAAGACAGAGGGGGAGTTACAAGTCTTTTAAGTGAGTTTTTGCATTAAAATAGTGTCACAAATAGCTACTGCATGGCAGGGGTGATAAACTAATGCTAGGGGACAGCCATTATGAGTATCACAATAACCTCTGACAGGTGCCAAATGAAATCTCTAAATCAACATCTGCCTTCAGAGGCTGCATATTCCCAAAAGGAATATTCACTCTTCTGCTCTTATCTCCTGCTCCATCCTCTTCTACCTGCCAACAGCTGTGAGGGCTGGCGAGCTGCCCAGAAGGCTCTTTGCTTTCTAAATTAAAGAGGCATGTTAATTTGGGAAGACTTCTTCCAAACTCTGGTAGGTGGTGGATATGCCATGATTCTGTCTCATTCATGTTCTTCTTGAGAAGAGATCCTTCTTCAAAATACACATATATTGAGACATATCTGATGAGCCAAGGCTGATTTTTTTTTTTCCCCCCTCCAGTTTCCCAGGCTAATTCTGTTCTCTGATCAGGTGCTGGCAATATGGCACCCAGTATTGTACCTGTGCACTGATTTCATTTTGTTTATTTTTCTGGCACATCTATTGAAAGTATTGGAATGAAGTAGTTTTACAAAAGTGGGGATAGCTGTTCTCATTTGGGAGAATATGTCTGGAGCTAGAGAAGGTGCAGCCAGGATGGCAATGAGAGTCCTTGCCCAGAGCAAGAAGTCCTCTGGGCATGATTTAGAGCAGCCTTGACACTATTCTAACCTGTAATATGGAAAGGTAAAATGTCTTCCAGCTGCCTGCTGGATCTGGAAGCAAGACACTTCAGCAGCCTTCCCTTGTGAGGCCCTGCAGAAACTACGTTCAGTAGCAGAGAGAGCTGCTTAATTTAAAGGAAAAAAATCTGGGAATTTTAAGAAAAGTTTCAGAAATAATGTGCTTTGGGTTTTGAGGTTCAGAAGAAAGCAAGGGATGGAAACTCTTTGGAAAATAAAAGGAAAAGGGATCGTGCGAGCCTCAGTTTAGCTTTCCAAAATTGTGGAGTCTGCCAGGGAGGTCTATGCCGGATTACAGACCCAAGGGAACAACAAACCCAGTTGGATTAAACTGTCTTTCCTGCCAGCTCACTGAGACAAGTGGGAAGTCCGAGGTTTTTAATCTCCTTTCAAGTTTTCTCTGGATTTAAGTTGGTTTAGTTAGTTCGCTTGTTCCCTTCCCCCCATCATCCCGCCATTTAATAGGAAAACGAAGGATGAAATGTTGAGTCTCTCCTCTCTTATTAAAATACCCCCCAAACAAGTACAGAACAGAGCAGAGAGAAATAACCCCAGTGACCACCAGCCAAAACTCACAAGTAGTATGTGCATATCTGAAATAGTTGGTGCGCTCGCATAGGAAATCGCTGGATATTTTACACCTCTTGCAGCGGTTTAGTGACTGGCTGTGGAAGCTCATTCCCCACTTGAGAAAGTCACGAATTATACAGTTTTTACATCTGTTGAGCATGTTGTGCTTCTCAATCATCCAGCTATACTGAGCCCTAAGTTTTCAGCCTTCACAATGAGATCACTGTTTTCAAGCACGTTCTGGTGGCATTTTGTCAAGCCATGTGTGTTTTCAGGATGGGGGCAGGGAGGGAGGAACAAAAGTATGCTGCCGTTTCACAGGATTACAATCTACTTTTCAGCCTACATAAAACTGCGACTGACCCATCAACAAGAAATATTCTTTGTTTACTACTTCTTCCCTGCCTTGAAACGGTCTGACTTTTGTTAGAAGAGCATAAAAGGGAGGAATATGTTTCTCACTTTTGATTTCAATACCTGACAATCTTAAAAAAACCCCAAACCCTAACCAAATAAAACACCCAATCACCAAAAAAAAATCACCCAAAACAAAGCCACAGAACCCAAGTCATCCTTATTCCTCCTCTTAATGTATTTATTTCAGTCTGTGATGATTCGTTTTTGCTTCAGCCGTGTGGTGTTATGAGTTAAACTGCTATTAAACCAGGGCTGACCATGCAAACCCAGTCCCAGGGAATAAGGGAGATATAGTATTTTAATTTTGTTTAGGCACAGCCATAAGAAAATTGCATACATTAATTAGCAGATGTTAAATCAAAGTACTCCACATTCATAATAGCAGGAGGTAGATTCCATAGAACTAAGAACAAACAAGGTAGGAAGGGCCAAAGAGGGAAAACCTTTGTAGAAATTATCCATAGATAATCTTTCCAGTGGAGGCAAACAGGGAAATTAATACATTTATCTTCAGTCACCCAGGACTCCTTGAGATCCCTCCAGGCTGAGCAATTCACAGGCAGATAATAATTCCTTGCACTGAAGGTGTCTGATCAGTGCCATATAAAGATTTTTTTTTTCCCCTCTTTTTTTTTTCCCCCCCCTGGAAATGGTCACTCGTCACTTAAAAAATGGTCACCCATGGTAACACTTCTCCTGGCTGAAATTCAGATGCAAAGAACACAAAAATAGTAGATGTAATGAAGGTTGACTGCTCAATGCGTAGGGACAGGTTAAGGTTTACTCATCTTTTGTACCAGCTTTTTGGTTTTGGACTAAAATCCACTTGCTTGTATCGTTTGAAAAAAATGAACAGGCATTTCTATCTAAATAGATAACAAGCATGGCACTGATGGAAAGGCACTGAAAACTGTAGCCTCATGTAAAGTATGCTGGACTAGCAGCTGGATCAGAAAAGGTTTCTGTGCTCTTGCTGAGAAAAAGCATTTAGAGAAAACCCCTCCAAAGGCAAAACTCTTCTAAAGCACTTAGGCCCTCAGTGCTTAATTCAGGTAGTCTAAGTGACTGCAATTCATCTGTTTTCCTAGTCCTATGAGTGTGTAGGGCCAGCTGGGCCCAGCTGGGCTGTGAGAGTGAGAGGAGGGAATAGCACTACTGCTCCCTGCTGTGTCCTGGGACAGATGGCAGACCTGCCTGGGGTGAATACTTTCCCCTTTGCCCAGGGCCATGTACAGGAATGGGCAGGGAAGAAAGTGGGTCAGGTATGAGCCAAGGACACAGCTACACAGCCTGCTGAGCCTGAGTGCCCACAGCTTCTTGCTGGTCCCCAGGCATGCCCTAAAACCCTGGCTGAAATGCCCACATCAGCTGCTGCTTTGTGGCTGCGTTGATGTGCACAGAGAAGTATCTTGGCTGTGGGACTAATCTGGACTGGGAGATCTGAGCAGAGTTCATACCCACCAGCTGAACCTGACCAATCTCAGGAGATTTCTCCATTAAGCTCAGGATAATCAGCACTATTTGTGGACTGAAGAAACTGAACTGCCATCTCTTAGCCTGTACCTATAATAAGCTTCACTTTCTCTTCTTTTTCAGCTCACTAGCACATTCTAGCAAAGCTCAGCAACATCTTAGTGAAATTTTTAGGAGGATCAAAGCCAAGTTGTCTTTTTCCTGCTCAGGGATGTGATTATAGCACTTCTGGTGGTAATCAACGCTGCAGAGCTGACAGCCCTTTCTGCCAGCTGGGCACCAGGTTTTGTCACAGCAGTTGCCAGCCCCTCACAGGGGTTCTGGCTGCCCCATGAGGGGACCTTTAACAGCAGGACACCCTGGTACCCATAGGGTGCTTAACCACATTATTGATCCGTGGCTACATCTCTGCCTGCTGAGAGACCCCTCACCAGCAGTTTCCAGAGATGTGCTGGACTGGTAACTTATCACCCAATAATGTGACTGTGGAAGAGCTAGGGGGGAAAAAAAAATCCCACTTTGAGCCCAATATGGTTGTTAATGTTCCTAAAAACGCTTGCCTACCTGCAGCTGAATGCTGTTTATCTTTATGTTCTATTTAAATAAGCAAATCCCTTTCCACACAGAACAAGACAAGGCTGAGATCCCTGCTGGTTCCAACGGCTATAGCTAAGTGTGTTCGTACTGGATTTAAGTTTTAGCTACATAAGCTTGCTATGGGATTCCAATTAAACTTTAGCATCTGCTGTGCCCCTGTCCTTTCTGTTTAGATCAGAACATTCAGTGTCTCCATTACACTCTGACCCTTGTCAGGATTTCCTTACCCTATTGCAAAACTTTTTGTATAGCTGGTTTTGCCAGGATGCAGAAATACTATTAAAAGTAGGGAAAAGTAGTTGGTGACTGGTATTCTACTTAGCACATAATAACTGAATGTAAATTGATGTGTAAAAATCAAAGATGGCTGAAAAAAAACAAAAACAACAAACATCAGAAAGGGGCTGAAGTTTACCAAAGAAAGTTGTTTACTGTAAATCGCGAAATTATATTTTAATTTTATGGTATTTACATTGAGCTCAGTCATGACAGAAATTAAGAAAAGGGGTGAAGACTGGAGGAGGGGGGGGCCTATGGGCTAATATTAGCTGCACTATTTGTTTGTGGACACTGTCACAAAGAGGATGAGAAGCAAAAGCATCCTCGGTATTACCACTTGCATGTTCAATGGGATTCCCTCCTTGAAGATATTTTCTGCATTGTCAGAGGAAGGAAGCAGCAGCTGCGAAGTCGGGCTCCTCTCATGCCGACCGCAGAGCCTGCCCCACCCCCTGGAAATCTATGCCAGATGCAGGAAAGAATGAGCAAGGTTTTCAAAGTGGACACTCAGCATATGGGAGGGAATATTTTAGCAACTAGAAAGCCTTGGATGATTTCAACAGCTCTCAGTACTTGAAGCGGTTCTTCAAGACAATCGGCTCTGAGCCTCTCAAAGGCTTGTGTGAAATAAAGAGCTGGATGTCTTCTTCCCATCGATGTGGAAACCAAGTTTAGAGTCAGGCTGCTGAAAGCCTCTTTTGATATGTTGACTGCATGTTTACTGCAAAGCAGAACTAGTAAATACTGGGTTTGAAGGAACAGTAAGCTGAGGCAATGAGGTGTCTATGAGAAAGCAAAGACCTTTGGCCAGTCTCTGACAATTTCTTTTCTAGCTCTCTGTCTCTAGAAAGAGCCTTGACTGCTCAGCCCAAAGGCACAGCTGTCATAACTAGGATTGATTAGAAAATGGTAAGCCATTTACATGTAACAGACTTAAATGCTTTATTTAAAAATATTAACAGCATGGTTCAACTAGAACAGCTGAGCACCCAAGACTCCAGCTTTATTTTCCAATTATTTTAAATATTTCCATAAAATCTTGGCCTTTAGAAACACAGATGAAATATTTGGGGCTCATTTAGCTATATAGAGAAGAGAAGAGAAAAACCTGAACAAAACATAGTATCTCCAAAAGTATCCATTCCAGATCGGGCCTTTTCCTTCTTTTGCTGAAAAGTACTTTGGTTGGAAAACTTGTGACTACATACATTACTGGACTAAGTATGGAAAGTTAATACAGGACATCTTGGCCCTGCCATGAGCACTCCTAGTGAATGGGCTCATTCCATCCCTCTCTTTGGAAGGAATCCACCAAGTGAAGGCAGCTTTTGGTGTGTTGCACAGCCAGTAGTAGATACAAGCTGAAGACAAAAAAAACGAAGCAGGTGTGTAAGGAGACAAAGACTGAGGGTAGACACTGGGACAAGGTTATAGATCTGTGAGAGAGAAGATGATTCTTCAGCTAGGAAGTAAATTGCAAGTTGAAAGGAGAGAGAGAAAACAAGGTCACATGCTTAAAGGAAAATGTGTGCTTTCTGGTTCCCTCCTGCACTTCAGTACTCTGGTCCTCCACCACAGCCGTCTCCTCAGAGCTCTAATTTCTTGACTCACTAACTGATAAACAGTTTTAATGACATGGTACTGGGGATGTTGTCTGAAGGGCTTTTCATATTTTCTATCTCCCGGTGTTGTAGCAAATTGCAGTTATTTAGACACAGCTGCTGCCTGCTCCAAGCGTGCTTATAGTGTCAAGGTAGGCTGTGTGTTCAAATCTGAAGGTTGGGTCACAGAGCTCCTGCCATCAGTAATACACTTGTTTTTCTCCTGTACAATATGCACCTTATTCTTTTTCATGAACAATGAATTGAAGCTATACCCTTATTTCAATTTACGTCAGCGTCGGATGTAAGTGGAAATATTATATCTCATTGCCAGGGGAGACATTTATTCTTATATTTGTCATCTGCCTATCATGGATATGCTTCATATCTGAGCTGCACACAATATAGAAAATTATATTGGGAATAACCCCTTTCTTGGGTTTCCCAGCTGGAAACAATAAATCTTGTCCCATAGGCCATACCCAGGGGTTCCTGGGCACTCCGAATCAATGGGGTAGTGCAGCTCCCTGGTTGCAGAACCAATCTTTATAGGAAAATTGTGTTTTGCCTTTCATAGTCAGCAAGGACAAGGGCTGCCTTCCTGAAAACAACCCCAGCTAAACTGTGCGTTAGAAACTCCTGCTCAAACAGTTCATAACAGATTTCAAATGCAGTGGTCAAAAAATCTTAGCTTCAGTGCTGTAGTCTGCTGACTGAGAATTACACCTCCAACAGTCATTTAAACAGAAGCTTAAATGGAGGTATTCTCTTAGTCCAATACAAAGATACCCAGACCATTATTATAATGATAGAAAATGGTGTGCAGTCTGGGGAAAACAGTTATGATCATATGTTTAAATGCATTAGTGAGCATTAAGCATTCAAACTGCTCTGCCAAGCCATCTCCTTCTCTCTGTTGCTATAGGCCATTTTTAATTTGGGTTGTACTCAGAATAAATCTCTTCAGCACCTTCTGGGATGTGGATCATCCTGGGTCTTCTTTTGAGAAGGCTTAATTCTGTGATGTCAGGTGGAAAAAAGTTAAAAACAATACCAGTAACTAATCTGTAAACAGTATGTTTCTAAAAGACAGAAATTTCAGGGCATCACATGCAGGATTCTGCTTTTATTTGACCCATATCCTTTTTTAGGTCCTTTTTCTTCCATATCTTTTGAAATCCCCACTTTGTTACCATAGAGTCATAAATGTGAAGGCATACTGAATTAAAGGGTACAAAGAAACATTATTTTCTGAGAATTTTCAACCTACAAGGTCTAGGTATTGGAAGTAAGCCTAGTAAAACTCTCTGAGATAGTGGAAACAATGCAGTAGCATAACAGTATGGATTGTCATGTCTAAACACTGTATTGCTTGGGTCTTGCTTCCTTGACCTCCAGATTTAGAGGACAAGGCACTTAAAATTTGAAGGAGCTGAGGTCTAGAAATGAATGTTGTATTTTGACCAATGAATGGCAAATGAATATAGATGATTCTAGTTTAAAAAACAAACAAACAAAAAAAAAAAACAAAACCAAACCAAAACAAAAAAACCTTAGAAAGAGCTGTTTCTCTTTATTTTTAGTTCTTCACGTTTTCACTTTTTTTTTATCTCCTAGTAGTTTTAAGTTCAAAACTTAATACTTTTTGCAGAAAAAAAAATTTTCCACAATATTCCCATAGCAACGCCACCATGCCCTTTATAATGGAACACCTATTCAGGATATCAATAGGTTAGATGAGCCTTTCATAAAAGCATAACAAAAAAAAAAAAAAGGAGAACTTTTCTTATCATCTGTAGGAACACCTCCCAGACAAATTACAAATAAGGGCAGCTCTGATACTGCATTCCATTTCACTCACCAGATATACAGAAAAGGATGTTGAGCATGCTTACGATCTGGATTAAATCAGGAAGGTCGTCTAAAGACAGATTTAGATCTAAGGAGAACTAGGACTTAGTAAACTCACTTTAATCAGTTCTGTGATACAGTAACAGATTTATAAAGAATGTAATTTGAGAGACTTCTGAATGCTGCTGCTCAGAAAATAAAGTTTTTCTGAGGGAGGGGGTGTTTTGTTTTGTTTTCTGTTGAGAGGAGAGCCCCCTCCTTTTCATTAGATGGTTTAAAAGAAAAATTGTTTTGCAAACCAAAACATGTAAGAGTGGATTAGTTCCATGAAAACCATTCACAGAAAAAACTACCATTGCCATATCCTTCCTCCATTCTCTTTTCCCTCCAAGAGAAAAAGAAAATCCTGCTAAACACACGTTGATTAAAGCAGCTCTTCAGAAAGGAAGAAGATTCTGCATGAAATGTGGCCTTATATTGCTTTTAATATGAAATTGTGTGAGGTCATGGCAGGGATAGAGACAGTGAATTCAGCAGATATTACCCTTTCACTGCCCTGTAGTGACATTTGCCATAAAATGAAAGGGCTGAGAGTTCTTGTGTGTGGTACTACAAAATTGAGGACAAAATGTTCAGGTAAAAGCAAATCAAAACCAAAACCCAGAGCCCAAAACAAGCCAAAAGGGTTGTTGCTTTTTTTTTTCAGACGTCAACTGGAAGAAAGCTGAGCATCATAGTCTGGTTTGTTTTTTTACCCAATTTGTGTGTAATCTGTCCTCTCCGCACCTCATCCCAAGTCTCTCTTCCCAGGATAGTTAAAGAACGTGAGGAATCAGGCCAGGTGGAAGGAAGGCAGACCACTTCTTCACATTCTGCATACAGAGTTAGTCCTTTGTGTAACTTCCCTGTGTGTTACAAAATTAACCTTCAGGTGGTGAGCTGAACTCTCTTGATAATCCCTCATGAAGCTGGAATTTTCCAGATGGAGCTGTGTAGGGGCCAAGATCTTGGTGTCAACTATTTCTTCTCACTTCAGAATACTTCAGAGCATTCCCATTTTTACATCTGTACTAATGCCCCAGGTATAATTTCTGGGTGAAGCCTGGTGCTCGTCTCCTTTACTATGAGAACTTCTCCTCAGCCCATCAGCTTCAGTGTGACGTAAACATGAACTGAAAAGCTGATAAATATAAGGCCCTTTTCCAGAATAAGGGCCTTCCCTTAACCTTCAGAACAGTTTTTCCAACTGGCCTTTTTAATTATTCTCTAAACACAAATATATAAAATTACTAAAATGATATATATAAATATAAAATTTAAATTAAATTAAATTTAAATTTAAATTAAATATAAATAAAATTGCTAAAATCATGGATATAATGACTTTTTTTCACATACTGGTAAATCGGTCATGCAAGCAAAACTAAAGTTCTTCATGCAGACCGCTAAGAATTTTTTGAGTGTAAACTGGATCAAACTTACTTGGATTCAGATTTTCTTATTATTCTTTTGGACTCATATGTGTTCTCACATATACCATATGAGTATGGTAAAGCAAGGCCAAAAATTAATGTTGTCGTTATTGTGCCATTTATTTCTGCCAAAATTAAAACTATTTCATTGTAGACATGCTTACACAGGAGTTACTGCTTTTAGTTTAGGCCTTCCTTTTAGTAATATCTTATCTCTGATACATTCTTGTGGGTATTAGAACAAGGACTTGAGTAGAGAAAAGTCTCAGTCAAAGAGAAGTTACAGGGTTGATTTAGGGATTAGGTGATGTAAACCTATACACTCTGTTACTCATAGCCCGTGATGAGTTGTTCACTATTCACTCTTGTGCTTTCTCACTTAAGCAGCAGTGAATCCATGAACAGTGACAATGCTAAGTATCCAGTCTGGCTTCAGTTGTGTTCCAAGCTTTGCCTGCAAGAAAACTCATTTGCACTTAATTTTTATGTGTCTCAGTCTTTGCATTTTTCATGCCTAAGAGTCACAGACATCTGCATAACTAAATGCTGACTCTCTGTTGTTAGAAATGAAACAACTTCATCAATCTGCTGGCATGCCCTGCTGTCACACTTTGCTTGTAACTGCACAGATAGCTCTCCTGGGGGAGACCCCTGCAGTGAGAACAAGGGAACCTCAACACCTCCCAGAGTATTCTCACACCCTCTCTGTTTAGGTCGTAAGTGACAATCACCAAGGAGAGCATTAATGGTGTCAAACCAGTCCCGTAGATTACCCATGACCCAAAACCCTCTGGGGCTACCTGAGGGATTTCACAAGCTTCATCAGACTCCTGATTGTGCCTAAGCAGGCTTTGGTCTCAAAAAAATATTGATACCAGTGACAACTGTACTGTACCACCCAGCTATTCTTCAGCTACCTATAGCATATGAGCACTGGTGAGGAAGGAAAATGGCATTATATCTGTCTGCTTCTTGGGCCAATTGAAAGTCATAGTAAGATAAATTTCTGAAGTGTTCCACCCTTGTTGATTGCACTCTTAATATGTTTTAATTAGGCACTAAATAAGTTGCTGTTTGCTCCCAGTGTATTCATCCTTCCACAGTACCTCTGCATGAGGAGCTGCACCAAACAGATTTGATTTTCATGGCAAAGGTGTATTGAAAAGGAGGAAAAAAAAAATCCCTCACCAAAAAACAGCACTAACTTTGCTAAGGCTGGTCTTGCTGAGGGGTGAAACTGGATAACCAATAACAACAGAAAACACTGGATGGGGGGAAAGCATGACACATATCCCAAGAGGAATAATAAAATATGCTCAGCTTATATGCTAATCATCTCTGTAGGCTTGCTCTGCAAATTTAAGGAAGATTAAATTTCAGATATGCTGTTTCTTGTTTTTTCTGGCAACAATAAACTTCAATTTGAGGGAGGTGGGGGAGGGAGAGGCTGAGTGGGGAGAAAGAGCCACAGTAAAGTGTCTGCTGTCCATGTAGTTTTGCCAGACTGCTGTCTCAATTGAGAGCTGTGATCGAGATTTATTGGGCTTAAAATATGAAACAGACCTTTCATGTTGGAATTCTAAATATCTTCTTAAGCAGTAGTGAGTACCACCAAATGCTTAAAGGCAACACATCAGAGTTCAAATCCACACAATAGTTTCTTCTCTCTTGTGAGCCAGCATATTGTAGGAATCTTGCTCCATCTTCTTATTTTTCAGCTGGGGAAAGAGTATGTTAGATGTTATGATCAGTGTCTGAAAATCACTTTGTCTTTTTATATTAAATTTTGGCTCAGATGGTCAGTGTTTGAACATGTACATTGAACGGGCAGGTTTATCACTGAATTAATAAAGAAAATGCTTGAATGTGTGCAAGATGTTTGCATCTTGGTAGCACATTTTATTAGGCTCTTAGTTATGTAGTGAGAGCAGGAACAGCTTGGGAAAGATCTAGACTATTTGTTTTGTGCCATTTTGCCAACCTCCTGTTCCTCTGTTATGCCAACAGCTGCGTTCTACAGGAAAAATAAAGCTGTCTGATGGAGAAATAAAGCCAGAGCCAAAGATTTCTCTGTGGACCTTGGGGGTTAGAGAGCAAAATGCAAGACCCTGCCTCCTTTCACTACTTTTCCATGTTGTAAGTATATTGTACATGTTATAAGTATATTGGGAAGAGCTCATCCTCTCCTTCAACTTATTTAGTAGGTGCAGCAAAGATTTGGATTTGGATTTTTAGGCTGTACAGCATTTTCTGCCCTGAGATCTGACTAGGCTGCAGGTCAGGCAGCAGTTACGTTGAAATTTTAGTATCAAACCATGAGACTTGGTTATTGCAGATCTCAATTACTGAATGGGGTTTCAACCAGCAATTAAAGCCTGGATGACTGGTTTTTAGTGGCTTATATGAAATGAGTCTTCAGTAGCAGCTCTATCTCCCCATGATGTGTGGACTAAGGTACTTTTTAAGAGCCCATTGCACGTGTGCTCAAGGGTTTTGTTTTCACCATCTGTTACAGCGGCACAGGGGAAGCTGAGAAAACATGGGACAGCAGGTCCTACAAGACATAGGAGCAAGAAGGGGTAGAAATTTATATATTTCTCTCACCTTAGCAAAGAATATCACTCAGAAAGGATGAAAGAGATTGAGAGGACAAGTCTCTTTCTCTGCTGACTGGTAGATGCACAACAGCTGATCCACAAGATCTGTCACCCGAGCTGAGCTTTTTCTTTGAAGACTCTGCCCTTGAAACTTTAACATCCTTTTGATTGCCAGGTACACCCTTTTTGTTTATTCAGTGTAGGAAACTAGATTGTATCGCATTTGATCAGTCCATTTTCTTCTTTCATAGTAGACTGACATGGATGTAGAATTCCAGTGGCTTTGTTCCGAGTAATTCTGTTATTAGCTCCTGAAATAAACAATATTGACATGACTCCTTGGGTTGAAAATGCTGCCAGTAAGATCTTGGAGGTGTTATCCAGACCATTTCTAGCTTGAGTTTTGATGATGGATGTGATCCAAGGACAATTTGGAACTGCTGTATTCCTCATGCAATGGAATTTTGCGCCAGGAATGTAGCACACCGGTGCTCTGCAGTTTGTTCTTCCTGAGGAAAAATGGTGAATTAAATTTAGATTTGCTTAAAATACCTTGAGATGTGTTTAGCTGAAGAATGATGATGCTTTTAAAGCTGCCTAAAATCCTGTGAAGGATCCTTCACTCTGTAGTTCACTTGCCACCACTGCTCCAGAGCCCAGATTTGTTAACATTCCAGGCATGCTGTAGAGCTCATAACTTGCACAGTATTATGACTTGGAGTGGGTTGAAGAGTGATGAAGATTGAATGGATTCATTATATTTGTTTTTTATTTTAATCAGTTATACATCTCTTCTAGTTTGGATACTCTTCATAGGGCAGGTCACTTATGGTTTTGCATTGTGAGCTTTATTCCTTTTCTTTATTTGTTATTGTTGGGCCAGATTTAGAGCAAAAAACATTGTCCTTGTTAATTGGACCAAACATTCTGCTTGCAGTATGTGCTTCAGTTTTGTCTGTCATAACTGGTATTTCAAGTCATATGATAAATTTATCTGGGTTCTCTGAAAGGAGTGTATAGTTTTCCTTATAATATATTTTATATGCTGCTTCTCTCAGGATGCAAAAAGCACTGCATAATACTTAGCAAATGTGATGTGAATAAATAGACCATGGAAATCCAAAGGCCCTATGATTCTTCTGTGAATGCTATAAAAATGGAGAAATATGAGCTTCCTATGCATAGGAAGTCCTGTGGATGTGCTGCATTATTCATGCACCATCACTGGAGGAAGGCTTAAGGTTTGCTGCAAATAATAAACGAATTGCAAGGAAAAGAAAGAAAAATGTAGAGAAAGCTCCATGTGTGTTCTGTTTACTCTCTAATTTGATAGGCACAACCTAATAGCTGGTGGTCCAATTTTTCGGTCCAGAATGTTAGGTCTGGAATCACGAACATACTTAGGACTCATCACATTCCTGTATGCAATGACCCTGATCCACTTTCCATTTCCTGTATAATGTATGCTGCGTGCCACTATAGCTCCACAGTGGTCTGACATTTGCATTGGCAGCAGTAGGATTCCTGGATATAGGGAGAATGACAAAAGCCAGTGTGGGAAGGAATGGGTGACAGTCAAGACACTAAACAGATGTAAAATATCTTGTCATTCCTCTTAACAGCTGTCAATCACAGGCTCTTACTAAACAAGACATCCCTGAGGGTGAGATCCAGCATCTCTGTTGTCTTGTTATCCTCAAAGAAGCTTCCCAGCAGGAAGTGTGGTGGGACAGCTTACCTGGGAAAACCAGGCTTCTGCAACCTATATCTTAAGACTAAAACCAAACAAGGAGATAAAGTGGGAGCTCCCTTTTTTTTTTGGGTAAGGCCTCTTGGCATGCATGGCCTCACTGGAGAACTAGACACAATGGAATTAGCATCCAATTTGTATCAATTCCATTAGGGTCAGATCAACCCATGTTATCCTATTAGCTTGCAGCAGTTAGAGAAACACACAGATGGGTCTATGTTCAGAAGAGCAGGACAAAGCCTTGTTATGCTTTTTTTTTTCCCCTCTTCCCTCCAATAGGATTACAATGGTCCCTGTTGTCTCTCTTTGTTTCTGTACTTCTTGATTGACAATACCCTGGGAGATGTCACTGTCCTTGCTCCATGCATTGTAATAGCCTGGAGTACCAAGGGTGCTTTAGGACCTAGTCTCCTCTTTTTCTTTCAGGTGTTGTAAACATCTGTCACTGCACCACAAAGAGGACCTCTTGTTGAGCTTACATGTCTGATGCTCTATCACTCAGTGTCTGAGGGAGATGCAAGAGAAAACTTTAGGTAATGACATGAATAGAGGGCAAAGAAATAGGGCAACTTTATTATGGACTATCATCAGAAAGTAGCATGTGTGGAATGTCAATTTGATAATAGAATTGACAGCTTCTCTCTGGTTTCCGCAACGCCACAAGTGTTTCTTTGACAGTTTAAAAAATAGGCCCTTTGTAGCAGTCAGTGAGTGGCACTACATACATTTGTGAATGCCCTGCATAACTGAGATTCCCCCAAATGCCACTGTCCCAAGACCAGTCCCAAGAATCCTTCTGCACTGACTAAGGGCAGTGGTGCATGGAGATCTGGGGAACCTGAGCAATGTAAAATACGGTGTACATTAGCCAGGAGGATGCAGCACAGCTAAAAAGATGCTGAGTTACAATTCTGTCTGGAGGGAGCTTCTAAACCAAAGAGGATGCATGTGCAGTGGTAAAAGTTGTTACATAGCTGGCAGTAAAATTTCAGATGTCCAGTGACAATTATTCAACGAACACTCACAGAAAGCTTCCACTTCTTCACCACAGAAAAATGTTAATGTTTAGTGGCAAATTCGAGGTCCCTAACTTTCTTGTTTTTCAAGGAAAAAAAAAAAGAAATGAAAAGGCAGAAATGTGCATGATTTCTTCCTGTTTTTTTCTTTATCTGAGGAAGAAATTCTAACCAGTTTCTGTTTTTGTGTTCATGAGTACAGCTGTTTTAGAAAGTAAGGTAAGCAGTCTAGGGAATAATATTGCTCCTCTAAAGGCTGCAAACACAAGAATAAATTAGAGATCTCTCTTTTTTTTATGTGTTCTTTTCAGTGTTGAATTTGACATTAATTATTTTAGCAGAGAGCAAGGCACATTCATAACCTGTTTGCAATTCTCTAACAATAATCTTCAAGAGATTTTTTTTAATTACAACTCTGAAATGATAAATAGATACCACACTTTTGTTTGGTGTCAGCTGAGTAGTTTTTCTTAATCTTTTGAGGAACAGAGTCATTCTAGTAAAGAAAAGGTGACTGAGAAGAGTGGAAAATAGAAAAAAATTAAAATTTTAATGTCTGTATCTTGGAAATGATGTCTTCATAGCATAATTTACCTTTCTCCATGGGTTTTATAATTAAGTTTGGCGTAGCAGTTTGAAGAGCTTATTTGCCTGGAAGTCTAAGGACTCATCCAACTTGCTTTAACTAATTTTCTTGTTACAATTTTCCGATACGTAGTGACAAATATATGGGAAACATATAACTAGATGAAAAGAAAAAGCATGTTTTATTACTGTTTGTTGCTTTAGTAAAATTGGCTCTCCCTCACAGATGCAGTGGACAGTGATGGAAACTGAAAGGAAGCAAAGTCAAGGAAAACCCATCGAGGCGGAGATCCCTTATACCTACCTGCAACAAAGTGAAGCAAGTAAGCTTTGTTTATTCCCTGTGACGCCTTAGAAGAAAACAGTAATTGAGTCTGAAAACATCTTTAGCTTTAATGAAAATTTATTTGTTGAAAAGATCTCCAAAATAGTCTCAAGTTTTCCTCCTGTGACAATTTCACAAGGAAAGCAACTACTTGTGTCTGTTATGGGATTGTCCTGTTTCTCAAATGCCAGACACACCTACTCTAAGTCAGACAGTTTGGTAACTTTTTAAATTTTGGATTGAGTAGCATTTGGACTTCAGAGAGAAAAATAGCTTAAAGATTTCTTCTCTCTTCTGGGAGGAAGGAACCTTTCAAGGTCTTTATGGTGTCAAAATTTACTAGTAGGTGCAGTCTCCTTTCTTGTGTGAAGGTTTCATGCATTATGAAAGAGAAGTCATCCATTACCTGGTTCTCAGAGGTTAGCATGAGTGCTCTTCTTTCTCTGATTCTTTTGTTTATTATTCTTTTGTTTATTAGTGCACTTGTCAAATATAAACTACATCGTTTGTTTCCCTTTTAAACAGTCAATATCTTTGAAGTGAAAGCTCAAGTCAGACAAGCTTAGCTCCGAGAAAAGGCATAGCATTACAGTGCTGTCACTGCTAGGAGATGAACCATGGCCAGTTTGGACAGTATTATATCACAGGAATTAAACTGGTTTCCTGTCCTCTTGAGAGAAAGGCTTTAAAAATGAGAGAGAAGAAGAAAACAATATTCTTCTTGTTTGACTTTTCAACTTCACGGCCCTGTGCAGTCCCCCTGTCACTTCCATTAGCTGAAGAAGTTTGTTTTTTCCTTTGGGCACACAGGGCTTTTAATGTGATGTTGCCTCTATTGAGGTCTTTATGGCTACATTATGTACCGTGGTTGTGCTGTGTTTTACTAGAAACCCATCCCCGCAGTAGCTGCAGGAGAGGTTTTGTAGCTGATGGTGTAAAAAAATCTCCCAGAACAATTTGTTAATTTTTTTTTTTTTTTTTTTTTGGAAGGCTGCAGTCAGAGTGGAGGAGCACAGCATTACACCCCTCAGGGCTGTGCCCAAAAAGCGAAAAGATACACCAGGAACTGACAGGCCTTGACAGGCTTTTTCCTGGGCCATAAAAGTTGGTACAGAGTGTGCTTGTAAGCCCAACCTGCCAACGATTTAAGATCAAAACGCCCTGTACTGCCAGCATGGATACAAAGGCACTCCAAAATGCCTTTTTTGCTTTTTATTTTCTTTTTTTTTTTTCCTTTTTTATTTTTTTTTAACTGAGTCTATAAAGACAGAGGAGGCACAAAACAACTTTTGGAGGGGGGGACTGACAGTACAGAGAAAAACTCACATTTTGGGGGGACTGACAGTACAGAGAAAAACAGTCTAGCCCTTACTCATGCCTCTCTGGTCACAAACAAGATTGACTCAAGGAACAACTAAGAAGATATTTCTGAGAGTTTTAGTCTGCTTCCTGTGTGTAAACAGAAGAAAAAGAAGATTTTATCGGAAATGTTGCTCTCAAAACAGTTTGCCTATATCTAGCTTGGAGACAAGGTTTCAGTCAGCTTGACCTCACAGTTAAGTAAGGCTGGTGGTCTCAAGCTGACACCTAATTAGTATTTCCCCACCTTGCCATTATACTGTCTGCAGCTTGGCATGAGCTGAGATTTCTCCTCAGGAGACCCCAAGTTGTGCAACGCTGAGGTTCATATGGGTTGGGAGAGGAAGCTCAGCTGAGCTCCGGAGGGAAGTTTACAGAGACTCAGTCCATCCACACTCAGCCACCATCATCAGCCCCATAATTTCACCATTAAACTGAAAAATAACAAACTAGAGAAAAATAAGTAAGCCAAGACTGTAGTTTAGCTTCAGTGAAACAGAACACAGTATGCAACAGTTGTGGAGCCTGAATTCCAAACGACCTGTGAAAAGCTTCCAGGGTACAGCTGTTCCCCCACGGCCCATTTGCTCTGTGACTGGAAGGTTGCTGGACTCCTAACAACTGCTAATTGGTAATGATAGCCCAACAACCATAGTAGAGAGACTGCGCATTTGTAGATCTCTCCATAAGTGCCAATAAAGCCACTAGGGAGTAAAGTGCAGAACATCCCAGTTCACAGAATTGCTTTTTCACATTTTATCTATGGAGAGAAAATTAGTTTTTTTCAGATTAGATGTAGTTTTCATGTTCTTTATGTGTTGTTTTTGTTTTGGGTTTTTTTGTTTGTTTGTTTGTTTTAAACTTTATTTTAACACCATCCCTACTTTACCTGGTTAAAATCAGAGTTTTTGCTGATGAGTAAAAATACTTTTTAAAAGGTTTAAAAGTGGTCAAAATATTAGCAGCTCATGACATAAATTTCATATACTGAATGAAAGGAAAGAATCCCTTTCAAACAGAGAAATTTCTGTGATCTGACACTTAGGACTTGCATAGTACATGCTTCAGGCATAGAGTGAGTTGACGATGATTTAGTCATTGGAAAATAAGAGAAAGACTCACCTGAACCAGTACAATGACCAAAACAGTCCACCAAAGGAATGCAGTTCGAGCCACTGACTAGTAGAAAAGGTACTTTCCCTGATTCTGCCAGTCTTAGTCCTTGCTTCCCAACAAGAAGACCTAGAAATCACTCCTATTGGCTGGGCTTAGTGGTCAATTTGTATTAGGGAGGAAAAAATTTTTTGTCTTCTCTTTTACCCTGAAGGAAATCTTTAAAGTCTTATTCTGCATTCCCCTTGCTGAGAGCTCAATTCTTCCTTTATCTTCTAGGCCAACATGAATTTACTTCTTTCTAACCTTGCAAAATACAACCTTTCTGTGCAGGTTCTGCCATTATATCACTAACATTCTCTTCCTCTTCCATATACTCCGTCTTCTACTCTCTTGCCAATAGTATAGAATTAGAGAATCATTTAATTTAAAAAAAAAAAAAATTAAGATCATTGAGTCCGATTGTGAATTTTACACTGCCAAATCCACCACTAAGCCATGTCCCCAAGTGCCACATCCACACATTTTTTGGACATTTCCAGGTTTGGTGACTCAATCACTTCTCTCTTTCCTCTTGGCCCATTGCTTGTTACATGGGAGAAGAGTCTGGCTCCCACCTTGCCACACTCTCCTTTCAGGGAGTTATAGAGAGTGATTAAGTTACCCCTGATCCTTCTTTTCTCCAGATTAAACACCCTCAGCTCCCTCAGCTGCTCCTCATCAGACCTGTGCTCCAGACCCTTCCCCAGCTCCATTGCCCTTCTCTGAACCTGCTCCAGCACCTCAATGTCTTTCCTGGAGTGAGGAGCCCAAAACTGAACACAGGGTTTGACATGTGGCCTGACCAGTGCTGAGTACAGGGTGGCAATCACTGCTTTGGTCCTGCTGGTCACTCTATTCCTGATACAGATCAGGATGCCATTGGCCTTCCTGATCACTTGGACACAAACTGGCTTGTGTCCAGCTACTGTTGACCAGCATCCCTAAGTCCTTCTCTGCCAGGAGAAGATCAGGTATGACAATATAGATCAGTTTGACAATTTTTGGCAGATGTAATCTAGAGACAGCTGATTGAAGATCCAGTGTGCCTACCAGGTCACCGAACCCTGCTGGCCTGACTTGTCATGTGAGGTCTGAGAAGGAACAGGCTGAGATCACACAACACCATCCTTACACCAGCAAGTTTCTTGGGTAAGGAAGATGAGTTCTTAGAGAGGGGCTTCTCAAACTCATAAAGACTCACCAGTCTTATGCTCCCATTCAATACTTCCATACATTTGAAATCCTCTAGGTTAGAGAATTTGAGCATTTGCAGACACAGAGGCCTGTTAGAAGCTAATAATCACCATGTGCAGGGCTCCCACTGTTATGAAAATCACTGCTTGAGCTGGCACCAATGCTGGGACTCACACTGGAGTGTGCTGAGTTATTTCTTTCTGGTTTGCTGTAGTCTTTGCTGAGATCTCAGCTGGCTTTTCCCTCTGCAGCTGATGCCCTGAGTGCCAGAGCACACTGGGGGCACTTCCAGCAGTGAGTGGGAGATCTTGCCCGAAATGAAGAAGGTCAGGCCGTGGAGCAGCCCTTGCCATGGACACACTCACAGAGCCCTGAGCCTCCTCTCAAGGGCCCTCCTGCACCAGGAGCAGCTGGTGAGCAGATCACGGATGACAGCAATCAGCATAACATATGAGGTTACAGAAGAAGAGAGTGTCTGCTCTGCTGCAACACAAACGCTAAGTGTCAGGATGACTTTTTTGTGGGGAGGAGGAAAAATGTACTTAAGGTGGTGCTAGGTGACCAGCAGTGTCACAATAAAGTATTTTACCAAAGAGGTTAGTTTCCATTTTGAGACACTTTGGTGCAAACTCTCCCTCTGTAGAACAAGAACATATATCACTGCAGCAAACAGATTTGTCCACTGGTTATGTAAGGCCCTTGTTTTTGTAGCAAGTGCCTTGTAACCTGTGGTGTGTTCACCCTTAGAATATCCCCATGAAGTAGTGAATGCTGTCATACTTACTTACATTTACAGGGGGTGACATGAGGCCCAGAGAGTCAAAGTAGGGTACCAAATTTGGCCCCCTGGTAGCTTGCTGCAGTGTAAAGATCATTTCCCCCCTTCCCTTGGGCTGGTATGGAAATGTGTGCTTCCTGCTCGCTGATTAATTTTCTGCCAAGGGGATTCAAAAAATATGTAGGACGGGGGCAAGAGAGGTGATGACATATTGAAGCAAAAAATGTACCTGAAGTGGGGCTATTTCTATTAGAGAAAGAAGATACTTGTTTGAAAATAGAAAATGATTTTCTGAAGCAGACCTTTTCTTAGCAACACTGCCACTTGTTCAAAAGCAAAAAGAAAGCATCCATGTTGTAAAACTTCACCTTAAGTGCCTTACCCAGGTTCCAGCAGGGCACCAGTGGCTGGACTTTAGACTGGATCGTCCTCCCTTCCTCTCCTAAACTTTTGTTCTATTTTGTTGTTCTGAGTCCCATAAAAGGAGACTACAGGAAGAGAGATTTTTCCTGACTTGATTATAGTTCTGTTAAATGCACATGCTCCCAAACATGCTCAGTTTCTTCTACAGTAATGACTCATCCAGCATTACAGTAGAAAATAGTTATGTATTACATAGGGCTGCTGTGGAGAGCAGAAAAGAATGTGGTTGTGCAACTAAAGTCTCAGTATTTGAGCACTAGAGATGGAAAGCTAAGCTAAAATTACATATAAAACATTAATTTATCCATTTCCTGCCCATGATTCTTTGACTGTCAAAGCAGATGGTTGCATTAACACAGGGTAAGTTTTCCTCATGTAAAATAGCAAGTTGCAAGTTGTTCCTAATAGTTATAATTATTACTGTATCCTTAACCACATATAATTTCCTTCATTAACTTCAGTCTTGGCCTTTTCTAGGATATGTTTATTATGAAGTAGATCAGATTTTAATCTGATCAAATGTTCTGCACATTAAAAAAATATGGACATTTACAAACAATAAAACTTATGGATTTGAGTGAAATGTAAAGCTACTTAACCAAAGTTTCACATTTGGGTGAGATGTCCATATTTTGGGAAGGAGGGAGTTTGGTTTGAGTGCAGCTGTATGGAAATAAACATCTCAGATGTTGTCTTTAGGAACTACTAATCAGATGTTTCTGCTTTAAGAGGGGCTTCTTTCTTATTGAAAGAAAAACGTTTCCTGAAGTAGAATTTTTCTTAGCAATATTGCCATTTGTTAAAAAGCAGAATAAAAAAAAAATTAAGTGATTTTAAATGAGTTTCACGTTTACCTGAAGAAAAACTTCAGCTCAACCATCTGCAGGAAAAGGCCACTATAATTCACATTTCCATAAACATGCTGTGATGACTGGATTTTTAATAGTGCACCTGAAGGAAAAAGATAGTGTACAAATGTAATGCACCTGCTGGCTTGGGTGTTTATATGATCAGCTAAGCAGGAGCTCTTAATACTTCCCAGCAGATCTCTGCCAGTGGGCCTGCCATAAATCCCTCCACAGCCAGACAAGTTGGCCTTTATTTTTTCATATTGCTCTGGGCATCTCACATGACATTCCCAAATAAGGAATTGTACTACAAGCCTGCTCTGATTGCTAGTAATGACTTAACTGCAGAGGAATTATAACAGTATGAATAACAGTGGTTTGCACTGTGAATGCCTAAGCTACTCCAAAAATGCCAGAGCAACCAATATAATGTGCTTCTCACTCATAACTTTGAAATGGGAGAGAAAGTCAGGGCACTTTACAACTGCTGCTAATCTGTAAACATGGGTTGCTCATTCAACAGCAGGAAGCAAAAACAAATGGAAAGCAAATAATACTATTAGCTGTTACTGGGTATTATGGAAGTGAAATTATGCAGACCAATAAATTAAAAATATAGGAGGGGAAATAAAATTCCCCCTTGTTTAAAAAGGATAAATGGAATGGACATATTGTCAGCAAAACTTTTTTTTTTTTTTTCTGTGCATGCTGGTCCTATTAAGCAGCATTAGGTTTCTGTATCCTAGCTCGAAATAAACCAACACTGTTTGTATATGACTCGCACTGCAAACTCCCTGGGGACAGAATCCTCTTAATTGTTTTTCCTTACAGCTTGTTTAAACTGGCCTGTAAGTTTGGGCTGTGCTTGTAAACAGTTTCTGGAGAGAATAGATACTGAACACCTATCTGATAGGTATCTAACAAAAGACACCAATAAAAAAAAACTTAGGTTTGAAATATTTCAAAAAACAACGATCAGATTAAAAAAAAAAAGTAATACACTGATATCATTGGCAAGGCTATTGGGTTACATATAGAGAGAGAGCAAGGAGGTGCTTACAAATGGGCACTGCCCCTCAGCACTTGTTCATGGAAAAGCTGCAAATTGCTAATATATATGGAGGGGACACTTGAGGAGGGGAAAGCAGGAGCAAAAAAGCAATTTGCAGATCAAGCAGGGAAGGAAGGAAAGCCTGGGCTTGAGCTCAGCAATTTACAACCAATTTCAGCCACTCTCCAGGCATGATTTAAACAAATTCTTTGGAAGGATTTCACCTGCAATTGCTACCGTGCTACTAATGAGTAAAGCAGTTTCCCCAGTTGTGGGTGGCAGCACTGGAGGAATGAGAGGTCGGTGCCTAGAAAGGTTGTTTGACAACACAGAGTGAGGGGAGAGAGTGGGGTTGTAAGAAAGGCTCTGCAGGAGTGTAGGCAGTGCAGAGCTTGTTGAAGTAGCGCTTGCTCTGAGCCCTGTCCTGGGTGGGAACTGCCAGGTGAGGGGCTCTGCCTCAAAAACAGACTCCTGAAGGATGGACTTGACCTTTTTGGCAGCACACTCTGAGCAGGAGCTGTGGGCTGCTGTGGGTGCTTCTCTGCAGCAGAGTGCAGAGGTACATCTCCTAACCAAGCAAGCTGGTGTGCCTGGGTGGGCACCACCAGGCCTGAGAAGCAAAAGTATTGTCACTGCAAGGCTAATGCATCCACAGGAAAGCTGCTGTGGGCAGCTTTGTGATGCTGTGGCACCCTGAGTAGCCCTGATGGTGACTACCCTGCCACACAGAGCACCTTCAGGGCAGACCCTTGCCACAGACAGCTTTGGTATTTGGAGCTACAGTGAGAAACCAAAAGAATTCCTCCTTCCACGCTATAAAAACCTGCATTCCTTCCTTTGGGCAAAGCAGGCTGGATTTCTCCTCGTCTGAATTCTCTGACTTACTCGTGCGGTTTGCCAAAACGTCTGCCTCCCTGGAAAAGAGCAGTTACCACTAATTGTTTTGCCTGAGAATCACTCTTTTGAGTTGTCAACCAAAGCTGCCTTCTGGCAGCTGCCCAGGTTGCCATAGTTCTAGACAAAATGAAAATGTTATTCAATGAGGCATCTGCATCAAAGCGAGGAGCGATGGAAATATCAGTCAGCAAAACTTGTGATGTTCTGCCTGGGAGGAGCTGTGTCCCAGTGCTTTGCACCATTGCAAGAATGGTGCTTGCAAAGAGGATGAAACTATGAGAGCTGGCCATGGATTCATAATTCCATATAAGGAAGAATTCCATTTTTCGGATTTCGTTTTCCTCAAGATAAAGGGTGCCTTGGGTTGGAATTGCTGTTTTCTCATCTACTTGAGCAAAAACCTAAGGGAAGAAGGATCAGTGCTTCATAATTAACACATTAGCAATTAAAAATTTATTTCTTTTGAGATTTTATTAGATCCACTAGGGAAAGAAAAAAAAAAAGCTTATTGATGTGAGCAAAAGGAAAAAAAAGAGCTTGTGAATCTGGGGCCCTGTCTTCTCTGGGGTAACAATGTGCTCCCTGCTCAGTACTTATTTGGACTATAACTGTAGGAAAATGCCCTGAGAGCCAGATGTGCTGGCTTGTCTTCTGATCTCCAATAGGAAAGGACTCCTTTAACATTCAGGGTGGTTTGTCTGAGTTAATAGAAATGTGCACTCTTGCTCTCTCTCTCTCTTTGGTTTGAGAAGAAATGGCCCTTTTCTGCTGTCTCTTTTCTTTGGAAGCTCTGGTGAGGCACAGCTCACAAGGCATTTGTGAACTAAGAGGGAGAAGTTGAGAGACAGAATTTAGGACGTGGAATAACTGGAAAAAAAGAGAAGGCTAAAATTACAATTCTGCATGAGTAAACAGCTCTGTTTGCATTGTCTCTGAGTACTCAAATAGGTTATGGCAAATGGAGATCTCCCTCCCTTGACCTGCTGGACGTGCTCTTCCTAATGCATCCCAGGTTACCCCTGGCTGCCTTGGCCCTCAGGACACACTGCTGGCTAATGAACATCTTGGTGTCCATCAGGACCCCCAGGACCTTCTCTGCAGAGCTGCTTTCCAGCAGGTTGTTCCCCAGCCTGTACTGGTGCCCAGGGTTATTCCTCCCCAGGTGCAGGACCCTGAATTTTAGTTTTTTAAACTTCAAATGGTTCTCTGCCCGTCTCTCCAACCTGTCGAGGTTCCTCTGAAGGGCTGCACAGCACCTTGGGGTATCAGTCACTCTTCCCTTGTACTCCAAATATATCAGCTTGGGCTTTGACTTCAGAAACTGCTGCTGCCTGGGATGTAGACTTTTTTAGAAATTGCCAATTAGTTGCTAAGAACTTTTGGGCGTGTTTGCCACAGTATGGTAGGATATTTAGTAATTTGATAATTTTCCCCTTTAAGTAAAGGAAATGACTAAAAAATACCTTACATTATATTTAATATTATCAACATCCAAAAGTAATTTTGAAAGGGGAAGACAAGTTTGAACTTAAATTTTAAAATAATTTTTTTTGTCCACAAAGGGAGACCAACTGATGCTCCTGTTTTCCACACTGGTGATTCTCATTCTAATGGCTCACATGTAAAGCATTTTGCCAAGAAAAAATACTCTTGTGTAGTGTAGGTTTACTCTTGATACAACTAGTCATTATCAGTAGAAAGAAGGATAGGCTGACCTTGCCTATGACTCCTATCCAGGATTTTCCTACGGCATATACGTGGCCACATCTATGAGGTGGTTTATTTTTTTTTTTTTACCAGGCAGCCTTGGTGTTTTTAATCATCTCCTTAACATTTTGGATTAAGGGATTCCAGCACCTGTGATAAAGTCACAAACACAGGCTAATTTGCAGGTGTGTGGGAAAGAGATGTGAGAGCTCCTGGTAAAGCCAGGGAAAGAAAGGCAGTGCCTGCAGATACTCAGAGGTGGTGGTGTCATCCCACGGTGCAGCAGAGCAGGATGCATCCCTGGTAGATCCCCTGACAAGGATCTTCCTCAAATGACATTGCTGAGTGACTGCAATAATGTTTGGGCATGACTCCAGGCTTCTTGCTGACTTGGCTGCAGCTAAATTTGAGGTGAGCTCAAATCACTCAGGGTCTTGACCAGGTGGGTTTGGAATATCTTCAGTGTTGCAAATCCCTCCACATCTCTGGGCAACCTATTCCTGTGTTTAATCAACATTGCTGACTTCAACCAGTATTTTATGTTTGTATGTTGAGAATACAAAGAAAACATGGGGGTGTGAGGGGGTGAGTGTTGTTTGTACATTCACTTAGAAAAACAAACAAACCAAAAACCAGGTTTGATATTTATTATTTTTGGTACTTATTATTTTGACAACTTCTTGATTATCTTAATTATGCCACCTCCCAAACGTGCAATAATTATCAACTGACCTCGTGCCTCTCAAATACATTTTATCACAGCTTCAGCCCTGGACTGGACTTCATCTTCTCCTGTGGCCTATCATTTGAGTCATCTGGTGATATCTCAGAACTTTTGACTGGAGGGCAGGCTGTATAGTGAATATGACATTGTGCAGTTGCATGCTTGATTGAATAATTAAACCTTCTAACACACAATTTCTAGGGCCCAAGACAGCTCCACTGTGACTTAGCAGGCTGTGAAGGTAAAGTGATATAAAGATTTTTGATTGTATCCTGTTATATAAAGTTATAACTGAAAGAAGTGTACTATCCCAAGAGTTTCTTTTTGTTTGTCACTCTCATTAATCTGATAAGCATTTCTATCTATCTCTGGAATTTTACTGACTGTTTTAACAATAGCAATTGTGTGGAGTGCAGTCACAGAAAATTTGCATTGGAGTTTTTCAATGTGCATTCTTCAGAGTCCCAGGGCAATAGTGGGATGCGAAGCCTTGTTAGACTATTGGCTTTATTATCCAGCTCATGATTCACAGGAAAATGTTGTAATGACCTCTTACACCAGCAACTAATTCTTTTAAAAGATGAAAGTTATTTCTTCTCCTGGCACAGATATCAGAATCTGCCTTCAAAGAATGATATGGCATTAATAGTACAAGCTGCCCAACACTTCTAAAGGAGTAAAAACAGCAAAAGCATTTTTTTTCAAGTGTATACACAAGCCAGCTGTATTTTTTTTTTATCCTGTGCTTCAGAGGCAGAAATGTTTCCTCCTGCTAGTCAGACACAGCACATGTTAGCAATAAGTGAATCATATTTAAGATGGAGAATAGAAGAAAAACAACTCTGAACAGAATATTGACCCAACTCCCAAATCAAAATTAACCTATAAAACTTGGAGTCACTCAGAGAACCTTTCACAACTATGCTGGCTGCTCTTAGTATAAAAGTGCACAGCTTCTTATTCCAATCTGTGTACCCTAAACGAATACTTAGATAAAGAGATCTATTTTTTTTTTCTGCCATGAGCATTCATTTATCTCTTTTCTGAACTATACTACTATGATTTCCTGTCCTGGATGCTTTTGGTAAATACCTGCTCCAGAATATCACTTTCCTTGTGTTTTGACCCCTTAAAAGTTTCTGGTCAAAATTAATGAAGGGTCTACTGAAACTAATTGGGTGATGTTGTTCCTTAGGTTAAATGAATTTCCTATTTCCCCAGTGGTTTTACTCCATCAGGATAGACAGCAACCATTTCATCTTAGTAGGCCTATTGAATCACTCTGTTCTACAGTTTTTCTGACCATATTGCTAGTGCTTCAAGTGGTTTACAGCCATGTTTTGCTTTGGATTAGCTTGCTTGTGGTTCAGGTGTTTTGTATCTGTAGTGAAGAGCCTAACAGTGTTTTGCACTTTCCTATTTCCGTGGAAAATGTAGCCTGATGTGTCATATTCGTCCTTTCACAGTGATACATCACTGGTGGATTCATCATTCTGTAGGGCTTCCTCCCTCTTGGTCTATTTTGATTCATGAGCGTGGATTTGTAGGAAATATTCTTATCAAATGCTAAGTGAATGATCTTTGATTTCATATTCCATTTCACTTCACTCACATCAGTCCTCAAGTTTCCTCAGACCATTTTGCATTTGCCCATGTATAACCATTTCATCCATTACACTTTGGTAAACTGTTGCATTTTTGTGCCACCACCTTTAATTAAATACTTAGTCCCCATGTTTGCAGAGTTAACTCCTGTACTTACCTCCACGCCAACAGTTTCCCTGTCAGCAAATTGTGATATTGTTTTCCCCTTAGCCAGATCTTAACCTGCTCTACAATTTTCTTCTTTTAACAAAAGGTAGGAAAAATGTATCTTTTTATACATTTTGTGCATGTTAGACCAGATCAAATGGGCTAAGCATATTTTGGATTGAAATAACTCTTTTGCTGATAAAACTGCTACCTTAATAAAATAGAAGTTGTTTATCAAAGATACCTGTAGTGAATGCAGGCTGCATTTTCTCCCTTTTTCTTGTTCATGTCTGTTTTTAATTATCTCCTCCAAGACTTTTTCATAGCTCTTGAATATTACTGTCCCTTTAATGTACAGATATTATTGGTCCTTGTTAATCTTCAATTGCCTTAGTCTGACACTTTTTAAAGCAAAAAACCACAAAACTCCACCTCCAAAACCCTTCTCACAGGACCTGTATTTCAAGGATACAATCTGTCAGCATTTTAGGGAAGAAAGGACTCAGCTCTTCTGGTGTGAATGTATTAGGGGTAAATTTGTGGCAATATGCTTCTCTATGGCATGTAATGACTCCTCATCTTGCTAACTACTTTACCTGCACTCAAAATCACTTTATTGAAATCGGAGGCAGAATATGAATGTAGCCTTAGAATATGAGTGTGTTAATTTTTACCTTAAACTTACTCCTCTTGTACATGGTAAACTAATTTCTATTCTTTTACATTTCCCCCCAGTATCTGCCTGCTGAACCATGTGTTATTTCTGTTAATTTGCTTCTGATTCAACTTCGAGCAATTCTTATGTTGAGCCCACACTTCAAGCTCTCCCTATTGATTAGTCCGTTTCTTGATTTTTGCAAAATCCTTATTTCTTTTATCTTAATACTTTTCACTTTTTGGAGGGAAGCATGTTTGGTCCTGTATTAAGTTTATATAAAGATGGTGAAACACCACTGATCCCCTATCTCAGGGTGCACTTGGTTAAGTTCCCATTTAGCTGTTGGAGTTTTCAGTCCAGGGGAAATCCCCGACTTCCTCTATTTGCCTTTTTGTAATCATAAGCTTGATTCCATAATCTCTTCTGTTATAAACTTAAAACAGAGCCATTTTTATGGCTAGTTTTTCTCTAGGGTCCATGCTATGCTTACCTTTCAAAATTATATCTAAACCTGAATTATCTTAACATAAAACATGGTTTCCTTAGTGAATGCCCAAAGCTAACTTTCTAATACATTCAAGTGCTTCTGATCATTTTATTACTTACATTTGCTCTCCATTCTTCATAGAGGAGGTCAATGCCTTTTAATAACAGAATTTTAACTATTGTCTCTGAAGTTCATCTCCATCTTATGGGGGAAGTTTGCAATAGACCCTTACCCATATTATCTTAGATGTCTAACATCTTTCTGACCCGGCATAAGGGATCCATACTTTTCTTGTTCCTTGTTCCCAGAATGCCTCAGTGTGGCAAAATAACATTGCTAAAACCTTCTGTATCTGGAGACTTAATACACTTAATAAGCTGCTCATAAAAGGAGAAGTAAGGAAAGATGACAATTGTTCTTCATAAGCAATTTTTTCTATGCCTTTTTTAAGCTCTTCTTTAGGATGCTTCCATTTTTTTTTTTGAGCTGCTGAAAACCACATATTTCAACACAGGCTTTGTCAGTTCAGAGTCAAATGGAAGAATTGCTGTATGAGACTATTAGATTTTCTGTTTCTATATCCCAGGATTTGTTTCTTTTGGTTTGGGAGTTATCTTGTTTTGTTTTATTAGGTAATCTGCTCTAATTCCAGGTCATCTTCATTAAATTGTTTCCTGACCAGTTTCCCATCCTGTTTTGTGCAGTTGCTCATCCCTGCCCAAACACAGTGCCCTGCGCTTGTCATTTGGAGGAATTTTGAAGTTTTGCACTATATTTTGAAGCTTCTTCCCCCTTCCCCACCTCCACCTGACTACTTAGTTTCTCTTGCATCTTTTTGGATTTGAAGCCCTTGGTAGGGCGATTGGTTTCCAGAGTAAGGACACTGTCCCACCTCATTCAGGTCTCTACAGAAAATTTCTCACAGTATCAAACGCAAAACAGTACCCTCCACAACCCTCCCCCTTTCCCTTCCATTTAGAAAACAAATCACTGATAACTATTTTAAGTAATTTTTGTGGTTTTTTTGGTGTGACTTTATTTATTTATTTATTTTTTAAAGTATACCATTTCAGACCTCCCACTTAGTTCCCATTCCTAATAGGAATGTGACTCAGGTCGCCACCACGTCTTCCTAACATCAAGATACAAGGTTATCTACTTTTATTGAGAGGGAAACTAGCTGTGGTTGATACAGATTGTTCTGTTCCGATCCAAGGAGAGGTCTCTAATGAACACAGGAACTGGGAGAACTTCAGATGAGGCCATCACTCCTCTGCTGAACACAGACTAATTGATTGCCTCGTTGCTGTGATGGAGTACTAAAATTGCATGCTTTTAAAGTTAATGGCCAATCAAAGCAGTTTACCATTTAGTACTCAATTCTGATACAAGTGAAGAAAATCTTACAAAGGCAACAGTCATTCTGTTTTGTTTTTTTTTTAAAAAAAACCCATAAGATTTGAATACTTCATGACTTCCCTTCCCTTTGGAACTGGATTTGGCCAACCAGTGTCCTTAGGAGACCAAAGCAGCACAGTGTGAGGCTGGGCTGTTGCCTTCCTAAGGATCCTTGGTAAATTCATGAAAGGGAAACCCCCAGGATCTTTACATTTACAGGAGTGATGCTTTTGCCTTGGGTTGGGATCAAAGGCCTGCACTGTAAGCAGTCAGTAAATGGCAAACACATCTTGGTGCAGCGCTCCGTGACTGCGAATCTGGCACTTCCAGTGCTCCACAGCAGCACTTGCCAAAGCACTACCAGTGAGAGAATTAAACCCATGTAATTAGAAGTACAAATGATCTAATAAAATGCTGGGGAGTATCCCATGATCTGAAGGTGGGGGTGAGCTAGGGAAGGAAAGTTTCAACTTGTGCTCTGAATGTCAGACTTTCGACAATCTCTGGCGTCCCTACCTCTGTTTTGTTTTTTTTTTCCCTCTCACATGTGCTCAGCACTGAGTTTTCCTTCTGGCTGTGAGGCATTCACAGAGCTGAGGAATGGGGAAGATGCCTGGGTGCTCTGCTTTGGTTAGAGTTGTGTCTCCAGCCTTCACCACCTTGTCACACCCAGTGGCCCCACCCCTGTGTGCACATGTGATGACCCTGACCCAGCAGGTCTTTTCTTCTGCATCCCATAGGAAGTGTTGGTACTGAATGACACAAAGCCTGATTTCAGGGCTGTTGTGCCCACTGCTGCCTTGATGTTTTCAAGATGCATTTTGCCCACCAGCTTTCTGTTGCTTTATGGAGAAAACTGTCCCTGCAGTCACGTGTATGGGTATGGCCTCTAACACTGCATTCCATCTTTTAGCCATTCTGCAATAACAGATGTGACTGTTCATTTAGCGGGTTAGTGGGTGATTTGGCAAGTTCTGTAAACTACTCTAGAGACAACCCAGATAATCCACAAAAGTCCTGATATTTTCCCCACAAAACTTTATGTTTCTGCAGAAAATGCCCTTGTTTTAATTTAATTTCCACCCCCCCCCCCCCCAACTTGAAAATGTGAGTGGAAAGTTTGAGAAAATGTACTCTAGGCTAATTCTCCATTGTTTAACTTGGGTGGAAGTCCCTAATTACGAAGACATCATTACCTAAGAAGTTTTCTGCTACCAGAGCACACATGGATCAGCAGAAAAGCTCTGTCACAGGCTGCCTGTGGCATGGTTTTATCTGCTATGGTAGAATATTGATACTTGCTAAGGTTTTTGTTTTCTTAAACTGCTCACTGCATTTTCTGTGCTGTATATAACAAAGGAGAACTTGTTTGCCTCATGCCTCTTCAGCTGTAACTTTCATAGTCTAGTAGCTGTGCTCCTAGAAACAAAAAATTATCACTTAAACATCTGAGTAAGTAATAGTGTTAGGCATTCTCATCCCAGGCTGTCTATTTGCATGAATTACCAACTTATGAAAGGCATTATTCTGCATATTTTTTTCTCTTTCTCATATCTTGGCTAAATCTGAATAATTTCTCTAAATTTATTGTTTGTTCTACCAAGGCAAAATGAAGTGAATACCATTTAATAATTGCTACAAAGCCAGAAAACTTTGATTCATTTTAATTAATAGCTGCTGCCTAACCAATATATAATTCCTGAGAGACTGATCCTTTTTCCCATGCATAGTGGTTGTGAAAGAACAGGAAAATGTACTGAGTGACAAACAGAGTTTGAAATAATTAAAAGAGGATGAACAAAGCACAAATTCTAGGAAATATGGGCAGAGGCTGATTTTTGCATTACTCATTCTTTTTATTTTTAACTCAAATTAGGGACTGACTTTTTCTGTACAAAACCTAGTGTTGTGGCTTGGGCTTTCTTGTTGTTGCAATATGGCTAAATATGAAAGTACTAATGAGGTTTCTCAATAAAAATACTTGGTATTTCAGTGTTCCAGCTACAAAGTGTGAACATCAGTGACGGATGGTTTTCTGTTGGGTCGCTGGTTGGTTTTTTTTCCCTTCTCATTCTCTTTCTTTTTGCCACTGGATTTCTTCAACTTGTTCGCTTTCTGGTAAATTGAATATTGCAAAATAACTTTCTGTAGAATGAGGCTGAAAGGAAACTGGAATAAAAATGAAATTGTACTCTAGGTATTAATTACAGTGCTGGAATGTTGTTGCAAATCGGACTTCTTTAAAAAAGGGATTGTGTCTATAAATGCCTGAAATACACATGCATAGACATTACAATCAAGAAGTTCAGGGAGAGACTTTTCTATTTTTCAGTAACCCATGAATGAGCTAAACTTCCTCACCTTTCCTTGTGGTGACTCTTTTGCTCCCCAGCTCTTCATGGACCTGTGAATTAGTGGGGCGCAGTTCCTGCTCCTGCCTTACAGCTTGGCACGAAGGGACCACTGAAACTTTGGTTAACTTCTCCTGCCACCTCCTGGACAGCGTTATAAATAGCTTTTCCCGCTCTACAGCCACGAAACCTCAAGAAATACAGTGCTCACGCGTATCAGGCATTGACTTGTGAAATTATCTTGACCTCCCTGCTAGCAGCTTTTCAACACATACTAATAAGTACCATGCCAGCAATTAAATTTCTTCCCCAGGAGAAGAACTCAAACCCCTGAGTTAAACACCAAAATGGTAAATGAAATGTTTTAACTCCTGCAAAAATAAAATCCTTCAGCACGAAGTCCTAACTAGCAAATTAACTAGCTGAGATAGTGCTGCCTTTCACTGACAGCAGGGTGTAAGAGAAGAGTCCTGCAGATCTCGAATAGACTTTTTAATAAATATCTTAAACATGTGGATTCTTAGACTTTGAAACACATCATGGGACATCCTTGTCCTAACACTATACATAGCTTTTTTTAATGGCTAGGTTTTACTGTAGATTGGCCTAAATTAAAGAGGAAATGCTGTGGAGGGGTAAATGGCAAAGTGGATTTAATGGCAGTCATTACACATCTAGCCTTGCAGTTCATGGCTCTCACCTAGATGCAGAGATGCTTTCTGTACTAAATCTGACCACTAAGTTTGAATGTTGCTTTCTGGAGAGGTATTCAAGAATAATGTTTGTAGTACTGTGCCAGTGGGGAAAACCAACTTAATTTCCCTCCTAAGCATCCTGAGTGCCTGCAAACACTTCTGCTGATGCTCTTTGCAACTGATATCACCAGAGATGTTCTGTATTCTGAAGCCACAATAGTAAATAAATAAGCACTATTCCATGTGCCTTCTGAATGCATTGATCTTGTTGTTTTGAATCTACTTTAATGAATTTATCTCCCTGAATTACTATATTTATTTTATTTTGAAATTTAAAATCCCCTAGCATGATATTTGCTTTGAAATCCTTGGTATGTGTCTCTAGTGCTGTTATGTTGCAGAAAGACAATGTCTTGGTTCATACCTGCCAATGGGGTTTTGTGGTTTTTAACAGGTTGCCATGTAGTTTAAAAATCATACTTTCTAGCTTTTGCCTTCCTCTAGTTAGTGAAATGAAAATAGTGGCTTTCTGATCTTTTGGAGTATTTTCCCTGGCATGGATATTCTTAATTTGTATTGGCAAGGTGTTGTCTTTTGTGAAAGACTGAGTTAACAGAAGCTTTCAGAGGGAACAACCAATTAAACAATATAATTGTATTTTATCTCCTGTGTAGCTCAGGCCATAACATCTTATGTTGTCATTCCTTCATCAAACTTGTAATTTATATTTGAATATAAATACTCTACCTTGGAGGAAAAGAGCCAGATGTCAATGTGTAGCTTTCTTTGGTCCTGTGTCCCAATGATTGATTAGTTTTGCTTCAGAATTACGAACAGAGCAGCTAACTCAGTTTAAGGCCAATGCATCTACTGCTGATGTGGAAATGGAATGGTAGAAATCCATTATAGAAGTCTACCATAGAAATGGTAGATTTGCCTCCTCAAATTGGAGCTCTTGGAGCAATTAAGTACTGTGTCAGCTCAGATGAAACTTGGTAAACAGTTTGATGCTAAAGAAAAGCTAGAAGTTATCTTTATATGGTATTGCCAAAGTGAAAATTACAACCCTTCCTCTCAATGTTTTCAAAAGAGCTGGAACAAAACTGTATCTGGTTTTGAAGTAACTTAAAACTTTAGTTTATCTTTCAGTAAGCAGAGGAGGGAAGTACAGTGTTTTCCATACATTCCTCCTTAGGGACGTGACTTCACATTTTTCCAATTTTCCATAGCATGAAACAGTTTTACACATGGGACAACAGCCACCTGTATAACCAGCCAACTGGGAGGTGTCTTGTGGTTTCAGCAATGCTACTTTAGGTAACATTCCCCTTCTTATTCCTCAGTGGATCAGTTAACAAGCTTTAGTGTCAGGGACTCTCTTAGAAGGCAGAGATTGGCCCATGGTTTTATAGCTTACATAATGAAAATACACTTTGTGAAACATGTGAGGAGGTCTGCTAACCAGAAACTACCCTCTTTATAAAGCACTTCTAAAAGAAAAAACAATTTGGAAACACAAAAAGGAAGTATCAAGTCTGTTTTTCTCACCGGGAGACAGAGAGGGGTAGTGTGGCATTAAAAAAAAGGCATAGAAAAAACACTAGCTGCCACAAAATCATAAAGGCGTCTGGCTGAGCTTAAAACTAATCTCAGATCTTGATTTCTGGCCTGATAGCTCAGCATCAGAACCTTCCCAACCATCATGAGAAACCTGAAACACGGTTTTGTAGCATGTCCCCGGCCACAACATTCCTTAATGACCTTGTCTTCTTCCCTAAGGTTGGCATTTGTGTGAACCAAGCCCTGAAACACAGACACAAGAGAAAAGTTCCCTTTCTGGCTTTGACAGGGCTTTTAGCTGGTGAGAACACTGCTGAGAAATCTTCGGTTCTGGAACACCAAATTTGAATTGTGGGTGCGAAGTCTCTCTGTGTGAATACACTGAGGTTAAGAGTTGTTATCCCATTGTAAGGGATTAATATCAAATGAACTGGAGGACTCAACAGGATGTTGGAATCCAGCCTGTTCTTAGGAGTCAGATTAGGGAGTTACAGAGCCAGAAGTGAGCCCAAGGCACTGAGAGCTGCCTTGAATTCTTTACAGTCCTTTTAAAATATTTTTTTCCCTTTGTAAATACAATAATTGTATTTCTGTAAGAAAATGGTTTTAAATTCTGCAAAAGAGCTCTTTTTGATTTATGTTTTGTTTATGTTGTGTCTCTTCTAGCAGTAATATGGAAATATATAGGCCAAATATTTGAAACATGCTAGATTACTGAACATTTTTGAATGATAAAAACTTGGGGCAAGAAGGAAATAAACTGAAGAATTCTCACGAAGTCATTGACGTTTTAATCAAGTGAAAGTTGCTTTTCCCTTTGCAAAGATCATTTTTTGCTGGTTCCCTGCTAATCTATGGAGACATGACTTGAAAATGGTACAAATCACCACTGTCCTTGCCTTGGCTCTTCCTCTGAGTCTGCAGTCTGAATATCTGCACAATTCATGCTTAACTGAGCTACATTTAGGGAATCTGGATTCAAAAACTGAGTCCAGTTTCAACTGAGGCCAGCATTGCTCAACTTGCATTCTTCCAGAATTTAAGTTTTTTCACCTCAGATGAAGTGTGTTGCTTCAGAAGTTTAACACCCCAGAGTCTTCAGTGTTGTGCTCAAGTGTTGTGAGAGACCACGTGCACTCTTTTAGCATGTGGCACAATGCCACAGTGTCTGTGGCACTGTTCTGTTGCTGCATAAAAATTATCTCAGTCGGTAAAGAAGGAAATTGGGAAAATTATTTTGTGTAGCCGAGAATTTCAAATATTTTATTTGGCAGGTTTAGAAGACTTGTCTCCTAGCAAGAGCCACTTGAAATTAATGTTAGGAGAATCGAGATTTTCAGCTCTTCCTTGATATTTAAAACATAGAAACCAAGATGTATTTCTTAAAAACACTCTGATATATGAATTTATAAAAGCACCTAAAGTTCAAACAAGACAGCATTCCAGGTTAGGGAATACTAGGGTTGCTACCTAAGGTTGCTTAAAGCAATTAAAAAAAAAATAAAATCACTGCAAATTTTCATTTAATTCTATGGCTACTATTGCCTCCATCTGCTTCCTTCTTCTGTTTTGCAAACATATTTGTAATGTACTGTGTGTGCCACTGGGAAGAAAACACATGGAAATCTTTCCATAGTTCAGCAACCACTATCTTGGCACATTTCCTGTGCCAATACCATAAGGTATTCCTTACCAAGGTTTAGAAGAATTTCAAAGGAGTTTTGTGCATAGTTTTGTGTATGGATTAGTTCTGTCAGCCAGGTAAAGATGTTGGCTTTTTTTTTTGGTTTGGTTTGGTTTATTTTGTGTTTTTGTATATTTGTTTGTTTGGTTTTGTTTGTTTTTGTTGTTGTTGTTGATACTGCAGGTAGGAGCAGATGTCCAGCAAGGAGCCCCAGAGATAACCATGGAATTTAGGAAGTGACCTTGGAGCTTGAGTGAGAGAGAAAAACACCTGCTAACTCCACCAAAGTGAGACTGTGCCACATATGCCTGAGATGAGAAGCAATTCTGAAGCAAAAAGGCTGTTTATATCAGTTCCATTTGGGGACCATACATCTGTCAGTCAGCTGATGGTAACAAGTTGTTGCAAAGGGGTTTGTGAAGAGTTTGAATAGTTTAGAAAATCTGTAGTTGTGTGATGGAAAGTTCCATGCATTCCCCTCACCCTGTAGTCTGTATATCCCTCCACCAAGCATCATAAACTGCAGCACTAATGTGTAACAAAGGATTCAGTTTGCCCCAGCTCAAAAAGAGCTAAATGTGTCCTTGTAGTACCTTTTAGTCACCACAACCACAGCTAAAGCAGTGCAATGTCTAAGGAATATTTAATGATGCCAGTCTAAAACTGCCTTCTATCCTTGTCCTTAATATACTGGCTATATTTTACTGCTTCTTTGCTGGAAGTCAGTTGGAGCAGGAGTTGCCAAACCTAATTTATCTGGGCACTACCCTGCCACAGCTCCAGGAATGGCTTTGTTGCAGCCTGCATCTTCCACTTTTACCTCCCCTGTCATCAATCCCATGCCCCTGCCCTCACCAGTCCTGCCAAAGCAACAGCTCTCATCCTGGCAGAAGATTGGCAAAGGCAGCTTTCAGCCCGAGCTCCAAACATATACCTGCAGTGGGTGTTCTTGATGGAAATAAAGAATAGAGTTGAGTGAAGAGCAGTAAAAAGAGTTAGATTTGACTTTGAATTGCTGGTCTGGCGTGGTGTGTCCTAGAATGCTGCTCTTCAGCCATCGGTCCCATGGCTGCTCTCTCTGAGGCTGTGCTGGCCCAGGGATGGAGAGGAAAGACTTTCTGGTCCGTGGTTCTTCCAGGCAGGCACCATGAAAACCAAAGCACATTCACAGGGGCGGGAGAAAGTTGCATGAAGAAGTAAATTGTTTTTGAGATGGATCCTTGGGCCCAGCCCAGACTCAAGGGCTGACTTCTGGGCCAGGAGTGGCCATGACCAGCACTGGTGACCAGCTCTGGCCCAGACTGGCTTGCCATTTTAGTCTCTGCCTGTGCTCTGATGGTCATTTGGTCAATTCTTTTTGTACAATAACTTATCTTCTAATAAGTGTCTTTTTTTCTAGGGTCTTTATGCATAAGAAAGAGTGGGGCTTGATTTGCCATGGACCAGTAAACCCCATTTTTGTTTCTTCTTTATCATTTGCTTAACTGTTCCTTTTTTCCCTACTCTACTTGCTTCAAATTTAAAGTGTAATATACCTCCAACTTTTTTTTTCTTTTTTTCTTTCTCTTTTCCTTTTCATGAGCGGCAAAAAGAATTTCCCCACATTGCTCCTAACAATAAGATCTATATTAGAAACTCTCAGGTTGTTGTGCAGACGGCCTCCAGCTTCATTTACTCTTTCATCCCCACCTGAGCCTGAGCATTATAAATATCCTACCTTTTCAGTGCAGCTGAATGAAAAATAATCTTGGTGTATTAAGGAGAGAGACAAGAAATAAAACTTGCAGGGAAGGGAGAGGGGGGATAGCTAAATGCAGAGAAGCAGGAAAAGGGAGAGAACAGCCAGACTGTAAGAGCCACTTCAGTCCAGCTCCCAGATTTCCTCCTGGCAGCCAGCTGAAGCCGTGCAGTGGGCACAAGTGGAGGGGCAGCCACACCGTGCCCCCTCAGCAGTTACAGCTTAAACAGCCAAATGTTTTTGCACGGATCCTGTGCTTCATTTTTTGGCTCTGGGGCGATCCAGCTGCTACTTCCTCTTCCATCACTGACTCCAGTGCAGGTTGTGGTTGCAGAGGAGCCTTCCCCTTGCCTTTGTGTTTCCAAACGATGGCTCTGCCGCGCCCTTTCCAGCTTCTCCCCTGCAGTGCTATGTTTATGCTTGCTGTTGCCACATTCTTTTGCAGCAGGTTGACTTTCTGCCTGTACTTCTGAAATCCCCTTGAAGAACACGCCTCTTTTTCTGGGGCACTGCTTGTACAGTGACCAGCAGTGCAAGAGGTCACTGTTATCACAGATTGCTTTGTCCTTTCAAGAACGTGCCTGGCTGGGGATCCCCAGTTTGAATGGGTTTTAGCACGGGTGTCTTCGTTGCCCACTGAAATGATCTTTCCACATACATCTGTTTAATGAACTTTAAGTCAGTACAGGCAGCATTGCAGCTACATTTTATTTGTGTTTATGCCTCACAGAATGAAAGAGGGAGAGAGATTTTCTAATTAAAAGGAAGACTGTATATTTGTCTGTTGCCAGAATGTTACACAAATATGTTCTGCATGCAGTTAGCCTCTTATATCAGCAGAATTTGATGAATCCCAATTTTCATTAGCTATCTTGACTGAGGATGGATTATTGCACATTTCCTGTAAGCAGCTTAATTTTTATTGTTATATGACATTCCTTACTTAGCATAAAAAAATGAATAACTGAATAGCATTAAAAAGGCTGAGAACTCTAATCAGTAGCTGTGGGGGAGTATTTTTGATCCGAACGTGACAAAGATGCCATCTATATGAAATCATGTGTAAATTTTCAGAATTTTTTCCATAAAACAAACTTTCTTCTAATCACTGGCTTCAAGAGCCACTATACTCTAGTAAGGGAGAAAAATCCTAAAGGCATAGTGGTTTCAGAGACAGACTTCTCTAGTAATATAATAAGCCATTTACAGAAAAAAAAAATTAGCAACAGCTTGCTGTTCTGAAGCAAAAGGAGGCATAACATAACCTCTGTGGTATTGATTTGCTGTTTGGATTACCCTAGAAGCCAAAATAATTCCTCTTAAAGCTGTTAAAAGAAACTATCCTTGTCTTTAAAAGTTGATCTAAGATTACAGATGTCCCAGAAGCTTTTTGACTTGTAGCTGAACATTAAGCAAATAATTTACTGTGTGTGAAGTGTAATTATTAGCTAAAGAAAAAAAATCTGTAAATAATTTAATCTTTTGAAATAGTTTTAGATGTGACCAAATAATTCAGGATGAGTAATGGCTAATGTTAGCCCTTATTTTTCTGCTCATGGTATGCAAACAGCCAGGTCATGGCTTAATTTAATCTCATTAGCAGCATCTGATAAAGTTCATGAAGATTTTAATTGCCCTTGATTTGTTGATTTTCCAAAGACAATACAGGGCAAGTGTTACTCTGTGTGTTATCTGCAAACACCCCCTTGCTTGATGCTCTCAGAAACTGCATGCTGAGCAGGTAGATCTTTGAGCTGGCCTGGTGTAACTGTTCTTTTATATGACTGTGAACACAGTGCATTAGACAGTGGTTAGATAAATGTGCTAGCATTTCTGATTCAAATACTCATGTATAAAATTTTTCAGGTTTTTTTCTGCAGGAAGTCTTCTGCACAGGACACTGAAGGTTGCATTTTGCGAATTTTAGTAGTCAAATTAAATATACAGATTTTCTTGTTTTAAATTTCCTTTCTTTAGTAAGAAAAGACAAAGAACTGCAGTTCTCAGGGAGGCTTAAACTGTAGGGTATTCCTTCCCATTCTATTTCTAAGCACTCTGGCCAAAAAAAACCCCAAACAAACTTGTTTGGATGGATATGATAATTTAAGCTTGTTTCAGAATGATAATCCTTATGCCAAGTGAGCTGGATCCATGGATTTTCTCACTCAAAGAAAATCCATTTTCAGATGAGATAAATTTTCTCACTCTTCTTTGCAGGGAGTTCCTGTGAAGCTATTAAATAAGGTGTCCAATATCAGCTTGTCACCAGGGAGAAAAGATAAATCAGAAATATGTTTGTCTTTAAAATATTTCAGTTCTTGGAAGGGCAGAATACAGAGATTCCTCCTTTTAATGAGCAATCCCTTATACCCATGTTGATTTTACTGATGTTAATAAAGCTCTGTTTGGCATAAGAAGATCCATTTGCACATGTTTTCTTTCCAAGGAATCTGTTTTAGAGCTGATTATTTCATTAGATTAGGGAGAAGGAAGGAAAAAGAGTTATCGGTGGCTTATGGACCAGACCTGCTGTTCAGATAGTATCAAATTCACAAAATCTAATTTGAACAGATGTTGTCTGGCTAGGACTGTGAAGGAATATTGTCAATTACTCCTTTTTCTGTGATTCTCTTCTTTTCTTTTTTTTTTTTTCTTTTCTTTGTTCGGCAAGTCCTCCAAGGGACACGCATTAACGAATTACCCTAATTACTCTCTCAGTCCCATTACTGGGGGATGTGGAGTTTGTCACTCTGTTGTATGCAGCCTTGCAGATGAACATGTAATGAAATTCCTAGGCTGTAATTCACAACTGAAGAAGGTTAAGATGTTGGACAGAAGTGCCCTTGGAGGCCGTGTATTGCAGGCAGGGTGTCAAGAATAACGACCACAATCTGTACTCCGACATACACAATCTCTTATTGACTCAAATTAACACTGGATTAAAGGCTGCCAGCTTGGTGGCAACAAACAACTGGAGTAATGAAATTATAGTCTGACTTCTTAAAAATACCTTTCCTTTTGGATTGTGGATTGTGCAAATAAATAAAAGGTAGGTAGTGTGTTTCTGTTGCATCCACCTTGGTCTGTGACTTATGCATCTAAGAATGTAATTTAGGCATTTGTTTTGCATATTTTGACTGAGTTCCACTCCTATTTTCTTGGCTCTGATGCTGGACCCATCACATTGGCCCAGATCCACCAGTGAGTCTGAGAGTAGTTATGCTGAGCATTACTACACTTAAATTTCAGGCAGCAGCTTCCAGATTCTTCAGATTCTTTCAAAAACCTCAAGAGGGTGCTGAAAGTGCCTGCACAGTGCATGGGGGGGGGGAGGTAAATGCCCCAAAAGCAAACTGGGGACACGTTTCAGATGGCCCACAGGTGACGCAGGAGGGTCCAACCATGCAGTTTGTGACCTCAGGAAACAAAGCCCTGCTGTGGTATCTGCTTATGGATTTATTTTCATTAGAGCTGTTTTACTTGGGCAGCACCTCAGGCAGGTGGTCTGTGGGTGCCAATGCTGGGGAATCCTTGTCTACCACATAATTCTCCTGCCTGTGCACTCAGGGAATATTTTAGCTCCTCAAACCCCCAGAACTTCAAGGGGAGGACTACTCGTGGCTCAACCCTTCTCTAGGGAGGGAGCTGTGAACGAGCCTGGGGCTGAGGCTCAGGATTCAGGGATTGCAGGAGGTCTGGCCTCCACTGCTTCTGAACATTTGGTTTTAGCATGGAGATCCTGTAGCTGCCATGCAGTTGCATTTTAGGGCCTCTCAGCAAATTGCAGCCCTAGGTTTGCAGAGCAAAACTATTGGTGCAGAAGAGACAGCAGTCACACAAGTTGAGAGGTTTTCCTCTCCTAGCTAGAAGATAAGACAGCTGCATGACTCCAGTAGTGCATGAAGATGCTTATGGTATCCCAGGCCCTTGGAAATTTAAACTGCACATCTGGATTTCACACAGAAACTGCTTGGCACAAGTGGCATCTTCAGTGCTTCTCTGGGGTGTAGCCCTTACCTTGTTCATACATTAGTTTGCTTGTCTATAAAGGGTGCATACAATTGTGTTCTCTTATTCTTCTCTTCAGGATCCCAGGAGCAGCCTAGGAGTGATATCAAGATTATATAGACAAACAATTTTTATTTTTTCCCCGTCCTCTCACATGGAAGAATACTAAGGTTGGATGTGTGCACTGTTCTATGGATTATTGCTCATGAGCTGCTGCAAAACTCAGTCCGTCTGCACTCTGAGCAAATAACTCCTTTTATTTGGTAGACTTTAAAAAATAGAGAAAGAGGGAAATAGAGGCCATCAGACTGTTCCCAAACAAGAACATCCAGAATAGTAACAAAAAATGTTGCTCCCGTGTTGCACAACCATTAGAATCGCTCACCATCAAAGGTCAAAAGCATTAACCACGTTGGTAACATTTATAAATAGACTCTCTATGGAGCTTTACCTTAAGTGGAGTGGATAAACACTTTGACTCAGGAAGACCAATTAGAACCAGTGGGATCTTTTAATTTAATAGCTGCATTAAACAAGATGCATGAATGTTGGTACAGACAGACAGAGAACATTTTCACTGCTTATGGAGTCTGAAATAGAACGCAATTTCAACTTGACTTACAGAAAGCCACAGTACAGCTGGTCCTGTGTGGCTGTGTAAGAGAAGGAAAACGGAGAAAGTTTTTTTTTTTTCCTAGCCCCATGTGACAAATAATGCACCTCTTGCCATAATTCATGTGTAGAGGCACATTCTTTGTATCCACAGAGATAAAGTGACACCAAAAGTGGATGGGAGCTTAGACTCCCTGCACAAATGGCAACCACCGGTGGGGTCCAGACTGCATTCCCCCAGGAATTTAGGATGCAGGTATTTTTAGCACACCATTTGTAATGTTTAACATTACATACTGGTTAAAGATGTTTGCTGAATACTCCAAACCCAGGAAATGTTATAATTAAGTGCAATTTGGGCATTTTAATTTGTACCAGTTTGCCCCTGCCTAATATGTATGAGTGGTTAAGAGTATATGCAATATTTTTCACAAGCACATAGGTTGGTCTGTGTTTGAACTGGTTACTGCCCAGTGGGAAAAGGCTAACAGGTAAAACCTGGTCACTAGGATTAATTACTTTCAAATCCACATAGTGAAAGTCTCTCTTGACTGTTCAGATTGTACTGGGAGCAAGGTATCAGCTCTTTCAGGGAATCAGATGCTGGTATCTCCTTACTGAGAGCAGGCAGGAGGTCAGTGGCTCTGTTCTGTGCTAGCCAGACCATTGTCTGTCTTACTGAGATGGCAGGTGGAAGGCCACAATCAGAATTGTCTCTGCAAAAGTATCCTAATTTTGTTTTCAGTTTCTTCACTGTGGTGAGGAAAAGTAATTTAACCTTATGGTCCTGAACTTTCTTGTTCTCAGTCTCCTCTTAAAGTATTTTGGTGAGAAATCCTGTGATGAAGATGCAGAATCACTCCTGGTTCTGCATTCTTGCCCTCCACTATTAAATGCTGAGGTGGTAGGAGGAGGCTGCTTAGAGAGTGATGCTGGAGGCACTGGGGATTTTTGTTAGTGTGAAGAACAGGAAGTATGCTACAAATACAAAGATAAAATTGTAAAAAGGCAAAAAAACCTTTGAGGTAAATTTCATTTTCTCCACTTAGTTCCTCTAATTCCAGTGACATGAGTCAGGTCAGTGAAAGTGATAAGAGATTATGAGATGATAGTTTAATGACAGACATTGACTTGATGCCAGCAGTTGATTTGCCTTCATTTGCTTAAACATTCCTCTTGTAGACAAGCAAGTGCAAACAGAATTTAAAAATAATCACACCAGGAACACAGTGATGCCTTTTTGATTACTGGAGAGGAAGCACAGTGGGTTATCAGATGTGAAACCTTTCAAGCTTATTCATGGAGCAGGTGTTTCCAGCCTATTTGTATACAAACCAGCATCTCCCCTCAGGGACTTGGATTTACTCAGAGCTGTCAGGTGTCTCTCTGCAGTCTTCTGCATTTCTACCGTTTGCTGCCTCCCCCTGCCCCCAAAACCAAGGACATCAGTCCCCACAGAAACACCTTTTAGACTGCTGGTTGTGTTTCACACCTTCTGAGAGATGTGTTGGATTGGAAGCTAGGGCTGGGATGGACTGCCTATCTACTTTGTGTCCACCTCTGCCATCCTGCACTCTCTTAGTTTTACCTCTTTTCACTACTGCTATGCAACCTTTTCCATAAGAAAGAGGCAAGAGTAAACATATTGAGAAATAAAACTTACAGATAAATAAATACAAACTCTTTCAAGCATCAGTGGGATCTCTTAATCACTCTAATAGAATTTCGTATACACTACAGTCTTTCAGATGCTAAGTGGTCTTGGGAGCTGATGATCAGTTAGTAAAAATGCACCTGAAACTCCAAAATCTATTTTCACTCAGGACAGCTTTACTGCATTTTTTTCTTTGTATCATATTCTGATTCACTGATCACTTGGATGAACAGTGTTTTTTTTCTGTTCACAAGCTTTTCTGGTTTTCACTCTCCTCACTTTCTAGTCACTTTTCCCCACTTTCATTTAATTTCTTTCAGATGGCCTAATCACTTTTTTTTTTTTTTTTTTTTTTTATTACTACAACTACCTCACAATTACAGTATTTTGCTTTTCTTTCACAAATATCAAGGGGTAAGTTCCTCTTCTCTTGCACTTTCTCTCCCCTTTGAAGGTTCTTGATTCACTGGAGTGGTGTCATAATCTTGTAGCCAAATCATCCTCATTTGCCCACCTGCTTTGATGCAATTGCAGAATTAAAACAGACAGGACATAACTGATTGTCCCTATTTATTTTTCAGCCATAGAACAGACTTTAAACACAGATAATAGAGTACTGCCTAGAGCCAGTGTCTGTGAGTATGTAAGCCATTTTAAGAAGGATAATGAATTCTAAGAATTTCTGTTATAATTCCTTTCTAGCCTAAGCTTTCAAAACAGCTCTTCATTTTGTCTGCCAGACTCGAGAAAACCAAGAGTACTGGGATTTTCTAGAGAACGTGAAGCACCTCTATTGTGAAAAGAGACTTGTCTACATATTACTTAAGATAGATGTTTCAAGAATTGCATTGGCATTTGAATCACCAGTCCATTTTAAAAACATAGCCCTCCCCTCCAGCATTCTGCACTGTCTGTGTTTGAAATTTAAAAGCGATTCTCTAAGAGTTACTTGGTTACTTACACAGCTGAAACAGGCAACAAAATGTTCAACCCAAACTGATGAGCCCAAATTTGTCTCCTAAACAACCGAGAGAATGAATTAAGGAGTGATATAATCTTCTAAATTACATCTATTACAATATAATAATGCAATATGCCAGAAGGAGTATGAAACTCTCATAAAGGCTCTTAATTTAAATTTGCTTTGAATTGGCGAGACACACAGAAACCCAACATACTCGATTTAACTCATTTAAACAATGTCAGCATTTAATTAGACTATAAGGATAAAGTGATGGGATGTTACAGTCCAGATTTCCACGACAACTTACTACTTTAGGGGCAAGAACTTATAGCACTTGGTACATAAAATAAGGTACTAAATTTAAAATATAACCCCATGCATATTAGCGTCATTAAAAATGCCAAACTTCGAAACGCAATTATCAAGTAATAGCAATGCCATGCATCTGTAATTCTAGAATTTCCTTAAAGCACATTAAGGACATGCAACACTCAGCAGATTCCTAACTACTACTTAATTACCCTTTCCACTTATTGCTGCAAAGATGCAGTGTATTGAACAGATACACATTTGCCTAACCAAAAGAAGGAGATTCTCTTTTGTAGTTCTAGTACAGATAACCTTTTAGTATCTACTGTGTACCTTGCTCCCAGAGCAACTAATGAAACCCTCTGTAAATTTAAACTTCAAAACTGCCATTTGAATACTTTAGTTAGCCTCGAGGAGTCCCCACTGCATGAATCTCTGTTGCCCTTGTGCAAAGCTCAGCAGTGTAGGAGTTCCAGAGTGCTCTTTAAAAGTTCCTTTGCCATTGCACTCACCAACCTGTTGCCATTCATAAGGAAGGCTAACCTTTAACACATCAGTCCTTTAGACAGCATCCCCTGTATTATCAGTGTTGCAGTTCTTAAGAAGACAGTTCATGTTTTCATATTACTCCAGCCCCTTTCATGTAATTATCAAAGGGTTTAGAGTCCATTTAGAGGCTGACTTCCTTCCTCTTAAAGCTTTTATGAAGTTATATGTTTTAATCTTGTGATTTATGTTTTTCTCTCTGTCTTCAGTGAAAACAAAAGAAAATTTGATACTTTGCTTATATAGCCTTTAAGATCAGAAATAGCTACCTGAGCTAAGGCCAGTTTAGGCTGTCTCTCTGGTTTCAGATACTTTTTGTTGTCAAATACTTACTTCACATAGTGCTGTTGTGCCATGTGGCTCCAAAAGGGGTGGGAGATGGGGAGGAAGGAGTCCTGAGAAACTGCATCTGCAATAACTTTGTGCAGTGCCTTCTGCCTTTGGTATCCTTGGACACTTTGTAGGCTACCTGTGAATAGCTTGCCTTGTGTTGTGTGCCTGGTGTTGTTACCTGGTCAGGAGATTTGGGATGTCTGGGTCTCATACCTTGCACAGGGAACATCCTGGTTGAATTCAGGTGTGAGTTTTCAGGGCCCCCAGGTGATGGTAGCTGAGCCTTCTCTTGAGACAAGCCTGCTAGTAATCACTGAAGACTTGGTTTCAGCTTCTCTTATTCTCAGTTTGAACGTCTTCACATCTGTGCTGGTTATAAGATTATGAAGTCCTTATTCTGGGAAGACTAAAGAGAATTAAAAAATAATAGGGAAAAAAAAAAAAGAAAGAAAACCTTTACAAAGGAACAACACACCAGCAGCAGCAATAGAGGAACACTACTGAAGGGAAATGTTTTTTCTTTAGGAAAAGGATAATGGCATCTGGAGAATGGGGTTTACCACAAAAACTCACTCCCCCTGAACACTTCTTAAACTAGATGTGTGTCTTTTCCAAACTGCCTCCACTTTGAACAGAGACAGGCAAGAGTAGGAGGTTGAGTTACTTCCTTCAGCACCAGCCCAGAGACTGAGTTGTGTTGGTCTCAGCTCCTGGAGCCGTCTGTTCTCTCAGGGAAGGTGTGAGGCATTACTTCCAAGACACAGGTGGCTTATGTCTAGTTGCTGGATTTTTTTTTTTTTTACCACAAATCCTGCAGAGAAGGTGCTGAAAAGCCTATGCAGGTCCAAAACACAGTGACAGTACTAAGGACTCAGAGCCTGCAAGAAGTCCGACCTTCCAATGCAGGCACCTGGAACTGGCAGCGTGAATGACAATGGAAGAAAAAAATTCTTCAAAGACCAGGAGTTCATTTAATTTTCCTTTACATTCACTGGACTGAAGAATACAATTAACAGCTGCTTCACTGGAAGGAGTTTTCAGCCAGTTATTTCTTTACTCTCAGACTTTCACTCATTCAATCATTATTTTTACATGCTGACTTTCACATCATCAACTATTGTTCCCAACTTTGCACTGTAGCAACAAAGGAATTACAGTAAAGTCAAGTCATTGATTTTTACTGTTTCCTTGCTGCATGCTTACTTTTTTTATAAGTGCAGTAATTTCCCCTGCCATGCTGAGATATGTTCTACATTTTTCACAGGACAATGTGCATACCTGATCAAATCCATCAGCCAGGTAAGCCAAATGACACATCTATTGCTGTTCAGAAAATAGATTCTGCATTGAATTAACTACTACAAAAGCAAATCTCCATTATTTCAAAGAGCAGTAAGATTGTCCTCAGTACTCATTTCCTATCAGTGTGGGACAGATAAAGCATTGAAGTGGAAGTCAGAAATCTATTGAATGGCTCATTGACTTTGGACAATTTGGAATGTTTTGCCTTGTGCTTCTTGACTGTGTGTCTACTTCTGTACCATAATAACTCTGTGGAGGAGAAACCATTTCTGCACTTGTTTGTACAACCTCTGTTTTGCTTGGAGTCTCCAGGTAACTTGAAATATGCCTCACTATAAACAAAGCTGTGAAACATTGCAGCTCCCACCTGTTTCACTCCAAATTGCACAGGAGTAAATAACTTTGCTTTATAGCAAATGCAGTCCTGTGGTTTGGATTAAAATGCTATGCAGTTCCCGTTGTCAAACCATGAGGCCTCAAAACCTATTTCCTTGGGAACTACTTCTTTAAGCCTTCTAAAGCAAAAAATGCTTCAGTTCAGCCTATGAGCTCAAAGTTGACAAATGTGAATGTGAATTAGTCCAGTCCAAACGAGCTGACCAAATGTGGTAATATTAAGGTGGGTAAATAGCTGGTATGTGGATAAAGTTGGTGAGCTGAGAATTCACCTAAGTAGTCACCAGAGTAATGAAAGCTTAAGCTATTCAATCCATCATTCCATCTTCATGTTCAGAGAACAACAGTGCCTCTGGAGAGTGCCAGAGGACAGTGAGCTCTCATATCAAAAGTACAGCACAACTGGGGACAACACCCTTCTCTTGAACCATGTCCTGACTGCACTGGGTGGCTGAAAGGGACCCACATGTCACCACCACCTCTGTTGGCTTTATGGTCAGTGCCAGACCATGAGACCTGAAGTCCTGATCTCACTTTTTCTGTTCCTGACTCCCCTCTCTTTTTTTCCCCCTATTTCCCAGTGTACTGTGTATTTCTTCCCTTCTCTTCCTCTCCTTTTGCTCTTGTTCAAGAGCTTGGCTTTGGTAGCCAGGATTGGTTTGCTTTGCTCAAGCAAAGTTTCAGATGGCCTGATTTGTGGAGGTGTGTCAGATCTACTCACAAGAGGTAAGACCTAGTGCTGGGAACTTGCCCCTCTTCGACAGCAAGTGAGAGACAGCCTCAGAAACTGAATTGCATTTTTTAAATCTCTTAAGTTCTTTTTATTTTCTGCCCCTTTCAAACTTGCTTTGGCTTGATAAAAGAAGATCAAGGTTCACCAGAAACAGCAGTAGGAACAATAGTTCCAGCTCACCTCAGCATCTGTTTTTCTTTGCCATCAAAAGGCATGTTAGTTATTTCCCTTGTTAGCACCCTCTGATAGATTTGCCAAACAGCATGCTTTGTGTGTTATAACTCTGGTGACAAAAGAGAAAGGGAATAACAGAAGCTGGAAAAAAAAAAAAAGTATTTAGTTCTGTACAATCCATGTGTTTTCTTTCCTTTTCTTTTCTTTTTTTTTTTTTTTTCCTGCCCTTGCTATAATCAGCTATGAAAATTATTAATCTGTTATTGTTCTCCATGTGATTAAGGAAGCTCTTGGAACCCTAAATCAATGCAAGAATTTAATGTGAGTTGGTACAAAAGTATGCTGTATGCTTGAAGAGTTCTGGCACAGGGGAGCCCACCTGGCTGTGGCCTTTCACAAAGGCTCTTTATGCAAATTACACAGCGAGTTTAATTTGCATGTCAGGAGAAATTTGCATAGAATCGTAAATAAATACTTCAGCATTCCTTGCTCTGAACATTGGAGTTGAATATCCAGCTTGAGCAGGATTTGTTGCATGTGTTTGCAGTACATGTTTGAAGATGTCACTGTTGCTGGTGATTAGGGCAAGAGATGATAAAGTTTTATGGCTTCCTCAGACATAGAGTATTCCTTTGGGCTCTGGGAGGATAAATGAACTGTCAATATATACTGAACATATGAATTCATGAGGGACACTAGCAGCATCAGGGAAAGTACAAATCTAGTGAAAGGTAGGACAGCAAGGTAGCCCTGAAATAAGAAGCAAATACATCATGACAAAGTTATAAGCCTCTTTCTGAAAGAAAATGAGATAAAACAGTAATAAACAAGTGAAGGGTGTGAAGCTGTTTTCTCCCCATATGTAGTGATTTTGGTGTTACAATGCTGGGAAGAGTTTTAGTACCTGTATTTTGAAAAGGCTGTTTGAAAGCCAGAGGGACTATGGAAAAAGATAATAAAATCTTTGGAGGATAGAGAAAAATTTCTTTGTTTAGTTTCTCAAGAAATGTCAAGTGCTCCGTGATGTGATTTCAGTCATGAAAGGCATCTGAGAACAAATGCCTGGAACTGGGAGCTAGAGAATGTCCAGGTGGAGACACACCATTGCAAGCAGCTTAGGACAGGCTGCGTCCATCCTGGTAAATGGATGGTTTTGGGACGTGATTCAAAACAACTCTTAAGGGTAAAACCCCACAGAGAATGAACACACAAGCCAGAAAACAACATCACTGAAGATCAATGTCATTAGGCATTCTGCAGATCAAAATGCTGATCAGTGTGTTCATGGTCCAGAGGCACAATTATCCATTAGCATCAAGTCCATCACTCTCCAAGAAAAACCACATTTATTAAAGGCATACAAAACTTTCAGATGGCAACCAGGGCTTCTGATGGGATCAGCTTAAGGTTATAATTTTTGAAGCGATGATGAAAACGTTTCAGACAACAGTTTTTAACAAAGACTATAAAATTTTTTAAAAGAACATTTTTCTGAGTCTGAGGAAAAAATTTGTTGCCCTCTTCTTTGTGTTTATGTCAATGCTGGAAATTATGACTATTGAGTGACATCTAGTGGATGTGATGATGCCGAACACCAACTATTCAAAGGTAAAAACCTTTTGAATTAAGCCAGACTTTGTAGTGCTGGAAAAACGACCACATCATTAAAATGTCATGCATTGTAGCAACATGTAGGTAACAAGCTAGAGACACAGAATCCAGCTCTTCAAGGAAATGTAAACTTAAGAAAATCTAAAGGTGCCAGATTTTTCTATTTTAGGTCCCTCCAATTCTCACGTAAAAAAATCCCTATACTACTTCCTGCTCATTTTGCTTGGCCTATTGTACTTCATATAATCTACACACAGAGACCCTTTATACTCACTGTAAATCACAGTCTGTCTCACAGTAGCCCTTGTATGGTGGTGAGGGCCTTCTCATGTTGTTTTCGATGGGTATTTTTCCTTTTTCATGTCCATTTCATTTTTCAGAATTTAATATGAATTTATCCTTGAGGCTTACTGACCACAATAAGTCTGGAGCTGCTTTACAGAGAATTGTTGACAGAAAATGGTAGTTCTTCACAAGAGATTATTGAAGAAGAATACCTGAAATGCTTGCCTGCCTTAATTCTCTTTGTGGGAAAATGTATTTCTGGGAAGACCACATTTCAGAAACTGAAATGCAGAGACTTCAATTTTTGAAGCTGAAGGGAAAAAAATGTCAACAGAAAACTTTTATATCCAAAGGACATGATTCACCAAGTGTCTTACAGTATGCTTAACTTTGCTGATCATTAAGCATGTAATTGTGAGCTCTGGATTTTTCATCTTGTCCACAGAACTTTCACAGGACTCTGTAGCACCTTTTAAGCTCCCATTTATTAATTTTATTTTACCTAAGTTCATAAATTTAAATTTATTTTTTTCCACAATTATCAGATGAAATTTAAACAAGTCCCTGATTGTAGCAAGACATTGCTATTCTATTGATAAGCTTAATCCCAATGTTTCTGACATATGAGATATATAGAAGGAGTGGTAGAGAGTACTGATTACTGACAGATTATTATAGTGAAATATGAATTATATGTATTCAAAATGTTGAGATAAGTGATGTCAACTATTGTACCTAATCTACAGATACTATAAATGAAATCTATATTAGACAGATATGGTCAGTAAAGATACTCTAAGTGTGGAGAATAAAGGGATTTTTTACTGATTTTTGCACCTGAGAGGGCTTTCTTAATAATAAATTAGCTTTTAGAGATGTCTGTTGCTTTGGCATATCTGTTGTATGCTGTAACTTCATCTGTACCCACTCACTAATTCCTCCTGCCCAAGGCCAGTAAGAGGTTGGTTTGCAAAAAAACTTCAGACGTTCCATGAGATGTCCCTTGGAGATGCTGCTCCGTGTGCTCCACTATCCCATCTTTCTCTGGAGCCTCAGGCACTCTGGGTGCAGCCAGGAGGGGAAGCTGGAGCTGCAGCAGCCACCGTTCCTGCTCCAACCAGAGCCAGGGCTGCTCTGTCTCGTGGCAGGTGGTTTGCAAAGCTGCAGCCACCTGGCAGCAAAATCTCTGTTCACAAGCCACTGCACACTCCTAGCAATGGGCACGTCAGAGTGCAGCAGTGCCTCATCCATAATGGTCTGGGAAGGTGGGGAAATCAATACCAGATGCCCATAAGAAGGGGAGGAGTGGACTGCAGGCTGCAAGGAAGGATTTAGAGGTCCACCCCCCTTCCCCAGATGAATTGCAGGAGCAATATTTTTAAAGGGATTTAGTTTGATTTATTTTTTTCTATACAAAAAAACTGAATTATATTTGCATCCAGATATCCATTTTTATAACAACTGCTTGTCTTTCTGTGACATCTTGTACCTGTGTGTATGCAAGGGCTTTTATTTTAGAAGAAACGACATTTTTCAGATACAAATCTTCTTTTTGCTTCATTGCATATTATGTCCAGGTTCACTAAATAAATAAATCACAAAATTATTTAGGCTGGAAAAGACCTCCAAGATCACCAAGTCCAACCTTTGAACAATTACCACCTAGTTGACTAAACTATGGTATTAAATCAGTCATTGAATTGGACAAATTTCATAGGGATTAGGTTATGTGTTATAGATGCCATCAATATAGATGCCAAACTAATGCCATCAATATCAAATTTACTTTATAACACATGATCAAATTAAAATAAAAAAAACTTTATTCAGTGGATCTTGATTGCTAAGTCAAAGTTTTCTTTCCCCACATATTTTCAGTGGCAGGCTATAGGGACTCAAATGTGAGCACTTCCTCATTGGAACATAAATTGGTGATGTACCCCCTTTTTTTTTTTTTTTTTTCCAAAATATGTAGTAAAATGATATTCCAGTGCTGTCAGATCTCAGCTATGACCTACAGGACTGTTGGCTGTGGGCTTTCAAGACAGTGCTGCTCCTGATTTCACATTCCTGCTTAGCTGCAAGCAGAGTTACTGCACACAAACTCTGCATGGACAGTGGGGTCTTACTGGGGAACAATAAAAATGCTGCTGCCATGAGCCAGGGCAGCTGGACACTAAAAGCTGCTTCTGAGCCTCACAACTTGAGAACATGGAACTTGACATGAGGCCCAAAGCGCAGCTGAAAGGTGGGGTACACTGGCTGAGGGCTTGGGGACACCTTTGTGAGTTGTGGACTGGAACTGATTCACAGCTGGAGAACCCAGAGGGTGCAGCACTGCTTGGGCCTGCTGCTAGTCTGAAGATACCTTTTTATTGCTCTAGTCAAGTGTGTGCTAGCAAATGAACAGTGTTCATTTCCCAGGAACAGTCCAGGGAAATGATTGGAACACCAAATCTGAGTGAGCCTGGCTGATGGGTTGGGATTTCTTTTGCTGTTGTAGTTATTTTAATAGGCAGTCTGAACACTGACTGAATTTCTTTTAAACATCTTTGCTTATCAGATTAGTCTGGCCTGGACCACAAAGTCCAGGAACCACTCTTGAGGCTGTGTACTTTCCCTCCTGCCACGCATGTTGCTGTCCTCAAAAAGGGAAAGCGAGAGAAATCCTGTTTCATAGCAATTTCATAGAGAGGCTTCCCTTTCCCCTGCCAGTTTTATGAATGTGAGGTTCTTAACTTTGCAGATATTTGAAGTTTAAAAGGTCTGGGCATTTGTATTTATTTATTTATTTTAAGGATCAATATCCCATCTATTTCAAATACTGTTACACTCATACTTGCTAAAAAAGTTTCCACTCCAAATCCATTTCTTTGGGTGCACATAAAGAATTTCTGCTTTTAGCTATTTGGCTGTTGATGATTCAGAGTAAAAATAAAAAATAAAAAAAAAATAAAATAAAAAAAAAAATTGTGGGGTTTTTTTTTTACGGCTACTAAGCCTGAAATACCTGTGGTTTTAAGTGAGTGTTGTCTCAGTGTACTTGAACCATTATTTGGATTCTTGTTCACAGAGAGTAGATTTGAGAAGGAAAAAGACTCTCACTGTCATAATTCCCTGTTTTCAGATTGGGAATAATTGGCAACTTTCTTTTCAATAGGGACAGTTTGGGAAACAAAAGTGGCTGAGCTATAAAATAATTTCCCTGATCTAATTTTTTTTTTTTTTTTTACATTTTTTTTCAATCAGGAAGCTCTGATCCTGCAAATTAAGCATTGCAGGAGAATTCCTGTTGCTGTGCCAGATCCTGCTATCATTAAAATCAGACGGTCATCACGATGTCGGTCATCAATTTCTGATTTTAGCAAACCCACCTTTTGCTGAAAATGTCTTGTTAAAAGCTACTTTTGCTAAAGCTTAGAAACATCCTGGCATTGCTTTGCAATGCATTGCTGTGCTGTGCTTTGCAGGTATCCAGCCACACACAAAAGAGCCCCACTGAGACAAATATTGAACACCAAAAATACAGCAGGAGTAGCTGAGGCAGCGCTGAGATTGTGCTGCAGAGCTGCTTTCTTTATGAGCATCATCCTGACCCACACCCATGATTCCAACAAATCACCTGGAGGAAGAGGATACTCTTGAAAAGCAGAAAACCTGATTGATTCCTTGCTTGGGGGGGGTCATAGAAAGTAAAATCCCTCTCTTTCACTCTCAGTGATTTGTGGAATTCTACTTTTGTACAGGGTAGAGAGTTCTTGGAAAAGTTTGATGCTAAAACTAAGTGAAAGCCAAGCTATTCACCAGCACAAAGGAATATTAAAAAAGCATAAATATTATTCTCCTTTTGAAGGTCAGAAATATTTTTCTTATTAGTTATTAAAAGGTATCTTCTAGTATATATATAATGCTTTATGGTGCATTTTGTCTTTCAATGGTTGCCAGAGTGAAAGCTTCTTCATTTAGCCGTGTTTCACAACAATGTAGTGATCATGTTTATTTAGCAAAGACAATAGTGAAACAAGACAGGCCTGTAAGACCTGAAAATGATACAGTCATAGAAGTTAGTAATGCTTATTTTATTTTGTGGAAAAAACTGAGCAGGAGGTTTCTTTCTTTCATTTCAACCTACTTCATAAGGTCATCATTCAAATACACAAAATAACAGGGCCGGATTTTTGTTTGTTTATTGTAGAGACCCCTTGCTGTCTTTCAAAGTCATCCTAGAGCAGCAGTTCACTCAGGCTCAGACCTTTAGCTTTCTCAGTTATTAATATAAACAGTTTGGAAGTCTTTAAAAATGTATGACACAAAGAAAAGAAGAATTAGAAAGTTTTGACCTGAGCTCTACAAAAGTGTCACGGTTGCAGGTGGCACAGTCTTGTGAAAGTGAACTATCCCAGTGACCTCACTGGGATTTACTTATTTGGGCAAAGTTGCTCACAAAGAAAGAGCATTTCGCTTCTGAAGCCATGGTTACTTCTTCCCTGCTGAGAAAAATAGAACCAGGTTGGTAACCTTAGCTATGGCTGCACAACATGCCAAAAGCAAAAATGTGTTATTTGCAGTCTGATCAATGATAACAAATCATAACAAGAAAATCAATTGTTTCTTTGAATCAGGATTAACAGCAGCTAGAATTACTTGCAAAAATGCCACGAGCAGGCAAGAAATATCAACAGCATAAGCAGATGAACGAATTAACATCAATCGCTATTAACGTCCTTCCCCTTCTCTGATGGGCAGCAAATAAAAATATAGAAACAACACAGCAACTAGTTTTTCTGTGTCAAGTCTCTCCAATGTTTAAATTAGGTTCATAAATTAAATTAGACATGTTATTCTATACCAGTTGCTGTTAAAATCGAATACTGTTTACTGCTCGTATCAATATATTATCCAATTGCATTTGTGGCTTCACCAGTGGTCATTAGTTTGTCTTTGGCATACCCTGTGGGGATTTCTACAGAGAAGCTATTTAAAACATGTACCTTTCCCTATAAAGTCCAACCATGACACCAGTGATTTGAAAGCATAACCTGCCAGAATCGCTTTTAAGAGTAGCGTTCCTGAAAATTTACAATCTGCCCAGGTCAAATTACAAAGTTGCAATCAATGAATATGAGACTCGACTAGACATTATTTTGTGGAGGGAGAACATCCACATATCTAAATCCCATCGATGTGTAGTGTTCTGGTATTCACTACAGCCCCCTGTGTCTCTGATTTTTCCAGATAGTAGTTGGTTCCCACTGTGATTGTGAGAAATAAAAGACTGGTTTTATTCTAAGCAGATAAAACAAACAAAGAATACTAACAAAGGGGTTTTTTTGTTTTTCTTATTACTAACCTAACAGCATTCTGCAGAAGTTGTAAGGCACACAGTTCAGTCTTGGAATGTATGCCTGGGACTAAGTGTGTGGGAATAGGGTGACTGTATATTAACTGGAAATATGGTTGACCCAGCTTCATGCCACGTGGATGGCATGGGGGCAGATGGAGGCTGAAACTCCAGCCCTGGCATGAAGGGGGGCACAGGAGAGCCAATTCCAGGAGGAGGAAACCCCCCTCACCCCGTGTCATAAACAGGGTTGGACCTTAGGAATGTTTAAAAAGCGGGGATTTTGAATCAGGGCCGTGCTCTTGGAAATTTTAGGACCTGAGCACCCAATACGTGTTGTAATTAAATTTTCCTACTGGTATTATCATTATTATTACTTTCTTTGTTCTGTGGATTTTTTTTTTTTGCCATTGTCATAAATTTAAAAGAGAGAGATTGTTCTCACGTGATCTCCTAAAGACTCTGTAAGAATTTATTGTAACAGCACAAAGGTGATCATGTGAAAAATCCCTGGGCAAACCTCTGGCTGCTTTCATAACTTCTCCCTCTGTATGCCGGCAATTTTCAGGATGATTGGAAAAGCTTATTTATTTATAATCAGAATTTAAACAAAACAAAACAAAAAACATTTTTCTTGCTTGGCTGTGTTTACTTTTCTCTTTTCCCCTTTCCTTTTTTTTTGACACTGTTGTTTTTGGGTTTGTTTTTGTTTTTTTCTTTTCCTTTTATCATAGCAAAGGACAAATTAAGTTTTGGAGGAGAGGTTGTAGGGTCTTTGTCTCTTGAGGCAATGATCATCATGGTGGGAATATTTACTGCAAGAACTCACACTGTAAGTGACAGAGGTTGTTGAGCTATTGGCAAAGACAGTCTTTATCTTCAGCTTTCATTATTCAGTGGAGTTAAATATGTTTTAACAATGTCAAGCAAAAGGCTTTGTCTGAGGTGAGAAAAAGCAGGCAAGGCATATAAAAGGCAAGAGAGTCCATTTAGCAAACCCACATCTAACTACAAACACTTTCTTAGTCTAGACAAAAGACACAGCATTTAAAAAACCAGCATTTTATTTATTTTTAAAGAAAAAATTATTTTATTTTCTTTTCCTTCCTTGTTGAGATTCTTGTACCAACTTCATCAGTATTGTTTCTAAAGTGCAGGAAATCACTGCATATCTACTGGTGTGATTTTTTTCCCTCTCATTATTTCCCCAGGGGAAGAAGAAACCCCTCAGTATTTATTCAAGTACTTTTTTTTTTTTTTTTCAAAGGACTTGAGTTCGTTCTGTATTTTAATTTAAAACATATATGTATTTATGTATTTGTGTGAGAGAAGGCAAGGACAAAGAAAATTGTGGGTTGCATAAGTAGCACTAGATGGTGCTGTGAAGAAAGATATCTAAGGCAACTATCAGCAGTCTAACTCGGGTGCTGAAATTTGGGTAGCCACATTCATTAACTGTATAAAGCAGATATACATTACTGTTCTGGATTGCACTAAATTGCTTCCTTTAGGATTGGAAAGTGATGAGAACCATCAGTTCACAGTACAGGTCAGGTCCTCCAGCCAAATGCCACAAAAATATAGATGTTATATATGACCTTTACATCAGAGCCACAGGTGGCTGCCAAGACATGCTCTCAAATGAGAACCAAAAGGTAGGACAGGATTTTAAAATCTATGGAAAATCACTGTAGAGAGTGGAACAAAGCTATTACAGTTCTGTTGCAGCCAAAAAGATGCCGAGCACCATTCTGAACTAATTAAGGCATCAAGGTTTTCCTATCCTGATATAGATGCTTTGAAAGTCATAACTACAATTACTGCTAAGAGAGAGAGCTTCACATCAGGAGGAAAAGTGCTCCTCTACCCATTATTTATACTCTTCCTTGACAGATATGATCATCTGCTCTTATTCAGCCTCCAGGCTTTGTCTCCTTGGGGGAATTTTCCCTTTGTTCTCCCTATCAGCACGGGGCATAAGCAGAGGAAAAGGTCTGAAAAGGCAACTGCAGTTTGTAGTACCCCGTGGGCTGACCTGCCTCTGCAGGCAGTGGTGCTGAGTGCATGGCTTCTGGGCTGCAGCAGCCTGGCAAAGTGCTGGAACTTACAGCTTCAAGCCATCCAGCCTGAAAACAGTCCAGCCCAAAGCTAACTATGAGATATCTGTACTCCCCACCCTCGGCTTTGCAAGTGACTGAGTCCCGAATTGACACCAGTCAAATAGTTTTCCCCCAGGACAAGTGGTGCATGGGATTATGACCTGAGAGGCAAGGTCAGCCCCACAAGGTGTCAGTGCTCAACCCTTCCCTAACTGCCTTAGAAATGTCCAGTGGCTTTGCAATCTCCCTGGTTGTTGCAGTTTGGTCAAGGTTTGCCTGGAGCATAAGCCTGAAAAGGCCCTGCCAGAGACAAGTCAGGGCTTGCCCGAAGCTAAGTTGGGACTGGTTAGACATTAAAGCTGTGCTGACCAAAAAGAAACAATAAGTCAGGCAGAACCAAACAAAAGAAATTTGCAACTAGAGATAGGATGTAATCTGGTGGTGGGATTTAATTACACGGTGTTTACAGTTAGGTAAATGGATTAATATTTGAATGATATGTAAGTTTATGTTTAACTGCTATGTCTCCTGTGAAATGTAAAACCAATCATGTAACCTTGCTTGGAAAATAGTATAAAAGATGCGTTCAAAATGTGGGTCTTTGGGTACCTGTCTTGGGACAGGAGTCCACAGGGACCCCGGGCCCTGAATAAAGCACCGCATAAACTGACACTCTGTTAGTTTGTGTTCTCATTACGGGCAACATGGTCACCATCAATTCATTCAGAACAAGCCCCTTCTGATCTTCTTTTCCCTCACTAACTGCTACAGCCTTGAACTGTGAAAAATGGATTAAATACCATTTTATCTTGTGTTGGTGTTATTCCCAAGCTTCAGGAGGCATAATTCATTTGGCCATCCTTATGGTGTTCCCACTTGTTCTTAAAACGCTTCTAAACACAGAAGATATACAGAAAGGAACTTAAATGTCTGGTGAGCAGGGTTTCTAAGTTAAAATTATAGTATTTTAATACTTCACATGCAGTGATCTCTTTGTAAAGTTTTCATAATGTCAGAGAAGTTCATAGAGTAAATGAGTTTGACTTCACTCAAAGTGCTAACATTTATAAATCTACAGCGCTGCCTTTCTGAATATATTTACTGCTGCAGAGAAGAAGGGGGGATCAAAGGGCTCTAACACTTATTTCTGCCATCATTTCTCATCTTCAGCACAGTTTGAATTTTGTATACATAGCAGTTTCTTGCTCCAGAGATGTCAGAAATTACCTGGAGACTGTTTACAGGACATTAGAATAGAATATGGACAAACCTGCCAAAGAGGAGATACTGCATATATTAAATATTAATGGCCCACATAAGTCACGAATCCAGATTCACTTGCAGATTTGTTGCATTCTGTATCTTGCACTGTGAGATTGGGAATAAAACTAGAATTTGTCTTTTCTGAGTGCATTTCTCTCCCACATATTATTTTAGCCTTGACAGTAATAAGAGGAGAGAAATAAACAGTGCAACATTAGTGATCAAAAGCATCAAAACACATGAGGAAAGTGTCTAATTGTAAAAGATCACCAGAACAACACCAATAGTAATTTCTGCTTCTGCATGGCTTGATGCCTTGAGATATTAAATTCCTAGAACTTGGGAGGAGTATGAGTTCTTATCTTATCACCCCCTATGAAATGCCAAACCACCCAGCAATGTGCCCTTTTTCCCCTCAGCAAGAAGAGAATCTATTTTTTAATTTGTCAGCAGCATGGCTCACTCTAGGATACTGCTATTGGAGAAGCTCCACCAGACTGAATCACAGGATCTCGGGGGACTGTCATGGTTTTGACAGAAAAAGTTGAAGTGACCCCTAGAAGTTTAAACCCTCCCCAAAGCAAATAAAGAGAACCAACAATTTCTCGACCATTGTTTCTTGGCACGGAGTTCATAACTTTTTTAGTATTTTGGGATGGCAGTACCATGAAGACTACTTCCTGCCCTTATTGTCTCAGCAATTCCCCGTGTGAATGAATGAACCACCACCACCACCACCACAGCAATTTGAAGAATCACAGATAATATATTTCTGGGTGAGAGAGGGTGGAGTGAAGATGTGCCCCCCAGCTGTGTCCAGTTTTGTGCAATATTAAGTATATCTGCAGTTAAAAAATGACTAAACAACTGCAGTGATATGTTCTGTGAATTTAGAATTGCTGGGGGTCATTGCAGCCGTGGGGCATGACATTTTCTGTGGCACAGAGCAAAAATCTCCCCATGGACTCTTCTTGGAGTCCAGAATATCTGAAGCACAGAATTCCTTCCGAAAGATAGCTGGTCTTAAGTGCTTCCTGTGTTTGCAGAAAAAGGGACAAGTCTGTTAGTGCAATTATTACCAAATGCTATTAGCAATATTAGAAATAGGTATTAATAAATTTGACTTGCTTTCTTTCAGTTTTCTTCTATCCTTATGGTTCTGAACTGCCAGTTTTGTGCCTTCAGTCAAAAGAGGGCGTTTAGAAAGCAGATGAACAAAGAGTGGTTACTTGTTTTGAAAATCAGGCATGTTTCAGAAAGTCACTGTGCATATTTTTGGGGAGGTGGGAATTTAATCTTCGATCACAGCTCCCTAGGCAGCTTCCTGCACAATCTGACATTGTCAGGGAGCAAAATGAGGTTTTGGGGGTCGTCTCACACAACTGCTACATTTCTTAAGTAGAAGTATCCCCAAAACAACAAAGCCATGGCATTTACAAGCATCCCGCCACCTTCTGCAGCACTGTGGTTGTGAGCAAAGAAGGCACAGGTGAACTTGTTAATCGTCATAAAATCAGAGAGAAGTGCCTTTGTAACAGAACTTTGCAACACGTGAGGAGATCAGTGGATGCACTTTTAAACTGCAGCACAGTGGGTTTTGTTCCTTCCTCTTTTTAATTATCCTTTTTGTTGTCTGAGGTAAATTTTAACAAGTAGTTTAGTAGAGCATTGTGATATTTTATTCATTCCTGAATTATGATCCTATCAACAGTATTACATTTGTTACTATTTTCATTACTATTATTATTATTCTATTCCTTTATCTTCATGACCACACAATGCAGCTTCTGGAAAATAATGCTGGCACTGAACCACCAACAAAATAAATACAGTGGCTAATATTTAAACTTATTCACTTCTTTTCCATGCAACACTTTAATATCATTTGCTTTTCTATTTTATGTGGTAATTTTATTTCTGTCCACTGATAATTTAGAACTGTTTTCTATTTACATCATTAAACTCATCCTGAATTATGCAACTGGTGTCTGCAATCCCCTGCATTCTCACTTTACGGTTTCACTGACTCTTCTTACAACATCAACATATTTCCAAGGAAGGAGCGCAAAATGTTTGCTTATAAACTCATTTGGCATCTTTTGGAAAGGAAAGAAGGTAAAACAAAATGTGGATGCCACAAAAGAATGTCACCAAGAATATTGCTGCGGCTGAACAGCAATACAGAGGACAGACTGAAACCACTAAAATGTGAAACTTAATATCAGAATTGTAATTTAGTTTTGAAAAAGTGTTTTTCAGTCTCCTGGTATCGGGAAATAGTTACCAAGCAACACTGTAGATATTGGTAATGCAGGCAGATCTATTCAAATAAAGATTATTCAAAACATTGCCATTATCAGGGGAGCTATGTTATTGCTTGATTCATAACACTTGGTATCTAGACACTTTCATATTCTACTTCTCAAGCAAAAATTTGCCTTTCCTGAAAAAGCGCCCTTAATGTTTTCTCTGTTAGATTAAGCTTGCAGGGACATGCCACCATCTGCTGCAGTTCCACCTGTATTTTGCTGGGCTGAATTCAGTAAGGGATGCCAAGCACTGAAGGGCAAAATAGATGGTGAGTACATGCACAGGATGTGTGAGAAGCGGCAAAGGAATAGCTTTTTCCTGAGAACACTTTTGCAGTGGTAGACTTTGGATTTCAGTAAGAGCCTTTGTATCGAATTGTTCAGGAAAACAGCAAATAAATGGTTTTAGATCCAGAATTCTCTCTTTGTTACCTAGAATCACTCTACTTTTTTAGAAGAAGAAGAGCGGACAGCCAAATTGGCTAAATTGGGTCTCGCAAGCTGGTTGTGGTGTAAAGAAAGAGTCATGTTACAGAGCCAGGGGTTGCTATTTCCCCTGCAAATTCCGTGGATTTGGGTAGATGCACCTGGGATGTTGTTGCAGACTTGGGCCCCACTGGTGGGAAAAATCACTGTCCTTCAGGGTGGCTGCAAGAGGTTTTAGAGCACCTGAAAGGAGAGAGCTGAATCAATGGTGATCTCCAAAGCTCAGAAAGTAGCCTTTCTTTCTGTTCAGTGCAAAGATGTGTGCAACTGGAACCCCCCACTGGCTGGAGTTTCAATCCTGTGTGTAGGTAACACATAAACATGCTCAGTGGGCACACAGTGGTGATTGTTGTAGAACTCGAGAATGTAAGGTGAGTCTGGCCTAAGGAAAGGCCCTGGGAGGCCCTTTCAGAAAGGAGATTTGAGAGTATGTTTTTCAATTCCTTGTAAAGTGGCAAAACAAGGAGACTTTGCCTTTCCTGGAGAAGGCTTACAATTATCTACCAGTTATCATCTGGTTTATTATCCTGGATGAAACAGGCTGCAAGACCCTGCATCTTTTGCTTGACTTCTTGGGCCAAGCATGGAAATGGTTCTGAGACCTGTGACAGACAGAAGTGGCAAGAATACAGAGAAGAGCTATAAAGAAAGAGCAGCGATTTGACAGACCTGATTTACAGCAATAATACCTGATCACCTCAACGTGTGTTAAAAATTTGCTCTAAAGGTGTTCTGAGCAACTCTGCATTTCAAAGGAGGATCTCTTGTTTTGTGCTTTTTTTCTGTATGAAATGGCACGAGGAGAACCTTTACTTGTGGAGTTTAGGACATCCCATTCCCAACTGGCATCTGACTCTATAAAACACTCAATATCTGGCACAAGTTAAAAAGACCTGAGCTTGGGCTAAATTAGCAAGTCATAACTGTCAGCTTCTGCAAACACTTCTGAGGCAAATACTCATGAAAGGCTAGGGAGACAGGAGGGTTGTCTGCCTTTGCTGTTATCAGTCTCCAGATTCAAGCAAACCAGGACTGCTGTACTCACCTGAGTAGTGCAAAAAGCAGGAAGTAGCAGCAGGCAGCAGGGAAGGGACATTTCCTTTCTAGCTCCTCTCTTGTGAGGGCTAAGGAAGCTGGGGAAGCCAGCAGCCTCCTGGTTCCCCTTTTAAATTTAGACTGAAGGAGATGCATCCATTTTAACATGTACATCTTCTCAAAGGATAGCAACATCTTTCTTTCTCAATGCAAAGCTTGTGAGGGCCACAGTTTAGATCCTCAAGGGATGCATGCTGTGGGCAATTAAAGGGTTCTGATAAAGATAAAGGTAATCTTTTATCGCAGCAATCTCTCTTCATAGACAGTGGTGAGAGTATCCCTCTTACCAGGATGATAAACATTCTAAGCTGATGATTACAATTTTTAAAGGCAAACCCTGTGACAGAAAGCCACACTGCTGATCTTATCTTGTAAAGATGCTACATGCTGTATGTGTCTGAACTTCTGTCTATGCCTATCTTCCCATAATGTAGAGGGAAAATTATTTGTTACAGTGTTTGTACCCAATTTAATTTAAGATGAGAAATCAGTGAGAAGGAGGAGAGGGTGGAAGGAGGGGGGCAGGACCTGCTCCATTTACAGCTCTTAAAAATAGCATGTGAAGCCAGAAACTCATATAAAACTGAACTAGCCATCATCCACACGCAATGCATTTCCAAACAGAGGATATCTACAGTACTTCCCAATTACGTTCAGTTCACTGCAGTAGGTGACCCCAATTTCTTTGAAAAATCTTTATAACAGTTCTTTTCAGAAAACCTGCATGGGGTGCTGAGAATGAAAGTCAAGGCTTTAGAGTTTCACTTACTTGGGCTTCCTTCGAATAAAATGTGTGTATTACATGACCAGGGAGAAAGCTGGAGGACAAAGATGTGTCACCTGCACGCGGGCTTTTAAAGACAGTGGCAAAATGAGTTGAAGATTATCAAAATGAAAATTTTAAGCGTCTGTTGTAGTTTCCACCTGGAGGGTCTGTGCCCTGACTCTATTTATTTCTCTTCCTGCTCTCCTATGCCCTGTGGCTGCCATGGGCTCTTGGCAGCCGGGTGGGGTTGATGCTGCTGGTGATGTTGCACACAGGGATGTGTCCCGGCCCTTGGGCTTGGGGGGACTCAGCAGCCCTGGTGCAGCAGGGAGGTCCACGCTCATCCCAACAGCACACAGCCATCTTCTGTGGCTGTTCTGACTGCTCTGACTCCTGCCTGGCACATCCTTGTGGTGTGAAACCCTCTTGGACTGTGCCTCCGAAGGAGCTCTGTGGTGAGGTCCTGCAGCAGGAGGGCCTGTCCTGATAAGGCACAGAGACCAATCAGAGAGTGCATACAAGTCAAGCTGTCACAGAAGCTATCTGTGATGAGTTAATGGTGCCACCACAGTAATGTTTTTGGTGTTGAATTACGCTAAAATCAGCCTGGTCCACCAAATTCCAAACACACACCCTGCTCTTTTCGAAGTTGGGTGTGATGACAGATCAGCTGGTAGCTGGCCTGTAAATTTGTGACTAGCAGTCAATCACTTTATACTATAGGAGTCCAGTCCCCTTTCATGGAGTCAGGTTCTTCTAACATAACCCTTCCTGAAGTGTATGTGAGGAGATTCCTGCCTTGGGCTGGGGACGTCTTCCAAGGATGCTCCTCGAGGCTGAGTGAAAGAGACCTCCCCATGACCATTTTGGGTGAGTTACACCAAATCTCTACTTAATAATTATTTCTTTCTGCTAGTTTTAATATAATTGCTTCAATATAGTGCACTATTCTGGTATATTACTAGTAGTTTTAACCTTTATATTGTGTGGTCAATAATTCTGACTAAGGTTTTTTGTCTGATCACTTCTAATAATTAATGATTCATTTAATGTAAATATTCTCATTTTGTAAATTGTTAAAACATGTGGGACAAAAGTGATTCAGTCACACCTCTGTAATTACTTAAATTTATACCACTGACATAATCTGTGGTTAATTGGATTCAGCTGCACCCAGACTCCTCTCTGAGAAGGAGTTTAGAAACAAGGGAGTCCTTTCTGCACCTCATGACTCAAGAGCAGGACTTTTAAAATAAGTTTTATCGAAGCTTTCCACTTCCACCCACAACAGGTCCTTAATGGGGATGGATCTGTAGTGGCAGGGGGAGCCCTTATTGGGATGTCTGCACTTGGCTCAGCAGTTTTCTGGCTCCACATCCTTGTCAAAGGAATGGGCTCACTTCGATTTCACGGCTGTTTTCAAAGCAACGCAATCGAGAGCAAGTCTGGTTTTGCTTAATATTTATTTTGGTGGTGTGGGCACAAGAATGCACAAAGGGCGCGAATGAAATTCACTGATGACACCATGAGGGGGCACCAGTGTAAAGAGGATCAGGCTGTCACGGGAGGGAGAACTGAGTGACCTCAGGGGAAAAAGTAATAGAAGTGGAATTAAATTTTATAGTACAGAGTGTAAATGGGCTTGGGCTTGGGGACTATTATCACTTTTTTGCTCTGTACTGGGAGCTCGTTAGCTTGGGATGACTGACGCTGAGAAGGATCTGGGGTGTATTGGCCATGGGACAACTGAGAGCCACCAGTGCTGTGAAAAGTCAATGGCAATCCAAAAATACCTCTGACAGGTTATTTTCAGTAAAGATGAGGGAGAGTTTGTGCCGTTTTACAAGGTACTGCTTAGACGTCACCTGCAATACTGTCCCCAGTTTTAATCAGCCGTAGATAAGAAAGATGAATTCAAATGGGAGCAGTTTGCAATGAAAGGCTTGAAGGTGTCTGAAAATGGGGGAAAAAAATGCCTAAAAATCATCATGCTCTGAGAAAATATCAAATTATGTTCAGATTTGTCTTTTTTGTTACATTAGCTCTCTCTCTCTCTTTTTTTTTTGCTTTAGCACTGGACTTCTAAATGCTAGATAAACAAAATACAATTTGTTTTACAGTGGATATTCTCTCTTCTATCAGTTTGCAATAATAAAAGTGTGTAGCTTTGTGCAAAAATGGCCAGTTTAAATTGGATTCCAAAGTCATAGTTCAGCAATCAACTCGAAGTTTGTTGTAACATGGGGCTGAATATCTCAAACAATTTCCAGTGGTCTATAAATCACTTTATGGAATTTGGAAGTGTGTATAGGAATGGCTCCCAAAACAGCAGAAGTTAATGAAAATGGAAAAAAACCCCCACAAACAACACAACAACAACAAAACAAAAACAAAAACCCAAAACACCCAAGAAAAATGAGATTTATGTATTTCAATTGCAGCCTTAATTCATTGTAATACCTACTAGAACATATACTATTCTTATGCAACCCTGGTTGTATTTCATCATCCATGTGATGCCACCACACACTTTCTGGCTATTTTATCCTCTTTTCACTGCTTTCCACCCAGGCTCCATCTGTATGGCTCGGCAGGCTCATGCTCTGTGACCTGAAGCTGCAACAGAACACCTTGAGTATAAATTGAAAACAAGCAGGAGCCAAAACACCAGAGCTGTCTCCTCTCTCACCCTTTGCCCTGGGTCCCTCTGGAGGCCTGGAGCCAAGGGGAGTGGGGGGTCTGAGCAGTGCCCAAAATCGCTCCCCAGCTGTCCTGAGGTTAGTGTGGGACCTGGGCACTTTGTGATGGTGCCATCCATCCTCAGCCTGGTGGTTCTCAGCTCCCACAGAGTCACTATGGAGACACTGCAGTGGGAGGTGCACAGCTTCAGCACTGTTAGATCCAGGGGGCTGGACGGAATTGAACTACCACTGTTGCCTAAGTGCTATTTCCCGAAATTTCCATCAGTTTTCCATAGACTGGTTGAGGAGGGAAAGTCTTTGAGGATGGTCTCACTATTTTTCTTCTCCATAGGTTTTCAGAAAGTGAGAATTGTATTTTTTGCATGCAGATCCTAGTTCTGAAAACTGATACATTTCCTTATTTTTGGGATTGCACTATCTTTTCACAGTAAAAAAGGTAATAGATGATGAGACCTTTTCTCAGAAGCTGCTTGGTTTCCCCAGATTTGAACCCACCCTCTCTCCTCATCAACCTTGAAGGTGAGGAATGGTTCCTCTGAGACACATGGCAGTTACCTGCTCCTTTCGCTTACTGCCAAAATACCAGGAATTTAGAAGAATTCCAGGCAATTGGGATGGAAACCTTGAATGAATGAAAGGTCTGAAGTGCTGTTTTATTCAATAAAGAATGGTTGAGCAAACATTTTCTTAGAAGCAACTCAGGGCAGGCATGAGTAACCCTGTGTCCTGCTTTCCTCTACCCTTCCCTGAGGGACACTCACAGCCTCTCCCTTCTCACACGACCTAGTGACCATCTGCTGCTTGACTAAAATTCGGGTATTTCAGCTGTGTGATGGGTAGGAGTGGGGTCATGTTCAAGAAGCACTTATATACTTCATAGCATGTAGCAGAAGGGTATTTTCCCTGTGTTGCTACCTGTCTGGAGGACTTACCCAAAATTACTGGATATATTTGCAGGTATTGGTGTACCTGCATTTAGACCAGCTGGCAGCTGATGTCCTATCCTACAATGGAGGATTGGAATGGTCCCTTGCCTTCTTACAGGGTGCAAGTTGTGTCTCAGTCCAAATATTGGCTTCCAGTGGCCAAACTTCAACAGCACTGGGGTTTGGTGAAGACAGAAAAAAAAGTTTCAAGGCATTAGCTAGATGATAAATGGAAATATTTGCACTGAGCATCACTGTGCATAGTCTGGAAACCACCTGCTGCAGCATTTCACAAAACATATTTTGAGACTGAAAGGCCAAACGGTATACAGATGCTAATCAGCTAAACCCATCAATATCTGTTTTCTGAGCATGGATCAGAGAACAGTATCTTGGATACAGCACAAACCCACAGACAATATTATTGTCAAGCAGAGAAACTATCAGGTCATACTTTAATTCTTCTCAGCTGTCCAGGGAGTTTATTTAATCTCCAGTGCAAAGGCAGGATTCACAGATATATCTAGCTGAGGCAGAATAGATGTTGTAAAGGCATGTTTAATGGCATGTTGTTAAGATTTTATCATGCCCACATGTGAGTTTGGAAATGTGGAAGTTGCAATGGCTTTCTTTCCATAGCAAAGAAGATACTCTTTTTAGTATCGTTTGTGATCTGCCATACATAATCTTTACTGCAGATAGCATCCTGAAGATTACAGGTTTTATCTATTTCTTGGTCAATTTGACCTCTTTTTATTTTTTTTTTTTTTAATAGCCTGTGAAAATACCTGTATGTACTTTTGTACATGTCATCCAAGAGTGTTTCTAAAGTGCAGGAGTATTCTCCTTGGTTTTGTCCCATTTCTTCAGGAGTATCAGGGATGTTTCTGTACTAGAGGACAAACCTAAAGTAGTTCTAGTCTGAAGCCTCCCCATATAAACCAGCCTAAGATTGATCAAATTTAGGCAAATAATTACAATTACTGTCAATGAAAGTTACCCATGCACTCCAAGGCCTTAGTCCCACAAACATGAGTGGTCCCATTAAACTGAACAAGCTATTTTATGTGCAGGAGGTTTCTCAGGCAGAGAAGGTGCTGGAGAGATCTGCACGTGGTATAACACATCCATTCAGAGGAGGGTACATGCCTACATTTCTAGGGTATCCAAAAGGAGAGTGATGTACAGTATCATCAGTGTTTGGGGTTTTTGTTTTGGTTGGTTGTAATCAGAGGGGTTTTTGAGCAAGACAGAAGTGGATCTGTAGAACTGGAATGCGCAACATTCAACATCTCAGTCTTAAGGAGTTGCTGAAATCTGGGAAGACCATTAGGCAGTACAACAATGACATACTGGATTTATCCAGTTCTAGTAGGATATGACTGACATTTAATCAGAAGGGAAGCCATATAAGATCTATAACACATCTGAACATCAAGTTTCACTCACAGCTCATAGCTGAATCGAGTTGCTGGCAACTTGCATGACTGATGCATCGTTTGTCCAAACAGAGACATCCTGGAACCTCTTTTCTTCCTGCCACATTATCACTAATTTCACTGTGAAGGAGAAGGTAAAACTCTATGCCTGGTGTAACAGAAGAATTTGAAATAGCTTGTAGCTAAAAAGAAAACCCTTTTTAGCATCGTGGCAGGACTGAAAGATATTTGAGGAAGTGGACACAGGGGAGCCAGCATACAACATCGGAGAGGCAGGTTTTTTAAGGATATTTTTGTATTTCTTATTAGCTTAGTTTTAGTGCAGCAATGGCCATAACCTTCAGTCATGGACACAGATGACACAGAGCAGCAGCAACAAAACCACCACTTCCAAGTAGTTTGAAATCTGAAAATTCAGACACACAAGAAGGAGTAGAAACTTAAATTTTGGTTTTGGATGCTACTCTGATTTGGGCTTCTCACCTACTCCCATGTAAACTACATCAGGCGTAGCAAACCCCACAGTTCTAAGGGTGACATGATAGCATTTTTTATTTAAAAAAATCAAAAAGGTAGACATTGCTGGGTATGTGTTTGTTGAACTTGTCTAGGTTTGCATGTTTGCTTAAGCCTTCAATACAGCACCAATGGTAGGACAGGTAAGCTACTGCCACTGCTGCTCACCCACATCAGCACGTCATTACAAATATTTCCTTACTATATTAAGCATCTCCTTCTAAGTCACTGGCATCAAGTCACATTTATTACAGCACTTCTTCACTCAGGAGCACAGTTACCAGTGCTACTCATACTTAACCTGGCAGATGACCAGCCAAAATTTCAATGACTAAATCTAGACATATCAAAGAAACAGATTCACCCACCTCATGCTCGTTTGCACAAATATCAGAGTTTCTTATAGGATAAAGGAAAAGACCAAAAAAAAATAATCAACCCATATTCACAATGACTTTAACCCCATCAACTCATCATGCTACGCATAAATTGCTTTGCTTTCATCTCTGAAAACTCAAAAATCTCAAGAATTAGTATGCTAAAAAAAAAAATTCAGTACCTACAGACAACACTCTTGTGGAGAAGCCAAGCCCAACAAAAGCCCTATGTATTTGAGGAGTACTCTCAGCCTATAGGTATAAGAGGAGATGGGTTGGAAAGCGTTTCTGTTCTGCATTTGTTAAAATATCTGGTGTGCAGAGGAAAAATAAGACCACAACTGACAGTGCTATTGTGCTGGCCTATTTCTCAAGTCCTTGTGCTTGGGAAAGAAGAAAGCACAGAGGATAGAGCTGACAATTCTGTTGCATAATACTGCAAATGCTGTTCCTAGCCTTTCTGTAATCACTTTTGCCTTTAAACATATGATTTAGCTGTAAATTATCCCCCTGGCCACAAGCACTCCCTTCATAAACTTGCTGAAAAGCAAATTAACCTTTTCTGTCTAGAATGAACTCTCTTATTAATATGAAAATCAATTCAGTCCTTTTTGCTTTGGTTACCCCAGCCTGTTTGCACTTCCCAAGCTGCATAGTGACTGTCTAGTTAGTCACTTAAGCAGAATTAATTTTAAGAACCAATTAAAAAAAATCCAAGCCAATAATATAGTAAGTGATGTTCTGGAAAGCTTTTCATTACTGCATCTGTGGTTTCTAATTGCAAAGCAGAATGTCTAATTATTGCCCTGATTCTTCCATCCTGACCTTGGACCAACTCCACAGGTGGTGAACACCAGTACAGTTTAATAGCAGTCCATGTTCCACACACACTTTTCAGCTGGCTGCAGATCCATTCCCTACATGTTCCTGGGCATATCTTTGAGGTCATTTGTCCCTCTGATGCTTTTACCAGGATCAAACTTTCCTTTTCAGGTTGTAAATATTATTTAGCGCCTGTTTTCAAGTGGCACACGTAAAATCTTTCTCACAGGAACACGTGGACTTTTTATTACCCAAGGAAAAATTCATTCAAAGAACTGAAGTCTACTAAGATCAAAGGAACAAAGTCTGCATGCAGTGAGGAAAGAGCTGAAATAGAATCCAAGTGCTTGGTGGGTATGGGCATACAGGGTAATGGGAAAGGTTATACAAGGTTTTCTTTTGTTCTCACTTTCCTACAGTCATAGCAGATGCTTAAGAGTATTTTCTCCTCTGCTTGTCAGGCTATCATCACTCTCACCAACAGAAAAATATGGTTAGTAAAATAACATTTCTTCTTGCTATCATCTCACTTTTTTTTTTTTTTTTTTTAGACTAAGTGATACTGCTTTGGTTCTCCTGCACCTACCACTATCAGCTGCTTTGGTTCTCCTGCACCACACACTATCTTTTGCAGGAAGGAATGCAGAGCAAGATGCAGCTATATCCAGCCTCACTAAGGAATGGGCTCTAAAAAATTAATGCGTTCAGACTTCTGATAGCAGCAAAATAATTAAAACTGTAGTAAAACACTGACTCATGTGCTACCTTAACAAAATGACACATTTCATGGTGGCACAGCATCACTTCTGTCCCCAGGCTCTCAGGAGTGCTGTTTTGCTCTTTGATGATTCAAAGGAGATTGAAGGCATAGGCTTTTAGGACCCGTTCAGATGCATATTAAAAACAAAAAACAAAAAACAAAAAAAAAAAAAAAAAAAAAAAAAAAAAAAGAAAAGAAAAGAAAGCTGAGATTCTGTGGCAAAGGCTGAAGATTCTGCTGAGGAGAGCTCTGTCACACAACTCCTACCTACCTGCAGGCTCAGGGACATGATCCAAAATCACCTGTGAAACCCTGGATCACTCCCTACTGATTAACAACCTAATTTTGGAGCTGCCCAAACACCAGGCGCAACTTTCTTGTGTCCCTGTAAGTATCTGAAGAGTTGCTACATTTCTCAGTGACTCATAGCAGAGCTGCGACCTAGGTACAAAACCTTCCTCCAGATAAGGACTGCTCCACGGGTTTTTGGAGGACACGTAGAGAGAACACAGAGGCAACAAGTTGTTTTCTTTTAAAACGTGGCCAGAGGAGGAGATGGGCCCACTTTTCACACAGCAGCCTTCTTGTGTGGGCAGTCACCCAGAGACAAGAAAATGGGAGCTGCTCCCAGGACTGTTGCAGGGTTTTATATGCTTTGGAATAAGCCATTATTGGATAAACACCTTTAGAAGTGAGGAACCTCCTCTTTCTTTTCATGTCTGGTATACCTTGGGCTAGTTTAAGTGAATGCAGCACATTCTCTTTTTGTCTTTGACCCAGCAAATATTTAACTATTTCTCACAAAGGGAAACATGAGATTTCTTCCATTTCCCTGGGAATAATCGCCACATTGCAACCCCTTAAAAACTTGCACTCTGACAAAAAAGAAAAATAAAGGGGAATTGGGAGATCTCTCCCAGTTATCCTGGGGGATTACTGAACACACCAACGTGGGTTCATGTTGGCTGCAGTCACAAGCTGAGATTCCTCCCAGACAAAATATGTCAGCACAGAAAGCTCATGCTGCCCATGGAGTGCCAAGAATGACCCACCAAATGCACATGAGAGATGGAGGGGAAGGGAATTATTTCCTGGGTGGAAGGGCAGTGGTTAGGTTTTTGGAGCCCTGCACTGAAACTGGTAGTCCAGCTCCCAAAACTGAAGATGGACAAAGATTCCAGAGAATCTTCTACCTTCCAGAGAAAAGGTGCCACCACAGAAAGATGCCCATGGAGTGCCAAGAGTGGCCTACCAACTGCACGCGGGAGATGGAAGGTAAAGGCTTTCATTCCATGGTGGAAGGGCTGTCACTCACTTTTGGGAGCCCTGCACTGGAATTGGTGAGCCACTCTTGATGCTCCATGGACAGCAAGGCCTTTCTACTGTGGCACCTTTTGTCTGGCAGGAAACTTCATGCATTTTGAATTTTGACAGTCACACTGCCAATTTCAGCACAGGGCACCTACAAGGGAAAAACTGTGGTTCCACCCAGGACATAAACATTTGTAAGGGGAGTCAAGGATACATGAAGGTCTGGATCAATTTACCTGGCATTTGGGAAAAGGAGAGGTAACTTGGGTACAGAAAGGAAAGTTAACAGAGGTCAGGGAGGGAAAAGGTAAGGGTGGATTTTCCTGCCACATCTAATAACTGTAAATCTATATGCTGCTGAATTTTGGGCACAAATGCTACTAAAAATGTCTTTTTTTATTATACTTGTCTCCTGAAAAAAAACAGCCCATCAATTCACTGCTTTAGAATAAATCTTTACCTTTTTGCCAGTGTGTACATTTATGAAGGGAACACATAATTCTTTTCAGAAGTATAAAGTTAGCATCTGTAAATACATTGCTAACCCCTTTATCTTCTTGTTCTGCCACTTGTCATGTGCCCTGGGCCAATGTTGCTCTAACAGCTGTATTGAGTAGTACCAGCTGAGCTGGAGCTTTGAGGTATTTTTATGTCTGTTCACTTGTTATACATGTACTCTGTTTTTTCTAATGGTGTGGAACTGAACTCCCTAGATTAAGCAGTTAATAAAAATCAGAATTAGTCCTTCAGAGATGGGCAGGGCTAAGCTGTGGTTCTTGTCTGCTCATTTAATTTTGTGGTGTTGTTGGGTACTTTCCAGTGTTTTCAAACAGGAGTAGTAGCTTTGCTAAAATGTCTCTAAACCTCCTTTTTAATAAGCTGCTGCCTCATTTCCAACTTTTTTAATGCTGATTCAGACCTACTTTACTAAGGAGTGCCTACACATCGCCTTTGCCCTCATAAATAGAAGGACCTCCTTAAAGCTTTCAAAGTACTTAGCTGCCCTACACAGTGTGGTGAAAAGGGTGAAATGGAATATGTTATGAAATGTCATACCCAGTCCAAACTGGATGAGCAATTAGTGAACTAATAATAAGGTTGCAGCACTGTTTCTTCAGAAACCTTTAATTTTTACATCAATAGGCATCATACATTTCTCAGTGTGAAATAAGTTTATAGCTTTGGTTGGTCTGATCATAGCAGTGCTTAGAAAACCAAATAAAGGCATCTATGACACTGTTAATGGAACGATTAAAGCTGCAGTTAAAAATGCACAGGAGAAGAAATGTACCATTAGCTAATTTACTTTGTGCTTTTATACTGTCTACTATGGGAGGCTGTTGAATTCTAGGTCTGGTTACACAAATACAGAATGACTGCTAGCTCAATGCTAGACATATTAATCTCCCTGGGCTGCCTCTGCAGTCAGGGAAGAGGCAGAAGCCTTGTGTTGCCACTCTGAATTGCCCTATCTCATTAGGCAAAGTTAATTTTCATGAATTAACCCTTCTGCCTCCTGTCATATTCATTTACTGGGTAGGTTAAAGTTATTGCAACTAATCCTCACTGTTTCAATCCCTGATGGTTGCACATGGCAGTGGAAAAGCTTTGTTTTGCATTAACATGACCTCTTGCATAGAACTTCCTTGTTTGGTTGTTTGGGGTTTTTTTGTTTGTTTGTTTTTGTTTTTGTTTTTGAAATCAGGAGAAAGGGGGCACTGTCCAAGTTTAATAGCAGTTTAGCTTTATAGGCCTCAGTACAGGATCCATCATTAAAATTAAGCATGTACTTAATTGGTTTCCTGCATCTGGATGGATTTAAGCACATGCTTAACTGCCTTGCTCACTTGAGGCCCTAATGGACCATGCAAACTTAAAAGTTCACATCTCATTGAGATAAATGGAGTGGGTAATCATAAATTTATCAGAACAGAAGCTGCTGCTCACTGTATGTGTAGGCAGCATCCTGTAATATTGTCCTCTCCCTCTGTCTGGGGTATCTAGAGCTTACTGAAGTAGAAAAGAAGCAACAGAACTGGTTTTTCTCACTCAGAACAGATCAGCTGTACAGTATTTCATGGTATGAGGTCTGTACATTTGCCACAGCCATGAGAAATATTCTTCTATGAAATCTCAGAATTTAAAAAAATTAATAGAAATCATGTGGAAGCAAAAACCCAAAGGAAACAGATGGGATAGTTAGGACTAAAGAATCCACCAACTTCTTGATGGCTGTGCCCTGTCTCTCCTAGATGTGAATTTAAGACAGATTTTTTTATATGTTTAAAGAGACAACTGTTGTCTCACAAGACCTAAGGAACTTAAAAAAATGTCATACTTCTGTTAGTAACAGCAAAGACCTGAAGATATTTCTACTGCAGGCTGTGGTAGAATGGTAAGGTGAAACTTTTCAGCACTTTGTGTTCTGATCTGATTGTTAAGGAGTATAAATCTCTGTTTCCATTCCTATTACTGATTCTTCTCTTTGTTATTATCTTCATGCTTGGTAGCAACAAATGGAAAATTAGCAGAAAAGTCCCACTGTGGTTACCAGAGTGCACACAGCACTGATGGTGGTTGAGGAACACTAACTTGACTCTCCTTTTCCCTTGTCTCTGTTATGTTTAATGGTGACAGGGTGAAAAGACCAGACTTGTAGCTCATGGAGAAGGGTCCATTCCAGCTGGTTTTTTTCCCCAGCTGCTCTTCAGAGCAACAGTTCTTCACCCCCTGTGCTGATGTGTGGGGAATCAGAGAAAAACTGTAGTCTTGTTGGCAAGCAAAACTGGAGCAAGAAGGCTGAAGATAGAAACTTATAAGGGTCTTAAAACCACCTTATCTTCTCTCTGTTTATTTCCATTTATCTGGCATTTTTTTTTTTCCATCTGGACAAGAGTTGTTGCAATGGCTAGCACTGACCACTGCCCAGCAACCCATTAACTGGCCAGCAACCTGTTCCCTGAGAAGCAGCCCAGAAAAGACCAGTGAGATGCAGACTTCTGTCTGAGTGTTTTTCCTGTATTTGGTGGGGGTTTCTTGTATTTGATAAGGACTGAACCCATGCTTCCTCAGTTAAAAATCAGTAGATGGCTTGTCCCTGTTTTGGATTACACAAAATGTGGGAAATGGTACAAAAACTTTTTGGTAGTAAGGGGAAACAGGCCAAAATAAAATATCCATAAAAGATGTCATGACTGCAAATGTCATTAATTAGGAAATAAGATATGAGATTTCATTAAAACTAATTGTAGTGGATACGTGTTGGATAATCCAGTGACAGGGTCTGGGCGTGATGCTTTTAAAAGTAAAGTGTACAGGATAGTCTCATCAGTTGTTGCCTTTGCTTACAAGGCTCTCCATCTACCAGCTTTCTCTCTTTCTTTATCTGTTACAATTCCTAGGTTTGTTTTAAGCCATATTGGATCACAGAATTAAAAATTCTGGAGTAAAGTACTTATAAGAATTGTAGAATAACTTGGGGGGTGAAACTCATGTTTTACAGAAAAAACATAAGAGAAATCTGTTTCATGTTTCCAAGATGAAAAGATATTATGCAAGATCAGACTGTCATTATGTAGATCTGCAATACAGTATTGCCATGGTTAGTAACATGCCAGAAGCTTTTGCACTGAGTTTGCAAGGTGTCAGGACTTGCTCTGTCTAAACTTCCCTTGACCTGCCTGCAGCATTTTTTTTTTTAGTTGGTTTGGTTGTGACAGAAATTTCTCTATCTCTTTAGGACTTTATGGGTGATTTGCTTTACTTTTGTTTGTCTTTCTGTGGTGCCACCGTGGTTTTGCCAATACAGGTAAATACAGTCCAGGCAGGATAAGAGAGACATGGGGTGCAGGGTGGAGGAGTTCAGACTTGGAATGATGAGATGCTGGGCACAGGTTGGCACCAGAAACCCCACAGCTAAAGAAATGTGGACCTAGAACTGGACTACTCCTGCTTTTTAGGATATGCAAGCAAACTAAAAAATAGTATTTAACATATGTAAAGCCACCATAAAAAATGGCTATAGCAATGGAGGTGCAGATTAATGAAATAAAGGCTAGCTGTAAAAGCACGTTAACAGACATGCTATAAAAGTGACCCTGAATGAATCTGAGACAGAGAAAGAGGAAAACTTCAAAGTGAAATTATATCCCTCCTGGCAAAAGACTTCAGATGCTGACAACTTGCTGTGAACACAGTCACCACTAGAATGAAGCCCCCAGCCTTAGGGGTAAGAGGAACACCAGAAGGGTGAGCATAACTTCATGAAAAGAGGTAGAAACTGAGTGCATGTGTAAAAATTTAACTGCATTACTATTTTTGTTACTGAACATTTTCTGCATAGACTTTATCTTTCAACTATACCTGGGCTAATAGTCATTCTTAGACTGTTAGGATTTCAATTGTGCTAATGATAAATTTTGACCTTATGTATAAGATGTGTTTCTCCTTTGCCTGTAAACAGGACTTCAACTACTTAAGGAAGAATTTTTGAAATCATACAGCTCTAGCAGAAAATAGCATACTGAGATCCAGTGGTCAGAACTTGATGTGATAAAATATAGAAATTATATTTGTTATTTTCTGCCGGCAATAATAAATACATACCAAAACAAAAAGCAAACTGTGCAAACCCAGGAAAATGGTCTTAATAGGGAAACGTTAAGCAGGAATGTGCATTTTGCCGTAGGAGTTTGTTCTGGCTTTGTCCTTTTGCCAATGGCAAGCTTTAGGCAAGAGGGAAATAATGCACTACTGTGGCTCATGAATATAGTTTGCCCTCCCTTCTACATTTGCCAGGGGGTTGTTGTTGCACTGGCTGCTGGCCTTGTCAGGCTCCCTGTTTATGCTCCCACAAGCTCTTCAAAAGAAGCAGCACTTGCTGGGGCTCGTGGAGGTTTTCCATTAGGAGAGCGGAGCGGGGAGATCATCCTCATGCTTCTTAACTCTCAAGCCCAGGAAAAAATGCTCTGTGCAATGTTCACTGGGAGACCTTGGTTTTTCAGGGGCTACAAAAGCTGTACATAAAATGAATTTTTACTGCCAAAATGGATGTTATTATTTGGAGTGCTTAGGCTACGTTTGTACAAAGCAGCACGTAACTGTTCTTTGGAGAGCTACGGAGAGGTTTCATAAGAACATGGAATGGAAGCAAAGGGGTCACATTAATTTATGCTTTCATAATGTCGAGACTGTAAGGAAATACATTTTAAATAAGAGTTGACATAGGAGACCTCCATGATAACAGCTTATATTGAAGGAAATCATTCTTATACAATGTATTTCTCAAGGCTCATAAAAGATAGCAATAACAAACAACATTATGCAGTATCTGGGAAATTCTATTTACTTAAAATGCTTTCTGCTTTTATTATTATTCAGTCTCATACCTTCAGTGGAAGTTCTGATTGCAGCTTGAGCAACGTGTATGAGCTCATTACAACGGGGCTATATTAGAAAATCTGATACTGATAGTTCCAACAATGGCACCCCTCTCTTAATATCTGTCACCTGGCTGCAACAAGAGCCGTGCAAATTTCCTGACATCAGATTTTGGCAGGTGGCTAGAAACCAATATAATATGTCGTACATATTCCACATACACCCTGTTGCACTCTGGTGTTAAAAAAAAAAAAAGCATTTTCAATATCCTGGCAGAGGCTGTTTTGGAGCACAAGCAGTGTTGGGTTGTGGGCAGGTTTATGCTTTGCTGGGAGTGTACAAAAGGGTCACCATGTAGGCCAAAATATGGACACACGTCGACATGAGTCTTTTCACTGCATACCTTCAAGAATGTTTACCTGCATATAAGCATAAACCTCCTAGCAGTTTTTGGTGCTGTGATGAGAGAGGTAGGGAGGCAGAGTTTCCTCAAGTTGTTGCTGTGCAGCAATCCTGCAGTGATTCAACATTACTTCTTAGCTATCCTCAGATTTTGTGGGATTTGTCAGTACTGACAACTACACCTGGTGTTGTAGGGTTACCTGCTCACAAGCCCTATACCAGGAGGGCCTTGAAATAAAAAGCAAACTCTTCCCATCTACCAAAACTTAATGGTTTTGTAGCCTTTTAAATCAGGATTTATTAAGGAAAAAGAATTCTAAAAACCTCACACACACTTAAACGAGCAGGGAAAATTCAGAACCTAAGAAGTGAGAAATAAAACGTTTTTAGTAACTTCTATTGTTTCTGTGTTTGAGATAAAGTGACCTCTCCTGACTTCTCTTTGAAGTCCTTTTTGCTGCTTTCCTCTTCTCCCACCACTTGTTCTGCCCTTCCCTCCAGAGGAACTGGGAGTCTGGATTGTTTGAATGCTCTAATGAAAGGTGTAGTTCCCCTTCCTCTCTTATTTCCAGGGTGTTCCTCTTCAAACCACAACACCAGCCTTCTTCTGTGCTATCCCTCTTCACAGCATTCCTGTAACAATATAGCATGATATAAATTCCATTTGCCATCATGTAAGTACCTGCTCAGGAACAACTTACAGTTACCTTAATCAGCCCAGCCTGCTCTGAAATCTGTCTGTGGCAAGGGCAGTACAAACCCCTGTCAGGAGGGAGCAGGCCATCCTCTCCCCTTCTCCTTTCTTCACTCTTTCTGATTCCATAACACAAGGGGTTTTTTTGCTCCCTTGCTGGCAAGTCTTGGTGGAAGCCACACGCTGGCCATTCTGAAGACATTTTCTGACAATCTGGTAGATAGACCTGCTGACATAGAAAATTTCCATTTTGAGAATGTTACTTACAGGTTTTTTTCCAAAAGAATAAAGGTTTCAAAGTTGCTAAAGAGAAGCTAATCTTTTCCCTCTGTTTATAAGTGCACATCTGGATGAAATTCTGTGACTAGTTAGCTGCCAAAAACATTTAACATTATGAATTAATAAACCCATGAATTTTGTATAAGATGTTTTCTTGGATGCCCTTCTTGCTGCTGATTGCCATCTTTCTTAGTGGAATAAAGTCTCTTGCTTGGGGTTGCTGCTGACATCTCAAAGTAGCTCATTTATTCGGGCAGTAAAACAGATTTAATGAACCATGGGAAACACATGATTTTTCATGAAGTGACCACAATGACAGTGGTTCATAGATAATAACGGGCTATTTACCTGTGCCTGAATTGCCTCAAATTTATTTTCTTCAGACAATTTCCTCACCTCTGCCAAAGTAACAATATGATAGAGCTGTAGGGCTAAAAGCGATTTGTTAATTAAAATTAATGTTGCATATTGAGCTGTTGCATTAAGCACTTAGGTCTTCTCAACGAAAGCAAGATCAGCTAACCAAACAAATCTTAAGAGATGAAGGATTTCTCTCCTCAGCTGCCTACAACCTTCCTGGGAGTTGTGTGCACTTATAATCAGCATATCCTTAGGATTATTGATTCTCCTCCCTAAAGTGTAAAGCTTGTTTCTGTTGATGTCTGGGTTATGGGACTGATGTGTTTACCAAAGGGAGTAAGAAACTCTTTTACATTCTTATGTGAGCTAATCAAATTTACACATAATCTGGCCAAGTATGATGGATTAGATGGGTGGGTGATTACTGGAGACAGAATCAACACTGCAGCTTTTCCTGCGTGACAGATGCTTCCTGTGTAGAGTTAACTGAACTCTGGGAGTGAAATTAGAGAGGAATTTGGTTTTACCTTGGTCTGAATTTGATCTGATACATTAGATGGCAACAGTTGCAGGGTTAACATGTATGCATGTATAAGAAATAGATACATAATTCATCAGGACAAAAACAGTAGGGAACGAAATAAATTCAGCAGAAGCAGATAGATGCCCTGAGTAAGTTTTCTATGAGATTTAGACAACTGAATCAAAGAAAAACCCTCACAAAACCCTTTCTTAACCACCCTGGCACCAAAGGCTAAAGATACTTGGGTTTTCACCAGAAAGTTCCCTGCTGTGCCTAGCCTGCAGCTGATCCTGCTCAGAAGTAACAAAAAGCACCATCTCCCTTCTCCATGAGGAGCCAAGGCTTCTCCTCCTTGCTTTGAGGACTGTTTTGTAACGCCATGTAACTCCCACAAATTCAAGACATTGATCTCACTGGGCTAAAGGATTGTGCTACATCTGCTATCCCTTCTCTTTGTCTCCAAAAATCATATTCCTTTGTAATAAAAAGGAAAGAAGTTGTCTATCCTTAGATGGTAGATTTAGATACCTAAATCTGTGAGACTACTTGGGTGGTAAAAGTCTTTGATAATCCTAGAGTTGGAGGAGCCCAATGTCATTGCCTCTCATTGGGCAGGCAGGATTTGGTCTTGGGGATCATTCAAATGCTTTAATAATTTCTGTTTTAGATCTAATTATGGACCTGAGCTGAGATTTACATTAATATTTTTATGTTGCAAAAACACCAAAATACATAACACAGCTTTCACAGACAAGCTCGCGTTTCAAAATGAACTTCAGGATCTACATGACAGAATATGAATTTTAAACATTTTTAAGAGACAATTTTGGCAGTTAAATAAAGAAAAAAGATGCAAAGGAATGAGTTGCAGTGATAATTTCCAATGAGCCAAGTAATCTTGATACTTTTTTCATATGCATCCCACACCTTTAAAAGGATACATACCGTGTCTTCTGTAAGTGGAGAGTTTTGAGACGTGCAACATTTCCCGTGTAACAACATATCAGTTTCAGGCTGTGATGAGAAAAAATTGCTTTCAAATATCATGGGTTCAAAAGTGCAGCTCAAATTTTAAAGTATTAGTTTCACATTCTGCTTAAGAAAAACTGTGAAAAGAGAAGCAGAGAGGAGACTGAGGATAAAATTCCAATAAAAATAAGATATCTATATCTAGCCAGACAGTTGGTGTTATATGTATCTATATAATACTGTGTGCATGACAAATATGGTAACAGAGCATTAAGGCTGCATGGTTAGGCAGTCAAAAGTTTGGAAACAGCCTAGTTAAGGTTGCTCGCTGTGCTGCTCTTCTCCCTCACATTGTGAACACATTATGGCTTTCTCAAACAGCAATACTTCTCTACACAGTCTTTTTTCAGATAGAATAAATATTTCTTTTATATAACCTCGGGAAACTTGAAATGTTGTTTATTCCTCTAAGCATTTGTGGATTTTCATTATCATAGTGGTGCAGACAGTAACACAGATGCTCAAGCTGGTTTTTAGCCTTTTGTACCATTCAGATGGCACAGAAGGGCCATAAAACAGACAACACCAACCCACCTCTCCACCCTCCTCCCATATTTCCTTCTGTTGTGTCTGATATGGATGCTTTTCTCCTGCCTCCCTCCCTCTGCCATTTTTGCATTAAGTGAAATGAAACACAGCAGTACAGCTTTTCAAATGAGGAAAAAGAGCTGGCAAGACCCTTCCTCCATCAACACTCCTAAGCGTTAAAAACGTTGCAAGGCAGCATCTCCTGCAGGTCCTGGTGTGATTTGTCCTTGTCTGCCTCTGAGGCTGGTTGAAGACCCTTCAAGCCTGGAGAATCTAGGTCTAGCTTTTATTTTATACCAGTCATGATTACATTTTACCTCTCCCACCCTACTCCCACAGACACATGGTGTCCCTAAGTCCTCTGTTTGGAGGGATTACTGAGCCTGCAGAGTCTTTTCCCACCTGAACTTCTGGGCTGTCCTTCTTGGCTCACTTGCTGTGAGTCAACAGGAAAGCCCCCCAGCTACAGTGTATCCCAGAGTCGGCTCACCTATTAACTCAACTGCCTGATAAATAAGCAAGCTTTAACTGCTCTTCTCTCGGGGTTTTTTCTTGACCCAGAATAGGATCTCTGAATTTGATTCCTTTAATTTTCATGCTGGTGACTTGAATGTGTTCTACCCTTTCATTCTTGCAACAGTGTGCGGTACTGCAAATGCTGAACCCGCAGAAAAGGGGACAAGCCTACTGCCCCCTTAAAATAAAGGTATGCAATCAAAAGCACAGCATCTGCATCAATCCCTTGGACACTCCTCCAAACCCACTCATATCAATGGTCTCACAGTGGAGTTGTCCTGATGCAGACCTAGACAGTGACTTCTAAAGACAGTCTAACTCTGAGGGTCCAAATAATTGCTGGAGCATTTATGGAGAGGGGAAAATATTTGTAATAAATCTGAAGATAATAAGCACATCCCTATTCTGCATTGTCAGATAGTCTGGAGGGCAAAATCACAGTTGCATGCCAGTGGGTAAACACCCTGTTTTGGATTGGTACAACTTTACTAGTTCCAGATGTTTATCTACACCCACCTGATAGAGATCACTCTTCTTAATTCTGAAACTGCAGAACGTGAATGCTCTTTCATTCACTTTTGGGTCAAATCTGCAACGTTATTTTACATTTTACATTATTTTACTGATATTTCATCACCAGTTAAGGCCAACCTGGAAACCTCAGAGATGAGGAGTAGCTCCTGGTAGCTTTCCACCAGGACTTCTCTGTATGTGCTACCACCAGCAGAGAAGGAGGAACAAATGGGGAGGGCTGCATAAGCTTGCAAAGCAAAGGCATTTTTATGCCTTTATAGTATCTGCTGGAAGCTTCTTATTCCTATATTTGTTTGCTCTGAGCTGAGGCTTCAGCATTAGCCTGATTCTCACATGTTCTCTGTAATGGGTGTGCAGGGGATTCAAACCCATTTTGCTGCATGGCTGACTAAGGGACTAAAGTGAAAAGGGCAAAATATAGACTGGCAGTATGAGGTGGAAGCAACAGAGAAAAAAATTCTTATAGTATCTTTTCAGCTTCTATTTCATTTTGGAAGATAGCAGAAAATTCTTACCTGGAGTGATGGTTTTAAAGCTTAAGGAACTCAACATGATTCTGCAATGTGACTCCATGATCTTTTATAAACCTGTGCTTAGTTTAATAGATTTCTGTTCTAAAGTTATGTTAGGAAAAAGAAGAAAACATGGTGTGTTCAAAACTCAAAGCAAGTTCAGCAGGCTGTATGAAAGAAAGAAAAAAAATGTTTAACTGGGAAAGTCAGCAACTCTTCAGCAATTTTATTATAAATAACTCAATTTTATTGTATAATTTCCATGATTGCCAGAGACCTCATTGATTACTCACAATGGTACTGCATTAGGATGCTGATAATGTGATGTTTATTTTAATAACTATTCTCTATGTAGATGTACTAGTTTGCAAAAGCACTAGGTTAAGGATACTTCAGTTAAGTGACTCCTGAATGAATTTAACATAACAAGGAGGACAGATGGGCTTTCAACTCCACAGGAACAGTAAAGAAAAACAAGACATCACTGCAGCATAGATCCTTTCATGCTATTCTTTTTGCACATACAATGTATTGCCTTTCAGCATATTGGTTATTTCTGATTAAGATGGTTATACCACATAAAGAACTCAGAATCTGAATCACTAAAGGCTAGACACTTCCGACACTTATGTTAAGCAGTAGCTTACCCTGGTAAGAGCAATTTTCTATGTTTCTTTGACACATTAATAAATGGAATTGCACTGGAAACAAGGTAATGCATACCTTCAGCAATGGTTGCAGATGCTGGCCTAAAATTAGTGATTAAAATAATGGGGTTTGATTTTTACCAGAACTTCCATGAGAAATTAGATTCATTCTACCTGTTCCAGTTTCTAATCTCCATTTTGCAGGCAAATCTTGATTCCCTTTACTGCCCCCGTAAAACCTCTCTGATGAGCACATTTCAATATGTGAGCTATTATCCAATGTGGAAAGCTCTCCTGAGAATCCAGCTGCAAGTCCATTTCTATGCTCAAAGTCATTATCACTCAGTCTGGATCCAAAGGCATTCTTAACATCCACAAACAATCAAGGAACAGCTAAAGATGCAGTTACAGCAACCAAAATTTAAAAATCCATTTCAAATATAGAGGTACTGTAATCTGTACAAAATTATTAGATTTCACACAACTACTGAGCTATTTTGACATTTTAGTCCTTTAAAGTCTGTACCAATAACTATATTGCACTACACAGAGGCATTGGCACAGCATGATGCAAGTCTCTGATCTCAAGTTAATCTTTAACAATAAAATGACCCAGAAAGAATTTATTTTTGTTTCTTATGCAGCTGAGGGGTTTGTGCTACACTTGGCACACAGGAGAGGCCTGCAGAGGATTTCATGTGATACTTCTCCTTGTTATTTCTGTTGAGCCTTCACTTACCCTCATTAATCTTACAACAGACTCTGCCCAGCATCTTCCCATGTAAGCATGACTTCCCTGTTGGGAAGCCTGAGCAGGATGCTCGGTATAACTTCCAACATTTGGGCCAACACATCATATGTTATGCACAAAAATGCCTCTGGATGGTTTTCAGAGGTGTAGCTGCAGCCACACGCTCACACTGAGGCTTCACCAAGGCCTTTTGGAGAGAGCTTCCCGTCCCCTGTTCTCCTGGCTTGAGCTGTACTGGGCTGGGAGGAAAAACAGGACTTTCCCTGCCCAACACTTCAAGCTCTGTGGGCATCATGGTGCTCCACGGACCCTCTGCTTCCTAGTTTGGTGTGAGGGCAAACCCAAAGGGAAGCTCTCATAGGATGGTCCCATGAGCCTCAGTCAGTATTAATCAGTCTTACCCATCACAGCTGCCTTTTAGACACTACAACAACCCTTTCCCTGCTCTGGAGAAATCTGGTTAGACTCCAGATGTAGCATTGCTTCCCAGCAGCAAAATTAAACAGATTCTTTAAGTGTATACAAGGAAAATGCCGGGCAGGGCCACAGAGAGATAATTTTGAAGAAAAATGTGATGTGTGTACCTGTGTGCACCTGGTTGTATATCTTGTTGCATAGAGGAAGGAATTAGAGAAGGTGCTGGAGTTTGACAAGTAAAGCAACCATCACATGTATGTATGTCCTTTTCATGGAAAAGGGGTTATAATGAGTCTCTCCTGATTGTTAGAATCCGTCATTATTTCACAAATTACACCCACCATAGAATGAAAATATTTTAGTGGATCTTGGTCCCTTTGAACCCAGTTATCCATCACTCTTTGCAAATAGAAGCTGTAATAGAGGGGAAAATTCTCATCTTTTCTCTAGGAAAAGAAAAAGAAGTATCAAACCAAAGTTTATGACAGTTCATCTTCTTACACAAAGACAGAGGAATTAAACTGCACAAGGACCAATTCAGGTTCATGATATCTGTTTTAATAACCATGATCAAGGGGGTAGATTTTCAGTCAATTTTTTACTTTGAATCTAAAACTCTAAGAGGTTCCCTGGAGACTCCAATGTTAACATGCATTGTAGAGTATAAAACATATATAATGCTCAGTTTTAAGAATTTTAACTAAAACTAATTGTCTATGTTTAAAATTTTACCTTCCTTTTATATTAGATAAAAGCATTAACTCTATTTGTTATATAATTCTTTTTAATCTCATGTGGTTTTTTTACTTTGTAGGATTAAGAATCCTATGGGAAGACTGGAACTCTCTTCTGATTTAATGCATACACAGATTTCTCTTTCACCCTACTCAAATCTCTGTCTTGTTTGCCAGAAGACATTTTCAGGGAAAGGCATTATCTCAAAAATAATAATAAAGCTGGTTTTCAGTCAAGTTTAAGGGACAAGATACCATAATAGCTGCTGTATGATTGATTAAAAAAGATTTTTTTTTTAAGAAAGGGGATGAGACCAAGTGAAGTTAACAGCAGCAGAAGCACTCAAAGAAAAGAAAATTCAGCACTATTGTGTTGAATCCAATATTTTTTTTTAATTTGATGTCTAGGCCTTTTATTACGTTTCTAGACAAAATGAAACTGGTTAGATATCTCTCTCCACCTTCATTTATCTGAGCTGTAGATTCCTTAACAGTGAAATGAGGACCACAACTCTTCCCTGTTTTAATTACTAAGGTACAGAAAAAGGCTTCCTACCTTTATGTTCAGTATAAGTCTTATTTTTATAGTCTGTGAGCACTTCTTCCCTGAAATTTCTCTTCACCTGAATAAGGCAGTTGGTTCCTTGAATGTTTTCATCAGTCCTTCTGAACTCTGTTTTGTGGTCTCCACATTTCAAGAAACACTTCAACACAGAAAATTCATCCTCCATGCCCAAAAGCATGTAAGACAAAAAAGGTGAATGAAATCTCTATATTTGCTTCCCATCTTCCTTTCTTCTCTTCTGCAAGTGTGTGACAAGGTAGGGCAGACAGGGAGGCAAAACTGCAAAGTAAAATGGCTCCTGAAAAAGCAGTAAAATATGGTTTGTTTGACGTTCACACAATAGCAGAAAGCTAAATGCAAATTTGCCCTTGAAGAAAGGAATGGGAAGGAGAAAGATACTGGAAGGGATTCAGGAAGCTGAATTTAAGTTTTCTTTTAAGTTTCAAGTTTGTCTGAAACAGAGACAGAGTTTGACTCTCAGTGCTGCTGACACTGCATAAAGTAAACCCACCAGTGAGGCTTAGATGAAACCAGGGTAAACAGCAGCAGATTTCATGCTGTTCTAATACAGACCCCTGTGAAAGCACAACTGTTCGGAAAAATGTGTAATATACTTCAAGTATTTGGACCTACAAACCTCCAGAGGCACCACTGCAATGGTTCTAGTCGAACAACTTCTAATTTGACACTGAGGAGGCAACCTACCAAGTAATAACTATGAGAACTGCACAGGGACAATAATTCAGCTTACTGTAGCTGTGTTTTAAGCACAAGGAGTTCTGCTATATATTAGTGCTAACCTCAACACAAAGCTTACATTGCTATCAGATCGTTGCTCTGTGTTTTAGTGTGTGGTCCAAACAAAAAGCAAATCACAGAGCTTGCTGCATAGTAAACACAGGCAGGTTTGATGTACCACCTTGCATATACTAATAGAAAAACCAGAAGTATTTGTTGTGGAAGAAGTAACAAGAAAAATAAAATCATTTTCCCTCTGAGACAATTGCCAAATTATCCAGGGTTTCACTGGACAGGACAGGTAGTCTCTCTGGATGTTTTATCTTAGTCAAGACTCATTACTGAAGCCCTGTTCCATTACAACCATAAACCTTCCTTCCTCCCCACATAGCACTTATGTTTTCAAAGGCCTGCTTGGGCAGCAGCTGGTCACCATGATGGCTCAGTGGTAAGTGCAAGTACTGTGTCCAGTTCCCAGGGGCACAATGGAGTTCAGCAGCACCAATCCAGGCCTGAACACAAAATAAAAATCCTGAAAAAACCCTACTATCTGGCAGTAGTTACTTCTAGTCCCTATGAATCTAAAGGCAAAAATTAAGGAGAAGAATAGACATTTATTGATGCTGGTCTGCACTACTATTCATAAGTTGCATATTGAATTCCCAACTCCTTGCTCTGCAGAGACTGCGAGCACTTAAACCAGAACATCTCATCACTTAGTAATGACATCTCCAGGGACCTCCAGCGTAGGGCAGATGGGCTACAAAATCTGAGAAAGTGACTGGTGCTGTCTTCCGTGGTGCAAATGCTGATTCCCTAAAACAAGAGCATAAGAAGCTGCTGCAATGTGCTGTTATTAAAATTCTTAAATATATGTTTATGAAAGGATATGTGAGTTTCATTAATAAGTTGGACCCCTCTGGTTCTGAGAAATCCTTTTCAATAAGGTGCGACACAGGGGTGACAAATAAGGATGCAAAAAAAAAAAAAAAAAAAATTATATGCTGCGCATAAGGAAAATGCAAGACCCAACGTGCAGAACCATACCACAGAGACACCGCAAAACCCGCAGATACCTCGCTACATAATCAATTTGCTAATCCAGTCATCAGTCAGGACTAATAGGAGCTGTACATTTTTATTCCACAGTGCTTCAAAATCTGGGTCAGCCGAGCGCTCCCCCCCGCCCCGCGGCCGGGCGGCACTGCCGGCGCCCGCCGCTCCGAGGAGCCAGAAGGCAGCAAAACGCTGCCTGAACAGAGAAAATCCAACCGGCAGCGATGTCCATCTTGCTCCTAACACAAACCTCTTTGAGCGTCACGAAACTTGGGAAACGCTTAGCACCTTCTGGAAGTCGGGCGCGATCGTATTTATCGTGTCCCTGTAGGGAAAGGTCTGACCTACCCTGAATGCAGGTAGGAAATTATGATGGCGTTCGGAGAAGGTAAAAAAAAAAAAAAAAAAAAAAAAAAAAAAAAAAAAAAAAAAGCTATTTGAAATGGTAGCAAGCTGTTTGCGAGTTGTAGTGTGAGCACCCGTCGCGGGAGGCGAGCTGTGGGACAGCAGCAGCACCTTTCCCGGCTGGATCCCGGCACCCCGACCTCGGCCGCATCCTCAGCATCGGCCGGTTACTGGAAAAACACTCGTGGAGGTGGGCTGTGCTGCTGCCTCTCAGAGTAGAGGGCTGAGGAGACGACAAGAAAGGAAGCAAGGGCTAGCAGAGCAAGCAAGAATTCCAAACAGGAGGTGGGGGAGCGGGGGGAGCGAGGGCGGGAGCGCTGACCAGCTCTGCCATCTCATGCAGGCACAGCTGTCGGGCTGGGGCCACCTGGTGCTCCAGGGCGCTGGGTCAGGCGGCCAAAGATATACGTGTGTATACACCAGAACGCAGACCACCTGTGACTCCAAACCGAGAGCCGGAGGCAGCACTGCCTGCCCTCTCCTCAAGGAAATGAGGAGGATGAAGAAAGGAGAAGATGCAGCTGTGCCATTGCCCCAGGAGCTTGTGCAATCCCTTCAGTGACTCTTATGTCAAAACCCCTGTAGTGGCTGTGCGTTTCTTAGAAACAGCCTTTTGTCTGAGGAAGTTCTGTCCAGCTTCTATCAAAGACTGCAAATTTTCCCAGAGCTTTGAGATTTTTTTAGCTGGGTGAAGGCTCTGCCACATGCCTGGTCCTCTCAGACGTGTTAGGGCTCTGCTTTGGCTGCGGTCCAGGCATGCACTGGGATGCTCAGGGTTTCTGCAGTTGTGCCATGTAGCTCTGCTCATCAAGGATGATGCTTCCAGGACATGTTTTCCAGGATTTGCTGAGAAGGAGCTCAGTGTATGATACATCCTTGAAACATTATCTTTACTGTTTGTGCACTGAACAAGTGTTTGGCACGTAGCTACATGATTCTGCCTGGGAAATCCCTTGTAGATATAGATGTGTGGAAAAGAGAGAGAGAGAGTAAGCAGTACAGCAGATGTAGCAGGGAAAACAAAGCTTTGAAGGCAATTTACCCCAGAGGAACAACTCAAGCGCAATGACTTCCTCATGCTTTCACCTATACCATGCTTAAAGCACAAACTGGGATATTAGAGTGCAAGACACTCTCCCACAGACACCTGCATGTCTTCAGCATCTCATACTTTCCATTATAAGTAACAGCAACACCTTGCTTTTGAGGCAGAATTGCAAATAAAATCTCTTATAAAATCAACCAGCGCTGTGCAGGCAGCTTCAACCCCTTGCAATCAATACTTTATGGATAAGTTGATGCTTGCACTCTGAAGAAAATGAAACAAAATGTACCATGTCAGTTTGCATAATCCAAGAGCCGATAACCTTCATTTTCTGACCCACCAAAAGAAGATCTAAAATAAGGAGAAGAAACAACTTAGTGTCATAGCATTTCAGACACAGACTGAGAAAATGGTGTAAGTTGGGAAGAATGCTTCATAAACACCCTTCTTTCTGTATTGTACTGACTGCCTGACATATTAGATAAGCAACACGTAAAAAGCTTTCAGTACCCGTAATCTGAATTTACCTCAGGACTTCAGTTTTCAACTTTATTTAGGTTCCTGTAGCACCCAAAATGAACCTGCCTTCATTGCAGTGCAGGTACTAGATCCATAAAATGCTACTGTAAAATGTTTTGATGGGGAGAGCTCTTCAGGATTCCTTGTTTAATCACCATTTTCACAGGCAGGTGATGGTTTCAGGTACTGGTTATCCATGTGAACAGGCACATGGGCACTCTTTTGTGTATGGCTGGATGTACACAAAATTGATGGCTAGGTTGGAAAATATGGTCTTGTATTAAAGATGGAAACATTCATGCTTGTCCTGTTGTTTGAAATAGATTTCTCTCAAGGATCTATTTCTTCCCATAGAATGATTTCAGACAGTTACTCTGATAATGGCTTATCAGATGTGTTTATGTGAGAGGCAGATACATGAAAAATAAAAAAATACATATTTTTTATTATTTGTAACAAATATCTTGGCAATTGTCATAACAATAAACTGTGAGGTGCAACCTCATGTCTTCCAAGCTGGCAGTTAGGTGCCTAAATACCCTTACAGGTCTGCAACACCCTAGGGCTACAGATGGTCCTACCTGTCCCAGTAACCCTGTCTTTACTTTCAGGGAAAAACCCCAGCAAAAAAACCCCCCCAAAACAAAACAACTGAGCACTTTAAGAAAGGAAGAAGAAATAGGTTGTCCTTTACTTAGACACTCATTCTTTTACTGGAATATTTACATATATACCTTTACATATGCAGATTTTTACATTTACCTTTTGCATTCCTGCACAGCTCTGTCAACTGTCATGATTTTACGAGATGAAATGAAAAGTGAAAAAGATAAGGGTAAAGCAAACACTGCAAAATCCCTGAGCTTGAACACTGATACAACTGATACATATTATTTTAATCTAGTACTTCTTGGGCAACATTTACTTAATATTTAATATTTTTTATTTAATATTTAATATTTGGTTCCATTTAATCAGGTGAGGTCTCAAGAGAAAAAGCTGACTAGACACTTTCTAACCCTGAGCATCTAGCAGGTTGTCCTAAATCCTCAAATTTTCTGCAACGTGCTGTTAGAAATGGCTCCATGTTAAGTGCCCAAGACATTAGAGATGGACCTCACTATTTAGGGGATCTTGTGGCAAGGGTTGAGGCCCTGTCAGGAAAGAAAACTTGGAATCTGCATGGAAAGTCCACCTTTCAACTCTGTTGAACTAAGGTCTGAGGAAGAAGAAATTGTTTTAGGGTAAATGGAGATATCAAAACTGACAAGGAAAACTAGAAGCAAAGCCATCCAAAGCAATCAACGCAGCACCAATTATTCAAGAGCAGAATCTGTTGCTAGGTGCTGGCCAGGAAGATAATACATTCACTGTCTTCCCTTTTTTCATCTCCCTTGTCAGCTTGCCCCAATAAGTTATTTCTGTACTACTTTGTCTCCTTACTTCAGTCTTCATTCTCGAATTTTCATCATGGTGCCTCCCTAGAGTCTTTTCCTCATCCTGGTCTACTCATCTCTGGGATGATAAACCCAGGAGATGAGGCTTTTTTTACTGCTGTTGCAGTAAGCTACCTTTTTTTTTTTTTTTTTTTCTCTTCTTGCTCTGTCTGTTCTCCCATTCTTACTGATCTCTGAATCACACGAGGCAGAGGACAGCAAAGAAACACAGAAAGAGAGGGGAAGTGTAAGTGAAGTTATTGCTCAGTGCAGAAGAAGGCTCACGTTACAACATCTTTAGGAGGAAAAAGTATCAGAAGTAAGATTTTAGAAGAAGAAATGTCTTCCCTGCTGACAGCACCGTAAGGGATAGCTGCAGGGCAGAATTTTAAAGACAGAGGTTGTCTTGACCTCCCTCCAGCCTTGCATGGTGCTCAGCATGACGGATCAGGGGAAAAAATTTGTAGTGGGTCGGACACAGAGGCATAGCACATGCAGCACAGATGCAATAGCACCCCAGATTTTTCCATGGCTCTGGATGGCAAGAACTAGGATACTGCAGCCAATATGACCACAAGAAAGGCTGGGAAAGAGAGAGTTCAGAAAAGAGCAACAAAGTAATTAAGGGACTGGAGTGATTTACCCATGAGGAAGATTAAAAGAACTGAATAAATATGTATAGTTTGGCTAAGTGATAACTAAGGAGAGGCATTCTAACCATCTACAAATATTTGACTGACATAAACACTAGGGAAGGAAAGGAATTACTTAGCAGGAAACAAGCAGGTATATCAGGGAATAATGGGATGAAATTAGGAAATGGAAAATTGAGGCAGAATGTAAGGCAAATCCTCCTGACAATGAGTTCTAATAGTCTGAGGAAAACATACCAGCATATATGCATTAGGGAACAGTCCTGCATTGATAAGAAGGGGGACTTAAATGACTTACTGGGCCTTTCTAATCTCAAATATTTATGATTATATAATTAAGTATTATTAAATTTAATGACATGTGCCTTTTTTTTTTTTTTCCAGCAAAGTCTGAATGTTCCCTCAGGTCATAAGTGTGCAATTATTTCCTAACTAAAGGTCTTACATTTTGACTTCTGAATTCTCCTAGGTTGGTCACTTTTTTTTTTTTTTTTTTTTTTTTTTTAACTTAAATTGAATTTCTGTTAATGCAGTTTCTCCTGTTTTCAAATAGCAGCTATCTCACCCTACTAGCAACTCGAAATTCCCTCTTTATGCAAGACAAACCTGCACGCTTGAAGCTTCACGGCTCAGTGCCTGAACCTGGTCAGCCTCAGGTTGAATGCCTGCTGTGTTCAAGGGAACTGCTGTTGCGAAGCCCAGATGAGCACAGAGGTTCTCCTTACTCTGAGGATGAACCACATGCAATAAAGGGGGAAAAAAAACCCACAAAACAAACAAAAAACACGTTACATGGTATTTTCAACTAGGAGCTGTTTATAGAGCTTTGAACCCAGATCGTGGCCGTATGAAAAGCTTCATGTCACTGCTTACCCCCGTGTCACAGCACCGTTCAGAAAAGGAAAACAGGTGTTTATGTGGTAGTTGCCCAAGCTCCCAGCCAGTATCACAGCTGGCAGATAGAAAATTTCCTCTATCTTGCACTGGCAAACTAATTCATTTTGGTGCATATGCTTGCTTATGCCAACATATACTCCAAATTGTCCCCTGAAATAGATGCAAATTGGGGGAGTGATCAGAAGGCTGTGGTCTCATTGTAAGCAGTGATTTTGGGGATCCAGGTGGTTTGTTCTGATCTGTCTCAGGCAGTGTATGCTGCCTGAGATAGTTTTAGAAAGCAGTGTTGTAGTTTCTGCTCATATTTTACCACTGGATGTGTTAGATGCACAGTCACTCAAGAGAGTTCATACAGTCTAATTCTTTGTGAATTATTATCAAAATATATCATTTGTCCAGGTAAGAGTGCTGCTCACCTCGCACTGTGGAAGGCAATCTGTGACACCTATTGCTTTTGTGATACTTTCTTTTGGTTTCCTCCCGTAGTGCAGCTGCAAACTGGGCACACTATATCATCAATATCTGATATTCATACTCCCTTCATTCTTGACTACTTGCTTACAGCTCCTTTTTTTTTTAATATATGTGCTGGACTTCAGCCTCAGCCAAGGCAGTAAATGACAGCAGTTTAACCTGGCATCAGGATGTGGTGACAGTAATGCCTGCAAACACGCTGGTGCAGCACAGCCAGCACGGGCTTCCTCGTGAAGGATGAAATGTATCTCTCTCCAGCCCCGACAGACACGCAGTCCCCTCTTCGTTACCTGCCAGAGGAGGGTGTCTGATCCGTGAGCCTGGTGCACTTGTCTGCCAGCATGCATGATAGCTGGTTCACCCAGCAGATAGAGAATGTGAGAGGCTGGCTATTCCTTCCTGCTGTGAGTAAATCCTCTGTAAAAGATCCAGGCTGCCGGCGTTGCAATATCCTGAACGCTAATTACCAGAAATCTGTTCGCCAAATCTTTCCACTTTCAAGATAACACTGTAGCAATCAACCTGAAGTAGGATAATGAAACAAAGCACTCTCTCCTGTCCCCTCCTCCCCAAGTGACTCTTCAGCCCTGTCTGTCATTTCTCGGCACTGAGTCGCTGACATGGGGGTGGCTGAGACGAAAGCTCAATTTTCTGTGCTCATTTTACTGGAGGTGTGGCCTCGGTGCACCTTCCTCACCAGGAAGGGGCCACAGAGAGCCCCAGCTGCTCGTGTGGATAGTTTACCACTGCACTGAGTCTAGAGAGAAGTAGGTGAAAAGGATATAAGCAAAGGAAGGGAAGGAAGGATGAAAATATTGACCTCCTATCCCAAAGCAAGAACAAGCTGTTGCTCTTTTTTGAAACACGTGGACTGTGAATCCAGTTTTGACAGCCATGATAAATGTCCTGAAGGATCTAGATATTTGGGGTACAAGAACTGGATTGCTGCCTGTCAGAACTTGCCTATTTTTAATATTCTGTCCAAAGCATCAAGCAATTCAGTAATAACTTGCTGCTGACAGGTCTGCATTAAGGTGCAAGCTTCAGCCACTAGTTTTGTATACAGTCCTCCCTTTTCTCCACAGCTTCTATTAAAACAGCTTCTGAGACTCTTGCTTCGATTTTGGTCTTAAACTGAGAAGAGGAATTATGCTTTCACTTCTTGCCACATTCTCCAGATCTGGATTTTTCAGGAATCCTTATTAGGTTATGTATGGATTTCCCATTCTGGAAATTCTTTCGGAGTACCCATTACAGTGAACATCAGTTTAACCTATGCATTACTGAATAAGAGGGAGAAAAAGTCTTAAGTTTTTAGACTGAAATATAAAGCCAAGACTTGTGGCTTCTGAATATACATCTTTGGGGAACGTATGGAATTTTAGTTTTGTGTGCATTTTTTCATTCAATAGCTAGGTATTTTTTTTACTTCACTAACACTTTTCAGCATTACAAAAGGCTTTCTACTAGGTAGTCTACATTTTTACCTTCTTAATTTTAGGCCAAACTTTCTTCTCACATACGCCCAGCCCCTGGGAAAACAAAATTCCCAACGCACATATTTTTGTATCATTCTGCTTACCACAGAAAATAAAGAGGAAAAAAACCCCACAAACCAGCTCACTTGCATTTTCTGTAGGTTGCTTGCTAAACTTTTTCATTAGTTACATTTTTCTGAACTTCTCTGAGGTGTCTATTGTTGCTTGTCTGTTCAGTTTCTTGATTATTTCCATAGCTCTCAGAATAGACACTGTTCTGAAAAAAAAAAAAAAAAAGAAGAAGAAGAAAAAACACCCCACAACAAAAAACCCTAAAAAGTCACAAATATAAGATCAAGAGGCTTCTTTTTCAGGCTTCTGAACTGTTAGTCAGGCACCCTGCATAGTTACCATATAGTGCTAGAAGTAATTTATATATTTACTTTCACACAGAGTTTTTGTTGAGCAGGGAAAAAAAAATACATACTTCTGGAGATGCACAAAACAAAATAGCAGTTTACTTATGCATAGGAAGCAAATTACTTTTGGGTAGAATAGGAATGTTACAGTTCAGAATTGATGGGGTCTTCATGTTATCCTAAAGAATAATGTGAAATGTTTCCTCGCTGCATTTTTTTTTTTTTTTTAACAAAAATGAGAGATAACTTTGCGCCACTGGGGTACTCAGATTCAGGACATTTGCACACTCTATGAGTCCAGCAGACTCCTGGCTTACTTCTGTGAAGGTAATTTCACTGTGACAGCTGCGAGATAGCATCTATAGATTGTTCTGCAAAATGTAACTTTCCATTAGGAGCCGAGGTGACTATTCTCTAGTAATCAGAACTCTTTGATAAACATTTATTTTTGTCTCCTTCACCTAGACAAGACTCTGCTACAGCACTTGGAACATCTGCCAGGCGAGATCTAGTTGTATTTCTTGTAGCTACTGGAAATCTATATAGTGACAGTTGCTAGCGGTGATAACAGTGGTCAGACAAGAAATGCCATTTTTTTTAAATTGTCCTGTTTGCTAAATCCTATCTCACAGTGAAGATCTTGTCTCCTTACTGCTCAGGCATAGCTGGGAAGAGGCTGGTCAAGGACAAGGGGACACACTGCAATTGCACCGTGAGCTGGTGCTTTTGGTGTCTCTTGTGAACATCAGAGCAGTGCCTGTCCCTCATGGAATGTCTGATCGCTGTGACCTAAAGGTGGTAGTGGGCTCAAATTGCAGCTTTTGTCCTCTGCTTTAATCCCTCTCCCATGGGAGCCAAAGGAGCTGGCTTTGTCTCCAGCAGTTTCCTGTCAACAACCAGCTCATCTTGGGAGGGCGAAGTTCTGGACAAAACGTTTGCAACAACTTCAGATTCACTTGGCATCACTTGGGTAATGCACAGTCACTGGAAGAGTAAAACTGCTATTTCCCTCTTCTAATGAAATCCTCATCTGACACAGCCGGATATGCTTATGTTATAGCCAACTTAATTCTTCTCCTTCTTACAAGAAAGGTGGCATCTCATTTCACTGAGCCAAGCAGCCTGTTTGGTGTTTTGTGTGTCTTCCCTGTTAATCTTCAGGTTTACCGTGACAGCAATACTCTTTTTTTTTTTTTTTTTTAATTATTAATTTAACTCACATATGGTTGTGGGGTTTAAAACTCCACAATTTCTCTCTTTTCCCTGCTGTTGCTTTCTGCAGAGCAGCTGATTTTCATTCCAAGGACGGTGTACAGAGCAGCCCACTAGTTAACACAAGAGGCAGCCATATGACAAAGACTGGGAAAGGGCTTGGGCTTTCTGTTCTAATAATCACAAGTGCCAGTAACAGGACAGGACGAGAGGCTCAAACACAAATAAATTAATTAGCAAGGACATTATTTATGCACTGGGAATTCCTAGAGTATGTGGTGTCTACTCTAATAACCCATGAACAAATCACCTCCCTTTGCTGTAACACCTTAGGGAGAGGGCCAGCAGAGAAAGACAAATGTGAGTTCCCATCTAAAGGGGAGAGGATAAGAAGCAGCTTGAAAAGCTGCAAGGAAAGCCCCTGCCCATGCATAAAGAATGGGGCAATCCATATGGACACCTGTCCCTCACAACAGCTCCTCTTGCCCCTGGCTAGACATGTTACAGAGTGATCTGTGGTTGCTATCAAAGGCTTGCAGCACGTGGGGATCTCAGCTTGCTTTTCCCAGTGCAGAGAAACAGAGGGGAAAAGGGAGCTTTTAGGACAAAACACAGCCTTCCGTGAGGAACAAGGAAAACTTGGAATCTCATCCTTGCTCCTGTATCCTTTCTGAAAACAATTTGGCCTTTGTGAGCCATATGGAAATGAATGAAAATAAATCTGTGGTTAAGGACCCTGTACCCTTTAAAACCTAGAGTGTTTGGACCAGATTCTTAACTGTTAAGGGGAAAAATGCCTTGGCAGGGGAGACAAAATTCTTATTTCTGGCCCATAGTGACTATTTTTATTGAGCAGTTTGGTTAGCTACTTGGGGCAAAAAAAAAAAAAAAAAGAATGGAAAAGAAAAACTCTTTGATAAACTCCTTGATAAACTCTTTTATTTCTTTGCTGTAAGTCTGTACATGATGGACCATAAGATTCTGACTTTTAGCCCTTGTTTAAGAAAAATACAAAAATAACGTGTCTAATAAATATTTGACTTTTATGGCATCCTTATCTACCAACTACCTCTTTTTCTCCTGTATTGCTCAGTCATTGCAGTGTTCAGTACTATTCAGAACTATTCAGAATTACATCTGAGCTTTTCTTAGGAGGTTCAATTTATCTGCTATTTTGTAAAGAAATGAAAATGTTTTTTTACTCACTTCGTTTTCCTCTCTCTAGTTGGCCAGTGGACATGTAGGAGTTAAGTGTTTAGTTACATGATGTAATTTATCACATTTGTTGCTGCAATAGTGATAGTCCAGGATGGTATGAAGCTGTGATATTTAAGACAGAAAAGAGTGATGGCATTGAAGTCCACATTACTTTAAAGGACCTGAGGTCTTAAAAAAGGAAAGAAATAAGAAAAAACTTTCCTCAACATTTTTTTAAAAGCAAACATAACCATGTAATTTCTGTTACATGGTAATTACTTCTCTGTTTGAGCTGTTCACCGTTCTCTCCCATTGTAATTTCACATACTGGATAATGAGTATCCTCTGCACAGAAACAACAGTAATGGCTGTGCAGCAGGAGAATGTTTTCTTGATGGTTCTGCAGTAAAGCATTGTCTCGCTCCTTCTCAGTGCATGACTCAAATACAGGTGTGCAGAGGAGTAAAACTGAAAAACTGGAATATTAAGTAAAAAAAAAAAACAAAACAACAAACCAACAAAAAGAAAGATACTTTGTTGAACAGTCCAGCAGAGCAAAGAAAAGCCATACGGTATAAAATTGAGATGAACGTGAACATCGGTTCGTGGACTGATATGAACATGAGCATGAAATTGGTGTTTTCAAACAGTCCCCTGCAGATGACCCTTGGAATACATTGACTCCATATGGAGGTAAAAAGAGGCCTCTCTTTGTTTTCGAAGGATTGGACACAAAATTTGAAATAATAAATCTGTGCAGAGTATTGCCTGAAATAGCCATTTCTAAAAGCTGTCTAATGATACAGTGTAAGAATATTATAGTTGTATCCAAAAGACATTTCAGTTCTATAGAAAAAGAGTATGATGTGCTAGGAAACAAATATGCAGTTTCCCTTCTAATATAAATCAATTGCTTGAGGATTTTATCATGCAATTTTTAAACTATGTAGAAATGCCTGGATATTAAGTTAGTGGGGATATTTAAAGCATTTGTTAAAGCCTTGTATCAGGCTTTACATAATCTCACCAAACTTTGGACTAAAAGCTATTACACATATTCTTTGAAATCACTGTAAGTTTTAGTTTGAAATAGGTTTGGTGATGGATGAGGAATTTAAATGTATATACTGTGCCACTGCTTACCTATGTTACAGAGTTTGTAAAAATATATCCAATGTGAACGTGGCAAATATTGCCAACACAAGGTAAAACCTAATGCTTCAACAGGGCATGAACATACTATGATGATGGAAAAATTGATGCCAAGGTATACTTGTGGAAAAAAAGTTTCCATACCTTTTGAGGGATAAAATTTGCATTTGCAAATCTGAATGGATGCTTCAGTACTTTGGCAAAGATGCTTTTCACTTAGGTTGTTGTCACGTTATTATGTATTTTAAACAGGGACAAACAGCTTTCCTCCTGGAGATGACCTATCTGCTAAAAATGTCAGGGGAAATAGAAAGAGAATGTTCCTAAACAATGTTTATTGGTAGGTAAAAAGCTACTCTTACAGTCAGTTTTCCAAAAGAAAATATACAACTCCAGTCATACTGAGGCAACAGCCTAGAACAGTAATTATAGCTGATCTCAACCAAACTTGAGAAATAATTTCCTGTATATAGTCAAGAGGAAATAAAAACTCCTCAAACCATACCAGCCAAAAAAGGGTCTAAAGCAGTCTCATATGTTGCAGAATCCAAAAAATAATATTTAAATGCAATGCCATCATCTTATTTCTAGGAAAGAATTATTTCTAGAATTCATTAGAATGTTATGAATTTCACTATATTGAAAACCAGTTTGAATTTAAACTACCCACTAATTCTCAATACAAAGATAAAACCTAAAGAGGAAAAATAAATCTTACAGAATCCTCCTAGAATTAATATTGGATTCTCCAAGTTCAAATTCCAATAATACCATCATCAAGAGGGTCCTCAATTAACCTCCTCTGACATTCCAAGCAGAATATTTTAAGGGTTGTGAAGCATGCAAATAGAAACTTCAATTAGACACTGACTTCATACATTGTGAATGTGAGAATAATGTGAAAAATTATGTAACCAACCCAGTGCTTCGGTAAACACCCACAGATGATGGAGAGGAGACTGACAAAATTGAGGATCAGCATCCTAATTCCTTTCTCAGGCAGAGCCTAAAAAGATTAAGAACTTGTTTACACAGGGGAGCAGGGGCTCCCTTCGCATTCATCCCGAGCTTGGTTTCTGCACGTTCAGATCACCTGCATTCACACAGCATAAATCTTATCGTGTATTAACTGCTGAGATAAAATATATTCTGGGCTGCTTTTGGAGCCGTGGTAGATTCAGAGTGCATTAGCTGAAAGCATCCTGATACTCGGTGGCCGCAGCTGGACCACACACTCTGCTGGAGCCAAGAGCTCTTGCAGGGGAGAGCCCTGAGCTCCTGCTCCCGCCTTTGTGTGTCAGCACCTGGTGTTGCTGCCTGTTAAATGCCAGCAAGAAGCTGGGGGAGAGCCTGTGGCTGTTGGCAAACACCGCCAGGAGGTCACATTGGTGATACACCCTAATTTATATAACCCTGCTTTGGCATAAGAGCATCACCTGCCTGGAGTTGGGCAGACATCCTGGAAGTGAAAAGGTGAGGGGTCAAGCTGCTGTGTGATGAAATGTGGCTGCAAGGCCCTCTCTTCAGGTGGCTGATTTGCTGATGGGTCAGTGCTGAGCTTTTCTGGACTGAAGTGAGAGCCCAGCATGAATCTTTTTATGCCACTGATATAAAACCTGTCAGCACTCTGCATAGGCAGCTTGTTAGTACCAAGGAAGTGATCTGGGCTTGTGACTATTTTTTCCCTTTAGTTTTCTGCCTTTTAACTTTCCTTTTGGTTCCATCAGATGAAGCTAATATTTATATATTTTGATACACCTTCAGGACCTTTTTTTCTGTGTATCTGCTGGAGACTGGATTTTTAACCTTTCCTCATGCGCTGAATCTAATGACTGTGGCAGAGAAAAAACTATTTAGACTCACTGCTTGTTGTGTACATTTAGAATTCCCTGCTCTGACTCTGACTATCAAACAGGTATTTATTTGTATTTGCAAAAGATCTCTTTTATGTCCTGCATGCTGATAGCCCTCTACCCTAAATGTTCACAAGGGTATTTTCCATGTTGAACCCCAGAAATACTGGTTAAAAAAAAATTGTAAGAGTTTCATAGTTCATTATAGCCTCAACCTAGCTATCTGTCCTCAACTGTTCTGTCCCCCTTTTCCTTCTTGCATCTGACATAATTTTCTCCTTACACTCTTGTTTGGCTTTTCCCAACAGGAAAGCTCCTCTTACCATAGCATCTCAAAATGGTGACTGCCAGCTCCTGCCTTTCCACAAGGAAAAAGAAATAAAAATATAAACTCTGTCTCCCTACCCCCCCAAAAAACCTAATAATAGAATTGTACTCACTGTGCATAGTGCAAACTAAGAATAGTGTTAAGTACTATATTCTAATTAGCAGAGTACAGCAATGCTCTCATTTTAATCAATGAGTTGTGAAGTTCCAGCTTTCATGGTATGTAATGAAGTGCATTTCAAAATGCTGTGTCACAGAACTCCGTAGCATATCTTACAGGCATTTTCTTCCACAATTACAAAGGGCAGAATTTCTGTAGCAGAAACCTATTTTGGAGGCTTTTTTTCCCCGGATAAAACTTAGCAGTGCAGCTGTAAGTCGGCTCTGCATAAGAAATTCGTGGACTTAGGGAGCGGTGAGGCAGGAGGCTCTGGGCATCCTTAACCCCTGATGTTCTGGACAATTCTTTCAAAACACTGTTGCTGCCTCTGTGTACTTCGTGCCTGCCCTCAAGAGGTGTGGCATGAACTGTCCTGTACAGCAAGACTTGGAGGTTTAGGGAGTGTGAGGTGAAGGGATGCAAGGCACAGATCCGTTGGAAACCTAGATTGATTTCTACCCATGGATGTAAAACTATGTTGGTTGCAGCATGTGTAATTTTGCACAGTTTCTCGAAGCAGTAGTTAAATAGTAATATCTTCTTACTTGTATTTTGCAAAGATAAACATTTCCTTTATTCATCTGAGATATGTTTTTTTATGAGGCTCATAATACTAGCTACATAAAAGAAAAGTACATTTCTTATATTTAAGATTATTTCATTGTTCAATATACTAAGTTTAAAATATAATGGAGTAACATAAACATGAACATAAAGTAGAACATAACCACACCATACAATATTCTCCCACTTTAAAAGGTCTTTGTTCAATACCCCTTCAACATTCAAGAAGTGGTTTGTGTATTCCTTAAGAGATAATCTACTAAATGTTCATGAATTAAACAAGAAAACACACACAAAAATATAAAAAGGGCAGGGGGGCGAAAGAAAGGGCAATCATATAGCCCCTAAACTGTGAATTTTTATCACTGCCGTTTATCCTCCATAGACCATAGCCCATACACCACAGAAGATTTCTCTGATTAAGTGTCTAGGGAAAATGTGATTCTGGGGAAAGGAGTTTCTCTTAATTTCTCTGCTCTCTTAGCTGTTCAAATCATAACATGGAATTATGTGAGAAGAGTGGGTACTGCCCAGCAGCTGGTAGCCTACTTACAGTGATGTGTCATCTACCCTCAATTTCCAAAATCTTGTATCATCCTCCAGTAGCTTAGGTGATAGTTAAATTGCTCTTTCTTGTGATTTTTATTATTTAGGAAAAGGCAGGAGAGAGTTGGCAGAGTCTCCCAGGATAAAAACTCTGTCACCTCTATTAATATGATCAAGGTGGTGGGAACACTGCTATCTGTTTCACTAAGGAAAATAGGTCTGGCTCAGCAGCGAGCAGTGCATCTTGTGCTTTTGCTAATCATCCTACAGTGATATTGATAAACTTGCCATAATAACTTACAAAGCCAAAAGCCTTACAGAAGATGGTCTGACTCTGAGCTCTGAATCTCAGAGGTGAGGCCAGCAGGGGACAAGATGTCAAACATGTGCCCTCTTTCATGCACTGGTAGAGACCAGCAATGCAATACTGGGCACCTTTTATTCAAAGTAGCTTGCAAGGTACCAGACTGTCAAATGGGCAGAATGGATGTGTGTGAAATTTGACCCAGAACTGCAGTTGCAAAGTTCACAGCGCACCAAAGGAAAAAAAAAATAAAATCACAATGCTCATCGCCTTTACACACAAAAAATAGAACAGAGTGGGTAGGGAGGTGGAAGCAAGTTCACTGAGACAGATATAGTGCAGAACTGAATATGCAACCGATAAAGGGGTCATGCTTTTGTGCAAACCAAGCAGGACACACAGAAGAGTCTGGGAGAAGCTATTTCTGCTGATATTCAAAGTCAACTGTCCCTAGAGTATCGTTCCCTTGTTCTTCTTTCTGTCCATTTGCTCAGTGACTCCCCTCTCACATTCTGTACTTGTAGTTGTTTGTTGTTTGATATCACTGCCTACTCACTAAAAATAACAATAATAAATTGAATACATAGATTAAAAAAAGCCAGAATCTTAAACCTGCCAATTTAAATTAGGTTAAGAAGAGTTGTTAAAAGTAAGCTAAAAGCAAATGAGATGAAAAGCAATCTCTGCCCAAGAGATTGCCTCTGCACACTGGAGAAAGGAGACTCAGCTCTCTTCCCCAAATGAGGAATCAGCTCTTATGCAGTGGCCAATATCACAAAATTCCTTTTTCTCTGTCTACTTCTTAGGAAAATCCTCACTACATCCCACCAGGCACAGATGTAATCAGACAAGTTTTAATCTTTTCTTCTAAGTCAGTCCCCTTAGCAATCACTAGCTTTACATTTCTTTGAATTCCCTTCCAACTGCTCTGCAACATTATGGTGAGAGATTGTCCAATCTCATATGCTGCCTTCTAAGGGCCAGGCCACTTCTGTGTCAGAGGGATTCAAGGGCATTTAGTAGGAAACATTAAGCATCTTGCAGGATCAACCAAGACTTTCCATTTCACCATTCTTGATCAGAATGGGATTATTGTTCCTTCCTAAGTAAAAGTATGATAGTTCTTCATATGCAGATTGAAAAAAAAAAAAAAATAAAAAAATAAAATTCAAAGATGGCTGTTTTGCTGTGGCACTGCATTGCAGATTCACATCTAATCTTCTGCCAATATTATCCACTCAGTCTTTTTCAATGTTGCTGTTTTCCAGATTTTTCCTCCCACTGAATCTGTATGTTTGATTAATGTTTTCCCAGATGTCTGAACCTGAGGAAAAAAAGGCACTTTCAGTCTCATTTTGTTAAGTGCTAGGAATCTCTTTGATGATCCATAACTAATTTTACTGTACTTGTCACAAAGCAGATGTATGGCAATAGTCCCCTAAGCATGCTGCATTCAATCATTACAAACTCCAGGCTTCTCCTTTCTATTTCCCCACCTTTTTTGTGTTTACTTTTTAATTAGTAATTAACCTTCACAGTTTATCATATTCTCTCTCACTGCTTATTGAACATATTTGACACGTGAGTTATACAGTTGATCCAATCACATTTTATCCCTGTCTCTTTAGTTCCATCCCTTTGTAGAATGTCAGATTAGGATGCAGTTTCAGGAATACAATTCTTCATTTTGGTTATTTTGTCTCAAACACTTAGTGCATTAACACTTCCTATTTCTAATTTACCTGAAAGATTTTTGCATTCAAAGGATGGAGAGTCTTTAAACATTAAAAAAGAACTATTAACATGAAAGCCTGTAAATAACTCCCACTTAAAGAAAGCGCTCTCTGTTATCTCTAACTCAGCATCAATAATTTGCAATAGCTTCAAAGCTCATCTTTGTCTCAGCCCTCTCTCCTGGAAAGGTAGAAATCACCTCTGAATTGTCTCTCTTATTTCTGATGAGCTTTAGCTATTACAAAACCAGAGAGATGACTGATGCTATTGAATCTGACAACGGGGGGAATTCATGCAACTATCTAAAAAGAAACTACCCCTTTGTGACTGCACAGCAAACACGACTATTTAGATTCACAGAGCAGCTGAGGCTGGAAGGCATCTCTGGAAATTGTCAAGTCCAAACCTCTACTCAAAGCAGTGTCACCTACAGATGAGTTGCTTGGGGCCATGCCTGGTTGGGGTTTGAATATCTCCAATGATAAGGACTTAACAGACTCTCTGTGCAACCTGTGACAGTGTTTAATCACTCTCACAGTGAAAAAGAAAGAAAAAAAACACCTCACAATGGTTTTTTTTATTGTTTTTATGTTGTTTAAAAAGATTTTTTTTGTACGTTTCAATTTGTGCCCATTTACTACTTTTGAATGTCACATCTCATTACACTTACAAAACGGATTTGTTGCCAAGGTATTTTCTGCAGGAGAAATAAATCAGTTACAAAAAGTGTACCTATTTTTCTGCAGAAGTTGTCAAAATGCAGTTGTAACACCGACCTAGATATTTGTGCTACTGGACATATGGAGGTCCTTATGAAAAAAAAAGTCATATCTTATGCATATGACAAATACATTAGCTATATAGAGAAATTAAGAAATTATTAGCCAGCTGAAATACAAGCCATAAAATAATTTATACCAAATAATAACAGTAGGATTAAGCGAGAAATTACAGTATTGTTCTCATCCCTTCTTCTAAAACTTTAGGAGAATTCACTTGTTTGAGTTTTACTGTTAGAATCCATTTCAGTGTATGTGAGAGGTGTGAATGCACATGTGTGTGGCTGCATGCACAGCCGGTCTCTGAAGAAAACACTGAATGTAGACTTAGAGGAATTTTGTGCTTCAATCTCAAAACTGAACGTGGGAGAATCCAGGAGGAGTCTATGGTATAGGAACACCATGCTGACTATTAAATATTACTGCACTTAAACAATTGCAAAATCAAAATGATGAAATTCCATGCTGTCACAACCATTGTTTCTGGTCCTTTCCTCAGAGAGTCTTTAGTGCTCAGTTGACCACTTACACACTTGTATTTAAGGGGGTTCTCCTTTCTTTGAGGCAGATGAAATACAGAATACTGTCTAATGAAGAGAATTGTACCTGAATTTTTATCAAGGGTCATTCTGCTAATCTTTAGCAGATGGATCGCACTGGGCATATCTTTTGCAATAAATGCCCAGAGATCATACCTTGTTAGTACTAGGTAAAGTTGTTTTTTATATTTAAAGTTTCATTAGGACTGAATATCAAAGATTATCACTACAAAATTTTCTATATTAGGACTTGTAAAGCTGTGTCTAACCTGAGGAGCACTGCAGACTTTCCAGCCCTTGGGTCTGACTACTCATAGCCCCACATGTGGGTGATCTGACAGCCCCTTCCTCTGCACAGCAATACTTTGTAGGACGGGAGCCAAGGAATACTGGCTGTGCTTCCCATCTGGATGAGCGGGCAGGAGCTGGACTTTGAAATATGCTTCCATGTATACCTGCTACTCAGCCCAGACATGGCAAATAGCAGAAATGAGTAATTGGTGTAATGGGCGATTTAATTTTGGCATCAGAAGTCGCTCTGATAGGGACCAAGGTATCATCTTCACTTTGGAGGTTAGACAGGTGCAGGATGAAATTCCTGTTCCAAAAAGGAAAGGCAAGCCCACAAAGATGTAAATGGATGGTTAATCGATGTTACTTTTTGCCAGAAAGATGCTTGAATTTTAGGTCTTTTGAATCACAGATAAGTTCCTTGACTTGGCTATTTGTAGCTGTGTTTATCCTTATTTCTGCCCTTTACCCCTCTGATACAGAATGTGCTTCTTCATGGTATTTCCACAGCTGAGCTCTGAACCTTTCTGATAAAAAACACTTGAGAGGACATGATAGAGAGGGAAAGTATTATCACTTTTTGCTGGTTTTCTTCTTTTTTTTTTTCCTTTTTTCTTTTTTTTTTTCCTTACAGTAGATTTGACAGTGGGTGGAAAGTGGTGACTCAGACATTGTCACAATGTTGAAACTCATCTGTCTGGAAGGGTGTTCTGCCATGTGGTGTGGGAGAAGGAGATGGCATGAGGGAGGGAAGAGGAGGTGCCGTTTCTTGGATTAGAGCTTTTGTAAGCTTCCAGAAGAGAGGAAACTCAGATGTTTAGCTGGCAGCAGTTGGTGATGTGGGAAGAACCCTGGCTCAGTTCCCTGTTGGGCGCAGGGAGCAGTTTCCCTCCATCTGTTAGGAGCTTCTGATTAGATGAGGTAGGTTAAATCTTTTTTCCCCTCTGCTCTCCCTTCCCAATGGTTGTGAAATCACTTATTTGTGTTGCTGGGAGCAAAGAGAAGAGAAATGAAACCACAAAGCCAGTGCAGGGCTTTTTATGCTCTTTGCAGGTTGCAGGGGCTGGAAAGAGATGATTAGAGTGATTGAAGATTGATGGAAGTGATAAGGTGGGTGAAAGGGTACAGAAGGGAGCAAGGAATGATGCATTTACTTAATGGGATATCTTAAGCTTCTCTGTCAGGCTGCCTTGTTTGCAATCTGTTTAACGCTTGCTCTTACCTTCTAAAGAATAACGGTGGCTTATTGTGCACTTTCTAAAATCGTTCTGAGAAAGGACAAATTTATATCTGCAAGTGTGTGGATTGGTACAGAGAAAGAGGAGTTGCTACTCACATTCCACATGTCAAAATGGCTTGTCTCAAGGCCATGCTGAAGTAAAACCAACTGCATCATGTTATAGTGATTTTTTCCACTCTTCTTAGCCGACTGCCATACTGATTAAACTGAGATTGTATAGGATTGGAAATAGGGTCCAGAACAAGCTCCTCGGCCAGCAACTCACATCAAGCTCTGAAAGTTTTTAGAGCAATAAACCAGGCACGTAATTACAATAAATAAATAAATATTTTAAAATAAACAAATAAATAAATAGTAATAGTGATGGTAATAGTAATAATAGAAGTAATAATAATAATAATAATAATAATGAACAAACCCCAAATATATACAGACACACCGACCATATCTGAAAGAAAAATAAAAATAATGTTAGTGTTATTATGAATTTTGAAAGAGAGAAGGAACCTTTCTTTGTTCCTCTTCTTGCTTCTTCTCTCTCTTCACCTTCTGTGACTAATCTCCTTGGACTCCTTACCTCTCCTGCTACGATATTGATCCATCTCCTGTCAGGGCATTAAATTGCATAACACACCAATACAACAGGCTGCTCTATTTGTGTAGCAGCCCCCTGTGAATTCTTCAATAGTTTTCTGGCCTGGCACAATATATTACAAAAAAAAAAAAAAAAAAAAAAAAAAAAAAGACAGCCACAAGCATCCCACAGCCCAGAGCAGCATCCCTTCACTGGGTGTTGCCTCACTGCCTCCTGCAGTTTTGCCAGCCCAGCAGTTTGCATTGCTGAGTTTGCCTGCTTTATCCTGGTGTAATCTCAGGAGCAGAAATGACAGCAGCCTCTTTTCTTTAAGAGGGGAAATGAATTTTGTGATGTGGATTCTTCATCAGCCACCGAACCAGCAGCTTTTCCACTGGGGGTTGACCAGAAATTAGGCTGAGATTACCCAAGGCCCACTAAAGGTGGTTCCTTTTGTTAAATTCAAATTTGTAAGGTTATTACCGTCACAAGTTTTCTTAAATGGGAATCTAAAGATACATTTTTTTCCTCTCTTAATAACCAGAAAGAGGCCATAACACTGCTTTCATACAATCATCGAGTCACAGAAACATTTGGATTGGAAGGAACCTTAAAAATCATCCTGTTCCAGAGCCTCTGCCATGGACAGGGACACCTTCCACATTGACCAGGTTGCTCAAAGCCCCATCCAAGCTGCCCTTGAATATTTCCAGGGAACACATCCTCATCTTCTCTGGGCAGCCTGTTCCAGTGCTTCACCACCCTAACACTAAAGAATTACTTTCTAATATCTAATCTAAATCTACACTCTTTCAGTTTCAAACTGTTATACCTTTTCCTACCAACAGACTACCTGATAAAACGTCCCTCCCCATCTTTCCTGTAGGCCCCTGTTAAGTACTGGAAGACCATTATAAGGCCTCAAAAGGTTTTCAAAGATAAATACTCCTCTCCCCCCAGGACGGGAAAACCAAGATGGCCAAGAAAGCTCCCATGAAGTATTTTTCAAACATGATAATTTATAACCCAAACTAGCTAATTTGCATCTCAATTTACATATATTCCACAGTACTTTATTCCATTGATTAGATGTCTGTACATTTACATTTCTATCCCTTCCACATAACAGCAGTGGTAGGTCACAGTGACCTTACAAATATCTTGTCAAAGCCTTTTGTGTCAAAACAGCACAACCTCAGAAATGCACTATCAAAACATCCCCATCATCCAGTGTCAAAACAGTTTCATCACAGAGCCTAAGCACATTCAGATCCAACAAATTAACATATCAAGGCTTTATTGCTTTAATATCCAAGTAAAAAACAAAAACCTAATGCCTTCTCTGTGAAAAGAAAATTGTTCTTACTCCCATTTCCCACTGCTAATTAACAAAGTTCCTGTCTACTGGGGTGTCTCAAGAGTGATTTTTTTGGTTTTTTTTTCTGACAGTGTCACTACAGTGACCAACATTTTCATTTAGCCAAACTTGCAAAAGTGACTGGAAGAGGCTTCTGGGAACTTAGTCTCAATGATTGTCAAGTCAGTAACACTCCTGGCTAGATGCGAGACTATTCAGCAAAGTGAACAAGACAACAGAAAAATTTTATAAACAAAGCCAATGCACAGTTCTGGACCATCTCCCACTGCATTTAAATTATCTCATTGTTCATTTTTTCAGACTGAACCTATCTTAGTGCTTGGTTTCACTGCAAGTGACTAAATAAATTGGGGAGAAGTACACACTGCACTCTTTATTTTTTTTTTAATAATTTAAAGGGAGTAAGATAAATAATCCCCAAAGATTAAATCTAACTGTTTATAAATCACAGCCTCAGAGGTTCCTTTACCCTCCTGCCCATCTGCATACCAGGCAGAAAAAGTACCTAACTTTAGTGCACAGCCACAGTTTCACACCAGTGCAACTGAACCCATGTGAATCCTATGATTTGAATTGCAATGCTTCTCCATCTCTGCTTTGTGAACTGGGTGTTTATAAGGGAGGTTTTCAGGGACACATCCCATCACAGGGCAGTGGACTTCAGTGTAAGCATACATAACATCCAAATACAAAGGCAGTATACTAAACAGCAATGTTTAGTGTATTCTTGAATAAAAACATGCAGAGACCATCAACTGAAAATGCAATAGTGCAGTAAACTAGTCTGGAACATCAGCAAATTTTCATGTTTGGGCAACACTCACAATTTCAGGCAATGACTTTCTTCCTAGGTAAAACATTCAAATACAGAATAAATAAATATAAAGCAGCTGGTTACATTCCATTGTTTTTTGGGTTTTTTTCAGGATATTAGCTAACAACCAAAGCAATTAAATTTACAAACAAGAAGAAGGTCGTAGGCAATCTGCTCTTATCTAACTGACCTTGTAGTAAAGACATTATGTCACACCCATTAGCACCAGGGCAGGATCTGTTGCATTTTGCTCTGCTTCCCACGAGTCATCTCTGTGGCAGCACAGGGTGATACCATGAATTCAGATGGATTATACTGGGGTGGAACAAATCAGGAGCTGCAGTTGCAAGTTTGTAGAAACAGACCTGACTGTGAATTTCTGTTATCCCCAAGAAAATTAGGTGGAGGCACAACCACACATCTTGGGCTCGTATAAACACTTTCTACTTAATTTTTCAGATTCAGTTCACTCCAAAAGTAATTTTTTTGAAATCTGTGATTTGGTTTTGGTTTTGTTTTTTTTCCAAAACAAACATACAGCAGCTCCCATGTAAGATCTCTCCTTAAAAATGGTGTCTCTGTATATAGGAGATATTCCCTCTGTTTTAAATGAGAAGACTGCTGCAGAATTCATGAACTCCTTGAGTGTGACTGATGTAATGAGATAGAGAAACAATTCACTCTGCAATAATTGTGGCCTTTAGTTTATACTTAACTCTGCTTTAATGGATCGCTACATTTATTCATACTTTACTTTCATTTTCTAAACAGTGTATTACTGGCTTGCAATCTGTAGTCTGAGAACTAATCTCAGGATTTCAATGACCAGCTTCACAGCAGTAAAGGCTCTTAATATTAGCACTTCTTATTTTCATCCACTTTTCCAAGTTCTCCAAGTTCGCCACTGAAAACGAAACATGAAAAACCGATTTGAAGTCAAGGGGGGAAGTTCCTCAGATCTCTCTGGCAGAAACTTCTGCTGCCTGAGAGCTGGAAGGGAAATAGAAGCTGTTTTCATAGGTTGATGTGAGCTAAGGGAATCAGATGAAGTGACACAATTGTGTGTAACAGAAATATATAGAGGGAGAACATCACCATGGGGCACTACAATTATAGGAGGGAATAGAAAAAAAGGAAGTGAAGTGGTTGGGTGAAGAGTCAAAAGAGAGACATACGTAAGAAGGAATAAAAAGACCTCATGAAATGGAAAGCAGGGCCAATTTCTTCCTATATATCTTTAATTCCACCCAATTTTTACTATCCAAAGAAAGAAGGATGGCTGAGAGACCTGGGCAGGCTTGACAGGAAGGACTGGATGAGGCTGTAGGGCTGCATTTGCAGGATTTCTTACAAAGGCAGCTGCAATGGCTGCTAATGGTGAAATGGTAAAAAAAGCTGCTGATACTGTGGTATGTCCCAGGGAAGTACTGAGAGAAAGGCTGCCTCAACTGGACAAAAGCTCCATTATTAATGGATCCAAGGGAGCAAGAACTCAGTTCAGGAAAGACATTGAGGTGCTGGAGCAGGTCCAGAGAAGAGCAACCAGGCTGGGGAAGGGACTTGAACACAAGTCCTATGAGGAAAGGCTGAGGGAGCTGGGGTTGTTTAGTCTGGAGAAGAGGAGGCTCAGGGGTGACCTCATCACTCTCTACAACTCCCTGAGAGAAGGTTGTAGCCAGGTGGGGGTCGGTCTCTTCTCCCAGGCAATCAGCAGTAGGACAAGAGGGCACAGGCTTAAGCTTTGCCAGGGGAGGTCTAGGTTGGATATTAGAAGGAAGTTCTTTACAGAGAGAGTGATCAGACATTGGAATGTCCTGCCCAGAGAGGTGGTGGATTCACCATCCCTGGAGGTTTTTAAGATGAGGCTGGATGTGGCACTGAGTGCCATGATCTGGTAATCACAGTGGGATTGGATCAAGGGTTGGACTTGATGATCTCGGAAGTCTCTTCCAACCCAGTTAATTCTATGATTCTATGATTAGAGGAAAGTTGAGGATGACATCTCCTTAAAACTTACCTTATTACCTGACTCTCTGCAAATCTACAGCAGGAGCACCAGGACCCCTCTATGGCCGTATCACTTGGGCCTCAGGTGTCAGCACTGTGGGAGTTGTTCTGTGATAACTCTGAGGCCTCACAGTGATGTGCCAGAGTGCAGAATCAGTCCTTGACATAAACTCTCTTGGCAGCAAGGGACCTGGCAAACCAAGGAGACATTTCCAGCATTCTTGTAATTCGTGGCACAAATTGCTTCTACCAGAATTTGTTCCAAACAGTTGAGGGGCTCTATACACAGGGCACCTGTGTGTGTTGCCCAGGCCATATATCAAAGCTGGCACTAAACACTGTAGGATTCACTTTCCAGGCAGAGGTCTGCTGTCTCCGTGGAGCCTGATAATCACCATGACCAGAAAGTGAGAAGTGACTCTCAGAGTAAATGAGATTTCAAGATCCAGTTTAGATATGTTGATGCAAATTACAATTGCTCCTTGATTTATCATTAAATTGGGAACATAACTGAGAAACTTGGTGTCGTCTCTCTGACCGTGCCACAAGAAATAATTCCAGCTGAATACAAAGATTCAAGCCTTATGGTAGTAAAATAAAGACCTCTTGTTTAAGGGTGTGAGGGTCACATTTTGCATAGCATTATTATGCAATGAGCTGTTTGCTACTGTGAAACTCAGTTTGAAGAAGCAGTAACATTAATATCATTTCCTCATGGCTATCCCAAGCGGAGGGAACTGTCTCTGTGTTTGTGCCACTCTTTGAGAGCCAGGTTGTCACAAAATACTGGCAACAGCAGGGGGGGGAAAGGGATAAACTGTTTGGATTGAAACAACAAGAACTTAGAAACAAAAACCAAATTCAAAACACAAAAACTTAAATACAAAACATATTTCAGTAACATTCAGCCATCATAGCACTTGCTATTTCTCTTCTAGTTCAATATTTTAGCTCAACATGCTTAAATCTTCAGAGGCTGCACTGACAAGCAAAAAGTCTAATTACCATGTTTAGTTTGCTCTTTTCAGCATGCTCTGCAGGCCCTGTCATCATTTCACCGTGACAAGAAGTTGTTTTTTTTTTTTTTTCCTTGTAGCAAATTCTTCAGTATTCTTGTTAAAGTAACACTGCACGAGAGATTGCTTTGATTGTTTGGTTATGTTTAAATTGCCACTAATGCTGTTCTCCTTTGCAACTTCTTTCTATGTGTTTACTTTTATGCATCTGATTGGGAAATGTATTTGCTTTTTTGTTTGTTTACTGTAACACACAAGAGAAAATGTAAATCAAATGCCTTGTCCCTAGGGCTTTACTTGTTTTGTCTTTATGTTGTATCAAAAATTTCAATAAAAACAGTTAGGTACTAATCCTATAAAGACAAGAAAGTAGAATGTGGCACAGTGATGAATTTCTGGGAGTTGGAAATATTTTGGAAAAAGAGATGAATCGTCATGATAATTAATTTCTTCCTTCCTTATTTCTTTTTCTAACTTGGAGTTTAAATAGATTTGATATAAAGAATCATATGCTTGTGGAAAAAAAATCTCTTTCAACACAGTAGAGATGGATAAAACTTGGAAGGAATATAAAAGACCCAGCTGTATCCAACATGTCCTCATTTTGAATCTGATTTCAGTTATTATTTGTTCTTATTGTTACAACAGAGATACCTTGACAAACATGGATGGTTTTGCTGGCATTAGACTAAGATCATCGTAAGACAGTTTGTCTTACTGCCAGAAATAGAGTACAAGATCACCTACTTGTATATTGGTGCAGGAGGCACATCAGTGGGGTACTGAATTTCAGTATGCAAAATGCTGTTCATGGAGAAAGGTTCAATAAAGAAGAGAAGAAAAAAAAAAATCCTAAACTTGTAAAAATATGATGTGAGAGAGGTGAGAAATAAGAAGCACTGAAATAACTTTGCGTTTTCATCTGTGTAATTCATCTGTGAAATCAAAACACCAAAACCTAATCACATTGTCAGTCAGTAACCAGTCCAGTGCAACAGGGAAAAAGCAGAGATGAGAAGGGTAATTTTAACAATGGCAAAATGTCTTACAATTTTGTTGATCCTTTCAATTCACCTGACTCTTTTCTTTCGAGTCTCTCTTTTTTTGGTGGGTCCTTTGCCTGCTTGTATGCATGGCTTTATCTCATCCCCAGCACTTTTGCCTGAAACGTGACACGGCTTTTCTGCTCTTCTGTTGTCTTCTCCATCTGCTGCCTGTCTTCTGCCTGGACAGTCCCAAATCAATTCAATTCCCACTTTCACACAGCACTGTGGCAGTGGCAGCACGTGACTGAAGAATCACACCGCAGATATGGCAATAGTGACACCACAGGCTGTTTTCTGTGATATTAAACCCACAGTTGACCAATTAGTTCCTCTTTGTCTCTGTGGTCAGAGATTAAGAACTGATACAAAGGCATTGAATCCTATACTAGAAATTATGGGAACAGTGGCTTCTTTTCAGTTCAGCCATGCTTTTGATCAAAACACATATTTGCCTCATTGTAAGGCTTATTATAAGCCACCACATGTATTGCTTCACTGCCATGCTATACACTTTAAAAAAAAAAAGTACTTAAATATCCAACCAAATAAAGAAGTTTTGTATGAAAACATGTTGCAATAAATACATAAACAGGTCAAATGCAACAAGAAGCTTCTAATGGGAGTCAAAGCACTGAGTAATCAGCATCCAGGGCCAAAAAGTTCTTGCACAGTTTCACCCAGATACCTGTAATGAATTTTCATTGCTTTGTGTATAGTTCTTTTTTTTTTCTTCTCAATAGCAGGTAGATGATGTATTTTTGTTTGTTTGTTTGTTTGCTTTTAAACTGCTGGGGATGCTTGCAGATAAGAGAACTCCCACGTCCTCTCTGCCCTGTTTTGCATGGTTTTTTATGGATTTGCTGTTTTGGATGTTTGTGCTTGGAGTGCTTGGTTGGCCATACAATGCAGGATGAATAATAAGTGTCAAATTCTCATAAATACTCGTGTGTGTGTGTGTGTGTGTGTGTGTGTGTGTGTGTGTGTATTTTGAAATGGCTGAAATGTTATTCTTAAGCATTCAACTTCAAAGATCCACTTACCATTCAATGGTTGCTTTAATATAAGCACAGTTTTAAGCAGAAGAGTTCCTTCCTTATTTTGATGTGGGATCAGTCCTGCTGTTTCATCTAAACCTTATGCTCTGTCATGTAGTAAAGTTGACAGGATGACAAAACAAAGACTTCAGTGCTGACAAACTTTGTCTGTTTACCCTTTTGACTTCCCTAGTGTTGCTATTATTTATTTATAAGGTGAAGAGATCAAACACATATATGATACTCACAAATAGCAAGACATTAAGAAAACAAAAACAGACAAACCAAACAACCAAAACTCCTATAGAAGTAGTAATTACAGCTCTGTTAAGGAACAGGGATTCAGTTGGGGTGATCCTGTGCTGCTTGAAAACATCTTTACCTCATGGGCTATGAGACCTTTCCTCAAAAGTCAGCAAGAAATAATGCTTCTCTGAACCCTTTCACTCTCTGCCTTTGAGAAATGGAAAATTATTGACATAGACCAAAACCTAAAAGCAAAAGAGAGAATGCCTCCTCGCTAATGCTGAGTGCCTCATCCTTGTTCTCAGGAGACTGGAGCCCATAGGACAGTTTTTGCAGGCTTAAAGGTTTTTTTAACTGTTCACATAAGCCAAGACAGTGAAAGGGAAAGCAGGCAATGTTGATCACATCTGCTAGATAGCTGTAAACTCAATGACATGCAGTGCATTCATCTAAAACTTTGACGACCAGTCTCCTCATATTCACCTAGGAAAATGGGGGGGGGGAAAGCTCCAAAATGTGACTGATAAAGTGCAAGGAGAAACTTCCTTTCCAGTATAAAGGGCACTGATTGTGACATATATGAAAGGAATTAATCTCTATTTCACCTCATCACTGGAGACTGATGGGTGACTTCAAAGCATTTGCTTTACTGTGTTCTAGGTTGGTTCTAGTTGTGCAGGCAGACAGTGCAAAAGCAGGTGGTTTCAGAAGAAGGAAAACACAACATTATCTGTAATATTACCTCTGCTCTTAGGCACTGCTTTCAAACTGGAAGGTTGGTGGAAGGAGCTAATAGATCCCGGCAAATGCCCTTAAAGGGGATTGGGAGATATTCCATCAGCTGGCTTTTTGTGTCAGGCAGGTGGGACAATTTTTCAGGCCCTGTTTTTCTATGATCTATACTATTTGAAAAGAGAATATAAATATTGGCTTCTCTGAAGTTAGCAGAAGTTTTGACATTGACTTCAGTGGTGCCAAGATTTCATAAATATGTTTGTATCTTCTGTTTACTAAAGTATTATTATTTTTTTCAACATGGCACCTTAAGTTTGATCTCTGCACCTCATAGGATTAAATGGGTCTCTGCACTGTACAGAATATAACTTGCCATTGTTAGCCACTCTGTCTGCTCTGTCTCACAGCAATGATCAGAGGAGAAAGTCCAGCTATAGCAAGTTATTTTGCCAAAATACAGGTGCATTCAACACTGCAGGATCTTATGGGAGAGGGGATGTTTTTTGTTAGGGAAAGTATCATAACACAGAAGCGATCAGGTTTTGAGATGCATAAGCTTTTCATCTGCTCTGATGAGAGCAGGCACTTCTCCTATTCTTAGACCAACATCACGAGTATGTGCAAAATGACAGCATATAGGAGTTAGGAAGGAGATGGTCCTATTGAAAAGTCCAAAAATCAAATCATTGTAGATCTTTTGGAAGAATGAAGGGTGCAAAATAGGCTTAACACCGTGCAATAGCTTTGCAGTAGGAGAAGTCTTAGACATCCGTGAGCTGAATTTGGTGACCACCTTAAAAGAGGCAATAGATAAGGGAGATTAACCCTTAAATTACTGCATGCTGTGAGGAGCAGTCTGCAGATCAAAGATTTCAAGTTGTTGGAAAAGAACTTTCTTTTGCAAACAGTCAGCGAATGAGACAGAGGTGAGTTGGTACTGGCCCTAGTTAGCTCCAATCCCTCTGGAAAATTGCTCAGAGTCCTAAGGACTGAGAGGTACTTGGCAGTAGCAATCAATATGATGAAGTGATTCTTTGAGTGCTAGACACGAGTTCAGTGATTAAACTTTAATGCAGAATCTCAGAGCAAATATTTTAGAAATTTCAATTGCATTAAAAAGGGTTAACTGGAAATATTGTCTTAAATTTTAAAAGCCCAGGTATGTAGTAATAGTCTGGAATGTCTCTAAATCAATTTTATTAAAACTGCACTTATATGCCACTTATTTATTTGTAAGGACTTTTGTGGGAGGACAATGTTTTTTAAGTCCCAGAATTTAATTACTAAGCCACAACAGAAGTTAGGTGTTCAATTTGCTCTTCTCTCCTATTACTCATATGATGTGCAGAACATGAATTGATTTGGCATCAACATCAGTTCCTGGAAAGGCTTAGATTCCCAATGCATTCAGATTTGTTTAGTGGACAATTTATTACATCACCTATACTAAGCATTAATATTCTATTTGTACATCTCTGTCTACCAAAGGAAGTCCTGTCTTTTGTTCTTTGTACTTACTGGGGTCTCAATTATTTTAATGTACATTCTTAACTTTTAATAAATCAAAGAGAATTGTCAACAACCACTAAACCCAAAACAGTGTGATCAACTCGGCAGATTCATCACCCATACTGCACATTTCAACTCCTTTTACCCCACATTTGTTTCACTGGAGCTCTCCCACAAGAAGAATGAAAACTTCAAGGAAGTAATAAAGCAATAATTTTATCAATAGTAAAAATTAAAATTTCCATCTGTGACACTGTGAATGTCATGAAGTATTATAATGCCCAATAGTGTAATTTGATTGTATTGTAAAGTAATTATACCTAAAAATTGTCATCTTTTTTACTATCCTAACATGCTGCTGATGTCTATTCTCCTCATAGCACGGAATATACAATGACAGAAATTACGCCATTTCTAACTGATAATGATGCCAGCACAAAATCAGACATGACTTCCTGCAAACTCAGGCTGAAATCCACAGCTGGTTCTGTGCAAATGTTTCTTCTGGAAGTTGAAAGGAAATTCTTACAATATACTTATCCAAGGATGGATTTTAGCCCTGGTGTCAGTAGCTGTGCTGTTTTCACTATCTAGATTCTAATTGCAAGTCCTGCCTTTAGTTTCAACCAATCTTAAAGCTGCACGACACTTCCCATTTTAGGATGTTGTCACCATACTGTCACTTAATGTCACATTTTCCAAGCTGTTCGTGTCTCCTTTGGACTAATTTCTGGTGTGTACTGGGGTCTGTGGGATGAGGGGGAGGGGATTTTTTTTACAAATTATCTTAGCTGCTTCTAGGAGCAAGATAAGGTTTTCTTACTGTTGGGGTGAAAACAACTTTTATTTGCTCTGCAGAAAGAGTCTGGCAAAGTGGCAGTAGTAGCAGATGATTTAGAGTGGGGCAAGAGACAATCACCTTCATACAGTGGACACTTCAGTGTTATTCCCATAAAAAAGTTTCATAACCAGACACATTTTAATTTCAGAAAAATCCAGTTTCACATGCTAAATGAGCAGTTTCTTAAGGGGAGACAAGGCAGCAACAGAGACAGAAAGCACAAAATACCTTCAGAGGAGGCAGCAGTTGCTGGGTAATAGTGGAAGACAGTGGAGGATGCAAACAGCATGACACTCTGCACAACAAAGAAGCATATAAGCATATTGAGCATCACCTAATAATTTCCCTTAAAATTGTATTCACAGGTAATGAGAATGAAGAAACCAGAGAGGTGAGTCATGAAAGGATCTGAGTGAACTGCCTGATGGAGGAAGACGTGCATGAGATCATCTGTTATGGCCAAAACCATTTTGTCCTTGACTGATAAATTAAGTGATGCAGAAGTTCTCAGCATGGAAAAAGTAATGGTCCTGAAACATCTTAAGAAAAAAACCCAGCCTTTCTTGTCTGAGTGGAAGGGAGATGTCCTCTGGCGTGTTTCAGTGCCTGATGACTGTCCTCAGCATTCTTGATAAATCCCCTTGCCTACTACACTCATCCTCACAGCATGAGCCCATTTTTACTCCAGGCAGAGTGACTGGGAGCTCCTGAAAAGGAGCTGGGGGCCAAGTTCAAATGCCTCACTTTCTGGGCTGTGACCTTCTGTCCAGGGAGCTCTCATCAGGAGCCCACACATCTCACCAGGGTTCAACACTGAGGAAGGAGGCCTTACCCCTTGCATTAAAAACGTTGGAGAGACTCCAGAAAGGTTTCTCCATTTTCTAGAAGAAATACAAGCACCTTGGTCCTGTGTTAACAAAAATCAGAATGCAGGGACTAAGCCTGGCAGCTTGATAACATTCTGTACAGCAGTAGAGAACTATTGCCTGGGAGAGCAGAGCAGCTCTTATCAGCACGTGATCATCTTCTCTCCAAGCTGTTTGTAGCACTGAAACCAAGCCTCTGAAAGACACAGGCAGCAGTGCACTGCTTTTTTCATTTAATTTCCCTCAGTACCTTATCCTAGGTTGTTCTCAAATGCTCAGGCATCTGTCTCTCCCAAGAAATCTTGCTGAAGACACAGATGTAGCACCATGAAATCAAATGGCAAAGATGCTAAAAGTCAGGCCCAAGGTTCTCCTCTAACTCCCATTCTTGAAGTCAGCATTGATTATCTGTTCACAAGAACACCTGGTGTGCATTCATTACTGTATTATCAGGAATTAGCTGTTGATGTGAGGAAGTTTTGATTAAGTGAGCTGCTAAGATCATGCTAAAACTGGATATCTGGCTAAATCAAATAAAATATTCTATTTTCTCTTGAACTGCAGATTTTCCTTTAGTAATTTTTGCCATTTCTTTTCTCTGCTTTTTTTTTGTTTGTTTTGTTTTAATTTCCTCAAAAGCCAGTTCCTTGGAAATGCAGTTCTTTGAGGTTATGAGAGTGGGATTCATCATCAGCAAATATTACAATTGCAGGTCTTACAACAATATTTTCCAATATTATGGCTATTGTACAGACTCAAGTAGACTGAAATGGCTCCAAAAGAGCCTAATTTACCACCAAAAAGAGTTTAAAGTAGGTTTTAAAAGAATTGTCTGTGATTTTGCTTGTGAAAGTTGCATTAAAACTATATAACAACAACAAAAAAGACACAGAGTCACAAAATGGCCTACAATAAACTAAAGCAGTTTTAAAGATCATCACACTAAATTTCTATCTGACTTTGAGTCCCAAACATGTCTCAGTGTTATAACTTTGATAACTCTTATCCATGGTTTGACTGTCAGTTTTTGATAAAATGTTAGTGTTGTATTGTCATTACAGCTCTGTGGCAAGGAATCACACAATGAAAGAGAGAGTGAAATGACATTATCAGGAGCCACTATCTCAGAATATGTTTCAAATTTGTATACAAAGCCATTATGGTACCCTGCTCTGGCTGATGCAGTAATGTTTTACAGTACAATTTCATCTGCAGATGTTGCCAAAGGACAATATTCCGCTACATTGACTAATGCATTTCTCAGGAAATAACCTTCTGATTTTAGTGGGACTTGATGCTGCATAAGACGCCATTCACCATGAATAAAGGTGTCAAAATATGGCCTGGAGTTATTATCTGTATAAGCTAAACCTCAGTAAAGCAATGAGATACCCAGATTAATGGCTAATGCCTGGGATGATATTCCTATCTTAACCCATGCTGTCTGAACAAAGGTGAATAATAACATGTGCATAGTATGTCATCAGACTCTGAAATACAGTTGCACTAGTATGAGATTTCAGAATAAATATCTGCCTTCATTCTCTTTTATTCCCCCTGTGAATTTAAGTCAGTTCCTTAAAATATTGTTTAATATGATTTCAGAGATTTAATAGCATCTATTGACCAAGAGAGGACAAATGTCAGTTCTCTCCCCAGCTTGTTCTCTGTAGGATAAGTTTGTTTGAGAATGTTTTTTATTTTTAGTTTCACATTAAGAAATATCTTCTCAATTATCTTCGAAGCCATCAAACAGCCTTCCCCAGTTAATGGGAGGTCTTTAATGATACCTAACAACAACATGTTCTATATAGTACTTTGGAATGCTTTGAATATTAAAAGCATTACAATGAGCTGGGTTCTATTTTTATGCCAGCTTGTATCATTTTCCACATCAGCTGAATTGCTAATAACAGCAAAGTCTAACTCACATATGCACAACACGAAAAAATTTTAACAATAAGTGATAATTATGTTATGATGTAATTTTGAATGCTATATGGACATTAAATAAGAACTTACTTTACTGATTCCATAAAGTAGTCCAGCATATTTATTAATATTCTAATAGAAAAGAGAATGAAATTAGTTATCATTCCTTTGGTAGTTCAAAGTCTTTCATTATTGTCTCTGACAAATTATTTAATACAGCACAAGCAAGTCTGATAGAAATGAAGGCCATGTCCATAGTTCAGCAGTCTGGGTTCCCCATTGCATTTGTAGTAACTGTGCACAAATAAAAGGTCAGAGCAACCTAGAGACAAATTTTGTGTTCACAAAATCCAGATTAGGTCCAAAATTCTCTCCTAAGCGAACAGAGACAGCAAGACTTTCAACTAATAGTGAGATTCATAACAACCCAAAGAGCACAAGTATTCTCAAAAGAAATGTGCATTGGAAACGCTGACTCGGGGCTATAATCTGTATGGTCTGTAGAGGAAATGCAGGCACCAAATGAGTTTTTGAGGAGGATGGCTGGGTTTTAGGGCAGTAGGACAAGAAGGCAGAATGGTATCACCACCCTGAAATTATGCCAAGATAAACCTGGAATTAGAAGGACAATTCTTGATCTTCCTTAGTCAGAAGTTCACGGCTTTGGCTTTCCTGTGTGATGTGCTATGCAGACAGTTCACAAGTCTGAGGCAAAGAAACACTTAATTGCAACCATACTGCAAAAATATCCTTAATTCAGAGGGATAACCACACAACAGAAGGAAATTAAGAAAAATTTTGATTCTAATTATTAATGAGGGTGCTTATCTGGTAGGAAATCAATATAGGTGATATTTAAGAAGGGAAGTCTTCCATTTCCCAGGTGGGAGATATATTATTAACTTGTTCAAAAATTAGAGAATGACATCATCTTCTCTGGTTACAGTTTTGACAGAAGTGCCCATCACTGCTGTAATTGCAAAGGCAATACACTGAATTTGCCCAGCAGAACAGACTTCTCAAAGCGTAGAAAATGGTCTTAAGGCATGAAATTGTTGCCATTAGCTCAGGCATGATGGCTGTGCTACTGGGTATATACATTTGCAGAACTCAAACAGCTTAGAAAATAAAAGTTTAGGTGCCAAGAGGGTCTCACAGACTGAAATGGACATTTGGGGATTTATGGCTCGAGTTGTAGCTTTCGAGCGTTCTTCTTATATTGCACTTGAGGGTGCCTAGCAGGGTACCTGACCAAAGCCAAATGTATTAAAAAAAAAAATTGTGAAGAACTCGAGAGAGAAAAAAAAAAGTATTAAACTTTGAAGAAATGCACATGTTGACACCTTTTCTTCTGCCATAACTTTATCACAGGAGTGTGACTCATGCAAATGCAGTGGGATGTTTTCCTGTACACTGGTTTCAACTCTGGCAGAGTTACACTCAAGAACTGAGAGGTCATCCTTCTTTAAATGTGTCAAAATATGCACAGCAACGAAAGGAGGTGTGTTTTAATGAGCATTTGGTTTATGTACATGTGCATGTGTGTATGTGTACTGAAACACAGCTAAAGCTGCAATAGGGTCAGCAAAGTGGTATATCTATCAAATAGATGTTGGAAGCAGAACTGCAAACCTTACAGATAAATAAATATCCTCCATAATTACAAAATATAAGCAACACCATTAAAAAAAAAAAAAAAAGCTATCTTTGAAATGAGATGTGAGTGTAGTTTGCTGAATGTTTTTGATGTTGACAACAAACAATTGAAATTGCTCTGCAATTGAACATCACAGTAGGAAAAAAAAATGGTCTTACACTGCAGATTTCAAATACACCAGATTTAATCTGTAAAGCCTGAAGTATATTGACAGCTCAGTACCCTTAATTTGGTGGGAAAATAACTCAGGGCAATCTTCATTGACTTTTATTGTTACAATTAGCCACAGAAAGGATTATTTGGGTAGCTGGGATCACATATTTTTTAGGGTACCTTTCAAGGGTTTGGCTCCTTCTTGTTTTGGATTTTGAGTAGTTGCTTACTTTTTTTTTTAATTGACTGATCATCAAGATAGAGTATTCCTTGCAATTGAAATAGAGAATGAGCTTTTGACATGCAAAACGCTATCATGAAACTCTGAGGTCCTGTTTTTAAAGTAATTATTTAGCTATCTCTCTGTGAGAGATCATGGAAAAAAAAATCATTATAAGGTTGCACATCAGTCAGGATACTTTCTGTCCCTTCTCTTTGATTTAGTCATACACTGCCAAACAAATCAAAGATTGCACTTGGGAGCTGCACGCTGCTGTGATGGATCTCTGGAGAGGAAGAGAGAAAAAATGAAGTTAAAAAAAAAAAAAGGGGGATAAGAAATGTGAGGAACGAAAAAAAAAGTTTCAGCAAGTGTTGGCTTTGCTGTCAGTCAAATGAAAGAGAAGGGACAATTTGATGTATTGCAAGATCATAGCCAAGGATAAAGAAACAGAAGTTCTCCCTGACAGAAACAAACACACACGCACATTAATTTTGATTCACTCAGTTTTTTGGATTTCACTGTTCTTTCTCCCTGTTCTGGTGATTTGTCAGTGCACCAGTATAGCCTCTTTAACATGTAATGCACACCTTCCATGACACCAAATTATATCCTGAAATAGATAAAGCTGAGAAATAAGAAGCAAATAAGGATGTGTTCTGTTAATTTCAGAGCTATTAAAGGATATAATCTCTTAATGCCTCAAAAGACTTGACTATTGAACTTTGAGTATAAGTACCACTAATTAGAGGTCTGTAATGCTTGATATGCCTTGAGAAAAAAAAAAATAAATCCACCAACCAGCTTATTAAAACTGGGATGCCAGCTCACTGCAAACAGCTTCCAGCATGGGCAATTTGGGAGTGCATGTGGAATAAGAGGGGGAAAGCTGCTGGAAGTGCAGCCTGAAGAAGGTGATGCACCAAAGCAAGCACACTGATGTACAAGAGGGTGAGTTTGTGAAGCTGACACAGGTGGAAATAACAAAGCTACACCACTTTGCTTCAGGAGTCACCTCTGACAATTCCATGACATTTTCCCCTTGTATACACTTTTCTGTAGTGACAGGACAAGCATTACTACGAGCTGTGTTCTTGCAATTAGCTACCTTAATTGCATAAAACCATTTCCACCTCTGGCCGTACACAGCACACCTCGTACAAGCTTCACCACAAAATGTTTTGTTCTGGAGTGAAGGGGCTGAGGGAAACATCATTAAATCGCAATCCAAACCCAATGCAAAACTGAAAACTAAAACTTTACTTTGCTCTGGTAGAGCTGTGATGTTACAGCATGTTCAGATCGATGGTGGAAGCATCTCAGTTTCATTTTTAACTGGCTGCCTTATGGAGATCTGTGTCTAAGTGAGAGAACTCATTAAAAAGTGCAGCAGAGAAAAGTGTGGAATTAATCTCTGAACTTTTATTCATGACTATCTGGCCTTAGAAAATTATTTGACATTGCATATGGATGTCAAATACTTGCAGACTGAACTCTGTTGAACACAACTATCACTCCCAGCTTGCAGCTAATATAGGCTTACACTTGAACTTTCTTAACTATACATATAGCTTAACTGTGCCTTTACATGTGTAAACCTTGAATGCAGAAATAGCATCTTCAAGAAAGGGCATGTAAATTTTAATTGATTACTTCTCTTTTTTGCCTTTGAATATATGTCTCCTCAAAAGCACAGCATATGCTTTGAGGCTGAAGCTTGTGTTCCCTATGTGTCCAGTGAATAGCATACAAAAAATGCTGGTATTTTGTATATGTGTGGGTGAAAGGAACCTCAGTGCATTTTTAGGTGAGATTATTACAACTGAACTAACGAAATTCTGTATTTTTTATTCAGTACAACAGGTCCTGGTCACTGCTTAGTGCAGGAAGTGCCTTTTTTTTTTAAACCTGTGAACCAAACTTGAGTGTTGGATTCAGCTCTCCCAACTGAAGGCCACTGGTGTGGCCTGTTGCCACTTGCAGGATTTGCTCATTACATGTAATATCCCTGAAAAACAATACATGCTCCAAAGAATGTGCCAGAAATAAAACTTTGCCTGTAAGTGTTTTCCTTAATTTTAAGACCAGGGATCTGGTCTTAGGATTCTGCCCCTGCAAAAACATGGAAAGTAGAGAAGCATAAATGGTGTCCTTAAGAGACATCCTGCATTGTTTGCCTTCCTGTTCCTCTTAGTCCCTCAAAAAATCTCCCTACAGTTGTAGTCTCTGAGGAATAGTGAGAACTCATTCTGTCTCGCAACTCTTTCCCACCCACCCTTCCTTTTACCTTAAAAAGTGAAGATTTTTCAAGAACTGATGACTTAGATGTCAGAAGCAAAAATTAACCCTGCTTTTTCTCTGATATAGTCTGTGTTCCTTGCCTGCTCAGGGGGATTGTATTGCATGGATTCACTTCCTTCTGAATTTATAGTCATTTACAAAGCTGAAATAAGGCTGGCAGGAGCTTTCAAGGACCTTGACTGGGATTTTTAAAGGGGATATTTTTATCAAATGGCAGGGGTTTTGTTTTTGCGTTTTTTGGAAGTAGATGGGGAAATACAATCTAAGCATTTCTCCTGCATCTAAAAACATATAGCCTTTATATATATGTGGACTTAACATGCTATTTGTTCCAACTACATGTCAGTAATGTATGATCTGACAACAATATTTATTTATACATATGTAGACCCATCTCTTAAAATAATTTTACTGTAAATGGTAAGTCTTTCTGGTTTTAACCTAGTTTGATGAGATAAAAAAAGAACATTAGCTATCAATAAATAGATATTCAAACCACATAAACACTTTCTCTAAAAAAGCAGTCAATTGGGAGCATTTTATTCACCCAATAACCCTATATGGCTTCACTCACAAAAGAAAACATATTTTTCTAAAGATATGTGCATTGATTTTAATTATATCAGATCAGCATAAATCAGTTCATTTTCAATAGATACTGACATTCCAATATTCCACAACATATTGATTCTAAATTGTTTTTTGAACAGTCATGAAGAGAAAAGAAATTGCAACAGAGGCATGCAATACAGCCTGCTCAACGGAACCAGGTAAATCACACTTTGCAAAATCATTTTCCCCTCTAATAGAGTCAAAAAAATGGTTATTATTCTTTAAGGTTGCTGCACTTTAATTTATTCTTTCATTCCCAACTGCCTAAGCAGTTTTCTCAAACGTTGTACAGTCCATCATATGTTGCATCTATTTTCTGTTTGAGAGAAATTGTCTTGATTTTCATAACAAAATAATAACACTTTGTGCTATTGTGATAACACTACTGCAACAATCTGAGATATCCACTAGCACTTCCATCTCTGCCTTTGTGCCCAATAAACTGAGATTTCATCAGCACCATACTAATCCAGCAAACTAGAGCTGAAGCACTGGTCAAGCAGTATTTTGCATATTAACAATGCTATTCAGATGGTAATCACTCTTCTGTATAGAAGGACCTCTTTCCTTTTTGCATCAGTAATATTTTAGATCAAAAAGATGTGCCAACTGATCTCGCAGAATGTGGCTACTGCTAATTTAGCCAAGAACAGCCTAAGCAAATTGCTCAGGTAGAAAGCCCAGCTGTTTTTCTCGGGCCTGCAAAGAGCTGGCTAGCAAAGTAATTTTCTAGTTTTGGTACCACATTAAAGCTTGAGGGTTTTTTGGGAATTGCAGTCCCTAAAATGGCCATCTCTATCTCCCTACCCAGACCTCTCCTTTGAACCATGGCAGCCAAACATTTTCTCTCTTTCACTTCTATTTCTTTCTACTGAAACTTCCAGCCTCCAAAACTTCAGTACCTTCTTAGAAACATCAAGTCACTTGGCAGGCTAATTGCTTTTCTGCTCGAAGGAGTTATCAAGTGAGTACACTATTTTCTATAGTAATTACAGAATGACCCCAGGGCAGAATGTGTATAACAATAAACCTCAGTAAGAAGGCAGATATTTGCTATTGTAAGTGGATAAAACTCCTCTGATGTCAATGGGGTTGTATCTATTTCTATGGGCAGATAATTTGGCCTGCATTAGTAGGCTGTTGGCAGATACTTCCCTAGTCTTTTTAGGAAGTATTCCTATATGAACTCCACCTCTCATTGCAGGAAAGCAATTACACCTTTTTTACCGCCAAGGTTACGATGGCCAATACTGTCTAAGAACCAACAGCAGCAAATTTAATTCAAATAATTCTCTCCTTTGCCAACACATGGATCAGGCTGCTCACTTTCATTTTGGAGTATTTCAAACTGCTGCTTGATAAAATCCCCAGATGGCAGAGGATTTAGCTTTCCTTCCTCAGTCAATAGCAAATGTATGCTCCTTTTATTGTCTCTATTAAAAAGCTCAGGTGCAATTACATAAGAGAAAATTTTGTTCTCTTTTCCACATATTCAGTGGAAGGTGAAACTTATCTGTCCGTTGCTACAGGGCAAGGACTTCAGTGCTACAATGAATGGATCAATCTGCTGCTTGTTCAGACATGACTGTTTGTACCAAAATGAAGCAGGAGCTGTAACTGGTCGGGGGCATTTGTCAGTGCCCTGCAAGACAAGAGAAACTGCAAATAGTAACCTGAAGTCAGAGTTGTTACTCTGATTATGGCAAGGCTTTTAACCCATAAACCCATCTTCACAGCAAGGGATGAAGGTCACAGGGATGAAGGTGATTGCTAGTGGTCAGATGCCTAAGTGAGATGCCTTGAAAGAAACTCCGTGGGCAGCCAAACACAGAGAAAACCCAGAAACTGCAAAAAGTTTGTCTTGTCTGGACTAATCCTTTTTTTAAAATTACTAGCAAAAAAGCGTAGCATGGAAAGATAAACGATGACAGAGCTGGATCTCAATGCCTACATCATAACAAATAACCAAATTAACATACATATATCTGTCTTGTTTATCTCCAGACAACTGTTATTTGAAAAGCCCATGAGTATAAACACGAAGGTCTGCCATGTGGGCTCATAGAGCTATAAACAATCAGATCAACTATTTGAAGAAATAGTAACCAAGGTCCTGAAAGGGAATCTGTGTTGTTTGAGATACGTGACATGGTGATACTATCCCATCTTTTTGGCGAGCATTTTAACCAATATTATAGCCCTACCAAGGCAGGTCCCTCTATTCACCATCAGAACTTTGACACATTCCCATTTTGATGTTTTTGTTTTTTATTTTTCCTAAATAATAAATACTTCCAAGGAATATCCATAGCAATACCTGAGGGTTAAACCAAGAGGTAAAAGAACCTTAGCTACGTGTCTTAAAAGAGATATTGAAACTGAAACCTCACACATGTTCAAACTCACGCCCTTCCAAATTCTAGATTCAATGGTATAACTTGCACTGTTTAAATAAAAGTTAAAAATCTGCCATATGTCAAAGAAAAGAAAATATTACTCCCGGGTGCTTCTCAGTGTATCTCAATGCTGAAAAAAATATTTGCAGTTCTTTCTAATTATCAAGAGCAGTGATGCTAACCACTACTCCTGAATGCATTTGTTGTAGTGAGCTGTCTGCATTTCTGTTTCTCTAACAACACACAAATAATCCTGTCAGATTCATTCGTTTGTGTTCAAACAGATTTTTTTTCTGTTCCACAGGTCAGGTGACACTTTGCTAGTTTTATCTGTACCATGTGTGATCTGATTTGAAAAAAAGATGACTTCAAGTATATTTTGTCTTTGTCTCTTTTTAGTTTTGAAACGGTATTTTTATTTTTGAGTGACAAAATTACTGTGTGCTTTTTTATGCAGTGTTTTGCTATTTTAAAGGTTCTCATGTCACTTTAGGTACTCTAATGCCATTTCACTCAAAGAAAGATGGCATTTGTTTGGAAGGGATTGAGTCACTTTCAGCTACCTGGGAGACAAGTATGAATCTGACATCACTCTTACCGGCCCTGCTTGTTTATTTATTTACACTTCAATTTCTGTCAGAAGTTCCAGATAAATTTACAGTAAAAACACTACCACTGTCACCAGAAATGAAAAGGTTTTAGTAAACACATAGCCACGACTTGACAAAAAAAAAAAAAAAGAAAAAGAAAAAGAGGTGAGAAGGGAGACTTGGCAGGTTATCCAGAGAGTCTAATCCATATGGGAGGAAAATTCAGACTAGTAGTCCTTGAGCTCTCCATGAGAATGACTGGTTTCTTCCCTTGAAAAGCTAAGTACATTTACCTCAGCATCCCAGCTGCCTGTAGCTGTGAAGTTACAACTCGGGGAATGATTTGGTTGTCAACACCAAAGGTTATAGCGGAAAAAAGATGCCCAAGGATGTGCTCACAAGAAATCTTGATGAGCCACCTTAGGAAGTGTGTTTCCATCATTTTTACATCTCCATAACAGTAGTGTTTATAACACCTTGATCAAATTCATCTGTTCAGCCTGCACATAGATTCATTGTTCATTATCCTGAGATCACTTTCTAATCTCCAGGTACTTCACAGTCCTGACTCTTCTGCAATGACAGTAGGTTTTGAAAGAAAGAAAACAAAGTACTTACTGTTTTAATTTTGATTTGCTTAGTGAATTTAATGGTAAGAACCCTTTTCTCCATGGTACAAATATATGACTATTAAAACACATCTCACGTTGAAGTAAGGAAAAATTTCAGACTTGATAATAATCTTCCAAGTTTTCAAGCAGCCTAGAAACCTATCAGTTTCCTCACACATTTTACCCCATAGAGTATGTATCTGTAAGCAGGACCTGTAAGCAGACCTTTTTTCCCCCCAGGGCACTGAAGTTTCACTTCAGAACAGCAATAAGTCATATCTTCATAAACAAAATAAAAAAACCTCAATGGTTGTCCACTATTTACATTAACCTTTGAAAAGGTCTTCTATGTTCTATATATTCAAGACAATTTTTACCCTTATCTGAAAAATTCAGATTGATACTAAAAGCTGCATATTTCCAAAATAGTACCACTCCTCATAAATTATGCTTTTCCAAGAGAATAGTTGTGAGGAGAGAACTGAAATTACAGGAACATTGCCATTTACAGAAAAACAAAACAAAAAGAAATTGAGACACTATATTTACTAGTCTGTATGTATCATCCCATTATAAATGACTCTCTCTCTCTGACCAGTTACATTTAGACAGAAAAGTTTCTAACAGAAATGCACTTGGGCATTAGTTGCTTTTAGACTCCTGGGTTTAAAACGTGTCTGAGAGCAGATGTTCGAGGAGAGGGTGCAAATTTCAATTCAGTATAGTTTAGCATTTTGGAACCTGGGAATAAGATGCTTTTGAAAGTTTTATCCATAGTTTTTTTCACAGAATCTGCTGAGTTGGAAAGGACCTATAATTTCCTTACTGGTCATCCTTTTGTGTCCGTACTTTTTTGTTAGATTCTTCTTTCATACACTTTTTTTTTTTTCTCATCATATACATTCCTTCCTTTTATATATTCTTCCCATTTTGTGTGGTTAAAATCAGTTTGCAGCAGAGGCTTTAGGAAGAGCTCCCTTGATTAAAAAAATAATTTTAAAAAAAATGGAATACCAGAGAAAAGAGAATATGGCCTTATCCTGTTCTTATGTGTGTATATATCTGAACAAGAACATGAAGTAATTAACATTACCTCATTATTGATTAGCTTTCCTGCTTCTCAGAGAATGGCCTCCTAACTTACCAAAGTCTTGCAAAGAATTTAATCTGTATTCTAGAGGTTTCCCTAGATGTCTAGAAGCAATTTCAACTCTTCCCTCTTATATCAAGAAGGAAATTCGAGCCAGTAAGTGAAGAGTGTTCAGAGTAAAAGGCATTACATTCAACACCACTTTAAAAACATTAGGCATGCAGTGAAAATGCAGCTTGGAGACAGAATGCATGCTTTGGGCAATTATAGGCGAGTGATTTTTTTTTGAGATAGCACGTTATTTGTGATGTCTCATTAAACTGACAGCTTCTTAGGGAGGGGAGAGCAATTTGAGTTAATGCGGTATTCATTACATTTATATTGCCATTTGAATACTGTAATTCTTTAAAGGAATAAAATTAAAAGCATGGGTTAATGTTGGGTACAGCCAAAAGTGAATTTCAAGAGAGATGACTATGTAGCAAATGCCTTTAAATTAACAGGACATTGTGTGTATGTGTCTGCAAGAGGGAAAAACAAATGTTACCAGTCATAGGAGATGTTTTGGCTCAATAGTAATTAATTAATTATTTTCATAGACTTCCGACTGCCTAACATCTAGATTCTTTTTGAAACTTCAGTGATTAACTTGTTTGTTTGTTTGTTTGTTTTAAGAACCAAAGTACCTTCTGTGGCGAGCACAACTGAGGTATTTGGACACATCTTCAAAAACATGATAATTTAATTGATTCCTTCTTGGTTTCCTTGTCTGAATCCATAAACTTCAGAAACAATGTCATACATTGTGTTAATGTCTTGTCTAATATGTGTTTATGTCCTCATTACTTTCTTTATTTATTCATTCTAAGCCTTTCACTTCTGTAGTAAACTTTTTTTGTAATGCAATAAATTCCTGAGAAAAATAGAAAAGTTGTAACTGCAATGTTAAATGATTTAATGGGACATGTGTCACCAAGAATTCAGATTACACAGTTTCTATTTAGGAAATAAACAATAAATGTGTATATCATAGTCTAGAGGAGGAAATTTTAAACTGAATGGATTCACTGAAACTGTTGGGAGTACTAGGAAGCAATATGCCCTTTTTTTACTTTAGTGCTTTACTTAAAGCAGCTTCTCTAGAGAAGTTTAAAATTCTTTTTAAGAGAAAAAGTTCATTGGTGGCTTTTCCTTTGTCAATCATGCTGTTTTTACCAGTGATCTGTTTTACAAGAGAAATTCCTCAGTAAAATATTGCAAGTCATTGCTGAGTGGGCCCTGCACACCAGATATTCCAAGAAATGGTGTGGGGGGTTTTGGAGAACACCTTTCAGTTTTTTAAAACGTTATTTTTTTCTATTGGGCCACAAGTAAAACAAAGCATTTTCTCTCGGTTTTTTTTCCTCGTCTCCTGTGTTCTTTTCTTTTCCATTCTTACATCTCATTTTTCAGTGCTGTGCTTCTACTTTCTGCACTTCCCTCCCTGTTCACTTCCTTTATTGCTCCCTCTTCCCATTTATTCAAAACCAAGGCAGGTGCTATGTAACCCCACAGGAGTACATTTTTCACTCTCCCTGAGTACTCTAATAGCTGTTTCTATCAATGCCTTATTTCTGTGCTGGACTTTTCCTGTGTCAACAGCCCCACTGAGTTCAGTGCATCTACACACTCAAGTGAAGTTACTGAAAAAGGTTTTGAAGCATTTGCTGGATGAGAACCCGTAACCAGGCCTGGCATTTTTATAGAAATACTCAGCATGTGTTCCAGTCACTGCTTAAACATCAGGAGAGCCCCTCACAATAGGGTTTGTTGGACTGAAGTGATGCACAGACCTGTCTCAGGCTCTCTCTCCTTGCAAAGAAAAATAACAGGAATTGCTGAGCTCGGAACTGTGCTTGATCATATTGGAGTGAAATCAGTAACGACTCAAACATTCTTGGGCAAAATTTGTGAAGACTAAATCAGAAAGCTAAAGGCTTATTTATTAAAATTATAAAAAAGTATCAAAAATTATAGAATTACCTGGTGTTTCTCTTTCTGTGCACTTCTGGCACATAGCATTATAGCCAAAAACTGAAAAAGAAAGGGTTATGTTTTGCCCTTCAGAGTAATAATGTGATTACAAGAAGGCAGTTTCAGATCTGCTGAATATTTTAAACCATACACTTTAATGTGTGTTTCATTAACTTTGGGGTGGGAATGAAAAGAAGGCTCCTTCATGTTTTTTGGTTTTGTTAATTTTTTTTTCTATTCCACTTCATTATTAAGCAATGATGCCAAGCTGTTCACCAGGATTGCTGCTAGCAGGCTTGAACAGCTTCTGCCACGTGTGATTAATGCAGATCAAACAGAGTTTATTCAAAGGAAGAGATTGGCAGATAACATTTATCATCTCTTAAGAAAGTTGGGATTTCCAGACTGACGTCAGGCTGGTGATAAACTTAGAGGCTGAAGGATGTTTGACCTACTAGTTTGCATATTCTTTAGAAGAAATTTGAATCCATTTTGATTAGATTTGAAACCTGAAGAGAAGTTGATTTACATGCAAAGCCTCTTCCAGTGGTTAACTTTGTTTTCAAAAGGACAAGGCATATTGAGTCTGTTATCAGTGATTGTACCTTTTTTCATAAGTAGAAAGACTAAGGGTTACTCATGAGTACAGAGCAGTCTGCTGCTGGCCAAAACAGAGTCCTCAGGCTATATGTAGTGTGTGGGGAACAGGCAGCTTGGATTGAATTCCTGGATGTGTTTCATTACCCTGGGCAATCAGGTACTACCTTCTACCTTTTCTTTTTTTTTTTTGCTCTTTCTGTCTGCTTGACAGTATAGACTTTTCAGAGGCCCAGGCTCAGAGGAGGGCTGAAACACAAAACAGCAGCTTGCTGTCTTAGGTGACTATATTTTTAAATAATGAGAAGATTTTAATGAGAAAACCAAAAGTTGTTTAGCCTTTACCTTTCTCAAAAGCCATTATCTTCAGGTGGGTTTCCTGGCTGCTGAGCAACACAAAAGCTGTGCTTGAGAAACTCATTCAGTTCTGAAGATCTATTGCTTGGCCTTGAACCTCTAACACAAACCACTGCACAAAGATCTTCTTAGAATAACAGTTTTCCACTTCCTCCACCTTTCTCAACCAAACACAGCCCTAATAGCAGTCAGTGTAATAAAAAGTCTCCAACACATGAAAGCAACTTGCTAACTGTAGTCAGCTAATCTCTGAGACACCCCGTGTTGTCTCACCTATTCGGAGGCAGCAAAAAGCTCATTAGTACCAGATGAATCATGTCCCCAGGCTCAGCCAGCTCATCCAGGGGAGGTTATTGCCCATATAAAGCTCTCTTGGGCAGAAAGACCTTTGCTTCCCTCACATTTTGCCTTACGCCGGCATAACCTATTCTGCCATGGCACGTATTTCTCTGCAATGACAAAAGTCCCTTTTTGATATCACTGTGACCTAAGACCTCTGTTTCTCACCACCAATTTCCATAGACTTACTCTTTTGAAAGTGTTGCGGTTCCCAAGGCTCCAAATTATAAAGTTTGTTTGGTTTGTCTTTTTACAGAGAGGATACTTCAGGGAAAAAAAAATAAGATTGATAGTTTAGAACACACAGTTACTTTTCTATACAGGAAAGGTGAACAGAGAGAAGCCTATTTTTGTGGTCTCATTGTATAGCCACTTTCAGCTGTTGCAGGTAGTATTTTTTGTCATAGAGGTTTCCTCAGCATGGCTGAGGCTATGGCTCAGATTTTGTATTCCTAAACAAAAACCTTTTAAAGGCGCCCTTTTGTTTATCTATTTGTTTGTTTTCCGAAGTGCTCTGAACATCTCAGTACTTCTTAGAAACAGTTATCTTCTATTGATAACTCACTTTCTTATTGACAACAAAACTTTAGAAATATGGTCTCCCAGAGACCCTGTGCTAGACCTAATTACTTCAGTGGGAGCCTCACCCTCAGCAGTGGCTCTGGCAAAGAGGCACTGCTGCCTGAGACCAAACAGCAATTTTAAAAGAAAATAACAACAAAACCCAGCAGCCCAACACGCATAATCTAACACTGGAGTTTGTTCCATGGCTTGTCTGGCAGATGTTCTGAAGCGTGTGCCTCTGTCTATCAGAAGTCTGGTTTCTGTTCTGTTTGCAAATGATCATTTCTGCTTTCAGTGGTGACTCTGTTCCAGATCCCCACGGGCAATGGCAATATGTTCCACTTACTTTCAGCTTTCACTAGACCAGTATATTTTTAAAGTCATAGTAATTTAGAGTTATGACCAGAGTAATAGCGCTGTACCCAATCTATCCTTGGGGTTGTTTCTGGACAGCTTAGTCTTGCACTTAGTGCTGGGAGGGCTCCGAGGCTTTCTTTACATCTTCCTCTTGCCATACTGGAGGATTTGCAAGCCTTGTCCTTTGCCTGCCCCTGCACAGCAGCACCTTTGGGTTGCTGGCTCAGGCAACAGCAGTTCCATGAGTTGCTGTGTTGAGTTCATCATTCTGTTTTACTCCTCTGTTTGTGCTCCAGAGGCAGGAGGTGTGACATTGGTCTGCTTCAGGAGCTCAGAATACACGCCGGCCCTGTGCATAAACACCTGACTCTCTTTTTGAAGTCTCTTTACAGCTTCTGAATCAAATTTTCATCTCTTTAGTTCTCTGCTATGCCACTCTGGAAATTGTTGCAGCTCATCTCTTCTCTGGCAAACATCCACTGCTCCACTGTCCCCCCAAATCATGGTCAGCTGCAGTAAAGCTGCTGGAGGACCTTCTGATTCACATTTCAAGACACAGCTGCAATCAAGTCAGTTCAAGGCTTTCCAGCAGTACAAGAGAAGTCACTTTTGTCACAGGAAGAGTAAAGGGCTCAAGACACGTGAAGCAGTTCCTGTTCTTAGTAAAGACAACTCAGAAAAGGCATAGGGCTTGGACAGTGAGGAGGAGTTTTTGTCCCTATCGTCACCTCCAGTGATTAAAGCATGACTGCCCACTCCAGTCACCATCCCCACGCTGCCCACCACAGCAGAGGCAACTCTGCTGGGGACTGCTGGAGCAACACCCTCCTCAAAGGATGCAGCTGAGACCACAGACAACCACTTGCCCCTTCCCTGCACACACCCACTCCAAGAACCAGTGACAACAGTTATGCTGAAAGCCGAGCCTCTCACCTTCATCCCTAAACCTGCCTCCAGCGAGGAATGGCTGCAGCCCTTCCTAGTGATAAACCTGCACTGGAACACAATTTGAGCATTCATAATCTCCCATATCAGGTTCTCATACCATTAACGCCACCAGTGATGTGACCTTTCAGCAAAGTGTCAGGCACTAGCAGCAGGCTCAGGCTTGCAAACTTTAATTAAAAACTGTATTTTAAAATAAAACTCAGTTTAGATGCACCGATAAGTGATTTTCACTACGTGAAATTTCATAGCGTTTTGCTGAGGAAAAAAAAAAATCATTGCAAGCTTCCTATTAATTTTTGGCTAGCTGGGTTTCAAGGACAATTTTATTAAAAGTGAGCAGAGCTTTTCATAATGAAACCTTTGCAGTTGTTATGACCACCTGTGCTACCTCCCACCTCGATCCACCACGTGACATAGCACAGCTAATTTTCCCACTACCTATCAAGGAAATTGAGCTGTTACAATTTCAGATGATAGTGCTTACATACATATATTCTAGACTTCATTATTTTTCTGTGTGGCAAGGCTGAAGCTGGCAGAGGTTGTGTCTAAACAGCTTTAAGAACTCTTTCTCTGTGCAGTACAGTATAAAAGTTTAGATAAAATCATTAAAGTTTCTGAATGGGTGTGAAAGCAAGAAACAAAAGGGAAATAAAACTGGGTTCCTGAGCTCTGACTGTACAGAAAAGGTCTCAAAGGAGACAATCTTAATGGATTACTGTTAATAAACATTACAGTTTATTAAACAGTTTATAAAACAAACAACAGGATGGCACTCATCTGAACTGAAACACAAACAGGGAAATGATGACTCTTGAGGCTTACTCACCACAGATAAATTGCTTCCTGCTCTCTCCTCAGCCCTAGGTCTAGGTTTTATGAAAACACTAATTGCTCCCCACTGTCACTCTCAACCACCAGTGACTCAGTGAAAAAGTAAAAAAACCCAAACAACAAAAAAACCTTATACACCTGCCTGATCGGGTCCCTGTGGATCAGCCTTTTTTTGGTTGTGCCCATCTCTTTTTAATTTCAAAGGGTAAAACCCCTCAGAAAGAAAGGGCAGGAGAATTCACTTAAGGGAGAAGCTTGGCAAGCTGAGAAGTAGAAGGTAGGGGAGGAAATTATAATTTATGCACACGGGTAGTTTACATGCTGTCTCCTCTCCATGGTGAGAATGTAGCAAGCTGTCTAATTGGAGCCTGGTTTTTGGCTCCACATAAATTCCTCAGAAAACACTGCACTCCACAGTCTGCATAGTTAGATTTTGTAGCTTTTGGCCGCAGCAGAAGCCTAATAAAAAATACAGGGAGGAAGAGGGCAAGCTATTTCAGGCAAAACATTCTGGAGCAGTGCAAAGAGGTCACAACTGGTGAGAATCTGCATGAAATTGGATTAGGCACAGATGAAGTATCTGATCATCTTTCTGCCCAAATTCATAAATATATTAGCACACACAGCCATCAGTGTCACATCTTGTGTTTATATCCAGCAACTGCCCTCTTCACTGGTCTCTGACAATTCTGATCAGTTGTCGCTGCCCTTCGAAAGAAATTTTGGTTTCAATTTGAAATCCTACCCCAGGTATTTCCAGTAGATATGTGTTAAAAAAGGTGCAGTGACACTCTGGCAGGAGGTTGGATGGAGATCCTTCTTGCATTTGCTCAGAGCCTGTGCAATACCTACAAGTGAACGCTTAATTACCTAAATACTTGCAGTTCTATAGGTTATTGAGGTTTGGGAAAAAAGTCCTTAAAAATTTCATTCCCACTGTGCAAAAACTAATGTTCAAGCACCTTCTAGTTTAGGCAAATAAAGTGGATACCCATCCAGTAAATTATGTAGCAAACTGTAGGCTCTGAGAATCAGATCCTAAAGATGCAAATCTGGAAACCCTAAAAGTTTCACAGCTGACATTCAGGGGAGCGAATTTATTGAGTGAGGACAACACATCACCTGGCAGGGAAAAGGAAACTAATTTTGAGTGTTAACATGAGCTGTGTTACCGTGAGCACCAGCCCCAGCTTCATTTAAGTAAAAAATAGACTAGAAGAAATCTGTGTATTTTAGTAAAATGAAGTTAGGTATATTCTTCAACTTCAAATGGATGTTTTAGCAAACTGGTGTGAGTTACCACTTTTGAGTGAAGTTAGAAAGTGGAACTACCAATGAGGTTTAAGGAAAGACAACTTAAAGAAAACACAGAAGGGCAAAGCCACAGCTTTGGAAGCATCCCCACTCTGAAACTGTTTACTGAAGTCACAACCTTTATTAACTGCATTCCTTTCCTCCTAAAAGACAAAATTCAACTATAAATTATTTGGAAAGGCCAGACTCTCCACATTAATTTACTGAGGCTTTCATCCTTCTGCACAGCAGCGTATTTTTAATACTGCTCAAAAGGTATCAAGTACCTTCTTTCCAACCAATTCACCAGCTCTAAATGGGATTTGACATTACGAGGTCAGCTTTGCTTTGCCTCTTAGATGACTAACAAATTTACAGAGACAGAGGTTCACTGTTCTCACATGGATCAATGTTCAACAGACCACTGGTTTTGATGGCAAACATTTAACTTTCAGCCATTAAGCAGAAGAGGAAATTCAGGTTGTAACAAATTGCCTGGCATCTAAACAATGTTAAAGTTGTCCATTAGGAGTGCCTGTAGACAGTGCAACAGCACATTAGTTTTAAATTGCAAAGTTCAGTCAATGGAGTGATAGAGTTCAGATCTGAAGCGTTTTACCAAGCTATTGAAAGGCCTGAACAGTGAAATGTATTTAAAGTGAACAAGGGTAGAATGGAAATGCATTTGGATAGTCAGAAGAATGTTGTGATCCCCCTTGTCCTCCCCACCCCCTGCAAAAGCAAACAAAACCACTGAAAAGTGCTGTAAACTATAATGGTAGTTATAACCAGTTTCTCTATAAAGTTGTCATATTAAATTGATTTCACCGTGTTTAAACTATGTGTACATTGTGAGCAAAATATATTTTACCATGTTGATATCACAGTATGTTTTTCTTACCTGCTACGAGCTACTCTTTTCTCCTTTATGCTCATGTCACCTATATGTCTGCTCACATCAGCTTCCCAGTTAGGAGTAGTTTCCACCTTTAATAAGACTGGAAACCTGTATAAGGCAGAGGAACACAAAGAAGGATTATATAAAGAAGAAATACAAATAGTGGTACTATTTGGGACAGTGGTGCAGGGATGAGATCTTTCAATATTTTTTACTTTAAAAAAACCCACCTGCATTGAAAACTATTTCAGGCTATTTGGTAAACTTTATTTACCAGTTGCTTTTCACTACATCATGAATGAGGGAGCACAAAAAGTATATTGCTCATGAAAGGTTGGTGTGAAAAAAGTTAAAGATGCCGGTGAGAACAAGGTTCCAGAACAGATAGGAAGCGTGGGTTTGTTAGTGAACTATCTAGAAATGCAATCCCAGGCATGATGCAGGGGGCTCTCAAATAAACAGGTATTTGGTTAGTTCTTGGTGTTTGCCTCCTCAGCCTGACTCCCTGCTTTGAATACCTCTACTCCATGCTTGTTGTGCTCTAAACAGAAATCTCTTCATTTATCTCTGTTTTTAATCTGTTCCTTGAATAATCACATCCTTCTGCCTTACCAGGGATCCCAAAAGGAAGCAAATCTGACCAGAGAAGAATCTGAGGGGTTTTAAAACTTACAGGACAACATGAAAATAGAATTCATATAGATTGCAGAGAGAGTGGGAGTAAATTCTGCTTTTCTGTTTCCTAATGGAAATGTTGGGTGCATGTGCCTTAAAAAGAGGATGGCTAAACACAGGGAGTCTCTTTGGAGGAAACCTGAGAGACATAAAGGAGAAGAGAGACTGATGGAGAAAGGGACAAATGTAAGGAAAATCAGGAATGAACCTCAAGGAACTGGAAGGAGAGTGGCAGCAGGGAGGGGAAGCAGATTAAAGAAATTATGGGGTTATTTATTTTATACAGTTTATATGGTCAGCCTATCTAAGCTCTCTTCAAATGATTCCACTTTGTTCACAGTTATAGCTGCGAATTCACCAAGGCAATATTTGGCGTAATATGGCTCATTACAAAGGTTTTTTTTTCAATAACTGCCAGAGATGTTGGTTATAAATGTGTGAGGCAACCTCTACGCATTTTTACTACTCAAGAAAATTTATGGTGGATAAATAAATAGCAGGCACAAAACTCTGTCAGCTTGGAAGACAAGGAGAATTCCTCCTCCATGGCCACTTTTACTTGTTAAGACCACTGCCTCTCAAGAATGAACAAAGACATTGTCACTTGTAACTCAGTGAAGGAATTTACTCAGCTTCAGAAGTCTAACAGCCAAAGGAAATAACCAGTAATAGCATCTCTCATTTGCTTCTGCAAGGACTGGATAATTTACAGACCTCGTGATCAATGACTACGATTATTGTGGTAATCAATGCATCAATACTTAAGAGACTGATCACTTTAGACATCCAGTAAAAATGTTTAGCTTTCCAGGAATCAATTGAAAGTAAACAACATAAAGAAAATAAAAATAAATACATAAGAAAATAAAATTCTTACAAAAAAAAAAGGCCATAAAACATTAAAATTTTAAAACATTAAAGATTAGCATCATATACCAGCTTTCAAAATGAGCCAAAATAACTCCAAAAATGTCAAAAATGTGCAGCTTTCAGTCACTGTGCTTGCTTTGTATTATCTTCAAGTATGAAACATTTCACAACCGAAGGCCATAACAATATTGCTCAGAGAAATGTATCTAAAGGAAGAGTTCTGGCTCCTCACTGCTGTTTGTATGGAAGTTACTGTGACGGATGTTTCTGTTTTTTGTTTGCAACTACTAAGACAGTAGTTGCTCTTATTTTTAGGAAAAGAAAAATATTGTTTAGCACTTTTTCAGGACCGAGGACATAATTTCAAATCCAGAGTCTGTTACTGATGACCTCCAACTGAGTTAGAAGAAAAGGAAAATATATACCTATTATTATATTTACTTGGCATTAAAAGAAGATTAAGACCTCCTTATTAAGATTATTCTGTACATTTAGATCATATCCCATCTACCCTGAATGAGGCATTACAAAGACTCTCAGGCATATTAGCACGATGATGCCTGGAGCACAACATAATCATGCCATGGACCAAATCAGTGACCTCCCTGTTTTTCTTTTCAATATAACAAGTATTTTGAATAATAGCATATTTTTTTTTCCTCTCTTGGTGCATGATGCCAAAGAGTCTTCATATACATCTATGTTACTATAAGCAGAAAAGAACAATATGCCATCTAAATGGAGAATCACCTGTATCTTGCTTCTATACCAATATCTCTCATTTTATTCATCCCGTGGCAATGAAAACCAAGGTCAGATTAGCACTATGATATAAAAACCAAACCTGTATAAATTTGTATTAAATTTTATTTTGTACTTCTACTTTACTGTGTGTGATACTCGTTTGTTCCCCATTGATCTCGGTTTCTTTCTACAGCCATTTTTTATCAGGAAACATGAAAACTACAGTGTTTGACGTGACTAGTCAGCACTCATTCAGAGCATTAAATACATTTTTTCTGTTTTGCTTTCCTTATTGCTGAAGTCTTGTTACCATTGAGCTTTTCAGAACAGCACTGAGGTCTTTTTCTTCAGTGGCTACAGGGGCACAAGGAAGGTTAAAAAATTCTTGATAATATTAGGATGTTCAGCAGAGAACAGAGCAACTTGGTGAGATGTGTAGGAGTTCTTACTCAACCATTTCACACTTGTCAAGGTAAGACTTCAGTTCCTTAGTTTTCAGTGTCTTATTCTGGACATCTTTAAGTTATACTTCTGCTTTCACATACCAGGTAATGACACCATTCTCTCAGGAAAGGAAATACTCCAGCAAGAAGGGGAGAGAACCCAGTCTCACTACTTTTAGGGTTTTTTCTCCATCTGTCTCTGCTCTGCAAGGGGAATTACCATTATTTCGATGGAAAGAGTGAGAGCAATGAAGTTATGGACTATATTTTTGCAAGGGATATCAGTGATGAAGAAGAGCAATGGTACAGATGTGTCAGAATGATATTTTTCCTATGGTGTTTTCCAGAAATGGTTGCATTTCCTTACAATGGTTGCATACATTAGAGTTGTTTGAGGGTGTGTTGTGTTGGGACTGGGTAGCTGACAGCCTGGGTACTGGACAGCTTTCACCTGGAGTTCTAAAATTCTAAATTCAGTTTGCTGGAAAATGTTGCCCTGGCAGCAGAGAAATCACAGTTGACATAGAAATGAATAAATATTAAAAAAAAGATGCAGTTCCTGTGTGAATATAAAATGAGTGGAAAAGAAAACATTAACAGTTGATCAACACCCAGGGTGGGTTAAAGAAAAGCAAATTTTCAACGGTATCTTAAGGGAACCTCATTTATGCAAAGGCAAGGATGTCTCAACTGAACACCCATCCCATTTTACAGGTGTCACCAGCTAGGCTCAAAAGAAATAAGTGCTAAACTCACCTCTGGTGACCTTGGTATTTGCATTTTAAAAAGAAAAGTCGTGTCATACTAGAAACCCATTTTCTTCCTTCTCTTAAACTTTATTTCCCCAGTGGAAACATTACAACAAAAGCCACTTTGACAAAAAAATTCCACAGGTATTTCAGCAAAATATCAAACCAGAGTGTTTTGGTGAAAAGTGGCAATGCATCAGTTTGCAAAAGCCAAGGCACAAACAACTTACTGAATAACACTGGGAAAAACCAAATCTCTCCATGACCCAAGAAAAAATGGCTCTACTTGAATTTTTTTGTGAGATTTCTTATTTAAGTCAGTTTTTAATATATTTCATGAGAGTTGGAGTGGGTTTTGTACAGTGCTAACTTTTACACATAGCAGGAGGCCATATGTCAACTGCTACAGCAGCCCAGTGGGAAATACAACTTTTAAGAAACCTTTTCTATAATACATGTATTTCCCACAGATTTAGAGTCAACTGACTAATATAAAGCACTGGGGAATGTAATTTACTGCAGAGGTCTTTGGAGGTCAAAACTGACAACATTATTAATTGTATTACCAAAGAACCCAGCTGCATAAGTAACATAAACATCACCAAGCACTAAGTGAGGAAGAAGAAGGTGTACAGCCAATATCTATTCATCATGCCTCATCTTGATAGAACAGGTGATGCTTCCAGAAAAGCCTGCCAGGCTGTCACCTGTGTTTATAACACTCTTGGTTTCTTCACATATGCATTTTAGCATGGGGCATTATAGCTTTGCTGTTCGGCTTTAGAGAAATTCATCTACTACACAGTGGTGCTGTCTCATCTGAGTTAAAGCCATATGGTGTTTCCTTACAGATAATAAGTTGTACTGTCAGGAAGATAACCGTATGTAGAGTGGCGATACACATCCATTTGGTGAAGTCTCTTAAAACTTACTTGAATATCAATTTAAACCCACCGGGTTAAAGCATCTGTGAGAAATTACAATTGTAATCGATTGTCTTGGATAACGTGCTTCTGTCATGAAATCCTATTGCTGCTTTCCAGTAGAGTAATGCTTCCCAAAGAGAAACAGAAGGCTGTAATGAATGACGTGACAAAACTATCAATGCTAAAAAAAAAAAACACCAAACAAACCACAGCTATTCCAGAAAATAATAGTTCTCAAATTCCTCAAGTAGAAATGCAGTAATTTTAGCCAAGGTAATGCCAATATACTGAGAAAATGTGTACACAAGGAACATTTGACATGGATATCTAATATTTAAACAGCACGCATTTTTGTCCTTCTGAAAAATGTCCGTGTTCAGAGATACAGAATAGCTTTATTTGTACCCAGCATTAATCCAATCAAAAATGTCAGGAAGAAGGATAGTTTGCCTCTCCCTCTTTAAACCAGGGACCTGTACCTCAGTGTGAAGTCAGCTGCAGTTTTAAATTCAATTCAGACAATAATGCATCTCTGAGTCTGAAATTTTTCCAGCTTCTGAATAAGTGTTTGAATAAATAACTTCTTAAACTGATTAATTAACCCCTCTAAGAAACATAGATGCAGGTATCTTTATGTCAACGGCTGTTCAGGTTTGTGTATTGATATATTTGCCAACCCCTTGAAATGTGATAGTGTAAAAATAACTCCTAAAAAATATTTCGATGATATATCCTGTTTCAACCTGCACTAAAATAAATATTTTTCCATAATATCTCACATTTTTGTAAGAAAACTAGCCTAGGCATCATATCTTTCCTTGTGTCTGAAGGATGGGCCTAAGGACTGTGAAATGATACTGGCAAATGGTCTCAGGTTGTCAAATCTTTGGCTGCACTAGACTAAGAGCTCTTTTATAAAGCATCTGTCTTAGCAACATTCCTCAACCCCAAAGGCTCAGGACACAAACTTTTGAAGGGAAAAGTGATAAAGGTTCACTAGCATTGATAAGCTGCATTTGGATCCAGAAGCAAGTCACAGAACTCATTAGCAGGTGGAATTCTAAAGATAATGGATGAGGGCTCTTACCGCTTGGTCATATGGAAGCCTAAAGTATTTAAATCAATTTTGCTGTATTACAGGGTTTTATGGTAATTTGAAGTCATGGTCTGTAGTTTCCTTCTCCATGCTATTTTGCTGCAAAGAACCCAAAGGGAGGCAAAAGAGACAGAGAATTTATTTTAGTTCTCCAAGTTTAAGGCAGGAGTGACCACTCCATGGCTCACACGCCACAAGGGATGCTGTATGTGCTCAGCTGTGACAGAGCTCATGTCTCAAAGAGAGAAAGAATTATAAACCAGTGTGGCACTCCCAGAAAACAAGCCTGTGAAGCAGCAAATTCAAGTAGCAAATAAACAAAAAGAACAATTTGCAGTCAGGAAGACACCCAGTGATGAAAAGTTCTGCATGTAGTCACAGCAGCAGAAATCTTTAACAGCTGCCTGCAGGTCTGGCTTTGCACAGTAGAAGGTTCACCTCCTCTGTGACTGATGATGCTTCAGAAAAAGAAAATGATAAAAGGCAAAAAATCCTTGGAGAATGTAGCCAGGGTCTCACCTTCCTCATTTTATGATATAACAACTCCAAAAGCTACTTCAAATTTTGTTGTAAGTGGCTATATTTGGATCATGAATAGGAAGAACAAAACATCACCAAAATTTTTTAAAAAAGGATGCTGACAGAGTGAGAAGAAAAGTTAATGCAATATGGGAAAGCCATGTCTTATTTACAGGTTGGTTTTTAGCCTGTTTAGCTTGAAAAGCTACACTCACAAAGAAGTTTGATCCAGGGAAGAATTTAATAGAATCCACAAAGAAATTATTACACAATATCTTGGCAAATGTTCTATGTGACAATCTCTCATGGCAGAAAGAACAACAAGCACACAGTAAAGTATTTATTTGAAGTCCATGCATTCTGTACACACAGACATCTCTCTCTCTGTACTTTTACACACACACACATTCGTGGATGCAGATATGTAATGCATAGGATACATACACAAAGACTTGCCTATGTATGAATGACAAAATAAAATGCAATATATGGTGATGACAGGAAATAACCCTAATTCCAACTTACAGGAAGCAGTGAAGGACTGAAAGAATCAACTAGGACCAAAGTGCATTACAGTGACCAAGAAAAAGTAGATAACAATTGATGGGACTGTACTTTCACATAATATAATGATGAAAAGGATTTGATGACGTGCCCAATGATATATGAACCCAAATTACTTTTTAAACAACTGCATATAAATAATTTTCACTTCCAAGTGCTGGGGGTTGTAAATCTGTTGTCACTACATAGCTGAGTGGTTTCTCTTGGTGTGCACATGGAAACTCAGCTATAATGGAAGAAATGGCTTAGCTAGCTTTCTTTTGTCAGCACTGCCCAAAGTTTGTTCAAAGAGTTGAAAAAAAAAATGTCCTGAAAGTCTGACAGCTATTAGAAATGGTAGTCTTGATTAGATTGTGTATGTTCAAGTGGGGCACTTACATTAACTGGTGAGGAGAAAGTTGTACTGTCATGCTAAAACATGCAAGAAGGAACATGTGAGCTGCCAGTGTCAGTTTTTCAGATACCACTCACCTAAAAGCCCCATCTGAGTGAAAGACTTGACGTCATTTGTTCACGTAAACAGTTCTGCTCCTTGCTGCGTCAAATGGGTGTGTGCTCATTAAATCACCAAAGCACCTGTTCTTAACCTGTTCAGTGAAGAAGAGAGAGACAATATTCTACTGAAACACTCACAGGCTGCAAAAAGGTAAAGCCTTTTGGAGGTTTGGAAACTATCAGTGTTTTTATGAGATGTGTGAAGACTCATTCATTAACACTGCAATTCGTTCAGACAAGGACTGGCTAAGCTTTTCCTACAAACTCATATTTCATCTTAACAGCTTAAAACAGTTACAGTAGTTTAGAGATCGCCACAAACACAAAAATCCTGTCATCCATTGGTTTGTCTATGTTGTAAAGTCCTTAGGTGAAGAAGCCCTGAATAGTTCTCACTTTCACTTCTATCTAATTTGGTAACTTGTCTACTGTAGTGTTACTGTCTTTGAAAAATTCATTGTTTTTCTCTCCTTCACTGAACAGGATTTTTGGAGTAAATTACATTCATATATTAGCCTTTTTTTGGCAGTATTAAAGAAAAGAAAACCCCTAAGTGCATCCTTCTTTCTCAAAAAGGAGGAATTCTAGGACATTGTAAAACAGAAAAAGAGGAGAGATAATGAGAGCTTTTTGGAAGGAGTTCCAGACCTGCATCATGGGTTACCTTTCACAGATACACAGAAATTAGGCTGTATGATTCTGACTTGAAACCAGACTGCTGAAAGATGAGATTATCTGAACCCCTATTCAGGCGATGAATGACTGAATATCTTTTACAAAATGCCTCCACATTAGCATTTTATTTCAAACCAGTAATTAAATTTTGGATGTTCCTATTCCCCATGACTTGGTCTGCACACCAAAGCAGACTCAATGTGCACAGAGTAGATCCTTTTGGATCAAACTAAACCAAAGCATGTACTTTGTGAGCTCTCCTCACATCCTGCAGCCACGGTGTTCAGTCTAGACCCCGATGAAAGGAAAATACAAGAATGACAACAGTTGTGTTTGCTGGATCTTCAGCCCCATCTGCTTTTCCACACCAAAGTTCTCCACTGTGCACTTTACCCTTCCAAGGAAGGCCTATAATTTTGTTCTGTGCCTAAATACATCTGCAGAGGAATTTAACCAGCTCACAGTTGTACCCTGAATGCAATGCAGACTATAACTACAGATCAGTTAGACAGCACTAGCTGGAATGGTTAGGAATACCAAGGAAAAGATGAAATTATAGATTTAATCCTGAAATAACTGATGGATTAAATAAGGGCAGCACAATAGAAATAAGTGGAGTTAAAGTGGACTATGCCATCTGTGAAGTTGGCTCACAGGCTCACATCACTAGTCAATGTTGGAAATAAAATTGCAATGCACTAATAACCTGCTTCTTAGGATCCCTATTAATACACCGAATAAAAATCAAACAACAATATGCTGAAGCACTTAGTTCATAGGTACTATTAAGATAAACTATTTTCAGTCAGCTCTGGCCTATTATGTGTGTAAAATAGTGGTTAAGCCTGACAGGCATTCCATATTTAAAAATTTTGCCAAGTTCCATGTGTTTTAACCATGCACAAAACTTCTTGTGACCCATTGCAGATTATTACTATTTTCCATAATCTTTCAAGGGGGTCTAATAAGGCAATTTAGTCATTAAAGTTTGTGATCATATTTCTTCCCCTGTGTACATTTAATTCGAAAACTTGGCAATTTTAACTTGCTTTTTAATAATCTAAATCATGCAGCATAAATACACTAGTTTTTGTCAAAAATTTCCATGATCGATAACCTAGCTCTCATTTTATTGTCAATAAAGAGCACAGGCAAAAGCATATCACACTTCCCATTACAACATTTGCAATGCCTCTGAAAAATAATTGGTGTTACTGTGGCATTCATGGGATTCCACATTCCTGAAGTTACACTGGTTGTTTGCCTTGAGAAACTAAGAGCTTTCTGGCTAACCCTGTACCACCGAAGGGTCCCACATTATCTTGTGAATCCAGACAGCCCTCTCCTCCCTTCCTTATGTATTTCCAGCCAGAATGCTGAAAGCCTTTACTTATTTGGTCTCCAAATGTCTGTTAGTGCCTGTGATGTTTCAAATGCATAGTTTCCGTTCCATGAGGCCAGATTGCTCTGCCAGGCTGAAGGGCCAGGGTAAACACATTTCCAATTTCAAAGCTGTTTGTTTTGGTAATTCTAGATAGAGAGGTTCTGAAATTGGTATGCACTCATTTTTGTGTTTACGAAAAAGGCTGTTTCAGATCAGAATTACTCTCAACTTGCCAGAGTCCACATGTGCAGCATAATGTCTAACAAAGGATCAGAAGAGGAACTCCAAATATTTACTAAAGAAATAATAAAGAAATGAAGAAATAGCACCACAAACTCAACATTTTTAGAACACTACACACTCCATTCGACTTAAGAAATAGCTCTTGCTATATAATAATTTATTAGAGATGAGGGGAAAAGTGATGTCTCAAAGGTAATTTTAAAAAGAAAATTGAGAGGAAAAGCAGCTTTTAAACTGTGTAGAATAGTGATAGCTTTGACTCCATCTTCCACATGAAGAGAGCCCTCAAGCTGAAGGATGTTTGAGAAACAGTGGTTTCACATTACTGTGGTAAACTAAACTGCAAGCAAGAAGATACCTTGGGTTAGATATTTTGGTTACTAATTTGCAATGCATTGTCACAAGTTCTCTGAGGTTATTAACATCATTATTACCTTATATCTGTGAGAGTGGTGCCTTGAAGACTCAGACGAGATCAAATGCATTGTAGGTATTTTAGGAGTGCTCTTGTAGTCACTCTCACATAAAAACCAACGAAATAGAACGAGTGAAAATGACAAAGAATTGCAAAAAACCAGTTGCTCTGAGTCAAATAGCACATGTTTTCTGTCTTGCATTGGTCTGAGAGTACTCTTGGGCGTGCTGTACCCCCTATACCCCATACACACCATGGCGAGGCAGCCAAGCCACACTGCAAGAAGTGGTTCACTTTGAGAGGCTGATCAAGGCTTCCCTCTCACCGAGCTCTAGGACACCAGCAAGGTCTGCAGCTTGAAATGGGCTTCCATCCAAAAAACCTGGGATTTTTTGAGTGTCTTGTGGGTAAACCATCTATTTCTGGGACAATAGCCAGGGTGAATGAACCCAGATCCCCTCTCATCCCAGTGGCTCTGTGTTCAGAGCACATTTTTTTCCCCCTATAAATATATACTCCACAGAAATGGTTGCCATAGCTCAGTAACTTTACCATTATCAAGAAGTGAATTAAATCCCCTTCCAAGACTTTTGTATTGTCATGAGTTCGTGCAAGCAGCAAGAGCTAGCAATATGAAATCTTCAGTGGGACCACTGTCTTTATAAAAGTTATATTCAACAGAAAAATTTCATTCTCCGGGTAATTCATGTGTGACTTACACTTATTATTATCTCTTGGTAATTTTTTCTCTCATCAGGACATGTTTCATTGGGTATATCATGTATCGTATTTTAAATAACAAATTTTAATGTATGATATCCAATACCACATTCATTTTTTCTAAGTAAGACTAGGGAATCTAAAGCTGTACAAAGTCTTATTTATATCTAACTTCAGCACAACTCTGTTTAGATGTGAAAAGCTCCATCTGGTATGTGGAAATCAAGGGCACATATAGGAGTACTCACATTTATATGAGATACACAACTGCATGCAATAATTGTCTAAAAATATTCAACTTTTCTGAGGGTACCCAATTCAGCCAATACATACCTTTGCCATCAGCTGTGATCAATATGTAGTACAAAATTTAAAGATATTGCACTTCAGAATCCTGATCCACTGTCTGTTTGAAATATTTTATCTGGTTTAGATAAAGTAATCCAGCTAGTTTGGTCTACAACACTTATATCATCTTCATTATTGAAAAAAACTTAGCTCCTCATTGTCTTTTAGTGTGAACATCCATTAAGAAAAGTAATGTTTGCTTGGGGTTTATAGACTGTGAACCTCTGAGCAGAGCTGCACAGGGGCTGCTCTGAAACTCCTCTCCAACCAAGGAGACAGAAAAAAACTTCCAAAATCATCTGAAAGTTATCAAATTTGTGTATGAAGGACAAAAAAGCAAACTTTTTGATGAAAACCACAAGGTCAGCTCAGCCAGTCCTAAGACTAACATCTTCCAAGCCCAGGCTGCATTTCTCAGCCTTTAGAGTCCTTTCTAACTACTGCAATCCCGTGCTCAGGGTGAGGAGCACATGCAGCATATTGGAAGAGATTGGTGCATATATATGGATTTTCACCAACCTCAGAGGAGCCACCTCACTGAAGCCACCCAAAACACACAGAGTTCTGCTTTTTCAAGATGGGCAGATGCATTACAAGGAGCTTCAGAGGGGTACCCCTCTGGGATTAAGACTCTCTCCACCATCTCAGAATTACTGGTGTCCAGATCCGCTGTTTGTCACAAGGCAGAGGCTGCCCCGTATTTAATGACTGTGTGTTAACTGCCAAAGTCCACCACACAGGCTTTCAGAGTCTTCTGCTTACTTAACTCCTTGCATATGCAACGTCAGGCTTTTGGCATGCCCAGCATATTTTTCCCCTTTTTTCAGCCTAAAACTACCCAGGTTTTCTTCAGATAAATTATTTTTCCGGCCAGCAGAACCTGAGGATTTTGACCATCTGAGCAGAAAGTCTGGATGCCCCAAAGTGCCAGACAAATGTCACTGTAGATTCAAGATCAACTTGGAGCAAATGTGCTCTGAGTTCAGCGTGTCTTAGATGCTCTGAATACCACACAGATTAAATCTGACACATTCTGGGATTGCCGGGCTCAGCAGATGCACAGCCTGGTAGGTCTGCAGACATTTTAAAGTTTATAAACAGAAATAGGGAGAATGCCTTGGTCTTACAAAAATAAATGTGAATACAGGGATGGTGTATTCACATTATTCACATACCCTGGCGACTCCAGACACTCACCTTAAAGGACAGAAGATTTCTACAGCTGGGACAGAGTGCTGAGCTCAAGTGTCTTAAATGCCAAAACATCCACTAACCAACAGAATTTATTCATGGATTATTTTTAGCTTTGTAGATGGAGAAATAACCCCCCAAAACAAAAAAGAACAATTCAGATGGTATAAGGAAAATAGGAAAAAAAAATCATAGAATTTACATCAAGTGGCAGATGTTTTGAACTGTCTGGATTCCCTTCAGATTTCCTTTGAGCATTTAAAGACAAAAAAATGGAATTGGAATTAGATGTTTATGATGATTTTAGTCTCTGATCCATGAAAGCACTGAAGCAGCTGCTCCAACCCATATTTATTTTATCATAAACTTAATTATTTGTCTAAATATTATATTGAATGAAGACATTATTCTAGAATGGTGCATTGGCTTCCTAGGGACACTTTGAAGCTGGCCAAAACTTCCAACTGTATTTGGTTGTATATCACTGCTTAGATCTTTCCTGTTGAATTCTTTATTGGGAAAAAATACTGTTTAAGGAGTCAGTTATCCTTCCAGTTTGCCACAGTCATGTGAAAGCTGAGGTTCATATGGCTGAACCATATGGAGATGGGATTCATATATACCACGCTCTATGTTTAGCAAAACCAGATCCCCCCACCTCTCATCCCAGGCCCTAAATACAAGGGGGAAAGTATAACAAAGATAAAGGGCATTTTTAGTCCCTTTTATCTGTTACACTTTTTCTCTTGTGAACTGTCCATAAATTTCTGCCACCATAAAAACAGTTTGAGGAGTAGCCAGTGTCCTGATGAGACATCTCTCTAACTGGAATAGGTAAGCAGATTTTAGCAAGGGGATTTAACACATCATGCCTTGTTTTTTGAGCTTTGAGCTATTAGCTGGGATCTCAAAGTTTTATGCCATTGCCCATTTAAGACATTTTTCATAAAACTTTTTTCACATCTGAATCACAAAATGCTGGATTTTGAATTTGACTCTTCCCTCAGCTTCTTTTATAGATGGGAAAGCTCAAGGCTTTTCAGCTACAAATTCAGTTTTGTCCTTCCAAAGATCCTTCAAGCAAATTCAATTCAGCAGCGTAAGCAACAGGCCAGGTTTGAAAGAGTCACCTGCTGACAGGTGTGCATGTTGTGGTGAAGGGGAATGCTGAAGGGCCAGGAAGGGCAAAAGGAGCTGAAAACTCATATTTTTGTGATAAAAGGAACGCAGTAAAATCGTGAGGATCTTCACGTGCCAGAAAGGACTATGGGTGAGTGAGATGGAATAGCAGTGTTATTGGATAAATGAGAGGGATTTGGAGTCCAGAGCAGGTGAAGAGGAAAGATAGAGCCAGGGCTCTGTGTGGAGAAAAGCTAATAGAGTAGGAAAGGGTTAGAGGATTTTTAGTGGAATAACCAGGTAAGTGAGAGGAAAAGAAAGATCATCTTGGGAATTTCATCTTTGTCTTGTTATTCTCAGGCTTGTCCTGTTGCTCTTCCTCACTCAAGACCCAAATAACCCTATCACAACCCCTTGCTTACTGCTTCTGTTGCCCCTGGACCAGGAAGGTGGTGCAGAGCAGAGGCTTCAAGGTGATAAAGCAGCTGTTGCCCTCATACCTTGTGTGTGTTGGTGCCACCAGGGAGTGGGACTGCAGGAACACATCCATGCTGACCTACACATCCTCCAGCACAGGCAGGACAACCTCTCCCTGCTGCAGCCTCTCTCCCTAAACCAGTGCCTATGTTTCCTATGCTGTTTGCTGGCTCTGCTCCCAGGCAGAAGCTCCAGCTTCTACAAATAGACCCACTGCAATCAGTGAGACTACTCATGTGAGTAATGGCTCACAGCTGGATGCAAACAGAGTCATGAGCTTCCTACATTTTTTTTTTTTTTTTGAATTTTAGTGTTTTTCTCGTGCCTTTTTTTTTCCTTTTTCCCCCCTTGAGAAATTGGATAAGTAAATTGCTTTTCCTAAGCTCCTCTACATTTAGGATCGCAATGATCAGCACAGTTAGACGAATCAAAAGGAATCTTATTAAGAGAAGTTATCCCAGTGCTGCTGCAAATCATAGCTTTTTTTGTTGTTGTTCTATCAAACTCTCTTGCTGATGTGGTCTTTAAGAGCACTGAACAACTGTCCTGTGATTTCAAATCATCCTGAATCCTACCAAATCCAGTCGAGGTGTGCAGAGCTTATCAGTTCAGGCCTGTTTTGTGAGATCACACTAAACTCACTTTTCACCAGGTATCCTATTTCTGGTAGTATATGGTTTTGGGAATGGAGTATTAATCTCTAATGATAGTGCCTTCACCAAAAATCACTAGAAGAAATGGATGCGATTTCCTCAGATTGTTTTATTTTTTAATAAATCTAAAGAAAAAAAAAGGAAATGAGAAAAGGAGGAGATTTTTTTTGTTGAGGAACTGATTTTTAAATGCTTGTGTCTACAGTACGTTACATTTTCAAAAACTGTTCAGTGTCCAAACATTACTTCTGCTAAAAACAATGTCTGGATTTTGAGAGAATTCAAGCAGTGTGCTACTGGCTACTCTACTGATGCCTTAAAATGCTTCAGGTTCTCTTGAGATCTTGACTGTAAACAGAAAAACTATCATCTGAAAATCCTTGTACTTCTAGCAAATGTCACAACACTTTTCCCTCAAAAGGATGTTGCAAATAACTTTCTCACTGATCCTTAAAAAAGCAAATATCTAAATTGCTTCTACCTGGCTGAAATCTATTTGGAAATGTACTTAAAAATCTTATCCTTTACTAAACTCCTCCTTAAACTCTTTATACGAGCATATTGCTTTGTATTTGCTTCTATGTAATTATCTCTCCATCTTCTTTTCCCTGTAGCTACCTCTGTACAGCTTCCTTTACCTAATAGATATCTTGTCTCTGGGTTGTGTAGCTGATCACTCATCATTATTCCTCATGCTGAGCCTCTTCTTTACTTTGCAATGACTAAAATTCCTCGTCCCACTTGCCCTGCTCTTCTTCCCTCCCTTCCTCCCAGACGAGTTCATCTTCTTTTCTTGCTTTAGCTACAGCAAGACCATTCTCCTTTTTGTCACGCTCTCCCTCTTACCTGTTCAGTTCATATATCCTGACCTCACATCTCTATAAACCTCTTCCTCTGTCCAGACCTGACCTCTTCTCTCCTTTTATAGTCTCTTACTACACTTGAAGTTCAGTGAGGGACAAATAAAGCCACAAAGACTGCACGGGACAGTCCCACTCTGATTTTCAACCTCATTTTTGCCGGCCTCTCCTATTTCAGTGACTCCCTGATTCTGCTGAAAACCCATTTGTGACATTGGAACTTTTATTAGTAAAAATTTTAGCACTGGAGCCCTCATGAACTATTTGATGGGAATTTTTTTTTTATGTCAGTAAAGCTAGAAAACCTGAAAAGCATCTCTTGCCATAGATTTCTAAGCAAATGGACTTTCTGGCAAAACATTTGTAAGATGATGACTTTTAGGATAAAAAGGCAGAAAGATGATCATTTGAAAGTCTTATGTTTGTCTGAAGGGGAAACAAGTTTGAAGATAGGTATGTCCATCCAGTTGGAAGCAGAAGCATGCCATGTCTTTTAAATCCACATTTCTACACATAGCAGTCCTGCAACACAACAAATAGGTAAGGGTAGGTGGCACATTGGCAGGATAATACCTGCCTTCTTTCAGAGTTTATCTGTACATATCAGAACTGTATTTCTGATGAAGTGATAAGGAAACACAAGCTGCAAAGCTCTGCCCACTGCCTCAGCTGAAAATAACTTCATCTACCACTGTTGGGTGAACCTCAAAAAACAAACACAGAATATTAATGCACACATGCAAACATCAGTTGTACTTATAAACTTAAGTCATTTTCTCTAGGCTATTGGTTTTTTCCTTCATTTTGTTCAGACACAGCAAATAGATGTGTCAGCTTTTCGTTGGTTCAGTAACAGAGAAATCTCTAGAATCCGATTATCCCTATTCGTATATAGTCTGCAGTTATTTAAAAATAAGTAGTTTGGAGATTTAGCTTTGCTTCAGAAGTCAAGGTAATCTTATTGTTCCCTAATAAGTACGGCATGAGTCACTCCACTGCAATAGTCCCTCCACATTCCAGCCTTAATTGTCTCCAAATTAAGAAAAGCGTTAGATGCAACTTACTGTGAGAAAATGAATATTTCTGATCCCTGCTGCTAAATAACATGGCAGAAAATGCCTCTGAATGTGCACCAGATCAGTTTGCTAATATGAAAACTGTCCCTTGAATGCATTATTCAATCATTTTTCATTTTGGCAATTATTTGTAATTTGTTAAACCTTTAGACTAATTTCACAAACAAGAAGTGAATTTTACTTCTCTATCAAGAGGGGTCCCCGTGCTCTCCCAGCCTTTCTTAGTTCTTGACAGAAACTTGATTGTGATAATGAACCATTACAGCTACAGCTCTGTTAAAAAACCCTGCTTTTGTTTCTGAAGCAAGTTGTGACAATTGCCTCCCATTCGAATCAATTTTACCCAAGCCTCACAACAATTTTTTACTCTGTGATTGTTTATTACGCATTATTACCTGAGTGCTCAGTGACTCCCATCACTGCAGAGGACTCGCCCTGCTGAGAGAGACAGACAAATTGATGGGCAAACAGCCTTTCCCCCTGAGCATTCACAGCCAAGGGTCCAAAACACGCCCTGTGTGGTGACAAGAGGTGCTTCACCACCTGGCCACGCCACCAAAGGGGACATCAAGGCTGTGGGTGACGGCACAACCCTGCCAGCGAGCAGCGCTCTGGTTTTGATCCAGAGAGGCACAGGGTGCTTACGTTGTGCACCAAAGTACTCCATTTACACTGTCTCCTAACATTTAAGGCAGGCAAGCCTACCAAGCAAAATTCACTGCACTGGGAGCAGGATCTCCACCCCCTCACGACCATAGGGTCAGATTCAGAGGCACGAAGATTCTCACTTGTTTCAACGGTGCAGAAGGGAGACCTAGATCTTTATGCAAATACTTCTCCTCACTTCAAAGCACCCTTTTTTTGACAGGTTTTGAAGAAGAGACATGCTTGTCTTACATTAGTGCAGTTTCCACCTCAATAAAGCAATGTGGTTTAGGAAACATCTCATTAAAAACAGGCTCTGTTTTTGGATACCTAAGAAACCCTGCCCAACAAAGTTGTGCTGTGTGAAGTTTCTTGTTTTCTTAGCTTATTCTGCATCATCTAACCTATAAAATATCTCAGAAAGAGGATTTTTATGTAAAACCTGCCAACAAAAATCAATGCATAAGTAGTAGAAAAATAATTTGGACTAGTGCTTGCATTATCCCCTACACATGAAATTTAACCAGCAGAGCTTGAATCCAATGAAAAACATACATATTAAAAATTAAAAATAGCCAGTTCAGAAAATTGAATTGAATCAGGATTCTTCTACCACCTGGGAAAGCATATGGAAAATGTTTTATTACACAGGAGAGCCCAGACAATATTGACCAAGCCCCTCTTGAATTTCTCTAAAACATTTGTTGCACTAAAAACAACCCCTCGGAGCAGTGATTTATTTCTAAATTCCCTGGGTGTGCAGAGAGGCACAAAGGCCCTAAATCTGCTGACTAAGATAAATTGCAGGTTGGAATGTATTTAACAAATGATAATGCAAAATGCAGGAAAATATACAGAGAAACAGCAGATAGCAGTGGAATGGAGTACATGACCTGCCTGAGAAGTTACTACACAGAGCCAAAGAGCAGATATAACTGCAGACAAATTCCCTCAGCTTTCAATACCCACAGAATTAAATTACTATTAAGAGGACACGTATTTCTCCCTGTGGTGAATCCTTCAACTGCTTAGCAAAGATGACTGGGAAACTGGTATTACAGTAGGAGAAACAAACTCTTTATTGAGGCAGAGGAAAAGTTAGGGGAAAGGAACGTGCTGAAATTCATGTAGTGAGTTAAGATTCCAAGACAGGAAATAAAAAAAAAAAATAAGAAAGTGATTATCAGCAGAGACACCTCCTGCTACTCTGTCTGCCTGCTACACAGTGCCTTGTTTCACTCTTTGAAGCATCTGGTGTTGGCCAGAATTTGAGTTGGGACACAAAATGCAATGGACCAATGGTCTAGTAGGTCATGGCAATTCTTGCTGTCTTGTTTTGTAGACAGGTGCAGCCAACCCTGCTTTTGGTTGGTTTGTTTGTTTAAATCTTCTCTCCTGTTTCTCTCTGCACATAATGACTGAAGAAACTTCTCATCAAGCTGTCACTGCAAGTCTCTGGCAGACCTGGTCCTACCTTGGGCCAGGGCTCAGCAGCCAAGCAGCAGGTACAGAGATATGAGAGCAGCTCGTGGAGCAATGCAGGTGAGAGAAAACAGACCCTGCCACCACCCTGCACTCACTTGCCTTCAATCTTTTCACTTTTCCTGTTTCCAGGCACTCAAAAAAGGGAAGAGATGCACCAAAACATCCCTCTGTTCACTTAAGAAAGATCTAATATCAGAGAAGTCCAAGCTGAAAATTGACAGAGAGAATCAAGGGGGGTATGTTAGAAGGGAAACTCCTCTTTAGTGGCTGAGAAATAAGACAGTTTAAAAAAAAAATAAATTATGCTTATAAATTTAATCTCCTACTAATACTCCTTCCCACAGTTATGTTGCGTTGTTTGTGTGGCACTACCACAGTGTGGTGCACAAACACTAGAGATGAAAATAACTCTGCGGAGAATTTAAGGAATTGTTCTGGAACACAGACCTCAGTTCACCTCCACAGAATCCGTGGCAAAACAGGGCTAACACCATTTAAAAAAAGAAAAGAGACACGAATATAATTTTATCTCCATGTAAGAACTGGCTACACAATCTGAGCTGAAAGGAAAGGGAGGACACAGCTAATTCCAGGATGAGCAGACCTTTGCAGTGACAGGTTTCACTATCCCTCTATTATGAGTATACTCCTAATTCCACATATGACCTAAACCCCTAGTCCCTGTTCCATCAGGGCCTTACTATTTTTCTTTAGAAAGCCAGCCTTAGCACTTCTCCTAAGCTCTGGATTTACTTTGAGAAGAGGCCAGAGGAGCAATCAACTATTGACCTGGGGCTGTGAATTTTCCTTCATAAAAGCAGGGACTCCAGTTTTTCTCCTGAATGAGTTTTCACAAAGCAGGACTTTCATCTTTGAGATCTTCTAATCCATCTAAGTCTTGGCTGAACTTGGGGAGCAATTTCAGAAGTAAGTGGAAGCAGCCCTGAGACACAATGGGATAATATTCTCTTGCTTGCCTCTAAAATCAGAACTAAATTATGAGACTTCAAGAAAAATATGTGTTCTGAAATAGAATTATTTATCCAAACACAAATTTATTGATGTCTTCATTCATTATTCTATTTCTCTAACTTTGACAAAGTATATAATCATTTTCTCACTCTGGGAAGGTCTGGATCTGCCAAGAAAATCAGATGAGGAAGGACTCCAGACATCTCATAAAAACAAACAAACAGAAAACTCCCAAAAAACCTACAAAAAACAAACAAACAAACCCCAAAAAACCCCACCACAACACAAAACCCTACCTGCTATAACTAACTGGATATTGCCACTGACTCATAGGAACGTGTTTCATTAGTCCTCCTCTTTTATCTTTCACCAGCTCATGGACTTTTTTCATTGTGCTAAAGGAACTATTTTTTTTAGCTAATTAAAGTTCAGTGAGGTCCCCATTTAGATGTGTCTATCATCAGATGGGAATGCTCACTCCCACCACATGATTTATATCTGCAAGGCTATCCACCCACCCACCCAGCAGCCTGCCAGCCGTGCAGCCTGCTGCAAGTGCATAATCACAAGAGAATCACAAGAGAATCACTCATTCTCTTCTGAAATGACCTACAACCACCACAGAAACTCTTCTGGTACTCATCCCAGGGCAGCTCTCCCTCTGTGATAAGTAAGCATACAGAAACTTTAAGGGCCAAGCTTCAGATATGCCTTGGTTCTGGCAAACAGTCATATTTAGCAGAGTATTTAGTCATTTAAATCATCTTTCAGCACGAAATGTGTGCGGTATAGACCCTTCACATTACTCTGCTTAAGCTGGGTTTAATATCAGCAGTCATATCTTGGTAGTCAGAAGGGTGGATATTCTACCAGGGACATTGAGCTTTGCTCTTCAGGGGCATTACTTAGAGTGATCACGGAATATTCTGAGTTGGAAAGGACCCACAAGGATCAGCAAGTCCAGCTCTTCAGTGACTGTCCCACATGGGCAGCAAACACTCAGCCTTGGTGTTATTGGCACCAAGCTCCAACCAGCTGAGCTGATCTCAGAGTCTACCAACTCGTGGCTGTGCAAAGCACAGTGTTGATGCTGTAGCCCACTGGCAGCTTCCAAAGAGATTTTTCAGGGTGCCTGGCAAAGCTGATGTGTGTGTGGGGAAAGGAAAAAAAAAACTGCAAGGATGCAAGGTCTGCTCTCAGCCCACAGGGCTCCCACTCTGCAGGGGGGAGGAGGGGGTGGTGGTACTGTGTGAAAATCTGGTGTTTAAACCATGTCTCAGTTCTGGAAGAGGCAGAGAACAGGTTGCTCACTTGTTACATGGCACAACTATCAGAGCACTACCTGCTCAGATGCAACCTACAGAAAAGCAGCTGATCTGCTAAAGGTGGAACACCTGAAGGTAATAAGGCGAAGAAAAACAGCTGTTAAGCTCCATAAAATTCCAAGCAGCAAGAAAAAAATGAGAGGTCTGTGTTGAGATTGTTCCTGATTTTTGACTTTTTGGGGTTTTTTGTTTTTAAATTTGAGCTGTACAGCCAACCAGATTTCTCTGCTACCTGTGTCTTGTTTATAGACGAGTTGTCTTTGTGCTGCCACTGCTCTCAGCTCCTTCCTTCCCTGTCTGTGGCAATTCTTTCATCTGTGCTAATTTCTGCTATAAGGTCTGACCAGTCCCAGCAGTTGATCAAATAACAGACTGTGAAAAATAATCTGTGACCAAAAGAAGATGTTAAAAACTACCTTTATTTTACTTTCCCCTCCTCTTTTCTTCAAGCCTGTTTGCCCAGCACCTACACCAAGGCTTCTAGTGCTTTATGTAAAGGACCAGATCCTGACTGCCTTTGAAAATGTGCTAAAGAAACATGTGTTCTTTATTGGATATGACATAGCATTTCCTACATTCCTGATTCACTATTTGATCTCTCCTGACAATTTATTTTAAAGAATTTTGCTATCTTAAAGGATTATTACTGGTACATGTTTTCCTTTCAATAGGATTAAAAGAAAAAAAAAGAAAAAGAAAAAAGAGTCTGAAACATAATCTAGGTTCTTTCTAGTTTTAAAAAGTTCAACTAAGTTCACATTTACTGGTTAAGATATATTTATATTTGTTTTCTGTCCCTTCAGCAGCAAGCCATTAATGCCTCACGACACTTTTATTACAGCATTTGTCTGTGAATTGCTGCTTTCATTTCTTTGATCATGAGCCAGCAGAGACCCTCGGTGTGTCACATTGGTGTCACTGCAAGCCGTGGTTGCAGGGCAGGCTGGTGTTCTTTTGCTTTTATGTACATTTAGTAATGTGTCTCCATTGGGAAAAAAAATATTTAAAAGCCTTGCCATCAGTTGGGTGGGTTTTGTAGATTTACATCCCAGCTAAGATCAGCCAAATTTACCTCTGAAGAAAGTACCACTCCCAGAAACCTGACTAGTCAACAGTACTGCATTTTCATTTGTGCCTGTGCACTTTGTGTGCTCATACTGGCAGTCCAATAACATTATTTCCAGTTAACAAGCACAGCAAATTATCTCAGTGTTCTCCATTTCTTGGGTGGCTCCATGCTCCAGGATGCACAAGGATATGGCTGCATACATTATACAGTGTAGAATGAGATAACAGTTTGATGTCAGATACCTAATTTTTTCTGCCCTCCATTTTCTGACTATTCCTAAAACATTTATCCTTTTGAAGAAATCCTCGCTTCCCTTCCTACTTTTGATCTCCTTGTCCCTTGCATGGACACTGAACAGCTCTGCAGCATTCCTGGACCTGATCTGGAGATGTCCTAGGCAATTCTGCATGGGCAGAAATTCACCAAGTATAAATAAAACAACACTTGAAGACATAAGGAAAAGGGTACAGACCTTGCTGAAGCGAACAAGCAAACAGTGCTGGCTGGTGCAGGAATCTACCAGCCACACAAGCAAGAATGATTGTTCAGGGTCTAACAAACAAACACAAACTGACAGAACCACCCTTTCATGCCAATCTGGGTGTATTGGGAATGGCTGCCAAACTTTCCTCCAGGAATGGTTGAATTTAGATTACACCTCAACAGCTCAGAAGCAGGAAGGAAGTTAACTCCAGCAATGGAGAAAAGAGTGGTGAGCCAGAAGACTGCAACTGCAGCTTATGCCAGGCAAGTGCCAGTCTCTGGGGAATCAGTTTTAGGTCAGAAAACACACAGAGAGCAGGGCTGTCACTCAAGTATTCAAGGCCACAACCTGCATTTTTCTGTACAAAGTCAGTAGGAAATAGCTTCCTGAAGAGCAGTGCAGTCTGAGGCAGGACCCATATCCTAATGAGATTTTTTTTTTTTCCCCAATGACTACATAAAGAGGAAAGCTGTTAATTTTATTCAGTTATGTAAGCACCTGTCTCAAGTGGGAACATTTCACTGAATTCTTGTGCTGGCTGATCAAAAGTGGTGTGCAACACCACCTTTACATCCCTAGGAACATAAGCCATTTTCAGAAGATGCAAGCAAGGATCTTTTTTCTTGACCAAACCCTCTATATTTCTGGAATTGCGACATCAAGGGTAATTTTATTCTTTGTTTCTCTCAGTTTTGGTCCCATAAAAGAGACATCTGACTACTTCCACACAAAGATTCAGCAAACATTTGAGAACAGGCACAGATCAAATTTAATATACTTTTAGTTTTCTGAAAGGATATTAAAATGTATCTTGAGTCAGACTGATATTATCAAAGTTAATGTTTCTGTTATGATTGCTATGTACAGTGTAGTAAAATCATCTTTATAAGCTAAGGTGACCATTAACAGCAGAGGTTAAAAGCACACTAAAATTAGAAAAGTTGTTTTCTAATTTTCAACATCCAGATACAAGGACATTTATGAAATTCTACCAAGAGTCTGCTCAGATTAGAGAGGCCCTACAAAATCTTAACACTATGTCTGAGTACTGAATTTCTTATTTTTTTTTACTGTGTGTTGTCTAGAATACTGAAATTAAGTGCCATATAAACAAATTATATGAACAGTTTGGGAGAGAAGAGTGCTGTTGGAGCACCTAAAATCTTCCAATAAATTTCATAATAAATGTGGGCATTTCAGTGAACGCAAGCATCAGAGAAGGAAGCTGTGCAAGCACCCCACAACAAACAGGAAAAGAGCAATGCATCCTGCAGATATTGATAACATCACTGGGGAGAACACAGCCTGATTTAGGAATATGGGGAGTGTCACATATCTTCCTGATTTATCTCTGGCATCCATTAGAAATAGAGAAATATGATGGCTATGTGTGTCTGTCGTAATAGGGGTAGTACATGGTCTCCAAAAGGTGGTGAGATAATGGCTTTAGCTGATTTTAGACCATAATGATCTGCAGTACTACTATCCAACACTTTAGAATCAGAGTTTTGGTGCCTTACCATTTTTCCCCGTAGTACCAGCAAAAGGCTTTTTCATAAGCAACCTGTGTGCAGCACAGGTCCTCTGACTCTTGATGAGTCTGCCAATAAACAGGGGAGTCAATCTCCTGCCAGCCCAAACTGCCAGAGAAAACACAATTTTTTAGATTTCTGTGGAAAGGAAAACAACTCCTAAAGTACTTTCTGAGAAATTATTTTAAGAGAAAGTGTTTCATGGAACGTACCTCAGGAGTCTGTCACATCAGAGTGAGCCCACAGGAGATGTGACAGAGAAAAGAAACCTTTTCGAAGGGTCTCAGGTTATTGGGTAGGGCGAACAGAAGAGCAGATGCCACTAAATCACTCCAGACGTGTTGATTGGGGCTGACATATTGCTGAGAAAGTTGAAAAGGGCTCAGGTAAGGCAGGAGCTTCCAGCAACTTAATGGCACGAGGGCCCCACTTGTACTCAGTTATTTGAGCAAAGGCCCATAAGAGCTGAGGGAAGGATGCAGGAAGATATTTGATCAGGATGGGAAAAAACAAAGCCTTTACTCCCAGAAACCTCAGAGAGGGCCTTTGAGCTACTCCAGGAAAATGCTGATTGTTTGCTGTTGCTGATTTTAATGAAGCATTAAAATGGCATCTCTGTACAGTGAACATCTCACAGAGAAAGATGAGCTGTCCTCGGCAGGTAACGCTGCAAGACAAGGAAGCAGAAGGCACACATCAAGTGCATTGCTATTCTAACTGCCTCTTTACCCCTGTGAAAGTACAGCGCAGGTGTGAGACATCTGCAACTGGCAAAATTACATTTCTGAATGGGACTACAACCTTCTGCAATTTCTACATTTTCTGTATACTAGCGGTTTATGAGAATTTATTCTTAAAAGCTGGGACCTCAGAGTGAATCACCACCACTGTTTGTGAAGCATATCTTGATACAGTTTATTTTATTTTAGTTACTTAGATCTGCAGATTTGTCTTTGTTGCTATGATCTGAATTTTCTGATGTTGTTGCTTCATGACAGCTGAAATTCCACCGCTGGTATTAAGATGTGCTACATAACTAATGGCTCTAATATTTTCTTCCTTTATTGCTAGGTCTTTACAAAAAGAGTTATTTTCAAAATATATTCCTATAACTTTTGGTCATGAAATGAACACTATCTTTTGAAGAGTGTTTCCAATCTCTTTTGCTTGGAAAAATAAACGTATATATTATTTCTACCTTAACTTCCTCCTTTATTGAGCTTTTTCTGGGTTCTTTTCTGCTAAATTTCAGAGCACTGCAAATGCCTAACAGAGTCTGAATTTTGTTGCATGTATCCCATCTTCCTGGTCTGTGATGAAGTTATCCTTTTGCATACATTAGTGTTTTTATAGCTACATCCAAGAGAAAGCATTCTCCTCCTTTTTGCATTTGCAAATATTTGTAGAGTTATACGTAACATGCAAACACCCTTGTTTGCCTCTTCCTTTGTATATTTATATATTTAGGTAGGAGCAGCAGGGAGTTACCAGATGCTACCCCCATCTCCTCTACATTCTCGTTGGCCTGCCAGAGATCTTTCACCTGCTGCTACATCTCATGCCTTTTGCGGCCCTTGACTGCTGTCTCTGCAATGCCATTGACCTGAATATTCCTGTTTTCATTTCTGCCTCATGGAAACATCTGCTCAGCCCCTTAAACCACGCAGGGAGCAGGGTTTTGTTCAGGTGTCAGAAAGGCAGCAGGATTAAACCACTTCAATGGGTGCATGCAAGCACTGACAACTTTTAGTAGAACAGAATGGGGAACAGGAATTAGTGCTTGGATCATAATGCTTTCTGTGCAGGCAACCATAGGCCTCACTACCAAAAGAAAAGTATTTGATATTGGGCACCAACTGCGCATTCAAAATAGAAAAGGCAGCAGGCCTTCTCTTGATGAGTTTAAGAATTCCGGGGCACATTCTGTCTCCTTTTGTGCTCACTCTGATTAGTCCCTCACTTCCTTTATATTCCTGCTGTAACTGGGAGGGCAGAATGTGAGCTATACAGTAGTGACATGGATGGCAGAATGAAGTCTACAATAAGCCACAAAAAGTACAATACCCCAAAAGAAAACAAAATTACTAGTATAGCAGTGAAGAACATTGACACTGTGCAATTAAATGGCATGACACTGCTTAAACAAAAGAAAAGCAAAACCACTAAAATTAAGTTACTGTATTTGTCATTTATTTGAGTTCCATTATTTTACTACACCTCCCTGGCATGTTTAAGTTCTTAGGATTTTTGGTAAAAAGACTGGATAAATAATCTGTATTTTACCACTAAATAACAGAGTCCTGAATGCCTCTTTCCTGTCTTCAGCAATATAAACAATTTCCAAAGCTCCTCTTCTGCACTGTGTCCAGTGCTTTTTCTATGCTAAATGTTTTGTTTTAAGCACACAGAGCTACAGTGCCCAACTCCAGCACTGTGTAACTTCATGTGCTTTAGTTTTTATAAAGAAAGAATTCTCCAGACTTTGCTTAAGCTGAAAAGCCAGTTGCCTGAGCCTCCCCCAAATCTGTTATGACATCATTAGATCCAAATGGATTCATGTGACAAGAATGTGAATATTCAGGTCACGGGGTGAGTTCAAATAATTTTTAAAGCCTACTCCAATTTAAAAGTGTGTGTGAAACTAGGTTACTCTTACAGTGACTAAAGCTATGAAATACTGCTGTCTTTTTAAGCATCACAAGGGATGGATGCCAGCCTGGCATCCCAAGGAATGGTAAATTCTTAATGTGAAGAACTGGATAATACATCATTTCCAAAGGTTGGGGGGAGTGAAAAGCCTTAAAGGACACAGCTGAAAGCCAGCTAGTGCATATCCTTGAGATGTTCATACAAGGACTCTGTGATGTACAATGCTAAAAGAAGAGAGAACTGTGGAGTCTGTTGAGACAAGGTACCTCTGTCAAAGTTAATAAGAAGTGAGGTTATCTCACTGCTATGTTTAGGTCAGAAAAACACTGGAGTTTCTCAGAAGACACATGGCTAAAGAGATAATGAAAGAGCTGAAGAGTTACCACTTTTCCCCACAATCTTTCCTCAGTATGAGAAGATTAATGATAGAATTCTATCACTCTGGAAACTATGCTAAGGCACATATAGAAAATAAGAAGGTGACTGGTAACTGCCAGCATGGCTTCACTAAGGGCAAATCACACCTGTCAAATTTAGTGGCCTTCTATGGTGGGGTGACAGCATTGGTGGATAAGGAAGAACAAGTGACGTCATCCGCCTGTCCTACAGGACACTCTTGTCTATAAACTGTGGAGATTTGATGGATGAACCATGCAGTGGATAAGGAATTAGCTGGACAGTGGCACTCAGAAGGTTGTGGTCAACACAAGCTTGACGTCTCTGGGGGGAAGACCCCATTGTGGCCCTCCAGTACCTAAAGGGGGCCTAAAGAAATACAGAGAGGGACTTTTTCCTTCCCATAAGATCCAGGTTTAGATTAACTACTTGGAAAAAATTCTTTACTGTGGGGGTGGTGAGGCACTAGAACAGATTGCCCAGAGAGGCTGTGGATGCCTCATCCCTGAAAGCATTCAAGATCAGGTGGGATGGGGCTTTGATCAACCTGGTCTAGTGGAAGGTGTCCCTGGCCATGATGGGAGGAGACTAAATGATATTTAAGGTTCCTTTTAACTCAAACCATTCTACGATTTTATGGTTCTGTGACAAATGGCCTCTTCATCTCAGTGAAATAAGAGGTTCTTTTCTTCTTTTTACCCTTTTCCTTTCTCTGTCTTTTTTGCTTAGAATTCTGACTATTTTAGGATACTATAGAACTTTCTTGATCCCACTGACAGTGTCATTTTTATGGATATGTGCAGTGTCCAGGCACTTTAAAGTAATATACCTTTTAAAAATGTAAGTAAAGGCAGAACAAACAAATCATGTCAAAACCTATGTGGCTATAGGGATGCAGTAAAATTAATTCAGGACTGAGGGCTCTGGTTGGGTTGTTTAAGCTTAAGCAACCTGTTTAAAACAGGTCTCCATAAAAAACACATACTGATGGCTCCATGTGTTTTGTTTCCATGTTTCTACCCATCCTTACCTGGCTAGGCAGTGGTTTTTCCTTTTCATTTTTTTTCTCTGAGCCATGGAGAGAGCAGCATGGGACACAGAACAGTGATATATTGCCACACTGATACTTGGATAATCAATAACTGAATAATACAGAGAGTCCCTTCCTCTTACAAAAGAAAGATGGTAATGAAGAAATCTCACAAGAGAGAGTCCCTTTCTGCAGCCTGAGTGCAAGTTCTCTTACTCAGCATCTGATCCAAAGTCCAGGATGGATATAGAAAGTATACCCCCTGTTTCCTCTTCCATCTCCCCCTTCTGACCTTTTTTTTAATGTTTCTTCTTTCCAGTCAACCAAAGAGTCAGAAATAGATCCAGTTTTGCTTTTAGTTTGTTTGTTTGTTTTTTTAACTTTTTTTTTTTTTCTATTTTGCTTTGACAGGGTAACCTGAGGTTTTGTTTTCACTTCCTGACTTAGGTTTGCTCTAATACGAGCCAAGACGCACACCATGATTTTTGAGTGGGATATAAATTAAAGATGATGTTTGACTGGTCCCTCCACTTCTGCCCACTGGAACTGGCCTCATCCTGCAAAGCCCCTGGGGCACTCTATGAGTGTTCTGCACCACAGGGGACATGTATAAAGCAGAACAAAGGTGCAGTTGCAGTAAGTGTCAATAGATCCCTTGCAATTTTCATCTGGCTGGTACAGTGGTGGTTTTGCAGCAATGAGGATGTGCATTTCCCTGTGCAGGGGCAGCCAAAGCAGATACAGAAGGTTTCTGGAGATTTACAAATCCATACCATTGTACATTTAATACTTTTCTCAGCAGAGTAAAAGTTGTCAGAGACTGGTCTAGCCCCTCCTCAGTGTGTTCAAGCTCCTCAGACTTCAAAAGCAAAACTTTAATTCCTTGGCTTTTAAAGCAGGGTCAAATTCAAAGTAAGTCTGCATGTAAGCCTTTCATACATGCAATATAGCAATATTCCTTCCTTAGCTGAGTGTCTTCTTCTTTCTCCATAAATAATCTGTCCTTTATTTTTTGAATTTTCCAGGTTACTTTGACCTAGCAGGTTGTTCCTTGTCACATTTTCTTCCTGTCACATTCCAAATTGCCAGTACCTATATTCTATACATCAGCAAAACTCTATCTGGAACTCTTTTACACCTGGGAAAGACAAGATTAACCATCCCACCTTCTTCCTTGATTACCAGAGCCATTATGCTACCTTTTGCCTGATAATCCAAACAATTCCTAATCATTTACAGAGCTAGTCATCAAATTCCTGAACTCTTTCTCTTCTCAAAGCCCTCCTTCTTCAAAGTCCTGCATCTTCAAATAGATTATATTTATTCTGAAATGGCTGTAGCTCACTACAGGCCATGGGTTTTAGCCCATAAGCAGGGAGAAGAGACCCATTTTTCCTTCCTTCAAGCAATTTCTGTAGTTTTAAAAAATATTATATGCTCCCCCTTGATTTTTTTTTTTAATTTATTTTTTGTATTTTGGCTATGCAGTTTCAATTTGGTCTGTGATCTCAGATGCCAGTTTCTAGGAACCTAATTGTTCTTGTAAACTGTTAAAGTGTCTCCACCTGATTCAGATCTTTCTTTAAGTGAGGGTTCCAAATTCAATATAACCCTTTAGCCTTGAGACCCCTTTGAATCTTTATCAAAGTCGAGCAGAATGGAAATACTACCTCAAGTGCCCTGCTGCCTCCCAGTGTGGTATTTGGATTCACCACAGCAGTGTGACATTTTTAACTCATGACTCATACGTATTAGCTCGTGGTTCAGTACAACCCCTGACCCTTTCCTGTGTAACAGCTTCCCAGCCAGCTGCTCCTCATTCTTTATTTATGCAGTTGACTCAGCTTGCCTACGTGAAGGATCACGCACTCCCCCCCCCATTCCCTTTCAGCTCATCTTCCCCAGGTTGCCAAGATAATTTTGAATTCTGCTCTCGTTGTCCAGTCCACGCAGCTTCCTCCCTCTCCCCTTCCTAACACCTCGAGGATGGGGACTGTTAATGAACAGTGGGCAGTACAGGGCAGCTCCAGCACCACCCTGGTTTGATAGGAAAACTGATAATCGCCTTCTGTGGGCAAGTTTCAAACAATTTTAAACGTACACACTCTGCCCCAGATCCCTGCAGACCATACTTTCTCTGCTTTTGAGGATATCAGGAGTGACAGGGTCAGAAGACTTCCCAAAGCCAAGACACGAGGGATTCGGTACTTCTGGAGTGCTGCAGAAGTGAACGAAGTCTGTTGGTTTGACACAATTGCCTCCCCCAAAAAATCCATTCTTTGGGTGGAGCTTTGGTCTCACATCTCTCCAAAAATTATGACTACCTCATACAGCCATATTTCACTGGCTCCTACAATTTTTAAAGATAGGGATCTTTATGATAATGATCATCTCTGACAACACCACACCGACCTCACTTCCTACAACTGGATTCAGACTCGGCTACTCTCTGTGAGATTACTGGCAACATCAACTTGAATTATTTAGGAGAACAAAATAAACTAGTCATTAAAATTATGATTTTGACTCTTTGTTAATATGAGGAAATGGTGGGGAAAATCTTTCTATCCATACTCCCTGATGATTTATTATCTTTTTGAACAAAAAAAAAGCTCAATTTCAGCTGTACAAAGTATCATCACTTTTCTAAATTTTCCCCAAAGCCATTATTATTTTTCCTGTAAAAAAAAAAAAAAAAAAAGTATTTTTCAGAAAATCTACCTTTAAGAAAAGTAAAAAAAAAGAAAAGGAAAAAAAAGAAAAGGAAAAAAACCCCACTTTTATTCTAGACTGCACAGTCTCAGCACACATATAACTTAATTCAGCATGGATCCACAGTACATTCCAGACCCATCAAGATAACTTTGCCCATAATGTGATTTTCAGTGTTTGTGAGAATAGGTTATTGGTTAAACAGATGGGGGAAGAGGGGAGTGAGGAGAGCTTTTGAAGTTATGAGATCATAGAAAATTTATTCTGATGGTCGAATCAAGGGACTTGAAAACTGGTAATAAAAAAAAGGATTTTGCAATTTCTCATGTCTAGTTAAATTTGTATCTACTCAGGGCATTGCCCTTATACTACAGCTGAAAAACCTGTAAGACATCCAAGGTTATGCTGCAGCAGGGCACCTTCCCTGGCTTCTAATAAATTTAAACTAAGAGAGCCCTGAGATATTGAGACTAAAGCTGAAATTGTCTTCTGTCTGACAGGTTAAGGAAAGCAAATGACCCTACCCGAAAGGATGAATTTTGCTGAATGGGCACACACTCTGCTAAAAGATACTTAAAGTGATGCCAAAACAAATATTCTTATTTGTGACTGCAATTATCATTTATATTCACTATAAAGCACCGGACAGAGCAGAAGGAAAAGCAGCTTTAAAAGGTGGGGTGTTCAGAAACTGCAGCACCAAAGGATAACTAAAAGCTTCAAGTCATTTAGCAAAGAGTACTAGGAAAAAAATTAATTCTTTGGTTTTGACTGAGCCAGGTGACACAGTGACTTGCTGTGAGCTATTCCAGGTCCTTGTATCTAAAAGCCTTTGCAGGGATGAGTCCCCAGCTCTGTGTCCTGGCAGAGGCAAAGTGCCCAGAGTAAGGGGGATGGACATCACCACCTGACCCCAAGATGCTTTGGTTTCAGCTCTTCCCCTGGCTGGCTGCCCACCAGGAACTACACTTCTCTTACCCTGACAGATGTCCTTTATCCCTCAGAAGCTGCAGTGACAGACAAATTGCCTGTCCTTTTATCCCAAGGATTTCCCTTCCTCCCCCGGCACAAAGGACACAATTTGTATCATTTTGCATCTGCAGGAGTTCTCATTAAAACTTGTGGACGACTGTCCCTATGATTACCCAGCTTTTCTAAAATTAAGGGCACAATTACAGGAAAATAAAAACTGTTCATGGCTTTCTCAGGGTAATAAATATGTATGCAAATAAACAGATAAAACTCCCTCAGGTTTTTAGAGAATTTCCACACACCAAATGGTTATAATTCTGCTCGCTTGATCCCAAATAGAAGCAAAATACCCCCCTTTTGTCACAAGTTCAGCATGCCAATGTCTGTTGTTGTCTCATCTGTTATCTAGAAACAGAGATATTAAAAAAAACCCAACAGTTCTAGTTTTAAAAGTGCTGGTATGCGCTAATAAATTTTTTGTTTGTCAGAAAGAACAAGGGAGGGGCTCTGTAAGAGCTACAGAAGTTTAGCATTGAAATAATCAGTTTAATAAATCCATAATAAATAAATATTTAGTATTGAAATACTGCTACAGGTATTTAAATAATTATTGTGGAGGTACATATCTCCTTTTTATCACTTACTTCAACAATTTTGATGTCAACCGTTTTACCCCAGTTCAAAACCCAGACTTGTGAATTTATTCAGCCTCACAAATCACACGTGGACACATGTCTAGGTCGGGCAAGTGTCCTGTCCCAAACCCACAGACAAAACTCCTGCCTCTGTCAAAGGGGGTTACCCTTCTGTCAAGCTACTGAGTTGGGGTATTTTTAGTCAAAGAATTGTCTCTCTTCTAAACACAGCTTCACTAGGCCACACTAACAGTAAAACAACAATAATAATGATAAAATTCAGCAAGGCATAAGAACTTGTAGAACAGTAATAGTGGTGATTTTGCCATTTTTATGAGGCACTAATCTAGTTGCCTCATACGGAAGCAGATTATGGTCTCATAAAACAGCACAATGGATCTATGGTATAATGACTTTAGTAGGTGCAGCAGCAGCTTTACTACAGCTCCTCTCTCGACAAATTGTATGATGTAGGGTGATAAGTGCAAATATAAAATCAATCTAAATTTTATTTGATTGTGATTTCCACCTTATCAGGGCAGAAAGGGATCACAAGAGAGGGTGAAGTAGCAAAGACAAATGCAAAAGCCCGACCCACAACAAAAGACAAGCTAACACTTTCAGCTGCCTAGCTGTAAAAATATTTCAGCAGACGCACAAAGCACTAAAAGTATTTACACAATTCATACAAAGTAACAGCTTTAAAAGCAAGTCATCAGCTACACAATAGGAAAGAGTAAAAAGGTAGAATTAAGTAAATGGAAGTACCCCTTCAGAAGCTGTCATTTGTATCACACCAGCTTGTTTCATTTCTCTGTATGAAAGAATATCAAAACCCTACCTCTTAAATGACTATATCACACATTTTATACCAGCCTGGGAAAAAAGGTAAAATTAAAATTTTGCTTGATTGTATATTTTTTCTGCTTTGTGTACAAAGGAGTAATTATACATATTTCATTTTATTTCCTATACATATAAAAAAATGGTTACTAACAGAATAAGACTCAGTATCCCAGTTATTTACAGTACAAAGAGTGATAAACAACATAGAGTGGCTGTATGTATTTACTGAGGCACTGATCCAATGTTCAAAAAGTCTGCTGAATGCCTTCTTGCATCAGCTACCAATATAATATCATAGTATTACCCCTATTTTTTTGTGTCAATTTGAATTTAAAGATCAGAAAATGGTCTGCTTTTATTTTAGTGGTTGTATAGCACATAACCTTGTGAAATCCAGGTTTGCAGTTGTAGTGTCTTGGTTCTAAATGCCACTGTGCTTCTACATAAACCCAAACCTCTCTGTTCATCTACAGCAGGACTTTGAAAACTGAAGTTACTCCCCAATTTTTCTAAACTTTTCATTGGACTTACAGCTCTATTTCAGAGCCATTAAAAGCGGTTTGGAGGGACTGTAACAGAATAGTTATTATTGTGCTGTGCTTCAATAGCATTTCAACTTTTGACAGAGCCCTATGATGTATAAGGTATAGGAATATCCTTGCAGAATCAGCCCCACTTGGTCCCCTTTAAATGTTGCTTTGAGTTTTGGACTCTCCTGCTGCTTCCAAAAACCATTTGCCTCAAACAACTCCCATGGTTGTATGGCAGGCCCTCATAAAAACTGTAATCAGGAATAGCTCTCCACTCCTCCCCACTGCTAAATTACTGTTTGTGTTCCAGGATTAAGACCTTTAGGCACCAGGAGAACAAGTGACAGTACCTGCCCTGAAGAGTTTATAACCTGAAAGATAAGTTGTGCAAATTTCTGGTATCTCTTGCTAACAAGCCTGCTCTCTGGAAATGGCCTCTTAGGCATCTGAAAGTGCTATAAAAGCTTACTCTCCCACATATTCTCTTCCACATCTTCAGCCCAGAAACTCCACGAGTCAGCTGCTGCCTTCCCTGCTTTCTGATGCACCAATAACAACTGCTCACCACTGTTTCCTCACATTGCCTGATTCTATCTTCAGACATGGGGTTTTTTTTTTAATAGCATCATGAAATTTGTGTGCTGAATGAACAGAAGGGGCAACCCAGAAAGGGCTTTAAAATTACAGACCTTGGCAAGTCCTGCCTCCAAAACTGTGGTTCATAGAGATGAGTAAAATGTGGATTTTTGGTGGGGGTGAATACAGCAGTCCAAGGAGATTTTAGCAAGACTTTAATTTACTCAGCCTTTGAAAGAATCAGGTGAAATGCACTGGCATAGCTACAGTCCTTTGCTGCAGGAATTTACCTCAAAGTTGTTTGTTTGTTTGTTTTATGCAGCCTCATCTGTTGCTGCAGGTTAGAGCCATAATTATAGTAAAAATTATAGGTGACAGCCAGGAGGGAACATTTCAGGCATTTTAAGGGTCTTATACTGAGCAAGGTAATGTCAAACAGCAATGTCTATGGTGAGACCAGGAGAAAAAAGACTCTTTGATTGAAACTGGGCTTGGTAACAGCTGTAGATGCAGAAGACCTGGTGGAGCACAACAAAATGTGTCAGGAATGCAAGGGTTAAACACATAGGACATTAAAACACACATACCCAACAGAATCAGAGATGAAAACAAGGGAATCTGTCTGTTAGCAAATAGAAATCCATGTAAATATATATGTCATAAATGACTAAAAGAGTACCTAAAGATCTCTGAGGTTTTAGCTGCTGGATTTTCTCAGCCTCTCAACCCTTCCTTTACAGTTTCCCTCTCTTTTACACAATCAGAAGTAAGGCCATGAGGCCTGGGCAGCATGATGTTATTGCTGTGGTTTTCAACAACCAGGCAGCTATCTAGCAGTGAGATAAACTGACACAGATGCAAAGTTATCTTACTTTTATGTAAATTCCATCTTTGACCTGGGTGCAGCTGACGGTGCATATTTTATTGTGTTCACTGGGTTTTCATTAGACCCCTTGTCATTTGCTGAAAGGTTTTTTAACTTCATTTAAATCTCCTTGTGCCTCAGAAATGTCAATAAATGTCATTGTTATCATCAGTTTTGTCCTGGGTTGACTTTTCTGAGTTTTCTGTCTTTGGATTTGATTAAAATTGGGAAATAAATAGCGAATAACATATTGATTGCAGGCTGGGAAAGGTTGCAGATAATTTATTATCTGGTGAGCATGATACCAAGGTTTTTTCTAGCAGAATCTTCAGGCTAACAAAATTCATTCTGATGGGAAAGTGGGGTTTATAGCTATTCTTTAGTGCAAAGTAGTTTTTCAAGTCTTTGCTTGGTCATCTATAGACCATAAATCAAGTTAAGATCAATGGTAGTTACCTCATACTGTTAGCTTAGTAGACTTTAAAAAAGAGGCTATTAGAGATTATTAAACCTGAAATCAAAATGCCTTGCTTAGAGGGGAAAACAACAACAAAAAAATCCCAAACAAACAAAAAAGGAAAAATCAACAGACATTGTCTGTGAACATTAATCTAAACCATAATTCATTTTATTAGCAGTAATTTCATTATATTGCTTTATCCAGCCTTAAAGAAGAGCAAGTGTTTGGAGCTATATGTTCTAAACTGACATTTTACCTTCTCCAATACTGCATCACTAGCCAAGAGAGTGAAAACAACTCACCAGCACATGCTTCTGCACTTTTCATCATACCAGTGAACCCTCAAGAATGTTCCTACTTTCAAATCTTTCTGTGACTGGGAAAATCTGAACATAATAATGATGATGATTTAGAGAAAGCCAAATGAGACAAAACCTGATAAGACATCAATCAGGTTCTTCAGTCTTTCCTGTTTACCTCTCAAAGAGTACCTGATCTAATGCCCATTTAGTCCAAAGAAGCTCATTTACAATTTCAATAGTAATTACAGTTAGAGTCTTTGCCTCTTACTGCTGTCGCAAGAGGAGACTGCTGCTATTACTGCAAACCAAATTAGTAATCAGAAAACATATTAATATGTCTGGTGGGATGAAGAATCACCATTATATTTCATTCCCCTGAAATACCAACAGTGTTGCTGTTTATTAAGGGTACAGGGCAGCTCATGGAAGCAACTGTTCTACCACACAACAGCAAAGAGTGCCAGAGTGCCCAGAATGTCCAGAATGCCAGCAAACCCACGAGAAGCACCACCAGTAAGAGAGCTGGACCCCAGCAACAAACCCTCTCCCCACCTTTGGCCCTCCAGAATCACAATAACCATTCTGGAGCTCAGATGGGCTTAAAGACTGGATGGCAGTGAATGCCATTGATAATAATTCCCAGCAGCACAGAAGAAATATATTCCAGAACTATCCGAGACACCCCATTTTCATCATCTCTAAGTCCGTGAGGATCCTAAATCTACTCCTTCTCACTCCACTGAAGGTAAGGAACAGTCACAATCCCCTGTTGTCTGTTTTTCAGACGGAACATTTTGCATTATATGGGATCGTTGGCTGAGCAGGTTAAAACTAGTTCTGTGATTACTATAGCATCAAATTCAAAAGACCCTGAATTATTCAAACATTTCTCTGCATTGAACAGACCCGGCTCCCTGTATGGCAAGTGCAGAGTAGCAGCAATACATAACCAGCGCAGCAAAAGGCATCAGTTTAGACATGTTAGTAATACATATTCTGTACATTAATCATTCCATTTAAGAGTCACAGATAAACAATGCTCAGCAACATTTATACACCCATGATATCCATGCAGGAACAGCTTGTACATGCACCTATCTCCAGCTTCTGATCGGATTTTGCAGGCATGCCCACAGTCAGGAAAGCTGCCACTCTGAAGTGCGACTGCCAGCCAAACAACATATTAAGAGATGATTAGTAGTAATACTGTGCAAGCCATTCCAGTTGTATTGAAGGGCCTGAATTCAGTACCTCTGGACAAAAACAGTTAAGTGATACGATATGAAAGGATTAATGTTATCTTCTGGGCATTTATAAAGACTAAACTTGTTTTCATCCACAAACTTTGTGAGCAGTGGGAGAGCAGAATTGCCATTTGTTATTATTAAGGAAAGGACTCTTGTAAAAAAAAAGGACTAGCCAGAAAAGCTGTCTCAATGATAACAGAGAGACAGAAATGAACTGTCTAGAGGCATGATGCCCTCATGTAAGGTATTGAGCTACATGAAATTTGCTCTGTGTTTTATTCATTTGTAATGTAAGGGGGTCACGGTGCACTTACTAAGAGCCCAGATGATTGTATTGCTCTTGAGCTACTGCTGTTTCACTAATGTAGGAGCAGTAATGTAAAGCATGTAGGAAAAACAGCCCAGGTTTGAAGGTGAGCAAAATGGCAGAGCACAAAATCTACCCTGTGCTTCCATTTCAAGCTGAACCACAGCATTAGCCTGTGAACCTCAGTTCCCAACCTCATTCCCTCTGTACCCAGATCCCCTTCTCCACCAGCAGGATCCTACGGTGTTGTTGTTAAAGAAGAAACAGGCTCTTATATGCAGTCCTTTGGGGACAGATTCTATAAAAGTAACTAAAAGGTAAACATTACTGAAGCTGTACTGTTTCTCGCCTCAAATTATCCAGACAGTGCCAATGATCCGAGCAATAAAAGACTACTACTCATTGTCAGTTGCAATAAAGAGGGAAAGATATACAATGGAGAGTTATTTTGAATAGAAATGTATCTGATGTTTCACCTTCCAGCATTTCTAGCCAAGCTAGAAATGGATTTTCAAGAATTCTAAGAGATTTCAGCAACACAAATTCCACTTAAACAAAAGGGTCTTTTGCTCCTAGTTGCTTTTCCCTCTCCTCATTAAGTTTAAGATATTATTTTCAACATTTTTGTACCTTGATTACAAATATGAGCAGCATTTCCCAAGGTACTATTAGAGTTAGTCACCTCATACACTGCCCAAATATTAATACATTCTAGAAACTTGGAAAGATTAAGTTCACATGCACCAGTTTCATGCTCTGATCACTAAGCTGCCCTCAAGTGTTTGTACGTGGGGGAAGAATGAAACCTCACTGGTACAGGCAACACACCTGGCTCATAAAAATACAGAACATGATCACAAGAGGGTCATTTCTGTGAAGTTCACACCTATCTTGAACTGCTGAAAATTAGTGTAAGACATCTAATTGAAAATATAAGTAAAGAAAAATCTTGGAATAGCAGCTTTTTTTTACTTGAGCATTATTATTCTGTGTTTCCACTGCAGCCTCTCTTCTTTTCATCATTGTGTTTCAGGCAATGACAAACCCTTTCACCTTAAAAACAATGAATGTGATCTTTGAAATGGTATGTGGGGGAGGGGTACGCACATATATATAATTTTTTTTTCTGATTTCCCAAAGCAGCCACTTAGCAACGATTCCATGACATCCCATCTACTCACTGGGCAGCATCTGTGTTTTAAACTGCAACATTGCATCACTTTAAAGCTAGAATACAATAGAAATGCTCCCTACACTCACAGTTCTGTGCTAATGCCTGCTGCTGACACGGAGGCAATGCCCAATCAACTGCCTGAGCAAAGCGTTTACAGACCCCAGAGATGCTTCTCTGCCCCTGCCGTGATGAGAGGGCAAAAGGAGAAGGAACAGAGTCCATTAACAACTTGAGGGGGGATGTCGAGGGATTAAATATTGTTCTGGGTTTAGCATGAGATGTGGAATGACTCACAGCTCCTGCTGATCCACTGGGAAGAGAGGAGCAGGCTGCAGAGACAGCCGCTGAGGAGGAGACTGCAGAGGGAAGGTGAGCAAACGATGCAGTGGAGAAAGAGCAGAATTCTGCCCAAGGTTTCAGGCACAGCTCATGTTGGGAAGAAACATGGAGTTGTGTTGTCTCGCACGTGCTTCCTCCTGAAGCCCTTGAAGGGTGCGATTTCCACTCTTGCAGTTCTCCCTGAGCCCAGGGAAGGGACTGATCAAGGACACACACTCGCCTTGTTTCTCTTGATTTTCCCTTTGCCCACTGCCAGTGAAAATACCCAGAGTATGGAGGGACAGCACGTGCCCTGTAAGCAAAAGCAGATTCTGTCTGCTTGGCTGAGTAGCACAGAGCCATAATTTAGTTCCTTGTGACCAGATGAAGCTTGAAGTTCATCTCAGAAAAGGGATCTGGAAAGCCCCTTTTCAGGCATATGTCTTCTAAGGTCCAGCTGTGGCAGGGAGCAGAACAACTTCCCTTACATACTTTGTTACAGTTAAACATCTGGTTCTTAACCCTTCTCTGCCTTGCAGACACCTGCATCTTTTCATTGTTCATTTCACTAAACCACCTTCTTCTTCGAATAAGTTATACTTCAGAAAACCCTTAGCAACTCTGAGCATTGTAAAGTTTGTTGAAATTAATCCAACTCATTAATCAAGAAGAGTAAAAGCACACCATCCCTGCACTCTTTTAGTGAATGTCACAAAGTGTATAACAAAAGAAATGCTTAATTACACTGTTACTAAGGCTTATTCAGACCCCCACCATCCTCCTCATCCCGGTACAATAGCAATAATCAAGCTAATCAGGAAGCTGGTGTTTATAAATCAATTAATACATCAATTAATGTACTGCTTAATGTGCTGCCTAGAGCAGCTATTACTGGCAGTACATGGCTGTTAATTGCTTCCTTCCTACCCTACTCTCTCAGTGGGAATCTATTGGCAAAGGGCACCTCTCATGTTCGTTTTACTGATACTGAGAAAGATGCTGGACAGTTAAATTTGGGGGTGGTGGGGTGCAGCAACCCCTGAGCCTCTCTGTTCCACTGCCTCAAGAGAAAACTTCCTCATTGACATCCTACCATAAGAAAAGGGTGAAAGAAATTGCTCTGGCAACATAAGACACGTAATCAAGGACGTTGCATTTCAGCCTGCATCACACTCGGCTCCCTCTCCCCTGGCAGCAGGATCAAGGCCTGCCGAGGGACGGCGTGAGTCACCATACCAGCCTAAAAATTGATGCTGTAGGATGGATGTGACATGTCAGCAGGGACCCTACACCTTTCAAAAACTGTTAAATGAGTATTCTGTGAAGTAGCTGTGAATAATTGCAACCTGTTTTCCCTCAACGCAGCAGCACTCCACGAATCAGAAATTAGCTTCGGAGGTGTAGTCACAGAAGTCACAAAAAAAGTTAATGTCACAGTAAGGGAAAGGACCTTATGGGCCCCTGTCCATCAGTCTTCTGCCCTGATCAGTCTCCTGCCTGGTTTAACCCCTCATATTTTTCCTGAGATTCACTTCCTTTAAATGTCAGTACACAAAACACAGATTTACCAATCAAGAGCAAGCTTGATTGCTGGTGAAACTTGACAATACACCTTGGAAAAGTCTGTCACTGGTATAAGATGTCTTGCCTTATTTTTCCTCTGATATAAAAATACAACAATAACCTGTAGTTTTAAGCAAAATGGTAACGATTTTTGCACAATACATTTTTCACACCACCACACACTTGATTCTTCAGCATTGGTTAGTTCAGCTTTCAGTACCTATTAGATATGGCTGTACATTAAAACTTACATAACACTATCCATTTGGATTACAGCTGAGGTTTTTTGGGTGTCAGGGTTAGGATTTAGTTTCGTCTTGGGCTTCAACTATCCCTCATTTTGTTCTTTTTTTTTCTTTTTTTTTTTTTTTCTTTAAATTTCGTTGAGGTTTTTGTTTGTTTGTTTTGACTTGTTTGGGATTTTTTTTTTTTTTTTTGATGGGGGGGTGTTCTGGGGGTTTCTTTGTTTTTGTTATCTGTCCATGTAACAGACTAGGGAAACAGCACAGGCTAAAAAACAGATTTGTTCAGTTCCAATCTTCATCTTGCTTTCCTCTTTTCTTTTTCTGCCTTCCCTCCCTAAAGTGGGAAGACACCATCTTAACTTTCATTCTTGCTAAAAAAAGGCTAAATAAGACTTTTTTTCTCCTATGAGAGGTTATTATAGACTAGCAATCAAATTATAATTCTACTTAGCTACATAATTGTTCTAGTTAAGTTATATTACTTTAAGCATATGACATATCAGTTCATTGGCTTTCTATACAATTAGACAACAATGAATAAAAGTAATTTGTTGCTATATTACATGCAGACACTTATATGAGGTCTTGTTATCTTCCACATGCCACAAAGAGTTTGGTACCTTTGTACATGCAAAAAACACATAATGGTATGTGGAAATGATTTGCCTCTTTTTAAATTCTGAGACACCAGAGTTTTTTTTGCACGGATCTTAAAAGAGTTTATGCAGCTCTTCAATAAAAAACAGCAAATCATAGACAAATATAAAACAGAGTAGCAACAATACGTTAATACTGAATATTCCACACAAAAACCAAAAAACAAAACCCCAAAAGCCTCCAACCCCCCAAACCAAATAATGCAAAACAGATAGGTGACTCCAGTCACCATCAGATAAGGTGATAACTCTGAACAACATCTTTATGATGTAGGGCAACAAAGAAGATAAATACACACCACAATGCACTAAAAAACAAATGGGAAAATAGGATATTCTAGAGCTGTGAAATTAATGGTAAATTTGGAATGGATGATACTTTCAAAGGCCCTCTGTACTGACTGAGCAGTGCTTCAAATGAACGGAAAAGGGCTCTCAGCAGCTGAGGGATCTGAGCGAGTTCAGTACTCAACAATTTTAGAAAGCTCTCTCTGTAACACACAAACCCCAGCAGTTTTCAAACTTGCAAAACACTGATTACATAAACTTCCACTATCCAAAATCCTGGGTTTCCAGTACCGGTGCAGTTTGCAGCCATGTCTTTAATGAGAGATTTGCCAAAGAATCCTTTTTGTCTGGGGTTAGCCACAGAAATACAAAACTGTTTGGAAAACCTGCAGCCTATGCAATCTCACCACGGGAAACAAGGGCAATAGCTCAAAACTGAAGGAGCATGCCATTCCCAAGCAAAAATGAAGGTATGTAGTCATGGTTTGAAGCATGATAGATGGCTTCAGATTGCAACATGAGAAAATAGTTTTAAAGCCCCAACACCCTCTCTCTACTGGGGAGAACACCTTCTCCAGGATTCTTTTTTCCCCCAGCTGCAAAAAGACAAGGTGTTTTTTTTTAATTTAAAATGAAACTGTTTCACAGAAATAGACTATTTCATGCCATGAAGTTTACTTTGTACTTTTCAAGGTATTTAAACAAACAAACAAACAAAAAAATTGCCACCTTTCAGTAATACACAAGACCTTTTAACTATATCAAGTACCTGCTGTACAGTACCAATAATTCAGTAGAACACTATGTGAAGAAAAGATTTTACATAGACATTTGCCTTCAATTCCTTGACCCTCTGACAAGGTCTAAAAAAAAAGAGTTCATTGCTCTTAAGGCCGTGATTCAGCACAGAAACACGATCTCCTGCAGAACGATAGCTTACACAACCAGAAACATTCTGCTCCTCTGTGAACTTTTCTTTAATGGACTTCACAGAACAGAATTTGTCAAGTCTGGAGATGCCACTGATTTTCAAATACACCAAAGATATATTGGAGGAGGTGCTGGCATGATTCACTGTTTGCTCTGAACTAAGACATAGACGGCACGTTTCTGGACAGGAATAGTGAAATAGTGCTAGCAAGGCAGTGCTGAAGGAGAGCTAGCAGAGGAGAAAAGGAATTTCCATACACAATTTTTAGGATGAGAAGCTGGAAGAGGATAGGAAAAAACCCAAAAAACAAAAAAAAAAAAAAAAAAAAACAAAAAAAAAAAAAATCAAACAACAAACAGAATGAAAATTGGATCCAGCCAATGGAAAAAGAGACAACAGTAACCAAGATTAAGGAAAGAATTAAAAGAAACAAAGAATTCCAACAGTTAACTTAGCATACTATGGGCACCTATTAATAAGTGAAGAGAAATGGAGGGAACAGCAGCACACATTTTGCCACTCTGGGGTTAAAATTGACACGTAATGCATATATACAGAAATACTCAAACAGATTGTAGTCTTAAAAATACTAGTGAATGCTCCTAATTTTGTAAATAACAAAGCAGTAAGAGAGAGGACACGCAGTAAAAAAGCAGACTGATTTATATGCTCCACTGAGAAAGCCTCTTAGTGCTGGTGACAAGAAAAGAAATCACCAGACTGAAAATGGACGTGCCAGTTCTACACAGGAAAGACTTTCAGAGTCATGGACCATTACAGTGTCTCCTGTGAGGAGAAGCTCAGGTTACACTTCCTTATCAAGCAGAAAAGGCACCAGTCTCCTGACTGAACTGATACATTACTCCTGAACAGCTCCAAATCTTGCTTCAAATCTAATGCATCACTCTTACCAAGCAGCTCCAAATCCATCACAAGTTACTACTGAAATGTGAAACAGTGAGAGAAGTTTGTTGGTAGAACTCAGAAGACAGAAAGAAAAGAAGGACAGACTGCACTTTCCGTCAGTGAGAATCAGCTGACATTTTTCTGAGGACTGCTCAGAGATGAAATCATGAAAAAATACTTCTTCTGGTAAAATGGATCAAGACAATTATAGTTATTTTTTGGCAATATTGCGGGGGGAAAATAACCCACCAAACCCTCAAACAAGACAAAACATAAGAACAACAATAATATGCATTAACACTATCCAGAAGGCCAATGGGGAGTTAAAATCACTTTTATAAATACAGATTGTTCAGTGAATAGCTTTGCCTAAACATCAACTCTATAAAATAAGGTGTTTTTTTCTTCCCCTCTCTCCTCTAGCACAGGTAATTATGTACACACAGGATTCAAAGTTATCATAACTATCTCATATGAAACATCCATTTAGTGTGCTTAAATCACTCAACACTCACTATCCTAACTATCGCCACTGGAAGAAAAAAAACCTGACTTATCTTTTATTCTATTCATTCTTATTACTTTTAGTGTCTTAAGTGTTCCACCTATGGGGAAAGATGCAAATGGGAACTTTCTTTGTACTTTTGATTATCTTCTGTTGTAACAAGTGCTCTAGGGATGTTAATTAAAGACTTTGTAATGCCTCCTGTCCCTAGCCAAGGTCATTAACATGGTAGAACACACATTACCTTCTATGTCTCAGAACTGGAAAAGCTGCATGGGCTTCAGCCAAAGCAGAGAGGGTAGCAGGTTGAGGGAGGGGATTCTCCCCCTTTGCTCCACTCTGGTGAGATCTGGAGTGTTGCCTCCAGCTCTGGGCCCCCAGCAGAAGAAGGATGTGGACCTGCTGGAATCAGCCCAGAGGAGGTCCACAAAGATGAACAGAGGAGCACCTCACGTACAGAGACCGTCTGAGAGAGCTGGGTTATTTATCATAGAGAAGAGAAGGCTTTGGGGAAACCTGATTGCTGCCTTGCAGAACCTAAGGGGGATCTATAAGGCAGCTGGAGAGGGAATTTTTCTGAAGGCAGGATGACCATCATAAGTTTATTTTGTGAAGCTGAAAACAAAACCCTTGAATGATCCTTGAACATAGCTGCCTTTGACATATTAGTACAATCTTTACTGTTAAGCCTCCTAGCTGATTTGCCATGCAATAGATGTAAGATTTTGATGAAATTCCTGGCTTGTTTCCTACAATACATAAATGACAGCATATCTTAAGTACTATTTCTGCAGCGTGCAAGCCACAAAGTGTTTTTCAAGTAATCATGAAATCTAAAGTGGGTTGCCTACCATGACTGAGTAATGTATTCTAGAGATATGAGTGCTTTTGTATATACAACATTGTGATTTTCTCTTTGATCTCAGCTATCACATTTAGAAGTATCCTAATCTTGGAGTTTTAAAGCTCATCTTGAAAGTTTATCAAACAAAGCTTTCATGAAGGGTACATAGACACTTGGGTATACCACATATTCTGATTTCTTCCCTTTGGTAATCATCAGCCTCTTCCTCTCCACGATATTTTTGATCAATGGCCACATCTCTTCACTGTGCTTCAGGCAGCCCATTTTGAAAACAGTCACTGCCTCCTTAAACTGTTGTGAATTTTGCAGTTTATTTAAGGTAATTAGAAAACAGGAATGGGGGAAAAGAAAAGCATCCCCAACAATTTTCTACATGTTGCAATAAATTATGTGTCTCTACAGAAAACAAAATACTTGGAACAGTTTCAAAATGAACTTGGGTCTGAAAAAAAATCAAATTGTTTTTAATGACCAACCACCATAGAGCCAAAAACACTCTAAAGTCAGGGTAGCAGAATCCACATTTCAAAATTTCTCTCTACTTCTCTTTTTTTTTTAGTGATAATGACTTGATTGACATACTCCCCAGAGGGGTAGACTTCTGAGCACTGATAATATCACAAGCAGCTGAGCAGATTCTTTCACTAACTATTTGAAATTGCTGGGTATTGTAGGGTATTCCTCTGCTAGTGCTGACAGTAATGAATACCTGGTTTTGCACAGCTTCAACCACATGGGGGAATCACATTTTACTGTCTTCAATTTTCAGCTGGTAATCTCATACATGAGCATATTTAATACCCTCCTGATTTGTACCAGAACACCCACTAATAACTTCTCAAGCACACATTTTCAAATCTTTGCACTTGAGGACTTCACAGGCGGGGGGTAAATTACAAGGATTTGCCTTCTAAAGATTTATCAGAAGTGCTGCTACCCCCTACCAGTGTGTCTCACTGTCCATGCCATATTATAGACCTAGAATTACAGGAACTACCATAAATCTTAATTTTCTGGCCTTCCTCATGGGAGCAGATCTTGCATCTGGAATCGAATGCACAGCTCCCTGCAAAAAATGGACACGTTTTTCTCCCTATCACCACCCTCTGTGTGTGTCCCCACAGAAATAAAACAATAAACCTCACAATATCTAGGTGTTTATCCACTGTGAAGTTTTTATTGCTGTTACCAATAAGCTGCCAATCCAGGCTTGGTGACTTTCAGGAACATACACATCATTTTGCAACACTGATGGACCCCTGAAACTGTAGACATGTCTTTGTCTCAAAGAACTGTAATGACAGGTTTCATGGGCTCTGGGATCTTGATAACACTTTCAGCCTCTGTCAAATCCCATCCAAAGGAGTCATGAGGTCTTATCCCTTTCTTCACACCTGTTTTGACAATAACGTGGCACTCATAGCTGATTGTTGCTCTAAGTATCCAGATAACATGTCATAACTTGGTTAAAACATCTGTTATTAATTTACATTGGGAAACAGCCAGCAGGAGCTGCTGTGTTTTGGTTTGTGGTGTTTTTTTGGTGTTTTTTTTTTTTTTTTTCCCAGCACTGTTCTTGCTGTGTGGATGCTTTGGGAAAATGATGCAAACACTGTTCACCTGGTGCATATTTAGGCCCTTCTCAGTGACTGAACTGAGAGTATGTAAAGCATCTGAGAGGACAGCTCTGCTCCTTTAATTGCAGTCAACACGTTAACCACATTATCTGTGGAAGCAGATGGGTTCTGACAATACTTTTTCAAATCTTACTGAAACACAACAGTAGTCAACACAAGCGAGGTTGTGATCACTCAGCTATCAGAATGATCTGGCTTGTTCAACCATCTCTTTTGCAGCACAAAGTCTTGATCTGCTGGTAGCTTTTTTTGAAATAATTTTTTTGTTGTCACTCAAGACACTGTGGCCCTAGAAGTTATGAAAGATGCATCAGAAGCTTGGTCTTTGATTTCTACACAGGCTTATAAAAACATTTGCAAGTGGTTCCTCCTGGGAATGTGACACTTAGACTGAATTTTATATACAACCATCTAAATGCTTTCTTTCAACCACTGAACAGAGAAGCAAACACAATAAAGGGTTTGTCTTCTTTGTGATCGACTTCACTCCAAAGTTCTGGTAACCTGCTTGTCCAAACCGTACAAAAGTAGATTCAATTTTAGGTTCTTAAAGTAAACCAACCAGATTCCAGCAGACCAAAAGTGAGTTGTTTCAAATACTTTAATCCAAGGACAGTTACCTGTATTTCATTGTGCATAAGACTGTGCTGCTTTGGTTCTCCTCACCATATGTAGTCCTTCAATACTATATTTCAGTATCTTGCGCATCCTAAAATTTCTCCTTCCTGCTATGTTACAGAGCATACAATGCAGACCTTTAGTTTTCATGCTAGAAAAAAAAAATCAAAAACCACCAAAACTTCTTTTATAGGCTTCTTGAACAATATTTCAGCTGTTTTGAATTCTGCAAGAAACCACACACATACAAATAACCTTGTTTAAGGTGCAACAGTGGGACCCAGGGGTGGTCTGGATCAACTTCTAAGCAGTGCTGAGACACTTGCCTTCCAGAGCAATTCCACATTTTTCTCTTCAGAGGCATTATTACAGTAGTGCTGGCTTTCGAACTCATGTTGCCATAGCAAACACTGCATATTGTCTCATTATTATTTATGCTTTGAATGCTTCTGTAGGCAATTATTTCAAAACTAAAGTATTTGCATTCTTGAGAGTGAAATGGTGCTGTGGGTCTTTGAATTAATAACCCAGCGTGGTTCAGCTAAATCAGTTCTTGCATTTGACTGCTGTGGGGGTTTATACTGCTTGGCTGGGATGTGCCTATTGGCAAGATGCTGGAGGGTCATTTTTAGAGGAGAGAGATGATGGGAACTGAGGGCCTCACAGGCCACTTTTGACAAAGAACATGGCGGGAGTTTTTGTCGCTTCTGAGAGACAGCAGGAAACCTCGGGATGCTGAACTTCCCAGTTGGTTAAAAAAAACCCCAAGATCCCACAAAACAAAGGTATCCAGTATGCACACAAGTCAACCCTCCTTAACTCAGCAAGAGTCAATGGATTTAACAAGAGGTTAAGTACCTAATCAAGTGCATTACCACGTGCTGAATAAACAGTGAACAGTGAGTTTTCTCTGAATGTAGTAAAGCTGCACACATTTTAATAACAACAAACAAAGGGGGGAAATAGGGTTGTGATTTAGGATTCCCTAACTTTCTAACTCCATAAAATTGCTCTTCTCTTGTACAATCTATAAAAGGACCGCATTGCCTTGTACAGAGCCTCGGGATCTGCCAATCCTTTGTAACAAAAAGCATGGAAACGTGTAAACATCAGGTATTCTCACCATCAGTGTGTTCACCTCCCTTCCCCCAAATAGCTCTAGGAAATTTTTCTGGTTACTCACCTCATATATGTAGTGTATGTACCACAGAACAAGTAGAATGAGAAGGAGAGCAAAAACCCCACCTGTGTTTTGTTCCTGTGAACTGTGGAACAAAACTTGGATCCAGCTTACGTGCTAAGTTCCAGAGTCAGACAATACCCCAGAGATGAACAGAAGACTGGAAAACAACACCTTTTTTTCCAATTCAGTGTTTTTGGAGTTATTGTGATGTTATCTACGTCAGCTTTGAATACAACTGGAAGATTCTCCAACAAGTAAAAATGCAAGCAAATCAGCCTGAGTTTGCACCATGCATCATAGTAAAATCCCTCAGATGTCCTTCAGTCTTGTCTTTTTATTTATTGCCAAACTTTACTGTGGTGATTTTTTTTACATACATTGAAGGGCAAGACCTGTTCTTCGAGACTGGATGGGGCTTGGAAGATATTATGATTGTAAAGAGCACCTTAAATTTGTATCTAAAGTTGTTCAGCTGACAATCCTGCTATTTCTGGAGGGATATTTGTTATGCAGCTTTGGAAGTGACCCATAAGAATTTGTGTGTCTATTAGGATGTGACATGGTCAAATAAAATTGCATTGACAGCTACATACAAGTACCTTTCTTTGCCTAAAAATGGATATATAAATGCCTGGGAGAGCTCTTTAGTTTCACGTTTATTAAAATAATTTCAATTCTTGAACTCCTGTAGGGGAAAAAAAAGCTGCTACTCACAACCACTTATTTGATTTCCGCACAACTGAGAGTTAGATTTATTTTCTTACTGTATCTAATTTCTTGTTAATATTGCAATTTTAAATAAAGATACCCTTGCAGTGGAAATACAGTTGTATGGGATTTTTAAAGTATTGGAAAGGCTTTGATAGCACTGTGGCTGTCTGAGTAGCCTTAATAAAATGGACAAATTGAAGGCTGGTAGCTAACAGGAATAATCAAAGATGACCAAAATAAATAACTCCTTAGCACTGACAGATTATTTGCTTGCAAAACAGAAAGCAAGGATATGGGGGGAAATGCAATTTTAATAGAAGGTTAGTTGAGTGCACTGCAGCAAGGAATTTGAGTGTAATGCAAAATTGCATATTGTTTCACTTGGCTTCCACACGGTTTCCTGCCATGCTAATGAGGAAAATGTCTTTAAAAGATCAACAAAGAAATATGAGTTTGTACCAGAGAATTAGATTTTGGACGCAAGGTCATAAAATTTAGGTCACACAGTCCAGTGCACAGAGCAGTGCTGATAAATTCTGACTGAGGTGGTAATCAGTTAGGATGAAAGGAAAACAAAGAATTAAGGAAAACAACAATTTTCACATGGCTGTGGTGCACTAAACAATTTCTATACTCAGATGTAATACAAATAGCTTAAAAGAAAAGGCAATCTGCAGTGTGATAGCCATTGAGCCAAATGCTCTGAAAGCTGAAGGGCAATGTTCAGATCCTTTCTATTTTAATAAATAACATTGGTATGAAACCTAGGAAAAAAAATGATAACAAGATGAGACCTATAGATTCTTAAAACAAAGACCTCAGATATTAGTTAAGCCAGCATATGACAGACTAGAGTTTTCAAAATTTAGAGGCTGCTATTTACCAACATCATTTCAGAGTCAAAATAAGACCAACAATTCCCAGAAAATACATCTGAATTAAAATGCTGGGTAGAATCTAACACAGTTCATGCCCTGCCAGTGTTTTCCTTTCTTGTATGAGTCTTCCTTTGTCTCACAGTCCTACAGCCTGGGTCTTACAAGTTTAAACATAATTTTTAATAGGAGTATGATGCAGCACTGGCTAAAGCTGATGAAATTCTTTTCTGCAAATATGGATTTTATCAAATAGCAGGGACTCAACCAAAACAAATACTAAAAGCATGTAATTTTCAGAATGAAATACCCACAATATTCAAATCATCTTAGTCTTTTAGAGTAATTCTTGTTTAAAAATCCTTAAAAATTATTGTTTCATATTAACTAAAAATGTATATGTATGAGATTTTTTTTTAGTCGTATAATGTAAGAAGTTGCTGAGTGCTCATCATTGGCATGCTGGCTGTGCATGCAAGCAGAGAGGCTGTGCTGAAGACAGAGGAGCAACACATTTGTTAAATCCTGATGTGACGTGATCAGAAAACAGCATTATGATAGGGCTTAGTAAGACAAACAACAAATGCTCCCAATCAGAGTACAGAAGCTTGCTCATTTTAGGACTGGGTAATGCACTGCCTCAGTTTCCCTCCTTTCCAAAACAAGTTGAGTTGGCAGGCTGTGGTAACTGTCCTTTTGTACTTTCTTTTTCCTTGCAAAGACTAATTACTTTCTATTTAATAGGCTTGGATGAGATTACTTACTAAATCCAGGTTCTGTTTTGTTTATACACAATAGTAGCTTATTCCAAAATCAACCCCATTCAGCGTCTATTCCTAATTTCATCAATGCCCAAGTCTCCCAAGGGTTCAATAGTTCCTGTACTTTTTACCAATCCCTTACAATTCCATTGGGAACCCTTCTCAAAAACCTATTACAAATGTTTTGCTCAGAGAAAAAGAGTCTGTATGGTTAGTTTTTGCTTGTATTTCACCAGTACCCTTTCAAGTTCCATACAAGGTTGATATGTTCTGTCTAACAAAAGTTCTGGGGTCTCTTATTGTGCCAGTGACTAAGATATCAGTTTGTCTTAGATGCACCTGATGCAGCCTGCCAGCATCATGAGATAGATCTTCCACCCCCAGACATCTAAAAATTCCAGCACCACTTTATCCCACAATAGTATATCTCAGACCAGTTGTCTGGTCCTCAACTTCCAGTATTCCCAAAAACGGATAAGATCTTTTGTAGAAATAATTTGGTAAAAATGCCACAGCTCAAGTTGCAAAAACAACAACAAAAACAACAACAAAAACAACAACAACAAAAAAAACAAACCAAAAACAAACACAAACAAACAAACAAAACACCACTAAAAAGCCGGACTGCTGCTTTGCTTTGCTCTGCCTTGCTTGTTGCTCAGGGAGTAATTTTTGACAGAAACAGTGCTATGACTCACTGCAGAAGGTGCTATTTATCATAACTATGTGTAGAAGACTGAGGATCCAGTTTGAATAAAAAGTCTGATTTGCATGTTTAATGTATGATAGTTTATATTTTAAGTTATTAATGAGTATGCCGATCTGAAGAAAGAAATTTGCTAAATATTTAATGTTAAACAAGCTTTGGATAAACAAACTGGAACAGAAGAAATTTCTGAAGTTGCAATCGCAGCATTTTTAAGCCATGAGTTTATCAATATTCAAATACATGTAGGAGATGTTTGGGAATCTAAAAGCAAATAATGATCTTACACTTTTATAACTCCTTTAAATCAAAAGGATGTCAAAATGTTTAACAAACTGCAGGCAAGGATCATTTCACCTATCATTAAACACAGACATGGCTGCAATGAGTTTTGGAAGTGCTTTACCAGCACAGAGGATCACTGAACAATAATACGGGAAAAGAATAAAGAATGCTGCAACTTCAGAGACTCAGCATCAGTAGGGATTTAATCCTCAAGGTTTATGAACTCACACGAGCATGTCTCCAAATGAAGGTCCCCACACAATTAAAGAAAATACAACCCATAATAAATTGGGCATACTGAAGGCAACTAACCAAATACACAGAATATTGTGGTTAGCCTAAGACTGTATTTTGAAAAGCAGGATAAGACTGAGCTCAATATTTATTTATTGAAATACAGCTTTTTCTCTCAACTGAGAGACAGCATCTTGGTAACAGACATATTCTGTGGTTCTGGTCATATTGTAAAGTAAATAACCAACGCCCCAAAACAATTAAGCTTGTCAAATCATTAACAGCAGGTCTCCTACCCTTTATTCACGCCCTAAAAATTGCTTCTTTTGATTACAAGTCCTGATGGAACAATGTCCCTGGGATATTAGTGCATAAACATTGCCACTGCTCAGTGGCCCCCCTGTCCCTGAAGGGCTGGAGTACAGTCCCTACAGTTAGCTGGAAAACTCGGGACAGAAAGGGCAAAGCCAGGATTAATATTCACAAACCATTGCTCAGAAGCAATTTTGCTGAATTCTACTGGATTTGGCTCAGGATCTTATTTGGTTTGACCTTTTGCTGTTGGAGGTATTTTTGATCTTCACTGATTGGCACTACAGCTCTGCCCCTTAGACTATATGAATTCCTGCTTAAAACCATGAAAACAAACCAGCAGCTGTGATGAAGTAAAAGCACCCACTTCTTCAACCCTTGCCTCAAGGAACGCTGATGGGAAACTAAGTGGAAGGCAGTCCATCATAATGCACCCCCAATTCAGTTTTAATTCTAGTCAGCCTGTTCTTACCTCATTTAAAAGAGATTCGAGCAGAGCTATCCCTGCTTCTCAGCACTGTAATCTGTCCAGTTCATACATTTCACCTAATGATGCCCAAACCGAAAAATTCTGGTGCAGTCCCTTGGGCAAAGAGCACCCCCTCAAACAGATTTCTGAGGGAGACCAGTCCTCACTGGGTTGTAATATCAGGTTACTGTGTTCTTAATATCTTTCCCTAGTATCCTGAATCTTTCACTCTGTGGTGCACCCTGTGCCACCTCCCACAGGAAGACAAAATCCATGCTCCTGTCTCCATCCAGCTACCCAACAGCATTGCCTTTGCAGGACTCCCAGAAGAGCTGGATGGTGAAAATTCAGTCTCTTTAGGCTGAATTTCCCATCCAAGTGCTGTAAGCAAAACATTTCTGCCTAAAAGGGCAGCCCTAACAGAAATCTGCCCATATGCACACAGACACAGCCTGGGTCTTAGCTCCTGTCAGTAAAATGCAGATAATTGGAGTGTTCCACACTACTCCAGATTTTGTGAAGTTAACTGTAGCACAGAACAGGAATTACTCAGACAGCCAGAGCAGTGGGGGGATCATATAGGTTTAACAGAGAACTACAGGGTTATTCTTTCTTCCTGAGTGTCTACTTTCCTCTTCCAACTGGTAGTACTCAGCAAGTATAGTCCATGAGAAAGGCAAAGTGGCTACCCAGCTGGAAATAGGCAGTCTCCATCCTGCCCTCAGGTTTACAATTCTATAATAAATTGGCACTCTGCTCAGCCAACCGAAGAACCAAATGAGTCACTGCTGATTCTTAAACATGACCTCATACAAAGCCAAAGTATCCTGATGTAGTTTACAATCCAGAGGAGTTAGATAACAGTGAGTCATCCTTTTACTCTGCCCTGCTGGGAAAGAGAAAAAAACCAAACCAAACCAAAACTCAAAAAAACCCCAACAAACAACAAACCTACCAAACGGTTAAAATGGAAAATTCCTTTCCAGCTGCACACATGACGATTGGTTTGGCCTTTATGTAAGAAAGAAGGGTCATGGTTAAGTGTGTCACTCCAGCTGTTGTTTCCAGGTGGCAAAGACAAGGTCCTTCCTTATGTAAAGCTTTCTCAAGTGTGTGGGTGCAGGCACACACACACACACACACACACACACATCTGCAGGTGGTAGAGTGGCATTCATTATTAAAAACCCCAAAGGAGATAAGTAAATTAAAGAGTCCACTCCAACAGCCGCTACTGGAATTTCACCAGAGGGTTTCTTTTCCATGAAATGAAGGCCTCTGTGGTAATAGACATTGCCTAGGTTGTTTGTAGAATTTTTATACCTTTTAATTAGCTAAGTTGCTTTATGAGAACTATTTTATATGAGTCATCTTCAGTAATTCTGTAGACAGCATATTGAAATTAAAAATTAATATGTAAACCAATCAGAGCTGAAAAGACCAACATATTCCAATTGCTACCTCAATTTGGCTGTAGTTTTGAAAATCATTATCTAATGTAACTGATTGATCACAAAAAGTCCTCTTCTCACAGTTGAAAGTGTGTGACTTCAAAAAGTGCTTACTGATGCCAGAGCTTGATCTTTTAGCAACATTTTTTCAGCATGTCAGTGATATGGTACAATTAGTTCCTCATCAAAAAGAAATGGGGCATCTCAGAATTGCATTTTTATTATTGCAAGGGTTTGATTTAACATCCTGCATACCTAAACACTGCCAGGCAGCTGTGAGGGAATATGTTGCATTGAGATCTATCCTTTTTATTAAAAACATATTATACCTTAAGGGAAGCGTGTTTTTCTACAGGGATTACTCTGCAATTTAATTACAGCAGACTATCCTCTCATTTTATGAGATTCATCGGAGCTCAGAAACCACAGTGTGATTTGTATCAGCATATCCTGCCCCATCAGAGTAGAATGGGTAGTTATGCTCTGTTCAGAAAAATAGTCTGGTTGGCAAAATTTCTTTGGACGAACTGCAGAAATGACAGTAACAGTGCTGCCTCCACAAGGAAACGTACATCATCCCACTAACAAACTATTACCCACTAGAAACATCTCAGAAACATGTGCTGGCTGAGGAAATATAGCACTTTACTATATCTTTTTTTCCTATAGAAGTCAGGTAACTGCTTTAAATTTCCAGAGCGGCTTTTCAGTTGTTTGGGGGTTTTTTTTGTTGTTTTTTTCTTTTTCTTGGGGCCTCCATTTTACAGAAACAGAAAACACTGAAGAAACCCTCAGGGAACAAAATATGTTTTTATGTATTTAATATGTCTCTTGTTTTTAACTATCTCTAAGCACTTCAGTTGCATAACACATAATATTCTCATCCTCACAGACACACACAAAGGGGGTTTAAATATTGCTGAATAAACCAACACATTTAAGGATATCTTATGCTGCTGTAGTCCTCAAGTAAGGACACAAAATAGAGAATTTAATCTGGAGAGCACAGCAAAAATTGGATTTTTTCTACAAATTTTGTCTTTGCAGAAAACATGCTTCTACCTAGCATGGCATCCCCATTTTATGAAAGGGAACTGACTATATACTTATGTAAGTCACAAACTCATTACATAGAGTGGGGGGAAAAGGGACTGGCTGAGAGTGGTAAGAAAGATTTTGTTAGTGAATGTTATTTCTAACACTTCCTAACTATAGAAAAAGCCATTCTTTTACTGCCAGGAAATGCCTGCATTAAGACAGAAAATAGGTTCCAAAAATATAAGCTGAGGGATCTCAGTCAAGACTGACAATTTGAACATCTTGGTTGTCTCATGGAGTCCTGTTAGTCCTGCTTTTTATTCCTCCAAGTAGTCCTTAGTGCCAGCACTAGCAGAATGTATGAATATATCAGCTATCTTCTCTCTAAAACAAATTTCCAGCCTAAACGTTTTTGAGAACAAGAATGAAACATGACTATCATGCAAACTAACAGTACAGATATAAAGAGCACAGAATTTAAAAAAAAAAAAGCAAACAAATAAACCTCAAAGTATCATTTTTAAGATATCACTCATGTTCTATGATATTCTTGAGATTTGTTAATGCTTGGGGTGTGTAAAATTGCTCATTTATTATCTGCCTTATCCTATTGTCAGCTATTTTTACTGTCAAGTCTTCATCTGGTAGTCATGTGCCAAGAAAGAATCATATGTCCTTGTTCAAGCATATCACAACTGACAGATGTTGCTGTCTTCCCAGCAACCAGTACACAAGGAAATGCTCTCCAGTCCTTGTTTTCCTCAAATCATGCAGTAGGCTTGCAGGAAAGGCTGTCTTTGCATGCCTTCCCTCTCCATACTGAACATCTCAGACAGCATTTTAAAGATAAAGCAGAAGGAAGAGGGTAAATGCTGCCTCCTCTGAATCTGGGCTGAAACAAGAAGGGGTGCAGAAGGAGGTTGCTGTGTGGGTAGTCTTGGCATGAACAGTAAACAAGTGCAGAACAGCAGGAAAGAAACAGTTGGCTGAGGGGAAACCCTGCTTCTCCTGTCCCCCAGGACCATGGAGAATTCATGAAGGACATAAATAATCCCAGAGTCCTTTTGCAATGGAGTAATTATCAAGCACAGAGTTTGTGACTTCCCTGCTTCAACAATATATCGGGTTAACATTCCTTTCATGGGTATATACTTCCCCTAAAAAACATACATAATGCCCAAAGGCAATCTGGCAAACTTTTAAAGTGATCCCAAGGAGGAGGAATATTTCCTGGGGGGAAAGTCCCATGACTTCCTTTCCTGCAGCAACAGCATCAGTTCTCTATATCTGTCCTTGATCTGATCTGGAATCTGGTCTCCAAACAATTAAACTGACAGAGGGAAAAATAATGGGGAAATTGCCAAGAAAAGGGAAACCTTGTATCTGAGCAGCTGTTTTGGCAGTATAGGTGCTGAACCACTGGCACTGTCAGTGAGGCCTGGGACATGGGATTTCTCTGGGCAAAGACCATAAAATGATTTATAATTTGAACTTGCATTATTAAAAAGGGGCTCTGTCTCTTTTGAAAGACGTTTGTGTCTGTCAGTCATTCTCTCGATTTTACAAGGTATTGGCCTAGTTGGAGGCCAAGTTATTAAAAAATAATCTTCTTTGTTGTTGTAGTTATTGAACTGATGCTATCAAAAGGACTCTATGATTTATAGCATGTGTCTCTAGGGAGGCTTTAGTCCATACTTTTTTTTTTTCTCTCCTTTTGATGTACATTTACGTTTGCCACTCAGTAAGATTCCATTTCTCTTTCCTTGTGTGAATGCAGATTCTTGGGCTTCTCTGCCATTCACAGTAATCTCAACTGGAGATGAGTTCAGGCTGTGGTACATCTTTCTTTCCTCTTCGGAATTTTCTAAAACCATCCTCGCAGTGAACACCTTGGCAACAATATCTCACCCAGGAAATGCTTATATAAAAAAACTCCATGACTGGTTAAACAATCTTCTGTGCTTTCTGAAGTTTTGAAAGCAATATTTGAATGCCCCTGGCAGTTATTCTGCCTTGCTTCTGTTTGCCACTTACTGTGGAAAGGTCACCTGCAGCGTGTAGGGGAGCATGGTGCACACAAAGCTGTGTTGGCCCCGGCCACTGCAAGGTCTGCAACTGGAAACAGTGCAACCCTAGTAGCAGGGCACAGTTGAAAGAACAAAAAATATCTTTGCATAGCACCAGGCCTCACGATGGCTTTTTAAAGCCAGTTCAGGACATGTCATGCAAGGCTGTTGAGCTGCCCAAAGAACATCAAAACTCACACTCTGTATGTCCTCAGCCTACAGGATAGACGTGGAAGGGACTCAGCCATTTACAACCAAACATCAGTCTGCTTTTGAGAGCACAGCAGGACTTCAAAAGCCAGATCAGGACCTAAAACACCTGTCGTTCAACTCTTGCAGACCTCTACTTTGTTCAACGCACACCAAGTAGAGCAGCACTCAGTACAAACAAACCACTGCTTTAAAAAAACAAGCCAAAAGTATTACATTTTGTCCAGGATATTTTTAAGGAGGAGAGAAACGTGCAAAAACTCAGAGAGAATTGTTGCCTCACACAGATACAGTCAGATAAGAGTTAGAGGCCTCCTGAGCTCCTCTGGGCACAGCAAAGCAGGATGCCCACAGAACTGCTGATTAACAGCATTTTACTCTGCAAGAGGCAGCCCCTCCTGGCTCCCCGTTCCTGATGAGTTCCTGTACCTGGGGAGCTGTTGCCTTTCCTAATGAAAGCTGGCATGTGCTCCTGTGCAAGGCTGAGGTTCTTTTTGAACTGGTAACTATGCCCTCTCCTCCTTCCCCTGACTGGAAGCACAGCTATTTGGCAATACCTCGATACAGGTCTACAAGGAGATGAAATATTCACAGTCAATGTAGAGAAGCATTTACTTCCAGCCAGTGGCTCTTCTGATCCAGTTTCTGTCACTTAGAATGAATCAAATAATTTCTTACACTGACATTTCTCTCCCCTGATGCTAAGTGGAGTCGAGAAAACTAGCACAGATCTAGATATTGTAGAAATCTGAAATTTGATGATGTGAAACCCTAATCTCCCAAAGCTTCCTACATAGTCAGTAGAGAAAGTCATGCATCTTAAAAACATTTCTAAGTTAGGCTCATACACTGCCAAGCACAGCTAAATATTTCTCTAGGAAGAAATAATCTAAGCCAAAGAGAAAAAAAAAAAAAAGTGAAAACAACCTTTTTGGGGGGAAAACAGAAAGAAGTATTAAAAAAAAAATACTGCAAAACTAACAGAGAACTTTGTCAAGCCTTCGTAAGTTCCTCAGGAAACATTTTTCAAAGCATTCTCATGCCTTTGCCCCAGTCCCATACCTCTGTAAGTGTTGCTGACTTAAAGACAAGCTCAAGACATTAGCATGAAAAGAAATCTCAGTAGTTCTTGCCACATCAACAATTAACCCCGTATACTATTAAGTCCAGACTTTCAAGGTCAATTATCTTGACCAGAAAGAGTTGACTCATCTTGAAGATTTGGGTTTTAAGCTATTTTATAGTACTGGGACATGTGGTGATACTATGTGAAGCAGGGACCAAAACTTTTCTCTCTTTTCTGCCATGGAATGCCTAATGCATAGGCTGTATAGTGATGTTCCTATCATTCTCTGTTTTCTCTGTGGCCCGACAAATCTTACAGTCTTTTCTGAAAGTTGGAACAGCTTCACTGTGAAGGGTGTAGTGTGGTTTCTCTCCAGCCTTGTCCACAACTGAATCTCCTCAAGGAGATGGAAAATACAGAATTTATTTTTTACTGGTTTAAACAGAATTTACATTTGTCTACATCTGGTATATGGAAGGAGGTTTCCCAGGTTTATTTACTTGCTGTTTGCAGCAAGTTTCACCACCACTGGCAGTACTCATGCTCAGGTCTGTGTAGATCTCCAAAAAGGCAAAGAGAGGCCTTTTTCTTCTCTCCTTCATACCTCACTTTACACTTCCTGCTAGGATATCCCCTTTCACTCCTATTCCACCTCAGACAGGGGTCCCAAGCCAACATGACCTCCTGCAGCTCAGCCTAACGCCATCCTTCTGAGAGGGATCCCAGGAGCAGGACTTCAGTGATGCCCACGAGTCCCTTCCAACTCAGCACATTCCATCATTCTAGCTCACCACGTGAGAAGCCAGGGAGTGAGGTGGTTCTGCAGCCTGTAACAGCAGCCAGCAGACAACCAGCAGATCAAAAGCCCCACACAGGCAGAGCTGCTCCCAGTGCCAGCCTTCCCTTCATAGCACAGACCACAGACTGTGTGATTTTTTTTGTGTGACAGGGCTCTTCCTGAGTCACGGGGGAAGTTTCTGCATCCAGGCAGGTGCTCCCACAGTCCCTGAGCCAGCATGGACAAAAAAGAAGCTTCTCAATAGCACCTACAACTTAGAAAAGACAGAAAATCTTACAGCAAAAGGGGGAGGCTGAGAATGAAAACCATACAAAAACTAGTGTTTGGCTTCATCTGTGAGAATCAACCCTCTTACATGCCAAGTAAAATGGGCCCTGAGAGAGCTTCTGTCTGTGGGGGTGGGTGAACACATGAAGGGCGAGGGGCTGAGGAGGGTGGGATTTGAAGGCTTCTGTCTTCCCTGCTGTGCTTTCCTCCATCCCATTCATACTTGAGGGAATGCTTCCATTTCTGTGTCCATAGAAGTTCCTGGAGGAAGCGAGCCAGACTGTTCCTCAGCAGGAACTGTCTTTAAAAAGGGATATAGTTTCCTTACAATACTTTCACTTCAGGGTTATTTTAATCTGAAGCTTAACAGAATATGGGAGCTGTTTTGGTTAAAAAGCCTCAGTGGACTAGAAGCATATCAAAGGACCTGAGGAAGATTTTTGTCTCTGCTTCGTTGAAAAACTTCTAAGTCTGCCTTTCTACTTCAACATACATTTTAGATACCAGTGCCTGTATCTGAGCTATTAATAGCTGATAGGTTTTGAGCTGGAACCAAAACCTTAATTTCTTCTCCTTGCCTAAGGTGACCAAGAATTCCTCTTCAATACCAATCACTCCCCAGCAACAGCTTCAACAAGCCAATATGAAGCTATAATCAGTTTAAATTATTAAAATATCAATTTAACAAAACCTAACAGAGTCCATTAAGTATTCTTGGAAAATTCAAGAAGTTGTGCAAACACAATGTGGAAGAAAGTCTGCTTGGACGATAAAAACTGTTTGTTATGCCTAAACACATTATTTATGTTACCTGACATTGTAGAACTTGCAAAGTGAATAAAAAGCTAAAAATCTGACCTGTGATCTTTATGTTAAGGCTACCCCAATGACCTCCCTGAAGTGTATGGGTGTAAATGGGGTAAGCATTGCCTCTCCTTTCCCAAATTACAACATCTATTCCCTAGATTTCCTCACCTTGACATTCACAACAGCAGACAGAAATCACTAGGTCAGTGCCCACCCAAAACCATTATAATTCATTGTTTTGAATGAACAGCCTGATTTTTCTGCCTTCATTCAATGTATGAGCATGGCTGAGTGCCAGCTGAACCACAACGATGCCCAAGACCCAGAGAGATTATGTGGGTAAGGCACGTCCTGCAGCTGGGATGATATTCAGGAAGGGGCTGGATCATGCTGAGAGTTGCTTCTGCCACTTAGTAAATCAGTAGAATAAACAAGTATCCTTTATCTTAAGCTCTGTAAACCCAGTACTTTCACAGAGATTGGGGGAGGGTTCTTTGGGGGTATGGGGGAAAAAACCCACAACAAATCAACCAACCAAAAAAACCCAGAACAAAAACAAAATAAAAACCAAAACCACCTAGATAAATCTATTCATTTAAAAGGTCTGTCTGCCTCATTTCTGGAAATGTTGTTTGCAACAAAGAGGCTGTGCATTGTCAGCACAAATCTGCAAGGCTGCTTCGTACAAACAACCACTGTATCTTTTAAAACTTCAAAACTTCCTGATTCCTCCACTGATACCTTCAGCGGGACATTCACACTCTGCTCTGAACAGGCTGTTGCTGTCACAGTAAATTTTTAAGCAGGCAGTGGGAAGGGTCGACCCCATGAACACACACATTAGAGCATAGCTAATGAAAGAAAGCCAGGGGATTCTGAGTACAACAGCTACAACACAGACAGGGGCTGGTACATCGCTTATCTGAATACAAGGCAACCTTTCTACTGACTACAAGTGGCTGCTGGCACTTCTGAGCCAGCAGGCAAGGAAGAAGATATCTGCAGAGTGACTCTAGCATTGGAAATCACTACAAGAGATATCCACTGGCGTTCGGCCTGAAGAAAATACCATCACTGGAAAAGATTTTTACAGTATGACATTCACGTAAAGTGGGACTAATTTCGGAATTACCACTCACCACATTTGAATGAAATGAGATATTCTTCTGAATAAAGCTGTGATGCTGTAAGAATTATGTATTAATGAAATGTCTAGTGCTGAGAGAAAGATACAGTCTAATTTAGCTAAAATGAACATTTAGCTAAAATGTTTTGAGGAGAAAATAATGCAAAACAAATAAGTGAAAATCCAATAAGACGGATATTTTTGAAATGTAGAATACCAAAAAAAAAAAAAAAATTCATCCAGAAATAATTTCATCTTGGATGAAGTTCTTAAAAACAGACATATCTCAGTCTCTGCTTTGAAGAATGACTCGTGTCATCTTCATCGCTGATGAAGGGCTGAAGGGGCAACTGAGTAGCCCCATACTTGTAAAGCACAAACATAGGGAATATTTGAACTAGTAGTAAATAGAAAGTCTTTTGGTAAGTGTGAGAATTCATCTTGTATGTTTTGAAGCTCTCTGTTACACCCAGCTTTGAACACTTTGAGGAAATAACACAGTGTAGAGGGATACAAGATGATAAGGAATTAAACAACTACACCTTTACAACACTGTTAGCATCCACACATTGCTTGCACAAGGTCATAAACATATTAGAATCTGCAAAGCACAGAAGGATTAATGGGTAGCAATGAAATAGAGCAGACTATTCAAGAGAGGAACATAGGTCTTGGGTAAACAAAAGTCATCCCTAAGTATATGTTTTAAGTCAGCCAAAAATTCAGGGTAACACCTCCATATCTGCATTGCAGGATGCAGGTCAGACATTGGAGGACACCGCCCTGAAAACAGTGAGTTGGTTGAAGATGAGGTCAGATATCTCCTGTTCATGAACTGTGAACACAGAGTTACTGTTAAAAGGCCAAATGAAGTCTTAGGAGGCAGAAGGAGATGAGTGGTCCCAACATGGGTGAGAGAGCTGTTAGAATCTGTGCACCTATTCCAGTGCTTCATGACAGATGTAAAAATGCTAGCAACAACAAAAGGAATATCTGTGGGATACGTGACACTGTTTAAATTAATTGGCTTATTTATTTAAAAAAGATTAAGTTTTTATTTATTTATTTATTACTATGAAAACAAGGAATCAAGGAATGCAATCCTACTGAAGTTTCTGCTGAAAGGCTACTAGTAGGGGTTCAAGCCACAGTAGGCTTATAAAAATTCATGTTAGAGGACCCCCTTTTATATAAATTGTTAAAATGTTGAAGTGAAAGGATATGCAGGTGGTCAGAACAGATGATACAATGGGGTCTTGACTTCTAATGCAGACCCTGAAGAAGAGACTTTTAGTAAAGCTGAATAAACTATTTACTTTTAGAATCTGTCCTGAGCTAAATTAATTAACTTTCTGGAAATTTACAAATTTCCACTCATTCCTCAAAGACTTTCTATGGAGTTCAGACATGAGTGACATATCTGATAGAGATAAAAACGTGTTGGGTTTATAGGTTATCTTGAGCTACATTTTAGGTTATATTAAAATCTTTGTTTATTCTCTGTTCATCTAAAAAGTATCTGCTGCAGTGTTAGCGGTTCTCCACTGCCTTTGTTATTACATCATCAACAACACATTGCTGCCCCAATAACAATAATAATAGTAGCATTAGTGATAATAATTATAGTCCATTAAGATTCAGTTCTCAGAACGATAGACAAACTTTAAAGATAATTTTTTTTACTCCTCGCTATTACCTATAACAAAATAACGTTGCTTAAAGATTTTTCCTTACCAATTTGACTTCTCATATTGGATGCACACAATGGTTAGTTACAAGAGAGCTGCTCATTAGTGCTGTACTGTTGGCAATGATCACTGGAGCATTTGTGTTTTTACTAAAATAAACAATTAGCAACTGTGCTAAAGATATTGGATGTAGGGGAAAAGGGAACAAAGAAGGGTCAATGTGTTAAATTTCTGAGAAGCTCATAGGCTGATGAATGACCTCAGTGTTACATCACCATTAATTGCCTTGTAATAGAGCTTACACAGATTGGGACTTACTTATTTGTTTGTGAAGACAAAGGGGCTTTTTAGGAGGGAGAAGCCCACGAAAAGTCAGGGACAAGTCTCCTTAAGCATTAGGCATGCCATTATTCTGAAAGTGCTTTTTTTTTTTGCCATAAATATGTATGCCCTGTTTTCTGCGAAGACAGCAGTGGTCTGAATTACTGTTTTTAAGATTAGCAAAACCAGTTGCTTGGCTTCATTTTCCACCCACATATGCAAGATACAAGCCAAAATCAGTGCTCAGCACAAGCACTGCTACACCCCAGTGTATTTTTTTAGATCTCCTATGTTCACAGAATCACAGAATGGTTTGGGTTGGAATTGACCTTAAAGCTCATCCAGTTCCAACTGCACTGCCATGGGCATGGACACCTTCCACTGGACCAGGTTGCTCAGGGCCCCATCCAGCCTGGCCTTGAACACTTCCAGGAATGCAGCAGCCACAGCTTCTCTCTGCGCCCTCTGCCAGGGCCTCTCCACCCTCTGAGGAAAGAATTTCTTTCCAGCATCTAACACAAACCTGCCCTCTGTCAGTTTAATGCCATTCCCCCTTGCCCTGTCACTATCTGTCCATATAAAAGGTCCCTCTCTCCCTCCAAGACATGCAGAAATGTAATGTCTTTTCTTCAACTGAAGTCTAGACACTCCAATCTTTTATCCTTCTCTTTGCAACTGATAAGGAACACTGTGCTCTCTAATCATATTCTAATCACCACAGTGATTTTCATCCACACCTCGGTTAGAGGAGGCTTAGAAGATTATTACTCAATGATCACATGTATAATCCTCACATAAAAAGGAACAGCAACATTTGGGGGCTAATCCAACCTTGTCCAGTGATCCTTTTAAAGGGGAAGGAGGATAGCAGGTAAGATTTTATGCAGGAAAGGTCAAAACAAGACAAGTAGGTGTTTTGATCCTATAAGAAAAGGACACTTTGTAACTCTAATTTGACACTGAAGATGCAAAAAAAAATTTAAAAAATAAAATGAAAATAGAGAGAGAAAGGGAGAGAGAAAAGGTGAGTTGAGATATAAATACACAAGGTTTTAATCAACTCCTCCTCCAGAAAAGACCATTAGGCCTTCTTGGCTATGACTAGCCCATCAACATTTCCTTATCAGCAGTCTGTGCAAAGGTGACATGAAAACTTTCTCTCCCTCCCACCCTTCTTCCTCTGCCATGTTTCCAAAAAATTCAGATTAGCAGGAACATGAAATTCGCCTTTTTTCCTGGAAAAGTCCATGGGCAGCTTCCTCTGAAGCCTACCAGTAGGCTGGGCAGGATATCACTTTTGAGCACTGAGCCAGCACTGTCAGTGGAGCCTCAGAAGTTGGACTTCAGAGCTGCAGGTCATCCCAAAAGGCCATGGGAGCCTCAGCTGTGCACCCCTTCTCCACCAAAGCACTGCTGCTTGCCAGGCTGCAGTGCCAACAGAGAGTCCTTTTCAGAGGAACTGTGGTGTTATCTCTGTGAGCTGCCAATTCTCTGAATTCCTCATTATCTACGCATGAAGTCCAATGGGTGCCTGATGCCAGCTTAAACCACAAATCAGCACATCACTAGCAACAGGGTAAGTAGGTGTCTTGAATGTACACAAACATAGCATTATAGGCAGGCATCTGTTTATCTACTGGGCTGTTCTACTTTTGCAGCTACCTCTGTTATTTATGAAGTTTGAAAGTCCAGAAAAAACTCTTTTTCCAAGTAGGAATTGCCAGCCTGCCTGCTGCTGCCACTGCATAAGCATCACTAGCTGCGCTCTTTGTCTTCCAGAGGGAAGCACCTCTCCTTGGTATTTTAATTAATGCCTATACTTCACATTCTTCAGGAGCTTTTGGAGTGCTGTGCTAACTTGAGTAAATGTGGAATGACCTCATTTTTTAACATAACCTTGCAAGAGGACTTTCCATTGAAATGGGATTCGTTCTTGCTCCTGAACATAAAGTTCCAAGGCACGTTACTCCCCTGGGTCTCTCTCCAAGCTGAATTTCAGCTCTTATCTCTTGAATAGCACAGGAGTGAGGTAAAATTGCTCGCTGTGAAATATCTATATTTCTTCTGATTTTATAGTTCACAGATGTTCACATTAATTATATGTCTTAAAAATACCTGCCCCCAAGATTAACCTGCAAAATTTAGTTTACACACATACACAGGGCTTCCCTTTACCAATAAAATAAAATAAAATCAGTGGAAATCTCTATCTTTTTTTCATGTTAGCAGTTAACAAGTGGGTACTTCACTGACTGCCTTGAGAATGATTTTGCTTGTCTCTGCTTCTCTTGCCTCCCTCTACATTTTACTTCATTTAAATTCTCAGCCAATCCTAGAATTGTTAAAGATTGAAGAGACCTCTAAGACCATCAAGTCCAACCTTTCACCCAGCTCTGCCAGGTGCACCACTAAACCACATCCCCAGGTTCCATGTCCAGTTGTTTCTTGAACTCTTTCAGGGTTGGTGACTCAATCACTTCCTTGGGCAACCTGTTCCAATGCCTTACCACCCTTTCAGTGAAGACATTTTTTCCTAATATCCGATACAAACTTCCCCTAGTGAAACTTGAGGCCATTTCCTCTCATCCTTCTTTGTTACCTGGGAGAACTATTTTGCCAGTGCATGCACACAGAGAGGCCCATAAACTCTTTTGCTCTGGTATCCCCAGTTTTCTCCTTCATGTTTTGGGGGTTTTTTTAACTGAAAACTATGCTACTTCTTTAGGCTTCTAAATTATATCATTGCAAATGGAAAAACCCAGAAATAATCTTTGGCACAGATACTTAGGAGAGAGAAATTCGTGACCTTGTGACCTTAACTAATAAATATCTATGCTTTTTAGGACTTTTTCCATGCTAATTTCCAAGTTGATACTAATGCTTCTTAGCTTTTCTCCTGAGAGCAGGAAAAAGATGCCCTGATAGGAATTAATTATGATGCAGTTAGGACTAATTAAAGCCTCTATAGCTCCATTTACAGAACTCATAACACTTATGGTAGCCACTGCACACATAGAAAAAAAAACCCCACAGGGTCCAATCAGAGACAAAATGAAGCATCATGGCACTTAACTATTCCTCAGCTGAGCTGTGTCATTAATCTTTAGCCTTTTTTCCATGTTGCACAGTGAATATGATAGCCACTGACAGTCTTCAACATGGAAATGTAACTTACTGAATGCTGAAAAATAAGATAAATATATCTAGTCTTCAAGGTGAAATTTTACTAATGGGGCAGACCTGCCCTTCTTCATCCCACAGTCAAGACTTTTGCATATGTGGGTGCTAAATAATCAGCATATCCAAAATTACTAATTAATGCAATTGTTCACTCAATAAAAAAAGGAGAAAATTCCTTATTCACAGGCTCGTAAAATATCTTTATTTTGTTTAAGAGAAGATGCCAAGTAAATGAACGAGCTAAGCAAATCTCAGGCTGTGGTTGTGGAAGCTTTCATATCTGGATTGAAGAAAACTTCTGGGTTACAGATTTATCCTATCAGATCAGACTCATTAATTTGATTTGAGGTCTAAGAAGTCCAAACCATCTTCTCCTCTTTGATGTGCTTTTCTGAGAGATGGCTGTGGATAACATGGGCTGGGTACTGTTACCACATCCACTCTCATCCCTTTCCTCATTAGCAATGCTGCTTTCAAGAACTCTTGGCCCAGTTCTCTCTCTTTTCCCAGAAGGGATGGGAAAGTCTTCTTCTCTACTTCATTTTTGTCTTAACCCAACCCCTACTCCAAGAGCCTCTCTCAACTCTTTGTTCTTATAATCTTATCTCACCTCTAGGACTTCCCATCTCCCTTCCCTTTCTTTCCTGAAATCAAAATCAAAAACCAAAATTTCATTTGCATTTCTGAGAAATCATGAATTATTTCTGTAACTGACAACATAATGTGACATTCCAATTTACAGTAGGTCCCCAAAACAGTGGGAAAAACTGCCCACAGTATGAGCTCATTACACATTGCATATCTTAGGGAAAAAAAAAGCCAACATTTTTGTGTGGAGTTGTCAGAAGTGTTCAATAATTTTTCAGTCAAGACAAGACATGAATTTAACCTTGACAATATTTATCTTCTTTACATATATATATATGTATTCACACATACACACTTTTTAAAGGTGTAATGAGATGGGTAAGCAACAGAGGGGAAAAAGGCACCTTCACCTACTGAAATTATACAGAATCTGCACAATGCTCAGGTTTCCATACATCAGCTCCTGTAGGGGATTGCCCCTGGAATCCCTCATGTTTGTAGTAATCATAGAAGTTTCTGTGGGTCTCCCTTGTTGAACAATTTCCATATCCCTTTTCATTTAAAACTTGTTTATATACAGATTCAAATTAACTAGAAATCATCTGATTGGAATTCTAGATGCTTTTCACTAGCTCTACTACAAATGGATTTATTTGGAAAAATACATAAACACCAGTTATAGGCTGCTCTACATATCTGATGAAAGAATTAACTGCTTGTGCAGAGTTTGTCACAGATTACTGAAACACTCACGGCAACTGCATTTCAAACAAACTGAATATCCCAATAAATAATTATAGTTTCCTGAAAAACACGTATCAACCCACCTAAGGAACACCTCTAAAAGAGAAGTAAGAAAGAAGAATATGTAAACAACAGGGCTTGAGATATTGCAAGACTTCCTTTCAGTAGGCTGAGCCCTACTAATTAAAACACATACACACATACACAAATCAAAGTGACAGACCCAATATAAACATACAAAAAACCCCATAATAATAAATCCTTACACCATTAGGGACGAGAAATGAACAAAATGAATGTATGACCAATAAATGATAAGGCAACAAAAAGTACACTCAGTGAAGGTGCAAACATATCAGAGAGCCAAGTTCATTTTTTACACCACAGACTTCCATGTTGTAGTTCTTGTGACTGTGAGACTTGTCAGAGGGTCCATATGAAATTGAAATCATTGTAGAAAAAGTCATGACACGAATGGACAGCATGAACAGTAGGGGCTCACTGGGTCCAGATGGTGTCCACCCAGGAGCTCCAAGGGAGCTCGAGGATGAAGCAGACAAATAGTAGGTTATAAATTGTTATAAAACTGTGCTGCTACCTGAACATAAAAAATATGGTGTCATTAGAAAAGAATATAAAGTCAGGAAAAAGATACCAAAGGAATAAAATAGAAGTCTGATAACTGCATGTGGCCAGTTAGTAAAAGCCTTAATAAAAGACAAGGATGAACAGGAACTTGGACAAACATAATCTACTTGGAAAAAGGCAACATGCCTTTTCAAAGAGGAAACAGTGCCTCAAAAACCTGTTGGAGTTCTCAGTGTTGGATTTCTGCAGAAATCTAGATACAGATCACATATAACCTATTTAGTCTCCCAAAAAACTTTCCAACAAAGTCTTTCACTAAAAGTTTTTGGAGAACTGGAAGGACGTATACTAGGGGGAAAAAATCCTGGCCAGGTAATTGGGTTAACAATGGGATGAAGAAGATGTCATATGACTGGGTAGCAAGCAGTGAAAGAAAATAATCAGTGGAATTTCACTGGGACCCCTGCTGCTCTATATGGTCATAAATATAGCCTCCCAAAGGGGTGAGTGGGGAGCTGACACAGTTTGCTGACAATACCGAGTTATAAAAGTGGGAAGGACAAGACTCCTGAAAAATTGCAGAAGGGTATTATGAGACTAAGGGGCTGAGCAATAAAATGTCAGATGTTGTTCAATATAGCTAAAAGTACAGTTAGTCAGACAGAAGAAAAATAATCTCAACTCCATATTTAAAGTGATGGCTGCTGAGCTGAGCGTTACAGCTTCAGTGTGATCTTTCAATTGTGATAGACAGTGCCATGAAAATGTCTGCTCAGTGCTCAATAGCAGTTGAAAAAGACGAACCATAGTTAGAAACTATTTTAAAAATGAAGAAAAAAATGGAGAACTTCATTATTCCATTCTAAAAATGCATGGCATATCAATATCTTGAGTGTTGTGAATTCCCTAATCTCAGAACAAATACAGTATTATGAAATATGTGAAGACAAAAAAAAAAAATCAGTGGAACATCAAAGGTGTAGGACAGCTTTTGTACAGAGCACAGTTAAGCTAACAGTCTCTGTCATGGAAATTAAGAAACTGAAGGAGGGTATGAGAAAGATTCACAAAATCACAACTGTTAAGAAAAGAGTGGATAGGAATAAACTGTTTAATTTTTCCTCTATAGAATTAGAACTAGAGGCATCAAATTAAGGTAGCAGAAGACAGAATCTACACACATGCTGTGGAATGCAAGACCTGGGTTCAAGAGGAGACAGACCATAGAGAGAAATCCACTGGCAGCTACCAGGTAGAAGGAGATAGACCGGGCATATAGAATTTCCTGACTGAAAATAGTCGGAGACCGGTAAAAATACTGAAAGGAAACATCCCTCATCCTTACCCTGCTTTCACTCTTCCCTAAACATCCACTTATAGGCTCCTACAGAGTCAGAATACAGCATTAGATGAACCTTTGGTCTGACCCACTGTGATTGCCCTCATATATTTATAACTTTAGGATACAAGGCAAATAACCTTGAAACACATTAATGTTCTCCCCTGTGTATTAAATATATTGCAAGTGAAGAATGAAAAGTTATTTGCAACTTCCTACCACTCAGTCCTGGGGTCTGTCCCATATCCAGTGCTCAACCAGAAGGAACACTGAGCTCATCTGTTGTGTTTGCTAATCTGCAATATTTCTGCCACATACAGCCCAGCAACCTTAATGACACATCTCTCTAGGTTTTACTAGTAGCAGGGGAAATGTATGCTTAATCTGTTATTTTGCATGGAGTATGTCTGAACATTTTCCTTTGATTTTTTTAGATAATGCAATGGTTGTTTAGTACTCTGCAAAGGAAGAAAATGCTAGATATTATGCCTGAACTAGTTTTAAAAAACTAGTTGGACAAATAAAATCTTTATATTGAATAGATTTCACATTGTAGTGCCTGGAATTTGGCAACAGACATTACAAATCATGAGCAATATAGAGAATACAGAATTTAATTAACAAAGCTAAAGATGGAAAAGAAAGCACACTGATATATGTAATGTGGCTCTCAGCTTCAATATTCAGCAATAAAATAACAAGTCAATGCTTCTAAACCAATCTGAAATGAGTGAAAAACAGAAGCAACATAGTTGGAAGGTTATATTTCAAAATGCAATTAGTGTCAGAATATTTCAGAACTGCTAAAAGCAAATAAGTCACCAAGTTCAATACAAAGGGAAACACACATGACAAAAAAGTAATTTAGAGAAGGAAATATATCTCATTATTTTTATTATTTAAATCTAATCATCATCAGATTAATTTAGGGGAAATTAAATGAAAGTAAAATACTACATCTTCATATTGCCAAATAATTGGTGTCAAAGAAATTTTAATTTACTGGAAACAATCCCTTCTGTGCAATTAAAGAGAGAAAAAACCTTATTATGTATGTTAAATAGCAGCTTTTACTGTAAAATATAGCTCTCCAAAGATTAGCCATGGTTTAAATGAAAGGCCACAGAACAGGATTTCCTATGTTCTATCTTCATGAAATTAAAGATGACACTGAAAAAAGGGCTATGGGAGTATATTCAATAGGAATACCAAACTGTAATTTATTTATTACTGTCCATTAAGGGATCCTTTGGACAAAACCAGTATTTTATTGTGCAAAATCCTGAGATGCACTTTTAAAAAGCACGTGTTCCAGCACAACTGCCAGGTGGGCTCTCATTTTAAACCAGTATCCAGGTATTTCCACACTGTCCCCACAAAGCTGCAAAGCTGAGAGTTGCCAGGGTGCCATTTACGTGACCGAGCAAGAAGTGCCACCTCCGTTTGGCTGTGACACTCAGACATCTGAGCATGGTGAGAACACACTGGCAATGGCCCACATGACAATCTTCAGTGCTCCATCCCAGACTGACCTCCTCTACAGAAACCTCACAGACACTTAAAAAAAAAAAAAACAACTCGGGTATAGGGATGTTATTTACAGTTTTCTACTGGCTGCTGCAGGTTGAATACAATAGAGATGGGCAAACATTTACATTTTTTGAAGTGTGCTTAGATTCAGAGAAAAACCCCTCTTGCCTAGAAACACATCTGGTGATGGGGAGACCAAGTGACCTCTGTCTTTCCAGTCAGCCAGTCTTTCAGCTGTTTTGCTGCCATCAGGAACTATGGACAAATGCTAATGTGTAAGAGTGAAAATAATAATATAAGCTTTGTATTGCTTTGACCCTTCCAAATTCAGGCTCAGCTTGAGGTCTGTGGACAGTCACACCAGTTGTTGTTTTATCCAAACTAGTTCATCCATCTCTAATCAAGAAGTTAGCCACCAGCTGTGTTGATCCTCTCGTATTCACTGCCCAGCTTTTCTGTGCTCCAGAGAAAAAGACCTCACTTTAGACTGTGCCCAGTCAAGAGTGTTTTTCCATCAGGAGCCCACAGGTGCAAGCTCTCTGGCTTTGGCTTTTCTCCACGTGAAAGCTAACTGCATACCCCTTGGACGACCATTTAGACCTGTGCCTCTTTAACCTCTGCAACGCTGAGAAGGAGCACCGTGCTCAGCACTGCAGCACAGAACAGGAGCAAACTCACCTGATTATCCCTCCATGCTTCCTCTCAACACGACATCTTCCAATGCACTGCTCCCTCCTTCAAGCTCAGCCCTCAGTCTCCCCACTTCTACCGCCTCCTACCTCCCCAGGTAAAGGAGATAACTTTTGCCAGTCCAAAGGAGTCATTGCACACTCCTCTCCCTTGGGTCTCTCTCTTCCTAAACCCTTGGGTGGCTTTTCAGAACACCTCAACTGGGTGACAGCTACACACCATGGCATGTTCCAGAGTTCTAGTAATTTGTCAGATGGCCAGCAATTCAGTCCAGATACTCTCATTTCTCTAGTGTTAATCAGTATTCAAAAGACCAATGCACACAGACCCACAATGCTGAGAACATCTCTCCCCTTCACCCTGGATTTAGGCTTAGCTGAGGAGTCTGGATTTAATGAACTGCCTAGAAGTGGAAATCTATCACAAATTCCAGGTCCCTTTGGTGGAAGTAGCAGGTTTTGCTTTGCTCTCGCATTCATGCAGTCCTGTACACAATAGGAAAATATGCAGTCTTTAAACTACTGCTAAAAAGATTCTTTTATGGTTGGTCTCAATAGGTACAACAGAATAAAAGTGGACTGTGCCCTTGTCACTCTTTCAATGAGGGAAAAGTTCACTACCAGGCCTTTACCACGGAAATCTTGCCACAGAAATTAAAAACTCCTGCTTTGCATAGTTAAACTTGCTAAAAGAAGCCAATTTCTTAGCACTTGTGACCAACTACTAAGATAGTAACCAGCAAGAGACAAATGAGGGTGCTGGCCATGAGCATATCTGTGATGTACATAATGTGATGTACACATACAATACAGCCAAGATTGCCAAACAACAGTGGACTAAGGTTTTTTTTTCAATATTAAAAAGACATCAGATAAGCTCATCCAAGAAATTCTTACAGATCTCACTGTATGGTGGGCTCTTTGTGAAGCCCTCTGATAGCTCCAGCAAAAGGATGGGTTCTATTAGTGCAGTGAAGGTGGAAAGAATGAAAAACCAGGCAGCCACAAAGCTACCTTGGGGCTACAGACTCTCTGAAAGCAAAACACTGTTGTGTTTTCGTTTCTGCAGCAGAGCTCAGGGTGGCCCTACGGTTGTGTTTGATTTACCTGATTTCGTTGAGACGTCACAAGCATCCACTGCCCTTGAACAAGGGCCATGTCAGGTGCAGCAATGACAGCTTCCATGGACTGTCTGAGATGCATCTTGGAGCTTGGGCTCCTCCAGCAATTACACTGTGAAAAGAAATCATATCTTGTAAACTTCAGCCCCAAGTAGCTGCTCATAGTCCATTTCTGACAGTGTTTGTTTTCCCTGCTGTAATTTTTCAGACAGTGTCATACTCTATTTACTCACATTGCTGCAGCTTTTGGAAGACTTAATTTGAATTGATATTTTACGGTTCTAAGGTAATTCTACATCATTATTCAAATAATAAATGTTCACAAATTTCTGTTGTAACTATATAGTAAAATACATTTGTTATAAAACTGGCTCCTCTCAAATTAAGTTTTATATATTTTTAAAAGTAACATTCTACTGATTTGTGTTTATGGACAGAAAGGCATAGTACAATCTCCACTCATCTAAAATAAATCATTATTTATTCCTTAAAACCATAATTTCCAAAAATTGCTGTTTAATTAATCACTCAGTGCCCATGCTCTAGGGATATTCTTATTTCTTTCATTTTATTGAGTAAGCTCTGATATCTCAGTCAGTTTAGCACAATACCAGTAGGTGGAGTAATGGTAAAGCAAATACCTGCTTCAGCTATTTATATTTATAAACAGCCATTTTTAATATCTTTGCAGAGATTTGCATAAACCAGTTGTATATACATATATATATATGCCAGAAACATCCATACATATATATTACTCACGTGCACATACCCAAAAACATATAGATTAAAAGAACATAATACTTAAGTGATGAAGCACTTTTTTGTCTTAAATCTAGTATTCTCTGCAGTTTTCTTCAGTTTATATGCATTGGGCACTATGTATTTTGCAAGTTGTGCTACAAGCTTGAAACCCTACATCCCCATGCCCTTAAAAAGAGCTGATCAGCGCCTGGAGGGAGCGAGGATTTGCTGCAAGTTCCACTTCGGTATTGAGGTCAGTTGAGATTTGAGGGACAGCTTTGGTTAATAGTGTCATGTCCTTGCCAACCTGCAGTTGTGTAGCGTGCCCAAAGCCTTCAGAAGGCTGGGTGGGAGCATCATTAGCAAGACCTTTGTCCCGTGTCAGGGTGGAGGATGGCTGGCATGGATGAACGACCCTATGTAAAGGAAAAGCTGCATTTCTACGAATGCAGCTGCTATTTTTCCTCCTCTCCGTTGCACAAAGTTCTCCTAGTGATTCATCTGGGCTTCAGATAAACACTAGCAACTTCCAAGCATTCAGGTTGGCAACAAAGCAGAGCCTTAACAAGTGCATAAAAGTCCAGTGTCACTGCAGCAGCTTGGTCTCTTAGAGCAGCAATTTTAAGCTCAAATTAAAGTCACTCCCATATGTGTTATCAACACATAGGAACTTTGAAAATGAAACTGATACGCACTGAAAGAAATCTCATTTGGACTGCGGCTTGTAGCTTAGTTCAGGCAAAATTCCTACCAAAGTCAGACAGAGGGGTGTTTTTTATCCTTTCTGATAAAATAAGCAGGTACAAGCCCCTCAGTCACTAAAAGAAAACTCATCAGTTATTATTAATGTCTTTTCTGAGTCACTGCTTCAGATAAGAAGTGCAGTATACTTCTGCATAGCTATCTCACACTGATGTCTGAACCATGATGAAGACAGTACCTTCCCTAATATCAGTGTTAATTTTATAGGTAAGATTACTGAAACTGAGTTTTGAGTGCATGAAAAAATTAAAATCTTGGTCAGGTTATCATCACCATTCTTCAGGTAGGAGATTCACAAGAAAAAAACATAGGTGCGGGAGCTTCGTTTTGCTCCTAGAGATCATATTAAATTGCAAATACCAATACAAAAGAAAAAAAAAACAACCTAGGACAAAATTTCCTCTGTAAAATTAATATAGGTCTAAAGAACTGTAAATATCAGTCTCATTATATACACTACCTAGTATAGGTAAGGTTATTTCCCCTATCACCATTTGTTCTATGCAGCTATGTGAAGATTATTAATATTAAAGAAACTCATTCTCCTCACCAAATCCACAAGTTCAAGAAAATATTTTCTCATATTAATTTTAAAATACTGAATCCATCTGTGCTACCTTCTTCAGGATTGCTCAAGCTTATAATAATTTTACTCTGATTTTGTTTGTAAATTGCTTATGATTCATTTGGGATTTTTTTTATCCTTTGTGTATTCAGTAAGCCAAAAGAATCTGTATTCTTGCCTCTGCCAATGCAGGCATTGCAATGTGATCATCTTCTACCTCCCTATTTTTCTCTGGGAGAAAAGGGGGAATGTGCAGAATAACAGACATTTCAAACTAACCACCTATTTTCTGTCAGAGAAAATATAGTCATACCCCTGAAAACAAACATAACCTCAACTTATACCAGAGAAAGCAAGCGAGCAAAAGACGAGTATAAAATATACCACAATCATTCAATAAAAGGAGCTGGAATATTAAGGGAGTGATGAATTAGCACGATCCCAAGAGATCACACTCGAAATATCTGGCATGTTTTGACATGTATGGAAACGGTAAATGAGTCTTAAAGTTGAAGAAGAAAGGAACCTTTCACAGAGCTGTTGCCTCATCAGGGTTGTATTCTTCCAGCTGCTGTGCCCCCCCTTCTGCAGCTTCACCAGTGAAAGGAGTCACAGCCAGGGCACACCCCACACAAGAGGTGAGGTGGCCTCCAGCACTGGCCCCCTTTGGTAATCAACAGAGAAGAAGACAAGGGCCCCCTCAAAACCCAAGGCAGCACAGGCTGGTGCAAGACTGGGGGAAGGGGCCACAGTAGTGGTGGATGTGTCGTGTGTGGTCGGTGTGGCCTTTTCTCCAAAGGTAACCCCAGCTCACCCTCTGCACTGCTCCTTGCTGGCTTGTACATTGGCTGCTCATTTCTTCTTGCTTTGATGCAGTAAGATGTATGACTGTCTGGGAAAAAAAAAAAACACCTTTTTTTTAGCAGCTGAGTGCATGAAATTCAGTTTACATTAGACCGGTTGGAAAAAGGGTGTTGGGGGGGAGCAACTTGTATCTCACACACTTAGCACTCGTTCTTCTGCTGCCTCACATCTTGTACATCTGGCAGAATAGGACCTTCTACCTGAATTTCAGACTTGCCTTTTTTAAAAGGCACAAAAATGTCTTTCTTCTTCTTCTTCTGTCCCTGTTTCTATCTTAATTGAGACCAACACTGTTTTCTGCTGAGGTTTTCATTCCCATCTCAGGAGGATTTAGACTGAACAGGAATTCCTCCAATTTTCAAAATGATTACTTACTGCTACTCAAAGGTTCCATGTTGAGAGCTCAAAAAAACCCAGAGATAATATTTTGACAAAAATCCTTATCTTCCCTTATTTTCTATTTAGTCAGTGTACTTGTTCCCTTCTCCATTTTTTTATTCCCCCCTTCCTCTTCCTTTTTAGCTAGCATAGTTCAGATTTTCATAGGTCATCTGGGAGAAGGGCACTGACACTTCACCATAGTCTTCTGTCTGCTCACAAGGTATCCTGTCCACACAGAAAAGAAAATACTGTCATGTTTATGGCAAGGGCCTTCTCAACTGAGAACAAAAATGATGAACCAGACTGGTTTTGCACTCATCCTGAATCTGACTACACAGTTTTCAGATTAAGTTCTAGCCTGTCATTCAAAGTTATACACAGTATAAGGTTGGGAGGTCTGACATGAGGGCTTAGGGGATGATTTAGCATATGAATTTGCCCTCTTGATATGTTTCTTGATGCTTCCAAGTCCAGAGAGCCCCTTTGCATAAGTCTTATCTGATGCTGCCTAGAAAGGTAAGCTTACAACGTAGCAGCCCCTTCTGCTGGTGGTATTTCACAAAGCTGCATCCCATTTCAGTGCCTGCGAGGTGCTGTGTCTCTGTGTTATGGTTTGCAGCATTTCATACATTGTTCCCTGGGCTCAGAGCCATGGAGAAGAAAGCATTTGGAAGGCAAAAGGCAAAAGGGAGGTGGGTCTTAGATTTCCTATGAGGCAGAAATCAAGGGCAAGTCTGGAAGCTCCTGACAGAAAATGAGACAAGAGAAAGTAAAGTGATGGCAGAGGGACATAAATAAAAACCAAATCAGTCTGAGAATTTGAATATACTGCAGGTGAAATCCAGTATTTAGCAGAAATGTTTTCCTTCCCTAAAAGAACTGTAAAAAATTAGCAGAGATCTGCATGCAAATCTTAGATTAATTCAGGTTGGAAGTGACCTTGGGAGGTCATCTACTCTGACCTCTGGCTCAGGGAACAGTCAGAGCTGAATCTGTTCCCACTACTCATTTGTGAATAGGCACATAATAAATACTGTATCCTCAACCAAGTGTCCTGATCTAAGAAAGAAATAGAAATAAAAAATCAGGTGTTGCCTCCTAAAGTAGTTTGACATCCGTAAGGTAAAGAACATCCAGCACTAGCTAACACAGGTATTCATTACACTATCACTTCAAAGCACAGCTTTCACATGTTAGCAGCAGCCTTGTTACAGCTTTGCTTTATCTGCAGCAGCACTAAATCTCTAGTAACATGCAGAAAAATGAACTATAGCAATGCTTCAGTGGAAGGGGGATCAGAGGAAACCTAAAGAAAGATGTGAGGAAAGTGTCCTTAGAGTCTTCCAAAGTTTTCTATACAGAACTGCAGAATATGCTATAGCAGGAAACAAGATTCCCCACAGAGTTCATGTAAATGAGAGCTCTAAAAATGTGTGCTAGATACCAGAGGATTTGTTCATTATTAAACTTGTATTGTGTTTACCTGTGTAGTGCAAGGTTGAGGAAGACTTAATTGCATGCTACGTCCTTGCCCTCTGACCTTCATGTTAATTACATTTTGCTATAGTAAGAAATAGATGCACCATTTTCTCTTATTTCCCTAGGACTGAGACAGTTATTAATTCCTAATAAGCTAGCTTTTTCCATCTGCAGAAGGCTATATTTTCTTTTCATTGCATGCACAGTACTCCCAGAAGCTTTTAATTTGCATATATTGAAGATCACTTCACCCATTTAACACTTCCAAAGTAAACTTGCTGAGAGCCACCATGTAGCTGTGCTCTGGGGTTTAATCTCCTTCTGGCCTGTAATCTTAACACCCACAGAAATTAGCAAGATGAGGAGGAGTGAGGTGTATATGTATATATATCTCCTCACACATATACTGTGAGTGTGCACAAGGAGCAAGGTATCTTCTACTGAGGTTCTTTTTTTTGAAGTTTTAAATGTAAAGACTGATCTTCAACATTCTTCCCACTCTCTCTTATATGGAGCTGTTATTGCCATGTCATGTGGCTTAGTCTCCAGCAGAAATGAGGTTCTTTTCTGCATCAGTAAAGATTATTTTTTTTTAATCTTTAAGAATGTTCTTTTTATTTCAGATGGGATATTAATTGAAATTATATTCTACTCCCATCCTCACCTACTAGCTTAATAGTCATCACATTGCACAAATTATTTTTAATACCTTGAAAAATTCATTAAGTGAACAAAAGATCCTGACATAAGTCATAAGGTATTTTTTTTTCTTCAAATGTGAAGTTAATAAAAAAGGACTCCAGAATATTAAGGTCTACTTCTTAAGCCACCTTTCTTCCCATTTTAAAGAAGGGTCTTTCTGCTTATTTCCAACAAATTTAGACACTAAGCCCTGACCAAAGATATCATTAAACCAGAGGATTTTGACATGCATGAACCTTCCAGCAAAAAAAGGAGATTTTCAGAATGAGCCTTGTTTTCTTTGTTAAGAGACTGAGCACAGAAGGCAGCAGTTAAGCCTCTTCTCAGTTTTCAAGGGTAAAAGCAGCCATTTATAAGAGGACTTCTGTCCTTAGAAAAATCTCTGCCACACAGGCAAATAAAACTGGAGGGGAAGGGAAGAGAAAGTGAAGCCAGTGTGGTGACAGTGGAAGCATCATGCCCTGTTGGAGCATTCAGGGGTGCTGGAAGGGCTGAAAATCAGCTGTCACCAGCACAGCTCAATTTCTTTGAGCTGTCAAGCATAAGGAATGTAACTTTGTCTTCCTCAAGGCCATGGTGGTTCTCCAATGCTGCTCTACTCAGATGGGGTTATGTCCATATGTACTCGGATTCCTCACCCCAGTGAACCAGGGTTATTATCAGGCTTCTCTGCTGCTATGAAAAGACTTTCTGCCTTTTTCTTCTACTTCTTTCACTGCCCAACTCCAACTAGGTTTGGAATTTGAAGGAATTGATCCAGTGAAAGCCTGCAATCACATGGATTTGGGATAACTTATGTCAGTATCATTGAGAACAAAGCAGCAGAGAAGTGGACAGATCCCTTTATTCTCCCACAAACACATTTTCACCAAGCATTTCCCAGCACAGGAAGCCATTTAACATAGTTTCCCATTCCCTAGTCAATGGCACTACTTACACTGTTTGTGATCATAGATCAACACACACTGCAGGTTCTCAGAATCACCAGGATGGCAGCTGGTGCCTGGGATAATTTTGTCCAACAGGAAAAAAACAGGAGGACCAGGCTGGGCTCTGACAGTGCAAACCACTGCACCCTTGGACAAAGCCTTGTGGACAAGAGCTAAGCCAAGAGAAAGACCAGGGATAAACCTCACCAAAGTCCCCCATGCACATGATGCCCTTTGGCTCTTGAGCTGTGTTTTCACTTTGATCCAGCCCCTTGCCTGAAGGAGCACTATTTCCCTGGCCAGAAACCTTCCAGGCCTAGGGCAGCACCTGAGGGTAGAGGGACTGGGATTGATTCTGTCACCATTCCCTGCCAGCACAGCTTGCCTTGCTGGGGGCTATAGGGTGGCTGGTCAGGCAAGGAGCCCACCACACCACCTCACCCTCAGGGCCCCACCAGCAGCGTGCCTTACATTGTCACAGCTCCCTGCACTACTCAGTCCCACGCTGGTTTGAAGTCATTGCAAAATTACCAACATCAGGAATTTAGTCCACGTTAAGAATACTAAAAGACAAAACCTATCATTTCTAGAAAAAGGTCTTTTCTTTTCCAGTTAAATCTGTTTTTGCACTCAGTGTAAACATCTAAACCTGCATGTGCTTATTTGAAAGGCTTTTTTTTTCTACTTAGTTGAGATTTGCATAGATAAATGCATTGGTCAGAAATCTATAGCATTCTCCACAGATGGACACAAGTAACTCAATATGTCACTTCTTCTAATTACTTTTGATGCCATTTTTCTCAAGTTGCTCTAGATTCACCCAGTCTATTTGACCAGGTTGTAAAATTATCCTTTCCAGGAAGTCATGGGCAACTGCAACAGAAAACTGCTCGTCCTTCCCAAAACAATGCACCCTCAGTACATACTTGACTTGAAGTGCAGGGGGGTTAAACCTATGTCTAAGTGCTGTTTTATGTGAACTGGCACCCTTCACAGCTCCCAGAGTTTCATGGGCATATATTTGTCTGACCACAAAGAGCAGAAGTGGTTGGAAGGGTAAATAAACCAAACACATCTGAAACTTATCTCCCTTTGTTGCATTTGACTGCAAGAAAAAACCCCTCCCCTTAGATATAAAGCAAGCCTTTCACAAAAAAAAAAAAAAAAAAAAAAAAAAAAAAAAAAAAATCACTAGTTGACTGATTCTGACAGACCTGTGAAAATCCTTCTGGAGCTCATTTTAGTAAAGGACCCACCATATTTATCCAAGTTTGCTAAACACCCCATTTTAACATGAATGGTCAATTAATTAAAGTTGTTTGTAGCACAGTAACATCCCAGACATGCACTAGAGGCAGGGCAATACAAGACCCTGTTAATGGCTGCTTTCAAGAGACAGCAAAAATAGCAAGTGTTGGCAGTAAAAAGTTTCTAAGACATATAGGAAGAAGAGACATAAAATACAGTCACCTCCTCAGGCTTTCTACAGATAAAAAGTAAATAAAAAATAGAGTAAAAAAAATGTACTCCAATTAAAAAGTATACCTCCTTTCATTGACAGCTGTCTTCCAGAAATTATCAATGCATGTACTGTTTCCCATGGAAATCTATAGGTTGATATTAAAAAAAAAAAATCATTCCACAAGGCTCTTTAAAACATATGACATACGTACAGAGCTTTTAAAACCTGTTTGACTGCTGTATATATAGTGCATATTTTAGAGGAGCATCTAGCAACCTAATGTGGTAGGATCTTGGAAATTATTTAAATCCTTGGCCTTTCTACTCTGACTTCCAATTATTGTCCAACATAGTGATCACATTCTCATATGTGACTGAGGGAATTCACTATTGTTTTCCACTAAAACAAATTTCTGCACAGCTAATCAAACCAGGTACACTAAAAGCAGTTTGTTTGATTTAGCCTGCAGTCCGTAATGATCTCTGGAAGGCTGGATTCAAGAATTTTCTAATAGTGCACATCATTTAATCATGGAAAATTAGGCTTAAGCTACCATTTCAAATAGGCCAGAGAATAACATAAAGTTTGGTATTTGTTACAACAGCACAGCAAGCAATGAACAGATGATCACACTGGTACCATTATCATTTAAGCCCTTGGCTTTTCTCCTTGGTTTGGGGTTGATGTTTTTTTTTTTAATTCATTCATGGAGGGTATCATAAATTTGCAGCTGCAGGCCTCAGCACCAGGTTAAGAATTGCAAAATTGTCTCAACCTTTGTCATTTACTGCACGTAGTCTTAAATTCAAACAGGGTTGTTAAAGATTTAAAGCAAAACAAACGGTCTTTAAAAGCCAGATAAGCTAAATTGTTACAGATTATACACGTCTGGCTTCGAAATCATTAATGGCTCTCGGAGTAAGAGATTAAAAGACAAAAATAACCTAATTAGAAAAGATTTACAGGGGGAGTTGAATTATTTGTGCTCAGAGCAAGGCAGGATTTGATCTGAAGCACACGACAATGCATTGGCAGTGATGATGATGATCAGGAATGTTAACGAGTGCAGCTCTGCCCTAAACCAATCAAAATTGTGTGAAGAGTAGCTGAAAACAATCTGGATACAGTATCTTGGATAAAACTGTCTGAAAACTTAGTTCACTTTGCATAGTCTGAACAAAAGGAATGGTTAATTACAAGCTTTCAGATATTGCTTTGGCTATACCTGTAGTATGCAAAGCAGTGAATTTCAACAGCAATTTTCGACAAAAGCATGTATATTTATAAGCAACCCTTATGTTACGTTTGTGAAGGGAATACTGAATAAAAGGTAGCTGTACTACTGGAGTTGGATGATTTCTTAGCCATCAGTGGGGAAGCTGCAAAATAATTTTGACTGAACTGAGCACTCAAGGGTAAATTCAGATTTCAGTTACCCATGTGTAATGCCAGCGATTTGCATTCAAGAAACTGTGGGTAGAATTTGGCCTCAAGGAAATAGCTTGTGTTAGTGCCATAACCTTTGTTTTACAGGGAGTGCAACATTTGGCCCAGAGGAGAAATACACCTCTTGTAAACCAGGAAAGCAAATGGGCACAAACCTGCTCAAGACATCCCCAGCATAAATCAGAAATCGTCTCATTTCCATTTAAAAGGAAACTAACACTGTATGAAAGAGAAATCTGCATGCTTGTTCTGATTTTGGTGTTAGAGAAGGTTTTTGGATTGCTGCTCCTTGGATGGATGACTAAGGTCTGTCTTTTTCATTGAAATAATTTGCAATTTACCTTTTAGATGCTGATGGTTGGAATCTAAAGAATTTGTTGCTGGATTTCCTTAGTGATTAAATTCTCCAGTAATCTGCTTCATCCATACATGGCTACCACAATGCTGCTCCATGCTCATAACAAGATCTCTGTCTTGGTTAAAAATCTGAGAGTCCAGTTCAACTACTATATCAGCCCAGCAGCAATATCCTTGACTAAATATTATTTAAATGTGACACTGTTGAATAGAAAAAAATTGGGGAATAGATAACCATATCCTTAAAATTAATTTCTTAAATTTTCAATGCGAAAAATTCACTTATGGTTACATTTTTAAATTCTATTTCAGTGCAAGATTGCTTAGTAGTGTCTGTGCTTTCACCATTATTTTTCTGCTGGGCATTTCCACAGGTTCAGTGGGTCATTTTCAGCCCAGTTTATGCCCATTGCATAACACTGTGGTAATGAAAAGCCTGAAAAGCAAGGCTGAGGAAGCTCAGTGTACTCTTTGCCCCTGCCTATAGCCAAATGGCAGAATAACTTGCTGGTCAGAGGACAGCCAAGCTGCATTAAATCTATTGTGTATTTTTATAGCTAGTCCTGGCCAGAAGGCAACGCATGAAGATGACATCCACTGCCTTATCTTAGTGAAGCTCCATTAGGAATGAGTAACAAAAACATCCCTGTGGGCACACTTCCCCTTGCTAGCATGCTGTCTAAAACTCCAACTCAAAATTTAGCTGGTATCACTGAGTTTATCACTGTTACCAGCAAGTGAAATGCTTATCTAATTATGCTAGCACTTCCTCCTTGTTTCCTGTGGTTAAATCACCTGTAAAAAGAGGTTGGAAAATAATTTGCTCATCGTTCTCTAGGTTTTTTTCTAACACTGCTAATCTGTGCAAGCATATAACTTGACTGTCACAAGGATTTTATAGAACCTCTAATGCTGCTGGGTATATCTGTCTTCTTTCCAAACTCCTACCTGATTTACAGGTAAGCCTTTAGGTACTAACACAAGGAGTAAGTTTCTAGCCCATCGTAAACAGAAGGAGCAGGGTAAATGTTCTAAAGAGCAGATATATTCAAACCACTTTGACAAGAGTGAAAATACATCTACAAATATCATCATTTTTTGCTACAGAAAAAATCTTTGGACAGCAAACAAGTAGACACAAACAAATTCCATCCAAGCAGCCGTAAATAAGGCAAAAAAACCCAGAAATTTTTATTTTCTTAGTCTCTCTGGACTCACTACTGCATTACAAAAAAAAAAAAAAAAAAAAACAACAGCCAACCAGCCACACAAAAAAACCCAAACCAAAACAATATTTCAGTCCTTCTGCTACCATGCTAGAGAAAAAAAACTAAAAGGTATCTTCAAGGTACTGTAAGAAAGACCCCAAACTGACTCTGTTACAATAGCTTTAATACTTGTATCAATATGTTCATGAATGACTGAACTTAGGGTAAACAGAAATGAAGTCTTCATTTTAAATTCAAAAGCAAAACACAAAACAAATTTTGCATAAAATTTCAGCCTCAGAGGCTAAGTAGATGCATATTCTCCTGCTAAGTTTCATTCCCGAGCCAAGGACATATCTTGCTTTCAAACTTAAAATACAAATAAAACATGTTTTAATGAATTCAAATCATAACCATCCAGTCCCTGAGAACTGAGGAAGCATCAACTTGTTTTGTTTAGTCTATTATAAAACCATATTACTGCTATTTGAAGGAAATGCATCGTCTGTGAAGAGGCCATCTAGTTCATCATTCCAGAACATGAGCATCTCTCCATTTTCCCCAAGTTGCACACTTCCTCTAAAGTGCCATGTAATGCATTTCTGTGGGGAATAAAACAAAAAAAAAATCTGCCACCAAGAATCCTATCCTTCTGAGACAGGACCTGTCCTCCACAAACAACTTATTTTTGTGCCTGCAGATGTATATAATCCAGTAGGTTTTCCTCTTGTGCATTGAACCCAGTCCCATGAGCTTCACAAACAAACAAGGACCTTGAAAGACAGAGTTTCAGCTGACCAGGGGGGCTCCATCTTGCCAGGCTATCTGATCCCATCAGCACACAGGATCCCTGGACAGCAGGGCAGATCAGCCCCCGATGAACTCTGGAAGGTTGTAGGTACCTTAAGCTGGCAGAGGTACCTTTGCCTTGCAGCCCACTCACTTGGTGAGTGCAGAAGTTCTCTGAAGTTGGTGGTTTTCAGGATGGCTGTTATTTTTCTACACTGGTCATTGATAGTTAAGTGATAATTAAGCATGAGACAAATCACTTCAAGACCAAAAAGGAAAGCTGTATATCACTTTTATCCAGTACAATAAATACAATTAAAAGGAACTATTGCTGTCTCTCTTAGTTTTCCCCCATATATATCAGCTGTCATTCCTTGAGCTTTAAAGTGATTGAATAATAAACCCGCACAGAATTGAATTACTTCAGTAGCAAGTTGATTAGTTCCCACATCCAATAAAATGTCTGTGGTATCTCATATATTTGGCATTTAATGTTGTAATTAATAAGTCTTGATCATGTGCCTCTTACAGCCACAGGTCAGTGACAACAGTGACATTCCCTTTCTCAGCAGGAAATTGAGCCTCTAAGACATTTTCCTAAGACACTTTCAATTATGATAAATTGTCAGATTTGCTTCAGTCATTTTGAAAACTACTTCAAGTATATCTTCCCAGGTAAAAGCAGTGCAAAGATATAAAGCAGAGTTGGTTGGTTTTTGGTTTTGTTTTTTTTTTTTTCTTTTGTGCAAATCACATTTTGGGAGTATTTCAGTTTTTCTAGGATCATTATAGATTCCCAAGTGAAAGGCATGCTTTGAAATGAACTGATCTCAAGTATATGTCTTTCCAACTTAATCTAGCATTTCCAGTAGAGGGACAGAGACCAAATTGCTTTAAATCTGTGTAGCTCCATTGATTTCAATGGGTACATGTTCAATTTATTCCACATAGGGATTTGTCCCTTTAATTTAAAATGTTTTAAAGGCAATGTTTCAAAGGCATTTATATTCTTCTTCTTTTTAATGATGTATGCAGAAGGTTATTTTTTTAGAAATATTTTATTAAATATCAAGAATTTATTTGCTCCATTTTTCTACAGTTATGATGACAATATGCAAGGCTGATCATGAAAATACTAGTGGGCATAGAAAGGTGGAACAGGTAGAGGAATTTTTATGAGCTATCGTCTAAAACATGTGAGATCTAGTCTAGACAAAAGGTTGGGGAAAAAAGGAAAGTAAAAACTGTCAATGCTATGAAACCAACATTATTATATCTACTTCTTTGGCATCTGCAGTAAAACTACACTGCTTTCTCCTATTTGTGATGTTACCAAGCTTACCTGGCTTATTATAAGTGCAGTTTTAAAATAACACTCTGCTTATCAAAAATTTTAAATACTTATTTATTTATAATTCCTAGTAAGAGTGAAGGGTTGCAATAAAAGAGGAGAGAAAACCTTGCACTTAACTGCTCTGCTGCAATATGCCAAGGGGAGACATGGAAGAAGAAGGGGGGGGGGGGGAAAAAGCATCCTTTACGTTGCTTCCTCTTCCTGGAACTTTGTCCAGTTACACTCTCTGATCAAGAAATGTTTCCTCTGAATTGAAGACAAATGGTTGACAACTCTAATTTCAGCCTCTCTTCGCATACTTAACATTTACATCCCACCTTCTTGTTCATGTATGTGATGCTGCCAGACCTGACACAAACACCATGGCTTAGACTCCTAGAATATTACTAATTTTAAGAAGCAACATAGTTTGGGTCTTCTTCTTTTCTGTCCTAGTTTTTCCTTTAGTCTTTAGGGAGAGACTTTATCAAGGTTTTCTTTCTTTACAACGACAAGAGCTAGAAACTTATTTCAGCTGAAGTTGAAATTTTTATACAGTCATGTGCCTGCTAGAGCTGGGATGTTAAGAGAAAAAGAAATACAAAATATAATGAGACCCGCTGTTACTGCAATAAACAGTAAAAATTTCTAAGACAGCATGATACAACATAAAACAGTCATACATTCCTCAAAAAGAAGAATCCCTAAAGCTTCGGGAAGCAAGGTATTCGTCTTCTAAGTTTTACAGACTTAAAACCTCATGATAGATAGCTCACTGCTTTGCCCAAAATCATAGAGTTAATAAAAAACCCAAACTAAAACAAACAAAAAAAAACCCTCCCAAAACAAAACACACACAAAACACAAACAAAAACAAACCACCGACCAAACCAAAAGCAAACAACCCCCCACACACACAACTTAAGGTCTTTAGGTTTATGACCCGGTGACTGGGGGTGAAAATGCAGTATCTAGCTTTCAGCCTCTTGCTTCAGACACGGATTCAATATTCCCTGACACGGATTCAATATTCCCTGACAAAATGTGTTACTTGCTTGAGGTGCTAGAGGAGGGATGGCTAATGATTAAATTCCAGCCTTTCGAGCAGGAACTGAGTTCCTGCCCTCTGCAAGGTTCTGAAGGACCTTCACGCCTTTCTTTCTTACGTGGACACCACACAGCAGCGCGGGCAGACCTTTCAAGTCAGCACATGCTGATGCCAGCAACCTCAAATGGCACAAGCCAAGACTGGACACATCAGCTCAAGCCCAACAGCAATCGATTATTGCCTCAAGGCACCGTTCCTAAGTGAAAAAACTGTTCTGCTGCTGGACACTGGGCAGGAGAGATGGTAATCCCCACCTCTATTCTTTAGAGTTAGCTGGTGCTAAAAGCCTCTTCTGGCAGTGTAGGTTATGTCCTCAGGCTCGGATCTCAGAGGGCACTAACATTTAACGCAGCAGAGGGAGTATTGCAAACCAGGGTTTGTGTGTTTTTGAATAGAGAATGAAAACTTAATTAGGACACAATTTCCTCGTGTCAGAAGTACATACAAAACAGACACAAGTTCTTGCAACTTTTGCTGCTCTCAGATTCAAATACTACACGGTGAAGTTTGCTTTGACATTGTTACCCAGCAGACAAATTTACCAGTTCTGAGAGTGTTTAAGATGACCTCCTTCCTCCTCAAGATTCTGCAATATATTTACCATTGCTTCACAGAGGTAGTAATGTACCTTAAATTGTGAACAGTAATTTCTTTAGCTAATTAAAAAAAATGTAAATAATCTCATGAAACACTTTAAATAATAATTACATTTTTACATTTGTATTACTCATATTAGTAAAAAAGATCCAGAAAATTTGTAGGAGACTGAAACTAATTGTCTCCTTGGAAACAATCAGTAAAAAAATATGGACACCAACATTATACAATTCAAAAGGAATTAAAACAACAAGAAGAGTATTTAGAAGGACAATTGTTCCAATGATTAAAAAGGAAATGAGATAAATTTCATAGATCGGATACAATATAGAGGCCATAGAGAGATGAAATTTAAATAAGAGAACAATAACACAGCAAAAAATTACTATAATAGCATAAAAACATGAAGAAGCATCAGTGAAACTCTGATTCTCATAGGTAAACAACCTGACTGATGATAAGATCCCACTCTTCTGATCTGCAGAACTGCACCCAAAGGTGCAATCAAAGGATTTCATATAATTTGTATTTATAATGTTCTGCTTTCTAATTTGTATGATTTTTATTAAATGCATATGATAATCCAAGCTTTTTAAAATTTCTTGTTTGCAATGCTCAGAATGCGGGAAATAATTTCTTTATTTGACTAACAGATTCTCCATCAACTATGTATTTGTTATATGGTGTTAAAGAAAAAAAAAACCCCACAAATTATTTCTTGAAAACAAACAAAAAAGCACCATTAACTTATAATTCACCAGGATTAAAGTAAATGTTGAATGAGGTGCTGAGAAACTTGAGCAATCATACTCTTCACTGGCTGTTCACAAGGACTGCCCTTTCTTATATAAAAATTAATTCCTGGTGTCTCTCAGATACTTGTACTTCTCACAACAAACTTTGTCTGCACAAAGTCATTTCACACCCATTTCACCCACACCAGAGCCACCTTCATCACATCAATCTTCACTCTCTGCTTTGTCAAAAAAACCCTGACTCACCCCTATTCACCTCATTTTTCTGACTCACTGACTAGCAGGGACTTGGAATTTTACTGTGGCAAGCCTGTTCAATGGAAATCAGAGTGTCTGGCATAACCCAGATGTTTTATACAGGAAAATCTCTACTATGTCAACATTTTATGTTTTCTTTTTCAGTATGGAAGGAAGATTGGCTTTTGAGACTTTTGGTTCTGAAACAAAACCAAACTACGCTCCTTCATTTTGGATTGGATTCACCTCACTGGAGAAATTTGCTCTTTCCAGAGCTCACCCTTTCCCCTTAAGCACCTTTGTTGAACTACAACTAGAAGTACACACCGCAGCAACCCCTCCAATTAAAGTGTTAAACACTGTCTGACTCATAAAATTACAGTACCTGATAGAGGATGTTGTTTGAGCCCAAAACTGAGCCAAAGGAGAAAAAGAGCTGAATTTTAGTTTTCATAAGGCACTTGGTCCCACTCAGGTTGGCACAACGTGACAGCCTGCCTAAAAACTTCAGACAATTCCAATTTTTTTTTAGAATTCTCCATTCTAGGACAAATTTTATTTTCCTCTTAATCCAGGGAAAAATAAAACATTGAAATCACAGATTTTTCAAACTCCTTCACGTCACTTTGGGCACCATCCAACTTTCATGCCCCTGCTGTCATTCAGAAAGCTCCTTAATGGACCCACCTGTCCTCCTCAAATCCAACCATTCTTACTTCTTACACCCATCATCTCACTCATCCCACCAGGGTTCCTGGGGGTTCGCCAGCAACTGTGGCTGCACCTTGGCCTGAGCTGGGGCTCGAAGTTAAAACCAGAGTTTTTAACTTGGTCCCAGCCTGCTGGGAGAGAGAGGAAAGCTGTTCTCCCCTGCAGGTTTGGGAAGATGACTAGAACAAAGGAACTGGAGGATGAGGCAACTTAATAGAGGCACTTGTGTGGCAGGGAAGCAGATGTCCTATGGGCTGAACGTCAGCTGGTTGCAGCACGAAGAGGAACCAGCACAAAGAAGAGGCAGGAAGGATGAAGTAATTGCTGATCTTTACAAGCCCTATGTAAAATACCATTCATAATGGTGATGACAGTCACTTTCTGCAGACAGGCACAAAGGGCTTTTTCTTCCATGGCACTCTGACAGTTTAGGCAGGAAGAGAGAGGTGGCTAGTGGAAGTAAATTGTCAGCGATCTGTCACCGAAGAGCAGATTGCTTTTCCCCTCCTGAATTTTCCCTCCTGAGTTAAGATTAGTCTCTATTGAAACCTAGGGTTCTGTTCATCACTGGCCAGCACCTACAGAGATGAAATTTCTTTATCAGATCTCTCTAAATAACTAGTTGAAGCTCAAATCACTCTGACCTTAGGAAGAGGAAGAACGGTTGTTGCCAAATTCCAAAGAACAAAGCACGCTGTAAAATAAAGCTCCACTAAAAAAAAAAAAAAAAAAAAAAAAAGAAAAAAAAATCCCTAAATACAAATTAAACCCAATGCAATCACAAGGGAATTAAGGCAAATAAAATTACTGTAAATAAATGTCTAGTCTTAAAACTACTTTGATTATTCTATATTTAGTCACATGTACAATAATAGAAATTAGTCTGAGAAGATTCAGTTGCACACAAAATGCTGCTGCATAGTACCAAGAGCTTCTGAAAGCAGGGGAAAGTCTCTTTTGTTTTATTTGACTTTGTTTTGATAATCACTTTGCTGTTTACCCAGGTATAGTGCTGTCTTCTTTGCAGAATACAAAGACCCATGTGGAAAATAGAAATATCTGCTAATTATTTCCTTCTAAAAACAAAGAAGAGAATGAAATGTCTTGTATAATTGAACTTGAAAAATGCCAAGAAAGTTTGTTCTCTTTATAGCCAAAATTAAAGCAAATTGTTTTGGTGAGGGTTGAAATAGGGGGTGGGGGGAACAAAAGTTTCCATTTAATTTCCAGGTGCACACACACTTTGTCTTTAGTTGTCAAAAGGGAGCCTTTCCATAAGAGGCTACAACAAGCAGATGAAAAAAAAGAGCAAAGCCTCTATCACAGGGGGTCTGCCTTTGTTCTGTATTTGTGCGATGCCCACAACACTGAAGCTCTGATTTCTAAGCCAGATATAAATAAACATAGAAGGAAATGAAAGAATAACACGAAAGAAATTAAATAGATGGGTAACTTAAAAGAAGTAATAAAATTGCATTTATACTGTTTAACCCTTACTTGTCAAGGTCTTGATGTTGCCTTAAGGAAAAAAAAAAAAGTTATTTTATTACAAATCAGCAATATTTGCAATAGCCTTCATTGCAGTATGCCAAAGGTAGCACCAATGGAACATTAAACACATATATATTTATATAGCAATCACACTCTGTAACAAAATAGCTCAGTTTTTCCCCGTGGAGCGTGTCCCACTTTCACACAGCAGAGCCCAGGAGAGCCCTGAGTTATATAGGTCAACATATTGAACTTCTCAAAGTATTGACAAGGAATCTAGTCACTTGTTCTTGCCAGGGAATGTGGCAGTCTTTGATGTCTATTTATAGCCTCCAGAAACCCAAAATCTCTATTTGATCTCTCGGACAAGAGTGAGAGCCAGGTGCCAGCCCACCTGCAGGAGAGGTCCCTGCTGTTGCTCCCAATCCCCTCCAAACACTCTGTCCCAGCGACTCAGGCTCTTATAGCACAGCACAACTGAGATATACCTTCCTCCCAGGAGTTATGTTCTTACCCCTTTCAACAGAGCAACCACAACCACCAGAGAAAATGTCAGCGATTTTCCTGAATTGGTAAAATTCCAACAGCAGCGATAGAATTCTCTTGAAAATAATCCAGCGTCCACGGAAAAAAGACCTGATTTAAACTTACATCACTGTATTTGAAAAGGTATTTTTGTGGCGCATAACAACATGTGACAATTAGGTACTTAAGTACAGATCTGTGCAAGCAATTAACAACGATGTTCTGTAATGAAGGAAGGAAGGAAAAGATGCTACAAGTACACTCCATTTACATTCAACAGGGAACATTATGAACTGATATGCAAGACAGAACAGAAGAGCAAATCCTGTCCACCCAGAGCAGAGTTTGTCCTAGTTGGTATGATCAACAGATAAACATGTAAACCATTTTATATTTATTGGATTACTACTATTCAATTGGAAACAGCAGAAAGAATGAATGGGATAGTCGTGGTCATCTGCATATTTTGTATTACAGTGTCTTAAGCAGCAGTTTCAGATTTGGTTGTGCTTTAGCAGCTTTGCAAAAAAACAAAACAAAACAAACAAAAAAAAAAAAACGAACAAAAAAACACAAACCAAACCCAAAAAAACTCCACAAAAATTAAACAAACAACATCCCTCCAAAAAAAACCAAACAAAAAACCCAAACAAAACCCAACCCAAACCCATAAAAACATAGGCAAGAGAATGAAAGTTGGCTGCATTCAGAGGGGTGTATAGATGTCTTTGTGAAAGTATAGCAGGAAAACTTTGCAGGGTAATTGTTAAGACACAACAGAGCTACAGAGTAAAAATATTGATATTGTGATTTTACAATGCCATGTCTGCTAACCTAGAAATGCATTCATGAAAACACACAGAAGAGGTGGAAAGAGGGAGACAGTAATATGTCTGATTTCACCAGACGACTGGAAACCCACAGAAAAGAAAGGTTAAAGTGTCACAGTGGCTTTTTTTTTTTGCCTTTTTTTTTTTTTTTTTTTTTTTTTTTATCTGCAGAAGAACCTGGCAGAGGCACTTTTGCTGTTGGTACAATTGCTGATATACAACTGACATGAGGTTCCAATGGAGTTATTCCCAAATCATCCATGTGCAAAGAAAGCATCTGTGTTCTGTTTTCACCAGACCACAGTGCTAGTAAGCAAGACGCCAAAGAAAGGGAAAGCTACAGCATCATCATGTTGCACTGAAGACAACAAGGCTATTTCAGAAGACAGCAAGCCTGGTATTAGTTGATATTATAATCAAAACAAATCAAGCATGGACAGTTTGGATCACCTCACCAGGCTTTATACACGCAAGAGGAAAATTTGGTGGTAGCCAGTGGTAATATGGATCTGTTGTGCTGTGCTGAATGGCTACATTTGTCATTCAGTACTCAGAGCTCCCAGACTCACATTCTGCAATGTCCTGTGATTGCTGATTGTTCCTGTAGAAGTAGTCAACAACTTAGCTAAATAAAGAGATGATAATACAGTAGGTTTTCAAGCTGCAGTTTGTATTGGATTTCAAGCATTTGGGACGGAAATACCAACCTGCTCGCAGCTGTTGCACTTGTTGAATAGCACAGATCAACAAAGAATCAACACTGGCACTTACAGCCACACAGTGACAGCAGAAAAGTAAAGATGTGCACATAAAAAAAAATTATGAAATTTGTGCAGAAATAAAAACTAGACTAAAAAATCCTGAATTACAGCACAGTTCAACATGCATAGTTACATAGACACAGCCAAAAGTCTAGTATATAGATGAAAAAACCCCAACTAATACAAAATGTAGGTCCATGCACTGATCCCAGATAAAAGCAAAGAGAATAAGATAAAGGCTGAAGCACAAGAGTGTAGCAAATGGCAATAAAATAGTTTATAAAAGAAATAGAACTAAGGAAACAAATGAAGACAGACACATAAGAGACGAGAGAAGGTGATAAATGAAAGAAAGGGCAAATCAAAAACCTGCACAGAGATCTTTTAGCTTAGCAAATTTAATGAATGTCTTTGAGCTTTCTGTATTTACCAAGGAAATGCTGCTGAACAACTGAGATGAAAAGACTTCCAAGTTGAACACAGGAAGTATATCATAGCCCTAAATAGTGTGAAGAAAACAGCAGAGGAAGCCAACAAACACTCAACAAAATGCACATGAAATCCTGTTAGGAGCAGCTAAATGGAGCTAGAAGCTTGATCAGGTGGCTGCAGCACAAAGGCCTTAATTCACATTTGCTGATGTAAGTCTTAAATTCTGAGTGGTGGAGGTTCAGATCATTTGTCTGGCTTTTCTGAAATTCCCAGGGCCAGTCTGTGGGCCTCTGATCAGACAGGGAATGGCACTTTTCCCACTGAATCACTAAGCCATCATCATGGCAGTGGCTGGGAGGGGTTGGTGTTGATGGAAGCCACGCGTGTTTGGATTAAAAAAACCCAGCAATTTCCCCTCCAAACAGATACACTGGCCCAAATGCTCTGGCTAATTCCAAGTTCCATTGCAATCTTCCTACCTCCATTTTCGCTGTGGTTTTAATTGAAAGCTATTTTGCTTACTGCCCATCCTAAAATATGTGCTAATTTTGGACAGCTGCTGTGTTATGGCCCAGAGGTTAGTGATGGAGTGATCCCCCTGTACCCCACACTAGTGCTTTCACTGGGGAACAGAATGCCTTACTTAATGTTTGCAAAGCACTTGGAGATCCTTAAATGAAAGGCATAAGAGCACAAAATACCGTCATCATTAGCTACAAGGGCCTCTGCAGAGCAATGGAAAATATTCCTTTTTCCCTGCCCATCTGGGGCTTTGCACACTGCCTAAGCAGTGCTCCCATCCCCTGCCAGCTCAGAGAGCACGAGATCAAATCTGTGCCTCTGGCAGAGTAGTGCAGAGTGCTAATTACAGAACTACCATAAAACATCTGCTGCTATGCATAACTATAATTCCTTGGCATGCACAAACACAGCACCTAGGCTCTCGGAGCACAGCGCTGCAAGCAAATCCCAGGACCCCGAGTGTAAGTGGCCCTCAGGTGAGTCTTGGCCCAGATGAAGAAGAGCAGAGGAGCATACAAACCCCTCGTGCTCACAGAGGAGTCACAACTGCAGGCTCTGCTCTCACAGAAACACAAAAGCAGAGCCATTGGAGATGCCATCTATCCCTATCCAGAGCAAGGTCAACGACCTGAAAGGGAAGGAGAGCTCTACTCAAGAATGTACAGATGGGAGCCTTCCTTTCACAGCCCAGGGTCACCAAGAATTAATAGCTTGTGAGACACTGTGAACCCTCACCCCGCCATGGGATATCTCAGAGAGGTTTTGTAGGAGTTAGTCAAACCCAAGACTTCTCATGGCCAGGCATTCCTTGGTGGCACTACCAAATAGCATGTTTTTGCACCAAAATCCACCAGCATAGACAAACAGCAAGTTAAGAATTAAAATTTCTATTTATATTCATTTGGAAAGGGCTATTGATTTATGCTTTGAGTTAGTAGTTATTTATGGCAGTGAACAACAGTCCTCATATACCAAATATGATTCTTTCTTATTTTTTAAGGACTGGAGGGATGTAGACCCCATCTTTCCAGTTTAGCACTCTATTTTAAAGGAATTGTGATGGCCTGTCCAAAACTCATCCAATATATCACACCTATAAACTGAATAATGAACTCCATCAGGATGGGATCTCAAGGGAAGTCATCAGATGTTCCCTCATTCCCAGCTGATGTGCATGGATTTGAAAAAGTGACACAGAAGGTACCTACACTCTGCACCAGGGTCACAGGGAGAAATTATCTGCTGGAATCTTTTTGTTAGTATGAAGCTTCTTTATGCTGCAGCCCTGATGTGTCAGAAAATATGTGCTTCAGTGCCCGCAGGAAATACATGTCCTAGCCTATTACATCTCTCTTTTCATCAGAGATGTACTTGAAGCCATCACTGCTATTATTTTAAAATATTATCACATTTTAAGCATGAACATTAAAGTAAATTTGTAATAGGAAGCAAATCCAGACCTTGCTTTGCAAGAAAGTGAAGGACAAATGAAGCTGTTCATTCCGAAATAACAATTGATGGGCTAAAGTGACTAGCCCTGAAGACAATCAGGCCAACATGAAAAAAAAAATAAAAGAGAAAAAAAAATACATAGAATGGCTTTGCAGCAGCCCTGTGAGCAAGCTCTGTGAAAAATGCAAAAGTACACTGAGCTGTCCTGCTAATATCTTTACAATAAAACTGGAAATGTAGACGCTTATCCATGCACAATGGTACAAGAGGAAGTATATATGAAAGACGCTTCAGCCTGAAATGGATAAATGGAGATGAAACACTGCTTTTGATGCAAGGCTAATCAGAGAAATTGGAGGGTTTTGTGCTGAACATCTTGGATTTGTTTTGTCTGCATAGAAGCACCGTTAGACATTCAATATTGAAATAAGAAGCTTTCACAATGCCAGAATTGAATGTCAAACAAAACTGGCACATATATCCTAATATCTGTGCTGGCCATAAGGTATTCACCTGAAAAGCATATCTACAAAAATTCTACCTGAAAAATGTAAGGAGCATAACGGACATGTGAACAGACCATTATAACTGCATTACACCGTCAGTGCACCTGGATGGGAGGCACTGTGGGGAAGACATAAAAATTTCAGTAATAAGTTGAAACTGTATTTGCAACTCAATGAAAAAAATAAAAACCAGTTTTCTGTAGTTGATACAGAATGTTTATTATTTTAATTCATGTCTCTTACCATTTTATTTTCACTTAAGAAATGTTATGTTCTTTGTCTTTGTATGAGGCAAAATAATATTCTTAAATAGGAGACCTTTATCAAAATAGAAATGTGACTTTACTAAACATTTCTACCACTCAAAATAAAAGTACCTAAAGAAACCCTCTTTGTAAGAAAAAAAAAAAGCTGTAACTTTAAGGAATGGAAGTCAGTAACAAGCGTAGACAGAAAATAGTAAAATATAAATGAATTTTCTGCTTTCCTGAGAGAGAATTACTGGTGCTTCCTGAACACTTCTCAGTTTATTCTGCCGACACAAAGGCCCTTCTCTTTTGTTTTAATATTAGACATTGAGAGATTCAACTGACCACGGTGCTCCATTACCTAAATCAGTCACCAACCTAACATGCAAGAAGCCAAGAAAAAAAAATATTAAAAGGTGTAGCTTCCACAAAACCCAGAGATAAAGGATTTCATTGCCTCTGTCCTCATCACTGACCCAATTGTACCAAAGACTGCTTATGAGGTTAAGCTGCAGCAAAAGCAGTGTGGGCAGCAGGCTGGGTGAGGTGATTCTGCCCCTCTGCTCAATCCCACCCGGATTGCTGCATCCAGGTCTGGGGTCCCCAGCACAGCAAAGACATGGATCTGCTGGAGCAAGTCCAAAGATGACCCAAGGGCTGGAGCACCTCTCCTGTGAAGACAGGCTGAGAGAGCTGGGGTTGCTGAGCCTGGAGAAGAGGCTCAGCAGAGACCTTGGAGCACCTTCCAGTGCTTAAGTGGGGCCTACAGAAAAGCTGGAGAGGGACTTTTGACAAGGGTGTGTAGTAACTGGACAAGAGGGAATGGTCTTAAGCTGAAAGAGTGCAGAGTTAGATTACAGAGTAGGAAGAAATTCTTTACTATAAAAATGATGAGGCACTGGAACAGTTTGCCCAGAGAAATCGTGGCTGCCTCATCCCTGGAAGTGCTCAAGGCCAGGTTAGATGGACCTTTGAACACTCTGCTGTAGGGGGAGGTATGGCATGGGGAGTTGGAACTTTACGATCTTAAAGGTCCCTTCAAACCCAAACCATTCTGTGATTCTACGATATGAAAGAATATACATAAGAGAAAGAAGAAGACCATATTAGATGGCTGTGTTATAATGGAAAAAAGAAATAAAAAAAAAAAAGGAAATAACTGTTTAGAGTGTCTTGTAGGATCTGTGCTAGGAAACGTGATGTCAAACCCTGAAGGCCATTGAACATGCTTTGCTTGAGGTTTTTGGTATTTTTCCAGACACAAAGAATTTATCAAAGCCTGCAGAAACTGTATAAGCAGCTTGACACTGAATCCTGTGAGCTGCTGAGTATTAAGGGAGATCAGTACATTTCTTAAAGTTACTTCTGTGAATCCTTGATTTTCTTTACAGAAGGTAGAGAAAAGTTGAGAAGTTGAGTGTTTTGATTACAACTCTATCCAGCAAGAAAGAATAGATAAATAGAGAGTAATTTGGGACTGAATAAAATTGCAAAATTAAATTTTCTTAGAAAAATAAGTATTGAGAAGGACAACAAAATTAGTGTAATGAATTTGATGAAGGAGGTTAATGCACTCAGCGAGCTGCTAGATCACATCCTCACAGGAATGAGATAAGCCTCAGGAAATTCTGAAGGGCTAACAATTCCTTAAAGAAACTATAACAAAGGCACAAAACCAAACTAAACCAGCATGAAGGAGAAACAGAAAATTTAATTAGACCCCTGTTGTCTAAATCACAAGTTCTTCATCGACTTCATTTTAGAGGAAGCTACACGAGATTAGTAAGGGTGGTAATAAAAAAATAGCTTTAGCGTATAGGGGGAATGTGAAGCACAGTTTACTAGCTAACAATGGAAAAGCTAACAAGAAATCATCCTAAAAGTACACTATTGTGAGTAAGGCTTGAAAAAAAAAAAAAAGTTAACCTCCTCTTCATAGAGAAAGGATGCCCACACAGCTGAAATACTTCATGCCTTCTTTGCTGTCAGTCTTCACTAGAAAAATGATGTCAGAAGGAAAAGGCTGGAGAAGGGAATAAACAGCTCAGAGAGATGTATGATTTGTTTTCAGACTTCATAAGCCTCATAAACTTTGTTTTGGGGAATTTAAAACATCTGAAAGGTCTTTCATATTAATGGCTACTTTTGGGAATTCCTGGGAAATGGGAAAACCCTAGCAAGCTGAAAGAGATCAAAACCAGCACATATTTAAAAAAGAAAAAAAAAGTGGTAAAAATCATACATCAGTCACCTTAACCTAGTGTCTAAAAAACTGTTAGTAAAATCAAATAACTTCTAAGAATTAGCAAGAAAACAAGGACATGGGAAATTGTGAAGAACAATTCCTATCAAATCTGTCCAGTATCTTCTTATGGTGAGATAACAGGTCTTCTGATCTTAACCTCTCTGTGATAGGAAGTCTGATAAATCATGCACTGACACTGTGCTGCTTAAGAGGAAGTGACAGGCAACAATGAAGGCAACCAATGAAGTGACTGAAAAAAGTGTTCTAATTGTTAAATATAAAGGTGGCACTAACATGAGAGGACAACAAGCATAATAAAAGAGACCAGGATTCAAAATTATCTTGCTTATGTGTACTGGAGGGGCTTTTTTTTTTTTTTTTTTTTTTTTTTTTTTTTTTTTTTATGGGTGGCATTCTGCACAGATAGCTACAGTTAGAAAAACAAAACAAAATGAAAAGGTTGCACAAACACAGCCTGGAGAGTAACCTGCTAAAAACCAGACAAATACGCAGTATTACAGTGGATCAGAGAAAGAACATGAATCAACAGGGCCATTCTCTAGCAAAAAAAAAGGTGGACATAGAAGCAGGATTACAGACAACAGCATAAACTCTACTCCTCCAGTGCTCCCTAGCTTTCACCCATTTTGCTGTAGTAATGGGTTCAGCTTTGTGTATTGCCCACTAAAAACATGTGGGTTGCTTGCAAAGATTCCTGAGGATCAGAGGTCTGAGACACATAACCTACAAGGAAAGGCTGAACAAATTGGGGTTGCTAACTGAGAAAGTCTTCAAGTATATTAAAGGCTTTTGCAGAGAGAGAAGGAATAATTTATCCTCCGTGTCCATGAAGGAAAGAACAAGAAATAACAGGGTGAAACTGCAGCCAGGGAAATCCACTTTCCATCACCAGAATTTTTTAAGAACAGGCAAGACAAGCATTTTTCAGGAAATGCAGACAAAGTTTGTCTTGTCATTTTCTGCAGTGTCTTCCCTCAGGGCATTCTGAAATCCCTTTAAACCCTATAATCTATGATTTGAAGTCAGTTCCCTACCCATTCAAAGTATTTACTGAGTGTCTATATTTCCTTTTGCTACCCTGAAAAAATGTGGTGGGAATACTTCAGAAAAGGTTATATTTTGTGGCAACTGCTCTAATTATTATGATTGTCAGATATGAATAAGACAGTATTTGCTGTAGAGACCTGGGTCTACAGTCTGTTTGTGATGAGACTTTCCATTTCTACTGTGACATTTACTATCTGAGGAAATTGGTCTCAGAATGATTTTTGTTTCTTACAAAAGCAAAAGCACTGGCCCTTTTAACCTCCTGTAACCAAACATCTGTTCTCTGCTGCAGGAAATAGTTTATTATCAAAATAATTTATTATTTTTCTTATTAATTAACTAATTTCTTGTCTGTTCTATCTTATGGTAATCACCATGCAGTCCTGAATATCTCATGTAGTCACAGAGATACTGCCTAAATGGGAACATATTTTTGCTTTCCTATCATTTGGGTTGAAGCAACATCTAACTGTTTAATTTTGATTTTGGTTGGTTGGTTGTTTTGTTGTTTTGTTTTTTTTAAACCATATGCAGATCCTAAGACAGGGTCTTAGGATTCACCACTGGCTGTCAGGGGATCTGGTAAAACAAAACTAAATCAAATTTACAAGGAATGGGAAGAAAAGAACCTACACCATACCAAATAATCTACTATATTACGTTTCACATGTCCTTATCTGAAATTTAGCATTCACAGCTCCTAAATTTTAATACTCTTTTTCATTACTAGCATATAGGTCTGTACCATTTCCTCCACCCTGCCTTGGAGGTTGCCTCAATACATATAGGTAAAGATCTCAAAAGAGCTAATTCAATATAATTTTTACATGAAAGAAAAAAATGAAGAGTTAAATATCTACACAAGAATGAGCAACTTTCATACAATAGCAGATACTGTCTACATATGCTTTTAGAGAATTCCTGAATATAAATGTTCTGGACAAATTTCTCACATGTAATGCTTTAAGATGAAGAGAATATGCAATCAGTACCATCAACATGAAACTTCTTTCTAACAAATTTTCTAACAAGATGACCCGTTTTCCTACAGTTTACCTATGAATACACATTGTTCCTAAAAGCATAAGGTATGCATAAAGTTTATTTTAAACTATGTAATTCTAATAACCTTCAAAGACATTTGAACAACAACAACAAAAAAATCCCACTTAACTGTAACAAAATATTTTGTTCAGTACAAAAGAGATGTCCTGTGATGATACTGTCAGTTATGAGTCAGCCATATGACTTCACAATGGTGCTAACTTGGAAAGTTTCTTACCCTCCCAGCACTGAAATACAGATATTTGGGGAAGAGGTCCTGAAAATGGTGTACTCCTAAGAATTTCCACACCTTGTAACCAACTGAGCAGCTCTTGAGCTGGTCATTCCTACCAGGGCAAAAAGGACCGTCAGGATTCAGAGATTGTGCCTCCTGGCCATCAACTCCCATTGTGGCACTGCACTGAGAATGTCTCTACTGGAAAGAAAACTCTACTCTTTCGGTACTACTGTACCTCCTTGTATCTTGCAACACAGACCTGTTGCTGAAGTGCAAAGACATGAAGAATCAGCAGGACAGCAAAGGTGCTGACAGCTGGACTGGGTTGAGATAACGTGAAAATTTGTGGAACCGGTGAGTGAGAAGTGGTGGAACAACACTGGTAAATGCTCACAAGCAGAATATATTTGCTGAAAGGGTGGGCTTGCTGAAACAGTGAGTGACAGGATTGCCAAGGAGAATTAGATGGCTGGGTCACTGACCAAACAACGGGAAAGTTTCATGGCTATGAGATTACGCATGACTAATGCTGAGATGGGAATGGAATTTGTTCAGGAGGAACAATGTTAAACTACCAGGAAATTAGGGAAGACAGCAATGGCACATACCTGTTCAAGTAGCAGGTTTAGAAAAATATCAACCAACAATTCATTACTTGTTTATATAAGAGATGAAGCCAAATAATAACCCAGAGACACTCAGATTAAAATCAATTTGTGATGAGTTTCTAGTCCCAAGAAACTGTAGATAAGAAGAAAGAGATGAAGATTAATCTGACTGCTTGAACAATGTAAAAGTATTAAACAGAAAAGGGAAATCAAGAAATACCAGACTGGAAATGAAACAGCCTACATCCATCTTTAGTACAAACCACTATCAGTTGTGCCAATGCCAGCACATGCACTGTGACTCTTACTGCCCTGTAACGAGTCCATCAGTGAGGATCTCCTGTTGGAAGCTTGATTTGAGAAGGAAGCAGAGGCCCTGGGTTAGCTGCAAAAACAAGGCATTTTACAGATAGCAAGTATATAAAGAACCTGTACTTGCTCTGAGACAGAGAAAAGCTTCGAGCTGGGGACTGTGCTGGCGCTAGAGGGGGTTTGCTTCATTAACCCCTCAATGATGGAAATAGTGGGTGATAGCAGAAAAAATGTAAGTTGAAACAGCTCAAGAAAAGACGACAAGGAATCAGAATTAAGATGAAATGTGACAGGGAAGATAGGGAAAGGAAAAAAGTAGGTGAAAAGAAGATGCAAATAGGAACTGACAGCAAGGAACTGCTTGGGATCATAAATGAGCTGAGTGGATAGCAGAGTGGCACTCACTGGGCTGGAACGTGAATTACGGGATTACACCCCCAGAACTCAGCACCAAAGCATCCTCTCCCAGCTACCCAAGCAGCTGTAGATTTATTGCACTGTACAGCTCCCTGCCTTTCTTAGCTTGTCCTTGTAAATGCATTAAAGTCAATGCTGAATGGAAAATCAACCAACCCCTCCCTCTTCTTGTCTTTTCGCTTCTCATTAAATTAGAGAGAAAATGTAAATGTTATTTTCTCTCTCTTCACCAACTGTTGACAAGTCAGGAGCTAACAGTGAGAAGACTTCATTCAGAGCTTTGTCCTCTTGCTTCTGAAGTCAGTGGCCTTCACAGGTGTTAATGGGAACTTGTCAAACTGCAGCACTTTTTCTTTCAACTGGTGCTGTGACCAATGCCCATGAAGCACAAAGGAAGAACTAAAAAGGAAAGGCAAAAGGGTGCTTTATGAAAGCATTTCATTCCAGTATTTAGTAATATTCTGTGCTAAGCTCATACCAGGGCAAACCTTTCCTAGGGCTGTTTCGGAAAGTCGAACATGGAAACTCCAGGAACACAAACAGAAAATGGTCATGGCTGCAAGTGAAGTTTTCTCCACATAATTAAAGAAAAACTTTGGTGAGCCCTTCTGTTTCTCAAGGTGGTAAGAAGGGATGGAGTTTGGCTTACTCAGCCTTCAGTGGGTTTCTTTGTTTCAGATTTTTGTTACTGAGTGTGACCCTAAAAATATTAAAACTGCTCAAATACAGGAAGCAAAAGGGTTCTACATCCAGATATTGAACAGAGGAGATGCAAGGGAGATGCAATTTGTGCTCACTTTTCCTTCATCTTGCTTTTCTCTGTATTTCATCAGGTCCTCTGTCCCAGAAATTAAAAGTAGGGACATCACCTGTGTGGTTCTTCTACTTCCATATATTATTGGGCTAGGAAAAATAAATGGTATAAGACAGGACATTTCATTTAGCTCCCTACCTCCACTTTCACAGAGGTGGGGTCATACATTTAGGCATGTAATTTCAGACCAAGCATTCTCACATCCATTTACCCTTTTAAAGAATCTAGGATTTATTCAATGTCATTACTCCTAGCCTCAGGACTGAGGTTTGCATGATGCCCTGACTCTTCTCCCTGCTTCCCTCAAAGGATCACACACTACAAAATGTTTTAAAAGAGGTAAAAATATCATCATTCCCAAAGCAAAATTCAACGCTTACACAAAAGTGCCAGATTTGATTTATTGGAGTGCAGCTGGAGTCAACCACAGGGCACAAATTTCTACAGCAGGCTGGCTTCTAGCAGATATGGTACTTGGCTCCTCTGTTGTCTCCCTTTTGCTGTGTAGTGCTTGAAGTAGAGCATGTAGGCTATGGCAAATTATAATTTTTATTCCATGGATTTTCAGTTTAAGGGAACCCTGCTCAGAATTCAGCAGGAGCAGATCCAGACCCATCGCCTCATTCTCATCACATTGAGGATTATGGTCCCAGGTGAGATGTCTGATGCCCTACCATCCCTGTTTCTGGAAAGCACTTCCCTTGGCAAAACACTGCCAAGGGAAACCGCCTTTTTGTTGGAACTCTGAGTCTGCCTTGCCCAGCATGGGGATAATGTTCTTGTATCTATCAGGATGCTGAAAGAATGCCACCTGGAAGAGGCTAAATTCTCCTTATCCTATTCCCCAGCAGGGAATTTCCCAAGTTGATGGAACTTGGAACATCTGAGTGCCACTCTGGGCTGGGCAACACCCATAAATATGGTTCCTGCCCTTGCCTAGAAGATATTTGGTCTTTTTTCTCTCTTCTATATTTCTCTCTAAATTTACAAGACATCTCTTCCCTCCATTCCTTCCCAGAGCTCTGACAAGCCTGCTCTTGTGAGGAAGCACATGGAGTGACATTCTGCTGCCATGGAAGCCATCAGCAAAACTCTCAGTGGTTAATTACAATTGGCATTTAGTTTAACTTTACTTTTAGTAGAGAGTAACACTCTAGTTTTCCAGGGATAGGGACAGCAGAGAACACAAAATCCCATGTTACAGATAGTTACATTATCTACATATTGTACAGTTTAACAACAAGGAAAACTTAAATTCCTTCAGTTTACATTCCCTCATTCCCTTCAGAATTGTTTAATCTTTTGGGGTTAGTTTTTTGTTTGTTTTTTTTTTTTTTGGGTTTTGTTTGGGTTTTGTTTGTTTGTTTTTGCAGGGGGTGTTTGTATTTGTGAGGCTTTGTGATTTTGTTTGGGGTTTTTGTTTTGTTTTGGGGTTTTTTTTCTTTTCCAGAATGCCAAACCACTTTTAAGTAATCACAAGGGTTCTTGAAGAGTGAGGCCCTTTATCTTTCCCCAGAATTAGTGTAGCACAGGTTCCTTTCCTGTGCAGCTGGAGGCATCCACTTCTAAGTGAAAGAGTGGCTCATTCTGCTCAGCCAGCCAGTTCTCAGCCAAGACTCTCTAACAAAAGGAAACCATTTTTGTGTTTATTTGAAATGTAACTCCCTATGTTGCATCACACATTCACAGGACCAATAAAGTACAAATCCCACCCAAAGAATTTAAAAATAATGCTTTCACAGTTCTTCTCCCTCTCCCCAAGAACTGCACACTAGTCATTACAGAAAAACACATTAGGAGCTGAACACTACAATGAGGATTCAAGTTCAGGAAAAATGTTCTTTCCTCTGCCCACACACCCTTTTCTGCTTCAGGGGCAAGAATACCTACCTCCCATCTCCTCCTGGCTGGGAAGAGAAAAAAAGGGATACAAGAGCAAAATAAAAGCTGTGGGATGAACTAGGCCACTCTTTATTCCTACTCTAGCTACTGAAATGATGCTACACCCATTTCAGAGCTAGGAGGGAGCTGCAGAGAGCCCAGCAGGTCCCTGATCCCCCTTTCCCTTCTCCTCTCAGCACTCCCACGCTCCTTGTGGGAGGTGGTGCCTGCAGACACATCAGGTCATCCATGAGAGAACAGGGGGAGCAAATCCACAGTGAGCAAGAGGAAAATCCTCAGGGAAACAAAAGGTCAAAAAGAGATTGAGGGCAGGGGAGGGACAGTAAGTGGAAAGAGCACCAAGACTTGCAAGATGAAGTGAAAGGGATAAGCTGAGTGAGAATAAGGGGAATACATGGATGAGAATACGGCTTTTGAAGAAAAAGAAAGGTGAAACTTGAAAGAATAAAATGAGACATACCAACAGATCATGTAAATGTTTTAGTGTCAAAGGCTTTTCCTTGCTCTACACACTCCTCTCCCCTTGCTGCCCTTTTTCTGGTTTTGTTTACAAAGTTATTACTAGAGGAAAAAGGCAACTTTTGGAGACAAGTAGGAACAAAAAAAAAAAAAGTGGGAAGGGACAAAACATGGGGTTTTTTTAAAGAGGATAGTGAAAAATAAACTCTTGGAGTGCACCTGTGGTCCAGGATTCTTTTTACCTTCCTATTTACTAACTGTAAGCGTTTAGGCCAAAAATCATTCCACCGATACAAAGTGGTTTGTGTGACAGTAGATGTTATCTGCAAACTAAGATCCAACAACACTTTAACACTAGCCAGCCAGCTGCAATCATGCAATGGATAGGAATTTACATGGTTGAGGCAGTGACTTGAAAATATTGAAAGTACTATGATGGATATCTTTATACTTCTTTTCCTACAGGCTAAGCGGCAGCTTAGAGTTGCAAGAGGGAATTTTCTCTTTAACTGAGGAAAAGAAAAACCCAACAAACAAAATCAGTAGGAAAAAAAATAATCCACTGTGCATTCTCAGCTCTGCTTGCTTTTTGGAATAGAGAGGGAATAAAACACAGTAAATACTCTCTGTTCTCAAGAACAGCTTTTAGTCAGACTCAATTCTGTCTCAGGTTGTACAGTCACACAAGGGAAATCATCCTCAAGCTACCTGGCTTATCAGCATGTTTTAGAAGAGAAAAGATACTTGCTGACTGTCCCCTTTGCATCCTTTCTCCATCTCACTGGTGGAAGCAGCTGAGCAAACAAGAGTTGGAAAAAAAGATTTGCAATTTACTACAATAGGGTAGCAGTAAATTCTTTCCCCCTCCAAACCAGCAGGATGAGCAATGATTCAAAGAACTGCCTAGATCACAGTGACTCCTGGTCTTTCTTAGTCATACAGTATTTCAGGCTACCTCTGAAACGCAGCTCTTGTTTGCTGAACATCAAGATCAATTTCAGTGCTGTTCTCTTGAACCGAGATGGAAAGATACGTTCTTTGATTTCTTGCATGAGGCTATTATTTAATATAAAGAAACAGTATATGTCTCAACAGGTTGTGAATTTAAGGTCATTATTGAGATGCTAGAAGCAACTAAAGAGATTATCAAGTGGACAGATATTTTGCCTTATTTTGAAAACAGCAAACAGTTTTCATATGCTTATTTGCACAATAAGGGAAAGCAAATGCAAAATGCAGTAGAAAGCATCGTCTCTGTTAAAAAACTCACTCTTTTCCCCTCCATTAAATCTCTGATTAAGGTTTCTGTCTCAAATTCATGGTATTTTGTCTGGTTGAAATTATCAGTTGTATTAAAAGAGTATACACTGTTACAAGTTACCTGTACAGGCAAATCGCAAAAAAAAAAAAAAAAGAAATCAACAACCAACTTCAACCAGAAATATTAACCAAACCCAAAGTAATGATTCTTCACAGGCAGCTCATATGTGCCCTGATGATTTTTTCACAGCATTTTGAGTATGCAGTACAACAGCTTGCTAATGCTGAGTGATACTTTTAAATATGAAAATGCATATTGAGATGGGAGATAAAAGTGTTACATGATGTTTGTCCTCGGATTAAAGGTTCCTTATTTGTTTGCAATGACATGAGAAATGATAATGGCTCTGGAAAAACTGATATTGTTTGTCATGTCACAGGTCCATTGAGATCTTCCTCTTTTCTGTGACTTTTAATACAAAGGGAGGCCTAAAATTGCACTAAGTCAAATCTTAGAGGCTTAGCTTAAACCTTAACATCAAAATAGTTGACATAATTCTTGATAAGTCTTTAGATGTGGGCAGAGCGATGCATAATAAGCAACAGGCTTGGATTTTGTATTCAGGTTATAAATGACTTCAAGGTACAGTCCCATACAGAGTGCATTAACATTTAACCTTCAGGGAATAAAGGCATGAAGTCTTATTATTCAAAATCAGCTTGAAGGGCAAACATGGCCATTGTCATCGTGGAAGGCAAAAAGGGGGAAAACTGGTACCTTTAGCATGCAGAGTCTCCCATTCTTAATGAGTAGAAATATATGCTTGAATTTCCATCCACCTTTCCATGCTGGGAAAGAACACTCCAATTTCATTAATGCCGACAGAAAAAAAAAAAGACTAGTAATGTCTCACCTGAGAGACCTACAAGCTGTAAAAGTATTAGTCAGGCGTTTTCTTTGGGGTAGGAATATGAAAATTCAAAAGGCAGTTTTGGACCACTGAATTGGAAGCCAAGAGGACCAAATTCATCTAAACAAGAAGGTTTATTGATACACCTGGAAGGCACCCTGTGAACATCTTATTCAGTAATAGAGAGAAATGTAAGACCAGAAGTTATTAACCCAAATTTGGAGCATTGCAAACACCATCTTAAAGGCAAGTTATTCTGTATTTGGTTCTGTTGGTCACTCTTCCCAAACACTCATCAGGCCCAGAAAAGACATGTTGAAATGAAGGCCAGGGTGCTTTGGCTCAATTCTGAGGCTTTCAAGCAGAGGAGACAATTCCAAGGAATTGCCCAAAGCACTACCACAGTCCTCACAGATTAACCTTCGGCTAATTAATAGTCTTTTATCCAAACCCTCATCTGGATACAATTTAATTCATTCTGCTAGCTGAAATATGACAACAACTCCTATGCTCTCATTCCACGTGTGCTCCTGAATGCTTCTAACAGCATTCTGTAACACCTTGACAAGGGATTTTGGGGGAGAGGGTGAGGAGTGAGCCTTGCTCACATCTGCTTTTGTAGTCTCCCAGGAAGATAAGAATACAAAAGTAAGAGCAATCAGAAAAGCATTATTCCCACTCATCTAATGGAAGATCTGCACTAGCACTTACGTGCACAAAGTGTAAAAAACGACGATGTGACACGGCACTGAGAAATGATAATGGCTCTGCAAAAAGGGATACTGTTTGTCATGTCACAGGTGGTGTGGCTTGGCATAACTGTGGCATTTTGCACCATGAGATGAAAACACTGGTCTACAATCTCCTTCCACCTCCAGGACTCTGCAATTCCCTCAACACAGCCACTCTGGATGCTAACCACGAGGTCAGCCTGGGACAGGGGGAGATGTATGGCTTTGACTAGGATTGCACATTAACACAGCACTCTAATTTGCCACACTCTATCATTTTCAACACTGACAGGCATCCTAATACAACAATTCAAGTATCCAGAAGGGCCTGGGAAGTATGACTGCATTCCAGGGTTTGCCATACACGGACTTCACTATGATGTATAAAAGAGTCTTCTCACAAAGACTGATGCTTTCCATGATATCCAGTCAGTGCAAGACTCTCTTACACTTTGTTTGAAAGTCCCTCCCAACCCAAGCCCTTCTATGATTCTATGAAATTAGTGATAAAAAAGATGTGCAAAAGATCAACCGTATTTCTGTTTATAAACATAAAAAAAGAAAAGATAAACTGACTATAAAGAAAGGAAACAAGCTTTTTTTCCCCCACAATCAAAATTAAATTATTTCTCTCTTAACAGTGTAAATGTCAATATCCAGAATATCTCCTGTGAAATAGGGAAGAAAAAAAAGAGTCAAACACATGGAACAGCAGTAGTAGGGCTACTTGCATTCTTTTCTGCAAAATCGGTAATGAAGTCAGGCACAGAATTCCACAAGCAAAATCCCACATGCTTTGAACATACTGGAGATAGTCTGAACTTGTGTAACACGACCATACACGCACTAATCTGAAACATCTCTGCACAATTAGAAAAAGATGTACCAAAAAAAAGGCAATCTGGATATTAATTGTAGCTAAAGCAATATAGACTGCAGGAAAAGCAATGCCACTGTAGCTGGTAGTAATTGCACCTGGATGAAAAGCCTAGAAACAAGAGTTCCCGAACCCACAGTTCCACCAAAAAATAAACCCGTCAAAATATGTTTTTCTATACTGTATATTATGTTACACACTATAAGGAAAAAAACAACTCCATCTGATCATAGCAACGTGGGTAAAGTAATCTGTAGTCTGAAAGTTATTCATGATTAAACAGACATTTTGGAGGTTTATTAGTCTTATAATTGCCATTCAGGGTGGTAGCCCCAATTTGTGTAAAAACATCTGTGCAATTAAGTATATTGTTATGATTCCAAAAGTCACATTTTTAGGTTAAAAAGAGATGAAATGAAGTCAAAAAGCCTGGATGAAAAAAAAAAATAAAAGGGAAAACAAAACAGACAAAAAACCCCCACGCACCCAACCAAACAAAAACACACACAAAAAACCAACCCACCAACCAACCAAAAAAAACCAAAACCAACCCACAACACCAAAAATCCATAAAAAAGAAAAAAAATCCCCAGGGAAACAAAAATTACCAAAATTTACATTAAGTGGTTTTTTTTTATTGCTTTAGTTGGTTAGGAATTGTATCACAGTTATTTTCATTTTAGCTACAAGAAATCTTTCTAAAACAGAATGCACTATAAAGGAGAAAATACAAGAGAGTGATGAGCATCTATTTATCAGCCTGATCTGAGATAATATTAATTTCATTTGCTCTCCTTTGCCTGTTAAGAGTTGTTGCAGCCCTAGTTTGTGCCCAAATGTCAATGACCCCTGACAGATGCTTTAGTAACTGAGAACAGCAAGAACACATTAACAAAGCAACCCAGTCATCTTCCCTGCTGGGGATGCTGATGAATGCTGATATAAAACCGCTTTAGTCCCACTTCACCTGAGCAGCACAGAACAGCACACTCCCTGGACTGATCTCACTCGTCTGCTTCCTGAGCTCTCTGTGCCATTGCTACATATTTCTGTGTTCTTGAAAGAGCAGAGATCTAACAGGAAAAAAAGAAAAAAAAACCAAAACAACAAAAAAAACCACCACAAAACCAAACAGAGAGGGAAGGGAAGATGCAACAGGAATAGCAGGGGAAGGAAAATTACTCATTCAAACCCACGAAGTTCAGGATGAGATTTGAGGAGAAAAAGAATGTTGAGGTTGGGGTTTGATTGCTGTGGGTTTGTGTTTCATACAAGACACCACTAATTTCCTGCCCAATCAGTAAAGCAAACTCGAGTAATGGGACAGTTTCTTTGCTCAAGTATTACCAATCTGAGCATGGTTTTTTTTCCAGAAAGGTTCTCCACAGGCTCGGCTTCCAAGTCAGTTTGCAAGGACCCTTCTGCCACTCTCTGATCTTTGCTGACTTCCACACAACATTCAGGCTGCTGCACCGACTTCTCCACCGCACCCAAGTGCTGGATCTGCCGCTGGCATTTACATCAGGATTTGTTCTTCCATAACAACAGGACTCTCTTTGAAGAGTGAGGAACTGCTGGGGACTGGCAGCATGAGGGGCAGTCACATCCTGGTTGAATTGGTTAATCCTGAGGGAGTCCAGAGGCAAAAAGCAAGCACAGGGAAGGTGGGAATGGGAAGAAGCTATGAAAGAGCAAGGTTGGATTCCAAATGGGAACAGTACGACTGGAGAGAGTTGAGAGAGTTGAGCAGGGCAAGAAGGAGGGAATCAACAGGTAGTAAAATCAAGATGTAAGACAATTTGAGCTTGCTGCTGAAAGGAGAGTTGGCCTATATAAGAAAGACACAGAAGAGGCCAGGGTACTTAATGCTTTCTTTGCATCAGACTTTACTGAGGAGGTCTGTTCTCAGTCTCAGCTGGGGTAAACAGGAACTACCAGACAGGCAAGAATCAAACTACGGAATGCTTGAGTAAGCCAAGTGTGCCCATGGAACAGGACAAGGCATATGAAAGCATGAGGGCTAGTAGTGCCATGAGGCCACTCTCTGACATCTTCAGAAGGCTGTGCTGACTTGCATGATCCCCAATGACAAGGCAAAGGCAAATGTTACTGCCATCTTTAAAAAAATAATAATAAAAAGCATCAGAAGGAGCTACAAGCCACTTAGGCACTCTTAAGTCCCTTGAAATATTATTTATTTGACAAGTCCTCATGAAAGACAATTCTGTGCATGTGAATGACAGGAAGGTGATTGGGAACAGTCAGCACAGATTTACAGAATTGCACTTGAGCAACATGATTACCTGCTATGATGAAATGGCTGGCTCTGCAAGCCAAGGGACAGAGAGAATGTAATTTACTTTCAGTTTCTAAAGATTTTCACCTGGCAGATAAGTTTCAGTGACTGGGTTCGAATGAGTGGTCTATGATGTGGCTGGACTGGATGGACTTCTGGGTCACCATTTTGAAGCTTAATTGCCAGTCAGTGTTTTGATTGTTGGTTTTTTTGGGGTTTTTGTTTGTTTTTTTTTGTTTTTTGAAACAACTAACATATGATAGGGTTGGATAATGGAGGCGATGATGTTAAAAATATATATATATTTATGTAAAATATCATCATCACCTGTGAGCTGGATGACAGGGGGACTGACCCCTCAGGCAATTTGTGGCTGCCACTGTGACAAGGTGACAGAAAGGGCCAACAAGAAAATTCAGGAGGTTCAACAAGACCATAAGGAAACTTCTGGACTTGGAACAGAATACCTCCAGGCAACAGCAAAGAATGGGGACTGACAGGCTAGAAAGTGGTTTTGCAGTGAAGGAGACTTACATTATTTACAGCATAGCAAGTGCCTCTTCCATCTACTATCAATAAAAAAGCAGGGCTACTTCATACACTAGCTTCAACTTTTCATTCAATTTCCCAGCCTAAAAATAAGTTACAGAAATCTCATAAGGTGTCAGAAAGAAAATTAATATCAGAAAGAAAATCTGTCATAATACAGAATAGAAGCAACCAGAGCAATACATTTCCTAGATTTTCTTCCTCTCAAATTCCATGGCTGGTTATCTGAGCTAGCCAGGAAGGGGGACAAGAAACAACAACCCAAAAACCACCACCACCAAAAAAAAAAAAAAAAAAAAAAAAAAAAAAAAAAAAAAAAAAAAAATCTGATGATCCATGATGATCAGAGAGATGGTGAAAATAACAAGATGTGAATGAAACATTCACCAAATGCCAAATGGCAGATGTGCCAGGCACTTATTTCAAAATAGGACCTTATCCTACTTTATTCTGTTGACACCATCACTTATCATTTGTATTAGACAGTGTCTACCTGCCTTTTACTTTTCACCTCAGAATGTTTAATCCACACTGATATTTAGAGACAAGACTGGGCTGACCACTTTGCAGTTCACAAGCTCTACCTGGTTTTAGTAGAAGTGTTTTACAAAGTTATAAATATATTACACTGAATTTTGCAGGCTAGACAGTTTGAGTTCATGTTCTGTAAGTTTCCTAAAAAGCAGAACTAGCATCAAAGTAGAAAGTGCCCAGCTTTCTGTTCACTTTGTAGTAGGTTTGCATTTTCAAAGTGCATAATCATAAGTGAAAAAATGAATGGAGTCAGTCAGAATTACTTTTGTAAAACAACAAATTATACATAGAATTTACACTATAAGGACAAAGGAAAAAAAGAAAAAAAAAAAAAAAGGAAAAATAAGGGGGGTAGGAATGTCAGGCACTCCTTTTTTTGGAAAAAGAACAGTATGGCATAAGACTTCTTAGAATTCATTTCCATAAGGTTTTAAGGTAACTACTGTGCTTGTCTTTATGAAATGCATCTTATTGAAAAGAACAAATAGAGAGACTTGACTTGGAAATGCTGAGACACCACAGACAAAGCAAACAGGCAAAATGCAGAGCATAGATTGAAAGTTCTTGCAATTAAAACTGAGTTTAGGTGTTTTCCACTGTAAGTACCTGCGCTTTCCAATTTTTTACAAGCCTGACAATTTGAAACTTGGACACCACCTACATTTGCATGAGTTCATCTGCCCAATGAAGATGAACAATAAAGTTCCAATAAAGCAATAGAGCCAAATGAGTTTAGAGCCACTGGGGACTTTGTCTCGTGCTGTGACAACCAGAAAAAGATGGTGTTTTTTTTCCATTTATCCTTGGAGGCTTGGCCATGCCACCCTTCTGAATACTTTCTCAGGATGGGTTGGTAATGTGATGTGTTCAGGCAGAGACCGCCGCAAATCCCCACAACACCTCCAGCCCCTCACAGGCTTTAGCCAGTGGGGATGGCAGCAGAGTCCTCTCCCAGACAAGCCTGAAGCATGAGAAGCTGGCATTCCCATTTCCAGTTCCCCTCCCCATGCAGTCAACCAGGAGCAGTCATCTCCACTGTAAGGTCCTGCAGCTTCAGCTCCTGAGGCTCAAGAGGCAGCCATTTGACCATAGGCTGATCTTGTCTGGAGCATCAGCCACAGAATTTGGATATTGACCCCTGAGTAAATCAAGCAGGTTTCTCCCCTTTTTCATATGGGTGTTCCAGCTTCTAAGTAAGGCTTCACTTTAATCACACAGATAAAAGTGCCACGTTTTCCCTTTTGGGCTAAATATACATGGTCTGAAACTTTTAAATGCAGTCACATACATTAATCACTGTAAAGAAGATACAGGTCTTAGAAACCTTCAATATAACTCCTAAAATCAGAGGTTATACTTAGGTGTAGACAGGCTTTTCTACCACAAAGCCATCCATCCAGTTGATGGGCAGCACTACCAGCTCTCCCCAGAAGTCCCAGGCCTTTCAGTCTACTTATATTTCATTTCATATGTATTGGGCCAAGTCACATTATGTTAAGCTTCAATCACTCATGTCAATTCTTATTCACAAGTTGAATGGTCCTTTCAACAAAAGGAAAGTTTGCAGTGCAGGATACACCCTGAATATTTAACAATCAGAACCAACACGAGCAAAGCCACGAAAACAGTTGAGGAAGCACTGCAATCTCCTCACTCTGTGTTCAGAGCAGGAATTAATGGGAAAGCAGCTAGAGATGCTCTCTGAGCACCACAGTGCAAGGCAGCGGAATGCCAATGGGATCAGGCAGGTGGTGCTGCAGGAGTTCCACCTGGGAAACGCTGCTCAGATCACAGGAGGTCAAACTTTCGCTAGACAGCCACTGTCTTTGGTCTGTGTACCTCCCAGTCCTCAGAGACTCAGCTTCTAAGACCCAAGTCTACACAGCCCAAGTCATGTTTACTGTATGACATCCTGGCCGCTCTTGCCTCAGGCCTGTTTATCTCTGTTTTCCTTTCTTGCCTAAGGAATCCGACCAAATGTTTCCTCAGTAATGGGACTTCTGAGAGCTTGCTTTCAAACAACTAATAAAATTCAAAACAAGTCTTCCTGCTTCGTTTCTTTGGTACAGTATTCCCACTCCAGCTCCTGCTGAAGCAACCCTCCCAAGGCAGGCAAGAGTTTCTTCCCAGCCATGTTCCTCCCATACAATCATTAAGCATCACTCCCAGGTCTGTACTTGCAGCAGGCTTTCTTTTTGCTGACCACAAGGTAACTGCACACAGATTTTCAGCCGAGCCCTCTTGCTTAGCATTTTTTTTTCTCTACTGAAGGAGTTCAAATTCACAGAGGTTATGCTGTACCTACTGTGTTATAATACATGCAGTACACTACAAATATTCTGCTAAAACTTAAGCAATATTAACATATATAATTAGAAAACTCTCACATTACTATGTTGTCAAATTAGCAAACAATGTGTAATCCCAGGATTTTTTTTGTCTTGTCCTTTTTACCCCCTAGGTGTTACAATTAATTATATCAGTGTTTTTTGTTTTGCAAGTATTATTATAGTTAATGATGATTAGTGTAGATAATTTTGTTAGGTTCCCTTTTCTAGCTTAGGGGTATCTCTTTCATTCCAAAGTGTTGATTGTTTCTTATCTAACTTTGAAAATGAGATTAGATACATTTAAAATGATGTTTCTTGTATTGTCAAACTATGTAGATTTATATGGTAATTTAAAATCTGATAAGCTATGAGTGGCATAAGATCGTGTAATAACACAATCACAGCAGTTGACACTTCAGAGAGAATTAAATTGAGTCTTGCTTTAAAAGAGAGAGACAAAAAAAATATATACCACTCCATGCTGGGAACCAAAGCGCTGGGGGAAACATTTAGGGCTAGAGAATCATTACTTAACTTACAAGCAGTGCCCTCATTTTCTCTGCATGAGTGGACAAGTGCATCCATTATGTGTTATTTCAGGAGGAAGAATAAAGGAAATAAATGGCCAAATACCAGGAGCTGCCTAGAATGAGACTGACTCGCCGAAGATTTCTGTGATGGGACTTGGATTACAGGCTTCTCCTAATGCAGTTCTCTTTATGTGCTTTTGCAGAGGCATGGATGGGAGAGTAATAAGGCAGGAGTGCCCCCCAATCCAGCGGATGCAGCTTCTTCTAGAGGAAATTCAAATTCTCCTCACAGGTAGGGAAAAGCAAAAATAACCCTTTTGCCTTCAGATTTAAAAGCAGCTTCTAAAGCAACACTGGAAATTGAATTATGCATAAGAACTCTGCACAGAGATACCCTCTTCAGCAAATATGAAAGGGAAACAGGAAGCGAAACGGGCGCTTTTAGGAAAGGATGATGCCCCTGGGGAGTGTTAGGAGGCACATAATCTTGCAGGATGGGAAGGTGCACACTGATTTTCTTCTTACAAGAAGTCACCCTCGTATATATTCTCAAGATGTTAACTCAGGGCTGTCAAGCTGAAGCTGAAAAGTGGTAGGATAGAAGAGGCTGAAAGTAAAGTCCAGAGCATGCTAGGAGGAATGTCTGTTTGAACTATAGCTATTGCACATGGGAAACACGATCTTGGAGCCTAGGAAGGCTTTAGCTGCCCCAAACAGCCCTGGGCAATGCAGTGGCACCACACCATTGTCACCCTCAGGCACCCACCCAGGCATCTTCCTCCCCCCGTGAAGGATACAGATCCTTCTCCTCCCTAACTCAGAGCTTCAGAGGAAGCTGGCCCCAGTAAACAAGCTATGATGAATTACCCTATGGCACAGCCAAAGGATGTCATGAGGAGGGCAGACTGGTGACTGGAGAAGAATACAGTCACAATGCATGACCTACCCAGAAAACATACTAGGGGGACTTTGAAAGTCTGCATTATGATGGTGGAGGAAGGGATGGGCTGTGCCCTGTATAAATGATCTCATTTTTAGCAAGGTAAAAAAGAAATGCAGGTACATATGTCAAGCCACTGTGCATTTAAGAGCAGCTGAGTCTCAGTCTGAAAAGCAGAGCTGTGATCTAGCTGTTTTCGTCATGCAATCCATATTTTATGACCACTATTAGAACCACTGTTCTTGCAGATTTTACATCTGAATAGTAGACACTGCTGCATCATCAGACAGCTGAGCCACAATACAAGACACATCCCTCTCCTGGCTGTACAGAATGATTAGCGTTCCTAGATAAACAGGATACAAGCTCTGGATCAAAGTAGGTGGCGGAGATCCTTTACTATGGAACACAGTCATCCTGAGTTAACAAGAACCAAGAGATTAGATTCAACTTCACTTTCAGAAGAAAATGTTCAGGCATTTCCCACCCTCCTTTTTGCTCCTGAAGTCTTGTGTGTTTCTTGAATAATTTGAAAAAGGGGCATGGAAAGTGTTGCTGAACTATGGAGAAATCCATGTGCTCTTCGTTTGCTTTAACTCAAATGAAAATTTATCTAATATCACATCTTGAGATAAATTAAAAAAAAAAAATCAACAAAAACTCCATGCCCAAAAGAGTTTAAATGCTGCTGTGCTGCTACCCTCAGTTAACTGCAATTTTGAGGTATGAAAGCCTCTTCCTAACAGCAAGTGCTAACACAATGTTTTGTGAGAGCAAACACTACCTCTAACGCCTCAGATCTTCCAGTGAGTGAAACAATTTCATTCTTGCCTTCTTCTGCACACTGCCTCCCCTTGTGCCAGGCTGCCAGCACCACTGTTCTTCTGCTCCCCTAAGCAGTATCCTTGCCTTATTCTGCTTTATTCCTCTGGCCATCTATTGCTCTACCCTCCACATGCACCATCTGCCTCCAGGCAGCCCCACTACTCACTGGGATGAAGCAGCCGCCCACCTTCCCCCTAAAAAACCATCCTGGCAACACAAGGCACTGCATTCAGGCAAGAGTGGCCACCAGACACCTTCCTCCCACCTTAGTCTCTTCCCAGAATACAAAATAAAGAGTGAGCAAATAATAAACAATATCCTCCCTCGTAGTCCCAAATAGGTCGTGAGCGTCCAAAAGATAAAAGACTTCTAGCAGAAAACCCAGAATAAAGAAGTAAATGCTACCCAGAAAGAGATAAGCCTCAACTCTTAAATCACTTAATGCTTTCCCTGAAGTCACAGATCCACCTTGGGCCAGGGCAGTCAAATCTAGTGTGCTCTGAGGGATGAAGGCAAGGAGGGGCACTACAGGCAGGACTCAACTTCCTATCGTGCCCTTTTATCTTCAGCAATCCTTGTTTCTCGTCTGACACATCTTTGCTATAGACTGCAGTGACTTTAATACCAGAGATTCAAGCAGGATTTTTCTGTGTCAAACCCACAGCAATGAGCAGTTCTAACCATTTCTGGGAAATCTTTTTCTATCCCGCTCCACCCCCACCAAACTCTCTTAACAGTATCAGTTAAATAAAGCTGCATAAATCCGGTATAAATCAGATGTTTTGCTGTAATTCAGGCTTGTAAGTCTTTAGCACTATTGTGCTTTCATACTACTCTAATTTAGCCAAGCAGCAAGTAGTATCTGTTAATAAAATGGCTTTTTTTGTGAGGTGCTTATAGATTATCTCTGCATAACCAAGAGCAAAAACAGTTGCATCCCTTGTTTTGGCAAAAAAACCAGCTAGGCAAGATCCTTAGCCTAACCAAGCAACATATACTAACACCACATGCTCAAGAATATTCATAATCATGCAAATATCTTTGGCCCAATGACTGAGTTTCCGCAAGTGAACAATTAGTTTCTCCTCTATAAATTTTAATAAGCATAGGGCAAACCATCTATGCTGTAGCTGTTAGCTTTCTCCTCATCTCATTATTACAGAAAAATCCATTTGGCATTTCTCAGCTTTCTCTGAATGTCTCCAGAATAAAATTGTTCTCGGTATTCAGCCGCTTCCTGTTTAATACATTGTCATAAACAAAAGCATGCATTCAGTGCTCCTCAGATTTCTCCACAGGACTCGAGAACAGAAAGTTTTGTTTGGCAGTTGTCATACTTGAGGATATTTTTCATAAGCAAATCACTCACCATTCATCAGCTTTATGCGGATCTACTAAAAAAAAAGGAAGTGCTTGCTCCACTTTTCATCGACACACAGATGCAACCTCATTATAGGTCCAAGGATAAGCAACTCTAGATGCATAAACTCCTATCCAATTAGCATTATGGGGAGATCTTCTGTACTTTGAAAACACAGTTTGTGCAGGTAGCTAGGGAAAACGTCCCCATGGTTATTAATTAGAGTGGGTAATTAAGACGATTAATCTTAGTGATTTTTTTTTTTTCCTTCTAATTCACAGCAATTTACCTGGGAATAAACAACTATGATCTTTTGGATAATTCCTCTACAGTTCAGCACGGAAAATGCTTTCTCTTTGGCCTGTACAAACCACAGGTAGGAGAGGGAAACAAAGCCCAATTCAAGCATCTGTACCAAAGACAAACTGAAGTAATTCAAACTGCACCTGCCACAGGTCAATAGGAACCTCTTTGCTGCCCTCACACGCACATTTGTCTGCTCCACTGATCCTGGGCTAGAGAAAAGTGACAGCTAACGAGGCAGAAAGAGGAACTCCCTAATTTTGCCAGGGTAGGGAGTAATCTGAAGCATGAGTACACTATACTATGCCTTTAGGTCTGCAACTACTGCCCTGGCATGGGGGTTCCTGGTATTGTGACAGTGACTGCCACAGAGCTCTGCTGCCAGTTTTCCAAGAGGCCTACCACTGCCTTGTTTTATACATCTAAAGGAATATTGCAACACCCAACGGCAAAATTCCTTTTGACATCTGCATTTAGCAAAACTTTTGCCTCTGATTTGTGTTTTGGGTTTTTTTTTTTTTGCACAAGCCTTGCTCTGCTGTAACAGCACCTTTCAAAGCACACAAACCATTATCTGTCACAGCCAGCTGTTTCCTTCCCACACCTTCCCAAGGGAGCCCTGAATAGGGATTTTATTAGCTGGCTCAAAATGCAATAGGCCAGGTGTGGAGAGTATATGACAGCAGACACTCACTAATGTAGGGAAATAAACAAACAAAAAATCTGTGATATTGCAGACTTCTGAATTGAACTTTATTGCTGCTACTGTACAGGCAAGAGGGGTGGCACAAAGTGTCACACAACTGCGTGACACATAACATCATTCAGTAAAAAAGGGCCAGGAAACAAGTTTGGGCACTGGACTCTGAACACCCAGACTGGCTGTTTCGACTGTACCTCTCCATCTCATTGCCCAAGTACATCCAGAGACAGAGCTCACTCCAGAGGTGATGTAGATGACATTTCCCTGGGCATGGATTCTTTTCTCTAGAGTTACTTGTCGCTAACTGAGAAGGTTCATGGCAGAGGAAACCACTCTTCTGGGCTGCTACAAAATCTTTGATGTGACATGAGATGTTCCAAACTCCGAAAGCCACACAAACTATTTTATAATAAGCAATAAATAAATAAATAAATACATACATAAATACATAAATCCTTGGGACCCAGAGGAAGCCCAAGTTCAAGGACCACTTAAGCACAGATTTGGCCAATCTGCTCATGCTGACTGGACATGAACTGGTGGATACCACACAGCCTTGGGGTGAGGGACTAGTCCCTCTTACTCAGAGCTGCAGATGTAGCATGTACACTCATACACCCTCAGGGTGGATGGTGATTATTTCCCTGTAGATATGCTTGGTGCTTTACAGATACATATTGAACCTGAGCTCCATCTCTAGGGGGTTATACTCTGAAAACCATTTGAAGTTTTGAAATACAATCCAAATAGCCCCGTGGCTATTTAATTTTCCTTTCAAGATAGTGTGAATTTATAGCTAGGCTCCTTCTTAAAAGGCCATTTTTGACCCAATGGCCCATGATGACTTCTTCAAAGCAAGCTACAGTCTATCAGTCAACTTCTGTTTAGTTCACAGATCATTGATGCAATGGAATTTAACAGCTGCTTGGGAGCAATTATAGCCTTTCATGTCAGTCTGGTTGTCAAGGGTGTAAAACAAATGTCAAAAATCTTCAAGAATAATTTTAATTGATATTTACTGACCGCACACAAGTAGTAAGCCTTTCTGCCCTAACTTTTTCTCCAAAGGGTAAAGCCAAAATACCTTATAACCTGGGAATTAGAGCTACCAGAACAAACTGGTCAACACAGTAAACATCAGATATATTCTTAAGCTGTAGGAGCTTAACAGCACATTTACTCAATAAATCCCACTTTTCATTTCAATCTTATAAAATAAAAGTAGCTAAAGAACAAAAAGAAGCTAAAAAAGGAATATATTTTATTAAAGCTTCACATCTGGTTTTGCTACAGGTGTTTTTTTGCCCCTAAAATGCAATCCTCAAAACGTCATGAATGTATGAAGCTTCAAGAACTAAAAAAACGTGGGGTTATATAGAGGTACAATCTTTATAATACAGGAAAAAAATAGTTTGAAGTCAAATATATTTTTCAAAGCATGAAATATAAACACAGACAAAGTAATTAGTGGGAAAGAAAAACTCCTTGTGAACTAATTGAAATTAAAAAAAAAAAAAAGAAAATCTCAAATTGCAGTCCTGAAATTTAGCCTTGAGAAATCATCTGAACTTCCAGACTTCTGTAGTATATAAAGATCAGACTTTTTAAACTTCTCAAGCTCTAATTTTGCACATGAATTCAAATATGCACAAAACCAACTACTCCTTCTGAGGATGCCCTTGCCAAGCAGATAAGCAATTGCCTCTCCCCCCAAATGCATTAGGCCCGTGGGTAAAACATTCACATGAAAAAGGGTTCCAGGCCTTCTTTTCCAAAAAAAAAAACCCACCCAAAAAAAGCAAAAACAAAAACCAGAAAAATCCTGCTGCTTCCCTAAAAAGTGCACTAATCTCTAGGCTCTTGGCTGGGAGTTAACTGAACCTAAATCACCAGTTGGAATACTTATAGTCAAGAGGAAAAAGTCAGAAATAAACAGCATTGTGTCCTGTAAGTTCAGGGGTCAACCTCCATACATTTGCATGCAATTTGTGTCCTTCAATATTTCCTCAGAAGTGTTCTATGTGTCCTAGAATACACATGAAATACATATCAAAGAGCTGCTGATCAGAAGCCTGAGTTCCTCCACTTCCAGGAAACACCTTCCCACAGAGTGACAGGGCTTTTTGTTTTTATCCCATCCCATCCCGAGTAGATTCTGGAGATGCATGAAAAGGAATTAGAAAGGAAGACTTGCTACTACAAAGCAGCACTCAGGTAAAGGGTAAGCATCCATTTTCATTCCCTCGAGCAGAGGATGACAATACATGCTAAATTACTAGATAATAGGAAGTGATACCATCCACCTCCTCCACGCCTCTTCCAGGAGATGAGTGTTAAAGAGCAGTTCTTAGTCAAGAGCTGTAAACTAGAGGTTTTAGGAAGTGGGACTTGGTGGTTTGCATACAAATCACCCCCCCCCCCCCCCCCCCCCCGCCCCGTGTCACAGAAGGGCTGAGACACAAGGGCTGATCACATCTTCTGAGGCTTCCATTTGCTAGTATAAGGCAGCTGCACGTCCAGCATCCCGATTTTAAGCCGCTATAAAATGCACAGCTGGCTCCCTGCACTGTACCCAAAAGAAGGCAACCCTGCCTGTGCACCTGTCTGGGCACCCACCACATAGTTCTGGATTATAAATGCAGAGTTGAGGAGAGAATATGCTTAATTCTCAGGTATACCAGTTACTTATTAGGTTTAGCCCTCATTTTCCTTGTGAGTAAAAGAAAATACTGGAAATCCAAGCCATTGCTGTGAGCCATCATCCCTTGCAGAGAAAGTAAAGAGTATTTAGGTATCAAGGCAAATTTATTAGGAGGAAACTGCAAACTCAGTCAGCATTGGAGAGGAGAACTTAGTTCTTAGTAGAATGAAATTAATTTGAGTCAAAAGAAGAGAAAGGAAGGGGAAAACTTTATGCCTTAGAAAGGTGACATACAGGGAGGTGTTATATATAGATTTATACAAACAACTGATACATTTGAACAAAAATAAATTCTTAAAGCCAGGTTTTTTTCCTGGTTTCGAGGTCAGAATAGACTTTCCCTCACATTCAGGGGCAAAACTAGGACACTGCATCTAAAGCTATTTAGGACTAGGAAGGAACAACACTCCCCTTCAAAGCACATCACACAAGTAATAAAATACTAGCTATTAAACATATTCTGTATTTCTATAAAAAGTTTTCAAAGCATTTGTTCAAGTAGTTTGATTACCACAGATGCATTACAAAATTGTTGATCTAGATTAATTGTCCTGTTCCCTTTCAAAGGTGAAAAAAAGTGGGAAGTTTTATGCAAAAACTTTTCTTTAGCTGTGCTGTTACATTTCTCAATCTAGGGGGCAAGAGAACACTCTTGCTTAAAAACTTTTGGCTGCTTATTCCTGTCTAAAATTTCACCCATATCTAAAATATCAAGGCTCAAAAATAGAGACCTTCTGAAATGTAGAAAGAAACGAAGTATGATCTTTTCAGTATGAAATCATAAGGAGACATTAATAAGAAGCAACAGCTTCAAGTAAAAACTCAGCATTTGCATACCTGTGCACAGGTGGATTGAAGCACTGAGTATCAGGCTGCAGATAAATCAGAGCAATCAGCAAGACACGCTAGAAGAAATTACTAAGAAAGATGCAAAGTGCTTTTTGCTTTCAACTCTATGAAATTTGAGCCTTCAAACCAAGCTGGGCTCCTACCTTTTGGCTTGACAGTATTTTGAGAGACGAAGTTTTGTACCCCTACAAAATTAACAGGATCCTCTCATTGCCCTGTGTTTACATCCTATTTTCCTGAAAGGAGTGACTGCCTGGGAGGAATCCAGGATTCTTGTGCCCTGGGAGCCAATACACTTGTCAGGCAGGAAGCAGCCTTGATTAAGTTATTTGTATTCCTTGGAGGTTTACTACTGCCTGGGCTCGCTCTGCAGTCCTCTAACCCTGACCAGGAACAGCTGAACAAATGAAAATAGTTCTGGCTGTTATGTGCCATTAAGATATAATGACTGGCTTATGAGCACCGAACACCAGCACGCATTTCACTTGTGAGGCCAAAGCTTTGCTGCTCTTTTCATTACCCCAGTCTGCCAGAAAGAGCAGAGTGGGTTTACAGAGACAGCTCTGATGCACAGACAGAAATCCAAAACAGGACACAGAGTCCCAAACTCCTGCAGTTTACCTGTGTCTCTTCTTCCCTTTTAACTCGCTCTTGGCTTTCAGAGATGCCTCCCAACTGAAAACATTTCATCAGGGTTTTATGGCATGAATCTGGACCCAAATGTATGAAACTTGGACTGGAGGAGACAGTGCTTCAGGAAAAACAAGTGTCTCACTGAACAAATGGAAGGAGGGCTGGGCTGTAAAGATGCAACCAGACGAAGTGTCTACACAACTGCCTAGCACTGCCTGCAGCTTCTAAAGCTTTCCACAATCCCACCGTTCTCTCAAGGATTCCCCATCCAACAGAACCAGGTTAAAAATATTTCTAGCTCACCCTGTTTCTGTTTTCTGCATCGTTGCTGATAACAGGTTCAACTGAGGAGGGAACTTTTTAAATAAAGAAGGAAGCAAAGAAGTGGTCAGTGTTCTTATACAAAAAAGTAATACAAATGTACTTTTCTCTCTGTCTTGTTACTCGATTTACAGGTCTGCTCTGAGAGAGTTTAAGTTAAATCAGTAAAATAAGCAAATATGGTAACTGGATGAAGCAGATGAGTAAAAGCATGTCACTTTTATGCAGTTCTGTGTTTAACTAGATTGAAAATACAAATCTAGAGTGATTTCCAAAATGCCTTGTCTTTTTTCCTTATTCATTTCCTTTTAAACAGGGAAAATAATGAACAAATATTATTTAAACTCCAAATACATTCAGGGCAATGGCTAACTCTCTAACTCATGAAAGGAAACTCTGAGGCAGAAAGCAGGATTTAGAAACTACTAACCATCAAAACCACATTATTAGGCTTCCCTGCTATACTTTTCTAAAGAATTTTCACATATGTCATTAGGCTCATTATTTCTTAAATATTACAGATATTAGCATCATCATAATACCACCATTCATACATATTCCTTTTTTCTGTCTATTCCTTTTTTTCCTGCCTATTCCTTTTCTAAACTTGCTATCCTCTTCAAAGTAAAGTTATTATACTTAAAAAAAAAAAACCCTTCTCTCTTGTCAGCAAAGAACTCCCATTCTCTTCCTTCAAATCCCTCCATATAACCTACATTTCACTTAGATTGACAGCAGTGCTCTAAATGCTGGCAGTATCACACCCGATCTTACAACTTCACTCTTATCCTCTGTATCATATTCTTCGAAAATCAGATTCTAAATTGCTTGGGGCTTTAAGTTGCCTCTCTGCTTTTCTTTATCTTAAATCATTCAAAGGGCCAAGCTTTTCCCACCCTGACTGGTTAATTTGTAGGAGCTATGGGACCGCTTTATGGCAGCTGGAAGTACAGCCAACATTATTCTACCCATGAACTAGGAACCAGCTGAGCACATAATATTGCAGTTCCATGTTTTCCACTTCAGTGGACCATATCACTGGCATAGGGCTTGTTACATGGCATCTAGAATGCAGATCAAGGTCAGCTGGTGTTGCTCATTTTCAGAAAGCTATCATCTTGACAGAGCTGTGGATCTGTTTTAATTTATTTCAATTTTTGTAAGGCAACATTTAAAAATATCTGGTGACTTATGAGTCTCACACATATTATAATGTCCTTAAAATTATGCAATAGCTGAGAAATTCAAATGATTATCGTGAAATCCCAACAGCAAAGGATCTAATCGAGGCAGGTGAACTGTGACCATGAAAAACAAGATGCTTTCTGATAAATGGGGGGTGCATACTAACGTTACAACAGCAGAATATGGCAAGGACTACACATTCAACACTCTAAATATAAAATGGATGTCTTCAGAGAAAAAATGAAAAATCAATCTTGATGTTGAATGTGATAAAATGTTAAGCTTTTTAATAAAAAAAGAAAAGCCTTTCTTTGGTGATAATTATATGGATTTAATGGAACTTCTCCCTGTCAAAATATTAAACCCAACTCACTCCAGGAGTCCTGACTATCTAAAACATACATCTTTCTCTACTCCTTTTGAAGTATCAGTATATACCCGTAAGCTTTTTAATTGACTTTTTTTTTTTTTATATAGAGAAAGCTTTCATAAACATAAAATGAGCCAATTTAAAACACTGATGGTCTTTGTACTGAAGTGCTGATTAGATAAAAAGCATATCTGAATTACAGAAAGCACAAGATTTTGAGAAAAGGTACCTCTAAGAAATCATTAAAATAATTTTTGCTTGGTGGTTTTCTACTTCAAGCACAGAAAAGCCATTTTACACTGACTTATTGTTTCCATAGGTATCACAAGGGCTTTGGTCTGATTTTGTAGCAAAACAGCCACAATTCAGCTGGGGCACAGAAGCAAGAGCAGCTTTTGATCACCGCAGTGCTCTGGTCATTACAACACGGAGACATTCAGGCTCATGGCAAGTGGCAATAGTCACATGGCTCCTAAATTATCCTGGTGGAAGTCTGTGGTGCTTGAGTGAGGCTTCTTTTCCTTCGTCCTGCTCTTAATGAAGTGCCTCCTGCGGGCACTCCAAGGGAAGGACTGCAAGGACTTGCCCTCTCATCAGAGCTGCTGGGAGTCAGTGATTCACCCTTGGAGGACCCCAGGCCAGAGAGCCACGAGCATTGCATGACACAGAGGTGGCACAGGTCATATGGGAATAAAAATCTTGTTTATAGCTTCCGTAAATTGGAATTCACAAGAAAGAATCCATTGTTTGGTATCAAAGGAAAAATGTGCATCTAAGTACAAATTAAAAAATAAAGGCCATCATTTCTGTCAGTTAAAAGACAGAGCAGAGATGATTTAAAAAAAAACCACAAAAAACCCAATAAGAGATGTCATTGGGACATGCTTCTTGGAGGACAGATTCCTCAAAGCAGCTGGGCAGCACAACGCACCAGCAGCCCCCTGCCAGACAAGCAGAGCATGCACACCCCGATTTCCAGCTCTGTGTTCAGCTCATACTCTGCCTCGTGGGAGATTTAAAGCCTCAACCCTCAAGAACTGCAAGATCTGAATCCCAAATATATCTACAGCTACACTCCACCACAGATCTGCCCCGTTGCAGCTGAACATGAACTGGTAAACTTCAAGTGCAAGAACACTGGAAGCTTGTCCAAAAATACAAGCTCATTACCATTTCCTTACAGAATCCAACACCTGTAAAGGATGCTTTATGAAATGTCTAAAGCATAGATCAATATTTGAAGCTCGATATTGCCCTTGGGATTAGCTTGCTTTCCTGTACTCATCTGCTCTTTTTAATCATGTACTCCAAGGAAAGTTTCAATTCTACAGCATGGAGACTTCAGCTCCTTGCTGTATTGGGGAGTTATCAACCTGTAAAGAAATTTTAATGGAAATACTGTGGCATAGCATGGAGGTAAGAAAAAAGCTAATCAAGACACTACATCTGAGATGAAAAGTTACTGATCCTAAAAGAGAAAGTGAGTCAAGAAAGTTTCAGTTAACATTCTCTTTGATCTGTGCATGAATTCAACATTTAATTTGCTTAAGCTTGAAAAAGGTGGGCAAGGAAGAAAAGGTTTTATGAGAGAAATGGTTTCACAGCAATCAAACTTCACTTGAGACTTCTGAAAAAGAATTAACTTGTCTTTTATGTCTTTTAGACTTTTCCCCCCCACAGTTTAGTACAAAGTAAAAAAATATATTTTATATTTATTTGGCCCTTGGTGCACTTAGATCATCATGTTGTAAAGGAGATGTGTCCCACTAAAGGTGAAAACCTTTTGAATAAGGTTACTTACTAAAAACCTTACAACTGAAAAATTTACACTTAAAATCAGCTCTGTATTTATGACTTCTGAAGCAAACAGATGATGGACGTGAGATGGAGTGATACGGAACAATAGCAGCGTGGGTTACTTGAGAGATACTGAAAATGCTGTACAATAGATCTGCAGAGTGCTTCATGCTGTCCAGAGGATTTTCAGTGCCATATTGGGACCACGCCCTCACAAATAGCCTGCAGGTCAGAGGACTCAGATGTTTGTCTCTGATGGCACCGGGGTGACCACATTTTATTGCTGGCACCCATCCCTGTGCCACACAGCTTTGGGACTGACAGAGGGATTTGAGGATGGGAACAAGGTCCCCCCCAGCTTCTCCTGCCCACCACTCTCTTGCACACAGACCCTGGAATCTTTCTCACTGCTTTGCCACTGGTCAGCAGCACAAGCCAGGGTGGTTTTCTGCCCTAGAGACTGAGAGTTGACCATGGACAGAGTGCTTGTACTTTCTCCTGACCAGTTTCCTTCAACTTGTCTGACTCCTGAGGTAGGAGAAGTGAGGTGTAACTCAGGCATGGGCCACCATCACCACATGACTGTGGAGCAGTCCACTGACACCATCCCAACATCATGTACCAACTGCCCCCAGCACACTGAAGCAGCAATCACTAACTCTGCAGCTGGGGTGCTTTGCTCTCTTTTACTAAACATCTTCACAGAGGAAATGACTGACATCATCTTGTCAACTGTTTCTTCAAATATCCTTTCGACAGCCTAATGCCAGCACAAATGCTCCTGTGAACATTAGAGAGGTATAATTTGATCCTCAGAGCCCCTTGATGCCTTTTCCTCCTTCAGCCTTCCAGATAAAGAGTGCATCATGAGGTGCATTGTGTGCTGTTTTTTCAGAGGAGCCATTTAAAGCTGGTCCCATGGTCACATTAAAGGTCCCAGGGTACCTCTTGTTAGAAGAGAATAAGGACTTTTTCTGTGCTTTCTTCAGCCAAGCTCTCTTCTCCCAGGGCAGTGTACTAAGTACCTGCCAGCTGTCTTCCATCTAGCAGAGGGAGCTGAATGACTTTTTTCTTTTTTTTTTTTTTTTTTTTGTAATGAAGGCCACTACATATATCTAAGCTATTAATTCAAAGACAAACAGGCACTTCTTTGATGGAAAAATGCGAGTCTGTGAGGTAGAAATGGGTTAATAAATGTGAAAATGAATCTTCTAAGGATAATGTGCCACTGTCAAGTAGCAAAACAGCTGAAGCACAGTTCTGACATCTCCTCAGGACACATGATATTCTCATAAAACGTGGGCAGGGGAGAAACATTTGATGTCTGGCCCTACCATTTATATTTTTAGAAGGCTACACAACAATACTCTGACACCCTGAGGTATCTAATGGTTCAACAGTCCTGTACAGCTAGGTTCTGCCTCCTTTCTGAGGCACACAAATCCCTAAACCCTCACTGACCTGTAGTGTCAGTATGTTCCTGCCTGCAGCCCTTTTTTTATGCCATGTTAGAAAGCCTGACAAGACTGCTTATTGAATTTCTCCCTTTCAACATCAAAGATACTAGCCACGCTCTCCAATTATTTAATAGATTCTGCTACAGTGGAGATCACTGATTCATTTTCACTGAGATACCCAGTCATTGTAAAGAGCAATTATATATAATAACAGCCTAGCTGCTCTCAAACAGTCTTTTATCAAACACATAGTTCAGTGATTACCAAGATAGGCAATGATCTGATATTGATAATAAAACTTAATGCCTTTGGTGTTAGTTTTACCAAAATATCAATGGTTTTGCTCTGCAGACCCTGGCGCTCAAAATGCAGCAGCTTTGTTCGGGCTGCCTTTTGCCTTAACTGTTATATTTATTTCATGGTCATGCTTTTTAAGCCTCACAGAAAGGTGTCTCTGATTCAGCTTTTTGCTGCTTGGCGGTGCTGTCTGGAGGAATGACACAGGGGGATGGGAGATGCTGACTTCTGAGGCCAGCTCTGTCGCTGGGCAGCCTGGAGCAAGATGCTTTGTCTCCCTCTTCCCATCTGTAAAATGCTCCTACTTAACTGCACACAGGGGCTGAAGATCAATTTGTTAATGGCTGTGCATTAGCACCATGCACAGCCTTTTGAACATATAATATGTCCTAAAAATACTAACCCTTTTTGCCCTTATTCAGAGATTACTTTTCAGACCAACAGATTAAAGTGTTCTTTCTCTAAAACTTTCCCTGAAATAAAAACTCAGTGGTGGCTACTTACTGAGCCTCATCTCTCAATGGCTGAGGTGGCAAGTCCTCTACTTGAAGTAAAAACTTATCCTAACCCTTTCTTTTACCACTGTGATAAAACTAAAAGCAAAATTAGAATGGTGAGGTTCACAGCGCTTGCTTGACCTTGAAGAATAAATTGTGAAGAGCAAAATGAGAGCATCCACCTTCCCCAGACTCGTTATGAATTCAACCAGCTGACAAAACCTGTAGTGAGGAAGATAATCACTGTCTTGTGCAGATGTTGTATCCCTATCGACGGAAGGCAGCAGTATGTGAAAAGTTCCCTGCTCTAGAAAGCTATTATGTCCCACAGGTAGTTTTCATGCACTTCAAAAAAATCCTTATTTTAGCCAGACAACATGGTCCTCCATCTCTTATACCCTGTCCTTTCTCATCTGTAGGGGTACAATAGATACGAGTTTCCCTTGACACGTTCTCTGCTTCTGCCTTAAAAATCAGACTCAGGCCTACTGTGGCCATTTGCCTGTTAGGTAGGATGTGAGCACAGTTCCTGCTGGAACAGGAATTGCAGCCACCGCAGAGCCTGCCCACAGCATGTGCACAGGCAAATCCTAGGGGCCACACACCACAAGGAGAGCATGCTTGTGCATGAAATAAATTTACATAGGGCACTTCAACTGCCTCAAGCAGGTATCATTCACTCCATCCCCTGGATCTGGAAGCTGCTGGACATCTCTCCTTAGGACTTACCAGGCAGAAGCCTTAAGGAGGAGACAGGCTTACTGGAAGGCAAGTTAGCAGAGAGTAAAGAACAAACCCTCTCCTGGGAAGAGAGGGTGGGTGGGTGCATTTGTTCTGCCACGTGAATTCAGATCTTGCACTCGGACCAGAGCCCCACACAGTCTGCATGCCCCGTTATCCCATGGCTTTAGGCTGAAGCAGGTCCAATCTTTCATGGAGCCAGCAAACCCTGGCACGGCATGGGGGGCTGACTCATACTATTCTGCTTCTCATGTCAGCAAGGGTGTGGGGGGTATTCAAGAACACGATACAGCTCTGCCATTTCAGCACAAAATTCAGTCCCACAGACCGAGGTGTGACCACCAGGCACAAATAAATCCCTGTGCTGGGACCCTGCAGGGGGTCATGGCCCCTGGCAGTTCAGGTGCCCTGCAGTGCTGCCAGGTGAAGCGCTCCTTGCTGTGTTCTCAGCTCCGTCACCCCCAGTTTCGGCGCAGTGAGTGGCCTAGTTTGCCTGTTGCTATCGACCGCTCCAGCTCTGCCTTATAATTGGAATTCATATCCCGCAAAAGCTGGAGCCTGCAGCTAACAGATACAGCAAATTATTCAGCATTAACCAGCATAATCTGCACTGGTTTTCATGGTGCCTGTTTCCCACTCCTCCCCAAGCTCTCTCTGTGGGCACAGAGGAGCACATGTGCAGCTGTGAGGGCAGCTGCGGGCAGGAAGGAATTTTGCTTGTCCACATGGTCTCTCTACTTCATATTCTAACACCACATCCATTCTTTTTCCACGCCAGGCAGCTGTGAGGCTTTGGTAATATACCACCTGAAATCTGTTTTCATCTAGCATTCAAAACATGACTGTAAATGGTTTATTGTTGTCGTACTTTTAGATTACTTTAACTTTAGGAGCACTGCTTTTCTGCTCTTCATTTTTCCTGGCAATACACAGTGCTCCTCATCTCTGTAAGGTGAAAGATGTATAGACTGCTAGTTGTCAGCGCTTGCAAGTAGCCATTTAAAAGCAGATATTTTTTGTCAGCATTTTTATTTGTGAAGCTTCTATGACAGATTTGGAAATTGAAGCCCTTGATTTATCTCCAGGCTGAAAACTAGACAGAGGCAAGGACACCCTGAGCCTTAGGAATGAAATTACAAACATGTCATTACCTCCTTTAATCTGCTCTTGTTTCTGTGAAATTGCTCCAGACAACCCCAAAAATCCATGTGCTTTTACAACAACAAAAAAAATCCTCATTTCAAGCTATTTTCCACCCATATTATTTGAGGCCAGTCACGGTTTGCTTGTATAAAAACAAAGGCTAGTAAATATACTGCTTTTCAACGTGTGTAGGGAGCAAGCCAAGAGACCCAACCAAACTACAAAACAGTCATGTCTAAAATCCCCCCTACCCTCTTTTATTTCCTTTTTTTTTTTTTTAATTTAAATCTTATTTGGCTCACTGGAGAAAACAGTTTGATAGTGAGTCACATTTGGCATAACATAACATCACATCTGGCACATTGAAACCATGACTGACAGACTCTGATCAAGATTCGTGTGGTGGGAGTAGCAGGGGTTATTGCGAAGCAGAAGTGAGAGGCACCAGAGGAACTAGAGTGAGAAAGTGGCAAAAAGCCCAACTCCCATTTGCCTGCTCAAGCATTTCTATTAGTTCTTATTTTTCCACTGCACTATAGTCCTACTCAGAAATTAAAAGAATGACTACACATATTAGTTTGTGCTGCTACCCATGTGACAACATCCATGGGTGACTGAAAAGGCTCTACTGTGATGAAAAAGGCTTGAGTTGGGGTGCAAATGGTAGTATAAAGAATAGCCCCTTTCCTGAGCCAGTGCCTAAGCTGGTGCTGGCACTAGTGGCAACTCCCAAGTGAACAGGGCCAAGTGGAAAATTACAGTTGTCTCAGCTTGGTGTATAAAACTCCTTTCTCAGTAGAGTGATGTGTTTCCTATGCAAGAAGTACTCCAGTCATCCTTAACCTAAGTTAAATCATCCAGAGCCAAGAGAATGGATGGCCTTGTGTTTCATATGTTTTGCTGAAGTGGAGGACAATTGACAGGTCTCATTTTGTCTCAAAAATCAGTCAGAAAACAGCAGCAACCATGCCCTCATATCTTACATAGGTCTAAGGGGGTAAAGAAGTCACCTGCTGCAGAAAAGATCCCATTTGGCTTCAGATCTGGGAGACTGGAAACACTGACACCAGGGACCACACAACCCCATTACCCCTCCAGGAAAATCTGCTGTTTGACCTGGTTTCTGGAAAAGGTTCAGGTAAGAGGTTCCAGTACTGAGCCCAAATGAATAGCTGATTTATTATACGCTCAGCTAATTTGACAAAGCTCCAGAGAAGGGGGGAAGTTCAGGCACGTCCCTTTTGTAACCATCTCCTGCCATCCAGCACCACACATTAATTTTAAATGCACCTGTTTTCAGGGGGCTGAGGCTGCAAAGCCACATCCTGGGCACCCAGATCCACCTACACAGACTTAATGCAGAGCTCTGCACTCTGCTCTGGCAGGTGGGCACTGAAGGTTAGATATCAAAGCACATGGCTGATCCTTAAACCCCTCTACCAATCCACATCTTTGTCCTCAGATTTCTCTGTGTGACGCGAAATCACTACTCACCCTTTATCACAGGCCTCTTGTGAGAATAAAAGCAGTAATCTCCAAGAAAATTTGGATGCTGTTCTGAACAAGGTTATTTACACTTTCTGCCACGCTGCTGAGCCGCTGTAGTCTATCTTCAGAAGTGAGAGCTGGAAGCTGTACTGAACAGCAGTTAAGCAGGAGTGGGCTGTGGGCAGAGGTAAGAAATAAACAGTCTAATCTCTTCTCTCCTCCCACACCTGCTCTCCCATGTGTTTTTAAAGAGCCAGTGAAATGGCAACAGCTGGGGCCAATGATAGGCAGGTGTCAGCAGCACCAGGGCAAAAAAAACCCCACAGCTCTGTGTGTCCTGATCAGAGAAGCCAATCAGCCCTACGAGTAAGTGATGGGCAAAACCTGCGTGGAAGGGAAGGAGAAATGAGTCTTACCAGAGAAGAGAAGTGGTGACCCCCCCACCCGGCCCTCCCCACTCATTCAGAGGGTAACACTGTTGTCAGTAGATCAACCTTCCTTTGGGAACTCAAGTCTGTAATGGAATCGAGAGGGCAAAAAAAAAAAAAATTGTCAATCATCAAAGATTAACAAAAGCCATGTTGTGATTAGCCAATGGGCCACCTTAAAGCTGGCAAAAGAAGGCAGCAAATTGCCTTCTCACAAAAGTCCTGTCATTGTGGTATCTTTGTGAAGAATGTATAAATTTGCTTCATAACTTGACCACAACAACGCCGAATTCCAGCTGTAAATTACTGTTCAAATCTTTTTTTTTTTTGCTTATGAACTGAATACTCCTTATTGCACAATATGCATAGTTTTGCCTATCAGCTACGTAGTGGCATTTTCCTATGGGCATGCAATTTCACCATTTATATGGCACTTCACATTATTTGGGGACAGATAAATTTAAAACATAGTGTTGCATAATCTCCATTTTGGAGGAGATCTTTTGAGATAAACACATCAGACATCAATGCTTGGTGCTAAAATTAAATCTTCATCTGCTTAAATGTATGGGTTATGAGTGCAGCAGAACCATTTTCATGTCAGTGAGATGAGAACCAATTCCACAGAATGGAAAGATTACTTAATCTGAGATATGTTTTCTTGTTTTAGAACTTGTGATTGACAGACTACCTTATTACTTTCCCTTTTTTTCTTAACTTTAAGAATATCTAATGAAATTAATCACAGCCTGGAGAAGACAGTTTGAAACCTGCTAAGAATTATATATGTCAGTGCAAGCTTTACAACTCACTTGGACTAATTTGCTGCTGGCAAATATATCATTGTCACACACTTCTGTAAACTTTGCATTTGCTATCTTTTGAACTAACCATACAAACTGAAGCATTAGTTTTCAAGTCTAGGAGTCTGATAAAAGTGTTGATGCAAGGTTTTTAACTTGGCAATACCTCCAATAAAGATGTATTGCTATAATCCCACGTGCTCTAGTAATACTTATTCTTTAGTCCATATCAGACATAGACTAAGAAAAAATAATTTTGCTATTTCTAAATAAGGCATGGAACAGCTGAAATGGAAACCCAGAGAAGTTGGTCTGTACAGGAACTTGTACTCTATGCAACCAAGTATCAGGCAGTATCTTTAAATCATTAATATTATTATTAACTCACACAATAATTTATCTTTCTTGAATGGACAAAGAGGATTGCATTATGCTATATCCAGACTATCCAAACAGCAAAAGCTAGAGGAAATTCTCCAGTAGTTTTGCCCCTTCAATACCTGTCACTACTGTCAGTCCCCTGTAAGTTACTGATTTCTATTTGAAACAAATACCAGAAACAATACCTGTGCTATTAAAACTCCTCCACTAAAACAAAACCTTAATTACAACCCCCTATTCTCTCGAGTCAAGATACTGAGACATCTGACTGTCACACAGCCCATCTGTTTCCAGAGTTGTTTTGCTTTACGTTGCTGAAGATGTGGTAGACATTGCAGCAGGAGAGGAGTTGTCCTGCTGAGGATGTGCTTTTCCAGTGTCAGGATTCAGAGATGCCTGCTTATTTCCAGACTAGCTACTGCCTTTCCAGCTCTGACAGCTATCTGAATTGGGATTATTAGCAGACTCAGTACATCCTGCTGATGGTTGTCACAGCCATTTTGCTCTTCTGATACCACCTAACATTAAGTGCAAATCTGATGGGATTTATCATATATGTTGAGCTAACGTGTTAGTAAGAGGAAAAGGCTAATTTTTAACATGACAATCTTTAGGTACTTTAAAAAAAGTGTCTTAAATATTACCTTCATTTCATAGATGAGAAGCATGGAATGATAACAGACTTGCTCAAAAAAGAGTAAAACCTAGGTATCTTGCTATTGATTTTGCTTCTGTCAGTTAAAGGGCTTTGGGGAAGAGAACACTCACTGAAGTATATCCTCCCCACCCAAACATGTTCACAACAAAACATATTTGCATAGACACAGAGAGAGTCAGAGACAAAAGGATTTTCAATGATTCCTAGGGAATTGAAGAAATATATTTAGAGGTATCAGTATATATATTCTGAGATCAGTTTAGATGTATATCTGTATTCTCTAGCCACATTGCTATGGGACTTTTGGTTAACAAGAGGCACAGGCACACTAGTAAGTGAGATAATCCTTGGCCTCATTCATCACAGCTCAAGTCCCATCTGAGATGCTGGTTTTCAGTGTGTGGTTCCTCTGTCTGGATAGATTTTCTAATTCATTACAGTACGAAGCAGTAAGAAACCCAGGAACTTTCCAGACTGTATTGTGTTTAAAAAACAAGCAAATAAAGCAAAAATTTGCATATTGTTTAAACGTTTCTTTGTTACCGTTTTTCTTTTCTTTTTTTTTTTTTCATAATCACATCTTTCCTAAAGTTACCTAGTACAACTAAAAGTAGGAAAGAACTGGGGATATCAAAAAGCTAAAGGATGACCCCAAGATTTTTTATTTTAGGGTTTTATTAGTATTTTTTTGTCAGTTCATGGGAAAGGGAAAGTATTCCAATGAGAAATTATTTGTGAAGGATTTTTTCACACACGAGCCTTACAGAGACTTTTGCTTTTGGTTTAAAGCCTGGTTCTCCATCGAGGAAATGCTGCTGTAATCCTGTACCAGCCAGATGAAGCTGTTGGATCAGACCCACCAAAAAAGATTGAGCTGGTTGTTGGTGCCCACATGGGAGTTGGTTTTTTGTAACAAACTGTGCATTAGAGTGGCTGTTTGGCCAGCAAGGAGCGAGGACGTGGGTTACTCACACCCTACCAGGCTCTGCATTCTTTGGAAATCGGTCATTTACATTTCTTGGAGCTCAGCACAGCTACTGAAAGCAGCTGTGCCCAGTAAATTTTATGAGGACATTTAATTCCCAGACCTTTCCCTGCAGGCACACATTTCACAACTTCTTCCTAGGAATATCTTCTCGTGGCTTTCCCCTGTCATATTTGCCAAGTCTTCCTGTAGCCTGTCACAAAAAAGACCCAAGCCAAATCAACAAACAAACAAAACTCCCAAACCCCTCCCAAAAAATCCCAAACTAAAACAAAAACAATCAAAAAACCACAACCACCCTGCTTTCCCATGACTTCTAGTAAATATATAAACCTTTAGAGAATGCAAATACTGAGTCCCTCCATTGTTTTCAGATACTTTTTTTTTCCTGTCCAGCTGTAATTGCACATTTTCTAACTTAAAAGATGGACGGTGTGCTACCACTATATGACTGTGCCAGACACTAATCCTTCCCAATATCCTCCCACTCCAATTTCTATGCATTAGCTTAGAAACAAGATGTGTAGTTGTCTCTGTTCTTGTAAGAGGTCACTGCATTAACATGCTACTGACTTTTATGGAGAATAGACAAGGTATGGGTCAGTACTGTACCACTCCTTGCATTTTTTTTGGATGTGTCTGATGCTGCCTAATGAGAACTTTGACATAAGAGGTCATTCAAAGACGGGAAAAAAAAAAAAGAAATGAGAGGGGAAAAAAAGGCTGAACTTAACCTTTTTTTATCCCTTGCCCCAGATGACACTACATCCAGCACTTTGCAAAAACAATAATTGGGTTCTATACTTAAGTACATCCAGATGAATCAGGAGTAATTTCACAGAGGTCTGGGGGAGTTAGGCTGATTTTAAACTGAACCCGCTTTGGTATAACTCGGCCTGATTTCTGTGGTTCTCAGTTTCACCTTTTTTCATACATATGTGCCAAATCATTGTCGGTTATTACAAAAGCTAAATCAAACCATAAATTAGCTCACTTGTTAGGGATATAGGGCAGCAAGGGCTTTCCTTTATCTTCTTACATAATGATCCCCGTTTCTACAGAGTACTTAATTTCCATTTGCAAGAGAATTTCATGACTTGTACAATGAACTCTGCAGCTCATGAAACTCTGACAGTGGTCTTCACTCCTTTCTTTTGGTTAATTGTAACAAATTTCATTGGCTTCTTATAAAGGAAATGACTTCTGGGAAGGAAATTCCTGCCCGAGGTATATAAGGAGGTGAGAGATTTCCAAGTTTTGTCTCTTGAGCTTATTCATAGTGCATCAAGGTTTTGCCTTTTTCAGTATGAATTTAACAGAGGGATTTTACAGTTTCTTTTAGCTATGAAGAAGTGAGAATGCCTCTGCCATTGTCAGAGAGTAACTACCTGTCATTCTTTTTGGCAAGCACCCGAGTAAATGGGTGGCAGCTGGTGACAAAGGCTATGACTTCACTTGCCATTTTCTTGTGATAGCTGAAGCAGAGCCCTGGCCTGAAGCAATTGCTGCTGAGTTTCTCACGTCTCCACTATGCTTTGAGAGGGGAGTTAAGCAGATGTAAATATTTACATCAAATGTGCTTGTTCCAATTGAAGCTGCTAGTACACTTTTACCCCAAAAGAATAGGGAATGCTTTAGAGTGCATCATCATTTCCCATTAGTTATGGGGAGAGGGTCTCTTGTGGCAACAGGAACCTCCAGCTATTGCCTTCTATTGTCTACTACAGATTTTATGCTCAAGGTGTTGCCTGGAGGCGACCTGCTCCCTCTTGGACTCCTGAATTCCGTGTGGGTTTTTAGCAGTACCCTTTGTTCAGTTTGAAGGCCACCTGTGAGTGACAGGGAAGTCTTTCTGTTGGGAACCTGATGCGATGCCTCCTCAGTCCCAGCTCTGGGGACTTCAGGGCATATCAGCAGTGCCGACTGACACACTGTCAGTCTGCCATCATCTTCTTTCAGAGGCATTTTTCTCCCTCTGACTTTGCTTTGAAATTTCTTTCATTCCCTCCCTGAGCCCTTAGCAGTTTTTGCAGTCTTATCTGAATCTCTGGCTATGCTCTCCTTCTTTAATTGTGAACCTCACATTTACAACTTAATTACGAGACTTCAGGTGCTGAGAGAAGTATTGCAGCATTTCCTCCTGCCAATACATTTCTTTTTCTTACTTTTTTTGCATTTCTTGTTCTTCTCCACCCCATACAGCTTACATAATTCTCTTCCCCCTATTTCCAGTTCCTTACAAGACCAGCATTTGTTAGCTTTGTGCATTAAAGGGAAATATGATTTTGTTTGGTCTTGCCCTAAGGAAAGACAGGATGATTGTGATTCATTTTCTGAATGAAAATGTAGATTCAATGCCCCTGAGGCATTGAAACAATCTTTGCTATTTCCCTCCCACTTTGAAAGAAACAAAGAATGATGTTGGCAGAGAAAAGTATGTAATTTGTTGATTAAATAATGCCCCGATCTGGTGCTTGTGCTGACACACACACCCTCTGCCAAACTGCAGCAGAGACAAAACCAGTGACACAAGCAACAGCTTCCTTCTCATCCTTGGTTCAGCAACCAGCAGCTTCAGGCACCGATGCTGAGTCTCTCTTTAGTGGATACTGCCCAGCTGTACTGAGTAGGGTGAGAAAATCCAAAAGTATTTCCCCCATCCCACTTTTCACATATTAGAGCCTCCGTTAGAAAGCCTGAATATGCCTTCTGCTGAGAAACTTTCAACCAAAGTTCCTGATAAATGAGTAAACCTAGAGTCTGTTTACCTATGCCACACAAAGCATCAGTAGTAGCTGTGCAGGTAGAAAGCAAACATTGAAAAGACAAAGCAGTGCCCTGAGATATTATAGTAGATATAGAATCATGAGCTTGGAGTAGCAGAGAACATAGAGGATATCTATTAGGGCAAGAAGACAGAGAAAAATGCAGGAAGTGTTGTTCTTGTGGGTGTGTACGTTTCTGTGCAGCTGTGTACTTGTGTGTTTGTGAGCTCATCAACCTGAAAAATTAAAAACCCCTAACTTAAGGCCACCATGCAGAACCAGAAGAAGACCCTGCTTTCACATTTCAGTACCCTGTCATATTAAAATATGAACAGATTTCTCACAGCCCCACCACATGACCCTTCAGAGAAGCACATGATGTGTAATTGAGACTCTCTCTGAAATGACGGAGCTCTGGAAGTGGTTCCTGTGTGCTGCGCAAGGGTTGCTGTTAAAGGGCAAGGTGGTGACATTGGCTTTTTCTGGCACACAAGGAGTAGTTCTGGGAAACCAAACCTCCATCCTGCAGCTGTCCAGCCCCATGGGATTAATCCTCTTCAGTTTGCCCATGCAGATGGGAGGCTGGTTGGTCTGGTGCACTGCAATCGTGTGCTGTCTGCATGAAGAGGGCACCAGTCTCGAGAGTGTCCAGGTAAATAAAATGTAAGGGTCAGTCTGCCCTGAGGGAATGCCAAAAACAGGCCCCAAACTTGATCTAGAGGTATAGCTATTCTCACAATAGGACTACTGCTATACCTTTCTACAGCAGGAACTACAGGTTTTTACCACCTTTAGGCAGTGAATTATTTTGAATGTGGTGGCAGCAGTTCATCTGTGTCACCTCTGAGGTGGGATACAGCTGTGCAATATAGCTGACCACGAAGAACATCCTCCTCCTGCACCCTCAAAGGCTTGCAAAACTTGGATGTATCTCCCCAGGAACAAACAAGCTCAGCCTGCTTCCTTACAGCCTACATTGGCTTCTTGTAGTTTTTGGAATTTAATCCAAGGTCTTGGACTTTATTTTTAAAGGCCATATTTGAGTGTAGTTAAAAGGCTCGCTAGAGCTCATAAATGTAGACCATCATCAATAACTTTATCCCTCTATCACATGAAGGTTTTACAGGGAGAATTTTCTAAAACTGGAGCGTTGAATCTCACAGGAACACAGGATCGTCACGAACTGTACTGGTTTCATCTTCAAGTACAAAGTGCTTTTTAAATCTAAACTTCTTACATAAACATAGGGAAAATATGAAAAAGATAAATAAATAAAAAAATAAACTGCAATGCTTCATTGCACACACATTCCTTCACGGGGTGTTCATGAGAAAATGAATAAGACAGCTCTTAGTCATGTTGCTTACTGCTGTTCTGGAGGGTAAACTCATACCATGTTAGTGAGTGATGTATTTGAACTGGATCTGCACAGTATATGCATTTTTGTCTCTGAAATTAGCACTAGAAAGAGCAAAAATGCACTGGAAAAATGACAGAATTATATCAAATATTCTATTTTTCCTGAGACAGGACTGGCTAATGCCATGATACAGAACTAAAAGCTCTTGCAAATTATATTTTGTTCATTTCTGTTGCTTGTATGTTCTATCAAACTTTATCTGTCCAGGTTCTAATTCTGATTTTCTTGTATCTTCTTTTCTTTGTATTCTGCAAATTCCCACCTCTCTTCAATCAACTCAAAGTCCTGGAAGCGGGAAACACTGCTTGTTTTCCAGATGACGGTAACAGTTTTTTGGAGGCAGTTTCCTGCTGCTCAGTAGCTTTGTGATTCTGCTGGTGGGATCAGTTTCTTTTTGCACCTCTTTTAGCTGAATCTCCAGTAGTGAATACAGACTAAAAAGAAGATTAACATGCTCCCCCTTTGGTGCTACACCCAGAGAAGGACAAACCTGTCTCCCATGTTCCTGGCATGTGCACAGCTTTGCCTCCTCTCTCTGCTCCCTCTTTTCATCCATCCAGCTGGCACAGACCAGAGGATGTGCTCCCCCTCAGTACTCCAAGCAGGGATGGTTGCTATCCATACCAGGTGACATTAGTGCTAATTTCCTGTAAGTTGCCATGGAATAAAGAAGAGGCCTCTTTCTAAAAAATCTTTCCGGCTTGCTTAAAAACACTCTCTGTCTTCTTTTCTTCCTGTGTACAGCTTGAAGAATCAATAAGGCTTCAGCCTCTTAGCCCTGAGCAGCAGAGAAGCTATTGCTACAGACTCAGCAGGAGGAAGAGCTAGGGCAAGTAAGGAGCCCAGAGATAATCAAAAGTGCCCTCCCATGGCTCAGGATGTTGCCAAGTGCTTGGAGCAGAACCAGAAGGCAATATACTACAGCGCTTTGTCAAGCAAGGAATCATCTTCATTATCCCCACTTAATTACCTCTGAATTTCACTAATTGCACTTACCTTTACCTTACACTTACCAACAGGGCCTGGCCAAGTGTTGCTCTATAATATCACTTTTGAAAAACTGTATATCTTCATATAGGTGCTCGATGACTATTAAAAGGGGCAAGTTGCCTCTTTTACACATCAGTGTATAATGCCATGACAGTCTGGTACAGAGATTATGTATACAATGAAATTATTCTCAGTATTCAGTGACATTTCAGGCAGCCTTTACAGTTTGTTTCCCCTTACAGTATTCCCATTGAAAGCAAGCAAACAAAAAAAAAGCACCCCCCACAAAAACCCCAAACACCTCCAACCAAAAACCAAGCAAACCAAACAAACACAAACTAAATCAAACCAAAGACCCATACAAAAAGGGACTCTTCTCATTCAATACCATAGGAAGTGGGGAAGAGGGGAGGTATTTTGGCTGTTGATCAAAAAAAAAAAAAAATCTGTTAGTAGCATTTAAAGACTTAGGAATTTTTTTTTTTTTTTTTAAGAGAATCATGCAAGTGATATGATGTTAAGGGTGATAACTGTAAGAATCTACTCTTGACCATGGAAAGTCACAGAGCAAAGCACATTTACCTTTGGGTAAACTTTTGGCTGATGAAGAAAACCAGGACAGTACTGAAATTACACCTAGAATTAAGAAAACTATTAATACAGGGGTGGATTGCATCATTTGCTGGACTCTTGTCACTTTGGGTACACAGCAGATTTCCAGCATACTTTGCCCTAAATCATGGGCATGTGGCTTTGAGGATCATGAGGAAATCTGCATTGTTGCTATATTTAAAAGGATTGTTATTGCACATTAAAAATTGCTTAAGAAGACATATTTTGGTTTTGTGAAAAGAAGCAACAAAGATAAGAACAAATGCACTGAATCCAACAGCAACCTACATTTGTCAAATGGGTGCTTCATTTAGGTCATAGGAAAACTCTGCCACCAGAGAGGCTCAACAGCACTGTCATATCCTCAGCACAGAGGTACCAGAGTCTCTCTCGGTATCTGGGACTCGTTTCTTTTTCACAAACATGAACCTGCTCAGAATTTCCTCTTCCCTGTGACATTTGTCTCTTTCCCTTTGAGACCAGTGGCCTTCTTGCCCTTTACAACAGCAATTCAAGCATGATAAGTGGTGTAGAAAACCTTGCATGAATTCTCTAGCTCCTTCAAGAAGGCTAATCCACCATTTAAGTCCCACAGGCTTAAATGCTTTTTCATCACTTGACCTCTTCTTAAAGGTGAATTTCTCCTACAGTGTGGATGGAATCCAACAGTTGTTACTCTGTTAGTCAGAAGAAACTATAAAGCAATACACAGTAAATAGTATATAAACAGCAAATAAAATAATAGAATTTGTAATTATCTGTAAAACACCAGTGTCTCATGGATTATTTTCTTGGATTTTGGTTTAAAATCTCAGAATCAATATTTTGAGAAGAATATGACTACAACAATTCTGGTGGAAACAGCAAAATATGCTCAGTGAACAGTCTGTGTGTACAGCCACTGGTCTAAATCAACTCCACTGCCAAACTGGCAAGCACCAGGCAATATGTAAAATGAATAGACAATTCAGAAATGTCCAACAGATAACTAAAATTGAAATTTTATTTTTTTTTCAATAATATTCATCAGACAATTTTCTGACAAGACTTTTCTGAAAGATGAAGTGCAAATGGGAACCCTGTAAGAATGTTTAGAAGAATTGTACATGACATTTTTAAGCGCCACTAAGTACACATTGAATACTTTGTAAGTATATAGGCATAGCAACATGCAAGTGTCATGTACCCAACATTACAATATGCATTTTGTCTGCTTCAAGTTCTTAATGAGGAAATAAAATGAAGTAAATGTGTCTTATCATCAGTGCAATATGTTTAATTCCCGTGGATTTTTTTTTTTTTTACAGGTTAGCTGTTTTATTTCTGACCCATTTAAATATGTCCTTTCCAGGGCCATAAATTGCCAGTGTAAGAGCAGAGTATACTGGAGTTCCTAGGAGAATACACTTACACTGACCATGAATAGATGAAGTTGTTATAGTCCTTTCACAAATTATGCCTTATTATTTATTCTAGGAAACTTCCTGCTGAACTGAAGGTTTTTTGTAGTTATAAAATATCTAGGCTAAAAGTAAAGGATGCACAAGGATTGCTTTATAATTCTTTTGAAAAAGAGCTAAATAGCAACTCAAACATGTGCATTAAGGACTTGAGCCTTGTTGTCTTCTAATCAATAGCTGTATTGTACTCAATTTTTATGGAAGCAGGACATATATGAATCCAGTAATCCATGAGCTCACTCTCTTGCCTCACTGTTTTGGCAGAAGCAGATGACTGTAGGTTATATTTGCATATTTTTATGGAAGCTATAGTGGGGTATAAGCAAATCTGCATTCACTGAAAAAGGACAACTTGTGAAACTGCATATTTACTAACATTAATCAATATGCATAGAAAGGAGAGAAAGAGGAAATGATAAAGAAAACAGCCAGCAATTAAAGATTATCCTCTTCTTTATAATCAACACAAAGAATTGATGATCATCCTTAGCATATTCTCTACAAGTTATTAGTTTAAAATCCCTCCCTTTAAACCTATTATATAAACCCTTCAATATTTCATTTCGGAATAAGACAGAGGAAAATTAGCATGTTTAGAAGAAAAAAGCATTGGTGATTTTCAGCACTATGCATAAGGGCAGCGTAAGGCTGTCTGTTTGTGCTGAAATGTGAGATCAGAGCTCACACATGAAACACTGCTGGCTTGACCCTGAACACAGGGAAAGTGCTAAAGTGCTGACCCCAACAGGCTTGGCTTTGCACCTGAAATCTTAAAAAACAGAAGCAACAAAAATCCTTGAACTTTTCTTTAATAGTTGCACAGACTGCTCCTTTTAGAGGAGATACTTTATTTTCCCCCTACCTCCTTTCCAATTAGATCGCTGCTTTTAGCCCAGCAGAGAATAAATGTTTTAAGACACAAAACGTGGAGGGCAGATCAACAGTAAACAAAGAAGCCACAAAGAATTTTTTTTTTCTTCTATTTTTTCCATCTATTGCATGGCTCTGGAAGCCCCTAGTACTGTAAAGTCATCATACTGGCTTCACACCTTCTGTCTGGTTGGGAGTACATTAAACATTGCTGAAGAAAACGAACACAGCTTGGCAACAAGATGATTCCTAGATGCTGGAAGAGTTCCCTTAAGGGCTGCTGGAAGCGCACAAGGCTTGGAGCATCCTGAGGATGTGGAGTGATACAGAAGTGTGCTGTTAAACCATGTTTGTACCCTTATTTTCTCCTGAGTTAAAAGAAGTGCAGAGTGCTGGGTTAGATTCCTCGATAGCAAGAAGGAACTGTGCTAGTTTCTATTAATGCACAAGGTCCGCTCTGAAAAACCAAGCAGGAAGTCCTACTCTTGAAAAGAGTTTCTGCTCTGCTGTGTTGACATCAAAGGCTGCTCTATCCATTAAATTTTCTCCTACCTTTTGCAAGAGTCCTTCTCCGTTCCCCACGCATTGAGTGTTTTAAATGTAAACATGCCCTGGCATTATTATGCTTAAATAAGTAAGAGATAAGTCAGGATATCCAAACAGTAGTGATACTGCATATTTAATTCAAAAGCTTGCATGTGCTTTTCAAAGTTTCTCTTCGTACCCGCACGCCTTACTGGTAAGAACTGTGTTGCAGTTGGATTGCACATCATTATCTAGTGCTGACTAAATATTGATGTGTTATAGCAGTTTATTTTTAAGCTGTTTGGGATGAATCCCCAGCCAGTGTAAATTGGCCCACATTTAAGGCAACAGAGTGAAGCTGATTTATACCAGCTGAGGCTGTGTCTTTATGCCCTGTTAAAAGCTCAAACTACCCAAAAAATTACTCAAGAACAGGGCAAGAATTATTATGAACCCAGGCAATATTTTTTTTATAGTTTTAACAGAAAAAAAAATACAGTGATATAATTTCAAGACTAAACCAAAGATTCAGTAGTATTTAAAATGTATACAAATATCTCATAGCTAGTATTAAGACTAAGAGGTAGATGTCATATTCTAGGAACAGTATAGTGTGGAATGGTGCTAATGGCAGTTTCTAAATGCATGTATTTGCCTGTTACACAGGACACAAAGGAGGGTTATAGCAATGGCAACCACAAGAAGGCTTACAATATTCTTTTCTTCATTTGCTGCTCTATGTTATCTGTCTTTCAATGCATCTCTTCTGGAAGGGTATGATGGAAAAGTGTCAAGAAGCAAAAAGCTCAGTAATACAAAACGTCATGTTTACAAAATGTTAGCTTTATAATTAAAGGCATCCTCTGTACTTTAATGGAAGCATTTTGTACTTACAATGTAACATTACCTGGCGTTACTGAGAAAGTAGAGGAAATTCCAGGTGAGGTGATTCAGCAAAATAGGGGTCAGAAGAATGCAGCTCTCTCTCTTTCTCTCTCTTTCTCTGTTGTTCATGCTAAAAATACCAGGGCATATGGCAGCATATTTCAGCATCTTAACATACTAGGTTCCCTTGAGGACAGAAAAAAAGAGGAAACTTGTGCTGTTGAGCCAGAAATAAGATTACAGAACAGCGTTGCCAGACAGAGCGCTGGCAGCCAAGCCATTAGCGGAGTCAGTGCCTTACTTTGCCTAAAGGTGTTTCAGTGATATTTAATGAGCCTCCAAGAAATGGAAAGCAAAGCTAGTGAGAATGAGGAGTGGCATAAGCATTTTTATAAATTAGTTGTCATTGCAAGTAAAGGAATTACACATATTGCATTAGGATATCCACTGCTTGTATATGTACCTTCCACTTTTTCCTTGTGACTGTCAGGGGTCACCCCCTGCCTGAAATAATCAAAATGCATATTATAATTACACGGTTTTCCAATATCCATACACAGCAAGTACAAGATACTTACATGTAAGTACACTGTATTTACCTATATTTTTGCATAGTTTTTAGTGTGTACTTTGTGCCACTTAATAAAAAGCATTACTCGTTATTTTTGTTGTTGTTTGTTTTTCTCCATTAGACAGCTTATTCAATTAAAGTTGAAGTAGCTGGGATTTTTGGTATGTTCATCACAGATTACCAGTTCCTAGGAGCGTAGAGAATAGACATTTGGAGGAGTCTGGGTAAGTGGTAGGGGAAGCTGCAGTGTGAACATGAAGTTTTAAATCACCTCCTTAATCAAGAAATGCAATATCAGATTTACGATGCTAATTTAATAAACTTACCTTTAATTTGAATGGAATTGTAAAGGTAAGAACTCCATTTTCCTTTTGGTAACACTTTACAATAAGTGGCACTAAATTACACTATAACTGCTATGTTACAGGGAATTACATGTAACTACACTGTAACTGTTGAAAGAGCTACTGTACATGTGCGTACATGGTAACTTCAGTGCTGTTACAATCATGAATTACATAATTACAGATGATTCTGTCCTTTCTTTTCATTGAAATAGGTATATATATATATATATATTATACTGCAATGAAAATACACAAGATGTTGACTTTCATGTCTTACTTAGAAAAGTTGGTTTTCTTCATGTGTTCCTTTATAGAGGGAGTCTCAGTGCAAGACGAACCATCCTTAAGTAAATGTGGAAACTTTTTGAAGTGTTCTAGCTTAAACTCTGAGCCTCAAGTTAAACATCAGGTTCCTTAAACTGTCTCTTGGTTTGTCAGATGACACTAAAAGAGTGGGATGATGCACCCCTTGTCTTCTGATGCACCGCTTTCTTGTTCAAATCATGAGAATGTTCTTGAAGCATTAAAAAAAAAAAAAATCTACATCAAAAAGTTTAAAAATAATCAGCAAATCGACACTGTAAACAGTACACTGGCAGAAACTAGCTACCTGGTCTTGAGAAAACTACTCTGCAAGTTAAGTGTGGGAGAGGATGTCACATAGATCGTAACAGAGGTGGTTCCCATTCAGGGCCTCCATTTTACACACTCGATGGACACCTCACACCGCAGTAAAAGCAATTTTTCGGAATGGGAACTTGGAGAGAGGGAATGGACAACTGGCTTTTAGCCTACTTAATGTGATTGAGTTGATCATGCTGAGCCATGATTCTGCTCACTGAAAAGAGGGATGCCTCTTTACACCTAGTGGAGTAATTTCAACCCGTGAAAACCAGACAGGCCTGCAAAGTGCTACCCAGGTAGAATGCTCTGTGTGGGGTTTTTCACACCTGTGCTGTGCCCAGATGCAAGGGACATCACCAGGCACAAGATAATGGAAGATCAACTGTGTTAAAAAAGGGCACATGTGAGAAGTTTTAATTGAAAGCCAATGAAAACTATTTTAACAGTACAATTTATATCAGTAAAATTTATATATATTTTCTTTTTCTTTTTTTTTTTTTTTTTCCCCAAGTTGAAATGCCATTTCTATGCCACCGGAGAAGATGGTTTGAAATTCTTACCACAAGGCCAATTCTCCTTTGGAAGGTCCTACCTGACCTTGGCAGGGTAGTGGTTCAAGTAACAATTCTACTATTCAAACAAGCTGGAGTGAGGAAGAATTAAAAAAGTCGTAAACACCATGCAGGTGGGGAATTCCGCTGGAGCAAATAAGGCTCTCATCCAGGGAAGCACTTATTTTTTAAGCATATGAATAGTGCCTTATACTCCAGTGGAACTTTTCTGATGCCCAAAGCTGACTATGTGCTTAAAAGCTTAGTTGAACTGGGCCCCAGGTCCTGAAACAAAAATTTGTCATAGGTGATACTGTACTGTAGCTAATGTAACTTACTGCTGTGACAAGAACCCATATTTTTGGTATTAAACTGAATAACTTCCTTTGCCAGCCTTTCACATGTGTATGTTTTGAAAGACATGAATATCTTGTAAACCTATACTAGTTTTCAATGTGTCTAGTAGCACCTACCTGGTTCTCTCAAACTACCATATTATATTAACATATTATTGCATTTTTCCACAGATGGGTATGGAGTGAACTGTAAAAACAAGCATGCAATCACATCAATGCAGACTTATTTCTTTAAAATGTCGTACTGTATATGATTTATTATGTTAACACTCAACCACATCATATTATTTATGTCTGTATATTTTGAAAAAAAGTGCTGCTTTGATTGACGTCACCTTTTTTTCTTAGAAATTAACAAGATAAATGCTTCAACAAAAACAATTAAAATACTCTAATATTGTCCTTAAAAGGTTTATATTCTTCTGATAAATAATCTGACACAGCACCTTTATCTTCCATTTTACCATACTACATGATGTCATACTCCAAACTCTCCCTTCCCCACATAAAAATAAAATCCCAGGAGAAAGTCCTTTACAGCAGACCATCATGCTTTTATGCTTCACAAATACAGCAACCAGAGAGAAATACTTTTTTTTTTTTTTTTTGACAAAGGTGCAAAACGCAGGAGCAAAACAAGCTCCAACTAGGCTAACTCACGTTCTCCAGTGTAGAATCGTTCCCAAGAGCTGTTATGGCAACCTTTTCATTTCATTGGAAGAGGAAATAAGCCGATGGGCTTACAGTGTTTTGTTGTCATATTTAAGAGCATGTGATTTTTCAGCTGTCAATTACACAAAAAAAAATTCAGAAATAATCCAAACAGAGACTTTCACTGTGGAGCTAAAAGCATGGCAGGAATTCTCTATCATTCACGGTGACATAAGTTTGTACCTCACAAAATGCATAGACAGGAATTTAATATAAAGAATTAGTCCATTTACTGTATACACAAAACATATATCTTTTGTTTTACCACTTCTATTTTTTCTTTTTTTTTTTTTTCTTTTTTTTTTCTTTTTTTTTTTTAAATTTTTTTCCTTTTTTTTTTTTTTTTTTTTTTTTTTTTGGCAAACCAACATAGAGAAGCAGCTCTGGAACTGCCAAATTAAAAATTGAGAATTTTAGCAACTCAATAGTATTTTTTAAGGATAGTAATCAAATGTGGTTGTAATTTAAAACCTGAGGCTGTGCACTGGTTGTTAGCTTAAAACTACCTTCCCATATAACATTGTGCTTCCATTGTATAACAAAGAAAAAATTAACAAGAACTAGAAAAGTTTGCTGCTGAACAGTGCTAGGACATACAGACAAAAAAATACTAATACATGTTATCTACTCAGAATATTGATTTGAGTCATATCTAAAGGGATATAATGGACATTAGAAAATGCTTGCGACTGACTTAGCTACTGCCAAAAAAAGTTGAATATGTATCAAATAATGTTTAATTGAATTTATTATATGCACTATATACAGATACTAAAATGCCTTGCAGTTGTGTCCCATGAACACTTCAAATTTGAGTAGGCAGGTGAGTTCATGTTTAGCAAATAAATTATAAAAACATAAATAACTCAGAAAGTTCTCTAATCTTTGTGATTCCAAAAGCCAGTAAAAGGGTAGGACAAATTGTTTCAAATAAAGCACTATTATCTAACTTTGCAGAATCTGTATAGCTATTCAGCATGTTTTCACCACTGAAACATGGCATTGTTATCAAGGTACCACTTCAATCATAACAAAGCAAAGCAAAACAAAACAAAACAAAAAATTAACTGGGCTGATCTTTTTTTCCATCAAACCCGAACGTAAAGGAAACTATACTAAACAGATTTCAAATTATATTTCCAAGGGCAGATGTTTCAAAAACAAGTTGCTCTCTGAATTATAGATAGACACATATAAAACATTCTTTGTAAACCTCTAATCTTAGACTTAACATTTTCTGTAAGTAAATTAGGACCTTACCTAATAGTATTCGTTATGAATTTTGTTCTATGACATACTAGTAGGGACATGATAAAAGAAAACTGAAAAAGAAAGCTGCATAACATTTAAAAATGTAGAAAACTTGGATTAAGATGATGATTAACATTGTTAAGGCTGTATATTCAAGCACTGTATGTTAAGAGAGCAGTGGATATGATTTTTAGGCAATAAGAAATGTCCTGTTTTACGCATGATACTGTAATTATAGAATGATGATGTCAACAGCTGATTGTTGGCATAAACTGGCTACTTATAGCAGGTATGGGAGTTAATAAAGATAGCAGAAGATGGCAGAAATGAATTCTGAGAAATGATAGCCAGTTTTCTCCAGCAGTCAGCCTGATAAGTAAAACTCCAAGATTCTAGCTCTGCATCTAAATGAAATACTCCTTTTTCTCCTCTGCATTGACTTGGCTGCCTTCTGCATTGATAATGGCTGTGTCGGCATCTGGTGCATCTTCAGCTCCTTTTGCTTCATTTGTTAAATATGTTCCTATAGGAATCAGTACAACAGAAAAGAAGAAAAAAAAAGAGAAAGATTAAGGGGTTTTTTTTAGCTTTATGCTGCATTATAGGAAGTACATTTCTAACAATGCTCCAATTATTTCATGAATGGACAGATATTTTTACACAGGCTTAGTATGCATCACAAAGGTATGATCAACTTTCTCATTTGCCTAAGAAATATTTACACTTTTTATACTGCTAATGCACATACACAAACTATTATATTCACAATAAATTAGGAAATATTTTAATAAAAATCCACTTTATCTAACTGTAGTAATATGCAATAAATTTTGCAATTCTAGAATAAGAGATAAAATCTTGTTTGTTTCATGGAGTAATTACCTATCAAAACCAAACTAAGTTTGAAGATCTAGATATTCAGAAACGTATTTTGTTTTTTATTTTATTTTAATGACCACTGATTATTTGTACTTCTTTCTTGATCGTATCTATGCTTTAATTTTACAGAATTGTATCATAGTAGTTTCCAAGAATTACAAAATTGAGGCAGTTTTATTAACTGAACCAAGTCACATTATGCTATCACAGCTATCTTTATGCTCTGGATATGAATAAAAAGAATTGTGTACAAGAGTCAACTTTCCCTTTGCGAGAAGCATTATTTATGTTGGCATAAGAAGTATAACTGTTCATTCAGAAAAGTAAAACAGAAGAGACACTTTCATTAAAAAAATAATCTTGGTTTTTCCTCACACAGTCCACTGAAATTAAAAAGATGTCTTTATTAGCTCATGTTTGCTAGGCATATGATTTTCTAACATGAGACTTAATGAATTAATACCAACACTCATCCTCTCTTCATTCCTTTTTAAATTTTTTTTTAAGGGAGTGGCATGGAATCAACTGAGTTTTAATAGCAGGTCTACAAAACTTGCAGAGTTTAAATCTCAAGAAATGATTTTGGAATTAGCTCGGTCAAAATCAAATCATAGAGAAGTCAGAAATCAGTGTCACTCCATCCCTGTTATCTCTAAGGGCAGAGGGGACTGAAAATGAAAAGAGCAGAATTATTAGGGTGATTTCACTGAACAAAGTAAAGCTTCTCCCAGAAATTAACCCCTTATTCCAGAGGGATCCTTGGTAAACTGATCTGAAAATTCACCATCAGTTTCTAATATTATCTTTTGAATACACACTTAAAATATCAGCATAATTTATTAAAATGAAAATCTTGTTCACTTGAGATTGTATATATATATATATATATATATATATATATATATATTCTGCTGAATTGATATACTAGTTAAAACTCTGAGATCATGTAATCTAGGTTAAGGGCCAAAACCAAGAGGCAATCTTACCTCTTAGTCTCTCTAAATAACTGACTTATAAGATGACACATCCTTTGCCTTAGCCAGTCCACTGGAAAACTGGTCAAAATTCACAGGGGCTTCACTTGCAACTGGACTGTGAACCAAGCTCTTTTACTCAAAGCATTTAGCAGATGGGGGAAGGCGAAAGGGAGTGGCACTCCCAGGTGAATTCAGGCCCTGCTTCCAAAAGTGATGGAACTTCTGCTAAATCTGTCCTACCTTTATGTCTTGCCAGGTATCGACCAAGGAGAATTATAGAACATAGTGTTACAAAGACAACTACAGCCACTATTCCTCCTATAAGAGCGTGGTCAGGTCCGGTCTGTCCAGCCAAAGCATTTGGATCTAGAGGGAGGAACAAAAAGCAAGAGTGGTCCTACACAGACAAAATATGACAGGAAAATTCAGAATACCAAGCTTTCTACTGATCATCCTGAAAATAGGGCATTTCCTTCTTTAATATTCAACATGGTTATTCCCACTTTTACCCCCAGTAACTTATCAACAACACAGTGCTGCTTGTATTCCCAGATTGTTAAATCCCTGAGGACATCACTGTTACAAAAAATATTACCTTATTCTTCTTTTGGCAGAGGTTATTAAATGGGAAAGGTTTGTAGTTTTGTCCTCATCATTTCACAACTGAAAACCTGGCCATAGCTATTTATAGAAGGAAAAACAAGGAACTGAGAATTGGGGATTGGATAGCATCAGCAGAATAGTGTCTGCATAATACATAATTTATAGAATTGATTCTCAGTGGGGAACCCTTATATATTCTTTTCTCTTCATTCCTATCCTATTGCACCAGAAATAAAAAGGTAGATAAAGTGCAGCTGTGCCGAGCTCTCCTCTGCACATGGCTGAGTCGGCATGAATTTGGTCAGATAAAGGTATCAGGCAACCTGAAAGATCATCATTCAGTCTCAATTGTCAGTTTGTGAACTTACTATGACTGCTTGATTAATACCCAGTGAGAGTAAGCTGCAATAGATATAACCATGTATTAGCAGGCTCATTTTATTAACTCTGTTCAGAGCTCTAGGAATACTGTCAGATTCAAGCTTTCTGTGCTGGTCATGAGCCTGCTACATTGCCTGATGCTTCACAAGAGTTGCAAAGAAGCAATCATGGGAAATGGCCTTAGTGGTGAGCAATTCTTAGGAGCTTTTCAACAATGAACCAGCAGCCTGTGACTGTTGACTCACCAGATATATGGAGAAGAAGGTAAAAATTCAATCTAAGGATCATGGTAAGATTTTTATTATAATGAAAACTCCTCTCCTATGAAGTAACAGTAATTCTCTGAAGATGCTGTTAGCATGTACTGTATGCTGCAATCAGTCCACTCTCACTGCTTCAAGGGTATTTCCCTTGTATGAGCTGTTTATATTCCACAAATAGTTTGCAAACAACTTCTTTGCTTTGCAAATGGGAAAGGCAGGAAAAATATTTACACAGAAAAGAGGGTAAGTCTGTGAAGATGATAGAAGGGCCTCTGATACCATAATCACAGTCTGCTGACCATGATCATTCTGTAACAGCAGAATGTATCAGTACACCTGGTAGGGGAACCTCATGAGGTTTAACAATGCCAGGTGTGAGGTCCTGCACCTGGGTAGGGGAAACCCCTGAAATCAACACAGGCTGGAAGATGAACCGATCAAGAGCAGCCCTTCTGAGAAGGACATGGGGATGCTGGTGGATGAGAGGCTGGACATGACCCAGCCACATTTGCTGGCAGCCCAGAAAGCCAGTTGTATCCTGGCCTGATCCCACAGTGTGGGCAGCAGGGGAGGGAGAGGATTTTTCCCCTCTGCTTTGCTCTGGGGACACCCCACCTGCAGTGCTGCCTCCAGCTCCGGGCTCCCAGCACAGGAAGGGCATGGACCTGTTGGAGCAAGTCCAGAGAGGGCCACCAATATTAACAGAGGCATGGAGCACCTCTCTTATGAGGGAAGGATGAGAGAATTACTGTTCTTGAGCCTGGAGAAGAGAAGGCTTCAGGGTGACCTAACTGGGACCTTCCATTACCTGAAGGGAGCCCATGAGAAAGATGGGGAGAGACTATTTACAAGGGGATGTAATGATATGACAAGGCGAAATGGCTTTTAACTGAGAGATATTAGTTTTAAATTAGATATTATGAGAAAATTCTTCACTGTGAGGGTGGTGAGGCACTGGAACAGGTTGCCCAGAGAAGTGGTGGATATCCCATCCCTGGAAGTGTTCAAAGCCAGGATAGATGGGGCTTTATGCAACCTGGTCTAGAGGAAGGTGTCCCTGCCTATAGAACTAGGTGATCTTTAAGGTCCCTTCCAACTCAAGCCATTCTATGATCTATAAACATACATATGTAAACGTACATAAACATAATGTTACACAGATTAAATAAAAGGATCATGTTTTCCCCTCCTTTTGTAATCTGTGAGGCAATTCTGAAACTACACTTGCAGGTTTGCTGGAGCACAGAGTGATTTGGCCACCGTTACAGATTCAGTTCTGCTCTTCACAGTCACTGGACTCATGAGACATGACTGTCACTTGTTCCTGGCCTTCAGAGCTCCTGCATCATTCTCTTCTGGCTGCCAAGAGGACTTTGGGGAAGCTGATAACATCATGTAGACATGACAGCAAATGATAGGTTTGGGGCCTCAAAAAAGCTACAAACACCCTATAAAATCAGCTGTGGCTGCTCCCTCCTCCATCTCCACAGGGCTCCTGGGACGGTACTACTGTTGGTGGCACTATGCTGAGCACCCATGATCAGCCCAAGGGCACTTAGGCTCTTTTTGATGATTAAAACTGAACCCCAAGTTCTGTGCACCAGCAGACTCACAGGGGAAAGCAAGAATGCTGAAGCACTGCCTTGGCACAGCAAGAGCTTGGAGTGTGCAGCCATCCTCTCCCGTGCCTTGCAGGAGCTTTATTTTCTGAGAGGAGCGAGGAGGAGGTGACTGCTCACTTGACAAGATGAAAGGTGACAGCTTGCTGCAGGAATGCCAGCCCTGCTTGAGCTATCTAGAAAATTCCTCCTTTTGTGGTGCCTGTGGCAATGTTGAGGCAAACCTCCTCCCTGCAGCACAGAGGCAGCACCCATGTGGGCTCTGGGGACCAGGGCCTGTGTGAGACCTGCAGGAGATGCTCTTCTACAACACTGGGTCAGGAGGAGCAGCAAGAACATGTTTTCCCACTAAAAAACTAACTACTCCTGCTAGTATACTGGCAGCAACACTAAAGAATGAGAGGAGATATTTTAAGGGGTAACAGACTTCCTGATGCAGAGTATAATCCAGACAAGGGTTAGCACAGAACTTTAGAGGCATTTTTTGAAAAGCTGATTGAAGTGCACAGCCTTACCTCAATACCCAGATTTACAGTGCATGTCCTCTGTGAGCTTTAATAAACATTTTAGATAAAAATCCTCACAATACACTGAGTACTCCTCTGTTTTCATCCTATATATAGTGACTCACTCCTCCTCTGACGTACCTGATGTCACCCCATGAAGTGACCTAAAGCCAGCATAAACATAAGGTTTCCACCTATTAGTGCAGATGAATGAGATTCTAATGCTGCTATGGGTTGAAATTTTTAACTTTAAAATTAATGTAGGTATTCATTGGACGGCAAAAGTAGTATTTTATTTTTTGCTGTGATCGCAACCTTGCTATCAAGGCCAATTTATATTGGTTAGTATTGCTAGAGAAGTTTGTCCAGGAAAAAATTTATACATGACCTATTACCAATGTACAATATTATACATATTATAATAATACATATTCCCGATGAACAAATTATTTATTAAAAAGGAAAAAGAAAAGGAAGGAAGGAGAGGAAGGGAAAGATGGAGGAGAAGGAAATGAAGATCCTTAAGAGTGGCCAACGTTTTCTTGGGAAACAAGCATTTTTTCATCTCAAAATGAAAATCTCTACAACATAAACAATATTCTGAACAGGAAGCATACCTCATGAATAGTCTCCTCATTGAAAAATAATGTTAGCATTAAATATAAATATGCTCCACATTATGCATGCAGAGTAATGCACTATACTTTTGCCTTTCATTAAATGACCTAAGGCCCATGAGTGAATTATAGATCTGGGTCTATCTATCATCGTATTAATAATTTCTATGTCAAAATGTGCCTGATCAGTATTTGAAAGATAAAAATACAGGGATTTGGAAACTATGCCTTTTTGTATTTTAGGTATCTATAAAGTATTATACATACTTATAACCCAGCTGTTTCCATTAAAAAAAAACAAAACAAAACAAAACAAACTACACTGTTACTGTGTCAAGTATATACTGTTTTTTCCTGCATGACCACAGAGAGCTACAGGAGTCATGGCCTGAAACAGTGAAATTACAATTGTAATTTCTGTTTGTTTCAGCTTTTGATGAGACTGAGAAAATCTTACAGAAAGATAATGACACAAAAGCTCATAACTTTCTTTTATTTGCTTTTGTCCTAAATTTAGGAAGTCTCTTCAAAGTACTGATTGCTGATGCTGCAAAGATGTACCCATTTTCAACTTCTGGGATTTGGCCATTACTATTTTTTCATAGACAGTGAATACACTTAAATGAAATAACACACACTTAAATTAAATAACACTCTTAAAATGACTAAGAGTAAAAAAAAAAGTATCATGAAATGAATTCATTTCATTTCAGGAAATGAAACACATCAGATAAATCTTAGACTTAATAAATAAGCAGATATGTGCTTTTATGACCTGCTGACAAAGTTTCAGGTTAGAATATTTTAATATGAATTCACACTTTAGTTAAGCAGAGAAATTTTGGAACAGTTTTTCATGCTTTTGCATAAAGTATATGTTAATTATTCATCTAATTTCAGTTTCTTCATGCATAAGTTTCCTTCTTATTTATGCATAGTTGCCTTGACTGAGCAGGCTGCAGGAAAGGGTCAGATAACCCTTTCCTGAGCAAAGGCAGAACAAGCACATTTGTGAATGCTGAAATGGCATATTTTTGGGAATATGTGCTCAACTAGTCCCCTCTACTGTAGAACTTTATCAACATGTATTTTCATCTCACATCTGAATCTTTTTTAAAAATCACTCTGAGATGACCTAGGTTTGAGGCATCCAAAATAATAATTTGTTTTGACCATTTCTACTAAAAGAAAAATTGGAAATAAAGGTCCTAATTTGCTGTGAAGCTTAAAGAGCATTCACTAAAAGAAGAGATATTAGGTATATGTATTATTCATAAATGACTGTTCCTTAAGGCTGGGAAAAGAACAGGGATGTCCCATTTCTCACAGAAGTACTGAAACCACCAACCTACAGTCACTTTTACTGATTTCATGAATAATCAATTGCTGTGGCACAGTAGAGTCACTCCAACAAGAGATCCTGGGGCTACATGTTACAATTTATATGGTAGAAAAATCTCTTCAAATGGCTCCTGCTTCTTTCCCCATATTCAGGGTCTTACTATCACCCCAAGTACTTCACACTCTTGCAAAAGCAACTGTTTGAAGGACCTGGCTCAAAATCAGATCAGTAAAGCAATGTGCTTTTTAGGGTGGAGAAACCCAAAAAAGTACAAGAATTAAATAAATTACTCTCTCATATTTGAGAGGCTGTTGAATTGGTGCAGCCAAGAGTGAAAAGGAGTGGTGGGAGACAGTAGACATTTCTGGAGAAAATTTGTCAATTCTGGGGCATCTACAACTGCCCTACTTTCAAGTGCTCTGGCCTACAGAAAGCAAACTGCAAAAAACTATGGAAAGCAAACTGCAAAAACACTATGGAAAGCAAGTAGTTTTGAGCTTTGTGGGATCCACCAATGAATGTAAGTTACATTAGAAATATTACCCACTGACACTTCCCTGCATGTCAGTGTAATTTTCTAAGGAGAGATATCATGTATGATCATGCTCTCACTCTCTCCAAATTACTAAAGAACCATGGATCCATTACAGCAGGTTTCAAGAGGCAGTAAAGATCTCAAGATTATTCTTTTCCTATAACTGACCTGGGAGTGCAGGTTACAGCAGGAGCTCAGAGCTTATGAGATATCAGAGAATATGTAAGATAGATACCTTCGTAAAAACCCTAACAGAGACAAAAGCTTCAGTCAAAATCTCTGCCCAAGAATCAATTTTTCATTAGAGTTTTCAATTTTTCATTAGAGATCTCTTTCCATTGCAAATACTTTAGTGCCCAATCTGGCACAGATCCTGTTTTAACCTTTTCCCATGGTCAGGTGGCATTTATAACATCTGAGCCCTTCCTACCTCTCCTTTTTCCCCTTTCCCCCAAAACCCACTCTTCCTGCTTCTCTTCCTTCCTGTCTCATTAGGGGTGAGCTCACACTGCAGCATTTCTGTAATTCAGCTAAAAAGGCAGTCAGCCACGAGGCATCTCATGGAAAGGAAACCAGAGAAGATTTCCCTCTGCAGCTTATGGCAAAAATGTGGGTTTTAAAACATAGTCAGACCAACAAGATCTGCCAGATTTAGCCACAGGGTCCATACAATATTTAACTGTCCCACCAATGCAAATTTTGGGAAAAAAGGTAAAATTTAAACCAAACCAACCTAACCAAATAAAAACACCCCAAAAACACAACAAAACAAAACAAAATCCCAAAACTTCAAAACCAGAACCTCAATGACTGGGTCTTACATCAGTAGGAAAAAAGATTAAAGTAGGAATTTTCTCACAATATGGATAGAAGGTTAGACTGAAGCGATAGCTGACAAGGTATTTGCCTTAGGAAAAGTGGCAGTAGTGCTCTCTGTGATAAATGCTGGTGAGTAGAATATACCCATTTTAGCACCTTAATTTGGGCACCCCAGAGTTCAATTTCCCTTTCAGCCTGGCCTGGAGTGCTGAAATAGGTACTTTTAATCTCCTTTTGTAATATGCTACTAACCACTAAAACACAGGAACGTGAAACTTGTGAAAGTATTGTTAAGGGGGAGAAGAAAGTTTCTGCACCTTCATTTAAATTGCAAAGAGTAGCTGGTTGTGAAATTCATTGAAAATGTGTTTTGTTATTAACCAATTCTGAACTTAAAATATGAGACAAGCTTCTTTTTTCCTTCAGTGCCTGAAGCAAAGAAGAACAGTGTACTAATATACAGCATACATAAACTGCTATTTTAACAGTAGAACATCATCAACCATACAGAAGACAGACAAGAAAAAAGTTTACTTGTAAATCTTCAAAGGAATTGATATCCTTTTCTTCCCATGTTACTGCGCTAGCACATTTGGCCCATTTTCCCTCTGTTTTTTTTTTTTTTTTTTCTTTTCACAGTACTGCATTATATATACATTCCTATTAAGAAGAGCCCACATCCCAGAAGGGTAAGTCCCACACTAATGTTTCAGCAGCTGAAAACCACAGCTCCTTCTGAAGAGCTCATGTTGTTCTCGTGAATCTAAGACTTATTTTGTGGAAAGAAAAACCCAAATGTCTTCTGTGTATTTGTGAGTAGGTGGCTAAGTGTCAAAGTGAATAAAAGCATTGCCCTTACCAATTTATTTTGTAAATGTACTTTTTTAAAAATGCTTGGAAGAGAGCTGTATACCTGCAATGTTAAGATGAAAAGTTTAACAATAATTTTCAGGTCCTTAGAGCCTTCTTCCTGATTTTGTGCCTGTGTCATTGACATGGGGTTTTTTTAAGATTTTTTTTTCTTTTTTATGCTGCTTTATAAGCTCCAGATTCCTGAAGGGAACAGTTCCACTAATTAGAGCACATAAAAGATTTTTCTTATTGACAACATTATATTTTTGGCTGTCAATAAACTCATTAATTGCTTCAGACTTTGTCTTAGGAAAAAAAGGAAGATCTGAAATCTGCAACTTTTTGTCTTCATCTTATTTTCTATAGAGGATAATGAAGTCAATTCTGGGTCTGAAGAAATACTTGCAGCCCATCCAGCTATAACTTCTTTCTACTGAAACAGGAGGCTGAAGGGAAAGAGACAACTGGCATAGATGACATGAGATTTTCCCTGTTAAGTTGAATGAGTTGACTGTTCCAGTATCTTAATTTTCATCTTCTAGTGAAGTTCCAGAATGCTCAGTGCCTTCATTGCAGAAAACAAAAAAATAGCAGACTGAAGTTTGGAAACATCCATCTATTAGATATCAAAAAAAAAAAAAAAAACCCAAACCCAACCAACCAACCAACCAACCAACCAAAAAATCCCCAACCCAACTCTACCTAGAAAATCAATAAATATAGGAGGATCCCTGCTCTTCTTGGTTTTCTTCATCAGAAAAAGGTCAGCAATCAGATGGAGTAGGTGCGTGCACATCTCCTTTTCCTGCCACCAGAAGTTACTTATCAATATAAATATTAAACCATTCCCTAATTAATACAGAAACTGGAGATGCCAATGTACTTTTCTGCTCCCTTCCTCGGAGTACCTTTTAGCTGTGGCTTTCGGTCGCTTCCCACAGACTTTGGCTTGCTGGAGAAAATGAGAACAAGAGGGAAGGGATCATGGCACAAGTGCTCCATGGAATCTGCTGAGCGTGGGCATCTGTTGCTGGCTGCCATTGCGAGGGCTGGGGCCAGGCACTCAGATGGTCTCTGGCAGTCTTATCTTTCGCATACTGTGAGAAAGCAACTCATTATCACCATAACTACACACCATGAACTACGGCGAGATTGCTGAGGGAGCGATCGCTCAAAGCATTTAAGAAAGTTACTCTGCTAAATTAAGGAAGTCCCAATAGCTTAAGCCTACTAAAAAGCAGCATAAATATTCCCACTGTGACCTCTTTGCCACCTTGTTTTTTTATGCTGTTATGTGAACTCCCTCACAGATTGCTTCTCTGAGCTAATCGGTGAGAGCTCAAATAATAAATACCGCCTCAAGTAAGCAGTGGAAGAAACACGTACTTTTAGTTAAGAAATGGCACGAAACAAATGGATGGAGAGGATCAGTGAAGTGGAGAGAGAGAGGGATGGCAGAAGCTGGGGAGGAGAAGGCTTTCTCACCAGTAAAGCAGAGCCACACACATAAAGTTAGCCAAGAACAGGCACGGTTGTATACGGATCAGAGAGGCAGTGACAGATTCACAGTTGTACAAGGTACAGCGTACTGAATATGTTCATGAGAGTTTTAAAACCAAGAAGGCCAGATTTAATTTAATTGAAGAACAGCTCCAATTAAAACTTAGTCTGTGGTGGAAGAAAACCTATTGTTCAAATGAATTCTTTATGCTTGTCATACTAATTTTTTCTTACCAAATCAGATTAGAATAATTATAAGCCTATAATGACATCAAAACACCCCAGTAAACCAGCCACTTACAGCCAGAATCTGACACCTTATTCATGCTGAATAGTAATTTAATCTGTCATGGGACTACTCAGAATGAGTAATTGTAACAGAATTTCTTCTTTGGCAGTTAGTAGTATATTTTATCTGTCAATATATCTCCAGAAGATTAGCCAGGCATACTTGAGGTTAGGGTAACTGATCCAAAAAAGGATGTTGACTGATCCAGCTCATCTCAGAAAGAGAGATGTGAGAGACATTAGATGAGTCAGTCTGTTGTAATGCACAGAGTAACTGAAAAGAGGAATAAATTATTGATAAGAAGGTGTGCACCACTGTGAATATGTGAGGCATCATCTATTGCTGCTCTAATTAGGGCATAAAATCTTTTGCAAATTTTTTGGGACAGCAGTTACATCCATTCGTGAAGTTTCTGTCCAAGAAATAAAACTACCTTCAATTTGCTTGAATTTTAGCCTCTGGTTTAATTGAATGCTATCCATTCTTTATGTCAACAATATTTTCCCCATTTAATAATGACATGTTTGATGGAATCCAATAGCTTAACCAAATTCTCCTGTGGGAACATTAACACTGTTGTTTTCAGATGCCTTAAAGTTAAATACCATCCAGCTATTAGTTATTAGCTCTTCATGCCATTGATTGGTAATGGATTTGCTAAGAATAACATTGATCTTTGCTTTCCTGAAGGCTTTCTGTATTCATAAAAAAACAAAGCCACAGATTTTGGTTTATGGGCTTTTTTTAAAAAAAAAAAAAACTTGGCAGCCTGCATTCATTTCCAGCAGCATGATCTCTACTGTCAGCACCACTAGCTGCAATGCATCCAGATTCTACCAAGGGGGTCACATCCACACCAGTTTCCAACTGACAGATTCATTTCCTACCTTCTCCTGAGACAGCAACGAGGACTGAAAAAATCAGAGGTCCACTGTAATTGCTATGTATATTTCAGATTAAATAAATGTGATAAAAGCCTCCATCTGGCTGTTGATCAAATGTGCAGAGGCAGGCTGATTTTCAGTGACATATTACAATATGTCTCTTGTAACAGTCCCTAATGCCATCCTGTAAATTACTTACATTTGGGATTACTTGACTACGGCAGACAGAAATATTACTCACTGTTTAAGTGCTGCCTACTGGGAGTATGGGAGACGGGTCTAATCTTAAAGTTGTTAAGCAAGGCATTAAGAAATAATGGGGCCATGTTTATTTTACTAAACGCTGATTGTGCTCACACTATTTGAAGATGGCAAACCCAATTTAATAGCAGCCTGAGCTTCTTCCTGATGCCAGAAAGCTGTAGAAAGTCTAACACTAGGGAAATAAGTGTAAGTAGTGTGCTGGAACAGTTCTTGAGGAGAACTTTAAAAATCAGACAAGTCCTGCAAAGTATACCAATAGTTTCAAATTCTACACTGTCTGCAGCAAAAGAAATGCAAGCCTCTCTCTGAACAGAAATTCAGGGGTTTAAGGGTCTTCCCTTAAAGAAAAATCCCAATCAGCACCTTCAGAAAGAAATTTCAAGGGAAAAAATAGAAAATGATGCTGCCATTTCACCATTTACTCCCCAGCTCTCCTTGCAGTGGTGGCTGCAACATGTGGAGAGTCAAAATTTAGTACACTGTTGAAGGTCTTTAAAAAAACTGACGGTAAGAAAGAAAGGCTGGGCAAAAATGTCTGGAGGGTATTCACAGAGCAACAAATTGTGGTTACAAGGGCTGTTCTTATGATTTACAGCTTCTTGAGCTTTATAACTCACAAAACAACAATAAAATTAATTCAAAATTGAAAATACTGGTGCAAATACCATCTCCTAGTCAAACTTTGGATATTTCTGGTCACATCGTCATGGTTCTTATAGAACATTCATTCTGTCCAGAAAGTTTACCAGGACACTGTGTAAATCAAGATGCTGCCCACCAAGGAGAGCTCTGGCTCTGTAAATTGTTGTTCTAAAGCTGAGCAGAAAGCCCTTGCTGCTCTACAGCCCTTGAAAGGACAGCATCTTTACACTGCCATGTTAAAAATTAGTTTCCACCTTGACAGTGGTCTGGAAAAAGTTCTTGGAAGCATTTTGAGCCTAGGAAAAAATCTTATGGGTCTTTGCTCTAGAAATATTCTCCTCATCTACTATTTCATCACTCCAACAAGTAACTTTCCCTTCCTTTTCCTATTCAGTTCTTATTCTGTTTTAACTGCATGAGATTTTCCATATAAACCCTTCAACCTAAATTGTCTCATTAGCCCTCATCACTTAGCATCCACTCTTTCTTAACTGAAGTGGTTCATTAAATGACATTTCCTCTTAAAAATCCTCTGAAAAGTTAGTCCCCTCTTTAAGGAAGTCAAGAACACAAAATGTGAAAGCAGAAAACAATGTTCCAAACAAAGCTGGAATTAACACAACTCTTCCCAATGCCACCGCTGAGCTTCTTTTCTTTATCTCTTTCCTTCTTCCTAACAAGACTACTCCCTTTACATTATACCATGTACAGGACATGATGTTTCCCTCTGAAGTATTCTGCTCATTAAAACTGACGAAAAATAAAGATGGTCTTCAATTATTTTGTTCATTTTGACATTCTGCTTGATGCAGAAGCTTTTGTTAGTCAGGGAAATTTTAGTTATGACTATCTAACCAACATCTCAACAATATAATTCCCAACATGTAGCTCGTAGGCAGTGCATTCAGCTGAAATTCAGAGGTTATTTCCAAAAGGTGTGAAGCCAAATGTGGATATTTCAAGGGTGTTAATTAATGTTGCAGGCATGCAACAAATGGGACTTAAAACACGATTAAGTGCCTTTGTTGAGCTGCAGTTGGAATGCTAGACCCCAGCTTCAGTTTGCAAGACACTGCCTACCAGAGGAGACTCAGGTAAATTTGAGAAACAGGTAGTAATCCTTTAGCTGTGAGAAGCAGTGTTTTTAGACTTCTGGAAAGCTTTAGCAGGCTGCTCCTCCTCCTGTGGAGGTGAGATTCATGAATTCAGAGCCCACTGTGCCAGCTTCTCTCTGACACCAGCACGCCTGGCTCTGGTGCCAGCAGCAGCAGCGAGCCCACGGTGGGGCAGCTCACAATCAAAGAGCCAGCAGCAGCCTCTCATCAAACACCTGCCCTTGTCACCTGGGCCGAGGAGGCAGCATGTGGTCTGTTCCTTCAAAATCTATTTCGGTACTTAAGGTGGAAAGGTTTGGGTGTTTTTTTTTTTTGCACCTCACAGCCCAGCAAAGTCATAAAAAAGCGCACTTGCTCTGCCGAGCGGTCACTTAATCTGAGCCCGGCAACGTGTGAGGCCCAGAGCCTGGTGAGGTGTTTCCTTCAGGATATCACGCTGGTGACACCCTTCGAGACAAAGGTTTTTCCAAAAATCAGATTTAAATCCTTCCATGCCACAGATCCCCGAGTGTGTGCTTTGGCAAAGTGTTCTCTTTATCTGAGCCACTGTTCCTCTAAAGTAAAGGGAACAATGAACAATGTCTCACCTTGACTCGCAGAATGACTTGTGAAAGAATGATTTTTAGATATTGTGGTAGTAGTGGTAAGACAGGTACTGCCCTTGCCCTTACAAACAATGTTTCATCTAAAAGTATTTAAAAATATTTGAAATGGGTTTCTCTGGGTTTCATTTTTACCTAGCTTTTGTTGGAATTTTTTTTTTAAAAGGACACAGAGCATCTATTATTATGAATTTGCATAATGAAGAAATTAATAGCTGGATGCCTTTATGTCCAAGAGATAAGACTGAACAAGATAGTCTTACACAGCTACATTCCTGAAAGTAATTCACACCAGATAATTGATGAAGATAAAAATAAATATGGGAATAAGCCAGAAATAAGATGAAACTACTTCCAGATTATGGAAACAAACAGGGAAGTATTAGGGATGTTGTTAAACATTGTTAAATAGGTCGACATGAACCCTTGGGTTCATAAATAACCTTGAATTTAATAGGAAAAGTTGTTCCATTTTAATAATGGAATCATTGAAGATGTATGTCAGCTGATACAAGAAGGTAGAATAGAATTAATGTTTAAAGAATGAACAGCTATAGTCTCCTGACTTCAGTTTTCTTTTTCATCCCAGTAATGCCTGCTTTCTCACAAGTGCTAATAATTTATGCATTACAATTAAACTCAGAAAATTATGATTAAACTTCTTTATATTTAGTTACACTAAATTCCTAATATCTCTGAGGAGCAGTTAAATATTAGATGCTTTATTTGTATGCTAATCAAATGCAACAATAGAGTGCGGAACTTTAAAATTACATGAAGCAATCAAACCTGTATCTAGCTGTCAAGGCTTTGCAAAGTAATCCTACCATTTTGTGGCCACTGAGCAACAAAAGCAATCACAACAGTCACAGTAAGAGACCCATAAAATGTTAATGTTCTAAAATAACGTGTGCACAGGTAGAATGACTTCTCTTAGCAATCTAAGTGACCGTTTCAGCAGATGAACATGTTTGGTATTTCAAGGGACATATGTGCCCTTCATTACCACACTGTGTAAGTGGTTAACACTTCGTGGTCCTCTCTGCAAGAAGGAGCCATAATGCAATATATTTCACATATGTTAAGTATGGCAATGCTTGTGAATGACACACAATAATAAAAGAGCAGCAAATCCATAACCTGCCGAGGTCAGCTTAATTTGTGTCTGCTTGCACTCATAGATGGAAAGGGTCAACAAGGTGGTTGGGGGCTGGAGCACATAATGTATGAGGAGATGCTGAGAGAATTACATCATTTTGTGCTTAAGAAGAGAGAGTTAAGGGAGGAAATACTGTTGCTATCTGCAGCTACCACGTGGGAAGGAGAAGAGATGATTGGGCCAGACTTTTCTTAGATGTGCATAGAGATGAGAGACAATGGACACTAGCTGGAACATCAAAAATTCCAACTAGAAATTAAGAAATTCTTTTTCACCACAAGGATGGTCAAACGCTGCAGCAAGTTACCTAGAGATGCTGTGGGTTCTCCACACATGGACACATGAAAAACTCACCAGAATGAGGCCCTGAGCTACCTGATGTATGGTGGCCCTGCCTTAAGCTGGGCTTGGACCAGCTGATCTCCAGAGGTCTGTTAAAAATTTTATCCTTCTAGGAAACAGGCTATAGGGCACCATAACAAAGAATACATGGGAAAAAAAAAAAAAAAAAAAAGGTGATTTCTGCATCTTAAAATGAATAGCTAATAAATGACTGTCAGTTAGTAATAACTAGCATCCAGCAGATGGATGCCAAGATCCTACTACTGCTTTAAGTTGTACTGTTCTTTCTCTCGTCTTGCATTGCTGCCATCACTGTTACACCCATACTCTCAAAAATTCAACAGGCTCACCAATTACTTTTCTCCTACCTTCTAGTAAAGGACACACATATGAATCAGGGGACAAGAGTTCACATAAAACCTTAGGAATTACACAACAGAAAGTAGCTGTATGTTGGCAGAGGAAAATTCTATGTGATATAAAGGGCAGTGTGTCTTCCTCTAATAATTTTTTTTCTTGAAATATATATATATTTTTTTAATCTCAAAATCAGGGTCACAGCAACCATTTTCTAAAAAAAAAAAAATAAAAAAAATCTCCACACTAGATTATTTCAGAGAGTGTTTTACAAAGCATTATACATAATGACAATGTCAAAGATCAGCAAATTGTTCCAATGGACTTTCCATCAAATTAGATTTACAGTTACTGAGAGGTTAGATTTGCAAAGAAATGAGCTGACATTTCAGCATTCTGTGGCAATTGCAGTATTTTCAGTAAGGATTTCAGTTTTATGGCCAGCTTGACAAAACTAGTGTAATTCTGTTTTCCTCAGGTACAGCTAGGTTTATTTATAGCAAGGTCAACTCATTTGAAATATCCTGTATCTCTTTACTCACTAGAGAAATTGCCATGCAAGTAATACTCTGGATGGATGGTGTTTCTCTATAATAGCAGGGAGTAAGAACCAGCAACCACAGAAACTGCTTCTGTGCCTGTCAGACTTGATATTCAATGCACAAAACATTTTGTAGATAAAAATATACTGAAGCTTATCTCCATGTAATAACAGTGAGCACGCATTTTTCAAAGTACACTGTAGACCACAAACACAGCAGGGGCTCTGATGGAACCACCACATGGAAGCCCTCATCTAACAATCTGACAACTAAATATATGGTCCAAATCTTCTACACAAACCCGAGGAGATAAAATCCTGCTGCAGAAATTCTGGCCAGAAACTTCTCTGCCCCTAAGTTCTGGAAAACATTCTAGAGTGCATCAGCCATCTCTCTTGTCCTCCTGCTCCCCCAGGAGCTTGCTCTTTGGTAACATGACTTCAAGCAGAGGCAAAATTCTCAGAATATCTGTTCATGATATAATATCCAAATTATTATTGGATACTGTGTGTGCTTACACACTTTCTGTCTCCTGCCTTCTACAGCTCTCCCACCATCCTTCTCTGCTACTTTTTCATGAAAGATGCTCACACAGCTTCAGCAAAACTGACAATTAAAATTACTTCCCCAGTGGCACAAGCATCTGCAAAAATCCTGTTATTGCCTTGCTAGTGTTTTTGTTACTTCCTGCTATTGCTTTGGAAATGAAGATTTTTTTTCCTTATCCCAAAAACAGTTTCCATGAGACCTCTGGCATAATTTTTTTATTCAGCAAGCATGCTTCTGTACTCAAGAATGAGAAACAAACTCACATTTAAATATCTTTAACACATCTTAAATCAAATTTGAGCAACAAATCCACGAAGTGTGTTCACAAAAGCATGGCTTAAAGCCATTGAAAGGACAAGACAAATGCATCCCTGACAGACACATCCTTGGATAACTCATATGCACAAGCCTGGAGGCAGCAGCATTTTGGCTGAGCTGATCATCTGTGTACCTGCCTGCCCCATTTAGTTGTTTTAAATTCACAGAGTAAGTGTCTCTGGCCCTAAGTTGCCTGAGGGCCCAAGTAATTTGTTTAACGTCAAGAGTGTTAAATACACACTTGAAAACATTGAATTTGAACCAAACTGTACAAGCCACGGACATTTTATTCAAGATGCAACATGAAGAGCAACAGAATTTTTAGGTCTTCCTAGAGATGTGGAGATTAACAAAGAATATTTAAATAAATACAATTCCTGCATGCATGGAAGGGGGTGAAAAACCCTGAAAATAGTAAGGGCATCACCACAACAAAACTACATGCCAAGGCCATGACCACCTTTGCACTGTGAGACAGAAAAATGAAGTCAAGTTCCCAGAAGTGGGTAGTCATTTTATCTGAGAAGCTGGGGTTTGTGAACTTAATTCAAGAAAGCACCAGTTTTGAATGGAACTGGCTTGGAGCACAGATGAGTTATTGTACCCAAAGAACAGTTTGAAATGTGTCATTCAGCACTGACCTCCTCTTCTGTAGCTGACTCCCTAGCACAACACACTGAGTATCAGATTCTTGGGTTTCATTCTCTGGTGACTAGATGCACCTAGAAAGGTGAATTACTCATGGAAAAATAATTCAGAAGATGGACACAGTGACACATCTCCTGACTCATCTCCCTTTCATGCATCAGCAAGTGTGTCCTGACCAGGAGTGCTATGATTTGGTCCTGGGTACTATCAAAACATTCTTAATAAGACATAAACTACTGTCAGCTGGGAAGTTTCTTTAAAACACTTAATCTGTGAATGAACTGAGACCCTGTATTAGAAGATATCATATATGAAGAACAAGGCATCACAAATATGTTTCCCTACTTTCTGTAATGATTAATTTGATTCTTGACTGAAGAGAATATTCAAGAGAATACAGACATTCAGTTCAAATCCCCCCTCTCTCTCCATCTTACTTCAGATGTGTGTGCCTCTATCACAGCTAGGACATGATGGTTTAAAGTCCATGTACATTTAGTTGATAGGGTATATTATTCATTTAGATTCACCTCTATTCAGTTTAAACAATTCCCTTTTAGCATCTTATGCAGGAAATTTATAGTTAATTGAATAATTTTATTTACTATTAACAAGTTAACATTTTTATGAGAATATAGAATAAAATAGTGGATGTGAAATCATAGAAAGTTCTCTTCTAAGCTTTGCTTTTTTACAGAATTTATTCTCCAGTTATTAATACATTAAGTTCGTAGATGTTAAGATGCAAAGTTGAATGTAAATCATACAGTGTTGCTTAAATTTGTTCTTTGAAACATCTGCTTTTCAAGCTTTATTTACCTGTCTGGTGATAGTCAGACAAATTACTACAAGATTTTTTTGCCCCAAGAGATGTCTGTCATTTCACAGAACAGACGCAGAGAAGAAAAAGTTGATGTGCCTTTTTCTGAAATATGTTGGGGGAAAACAAGCTTGCCCAGACAAAACAAATACTTTGGTTTTCCATCAGGTCCACAAAGAACCACTCCAGCCAACCCTTTAAACAAATACTATCATGGCTGAGCCCCTCATCAGAGGCTTAGCCATGAACAGTTTGACATTGTGTATGCTTCATGCTTGCTTTGCTTGCAGTACCTAAGGATGCATCTTCCTCCCACCTGACTCGATGCACATTTCAAGCTTTTAAATATTTTAACCGAGGCAAAATTACCACTAAGATCTGCTGGCTGACAGAGATGATTCTCAGCCAATACAAACCACTTCTGGGAACTTCTTAGTGTGGAGTGCTCAAAGATGTGTTTCTTAGCATGCAGGATACAAAACCCTTTCTGAAAAGCACTGAAAAGATATTTTTTCTCATGCACATATATATGTCACGGCCTGACATGCATATAAACACAGTATCATCAAGAAGACTTCCTGAACTAGATTTATACTCTTTAATGGAAGTCTTTTATCTCAGAGCAAAGAACAGAAGTATGTACAGCTTGGTGTGAAAGAACAACCCTCGTGCTGGTACATCCCCTGTGGGCCAAGTCCAAGCAGTAGAATTTCAGTAAAGGTAGTATTTATCATTTCAAATTGCACATTTTGGCATAATGGTTTTTCATGGATGGCTGATTTTTTTTAGAGACAAGTTTTATAATGAGCTACCACAGAAATCCTTGTTTAAAATGCTGACAATGTAAAGGAAAATATAAAAAAAAAATAAATTTGTGAAATACACGGACTCGCACGGAGAAACAAATCCTAAGGGAAGTGCTAGAGAAAATCTCTCCTTTAAATTCCCAGTTCTCAAAATCTGACTTCAAATAATTCCACTTCTTCATATGCCAACAGCAATGTAGATAAGTTTGCTTGAGGAGCAAAACACCACATAGTGTAAGAACTTCAGAGTATCTTCCTTTAAAGAAGCAACAATGTGTAGGGGATCCATGACAAAACAAAAGTACAAGTTCAAGGGGTTGCTTAAAGAGACAAAAATGTTGTGAAACACTCCAGTACAACACTTTGAAATGTCTCATATGCCCCTTCTGAGGAAACATAAAAAAATGGTGTCTGTGATTGCTTTTCATAGCTGACAACAGCTTTTGATATCAGATCTTCCCTTTTGAGGCAGAACCTGTGTGTGAAAAAAGCAGCTGTGCATCAAAACCAAAATGTTCTTCCAAGGAGCTACAAGAAAGGCCCAAGACATAAAAGGACTGATAATTATAACAGCACAAACCTAATGAGCTCAGAGTGTAATTGATGGTGAGTTGAACTGTTCTTTCAAATCAAAAAATCAAACCATTTTCAAAATGTTTAGGGAGAGTTATTCTAGTGCTAACATTTTAATAGTTTTTTTACACCTACACTGTGCAGGAACTTTTTATTTCCAGAACACCCTGAAAACTAGATGACTCATTTCAATAGGTTACACCTCATGAAACCTTGTAAACAAACTTGAAAATCAATTATAACAAAAGAGATGTTACACTGGTTCTGGAAATTTTGGAAAAAGCAAAGCCATGTTTTCTTCACAGCATTATGTGCTTAGGAGCATTCTTGAAACAAGAACATAACCAAAATATTTTAAGAGATTTTAAAGAAACAGAAGAGATTGGAAAGACTGCGGAAGGGAGAAAAGAATCTGCCCTATGAATGCAAACCGCTTTCCATCCATTTTTCTCATTTCATTACTTTAGTTAATAAACATTGTTGAATCACAGAAATGCAGCCATGACTTTTGCTGCTTCCTACATGGAAAAACACTCTAAAATTCAGCAGAAAGAGTTACTGTACTTGTGGATGAAACGAACCAGGACCAAGAAAAAAATACTAGACACATTTTTTCTCTCTATTTGGCAGGGTTGGGGAAAAGAAAGGCAGATCTTCAGAGGTTCCTTAGAAGAATAATGAATTAAAATTAGTGTGACTTTCTCTTAGTTATTGCTGCTATTATTAGTAGCAGGAGTAGGAGTAACAATTTTATTTTACATATATAGCACTCTGTAACATTCAGGAAAATTAGAACTGGTGTTATAAACTGGTTCTTGCTTCCTCCATAGGCTCTTTTACACACTATTTAAAAGAAACTATATGGGATTCTTTAAATAGAGATTCTCTAAATAGTGGTTTCCCTGAATTCCACTATTTCCCATTTCTATTCTTAAGGCATTGAAAGACAGAAACATAGTGACAGAGAAATAAAATACATGCCTGCATATCCCTGTGAATCTTTGATTTTCTATGTGAAAGCCACCAAAGGAGAAACCAGGCTTTGGGAGCTGCTGCTGTTTCCTTGCTGGGCAGAACTCAGCCTGCTGGTGCAGGAATTGCTGGGTCCCTTCCCCACACTTTGGGAGTTGCCTCCTCCTGGCAGGGAACCAGCTCGGAGCTTTGCCCTGCTCATCGGTCAGAGCAGCTAAAACAGTAATGGCACCAATGAGTTCTGCTTCATATCTGGTGTGTGTTCCTTTAATGTTATCGAAAAGGGGATGCAGAGACATGGAATGGCATCCTCTCTGAGAAGAGCAAGGAAGGAAATAGCTACAAAAGTGAAACAGCCCCTCTAACATCAGCAAGAAGTTTCAACCAGCAAAACCAGAATTCAAAGCACAATACTGGTTCAATGCTGTGTTCACTGTTGTATGGTTAGCAAAAAAAAGATGGGCAAAAAAATATGTATTTTAGGATGCTTTCCCTTTATTTTTTTCTCCCCTGTTCTTTCTGCAATTAGTTGGTCACTTTGCTGTTGCTAAATTCCTTTTGCTTTCAGAGAATCTCATATTCTGTTCACTGAATCAAAACTGAAGAAAAGAAGTGAGAAAATGATGGGGCAACTAGGCAGGTAAAATCCTTGTAAATCCTACTCCGGACTGCTTAATATTCTGAATCCCTACTTCAGGGAGATAAAAAACCCTGTTGGCATAGTCTGAGTTGCACTGATGTCTGAGCAGGAAGAGTTTACTGTAGATTTGGAAGCTTTGCTTCCTATAAAAAAGGAGAGAAAAAGCAAGAAATTAGGATTCTTCTGTTATGCTGGGGTTTTCTAAAACACAAGCCTCACTGATAAACAGAAATGTAAACAAACAGAAATTAGAAGCATTATAAGTGGTCACAAACTGCTGAAGGTCTCCATTTAATTAGCATTCAAACTACTGGTGAACCGTCTAACTCATTTTGATTCATTATGAAACACTACTGGAGAAACAGCAAAATAACATAATTCCTAATGATTAAGACTGCCATTATGTATATTTGTATAGGCATCAGGCTCTTTTCAAGTTGCTGGGACCAAGCCAGGATTCCAATTTTTGCCTGAAGCAGGCAAGAGACTCTGCTGAAATGAAACTTTAACATCCCTATCGCAAATAAAACTATGCCTTGAGAGTGAGTGTATGCTCAGTTCAACTGCCTGAATATACACACAGGGGCAGAGTCTTCCTCTTCATCATCCAGTGGAAGAGAAGTGCTGTTATATGTTTGCTATATATTCTTTAACATATTTCAAGCATCTTGCAGTTGTAGCACTGCATTAAGATCAAGTCTGACCTTTTATTTTCTGTAGCACAAGAAGATATAATTGGGACATATTTAATGGATGGGCCAAGAATCAACTCAATACCTTCTTCACCCACTCACCCTTAATTCCCCCAAACAATTTAGCCCTGAATATTCCCTCACATATTCAATGCAATGTGCACAGTATTTTATACATGGAGATACTAGGTTAGACTCACAGAGCCTGAGCACTGTAAACTGCTGTTATTTGACAGCCTTCACTGTGTAGTAGCAAGGAGCCTGTTCAGGTAAAACCAAATAACTTGGATGAAAATGTCTACAGAGATTATTAACTTCTACCTATTGCCTCTCTAGATGTTTCTTCTCTCACTCATGAATGGGTGAGTTTTGAGACAGAAGGGTAAAATCCAGACACTTTTAAATTTTCAGGGCCAGAAGTCTGTGCTTCTGATTTATGACTATATGTGAAAAATCTGTTCTGTGTCCTGCCTATGTATCAGAAGGGGTTGGGTTGACCAGGATGTGTATCCCTTTAGCAGCTGGAGTTTCATACCAAGCCTTTCAGTAAGAGCAGAATCCTGGCATGCTGCAAATGAAAGCAACTGCAGCAGCTTCATTGCTGAGCTCTTTAATGCACTATAGACAATTCCTATTTTTATGGCTTCATTCATGGTTTTTGTAACTTCTGAATACTGAAAAATGTGGGGATTTTTGGTGGGAAAGACAATGTATATGTATAAATTATTCACAATGTACTCCATGCTCATACAAATTTGCCTTCACTGGTACTACATTCAAATTTAGATTTGCCTAATGGTCACCAACTTAATCTGATTTTGTAAAGACTGTACTAATGTTTGCTGTGGTAAATGAACTCTGATATGCATAGCAGCATATTTACATCAATATGTGGTTAGCAGTAAATTATACTGCTAGAAGATTCAGGTTAGCTACATTAGATTAAGGCAAAAGGTCATTACAGTTGTGATTTAATCATCTTGCAATTTTCTGTATTTTTATCTGTGGCTATAAAATCTGAATTTGTATTACTCCTCTGAATGCTTTATGTTCCCTATTCCTACCATTATTGTAACATATGCTCTTTAGGTTCTCTTATTATTTTGGTTAATTGTGGAACCATTACTGCTATTACAACCTTGAGCCACCCAGACAGTATTTCTTTACACATACCAGTAGTGCCATTGTCAAATGGTTTGATAATTACTTTACCACTGAACTCACACAGCACCTGGCCATAGAGAAAAATTATTTTTTCCCTTACAGCAATAAGAGTCACATCTGATGAACATTCTCATCAGATGGTATTGTTGGTTTTTCTTCTGATAAAGTAAATTATATTGTAGGACGAGCAAATGCCTTTTTCATCTGTAATTTTTATTTGCATTATCTGGAAGGAGGAAAACTCATAACTTGTTTTTTATGATTTTATAATGTCATTGAAACTGTGAGACTTAGCAATAAAGAATCTAAATTAGTAATTCATTTTGTATATCACTATTATTTATTGTAATAATGGGAGAATTAAGCTGCACTCTCATGCATCTCTGTTTTCTTCATGACCACTAGACTTTTATTTGGCTTATTCACAAAGAAAATTCTGAACTTGGGGAAAAACTTGCAAATTCTGTAAGACCAGAATAAAACATACTTTATTCAGAAGCATCCTTTAAAAAAGCACAGTGTACTTTACTGTTATGAGTACATGCATAATAAGTTGCCTTTTATGTTTTCAGTGTTGAGGCCTCATTAAAATACACCATGGCACCTTTAAAAAATTATTTTCAGTGACATAAAGTTCCAGTATTTGCTATTTTTCACAAGCCTTCAAACTCAGCCCTGTTCTAGTATTTAAAATTTATGCAGGCAAACTTGTAAAACTTGTAACTTTGTAAAAATAATCCTTCAAAATATTATGGACTATTGAAAAAAAATCTAGGTTTACTGGTTTATAGCAAGACCACCTCTAGCTGAAACTGTAACTTTTTTTTTTCTTTCTCTTTTTACCAGACAATAAAGAGAACAGTGGTTTTGTTTTTGAGTTCCAAACAATGCACTGAAATTACAGACACATTTTCCAGGTAGAGCTGGAAAAACATTCTCATGTTGCATGAAGACATTTCTCTAGCAGGCTTTGTCTCTCCCTGCTAAACCCCACAAAATGATAGAAACCTCTTTTAAAAACATTGTAAGTCAACAGAAATTTCTGAAAGATGAGTTCATGAGAAAAAGAAGGACATGGTGGTGCTTGAAAATATTGATTTGTGTAATGATCACTGACTTGGTCTGATTTTGTAAGATCTGTATCAAATGATATTCACCTATGTTTGCTGAGCTATGTGAACTCTGACAAGGACAGCAGTATATTTACACTGTCTGTGCATCAGTAAGGTTTTAACAGTTGTTGAGAGATTTAGTTTAACAAAACTGGATTAATGTAGAGTTTATGATTGTGATTTAGTCATCTTGCAATTTTCAGTATTTTTATCTATGGTTATTAAATTAACATATTTTAATTTATTTTTTCTTAGCATTGCAACAAAAACAGCCTTAAAGTGTGCAATTATTAATCAGCTTAACAGTTAGAAAGACCCATTTTGAGTTAATGACTTTTACCATTATTATTTCTAATAATTAAAGCTATGGTTTTAGTTTGTTATGTTTTTCTTTATTTAAATGATGATGAATATGAGATCTGTAATTTTTTTCCTGTGCAGAACAATATGAGAACATAGGAGTAGCTGTAGTAGATGGGAAAACAACACCATCTAGTCCATTTTCATTTACAATCAGATGAAAAATAGAATACATAACGTTTCCCTTGTTCACTCACCCATTTTTTGACTCCAGACTTCAGAAACTTTCTGCATTAGTGACTGTATTCACATCATTCACTTTTTTCATGTCATTTCTAATTTAATTTAACTGCTGCCACCTCTCTCTCCAGCTATCTCTTTTCCAAGGTGAAGAGTGTTAGTCTGTTTAATCTCTCTTAGCACAGACACCATTTTCAAAGACCAGCCATCCTTCTCATTTTTTTTTTTTTTCCTCATATCTATCATAATTTTTTTCCCTGCTGGATAGCCAGAACTCCAAGCAGTATTTCCAAAGCAGAGGTGCAGTATTAAGCACGTAAGGCACACCCAAAGGTGCAGTCCTTCAGGTACACCATAGACTGATGAAAGGACAAGGCAATGATTTCTGTGGCTTGTGAAAAACAGCACTGCCGGACAGGAGGGGTAGGAAGGGATTATCCCCTTTAGTATGTGAAGGAAAAATATGCTCTGGTAGGCTTCTAAAAATACACTGACACTGAAAATTATGAATCTTTCCTAATTTTATCATAAAAGTGATTTCAAATGGTACATGAAGTGCAAGGTAACCATGCATTTCTGTTAAATACTCTCAGAACTTAAAAGATTAAATGGGAATGGGGATTCAGCATATGAGTACATAGTTTTAATTTGTCTTACAGTTCTGTCATAAAAATGCAATTGTACTACTGCTGTCTAGTAGCAGTAACGTTTAACATTATCTACTATGGTACTGCAGATGTTCAGATATATATTTGGAAAATGAGTAAAAATTTCAAGTCCCATTACTTTTTCTTTCTTTGAAGCAGGTTCTGTGGACACTTCAGACAGAAATTGGGTCTTATCTTAATATTCACACCTTATCAAAGTTGTGAAGTGTTACATAAAATGAGCAAATAGAGTAAATGCATGATAAGTGCATAACAATATAAATGCTTTAACCTTATCATGAAAATTATTTATCTATAATAACACAGACTGGGTGCCAAGAAAAGAGAACAAACCAAAACCCCTCATTTTTGTTCTACTTGTCTCAGTATGCAACGAGTAAGTGGAAAAAAAAATTAAATTAATGGAATATTTGGGCATGATTAAGCCACAGTGCCTTCTACACAACCTTCCAAAGAAACTTTCTTAAATAAAGTTCAAAGAACAAGGTTTAGCTCTAATGTTAAAAATGTTCCTAATCTCCCAAAGACACACATGCATTCGAATTAAAAAACAGATGCAGCTTCCATGATTTCCATGGGATTGCTCATTCTGCACAAAGTGCCAAAGTCTGCAGGATCAGGCTGGCATCTACAGCCTGATTAATGTCATTTGTCCAGAAGACAAAAAAAATCAGATCAAAGGAGAGCACTTAGCAAAGTGTTAATGTCAAGAACACCCTGTGTGACTACACAGTCACACAGGGTATTTTAATATATGCTTAATGTCACATAAAACTGATGAAGAGTTCTTAAGCTTTAAGTACAGGCCTGTCAAAAAGACACCATTTCTGAAGTTTAGACTAAATAACACACTGCTGGATTGCAGGTCCCGTTCCTTCCAGTGCTTTTGCCCTGCTATGTATGTAAGTGGTGCTTCCAATGCAGCACAGCTCTGCTGCTGATACATCATTTTCGTTTTGATTGCTGAAAGAATAGCTGTGGAATGCAGTCAGGATTAGTTCACATTCCTCTGCAACAGTTAGTGGTCATCATGCATTTTGTGGCACTTACTGCCACAGTGTCAGAAAATCCCCACATTTTTCAGTGCTACCTAGTTTTATTTCTATGTTTTCACCTGTATTTTTCTTTCACTAAGACACAACGCAATGCAAACAGAGTAATTAATGCTAATGAAATATCAGAGAATAAAACTGGGATCTTACAGTACAGGCTGTTGATGGAAAGAATAAATTTCTTGACATAGGTCAATTCATCACAAATTAAATAAATAAAAAGGAGTTTTGACAGAAAAGAAAAAGAGTGTCCATTGTCATGATAATAATTTTGGAAAATTCCATTTACTACACTCATTAATAAATAAATCATCCATAGTTATTTTTGACCAAGCTCTGAAGTTAGAAGTAAGGTTTTAATTGACGTTCAGGACTAATAAAGCTGATTTTTTGAACTCTCAACTGACCAAGACTAACTCTGAGAACATTTGACTGCCATTTTAATTTTTCCCCTTTCCAGAAGACATCCTTTTAACATACTGTTAATATTGTAATATGGCTAAAATAACCGCCCTTTTCCAACATTAGTCTTTTGAACACAGTACAAATGACCCTCTTCCAACCCTCACAAAGAGAATTAAAATAGCTTTTTGAAGCATTGAAAGTCCATATACTGAAGGAATCCAGCAACCGATGGGGAAACCTACGACCGTAACACTTCTGAACGTTTGTGTGCCTTTTTAAAAATTATATTGTATTCTTTCATAACTTGAATCCTTTGATTAGAATTTATTTGGAAGAGAAGATGACCTAGATTTTCACGTGTGATATTAAATGTAAAACTTAGATCTTTTCAGGAACCCGCCTCAACTGGAGGTTTGTGAGTTCTAGTTCAACATCAGGTATCTGCTGCGGCTACCATGATACCAGCCTTAAGGATGAACAGAGTAAATTAGAACAGAATAGAACAGGATGGAAAAGTTTTAGTGGAAGAGATCTACAACAATTATCTACTTCAACTGCCTGACTGCTTCAGGCCTGACAGGTAAAGCACCTTATTTAGAGCGTTGTCCAAATCCTCTCAAACACTGACATGGGTGGGACATCAACCACCTCTCTCTCCAGGAAGCCTGTTCCAGTGTTTGGCCACTCTCTTGGTAAAGAAATGTTTCCTAATGTCCAATCTAAATCTTCCCTGGTGCAGCTCTGAACCATTCCCACCACCTCCTATCACTGGATCCCAAGGAGAAGAGATCAGCACCTCCCTCTCCATGTTCCCTTCTCTTGAAGATATAAAACCAAGGAGGTCAGACTTTTTTTCTCCAAACTAGACAAACCCAGAGTTCTTATCTGCTTCTCAATTTGACTAAGTAATGCTAATTTTGACTAAGAACATTTAGGGCAATTTAAATATGGGCATATCCACAATACTTTCATAAAGAAAGACTTCCTTTTTAAAACCAGGTAATCAATAACAGAAGTGATATAAATAAAAAGTGATAATAACAAAAAGTGTGATAGAGAAATACAAGGTTGAAATGGACAAAAATGGGGAACTTAGAGAGGTTATTATGCACAGAAGAAGTCACTAATTTTCTTTCTTTTATCCAGCTTTGTTTTTCCTATTGCCTTCCTCTGTTTAGCCAAGCATGCACCCATTCAATTTTAGACACTTTTGATTTTAAATACTCATTAAGAGTTTACTCTGGGTTCTCCACTAAAGTTTCTGAAAGCATGAAGAATCAGCAGCATCATTCTGTAGCCATCAAGTCAAAAGGAGGAGAAAGGTTTAAGATATTTCCAATGCTACAAACCCCAAAAGGAATGGAAACTGTGGTGTGTATCTCTGTTTAAAGCACGTGCTAACTGTTGAGCATGTTTAACTTTCATTTCCACTGAGGTACAAAACTGTGATTTAGGCTTGTTTTTGAATACTGAACTAAGCTCAAATGCTGACATGCCTAACTCACCATAGATTAAGAGAATTTCTCACTAAATGATTTAATACTTTAGGACTTCGAAAGTAGCTCAGACTAGGAACCAGGACAACTACTAACAGGGTTAGTAGACTGTAACATAAGACAACTCAGACATACTTTAAACAGTAAAAAAAGTAAAAAAATTAACCCTAAAAATATTTGAGCAGCATTAACATCCAAAGCCCCTGAATCTGCTCATTGTGTTCAGAACACAGCTTAACAGTTCATCCCTTTTTTTAATAAAACACACACAGTAGAAAATGTGGTTTAGACTGACTATTATGTACATTATTTAATCTATTATTACATACAAGTGCATGCACATATTGCCTATAAAATAGAAGGAAAAGTTTCCTCCTCTTGAACTTTCACGATGTTCTTAATCTCTCTGTAACATTGCAAATATAACAAGAGCAGGATGTTTCACACTGCATACAACTCAGCTATTTTATTACACTGTGGTAGGCAACCCCACACTACTATGAATTTCTGTTGAATTATTCTCCAGAATGTTTATTTGGTTGAGTGGGATTTAGAATTATGCAGAAATCTCACAGTCCACTTGAATTTCACAATAAACATAGAGAAGCAAATTCTGCACAGGAAACCAAAACTAAAATCTCTGAGTGCCACAGTAGCAATTTGCAGCAAACCTTTCCACAGAAATGATTTGGTAAGAATTAGCAAATACTACTCAAAAGCACCAGGCAGTAAAAAGGTGGAGGTTTCCATTACACAAAAAAAATTAGCACACTTCTCCACACTCATGCTATAATAAAGGGACTTAGGATAACAATAACAACAAAAAAGTCCCATAGGGACTGGGAATCCATAAAACCACTGACAAATTACTTGGCACAAGGTCTTGTGGTGGAGGAGATCCAACCTGATTGTAATAAAAGACTAATTTCTTCTCAGCATTACTAACTTCAGAAATATTTAGAACAGATGCTTCAGAGGTGAAGTAGAGGGATAGGGCTCTGGAATTAAACTTAAATAACCTTAAAAACTTAAATAACCCAAGTTATCATTGCTTTCTAAAACACATAGCTTATAAAAAAAAAACACCAAACAACTGACAATCTCCACATATAATAGCAACCCAGCATTCACAGCAACAAAACTGCATTGCAGGGGATGAACAGGTTCAGGATTGATGGCAATAATTGTGTCAAAGAATCTGAAAGTGTGCCTAAGAATGCAATTCAGCCCAGTAGCAAAAAGGATTCCTGCACTGGAGACAGTAATTGAGTCAAACTCAAACGTTAAAAATATTCCTCTTAGATTTGTATTGAAAACTACACCAAAAAAAATTTCAAATTTAGAAAAGCTTTGCATATTAATTTTCTACGATGTTCCCATTCTCTAACAAACTAATATGATTTTAAAAGCTAGCTTCTCTCAGGTATGTCTAGGGACCTGATCTAAAGTCAATGCTAAAGTCCATTATGGCACTTTGAATTCATTAAAATGAAACTTGTCTCTCCTCTGTAGGGTGCTGAATGCACTGCATGACCCGATGTTTATACAGTAGAGACTTGTTAGCCACAAGAAAAGAGGTATATAAAAGAAGTAGAATGTCTTCCTTAAATTGTCAGTCTTGGGGATTTTTCCTTTTTTTTTTTTTTTTTTTTTTTTTTTTTTTTTTTTTTTAAATGACATATTCCCATAAAGATTTATATTCTCTGGCCTTTGTTGTCTGGGATTCTTGTCTCTTGCTCTTTACAGTGGAAAAGGAAATTGTACATTAACGTAAATTGCTACTCCTGATACTTCTTTTCCTTGACTGATGGTTTTCTATTACAGGCTTGCAGAATTCAGACTGGAAAGAAACCCAAGCATCTTGATTGAAAGGATTTGATACATTCTTTTCAAATTCATGCTATCTAAATCACAGCAGGATGACTTGTAATCAAAGTTTTTCAAAAAGAACATAAATTTGGGGAAAAGGAAAAGGCCATTCAGCCCATTGCAAGTCATCTTGGTTAACACAGTTCTTCCAGAATAGTATCTCCCTTCTTCTTTAATGACCCCAGTGCCTCCAATTCCAAACTAGGCTCAGTAGGCTACTGAAAAATTGTATTTCTCTTTGAGTGAAAAGTACTTCCTTGTGTTGGTTCAGAATTTCATTTTTTTCAGTCACTTCCATTTCTGCTTTCCCCTTCAGTCTTTTATAGCCTGCCCAACAGTGAGTCAAGTGTTATTGAAAAAGGTTTTCCACCCTGTATTTCTCAGAGTAGATGAGTTTGTAATTCCCTCTTTTTCTCAGTTTTTACAATGAAAAAGAAAAATGAACTCAGCTGTGATTAGGTACAGCCATTTATGACACCGTAGACTTCAAACCAGACTTCTCTCCCACTTCGTTCCTTTTACGGTATGTTTTAAGCTAATCCTTTAAAACACTGGTATTCAATTTTTGTTCACCTTTTTTCACTTTGGCTGTGTTGACTCTGCTGTTCTGCACCCAGAGTGATGGCTGCACTGTAGCAGAATACGAACCTTAAAAGATTTATGGGTTAGGGGTATGATTTTGCAATTTATTTCAATGCTCAAAAAAAATTATAAAAAATTACCTTAAGAATACGAATTTCAGTATTCAGTATCTGAATAACCTCACAAGCAAAAATTTATAGGTCAGATTAAATAATCTCCAAAGTCACTCTCTGTAGATTTTACTTTTATTTTATTGTTCTGGGGAATGCTGTAGCTTCAAGTTCTACCAAGGTCATCTTTCATCCAAAAAACTTAATATAATTAGTATCAATTCTGCATTTTGTGAAGCTCACACTGGAAGTTATTAACTGTGTTTCAAGTGGAATGTCAGAGAAACGAAGGGCAGAGAGAGTAATCTTTTCAGCTTCAAAGGCACAGTTGATGACTTGAGTTCACTGGTTAGTGAGAAAGACGTGCATTTTTTATTAAAGGTGTTGGCAATGCATTTGAATCTATAAGCATTTTTCTCTCTTTTTCCTTTCCTTTCCTTTCCTCATTTTTAGAACTTCGCACTACTTCAGCCTTTTTTTAGCATCCCACATGGCAATGGAACAGTTGCTTTAGTTGTCCCTGTTGTTAACTCAAATGATATTTAGTTGTGTGCTTTTGCTTTTAACAGCGAAGCACTTGATCGATACTCTGACAGCACAGAACTTGCCAAAATCTGCCTAACACAATAATATTAAAAACCAACCAACCAAACAAAAATATATTAGTTTTTGCTGGTAGTGTCTTTAAAATACCATAAACAACTCTCTAAATAAAGTAAAACTAAGTTAGTCTTGTGATCTCATACAAATATAGCAACAGTGAAACACATTCAAGAAACTATTATTCTAATCTTTCCCTTAAACCCATCATTGAAGATACACTTGATAACACCTTTGAAACAAACCAAAGCAACTAAAAGTCTTAAGATCCTAAAGATCATAGACTCAATTCTTTTCAATGAAGTCCAAGAATAAATTTAGAAGCATATTTTCATAGCCTTCTTCACACTAAATATTTACCTTTGAGAAGAAAATACAGGTGGATTGTAAAGCTTTTTTGCTAGAGAATGGTTTAACAAGAACCAGTCTTTGTTAACCTCAGAAAAATTGAACTGAGAAGGCTCAAGTTTGCAAGTAGGGTAGTTCAGTGCTGAAAAGAAACACCAGTTTTAAATTGTAGATTCTCCATTTCCTTAGGCCCTAAATTAAGTCTGTATTTGTTCTGGTGGATGCTCTAATAAAATCAAGGTTTCTGTGCCTCATTATGAATCCATAAGAATGGAAACCAAACAAAACTTTAGGCTAACTGACCCAGCAGGTCCCTCTAGACTTTGCAGATCACAGATTTTATCTATGAACAACATACCAATAGTATATATTCCCATACATATAATCCCACTCAAGCTTATGGATATGTAAGGTTTTACTTGGAAGAAAGGAAAGTACATCCTGTTCTCCTGTAGAGGAAGCACTTCACATATCTGCAGGTCATTGTCAAGCTTATGGGGCACTGCAGGCAGCACTGACAATACAATAAAAACAGCCTGTCTCTCTTTGGACTGGAAAATCCTGGTACATCCAAACCTCAAAACTACCTGTCATCTAGGTGGGATAAACCTAATTAGCCAATTTGCAAGCCAAACTGGTTGTAGAGCTGGAAATACTTGATTCCAAAAGTCCCTTGAAAGCTGTGGAATTCTGGCTTTTAAAGCAGCAGCTATGAACAGATAATTTTTAATTATTATTATTTTGAAAGCCACAAGACTTTTAAGCCTGAATAGACCATGAAGTTAGTACACATAATCCAGGTTTCATGTCTTGTTTACATCTGAATGTTGAAAATCAGTGCAACGAGGTCACTACCGACTAGAGGTCAGGTGGAAATGGTTACAGCCTTCAGTACACATCGACTCGGATTTTACACCTTACACAGAGGGGGTGACACTGATGACTTCAGTCCTTCCCAGGGATTTTTTCCAAAGGCTTCCTTGCTAGTTACACGTGCAGGCTGAGCTGCTAAGGAGTGCTGAGACCCTACAGACTGTGGCACCTGAGAGAAAACCTCAGGATGAATTCAGAGCAAGGGATGTTCTTTGCAGGCAGACAGCACTTCCAGCAGAAGGGACTCTTAATTTGGAAAAATCTCTCCTGCTGCCAGCTTACAATAGAGGCTGTTAGACTGCATAATTCATATGCTGTACAAAAAAAAAAAAAAAAAAAAGAAAACCAAAAAACCCACCCCAGTGTGATCAGAGCTTAGGTTAGGAATGTTTGAATTCCTGACGCATTGCTGAAGCCTCTCTGGAGCTCAGCTATATAATGGAATCTTTATCAGACCATCAACCAATTGTGATACTTATCTGTACAGCGTTGCATTTTGGGTTAAGTGATAATCCATCAAGGCTGGAAATGATTGTGTACTTTTTAAGTTGCCTACTTCATTACTGCAAGCTGACAGCTGGATGGATTTGTTAGCACTAGAAATATTTGTTCCAGACACAAAGAGCAGGTTCCTAATATATGATATTATGATACTTTTTTTCATGTATTCAGCATGCCTGTAGTGTAATCTATGTCTCATTTATGATATTCATTTACTTGGCAAACTATTCAGATTATGAAATCCATCTTTATTTGTTCCAGAATGCAACAGCCTCATTTCATGAATAATATGACCAAATAACATATAATAATGACGACAGTCTTCATCTTACATCATAATAGCTGTTAAGGAGAGAAAACTGCCATTTTCTAAATGGCACAGTTCTTTGCTTAAGTCTGTAAAAGGTAAAAAATTGAAAAGCAGAAATACTTTTCATGGCTGTCCAGGTAACTACCATCATGTGGGTCATGCTGCCAGAATTTTTGCTTGGGGTTGGACTGCTTTATTGCCATGCCTGAAGGGTTACTCTTGGGCTGATAGTACAACTAAAAACCATCTTTTAAAAGTATTTGAGGTCTGGGAATTCCTACAGAAACACCTGGTTTTGATTTTAGTCTGCTCACAATAGACATGGGGATACTTCCATTTTTTGGCATGTACCGATAATGCAGTTTCATAGTTAGCTTCACACTTCATGAAAAAGTATCTCCTTCCATACCCACATTCTATGCTACTTACTGCTTTGTTGTCTTATTCCCTCTAAGACACAGGGAGATATCTTCTGTGGATGTGTCAATACCCAAAATTCCTAGCATTAACATAAAAAAAAAAAGGAAATTCTATTTTCATACTATGCTTGTATAGCCTCTTGCTTGGAGCTGGCATATTTTTGGTCTCTGATCACCATCCATGTTTGTTATGATTCTTATTCTCTGTGGACATACTTAGAAGTCTGTAGAAATCCAGCCAATAAAGCAGAAAACTGCTTTAGTTTGGGTTTGTTTGTTTATTTGGCCTTGTGGTAGATTTTTGTTTGTTTGTGGTTTTGTTTTGGTTTTTTTTTTTTTCTGGGAGTGTAGGGGTGATGGGAGGTTTGTTTGCTTGGGTTTTTTTCCCCCAAATGATATTATAAGAATGCTTTTCCTGGCTCTCTGTTTATCAGATCTAAAAACCAAAGAGTTTTTTGAGTCAGAACAGATGCTACAATCTCCTCTGCCTATCTTAATTTTGTGAGCTCTGAGAATTCGCAGCATTAATTGTACCACCAAGCTTGGCCTGTGGGATGAAACCCAAATTAAATGTTGCTTTGGAAAAGGAACAAATACTCTGTTACCCCTAAAATGGGCACTGTGGGCTACTAAGCCTCATGAAAATATCATGGTAGAATTTAAGAAACTCCAAGTCCTGTTCACAACAGCTGTATATTTTGATATAAAAAAAAATTCAACTGCTCAAACTTAAAACAACTCTCGGATCTTGCCATCTTGCTCTCTGCTCTCCTGGCACTCTGGATTTCTGCTTTGGGTTTGTCCTCCTGGTTACAGAGAAGCCAAGACTTGTCCCAGGGAGCCACGTGTCTGCTAATGAGCTGAGGCCAGACACGAACAAAGCTCTGGAGTTTTCTTCCAAGGTCAGAGCCCTTGGCAGCAGAGAGAACACGGAAAAGGAGGCAGACAGGGCTGCACTCCTGCATGTCCTCTCTGCTCCCCTTAGCCAGTAGTGGATCTTGGGAAACAGGGCACCATTTCTTTTCCTGGCCTTCTCTATTTAGCCCATACAAGTGCCAGTGAATGATAGGGTGCTTTCTATCCCTGGCTGCAGATGCTAGGGAAGGTTTTCCAGCTGCTCCTTAGCTGTAGCCTGCAGATAATTCACCTGTGTAACAGCTCTGACCAGAGACAGCCCAGTTTCAAGCCTCAGGGAAAGAGGCCTGTAAAATAGGTTTGTGATTTCATCACGATCTAACTTAGGCTTATTGTGATTTGTTAATACATCATCTAAACAGCTGAGAAGCAAGCAGAATGGAAAAGTAATGGTAATGAAAGAAATGGTTATAAAATCATGACATAACCATTCTTGAAAGATGGTGCTAAAGGCTTACTTGAATGTCTAATGGAAAAAAAAATCTAAAGACCTGTTGGTTTGAATCTCAGATTGTTTGGTCCTCCCAAGAAATCTAGACACTGGATACACCAGCAGGAGACTAATGTAAAAGAAGGGAGAAAGAAGTAAAACATAGAAAGTTGTAATTTTCTTACCCAGCTTGAATAAAACTATACACAAATTAGGTTTTATGTCACTGCTACAGAAGCATTTGGCTTTTAGCTCACTGTCACAGGAAACTGCTTTTAACATTAGACAACCATCATTTTTGTTATCAGAGTTGAATGCAACTAAGCATACACAACTATATTTAAGGTATAAGTCTGCCCTTATCTCCCTTGCCCCTCACATATTCTACAGCTTATCCTTGCTTTGTTGTTTCTTGCTTTGTCAACATCTCAAAGTGCCAAGTTATATTAATCAGATTAAGTGAAAGAAAAATGAAATCACAAGGAAGGAACTGGCAATGTTTTAGCATTTTTGGATAGGAAAAGTATATGAGGACTACAAGTACTGTCCAAATAGTTTCTGCATTCAAACCATAAAGAAATAGTTATTCTAGTAGGGTTTGGTCTTGTTTCTTAATATAGACTTTAAGGTAAAAATAGGAAATTAGAAAGCTATGTAATTTTTTAGCTAAGATGGTTGAATTTTATGATATTAAACAGAAATATTCACAAATTAAAGTCAAAATAGTTTTCAAAATTATTACATCCTCAAACTCTTCCTTACACCACCGTAAACTCTTCTTCTAAATTTAGCTCCACAGATCTCCTTTAAGAAATCCTTATTTTAAACCAGAGCCAAAACCAATAAAAACAAAGTGCATTATAGTAAAGCAGGGATTTCATTCACATATGAATGTGTGCATTTGTTGGCTTTGTGGTCACCCTGACAAATAAACTCTTGAACTTCCCAGTGCAGCTGCCTGGGAGCAGCATCACGTCTCTGCTGCACACAACAACTTCTGGAGATGTTTTTAGGCATTTCTATATAAAGCTTTAAACATTCTGGTACAGTCATTATACAAGTGAGTCAGCTGAGACTGAATCACTCTGATATGTGCAATGAACTGAATGGAGCTATCTTTTGAGTTTGGAATATTCTTGCAATGTTCATTTTGCACGTATTTTGGAGCTGTTGGTGAGATTTCAATCTTCAGTACTAAGAAGCCCAAATAAACAAGTTTTATAACCTCTTTGACTTTTTTTTTTCCCCTCCCTCCTTGTCAGGAATCTTAAGTCCTTGTCAGGACTTCAACAAAAAAAAAAAATTGTTCTGTTTGTGCGTGGGTGATTAACATAATGCCAGCCTGTGGGAGGGCTTTATGTACATTTGTGTGCACAAGCTTCTTTCCTCTGTGAATCCAGAAACACAGAGCTGTCCTGACTTGAGGTGGCTTCTCCTGGACTTGTAATCACATTCCCTCTCCACCTACAGGACTTTGAAGTATTGGCATAGCACCACCTAAATTAGCTTTACACTAACAAAGAATTTCTCCTGTGGAGGCATCCCTTGTTTCACTTTTAGGGGCAAATCCACAATCCCCCTGTGCCTCTTTCCAGCCATAAAAAGGAAAAATAGCATGGATCCATGCACAGCTTTCACAAATAACATTACATAAATCTGATAGAAAGACAACTGCTCACACAGTGTATAATTATTCTTTCAGCAGCCCTCCAGATTTGTTTCTTCTCATACATTTTATTCTCATTTTGTCGTACATTCCTCATCACGGTTATTAGGCTTTAAGATACCCTTGACAAATATATAAAGGGCAATACTCTTCACTGGCATCAAATTATGTTTAGATTTTTTGAGTTAGTAGGTAATGTACCAGCAAAAGAATAATTAATTCCTGAAGGACTGAGCACAAAGGCAAGCATACGTTTGTCTGAGAAGGTGAAAAGTTTGACTAAACAGGAAGTTTATGAATTATCATGCTGTCATCCAACTGGATCAGTAGCTTTTTTCATGTTGTTTACTAAATGCCATGCAAATTAAGACAGCAATGGATCACACGGTTCCAGAATTAACTGATGACTTTTGGAGAATCTTTTCCCCATTAATTCAGACTTTTGATAATGAGGAGGTACAATCACCATGATGCAAAATGCCTTGGATTTACAGATTCTCTCGCCTCTTTATATCCTGTGTCATGTAGAGACATTTCCTGTGACTGGATGTGGAGTAACATATCCTCAAAGCAGACTGCCTAAAAGTCTTGACGAATAGAGGAATGTCTTGTAAAATTTACCTGAGGTGATTCTTAAGTATCAAGTAATAATTTCAGAACAGAATTAATGAAATCTGTCCATCAAATTTATTTTGTCAGCTATTGGAAATCCAGGTCAAAGATATTACTAAATAGTATGCACTACCCTACGAGCTGGGGCAAACTCCTGTTTCTTTAAGGCATGATCCAATAACATAAGACAAAGAGAAATGTTGCTCCCAACAACAACAACAACAACAACAACAACAAAATAGTTTTGAAGGTTAAGAATATATGAATAATTTCTCAGTTTAACGTCCTTATATATTCCTTCATGTCAAAAATCTTATTGGAATAGGAAGCAGAAGTGTCAAAGTGGTACTTTTTGCTCAGCCAACAATAGATACTATTGAAAATCTTCCCCCTCTCCAAAATGGCTCTCATACCATTTCTACCTTGCTATGTTGGTGTTATGAAAATCTAGATTAGGTTCAGTCTATTATTTCAGGATAGGAGAACTCTGCCTTCACAGCAGTCACTGTAAGTTTGTGAACATTATTTGTTTTATGGGTCCAAGAAAGGAGATGAAGGGACCTAAGGAGAGAATCTTCTCCATTTCTCTCTGCTATGGGAATTAAGCACTTTTAATGAAAGCCAGGATGAAGGAAATCATAGAACTTAAATAGCTACACCAGGGTCACTGCCTCCCATGCATTTACAAAGTGTCTCCACTAAATGCCTTTGCCACTAACTCAGGGGATTCATTTTCCCCATTGAATTTGGAAAATAACTTTTTATCACAGTCATATTGATTTCTTTTTCAAAAGCAAAACCAAACAAACTGGTATCTTCAGCTTCTTTGCAGAACATATCTTTAAATTTTCTGTCCTTGTTTTTTGATCTCTATTTGTGGACATTTTTCAGTGTGACCCCCCTGGTAGAAACAGCACTCTAGTTGTCATCCATTGTTGGATAAAACACCAATTGTTTCAGCCTTGTCCTCATCATTCATCAATAGGATCACTACATTTCTTCATTTTTGTCTTTCATCTGGTGTATTTCTAAACACTTCTGTTTTGTTACATTTCTCACAACTTGCTAGTTTCATTTTGCACCTGGTTTTATGCCCAGTCTCCTGTTTCTTCCACACTGATCTACTCTTTGATTTATGTTTGTAGCAACCTCTTGTTTTGACATTTTCATGGTGTTTGATTTCTCAGATTGTTAGATAAACAACTTCATTAGTTTATTACACGTGTCCTGTCCTTTCCTCTGCATTGGGGTAGGGCATCATTTTCCTTTCAGTACAAGCTTTTCAGGAGCAGACTTTCTACACTCATTCCTCCCTTTGCTTATCTGCCCAAGAGATCATAACTACCTTCTCAGTCATTTTGCTGGGAAAAGTGAGTGCTTTTGTTTTAGCAATTGATCACCTCCACCCATGTTTCCTTCCTTGACTATCAAAGCAGCATCTCTTTGTAACTCTGGCATCAAACTACATTCGTTCTCATATGTGTTAGAGTTGAGGCTTAGAAGTTCTTAGAGTTCTTAGAGTTCTCCTGTTTCAGATCTTCCTCTTGGTGCTGGGCACACAAATGATAAAAATCAACACTTCATAGTAAAGGAAAATGAGGCCCTAAACTTCAGGTAGGAGGTAAGACAATGCCTTAAAAACATGAATATGATACATATACAATCACAACAGTGACACAGTTTAGTTATGGCCACATAACAAGCAAGAAGAAAACAATTCATTAAGGACAGAAAAAACCAGCACAGCACACCAAGAACTTTATCCTTCCAGTATGTGAGCCCTCAGAAAGGTGGCAAACTTCTGGTGCTTGACACAAAACACTCTTTTATAAAGACCTGATAATACATGCCTTTCTGTTTCTTCTCAGGAAATGTTCTTGCAACCACTCAGACCCATGAGCACTGGGCTGTTTTCCATGGTCTATCCCTTTTTTTTCTGGAGGAAAGGGATTACTATAACACTTGTTCTCTTTTTCACCGAAACAACAATATATTTTTTAAATTAAAAGCAGTACTAAAGCTTAAAAAATGTAATTTCAGGTTTGACGTCAGTTTATTCATGAAGGCCACAATAGTAAAATTCCAACACCCTATGGAGGAAGAAGTTGGGTGATCTGATGCTATCACAATCTTTAGACAATGGACTTGTAAATTAGCTCAGCTTCTTCTTGCAAGTAAGGTCACTACAACTGACTTGTATCATTTCCAGAAAGAAAAGATTTTGTGACACTGTCTTTGCTTTCCTGGCTGGCCTAGCTGTACCTCATCACGTGAACAGTTGCAGTGTGGTAAATGAATATTATTTCCTCTCCCTTTGTGCAATGAAAGCTTTCAAGAGACCACATAGGAAACTTCTGCCATTTCATTTACCATGAGAGATTCGTAGCTACAATAAGATGATAACCTGTGAAACCTTGCACACACATCTTCCCTATTTACCAGTTATCTGATCAGTTGCTGAATGCAAGAGTAAAATTAACCTTTATATTTTGCACATAAAGAAATGAAGCATTACTAGAAACATTTGAAAAGCTATAACAGACAAAAACCCAAGAGGATGGGGGGGCAGGGAGAGGAGAGAGAAATTTCAGCTTATTTACTCTAGTTCTGGTGAGATAACAACACCCTAATTTAGGAATACCTTTAACTGTAAAAGACCAATAAGGGTGATGTAATGCAATGCCTCTGTTATCAAGCAAGATTGCATCAACAGAAATTCCAGTGCTGAGGCACCTATCTCGTTTTAAATGGTAGTACCCAAAATAACCACTCTTAAAAGGTCATGTTTATTTAAAAATAGCTTGCTTGCATTTTACATTAAAGTTAATTTACTAACCTTAAAAAAATTAAATGCAAATCTATACAAATAATTTAAGCATCCTGTCAAAGTTCACATACACACTGCTAGAGCAATGAAAATATTCAAGGTCATACGAAATCCTTCTTAACCATGTACCATCCTGGGGATTATTCTATTAAAAACATATAGTATGCACTGAACTAAAACGTTTGAACCCTCTCTTTAGCAATATCTACCCTTCTTAGAAATAAAACCTAAAATTTCCTATTTATAATGTGTTTTCCAGGCCATAACAAAGAAGCATACTGTACCTCTGATGCTGGTGGCTGTTGCCGAGGTGGTTGTGCTGGCTGTTAAGGCTACAGTGGTTGTGACTGTTGCAGTGGTAAGGGAGGGGATGACAGTAGTGGGAAGCAAAGTGTTGAAAACATCTGGTGAGTGGAAAAAAAAAAAATAAAATAAAATCATATCATGCAAACAAAGGAGAACCATAACAGTGGTTTAATTTGTAAATACAAGAATGTTGAAAATGACTAAATTAAAACATGATTAACATAAATTATTACAGGTACAACAGAGTACCTTTAAATTCTTGACATTTATCACTCTCAATATTTTTAGTCAATCTTTGAGCATATGGAATTTTAAACTCTGTTAAAATGACCAAGCTTCCACAGATCTAGAGAGTGACGGTTTAAGTGACAAGAATCCATTTCTGCACTGAGCCATTTTAAATGCCTCATATAGTAGAAACCATACACAGATGAAACATGCTGTGTCAGAGTGGGAGATGAAAAAAAAACACCATCATGCTAAAATAAACACACACACATGTTAACGAGAAATGGCTGTATGTTAAAACACCCACTTTCAGACGGACTCAATGGAGGGAAAAAGGGGAGAAAATGCTACTAACTCTAAGAGCTGCTTTTTCCGGATTGCTTTTCTTCTTCCCACACATTTGATTAAGACACAGTTGTCTGCTAAGATCCAGAGCAGAGTATATTTCAAAATCTTTACCCTAATTAGCAGGCATATTCATCTTTCAGTCATCAATTTATTGTTAGTACACACATCAGTATTTCTCTAAAAATCAGAAATTCTAATAGTATTGCTATTAACAAACCCATGCTTGTAAGTCAGAAAAAATGCATAGCCCTGATGATGACAGCATCCTGCAAAACCCTTCAGCTTTTGATCAAGTGCAGGTGTGCCAGGCTTGGGGGCACCACTGCTTCACTGCAGAGCAACCAGCAATGTCTGTAGCAAAATGCTCCAGCACAGAGCAGAACATAACCAGATGTACAGAGAGAAAATCCTTTGATTACACTGCCAAAAGCAATAAAGACCAATAGGACTTTGCTTATAAGGTGATTGCAGGTTTTAAAGAACAAACAAACAAAAGCCCTGAAGAGAACTAGAGAAAAGCACTTCCATGAAGACATAAAAAGCATCTGACATTTTTCAGATTATTTATATCGCAGGTTTAAAAGGAAAGGACTCGGTTCTTGGCAGTTGATGGTGAGTAACCCATTCCATACTGATTTCAGTGAAAATATTTCTGAAGGGTGCTATTCAATGCAATAAAAGAGTCAAAATCTGGCCCACAATCTGTCTTCCCTTTGCTGTGGAAAGAAATGCAATTGGTCTCTGAGTATCATCAATTCTGACTGAAATCAATGGAAGCTGAAGCAGCTCAGAGCTTTTCAGTACTGGGCCCTACTGAACACACTGCAGACACAGGGTCCTTGAGTTCAGCATTGCATAATTACTCTCTTAAGACCTCAAAGTAGCATACTTAACTTATTTTCATACTGGATGACAGATTATTTTGCAACTTTAAAAGTCTCCCTGTTAGTTAACATCTGTAAGTCACCTCAAATTTTCTGTATTATTTTTTGATAAAAACCAGCACTATCCCCTCTGGAATCGATACTTGTGGGATTTTTCCCTTCTGAAGTCTTCAGAAAACAGCATAAGATCCCTCTTTCATCTGTTGTACACTGATATTTAATCTATTTCTCAGTATATTCTCAAGCCAGAAAAATTAGAACAGACTTTAAAAAACCCCCTCAAGGTAGCCATATTAATCACCAGGAAGAACGATAATATTACCTGGAGTGTGAGTACCACAATAATTAAACAGAACAGAGTATAACACGCATTAGAAATAAATTAACACGTTAAAAAGATACATGTCACATGTACTGATCTATGCAATTTCTTCTCATAAAAGGAAACTCCTTCCCTGATAAGTATCTGCTAAAAATGAAATCAAATAGGAAAAACCTACTTCATAAGGAAAGCAAAACCTTGTTTACTAAGAAAGCTTTACAAATCATTCCTGTACGTAAAGCCTTATTAGTGTGACTTGTGGTTCCAATAATTATCTTTCTTGAATATGCCATTTACTTAAGACTCTGCAATGGCAAGTTGGGGTTTTATGGCAGTGCTATCTTTTCTGCAAACACACTACCTATTTTACCAAATAACAGCTTACATGAGTGACTGGTTGCTTTCTGGTTTCTCTTCTGATTGAAGCATTTCCAACAATATATTTCTCATTTTAAATGAAAGGCTATCTAGGAAAAATTCCAGTTAATAAGAACTAGGATATATCAGCGTTTTAATACAGATGTGATAAATCCATCTTCTCTCGTCAGATCAAGAATAATGAAAACTTCAGCAGAAATTAAGTTTCCTGATCAAAGTCATAAACTCTGATGGCAAGCATCAAAATGGAAGCTTGTCAGAAGCCTCAAAGAAAAACATATGTTATCAAAAGAGACATAAATACAAGGAGTAACATTTGCTTTGTTTCTTCCTTTGCAGAGTAAGGTGAAATTCACCCTGCAAACAGCTACAGTTGGTCTGCTTTGCTCACAGCATTATAAAGATTTACTCCTAAAGACCACATACAAGAGAGAAACAAGGAATCAGCAGCCTGAGGAGCACTACCCTGCCCAAGCAATTAAATCTGGGTCTGCTCTGGACTCTAGAAATGTCTGGTTCATACCTCTCTTAAGTTTGAGGCTCTGCCCCGGGGGAATTGTTTCATTAACACCATGAGAGTCTGCAACAGGAATGTGTAAAGTACACAGACAACACATTTTGGAACTCCTGGACCATATCTTGCCCTTAAATCTTGTTTTGGACAGCCCAAATCCAGGCACAGCATTCCGAAAAGCAGCTGAGCCCAACTTACATGGATGGAGCCTCTCAGTCCTATTGAGTCTGACAGAAGGGCTCCTGTCAGTTCTTCCAAAACTTCTAGATTCTCATGAAAATTTTGTCTTTCCCTGGAAAATGCTTTTGCATGAGGGAATGTAGAATATGCACTTCAAAAAAAACCCCAGAAGTAATGTACAGGGCTCCTCAGTCTCCCCTCTCAGTATTGCAGGTGTAGGAGGTAAGCAGGTTCGAAAGTTCCCAAAATCAGACAGACTACAGGTAAAAAAGGATACTTATCAGCACAGGCTTCTGTTTAAGGCATCTGGATCACTGTGTTTCACAGAGGGTGTGCTGCTTCATTTTCATGCCAGAAAAGGGAATGACAATTTGACCTGTTTCTGGTCCTGCAGGACACTTTTTTTTTTTTTTTTTTTTTTTTTTTAAATGCAGGGCACACCTTTCCTACATCACTAGTGAGGCACACAATATGTTATCCAGAGCTCCCTGCTGGCAGCTGCTCAAAAAGATGCTATCAAAGGGACTATGAAGATTTGTCCTCTTGAGCTTTCTGTCAAGAAGGATCTTAACAGAATGGATTTGCAGATTTCTGCCCAAGAAACCGGTGTTAGAGTATAACTTAATTCCATTTCCTTGTCTTGCAATTTCTGAATCTAATTGTACACAATGTTCAGCTGTAAGCAAATCTTTGTTTATGCCTCTCATGCCACTAAACACCAAGGATCATTATGACCAAGAGACCTCATAGAGTGGAACTTTTTAATTCAAGTAGCCATACCCAATCACTGCACAAGATTGCTATTTCAATAATACTAAGGTATTAATCCCTAGCCTCCTGTGAAGCAGAAAATAGCTATATTTTGCAGATGGGGAACCAAAGAAGATAGAAAAGCCATGCTCAGACATCTACAAGTCAAGCAGTAATTGTCACCATTAATTTTGAAATCTCACTTCTAAACTGGATGTCTGTTGACAGACAGATATTCAGCCAGAAATCCCATAATGTATTTAAGTTGGTATTAATTTCAAAATCTTGCTAGCTCTGAAATACAAACAATTCAGGGAGAACTAATTGTTTCCATAAAAGCTGTTGGAAATAGAAAAGGGGCTGATCTTCACGCCAAGGGGAGTTACTGACTCCAGTCCCAACTCTTTTTCACTTATGTTCCCACAGTTTATACAGGTAGGACCTGAACTGGATTTTTGACAAAACATATGGGCTCCTGACCTCTCTCTAGTGGCACAGGGAGGTTTGATCCCAAGTGGACAGAAGAAAAAGGAGGAGCAAGCAATACTTGGCTTGGTCTGGGGGCTGCTCCTTGGCAAAGCTGCTCAGGAGTGGCAGAGGAATGTTGCACCAGGTCAGCTTGAAACAGCGTCAAAGCTGTGCCTGATCAAAATGTCCTGTTTGCCTCCTCTCTCTTGAATTGATGCTGCATTCCTCTCACTAAGGCAGAAGACATTCATCCATTTAAGTGCAGGGAGCCTGGACAATTTACTCTCACTGCAGATTTGGCCTTAAGCATTTTTACTCTCCATCTCCAAAGAAATGAGAAATGGTTCTGTTTGGTTTAGCAGGCTTATGAGAAAGATAGATCTGACCTATTGAAAATATTTGACTTTTTTTGGTAAAAAACACAACTGATATTTTGACATGACTGAGCACAAATCAGACAACAATAGCTGAAGTTGATAAAAATGTAAAGGCTTTTGTTTCAAGCTTGACAAAGGCTGACAGAAAAATTAAAGGACAGAGTGATAATGATGGATGGCCCTTGCTGTATTTTGACTGAGAATGAAAGAAATTTTAAGTGGTAAACTGAACTGAGTGATGACCTACCTGGGAAACAATCTCACTGCTCTGTGCAAAATTTAATCAGTCTGTGGTATGTAGCACTAAATAATTTAGCAAGGTTTTAAATTCAAAGGGAGCTGCACTTACCCTTGCTCTAAGAAAACGGGATTGAACAAAAGGATCATTCAGCTTGAATATCGTGTGCCAACAGCTCCTTAGCACTTAGACTGAATGATCATGAACGCTCGTGGACAGGAGGTCAAGGGGTTCTTTTTACTAATTGATTCAGATTTATGAAACTCTGAAATGGCAATTATGTGCTTGACATTTTTGCTAGCAAATCAGATGTCATTAAAAATATCCAAACCCTTTTAACAAAAGCTCTATGTAGATCTGTATCAGTAGTTATAGCATGAGAGACTTCTGGTGAATGAGTTCATATTGCAAGACACACAGCCAGGCTAAAATGGCTAGGCAGCTTAGAAGGAATATAAAATAAATTCACATACTCCCATAATTGTAAGACATTTCATGAGCCTGTAGATGATAGTACAGGTTAGAAGATGCGAGACATTTGATTTAAGTTTGATTAAACATAATTTAGTTGCACAGTCATGGCAGAGAAAAAAACCGCAAGTGCTAAGAGATACTACAGTTTTAATGTTGCTTCTCTTTCTTCCTGAGTTAGGAACTTATAGAAAGTTTTATAGCTTGGTGGTTGGTTTGTGGTTTGTTTCTTTGTTTTCTTTTCCTCCCATTTCAAAAGCAAGAGGTTTCAGTAGCAAATGAAGGAGGATGAAGTATTTTAAGTTACAGCCAAAAAAGACTGTCTCCATCTGTTTTCAAAGAGGCAACCAAAAAAATTGGAATCTGCACATCCCTGGACCAAATTCTGTCCTTAGAAAGTTAAGAATATAACTCAAAAGAACAAAGCCTCTTTCAATATTAGTACTTAGCACAGTATGGTGTCATCCCAAATCACTTAAAATGAGGGCCTGATATCACACTGTGGCACATTTTACAACACATGCTCTTACCAGAATTGCTTATGACAAAATAAAAAATGTGATGAATATGAAAAAACAAGGTGTAGTAGCACATTATTTCTGATTATGCCATCTCATTTGACACTGAAATATGAAGAAAAAGCCAGCTTCCCTGAATTGTCCTGAAACAACTCCTCTAAGTGAATATTTCATTTATTTTGTGCACCAGAGCAACAGCAGGACTCACAAAGACCAGGGGTGTGTGAAAGGCTGATTTTCCAGCAGTAAAGCAGGTCAGGCTCAGGACAGGTGTGTGAGCTGTCAGAAAACAAGCAGCTGTGGATCTCAGGCAGCTGACAAGAAAGAAGCAATGGGAAGGAAGTGCCTCAGTGTGTTGGGAAGGACATGGTAAGGGAGGATAAGTTCTCAGGGCTGAGAGCAGTGACCGGCTCTGTGACTTTTCTCCTCCCTCAAGGTGCACCTGCCCAGTCTCAGGCCATCTCTCAGCAGTGCTGTGGGACCCTGGGCCATGTGGAAGGGAAGGACGTTTATGTAAAACCCACCTCTGCCACCTTCCAAGGGGACTCTAACAAGCAGAGCTTGCTGAGCGGAGGCAGCCCCACCCCTCCTCTTGCACTGATCAGAATTTAGTAGGCACTGGGAATATGTGTTCTCTAATGCTCATGAGTACTTGCTAAAATTCAAAGAGTAGCAGCAAATACAGGAAAAAAAGGCTTTTTTCTTTCTCTTTTTCTCTTTTCTTTTTTTTTTTTTTTTTTCTTTTTAATGAATAGAAAAACATGACCTTTCTGAAACAGCACAGATGTTGCCACGAACACAGCTCTGTCACCTGGAGAATAGGGTAGTCTGTTGCACACACAGTTGGGTGGAGCTGCACGCAGGGACCCCAGGAAACCTGAACCAAACATTTCACAAGAAAGCATCTAACGTGAACGTTTAGGTATTGCACTGGTGGCTCACAGCTTTCAAAGGGTCGGGTTCGACCTTTGAAGCCCTCAGTGCTTACTTTAGGGATCATTTTGCTCCCCACAGCACTCCACTGAATTTGCTATCAGCAAAAGCACTCTGGCTGCAGCTCCCTTGGAACGGAAAGAGAAGTTTTCAATGAAGGCCCTGAGATGCAGGAACACGCTCCCATCTCACCATCCGTCACACTCATTGTTTGTCACCAGTCCAGCCGTTTAAAAAGCTCACCATTCTTGCTCTCAGGGAAGCAGAAGAATAAAAGGTGACATAATGTGGTATCTCTCAACATATTTATCTATTGCTGTTCAGTTTTGGTGGGGCAGATTACATTAAGTGTAACATTTGTACTGTAGAAAATGAATAGACTGTAATGTGTTATTTCCTGATTTCTACTTTGTGCTACATCCAGGTGATACACAGAGAACATAAATGGCTAAATTTGATAATAACTAGGTGATCTGACATTGAAAAATATCTTAGTACAAGAAAAACTGATATTCTCAATTAGGCAATTCTTTAATACTGAAGAATCTGTTTTTGAGTACTCTAAGTTTTACTTTACTAATGGTTACTGGTGCAAGATTTACCTCTAAGGACAAATCAAACCAAGTATTCAACAGAAAGACTCATCTTCCATGTTCTGGAGTTATACGAATATAATACAGACTTCTTATTACAACTTACTTTAGAAGTAAACTGCAAGCCCAAATTTTTTCCAAAACTTAGCATAAGTTTTGCTAGCAGTTAAAAAAAGTCCTTTCCAATTAAATAGTAGTAATAATAACAAAGCCTATTATTTTAAAGGAGTCAATCTCTCTTGCATAAAAACTCACCTTTCTCATTAGTTACAAATACTGCACTGGGCAAATCACTGAAGCTTATGCAACTTGCCTGAAAGAAATCAGGTAAAATTTGCAGAGCATGCAGGAGGCTAAAGAAATTAATTTTGCAATTCAATGTTTTAAATAAAACAGTAGTTTTAGAGCATTGTTTGAGACCACAGCCTCAATTGAAGAAGCTTTACCTACAAAAAGGCATCTATGTATGTCTTGATTTTTTCACAACCCTACATTAAGAAATACATACACAGTAAAGAATGGATCTCTGCCTTGAAGATTTGTAAGGTCATTATTTGGAGAGTACAGACCAAATGTTAGTGAAAAAGAGGCAGAATTATTCCCATTTCACAGCTGGGGAAATGAACACAGAAGAATTAAGTGGAATGTCTTAAATTTTACAGACTTCTGAGCCTGACAGGGGAGTTCAAAACAGATCTCCTGAGGCTCATTTCAATCCTCTACTTAAAAAAAAACAAAACAAAAAACCAAAAATCAAAAACATAAAAGAAAGCAAAACCTCTCTCAAACCTGCATTTAAAAAAAGCAGTTGTCCTTATACCTGCAGTGCCAATTTCACTGCATTCAAGACAAAATGTTACCACAAAAGCCACCAAACATCTTATCTGAATAAAGACAGCACGATTTTCCCCCACCATTCTATCACTATTAATATGGTGCTCTAGGCCCACTGCCACTGCTTAAAAATCACATTAAGGTTGCGATGTTCATTTTTATTCTTTTAAAGTGAACAGACAAGCCATATTTCCTTGTTTTTTCCAAGCCATAAAATAGAACCATTCAAAATTAAACGAAATAAAGTACCTTCAGCTGGCCCTTGAAAACCTGTAAGGAAAAGCTAATGCACAACACAAATTCAGACACCAGCAGCCTTGGACAAAGATGACAGCTTTCCCTGAATGACACTTGACTCTTTCTGCACACAAACACACAAAATAAATAAATAAATTAAAAAAGCTCAGTCAGAATTGCACTGAGAAGAAGAAGAAAGAGGTCAAGGAGAATTTTCCCAAATTTCCCTGTTATGTAGGCATGTGTTAAAACTAAGTGGAGGCAAACAGACTGCTGATCTCTATTTTATTACTGTTGCTACTTTCATTTCTCTGAGAAATTCAGGACAGATCACCGAAATTGCTTAAACAACTCAAAACTCACTTCAATAATTTTAAGGTTAGTAAAAAGAGATAGCAGAGAATGTTATTTATTTTAAATGACTTTATTTCAAAATATAATCAAAGGTGTCCAAGACCAATCTGAAACACTTTATCACAGTAGGGTAGCTGTATCTCAGTGAAAATCACCTTGGGAAAGTGAATGGCATCTTTGCAACCTAAAACATAGATTATTGCACTTCATTGCACTGCCTTTGACTAATACAATTAATTCTCACATTCCTATCACCGAAGTACACTACCTGAGAAAATAAGGCCCTATCTTTCTAGCTGTCAATCTTTAATGCTCTGTCTTTTTTTGCTCAAAAGAGTTCTACACACGTGGTCAAATTCCTGTCATGACTCTTTGCCTTTGTGTAACACATAACTGTGAATGGTGGGATAAATGCAACATAGTCAAGACTTAATTTTGTTAATATTATCCAGTTTGCCATCAGGCTGGCAGATATTTAGTATCTTAACTATTAAGCCATCAAATAGGATAATTCACCAGTGGAGTATCACAGTTTTTTTGTTTGTTTTTTTTTAAAAATAAAGAATGCTTGATCATATTGCTAATTTATTTTAAATAAAATTATATACAAAGCAGAGCAAAGAGATTTCACTCCCAGCTTAGGAGTGTTGAAAGCCATCCAGAGCTCTCCTCTATCAAGCACCAAACTGGCACTTCAACATGTCAGGGTCCTTCAACTCCTCCCTGCCTCCTACCAATCAAGGATTATGAATCCTGCAGCAAATGCAAAACACAGAAATCACTGGGGGGAAAACCTTTTTTTGTTTTGGTTTGGGATTTTTTTCTCCTTGCAACCTGAGAATGGTTTTGAGATACACCCTTGCTGTCCTCCTGATTATTTTTTTTGCTCTCTGTTCCCCTTTCTGTGATAGTCACAGAGAAAAATCGATGTGATGAGCTTTTCTGAAAGCTGCCAAAAGGGTTTGGAATCCTTGAGACAAAGTCAAGGTGGTTCAAAGGAACACAGAGTAAGAGCCAACGCAGAAAGTCTATGATAGGGTTAAGAAATAAAAAACGTGACTTTAATTACAAAACAAGGAGAAATTCATTACATTTCATCAAGAATTCAAGAAGTATGAGCTGGAAAAAATCCTCTAAGCTGATTGTAGCTTAGAGGATTACATTTTGGAGAAGGGACTAAAGACACTTTAAGGTCCCAACACAAATTTAGACTGAACCTACGCTGAGAAGAAAGATTAGGAGGACTTATAAAATTTTAAAGATTTTTTGAAGTTGTTTTTTTTTTTAAGGAAAATTTCAATTTTTTGTCAGTATGATCTGTTTTTTAGTTGAAAGAATACTGAAGACAAATAGAGAAATACCTTATTTGCTCTAAGGAAAATGCTACTAGAATACTGTAAGAAACATTTGATTGAATATTTTTTTCCTTTATAGAATACAGAAATGCAGGGTAAGATAAACTCCAGAAAAATTTACCAAGTCATTAATAATTAAAATTTCAAATAGCAAAAATAGAAAAATCAGTACTAATAATCATTAACATCAAATTATGGATGTTAGAAATATTAATGGTTTAAGTGTCTACTCTCTGAGCCTCCATTCTCTTCCCATGTGATCAGAATAGAAATGAAAGTTCTCAAAGATCTCTGTTTCACAGAAGCTTTCCCTGCCCTCTCAGCCTCCAAAGCATTTTTATCTATTTTCATTTGGTCAGAACCTTCCCAAGCTCAGTTGGAACTAGGTATAGTACTGTATCTGCATTCCACAGCACCTAATGATGCAGGCAAGATTTCAATTTAGAAAAATCACTAAGTCACTTTAATATTATCTTTATAGTTTGAGTTTTCTGAATAATAAATGGTTTAGATGGAAACAGAAGATCATTAGCCACTCTTAGACTATAACTTTATCATCAGTCTCAAGTGAAATTACTCAGTTAACAGCTATATTTCCTTCATGAAGATTGCACATGATCTTCATAGGCATGGAGATTTTACAATCTAACCTCTCAAACAGAAAAGCTCAGATGAAGTAAAGTTCAAGAAAATTGGGGGTATAATCAGTACCAAAGTGTGAAGTACAGAAAAATTACAGAGCAAGCTTTGCTACTGCAGCAAATCACTGATAATAAACTCAACAGCACCATTTCAGAAATACATGGCACTGAAGGTCAGATAAAACAGTTCTCAAATAAAGCAAAAGTAGTAGACCTAGTTCAAGAAGTACTTAATTGTATTTGCTCTACCCATGCACAAGCATGCAAAATATTAACTTTATGCACTTATTGGGTATGAAAAAAAAACAAAACCAAACCCTCATTATAACTCAAAACCAACACACAATCTTTTCCTTTTCAGGAATCACATAAGAAATTCCAGTCAAGAACTATCACATTAGCCCATTATATGTATACACAGCAAATTAAATATTTTCAAGAGTTGTGTGTTATTAGAGACTTTATCCAGAACTACAGGCTCTTAGAATACATATGACATCCATTCAAATATTAGAATATATTGTTGAAGGGTGGACCTGGAGAGAGATTTGCTGCTGATTAAATGCTCTGGATTCAATTATTTCAATGAGAACTTAAGGAATATGAAAAAAAAAAATAAAAAAAATTATTTCATATGTTCTCTAACAAAATCACTTTGTTTTCAAAGTTCTCCCTCATGAAGAGCAGTATTTTAATGTAAAAATGTAGAAGTGTCAAACACATTTCCCAAAAGTGTTAGTGTGGTTTGGAATGTTATTTACTTGACCTTTCCGAAATAATTTTAAGCTTATCTGGGAAAAAAAATTTGTATCTTTTTTTTTCTAAAATCACCATAAATGAAGAAAGATCAGTTCACACAGCTCAACTATACACCCCATTATTCAAGTATTTATCAACAAAAAGCAATTTCAAAGTAGCTGCCTTGAGAGCGTTCAGGGATAATAGCTGGACAATTCATCCATAAAATTAAGCCAACAATTCCACCATAAGTTTCTTGACAGACTTTTCATACCTGAAAATGTCAACTAAACCCTGTTCTTCTTTAGTCCAATAATAAAAGCTGTATTACACAATTATTTCTTAATTCATTTGGCTGTTTGGCTTTCATCTGCATTGTGCTTTAAGGTTTGGACCACATTTTCTAGTGTAACCAAGAGTCTTCTGGAAAAGCCAAATTTATAAATATGACAATTATTTAATAGCTTAATGTCATTTTAGAGCATTGATGTATATGTAAAATCTAAATATTACAACACAATTTGAAGGGCTATGCTTTGAAGAATAACATATGCACGAAATTCTCTGGGTATTTCTAATGCTACCTTTGACACAGGGTTTTAATGAGTCACTATTTTAGGCCTGACACAGTGTAACCTCACTACTCCTTACTTTAATTTTCGCTAAAACTATCCAGCTGATGTGGATTTCAAAGGATATGATGATGATGATGAAAAAAGAGATCTCTTCCTGGATAATTTACCAGACTCTGCTTGATTTCTTTTGTTTGTGGGTGTGTATGCATGCATGTATGGTGGGGAAGAGGAAGAGAGAAAAAAAAAAAAAGATTGTTTGAAGCAAAGGAAGGCTTTTGAGATAGACAAAGTCTTCAGGAGCGTTCTCTTATTTATTTTTCATCAGAAAACTCAGGCTCCTCTGTCTCCAAGTTGTCTTCCGTATTTCTTAATGTATTTTTACATTACATTTTCTTGTATTTCTACATTGCATTCCCTTATCTTCTCATAAGATGGGAACAGGAAAAACTTTTCACCTTTGTTTTAAGGACTCAAAATTGAGACTTCCTTCTTTTAATTCAAACGCAGATATAAGCAAGAAAAATCTCAAAACTAAAAGGCACAGGTATTCAAATGCACTAAATTTCTAATTATGTCCTAAGATGTCTTCTGAGTCCCGCATTCTTGATATGCCTTGATTGCTGAAAGGGCAATTTTTTTGTTTGTTTGTTTGTTTGTTTTGTTTTGTTTTTTTTTAAACTAAAATTACCCACTATTGTAGCCACAAATGTTATTATTGATACATCACACCACAGGTCTCCACATTTCTCTTTTCACAAAGCCCAAGCTTCGTTCACCCAAAGGTAGGATATTCCCATAGGCAAAGAAAGTGTTTTCTCCATGATGAGTGTGTAAATGAGACATTTCAACTCAGAAACTTTAAAGGAGGAAACTTTAGTAATTATCCATTTATCTCCCTGTCTAGGGCCTTAAAACCAAAACAGAGGGCAACAAGATTACTGATGAGTTTGCTGCTCAACGTGGATGCTGCTTCCTTTCCTTCCACCTCCCCTCCAGTGAATATTTTTTATGTGTTTTTTGATATAAGTTTATGATGATGATGTGTCCAAAAACACTACACAAGATTTATCAGAGGTCTGTAGTGAAAACATTTGCAAATCCAAAGATCTATTGCCTATTCAGTAAGCTTAGTTTTCCAAGAAAGCAGAAAATATCCTCACCTCCTCGGTTTTCTTTCAATTTACTGTTCTACTCAGTTTCTACTTTCTTGGAGAGATTTAAAAAGACACTTGCATAAATTTAAAAGTGCACCATCCTGGAATTATGAGTGGCCACAGAAGGTGAGCCTCTATAAATGTATTTGGAGGTAAGATTTAATAAACCTGAGTGTGTGGAGCAGATTTGGTACAGTGCCATTTACCAGACGTGAACAGTCAATCACAGAGATTTACAACTAGAACAAAAATTAAGAAAAAAGGTGGAAAAAAAGACCACCAAGGAAGGAGAGTGGATACAAGGGACAGGAATCCAGGAAATGCAGAGTTTAGGATCATAACTAATGAGAAAATGAGAGCAGGGTGGAAAAATCTGAGAATCTACGGAAGGGAAGCAACACAAGTATAAAAGTGATTTCAACTGCATACTTCCAGGACAAACAGCAAGAGAGGCTTGTAGAGTTGGGAAGTGAAGAGATCAAGCAGCAGGCTTAAACAAACAAAAGAGAATACTTTTCCCTCAAAGCACGTAATTCAATTCAGAAACTTGTTGCCACAGGTTACTGTGAAAGCTAAGATGACAAATGTTTTGCAATGGGACTGGACAAGCAGGTGGAATATAAATAATGTTATAGTTAGGAAAGGTGCAGTGGGACCTTTGGTCTTACACACTGTAGGAGATCTTCTGTTTGAAAGCACATTTCAAAATACTAATGAGGATGTAACTCAGTCTTTCAGCTGCCTTTATTTGCAAAAAATAGCTCGCCTAAGAAAAAAAATACAAAATAGAGAGGCTGAAGACAAAGGAATATGTTATGACACTTTTTATTCTTCAGAGGTACTAAGCAACTGGCTCAAATGCTTTGTATGTATAATATGGGCAATATTATGTATGTAATGTATATATATTAGGGCAATAGGAACTGCCTTGACCATCCACAGCTGCTGATTCATATTAATTTCCATACTGCTCTTCTAGATAATTGCTACATGACACATTATAGCTCTGAGCATTTAATTTAATGCTTGTCTGTGGACTGGCACATCAGGATATTTCACCAAGGTTCTTCATTTCAAATAGGTCTGCAAATTATCAAATGCTGCTGTTGCCATTAAGAAGGTTTGTCAATGATGTGGGCTTGTGTCACTCACTCCAGTGTGATGATGAACTAAGTCTTCAGCAGTGACCTCCAGAGGTTATGAACCACTCCTACATAAATCACAGGTGTATCTTCAGTTTGATTATGATGGACCACTTCCTTCCTCTACTCCAGCTCAGTCAGTGCACTTCTTACCTAAGCTTTGCAAGTAGAATCTATGTTTTTGGGTTGAGCAACATGAGTCTGACAGTTTGCTCTCTTTGGTGATGATTAATGACAAGTATTTGGACAAAGGTAAACAAAAATTCCTAATAAATTGGAAGAGAGTGAAAATTGCCTGCGGCACATTACCAAAGAAAGGGTGTAATATATCCAGCCAGAATGTGCACTTCTAAAGCACCAGGCTCACCAATTAGAATACAGAAATGACAACAGCTACAGGCATTAAAGCTTGTGCTTTTGTTACTGCAAGAGACAAATGTTTGAGCAAACTACGTCTTGCCTTTGTACTTCTGCCTATAAACTCTGACTTTGTGCCCACCCTCCTGCTTCACAAAGTATTTTATGACAATCATTATTAACAATAAATGTTAAGAAAAATTAAATTAGCAGACATATTGATTCAAGCAAAGCAGCATGAGCATATTTAATAGCCCATTCCGTTAACTTTATTCAAATAGGTTCCATTTCTCTGAAGTCTGATTTCTATAATTATACTAAAAATATAAAAATATTTTTTTATGTTATCAGATAGCAATTGCATTGGACATATTGCCATTCTTCTGCTTATAGCAAAATTTTTTTCCAGTGCCAACCCTTAACATCAAAATAGTATTACTTTATCATCCCTTAATGTGGAAAAATACTACTTTTCCATATAATTTTGTGCCTAGGTTGGTTCAGTTAAAGGTATGAGACACTTTTGCTTGGTTTGTACAATTAATACGTATAAATACTTTGCTTGCCTTTAATCTCTAATTATAGTAAACTATTCCTTCCATTTTTAGGCAATCCTCTCTCTACACTAAAGCTGTCTAAATCTTCTCTCAGTTAGTAAGATAACTTTAGGAACTGACAGAATTAGCAGATTCAGTACCACTGAGAGGGGGATTTCATGGAGGGAAAAAAGAATAGAAGCCAGATGAAGCTTTTATAACATTAACAAACAGAAAGACAGAAAATCTGTCAGAGTAGAAGTGAAAAAAAAGGAAAAAAATGTACTGCAAATCACAGTATACATAAGAAAAGAAAAGCTCTGAATTGGGTTGCACTCCCCTGCCTCTGCAGAGGATACCTTGCATTGATGCCCTCTGTTTCCTCACACAAGTTCACATGGAAAATCTGGCATGTACTTGTATCAGAAACCTAACAGTCAAAGTAAGAAGGCATACTTATGGGATAAATCAACTCTAACAAAGAAGTAGGACAAAAAAAAATTACATCAACACATTAAGCACAGGGGAAGGGATGAGAAATCAAAGGATGCTTCCAGATATATTTAGGAAGATAAAAAAAAAATACATCCTCTATTAAATGGAAGGATGCATCTCAGAAAGTGATAAAAAGTAGGTTTTTTAGCCCCTAGAGAAATAGAGAGAAAATATTGTATAATTTGGGGAGGATTATGTTTCACTAGAGACTTTTGTGAATATAATGAGCTAAAGAAGGGGTAAGGCTGCTTAAATTGATCTATACAACTGATTGTTCTACACTTGATAAAATAATTGTGTCAGTCTCCTCTGTACTTAAAATAAACCTAACAGCTCTGAAACGCAGTGAGTTGTTAAGCACTAAACATCATCCCATACTCTGTCACATTACTCTCATTGTTTCAGAAAGCTCGAAAGCACCTGACATTTACCTTCTCTAGTTCCAACACTGGAATTGCAGAAATGCAATTAGGAAAACTCTGGTACTCATAACAGAAAAGGTCAGCAGCGAGGGAGCTAAAGCTGATAACATGCCTAATATGCTGCCAAACATAACAGAACGCCTCCCTGATAATGAATGATTTTACAGACTGCCATGAAGTTGTTGCAAGATAATCAGATCAACAGGGGGCACACCACTGTGCAAAAGACACACAGGAAATGGTGAAATAGTCTTTGACAGAGGTATATTGCAGAGCCATCACTGATGGGAAAAAAATCTACCATTATCAAAGGCCATAATTGCAGAAATAATCACGTAAGTAAACTGGGAAGAAAATAAAAATCACAGAATTTTCAACACATGGCAAGAGCAGAAGCCATTACCTCATCAAAGGCAGTGCACTTTGTACCTGCAGCCAACAACCGCCACCCCACCACATCCAGGATGTAAAGGACATTTTTTTTCTTTTTGTCTTCTTGTGGTAACCAATGTAAGTCGAGGTGAGGGGATTTAGTTTTTCTCCTTGTCTTTAATACAGAAATACTCACGCAGCAGCACAGGCTCTGTGTTCCTCACGCTAAGACCTCCTCCTTACTTGTGCCACTAATTCTACATTAACGAATAGTGAACTTTAAGGAAAATGAAAAGTAATCTTAGGGTTTCTTTTGACAAATGAGATTTCAACAGTGCCAATAAACAGCTCCTTACTGAAAGCAGCACTTATTAGACGTTTTATGCCAAATACCTAAAGGCAGATTAAACCTCTAGTGAAAAATGTTTTTGAGACCTTACAACCACCAAAGAAACATGTATTTGTTATAACCAAATTCATCATGAGCAAATAAAATCAACATAATTCTAATGTCTACTTACAGACTATAATTTTCATTAGTTTTTTTTTATTTTATTTTGTCATAACTATAAGAAGTCACATTTTTTTAAAAAGTACACCAAAAAAAAGTACCATCATGAACTACAGTGGAGCTTCTGCCTTTATATTCACTTAGATTAAAATTCAAATTATGGAAATCATCATCTTCCAGGAATACATATTTGTGATAAGAAAACATCATGTTTTGAGACTGCTAGATCCATATTGCGAGGCTGTATTAAAGGTAAATCCTGATTTTGTATTATAGTTTCTCCTATATCCAAGTTATATCAGTCTACTTCATGATCAACTTAGAAGGCAGCTATTCTTTTCACGTGATACACATTGTTGTCTAATTTATAAAGGAAAAAAAAATCAACTGAAATTAAATATGAACCTTCCTATTTTTCAGTTTTATTAGAAGTGGTATTATGAATTAACGACATGACATAGTTTTGATGACTGACCGTAATGATAGGCCAGATGATGACCAGCTAACTTGGACAAGCTGAATTTTCTCAGTAGGAGGCTATAACTTGTGTGAAGAATCTGATCTCCCATCTTTGGTGGTCTATAAATAGCTAAACAGAAAACCTCAAGCACTCACTGTCTGGTACTTCTCTTCACATATCCTTTTGTGACCAGCTTTATCTGAACAGCTGGGCCTGAGGCAAATGTTTTCAAAACAGGACCGACATACTGCAAAACATTTTTACAGGTGCTTACTTAGCAAAAAGTTCACAGCATAAGTGACTATATTTTGTTTAAACCATGTGAAGAGAGGCATGCTAATAAAAAAAAGATAACATCCTTCCCATAGCTAGGTGATAGCGTAAATAGAAGTGCAATTACACTGCCAACTTTTTTCCTGTTATTCATTGTGTGATGATCACAAGCAGCTGACTGCATTGGCTGGAAATGTTACATATGCATTACATGCACTAACAAGAACACACTCACCATGTACTATCAGGACATATTCTGTGCTGTTTCGGCCAATAGGATTTTTTGCTTCACATCGGTATGTGCCATTGTCTGTTTTGTTTAGGAAACTGATGCTTAGAACCCTGCCATTGACAACCATTCTCTCTGGATCTGGTAGTTCTCCACCGTCCTTTGTCCACAGTACTGGTTCTGGCCTGTTGGATCCAAAGCAATGCATTTATTTAGATACATGAAACACGTATATGCAGCATATGCATCAGAAATAGTAGCATCAGAAACTTATGAGTAGTAACCTCCCATCGAAGAGTATGCAATGATCGTTTGAATTACTGGATATAATGAACTGTCACTACTACAACCTCACCATCCCAGATGTCAGCTATTAAAGAAAGTGAAAGAACAAGCAGAGAAAAGAAATCAAAAAGGAAGTAGAACAGGACTGGAACAGGCTGAGACCTTTCCTAAATTAAAAAATAGTTCTTTCAAGGTCCCACAGTTTGGCAAGATGCTTGGCAAGCTAAGTGAAAACAGCTTTCTGTTTTTGTGATGAACAATATGGTTCTGTGTGGCTGACAGGAACCAGGAATCATGCAAGCAGGGCGAGGTACACGTAAGTGATTTGTAAATGGATTCTCAAATTATTTAGGCCATCCACATTCACAAGTGCACTCGCATGAGCCGAGTGTTTTCCCTGAGCCAGGCTTATCAGTCTCAAAGCAGCACATCTTACACACAATCTAAATTTGTTTCGGTTGCTGCACGGTGTCACAGACCATCCCTTTTCCCGCCCCTTCTGCATTCTTCCCTCAAATAATTGCTTGTTACACATGTTATCACAAGCAATGTAAGATTAAACTTGAAATCCTTGATTTCCTTCTTTTGTGAAGCCTTTCCTCTTGTGCCTCCTGCACTCATCTCAACCAGGCCAAAAGCAATGCACTGGTAGGGGTAACCCCCTAGGTGAGTTAAGGGCACCACAGAGAAGGGAACCAACCATCCTGCAGATTCACATATTCACAGATTCACACCTTCCCACTGGCAAGTGATACCTAACTCTTTCCTAAAGACTCTCAAGAAGCTCCACAGTTCAGGAGATTTACCTAACAGACAGCAGGATATATTTATTACTGCTACTCAGTCTTTGCTTACATTTGCTTTTCAAATTTACGAGTGAAATCACCAAAAAGGCAGACTCAAGACTGGGAATGAAAGGTTGTTTTACTGAATCCTGTCTACAGCATCTCAGGCCTTTAGATACTAATCACTTAAACAAGATATATTACAGCCTGGGGATTCACTGATACCTTGCTTGTACCTGGTAGCTTTGTACACTGTAACCCAAATATCAATCTCCTTTGGGTACACTATTTAAGTGATTTCAGTCTGAAGCTGTTCTAGATTGGCACATATATTTGATAGGAGAGTATTACATTATATTATCCTATTGAAATACGCAGCTGTGTGACTAAATAATGAAACAAAATATATTACAGTGTTATAAAATTAGCAGTAGCCAAAATAGTCACTAGTCTTACTAAAGAAATAGTTAATGTCATTAATTTAAAGCAGGTGTCCAAAGTCTATTAAATTTAATAAGTATAAAGAATAAGAATTAAACCTAAATACTTAAGGAGAAACATTTTGCCAAAATGTGGCCTCATGCACAGAAAAACACTCTTAATGATTTCAATGACATGATTTGCTTTAGGTTAGGCAAGACATGTAAATAGGGAATTTTTCCGAAATGCATGTACTGCTATATAATTCATATAACTCATTAAAGTAAAAATACTGTGGGTCCCTTCCAACTCAGAATATTCTGTGAACATCTGAGACACTTATCTTGAAATATAACAGATTTATACAGATTTTAGTAATATTTGGATAACACCCTGCTAAAACATCATTGAACTTAGACTGGCTGTTCTCTGAAGTTATGACTTTTTTTCAGAAAATCATTTACCCAGAGAATAAAGCAAGGATTAAGAACTGTTGAGGTAATGGGCCTTATTTATACCTACCACAAAGGTGTCATAATCCTCTTCCTAAGTGCACTTTCATGAACTGGTATCTAAATGCACATGACAAACAATATATACACTTCCTTTCCACTTAATGCGAGCAGGGACTGCCGATGTCCGCGCTGTGGCAGAAACACTGCCCTGCAGAGTTCACAACATCAGGGTGTGATTTGCTCTGATATGTTAAGGTGGATTTGTTCAGTTTTCTAGCCGACTCCTCATTGTTTCCCCTTTACCAGCTTACTGTGAATCTGCAGTCCCAGGAGTGGAGACTCTGAAACACTTCTGCTACAATGTGCACCATTACCTGCATAAATGGCGTGTTAAAGCAACTTCTGTGCAGTGGTAATTTATGGAACTTACGTTTTAAATTGAAACTAGATGGCATATCCTAGGGGAAAACCCATAGGATAACAAATAAGTATGAAATGGAGACTTAGATATAAATTATTCAGGGGCTCTGTCACATTGTAATATACCAGCTGTAGTCTTACACAGAGCACTTAGCTATGGTTGCAAAGTGATGTGCGGCAGAAAAATCACAGCTTAGAGAGAGGCAGATCTGCATACTGTGGATGTTGGGAAAGCTGCTAATTAACAGCTAATATTAAGCCATCCTGTGCTGTATTGGTGGCAGCAGCAGAACAATTCCTGGGCAGCAGGCCCACAGTCAACACGTCCTGGTGACCGGGCACAGCTCTCAGGCACGATGGTGCCTAAAGCAGCAGTTCTGTCACAAGCACAAAATTAAATTTTGCCTGTGCTGCTGGGAAGCTTTGAGACATTCTGGTCTAAACGATTCACTAGTCAGGCAGGAGTGAGCTGAGAACATGAGACATGCTCATGCACCCAGGCCATCATGCTGCTGTGGTCAGCGACAAGGGGATGGCTGTTTAGGGAAAGCACACAAGTACATCCCTTTTCTGATGTCCATTCCTCCTGCACTCTGCCAGCATCCACAGTCATTCTGTCAGGGATGCTGGAGGGCACATCTCTTGCTCTCTTTTGTACCTACTTGCTATTTAGACCTGTTGCCTATGAATGTCACTTAAATCTTTTGGAATCTGCTAATAATGTCCATCAACCCAGCCTCCTGTAGCAATGAATTCTGGAAGTTCCCTACCTGCTATGCAAAAATGTATTTACTTTTATCTCTCTTACACTGATCTCCTAGCAGTGGCAATGAATATTGCAGGATATGGTAAGTAACAGTTCTACATATGATAATCTTGTTATAAGATATGACAGCCTTGTACTTAGCAGGCCCCTTTCTCCCCCCCTTTCTCTGTTTGAATTTGATACATTCTGAGACCATCAGCAGGGAAAAAAAAATACAAGAAGAAAGGGCAAAGGAATCTCAACTTTGGAGAATATTGACTGTTGTTTCATAATTGCCTTGGTGCCTTCATTGTCCAAAGTACAAATGCAGCTGAAACACTAATGGGAAAGGCTCTCTTTCTCTGACACAAGGCACAGACAACTGCAAACTCCCCCTTGTTTATCCTATTGAAACATGAGTGCAAACTCAGACAGAGGTTTTTTCTCTTGGCCAGCATTTTGACTTGGGTTTGACATGCTAAAACACCTGACAAATATGCACACTCCTAATATCACACTTTTTCCCCTATTGCATAAATCTCTTAATATTGCAGAATTTCAGTGCTTTTTTTCATACTAATGGGCTGCTCTAATGCTATCTATTCCTGCGTGGACTGGAACAAACAGGGTGTCCCTGTGCCTTGGGTTTGCTCTTCCTTCAAGCTGAATAACACTTAGCCATTTAATACCTATTTTTCTTCAGACAGTCTTGAAAGCATCTTCCTTGGAGCCCAGCTGCTGTAAAATCAGAATAAGCACTTTGGCCACTAATGCAATTGCACGCTGCTCCCTTCACACATCTCCTGGCACAAACAAGCTCACTGACCCACTCTGTCCTAACAGGAACACGCAGCCTGTTAGATACAATACACTAACCCAAAGAACTAGTCTGTCCTCCCCTTTTTTATTTTTTTGCTGTGTTGGGTAAGAGGTGCTTTTCTATATCTGAGGTTGAATCCCTCCCATGTGGATGTGGTTAAGTGGAAACGAGCTGTGCTGCCACTGAGACCCTGCACTGGGTTGAAGGAGGCAGCAGAGCTGAAGCACCAAGATGCTGTTTGCTTCCCCAAAACACAGCCCTGCTTCTGGCTTACCCACACTAATTTGCTCCCAGTGTGACACCTTTTAAACAAAACCAAACAAATTAAGCATGCTGTACTGATGAAATACTTCCACAGACACAGCTCAGCTGTGACAGCCCCTGATATTTCTTTGACTTTGGTTTGTATTGCCTTTACTGATTTGACTTTGCACTCAGCTGCTCACGGTGGCATTATCAGGACTGTGTTAAACAGAAAGAAGTCAGAGATACCAATCCCGAGCATTATGAACAGTAATGTCTCTGCCTGCCCCCCCAAGAAATCTGAACTCCATACTTCCTCTGATGAACTGTTAAATGGGCTTAGATTTCATTATGAGCTATGTTTAATCCTAACAGAAAAGCCCAGAAGCATTCAGTGACTGACTTATAGCAGGGAACTCTTTTTTAGGATAAATAAATGATTTTGTTGTATGTCTTCCTGTTAGCTTCAAAACCTGACATAAAAAGCTACAAATGTTGGTATTCTTTCCCAGACAAACTGAAATGGGACTGCAATGAAGGGATCAAAACACTGGTGTGAAGTTGCACAATGATTCATGTTTTATACTGTGGAACAGGAGTTTTCTTGCAAGTAAGTGAACAAAGAATTTGTAAATTAGCAAAATTGTTTTCTAATCTTGAGGTTGAGAAAAGGTTTTTTTTCCCCAAAATAAGTCAGAGAGAAAGCTAAGGGAAAATTGAAATGTGTTGGAAAAAAATGTTTTCAAAACCAAAGTCAGATTTGATTAGAAAAGAACACTTGGGCACTGACACCTTTTCAACAGGTGTTTCCATAACATGAAATTCAATAGTTATATATAAGTCTACATTAGCATTTTCTTTTTATAACAGTGGCCTTTAAAATTACACAATAATATTTAAAAAAAATTTGTTTATTTTCCATCCCTTTCTCCATCCATCCTTAACCAAAAGACTGTGATGTTTCAGTCCTTTCTTATAAATCCTCCTTTCTAGCGATATTTTTATATCTAACAACTATAGTTAACTTACCCTTCTTTTAAAAATGATACATATATCTATTGTATTACCTCTGCTTTCTGAACAAAGTGAATTTGTGCAATGCAATCCACTTGCACTTGAAAGTTCTCGGCTCTATTCGTTTTTTTGTTGCCCTTTTCTGATTTTTGTGTATAGAAAGGTCATGTACAAAGCATTCTTCACCGAGACCTCAGTAAACAACACTTGGATAACTTACTGGCCCTTAGTAATAGCACAGGATAACCTTTCTGTTTCCATAAGATCACACTCAAAAAAAAAACCCAGAAAAAACCAAATCAACAACAAAAAAACCCATGCCACCTCTTTACATATTCAGTCTCACTGAGGAAATATCATCCAGCTGGATATCTAAGCATCCTGTCAAAATTTTTTAGCCAGTGTGGGTAAAATAAGAAGGATGGAAGAACAATTTGAGGAACACTAACAAGACAACCACATTCATTATTTGAGTACGGCCCTCTCAAACAATACCTTTTACTTCTCTAAACAGGGTTACACTTGTATTCTCTGAAATCCATAAAAACATAATCTAGTGGATATGTTCAAATGAGTAATGGAAAAGGTATCACAAAATTTATCAGAGCGTTTCTTGTTGAAATCCTGCTGCAAAGTTGAAAGTCATCTAAGGGAATGATTGCTTCATTAATTGGAAACTTAGAGTTTCTCTGTATCAAGAAACTGGGTTTTTAGCTTTGTCAGTTAATCATCCAGTTCAAAGTCTAAACCCTGAGGGAGCCTCTTGTTTATATAAAGTCTCAGTCTGATGAGTCATTTTGGGATGAGCTGTTTTGGGAGCATTTCATTTATCAAAAACATCAATACCCACAGTCACTAGTCTTTTCATAAGAGGCTTGGATAGATAGTTTTTATTTTATGAGATTAGAACTCTCTGTGATTTTGTAGCTCTGCAAAGCCTGAGTAACCTTCATACAATGTTTTTCTCCCCAGAAGAATTAGTAAAGAATATCCCAAGTACCTTTAATGAAGTCCTTTTTTTTTTTTTTTTTAAGAAGGAAGCTTTGAACCTTTGAATTGTCTATTATATTTTTCTCTACTTTTCTTTTTAAGCACCTCAACAGACATAAGACAGCCTAAGAACATTTCTGATGTGCTATAATAACTTTTTTAAAGTGGTTAAGAATTAAATTACCAAAATATGGTAAAAATGAGGTGGCAACAAAATATGAATTTCCACTTCTTACATCATAAAAATTTGACAAGAATTTACCCCTCTAAAGACAAGTGGAACAACAAGAAATGTTGAAGACTGTTGCAGTGTATTATGTCTTTTAAAAAGTTGCTTAAATAATAAATATATAGAGATAATAAGAATCTCAAAAGATGTTAGTATTCATCATTTACAAGAAAAAAACGAGAACTCCAAAAATTAGAAGAAAAAAAATATAGCAGAAAAGGAAAGCAAGCAATCCAAACCAAACCAACCAACCAACAAACCCAAACACCTTGCCTTTTGTCACAGATACAGATAAAGCCTTTGTTTTGTTCATCACAACTGCACTTGAGTGACAGACCTCCCTGCTTGTACCTTGCCTTAGATAAATCCACCTTCACTGGATTACAGGTACTAACCATGCTGATACGATAGACTAAATTTGCAGTTGAGAGTCCTTATCCCGCACCAGACTGTGACATCAGCTGATTAAAGTGAATCACAAAGACTCTTTTCAAAGCAAAGATATTTATCCTTTTACCCAAAGATACAAGTCTATCTTATTACAGGGCAAAAGAGTAATTTTTTTGTATTCATATTTCCTCCCATCTACACTCTAATCTTTCCTTGCAACCACTTTTAAGGTTCCTTCCAGGTCAAAAACCTTTGTCTGTAGGAACCTGGCTATTATACCAACTGTAATTGTAACTTTGAAATGACTTACCTCTAGCTTTTCCTTTAACACATATCATGTACCTTCCCCCTCTCATCCCCAGAATGTTTCCTTTGTTAGTCATTTTCAAGAAGGAAAGGCAATATCAGTCTAATATTCTGAAAGGTGCATAATCCATATATATGTATGTATATATGAAGTTTCTTACCTAATTCCAGTGTTATTCACTACCTTCTCAAAGAAGTGCAAAAACCCTGCTGTGAGTAACATTTTGGAGAATGGCTTTCTCATAGTCATGAGACAGATCAACAAGAGAACTTATGTGAAATCAGAAGACAACTTAGCAGTGAATTGTATCAGAAATATCCCTTGTATTCTACGATTGTAAGCAGCAGGGAGGCTAGAAATGGACAAAAAGATTGTCTAAAAAAAAAAAAACCCAACAAAAGTTTGTGAGATGCCACAGGGACGTATCCAGAATTTCATTTAAATAAACTCTAAATCCATTGCCACATGAAAGCACATGTTCACAAAGTACCGTCCTCCCTAAGGCAAGTTTAATGCAGGAGGAAGAAGGGGACACCAAACCAGTGTTCTCACTGTCTTATTTCTCAAGACATTTCTGCGCTAGGCAAGTAATTATACTCAAAAAAGGCAAAATTTGATGAACTAATATATTTCTGCCTTCCCTTGTCAGGAATCTAGAAACACAAAACAGAGGAGAGAGGAAGAGGCTGTCATATTCCCAAATTTTCAAGGCTAGCCCATCACTTGGGAACAAATGAAAATGAAGAATACAGGCACACTGATGTATACCATAAAGAAGAAAGGTAAACCTCTTTTAAATATGCCATTAGGCCAGGGAATAGGCAATTACTTCATTTTTTTTTTTTTTTTCAGAATAAGTCTGAAGAAGACTTGGATATTTAATGCATTTTTAGTAGTTCAAATCAAAATGCCTAATATTTTAGAACACTTTTAGTAACCAGGTAATAACCACATTTTCTTATATATATTTTAAAGTCCAAGGCTCAAAACAGCTGAAGTTGAGAGGCAACAATATAACCTCTACAGCTTAGAAACAGGTTTTCATAAAAAGTGCTTTAAAATTTTTTGTCTTTAGAAAACAATGGTACGTATGGCTACACTGTTCATTTTATGTTGCCAGTTTATAAATCATTTATATTTCTTTTTTGACCAGGGGAAAAAAAAAACACAACAAAACAAAGCAACAAAAAAGTCCTCCACAGAAGTGTAACACCACTTTCAAAAAGATTCCTGAGGCTAAAAAGGCAGAAGGAGAGGTGTAAGCCAGTACAGCAGCAGGAAAGACAAAAAAATAAGGAAAAAAAAAAGCTAAAGGACAAACCAAACAAAAACAACAAAACACAAAAGACAAACAAACAAGAAAACAAAAACAAGAAAACCAAACCCCATTACATTTATCTAAAGTCATAAATCCTGCCTTACCTTCTGGGGAACGGAGGCCTTGCAGAAGTGACTGCCACTGTCAGCTAAATGACAAGAGCTCAAGGACAAAGTAGTAGGTAATGCTTTACAGGGAATATCCCTGGTTTGGCCTGGACTTGACCACACATTAGATAAGGTGTTTTCCAATTTCTATAAAGTAGCAAAGGCTCTGGTTTTGTATCAGAACTCTGGCCTGACACGGCTAGATTGCAGTGTTGCACCTGGTTGGGTGGACGAACAATTACAATCTGCTGTGCAGCCCTTCAGCAGCTCTACAGGCGGTGGATAAGATATCCTTAATGACATATCGATAATGAAGGGCAGGTGACAGCCTTGTTTTTAGGAGATTGTGCAAGAAAGCAAAGGGCCAGAGACCTTCTCCACAAAGTGCGTCTCCCCTACTGCTGCACGCAGAGGGGGAAAGGGAGACTCCGTGAAGAAGAACAGAACCCTCTGGAGAATGGAAAGACAGGGAAAGATGTGAGGTCTACTAGCAGAGAAACATTGATGCCCTGAAAGCTTCTTTAAAATTCTGGAGCTGAAAGCACTTTGGATCAGCACTGGAGCACGTCAGTAATATACACCCTTCCCCTGTTCTGCCTGGGATTGGTGCCATATATTGATGTGCAAATTACAAAGACAAATCCCTTTCCTTTCAACCTCATAAGCTAAGACCTACACTCTCAGATAAGAGTGGGGAAGTGGGAGGGGAGAGAGGAGAAACTATATACAGATAAGTGGATATAAAGAATAATTGTCACACCTTGCTTAAATATTTTATTGCTATTCCTAAGGGCTTTTTCTTTCCTGTCAGAGTACAGCTGGAATGATAAATGGCATGTACGAATTTTGTTCACATGAAAAATTGTTGATTAAACATTGAAATCTTAATGGCCTGGTTTCACTGTAATTCCAGTTCTATAGGTTTCTAATTATGTAGTCAGTGTTCAAACAGCTAAATCTTTGGGCTTCTTATGCTGCTGTTTACACCTTGTTGATTTCTTCTTAACCTTTAAGAGCTATTGAGAAATTAGTAGATTATTCTTTTTCATCAGCTGTAAGTAAAGCATGACTATAAGAACAAAGAACGATAGAAACTGCCATGGATTAAATGGACAATATCTGGAAAAAAAATGTATTTCAAAGACATGCAAATGTCAGCAGTATTAAGATAATATGGTGCTCAAGTGGATGCATCAGAAAGGCTGCTGAAAATTACTGGGATTAACCAGGAACTATGTTCTTAATGTTAATGAAGGAAGTACTGCTGGGGATAGGAAAGCAGCAGCAAAGCATAACGATGGGATGTGTACACCTTAGTTACTATGCAGGGAAAAATAGCATCTCAGCTGGCATGCCTGCAGATCTGTTTATAACATTGTCTCTCCTCATACCAGTTTACAAGCATACTGCCTCCCCAGCCAGAGGAGCAAGAAAATACCAATTTATCAGAAATAATGGAAAAAAAACCTGCAGAAAGAGCTTCAGAACCACTTATTTTAAGTGCTTTACATTTTCATATTACAGGATTAAGAAAGGTACATTTCCTTGAAGTAGCTTGTCTAATATAGGCTATGCTATATGCTAATATAGGCTATGCTCACACCACATTTTCAGTTCCTTTTCCTCTTTTTCTTTAATCAGTATTATGTCTGCTGGTCATATCCCCACTGCCAGCTGAGGCCTGAAGTTTTTATCAAGGTATTAATGAGCAAATATTATTGGTAGGGCTTTTTTGCCCCTATGACAAGTCAGGATTTTAGACTGCTTAGATATTTCAGGCTGACACTCTGATGGATATTCACAAGCCTACCTTGCACTGTTTTCGCTAAGAGCTGTGGCCCAACATTCTTAAGAAACTTTGTTATAATAAGCTGAGAAATCCCATCTAAGAAACACCAGCTGCATTTTTTGAGTTAAGGTCAAATGCTTGCTGGCACGAGAATCAAAGAGGAAAATGAAGAGTGGCTGATTCATTTCCGCTTCTTCCAATAAGTAAACAGTTGAAAATCTCATTCACAGTTACTTGCTTGTCCAAATACTACTTGTTTGAAATCATTTGCTGCTGATGTAAGGCACAGTCAAGGAGAAGCCTCATTAAACTAAAATTCCTTCCTGCACTTGAGGTGCAGTGACAACACAGAGAGATGATAAAAGTACCAGTGCTGCAACTTGAATGACAAGCAAGGGCCATACGAAGTCTTTAGTAGCAACCCTCATTAAGCAAGGTATGCACTTTTTGACTTTCAATGCATGTAAGAACATCATGAAGTTTGGGAGACGTAGCAAAATATCCTCTTTTCACAAAATAAGATGCTATTAATAACTAGCAATAACAACAACATTTCTAAGGTCTTCAGTTTAATAGTGGGTTCCTCTCAGCAAGTAACCAAGTGTTTGTTGCTATTTATAACAGCTTGTAGGAGCACCAAAGGAATGAAAATATACCATAAAACTTTCGTACCTCAGGTATTTTTTTTCACCAGTGTCAAAAAAAAAAAGCTGACGTTGAAGCACACTGTATTAAACCATAATGAATAATAAAATGCTTTATACTTTCCAGATAATATAATGCTATCTTAATAACAATACACTGGGAACTTACGATTATTTGTGTTTCAGAGCTAAGTCCTACACCACGGTTTGTGTCAATTTCTTTTGCATCCAAAAATAACTTATGAAACAGTAACACAATAAAGGGGAAAAGAGACAAACATTATTTACTTACAGGAGTTTGCTTTTCTTTTCCCAAATGTGTCATTATCTCCAGACAGAGGGGAGCGCTTTGGTTCGCACAAACTTCTCTCACACAGAAAATTATTCATTAGTACCTTCATGGTAATAATTTTAGCACTGTAAAGGAGATATCCTCAAGCTCTCTATGGAATCCAACTCCATCAGCATCCAGTCTAGCAAGTCACAACAGCCTAGGTTCAAGGCTTAGCAGCACAGGAACAGCTGCACTGAATCAGACAAAAAGCTCAGCCACCCCAGTGCCTTATCTCCAACACCAGGGATGAGCAAATGTCTAGGGAAGAGTCCAAGCACAGATCTGAGGCACTTCTGATACCCAGCACAGTTCAGAAATATTCTCTAAACCTTAAGGACCTGCCTCTTCATGAACTTATGCAGTTTTTCCTTGAATTATTGAGAATTTTTACCATCTGCCATAACCATTTACAACAAATTCCCAAAGTTTACTAGTCATTTAATGAAAAATTATATCCTTACTTTGCAAACACCTGATTCATACTTGTTTAACTTACCCTTAACATTTCTATTTGAAGAGAGAATAAGCCAGCAATCCTTAACCATCTCTGTGCTATTTACAGTTTTGGAAACATCTTTAATGTTTCCCCTCTATACCAAATAAGCCACCACAAGGCATATTTTTTGTGCCCTTCAAGGAACTCCAATGTTTATAAAATAGGCTTTTCCCTCTGCAAAAGGGATTTCTCCCCAGAACCTTTGGTTTTATTCAGATGTCCTTTTGAATATTTTTCAGATTCTGAGAAGCTCAGATGTCAGTTCTACAAAAATGCCCATTCTGGGATTTGTTGTTGTCTTGTTGTCCTGAGCTAGCAAGGTGGTTGGCATTAAGTTTCCTGTCACTGTTTATAATTCATCAACCTCAGCCTTGAATTCCCTTTGACTGCCCGGGTGAAACCTTTCGGTCCTGCTGATTTCTTACAGCTCCACAACCACCTCCCCAGTCCATTTAAGGAAATTCTGATGGTGAGCACCTCAGAAAAAAGGGAATCAGTTGGTAACATACCTCGTTTACCACAGTAAATACAGATGTAGCAAATTCTTCTGGCTTTCCCTTAGAACTTGATCTCTGGTTGACCTTAAAAATGTCTGACAAACTTCTTGATATATTTAATAAAAAATTAACTACTTTCGAGTTTCTCTCCCCCACCACCGCTTTTTTTGGTGGTTTGGCTTACTGCTTTTTTATATTTAATACGCCACAATCTAAGAATCTTCTCTTTCCTTTGGAAAAAAACTTCAGCTTTTCAAATTATAGTTGTGCCTTTTTTTTTTATTACTTTGATTTCTCTTCTGTTTAGCCTCACCAGCTTCTCCTTCTCAAGTGTTTCTGCTTGGTGATATGTATTGACCCTGTGGTTCTAAGCTATTTTTTTTTTTTTTTCTAACATAGTCCTCAGGCTGCCTGGAAAGATTTAATTCTCTTAGTTGCCCCTTATAGCTTCTTTTTAACAAGATTCTTTGCCTTTATGTAGTTCCCTTTTTTGATGTTGATTACCATATAATTGCCCAGACTTTGTTTTTTCCCCTCTAGGTGCAAATGGTAAGTAAATACATTTTAAAGAATAAGCTGAGCAGAAATGGTGCTGAGACTGTCATTCCCAGCAAACCGACTAACTCCCTTTGGGGCATTCTAGAAACTGTGTATATGAGGTAAGAAGACAGGTTAGGGATATTTGAGAGAAACAGAAAGTTAAAAAAATCCCAAGCAAAAATCATAATTAAAAAGTAATAGTAAGTAGAAACACTGATGTGTTTCCCTCACGCCACCCCCCACAGACACCCCCACACCCTGTCAGCTGGCACAGGATGGTGCCCTGAGCAGCCACAGCTGGTTCTTCTGCTCCTACCACAGGGATACCACAGCCCACCCCACCAGCTCTGCTTAACCCTTGCTGAAATCGTTACAATTTCACCTTAAAAGTGACCAATCCTGTGTTTCTAAGCCAAAACAACGACAAAACATGTATGTACAGACCATTCCCCATTCCCTGGAGTGGGGAAATAGAGGAATTGGGAATGGAGGAGGCAAGGTGAGCCTTGGAGTAAGGGGTGGGGTGGTGGGGGAAGGTGTTTTCAGCTGTTGTTTCTTACCATCCAACTCCATTTTAACTGGACATAAATTAAATTTTCCACACACAGAGGCTGTTTTGCCTGTGACATTAGCTGGTAAGTGATCTCCTCATGTCATCCAGTTCCTGCTGAGGGGGGTTGTGTGGGAGTGGTTGGGTGGACATGGTCAACCCACTACAGATGGGCATGTGGCAACTCCCCTTAAGCATGGAAGCAGATGCACAGGAGAAAGATAACAGGGTCCTGACCTAAGTAATAGACAACTTTTTTTCCTGTTTTCCAGTGCATAGACACTAAACACTTCCATCTTTTTTTTGTATTATTTTGATAATGAATGGCTTGTGCTCTTCTTCCCTTTGTACGAGACTGTTCCCTGAAACCTCTGCTGCATAATGCATAGAAACAGGTATGCATGCAGCTCAGCACTCACAGCTGTGATGAAATTCCCTATTCAGTGCCCCACTAGCCAAAAAAACCCAGTAGATTCACCCCTGTCTCCCAGTTAATCATTCCCTGACTGGGTTATCCGTCATTCAGAGCCCTGACGTGGCTCAGCCCCTCACCTGCTTATAGCAGGTTCTGAAATGAGGGACACACCAGGCAATCAGCTACAGGAGTTTCTTGGCTGTTCTCTGCTCAGTGTGGTTCTGCATCCTGCCAGTCCACTGCTTTTGCTCTCCTGTGCAAGGCTACGAACCACAGACACAGTCTTTCCTCAGGTCTCAAATAAATAAATAAATAAATGAATAAATAAATAAATAAATGAATAAATAAGGCTTGGAAACAGTTTACTGTGGTGCTTTAAATGGTAAGCCTTGAATCTGGAAATCTCATTTTAACTAGCCAAACTCAGGTCTGAGAAATCCCTGAGATCTTCCTTGCAACAGAAGGTCAGACCACCTAAACCAAACAATGAACAATTTGTAATTCACACTAATAATAAAGTGTGTTAATTTATTAGTATTCTTAACTGTTTCCTGCCATGCCTGTCAGAACCTCAATCCCACTTATCTTGTCACCTCCCTTTGTTTTGAGGTTGTGCTCACCAAAAAGCAGCGTAAAGCTCCTTTAAAAGGCTGGTGTTTTACCCTGCTAACTTACAGCATGTACATGTTTTCAGGGTACTGTGTTGCTATAATTGTGGGGCAAAAATGCAGATATTTAATGAGTTGGTGCTCTCCATGACACTGGGTGTTCCAGGTAACATTTGCTATACATATTTTGGAATTCTGAAGCAGAGTACGTGCCATGAGCATGATTTGCACTGAAGGAGTAATACTTACGTGTCTTATGTCTGTGTTCTACTACTAATGGTTGATTCAAGACCTCTATAATTTTGTGTGTAAGTGTAGCTAGTCACTTGTCTACAGAAACTGAAATATCCCAAAGACTGGGCATCATATCTTCTCCCAAAACTTTTTTTCTCATGTTTTAACTTCCTGTCTAGTGCTCAATTAGAATTACCTATGCTGTATTTCAATTTTATCTATTATTCTATTTCATGGGCCTTTTTATTTTAGAATGTGTTTCCACCTGAGAGCAAAGAAAAGAATTATTTCAAAAGGCATACACATGCAAAATGGATTTAACGAGCACTAGAAATGCTGCATGTAGTTGTTTTTCACACTGTACTTTCTGCACTTTTATGGGTAAACACTGCAGAAAAGGGACACTTAAAAAAGAGGAAAAGCAATTATTGAATTGAGCCTATTAGGCAATGTGATTATTTTACAGAACACTAAAGGGGAAGTTCTTAAGCACTCCAGGAGGCTTTATTGTAAAGTGTAATTTTCAGACAGGCATTAATGTTCCCACCTGTTTCTTTTTGTGTCACACTTTTTATAACACCAATTTCCCTACTCCTGGCAAAATTATGGGAAAAAATACCCCAAAACTGTAGAAGGTCCCAGCTGTGAAAAGAAGATACAACCCCCCAGAGAGACAGGATGTTTAACACAAACTGAAATTTAATCCATTAAATATACAAGCTGTATCTCAGCAAAAATGTTACCTGCTTCTTAATACATTATCTACCACATCATGGCATAATTTTACAGTGGAGGCGTAATGTCAGTGAAGAATTGGTGTGGAAAGTTACAGGAATATTTACATTATCCTTTAAAATAATTGGCTTTTTCTTGCAAATATAAGCTATCTATCTGGACAGTTTCTCTAGGCAGATTTTTTTCTACAATTTGATACTCTTCAAAAGATTTTAGAACATTTTACTGAAAATGAGAACTCAGTAAACATAGCATATAACAGATGCATGCTAAATCAAGGCCCGAGATCTCATTAGCATGAATTCCTTCAAAATGAAAATAATTTAAAAACTGGTCAACTATCCAAAGAAAGTAATTGCAGCAACGATGGCGAGGTACTGGCAAATGTTGCCAAGTTTGACTTCAACAGAGATCGAGGCTGGCATCACTGATTATTAGCTGGAGTTATTTTAAAACTAAGCTGGACATAGAATTTGGATGCTGAAAAGGTGCACTGTTGTTAAGAGTTATGTATATTCCAATCTACCAAATTCCTGTCACTTGCTATGTGATCAGTGTATGTGGCACACAACGTATTTTTTCTTTGCCTTCTGGACTGAAAGAGCTTGAAACATAGTGCTTGATACCAATAAAGCTTTCTTTATATATGCACTGCTGCCTACGTGGGAGGAGAATGTAGGTGCTTAACCTACAGGTCTGGCTGATGATAAGACACTTCTTTGTGATGGACAATAACCATGGGATACAGAGTGATTATTACCAGCCAATATGGAATATGTCTCATCAAAACAAATTAACAGGTGGTTAGTTTTGAGTTAAAAATGACCTACTCAAATAGAATAAGTTCTTCTTGGAGAAGTGGAAGCTCACACTTCTCCAAACAGGAAAAAGGTATACAGAGAGCCTAAATAGGACAAAGATACACAGATGGAAAGGCACTGTTTAAAAAAAAAAAAAAAAAAAAAAAAAAAAAAAAAAAAAAGACAAAGAAGAAACATTTCAGGAAACTAGAACAAGGGTGAAAAGACAGACAGCACAGAGATACCTACTGCATTGGTAGGAGACAGGCTCTATCTAACTGCTGAACAAGACAAATTCAAAGCAAGGTGACTCGGAATGGACAGTGAGCAAGACAAAAAACATGAACAGAGGAGCCTGAGCTGTCCTGAGAGCTGTTCTCCAGTGATAAGGAACACAGAGCTGGGAACTGTAAGGAGGATTCCTTACCTTTGTCCAAGTCTATACCCACTAATACAATACTTATTCCTATATATGTAGGCATTTATTCAAATATATATTTACAGAATTTTGCCCAAAGCTGTGTGTGACATGTGCCCCTGGAAACTTAACTGTAAATTCAGTGTTTCAGAAAGCATAAAACAGATAAAGGAAGACACTGCAGTTACTGCTAGTTCTGTGATCAAGGCAAAGGACACAAGGGAGACCCCCAGCTTCTCAAATGCACAGCAGTTTTATTAAGAACCATCCACCTTCCTGCGAAGACAAAGATTTGTCTAGATCTAAATATAAAACAGTGGAACTGCAGTACCTAACTTCTCTTAATTCTTTTTCACCTGCTTGATTTCAGTTGTAGGTGGTCCTTTCCAGAGAAACCTGGAAAAAATGCTCTCACAATTCAGGATTTCTGTGAGCATCTGAAGCTTAGGAGAGAAATACTTTGACACAGCATTCATATTTTACTAGAGTAGTATTTCATCCTGGATATGGGCAAATTCATCCAATTTTCCAAATCATTAATATTTATTGATACTGCCTGAGCATCCAGCTTGGGCTGTGGATTCATTCTGCCCGGTGATTTATAAACACAGGAACATGCACGCTTTTCCAGGTTCATTATGATAATTCACATAGGTGGAGTCGATACCAGCATTCCTTTCTAGGCTGCTAGGTGCTCACGGCACAATGCAGGTAATATTCTGCAGTGAATTAAATTTATGTAGAAAATGAGACAGTTTCCTACAGAACCTCCATCTCACCTGCCAGAGAAGCTGGGAAGTGTGTCGTGTCAAGGCAGGACAGAAAAAAATTGTACACAGACAAAAATTGGCCATTGGACTAATGATTCAAAATCTAAACCTGCCATTATGAGGCAGTTTCAAAGCAGTATTGGCAAGCTACCTATACACCAAAATGTTAACAGCTGAATGTCAAGTGGGTTTCCACAATTTTCTCCCCCAGATTCTGATCTCACTCTTGAGCATAGGTTTGTAGACATACTAAGAAGTCACTGTTCTCACCAAACCAGTGATGAGCTATCTTCTGAGTGTGATGCTGTGTCACTCCAAATACTCTTGGGAAAATGGGAACTGTGCTCAATGTTAGATGTAAACTATATGTGATCTATTTGTCAGTTTTGAACTCGGGATTCTTTTTTGCTTCAGTTCCCAGCTGTAAATTTGAGGCAACCGAATAACCTAATCGTCCACAGGCATTACAAAAATAAACATTTAAGTATTTGCTAAGTTCTCAGATACTATGGACAAGAAGTGTGAACACCTGTGAGGGAAGGACACTACTCAGAGAGACATCCATAGACTGGAGGAACAGGCCAACAGTTCCTTCATGGGAGGCAGGGAAATTCAGCAAGGACAGATGCAAAATCCAACACCTAAGTTGAGAAGAACCTGGAAGTCCTGGCTGACAGTAGGCTAAACTGGAGGCAGTTTGAGTCCATACTCCACTGCTTTCAGGTGACTGAATACTAGTTAACTTCCCTAAGTTTTCTCTGGTTCACCTGGAGCCCTGTCAGGTCCTTCTCAAATGAAACATCCCCTCTCTGGGTTCACTGACAGAACAGTGGTGAGTATTTCTCTGTTGTCATTAGTAGTTTTTTACAGCAGCCTTTGCAAAACGTTTCTCTCACTCAAGGAGTCTTCTTTAAATAGAAACTAGAGAAGATAGAACATTCTGTGGAGATACCATACACATAATTAACAGAACTTTTATAGTATCAGCTTGATTATTTGGTGCACCCTCATTATTAAAAGTGATCAATTTTTCTGATATTAAAATGTTTACTTGTCTATATTTTATACTACTGAGTACATATAATACTAGTGTTTATTACTGATTGTGCTTTTCTCTATAACTTTTTCATGACCTTATGAATCATGTTATTCTAATGAAGAATACCTATGTGAGTTTTCTGAAATAAAAAATCTTCCCTATTTATTTCAAACAAGGCCAAATATTCACTTTACATTAGTCAACCAACTGTACTATGATTCCCCTGAGCTGCATGGAATGGAAAGACATTTCTCTAAAGCACACAGGAGACAGTTTCCTCTCTGTTTCCTGTGCCCTAATTATTCCATTGTATTTTGACGTCCTTACTGCTGAAATGACACTGACTTAAACTCACATATTTCATGCATGCTTTGATGACTAAGAATATAAAATCCTGAACCTTTCTTTCACTATGGGACAGTTTTGAGTATACTTTTGGGGCAGTTTTGGGTCAACTAGACTATAACAGTGAATAGAAGTTACAGCTTGCAGTAAGAAGACATTGGCTTTTAAAATATTTTGTAAGCGCAGATGGCTGTAAATGATCATTCTGTTCTTTTTATTTTTTACAGCTATCTGCTGTTTATTTTAAAATACTCAAAATATTGTTAGGCAATATGACTTCAGGGAAGTATAGGCATTGCATAAAAGGGATGTCTATGACTTCTGAGGTTTAATCACATTTCTTTCTTTGGAAAATAAACAAAGCCTAGGTAAATCTATATTATAGTAAAAAAAAGAATAAATTAAAAAGAGCCACTGACACCATATGGACATATTAGGCAAGTTCATTTACTAAAATGCTACAGACTGACAACTGTCCAGGGATCCAGCCAAAAACACTGGAAAAGACAAAACAGCACTAAGGATTGAAAAGGCTTCAATTTGGTTTGAAACTATTCAATAGTACCTCCTAAAAAGGAATTATATTGAATAGTGATAACAATTACAGGGTGTCTTGACCTAAGTCATGCAGAAAAAAAGGCTAAATACGTTTCTACCTACAATTTGGAAAAACAAACAAATAAACAAAGAAACAACACAAAATAACAAACCTGGACATCAATATTATCAAAACTGTCAATAAGGTTGAGAAACCAGCAACTGAGTCTTGCAAAAGGAAAGATTAAGCTAACATAAATGTAACTATTAGAATTTTTCCAAAATAAAACAAATTCGGTCTACAAACTGGGCATAAACCAATTGGGCAACAATCCTCACAAATGCTATATCTCACGTTCTCTTAAAATATTACAGATAATAGGGTATGTTTCCATAGTGAGTTATGTTTATCTTTGCTAAACTGATGAATATATTTCCTTTATTCCTTTGCACCAACAGAACATTTAATTGAAAATATCATCTTTTTATGCACATAATACTCCAAATACCAGCCTTCTACTGTTGCTCAAAACATCATCAAATCCAGAAGTCTATATCTATATCCTCAGCAGGTCTCAGGCAGCCCATCTCTGCTTGAGGCTGCATCAGCTACAACACACACTCCAAAGGGAACTGTGGCAGAGCCTGTGAGGATCTGCTACACTTCGCCCACATGGCCTGCCCCTGCAAAAGCATCACAGAACATGCAGGAAAACCTGGCCTGCTCTTTTTATTGGTATCATCCCACTTCTACAGCAGCAATACAGTGCTTACCCAAAAGAAGACAATTTTCAGCTCCTGCCTTGAAGTAACTCCCCTAATAGAAATAAGCAAGGGACGATGACAGGAGTCAGAGCTATTCTCACCCTCACAGTGCTGAGCAGAGAGATAAAACAGCACAGTTACAGAATTTGTGCATCGTGTCTTACACCCTCTCATGTTGCCTCACTGAATCACTCCGAATGGCCCCATCACATTTCCATCTTTCTACCTCCTCACCCATCCCCCCCAACTTCTCCCCCTTTGCCCACACTCTCAGATTCCCTGTTCCAACACTGGTATCTGCACCAAGGCCACGAACCCATTCATAGCAACCAGGAACCTCAGAGTCTGGGATAATTCCAGCTCATCTCACACACTGTGACAATCTACGCCACCCAAGTAGCTGGGGACATTTTTTCTCTTGCCTGAAGTCATGGCCACTGACCGGTCAAGTGGAATCTTACACCCTAACTCATGAAACCTCAGCAGGGCCCTAGTTCTCCAGTTCTAACACACAGTAAACAGTTGTCCTTTGGCTTTCTGCTCTGCCTCTGGAGGATGCTGTTTCAGCTGGAGATGCAGTGTGCAGTTGATTACCCTGAGCAAATCTTCCTTCCCATTTCCTGCTACAGGACAGTAAATTGGGCAGTGCTTTTCCTTATGTCTGTCTTGTAGATTGGAAAAAACACACTATTGGTGAAACTGTGATATACATGGTTTGAGGGACAGGATCCCTGCAAGGAGGGGCTTGGTGCTGAGCTGTAAGATGGGGCGTGTATGTTCTAGTTTAAGCTTTATTCTGCTTTTCCCTTTTGGGGAAAGAATTACTCTGCAGCAGCTATCAGTATCATCAGTGTCACCACAGCCACTACCTGGCTTCATTCTTTATCTGTTTTCATCTCAAATGTCATTTTGAAGCTTGGGAAAATTGCTCTGGGATACAAGAGAAATGCACCTGTAAGTAAGTGTTCATTTACTGGTATGATTCACTGCTGCCTACAGGAAACCAGAGGGGCTGTTGTAACTGTGACAAAGTTGACGCTCTACAGAAATTAACCCATGGTGGGCAAATGGCTGTGGAGGACCACGGCTGGCTCTGAGCTCTTCATGAAGCCCAGAGTTCATCACTTGCCTTGTGACAATGACATTTTTGGACTCTGTGGACCTCTCCAATTTCTCTCTCTACCAGCCACAAGGTAATCATAATGCAGGTTGGGAGCATGACATTACTCTTTCTCATGCTAAGTAACTGCAAACTGCTCCCAGGAGGATGCCTATTTATTACTGGCTCTGCTCTGTGAAAGAATGACCTGATGAAGCAATACAGAGCAGCTGATGTTGGCAGTTCCTGTGGCAGGGACAATTAGAGGTGCATTTATTGCCAAAATATTTGTGCCCCAAGGGCTACCACACACAGGTGCCCTGCCTTGATAATTCTCTGACGTGAAGTTTTTATTTGTCTGCCCTTTCAAAACCACATGTGAGGTTTGCATTTGAACCCATTAAGGATACAAAAGAGTTTTATTTTTTAAAAAATTAATAGATCAGTAAACACCTCAATTTTAGCTCCATCTTAATTACTATGTTTTAACAAGAACCTCCTAGTGGTATAAAGTATACCTATAATATTATGTGTGCCGAATAGAAAATATTGTGCACCTCAAGGTAAAACATAACACTTCTACAGGTTTTTTTACTGCTTTCAGAAATAACTAAAAAATAGAGGGGTCTGGAAGATAATCTACTACCTGAGAATATTAATTGTCTCTTTCATTAACAGAGTGTGCAGAGTTTGGCTGGGATAGATTTAGTTTTCTTCTTACTACCTAGTATGGGGCTGTGCTTAACATTTGTGCTGAAAACAGTGCTGATAATGCAGGGGTGTTTTCCTTACTGCTGGGCAGAGCTTGCACAGAGCCAAGGCCTGTTCTGCCTCTCACCCCACCTTAACAGTGAGTGGGCTGGGGGAGCACAAAGAGCTGACCCCAACTGACCAGAGGGATATCCCAGACCATGTGACACAGTGCTCAGTATATAAAGCTGGGGAAGAAGGAGAAAGTGGGGGTATTTGGGATGATGATGTTTTGTCTTCCCAAGCCACCATTACATGTGACAGAGCCCTGCTTTCCTGGAGGTGGCCAAACACCTAGCTGCCCATAGGAAGTAGTGAATGAATTACAAAAGTGTGGTCATAACCTGTAAACAAAAGGCAGGATGTGTCTTACCAAAATTAAAGAAAATTAAACACAGATATAAAAATTAGATAAATCCACATTTAGACATCTACATTTGCTATCCCAACATACAGAGGTAGCTATCTGACTGAATTAAGTGTCTAAACTCCATGTAGTTAGTGGAAAGGAAGTAGCAGAGGTCTGGCTCTTCTGCAATTGTCTAATGCACAGCAGAACAGCCATGTCATAATAATGCCTAAATCTCTCCACTGAATGCAAAGGGAAGCCCAAAAAGAGCTGCTCATGTGTAAATTTCTACAGTGCAGCTGTTTGAAGATAGTTGAAATGACTCCTTACACTCTGAGACTGAAAAGCATCATGCCTACTTGCTGTAATACTCAGATGAAACCATTGGAGGGCTAGAACCCTCAGTTGCTATTACACATCCATTGCTCCTTGCTCCCAATGTACTGATTACATACAGCTCCAATCTATCTGTCTGTCTCACAGAGCTAAGAAAGAACAGAAAGAAGAAATGAACCCACAGCCTTCAAACTTCGTTACATAAACAGACTCCAAATTTCAAGGCCCGAACTGCCCCTCCCGACAACAAACAGCAGGTAATTAAAAATATAAAAATACATAATGACTGCCTTACTTCTAATCTTTTTCCCTACAGGGAATGCTGGATGAACAGTGAAAATCAAACACCTGGGGCTAGAATGCCTGAAGTCTATGAGCCAAAGAGAGGACTTCCATGTAGTTGTCCCCAGTTAAGTCATGAGGAAAACACTGAGGTAGGAAAAATCCTAAATATCACCTAGACAACAGTGCCTTTAGGGCAATCAGAGCTGACCTCTTTCCTAAAATTAAGCACTTGCACATCTTCTGCTGAATTTGAAAATACTGGCGAAGCAGATTCTGTACCTTGTGTTACCTAGGGGAATGCTCAAAGTGTATTAGGTAAATGGATAATTCCTTCTCCTTTAAGCTTCTTATAAAAGCAATAGATGTCTCACAACTGATTTTTGTGTTACCTACAGAGGTATCTCAGAAGCACACACTCCATCACAACTACATAGGTGTGCAGAAGACCTATCACACCGAGCATCATTTAAGACTCATTGGGCTAATCATGTAAGACTAAACCAGTGTTTTGGTCTCAAGCAGGGCAGAAGCCTGATTTAGATGCTGAGTTGCTCAGCCCAGTTGAGATCTAGATGGAGGAGTTGCTTTAAAATGATGTAGGCATACAATATATAAAAAAAAAGTACCTATGGAGTTTATGTGATGCCAGACGCAACTCAGAAGAGCTTTGCAAAGTAAAAATTTTGAACTTAAATGCCTGATTTGACCTAAATCTGACTTCAAGCTCCTATGTAAAGCAATTCCATAAAGTCACTAAATTTACACCATAATTCAGCCATAAGTGACGTGATTTTTGTCATGCAATTTGCACCTTTTCCAGACCCCAAGTATTACTGCATTACCATTTTCAAGACCATTCTAAAGCTGTGTATCATCCCTCCACTATATATTGATCTTTTGAGCAGAAGGTCAATACTTAAGAAACTTGATTCATATTAACTTAATATTAAGCAATCAAATTATTTATGTATTTTTATGAGTAAATATATAACAGCTCTTCTGGGGAGATACTGTTTCCAAGAGTGAAGCCCCTTTAAATAGTGCATTCTGTACAAGGGCTAGTCTTTGAAGATCTGTCTTTGAAGATATTTATGGCAGAGATGTTAATTTTCAAGTCAAACAATTTATATTCTTAAAGCAGGCTACATCTTTCCAAATTCTGGTAGAAACAGGCGGCCAACTTGCACATATCATTAAACTTCAAATTCCCCTGAAAATGACAGCCAAAGCATCCAGCAAGTTTAATATATTTTCTCTGAGGCTAACTGATGTAGGAAGATTTTCATGAGACATTTTCTCTTCTATCATCAGTTCAGTGATGTAAACAGTGACTGATTAAGCCTGCACTCCTTTCAGGCTGATACACCTGACCACAAAAAAAAAAAAAAAAAAAAAAAAAAGGTATCTCACAGCTGGAATTCTTCCTAAAAACTAAAATAAATGACAAAAGACCAATCTTCTATACATACTTAATGAAGAGAAGCTTCAAGGGGTTTTCTGTACCACAGATTACTTTACACCCCAGGATGAGACAAAACCAGCAGATTTCTGCAGCTGAGGATTGCAGTCACAGCAGAACAAGTAAAATAACAAAAAACATATTACTTGTTAAATCACTTACACTGGTTTTCCTTTGGATTCACAAGTCAAAATTATAGTTTGTCCTTCTTCAGGCCATGAATTGGAAGAAATGATTTTAACTAAAGGTGTATCTAGGAAGAAAAAAATAGACAACTTGTTGATATACACAAAAAAGATTTATTATCTAAGAGTACATTCTTCTCTATTTACAACAGACTAAACCATAGATTTAATTTACACTTGGAGACAGTTTCATATGGAGCCTTGTGCAATTTCCATTGTCTTCAGGAAGGTAATAAAAATGACCAGTGTAACTAAACCAGTAACTTTTTATATCCCTAGGAAATACAGATAGAAAGCATATGTATACTCAGAGGAAATAACTTTTTTTATTTCTGTGTTTAATGCAAATACTCCATACGTCTATTCCAAAGTCTGATATCTAACAACAAAATAAAAAATATTGACAATGAATAACAAGCACTCTATGCAATTGTTTGTCTATTTTCAGGTTGATATGATGGAATGCTGCTATTAGAGAAATGAATGCAACAGTATACATTTGAATAAGAACCCTCTTATTGTTGCAGAAGCTTGAAACTCATAATAAGAAAGCTACGATGGGTTTTCAGATAAAATACCTTGTTACAGACATTTTACAGGATATTATTTCTGAAATGCAATAATGCTGCCACTAAACCAGAACATTTTTTAAACAGAGTTTGCAAGGAGTGTTTTTAAAATCTCCATAAAGCACTACAGAAAAGTATGCAATCTGTTCTATTAGACGGGATTGGTTTTATAGTTTTAATTGCAAAAAGATACACAATATTGCTGCTGTGAATTCATGTAGAATAAAGAAATTGAGGTAGATATTTAACTTTTAAACATTTTGCCAGCTGGCTTGAAAGGATATACTCTCATAGTCAACCTAGGACTATAAGGGACACCTATCATAAGGAACAAAAAAGTACAAAAAGAAAGGAATATCTCTATATAGCACAGTTTTTTCCTTAGGAAGAAATAAAAAAAAAGTTCTTTGCCATAGTGAGAAAAGTTCCCACAGTTTCCTAATTCCTAATTTCCACAAATTCTTTTTTTTTTTTTTATCCATAGTTTCCTAATACAAAACACTTTGACCTGCAAATCTAGGGAGTCTAAGTTTTGTCTCATCCAATTTGCAATTGCTGTTTTCATTAGCAGTGACACCACAGATGTCCTGCTATTAAGCAAATGTGAAAGAGCACGACAAAATGACTCCACAAAATCCAATGGCAAAAAAAGATATGCTGTAACAATACAGTTCTTTACTGAGATGCCAATAGTCCTGCTGAACACTAAGTGGCATATGAACAATGAAACAATTAAAACAATGAAAAATAAAATCCCAACTTTTGATTTTTATTTCTTGGCATGTATCAGCACGGCCTAGGACAAGAAAAGGGAAAGGTTTAGTGTAGGCTCGTTATAATTCCACTGAAAGTATTGTCAGCATCATTTAGCTTTCCAGTACAGCTGCACTAACCTTACACCAGTAGCAAATCTGCTCCCTAAGTTCATCTTTTTAAGGACCCTGCAAGCTGTTATGCAGGTGACTAATCCTTTGGAGGTCATGCTGGCATTTGCTTCATTTTTAGCACATGCTTAAGGCACTGACCTCAAGTGCCTTAATAAATCAGGGCATCAAGTACTTCTGTGATTTCAGTGCTGCTGTTGAAGATGAATAAATTACTCTCTTGACTATACATTGAACCAGAGGAGCAAATTAGTGTCAGGTAGGAATACATGAAGAATTTAACTGAGGGAGGGAGACAACTAATGCAATGAGATCAAGAGGTTTCCAGAGAAATAGGAAAAAGAGCTGAAACTTTGATGGAAATAATCATGACAGCAACAGGTGAAGAAAGAAATTAAAGGCCATCTAGCTACAATTACTGCCTTAAATATTTAAGAAATTACCATCATTTTATGCAATACTGTAAATGACCTAAATAAAAAAAAAAAAAAAAAGAGGGGACTTCAGACAATTAAGCTTTCATTTGCATGGACCAGTGCAGTGCTATTTCCCCCAGCTTGAAGTTCCCATTTCTACTTTAATAGGCCAGACAGCTCTGTGTTCTCCTTGCACTTCTAAACACAGTTTACTAACAGAGAGTAAGAAAGGTCTTATATTTATGTTTCACTCTCTAATGAACAAAAAGTAGTGTAGGAATATATATTCCCAAGGGGTTTTCCTTACTAATTGACTTAAACAGTAACTACTTGTTTCTCTAAAGTAAGAAACACAGGGTTTAATTCAATATATAGTTTTCAGGGAAGCTAACAACTGACAATTTTTGCATTTTATTAATGCCTTTTGTTTTTTTCAAAAACTAGATATCGCATTTTGAGTGCTTTATTCTCAGTGTTACTGGTTCCATTTTATTTTCATGCCATGCTTAATTTCTCTCCATAATTAAAGTATACGCTTAAAAGGGGAAAACTTTTAATATAAACTTGTCCTCTACTTTCACATTCACATAAATATTTTAAATGAGAAGAAATCTTTAGGATAATTAAATCAAAACTAACCTAAATACGCTATTTTAACAAAGATGATAAACCCCTGCTGACTGGTATTTTTCCAGAACAAAAAAAATACTACCTCCTGCTATGACTGTTCATTTTAGTAGAATTTGAAAAGTATAAATGTACTCTATCAATACTGTCAGCTTTAACCTGTCACACTTACAAGTATTAATCATAGCAACTGGAGCATCACCAGATCTCCAGCAAACACCAACAACACTAGAAAACAGTCTAAAGAAAGAAAATCAAGAACTGTAATAAAGGAAGAGGTTGATTTATTTTCAGTTTTCTCACCAGCTTATTATAAGTAATGTAGGTGTGTCCAAAAACCCTCGACTTTTACAACCAAAACAAGCAAAAGGAATAAAGTCAAGGGTTATAGTGGGTCAGATCTCTTGCTTCTCTTCCTCTGTAGTTAGTAAAAGTATACCAATTTACATTAGTTAAACTTACCCAAATTTCAATAATTTGCATCTTATTTGAGGATTTGGTCCAGTAATTTCATGGTAATAAAATATTGTAGATCAGTATTCAAAGCAGAATTCTTATGAACAAGGGACTGGAGACCACAGTTTCTTTACAAAACCTACAAATATGTCCTTATCCTGAGTTCTAAGGACATTACGGAGGAGATAAATATTCCAAAAAGAATAAGCTCTGGGAAAATCCAGTTCTATAAAAAACCCCACAGTAGTCTATGAGTGTAACATAACAAGCCTTCGCAGTAAATCCCACTGTTTTCAACACACAGTGACTATTTTATTTACATTTGTCTCCAACAGAGAGAGCTGTTTGGCCCTCCAGTCTTTAGCTTGAGTAATGAGGTACAATTAGCTTGAGTATGAGCTGCAATTGATTTTCAATCCAAATGGAGACTCAAACATGTCTTTGCACACATAAAAAGACATGTCCCACCTTCCCCACCTTCTATGTGCACAGAATCTGGCTTTTTTTTTTCTGGGAATGCCAGCTTAGAAGTTGCTACAGATAAGAACTATGGCACGGAGTGGGGGCGTTAAACATCCTTTTGTGATCCAGCAGACCAAAGGCAAAAGTTCCACTGAGTGATCCTACTTCATCCATCTTTCTAGGATTTTGGGTACATCTCGTTGCACAAGAGCAGGGAGACCATTTCAAAACTTTGGGAAGATTTATCTATTTTTGATCAGGCTGTAGCATCTTCAGCAACACGCAAAATCGGTAAATGCATGTGGAAAATAGATGCCGGTTTACACCAAAAATGAACGTTATCTGATACGTGAGGAAGTTAAACACCTTAACACATGATTTTTGTTGTACTTTTAGCAATAAGTAATGGCAATGTTCACACCTTGTGGAACTGCTTTGCTGATTAACCTAATCTCTTTGAAGTTATTTCCAAATAGAGGTGGTTCTTATCAGTCACTAGACCTTTGCTGTTAATCAGATCTTCAACGCTTAAAGGTTTATGTCTTTGTTTTCAAAATGCACTTGCTGTTTTTACTTTGCTTGAAGTAAAATATTTTATCACCTAGCCTTTTTAAGGTTATATACAGGATTAAATGTCTTCATTTCTTCACATAAATTTCCTCATATAAAGTAATCAAATGAAAGTTGATGGAAGATTCCCACATGATAAGTTATATGTGTAAATTCCTGACAACCACAGGGTAAAAAAGGAAAACTGAATTCTTAAAATAAACAAATTTGCTTCAGATCCTAAAACAGGTCACCAACAGAACCAGAAAATGAATCTCTACTAGTTTCTTCTTACTGCTAAGGTAGTAAAAAAGTAATTTGGCTTATTTTTCTTATTTATCTTTAGAAGTCCTTGGTCCTGCCAGTCCTCAGCATGCTGGATTATCAGAGCTTCTGTGGTAATCCACCTTTTCGTGGAAATGGCTGAGTAACTAAATCAAAGTATAACCCACATGCATCCTAGGACATTAATCAGCAAAAGGTATGTGGGAATAACCAGTACATAGAAGAAAAATCATTTTATGAGACAAAAGGGCAACATTATGATGATGTCATGACAGCATCATGCTTTTTTTAATCAAATAATCCTTCCATAATGTAGTTGTCTTCAGTTAATATAATTACAATCCTAGAAACATAAAATAAGACCACCCCTTTTCCTGGGCAGATGGTAGGGTGGGTGGAGTACATACATTTCAGTGAGACTTTTAAGAAATGACTATTTCTTATTATTTTCTTGACTACTCTTTTTCTTGAGAAGAAATACTGGTGATCTCACAGTCATTATAATTCAAAGAGCTCTGGAAATGCACCTACCCAAAGATACATGCATCAGTGTTTTCTCCAGACAATTTTGAGATATATATTTGTTTAGCTGTAATATAAACTACTTGCCACTCAACTTCTTTGCACATTTTGTTAAAGGGTAAATATGTTGCTCAAATCTTAGATTTCACTGGCTAAGGAGGATTAACAGAAGTCTTAGAGGTTCTCCTTGGCAGAAACTTCCAAAGGAGTACCGTATCAGATGTAGGGATCCAAATCAGGGCTCCTGATTTTCAAGTTTTATGCTGAATTACAGGTCTTTTAAAAGAAATAAATGCAATAACTTACTATGAAATTTAAAATCAGTACCCCAAATATCTTCCAGTGTGGCTAAAGTTCCAGAAAGCAGAATGGAACAAGGACACCTTCTTCTTTTCACTTACAGAGATAGTGTTATTAATCCCTGAAGAAGGGTCCTGTATTTCAGCACTCTACAGTTTAGGGGCCTGCTCTAATCCCAAATTTTAGGAAGCCATTTCTACTCTCCCTCACAGGCAATTTGATTTTTATGGGAAGTGGTAATCACTCCACCAAGATTAATTATTAGAGCCCATGATCTAATTTATGAGAATTTACAAGAAAAACAGGTTACTTACTCCACTGAATACTGAAGTATTGACACTAAGTAGATCAGATACAGCAAAATACTTATTATACAGTAATTCAGAGATTAGAACATTCAAACCTTCAGAGTTTGGGCATTCAGGGTTTGGTCTGATTCAAAGAGTGCAAGGGCTTGTGTGCTGACCTGCCATGCAACAGCAAAGGTCTATCAGGTATTTTAAGGTCTCCCTTCCAGTCAGATTTTGAACTAAGATTTTACTTTGAATCTGAAAAAGCCTTTTTTTTTTTTTTTTTCTCCTATGTCCTAGTTTGGAAAAAGTAGGATATTCTGACATACTATAAAAAAACAGGTATGAGAAAATTCTTAACCCATTCCACATAATTAGAATTCCATAAGTGCCTCAGTCCTGTTCAAATTTTCCCTATTTCCAGTCAGTGCCAACATAACATGGGATATACCCTTCATCTTGCAGGTAAAAAAAGGTTTCTAAAGCCAATTAGGATATTCACAAAAAGAAAAAAAATCATAAAAATTTAATATTCCCCACACATTTAAGAAGACCTTGCCCAAACTGGTAACAAATATATATTCAGCTGGGGCATTTATATTATCACATTATTATTTCATAAGAAGTGCAGAGCCCCTTCAGGTCTTTTGGTTTTTAAATGTTTATTGTATGTAGTCTGTAACTCCTGCTTCTCAAAGTAAAATGGCAACACAGAAGATGGTGGGTTCTATAACTGTCCAGTTAAAATCTCCTATAGTATCATCCATTTATGGGTTTGAATGCTATATAATGATTTTGCCAAATTTTTGGGTCTTCTCTTTGTATGTGGCTACAATGCTTTTGTCATGATCAAAGCAGTATTACCCAATAATAAATATATATAAAAAAAGTAATTTACAGTTTAAGTAACAATCAGTACATAAAGTAGTTTCTGTCTCAACTTTTAGTTTTGGGCAGGTTAGTTCACACAATTTTGAGGAAATGGGTGACAGTGTCAGAAAGAAATCACATTTCTCTTGGCTTCCACTGTTTTTCCTGCATCAGAGAATGCATTTTTTTCTAGTCTGTAGGATATCAAAAGACCTGGCACAGAAAAAAATGTCCCATTTAGTGACAGTAACGTATAAGGTTCAATATATACAAAGTGTATAGAGAAAGATTAAACTCTTGAATTAATTTGGTTTATGAGTCTTTGGGGTTCAAAAAGAAAAATCCATTGGTCAGGTTCTTTCCTCTGTTCATGGCACACATCAGTGTGATATATTCTGCCTAAATATCCCTTTCTTAAAACACGAGGGATTCAGTATTTTTTTTTTTCCCCCACAATTCCCTACTTAGTCTTCCTAGTTCAAACCAGTATCAGAAGGGCTAACCCTTGTGAAAATGGTAGAAAGAAAAGGAGGCCCAGCTGGTCAAATTTTAGCCCGCTGTGAACAAAAACATGCACCTCTACACAATATATTACAACAAACGTGTCAAACACCCCAAACAAGGCCCTCCTGTCTGATTAGTTTCCATGCAGACAAATTGTCAGGTACCTATTTCAAAACCAGGGCAAACACAATCCTGTCCCTAATTGTGTTCTGAATAATTGAAAACAGCTCATTAACATCTTTTGACCCTAGGCCTCCACCGGAATACTTTGATTCCGACGTGCGTTTTCTTTGAAGGTGATTCTCTCCCTGTAGTTTATGTTATGAACATCTCTCCAGCTGCAGCAGGAAGCTGAGTTTGTTGTAATGAAAGCTGAGATCCTTGCTGGACTTAAACTGTTTGAGTGCAAATTATGTTAACAGTAATAGGGACGACACAGGAAAGATAGAGGAGGGGCAAATACATCCTTTGCCTCGTTTGTCAGAGGACTCAAGTGCTCACAAAACATCAGGATATGCCACAAGGGTTACTTAAAAATTCTCCTTTTAAAAGCATTGGTACTACTTTCTCATTTAATCTTTCAGGACGACAACTAGATGTTTTTAGTTCCCTTTTGTCATTAGAAATTTTCTTCCACACACAATGACTTACAAAGCCTTAAAAGTGCTGCTAGGAAGAAAAGGCTTTGTTTAACAACCTGATTGAGCATTGGATCCAAAGTATGAAATATGCCAGTGGATCCGTCCAGGGAAAGAGTTATGCTTGTGTGACAGAGCAGTTCTTCCCACTGTGGTCAATGAGCTTCCCATGGATGCCAGGTTTTACTTTCATGGACCTTAAGGAACACGAGTTTTATTAACTACTTGCCAGTTTGGAAACCACTCAGATGAGCTCCAGGCAGCTCAAATAAAATAAATAGGCCCTACCTATAGTATATCAACCATGTCATTTGGCAAAGGCACTGGAATTGTATTTCTCCTTCTCTTCAGAGGAAATTTTGTTGGGATTTCTAGGAATAACAGGAGGATTCTCATCTTCTCAGCAAGCAGGTTGTGCTTTGTTGCAATATATGAAATTGTGCTTTGGTAGGTTGGAGAGGCTCACTGCACTCTTCTCTTGCCATCACCTGCTGCATTATTTCTAACAGGAGTCCCAAGAGCAATAGCTCATAATACCACATAATACTCCAAAGACAAATAGCTACCTTTCTGTCACTGAGGGTTATTGTTTCACGCTGTCTGAATAGCCATCAATTGCCACTGCTCAGAAAAAATTCAAAATTTTCCTTTCTCACCAAAAGGAAAATATTAAGCCCCACCTTGCTGCCATTATTCATTGATTTTCTTAGACAACTCTAAGATCTGACATCATCATTTAACCTTGTACAGCAGCTTCTCCTGCCTGAATGTATAATACTCAGATTTTCTTAAGTTATTTTATTTACCATGTTGTTTAATCTTTTTTTTTCCACACTAACCACCATTTCCTCTTTGTACCAGAGTCTAAATTACTATAACTGTCTCATTACAACGCATTTTTCTTCTTACAGGTTTAGCTAAATTATGAGCTACCAACAGCATGTCTTTACTTCATAGTTTTATTTTATGACCACAAACCTTCTGAATATTGAAAAGCTTCCATAAATTTCTCAGATATTTTATTGTGGCAGTGAACAACAACAGTTCTGGTGCTATCATTTCAAAAAATGTTATAAAAATCTAACAGTCCGATAATAAAAGATTATTGCTACCTGGTAATAAATGACTGCCAGATGACAAGATTTTAAAAGTATTTCCTGAGAGACTAATTCATTTATTTTCTACCCATTTTTTTGTCTGTTCTTTTTCAATATGAATGTTTGTGAAATTTATTTATGTCACAGCCTTCTACATTTTTCATCGTGCTTTTTCTCTCTCTTTTTTCCTTGGAACCTTTCCATTATTTCCAGATGCAAAGATAAGATAAGCAGATAACTCTGAAAATGATAATGTGTCTACTTTCTAGATTAATTAGCACTGGAGTAAGCATAGGACATAGGTACTTATTTTTTTCTTCAGAAACCATGAGAAGATCGTAATTTTCAAATATGGATAGCAATTACAAAAGTCCTTGAAAATTCTGTATTCCTACATAATTGTATTCATATTTCTAAAAAAATCTAAGTAAGTAAACTTAGAAATATATGCCACATGTTCCTGAAGGAAAAACAAAACAAAAAAAGACTTTATAAGTAATTTCCAAGGACAAACCACTCTAATATGCAGAAAAAGAAACATCAGATTGGATATCCCAAATGAGATCTGAAAGAAGAGAGAGGAATGCTCTAATCAGGTCTGTGTAAGTGCTCACCATTTTTAATAGCTTTTACACTTACCAGCTGTATGCATCCTACAGCTGTGAATCAGCACTCCCCAAAACTCAGCTTACTTTGTAAAGGACAAGCAGCACAGCTTATATCTGTGCCCTGTTGGTTTGAATAAGCAAAAGACTTTCTTGTGAAGCAAGTCTGCATTGGCAAACTTCATCCAAGTACCCTGGCAGACACAGTAAGTTTAATGCTCTGCTTCAGAATAGAAGGAATAACACATTGCTTAAATGGATGACAGAAAAACTCAGTATTATGCATCTGACAGATTATCTTATTAGTAGTTTTTGTGGGTAAGACAAGCTAGTTCAAATGATTGTGTCACAGCAATGGTACTTAATCTCAATAAAAGTATCCAACAATACTGTAAAATTAAGCTTTATGATAGTTCTCTACATACTTAGGTTTGATCAAAGTGAATACTCGGTACCATATCTGCATGGATATTCCAGTATCTTCTTTTTCCAGTCCTTTAAAAACTGCTTTTCAGTCAAGCAGGACCAGAAACAGCATATGGTCCCTTTGTTTTCTGAGATTCTTTGATGACTATTATGTCATCCTTAATTTCATCTGGCTTAATTTATTTTAAAACTATGTTTGTTGAAATAAAAAGTAATAACAGTTTGTGCCAGAGGACTGTAAAAACACTCTCCTGAATGCAAAACAACAAGCCAGATGTCAATGTGGGGGAACAGAAAGATTGATCAGTGAAATATTCCCTCCTGACACTCATAATAGATGAGTGCCCGAATTCAAGCACCAATCTTGCAGGAAACCATTTAGGTTACTGATTCCGTGAACACTGATTATCTGCTACTTCATTAAAAATATTCACAGTTCTTGTTTCAACATCTCACCTGTCGGTCATACCAGTCTCCTTCACCACAATTATTAAAACAACAAAAAAAAAGTAAGTAAAACATGTTAGAACATAATGTGTGGCTTGGGGTTTTGGGAGGGTGAAAGAGCAGATGGAGGTTCACTGCCAAAGCTCCACGTTCCTCTCCGCTCCATTTCAAATGTGTTATAACCTTACCCTTCCTCTGTCACGTAACATGTTCATTGATCATTCTTACCCACTTTGGGCTTGGTCTTAAAAGGGGCAGAGATAAATCTGAGCAGTGCTGGACACATCATCTGCTGAATGAAGTGGTGGACAGAGGGGCACTGTCTCTCTCCACAGTTCTAAACATGTGCCCCCTCAGGAACACAGTTAGCACCAGATAACAGCTACTCCCCTTTACATGCTCTTGCAGAATGGTCATTAGTCTCTTAATTATCCATTAAGTCCCATGCACACATGAATGATATGGTAGAAACAATATTTTCTTTGGTAAATTGTTTCCTGTTTTCTTCAACGAATGGAAACAACAAAGCTTAGTTTTACAGCTTTCATCTTGTTTAATTATTTCTGTCATGTCACTTTTTCAGACTAAACAATCTGTTCCATTTAACATCTCTGTTGCCTTACAATGGGCCTTCTCCAACTTATTTATATTTTATCTCATGTTTGCCATGTCACCTAAGAGGAGTAAAGAAAAAAACCACACAGAGAAAAAACACACACACAAAAAAAAACCACACCAAAAAACCCAAACAAGACAAAGAAAAGCCTTCAGCCTAAACCACAGATATTTTAAAGAAATGCCTAACTTTGAGACAGCACATGACCTTTCAATATCATTTTATCTTTTGAAATCCTCAGATTCTTTTGCTTACGGCCTTCACTGTTCAGTTATGTCTGACTTAAATTATCTTGAATGTGACTTAAGAATTGTAGCACATCCAAAACTGTTGAAGGAGTAAATAAGAGCTCTGGATGCTCAGCATTCCCAAATACCCCTTCAAGCCTTTCTCTGACATTCATATCAGATAGTGGGCACTGTGAAAGTTTAGTCTGTACAAAAATAAGTAAGCAGTAGCATCAGGGCATGAAAATTTGACTTGCTTCTTATAAATATATTCTACACACTCATGAAGGTCAAGCTTCTGTTCCTTGTGAGGTTCTGATACTGATCTCTACATGTTTTCCTCCAAACTGTCTCACCTGTCTGATAATCTTTAGTTTTGGAAATAAAATGTTCTGTGGGGAAGGCCTGAAACAGCTCTGTCCATCTGTCATTCCTTCTAAAAGGATCTCATTTGAAATGACACCAAGTCTAGGCTAGATATCTTAACCGTGTTTTGAAGGCAGCATGGAGCTCCATGGATCTGAGTCATGTACCTGAAAAATTCTTGCACCAGTTGGGGCCTGATGTGGAACTTCTCAGACACTGGACTGTCATTCAATCTTTATTGTCTTGTTAGTGTTGCCTGATACAAAATAGTTATGACAAGTATATTTAAATACTTGTTTTGTAGTTTTTCTATAAATTCAGCTTTCCACTGTATATCTCTAACATAGATCATTTAATACACTCACGTTCTATCAACCTCTCTGTGCTCCATTTACTAGCACAGTTATACCCTCTGTCTTTTCAGTCCTTTTACCAGAGGTTGTGTCTTTTCCATGCCTGAAGGCTTACTCCTCTGAAATAGGATTTTATTTCTCAAATGTCCTACTTTTAATATTATTAAACCTCCCCTCCCAAACTTCCCTTGAAACCTTCTCCAGCCCCCTCTTAATCAGACAACAAGCACATGAATAATCTGCCCACAACAAATTTTAAAGTTTCTGTGCAGAACAGTCAAGCCACTCTGTGGATTTTCTACAAAAGATTTTATGGAGAAATAAATTATATTAGATTATACTTCACTTGTAAACCATATTTGAACATAAACCTCCTGATGGTAAAGGTCAGGATTGTACATTAACCCTTTGAACCAGATATCCCCTTTGAAAGATGAAAGTTTGGCAGTAAATGGACTTAAAAGTTTTTGAATTATTTTGCATTTAAATCATGGATTTCTTATTTTCATCCACCATTAACCTAATTGATCTCATTTAAACATGCAAATTGTGGCAGTGAACTTTCATGTTCTCAGATATTGTTCTTTACTGTTTACAGTACGTATCCTTTATGTTTCATTTCTTGCAAGCATTTGCTAATATGAAAACCTTAAAAAAGATAATTTTACTTATTAACACAGTGCTTACATAATTATTGAGCTATATAATTAAATAAAATAACTTCATATTTAATTTTCATCCGATATGAAGAGATGTACATATACTGAAACTGTAGCTTTCAAACTGCATTCTTATTATTACAATTTTTAACTATGTCTTGCACCGTTAAATATAGAAATATCCCCCCCTTAAGGGAGATAGAATGGAAAGGTGGTCCTTAAAGTGTGGTAGTAACAATGAGATACATTTATTGTCCATATTAACATTCACAGTGGGATTCGAGAATAAATACATAATAATAACTAAAAAAAAAAAGAAAAACACCAAACAAAAAACCCCAAACAAAAATCAAAACCTGTTTGGGTTGGTTGAGTATCACAATGGGTGAGTCTTGGGTGGAAACCTGAATGTGTATAAAGGCTAAATTTAAGTAACACGGAGTGAACTGGAAGACATTGAAATTCTCTCGTTCCTAAGGCCACAGCAGTCCAGCAGAACATCTTAATGGAAAGAGAAAATCAGGAACACCACTCATAGAGTTGACCTCTAAAGGATGAGAGCATCAGTTGAAGAAACTGTACCTCTCTTTCAGACTCAGGTAGCAAGAAAACATCCAGATTTTCCTCATGAGCTTCTAAAGGATCTAACCAGCTTGCAGGTTTTCACTGAAGTGAAGGAAATCCCTGCTTGCTTAGGCTTACAGAGACTCTCTATGATCAGAGAGAGAGGCTTTGTAAGGGACCAAAGTCCCATCTGCACATCACAGACTATACAGCCCTCTTGCTTTTTTTAGGCTGGGGGAAAAAAAACAAAAACAAACGGCTTTGATCAATAAGACCATCTAAGTTGGGAGATACAGAAACCCACTTGAAAAGTTGGTTTGAGATCTAAGAACCGGAGGTCCTTTCCTCCTGTTCTGTACAGATGGAGCACATCCTGAAAACAATGTTGCAACAGTCAAGCCCAGGTGGTCAAGATGCTTGGTGGTATCTTATACTAACTAGCTGCGACCCTCCATCAACTCAGGATGGGAAGTACACTTCATTGCTAAGGATAAAAGGACATATGTAAAAAAGATCCCTGGGATATACCAGCACAGCAGCAAACCCTGGCACTCTTTGGTGTCTTGTAGCCGAGACACCCACAGTCCTGATAAATCACTCAAAACCCCACAACTGTTCTGGGTTTCCCTCCTGTGGTCTATTGTTTACACCTGGCTTTGTCCCATTATCAGAATGACTGATAAGAGATGACAGTCTGATAATGACTTAGTGACTTCCAAAAGGCTGGGCCTGCAGACTGTTCCCTCAATAAAAGAATCCACAGCCTAAATGCATCCAGTCTGCAGAGCTGAATATAAGGATTCTTGAGGAATTAAAGCATTAAAGCCATCAAAAGCGTTAGGAGTATATCAGTTTAGAACAAAACAATTCTGCAGTTCTGCTTCCTCAAAGGGAAATTTTCTTTTCCATCGGTTATGAGCAGAATGCAATCGGATGAGCCGTGCCAGAGAATGTGCCACTGTACCTGTGCCTCCATGCTACTCTTGGAAGAAGGTTAAAGCTTGGGATATTGGCCACCTTCCACAAATCCCAGAGGTCTCTGAGGTATCACAGTTCCCAAACACGGAAATTGTAATAATATAAAATGGTTATACCAAGAAAGCAAATCATGCTTGTTTGGAATTGAGAACCGCAAAGCCCTGGATGTGTAAATCCAAAGTTCTTTGTGGCCCTAGGGAATTATGCCCTTGGAAAATCCATGTCTTTTCAGTGTATCAGAAGTTACAGAATTGTGTGGTTAAGCTCACTGACTAAAGTTATCATTAGATAGACATGTTCTCTCATGGCAACATCAAATCTCATAAGCATTCCGACTACTTTCACTCCTTACTCAACATACAGTCTATCTCTTTGTTTGAGCTGGTCTAAATATTTTGGTGCCCTGTTAAATGAAATACTGGAAGGCTGTGACACCTTATAGTCCTAGTTAGTAAACCATTTTCTGACCCTGGGGAAAAATGTGTTCACTTTGGAAAAACGTGTTCTCTGCTTAGACAGTACAAGCTACTTCCAAAAAAGGAAAATGTGCCTTTTTTTCCTAAAGTATGTATACCACTTAACTCTGGGGTAGTTCTGGGAGACACACCACAAGCTAAAAAAATAAAATAAAAAGAATTAAATAATTCTGAAGCGAAGGAAAAAAGGAGATAGGCCAAAGTGCAAAAGCAAAAATTTTTTTTTAAGCACAAAGTTGGGGAAAATAACTAAATTAAGTAAAAAGAAGGGAGTAAAAGAAAATTAAAATCTTATATCAGTTGAACAGCTTCAAAAAAGACAAACTGCCAAAGAGGTGAAAGAAAATTAATGTGTGATGCATATTTTACTCATTTACAGTAGAGAGGGGCCATGTGTAGGCCACAGGCAAAGCTGTTTCTTCCTCCTCACCCCCCTCATCACAGGTAAGAGATGTCCCAATTTGTGTGCTTTTGCATGGGCACACATCTGCCCCTTGTGAGCCACAAAAAGACAGCAAGTCCAGGCTGAGCCACCTTCTGTATTTAACATGTGACTAATTCATTAGAATTGAACATTAAGACTTAAGGAAGACAGTTTTTTGTCTCTAAATACTGTTCTGATGGGCAGCTCCAAGTGTTTTAGGCAGGTGTCATAGACAAAAGAGTCAAGCAGTCAAATATGCACGACCCTTCTCTTGCCTTTATTTGCAATGCCTTATTTGGCACAGCACTATATGAATGTATACAACAAGATGTACTATTTAATGTCTTAAATTTTCACATATTCACACACATTTTTACTGATTTTTATTCAGAATGTGCAATTTCAGAAACTGTTTTCCAAGAAAAACTTGAAACCAGCCAAGTGAAGAGAACGGGCTAAACTCTCTCAGTGAGCATCAGGTAATGAAGTTCTTTGACAAAATCACACTGCTTTGCACCAGCAGAAATTCCAGACCCCTCTTGCCATCAGAGTAACCTCCATTTGTTACTACATCTGGTGTCAGAGTAGCACACTGTTGTTAGACACACACGCACACCCCGTGCTCTACATGGCTGCACAAGGGCACAGCTGATCTGCTGATCTGTGGTCTGCAGCACTCAGGGTGCTTTGTTTACCTAATGCAAAATCAATAAGTTTATTTCCAGGACAGCAATTCCAACATTCTCTTGAAACAGCTGCCTAATTTTAAAGTCAAGTTCAGATGCTCACTGCAAAAGAATCTAATAGCAACCCACAGAAGAAGAAACCGCCTCTCAGACAAACACGTTGGAACAGCCTGTAGAAAGCTATAGACTTGTCAGACCAACAATTCACTGCACATCTGTGTCTGCCAATATAGAATTTACTCAAAATTGCCTCTCTAGACACTTCTTTACATAACACATATTTAGCTTATTAGTGCTGCCATTTGGGAGTGTGGTCAGCTTTTGAGCAAAATCTCACTGAGTCCATTAGCTCGGATCACATCACAGCTGCCATTTTAGGATCACGATGATTAGGTTTGAAGTTCAAATGATTTGATTTCACTTTAAAGCTTCAAAAGCAGCCTCTGGGGTAGATTTACACAATTAATTTTTACTGAGGTCTGCTGGGTAATTCACTGTAGTCAGAGAATCTTCACTAAGGTAAGGTAATTACCACTGGGTAATTTTACGGCACTCTCTTCAGTACGAAGCAACATGCTGGCTGACCTGCTCAGATAAGACCTGGGAGAAAGTAAAACTGCTGCTTTTGGGAATCAAAATGTGTATGAGACACTGAGGAGGGATGAGAAGAATTCACTCACTTCCTAGATGCGGACCAGAAGCTGTACATGCCCTCAAAATGTCTTTTCAGGAGGGTGCATGAGGACTTACAACCTCGTAAATATTGTACTGAGAAGCTTTCAAAATCGAAGTGCTGTACCCATGATTCTTTAAAACAGGAACAAAGAATGCAGTCTTTGTTTAGTTTGAACACAGACGTAAACAATGAAATTAAATATCCCTTTGAGATTTGTATTTATCACTTACAAGAAACACTTGCTAACAATCAGTGGCAGCTAGGCTGACAGGCAGACTTCAGAGCAAAACCAGAGGGGATACAAGTCTATTTTAAGTTTACTATTGACAGTAAGGGTCAGAGGAAAAATAAACTCAGCAAGCAGTGTCATGCTACCACAAACCTCTGCTGGCCAAGCAGAAACTAAATTACAACCAAACATTTCATACAACAGAAAGACTTGGGCAATTGGGCTGCCCTGCAGTTCACAGAGCACAACATACACATGAACAAGATTAAGCACAAGTGAGACACAACATAAATAACAAATAAATCAGAAGCTTGGAGGAGCTAATTATCCCATACTCTGGAGTGGGGCACATTATGCTTATTCCTATTATTTTAATATTTCGAGTCTGCAAAATTAATCTGGCCAATCCTGTGAAAACAAGAACTGATCATACTCTCCTTCAAGATATCCTTCTTTTAGTCAAGGTATAAATAATACAGATAATATCAAATACCAGACTGAACTTTAAGAATGAAAGAGCAGCAGAAGGACTTAGATGCTATTTCTATCAAAAACATTTTGTTATATAAGCATATGATAAAAGAAAATAAAAATATTTTTATTGCAAAAGTTTAGTCCTCAGCTTCATTTCGTATACTGGAGTCCTGCTGGGGAAAGCTGATTTGACTGCTGTATCACTTTAATAAAAACTAAAATTTGTGTAAGAGGAAGAGGAGGGAACAAAGCATATTCCATATCAATATTGCTTCTGATGGCTTTCATTTTAAGTTTACTTCCTACTACAGCTGATGATAAAAGCAGCTGTGTGGACTCAAAAGTACCTCTATCTACATCTCTCCATAGACTAATTACAAATATCTGTTCCATATCGTCTCAGCATCTAAGACAGATTTAATTTTATTCTACCTTTCACTCGGCATAAATAAAAACCTGTCATTCCAACCATTATTTTGCTTTCCTTTTTCTCTACCTATCATCCACTGGATGCAAACACGGTCCTGTAATTCCCACTGTTCTATTGTTTTCCTATTCTTTGGTTTTTGTTTGTTTTGATGGAGCCACAAATGTTTTGTCCATTGTCGGGGCCAGTTGTTTGAAACAAACAAGACTTTTCAAATTTCAAGCATAATTATGCAGGACAGAAATGGTCAGAGAAGTTCTTATTGCCCTTTTCTTATAACTGGTGATGATACACTGATAATTCATAGGGGGCATCCATGTACCAGAAATAAAATTTTTCAGATTTTAAGAAGGCATTTAAAAATCAGGTGCAGCTCTAGTGGGTGATACTTCATCATCATTGCTCATCTGTTCTCTGCCAAAATGATGCTCCCCAGTGCTGTTCTGCTTGGCCATTGTAAGGTACTTGATTATCATTCTCCCATAGCTCTCTGCTCATCTGATACATCTCTGGGGCATTCAGAACAAGTGCCCTACTTGTGGCAATGCCACACTACTTGGTTGTAATTTTGGAGCCTACAGATTAACAAATTCTCCTGACTTTTCTCATGAAGTCCCATAATTAACCTCTTTTGCCGGCACTATTTTGAACTGCTGCAAGGTGGCATTGAGGGTACATACTGGGTCAGGTTCCACGGGGTGCTGTGAGCATCCTTCTCATTAATACAAACAGGATGTCTCTTGTATGTTTGAAGTCTTATGGATTGATGGAAGAAAGTCAGCAGCTTCCAGTGACTGCAGTAACACCCAAGTGATGGTGAGCAACACCAGCAGAATAAAATTAAAGGACCCAGTTCCAGTGCAATGTTCTCCATTCAGTGTATTAGAGATTGCTCTAGTAGATAATTTTTCCCCTCTTTTTCATTCAAGACTCTCTGATGAACCACATCAGCAGTTCCCTGAATCTTCTTCTCTTTATAAAAAAACTTCCTTTTGAAACTTGCCCAGCATTAAGACTTCTGAGTATGTTAATCATGGAGATGTAGGTGGTAAAGAAAAGGACAATAACAGGCTGTTCTTACTCTCTTTTTCACCAAATGGAATACTTCTTTCTCCATAGCTTTAAATGGTAGTTCCACCCTCTCTTCTAAACCTCAGTTTCCTCTGGCACATTTCTTACTTCTCTTTCCATGTATGATGACTGTATAAGTGCTGAAGAGTATTAAATTGCTTAGTGGAAAATTAATGAAGAAAGCAGGAATGACAGACAACAATCACTTATGTGTTGTGGCTTTTGATAAGTTGGCAGTCTGAGTGGGCAGTAAAATGAAGCACATGAGTAATTGTAAATTACTCAAATTGCAGCTTGGCCTTTTTGGAGAACTTCAATGAACCCAGAGAAGAGAGAAAAGGGTCTTGCTGAAAGCATGAAGCAACAGGCATAAAGGGAGATGCACCTCACAGCTATTTAGCAAGGAAGTGTCTTGCTACCAAGGGTGTGAATTGGAAGGAAACAACAAATATTCAAGAAGCTTTATGTATGGCTTCTTTGCCTTATGATGCTCACGCAAACCAGAACCCTTCCTTTATCTTCAATCACATTACATTGCAGCCACCAGGGCTAAGTTTAAACCTTGTGTAGCTTGTGTGCTATTTCTGTATCTACTGATCCATTCAATTTGGTTCATCTGCTGTGGTGCCAACACCTTGAGCAGGGCACCAAAGGAAGAGCAAGGAATTTGGAAGCGAAGGCACGGGCAAGTTCAGTGGCTGATGGTTGTGCAGTTTAGAATTCAAGGAAGTAAAGCTATTAAGGATCCACATCTCCAGCACAGATGCATTTGAACACATTAAGGAAGGTGTTTAATACCCATTTGGTGAAGAAAGGCTCTGACCTCCCTCAGTAAAATGTGTATCACGTATGCTAACATTTTAGCACGTGTGCTAATCCACATATTCTTAACTTTCAGACTTTTTTTGCAGATGGCATTTTTAGCAAAACTGTCAGCTTCCATGCATCGAGGACTTTTGCCGTTACTGCATTTCACATGTGCTACAAGTCTTAAAATGCTCATAGAAATATCCCTGTTTGGAAACAAGTTACATATGCCAGCAGTCCTTGACATGGTATCTTGGGAACTCGTTGCAATTACTGAATGCTTGTCTGCTTTGTGGACAGCCCTGTCTGCTTTCTAACAGGTTGATTACACCTAGCCTAGAAACAGATTCATGAAAGGTCCTGCTCCCTTCCCCTGTTCTGACATTATTTTGCAGGTGTCTGGTTTTGCTAGCTGGCAGTGAGATGTGCAGGTGTTCTGCAGGAATCCACATAGCTGTACCCTGAAGAACGGTGGATATCATGCAAGTGCATAGGAAAATGTCAACTGATGGTGAAAAGGTGTTCTCTTGAGCGTCTCACAGTTTATAAGTGAAAAGAAACACTGACTCAAAAGACAACATGACTTCAGAGTAGGGCACACAGATAAAAAGGCAGGCTCATTCAACTTTGAAACAATGCACTGTGGAAAACATCGTCAGAAATGCTATTTGAAAAAAAAAAAAAAGCCAGTATATTAAGATACAAAACAACTGAAGTTTGGATTATCTAGACTAACATCCTGTGCAGACCAAGCACAAATATAAATTCTAAAGGGCCTTTCCTCGTGGACTTGTGTTATTAACAAAATTACAGAGTTTCATTGGCAGAATTCAACATTATTGAGGCAATCTGCTGCAAACTTTGCTTATCTATACCCTTGTTTCAAGTTTCTAGATACTTTCAAGGAAAACTGGGCACTAGGATGTTCTTGATGTTTAATAATATTTTCTCACACTGCTTCAATGATAAACAGAACCAACAAATGCATTTTCTCTCTAGTATTTCTCAAAGCAAACCAAGAACTTAGTCCCACAGTGATTTCACTGGTAAAGCTTTCATTACACTTTTTAGAGTAACTCCTGTAAAAATAAAAGAAAATCCCCAAACCAACCAACCAACCAAATACAATCCACAGAATCTGGCTAAAAGAAAGATGTTATCTATCCGCACAATACCAGAGATTTTCCCCCAGTAGAAACCCTGAAACAAAACAGAACCACAAAAGCAAGCATTTATAACATGTATTACTTACAGTGTATTTCTAGAACCTGCATTGCTATCTGAGGTGTAGAGTTTAGGGACTCATGATCTACTCTGCAACTTACAACTGCACCATCATCATTGCGATCTGCTAAGAAATCCAGCGTGCTGCTGACTGTGAATGTTTTGCGGTTTGCATCTTCTTCTTTTAAATATTTAACATCTGAAAGAAAGAAAAAACAAACGGTTTTCCCTCCAGTGTTTTCAGGAAAAGCAGTACCAGCATTAGACAGCTAAATTATCTACCACACTTGTGGAAAAAAACCCACCCCTTTCTTATCTGTATTGATCTCTTTAATATAAAAGTAAAGAGACTGTAGTTATTCCTCATTTTCTGTCATTGTCATGTTGACATATTGAAAAAGAAAATTTTAAAATTGGTTCCATGATACTGCATTCAAGCAGAAATTCCATTCACTTTTATCTCCTAAATGTTTATTTGATATAAATGTTCTCTGCAGGTCAACAGAAAAAATGTGGTCTCCTCCCACTCTCATTATCTTACATATTCACAGTGCCACTAAATATCAAATTTTCCAATTTTCATGCCTACAATCTTTCACAATAACATAATGTAAGAATATTACTGAAGGCATGTGCATGTAGTCAGATTAATCCTGTGCTTACTTTGTTCCTTGCTTATTCTGTTGCTTGGTTAGAATTATGCTAATTTACGAATAAAACTAAAACAAGGTACAGTCATCAGTGGTTATGAACAACTGTAAATAGAGCATGCAATAGTATTTACTGGAATCCACAGACAAGTCCCAAGAAGACGAGAAATAAAATTACTTCAGAGACCTTACACTGACTCTTCTATATCCAATTCTAAATTGACCTACTGCTTTTGTGCAGATTCAGTTAAAAACCTGACAGTTTTCAGCCCAGGGAGTAGAGTGCAAGGAGCCTACATCTATGCTTAAGAAGTATGAACTCAGCTCAAAGTTCAGGTTCAAATTCAGAACATTTCATTGTAGGACATACATGTTAGCACTGAAGATCCAAAAGACTGAGCATTTATGCTGAAATATTTCAATGTATTAACTGCAACATGAGATCTTCTTAAACATACTTTAGAATTGTTTTACTTGGTTTCCAGTTAGTTATAATACTTATTGATCTTAGCTTATTTCAGAAAAATTGTAAGCTTGTTATATTGATTTATTGCAATGAAAGCTTGAAAAGACACATATAAATACTTAAACAAATATATAAAATTACACTGAGATTGCATATATCCTCTGTGTCCTGAAAAAAAAAGTGAGAGTTTCAGTTTTACAAATTGAACTAAATCCCACTAGAGAAGAAGATGACCTGAATAAAATTTCCATGAAATATCAATTTTAGAAAGCAAATCTTCAAATGGCTTTAGCTACACCTTTTTAGATTAAGAATACCAGCCAGTCTTTTTCATTGTCTCCAGATAGATGGAAGACACCTTGTACTTATACAATTTCCATTTTTCCCTAAGAAATAATTATGTCTTTCATTTTTCTGCCTGTTTGTTGCTAAACTTTAAACATTTCAATTTCTGCCATGGTCACTACTAATGTTTAGGGACCAGTAAATGAGAAAAATATTGACAGGGCTAAAGCAAAATTCTTATAATCAAACAACAAATATTTAAAGCAAGCACATGAACTTTTCTTCCCAGAGTTAGGTTTCCAAATTTAATAAGCACGTATAGAGATAGCCTTCTGCTTATATGCAATGTGCACATCCCTTTGCTTACTGTCTTCAGATGGAGGACAGAAGGCCCCTGAAAACAACAGCAACTTTAATTTTAGTGAGAGGTTGTGAATTCTTAATCCTTTAGAAAAACACAGGCAGTTAATTTCCTAAATGGATATTTAGAAGTCTTTCTCTAGGCATTTATGGTTTGGAAGAGTTCATATATAAATTATTGACATCCTCATCAACAGAAACAATTAGCTTGTCCTCCTCATCAGCTCTATTTTCTTATGTGGTTCTTCATTGGAAAATGAAGGTGGGATTGTGGTATGTGCTGCTCTGTAAGCCCACCTGGATGCAAGAGCACTGGAGATCAAGTATAGGGTATGCTACCATTCAGAATATTTATCCAGGGTTTTTACCAGAATTTTTAAATATGTCAGTTGTAGTCCATTGTTTTGCTTATTTTCTTGCTCTCTCCTAACACTCCCTTGAAGAAAGGTTCCAAAAAAAAAAAAAAAAATCCATTACAAGAGCACTTTCTCCAGAAAAAAACATAATGGAACAGGTTGGGGGATGGCTAGATGCAGAGTAGATTTATAGAGGAGGAACTAAGGGTCTTGAGGACAGGTTAAACATTGAACAACAGTGTGCCTTTGCTGTCTTGCATTATTAATAGCACAGCCAGAAAGTCAAGGGAAATGATTCTTCTCCTCTGTTTAGGACTTGTGTGACTGCATCCAGAGGAGCAGGCCAGCTTTGGGCCTTCTGGTACAAAAAAACATGTCAACAAACCAGAGTAGGTTCAGCCAAAACCCACGGAGATGGCCAGTGGAGAGAGCATACAATGTACAAGGACAGCTTAAGGTAGTTGAGATTGACTAGCCTGAGGAAGAGAAGACTAAAACCAGATCAAAAAAAGTACCTAAAGCATGGTAAAAAGAAGAAAAGGAAAAGCCAGAGCCCTCTCAGAGGTGCATAGCAAAAGTTGCAGGGCAACAAACATAATTTACACTGAGGCAAATTCCGATTATGTATCATAAAATATCTACATATAATGAAAATGCTCCACAAACAGGGCTTTAAAATGCTGAAATATCTCGCCCAGGCAGGCTATGGAATCTATGTCCTGGGAGATTTTTCCAAACTGAACAGGAGAAGGTCTTCAGCCACCTGATCTAACCTTTGAACAGAGGCTGGGCCATATGAAAAATCTAAGAGCCAGTCATGGCCCTGCTTCCATGACTGTCAGATAGGGGCACACACAGATATGCTTTTATTAATTAATACTGGTTTATATATCATAAGTATAGATGTTTGATAGTGAAAATAATAAATGGAAATGATGAAATGTCCATCTCAGGTAACATCATCCATTGTTCACTACAAGCTATTTATAAAAGCACAAACCTGTAACATTCACATAGAAACATTCATCTTTTAAAAAGGCAGTATTTCTGGCTTTACATGGCAGATGTAATTTCTGTTTATATTTAAACTCAAGTTCTGACATGAAATGGCTCTTTTATCTAAAAAAAAATTCATCTTTGGTTCAGAGGTTTATCAAGACAAAATGTTCAGTGCCTCTCTGAATTCTTTGTGTGTACTAAAAATATATAAACTAATTCAAAATATCTTAATCTTTTGTAACAAAATAAACTTATATTATTTATTTTTAAAGCCTAACTTTGATGGGGAAAAAAAAAACTATGGAAATATTCCTGAAACCTGAAAATAATTCTTTATATAATATTATTGAAACAGCATTTAACAAGTTGTGTTGAAAAAATAGGCAATTCCAAAATGAAAAATATGCATTTATCTTCTCCAGTATTTTTCCTTTTAATAATCTTCCAGAAATGGCACCAGAAGGATACTTTGCTGATCACTTTGTTAAGTTGATGCATATATAAGTGACAGAATGCCAAAGGAAAAGGTGTGGTACCCAGTGCTTCACATTCAGTCTCTCTCATCACTAACACTTACTTCATCAAACAGTATTCCTTTACCAGATGATGATTCCTTTTTTGAGTAATAGCAGTGGAGCTACAATTTTAGAATGGCTTTTTCCCCTTTGGTGCAACTCTGATCTCGATGCATCATTTATATTCGTTTGCACCACGTATAATACACTGTAACACAATTGGATTTACTGGTGCTAGACAGAAGAACTCCTAACCTTTAATGTCAGCTGCATTAGCATATAATTTCATATCTATTTTCTCAGATTTATCATTTCACCTTTTACACTGCACAAAGCTAATGTAACTTCTGCTGATGCCACTGCAGACCGGTTAGGTTATTTTATTTCTAACCTTTGTGAAATGGCAATGTGCTCTTCAGAAGACCTAGAAAACTAAACTGAAATGAATTTGCTCAGTACTTTCCTCTGAGTTCTGGTTGTTGGGTTTTTTTTCCCCTTTACTGTTCTTTTTCATACATTTTTTGGTTCCTTCCCCCTCTTTTTTTTTTTTTTTTTTTTTTTTTTTAATTCTCTGTAGGAACTCTTGAGAAGAGCAAAACAAAGAGTCAATTGCTTGCTGGCTTCAATTACATGTCAGCTGAAAGAAAGGCAAAATTATTACACCAGATCTTAAAACATAATTTTTAAAATAACATCTTTTCAAATGTGTTGCCTTGTTGTAAGGTTGACTGTATCAGTATTTCTCTTAAAGTACTGACATTCCTTGGAGTCATTTCTAATCTCTAAATGCCTTGAATGTATATAGTCATCCTGCCATCTTTTTTGGATGACAGAATCTATACTGTGCCATGTGCATCTGCTGTACTGTTAAATTCTTCTTTCTAACTACACGTGATTAGGTGCTGCATTTCTTTCATCCACTTCCTCAAATTGACAAAAGAATTTTTCTCCATTTCCTCATTGTCTATCCTTGTTTCAAGTTTTCAAACACATTTCAAATTATCCCAGTCTAAAATTCTTGTTTCTTTCAACACTATTCTCATTTTCGCTGGAAATACAAAGGCACTTCTCAAATGGACTGGATTCCTTATACAATCCACTGTAATCTCCTTTATTTACCAATTCTATAACCCAGCTCTGGTTTTGCACGTTGAACTGTGGCAGAGAACAGTAAAGGAAGATAAATGGATTCTGTAATTAATGCTGTAACTTTTCTTGAGGCGGTTTATTGAGCTAACAGAATCCAAAATATTAGACAAACATGAGACAAAGCAGATAATAGTGTTGGTTTGGGGTTTTTTTGGTGTTTGGTTGTTTGGTTTTGGGTTTTTTTTAAAGCTACACAGAAAAGGTGGACTTTGAATCATCGACTGATCTGGTCTTATAGCAGAATGAATAGAGGTGTCATGAATAAATGTCAATACCTTATCCTTTTTATTCATCTACATTATAATGGGCACCTCAATTGGCTTATGGATATGACTAAGCCTTCTGCTGTGGGAAGCTCTCTTTACTCACTCATCCACCAATAAGGATTTAAAACTATCCCAGCACTGATAAGAATGTGAACTAGAAAACTAAGTTCTAAGCAAAGAATGTACAAAGGGAAAGAGAAGCAAGAAAAAAAAATGAATAGATTTTATATGCAGCTCTTTCCTAGCTTGCTGCATCCTCAAAGGCAAATCCTTGCTGTCAGCTTTGGTTTTAGCCACTACTGACTTTTCAGTTACAGCAGACTTTGTCCAACTCTCCCTGTGCAGTTTTCCTGATCCCCTTTAAAGTCCACCTTCTCACCACAGACCATCACCATCGTTGCTTCTGCTGTAGATTCCCAGTTTCCCAGATGAGACTCCCTCAATTGCTACACCCCGACTTTTCCTCAGCAGAGCAGGCTCCATGGCTCCCCTATGGCAAGTGCCATCTCCTGTGTCCTCCAGATGGTCCTGCCTCACCCGGTCACTTTATTTTGAGGGGTGCAATAAATAAATAACATCAATATGGCAACTGACTGCATCAGACACACTTCATATTAGAATGGCAAAAAGAAATGGAGAGGTAAAACATCAGGGGTGGGCGGTATGACTGTGATAACAATAATTCACAAAACATTTTTCCATCGAGCCTCACAGTTGAGCTTGTTATGCTGAACAGAGTTCTGAGCAATTCAAAACATCAGTTTTTACCATTTGAAGAAACAATAAAAAGATGGTTATATGACCATTTGCAAGCAATTACCTTGTCTATGTACTATCCCCTATTTATTTCATGACTCAATATGAGAAGCTTTACAAACACAAATTAAAAAACATAATTCTAAAGGATGCATAGTTTTGAAAACTGGACCAAATTACACCAAAGTCCTTTTAAATACCTTTAACTTCTTTGTCGTTCTTGAACCATCTGATATCAGCTGCTGGTTTACTACCAGATGTCTTGCAAGTGAGCTGCATCCTCTCTCCCTCCATAACTGGTGAGGTAAATCCAGTAATTTGCGGCTTCTCAGGAACACCTAACAAAGAAACAAGAAAAATGTCTCTGATAGAGTCAGCTACTGCCATGAGTACCTGACCAGCCTAAAGTTCACTTCTTCATATGCTCTAAACCCTGGAAACAGGATCATTAATTCCTCATGCCTTGTCAGTGAAGCCTTTATCCTACTGTAAATCAACTGTCAATCTGAACAGTAGTCGATTCTAAATAGAGAAAGAAAACAGAAATTAACCCGGTTTTCTAAGAGAAACAGATTGCATTTTAATAAATATCTTATCTATGTATATTCTGCATGCAGGTCTAGTCTGACTTGTTATAATGTTTAAACCACTCTGCACAGCAAGCAGGATGACAAAGCACATTAGAAGCACAGCTGTGAGAATGAAACATAACTGGCAACAAAAAGCTGAGCTGACCTAAGTTCAGAACAGATGTTTAAACCTGAATAATGAAGACTTTAATACAAAATCCAGGGAGAAGGGAGGATGAAAATAAATACAGGTGTCACTTTATCTTCAGAGAACACAAAACCAAAACATCAAGAGGTACAATCAGAGCTCCTTTGGCTATGGAGAGTTTTTCAGATGAATCCAAGTCCTTTGGAAGAGGTTATATGATTTGTGTTTTTTCAGTGAACCACAAATGATTAAAAAAAAAATATGAAGAGAATTGGGAAAGTTTTGATCACTACCTGTATAAATCCAATTAACTTATGAAAACACAAGCATAAGTTATTTCAAAATAATACTGAAGACTGCAATTTTAAAATCTCAAAAAATGTCAGTTATGACTTGCATCTACAGTGCTATGAGGCATTCATATTTGTGGCTGCATAAAGGGATCACTCACAGTAATTGGTCCTATGCCCTGTATTTCATAATTTGGGTTTTTTACATCTCTTTACCAAGATGACAGATTATGTATATAAAAAGAAAGCAGCATTACCTCTTGCATAACACATTTCTGTCATAAATCTATTCCTCTCTTTCAGGACAGGAAATGGTGTCTGCTATAATACCTTAGCACTTAAATCTTCTAATCAATAACAGAGCAGTCAATAAAGACATTATTGGTACATAAAGGGATAGTTTATCTGATTAAAAGATGTAATTTCAATGAAAAAGTTCCCCTTCTACAACAGAAAATGTCCAAAGAGTTTAGAATGTTATTTTGAAAATGACAAATACAAAATGATAAAGACAGGAATCTTAAATGCAGCAGCTTTCTTTCCTGGAAGGTGAGTAGCTGATGTTGGTAACACTCCATGAAACCCTCCCCTAAAATGAAGATAAAACTTACAGGACTGTGAAAGATCAAGTTACTTTTGTTAATAAATACTAGCCAGATGGGCTTTTTTTTGTCTTTGTAACACCTTTCTACATCTTTCTGCCATTTAACATTTTGAGCTGGTGTATTCATCAGTTGTTTAGATCATGAAACGCCTCTCTATAGAAAGGAAGATTAAGCACAGGCAGTTGCTATTCCAGAATATTCTGCTTTGAGTGGGTACTTTTTGTCCTTAATGGCAAACTTGTGAAGATTCTTGTAAAATAGTCTCGTAGGGACTGAAAGGGAGATGTATTTCATATCCTAAGCACAAAACCAATTCCCTGGCTGGATGAATGTGAATATTACTGGCACAGAGAATACCTTACATTAGTCCTATTAAATTCAACTGTCTGCCTATCTCTGTATAAAAATAAAACAAAAAGAAAGAAAGAGTCATGTTCAGGGACAGGAAAAAAAAAAGGAGAAAAGAATAAAAATCAATCTCTAAAATCATATAACCTCTTAGGTACGCAGGTGTGTTGCGATGAACTACGGCAATTTCGGCTGATTGGGCTACTGACATTCATAGACTCATATAAAGCTTGGAGCAGAAACTTTATTTCCTGGGCATCTCTTGAAATCTATTGCTTTTCTATGTGTATCTATAACCTTTGGGGAAAACAGCAGAGCACTTAAGAGGATAAAGCACAAAAGAAGCAGCAAACCCAGTGAAAATTTGCACTTTATAAACCAAAGAAAACCCCAAAAAAGACAGCAGAATGAGCCAAGAAAATGCACAGCTAAGGAGAAGTGATAAAGCTCTAAAGCCCATTTTGATTTCATGCTTTCTGATTTTCTCCTCTTTGCCCTGTACAATACATTGTTAGGAGACGAACACATGCACCTTCTTCGCAGTTCTGGCGCTCAGGATGTGGAGGTTATGATGTCCACTTTATGGAGCTCTCACACCTTAGTGTTTGTGTGCTCCCTAATTCATTATCCTGCCGACAGCGCAAACAGCAAGAGGCATGTTATTTTTCAGCACAGCAATATAAAACAATAAACATCAGGGAAACCAGATCAGACATTTACATTTATCTTCTGCCAAGCTTTAGAGAAGTTCATCCTTATCATAATTTGCCAAAGCCTGAGGAGTTGAACACTTGCTTCTTTATACTCACCGAGAACGGTAAGAAAAGCCTTGGAAGTTTTGACAGGCATAGTGAACAAAGAGCAGGTGTACTGCCCTTCATCTGACAGGGACACGTCGCTGACACTGATGCTCAGCTCATGCCACGAAGCTCGGACCAGCTCAATTCTGTTGTCCCTCAGAGCTGAAAGAGAAAAAAAATCCATGTTAAAGTAGGATACAGAACATTTACAAAGCACTGCATGTTGGACAAGGGGCTCGATGAAGTATCCTAGTGAAATCGGGCCCTAGGACAGGGGGATACGGACACAATTTCTATTCACAATAGTTTGTTTTCTCTGTGGAATAAAGTATGAGAGTTTAGCAAGTTTTTGAGCGGTGTACTGAGTGGCTTGTAACATATATAAACCTAGAAACTAAATAACTTGGGTTACCTTTAACCTTCCTCTAAAAAACCCTCTGTCCCCTCACATATCTGTCCCCTCACAGCTTTGTTCAGTGCCTAAAATAAATCATTCCTATACCCAGCTTCTTTTTCATGTATTTACAAATGTTGTGTCTACCATTGCATAGTTTGCCTACAGATTTTCCTCCTGTCCACTAGTACTCATATTGAACTGGAATATCAGATTCCCTGAATTCTGTAACAGAGTATTTCTTATTATGAACAGGTTGAAAATTCCACTTCTACATGCATATATAGTACATTTAACATTTTGAAGTAATTAAGTATAAGTAGTCTTAATTTTTTGATTATGACTAAAAATATGATCTTCTATCATAAAATCCTTTCTATAAAATTTTGTTGGCATAAAACCACTGAGGGAAAAGGAGCACGTAGGTTCACTCACATTCAAAATGTCACTTTAGTTAATGCTTTAAAATTTAAAACATTTTAAAACCTCTATTTATATTAACCCCCAAATTCAATTGAAAATCAGCCAAAACATTCCCAAACATTCTATTTATCTGCGGTAAAGCTGATTCAGGAATCTGAAACGTATTTTAATCATATTAAGCATATATTAACCAAGACTTTCCACAGCCTAGAAAGACTAATAAGTAAGTAAACACTGTTATTCTCCTAAGGAAACAATAAAAAAGCCTCTATAACTCAGAGAGTTTAGCTGTATACCTCTAGATTCAAATCTCTGACAGTGTTTGAAACTTCAGTGACTCTGCTTTTGTAGTAAGCTTCTGAAAATCAAGAGTAAATTTGGACTATGGTATTTGTCAGGAGAGTTATGAGAAGAACCAAGATGTTCAAGTCCCTAATGCTGTTCTCACTCACCTCTTTCTGAAGTCCCCAAAGGCTCTTAGTTTTCTCTAACTATATGTCTTCCAATAATAAATAACAACAACAAAAAAGTTTTACTGTGGGTCTTTTGCTACTAAACCTAGACATTTCTGCCCCATTGCTGTTCAAGTCAATCCAGGAAGAATTATACCAAAATAAGCAGCTATAGTGAAGATTCAGCAAAAATGTCACTTGAGTTTGTTTCCTTCTAAGGCTCCCACTCAAGTTTTTTTTTTCTTTTTTTCCACTAGAAATTTTCTGCTGAGTTTACTGATTATTTCAGGGTAGGCCAGCTAAAGCTCAGCTTCCTCTCTGCAGGCTCTGATGACTAAAAGGTGACAGCTTGAGCAGACCTAACATACAGTCATGCCATGAACTACTTCAAGGCACATCAAAGTGACTGAGATTGTGAAATGGACACATTCCAAGCATAACTGAGACATTGGCTGGCTGGCCACAACAGGAAAAAAAAAGTAACTACGTAGTATCAAAAATAAAATGCATATAATGGTGAAAATAGGAGTGACATTAAAGCAAACAAGCAAGCAAAACAGAAGCCACAAAATGAAAAGCTGTGTGTATACCAATATGCTGACATAACAACCAAGAAAAACAAGCTCAGGAAAACAAAATGTACATAAAGCAAGCATCTACCAGCCCCAAGTAGCAGGCAAAGCTGATGACTGGGGCTTTACCAGCCAGAACTCTCACAACAGTGAAGCTGTTGCTATCTTTGAGGAAGTAGAGGGGGACTCAAAATTCCTTTCTCAGCTTTTCAATTATAGTCAGATGCAAACTGAACAGACCTAAGAATGGTAGTTTATTTCACATGACTGACCTTCCAAAAAAACCACATTATTTTCAAAGTGACTCAGTGCTTTCAAATGGTTCGGTTATCACCACACCCATTTGTAAAATTTGGCAACAGCACAGAAAATAGAAAAAAAACAAACCAAACAATAAAACAACAACAACAACACCAACACCAAACCCCTAAACAATACAAAACCTCTCAGCACTACAGAATTTGAAAGTGGTGATTTTTGCTTCCCCTAATCAGAAACAACTTAAAAAAATAATGCAGTGTATCATCTTACATAGTATTTTACCTCGTTACAATTTTCAATTGTTACTGCCTTGTGACAAAGATTTATCTATCTGTTGAAATACTTTCCTACAGATGGGGCAGCAAGTAGAATTTCATGCACTCAGAAGAACAGTAATGAATTGCACTAGAGCACAACTGGTGTACAGATGATGCCAATAGCACACCATTTCAATCCTACAATTGAAATACAAACCGTTTCCATCAACTACATTCCTACTGCTCCCCTACCTCACTTCCTCCCCTCCATACCTTTTTAACCTTTGTACAATATAAAAAAACTCAGCTGAGTCAATTTTTCTGTAAAACTGGTAAAAACAGCCACTGGTCAAGAGATGAGATCAGATGTTCCATGTTTCAGTCTGGAGTGAATTTTTATTGAAAGAACATAAGGGTTGTTTTGTAATGGAAATACAAACACAGAACCTTTGCAATAAATGCTGCAAATAGCACCAACATAATACTCCTTTGCACCAAAGCCATTTGTCAGAAGCATTTTTTTCAAGTGCTAAATCTAAAGACAATGAATTATCTGTGCCATCACTTTCAAATCTGCCCATCTGCAAGTTTTCCTGTCTACACAGATGTGAGAGCAAACCAAATTTTACTGCTATTGCTTAGACAAGGCCAGAAGCTACTGAAAGGTACCAACTGGAAAGCAAAAGTTTTAAGAAGACATACTCTGCAAGGAGCTACTGGACGAGAAGGAGATTTATTTACAATGATCTATTCAAGCTCTTTCAGCTCAATAGTTCTACTTATTTAATGACCTACCACATCCAGGTTATTTTTCTCTTTTTAAAGGACACGAGTTTCCAAAGCTTTCTGTAAGCTTTTTCATTGCTCTTATTTGAATAGAGAATTGCCCCAAAAGAGGGCAATTTCACTACAAAGTTCAAGCCAACTTGAGGCTCCACCATAGTAGTTCAAATAAATTTCTGAAAAGTAAAATACAAAATGGTCTCTTTTATTTAATTAGCAGATGAAAACAAAAAGTAGAACACTCATGGGGACATTCTGCATGAATTTGCAGTTTGGTACACACTAGTAAACAGACTAGATTTCCTATATACTGAAATGAGCATCTCATAATATGAAAGAGGTTATTTTGCTTTCCTTTAAGCAGAAATTATTAAAAAATAATGCAGTACATCTTCTTACATAGTATTTTACTCTTTGACTTGTTACTGCAAATGGCAAATGTCAGTATTTCTAGTTCACCACAAACTGTTTATTAGTTGTGTTACGATAGCAACTAGACAGCACAGGTGCTGGGCACAGAAAATAAAGCTTTACCCTTACAGACTCTTCAAGCTCTGTCCTCACTTGACTTGCATGGTTTCCTACCCCCCTTCCCTACCTCTGCCTGCTCTTTCAGGACTTACTTTGGAAACTCTTTCCTTTTTTCCATTTCACTTTGTTAGAAGCCACATAGACCTTTCTGGCCTCTCCCTGCAGATTTTAACCTACATTCCTGAATCATTACCCTACCCATAGTTTGCATCCCTATATTTTGCATGATACAGAGATGCTAGAGAAAGGGTAAATAAACAAAATATGTATTTGACTCCTGGGAAATTACACATATGCCAAAACAGTAACAAAGAATACCAGTACTGACATCTCTTTTCTATATTCTTATGTTGCAAGCCCTTTAAAAAATACAAAACACAACAAGAAATATAATTGCATAGTAAATTCCAATATGCCCTAGGTACATTATTTCAGTTTTCTGTAATTCCCAGGCACATATAATGTAGTTAATTTGCAAGGCATGAAATAATTATGCATAAAACACTTGTTCCTAAGCAGACACACTTCATTTATTTTACCTGTCATTCTCTTCTCCTGTGGAAAAGACTTTCTTTCAGAATGTTTTCTGACACAGAAAAAAGCAACCTTGATAATTTTCATAGTTTTGGTAATTATGAGTAAAAGATAGCAATGTATTTCAGCAATATTAATTAGCAGTTGTTGAGACTGACAACCAGTGCAATAAACTGGTCTCCTTGTTCACAATCACAAAAAGCTGTACTTTACTTTTTGCAGAAAAAAAAAGAAAAAAAAAGAACCTGTGCTTTCATAGGGAAATTTTGCAAGAGGAATTATACTGAAGAGGGAAAAGAGACTTAAAAATTTGCAGAAATGGAAAAATCATCCCCATTTCACACTGTGAGGAAAAGGCAGTTGGACCTGTCAGACATAGCCACGCAGCAACATCTCTAATGTTACTTCATCTAAAATGACCACATCTTCCTAGTATTTTGAGTCATTCATTTGAAGAATGGGGGAAAAAAAAAAAAAACAAACAACAAAATCCCCAAATCCTCCAGAGTAATTTGCCAATGTTTTGACAATACTAACTTGACACATGCTGCCATCCTGGGATTCACTGAACAAAATTTTCATCCTTATGTTAGAGCTGTTCCCTCTGTCATGGGAATAATGTAACCATTAGTTGGAACCAGAAAGATTTCTGATACTCTACAGGTCATGCTCAATCCCGGAAATTTAATACTTATAAAACTGAAACAATCCCTCTGATTTTCAGATTCCAACTTTCTGAATGCAGTACCATCATCAAATCTGAAATAGATTTCAAGGGATTTATGTTGTGTTCCTGGATATACTTGGATAGACTCGAGAAGGCCTTTTTCTTTGCTCCTCATGAATTCATAATACCAAGATCCCTATAGGATGATCTACATCACTAACTTACAGTTGTGCATCAACCACCACCACCAGAGAAAGAAAAAAAGTGACAGAATAGGAGTAAATGGAAGAAACCAAACTATTATTGTTATTCTGTGTCTCCTAAGTTTTCATATTTTTTTGAAAACATTCACATTTCCTTTAAAAGACTCATTAGTCTGTTGCTGTATTAACAGCATGCCCAGTTAATACACAATTATTCTATTGATGCCTAATCTATGGCTAGTACTTGCATGGTATCTAAACTCCTAAGATTTTAAAACTTCTCAGTTGTTTGAGTGTGGAAAGAAAATGTTTCATTCCTCTTTCATTTCCAGTCAAGCAATTTGACTACTTTCATACAAATATACAAGGGTATCAGTGTGCATATTTACTAATCCCATGCTTTCTATTTCTACTTCTGCATGTGGTGAAGCCACTTCTACCTCTCAGTGGAGGCCACTTTCACCTCTCCATAGCATTGTGTCTGTGAAACTATCACTTTTATCCCTAATTACTAATTGGTCATGACTTAACTGAGTCCAAAAGTCAGAAAGACAGATGAACTCCCGATCAGTCTAAACCCATGACAGACTTCAAGACTAGGACAGAAGTGCTCAAACTGAGTCTACTTCCACAGGTAATGCTAATATAGAGAGAAAAGCATTAGAAGTTTCTGTGCAACCTACCAAACTGGCTGACACATGTAAGGTTGGTGTCCTTTAAAGGTGACACCATTTATAAGTAAAATCAGAAAGAAATCACATAAACTGAAGGTCACAATACTGTGGAGAGATCTTTGGCTAATTGGCTGTGGAACAGCCTCACCAATTTGCAGGTACATGATGATTTTTTCCCCCCATTAGGAAAGTGATTAGTAACACAGATGAGTTCAATCAGACATTCCAAACAGTGTCAATTGGACACTATGAACACTTCCACTTCACTGAATTTTCCAACCCATTCATGTACTTAATAAATTCAGGGCATTGCTGAGTTTCGTAAGAGGTGCTCAGTAAGGTTTTAGAAATGGAAGAAGAACACAACAATCCTTGGAGAAAAGTTTTGCTTTCATTCCAGTGCATTTATGAAGTACTTGGTAATCAAAAGGAAGAAAGAGTGGAGTCGATACTTCTGACCCTAATCGTCCAGCCATCTTTACTTTCTGCCCTGATTGGCAATCTAATAAGACAAGACTAGATTGTTTTCAGCTGAGATGCACTGCTGAAATATTTCATTTGCTTATTTAAAGAGCAATGTTTAACAGCAAGCTGGTTGCTCCTTTTCTAATTTTTCCAGAACTACTGCATGTTGGATAATGCATGTGCCAAAGGCACAGCAGCAAACTCTCCATCAGAAGAGGTGTTAACAGTGCCACTAAGAGAACCATCTACTCTGTGCTTTCTTACTGCCTTGAAAAGGCCAAAGCACTGGGGACTCAGATCCTGTCTGTACAACATTATCTATTATTTATCAGAGTGTACAGCCTCTGAGGCTTATGAGGAAAATCCAAACAGCAAGGTAATTTCTTCGGTGAAGCAACGATTCTCTCTTTCCTGCAATCTGGATAAAATGAGAAGAAGTTTTAAGGTGACTTACAATGACTTATGATCTTGAACACATCTGCTAAGTGAGGTTTCGCCAACTGTTGCCAACCGACAAACGAAGGCCAGGACAATTACATGCCCTTCACGGATGGAATAAATATGGGAAAACTTTCCTGCACAGCAAATTTTCTGCACTGAGCTACACTGTCTCTCACAATCATGTTCTGTGTTTGCTTCTTTCTCTTTTTCAGAGCATTCAAGAAACGTGTCAATATGCAAAAAGAACAACTTGCCTTCTAGAGTGTTGATAATGCCTGCTCCTGGTATTAAAGAAGCACTGAACTTAGGTTTTTCTTGTCTTTTGAGAATTATAAGGATGAAATTTATTACCTGAGAAGGTCTGAGGGCTGAGTCTCTTTCATATATGAAATATAAGTTTCAAATCCTTCCAAAACATAGAGGTTTTGAACTATGACTATGTTTTACTACGTTGAAATAATATTTAACTGTACCTTCAAATAATAAACCAAAAATCACATTAGTCAGAATGAAACATTGTCTTACAAGGTCTGCTCATCTGGTTCCTTCTGCAACAGGGAATTACAAGATTTCCTATTATACTAATGCAACTGGACATGTGCCACAGCACAGTAGCCTAGAAAATGTTTAAAAATCCTACTTCTCAAATATGCAGCTGCAAGAATTAAAATTGCAAAATGATCTGGCAAGGTTAGAGATGGACAGAATTAGAATAAATGAGATTCAATAGATAAAAGTAATTGGTAATCTTATATACCAAGTTGGAGACAAATGTTTTGAAAGCAGTAATGCAGGAAAGAAGCCCTGAGGATTTACAGAGGAAATTATTTAACTATATGCTCAAATGCAACTCCACTCTTAAAGATGAATCCTATTCTGGGTTGTACTGTTCCTGGCAATTATGGTAAAAGAAAATGTTACAATATTCCAAAACAGCACACATCACACTGTGCCATATATTGTAAATTAGACAGAAACAGTCTCTCAGTTGGGAGGATAATATCTGTAGGTCTACTGATGGAATACTGCTGCATAACTAATATTAAAAAAATGAGACTAATAGAACAGAGAGCTGTAATAACAGTCCGCACCTACCTAAGGAAATAGCATCAGAAGTTAGAATTATAATTTTTTTCTATAATTTTGAACCCTGTGTTTCAGGCTAAATGAGAGCTCATTGTAAGGGGGAGATTGTTAAATATTGACTTTATTGAAGCAGAAGAGATAAATAAACCCTAATCCTCTTTCAAACTAAACCAGAGTTACACAGATTTCCATGTTTTGGAAGACCAGGTAATTTTTCCTCATGCTACTGATGTTGATACTAATCATTGTGTTAATCGTGCTTAAATGATTGCTGACCAAGGCAGAGTTAAGCTTGTTTAGGTATTAAAAACTGTCTAGCCAAGGAGCACAGACCTCTACCAACACCATGCAGGTATTTTAAAGCTCATCAGTTACAATAGACTCTCTTTGTCCTTGTCCTTTAAAGTCACTGCTGGTGACTGGCTTTAGCCAGCTTTGAAGCAAGGACTCCTAAAGGGCAGGGGACACAGAACAACTAGGCCAAATTTTACACTCTTAACAGCACTGGAAATCCAGGTTCTGCTCAGACCTGCCCAAATGCAATACGAGTTTTGTACACATCTGCAGCTGACTGTGCCCTAAGGAAGCTGCTGATCTCTATCTCCCTAACCTTGCAGATGGTGACATTACAGTTCTGCTCATTCACTAGCTAAGCTTTAATGATCTCATGACACTGAAAATGCTTTTAGTGGCATGAATGAGTATTACTCATGGTAGAGTCATGTTTATGGTACTGCTTCATATTTCATATTTCTTGGAAAGAAAGAATCTTCTAATTTCTAAAGAGCCCAGTCCTGTTCAAACACATTATTTCAGCAAAATATGGAGAGACTTTCTCACTTCATGATGATCTAAGAGAGATTTCTCTCTAAGTGAGAACAGCTCTGAGAAGCCCCTGTTCTTTCTGCACTTCTTGAGCATTCAAACATCATTTTTCCTGTAGCAGATGGCTACATTGGCTAGAGATGCCGACACTCATTCTTCCTAACTACATTAAGCAGTCAGACTCCCTAAACTCCTTCTGCAGCTGGTGGAGTAAACTATCTTCCTCCAGAGGCCAATTAAGAACAGGTCACTGTCTTGAAAATATTGCAGAACCTGGATAAAACAGCCAAGAAATCATCAATGACTGATGAACATATCTGCAATCAGCCTAGCAATTGATTCTAGTACCAATAAAGAATCAAAAACTAATGTATACATCAATACTGAAGATATTAATGCTGTTAGGGATGACTCACAGATCTCACTGCTGAGGGAACTGATATATGGAGCAAAGTATCAGGAGAGATCTGAGATGAGTCTAGTCCAATTCCAGAGAGGATTCTCAGAAAGCTCTTTGATGGTTTTAACATCATTTATGACAGAGCCCTTAAAGTTTTATAATGTCTCTCCTATAGCCTAGCAGCAGACAATCTGTCTCTCAACCACAAGTACACAGATGCTGCCTCTTTTGTGGTATTTGTCTTAATTTTCCAGATGCGGATGCGCTGTGAAGGAAACTGTTAGTGAGAAATGGTGTCAGAAGCAAATCCTTAAGGGATTGGAACATCTCTCACACAAGGAGAGGGTAAGAGACTTGGGATTGTTTAGCATGTAGAAGCAGAAAATCATGAAATAAATCCAAATTCAAATGAAAAAAAAAATTGCAGCAGAACTACCTAGACCTCTGATTTTCTGAGAAAGCTGCTCTAACTGGACATAGTCAGAGAAAAAAGTTGGACTAGATGACCTCCAGAGGTTCTTTCCAATGTGAAACATTCTGTGATCTTGTGATTCTGGATGTTTTTGGGTAAAGAACCTGCATATCACAAAATTCAGCAATGTGACCAATCCAGAAACACCAGCAGAAAAAACCCCTCTGGTAGATATTCAGAAAGATTAATCTTCTTTAGCTTTTCTTAAGCATTTTTCTTCCTCATGGAGGATTTGGATTTGAGTCCCTCAGAAGGGACTGCCACTCTCCTTTATAGTCATTGGAAACAAAAAAAAGGAGAGAGGAGAGAAAAATTAGCTTTTCTAGGCTAAATTTCTAGTCTGTGCAAATGCACTTTTTTTGCAGCTCTATTCTGAGAACGCGGTAACAGAAGTGCAACAACACAGTATTTGGAGTCCATGGTGGTGGCCAGACATGTTCACCAAGAGCTACAGAATATTATTCAGAAAAATACAAAAAACATGTGACATGTGAATGCATACTAAGTACTGATAGATGCACTGAATAAAAACTCTACTGTGAATAAATGCATTACTTAACTAACAGTAGATACTGACAGTAATAGATCTATGGAATCATGCTACCATCAGTAGCACTCATCCCCAATGCCTTACATTTTTTTGGGCCATTCACATACACCAGATGTATCTGATAACACCAGGAGAAACCTGTCCATGATCAGCATCTGTGTCTGGATAAAAAGCAGCTGAATGCATCCTGGCTTTTCCATTTAAACATGTATTGCAGCTATTTCTTTTCTTAAGAGTTGGAGGAAAATATTCTTCTGGTTGTTTCTTTCTGCAGCTCAAATCGTAGCAGCAGGTAAAGGACAAAAGAGATTAATTTGAAAAGCAAATACATGGAGTAACAACAATTTACAGCTACTTACCCTTCACACTTGCAACAGCTGATTAGTATTATTGGTTCTCACACTGCACTTCCCTTAACTGATACAGTTTGAAGACTCACTCAGAAACCACCATAACTAACTTGTCTTCAGATTACTGTTTTTGAAGGACAGGTTCATATATCATGATTGTTATATGAAGGGAAGCATTGAATATTTAAAAATTGCAAGGAGTTCTTCCAACGGTGATTGATTTTTGTGGCTATCTTTAAGAGACAGCGAATCACTGAAGTACTGGAAATACAGTCAAACAAGAACTTCTGAATTTGCTGTATACTACTGAATTGTGTACAATGGATCAAGAGTGCCTTCCAGTTCTGCTTCCAAGACATGGCACAATCAAAGGAGATGCTTGGCCTTCAGGGCAGTGAATGTTACTGGGCTCTTTCTCATCTGTCGACAAAGTGCCCGTCAAAGGACATTAATTGCACATTTGGATGATAATAAGTTCACAGCATCAGAAGTAATAGAGAGTGCTGCAGTGACAATCTGCAACACTGCATACATGAATTTTTTTGGTATCTAAGTTATAATATTCCATTTTTAATTATGCTGTGACCTTGATTCCTCCTTCTCTCTCCTCTCTTCCCTTCATAGCTAATTCTTTTAACTGCTTTTTACATAGCATTAAACTACTTTTTGCTCTTCTCCAGGCATAAAATTTAAGACCTCTATTTTTAAAAGTATTCAGAGAAATAAACTTGTTGTCTACACACATGAATCTTCTTTGTCATCTTACTCAACTTCTGGTACACTCAACAGTTCTGGAAAAATTACAGATATCGAATCCACTTCCTGTGGTACACAAAGATATTTGAGCGCTACCACTTTCAATAAAAGCAGCAGTTTTTTCTTCAATTTACTATTTTGTTTTCAAACCCTGCCAAGTTCAGTGCTTTCCTCAAATCCTCCTCTTGCTCTTCTTTAATCAGGGTATTTCCAAATTCTTCAACAAAAACTTACTAAATAAAATTTTATATTTAATTATTTTCCCCTGTAGCAGCCTTTAGTATACTAAATATATGTTTATCTTAGAACAGAAAATATTTGCTCTGCTTCACTGATCCCATCTTCTCCTCATTTTTTACTCCTCTTACCCTTCATCTTCTTTTGTTCCTTTTCTTTGACATCTTTACTGACTGCACATGTAGTGGGTGTTGCCAATCCTTGGAATAAGCTGTCTTTTACTCCATTTTTTACTCCATCTAGTTTCTTCCTCTTCTCCCCATCATTCTTTAATTGATAAAAACCCTTTTGGCATCCCTATTAGTAACACTTTTCCCATTTTCTGTAGGAAATAATTTTATTTTCTCTGTGTGATAGATGAATTCTTTATGAGAACAGGGTTAATGAAAAAGAAAAAGAATAGGTTAAACCAATTACATATACAATATACATTGGGAATACTGATTACCGACTCTCTAAAAGGGGAGAGTACTTAAATTAACTTATTACTTTATATTTCCAAACATAAACTCCAAAGTACATTTTATCTTTTCTGTAACAGAAGCGCAAAAATGTAACAACTGTAAATTTAAATTACTTTACACTTATCAGCATCCTGAGCTGTATTAGGAAGAGTGTTGCCAGCTGGTCCAAGAAGATGATCCTTACCCTCTCCTCAGCACTGGTGAGATCACACTTGCAGTACTGTGCCCAGTTCTGGGCTCACCAGTAGAAGAGAGACAGGATCATACTGGAGTGAGTAGAACAAAGGGTCACAAAGTCAAGGAACTGGAACATCTATCATGGGTGCCAGGTCCTCACCAAAGCTGCTCTGTCAGTCCCCTTTTTAAGTGGACAGGGGAGAGAAAATATAATGAAAGGCTCATGGGCCAGGATCAGGGCAGGGAGGGATCACTCACCAGTTACTGTCATGGGTAGAACAGACTTGCCTTGGGAAAATTAATATAATTTATTACCAATCAAATCAGAGTAGCATAATGAGAAATAAAATCAAATATTAAAACACCTGTCCTCCAACCCTCCCTTCTTCCCAAGCTTAACTTACTCCCAACTTTCTTTTAACTCCTCTTTCCCAGCAGTGCAGAGGGATGGGGAATGGGGGCTGTGGTTAGTTCAGCACACACTGTTTCTGCCATTGCTTCCTCCTCAGTGGGAGGACTCCTTACACTCTTCTGCCCCAGCCTTGTACCCCTCCCATGGCAGACTGTCATCCATGGACTTAAAACTTATTTGCAGAAAAAAAACTATTGCACTGTATTTTACTGCACAGAGAGGTTGTGAAGTCTCCATCCTTGGACATACTCAAAAAAATCTGACTGGACAGGGTCTGGAGCAACCTGCTCTGGCTGACCCAGCTCGAGCAGGCCAATTGGACCACATGATCTCCAGAGGTCCCTCCCAACCACAGCTATTCTATGATTCTCTGATTCATACAGCTTTAACCTGTATTATAATGCTACAGAAAAATAAAACAAACAAAAGAAGTTTTCAAGCATTACTCTCTGACTTTTTGGCTTTTAAATTGCTTTCTTATAATTAACAACTGATATCCTGCATAGCGCTCTGCTGAACTGTACTGAAGACAGCTGTTTGAAAACTATCCATCCAGAGAGATAAGTCTCACCTGGTATTGTCAAAATGTTGACAGAATTATGTCATCTCCTCTGGAAATGAGTGCTGTTCTGAGCAGGCCCTCCCACAAACATGTCTTCCCGGAATAAAAAAAAAATTCAGAAGCATTTGATTGGATCAGTGAAAATCTTTCTAGTTAGAACAACAGACAGGGAGAATCTGGAGAGAAGGAATCTTGCCCCATGTTTGTCTGAGTACATATAGGTGAGCTCTCAGGATTGTATATTCTAGGTGGTTGTGATCTGTTCTGAGCTGCTTTGGCTACTTGTAGGACACCACAGGCATGAGCCTCCCAAGGAAACTTTTGCATCAACATTGAATTATAGCATCATGGTCAGAAATAACAACCACCACCAAGTTTTGGAAGCTCTGGCAACTTAGATGTTCAGAGTTATTGAAAAGCCCAATAAACTACCTGTGTATCTAGGGTTAACTTCCTCAGTGAGAAAGGATATTACTACTAGTTGTAAATTTAAAACATTTCCTTCTCAGACCAGCAGACCCATTGATGTTATCAGGATTCAGCTGGAGGCGAGGAAATCTATTTGGGAAAATCCCTAGTAGACAAAAAAGTGATTCTACAATCCAGTTAATAAAGGTGCAGTCATGAAGTACCTCCAAATGCTGACTTACTGAACACACTTTTGATCCCTCTATGCCTGATAGACAAGAATCATTCTGGATTACCTGATTTCCAAGAGGTCCATTCTGAGGGCAGGAAAAGAAAAACTGAATCATATAGAACTTACTAACCCTTGATTAAAAATCTGAATTAAAAAACTCCCAAGCAATAACTTTGTAGAAAAATGCTCACAGCTAATTCTTTCTCTAGTGTTTCTTAAATTTGAAACTTTCTCTGCAGATTTAATTTTCTGTAGCTGAATCCTGGAAAGTATCACTGAACAGTGACAGATTAAAATAAAACAATCCACCACCACTGCCACCAGAGGAAAAAAAAAAAAGAAAAAGAAGTAGAAAAAAAAGGAATGATCAAACAGTTCTAGCACAGAAAACTATAATCCTAGCAATTTAAGAATACCAGCAGATTTAACTTCACAGTCAGGGGAAGGGTAATCAGAGCTATAGAGATTAACACTAACTCAAAGGCACTGTAAAGTTGTGTAGGAGACCGTAGGGAAGCTCCTCCTGTAAAATCTAGATCATGAGCTTTACACCAATAATTAGCAGAGTCTGCAACCAGGTTGATCTCTAGGGGATGAAGACAAAATTATATCCTCATACGCAAATCTGTCTTCCTAATTCTACCAGCAGACATAAAACACTAAGTGGATTAAAGCCAAAAAGGGGCAAAAAGTGCTTTTGTCTCCCTCAATAGAACTTTAGAGGATAAAGTTCCTTGAAGACTGCTTAAATTCAGAGGAAGGGAAGGGGGTGGGAGTGGGAGGGGGGGAAGACTGTGGAACTACTTGAGGATCTGGCCCAGGTTTATCTATCTAGATCCAAGACAGACAGCTCTAAATGAGCCTAGATGAAACATTTGTGACTGCAACAGACAAAGGAGGATGGGAAGGATGATTACACTGCTCTGCAATGTGGATTGCAGCAGCCAAAGTTACGTGCTGAATTTTTCTATGAATGTAGTCGTTGATCAGCCATTTTAAAATTAAAGGTATATTGTTCCCTGTGAAGATGAAATCAAAGACTCAACTCTGACCTCCCCCATTACAGAACAAATCAGATAATGTAAATCAAGTATCATCTTGTAAGGTGATCTCTACTGGAAAAAATTTGGCAGCAGTCACAGGTGTGTCAAAAAGCCAATACAACAATCCCAGGAAGCTCACTAGCACTCTGAACCATAGCCTGGCCTCTGATATTTCTGGCAATTTATTAAGGAACAGCACCTAGCTCCAGCTGTGGGTGAATTTAACACAAAAAATAAACCACAGCAAATATCAGAAACACAAATCCTTCTGCCTAAGGAAAACTTTTGGGCACCGCCAAGATCCATCAATTATGCAATGACAGGCTCCTACCTGAGTCACTGAGCTCAAGTCTCTCAGAAGGTGCAACTGCCTAAATTCTCCAGGGTCACTGAACATGCATAATAAAATATTTTTAAAATGTTTAAATAAACATATTTTCCTGTGTTTCCTACTGCAAATATTGGCATATCTCTGGTAAGCAAAATCTCTGAGAGCAAAATCCATTAATAAAGTACAGGGGCCAGATGGTTAGGATATTTTTGAGGTGGTTGGTCAAAAGGTCTTATTACTGATTTGCATTAGAGACTGTGGCAGCTAAAGAATTTGTCCCTTCCTTACTCACCCCTCCAGCAGTGACTCATCCAACTATTTGGCTACTGGCTACACCAAGCAGCCTCTTCTCTGTGTCTTTGTTCCAGTGTGAGGAAGATCTGACTTGGCTTACATGCCACTTTTAGGGGAAATTGGAGAGTCCCAAGAAGCACTAAATAGCATCCTTTAGGCTGAAGTTGATTGACTGGGTTTTATTCCCCCACATTAGGATTTCATAATATTTAGCTTAGACATGTTCAGCTTGCTGTCTTTGGAGTACTCCACTCTTAATTTGTCTTGCTCTTTCCTGACATTTCTCAGAGAGTTTGAACATGTAATCTGAGGCACACATTTCCTCTAGGTACATCTGCCTTTTTGTGGGAATAGCCTATGGCTTCCCTAGTGAGGAAAAACTGTACTTTTTGTTAAAAGAACACGTTTCCAAGTCATTAACAACAGCCAAATGTTGACTCTTCAACCCTCCCATCACACCTATTTGACTGTTTTCAAAGGCCAAACACCAGCTAAGATTCTCTTTTATTCTATCATATAATAAATGATACAATTAAAGTTAGATACTGGGCACTAGTTATCAATGTACAGTGCTGAAGTCTGTACAGATTCCATAAGAGAGTTATATAAATTTTCCTGAACAAAGCTTTTTTAAAAAAAACAACACAACAAAAACAAACAAACAAACAAAACCTAAGAGTTCTCACTGCTTGTAATATTAATATATTTAATGTTTGTATATATGAGCTATGAAAAAGTTCATATATAAAGTTCGTATAGACCAGAACTAATGGAGTGTGGAAGACACTTATTTTTTTAATTTCTCTCTTGGTGTATAGGAAAAAAGGGTGACAAATCCACAGCTGAAGTTAAAGGCACCTCTCCTCTGAAAAATGGATTCTGCTAACATCAACAATATACAATCTATACAGGGTGTGTGTATCAGCTGAGAGGAAATAAATTAGGAAAACAATTGTTAAGACAAACAGCAGACTAAACTAAACCTGACAGGCTTGAGTGATGACATAATACCCTCTTACTCTGTGATGGTGACACAAAAATGCCAAAGGACACAAAGCTGTCAGTCTTGTTGTTTATCTTCTATCTAAGACTAATAAAAGGAGGTTGGTGACTGACAGAACAGACACGGGAACAGTCCTAGGCATTCAGTTTGCACTCTGAAAAATGGATTGATGGATTTAGGGGTGGCTTATTTGTTATTGCCTTTTTGTTCATTACCTTCATGAGCTTCCACAAACTTTTGCTATAACTTTTTCGAAGACATCATTACTTTTTTAAGTTCATGATTATAGTTTTAATTACTGATAGATATAGTTATAATTACTGATATCACAATGCCCTAGTAATTTATTAGCAGTATCAGCTTCTGGATAAGTGTCCAACTCAGTTGAAAACAAAACTAAGTTTTGCATAACCTCTTAGGTACTATCACAGTGAATAATGGAATATTATCAAACAAGTCTATTTTTAGCTGTCTCAGAAAACAAAGCCTAAAAGCATCCTGCCACATCAGCTCCTAACTACTAAAAATGGAAAATGACACAGGTCTCTATAGAGCACAACAGTAAAGCAGCACCATTTAATTTTAGCACATAAATCTTGTAAGACAGGTAAAACTACAAAGAGAGAGAACAGGAACAATCTACATAGCAAAGCACTGGTGAAAAAAAGGTGACTTTTGTGGTTATTGCCCCAATTACTCCGTAAGAAACAGCTGGTAGAAAATACTCTGAAATAAACCAAGCACAATTCAGAGTTCTGCAGAATAACTCAAAGGGGAAGTAAGTCTGTGTTATAAAAAACACAGGAGATAGCACTTTCAAAATCTTCCCCTAAACAAAGGGAGGGGGGGGGGTGTGCTTGTGAGGATGCAATGCCAGTAAAACTCAAGTGACTCTTCTTTATTACTCAAGAACCTCATAAAATTGAAGAAGGAACCCTACAGAGCCACAGTGTCTTGCAATTCATTCCTTTCACTGGAGGGGTTACACAGGCCTGTACTAGCAAGGTACATCTTTTGTACTTCCAAGACATCTCTTCTCTTCCAAAAGCAAATACATGCAATAATTACAAGGGACTTTAATTCCTGATTCACTCTTTCTCTCATGTAGAAACTAACACCGAGAGCCACAATACTGAGGAGTGACAAAACGTGTGCTTCCCACTGAGGCTGCCCTGCTCCCCTGCAAAGCACTGCATGTGCTCCTGAGAAACACACGACTTGCTTCTGCTTTGGTTCTCTCTTGTTATTTGACCCTGTTTGGAGCCACTTTAGCTCACTGAGCCTATGATTTCTAACCCCACGCGGTGACAATGACTTTTCCTTCCATCTAACAGTTGCTGTAAAGTGCTATTAGGGAAAAGGCAAGGTAAAAAAGAAAGGTGGAGAGTCAGGTGTCATTCCAGAATGGATTGGAAAGTACTCCTTCATTGATACGGAATCGCAAATTGGCTGAGTTTTAACAGCTCTGTTCATCTCCCGGCTGCTGAAGGTTGGGGCAGCAGCAACAGGGACAGGCAGAAGGTATTTATTTGGAATAGCTGATCTGGGCAGGCATTTGACAACACCTTTAAGTGAGAACCCCTGCTCTGTGACCACGTGTTTGCTACCACGGCACTTGAGAGGGAAGGTTCAGTTCTGATCTCCTCACTGACTACAAACCACTGCACCCTCTTCTCCCTTATTTCAGTGATTTTCAGTGAGCACATACGTATTTTTCAAGTTTCAACAAATTATTTTTCTTCAAAGTTGCATTTTAGCAGTATATTTAATGCTGGCCAATGTAAAAAAAAAAAAAATTCACAGTGTGAAGGATAATCAGAAAGCTCCCCTCTCTTTCCTGTGTCAGAACTGCCTTTATATATATTATAATGATGTGTCAGTGTGCACCACTGTGCTACAGGCACACTATTGCAGCTGTTGAAGTTGTTTCTCTTTGGCATCACATCACAGTACCTGAAAAACCCCCAAAGCTCAGAAATGCACACCCTATCATGTCTTATTACTTCAGTAATGTAGAAAATCCATCTACACAGCAAACTTGGCAGCAGGTAACTCTTTCTCCATCCTCTTGTCCTGCACTTCACTCACATGTTTCCTGTGATAACAGAGTATTTCACTGTTATTTCAGGTGCAGGAATCTGCCATATTTTCTGCTATCTTTTCTTCCTTGGGACAGGATGAAGTAAAATAAGTGAATGAAATACAACAGAGGTGCAAGAGGCTTTTTAAGTTGCTGAAGTGTGCATTAGCTGAACTGCTTCTTCCTACTGCAGTATAGCCATTCACCTTCTTATACAGATCTGCAGGTCTTACAAACATATCCCTAGAATTTATATAGAATTTCTGCCTTTTAATATGAAGATCTGTCCTTATTTTGTATTTTTTTTTAGAAAACAGGTTCTTGTTATTTTAAATAGTATAATAAAAAAATCTTCTGATTTTAAATAGTATAATAAAAAAATCTTCTGTATCATTTCATTCTCCTACATTTGAAGCAGTAACATGATGCACTATCATTTAAAAATACAGCCACAAAACAGTGTCATTACTCCTCTCTCTGTGTCACACTCCACAGTGAAACACAGCAACAATTAAATTAAAGCATTTAAACAAATCTGTGGTTTCAAGGGCAGACTAAAAATATTAGAAGATAGCCTGAAAGCACGATGTTCTTTACACCCTGATGTCACCCTGCTGTCAAAGTAGCTTTAGTCTGACTGAAAGAATGTGATCTTGACCGAAATAACAATGAAGGGAAGCACTCAGTCAGAACTGTTCAGATGTAATTCCTGCTCTAACACATTCCTCATCATAAACAGATTCTCAGATGACACTGGATCAGTTAATTTTCTTCCTCGAAATTTCAAGTGCTTTGCTAAAGTAACTAACAACTTTGCAACAGTAAATGGAAATTACACTCACAGCCACATGCAACATGTAAACAAATGCTTGTACTGGGAAGAAAAAAAAGCTCTTAATTGGACTAAAAGACTTTGAGAAAAATGGGACGTGAGCCAAATGCCTAGGAGGTAGGAATCACAGATGCTTATCTCAGAATTTATACCAATCTCTTTTTAGGTTTTGATAAATCAGGTAAACTTTTTATTTTCTACTCCTACTTCAGAAATGCAGATGATAGCTACTAGCAGCAGAAGAGACGCTGAGTCCATAAATATAGGGAGCATTCAGAGGAAAAAAGTAAAGAACATTACTTCCAAGTTTTTCCTATTTACTGAGTTGAATCTGATTTTATAGGCACATTAATTGCTGAAAAAAACCCCACAAAACAGAGAACTGTTTTATTCTTGTAATTAATAGCGTGTAACCTTCATGTTAAGGTCTTTTATCCTTCAGGTATTGTACTATGCCATTACAAAGCGGAAAATAATTGTCCAGCAGGACTAGCAAGAGTGCATCAGAATTCACAGTAATGATCTCCAGGACCATTGATTGCCTAAATATTTGATCAGTCTGTATCATTCATCTATTGCAATATTTATTTTAGATTTAAGTAGTTTTCCTGTGCTCATTATCTCGGCAAATCATATTGGGAGTTGTAGTTCTTCAAATAAGTTTCTAAAGCAGAGAATAAAAAGTGGCTCTTAAGTCTACAACCAGAAAGATAAAGCAGAAATTATTTTCTATTTTTCACTGCAAGGTGATGTTTTTGCTAATCAGACTACTGGAATCAATGCACCATAAAGGATCATTTGGCACAGAGAATATTCATCACCAATAAGCTTAATTACTTTTCAAAGGGGAAAGAAAACTGCTCCATGAAGCAGCAGACAGGTCTCATATTGGCCTGACATGAGCAGACAGAGCTGATTGCTGCTACACCTCAGCTCAGGCATGGCCGTGTTGTACAGAACTTCTGCCACTCATGGGCCAGTTACCTCCTGTAACTGTGCTAGCACCCACAGAGTTTTCACAGAAGCCTTTTTACTCCATTCCACCAGAAATGGGCTCTAGTGGAGTTCCACAGGGCTCCACCTTAGGCCCAGTTCTCTTCAACATCTTCATAAACAACCTGGGTGCAGGACTCAATATTAAGTAAGGTCACCAGTGATGCTAAATTGGGAGAACCTGTGCACTCCCTCGAGGGCAGAGAGACCTTGAGAAATTACAGAGATGGGCAATCACCATCTATCAAGTTTAACAAGGGTAAGTGCTGGGTTCTGCACCTGCAACGGGGCAACCCTGAGTGTGTGTACAGGCTGGGAAATAAGAGGTTGGGGAAACCGACCTGGGGGTTCTGGTGGGTGGCCAGCTGGCCATGAGCCAGCAGTGCCCTGGCAGCCAGGAGGGCCAGCCCTGTCCTGGGGGGCATCAGGCCCAGCATCACTGGCCAGGTGAGGGAGGAGATTGTCCTGCTCTGCTCTGACCTGGGGCAGCCTCACCTGGAATATTGGGGCAGTTTTGGCCACTGCAATATAAGACAGATATAAGAGAGTGTCCAAAGCAGGGCAATGAAGATGGTGAAGGGCCTTGAGGAGAAGCTGTATGAGGAGTGGCTGAACTCACTTGGTCTGTTCAGCTTGAGAAGACTGAGGAGAGAGCTCACTGCAGTTACAATTTCCTCGGGAGGAGAAGAGGAGGAGCAAGTACTGATTTCTTCACTCTCGAGACCAGTGACAGGACTCAAAGGAAAGGGCAAGAAGTGGAGTCAGGGGAGGTTCAGGGTGGATATCAGGGAAAGGTTTTTCACTCAGAGGGTGGCTGGGCACTGGAACAGGCACTCCAGGGAAGTGGTCACAGCACCAAGCCCGATGGAGTTCAAAAAGTGTTTGGACAACACTCTGAGGCACATGGTGTGACTCTTGGGGTGTCCTGCACAGGGCCAGGAATTGGACTCAGTGATCCCAACAGGTGCCTTCCAACTCAGCACATTCTGTGATCTGGTAGAAGAGTAGGATCAGTGAGAGCCCTCCAAAACTGACACTACAGATTTACAAAAGAACACTCTTTCAGTCAAGACAATCTGTCACTATTATTCACATCGAGAAGCATGTTTATCAGCAGGAAGCCCTGCTGCAATCAATTACCAGGCAATTCCTGCCCCTGTGAGCCTTTGGTTCAAGCATGTCACAGTTTGACTCAGAGGGACACCTTCACTCACTTCTTGCTCCAAACAGGAGAATGTGGTATTTCAGCAAAACACATATTCTCAAGGTCCTAGGACATATTAGTCCCATGGCAGGCAGATTTGTGCCAGATCTTCCCTATTGTATCCTGAGGTAGCCTGAGTCACAGAGAAGCAGAGACAGGCCCTGATTACTTAGAAGAAATTCTAGTTATGGTCACCTACTAGCTTTTCATTTACCTGCCAAGACTGTGTTCTCCTTTCATGAGCCAAAAGGAAGGGAAAAACATACTGATAGGACTGCATCATTTTTAGGATAAGGACACCATTGTAATGATTTGTGATTAGATTAACTGACGGATAAAGAGAATTTGCAAGATCTGCCTCGTTTGTATCTAAGATGGAGACCTGTGTGATGCAAATTGCAGGACCACTGAGGAAGGCAGTGCATGTTTAGGAGAGAAAACATCATAAACATGCCATTATCTTTCAAACTGTAAGGCACGGTAGATATGCAGCCTCTAAGATGGGTATATAAAGCATAAAAAACACTCAAGTACTTCTAGGTGTACTCAAAACAACTTTTTTTTTTTTTTTTTTAAATGACTTTTTCATGACTTCCCTAGTTCACATTAAGTATTGGTAGCACTGATTTTGTAAAAAATATTCTTCAAAACACATCTCAGGAGTATACTAGACTATATTACTTTCATTGAATAGGAAGTTAGTGGCATAAAATCCTTCATCAATAATCTTAGTGTAGTCCTATTCCAATGCAATTTATGCTGCTCAAAAGCTTTCGAGGCACTTTCTCCTTGAATAATGATGCCGCTTCTTTTACTTTGCTCTTTGTGGCTTGCACACCATTTCAGATTTGATAAATCAAGCCCTAAAACTTTTATGATTATTCTGGTTGTTTCAAGACTCCTTTCCACATACTATTTTCCTGTCTTATGTTTTCATTCTCTTTTCCATTCTTATGTCACTGTACTTCATAAATGCACTTTGTTTTACAGAGTTTTACTAGTCTGGTTTTTATTCCGTCTCTTTATTATTATCTTCTACTTCTTTTATTCCTTTTGTTTTCTTTTTATCTACTTTCATGTCTCCATATTGTTACAGTGTGCTGAAGTACACAGTAGGAGTGAAGCTGCCATGCATTCTAAGGATGTCTGAATTTAGAAGGAGAAGGAATCAGCCCTAATCTGGGTACAGTCCCTGTTTTTTTTTGCTGTAGTAGCAAGCATAGTTACTCATCTGTACTTTCAGTTTAATTACATTAAGTATTATTTCATTAGACTCTCCTTTTACTAATCATTACAAGGTTGGTAAACTCTTTTGTATGGATGTGCCCAACACAACCATGCCACAGCTTACACATAATTTAAATACGTTGTAAACTGCTGTTTGAACACACTAGAGCGACAGGCACATTAGGAGATAAGATAGCATGAAGGGAACTAAATAGTAAATGACTGCATGCTTTCTGGGACAGTTGCATTAAATAAAAAACACATTTGAAAAACACAGAACCTGTCATGGCTCAGCTTTCCTGTCTCTTTCTCCTCATATTTTCACATGCTCCTTCTCCTTTATTTCAATGCTTATGTTGAAAACACAAATTCATGGAAAAAACCCTGGTTTACTAATCAGTTTACACAACCATTTGCTTTTATTTTTTGACTAGAGGTTATCAACTATTACCTGCTTTTCTAATGATAATTATTTTGTTAATGCTATGAATCCATAGTTCCAATAAAGTGCAAAATAACTGCAGGAGGTAAAGTCCCAGTTCTCTCATACAGTTAGTATTTTTTCCAGTCCTTTCAGTTATTCTCAAAATGTTATAAAAATTGACAAGTTTCCTATTTCTGATCTTACTTATTCTAGTAATCTAATTACTCCTTTTTGTTCTGAGATTTTTATGCAATTATATTATGCCATGAAAACAGCATGTTCTGTCAAATTGTTCTTTGTGTTTCTTCATGAAATGTTAGTACATTAAAAATAAGAGAAAGTGTTTTCTGAATTAAAGCCATAAATAACCCGTAGAATATTTTTTTTTTATATTTCTAAAACTCTTATTAATAAATGAAACCTTCCATTTACTGGAAGATATTGAGGGTTTGAAAATAAAATCTTGCATCTCAACACACCATCTCTGAAATGTTCTGTGCCAATCACATCAGATTGTTCTCATCGCCTCAATCAGGCACAATTTAATCAGAAATAAATTAGACTTCCTCTATTAGAGCAAAAATACACACTTGATTCTTATTCACACTCTTAACATATTTGCCAGTATCCGCAATCTCATAAGGATTAAGGAGCTCAGCAGGTCCTCTGGCAAAGTGATGCATTTTCAGCTGATGCTTTGGTCTGTTTTCCTAAGTGCACAACATCCAAGACATTATGTGTGATAATGGATGCCTTTTTGGCTGATGACACTGAGATTGTTTTAAATGACAAGCTGATAATATCTCTTTCGCTGTAACTATATCTGCAGCCAGATGTCAGTTCTTTGTTTCGGATAACCATAGTGAAACTGGGGACCATTTTCTTGAATGAACTACATCTTCAGCCTCAGTAAGAATAGAAGGTTTCCTTAAAAAAATAATAAAAAAGTTTGACAAGAGAATTGTCTCTGTACAAAAATATCAGATGGTGCTTTCTAGGTAACTTTCCAAATAAAACTGAATAAACCACTAGGAAACTATAACCAAAAAAACCAACAACAACAACAACAACAACAAAACAAAAACAAGAACAACAAAAAAACCACAAAAACAAAACCAAAACCAACCAACCAACCAAACAAAAAACAAACAAAAAAAACAAACCACAAACTTGAACTAGAAAGGAGGTAACCTTCTGAAGAAAAGATTCATTATTTGAAAGCTAAAATGTTAAGTTTGTGTGGGCAAAGTCTTCAAGTTCACCAAGCATATCTCAGTCACCACCCATGGAGGTGTTCAAAAAATGACTGGATGTGGCACTTAGTGACAACCTGGTGACTGGGCAAAGGTTGGACCTGATGATCTTGGAGGTCTTTTTCAACCTAAATGATTCTTTGAAAATGGTGTATATTTTTGCCTTTGTCTAACCTCAGCTAATGCCCCATTTGGCCTAAGATCATCGAAGAAAACCACCTTTTCTTTGTGCCTAAGGTTCTTAAAGTAAGATACCACCAAACTAACAGCATAATCCAGGAAATAAGGTGAGGCTGAGAAAAAATACTTAGTCATTCTCTCAGAGGAAACATGTAGCTGCCTCAGGTCACACAGAAGAGGGTCACTGCAATCTGTATCAGGCTCCAAGATGGGCTATTACAAGCATCTATCAAAAAAAAAAAAAAAAAAGCAGGAATGAGGGGCATCCTCAGATGTGATTAAAGAAAACACTGGAATTGCAGAACACTGAATGAACTGCTGTCCTCTGAAATCCTTTTGTGATGAGACAGCCTTGATTCATTCCATGTCAGCAAAAATTGTCAAATGAATGACACACTTGGGCATTGAGCATTCAGGCTTCACATTGCCAAATGAAAGAAAAAGATGAAAAGGTCCATCTCGATACATTCAACTCTTTCCCTAATGGTTTATATAATGATAAGTATTATGTATCAAGCAGATGGGAGAACTGAAACAGAGGTGACATTTGATGCATATGTTTGCATCTCCTCATTCTCTTGTATGAAGTGCTCCACAAGGCAGGAAAGGAAAGAATGAATTCACTTTCCTTAACTTTAATTTCTGTGTGAGGAATCTCCTTTCATGCAAGTACTCTAATGAACTGCTTATTTGGTTGGCAAGACTGTGATGGTTGGAATGAAGAAGGTTACAGTCACTTTCATAGCTTCCCTTCCCAGAAAGTAATTTAAATGTTTGGTCCTCAACTCAAAAACTTTTCTGCCATATGGTCCCAAGGTCCAGGGATGCATGACACCCCTTTGATGGAAAATCTGTGGAAGACCTGCTACTGTTTTCTCCCACAAGCTGTATAACCACACTTATTTACCTTACTGAGAATTACTAAGTAAAGACATGTGACTTCTATGTATTTATAAAAATCCTGGCTCTTATTTTTTTCTATCAACAACCATTACGAGGAAGAAATATGAGTAAATGCACTCATAATTTTCCCCTTAGACTTTATAAAAATTAGGATAGCTACTGCAGATTGGCTCCTAAAATAATAAAAGGCATGTGCTCTTTTACACTGCTTCATTTTGCACAGATTAGGAGAGCTCACCAGCTAAGCTGTTTATCAATTATGATTTCAGCTGGCTACCATTTAATGGCTTATTTCTCTGAGGCAATGAGAAGGCAATTTCACACAAATACTTTGTACCTCACATGCTCTCTCATACAGAGCTCCATTCTCTTTCAATCTATCAACCAATGTATCTATATTTCCTTACAGAAGTTGAGTGAGAAGTGAGGGCAGTGGCCTTTTACATGCATGGCATTCAGTACACCCTGAATATCTTGTTGAGATTAACTACTGCTGTGAAGGGCCTTCCCTGTCCTTTGGAACAAGGAATAAAGGTATTGGTCCTGTCTTTGTAGCTCCAGGCAGGCAGAGCTGAGGCCACTGCTGTATCCTCTGAGGATTGTGCCTGATCACTGACTGGAGGGGGCTTTAATCCTTGAAGATTACAGCCAAAGAGATTGTGGAAAAACAATAAGAAGCAGTGCTTTTAACTTGTTCTTGAGCAGCATAGAGCTTTCCAGATTTTCTTACTGATGCCAGCTATTCTAAAGTTATGCTTCAAAGATTTGAGACATACATTTTAAAAGTAGTTTAAAGAGGTACCAGTATCACTCTGATTTAGAACAAATCTGCATTTGGTTTACTTAGAAAATCCTAACCATTGAATCACAGAATGGTTTGTGCTGGAATCGAACAAGATCATCTAGTTTCAACCCCCCTGCCATGGGCAGGGGCACTTTCTACTAAGATCAGCTTCCTCAAAGCCCCATCCAACCTAACCTTGGACACTTCCAGCAATGGGGCTTCCCCAATTTCTCCAGGCAACTTCTTCCAGTGCCTCACCACCCTCACAGTAAAAACCTTTTTCCTAATATATGATCTAAACCTACTCTCAGTCTGAAGCCATTCTCCCTTGCCCTATCACTATGTGGCCTTGTAAGATGTCCCTCTCCAGCTCCCGTGGGCTCCCTCAAAGTGCTGGAAGTCACCCAAGAGCCTTCTTTTCTCCAGGCTGAACAACTGCAACTGTCTCAGCCTGTCTTCACAGGAGAGGTGCTCCATCCCTCAGATCATTTTTGAGGCCTCCTCTGGACTCCCTCCAACAGATCCAGATCCTTCCTGTGTTGGGAGTCCACAGCTGGACAAAGCACTCCAAGTGGGGTCTCAAAAGAGCAGAGTAGAGGGGGAGAATCACCTCCCTCAACCTGCTGCCCACGCTGCTTCTGATGGATAATAATCTGTCAATAATCCAGATTGCTACAACACATATGCTGCATCTCTCTTTATGGGAACAAAATATTGCCAAAACCACACATAACTGTTGGGGGATCTCTCTGGCTGTTTGCTAATCTCCAGAGAGGACATAAAATGTAGATTTGAGCCACACAGCTCTGCCTTGCCTGGGATACAGACAGCTGATGCAGTGGATCTTTCCATGCAAGGTTGGGACAACCAGAAACACTTGAGCTGGGAAACGCTCAGTGCAGAAAGGACAAAAAGGAAGGGAAAACGCTTTTCCTTGCCTGGCTTTTAACTTTGAAGTTGTTCTTGCCTTTGTCCAAAGCTGCTTACTGTCAGAAGGTGCTGCAGCAACCTTCGTGTGCACTGCACGTGGAGCCAGGGGAGCTGGTGTCTTCATTTCGGCAGTGCTTGTTGTTATTTTTCACTCTCCTGTTAGTTAGTCTTCCTTACTGGAGATATTCAAGACCTGCCTGGATGCAATCCTGTGCCATGTGCTCTAAGATGACCCTGCTTGATTTTGGGAGGTTGGACCAGATGACCCACTTTGGTGCCTTCCAATCCTACCCATTCTGGAGACTTTTTGGAAAGCAGATAAAAGTGCTAAGATATTTGCAGAGCTATCTTTGAAAAAGAGAGAGGGGAGCTCTTTTTGCATTTACAATTAATAGTGAACTGTCTGAGTTTTTATTAAGAAGGTAGAATACCTGGATCCATGTATAATCCAAATGGGATTCTTTTTTTTCCGTAAAAATCTAAGTATCTAAGTTTTGGATACCCAGATGTTAAAAGCACATTTACTTTCTGTAATTTCTGTACAAAGGATATATGAGGGTGCAGAGTACTAGAATAATGGAGGGAAAAATATAAAATATTCCTTTTTATCTGTATTTAGAAGCAAAATTATTCCATTAATATAATGGCTGCTATATTTTAAAGTCATAATGAGCCATGCAGGTTTTATTAATGCATAACTTAATTTTTAAAAATTCCTTACAAAAAATAAAGTCATTATACCTGAGTGCTTCAGGAACCAGTACTCTCAACTGAGGCACATTAGGGCCCATTCACAGAATGGAAAGAATGAAGCCTTGGAAAAGTCTATGGAATAGTCTTCATTTTTAATCTCAGCCAGCTGGAAAGCAGATGTTTATGTTTTGACAGCTATTTAATGGCAGAGGACAAGGTCCAAGCCAGCTGTGCCAATCTTTTTAAGCACATCATGCAAACATTTACTCATATGGATGATAGCCTGCTTTCCCTGTGAGAACATGAAAATGGGCACATGAACTTGAAATACTAAAGTTCTAGAAAAAAACCCTACCCAAGGATGATAACTGAGTCACACAACCCTTCGCAGCCTCAGGGCAACAGTCTTATGTCACTGTTATAGGCCTACTTTTAGTGCATAATTTTAATCATGAAAGTGACAACAGTAAACACATTTATGAAAAAAATAACTTAATAAAGGTGGAACAAACTATAAACAACATTCAGTAAAGCTAAGTGATATTATAATAACAAATTTGGGTTGTAAACGTCTCAGGTATCCTCTGTGAGTTATAATACTTTCTTTTATCTACTTTACTAAGCTTTAGTAACAAATCCTAAGGAAATGCATACTGTAAGGAAAGAAATGGTCCATTTAATTATGAAGCTTTTATTCACTTAAAATTTTAACGGATATAAAAATATTTCTCTGTTTATATGACTCAGTGGAAAAACACAACAGTGACTCCTTCACTAGACAAGCAAAGCTTTATCATCTGGACAATGCTGGTACAAAATATATGTGTTCTGCAAGGGAAAATGGATAAGAGGATGAGACAAAGTTTCTTTTGACACTTCTAAGACAAAGGTTCAGAGGACAAAAAGACACATAAACTTGATTATGTTGTGTCCTTATCTGAGCTGACAATTTAGGGAAATTCAGAATTCAAGAACTGTTATAGAAAATGGGTCAGTATTTTATAAACTAAGGTCTGAGGATTAGGGTATCAACACGTAATCCTGTTGATTTTGGTGGATACAGATTCCCTTGAACTACCTGATGAGTCCAACCAAAGAATTAATTTAAAATTAGAATTCAATCAAAAACTTTGAAGTATCTACGAGATCATCTGGGGCTCTTCCTTTTCTATAAACCAACTCTTGATTTTTGTAAAAAGCTTTAAAAATGTTGACATTACTTAAGTTATTAAAAATTAATACACAGTTAGAAAAAGAACAATAGAATTTTTTTAAGATAACATTATTCAAAAATAATATGTAACATGACCTGTTTGATTCACTTAATAACTGTTGTTACCAATCACAGAGACTTTAAAATGGCAACGAAATATGAGGCAATAAGGGTTTTCACACAAATAACTGCTGTCTGGGGCAGAAGACAAAAATATTGTGATTAAACAGTTCATGAGCTCAGGAGGAGACTGGGACTGAGTCTTGCATTGTGACATAAAACTTAACAATATTGTGAATTCTCAATTTCAATCCACTTCCAAATTTGAGATAGTTCACTATGAGTCTTGTACAGGTGCAAGACTAAACCACTGTGTGATATCCTTTCTGTTTTATGAATGGTTGATAGAATCAAAAAATGGCAGCAAGAACATTAGTAAAGAAAATTCTGAACAATGTTAATGTGCATCAGACTGCAAATATAACAATAATCTGGATATTTAAAATGTAGCCCAAGGCATAAACTTAATGAAGTTTCCATTAGAGCATATTTAAAGGTAATCAAATATTACTGTCAATCAGTTTAAGAATATTGCGAAGTTGAATTAAAAATACAGGTAAGTCTCTCTAAACCACTTAGGAAAGAAACTCTTTCCGTGATTTACACTCCTGGAGAAACCCTTGTTAGTTGCAGCTTTTAGTTATGGACTTTAACAAGGTCACAACGTACTTATAGCAGTAGCTGGTAGGACATTTCTCCTTTTAACAGTTTCTGTTTTAATTAGCATTGTTATCAGAGATGGTACTTTTCCTTGTGGCAGCACATAAAACAACATACAATAAAAAAAAAAGGAAAACAAATACTGAAAAGGACCCACAGATAAGAATGAGGTGAGTAGGTTTATCAGAAGTTTAAAAAATGTTTTTTGGAATAGAAAACATTGGGTATTGTTTTATGCATAGGGCATTCCAGCACCTCTAACCAGCCCATGTTACACTTCAAGCCAAAACCAAGACCTTAATCCTCTTTAGTGACTTGATTCATTTGAAATAACAGTAGCAGAAACAATTCCTCCAGGTTCTGTTGGCCAATCAAATATTGAAACTGTCAAAGAAGAAAACTTTTTTAAAAAGTCTGCTCTACTTCATTACTTTTTCAATGAGAATTTGCATACCTTTTAATGACAGACACTGCTGACTCCCTCCACACTGATGCAGGAAACATAACTAAGCATGAATGCCACCTCTTCCTGCTTTTCGCTGCCCTGTAAATCCAAATCTTCTCAATTCCTTTATCTCATTCAAAGTCCTCTTAAAATTCAAATCTGCAAAATTTCTTACCAGGTGAAGAAGGGAATTTCTCATCACAAGAACAAAACACACAACACGCGTTTAAGTTCACCGAACGTCATCTCCCATGGATTAACTTTCTAGAGATGCCATGAATGAATCCCAGAAACAGCAGCTGAAAATAAGAAATGTTTGAACCCTTGAACCCTGACATCTTGGAATTCACTGAAGTTTAATCAGTTCCTGATCATGGACACAGCTACATTATACCATATCATCCCTCATCCATGAAATACTGTGGAGGATGAGAATTTACCCATTTCCTTTTCACCCTGCATCACTGTGAACAACATAGCTAAGAGCTAACAAGTACTGGTTTAGGAGAAGGATGGAAGAGCCCTTCAGCTCAGATATAGCATCTATATATATCCATATATGTACTTAATTTTATCAAAGAGCAACACTGCAGCATTGATATTTGGTGAGAGTTTCAGAACTACAAGTAATCACATATTTCCACCCTGAAAATCTAAACTGCAAGAGCTGGCCTGAGGCTGGCAATTGCTGCTACCACAGTTTCGGCTGAATGAGCTATCATTTGACCCTAAAGCACCTGTCCAGCCAAAACATATCACAGAATGGATGACAACAGCTATTTCAGCAGTATTTGTAGAGACAAGAACACATCAAGAGTCAATAGTGAAAGTAATAAAAAAGGATAAACTTTCCATTACAAATAAAACCCAAGAAAACCTTTCTGATCCTGTTTGTACAAGAAATTGTGTATAATGCCAAGGATTAGAAGCGGAGGGGGGAAATCAACTCTACACGTTATAACTGGTCAAAATAAAAAAGGATGTCACTATAACCCCCAGAAACAGCCTTCAGGAAAATAAGAACATCTTTGTGGAAGTAATTTTGCCACTGTGTTTACAGTTTCTTTGAGTAGTTCTTATCTAAAGTTATTAGCTATCTCAAAAGCATGGGTGAAAAAAAGAAAAACAAACTAGGAAACCAACTACTAAAGAGCTCTTTCAAAGGCACATTTGAAATTATATAATAAGCATTACTCCTCTCCTCATGCCTTTTATCATTACTTAATGATGCCTTGCTGGAATTGAGTGCTCAGTAAAAAACTTCAGACAAAAGCCTTTGAACCTAGTGATGGCCTGACAATTTGAAAATTTTAGAATTAAAAAGTACCATGGAGCTATGTTTATAAGTTATGGCTTGGTATTTCAGGGATCACAATATTAAGTATTTGTGAAGAATTGTGAGCAGTGCTTTAATTGTACTGGATCTAGAGGAAACAAAAACGTCTCCACACTGTTTTAAAGCAACACTTAGACTGGTACATTTTTTAGCATAACTCTCATTATAGTTTTAAGTTACTTGTCAGACAACATAGCACTCTGATTCCTTCTAGATCTAATATATTCCTGGATTCTATGATATCATTTAACAAGAGTGGGATGAAAGATACATCAAACAGGGCTAAATAAGCCCAAACTCATCCACCTACTGCTGTTGCCAGCAGGAAAAGGAATCACAATTGCAGATGGATGCTGCAGAGAATGGTCCTCTGACATCACCTGCCATGCCAAGCTTCAGCTGCCACCTCCCTTCTTTTTTTACTTTTGTCCTCATTGCAATTGTTAATGACTCTGACTTGTATCTGCACTGCAGTCTGAAGGTGGGCCTGAGCAACCAGGTGTACTTATTGTACTCTAGAATTAACTATTCCTAAAACCTCGAAATACATTTACTCAAAGCAGAACACCAGATCAAAGAATTTTGTATCTGAATATACAATTTTCAAGTAACGCAAACAACAAAACTCCGTAAACCACTGCCTTTACACTTTTTACCCTGTTTGGTTTTTGGGTAAAACACCACAAATAATTATCCCAACTATAAAATATAGACCTTCAGCATTCTACTACTGCTTGATTTGTTTCCACCAAACAGCAGTTTAACCTATAACTAGCTGCCTTGAATGTGACCTGAAAATTTTTTTTCACCTTGGGAAAATATTTGCTATTTGCCAAATCTACAGTGTCTTTGGAAAAGGGAACACTGGTTCAATATGCATATAAATCAAAAAAAAGTCTCTAAAATGCAAGCAGCTGTGACCTTTAACATATGCTTCAAAATCACAGGGAACATTTCAATTAATAACTTTATCAAACTGCTGCATTAAAATGGCTACAAATAATTTACTCAATTTTGTTAACAAAAGAGAATTTCTGCAACACAGCCAAAATAACTCTGAGAAAAAGACAGCATGCTGTGTCTGGTCACGGGGCAATTGAGCCCATTTAACACAGAAGGGGAAAACAGCAGAAAGTAAATGAAAAGTGCCATGATTGAGCTTGGAAATCTTACTGACAGAAAGTGATCACATTTCAGAAAGGCTGTGATAAAGAAACCGTCATTAAGCAATTCCTCTGTGGCATCAGAACACATTAGGAGGCAGGAGCCTGGAATTAGAATTCTGAGAAGGAACTTTAAACACAGAGTACATAATTTTTTTACTCTGTTATTTACAGATTTATTGTGACTTTCCCCCTCTCCCCCCCTACAGCTACTTCTCAGCTAACTCTGGAAGAATCTGAAAGCTACGGCGAACAATCCATTCATTCCTAAGACAGATGCTCGTTACAAAATGCTTTTGGCCCCTGGATGCTAGAAGAAGCTAACTAAGTTTTATGGTAACAGTATGACTTCCAGAATAGTGGTTCTTGACTTTAAATAGTGGTTCTTCAGAAAAGGTAGATATTGTTCAGAATAAGTCAGCAATTGGAAACATTGGCAACAATTTTATAAGGATGTTGCTAAGGGAAAGACTGTGATGGAAACTCATAAATTCACAAGGAAAAAAGCTTACTTATAAAGGCTCATATGTGGAATAAATAATGTATCTTTTCTGACTCTAGCTACAGAAACTCTGAAAGAACCTTCATAGGGAAGCAAACCAATGTTATTAAATTTGCTGCAGGTTATCCAATATACTTACATACTTTCCACTTGAATAAAACAGAGGGGCCTCAAAGCCTGCTGCTAGGAAAATAACAATTACTACTTGCTCTGGTTTTTATGCAATACCTAAAAACACATCTTTAATTTAGAGTCACTCTAAACTAACACTGATACCTTGTCCTCAAAGTTGTACTAAGTGTATAAGGCAAAACAGATATAGAATAGAACATTTAAATCCTCAAAACCATAAGCATCATACAGAAGCTGAAAAAGATGGAGGGCCATTATTTGCAAAAATGCTTATTTGATGAAACACAAACCACACCTGACCACTGTCTCCCTGGACACCCAGAGAGGTAAGGGTTCCTAAAAGTCTATCTAATCCCCATCCCAAGGCTGAAAACACATAAAGGCTTATAAAAACCCTGTACATTCATTTTCTCTGGACCATAATTTTATGAGGGCAGATGCAAGTGCACTGTTTACCAAACACAGACAATATACTTTTTTCTTAAAGAAATGGGTCAAAGCCCTTGAAAGCTTTTACCTGATGGTCAAGGATCTTACCTGTGAAATTAGAAATGTAAAATTGGAGTCTTTTAGGTGGAAGATGGCAATATTAAGTCATTGAAATAGGATTTTTTTTACGCTTATTTCACATTTTTACCATGGAGATGTCATAGAAATATGGCTAAACACTACTATGGCCTACATTAAAACAAAAAAATGGATCCTCTTGCAAGGATCTTGAGAGAAAGAAGGAAAGAGAGAGAGAGAGAGAGAGTGAGAAACTGGAACCACAGAAAACTTAAATCTTGACTGGTAAGGCTTAGCTGCTTTAGCTGACATAGTCCAGGACACGAACAGAAGTAGAAATCTACTCCTCTTGTGAGCTTTCCAGTAAAGAGGTGTGCCCTATCCAGTTCTAGACATCCAAAACTCACTGAATCCTATTGTATGCTCTTGTTTAAATCTTCCTTAAACATTTAACTTGCTTAGATGTCTCTCCTCTCTCAGTAAGTAGGTATTTTTAAAAATGATAGCCTATCTTTGACTGAAAGAGAAATTAAAACCACATTTCAGTAATCTTAACCCAGTACTTTAAGCATAAAAGTATTTCTTCTGTAATTGCCAGTTTCCCCTCAAACAGTTTCTACCTTCTCAGTCCCTTACTGAGAAGTCATTCTGCTACTTAGACCTAAAGTACTATAAAGGAATTTAAGATTAGCTCTTTTTCTGTCCTATTCTTTTAGATGTTCTTCTGAGCTCCTTTGAAGCCATTTATGTTCCTTTTTCATTCCTTATTTCTCTTCCCAGATGTGGCTTCTGCCTCCTTTGTCTCTTTGAAATCCCCATCTTCTACAGAAAGAAGAAGCACAGAGAAGCAGCTGAAACTTCACCTCCTGACGCTATTTGAGACCTTTCTGACACTCACTACTCAAAATCTTGAGTCCTACAGAAATCTTCAGCGAAACTATGCAAAAGTGGAGAGAGTTAACAAGGAGTACAGAGACTTCCAGATGACGTCAGAAGTGAAATTAAAAAGACCTCTTTCCACCATGCAATAGGTTAAACAGAGTTTGGAAAGAACTAAACTTTACCTATAAAGTAGTGAGTCAGAAAAGCAAGACAATGCCAAGAGTCTAATTCCAGGTCTAGTCATTTGAACTAAACTGCCTTAGGACTAGATTGTTAGGGTGGGAATTGGTGGTTCTTGTGAAGTATCCTATCACCTTCTCCACCAAATTTGGCCTTCCAAAACCACCTGACCATACTCAAAGAGTTGTAGCATCAGCCTATCATTTTCAAGCTAGCCAAGCAGTTCTGGAGAGAGACAGGTTTAATGATCAGAAATTCTCTAATCTCCTATAATCATCAACATCAGAATCGGTGACTCAAAGGAAGAAGCTGTGGGGGAGGTTCTTTAAAAAGAGCAAGCAAAATTGAGTAAGCAAACCACAAAACTAATTAAACTTCATGCAACAAAAAAAAAACCTAAAGCATTTTTGATGCAATTTATTAAGGAGAAAAAGCTGTGAAATTAACAGCAATCAAAAACTAATTAAACTTGATGCAATAGGAGCAGCCAAAGAATGCCTGATAACGTTTATTGAACCAAAGAAACATGGCTGTCAAGTCAAAAGAAATCAACCAAACTCTGTTTTTGAATAGTAACACAAAGATAATTATACTCTGGATGACACTTACAAAATAAGATTCAAGTCATTACCCCAAAAGACAAAAGGATTGACATGCTGTGTTAAACTGCCTGTGAAAAAAAGGGTCTTAATACAGAAACTTTATAAGTAATTCCTAGGTCTTGCACATAAACAAATACTAGTCATAAATCGAAAACATTGCACTACTATTGTTGCATCAGTTACTTCTATAAACTAATATTTGACAAATGTTTAGGAGAACACCTTGTCTAAGAGGCCACTTAGAAGCCAGACTCCCGATGTTTTCATCCTATCTTTTATCTCAGTGCCTTGGGCAAGCAAATAACATCTAGGGGGTCCATTTGTTTTAGGATTAGGATGCAAAACTCAATTCCTGATGTCAAGCACCATTTAAAGTATGGCCAACTGCCAGAAACTCCTTCTTGTAGAAAGTCTGGGTGGTAAATAGTGAAGTGGATCTGTCTGCAGTGAGTGTAAAGCACTTCAGTTTTCCCTGTGTAGTTGCAAATCTTTTAAACCACACTCTCAGATTTATTAAACAAAAAAAAATCAGACAAAACCATGTGTTCATGAGGGGTATAATGAAAATGAACATATAAATACTCTTTTCAGTAAATTCTGAAGTATTTTAAAAGATTACATTTAACTAAAAAATCCATCTCATAACTCCTATAGAAGGGTCACAGGGTCCCAGTAAAGTCAGTCTCGTCCAAAACACTCAATTTCCAGCATCTTTATTCTGGAATCATCATTTAAAACCAAATCAGGGTTTTCCAAGTAAATCTCCAACATTATTAGCATTCTCCTAAACACTAGCACAAGTCTGCCATCAATTCGATGATCAAATAAAAGTCTATCCTGTAAAACATGAAACCATAGGCCAGTGTACTGCAGATCCCAAGCAAACTATCAGACTTGCTTTATTATTTTAATCTCCTCAGCTGAAAAGTCAAGTTTTTCATAATTCAGTTCAATGCACCTAAATTTTTACTTCTTATTCTAATAAAAAACCTTACCTGTCTGTGGTATATATCATATAAAAAATTATATCTTAAGACTGGTATTTAATTCCAAAGAGCTGCAATCTGGTATTACTGACATGCCTAAGGTAGGTTTCCAAGTAACATTAATCCACTTTTCATAAACCTGGCATTGTTTCATTGTTTTTAAGCATAAAATATTAAGTTAGTCTGCTTAATGGTTCTGATTTTTTTTTTTCCTGCATTTTTACCCCCAAGGAATTTTTAGTGGTGGGGGAGATCCTCATTACTTGCATAATCTTTCAGCATTACTTCTTTTTTATGAAAATGCTCACCATTACATTGTCAAAATATCCATTTTACTTTCAGAGAGAGTCTACATCATTAACATGGATATCTAATGGATCCCTTTTTCCTAGTCTGTTCAGAAATTGCTTAACATTTCAGAATGAAAGTTTTCTTCTTAATTTTGTCTATTTTATAGTGAGTCAAGATTTTAATCTCCTTTTTACCTTGGCAATAAACACTGGCTTGCAGTGAGCACTCGTTCCTGTACACTTTAAGCAAAGATGAATAAAGTTCCAGTTGATTTCCAATAAAATGATTATTTTTATGTTTGTGTATTATAAACTTCTGCAGCCTGGCACAGAACTTCTTTACACTGAGAATCACAGAGCCAAATTAACTTCTTACATAAGCAAGTTAATGTCACTGATGAGGACAGAGTTGTATCTGCTATTCCACGTCATGATTTGGTCTGCTGCAGACACAATATGCCTATTAGGCAACTGTTGGGAGTGAGACTGTAATAATTTAATTTCTTGAACACACAGGAAGTTCTTGAAGAGATAACTCTTCCTGATTTTTAAGTCAGTTTTTCAGCAAAGAGCTACTGAAACATGAACCCCCAAGAATTTACACCTGTCCTGTTTACATCACAGAAATTAATTTGCCCCTTTTACAAAAATTCCCAGCTTATTTCTCCATCCTTCCCTGCTAGGTAAGAAACAAATGAGACTTACCCTCCCTGTCTGGAGCTCTGCATGAGCTCTCTAGCTGTCTCATTCTCCTATCTCAGCTGCCTGATCAGTCTCTGCCTCTTGCAGTGGAGAAGAAAAAAATGCTCCCTGCCTTTCTTGCAGTAGCAGAATAAATTTAGATCACCTTCTTTCGTGCTTCCAATACCCATGAATTTACAGGTAGTCAATACTCACACTTTCTTTAAAACAGATTGGAACTGGACAAGAGATTCAAATATTAATGAGGTAGCGTTTGGAAGAAGAGAATGTCAGCAATGTGAATGGAGCAATCATATATGCTGCCATTCACTATCAACACCAGCTAAAAAAGGGTTTTCTTCCAACACTTCAGATTAAATACACACAAAATTCCAGAACAAGACTGAGAAAACCACACTCACAGTACACCCCTTGCAGGACCGTGACTTGAAAATACCAGCTCATTTCTATACAGGGCGGAAGAGAGCACCTTTGAAGATTCTCAGATCATATTGTTGTCAGTACCACATAAATTACACCAATTCAATTTCTATTACCCTCTATTCCAGGCCTATTAAATCTTTACTAATAGGTCTCCTTCATGTCATGCCCGTACAGTGAGATGCAAGGCCCTTTTTATCATAACTAAAACTGTGGTAATGGGGGGATGGTTGGGTGACATATTACTCTCAGACAAGGAGAATAATTTGCACATTTTAAAATAAGAAATTAATCCTTAACGCCTCTATAACAACTTGAAGGACAATTCTGATCTACTGTGCCTTGATCAGTTTGATATAAAAAAAAAACCCATTTATTTTTGGTAGTTAAAAGAAGAAAGAGGAACTTGATACAAAATATGACTGCCTGAATATCTTCCTTCAAAATTGTTACCAAGCACATAAAATGATTAAGGACATTTTCATATCACTGTCATTTGATCTTTCCCTTTGCTACTCTCTCCTATGTTTGAAAACATGAACATAGATGTAAGCTATTTGATGGTCTCAAGAGAAAGGGGAAGATTCTGTCACAATTTGAAAGAGAAAATCTGTATTAATAAGGGTTTGGCTTTTTTTTCCTCCACAAAATGGGTTTATTACTGACCAGTGTGAAAACTATTCCCTCAGGAAGCTGCAGTGCACTCATAGATTGTATGTAGCCCCCTTTAACTTACTTCATTACAAATTGACAACATCATTGCCAGCAGATTTTGTTAAACACGGATGAACTGCACCTCTTAAAGTCTTCAGCAGCAAGGCTGACATTTTTTGGACAGTAAATCCTCTCATTTTTGAAAAAGCAATGATATACACTTTAGGACAGCATCGATCTGGAGGATGAGTCCAAGCTCATCCAGGCTTAAAAATCTTGGAAATAGCACAGGCTGACCTGAGTTGCATTAGCTTTTCTGAATTCCTCTACAGGCTCTCAAAAGAAATGGTTCAAACCTAACATGATAGGAAAACGTTTACAACTGTCGTTGGGAGCCTCTGCATTGTGTGTTGATGTGGCACTGCATCATCCTGTGATGATGAACTCTGGCTCGAGCAGTAGAGGCAGAACAGAAAGAAATATGTTTGGAATAAACTTTTCTAACATCACCTTAACTGGAATACAGTCAGACAGAGAATAATGTGAGTAATAAAGCAAGGATGTAGCTGGCAAGAGTGGGTAAAATATGTCTTTCTGCTTAGCACACTTTCATCTATAAATGGGTAAAAGTGTGCACCTCTTTGATAACTTCAATACCCAAACCAAGCTGCATTTTGAAAGTCTAACTCACTACAAAAGGGAGTTATTTTACACAAAGCCACAACATGTTTCAATATTATAGTTTTAATTTCCTCAGGAGCTGGGAGTAGAAGAGTTCAGCAAAAGAGCAGGGCATCAAAACAAAGATACGTCTTGCTGTTTTATCCTCCTATATTACAGCACAGATGTGACCAAGATCCTAATTTTTAACGAGCAAAGAAGGAAAGGTTAAAGGACTCATAAACTGTACCTTTCTTTTGTCCCTATTGATGCTGCTTGCTCTCTGAAAATAAGCAGAAAAAAACCTCAAGGTGGCCCAGAGAGAAAGCAGCAGACAACTTCTGCTTCTACCAGGAACAAATCCCACCAGAAACTGACACAAAAAGAATCCAAAATGACACAGGTATCCTGCTGCTAGACCTTCCCACAACACACAGTAATGCTATTTAGCAACACATTACATTGTCCTGCTGCCCCTTCACTTTCTACAGACAAGCACTCCCAGGTGCCCCAGCCCTCAGCTGTTATGGAGCGGGAACTGAGCCTGCAGCTCTCAGACCCAGGGGCTTGATCCTCCCTCTGAGAAAACTGAATGTTTTTCTGACAGGGAATACCTGTGAGGAAGAGCCATTCTAAGCAGCAGTTTGTGTTAGTGGTGTTTTGCTCTGTGGTGCCAAGGTTGATGCCTTGTTCTTATTTCCCGAGGGACTGAAATTCACTTTCAGGTCAACTCTTCTACATATGAACCTGATTCTTTAAGTGGACCTTTCGATGGCTCCAACTTACCACACCAGTAATGAGTGTGTAAAGTGATAAAACCAAGCCCTATATTAAATTTAGTTTTCAATCTGAAGCTATTGAATAGAGAGAGAAAAAGGAATGATGCTTTATCAGTAATCTGTGCACATAGGCTGATGTGTGAAACAAAAAACCCCCACTGACAAACCCATGTTACTCATTGAAAACAATCACTAATTAATTGATGTAGTAATGCCTCATTTTCTACTTTCTATTTTAAAACAAAAGAAAAATTAATTGTGGTGATAGGATGGTGTGCTGGTTTGGGTTGGGGTGGAGGTAATTTTCTTAACAGTGGCTGGTATGGGGCTGTGTTTTGGATTTGTGCTGAACAGAGGTTTGATAATATAGAGATGTTTTTGTCATTGCTGAGCAGAGCCAAGGACTTTTCTGCTGTTTGTACTGCCAGGCTGGTGAGGAGGCCAGGGGTGCCTGGGAAACTGAGGAGACACAGCCAGGACAGGCGACCCTAACTGAGCAAGGGGATATTCCAGGCCACATGACACTCTGCTCAGCGTATAAAGTGGAGGGAAGAAGGGAGAAGGGAGGGGACATTTGGAGTGATGGCATTTGTCTTCCCAAGTCACTGTTATGTGTGATGGGGCCCTGCTCCCCTGGGGATGGCTGAGCACCTGCCTGTCCATGGGAAGCAGTGAATGAATTCCTTGTTTTGCTTTGCTTGTGTGCACAACTCTTGCTTTCCCTATTAAACTGTCTTGATCTCAACCTCCTAGCTTAACTACTTTTACCCTTCAGATTCCCTCCCTGGTCCCACTGTTGGGGGAGTGAGAGAGCAGCTGTGTGGGGCTTGGCTGCTGGCTGCGGTTAAACCACAACAGATGGAAATGTAGTATTTTCATTTTAGAACAAGTTTCTATTCCATATATATAAATCTGAACTGAAATAAACATTTAAAAGTTATTTTTTAAAATAATATGTTTACATCAGTCAATTTCTCTCCTCTCCCCTAAATCAATTTTGATTCTTAATGTCACATTTTGAAATGAAAAATAATAAAATGGTGGTATTTCCTTTAAAACAGTAAGTTCAGATCTCACTCCGGTTAAGTTCCAAAGGAGGGTAGCTTTAAAAAAGAAATGAAGCTTTCCTTATTAATGCTCAACAGCTTCAATAAAGAAGCTTGTTAATCATGAATACACAGTTACGCCTGAAAGACAAACAAAGGCAAGATGTCTTGATGACTAAGTGTGCCTGTTACAGAAGGTGTGGCTACAGTAGTCTAGTACTTTTTTTCCCAGATTTTTTCTGTTTTTTCACTGTGAAAGATGTTCCCTATTCATAGCCTTTTACAGAAGTAAATTTAGGGTGAAAGATCAGGCACATAAAACCTTGATACTTTGTCTATAACATAATTTTTTTTTTTTATGACTGGTGAGCGACCACTTTATGCAGAAAAAACACAGGAAGGATCCTTGGCAGTTCCAGGAACTGGAACCCAAAAGGTTTCTCAATAGCTTTACTGTGGTGATCCTTCCAGTTGAGTGCAAGAATAATTCCAGTATGAAACTATACACTTCAACAAAGAAGGAATAAACCCTCCCTCACATGGCTCCCTACCCAGCCCCACACTAACAGATGCTCACCCATAAGAAAAAAAAAAGCCATTTGAAACGCAAAAAATTGTCCAGGCAGCATCGAAGCACTGTGAACTGTGAGGGAAAAAAAAATTATATGAAATTATTTTTAATGCTAGTAAGGGGAACCTGAAGCCTTCAACAGGTCTGAAAAAATACCCATTCACAATCCTGTCTTATCTGCCCAGGGAGAAAATTCTGTGTGTGTGAGTCAGTCGCTAAGAAAGCTCTGACTAATGCAGATACAAGTCTGACTTTTTAAGTTGACATTTCTGCTTTTCCAGTGGATCAGAACTGTCAGGAATGTTCCCCAGGCAGACCAGAGGATTGCAGAGCAAAGTTATTCTGTAGCAGTCTGAGTTGTGGCGTAAGTGCTTTGATGGAATTAGTAATGGTGGTTTAAGAAACAGCCTCGGATTCTATTCCCAGCACTAGCAATTACCACTCCCATAACAGAATCAGAACAAAGGAACAAAATCAGATGGAAAAGAGCTGCATATTTTCCTGTACTGGCAGAGAGCAAACTCCCTTCTGCTGCTGTTTTCACAATGCCTTTAAATAACATCTGGCAGTGGGGCAGGACAGACAACTGGAGACAGGAGCATTTAAAGTGTTGCTACTAGACTTGCCAAGAGCTCAGCTGTATAGAGTCCTTCATCCCTCTTCTGGTTTTCTCACAAGATGTGACTGTGATAAACATTTATTCTTCAAAAATTAAAACTGACCAAAAATTTTTTTTTTTATCAACTACATCAGCAGAACATACTGTGCATCTGTAGAAGGATTAGATAAAATTTTGCTAGGTAGTTGGAGAAAAAAGCCTTTAAAGATAGCATTTGGCATGGGTTAATCACCTCTTTCATTAAAGGAAGGAATACACACTGAGAACATCTTTCTGCCATCCGATTAAGCAATGAGCCAATACAATTGTAAATCTTCCAGAAATTCCCCATGGTTCAACTCAATAGAGGCAATTCTTTACTTCTCAGACCCTATCTCTCATTTTCAGATAATCATTGCATTAATTGTGTACAAAAACTTTCTATCATGCTGCTAAAAGAAATGGAATGTGACTGTTCCGTGATTCTCCTTAGCAACCTTTGACAGTGAAGAGACTGAATTATTCATACGTATTTTTAATATAATAACAATTTTAAAGCTTGCTCACTACTCAATTGTTCAAGCAGCATGCAAAACCCAAACTGTTTGATTATAGTATAAACAGTGCAACTGTTCCTTTTCTACTGTTCTGGTGGCTGATACAACTTCTGTCTCTGTAATTGAGGTAAAAACGATTTAAGGGTGCTATTTTATTCCCACCATCATAGGCTATGAATTGATTCTCAAGTCACTGGCATTTTTTCTTCCTTTGAATAAGGCAGATTTTAAGTCTTGTGTGCCCTTTTTTTGTATTAGTTACAGGTATTCTAAGTACTAGTTCTGTTCAACAAATATAACATATAGTTTCACACAAATCTGATGAAGTTTGGTGTATTCATTGGACATGGTTCAACCCAGACAGGTTTTCTCCTCTGTGCTAATAAGCTGCACAACCATGGTATCAAAACAGAAAGGATGAGATTTGCACTGAGACTAATGATTATTTCATTCAAGACAGGAAAAAAATACAAATGACACATGCTTTATTCTTAGGCTGAAAAAAAATGACTGAAAATATTGAAGACTATCAGAAGGGAAAACATGTTCTGTGTGAAGAAAAATAAATACACATGTGCTAAGATTGCACATGGTGGTGCACATTTTATAAACCAAGGTTTTGTTCACTGTCATAAACTGAACCACAACCAGAAAACCTCCACTGGAAGAATGATCTAGTAAGATGGCATTGTATTTTTGCTTCTAAGTGTTATTTTAGATAATGAAAAAGTCTGTTTAAGTTGGTTTGCTTCCATTTAACATACATTTGAGCTGTCAGTGTAGTTGCATGGCATTCTTATTCTCTTAGGTTGCTACTGGACAATACAGCTAAAGATAGAAATAAAATAGTGATAGTTTGTGACAGGTTACATTTAAAATGTTTGATCAGACTGATCAATAGGTCTTTGCTGCAGAAGCTGAGCTGAGGTTCAAGGAAGAAAAAGGTAATGGTTGGTCCAATAGTTTGTACATATTTCAGTCAACTAGAAGGCACTTGGGATGCAGCTCCAGATTTAATAAAGCTGCCACATACAAAAAATGCTTTTTTGCTTCTGAGACTTCCTAATGGAAATTCACATCTGCCTTTTTCTTTCAAAAATTACTTATATTAGTATCTATACACTAACCTTATATCTTGGTTTTATTTCAGAGCTCAGAAGCTTGATTTTTCTTACCAGTTTTGAAATTATGTTATATTATTTAGGCAGCATCTTGAAAACTTACAAATACTTGACAATGAATATACAGATATCAATAATTACCTAATCCGTTACTGTAGATTAACTGTTAAAGCTGTGGAGTTTTAATTAATAATTTTTTTTTAACACCTGTTAACAAGACTTGAACTCTCCCTGCTACTGGTTTGTTGGTTTGGGGTTTTTTTCTCCATTTACACAATTGCCTTTTGGTTTCTGTGTTTCCTCAAGCTCCTTTTACCCAGAGTACATGCCTCTGAAAGTAATCTCATTCCGGTTGATACAGTTCTCGTTTCTGTTCAATTTAAAGTTATTTTCTTTGGCTCACAGCAGAACATCACACAGTCTCTCACCGAGTTATTGAGGATTTTCACCCCATATCAGCAGCTCATCAGCAATTACTTCTCTGCACACAGATCCTTAAAGATCCAGGACATGATGATTTGTTACAATTTCTGTGCTGAAACAATCATGTCCCTTAAACAAGTTTCTACCAGAAGGAGAGTGGAAAGATGAGCACTTCTAATAATGGTAGATCCTTTGTTTCAACCTCAGAAATTGAAAATACTATTATTTTTAGGTACATCCAGACACTATAAAAGCATACACTTACTGCCTCTATTTTAAATCTTTGGATGTATTAAAATCTTCAGCTCGCCTGACCTTAATACTGAGGTCGTCCTATAAGCTATTCATCCGGCTTTTGGATTGGCTTCCTGTTATCTGATGTTAGATTTGGTAAAATTTTTCTTTGTTTCCCACTTCCATTGGAAATTTAAATATAGTACTCTATTTTTGGCAATATAGCAGGCTTTGACAATATATTCGCATTATAAGGTGTGAATGTGATATATAGGATGCATTAAAAAAATTCACTTATATTTAGCACTCATCTTTTATAACTTTGTTTCACTGAAGATATGTTTCACTGGACATATTATACATTTTAACAATTTTTTGTTTACAAGTATATCTTCGTCCTAAACGAAATAAGGATTTTAATATCATATAGTGCCAGTAAACATGATCTTATTTTCAGGGCGACCATTTAAAATAAAATGGTATGCTTTTTTACTACAGTCTTTAAACATAAGCAGTCCAGTCATTTACACTGAGCCTTCCTGGGCTATACAGAGTGGCTGAAAGTGAGCCTTTAGCGGTATATTCTCCTTTTTTAGGCTAAAGAAAAGCAAATTCATGCTACCAGTGAGAAAAGACCCAAGCTTTCTTCACCCTTGCTAAGTGTGAGTAGAGAAGTGAAGGAAAGCAAGCTGCAGAGGCATTCACACTCACTGTGTGCCAGCCAGATCTAACTCAGAGCAAATTTATCTCCCCTACCCAGCAGACTCTTAAGCCCTGCTAATGCAACATTAGGGGACATAACATCTTGGGTCACAGGCACCTTTGGGAATTCTCTACCGTATTTCCCTGAGCAGTGTGGAAATTTTTCCATTACCTGGCAAGCTTCCATCTTCTCAGAGGAGCTGTAATGTCTGAAGTCCACAGGTACAAGTGTGTTATCAAACCACTTTCTGGGGTAGGTTTGGAATCAGTCCAGTTGTCTCAGGCCTAGTTAATGCAGAGTGGGAATTCTGTATCATGCTGATAGAAGATGCTTTTCCTATTCCATTACTGTTTTCCTACCTAGCACTCACTGTCCTTAAGTTGTATCCTTCTTTTCCATCCACTCGGGTAATTCTCTAAAAATATGTTGTTGAATCACTCTCCTGAACTACATTTCTCCTTGACCTGCTGTGTTTTTATTCCTCCAGCATTTACTGACTGATAGTTAATCTCCACTTTAACCCTTCTAAAGGCAGCTGGGATGGCAGTGACTGTACCACCTGCTGTTAGTCCAGGGTTGCTGTGATTTTATTGCATTCAATTCCAGTTTCTGTTTCAAAGTCAGCATCACTACCCTGTGTGTTGCAGAACCTTACATTTTAAATGTGGGAAGTTACATCCATGTTTATAAGCTACACTAAAAAGGCTGTTCTTTTCAGCTGACCTAAATTGCTTGGAGAAACCTTGTGGAATCTGGACAGACATACCTGCAGTATCTAAGCTAGTTTAAGTGTTAGCTCAGATGTCTCTTCATGGCACTCTGCCATGCAGATATTGCAATGTTTTCAGGGTTTTCTAGTTTGCCCTTGTAAGAAGTTTGTCCTCCAGCTGCAAAGTCATGGCTATACTTGTGGTGTGGATTTTTTCTTATTTCTATATCCAATATATCCCATACCTCTGTCCAGGGAATACCTGAAAGTTCTGTGACTGTTTTTCCCTTTTAATCATAAAATATTTTTATGCTTTTATCTAGTGATATGCCATTTCTAAATATTTGCACTTCAACTTTTTCCACTGCTGCTGTTTTCCTCTGAGAAGTACAATTTTCACTCCACCTGCAAATATCAGTTATCTTTTGCAAACCCCGTTCTTTCTTTTCTCCAAAGTTAAGTCTTCTTGGATTTAACAATCACTTAGAGGACAAAACATTCAGGCTCTTGCCTTCCTAGCAATTGGCTTATTCCTATGACTCCAGTGTACTGAATACACCGTGAAATAACAACCAGCACTCTTGCCTGTCACTTAGTTTCTTCAAAAAGAAAGACCTTCACTTTCCATAAGGAACAATGCTCAGTGCTCCTGCTTAAAAGCAAATGTCTTTTCCTGTCCCCTTCATGTTTGTGTACACGATATACCATGTTGAGCTCTACTGCTCCTGCATCTACTGCTTACGATCATGAGCATATTCTCCCCCTTGCCCCTCCCTGCACTCAAATTTTTCCTCGCTATCTTTTTGTCTAAGAGTTGTCTGAAAAAACACCAACAGGTTCAGAATTTAATGTAATAGGTCCATTTTCTTCAGGAACCCCAGGAAGTTTTGCTCATCCACATAAAGAACTAGGGAAGAGAGAGCAAGTGTATGAAATTTCTCTTTGCACCTCTTTTGAACTTCACCCCCCACCCCAAACAAACAAACAAACAAACAAAAAAAAAAACAGAAAGGAAATCTCACTCTTCACTCTTACAAGATTCTTTGCCATTTAAAACAAAATCAGCCAGCAGCCTGAGGATCCTGAAACTTCATTACAGAGAAATCTTAGCAGTGTCATCACAACCACTGCTTCACTTCATCATATTCCAATTTATCAGCTTCATTCTCCATTTAGCTTGAGTGCTGGTAAACTTAATTTCTGTACAAACCCACACTTCAGCACAATATAATGCAAACTCCTACGCTTTCTAACCATCTCTACAATACGGCCATTTACTCCCTTAATACTGCTAAGAAATTAAAAAACAAAATGCTGTAAGTGGGAGTAGTTCTACTAATTTATTGCAATGAAATAATATTCTAATGCATTGTAATACATTTTTGAAATGTAATTTTCATATTCATACAGACAATAACTGTCAAGATATTTTAACAGACTCCTGTTCTCTTTTATCATGTTATCTTTTATAAGATTCATGAATGCAAGCATTCCAGGTTTCAAAAGTGGCAACCTGTTTTTGAAACCGTGGGTTTTAAGGATAAAGTGAGACATTTCTTGATCTCAAAAGATCTAAGACAGCCTCTTTCTTTCCTCTGAGCACTAAGGAGCTACTAACCAAAATCATTTAGACTTGTTTCCTACCCATACTATGTGCCTCAAGGAAAGATAAGAGCTGGCCAGATAGCTACTGATGGTTGTGTAGCATAAATGTGAAATCACCAGATCTGACCGACAAAAAAAAATTAAACTTAACTACATACCTAGAGAGGGCTATTCTAAAAGATCTTTATGGAAAGCCCTTTGTGAAAACCAGATTTCTTCCTCCTACAATCTTTTCTTTAAGTGCTAGAAGCCTCTCAAGTATTATAAGGCATTTACAAACTATTGTTATTCAGCTCAGGGAGGAAAAAGAAGGTAAAATAAAATCCTGTGCCTCTGTATAACTTCCCCCAAACTTTTCCAGATGTAAATTAATACCTCAATATTTGTCTGTATAGTTTTGCATTTTTTCAATTGCTTTTGTTGCTACTGCATAGATTCACTACAAGGTATTATCTCATTGAAAGAGTCTATTAAACTCTAACACTGAATCTCTAATTTATATGTGTATCCTAGGATGGGGTTAAGTTTGGTTATCATCTACTGTCTGATACCATCTCCACTGAATTATGTAATAGGAAACAGAGCATGTGAAGGTGGAGATGTAAGTCCATCCATCATTGATATTTCATTTCACATTGCTTAAATGTTAATGCTCTCAGTCCTCCCAACAATACAGCCTGTCTGCCTCCCTGTCTGCATAACTAATCTAAAGCATGTTCTACTTTCTACTGCTCAAAAGAAACATTATTTTGTTTGTTTCTCTGGCTTACATCTTATACAAACCTTGTGTCTACATGTATACACTACATCTTAAATTCAGCCACTTAATGGAATCACTAAATATCCTGCAAGAGGTACATTCATCATTTCTCTCCAATCAGAAATATCCTCAAATTATTTCTGTAACTCACAAGTGCCTCTGCTTGTTTATGTAGATTAGAATCTGAGGCTGATTTGTCACAGATTGGTGTAAATTTGGTTTATACTTAAATTCAAGATCTGGAGTTGGCCTTCACAAAACAAGTTAAAGGGTAAATACAGCTAACTAGGAAGGAGCTCTATATCTCTAACATCAGAGAGATAGGATTTTCAGGCCTGAAAGTACCAGCCTTCTATATGGCAATTCAATCACCATTTAGTTTTCAGTGTTAAAGTACAGAATTTCTCTGCACTAAGGAATCCTCCTAAACTGACACGAAACACTGTAATTAAAATCCCAGACCTTGCACACTGTGAATTTCAGTCTCCCTCTAAATATCTTTGTATTCAGAAATAAAAAAGGTTAAGAGCTGTTTTCATGGAGCTGATGGTACAGCTGCCTATCCCCATGGTCACAATGATTTGATTTGAGACGTCCTCTCTCTACACTTACACACAAGTTCTAACATAGTGGTGCCACCCCCAAGAGGAAGCAAATGCTAAACCTTATGGGCAGCTACTGTACCCAAACATGTTTCCACAAGATCACCTGAGGCAAAAGGCCTATCAGGGAAGCTCTCAGGAGCTTTGCAAGCACGGTGCCCTCTCCTAACCCTCGCCTAGTGCACCAGTATCTTTGAAAGCTTTCAAGATGATAGGGAGTTACATAAATGCCAGGTGCTCTTACATGTAAAAAAAAAAATCAAAGGTCATCTAAAGAAACATATTCTGCTGCTGAAGGATGGATAATCCTCAGGCTGGAATCTGCTTGCTAATTTTTTACTAGGACATGGAAGTGCTACCACTTGAAAGCCCAGGGGACCTGTACCCACCTATGATTAGCATCAGGCACGTGTCTCATCAAAATCTGGTGTGTCAGTTTGTGGCCAACTTACCATGGTCAATGTCAACACACCCTTGTTTTACTATCAACAGACCTGCAAGCTTCCCTGTTAAGGTGAAGAGCAGGTATTTCACACTTGCACTTGCCTGACTGAGCAAAACTGTCTGGTAATGCATACACCAGATACAACTTTCTCTTCCTTTTTATAGTCTGATTACACATTTTTATATTGACGAGATTGAACACCTTTCATATTAACAGCCATTGTTCAGTTGTACATGTCTCCTCCATAACTCAATATCCTGCTCCATATTTATCCATATTCCCTACTGAATGGGAACATGAGAAGACTGCTGCTATAGGAAGCTGCATAAAGGGTTTTTTTTCAGTCTTTATCAGCTGCTGTGCCCTTTTTCCTATAGATCTGCATTCATATTTATGTCTCTCTGTATTTACTACCCACTCAAAATCCTTAAGAAGTGACATCAGTGAAGACAGACTAAAATAACCTATGCTAATTTAAAATAATATCCCCCAGTTCTACACGGTCACACATTGTGCTTCTTCCAAAGGCAGCTATGCAATTATAGGTACTTGGGTGCATAAAGTGATATGGAGGTTTCTATGGCAATTATTCAATTTAATTGAAAATTGTGTTGGGAAAGACTCATTTCAAGTGCAGCATGCAATTTGCATTTGTTTCCAAAGAATCTGAACTTGCTTAGGCTGAGTTCAGTGAATTCCTAATTTTCAGAAAGGCACAGTCTTTAAAATTCTATCAGGGGGTTGAAAACCAAGGTAGGGTCGTTAAGCTTGATAACATTTAAGACCATGTATTCACTTATGCAATATAGTGGTTTTTACTGTCAGGTAAATATTTTACGTTTCAAATTAAAGAGGAATAGTTAAAAATCAAATTGATGCACAGTGTCCTTGAAGCTACAAGGTAAAGGAACCAGAAAAAACACAAGTACCAAAAAGGACAACAGGCAGAGAGCATGCTGAAGGAGACAAGTCATCAGTGAGATCAAGTCCACAAGGTCAAACATCTGTATTTTCATATATTTTAGCTACTCTATGTTAGAATAATAATGAAGGTGAAGTTAATTCCAGCCTTAATATGTTTTAGTGTGACAAAGTATGAATTGAAGGGAAGCAATTGGTTTATCTTGCTTAGATACTAAAACAAAGCTATTACTTAATTTCCTGTAGGAAAATGGGATTTCTTTTCTCTCCCAATTTCCATCACCACAATGAGTCAAACATATTTTAGGTCTAAATTTATAAAAAACCCCAACTAATCTACTTAAAGTGATGGAGACTTGGAAACAATCTCTGAACTGTGGTTTCATATTCACTGAATTTATAGCATTGCCATTTCTGAAACAAAACTCTATTAAATTTCTATTTGTATGATTTTAAGACTGCATAGGCTATATGCAAAAAAAATCTCAAAAATAGTCGTCTCCTTCGTAAATATTAAATAAAAATTAAATTGATGTGAGGGTAGGGGTAGAAGTGTTCTTTACCAGACACAAAATCCTCCTAAGTGGGAAAAACCTGTGCCTAAAAGCAGGTGTCCATGGCAGGATGTGACCAGAAGCAGAAGAGTAATTTTAACAATGTAGCTTTGGTATTTCTGTGTTTGTCTCATTGCATTTCTGTCTAAAACAGAAAAAGGAAGAATGACTCCTTACTTCAACATCAATGATTGCATCACAGTTCAGAAGAAAGCAAAATAACATGAATGTGCTTTTCATAATATATGTGTAATCTATTTTTAATGAACCAGACTCTAATAATTAACCTTTTGTAGAAAGGCGGGGGGATGGAAAGCAAAAATTCCAGGTTACCAAGAGAATCTTTTCTTGGCCCATGGCAAGTCCTATTTTGGTCGGAAAATGTCTTTGGAAGACAGGGGAACCCATTTGCTTGAAAAAGAAGCATGAACAAGAAAGGGGTCCCACCAAGCACAATCTAGCAGTGGAGGGCTTTTCACAACATGGACAATTTGCTCTATTTTTGCCATATGGTGGTGGTCCTAGGTTAATGTTTGGACTTGATGATCTTAAAGGTCTTTTTAACCTTAACAATTCCGTGATTCTATACACTGACAGCTCTCACCTCCCTCATCTTTTGCTGTACATCCCATCCTCTTTTGATATTAACAAGTCTTCCTTCATTTTACTACTTGACCCTCTCATTAAAATAAATAGCAACCAATAGAAAGGTTTCTTGATTTTTTTTTTAATGCTTCCAGACATGAAAGTAATATACTCTCATTCCTATGTGTCATTTGTATAAACAGAAAATAACTTATGGAAGTTAGAAATAAGCACATTTCATTGAGTTCTGAACATGGCAACACCCACAGTTACTCATCTCTGATCGATATAAAGGCTACTGGTGGTGATCCTTGTCTAAGCTTCTGTTTCCTACACAGAACATATTCAAGCTATACTTATCAAGCTTTCATTAATTTTCAGGGTTGGAGAAACATAGTATTAAACATCAGTGTTCATGGTGTTGAAGGGATAAGTAAGACCTGAAGGTAGGTTTTGGCTAACTAACAAGGGACAGGTTTGAAAAGACTCTGGCTGGGGCACTGCTCTCAATAAATTAAATGCAATAGGTGGATCTAGTAGAGAGTTACTTTTTTAATAGCCAAATTGTATGGCTGGCTGTGAGAAGTGGGAAATGAGGGGAGAGAAAAAAAATAAAAAAAGAGGAAGCCTTTACAGTTTCACTTGGCATCATTTCCTGAGAAAACCACCAAGATATAAGAGCCATAAATATCTCTCTCCATTTTGGTTCAATAATGCCAGCATCTAAAGAATGTAAAAGAAATCTCTTTTTTACTTATAAGAAAACTTACATATACACACAGAAAAAAAACTGTCAGTGAAAGCTGTACTTTGTTTTCAGAAATGGCAGAATGTTTTCCATACAGCAACTGGATGTACTGCTCACTCCCCTCAGTAGATTCAAGACTCGAAATGTCACAGAGTGGAAACCTTCACCAGCAGGAGGAGGACTAAATATCTTTGATTGAAGGACCTGAAGTTTTTCTTGAGCACAGGAAGACATTTTCCTGTCTAACAGATGCAGAGTAATCCCTCCATAAAATGAATCATCTACCATTTCTTGAAGTCTTGGGAAAAGCTGAAAGTTCAATAAAGAGTGTGGTCCTTAAAATTTACACACTTCAGCTCCTCACATTTCCTGTGGGGAATATAAATTGCTTCTAAGCACTTACTATTCTGCATGCCATTCAAATTCTGTTGCTTCAATTCATTATATTAAAAAGTAATACCAACTTCAATTATTCGTCGTAAAATTACAAATTTAGCTAAAGTACACAGAAAATTCAATTCACACCAAAATGGCCACAATGTTCAAATTAATGTATTTGCAGTCCTCCCACGTCCTCCTCAGCATCCTTTAAAATGTCACTTATTTTTTATAAAGATATAGATTTTCTGAGTATCGATGTGCTCTATCAACAGACAAATTCTCTCTGCTTTTAGTTCTGCGGACATTGCTCACCCTTCCCAAATCACTAACGATTGCAGCTCAAATAAAGGAGTCCATGTGAGCAAAGGTTACAGCACTAGACTCACAGCTCAAAAGTTTGCACCTTATAAACCTCTCATCTTCAGTCCTGCATTCAAAAGGTACTTATGATTTCAAAGAAATTGCAAATCAAATGATTACACGCTACAGGAAATTAGATAAAAGAGAAAGGAACCACTTCAACACCATCAAGAGATTCTATTCAGCTATTATATTAATAGTAAAAAAACATATTTTGATTGCAGCTTCTGCAGGTATAAAATGACAGGGTTTAGATTCCCTTTTATTGAAGTGCACAGATCCACAAAGTGTTTTCAGTCCTACAAGGTGTTTTAGTCTTGTAATCATTCAGCAAAGCATTTGGACAGCAGTTCTTTAAAATTAAGCAGAGTAATAAGTGCACTTGTTAAAATATGTTCTAGAGTATGTAGCACCTTTCAGAATAAATTCAAGCACCAGAATTAAGCATAAGAAAAGGTTGAACTTCTGTCCCATTGAAATCAGCACCAAAGCTTCTACATTTTTAAAGCCAAGTGATGAATTTACTACCCCTGACTTGAGTTTTTAATTTCTTTACAGAATCTCATGTAATCTTTATGTTAACATTCTATTATGTAAAATGTAATGCTTTTTCAGTTCAAATTAATATCTTAGAAATAAAAACCACAGCAGATATAATGACCATCTTTTTGTAAGGGATGGATGTTTTCCTGTCTTTTTTACACTCTAATTTACCTCAAATTAAAAAACCAGTGCACGGAAAAATTGGAAATATCAGGGCTCAAAACCCAAGTGTTTCTGTTAGCTGTTAAGAACCCCTAACACAGCAACTGTGCATTGCACTAACATCCACACTGCAGTACACTTGAAGCTAACAGTGGGATTACATATATATATATATAAATATATATATAATATAGATATATATGCATACACACTGATAAAAACAAGTCACAAAGTTTATGGGCTACTACTTCTTTTGCCAACTCTTGCCACTCATAAATGCTTTTCCAAGATATTTTGCAACAGTTTTCCAAATTATCTTACAATCAGACTTTCAAATGCTATTCTTTTCCTTTAATAATTTAAATACAATTTTATATGCAAGAGAATGCTTCAGTGAATGCCCCTCCAAAAAAACCTTAAATTATAAATGAAACAAATCATTCATAGTGAATATTTTCACATTAGAATATTAAAGAGAAATGGTTTAAATTTCTTTTTCTTACAAAAAATGGTGCAGAAGCATGAGTTGAGGAAACAATTTACCTTTCTTGTCATCGAAGTACAGTGTCTGTTGAGCTGGATTTGACCACTGGAGGGAGGTGTTATCATTTTGATCGACCCTGCAGGTCAAATTTGCTGTTCCCCCTTCAACAACCGTGACGTTCTGTGTAAGTGGAAACTGCCCTTGGCTGCCTGAGGAGGGAGGGGAGGAATGCAGAAGGGAAGAGGGTAAGAGGAAAAAAAAAAAATTAAGTTGCAGAATTGCATTTATTGCAGCAGCTTCCCACAGATGACAGACCCTGAATTCAATGCGATCTATTCTGACCAAAGAGCAATAGCACAATAATCCAAAAAAATATATAACATTTACAATATATTTTCTGTATCTGAGAAACAGTTAGATGAATTAAGAAATAGGCATTCTTCCTCCCTCCCTCCCTCCCCACCCCATAAAACACACTGTTTAGTTACAAATGCCCTGCAATTTTATCCCCTCAGACATACCCAGGGATGACTCAGTACAGACAATACAGTTAAATCATTGTTGAAAACATCACCGAAAGCATAGCATAAAAATGCACACAGAGTTTTTGAAACAGAGGGACGGGGCAACCATGACTCCCTGCTTCTTTTGATACATTTTAAAGGCCTCTCAGGATGACGTTTTTCCTGTCAGGTTTGGAAAGTTGTTGGAGAGCAAATGTAGTGTGAATTTAATACTCGATGCATACTCTGTTGAGGGAATATAACCTGATCTCATATGAAAATGGAAGAGATGATGTAGTAGCTCTCTTTCACATCTCTGATTCTATCCCAGAGCATTATGAATCACATTAAGTGCTTGCTGAAAAGTCACTGGGAAGATTTCCAAATGCCTCCACACAGTACAGGAGCAGTATCCCTCAGGTTCTTAAATCACAAGCATTTCCAATGGCGTAGTTAGGCTAAAGTGTTTATGTATTGGGAGAACAGCACAGCCCTTGTCAAACAGCACAACACAATCTGACAAACGGTACTGCAAGAAGGGAGCGTGGTAAAAACATGGAGAAAAACATGGAAGTCATTTTTAACATGGCCGGGGAAAAAAAAAAAGCCTTCAGTAATCAGAAAGACACATCATGGATTCTATGATAATTATCTAGGACATATATCAATTTACTTAGGGATACTATGCAAAATAAAGACAATCCAATACTCTAAATCATATGCTTCTTTCTTCCTCTCCTTTTATACAAGTTCTGTTAATAAAAGAAGCACTGAAGAGTAGGTAGAGCTGCTCACACAAGAAGCATAATGCCAAGACTGACACTCAAGTGGGATGTGTCAGAAACTTAGAAAACCTCTACACAGTCCTGCAGGAGCAAACAAGATCATAGACATGTCATAAGTACATCAAGGAAATAATACATACAATATTCACTAATGATACCAATACAGAATCAGAAATCCACCACAAAACCTTCACAGAAACATTTAGTGGCTCTCATCAGTTATTCCCAACTAAGTCAAATTGAAGCATGCCTTCTATATAAAAGGCATGATAATGGAAATCTATTATCTAGTACATGGGTTTTCAGATGAGCAGAGTAAGGAAGTACAAATTAAAAGATTAACAACTGAACTATTTGAATTAATGATAAAATCAAAGATTTAATTCTAGCCAGATTTTGATTTCCCTATGTAAAATAATTATGATGGCCTTAGATGTGGAAAATAAGTACCTACATCAGTGTAATAAATATTTCCATCAAAATGCAAATCTGAATAACTGGTATATTTTTTGCATAAATATCAACTTCCTACAGATGTCTAAAGATCAACACTTACTGTGTACTGATATTTACTCTAAGAGGGTATTTACTATCCACTGGATAACAAATATAGTAAATAGAAAATAAGGAATGCTGAAAACACCATGGCTAATTTAAATGCTGCAAACAAAAAAATGCCAAAATTCTCATGACATCCTCTGTATCTGACACTTCATTAATCAAACCCTGCTTCCTGAAAGCCACACGTTGAGAAACACATTGATGAGTGAAAAATCATAAACAAGGATGGAGGGAAAAAAAAAAAGAAAAGGAAAACAGAAAAGATTTGTCATTTCCTTCTATCTCCCCTCTTTCAATTCCGATGTGTCAAGGAACCTCAAGATATTGCATAAATTGCTTATCGCTTAAATTAGAATTTTAAAGATCCAAAAAACCCACACACAGCCTGTTATTACTTCCACTAAATTACAAGCAACCTACCAAAGAAATAACCTTCTAAAGTATGAGTTGTGGATAGGAGGCTCTGTGGGCTAAAATACTTTTTTGCATACAAAAAGCATTAAACAGAACCTACTGCCAGAGATTAGCACAGTGAAATCTGTCATTTACATTAAAGAACTGGAATGGAAGATAGTTTAATAAAAAACCCACTGTAATGATTTAGGACCTTATTAACACAATTTAGGAGATCTCCCCATAATTACCCTACATTCCCTTTCTGATATTATCTTCTCACCATGAAGGTGTCAGTGTACCTGCAGTCTATCATTTGCTAATGACTCTGAAGTCACAGACTTGTCTGACCAGAAGAGTGGTGAGTATGTAAACTCTTCTGATCAACCAGATAAATGGGTAATGGTGATGCCACAGTCTGAAGAGGACAGAAGAACTTTCTTTTCTCTGACCACTCTAGTGTGTGCTGATGATTTGGGAGCAAGAAATAATCTAGCATATAAAAATGAGACCCAAACATTCACCCTAACCCTTACCAACAGAGAAGCTGCGTGGACCTGGAGAACATGCACAGAGCTTCATAGGAAGTTTGGAGAGCAAAAAGAGGTACAGAGAAAATGAGCCATCTCATATGGAAACCAGCCCAAGTGGAAAGCAGGGAGGCTGTGCAGAACAGAACAAAACAGATAAAGCAAGACCAAATGAATGGATACTTCACGCCTCTCAGTGAAGACAAAATTTATTAGCAACTGAACTGGAGAAGGCTGTAAAACCCTGTATGAAACAGATGAACACTAAAGAAAGCACCAGCATCGTTTGTTTTTAGTGTCAAAGAATTGTTTTTATGCCACTAAGGACTGCATATGGTTGCTGGGGGGACTGACAGTGTTTTGTGGGAGAGGTCTTGTTTCTGATAAACAGGGCGGGAGAATGTTCTCAGGAGGGGTGCCAGGGAAGGTGCCAGCCTATGTAAATGCTCAGTGGGATGGAAAACCCAGGCCATAAGTGGTGCAGGCTCCTGCTGCAGCACAGTGACCCAAAGCTGGAGACCACTGACTGGAATCACATCATTCCCCAAAGGACTTGCTTTGGAAACCCCTTTATGCCTGGGGTAACTTAAAACCACTGCCACAAAGCCCCTTCATACTCCCAGCACTGAATAGGCTGGTTCTGATCCACTTGAATAGACCCATTAAATAAAGAATAGTTGTTGATGAACCTTCAATATGAAGGCAAGTCTAAAGGCCCTGCCAGATTGGGGCTGTCATAATTTCAACAACCCGACACTATCATTATGATTCTTTAGTATGAACAGTTTTTAATATAGGTATTAAACTCCCATTTCCTAATTTCTTCCTTAACTCTGGAAGCAGAAACGAAACAAGACAATGTCCTCTAACAAAAGCATTCCACCTTGACTTAAGAAGTCTAGTAATGGAAAATTAATGGCCCCTTTGGTAACTTCTTTCAGAGAGCAGCAGTCACCCTTGTTTAAACAAAACCACAGAATTTACTCCTAGTATGTTGCTGTAACACTTAGCTTCCACTGGCTCTTATATCTTTTATCCTGCTCTGAAGAGCTGTTTCTTATCAAATTTCTCTTGTAGGCACTTAGAGACTGTGATCATATCACCCATTAACCTTCTTTTTGATAATCTAAATAAGTTGAGCTCCTAAGTCTTCCTGTAGAAACCGTATTTTTCTAATCCCTTAATTAGTCTGTGGCTCTTCTCTGTGCCCTCTGCAATTTGTCATCTTTTTTAACGAAGTCTGTTCCAGCCCAGACCTGGAAACCTCACTGCTGCAGTTACAGAAGGAAAAAAATGCAAAGGTGATGCCACTTCTCCACCAGGACTTTGTGTTCTTGTTTGCACACCAAGATGAGTCCCCTCGGCCACAGGATCAGACAGGAACCCAAACTGTGACTGCCAGCCTACCATGGTGCTGGGATTTTTCTCTCAGACACCATTCCAACGTCAGGCCTTCATTCCAGTTCTCCTCCTGCAGCTCTCAGACATACTTCCCTATGTTTCACTGCACTGAGCACAGCATTTTAGGCAAGTTCAGTAGAATTTATTTCCTACTTTACTATTACCTGAGATGATTGACAGGTATGATTGAGATAAGGGATACAGCTCAGATGATCACCATTGTAAAGACAGGGCTACCCATCCAGCTGACTTGCCTTTTTCTCACAACAAATGGCTGGCAATGACATTTCTACCCTCCACCAGCAGGTCAAGTCAATCAAACACATCTATATCCACCACAGTATACACAAATACATTCTGTTCCACGATCAAACCTTGAGGCAGGACAAACTATTTTCCTGTCTGCCTGGAGTACACTAATAAAGAGTAAAAAAAAAAATAAATTACTGATGGCCCATATTACAATTCCCTTCTATCTCAAAAGGAAGCAAGGAGTTTCATCAGAAAACACTACAATGTCATGCAAAGGTAGGTTACAATAAGCAATGAAGCTGTGGCAAAGAGGCTGTTGCATTTAGACATCTCTGTCATTGTGTTGTATCCCACTCCCTCTGCTCATTTTAGGAAGCTTTTTTAGCAAAATTATTTCAATTAGTTTGACTAGATGGAGCTATAGTGATGTATATTCTACCACAGGTTGTTTCTGCAATGCTTTGTGGAGGACCAATACTGCTTTGCAGAACAACTGACAGGCTCATATCTCATTAGCCACAAGCTGTTTCCTGTCAAGGAAACCTTTTCTTTTTCTTTTTTTTTCTTTTTTTTTTTTTCTTCCCCCCACCCAGAAATCACAGCTTAACTACTTCTTCACATTGATTTTTATCTCAGTATGTGACAAGTCTATGCAGAATAATTATCATTATTTGGTCCGGTTTGGAAACATTCATCGCGTGAGTTCATCTCATGTTTATTTGTTTATGTTTGGGTTGGTTTTTTGCTTATTTTTGTGGGTTTGCATTTGTTTGGGGTTTTATTATTATTTTTTGCAGTTACAATGAAAGCTCTTTAATGAGTTCAACACTTCCACTTGATGCTTAGGTGATACATTCTAATCAATTTACCGGGCTAATTATAAATGTGACTAGGTGGCTGTGAGCACTGAGAAAACATAATCCTCTCTTTACTTTTGCTTCTGCAAATATCTGTCCTTGTAGTAAACAGTTATGTTACAAATTAAGAGCGTTTCACAGCATAAGTGCAGGAAGCTTTGTCTGCTCATGTCACTGTTTACCAGAAAGTCATAAAAAAAAAATAATAAAGTTGTGGATAGAGGGCCTGGACAAGAGGTGACAGCATTGAGTTTATAATGTTTTGGCACCTCAGCTCTACCTGCCCATTGTCCCAGTGAGGTAAATTAAGCTTGTCAGAATATAGAAGGGAAAAAGTAGAGTTTACACTTCTATTGCAGAGATTTACCCTTTTCAGTCTTACACAGAACCACAAAGCCATGGGCCTTTTATTTGCTACTTTTATAGTATGAGGTCAGCCAAAACCATAGCCCATAAAAATGCAAAGTTTTATCAGAGGAAATAAAGAAAAAAAAATTGAACCAATTATTTTTCAAAACTGTTTGATTTTATCATATTGATTTCATTAGGACCAGGCCCTAAAAAAACCAACCCCAAAAGACCCAAACAACAGAGCAAACATTTGGTTGAGAAGGCAATGAGCTTACAACTTCAAATAGCAGTTTGCATCTGTAGAGAGAATACGTCAATTCTGGACTTCTTTCTTAGTAAAGCAACTGAAACATTAGGAACAAAAGCCAGTAGGATGAAACACCTAATACACTGAATCGCTTTCCTAGCTTTCTCAATTTATATATGAAATAATGCAAACATCTCTCCAAGGAGACAAAGCATTATTAGCTTGTCTTTATTTAATTTAAAGAACAATGATACTGTAAACTGCACTTCATCAGGCACAAACTGGGGTCTGCATTACTGTGCAACTACTGTTTCTTGAAACTTTCTAACAGGAATTAATCCCCTTCCCTAATTTTTTCAGCATGGATACCAAATAAAAGGTTAGTGTGCTGTAAACACTGAAGGAAGAAACTACGTAAGTTGTTGCCTCTATTATTTCACTTAATTTCTAAGAAAAGTCTTAAGAGCATGGTAAAATATTGATGAGAGATTAAAGCAGATTAAATCTTGATACAGATCTACCTGCTTTGCTTTATTTTAAAAGACAATACAGCAATGTACCTGCATGTTAAACTACATGTGTTCATACAGAGCTTTTAAAGAAAGAGAAATTTGCCTGAGCATAATTTGATACAGAGAGTCTTTGATGGGGTGAATTCACCTTTGCTAATTTACTGCCTTAAATGTCCTATATCTGGATAGTATATACTTTTCTAGAGTTTATGCCCTGGCAAAAGGTCCTGTAAATTGTCTGCTCACTAATAAACAGGGTTTTTTTTTCTTTTAAAAAAAGAAACAAAATTAAACACAAAGCAAATTTTGTGCTCTAGAAACTGTTCCAAACTCCAGTAACAAAACCACTTGCAGAGAACACTGGAATTAATGAGAACAATGCAGAAAGTTACTATTGTTACCTCTGGACTGTGCATTCAAGGTCACTGGGCTTTTTTTGAAGGTTTAAGCAATTCTAAACCAATGCAAAGGACAAGAGTGCACTGGTACAGCCTCTGATTTCAGGCTACAGAATTTATGTTAGACAACAATAAGAGAGAAGCAGGAAGCCTTTGTTCCTTCCTTCATTCCCTGTGTCTCAGGTGCATGTTCCCAAACAAGCAGCTAACTCACGATATAATTAATTTGGACTATACTAGAGTGAGAGAGATTGCATACATAAATTGGAAAAATATATATGCTGAAACATAATTATTCCACAATGACAAATAGGAAAAAGTATGAGAGAGACAATGGGAAGAAAAGTATGCACAGGCAGTGCTGTTTCCTAGGAACCTTGCATAAGTAGTGACTATTTTTACTCTTTTCAGGCTATCACCATGGTTTTATTTGTTTGCAAATGAAGAAGAGTATCCAGGGATTTTATTTATTTATTTTAAAAGGGGGAAAAAAAGCATTCCCCTCCACCACCCTAAATTCCCGATGGAAGATTCAAATCCAAACATAATTCAAGTGAACCTCATTTTCCCACAACTGTGATCACAAACTGATGAATTTTCTGGTTCTCATAAGTGTAAATATGGCTTAGAGTTTGGTGTCACTTTTCACTCTAAAGTGCTATGCTCAACTCTTTGTGCCTCAACAAAGTCCTTTTTTTCTAAAAGCAGGACAGCACCCAATCCTAACACAAAGAATAAGGAATTGGACAGTAAGTTCTTTGAGGATCTGGGCCTCATTGTCACCCCATTTCCATTCCTAATCTTTAATATGAGAATAGTTGTATTTTCTTACTTCACATCAATGCTCCAAAACAACACCTGTGCCAATCTCCCAAATACTTCAGCAGTACAGTCACAATGTTGTCCCCAGTTTAACCCTATCTTAATCTTGGTTTGAAATACTCTGGGCAGATGTGAATGCATTTAACCTTAACACTGAGAGAAAACATTTTGGGAAATAACACATTTACTGAAGATAAGTAATATTTAAGGAAGATGGAAATTACAAGAAATTACGAAGTTATTGAGAAAATTTTGGCTAGGGTAAAAGATGAACCAAAAACATTAAAAACATTCACCTTTCACTAGTGTTAAATCTCTTTTCTTTTTTCCAGAAAAATCAAGATATTTTGGATTTAATTTTTCAAAATTAAAATTTCCAAAGATAATTATACAACCAAGAAAAATGACATTTGTTGATTGATATTTCTCCTCCTTATTTTGCCACAGCACCTTTAATGATCTACTTTCTTCATCTGTGAAAAATATCAAACCTATTGGAAAAAAATGCTCTCTCAGGCTTTTCAGCTATTGAGTTATTATAAAAGAAAATAGACTTCCATCTCTCCAGGAATGCACTTTTTCTCCTTCCTGCATCCTTAAAAACAAATAATGGTGTTTGAAGACCAACATGCTGGCAAGGACTTTCTTTTTGTCTCTGTTTATTTTTTTTCCCTGTCCAACCATTTTTTCCACCTCAGCAGAAAACAACCAGAGTTTAAAATCCTTTCACTTTTACCTTTGTCTCACCACCTTCTGAAATGTCATCCAAAAGAGAAGTGAAAAGAGAGAAGAAGAGGAAACTATACAAGTCAGATCCAAGTAGTGCTGTTGTTTGAATGTTTGTAACCTCAAAAAGCATTATGAAATGAAAAAAGGAAAATCCACCATAACTGAACTGCTTTTCCTTAGTTACAAATACCCCTGGACAATGCTCACTCACCGATTGAAGCCTTCTGAATTTAAATGGCAGCTCGAATTATTCACTGTACCAAACAGCTGAGCATATCTGAAAATTAAAACTGTTCTAGGCTTGCCTTAACATGTGCCCAACATAGGAGCTTTTATTCTTGTTAAAATACAGACTTAAACACACACCTTGTATATGTTTGCACCTATATACTCAAACAGGACAGGGGACAAAGAAGAGAAGTGATAAAATCATCAATAAACCCCCACTTGTTTCTGTAAATTTAACTTCTCTTTACTTCAGACTGTATATTTAATTAGACAAGAACAGCATATCCAAATGCTGTTCTTACTACCTCTGGTTTGGAAATAAGTCTAAAACAAGTCATTGCACTAGTACATTAAGTAACTTCTTGCTACCTGGACTTCCAACACTTTCACTGTTCAGTTTGCTTCAGATGATATGTAATTCTCAAAGGTAAATGAAGAAGAAGCAAAGGTAGGAAAATCAGGTTTTGATGAGAGATGCTGTGTGTGGTGTTACACTTCTCTGTTCTGATTACCAGATTACCAGTGTCTTTTCAGTGAAATACTCTGTAGTTGTAAATAGTCCTGATAAAACCATCCTAGTGGTAAATGGGGATCAATATCAACAAGTTAGATCCTTGATTTCAGTCAATGTAACAAAATATGGGCAAATTAAACATACTTTCAAAAAAATCCTTTTCATAAATATATTTACTATAAAAACTATTGTGAAGAGTTGTGTGTGTACGTTGCCTTTTAACACATAAAAGGCAACACTGTCTTACAGGTGGGAAATACTGCAGATGGTTTTGATCTGAACAGGCACTCCCTTGATGACTTTGTGTTGATCAATACATTGATGCATCCTGGCTAAATAGGAACGTCCCTGAAGAAAACAGTTCTGATTCTCACAGAGCAAAAGTCAGAATGGTTAATAAAACATTTTCCACTTGTGATCATCTGTATATTCACAAAGTTTTCGTTACTGATGATTTCACCCACCATGTCAATATTTGCCTTCTTTGATGTTTGACTCTTTTTCTATACAGAAGAGATCTCTGAAACACTGCTCTCATGAAACTCATCAAAGTTCAAATGCAAAACAATTTAAAACTGACTTTGTATTTGATGGGTTTTTTTGCCCTCTTTCGGTTTACGCAATAAAACAAGACTAGGAATTTGCTCTGGAGAATGATTGCTGTACATAGTTCCAGTAGCCCTTTTGAGCCTAAGTGGCATCAAACTATAAACAACAAAATTACTTAGGCCAGACAACACTTTTAGGCACCAGAACCCAGGCTTGAACTACAGACATGAAAAACACTTTACACCAAACAAGGATGTATATTCCATTCCACTCTGTCTTCCACCCTCATTGCTTCAACACTGGTTCTTTCCTTCTGCTGTGTGTTCTTCCAACCACACTATTTGTATTTCAGAAAGACAGAGGAGGCTTCCTCTAGTGCAAGCTTCTGAGTGAAGAGAATATTTTCCCAGGTGATTGCTTTTTGCTAAATTTCATTTGGGAGGCTAGGTTCCTGTTAACAGATATTAGGAGATGAGGATTGCATCCCGTTATTCTTTCCTGAGGAATATTGCACGCAGATCAGTTGTAGATGTGGCTCTCATTTGGTGCAATTTAGACATCACTTAATGTAAAACTACATTAGACTTCAGTGTATTTTGAAATAAAATCACTTACTCGACTGACTTTCTTTTTTCCTCCCTGTGGTCTCTGAAATATCTATTGATATGGCAGTGCTGATCTGCAGCAGTTCTCCCTGATGACTTAGGCCAGCAAGCTGCTCATGAATCTAGCAGATGTTTCAGTTGTCTAGGCCAATGGAAACCTTATGGACCCTTTTTTCTTCTTTTCCTCCCAGGAGCAAATGTTAGTACAGCAGATATCTGGATGTGTGCCATGCAGCAGCAGCAGAGACAGGAAAAAGCTGCTGTGGCTTCGCTAAGTATGGTGTTGTATAATGATTGTATTTTTTTCCCAGTCCTCTTTAAAAGGGTTACTTATAAACGCCATGTTCCTCAAATATAGCTAAACATAAAACCTGGGGGGTTTAAAACCTATCCCTAGACTTCCCCTCTTGTGCTGTTGAACCTTAGATTAATACACAGGTGTAAGTTAGAGAAATAAGTTCATGTGTAAGACTTCTATTTCCCTGACAATACACACTTAGAAATGCCTAAATGCAAGTTGAATTGAACTTCTTGCCCCTAAAAACAGATGGTACAGACTGTGAAAGTTTAAACTGTTAAGGGGGTTTAGGAACAAGAACAATTTAATTTTTTTTTTTTCATTTAATCTAAAAAATGGGATGTTGCTCAGAGGATATAGGAGGTTGCTCATGGATACCCCATCCCTGGAGGTGCCCAAGGCCATGTGGGATGGGGCTTTGAGCAACCTGGTCTAGTGGAAGGTGTCCCTGGCCATAGCAGAGGGATTGGAATGAGATTATCTTTAAGATCCCTTCCAACCCAAGCCAGTCTGTGTTTCTATGATTCTAAGATAATTTAAAGGAAATCATATTCCTGAATTCTCCAGCTGCTCTCAAAAAATGCTTTCTGAATTTTTTTATCACTTGACTTCACTTTCACAGTAGATGGAAGGAAGTGTCTCCTATTGCAACTCTCCAAGTTCTTATTCTAAAGCCTGTTTCCTTTTTTTTTATTGTGACCTCTGGACCCCTTTTATTTGGGAAAATTTAACATGGGGTCTGTCATTCCCAGTGGTCTATGAATAAAACACTTCAACCCAATTATCATATTTATCTGAAATTCTTGCCCTTACTGTTCTTAAAAGTAATACTTTGGTTGAACAAAAGGAATCAGCAGAAAAATGTTTTCAAAATTTCTTCACCCTATGCATTCATGAGATGTAGTTTTAGATTCATTAATCCTCTCTTCTAAGCCAGTTAAACTCTGACTTCTCAGAAAGGGACAGGACAGGTGGGAAGCCAAAGGCAGAATTAGGAGCTCAGAGCTGACTTCTAAATTTCTGCAAGAGGCATTACCATTATTGACATGATTATCAACCTGGACTGAAATCTTTGTGTCTTTTTTATTAAAATGGCCCATAGTCCAACAGGCCTGACAGAATAACTTCATTCATCAGTTACTTTCAATTAGAAAAACTGCATATTTCTTAGGAATTAATCCCAGCTCCTCACAGCAACAAGGATATCAATGCAACAAATCAATTTTTTTTTGGTCTTTCTTAAAATCATATTTTGGTATGTACTCTTGAAAAAAGAATTCCTTACAGATCTGAAATGAGAATCACAGTTAAATTAACTGCATTCAAAAGGCAAAGAATCAAATTAATCAGCTGCATATAAATATTGTCATATTTGTACATCTAAGCCCTACTTAAAAAAATATTATTTTTAATTAAAAAAGGTCAGACTCAGAGGCTACAATAGCTATAATTGCTTTAGTGTAGAAAAGTTTTGGTGACTTTTATAATGTGATACACAAGGGCTCTCTGCAATAACATTTTTTTTTTAATCCACTGAAATGTAAGAAATCAGCAAGTATATTGATATGTGCATTAAAGTAATTTTCTAGATCAGTGACTTGATGTCAGTAATGGTTGACTAGATTCCCTACTTGGCTGTAAGAATATTTTAGTTGAAGCCTTTTATTTTATAATTTACTGAATTATTCTAAAGGTTATTTGGTACCTAAAAAAAAGTGTTGACTTGAGTGAGTTTCTTCTAGAAAAGAGAAAACATCAATTATTCTGCACATGGTTGAAAAAATGCTTTCTTGAGTCAAATCTGCAGGATAGCCAAAAATTCTGTTCCTAGGGATATTACCATAATTCTTGCATTTTAAAAAATAAATTGATGCAAATAAGCTATTTTTCAGGATTAAATCATATTATTTTGTCATGACCAAGAGGCAGGAGTGCTAACGTAGATATCTTTAAAGCCCAGTGAGGTAACTCCAAGCTGTGGAGTGACCACATATCAGTAAAGAAATGTGCAGGGCAGCCGAAGGTTTGCTTGCTGAATGACAAGTATCTTTGGAACAAGCTTTAATCTTGCTAGTGTGGGCACCAGCAGCTCGAGCTGACATATCCACACGTGGTTATTACCTGAATCAGTGCCACACTCACAAGCCCAGATGGAAATGAAACTCTTGAGTTCAGTAAGGGGCGCTGCAATGAGAGGCAGGAAGAAAAACGATTCACCAAGTGAGGGTGAGCAGCCCCCTCTTTAGGGATCATGGAGTTAGAAGCAGCAATATTCCTGAAAGGAACATATGGGGCAGCCACAGGTGTGCCATTTCCTTAATCACCCTAAAAGGGTGAAATATTTGCAGGGCTAACAAAAAAAATTGCTGCTGTGCAATTAGGGAACTGCAAAGAAAAGAAGAATTTCTGAACTGCACCTATTCATGTATCGCTGTCGTTGAGCAGCTTTGCAGTTTGTGAGCTCCACAAACGCTGTGCAACAAAAATGGGATTCTTCTTGCAGGCAGTTCTAGAGAGTGTTAATTACATTAGTACTGACTGCTGATGGTTTTATTCATAAGAAGAAAAGGCAAACAAGAGCAAGCACGAATTAAAATGCCTTAAAGTATACTACAAATTCATTTTGAAAATGTAGGGGGCTTACAAAGCAGAAATCTCCCACTCAGTAAGAAATTAATTACACAGCAGAGGAGGATATCTGATAAAATTTACCAGACTGATTTACCAGCTTCATTATAGAGAATTTTAAATTCTTTTTAACAGTTACAATAACTAGACTAAACAGGGAAATATATTTCTCCATTAGGGAAATGTAAATGTCAAAGACCCCATTTGCATATCAGGGGAGGGCAGGAGAGGGGAGGAGGAGACACAATGACTAACATCTGTTGCACAGATTGAGATAACTCGACTTTCTCTGGACAGCAGAGTGCATTTCTCAGGTGAAGAAATGAAAGAGCAATACAGTGAATTAATGTGTTTTGAAGTGGAAGAACGTAAGTGAAATATGAGTTTCTGAACTTTTGAATTTTCAAGTAAGTTTTTAAAGTACATTGCAAACAACAGATGCTTGGGTTTAGGTCTCAGAAGGAGCATAATCATTTTGTTGGCTTTCAATCACAGTTCTGAGTAAAATAACCTTTTTTTTTTTTTTCTAGCTGATCTTTTAGTTTTTTAAACCTACACAGTAGAAAATGCAACATGAATATTTCTAAATCTTGTTGCCTGCTTACATTCAACTAATTTTTTTTTTCTTTCTGTTTGCACAAAGCACCTCGTTCTTGGCATTCCTCCACTCAGCAATCAGAATCCCAGCTTGAAATACCACAAAGGAGGGGAAGGTAAGAGAACTGATCTCGCTCACCAAGTGCCTTTGCTTTGAGTATCAAGACTTCATTATTTTCAAGACTGTGCACTTGTTTATGTTCACTGACAAAGCAAACGAGCAAGTGCTTAGAACACGATGCATTTTATTAACTTTGTTACTGCAAATTTTATACCCACACACGTCTACATGTTCACAGCACAGGCTGCCTTGACTGCAGCCATCACAGAGTAACTGGTTCTGTTCTGAAGTAGTTAGCTAAGAATATAAAGATTTGAGAAACTTTTCATTTGGGAAAGGAAGCTGATGATGTAGTGGGCATTTTCTGTGATGAACTCATACCAATTTAAAAAGAGTGCATGAAGTTCTATGTCTCTGAGCACAGAGCACATGAAACAACAGAAAAGGTGACTTTGCTCATGATTCAAACCTTTTCTCAGTCAATACTCAGGCTTGAGGCATCTGTCACACTTGGACCCTTTTTTTTTTGTTTTATTTTCAGTCTGTAGTCCAGTGCTCAGTGCTTTCTCTTCAGAACAGGCTGTGGGAAGTAGGTAACTGCTACAGGACCAAGTCCTACAGGGCTAATTTATACTGTTTCTCCATTTCTGACCTAGAGTAAGCAGAGCTATCTCCACACTGAGCCCCACTTTGCAGCGTAACCATCAATTTTACTGATCTTCCTGAGTTTCCTTCACAGAACCACAAACAAATTATTGAGAAAAACTTCATTCTATCACAAGTGTGTATCTTCCACACCTGACCTTTGGGCCAAGCAGTTGTGGAGTAGAGATCACTGCCCTCTCCAACATTGCTATATTGCTATTTTAAACTATCTTAATTTCAATAGTTATGTATCCCCCAGTTTCAAGAAGGTACAGCAAAATCCATAACAAGTTCTTTCTAAACCCTTAGTAAAAACCTAGCTTCTCTACAGTCTTCTACCTCTTGATATTACAAGTGCTGTTTTACTCACTTTTAGATGTTGCTCCTTGTGCTTGACTCTGAGAATCAAAGGAACAGAAAGAATGACAGCAATGAAGACATCTTTTACCATCATGCATTGTATAAAAAGCCTCAGCGAGTTGTCCTGATCACCACAGAATTATAGTCTCATGCACTTATAAATCCTTCTTATAGCATTTGCTGGACTTCCCATTCTTCAGTTCTCCCAGAATAACATCCACTGACCAAAATGGACTTACCAACACAGTAGAGCCAACACAAGTCATAAGCTGGAAGAAATGCAGCTTGCTATAATATAGACCATGTCTAAAAAAATCAGGCGCATAAAAGAGGATTTGATCTTCTCAATTAATCTAAAATTAAATCATGTCTAATTTAGATACCCTTCCATATCAAATTCATGCTTTCTGCCATCGAAAGCAGTTGCCTCGAAGCATTTTTGTCGAGAATGCTTCTCATGTATGACAGACTTGGATCAGTGAGTCTCCCTTCCTTACTCTGCCATTGGCAGCAGAGTCTAGAAGGTCTCTGCAGCTTTTCTCAAGATGCTTCTTTCCCTTGCCAGGTTCTGCTGCCTCCACCCTCTGTTCTGCTGTGCCACTTCAGCTGTCAGACAGGACAGGCCCTGAACTGAGGCTGTGAAATGGTTGGGTTTCAGCAGTCCCAGCCTGGCTGGCAAACAGCTGAATTGGTGCAACTGAGGTCAGGAGGACTGGGAAGAACTTCTCTGATATCAACTTGTAAGAAAGAAAATCATTACCAAACCACACATCTGTGGTTTCCTGTGTGCAAGAGACACTTATATGCAAACAGACACGAGTAAATCAAACATGCACTGAAATAACAATGCAGCATGATTACAAAAGATGACTCAACACCCAGCCAGAGTTCTCTTAACTTAACATTACACTAAACTCACTTACAGAAACAACTTACAACAACATTTCACAAAGGAAGTTTGCATATTTGAAATATTAATCAAATTCTTGCTCTCAAGTTATGGAAACCATAGATATGTAATGAAATGTAACACTACATCCAAAGAGCTAGGGTGAAACCATTACAATAAGAAGCTAAGACTCTCTCCCTTCACTGCTGGAAGCAATATTTGCAAGCTCTGCCAGCAAGGAAAATAAATTTTTTATTTGTTCTTCCTCGTATGCTTACAGATGACTTGACCAAAAGTATTAAAATAACAAATAGAGGTAAAAAGTAGAAGGTAACTTTTTTAGCACTTTTAAGAGCTGCCAAGTGTGGTTGTGCTATTAAAGATGAGATAGAAAAACTATATCCATCCTCTATCCAAACACACTCCTAAGAAGTCACAAAAAGCTTTGCTGGTGTGTGATCATACGCAGATTAATGATTTCAGAAGGTAAGTCAAAGAGATGGTAAGAGGTAGTTCTACTCCATTCTGCATTCATGGTGTAAGGCTTCAAAATAGCTGAGAGACCACAATACATAAAACAAACAAACAAGCAAACAAACAAAAAAACCCCACCTCAACATAAAAAACATTAAACTGTAACAACAGAAAGAAAGGCTGGACTAAAATAATATTATGATCTGATGAAGTGGGAATCACAAGGCAGAGAAACAAAGCAACTGAACTGGACTGCAGGCAGAATATTTAAATAACTGCTTTGGGCAGACTACCTGCAGATGACTGAAAGCTCAGGAAGACAGAGAGAAAAAGATCATGACAAGAAATCTGAACACCAATGAGCAATTTTTAATTAGTCTTTAACATGCCTAACTTGACATGTATGGAAGAGGCCTAGTTTCCAAAGGGAAGATCTTACTATTGACTGAAAAACAAAACAATTAGTTAATTCAAAATTTCTAGGTGAAAGAGCTTGGGTGTGAAGAAGGCTTTAAAAACAAAGAATGATAATAGATTAAAGTATAGTGATCACTGGAATTGAAAAATAAAAAAAGAAAATCAGTACAGAGGAAATTGGATCAAGAGAGAGAAAGTTGAAAGTTCAAACTCCATCAGAAAGTGTTTATATCTCAGCACCAAAATATGTTCCAAACCAAACCAAAACAAACAAGCCCAAAAAAACCAAACAAAACCTTTACACTCTGATATGCCAGAGACGTACACTGCAACTTTTTAAAAACGCATTTCAGATTGTTATTTTTTTTAAATATTGCCTTTTACATTTGATAATACCTAAATTCACATATTGCATAAGAAATGCTAAAAAAGTTAATGACAAAGTATAAAAGAAAACTTTCAAGTTTTAGCAAACTAAAGCATTTTAAAGTGACTTTGTTTCAGTTTGTTTTGCTTGGTTTTGGTTTGTTGTGTTTTTTTTGGGTTTTTTTTTTTTTTCCTTGATACCTCACTGAGTTTGAAGGATGGGAAACCCTTCAAATATTTTGAATAATTTTTCTTTTAATATATACTACTTTAATGCAAAACTTTACAAAGAAAAAACAAAATAAACCACCACACCTCAATGAGTTCCACAACATTCAATTTACATTTATATATAGTTTCTAGTTGCATCACAGCAATAAAAGAGGGATTCACAAAACACAAAGTCTATCTACATTTCCCTCTTACAGGTCATAAGAAATAACAACAAATTCTTTAAGTAGAAGCATAGAATAGACTATACTAATGTTTCTAAACCAATTTTCATTCTACTTCAAGTTGGGTGTGGAGGGAATTGGCTAATAAAAAGTCTTACGCACAAAAAACCCGTTACAGGAAGGCTCATTTCCCAAAAAGTGGGTCAGAAACAATTTCAACCTTGTTAAGGGGATGTGGAAACAAAGATTGTTGAAACAAGAAATTCAAGAAAGAGATTTTAAAGTCTTCTTTTTTTTTTTTTTTTTGGTACCCAACCCCTAAATTTGACAAACAAAATTTAAGGGATCAAAGCTAGCCTATTATGAAGCATAAAACTACCTCCACTGAAAACCATAAATTATATATGGAGTAGGCATATTAACTACTGCTGCCAGTAATGCAGAACATCTTTGAATGAGCACTGACTGGTGAATGCCTCATGTTCTTTTATGATGAATTATGCAGAAAGCCCCAACACCCTAACTGAGGTGCTGAAGCTCATGTACATGAGTGCTTGAGAGTCACAGAGTAAGGGGGAAACAAAAATAATACCTTTTTCCTTTTGGTCAGGTCCGATGTTTTATGAAGAGTAATTGCCACTAACACAAAAAATTAATATACTGAGAAAGTCAGATAAAATTGTCTTCTCCACTTCCCATTTTTTTATTTCTCTCCTCACTCCCCTCAGCACATCTCCTTTCTTCAAGTGATGCAGCTGCATAGAGCTTTGAAGTACTGACTGCAGTGATGCACTGAATTCCACAAAGAAAATAAAACATTTGAGAATGTAAGAACCAGCGTGTTATGCCAATTTGAACATTTCCTCCATCATGAACAGTTAACTTTCCAAAAAAGAAAGCTTTTGCTTCTTTCAGAACAAAGGACGATTTCAAACCAGGTTCATTTATACTAAAGACTCAAAAGCATCTGAAGTCCTAGTGAAGTGTGGGGAATGTCTGTATGGCCTAGTGAGGCCCAACACATCAGCTCTTCCCTGATCCAAGGCAGTGACATCCAGCAGCCACCTGTTAACCTTTTATCCACGTGCCTACATTGCTTTGATGCATAGCTATGCCCGAGCTGAACTATTTCTGATTCAAGACCCAAGTCAGTATTTCTTTCTGGTTGCCTCACCCAACTCCACAACTTCCTGAGTGCAGGGATTTTTAGTAGACAGTCAAAACCAAGTGCAGGTTTTCCCACCCAAGTCTGAAGCACATCAGGAGACAGCAGTCTGTGGTGAAGGACAAAGATGCAGTCAGCTGGCTTGATCCAGAAGATCAGGAACGTGAGATTAGCCTAAACCCCCTACCCATAAAGTCATTATGAGCCTGCTTGTTTACCTGCTAGGTGTGTGGACACATGGCTACGAGCAGTTTAATATTTCCTAAAACAGAATGATGAAAATCTGTAGGCAAGATATAAGTTTCTACTAAAAATAGGGTGAAATATACCTGATATACAACTTGCCTTAATATAGTACATCAGGAAAATATGAAGTGCTGCTAAACGATGCAATTTCCCCCCCCCAAATACTTAAAGTGGCTCTGATTCCAGCTAAAATATCATAGAATCATATCGTAGAAAGGTTTGGGTTGGAAGGGACCCTAAAGATCATCTAATTTCAACAACCCTGCCATAGGAAGGGACACCCCCTACTAGAGCAGCTCAGGTTGCTAAGAGCCCCATTCAGCCTGGTCTTTAACACTTCCAGTGATGGAGCATCCACAGCTTCTCTGGGCAACCTGTTGCAATGCCTCACCACCACCCTCACAATAAAGAACTTGCTCCTAAAGTTCTAATCTAAAACTGCCCATTTTCAGTTTAAAGCCATTACCAGTTAAGAATTGCCACAACCTGGGTGCAGGACCTTGCCCTTGGCCTTGCTAAACTTGATGAGTTTCACACAGGCACGTCTCATGCCTGACAAGCAGGTCATCCCTTCCCTCCAGTGTGTGTAGACTCCACCACACACCTTGGTGTTGCTGGCAAACTCACCCTGGGTGCAGTGAATGCCACTGTTCTAACAAAGGTGTTAAACAGCACTGGTCCCAGTACTGACCCTCAAGGAAGGTCATTCTCATTGGTCTCCACTTGGAAATCGAGCTGTTGACCAAAACTCCAGCCAATTCCTTGTGTCTGGAGCAGTCCATCCATCAAATCCACGTCTCCCCAGTTTACAGACAAGGGTGTCATGAAGGACAACATCAAAGGCTTTGCACAAGTCCAGGTAGATATTGCCAGTTGCTCTTCCCTCACCCACCAGTGTTGTAACCTCATCATAAAAAGCCATCAAATCTGTCAGGTGTAATTTGCCCCTTGGTGAAGCCCTGTAGTCTGTCATCAATCACCTCCCTATTCTCCATGTGCCTTCGCAGAGTTACCAGAAGGATCTGATCCAGGATCTTGCTGGGCACTGAGGTGAGACTGACTGGGCTGTAGTTCCCTGGGTTTCCCTTTTTCTCTTTTTAAAAAATGGGGTCATATTTCGTTTTTGCAGTCAGTGGGAACTTTACCAACTGCCACAACTTCTAAAATATAATGGCTCAGCCACTTCATCTGTCAGTACCCTTAGGACTCATGGATATATGGAAGCATTTTTCAGTTGTTATGCTATCTGAAAAACCTCTAGTCTGTTCTATTTGCTCAGAACTATACAGAAGTAAAAATATATAAATTTCTTCTTTTCACACTGAAGACACTGGTTTAGCACTGCATTTTTTTTCAAACTTCTCATTTAAAGCAGGTGGTTTAATTTTCAAATCTTCAGGGAAAAATATCCATCTTGGGCTGAAACTTGATCTGTCTCAATTCAGGAGAGAGGATTCATTTTTTTTCTCCTAAAGAAAGTTATAAACCTCATCTTGAAGTCTTTGAAGATGAAATGTATTTTCCCTATGCTCCTAGCTTCAGCAATGGCCTAGAGATTTAACAGGAAAGTAGGTCATTAGAGTCCCAGATACTTTCTTTGACATAGCTAAATGACATTTCTTCTGGAATCCAAATGTCATTTTTGCCCTTTATTCTTAGAAAAATAGATGTCAATCCCCACTAGAAAACAGTGCAATCATTACTTTTTGATAGAAAATTTAAATCAATGGAAAATAAAATAAGTTTGAGGTACTGCTTCTCTTCAGCTTCTGTTTCATATCAGTTTTCTCGGTTTCCTGAGCTGCCCAAGCCTCTCTCAGCTAGCCAGTCTTTTCTGGTCAAGAATGAATCTAGAAGTACACAAGGCAGCATTTGTGCATTTTGAAGGCCAACTCACAGAGTTCACCATCGAAAAAGTTCTGCTACGTTTCACACTGATTTAGAGAAAAAGCAAACCCAGCATTTTAGTGAACCTTCATGCTACAATCTGACTTCACTGCTGTAATGCATTCAACAGCCACACAAAGCATAATGACTGCATTACCATACTGCAGATAAGTGAATAGCAATGGCTGAAGCACAAAGCTCAACAGGTTTCAAGCCTAAATGGGCTAATTTCAATCACAAGCCGCACTAGTTGAGAGAGCCTTGTCTTTTCTTTCACTGGCATCCTCCTGATGCCAGCCCAGATCTCTCTCCTGAGCACAATGTTTCTCCTCTAAGAATCCCCACTTCTCCCACACACATTTTAAGCACGGCTGTGAAATTTTACAGATTGATTGGCATTTTGTGCTTTTCTATTATGCTCCCCCAGGATACACAATTTATGCCTAATAGAAGCTCACATCACACACTCAAGGAAACAAAGCAGAGAAAAACAGGGAAACAATGTGTTTTCACAAGGCCTTAATACTTGAATGACACAACTGACAGAACAACACTGAAAATGGAAAAAAAAAAAAAAATACCAAACCCACCCCTGGTGGGAAGCCAGGGGATGGCCTACCGGGAAAAATTCTGAAATGCATGGAAACTGAAAGATCTGAGCACTAGAAATATGAATTAGTTTAATTGACACGTAAAGTCTGTGTTTAGCATTCACTTAAAAATCTTCTCCCACTTAATTCAGTGCTTTCTTCCTCTTTTCAGGAGTTCCTTCCTCCTGTCACCCTTCACGCAAGGTCCCAAGTATATCAAACTCCTGTTTTGCCTTCTTTTCTGTAATAGGTTTGGAGGCTTCAGCCTCTGACCCCAGAAGTGAAACACTGGCATACAGGCTTTGACCAGAATCCAGGGAAAAGGTTCAGACAACTTCCTCTGTAATTCCAGCAGCACAGAACAGAGTACTTGCAAACAACTGAATGAGATCCACACAGTCACATGCACTTGTCTTCTCTATAACTTCTGTATAACTAGGATCCTGCAAATGAAAACACAGGGAAGTCCTTAAAAACCTCCTTTTGTTCTCTTTGCACATGCCAGTGCTGAGCTACAGACCTTCTAGAAACTAATGCCCTCACCTCAAACAAGAAGCTAGTCAGTAGCCTTGCAAAGAAATATGGTCTGACATTAGCAGAGGAGATCCAAAGATCATGCTGGAATTTCCATTACCCACATCAAGTGTGCTAATCTGGACGTGCTCAAGTGCTTTGCTTTGCTAAAGACAAAACCTCTTCCCAGCTTTCATTGACAGTATTGAGTCCAACTCCTGGCCCCGCACACAACCACCCCAAGAATCCCACCATGTCCCTGAGAGCATTGTCCAAACACTTCCTGAACTCAGACAGGCTCGATGCTGTGACCATTTTCCTGTTACAGTGTCCAACCACTCCTTGGGTGAAACACCTTTCCTTAATATCCAGCCTAAACCTCTCCAGACTCAGCTTCATGCCATTCCCTCAGGTCTTGTCATTCATCACTATAGAGGAGAGATCAGTTCCTGCCTCTCCTCCTCACGAGGAAGTTGTAACTGCAAAGAGCTCTCCCTCAATCTCCTCTTTTCCAGCTGAACACACCAAGTGCCCTCAGCCTCTCCTCATATGACTTCCCCTCATTTTAAGTGTCCTGTCCTGATGTTGGACCTTGCTAACTAGATGGTTTCCCAAACCCTGGAAATTTGTAACTTCTCCATGGAGCTATAAGGCCCACTTTTTCTCCTGAGCTTTTGAAGAGAGAAAAAAGCCAAAGATCAGAGGGATTATATTATGTCTGTTTTGGAAAAGCGTTTTTACTAGTCTGCTTTCTGGGGAATATTTATTGTTTGAGTGGGATGGGTGTTCCATTGTGATAATCATTTCAAAAATTAAATTCTGTAAGAGAAGCCAAACCATGAGAGGAAAGCCTTTTCATTCATTTCTGTACATAACTTTATCTGAAAAGAATGTTGATTTATTAGCTCATTAAACACATGTAAATTCCTAAAATGCCAATGGACATTAATGCAGGGACTGATATTCTTCCTTAGATTCTGAGCTGCTACTTGGGACGCATTAGCTGACACACTTTACTTTTCCAGAAGTCATTGACAGATAAACACAACAAGTACTGCTCCTCAAAACAAATGAAAACTGTTACTTCTGGAAAAAAACTATGTCATGAAACAAAGGGATTTCCAACAACAGACATTGTGAATGAAAAGCAAACTATATGAAAAGCAAAAATTTCTACCTTGGAGAAACATATGGTTCACGTACAATTTTTGCTACTACAATAAATCCTTTTTCTCCTGATGCACCACATACAGCACATGGAATGTACACACAGAGAAATGAGAATAATTATTAGAAAAACCACACAAATAGAAAAGCTACCCCTCACAAAAGAAGAAGGCTTTCAGTACTCTCAGTAAGAGTAAAGAAAAGTGAGGTAGTGGGAATCCAATTGGATGTATTCCATCATGCACGGATATGGATATAAATCAGGAATCTAATCTTTGCTTACCCCATCTAAACCAGCACAAGGAGGAAAGCCAGGATTTGGCAAAGGGACAGTGACTTCTAATAGCAGCTCTAAGGCACATGGGGACCTGCAAAGCCTAGGTAGGACCTACTGTTGGCTGCTGCAAAGGATGTGAATTCTGAATTGACAGCTTAAGGCAAACACTGCATATTTCTCTCCATCCCTAGTGATCCACCAGGTCTTGGGGTCAATAGATCAACATGAATCATCCCAAGACTATTTCTAATCACACCAGATTTTTTTGAAATAGTACTGTATGAACAGCACAGGAAAAAAACCTCCCTACAAAGTACTCTGTTCAAGTGTTTTCCACTACCTTTCCTTAAGTACCTTTCCTTACTATATGCAGTCCATCACTAAAATGTGAGGAAGTCCTTGAAGTTATCAGCCCTTGAAAGAATCCCAGAGTAATGCTGAACATAATGCCTACTTACAAAGAATCTAGAGACCCTTATGGAACTGTGGTAACACACATGAAAAAGTCTTAGCTGATTGAGGTCTTTATGCCTCAACCAAGAAAGCGAGCTGATATTATATAAAGCTACAAATAACAGCAGTGATAGTAAATCCTCAGCCATTTAAACACCATGTGTTTCACCGACCACTGTCCACTAAAGTCAAATAAATTCTTTGAAGATCTGATGCCATGGAGAGATTTAAGAAGCAAATCTTGAGAGCTGAGCTAATGTGGAGAATCAGAGTAAGTCCTATGGTGTTCAATAAAGCATTTGAGAAAAAAAAAAAATCCCTAAATTTAAAGCACTTTCTCCACTTCCTTTGGTTATAAAAGCACTCTGGGACAAAGACAAGCCCAGAAGAAAAGCCTGTGCTTTCAAAAGTGTTTATCAACAGAGAAGTAAAAATCAGTGACCGTGGATTTACTGTAACCGTTACCTTTTTTTCTCTACTATTTAAGTAAAATTCTCAAATTCCTTTTCTCTCTAAGAAATTTTGTCTCAACAAAAGTTGAGGAATTCAGATACTTGGGACAAAGAGAAGTTGACAACCTGCCTCAGAGCAGCAGCTCCATCCAGCTGCCAGATTTTAGGCAATCACGCCCAGCAATTCCACAGCAAGTTTAAAATACGACAAACACATCTTGTGAGCTCACTATATCCTTTTGATTGTACCAAAATTAACAGTCTGGACTCTAAGGCAGTGTTTTGTCTGGCTGGAATCTGAAAAATTACTTAACTGAGCCAGTACACAGCAATATGTGTCTGTGTCCTACGTGTTCACGACACTTTCATACGGGAAATGCAATGCACTGCCTACAGAAATTCACTGCAGATAACCAGAAGGGCTCAGTGCTTAATACCATGACCAGATTTACAACACTACATCCATTCAAATAGCAAATAAAGGAACCACATTTCCAGCAGAGTTCTATTCAAGTATGGCAAGCTCTCCTAATACACTGCTTTTGACAGTCTGGTCTCAAATACTTAACAACCAAATGAGGGCAGACAAATTGAAAAAAAAAAAAAAGCAATCAGAATTCATTTTAGCCATTGTGAGGGGAAGAGTGGCCTATCAGAAAGCTGGGGAATAAGAACTGACAAAATGCTTTAGTGATGATAACCAGGTCCACCTCGAAATGGAACATCCCTGGAGTCCCTCTCCCATAACTGTGCTGCACTTCACAAGCGTGAAAACAAACATTATCTTGCTCCATCCCAAATCCTTCTACACTGGCTAAATAACTATTTAGTCAATAAGTGACTGACATATTGGCTCAGTGTAGGTGTCTCTCCAATGAAAAGGACATGTCAACAGCAATAGCCTGCCCCTACACGTATTGTTGCAGGGAGGCTTTGTACTTTCCTTTGCTATTTCTGTGCTGTTCAAGTGGCTTTATTCCATGATGACCTGCAACTTTAATGAGCGTGGTACTTTACCACAACTGTTAATAGTGCTTTTCTTACATTTGTTCTGAAAAAAAACCAAAAACAAACCCCACAAAATAAAATGCATTAAAATCAGTAAAGAGGACATATATGCTTGTCAAACTGCTGCTTTCCAGTTTTACCTCAGAAAGGTAAAGCTGATTCATATTTTCACAGTCTCCTTGGTACACAGGAGAACTTGGGACCCTGAATGGCAGAGGGATTCTGGCTGGAACTACAGTGGTGAGCATTTGGACTGTGCGTGCACAACATCACGTGGAAATCTCAGCTGTCTCAATATTGGAAAGGTCTCACAGATGCTAGGGTCAAGTATTTCCCAAAAATAATTGCAAAGGGTGCAGAGCAGTGAGCAACTTTGTTAAGAACTATTATCATTACTATGATTCCAGCTTTTTCCATTTTGAGGATCAGCTGGAGGTTTTAAGGAAAAAGTATAGAAATATATTTTGTGAATCTTCTAAACAAACCCTCTATAACTCAGACAAAGTTGCTTTCTCTCCCACACTGGCAAATGACTTATATAAAATATACTTAAGTAGATATGTATGGGGGTTTTGAGAGTCTAATGTAATTATAATGCTTTATTTTATCAGGTGGACATATCTATGAAATAACCTAGTATCTTGATCTAACGTGAACTTTTGCATTTAAGAAGATTAAAAAAAAATCAACAAAACCCAACACATTGTTATATTTAGAGACTGAGCATTAAACTGAAAATACCATATTCTTTTCACCAAAATAGAATGAGAACTGAAGAAACAATAACAATTTCCTACCTAAATTAATTCCTCACATACCTGCTCCTGTATAAGTGTTGACAGCAAAAGCGTGCAAGGAAGAGTAATGTTTCATATATGCCTTCACAGTCCTTCTGCACTTTTAATATGCTGATTTTCAAAACTTTTTTTATTTTTCTGTCCACTGTCTTCACAGGCAAGTGACATTAAATTTTGTTCTTCATCCCCACTTTCCTCCCCCTCAGAAATGCTGAATATGAGAAAACTCTGAGACTTAACTTCCATGAGAAATCCTGGAGGAAAACTGTGGCAGACATGTGGATTTCATAGGAGTGAAATCCTCACATTTCAACCTTACAGGTCTAATCAATAGATAGGATTTAATCAGTGGAACAAAGCACTGGACCTCCTATGTTATACACTGGTAGCAGTGACTAAACTACAGGGGAGGGAGTACCAAAGAGACAGTAAAGGAATGTTATTAAGGCTTCATTAGCTTTGTTGTTCTCTCCAAAAGTACAACCACTTATAAATATTAGAGGTGCTTTTAATACCTTGAAGTGACTTATGAACGTTCTGCCCTTAGAAGTTGAAACTGTATTTTGAATAAAAACATCACAAGATTTTACAAAGAAGAGCTCCTCTATTTCAGCAGCACTAGCTTATCTGAAAAATTTCAATCAGGCTTCAGATCACACTATGCTACTACAACAGTCTTGGCAAGTTTTTTGTAATGACCTTGTAGTAAAAGGTGGAATATGCCAAGCTTTTATTTTTACATGTCTCAAGGGTGAAAGCTTATAACCATAAATAAATGCTCCTCCAAACTACTGTGAGTTAAGGAGTTTCCCCAGGCTCTACCCTGGATTCACACTTTCAAAATCTATACACTTCCACTAGTTTTTAATTTTTGCCATAAAGTTGCACTGTGTAGTTTTTGCAGATGGTATCCTGAGTCATCCATCCCTCAATAAAAAAAAGTCTGCAACAGCAGAGCTAATACCTGACTGATGTCAATAACTAAATAGCTCAGAACTTTGTGAAGATAATGCAAATAAGAAAAATAGCAGTGTTTGGGTCTCCTCTGTGTTCATTTATTTCATCCTGTTCCTAACACAGACAGATGCTGCTGCTCCATGTTACTTGCTTGGCTCTATGGTAATTTTACCTTGAATGAGACATTTGCTTGTCTAATTACATGTACTGAAGAAAGGACCTAAAGTGGTGGGTTTAGACCCTGTAGGCCTTCCAATTGCGTTAATCAATTCTGGTTCAACACAATTCATCCTGGTTTATATGGCTTTCAGTCCAAACAATTGAATTAACAAAACCTATTATTTACCAATAATATTCACAAATACTTATGTAGAGCAACACAATAAATTTTATCACATGCTGTAAGAAAATCTAAGAGATGGTTGGGTAGAACACAATCATTGATGGAAATCTGGTGAAGTCCAGAGAAACAAACTGATTCCCAGCTAAAAGATAACATGAGTCATTGCACAACTACCTAGGCAATAACAGAGTATATTTGCACAACATCCTTCACATGATCCCTCCTGACTTAAACTTCAAATAAGCTGATACCAATTTCATTGACATAATGAGAACAAACAAAATAAATCAAGTGAATAAAGTCCAGAGTGATCTTTGCCTCCTGGACAAGATGCATTTAGACAGTGTATCAACTGCTACAATGATTTATATTAGAGACTGAGATGTATGTTTTAAGCAGCGTTGTTAAAGCTAAATTTAATCTTATGTTTACAGAAGGAGTTTAAACCAGTCTCTTCTTTTAAAAGTAAGGCAGAAACAACATACTTCTGCATTTGTAGAGGAACTGACTGAAAGAAAACGTTTAACCCTGGAACTCAAAGACAATTTCTTTGGGATATGGGTATAATACAAGTCAAGAAAAAGAGGCATCTCAAAAATGTCTTGGATATTCAACAGGGTAAAAAAATAGTCCTGTTAATATCAAGCTTGTGAAGCAAGTGGAATAGAGGTAAAGGCATTTACAAGTGTAATATTAAAATAGAAAAAAAGTTTGAAGCTATCTCCCATCAATAGGACTTCCTCTAGAAATAGAATATAGCGTTGTGTATACATAGACTGAATGGCTACAAAAGTAGTACTTCATTAGGAGAAGCAGTGGGACTATGATATGAAGGTTATTTCCCACTGAGAAAAATTAAAAATAGAGCTACATGGCTAAAATGGGGGAAAGGAGCACGGCAGAGATCGCTACCAATCCAACACGTTTTTATATAGATTGAATAGTATGAATTCCACAAAGTTAAGCCACTTACATCTTTCCCTCTGCAAACAGTCTCCTCTCGGGACTTCAGAATCTTCTTGCAAATGTTACCATTTCTGATCTGCTGGCCTCAGGAGTCTTAGGAAGAGGAAGGAATGTTCCACTTTTCGACATGCACATGATAAGTGATCTTTCTGGAGGGCTTGTTTTCCCCTTCTACAACAGCAATTGGCCTTTACATTTTTTTTTTCTTTTTTTAGTAGGAGGTTGCCATATTCATCCTCACTACTCCCAACTTAAAAAAAACCAAACCAAACTAAAAAAACAACGCAAGAACAACAACAACATCCCCAACCTTGCCATCAAACAAACACAAAATCCATCAGAAAAAATCCACAACCAACATTACCAGAAATTCCAGTTTGTACGTGGAAGGCTTATAAAGCCAAGTGCCTAACTATATGAGGTTTGGGGCAACTCTGGAAATAACTTTTTAACAGCAGATGACACAGAATGTCTCAAAGAAATGAAAATGAGGAGCACAGAACTCCATTCCTCAAATAATCACATTCAAATGAAGACACTTGGCCCCTCTCTTTCACTTGCCGACTGAAAATTGACACATCATTAGCAGATCTCCTAAGACCACAGAGCCTGGTAACCACTGTTCAATGCTGCCAGAAGATATTTGTAAAAATATTGCCCCCAAAATGTCACAAAGGCCCTTCTTAAACAGTCAAGCAGTCTTCAGGCTGGTGCTTTGTTAGAGGAAATGCTCATTTATGGAGACCAAGTTAAACAAACCTCATCTGGTGCATAAAGAAACAGTCCTCCAAACTGAAACAATTCTGATAGTCTGAGGTTTTCAGATGGAATCTTCAGTTTCTGCTTCATCAAATTAAGTGCCATAAATGACCATTATCATGTTTCATTGCAGCCCCTACCCTTTAAAATCCTTCTGAACTAGACTTCTTGGAAATGTCACAAGTATTCTGTCCAAAACTTGACTGTGCTGTGGCAGCATCTGCCCAAAGTAGTCCAAAGCAAGATCCATCCCTCTGTGCAAAATCAAAATATTTATCCTTTCTTAAGACCACAAAAAAATCTCATGCAGTTTCCTCTAGGTAACAGAAAGTCTAAGAAAGGAAACCACAGTAAAACAAAGCAATCATAGTGTGAATCTCCCCCGGAGCTGCAAAATCCTTGAGATACTTCAATTTGATTGGAAGGCTCTGAGCAACCAGATTTAAGTGGGTTTTACTTATTCAGTAGTTGGGTCTTGATGACCTGCAGACCAAATGACCTTCCAACCTAAATTGATTCCAAGTGCCACAAAGCAAGGGTAAAGTAGAGAGTTCAACAGCTGCTTTACAGCACTTAATACAAGCAGTCTTCAATAAAGTCTGAGGAAATACTTGAAAGGAAACAGCACCGAATGCAATGTTTGAGAGCAAGGGCTCTAGTGTTCTCCTTGCAGGCAATCCCACGAGGAGGGGGAGGGAAGATAGAGACCATCAGCTTTCCCATGCTAACAATGCACAAACAAAAAACAGGAGCTCCCACAGAATATCACCTTCTAATGAGCTCGGGAAAACCTCAGACCTCAGGGCAGGCAGGAGCCACAGCTGCACCTTGCTGAAAATGGCAGCACAACTTCCAGACTTTCAAAAGGAAAAGAAGATCCATAAATAGGATCATAGACATAAAAGAGTGCTGGATTTCATATTATAAATACCAAAAGTGGGACTCCTTCTAGGAATTCTCTCAGTTGTGAATTGATGTTTCTGATGCCACGTTAGACACCTGTTTGCCAGTTAAGTGTGATACCTTAAAAGGACGAACAGAACCTTCTTTAATGCTTAGACAGAGCAATGAAAAAAGCAGTAACACATCATTTACTTTATGTCTTCCACCACAGGAGGTTATAAAATAGGTCCTATGCTTTAGATATGACACAGAACTATTGCAGGACTGAATTCCTTGTGGGTATCGGGTACCTTCATCACAAGGCTGAAAATTTGCTTCTGTGGATGTGTTTTGGTTTTGTCTTTTTTTTTTTTTTTCTTTTGGTTGTTGTGAATTAATAAAGGTCTTAAAGTCTTGAACCACTATTTTACAGCATCAAAGCTGAAATATATAACAGTACAGAAAAGAGTAAAGCAAATTTCAAAGCATGCATAGGCAAATAGGTGAACTCAACTTTATTCATTCCCCTCACTCATGGCATCCAATGCATGCAAAGTTTCTGAGAAAAAAAAAAGCCATGCAAGGGTTTAAAAAAAATTAAATTCAAGTTGTATTTTAAGTGTTGATTTAATTATAGTAATACATAAACACCATCAATTGGCTGTTTTTTCTGATTATTATCATTGTTGTACATCTTATGCTAAGCAAAGTATATAACTGAACTTTACAAACATCCTGAATATGAGGTCTTAACTTTCAAAATACTCGTAAACACACATTTGCCTTAAAACCCAATGCCTAATTATCAGAAAACTCAATTTTATCTACCACAAATAACAGGAAAAAATTATATTTTCATGATGTTCTACGAAAATATATGTTCATACATATAAATACATTTTCATGCATATATATACACAGGCATGTATGGATTTATATGTATATGTAAGTCAAAATACACCCCTCAGGTTACATTTGCTACATCACTGCTTCTTTGAAATTCAGGAAATGGTTTACAGCACTGCTGACCTTACATGATTAGTTCTGAAAGGTTTATTTCTTTGTCACACTGATTTGTGGCAATCACCTTGCTGCTCTGAAGTCATGAATCCCTGTAGGTATTATAGCATGCCTTTCTATATATTGGTATGCTCTCAGAAACAGTGATGATCATTTATACCGGTGTGAAAAGACGGGGAAATGCTTAGGAGACATTTAGGAGTTCATTGTTCTCTGTTCAGATACTTATGACTATGATTAGAGATAAAAAATAAAAATTACATTTACATATTTATGAGCATTTTTATGCAATATCTTCATTTCGATTAAAATGCCATAAATATCCCTGCATTGCTGTAATGCAAGCCAGAAATCTAACTACAGTGCACTTGGTTTCATCTTTTTCCTAAAAACTTCCTAAATTAAAGCAATGAACAAAATACATCATGAGCAGTGCTGATTGATAAAAACAATGAAAATAGTCTGCCCTTAGGTGCAATTACAAAATGGTAAAGAACTAATCTATCATACAATAGGACCTAAAGATATTTTTCTTTGTTTTGAGAAGCAGAAACAACCTTGTGGGAAAACACTTGGGCTGCAGAACCATGCAACACAAATTGAGGAGTGCAGGCAGAAACTCACCTCTAGCTTTGTTCTTTGTAGCAGCCACTGGAAGCAAGGAAAAGATTGCACAAGAAGAAGAAAACAAAGATAGATTAGACAGAAGTTTTGAGCAGGTAAGAATACAGAGAAACTTTATCACTATCGATTCAAAGCTAACAAACACAGTTTCTAGGATTATTTCACCTATTTATTAGAGACATTGCAGTGCTACGAAATAGTTCAGATCTATGATTCTGTCAGAAACCCTGTGTTGAAAACTTAAAAAATACATCAGGACACGCACTCAAAAATCACAGCAAGGAGAGCAGGAAAATCATAGACCATTAATCACAAGTAGGTGAGAACACACGTGCACACATTTGTGAATTCTAAAACCTACAGAGCAATTTGCCAGGCCAAAAGTGCATTCTGAAGTACCTAAATCTTACATCATTCCCTTGCTCCTATTTCTTGAAACATCATTCTTCTGTGAAGCTGATGCAAACAAACATTGGTTAAACTGCAAACACTAAAATGATTTATAATCTATGTTATATGACCGTTATTTCTCTTCACCGAAGCCTATATCTTCAGACTGTTCTTGCACCGACGGAGCACGCAAAGCAAAAGGGGTAGACAATATTTTAATGAAGAGTGATTAGTGTTCAAACTCAGAGAAAAAGGGAGAGACACTAAAGCCCTCCTTGAGTATCCTGAAATCACAATATTTCATGCTATTAACTGTGTATGCCCAACAGGGTAAGAAAAACAAGGGTAGCAGCTTAAAATGTTCCACTAACCTCTGCCATACCACCAAAATAAATACAATCATTATTTGCTGTTTTCTGAGGCTCACAGATAATGCTGTAGATAATCAGGACCCAAAGTTAGAATGGAATCACTCTGTTAGCTAAATTACACAAAAAGATACTATCCTGAACCCTCTAAACTATCAAGTGCACTCTGAAAAAGCTTTCCTTCAAGATCATCTCCACAAAAAAAGGTACCTCAGAAAAGAAACCCAACATAATTCCTCTTCTGCTGGCCCTTCTTGTAAGGCAGAACTACATTAACAATTCAAAGGCAGCTACACTTGTGACCAAAAGACACAAAAGAAAGGGAGAAAGACCCAATCTCCCATCTGCTCTAGTTCATACCGAAAGGGGTTTGTTTGGCTGGTTGGTTCGGTTTTGGTTTTGTTTGGTTTTTTGTTTGGTTTGGTTTTTTATTTTGTTTTGGGCTTTTTGGTGCAGTGTTTTATAAATCAGTCTTTACTAAGACAAAAAAGGAGACATAGCAGTGAAGGCTAATTTGCTATATATGAAGAAATTGCTGGAAAACTGAGACTTCTAACACAAAATTTCAGTTTTCCAGATATTTATTTCTTTTTCTGAATTGATCCCTCCTTTACTTCCAGCTGCACCATACTGAATTGGCATAATTCTCCTGGCAGTGAAAACAAACAAACAAAAAAACCAGTCTCATGAAGTCTTCACTCAGCATTACTTCATGAAACAGCTCTACTCTGGGGAGGTACAATGAGTGCAGATGCTTCTGCAGAGCCCTTTCCAAAGGCTATTTAACAAGACATATTCACCTGCAAAACTGCCTGTAAATCTTACATACGCTAAAAATTGCTTGTGCAGTAAACAAAATTAATGGCGCCATTCTAATTTTATAAGAAGAGAACAGTTTCTCCTTCGTGCAAATACAAGCTGATAATGAATGCACTGAGTTCATCAACCTGTTCATTTTCTCACACTTCCCCTTCTTTTTCAGTCCTAAGAATTAGATCTACATGAATGCACTGTCTTTTCTAGTCAGATGAATCATATAAACCTAACAAAGGTCTGGAGAAAACACTATGTCCCCCTCCCCACAGGAAATTTAAAAGCAACAGGAGACTTTATACTTAATCTCAATAAAAAAGATATATGTTTGAGTGTGTATATGTAAATACATACATTAAAATACATATGTACTTGAATTCTTCAGAATAAATATATATACACACATATCCATGTGGAAATTATATAATCTATGTATGGTTGCATATTTACATGTATATTAAAAGAATCCATGCATTCTATGATTATACAGCTTTATTTTGAAGCATGGGCACTAGACAGAGAATTATTATCTATCATGTACCAGTAAATAAAGAAAAGATATAAATGAGATTGTACATTATAATTGGAAGTAGGGCAGGTTACTAGGCTTGTTAGGCCAATTATAACTCTCTGCAAATCCACTAATAGAGGACTAGATGACAGTAACCTTCTTAAAAATGTCATGTTCAATACTTGTAAGTTTTTCCACTGACAGCATGGTCCAATTACAAGTCAATTCGTAAAGTTCAAACTGCACAACAGCCAAATTAGCTGAAAATGGTCTTTCAAAATATAATTCTGCCTACTGAAGGCAACTAGCTGGAGCTGTTTCCATCAACAACCCATCTTTTTGATACCTAGCATGAGGCAAAATTCCTTTTCATTGTTACCACTGAGGTAGGTATTTGTCTATCCAAAGGCAGAAAAAAAAAAAAAATAAATTCTCTCTTCCATCTTTACTCTCCTTGTCATTCTGTGTAAAGAGAACACAGTTTTCAGCTATATCTACTATGTTTGAAAATTATTAGCATTACATGAAAAGTCATAAAGACAAACACAAATAAATGTTTCTAATGAGCGTCAGAAAGACTGAAATTTCGCAGAGGGAAGGTGAGATCTTGGTTAGAGCACCAGATGTGGGATAACTCAAGCTTTTTATGCCGCTGAAATCAGTGACAAAAGACCTGTGGGTTTCAGCAAACAACTTTACAGTCAAAGGATCCACTTTTGCTTTAAGTCTTCAGCAAGGCAGTTGATTTCTCTGCATTTCACATAACACATTCTCTTTTTTCCCCACCTAGACTTCCTTGCTTGCTGATTAAAGAGACAGAGCCTTCGAGGCAGTGAGTCTCTTCTCAAGGTAGTATACTTGTAAGGCATTGATTTGAAATTTCTGTCACACAAGTAAAATGGTTCAGGACTGGCCATGTTGGGGTACAATGTAACCTAAAAACTAGAATCTGGCACATACTTTATTTGGCTAAATGAACAAGACGATCACCAAACGGATAAAAAGGAAAGGCAATGACTTCTGGTACTTCAGGGATTTCTGTGAAAAGACATTTATAAGGGTGTTTTTTTCTTTAGTTACTCTGTCTTGTCTTTCTTAGGAAATTGATTCTGGACAGGGAGGCATACTACAGAAAAGTGTGAACAATGACCTTTGTTGGAATTTAAGGAAAATTTTAAAGACCAGAGAAGAAAGAAAGACCAAGTGGGAAGAAAGACCATATTTTCAGAAGTCGGGCTGAAAGGCATGACAGAGCTACAACATTTCTAGGCAAGGCTGAGAAATAAATCTCTTCTCTTTTCTCTGTCAAGATTAAACAGCATTGTATTTTCTGAAGGATCTTCTGGTCACAGAATATGTAAAACAAGAAGGTTGGAAAGGTCTGTAGAGTGAGGGGATCACAGAACAGCAAGAAGTCAAGGCCAGAGATCTCAGGGGAGTCCACTATGAGAGATCCAGAAGGAAGGGGGAAACCGTGCCAGGTCCTCAATGGTGGCAGTTAATTTTCACAGAACTGAGGTTTTTAGGGCATTTTTAAATCAGAAAAGCAATTCTGTTGTAGCTGTGCTGCTGAAACAATGTTTTTTAAAATCACTGCCTGAACGTAAAAAGCTAGATTCAAATTTCAAAACCCCTAATATACCCTTGCTCTCAGATATCAATAATATATTGTGCTTTATTTTCTGTGATACATCTTTCTGACTTCTTGCTTTTTGTATGCCAACAATTGTTAAATTACATTCTTTGATAAATGGTGGCTACAAGTTGTTCAATCTTTTCTCCACACTCAGCTGTCTCTACAGTGTTCAATTTTGTGGACATTTTTAGACAGATTTGATATAGCATTTATTTTATTTTTCTCTTATATGTGATTTATTATTCAATTTGGGGTTTTGTCTTCTGTCTTTGGAAAAAACTGCATCTTTCCAATTACTTCAAATAGCTCAATAAAAATAAAAAACGGGAAAAAGTATTTCCCCCCAGATATCCAGCTTACTTAACCTTTTATTTCAAAAGGAGAAAGAAAAAGGAAAGTGAAAGGTTTGAGGTCAAGTCTTGTTTTCATTTCACCTATTCCTTGAACTAAGAATGCAGACAAAGGAAAAACCAGTCTAAGATCTAAATGTTATAATGACTGTATTCAAGAAAAGAAACAAGACGGAAGTCACATTGCACATAATGTCACATAAAGCACATGGCATTGATTTTCTCCTGAATACAGTAATGCACATTTCCAGCAAGTCTGGAGGTCCTCTCATCTTCAATAAAAAATTAAGACATCAACAGTCTACAGGATGGCTGTATTTGTTCATCTGGGTTTTTGCTCCAGTCTTAAGACCTTTTGTGATCATGGAAGGTGAAAAATGATCAGAGAAGCAGCATACATAAATATCTCCCAGCCTCACAAAAAACTTCCCAAACACCCACACAACTCTGCTCCTCAACACACCCAATATATAATGCACATAATGCAGATTTTCAGTTTTCAAAATAAATGTAGTTATTTTTACACTACCTAAAATTAGAATTTTCTCTTTAATTTTAGGACGATGATGACAACAACATTTTTTTTTTTTTTGCCTTTGGGTAGACTGATGGATTATCACTGATCATTTAGGTCACCTAAATGCCAGCTCTAATTCTCCAACTGGAAAAGCTCCTTTGTGTGACAGAAGGCTTAACAGGATCATTTTCTGCAGAAAATAATGCAAATTATTAGGTTGCCACAGACTAGAGACGCATTCAAAGCAAAGATACCAGCATGTGCTGTAATTCATCATGCCTTTCCCCCTCCTTTTCAAAACCAACATTTTCCAAAAGCCACCAAAGGAGAAAAACCAACACTATCACCTGAAATTCTTGGTGGGAATTTGAGTCTCCTGCATTCAGGAAGACATTGCTGCCAAGACTTAGGAGCGTGGCCAACATGACAGAGAAACCTGGGATTTTAGGAGTTCTCTTAGCTTTGGATACAGTATAAAAAGCCTAGATACATTGTCATAGATAAATTTGTTTACTTCTGGTTTTCTGATCTCTCATTTGATTGCCTTTATTGCTATACTTTTGCATTTTATAATGAATATCCTTTTTTATACGGAAGTTCTGCACACTTTTCTCATGGAGATTTCTAAAATATCAGTTAGTGGCATTTGCAGATAGAATCAGAATCCATATATTCCTGGATAAGCCTTCCTCTCTTTATTTATATAACCACTAAAAATCTGTGCAGCCATGCATATGCAATTAAATGGAATCCAAACATGAGACCTCTTATTATCCTCTTTATTCTGTGTTCTGTCTTTGCATCAATCTAACCACAACACACGTTCCGAAAATGACATCAGTTAATTTCTCTCAGAAAGAGATAAATTTCACTTCATTGATTGATATTCAAAAAACCAAGAACTTTTTTTGTTCTGAGAATTTAACACATTTTTCCCTCAGGGTTCAAAAGAAAAACTACAAATTATGTGAAATGCAATAACAGTATGTGATTTTGTCATGACAAAAATTGATTTTTTTTTTTTAAATCACAGCTACAACATTAAATGTATAAAATATAATACATTTTGAATATATACTATATAATAGGGTTTATGTACGTATATAGTAATTTCTTATAATTTTTCCTCTTAGAACATAAAATACAGTCTTGGGATAGAACTGAAAAAGGGACAAATATGCTAATTTGAAAGGGTTATGAAGAGGTCAGCCACTGCATCCTCAGGGCTTGAAGCATCATGAGTTATCTTTGGACCTCTGCTAACAGATTGACTAACATATTGTTAAAACGTGGTGATGGAGAATTCAGAAGCTCTCCAGGTAATCTCTTGTAGAGCACAATTGTCCTCTCAAGGGTGAATTGTTTTGCTGACATACAACCTAACCCTGAGCTAGGAGACTAGCTCAATTACTGAACCCTTCTCATACCTTCCATGAGTAGAAATAACAGAATACAAACTTCTTTAATGTAACCCTTTGCAAATTAGAACTTTTATTATTTCTCTTCTGCATTTAAAAAATCACGTTCTTCCACTTCCTTAATATAATTCTTTTCAACCTCCACTTTATTGTCTTCCTCAGTTTTAAAACTGACTAGATTATCACACGCAGTGACTTTTATTATGTGGCACTAATCACAAAATATTGAAAAACATGCAGCTCCATTTTCTTTCTGAATAGTAGACTATAAATATAGTAATTTTGTTCTCAATACTCTTTATAGCTGGCATGATGGAGATCAGCAAGAAGCATCTTATAATCCAAACATCGCTAGAGTTCAGGATTTCAGCTGTAGCTGATTCACATTAGCAGCTGGAAACACGTAACACACTATATTACTGTATAGTGAAAATAGAAGATGAGTATAATCATGCCCTAAAGGCTCCTCTTAAAGGCATTGAGATAACATGATTTGCCTGTCCTGAAATGCCAACTTTATGCATGTTATAATACAGCTGGACACGTAACTCCTACAAGCAATGCAAGTTGCAAGTAAGCAAATAAATAGTGCAGTTTATAAACAGGAGTAAATACAATTTTTATATTCCATTTTTTCAAGGTAGCAATGTTTTAAGAAGTATGTATACAGAAAACTCTGGAGTAGCAGAAGTAAGAACTCTGCAAGGCCACCAGCATGGTTCTGTCAGGCAGAAATACAAGTACACTGTTCAGCCCTCAGATCTATTTCACAGAAACTTAAATATTTTAAAAACTTTAATATTCACTCATCATCGCAGACAAGCTATCAAAATCGGTCATCACACAGAAACTTGCCCAGGTTTCTGTGTATGTCAGGTCTCCAGAACAAATGGAAAGGAAAAGATCCTACTTGGAAACACTTAGCAAACTATTTAGTCACAAATTGGCTGTCATGGTGTAACTGTGACTGGGCAGAAGCAGCTGTAAGCAGTAAGCTTTTGTTTCTTTTGCTCAACTCAAGTGCAATCTGTGACATTCATGTCTCATGTCAGGTTGGTATTTTTTTTTCCTAAAGTATATGCTATCTGACATTATTACAAACAGAAATTTCCTCAGACTGCAGTGCTTATATACATTAGTTTCTAGTCACAGTCTGCAGGTCTGCTAACCCACAAAAGGCTAATGGTTCCTGTATTTGAAAATAAGCCCCAACACAATCTGCAGGAAATAAAAAATATTGTAATCCAGAGCAAGGAGCTTGGTAGACAGACAAAGAGCCAGGGTTCTCCTTATGTTACCTCTACTTACAATTAAATCATCTACTGCAAGCCCTAAGAAGGTTTTGAAAAGGTAACTGTTTTTTAATTGCATGGTACTTCCCCTATTACTTATTTTTCTCTCTCTTTTTTTTTTTTTTAATATCACAGCCCTTGATATCTCTATATGAAAAGTGTTACATCACAATCATAATAGATCATCCCTATAAAATGTTTTCTTAATAAGGTTAAACTATGCATTAAGGGCCACTGGGACAGCAGCAATTGAAACGTGGAGAGAAGCACATATTAAAACCTTAAACAAAAAAATAAGATTTTTTTTAAACTTTTTTAAGCCTCAGATATTATGAGTTCATACTTTTCCAGATATTAAGAGAAAAACTTGGGTAACATACAATATATATAATATATAATATCAATTACTATATTCTATAAAAGAGTGTAAAGCAATATATGTGTGATATTTTAAGTGTGTGTGTCTACACATACATTACAGCCTGTAAAACATGATTCATTTGGGTACATCTGGACAACAATGAATGAAATCAAGTTAGAGTAATGCATGCAGTCAACTGAAAAATGAAAGATGATATCAGTTTCGTGGAATACTTCAGAGAAACTTTTGAATAACATCACTTTAGGAAATTAAAGACACTATAGTCAGAGTGACAGAAAATTATGTGATTCTTGGGGTAATCCTCTTAATTATAACCTAAGAAATAAAATATTCTTACTGCTCCTACCATGATATATGTGTTATGGTGGAGAAATGATTTGTGAACCCTGTACATTTCTGCACTTTACAGTGACTGCAGGTTGACTCTTCATAGCATTTTGATTCAGAATGCAGGTTTTATGTCTTGGAAGAACACATATCAGAAAAACTATTACTCAAGGTATTCCTCAGTAATGCAGCCTGAAACCCTCCTGAAAAACAAACAACCCTCCCAAAAACGGACCCCCTGCATCCCCAGGACACTAAACTATTCTGCAAGGCAAATAAACAAGTTGCTGTTGGCTATTTCTAACTCACTCCTTCACATCTCTGCCAATATGAGTCTTCTAGACATAATTTCACAATTACGTTGAGCTAAAGAAGCACACAAACCCCCTGTATAGCAGAACAGTGTTTATATATAGTGTTTAGCTTTATTCACTGCTGGAAATATTTTGAAATACCACCTGTTCGTAGCACAAACACCACACAACAGAAGATACTGAGCAGAAGAAGGCAAAAAAGGAGGGCGGCGTCACTGTTTTTGTTTGGCTCTCAGTACACAGCCCAAAGAGATCTGCAGTTCAGTGAAGGAGCACAGAACAAACTCCAGCTGTGAACACGAGCCCTGCAAGAGCCAACCAGGTCCCTGGCAACTAACTGCGTAGCTCACCGAATTATACAGACGTGTCCTTGCCTTGCTCACCTCTTGGAGGCTGCCAAAGCAGAGAGTAATAACAGCACATCCACATTCTTAGCCTAGGAAACTGAAGAAACATTTCAGGACCATCCCTGAAAGGTTTGTACATGCATCTCTTTCATATTCAGCACAACTCTTGCAGATTAGAAGAAGTTTGCACACGCACTCAGTCACAGCGTATATAGAAACTGGCAACACAACTATGACTACTCCTCCTTAAAACCTCATAAGCCTTCTCTTCAAAGAGATTTATGAATAATGGGAACTAAATAATTCATGGCACTGCAGATCCAGCCCAAATAGCCTCTTCCTTTTTAAGGTTTCAGTTTGTAGATGTGTGATCAAAAGCCTTCATCAGTCATGATAGTGGCATTTGTACTCAGTCCAAACAAGCCGTATTTGCATCTGAATGTTTTTCATTGAAATGAAAAACGTAATATGTGAGCCAAGTTCCAACTAAAAGGCGTTTTATGCTATTTAAATTCAGTCAAATTAAAGGCTGAATGCAACCTAAAAGGTCTACTCTCAGAACAGTAATTTGACACATCATAAATAAGACGCATGTTTCTGTTAGAGTGCCTCAGCACTTGTCTAAAAATTTTACACAGCATCTCAACAGTGCTGCCTCTTGAGGGATAACAGAGAAAAGTCCCATATATAAAGTAATAAGGTAAACAGAAACTTAATGCACTGGTAGATTTAACTCACTCTTTACACAGTTACATGAAGCGACAGAATCAGTTTGGAAAAGACGTTTGAGGTCATCAAGTCCAACCTTTACAATCAAGTGGGTAAAAGCAGCTGCTCTGTGAAGGCAACACCAACATGAAGGAAGTTGCCACTACACGTTTAAGCAAATAGATACACACCTTGTACATCAAACTCTCACCTTGTTTCATTAATCCTATTGATTAATAAAGTCAGGATCATTCTCTGCCATGACCATTGCTCAGATTTACTACTACACCGAAAAGCACCACGAGTCCCTCAAAAAATAACAAACAGAAGAAACCAGGCCATAAAGATCTCAATTAGCAAATGCAGAAGGTCACAGGAATTTCACGTCACAAAAGGAAAAAAACTGTAGGATTAGATTAAAATTCTTGTTCTTGCCAAGGGGAAATAAATACAACCCTCATAAACTGAGGTCAACGCTAATTTTAAAAAGACTATTAAGAACCTAAAAATGCCCTTTTCTTACGAACCTTTGTGGGGATAAACAAGATAATTCTTTTTAATTGTCATGGGGGTTTACTGTAAATTCCTTACTTTTTCCTTCTTTTTTTAAATTTTAAATTTCGTGAGAAAGTCTTCCTAATATACTTAGCAATGACATGAGCTGACAAAAGAAGGAAATTAGATATTATGTATGATCCTGTATTGAAACACACCACAGGTCAGTATTTTTATTTCAAGTCCATCTAGGTTGTTTTTTCCTGTGTTGGCTTTGCTGATTTTTTAAAAAATAAACCAAATACATAAGTTTGCTTTGCAGAGATCAGAACCGCATTAATTAGTTATCCAAAGTATATTACATCAAGGTCTTAATTTTAAAGTCCTTACATTTAATTTAGTAATTAGTCTATGCACCGTACATGAGAGACACTAAGATGATCCCAATGACACTCATATTAATTCGTACACAATCCATTTAAATATCTAAAGGAATGCATGATTTCAAGGTATCACTGATTTTGAAATGGAAATAAGAGTTTATGAGAACAAATGGTAATAAAAAGAAGAGGAATGTACTCTAGGAATCAAGGCTACTCCACAGCTCCTCTACAGACTTCTCAGGAAAACAACAGGGAATGGCTTGTGGCAGACAAGCACAACACAGCACCAACACTCTGAATGCTAATGAGTAAAGCCAAGGAATAATGCTGGAGCATCATATATTGGAAGATGACACTGATGAGGGCAGATGTAGAAAAATGATTATCAACTTCAGACCCCCAGAGCAGCGTAAATGAAATCACATCCTTGTGTTCTGGGAAATAAAACAGGCAACTTGGATATAAATAAAGGCAGCCTTTAATTATCTAAAAGTAAATTGGGAGCAGCCCACGGTAATTCAGAAGTGGCGTTATTACAGAACACAATGCAGAGTTAATTCAGAAATCAGTTTGTTCAAAAGCATCAACAGCTGGGTTTAATAATAGACACAATGAATCAGAAATGAAGAAAAGCTTGAGACAGAAGATTATTGAACAATTTCAATCATATTATTATATTTACAACTAAACAGTGGCAAAGAACCTCTATGTTAGAATTATTTAAAAAAAGGAAAACAATAATTTGGATTGATGAGCTCCACGAGTGTCAAAAAATTAACTTTTTCAACATTATTTTGTCCAGTTGTGTTTCAGAGATTTTTTTTTTTTTATGCTTTTACCATGGCAAAAGATAACTCACATTCCTTCATTACTTTTAAAATAAAATAAAAGCTTTCTTGACGGAAGACTGTGATTTGAATGAAAAAAATTCTTTAGCATTAAAAAAGGTTTTAATTATACAGTACTAACTTCTGATATTGTTATTCATATTCAATAAGATTTCCTTCTGCAAATTCTCTTGTGGTTTTTACAGTTTCATAATTTAAGCATATGATGCTTAAATTTCATTGCAATTGGGAAAGCATGGAAAGGGCACACTCAGACTATCAAATGATTAAAGCCACTACCACTGGCAAAGCAAAAATAGTGTCTGACTGCAAGTTTAGTTAGAAGAACTGGATAATTTATTAACAGAATTATAAAATTGAACTTGGTAAATACTGCAGAGCCATAACTTGTTCCGCATGAACCAGAAATTACCAACTTGAAGTTTTTTGATTTTTAAGGGAAGGTTGTGTTGCCTGTGTTGTTCAGGCAAATCCCAACAACTTTATGTCTTTCTAGTTAGCCAGCTAAGCAGTAACCTTTTCAGCTAAAATTACACTTTTAAAAATGTTCTCTTGTACACACAGTTTAGATTTCAATTGTCATCTTGGTTGAACTGCTAAGTGACATTCTGTGAACAGTCAAGCAATAATAAGGTGAACAACAAACATTAGTATTCTGAATATATACATCAGGCCTGCCTAACAGAAAAGATAAATTATAAAAATCCCTAAACCAGGTTTGATGAAGTAGCTCTGAAGTCAGAGAATGGATCAAGACAGACACGGCACCATGACACGCTGCCTGCTAACACGAGAGAGATAAATATTTCTCGTTTCCCTTCTCATTTCACTGTGGAGTCTGGCCTACACTGCAGCAGCCACAGTGCTCTGTGGCAGTGTGCAAAAGGGAGATTGAAAATATCCACCTTTGGTTCTGCTGTCAGCTCACTCACGCCAGGGCCACGTGACTGCAACGTCTCCCTGGAGAACCAGAGAAATCCTTGGTTAAACTGTCAACCAGCACACTAACAGTGAAATGTATTCTCATATATGCAGTTGTTTTAGTACTGATTCCCAGTGAGAACAAAAGCAGATCTAGGATGAAAAGCATGTCATTGAGAAGATGATGCTTCACAGTACAATTCCTGAAACCTACATAAACATTAGAAGAAGACTTTATTTTATTCCGTCTTCCTTCTCTGGCTGTTTTCACCCACAAACGAAGTATGCATACAGAAAGAGAGATTACCATGGTATTTTCTTTGGTTAACCATTATTTTGACAAGTTCAGTTCATAACAGTACTTTCAAGAAGAAAAACAAAACAGCTGCTACAGTCAGCACATGGTCTACTAAGCAATGCTGAGAAGCAAGTATTCTAAGACGAACATTGCTTAAATCTATGATTTCAAATTAGATTATCTCCAAAGAAACAAAAAGAGTGTTGACAAAAAAATGTCACTCAGTGTAAAACACTGGTATCAGATCTGTGAGAAGCTGTCAACCAGAGAGTAACAAGTATAAATGTTTTGGCTTTAAAACAACATACTGCAAACATACAAGTGCTAAAAAACCATATTAGACTCAATATTTTTTTTATTCTGCATTTCTAATTCAGGAACTAGGAACAGAAGTATCATTTGCACATAGGCAACACTGCATGACCTTCCATATCTCTCGTATGATAAATAATTCCAAAGATATTTTCACTACTAAGTATTCCTCCACCTAAGTTGAAATATGTAACATACAGATAAAGTATGTCTGAATGACAGTCAATCAGAAAACTTGTGGGAGGCAATGAACTAATCCGTCTACAATGAACCATATGAATATATATACATTTATTTGTTTAAAATTAACATTTTTAGGCAACACAGGTTTTCCTTCTAAGATTCAGACATTGTTTCCTTTAGTGACAGACATTTTCTATTCCTTTTTGTATTGTCTTCTAAGGAAAAAAAAACAAAACAAAACATTCTTTTGATTGATTTTATATGGCTTTCAATCAGAACTGTAATTTGACATTCAAAGAGGGAGGGAGAGAAGAAAAAAGTTTTGGCCTGGGTGGCATAAAAAAATGAAAAAGTATTTTAAGGAAAAGGTAAGAAATATAAGAAACAATCCAGAATAAAACAGAAGTCTAACACCCACTCAATAAGACAGGGATATTTCTACTGATTTTACTCGGCTATGAATCAAGCAATAATTATACCAGCAGATTATGGAAAGAAAAATAACAGTGATTTAGGAAAAATAAATGGAAAAAAGGAAATAGCCCTAGAATAACCTGTATAATCTGATATCAACCTTGGCTAGGCAAAAGCAGATTTTTCAGCATCCTGTAACACAGCAATTATTGGAAATCACATGTATATATTATTATATACTTATCACTTAAGATGGATGATTATTGTACATTGTAAACTACTAATAAAATAAATTAACCAAGAAATTTTATCAGGGAGAATATTCACAGCAAATAAAAACAACTTCCTAAAAGACTTGCTACCCAGACAAAGTGATGACTCAGTTCAACTAAAGGGAAGGTAATCACTGGCTGTCAGCACCATGAGTTTACTCCCAAAACTGCCACAGGCCATTTGAAACTTTCACCCTAAGATCCAGAGATGTGTTGAGAAGCAGCATGTAGCTTTATAAGTTTCCAAGTTTCTAAAAGCTGCATAGTTCATTCAGGTACAGAAAACTATTTGTTATTCTGGGTTTCTAGAAGAGGTAAAGCACCCACTCCTGAGGAACACAGAGTCTTTTACACAGATAAAATTATACGTAGGAGAGACAGATCAAGGTCCTCTTCAAGCTTAATGCCACATTGAGTGAACAGTCATCAAAAGCCCATGAAAAACTGTATTAACAATAATCCCAGGCAATTTAAAAACACGAAGCTCAAAGCACTGGAGAAGACATTAGGGACGTAAAAGCATAATAGTAACGAGGAAAATTAAACAGCAGAAGATAATCATCTTGACATCATACTTTTTTTAACATTAGGTCTTTTTATATTGGGACCAGTATATACTGAATTAAGTGATCATAAATCTAGAGTGAATGTTCCTCTCCTCTGTTCAACCACCAACCACTTGTTCCACCCCCTCCTCTTTTATGCCAGAACATTTCAAACTATGGGGAGAGGCTGATGGAGGAGCTGATACAGCTGGAACTAATTTCTTTGCATTGTTGTTGTGGATTCATTGGACTCAGTTCTCCTATAACTGTTAAATACTTCACTCTCATAAAAAGCCTCTCCTTGCATCTTTTATCTGAAAATATTACATAACATGCATTACAGTTAGTATCAGGAACATTGCACAGCTATCTGATATAATCTACACCTTCTCCTAAATAGAAATTGATGCTAACAGGAGAAAACCAAACAGAAACAGCACGCAACTTGAAACTTTCAGCATTCACAGGCAGGAGATACTTAAGCTGATGTTAATTAACTCAGTGAATTTGCCAAATTTGATTGAAGGTTAACTTTAAAGTTTTAGCTTTAGAAGAACATACTTTTGACAGATCATAAAGAAATACAGCAATTTATGACAGATGATAACATTACTATCATTATTAGGCTAATTGTGTATTTAACTTCAGACTGAAATGCTCCAAGCAGAAGGTAAGGGTCTGGGGGGTATAGGGGGATGAAGCCCACCTAATAAATGCAATCAGTCATTTATTTTATCAACTGGGAATAAAGCATAATAAAATAATGAAGGGCATAGCAAAAGTATCCAATTTCTTTTGAACTTTATTCCCTGAGTGTGAAAAATCTGCTGCTATGAAATCATGCTAAACTTTCAACTGCAAAAAAGAGCCAATTTCCAAGGCAGTGTTTAATTAATTTATGGAGTTACTGCTGTGAAAGTTCATTGAGACAAATATTAAAGCTGTTTTTTAAAAGGGTTGAATAATTTTCTGATGATAAACAATAGCGGCAGCTTTGTAAGCAAAGACAATGATGTAAGAGTAATTAAATCTCATGCTTCAGGGTATAAATAGAATGCCTCTGCCCCAAGTACAGCATGAACTATTATTAATAACATTTTCTTCGTCCCTTAAATGTAAACTCTTAAATGAGCTGTGGTTTTTGGCCACTTGTTAACCTGTTTGCCACTGCCAAGGGCAGCACATGAGACGAGAGAAATCCAAGGGCTGACTCAGTGTGACAATGCTTGTGTTTCCCATCAAGTGCCACAACACCACGAGAGAAATAAATGCAGAACTAAGACTTGTCCTAACTACCTACTACAAACACCCTTCATCTAGTCACACTCATGACCACTGCACCATCACCAGCATCAACCACACAATGCCAAGTCATCTGCAATAAATAAAAGTGAAGATAACAAATTGGCCAACACAAGGAGAACCAGGCTACAAGAATACTACTATCTTTTTGAAATTCCTATACGGTTGCTTATTTTTTTGACAGTGGAGCTGAGAAGAGAGCAGAGAAAGAGCATCATGCAAAAAAGATGTTGGAAAACGTGGAAAATTTACATTGGATATTATCAGATACTTCATTGCTAAAAAGAATTACAACTTTTTAAAATGTATTTGGGCACAGGCAGTGTAACTTTCCTGCTGTAATATTTCTAAAACTTGTTCTGTGCCAAAACACTTCAAAAAACTAAAACTTTAGGAAACATGAATAAGAGCATTGATCTAAAAACTAAAACTTTAGGAAACATGAATAAGAGCATTGATCTGGAAAAAAAAAATAAGGAGGAAGAGAACTGGAAGGAAGCAGACATATGTGGAAAGTCATATAAAATTGTCCTTTCATTATCCTCATATTGAGCAGGAAAATTAATGGCTCCAGAGAACACATTCTCAAAATACTTCACCCTAAGTCTATTAGGAGGACAAGAAAAGCCCACAAAGTTTATTAGCATGTCCTTAGTTATAAACAACAAAAGAAAAGCTTCAGAATTTTCTCAAAGAAATATCATGTCAAATAGATTTACATTCTGACCACTTTTAGGCACCTATTTTCACACACACACACATATATTTATATATATACACACCAAAATTAAAATAGCAAAAGCAGTTTAGCAGTGTTGCCTTAAATCACTGAGACCTCTAAGTACATCTTCCCAAAAATGGCAAACACCACTCCTAAAGGAAACGGTGAGTGAAATAACACAAAGCCAATAAAGGAGGTTAAGTACAGGATCCTGTCACATTTCCCAACAAGAATTTTTCATACACTGCAACACAATAACCCTGAGTCTGCAAAGAGCTGTGACCCAACGGCAGCTGACCTGCACCTGAAATCCAGGGGGCTGCATTAGAGGTTCTCTCCTCATCGCCACTGGGAAGGAATTCATTATTAAGGGGGCAAAGCTGAAAATCCCTGGCTACTGAGATGTCACTGGAATTTGTCCGCGAGGCAGCTGAGAGCAGGCATGCTGCATCCTCCTTCCCAATTACTGCACCGAGCAGCCAGGACAACCCCAGCTGCTCTGCTGGCTGCCCCGGCTCACTTGGAGAGCGAGGGCATGAGCTGCCTCAACCTCTGGCAGCAGCAGCAATGCTAACTATAAACAGGTTGCAGAACCCCCATAACAAGGACCTGAGTAAATGCATTTCAAGTTAGATTTGATATTCTCCCGTGCCCCCAAGGCTTTCAAAAGTTGCCATCTGCAGCCACATCAGTACAATGTGCCTTTCTGAGTTACTCTGCCTGCAGTTTCTATACTCTATGAATACAAGTTACCTCTATATTCAGTGTTCACATAGAAAAAAAGCCACAAACCCCAAAAATACCACCTTCTTCCTGAGGAATATTCACCTCAACTATAGAAATGAGACAAAATTAGAAAACTAAACTGAGAGCTTTTCTGAATGAGTTCCTTCTGTTTTTCACTCCTGAATTCAAACTAGTTATCTACAGCAACAACAAAAAATCTAAACCCCCACCTGCCTCTAATTGTTAAAAGCTTTGTTTTAACAACGATAGACTTAGTTAAAATAGATTAATAGTCATCCTATCCATGTGAGCTTAAAAGTGACCTTCAGAATTAACAGAGCCCTAACTATAGAAGGCAGTTCAACAGATACCCAGATTCAGAGCTTTGTTCGCTAAATTTACTGCAATGACTTGGTCAAAGCATTTTTGTGTTATAGCAGCTGATTATTTAATTTTATTCTAGGGAGTCTAAATGATTTTTTAAATGCAGAAAAACCCCATACAGACACTTATTTTTAGTGTCTAGTTTTTTATACCTCTAACAACAGCTGCACAGCTGAACATGTTTTGACCAGGGATTTAGAACAAATGACTCCAGAGGTTTATCCCAATCTCAACTGTTCTGTGAATCTGATTGAGTTCGTGTTACCATGCAAGACAGCTTATAGGTAGAAGTAAAATCATTTATTAAACCCATTTGTAGACATGGAAAAAAGTAACCTGAACTTACCATCAAAAACCCAAACAAACAAATAAAAAATAATAAAAATCGAACAGAAAAACCCAAACAAACAAACCACGGGGAAAAAAACCAAACAAAACAAAACCACAGAAAATAAACGTGGATCAGTAAAGTGGGGTTAACTCAGAGTTTCCACTCTTGCTGTTCCAAGGGCTGAGAAGGCTGTAAAAAAATAGCCAGAGTGCAGTCAGCGATGTGGAAGAATGTCCAGGTCGTGCTGTGGCTCAGCAGAAAACACTGTCATCCATTCATCTTCACCTCAGTTTTATAACCCTTTGCAAAATCTTAGCATTACTTCTCTCTTGCACCAAGTGTGACTGCAGACATGCCAGCTTCAAGCCTGGCACTATAACAGCCAGGGCTAGGAAGATTCTCACTGGTCAAGAGCACTGGAATTATCCCTGCTGGTTTTCTTTAATAAGCTGATCGTATATGCCATCATAGAGTCCTCTGAAGAGCAAGGAGCTAGGCAATCCTCACCTCAGAAACATCACTGTCAGGTCTGCTCTTGCAGTAGATGGACAACCTTCTCCCTGAGGGCAGTCAAACACTGGGACAGAAACTGAGGAATTTCAGTTTCTTGGACACACTCAAAACTTGTTCAGTGAAGGCCCATCCAGCTTCAGAATTGTGACTGCTTTGTCCAGGATGCTCATCATATGATCTCTAGAGGACCCTTCCAGCCTAAGTTACTCCATGGTTAGCTCCATCAAAAATCACTAATTTTATGTGCAATGAGCTCATCTTCAACTCTGCAGTTCAAAACTTCAGCTTGGGTATTTTATTATAAATGACATGTTGGGTATGTTGAAGGACTAATAGGACTTATGACCTATTATGTCTCCCTCTACAATTACAGTTTTTCTAACATTTATTCATTATCCTGTTTTGCAAACATTTTGAGGAAAAAAACTAAAGCCATCCCTAAATTATATTAGGAATTAAAGATATTATTCTTTATGGAATTAAGATTTGAATAGGCACAGAACCTCAGGTCCAGCTATACACAAAAGGATTTGTCCCCTCGCCTCTGGCTAAAAATTAAGAATTTTTATAAGAACAAACCTTTCCTCTTGCAGTACAAACAGGTTATTAGACAGATGATACACAGTTTCAGTAGACTAGAAAGAGATAACAATGATATAAGCTCCATAAAATTGCAAATATGTTCTCATAGAACTTTTAAATTGCTTATTCATTTTATATGATATTGCAAACTAGTTTATGTTAATGGTGATTAACAGTACCAAGCAAACACTAAGGCATCCCAAACCCAAGAGTTTGGCAATCCGAAAACTCAAGAAACTAGAACAGTCTTGCAGTGCCTTTACCATCAAACTTATTCCTCAGAGCACCAAAGCATAGAAGTGTGCTAACAAGCTGTTTTGGATATTGGTAATGAGGAATTCTGCTAGAAAGATGGTAAAACTTAGCCAGGAAAGCCCTACAGCATACAGAGACCTGAAACAGTTACATTGCATGATGTAGTAAATAAAAAACAAAGAAAACACCATCAAAGTTTACCTACTTTCCCTGCTGTAACAGTAAAAACTCCACTATACTTTCACCACAGAATGTGTTCTCCACTGCTCCAAACACCAGACTATCTCAGATGCACACAGAGACCAGACTGCTCATTCCACATCAAGACTCTCAGCAAGAGCCCAGAATACAACACTGTTTAACAGCGCCTTCTATTAGCAATTTTACAAGATGGTAAGCTCATCATCAAATCCTTCCATAGTATACATAACACACACTACTCAGGTATTTTTTAGTGTTATTGTCAATGCATTTACTAAAATACCTCAGCGTACTTAATTTCCATAGCCATTTACAAGGTGTACGTTACAGAACGTGTCATGAATTCTCTCCCTTTTGGTCCACTTGCCTATAAAATACACCTTTCTAGCACATTCTCTCTCAAGTTCCTGACCTTCATGGCCGCAAATTGTGTACTGCATCACGTCACATGTTTGATTACAGGTGCTAAGACTGTCTTTCCATGTAATTGCAACTAAAACAAAACAAAATAAAAAGTTGCAGTTTTAAAGGAGTTTATAACAGCAAGAGCAAAAAGATCGATATCTTACATTTGAGGTTATTAAATTTCTACTAAAGATCCTATTCATCAAAAACATCTACACATGTAGTCTCCCCATTTTTAATCTCTTAAGACACGCATAGGAGTAAGTCAGAAAATCAAAGAAAAACATCCCTGCAAATGGTTATGGGTGGCAGCTTAACACTGATATTGATTAAGCACCAAGAATATACTGGAACTTGACAGAAAAGTCTCCTGACTTCAGAAATCGATGCAAGGTGAATCTGCTTAGAGAGGTTTCCATCTCTGCCACAGGGAGGGAGCCCTGCTGTGTGCATTACAAAAACCACTGAGCCCACCCCACATGTTCTGCTTCACCCTTGCCCTGCTTCTGACACGTCCTACCAAAAAAAGGTGTCTTAATCAGTGGAAAAGTGGAGGAAGTCTTCGGTTAAGCTTCCGCTCTGACCTGCTCTTCGAAGAACCTGTCTCTTCCTCCATTAATTTATTACAGAATCTCTTAAAATTGGTGTTCACGAGTAGGTGGCATGGCTATTTCCCCAAACATACTTCTGGTGTTGAATTAGAGATTTATTTTTTTTAAGACCCTGGGGACTCTACCATTCAATAACAATTTATAAGAAAGGAGAGAGAAGTTCACAAAAATGTCTGTTGCGAAGTCTCATGACTACTCCTGAAAAACCAAACCACAAAAACATGTCTCTATGCAGCTTAAGAGGTTAGTTAAAACAGGCTGCAATTTTTTAATTGTCTTCAGAGCAGCAACAAATGGCAATGGAATTTGGATGCTCCTTTCCACGCACAGAGCAGGGGGGGGTTAAGGTTACACTGGGGTTACAGGCCTTACTGCACTGAGCATTACACAAACTCCGGCCCAGAGAGTCCTTGTCTAGAACGCCGTTAAAGCTGCTGGACAAGAGAACCAAGTCAGCAAGAATGTTGTGTAGGCACACGTTGTATGGCTTTACAAGAAAGGAGCAGAATGTATGACTGGAATGATGAAAAAGGTATTTTCGGGGGAAAAAAAGGAGTGAAAAACAGCAGAGGATTGATACAAAATAAAGCAGGAGAAGAATATAAGAAGAGGAAAAAAAGGACAAAAGAACAGATACAAAAAAAAAAAAAAGGCAGGATAAACATATCTGAGGTTATTCTGGTAAATGACTTATAATTAAAAAAACAAAAACCCCGAACAACAACAACAAAAAGCCTCAATAGCATCCAGATTCAACAGTGACAAAACAAATGAGAGGAAAAACAAAACAAAACTTTCACAAAATCTTTAATTTGTCTAGAAGCTCCTTTTATGCTCAAACAGATGTCCCCCTACCTATGCTGTGAGAAATGTGAGACTGACTCTAGAGAGGCTTAAAGTCTTCTCCTTAGTCTCCTTTGGGAGGACAAGGGTGAGAAAGGTAGAAAACAGAGGTCAGAACCATATGAAATAAATTTCCAGACAGCTTCCTGACAATGTCTTCAGCTCTTATCAGAGGAAGCCAGTGCAGTATCAAAGCACGGAATCACCAATCATCTGTTCAAATATGACCTTTTCTGTGTGTTATTGCAGTGGTTTGGACATATTGTACAAATTAACTTACTGAACAGGGGTCACCACATTCTCGAAACTTCTAAGAAATTGTGTAAAAATAATGAGTACAAGTGTAATTGACGGTGATTTTCATATTTTCCAAGTCTGTTTTCACCTGACCAGTGTCTTAAGCTGAAAATCCCTCATAGCTGGCATTCATTTGGTTAGTTAGGCTGCTATTACAAAATTATCAAAAGCAACAGACACTAATCTGCCCTTTCTTTATTGAAATTCTTAGGCAGCTTTTCATGTACTATTTTATCTTTTTTTTCCCCTCTGCCTGAAAGAGGAATGTTGTGTAGGAACTGGGGAAAACTCAGGAAACAAGTGTGTGTTTTAACTCTGTAGATGTTCTGTCTTACACAACAAATTGTTTCCTGTGGGAGTGATCTAACCTGCTATTATGATAAAGAAATACTATTATGTTGCTGAGAAATAATATAATAAGCTATGCAATAAACACCATAAGTGAGTACAAAACTCCAAGGAGAGATTAGCAAGAACAATTTCTCCATTTCCTGGGGAACAAGCATATGACTGACCACCATCACCTCTTTGGGAGGAGAAAGAGGCCAGGATAGTCTGACACTGGAAACAGAACTGCACCAACACATCCAAGGTGTGCTCAAGAAGAAGAATTAACTCAGGAAGAATTCTCTCTTTTTCTGCTCATTTAAAAAAAAAATATCCTGTTAAAGAAAGGCAGAAGTGTTTTTGTGACTTAGATTTCCTGAAAAACATTTTCTTTAATTTCAGTTAATGTGCAACTCATTTTTATACCTTCACATAATGAAAACTAAAAAAATCTTCGGGTGCACAAAAGTTTTGGGCAGAGTGGAAATCATTCTCATCCCATGCAGGTTGTTGTTTCTACAGTGGTACTTACTCCTAATTAAAAAAAAAAAAAAAAAAAAATAAACACCAACCAAAAAAAAAACAACAAACGAATGGAAAAAACTTTCCCAAAAGTTTAAAAGCAATGGAGAGGGAAGGATATTGTTCCAATTCAACTAAGACTAATGTTTGTGGTTTTTTGTTTTTGTTTTTTTTTTTCCTGAGATAAACCTATACAGTTCTTTTGCTGTAGTAGAAAGCTTTACATCACTTGGGAGCTTTAAGGAATAGCCCCATAATGACCAGAAACCATGGGAACAGACTACTGTGGGATTTTAGGGAGTCAAAATTATTAGTGTTGACAGGACCAACATTCTCTTACACATGGCACTACAACTTGTGCTCAGTGGCATCTGTGCAGCCTCCTGTCAAGTTGGGAGGCAGAGGAAACATCTCCTTGCAAAGGCCTACACAGGTGTACCCTTAGACTGGACAAAAATCACTAGTCCTGGGATTAAGAACTGCTAAATATAAGCACACCTCCATTTTGTTGGCTGCACTTCCTTGACTGCACAGCCAGTCCAGAGGTTAAAAATCAATATATGCATGAATAAACCTTAAGACTTTTTCTAAGTGGCACATAACAGGTACAAAAGAAAAAGTACACTTGTTCCAGAAAGGCACAGCACTTTATATGGATTTTTACTTTAAATATTTTTTCTGTTAAAAAAAAAAAAGTCAACAAAGGGCAGGATTATCAAACAGCTCTCCTTTTCCTTCAGCTTCTTTGTAAGGGGTTTGTCAGTTGGTTATTATATACTCACTCCTCTTTAGACTCCTACTTGTATTATTTAATTTTTCTGCTGGCCTGGAGATAACAAATCTGTTGTCAGCCTGTCTGTATGTGTCCATCAGATATGCACAGGGAATAAAATGCTTGGAACAGGAGACAAAGGGCTATTCCTCTACTCCTGCCTGACAAAAATCAGATTCACTAGAAGATGAAGTCAGCTATACCAGTTACAGTGGCAGCAGGTTGAAGAATGCTTTCTATTTACAAATATTATTTGTAGCATAGAGGGACACGTATTGCATGATGAATTTTTAACTGTATAGTGGCTAAAGTAAGCTGTTGCACTCTGAAAAATATAATTCGCTGGATCTGATATTTTAACTATTCACAAGAAGGGAAACAAAATACATGTGTAGAAAAAAAATCAGTGAAATAAAAAAGATAATAAAAAACCCCACCCTTGGATATTTTGCATTTCTAGAAAGAGCATCTCCTTCAATGACTGCTTCGCAAAGCATGCAAGAAGGAGACATCTGAAACGTCTTCTTTATAAAGAAGAACAGATTACCACACTTCATAAAATCCACTGAACTTCCAGTGACTAAAACACCAACGCATTCATTAAATATCCCTAGAACTTTACAGGTAGAAGCCACTGTGACTTCACCTGCAAGATTCAATCAAAAACTCACATAAATATGCGTGCAATGACACTCAGCTTTTTCTATTAGTTTATTTCCCAGATTAATCAGCATTTGTAATGCACTTCTGACACCTGCATAAACACAGCATACTGAAATAACACTGACCATGATGGATATTTCTTCATATGTACTTGCTATTAGTGCAATTATTTATTCATGTTATACCCTTATGAAAAACATTATTTCATGTATGAACAGCTCTAAATGATTCCCATATGCAGTAGTAATTATTTATGATATTTTGAAGAATTATTTAATATCTACACTTAGCCAACTCATTTTTAAGAGACAGAACTCGATGCAAGATGCAAAAACCAATTTGATTTGTTAACTACACCTAAATAATTTTTAAACCACAATAACAAAGACATTAGGTAACAAAAATAGAATATTCAGAGCTGTTTAATCTGAGGAAAATAATGCATATCCATGCACACTTATTGACAAATATCTACAAAATAAGTAGCAGGTATAAGTAAGTGGCATAAATAAAGGACCATTCAGAAAGGCACTGAGAGTTTATCTACCCAGGAAAAGAAATCCATCATGGAACTAATAATTTTCAGACTCCAAAGATTCGAAATTTCAAGCAATTCTTACTTCCTTAAAACAATGTGATCTAGAATATGTCTTCACCACACTTGAACAAGGATGTCTTTCTGTATCTTTCACTAAATAGGGGGAAAAATTATTACCCTCAGAATAACTACTGTCAGCAATATTTATGAAACCATATTCTGGGTCGAAGATAATGCCAAAGGCTGTTCAGGAAAGTAAAACAAAACAAAACAAAATCAAAACAAACAAAAAAATTTAATTGAGTGGCTATCATCATACTAAGTACCAAATTCCATCATTTCATTATGTATCCTCTTCTGAAAGTGGACAGAGTTCCAATTTCCTCGGAAAAATGTAGACACACATTATAGGAGAGGTGCATTATAGAGGAGCAATTTGAGGAAAGAAAGAAAACACGCTGCAGTGCAAGAACAGCAGCAAAGCACAGAGTTAGTCACACAGGTTGCAGCCCACAGCCAGATGGAGACTGAGCAGCCTCTTCCAAAGATAACAGTATGGCAGCGTTCCAGGGGAGGGAACGGGTGTCCCTCTCCCATCTGACCGACAGAGGACAGCTTTAGGCAGGAGCTTAAGAAACAGCACTTTAAACGGTGCTGACAGCACCTCAGCCAAGAGAGAAGAGGAGGAGCAAGAGCTGTTAGGCACAATCTGACTGACACCTTTGCAAAACCATTTCTAGTCTGTGCTGACAAAGCACTGGCAGGAGGAGCTCCACACCCCTGGAGCTGAGCCCAGAAAAGAGAAGATGCTGAAAGCAGCCCGTGTCTGAGCTAAAGGACTGAACAGCTGACCTGCGAGAAACAGTCAGCAGCAATTCCCTGAAGTAGGAAAACCATTTGCTGCTATCGTCTGCAAGTCATGGGACCCAGTTGTCCCACTGTGCTACAGAAGCAAACAAAAGACCAAAGGACTGGCTGAGAACAAAGAATCACAGAGAACTTGAGACTGGGAAGGATCCACCGAACTTAAAACACTTCAGAAGCCATCTAAAGCTCTTCACTTATATATTTGGACACTGAAAAGCAGGGCATGAGATCCAAAGGACTCTGTCCTTAACAGAAGAAGTCCTTGAGAAGAGACAGAAAATATTAAAAGCTTATCCTCCACAGAAAACAACAAATTGATCAAGGAAAAATTTCTTTGCTGAAACTGTCATAACCCATCATGTCATCCAGACGATCTGACAATTCACATTTGTAACACTTTGGCCCCTTTGTTATAAGCATTTCAAATACAAGTTCAGAGTCGTTTTTTTCTCCTCTCTTGCTAGATTATGGTAGTCTCAGCCCACTGATACCAAAGTCCAGAGCTGCCTTTTGTGTAGAATGGCTGGAGAGCTGGACCAAAAAGACACATTGGACTTTACAGCTCTCACATTAAGTCTTGTCATGCTCATCAGAGAATATCACCGACAGCAAAACGGGGCTTGAGGAATTATGTACCAAGTTCACATCCATCACTCTGCGACTAAATCTTCAGCCTACCTCAAATCTGCTGAAATCTGTGCTCAGCTACACTGGGCGTTTCCACCTCCAGGGAGTTTGTGGGTGTGCCACAATGATTCCACCATGCAACGAGGAGAAAAACTCTGTTGCCCAGATTTAAGCAGCTGTCTAGATTCTTACATGATATTTTAGCCTTATTTCAACACCTCCTAAGAAAGAACAAAAAAAGCTTTTAAAAGTTTGTTCCATTCCTTTAGTCTTTTTTTTCCAAACTGATTTTCAGTGTATTAAATATGAAAAATAGTAGCTCTGCATCACTGAAGATAGGACACTGAGAATTTAGACAGGAAATTTTATGGGTTTTATGAAAGGCAGGATATTAATCAGTATAATGGTGACATTTATTCAAACAAATGACCATAATACAAGGCAAATATATTAGTCACCTTAACGAGTAAGATGAAGGACACCACCAAATAACCAAAGATATGCTTTGTTCTTAAATATGACTGCAGGATAAACCATTCTCAAAAGGAAAAGACAAATGGGTGGGTTTTCCAGATTATGACACTATGAACATCTTTTTTACCCCCTATCTAAAGAATGGTGTGGTGGGTTGACCCCACACAAGCACCTAAGCTTCCATCCAGTTGCTGGCTCACACTTCCCCAGCAGGATGGGGGAGAGGAAAGGAAGGACAAAAGCACCACAAACTCTGCTGTGAGGAAAATTACCTGCACCTCAAGCAGACTTGGTATAAGTCTATCAATACTCAAACTCTTAATCTTTTCTCAGGAAAAACTTTAAATCGAACTATGAATAAGTAAAACTGATAAAATATCAGAGCCCTAACAGTTAAGGCCCCAGTGAAACTTTTCTAATAACAAAAAGAGAGCAAGCAAATTACCAGCCTGGAAAGTGATTTCACTGGGTAAAATTTACCAAGGGAACAGGCTATGATAGGAGGATCTCTCTTTTGTAGAACAGGTAATAAGTAATCTGTCATAGTTCCACCCCAAAAATTCTAAATGGGGAAACCACAGTGTGTATTTTCTGCAACGTTTACTGCCATAAAATTAGGGCAGAACCCAAACACATCCATTACTGGAAATAAGGGGAAAGATAATGATACACAAATTGAATGTAACAAATCAAATTACTTCCTGGCTTTGCTCTTGTACAGTGTAAAGAAAATGAAGATGAGAATATTATAGAAATTTAAGGTGGCAATAGTTTGCTACTTCACAAATTAATCGCTATGTGGTATAAATTCCATATAGGAAGAAATATGATATGGTGATGGCATAATTGTCTAATATTTCTCTTCACATCTAAAGTTTGAATATGTTTCTCATGAAGTCACAGACTGACAGTAAGAGTCCAAAATCACTTTGCATTGATCAGATGGCTTTTCACTTAGCACAATGCATCAGTGTTGAAAAATGGCAAAGAGATGTGATAACAGTCTTCTTAATAAAGACTGTTGGGCTCAGAATATTAATTCTACTGTTTGCTTTGACACTCAGTGACACGAGAAAAACAGAAAGCATGACTGTTTTCCAGTGGCAGTATCTACACTCTGCTTGCAGCACATCTTAGCACAGAAACTTCTCTTTCCCTTATGGGCAAAGCCTCCTTCCAGGTGTGTGAAATCAGTTCTAGTTTTAAAAAATGCTCATCTTAATCTCATAGTTAGGCTATTTCTTATTCAAGATGTCACAGAACTTTGCTTCTTATTGCAGCTCCTCACCAACTCTTCCCAATATCTTCTGCCTATGAAATTCAACTGTTCTCTTTTGGCTTTTCTTTGCTGCTATCCATTTGTGCCTATCCCAGGACTCCTGCCCCCTGGCACCACCTTGCTACCCAGCCTTTTGATTTTTTCATTAAACCAAACCTTTATCAGACCTACTAATGAACTGAAATATCTTTTTCAGCAGTTTTTTCATCTTCCTGGTCACTAATTTTGTTGTTGTTGTTGTTGCTATTGGTTCTTCTTGCAGTAACAGGTCAGACAAAAAAAAGAGGGACTTTTCTCCTCTTGTGCTCCTGGAATACCACCAGCAGCAACAAGCCAGAAGCTGCAACAGTCTGAGTAGAATTTCACTGAGTATAAAATACATTACAAGCTTAAAGTTAGTCAAAAGGTGATATTAAATGGCTTCTGGCAAGGGATCTTTACATATAATATATAATTGATCTTTTTTTTTTTTTTCCCCTGAAGGAGACCCTAGATTCAAAGCAGATTTAATAATAATACAAAGTCTTTGACAACTATTTGCTCAGGATAACCACAGGATTTAACAAAGATGGTAATATTATAGTATGATATGAATTATCTGATTTTTTTTTCCTCAGGAAAAAAGTGTAAGAGCTGTAGTCACTTCATAGTTTATTCTGTAACATATTCCCAAGTCCTGAGAATACAATTACCATCAAGACCTAAATCAATTTGCAATTAACTTTATTTTAAAATATATTTCTACAGAATGCTACAAAAGTATTTTTTGATAACAAAACAAAACAAAGGGTTAGCCACTGATATTCTCACAATATCAGTCAAAGAAATTCAAACTCTAATTTGTGCTGGCACTGTCATCTACAGTTGATACCAGGAAACCCAATTCAATTCAAGAAATAAAATCCATCTCTACCAAAGACCCCATTTGATGGTCCTTTCTTTTCAAACTGCATTAGTTCACACTGTAGCAGGCTTGGCTAATCGCTACAGGAACTCTGGATCCAAAAATATTGGATCCACTTGTTAGAGTATCTACAGAAAAGAAGTTTGCTTTTCTCTCTGACATCAACAGGCATCAGACTTTTCTGACTAAGCCTGCCATTCGTGCTCAAGCATCCAAAGCAAACTTTTCAAAAAAAAAAAAAAAAACAAAACAAAACAAACCACTGATTGAGGATACCCTCAGGAAAAAAAATATTTATGAGTGACAGGAAGCTGACTGCTGAAAACATATATCACACTCTCTCTCATCTATATGCAAACACTTCAGAAGCTAGAGGGAAGCTATAAAACCTACTTTGGGTATTAATTTTATATTTTCTTCTGAGAACTAACCCCTCATAGCAAGCTTGAGATAACAAGTAGAATGTTTTTTTTCTGCTTGTTTTATGGTAGCCCAGCACAGGGGGTCCTGGCCAGGCTTGGGTTGAGGGGGTCACACACAATCACCACCTGCCACTTGCCCACTGAACAAAGGGCATTTTGCATTCCTCAGTGGCCTTGTTCTGAGATCTAACAAACGCACTTCAGAAGCATTATTTTTGTAATAAAAGACTTTGAATTTCATACTCAGAACTAAACAAGGATATTCAGTGTAAAAACCTCAATTACCTGAAAGTTTCCGTAGCCAGTATGCACCTCCACTAACTGCAATAGGAATATTTAACTGCCACAGTGATACAAAACACATTTTAATGAACTCCTGGAGGAATGAATCATAGCTCTTCCCTTTGTTTTTTCTCCTCTAAGTTGGAGAAAATAATTTTCTTGGAGCAGATCTATTTTTGTCCACTGACAGAGGAAAACATAACTACAGGCAAAGAAACCAGGCAAATATTCAGCACAGTGAAAGAGCAAATCAGTGCAGTCACAGCAGTGGTACAAGTCTACCAATGGAACAGCAATGGCATGCTCAGGCTTGGAACCACTGGCATTCAGCATGAGCCTGTATGTGAGATTGCTGTTAAGTGAACAAAATTAGAAAAGTCATCTAAAATTATTGTGGCATCTTAATCACACCATGCTTATTAATGAAAAAAATGAGGGTTTTACTGACAGAAGGAAAAACTGACGTTTCCAGCTTCGGTACGAGACAATCAGACACAACGAGGAAATTACGATTTGCCTCAAGACAGCATTAGAAGATGTAGTAGTTATCATGCTCACAAATGAAACTTAATTTGCAAATGGAGGAATAAATTATAAAAACAGCCACAAAACAAGGAATCTTGGTGACCTGACAATATGATAATTATGACCCGAAACTACTTAAACAGTTGTAAAGCAAAACACGGTGTTTGAGAAAGGGCGAGGTTCTTAGTAGGGACAGAGTCTCAGAAACAGGTTTTGACTACTTCATAAAAATAATTTAAAAAACTCACAATTTACTCACTTTACCATTAATGTATTAAGCCAAATAATTACTTTAAAAACAGCAAATCTGCCCCAGCAACTCTAATGCAGAATTGCTATAAAAATCTCAGGTAAACAACCCCAGATGCCGTTATCTTGTGTGAAGAGCAGGAGTTTCAGAAGAACCAAGCTTACATAATGCCAGTTGTATTGGGGTGGTGAGAAATATTTATCATCACCAAATTTGATATAATCATACCTGTTGTCTTTTTTTGAGACAAGTTTTGGACACATTACCACAACTTATTCAATTAAGTGCATATTAAAAATTCAATCACTGTCATACTTCAAAGTACTTTTTGCTGACAGATGAGCACTACAGATGTGATACATTTATTCATTATTTCAGCTTTGTCTTATAAAATTCTCACTTTTTCATTTCTGAGGTATTCTAGGTGACAGTGCTGAAACATCCACATTTATGAGGAAAGCATTAGACCCCAAAAGTTATTTTTTGTGCAATCTTTGTCTTTTGAATGTGACTCAGTTTTACACACATACATAAAAGCAGATATGTATGCCACATATAAATTCTGTGTGTACATAAACATTTTTTATATGTATATATATATATGTATTTTGCCCTAATGTAAAGAGTAGCAGTTGTGAGATTTTAAGAGCTCATGGAATAGTGGGTGGTAAATTCATAGCTGGACCCTCAAGAAATACTTTACTAAACAAATTTTGGAGATCATTATTGTTGATGGGTTTTATAAAGCCCATTAAAAAGTGAATAGGAAAACAACAGATGAAAATATTTTTTTAAGTATGCTTTATAACCTATTAGATATCATATGGACTTACACATAAATTGGCAAAGCTTTGTGAAACTAGAATTTAAAAGGTTATTTAAAATAATGTAATGGGAAAACAAGCCATCATTAGTCATAGCCAAGTTACTTAGAGAAATCTTTTTATTATATAAGCGAGATTCTTTACAGCAGTTAGAAAGGCTATGTATAAAACATGCTTCTAATGAAAATAATTATGGAAATTTATTATAGGAATACAAATATTAAATTCAGAATAATCATTTCCTGAATTAAAAAGTACAAAACTTTCTACTAATTCCACAAAAAAAATTCTGTCTTGACAGGGCCTTCATTCCTTGCACGTTTATCTTTAATGCAGGGGGCCACTGAAGAGCTCTAATTCCACTCTCTCGAAAAGGATATTTTGTATCTGAAGTCTTCAGGGAAAAAAAAAATCTAAGATAGCTACTCTGTCGATTTCACCTCTCAAAGTTCCTTTTGTCCTTCCAAACATTTTAAAGAACAAATTGCACACACTTAGCCAACTACTACTGCTTCCCACTTTGTTTTAATTCTGGCTGTGCCACTTTTCTCCATGTTTTTGAAGTCTCGATTTCAGATTTGTTTTTTTTTTTTTCTTTAAACCTTGTGTCACCCCTTGGTTTTTAATGGCTTCGTTTCCTTTTGTGATCTAATTTTTCTTTCAGTGACCTTCAGCAGAGCCTCCTCCTTTCACCCCAGCGCTCTGCAGGACACTGTACTTGATGTGGGTCTCACAACTGCATATTCTCACCCACAAACTCAAATAACATTCATGAAGGGAAGAGCTTTAAGCACCTTGTCTCACCAACTACTTTTTTATTTTAGTTCTCTTCTACCATGTTCCAAATTAAAACTGTATAAGCTTCTTCCTCTGGCCTTTCAGCTCAACTGAAGCTCTTCCTTCTGCACCCTCCCTTCCCTCCCCTCTCCCCCTTTTTAAAATCTTGTTCATGAATACTGCCTATAGTGATAAACATCTGCAGCTCAGCCTTCTAAACTTGACTTAAATCACTCTACTGATTATACCCTCTGCTAAGTCCTTCTCTATTTTGGTCCACAGATACCTTTTGCATTTTATCTTTGTATACAGAGAAAAAGAAAAGGAGGGGAAAAATAAAAAAAAGCAAAATAATAATAAAAAAATAGCTCATCCTGGCTTCTGCATGGCTACATTCCTTGTTTAGGCCCAAACAGATGGAATTTTGCACTGCTCAAACCCATTCCAAATGTGGCTATCATTGGGCTACGACCATAGAAAAGGTTTATCAGTGAAGATGCTCACACTGCAGTATTCCATCAGCAATGTGCAACTACGTAAAGGTCCATCAGCACTTCATTAAAGCCACTTACATAATTTTCTTTATTGGATAAAAGTGAGCTTTCTGCATTTTCACAGCCTTCTTGTCCTATCCCATTCTCTACCTCAACATTACGATACCTATTTGTACTTCTCAACCCAGGCTGGAAGCCCCCAGGACCCATTTAATGGAAAGGACAATTCCACAAGCTGGCCAGCCTAAAGTGTTGGTCTTCCTGAAACAGGCCCTTAAAATTCACCTTCCTCGTGCTGCCAGGATGACAACAAAGGCTGTTACAACACCCAAACTGCAGCCCACTGTGCCAAGCAGGGCTGTGACACCATCCCACTGATTCTATTTCTCTGCTTGATTTTGGTTTTTGCTTTATGCTTGGCTTTTCTATTCCTGCAAGGTTTGGGCCTCCTATTGCCTCTGTGTATGTAGATTAAGTAGTACAGCACAGCCTCATTCACACTTACAGAGTGAATGAGTGGAAAATACTGATGTAAATGAATTGTAACTAAAGCCTCACTGTGACTATACCTTTTTTAATCTAAATGAAAGACAGCTAGTCTGGGAAACAGCTGCATGACCACTTATATTTTACAACCACATTTTAAAAAAGAAAAGCTATCTCAAATTATTAGGTAGACCTATATCAGAGAGAGGCAGGGGAGGGCAGGAAGGGGCAGAGTTTTATAAAATCAGCATTCTTCTGCAGATAAATGATTCCTAAATATTTTCACTTAAAAGCCATGTCTAGCTGGCAATGTAATCAACAGTTAAAATTTATGAGAAATTTCAAAAATCAAGACAAAAAAAATTCTTCATCATGTGTTTTATATTCTGGTCTCTTGGTTATTTAGACATTCAGCATCCATAAACAAGCAGTTTATCCATGAGATCAGCTATGTGACACCAAAACTGATAGATCCTTGAAAAACATCCTTTACAAAATAAACAAACAAAAAAAACCAGCAAAAAAAGAAAGTTGCTTAGTATGCTTATACTTGGCTTAAAGGAAAGCATACAAATTATGCAAAAACCCAAATGTCTCTTAAGGCTTCAGTTTCTGCACTCATATGGATAAAAGCAATAATGTGTATTTTTTGTAAGTTTGCTGCTTCATAAAGTACTGCTCATTAAGATACAAGCCTATGTCTGATACCAGTGACAAAGCCATTATTTCAAGTGCAGTAACTGAAAAAGAAACGAAAATTGCGTGGCAACCCAAAATGGTAAAGGACAAATTGTTTCATAAGCCAAAATACTCCATAATATGTCAAGACACAGTTTTCAGTTGGCAGCGCTACCCTTCTACACGTCTGAGTATGGAGAGATCGAAAAATGTGTCTTTAGCTGAACTATTTCCTCAAGTCACAGTCGTTTAAACCAGCAAACACGCAAAGCCCTCGCAGCACACTCACCCTTCCAGCTTGTCCCAGCTCTGCAGCCCAGAGTTTTTTATACCAAATGGAACATGGCTTTGCTTTCAAGGGGCACCCTTATTGATTCTTTTCACTTTCCTGCAGATTTGCTGCTGGAATTTATAACTAGCACTTCAAGCCTTTTCTCCCCCTCGTCCACATTGGTTTAACTTCTTTATGATGGCAGATAATTGTTTTGGCCTTAGGCAAGGAATGTGCTCTCTGCTTAGGAAGATGGCTGTACAGCATCTTTATAAGGGAGCCAAATGAGGAAAAATGAGATAGTCGGAGAACATTACATTTTTTTTATCTTATCAATTATTGAAGAAAGACTCTTCTGTTTAGTATGGTAAGAATACTAATAAGAGGTCAAAATATAACACTAGGCCCTTGGTATTAATGGTAATAAGAGTCATGGCGAGCAATTCAAAATAAACATTATTTAATAAATATGACAGCAACACTATGATTGAACTAACTCTTAAACTACAGAAAACAAGCACTGTTATAAAAAGAATAAAAGAAAATAGAAATGAATCTAAGTACTTGAAAAACGGAGGGAATTCCATCTTCTGTACAATCTATATCCAATGTCTTACTGAACCACAAATATAACTTATTTTTACTGGAATGAGTATAATCTGAGATGTTACAACAAGAAATAAGTTCATAACACGTATAACGTGCATCTATACTAAAACAGTGCTATTCATTAAAGAGAACAATATTCTAGTTCCTTCTCAAAGTTCTGTGGATCTGAAAAGGCAGGCTCAAAGATTTTTTAACAGAGGCAAAAACATACTGGATCATTTCCCACTTAGAGGTAACCAAGAGAAGAGAAAAAGCAGATGCTTAAAACCCTCTTTTGCAACTGAAACTGAAGGGGGATTTGTGAAAGATTGAGGCCTCTGTAGGTGTCCAGAATTGGATACTACTTTATTTTGCTTCCTCCTTCTCTTTTTAATATGATATCAATAATTACCAGATAAGATGGATTTTTTTTTTCTGTGTTGAGCCCAGAATGAGGAAAAAAAAAAAGTTGGTCACAAAGCTAACATGTAGAAATAGAAATTCCCTACAAGGACTTAAAAACACTGGAAAAGAAGGAAAAGCAAAGATAGTCCTTCTCATCACCTTAAGCAGTTCTTTCATAACAGCTATAATTCTTTTTTTTATTTCCCATATAAGTCTACACCTCCCAAGGACAGAAAATATCATTACAGGAATACTTGGGGGAAATCTCTCCACTGACACTAATGTGTTCATTCTGTAGTGGAAACACCAACTCCTAAACTTTGCCATGGTACATTAGAACACACACAGCCTTTAGCTTTCCTCTATTTCCATTATTTTGCTGTTCCTTTTTTCGTTTTTTTCCCTCCACTCCCTCAATACTTCGAGCCCTTAAAGTTACTAAAGAAAAAAAAAATCAGTTTGAATTTAGTCATAATCACAGCACTAGCAGAGATGTTTCAAATTATGTTTCAAATTTATTACCCAGTTTGTTAAAAGTACTTATGAATAATGACGTTCATGAAAAGGTTAGTTAAAAATTCTTAGCATTGTCAAACATTTAAATGGTAGAGGCTATTCTTAACTCTCTCAAATGCTTAGTAAAAGCCTGCCCTTTTTACTACATTTTTATGTTTCTAATGCAGAAGTTTTTAAATCTAAAAGATGGAGGCTTGCTTTTCCACGGAACAGAACCCAAACTGGTTATTGTTAGCACCAGCTCTCCCAACATCCTTTCTGAACCTTTCCTGTAGAGGCAAACTCAAAAATACCACACTGGCAGCAGCCAAGGAAGAAAACATGAGTTATACTTTGGAGATTTCTGCTGGCAGCTGACTGCTGGATCTATTTCCCACTGGTGTTAAGAGTACACTATGGCAGCAACAAAACAAAAAGTCAAAGATGTGGCTTTGCTGATATCTCATACTTTACATTCAGCTTGGAAATCAGGTTTTTTTTCCAAGTTTGGTTAACAAGTTTCAGACTGATATTTAAATAAGTACCCCTGGTTTGGCTCAAAGACACACAGAATTCATGAAGTTCTAACTTCAGATATCTTCTCAATCACATACATCAAAACTATGACATGCCTGGAGTATTTAAATTATGAAGAGTTTACCGGGTTTTCATTAATTCCTGAATGACTACATGGTAGCTCTAGTATTTAATAAAGGTATGCAGTGAAATCCAAGTGGCTGACATATAAACCTCCAGAGGCAGTACTAACCCGAGGCTGGTGAGCATCTTCTCTTCTGCTTTGGTTGAATGACCTTTTACTTGACCTACAAGCAGGAGTATCACTGAGGAATACCAATGAGAAACACAAGCAGCCAGCTCCCTCCTGCACAGGTTCCCTGGACAGTCACTGGTACAGAAGGTAATGTTAAACCCAAAGTTAAGGTTTTCTTTTCTAGATATTTGCATTTGTTCTTCCTAAAACCGGACAGATTTATCCCCTTCTGCCTTACTTCCCTCTCTCCTCCAGGCCTTCGTTTTGGAAGTTAGGTTTTTCTAAAACTGCTGCACAGAGAAACAAAATATTGACATGGCTGCCTGATTGCCGTGGAATTATTCCACAGAGGAGAGTTCTGAATTAACATGCAACATCATTTTAGCTTTAATATTTTGTGGTTCAGTCACTAGACCTTGCAGTTTATTGCGTCTGTGAACTGCATTTGCTTCTGCCAGAAAATAACCTTCTATTTAAGGCACTTGAGGTTAGGGGAAAAAAAATATCCTCAAACAGATTTCATTAATTCAGGCAAGAGAAAGTTAATATCCCATGGCACAGCCGATTTGTTTGTAGGGGTGTTAAATGCATCATTTCCCTAATAAACTAAACCACTAGAGGAACGTGTAGAAGTTGGTGTTCCTTCCCTCAACCCATAAAAAAAGCAGCAGTGTCTGCCAGGTGAACTCTGAGGAAAAGTACTGAATGGATCACACACTGATAAGGCATTTCTGAGTGAAGTAAATGGACTGACATGCTTACCTTGGTACCAGAAAGAAAATACTCTGTCTGAAAACTTTTGAATGGTCTTTTTTCCAGGACCCAGAGGCACAGTCCATTTATTGTGCCCTCAAAAGAAAAAGTCTATTCTACTAGTGCATCACCTGCACTGCAGTTTGAGCATCCAGGCTAAGTACTCCGAGTCTCTGCATGTTTATAGGCATCACTTTAGAAATAATGGTTTACATTTTGCTGATCTTCATCAAGTTCTAATTTATCATCTAACTATCAACAAAGCCAGCCATCTGAATAGCACAGATACATGGCATCACTAATTCAGCTTTAAAAAAGGTGGAATAGATACAATTGATAACATTTGCAGAAATAATATATATTTACCTAAGACCAAGAGAAATGGCCTCTTCAGCTTCACATAAGCCCCAGTAAAATAGATTAGGGTCTTACTCCACAAACCCTTCAATTTAAGAAACATGTCCCATCTTACATGCCATGGAATTCAAACTATCTTTGCTGTCCAAAAGGAGTTAGAAAGTTCCTCAGCTCCTTCTATTGTATATTGGAATGAGTTAGAGCTGGCTCTACCAGCCTTCTGGGATGGAAGGACAAACATATTTGTTGGAAACAAACAAGAAAACCCTGCAAACCAAAAGCCTCACAGACTGTCCACTTCCCAATTGCTTTCTAAAACCTCAGTCTTTACTCCTTTTAATTTGAACAGTACATTCTCATGATGGGAAGATCAAGCCCTACAGAATATCTGAATATATATAAGATGAAAGATAAATATTTTTGACTTGTCAAGATATATTTGAAACATATCATTAAGCCAGACTATTGTCTAATGGATCACCGTAAACGTTAACATTTGCCACTCAGAAAAATCTCTGCATACATCAGTATGGGTAATATCAATCTTTCTGTTTTCATCCATCCGTTTTTGTCTAGGGAAATCTGATATAAAAACAATCAGCCCTCCTACAGTCTTTTGCAGTATCTTCTGCTCTCTATCAAATAAACAAGAAAATAGGACCCTTAGATTTTGCTGAACAACAGCAAAAAATATGAATCTAGCTCCCTAGCCAACTCTCACACATTTTAAACAACTATGTGTCACTGCAAATGCCTATGAAGACCAAAATCTTCTGCCCTTACACATTCTTGCATCACCTCTCTGAGGAGAAGAAGACTGGTCTCAAAGAAACAAATAATTTTGTATTAGGGAAGATGAGACTTGGAAACTCCTCAGATTCAGACACTGGAATGGGCATATTGCTCAAAAGACAAGGGACTTGCATCCATAATATTATTAAGTCGCACGTGTCCAGACTCCTGGACCAGTGTGCATGATAATAGTCTGTAAATTTTTAGGGACCTTGAATAGAAGTGTTTACCAGTGAAATAACAGAAAGGCAGATGCATTAAAAGTAAAAACCAAAATGAAACACAAAAACCAAACAAACAAAACAAAACAAACAAACAACAAAAAAAGGAAAATATTAGAAACATTCCCACTCATTACAGTTTAACTGGCGTTTCACAGATGCTTCATATGGACTTTTTGCATTTCTCATGTGATGGTCACAGTCAGCAATTCCTTTCCACCAACATCACCAGATGTATTCACTGCCAGCAGCACCAAATATCCCACTTCAAATAAGAACAAGGAAGTTTTCCCTCCCGTGTGTCAAAATGATTTTCAGTGGGCCAGTATCCCACTGCTGAGACCTTCATGGACAGTGTTGATACCATGTGTAGATACAGAGGAATTATGTGGCTGCCAACTAACACCCCTCACTGTGCATGGACAGAGGGGCATTTTAACCCCATACCATTTTACTCAACTGTCTGGAAGATCTTTGCATTGCACTGGTATTTCAGCCAAAAGGCATGAGGTTCTGTACAGCTATTTCCACTGGGATAGTTTGGTCAGGGAAGTACCAGCAATCTGGCTGCTGTGTCACTCACTTTTGGCCATTCAAGACATTTTCCTTACAATGCCCATATCATTCACTGTCTCTGAAGGCCTTCAACTTGCAGCAAGGTTCATAAAATAGTGATAATCCATGAGAAATACAGGTGTGATTTCCATTCGGATCTTAAGCCATACAATGGTATGACAAGAATTAATTCACCCAGCTCCAGTTCACGCCCCTTGTGAGAACTCCAGACTATCAGCACAGAGCCACCTCATGTCCTGTGGGATGACAAGGATCACAACCAACAGACACATAAGTTGTCATTTCAGTCCTCAAACTTGGCAGACCACGGATTTTCACTCACATGTACAAATGTCATCATATTCAAGAGAACCAGGAATTTTTACTTTTTACTCTGCAAGGTACTTAACTGAGATACGGGATTTTGGCATCCCATGATTGCAGGGACTGGAGAGGTGCTTGTATCCACATATTGAACAAGCATTTTATTTTCAAAATATATTATTTATACCTACTTTATAAACACTAGCCGTGATCTGCATCTAATCCTACTCTAGCTGCATTTATCCTCCTTTCACCTAGATGACAATGAAAAGAATAAATTTATCAGTGGTATTGCAAACCAATACACATTCTAAAAGGGGTAAATTATTTAGCTGAACCATAACATAGTTGCCCATGAAAAGTGTTTGACAGAATTGTATGATCTGCAGAGCAGCAATCCAACTTATAATACTGCTGTGTTACCAAAGCCATAAATATTTTTTTGACCCTGTCTCGTTTTACATTCAGCACTGCTATAATTTCTGCCCTAATCCATGAAGAGTTTAAAGGATTTGTAGTCCCTTAATATTTCATCTGCTACAATTAGTGTTATTTTAACGTGCTATGCCTGTTCCTGCAATACAGTGGGGTCATTGTTCTCCAGCAAAAAAAATAAACCACAACAAAATCTTCACACAACACCCTAAATGCACTTCAAAGTGCAAATCAAAACTGCTACATAAATAAAGTAAAAATTAATTATACAACTCTGCTGCTCAAACAAAAGAGGATAATCAAAACTTGGAAAAAATAGTTCAGCTCCCTGATTATTTCAATAACCAGTATTTATCTGACAGACTACTACACTACTACCAGCTGTATACTGTGTAAAAATAATGGCAATTAAACAGGAAGAAACGCATCAGACCAACAAGCTTAATTGAAAGTGAGGAGATGGAAAAATCTAATTAACTTTGTAAACTAGTTTTGCCTTTGTCAATTACCTTAATTGTGCGATTGGAGTACAGGTTACGATCCTGACTAAAATGTGAATCACAAGAACATGCCTGAAATCGCTGAAAGAAAAACAACTTCTGAACGCTTCTTAATTACGGCAACACATAGCGTGAAGCAGCATCCCATCTGTTGAGACACAATGCTTCTGAGGTTAAAACCTCTTAGACTTTTATCTACCAACTCAACTCCTGCAAATATTGAAATTTTGGGATGCTGTTAATAATTAGGGTTCTAATGCAAATAGGAGTTCGGCATTCCCTTAACCCTGGATTATTTACCAAAGAGCAGTCTTAGTTCACCAAGAATTCCCACTGAAACAGTGGAACAGCCACAGAAAAGGTATAAGGGATTTGCAACACCACTACTATAGCAATAAATGAGGGTCAGCAAGAACAGATCAGACCTTTTTGCAAGTAAAATTTTATGGCTGCAGCGACAGTTGGTGCTGATAATGGTTAATTTTCTGAAGGGCGACTCAAGTTTACAATGTGAAGTGCATATTCATAACATACTGGAATCAAAAAAAGTTGGAGATTCAGCAAGGGAACCCTGAACTTCCCATCCACAAAAGCTCTGCCTCTTTTTCAGAGGCTTGGAAGGTGTAATTTAGGGATGGGACACAGAAGCATAGGAAGTTAAGGCTTGAAAGGGACCTTAGAGATCATCTAGTCCCAAACCCCACTGCCATGGGCAGGAACACCAGGTTGCTCAAGGCCTTATCCAACCTGGCCTTGAACACTGTCAGGAATTGTTGAGGAATCCACAACCTCCCTGAGCAACCTGTTCCAGTATTTCACCACTCTCACATCAGAAATGCAGCCCAATATCGTGGAATAGATTCTAATGCACAAAACAGTCATTTTGCTTCCGAATTCAACTCCTGACAGCACCTACAGTCTTCTTCCCTAACATTATCAATAAGAGAGGAAGCTTCAATATCCTTATCCTCAAAGGCCTGTGAAAGACTACCTCTTTCCCCTCCATCATTTCACCACAGGCTGACCCTGGCCAGCAGCCAAACACCCACCCTTCCTCTTGTTCATTCCACTCTTTTTTTGGAAGAAAATAGAAGATAGGCAAGGAGACTCATGGATTGAGATAATGGTGGTTTAAAAAGAGAAAAGCAAAAGCTACATGTGCAAGAACTGCAAAATCCCCTGCTTCCCATCAGGAGGCAGATGTTCAGCTCCCTCCCTTAATGGCTGCTTGGGAAAATAAACACCATAACCCTGAATTGCCTCTTCTTCTTCCTCCTGTCCCTGAGCTTTTCTGGCTGAGCACACCACCACCATATGGTCTGGGATATCCCCTTGGTGAGTTGGGATCTGCTGTGGCTGTGTCTCCTCCCAACCTCTTGCCCATCCCCAGCCCACCAGCCTTTGTGGGGCTAGAAAAAAAAACCTCAAGGTTTTTGCACTATTCTATGTCTTGCCAGCACTGGTTTAGCCACAAATGAAAAGCACAGAACCATCCAGGCTGCTGTGAAGAAAGTTCACTGTCCCAGCCAGACTCAGTGCAAATGTAATGGAAAACGCAGTCATTTCACTCAAAAAAGTAACCTATGCATGAAAATAATCCTAAAGATGGTCCTGAAAGACTGCAACTTTCTGTGATACAAACACCCCAAACCAAGCTGCCAAGACACCTGTGGGGCAAAAGTATTCTTTAGATCTCTTAATACCTTTTAGACCTCCAGCACAGCCTACAGACCTGCTGCCTGCAAGAGAAACTTGAGATTCATTCCAAAGATTTTCTGACAGCTGACATTGCTAAAAAGCCTTTTTTTTAAATAAAATAATTCTACAACAAGATTGAGTGCAAACAATGTAACTCAAAGTAAAAACTGTAAGCAGTTGGAAATATAAGCAAATGAAAATATAAAAACCTTAAGCAAGAGAAAACACTAAGCAGCAAACATAGTTTTGAAAATGAAAGTTTCAGTTACACACTCTCTATCCGCTTTGTCAAAACAATATCTTCTATTTTTTTGACAAATGCATATTATGAAATGCTGCTGTCTCCCACCACAACACTTCCAAGCAAAAAAACACCAAACTCCTCACCCCTCAAGTGAAAACTGTTGTCTGTAATTAAAATCAGCCTTGACAGCAACAAAGTTACGAGATATCCACTGCCTTTACATAGAAAAATGGAAATTTTTTTCTGCTTATTCCTTAAGAACCTCAGATGAAAATTATGAAGTCTAATTTTCCCCCTCTAATGGTATGAATTCTATCAGCTTGAGGCTCCAGCTCTCAGGCACCTAAATTGAATATTGGATGGGACATGAGAGAGACCAGCTCATAATCTCACTCTCAGAGCTATCGACCACCATCTCTGCTTGTCAAGGATCCTGCCACTTCTGTCCCTCTTTAGATCTGCCTCCTTCAATAGCACAATTTAGCTGAAGGTAAAAAAAAAAGTTTTGTGGCCCTTCTTCAGTACAATGAGAAAAAGGCTTCCTGACCAGAAAACACAGGAAAAGGAGAGATGTACCCACCAGCTGGTTGAGTCCGCAGGAGGAAAGGAATCAGGGAAAGATAAGCATGGTGCAGTCCCTGAGAGCTCAAGAAAAAGTAAATAAAGCTTTTGATAAAAAACATACAACAGTTCATTTAATAGTCTATTCAAGTTTGAAAGCCCAAGAGTAATGTTTAAAGTTACTGAAGTCCCCCAGAGAAAGGAAAATTTTATGGATTAAATAGTTAATCCAAAAGAGAAATAGATCAGCTGCCATACCACAACCTTGCAGCCTGAGGCAGAAATACTCAATATATTAAACTGCTATATAAACAACCCATGTCTGAAAAGAAAGTGCCCTAAAAACTAAAGGAAAAAAAAATCAATTGAAAAGAGCATCCATTTTTTTCCCACAACTTTGCTAGAATATACTCTGAAATGTAGACTATACAAGGGATCATTTGGCTTTCAGATGTACAAACACAATGAAGATTCAGTTTGCTTTAATTAGTGTTTCACACTTAGCATTTAAGAGCAGAAATGGGTTTCCTAAATATCAGCATTTCTGCAATACTCTACACTATAATATTACTAGGTTTATCTCTCTAGTCTTCTGTTTAATTACACTGTATTTTTTATTTTTAAGATATTGGCACAGCAGTTCCAGGGAAAAAAAAAACAAACACCAAACAAAGCAGTATCTTACACTCTGTTCTGAATTTGTTTTAAACCTCTTGCTTTTCAACAAAGCTACCTCCAAAAAGTGCAGATTTTAAGGTACTTCAGTGGGATTACAGCTGGCCTGCTAATTCTGTCATTAAATTAATTCAGAGAAGCTCTCCACTGCAGTTACTTCTGTAACAAATAAGACTCGAGTAGAAAAGATGCATTAAAACGTGTCTTGGTCACAATGAAAATGCAGAGAGCATTACAGCAATCTAATCTCAAGGAGAAGACAGACAAGGAACACTGTAACAAACTGAATACCAAAAAAACCACTTATATTTATTTTTGGCCTCATGCATATAAAAACCTAATACTTTGCATTTGATTTGTGTATCTGGAGGGACATCTCTTAGAGCATTTTCAGATTACAGATGTATTTATTTTTTTCATCAGGAACTCAAAGCTCAGTAAGGTGAAAGAACAAAATATCTGTCCCACAGAAAGGAAAACCAGAAATTAGGCACAGGCAAATGTCCCACAGACAGCAGGTGACAGAGATGCAAACTGAACTCTCGCACTGTCAAGGCTGCTCTCCCCTTTCAACTTTGCCTGCACTATGACAGCACATACATCAATTAGATAATTTACTTTATTGCAGAATCACATGCACAACTTTCCCATTTCAATAACTCTGTAAAAACAGAGAAGAACTCCTCGAAGGAAGGGTAGTACTGTTAATGAAAACTCAGGTTGTGTGGGTCATGCATATCTCAGCTCTCAGCAGTTACTCACAACACATTTATTTCACAGTTTTTTCTTATCCAGCATTGCTTTCACTGAAGTATCAGTGCTGGGGTACTGAAGAGCTAAGCACTGTAAGCAATGATCCTCCTCCCGTGCTCCCCTAATACAGAACAGTGTGCAGAGAAGAGACATTTCCCCTCCCCCATCATTTAAACTGCATAAACTGTAATTTTAGTAAATCAAGCAAAGAGCTAATCAAGTTTTGATTTGCTAATTACTTCTCAATTTGATTAGAGCTGGCAGCTAATCATCTCTGGAAACGTAAAGTCAATCTTTCACTCACATTTTCAAATCAGGACTTTAGTGTAAAGAAACTGATATTGTGCATTACATGCTCATTGTTGTTTTGTTTTGGGTTTGTTTGGTTTTTTTTTTCATATTTCAGTGCTTTTAACAACAACCCTAATTTTTATTATTGTGGCAAGGCTCTGAATAAATACTCTGTAGAACTGTATGGGGGCCTGAGAGTGAGCCACTCTTAGAAGCTCTGGTATTACTAACATTAAAGCTCAAGGAGTATGGAATGTTACATTAAACAAATAAAATGCAATTTAAAAGTATTCACACAGGAAAAAAATGGTATCAGAAAAGGATGAGCAAAGCAACACACAATTCTAAAACCCAACATATTCAGAATAAACTAGTAGGAGTTTATTCCATGCAAAAAATTTTTTTAAAAAAGGAAATAATTATTACCTTATATGCAATAAATAATTTCACCAGAAATCAAGAAATTAATACTGTAGTTTCATTTTGTTCTGAAGCAACAGTGAAATGGAAAAGAGAATGGAGTTATGCTTATTTTGTTTCTGTGAAGAATTTTTAGCATGGACTATCTACCTCTATTTTACTTCACCTGACTTGAGGACAAGCAGCCTTCTAAAACCACTAACCCTCTGCTGCTCCTCACTGCCTGGCTTCTGCAGTGTCTTCCTACATGAGTTGCACTAAGGGACAAATGGAAATTTAATTTCCTGGAAAACGTATCGTTACAGCAGTTTCTGACCAGAGCAAAGCCCAAGTACACTTTGGTAGACAAAACTCAAATCAGGCATCTCCCTGCAAACTCTCCTGGATATCCCTTTCCTACAGAAGGAAGCAAAAGGCAAGATTAGGATGGCACTGGCAGTATCACTGAGCATGGAGCCCTTTCCTTCATCTAACCAAGTCTGCCTAAATATTTTCCTGATCCTCAAGCTCTTATCTGTAATACAGTCCCTGCCTCCTTATTCATATTTCTTTAGGCTTACATTTTTAGGCTCAAGTTGAACACTGCAGCCACCAGACTGACATCATTCAGGCCATCCACAGCCTTCAAGGATTATCACTCCAGATTGCCATCTCCCACTATATCCAGTTCCTTGTGTTATGCAGACTCCTTTCAATTCCAGCACTATCCAGACATGGAGGGAGAGCATGAGCAGGGAAGCGTCAGCACAGAATAAACAGCAGGAAGCAGCTCTGAGGATTGCTTAAAAACATTTGGGAGGCATCGTGGAGAAGGGCACAGACATGTTCAGTGAAGTGAAATCCTGAGCTCAGCTTCCCTCCCTCCTTTCTGCCTTAACACTTCAAGATCTGCAGATCTGCACCCCGGCAGAGACCCACTGAAGCACAACCACAGTTGTGGGGAAACCAGGAAAGGACAACGTGGTACAAGATGACATTCCTTCAGCTCCATAAAACAGAGGGGGGGGGAATAAAAAAATAAAAAATTAAATTACTCAGTTTTAGAGAAAACATATCTAAAAGAAAAAAACACATTCAGAGCCTGTCAAAAACATGTTACTTGGAGTTTTTCCTACAAAAATACTTAGCTTATTTTTTCTTTTAATATAACTTCTTTAACATTTTAAAAAACATTTCGTATTTGTATTATAGACTTCTGAAAGACTTCCTATGATTCTTTGAAAATGGATTTTAAATACTTCATCCTTTATCGTTCATTCGATGAAGAATTTCCAGTGGTTAAGCTTTGTTACAAGCTTGAATTATTTTTGTAGATCCTGCCTAAAATAAATTATCTAGCAATCTGTATATAGCAAACAAAAATAGTTGGTATTAGGAAGGGGTGTAAAAAGTGTCTCTACTGTCTAAAAATCTTTGTGTCTATAAAAGTTTCCTCAAACTTGCTGATTTAATTGAATTGCTATTAACACATCCATTCTGCTTGCCATTTGAATGGTGGAACATTAGAAGAAGAAGTTTTTTGACTGAGGAGAATGAATACTAAAGACACTGTCTAACAGTGCCATCAATTCTTAGGTGTCATGGATTTCAAATCTTGAGTAGTGTCATTGCTTTAGAGTATCTCATTACAAAAATGACTGATTACTTGTAACTGTTATTCCTGTCAAAATTCTAAATTCATCATAGTATAATAATTATAGAAAAAATACATATTTATAACTGCAGCTTCAGTAATACAGCAGTTATATTTTAATAATGATCTAAATGTAAAAGGTTAAGAGCTCTCTGTTCTCTTTACCAGTTGCTATGAAATCATAAGAAACACACCTCTACTTGCCTGTTCTTCACTTTTCCCTCTGTAAAATAATTATTCATAAGACATATTTTTAATCATCCTGAAATTGAATTTGGGACAAGAAACTAAAAAGATAACTACGAAATTTTCCAAGATGTGGAAATGCAGATTTTGTGACATTTTACATATCCCATATTATATCTACAAGAAAGCACAAGATACATCCTGGTTTCAGACGCAAGTGAAATGAATTAAACATTTTCCCTCTAAAACAACATTATAGGTGTTGCCCATTATGGAGGATGGGATATGAAATGTATTTTTAATTGAGGATGTGTTTCCTATCTCCAGTTCAGACCACAAATACCAGATGCTTTCCAAAACATCCTTAAAGCCACAAGATTAGAGGATAACTTTGGAACCAATATCATAACTCCACAGAAATCTTTAATTTTGCTGTTATCACAGGCACAGTCTAAACTTGGCTATTTGTGATTTTGGCAGTTATTTCAAAAGCACAGTTAGAAAATTATTTAGCTGTTTTAATGGAACCCACATGAGAGAGCACCGCTTATATTTGCCAGCAGTGCTCTTCAAGAAATGTTGTCCCTATAAACTCCTGTGCTGTGATTCCATTGACAAAACATTCTGCATTCAACGTGGCTGCCAAGGCTCAAGGACTACCAATAAAATGGGCCTTTTCAAATTTAAGTTATAGTATAACTTAAAGACTTATTGTTTACTTCAGTAAGAAATACGTTTTCCACAGAGAGGAACACTTACAATTTTCAAAGCACTTGAAACACGCAGTTGAGATGATATCTGTTAAACTAGCTACTTTTCAAACCAAAGATTATATCTGTATGAAATTAGAACACTTCCACTCTTTTCCATCAAAGAGGAAAACAACTCTGCAATTCAGTTTGAGCATTAAGTGATCAAGTGCCAAACACCAATGGTTCAAACGAGTCCATCTATTTGATCTCTGCAACTTTATCCCTTCTTTACAAAAAAAAAAAAAAAAAAAAAAAAAAAAAAAAAAAAGTATTCTGAAAACCAAAGACTTAATTCACACCAAGAAAAAAAAAATATTAAAAAGAAGGAGAAAAGAAAATGTGGTGAAAAAGTAGCAAACCAGTAACAGGTAGAGGTTAGGTTCTTTTTCTTATAGAAATCTAGACTAAAACAGAAAGCCATGGGTTGCATTATTTGGGGAAAGGAATTTTTCTAGCCAATTCCATTTACTTGTTGAGGAAAACAGTTCTCTCAGTCTTTGTTCTAGCCACTGCTCCAATAATTGCCTCTGCCAGTTCACGTAACAAATCACTGGAATGATTCATATCTATAATTTAATAAAAAAAATCATACATTAAATAATCTGAGGAACCAGAATGCTGACAAGCTCACTTCGTGAAGAACAAAGAAATTATGCTAAGGCAAGATATGAATTTCAGACCCTTTATTATGAATCATACATCAGATTTCACAAGAAATTTAGAAGTAATGAAGCCTACTATCATTCCCTACCTTCAAATGAATACTCTGCTTCTTAGCAATCAAACTGTAGTAACTAAAACTTTGCTAATTTTTATGCATCTGTGATCATAAAAATCATGGTGGAATGGTTGTTAGTGTTCCTGAAGATTTTTTAGACGAGTATCTCTGGTGGTTGAGAGTTTACTTCCACTTAAAACAAACAAACAAACAAACAAACAAACTTCTTCCCCTTAAGCTCTCTCATGTCCCTTGAGGCAAAGTGACTTTTTCAGTTTCTCAAACTGAAATCCTTGCTTTCCGATGAATCTTTGTCAAATCCACAGTTAGTTAACAACCAATTTAGTGTTCACAGCCTTAACTAACCAAATGGGAGATTTGCAGTTCAAGACATATTTTGGCAATATATAGCCAAGGGAAGTACAGAACATACAAGATATTAATACAAAACCTTTACATTTAATTTGTAATGTTTCACTTTGGGAACTTTAGAGGACAGGCCAGGGCATGCAGTTCGAAAAAAAACTTAGGAAGACACGAAGGGTTATTTCATTCAATAGCAGTCAAATTTGTAACAATCAACTTAATCAGACTAGAGTAAGATTTGAAGAGAGGTAAATTAACACTCCTGCTTTTACTAGATTGTGGGTTTTTTTCCACACATGGCAATTCTAACCAGAAATCACAGGTTCACTGTAGCAGGAAATTAGGAAGAAAACTTTAAATACTTTTACTTCAAGTGAAGCAGTTATTTTCCAATAAGACTTCATTCTGCTCTTGCTTACTTGTTATATAGTGTGGCAGAACACGAGGCTGTGATATTGGAAGCAAGCTAAGAATCTCCTCCTGAAACAGATGTTTATCTCCTTTCCAAGTTATTTTTTTTACCACACTTGTTAACATATTGTTAACTTGTTAACAATTCTCAGTAGCTATAAAAAGTGCTCGCTCACTTTCAAGTTAATCTTTCGAGTATCTAGCAAGATGTCTCGTGTCAAAACAATGTGATCGTAAAATTAATTCCTGATTAAAACTAATACTGAAAACTACCACAAATATTTTAACCTGACAAAAATACCATGTCTTTGTTTTCCATTAAAAAAACACATAAAGATCTGTGTAATCATGCTACAGTAAAATAACCATCCTAATTAACGTGTCAAGATATTCTGAGTTGAAACCTGCCATAATTATTCCTCTGTATACATAATATGTAAACAGTCATTGAGACGTAAATCAAGGGAATGAGAAGTTTTCCTTATTCTGTAGTTAGTGACACCAAATTAGAAGTAACAACAATTTCTGCTTCATTGATTTTTGTCTGTGAGCATGTAAAAGTTTTAAGTGAAGACAGATCACCCAAGCTCAATGTACTTGAAAACACAATAGCTAGGACAAGCTTCTAAGGGAACAGAGATTATGAATTTTGAATAGTTTTAGGAAAGTGAAACCTGAAATTTTGCTTTAAATTGTGCTGTCCATTTGAGAAGATGTATATTTCAATCATCACTAAAATTCTCCCAGCCATAACTCTTTGAGAGTGTTGAATGTTTAAGATAAGACACAAATACCAAGGAACTGCAAGCACAGACTTCTTTCAGATGTAAAACTAAGTACAGTACCTATGACCTGATCAGTCTTACCTTGTCCTACTCCTTCCTCTTAGGTTTCCACATAAACAACTTGAATTATAGAATACTTCTAGGGAACCTGTTTGTGGTGACCAGTCTCTTTCAAGAAAGAAAAATAAGACTTATTTGAGCAGGAAATTGCCCTTGAACTGCAGGCAGAACTATAAAGAACATTGTTTTCCAAACTTAGACATATGAACTGTTCACATTAAGTAAGGGATGCATTACTGCATTACTTTGGGTCTAATCTTGGTTAGACTGAAGTATTCAAAGGAAGGGCCTACAAATAGATTATAAATGGAGAAAAAGCAAAAAAATAACTACATGAAGAGGATGCAAACTGAAATGTCATTTTAACATTGAGCATGAGTAAAAAACTTCTGTCATAAACGATCCTGGCAATCCCACTGAAGCCTGTACTTTCAATAGGGAGGTATTTAAGTAGCTTCTTAAAATTTAACATGAATATCAAAGCTTAATAGTGCAGTGCTGTCAAAGATACCTTATATTTTTTTTCCTTTACATTTGGGATCAGCAACTGAAAATAAACTGCCATGTTCAATTATGGATTTATGAAGTGAATGGTTTTCACTGAATAGTAATTCAAATAACAACACTTTAAAATCTGACTGAAGTGACATAAAAGTTCTTTCAAGGACTTTCAATGGAAATATTGCTAAACCACCTATTCTGTACTACTATTCAGTTTCTTCTCAATTTTGTTTTTGGTTTGTTGTGGGGTTTCTTTTCTTGATTAAGCAGTAGAGATCTTTTAGAGTAGTGTGTGGAGGATCAGGAGAGCATCCATCACTCAGATGCCATTCCAGGAACGCAGCATGTGAGGTGATCTCAGTAAAACCAGTCTTGCTTATCAAGAACGTTTTGAAGGAGAAGTGAAATACAGTTTCTTAGCTCATCATTCAATTATTTACATTTTTCATTAACTTTACACTTGCTTTTCTCTAGTTGGTACAAATTTTGTCATGTAAAACCACACTAGTGGCTTAACAGGCTATTATGAACAATAATGCAGCAACCCAAAGTCAAAGTTGCTTTTCTTCTTCCAAATGTGTCAGAAAACAATACATGTCTCAGGAAAAAATGTTCCTCTACGTCAATATATTTTCACATATGACACTGGTGTTCATATATATTAGATAAATTAACAGAAAGAACCATTAAAGCTTTGAGGCTTTATGAGAAAATTATACCGTTTTAAAATTATTCTCATCTCCAAATAGCCAGGCTATAATGAAAGCTTTATGAATTGTCTATGAAAAAAAAAAAAAAAGGCATCAGGAAGGCAATTAAAGCTGGATGCACAGCATTTACAAAAAGACAAGAAGTAGGAAAAGCTGCAAAATGTTAATCAAAGTTAAGTTTCTTTCCCCTGTCCATGTAAGTTCCAGAGGAAGACGTAAACCTTTAAAGCTTTTCTGAAGGAGAAAAAAAGCTTCATCCAGGAATGAGGGAACCACAGATGTTTAAATTGTTAACAAATAATTGTTTGATAATGTATGTTTGACTCACTTGTCTAGCAACAGAAAGTTTGGAGTTATAAGATGCAAGACCTTTTTTTTTATTATTATTTTTAAAATTTATTTGACCTCATTGCCCTTTAGGCAGCACTTGAACAAAAACCAGCAAGTCATTCGCTGAACCACAACATCCAAATAAAGGGTTTGCTACTCATGCTACTTCTACATACATTGTTCTTGAGGCTGAATAAATTGTGAAAAATCCTGACAGAGATGTACTGAGAAAACTTGGAATGTATTATCACGAGAGCCTGGTTTATTTGTACTGAAAACCTGTCTAGGAATAAAAATTAAAAGTCTGGGTTGCTCATTGTAACAATAATGCAGTTTTAAAAGTTCTGCTCTCAGTTCTCCTTATCTAACATAATTTTAGTACACTTAAAAATAATGAAATGTTTATTATAGCAAATATAGAAGTAGCACCTGTTACTTCACAAGTATGGAAACTTAGTTCACAAGAAGAAAATCTAGGATGGAACAATAGTTGAGAAAATGAAAAATGATTATATGGGTGACATATTTGATTTATTTCCATTGAGAATAATTACCTTTGATCATAAATTATACTGTTTAGTTCAATATTTTGAGTACCAAGTATAGGAGGGGACACCTGGGAAGACCTAAAGGGGATAGTTAAAACCATCAGTGAATGACATGAATTTAATACTGAGCTCGTAATTATTTCATTGGATGAGTTGTTACTTTGATATAATCTGATCTCTTCTACTGTTTCTGACCTCTTCTTCCTAACAGCAGGCATATTACAGGCATCTCAGTGAATGTTTTTGCAAGAATATTTTTTTGTTGTGCTTTTCAATCTTTGTTTTTGTTACAAAAGTCCAAGGTCAATATTATAAAGGCAAATATATGAAAATCAAGTCTTAAAAAGCCTGTTATCAGATCCCTCCCCTCCATTCACAGAGAAAGGCAAATTTAAAGCTGAATATATTTGTTTTTCTTTCTCGTGCAACAAAATTGTATTATAAATTACAAATGACAGCTGAACACCCTAAAGAATCTCTCTGGGTGCATGACAGCTGAGTTACATATTAGACAAATATGATAGAATTAAGTGTCACTTTATATTACTTTCGATAAAACTGATGAATAGATTAAATTAAACAAAATATAAAATCTCTGTGAAGTTCTCATTTAAATTAACCAAAGGAAGAAATGCAATGCTCATTTTTTCAATATTGCTTCTTCCAAACACTGAAAAACTACTTCAAAGTGCAGAGCAAAATTTAAATAGTAATTTGTTTTGCACAGGATGCATGCATGTTTATTCTGTAGGGAGACACACTATACAGTTAAAAACATAAATGTTTCCTCACTACAGTGTCACCCTAAATGCAAATCCCTGTAAGGAAAGTGAAAACACAGCCTGACAATCAACATGGATTCTGAGGTAAACAAAGAGATTCTTCATTACTCAAGTCCCAGAAAACTATCAGTGGACAGGTGGAAGGGTTACCTAAAGTTTATAAAAAGCATGTGCTGTAGAAAAAGAAAATCAAGTGCCAGACAAAGGAATTTTCTGGCAACTCTATCAGAGAAATGTAGACTAAAAACCTGCTAGATTTGGAGTTAAAACTACTTAAGACTGATTTAGAATTTTATATTTTATAGAAGTCTAATAAAGTGTTTTGCTAAAATACGAAGCAGCATGCAAAATGTTCTAATTACCCTGCAGTGGAAAGAAAAGGCATCATTCTGTTTATTTTGTACAATTTTTTTTCTTGAAAGAATTGCTGTCACACAGAGAAATTCTTAGAGCTTGTCAGGCCCTCCCAAACTATTTGAAAACTTTCATTGGCAAATAAATAAAGACAACAAGAAACAGAACCAGTGAAAGCTGTTCTCAAGTTCTTTGTGTGTTTTTGTGTCCTGGAAATGCTTAAGCTTGTGCTGACACAAAACATTTTAGTGAAAAAATTAATATGACAGCAACAACAAAACTACTAAGTGTGAAATAGCTGCTTCTTGGGAGAAATCAGCTGCTGGACTTCACTAACAAGTTTTTTCGTCGCACTTCCTAGGTTCCAATAAATTGTTGGGAATATAACACCAGAGGGAGAGAAGCAGTCTTCCCAAAAAAATATTGGGAATATAACATCAGATGGAGAGAAGCAATCTTTCCAGAAAGATAATCGAGCTGATATAGGTCAAAACTGACATGCCAAGCTCCACTTGGAACAGACAGTGCAGAATCCAAGGCTGCCTCAGCCATGAACTATCACACAATCATTACTCCACTCAAGCCTTTCCTATGCTGCAATGAGAAAGGCTGAATGACACAAGGCTGCAAAAGGCTTTTAGAGAGCTTAAGAGAGTACTCTGACTGTTTCAACATGGGCAAGAGAAGTCAAAGTTGAAATAGTGTTTTGAGTGTCTTGAAAAGAAAGCACGAAATGCTCAGTGACTTTCACTGTTTCAGGGGTTACACACACGAGCACAAGAGCGGCACTTTAGTCACCAGCATCACCCAAATCTTTACTGTGGTCACCTCATATTTACGGAGGAGAGCTGTTTGTGTTTCCAGGACAGTTTTCACACCAAAAAAAAGAGCTTTTAGATTTATGAAGAGGCACTAAGAAATCCTAAAACCCCTCTTAAATACCTCTTTAATCATATTTATTTGAATACGAAATAACAGCTCATTAGGTCACGCATAAATAAATGCTTTCCTAGGTTAAGAATCTGTACTCTTTAATGTGGCATCTCCCATAACACAAACAGAAATGTAAACAACAGTGACAGTCTGGAATACTGTCACAAGATGGGAAGCTCCAGAGACCCAGCAGGAGTTTGAAGTAGCTTTATTACTTACATACACCTGGTAAAGTGGCCAGACAGGAGCTAATTTTAACTTCTTACATATACAGCACCTGGGATAGGTCAATATTACCTGCTGACCTGCAATGCATCACTAACTCTGGTGCTGCTCTCACTCTACTGAAAACCTGAGTCATGATTCTTATATGGAATTGAATCCAAACCAGAAATCTGGCTCAACTGCAAGTAAGGTACACTTATGTATAAGGAAAAAGCTCATAGCAAGAAATTAGATTGGTTTATGGAAGCTCCTAGAGCTAGGAATTTTACTACAACTAATTTTACATGCAACTGTCACCTGTATATAGAAAACCAGTGCTTTGTTTTTTTTATCCCTGAAAAATTACTATTAAAATAAGCATTCATTTTACAGGGAGAGAGAAAGGCTCCTTTAAAACTAGAAAGTTTCTATAAAGACTAATATGCATATGTGACTAGTTTAAGAGTCCAAAATCTATCAAAATTCATATATTAAGAATAACTAGCCTGCAAAATACAGGCTCAGAGACAGCTAAACTATGGTGCAGAACACTATAAAATAGTATGTTTGTCAGAAGGCAGGGGTGCCATGGAGGGAAATGACTTGGACTTCCTTAAATATGGCCATCATTCATAGCCTGAAATATTGTATGCTAAGATCTTTTTGCACAAATTATTCTTTTTTTTTTCAACATTCATATAGTTTCCCACAACTGGCTATGACAGAACATGAATTCTTGCCACAAAAAGAGGGCAAAGATAGGAGTTCCATCATTTGACAAAGCATTCTGTTCCAATAAAAGACTAAGAGAGCATTTAGAAGCCATTATGATCAAGGCAAATAAAAAAAAAAGGCTTCAATAATTAAAATTGGTGAATTCAATATTCTTTATTTGTGGCTTTCCTGACTGTCTAACTACCATATGCAACAAAACAGATATAAAACCCTTTCATTTTCTCAGCTTTTGACCAACACAGAGCAGACATTTATTCTTTCAATGTGAGGTTTGTGGTATTCCTTGAAGAACACACAACACTATCCAAACACAAACATAAACCTACCTAGGAAAAAGGCTTTCCAAGTTCCCATGGGTGGAAACGTATGATTTGCAGCACAAGGCTACAGAAAACCTGGATTTTTGTGTCTCAAATGCTTGTTTACCAGGCTGATCATGTGTTCCCAACACACAAAGCAGCGTGAGAACGTTTGCTCAATACTTCTCCCGTCCTCTCCTGGAGGGCACAAAGAGACAGACTCGCTTTTCAAAGAAAGATTCACATTTGACTATCAGGGAGGCATGGCAAGGAAAATCCATTTAAAAAGGAACTAAAGCAATCAAACAGATGATCTGAACCCGCTGTGCAGTCTCTCTTACTGAATGTTCTTGAAAACCAATATATAGGTTCTATGTCTATGCAGGGGGCTAAGATAAGTAAACACTTGAGCCCCACCCAACCCTTTATCTTTTTGTGATTCAAGAAGAGTTTGCATGTTTAGAAAAAAAGATCTCAGATAATACCAACGGACTTACACCTAAAATGCCAATAATCTTTGTGGTAAGAAAAATGACTATTAATTATCCTTCCACCTATAAAATATCAGGATTAAAATATGCAGTAAACCAACTTTGCTATTACTATGAAAAATACAGCAGGAGAAAACTCAAAATATTCTTTTGTTGGTTTTACTTAGGTATTTTGCACCTTTCCTTTTTTTTTTTTTTTCCAGACTGAATCATCCACATTTGCAATTAGAATTCCTTTTGTGTTTCAGTTGCTTCATAGTGTGCTTATTTCTCACCTTGTTGTTTACAGCATATAAAAAAGATGAGGCAGGTGTTGCACATAAGGCTGACACTCTGTCAGCCATAAGCTGCTCTCCAGTCAGCATCTGTTTTTATATATGCATGAGGTAAAATATTACTGTTAGAAGAGGTTTCCAAAGAGATTCAGGGCTAAATTAAAGAAACTACCCAGCTGGTGATTTTAATGAATAGGTAAAAATAATGAGAGAAAAAAAAAATGATCATCAGACACAGAAAATTATGACACTGGAAGTATTTTCTGATTTTCTTTAGCAAATAAAGTGAGCATTTTTATTGTTAAATAACAAACTACTGTCCAGCATGAACTTAAAAGTAATTTACTGCTCCTGTGATCTAAAACGAACACACTGTAATGCTCTCACATCCACACTGGGGTAGAGGAACATTAAAAAAAAAATAAATAAAAATCTCACATACCTGCAGGTGGTGTTTCTAGAATATAAAGTATGTCCTAGCAATAAACCGATAGGATGAAATTTATCAGAAATCTAATTCAAACAAGTCAAATGTGCAAAATTAAAAAGAAGAAATACAAAGTCTGTCCAAGCTTCTCTTCTCCAAATTAAACAGGAAAAATACCAGAACTGACTAGCATTTATTATTATTTCCTGTGTAAGAGCAGAATTTTTTTCCTTTTGAGAATTCTCATTGCAGTTCAACTACACCCAAACACACCGCACCTCACTGAAGAAAAAGGGATCTGGGACCCTAGAGGACATGAAACTGAGGCAGCAGTGTGTCTTTGCAGCCAAAGCCTGGGCTGTACTGGTACCAGTGCAGCCTGCTGGGTTAGGAAAGCGAACCCTCTTCCCTCCTCTTCAGCCTTTTTTTAGTTGGTTTAAACAGTGAGAGTGGATAAATACTGGAACAGGTTAACCCAAAGAGGTTGTGCAATCTCCATCCTCTGGGGTGTTCACGAGTTTACCAAACTAAACCCCTAAGCAACCCAACATAATGAGTCATACTGGGAGCAGGCACTTGGACTACTGGACCTCTAGAGGTTCCTTCCAGCTTAAATGATGGCTCTACTATTCTACAAAGGAAACATCCAAGCACAATTTTCCAGAGCGCTGCAATTCACTCAGGATTCAAACAGCAGGTGTTATTTTCTAGCTGGTATATTTGTACTGACCAGTGAGTCAGATGCCTCCAAATGGAACACAAATAATGGTTCTTTCTCCTCAACTAACAGACAGCTACTACAATTCTCTTGCCCCTGCTGCTTTCACGGAATTCCAGACATCCAGAATATTTTTTGGAGACCTCTAACCTTTTGACAAATGCTTCTGAAGCTGCTGGTTCACAGATTGCCAGCCACAGTGAAGAGACAGGGAGTGCCCACATCCTCTCAGGAAACCACACTCAGAATCACTGCTGGCCACTACACAGGGCAGGCAGCTTGAACTGCAGCTCCACTTACTCCTTGTACCTCCTGACACCAAGTAGCAGCTTGGATTTAGCAACTCAGAGAGTGGTCTTTGTGTGTCCACACAGCAAAAAGACGCCCAAGAACAACATGTTTCCTCAGTCTTTCTTTCGCTCCTGTCAAATGGCAGAAGCAAATCCCTAAACATCAAGATCTGTCTTTCACAGTCCGGTTAGATCAGGAATCACAGAGACAGCATTACCAAGACTGCTTTAGAAACAAAAACCCATTCAAACCAGATCACACTAAATCACTAACTTTAAGCAAATTATTTTTTCCATAGTGGAGGCAGTGAGAGTCTCTAGGATTACCACAGGATTGGACAGACACAAGTCAATCAGCCCACTGCAGATCAAAATGTACAGACATGGGGAAAATTCTGTGTCCTTCTTCTAGCATATTCATGCTATTTCATATTTACAGAGTCATATTTACATATATAATATAAATTTATACTAAGATAAGTATTATATAGTTAAATTTATGTATATTTATCTGTTTTCCATGTATACATGGTACTGCCACATGACAGTCCCTGGCTGGACAGCAGTTTGGCTCTTCAGCCTTTTGAAGGAGCACAAAAACCTCTTCCTTAGGAATTCATCTCCATCAGAAAAGACAGACTTTCTGAAAGAAAGACAAAATCTCCTCTTTGCTTTTAACGTTTGTCTTGCATTTTTACTCCTCCCTGTAATATCGGTACATTTCTTTGGATTCCCAGTCTGAAGAAAGTAACTTATTAGGTAAATTCTATGCAAAATGCCCACACTTTCCAAGATCCTGATTTAGATGTGAGACTCATTTCAAAACTGAGAACTGTTCACTGAACTGGAGATAAAATCTTTTCAGACTTCTCCACTGGTCATGGAACAGCTTTGCTTTGCTTTCCCCAGAAGAGGCAAAGAGACACAGATAATTCATCTGGCAGCTGGTCTCCCTGTGGGCAGTGTGCTGTACAGACATTTTATCGTCAGGCTAAATGGATATATTTAACTTTTACATAAAGAAAATTGCCATTTCAGATATAAACACTGACTAGTATTATTTTATTTAATAAAAAGCCTTAAATAATCAAGAGTAGTGACAAAAGAGAAAAGATATGCAAAAAAAAACCAAACCCACCTAAAGTTTGAGCACTATATTTGAAAAACATACAAGCATAAACTCTTGACAAGTCTCCATTTTTCCTGAGACAATATTTGAAGCATATGCCATCATTCTAAAATTAACCTTTTTAGATACTCACCACATTTATTTTTATTAATCTCTTTTCGCTTTTAAACAATTTTGTCTAAGCTCGTTTCCTAGTCCCACGGCCATCCCTCTGCAGCTGTGATTGCTCTTCACATACACACACAGCCAGTCTAACAGGGCAAGTAAGCAGATCAATCTTACCAAAAGAAAAACAAGATTTCTCACAGTGCCATTCAGGAAAACATCTTAAATTCAGAAACTGAGACTTCCCAAAAACTAGAGAAAATTGACTAGAGCACTATTTTTTTTTTTAAGTGTCACTATAAAGCTTATAAAGAAAATGCAGATTTTTTTTATTTTTTTTCCCCTCCTTACAAGCTACCCTTCCATTTCCTAGTCCTGGAATTGAGGTGTAAGCCAGGTTTGGTAATAATTATCTGCTGCATTAATGATATACTAATAGTTTGCCAAAAGTTATTACTTGTTCAATAATGATTTTTACCTGCAACAGTTTTGTTGAGTTTTTGTTTGGTTGTTTGTTTTAAGCACGTTTTGAATCCAACAACACACAAATTCTGAACTCTGTTGTATGTGGTAGCTGGGTACAGACAGCATAACTAAAGCAGAAACAAAGATACAAGAGAACTAAATCTAAAACTTCAAAATGGTTTTCTGGATTCAAAATGCATTTGATACACATGATGAGATGATTGACACTTGCAATTACATGACTATCTGCTGGTTACTAATTTTTAAACCTTCATTCAAAAGAAAGAATAAGTTTTAAAATGCTGTAGAAGTGATTGTTAGCGCAAATGAGGAAACAATACTTACTGGAGGATGAAAAGCCTTTGATATGTCAAAATGAAACACTTTTAAATTTGCCAAATTTCTGTTTTAAGTCACCATATTAATATTGGTTACTGTACCTATTTTATTCCCCCCGTGAATGCTGTTCTGAAAACTTCAACCTTCATATCCTTGATCTTGTTGAATCTTGTTGCAATTATATTACGGGTGATTTGCTGAGCAAGCTCGAAATTTGTATACAGGGCCATATCTCTCTCTCCAGATTGCTTTTTAATGCTGGTTTTACACTTTTCAATTATTTTCAAGGACTGAAGAACTATCAGGATCTCCTAATATCCTCTTATTAAAACTTCTTTGGGATTTTAATTTTGTTGAAATATATTCTGCTGTTTGTCCATGAATAGGGGTCTGTCCACTACAAGCAAACGGTGTTTTTGTTTTATTTTAATTTGACCAATACAAAATTTGGGTAGTGGCTATTACAGAGCACAGATTACACTGAAAACCACCTCTATCTTTGTGTAGATATTGGCTCCTTAGTACCCTTCTCATTCCTCCACCCTCTTAAACACTTCGTCAGCAAAATGAACAAGTAACAGTCAAGATAGGGGTTGCCTGGTGAAGATGATTCAAGGCAGAGAAGAATCAAAGTGATACTGTCCTATTGAGTGATGACATCATGCACCACAAAATGTAAATTCAACTACTGGAACAGTTACCTAAATTATTCTTTTAAAGTTACTGGAAGGGTACAATTCACAATTCACTATTAAGTACTTTCAAATGCAGTGACACTACTAGATGTCTGTTTCCAGTTCTAATTGCTTGCAGTTTTTGTTTTCTCTTTGTTTTTGTTTGTTTGTTGTTTTTGTTGTGTTTTTTTTAAGGAAAGCTATTTGAAGTCCACTTTACATCCTCCTTTATATTATTGTTATTTTATCTGTATGCAAAACTCTACATATTATAAATGCACATAACACACAGAAGAATACTTACATGCTTCTCTATTCAGACTACAGAAGTTTTCAAATTAGCACCATATCTCCTTCCCTCAAGTGTAAGTAGGTAGACACAATACTAAGTTAAGGCTTTTCCTGTGATCATTACATGGAAGAGGCGGGTCAACAGAAAATCATAAGCTAGGTATACTTAATAACTCTTTAAAAAGAATCAGATTATTCCTTTCAAATCTCACTTATTAGATGGATATAACAGTAGATATCTATTCATCCAGGTCACCTTTTCATAGTCATTACATTTTCACAAATTTAAGACCTGGGTTCCCTAAAAGCAATGATCATGTTAGAACTTACATTACAAACAGTATGAAGCAAAACTATCTAAACTAAAACTGAAACAAGTGGTAACCTTTGTGCTGTTACCACATGGTATAAATGTGTATTTTAACACCATGGACTACACAGTGTCTTATTTGCTCCTGCTGCATTGCAGGAGTATGTCTAAGGACTACAGTGATGATCCGCTCTTGAAAAAAACCTTACATTTATGAAATTCTTATAAAGAAGTTGTTGACAGTAAAAAGTCATAAAGGAAGTCTGAACCAGAGTTTTTTGTTTGATTTGTATTTTGTTAGGAAAAAGAAAAAAAGCACAGTCTCTAATATAACATTATTGAAAGCAAGTTTAGGATTTATGTAATAAAACTGCTATCAGATCCACCAATAAGTAATTCCATCCTCTAAAAGTCAAGAATAAACGTGGGGGCAAGTCTTATCCCCCCAAGACATAACTTCTTTCTGCCCCTATGACTGCATTAGTCTCATTCTCTTACACTTCTTTTAAAGCTTGTACAGCCATAGCTTCCTGCCTTTTTATGATTTTCATGCTGAAGCTTAAGGAACAGAGATAAGAGGTTTGAGGCAGAGATAACACCAAAAAGCAGTTTCATGGGAGGAGAAGGGAAAGGGAGCCCCTTGGGGTTGAAATATATTCTTGGTTGCAGCATTCAGAACAAGCCTTTTACTACTGTACTGTTGTTTAACTACATATAATTTTCCTACCTTTTAGCTGTTGTGTTATGAAGATCATCCTTCACACTTCTGATTTCATGAAAAACTGTAATCCCATATGGATGAACACAGTGTTCCCCCACAGAACTTGACTCTCAAAGGAGGTCAGAAAAGAGTCTGCTGACCCCAACAATTTCATACATTAAGATCCACATCTCAGTAGAGATAATGTTTGGGTTTATACGCATTTTTTTTGTTTTTACTGGATTTTTCTTGGTTTGTTTTTTGTTTGTGGGGGTTTTTTTAATGTAAGCATTAAAATTTGAAATTCTAAATTTGAATTTTTAAAGACTTTATACATACACAATTTACATACATGATAGACATATATACATACTAAACACTGCTAAGACTAACAAAGACCAAAAAACTACTAATGAAGAAAATAGAGGTGACAGCTCTTCAGAGCCTCAAAACAGTGACTTAAACCTTTCAATATGAATGCCAAGGTCTAATATAACTATACATTTTTTCATTTGTTTGAATGAAGAAAGGGGCAGGCATAAAGTTACTTGAAACAGGCACTTTATAAGTGGCTATCCCTCTTTGGAATGTAATTTCCATCGTGCACATTTTCCACATCCTGTACTAGCAAGAGTAACAGCCCGATAGAAGCAAGTCAGCACTAAGCTACCAATAGGTTGCTGCTAATAAGATTCCCAGTGCATGAAGTTTCTCCACATGTTCCTAAATTATCTTACAATTAAGATATTCATTTCCTGAAATGATAAAAAAGCCCCTCACCAAACCTGGCTATTAGTCATAACAGTCAAAATACCAAATTTTAAACTCGCATTTCCAGAGGCCTTATAGATCATGCAAAACTGTATCTCCCTCCTCTTCTGTTACAGTTCTCATTTTCTCCTTGATGCGCTGTCTAATACCTGGCAGCTCATCCCAGTCCCTGCCCCTGCAGCTCAGAAAGTTGATCTAATTCAGAAGCATAAAGAAAGCCCAACACAGAGGCTGGAAAAGGATGGTCAGTGGCTGTGTGACAGATACAATCATCAGGGTTTTGTATTATTTTTTTCCCTGACTTCCATCATTCAGATAAAATGGCAAAACAAATTTGGTATGCAAGTCTGAAAGAACATGTAGCAGTTAGAGATTTGCTGGGTGACCAGTGGAAAGGGTCAGAAAGGTAACCCAAGAGTGAAATACCAGCTCATCAAATAGTGTGCTGTGGAAGTTGGCACCCCCTTCCTCCTTTATTTCACAGAAAGTATAAATAAGTGAAGCAAATATATTAAAAATAACTTTTTTCCATTTCAGTCCTCATCTAAAATTCCTCTCCCCCCTCAAACCTTTTCTTACTTTATATGCAGCTTTAATTACAGTGCAACTATTGGCACTTCCTCCACAATCTTAATACTGTTGCAGTGGCATAAACAGCCCAAGTGTCAGAGGGCTTGAGGAGATTTTGGCCAAGACCTGCCAAAGAAAATTAGAAGCTGAAATGGAAATTCTGCGAAGTGTATTGCCTATTTGAGATTACATCTAGACAGTTTCCAATATACTGAGCAACAGAGATTAAAAAAAAAAAAAAAAAAAGAAGTCCAAGTTAATATTTAAATTATCTGTTTAATAATGCAATATTGACAGGCTTTTGCAAGTCATCTGATTATACAGGTACTATGCTGGTGCTCGTGAGAAAAATGATGTATACTTTTAAGCATCAGCAAAACGAATTATCCAATCTTTTTCTCATCAACAATCTATTATCTTCACCTTTTGAAACGGGAACATGTTTACATGAATCAGCATAGAAATTAGCTCTTTCAGTAAGAGACAACAGTTTTTATATAAACCAAATTCATTTTTCAGAACACTCAAGTTTCACCTCCTCTAATTACTGTGAGCTCCTTTGTATCGTTACAGGTAACGCATCAGCTGAAGACGTTTGTGTCTTACATGAAAGTGAAGGCTTTAGAATATTAGTTACACTGACACCTGAAATGAATGCTGCTTCTAACAAGCCATCTCTGCACTTGCATTTCACCTGTTATCCAAACTTTACTTCATCAGACAGGAGCTGCAAGTGAGCGTGCTTAAGAGATGTGAATTTATTTGCCACTCAGGCTTTGTGCTGATATTTTCGTCTAAATTTAAACTACCTTCAGTATGGATAAGCAGGACTCATTAGTATTTTTCAGACCTCCTTGTCTAGATGTGTCATAGAAGAGTTCTCAAAACACTCACAGTGGAGCCAAAGAAAGATTAGAGAAAGTAAGAACAAATTTAGTTAATATTAAAGGATTGCCACTGAAGACCTTAGTAGATTTTCTGAATTTACATTTAAGGTTGTAAACACGGCAACAACAAAGTTGGTTTCTCAGCCTCTTTGCTCCCTGCATATCCTCTTAAGGCATTACAAAGACAAGGAAATTTTAATTGAATGTGACTCCTGATTTTCACAGCGACAACAGGAAAATTGCAGCCAATAGTCACACTACAAAGAGCACACTATTGCTCCCTGTTAGCTAATCTGAAATATTTGCAGTTCTTGGAAGTTACTCCTTGCAAACACATGAGCAATGAGAGCTAGCAGCCTTCCCCTGGAAGGCTGAGAGACTGAATATCATGATTTTATCTTGATCAAGATACTTCCTGAGTGAGGGTGAGCCAGATCTCTGGCAGTTTCCACAAAGTACATTATCTGGAATCAAACCCTTTCCCTTGCTAGCAGGCACTGTGCTACACTTCTTGCAGCTGTCTTATCTGTTCTAGATTATAAGAAGCCTTTTCATGAGTCAGGCAGGGTAGCAATTTGGAAGCGTTCTCAAAAGCTTGAACTCTTAGACCTGCTAAATAACGCTTAATGTTTATAAACGACATGTCTGAGTAACTCAAAAGCTTCTTCAAGAAGCTTCCCTGTCTTTTTGTTAGAGACAGGGTCTTCCTGGTGCCTGGATACAGGGGGAAAAAAAAAAAAAAAAGGATCAATTGACTAATTGACTTCACAACCTGGAATGGTTATGAAGAGGGGCTGTACCACAGGACAAAACCTCAAATACATGCTTTTATTTTAAACACAAACACCAAATATTTTTTGCCACTCTACTTGGGTTATTCCCTCAAAAAAGTAAAACAAAACATCTTAAAATAGTCACTGAATTCAAATGTGTCTTCTGAGGACCACAGACCTTTGGAAAACAGTTTTTACTTGTATGTTATATACAAGGAAAGTAACAGTAAAGCAGAACCAGGACCAAGACTAGATCTACATTTCTGTGAGCCAATTGTTACGGCTCTTGTCATATTTCCTTCGATATAAAGGTAATTTGCTCTTTTCTAAGTTCAAATCAACATTTTAATATACAAATAGTTGGAACTGTAAACTATTATGAACCAATCAACACCCTTGAAGTGTGGTGGGAGGTAACAAGGTCTCTCTGTCTATCATTCAACATCAGGTGACTTTTAGGTTTTAGGACAGGAGATGGATAAACACCTACCTCTGCAGCGCTCATGTAGACTCATGACACACCACATCAAAACGAAGCAATTTACCAGGCTTTCCTATATTTAACCAAATATTCTGGTCCTCAGGCTTACACAAATAAATAAAAAGAGCTAGAACTGAATATTTTGGTTATATCACATTTTTATAATTACTATTTTATTATCCCTGTGTTAGGAAAAAAGCAATGACAACTGATGAAAAAGAAAAATGAAAACTGTCCCTAGAAAATAAAAATCGTGAGTCTTGCACAATATACCGTAAAACCTTAACTTTCATCAGCCAACATATTTTGAAAAAGACCCAGAAAAATCAGTTTAGTAACAAGATATTTCAGTTTGTATTTGTTAGTGCTAGAGGCTCCCTCTCTACCAAAATATGCACATTCTGCCCAAATTCCTCTCACTTCTAATGCTGAATCTGTTCTTACAAGTCATCTTCCAATTTTTCCCATCTTTTTTGCATACCAGGTACCAAAACATTCTCAAAATTATTTGCCGCTGTTTGGTTATTTGAGAGAGATTTCTTTATTTGAGCCAGTGCTGACAGATGGTGATTAAGTTCACTTAAGTCAGTTCAGCAGTCGACCACTTATGGTTATACAGGAATTAAGTCATTAAAAAAAAACCAACCAAACAAAAGACCCTGTGCTGGACTAGTCACAGAAACAAGCCAGGCTTTTGTGATTTGCCCAGAAGCAATGGTGAAGAAGGAAAGGGAAGAGCTTACTGGTGTCACATAGTCAACTTTGACCAAGGAAGATCCCAGTGTTGTTTTGTGCATTTTCTGTTTGAGTAATGAAACTCCTTCCACTAAAAACATGAGCACAATTCTGTGAGCATCATCTGTGCTTTCTGGCCCAGACTGACAGGTCTGCAGCTCATGCCATCAATGGCACTGAAATTCTGCCTATGTCATCCTGGGTTTTCAGATGCTTTACCAAAGCCACTGTTGAAAAGGTGTAACATTCTACAGAACACAAGGTCAGTACATCACATTTTCACTTCTTTTCCTTCTGCTTCTATAAGCTATTTAAGTTTAGCATTTGGATGGGACACACAATCAATTTCAATTCAAAGATTAGAAAGCAATTACAAAGTATAAATTACTGTTTTCTCCAAAACAGGGATAATACCCTAAGCAGGACAATACTACACAGAGCCTCAGGTTACCTCTAATGAGGTGACATCACAGGCAGAAGGAGGACAGAATTCCTAGAAAGAGTGAAATAGATGTGGATGTTCTAAATGGCTATACCAGGGCTGTACTTCTAAAAGACTTTCAAAAGATATACTGACAACAACAAAAGGATCCTGAGATTGTTTGTGGCCAGGATTAGCTGGCTTTACTCACAATAGGATACTGTCAAAGAAGGTGGTCATGTCCAGTACATGCCAAGAGATTTTAAAAACAAAACTGCCTTGTTTGTGTGCCTGCATGCATATGGATGTTTGTTAGGTTAGAAGGGTTTTCAAAAGAGAAAGGCACATTATAAGCTTATAACTTGCCTTCAAAATTCTACTACCTACCCAAGGGCATAACCCATTTCTCCGTATCTCCTCGGGTTATCTTCAATAGCCCAGGTGTCACATCAATTGCTTGAGGCTTTCTATATCTGCCAGGATTCCTGGTATAGTTTTTTGAAAATAAGGTATAGGTGCACTTCCTCTTCTTTTTTTTGGAAAGTGTGTCCATAAGCTAAGTTCAGAATTGCTGGACGAGGAGATTACCAGATAGATAAAAATATACATGCAAATAAATCTACTGATGATTAAACTGAAGAAAGCAGAATCATCTCTAGCAGATTTACTGTACCAACTATCAGAAGCTTTATAAACAGGCTCTACCTCTTCTTGCTGGTTTGGAGCAAGAACCAAAAGAGGAAAATAGAAGGTTAAGTTCATTAACACATTGAATAGATGCTTTTTGCTGCTGCTTTTTCCAAATTGTTTGGTTTAATTCTTTGTCTTGAACTTGTGCAGAAGTTTCTACAGATTTACTCTGACCCCTCCTATTTTTCTCACAGAACAGGCAAAATATTTTCCATAGTAGTATGATCTTTCTTTCATCCATATAACTACCTCTGCATAAAAATGCTGAGGTAATTTCTAGACACAGCATTCTTCATGCTGAAGTGTAACAAACTATCCTAATCTAATTTAAGAACACAAGTGCCAATAGCAGTCTTCTTTAAGGGGCACAGACTTCAGCACTGAATGAATGCATCCCAGTTCTGGCCAGAGCAAGTCAGCCCAGACTGAACGTTTTCTGTTGTAGTTAGATGAATACTTGCACTCAAATAGCTCAGGCCTACACAGAGACACATCCATCACACTTCAAATACCTTATGGGCACCCTTTTATTGGGTGCCCATCAACATTTCTGAGCTCAGTTTTTAACAAGGCTGCTTTCCAGCATTAGATGACTAATTAACTGTATTTAAAAAAAATCTCAAATCTCAAAATAACCAAGTTAGGAAACTTCAAAAACCAACTAAAGCACTTGCATGCTTGTTACATGTTTCATGGCTTACCTTCCTAAGTTTCAAAACAGATTGAGATTGATGTTTGCGGACTAACGTACTCAGTAAGACCTATAAAATACTTGTATTATGCCGCCTAAACAGACAAGCAATCTTCTCCTGCTGTACTGTGTTTCTTTGTGCTGAAATGCTCAAAGTGGCTAGAAATTATTTCTGGTTTTATGCGGACACTTACTGGTCATATTTAATAATAATAATCAGTACTACTATTAAACAAATAAAAGCATTCTAGAAATCAGTGTGTTATACTGTAAAAAATAAAGGGTTAGCTATCAGCTTTAGGTTCTCTAAATACACAGTAAAGACAACTGGGCAAGTATTGTCAATATTGAGGTTATATTAGACAGAAAACTGAATTCCCTTTTATGAGTTCTGAAGCTTTACCTTGCTGCAGGTTTGGTAGGTTTTGTTTCTTTGTTTTCGTTGTTGTTGCTTGTTTGTTTTTATATTAAAAGTTTCTTAAAGCTTTAGGACGTTTTAACAGCCTTTGAAAGGACTTGAGTAAATAACAAAAAGCCACAGAACAAAAATAAAGCGACTGTGTTCCCACAGAAACCCTGTGGAACTCTGAATAGCAGTGTTTTGTTTTTTAAACAAGAAATTCTTTAGTCCCAATACGACTCTGACCTCAGCTTTCTGTAGCATGCTTCACTCACCATACATGCAGAATGCACTTTAATTTCATCCTTGGGTTGTATACACACATTCCTGGTATTTTTAGCAGCACTTTAAAAGTATAAAATCTATTCCCTATGCCCTCATCAATTTGAAATTACCATTTTAAGGCTGATTAAATAAGGATTAGTGCCAATGTTCTACTTATTAGTCTGTGTCTTCAACTGGAACTGATGATGTAGTATTTGTCAATAACTAGTTCACAGCCTTAAATTCCATTAAAAAAAAATAAAAAAAGAAAGAAACCTCTGCAAGACAGTCCATCTGTCAGAAGATTTTGTAGCAGGCTCCCATGTAGAAGAAAACCATCTATTATGGGATGATACAAGCTTAAAGTGGCATGTATCACAGCTGTTTGATTACTACCAGGAAGATGACTTGCATCCCCCTTACAGCCCTGTATCAGAATCCAACAGTGATGGATTGAATTCCCCTTGCTTTAACGTGATGATGGATTACCTCAGCGGTGTGTGTAGGAAAGGTAAAGTCTGGTCCAGAATTAACATAATGACTAAAAGATGCCGGTCTAAGTTCTGATTTCCAGCACCTCTGAATAGCAAACAAAACATTTCAAGGACCTTTAAGTCTAAATTGTTGGACTGCAACCTGGGAAGTCTCCATAGTGATAAAGATCCTTTTCACAAAAGCACCTGGAAGACATGGATCAGGCAGCAGGTCCAAAAATTTACTCAGTTTGTTCTCAAGGTCTGAACTCAAACATGCTCTAATGTCAGAAACACACTATTTCAGTCACTTAAACACAAACAGTATGTTCTAACCAACAAAACATCATCTAAGTTACCCTGCTGGTCTATCAGGTGAAAAAAAAAAAAAAAAAAAAAAGTATTGAATCAAGTTTGTTAACTCAGTTTGTTATTACAGACAAAAAGAGAAAGAAGAAAACACCCAAAGAATTCAAGTTTGCACTGAAATGTCTCATTTTGACGAAATTATTTATTGGCAAGTATTAGTATTTGCCATAAAAACACCACTACTTCAGTAAGTTCCTTAAACACAATTTTGTTAGCAGCATATTTTTTTTGCATTTTGTACTTTTTCTTTACATTTTGAGGTTCTTATTGCAATGGACCCACACATGTTGTAGCAATACAGAAAACTTTGACCGGGGTCCATTCGTGTAGCACTTGCAAGTCACTGAACACAATTAGGTAATTGAAAGTCTCCTTAAAAATGTATTGCATCTTATTTTGTATTGCAATTTGTTAAAGCATTTTATTATAGTTAGCAAAATTTTGAATTAAGTCTCTCAGAACAGAGAACAGAGCAACCCAAATTAAAAAAGTTCTTAATAACCATATTTATTATATTTTATTATATCCCCAGCTGTAGTCAGACAACTTTACCTTTCTACCTAGACCAGATGGATGCCTATGCTTCAATAAATGCCTAAACTGAAACCCTTTAATTGTAATTGCTCTTCATTTTTAAGTTTGGAGTATATTTAAGTTTTTATACAAAGCAGCTGAAAAGAGAGGATCTGAAATTATGTCCTACTGACAGTTTATCTTGACAGGGGCTGGGGTGAAGAGGATTGCTTTGGTTAAGGTGTGTTCCAGCTTCAGGTGATCCTTCACTACCATTAACTTCTGATTTAATTAACAGAGTTTCCTACATATAGGTGTGTGAGTATAGAGCTAGAGGAAATTTAATAATAACTTAATATGCCCTTTGACTGAGGAAAGTTTTTATATACAAAAGCCGTTTAAGCAGCTCTTAAAACTGCACAAGTAAGATAACTTCAGCACTCAGTTATACCCAGTAGTCAGCTATACCCAGCATGCTGCTAAACATATTTTAGAAGTCAGGAAAGAAAGGTTAATACTTAAAAATTATCTACTCCTGTGGTAGGGTATGATAGCCCTGGGCTAATGAAGTCTCATGAAAAGCATCCAGCTATGGAAACCTTGTCTGGAAAAGTTTTAACATAACTATGTTAAACAACCTGTGTCCCACTAAGCAGGAGGTATAAACAGGCAAGAAATCAAAAACTAATGGACATTTGAACTGTTCCAGTACATTGAACAAATCTGACAAAAAAGAAAGGTTAATGAAGAGAGTACTACTGAGAAATTGGATGCTTGAGTCCAAGAAAGTATTTTCACATTTATAGGGATTTTTTTTTTTAAAACGGAACACAAATTCAGTATACATAACAAGTAGTTTTGTACACAGCAAACCTAATGAAATCTGGTTTTCTATGCATTATATTCTATAACTCCAAAGTAACAGAGAATATTTTTTTTTTTTTAATTTTATCTTAGGTAAATTTCTCCTATTCCTCTTCATCTGTAACAGTAGAACTAACAGCTTCAAATAATAAAAAAGCAAATTTCAACAAGTCAGCTGATCTGTTCTGTCACTTTTTTTCCTCTCTTTCACAAAAGTATTAAGCCTTCTGCCAAAACCAACTCAGTTGGCATACCAAGTCCAACTCTGGAAGGTCACCCTGCAACTCTGCACAGTTTTCGGGACTGCATTGTGGAGGATTTCTTACTCCAGTGCATCTCAGTATGCATATGATACATAAGAGGTTCAAATCTCGCTTTCTTCTCTTAAATATGTTATTGGGAAAAAAAAAAATAGAAAAAGAATAATATGCTTTAACATTTCACTTACCTTGAATACTTACATTTCTAGACACAAAAAAAACCTTGGCATCTTATCTATGCTTTCCTCATTTCTATTCAATTATTTCATTTCCATATCTTCTCATTCTCAAACTAAATGCCTTTAGAATCCATCAATGATTTAGACTTCAATAAACTTTCCAGTAATTTTTCCCATACATTTATTACTCTATGTGTAAAAATGTTTCAATCAAGCTTTTTCTCAACCTCAAATCTGTTTTGATTCCCCCCTTTTCTTTCAGCATGTATAAAGAGCTCATTTAACATTAGCCATCCTCTCCCCAAACAAATAAATTTCACTAAAATTAGCGTAAAATATATTCTTATTCTTCACTCAAAGTAAGCCTCTTAATCTTTCCTCATAAATTAAATCTTTGAAGCTCAGTGTAATTTTTGTTTCTCCTCTTTGGCCACTGAAGAGAAATTATCTAAGAATCATACTGAAAACTTCAGCCTGGGATTCAGCCTAAACACTGCTTCCAAAAAGCTGAAGATTGTCTTTGGAGCGTGGATAAGGCTCAAGAGCCTTTTTTCCCTAGTCCTCGTGCTATCTTCTTTATTTTGATTTTACACTGTAACAGGAAGACAAAGAGGAAAGAAACCCACCAAAACACTGCTATTTTCTTCAAAACTCCTACAGCCTCTCAGTTAACTATCTTACAAAGAAAATTTTTAAAACAAATATTCACCATAATTCTCCATACACCACCCTGCCAAAACCAGTAATTTTTTCTTATAGGAACCTTTGTTTTCAACATTTCATACAGCTTTATTTCAACTTCAAGGAAGTTTCCGTATTCCAAGTCTCTTCCACAGAATGTAAATATTACTCTTTAAAAAGCCATAATGCAGCTTGGTTAACCTAGAAGCAGCTCTAACATGACACATTTTCCCTGGAGCTTTAATTTGATGACACTGAATTAGAAGTTCCAGTTGAGAAACAGTTAAGAGCAAAGGAATTGTGTTTATATGCATGTTAGTACAACAGGTCTTTGATCATGATCAAGCCCATGGGCACTATCATTACATAAATATTGAATTGCATCCACAAAAATCACATAAACTGTTGCTAAGCAAAATATTCAAAAGGAGGAAATGCCACACTCAAGGCAGCCTGTACAATCCAGTTCTTCTGTACTATGATACAATTCCTAATTAAAGAGTAAAATATCAGCTTTCACCATCAGAGCTCCTCCATACTGCAGTGAAAGTGTTCACTACAAACTTACTTCCATCCTTATGTTCACTGCATAGCCCTGTGCATTAAAACACAAACCAGCATATAACTATTATCTGGTACATTAAAAAATAATTTTCTTTGTGAAAATTTCTGCCACGTTCCACCAATGTATTTAAGACCTTCAAACGACCCACAAATTTATTTTCAAATTCCCTCTATGCAATTACACGTTCTTGAATCAGTGCTACAGTTGTGCTCAGTCTCAGTGTCTGGCAGCCACGAGGAACACCTGCAGGGTGTCCTGGTTTCAGCTGGGATAGAGTTAATTTTCATCTTAGTAGCTGGTACAGTGCTGTGTTCTGAATTTAGTATAAGGATCATGTGGATAGCACACTGATGTTCTAATTATTACTAAGTAATAACTAAGGTAAGGGCTTTTCAGTTTCCCATGCTCTGCCAACGAAGAGGGGCACAAGAAGATGGAAGAGCATGGCCAGGACAGCTGAATATTCTGGGAGACTCTCAAGTCTAGACCTATTCAGGACCACAAACCTTCCTTATGAGCCACAGTCATCAAAACTGGAAAGCCTTCATGTTGGTGCCTATAAGACACCTGCATGATTAACTGCTTGAGCACGTTGATTACCTCATTTTTGCCTTAATTTTTTTCTTATCTCATCATTTAATTGCAGTGTCATGGATGATTTGCTCTTGTTTCAAATCAAATACCAGAAAACAAAATAATTTCAAACACAGAACACTGAATTTATTATATGAAAGTGTTATTTATTGTGACTGATAGAGCATTTTTTCACTATCCACAATATACCTTCAAGAGAGCTCTGCAGTTCTTTTTTAAAGGACTCCCTTTCCAGTGATTTTGAAGTATTTTTAAGCTTTACTGGGCCACCCTTCAGGACACAGCTGCAGAGATAGCATACCACCTTTTTAGCCAAACACAAAGGAAGGAGAAACCCATGCCATCAGTTTCCACCACACCCTACCATTGTAACTGATATTCCTCTAGCACTTGGCTTTGCTTCAATCATATTTCTATTTGCAGGCTGCTGTTATGCTGACAACACACCAGCACCACACAAACAGAACCATCTACTGCCTGCACTGGAGTTTGTCGATTTTCCTACCACTTCTTTAAATTAATAATTAATTAATAATTTAAAAAAGGGCCCAACATGTGACATTGATGTTCTGTTCAACAAACAGCTTTCATTTTCACCTTTGCTCATATATCACAAAAAAAAAAAAAAAAGCAAAAAAAAAAAAAGCACATTTGTGGGTACATTGCAACGAATCAGTTACTGTTGGAAAGTAGCCAACAGTTCTAAACTAGAAGGAGATAAATTCTATAAAGGTGATTAAATAACTGAGGTTTGGCTGTTGATAGCACTTACTGCCTGCTAATAGTGTTATGCATTCACAGATGCTTAAAAAACATGAACAGAAATAAACCAAATAGCATTACTTTTCAATGCACAATGAACTTACTGAAAGACATTCTCATCTTTTATTACCTCTTCCCCACAATGCCCTCAGTTTTTATACAGATTCTGAGAATCTCACTTGTGTGACTGAAAGTGCTACTGCTCTCAGCTATCTTGAAGAAAACTTGGAGGAACATGACTGTCACAACTGAGCAGGCAGCAGAAGGGGATGTGAATCTGATTCTCAAAGCACCATTCTTTGGTATATTACATTGGATTATCCAGGATGATCCCTTGTGGCAGTAACTCCCAGGAAACAGCTGGCTGCTACCAGGACATGGAGGCATTTCATTCACATCATCTCCCCTAAAGCCAGCAGAATTCTGAATCTTTAGTCATGGTAACAAAAGCCAAAAAGGACTGCCATGGTTTAACCCGAGCCAGCAACCAAGTACCATACAGCCACCTGCTCACTCCTCCAGCAGCAGGATCAAGGAGAGAATCAGAAGGCTAAAAGCTGGGAAACTCAGGGGTTGACAGTTTAATAGGGAAAGCAAAAGCTTCACACACAAGACATGCCAAACAAGGAATTAATTCACTGCTTCTCCTGAGCGGGCAGGTGTAGCAGGGTCCTATCATGCAATGGTTACTTGATAAGACAACATAGTTCACTTCCCTGTGATCAGACAAGGCAGCATCAGGTCCTAATGGCACTGCACTAAACTTTGAGAGTCTGGGTTGTGTCCTTGGATCAGATCATGAGTTCCACCATAACTACAGCCAGGGAGCTTTGCTTCACTTTGTGACTGGTTTCGTATCTGCCCCTCAGTCTTTCTTTAGATGGGTTCAGCTATTGAACAGTTATAGTTCTAGGAAACATCTTATGAAAATGTTTTGGTGAGTAAAATGGATCACAGTTACAGTGGGCAAAAGCAGCAGAATTTGAATGGTGGGGAGTTGCCAGGTGGCCCATGAGGAAGGAGGTTATGAGTCACTTGGTACTAGTCATAATCAGCTCTATCACTGGGATAAACACACCAGTGTGGGCTGAACTGCTGCAAAAAGACACTGTCCAAAAAGACACTCTGAAAGATGTTCCTGGAGACACACAGAGGGAAAAACTTCAGTTAAAGGAGACGTCTCAGCATATCTGATTCCCAGGGTACACAGGAGAAAACAAAAGAGACTCCAGAAGAGAAAAAACAAATGGACATGCCCAGGGGACCCTGCAGGCCTGCAATCAGGCTGAGCATATCATGGCAAAATTCCTTATGCTGACACACACAGCTTCTCTGCCAGACCACCATTTCTCCTGCATATGCAGCTGAAGTGTTTTGGCATCAGTCTCCATTTAATCTCCATATTATCAATATGATCTTAAACCACAACAGCAGCACACACTCCGTGGAAGACATGGAGGGTCATCTTTTAGTTGATGAGTCTGCTTCTAGAGGACATTGATTTTCACTGCCATCCTCATTGGAAAATGAGAAGGTATAACTTTAACCCACTTTAATTAGTTACTTTTTCTAGAAATGCACCTCTATCCTTATGGTAAACGTAGAATTTATGTACTGCAAAGGCCTTTGCTCTGACACCGTCATCATCCTGATATCTTAGGGGCTTGGAGTGTATTTCAGATACAAACATCTGGCAAGTTTCAGTTTTCTCATGACAGAGATCCTGCTGGCACTGTCATGCAGCTAACATGGGTGTATTCCCTCCAGATTTCGAGTTGTCTCTGGAGATCAGTGTGCTTGTATGCTTCACTGTTTAATATTATCACTCAGTGAGACGGACTTTTTGCAGACTATTCCAGTCTGTAGAATCAAAATGTGAATATAATGCCTACTTGAAAGATGCTCAGGCTGAAGACTGCCTGTATACTGTATTTTCAGATACAAATTCTATACTTTTCTCAGAGAAAATTCCTGTATTGAAGGACATGATTCGCATAAATCCCTTGCTTCCTAAACACTTATGGGTGATCCACTGAGGAAGATTGATTTTAAACTTTCCCAATATGATCTCTTCTCATAAAGAAGCCTAGTCCAACACTACTGTTACATCACAGATCAGGGACAGAGTCCTATAATCAGAGGAAATTGTTTCCCATCACACTGAGGCCCTAAGGAACATCCCTTCCATAATCTGAAGCCTGTGTCACACAGTGTTTGGAACAGTCCTCCTGAACTCAGTTTCTGCCCCTGGGATAGGGAAATTGGGAGCAGGTTCTACATTATCACATATTCTCTGCTTCTACAAGTCTTGCTGTAGCCAAAAGTGGATGCAGCACATAGGAAGTGGCAAAGCAGCCAAAAGCCTCTCCTCCCCTCTAATCATGTACTATGCAAAGTGACACAGATGGCAGGGCTAGCACTTGGGCTTTATCTAGTTACCCTGCTTTGAGATTTGATTCTTACTCAAAGGGTAATGAAAAAAAAAATCAAAACAAACCACAAACAAAAACAAATTAAAAAGTCCCAAACAAAGAAGAATGAAACCACAGCACACATTCCCCTCTGGGTGGGGGGAGAAAAAAATCATTATATTAAGTTAAGAAGGAGAGGAATAGGGAAGAGAGAAAGCCAAGACTCGAAATAGTAAATGGGAGAAAGAGTAGTATGGAACTTCAAGTTATTAAAAGTTTAGAAGTTCAAGGGGAAAGATAAACCTTTGATTTTAGCAGACAGGAGGTGTGGTTCCCTAATTCCATCTGCACTGTGAAAGTAAAGCCCCCAGAACATCTGACATGGGGCCAGTCAAACACCAGGACAGTTTTCTGGCAGTGCAAACTGCAGCAGATGGGGAAAGGGCAACATCTCTCAGAACTCAGGACAAGCCTCTCAAGTCAACAAGAGTTCACAGCTGACTTGGGCAAAGCCAGGCTTACATCCTTTGCTCTGAGCTTCCTCTGCTAACTGCTCACTAAAAGCATTAAAAAGATGACTACAATTCCTATAGAGGTGGTAATTCTATCTAGCTGGGCTGATAAAACTCTCTGTCTACAAAAACTTGCTAGTTATTAAAACGGAGGCTTTGATTAGCACCAAATTTCATACATATCTGTCTCTGGGTGGCAATGCAACTATGATAGTTTATATGAGTATTACTTCCTTACAAAAAAACATCTGATCACTCCCAATGCTTTGCTTCATATCTTTCAGCAGTCTTGAAAGGCACAAATAGAACACTTTAGGGTGGAACTACACTCGATGTACTCCAAGAACACCTGCAGTGCTCTCCAACCCTCAGACAGATGCTCCAGTCTTCAAAACTAAAGCTGATACAGAACCAAGATTTCAAAAAGACACACAGGCTTTTTGGGTCCTCAGTACCTGCACAATCAACTGCCCCCTTCCTCTAACACCACTCGACTTGCTGGTGCAGAGATGACCTTGGATTTCACAGCAATAACGTGTATATATTTTTAGTTTGGTCTTTCCTGCGCAGTGCTTGAGAAAAACCTTTCCAATTTCCACCTCCTCACTTAGAACACATATCCTGCACACGACAGTTAAAGTATATAGGACTGGAAAAATGGAGATGTGGGCTTCACAATCACCAAAGGAAGACCCATTTCCCTGAATTAAACTAGGGCATAACTAGGGCAATATCCCAAAAGAACTTGCTAATAAAACTGATTCGCCTTTGCTTATATTAAAAAAAAATAAAATAAAAAAAATATATATATAATTTTTTTTTTTTTTTTTTTTTAGTTTCTGTGTAGGCATTTTTCTCATAATACATTCAGCAAAATTTGATTGCTAAATAGAACATAGGACAAGCTATGTCTAAAAGGCTGTTCAACTAATGTGCAACAAAACACATGAATATAAACCAAATTATTTAAACAAGCGTGAGTGTTTAAGAAACCGAAATATCTTAAATTCTGGCAGCCCCTCCAACTTCAGATACATGATTGTTTTAAACCATTTATGCCAGTTACAACCTAAGGAAATTGCCTCCCCCTTTTCCTCCAGAAGGATCCTTTACAACTGTTGCCCAGTGACAAATCTTCCTGCTCCTGAACTGTTTCATATTAAAAAAAAAAAAAAAAAAAGTTCCAAGTTCTGTTGTCTGGAGTCCACAACTGCTGTGCTGTACTTAAGATTGGCACGAATCAAATCATGCCCATCATGACACCAAAGTAACTATGCTGAAATTGGTACACTACTAACACACATTCCATTAGTAAGTTAATAAGAAAAACAACCTACCTGACTTGAGCAGCCATGTAAGTGATCAAACATTACCTTTCTAGAGACTGAAGACTCATCAAGGAAAAAAATTATAAATTTAAAAACAAATCTTCCACCACACCATAGAACTGAAAGCATTGATTGTATTTAAGAGGATAAGAAAGAAAATCTGAATCGCTCTTCTCTATGCTTTGCAACTGCTGTTTTTTACAGTCTCGTGCATATTTTCATAGTATAAAAAAGCTAACTGATTTTTATTGATCATCTGGACACTGTAATTTGCATTTTTTAATAAACATTCCACTGATGTTCTTTTATAATATCTTTTTCGTACAGCTAAAACAGGAACCAAATAAAATTTAGTAAAAAATTCCTCACAAGAAACTTGTCCAGAGACCCACTATTATCTTCTCTCCTATCTTACCAGGCATAAACGACAGACCAAAGACTTATTTATAATAACAGCCTGAAGGAAAAACAAATTCTCAATTAGGTGGCCAAATACGAGACAGAGCTGACAACCATTCCCTCATTAAAAACAAACCTGCATTTTGCTTTCATATAACACATGAAGAGATGGTTACTTCCAGCTCATCGTCTGCCCTTAGTTGCTATGGTGTCAAACAAAGAAAAGAAGCACCTCAGCCAGCAAGGAACCATTTAAAATTCCACAGGTTTCAGGCAACATCCTGAAGAGGCAGACAGAAATCACAAGCACTGGTTTCCAGCGATGCAGTTCATCAGGTCTCTTTGGAAAAAATGGCTAAATAAAGGTGAATTCGTTGCCTGTATTTTCACACTTACTATGATAAAAAAGAAAATCTAGATGCACAAATAAAATCTAGAGGCTGAGCAGGTTTAAATATTTCTCTCAGAAATATGAGTGTCTCAGAGTCTATGAAATTTTCACATTAAAAAAATAGTAACTCCATTCTACATTGTTTACTTTAGATTTGCCTTACTGATACAAATGTTTAACCCTTCACATCTAGAAATATCACCCATTAGCCATCTCAATTTGCAAAGAGCTTGAACACTACTCTTTAAGAATGCCTGTAACAACCATTCAAAGGATGCATCAAGCTAATAGGGTGTATACAGCATTTGCCCATTGTATTTGAGACTAAAGGCAGCAAACAACTGAAAAACTTGACAGGAAATTGTAGCAGCAACGGTATTTCTTCCTGCTGTAAGGCCACATTACACATTTGCTAATTCACAAGTGTTTGGGGAAAAAAACCAGTTCTCTCCATTCAGATCACTTGGTAAACCATAACTGAAGGAAAACAAAATAAATCTTTAGATCAACTCTCAGCTCCACAGAATCTTTTGAATAATGACATCACAGACTTATCAAAATACACACAACTCCACAAGACATCGAAAAATAGTTTATATACAGTCTTCAGAAAAGACTATTCCTTGCTAAGCAATTTTTACTTTCCTTGTGCTTCATATTCCCATTAGAATGTCATTACACACCCTGGTAGATGAACAGCAACGGGTGTTCACAAAACTGTGTGTGTTCTTTGCCTCAGAGTTCCCCCAGCTGCTTGAGTTCCTTTACTAAAACATGTTTACCTCTATCAGAATGCAGGGGTTTCACTGACAATCAACTGACAGGTAACAGCTTGCAAAGACAAAGATGCCTCCCTCAACCAGCTGTGCTTCAAGGTATTTTGTGTGTGTCAAAGTAGAGTTTCAGAGACAGAAGAAGCAGGAACAGAGCAGTTTGTTCTTTTTTTTTTCCCCAGTAACTTCTGTCCACACAATCTCTGGAAGTAGTTGAATATGTCTACATTTCAGAAATAAAAAGCTAATACTTGTTTTCAGCAGACTAGTGTAGCATTTTCTTTTTAATTTGATGAGCTGTGTGACTGTTAAAGATGCATCTTTACTCAGCCTCTCTGAATACATTTGTCATTTCTCTGAGGAAAACACTGTAAGAATCATAGGACTTTAACAAATCACCCAGAAGGTACTTTGTGCTTCTGAAGGATGTGTTTTCAGGCTCTCAAAGGAAACTTCCAAGACACTGAAACACTGGCACTACAAAAACAGAGGGGAAAAAACCCCCACCAAACAAACAACTTGTTCTGTATATAGAGTTTTGCTCTTAATATTTTCAGTCTCTCAAAAACTAGCTATTATGGCCCTATTATTTCAATTTCTGAACTGTAGATAAAGTGTAAAGGATAGAAGGGGATCTTTTGATTTTATAGCTGACATTCCGCTGTCAAAGACAGAAATAATCATTTGTTTTTGGCAATGATGAAAACTACATTAAGTGTAACACTTGAAACACACCCAGAACACCACAGACACTCTCAGATCGTCGCCACAGAACACATACCCCAATATCTTAAAACTCTACCACTCGTGCCATTTTCAGAAGCTTTAGAAAAAACAGAATTTTCCATCTCCTGCACCCACATTTTATAAATGATTCCAAACTGCTAAGAGTCCCAGTCTCTTTCTTTGTTTACAGAGAACACCATAACAGTAAAATAATATAGGATGGAGAAAAATAGAAGTTGAAAAGGAATGATTAAAGGGGATTCAGCTTGGAAAATCCTATGGACCAGTAATGAAGCCAGGCACCTAATAGGTCATACAGACCAACTGAAATCTGTTTTCTCACAGATTAAGAGCTTGAATTTAGTACAAAAAATTTCCACAGTTCATGAAAACATAATGGGTAACAGTACTCTGATGTGAGTCTCTGCATTTTACCAGAGAGCAAAAATAATTCTTTAGTAGGATCCTACCAGAGATTGTGCACTCGACCTCTGGCTGCACCTACGTTGCCTCTCCATTTTGTCAGCTGGAACAGGAAAGCTGCAGATAGACCACATTTCATCTTCCCCTCCACCCTCCCAAGAGTACACCTCTTTCCTCTCTTAAGCAAATCAGAACTGGTTTGAGTGCAAGATCAGTGCTGATTTATGGTTCTCAGGAGGGAATTTTGTTGGGATAAAATAATTGTTTCTCCAAGGACATCAAGAAAGGGAAGCAGCAGCAGGTCCTAACCCCTCTTTTTACCAGGGGGTGTCTGGTACTGATCCCACAACTGCTGTGCAGGAAGATTGCCTGGGGACAGTGAGAGAAGAGAGACACCATTAGCCTTTGCTGCAATGTACAAAAAACTCAATTCTGCTGCCCAACTTCACTAGTGTGTGAAAAAAACCCTAAATTAACCCATCCTAAAAACACACATATATGTGTTAAACACATACAAAGACCTACTGTACTGACACGTTCTGCAGTCACAGTGCCTGAAACTCCAGCCCTTTCTATGTAGTGTTCACACCAGTAATATATGTGGATTTTTTTTATCCAGAACAATTTTTCAATAAAGTTAAAAAAAAAAAAAAAAAAAAAAAGCAAAACCACCCACAGAGTACATAAATGGTCCAAGCATTAAATGTGTAAAGATATGTGTATCATAAAAGGCTTTCTGGTGCCAATTTTGACTACAGAAGAAAAAAAAAAAAAAGCTGTATCCTATAATTGATACTGCAGTTTAAAAACAAAACAATAACAGAACAAGCAGCAGTCAAACCAACCCTATAATACAGTCTTTTTATGTGAAACACAGAAAAGTAACAAGGGCAAACATCTATATCAAGGTTGTAGGACAGTTCACCAGCAAAATTAAGCAAAGAAATGAGAGCTTTAGTTAAGCTCATTCCAGGTTTTCTGTATTTCATGGCATGGGTAATTTATTTTTAGTGTCTTAATTCTCTCTAGAGAGAAAAAGGCCAAGCCCACAGTAAGTCTTCCACTTACTCCAGCCATGAAGGACATTAATACTAAGAGTTTCTGACCAGACCACAGCTTGTGATGTTATGTTTCCTTTAAATTTGAAGCTCATTCTCTTTAACAACTAATAGAACAGTTCCAAAAGAAGAAAAGCTGAATACATTTGTTAGTGCTGCTTTTCTGCTTGGGGTGGAGGATTTGTTCTTTTATGTCTCAGTAACTATATTCCTATAATATGCATAAAATCATAGTGGGAGAAATCTGTTCTCCAGCAAAGCAATTTTCCAATAGCATTGCAGTGCTATGGTTATGTACAAACATATGCACTCATGTAGAGTTTGTGGATTTATTATTTCCTTTCCTGATACCATAATTTCTTCCAGCATAAAGAAGCTAATATTCTTCAAATAGGACTTCATCTTCATCCACATAGCAAGCTAAGTTGATTTAACAAATTCTACCTAATCAGAAGTTAAATTATTCAGAAGGGCAAAAGAATATATAGTGTACAGGGTCTATTCCTTCACCTGCAGCAACTGCACCTCCAACAAGGTCATAGAATACTGTTCCAGAAAACAGAAGCTATGTGCCAAACCATTTTCTGAGAGTACAGATTATTGCAGACGAATCCAGTGTCAATAAAGTGCATGATAGCAACTTCATTTTCTTTACCAGTGACATTGTCAGAAATGGAAAGACAGTTCAATAAATAGAGTTGAGCCACTGAGGAGAGTTTGTGGCACAAACTAAAGCCAATTCTTTAAATTAAAAAAAAAAAATAAATAAATAATTTCAGCTCTTATTTGGCCCTACTTTCTTATGTTGCTGGCTTGGATAATTCTGCCTATAGGATTTTCTTCCATGGAGGATGCTTGGTCTTTTACTGGAGCCAGCAGGCAGGTGATGCGTTTGGTAGGTGTATGATCCTTCCTTAGCACCCCAATATTACAGGTTTGCTGATCCTTCCTTGGCAAATAGTTATTTTGTTTGGCATTTTAGCACTAGTTGAAACAGTGTAATCTTCTCACAGGCCCCAAAGTCTTTGTGATACCTGTGGTCTTTTTGTCACTGTGTATTTGCACCTCATGCAGACGTGAACTCAAAATATTGCAGATAAGATTTAATCCCCTTTAGAAAGTGATGAGCTTTTGGTTTTCTCTATCCCTTTGAACAGCAGCAGACCAGAATACAGCTCAAATCTTCCTTCTTCTATGGATTACAGAGCTTTAGATGTTAAATATTTCTTCTGTTAAACAAGACAGGTTACCTGCTCCTCCTTGGCATCCCATGTTTCCTCAATTAACTTGAGCCAAATGTACAGACCTGCATTCTCCTAAAACCAGTTGAGAGTAGCCTTGGGATACTGGAGGCTCAAGCCATTAAAGTTTATTGCCACATCATCACAGGATAATACAAGAGAAAGAAAGCAAAACCAACTTTGCTAAGCCACACATGCAAAAAAAAAAAACCCCATGACCCAGAAATGAGCTGTAAGTAACTCAACCTCACTTTCCCCGAGGCTCACTTTCTACTGTGGGGAAACAGTTGTCCATCTATTTGGAATTCATTGGAAGCTTAGGGCCAAAACACTCCACAGCTAAGACAGGAATGCTAATGTTATCCAACTCCTATATATCATGCACAGTTAGCAATTGTTTCAATGGCCTTTACAAACAGGCCTGGCTACAAAACGAAAAAAAAGATAATTTGAATGAAAAATGAAGAAAATTAGTTTCTGACAAACATTTCATATTCAAGAGAACCAGTTTATTTTGATAAAATGAAATTTTAAAGACCACTTCTTTCCAAAAATGAATTGGTTCCTATGAAGGCAACATACCTAGAAGAGATGTCCTTGAAAGGACAAGACATTCAGATGGGGTAAAGATACCATCTGTACACCACATGAGAGATTGTAAAAATTTTTCATTTTAATTGCATGTTTTACTGCAGATACTAAAAATAAAGACATTATGCAGAATACTAATCCTACTGAAACATATGATTGGCTTAAGTAGAATTGTTCCTCTCTTTTACATATTGTGTTTTGCTTTCTCCAGGAATGCTCATAAAAAACACTCTCCTAAAGGATGAAAAAAAAAAAAAAAAAAGAAAAAACACAAACCAAAACACCCCCCAAAAAACAACCCAAAAGCTGTATCAGAGACTCTATATCATAGTATATACTACCTGTTTAAAATGCTTTGATCTTGTACAATGATACCTTTTGAACTGAGACTTCCACTTTTGCCTTTCCCCAGTGTTTGGAGAGCAGACACACAGACCCAGAAAAGTAAAGGAGAGTGAGTAGTGAACTCCAAGGAACTGTGGTGCTGGTAATAAAGTTAGTTGGAAGAGATCTGTCTTCCTACCTCCCACATACTCCATAACGTTATGGAAATTGGACAAATCAAAGCCCAGGAGCACTGCACACATCCTAAGGCTTTCAAAAATTCATTATCTAGCTCACAGAAAGACCTTACTGAAAGCCGTGGATTTGGTGTGTCCTACCCATTCCTCTTAAAAAGTTCAGTCTATAGGGTAAAAATGCTTTTTACAGATCAACAGGGTCTGCTCTTCTACAAGGCATGCAAACTTCCCATTTCTATCCAAACACTGCTATGGCTAGTTCATCCAGCTTGTTAAAATATATGTTAAAATAGTCAAATAAAACAGATACCTAGACCTTGGAGCAGCAATAGATATCCAGGTTCTCACCATTCTGGCTGCACAGCTTGAGGGGTGACCTTTACAATATTTTTCTTCTTTCTCCCTTCTGATCCCATGACCCTTGAATTTAGAGAAGCCACTTACTTGGCCCCAGTCCTGTAGGACCTGCAACGTGTTAAGGCATGAATCCTGGATGTCTCACCCCACCAACTATTGGGATACTGTAACAAAGAAAGATGCAAAGATCACCTCTTTTGTGTTTAGGAAAAGCAACTGACCAACCAAACCCTGAGATCATGGGCAGCAATAACATGAGAGTTCCATTGTCAGTGGAGCATTCCACGCTGAGAGTCTTGAGTGGATAAAGGTATAACCAATAACACAGAAGGGGAAGAAGGATGCGAGAACTTCCCTGCCATTCCAAGGGCTTAAGAGTGGGAGACACTAAACCACAGGGACATTCCCAGCCCTGAGCTTTCCCTTATCTGGTCTAGATATTTTTTGTCTTCTTTGCTTGGTTTACTTTAATCCTAAAATAGTGTGTCAGTAATACTGTACCGTGAAGCAAAAGCAAAAAACTGCGGGACAGATTACAAAATTCTCTCCAGTGACTTGTTGCATTACACCCCTGCTTTACAGTTTAGAGAGGTACTCTAAATTTATTTGACAAGTAATCTGTGTTGCAGAACATGGATAGAGAAAATAAAAAAATAACTTCGAAATAAGTAACAAAAAAACCAGCCTAAATCACACTTATCTTCTGCAGTATTTCCCTCCCCTTTGGCCCTCAAGTTTCACATGATTCATGCAGTCAGAAACTTATTACAGCACTACATAAGGATAAGAAAAACAGTAGTATCAACCAAACAGCCCAGGCATATTTCTTCAACAGTGATGAAGTGTATTCATGAATAAAAACCCTGCTTCATTGGACTAAGTACGTTCTTAGAAACTAGGTCAGAATTCATTCATATGGACATAGAGCAGCGATTTTCTAAGGCTGGAAATGTCAATGCCAATCTTGATTTGCAAATCTCCAGGCAAACTTCTGTGCATAAACAGGTATCAAGGCCTCTGTGTGAACTGCAGAGCACCCAGGAATCAAGCAGCAGCAGTGATGTATTCCAGCAGGTAAATGAAAAAGTTGAACTAATACATTTCAGTTATGTGTGTTCGTTGACAATACATGTAACATATTATCCCTTACACAAAAGTCCAAATGGCAGAGTATAAAATAATAAAAACTAATCTTTCTATTAATGTTGGACTTTACTGCTTGAGGACATGTTAAAACCTGTTTGTACTTATATATATTCATGCTTACAAACATATAAACAAGAAGTTCAAAGAGCAAAATCCATCACTGTACTCCTGCTTACAGTGTAATGAGCTTGCCTCACTTCCCACCTTATTTCCTACTATTTTTCAACATCTCTTACCAAGCAAACTGCTCTCAATATTTTTTTTTTCCCTCTGCTATTGCTTTGCTTTCCTAGTAACTGTTCTGATGGTTTACAAAGTAGAACATCAGGTTCCAAGAGCAGTCACTTCATGTTACATCTTAATTTGGAGCACCCCCAATAAAACTGGTTTTCTTTCTAGAAAACATTTCAAACAGGGGGTAGGCAAAGAATCGGTTTAGACACCCTCCCAAAACAAGAGGCAGGATTCATAGATATAAGCTTCCAGTACAAACATTACAGGAACAAGAGGGTGCCTAATTTCACTTTATTTGTGATTCACCTGGAAAAAGAGAGATGGGGCAGAGCAGGGAAAAACAACTGCAAAATGTTTAAGTAAAATTTCCTGCCTGATACATTTTGATAAATACATGCGCCTGCTGCATTATTTCAGGGGAAGGTTAGAAAGACTGCTAAGTGTGCAAGGAGGAAAAGTTTTCAAAATCTATTACCTCAGGCAGTATATAATAATTAAGGACATTTAGTCAAGCAAAGAAAGTGGTAGCTACAGATTTTCCTTTCAGAAGAAGGAAAATGCACACATTCTTCTGTAAAACTCAAATTTCAATTTAGGCTGCTTATGCATTCATAAACTGAGAATTTCCTACACAGTAAAATCTTAATCACTTTACTATTTCCTATGTTTAAGTGCATTCCAGTGCATTTAAACAGTATTACCATAAAGAATAAATTACATCCATTAGCTGTCTTTACTGGACGTACTTGAAAGATAATATGATTGCTATAATTGATTCTTTCTTTTTTCCCCACTGTTTCCATGAAAGCCAATTTAGTATTGAACTCTCTCTAAAAGAACTTCCTGCTTTTAAAAGTGCACGTTTTGATAATTTTAAAAGTACTCATTAAGTCCATTTATCTAAGAATTTAATAAAATATGAGGGACTAGTATATCAACATGATTTACATTCATCGCATTAATTGTCATTTGCATCCAGGCCACATCTACAATGCAAGATTCATATTTATATTCAAAACAAGTATATTCTGTAAAGCTGCACAGATCTAGCATAGAACACATTTTAAAGGGGGGAAAAAAAAAAAAAGTCATAGGGCCTGCTTTTGTCCCCAGCATTTCAGGTGACAAAGTAACAGTCAATGACAAGCAAATTGAAAATTAGAAAAAGCCATGGGAATAGAAAAAAAAGCATTATATGTTGCATTTGTAAAATAAAGACCACTTTGTGATAACATCAATATAAAATACATGAGGTTAAGTTCCATCAGCAGAACATGCCATGTCTCCTTCAGAGTCTTTCAAGAAACAAGCAAACTGAAAGTAGAACTATCATACGTGGTATCACAGTGATCCTAAACTCTTATAATTTACACAGGATAAAGTTGGACAAGCAAGACATTATACACAATGTCACAGCTGGATTCTTCCTCCCTATCTAGCTACCACCACTTCTATGGCTTAGAGGTTCCTTTTGGTTAGAAACAACATGGGAGAGTTTCACAGGCAACAAATCACCCTTCATTTACAGGCCTAGATGGAAATCTAGTGAAGGACACAGTGGGTAATGTAATCCCAAACTCAGTGACAGAACTAACAGCCTCAGTTTACAAAAAAACAAAACAAAACAACAACAACAAAAAAAAACAAAAAAAAAAAAAAAAAAAAAAACCAAAAAACAAAACCAACCAACCAACCAAAAAAACCCCTACCACTAAAAAAAGATAGCTTTAACACACAGACATGCAGCAAACCAGAAAGAACCCTCAAAGCTTTTTAAGCACATATGAGCCTTGCTACTTAGAATTGCACAGGTCTGCTGTCTTCCACATAATTGTTTTATTCAGTAACTTAGCTTGTCAATCTGACAGAGACACTTTCTATGCTGTACTTCTGCTAAATTAGAGTTGGAGAAATGTATTCCACTCTTGTAATACTTAAAACTGTGAGTAAACCCAGTTGGGGAAAAAAAAAAAAAAAAGGCAACTTTTTCCAGCATTTTGTTTTTCAGCAGCTGAACGGCCTATAGCTGAAATGATAGCTGTCAATTTACGTTCCTGTGTTGCTGGACATAACACCAGTACTTTAAATTGATGAAGCTCATTGTAACCAATTTTCAGCTCCTACCAGCCATATCTGGAGCTGCACTAGTGTGATGCTGGGCACTGAAGTGTAGCAAATATCTTGAGATAGTCAGAGCGTAAAAATATTTACTGAACTGATATGAACAACTGGTCAAGCCATCAGTAACATCCCAACAAACCTAGGCCTTGGGTTTTTACGGAAAAAAAGGAAAAAGTATTTAAAATGATTGAAAACTTCCTATTTTTTTTAATCATTTAACACTATACAGTTTTAGTTGCTGCCTAGAGAAAAAAGGAAATGCTAAGTTCTGTTTTAATACACACAGCAACTCTTCAGCAGAATAAGTTAAATGTTTGGGGTTTTTTTGCTGTTTTCTGTTGTTTAGTTTGTTGGTTTTTTTCCACCTACCACACAAGCCAACTGAGATCTGTTTTATTAAAATACTCTTCTGTGCACTGTACTATCAAACCTGGAAATGCAATTCCAAAGCACATTCAGTTTCTACATGGGTTCCCCCCACCCACCACCACCACATTTCCTTCATACAGTTAAAGATTACAGAGGCTAAAAATTGACGGAAAACAAAATAACTGGCTTGCCTATTCACTCAATGTTGTGCTGAGAAAAATGGCCTAAAAGAATTGCCTACCGGGTTACAGCCTGTAAGTGCACACAGCTCTGATCAGCTCTGTATCCTTCTTGTGCTAACAAACGTAGAAACACTCGAATGGCCTGTGATGTGTCGTAGCAATATTACACAGCAGGTGGTGATAAACAAACACAGGGAATGCAGAAGTAAGGACAGGTTAGGGAGCAAGTACAGGAAGGCCAAGAAGTAGCTACATATGCTTGCACACATGATACAAAGTCATTTTTCTTATAGTTCATTATGATTAGAAGACATTGGAAACCAATGTGCATCAGCATTCCCTTTGTGGAAGAAGCAGCTATCATCTTCAGTTTTGCTGAAAATCGCCACAGACAGAAGTAGGTCAGGGAGGAGAGAGAAAAGGAAGGGACGTTTGGAAGCTGAGATGACAGGTTCACATCTGAAATTATACCACGGGAAAAAAACAAAGCCTAGATTGGGAGAGAAAGGAAGGGAGTAACGGAAGACAATGCTATTGAAAGTGGTGTCAGCAGTTCTGTATGTCAGATGAGATGTGTAAGTGGGCAATCAGGCCAAAAAAACATAGAAGTGGAAACGAGGTTAAGAGCACTCAATCAAAACCTTAGCTGCTAAGCAGAAAAGCAATGAGAGAGTTCCCAGGAATCAGAAAATAAGGAGACCTATGCAGATAAAAAGCAAGGTCTTGAGTACCAATCCCCAAATGTTCCTGTTTTGTCAGGTTGTGAAGAAACCCCCATGTCAGGAAAATTTCAGTTGCATTGCTAAACTATGCTGCTCCAAAAGACCAGACCCTTTTCAAGCTTAGCTTTGGATCTCCTTGAAGAGTTCTGGGGCTCGCATAAGCCAGCCGGTAGCAGATACCCTGATTCCAAATAATGCATGTGTCCCCAATATAAAGGATATCCTGGCCATTACTCAGACCTATCTTTGGCACTAGACAAGAGTGAATAAAAAAAAAAAAAAGTCATTTAAATATAAGAATGAGCTACAAGAAAAAAGGCATAACGACTCACTAACACTATCATTAAAGACTATCCTTAACTACAGCACTCAACAAAGACACACACAGCACCTCCAGCAGTGACTTTGCCCAGTAGCAGGTACATGCTGAAGAGCTCTTAGAGCTCTGTCTTTGCAAAAAGGGAGCACAAAAGAAAATAAAAAAAAAGGAAAAAATCCAGCCACACAAAGCAACTGCTTTTAATGGCCTGACAGCCTGCCCTGCTTAGCATGAGGGAACAGACTTTGCAAGCTCCAAGATCTTGAAAATGGGAAACATGTAATTTCCACTTGGCTCCAACTCCATGCTCAAACTTACAAAATTGGTAATCCAGTACATTCTATAAGATTAGTATACACTCTTGATTTTGAAAACTTGCTTTCTTTTATTTACACACACTTTAAACCATCAGTTTTAATTAACATCACCTCATTTCACATACAAAAGACTCTAAATTATTTGTCAAGCCTGATAACATTCTTTATTTTGGGTATAAATACTAACTTATCAATGTACAGCATATAAGTTTGGCTTAACTCCTACAGTATACAATGTATTCCTCAAATACTAATGGTCTAAATCATAACTGTCAGCACCAAAACACACAATAATGATGCCTTGTTACCTTATCACTGTATTGAAGGATTTTTCTGCCCTCCTTGTGTCAGCAAAATCCCTGCCCACTACAGTTAAAACACTGTTGATAGGTGCACAGTATTGATGTTTCTACTGTATTAAACCCAGGAAAACTAAAACATGAACTAGTCTTTATCAACAGACAAACACATGAGTAACTCAAAAAACACTGATGTGGATAATTATTCTTTAACAAGCTCATTGATTGCAGCAGACAGATTTAGCTAATTACCAAAAGAAGGAGGCCAATGGCAGAATAGAAAATAAAATATGCGCCTCAAAATTCTTCTGCTTTCAATGCTGTCACATAAAAGTTTGACAGTTTAAATTGCTTTAACCCACAAGCATTGCTGTGTCCTAGCTTGCTTAATAAAAAAAATGCTTCTATCCAAGCCTTACCTTTGGCAGTAATTTCTAAAATGAAATGGAAACCCATTTCATTCAACTTGCAATACGTGCCAAAGATTGAAACCCAGCTACTACAGATTTCAGCCACTGTGAGATTGCTGTGAAAGTCCAGATGAAAGTATTCTTTTTGTTTTTGGGAAGGAATACTGGCTTACTTCCCAAATGTTTTGTGGAGGTTTGGAATTTTTTTCCCCTAAAGTAAGGGGGGCCCACACTATTTCTTTTCAAAGACATCACAGCTAATTTGAAGTAGGTTATTTGCAATAATATAACTCTCATTTATACAGTTATGAGTGAGATCAACATTTGGACACAGGTAGACAAGAAAAGGAAGGGCAATCTACCCACATATCAAAAAGTGAAACTAGAGACAACGTTACAGGTGAACATGGTTGCTATGGAGAGGGTCTAGGTGCTAAGAAATAAAGAATAAAAATTGGAAGACTGTATAAACAGGTGTTAAAAAATATAGAGTGGAGAATCATAAGGTCTGCTTTTTCTTCTTCTTGGTTGACAGATACATAAGCCCCTTTCAGAATAACTGGCTGCACCTGAATTTTTTCTCCATGTGCACAAGGAACTGTCAGTTCAACAGTAACAAGCAAATAAAGAGGGGAGGGCTGTAATAATAGAATAGCCTACAGTAGATTTCACAAAATCTTAAGTCTTGGGATTCCCCAGAATAAAGGACACTTTTTTTTTATGCTGGGAAACCCTTGATAAGTTTTCATCTTCATTATCTGTTTTATATTTTTTTCCAATGCATCCAGATACTGGCCATGCACAACACTCTACAGTAACAAGTTCTAAAATGTTGGTTTTTAACAATCTGAAAACAAGGTACTTTTTGGTTTTTTTTCCTAATCTACCGATTTCCTAAGGTACCAAGAAATCATCGCTCAGCACCTATGTATCTGTACCATAAAATTTAATTCTAACACTACTATTTTTTCTCAAGAAGTCATTATTTTAATAACCCTCCATTTTAGCACCCCCCTATGTTACATTCCTCCCTTGGTCATCTTTCATTTCCAGCCCACTCCCCAGAAAAGATATTTTCCAAGTATTTTTCCCATTTAACAGCTTCCTCACTCATAAGCATATAATCCATCTAAGTTTATAATTTCACTTACCAAGCAGTACATCTCCAGTACATATAGATTAACTGCAAGAAATCTCTTCAGAGGACAACTGGCTAAGCTTTTGGCCCCTCAAACGCGAAGGAGCTGTAAAAAGGAACTAATGAACCTCTCTTAAGAGGGCACACACCTTTTTGTAGTGAGCATTACAAGGCACTAAGCCTCAGGGAACAGCCCTCTCAGGTGTTTTACATCACAGCATCTTCTCCAAGCTGTTGGAATTTTTCCCCACCATGCTGCACTGGAATACCTCACCCAGACACTGCTCACAGATATTTCCTATTAACTTCAAGAGGCACAGGATTAACGTTGCAAGGACCTCTCGCCTTTAACTTTGTATTTCCTCCTCGTGTTGACTTTTATTGCACGACACATCCTGTAAAAGGCATGTGATACAACTGGACAACTCAACTCTTTGTTAATGAAAGCTGGTTTTAGGATTCTGTCTGGGTATTTTTTGACAAGCATGTTAGAGAATTTCTACAGAGGAAGTTTTTGGGGTCTCTTTTGGGGGGGATGGCTCTGATCCGACTGACAGTCAGCTTGAGGTGACTGGAAAAAACCTGTGAAGATGACCTCCAATATTATTATTTCTTTTAGGCTCCATTGAGGGACTACCTTTCCAAGGTATTACTACCATGATTTAGCTCCTAATCTATCCATGTGAGGTAAAACAAAACCAACCCAACCCTCAAAATATTTAAGACACAGCAGACTGTGTCTAATCCTGGGTTCATTTCCTGTCTAGTGTTTTCAGAATAGGATGGGAACAATCCTAATACAATCTGGAATTCTAAATAGAGAAAAACAATGTCAAAAATCACAAACGGAGAGAAGGAAAAAAATCTAATGATGTGATTTCATGATGAAATCATGTAAATAGTAATATGGAATGGCAACACTAGCTTCAAGTCACAAAGCTGCTGTGGAACTCCCTAACCCAGTGAAGTTGCCACCACTGATGAGTGACTCTGCAAAGCCTCAAGGCAGGGATATGTTAGTTTTTGTCTAGGCTTGTTTTAGGCTGGCCTAGAGCATTATTTTAGCATCATGAGCTGTAACAGCAACTGTCTAATTATCAGGTAACTCCCACCTGATTTGATTTGGTTTAGCTTTGTGTAATGGTGTGGTGTAAACCTGACTGTTATTAGAATTTTAAAGTATTTTTTTAACCAATGCAAAATAGTAGCGAGTTGTTATTCTGCATCTAGCAATCTATCTTTGAATAGTATGCATAAAAATGCAGATAGAGGAGCGCAGTCATGAAATGACAGCAGTGGCTTTCAAAGTACAGACAGCACGCTCAGGACTGAGAAAAAATTATCAGTAGTCAATTATTGGTCACTAAAGGATGTGACCTTGGGATCTACATCATAAGAGAAAAATGAACAAGCATGCAACACTTGTAAAACATCATCTAGAATGTAATGTGGGACTCAAACCAGTGAAAAACAGAGCAAGGTGGACAGCACATTACAGCAAAATGTTAAATCAGCCTCAAAGGAACTGCAGAGGGAGGGGTGAATAAAGCATTTATAACATACTTGTCCTTGTAAGGAACTTAGAATGTTGGTGACAATGCAATCCATTCTTACCTCCATTCCTGCTTGAGCACAACTGAATCTGTCAAGGCCCCAGAGAGAGATACTGGATGGTAAGGATAACACCAGAGCAAAGCAGAAGACATCAGGGAGTGCATGTAGTGATTTTACATGTATTACTATTGAGACAAATCATATTATGATTTGTCTGTTTTCTTTGTATGTGGCAGAGCTTAAATAGTAACAATTTGATTAAACCGATAAGATTTCAGCCAGACTAACAATAAACTCCTTGCTTTGCACACAAGGTGTGGGGCTTTGATTCACATGAACTGCAAACACGGCAATGCAAAACTGTTCCAACAAATTGGTAGAGTTAATCTCGATTTAGATACAACTGCTAGCAACTCTACCATGTCTCACATGCTTCCAAGAGAAGGATAAGTCTATTTACTCTTTCTTCTCTACCTTTTTAAAAGTTCTAGGTTCTCTTCAGTATGCATTTGCCTTGAAGCTGAGCCATAGGATAAACAATTTTCACTTTAGCTAAACACCTCAGATTGAATCAAGTCAGAACACTCAGTGCTTCAATCCCAATGAAAAGAAATGAAATAAAACCCACCTTGTTACACACAAGGGATACATTCAAGTGCCAGGGTAGCTGACAGCTACCATGAATCCATATTATGACTATGCTGGGCAATATTTTTATTTTAATATCATTATACTTGTGCCTTGAGAAACGCTGTCCATATTTACAATCATTTAACAATTCAAAATTAGAAATAATATGTTTGGTGGGGTTGTTCTTTCCTTGGATTTTAATTTTTTTTTTTTTTTAGCTTTGTTTATATACATTTTGCTACTGCTATTCTGAACCCGGTCACATCTTGTGCAAGTGCAGCGAAAACAGATTTATGAAAACAATACAAAATATAACTCACTTCTTCTCATTGGGTAGCCACTGCAGGAATAAACTAAAGCCATCTGTTTGTTGCTATTCCTGCCATTGTGAGACCACATCCATACTTGATTGTTTCCCACGTACAAAAGCACAAAATTATCAGGCACTCTGCAGCACCCATTTCTTCTTCTGTAGAAGATCGGGCAAGCAGGCACAAAAATTCTCTATTAGAACAGGGCATGTGTGAGATCAGCAGTGGAACAGCATGAGCACAGTTGTGTAGTCCGTGCCCTACCTGGCACGTGCAATGAAAAGGCCCCTCATTTTTCATCAGTGTCTTAATCTTCACAAGTACAATTACAGCATTCCTCAGGAATGGTAAATACAAATTATACTGCTCTGCAAGACAATGATAAGCTCATTTTTATGTTTCAATGAAAATGAATGTATGGTTGGAATAACAAGACATTTATCCCAGGTTAAATGTTAGGATTATAAAAAAAAACTTTAGAAATACCTGCACAGAAATTCAATGTTTTCCAGTTCAGCATCTTAAAAAGTCATCTCATAAAACTACAGTGGAGACAAAAAAGTTGCTTTTTCTTTGTTACAATACTTTTTAGAGGCTAAAAAGAGATCAACCGTAAGTCATTTATACAGTTTTATTTTCCTTATAACATACCCTTTGGATACAGGTGATTGTTTAAAGGACACCCATCATATCATTTACCATTACACAACCAACACCTTGATGAAGTCTTCAGTGTGATTTAAAAGTGTGTGTTAAAGAAAATAAATTACAATCTATTAATTAACTTAATTATTTGGATAGTTCACCTCACATGTTCTCAATTAATTACAGCCTTCTATACCACTGTGTAATTGAAAAGATGAAGAAAAAGAAATATCCAAAGTGTCTGAAATCACCATGTTACTGATTGGAAGCCTTTTGTACTCAAGGCAGAACAGCCTATTGCTTAACAGTTTGGTTTTTTTTTTGGAAACAGCATGAGTTTATTACTGCAGACCCAGCTAGCAAGTGAGAAACTTCTGAATTTGAAACTCTTGAGCGTCATGCTTCCTTCCAGAATTATTTAAATGGAGATTTGCTACAGTTTACAGTTTATAAACTAAATCCCAAGGAGTCATACCTAATCCTCATATTTTTTTCTCCTATAGCTAGCAAACGAGTTTCAGTCGAGGTAATGTGGTTACAATCCATTTGTATATATTGTTTATCACAACAAATAGCATTTATAACAATGCACAGAGCAAGAAAAATACATTTTGCACGAGTTTTATATGTTTATTCTTCCTGAGACAGGGAGCCACTTACTCTGCCTTGCAGAACATTTAATCCTTTTTACTATTCAGATCCAGTAGGATTTAAAGATATATCTCACCTCATGGGGCAGGGCCTGAGTGTATTCCAAGAAAAATCCCACCTTAACCAGCTTTACAGCCCCAGCAGGGCTCCACTTCTGGAATGATTTAATCTGTTATTTTTAGAACTGATAATTATTTATTTTGACATACAATTTTTAACAACTGGCAAAGAAAACTGACAAGTGTATGAAATATTCTATTAAAAATTAGGAGAAGGATATGATTCCTTCCTCTTATTTTCTTACAGTGTAAGAGAGTAGGACTGTTTTGTACAGAGGACAGTATTTCTTCACATTCACTCAAACTGTCAGAGCTATACATGTATATATTTATTTATATATATATATATATATATACATACACACAAAATTTGCCCTTGGTGTACTAATTCCTTTTTTCTCTGCACATTAAATGCCTTGCAAGTTTTTAGGAGGCAGACATATTGGCAAGGGAAATGGGGCTTCTTCTTTAAAAACAACAACAACAAAAAAACCCCAAACAAACAAAAACCCAAACCAACACAAAAATCAAACTACAAAACCCCATCACCCAATTAAAAAAAAAAAAAAAATCCAATCTACCTGTGGGTTGTGGGTTTACTGCATTTGATATGAGCCACCTACCGTGCACCTCCTGTTTCAAACCTTTGGTACAGGTGTTAGTTAATTCTCTCTTTTGTGTGTAGTTTTAGACAATATTCTGTTTGAATTAATTGTTTAGTTTTGTATTCAGTTTTCTAAATCACAGCACTGTGTGCATTTAATTTATTCTTATTTTAATTTGTCTAAGAATCAGATGTTTAGTAGGCACGGGCTGTCTCACAAGGAGGGGAAAGGAGGACAGCCAAAGTAGGTTTAGGTTCCCTTGTTGAACTGATCAACACACACACACACACACACACACACACAAGAACTAAGCTAAAATATGGAGGAAAAAAAATCAAAGCAAAAATCCTAGTGTAGCCTCAGTAGATCAGCAGGTGCTTAATTGCTTAAAAAGAATTAGGAGGTGACAGACAACAGGTTTATACTAGACTTTCCCAGCATGGTGCTGAATTTTGAAGAACACCTTGATCAAATCTCTTGTGTTGGGGAAGGCCAGCATTAAAAGGGAGAGTGTTAAAATCTGAGAAGATGCAAAAGGAATACACAAAGCCTACTCTTTCTAAATGTTCTTTGCTGTAGCAGAAGCAGGCTGTTGCATCTCCATCCCATAAAGATGATCACATCACAGCCCGAGTAGTGTGAGGTCTGGCCACTGCTGGGGAGGTATTTGCAAGAGGGCAGGAAAAGGGATCTGTCTGCCCACGCTCAACAGGCCTGTGCTCTCTTATTTGTCTTAGAAAACCATACTGTGTTTGTACTAATCTATAAAAGGCTAGGATTGGAAATCTAGAAGTGACATGTCTCCGGCCATTCACTGTTTATAGCTAGACAGTTCATACAAAAGGGATTCAATACACACTGCTCACATAAAACTGTACTGAAATTCTTTCAGATTTAGAAGTATAAATCTGCTTCTTTGGAAAAAAAAAATCTGTTTGGCTAAGAAGACTTCTCATTCCTACCTTCCTGCTTTGTTGGCTCATCACATTAAAATTACTTTTTTTTTTTTTTTTTTAACACAGAAAGCCAAAAACAAAGCATAAAAGATATTTACATAATACTTTACATAACAAGCTCCTTTTGAGAAATGAGAATATTAAAATTTCAAAAGTACAGTCACAGCAAGTGGTAGGCGAGCAACGAAGATAAATCAAATCCTATTTCTTGCCATGCTGTGAAAAGACGGCTGGCTTTTAATCATCATGATGTGCCATATGTAAATTCCATCAAAGAAGAAGTTTGGTAAATGTTATATTTCATAACCACAGGGAAGGAAGCTATTTATAAACATCAATTAAATGATATAATATAGTCTAAAGCCATTAATAAGAAAACTATTAATCTAGGTAGACATTACTTTCCTACGAAATAGTTTTTGAAATACACTTTTTCAAATGCATATTTAACTAAGAAAGCATTACATCTTTTTCTACTCAAGGTCATTCTAACTTGTTTCATATTTCCTGTGATGCAAGTGAATTGTTCCAGAGAGAAAATAATACAAAATGCACTCAACTCAACTAAAATCACTTTCTCAAAAAAATCTGAGAATGTTTCAATCAGCACCTATGTTTTATATTTTGTCAGAAATCCACATATGTAGCTTAAATGTTAATTCATGTCGTGCTTTGCCGGCCACAGAAAATATTTGGAGATGCAAATTTCTTCATCAGAAGACAGTAGTGAGGCCTCACACCATAAACATCTGTTTGCAAGCCTCCAAAGGAGTAAAGAACCCACCACAATAATACTGTTGAGCTAGAATTGTACCTCTGTTGCATCAGAAGAAAGCAAACTAATCTGAAAACACTGAAAATCATTGTTTCACAAAATACCTAGAAAAGCTGCAATCACCTATGCTGTTGTAACTAAAGCTTTGGCATAGAACAGTTTACCTGCCCTGTCTCAAACGAGTATGGTAGACTGAAACCTGGGCTTTAAGGTCTAAATATGGAACTAACACTTAAAAACAGGATTTTCTCCCAGAGAGGGTGCTGAATTCAAACAGGTTTTAAACAGAATTCTCCACCAAAGCATGAGGGATAGCTAATGACTGCTGGGAAAAGCCTTCTTGCAGTAATGGAGCTGACAGGCTACTCACTGGATGCCCCAGGGAAGACACAAGGATACAATATTTTACTTTTCTGCCTAATGAAGGCATGAAGGAATTCATTTCTTCCTAATAGGCATCAGGCTTCAGACACAAAATTTCTAAAAGGCCATGGCAAAGGATACACTTAAAAACCTGAACAAAACAAGCAAAACCACAAATCAACCCCTCCGTCAAGCCCCCACACTTTCTAGATATTCTGTACTTAATTTACATCTTCCTTTAACTACAAAAAACTCAAATCTAGTTCACAATCTCACCAGAAAATTCATAGAACCCTGTGTTTGTTTTCTGTGACACAGGAACAAACGTTCTCAGTTACACATTTAAAACCAAAGGTTTTATTCTAATGACTTTTGTGAAGGGAGTAAAATATCTCTGTATTTTCAGCACACTCAGCAATGTCTGTGTGCATAAACTGAGACCTGTTGTATCTGCCTTGTGATTAGGAGAAATTTAATGCTTCATCTCTTTGCGATGTTTGTTGTTTTGTTATAACTGGTGTGCAGATTGAATGGCAGGTGATATTTCGTAAGATTTAAATAAGGTAAGAAATTAATCAAATTAATATATTCATTTTTCAAAGTACAATGAGTCATTTGCATAAAAAATGCAAGAGTCTGTAAATACACCATGAACTAAATTTCTTAAATTTTTTAACATTTATATATATATATAAAATATAGTTATACACACACACCTCCATTGCAGAGACAGCTTTTAAAACTCTGAAACTCTCATTAATATATAAAGCAGTTTGGACTGTGGAAGGGATAATTCTTACCCCCTATACACATCACAGCATGTAAGATACCACACTGCAACGTTCTGTGGGGGACCTACAGAGCTACTCACATGTCAGCTGCAAAGGCAGCCTCTGATCTGTCCTTCTAGAAAAGAAATATTCACTTACAATGCCCAAATTATATTCCAAGGGCAAGGTCTGATTCTGAAAAAGGAGTTAGACAGACCCTTATTCATTCATGGAATGCCATGGAGATCAATGAAAACCTGGTGGAGGGGACAAGATCTTGCCCCGTGGTTGCTTTGCAGAACTACAGTCTTACTGAAATGTAAGGCAACCATGATGTGGAGCTCCACATAGGAAAGAAAAAGACAGCAAAGTAACAGATCTACCAAGAAAAAAGAATAAAACACTGAAAAATTACCACAGGAGAGTTGCACTTAAAAATTCAGCATTAGGAGTTTCAGTGCTGCAGGCTAAATTCTATTTAATGATTTTGCCAGTGTATGCAACAATACAGTGAAACAAAATAAGCTGGTTTTGTTGGTCAGTAATTGAAAATCTATTTGTTGAAAATTGATTTACAGTGTAACAGGATTCAGCTACTGAAATTTGCTCCTGCGTAAGAAAGGACAGTCTTTTATTTACAAATTGGAGAGAACTAGCACTTACTAAAGATGCAACATAAAGCTGAAAAATAGGAACTCTAACATATGGTATGAATTCCCATAAATACAGGCATTTCAGCCAGCTGGAGCTGAGCTACAGTGCTAACTGCACAGGTTTGGCTTTGCACAGGGGATTCAAGAATTATTGGTATTTTAGTTCACATGCATATGGCCATTCCCACAGCACATGCGTAATTTCTTTTGTAAGCCAAAATTCTATTGTCAGAAAGTGAAAGAGAAGAGCTAAGAAATGCTACAGAGAGGTATAAAAATAATAATAATTAAAAAACCTGTAAGCTTTAATTGGAAGAATAGTAGGCAGTGCCTAAAACCACAGTCTACCTGCAGGAAACCTGGACTTTTAACATCACTTGCAGGTCTTAAAAAACAGTCCCTATTTTCTTCACAACTGTATGCACCACTTCTTGTGTGTACACTCTGTGTTAAAAGTCTGCTTAAAAGTAAGGCCTGAGTCTATATAACAATTTGCCCCATTACTCCTCTGCTTCAAAAAAAAGGACTGACCCTCACTTCCCTCCTGGTGGCAGAAGAAGACTTTGACCTTGAATTCCTATTTCTCCATATGCCCAGAACACCACTGATTTGGTAGCATGAACATATTCTGCTTAAGGTTATATATTTGACAACCTGTCAAACAAGGCAGAGGAGTGGCAAGCATGGAGCAAGCCCTACTCCATTCTGTATTCTGCCTGATAGTACTGAAACTTTACAGAGACACGTAGGCCAGTGCAGAAACAAATTACTTTGAATCCCCTATGTCAGCCTGCTATTCCTTATAATTGTTCAGAATTTGGCTACATACCCTAGGGAAGGCACTTGGAAGTTGAATTCCATGCTTGCTTCTCAATGTAACCATTTAGTGCAAAGAGCAACAGATCCTCTCTCCAGAATGGTTACACAAATGGGACCAAAATCAGTCTTCCACATACAACTTTTTTTTTTTTTTTAAGAGTAGTTTATGGATGTATGAATAAGCATGTTAGTGTATGAGGTTGCTCAACAGCTAAAATAAACTTTGAAAACAGTAACTGAATTTACTGACCTTTAGGAATTTGCTTATCCATTTGAGCCAGACTGCCAATCAAGGCTTGTGGTCTTAAAGATATTTTCTGCTTGGAGGGGAAGCTAAGGATAGAATCACTATTGCTTTGATACAGAATTCATTGTTATTTACAGGAAGCATATGAAAAACTCTTTTCTGAACACAACAGGAATCTTAGACTTGGTCTTGAGAAAGCACGAACATATCAGGAAATTAATTTGAAGAATTCTTTTAATCCACTTAAGAGTCACAAGTGTTTCTGTGACACTTTGCCACTCTTCTTTACTAGGTCTTTTCCACTTCTTTCCCATAATTTACAAATCTCCTTTAACATTTGCCTTGACATTTCCATACTATCTCACTGTTACCTCCAAGTTGTGTTTGCTGCAGTTCCTATTATTTCAGCTGTCTCCTCTGCAGTAAAGATCAATTTAATTTCAGGTTTCTTTTCAATGAGAAACCTCATTTAAAACCTCATATATTCTAGGAGGTACGAGGAATGTTTATTCTTTGCCTTTCTCTCTTCTACTTCCATCCTATTCCTACAAGTACACACAGCTTTGCATACTGCTTGCTCTCACAGAGCTGCCCTTGAAGACTTCAAATTCCTCTTTCATTTTTAAGCATCACTATTCCACGCCCTTGTATCTGAAAGCAAAAAATATTTCCTATTATGATTTTAATTCCTACAAGAGATATACAGCAACTCAAGTGTATCTCTATTAATCCAAGGAAAAAGACATTTGATGGAAAGAAGTGAGTGTAAATGGGGGTGTCTGTGAAGAGACAGGGGGAGAAAAATAGTTACATGTCAGCACAATGGGAATAGAAGCTACAACTCTATTAAACTCTTAATAGAGGTATTTAAATTAAAATACCCCTTTGAGTGAAATTCTGCACTAATGCATGTTACCTTAGACGTCCCCTGTCTCCTTTCCCTCATCCTACCAAAGAACCCCGGGAAACATTTCAACCTCCTGCAGTGTAGTCAGCAATCCATCCCATGACTGATTGACCCACATCACGATTGCAGCAGACCCTGTGGGTCAGCAGCAAAGGGAACCATGAAGCACTGAATCTGCACTTGATAAGGAGACGAGATAAAAGATTAGAGACAGATGAGGTGGATAACAGGCTCAGCTTCCGCCACCTCTTCTTGTGAACATTCTCAAACTGAAATATTGTTGAGAGCTCTTTTCCATTAATTAAATGGGAGCAGAGGGGATATATAACCTGTCAAGGTCTGAATAGCTCAACCTCCAACACTTTCTTCAACAGAAAAGCCTCACTTGAGAAAATGAGGTAAACATTCTTATTAAGCAGACTCCTGTTTCCTTCTTCACCCCCTTTTCCCCCATGCACTCAGAAGGAGCTCATAAGTATCACCCACTCTGGATACTTCAACAAGTAGTTTAGTCCGACAATGAAAAAAAAAGAGCCCTCAAGAACAAACAACATTTATTTCCATTAGAGGACTTTTCACTGCGGGAGTCACTTTGTTGTACTGAACAGACATGCTAAATCTGCTATTACAAAGTCACATCATTTTTCCAGAGAACAAAGTTGCTGCTTAAGCTACACACACCTATGTTTCTTTGATTGCTCGCTTTCAGTTTGCTTTTATAATTAACACCTGGTGCCAGCCTTAACAGAGAAACAAATGACTTAATGAATGAGAGCTGAATGTTATAAAAAAGGCAAAGTACTCAGCTGTGCTAAAAATGTGTTCTTGAATGTATATGCACACTTGAGAGCAGGAGAATATCCAGCTTTTTAGTGTCAATTTTCAGGGTTAGGTTTGTCAAAGGAGCAGAGTCTGACCAATAAAACACAGATAAATGACTGTCTGGGTCCTTCTGCATGTGCCCGTGGGCACTTCTTGGGCACTTCTTAGGCAATGAAAGAAATTGGCAGTAAAAGTAGCAAAATATAAAAACTAATTTTCCTCGTAAACCACAGAAGTTCTACTACCAAAGCTAGGACTTGCAATGCATTAAATGCTCTCCATGATAGTAACTGATTTCTTCAGTACCTCCAGAAATGGAAGGGTGTTCCTTAGGTCACAGATGGAAAGCAGCATCAACAAGAAGTCTGGTAAACAGAATGACAAGATATTTGACCTCTGTTAAAGCCAAACAAAGGTATTTACTAAAAAAGCCAGATTATCAGACAACTCCTGAAATTTTCTCCAATTTGAATAATGAAAAAATGACTTGCATGAAACCTATGATTGAAGCAAAGCTTGTTTCTGTAAATGTGAGATGTAAATTGTATTCAGGATACATCATATTTTCACTTATTTTCAAGAGAAACAATCAATTAAGGGAGTTTAATGAACTTCCCTCTACTTTTTATCAAGCTTTAGCTCTGGGGAGGGTAGATGGGAATGTTTCACCACAGGCATTTAGCCACCAGGTACTCAGTGGCAGATCCCAGTAAGCAGGATCTCTTAAGTGCTTTTCTTCAGAATTACATATCTGCAAACAAAAAATGACCTAAATCTTTTCCAAATTCTCAGAAATTATAGCCTAGTTTTCATGTTAATATATGCTTACCTTGTAGTTGTCCACTACTGTAATAAACCTTAAATTACAGGTAAATAACCTCAACTGAGAAACCCCACAAAATGCAGATGGCTTCCCAGTGAACACTGAGGTTTTACAGTCATAGCATGCAACCATCTCTCTCACAGCTTATTGAGTAAAATACAACAAAGGAGTATCAGAAGAATCCTACGTTTACTTCATCTTCAGGGCAACAAATTACAGAGCTGTACTTTTGTCTACCGATGCTTGTAATCCTTGACCTCATTTTAAATTAAAAGTTCAAACCATCAACAATACTGAGTGTTCCACCCATTTTTATGAAGAGAGCTGGAATAAAAGTTGCTTCATCAGAATAGCTGTGCCATACCTGGTGCTGCCACTCATCCTCCAGCTTCATTTGAGCTGTGCCAGTTAATAATAAATGAGATTTTGGCCTCCTGCACTGTTTGTGATACACACTTGGCAGAAGCAATAGCATTCCAAAAATCTACCAGGACTTTTTTTGTAGAAATATACAAATATATAAATTGGACCAAAAATAGTGTTTATGATTTTATACTAAATGAAGAGGAATTGCAAAGTTAACAAAATTATCATTTATTACACTACTTAATTTTTTAATTTTTTTTTTCTCTCAAAAACTTTTAAATGAAAAGGATTTTCAAGGACCACCCTAAAGAACAACAGCTTTTGGTGCAATCTAAGGTGTATAATACATATGACACAAAAGTAAGTGTGGATGACAGAGCAAATTATCATATTTTCCTGTCTATAGAGCTCTTTAAAAAGAACATTATTCTTTTGACAGACTTGCATACTCAATTCTCCTACTGTCCGCAAAGGCTCACTCCCTCTTTTAAGACAGTTGCAGATTTGGCAAATCCTCCAGGTTTTGGCAGAGGTTTATTTTCTACTCTAAGGAGTAAAAAAAAAAAAAAAAAAAAACAAACAGAAAAAATGGAATCTGGGGGTCTTAGAGGAAAATCAGACAGCAGTTTATGTCACAGGGAGCTGAACACTCCTGGAAGACTGGGATTGCAGGGACATCAGTTTATAAACAGGCACGGACGGGGCAGGTGCTGCTGCAGAGATGTTCTCCCACGGTGACTGTGGATCTGGCACCACCCTTAGTTTCTGATGGTAAATTATGTGATTTTTGAGGACAGAAGTGCAAGGTACAGCGTGACACAACCAGTAGGCTGGGTGGGACATTCCCAAGTAGACTTCCCTGCATGTGCATGTATAAACTGACCACCACTGAACGAAATACAGAGGACAGAAGATGTCACATGAAGAACCTGCATTCAGAATGGTAATGGCTAACAGACCATGATGTTTTGCAGCATCCTGCTTTTCAAATGAAACCATAAATTAGAGAAATGTCCTTTGAAATTCAGCATGCACATAAAGACAATCTGTATTTCTCTGTCTTCTCTAACTGGTTATTTTTCACTGCTGATTCTTCCTACAGTTAAGTCTGAAAGTCAAGGCACTTTGCCAAAGTGCATATTACATCTGAATCAATTTAGATGCATATTCAATTTAAATAGAGCACCTGAGGTATTTTGGTGTATTATCTTTACACAGATTATTGTTATTTGATTTCTTTATGTACCTGTTAAAACACACTTAGAAGAGAATCAAAATAAATAGGTCAAAACAAAGACTTTACAAGTGGGGACAAATGTGGATCTAATACATCACTCAGGAGAAAACAAGTCATTTGTTTTCTGGTATAGGCCTTTTTTACTCATCTAGAAAATCAATTTTCAACAATAAGTGTTAAAAATAACTAAACATCCAGATAAGGAAACGTAATGATAAAGAGAAGGATTTCTGATTACAGGGTTATATGCTAACCTTTTTTAAACTTTTTTCTGAATATCACAAACTATGCTACTGTGTTCACTGTGAACACCTTTCAGCCTCAGATGGTTTGCATGGTTATCAAACCTTTACTTCCCTTCTACCTGTTATTACTAAATTGAATCACAGCAAAATTAAAATGACAGAAGAGGGCATATTTAAGAATTCAACATGCAAACATCTGCCAGACTCACAAAAGAACAGTGAGGGCCACAGAACTGAAAAGGAAGAAATAAAATTTTATGAGCTGTCTCTAAAACAGGAGATATTAAATAAGGCTGTAGAGTTATGTGAAAAAGATAAAACATAGATAATACACCTAGAGACATGTTAGCCAATGACTGTTATGTGAGGTATATTGAGACTATGTGGCCATAAAAACTAAATGCAAACAAACCTGGAACAGATAGCATGGACCCTCTAAAAACCCTCCAAACACCCCACCTCATCACCTATGGTGATTCTAGAAGCCTACTGTAAAAATGTAAACTTAAATTGCTGGTGATTGAATTGAAAATGCGGCAGGTCAGTGCCAGACTGCCTCATCTTCCAAAGACTTAACCCTAAGATGACACCTGCAAGGTGTTAGACTGAATGATCCTTAGGAGTCCCTTCCAGCTCAAGATATTCTATGCTTCTCTAATCTTATACTGACCCACTGAAGCTCATGACTTATAAAGCAAAGGTTTTAATTCCAGCCTCACTACCAGACTGAGATCCAGAGAAGCTCTTCAGTACAGACCTCTGTCGATCCAGTGAACACCCAGACAGGCTGAAGCCTTCCACGACTTCAGGCAGTTACTTTGAAGGCATTAAGTACATGTTAAAAATGAATTGCTGCAGCAGAGCCTGTGTGAAGAATGAAAAACACAACAGGAGAAACCTGGATATTTCTTGAAGAGTTTTCCCTCACAAGCTTGATGTTGCCACCGCGATGGAGTGAAAGGTAATTAGACTGATTAACTGAAAATCATTGAGGAGCTGTCATTGGCTCCTTTGTCAGTGCTGCACAGTGCCAGGATCATTCTGCTTTGCAAATACCAATAAAGAACACTTAATGAAGAGAGGTGACTAGAGGATGGATCTATTTTGGGACTTTTTGCACCATAATGTGGAACTTTTGCTATCAATTCTCGAAATATATTTTATATTTTAAGGAGTAGTTGCCACCTTCCAAGTTTCAATTCCTTCATATTTCATATTTTGCCAGAACTGAACTATTTTTAGAAGAATTCTTTTTAAAGAGAAATGAACAAATGACCAGCATTTCACAGAAGAGTTTTCAGCAGTGAGTCTTCCTGTGATCTTTAGAGGAGTGCATAAAAGAAAAAAAAAAAAAAAAGAAAAAAAAATCCCTTTACTTCTTCAAGTGGTAATATCAATCCATTATCTCGTGAGATTTTCTTCTAAAAATGCCAGAATTGCTATTAGGTTTTCTTGGAGCCTGATATATATCTGGTCAATAACTGAAATATTTGGCAAATTTTTCAACAAAAATAGCAAGAATATTCTGGGAAAAAAAGCTCTGGTTATGTAGACTTATATACTGAAATATAAAATTTAAAAGTTATGGGTTGGGTGTCTTACAGCATTTAATTCACTTATTTGTTTGCAAGTGATTTTACTCTCCAACTCATCTTCCCCATGAATAATAATATTTGCAAGAAAAACATCCTTAGACAACATTGCTAAAATATTTGCTGTATTCATTCACAAAATATTTTTATTGATGTCAAACCAAAAATCCTAAATAATCCTAAGAACCTCACTGAGCTTGACTATTTCTAAGTGATTGTATCAAAACCTACTGCTACCAAGACTAAGTAGTTGAGATCTTACAAAAAACTAAAAAAAAAAAATCCTTTGAGGGAACGGTTCTTAACTGTCTATTTATATTTAGGCATGAATTTGAACTTCATCCATTATAAAGAGACATAAGCTTATTCTCTAAGTCTTGCTGCACTGTTTGATAAGAAGGCAGGCAAAACATTTGGTGGCAAGACAAAGAAGCCTAAGACAATTGTGAGTTAGCACTAATTGAATACAGAACAACTACAAAACCAAAAAAATAACAGTATTTTCCTTATAACCTTCAGACACGTAGGAATTTTTGGATTCCTATCAAAGTCCTCACATTTGTACCTCTATCCAGTGCTAGGCATTTGGCAGTAACTTTGTAATAAGTCAGAAGAAGACAATAAATGTCAGTGCCTGAATTAGTCTTGACAGCTTTTAACAAATCTGTAAGAGGACAAAAGAAATCGAGACTTTCGCTTCCCCTACTTCAAAAGGACTTTGATAGGAGAAAATAAGGCACCCCACAGAAAGAATTTCTCAGTACTAATGAACAGTTTCTAGGCAGGAATAAGTTACATTATTGACTTACATGGCTGGAGTCAACACCTTGACTTTAAGGGAACATCCACACTGCTAAATGAATGTGTGGTGTCAAAGTGATTATGCCTTTTCAAATGTTAACCAGCAACAGAAGGTGCAGGCAGGGCCTTTTAACGTGAGCGACCACCATCCCACCTTACAGTGTTTGGCTTGAACAGTTTCATCAGAGATCTGTGCCTTCATTCCTACTATCACTTGGGTGGGACCACATTAGCAATGACCTGCTATTCCACCCAGCAAGAATTAGAACTCATTGTAGTACTGCTCCTTTCTATACTGAACTTTGTCAAAGCAAGGCTTTAAAAAAAGAAAAAAAAAAAAAAAAAGGAAAAAAAAAACCCAAATAGAATTTTCATGACTGGGTGACAGCAATGGAATGGAAAACGAAAAAAAAAAAAAAAAAAAGGAATTCTTGAATAGTCAAATCAAGGGGAACAAAAAGAGCACTGATGAAAAGTTGAATGACTCAGATGAGGAAAAATTAGTCGACTGTGTTCCACCACCACAACTTGCTTTTTCATTTGAAACCCTATGATCCGGAAAGCAACATATTTGCATTTACTTTTTAATGCATTAATAGCAGCTTAATTTTGAAGGTTTCTTCTTAAATAATCTAGTTAAAAATTAATTGGCGTTTGATTGATATAAAACCAGTTTTGATTTAGCTTTCTAGCCTTATTTCTACTAAACTTGTATGATTTAAAAAGTAATATATTTTCTTTAATTATTATCACAACAGTACAGTAGTTTTGCTGGCTTTTCTACTGAATAATTTGATCACCATAGAAATGAGCTTTGCTTCATCTTGCTACTGATTTGTGTGTACATGCATTAAGATTTTATAGTCTTTCATTTTAAGCTAAATTATAATATAATAATGTGTCCCTTGTCCAGGACAGTGCAATGTGGCATTGCTTTTGGAGGAATTCTGGACAAGGATTTTGGGTTACCATGCCAGCAATCTAAGAAGTAAACAGATAATTTCAGATTACTGCCTGTCATAACATATAAAGCCACAGCGTAAGCAAATGTGCAACAAAATCTCTGTGAAAAAATAGATTTTCATTTTCTTATTCTAATAATTTAACTTGAAACAGAACTGCAGAAGATCCGATGTTGCCCAAGAGAAAGGATTAATTACTTATTAAAGCTACATAACAATTATTAAATATACTTTTGAAGGACATAATTAATTTTTTCTCATTGTACATGATATCAATAAGCAATTTTTAACTTTGTTTTTCCCTTTCTAATCGCTCATCTACTTAAAGAAAATCTTAAATTCGTTGATCATTTAAAGAAACATACATAGAAACTCTCACACAAGAATGTTAAATTCGGAAAAATGAAGTAAAAAAAAAATTTTTTTGGCAAAAGGAACACCACATTTTCTATACAACCTTTCATGTGATTCCACATGCATATTTAATACAAGTGCATGCTTGAACAACTTAATTTTATCTTGGTGTTTCTGCACGACTCCCTCTTCATTCATGACATTAGACTGTTTACAGTGGGGGAAAATATTGGTGTGCTTTTAATCTGATAAATCTACTTAGAGGAGTCCTGAATTTCATTGAAGCTTTGGAGTGCCAAGAAATCTTATAGACTGAAGGTGTTTTATTTTACTGGTGAAGTCAATTCTTACGTTTAAAGATGCTTCCTAAACTAGGGGTAGAGTGTAAAAGGAAGGATTATCCATTATCCGTCTACCCATTTTTATCACAAAGAGACCATTCACAATAGGTACAGAGGCAAAGTTGCCCTAATGTAACCTCACATATAAAACCACTGCTTATAACGTGCTTGGATGTGAAAATGATACGAAAACCCAAGAATCTCTGCAAAACATACAATAATTTAGAGCACATGCTGTTGTCACAACTTAAAAGTGACTGAAAATTGCCCTGGAAATTATGGCTAATGGATTATAATACCCCTTGTCACAAATTATCTAGAGTAGTTTTGGTTAAGCTTCTTGTAGCTTTATATAACATTATACTGCATTAATATGTTATTTCATCAAGCTGCTCAGAAACCTCTATTAATCTTAATGGACCCCCCCCAAAAATAGATCTCTTAAGAACTTTGATAACACCTCTTTCAATACAGGTATGCTGGGTTTGGCTGGGATAGAGTTAATTTTCTTCCCAGTAGCAGAATAGGGCTGTGTTTTGAATTTGTGCTGGAAACAGTGCTGATAATTCTGAGATGTTTTCCTTCCTGCTGAGCAGGGCTTGCACAGAGCCAAGGCCTTTTCTGCTTCTCACTCAACCCCAACAGTGACAAGGATGGGAAGGGGCACCAGGAGTTGGGAGAGGACACAGCCAGGACAGCTGACCCCACTGACCACAGGGCTATTCCATACCATATGGCATCATGCCCAGCACACAGAGCTGGGGAAGAGGTTGGCAGGGGGGAAATGCTGCTCTTTGTTATTTTCCTTTTATTTACAAATGATGATGATTATTATTATTATTTTTATATCATTTCAACTGTTAAAATGTTTTTATCTCAACCAGTGAGTTTTCTGGCTTTTGCCCTTTTGATTCCCTCTGTTCATCCTGCTGGGAGGGACTGATGGAGTGGCTGGGCGGTGCTTAGTTGCTGGATGGTGTTAAACCATGACAGTAGGTCTAACAGACCCCTACTTAGCCCCAGAAGTTATACCTTATTACAGAAAATAAACAGATACTTGACAGAGAAGCAGAGTCAATGTGTGCCAAAGAAAACCCCACATGAAGCCTGGACTGAGATATCTACAGTCAAAGAAATTCTAGAATTTCCTACTTCCTCATAGAACCCTAAGATAAAATTTTCAGGTATTGCAAATAGACTGACCTTAAACATCAGGGTGAAGATAGAGGCAAGAAAAGGAGCTGCTAAATCACCCTTTATAACTTCCTAAGTTCTTTTTGGGTAAAAACATAATCATGCAGAGTTATTAATGGTAACAATTCTTCAGTTATTAAAAAATTCAAACAGCAAAGTAACTTCAGGTTGCACAGTCAGCGACATGCTAACAAACACCTACAGCTACCCTCATTTTTCGCCTGTGCTTGTATGGAGAATTCTAACAACATTCAGCAGATATTGGCATTACATGGGATGCTCTTGACTGCTGTATCTGCAACAGAAACCAGGATTTGCACACAGGTAGTAGCATGCCACTCCTTGAAAGAAGGGAATGGTACTTACAAGTGCACTTGTTAACAGCAAGAAATATGGGACACCTGCTCTGCAAACGAATTTAAGAGAATTGCACTGTACAATATTCTGGGTTTAATGTTCCATATAGAAGAAGAGTGGTTTTTTTACCAAAAACTTTCCTTTGCTTGATATCACCCCCATTTTATTTATCTTAAATAAAATATATGCTATCGTGCATTTACGGTAGGAAACAGTGACTGTCTTAAAATTATCTTAGTCTACACTACTTGCCAGAACCTACACATGCAAAGTGAATTAAGGTATGGATTTCAGCACTCTCATTAAAACTCTTCATATGGTGTGAAAGGGAAGAATGATGAGAAACTTTGAGAAGGTCTTGTAGTTCTGAGAAGATATCAGTCTATGCAGTTTCATTAATTCACCAAGAGGAGAAAAGAATGGCTACTAGGGGCAGGGAGAGATGGAAGGGAGAGAAGGGAAAAAAAAAAAAAAAAGAAGACAAAAGCATGAATTTCCCTACAGTCAGAAGAATTTGGGGAATAAATCAGAAACTGGTCCAACTGCCATCCTTGTCAAACTTAATGATGTTTTCCACAATTTGCAGATATCAATTTCATCAGAGATACACAATTCAGAGTTTCAGAAACTGCACTGCAACTTTACTACCATTCATCTGCTACAGGTAACATGGTCCAAGATTAAAACAAATAGCATATTACACTTAAAGGAAGAGCATCTGCTGGAAGTACACTGCAGAACAACAGATGTTGCTACATCAAACAACTATCAATCTTATGCTGATCCAGTGGCACTGACAAGGCATTCAAAATGCAGCTGGACAAGGAAAGATTCGCCCATCCCAATGTTATTCACAGAAGAACTCTGAGTGATTTAGCAATACAATCTTGAAATTTCTGGACATCTCACCAAATCTTACCTTTAAAAAGCCATTTAGATTCATCACAGCAGCCTTTCTAGCAGTAAAGGACTTGTGCTGTTTACTTGCCTTTGTGTACCTGTAGGATTTTATCCCAGTACCCAACAGTCCAGACACTGTCACAAAAAATGGCAGTTGCTCAAATGTGAATACAAGACTATTAAGGACACACCAGTCATTATAAAGTCATTATAAAGTAGCATTTTAAAGGGATGATACAATTAATAAAAGAAAGACTTCTGTAATTGTTCTGATTGTTTTCAAGATGCTACACACTATCTTGCTGGAAAACCACCATATCAAGGGTCACAAGAGTACAGATTATTTTTGAGGGGGGAAATATAAAACTGTTTCATTAAATTTTGCAGGAAAATCTTAGAAAGCTGGAGATGATAGACATTCTAGTACTGAATCTTGTCTGAAACTACTCAGCTTATGGAGTCCATTCTATTTTACTTCAATAATCACATCGATAAATGAGGTCCGGTTGTCTATTCAAAATACAAGACTCTTCCAGAAGTTATGTCCGTAAATCTTGACTAACACCAAGGATGTAAAAGGAAAAGAAATTTTTTGTTTGTTTGTTTTTAAAGTTGTCCATATTCAGTATTATAATCAAAGAAAAAAAAAATCAAGTTGGATGAAGAGCTGTTTTAGCCCAGAAAACCCTAAGGGACACTTTTGTGTGTGTGTGTGTGTGTGTGTGTGTGTGTGTGTGTGTGTGTGTGTGTGTGTGTGTGTGTTTGTGTGTGTGTGTGAGAATTAATAGGTTATAACCTGTACTAATATAAATATTTTGGTATTTCAGAATCTTCCTACTTTAATCTTAATATTGAGAACTACATATGCAGCTTCATATTTTCTTACCATTTGCATCAAACTGTTTTTACTCCTTCCTGTTCTCCTTCATTTATTAAATCATCTCACAGAGTGACCTGTGTGATAAGGTCAACAAATACTGTTGTCTTCATCTTAATCTTTGCAAACTGTTGTCTTTATCTTTATCTTTGCAAACATACAGACAAACAAAATACATCCAGTATGGTAACAAAATGAACTAAATAGTTTTCACACAGGAAAAGTAGAATATAACCCAATAAGACGGTAGCATAGAACATAATTTTTTCTATCATACTGTCAAGGCTTGTTAAAGATTTGTTAAAGTTGGCTACTTTTCCTTCAGAAATCAAATGTTTTATTGTTTCAGACACTTTTCATATGCAATCTGATGTTCACATACATACATACACAATTATAGTCCCATCATGGGCTTCAGATACCTGAAATCTGTTACCTTGATGTAGCCGGATTATAGTGAGAAACCTGATATTCTCTTACCTAGAAAACAAAAGAAAAATTGTTTTAGATTAACTTATAGCATTGTTCAAGTCATATATTTTGCAAATTAAAGAAATACACTGGACTACACACAACCAACAGATTAGGTTTAGGCTATTTAGTTGCAAAATGGTCTTTAGTATTAAATCAGTCCAAGAGATTTGACAGCATCTCCTATCACAGCTTTTTAATTTTCTCTCCTTGGATGAATATAAACTGAATCTTTTTAATCAAGTAATGTCATAACTTGCAACAGAAGTCCAAGTTCCATGTTTGTCTATTATCTTGGTGTGATTCAGGTTCCCATCTTTCAAAGGCAGTTTTTATACACCTCACTCTACATTGATTTTTTTGTTTCTAAGGATATTACCCAAAAACTTGGGTGTTATTTTGTCTTCCATTTTCTTTTCCAACAAAGCCGGCCAATGATGACAAATGTACCACAAGTTTTCGTCAGCAGCACCTTAAAGCTCGAGGAAGGTCTGAAGAAGCAGTGGTACATTCTGTTTATGAAGTGTATAAACTAGGAAATAAGAATGTTTTCAAACCACCTACCCTTCAAATGGTAAGCATCCTTTTAAGCAAAGTAACTAACAATGCCAGCAACAGAGCAGTTACAAATTCCTTCAACTGCTTGTTGAGGAATATATATCCATATATATATATGGATACTGAAAGTTTATTCCTACAAGCTGTTTATTAACACTTGTGTGGATTCCTGGGGTCTCAGTCAAGTCTACAACTGTTCACTTTTCATCAGGGTTCACCTTATGAGAACAGTAAAATAAAGTATCCCATAACATAGAGGTGCAGCCATATACCATCAGGTCTCACTGTGCTATAAACTACATTTTTAGGTGAGGGGGGTTGGAAAACATAAATAAATTATAAAGTGCTATCACATTTATGATTTTGCAACAGCTTCAAGAAATCCCACAAAAGTGTTGAACTTAGTTTAACTTCTTATGAGCAACACAGCAAGAATGAATATATAAACAGCCAAATTAGTATTGCCTTCAACATGAAAATGCTTAGAGATAAGTTGAAATCCACCAGTACAATATCTCTTTCAGATCTGTTGTGGTCTGTTAGAAAAATTACTTCAACATCTTTCATTTACATTGCCATTACCTTTCCATTTAAACTAGCTTCACTGACACAGGGAAATCCTGTCCCCATACGACTGCCTCGCTGGTGATTTTCAGTTCTGATCACCTCTCTCCTTCTGCATTACATAGTGTCTCTGCCTTTTTAAAGGTATCCATATGTTTCAACAAGCTACCATTTCTCACAGGAGGTACAAAATGTTGACCAAATGCTTGGTCTGAAGGCTTTTAATACCTCCCTGTCCAACAGCATATGGCAAAAGTGTCCTTAATTAGCCTGTGAAATTATTACTACCTCTTATTCAAACAAGCACTGTCATGTTTCAAGACCATGTTGACAGTGTGGATACTAAATGAACTCGGGCACAAAACCACTTTAATCACCAATGTATGTGCAGTTTTACGAATTACATGACCTGCATGTCCCACCCCGTGGCACAGCTGGGGAGGAAGGGCAAGGGGGCCAGCTCGGAGGCTCTGGCTCTGCTGGCTTTGGACAGCCCAGGGGTAGGACCACTAGGTCCCCTGGATGCCTCCTTCGGCTTCTCTCTTCTTGAAACTTTATAGTTCTCTCTCCTTTACCCTGTGAGTCTCTCACACAACCAACAACTGTGTATCTGCTTATTTCTTCCTCCCCACAGATGCCACAGTTTCTTCATGCTCTGTTTACGTAGCCGTGCGCTGACCCCAAACATCCTGGTGATGCTCCCCACTCTAAACTTCAAACCATTTAAACTTGAAAACAGCTTTTGGTTTTCTTCTTAAACTGGATCATTTAGACAGATCTGGGTTAGTTTCTGGTAACAGCAATGCTTGAAACGACCCAACAGAGAGTGTGATAACTCTCAGTAGGGAAAGGAAACTAGTTTTGCTGGCAGAGGATCCCAACCTTTCCTTTAACCTAGTTCTGTTTATCCATTAGGCAATCTAACTGATTTTCTTAGGGAATGGCTATGGGACAGGAAAGATAACATTTTTTTTTCTCCATTACTAAAACCTGAGGAACTGAACTCTCTTTAAAATGATTTTTTTTCCCCTGATCTCTTTGTTAAGTTCATAGTTTTTTAGAAACTAACTTAGCTTTGATTTTCCTTGATAATTGTTACTCAGTTGGGATGAGTCTTGGAGGGGGAGAGGAGAAAGAGAGAAAAAAAAAAAAAAAAAAGGAAACATTTCCAATGGTAAATGTTTTCTTGTGCTTGTTTCTCTGATTTTATTCTAGAGAAAAGCTGCTTGGCTTCATCCCCACAACTTGCAATAAGGGTTTTATTACTCTTGAAGAACTACAGAATATTCTGGGAAGAATATAAACTATTAGGGTTTTTTTAAACAACAAAGTATTTAAATTTTAAATGTCAATGTGTTTTATTTAGAGGTTGCTAAATACCTTAGAGAAAGATGCAAAAGTGCTATAATCTGAAGATATTTCAAGATAAAAATTTGGCCTTCCATCCAAGCAAGCCAATCAGGCTTTGAGAAAGGAAGACTTAGCCACATGGATGTCCTGCTACTGAAAATGTGATGGATCTACACATCTTCCCTATTCAGTGATCATGACATTTGTCTAAGATAAAAAAAGAGGAGCTCCAGAGGCAGACTCCTTCTGTTGCATCCTTCCATCCTGTCTTTTACACTCCTCTTATCAAATAGCAGAATCAAAAATGTGTTTATCTTAAGATTTATGTGTATTTTTCTGCTTGTTTTAATGACTGTCAAACCTGCAGCCATCAGCACTGCCTCATGTTGTGTGAGAGAAAATTTAAAATGGTGCTTGGAAAAGAGTACCAGTTCTAGGAGCATATACGGGGATTTACTGCTTCCATCTGAAATACCGAAACAACACCTGTAAGTTTTAGTAGCCAGGACATGTTTTATAGGAAGAAAGGAAAAAAAAAAAAAAGGAAAATAAGCATGGAATAGAGTATTATACCCTGTATTTTCAGCTGTAAAACTGAGCAGCAGATGTTGGTGAGCAGCCAGCAATTTCGATTTAATAATTAGCAAAGGATGTGCTTCAGTGTGGGACAGCAAAATGGCACTGACATGCTCTGATTTGACACAGTCAAAGGAAACAAAGAAACTAGGGAGAATTCTGTGAACACAGACTTAAGAAACAGGAAATGGTATAAGGAAAAAAGCATCACTGGAGACTTTTATAAAGCTTTAGAGTTCATTTCCATAGGATTTAAAGAGATCAGAGCTTTACAACTGAGGTGTAAATTGGAAGTTATAGGTTCTATGACCAATGATAAGCCAGGAATAAGCCAAGTTCAACAAACACCTGACCAGCCAGCAATCAACAGCAGTCCTTATGGCATGGCACAGTATAAATTGGTAGCCTTGAATAAATAGATACATTGTCCTTAAAACCCAGTACGTAAATCCATTATAAAATAATCCACAGTAACAAAACCCCCCATGATTTTTAGTTGTGGTCACTACTAATGAGTCAAACTACAAAATCACCATCCTTTCAGACAAATTACTTATTTAAAAATCTTAGAGTTAGTAGTTTTATATATTCAATCTTAGTAACCTCCTTGTTAGTTTCTTAGCATAGGTTAATCCTTTGAGCTCAAACCCAGAATACAAAAAAAGAAATCTTTTCATCTTCACCACAGTTCTGTAGACTGCACAGAGTACAAGACTTGCTCACAGCTCTCAGGCTAATCAGGCCTGCTTGTATGGTATGAATTCTCCTTGAGCTCGACTTTGAGTTGACTTGGAAGTTTATGAGCTGAAAAGCAGCTAAATTTAGCAGAACAAAACAAGCAAATGACAGCTAGAGAAGCATTAGACCCAAGTCTGTCCATTCAATTAACTTGCAGTTTTACCCACTCTTCTGTTTAACTGCTTTGTCTAAACTTTGACAGAAGTACCATATGATTCAATCTATCTGATGCACAATAATAAGATAAATATCTGAGATAAAGACAAAGTACCTAATTCAGCACAACAAGACCCAGGTAAAAAAATAAAATCTCACTCAAATTCTTGCCATTTTAGTTGACCTTTAAATGTATGCATTTGCTCCTTACTGGGTATTTTAAATTTTGTTATTTTATAAAGACAGAAACAAAATAAAACTCAGGCAGCAGAATACTCAAGAACTGAGCTAAGGAGCAAATGTATAAATTATAGAACTCTTCAAGGGAAAAAGGCATAGGAGACTTACAGGAGACTGACAATTCTTTTGTTTCTTTATACTATCTGATAGAATTCCTCAACCCAAATAACATATGAACCCCATGAAGATAGGAAATCAGGCCTAAACAGGATAAAGTGATTCCTCTGTCAGGTCCTGCAGCATCATCCTCAGTTACTTCAAAGAACTCCCACTTGCCTTCTCAACCTTTCAATCCAGGTTTCCACTTTAAATGTTGCTTGAAATACAGACTGATCAAATAAGAACACAAATCAAAGATCATTATGGAAACTACAGAATCCTTTTATTTTCAGACAGGTTTTTTTTTTTCATTATTATGAATATGTAAGTTCTCAGTATAGAACTACTGTAACTGCACTTTTCTAACAAAAGACTATGAGAGCCCCCTTCTCACTTCACAAGTGAGAGCAGAAGCAGGAAGGCGAAATGTGCTGGGTGAGTTTAAGGACGATGACAACAATCCTTCAGGAGTTTGTTTATGTAGAAGGGTGCTGGTCAGTCTTGACTCCTCTAGAGACAAACATACTTTGCCCTTTGCCTTTTTTATTTTTTTCCCCAGAAGGATGGAGCAGAGTGACTATATAGGATGCATTGTAAATGTACCCAGGCCAGGAGGACCCTACAGCCCTTCTTCTGTACCTGTATTAACACTGTCAGGGGGAATCTACGCCCTGTGTCTAGTTTGCCTCTCTCTATGGTGAAAACACAAACAAAAAAGTGATTTGCATCACCACTGTGCATCTGCTTTAGTAAACACTTTCTACTCATGTCCCCCCAGAGTTCCCTACTGTTGTAGAGATTCTTTCAGTAACGAAGCTAGCTTAGTAAAAATTACAGCTGGTCACTTTCTGTAAAATAGATGTGAAGTGTGTCAGGTTTTTTATCTTAGTTGATGTGTCTACACACACTGCACTTCGAACACAAAAACTACTGAGCTTGAGCTAGAGAATTTCCAACAAACCCATCGAGGTGCTAATTTTCTCAGAGGCATTATATCCATAGCAGGTCTGGGCAGATACTTATGGTGAAAACAAAATATGTCTTTTGACCCAAGTACAGTCCTACTCCTGTTCTCTAAATTACAGAAACACTAGAACAATTCAAAGAAAACAATGAGAAAAATTGTGTTATATCAGCAATCCTACTCTCAAAAAAGATGAATACACATTCCATTAACTTTATTTATTTGCATCTGATCAAGGTCATTAAAGTTTGCTGAGCACTTCATGCACACAGTATTCCAAAGCACATGCAATAACCAAGTCTTATTTTCCACAATTTAAATGTAAGCATTAACAGCATTAATTCTTCTTTAGAAAATGATTTTCTGACGAGTTTTGAAAGCTTGGATGCAGATGTACTTATCTGTCCTTTAAAGCCAAGATAAACAACAGCACAAGCACTTTTTTTGCATGCATGGTTGATTTTCAAATCATGCCTTGAGACAAACTAATAATTACATATAACTAGAAACACAGGAAAATGTCCCTAATTCACACTACTGACAGGAAAACCACTGCTAATGCCTAAATCAGAGGAAGAGCAAAAATACATTAAGAACAACCCAAACAGCATAGATATAATGCCTCACAAAAAATGGTTTGTACCTACAGTTTTCCTTCAGTCTAACCTCCATTACTTAGAACAATACTTCACCAGGGTATTAACCAATTTACCATGCCACAGTCTTGTAAGAAGTGTTAGTAGTTATCACAACCACTTATTCTTTGCTTAAGGACTAAATAAACAAAAAATTTAGTTGGTAGTGTTTTAAATGCCTATGTCAAATTAAAAAAAAAATAGTGGGGTTAAACTGAAACATCTAATTTGTCTGAAATACTGAGATTTTTCTCCATCTGAATTTCACAGTTGTTCTATTACGTAGATTTAACATCCTGACAGACAGGCTTGCAGCCTTGTCTCTCAAAGCCTTGAAGGATCAGATGTAGACTCCCAAATGCAATTTAGGGTAACAGCCTAATTTACACCTTTACAGATATCAGTGATCAAAAGCTTATCTGTTAACTCTAAATTCTGGAGCAGGATTTCCATTACTTTCATGCTTAAATTGTAAGGTAGGCAGATCAGAAAACTACAGGTTAGGAGAGCCCTGATATTCTGGGTAAGTAATCACATATTAGATCCTATTTCATGAGTTTCTTTTGAAATTATGTAGAAATTAAAACAGTGATAATTGTCGTGTGTCGCATACTGTTTTGCAAAACTGCAACAAGTCCCTTTATTAAATAGCAACCTACAAAGTCTCAATATCATTTTACACTACAAACTATACCTTACATTTATTCTAAGAATAAACACTTGGAAAATAAGATGAGAAAATATGTGAGTGCTAGATATAGGCCTGGATAAAGATGCTACATCAAGACCGAGAAAACCCACAGAGAAGCAGAGGTGGGGTGGCCTTGGCTGGCTGCCAGACACCCACCCAGCTGCTCTCACTCCCCTCTGGCAAGAGGACAAGGCGAAGAGACTAAGATGACAATGCTCTTTTTTTTTTTTTTTTTTCGTAGCCACAAACAAAATAGGCTTGACTTGGGAAGAAATTAATTTAATTTATTGCCGGTTAAAAGAGAGTTGGATGGTGAGAAACAAATGAAACCAAAACACTTTCAGCTCTTCAAATCCTCTGCCTCCCTCTGTACCTGAGCAGAGGATTGGGGGCAAGGGGCAGCTCTGTCTGCTCCTCATAGAGGGCACCAGGCAGCCCCTGCCAGACCTTGGGCACCTGCACAGAGCCACAAACTGGCCTCATAACCAGGGCTGTCATGGCTGCAAATTCCCTGGGGAAGCTGGGCAACACAGTCAGCTGCAATTTGTCAACCAGCAGATTTGCCCCATCCTAATGTCCCTGTCAGTCTCTGTGCTCCAGGTAGGTACTCTGAGTTAGTGCTGTGGCTGCTCCTGCAGCATAGAAAAGGGCTAAATCTTGCTATTCATAAAGCATTTTGCTTTAAGTAGACCTCTGAGTCAATTACAAAAAGTTTGTGTACGTGAAATTTCTATCAATAAACAGATAAAGGAAGAACTAACACTATGGGAGACATAAGAACTGTTTTGTTATTGACATACACAGCAATTGATTAAGTTTCTCAGCTTCTGTTGCTAGAAATTCTGATGTATTCCACTTAGGATTACTAGTTAGCTTTCATTTCCTTTCAACTTTTGCCTCTGGATAAGCTCAACTATTCCCAAGAAGAAAGACTGATCAAGTACATTTGTCATGTGAACAACTATAATAAGGTAATTCATCATAGTCTGTCAGACTCTTATTCCAGGAAGACTGCTGCATTTTTATCCTTACTTAAAAATCTGCTGTCACTCGTGCTGGAAATTTTGGTAGACACTTCGGACATGTTTAAAAGCCCTTCCAAACTGATAGTGGCAGATAATTAAGTTATCACCTATCAAAGTCTTTTTTCACTCTCTGCAATGTTTATGACACCATGAACCTTTCTGTCTGGTTTAATCTGACCTGTACAGAACGTGTAATCCCTTGTTCCTTCCCTTTTCCTCTCCTAATGGTAGCTAGTGACCAGTGTAATTCACTACAACAAATGAAGCTCTTCTGGAGAGTCTAATTGAGCAATTTTGTTTTCTTTTCAAGGTCTGAACTCAACCACATCCCACAATCTATTCTTCAGCACTGCAGTGGCAAAAGATTTACTTGAAGGCAAAGCAAGCTAGATTTTAGGTTTCCAAAGGGAAGAAGAATAAACCAACACTGGCTCGGAGTTGTGTGTGGGTGAAAGTGGGAGTTGTTATTTAGGCTGTCAGTAATGCTTAATGTTTTTGTATATTCTCTAGTCAAAGCTGAACATTTTTTTTTTTTCAAGCTTGGCACTTCACCTGCAAAATTTCATGTACTCTTCCTGTATTTTTTCTTACATTTCTCTTACACTGTTATGTGGATATAAATATTCTTTTTAAAAAAAAAAAAAAAAATCTGCTTTTTGTCACAAAAAAAATAGGGCATGAAGTTTTAGCACTGGTGAACAATCTCACAAATGGAAATGCACTGAAGGAAAAAAATACTGGGAAAGAAGCAGGTTCTATTTGCAGGAGAAAATAAACTCAATCTTGCAGATCTATCGCCTCACATACAAACACAAAAAAGGGGCATAGTTTTAATCCTTGCACCTCGTCCATCAGCCCCTTTTAATCTGTGGCTTTTCAATATGGCAATGCAAGCCTAATGACAAAGTGATCTTAAAAGCTGGAATCAATTTCCACTTCAGCCAGGGCTGTCAAAAAGGTAGGGAGAGAAGTTAGATCTGATAAGCAAAATTAAAAGTAACATCAGTTAAACCCACCAGTAGATACATAAGGTAGATTGCTGGCAATGCCATGCAGTCTGTGTGCACTTGGTTTATTAACAGGATTTCATTTAGGAAAGACGAAGTAGAGTGACATAAGATTTATCCTGAAGCAAGGCTTCATCAAGTGTGAAAGATGAGGATTCACCACCAGAAGATAAATGAGCACTATTCCTAATCCTGTGGAAAAGGGAAGGAGCTCTGATAGCTCTAGGTGAAGCGAGGACCATTCTTAATGCTTACTTCACTTCTAGTAATAGTCTTTGATAAAAATGACATATATTACAAATAAGAAGTCTAAGTATGCAAGGAGCCAAGTCGGTAATATTTCAGTCGGCAAAATACCACCTTCCAAGCATTGTTTGTATTTGTCTCATATGGAACAGATAGATCAAATTTTAAAAGGACAGAAATAGACTCATACACTCAAAGATTCTCATGCATTCGGAATTAAGAACATTTGTAACCATTTCACACTTGGATTTAGAGTTTCTACAGTTTGGTCCCTGAGAAGGGAGACTCGGGAGCTAAAGCAAACATTATTTTCAAAACCAATATTTAAGTAGTATCACACTTAGTTCTTTTTCCTGGTCTTTTCACTTCAGCTAAAAAGCTACAGAAACAAGATTTCCAGCGAAGATCCTGAAACAATTACCTGCTGAAGAAAGTGGCTCATATTGCTGATATTAATTCCAAATCAATCTAACAACACCATCCAGCACTTACAATTGGAGGGACACACTTTTCACCTCAGAGTAGCAGCAGAGCTTGGTATTTTTGGCCATCCATTTTGCCTCATTCATTTCCTTGGAAGCAGTGCTGAAAGGTGAGAAGGACTAACAGACCTCTTGGTTGGAATTCCTCAACTTGAGGAACAGTGAGCTGAGACAGATCTGCACCATCAGCCAGTGCGATTAGGTGCTCTTCACACCAAGAGCTGCTTATCAGACAGCTGCTTCTCTCTGCTGTATACACTGTATAGATTATTTAAGAACAGTACTGTGACTGCCTAACTGTCCTATTCTCATGCTAAGTTTTCCCCTTCCACCACTCACGTTCTCCCACCACGAGCTCCACAGCTGGATCACTGCTCACCCACACTGTGGTTCCAGGACTGAAGCAAACAGATGTGCCAGGCAAGCAGATATTCCAAAACCCTTGGCTGCAAACTGTAGTTCTTCCCTAGCCCCTGACCAAATACAGCCCCTAACTGTGTGTAAATGGCCTTTCCCCAGCAAATCCACCTAAAAATGCCAGAGACTCTCATTTTCAAATAATTTTGGGGTTTTTTGGTTGTTTTTATTAATCTAGTTGCCCCTACCAGTCACAAATTGCCTGAGCTAAAAGCAGTGCTAAGAAACAGAATCAGTGATTTCAGGGAAAGGTTTCAGAAGACTAAAAAGAAGAGCTGAGTGCTCATATTCCACTTGAAGACAATATCTTATTCTAATGTCTTCATATTCTGAATAGACAATCTGGTGTCTGCCATGCTGTAGCTTTTTAGTATTTGGGAAAACCTTATTACTCATATGGCTGTTATGAAAATCTGCCAAGATTGCAATGAACGTAAAGCTGATGGAGTACACACAATGAGTCAGAATTGCAAAGAATCCCCATTTATGTTTTAAAATAACATTAAATTTCGATCCAGAAGCCATATCAACGTTGCAGCACAGAGAAACGTAGTTCTTATTGCCAAAGGGACCTGGGGACCACGACAACAAATTTCAGGATGCTGGATTTTAAACTGGAGGCACTCCTGTTTCAAAACAGTCATTCTATCCAGGGAGTTACAAAGGCAGCCTAAGCAATGCAAGGCCATAAAATGTTTGACCTCTTTCCCCCATAAGCTGATAAATCAGGGTGCCAAAGAAGCACAACACCGTCAAACTAATAAAACCATAGGGCTGATGAGAAGGACTCAAAATTCAACTGGGAAGCATTTCATTTCAGATTTCCAGGGGGAATTCTTGATACCAGGTAGACTGAATTTCTACTCAACGTTTCTGTGTGTGTGGCCATCTTAAGTTTTAATTATTTCTGACATTTTGTCTATCATACTGGATCCTTGGAGAAAAGTAATGAGTCTCCTCATGTGAAAGGTGAAAAGAAAGAAGATCATATGAAGATTCTAGAAATAATTAAACCACATGATCTTATAACTACAAACCCCATAAAGGATCCCATTAAGCCTTACAACTACCAATGTGACTACAGAAATCTTCTCATTATCTATAAAAGCCAGCTACCAATATCTTAATTCTTGCATTTCAGTTCCGTCAGTTGACTTTGTATGCTTGTTTCAGATTTAATATCAGCAATTGTCAATTGTCTGATAACAATGAACATGTCAGAAACAGGCAATTAATGAGGGCTACTTACCTGAGGAGCTGAGCCCAGTCATTTTTTACTGTTTCTTTTTGAGTGGCTGGGAAAGTAGTTTGTTAAAGTTATCTTTACCCTTTTCCTGAAGGTCATGTTTGTACTGTAATAAAACTTACTCAGCTTTTTGGAAAGAATATACCAATCAGTTCAAATCAAAAGCTCTGGAAAGTACAAATTACATTCTCTGTCATCCTGGCTTACTGGGAGAAAACAGTGTGTGATAGTCTCAAGCAAAATTAAGCAAAAAAGTCTAACAGTCTGTATTTTCTTATCTTAATAGAATTTTACAACAGCAATGAATGCTTCAGAAATACTACTAAGGAGAAAAGCTAATGGCAAAAGATTATAAGTTATATTTCCATATTCACCCAAATAAGTACAAGATAATTTATTATTATATTCAAAACTATAATTCAGTGAGTAGAGGCAGAATACTTAAAAAAAATTCAAAATACTTTCCTCTGAAAAATATTGGTTTATGAACTATTAATGTATCAATACATTCTGTAATAAAACACTGATACATTGAAGTAGTATATTTTCTCCCTATTTCTACACATAGTGCATTTACTAAGCAATGTTGTGCATATATTCACCTGTCTATATGTATGCAAAGTAGCATAAAATAAGTAAACATGTTCTCAAATTTCTACTTCGTGAAGTAAATTATCTGCCTTCTACTGGCAATGATCACACAATGCTTCTTTTCTAAGGCACATAAACACACACCAACACTTTAAGCAGTTCTACTGACTGGGACATCAAGCTGACTGTACAGGTCTTTAGTGATGAGTCCGATTTCTTCAATCCTGTCCCAGAAATGATAAAAGATGGGCAAGAAACAAAATCTTACAGTAAACACCATCATATTTCCAGATGACAAAAGCTTCCAGAACCCCAAAAGTGCCGAGTTCATTTTCCTTGATTCTTTACCACCTTCTAACATTCCTAAGTTTCTTCAGCCGAACTCCTGTGGCTCCTTGTGTCAGAAGAATATATTAAGCAAATTAATTGGTTATGTTTCTCCTGGGGCCACCAGTTACACCACACATTAAAAAGGGGTGATTATGTTGCCACTTTGTTATTGCCAGACTTTGAATGAAGTGTTATTTGACATATGCTTTCCTGAGTGTTTGTTAAATCGAATTAAAATAACAGACAGTAAAATACAGGCACAGTGGTGACTTCATGTGCTAATTGTAATTGCAGCTCTCTTATTGGTACTTAGAACTGCTGATATAAATTTTTGAGGTAAATTTTACTTCAGCTGTCAGACATAAAAGACAACTTGTCATCCAATTTGGATGAGCAATTAATGCAATACAGACAAACATGAAATGAAACTCCAAGGTATTTTCTATCTTCCTATCTTCTTATTCCTTTCAGCTGTCAACAGATGCTTGACCTAAACTTTTAGAAGTAATTATTTAGGCAATACTGGAAGCAGTTTATAGTAATCCAGAGAGTCCATAACTATGGACGTCAATCTATCAATCAGAGGAATTATTCTGCAAATTCCCACGTAGAGGGCCAGCAGAGAACTGTTGAGTAATTTTTCTATAAAATCAGAAATGCATAAAAGGCTTGGACCTATTAGTTCTGACCACGAAAAAAACACACCACATATTTTTGTCTAGCCATGTTCAGCAGAAGAGCCAAGAGTTCAACAACAAGTTCTGGGCACACAAGCACAAAAATGTGATATTTATACTAAAATGCATCTGTTTCCTTCCAGTAGTCTTGGAGTCCAACAAAAAAGACATACATAAAAATGAAAGATCAGCAAACAGGAAGGAAATAAGCCATTGAGGATATATTTGAGCTTAATATGTCTAGTAATTGCTACAGGGCTTATCAAATACTGTTAGAGTAGTCAGAACTGGTACTGTCATGAGCCACAATTTTGCAAAATTTCCCTTTCAAGATCTTTATTGAAACTGAAGACAAAATCTTACTTACTTCACACTGACACAATCTCATTTTCTGAGATAGCAAGCACATTCTTTGTTGCACTAACCTCATACTTACACAGCTCCCAAATTTCACCCTGAAGAAAAAAGGAGCAGCTATTTCAAAGCTAATAAGTACTGCTGCTATTGAATGCGCTGGTGGTGGCATAGGATATTTATTACAATGTCTCTCATCATAAATGAGTGCAAAACAATTAGTGTTTTTATCATCTGAAGTTATTTTACTTCATATTCACCATCACAGAAGCTAATGCTTAACTTTAAACTGGTTTTAAATATGTCTTTAAACACAAAGACCTTCTTTTTTTTTTTTTTTTTTTCTTTTTAAAGTTTCACACATTTGGGAGCTGCATTTTACTTATTAAACCGCCCTTGGTGTTACTTCTGAAACAGATATTCTGAGAAAATAAATGAAATAGACATCTTAGGCTTTCATATACCTATATATATGTATGACAGCAAGAAGAGCATTAGGTCTTCTCATCTTCGAGAGTTATCATTAAGAGATGTGCCCTTCAGAAGAAATCAAGAATAAAAACAAGACTATGCCCTATTTATTACAAAGTCTATCACTTTAAGATGTGTAATGGTAGTTAACAAGAACAGAAAGAAACCCTGCAATATAGTTTTTTTAGTATGAATAAAAACCGAAGTGATTGGATTGGAAAAAATGAGCATCTGCATTCTCTAGACTTTCTTCTTATAGAACAGACTTTCAGAAATAGCATTCTTATTGAGCTGTATTTTAAGATCAGAAGGATCTTTATTCTCCTCCTGGCAATTGAAGATAAAGAAAATACCAGAAACAACCCACTCACCTGTAAAGATGCTGTACACCACACGCTGTTTTATCCTTTTCCTGGTATTGTATCATTTGTGCTCCAAACATGGAATATTGGAAGAGTCAGAAATCATCAGTCATAGACTGGCTGGAAGCCATCTAAGGTCCCTTCATGGGTTGGGAGGAACCTTAAAGACCGTCTGGTTCCAACACCCCTGCCATGGGGAGGGACACTTTCCACTAGACCAGGTTGCTCAGAGCTCCATCCAACCTGGCCTTGAACACTTCCAGGGATGGGGTATCTGCAACTTCTCTGGGCAACCTGTTCCAGTACCTCACCACCCCCACAGTAAACAATTTCTTCCTGAGAGCCAATCTAAACCTCCTCTCTTTCAGTTTAAAATGAAGAATTATGGTGGCTTTTGAATACTCATTAAGACAGTCTTTCAGAAAATGAATCAGTGGTCAATGGGAATGGCGTGGCTTTACCAACTCTTTCCTTGTATCAACTGGCAAAATGCAATTGTGCCATTTTGTGGAAATAACATATAGTTGCTGCTGTAGTGATTAATGGAAAAAGGACTGTCTTTCTCTTCTGATGCTTGATTTATCCTTCTAAATGCACTGAATACCACAAGGGTCTCACTTTGCTTACTAGACTGAGAACTGCTGTCCTTTCACAGCACAGAAAATAAGATCACCATCTGTTTCTTTGCAAATACTTTATCTGAAGAGGTTGTTGTAACAGCAAAATAAGTTTTGAGAATAAAATAGGGAAAATGTGATTTGAAGTCGTCACAATAAAAACAAATAGAAGATGAAGATGGATGATGGTGGGTGGTCTGGCAGCCTGTCTAAAAACATATGGCCTGTTCTAAGACCCAAGATTTAAGTTAGGAGAGCTTTCTAATTTCCTAAGGAGACTTCAGTTACAGGCAAGGACCTACATAAGTCATTAAGACTGAAGAAACAGAGTTATATTGTTACTACTGCCTATGTTGTTTTTTTTTTTTTCTTATTTATGAGCATGGAAGTTTGTTATTTAAATATTGTGACATTTGCAAATACATTGTATGTTACCATAAACTCCAATTTATAGCAAAACAAACTGCTTCAAGCTGTGCTAGATGTGGCAAATGGAAGCTGCAGGTGTCTAAGGAGTAAATGGATGCCAGCTTGTTATCTGAGGTAAGAGGCTGAGGCAATGAACACTGTGAACCTGCATAATGAAGAGCGGGTTTTGGGGAGGGCTGAAATTCAGCAGGCAGATGAGAAAAGGGAGCAGAAGCAAAGGTAACTTGTGGGTTTGTGAGGGTCTGGATATATTAAGGTAAAACAGGAGCTTATGGTAAGAAGCTGGGTTTATGAAGGCACTGAAGGAGGGTAACTAGAACTGCAGTAGCCAAACACCTTAGAAAGGTTTGGACAGCAGACAATAAGGATTCATGGATAACCACCAGTACCACAGTGCAAGACCCCAGAACAAGCACATTTTCGGATCCCTTTTTAAGAAGTGAAAAAAAAAAAAAAAAAAGGACTGCTAACAGTAGACTAATTACTGTTTCCCCAGTTAACTCTTCAAAAGGAGTCTCTGTTTCTGTTTCTTCTTGCCCTCACAACACCACTTACTTTGTATCAAAATGGGCACTTGTGTGGCTGCACACTGAATACGTGGGGAACTAATTCAGCTGAAAAGCAACTTTGCATTCTGCTCACAGCCTTGCCTCCTAGATGCTCAGTCTAACTCAAGGTAAGTCATTAGTCAGGGCTTTAGTGCCTGAGGCAGCAACCACTTTCCATGGGGCATGAATACAGTGAACAAGTAGGTGTGCAATGACGTGGAAAAGAGCAAAAAAAGTCTAAAGGAGTCAAGCCTTCTCTGCTATTCAATACAGCTAGCACAGTCTGTCCCTTCTTCAGGTCTGAAGCGGAAGTCACCACAGAGATTCAGTGATTTCCATTTCTACTGAATATTATTCACAACACAAGCTTGCTGAAAATTGTCTATTAACTAGAAAATTACCATAATGAGATTCAAGGACCTATCCACAATCACCTCTAGAGGAAGCTCTCCAATATTTGTTCTGTATTTCTCTGTGTGTAATTCATGGGCCAAAATTAAAGGAGAACTTCGATGCAGCAAGAGGCACCGGGTTTAGTAGGGGAAGTTACATTTCCCCCTTAAAAGATTGTCCTTTTAAATACAATGCAGTCATAAATCTTTGTTTCAAAGCTATGTGATCTTATACATCAGGAAATCTCCATTATAAAATGTGTGAGCAATTCTCAGATACATGAGCCTGTTTTACTACCCTACCATTAACATTTTACCATTTACACAGTTCTATTCATAGGATCTTTGAAGCTGCCATTATGAACAGTAGGAAGAAACACATGCAAAACAAGCTCTTTCTTTGGCTCTTGCCCAGCTGAGTCACAGAAATCCAGGAGCTCACAGTCCAGGTTTGTCAGATTTTTTCTGCAGGTGAAATGTGTTCTTTCCTCTTGCTTCACTTTTTAGTAGTCAACACTATCACATGTGCAGTGCAAAACCAGTAGACAAAATGACCTTGGCAACATCGTTTAGAATTTCACTCTTCCATTCACGTGGTTTTTTTTCAATTAAAGATTTCATTGGTGGAAAAATATCACAGGCACTTTAAAGCAGCCTTAAGAAAAGGGGAGAAAACCTCAGTTTGCTTACAAAAGAATTCAGATCTTAGTTCAAATATATTATCTCTCCCTCAGTTGAACTAAAAATATACTTGAGGTCTAAGCTGATGATATCTTTGAGAGAAATTAATGTTGTCTTTACCACGTGGCCATTAACCACTCAGTCAACGGTGACTGGAACTTTCTTGAACTTTGGTAGTACACAGTGTCAGCTATAACACAAGTTCATACAGTGAAAGTGCCCCCTTGTTCTACAAGAGCAGACAGTGCTCAGAAGTTATAAACACATATTTATAGACATCTCACTGTCCTTGCCACTTGTCACCGAAAAGCATCACTGCATTTGGCATCAATACTCCAGTGGATTACGTCATCGTGTTCTTATTTATAACTGACAAAAAAGCCAGGCAGAGAAATACAAAATGCAGGGCCTAAAGCTGAATTCCTAAATCCTTATGCTGTCAACTGCATATCAACAGACTGACCACCTGCAGTTCTAGTTTGTTAAAAAGCACCCTGATTGGCACCTCGCATTCTCCTCTCCAGCCCCAACGCGGACAGACCACAAACCATTTCAAATTATCAGGTTTCTAGTTACAATGACTAATTTCATTTACTTAAATTTTTGAGTGCTGAGCAAAGCACTTTAAACACTATAAGGAGGCAGTGTGCATTAATAAATTAGTGGCATGACACGGCCCTTCTCGGAATGAAGGATCTGGATGAATTAGTGGCTATGTAATTAGACCACAGAAGGAAGATCAAGACAGAGGTCCCAGAATAGCAAGTCTATACAGGGCTGCTGGAAATTATTTGTCCTGCTCTGGAAGCAGTCTGGCCACATTAACATGCTGCTGTGTTATGCCAATAAACCTTTTGAGGTTAGAATGCCCTGAGTGAAACTGGATAAAATACGTGACTCAGCTCAGGTTGGGAATCGACAGCTCTTAAGTCTTGCATTTCTGAACACTCTGTTCCAGAACCGAAACAAACAGCTTAATTCTGCTTCTGCCTGACATTAGTTCTGGTAAAGCTTTTCTGTGATCAAATCTGGCTGTGCTGCTACGCCTATATCCCAGACAGGATCCAGTTATTGCTTAGCTTCCTCAGTGTGAAAAGAGATCAGATGCAGTCTCTAGAAAACACCAGGTTTTCTAGAAGGCCTTCTAGGAGGAAATTCTCTTGGGAAAGTATTCCACCAAAAAACTGAGTTTTCAGTTGGGGGGGAGGGAAATTGAGTTTCCCTTGGGGGAAGGGAAAGGAATGGCAATAGCTATTCTGGACTTGTGTATTTACTCAAAAGTCCCAGCTACCCAAGCGCCACGAATCAGAGCTCTATGTTCGTAGCTAAACTTTTCGAAGTCTCTGCTGAAGCAAAAGAGAGTAATTTCTTAGAATTCCTTATTTTAATTGTACTTAATGCAGCCCTACTATTCGGATGTGGTCAAACCATAACACGTCTCTAAGTGCTTCCTTGGTGTCACTCATGAGCCTTGATTGCAGAGCAGTGTGTGGTCAAACTGGCTAAGCATGCTCTCTCTCCTCCCCTTGGTGCACATCCTGGCTTCTCTTCTAGGACAGGAGGCTCTCTTGGTGCTTGCACTTGTGTCCAACATTCTGCCCTCCTTAAAGTGTCAGTGTGCAGTCCCTGTCAAATAACCTGGCAATCCACATTTGTCATAATGCCTTTTGTCAAAATGCTAGATGATCCCTCAGCTGGTCACCAGCCCACCTGGCAAAGCTTGCCTGGCCATCTTCTTTAGTAGATCCACTATATACTGCCCAAATGGACCCATTAAAATGCCAATGAGATTTTTAATCTTCCCACTGGCCTCAACCAGTTATTGCCTGTCACAAACTATGCCCAAGGAAATGGTGAACACCATGGGTAAAACAATTACCCTTGGAGATCAGGTAAGAAGCAACACAACACATGCATGCCTGCACAAAATAACCAGGTAAACCAAACCATGGTATTTCATAAAACTGATGCAAAAAAAAAAAAAAAAAAAAAAATTAAAAAAATCTCTTTTGGTTTTGAGCCTTTGCAAGGATAAAAATGACAAAAATCTGATACTGTTATTCTGTTACAGAAAACCCAGAAGGCTTTTTGTGCCCTGGAATAAAGGAAGACATAAAACTTCCACATAAACTCCAGGGATACTATAAAAAAGCAAGTTTTCAAATTCTGACCCTGAACACTGTCAGTAAGTATGCCCTGCTTTTTCAGCCTATAAATTTTCAAGGTTATTTGTAAAGTGAAGAAAAAAAAAATACAAAAGTGCTTCTCATGAGAAAAAACTCCTTCGTATCAACAAGGAAGGGATTTCTTTTCTTTTTTTTTTTAACTCCTCCAGACATTATTACCTATACAACTTAAAAGTTAAATAGGCCAAGGCATGTTGTATTTTTTCATACATTTAAAATTCAGTTTGATTACAGGCCAGCATGCAATTTTTAAGGATATAGCCATAATTTCTCTTGTAGTTTTGAAAGATGCTGCTAGACATGAGCTATGGAACCAATTAGAGCACCAGTTCAGTCTGAGGAAAAATGAGTCTCCAGAAATAGAGCACTTGTATGACATAAAAGAAAAAGCAGGCATAACCATAAACCCAAACTAGAATAACAACACAGAAATGAAACTGGATTTTCCAGGAAATGTGACATAGCCAAATGAAATACCTGCAAACATATTGTGCAGAGGATTTTATGCTGAGCATTTCAATTATCCAACATAGGCATGCCAGTAGCTAGTTTACACTAGAAAAATACAACTGAATGATTTGGTAGCAGTATAAAAATGAAATTAATATCTCTCTCAACTCCTTTTCCCTCCTTTAGGGACTCAGACCATTCAAATAATTGACCTATACAGACTTCTCTGCTTATATGCAACCCATTTGAATGAAAAAAGGACAGCAGAAAAGAGGGGGAAAAGGCTGAATCAAAATATGGGTTTTGTTGCTTCTGAAAATACAGCAATGTGATGCTGCTGAAGTGAACACAATGAACAAAAATTAAAATGGTGGTGGAAAACCATTCAGACTGACTTGTGACTAAATGTCTGTTCCTTGTTCAGTCACCAGTAAGATCACTTCCCTCAGTTATGAAATGCTATGCTGCACCTTTTACTTTCATCAGTTGTAGCACTCCAGCATGCTACAAAGACAGAAGAATCATTGATGTTCTAATCTCTTCTTATTTTTTTTGTTAGCATTTTTAATCCTTTCCAGCTTCTTTTGAGGAACAACTTCCTTCCACCTCACAAAGAGGGCTAATGACATCAATAGATTGCTCATGAGGGTGCTTGCAAAGAAATCTTTGCATAAAAATTCCAGTGCTTTTAAAATAATTCAGTATTTTTCAGACAAGACTGAACTAGTCTTATCTGAGCCCCCCCCCCACACACACACTTCCAATGTAATAGAAAAAGAAATACACACACATCCCCCCTTTTTGTTGTGGCTTTCTGAAACATTATAAAGCAAAATCTCTTGCTTGTCTTTGTGTTGATCAGTAAGAATGAAAAATACTTGCACCAAGTTGGAAACAAGTCAAAATGCCCTTTCTGACTTGTTAATGAAATCTTTCTGCTGTACAAAAGGCATTTATTCACCACCTTAATAGTCACACTGCAAGTAGATTTTATCTGGCTAGAGACTCATTTATTTCAATGAGAAACTAATCTCTTTTGTGGGATTCACATAAAGGATTTGAATTTAAAAATAAATAAAAGGAATTGTTTACCTGCAGTAGCTAATAATACCTTTGGAAATGCCATCTATGGGTATTGACTACTGAATCATGAAGCATTAGTCTGGCACACTAAAAGAGTTCACTCTGTACAATTATAATGAGTCTATGCTGTAGACCAGCACATAACAAAATGAAGACAAAGTTAAAATTAGATTCCTACCGCACCCAGAAAAATTAATTGAAAATTGTGGAAAAATATTTTCAGAGAACAGGTTTGAAAATGTATGTAAAAAGCTTCTGCTTGAAGCTCTGCAAATTGCATTTGAAGAGACTGACCTGACATAAGGTTGGCAGTGGATGCAACTGGAGCTTTAATTGAATAAGCCTGGACATCTGTCTCAACTGTCAATCCTCCTAACAATAAGACTGATAGATGCAAGCTAATCGCCAATTAGAGGGAGCTCTCTCAGATACAGCCTGTGAGTCGAGAAGCTGCATGAACTCGCTCAGAGGTGGATGAAACGAGTGTGCAGAAATGAGAGAGAGAGAGAGAGTTCTGTCTGCTTCTTTCCAGACAGAGACCACGAGATCTTCTTAGGCTGAATCCACAGAGCAAAGAATCACTGGCACAGTAATGAAGGTGAGGGAGAAATGCTGGCTCCAACCTCTACCTTATCCCAAGGCATTTTTAAGCAATACCCAGTACAGTTTTACCTAGGTAATCATTAGCATCCCTTTCCTTTTAGAATGCAAAAAATTTCAGCATTACGTATCGTGACTGCATTAGCTGTCTGTTGTTCTTCCCCAAATACAAATACATTATCTAGTCCTTGTATCTCTTCCACATCCTTCTTAACAGACTACTATTTATAATAAAAATCATTAGGATTCCTTTTGCTCCTAATGTATTTAAGCTCTTTCTGAACTGTCCCTCCTGGCTGCTGCTTAAAGATTATGTTCTCATTTTCTCTATCAATTTTCTACCATTCCTACCTTTGGATATATAGCCTTCAGGAATAACCTCCTTTTTCTTCCTATAGTAACTGATTTTTATTTTTTTTTTCATTGGCCTAGACTTTTAAAAAACCCTGTCTCTTCTCTCCCCTTTCCCTCTTCAAGGTTGTGGAATTGTGTCTTTGTGAACACAGATTGTGGTTTTAATGGTTTAGAGTTATCCATACTTGGGTTTCACAAGTAATGCCACCATGACATACCATTTGGAGCAAATATTTATTTCACTTCTTGTTTATCTCTCTATTCTAGCTCTCATAGTGACAGGAAACTGCTCATGGAGGCAGTAGTTGAGGTTATAACAGCAGTTGCCAGGTTTAAGAAAGAACACTTAGCAGCATGAAACCTCCAGCATGGCATAGACAGACCTACCACCTAACAGTCAAGTGTTTATTTTCCCCAACAAACAACAAATGTTTTCTGGTGTGATTTAGCAGCTTGACGTAGACACTAACAGGTACACCACATTAAATTTTCCCTAATAAGCTTTCAAGATAATCTAATTCTGATTTGCCTAAGACTTGGCAACATACAGTCATATTAACCACATCCAGAATAAAAAGGCTTTCTGGATGGCTCACAAGGATGATGCTCCACTTTGACCACTGGAGTTGTGCCTTCTCCTGTACCAAATGTTTCTTAGGTATCCCAGCACTGTCAAGTTTCACTGTTCAGTGTAGTTCACAGGAAAATATTTGAATTCATTATGCAGTGCTTAATAGGAAACCAATACCTTGGGCAAGGGGCAGGGGGAAGGAGGAAGTAAAAGAACTTAGGCTTGCATTTTTATATCTCAGTGGACAGAGAAGTTTCCACCTACCTAAAAAGCCCAGGAAGTGACTTGCAGATATTTATGCCTGCATAAAATATATCTTATCTCTGCCACACAGATATTTTGCAGTGGAAGTTGGCTGTGCTGCTGATTGCTGGTAATGGAAATGCCAGAGGTACCTGAAGTCCCAAGGGTTAAATCATTTCTGTAACAATAATGATCAAGCCATTAAATGTACATGAATATTTAATTTCAGCTGCACTTAGTTCCAGTCTTAATTGTCAAAACCACTTTGCTAAAAATATGCAAATAAATTATCCATTCTCCTCCTTTATGCAACATCTTCACCAGATTTAGGACAAGGAGTTAAATCCACCAGGAAGCCATTTTAGTGGCTTGTTTTACCGATTCCATTCACCATGCAGTCAGAACTAGGACTAAGCACAGCTGTGGCATCATCCATTCTCCTTCCCCACCATTTCTTTTTACGCTATTTTCACAGCTTTCTTATGATCTACTGAAAATAATTCCTCCACAATGAATTGTTTTTCTCACCAAAGACTTCTTTTTACTTGATCCAGAAAAAAAACCAAAACAAAACTCTGCTGTCCAACTTCAGGCTTTTAAAAGGTCCTTACATTCAAAGTGCAGGAATAACTCAGGGTTACAATCTGATGTGTGGAGTGTAATTCGCTTTAAATATAAAATTCTCTTAATGGCACTATTGAAAGTGCCCTTAAGCATTCTCCAGAAGCTATTAAGCCATTCAATGCATCCTGCAGTGTTACAAACTCCACATACTCTGTCCCAATGACAACTCCATGTGGATCTTTTATCTAGAAGAGCTATATAGCTATGAGAAACAGCAGTGAATGGCATATCACAATTAAAAAAAAATAAAAATAAAATATGGCTTATTTTTAATTAGCTTTCTAAATGTCTGTTCTTCTGGTTGGTTTACTTAGTCAGGACATGTAGAGATGAAAAACATATAATGATCAACAACTGGAAGATTAAAACCAAGCAAATAAAGCTGGACAATTAACACCTATTTGAAACAAAACTTAAAAACCCCACAAACTAGTATACTACAGCTATTACCAAAGAAAGAAGCAGAGGATTAAGTGACAGGTATAGAGCAGGTACCCTCAGAGGCAGGCAAAATGCATGCTTAATAGTTATGCCTTTAGGCAAAAAGTCTTAATTCATGGAGTTACAAATCCATTTTCCGCTGTTACATGCTAGAGGCCACACAGCCAAAGAATGTTTTCACTTACTTTTTTTATAAACTGGCAGTGCAGCTGACTGCTACAATTAAGTTGCATTTCAATAGTGTAAATGTAGTTATTTTTCTGTCATTGGGAGAATGTGAATTTTGCAAAGCCTAATTATTTAAGAAACAGTAACTGTGTTTCAGATAGCACGCTCAAAAAGACGCTTAAATTTTAAAATAAAATGGCACAGCAAATAGCTGAATTTTTTGCATGGAAGATTGATTGTACACAATGTGGTTTTATTATATTTGAAAGGATGGAATTTTATCAAGTTGAATCAGTACCAAAAAATTATTTCATGCAGCTGGCTTAGAACTGCAATCAACTCTAGACTAATGTCTTCGAGGTATAGTGTATGTCCTAAAAGGAAGATGAGAAGATCAGTCTCTTTCACCCTAATCCCATACACCTACCAAAGCAATCAGCATGTGGGAGATGCTTCAAAAGGAACAATATTGAAGGGAAAGGTGGAAAAAACCACAGCCCTAAAATATATTTGTGAATATGTGAGTGTGAAAGTTGAGTCTAAGAAAATCTGTCTGTACATTAATTCAATGACAGACAGTACAGGAATAATGAACTTTTCACAGTTTCCTTTATGTTAATATACATGTTTAACCAGTTCAAGGGCACATTATCACCATCTTTTTCTTTTCAATCTAGGACACAAAATGAAATTAATTCAACAAAGAAACTCACAATGCCATGAATTATCCCCTCATTTGTTGTTTAATCTTCCTCTAAAGTAAAGCAGGAACAGAAAAACATATTCCCAGGTTACCCAACTAATGCATTATTCCACTGGAAACCCTCCTCAGCATTGTCATAAAGTGTATGCAGAATTACCCTGCCCTATTTTCCTAAAACTTCCTGCAGCAGATCACATATGTGCAATCAAACTTTGAGACACTGTGGCACTGACAGTCCTCTTTTCAAAAACGTACCAAAATGTAAGCATGAAAAGTCAGTTCTGGGCCAAGCCGTTACATTCCAACATTTTATCTTTTCAAGTTGTAAAAAGGATAGAGCATTATTTATGCCTCTCAGTGCGCACTCAGACTTATCAGATGTTTAACATTCCGGTGAAGAGGTTAACAAAAATGAAAGGTAGACTTGTCACAAGTTATTATGTAACTTCAGAGAAAAAGTCAAAGGAGTTGCTATGAGCTCTGGCCTGAACAATCAGGTCTTTTATTTCCCCTTTTATTAAGAGTTTCTGAAGTTTTGCAACACACACCGTGTTAAGTAAATGCCACTAACACCAGAAATCAACATTTTCTGGAGAATGCAGTTTGTTGCCATATAATCACTATTATTCAGAAGTCTCAACATAAATACTCAGTTCATAACTCTTGGGATTCATGTAGTGTTACGTGTTTTACAAGTAGTATTTTTTTTTTTTTTAAATAACATGTTTTCTAGTAAATGCTACTAATGAGCACTTCCTATGAAATGCAGCTTACCTACTGTAGCTCTAATAATGCAGGGAATGAATATTCAACATTTTATAAAACAGCAGGAAGTGAAAGAATGGTACCATGCCTAATTTCCTCCACTGGCATCACACACTTATATTTGGGAAAAATAATACATATATATATATAAAAAAAAAAAGGCAGAAAAGGAGAGCAAACAAAAAATTATTCAGACATATGTTCATTCCCTCCATTTTTGTTTTATATAGCAGACAGTAAATGAGACTTAAAAAAACCCCTCAAGTTAGTTACTTTAAAATGGCAAAAACACTCTGATGACCAAACTAGAATCAAGTCCACTCATGTTGGATCCTACAAAGGGCCATTTTAAGTGAATCTCTTTTTTCATGTTAGCTTAAGGACTTGAAAGTTACATCACTTCATATTTCTTATTATGTAGATACATGACTCTGTTGCTCAGTGAGAAAAGGGTCCTAGGGTCTGGATCCTGATTGTCAATGTTCTTAGTCACAAACATCTCAGTAAAAAATAAACAGAAACATTCACTGAAGCAGGACTGGGAAGCAGGATTCCTGTCACTCCCAAAGGAGCCTAATTCACAGCACATCACAAAAGGAAACACTCTCTGTTCTCCCTCTCACCCTGCAAAACTTTCTGCAGAGTGACCTGGATTCAGCAGCAGAGAGTAGAAGAGCCCCACCCAGGCCTTATTTAGCTACCTTAGCCTGCAGGCTGAGGTTGGGCTCCTCTTGGGGCTGGGCTTGGACTACATGACCTCCAGAGGTCCCTTCCAACACTAACAATTCTGCGGTTCTGCGATCTGAATTTACAACCCACTTGCAAACATGCGTGTTACCAAATATTTAATGCAAAAATATCCTTGCCATCCTCTGAAGAGAGAGGCAGGATTTAAAAGCAAGGAGGCAGAGGAGGAACAGAACTGCAGTATACATAACAGTACCACTCATTTTGTAGCAGCACCTCAACATGACTTGTTCTCTTCTTTCCCCTCATCTCCTTGTCCTCCCACCCCAGGGCAGCTCTCTCTCACCCTCTACACCTTGGGATTAGACAAGAGCTGATTGCAGCACCAGTGGTGTGAAATCCCAGCTACTGAACTAAAACACCTGAGTCCAGGAATGCTCTGCAGATGCCCCCAAGCAAGTTAAACTGTGCCCTAGCCCCACTCAGGAGGGGTTATTTAAACTGATCCTGCCTTGCAAGGAAAGTCCACTCCTTGAGCACATTATCAAGACACCTGAAAAAAACCAGTAATCTTTGACAACAAACTGCAAGTCTTCAAGTTGCCACGTAGTCCAGGAAGGGAGAAAAACACCAGAACCTTCTTCATTTCCCTTTTATTCCTATTCCACTCACCTTTTTTTCATATTCTTCTCTTCAACACAGAAATGTTAGCGTTATCCACTGACTTTAAGGTGTACTTCATTGCTCAGCATGTTGCTTCCTTAGATTTGACTCTATACTGTTCAACTTCCCTGTTCAATGTTATGGAATTTAGAATATCTTTATGTGGCAAAGTACAAATATATTTAATCCCAGAATTCTCTAATGCTAGACATGCACTTTAGCCTTGATATGTTCTATTTTCTGATTTAAGATATCCTGACACAGAATATGAGTAACTATAAAGTTGTCCCCGTGTTCAAAATGATCTCATGCCATCCTGAGACCCTTCTCATCACCCATTCCAGTGATTTCCATTACTTTATTCACAAGGAGCAAATGCACTGTGCAGCAGGAATAGTAAAGTAAAAAGCGGGGTCAAAGAAAGTGAGGCCTGTGACTACATAAAAGGGAAAAACTATTTCTAAAAGACTAAGATTTTTCATATTCTAAATCTGTCCTAGTAACACATAACCCATACTTGAAAACACAGAAAGAATAAATATGACTAGAGAGTCAATTCTGCACACATAGAATTCACAACTCCTTGTACAGTTATCAGTTTTAAAACACTGTGGAAGTCAATCCTGGTAATGAACAAGGAATGCAGATCATATGAGCTATTAAGGGAACTCTACCACTGCACTAAGAAAGAAGCTACAATATAAACTGCATAAGTACCTATTAATTTTAAACTATATCCCCCTGCAGTTCATTGCATCAGAAAGGGAGAAACAAACTAGAACAAAAAAAAAAATCCCACAACCTCAAAAAAATTCCCAGCAAACCGGCCAAAGTCTATCCAACCCAACTGACAATAAGGTGAAGTAAAGGTTGTATTTATTTATCCAACCACTAAGACTCTCCTGCTGCTATCAAGGCACCAAGAAGAAATACCCAAATTGTTTCCTCTAATAATAGCAAACAATTCATATGAGTAAAAAAATCCATTTAAAAAAAAAAAAAAAGGCATTGACTCCAGATCATTTATGCAGCCACACTGACAGAAGACAACCTCTAATCATAAGCACTAATCCTGCGTATGCTGTGAATAAAGATTCTCCAGCAGACCACTCAGATTCATTGGAATAAACCACAGTTCTTACAGTTGCTTGTGAAGAGTTAAAAAAATGACCCAAGAGATTCTGGAAATCTCACTCATTAAAGAAAAAAGTATCCTACAATTATGGGGGATGAATGCTACTGACATAAAAAGCATAAGGAAAAAAAGGACTTTTCTTGGTTAGTATATTTCGTTATGTTTATATCTTCCACTCAAAATTTTACATCAAGATTCATTTCTATGTGTCTTTTTTGCACAAAAAGAAAAAAAAAAACACCTTGCTTTGAAAAGCAGACTGTTCTGACAATAACTACAGGGAACATGTAGATATACAAACATGCAGCAAAGCAAGAAAGGAGATGCTTTGTAGAACGGTGGCCTCCTCCTTTCCTTCACATATATTTATAGCAAGAACATCAATCTCCCTCTCAGCAGATGATCACCATTGTCTTCTGCCTCCACACAGTAAGGTTAGAAAGCCTTTCCTTCTCACATAATGAGCATGAACCTCAAGGAAAAAGACTTTTTTTTTTTTTTTATTGGCAGGATTTATGTTACAACCAACTCCCCTGCTTCTCCATGTATGTGCAAACTTTCATGTGCAACAAGCAAGAATTGAGATCGAGGAATTAGAAAGTTGATACAAGCTGATTGCCAGGAACCGAAGTACATATATTTCCAAAACGAAAAAAACAACCCAACCCAATAATAGTGGGATAAGGTACATTACAAAAAGCAGTGCCATGAAGAACAAATGTAGTTTTTACTTCAGTGTGAACAGCTGAAGTTCTGAATACATTTGAACAGAATGCCAAATAATTTCTCTTGAAATCAAAAATCTTCATCAACATGAGGCTGTTGAACATATCTTTGATTTCTGTAGGCACTCAGTATAATTTCTAAGATTATTAATCTCTGAGTGAGCAACTGCCTAATTCCTCACATGCAGACTAATTTTTCTTAAGCGTGGTATCCTTACACTAAAGGCTTAACACATTTCTGCAGCAACTGAGCTAAGGTTAGTTTACATGCTTCTCTGGATCCTACAGACATTTCCTTCCCACAGTAGATGGAGGAATTTCCAAAGCTGAAAGCTATTTTGAGCAGCTTCCAGAGCCTCTCTTTGTAACACCTTCTTGACTGTGATTTCCTAATCACTATGCAGAAGATTTCACTGCCTAATTAAAGGACTGGTGCAGTGATGAAGATAAAGAATACAGAGCAGGGCTGCAAGCTAATCTACAAGCAAAACACAGGAGCTACTTGTCAAGAGTAAGGGCATATTTTATCGACAGCTGTGTCCAATAAGGATGAGTTATGCAGTGAAGGTTTAATATTAATGCATTTCAGTCTTTCCCATTACTTACTCGTTATACATACCTAGGGCATTTCCAATTCTCTCACTCTGCCTTCTTATTGTAATGTAATTAACATTTTAACCCCTCTGAAAATCCTTGGTTTTACATCATCACAGACTCTTACAGACAGAGCTCGACAGAGCTGTAGGTCTCAACAGTTACATTTTTGGCCCATAAAATGCAGGTGGGGTGTGTAAGTCTTGGTGATGAGTGAATCTGCAGGCCAAATCAATTATTTGCACAATTATTTGGAACTTTCTGTTCCTTTCTATGTCTCTCCCTATATATGCATATATGGTGAAGTATGAATGTCTATTTATATCCAAAAGGATATAAATAATGAAACAGTTACAGATCACTAATATTATACACTGAAGATATTACTTACTGTTATGTAAGACAACTATTTTTAAATAATATGTGGTTATCAATTTAAACATCAGCATAATGTTCCTTTGTACAATCATGGTTCAGCTCCCTTGAGAGCTGGACTATCTCTGTCCAAGTCATCCATTCCCTCTGTGGAATCCTGCCCATTTATAAAAGAACTGTCACCTGAGAAAGACTGTCCCTCTACCATGGATATGGGAGCTCATTGCTGTCCAGTGAGGAGGAAAAAAGCAAAAACCATAGCAGAATAATCTTACAGCTGAAATCAGCAGTTTCTTCTACCTATACACTGTCATCGAAAAGTATGAAACCAAATTCCTCCTCGTGGCTACTAATTGTCTGTTCTTTATTTGGGGGCAACTAATTTGAGACGTGTGGGAAATAATCTGCAGGCAGGAGCCTTCAAAACACCACAAACAAGGAGAGTGCTGCTATCAGCACATAAACATCTACACAACCAGGTATGTCAAACTGAAGACCCAACTGATGCTTTTAAATTGCTGGACATACATTGTCCAAGCCTGGGTTTGCCCTACACAACTTAGGAATAATAGTAATATGGCTTGAAATCACAGAGGAGTTTAAAAAATGAATGTTTCATATGGACATATATATTTTACAATAAAATTCTGCTTCACCACAGGCTATGAGGTGCTCATGATCTCTACTCTCCCTCCTTCTAACACTTTGAAGCTTTTCAGTAGGAAGGGAGCTGTCAGGACCCCAAGCACATCTCACCCCCTGGGGCTTTGGCTAGCTGGACTCGAGGCCAACTCAAAGCACAGCTGGTGACCTTGAAAACAGACACTGTAAAGAAAGTGAGAAGAAACCTCAGTTCGGACTGACTTCTCCTCCTTCCCTTGGGAGCTGTTTTTGTGCAGAGCCTCTCATCCTAGATCCCTGTCTGAACTGTGCTGCTGCTCTGCCTAAGTCCTGTCAGTGCCTGTCTGTGAGTCTTGCTGAGCTGGACACCAAACTGACCCAGCCTTGGCCCTCAAGGTTCCTACAGCCACAGCAGATGATCAGGACCCCTGGGTGAATGTGCTTACCATCCCCAGGCCTGCCTGGCTTGCCGCTGTAGGATGGGGCTGTCCTTTTTGAGAGCACCACCCTGCCTCCTGTGCTGCCCTCAGCGGGTTTCCCCAACCCCAGCACCATCAGGCTTGGCTCCAAGCCTCCCTCATTCCCTACTGCCCAGCCCACTACCCCATGGCCACCCACGGCTCTGTTGCTGTTCTCCATCACCACATCTATCCCAGCTCGGGCTGCCAGTGACACCCAGCCCAGCCCAGGTTCAGCAGTGGTCTCTGGTGTTGGCAGGGCTGCCACTTCAACATCACTTGGCCAGTAGTAACAAGATTATTCCCAAATGACTGAACTTGCAGATATGAAAGCTCACTCAAAAAAAAAAAAAAAAAAAAAAGTGAGAAGTAAACTTAGGTGTCCCATAGTTTGAGTACCTAACTGGGAGCCAGAATGGAAGGGGTGAGCAAGAGGACAAAGGTTTTGCCACCACAGCTGGAAAAAAGACACAGTCACTCTCCTTTCCTGCAGAAATAGAATCACAGAATGTTAAGGGTTGGAAGGGACCTTAAAGATCATCTAATCCCAATCTCCACTGTCATGGGCAGAGACACCTACCACTAGGCCAGGCTACCCGAGGCCTTATCCAACCTGGCACTGAACACCTGCCAAGGTTGGGCTGTCCACAACCTCCCTGGGAAACCTGTTATATAAATAAAGAAAGGCTTCATGTAATATGCCCTGGATGTGTTTCCTCACAGTGGCCAAAGGTCCCCGTGTCCAGACCTGACATGTACAAGCATCCCTTACACATACAAACATCCATGGTCAGTCAGTGATGAAATTGCCTCCCGACTGCCAAATCGGGCACCAGAAGCTATATCTAAGGATGGCAGAGTAAGTTAGACACGTGCTGAAACACCTGCGCTCCTGCAAGTATTCATGCCATCTAAACCAAGCCCAGGATGCCCTGTTCCATAGAAAAGCCTGCAGCAGCAACACCCTGAGGTGCCCGCACACTGGAAAGGGAATTTCAGTCGGGACTGCAGGAGCTAAGCTGAGAGCCAGACACCTACAAATCAGGCATTACAATGCTAACCAGCAAAATACCTGTGTCCCTTTGAGGATCTAATCATAAGATATAACAGCTGAAATACTTGGAAAAAAGCACACGAGGAAATCAGTAATTCTGTCTGTGTTCAGTGCGAAGGCTGGACTGTGTGCTGTAAATATTACATGCAGGATGGGAATGGTGAAGTTGGAAGGAAATACCGAATAGCAGCTCGCTCAGTACTCAGCAGAAGTTAAAGGTTGGGTGGTAATACCAGTCTGAGAGCAGGTAATTAAAAACTGTATTAGTGCACCTGCCTGAAGGGGACAAATCAGTGTTGCACAGGCAATCTTCATCACAGTGTTTCCTAGGCTGCAAGAGCTTGCCTTGCCACCTTGAAGTAGCCTTGGCATATGTTAATTTTCATTCCTTTTAATGTCATATTATATAAACAATCCTTGTGTAAAGATTGACTTCAGATATTTGTACTAAAAAAAAAAAAAAAAGAATTATCCTCTTTGTTTTATTTGAAGGATACATTATAACACCTTCCCCACTCAAAGGACACACTCTAATTAAAGATTGAATTTTCTCAGGATTTTAACTAAATCTGTCACTTAGCTTATGAATTAAAAATAATTAAACATAGGGTCTCATAAGAATTGTAGTTCTGCACTTGCTCACTTCTGTCTGGTTCCTTTCACTAACAAATTGCTAGTTTTCCAGTGTTTGTGCTCTCTGTATAATTTGAAATAATGAACGCACGTAGGAAAATTATAATTAAAAATATTATTCCCCATTATAGTCAGAATTTTGTCTTTCTTAGAAATAATAGTTATACCTCTCCTGTCTGAGGAAGGCAATAGCTTCTCTACAGGCAATTTTGTCAGGGACTAGCTGGTCCCTCCCTACCAGAAGATGACATCTTCTTCATCTGTTCTAAATACCTCAGAAGACACAGAGAGTTTTTGGGGAAGACAGCAGCCAGTTCACTGGAGCTTGGTATGGTGTGTATGCTACCTGTGAGCAGCAACAGCTGATGTTCCCACTTTTGGGAGCGAGACTGCTCTGGAAGGTGGGCTGCTGTTTCATTAAAGAGTTTCACTGAACAGTTCATTTATTAAACACTTCTTTCATTTCATAAAATACATGAAATATAAAACTTCTGAGTTTTACTGTGTACTGTAAATAACATAAAATAGATCCATGCAATACATTGCCCTCGATACTTTCTTACCATGTGAATGAAATCCGTTGTTTCTGCATCTATTGCACAGAAATGTCAGCATATTTAAGCCAGATATTTGCTGTCCCAGTTACCTGCTACTAGCAGGATTAGCAAATGACCTTATTTCACCAGCACAGACATTCCCATCCACGTCATAAGCCTCAGCTTCTCTTGGCTGCTACTACTTCCTTTTCAAATCTCAAATATCCCAAAAGATTGATTACTTTACTGACTAACAGCAAAAAATGAAACTGTGACAAGAGAAGAAATAAATTCAGATGTTTCATACAATCCCTTTGACCTCTGGAGGTCATCTGGTCCAACCCTTTCCCTCAAGCAGTGCCACTTAGGGCTAGTTGCTCAGGATGGCTTTTTTAATCAAGATGGCTTTTGACTGTCCCCAAGGTTTGAAACTCTACAAACTCCCAAGGAATTTCAGCTTTGCTTATGAAAAAAAGAAAGAAAAAAAAAATAAAATAAGAGAGCATGCTGGCCACACATCAATCCTAACACTTAACCTGTGCATACAATGTCAATTGCGATGATTTATCAGTGTCTATAAGGCTGAAATTCAGCTGCGTGTTGTTCTGCAAAAGAAGAAGTGCTAATGTCAGGAATATATGCAGGAGTACAACATAAATGCAGTCTCCACTTCTTCACAGATATTAATCTCAAAATTGCTTATTTATAAAGAGCAGTTAAAAGATTCATAACCACTTGTGGCTCCACTTCTCCCCAGCTGACAGCAAAAATTATATACGAAACATAATTCTTTCTCAATTCTTAAGATTAATCCATACATCTGCCATCATACAAAGTATGCAATTAGAAAAATATGGAATTCTGAGTGTTCGAAAAGAGATATCACTCTTCAAAAATGGAATTTATTTTTCTGTCAAGTGCTGCCTTAGTTTAGAAATGCAGTTCATAAAAAAGTCATCCCCTCTATATCTCAGTCCTTATCTCTCTCATAAGATGAGTTAATGATATTTTATGGGAGCTGCACTAACTTTTTCCTTCCCTCTGCTGGAAAAAAAAAAAAAAAAGCAGTGGAATAAAAATAAAATAAAATAAAATAAAAAAATCCCCTTGCTTTCCTAAAAATTTATGGAGTTTGGTTGATTTTCATTTTAATTTTATCATATAAGAATTTTCCATAGATTTTGCATATGCTTATACATTTCTCTCCTTTCCCCATTTTAATTGCTTCCCATTTCCTTAAAACTGCTCTCCCAAAACAAGCATAAAAGTTCTTGAGGCAAATTTATGATAAGTCAAAGCTCATTCTTTTTTCTGACTGTCTTTATGAAATTGAGAGAAACATAATTACCTTGGAGACCTCTAGCCTTCTGTCAAATTTGACTGAAATCAGCCAATAGCTTCAGATATTTTCAGAGGAAGAGAGAGTCATATAAAGTCACAAACACTGAATAATTGTAGGATTTTTTCCTTCAAAAAACAAAGCAAACCACCAAAAATACCCAAACCAACCAAGCAAACAAAACCAGTGTTACTTCAACAAATAAAATGGAAACTGTCTTTCTTGTCTCTGAGCTGTGCTTCAAAAGTATGAATTTCAAAAATTCTCCTTACTTTAGGAGACAGTCATTCAAATTCAGACAATTTTAATGAGCACTATGAAAAGTCTATGAAGAAGATTCATTTTCATAAACCAGTCTGAACTTCCAACTTTTGCTCATGATGTTCTATTACTTTTTAATGCAATTTTAATATATGCCCTTAAAAAGAAAAAAAAAAAAAAAGAAAGAAAAGGAATGGGAAAAAAAAAAAAAAGAATAAAACCCCCACCACCATTTTGGTGGCTTTTAAAACCAACCCAGATGTAGCAATTTTCAAAGAACTATTTTTTTCTTTCTTTTTTTTTCTTTTTTTTTTTGTAAATTCAAAGTTCCTTATTTCAAAGTAAAAATAACTTGGCTGAAACTCCTCCTAAGATTAGCTTTTGTTCAAATCCTTGTGCTCATAAATGACAGAAACATCCCAAAATCTGCAAAGATAAATGTCATCTTTTAAATTACTGAAAGCCTTCATTAAGCCTTAATATATGCTGTCAGTTTTAAACTAAATAATAGATGAGATTTTAACATAATCAGAAGAAAACTGCTGGTACCTGCCTCTGTTACTGTCACAGTTAAATTGACATGGTAATTTTCAAAATAATGCCTTCTCTAAATCAGTTAAAGACTGACAAGCACCCACCATTTAGGGAACTTTTCTTCACACAGATGGAAGTTTCTTACCATGAATTTACTGGTATGAATGATCAAATATCTCTTCTGCTTGTACACTGTGGGAATAAAATTGGGTGGCTGAGTTAGCCAAGTAAACAAATCTGAAAAAGTCAGAGTAACACTCTTCTCTTGGAAAAAAATATCTTTTTGTTACAGTAATACTTGGCAAGTATTGTATTATTTGATATTTTGTTAGTCGTAGCTGGAGGGGAAAATCTATGATCATTTTTATTAAATTTTCATTTGGGGGCTAGATTATGTACTATGTTAAAAACCTACGCTAGGTATTCCACGCACTGTGAGGAAAAGGGCTGCATAATGCAGACAACTAACAGCTCAGGTCACCCTCTATATCATCTGGTATCTGAAAGGCTATGCATAGTTTGCAAAGGAAACAAAAAAAAACCTTTTAACAAACCTCCAACCACTCCGGGGTCACGGCACACCCTCTGGTTTCAGGTACGCTCCTCTCTCTTTCTCCACACCCACAGGCAAAACAAGCAGGGAAAAACTGCTTCGGCTCCTTGACTGATGGACTCTGCTGTCCATCATCACACCAATCCAATCCTTTTAGATTCCTCTGTGCTTGACTGCAAGGGCTGAGCATCACCCCAGCATATCCCACTTGAACCCTTCACAGCAACACCAACTAATGAGTGAGTCAATCCTCCTCCCCGGAGATTTCACCATGTCCGTGAGTGAGCTGACCAGCTCAGAGCCCCATGTGCCTCTACTCTTTCCTTCTTTCCTCTCCTCTGACACCTATTTCAAATCCTGCTGGCATTGCCCAGAACAATGGCTGGCATTTTTCTAGTGAGGGCTGGGCTGCATCTCTGTTGGTCTGAACTCCTCCTAAAGGTGTCTTAAGCAGCAGCTGAGAGCCTTTATGCAAAGCTGAAGGCTCTGAAAAAAAAAAAAAAAAAGACCACTGAAAAAAAATACTTCCTGCATGTGAACATAATGATGGTGAAATGAAATCTAGTTATAAATAGTGGCAGAGGAGGCATGCCACCCATAAAAGTTTGGTTTAGGAAATGTTTCGTTTCTCTTCTAGAAGGTCACTGGTGATGGTTTCAAAGCCTGTTTTGAGGTGGTCGTGCTTTGTGCCTTTCAGCTGTCACTGTTAGAGACACATTTCATTATTTTAGCTGCAAAAAAGGATTAAAATGGGATGTAATCATTTCAAGTACTTCCCAAGTAGCTCAGAGTTCTAGTTCCTGGATCACTTGATAAAACTAGAGAAAATATTTGAACACTCGAGGAAGGCAACAGCACTGTAGATAATAAAATACCGTGACTCAAAGCCCTTTTTCAGTGTTAGGATTTATTTTCTTGTTTTGTAAAACAAAACAAGAAATGTACAACTGAAAACACCTGCAAAGATTTCAATCCCTCTGGGCTGAGTCAAACTCCCCTGGGCTTTGTCTGTGGAATTTGATCAGACCTTGGAAATGTGGAGATTCTTTCAGGTCATGCAGATGTGCCTGGCATCTAGGCATGAACCTATATAAAAATAATTTAAATAAAAACAAACTCCACCATCTACCTATGAAATGAAATTTATTACTCCATCCTCCTGAGGATTTATGGGTGATGACAAAACATAACACAGACCCATTTCTTTTTTCATCTTCCAAGGAAAATAAACAGGTCAGACTAACTGAACAGGAAAAAAAGAGTTGTAATTCAAATAGTGGGCTTAAGGTGTGAATATTCTTTTAAATCCAATTGCTCCATGAGCTTAAGCAGCTAAACTCACCATTAATAACCAAGATTCCTCCATGATTAGAGAGTAAAGGAAAAAAAATACTTATTAGATACTCAACTCTTCATTGACTTGACTGATGGGGCAGACAGAAGAGAGAGCTCTATTTGTATGTTCATGTGTGCATGGGTAAAAAGGGAAGCCTTGCATACTTTTTTTCCCTAATCCCATATGCTAAGGTGAAATGGAGGCTGCTCTGCTTTTGTTTTGGCCCCCTTACTCTGAAGTCTTGATTACTGTTGTGGCTTCATGTCACATCTATTCATGTGGCACGTACTGCATATATCCAGCATGAATATTTCATGAATGTTGGGGAAGAGATTGCAATGTGAGACACAACGCATATTTCAGATGACACATGACTGATGCCTTTGGAGATCTGGGTTTATTATGTACTTGCAACATTCATCTACTACGAGGAAGCTGGTCTTTCCCCCTATTGCACTGACTAAAGTCAAGGAAGGAAAACAAATGTGCATTTTGAATGTATCTGATCTTTTACTGAAACAATGAATTAATGTACTGTCATGTTTGTTTTCTACTTTCTTTCCCCAAAGACAGAGTACAGAGATAAAAACATCAAAACTGCTTTGTATTGGCTTCAACACATAAAAGTTGCCTTTTAAAGAACTTTTCATGCCCCATATCATTATTAAGTTTGGATTAATAAACTTTGGTTTAACACTACATTTTTTTAAGTAGGGCTTCTGCTACAGAAATTATTCTATTGATATCTCTGATTTTCTAAAGAGTATCTCTATTTTACGATCTCCAAACAAGTTCAAATTTATAAACAATGACCCATGTCTAGTCAATAAACAGTATTTAGGTCAGGAACTTGGATGAACATTTGTTGTGATCTCATTTCTGCTGTAAGAATACTCAGTTCTAGAAGGGTGATTTCCTTTGGTTTCTGTCTCTTTCTTCATACCAAAACAAAACAAAAATAGAAACACCATCCCCTACCCACAAACTCACACAGATGATTTTGAAGAGGCTTCATTTGATCCAGTGAGGAAAGAATATTTTTTTGGAAGCTCAGCAAGTTTCACGGTGAAGAGTTTTCCTCTAACAGATTATCTTTAAAAACATCTAATATAGCATCTTTGTTATAGCAACACAAATACACCTGCTTATTTCCTACAAATAATGCATATAACTAGAGGAATAATAATTCTATGTATTCCCCAAACCAAGGCATCTCTAATGATAACTTTTAAGCTGTTTTGAAAAACAAAAAAGATAAAAACTTTCAAGAGAGTGTAGAGAATAGAAATGACCCAAGGAAGACAGAATTGGTCTTCAAAAGCCTGAGAAAATACAGGTCTTCAGTGTCATCAAGTTTTTGCTGTAATGTTTTAAAAATTAATAGCTTGCTTTTCTATGAAAATATGTCTGAGCCATTTTTATGGCTTCTCTTGGCATCCTGTTGTATGGATGTCATGGATCAGATTGGAACAGGAAACCTGGGAAGAGATGGACACTCCCACGTCACAGACCAACAGAGATTTAAAATACTTTCTGTTTGTTTGTTTGATTGTTTGGACACCTTCTCTTTTATAGCTCCTGAAACCTATTCCTCACTTGAGGCAAGTCCTGGGGGGATTTTCACCTGGTCTCCAGAGTAAGGAGAAGGTGGGGGACGTGCACAGTGTGCCGGTGGAGCTGCACGCTCTGCAGCTCCTCGCCCACGAGGAGCATCAGGAGCTCCAGCAGCCCACTGAGTTCAGCCCACGTACAGAACCTGGAATACCTCACTCAAGAATGCACAAGAAACTGCGTGGGAAGCTTGAGCTAGCTCTGAGTTAATTCAAGAAGCTGATGAAAAAATACAAAATCAGACCATCCCAAAGAAAGTTCTGCTTTCAGGTACGGATTCAAGCAGGTAGTGCATCTGTTCTATGCTCCCTCCAAGTTTTCCCACTGCTATAAAAAAATTTTAGCACCTGGAGAGATGCTTACTTGGTAGTAAATTCTTTGGATCTTAATAAATTCATGGATGTCAAATGGAAAAATGCCAGCAACAACTCAAAATCAAACAAACGTATTGCTAACTCAATTGGTCTAACTGTGAAACTCCCTCCTTACAGTTTCTCAAACCCACTTGTTTCCCATTTAGTGTCAGAACTGTGAACATTTCAGCTTCTGTACCTCCATTTTTGGCCCTTATTTAAAGGGTACATACTGCAGGGTAGAAAAGGATGCTTTCCTCTTCCCTCCTTTCTCCCTTTTATAGATGTGGCAGTAAGAAAAAATAGAAAGCCTATAGCCTGCTTATAGTTCATGATATTTACTTATTGTATTTTAAAGGTAGTAACCCTCTGAAATGAAACAGTTCTGTCACAAGTGCTAATGTTTCATGGTCTGAGAAAAGAAAGGATACAAACAAGCCAAAAATATAGGTACATCTCAATTCGTTATGCACAGACGTTACTGAAAAATCAAAGCCATGTGCAACATTCAGAGAAGAAAGTTTCTTAATCCTTCATAAGCAGATCTAGTAAATGAATAGCATGCACGGATGAACAAAAAAAAAATTTCAGAAAAATTACATGACATAATTATATGCCAGCATTTGTAGGAAAAAAAAAAAAAAAAGTGCAGATATCCCTTGGAATTGGTAAGCCCTCCCCAACAAAGCAGCTAATTGTAATTTTAAATGAGGCCAGAGGTGTTGGTTATTGCTCTTGGTGGACAGTTCATCCCATCAAGGATCCTGCCACAATTATTGCCTTTGTTGGCAGGCCTGGTGTAAGCCAAGAACTGAAAGGCCATCTCTGCTGCCTCTGATGTGCAGCATGCTGATGAGGTTTGTTCATGCTGTACTTGCTTGTTCAGTGCTTTGGTAGTTGATTTTAATTCCCATGCTTTACTGCCCAGCAAACCTACATTCCCTTGAAAATATATATTCTTATCTAATCTTGTCTGCCTCAATTAATCACTGTGGCTTTAGATAGCATCCCAGTCCTTGAAACTAAGAATGGGAGGTCAGCCTGCACAAACCTCTATTCTTACCTCAGAAGTCAGAATTTGTTACAAAAGACAGTGTGGAATGGCCAGCACTGCTAAATAAGAGATGTGAAGATATTCTTCATGAAAAGACAACAATGAATCATCCGTAAACAGAAGTGTCAGGACCATACAGATCACACAGTATTTTCCCAAATAGAGATGCTGTAACATACAATGCAAACACTCACAGATAAGTGAGGGAGAAGGGAAAATTAAGAAAGCTGAAACCTTGCCATTGTCTTAGTTCAGCAAGAGAAGAGAGAGAATGTGCAGCTCAGCCTAGAGACACAAATGTATACAAAGGCTGATTGATCCCTCTGGTGTATTGCTGTTAACATCACTTTTAAAACTACACTTTTGCTCTCCTGGGTGCTAGCATTTAATCCATTTCTGATACACATTAAGAAAAAAGTGAATACACACATCTTATGCATTCATACACACCTATATGCTTTAGAGCAGAATAGTAAGTTTTGCTCCATGGTCTTGACCAATAGCTATTAATTTTCTTGCTTTTAACTGAAATTCATTCTACTTGCATTGAATGTGCCAACAAAAATCTAATTTATGTGTAAATATAAGAGTGCTAGGTCACTGTGTTCTGTTTCATATGCGATTCCAAGCCATCACTTAAAGCATTTCTAATGTTCCCATCACTAGAACACCTCCTCCAGTAGACTATGGCTATTTGAATAAATATATGAAAATATATTCTTCAGTGATATTTCTCACATTTCTGTTTCACAAGCAAAGAATAATTGTCAGAATAAAAAAATATATATTTTTCAAGTAGGAAATACACATAGTTGTGTATAGGAATTGAAGCCTTCGCACCTGGTAAGTGGCAGCTGTAAAGATGTGGATTCCCCCTCAGTTCTCATGCTTCTGAGATCAGGGTAACAGCACATATACCCTCAGAAAAAGTGTGGTGAAAACAATTTGGTTGTCATATCTGAGTCCTTCAACTACATGAAGAGTAGTATATGTTGTTAGTATTACTCTGTTAAATCTTGATTTTCCATACAGACAGCTCTGGGGTCACTTTCCAGTTAATGGTACATTTTAATTTACTATGATGGCTTTGGCTGTTGCCTTGTGAGTTATTTTATTATGCTTAAAGATTTCCCATGATAAGAACAGTTCAATGTTCTGTTTTTGTTTTTTTTTTTTTTTTATAATCTTTTGACTTTCTCTATGTTCATTTGGTCGGTTACCACTTCTGGTTATTGATCATCTGAGATGGTCACAATTCTAAGCAAGTGCCCTCAATGAAATTGCACTGCAATAAAAAAAAATGACACTAACTAGGAAACAAGTAACACTATTCTTGCCATTTCCTAATCTCAAATGCCCAACCACCACCACAAACAGAAGGAATTAATATGAAAAAATCAGCCATGTTCAAACACAAATAAATTCAGTTTAAAATATTGCCTTGGGAAAACAAAATAGTCTGTTAATCACTTAAAATACTAATGAAATGGAAAATGACTAGAAAGATTAGTTTCTGTATTCAGTGTGTGGCATCTCATTTTAGTGACTCTGTAAAATAAAAGGCTAATAAATCCCAGAAGGGCAAAAATGTATTTTTTTTTATGCAACATAAACAGACCAGAGGCCAAGACTTGTATCCCCTCCTCGACCACAGCCAGGCTCTCCTTTATGCTCAGTGAATTCTTCCTCTTATCTCCCAGTTCCTTTGTCCTCCTCTGTTTTCATCTGTTCACCAAGCAACTTCTGCCTCTTTTTGCCTTTATTTTAGGCTGCTTTAAACACATTTCTTCAATCATAATCCCGGATTAAAAAGTAAACTCGTATTCTTGCTTACTCAGTCAACTACTGAGTACAAGTAGCTGAGAGAATTTTAATGAGATCTTAACTTTCTTGACTAGTTTTATGGTACTACAGTAACCAGGGAGAGAGAAAAGGCTTTGCAGATTTACCACTTCTGCTTGCAAGTGGGGAACCCTCCCCACTCACTCATCTCCCTGCTGGAAGTGATCATGAATTTTCCACCAGACACTTTCCCCAGCAGACCATGCAGGTCTGTCATAACTGAGCCCAGGTACTCAACTGTCAAAATGAAATACAGAGTTAGGCCATTCCTGACAGTTATCCCCTCTGGTCCTTTGACATTATGTCTATCCAGCCCCTGAGGATTTTCAGTTCCCAGTCTTCTAAAAATCCCCCATTTCTGCTGAGAGCAGGAGTGGAACTGGTCAGCTCCCAGGCTCTGAGCCTCATATTGCAGCTGCAGAAGAGCTCCCCAGGTGTCCCAGCAGCCTCCCTGGGGCAGTCAGGAGCAGGAATCACTTCATTTTTACAGAAAGCATGATGGACACCATCATGCTTCCCCTTTCCTTTGCCTATTCTAAACCACAGAAATTACTGGTTTGGCTTCTCCTTTAAAACGAAACTTGAAAACAGAACCATTTGCTGGGGTGGCCCTGAGGTAAATCACCCATCACAAAGAACACAGAAGCCCAGATGGAGGAGAGGAAAACTCCCTACATTGCACAACTTTGTATGACACCTTTTTACAGCGAGAAAGAAAGTGGTGTCTCTTTCCCCAATCCTCCCCCCGCCCCCGCCTCGTTTCAGTAGCCAAGCCTTAAGTGCGTGAAGTTCCACACATCTGCTGGCAAACCTGGACGGCTGTCACATAATTACTCGAGGTTAAAATAGCAGGGCCAGTAATAGAGATAGCAAACTAAATCTTGTTGGAGAAATCTCTGCATTCCTTCTGTCATGCAGAATCAACTTTATCAGTCATTAGCTTTGTAACCTAAGCTGCTTACCACACCTGTGGGGCTTTCAAATGGAACCAAAGGAGTTTGTTTTGACCTTTAAATGAATGGGAAAAGGTACTTGAGAGGCATTTTCTCTGTTGTGTGATTGTAGTACAGAGAAATTTTGCTAGAGTTCTGTCAATTTACTAAAGTTGCAACTCCTCACTGTCAAAGCCCCTTGACTCAGCAATTGAATGCCCCTTTAGCTTCCCAGACGGGATTTATTGATTCTTCTGTAATGATATTAGACTGCCTTCTCTACTAGAAAACTGAAGGATGCTTTTGAATGTTAAAATTGTTGATATTTTTAGTAGCTTAATAAAGACTATTGCTTTGTGATTCTTACAGGCAGTTGAATCCATTTTAATAAAACTGTGTGATACCAAAATAAAGCACAGTAACACTTAATCTAATTCTTTCATACTCCATAAGGAGAAAATATTCATGCACAATTAAATTGTTTAAGGTGAAGAAAGCATTTCTTTGATTGTGAACATGGTATGATAGGGAAACAAGTGCAAAGCTATGTGTTTTAAAGGAACTGGAACAAGTCTTGCTGCAAGTTTGGATTTTGGGTCTAAGAAGAGATGAACTGAGTCATTAGAGAAACAGCAGCAAAAGTTCCTGTTGATGAGGTAGTCTATTAAGTGATGTGTGAACTAGCAAACTAGTCTCTAGATGCTGAGACGTATTAGTATCTGTCCCCCAGGTCCCTAAAAAGTAAATGCCAGAACAAAATTGCTTTAAGAGCCAATTCCATGTCACTCGTTACTTGCAAGTAAATTCTGCATCTTCCCAGCACTGAGATGCAGGCAGGAGCACTTGGTAAAAGTAGAAAGAATTATCTCAAATGCCTGTCCTTCTAGCCAAGCTACTGGGAGTGAAATGCATCCCCCTGAAAAGTTAGCGTTACGTTCTTCCTTTGTGCTTCCCGAAACAACCAGCCCTTAATCCGACAACCAACTTGACAATAACTCTCATCTTGGGACGAGAAAGCATTTGATTCCTACAGGTTAGTTTCATATCTGTAATCTGAAAACACCAAATATAATTTAGGTCAAGAAGGCTCCTCTAACATTTGTCATTTTAAGCTTTACTGCTTCCTTCATGACAGTCGGCCTTTGTACATCCACACTGATGTTTCTCAAGTGATGTTTTCAGGGACATAGTTTAGAGGTCGACTTTGCAGTGTTTGATTTACTTGGACTTGATGACCTTAAAGGTCTTTTTCAATCTAAATAATTCTGATTCCATTCTGAGTGATTTTAGGTGTTGGTTTCAATTTGACAGCTGAAAAATTTTCAAATTATCAGCTTGTGGGTCCTTCCTCTCTGGAAATCCAAACAATGGTACCTTATTTAAGGTCATGAGAAGTAGACAGAATGATGTAAATGCTTACTATTTCATGAAAATATCCAAACTATATTTTGTCACCTTACAAATGATTAAATTGAAAAATAATTAAAATAATAAGCAAAATAATGGAATTAGATCTTTAAGAAACTATTGCATCCTTAAATATGTTTTGTGTTTCTGTGATACATTTATACCTCTCAGATTTTCTAAATTTAAAAAATACCTTTGAAATATTTTATACAACTCTCTGCATAACTGCCAATACCAGTAACTTCACTCTGCTAGGTAGCTGCTGTTTCAATTTTGTATCTGCTTTCATAAATCAAAAAAATTCTGAGATAAGTTAATCACATTGGTTACATTTGAAACTGTTTGTCTTACACAAATTGATGTAAAAAAAAAAAAAACCCAACACATAGAAATGTCCATATTCTAAATTATTAGAAGCATTTCAAAGATTTTTTGACACTTCAATATCTAATAAAAGTTTACTGTCAGAAAGGGTTGCCACGAAGTCTAATGAGCCCTTATGGATTACCCTGAAAAAGATCATGTAACTGGAAAATTATGATCATTTCCTTACAAATGGACAAATCAGAAGGTCATTTTTTTTCATAGTATTTTCATTATGGAAAAGCATGTTTAAAATGAGACATTATAGTTTTCTTTCCATTACTTTAGTTTCTTATTGGTTGGGATGCAGGTAAAATGGAGTTTTAAAAAAATGCACTACCTTTTTTATCTATGGTCTCTGAAACTTTAGCTAAACTAGCAATGATAATGCTTACATTCACTACAGCTGGGTAGTCTGTGGAAAGACAGTCAGTGCTTGGCTGCAATTCAAGTGTTTCCAGTTGTAGTTAAATATTACTATTGCAAGAAAAAAAAACAAAAACAAAAAAACAAAAACAAACAAACTCTTTAAAATTAATTACTAATTCAAAATACACTTTACTGCATGATTCTATAGTGTTTCCTCAGTGGTTTCAGCTTTGGCTCATAAAAAAAGAGACAGATAAAATTCATAAGGAGCAGTTAAATCTTGACTCAGAAGAAACTTTGATGGCAGTTCGAAACTAGAGCTGTAAGAAGGTCTCTGTTTAACACTGTTTCATCTGCAACTGAACCAAAAACTTCAATTATAATTTTTGACCAGATCAAACTTAGTTTTAAAAGTTGTAATTTCTTTCTTCTCATCCTAACCTTTGCAAAGTAAAGGCTTATCCTTTCCTAATATGTTCCAGCTGATATGAAATTAAATGTTAAAAATTAAAGCAAAGGCAGTGAAAGTCTAGATTCACAAAACTGGAGAAGATGATTTACAGTATCTCCAGGGCTGGGAAAGTTAAACTGGAGAAAATTAAAATCAGAGACAGTTCGTGAACTTGGTAGTTATAATATAATCTGCAAATACCACTTCCTTCTACTATGTTTTCTTCTCACCCCCCAAGAAGAAATACTACTTTTGCTCATCTTAACATGCATCTCACATCTCTCCCTCTCAGAATGAGAAATCTCCAGTTTTACTACTTGCTCTGCACCATATTCCTCATTCCAAAAGTGGACAGTGTGAGAACAACTCAGTGAGAAAGTTGTGTTGGTTGCCTAATTATAAAGGTCAAAGTTTGTAAAATAATATCTATATTATGTGATACCTTTTTAGTGGAAAACCATCTCCAGTTCCCCCTAAAATAAGGAGAAATAAAACACAGCCACAGCTTCCAGACTCTCAAGACAGTTCTAGCTTGTTTTATCACTAGTTTGCTACCATCTCTGAGTTCCTTTGCATTAAAATTGTTCATAAGCTTCCCTGAAGGTACATCTACGCTGAACATAAAACATGTCTAGAAGTGACACTGAACACTGAATCATCCCAGATCATTCACACTGCCTGTTACTTTGATCTCAGACTCTATTCTGGAATGAACAAACCAGCTCTTCACAAATGGACCTATGTCCATTTTTGGAGACTATTTATTCCCAGGTCTGCTCTCAAGGCACAGTACAGGTGACGTTACAGGAAACTGCCTCCCATCAACCCAAAAGAGTCTCTCAAACCACCTTGGCATATTTTGCTTCCTCAGACTTACTCCAGCCACAGCACAGAGCACCACACACTCTCCATTCATAATGCAAAATAAGAAGTTGGTCGGCACAAAAGAGCTCTGATAACTTATGCAGTGTGACCTTAAGCAAGAAACAAAAAAGTTCCATCTACGGTCTCTGACGCTGTAAAAGGTGGACACCCAGAGCAGAGTGACTTGTAATGTGGATGAGACCAACGTGCACTAGAGAGTCTGAACCGTTACAATCTCAGCCCATGTGCAATATTGGCCCCAGGGTGTGGGATTACTCCTTGTCCTTTTCTACAGCTGCAGTGCAGACTTTCCTTGGAGACTAACCAAAGAGTAGAAACTAGGCGAAGCAAAGTACTCAAAGTAAACCACCCCATAAATATTGGCTTAAGCCAAATATTTGCTTTCAGGGCAAAACTGTTTGCCAGTTCTATTGACTTTTCATCAGCTGATGATTCATTTTCCATGGAGAGTCCTCAGCTAGTGGGATCAGACAACTAAGTTAACCGGTCAAATGACTTTTCTGGAGTGGACCATATATTTTTTCTACTGTCCTTACCTAGTGCCCTTCCCATGAAGGCTAGGGCAAAAAAAGCTAGGTCACATGCAGCCACTGCAGACAAGGAAGGTGAAAAATTCTTCCAGATCTCACTAAATCAATTTTGTACATTAACTTGTCCCCAGAGAACACCACACAGCATGGACACATGCATATCCATGAGAACACTGCATTAGTATCAACCTGGGCCAAGCTATTTTTGCAGATAAATTGAACGAAAAAGTCACTGGCTTTTGCACTGAGTAGTTACCCTTCCAGCATTGTCTAAAGCAATACAGAAATGCTCTCCTTTTTCTAGTTTCAGAGGATCATCTTGTCTTGCATTGAGACATGACATTTCAACAAGTGCCTACTGATGTTTATTTATTCTTCATTTAAAAATTAAATATATTCTTAGCTAGCAATCTATAAACTGCTCTAATGATTTCTAGTTAAATAATAGTCTAAATTTATTTTTCCAGCTATTATCATTATAAGCATTTTGTGAAAAAAATCTCCTTTAAAGAACTATTCTTTATATTTTAGTCAACTTTATATGTTAGCAGCCATTTGTGAATGATTATTAGTCCTCACATTGGCTACCTAAATCTAATATCAAAAATCCATTGATAGCAAGTGCCCATAAATTCACCAGTGACACGTGACCACTGTGTGTCTTTCAGCACGGAGGTACAGGAAGGTTAAACTTCAACTGATTTAATTTCAAACAATTTTTCTTAAGATTGAAGTAATAGTTTAATGACAGAGGGATTTTAGAAGGAAAAAGGTGTGGAAATGAAATTAAGCTGTCCTTAGAGGCTGAAAGCTCAAAGAATTTTGAAGAAGAGTTCAGCAGTTGTCAATGCCAATAGAATTTAATGGAGTAGATACAAAGCAAAAGACAAAATCAATACCAAGGTGCTTGTGCTTCATTCCTTTGTAGTTGTCAAATCTTTGAAGTTGTTAAATAATGACTTATAGACTAAGAATGTCTACTTTGACATTTCCTTAATGCCATGTCAAGAATCCAGCTAATCACACTCAAAAAAAAAAAAAAAGTTTATATTATATGGGAAAGAAACTCAACCTCAGAATGATATGTGAATTTACACCACCTGAGCCTTCATACTGTTTTTGTACAGTGCAAACAAAAGAATTAAAATTAAAATAATTAAAAAAAAAACACAGCCTTAATTTCTAGACAAATCTTTCTTTCAGACAGACACATAAACAGAACAAGAAGGTCACTTTGTAGGCTCAAATCGTTGTGCAGCAGACAGAAGATCATTCTTTAAGGATCTTCCATTGAATTGCTTCTCTGAAGCATCTCTGACTCAACCCTGTGAGTCAGTCAATAACAGAGTCAGGGTTGAAAATGGCCCAGTCACTGAAGAAATGGCTTCAAGTTGCACCAGGGGAGCTTCAGATTAGGCATTAGGAAACATTTTCTTCACTGAAAGGGTGGCCAGAAATTGAAATAGGCTCAGATATGGTGCCTGGGGACATGTCCTAGTGGTGGACATGGCAATGCTGCATTACGGTTAGACACAAAAATCTTAAGAGGTCTTTTTCAACCTACGTGGTTCCACGATTCATCTTTTACAAACCTCATACAAACCTCGTGGTCCCTCCATGAGAACCCAGAGCATTCAAAACTATGGGACAGGGAGACTGTTCCCTTCCCACTGTGTGCCTGCTCCCCGTCCACTGAAACTGGTACGAGTTGCGTCCCCATCTCCCAGACTGGGATGGGACACAGATGAAAGGATAACAAGTTTTGCTTCATGAGGGAGCCACTGCTCCCTGAGCCAGCAGCTGGGTGCTGTGGAGCTGGGGCAAGTCAACCCAGTGGAGCAAAGCAGGAAGGCCAGGTGAATAAACCAGAATGCAAATGAAGCCCAATTCACCAAGTCACAGGTGGGAAGCACCATGGCTTTGATTCATGAATCTTACCTGGTTAAGTTGCAGCAGCTAAAGAGCTTACTGTCCCATCCTCATCTGCAATTAGGTGGTTAAAATAAACCAACACTTTGCAGAACTTAGTTTCTTAACTTGTTACAGCCAAATCCTGCAAGGATTGTCAACCAGTCCTCTCAGGTACCGTGGCTCATCGTCTCACCTATAAACTCAAACATCCTTTAGCTTCCCCTAATGCTACCATGGCTCTGGAGTAGAAATGCCACTGTTCCATCCTCCCCACTCCTGGGACAGAGGTTGTCAGCTGAGGGAGAGGGAGGATGGGCACCAGCCAGATCCTCTTCAGCTGCCCAGCAGGATTCAGCAGAGCTCATGACTCAAAGCCCTCACTCTGACCCAGAAGCACCTTGTCTAGTTTAGGTTAATCTACTTTGTAAATTCAGTGTAGGTGTTAAACTTTAAATTCACCTTCTAACTCATTCTGTATTCATCCCATTATGTGGAAATACCTGTGAAAGTAGCATTAATCATTTGAAATTTACATCAGAGTAAAAACAATGTTTAAATTTTATAAATACTGGTGTTTCTATTAGCAATTAAAAAAAATACTTTATAAAGGCATTGCGTAAGAATATCAAATTAAAGGAACTGAAACATCACTAGGATTCAATTCTGAATTGAAGGTTAAAATTGAAGGTTAAAACTAGCCCCTTCATTACCTCCAAAAGCCAAGGAGGAAGCAAAAGCAAAGCTGCAAAACATTTTCCCAGCCTTCTATGTGCATTAATACTGCTGGTAGAATCTTGTAACTCTGACAGCCATTTTATTCCTTCACATATTTATGGAATACTGAGGAGAACAGATTAGGCAGATTTATTTCTTTTCAAGGTCCCTCCTTTAGTGATCTGAAGCTAAAGCAAAAGCTCAGACTTCCAGAGTATTCTTGTATTCTGATAATTTGGATATTTAATGGATTTTAACTGAGACAAAACAGGCAGGATACTGGAAGATGAATATCTTTCTGGGAAACCAATCCCATAATGCTGGAATTTTTTGATAAGTGTGGGCTGTGTTTTGTGCTCTCAGGATTGTATCTCCATGACCTGTTAGGCTATGATGGGTCTTCATTACAAGTGCTCTGTGAGGGGTTTGAGCTGGGATTTCGTAAAATGCTGTTACAGGGTTCAGACACAGGTACTGAAAACAGAATTGGCATAATTGAAATTCAGCGTGGGGCTGATTTTGTGTTTTGGATGCCTGCATTTCATTAGGACTATTCATTTGTTCCACGACAACACATAATTAAAATAAACACTTCCAGACATTGCTGCATCGAAGGTGGGTTTCTTTTTCTGCCACTGAAGTCTCATTTTCCTTTTAGGAAATTTTGTAGAAACACAAACCGATGGGAAGGAGCCTCCAGAGAATATTTTGTCCGCCAGTAACATGTATGGATGAGATGACTTGCTGAGCAATACCTTGTTAACAACTTTCAGGTTTTAAAGAAAAGTAAGAGGGGGTTTAGCTTGCCTGCTGCTCGCTTTAAGAAGGTAGTGTATAATCAAAACAAGATCTCCCACAGGAGAGATTCTTTAGCAGAAAAGGAAGGAAGGAAGGCATTACCCCAGACATTTGATATAGAGGGTATGACAAGAGGAAGAACAAAGGAACAATTCAATGCCTCTTATTCTTGCTGTAGCATGTGCTACAAGGAATAGAAGGCAGGCTAGAGGACACTGCTGCTGAAGAACCTACTTAAGCAAAAGGACAGAGGTAGCTGGTGCAGGAGATGACAGTTAGTTGGCAAGGCATGCATATCCTCATCCCATGCCACCACTGTTAGACAAAGCTTGGAAATATTCCAGTTTCTCAGCTGTTAAGGACAGGTCTCTATTGTGTCTCACAGTAAATCTAATTTTTGCTGCTATGAACTTCTTTGAAGCACTTCCATTTCATCCCTGTAGCTTCCAGAAAACAACCCAATACAAATGGTAACATATATGCAATGATCTCCTGCTCCAGAGGCAAGAACAGACAGTTTGGGGTCATGCACGGATAATTATATTTTCATATTTTGTAATTTCATGGTTTATCACTGGGATCTTGTTGCCTCTGCCAGTTTTTTTGGTGCTAGTCAACAGATATTATCAAGAGTATGTGATGATTCCCTTGACCATTTAACTAATCCAGCTCTGATATTGCCAATTAGAGTCCTGTAAGAGATTACACGTTCAGGGAGTTAAGGAATACAATTATATCAAAACTGCTGCACATGAGACTTGAAAAGTTCCACATTTTGTAATTGCACAGAAAGAAGTGCCAGCAGAGCTGTTATTTTCTTATGGAAAGGAAGGAACCTTATGAATTTCTTGTTAGGCTGTGAAGCAGCACAAGTAAGGGAAAGACTTTGAGTCCTAAACTGATGTACAAAATTCTTGTTTATCAAAGCTATTAACTGAAATAAAGTAAAATTGAAACACTGTAAGCTATCTGATCTCTTGCTTTCATCATTGGCTAGTAGCCAGTTAATTACAGCAAGTTAATAATGTATTAAATTTTGTTTGCTCAAGTTAGCAACAATTTTCATTTGGTGCAAACATTCAAGTTTTGTAGAAGCTGAAGCAGCTATGCTTTATCTTTGCCTTATACCATTTGCAAAGCCAGTAACTGTGTAACATAGTGTGACTACATGACATGGAAAAACAGCACAAAAGCAATTTTGACAGAAGGTCAGGGACAAACTTTAATCTGTGACAAAACTTTTAACTTACACATTATAACTGATACTTTTGTAATGCCCCAAATAAAATTATTTCTACAACAATTATAAAAGACAGCCATGTATGATAATAGGTAATTTGCCATAGCAGACAAAAATCTCTGAATGGGCTGGAGGTTGAACATTATTTCAGATAACTATGCCTGGCTGTGACTGAGAACACTAAATTGGAAACATTTTCCCATAACTGTCCTTGAAAAATGGTTTTATATACCCCCCCAAAGGGAAGAAACTTTACAAATATAAGAGTTACTGAAAACCCCAGTGGACTCTTTAGGACAAAGTAAATCAGGTTTCAAGAGAATGAGCTAAACAATAGATAAAAAAGGTTTTAACTGCTCTGCTGACCAGGACCATACATCTTTTCTATGTACTTTACTCTGGTTCCCAAACCTATGCAAACACTAAACAAAACCACAATTGTATGACATAATTCAGTTCCACAAACGAGCGCTGTAACTTGATTCTGGAATGTTAAACATTTCATTTGTTACTATAAATATCCAAAGAAATAGTTTTGATGGAATATTTCTGAACTTCCAGTCACAGTAACCAGCTTTTCACTGGCTCTTTTTGCACCACCTTTTGGTAGGCTATGAATTCTATCATGGCATTTGCTTCCTCCTCCTCCAAAGTCCTGATCTAGGATTCCCTGTTAGCCCCAGTGCATTCCTAGTTCTCCTCCTGCCTTGCAGTCGCTCCTGTGGCATTTTGTTGAGCCTGTCTACTTGCCAGGATGCTGGTCCAGTCCCCCAGTTCCCTCTTTTCTCCAGCCACAAACTCCTCTTGGCTGTGGAGTCGACTGCTCCACTCAGACAAATCATTCCCAAACGCACCTCACCGACTCCACACAATCTGACATCTCCAGCTGCCAAGCAGCAAATGTGCATTTGATGATGGCTTAAAATGTAACAGTGTTCTGCCTCTGAAGTGAAATAAGGGGTGCTAACAGTCTTTCTTTTTTATTTTAATGTTGTGTCCGTATTCAAAAAGTCTCATTAAGCAGTGCTGCACTTTTCCTTCTAGAAGGATGCCTGTGCAATGCTTATTTCCTAAGGGTTTGACAAAAACATAAATGAATCACCTTTATTTGTGAGATTATCTCCAGGATGTTCCTTGTACAGTGTAGGTTTAGAAAATAATTTATATTTCATTTTCACAGGTCTGTATTCCACCTGACAAAAAGAGGAACATAAAAAGGCACTGTTTGTCTATATTATTGTGTTGTTTTGTTTGGCTTTTTTTGTCACCTCCATATAGCATTGTAGACCTGTGATCCACTTGGGGCAAAAATTTTGATGACATATGAAGTGAAGGCATCTCTAAATACTAAGAGAGTGCTGGATATGATGGCAGGTTTGAACAATGAAACAGAAGGTGAAGAGCTGACAACTCTAAGGAGACAGACCTCACTTTACTCAGTACAGATATCCAGCCACTGTGGCATCAAAATAAAGCTACTTGGAAGAGAGACATATATGTCCTGGGGTTAAAAAAAAGAAATTTAATTTACCTTATTCTTCTTAGGATACTAATGCTATAAACACTATTACTATTATTAAGTGGGTGAACTCCACTCTAAAGCATATTTGAGAAAATTTAAAGAGACTTAAATTCATTTGCTTTCAGAGTTTCAAGCTAACTGCAATCCACTCATTTGTCACTTCTGTGTTAACTAGTCTCCTACCTGTTCAAACACAGTTCCAAAAGCTCATTTTACATTCCTACTACATGATAATTATCCGTTGAAATCTGTCTTTATGACCAGCAGGAGATAAAGTGCAATCACATTCATCCAAAAGCATTAAATTTCTCCCTTCCTCTCTCAGTACACTAGATAAAAATACAGTGAATTTTTACTTTCATTTTAGGGTAATTTTAATCTTTTGTGTTTCAGCTTACTCACCACCTTAATGGCCTAGATCTGTTTTTGGAAGAAAACATCGACCTCTCTCCACAGATTACTTCTCTGTAGTTCCCTAAAGGTACAGTTTCTGTACCAGAGTAATATAGTGTGTTTACTTCCAGTAATTGAACTGATTTTAAAAAGAAAAGAAAATAAATCAGTGAGGACAGTGTGTGAAAACGTGGTTACTTTTGAATCATAAACTTAAAAAAAAAAAGTCCCAAATTCTCTAAAATAACATGATGCATTATCTTGCCTGCAACAGATATCACAGAGAAGCTTTTTCCAAAACCTATTAGGTTTTCTTTTGCAGTAAATACTTTTTTTTCCAATTAGGTTTTCCTAGAAGTCTGTATATGTATATGTCTCTGTGAGCTCTCAAGTCACAAAAACAGATATTTTATTGGCCAAGATATTTTTTCATGGCCCTGTTTAGACCTCAGTCTCATGTAAGAAGATGTGGAAGCCATGCAGAACATGCTGGAGGAGAGGCAGACTAAACACTTGCTACGATATTTAGTTCTGCATGTTCCAGTTACAATATTTGGAAATTAGGAATTCAAAATTTAGGGATATTGGAGAAACTCTCTGAGTTCATTATAAACCAAGTTTCTCTACCACTGTATCTTCCACACTGTCTGATATTATTTACAGTTTTGATGACAAAACCAGTGCATATTAGGAAGGTATGACTGTATTTTTTTTCCACTAGTAACAAATATTGGTGGAGAATACAGGCAGTAGGAATTTAAATAAACTCACAAGTATTAAAACTTCTGGAAAACCAGAATTCCTGAAGAAGAAAGTGTTGTTTGTACTGACTATGTAGTGGGAAAAGTACTTATTTTTACTAATTTCCTCTACCTCTGAACGTCATTAATGAAAACCTGGATCATAGAGTTAGGTTGCCAAAAAAACCATATCAAATCTCCAGTATTTTCACATCTTTAGATAAAGTAATCTGGAAATAATTTATTTCCATAACTGGGAAATGTGTTTGTTTAAATTGTGTGAATTTTAGTGTGCAGGGATTTTTATGTGGCAGCTTTGAATGAAACTGTTTAATGTACATAGTCCTTAGAAAAGCATAGCTTGAATATCATAATAGCTATAATTTGCATTTGCATCACATAAAGGTGTGCTAAAACAGAGGTGAGAAAAATAGAGTTTAAATTTGCCAGTTCCTGCTCAATTCAAGCTCACATTGAAATAAATACTACTGAAATAAAAAATACATAAACTTCTTCTGTGTTCTCAAGTGTAAAAGGCAAAACACAGAGTGGATTTCATGTATTACTGAATTTCTTTGATAGCCCAGAATTTCATTTACCTCCTAAGCATGCAAAGGAGTGTGCAGCCAAAACAAAACCCATTGTACTCAAAGATTCACAGCAGATTCTAAATCCCCAACCTAATGTAAAACAAAAAAAGAGGATGAGACAGTATCAGAAAGACAGAAAAAACATGAAAAAATAAGAATGAGAAAAACGAGACAAAGAGGTGGAAGGGAAGAAGGAAATGGAGGAATGGAAGAGAGAATGAAGGAAAGAGAAAAGCAGGAAGGAAAGAAAAAAGGAAAGAAAAAAATGGGAAGAAGAGAAGGCTCAAAGAGGAAAAGACTACAAAGTGAAGTCAAAAATAGCTTATGTATCCACAAGAATCTCATGACTACATTAAAACTAATGGAAGTTTGCCAAGGCTGGCACAAAATTAGTAATGTTATCTTTCTTCTCAATAGTGGTAGCCACCACAAGTAAAAGGTGATGAGAACTGGAAGCCTTCCCAGAATTTAATTTTCTCAGGAAAGCACTCAGTAGATAATTCTATTAAATTCTAAAATGTTGGATAAGAAAAATATAATCCCAAGTTTAAATGACATGTCTGTATAGACTGTGCAAGGTGATTTATTTTTTTTAAATAGGACAAAACAGTAAAAGAAAAATGGCTTAAGCATCTGAGAACAGTCATCAAGGGTCTCAGGAGACAGGGAGGGAAATGGAGCAAATTTGAGTTCAGCATTCTCTTTTGAAATTTGTAGTATTTTTCCTATTTAGAGGTGGCTTGTTTAAGCAGGGTGAGGGTAACATACAGTGAAAGGATGCAGATTCATATTAGAAACATGTCAAATGGCTTATTAATGAATGAAATAAAGAAAATTCCTCAGTATGTGATACTAAAAAGAAAATCAATTGTATTTGCAAGCTGTAACAAATATCATAGTTTAATTACAAGATGTAATACTCTAGAAGGACTCTGCTGAATTAATTTTACCCCTTGGTTCTAATTTTAAGAGGTGGAAACCATAGATAGAGGAGTTTACCATTAACTTATTCCTCTATCTATTTATCTTTACGTATTTGTGCCTGTAAGGTGTTCAGGAACTCCTTAGTAAATAACACTGAATGGGAATATAAAGTCTAAATAGCAGGTAAATCAGTCACATTTCCACTGGTAGCAATCAGGTGTGCTGTGAGGTTGGGCAGCAGAACTTACCCATGAGGAGACACTGGCTACTTGAAAAGCTCTATCTCTACAGAATCCATTGTGGGTTACATTTTTTGATAAAGCAGAAGCTGAAGTTCCTCAGTAGTTTCCAAGCTCAAGACTATTTCCCAAAGAACAGCCCAATGTCTGTCCAGAGACAGGTGTGTGGAGGAATTATTTTTTCTACCTTAAGACATAGAAAAATCCCCACGAACCAGTGCAAGATACTCAAACAGTGCAAAAAATGAGACTTCTCTAATACAGTTTAAAACAAACAAAGGCACAGTAAAAACCCCAAAGCCAGAAACTTCTTCTTTAACATTCTAGGAAGAAAACATATATTAAACATAATGTGCAGACTTACAGTTGAAGCTAGTGGTTCCTATTTTTCAAAAGAGACCTATTGTCTTTCAAACAAAAATCTATTTCCTCTTTTCTCCCAAAAAAGGTGACTCATTTTCAGTTTAATGTCTCCTTTCATTTACTCCAAAGATTTGTTTTATAGTTCATAAATTGTACAACCCTAATGTATAAAAACCAGTCCTGCAAATAACCAGGTCTTGAAGAAAGTATAAAAGAGATACAAAGCCTGATGAAAGTTTTTTGTTATACCACTATAACTACACTAAAATATAGTATTTAGTTCTCAGTTCAGAGGTGTTATCTCTAGAAAAACTCATAAAAAAAGTGCAAAGTAAGAATACTAATTGAATTCTGCAAGTCCTCCTCTCAAAGCAGAGCAAAACATTTAATGAATAATTATGAATTATCTCTAAAGCCATCCTGTAGGTTAATTTTGTGTATGGACTTACAAAACCAAGTACTTCTGCTAGAATTTAGAGTTTATGGACTCTAAATACTTCAATATTTTTGAAGTATAAAATAACCTCACTGAACAAGGCGGAACAATAGGCAGGGAGAACAAATAGTGAAGCAAAGTTACATTGTCATGTGACAAAGCAACAGAAAAGAAAAAAAAAATTTAAAAAAAAGGTCATGTGGAGATTTATCATATGTTCAATGTCATATACATATGCATAGACATACCATAAATGATATCTATGAAAGAAAATTTGATTTGCTTTTATCATCACAAAAGACTATCAAATTAAAGGCAAATAAACTGCTGCCACTAAATTGACAGGGATACTTTTTAATTTCCTACATTCAAAACTCTGTTCAAATTCAAATCCAAAACTCTGTTAAAGCATTGGATTTAAAAGCAAGAGGATATTTAAATATTTACAGTTAATACAATGTAGTAAGATATAATTAAACCAGGAAATTCTAAAAAAAAAATGGCTTTAAGAAGTGAAAAGGTAATAGGATGATCACTACATATTTAGGTTAAATGGATGAAGACTGGTATGCACCAGTGGTTCAGAGAGGAAAGACAAGGAAATCTGAAGGAAAGGGGGAATTAACCCCTTCAACATTAATACAAGACAAAGTTGGCAGTAATTTTTCCACATAATATGACTACAGTATCAGAGTAGTGCTGTGCACGGCAAGTTGGTTTGAATTTTTAATTGCAACATATTTATAAAGAGATAAGCCAGTAAAACAGTATCTCATTTTTAAAACCAATCTGTGACAAAAAGCACTAAAAGAGAAGCTGGTAAAACACTATAATGCACATATCATTTTACACAGTGTTATATACAGCACAGACTGTAAAAATGTTTCCTTGACCAGTTTCTGATAAAACTATCCATTCAAGTTCTGGTTAATTATACAGGAAAACTAATGAGGAAACAGTATCTTCAGTAATTAATAGATGTAAGTTTTGAAAGCACAGAAATGTTTTTGCAGCAATAGGCTTCTACATAGAAAGTATCTCTGGGATCTTAAACAAATAGATAGGTTATTTTTTTCAAAACAAGTATTCAGTTAAGAATGGAAAACTTGCTTTTGTTTTTCAGTCATGGTAAGAAAGTTCCTACTTTAAATCCTGTTCAAAAATTTGATTTAAATCTCATAAACAGAAATTTTCATTTCCAAAGTTCACTAGGGGAGCAAATGTTTTGAGAACTCTTCCGAACAAAACAGTAACGATATGTCTGAGTGTAAAATAACAACAAATGTACATTATTAATTATGCACTCTTTGCCCATAGTGAATACCCCCCAAATGCATTAAGGACAATACCACACAATTCTAGTTCCCCTGGTTACATAAAAGGATTATATTTGATAGCACAAACTATCAAATTCTCATGTACTTTTTCATAGGTTCTTTATAGTTTTATGTTCCTGAAAATCTAAGACTGATAGGATTCCCTCTTCAAGCACACTTCTTCCAGAAGTATTCCTTCCTTAAATTTATGTTTCATTTTTTTCAAAATGTGTGTTCAGGGCATGTGTGCGTGTGGTGGGTGTAAATAAAATCATTAATACAGGTATGGAGAGTACTCAGTTAAATATAGACTATATCAGTTATTTCAAGACTGAACTTTAGAAGAGCTGATCTGGTTATTATTTGTCTACCTCAGCATATACTAAATCTAAATCCTAATACAAGGAAGAGGTAAAAAATACCCTTCCTTCCTCCAGGACCCAAAAATGGAAACATGGCAAATAAATGAAAACCCGTAATTTCTATAAAACTTCCTAGAAAAACATAGAAATCAAAATATTGTAATTTGTAAAGGTGAAATTTGGAATACAACCTTTAACAGAAAGAATTCAAAAGGTCCCATTGGCATTAATCAATACTTTTTAATTACCTTGTCATTCACTATGCAAGAACAGAAAAGTTTGAAAAAGTCAGTGTATATCACTTGTGCCATTACCACCCAACAGAGAAAAAACAAATAGTGACATTTGCTAAAAAATTAAATGATTAAAATTCCTAGAGTTTTTTTCTAAAAAGATCATTATTAAGGAGGATCTGGGACCCCGGAAACTCAAAAATCTGTCACATCAAGTACTTTCAGGTATATTTTCTGAGAACTGAAAATAAATGGTACAGTAATGAGAAAGTCAGTGCTTCTGTTTTGCTGCATCCACTACCATATTGACTTCCTAAAACACTCTTGAGAGCACTGAGTTGTTGGATAACATGGAGCTCATAAAAATATATTTTATTATTCCTTTTATATCTAAATCCACTCCTTAAAAGCTACAAAGGCTACAGCAAGGCTTATTGCACATATGAAGTAAACACCTGGAACATCTCAAAATGTGCCTAAAGAAACATTTTCCCACCTTAATAAAAAAGCAACTTTGAGAATCAAATAATGAATTATGTGGCATTTGGGGTTTATCACTGTGAGGGTGGGGGAGAGGAGGAAATCACTTAAGAGTGAAATGATAAATCACTCTTATGCAATATAAGATGGTTTCAATGCTGACTTCTGCAAGGCAGAGAAAAGTTTCCAATTTAATTCTTTCTAATCGCCTGCCTTAGTTAATACTGTTTTCTGACCCTTTACCATCAAAAATTGGAAAAAACAAGTTGTCTTGCTGCCAGGGAGTAAAAAACACTGTGCACAGCAGAATACCAATTCAGCCTGCAAAGCTGGTAGCAGTCCCACTTGTTGTCTTTTTTCTTCTTCTGGTGAAGTACATCCCTAATGAAGACTACAGAAAAGCACAGTAATTTGCTTTTCATATGAACCTCTTCAGCTCAGTACTATGCACAGCAAGGCCAACTGCAGCACTACTGGAATGCTGGCATCAAAATTACCCCTTTCCTTCACCTCTGCTCATTTTGACAAAATAATGATCTGCAGACAACCAATAAAGGGCTTTTTTTTTTTTTTTCCAAATAATTGATGACTGAATCTACTCTTGTTACAGTTTACGGGGAGTTGATATAGGATTACAATTTACAGAAAACCTCTTCACCGAAAGCTTCCACACAGCTGGACTCTCTGTGTAGTATTGTAACAATCTGAAGCCTAGGGTTAGACTACAAAGACTGACTCATTTGCTTTGTTAGAGACACAATTTTATATTCACTATGTTCACTGACTAAAATTCACTTTTCCATAATGGCAAAAAATAATGGTTATTAATTACCCAGGCAAAACTTACACATATTGCCTCAGTTTTGAAGGAGTTGATAAAGCCTTCCCTCTGTTTAACACTTAGCATTATGTTTACTTTTCAAATTACCTAATAAATACATTCTACAAATACCTTAAGTAGCAGCATAATTTCGAGCTGCCTTTGAAAAGCAGAAGCTGATTTAGTGTTATCATTCCTTTCTATTTCTGAAATAATTGAGAGCCTTCCTGGGAGCACTCTCAGTAGTATTTATCTTTTTTTTTCTTTTTTTTTTTTTTTCCTACTTAGGCTGAAAAGTTGTTAAGGTTGAATTTCTTCTCCAGCTGAATTCTTTCATCAAGCAGTGGTGGTTTCTGGAGAACCTCAAAGCCTGAGCTGAGAACTGATCTGCATCAAATGTATCAGCTTCTCCCAGTACCTGCCTCCCTTGTAAGCAGCTGACAGAGCAGCAGATCAGAATTTCCTTCCTATCATTGCCAGGGCCCTCCTACAGGCTGGGGAAGGAGATGGACTTCAGTGGCCTCGCCGTCTGAGATGGTCTTTGTCTGAAAGCTGAACTGCCTCAGTGACAGGAAGGATTTTCTCCTGTCAGCCACAGGAACTGAGGGGCGTGCAGGCTGGGAGGGGAAAGACTGTAAGGCTGGTGGTGTGAAGGGGAGATATAAACTCTAAAAATCAGACCATGGAGCTTCTATCAGGCTAACAACACCCTTGGTCCAGGTGGAAAAAACGTAATCAAAAGGAGCTTCATGAGAAACATCTCTCCACCCTTTGCCAGACAGGTGGAACAGATGGGAGAGAAGCCTCTGCCCCTCATGCCCAAATAATATTTCTCCTTGTAATGATTCCCTCAGCTATGGACACAATCTATTTCATAAACAACAATAGAGCTCAGGAAGATTTCCTTGGAGCATAATTCCTGTGAAATCATTGCTATGGCTTTCCCCAAATAATTTTTCACAGAACAGTTGTAACTACACCCCACCAGGACCTGAGGTGCTGAACCAGAAGGAAGTCATTCAGTTTGTGACTGCACATCCTTGGTTTTTTTAAGGTGACAAAGGAAGCATTGATATGTATGGGTTTGATGATTAGTATGTATTATTTTAAAATAATAACCAAGAGCAAAGTATGAGTTTATGAAAATAAAATACAAGGCTAAGAAATGGTCCTCTTCATGAATCCAAAAGCCAGTAAGATCAGAAGCGAGCAACAGGCAGACAGGGTTGCATAGGTTTCTCTATTATTCCTCTAAAAGGAAACACTACCAGTTTTTATTAATGCTACAACATTAAAATCAAAGGCATTTTGAATAAATATGAAGAACCTTTTCCTCTACTTTGTGAAATGCATAAAACCATATTATTAAAAAAAAAAAAAAGGATACATTTTCCTAAGCATTTGTGTACAGACATAAAAGCCTTGCATACTCATGTTCATGGGCTATTTGCACTAAATTTACTAAAGATGCCAAGCAGAGACAGAATATTCATTTTTGGAATATAAATCATCAAGGGATGAATAGTCTCTGACACTCCCTTGGGTTTATACTCATTGCTGGCTGTCTGTCTCAATGGTTTCCTGAGACTGATGTTCATACAACCTGCTGCCCCTGCATACTCTCCAGAGTTGCATGTGAACCTTTGCAATCATATTTGAAGGTGCCAGAGACAATAGTTTATTCTCCCCACTTTTCCACTCTGCCTGAGCAATCTATTATGCTTACTACTAAAATATTTTTTCATTTCAATTGATAATTTCTCAGAGAATTTACTTTGTCATAACTTGAAAATATTCCAGCATATTAAATAAAAAAACCCCAAACAAAACAAAACCAATCCAAAATAAAAAAGATATCTGCAAGAGACACTTGAAAATTGAAGCCTCTGAACCTGGTACTATTCAGAGCAAAGGCTTTTGGAGGAAGAACTTAAAATTATTGCAAGAAGAGATATCAGCCTTCCAGTGAATGCTATTCCATCAATATTTCAATATAATATAAAAGGAAAAGTTGAAGAACATTTAAATTTTATATGAGAAACAAATGACAGTTGTTAGAAGGAGTAGAACAATACCTCACAAGCAAATGCTTTTGGGGGAAAAAAGCACAAAGTTTCATACGAATTATGTTTTGTGGAACTGAAAAACAGATTTAGAGTGATAAGGAATATAGTACCTGTAAAGGGGGGTAGCATATTGCAAAGCTTTGAGAAAAGAACTGCTGGATTGTAGTAGAATCTCTCTTCTAAGAGACAAATAGTACTCAATATTTAAAATATGACTGCCTTCAAAATATTTGTCCAAACCCAATTACAGGTTATCAAGCAACTATAATTCACGTACCTTCCTTTTCAATAGCCTCATTTTTATGTGTTGAGAAAGTGCTCTGACAGTCAGCTATCTACTTTTTGTTTATTGCTCTTGCTCCCCTATAGTTAATTCAGGTGATGTGTAACTCCTCATGTAAATAGACTCTTTTCCCATGTCTTAACTGCCAAATACCTTCATGATGCTGTCTAGGACATCAAAAGTAGTAGTGATAGGAAAATATTACTCAGCCCTACCCATCACTTGAAGAAAACAATAGTTTGGTTTTCATGCTGTCAATTAATGAAGGAACAACATCATTCACGCAGCATGAAAATTGCCCACGAAACTCAAAATTTGTAAAGTGGATTATGACTTTTTGAAAAGCTGTATCTTCACAGAGATACTGAGGAACTGTTGTCTGACAGCAGAAGAACAAATCTTTGCACCGATCCCTCTTTTGTGAATGAATAAGTCATCCCCATTGCAGGGAGCAATATTATCAGCTCATTCAATTTTGATGGAGGGTTTGGTGTGCCTGTCTGTCCTGATACTACTATTTTCCAGTGTGTGTTTGCCTTCATTCAAATAGCTTAGACTACAGCCCTGTTTTCTGAGAAATGCAAAGGCATCAAAACCTCTTTTAAATTAACGCTAGGACTACATAAAAGTGAACGTTAGAATGACAATTTAAAAGCAGTATGCATTAAAAATGCACAAAACATTATTTAATATTCTGGAAATTAAACTGCAGAGAATTAAAAGAAGGCTCTCTCCTCATTCAATGACTTACAACATTAAAAAGTTTATAATGAAAGCTACTACTACTAATAACAACAACAATAAGGAACCAGAAGCCAATTGCTGAGTGATTCTGGGAGTGGTCCTGTGGCTCAAACAGAGAGACTTGGAAGTATCTTGTCCAGATACTTTAAGCAACCAAACTAAGCTTAATTAAATGCTTCCAAAAGAAAGTTCTGCAATCATTTTGTTTGTTTATTTGTTTTTCTGGAGGGCTATGTAAGCATTTACCCTTTAAGAAACAGATTATTTTGTATTTAAACATGCCATTGATAATTTTCCTTCCTGCACCGTAGAGGTTAGTTTATTTTTTGATTTTGACCCACAACATTATTCTTAATTGCCAGTATATTTTGCAGTGTGGAAAATCTTTTTATAAGACTCTTAGACAATTAGGAATAATTTGATGTCAAAGAGGGTTTCTTGCTTGATCTGATTCTTTAGATGCTATTTCCTCTTTCCCAAGTTGGAGGTTGGACGAGGATTTTTCTGTTTTCAAACAACAGTGTAAAAAGAGACAACACTGTCTAGAAAATATTCATTCAAGTTAAATTTAATCTGGTAATACATGCAGAGATTCTTTATAAAAATAAAAAAACAATAATTTAAATAAAAAAAAAAAAGAGGTGAAATGAAGCCTTGTTTGCCATACATAAAAAGAGAACCAAAGGACACTGGAAATCTAATAAATTCTTCAAAGTGCCAGACCTTATCCAAATCAAGAGAGGAGTAAAATTGCTTGCCTCTTCAGCAAGGATTTATTTCTCACTTGACTTAGTCAAAATACAGACGGGGAAGAGAACAAGATCCTGAACTGATACACATCGTTATAGCTCCACCAAAGTCAAAAGAGGAAACAGATTTCACAGCATCTGAAGATTAGCCCTTAAGAGATCAAAACTTAACAGGGATGAAAAAAACCCCTCAACTTAGTACCTTTAAAATCTGCTCTGACAGAGTCCTACCTGTAAGACATCACCTGATCATCGTGTCACATTAAGCACTGGCTCAAAAGAGTAACTTCTTCCTTGCAGCAAACTGATCTCTTGTCCAGGACTGAAACAGTTACTCTGAGACAAACCAATTAATCATAAAACCTTTGTTGCTTTGGGAGTGTCACCTCTCCACTCAGTGCTCTGCTTCCAGGAACTTTACAGCCAGATGAGAAGACATGCAAATTTCCCAGGAAGACTGCACTGTAAACATTTTTTAATCTTTTGTGCAGGGCTGGGCAAACAAAATCACTGAATAAAGTGTTGCTTGTATTGGAATGAAATAACTTACACCACAGAAACGAATCCTTCATTCACAGGGAAATTTGCAAGGAGTCTGAGGCTTAACAGCTGTATCATAAATTCCCACAGAAGATGATAGGAGTTGTGCTGCTCTGGCACATAAACCTATTCATATTCACTGCATTATTTCCAATGGGAAATATCCATGAGCCACAAGATAACTCCAGCCATTTTTAGTGTGGCTGTTGTATAACATTATCATAGAATAAGTTCTGAAAATATGTACCAAATTTTTGTTGTTGTTGAGGTTTTTTTAGTATTTCAGGTATCTTTCTTTTTCTTAATTATTTTCTTTTACTGTAAATTTCTTTTTTCCTGGTGTAATTAATAAATTCTCAGGAAAGCACACTTTCAGCTGAATGATCTGAATTGAGTGCAGCCTCACCAATTCAGTGGTGGTTGTAGACAGAGGCAGGGGCTGCTGAAGAAAGCCAAGGATAAACCAATGAGCAGAGTAAGAGAAGGATTTCTTTAAACACATTTTTTCCCATTTTCCACATGATTATGACTTGCTGAGGGTCTCATTGTCTCTGGACCCAAAGGCAGAGAGATCAGTAACTTAAATGACTGGATAGCTCCAGGGGAGTGGTTGGTTTAGTTCCCTACTAAAAGTAAACTCAGGTTAGCAGGTTGCTGGTGGTATAGTGATGATTTTTTTATTGTTTTGGTTTTTGTTTTTTTTTTTAAATTCAGTGACCAATATTGATTTGAAAACAAGTTTATAATATTTCTCATTTTTTCATTGTCTCCAATAACAAAAACTAGATAGAAATACAATTGCCAGCTGCTGCTCATGCACAAGCTAGAAAATAAAGTGTTCAAATGCCCAAAATGAAAATGTATAAAGAAAAATGATTCTACCTTGGATCTTGCTGAATTTTCCTTCCTAACGTTGAACTAAAAACAAACCAACCAAACAAAAATGCCTTAATAAAACATTATCTAGTCCTGGTAATATATTATTATTATTGTTCTTGACTCATAAACTCTACAATTTAAATAGAGGTTGTATTTATGTTTTATAACCCCTTGGTCATCAGAAACTAAGAGAATTCAGAAAGAAGATTTTTTTTTTTTTTTTTTTTTTTGCCTTTTGGTGTTTATGCCAACTACAGAGAAATCAGTCATACCTGAAAAGGTGTGGGAGAGAATGATATGATTTCCTTGTCATCACTTTACCATCTGCCTCTAAACAAATTCTAAAGGTGGAGAATTCATTTTCAAAGGTCAAAAAACCCCCCAAAAACAACAACAAGAAGAAAAACCACAAACCCATACAACTCAAATGGTCAAAAGCCAAACTGTTTTTGAATGGACCATACACAAAGTGCTGTGCATTCCCTCTCTGCTGTTCAAACACACGCTGTCCCCAGTGCCCTGCAAACACTTCACCTCAGCTCACTAACATAAAGCATTCAATGCTATTCCTTAGAAGAAAAATGTGAAAACATGCCCTCTCTACAAAAAAGGCAATACCTCTGACTTCTTTTTTTTTTCTTTTTTTTTTTCTCTCCCATTTCATTACTTTCTCCTAATAAGTAGTTTATGTGAATGACATACCACAGACAGCAAAGCAGATCTGTCTGTAGTTATCTTTTGTGCAGCTCTTGCAGCCTGTAGGTTAAGGATTTCCATAGGCCAAAGCTGACACTCTATTCTATTTTGTTCAATTGTGGGCAACACAACCCCAAGCACTGCACTGTATCAATCTCAATATGGTGCTGCTGGGCTCAGTAATTGGCTATAAATTCGCCCAGGACTGACAAAATACTTGACTCCGCTCTACAAGCAACTCTGCTGCTGTATTGCAGAAAAAATTCCATTGCTGTGCTCCCGAATCTTCTCTCCAGACACGAGGTCAGAGGATGACAAAATAGGCTGGTAGGATGGCAGCAGCAGTTAAAGCTCCTCAATGGCAGAGTGTTCAGTTTTTCACTTAAGGGTAGAAAAAAATCAAAGGAAAAGGACTGTGCTGATTCAACCCAGCAGGCAGCTAAACACCACACAGCCACATGCCTAGAACCAGGACACAGCAATTTATTTAAACTGCTAATACAAAATACATAGGGGTTTCTAGCTGAAAATGTGAAAATAAGGGGAAAATTATAATCTTTTGCCAGCTGGACATAATAGTATCCAGGCAATCACACTTGTGTTACTAGGATAAAAAAGCAAAACCCAAATATATTTATTAAAAGGACACCCACAAAACAAACAAACAAAAAAAGCACCCTGAAATTTAGATGGAAATTTCAAATCAATTTCCACCATGATATGATAGTATATTTAATAATTATCATTAACAATTACATAAAAGGTAACTAAATGTTTGCTGGAATCAATAGCCTGTAAAATGCCCTGAAAGTCTTTATTTTAACTAAGAGATAAAACTGAATTAATTTGAACTTTTTTTCTAGACTTATTAGAAAAGAAAATGGGAAAAAGGACCAGAAAGTATTAAGTAATCCAAAAAGTTTTATTCTACAAAGTTAAGATCAGAAGCAAGATTGTTTTGACAGCTATACTGCATTTTTATTTCAGATAATGTTCTTAACTAAGAGCTTAGGTGGTTAAGTGGTATCAGATGACTATAACTGATTCACATAGATTATGACAGAACTGATCAGAAATAAGAGTGACTTCAATCTACTACAGTATTCTTTAGAGACCTCATATACCTTTGAAGAGCTGTTAAAATATAAACTACATTTTTTTTAAATCAAGATGACAATTTAACCTAAGTTATGATTTATATCAACACCCCTCTAAACTTTTAGTATCTCCATATTAAATAGACAAAAATTCTCTGCAAGTCTCAAGTTCAAGTAAGATCATTTCCTATGATCCTCAGCTGATCCACATTTAATGCAATAAGAACAACACCTTTCACATATTGTTGACATGAAAGCTTCAATAGAAATAGGTAATAATATATAAAAAAAGGGATGTCTTCTGAAAAAAACTGGACAGGAAAATAATTTTGGGATATTTCATAGATATTTGTTTCAGTTTTTGCATTAAAGAGAGGAAAAGTAGGGAGTTTTACCTCCTTTGATATTTTTTGAGAGTGGGGGGTCTTTTGGTTTTTTGGGGGTTGTTTTTTAGAGACTGGCATATAATAAAGAGGATCAGGGTACATATGGATCTGGAGGGTTAAAGACTGCTTTAATTTCATTCCAAGTACAGCATTAATAATAAATGCTTTCTAGAGGCTGTAGATGTTATCCACACAATGAAACTGGAAAGATGAATCTTAACTCCACAGCACGAAAAAAATGCATAAACCCCATGCTTGTACAGAGACAAAGAGTTAAGAGAGAGCAAACATTCTGAAGAGAGGGAATAAGGTTTTGTGCATTTAAAAATGAAATGAGCATCCAAATGCAACAAATTTTTTTTACAGCATAAAAGCCAGATGATGTTAAAGCAAGAGGACTTCAAAGGTCCAATGAAAATACCATCCAATGATGTTGGTATTAGTCAGAAGTTACAATATACCTAAAGTTGTTTCTTATTTCAAAGAACAACTATATAAAATAAGATTCATTTGACTATTAATTCCATCAGCTTTAATTTTCACATTGGCATGAAAGCAAAATTGGATTTTCCTCCTCAGCAACATTCCTAAATTATTTTCATTCCAATATCTGTAGCATTCCAGCATATTCCACAGAATAAATATACACGTAAGAAATGAGTCAAAAACATTCGTGGCTTTGAATTTCTTAAGATGCACAACAAATTAAGAACTACTTTACAGGAACTGTGATTTTTCCAGTGCTTCCTCTTAAGGCTGATAATATGTAAAAGCAGTACTGATAAACAGGATAAGGATGCAGACCAAAAACAGTATGAATGAAATGACCAAATCAATATGAAGTATCAAGTGAGTCCAGTAAGAACAAGGGTACTCTACTAAACATGCAAGGCCACTTACACCAGCAGTCGTTATCTTAAAATATATAGTCTTTACCTGAAGTGATGAAGTGCTGAAACTACTCCTCCTAACACATCTTTCTCTTATGCGATGCATTTTTCAGCATGGATACATTTTACAGGGTAAACTCTTTGCCCTAGACAAACATCCATTTGGAACTCATTTACAACCCCCTTTATTTGGTGAAACACAATTTCTTCAACAAAGATCACACCTCGAGGGATTCAGATTGATTGTTTCACAAAATATGTAGTGACAAAAAGATTTTTGACCAGCCACTCGAACAGGCAAAGGCAGCGGGTGGTGTTTCTTCAAAGACAGTGCACATTATTTGACACCGTCTCCCACAGCACACTCTTGGAAAAGCTGCAGCCCATGGCTTGGACAGGGCACTCTGTACTGGGTTAGGAACTGGCTGGATGGCTGGGCCCAGGGAGTGCTGGTGAACGGGGCTGCATCCAGCTGGGATCTGGTCACCAGTGGTGTCCCCAGGGATCAGTGCTGGGCCCAGTCCTGTTTAACATCCTTATATATGATTTGCAAATTAGCAGATTTGCAGATGATACCAAACTGGGGAGGAGTGTTGATCAGCTGGAAGGCAGGAGGGCTCTGCAGAGGGACCTGGACAGGCTGGAGAGTTGGGCTGATTCCAAGGGGATGAGGTTCAACCAGGCCAAGTGCCGGGTCCTGCACTTCGGCCACAACAACCCCTGCAGCGCTACAGGCTGGGCACAGAGTGGCTGGAGAGCAGCCAGGCAGAAAGGGACCTGGGAGTTTGGATTGACAGGAAGCTGAACATGAGCCAGAGTGTGCCCAGGTGGCCAAGAAGGCCAATGGATCCTGGCCTGGCTCAGGAACAGTGTGGCAGCAGGAGCAGGGCAGTGATCCTTCCCCTGTACTCAGCGCTGGTGAGGCCACCCCTGGAGTGCTGTGTCCAGTTCTGGACCCCTCAGTTCAGGAAGGACATGGAGGGGCTGGAGCAGGTCCAGAGAAGAGCAACCAGGCTGGTGAAGGGATGAGCACAAGTCCTGTGAGGAGAGGCTGAGGGAGCTGGGGTTGTTTAGTCTGGAGAAGAGGAGGCTCAGGGGAGATCTCATCACTCTCTACAACTCCCTGAGAGGAGGGTGTAGCCAGGTGGGGGTCGGTCTCTTCTGCCAGGCAACCAGCAATAGGACAAGAGGGCACAGGCTTAAGCTCTGTCAGGGGAGGTTTAGGTTGAATATTAGGAAGAAATTTTTTACAGAGAGAAGGATCAGACATTGGAATGGGCTGCCCAGGGAGGTGGTGAATTCACTGTCCCTGGAGGTTTTTAGGATGAGACTGGATGTGGCATCAGTGCCATGGTCTGGTAACCATGGTGGGGTTGGATCAAGGGTTGGCCTTGATGATCTTGGAGGTCTTTTCCAACCCAGTTGATTTTATGATTTTGAGATTTAGTCCTATCAATGAGCCCTGGTGAGATACCAGGCTTAAAATGTAAAGTCACAATTTGTTCTGACGTTGCTTCATTGCTATAGTCTGGCCCTTCATTTCATATATTTAATAAAATAATCATTTTATATCAGAGTTCAGCATTTTATTGAGAAAAATATGCTTCTGTGACCAAATGAGCATGAAATATAGAGGACAGCCTTGCACAGTACAACCATAAAGCCAAAATCCAAAGCTATGAGGTTTTTACCTTTTTTCTCCCAAAACTGGGCAAGAAAAGTAACAGGGGTCAAATTATGACTTTTTGTACCTGAGAAAGCATATGAACTTCATGAAAATTTCATTTTATAATGAAATTAGTTTGATTGCTACAGGATTAGCTCAGAATTCTGTGATTTTATTTTGATGTCAAACCCTCACTTCCTTTTGCCCAAATTGTCAAAGGAACAGATGTAGGATGCTTCTTTTGGGGAGTTCAGCTGGAAATCAAGCAAATCAAACTAGTCTTTACTTTCCTTTTTTTTTTTTTTTTTTTTAAATAAAGTAGAATTATCTTCCTTTTTTTGTGATCTTCATCCATAATGGCTAAAGAAGTAATTCTTTCACTTCAGTTTTTCCTCATCAGTCCTGGGCCAATATCTAATAATTCATTTATACTTCAGGAGACATGTTGAGACTGCTAATTAGTTGAGACGGATTTTATGCATAATAATTTGATGTACGTCTATGTCAGACAGATGAGTACACAGTTATAAAATTCACACCCTTAAAACTGTCATATGCTCTAGTGGCTTCCACTTAAATAGAATTAAATTAAATAAACACAAACTAAAAGTATTTTTTGTTCCACAAGATTTCAAATTCAGTTATTTGAGACTGCTTAGAAAGACACTGTAGATATATGGACATACTTAAAAGCATATTTTGACTGTCAAAAGAAGGATTTGGCCTAAATATATCAATTATAAATGATATTTCCAGAAAAAATATAGAATTAAAATGAAGCTATGCCAGTTACATTAAAAATACTTCACTTAAAATACTTTATTATACTTATATATATAAAGGGGATGATAGAACTTTAGGAACTTATTTCAAAGAACAGATGGGAATAGGTTAAGATTTGTCTTTGGACTGGTGTAGTCTTCCTCCTATCATTATTTTACTCCCAAGAGGGCATCATCACACTGCACTGAATAGTTGAATCAGAGTGCACTTTTCAAATGTTCATAGCCTGCCTCCTTCCATAATCAAATTCTTTGGGGACTGAATGCTGCAAACACATTTTGTTTGCACACATGCCTGTTTAGAAAGAACCACCTCCTTTTCACTTTTAATTAGTTTCATACTCTCATGTTCTTGTATTTTTTGTTTTAACATAAGGCTTCTTCTCCTGTCAAATACCCATGCACCGTTTCAAAATGCATTTTCATGTATAGCAGCTGTCTTAACAACTGCCAGAAAGATGGATCAGAAGCAGTGTGACTGTCTTGCATTTAAAATATATTTTAGCTTTTCTCCGAGTATCTATATTATGATTATAATGCATTTTGCATGAACACAGCTTTTCAAATAATCTTTTCCCTTATCTTTAATTCGTTTTCTGCACTGATAGGGATAATCAATAATTCATCAATTTGTGAATTCAAAAGGATGCCTCTTGAAATGAATTCTTGTCAAAGTTTTATTTTTCTGACATAATGAAATGAATTCCTATCACACTAACCAGCACATCTGAAAGTTCTCCTGCTCTCACTTTCAAAGCACCACCTATGTAATGTAAGGGTCTCTTTGGATGAGCTGCTAGGACCACACTTCCAAGGAAGACCAGAAGAGATTACCAATTATAGGCAGAATCGTAAAGCTATTTCCTTAAAACTGGCATGTCAGAAGACATTTTGGTCAGCTAAGTGGAAGTTCTGAACAGCAGCATGAGACATATTTTGAAGAAATAATCAAATTCCATAAATAAAGAATTACCTTCCTTTGAATTCTTGCTGGTTCAGCACAGTATGAAGAACAATCACCTCTAAACATCCTCAGATAAACCACTGTAACAGCAAATAAAGTAAAATCCATGAAGAGTGCAACTGTTGCACAGAACTATGCTTTTACCCTCGAAGAAAACAAAAAGCCTAAAAATTAATTATTTCCAAGAGGCCCAGGCACGGTGAGTGCCAAGGCCGGCAGCGTGGCACAAGTGCATGGCATTGTGGTGGTGCATCCTTCACCCCCAGGCTGCACCCTGATCTCAGAAATGCTCATTAGGCCTTGGCCTTGACAAAAAGCACCTGGGCTCAGCCTCACTTGAGCTTATCAGAACCACTGCCTGCTTCCCGGAATTACTGCTGTCTAAAGAGCTCCTGGTGTTTAACAAACAGCCTTGGAAACGTGGTTCTCTTGCCTGAATAACAACCTGAGTGAATTAGTATTTTTGTTAGCAGACTTTCAAAGAAAGCTACCAGCCTGAATTGTGGCCAGGATGGAAAATTACTGTGATTAAAGGCAATTCTCTTATGACCCTATAAACAGCAGTCCAAGATAAGACCCTTTGAGCTCTCCTGGACCACAGCAGGTCCCAATTTCCCTCTGAGTGGGACATGTCTCAGAGCCAGTGAACTCTCAGGTTTGCTATATTTGGAGGATCACCGACAAAACCCAATGATGGAGCCTGGGGTGATACCTTAAGGCTCAACTCTTCACCCATTGAGGAGATACAAAGGCATCTGAAGTGAGCTCAAGGGGAAGATTTCACAGGTACGTTGCACAGATCCTTTGTGTCTGTGTACACACAAGTGTGCACGTGCTACAGCAAACATACCAGAAATGCTACTCTCCTAGATTCTCAAGTATTTGAGATGTGTAAGTAAGTCAGGCCTGTAAGAGAGTTATAGTTGGGTTAGAGTAAATTCTTTATGAATCCTTTTCTAAATTGTTTAACTTATCGATTAAGTATTGTTAAGTTTAAGTGCTGTTGGGCCTTTAGGCATAAACTGTTGCTCAGGTCTGGGCTCAGTTTAGCTCGAGGGTCTACTCTGAACCTTGTGACTCTACAGGAGGGTCTTCAACATTCCTCTTGATTCTTACCCTTTCCAATTCTTTTCTCTCCCTGCCCCCTCCTTAGCCTCCCCATAGATATTTTTGGGTTGATTCTGGCTGTGGAGTGATTGATTTTGGATTTTTGTTTGCTCTTTCTTCATGTGCTTTAACCACCTAGTAAGGAGCAGATTGAACCTTGCCAAAAAACTCTGTTTTGCTTTTGTTTTTATATTAAACCTGGTTTTGCCAGTACCTTTGCTGGTGGTTCCTTAATTGACCTCAGAATGCTCATTCACGACAGGCATGGAGAGCTGGGGGGCAGTGCAGGCTCCCAGCTGCCTTCCTGCACGACAGCACACCATGAAGGGTGGAAGGACCCTTGTACAGCAGAGGAGGAAGCTGAAGGTGATGAATGCCAAATGGGAAAAGGAGTCCAAGCTGTGGTGTCAGGGGAAGGTGGCACATTTCACACAGCCAGCAGCAGTAAGAAGGTTAATAATCCTGTCTCGCTCTCAGAATTCTCTCTTGAACAAGCCTTCCTCCCCACCAACCAGGAGGTCAAAGTCAATTGTGGCATAAGTCATGCTAATCATCATGTTTCTTTTGATACACAGGAAGACATGATCTTTTGTCATGAATGGGGGATATGCTACGGTCACATGGAGTTGCAAAGGGAGCAACAGGATTCCAGATTGGAAGAATTCTATGCTTTTACATAATGTTGTTGGATTTAGCTTTATACACTCAGAGAAACTCTGATTCTAAATTTTTATTTTAACTTCCCTATGTTACAAAATGTCAGTCATGGGGGTTTAAAGTAGAGAAAATTTAAATAATGTAACTGAATGTCTGAGATCATCCTAACTGAATGTTTTTCAAGTCACACCAGGGCAGACTGTTTGGGATACTGGGGTGTGAACTTATGTTTAACACTATTTTTCTGGTTTTAATTCTTTCCTATTTAGGAATCCTTTCAGGGTACTTTTTGCTTCATTTCTTCCATTTAGCTCCCTAGCCCCCCTCACTAATTAATGAAGTTCAGTGTTTTTGTTCTCCCATCTTTAGAAAAAGTTAAAGGAATAGAATGTTAATGCACACAGCCAGTACTGACAGTGAAACCTTCTCTTAAACACACTCCCAAGACACTAATGGAGGCTGTGGATTTCAGAGGACCTTGCTTAAGAGCACTGCTCTAATTACAGAAGGATGGTGGTCACTCCTGCAGTCACTGATGAAGTGACATGGTAGTGAAGCAGAAGGGAAAGCAACCACAGCCTGGTTCAAACCTGTAACTCAATTCCAATATTTTAAGGTTCCAATACAAAGTTCTGGGTGAGTTAAAGAGAAAGCATTCTGCAGTGGTTTTTCTGAACTCATAACACAGCAGGGTCTTTCTGGACGTCTGTAGTTCACATGAAACAGACTTTAGGTGAACACGGAGGGTGGATAGCAATGTCAGATTCAATTAATTTAAGACTTGTGCACTGTTTTTCTTTTCAAAGAGATCAGAGAAGATTTTTTTAGAAGAAGAAATCCTGCATGGAAGCAAGAAATCATGAAACAGTCTACCTGCTTTTCAGGTTCAACGTTTTTGTGATCCATTTCCAGGGCATACCTAGCAAGAGCTGTTGTTCTTTTTTACAGGCCTAAAAATGTACTCAACAATTATGTTTTATATGATGAGACAAGCCTTGAAAAATCATGTTCTGTGCTAACCAGCTGTCAGGAAACAAAGCTTCCCATTACTTTTTTAGATATTAATTTCAACAGAAAATCTTGACACTAAAATTTTCTTCTCTCAGCACTAGATTACTGCAATTTGTTCTACCTGTTGAATCCTTGCTGTTAACTGACTCCTTTAAATCACCCAGTCAAGTCAAAGGTGGTTCCTGTCACAAAAGAATTCCAACTATTACAGTTTAAAATTTTGACTATTGCAAAGTCTGCACATTCTTCACAAAATGTAAGACTTAAAAAAAAAAAAAAGGCTTTCCTGCCTGTTTTTAATCCTAATGGCTGTTAAGCTGTATTGTTAACATAGAAAACACTGGATGAATACACAGGTAATTAATGTAGAACAAAATTATTGCATTATTCTATAAAGAACAAATGAGATACATAAAACTGATACCCATTTCTAAAATTGAACCCATGCATCATTTACAAGATACTGTGATTGTATAAACATGACAACCTCTTTCTGCTCTTTGAAAATTCACACATCTGTTGTGTACATTTGTTACAACTGAGTGACTTGCTGAAATATTCCCTTTTTTTTCCTACACTGAATTAGCATGGGAGGGACCTTGTTGTGTTGTAACCATCAACATAAAAAAAAAAAATCACAGGTAATGGTCTTGAGATTAATTATTGACAAGTACTAGAGCTGGAATTCAGCTGCCTAAACTACAGGCATCACCCTTCCAACCCTTCCAGAGAAGCAGCTACAGGTCAGGTGCTACTGCAATGAAAACATTAGTTCAAGCAGCAAATACCTACCTAAGAAATACAACTAAGTTTTAGTAGCAGTTTTTAAAAACAAGTATAGCTTGATATAATTATTGTCTCCTTCTCCAAACAGCATTTGTAAACGTCTAGAAACTTCCCACCCATCAGAAGTAAAAGAAAAGAAAGGCTGTATTGCTCTTATTTTTGTTGAGTTCTTTTGACTGTTTTATATAGTTTTATGAAGATAAATCTCCAGACTTCAATTTTACCTTTATACTTTTATCAGAAATGTTATAAGCATCTCAACTGATACTGAAAATAGGATTCTTGTAAGCTATATTATATAGAAAGATAATGGATATGGAAATTGTATGTAGCAGCATTATGAATACTGAAATGTAACTGTTTTATGAATGTAGTCTGTGAAATAACTATGTGACTATGATGAGGCACCAACATTTTTGGTTTAAATACGTTATGCTAAAACTCTTGGGATGCTCACCATATGCCTATAATTCTTAAAATGAATGCAATGTGCTCAGGAAGACTGCCACCTCTTTCCAGAAAACAGCTGACAAGCACAGATTTGAAAGACAACATCATTTTCCTAAGCTATGCATTAAACTGATAACTGTTATGAGAGATTGAAAGCATAAGGATCGAGAAAGCTTCAAGTACACAAATCCTTGTTGAAGGAAGGAGAGTTGCCTTTCAAGGCCATTTTTGTGAGTTTTGAGAAAGGAGAGGAGTTGATCTATGAGAACATTAAAGAAAAGCTTGTAAAAACTTAAGACATGAGATGAGAAGTGTATTAATTCTAGTCATATTAGGTATCCAACTATCCCTGTAGCCCTGTATTTCAATTTTTCTAGAGTCTTTATGCAGCAGATGTAGTTATTTAGGTGTTGGTGTCTGTACAAACAGGCAGCTAATTTACTTTTCCTTGTTTTTCACATGCTCCTTTGTCAAGATATGTTTTCTCAAAAATAATTTTTCTTCCTAATACACGATATTGTCTTTCAAACAGTTTTTTTCTACTTAATGCATTCTTTCTGAGAGAAGCAGTCCTGAACCAAAATTAGACCTTCTCAACACTTTTTGCAGAGTACATAAGGACCTAAAGTCCAGGCACAGCTGGACAGGGAAAGGTAAACTGTAGTTTTATTGTGAGAAATGAGTGGTTGATACAGATCTGAAATTGGGAGGACTGCAATGAGAACTGCAGCAGTTGAGAAGAAAAAGGTTATGGATCAAAGGCAAACAACTTGCTATTGCTTCAGAAGTTACCACCAGTCACCTGGAGCTCTGCAACTGGCAGGGAACAAGATCTCATCCTGTTCAAAGTATAGACTTATTCCATTCAGCAGTTAGAGCAAGCAGAAACAAGAGCATAATCACTACAATGGACATTCAGTACTCTGCAAAATTGTGGAAATTCTCATTTGCCAAGTGTTGCTGAAGCAGCACTTATCCCAGGAACAATGAGAGATGATACCACTCCTAAATACAAGTAGATTTTCATATAAATAACATCTGTCAGCTTCAAGTTAATCACATTTTTTGCTGAGATCACCACTGTCTAAAACCAATGCATAATAATATTAAACTAGATAAATTGTTTTTTCAAAAATAATCAAGCATACTTCCTTTACACTTAGCTTCATGTGATAAAGACCTTTCCACTTCAAAGCCTGGTAATGCTTAACATAGCTTTTTTAAATTTTTTTTTAAAAACATTTTTAATGCTGACTATGGCAGAGTATATCATCTTTATTACTTAACGAGTAAATAAGCAATTCACTATTGCTCACAATGCAAAACTGGAAACCATTATAAGAAATCAGTAAATAATGAAGGGTGTGAGGGAGCCCTTTTTCTACACAATGCACAGGCAAATGCTGCAAGTCATTATCATACACAGCTCTGGGTGACAAACAACAGACAAAGACTCCATAACAGAATTAACTTCAATTCATGGCAGCAAAAAATCCTTCCAAGACTACGGTGCAGAAAACCATGTCCTCTAGTGCAAGAAGATCCTAAACTGCAGTATCCCTGGAAGCTGAGCATATAAACAGATGGAAATCTGTTTTCCCCTGGTATTTCCTAAGCATCCTCTACTATTGGCTAGAGATTTTGCCATAACAAGTCTATGTAGGATCCTGAACATTTGAGAGGTGAGAGGGAATGTTTAGCAGCCTTTTTGGTTTTGTTTTTTTTTTTGATTGGCAATATATAATACCTGCATGCACTTATTTTCACTTAGAAACTTTTTTTTCTCATGAAAAGAATTCATTTAAATATGAGACTCCCTTTGACAGTTATAATTGAATTCAGAAGTACTGTAACTACTTCATTTTCTTTAGGTTTTAATCATTTTGGTTAGCCTTTAGACATGCATGCTAGAAAATACACAGCAATATGTACTAGACAGGCATAAATATTATTCAGTATGAAATGATCTGCATCTAATTGAGAAAACAATACACACTGAAATGAAATATGGTATAGAAAGCTAATTGATCATCATGAAAAACCAGGACCATGTTTAGGCTTCAAATGAATTAACTAATGTCAGAGAATTATAGCTTTTGGTTTAACCCAATATATATCACAACCCTTTTATTAGGAGATTAAAAATAATGCAAGTCTGTCTTTGTTTCAACCTCCTTGCACCCCACAGTAAAAATCCAAGTTATAATTATGTAAGACATGTCTTCTCCTTCAAATATTAAATCACAACCAAAGAAGTGTTGATAAACAATAAAATATGGGAAAGCCAATAAAAATAATCACAAACAATTGAAAATAAAATTTTCTGTTTCTAAAATTCCAATGATAAATTCTTCCCCCACTATTTAGCAAATAAACAGCAGTTTCGTTCATGAATTTTTAAGACATTTTTTGACAGCTTAATCTCACTTAATTCTGCTTAGCATATTTTTTCCACCAGGATTCCCAATATGTACTGAGATCCCTGAAATGTTTACTGTCTTTAAAATAATAATTTCTGACACGTAACACTTATGTCCAGCATATACCAAAGTTTTTTAATATGGAAAGACCAATGTCTATAAACTCTCAAAGAGGCAGTAGAGCCCTAAGCTGTACCAACAGCAAATAGAAATCTATGTAAATACAATTGTTCTCTATACAATCTTACCAAATATTATAAGATTACAGTAAAATATTGCCTTTCCATATAAACACATAACTGGTAATCAATTAACCAAAACAAAAAAACCCCACAAACAAAACCAAACAAAAAACAAGCCACGACATATAGCAAAAAGGATAAAGAAAGAAAGAAACAAACAAGCAAAACCCACATGTCCTCAGAACTGAGTCCTGCATCCTTCACTGCCATATTAAGAAGAGACATATCCGATATGAGATTTTTAAAAGATGCCTAAGTTCTTGGGGTTATTTTCACAGGTATCATTTAATTGAGGAATTCCATCTGGGAGTAGGAAAATAAAAAAATTACTTACGAGGTCTGTAAGGCAGTGAAGCAGGTCACCTCTCTCCAGCCTGAGTTTCAAGCCCAGATGGAAGAAAACCCTGAGCAACCTGGTCTGACCCCACAGCCAACCCTTCCTGAGCAGGAGGTTGAAGTGGAGCCTTCTTGAGGTCTCCCCCCTCCAACTGATATTATTCTATAATCCTACATTATTTTCATTGCTTGTGTAAAACGTCAAATAAGATGTTGGTATGAGCTTTGGAAGAACTATGTGTTACTAAAGATTTGCCTCACTTTCAAAATAGAAACTGAAGAGTCAGCTTTGGTTATGTATCTATTATAAGTGTTCCCAAAATAGTCTCATGCCTAAAAGGAGTTATACTACACAGAGATCAGACTATTTCAGTCATCTAAAAGTCTTCATCTTACACCCAATTCTGCAGTCTCTTATCCTCAAGTGGTTCATTTGCTTCCCAAAACTTCTTGCTTCTTAACATGATGATGTCAAATATATGATAAGACCAAATGAAATATGAGCATAGACTGAGTAACTTAATCTTTGCTACTACAAAGCCTTCTCTAAACTGTAACTTGTAGCAAATTAAAAGGTATTTGATTTTGAAACAAATTTCTTACAAACAAAAAATCGGCACCTACAATTGGTTGCAGTTACTAATATCTGCCTTTTGAACAGATGACTGGAATAAAACACAGAGAGCAGGTGTATTCTTTAATCACAATGCTGTTGACTGGCAGTTTCATACAACTGTTTTTAAATGAAAGGTATTTACATCAAAAAGGAGCTGTGTTTGGGCAATGACAGATTCAAAAAAATGAGAGAAAAAAAGATTTCCACTGAAGAACTCTTTCTAACTGGCATTCTGCTCATCCTGTGCACAAAGGAGAAGGTTTAAAATACTTTACAGAAAAAAAAAGTTCATTATTGTTCCAAGAGTATCCAGAGGAGAATAAGCAGAAACATGTAAGACCCTGTTTCAATACTGAAGGTTTTCTCTAAAAAGAGAATATATCCTACTATAAATGGCAACAAATCAGTACTTTTGTTCATTCGTATATACAACATATTTTTTTCACCGAGACATTATTTTCCTCTCCCACCTGTGTCTAAAAACTTCCCTAAAAAACTATTAGTATGTGAAAATTGATGATTCTTTTCTATCTTCCTCCTCAATTCCATAAATAAGTGCTAGAGTCAGCTCCCACAAAAATGTGAGTTAAAAAACCAAATCATGACAAAACTAACAAGAAATTTCCTAAGACTCCAAGTCCCAGGAATGGTTTGTATAAACCTCTACCCATCTCTCTATTTACTAGCATCTTTTTGGGTTTTTTTAGGTAGGAAATATCAATCCCAGGTCTTTGGGGCAAAAGAGTTTTGCCATCTCCTCCAGAGCAGGTCAGAGACGAAGCCAAACAAACGAAGAAAGTGAGCACAAGCTCCTCTAGGTTAAGGGGCAGGGGCTTCCATGGGGCTTCCCTGGGGCTTCCCTAATAAAACTGAGGAGCAGGCTGGGATTTATAACATCTCATACATTAGAAAACACACTAAAAGCACCATTTATCTATATTCAAAAGATAGACAGGTCTTTGGCATGGCCTTAGATCTAATTGAAAAGGAACAGAAATGACAGGTGAGTTCACAAAACAAACAGAAATGAGGAAGAAAGGAAAGGTGACATTCAGCCTACAACTCACTGCCAGAGTGTTTACCAGATAAAGAAATAATTTCAAAAAAAGCCACAATATTTATAACTTGTTTTCTTGTGGACACAGAGTAGGCTAGCATTTAAATCAAAATATTAGTATCACCTAAGAGCGCTTATTTTTCTTTCAAGCATTTTTCTGATACCATTTTGAAGTTTTCCTTTGAACCAATATTTAAAATCCTTACTGTAATAAAAGTGGTTAAATAAATGTATACCCAAAAAGCTTATGGATCAACTCCCTCCTTTCTTGCTGAATTTTAATTTGCTTATATTTGGCTTGATTTTTTTAAGATGTTCTCTACAGATAAGTCATAAACAAATACAGCCTGCTGAAATATTAAGTTTTGTTAAATTATTTCAGCCCAGACTTTTCTGCTGTGCACTGTTACTTGCACTGAGCATAAAATAACAATCACTCTAATACTGGTGGTAACTGACATTAAAATTTCATTTAACTCAGTGTTTTCCTCGTATTCATGCCTGAAACTTCAGGCATAACTAATGTAGCATTAGCATTGACCTTAACAAATTCCTCTTACCATTAAGTTTGAAGTTACCTAGACTAATTGTTATCTAAGATTCCCCCAGCTACCACATAAAAGTCTATTAAACTAGATTAAGAGCTGAGGTAATTTATTCAGAAAAGTTTATATAATTAAAGACCTTAGATCCATATTACAACAATGGAATATAAAATATTAAAGAGTTCTAAATGAAAACCAAATTACTAACTTTTTCCATAAACCTTTCAGTCCTATGACTGAGAAAAGTTTAGAAGTGCTCTTCTGTGCTTCAGCATTACATGTTTTTTATACTACAGCAGTATAAAAATTATAATATATTAATCTTAGCCTTTTGTACTTGGTTTATTAGATAGCATAAAATAACACCAGAAAGAGATTAAAAGGAATGCAGAAGATAGCTTGGCAAAACAAAACAAAAAAATTGAAAATATCTCAGAAATAAAAAAAAAGAATCAAAATAAAGCACAAACTGGAATTTTCTACAGGTCAGGCTGACTGAACCAAACTGTGAATAGGTCATTGTAAAAGCTTCTAAAAGTAACCTTTGGTTGCCTTGTATATAATATTTAAACAATGTCATATTCATGATACAGTCAAAAAATAGGTTTTCCCTTGATATTCTGTTCCTCCTGAATCAAAGATAGATTAAAGCAAAGGTTCCCACCTGCAAACACTTTAAGAGCTGCTTTCCAATTTAGTCCATCAGTTCTGGTGAGCTTGGTATTACTTTCCCCTTAACAGAATGTTCATCTGGTAGTAACCTTCCAGGTAATGTTCAAAGCTTGGAAGGTAAAGTTGGTATTCTTTCTGATTGCCTTTGTAGTGATAAACTGCATAATATTACTGTAAGTGCACTCTTTGTTTTACATGTATTTTATCAGCCTATACAGGCTTTATCAACATATTTAGGATAGTAAGTGTAATTCTCTTCTCTGCTATGACAGTTTTGTATCCAGTGACAGGTTTACTGAGCTCTCTTCCTCAAAGAGAAAAAAACCCCAGACAATATCCAGGTGACGGCATAACTCAGATGTTGTAACTCAGTGGACAAGCTTCCACTTCACCACTGACTGCAATAAGAGGATAGGAAGTGGCATTCTTGGTGCAAATAAGTTTCTGCAAATATACTCTTGCTTCTTGCCCAAGCTAGCCTTACAAATAATATCAGAAGAATGTGAATCAAAGATGCATCAAAGGTGTTTGACAGCAAAAGGAGGAAAGTAGAAAACTTCCCTCCCCTCCCCACTAAACATAAGAATTATATTGTCTAAGTAAAGATCAGATTATGCTTCACAGATGTCAAGCTGAAAAGCTTGTGTTGTTTCTGCAGCTGGCATGGGATGTAATGGAAGATAACCCATAACAGATTTCTATTCCATGAAAATCATCACAGAACAGGCAGTTAAAGTGTTAACCCTTAACACTTTAAAACTGAAGCAGTATCCCTGCATTCGCAAAGACAAATTAACATAAAGCATCTGAAATAATATACCATGTAAGCAAGTATATTGATGTGTGTATTTTACCCCATACTTCTCTTATGCAGTACTGTTTTGTTATACTTGGCCTAGTTAAACTGAGCTGCTACAAGAATATGCAATATTCAGCCTTTAAACTTTTTCTTTCAATCAAATTCAGATTTTAGGAAACAATAAGTCTTTCCTTTTTCCCAACTCTTATTAGAAATATTGTAATAATGCAAACTGTCAAGAAACATTACTATTAATCTTCATTCTTATGTAGCTGCCACTTCATGTATCACTAAATCCTCCACCCCATGCATTTCTTCCATTCCTTTTCACCTTGACCATCAAAGCAGCTAAAAGCTAACTAGAGACAAAAATTTTATAGAGGACTATACATTATTTATGTGGTTAAATAATTCATCTGTAATCTGTTTTAAATAATTAGGAAAAAGACCACAGAACATGTTCTGGATTATTATAATCGCCAAACCATAAACACTTGTAAATCATCAATGCTTAAAACAGCTGCTTCTAAAAAATAATAATAATAAAAAAAAAGGGTAACCTTGTACAAAAAAGGATGCCAGACCTGGGCACTTTATTCTCTGAGCTGATAGAAAAGGTCTGAGTACTTTGTACCGGCTTTGCACTTAGCTTTTGGTAAGGAGCTCAGTTCAGAACATTTCCTAAGGTTAGTTTCAGATATGCCACCTTTTCTTTTTTCACATTACTATAGATTCAATAAAATCTCCTTCTTTCCCCACTACACAAAATAAGGATCACAGGAAAGTTAGCAGTCTGTACCTCCTTTGGACAGTAGTCATGAAAGGCCACCTCTTGAATTTTCCTCTCAAAATAGGCATTTTTGAAACAGCTAAAGAATTTCTAAGCAGTCTACATTTACATGTATACAAATGTACAACTATTTTTGTCATTCAGAACGTTTCGGTTTCTCGTGGCAAGTGTTACTTTGAAAACGAGATTCTATGAAATGTAGACAGCCAACTTCACTTTGAAATGGAGTTTCAGAAGTAAAATACAAGATAATACAAATTTCAGCTTTTTCCACAAGTGGAATTGTATGAGGAGCCTTTGGAACAACAGCAGTGTTTATCACCTATTTCCCAGATATTCACAGCTAAATACTGGACAAGCTGAATGTTGAAACACTCTGTGTGGGGTTGGAATTGGAGGAGATGCAAGGTACACAAACCCACAGGTACAAAAGGAGCTCTCAGTACGAAGGTCCAGAAGGCACATAACTTTCCAAGACATTTTGAGTGCTTTCAAAAGTAGAGTCCATTGCAACGAGTTGCTAAAATTCTTTTATTCTAAGTTGTGGACGTGAGATGCAGAGTTCAAGATTCAAAACTCAAAACAGGTGGAATAGCTGTTATAAAATACTAACCTATATGGTTTTTGTACAAATTCTGAAAATATTAGCTTAATCAAAAAGAAAAGTAAATAAAGTGTTATTTTTTTACTGAGTATATTCATTCATAGTCTGTCCAGTCGTACAGTAACATGGTTTTAATTAATCTCCATCAACAAGATTAGTTTACCTGTGCACTTGTCTATGTGGAATGAATATAAATATTACAATATCACCTATGCATTTAAATCACAAAGCTCATCAACTTCTGTTGGCAAGGTGAAAGATAAAAGCTACAGAAGGTCCTTCCCAGCCTCTGTCACTAATGATAAACAGCATTAAATGCTTCTGCAGACACTAATGCTGCTATCTTGGGAACACAGGCAGCCACCATGAGAACTTTACAGCTTCACTAATCATACTCTTGTTTGTCACAGAACACCAAATAAAATCTCAACGAGAAAAGGCAATAAATATTAACAGCTATGAACAAAGGAAGGTCACATTAATATGTAGATCTTTAAATACAAGATGCTTTCTTCATTAACTAAATAACTTGTTCATTATTATAGAGTGTCAAGGGGGCGTAAGGGAGGAAATGCATTAAAAAAATTCCCTGATTGAGAGGTTTAATATATTATCTACTCAACATTTAATATTTACACAACAGGGATTTTTGCTCACTCTGCTTCTATTTCAAGGTTGTAAGATGTTTATATCATCTATTTTATAACCTATGTATGTTGTTCAGCTTTTGGTTTACCCAGAAACCTTAAAGTTTTTATTTTTTTTCTCTAATTAGAAAGAGTGTTGAGGGCATATGAAGATACTCTCCTGTTTCTGATCACAGAGCCACAGTGATGGTTTCTACTTTTTTTCCCCAAAAAGAACTAGATGGCAATATCCCTACCACAACCTGCCAAATACCCCTTTAAAAACACAGTATTAGGTAGACCTGAGCTGCCACCTGTGTCTCAGCATATGGATCTAGGCTTAGGTCTTGCAATTCATCTACATCAACAATACTTATATTACACAAATGCTTGGCAAAGGATTAGCGAGAACAAAAGGAAGTGAGCACGTCCAAACTCCACTCTCTCTTGTACAATCCTATACCTAATCCAAATACATTGTTTACACCCAAGTGATTCAAAGGCTTTGCACCTGCATTTTTCCCCTTAGTTCCCCTAAGCCCTTGCCTATGCTTAGACAAGCTGTTCCCACCTTCCCTTCAATCAACAGCAATCACAAGGCCCTCCCTGCACCAAACCCTGGGCCACAACTCCTTGTGATGCTGTGAACTCTCTGGAGAAAGAGAAAAATAATATCAGATTGACATCACCAGACACTGGGCCATTATTACTGCAGAAGAGGTGCACAGGCTGGTTCTAAAAGTGGTTGTGAAGTATGTCAGGGAGGCCATGCATGCCAAGCCTTCTGGGAATGCAGGGAGAAAGGCTGAGTGAAATGATGAGCTCTGAAAAAGCAGTTGGAGAGCCTCCTATATCAGCCCTCCTTTTGTAGGAACCTTCCCCTCCCTTCTGCTGGGGTACCAACCTGGGCCCAAAACACTCCTTTCCCAACAGCCACAGCATCACTCAGCAGCCACACATTTACGTGATCTTTCTTGTACACAAGCACTGAAGATAAAATGAGATTATCAGAAGTTGGTGGCCTGTGAAGGGCACAACAGTCCTGTCACAGCTCAACCTTAGATACATAACCCCCAACTCCAGCACGTGTGAGAAACCTGAACATTAACAGTATTCAAGACATGTGATGAAAATGAGAAATTATATTTTAATAATCACTTTAATATCATACCAGGAAGTCAGAATCTTAAGATGCAAATACATTTAGGGATATATTCAAATTGATCTTCAGTTGGATGATTCTTTCATATGTATAACTTCACTCAGAATAAATTAAATCAATTCCACTTTTACATATTGTAAATACTTACATTTTTGAGTTATTTGTTGCTGATTCATTACTGGAAAGTAGGGAACACAAGCCAGCCTTTATAGTGGTATGAATTAGTCACACATCTAAAAGTAATCATTGAAAGTTAAGCACGACCAGACCTACCAACATTACAGATTTTTAGTGGCATGCAGAATTTCAGGGATACATACCTGAACACAGAAACAATTTTTTTTTGTGAATCAGAAATTAAAATTGTAAACCTGCAATGGGATATCTTGAGAGGTGTTAAGAAATATCTGGAATTTATTATTGAGGACAGGCTCACCTACAAAACAAGCTGAGAACATATTTCAGTACATTTGTTTTACCTGTCCTTGATCTAACTCCTTTCAGCCTTCAAGTTCTATTAGGAGGTTTCAAAAACAAACAAATGAAACATTTGGTTTTGTGGGTTTTTTTTTAATTAAAAAAAAAATGTTTTAATAAGCTATTAGATATAGTATAATGGAACTGGATGCAGTAAATATTAACATTGATACAGTATAGGCTTATTTAGATCTATTCTCCAGATTTTCACATTTACTTACATAAAAAGAATGAGTGTATTAAAATATCATTTTAATCAACAACAAAAAATGAGTTTGGCCTTATTTTAATAAAAATATGGCATAAATATTTTGTTCTGCAGTGACTAAAAGACATGAGTATCCACAGAAGTCAGCAATTTTTTTTTTTTTTCATGAAAAGGTGTAAAAACCAGATCAAGTTAAAAAGCAAGGCATCATGAGTAAATAGAAATGAAGTGCTGGAGTTTGTATCTTTCTATTTAATTTTGCTCCAAATGTATTTTTTTCATCTCTAACGCAGTTGTTGCCTTTTTAGCTCATATAAACTTTTTGGCATCTAAAACTTCCTGTGGCAGGGAGTTTCTCAGCCCAGTGGTGTGTTGGTTTAAAGACAGATTTCTTCTGGAGGGTTGAAACTCCCCTTTTATAGCCCGTGTTGAGGAGGGACTCCTCTGGAAAGTAGAGGAGAATACTTAAGGAGGAGCCTGTTAGATAGTCCATTATCTTATGGCCATTTCCCCTTTCTTTTTAGTGGCTATAGACCCTAACAGGCTTCTACTTTCTGCAATATATGTATAGTCTCTAAACATGTAAGTCTTAGATTGCATGCATACTTTATAAACATATGACACAGAGCTTCCCCCCTCCCCCCACACACACACTAAAGTGATGGATATTAATGGTGAAAGGTTCAGAAAAAAGAGAGTAATGTCAGTCAGCCATTCACAGAGACTCTTTCCTGAATTCATCTAAAGCCAAATTCAAAGAGAACAGCAGGATCCCAAAATGGTATTTCAGACAAGACATTTTCAAACAAGACTGTTGTTTGACTTTCAAGCAAAAGACTTTTAGAACTCATTCATCAAAAGATAAACAAACATAAGAGACCTTATCACACAGGTGCAGCAGATGTAACAGAAAAAGGAGGGGAAAAAAAAGTCACACCTTTGACAAAATGGGAGATAAAAGTAGATAACAAGAAGCAAACAGGGAGCCAGATTAAAGTCAGTCTCTCAAGAACTTGTTACAAGTCAGATCCATTCAACAGAGATCTACTTCACAGCAACATCTTCTCAGGCTTTAAGAAGAAATCACAAAAAAGCTGTCATAACAAAACATGTTCAGGTACTAGTTGAATGCCCTACCCTATTTCCCTGTTAGGACATAAGACTTTCAGAGAAGCAACAGCAAAGCAATTTACTTTCACTACTTGGATCATGAATGAAGGGAGAGTAGGTATCACCATCATAGGAAAAAGGACAAAAGGGGAATGTGAAACCTTCCTGAAATAAAAACTTTGGCTGTTTTGAGCAAATTCAGATACTTTTGGTCACAAATTATTGGCTCAGAAAGCACTTGTCTCTCAAGGAAGCAAGCTATTAAAAGTCATAATAATGAGTAAGACTGAAAGGGGAAACTGGATAAAAGCCATGTGCTCAGACTGAGTCAGATCATTAGCAATGGCTTCCTTATGTGGAAACATCTTGGCCCACTCCCTTGTCAGTAAAGGGAGACTGGTTGCTCCTCTAGGGACTGAGCTAGAGAAATTAAGCACTGTTCCAATGATTTCTATGGAAGAAGGAAGCTTAGAAGTTAGCAACAGTCAAAGATCAAGAAAAGTTTGGGAAACAAGCCCAGGAACGTTAGCTTTTCACATGGTGAAAATTTGTTCAAGAATAGAGTGTGACAAATTTCTTGTCAGTCTCCTCCATTAAAAATCAGAGCTGTTAGACAGTGACTCAAATGGATTATCCTAAGACAGAGAAATAATTGAAAAAGTTGTAGATATCAAATGCAGTAAGTGAGGTCAACATTGTTTTTAGACCTAAAATTCTGAGAAGCAAGAATGCTCACAGTGCAAACTCTTATCCATATGGTTATGAAGTATCAGTGGTTTTAGGTGAGTTCCTGCAAGAAATTCTGTTAAGTACCATAAATAATATTATGGCTCCATATGAAAGACTTGTCTGAGATTTTAAAGAATGATGGATTCATCTCTATGACTAATACCACTCCACTGGGCATTATGATAGATATGGGCACTTATTTCACCACCCTTCCAAGGGACCATATTCTTCTTAGTCATCTCAGCATGCAATAAATCATATATATCCATTTCAAAGCTCTGTTTAGGACATAGTCTGTGGAAGTGACCAGCACAAAAAATAACAGCTAATTCCAAAATTTAAAAAAAAAAATATTTTATGGGCCTTGCAGGGAAACATATCAGTTGCTTTACTACTGATTGGGAAGACCATCTTAGGAATAAAAATACGGAAAAGTCATCCAATCATCATCTTTTAGGGGGTTTGGGTGATTTTTCTTCTTTGATTCCCTCCCAGGGAGATAATGTGTACTCTTCCTCAAAACTTATTTACAATATTCATATTGTTTCAGTATTCCCTATTGAAAATTACTCTGCAAAACACAGAAGTGGTCATTTATTTGACAGCAGGAGCCACAACTGCCTTTGTAATTATGTCATACCCTAATGTTTAAACTGCCTATGACCTAGTTCAGGGACTGTGATGATGTCAAGAGGTGTCAGAGGGATTCAGCAAGAACAAAATACAGCCAGACGATGGAAGAAGCTGTCACAGCAGGAGGAACAACAGACAAAGCCAGGGGCAATTTTTCTGTGTTCAGCAGTTCCACCAGCTCTATGCCAGAAGCAGGGAAAATTTACTGTTGGAACAAAGCAAGAATCTTCAACAGCTGCCTACAAGGCACCTTTGGAATCTGTACCAACAGACAGTAGCAAAGCCATGGGAATAAGTACATTAGAAATGTAACCTTACGAAGTCTTACCCAAGTTTTTAATTTCAGATATAGTTCCAGTGAAGTAAACTAGCTTTCTCTTGTGTTTTAAGTTAAATATCTGCATAAACATGTGCAAGTTAAAGATGAGTACCTAAATCTGTGCACTCTGTTAGAATTGTCACCCCTGGATAAATTACTTCGGAATTCACTAGTCCAGAGGATAAGAACTGTTATAAGAGCTGTTTATTCTTCAGCTTTTAGTAGCGTAATTTCTATAATATAAAAGTCCAATACTCTCATATGGTAAAACTGCTGATTATTTAGAAGGATAATAGAATATAGTCTCCTTTCTATAAACAAGGTGTGACTAACCTATATTATTTCAAGTAGAATCCATGTATTAAGTAGATATTAACAGAGAACTGTAGTGCATTTTAATTTCATATATTTAAAATATACATGTTACATGTCTCATAGCAACACTTCATTTTTCAATTACTTCATCTTGAAAACAGCACACAAATACAGGCCTATTTCTTCCAAATGAAAGGATTACTTGAAGGTCCCAGATATGTTTCCCCTCCAGTACTATCATAAGTGATAAATTACAACAAATTGCAAGCCTAACAAAACAACACTTTTAACTGTATTGTCATATTTATTATAAAGTTCCTGGTTCATTGCATTTTGGCATTTTATACAACTGGTTCTGACAGTGATTAACATGGTTTGGGCTTCTGCTGTTTCGCCCAAGAGAAATAAAACACCGAAATCCCTGCAGGTGTGTAATGGGCCAGGGATTCACAATCTGTTCTGCAAAGTCAGACTTCAAAGACTTCAAAAACAAAAATCCTAAAGTTGGCATTGCCTCTGTAATAATTTAAAGCCTTTTGCATATTTCAAGGAATTCTAATTTCAATGTTTTAATCAGCACTGTTATTCAACAGTTTCCTGCAACAATTTAACCAATTGCATGACAAATTCTCCATTAGCTTTGAGTTTCACAAACCAAATAAAACAAGGAGTACATATAAGTAACAGAGCAACCTAAATTATTAAGTGCTTACTTGAACTCAAAAAGGGTTTTCACTTATTTGAAGCACACTGCACAACTTATCTGATGCAGATGGGTGGTGAGAATTATACAGTAATTACAAAACAGCAATCAGACAGTTGCACCTGCAGTAAAGGAGCCTCAGGACAACATCCTAATTGTTTCTGTGATTACATGTCTAAAAGTAACAGAATTTACTGAAGAAGAGTTAAAGTTCAGGTTACAATTTCAAGTTCTTTACAACTGAAAAAAAAAAAAAAAGAACCAAAAAGAGAAACCCCAAAATAATACTTATTTCCACAAACATTAATACAAAAACTGTCTTGTGTGCTATAACAATTTAGAGAACATTTTAGTATTAAATACTAAGAAGCAGAGATGTTTCTTTGTTGTTTGTTTTTCTTTGAAAGTGCATTTCCTTATATACAATATACTTGATTTTATAAGGACTTTGATAATTTCTTCCTCCCTACCCAAGTGGTATTTTTCTCGACCTTTGGCATTTAGCTTGAAATTCTAACTTCAAAACCATAGTCTTTTAAGTATGACACTAAGTATTTTGGTATTAAAAGAAAACTGAAGTAGTACTGCGTACATTTGCACTTTCCCTTAGTTAGAAATTATACACCTAATTGAAATGTTCACTTCTAAAGCTGATATTCATAGCTTAAAATACTCATCAGAACAAAATGAGTAATTGTAGTACAACGCAAAGCAGTGGAAAATGCTTACCCGATTTTGCTGAAGACTCAGCCAAAACCATTATTCTAAACCAAAAACAAAATCATCCTCTTATTCATAATAAAAGAAGATTATCACAAAGATAACAACCTAATCACAAAGGGGAGCAAAGGCCTGGGAAGATGCCATATGAGGAGAGGCTGAGAGAACTGGGTTTGCTCGGCCTTGAGAAAAGATGCCATCTCTCTCTTACCTTGGCAGCACGTTCCAGGATTTAAAGGGGGGCTACAAAGAAGATGGAGAATCCCTTTTTACAAGGACTCCCATGGACAAGATGAGGGGCAATGGGTACGAGTCACTCCTGGGCAGGTTCCAATCAGACCCAAGAGGATGATTATTCACAGTGAGAACAATCAGCCGTTGCAACAACCTCCTCAGGGAAGTGCTGGATCCCCCAGCGCTGGACACTTAAGTTCCATCTGGACAAGGTGCTGGCCCATCCTGTCTAGACTGTGCTTTTGCCAAGAAAGATTGGACCAGACAATGCTCGAGATCCCTTCCAAACTGGTGTTCTATGACTCAGAAAAAGGTCCTTTATTTAAATCCATAGCTGTTCATGACTAAAGACAGTTGGGTCTGAGTGAGTCGTGCAGAGGAGCAATGGATTGCTGCCATCCTAGTGCCCCTGCTTCTCTCTTTACTTTCTATCAGCTTTAGTATCATACCCTCAAAGTGGAGGGGGAGGTGAAACAAGCAGATTGTCAGATACAAGCTGAAACTGGAGTTCCCGAATTTTGAGTCCTCTAAACCCCTTATTTCAGCATCATTCATGCCAACTGTTATGGCTGAGGGTTTTTGTTTTGTTCGGGAGGTTGATTTTTCTTCTTGTTGTTGTTGTTCTTTTGTGCAGAACCACAAAATGAGAGAAAAATGTTCAACTGCACTAATTAAATCCTTATGCCTATGGTCAGCTTTTCCCTCCCCATTTGTACTTTATAGTGACAGAATTCTAACAAGTCGGAGTATTACAAAAGTTTTTTTATTCTTTCTTTTAGCAACAAGACAGGACTAAACTTGGACTTGTTGACTCTGTGTCAAGAATTAAATTTAGCTTAACTAAAAAAAACCTTGAAAATTAATTAAAAATAAAAAAAAATAAAACCCCATAGCTTATTCTTTATTAACAATTCTGCATTTTTAATTTTTCTTTAAAATTATAGAGCTTTGGTGCTCTGCATGAATTATTGTCAGTCTGCGGATATTTAAGAGACAGACAAGTAACAAAAGCAATTATATTTGCTACTCTTGGAAACCCATATACCTCACATAAAACTGTTGCAATTCCACTTCACTCAAGCACTTAATTAATACTAAGCAAGTAATGCAGTTAAAATATGGTACTAAACATGGCTGAAATAAAAGTACTACATCTATAGAGAGAAACTACAATATATAAAAAAGCACAGCAAAATCATGGCATAGTAGGAAAAAAGGTAAAAGTCATACTCTACACAAGAAAGGCCATTTAATAAGGAAAATCCACCTAGTAGGGAGCATTTCTCCAGTCTTTTGCAAACAAAAAGACTGCATAGATGCCTTACAGTGGGAGTTTCTTAAGAAACTCAATATAGAAACTTCAATATCCATTCTTCCAAAGAAACTTCATCCATACATTAGATAACATCTGGAAAGGTAATATACTTTTCAAAAGTAGATTTTCCATATATCATCATATGCTGCCTTCATTCTGACCACAGGTAATTCGTGACCCTCACAGGAATGTTCTGATAGCCATTATTCACACTATTTTTGATGCTGAGGAAACAACTTCAATAAACAATATTTAGCCATGACTGTATTGTGAGGCCTCTGGTGTGCCTGCATTTGAAAGCCCAGAGGCAAAGAATACAAAATCAGAATGAGAAAAGTTGTGTGTGCCATCAAGGAGATCAAAATGATGATTTAATAAAACATACTGAGTAGAGGCCTGGGTGGTGCCTGCCTTCAATATGTCTTCTATCCACACATAATCTGCTTGGAGAATTAATCAATAAATGGACAAACTATTTAAAAAGTGAGATATTCAAAACTGAACAGCAGAAATGAACAACCACAACTCATCAGAATATTCAAGTGTCAGATTCAAATATCAGAGAATGAAAGTCATAAAAAAATATGCTACTTTCCCCCTCAATAAATAACAAAAAGTATTACTGCCATCATTATCAGCTAAGCATGTGTGATAAAATATTAAAATATTAGCTTCCTTCACTATTACACATAAAACCACGAGATGTAGGAACTCAATAAGGTATAAATACAGGCCATTCACAGAAGGTTTGGGTTTGGTGGTTGTTTTGTTTTAGTTTTTTTCCCTCTTTAAATCATCAGGCATCCAACCAAAAAACATAATGTTAGACTTCCTTCCACTATCTATATTCCACAATTTCAAGGTGAAAGGCAACCTTGAAAGTTGTTTGTGTATATGTTTTTTCCAGAGTTATACTCCCCTGCTTCTAGGGCTGTAACACCATCAGTTTCTCTCTGAATTGTAATAAGCATAGCATAGAATAAGGATGTTAATTTTTCAAATTAATTCAAATGTTGTAATAAAGTATTACCGTGTCTCCTTGATGTGAAAGTTCTGTGATATTATTCCTATGATTATTAATTCCTTTGGCATACACACAGAAGTATTTATACTGTATATAAATTAATCAATTATGCAGCTAGCAGTTAGCCAAAGTCACTCATTCCAATTTCTGTTAATTAATAATATGGCTGTCATGTTAAACCAGAGGATTTGTGAAGAAAAAAAAAAAGTTAAACTGTTAGCTGTCAAACTTTAAAAATGCTAATCAATACTGTTAGCCTGAAGACACTTTTGGCCTTACCTGGCAATACTTTTCTCAAATAATTATTTTGTTTTATCTCAAAGACCTTCTCTGCAACGCTTTGTTTTCAGAGAAAATGAGAAGCTGGGGAGAGCAAAGGATACACTTAGATGATTGTTTGGTATATACTAAATAATACATGTATGATGTTGAGTAATGCAGAATTAATACTGCAGATCCAAATGACTGCAAACTGTCCAGAGGCTATAAAAACTCTCGGCTGATAATGACTCACATCCCTGAAAGTTTCATTTTGACAGATATCTACAGGATTTTCCAGTGACACAAGCCTTCTGAGAAAAGACAAGATCTGAATGTGCAGCTTCAGTAATCATTTTGATGCTTAACTATTACAAATACTTTTCATGTTAAATTTGGGAAGGCAAAATAAAGGTAGCTTAGCACTATGGTAACTACTGTACCACATTTTGAGATGCAAGCAGTAAAATGCCTTTTCTACAAGTAACACAACCATTTCATATCAGAGAGAAAAGGTAATCACAACTATGATTGTCAACCAGACAGTTGGCTTAATTACATCTTCGGGGTTACTGAGTATCCCAGTTTTCTGACAGTTAAAATTTCCTTCCTATTCAAAACTGATTTAAGACTTCTTTCTAAGACATAAGTTGAAAAAACAGCTCCCACAAAAGAAAGGCACAAACCCCTCCCAGTCCTGCTCAAAATAAAACCCAGCAACCCCCCACAGAAAATTATTAATTGGGGTATAAAGTGTAGGGCAGGTGGGTGTAGTTTGAAACTAAAATGATTTAAGTACTGCATTTGTTTTTATGAAGATAGCTATTAAAAAGGGTCTTTTTCCTTTCTTCCTTTAAGGCAGCTGTTCTCTCTGTATACCCTGCTAATTCTACAAAATGGCTATTCATGACTAAAACTTGAGAGACGTTAGTTTACAAATAACCTTTACATAGAAAATGTATATAGAAAACAAAGAGTTTTCTTACAGACAGCACTACTCATATAAATGGATATATTATCACATATCCTTCTGTTACAGTTTCTCTTATTGCAGTTCATATGGTACTGACTTTAGTACAACACACGAAAATGCCTTCACGAGAACCAGAAACCATATAGAACTCACAGCAGAAACCATCTGACTTGTCATTGGTATTTTGCTCCTCTGCTAATTCTCAATTTTTAAAAGACCTAAACTGAAAGAAAGATTCTTGAAACTCTGAAGCAGGTACCCAGTTAATTACTCTGATGTGCAGGGACAGAGGGAGCTGTCAGCTAAAGCAAGAGAACATTCGATATTAAGCTGTTCCATACAGAGCAACCAACTATTTTCCTAATGAGGCCAGAGGCCAACACCGCCTGTGCCAGTGCTGCCCAGACCCTTGGGAAATCCAGGGGTCAGCTGCATTGGGAATGCTCAGACATAAAACCAGCTGTGGTGGCTGTGGCACGCCCACATTCAGATTCTGTCCGTGACACCGTGTCAGCACAGCGGGTTTAATGAGAGTGTGCAGCGAACTCAGGAGAACTATCCTATAAATCTCATCAGCAGGACCTGACCTGAGGCTGCTGCAGCCCCACCGAAACAATCTTTAATCTGACTCAACAAGCATTCAGGATTTTCCTGTGATGCTTCTTAGCAGACACTCTAATATACCTCGACCTGTAGGATACCGAGGAGGAAAAGAATAAATACACACACACACAAAAAGAAACCAGGCACTAGGGAAGACAGATTTAAAAAAGCATCCAAGAGGTTTTAAGAGTTCATCATTTAAATTTGCTCTGCATTCTTTTCGATAAACAAACTTGAGGGATGGGAAGAATGAAGCTCGAACATGTTATTTCTAAACTATCTAAAACCAGAAGAAAACGTCCAAACCACTTCTTTGTTGAACAAAACATCACCAACACTTCAATTTTAGCAGGAGCCACAAATGTTCATGATTCATCTTTTGGAGATTAGAGGGCAGCCATAATATTAAAACATTATTCTGAAATTCTTCTACCATAGATAGGAAATGTTGAGATGGAACTTGGTTAGGGTTTCTATTTCTTCTACAACCTTAATCTTCCTGGAGTCTAGAGAGGCTGCTCTAGAACCCTTAACTTCTACACATTTTTCTAACACCTTCCATTTTTTATCCATCTCAGAAATATCCTTTCTATTTAGGCAAAATCTCAGAAAAAAATGACCATTGTACACACTGGTCAGAGAGAAAATGGGAATTCATACAAAATGAGGTGATGTCAGAAAGAAAAAAAAAAATCAGCCTCTGAACGATTCAACAATGTTCTGACTATTCATGTTGATGAACATGTTACAGGAACACAGAGCTTGTTTATATATATATATATATATAATGTCAGAGTACTTAAAATGTTTATTTATGCTCCAGTCCACTTATGCTTTCTCTGTGTGTCAGCCTAAGTCTCACCTTTTTTCCTCAGGCAACTTTTACACAGCCCTTATGTTTATAAAGCAATGACATTCCAGACTTGGGAAGCTGATTAAATAAAACTGAGAATGTGGAAAAAAATCCCCGGTTTCTTCACTTCACCTAAGATTTGTTTTCTGCTCCCACTTAAATCGATTGGCTTTCTAATGTTTTTATAGCATCATTTCTTTGCCTAATTTTAATGCTTTGCATGCAAACTCTAATTGCTTAAGATCTCCCGACATCACACAGGGAAAGTCCAGATTGCTCCAAGAAGAAACAATTGGATAGTTCTTCCCAGAACAAGTTCCAGTTCTTTGTAAAGGAAATAATTCTCCCCAGAACTGAAGATTTCCTGTGGCTTGTAGTTTGCCACTTTTGCCAGTCTAATGATGTGTTGTCTTTTATAATTCCAGACACCAAAAATTTAGTGCAGTACATATTTGATAAGAGTGAAAGAAAAACATTGTGCATTTCTGGTATAAAAACCATAAATATAAATATTTCACAGCCCACCATTCTCATTAAAAAGTAAAAATATTTCTCATTCATTTTTTATATGCATTTGGACATGTGACATGTATTTTTGAAAGCGCTGTCTAAAAAATACAAATATTCCTTCCAAAATAGCTTGAGACATATTGCATAAAACCCAAGAGCACTTAAAAGATTTATTTATTCATAAATTAAATTTCAGATTTAAACACAGTTGAAGGAAATTAATAAAATGGTTGTAGTGGAAGAAAGAGATTACTTGTTAATTTAATGCCTCTTCACAGCTTTATAAATTCATAATGCTTTCTCTTTAAATGGATAGAAGTGAAGATCTGAGAGAAATAAAGGAATTTTTGCCTTAATCCTTCAGGTTATAAAATATTTTGTCATTAAAAGTGAGAAGCACCTGCATATGTTGGGTTTTTTGTTGTTTGTTTCTAACATAGTATCTGACCAACATTCCCTGAAATCAATAGAAGAAATAACCCTTAAAAAATACTGAATTTGACTAATGATTTAGTTAGTGCTAAAATTACTTGCAATTTCATATCACACATCTCAGCCAGCCTATCTTTAAAATCATATTCTGCCATCATGTCCTAAAGGCCAACACATTTGCAGGAGCGCAGCTGAAGTGACAGGAGTGTGAGAAAATTTCAAGCATCCCATAACACATCTCAGCATTTTATACTCACCTCAAATCTCCCACTCAGTGGTCACCACTGAATCAAATTAGAGATTCAAATATAGAGCTCCTATCCTCCAGAACAGACCCACAGCATGATATTAATATGCCAAAAGAATTTATTTAATACTTACAACATATTCATTTTAATTCATATATTTTCCTAATTTGGCATTTTATGCGTCATGCATAGTGGGAAAAAAACGTGTCACGGCACTTATGAGCCTTTGTTCTTGAAATTATGTGGTTCTGTACCAATATTTTAGTATTGTAAAGTGACTCCTAAATAGCTGTAAAATGGCATCTTGTTGGCATGACTATATATAAAGTCAAACCATTTCATGTAAGTTAATGTAAAAAACTGAGTCTACGTTCTGCTTCAATATTTTTTTTTTAGACAATAAATTAACTTCCTCCTTCTTTGTCCAGAAACTTCAATTCAAATCTAAGATTAAATCCCAGCCCTCTGTAAGAAATTAACTCATAACAATATATTTCAACTATATATAAACAGAATACAAAACATATATTGCTTTCAAAGAGGAATGTCAGAAATATGACTGAAGAGATTCTCAAACTGTATTTGATCCGATATTTAAAAGGAAATTTATTTAGTAATTAACACAACCATTGTACCAGTTGTTTCAATCACTTTTCTTTAGGTTTGTTTTTTGGGGCTTTGCTTTGTTTTGTTTTTAGTTGAGAAGGAAAATCACTTTATTAGTTCAAGTTCTGAATATTTGTATATCTGTCAACCTAATTTCATGTGTTCTTCCCAATGATACAACAACTGCATCACGAAAGCACTGTCTTACTATAAGGATATATATTTCTTAAGTTTCATTTTTCAAATGAAACACTGACAATATACCTACAAATATATGCATGCAGATCAACCTTTCTTGAAAGTTTGGTTCTTTTGTTGGACACACTATTGATGTCACAGTCTAACTGCCCTGATATCACAGTTCACAGCTGAGAAAAAACTGAAAGAATTAACTACATCTATTTTCAATATTTTTCTACAATGCAACTGCTCTTGCCTATAATTTTATCACATATACATTGGTGATATCTGAAAGAAATTCCATGAAGAACTAGAAAGAATTATGAATAAACTGAAGAGCATCAACACTCTTCCAGCACTGTCCAGGCAGGAATCCAGTCATAACTGTGTCTCCTGAGACTGAGACAATTTGGATGAGAATTCCAAACAAATATTATAAGTTACTCTTAATGAACAGAAGGTTGATATTTGTTTTGCTTTTAAATTTTCATATCATTAAAAAAAAAAAAGGAGAAAAATTATATATTTAAAAAAAAATTCTTTTTGAAATATTCCTAAATTTATGTTTTAGAAGATAAGTATTCAAACACAATATTAAAATTTCAACTTAGGATCAAATTTCTTTTTTTTATTTTTTCTATTTATTTTTTTCGTATTGTTAAGAAAAAAAGATGGGTTTGGCTCAACCAAAATATCAAGCTCACTCCCAGCCCTTTCAATTTTTTTTTTTCCATTCCTGCTATAAGATACTGAAAGGGAAAGAGGCTCTCCATTTTAGATCACATTTTATTAAAAAAAAAAAATCTAGTAGGAAGAAAAGGAATTGATACAGACTGCGATCATGACAGTGAATTAAGAGTAGCTAAAAATGTAACAGTAACCAAATAATTTTTTACTTTACATTCTATAATAGACTCTGGTGTAGTGATTTCTCTAAAAAGATGAATTTCATGTAGAAATGCTCATGTACTCTTTAGTAGAAAATAGGTTAAAATACTCTCATCACATTATTCATTGATTTGCATGGATTAGGCTTCTGGCTTCCACATGTGTATGTACACAGACACAGGCAAAGCTCAAAGCCAGTCTTCTACAGATGCTGAGTCACTCTGACTTTCCCTGAAGGCAAAGGAAAACCTACGGATTTATCAAGTACTTCTCATGAATAAAACATTTTGATACTGCCGTAAGTAACTCTGTGTAATACTGAGTAATACCGATGACAACTCACGAGACTGAAAGATGTAGAAATAAATCTAGCAACCCCCTTACTTTTTTAGCCAGAGGTAAAAGGAAATCTGGCACTAAACCAGAAAGAAAACCAGGCAATTTATGTGGTAAGTCACTGATCATAAACTTATTTAGCAAGTGAATGCCTGCTGGTTAAGATGGTTGGTTAAGATAGTGTGGCTTCCTCCACATGATGAAGCAACATCATTGGAAAAATATCCTCCCCCAAATAAGTCCTACCCAAAGATGTGCCCTTTGAACTGAATAAAAACACTTTTAGCATTATAGAGAATGCAGCCAGCTCTATTTTTAAGCGAACAAAAACTCTTCACCGTGGAAATCCAGTAGCACTGAATTTAATAGAAGATATGAATTGAGTTTGCATCTATCTTTGGGCATGAACAAATCTCTGTAGGGAGATGTAGTTAATCCTGTTCACTCAGTTTGCCTAAGTAGCTTGTTAAAAAAGGACAGTGACCCTGTGGTGTGTCTTGGTGCATGCACGTGTGAACTTCTAGAGAAGAGACTTTTTAGGCAGATGGTTAAGACTAACCTCAGCACTGACTTTTTCACAACTCTCCCAATTAGGGATGAACTAATGATGGTGATGGGGAGGGTGGAGATAAGCTCATAAACCACAGCTCAAGATCAAAATCAGAATATTGCTTCTAAGTAAAAGCAAAAATAGACTAATTTTCAGGCCTTGTTAAATAAAAACAAAGTGTATTTGGAAATGCCATCAGGCATCCCTGGTATCAGGACACTACGCTACTTACATGGCTTGAATTTATATCCTGAACATTTTCAGTTATTTCTACTTTTCAGAACACCATCCTTAGCCTTCTGGCAAAATAATTTGATAAGAAGGTGACAAATCAATTAACAGTTTTGTTGAATGCTGTTTTGGGTATTTTGAGGATACAGCATATTTTTTAATATATTAGTATATAGGAATACACTGGCATAAAAACATGTAGCACATTTTACTGGTATACGTTTTGTTATCAAGCCTTATTTCTGATCCAGAAGCAAAATTACTAAATTTATAGGTGATCTTTTCTCTGCAGATGAATTCATTTTCACCTGAATCAGACAATTTTTTCTTATTGCAACAGCAAATTACATTTTTATTTCTGGATTGTTTTTTCCACTGAAGTTTCGACTACATGGGCAAGAAAGATTCAAATTGCTGAGCCTCAGATTCATTTTGTGATACTGGTTTTTCAGAATTTTTTTTAAGTTGTTTGGTATTTATTACATTAGTTAAACCAATTACAGTGGACTTAAAGGAAAGTTTAAAAATCTCTTGAATGCATGAGGGACGGGGGGAGGGGAAGAAATTCTAAAAAACAGAACTGTCAATGCTATAATTCTTGATCTGAGAGTCTTCAAAAGCAGAATATTTAATATATTTGTGAATAATATTTTTTTCTTCTGCATTTACTACCTCAATAAATCAGGAAAAAGCTGCCAGGAATCCAGATAATCTTTGTCCAGAGGAAAAGAAGTTATTCTAAATTTATGCATACAGTTTTTTGTTGCAGTTTTATTTAGGGTAGGATAGACTAAGAATAAGCTCTTCTTGAATCAGGCTTTCGCTTATTTTCCCCCAAGAGTCGAATCAAATAAATCTGTTGTTTTGAGCAAAAGGTTTTTTACTCTCGCTTTCAACTGCACAGTGGTTGCATTACTTAGTCACTCTCTTCCTTTGTTACTCAGTGCATTACCCTCAACCCATAGGTTGAAGAAAATTCCTCATTTTCTCAATCCCTCATACATCCAAACCTGGGGAGCAAAGCCCATGATAGCTGCTCAGGAGTGCAAATCAAGCATTTCATGCCCAAACCCATTATACAGAAATGACTGTCTGGGGTTGCATCATCAGCATTACTGCTGTAGCATGAAGGAGAAAAACAAAACAAATATTAATGGCAGAGATGGAAGGACAGCAGTGAACACAAAAGACTTGCTAAATCACTGTTGCTGCTTTCCCATTGCCGTCCTGTTTAAGGGAGTTATGCAAATCGACCGAAGTATTGACATGCAGGTGTTTCATCTCGCATGTGCTACCCTATTACCTCTGAGATTTCAGGGGTTTGTCATACATGGGTGAGTCAGGTAATTAAACTATTTGTTGCAATTAAATAGCATGAATACTGTAGAATCTATTCCTTCTCTCCTTTTAACTTTCCAATAGAAATTTTAAGCCGTTTTAAAAGTAAAGAATTTGACCACCTTGCCCAACAGATGGCAAAATTTTCCAAGTTTTCATTTTAAAAAGGTCAAGCACAAGTCTCAATAAGGTACAGGAAAATATATCTGACATCCATAACATAAAACCTTCTACTAAGTTTTATTTCAATGATTTCTTAAAAATATATACAATAGATTTATAGTCTAACACATACCTTAGACATAGAAGAGTTTCACGTCAGTACAGCTTTCCCTTTTTATGTCAGACTTGATTAATACATATTCCACAGACCCCAGCAAAGAGAATGCACAGATCTTATGGAAAAAAAAAATATTTAAAGAAGTGGTTTCGGTGAGCACTTATGATTCCTCCTCTTTTTTTTTTTTTTCCACATTAGGTTTGACATTTTTGACACTATACTGTATTACAGGCTATTAGCCTAAAGCAATGATTGGGTAGATTGGATTTTTACTGAAACACAGACTGAGAAATGTGTGAAAAATTGAAATTACAAGCCTATATTAGCAGGTTCTTTTCCGAGGGCAGCTCCATCTTTGTTGTACAATGAAGGATAATAATTTAGACCCTGCAGCTTACATCAGCGTAAACTGAGAGCCATATCCAACATGCCTTGACACTGAAGACATCCTCCAGGAAACAGCTCTATTTAAGCAAATGTCAACAAAACAAAGGTTTTCCTTTGTTTTTGTTTTGTTGTTTTTCACCCTTAGACTTTTGATACTGTTTGTTTTCTTACCTTCCTTTCCCCTTCCCCATCTGCTCCAGGAGAAGGTTCCCAATTGGGCAGAGCTGATCCAAGTTCCCCGCCCTTGTGGGACTTCGGCAGCTCAGCCAGGGGGGCACGTGGGAAGTATTTTTCCTGCAACCCACCCATCCCCATGTAACCAAAGCCCCTTGATGGCAGGGGCAAATTCCTGCCCTTTGAGCCCTTGAAAAATTTGCCCTTCAAAACCCCAAGGTATCAAGTTCACACGTTGCCTCACGGCTCGGACGGGTCTTTCACGTGGCTCATTCTCTGCAAAAAACTACAGCAAGTAAATTTTGCTGCATTTCATATTTATCATACTGAGAAAAAGTGCTAAAAAATTCATATATGCTATGTAATATATACTACACAATAAATTAGGATAACACAAAGCCAACATGTTCTGATTGCAAAAAGAGCACAGTCACAGTAGAAAAATATAATTTTTTTTTTTTAATGTATCAGTGCCTTTTTTGCATCCTGTGTGATTGTAATAAGGGAAAATGAATCCACAGTTGATGGATGGATACTGCTTTCAGAAAGTTGATAAGATGGTAATGATACAGCCACTGAACCATGTCTCTACCATCTCATAATAATATTCATTACAAAAGCAGGCTTTAACTTAGCAAGGGGCATCACTTTTTCTGGCAGAGGAAAAAGAAACTCTATTTTAAAGTTTTAAGTTACGAACAGCATACTTTAATGCACTACATTTACTCTTTTAAATTTGCAGTGTCACCATGTCAATCTGCTTTTAAGCTGCAGAACAACAATCCGTTCCTTCCAGAGGGTGGCTACAGAAACTCCACGTTCCCCATCGCTCTGAACTGCAGAGACAATTGGTCAGCAAAGCCTCAGAAAATACTCTGGGCAGCAGGGTCAAAGTGAAGAGGATGCCACGCTGGACAGGAGACAGCAGGTGGAAGTTGTGAAGCGCGAGGCAGCACATTTATATTTCCAAGCAGGGCAGTGCTTAATTAATCTGCAATTTATGAAACTCCCCGTGCTCCCAGGGGTCCTTCCAGGGAGCCTTTGCTGGGTAGTGTCTGGGGAGGGAAAAAAATGCCTCCCGTGGTGTGCTGTGCCTATGGCATGACACTGAAGACTCTTGATAGCACAGAGGAAAAAAAGCACACGAGGAAGCAATTATCAACCAAAATATCCGAATAGCACTGGGCTAAAAAGTGAGTACTAAATTTTAAAGCCACATCAGAATAAGGAGTCTGAACAAACGCTGCATGAAAGGGGAGCAGATACACAACACTATAATTAGGCATTTAGCAAGCAAACTTATCCTCTGCACTCAAAGGCAGCATCTGGTATTTGCTTTTAACTAAAGAGCCTGCTTTCCTAAACACAATGTTTAGTTCTAACCTTTGCCTGAGCTAGTTAAAAGGTATTCCTAGAATTGGTGCTGTCATTTTAAACAAGATCAAAAAGTAACAGGAAAGATTTTTAACTTAAATAGTATTTTTCATTTTTCTTTCAATTAATTTTAAATGCATCTAGTCAAATGAAAACATTTTCCTTCACAGAGTGCTTTCCTTGAAGAAAATGATACTCCAGCACACAGAAGAATCACCATTATGCCAGATTAGATCACTGCTTCACTCATGACAGTAAATAAAGTCTCACACAGTGTAGCCTTCTCAGTTTCTAATACATAAAAGTTACTTCTATATCTCTATCATCACCTCATCATGACCTTAACTTTAAGTTCATCTTACCTCCTTCTTCCCTTTTTTTTCAAAACCTTTGTTCCCCTGCTCTGCAATTTCAGCTGCAACTGCCCTGCTGATTCATTCCTGTATTCCCCTGTTGCTTGACTGAAACACCATTTTCAGTATCTTTCCCTGGGACCAGATTACAGCATGCAGAGAATACCACTACTCCTCTCCTTACGACAACAGATTGAGTACTGAACTATTTTCACTCGGATTCTCTTCACTAGTCTCATACTTGTTACTTATTTCTCTTTTCATATTATTTCCACCGTTGTCAATACACAAATGTTTCCCTCTGGATGTATGCCATCTGGAACAGCCTCTTTGCATTGCTTTGCCTCATCAGCTCCAGCTTCTATTAAAATCTCCTTAAAACTGGAATTTTAAAATATAAGTATATTTAATATGAACATTACACTGTAATTAAAGCAATAAACTCTCTTCGCTTTCCTTCCGAAAATGATGCGCTGTTCATTTCAAAACCAGGGTCAACTTCAAAGTGATATGCCTGGCATTTCTGAGTCAGTAAAACCCAAGAACAAACAAAGCCTAAAGACAGAACTCAATTTGTAAACATTAAGTCTCACATGGTCTCTGTGCATATGTACGAGTCAAAGAGAAAAGCATTCACCCGTCTCTTAGCAGAAACGGGAACAAACAGCCCAACCAGTTTCACTCCCTTTAAATGTTTCATTTGTCTTAAACCTGTGAAGAATGTCGTTCTAATAAATGCTGATAGCCTGTTTTTGCAGCAGGCAATCTCCCGGTTCCAAGTGAGTGACTGGAACAATGTTTTATCTCCCAACGGGAGACAGAAGACGTCACTTGGACTGCTGGAGTCAGTGTCGATGTCAAGAACATCTTGACCAAGATTTACAGAGCAGAGTCTAGCCAAAATAACAGTGAAAAATTTGCAACAATCCAAAGGGTTACATAAAAAGGACAGGATATTAAATATTTTACATCTTACTGATGAACAAGAAACTGGGTTTGCCATGTATCTCTTAGCTTTTAGAATTTATGCTTTGCAGAGTGAACTATTTAGGTAGCATTGTAGAATAGGATCATTTTTCTCTTCATCTGCATACTTCTCCATCAACCTATTTTCTACCAAATCGCAGTCCAAGTTTCATTTGCTCTTCCTAAATACTGACTGTATTCCTACTTAGCCATGTGCAGAGCACTGGGCTCTCGTACACATCTAAATAAGCACACTGAGAGCAGTGTACAGATATTTGCCTGCTTTGCTGGAGCAGAAACAGAGATGGTGAGTTTTTGATCACAAATGTTTGTCATTGTTGTGGTGCACCATCAGTAATTTCTGATAGATGTTGTACTTCACACAGCGTTCTGCTATTTCAGCTGCTGTAGATTTCCAAGGAGAAAGAGGTTCGAAGACTAATGACTGCCAGAAAAAGTCATTAATAACTTGACTTGTTTTCCATTAACCAAAATTCCATTTTAAGGCATGCAGTATTTTCTTTATAAATTAATGACATCTAAGATGTCTAATGAGATCTGACTAAGGTTTTAATTAAAAAAAAGACAACAACAACAAAACACGAAAAATCTGCCACCACCACCAAACCACACGCTGATTATGTACTCATACTCAAATTCATATAATATGGTAAAAGTTGGGGGGAAAAAAAAGAGAAAAAGAAAAAAAAAAGTAGCCTGATGCACAAAAACATTGAAAAGAAGTAAATACCTACAGTAAATGAAGACCATTTATTGCTATCACACCTTAAAAATGTTCTTTATCTTTTAATGTATTCAACAAGATACAGGGAAGAAAAAGGTGGTTCAGCATAGTAGGATAGTGTCAGAGTGTCTGATGTTTGACCAGTGTGAGAGATTACTTGGTAACAAGGCTTCACTTTCAGCTTTTCCACAGCTAAGGTCAGCCCAGGCTCCCAAAACCACAGCAAATGCCCCTGAAAAATTGTAATGAAACACAAACTGCTTCAGTATGGCTTGCTGTTTGATCTACTCTATATTTAATTTATGCAACCCAATTTCCCATACTAAACATGCAGCTTAGACAGAAAAGATATGTATGGTCATAGATTGGTCTAAATACAATGTACAACTCATCCTCATTGAAAATCAGATATATTGATACTGTACCACATTATTAGACACAAAATTATGCCTACAGAGATAGATCTTCCTACAAGTTTTGGTTTCAGAAAATTACCCACTTAAATAAAGGATGACAAGTTGATCCAGCCTACAGGATTTCTGTCTTTTTGAGAAAAATCCAGATATTTTGTATACCGTGCAAATAATCTAATCTTATATGGTCCATAGAGTTCAGAATAATGTTCCTGAAAGAGATTTATGACAAAAACAATCTACTTACCAAAACAAGTAGAATTTTCTATTTTTTCTTATCTACATGTTCCTAATCAGGCATTTGCAACAAAATCTACATCTAACAAGACACTACAGTTTGACCTGATATCATAAAGGCCCAGGTACAAACAAAAATACACTTAAGAAAAAAAAAACAAACATTGAAAGAACTATTAGTTGTCAGCAACAATTCAAACATTACTGTTAGGCTATTAAGGATTAACAGACCCAAAAAATTCATGTGAATACCCTCTGAATTATACCCATAATCACTATTCATACCACTCCTGTCAGTACAAGCAGAGAATGGAGGACAGGGAAATTTAAGCTCAGCTTTATGGCATACATCACACAGATGATTATATATATTTATAGAAACAGTCACATAGAAGAGTGCCTGGGGGGGACTGGTTTTTAATTTAGCACCAGGCAAGCAATTGCAAACAAAAATAAATTATTTTAGCCCATTAGGACCCAGATATATCTATTTACTTGCACTTGATTTTTTTACCCTCTGTTTTGTAAACCCTTAATTTTTAATATTTATACTCTTTATTCCATGACATGAATGCACATAAGTTTATTTCTTTACTTTTATTTGTAGCTACAGCAATGAACACTAAAAAAACCACCATCATCTTCTGAGCTATGGCATGCAACGGCATCATAACTTCTCTTTTCTAAGGGATTGTTAATGTTTATTGACATATTTTTGTCCAAACCCTATACAGCCAAAAAGTTTTATCTTCATCAAAAAAGTTGTATCAGAAGATAGAAAGTGAAATTTTACAATTTTGCCCTTGTAGTGATTTTTTTCGAACAAGACTTGAGAAATTTTTACTGGTCAATTGTGACAAATTCACCAAAACTAAATTTTCTTTGAGAGATGGGGAAAGGAAAATGGAAGATTTTTTACCTCTTTCAGAGTAACACTGCCAGTGTTAAATAAGAACTTTGATTCCATATTATTTTCTCAGCTCACTTACAAATGAATTAAATGAATTTTAAAAAACAAGTGTTTCCTCCCTCCTCCCCCCCCCCCCCCCACTCTCCACTGCAAAAGCAAACACCATTAAAAAGTGAAGGTGGAGAAAGGCACAAATGGTGCAACTCAATTTATCAGCCTAATCCACATCACTTGAAATCCAATGAATTATATGTGGTAGTTCAACAGGGAACATCTCTTGTAATTACTTGCTCATGAGCTTCCTACCAGACAATAACTATTTGTCTTAATTGACAGCGTGTAATCCTCAAACAGCTAAACCTTCCTGTTTGGATGAATGAATTCCATTGATAAACTCTTTGTTAATGTCTTAGGAGCGAATCCAGAAATTACACATTAGTGGGATATGAAGACAAACATCATTCTACCCCCAAAATAAAACACCTAACTGTCCAAAGCACACAACAGCAAGTTATGGGTATCTTTATTTAAAACCTTCAGATTTTAATGTTAATTACCTTTTTTTCAGGCTTTAATTTGGAGGCAGTTACATCAGATTATTTTCTCTTTGGGTCTTTAAGGCAAATATGCAGCCACAGAAATGAGCACACTCTACAAAATGAACACTTGTCATGAGGTCTTTATCAAAAAGAAAACCACTCAGCCTTCTTTCATCCAAAAATACAAACAGAAAAAAAAGGCCCAACCCACGTCTGCTCTGAACAGCAGCAGCCTTTGGCCACCCAGAAGAACAGAGGAATTGTCAAGAACCCCACAGCTAAAAGTTTGAGTACCAAGAGAATATAAAAATTTTCAAAGGGTCTACTTTAAAAAATACTTCTTTCCCCCCCCCCCCCCCAAGTTCTGGAGCATTCCTCCAATCTCATCACCTTTTCAGGAATAAGAGTTTTCAAGCACTTCTTTTCTTCTCAAGAGACAACTACATAAAAAACTGCCAAGCCATCATAAGAAAAGAGAGAAATTTAGAAAAAAACCCCAAACAGTTAAGCCCTGACCACAGATAAAATTTTATAAAATACTCAGTTGTAGAGAAATCTCTATGTGTTTAAATATGAGTATTTTAAGAACTAACAGAAGTTACCCACAGATTAATGACTGGCAGGATCATCTTATATAATATCCATGTCTCAGTAAAATTAATACTAGTAAATTTATTGAAAACATGTATAGAATCTGAGCTTTAAAGCATGTTAATGCACCCATATTTTTTTGTTTGAACTGCTTTTCTTTAAAACTAAGATATTCAAAACCAACTTTTGATATATTTTTGGTAGGCATCTTTAAAGTACTGTCTTCACTGTAGAATTTTCAGTAGATCTACGAAAAGTCCATGAGAAGGCCCCCCCTCTGACCAATGCCTTATCATGAAAGATTTCATGTTTTTATGCTCTCTCATCTGTGAATTACCTTTAATGTTTAAAATCAGAAAATGGGCTGCTTTCTTGACCTTAGCTGTTACACATTTTTAGCTACGAAATCTTTCTGATATTGTCATTATCGCCTGTCTAACATTATCCCACCTATCCAGCTTTGCAATGCAGTATTGTCTACAGCCTTTGTGCCTTGGGAAAGGATTTTTCATTTCACATTGTTTGTTCAGACTTTAATGAGATTCTTAAAAGAGCAACCCCTTGGATTGTAATAGAATCCCACTATAGATCAGTGACGGGTAGAAAGTGTTTTGGCATGCCTAGTTTCACAGAAAGGGAAATTTATGTTCACAAAAGTAGACTGGATCATGAAAGGTAGAAGAAAGAGAAAAGAGAATGAAGTAGCAATGGGCACTCACATCATATTAAATGTATAACATCAGAAGATATTAAAAAAAAATGAAAAAACTCTACCAAAAATGCTACTAGAAGTCATATTTTAAAATTAAATTGCTTTTTCCTCCCTCCTTTTCAGAGGACTCTTTTCAAAAATATGGATAATGACAACTAGAAGTTACAGGATCCACAAGAAAAAGACAGGCAAATTGGCTTGAAAATCTGCTAATGAGAATTTTACTGGAGTCCAGGATAATAAAATTAATTTTTTTTTTTTTTTAAAGGCAACTTTTTATATCATCTTCTCTAAAATAAATTATTTCTCTAGTAAGAATCCCATGGCTACGTCCAGAAGCAGAAAATACTTTGTGTAGAGCAAATCTGCATATCAAAGTAAAATAATTACTTAGTTCTCCGCAATATACTTTTTTGGCACTATTTTTAGGCACGTTTTTGAAAATTTAAGTATCTTTTGAGGAAACAGAAATACAGTACAGGAGGATGTTAATATTAATTTACAAAGTAGATCTACTAAAATTACTTTTCTGCATTCTTTGGTATAAAATATATAATTTTATAAAAATTTAAAAGTTGTCCAAACTTGCAGACCACCTGTGGATCCAGCAAGACTTGGCAGCACAACAGAAACCTCCAATATAAATGCCAACTGCTGTGATCAACTCCACGTTTAATCTCTCGTGCTACCCTCAAAAGCACAGAAAACAGAAAAAAAATGAGCAAATCACTCTTAAAGCTAATGTACCCTGAAGGCAAGAGAATAATGGTATCTGGAAGAGAAGCTGGAGAGAGAGTGAAAACAGTTATTTTGTACTTATGAACTTATTAACTAATAAGTTCCAGCTGATTTTCATTGTGCTTTAAAAAGGAATCAGTTTTTAAAAAATAATGATGAGCTTTTTTGTTCTACTCCAACATATCTTGGTTTTAGCCATTATTAATATGTGCCCCTAATAATATATGATATTATTATTATTATATACCTGTAATAATATACAGTATTATGACAGGAAGAGTTTAAATCATTGAAGGAATAGAAGACATTACTGAAGTAACATAACAATGATATTTGTTCTCTGTTCATCTCTCATCATTTCAAGTTGACAGTTGGCCAGTTTACCAGACTGATAAGCTAGATTATTAATTTAACTAAGCTAAATTTTTTAATCATAGGTTTACTGAAGTAATTAAATGACTAAATTGTATCAGAAAGATATGTGGGTACATTAATTCATACCCAGCAGCAAACTGCACATGAGGACACCTTTACTTTTATTGGCTTTCAAGCAGTTCAGAGCAGACAGCTCAGCTGACAGCTCATGACAGGAATTTTAGGCAGCCTCCAAAACGTGACTAAGCAACATGCAGTGCACACAGCCAGAGACAGGCCTGCAGTAATTATGAACTAGCTGGTTAACTAGCTGCTGGCCAGCGTATGATTCCTCCCAGCCCAACCTTCACTGCCCTCTGGGTCAACCCGGGAGCTGCAAACAGGGGGAAAGGGGAAGGCGCGAAACAGTCGGGGACGGTTCAGCTGCGGGGTCATCCTGTGAAAACACGCTCAGCTCAGAACCACCCACGTGTGGCTCATCTGGGTTGCAGATTAAGTGCACCACAGATGCTGAGATACTAGACCTGGCAGTTTGCAGAGGCACCCTCGGTCCAGGAGGATGCTTTAGCAGGGCCACGTACAGATGTCTGAGCCAGGTCAGCAGTGCAGCTGCTCACAGCAACACTTCAGCTGACTCCGGGCTGCTCCGGGGGGAAAATATGGAAAGGTCTGCTGCACGTATAATAAAAAAAGTGTTTAGTTTGGGGTTTGTTGTTTTTTGTTTGTTTGTTTTTTTTAAGCTTTGATTGCATATTTCAGAATTTTAATTTTTCTTTTCCTGCCTGTAGCATGTGTTTAATAGCATTTTAAGAAGAAAAAGTGTAATACTCCAATGTTTGAAAACTATGAATGACATTTTCATTATAGGTTGTGCTTAAAGTAATCCCTATGAGAAATGAATTTACATAAAATATGCTCTGGTGAATTAAAATTTATGCTTCAGCCACAGACCTCTTAGGAAAGATAGATTTTGTAGAAAATGTATCTCAATCCTATTATTTCTCCATTATAAAATACTGTTAAAAACCTGCCACAACTTCTGTTTTGGTTTTACTTTGGGGGAAAAATAGTGTGTTTCCTTCATTGGAATGCAAATCTTGAGGTAAGAACATAAGATATGCCAACTCATCTTTTAAATCTTCCAAGCCTATATCTGAGCTATGAACTTTTTTGTTTTATGGTGAAGTTTATCTAATTAATGCCTAGAAATCCAATTATTCTTAGAACACATTTTAGAACAGATATATTGCTTTTGTAAGTAGTACACAGCTGAGTTCAAATTTACCCTTTTCCCCCCAGTACGAAATGAATGTGCTGCCACTCCTCACTGCTCAACACTCCTATTTTTCATCATGGGGTGGTGCTTTGGTAACCAAAAGACCAAATGGCCTTAAGATGTACCAGAGGAGATTTAGATCACACATTAGGAAAAAATTCCTTCCCCGAAAGGATTGTCAAGAACTGGAACAGGCTGCCCAGGGAAGTGGTTGAGTTACTATCCCTGGAGATACCTGCAAGAGGTGTAGATGCGGCTCTCAAGGACATGGTTTAGTGGTGGACTTGGCAGTGCTGGGTTAATGGTTGGACTTAATGACCTTAAAGGTCTTTTTCACCCTAAATGATTCTGTGGTTCTATGATCCCATATTATAAGAGGAGATTAATGCAATCTAAAAACTAGGCAACCCCCTGTTGGGAAGTGTTATAGAGTGTTACAGCATATGTAATATCCATTTTGATGGAAGACCTTTTGAAAGGTTTTCCTTTCAAGAATCACTAATATGAATCATCTAAAAGTACAATAAAACTGAACTTAAGGGTTAAAAAAAAGTCAGTTATATTTTCTCTGTCTTGAGTGTTGCATTAAAATGAATATTATAACCAAAGATAAAAAATTAATAGAAGTCATATCAACATATACACTGCTGAAGAAAATATGACCATTTATGTGAGGGAAAAAAAAAAGCATCATTATTAAGGGTACACAACACAGTTCTACGGAAGACAAGACAAGCAGATGAGGAATGACAGAGCAAACCTTGCAGTCTCTAGCCCTCTGTTTAGCCTGTGATTTCTCCTAGAATTATCATTCTGGACATTTTTAGTGTTGCCATAAATATACCATGTATATAGTTTCTTTCTGGTCTGTATTACTCTTTCACATTTCATGTTTTTTTCTTTTATCGATTTTAATTCTCTTATTGATTTCTTAAATATTCAAACTGAAACAGACTCAAAAAACCTCAGAAAATGGGCAATACTTTTGTAAGCACTGTCTGTCTGTCTTGGGAAGAAATAGCATCTGACTTCTCTGTTCTTTTCTATATATATGAATATCAGTTAACATTAGTTCATTTTTTTATATAATTTATCCTACATATTTAGAATGCTGTCTGACATGTTGCCTGCAAAGCAAGAACCATGCACATGTTCCTTAGTCCAAAGTTTTTTCATTCATACAGTTATAAGCAACTCCATTCAGCCTTCAACAGGCAATTTCCACACACAGGGAAAAGCTCACCTTAAAAGCCAAGAAACACTCCTGGGTGATTTTATACAAACTCTCCTTTCTGCCATGAGGTCTTTTTGAGTGAAATAAAATTCAGAAAATCTAAATGCCAAGGGGAGACAACTGTACTCTACAGGGACAGCACCACAGAAGGCAAAAAGCAATTGGTATATAACAGATGTTACATCCCCTCACTTGACAAACATTCTGTATGGAGTTTTCCTTAGACTGCAGCTGAATGAATTCTACTCCTGAAGGGTCCTGTAACTCTGTTCTGCCACCTTTCCAATTTTTTAAGGCTTTTGTTTTGTTTTTAAGAGTAGGTATTGAAATTAAGTATATTATGGCAGTAACTGTTTTAGCAGTTCCCTGTAAAATTACCTTCCTAATTTCCATCCACTATCCTTCAGCGTAGATGAAGGATATCATAAAATCTGAAGTATATATCAAGTACATCATAAAATTAGAGTTGTGTCAGAGGTTCACACTGGGTCATCCAGCAAGAAAGTTAACAATCTTCCTCATCAGATGAGACTCTTGATGGAACTCTAAGGTGATGAACAGCTCAGAAAGAAAGGGCTGAACTACTCAGACATCTGGCAAGTTTGTGTCCTTTACCATCCTCTATACCACTTACTGACAAGCCACAAGAAAATGTGAAATCTGGCCTTTTGGTTTTAGTTATTGTTATATTAAAATGCCAAGATCAAAACTTTAGATCTCTGCTCAGGTCTTCTGTGTTTCTTTTCTCCTAATCCCATTTCTTTCAGATGCCCTAGATTAGATTTACCCTAAAACAGCAATCGTGCCAACACTGCCCCTCTTAGCTGTTGTGAAAACAAATTGCAAAGCCACATATGGCACCTCAGGGTTTTCCCAGAGCTGCAGAGCATCTGCTGAGCTCATTTTCCTGCAGGACAGTTAAAACACATGTCCCTCAAATGTGCACACTTGCAGACCAGTGCAGCTGGGGATGCTTAGGGATGGCTTCCCGGTGCTTGGGTCTCAGGTTTTTTGCCTCAGAGGTGCGTATATAAATTCCTTTGACCAAATTTCACATTATCCTGGGGTTTAAGCAGCAGGAAAAACCTGTTATAGAAAATACTGATGACAAACCACAAGGGCCACACGGCCTATCAGTGATTCGGTTTTCAGGAGGTGTGTTATTAAAGTTGCAAGATTACTGTGCTTAGATAGACCAACTCAAGACTTCAATCTGTGTGACCACTTCAGTGTGTCACAGTTTCCAACCTCCACAGTCTTTTCGTATAGGTTTAATTTTCATTGTTGTTTACCCAGTGTTCTAGGTACCTTTATTACCTGTGAATATATGTAATCCAGGCTAATGAAGAAATACAATTATTAGATCAGTTGCTTTGAAATATCCATTTCTGCCACAAGCGATAAAAGATCTTGATTCATAGTTCACTAAAAAATTACATATGTGATAGTCCCATTCTCTCCATCTCAGTCAGCCTTTGGTTTTGATGTCTGATTAAGCCAGAATGCCTCTTAAATATAGGATACAGCCCAGTGGTATGAAACACATGATTAAGAAATTACAAAACATACTTGGCCTCAAAGAAAAGAAACAGATGAGAAAAAATTACCTTCACTTCCTGATTTGCTAGAAGTCAGTATACACAGAACATAAAAATATTTGTTTTACATGACATTTAAGACAATAATGTTGTGTAATTAGGAGGAAAAAACCTGACTGTCAATTATGGCACATTATATGTGGGAGAATACTAACAATGTGAATCCCTGCAGGGAGGGATTTGTAAGAAATTCCCACTACAGCCCATTGTGCACTGCTGTTCACAGAGAGAGGGATTTCCTGGAGTTGACATAAAATTACACTTACCTTTGGCTGTCACCAGTGTAAGTGCTAATTCAACATAAGTGATAGTTTTGTTTCATTTGTCAGAGAGTAACAGGCATCCTAGTTACACTGTGAAATATAGGAATTCTGCTTCACTTTTACATGCAACTGAAGGAGACCTTAATGATCATCCAGTTCCAACATAACATAAAGACATAAATAACAGTTGTAGTGCTCACTGCGAGGGGGAAACTTCAGAACCAGTTCAGATGACACTGCAGACCTAGCCACTGATTTCTGTTCTGAAAGATCTTATTAATATGGTAATTTGCAGTACACAAAATGATTTTTGATACATCAAACAAGGATGAGTACACAACACTGAAACCACAACTTAAGTTCACTTATTGCTTAGTTACATATTTTCCTGTTGGCAGTCACGGGACATTTGAATATGACCCAAACACAAAAAGCCAACAACATATTTTAGTATTTCATGTTTGCATTAGTTCAATACCTGGAAAACAGTCTACTCTGGCAATTTGACTGTCAACATTTAGGTGACAGGGGTGAAGGTAATATAAGAATCTCTGCAGACTAGAACGACAGAGATGGCACACAGAACAGATTTAGCAAGACAGAAAAATTGACCCATCAAGGGAACAGAGACTCTTCCACAAGTCAACCTGCTAATAAAGTAGCTGAGAGAGCTCAGAGCAAGTTTATGCTCTGCCCATGTTGGAAATCAGCACACTGACCTAAGCAGGGATTGCCAACGCAAAAGTAGAGTGTCACCAAGGTCAGCAATTACACAAATGCACAGCAGCTGCAATTTCATTCATAATATTTGTTTCCAAGAACTGGAAAAATTAAACTATACAGTAATATGAGAGATGTAGAACTGTAAGAGGTTAAAAGTACAAAAAAGTCTGTTGCTTTCAAAGCTTAAAACAATCAAACAATTGTTGCATTTTAAGTGTACGACAATAAACCGGTGATTAAATTTATTCCATATATATGTTTTAAAAGGAGCTTGATATTAAAAATAATGAATAATTAACATAAATGAAGTAGCAATTACTTTTCTGCTTTTCACATTTACCATAATAATTATGAGACTCGTTTGTGAAAAGCAATAAATATAATCTCATTTCATTTTGCTGATCAACAGCAATCAGTTAATGTGTTATCATAGGAGATACAATCGATAGAACAGGAAATTTACAGAGAGATGTTTATTGCTACTTACTGGGTACTTCGATTGATATTTTAAATTTATAATTAGAATAACAGCTCATTTGCCTTTCATCATAAAATCAGAAACCTTCAGTCTTTGGATTTAGACATCCAGATGTAAGAGCCGTAATTTTGCTCTAACAGAATTTGCAGGAAGACCAGTTTCCCCATCCACTTTACAGCAACAAAGTGCTCAACAAATACTAGCCTTTAAAAAGTGTTCAAATTAAAAAGCATAAAGAGATATTTCAACCTCATTAAGCAAAAGAATGAAATGCCAAGCACTAAACAAAAACATATTCTTATATAGTCCATGCTGGAAGGATTTCAATAATAGGCATTTTTACATTACTCTTCATGCCATGGACTTTATTCAGGAAGACATTTATGCATATTTCTAATCTTATTAAAGGCTTACTCACTGATGAGCTCATTGTATTTCAAGATGTGTCTTTTTTTTCTCCTGCCATGATTCCTTTAGAGTTGCACTTCATAGATAAAATATAAAAATTACAGCATAAGCAGTCTAATAGGATGCTCCATCTGTGACACTGACAGGATAAGGTGTTTCAGAACTCATAAGAAAATCTCAAGGGAAAATTTCCTCCCAACTCCAGGCAGCTAGCAGATGTCATTCTTTCTCTTCAAAAAAATTAAAGTCAAATTATCTCATTTTTGAAATATCTAACGTGTTCTTAGCTTTATAATTTTCCCTTCAAAACCATCCTTTTTGAATATTTCTATAAAGTCAATCAAGTTTAAATTATATTAGTTAGAACTACTGGATTTAAAGTTAAAAAGAAAGAACAACAAACAAACAAAAACCCAAACAACACATACCACAAAACAAACAACCAGACACTCAACCCCCGAAAGAATCCACAACATCGAGATTTAAGAACAGCAGAAGGGAAAAGAAAGAATCTGTATTTGTGTGTTCCTTCTAGAAGGGACAGGTCTTGGCCTCTCTGTGGAGCACAAATTAAAATGGGACAGCACTGTAGTAATTGTGTCACCTACTGGAATGGCACTACATAAGTAGCAATTAGCAAATAACAACCTTAATAGTACTGAAAATAAAACTCAAACTGGAATCTAAATCAAAGCATAAAAATATACTCCTTATTCTTTGACCATACTTTTTCAACAACACTTTGGAAATCTCTGTTGCTTACAAAAATTTTTCATCTTCTCTACTCTCATTTCTTACAGACAATTGAAATTCCAGCTTTTCTGTACGATTGGGCCACAGAAAAACAAACACTTTGAGGACCATCATAAATTCTATGGCAACCTTGGTATTACACAGTTCAAACTGTACTGTTCAATATCATTCACTGAATGTATCAAGAAGTTTTCTCCAAAAATGTACGTAGCCCACAAACCATGGAAGCACATTCCTTGTCTCGTTTACTACCACATAGGTTTATATAATATTTCATACTGGCTCTGAATTTGGCTTCCCATACCAGTTCCAGTCTCACTAGATTTTTGGGAGGTATTTAGGAATGGCCTGTGGAATTACCAGTACCACATTAAAAGGAAGTGTGAATTAGAGGACCTCAGGAGGAATTATCAATCATACAAAAATTGGACGAGCCCTAGTGATAGGAGACACATGGTGTAGAAGAGCTGTGGTGAAATGAGCCAGGGCACATAAAACATCTGCCTGTGGAAGTTGTGATCTCTCCCAAGCCTTGTCTGTGAGCCCACTCAAGGAATGTGAGCAAAGACAAGCAAGAGAAGTTATTCATTCTCGTTTGACCTACCTCATCTTCTAATTAGCATTTGGTAATTGGCTGGAAAAAGTCCAATTTCTTGCCCAGTAGATGCTCTTCAGGTATGCTGACTGCTTTGGGTTAACACCTGGGAATATGGCAATCTGTACTAAAAGATTTAGGAATACAAATCTCACTGTAATTAAGTAGAATCCAAGTACCTAACAGCTAGGGACTTCTGATAATTCCAAATGTTACACCATATTGGAAAGGATGATATGAAAAAGCTGCCAGTATAACTCCAAAGAGGGATAAGTAAACGAAAAAGAGAAATCTTGCTCATCCTTTCTGCTTTTCAGATCACCAAACCTGAAAGATTCAGTAAAAGCTTTACAGAGAGGAGAAAAAAGAAAAAATAATAATAAGGTTGTGGGTTACATCCCTGTATAAGCTTAAGAGTTGGACTCGATGATCCTTGTGAGTCCTCTCCAACTCAGACTGTTCTGTAATAAGTTCATTTAAAACCAATAGTAAACTTAGTTATTTTTAAGAATATGTTTTAACTTTAGGTAAAATGGTAAGAATATTTCGGAAAAACAAACAAACAAACAATCCCAACATGGTTAATGAATAGGGAAAATCTAGATAACAAATACTACAAAACTGCTTGACTGGCAACTCAGTCAAGTTACATTGCTCTGGAAGGAACAATGTTCAAGTAATCATTTGCCAAAGTGTTAAATGCAAATCTCAACCTGAAGGAGTATCCCGAGGCATGTTATCAGATTTGAGAAAGCTCCAGTTGAATAAAGTCTCATCTGACCCTGGAGAATCAGTCGAGCCGACGAAATAACAATACAAAATACACGCAGAAATCTATTTTGACACATTGTTCTGAGCGTGGATTATTTATCAGTCTGATAACAATGCTCAGTCAGGATGAACCACAAGAACCTTTATAGCAATGTATCAGTCTCAACAAGAAACTAATGACTAACAGTAGTGTGGATGCTGCACCCAATTAACTCAATCAAGGTGGGCAGCATTAACTGGTAAGCAAGTAATTACATTTTATACTGAAAAAATGTAACAAGTCTGCAAAGTCAAATAACAAGTGGGTTGTAATTTGATGGTACCAGTCATGAAGTTTAAATTTAAGTGAAGGTTGATTTGATAATGGAAGGGTAGCTGCATCCTTACAGTTTCATTAAAGAATGTAAAGAAAGCCTTTTCTAGAGATAGAGAAGTATTTTCTACCAAATCTTATCTACTGCAAAGTTCTTATTAAGGATGAGGATTTGAGGTCAATCCTCCAGTTTCTGAAAGTTAATCGAGTGATTAAGCTTTGACTAGAAACTTGAGGGATAAAGCTCTTCCAACTGATCTTAACCTCAGCATGTGTGATGGAATTAAAATTTACCAAATCCTCACTTCCCTGGAAGTCTTGTGTTTGAAACAAAACTGATGAGTTGTTGTTACTATCCCAACCTTACACCATATATAATTACTACAATGACAGGTTAATCACATTCAATTGCTTCTCTTGTTCTCAGTGGCTGTTTTGTAATATTTGAGAAAATAAAAGTAAATTAGGAACCTGCTCCTGAAAGTACAAATGTAAATAGCTCAGCTCAGTTCTGTTTTGCTCTATAGAGATGAATACTTGTGTATTGATCTACCCACATGCATCCACTTGAAACCAAGGCCACTAATTAGATGCTAAATGTGCCAGGAAATTTGAGTTTCAGTTATGAGTTCTGCCACAAATGTGAGATGCACTTTAAAACCTTTACCTGAAAGATATTGAGTGAGCAGAAAAATTAATGAGTTTCATTTCACATCAGCTAATCAAAACTTTTGACAAAAAGAAAAAACAAAACAAAACAAACAACAAAAAAAAAACACACCAAAAAAAAAAAAAAAAAACACAAAAAAAAATCCAAACTTTTTTTTAAGCTTTGGTAAATTATTCCAAGACATCTTACTTATAAATCATCCCTCAGGCATTTTTTTGTGGTTTTCTCACAAAAAAATATTCAATACTCAAAAACATATCTGACTTGGTTATAATCAGTCTACACACAAAGAAACATTAGGTCTTCACACTGTGACCCACAGTGACCAGTGTTAGTGTGGTTCAAAGTAGAGAGTGGGGAGAAGTGGTTCTGTCCACAGCTCAGGCCACAAGCCAGGCTGTGCAAAGTGAGCCACACATAGTTCAAATGTTGATGTAGGAGAAGATTTTAGAAAAACTTTCAGATTACATGGACATTGAAAGATTGATAACAAATCCTTCTGCTTTTGAAAAAACCAAAACAAAAAAAAAAAACCACCAAAAAAAACCAAACCAAACCAACAAACAAACAAACTGTTGAAGCAAAGTCCCAGTGTGACTATTCACAGGACTCTGGCAGTCACACTCTCATCATCACAGACTTTCACTGCTGGGACTGAGGTCCCTTCCCAGCAGTGGCTCCACTAACCAGACAGGTCCCCCCTTGACTCCCTGCATACCCCACTCATTCAGACCAGGTTTCCTCACCAGTTCAACCCCAGGTTTCCCACGGCAGAGTCTCAGATGTCTCATTGCACAAATCAATTTATTTATGGTGCAGTACCACAGAAACAGCCCGAGCTGGTGCCATCGAGGAGAGGCCCTGAACGAAGGACCCCCCGGGTTTTTATTCCCTCACAGTCCAAGCACGGCACAGTCTCACTCTTCCTCCTCAGTCCCCCACTCCTGCTCTGTCTCCTGGTGTCCACCCACCTGGCTGGTTCCACCCTTTGTTATCCCAGCCTCTTGCCTTGGGCTCCCACCCAGAGCCCAGTCTGCACCTCAATCTGTAGTTCACAACCTGAGCTACCTGCACCAAATGTATTCCTCAAAAAAACACGTTTAAATGCCCCTTGATCACAAACAAAGTTTTTCTAGAGCTTGTTGAGGACACATTTCAACTGCACTGCAGCTGCCATGTTTGCCTGATCCTGTACAAGCTGGAAGAAGAATACTGAGCAAAACCAAACAAGGCTTTTGTCTTTTTTTTTTTTTTTTCCTTTTTCCTTATATCTTTTAACACAAAGAGCAGATGAATGAGCTGTTGCTGTGCAGTGCTCACACTTACTGTGCACAGTCTTAGTGCACACAGTTGCTGAAGGTTCTAAGGATTGCAGGCATTGACTTTGTGCCTCACTGCTGATTTGAGTTCAACTCCCACACAAGCTCTGTGAGAGGGGTCAGAGCACAACGAGATGCCATCTTCCAGTGCACTGAGAAGTCAGTAAGCCTTGCTGCCAGCAAGGCTACTTAGTTCAGGTTGTACACTGATAACTTAGTCTGAAGCTATTATGTCTGAAGCTATAATGCCTCCAGCTCCAAAACTGTTTTGCAGTCTGCAAGGTTACTATATTAAACTGCCCCTGTGTTCAGTCCCTGAGCCTCCTGGCATATTTCCTGGCTGTGACATCTGCCTGTTACTATTTGACAGGAAAGCAGTCCAAAATCAAACTGTTCTAGGCCTCCAAAACCAGTGTTGACCTTATTTCTACTAACACACAGGAATTTATGTTCCACATATACTTCAGGTCCAGTGTGAAAGACAACACAATACATGTAGGACACAGTACAGCTTTCCCTAGTAGCATAAAGGAATACATGGACCTAGGAAAAAAAAACCCAAACAAAACAAAAACACATACAGACAAAAAAATGATCCCCCTGCCCCTGAAAGAGAAAGAAGAAAAAATTACTATTTCATTGATTTCCTCACTCTTCTGGATAGTTTCCCTATGAATGACTGGATCTCAAACTTCTCCCAGAGCTTGTAACTCTTTTTAGCATCCTTCAGTCTTGGCACAAGATCTTCCACTCTCTGCTTTCCTCTTGCTGACAGTTTCCTGTGACTGTCAGGAGGCTTTCCCACATTCCTGTGCTCTCCCTCTCTGTCTTTGCACATTCTTTCTCTGCTCTGCTAAACACCAGAGAAGACATATGGAACATCAGGCTCATGCTAAAAGGTCTGGTCCCAAGTGCATTCCCTTGAACAGCAGCATGGCTTGAGCAATCTCTGTTCTCCCTCTTTACTCCTCTGACAATTAACTACATCTTCCCCCCTTACTTACATTGGCAAAAATATTTTTGAGGTTTTATGTTACTTTATGCATGAGTATCTTCTAATAGATCATTGTCAAGTGCATCATTACCAGTCTTAGAAAAACAGATTTATATGTGACCATCCTGTGGCAATGAGACTTTACTCAGGCTACCAGGAAACCACACCTTGAAGAAAAACAAGGGATTTAAACACAGGTTCCCCAAAGGTACAAACATGGTATGACAGCAAAGGCCCTGACAGAGGGAATCGAGGACGATGGCAATGACAAAGCTGCCAGAGCTATGAACACAAATCAGAAACAGTCAATTACAAGTCACTAAGAGTGCAAGCTTGTGAGCTGTGGGGAAAACAATAATTCTTTTACCAGTCAATGAAGTTATTAGATTGTGTTAGCAAAACAATAAAACAATAAAGATGAACCAAAACAGACCCCAGTTGCAGAGCAAGAAACACTCTAGGTCAACATCATACTCTTCCCACCAAAGAGAAGACAGAAACATTAACATCAATGTAGAATCTGAGGTTCTGACCATGCACCATAACTCCATCCTGCTTTTCTACTGAATAAGACCACCAACATGAGTCTTAGCCATAAGAGGCTTTCAGAAAGGTAAGGGTGACACCAGAGAAAGGGGTACATACAGAAAGTTTGTTTATATCCGTTCTAATTGTCCCGTTATGAGGAATGACTTGTAATAGTCACATAATTTGGTCTATAAGTCCTTATATCATTGTAACAAGGCTAATAGTTCTTTGAGTAGACTTAAGACTTTAATGAGATTAAGAACAAATACTTTTGCATACAAAGTGTGTTTCTTTAGGCCACACGAAACAGCTTGATATGTACCCTACTTGAGGGCTGATTGTTAAAATTAAGATGCAAAGTTGGGGCTTGAGATGAGATAAACTGGCCCATATGCCTAATTCTCATCTTTATCCTTTGGGCTCTAGGAGTTAGTGATTAGGAAGAAAAAAGCTGCTGGCTGTTTTCCAGAGCACCTTCCTGATGACGTGGACATTACTAACAGTGACCAAGAATTACATCTCTTTCCTGATGAGATCAGTAATTAAAAAATGAACAGTACTGACTAAAATAATCCTTAAGCAACCATTTACACTGCAGAAGCACAGGCCATTCATCTCCCAACCACCATTTTACACTATGCTAAAGAGTTCAAAGCTGCTTTAGCTTTCACCGTATCATCAATTTAAATTGCAAAAAGGTACAAATTCCTGAAAGTTTAGTGACAAGTGTAAGCAGCTGTGATGGATATGGGAAAATAAATATTTCTGATGTTTTACCTGGTCTCAATACCATATGAAGAAGGGGTAAGCAATGCTGACAGGAGGGTTGTTGACAATTTATACTGCATGGCAAATATCACTGCTGGATTGTTTCCCCTATCTCCTCACCTAAAGTTCTGCTTAAGACTCCATTTATGCTTTGAAGTTTGTACATTAACTTACCAACCACATTAAAATTCTTCAAATCAGACTAAACTGGACCAAACTGGTTTCAACCAATTCAAATTGAATCCAACTGGACCAAACCAGACTAAAATATTTTAAACCTATCAAGATGGTTCCAACCAGATCAAAGTGGTTTAAACTGAATCAAACTGGTTCCAATCAGTTCAAACCTGTTCCAACTGGATCAAACTGTTTCCTGCCAGTTTAGATCAGATCCAACCAGATCCAATCAGTTTCAACTGGATCCAAATGGTTCCACCTGGTTCCAACGACCCTGTTTGGTTTGGTTGGAACCAGTTTGATCTAATTAAAACCAGTTGGAACCAGATAAAGCCATATTGATCCGCTTTGAACTGACTGGAAGCAGCTGAAACTATTTTGATCTGATGGAAACACGTTTGAATTGCTGTGTTATGATTTGAACAAGATCAAAATAATGAATTAAGCCAGTATTTAGGTTTTAATGAAAATCCTCAAGAGGTTCAGGTCTCCCACCTTCTGCATCATGCTGTTCTGTAACTGTATTATGTGGACTCCAAAAAAGAACAGCAGCAGCAGCAGGAGTAAGGTAAGGTAAGTCGTGGGCAGAAAGGTCAGTCAACCCTGTCATTGTCACCATCTTGGCAAATACACATTTTTCTTCACTATACATAGAAAAGCTACCAGAGTTTAATGGATGTAATACAAGCTGAAGTCAAATAATAGTGCTGGGATAGCAGTTTCAGAGAAGATATTAAATTACAGCCGCACCTAAAAATGAGAAGCTAATTTGTATTAATTTTGTGGCATTATTGACAGCTACACAGGAAAATTAATCAATAATTCGCCTGTCTTATTTTTCTTTAAGGGATGAAGCCCTGTATCAAATGTGTTTATATTTTATAAAGATAGGGTTATTAGACTACAAAAAAAGCAAAGCTTCTGCGCAGATTAAACCTTTTAATATCTTTGTCATTAAAAAATACTAATGTTGATATTTATTACAACATTATGGGTAATGTTTTCATGGAAGGCTGAAACTTAAGCCCATTAAATGCTCCAATCTGAAATGAGAAATGGCTTCTATGAACTGCCATTGATAATGCAACACATGAAAATATTACACAGCTTTCTAAAAATTTTTCAACAATGTATCCAAAACGTGAAATAATTTATCTGAACAGTGCACAGAATAAAATTAGGATGCAAACTTATCCCCAGTTTTGAGACAGAACACTTGGAGCAGTTTCTACTGATTAGCTCAAAAGGCTTACACTAAGAATTAAGTATACCTAGTAAAGAATTATTTAATGAATGAATATACCTAGAATGCTGGTAAGAAAATTACACACTATACCTAAAATTCACTAAATAAAAAAACTGATAAAATGATACAATGAGGCTGCATCAGACAAACAAGGCAGCAAAGATAAGATCAGAATATTTCCAGCCACCAGAGTGCCACAGAAACAGGGGAGAATTTCTCTTGAGTCATTTAAGTGACGTCCCATTTTGTCTAAGCACTGTCTATGTCTACACAGACACTGAGGGCACGTATCCAGTTAACTGTGTTTGGGAAAATAAAGGTGGAGGAGGAGGGGGGAGGTGGAAAAGATTGATCTGGAACACCCTGAGAAAAAAATGAAAGGACTCAGATTCGGCTGTTACGTGGTCCAAACTCATGAGGACTGTACAAAAGGTAAATGCTGGTGACCTGAAAACAAAGTGCCACACAGTTCTGCAGGGTATGAGAATGACAGAGAGCACGAGCTTCTGAACACAGCACATGCCCCACTGTGGCCTGACACAAATAGTGCTGTAGCCTGTGGTCATGTGTGGAGGGAGAGAAGGGGGGCTGCAGTGGGAGTTTGTGGGTGTCTTGCTCTATATTCTTGTTATTGTTGTGGAGAAACTTACATCCAAGTGTAAAAATCTTAGCGTTTATGACCAAAATTTAGATGCACAGAATGCAGCTGATATATTGAAAAATGATAAAACTGAAATATAAGGACCATCAAATAAAAAGAAGAAAATTGGTAGAAGATAACTATAAAAAAAAAAGCCAAGAATGCAATGGTGATGAATTCAAAGAAGAGACTATGAATGGTTCCCCAACATCCAATGAAGGCTGAAAACCATAATACTTTCAGAATTATTTTAAGTGAACAAATATTGTTAAATTGTTCATTTACTTCTTGGTCATCACCTCTTTCAAGACTCATCTCTGCTCCAGTTTGCTGGAGTAGCAAGTGATAAGAAATAAAAGAAAAAAGAATGTAAGAGATAAACAATACTGAATAAAGAATCAACTTTTTTTTTTTTTATGTCTGTAAGTAACCGAGAAGGAAACACAAGTAGAACTCCAAAACACTTTTAAAAGTCAGCAAAATATATGGGTAAAAAATATTGTTGTGATAATTAAAGAAAACAATTATAATGGAGAGCAAGTAGATTAAAAAAAAAAAAGTCTATGTTCTAAGACTTTAGGACTTTTAAATTTCAGCCTTTATTTAGAGCTGTAACAATGCATGCATGGCATGATACAAGAAAAATCTGGTAATTCATTATAAGAGATTCCTTTCAATAGATGAAATTTTGCCTGTCCTTGGAAGGTTGCAAAGTTTAACTAGTTTATATTTTACTTAGTACTTATGATCCTGACAGCAGGCTGCCTTAGGCCTCATTTCCACTTAATTCAGAAAAACAACATTTCTTATTCATGTACGGTCTGATCAAAGGCTTACATTTAGCACAACACACACTAAAAAAAAAAATAAAAAAAAAAGCACATTTTGAGTAGATTTCTTACAGCTAAATGAGAAACTGATGGAACTCGTGGAAAATGTATTAGTTCAGGTCATACTGGTTTTGCAATTTGTGCATGAAGTTGTCTTGCAAAATTTAAAGCACTCAAAATCAAAAAGAATAAAGGTATGGTATGATACAAATACATAATGGCATAAATGCAGGCATAATAATCACTGAACAGGAAAAAATAGGAGGCAAGGCTTCCTACTTTTCTCAAGTGGTTCATGTTTCCATCATTTACATTATTTACATTATTTGCATGCTGATTAAAAGCACTTTGGGCATGAAGGGTTCCAGGCATTCACATAATTGAGTTAGTGCTGATAGATCTTTGGGCCCAGCAGTCACAAGACAGTGCAGACAGAGTAAAATGCCAGTTACTGTGTCCTGAGTATTATGGGCAGATTGTTTGTATTTAGACAAGTCTGTGTGTACAGTCAGTCACCACCTGTCAAGGAACATAACAAAGTTCTACTTGAACCGCCGGAGTAGAATAAGGTCAAGTCAATCACATCCCATTTCTAGGATGTTCTAAATATCTGACACGCCTCATACAGCCAATGACAAAACAAAAAAATTGTCTGTACAGTAACATTACTATCTCTTAAATTATAATTTTCCTTAAAATTCGATGTGATGGTCTGCCTGACCTTTGACATCCCCTCAGGAGTTTTGCCATCAAGATGCCTCAGCTCCCAGCAGCACTCCTGGTGCAGGTAAGGCAGAATGCAGGTAAAGTCTTCCACAGCTAACCACCAAAACAAATTCTGGCTGAGCTTTGATTCATTTTGCTGTGCTGAAACTAATAAGCAGATGCAGTTTGATCTAGTCAAAGACACAACCGCAGGGAAGTGAACAGGTTATTTTAAGGACCTGTGAACTGACAATGTTTCTGGACTAGAATTAATGTCATGGAGCTCAAGACAAGCACCATCCTGGCTTATGGTGTTCTAGTGCCAGCTTTGTTTTACTTGAAATGCAGGTTTGTTATGCTTGACAAACTGAGTGTGACCAGAAACACTTCATTTGTTTTAGTTCAGCTGCTGCAGAGGAGACAGGCAAAACAGCGCTCAATACAGTATTGAATGAGCTTCGTTTGCTTAATTTCTTCTGTTAAATATCTACTTGTGTAAAAGGACAAGAAAACGGCAAAATTTTTAAAGCTTCAGGTGTGTGAGAAACATGAACATAAAAAAAAAAAGAAGTTCTTGCAACAATCTACATTTTAGATTTCATTGATGATAAAAGCAGTTATTTTCTCCATTTTACAATGTCTCTAGCTTTCTGCTTATTAAATAACTATCTCTCTTGATAGTCTGCTGTCCACTCAAGGGCAAACATTTCCTTAGATGTAAGTGTAAAACCTTACTTAAAGCCATAATTTTTTAATAGAGGTTTTTTACTCTGGGAATTTCTCTTCTTTAATCATCGTGAAAGAGATCCTAGCTGACTTAAATGAACTATTTTCCAGCATCTTTCAAGTAAGAAAGCTGAAGGAGAAACAGTTTGGATATAAGTCATCATTTGGTTCTTAGAGCTGGCCTTAAAAAACAGATTTGCCTTCAGACCCCCAACAGCAGGAGCTGGAACAATGTGTCCTGTTCTTCAGTCGAAAGAATGGATCCCTCTATCCAGATCCATTTAGTCCTTGAAGTACTTTGCACGCTCACTGATTTTTTGACAGACTCTCACTGGTTTTGATTGAGATTCCTTCTTTTTTTAATGTTCAGTACAGGTTACAGTATCAATTCTGTTAGTTCAGAAAGTCCATTTCGCTCCTGCACGTTGTTAACTATCCCTTTCTTTCACTTTGTCCTAGAAACTACGTGAGACAACAAAAAACCCAAGATCGACAAAGATGGATTTTTTTCCTCCATGAAACAGTTGAATCTTTAAATCCCATTGTAAGTTCTTATTATGGAGAAAAAGCAGAGGCTTTCTGAGCAACGGAGCTGATATCCAATTTTTGAAATAACGCTTACCCACAGCAGTCGTCTCCAAATAAGCATTTTGATACAGGGGTGGCTTCTGCTGGAAGGTGCTAGAAGCTTCCCCTGTTCAGTGGAGCCAATGCCAGCTGGTTCCAGGATGGGATTCCCACCATGGGACAGCAAAATTCCTGTTGCTAAAACATGACAAATCCCTCCAGGGTTGTTACTTTGATTTTTTTTTCTTTTTTTTTTTTTTTTTTTTTTTTGTTTAAACTGATTTCTACATTTTCCTGTAATATATTTGAGCAAATTGAAGAATTTTGCACAACTTTGGGCCACTTTTGTACTTTTCCTTATTTAAAGGTAGGACATGGAGTCTTTCAACAACTGATTATAATTCCCATTCCTGTCCCCCTGCACTGCTGGGTGGGAGGAGGGAGAAAACGGAAGAATGGAGGGGTGGAGGGAAGGTGTTTTTAAGTCTGTTTTATTTCTCACTCTTTGGCTCATAAATTTGAGTACTATCCCCACTTTGAGTCTGTTTTGCCTGTGAAGGTAATCAGTAAGTGACCTCTCCCCGTTGTTATCTCAACTCATGAATCCTTAGCTGTTTCTTTTCCCCTCTCTCCTCTGTCCATTTGCAGAGGGAGAGTTAGAGAGTGGCTTCAGTGGGTTTTTGGCATCTGGCCAGGGTCAACCCCGTACATAGGGACATCAAGTGACTCAACAAGATCCTCTCTTTTTTTTGTTTTCCTCCATTATATGCCACAAATTTTATTACATATACACTTTCCCTAGTTATGTGAACCCAAGCTTGTGCTCCCTCAGGTATTTTCTTCAGTGTTGAATCAAGTTTTTATATTTCTTCCTCCTTTCTACGCTTTATTATTCCACTATTTTTACATGCTAACTGAAAACTGAATTAACTTTCTGGTTTGCTTTCTAAGGCAAACAAGTGGAATTTGTTACCTCCACAACAAATTATTACAATATACGTGAGAGAAAAAAAAATGTATATATTTGGAAAACCTGTAACATATTTCATGTCACTAGTTGGCATATGAATAATTCAATTTCAAAAACTCAATGACAGAGTCACCATGCAAACTGTAAAAAAATTAATCAGTTATTTCTTACAGTGAAGGAAGATAGTCTCCCCCATATTCAGCATCCAAAATAGATACAGGAACAGCATGTTTTAGGGACAACAGGAGGACAACCAAAGGACATTGTTTTCTTTCATAGTTCTGGATTCCTGGCATTACATTTCAACAAAATTTAAGCGCTAGATGAACTGATGATTTTACCTGCAGAGTAGTAATTTAATACAACCCTTACCCACAGAAAAGATAAATCTTAAAAGACAAGACATTTCCTAAAAGAATTGCGACAAAGCAAACAAATTAACAGTCAATTTTGCAAATGAGCCAAGAGGAAAGTCTGCCAACCTCTGAGAAAAGCTGGAAACCACAGCAGGGCAGGAGACCTCAAACAGATATTACTTTCATTAGAAGTCTGATAAAAAAATCCCACAATCCAATCCAAAAAAAACAAACCAAAACAAAAAATAAACCTCCTACACAGCACAGCTTGAATCTAAGCACCTACACTTTAGTCTTCACCAAGGGAGGAAGAAAAATTTGGATTTCTCCATCAAAGGGAAAAGGAAGTTGATCCATCAGGTAGTTCGGAGCAAAGTTGTTAAATCCATTAAGTTGTTAAATCCATCCAGTCACGAATAGACTCAAAATCTCATGATTTTATATTGAATTTGATTTTCACTTGCATATTGAAAGCATGCAGGCTTAAAACACCTGAACATTAGATATTAAGGGGAAAAGTAGAAAGATCAGAACTTCTTTGAAGTCCAAAAAGTAACTTGGATTATTGTCTAATTTAATTTTTAAGAGAGAGATAAGACTTAGCACAGGTACAGGAGAAAGATAAGACAGTGACACATTTACATCCACGTAACAATAGGCTTACCCATGCTATCAAACAGCAGATATGATAATTATTTGCTACCACAAGGCAAGTAAGCTTGCATTTACCCCCAAGGCAATCATTTATCTGTTTGGAAAGACTTGCATTTCAGTTTGGGGTGGTTTATTTTTTTTTTTTTTTAACCAAACAAATGTCTCTCTGCTTCATTCTAATAAAAGTTTGAGGTTCCCTTGCTATGGGAAGAAGTCATTCTAACCCCAACAACAGAAAAAATGTAACTAAGTACTTGAAATTCCTAATGGGACAGAAGAGATTGAGGACTTGTAGATGTATCAAAAAAAAAAAAAAAACAAACAAACCACAATTTTTGCCCCTCTCAGCAGAAACAGTTTTTGCACGCTTGGACTGAAGCCCCTGATAGTTCTTCTGACACAGTTTGCCAAGGGAAATGCACAGATAACATTGGCTTTGATGATTAAATGCTACAAAACAACGTTAATAGATAGATTTATTTTTAAAGTACAAATGATAATTCAGCATATTTTCCTTTTTCAGCAGCAAAAACTGAATATTTGTGTATTATGGAATTTCTAAACTTTATTAACTTTAAGACTAAAAGCAAAAACCTTGATTCAGACATTCAGTAATTAGATCCGGAAAAAGCATTTGTTATAAAGTGAATACTCTAATAAAATGAAAAGAACAATCTCACTTTTGGACAAGAAAAATGCCACAGAAGTGGTCTGTATGATTATCCTAAAAGAGGTAATAAAGTGATTCAGATTACAGTTAATTTTTTACAGCCAGAAGTATGTTTTCATGGGTGGCACGGAACCTTGGGGAGCTTTTGCTTTTAATATATTACAAATTAACTGCTTCCAAATATCCTAAAAACAGCTGTTCTAAGAAAAAAGGGTTTATGGTGAATCAGTGATTGATTCTATAGGCTGGTGGAATAAATAGAAAGCATTTGCAAATGAAAAAAAAATCTTCAATAAATACCTTTAAAAACATTGAAAAGTTAGATAAGGCAACAAAACCAAACCAAGCCAAACCAAAACCAGTGCTTGCACTGCTGCCAAAATTATTCAGAATTAGTCAGACTTTGCTTTCTAAAAGGTGATTTTGGTAGTGGTGATAAATTCAACTGAAATGTGATATATGCAAACTAGAATTAAATGAACTGGATTACCTGAAAATTGGAACACATCTTATTTGTTATTTCCTCGCATGCAAAAGCAAAGATAACGTTTTAAAAGGCATGGACAACATTACAATTTATTACTGCAGCACAATCACGACCTGCTGTATAAAGCTATTAGGCAGCTGCAAAAAAAGGCCTGCCTAATTATCCTTTCTAGTTTAGGTTCCTTCCTAACTCCAGATTCTTGGTTTCATCAACCCCAAATTCTCCAGCCCATACCCCAGAGACAGCAACATTCACAAGGTTTGGTCTGGTTTATAATGGTACCTGGGGAGGGCTGCAGAGGGCTGGCACAGCTGTTCTGAGGTGTGAACTGATCCTATTTGTCAAAACAGGTGCTAAGGAGAATGCAAAATGATGACAATTTAAAAGTCGGTGTTGATTGTTCCACAGCCAAACATCACAGAAGGAAAGAGGGCACTATTAATCTATTGCTATTAAATGCAGTAGCAAGGAGTGACAGAGTGGATGGAGAAGGTGACGTGATACTTCTCTCAAAAGGCTGCTAGAGGTGGGAAGGAGCCATGAATAATTTCTCATCTAGGATTTACAGTATTATCTGTCTTATTCCAAGACAGACATGAGAGGAACAGATGTAAACTTATGGAACTGCCTCTTAGCTGTGGCATGATATGACCAAAGGAATCAATGAAACAAAATCCTGAAAAAAAAAAAAATCTTTTCTTATTTACAGTTCACTGCTTATAAAATGATGCCTATACTGGTTCTCACCAAATCCTGTTCTATTTCATTATTTCAAGCTAGGATTATTTAACATGTTTTGCTCATCCCTGGGAGTACCCACTACTGGCAAAGCACCTCTCTCTCCTGCAGAACCTGGATGAACAGTGAGAGAGGCCTGGTGCCCCTTGATCCCCACCTGGCAGCGTCCAGGAGGTGACAAACACAAACCACAGCTTGGAGACTACCAAAGAAAGTTTCCAGTCCTCTCCCTATAAACAGTGCCTAAGCAGCCTATGAATAATAAGGTTATCCACATGCTATACATACATGCTTTTCAAAAGAGTGTAAGTTATCCATGTGCTATACATTTGGATAACTTACACTCTTTTGAAAATGTAGACGTCACTTTTTAGGTCAGTATCTTAATTGTTACTTTGAAATATTGCTCTTATACTTCCACTTTCTCAACTACTCTCCATAATAAAAACTCATCCTTTGTGTTATAAACATTCAAAGATTCTGCTTATTGAAATAAGGCACTGCTTTCCTCATTATATTAAAGTGAGCACAACACCACACAATATCACAAAATTTGTTGTAGATATTTAAAACCGATTACTTTTTTGTTTGTTTGTTTGAGAAAGCAGTTTGTGCAGGAGCTTCATCCTATAAGCAATACTCTTAGCTGAGATAACATAGTCCCTTTCAAACAATGCATGTTAAATTGATATTACAGTCAATTAAACGACACAATATGAAGTGGTTTTGCGCTATGTAGTTCTTTCAACCATAAAAAATGACTAGCAAACGTTATCAAACATCCAAACCTATGAAAACTTTTTATAAGTAACAACATACCTTGCACACAATGGATAAGTCAAAGAGATTCCCTAAAACCAAAACCATTCTGGCACCTCTGCACCTGCAGCACAAATCTTCACATTATTTTATATTACAGAAATGATCAAGGCAGTACACTATTACCAATTTCAGCTAAAACAATTTCTTTTTTTTCTCTTCCCTTTTTGAGTCATGTTAAAAAAAAAAAAAAAAAAAAAGGAAATATTTCCACATATATAGAACTTTACAAATCCAACCCACAACTATAGTGTTCCCATACCTTTGCAGGGCAAAGAGAAAAAAAACAGATAGTGTCTTTTCTAGTGATAAACTAGGTAACCTGTATTCCCTTCTAGAGATGCTAGTCTTGGTCTTCCCATGTTTCCTTTTATCTGGTATTCTAGCTGCAGTATCATCCTGTTTTTACCACCAGTTCTCCAGACAACCACTAATGCTTGGCATATTTCTGGGTGAATCAAATGCAAAGTTAGATGGTTTAATCTGTTTTGTGCAACTCTGTACTTCGTCCCTGATGGCAGCTTTCTGAAGAGATTCTGCACAGTGTATTTTATTAGAAAAAGTGAAAGCTTTAAACAAAGCCTTCAGAAGATTTTACCACCGTAAACAGAAACAAAGGAGAGCAGGACAATCAACCAAGTTCAGTAAATAATTGATAGAACAACCAAGAGCAACAACAATGAATCAAACAAACGTCTGCGTTAATTGATCCTGCCGAGTGCCTTTTCATTAAAAACAGGTTATACTTCTACACTGTGTCAATAAGAGTGTGCAACACACAGCCCTCAGGAGAGAGCAATCCCTGCTGCTAACAAGCAGATCGCTCCAACGACCGCTTCTTTGCTGAAACATTTGGATAAACCCTCCCTCCACACTTCACTTCACCGGCTCTCCCTGATTCGCTCTGGCTACCATTGAGCTGGGATGAGACCTCAGGGCAGAACAGCCCCTGGTGCTCCCTGGAGCACATTCCATGCTCATTGCCATCCACGAGGCTGGCTGATTCCTGTGAAAACCACGGTGTGCCAAGTGGGAGAAGGGAGTGCAGGACTGAAGCGTGCCTGGGTCCCAGACCAGCTTGGAGCCAGGGCACAAGCTCCAGTCCAGAGCCAGGCCAGTTTCTGGGTGCCATGGAGGAACCCAACGCCGGTGGCAGGAGCTGAGCAGGTGTGACTGCCCCTGCTGCTTTTCTCCCTGAGCTTTTGAAAGGATTAGATAGCTAATATTTTAAAACCTTTAAAAGATTAAAAACTCGCAAAAGACTTTGCAAAGTGACCTCACGAGTTTTAGTTGTTTACAAAGCCTCACTTTTTTATGAGCTCGATTTGTTTATATTTACAGGTGTGACAAAGATATACTTCTGTCTTCAGAAATTAGGATGCATATTATATTTGTCCCCTCAAATATTGTAAATCTATAATACTACTGCGCACATAAAGAATTTGTAAACAGAACTCCATTTTCTGATCAAAATCTAATTTCATGCCCAGTTTTTTATTTGCTTATACCGGCACTACAGTGGAATAAATATGCCCACAGACCAAGTAGCCTCACAGTTTGAAGTAAATGGAAAAAAAAAAATATATGCAGATTTGCATCTATTTAATCACAAGTAAAATTCAATGTATTTTCTCACAGTCTGGAACTGTACCATGTTACCTTAATCATCAACAGAAGGCAAAAATCTATTTCACAAATGTTTCAAAAAAGCACTCAAAATGTAGATTTTAATGTGCTGACTAAAGCTGGAGCAAACCACTAAGCAAATAAAACAACTGAACCTTTGTTATTGATAGAGAGCACTCAGACAGAGCCAGGTTTCAGCAGCATACTAAACAGATTACTGGAACCACAACCGAGATCACTCACCACTGGTGTCGATTTAATTTTCACAATTTCATAGAAAATGGAAACTTCTATTATTTTTCAAAGTAGCTGTAGCTGACAAACAAGTTACCAGGAAGCATTTTCTTCTCTAGGTTGTGTTAGGTACTTTGCAGGAATTTACATATAACAAGAAGTCCTTATGGTTACATCCCCATACCCCAAAAAGCCTCAGTAGATGTACATGTATAGAGCCCACCAGAGGTGACAGATTTTAAGCTCCTTCTCAATTAATCAGCAGGGCTACAACAGGAGATGCCCTCTTTTTGAGGCTCCATCTCACGCATAACACGGCTACATAAACCGCTTCAAAATAAAATCACGGTTACTTGTTCAGCCAGATCAATTTTCCAATATAATAATTCATGTTTAGTTTCACAAACAATTAACGCAGTAAATGCTGCCCAGCCCATCACTGCTGCTTCAAACCTGCTCCATGGATGCACAGCTTCAAAAATCAATGCAAATGCTTTTCCAGCACTGTGAGCTGTTTGGTTATGCCCAGTGTGGGACAAGAAGAAGCAGATACGTCACAGGTGGCAAAGAGGACCTGCTGCCCACGTTTCACACATTTCCACAACAGATCTTGCCTCTCATCAGCTCGTAGCTCTGCCAGAGAAACTTACAGATTCTTGCTGCTGCCACCCTGTTTAAATTTCAACTGCTTAGAAGGACTCTTTTCAACAGAAAGGAGGAAATGAGTGGTTCCTAAAATATTTATGTGATAAGGTTCCTAACAAAATGCGCTGATTTTTCGGGGAGAGAAGACAGACAATCTGAAAAACATCCCTCAGACAACAATAAAACAAGAACCAGCAAGAAGCACCTGCTTCCATCACGAAAATAACGTTGTCAATGCGTGTGTAAGCTATTGCAGATGAAAACACAGTAGAATTTCATTTAAATAAAAAATAAGGTCTCAAATGAAGACACTTAGTGAAATTAAACTACCAATGTAGTTATAATAATTTATGCCCTTATATAATATTTCAGCCTTCAAAACCTTAAGTTATTTTCCCAATTTTAAATACAAAGTTTAGAAAAATGTAGTAAAACAGAACAAAAGCTGTCTCTTCACACTAATACCATTGAAGTGGGGGAGGTATTGTTTTAAATATAACTTTAAATGCCTGCATTTTGTACACTGCAAATGAGGATTTCGAGAAGCAATTCACTAGTTGTTGAAGTGGTTTGGATAGCATTTTAAGAACACCAACCTATTTCTTTAAGAATTTAGTACTAAGCATATTACATAATTATGACTCAAGTCAGCTTTTCTTATTGTTATAGCAAAAGTGTTTATATTTCACTTACAGAAATACCAAATTTATGAGATCTGAAGATCTTTTAATTGCTACTCTACATGCACTGTTAGTTTCACTTCCAGAGGTACTCAGTGCTATTGTATCTTCCATTATTTACTTGTGATTTGATTCACTACTTAAGATTCTGCCAGGTATTTGCCATTGATAGTTCAGGAGTTATAATTTAGTAACATCACTTTTCAGTATTAGTTCAAGTGGCCATAATTAATTGCCACAACAACCAGTGGATGTGGCCTTTACAGCATCATGTTAGATCCAAAGAAATTAGGAAGGAAACACACAAGCAACTAATCTGTCATTTGATGGCTTTTCCCCTCTGCAGCATTTACCAGATGCATGCCTAACAAAGTTAAAAACTTCCAACTTAACTGCTGGGAGCTCAACCCACAGCCCCAGGGGCTCGCTGGCTGCTCCAGCTGCACTTGCCCTCCCTCACCACCCTCTTACACGGCTTATGCACATTTGGTTTGCTGTTGATTATCACTCCTACTTTCAGGTTTTTTTTTTCCCCCCTACCTAATTGCTTCCAAGTTTCCTTAACTATGTTATCCATCTTCCAAATGCTCCTCATGAGATCTAATTGGACTGCACTTCCTTGAAGCTGAAGCTCACTGTGGTACTTCTGCCAGTGTTTCTAATCTCTCTTTAGGCCTTGTGTTTTTATTTTTTTTTTTTAACTTTCAAATATTCCCTCACAATTTAGTATTACATATTAATTTCATTAGCACGTTGTTAACACTCTCTCCCAGATCATTAATAAAGACATTTAAAATGACTGGTTCTAGCAGTGATCCCGGTGGTACCCTCAAGACACCCTTTGTTTGTAGTCTTTCAGCCAAGCTTTTAATCCACATGACAGTACTCTTACCCAAGCCAATTTGAATTAATTTTGCAAGTCAGGCATAGCAAAGCAACAGCCAACCTTTTGCAAAAATCCAAAACTACGACACTGATTTCTTCCTCATTTCCCCCCCACCCATTCCCCCAAGTTTTGTAGGTTTTTGAATCAACTCAAATAGTAAGCTTTATTTACCAAATTAATTGGCAATTATATGCTATGTATTTGTTATATCACACCCTTTGGAAAATGTTTACAATTTTTTTATGCTACATCAGCTTTTTTTCCTGGTATAATCCATTTCCTTTGTGGCTTCTGGTATTTCAGAAGAAATGAGCAGAGCTGTAGTGGACACTGCCTTTCCAAGTACTGATTTGATGACTAACAAGTGGTACAGCCTTAGGCTCTAGAGAGAAAGTAAAAATGGGTTTATCTAGAAATTAATCTACGTGTCCATTGATAGGATGTCAGTATATGTGCTAAGTTGTGGGATACTGTAGTTTTATGAAAATGAAGTTAAGACCAAACTAATTTATTTCCAACATAAATGAGATCCAGCCTTCACCATAGAAATTGTAAAGGTAAATATCAAAAGTCATATGTCAGTTGTTGAGGAAATAGAAAATAAGGAATAAATATATGCATCTGCCTCTGTGACTGTATGCATAGTAAAAGGCATTTCCAAGTTATCCCATTTCTTGGTTTTTATCTATAATTTTTAATTATTTTATAGGATTTTAACTTACTCATTTTCTGAACATAAATGCTTTTTCTCAGTTTTCCTTGTCTAAGAGTCCTACTTAAAATTGATTTCAGTATCCCAGGCAACTGATCTCTCATATTTGGTAACTTGCCTAGGATTTTGTGTGTGTGTGCCTAAACCCATAGATGTAAAATAGACCTCTCAAGATTTTTAGTTTATTTTACCTTATTGTCATGCTTATAAAATACTTCATTATTGATGATAACAGTGTCAATTTATCAATTTCAAGAATGTAAGAATAAGAATTTTTAATCTTCTCACATGCACTAGACCTCTTATTTCTAAAATTTGCCCAAAATACATTTCTAAAATTTGATATCCTTCTATTACCATATTATGCAAAAATCACTCTACATTTTGATGAACGTAAATAGATGGCATTCAGTAGTTCCAAACACTTTAATTTTTTAAAGGGTTCTAAGAACAGCTACAAGAATCAGATCTGAAACTTCAATGTTACAATGATGGGATATATAGTTTTAGAACCATTCACCTTAATACAGGTCAACTGTTATCTTGATACCCACAAGAACCCCTTTATAAGAATTAACAGAATCTTAGACATAAAATATATCGTTATTAAAAACAAAGTATTTTCTTCCTCAAGGAGGAAGTAGCCAGTGGGTTTTCCAGTGCTGTAGTACTGTGGAAGTTATAGAGATGTGAGGAGACACAACACAGAAGTGTTTAGTTCTGTGCAATTGGAGTCAGCACATTTCATGGAGAAATAACTAAACTCTTCTTTATAAATTAATTCCTTTTAGTCATCAGCACACTCAATAGCCCACTACAAAGAAATTATAGTTCGACTTGAAGGCTGGAGACTTCAAGCTTAATCCTTGTTTAACTTTATAAAGTGCCTTCACTGGATACTTTCTGAAGAAGCATGAGCATTCCTAAAGATGGCATTTCCTACAAATATTCTTTTTTTTAATCTCTGCTAAAGATCTTCTCAATCATTGCCTGCTTAAGACTCCCGTTCTTGTAAGTTTTCTGTTAAAAGAAGGGGAAAAAAAGGGTTTATAACTTCAGCTTATCTATGTGCTTCCACTGGAAACAAGCACTGCTGTATTGTGGCTAAACATGTGATCTGCAGATCACTTTCTGTATTTCTGGGTCAAGTGGATGAAAAGAAAGCATTCAAACTACTGCAAAGAATGTACAGTTCAAATACATTTGCAATTGCAATTTTTTTTGTTCTTGTTAGTTATCAATTTTACTTGGGGCTTTTATGCTGTCACTTATATCCATTCACATTTCTATATACACTTCGCACTATCTACCCCTACCTGGAATATTTTTATTTCAGTGCTCTATGGGAATGATATCCTTTCTCCCCTGCTCTCTCTACTCCCTCCTCCTCCTGCTGTGCTTTCTTGTAGCCTACTCAAAGCCTACACCTGCTGGATGGTGCCAAGTGCTGTTCAGTCCTCATGATCTTTCACAAATACAGGCAGTTTAAATGGGAAGATAAAAACTGAGGAGGAATAGATGGAATCAGCAGCATGGAACTATAGCAGCGTGCTGCCAAGGGAATGGCAATGCTCCTGGTCTCGCTCTTTACAGATCTGCTGGGCCTGATGGCTGAGCTGCACCTGAAAGGAGGAGCTGGGGTGGGCTGAGATGTGAGAACAAGATATTCTGATCTTGCAGATTCTCCTTCTCCATGACTACAGCCACAGTCATCTTTCCCACTCAGTGAAATGAAGGAAACAAGTGGCCACCCCCTTTTTTGCTCTCCAGTGCTCAATTCTGATGAATCAGAAACTCATATGCAGACCTATCTTCCCCCTTAACAAAATTAAATAGTTAAAAGTCCATGCTTTCAGAAGTTCCTTTCACTGTTTCTTTCTCAGGTTTTTCTGTATCCGAAGTATATTCCTGTACACTCTTAAAAGCAAATATTACACAATACAATGTTCTATCCGTTGCTCACACTCAGTAAGCATTTTTACATAGGTTTCATATTCAAATTTCAGGGATTTTTGTGGAGCAATTTATGTAGGTACAAGCTCCTTAAAGTGTCCACTGGGGACATCTGTCTTCCCAATTTTATCATTTCAAGTGAATATAATACTCGTGTCCCCAGGTAAAAGTCATGATGCAATTCTATCAGACAGTTGCTGTGCTTTGCGCAGTGTGGGTGTGAGAGCTAATTTTGTCCTTAAGATTCAGAGGCTTCATTAACAGTCTTAACACATTCACTGCAGCTTTCTAAATCCTTTCAGGCTTTAACACTTAAGCTACTGCAGAGAAAAAAAAAAAAAAAAAAGAAAGTTCATATACTGAAAATGCTGTTTCTCTAACCCAAGTGAAACAGATCTCTCAGATAGTGCTAAATGCCACATTACAGCAAGATCATTCTAGCGAAATGAAATTTATGAGAAATAAATCATAGCTAGTAAAGGCTGTAAATCACTCTTTTGGACAACTTCTTCTGATAGAAAATATGTGAAACTCTGAACTGAGATGCATAAAGAGTGGAAATTATGTGTCAATTATATGAATGTCAACATAATGCATATTAAACCATTTTGTTGTTATGCCTTTTTATTCAGAGAATTTCATCATGTGACTAATTGTTGAATGTTATGATCAATATATCAAGTATGTGGGAAAAAAAGCCTTTTCCTCCTGTAGATAGGCACTTCTCCCACCTTTAAAATATTTCATACAGTGGGAAATTTTAGATAATTTCTAAATTAAAAAAATTAAACAAAAAACCCCTGAAACTCTAATAATATTTTTTTTTTCAATATATGTCATGAGAAAAAAGATAAATTAGTCCTTCTTTAGGGTCATGCAAAGCTTCCATGCAGAAAAATATTTTCATCAACTGACACATGTTGCATGGGAGAACTCATCTCTTCATAATATTTCCTTTCTTAAAAGCTGTCCAGGACAGCAAATCATAACACAGATGACCAAATTCCGACATGTTGCTGTTTGGGAACTGTGAGAATTAAAATTCTGCTCCTAAATAGGACAGAATCCAGCTATATTTCATATTAATGTGAAAAGCTAAAGCTATATTTACAAATTCAGTGAAAAAGGGAAGCTTTACTGTTATCTGGATTATTACTTGCTGATTCATTTCTGTTCCTTTTCATGGTCACTAATCCCAACCCAAACACTGCTTCTTTTTGATTCTGACTTTGTGATTGAAGTAATACAAGAAATCTTAAATTATGGATGAACTTAATTCCAACAGCTGCAAAACGCTTCGCATACAACTTGATCTTCAGCAGCAATGAGGGATGCTTGGAATAAGGGGAATTTGGGGAAATTTTGCTTTCCACAAACAAGCACTAATCTGGATGGGCATCTCCCAACAGCAAATCCTACTGGTATCAGACTGAGGCCTTTTATAGAACAAATGGACCCAAAGTGGATGAAAAACAGTCATTAGATGGACTATATCTGAATGAAAAATTATTGCTAATTTTCATACTTACAATTAAATGTTTAAAATCTTCTAGGAGCTCCCACATTACTCCTTTGGTGCAGTAGGATCCAGAAGCAAGGCAAGATGAAAGCTAATTTGTTCCAGAATCCACAGGTCCTTGCTTACAGTGAGTCCTGTCCTCTCATCTGCTTAATTTATTAATTTATTGCTACACTGAGAAAGGATAGACTTGTCCTCTTGTGCAAACTACAGATATTCTGGAGATGAAAAAATACATAGATACAAATCCGAAAAAATAAAAACAAGGCAAAGAGACTGGCAAGTGCAGATTGTTTTTTGTTAAGCAAGCAAAAATACACAGACAGAAAGGAGAGAAGGGAGACAAAGGAAACAGATGCATTTTTTCATGACCTTTTCATGACCATTTCAAGAACAAGACCTGTCTGGATTGAAGAGAAGAAAGCAAAATACTTGATTTTTCTACCAGTCTTAAGGATTTCTGAATCAGAAATCTTCCACTACCTATCGTTCTCTAAGCTGAAGCAAGATCTATGCTGACTTTTGTCCTGCAAAGTTGGAAAAATACTTCGCTACTCCTCAACAACCAGGAATCTGGAAGGACTACCTGTTTTATGGGATGTGACAGTTCTGGGGATGTCCCTGTACTTCATGTGTAGGGTTTTTATTTCACTGATGACAGATTTCAGCTCAGGAAACATGCTCTCATTCTCTCAATCAGCTAAAATGGCCTAAATGTTATTTTTGCCTCCATCTCAGATTTTCTTTTGTCTTATTTTCTTCTCCTCACAGCTGATAGGGAGAAGTAGGTTAAAGTCTGACTAAATTTGCTTTGGATGGAAATTATTAATTCTATATAACATTAACTTGACTTGAGAAAGTAATCTTTTCCTAAATAGTTTATTATTTTAAAATGTATATAATACGAAGCCTATAGCTTCTTGTCCCACATTCACTGAAATTAAATATATTGCCAAAATGACAAAAATTTGAGGGATAAACTTTGAATATAGACTTAAAAGTACATTTTGTGTTTTGTTTTTTAGCATTTCTTAGGTTTTTTCATCTCTAAATATACAGTATCAATTACTGAGTAAAAATTTTATGAAAAGGAACTTCCCTTTCTGGGATGGATTACCGCCCTCTAGAGGGGGTAAAAATGAACAGAAATGTAACATGACTTTTTGTGACTCTTTTATCACTTATATTTATGAAAAAGAAGAACTAAAGTTGATGAACAAAACAGAGAACACGAACAACAGATACACTACCACTTTTGGAAAAGCAGCCTGCAATAAAATAAAAGTATTTTATCTGCTTTATATATAATATATATATAATAGCCATCTACTGAATAGCTATTTTTTCAAGTTTGGAGAAACATTTCCAACACTGCTTCCCATGACAATCTACAGACATTTAAACCTTTTCCTGGTCTCTGAAAAGGGAAAGATTGAACTACAGAAAGAAAAGCCAACTATGACTAGTTTATTTCAAGAGCATTTTCTTGCTCTGAAACACTTTGTGGGCAAAAGAATTATCTCAAGGCTACGAGCTACACTGTGCTTTGGTAACTCCTCCTTTCACCAAGAGCTTAGCAAAGCATGACAAGGGAATGGCCAGGTGACAGGTTTGCAGTAGGAGCTTCTGGTCCTCCACAAGGCAGTGAAGGATGGTGGCCTGTCAGTAGATACAGCACAGGCTGGGTAAGCTCATCTGGTTTCCCCCAGCTTGCAGAGAAAGACTAGGGAAAAAGTAAATTCACAATACAGTCTTAACCTTTGTTGTACGCTAGACACAGATTTCAGTTACTGAAAAGATATTAATTTGTAGTCCCAATTTGTAGTCCCAACATATTTGGAGAAAGATCCACTGTCTGTCTAAGTGGCTTCAGAGGTATTTTTCTCCATAAAGGGCAGTTTTAGTCCAAGGTGTTAGAGCAAGGAGTCAGAGTACAGCAATGCAGAAGACCACAGACACTGATTCAAAATTGATTAACAGCCTTTGGGATATCTGTCATTTGGAAACTTCAAGTCTGACTCAGCAAAGGCTGCTATTCCTTAAGAGCTGTAGAGTAAACACTTGATTAATTCCACAGAACTCCCACTGACTTGGCATTGATCAAGGTGGATCCCTGTGGTCACCTGGATGGCTTGGCACAGACTTCGCCCACCTGCTAAGCTGGTGTGAGACTTCCCAGTCTTACTGATGTGAACATCATGTCTAATAAGCTTCAATAAAGTTGGACAACTTTCTACCCTTTCTCCCTTCCTCTTGTGGCAGAAGATAGAGAACATTTACCAGCTCTTCTCTGGAAAGAGAAGATTCTTTGGAAAAGGTTTAGCAATACTGAGGGCAAAGGCAATATTGCTTTCTCTTCCTTGTTGAGAAAAGCCTTCCTCCCTTTAAACCTTTTCTAGCAAGAGGGCAGTAAGTGTGGCTGCATTCTCACTGAGCTCTCCAGATAAAAAGTGCAAAATACTCTGAAATGAAAAGTGCTATATAATAGCACTTTTTTAAAATACTGCACTTCAGTGGATCACTACATATGGAGATATATGTTTTATTGGGTCAACTTTCAAAAGACAGACATAGCTCCCTCAGTGTTTTCAGTAATTAGTGGTAAGCACTGCCATGAATAACAGTAACAAAAATAATATATAATCAGTCAACATGTAGAGTAATTAAACAGAACAATCTGTAAAAACTTCTAATGATGTTAGCACATCAAGAAAACAAGAAAGAAGTAGGAAAGGTCTTACAAAGAATTCATGAGAATTAGGATAATGAAATCATTTTAAATGACAAAGTTAAGGAAAAAAAGAAGATTGAACCAATATGGTCAAGATTTTTAAAGAAATAGATCTATAATCACTGTAAAGAAAAAAATACAGGAAAACTAACATTTAAGAGTAGGACTTTCCAAGGGTAATTTAAGGTTTTACAGAAATCTGAATGCAAGCAAATAATGTGGATATGAGACTACCAGAAGTATCAGGGCAAATGGTAGAGAGTGGGGCTTGCCACCTTTAGGTTAAAAAATAATCCCTATATCAGTCCTGAGGCATCCCAACCCTCATCTTCTGACCTGAGCCCTCAGTCCAAACTAAAAAAGAACACAACTACATCAAATTAAAAGTGAATGTATATTCAAGAATTTAGATAAAACTAACCATTTTGGTGCAGTTATACTAATGGTTATTTAGAAGAGGATGAACAGCCAAAAGAGGACAACTGAGCCTAACAACAGAACGAAAATAAATAAACTTCAGGTAACATCAAGAGGGTTTAGCTACAAGAAAATCCCCCATTTTCTATTGCAATTAGAATCTGAGAAATAAGTGACAATTCGAGTAGTAGAGCTCCACAACTACACAAGAACGACATGAGAGATAACAGCATTTAAAAAATAAACTAAGATGACAAGAAATAAAAAAAAGTCAATTTATACTACACAACTTCTGTCAGTGAAATGACTTCTAAACACCCATCATATTCCTTGCAAACTCACGTTACCAGCTGAAATCTGATTTTCAGTACATATAAAGTCTTTAACCATTGCAGCTATCAGCATATGACAGTGACCCTTTCACATTCCCACACTGATGTGTAAATTAGTCTTTGAATTGGTATTCACTCCACATATGCTCATTTAAAAAAAAAAAAAAAAGAAAAAGAAAAGAAAAGTTTTGCATGACACAACTAGGATTTTTTTTCTGCAGTTACTCTTCACAGTGCCAAAAATCCAGATAAAATGAAATCTCGTTCTTGGCAGTGACCAACTAAGAATGACTTTAAAATGTCATAGTGAAGATGGCAGCACAGTATATTGTGGTTAGATGGAAATAATATCAGCTAGGAAGCAGTTCTTGTGAGGAATAAAAATAACACTCGCCACATACTCTCAGGCACCAAAACAGTCTAGTATTCAAACATAGCCCAGATGAGTCAGAGGGCTGCAGCACCTCTCCTGTCAAGACAGGCTGAGAGAGTAGAGGTTGTTGAGCCTAAAAAAGAGAAGGCTTTGGCAGTAGATATAAGAAATATTACTAGAAATCCAATGAACTTATGCTTCAGAACGAAATAATCAGAACTTAACGTCACTAGCCCCAGTTTTGAAGATTTTGGTAATCAAAATATTTTACTTTCGAAATCAAACATTTCAAAAGTAGAAAATTAGGAGGAATGAAGGCTGATACAATGAGAAAGGTCAGTAACAAAACCACAAAAACACAAATGGTTTCAGACCCTGGTAACTGTAACTGCAATAATCCTGAGATGTGACCACTCATTCACCGTTGCTTCCTGGCTGTGCATTGCAAACATTACCACTGTCAGAAATCACCTCGGAGGCCTTAAGCTCGAGACCACTTTTTGCCACTTAACCCCAGTGCTTCTGCCAAATCTCTCATAACAGAAATTCAACCTGCACGCCGGTAAGGATTTTCTTCAAAGATGGTTCGAGCACTGCTTACAAAGAGAGACAACTCTTTAAATAGCCTTTATAAACAAAACAAAGTCATTTATACCAGAGCAAGAGCAAGGAGGTATGTGGTTTACACCTTAGCTTCGCAGCCTGATAAATTGCTTGGCATCTTGGCTTGATCTGTTTATTCGCCTTTTTTTTTTTTTTTTTTTTTTGCACAATGACAAAGAGCTTTCCAAGGTGTTAGTGACAAAAAACCAAACCAAACCAAACCAAAAAACACTGCAACTATACAAACCACAGATCTATACAGCAAGGAGACTCGCTAGCTACAGTTTTCAGATGAGCACAACAACCAAACCAGTATTTGATGCATCGCATTAAGGAAGTTCCATTCACTTCTCGTGTCTTCCTCTCCATACCCGCTGAGATACCCACAACTTCTAATGCTGAATAAGTGAAGAAACATCAGAAATCTTACACACTGTCTTCCATGAGGACTGCAAAGTCGTAATTCTGCAGATTACATACTCATGAGCAGCTGTTTTCAGGCCTTTAAAGGTGAAAATACACACCCTAAAACAAATTCAGAACTCAGATTTGGAAGTTGGTCTATGATAATAAATAATTGCAAGACAGAAGATCAATGTAGGAACATTAAGGTCCTAAATAAGAACCCTACAAAAATATTAAGTATATTTAAAACTGTTGAAGCAACTACTGCACAAAGTCTGGAATAAAACCACCAGCTATCAGTATAAGTTTGCTGCAGTAACTTCCCAATGCTGATGTATTTTTACATTAATCAGGAGCCCATTAAAGAGGTCCATTGCAGCAGCAGTATTAGTTACATAGAAGGATATTCTTTTCAATCTAAGCTAATTTAGAGGTGTAAGTATATGCAATGCAGACAAATTGTCTCTTTAACAGAGAAACAAATGAATTGGAGCACCTGCCCCCTGATTTTCTGTGGCACATGGTTTTCCACACAAAGTTTGTCCTACTTACAACACTTTTTATCTCTACATCCTAATGACACCACTAAAATCAATCATCATGCTCTCTGTTCCCATAAACAGAGAGATGAATCTGCCACAGCTCGAACTACTATTACAATATACTTAGGGGAAATTATCTACTCAGGGTTGACAGAAATCCTGCCCATTATACAAGGTTATTTTGACCTCTTAAGTGTCATCAGATTATAATTAGAATCACTGACACCCTGGATTTAAATACTTGAGATTTAGGAAATTTAGGCATGTGTTCTACATCTAGAACACCTTGGTACAGCAGCTTCAGCTCTTAATAGATCTAAGTTGTTTCAAAAGTTAAAGATCATACTGCGAAGTGCACAAACTTGGTACAGGATACTTAAGTTCTAGTCAGTAGCATTTTTATTATCCATAGTATCCCACTAAACTATTACTATTGTCTGGATGGGCTCTGCTTCTGGGTAGCATTTCTCTCTCAAAACATGGCTTTTTCAAATTCTGAACATCCTCTCTGTGCCGCTATTAAACCATTTTGCAATAGCAATATTTCTGAACAAAGCACTTTTATCACTGGGTAACCGACATTGGTGAGGGTTAGATGACCTTGGTGGTGCTGCAACATTTGTAATTCTTCAGCACAATCAATTATCTCATGATAATGTCTTTTGTCAGAGAATATTGTAAAGGCAATGAGGACTTGATTTTTTTCTGTGAAAGAAAAGATCTGCTTTGACTGGTATACAGAAACATTCATACATGGGTCACTGACTGACAAGGGAATTGTAAATTACTTGGTAATAAAAAATAATAGTAGACATTTATATAGCACTGTACCTCACACACAATGACCTCCATGCTCATTATAATAAGTATTATTTGTCAAAAAGAAACTGTAGTGACCACCATATCTTCCAAGAGTGTTTATTTTAAAATGGCACATGAAGGAAATCTTAAATTTCAAATATTCTGTATCAGCTATGGGGTAGCTTAGCACAGTACAGCACCTATACTAACCTAAAGAAAAAGAGATCCTGAGAAAAAACTTTTTAAAATTACGCAACATTAAAAAAAAAAAATCAAAAATTTCAAGCAGGAAACTTTTGCTTCAAATGTCAAAAACTATTAGCAGGGAGGGAAGAGTTGCATGCATACACATTCGTGTTTTCAAACTTTTGCCCAGATTTACACACACAGTCACAGCAATGGAACAACAACCACAGCAGGGAATCAACAGTTCCCCAAAAATTTGAGGTGTCCTGACAAATACATCAGAGAACAGAAAATGAAAAAATGGCTGCAGCTACCAGTGTGGAAACATTTTCTGCATTAAATAACAGGACTGGATTTGGAAAATATCTAGAAGTGAAAGTAAGTGAGCACTTACATGGACTAGATGGAGCATTCCTGCAAGTGTAAGCTATTGGCCTTTGCCACAAGAGTGCCTATGAGCTTAAATTCCCTAAAGATTTTGGCAACCATCTGACCACAAAGGAGGTGACAGACTAAGTTGGAAAGGACATTCGGAAGTCACCAAGTCCAAACCCACTGTCACTGCAGTGATGGTGGGAAGTTAGAGGGCTGGATTTCGAAATAAACCCAAGTGCAGTATTGACTTCTGTGAACAGCCATTTCTAGCCGTTACAGTATCAAGCACTGACATTAAAAATGGAAATTAGAAGAAGAAATATTTTATTGGGAGCTAATATTTCATAACATTCAATCTAAAAATCTTCAGTGCAAATAAAATGTATCATCTCACAAGCGGGGCATGATACCAATCAACACTAAGACGTTCTAGTAAACATGTCATAATAAACTTCACAGGAAGAGGATGATACATAAAAAATGATGGATGACTATACTCTGAAAATTAGAATTTTTCAGAGCATTGCTATAGTCAAAAGACAGTAACATCTGAGAATAATAATGACTAATTAACAAGGTATCTGCAGTACATTCCATGCTTAACTGGCACTGCTTTTGGAGATTTAGTTTCTAAACCTTTAATATATCACTGTAGATATTCTAGGGCCTTACACATAAGGTGCTCCAGTCAAGAGCACAAATGCACAACATACACAGGGAATAGTCCTAGGATCTTCTTCCCATGTTCTGAAGACATGTTTTACTTGAAGTTAAAAAAAAAAGTTACTTTTTTTCTATAGCCTTCCAGCTATTTAGGCAATAGGACACAATATATATGCATGTATGTATATGCTTGTGTGTACATAGAGATGCATAAACAGCACAAGGAGCTGTTTTACCTTCTTTCTTCAAACACTGTATGAGGAAACCTGATAAACCATTGTAGCTTAGGTTTATTTTCTTGCTGTTAATCAATTTGAAATTTTACACACTGTAATAAAAAAAAAAAGGGATGAGGAACTGTCACCAACTTTTCATGGGGGATTTCATCCCAAGTAAAAGTCAAGCAGACAGGTTTATAAAAGGAAAACCTTGGAGAAGAAGTCAATGGATTTCAGAAGTCTGGCTTTCCTTCCTAGGATGCTGCTTAATAGTGTAGACATGCTCCATCTCCTGAAGTCTGATATAACTGCAGGAACTCAGTAAGAAAGGACAGGTATTGTCTCTCATCTCTCCAGCCCTACACCATTTACACCTATGCAATCCAACTACTTGTGTAAAACACAATTAAGTAGCAGCCAATTCCTAAAATATAGTCACCAAATATTTTATCCATTGTAAAACTAAGCCATTTCAAAAAACTACCAGGCTGTTCTGCAGTTCTACTACTTCTGTTCTTCTGCTGTAGCAACAGCTGAACACGGGATTCTCCTCTCTACCTCCAGGGAGTGGGGTGTCACCAAGCAGTGGGTGACTGGTAATGGAGGTTAGACTGCTTCAATTGACTCAAAATCTGTTCATTCACAGATGGAACTCTGATTGCTTAACTTCTATGACAATATGAGAGACCAATTTAACATGAAATGCTTTTAGTTGTCTGACTGAATGTTGAGACATGAAAATATCCAAGTTAAAAACTTGTTAGTCTTAACCTTTGATCCTCCTTTTTTTTTTGTTTTTCCACAATAATAACAATGGAGTTTTTCTATGAATAAAGCGGGGGGAGGGAACATCCTCTGTAGTTAAGTAACTTTTGAATGTCATCAGATCTGTCTCCATTGTGACAAAGTCAACTTTCCCTCATTAGAAAACAAAAACTAAGCAGAATTTAACTCGGTGATTGATTTTGTTGCACATTCAGAGAAGGTGGAATCCACTCTGTTTAAAGACTTCTAATTCAGGGAAGTTGAATTCTTAATGTCCTCAGAAAGACAACCAAGTCTTTCTTCAACTCTCAAGACATACCAGATTTCAACATTATCTAAAGGCAGTTCGTTGACTATAAATATTGCAAAAGCCTCTAGGTATGCCACAGGCATTTGCTTGTGTATTTAAGCCAATGTGTCTCGTTGTGTAGTTAACAGGCTCTTTCCTTCTCGAGTCTCTCCAGATCAAGGTCTGGATATTCCCCCCCGTCTCCTCAGTGTTATGACATTTATTTTAAAGCACTTGATTTCCAGTTTGCCCAAACTTGACAAACTCTGCATTTCCCTATAATTTGTAACAGAATTATTGCTCTAGGTAGAAAGAATGCCCCTCATATCCTTCCAATATGGAGATAAATACAGCAAAAACTTGCATTAGACATAATGGGTGTATTCTTAACCTATGTTAGGGGCTTTTACACAAAACACTCATCCTTTACTGATAGAGAAACTCACTCATGCCTGTGTTTACATTGGGAATTATTTTATTTTCCTAGCACAAGGAGAAAACACACAAAGCATAATGCTTAAAGCAAGCTTTAAAAATAAAAACTAAGAGAGTTTGATGCTTTTGTAAAATCTGGCTCTCAGTAATTTACCTAAGATCAGAAGGAAGTTGTGTCTCAAGAGGAAGACTTCTCCAAGTTGCCTTTGAATTATCTACTAATATGTTGGCAACTGAGTAATTATTTCCAGCTTCTTCTCATCCATACTTGTAGATTCATCCAATAACACTGTCTTAGAGAAGAAGGTGGTCTGTAATATCCTGTACACCTGTCACTTTCCACCCAAAGAGCATTACAATGAATAAGACTCACCATCTTATCCTAAACCAGCAGTAACAAACGCTGCAGATCAAAACACCACAAACAGAATTTAAAGCATTTAAACTATCACACTGAATTCTGCCTGTATGACTCAGCACTTAAATTTATATAACAGATCAATTAACAACCAGAGGTTACACAATAGTAAAAAAAATGAGTTTTTTTTTAGTTTTCAACACAGAAATAAAATACAAGGCAAAGATTAGGCAAAGACAGATGTCCTCTTTTAATACACTTAAGGTAACAATTCATTCAGCACATATTTACAAATTATATTTTTATTGATCCATTATGTGTTTATAACCTGCCACTTCACAACAAGAATAGTGCTGCCTTTTTAATGACTGAAATTTCTACAAAAAAATACAGTTCAATTAGAAATGGGCAGCCATAAATTTGGTTTACCTTTACACTCACTTTTTCCATCAGGAATATACAGTTAATGCATCTCACCACAAAGTCAGTCATGCATCAGCCTTGCTCTGAATGTATGTGAAAAGCTGTTACTTTTTAATCCACACATGAATGAGAGCCTGGTCATTTGAACTGTAGAAATGAAAGGATGATCATACCACTTTCTTCTTTAATAGCCCCTATAGAAGATTAGCATGCCTTAGGTTCCCTTGTTGGATGAGCTATTCAGGCTTGGAACAGACTTCTGAATACATCATTTTAAGTAAAACAATTTAAAGTCTTTTTCTCTCCCTTCTCAAAATGCTATTATTGAAAGAATCGAATTTGAATGGAATTCTATTCCACCACCCAAACCATGCAATCCACCTTAGTTTCCCAAACTTCCTCTTGAGCCCTGAAATGGAGTTTTTCTTTGCCAACTATGCTCTGCACATGAACTGGACTTGCATCTCAACTAGCTCTCCTTCCACTCTTTTCTTCTCCATTTCCAACATAATTTCATTTCACTTATCTATTTTGCCTTAAGATTTCTAGAAATCTCTCTGTCCTCATTCATCAACACATTTCTCCTTTCCTACTTGCCCCCCCAGGGTCAATCTCAGATCTCTTAAAATAGATCTCTTATAGGTAATAATGCCAAGAGGAAATACCTCTCTCATGCACATTTTTTTGTTTTATTTATAAATTGAGACAGGATAGAGCAAATTCTTAAAGTATCTTTCAGAATCACAGCATTAATATACTTCTAAAAGTCATTTATTGGTTCTATCTAAATGCATATTAATGAAAATAAGATGTGGCTCTGCTCTGAAATACAGAGTGAAATATAACATTGATGTGAATCACATAGGCTAGATGCATCAATAATTTAATAACACTATTTATATTTCTTCAGTGAATATTATAATGTTGTAAAGTGTTTTCATCTTAAATAGTATAAAGTAACAACAAATACCTTCCCTGACTTAGCACAAAATCTAAGTAAGCACAGGGACTGTGCTAAAATTACAATATGGCACTGAAGTATCAGGATCCTTTAACACAGAATTAAAAATAATAAAATCCCATACTATGAGACTTTCATGACAAAAGCACACCAATCATATGCCCTGTTTCTGTGTCCCGGTTAAAAAGTGCAAAGGGAAATAAGGAAGACAAAGACAGAGAAGGTCTGGGAGAAGGAAGATGCAGGAACAGAATTTATGTTACTCCTTCCAAATTAATACACAGCTGAACTAAGATTTATGCAAGGAACCTGAAGGAGTTAAACACCAAACCTCCTTCAGAGTTAAATGTTAGTTTAGAAAACCTTAACTAGTTAGCTCTGTGCATTGATCCTCGAATTCACATATTGCTAAATGTATAAGCTAATACTTTCAACTTCTATAATGAAAAAATTGCACCAAATATGTCTCCTGACAGCAGAATGACAGACCAATCTTATTCTTAAACACAAGAGGATTTGGAAAATTGTCGAGTCCGCAGTAATATATGGAATCCAAAGTTGAGAAGAAAAGATAAACCAAAAAGGATAATCATTATGATAGATATAACTTATATTTGCAATAGTTTTTTTTTTTCTTTTCTAAGAGTATGTTTTGATTTCTGAGAGTTGGCACAAGTTTTGATTTAAAGAGTACTTACAACTAGCTGATTAAATATTTGTGGTATGCAGCACTAAAAAGGAAAAGACAAGTGCATAATGAATTAATGTATCTGATTTGCTGATGCTATTAAAATGTTATACAAATTTTAGAAAGTAAAATTCTGGGAGCAAGGAAGGGACACATAATTGCATGGTTAGAACGCAACCATCTTGTAAAAACGGGGAGGGCTGTCACCGTTAGGACCAAATGTAATCCAAACATCTGGAAAAGAGGACAATTGTTCTCAGCCAGAAAGATCCCAGCCTTTATCTTCCAAGAGTCTGGTTCATATAAATCATCCCGTGGTACCCTGATCCAGTCATTACCTCATACTCTTTGGTTTATACTGGAGGAGAAGAAATTTCTCACTCCTCTTTGCACTGTGTTTCTCTCCAAAGAATAAAAGTATTTGATAACAGAATGATACAGATGAGACTCTTCAAGCTGTACTTGCCAGAACTCCAAGGTAGCTACATTTAAATATCAACTTGAAGATGGCAAACTTCTGCTATCATTTCTTGAACTATCACATATCAAGGTAGCAGCGGTGAGGGTAAAAACAGTCAGCTATTCTCTAATCAAAACATCTTTCAGAACTGAAATTCAAAGCAAGAGAAATGAGGAAAATCCCAAAAATCATTATATACCCACAAAATACACAGGTTCATGGTGGATCCTAGAAGTTGCTTTGATATCTGACTCTTCACTACATCAAAAAGGAAACTACTGCACAATTATATAGAGCATAAGGTACAATTAAGGATTTATTGGCACTTAATTGTTATTAATCGTGCCACTTTCTACCATAAATCACCAATTACACACAATATGCTGTGCTTAATCAGTTTACATAAAACCCATGTGTGTTTGTGCATACATGCACACGCACACAGACATTCACAAAAACAACTTTTTTCTCCTTATCATTCTTCATTAAAATTGAAATCAAAATGCCTATTAAAAGTTCATTTCCAATCTTATTTAATGAAATGGGGAAGATACACTTTCAATTCGGCATTTCTATAAAGGAATTAATACTTTCATAATGAGATGATCATCTTGCTCTCCCACCTAAAGTAAAGACAGCCCTGCTAAGAGCATCAAGCTGACATTCCTAGAAACCAAAACCCTCCCTTGATCCTCAGGGGGCAGCTGGAGCTTGGGAAACCACAGAAGTTTCCTCAGAAAAATGCCTCAGCAATGTCCTAGAACACTGGATTGTCCTTAACCTCTTGCAAAGGCTGCTAAAACCAATGCCAATTACTGTCAGTTTTGTTGGTTTACTCTGCAGCGTAGACACTTGTACACCAGCAAATCAAACACAACTGCAATTGCTTTCACACAGGTCACCACACAGCCACCAGCTGGTAACAACTGTCACTCATTACCCACGGAAAATGTCACCAGATTGACAGCGCAGATATGAAAGTCACTGGTTTCCCTCCTCAGCTACCTGAAGAATCTATTCCTTCCACTTAAAGGAGTCATACCTTCCCTTCTTAATCAGTCTGCAATGTTTCCCAAATCCATTTAAAAAAGGCCATAAAATATGTCTGTGCTACATTAAGCAAGTACAAACACAAAGCAACTTGTCTACAACAGTGAATGTTCTCAATCCACTTGTGCCTCAACAGCACACGAAAAAAGTACATAGATGTGCTTGGCAGGAGAAAACGGGGAAGAGAAGGGAAAGAGTGAGTTTTGTAGTGTTTTGGCAGTTTAACAAGTTCAGATGCCAGCAGACTAATGACAAGAAAAAGCTCTAAGTCCCTTACAATTGCATTCTGCTACCAGCACCTTTTCAGTTATTTTAAGATAGCCCAATCTCTGCCTATATGAGGTCCAGAAATACAGAACAGTAGCAGCAAATTTTTAGGCAATCAGTCCTTATGTCAACTGATTAAAAAAAGAACATTTGCAAGCCTATGAAGTGTTCTGCCAGTCTAGTCTCCAAATAGTTTGTAGACCATGCTCCCAACACATTCCCCCAGAAAGAGAAGCTCAACTCACACCAAGTCGCTGTGGCAAGGAGCACTTCGATGACTTGTGCGAGTCACAGGTAGCACAAGACCCAAAAACATGCTCTGCTGAACATCAGAGAATTAACTTCAGTAATTTCCTCTTGCCATCTTCTCATCATTTGTCAGGAAATTATTATACCTGCTGGTTTTTATTAGCTAACAGGCATATAGCTCTCTCCAAAGCCTAAGCTCACATAAACAGCTTTCTTTTGATCTACTGCCCCAGGAGAGCTTGACAGATAAGGACATGGCACAGATCTCTTCAGCCTGCTGAAAATGTTGTTTCCCATGTCATCTCCCCAACTTCCTTAGCAAGAGAGAAACATTCAGGTTAAAAAGATCAGATAGTCTAATAAAAATAATGGCAGTCTCACAAAAGTCTAATAACAGAAGATGGTGTAAATAGAAGATGACAGTGCAAAAAAAAAAATCTCAGAGTTAAAAAAAATAAAATAAGTCAAATGATCATAAAGTAAAAACAAAATGACATCTTGGTTAGTGCAGGTTAGCAAATCAGCAATTTCTTGCAAGCAGTTAAAGTTCAAAAATCTCAGAGAACAAAATGATTGTCAGAGTGACCTTCCCTCAAACCAAGGAAGAGGAGATCTTTCAGCAGTGAGAAACACTCTTAGTATTAAGATGTTAAAACTCTAGCAGATTCTATTGTTAACAACTCAGTACTTCTCTCCTCTGGGAGAAACTAAACAAAATAGAGCATTTGTTAAGTTTGTCTTCCTTCTTCCATATTTTAAAACTTTTTTTATACTATAAATCTTTTCTTTATACCTATGCAAAGGATATTTCATTTAGTTTCCCAATTCAGACTTATTTTAAGCCTGTGAAACAGATAATGGTCATTACAAACAACAGACACGTTATATTCAGACTATCATGACACATTATACCTGCCAATAAAAGTCATTACAATGATGACAAAGCCACTATTGCTACTGCCTTACTTCTCCCCCCTCCAGTCATATAAATACGTAATTTACAGGAAAGCAAGAAGGGGACATCCTTTCCCTTTTGAAAGGACCTTCAATATTTGGTATGAATAGCTGTCCACATTTAAATATTTAGAAGCCACGAACTTTTATTATATTGTATAAACTTTGTCATTTCACTCCTTTACAATACAAGAACCGTTTCACAGATGCCTTTTCTGAGCAACGTTATGGGTTTTCAATTTTGTAACTGCCCTTGAAAACAAGATGAACTTGTTTTTTAAGCAATCTAGTAGCAAAATACCACAAAATAGGTTGACATACTGGTTTCATTTCACGTGTGTTTAGTTATTTAATAAGAGATTTTAATTGAAGTAGTCTCCAAATGTATCTAGTGTTTTAAATTAACCAAAGAAGACATGGAGCAAGAATGTAGGAGTAAATAGCTGTTTCTCTTGCTCTTAGCAACTGAAGTAATTCTCGAATGGCTATTAAAATCAAGTCCTCCCAGATGTTTCCTGCACACTGAAAAATTTAAGTAAGTTGATTCTTCGTATTTCAAGTTGATAACATTAGGTCAAGTACCTCATAAAACAATTTTTTTTATTATTCTTTACCCTTCAATATATTTTAATACTTCAACAATACCAGCTGACAACATTGATGGAAACTCTATTAAGCATTTCAGGGAAGTTATTTAATAAGAACATCTGAATGTGAACTACCTAACATTCCTTAATATTTTTTGCTTGTTTTAATGGGCAATGAATACCCTTTTCACAAAGCAGGCTTATAAAAAGATGAATCTTATGCATCTCTTGCAGAGTAACCTTTACTGTAGAAGGGACATCCTACTGAACAACAGGTAAAAACACCCCAAAAATAAAAGAAGGAATGTAGTTATTATAAAAGTAGGTATTAAAGAAAAATAATTTAAACTCCCAAAAATAGTGGGTAGCCCTGACTAATATGCTAACTACCATTACTATATTGCCACTTGTTTATGATTCATAGCACATCAACAAATATTTTGTCCCACTGCCACTAATCATTACACTGCTAAAAAGGCTTCTGATTCTCTGTGCTTGTCTTACACTTTCAATAATTTCTTCTCAAGCAGATGTTAGATGCAGTAACTAATTAGATTTAAGCCACTAATTTCTTGCATTCATACAGATAAATATCTATACAGAAATGCACAAGAATATGACAAAATACTGGTTAACAGAATTACACAGTGAATATTTTTTTTCCACATAAATAATTGCACAGATTTAACCATTAAGAGATCTGAAGAACCACATAAGCACATATTTGGTAAATTCTATTCTCAAAAAAGAAATGTAAGTTATTTATTATGCAAATTACTACCAGTCTGGTTAACCACTGAAATGATGTATGAATTACCTTGCACTGAATTCAAGTGTAGCTCCTGAGAATGTACTTTCTATACATTAACTACCATCTTAACTGCCATTGTAATAGTCTATTTCATTTCAACTCCTAAAGATGTAAAAAAACCTGTTTGGGTGGTTTGTTTGTTTGTTTTTAAATTGGGTCTCTATTTAAAAGGAACAACCTTTAAATATTGTCTTGAGTTCCAACACAATGAAAAGCATGTCTGGGAAACAGTTTTCTTGCCATAATACAGTTAGTTCTGTTAAAAACAGAGATTTTAACAGAAAATTCCTTCATTCTGACATTTACAGGCTATAATCATAAATCCTGCTTGTTTGCTTCAGCTTGAATCTTACCAGAGACATTATAATTTTCAATTAAAATAGAGAGGAAATCCTAGAATTCAAAACATGAAAATGTGAAAAAAAGCCACAACAAACCAGTTACAAAACTGAAGGGCAAATATTGACAATAATAGACAAAAGATCTGTACACAAATGAGACAGGACCCAATTCTTTCTGACTTACAGTGAGAAATAAAAAAAAATTGCTCCTAAAATGAGCCAAACAGACATTCACAAGTTTATCTTTTGATGGGTAACAACAGTTTGAAGCATGAGATTAACCAAAATAATCTGTTTCCCATTAAGGACTTGGGTAAAGAAAAGAAAGATGATCATGGAAGTTCCTGTAATCATCCAATTCTCCAGCTAACTTTCTCTCAGATTGAAATAACCAGCATAAAAACCAGAACATTAGTGAACCTCATAACAAACTGAATTATGGATAATTTTGATATCTGCTACAATGGTTTTTAAATCTTTTCACCTGTAAGAGGGCAATGACAGAAAAGGAAAAGACCATAAAAACCAATTGAGCTGTTTCCACCAAAAAAAAAAAAAAAAAAGTACAGAATAAATTACAAAATACAAATTACTGCAATTAGTATTTCATTCTCAGAATTATATTGCTTGCTGATTATAATTTCCCATTTTTTTTAAATTTATTTTTTCTTGTATGTTTTGCAACCTTCTCAGTTTAAAAACAGTTTTTGGTGTAGAACTCTCTTCTTACTACCTTCACATCTGTCTTCTAATCTTGCTTCAGTGCTCCATCCCTTAGTCAAAAAAGCTAAATGAAGTGGGGTTTGTTTTTTTTTTTTCTTGTCATTGGTAGTCTTGGGTTGACTCTTTTTTTTCATAATACTAAGGTGGCTTTCTGTTCTATTTACACTCCAACTCACACACACACACTCTTCTACAGTGAAACTGTCCCAAACTGAAGAATATCTGCGATCTGTGACTCATACAAATTCAAATTTATTCTCACCACTTTTACTGCAATGAACATTCCTGACCCCAGGCTATTAAAACCAGTGTCAATTAATAGCAGCTTAATATTTTGGAAATAATGTCAGCACGATGCAGGAGCAGCAAATTCTTGTATATGGTACAGCAGCAGCTGTTCTGTTGCTCACTTTTATGTCATTTGCTTTCAGTTCTTGTGACTCTCAGTCTCTGTGCTCCTATGCTCTTGTACCAAGCCTTGCAAAAATCCAGTCTTCTGGACAGCTCTAAACTATAAATAATGAATACCAGAGCATCATGCAAATTGAACATAAAATTCCCAGCAGGTAGCCATAACGGCACTGCTTTAAAATTATAGTACATTAAAACTTCAGAAGGTTGCATAATAAAATTGCTAAATGATTAATTTAATATACTAATCGTTGCAACGATGATTGCAGAGGCAAGGTACTAGCAGGTGTGGAATATTTAAGTGTTGTCTGAGTGATACAGCCAGGTGTGAAGAAAATTTAGCAGAATCCTGACACATCCCAAATAAAGAACGGTATGAAATGCTAAAATTGGAATGTAGGTTTATTTTACTGCCTTTGTTTCCTTGCAATAAGGTCAAATGAGAAATATAGAACTGTATGCTTTGCACAGAACCATTTATTCCACTACACACTAAATGTTTTACTTTCTATCAGCACTACTGCCTTCAGCTTATTCCTTTATATATATTATATATTAAATTTCCACATGAAATATTATCCTGGTTTCTCTGCACCAAAGGATCAGCTTCATCTGTTCAAGAAGCATTTGGATGATACTCTCAGGCACGTGGTGTGGCTCCTGGGCAGGACTAAGGGTTGGACTTGGACTTTGTGATCTTATGAGTCCCTTGCAACTCAGCACCATCTGTGATTTTCTGAAGTGGATCTCCATATTTGTTCAACTTCCTCTTTATTATGTGCAACTCCTGATCTAAGCCTAAATCACAAAGGCAATCAATGCTGAAGAATGACTAGAAATAGTTTCTTTATTCCACTCCTCACTGAATAGGAAGTTTCCATTATCTCCCTCAACATCTCCACTTTATCAATTTGACAGGGGCATGCAGTTCTACACTCCACTGCCCTCACTCTAGAACTGTGTACAGCTTTTCTATCTTTCTCTAATAAAAAAATGATAAATGATAAAGTCTAGTGAAAACTACTTGTCTTCCCTCAAGTGTCATCTCCCTTTTAATTGCTCTATACTTTATAAAAATGAGTATTAGAATAAATATCCAGTGTCAGTCAAAACAGATGCATGCAGTACAAATGCATATTTGAACAAGCAGGAAAAGGAAATCATTACAGCACAACAAATGCTAAACTAGTTAAGTCTGTATGTAAGGCACCTGTGATAAAATTTATACTATAATATCCTAATGTTTTCTGACAGATCAGTATACCTGAAAAATATTTTTTTCTTGCAGAGAAGCATTATTTAAGGTGCATTGTTCAAAAATAATTGGAACAAAACAGCAAATAAAAAAATGTTCATTCAGCTAAAGATTTTATCAAGCCTCAGACAGTAAGACAACACACTGCTACCAGTAAAAGCAAAACAAACCAGGCATCCAGGGAGCACCTGAACTGAGAACAGTACAAAAAGGGGAGTCCCCTGCCTTCATCCTCCAGTGGTTCTGGCACAGCTCAGTCACCCTGCAGTGTTTGGTCCTTGCCAAAACCATCTCGGATTTACCTAACAAGGATCCGATTTCTGCAGGGATGCAAGATACCGATGATGGTCTTTTGTACTCTTGTTTTCTCCTTATTGTCCCATTACATTTCTGGCTTTCAGGCTTTAATGAAGACAAAGTTGATTGTAGAGTGCTGATGAGCTGGTCATATAACTGTATTACCCAGTTATGTGTCCTATCAACCCCTGGAAATCCATCACCTTCAATGTGTTTGCTCATGAGTCCCTTGAGGACTCAAGTTTCCAAAATCAAAGGAGGTGCCAACTGAAAAAATCACACTTCTTTACATTCTTAAATTCCTTACAGCTCAAAAATTTGGATGGTACATCTGGTTATTAAGAACTTCTGGAGAACTTCTGTAAGAGCATGGGATGTAACTCTAATCTCCCTTCAGGTCTCAATTTGCAGCGTAACAGGGAGGATGAACTATTAGGGATACTACAACACACTTTCAGAATTATGATACTACATTGTTATTGCTGTATTACCCAGCTCTTCCTTAAATGGTCAGTAAAACACACCTCTTTATAATAAATTGTCCCCTGCCCTCAATGTGAACTAAGTTAATATCAACTTCTATCTCATCATAAAAGCTAAAAAAAGATGTAGCACGAGCCTCTTGCTCCGTGTTCTATCAACCCATTCTACAAGTACTTATTTTAAGACAGAAACAGAGTTTAGAAACTCAATTTTTCTAGTATTCTTCAGACATTTTCTAGAGAAGTCCATTAAAAAGTTTGCCTGGTCATGTTGTAGAACTCAAAGAACCTAGGCTTTACGTACCATAACAGCCTTTTTTTATTATTTTTTTTTTTAATAAGCACTTTGGTTATATAAATTACTTATCTATTAATACTCAAAATAATTAATCTACCAATCAGCCAACAAATTCTGCAAAGCAACCACTTTCATAGCTTCAGTTTGCTACTTTTGGTTTACCTTTAATAGAGCCTCAGGTAAGGGGAAGAGAAAGCACTCATTAACAAAGTAACTCCAAAAAACACTACCCTGTGGCCACACCAATGCTGCATACTCACTCTATCTACTTAACAATAATGCCTAATTCTCTGTGTTCAACTCATAATGGTTATGCCCAGCACTTGCACAACAGCTGGACTGCAAAACTCAGAAAAAAAGAAGAAACACAAGAAAAAAAGGACACATACTCCCATGTCTGACTTATGGAATAATGTATTTCTCAATTTTATAAAGAAGCAGATTAAGTTCATTTTTGCTATCGTCATTATTTTCAATGAAAGCGTTCAGTACATCTATCGGCGTCCTATATTCATCATATCAAAGAGGACTTATTTAACAGTCACTTCCTCAAAAATTAACATGATCTAAATTGCTTTTAATTAAAAAAATATAATAAAGGAGCTTCAAACTACTGTTTGAAGTCAAAAAATAAACAAAAAAAAAACCTGTTCATATAATAAAACATGAAAGTTTCACAATTAAACTTTTTCTCCGTGGGAAATTATTTAACAGGGCTGGTGCTTTTAATCATTTCATTCTGGTTTTTATCCCTGGGCTTTACTTCTGAAGCACCATAATCAAATACCAGGTTACAATGAAAAGTTGTTTCAGTGCCCCCAGTGCACATTCTCTTATTGAGCTCCTTGCCCTTTCCCACCTGTCCTTCCTCCCTCCCATCTTCAAATAAGAAGTACAGCTTGATCTTTGCCTTGATCTTTCTGTAAAAAGCAATCTATAATATTGACCTCTAAGAAGCTGCTAGCAATTAGATTTCCCAAGGGGTTACCAGAGCCGAGCCAACGTTAGATGATTCAGGAATTGCAAGTTTTCCAAGGACTTTCCTGAGTAAAACTCCTTCACCTGGTACAGCTGCAGAAATGCATTAGCTATGCAAGAGAGTGAGTGGCACCTTCCAAGTTCCCTTCCCCTACAACTGAGACCACTGCTCCCTGTGTTGCCAGCTTGTCAATCCATTCTGGAGCAGACCTTATTTCCTGCAACTCCTCAGCCAAAGTTTCTACTGCTCATAAAAGCTTTGTATGTCTCCAAGTATCAACCATCTTCTACAGGCACATACGGATTTTTCCTTTCTCTTTCCTCGATGAAAATGGGGACTGCTAAAAAAAGGGGTCTCAAAGAAGCATTAAAAGAGCAGATAAAGACCTGCATACTATCTGGATAGACAAATAACTTTCATTACTCAAGAAAAAAATTATTACTCTTTATAAAAAGGGCTCTCAACCACTTTATTAAGTTTTACTGAAAGTTCTTAATTATACTCTCAATCTCTTCCTTATGAACAACTGTTTATAATATAGTACACCCATAAGAGCTTAAAAATACAATTAGCCATGAAAGGTCAATACTTCTTCAGACATTTCTAACTTGAAAATTAATTTCCCTACATACCCAAGCTTTGCTATTCTAAGAGGCACTCTGTAGGAACAAGATAATTTGGTTTGTTTTCCAATCTTGAAAGGACAAACAAGTCTTAGGGCCAGATCAATATTCAGATGAATCCTTTTGTTGCATCTCAGACATTTTGTGAGGCATTTTTCCAATTAATTTCATATCCCAATTACTATAACAAAGGCTATTCAGGAAACAAAGTCAGGAGACCTCAGGCTGTCCTAACATCCCCTTCCTTTTGACAGGCTGAATCATAGGCCACTGAGGTATAATGACCATGATACTGAAGGATTCCCCAACCATCTAGACTCTATAAATCAGAGGGATCGCCTGTCTTTGAAGTAAGTTTCTTTCAGATGATTAGTGAAAAAAATGGTAATGTGTGTAACCATGAACATCAAAGTCCTCTCGTGGGCATAGCAAATAATGCCACAACTTTCAGAATGTAACAGCATGTGCTCACCCAAATTTAAGTGAATTCTGAAGTCTCTGCCTTAAGTTTGTATATAAAATTTTAATTACAGATGGATGTGTCAAACTGCTTGATTTTTGCTGTGCCTGAAAGTTAAATGAACTGGTCTGCAAGCAACTGCAGAATTCCATGTGTGCCAAACAATATCCCTGGGTGTACTGCACTGAAGTGCTGGCAGAAGGAAGCCAGCCAGTAATTGTTTTCTCAGCTCTTTAAGAAACTGAGAAGTCCATTCATGCAGCAGACAGCAATTCTTTAACGCAATCAAGTGGAAGTACAATTGTTGATTTTTGCAATGTTTAAGTTATAAAAAGTTGGGACTTTTATCTTTTTTTCCCTCAATCTTTTCAATACAGCAAACCATCCGACTTCTCTCTCTTCCTCCTTTATTAAGAAAAACAAACAAACCCTCACACATCATATGAGCTGTTTTAGTGGCTGCTAGCTTAAGTTTAGAACACCAAATTAGGAGTGAAAAAGAAGAGACTAAAAAAGCACCCTTAAAAAATAGGCACTGTAAAATTTATTATGTATATAGCACATATCTGTGCTCAAAAGCAAAAGATTCACACCTGCAGGTTTTTCTATCAGTAATGGACAGTCTAAATTTGAGCATTGCTGGAATTGAGAATATCAGTTTCTCTCACATATCCTAATCTAGTGTAATTCTTAAGTAAGAAGGTAACAGACAGTTGTTTGAGATTTTTACACTGAGAGCTGGTAGTACATTCAGAACAGAATATAGGAGGGTAACAGCATGCAGATGTATAGAAAACACTTATAAAAAAATTGAGAATGAATCATGTCTTGGTTATACAAAGAATATTATTATGATTAGAAAAGCATCCCTATTAAAAAACCAACAAAACAAAACAAAAATAACCAACCAACAAACAACAATGAAAAACCAACCCAAACTGTTGAAAAATCACTTAACACTGCAAACTATTGTATGATGTATTTGGGACTATTTACTGAATATCTAATCCAAAACAGATTATCCCAGCATAAGAGAATAATCTGCTTAAAGAGTTCACCATGACATGGAAAGCCTTGGCCTCCTTTGACTTCTTTATTTGTGGACTAAATCTCCATTTAAAAGAAAAGGAAGGTGAGAGAAAAGCATCATTTTTCCCTGGGATGTCACATGAAGTGAATGCACAGCACGATCTTCTATTGCCAAAACTGGTAGAGAACATCCCTTTATACAGATTGCGTGGCTACTGTCAGCCTGTTCTATCCAGTTTTGTATTACTCAAACTTCTCCATAATAATAACTGTAAAAAAATAGTAAGAGTGGAATTATTCCATTGAAACCAGTGAGTTTGAGTTGATAGATGAGTGGTTGTAACAAAAAAAACCTGTAGTACGAGAAATCCACAATCCAAGTGTGTAAAAAGTGTGGCCCTAAGCAGTGAGTCAAGGGGTGAAAGAGTAGGATGTTTTGCACGTGGAATTTGGCATTTTGTAGCAGCAGTAAAAAGAAAAAAATATTCCTTCACACTAGAACTGATGAAAACAGGAATAAAATTAGGAAAAAATGAGACCCTTCCCACCATTCAGTCACCTTTTGGGATTCGAGAAACAATTGTTGTGTGTTTGGCACTCCTGTGCTGGTCCAGATCAAGCAAAACAGAGGGGGATACAGGGGTTTTCAAAGCATTTGAAGCTTCTATTGATTTCTGTTGCTTTCTGAAACTGATCTGGAGTTTAACACCAGCATTTTTGCCCTTTCTCAGATTCCCCTTGATTTATATCTTTTCTTACCCCCCCATCTTTTCATTCCTTGACTACCTTCCCGAAAAGGGTTTTGATTTAGCTAGTCAAGACTTTCAATTGCAACACTGCAGTGAGTCAGTGAACAAAAAAAGCCCAGCAAAATCGATGACTAAGGGCATAAAAAGATGAATTCTGGCACAGCAAACTGGAATGATTGAAAACTTACTGCACCAGATGCTCATTACGGACTCTGGTCATTTCTGCACAAAGTTATTTGGATTTTCTAAGAGCCATGAAGAAGAGAATTCAGTTAAATCAGCTGCAAAGGTGCTAATTGCCAGGAAGGTGGCAACCATTTTAAGCAACTGCATTTGCTGCTAGAGAAACACTTAGTCTATCCTAAAAATAGATTGATCTTGGTAATTGTGTGCCTTGGCTTTTATCGAGGAGTAAGAGCCACGTGTTAAGCTTTTGCTGCTCTAGCACATCTGCCAATAGGTCAGTGTAGAGAAGGTCCATCTTCCAGTTCTATTTTTCTGAATTTGTCTTATTCTACCTTCAAGAAAACAAAAATCCTTCATCAGAAATAGTAGTAACAAGGGTTTTTAGCTCACTTTAACTAACTTCTTCCATCCAAAGGACCTTCAAGCCAGAATTTTCTCGCATTCAAGAACAATCAAAACAAAAAAATTATCATCTCTAATCAAAACTTAATGGGAAACGTTTCAAGACAGACTTAATTTGTCAGGTATTCCAGTATTTTTGTTGCAGCTTAAATAATTTTTTAAAAGATTAAAAATGAAAACATATGATTACAATTGCCACTGGACCAAGCCACGTCAATTTTAAATACTTAATTATTTAGCACTAACATAGCAAACATTTTAGCACTATTTAATCCATGAAATAAGTTTAATAATATACAGTTTTATTCTGTACTGAGTCAGTTCTGCCCTCAAAGAATAGGAGAATTGCTTAGTGTAGGATCAAAGTCTCAATTACTTTTTCTTACTGTCCACTGAAACTACAAAGCAGTCAGGAATAATGAAGCTAACATGTATTGAAAAGGAGAAAGGAAAATTAAAATTTGCGGTAGGAACAATGATGAATAAATAGTAGAAAGAGCATTGTTATAAAACATTAAAGAGGGTGAAGTGAAAAGAAGGAATCCAGAAAGCTAGAGAAGAACATGTCAGAATTTGTCCAGGGAAGAGACAACAAGAGCAGAAAGTATGTTCATTCAAATATCATTTTCCCATTAAGGGTTCTATTAGTAGATTATGGGCACTGGATTAAGAAGAGACAGCATGTCACAAGAAAGTATAAATGAATTATATAAATTTATAATGTTGTATCAAGTGCAGTCACATAATTTTTAAAGGCAAAAATGAAATACTGAATGTCTAAATGAAGAGCAAGGAAATAGTGTAATAAAGTTTACCTTACAAGGAGGAGTAATAATTCACTTCAAAAAGAACCCCTCCAAACCACTAAAAATTATAAGTATATGGACTATAATAATAGCCAATAATTACAAACTAGTTCTACATGGAGTTTTTTCGCCTCTCTCCCATAAAAACCTCAAGAGTTCCTTATGCTGAATCCAGTTCAGAAAACGCACCCAGTGTTATGCCAGTGCTTTTATTGAACCAGACCAAGTTCAAGACAATTTTCCTGAATATATTCACAATAAGGGGGAAACATTTTATTAATAAACCATGCATAATATTATCAAAAAGGGCACTGTTTTTTCATTCTGTTTAATGGACTATATTACAGGCGTTCATGTCTGAAACCTGTTATTACTTCCCTAAAATAGCAGTAAGTGAAACAATCCCATTCATCCAGCTTGTTGAGTAGGGACAAAAGAAGTCAGTAAAGCCACTTGTCACATAGGAGTAAAAAAAAAAAGCCAAAAAGCACCAACAAACTCAAGCAGGCCTATATGACAGAAAAAATCCCTGAACCTTAAACAAATTTGTTACACATAAGTAAAAAGTGTAGACCTCTCTCTTTTTTCTTAATATTAGTGAATAATACTGAATTTCATTTTTCTCCTTTCCTGCAAGCTCTACAGAGCTAAACAGTAACCTACATAACATAAACATGCAATTTATTTGACAATAAATTAAAGCTCAGCTCATTGGCTATGGTTTTACAGACATGCTTACTAGACAGACTTTAACTAGGTACTTAGCCTGCAAAAAATTCATCCCTTGTAAACAACTGCAAATATTATGGAAAAATCTAAAATATTTTTATAGTAGAAATATTTAAAGAAGTATTCTAATATTGAAAAGCTAAGAGATACACAATACTGGGCATACTGTATCTATAGTACAGTAGGACAGGAAGGCAAAACTTCATGTAGAATTTTACTAAAGCTGTTGAAATGCAAGAGGTGAATCACTTGTGGATTTTTCGGAGAAAAAATACAACACGGAAAATAAAGTACACTTTAGTAGCAGTCCTATAATTTTTACTGCTCTAAATATTATTTGGAAAATATAAAAGTTTGGAAAATTGTCTTATTCAAACTAGATCTGGCCAGTGTTTGGCCAGAAGCACAGACAACACCACCCCACACCTGCATTAACAGCTTTTGATCTTCATCTTGAATTTGGAACAACCATGATTTGGCTGCTCTTCTGAGTGACACAGAAGAGCACCAGGATCTCAGGTCCCCACACACACACACAAGTTGCCTGGATCTGCTGACTGATCTCTGAAAAGCATCTTTGTTTCCTGTTGAAGCACCTGGCACTTGCCAAAAAGAAAATTCATAAATATTTGTCTCAAAGTTTCCACACAAGTAAGGAAACTACTAAACTATTTATCTGGTCCATCTTTTTCTATATTGCCTCACGTGTTTCTAGCAACACAGGAAGAAAAAAAAAAAAAAAAAAAAAAAGAAGACTGACACACACAGTTTCTGGAGAGAAATAACCAAAATAAGTCTTCTCTCATTCTCTGCAGAAAATATTAATATTTGTCCTTTCTAGCTTAAAAAAAAAAAAAAAAAAAAAAAAAAGAAACCAAACCAAAGAAACAAACAAAAACCTAAATGATCCACATAAAAATAAGGCATGGGAGGCAGTTGAAAAGGCATAAAATGGGCTTTACTAGATGAAAGCTGTAACACAGCAGAACAGAAAGAGCCTGGAGTGCGGAATGTGAGAGACAATAGCTCACTCACTGAATGGACACCCAACTAGCAGAGTTCTGTCAATCAGCCAATTTGGCTTGCTACTTGTCTCCATTGAAAGAGAATGTATGAACACCATGGAATTAAACATCCAGGTAGCCAGAGAGACATTCTGGCAACTTTATTACTCAGTAGTGTTAATTCTATCCTGATTCCTACATAGTGTAGAAACCAGACTCGAGTTTATCTGTGAGAACAAGTAGGAGCTTAATTGTTCAGCTGCCTTTCCTGAGCTAACCCAGACAGAAGTTTAACCTTTGTCCTCTGGAAGATGTGTACCTTCTGAAGTCAAAAAAGCCCAAATATTTTGCCTTATTTTATTGCTTTAACATCAAATGAAGGCTTTTTATATCAACACACTGTTTTAGCTCCCAGTGAATACCACTGCAGTGAGCTTATGTTCCCTCCTTGGCTTCTTATCATGTTACTCCTGCACAGCACTGCATCTTGCAAGTTGAATGAAGGATAATATATTTATATTGGAAGTCACATAGCATATTTTCTGTGCTATAAGTAATAAAACAAACACATAACAAGATGTTCAATTAAGCTTCAGATCATAGACAAAGCACATCATGCCCCTTAGCAACACCTTTCATTCACTGCATAGAAATATGCTGCAGACATGACAAATCTCGCTGAAGTTTCTCTTAGTAATTACTCTGCTTAATGCAAGTTGTCATTACATGGTAGCTTTGATATGGAGAAATATTTAGTGTCACAATACCTATGCACAAAGCTGCTAGAAATAAACATGAACTCTTTCAGCAGAGCTATCCATAAACACCACACTGTTCTCCTCTTTAAACTAGAACTCTGAGTGCTCTTTGCCCCACCATGGCCCACCTGGCCAACAAGCTGCAGCTCATCCCGTGTTTCTGGCCAGAATCAACCATGTCATCTACTTAAATAGCAGGTAACATGCACAAGAAACCCCAAGTAGAGCAATTTTCACATAAATAAGGTATACCACACAAAGAGGTAGTCCCTGTGAAGCTTAACTTGCCACTGTAAAGACTGATTTGTCACCTTTCAACAGAAAGCTACAAAACCAGCTGCAAGTTAAGGTGTGTTAGTCCACACCATAAATTACCAGTGATACTACATTGTGTCTAGTGTACACAGAAAACTCATCAATATACAAAAAAGTCAAAGCAGAAAACCCCACAGGAATAAAATCTGATTTTAAGCACATTACACAGACCTTCTTCTGCGTACACATATTAGCAAAAAAGGCATTTAAAGACTACAACAAAAGAACAACTTTTCTTCAGAGGTAGAAAAGTATAACTGGTCTCAACAAGTGTCGCAGATTCTGTGGAACAAATAATTTCATCTGTCATTGCTGAGATCTCAAAAGTGCTCCACAAGAAGTACTTCCATGTATAAAAATTTAAACCTATCAAGTCTCAGTGTTAGATTTCCTATTTTATTGTTTAACTTTGAAGTACAATGCAGACATTCTAAAGGATTTGTTTGCCCTATGAATAAAAGGGTAAATAATCAGCCTTTGTTTTAAATGAAGAATGCATGTTTGTCTAGAAGAGTAAAGAAACCCAAACAAACAAAAAACTAAAAACACCACCCCCCAAAAAAACCCCACCAAAGCCACCCCCCCAAACAAAACAATTAACCAGAAAAAACAGCTCCTAGAAAAAAAGTACAAGTAACAGGTTATCCAAACACTGTTTCTTCAGTTTATTTTACCTTCAATCAGAATAAAACAAGGCACAGTCACAGTGCTCAAAAGCCTACTAAATTCACATTTCATCTCAAACTGGGGCAAATAATGAAGTATTAAAGTTACCTGCAGATGAGAGAAAATCCTTTATCAAGGCATATCTGAAACACACCTTTTTCATCAGACATGGTCCTGACTGCTCAAATTGTTGAGGTACTTCAAAAATTGTGCAGCTTGGCTGAAGCTTGATTTTGTAGCTGTAGGAGAGGCAGCATGAATGCCATGTCCCTGTTTTTTTATAGGAGGTACAATGCCTGCTTTTGTGCCAGCTGAATTTGAAATCTTTTCAGCAAAAGATTTGGGAAGATGTTCCTGCTGTCATCACTTCTTTTCAGATTCAGGCATTTTATGGTTCAATTAACACCACAAGACAACCTTAAAGGTCTGAAGGAGGAAGGACAGGATGAGCAGTACGATGGAAGGATGGATATGCTCTGGTTTATATAACCAAATATCTAAGTAGTTTTAACTATAAACTAATGAGAAGTTCATATCAAGTTTTATGTGAACCAAAGAGAAATACCAACCTGGCTACAACAGGGGGGGTTAAAACTTTTTTTTTTTTTTTTAAACAGGGCAATAAAATGTCACCAATATTTACAAATGCAAGTGTTTTCCATTACTGCTGTACTTAGTAACACAAGCCTACTCAAAACAAGATATGAAGAATGGTTTCAGTATGTACACATAGGTGATGAAATTAATCAAGATGCCAGAAGACATCATGCCTGTAGAAGCTTTTTAAGGCAGTTATTTTAAAATGTAACATCTTATGAAGAGAATTCTATATTTAGATGGCATACTGTATCCATCCACACTTAGGAGTTACTTAATTGGCTAGCAATGAAAATAGCATTGGTATTTTCCAACTGATTTGTTCCTAATACTGTTTATTAACATACCTAAGTAAAGGTTCCACTGCATTTGGATTTGTTTTTAAACTTCATTAAATGAGATTCAGATTATTTATATAGAATATAAGATGAATACAGTCTATTTCTATATGTATGTCACCAAGATTTGGGTTAATTTCTATATCACCAAAGGCTTCTCCAAAAGCTAATTAATGCTGACATAAAAATGCCAGGTTTTTTAAAATACTGGTTTTATGTCAGCGATTACTTACAGAGTAAATATTTTTTTTTTAATTCCATATTAATATTCTTTTTCCTGGACTGGCTTATTCAAACCTACACTCCTAGATAGAATCTAACCTAGCAGATAAATGCAGGGCCTCAATATTTCCTCTTGTGAACTTGCTTTAAGTTTATTTATAAGATAAGTGCAACTGAGAAGAGTTCCCAGCAGTAGAATTGATACAGAGAGTAGACAAACTCCAGTCCAGTTACTTCATTTGGTAGATTTATATGTCCAGGTAGCTGGAAATTAATACAAAATACCTTTCAGGTTTTGGAAAATCAAGGTTTTCATCTAGAGGAAAACACAGCTCACTGTTTTCACAAGACATCTGAACTTCAAGGGTGTATTATTAGTTCTTGAAAAGTTAATCTGCTGTCTAAGAATATAAACTCAGACACACCTGAATACACAAAGTAACTATAAAACCTTTCTTTCACATTTTTAAGGACTGTTCTTAAGCATTTAAAGAAAAAGTATAGCAGATTTTTTCCTAACAACTTCTGCAGAAGAAATACAACTCCAAAGCATAATGTTGCCCATTAATAAAATTTGAAAATACAACACATTTATTCCTAACTGTAGTCGCCACAAGCACAAAACAGTTATCCAAATCTGTGAATTAATTTGCTGAATATGTGCAACTGTGAATTTTAGCCTTTCTTGTATGCTTGTTCCTATAAAAAACACAAATTTTGATATCTACAACTCTAAATGTTTAAAAGTCTCCCCTACATAATTTAAATGGCAAAGAGATACAACAATCAGAAAGTTCCATGAAAATGAGTAATGCCTCCAATCCAACTTGCCCTATTAAAATAGTTTTTCAAATCTGTTGCATGTTTTCATACCATGTTAATACAGCAGCCAATTACGACCCTGATTGAAACACCATTGCAGAAATTACTATAAATTATTCATTTTTGCTTGTGTGCTCATTAAAAAAAAAGAAAAACCAAACCAAAACAAAATAATATTCATCTTTTTTTTTTTTTACTTACCACCACATGCTACAGAAAAGCATTAAGCACACTGGAAAATCAGGAATTCTGTTAACCTTCAGGTACTCACCTAGGAAAAAGAAGAGAAATGCATAAGCAAACTTTGTGTGAGGAGGAAGATGACAATGCTAATTTGTAATTTACACAATAGGATCCCATGTTCATGAAATTCTTGAAACAAAATACCTTTAAATTCAAGTTTAAAGCAAAGAGATGGAATTATCTGACACAGAGAAGTGGAGCAAAAAACAAGAACTCGGGTAAAGTTGCATTTGTGTAAATTCTAACCAGCCTGTTGAGCTGCAGCACTGACACAACACTGTTCTGCTACCACAAGAGGAGTCTCAAAACCTTCTCAAACCAAAATGGATAAAGACTGTGTGTTCAGAATATGCTGCCCAAAGCAACATTTTAACAGAACACAGTTACAAAACTAATTAACTTTTGTGACTACTATAATAGCTTTCAAGGTTTCCAGTCCAGCCTGGTGAGAGATGCAAAGTTCTGCCTGATAAAATTTGACAGCTTTTCTTAACTGGCATATTTATATATTTTATCATATTCTCTATTCAACAGAATAGTGAACATGCTGTGCTTTAGGCAATGCCAAATGAATATTAATGATGATATGTTCTTCTAGATATTTAATGAATTCAGCATTTATTAATGAGTAGCATGAACAGAAAACAATTATATTTATTAGAATAAGTTTTCTTCATCAATGTACATGCTTAAGCCATATTTGTTTAAAAAAAGGCCTTAACTCTCCTGTATTTAAAATAGATAGAAAAAAAATAAAACCAAATTAAATAGCACCTTTACCAAGAATGATAATATCTTCCTTTAATATATTACACAAACTTGTATTGACTTTAGGAAAGGCTGTGCCTTTTCCAGTCTGGGAGATTTTGCCAATGAATTAAACTACAAAGGATGCAATAAAATGGAAGTTACGAGAAACTGAGCATACATGAACAACCTAAGGACATTATATTAGTGAAGAAACATAACAAGCAACATGATTTTTCCACAGTAGATTTAAAATGGTTAAAATGTCCCTATAAATAATGTTTTTGACACATAATTCACTTCAGTTTTTAATGTTGAAATACGAAGTACTTGGAATTGAATGCTGTCATTAGTCATCATCAATATCTGTTAAGATTTTTGTATATCTTTCCTTACCCACCCAGTGTGCAGAGTCACAACCATAAGGGATCTAAAATATAGTTCTTCAGAAATATCCCCCACAACACCCCAAAAGCATTGCAGCTGCTGGCTCAGGGGTGATAGTAATGACACATTTCAGTGCAGGGAGAGCCACTGACACATCCTGCAAATCTCTCTTTGGCACCTAGACTGCTTAATTGACAGTAAGGGGCAAAGTCATCCACAACAAGGAGGATACCCACGTGCAAGAATTTCTAGTGACTGTTAAATCTGCCTCTGGTTTTCAGAATGGAAATTCCAGTAATCCTACAGGGTAACAGCCAATCTTTAAACTGGTTTAAGACTGTATGTGTCAAGTTCTAAGACCTAAGTACAAGTCTACATGGAGATCTTGTCCTCTGCATTTTACTGTTTAAGAAGAGATTGCAGAAGAAATGTATGGCTGAAGGTCCAAGAGAGAGTGATGGAATCATTAAGGTTGGAAAAGACCTCCAAGATCATCAAGTCCAGCCTTCAACTGAATATCATCATAGCCACTGAAGGATATCATGAAATGCCACATCTACTCGTTCTCTGAATACTTCCAGGGATGGTGACTCCACCTCTTCCCTTGGCAGCCTGTTCCCAAGTTTAACGACCCTTGCAGGGAAGAAATTTTTCCAAATATCCAACCTGAACCTCTCCTGGCATAACTCAGAGCAATCTTTAGCAAGTAAAAAAAATAACACTAAAAAAACAAACTAACAAACAAAAACCCTTTGGGGAATAAAGACCTGAGGATTTCACTCCATACTCATGCAGAGAGAGGCTTAATTTCTGCCAATGGCTGATGGCTGTGGAACTTCCCAATGTAGCAGGTCAACAAATCAGCACGCATAAGGCAACTATTTATTTTTTATAACTTTTTAATACTATGTGTAAAAATCCTTTTAAATGCTGTCAGTACCAGCTGACAGCCCCCAAGTATATTTTCCAAACTAGCAATATTGTTAATCTAAGCTAGCAAGGATAAGATTTACTTAACTTTAGGACAACTCATGGCAGCAGCATAAAACACTCTAGTGAGACAAAGCTTTTTTTCCCTAAACAAGCAATTGAAAATCAACACAGATAGCATTTAAAATATTTACCATTACCATGTACTTTAATGGAACACATCGAATTTCTACTATGAAACCAACTCATGAAGTGCATATGTCTGCATCCAGTTACCGCAAGGGCAAACAACAAAGCCGTGCACTAGCAGAGAAAAGGTTTTTGGGGTTCTAAGATTTGCTAAATCGCTTTTGCTGCTGCAAAATTATTTACAGGAGATACTTTTCATTGTTAAAAAAAAAAAAAAATCACTCTTTTAAAAACAGCCCCTATACAGAAGTGTCATTTAAAAACAAAAAATACTTTTTTCAAGTCCTTCAAATTGCATCAGTGCTGCAGTGAAAAGTCTTCGAAGCAACTGCATTTTCCAATGTTATGCTTTTGTGATTTCCCAGCGTCAGACTATTAATGTGACAGCAAATTGTAGTCATTAGTCAAAAATAGTGAGCAAAATGGTTTACATGCCTAAAGTGACCTTGAGACTGTCTTGTACAATATTGATAGCCAAAACAATTGCTGTTTCATGATTGCTCCCGGGTAAATCAAATCATACTTCAATTTAAAAACTGAAATAAATCTGGTTTGTTTTTTTTTTTTTTTTATTATTTCTATACTGGTTTGTTACTTTCAAATGTATGTGGGATTATATAACATAAGTGTCAGAAATATTCCTAAAATGCTAGAAATATTCCTAAAATTCAAAGATCATTACTCAAATTTACCATGCTACAAGTATACAGGCACAGCAATTGTATTGGTATAGTACGGGATAACTATGCATTAAAATTACTGAGAAATAAAGATCTGTCCACACAATTGTTAACTGGAATACTCTATAAAGGCACTGTAATTCCAAAAGCACTGATCAGAAATGAAAGTCACACAGTTCTGGCTGAACTTGTCTTCTAACTTTTTATGTTCAGCGTATGACTTAATGTGACAGGGGAAGGGGGACACAACATGACACAAATCATCAATTTTACTTCATTATTTCTTTGGCAAATAGAAAAACAGATAAGTTTAAAAAAAAAAAAAAAAAAAGCGTGTCAGTGTTACTTTCCAGAGCAGAGAGGTGCATTTCATGACTACTGGAAACTATCCAAAAGTGACACAAGCAGCAATGGTTACTGCAAACTCCAAGATGGTTACAATGCACAAGGTTGTTCTGTCTAAAAGCAGCAAACATACCATATAGTAAAGCAGAACTAATAAGATCCACATAAGCTAAAAAGTACTGAAAATGAACTCTTCTAATATTTCCATTTTTCCTGCCCATTTTATCCCCCTCACTCCTCTCACTGCCAACATCCCATCAGACCCCTTTTTTTCAGATTTTACTGCCCTACTCTTGGAGTCATCCTTAGATATTTCACATGCTGGTATTTCCAAACTCTTTCTCTTGGTGAGAGTGAATTTCAATTCCTTTGAAGGTTTGTTTTTTTTTTTTTTTTGGCTCTCTAGTACTTTTCTGTGTAACTTAAGTAACACTGCAACCACCTTGTCTAACTTCACTGAAGGAAGATACACACGTGCTGAACAGCTTGCTCTGCTTGGGGATACACACACAGAAAGTAAATAGTTTTATTCCCAATTATAGTGGCATTCAATTGGACTTCTAGTTAATCTTATTGCCATCATGATAATTCCACTCCCAAAGACATACAATTAGCTTTCAAATGAAAGGACACTTGAAATAGCTTAGGCCAAATACCTTTATTTTCTTCAAAAGAAATAAAAATCATTTTACAAAGGTCAGTTATAGTAATTATTGAGCTTTTCAAAGGAACAGTGAAGATGTGTATATTTAATTCTAATGACATGGTTCCTTTGATATTTACATGAATACTTTTACCTAAAAGTAAATATATGCACGGTGTTAAAGACCAACCTTTCAAGCTTTTATCTCAGAAAAAAAAAAAAAATTCCTTAATTTTAAAGGTCAGGATTTTTTTTTTTTTTTTTTTTTTACCGGTAGCAATCTGTAAAAAACTTCACATAAAGCAAAGCAGCAGTTAAATTAGTCATTAAAGCACCAGGTTACTTTCTGTAAACATCTTTTCAGTGCAAGAGACAGAAAAATTACCTACTCAACACATGAGGTAATGGATGTGGAAGTTTAAAGAGAAAATATTCTGGGTCATGTGGGCTTCAACTGTAGAAAATCTAAAATTAAAGCTGAGGTGTACACCTAAAGCCAGAATTCAGCTGTCTGTATATGAAAAATGATGTGACAATTGCATATTAATAGAAGAGGTTAATTCCTGAAAACTTTCTAGTCAATTAAGCATTTAAGAAATCATTTAACTAATTGAAGTGAGTTCTTTATAAGACTACGAAAAATTGTTAAGAGGTATATTTCTTTTCTAATTATCTTCATACAGACTCTTCAAACTTCCAGTGCAATTAAGCTTAATGAAAACTTTAATGATTTAAAGACAAATGAACATCATTTCGGTTATCCTAGATAACATCTATCCTTCACAAAAGCCTGAGCAGTGATATTCTTCACTCAACTTCCACACACCAATGCTCTTCCAAAATGGATGACATCACTTAGCATCTCATCTTGGGTGAAGCTTAATTTAACTATTGATTTCATTTGCTTCTAACACTAATTATGGCAACAAGGCTGCAATTTTTTTCGTTAGCTACTATGTAGTTTTTCCATCAAACATTAAACACAGATTTTTTTTTTTTTTTGAGTAAACAACAGGTATTTGCCATTATTGATGTAGGAACTCTTTCCCTCACGCAAGAAACCAAGAAAACCACCAGTAAAGATGCACAATAGAAGAATTGTCATATGATATTCAAAATTCCATGAAATTCAGCATCAGTAGGGAAGACAGAGCATTTCTCTGAGAAACAGGAAACCTCTTCAAGCAGGGCTGAGATATCCATGACCAGGTACTAAAAGCCAGAGCCTGCTGTGGGTCATGACAAACAATCCTCAATTTAGTGACCTGCTTAGGAAACAAGAAGCTACTGACAAAGTAATGACCGAATACAACACTGTCAAACTCACTACTCAGCTCGCTCCTTCTGTGGCCAAGTCAACTAGTTCTTACAAGGTGATAAAACAACATATACAAAATAAAAACTAACTCAAGTTGAAATTAATTCAAAGTTGAAAGCTTTGCATTTGACCTACCTTAAACCACTTTCTAAATATTAAAAACTCCCTCCAGCAACTGCTTAAAAGCAAAGAGAATTATTTAGAAATATATTTTTGTGAATAATTACCTCGTGATATTTTGCATCATTTTCTTCAGAGATGCAAGGCTATTTTTGTGCTGTATTTCCCAAACAAAATGTGCTTCTTTTATCTATACACAATATGAATATTAGAAAGTAATTGCAATTATCAAAAGATCAAATGTATGATAGAATTAAAGTATTGGATCAAAGCTTTCACATTTTTGTCAAACACATTTGGAAACACACTCTGTAATTTAAGAGTATAAAAGAGCTCATGTATATTCAGACACAGCCAGATGAACACACACACAGAATGCTACAGAGGTGCTCTTGAAAGCACACTAGATCTGATACTTTAAAGTTTATATTTGTATTTCTAAGATCTCTGTATCACTGAAAAAACTCTTAGTCTAGTGACAATCACAGTAATATCAGCATCACACCAAAATGCATGCAGAGATTCATGAGTTTCTGCTTTCTGAAAGGTGACAGCACTTAAATTCAAAGATTAAAAAGGAGCCCAGGTTTTCTTTCCAGATTTAGTATTTACCATATTAAACTTCAAAACAAGACATGCAAATAAAACACACTAAAATTTATCGGTGTTGGGTCTTTAAGTATCATCTTCACGGTTTATTTTTTGACACATCTATAACTAAAGTAACAAACCTCTTTAAGTAATCCTGTGCTAACGGGAAGCTGACACGTATGACAAGTAAATAAGCTTATCTGAGCTGAGCTTTGTCTAGTCATTACTAAAAATTACAACCGATAAATAGCTTGCAAATGGTATATTAGACCTTTATACTCACTGCCAATCAAAACTGGGACTAGCATCTTAAGACAGAGACTGACATACCACATCATACCGTGATAATGATTCAAGACCATCGTTATTTAAAAGCTACTTTTCCAAAGGTTGTAAATATTTAAGTATTCATAAGGCATTCTTTACTTATTCTAATAAAAAAACAACAAGCCCTTCCTACCTTTTCAAAGCCAAGAGCAAAAGAAAAAAAAATAAACAAAGGAATCAATTCTCAAGAGGGCTTCTGTAACATAAGGTTTTATGTTAACCTTCCAGGTATTAATGTCATCTTGCTTTGTTTGTCACACCCACACTGGCTCCAGCAAAGTTTGGCACCCCTTGCAGACCACACTGTGGTGGTCCTGCATCCTACTGCATCTGTCACGAGGTGCAGATTGTTCCAACCACCAACACTGCTCCAACATGTGCCTTTTTGGGGCTCCAGGACAGCACAGACACCAGACCTATGTAATTTCAGCTACTTTCAGATTTCTGAGGCTTCTCCTGGCTTTACTGTTAAACCATGACCAATTTACCTCACTGGTACAGGCCAAAAGGGGAAAAAAAAGGGGTTTTTACATGTTTCAAGTGTTCTACCCATATTTAGTGTTGACACATTACTGTAAAAAAATATAAATACAGGTTTCTATTTTTGCCTATTGATTTCCACAGTACTTTCAGCTACAGGGATATGAGCAAGATTGATGAGGCTGAAGAAAGGGAAACGAGATCATATTTAAAAGTACAGATTACAAGCCAAAAAAGGTATTTCTTCATTCACCTTTAGATGTAACCACAAAAAAAAATCCATAGCACATACAACAGTTGCCCAATTCATCAATATATTACAGTCAAAACCACAACACTTTAAAAATCTTTGCTATTGCTTCCAAACTGCACAGTTTCACAAGTTATCTTTAATCACATGGGGAAAAAGGGGTAATTTGCTTTTCACCACACTAAACAGCATTCCCTTAGTGGAAAGACATCCACTGATGCCGAGCAATGTAATTTTTAAGTAATAAGTGATGTGTTTGCTGTTACAAATCTTCCCAGCACCTGGTGAAATGTGCAGCTGAGAAGGCCTAACAATTTAAAAATAACCGAAGCTTACTTTTAATTTCAAATAAAATAATCACCTGTATTTAGCATCACACATATTTAGACAAGCTGCCTGTCTCTGTTCCCAACCCTCTTTCCCTCTGTCACCTCGAACTCGTCGTTTTTCAATCCCAAATATGCAGATTCCTCCCCTCCCCCAGATAACTTGTCATTAAAACTGTCCAAAACTATAATTATTTCTGTAAACCTATTTATTATTAATCTTGCAAAATCTTCACAGGCATCACACTGTTACTGTTTGCTCATGTCATTCTGCTGCCAGCCCCGTTTTTCACTGCTGGTTTGATGCCATTTTTACCTACATGAGCCTCATTGCTCTGGTTGACCATTTCCATAGCACGGCAGGCCCAGACGTGCTCACTGCTTTTCTAGTTGTGTTTTGGGTTTCAAACATGTTATAAGGTTCACATCTTTTAGAACGTTTTAATGCAAGACCATAACAATTATTTAAAAAAAAATCGAAGTTATATAAATGTTTTAGAACGATAAATAGGTTTGACAGATCAAGGTTTTGATTTTTTTTCCCACCAAAAATGGAAAAAATTGTCTGTACCTGAAATTTTGAGGTCCTCACCTTTAAATGTTTTCAGATTTGAACACTTCAGTTATGTACAAAGTCTTGAAAACACACGATTAAATGGGTCCACCTAAGGTTTAAATAAGATGAAAAAGGAAAAAAAAAAAAAAAAAAAAACCAATCTTCCTGCCTTTCTGCTGAATTAGTTTTCTGCTGTGTATACATTTCGGTAACCAGTCAGTAAAAAAGGCATTTTTTTTCTTTATGCCTTTTACTTAACCTTCCTCCACTCCTTGGTTCTCCAATTTAAAGCATTGCTATACCTTTCTCCTCAGCATATCTGATACACCCCCTAAAATAATTCCTCTTCCCCCTACCCCTCCCCACTTCTGTTGTTAAAATTTGGTTCCAATCATGCTCCAGGAGATTTTTTTTTTTAAGATGTTGTTGAATTGAAGACCTTAATGGGTGAAATGTAAAAATAAAGCAAACCAAGTCTTCAACAACAACCATCACAGACTGTACATGATGACTGTTAGCAACAGCTCTTCCATATCCTGCGAATTTCCCAAAGCAAACTCATCACAGTGTATGAATTGCACCACCACAGAGAGATGCAAACACATCTAGAACACCAGAAGATTTGCAAATACAATCTATCCTGAATATAACGGAATTAACACCTTACTAAAGAGTGGGACAGGCTGAAACAAAATCTCCACCAAAAACACAAAGGCACAAACCAAAAATGTCCAGAAAAATAAACCTCTGCTACTAGAGGAAGAGGGAACTGTAAAATCATCTACTAGGGAAAGAGCTTCTGTCTCCCCACTGGTGAGCTGAACCTCACCACTTACAAAAAGCAAGGGAGTCATCCTTCTTTCCTTTCCTTCTCTTCATTTCCATGAAAATTTAATAGGCATCTAAAATCTAGTATTTTCTGCTGCAAATTTAATTGTTTCAACCTTATTTGACACTACCAGCAAGATTACCTGCACCCTCTCTCATAATTACTGTGAGAACTACAGCTTTCTTCCACTGCATTTCCAGTGACTACTGGGACCAAACTTCTGCTTTATTCCCTCCTTTCTTCTCTCATCAGCCTGCTTCTCACAAAAAGCACCCCAGATGATATACAGTTTGCTTTATTTTATTTCTGCCCCAGCACTTCCCCTTCAAAAATTGAATGAGATGCTCGATCTGGATCCATACAACCCATTGCCTCCCTATTTTCCAATCAATTCTTAAAAGCTGTTATTGTAGAAAATTAGTTTATTAATAACAGCAAAGTTTCAAGACTCAAGTGAGATCTTTTCCACACAGACCACGTTACCAAAGACTTAGAAGCCTTAAACGAAAACCAATAAGGAGCACAAACCTGCTACTCTGTTTCCTGCCTCTTTCCCCACTTGTCTTAACTTGTGGCTTGTTTATTTTTCTGGTAACTTCCTTTGGGCAAAAGAAACTGTTGTAGGGTTGAGGACAGTAGGTTTTGGGCTACAGACTTTTAGATCAATTACTTTATTTTTTTTCCAGTAGCACACTCCCAGGGGGAAGGAGTCAAAGCTCTATCCTCATGACAAGTCTGACAGATGCTGTTCAAAAACCATACTGCAAGATTACCGTGTCCACTTGGAAAGTCTTCTGTACTAAATCTGAACATAGAAACCTTTTAAGAGCTTATTTATTACATATAAAATGTGACTTGACATAACCTTCGAGTTGCTGCCATGCCAAACCAAGGGAAAAAAAAAAAAAAAAAACAACAAAAAAGAGACTGAAGTCAGTTTTGCAGACTTAGTTTTGGAATAGAAAAAAAACTCATTGTGAAAGGTATCAAGAAAACCATCAAAACAGTAAGCATATTTTCTAAGCTTAAGATCCCAGGCATTTTCACATCCAAGTGCTTAAAGAGGTCACTAAAATATCACTGTGGAAAGGCTACTTGGCAGGGTGGCTGCCTCACTAAGTGGTAAAATACAGTCAACAAAGTAAAAGATGAATTTAAAACAATTACTCTGGAAATACTACTCAAGCTTGAAGTACATTCAGTCAGTGGCTGAACTCACAACAGCCAAACTACATAACCCTGCAAGCACAAGAACAGCACAGCTGATCTCATGTTCTGAAGCTGCAGTCGGGCATGCAGATGTTTAAATTCTATGTCCACTAATTGACATGCTCCCTAGTGAACTATTACTTCATTATATTTTTCAGTGAAGCAAATTTTTTATTAGCTTTCCCTTATATTCTAATGTTACTGCACAAAGTAGGATGGTTTGACAAATACTCTGCAGAATTTCAGGTGCATTAGAATTTCGTCAAATTTAATAAATTGTTTAAGATGTTTTAGAGTTCTAGGTGAGCAGAAAAGTTTTATTCAAGTGGGTTTGGGGGTTTTCTTGTTTTGATATTTTTTATTTATTTTGAGTGGAACACATAACAGGACTAAAACTTACAGGGTCAGTTCAGGCTGGAAACTCAGTTTAACCTGAAACGTGATCAGGACTAGGTGTCATTTTACCAGATGATTTTTCTATGTGGAAAAACAAAATAAAAAACAAACAAGCAAATAAACAAAAACCCCAAAAGCAAAAAAAAAAAAAAAAACAAACACACAAAAAAAAAAAACAACCAACCAGACAAAACAAAAACAACAAACACCACAGGCAGGAAGTGAAATGTGGAAATGTGAATCTAGGTCTTCAGGGAAAGCCTCACAGGTTAAATACATTGCAACAGTCTTATTTCCTTAATCAGTATCAGAGGAGGTTTCCCTTTTTCCACCTATTGTAGACCAAGTCAAGCACTCCGGAAAAGGAATGAAAGGCAACAGTCCGCCTGCAGCTGGCCAGCACATCATCTCTGGTGCTCTGACAGGAAGCAAACAGATACAGGGGAAACCAGGACACTCACAGCTCCTGTGATTGTAAGTCCAAGGAAATCGCTCAAGCATGCGTATTGGTTTTGCTAAATATTGCCTTAAATGTTTGTGTTTGGTTTTTCATCTGTATAATTATATTTTGATGTGACTGATCGTTGTTATCAGTGCCTCAGAATCACCATTTCAGAAACTGGCCCAGGGTACCACCCAAGCATGAAAGAACACAATCCCATGCTTAGGCAGGGAAGACCTCAACAACTGAGACTCACAAAAGACAAGAGAGCCAGGAGTGAACTGCATTTCATTCCTGTGGCAGTTACAGAACACTGTTCAGAACACAATTAGGGCAGCAATGTAAGAAAAATGACTCCAAAATTAGAATATTCAAGTGTCAGTTGTGAGTCATGAACTGAAAGTTATGCTCAGGCACACTCCAAGATAGCGTAAAGGGATGTCATCTACAGATCTGCATCTTTCAATATAACTACCCCACAAAAAAGTGTACTTTATGCAAAGTATACCTCCTTTTAGTACTATTTGTTCCAAGAGCACATGTAATCATGTCCACAACTTGCCAGATTATGACCTCTTATGAAACAATCACTGTTTTTCTATCTTCAGATGTAAGTACATGACTTTTTCCATTAAAGAAAAGCAGTTCAGCTTATTTTGAATTTGGGGCTTATAATGGTTACCCACAATTCACTCAAAATTATTTATAATAGTTCCCCCACAGAAAAAAAAAAAAAGTATATGCCAAGAATTGAGAATCTATAATTTCAATAAATTCTGAATATTAATTAAAATTATCTTGAGTGCAAATGTATAAAAAGTATATATAAAAGTATATATAAAAAGATACTTAAAAACAGAACAAGAATTACAAGCTTGTAATTGTCCTGAAATGTCTGCCTAGATTCCAAAGACAGAAAAGGTGTCTCTAAATCAGGGTGGAATCACACAAGTGGAACAGCACGAACTAGTGTTAGTGAGAAAGTCATACAGTTCTGTGTCAAATTCATTGAGAATTCTCACAAATTTGAAAATCTCAAATGAAAATTCCCTGACAACACATATATACACACACAAGATACAAAGAATCAACTTTATTAGTAAATGTCCGGAGTTTCAGGAAAACTAGCACCGATGCCAGCTTGCAATAATCCCAAACAACTCAACCATGAAGTAAAGCAATAATTTAATCAACGGCTTTCCAGATCTCATTTCCTTCCACTACTTGAAGGGAAAAGTCTTAGAAGTAGATGCCATAGGGGCAGAGCCAGCTTCAGGTTAAATGGATCTGAATCACTGAATACCAACAAATTAATTGAAGTGGACTAACAAAGTCATTGCCCTTTAATGGTCAAAGCCACTACAGGTTAAATACAAACACATGCATTTAAAAATATTTGTTACTGCAAGTTTAGAAAATGTATCTGTGTGACATTTCTCTAACCTGTTAAGATACTCTGACTTTTAAAGCTAATAATCAAACATGGTATTTTAATTCTAAACTGATTAAATGTTTGCCAAAGGAAGTCAGCATTTTACATATGAAACACACATTACGTTTTGGTATTTTTAATCCAGTGGTATCTAAGAAGAATTAAAGAATTGAATCAAAATATGCAGAAAGTTACTTCTATGTGTATTTGGTGAAATCTACATCTCTGTTTTCCTAAGCACATTCTCCTGTTTTGCTTTAAACTGAACTTTAAATTGGAACAGGTTCTACTCCTTCACAAACTTTGTTGTTTAGAGTTACCTTTCTAAATGTTTGAAATTAGACATTGCTCTCCATTCTTTACAGGAACTGAAGAAATGCCAAGTCCTTAAAAAAAAAAAAAAAAAATTCCTCTACAGTTTCAAGTTTGAAAAAAAATTTTCCTCATCCCCCAAAAAAAAAAAAAAAAAGGTGAGCTGAGCTTTTGTTTCCTTCATAATATTCCAGATGCAGATGTGTAGCCTTGCCTACAGCTCCACAGATGCCTAAAATCACACTGACTGTGTTAAAGGCTACAAGAGACCAAAGCTAATGTGTCACACACCTTCTGTGCACTGTGCCTTTCATGCAAAGTACTCACCGTGTTTGAAAGTTAAACTCTGTGAATATCATTATCACAAAGTCTTTATGCCATTTAGCATGCAGACATTTCATATATTTCCAGTTTGGTAACTACAACAGGTAAGAGCAAGGTTCAGTAAACACGCCTTCAAATTAGGAGTTTAACTGCATTAGCATACTGATCTGACAAAGATAATTCAAAGGATGATTATGACTAAAACTAAATTCACGTTCCTTTAGAGTCCTGGAATTTAAATAAATAAAAATGTAAGAACCTGCTCCATGATGAATTATTCCATCTATGTATGCACGTTTAACTTGCTACTGAAATTGTAGAGCTTCAGTTCTTACAAGGAAGCTTTAAGGCAGAAATGTATGCCAGTGGTTCTGACAGCACAGAAAGAGAATTACATATAATAAGCAATTTTAACAGACAAAGTCATATCTGAAGTTTTCTAAATGAAATCTGAAGATACATTTCACTTCAAATCACAACATGCTATGAACCACTACCTTAGGGCAGTTAAGGAAAAACATTGAACCTGAGTTCTATAAATTCTCTGTTGATTTTCTGCTAATATACACAACTATTGCGATCTTAAAACAAGAACATTATTTTTAATAACCCTGTAATGAGCGGGAAAAAGGTAATAAAAAAAAGAATGGTATCTTTTGCATTTGGATGACTAATTAATTGCTTAAAATTTGTATTTGTAAAGACTTCCTGAAATATTTTAAATAGTATGTTTTGCCTGAATGCCTTTTGTTCTGTTTTTTTTGTTTTGTTTTTTTTTTGTTTTTTTTTTTTTTTGTTTTTGTTTTGTTTTGTTTTGTTTTTAAAGAAAAGGTTTAAAATCGTCTCATTTCAGCTTTCTTCTTACTACTTCTTCCTTATTCCTACTGCTGAAAAAGAATCCTACTTCGTTTTATAATAAGCTACTGGTTTAGTATATAGAGTTTGTTGGTTTGTTTATTTACTTAATTACTATTAAAATAGATTCCTGTAGTGGAATGACAAGTACAATATACCCATATCTTTATATAAAGTGACTGAAGAGATCTATTTAAGCACCAAATAAAGCAATAACTGACATAGAATCCACTTCATAAGCAAATACAAACTAAACTTCTCCAGACACATAAGTTAGTCTTAAGCACAATTTACTCAGTTTTCAATTAAAATAATTTTTTACAACTTTTCCCACAAGAGAACAATTCTGAAAGGAAAATTTAAACTAGTCAAATTTTACATTTGTTGATATTTCAAAACAGAACACTGAAATCCTTTAAAAAGTTCAAATGCTTAAAGCAATTTAGTAGAATTTTATGATCTTTTTCCCAACTAAATAAAATGTGTTCTGTCCGACAGAGCAATAAGGAATCTATGTCAGAGCAAAGACTTGAAGCTGAAAACACCTAGTAAATTATACATTTATACCAAGATTCAGCATTAAAACTTTATCAATTCCAAACATTTTTATGCCAATATGATTTATAAGTTTGAATGATTGACATAATAGTGAAGACTCTTCCATCAAATTATAACTTAGCATGATGTCTGAAATAACTTTTACAGGAACATTTCCTTGTTTAAGGAAATTTTCTCATCTCTTCTCTTCTCCATAGGCAGTTAGTTACACCTTCTGTTCCCCTGAATTTCCAAAGCATTATTTTAATATATTCTTTTTTTTATGTGTGTGATATCCTACAAGACTGACACACAAGTCCAAGGGCTTCAACAGAAAGTGAACAGATGTCTACAGTGATGCATGACAATCAAGCAGCACTGAATTACAATGTACACTTCTGGACTCACTGTAGTATTTCAATTAATAGGATGTTGGCAATAGTATATCCACATAGATTTCATCCAGTATTTGCCTCAAGAGACAGTTTTTGCTTTAGTCTCTAGAAGTTTAAAGCTAACTTCTCAGTTAAAGGGGAAAAAAAATAACACTTTTTAAAAGTAAAAATAATTATAGAAGCTATTTTAAAATCAGATTAATGGTTCCTGCCTGTAATGTTACATTAATAATGACATACTAATGATAAATGAATGCCACAAGTACCATAGTGTTTACTCTTGAGGAAAGCACTACTTTGCCACCTTCCACAGGAAAAAAAAAAAAAAAAATCAATAAAAAATTAGTCCTACATTACAGAAAACTCTTTTTTTCTCATAGCTACTGGAGAACTCTTGACTTGAATCAAGATCACAGTTTGGCACATGGAAATTCAACAACAGTGAAGCAGTGAATAAAAGTAAATAGGAATAACTGAAGCTCCCCTGGCTCTGCAAAGCCTGGAAATGTGGTTCTAGTGGATGTACACACTGAGACAATCCATCAGAAAAACAATAACCTTGTATCATTAGACAGGGGAGTCTGGTGAGCACACAAGAAAGGCAAGTTCTGAAGACCAGCCTCCTACACAGGAACCTATCACCCCAAGTATCTGCCTCACCTCCTTCCCCCAGAGTCTCACACTCTTCTAAAACCCTCCTCCAGACCCATCTCTAACTTCCCAAACTATCCTCTCTTGAACAAAAAAAGAGAGGAGCACTGGGAACTCCCAAACTGAAGGGGGCTTCACCTCGTCAGTTCATCCAGCAACCAAGTGAAAGACATTTTGAGGCAGCACCCAAACCCAACCTGGGACACCCTGCACAGTGACAGCTCATCTTCAGAGACGAAAGCAGAAACACCCACGAGGCAAGAGGTCACTGTCTAGGAAACAAAACCAGGTCTTGGTAGCACAAAGTCTCCACTACCAAACACAATCTTTCCAAGGCAGAGGAGTTCTGAGGAAGTGCTTCCAGACTGCCCAGGAATGCTTTGTCTCAGTGATGGCAAAGACTGAGAAGACAAAAAGAAAACCTCGACAAAAAATATCCCAATCACAACCAAAAACACTTTCTTTTTCATTCCTTTTTCACAATATATTAATTTGAGTATTTTTACCAAACCAGTTTGTTGAGATCCACTTGATTAACATCCAAGGAAATACTGAGTAATAAAGAATAAAGTATTTTCTGGAGTTTGGATTCTGGGTTTTGTGAGGCTTTCGGGTTTTTTTGGTGAGTTGTTTTTTTGGTTGGTTGTTTTTTGGGTTTCTTTTCCTTGGTTTTGATTTGTTTTTTTGGTTATTTGTTTTGTTTGGTGCTTTTTTTAAAAAAAGCTAGTATTATCTGAATTTTCTTAATTACTCTTGGCAAAGTAGGGGGTATCATCTTTAATTATTAGCTTGCTTACTGCCAAATTAAATATACTCTTCCACTGGAATTTCTATATACCCATTAATCTTGGACATAAAACCAAGTTGACCATGATTTCAAAACACAGTTATTAAAAATTTAATATTAATTTACTGTACCACCTAGTGCTTTTTAGAAAACAGATGGAAATGTTCTTTGTATAGAAAACAAGTATAGAAAAAAAGCAGTGCTTCTTTTGGCATTATATTATTACATGATATTTGAATGAATGCTACAATTATGCACAAAACACTACATACTGAACAAATGTTTTACATGTGACGTGGCTATTTATGTACAACGTTAATTTTAATGAGTGATTCTGTCATGGAAAAGAAAAATGTGTTCATGGTTCAATAAATGAGTCTGCTGATTAACCAGACCTGACAGATTTTAACCTCTGATGTTTTAATCCTCTGCCACTATCCATGATGCAATTTCAGCAAAGCTAAATATTTGAATTTCAGAGAATAAATTTTGTTTGCATCATCTGGAAAAAAAGCTTTATAGATCACCTTTTGCAAATTGCACCGCATTAAAAATTTATAAAACAAATTTGAAAACATGTATTCCAACTACTGGTTTATATACTTCAACTGAATTAATGTTCTATTTTTTATACAGGAACACATTACACATTCTAATTAACAGCTAAAAAAATTAACCTATCTCCAAGAATGCATAAACATTAAAAACACCTACAAAGTGTTGTCAGCAATATATGGGAGAATTTGCATGCACACCAAAAATGCATTCACAAATCCTTCATGCTGATAAATCTATTACTTTTTTTCCCATTCTCCCCTGTTTTCTTCTTCTAATTTCAACTTAAAAGTCAAAAAATATAAGTTTTTCTATAGTCCAGCATATCACAGTTGCTACCAGTAGCAAGCATGCAATCAATAGGATGTTTATTATACTGGAAATACGAAATTAACTTAATGATTATAAATACAGATTTGACTTATTAGGATATAACCACTAAAATAAGAGCTGAGGAAGACAACTTATGAGCACCAGACTGGGAAGATAATTTACCACTTTGAAGACCTTGAAAACCAGTTAAATATTCATATCCTTTAATTTATTCCTTCCTCCAATCTAAGAAGAATTGGCTGTAAGGTTTATTTTATTCTTATGAATTCTATTACATTGCACAAGTTCCCTTGTGCAACAAGGGAAGAACATTTTTTAAGCATTTGTAGTGAAAAAGGTCTGCTATTTTATTTTCAGGGAGAAAGTAGAGTTTGTCTCTTTTACAGCTGCAAGAATTCAGAAAGTAATACTTCTGTTCCTATTTTCTTACCATTGTTTTAGTAACTCAAGCTCACTCAAAAGATGCTACAGCACTTAAAGTATTCAACCTACTTGTTCTCAATACCTTACTCCTAGCCTCAAAGTGTTTCTGCATTTTCATCAGGCTCTTTTTTATCACTTAATTTGGTGAATGTTATTCAGATTTTCATATTCATATTTTAGGCTTCATAAATTTGTTCATATCAACAAAATAAACAACATTATGAGGAACTTTTTTTATGGGAAAAAAAGAAAAGCTACTTTTTAATAATGGGGAAAAGGCTTCTCAGTATATCTAGAAGCTATTAAAAACAAAGCAACTAAATAAATATATGTACACACACACAAAAATAAATTGAAGGAATGAGTGATTATCAATACCTATGTCCTGCTAATACCTGAAGTTCCTACTCAGGAAGGAAGCTTGTTTCTGCTGTTAGCTGGGTTCTGAACCAGCACAGAAAAACAATGATGTGTTTACTCTGAAGGGCTTTTAATTGTTTTCTTAGTTAACTTGGTGCTTAGATAACTTGCCTACCTTCCAGTTGAGAACATATTTTGGAGCGCTGATTTCATTAGTAGAAAGATGCAGAGATAATAACAGAAAGGAAGATTCAGAGAGCAGTTAATCTTTCACTGTATTATATAAACCTTCACTGTGTATCAATGAAGTAAACAAATACAGCAACCAACCCCCTCTTTTCACCAAGTAAGCTATTCTCTGAGGAAAACTTACTTCAAACTATTGTTTTCTCTGTTTACAAAATTAATTTTTCCACCTTTCCTTTTACTACAGCATGGTTCAGAACTACAAAACCTCCTAAAGATTTATCTAGTACAAGAAAAACAACTTTTTTTAAAGGCCTATTAAGCAATACTTTGAAGACTGACAGTACTGCTCACAAGGCTAACTGAAGGATGCTGTTCAAATGATAGTTTGAGAATTGGTTAAGTAAGTTTTCTTGGCTTTCCTACACAGAAAATTCAAGCACCACAGTCTTTCAAAAACTGCAAATGTATAATAATAGACAGATTTTGCTTTTGAATAGCTACCAATCTATACTAAGTGGTCAAAGTACGGGTGAAGTGGGAATTTAGAGCAACAGTTATTCTTCTTGAGTAGCCTAATTTCCTCTACAAGGAACATAAAACCAGCTGAAAATCGATCTCCATGTACTCAATCATGCCTCAAACAAATACCCAAAGAACAAATAAATTGAAATACAAGGTTTTTGTGACAGGGGCCTCTGCATTATCCCCACCTGTAACAACTTGCAGTTGAGGTACTTGGAGTTACAAACTGGCCTGAGTGGTCATTACGTAGATGTTGTGTCCTAGCTTGGAGTTCATGTCTGGGCAACTGCAATACTCAGAATCCTTGAAGTTGATTATAATTACTTGACTTGACAATAGGCACTTTCTTTAATTTTAAGCCAGTTGCCTGAGATTTTATTTATTTTATAGCCAAGTTGTTATTTTGTGAATCAAATATTTGTTCTTCTTGTCCATGTACTTTATAGTGCTACACTACTGAGTTATACCCTTCTCAGTTGCCTCTCTTCCAGGGGATGGTGCAGTACATTTAATCTCACCTGAAAGGGAAACCTTTCCAAAATTAACATTTTTTGTTATCCTGCTGTGTAACTTGCCTATTTTTAATTTATGACTTTCCAAGATAGTGTGGTTCATGAATTTACAATTATATACTGATCTTTTCCCTCGTTCCTGATTCCACTTCCCTTCTGAAATTCCATAATAGTAACTTAACACTAGGTTGACATTGTCAAGCAACTGCCTATAAAGTCTGTAACTACCTATAATGAGGGTTGTTGTTTTCTTTCAAGTAACAACAGTAGCTAATTTAGAGACTGTGATTACTATAGCATTAGATTATAAAGCTTATTTTTAACATGAGCATTAGTTTTTCAACTTCAATCTCCAGAACCCTCTAACTAGTCTAAAAACGATTAATGAGATCAATAAATTAATTCCTAGGAAGTACCTGGTGCACACCACAGGGAGTGCTGGATGCTGGATTACCAAGTTCTCACCCAAGCTGTTTTATCAGTCCCCAGCCTCAGCTGGACAGGGAGAGAAAATACAATGCAAGGCTCACTGGTCAAGACAAGGGCAGGGAGACATCCTTCACCACAGATATATTCTCTCTCCTTTCTCTGGCTGCAGTAACCCAGGATTTTTTTTTAATCCCTCCCTTCTCAGATACATTATCCCAGAGGTGCTGCCGATCACTGATGGACTTGACCTTGGCCAGCGACAGGTCTGTCTGGAGGCCAGCTGGTGTTTCCCCTGTTGAATACGGAACCTTCTGGCAGCTTCTCACAGAAGCCACCCCTGCAGCCCCCTCCAGCTACCAAAACCTTGCCACAGAAACCCAATACACCAGAGAGGGGGGAGGAGAAGTATCACACTTCACTATTAGCAGTCTCAGCCAGGCTTTGTGATTAAGGCAGCATGAAGATTGCACCACCTTCTCAAACGTGCAGGCTGTCCTTGAACTCTCTTTATCTCTGTCTAACATCTCTGCATTTATTAAACTTGTTCTCATGTGCCATTGCACTCTGGGCAGCTGGAGAGTTAGCAACTGAGTGCTCTAAAATTACGCTTAAGGGTTGCATGACTCAAAAAAATATACTGTGGAACAAGTGAGGATCGTCTCTGCATTAGGAATAAAATATTTTAAGATTCCATAATCTGATAATTTTGCAGTTTTCCTAGTAATTTAACTTCATGATTAGACTAAAAATACCACACAACTTTTTTTTCAAGTTCTCAGTGTCATGTCCATTTTTTTCATGATCCAGCCTTAAGGCTTTGAAAAGGGATGCCCCTGGACTTGACAAAGCAAGACAGAAAATCCCTTTCCAGGACAACAGAGTCTCACTCCAGGATCCCTGGCACACGCAAGTTACCTCCTACCCACATTGCCTAAATTCCACGCTGCTTAGAGACAGAAATACGTCTTGTATTTAACATTTGGGGGATATTTAATGGAGGGATGGACATAAGGCATCTTACTTTTCTCTTTTGCATGAAACCAGGTCTGAAATCCAGGCTGAAAGAAGTTGCTTTGTACATGAGCTCCCTTCACAACTACCAGCCCCTCTGATAAGTCGTTAGAAGCACTTTTGAATGCCTCTCTTATGAAACCAATTCCTAGGAAATTAAGAATCTCAGAACAAGGAGAAAGTACAATCAAACAGAAATAAAACTTTTATCTTGAATAAGCAAGGAGGAGTCATTCAGAACCAGTTCAAGGAGGGTTAAATAAAAAACCCCACAGAAAGTCAATGTTCACATTAGTGCTGTAATGGTACAGTTCTAGAGTGACTTAATTTAAAAACAAATTCTAGTTCCTAAAGTGAGCTGCTTTTATGTGAGCAAAGTGTTTTACTAAGGTAGAGTAGACTGACAGTTCCTGACACGGAACATCAAAACAAAAAAACAAAAAAAAATAAAATCACATTTGACTTAAAATAACAAATCTATGTAACGCAAGAAAAGGTGAGGATGGAATAAATATTATGGATTCATTTCTGCAGTGACCTCCATGCAAGCAGATACCTGCCACAGCCCTGATGTCAGTTCTGCTCCCCAGTGGCTCCTGGCTCTAATGGAACAAAGGAGACCAAATTTGGCATTATCAATGCAATAGTAAGAGATGAGTTTGCCTCCTACATGTTTGAAGTTCAGACTTTGACATATTTTAAGTGGATCTTAAAAGTTATTTAAATTAACCACTGAGCACTATTTCAGTAATGTGACTGCTGTTCTGGACATATATAGGAAGTAACATGAAATTAATTTATTAGATACCTAAGTTGTGATTCTGGACTATACAAAGATTTGTTGCAAAGCTTTTTTTCTCAGACAGGTGAATTTCCCTGAAGGCACAGTAGTGAGGATTTCTTTTTCTCTTCCAAAAAGAACATGTTTTTTTCTTTATCACTTACATTAGGAAGCTTGGAATATGAAAAAGCCATTAAATCAAATAGGGACAACAGTATTACATGACAACTACATACAGAATTCAAATAACTTATTCATGCATGAGAGCTTTCTTTTAAAAAAAAGAAACACCAAAAAAACCCACCACGCAGTACATAATTTTAATTTCTCAATAATGCAAGAAAAGCAAGTATTACACATATAAAAAGAATAGTACAGCAAACTAAGTTATGAAAACTACAAAAAAATTTATTATTAAAGAGGCTGATTTAAAAAAAAAACAACCACTGTATACAACAGCATACTGTTATGTCCCCATTATGTTTGATGTACTGAATGTAGCAATAAGTATAAATGCATTTAACTACTGTTCCTGTCTGGTGTGTATTTGGCTGCATTTCTATTGAACACCTGAAAAGGTTTTCAAAAGATACAGAAAAGAAATGAAGTGAAATAAGATGTACTGTATGCTATGAACAAAACAGTGACAGAGTTTCTCAAACAAAGCCTATTTGTATTAGGAATCCTTTTATATTCAAGTAAAATACTGCTAATAAATTCAAACCACAGACCTGCGAATGGTTCAATTCAGTCATTTTCTTGAACACCGCACAGCCAGACAGAATATTACGGATGCAGTTTAACTTAAATAAGGTACCACAAGGAAAGAGCAATCAATAAATAGCCCACTGCTAATCCATCCCAGCAAGAACTCCTTCCTTCCTTTTCTGCAGCTCCTCTGTTCCAGTTTGATGGAGGGACTAACAGGTCTGGCTTTAATGCAACCAAAACCCATCTGACAGTCACAGGAACACAAAAAGGGGCTGTTGTCCTTATAATACCCATGAAAGGTGTGGCCTCTGCAAAAACAAAGCAGCCAAGAGGATTAAGTGCCATGGTACTGTAAGGTGGCTCCTGTTTGGGTTCGTGAAGAACAGTCTTCCCCACTGGTGAGTTTACTGCACAGGTAAGTGAAGCTCACAGAGTTCCAAGGGTTTTCAAGACCTTCACACATCAACACCTTATAAGATGAAAGATGGGAGCAAGTAATTTCATCTCCCACCACATGAACTTCAACACCACCTACTTTAAAATCCCAAAGATCTGGAGTCATCAATGCAGGATGGTTAGGACAGGGGTTTAGAAGGTGTCCTGAATCAAACAGCAAGTTTTGTTTGTTTTCAGAGTTCTGTTCCAAACATCAGTAATTTTCCTTAAAGTCCTAAGATTGCTTAATACTCAAAATGAAGGAACATGTAGCCTTAGGCTGAAAAACCTTCTGCATATCATTATAGACACATGAACTGGGACCCATTCTCAATATTTTACCATGAATTCAATATTCAATCTAAGAAATGGTCTCTTGGATCAAGCCAATGGCCTACCCTAACCCAGTTCTGTCAGTTAAGTGGGACTCAAGTGAAAGCACACCAGCAATCTCTTTCCAGGATTCATTTCTTTTATACTCAACTGCTCAACTGGAAGTCTTCACAAACTGAGCAGACATGGCACCTCATTACATGGTTTAATGTGCATGGTGCTGCTTGGTCAGAGGTTGGACTTGATGATCTCAGAGGTCTTGTTCAATGTTAGGGATTCTGTGATGTACTACAAGGTATATCCCTGTCTAGACCTTTTGGTATTCTTTCATACCCATTGCCCACACATTCATGTAATCCCTTTTTCTACTTGCTGGTACCATCCTCCCACAAGTATCCTGTGGCAGCAACTTCCAAAAGCTCCCTAACCAGTGTAAACAAGTATTTTTGTTTCATCTGTTTTATACAGTTCCACTTATTTCATCAGATGCCCCTAGGACTGACATTATTTCCCAATCAGTTCTCCATTTTTCTGACCACTTTCATGAATTTCCAAACTTTAGCCCTATCCCTCACTCACTTCCAGCTGAAATGCTGAGGCTCCTCTGATCTCTCTTCATTGGCAGCTACTCCACACCCTTGATATTATCAGCTTTTTCCCTCCATGTTCCTTAATTTCACCAAATCACTCTTGAAATTAGGAGGACACAATTGCACACTGTGCTCAAAAGGATGGTGCATGAGTTTTTTAATATTGCCACAAAAAAACGGCCTGCATTTTCTTTAAGGAAAAGAAAAAAAAAACACAATCAAAACAAAACCCATTTTCAAAAGGGTAATTTAACTTGACTACTGTTGTCAGTCACTGTCATTGGTAATTGGGACAAAAGAATCAGAATTCATATGAACCATGTGAAAAAAGAGAAAGTTACTTTACCTAGATTGCCTTCTTGTTTCCAAGTCCTAGTAGGCTCTATGGTTTGGGAGAAGGGAGAACAATACTTCTTAAAAAAAATATATATTTAACGTCAGTTCTTTAAATCATTGAAACACAAGAAAATCCTATCACTCCCAGTTATTTCAGTTCTACCAATAAGGTTCAAACCAAAATATCAGATACAAACTTGGTTAAAATTTCAGAACATATCCTGCACAATAAAATCTTAAAATTTGGTCTTTCTGGAATTTGTCACTTTTTGACATATGATGAAGATGCAGTTTTGCAGTCACCTACATCTATTTTCCACTTACTGCAGTATTTAAAAGAATAAATCTCACCCTTGATGAAGTATACAATTGTATATAACTACCATAAGTCTTCATTTATAAAGTCCTATAGCAAATGGATTTCAATGTTTATAATCTATCCAAAAAAGATACCTAAGTAGATTGTATGGGGATAAAAACAACATTACTGAGCCAGAAAGTCATTTGTCAGGTTGTAGGCCAATGAAATCTCTTTTCATCTGTGAAGCGTGTACATAACATCACATTGGCTGATTGGCTTGGGTTTTATTCTCCTTTCATGTGAGGGGGTTTCCAATCACAACTTTGTCACAAAAATTAAGGCCCATAGAATTGCACAACTGCATTCAAGATTACTCAAAGACAGTGGGAACAGCAACCAAAGAGTCCTGATCAACCTACAAAGAAGTAAATCTAAAACTACTTCATCAAGTCTTTTTCTTACCTTCAAAGACATAGTGAGATATGTTTTTTATTAATACAAAAAAACCCTCATGAAATTATAAGAAAAAGTAATTGTCCTTAATAGTGGTGGTTGATGTAGCTATACCTAAGTTTCTATACAAATATTTACCTAGTGGATAGTAGATAGTTTATGCAAGTGAGTATTGTAATCCATTTAAATAACTGAAACTACTCCCTGCTGTAAATTAAACATATGCTGCAGATATCACAAATCTTGTTTCTCATTCTTACAACTACTAGAAAAAAGTTTCATTTCTATGGTGTTTGGAATCAGAAAGCACAACAGTCACAGAATACTTTACATGCACAGGTTCCTGGCATATTTCAAGCATTGCCATCCTTCGGGTGATAAAAGGTAGCAATCACTCTTTAACAGATGGGAAACCAAAAAAGGTCATGTGGCTTATTCTTAGTCATAGAGACAAAATTATCCTCATTTACAGCAAATGAAGTCAAGAGTGGCTTTAAAGCAAATGATCTTAACATTTCTTGGCTTCATAACCACTTATTTTAACTCTATTAAATTCACAAACAACGGAACTGAACCCACTATAAAAGATTCAGTAAAAGCTTCATATAGGCAGTCATTAGAAGACTAAAACCCAGGATGAGTGTGTTGTCTTTCACTTTCACAAATTTGGTAGTGTTTTCAGAAAGAAATACTAGCACAATAATTTATGCAGGCATAAAGTCTAGTGCCTTCAAACACAGAACGTGTACCCACTTGTGTTTGTGGTAACGTGACCCACGTTTATCAAAAGCAAACTCCTGACTGCCACAACTACAATATTAGACCAAAACAGCTTCATTCAACAGCACAAAAATGCAATGATAAGACTGCTCTTTGTGTTTTTTTGATAGTGTGAGTTCACCACGATCTGTGAGGTCACTGAAGTTTCCATATCACCGTTTGAAGAAGCCATGAAGGAAAAACATTCCAGACGTAAACACTTGCCTTCAAACTTCAGCATCCGAGATCTTTGTTCTCCCCACATTAAAAACAAACAGAAAACGCTACTCCATGTCATAGCTGACAATCAGTGCACTGAGAACACTGAGAACCACTACACACTAACTTCAATAAATTTGTGACTCTATTTATATTAATCTAAACATGATGTAATTTAACTCAGAGCAAATGGAATAGACTGTTCTCTGTTAAGCTCTTACATGCTACTCCTGTTCACGATCTTGGTGCCTTTTCCTGCCACACATTTTTACCAATTTGGACTGTCTGAATAGTCCCAAAGCCATTATAACCTGTCTGCTGTCACACAGACTGTAACTTCTGCAGATTTAATCCACTGTATCACCCCAGTCTAAAGCACAAAACATCAAGCTGAGCAACCAAACTGAAGTAATTCAGCCTCCTCTGGATTTTAATGGTGTATTTTCACTCAAAAAGCAAAAAGTAATCACACTCTGAACTGCAGCAACACTGCAGCTGCCAATTAAAGATACAGATGTGCTGAATCACATTGAATCACCTATGCAATTAGTCAGCAGGCCAAGCACAGGGAACAAACTGGAACCTCCGATAAAACCAATGGGAGTATTTAATTTCCTTCCCATTTATGCCAGTTCACAAGGTGGCCTAACAGACAAGCAAGGCATGAAGGAGAAATGACTCAAATGTCTGACTTGTATAAACTTCACTTCCAGAGTCACTGGTAGATGAGACTAAAGGAAAACAAATCCAAACAGAAGTAATGAATTTTTTTAAATTTGTTTCAGAAGTAACAAAAAAATTTCACCTGGGTAACTAGTCTCTGACATTTTCCCCTTAAGTAAGCCACCAAAACAAGAAAAAAAAAAAAAATATCAATATTATGGACAGGAAAAGCGTTATTCATCCATTTAGTATTCCTGCTTCTTTGGTGAATTTGTCTTTATGAACTGCAACCTGACCACAAACACTTAATGAAAGAACTCTCAGAAAATTCTCAGAATCACATATAAAAAAAAAACCTTTTTACATTATGCTGTATCCATGCAAGTAAAAAAACCCACACAACAAAAATGAAAAAACAACTAAAACCCCACAAACATCAACTAAGGATAGTCAGAAAATTTTGGTAAAACATCAGTTATAGCTACTTCTCATTCAAGCTGATTATATTAAAGGGGAAAAAAAAAAAAAAAAAAGCCTGTCATCTTATGAACCCTCCCTCCCATTTCAGGAAGTTAGGACTCAATTCCCAGCACAAAGTCACATATAATTCAACACTATATCAGCCTCTCAAAATGTAGTTTATAGCATTATAACTAAGGGGCAGTTAAATTGATTTTTAAATTCAGGTGAGAAATCAAGTTAACCTCAACCTCCTGGCAGACAAGTACATTCTAGGAGAGTAGGAAAAAAATATCTAAAGGTTTCTGTGGTTAACAGAAAACCCAGTTGCTAATGTAGACAACAAACAAGCAAACCAACTGAACCAAAGAGAACCTCACACATATCACTGTGGAAGTCCAAAGATCACATCTTCCAGGATGAGAGATCCTGTCCTTTCCCACCTGATGAGGATCCACTTACGATATATTTGCCACTTTCAGACTGTAATACTGTAATTCAGACACAGCAGGAACCATGTGGTTATTCTTCATGTCTCACAGTACAACCACCTCCATCCTCACGGGTCACCTCAAAAGGATCACAACACACTGGTCTGACCCTCAGACAGTGTAATATTCCCAGTAACATCAACAAAGCCACAAATGTGTCACACCCTAATTACAGTTCAATTTCCCTGCTTGATCTTTCTCTAGGACTCAGCAAACAAACAACTGAAAGGGTACAAGCCAAAACACAGCTAATATTTGCATTTTCTATATTTTCATTGTGATCGTGGCAATAGAAGTGTGGCTGTGGAACAAACAATACAAGTAAAAACTAATAAAATTAATTACTTGCAGAATACATCAAAGAAATTAACCTTTTGACACAACCCATCCATGAGAGCAAAAAACCTAGTGTGCATTTTTTCCTCTTATATCCACTTATCTCTTAGGAAGAACAGCATTGACAGCGAATGGGAACTTCAATTACAGGTCCAATTTACTTAAGAAGTGTGAAGATCACACTGAAAAATTGTAGGTATTTTTATGTGAAATTATATACACAGAATAAATGCTCTTGGTTTTCATAATGGCTAGACAGAGTATGAAAACCCTTTGAAGGCCAGGCTATTCAAAATGTTAAGGTTCAGAAAATCCAAAAGTATTAGTGGGCTTTCCAATATATTATTACTATTCCTGTTATTTACCTAAGAGTTTTATTTCTCTTGAGAAAATAAAAGTCAGACAGTGGCTGAATCACTTCACATCTCCCACGCTGGAAGGTTAAACCGCTGTTCAGAAGAAAGGTTTTCAGTTTTGGAAGAAAAAAAAAAGTCAGCTAGGAAGAGGACTTGGATTATCAGTAAAATCTCTCTGCAGAATTAGTTGAATATTTCAGGAAAACATGCTTTTAGAAAATAAATTTCTGAACAGGAGAATTAAGTAGTTCAAGAGACTGAGATTAATATAACCTATTGTTCAGGGAATCTACAAACGTGGACCACAACTTTAAAATTATTGCTGTCTATTTAAAAGCCTTCTAATTTGCCTGATAAAATCTAAATAAACTCAGGAATGAACATTGTCTCTTCTCATAAATCAACAACTGATCAAAGATGTTTTTCTTATTATTAGACACCAATTAAGTTTTAAGAGATTGTCCATGAATGAAACAAGAGCTATATAAGTGAATGATGCACCAAGTGTAAATGGTTTAAAGTAGTGTTCTGGGGAGGATTTAGTAACTCATTCTGGTTCAGAGTGGGAAAATTGGTTCATTACTCAGAAAACACAGTAAACCACTGGAGCTTTTATATATATATATAGATATGAACATATGTTTGTTTTCAATGGTATATTTTCTTCCTGAGACAAGTATGATCTCACCTAAAATCAAAAACAGTTTCTTGAAAGAACAGTCACACCGTAATGTTGTCCGCCACATAATTAAGAAAAATACCTCCCAATGCAAAAAAATATTTTTAACCTGAAATAGGTATGTTTGCTTATCTCTGAGATCACTAAAAACACGACAAATACTGCATTAATGTATTCTTGGTAAGGATTGGGGCCCACACACAGTATGAAGTCTAGAAATCCAGTCACAATCTGAGAACATTCGAATCTACCATTAAAAAAAAAAAAAAAAAGAGGAAAAAATCCAACACACACATAAATAACTTGACATGGAATTGAATCACGTTCAAGACTCCATGTTAATTTATGGTGCATTTCTATGTTGGACATTATATATAGATTTCTGTATTTTGATGTTTACTTGAGGATTAACTACTTCATAAATGTAAATCACCAGGTAAATCACCAGAACAACACTGACACATCCTCTCAATTAGGGAAATAAGCCTCCATCAGCCTATTCTTTCCTCTTAGCTAAGATTATAACACATATTGATACACCAGCACTTATTTATCAACATGCTCTCAAGTTAATTGTTTGCTTACACAATACCTAGAGCAAAGATACAAGGAGGCCAGTACATGTTGGCACTTGAATTTCCATACATTTGTATTTAAGCCCTGTTATGTAGGCTGAAATCACACACACTGATTATATATGAGCAGACATCTTATCCTTAAATTATAAATTAGAATGACAGTCAACCTGTACCCTAAAATTCAAGCACAGAAACATTAATGAAGCCTCACTGGAATGGACAGATCAGCACATCAGTAATTCAGAGTGTTTCCTGATGGTTTATTTCACATCAACAAATTCTGTTAGTCAGCTTGGCAAATAACATCCACAGAAACACGTACAAAAAACCCTGATACATTCTAAAACTCTACCCAAAAAATTAAAGTTTCAGCTGTTAGAAAAAAATCTGAAGCATTTTTCTTCACTGCTGCCTAAGGATACCTTCGATTACAACTAATTTTGTTCTGAAAAAAGAAGCAGGATTTCTTGGTCTGGCCTGGATTTTTTTTTTTTTTTTTTAATATATCTACAGCAAGTGTATAAAAAGTGCTTCCACTATTTGTACATATACCTACTTCATCACGTTTATCATCAGCATTGTGTGACTGCTGTGCATTCCTCTGGGATTATACAAATTTGGAAAATCTGTTTTACCGCTTTTGTTGACAGTACAACTCCATGTGAAAGTACACAAACATAGAACTGATTGTTTCTGTGCCATTTCTCCAGTTGGCTTTGCAGGAGATCTCCTTACACTAATCCCTTAAAAGCTGCTTAGGGAGAAAAAAACCAAAAAAAACCACAAACCACCCCCCTCCCTCACCTCAAGTTGTTTAAGACAAATATAAATACAAACTATAATTTCTGAGGACTTCTATAGGAGCAACCTGATAGTCATCCATTCAATCTCTTGCTGTGATAAGAAAATTTCAGTTAAATACTGCAAGTCAGGTCCTTAAAAACATGGAGCTGATGTCTCTTGTGAGTCACACAAGATTTGTTGTACCTCTTGAAATAGGTACTATGATGTTCATAACATGGAAGTGCAGCACAAGCAGGATGCCCTCTCTCAGCCTACCACTTTTACAACTATTTTCTAGCTAACTTCATCTCATAATAGTTTCAACTACCTCATTTTCATTTGTGTGACATAGCCTACAGGACTTCAAAAGGATAACAGAAGTCATACCCTGTTTCATCAAAAATGTATTTTTATCAAAATTGCTTTTGTTCAGAATGGTTAGAAAATATTATCTATCTTGCTGAGTTTCAAAACACTTGACTGGGATTTTTCTATTTTGCTAAAACTTTTCTGGTTTTTTCTTACAATTTTGATGTATTTCAGTTTATAATGTTTTGAGTTTTCAAAATCAAATCTGAATGATTCAACATCACTTAGGCAAAAATCCTTCAATACACCCAGAATTAAACTATTAGGGTATTATTTCTATGGTAAACAATTTTCGTCCTGAATTGGAGTGGCAATTAAAAAACAGGATTTCCTATGGAACAATAATTGATTTCAAAATCATTGTGCCAGAAACTGCCCAGAAAAAACAGTGATTTCTTTCTATTCCCTCTTAAATTTGCTTCCCAGTCATTCATGCCTGTCATCTACATGGCATCTTTGACTATACTCTCGAGGTTCTCTGAAGCTGCAGGAGCATCCACATTTTACCAACTTGTTTTTGATCTGTGGCAACGCTCTTCCGAGAACCCTGCAGATATGTGCCCTGTTACAATCTTTTGTTTTTCCCAATCTAAATTAAGTACATAAGACAACAATTTTGCCATCTCACAAAGTTACACGAAATCATTTTGGCTACAGTTGAGAGACTTCATGGTAAAGGACCCAAAAGTAAAATATCAACTGTTCTTTTATCTAAGAAAAAGCAAGGGAAAAAAACAAAAAGAAATAAAGCATCACAAGGTGGAACACAGTACATTGAAGCTATAGCATTGAAGTTGGTGTGCTTTGGTAATGCTTACCAACTGCAATATTCTAATTACAGGTATAATTAATTAGCAGACAGAAACAAACACTTGTCCTGCTTCTCCTCTAGAGAGCACAAAACCCCCACCCGTTTACATTCAAGGGTGCCAAGCAAATGTACACACAACAAAAAGAAAATCAAAGTAACAGATACTCAAGGATTTCACTCAGTCCCTGGGAGAAGCAGTGGCTTAGTTGTCACACCTACTCTACTCAAGGCACGTGAAGGATTGAACATGGGCTCAAGGAGTGAATAAATTCCTTCTCTCGAGAACAGCAGCAGCGTTCCACGTTGATATGCACTGCAGTTGCCAAGGGGTAACAGAGAGCCACACTGTCAGTGTGCAATGCAGTTTGGCTTTTCTCCCAGTCCTACCTGAAATGACCCTGTGCAGGCTGTCAGTCAACCCGGCTGAGTGACACCTCCCAGGGCAGGAAACCCCGGTGCACAGTAAGGATTGTTAACAGCAGCCCATGGAAGGTCTGCCACTGCTGTGCACAACCTTTAGATGCAAAGGTGACTGAATTTGCCAGTAGGCTACAGGAGAGGGGTTGAGTCCCCCCCCAAACACCTACTAACAGTGGAATGTTTTAAGGTCTCAGTGATTATTATTTCGAGAGTGCTCTTGGTTCTTCAGAGTTCAGCACTGCAGGATGTGAAGGTGGCAACACTAAATCCACAGCAGATCTCATTTCAGGAGGCCACCTGGCCAAAGCATCCACATTAAGGCTTGCTCTTACATATAATCAGCAACACTTCTCAATCACATTCAGAGCTCTTGGTTCCACCAGATCCGTCACTTTTAACTCCTGCAGACCACAGGCACTGTTTCACACACAGAGTGCTAATCCAGGTCAAAATGATGGACCAAACAAACAAAAACAAAAAAACCACAAACAAACAAACAAAAAAGAAACAAACAAAAACAAAACAAAAAAACCCACAACACATTACTTGGCAAATTCTGCCTTCATCACAGCCAGATCATGGAGCAGAGCAAGACACCATCATGCACCTGTCCTTTTAGTCTGAGAACACAGTCACCATATGGCAGCCCATTCATCTTCCCCCTTTGCTCACTCTGGTTCCTTCTCTTCTCCCACCCTTACTCCAAGGTCAAACTTGCTTTTAACTGGTCACTAACATGGCTTTTGCTGATGCTATGTAACCTGCTACCAGCCATTTTCATTTTCTGCTAGTACAGTGGACAAAAAACCTAATACTTTCTACTTAGGTGGTTAACAGATGGATTCACCTTGGGATGCTGGGCAAAAAAGGCCTTCCCAAGCCTGAACAGTTCAGATTGGTGCAGGCTGCTCATGAAAGAGCACACTGTGTTTGTAAGCTATTACTGAGTATTACTCCCTCCTACCTCAGGCTTCTTGTCATTCCCTTCCTTCTTTAAAGCACTGACAGCACATAAATGCACACATCTTCCATCTTCTCTAAGGAGGATTTTCTTTTCCAGTTTTCCTATCTCATCTCTAGTAATAAACTGGTATTTATGTGCATTAAACAGTGAGAGGGCACAGAGTGTCCAAGAGAGGAGCTTGCTGTTAGTAGATACTTAGCTTGACATTGAGCAAATCACTTAATATCCCCCTTGTCTCAAAATCCTCACCTGAAAAATATTAATAACATTTTGATTTTGAGAGTTTCAGCAGACACAAAGAAAAATGAAATATAGGTTTATGATTGAAGAAAAAATGTTAATAGATGACCATCATATTAAAAATTCAAACTGATCTGATATGAAAGCACAGTGTTGCTTGACCAATCTCAACTTTTCTGGACTGAAATAACTACATCAGAAAAGGCACTGAGTAAGAGAAACAGCTGCAACACAGCATTCCTATTGCATGTACTTGTCCTACTTACTTAACACTGTATTTATGGGAAGGAAGGAGATCTATTTGAGAGCACTGCTTTACAGGCAAAGAGAAAAATAAGGATAATAAAGAAACTAAGGGCATTTACCTAGCCTCAGTGTTTCTTGCTCCAAATAAAAAAAAAAAAAAAAAAAAAGCAAACTGTTGCAGAGCAGGAATGTACAAGAGCTGGCTTTCAAAATGTTAGCTCAGAATATCAAACTTAGCCCACACACTCGCTGGAGCTCAAGGCAAGCTCAAGTCAGCTTCTTATGAACACATTGGCTCAGTGAAAGGCAGGAAGGTAAATTAAATCACTATCCATACTTACAGACCTATGTGTAGGTTACACATCTTTCCTTAAAATTCATTCAATAAGCCTCCTAAAATGGAAGAGGCAACCTCTTTTTTTACCCCCTAGAACTCTACCCCACTTCTAAAACATCATGAAGTGGGACAGTCACAGATTCACTACAGTGTCTCTGGGGTCTTTTGCAGCTTCTTAGAATACTAAAAAGACAAAGTCCTCTTCAAGTGAGAAATTGTTCATTAAATTAATAATACTTTAAAATTACAAGCTTAAAAATACTTTAAAATTACTGGTACCTGTTAAAATTAACAGTGCAACTGCTCTCAACAGTTACTAAAATTAATCAGTATCTGTAATATTCAAGTTAAAGAATTCACTTTATTATATCATTATTCAAACAGAAACAAACAAACAAAACAAAAAAAAAGCAAAGGCTGGGAAGAGGTGGGAGCAAGGACAATTTAACTCTCCTGGGGAATGACTTAAAAACTTCCTGGCCCACTTTCCAGCAGGACAAAGAGATAGGAAGTGGTGTTATTTCTCCTTGCTCATTGTAATTTCTACTAGCTGGGTCACACTGGCCACAGAGACAATCTGGGGCTAACAGACTGCATACACAAAACTCGAAAAAAACAGCCAAAACACAACAAAAACCCAACAAACAAACAAAAAAACCCGAATCTAAAATCCCACAACACACCATGAAAAAAAACCCCAAAAAACCAAAACACAAAACAAAAACACCCCCACAAAATGCAAAAAACGCCGTAATTATTCTAAGTGGAGATGTCTTTGGGTTTACTTCCTTTAAAATGAACTTTAGACTTATCACTAAAAAACTTTTGAGTTGTTTTTCTATTCACTGAATCAAATTTCCACACAAAAAAAATTTGTGTACACTTTCAATTCCTTCAATAGGGACTGACTTCACTGTAAAATAGTTTTTTTAAAAAATTTAAAAAAACCTGGTGAATAAAGAAGAGCTATTAGATTTCTGTCTATTTTCAAGAAATATGGAAAAAAAACCCCACCATTCTGTTTTCAGTGTTCTAGTATTCTAAATTAAGGATTAAGAACCTCCAAATGTCATTAGCATAGAAAATTTTACAGTGTAAGTGACCAATTTAGTATTCATGCTGAGCACTGGATACGTCTTAGCAGCTTCTATTGTACATTTCATAGAGCAATAAAAAAAAATTTCTTCACTAGTCACTGGAGTGAAGCAGGAATACTCATATTTTCACATTTGTGGGTATCTTACAATACTAAATAGTCTCCAAATGAAGCAATTTACATACATTTATCCATGTAGAGATTATGGCCAACTATTACCAGCAGAAGAAGCTGATGATGTCTTCTCCCAATTATTTTTTATTAGAAACTCTCAAGGGATTATAAAATCCAATATTCACAAAGGTTTCTAAACTGGAAACACAGAATTTCCATTTACCAGCCTTAGTCTCCATTTAAAGCTGCTCTTTGCTACAGTTTTGTGCACCTTCTTCCTCAGCTACCCAGGAGTGTTCTTTTTTCAGACATAATTAGATCACCATAAATCATATTGTACTACTGTAGAACTGCAGAGATTTTGAGGCAATGAAAATCCTTTCCACCACCTTCTTCCCTACTCTCCCTTTTTTTCTTTTTTTACAGTATTAACCTTTAGGTGCTCCCTAAATCTCACAGCAGACCATCTGATGCTTCTCAGATAAATGAGTATATTTAAGCAGGGAGTTACAACAACCCTATTAGAATAGGTACAACAATTAAAAATACCCTTTTTTTTTTAAAACTTGGTCTTCCCTGTATCTCTTCAAGGGACACATTAAGAAAGGGGATAATATAAATATAAGCTGTAGAACATGTAGCTAACCATGACATTGTATGCACTGCTCAGTTCCATTCTGCCTGTGTGCATTAGCAAGGCTTCCTGCTGGGGAATTACCCTTGCACTAATTTCCTCCTCACGAGGAGGAACAACATTATCATGAACTACAGCTCATTAGAGAAGCAAGAAGAAACTTTGAACAGTGACTTTCAAAGAAAAAAAGCACCAACAAAACCACACTCCCAAACCAAAACTAAGTCAACTTCCACCCCCCAAAAAACCCCAACAAAAAGCTAATTCCTCCAGTTTTGTTTTGCCTTTTTTTTTTTTTTTTGTAGGTTCTGATAAAACAAAGCCCTTGTGAAGACAATTACCTTGGATTTCAGTACAGTAGGTGGAACAGGGTACATAGAAGCTTTTGTTTTGTTTTTTGTATAATAATCTGGATACACTTCCTGTGATCTCACTGGCAATTCTAACTTCATACATCATGGACAGTGAAGTCCAGCTAAGAATAAGGAATCTAAAATGTTTCTATTAATACTGATGCCTGTACATCTGTTGGGCAGGAAAACTGAGTTGACATATTCAGGCTCGGATACAGAAATTCCTTAACCATAATGTTGATTTTTGGTCCATAATGTCTGCAGGTTGCACTACAGAAAAGAGCAACTCTAAGTTACACACATACAGGGGCACAGGCCTACACAAGAACTCAAATTCATGAAACAGATAGTCAGAGATGCAAGAATTGGGAAATTGTTTACATTTTCTCTAGACCAAGAACAAATTTGAAGTAATAATGCAATGCGATCCAACAACACTAAGGTGATTTTTCTGTGGTTAGGTTGTAACAACTGATTTTTGAAATCCACAGAAATAAAAACACCACTTATAAAAACCAGCTTGACAGATGTTCCTGAAGTTCTTGGGTATCCCATAAGTTCTTTCCCTAGTTAGAATTATTTGTATGTAACTAAATAATATCAGCCTGAGCTCTGTATGACATCACCTAGCAAGTCTTCTGTTTTTTCCCAAGAAGTCACTGTTCTTCAGAAGGCAGGGAACATTTGTGGGAGGTTGATAACCAAGGAAGCCCCACACAACATTTGACTCATCCAAAACTTCAGCAGAGGCAGGGTAGAAGATACAATTTAACAGAGCTCCAGAAAAGCAGCTTCATCCTAGAAAGAATGCAGTGAGGTCGTGGATCATATTGCTGGCCATTTCTAGCACACCAGAAAAAAAAAAGGCAGATAAATATTTAATTTTTACACTTGGCTCACTCCCAGTGCTCTAGGGCAGTCTCATCCTAAACCTGATTGAGTTTAGTGCTTCAATTCTTTTTTACTCCATACACTTCGTTTTACTTTCAATTTTAGAGACATTTCTTTCAGAAGAGCTGCCTGCTGGAACAGTGTCTGCTTTGAAGCACAACAGCAGCTGACAACCCTACCAAAATATGGCCTATGTGGTTTGTACTTGCTTTGCCTTTTGCTACTCAGAGTGCAACACGTCTTGCAACTGTTCCTAAAGACAGGCCACACAGTGTTGCTTGCAATGGCAATATAGACATAAGAAATATGTCTCTGAATAAGAGACATGAGTCTATCTAAGATAGATAGCATGATAAGAGCTGCTCTGGAGCTAAACCCAGTAACTGAGGAGGAAGGAGACTATGCATCAGACTAAAACACCCTTAATTTTCAGTAAGTTTTACAATACTTTAATTCTCATATAAAAACAAGCCAGAAATTCAGGACAGACTACAGGAGCTATAGTAAGCATTTGGGAGGCCTGAGCTCAAAGCCTGCATTATGAATACCCTGTAACCACATGTACCAGATAAAAACACTTGAGTAGCACTCACAAAGCCACCAAAATGTCTCAGATGCTTCTGAACTCAGTTTTCTTTCAGACAGGCATATTTGCAGGGCTCATTCTGCATCTGGTTACCATGCAATCTCATCCAGGTTTATATGAAATAATTCTCATCTGAAAATCCTATGAAAGACCACGCCCCAAATGATCACCTGCATTTAAGGAACAGTAAATAGAAATCAGTGTTTTCCTGACCTGACACATAAAGCTTCTGCACTGGACTTGTGCTGCATGTAAACAGTTCTCAATCTACAAACGATGGTTTAGATCCATCCAAATTAATCTAAAAGCAAGCCCATATGAAATGCAGCTTCAGAGTTTGAGAAAATAAACCTAGAACATGAGTTTCACAAAGGCAGAACTACCCAGCCATTCTGTGTTCTAACCTTCTCTTTTAAAGCATGGCTGAGAGACAGGTCAAAAGAGAAAAAAACACAACAGCTGACTGTGCAAAAGTGTCACGACTTTGCAGACAAACATGCTTTGTTGGCTAATAATACTCTTCATACTCCAGGGAGAATTGCTACCTATGCAAAATCCTTGAGATTCAAGATCAGCCTAGGAGAAACCCAAACAGTGTCAGCAAGAACATGTGCAGAAATCCAAAAGGTCACATCAAATGTTTAACTATGAAAGACACACATGTGAAAGGAGAATCTGCAAAATCAAACAGCACTGAATCTGTGTGTCCCAGAGACCACTCAAGGAAAGCAAAGAGAAAAACCAAATAGAAGAAAAGCAGCCACAGCATGTGAGTCATCATGGTCCAAAAATCCTGCCAAGGATCAGTAATATCTCACTAAAAACTCCAAATTCTAACTAATCGTATTAACTTAGTCATTAGATGCTGTCAATGGGTAATTAAATATATTTGCAGGTTTTGCAGCCTTAAGCACAAGGAATGGGCATTCATCCAGGTAACCAAATGTTCACAGAGGGAGGCATCAGCTTTTTCATAGAAGTATCTTTCAGTAAAATTGTTTCATGTACCCAACTGTAGCACCAATTCTTTTTCACCCCTTCAGTACTTTGCCATGGATCCTTGAATCTTTTTCCATATTTTACAGAAATAAAAAAAGCTGTTTGGGTAGGTGACTTGTTTTAAAAAGAAGCCATTTAGATGAGGAGAGAAAAAAAAAAACCTGAACACTGAATGCAGTATTTTCCACGTTCACAGAATGATACTGCATTTCTTAAAACTAAACAAGGTTAACATGCAAAAAAAAGTATAAAGCACAGTCATCATGTTAATTTTCCACAATTTTTTTATTTTTAACTACGGTAATTTGACTATGAAGAATATTAAAACATTAGTGTTTCACTTCATGAAAACATACCTATTTTTGAGAATATCTACTATTCTTGAGGGGAAATATTATGCCTCTTTTCTACATGGACTACAGAATATGGTCCTGCACGAAGCTGTCATTATGAGGCAATAAAATTTTATTAACAAAATAATGGACTTTCCATTTAGATACATCGAGCCCAGAACAATTATGGAGTGCTCAGTTTGAGTTCTTCACACCAACAGCTTTCAAAACAGAAGGTAAAAAAATGTAGTCAGTTTTATGACACCAAGGTGTACATGGGCACTGTCGTTAATACAAAGGAATCACGCAGATTGAAGCTTTCAGGAGGACAAGAACTGTAAGAACACCAGGAAAGTACTTACAGGGGACAGGGAGAAACCTATTGTATCTAGGAATACTGGCTGTACAACTCAAAAGCTAACCCAGAAGTACATACAGACTACTGTGTAACAAAGGGAGTTACTTCAGGCATTACATATATTCCAGAAAGCCAAGATATCACCCCCCTCACTGCACAGTGTAACAAAGTGTCAAAACAAGAATATTTCTTGCGCCTTCTCATTTGCCCTATTCACTCAGACACTCTGCTGGGACTTCATGTTTTAATGTGCATCTTTCTGTTATCTAGAAATATTTTGTGGCTGAGTAACAGAAGCTGCTTTTATTGTGGCAATCAGAAGGGAGAGTTACTACAATGTTATGATCAGCATTTTGGTATAATCTAGAGCTTAATGGCTTGTATAATTGCTGTAAGTTCTCACTCAAGTATACATTTGAGTTGCACCAGTGTTTCTGCTTCACAGCAGATCTGACCAAACAAAGTTAGTTTGAAGTTCTTAACACCCTATGATAAACTGAAAACATTTTACATACAGAGAAAGATTTATCTACACACCAGGCTTTATGGAAATGTTTATACAGTCAACAGTATACATCTAGAAGGGAAAGAATGATGCCAGCCAACTTCCAATAGAGAAGTTGTGCCAAACTTCAGCAAACTGCTACAGAAAACAAGTCTATCCAGAATAATTGCTGAAGAACTTGTCCTTTTTTTGTCTTTGACTGGAGAATGCACTAACTTCTATTACATCACATAACAAGCGTAATACTCATTTCAACATGAGACAAGAAATATCAGTTACTGATAGGCAGCATACTGTTTTCAATAACTTCAGAATAGCAAGGGAAATTTAAAAAGTAGATGTTCTTTGACTAAGTCACACTATTTCATCATCAAAATAACCGAAATATAATAGTTTTCTGGGAAAAAAAAAAAAAAAAAGAAAAAAGTGAAGGAAAATGGCACTTCTGAAAAAGAAACAAGAACACAAGAAGTACAAGAAAACGTAATTGGTTACCCACTATCAGATGGGATTTGCTGAACAACAGCCACATCTAAAAACTAAAACAGCTTGTAGTCAAATAGAAGACAATAATAAAAGAAAGAATATTTCACTTGTAGTTTGTAGAGGGACTGAATAGTGATTTTGATTGTACATATTTATTTAGTTCTACACTTCTGCCCTAAAAGTACTGTTGCCTACAGAACTTTTGGACTTGTTCACTTTCTGTTTTAAACTAAAAATGCAGAAAATGCAATTTGTAATTGCTATCTAACAGTGAGAGTCACCTATTTGTTCTACCCTAAGTATGTGTTTTGTTATCCCAGAACACCTGAAAGTCAGGATTTTTAGATTCCAGTAAAAAGACAACTTTAGGGAAAAGTGACCATGAGCTACATTAACACCCTGTGAGCAGTTCTGAGTGAAGAAGAAATAAACATTTTAGCTTCTCTACAAGTCACATTCTTTTCTCAGTAGAAACCATTCCTTTTTGGTGCTTGATTTACTCTCAAATATTTTCTTACATTTCACTTTCCACATAGGTTTTCAATCAAAATAAAAAATACTAATCCTGACATTGCTTTCAAGTCTATTCCTTACTATTTGAATCTGCTAATCTATTTCTCCTGTCCACTTTCATACCTGCAACTGTAACACCCACAGCCATCCTTTTCTCTGCTTGAAATGCCTTCAAAAGCTTGTTAATCCGTTCAGCCTTCTTAACCTAATTTTTCTCTCCTTTCAGAGAGCCCCCTCCAAATTTTCAGTAATAGTTTTACTTCTTCCTAGCCAATTAATTATTATATTATTTCTTATATCTTCATATTCTTTCAATTGTTTTTCAGCTATTCAGCATCTTCACCAACCTTTCATTAGATAACACAAGCTTGCATAATCCCAAGCAGCAAAATCTAACACTCCAAGTTGGCAAAAGCCCTTGCTTTCCCTTACAAGCCTAATTTCTTCTTCACACCTGATGTCACCTTTTTAATATATTGTTGTATTTTCTTTCTAATCCACTGTCCATATGACAGCAGAATTGTTCTCGCTTTCCCTACGCATTTTAAAAACCCATCTTGAGCAATGGTTTCCTCCTGCCTTTCTGTAGACAAAGGAGAGAAAAAGAAACAAAGCTCACACTCTTAGGGCTTCTAAGGAGTTTAAAATTTTTCAGATGCTTCGGTGTCTTTGATTTATAAATGATTTGCCAATATACTCAAGACAATTTGTTTTGCAATTGAGCTTCATATTTAGGATTTGTTTCCCTCGTAAAGTAAAACTAATTCCCAAACATAGTATGCAATACGTGTCATGAGCCAGAAACACTGCTTTAGGTTGTTTTATTCAGTGAATTAAATCAACGCTTGTATAATGGAAACAATAAAAACATCCTATTTTCTTTTCATTATAAGCTAAATTATTAATGACCAAAGTACTGGGTATGGGACCATTAAATAACAATTACTTCAAATAGGCATTTAGTCTAACATTTCTACTCTTTTATATTCTCCATAATTACTGGATTGGCTAAATGATGACTAAGGTAGTGCTTCCTTGTTGCAACAAAAACAGTTCGAGGGTTATCTAAGGTCACAGTCAAAATAATTTCAAGTGTAATCACCAAGCCACTGCAAGTATCCACTGTCAGCAAGAAGGAATTTAACCATAGATAATTTTGGATTCATATTTATTTGGATATTGAATTTTCTAATTTGAAGCTTAGTCCACTTTAATTTTCTTCCTTTTAAAAAGAAAATCTTATGAAAGTGGTCTGTAACACACAAGTTTGAGTCAATGATACTTAATTATTGGTTTATTAGTATCAGTTAAACTCTCATTTCTATTTTTTCTGATTTGTTTTCTCCACAAGTATCATTAACAGCTAATGATGCTAATAAAACATGTGATAAAAAACAGACTGATTTAATAGGCTTTATAACAATGACACTGCAATAGGGTGTTTTAGTTATCGGACAAAACTAAGATGAAGAACAACATTATTTATCACAAATCACAGAGCTTCAAAAATTTATTTTTACTACATTACAGTTTTACAAATGCCCTGCTAAAGACCTCCAGAAAAAATACAGAAAAAAATTAATAGCTAATAATCAAAGAAGAAACAGAACTCTGAGCAAAACTGAACTGCAAATACACCTATAGCAGAGAATCACTACGCCTTACAAAGATGAGATAGGACCAAAGAGGACCCAGTTGGGAATTATAAACATTCCACTGTAGGCTTATTCACTACAGGCCTTTGGTCTCTTAAAATTTACTTATCCAGATTTACTTATCTTCCCCTCATCTGTGCACACTGATAGTGCCTCAGTGAGTTTAAGTCAACCATTGATAGAATCATTACATTGGAAAAGACCTTGAAGTCCAACCCTTAGGCTGCCAAATTCTGCCCTAAATGACACTCCCAGTTATGATGTTTGGTTCTCACCCATACTGTCTAGGAAAGCAAAGATCTCCTAAAAAGTAACCTAAAGAGTCCTAAGTTGTATGTATCAATACCAGAATAATAATAACCATGCTTCACATTCCCTCTGTACTAACTCTTAGACAGAAGCAAGGTGATGGCAAAATACCTAGTTTCAAGCACTGTTTAGACACTATTCCCTACCCAGCCATGCTTTGGGGCTTACAACTCTTCTATTTCTTCTATTAATTTGAAAGAATAAAAGGTATTTTGATGGCTTACATCCTCGCATTTCTCCCTCCACCTTTATTTAATTTCCTGCTGTCTCAAATGGAATTAAATATTATTAATAACTCCAAATTCTATCATCCTGCTTCAAGCCCCCTTGGATTAAGTTCATCAGAAGTAACAGCCTTCAGCAACCTATTTCCTTGGCAGTTTGAGGTTTCGATACTCCTTGCACTTACTGATATTAATCATGCTGGCTGATCTTTCTTAACCCTTCTGTTAACTATCCTTTACCAAAAAGCCTCTTCCATGGCCCTGTGATTTTACAGATTAGGCTGGTTGATCACATCAATCAATTACCCCATTAAATCATTTCTCAAAAGGGCCTCCTGCTATAGACAAAAGATGAACTGATGTTCTTCCCCTCTTAGGTGCATGATTAAACACAGAGCTCATACCTATGTTTCAAATTAGAGCAGATGTATTTATTAAAGAAGCATCAGGTTTCTCTGACATGAATCTCAAGGCATTTCAGCTTTAAGAATACAAAAGGCTTTTGAATTTTAGAGCAAGTAACAGGCCAACTTGCTTGTAGGAAAAAGCTCATAGACAAAAAATAACATGGTTAAAAAAATTCTATTCTTCAGAACCTAAATTCTTTGCCTTTTGGAGTTTTGTACATAAACTGTACCGATGCAAGATAATGTATATCCAGATTTGCATGCTGTTGCTGTGTAAAACAAAAAAAAAAACAAATTATTTGTGTCTGATTTCAACACAGGTACTTTAAAATTTACCTGCAAATACAATGATAGTTTTATTTGTCAATTTTAGGAGACTAGCCACCTAAATAATACCTCTGTGATGTCTTTGTTGGTGGCATTTTACTCCACACACATATCCTACAAAGAAATTACTAAAACAAAAACATGCTCTAATTTCTGGTAAGAAAGACAACTTAAAATGGTGAGAACTCCCTTTAGAACAAATACTCTTTTTTAGCAACAGCAATATTGGACTATTTCCCACCCACCAGGTATTATTATCCAGACTCTGCTCATCTGCCAGAAAACTATAAACTGTTAACAAGAGCTCCATTGAAATAAAAATTAACTTGGTCAGTTCTGTTACTGGTAAAATATTATTCCAATCTAATAGATCTTTGTTAACACAGTATGAGGTAGAATTATATTACAGCAATATAGCAAGCTATCTTTCAAGTTTTTTTGGTTTAACAGCCATTCTTGAGTTAGAAGGAAAAATCGCTGAGTATATATTCATTTTCAATGAAAGCAAAGTTATCTGATAATAAATGACCCATTAGTTTGCTCATAATTCTGTCAGAGTTATTACAGTCTTTAGGTTCTGAATGACTGTAATTTACTATAATTGGTTTGCAGGACAAGAGATAAATTTGACTTGCTCAATTGCAGATTCACTAAAATAATTTTGAACATTCAAATTATTTCAGAACATAACAGTCGTGACAGAAATGTAACAAAAACAAAGAATGTTAATGAAAGAAATGTTATTTGAGGTTTTTTTTAAAAAGATTGATTACTGAAAATTACCAGTCTGCCTCAAAGTTTATTCCTAACATTATATAGATTTTTGTCTTGTACATAAATCTTCCTGTAATCAATCCTTATACTGATGTTTAGAAGGATGATGTGGCTAAGATACAACTCCAAATATTACTACACATACTGCATGGATATGAGGCTCCACTGAACATTTAAACTTTCTCTCAAATACTTGGACACTAAAATATGAATATAATACAGGAAATAGAGAAATGTGAAGTTTGCATGGAAATGCAAAAGCTATTTTTAGGGTTTGTTTTTTTTTTTAAGGCTGCAACATTTATCCAAGTTTCTAACAGTTCAGAGGTCTTCCAAACCTTGAAACTGGAATTGGTTTGGCTTTATTGATGGTTGATCCTAACGCAAACTATGAAATGGAAAGCAATATGACAATTGTGGTGCAGAGATTAAGACCTGTTTCAGAAATCTTCAGAAAAAAAACAAACTAGTAACTACACTGATCTTGTTAAGAGCAAAATGTGACAACATCTTTGCTGCCTTGACCTCCCTTTTGTTTACTTGCTACTCAAAAAGGAAAAGCTATATAGTCTCTATATTTACCTTCCTTTGGGAATCACGAAGCACTTCAGCTTCAGTTTTTGTGCTCTAATTGCTCCTAAGATAACAAATCAAAGTGCTATCGTGCATTTAAGTACAATAGCTTTTTTTTTTTTTTTTTTTCTTAAGGAAAATCATTATGGACTTCCCTGGTTATTGAGATGTTTGCTCCTGTGCAGATGTTTACTCCTGTGCAGTTCCCTGAACAACTCATCTTCGTCTCAGAAACCATTTAGCCAAGGAAGGAAAATGTATTGCATGGCAAGCTCAGTCTTCCACAGATGGTATGGCAACAAGATTAAAACTAAATTTCAGTTAAAAAATTAGAGATTTATTTCCATGGACAAATACAGTCTGTTACTGTGATCAAGTCAAACCCCAAAGATCCAGCCTTATCACATTAGGATTTGGTTCCCAGTGGATAAAGCTGAGATGAGAACCCACACCAATATCCTGAATGGGATGTCTGAAAGGAAAAGAAATGGCAAATATTTTTATAATGGTTGATTTCAGCTGGAGCTAAAAGGTGTTGCTAAGCCCTGAATCTCAATTTCTCCTAGTCATACTTGAAAGCTGAACCAGCCAAAGATGCATCTTAAAAGAGAGTTTGTTCTTTCAGCAGCTGAGCTTGAGATATATTTCCAAGTAACAAGGCACCAAATTATTCCTGCAGAAGAAATAACTACGACCCTTCAGCCTGAAAAAAACATGACAGGTCAAGAGAGGACATGACATGATTCTGAATTAAACACAAAGAAGAAAGAATAAGCTTGCTTTCTCCCCATAAAGACCTAGGGTGTGTAAAATCAGAACAACTTTAAACGAGGTATCCTTTGACAGCTATAAAAAAAGAAAAGAATTTTTTCTCCAGGAGAACCTCGCCAAAAAAATGAAATAAAACCCAGAGCCTCATGCACGTGTCACTGAGGAGAGTGACACACATCCCTTTCCATCTCCCCAGGAGCTGCATCAGACACTGTCACACTAATGAGGATGCAGATATTTGAAAACTCCAGATGGAATCGCTTGTGCAGACACAGGACTGATGTTGTCCTGTGCCACCAACTTCACAGGCACCACAGGTGCCTGTTATTTTGACCAGAGCTTCTAGTTACTTGAACTGAGCTGGATTAACTATGCTAAGACAGCCAAACCACAAGAAATCCTTGGGAATTCTTTCTTACACCGACAAATTTTCCAAAGGCACAGAAAGTCTGAGAGCAGCCGTGTTTGCTGTGCACGTATTTGATAGGGCATGTAAACTTCTTAAAGTTTGTGGGGTGAAAATAGGGAAATTCTAGGCAAAACTACAGCCCCTTCCTTAAAATCCACTCCACAAAATACCATGGCCCCCCTTCCTCTACTCTTTTCATTTTCCTCAAACTTCCAAAGAGCAGGTTAACACTAACTCTGTTGAAATCGGTTTGTCAGTACACGTTGGTATTATCACCACCAAATAAAGTGATTCAGAAACCACAACTTGAGAAAAAACACAAATCATTAGTGATGAAAAATAAGCTCAAAAAACGGTGAAAGGCTAGCTTTGATTTTTCACACTGAAATATCAGGTTCTAAGTGCTCTTCAGTTAATTAGAAGAAAACTGAATAGAAATGGTTAACAACTCAACTAAAGGTCATTCTCAAGAATTCTAAAACCCTTACTAATTGAGCAATTAGAGTAAGTGTAAATATTTCAAAGTTTACATTCTGTTTCATTGCTTTTGCTCTTAATCTGCCTTTGTCTACCTGGTAATAAAATCCTTCAGCATTTTTTTTCTTTTTGGAAGCCGCAGTTCTAAAAAAAAAAAAACAAAAACAAACAAACAAAAACAAACCTGAGTGCACCAGAAAGGAGAAAAGACTAGAAGACAATGATCAAGAACATGGGACTGAGTATTCTAAAAAAGAAATTAAGTTCCAGTTCTGTTATATAAAGAAAAAAATTTAGATGGAAATTTGCAAGGAAAAAAAATCTCCCGTTTTTCACCTACAAGGTGGGAATTTATTTACTTTTTCTCGAAACTAATTCAAAAAAAGTATACAGTAACATTAAAAAGTAGAACATTCTGCTAGTTTTTCTTTTGCTATAGTGCCATATAATTGAACTTAATTGCCCACAGTTGAAATTTTACTTTTTAAGCTCAAATTTACAGAAAATCTTCTTAGAAAGGCTTACACTTAGGTTTACTACATATGACATTAAAAATAGAACACTATTATATAGGAAAATCTTGAAATGTCATACTATAAGAGATGCACTAGTACTTCAGACTTTTCCTCATCCTTTAATGTGTTCTTATGCGTTATTTATTAGAAATAACTCTCTGAATTGAGTACTTGTGTTTTCCATCATCCACAACAGTATACTATCTCAGCACACTAGAAACATTTACTTATTTATGATTTATTTTTACCAAAAAATTCTATTAGGTAAAGACATATGTTGCCATATCTTTAAGGATGAGGAAAATAAAACGTGACAGTTAACACTGAGGAATACATTTACAGTGGCCCATTAAAATTTCTGTAGCCTCACAACCACCAACTATCCCACACACACACATACACTCCAGAGAACTTATTTCCTGTGTTCATAATAGACCTTTTTATAGATTTAATTTTGTTCAGATTATGAATTCTCAACATGGGTGTTGTGCATGGGTACAAGTGTGCTAGCATTCTTAATAATGTTTGCTGACTAAAAATAATTTTGTCAGAGAAAACACTTTTGTGAAGGTGATTTCAGACAGGTCTAGCAGCTGCTTCAATAGTTACATGATATTTTTCCACACATTGCCTAAAAAAAAAATAAAATAAAATTAAAAATCACACTGACTGGTTAAAGTACAAAATCACAAAATAACAAGTTTCCTGTCTACCCTTATTTTACTTTCCTTCTCACCCTGGGATATCAGATCCAATATCAGACATGGATGGTAGGGAAGGGTATTTACCATCTTCACGGGCTTGACTTTGTGGCAGGGCATCAAGTCTCCCACAGCCAGAAAGCCCCCCAAATGCAAACCTTCAGTGTTTTGGCTCAGGAAATAGAGCCAAGGAATGGTGCTGGGTAGCCTTTTGCATTTCTACACCCAACATCTTGCCAGAAAAGCACAACTACTACAAAATGCCAGAGGGATTCCAAGGCACCTAATTTTGCCCGCTTTTCTCATGCAAATGCTGAGCAGCTCACACCTAAGTCTGCTATCACTGACAAGAGGAGCCATTCTATCACTGATAGGAGAAAAGTCATACCATTCTTGTTTAGAAAACCCTTAAGCCTTCTTCCTTTCTCAAATAGGATATCGATTCCAGAGTGTTGCACAAGTTTAAGACTGTGATCCCTGGCACAGCACAGCACCACCTGTAGCTATGCTTCTAACAATTTTCTTATTTTCTTCCTTCAGATTTCCAGCAAGGTAACTGAAGTCATCCTTCTTCCTTACTGTGATGGTGTCTACAAATCTACTCTGAGACACCTACCATGGAAGTGACTAGATATTAAAGTCATTTTGATGAGCAACACTTTGGAGACATATAGGAAAAGCTGGTTTAAACTACATCAAAGTTGGAAGCCATGAGAGCAGTAATCTTCTGGAATGGCTTACAGTGGAAGACCATTATTTTTCTTCTCCCTAATTTATCTGTTTCATTCACTGCATGACTTTATTTCTGCACCAAGTTACAGCAGAGACCCTAGAGACAACAGCTTCATTAACTGTACAACTCTCATTCATTCTCCAAATACCCTCCATTAAATTGAGTAAGAATCCAGTGAAAGACAGTGTGTGAACATGTAATTAAAGACAATTATAATACATACTCACAGGGAGAATGGGGGGTAAATTAAAATTGAAGAAGTCACATGAATTCTGACATTCCTAACTGATACAAGATTATAACCTACAACAGCTGTGTGAACTAGCAAGAGAGGGAAATGGAGCACATGTTTTCTGTGAGTGCATTTTGTGGCTACTTGCCAACATCTGGCAAAGTCTGAGACTCAGGAATTCTGGATTCTCTTCCAGATTCTTCAAGCAGTTCAAAACCTTTTGCACCTGCCTCTCCTAATGAAGTTTATCACTCCCAAATAATCTTCTTGATTCAATTCCCAGTGGTTTACTCCCTGCTATCATGTTCCCTATTTGCCACTTCAGCTGAGCACAACAGGACCATTTTTCACCCCTATCCAGACAACTCACTGTGCTAAGCACCACCCCATCACCTACCTTGCCTTCAAATATTAACACATACATTACACAGCCTTGCTTCTAACAGTGTTTAAGTGTTCAGATCATGCAAAAAAGCCAGCTCCCAAAAACGAGAGGGCATGGAAAAATAAAATCTAGCTCCTACGATGCCTGCATGTTTGAAAAATCACAGTTCACATCACAATATCTTAGGAAATTTAAATAAATAAATAAATAAATAAATAAATAAATGCCTTTTCTTTCCCCAACTTTAACTGAAAGCCTACTGGCACAATAGAGATAAAATTAAAATCTCAGTCTCCAAAACTACAGTAAGTGTTCTTATTGATGTGCATGATTATAGAGGACTTACACTACATTTAGTGGCATCTGCTCCTTTCTGTATAAGATACTTCATTTACCTATGGTAGTAAAGCTCATAAAACACAGACCAATCTCCACTAATTCAACATCTATCTACCCAAAAAACCCCAAACCACTAAACAAACAAACAAACCAACCAATCAACCAACAAAAAAACGACAGAAAATAAACCCTGCCCAAGGAATAACTAGAGAAAGGAAGAGAATGTCAGTCAGAAGTTTCAGTGTCATTTCAGGGAAGCTGAAGGAAGATGTAATGACTTGAAACAAGCCAAGACTGTTTTTCCAGGAGTCACTGGAAAAGGATTGCACTTATCTGCAGTTGGTAGCAGTGCTGAGAAGCAGCTTGCTGATGTTAACACAGAGGTGCTCACACACCCAAAGAACAGTGAGGGAAAAAGTTTAGAAGCACCAATAACCAGGTAATGGAAGCTGCCTTGGTAAAAAGGAGAAAGAGAAGCCTTGGCATTGAGCAGGAAAAACAAGGAAAAAAAGATCCCATGGGATTTTAAATCAACAACAGGAGATATGTTTAATCGGATACCATGGGCAGAGACTCATCCCACAAACAGCTTGTAAATTACTGTCTTGACAATTCTAATCCCAGAGTTATTTTTCAGTCCAACTAAAAGCTCAGAAAGTTTACAGACGGCAGTAAGCCAAAATACACACGAATTATCTAAAAAAAAGGGGACAAACAATAAATTTGAATGCTTTTAGTGATGATAATAGGAAGTACAACAGGCAAATGAAGACTTGCAACTGATCTTAATGAGACTTTGTGACTTCCAACAAAATTGTACATGAATTTCAGTACAAGTTAACACTCTGGCTTTTTGCCAAAAAAAGTAATGCTAGTGATTATTGGGAAAATAAAACAAAACAGAGGTCATCACTGAACCACAGTATAGATCCAGTTTGTCTCTATCTTGAATACTGTGTTAGGTTCCAATCACTCCATCTACAAGGATGTAGGAAAAAAAAATACTGGGAAAAACTCAGAGCAATAGCCATGACAAACTCATGCAGCAACTAAGGCATTTAAAAGCCATGCCTACAAACTCTATATACTCATGAGTGGCACAGAGAGAGCAGTTAAGTATCACTGCATACTCTAATATGTGAGCTACCAGTTATCAATATGAATTAGTAATTTAAAACAAAAGGAAGCTGTTTCCTTGCAATGGGAGATAAACCTGCTGTACTCCTTGCCAAAAGATAAGTGAAAACTAAATATTACACTGGGGACCAGGCAAGTTCAGAGAATAACAATCCAAAGAGGGTAGCCAATTAGGTAAAACCCCATATCTGGCTCTAGAAGTTCACAAAATTAAGGTATAGCGATACTAGAGGCACTGTCATAAACACTCGAGCCACTGTGTTTACCGCTGGAAACAGAATGATTTATGGTCCTCAAGAACAGTTCAGTCCAGTCACATGTTGTTCTCCATCTGGGCTACAAAGTCATCTATACCTTGGTAATTAGTAATCCAGAGCAGGATGAAAAGTTTAAGCTGTAAATCAGCATCAGCTCCTGTCTCGAGTGAAATGCTGACTGATATGCCACTTGAAACCTAAATTTCCCTCCACTAGCTGGAAATCAAGAAATAAACTCTTCCCAACTCTTGTAGTGTGCCAGTGTTTACGAAACACCAAGTAAAAGCATCTTTGTGTACCAAATGGCTGCTTTCTAAAATCCTTGTCAACACACAGAATAATTTGCCCTATGTTGGGGGGTGGTAAGAAATCCTCAGGGCAAAGAGCTTTGTCTAATTTACCTAAAAGAAAATAAAATTTTATTTGAACTGTAAGAAATTTAAGTTCATCAGTTTGCTTGCTTTCAGTTCTAGCAGCTCTGTTTTTGAAATGAGAACAGAACTACTCCAAAATGAGTTGTTTGTCCAAAGGAAAGCCCAGCGAGGCCTGATTTCATTCCTTCCACTTGCTTAGACCTACCTGTATAGTCTATGCCAAATTATCAGAGAGAACCAAGTATGTTAATCCCAAAAAGCCAAATGGAACCTTAGCCATAGTATTTAGACAACTGACAATATACATATTTCAAACATCTTCCTTACACATTAAGCATAGGCCTGAAGACTTCTGTCATTCTGACTGTTTCAGAAATATTGTGCAAGTTGTCTGGAAAAAAATGTGAACTTTTTCAACCTGTTCAAGTTATCTTGAAGAACGGAAAGGTCCTTACTGGTTGATAGAAAATGTGGTCAATTAAAAAAAATAAACAGAAAAAAAAAATCAAAGTTTCCTCCAGCCACTGTTCCAGCTATTCTCCTTCCCTACATACAAATCTCCATTTTGATGGAAACTGGCTGCAAAAAGACATAAGCAATATCACGGAGTTCTTTTCTAGGCAGATATGGAAAGACTGCTCTAGTCTGATAAAGTTTTGGGATGAATTGAAGGACAACTGCAGAATGAACTGCATCTCTGCACTTGAGTTCCAGTTACGTTGCCAGGTTACATAAAAAATATAGGAAAACAGAATCAGAAGACACCCTCTGTTAAAGGTTCCAGCTATTAGCTCAGTAAAATAGAAGCTTGTTAACACTGCAAAAACAAGTAGGAGAGATAGGTCACAGTTTTTCTGACAAATCTGTTACCGCATATTCCTAATTTAGCTGGCATTGTGTTGACAAAGATTCAGAAAAGAAAAAAGAACACTCAAAAACTCCATATTCTTTCAATATAAAAACTACTCTTGGTAGTTAATGCTTCACTGTATCCATTCTCATACTACTTCATGTAGTGGATGAGGGAAATTCAGTATTTCTATATCAGACCTTAAAATTTGAAGATAGAGAAACCAGAACTAGACTGCATGGGTTTATTTCACCCAGAAAACCTTACTACATCGTTCTCACACTTTAACCCTGTTATTTGCCTCAATTGCAACTTTCAAGGGAGTTTTCTTTATTCCAGTCAGCTGAAAAAGCCTCTCATTAAGCTTGTTTCTTTTCTAGCAGAACCTCTGCAATCTCAACAACTGTTCCAAATATTTTCTGTAGGTGTAATACTACAGTAACTTTTTCAGTGGATATTTCCTAATAAACTCTAATTAAATCAAAAGAGCTTTCCTTTGTTTCTGCTTAAAATGTCTTTAACCCCATATCTAATATTAAGCAACAAGGTTAACTCATGAAAAGTCCCCACCCAGTAGCTCAACTGTGATCTTTTTATTATTACCTAATCACAGACCACTTCTTACTGCAAAGTGAAAGAGAGGAAAAAAAAAGTGTGACCTCTTCCACACTTTTTCAACTAGGAAAAATGAATTCATTATGCCAACTTTTGGTTTAAAGCCTTAAATATAACATCACTTCTTGCTGCACAACAATAATCCAGAAGTGATGCATAGGTTGCAATGATAACCAGATTCAGTCAACAATTATATTTCTAAGTCAATAAAACAAAGGAGGCATTTGAATCATTATTCACTGAATTATTCAGAACTACCTGAAATATGCTATTTCCAAATATTGGTAACAAGCCTGATCAGATAGAACAAAGCCAAATTGAAAGTCGTCTGCTTTTATGCAGGTATCCTCTACGGATTAAGTCTACAATTTACTTCAATAGTATAAAAATTTTAAAATCTTCTACATAAATTTTAAGCAACCAAACTCTGCTGTGAAAGCTGATTTAGAACAAATGGACTGATTGTTATCTTTCATCATTTTTAGTGCAGTAAAACAATGCTGCACATGCCATTGTGAAGCTGCTCTCCAGTATGCTGTGCCTCATCATCACAGGCTCTGTTACACACAACTACATCCTCATCATTTTCCTTGGTGTGACTCAAATTTCAGCTGAAGCACCATGTCACCAGCTGCCTCAAAGTTTGAATTCTGTGAGCATTCACTTGCCTGACAGACCAGTGCCAGCACAACTGATCTGATTTTCACTGCAGCACAGCTGTACAGGCTACAAAGAGCACGTTATCTGTACCACTGATGAGCAAACAAAGTTTCTCCACATTTCTCAACTGTGCTGAGTACTTCCCATCACCTCCTAAGGACGGCTGCAGTGTAACAGTCAACAAAACCAACGTGTCCCTGAGCTTGAAGAAGTGTAGCTAACAATTACAGATGATTTTACAAAATCACTGTTTATTGGATATCCTTCAGAAATTCCCTATCTACACTGACTACTACTGCTAAGTCTTAGGGTTCAGGGTGTTACACCACTCTGCCCTGGTAGATGCTGTTCATTACACATTCCTTCACAAGTCTAGATCTCAGCAAGTATTGTTTGTCTCACTGCCTCAAAGTAAATCTCCAATCTCTATAGAAGTACATCTCCAATTCAGCACAATACCATCTTGAACAATATTCCCTTTACAGGAGAGTTCATATCCAAGTCTTATTTTGAAAATTCTTCATAACTCTAAAATCCTAGCATTTCCTCTACTGATCCCTGTTATTTCAGTTTGCATAATTTATCTTTTTGCATATCAGAACTTACTTCAGAAATTAAAGCTGCAACTTGGGCATCTGAACATTTCTTCTGAAACACACAACATAATTCATACACCTTGAACCCTTCATATTCTTCCCCAACTCAAATTACTGCTCCTACCTTGATTGATCTCTCCTTCTGACCATTTTATTCCCATTGCAAATTATTTTTAATAAATTACAGAAGTGAATTTGTGTATTCCTTATTTTTATTTCCCTTCCTAATACTTCTTAATCAAGTGCTAGTATGGAACTTTTTTTTTTTAAACCATTGATTGAAAACACCTAAGTATTGTATGTAAACACATAAGAGTAACAGTATTTGTGGGGAATGGTCATATTATAAAATCCAGATATGTAAAGTCCTTTAAAAAAGTCCTTGTTTAAAAAAGCAAACAAACAAACAAACCAGAACAAAAATAAAACAACAAAAAAAACCAAAAACATGAAAACATCTTAACAAAAAAAACCAAACTGAAATTAAAACAAATGTTCCTCTTATTTCATTTATATTACTGCAATAACATGTTCAAGAACTCGCAAGGTGTATTATTTTCAAAAAGTTCCTTAATGTCCTGATGAGCTAGAGAGACAAATTCAGATCTACCTGAGTCACAGCTGACAGGAAGCATTGGGTTGTATACAGAAAAAAAAAAAAAAAAAAATAAAAAAATGCTTTTTCCTTTCCTACGCTTACATGCCTCTACAGTTTAGAGAACAACATTTCTGCATTATACCACAAATCTAGGGAAGTTAAAGTGTTTATCACAACAAAAGTTTTACACAAACATATATATATATATATATCTGTTTCAGTGAGTGCAAACATCTTTGTAGTTAAATTTGTTGATGCGTTTCCTGCCTGAGCTAAACTGAAACACTCTGCTTTAAACTGACCCAAGAGCACCCAAACGAGATGAGCTCCTCTGAAGTAACATCTGCTGAAAAATCACACACTGAAATTCGGCCAAACTAGGTTTTGTGGGTGCAGACTGACTGAACCTCAGCAGCTACCCAATTTGTGTCTGAATGTCTTTTATCTCCATCATTCTCTCCTCTCCCATCAAATATGGATGCCTGCTGCACCAAGATTCAGCTCTCAAGCTGCTGCTACATGCAACAGCACAAGCTATCGTTTGTTATGTTCATAAATTTTCGATAGAACCTGGAATCACTCGCTCCTCTCTGCCCCAGCCCACAAGTGCAGCATACAAATTTCAAGATAAATCTCATTAAAAGAGCTGTGAGCTGAAGATGGCAAATAAAGAATCAATTACCACATCAAACCCATATTCAGTGCTGCTTCTCTATTACCTGTAGGCTACTGGCTACATGGATACAGACTTGAAATTTACTTTTATTGAAACTTTCCCAGTATTAAATGGAAAGTTCAGATTCTTAGACTGTTAAAAATATTAAACAGGACTAACAAATTCTTGGCCCTGTACATACATTAAGGTTCTTTTTGCCCCTAAGAAAAAGGGGAGCAACAGGAAGTAAGGAAAATAAATCCTGTTCAGTTTCAACTTGATTTTGGTACTTTTTGAAAGCTTCATCTGGAATTCAAGGTTCAAGAGAAAACACTGTAGAGAAGCATGCCAGCCATACAAAGGTGATAGTTAAGGATATCTTCTGTTCATTGCAAAGCTTGAAACAGGACAGACATGGGAAAAACTTTCACCTCAGGCTTCCTTTGGAGGATTGGAGTCAGAAACGCTGTGGTTATGTAGCAAAAGCACATTCCAGACTACAGAGACAGGTGTACCTTCTGTCATAATGTCAGCTCTTGACATGAAGTTTAGACACAGGTAATAATTTTACAGATTATGAACTGTAATTATGAACTATATCAGATCATCAGTCATGAGTTCTCTAAACTAGAAAGCTGCAATCATATAATTTATATTTTTTTCCTTGAGTCTTCAGTCTATTTTGGGATTCAAATAGCTATTGGAAAAAATACCCATATAAATAAGTACTAGAATAGCAACTAAAGAAATCAAATCAGATTATCAGACAGAATTCAGCATCTAAGTTCGACCTGCCTTCTACTAACACAACTAAATTTATGAACTAATTCAAACAAAAGCAGTATCAAAAAGTAAAAACAAAAGAGAAAAAACCACCACCTCAAGTCAACAAAATATGAAAAAATCATCTAATTGTTCATACTTTTGTATATCTTTTAGACCTTTGCTTAAAAAAGGACTCCAAAACTGGAAGAGTGTAGACACTAACAGGCACAAAAAAAAAAAAAAAAAAAAAATGAAGTGTCTTTTATCATTTGAATTTTAGCACATCTCAGACTGAAGGTATTCACAGCTAAATTTAATATCCTGCTTCTTCTGAAGCCAAAAGATGGTTCAAAAATTAAAAAGGTAAATGGGGATAATCTCACCATGTTAAGCCAAGTATGTTCAACAACCTTTTATATACATGAGTTAACATCTTAGGATGTATTTGGTAGGAGAGAACTTAAATGTTCCCCACCATCTCAGTATTTCACTTACTGATCATTCCAACAGAACACCAGCAAGAACCTCTTTCTCATAAGGAAAAATAATTTAAAATGTATCAAATAAATCTACTCTCTTTACTTTGGGAATGCTGTAAATACCACCAGCAAGACTGCACAGATTGACACCGAACACACATCTTGTAGCACAGGGTTACCTTTCACAGCTCTAACAAGAATAAAATTCATCAAGAGAAAAGAATATTATGTTATTTCATTTTTCTTTAAAGTAAAATTCCCTAAGGATCTTGCTAGGGATCGTAAAAAGCATCACGAATTGTGAAAGCCTGTAGCCTGAATATATTCTTGCAGCAGATGATGCTCCACACTATTCAACATAAAACATTAGACACATTTGGGAGTAGTTCCCAAACAGCGTGGTTCCTTCTCAAATTGCAGCCTACCTGCTTCCTTGGAGTTCAAAATTAGCCAGGTTCCCATTAATTCAGTAAGGACCACAGACAACCCTGCAGAGTTTCAGCTCCAAAATTATTTATCAATCCATTTGATCTCGAATTTCAAACAACCTGGAAAACTCCAACATGCACACTTTTTGAGTAACACAGCCTCGTACAAACACACTCAGTCCTTGCTTCAGGATCAAGATCTGGCAAGCTTAATCAAGACAGATCCCTCAGTCATTATCTAAGATCAGCCCAAAATATACAAAAGGCCCTCCAAAGTTTCTGTGCAAATGTGGTAATAAACCATAACAAACTTTTGCCACAAAACTACTCTTCTAGGGCAATAATAATTAGTTAGAAAGCTGTTACTAGGATTCTTGTTTGTTAAGGTAGATGGAGTTGTAATGACTACCAGGTTCCATTCCCAATAAAATATATTAACAACCTTTTCTTCAGGAAGTAAAATCCACAACTTATTACATTTTAATGCAAAACACACCCCAAAACCTGAAAATCCTCCCAAGTCTGCATTTCTCCCCAAGAGGAAAACGTACAAAGGAGCAACAAATATATTCTTATTGGCTGAAGTTCTTATCCTTGGCCAAAACAAACATACTTTTTAAGCCAACACAGTAATATTACACCCAAAAAAAAAAAAAAAAAAAAAAAAAAAAGGAAAGAAATACTTATTTTAAGAACTTAAAGTGAAATGGGCAATGTTAGTTCTATGTTAACAGAAGTACAACACACTAGGTCTGCTGCTGGCACAGAGGAAACAAGTTTTAACATGAGCAAGAACTATGAAAGAAGTGTAAACCATGGGAAAAAAACAAACCCAAACATGCAGCTAGTTCATCTCAAGACTGGAAACGAAGTGGAGTACATGGAAGTCTTTTATATGTGCATTTTCCTGGAAGTCTGACCCTTTTTTCTTTGCCTCATTTTTTCCCCCACTAAGTTAACCTTCTACTAAGTTAACGTATATTTCCTGCATCATCTAGTTATTAATTTTTACAGAAGCTGCTCATTCTGGAAACACAGGTCCCATGAAAAAGTAAAATATTAACTTGTATTACTTTCGGTTAAGTAGGTTTTAGAGTCAGCCAAAGTCCAATTGTATATCTCAGCTACCCAAGAAATGTATATAGCTCCTAGGTTATATTAATTTTATCAGCCTACTTGTTTAAGTTACCTGACAAAAACAGCAACATGAAAAGAATCTTCAAAGATATTCGCTTTAATATTTCAAATGCTGTAGCAAAATTCATTTTTTAAAACACCCTGAAAATTACAAAAAAAATGCAATACATTTAATATTACCCAATGACATAGGAAGCCTTAAAAAGTCTGCGTGCATGTCAGAACTGTTCACAAAACAGAGAGACCTTTCACACTAAGGAGCATGTTTCCAATCTCAGTGCTAACAATCTGCCAGAATCGAAAACAGCAGGACAAATAATAATTGGGTACCTGTTTGCATATTAATGCCCAATATTCTAGCTGCAAAAACGAAACCATGTGATTTCGATACCAACGGTAGATAAACACAAACTATTTTTAAAATCTGACAATTTCAGCAGCTGCAGAACAGCACAGGCACCACAGAGCATGCCAGAACTGCGCTCTGACTGGCGCTGCTGAAGGTGATCTAGGAATGTCCTGTGAGCCTCTGAAGTAATGACATCACATTTTCCTTCTGGAAATTCAAACAGCTGGTTCTCACCATTACATGGCTTTGTCGGTGCCAAGTTAAAGAAATCCTACACACGATCACAGGAAAACTCTGCTTTCACTTTTCTAGTCAGAAGTAGTACACAAAGAGAAGTGAAAACAACCTCACTCATGGCAGATAAACCCAAGTGTGTGTGTGTGTGTGTTAAGATCTGCATTTCTCCTGAGAGTGTCCCATGTTCACAAACCATGGGCCAAAATTTCAGTAAGGAGAATATTCTTTGGAGAACACAATCTAGTTTTCTACCAACAGAGCTGGGAGCTTCACCAATAAACACTTAAACAAAATAAACATTTGAAACTTGATCTCTAAACAAGTGCTCTTCCATTGAAACTAAATTTACTAACAGTATTAGATCTTGGCAGTTAAGACAGAGTTTATTCTGTTCTGAACTGGACAAGAGGTGTCCTGTTTAATGGCAATTTCACTGATGCTTCCAGAGTTGACAGAGGGATGCTTACCAAGCTCTCTCCTTGTTACATCAATTCCAGAGTACAATCTGCAGTAAATTAATCATCAGAAAAGTATCTTCCGACTTCTGTCATGTCTTCATGACAAAGAAGACACTGATATCCTGGGCCTTCATTTATTATCAAAGTCAACGATCTTAATTTCCCTTTTATAGGTGCTGCAGCTACAAAGGGTGCTATTTAAACACTGAAAGTAATAAATAGTATTTTGCCTCTCCATAATCTTGGATATTATGAATGGTTTCAGAGGAACCAGTGGACAGGTATCATTAATAGCATTTTTGCAGGGTATCTTAGTAACTTCAGCAAACTCCTCTTTCATTGATTTTGTTTTTATGACTGACTTATGACCAAAAGAGCAAAAGGAGAAAAGGGCTTGCTTTCAGACTGCAAAAATTATCACTCAGTAGGTTGTAATTGGTGTTCTTTCCCACTTAGAGGGAGTAATATTAAGTTTGAAAATAGGCATTTCACCTTTTCAGTGGGAAACACTCAATTACCTCTTGCTTCTACCATGAACGTCTTGTCCTGTGACTATTTTAGTTCTGAGGATATAAGCAAGTTCATCCCCACCTCTACCCCTATTCACAATGCAGAGCGGCCAACGAATACAAAGTATTATCTGAAGTGTTATTCAACACACCAGAAAAGCCTCCATTTCACTGGATATAGCACAAGTTACTTGTGATTAGATACATTGCATTCAGATGTATTTTTTCCACACATTTATGCAACAGAAGTAAAACAAGTATTCCCAAATATTTTCAGTGAAATAAAAGCATCTGGCTGTGATGAAGTCAACTCAGATCTTCCTGTCCCTTTTAACCTCTCCTTCCCTCACTATATGGTAACCTCTTAGGAAACTGGTCACTAGAAGGATAGGAAAAACATATTACTCATCTTCAAGTCCATTGATTCCTTTCACATGCTCATTAGTATTCCAAACAGAGCATAGGAATCCTCAGCATGACCTATTGTGTTTTTAAAATCCCGTAAAAGAAAACAGTCAGCATTTCAAGCCTTTCCAAAGGCTCCGTTCATAACGAAACGTGTCAAATACCTTAACGAATTTTCCAGCTCCCAATAAAAACTCTTCTCAACTGTGCATACAGTAAGCACATCAAAGACAACAGTTAGGAGTGCAAAGGTTTTTTTGTTTCCCTCTCAAGGCAGAAATGTTTTTCCATTTATGAATTTTTCCCCTCTGCAAATTAGGCCTATGATGCAAAAGCTAAAGAATCAAAAGGCTCAGATTTTTAAATCAGGCTTTCTTACAACCATCTGCTTAGGAAAAAAAAAAAAAAAAGGCTTTATTTGTTTGACATCATTCAAGTTTTCTAAAGGAAAGTAGCAAAATTTGCTTTGCAAGGTGAAAAAAGTACAGAGTTTGCTAATATCATTCTGAGTTTTAGAGAGCCAGAAAGTTAAGTTTAAAACTAGTAAAATTGGCCTTAAAGCCTTTGGAACACTGAATCAATGCACAGACAGAGCACAGCAAAGGTAGTGCAATGGCATAACAGAACAAGACTCCTGGCAGCTGGCAACTGAAATAAAATGTCCCTTTCAATACAGCAAGCCAGAACATCAATATATTTCCTTAAAATCAGGATATCTTAAATTCATGTGTTCGGTCACATTATACCTGTGGAAAAACAAAGCAAATTCGTGTTATGGAAAAAACATATTTGCAATCCATAGGAGCTTTGGCTATTCTTGAAAAGCCTTTTCCCTTCCAAAAAGGCAAACTGATAAAAGACCAAAATGGGTATCATTTATGATATTTACATGATGATGACGGTGATGCTCTTTACTAACTGGATTTAGATGACTAACTCATTTCAAGTAGGCCACTGCATAGATGGTCACAACTTTCAATCATGTCCAGCCTCATGGCAGTTCAAACTCACGACCAAGAGGTAAAAAGCTTTGTATGCCATTAATAATCTCCATGCCATCTGTTCTCTGTAAATGGAGACGCTCTAGGACAATTCTCAACATATTTTTTATTACAATATTTATTTCAAATCTTTCCAGAAGCTTACTATTTATCACATCAAGTTCTCCTTGTTTGCCAAACGTTAATTTCTCTCATTGGAATTAGTTATGAAAACACACAGGTCACTTCAATTTAAAAAACTTTACCTGGCATAGAACCCTAAAATTGAAGGCCCCTTTTGCATGACTTATTAAGAAGTCTGTGTTGCTCAAGAACTGCTTCAAAACCTTAACTAAAACATCACTTGAATTTTGCTGACCTCGTGATGTGCTACATTTGAGCACACAAATTCTAAAAAAAAAAAAAAGCTTTAGCAGGAAAATAATTGAAATTAAATAACTGTGCTAAAGATCCTCAACAGCACATGTGGATTTCAGCTTCCTGGTGATGATGAGGTGACCTTGACCAGCTGCCAGGCAACCACCCAGCTGCTTTCACTCCCCCTTCTCATCAGTGGAGAAGATGGAAAAGCTTTGGGGTCAACATAAAGACAGGGAGATCATTTACCAAATAGTACCACAAGAAAAACAGACTTGACAACTTGGGGAAAATTAATTTATTGCCAAATAAAATCGAGTTGCTTAGTGAGAAACCAAGACTAAAACACCTTCCCCCCCTCCTTGCTCACCTTGGCCACTCTCTCTCCAGCCTCCCTGAGTGGCATGGACAGCAGTTTATGGTCTGTCCCCAGCTCCTCTGTGCTGCTCCTTCCTCCTCACGCTTTTCCCTTACTCCAGCACGAGACCTTACCACTGTCTACAGTCCTTTGGGATAAAAGTTCCTGTGGGGGCTCTCCATGGACTGCAGTGCAGATATTTGCTCTGGCACAGTCCACTCCACAGGTTGCCAGGGAATACCTGCCCCACCCCAGTTTCTCTAGGAACTGCAGGGGAATCCCTGCTGTGGCAGTGCTAGTCATTCCCCCCTTTCCTTCTTTTCCATTTCTCCCCAGGCTTCCATAGAAGTTCACAATTGCAGCTTGTTCTACATTCAGGAACAAATTTTTTTGTGGTGATGCCCCCTCTAACCCTGAAGCCTGACAGAAGAAGGCTGAGAGGCAAACCACCATCCTATTCCCAGGTGGCAGACAAGGCAGGCTGACCCCAACCCTTCCCAAGGGAGAGGGACCCCACAAAGGGCAGCAAACGAGCTCCCATCCTGGCACCTTCAGCTCCCCAAGGGACTCAAGGGCACAGGCAGGCAAAGGGATTGCCAGGCAACTCCAACGCACACAGGCTCAGCTGAACTAAATACTCTGCTAACGGAGGGTTTAACTCCACACAGCCTTTTCCCTTCTGCTGGCAGAGATCTGAAGTCCTGATAAAGCAGGCTGACAAATCCAAGTGCAATAATCCATGGATGCTGGCAGCAAGACCAGAGGTAGAGCTTTTAGGAACACACAGCCCACTGCCACTTCTAGGTCTGGACAAGCTTTGCAAACAAGCAGGATTCTTTCTCATTCCATAATTGTTTTTTGCTCCTCTTATTTCCTTTTATTCCTTGAAAAGCTGCTTTTTAACATAGCAAAAATAGCTGAGAAATAAGATGCCACTTGGAGAACTGGCAGAAGCAAGTTAAACAAACAAACCCACCCAAACAAAAAGGGTGAAAAACTCCCTAGTGGGAAGGGGCTGAAGGATGCGACAAAGAGGTTTTCTTAGATTTATGTAAAAGAAACCAAATTGCCTCTCTGTGAGAAGATTTGCACAATATCAATCAAAAACTCGTGTAAAAAAAGACTGAAATACGCTTTGCCCCCACACGGTGCACTAATGCTCAACTGAAAAGGCAAAAAAACTAAAGCAAGACCTTGAACTTCAAGGAATACACCTGTTCCCTAACTAATCTTGCTGATTCCAAGTTAAAGCCCCTGTCACCCTTTGCCTCAGTAACTTCTCAGAGATCACTTTCATTGAGAAAGCCTGGGCAGAGCAATGGAGGCAATGCAATCTTGCACACATGGGTGAGTAGGGGAAAAAAAGGCATTGCCAAAAAGAGAAGTGATAGAACACTCTGAAGAAAACCCCCCACACTGAACTTCTTAAGCTTCTTATAAAGAGAAGCACGTATAACAATTTACACTGAGTTTGAAGGTGAAGCAGTAGGAAATACAACCATCTAATACTCGACTGCTTGCATTTTAGGTTAGGGTTTTGCTTTTCTGAAAAGCTAATGCACAGGATAAATCTCAACAGCTTGTATGTAAAATCCAGACACCTTAATTTGTCATAATTTCTACTCCTTTTTTCAGAATGGGCAATACAGCCTCTTGAAAAAGTTGAATTTGAATCACTTTTCTTGATGCTTTAGAAACAGCAGATATTTTCCAAAAGGCTGACAAATACAGAAAAAGACACATCCCCAGTACAAACCAGGGGATACTGTGCTACTACACAGTCAAATGGCCTTTTATAAAGAGGTCTTACTGGGCAGAAGGAATAGAGAAAAGGACCAACATTATATCCTCATTAATCCACCTTCAAATCACCAGTTGATCTTCCAAACAGCGGCTGTGGAAACAGCAAGCCCACTTCCTTTACGTTACAGCTTCAAGCATTCATATATGGAGTTCCAACACAACGACTCTGTTCTCTAACAAGCAGTGAGTACCCCACACTCACAGTAGATAGAGCTCCTGGTCAGAGGCTGTGACAACCTTTTACACAAAAATGTCTTCTGAGGATTCTTTTGTCTTGCTGCCAAGGCCACACCCTCTCTGAGCCCCCATTTCATTTTGTATTTCAAGACTTTGCCCATTTGTTACAGTCACAGCGTATTTTCCTTGTCCTTACCCTCACAGAACTCTTAGGCAGGATGGTAGAAGCCACCAACAGGCTTGGAAAAACAACACACGGCCTTTCCTGATGTACCTTCAGACCTAGCAACACTACCAATACAATTTACTCCAGCAGTTTTATCAAGTTATGAACTTTTCAGAAACATCTGGCCACAGCTAAGCAAATAGGTGGCTACACTGGGTTTGCATAGCAAGGTTTTGGTAGCCAGGGGTGCTACAGAGGTGGCTTCTGTGAAAAGCTGCCAGAAGTTTTCCCAGTCTCAGTCCTCGGAGGTTTTCAAGACCCTCCTGGATCAAGACTTGAGCAACCTGGGTCAGACCTTGCAGCTGATGCTGCTTTGAATGCAGGAGAATGGATTAGAAACCTCCAAAGGTACCTTTCAACTGGAATTATCCTGTCCTGTGCTGGACTTTTGGAAATTGCATATATAAAAATCTTACCCCTGAGTTGAGTATCATCTACTCATTAACTTGCAGTTAAGTCTCTTGCAATAACTGTGAAGCAGGACATTTTAAGTTCAAGTAAATACAGTAATTTTTTACGTAGAAGTATGAAATAAACTGAAATAACTAACCGAAGGAGGTGACATTCTGAGTTAGTCTCATTCAAGTAATACAAATGAGCAAGAAATATTTCACCGTCTCCTTTTTATATTTCCTAATTTTAGTTGCATTTTTTCATCAAAGTATTTGCAAATAACTATGACCAGGCCAACTTAAACTTCAGAATTCCCAAACTTTAAAATCAATTAAACTCTTTTTTTTTGTAATTAAACAGATTACAGTGGAAACATCTGCTTCAACTGGATGTTTTCCAAAGTATTTACAATTCAAATGTAGCTGCATTGTTTAAATAAAGAAGTAGAAATAATGAAATAAGAAAAAAAAACAGTAATCAGAGGAGAGCATGTCCAAGTCTTTACTTATGCCTGATCAAATGAAAAACTAATTTAACAGCAAGACAGTATTAGCTGGTGAAATAACACCTTCAGCTGATGTTTGGAATTCAAAGCTGCCAGCTGCCCTTACCAGAGAAAAATTTTTTCTTCAAAATCTCCAAAAGCAGAAAGAAATAAAATGATAAGGTGAAATGTAAGCCATCACCATATTTCAAAAGCATTCAGATGGCAGATAATCCCCTTTCAGATGGACTCCTCTGTCCCCATTGCTTTGTAGTTCCATATCAACTTCAACACTGTAAGGAACTGAAGGAAGGAGCCCCATCTCTCCCTCTAAGTCCATACTGTTTATTTCTGCTGCTGTGCCAACTACACTGTTGCTGCTTGGCTTCTGGACTGTGGAAGGGATCCAAACACATAACAACTTAGCAGAATGATTAGCTGTAATCTACAAGTTCTTAGATCTCCTGCCACCACATATACACTTTTTCTGGCCTCGCTGTGGGACCAGTAACCAAAATCTGTTCTGTAAAAAACAACCACTGTACTTAAAAAAAAAAAAAAAATGCAAAAAATTCATGGTTTTGAGTGTAGTTAAAAAAAAAAAAAAAAAGGCAGCTTTATAGAAAAAAAAAGTAACATTAAAACTTACAAAATATTAAGTCACTATTTTTTAGATGGCATTTAGTTTTCCAATGAATTCAAGAAAACAAAGTGACAAATTTTTTAAGCATTTAAAATTTGAAGCATATATAAAAAGAAGTCAATTTACTCAGCCAACATTTGATGCTCAAAAAATTCAGTCATCCTGCTTACACACTCTAACAGATCTAAAACAAACACCCTTAAATCAAAGAAACTACTGAAACAACTGGCAATTACAGGTTTAAAGGCCTCCAAACAAATATTCAGGACAAAGGGAAGAACTGTACAGTTAATCTTCATGGAGAGTAACTTGTGCCACAACACTAAAATAACAGCCATGAAACACTGGCTAGTAAATATATCATTTCATTATGTAATTCCTCTTTGAAGCAAAGGCTGCCAGATTCTAAATCTATGTATTAAAAAAAAACTGAACCATGTACCAAATTCAACTATGCATTTAAACAGGGCTCAGGAGCAACAAGAGACATGCATGTCATAATTACAGGATAATTAGTACATTTGAAGGTCTGAGACAAGTATGATCTGTAGCTCTCACTACACAAATGAAGCAGTTCATACTTCTGCATCCCTCCAGCCATGCTTTGAACTGTATAAGGTTTTACTACACCTATACTGAAATGCCCACCATTGAAGAAGGGCATTTAGTAAGGTCAGAGAAACACAACAAAACCATATTTGAAATAATACATATATATACAGAAGTATAGAAACAAATACGGCTTCACCAAGTTCTGACTAAATATTTTATTCATTAGCTAAAATAACTACCATTCTTTGAACCTAAAGAGTTTGTAGATCAAAAATATTTGGCAAAGAGAAGCTCTGACAACTACATGGGGAAGGACAACCAATTAAAAGTTCCCTGCTATTTTAAGTAATCCAACTCTAAAGCTGGACAAAGCCATAGCAAAAAAACAATGTTAATTGCAGCAGGTAACTAAGGACTCAAAAACAGAATTGTTTTTGTGACATAGTAGGTCTTAAAAAGAGGCATTCCTTAAAAGTTACAGTGGGTTTTAATGCTATTGCATATATGCTTCAAAACATTTACTTTAAGTTTGTGCTTATTTTCAGTTTTATTTACTCCTTTCTCCTATTTCAGGCAAATATTTGTCTCATGTGACTGAGTTTTGAAACAAAGTGAACTCTTTTTCTACAGTCAATCCTCATGGCAGTTTTGTGACCCTCTTCCAAGATTTGTTCTTCTCAAAAAAATCAACAAACTAAACATTAAACTTGATTTTTGAGGGCATCTACCTAAAGAACAGCACCACGATAGGGTTATACTAATCTAGACTGAATTATTACCTTTAAGAACAACGTAAGGAGATTGTTCAGTTCACAAGGAAAGATCGAGTTATCTTTAGCTTGCAGCTTCCCAAACCCGTTACAAGTATTCGGCGTTATCCACAGTAAGAAAATTTTTACAAAGAAGGTCCTCTCCTGCTGTTGTTGCCTCTGAAACCTCACCCTGCAGAGCTGCCTCAAAGGCGGCTCAAGGGGCACATCAGCGGTGCTCACATTCAGCTGGTGACAGATGTAAAACGCTGTTTACACAGACACAGCTCTCAGCCGGCAGAGAGAGCCCTGCCACACAGGCAGCCAGAGAGGCAGGATAAAGTAGCAAATTCCTCCTGAATTGTTAATTCTTAGAGATTACAGGCAAAACTTGTACCGAGTTAGACACTAAAAATATAGAAAACTGGTAAAAAGGAACATCATCTTTCAGTTCAACTATTTCGGTGGTTTTACCTTTAATTCTACATTAACTCAACTACAGGTATTTTTGTGCATCTAAGCTGCTTAAAGAAGCACATCTGCATGTTTTAAGCAGCAACAACTTGTCTTTGAATCTGTACATTCTTTCCAGTATTTTCTGAGCATACAATGGTCGTGACAGGAGGCAAGCTTCTTTTTTAACTACTACAAAGTACAGAAAGTTATTCTTTATTAATTATGCCTTGTCAGCTTCTACAACACATTTCAGTCAAGCCTACAATGGATTTTTGTAGGCAGTTGTGAGCAACTATTTCCTCTGACAGCATTAGCTCTGCCCACCGAGCACATGGAAAATGTTGGACCTTAAGCAGTAATTCTTCCTGAAGGACAGGATACATCAGTTTAAACATGAATTGGTTACAGCTGACTTTAGGAACAGAGAAAGTCTGTCTCATGTCTGCCCATAATATATCACTTAATTAGTTATAAAATCCAGTATCATGTACAGAACAGAATAACTCAATTTACCTTCTGCCGCTTCGGAAAACAATACATAACAGATACTATGCATCAAAAACACTCCTGATGAGTTTTCAGCAGCTGAAAGCCTTTCCAGAGTCTCTTTATGAAAAGGGAAAACAGTTTTTGCACTGCACTGTCAGAGGGGGCCTTGGTAAGATTGGAGGCATCACAAAGACTCAATCAGTGCCCCTGCTCACCTGTTCTCAATAAGGGACATCGTTGAACTTGTTATTCTCACTCAGCTGACAGGACTCAACACATCTCACATTCCTGCTTTTCCCACATTAGGTGGGCCTATCTCACTGGAGCCTAGAACCTTTTGTGTAGCTACTAATCTCTTCAGAGGTGCAACACAAACCTTAAATAAAAAACTAAACTGGAAAGAAAAAAAAGCTGTTGTATAATCATTTAGGTTATATGAAAATACCTCCCAGATCATCGAGCCTGAATATTTACCTAACACTGCCAAGCATACCACTAAACCTGTCCCTAAGCATCACATCTACACTTTTTTGAATGCTTACAGGGATTTTGATTCCACCACTTCCCTGGACAGCCTGTTCTGATGTCTGACCACCCTTTCAGTGAAAAAGTTTTTCCGAATATCCAATGTAAACCTGCCCTGGTGCAATTTGGGGCTGTTCTCTCTTACCCAGTGGCTTGTTACTGAAAAATCTAGAATACCATTGTCTATCTGGTCTGCCTGAAAGTATCAGAAGAGCCTTTTCATTTACATAAGAACCAGAAGCTCCAAATACAGATAATGAGAAGCAGAAAAATGAGAAATGAAAATTAATAAACTCATTAAAGAGGTCCTTGAAAGTATGGGGCTTACGATACACATTCAGTTAAATTTCTGAAAAGAGTAAGTAAATTATAACAATGCTAAAGCAAATATAAGATGTGAATACAAGGCTCATACTGAGTACTCAAAGCATACTAAGCTTCAGTATCTACAGCTTGTAAGTGAGAAAGGAAGGACTAGACTAATCAGGTCACAGGACACAGAAGACTCTGCCACTGCTGCTAATTTGCAATATATACCACATCATTATTAAAAAAAAAAAAAAAAAAGAAAAAACTCCCTGCTATTCAGTATGTCTTCCTTGATAACTAGAGCCATAAAGTGACAGTAACATACCCCCACGAGCAGCAGACCAAAAAATGAACCAAAGTCAAGCTGGGAAATCCCACTGACATCCAGGAACAGGCATGGAGACAGAAAGACACCAAACAAGATCACCTTCCTGGCCAGAGCTTAAATGGAGCTCCAGGGCTCATGGGCAGAGGCTGTGGGCTTCGGTCCCAGGTGATGCTGGTCAGGGCAATTAAGGCCTGTTAGCAGCCTTGGGGCCTTGACACAGCACAAGGTTTTTTTTCTATTTATTCCACTCACCACAAATTAAAGTCAGTTTTCACAAGATTTGTTTAAATGGGTACCTTTCTGTCCACCAGGGTTTAATTCATTCTGGAATAAAATGTCATTTAAATACTTGAACAAGCATTAAGCAGATGAACTACAAGGCTTAACACTGAAAAAAGTGTTTTACATGCATTTTTCATAGCTTTGTATCAGCAATATTACCGTGTTTTATGGCTGTTGTGCTTGTTTTCAAAGAACACTGCATAGAAACAAGGATACTTGTCTAAAAAACAAATGCTGAAAGGTAGCTCAAAAGAGATCATCTTTGCAGAACATACAGAGACCAAAAAAACAAAACCAAAAATCCAAACAATATAGAAATATAGAAACCAAACTAATATTTACTAAAGATGATTCAAGTATGCATAAAAAGATGTTTGACAGCAGGATAAGCCAAAATAGCACAAATAAGAAGACAGAAACATCATAAAATTTGGTGAGTCTGAGGTAAGGACTCAGTAAGATAGTCCAAAGATCTGTGAGGAAATACCTGGCTAATGCACAGAGCAGTAGCACATGTTCATAGTTTACAGCAGAGTGGTCACTGGTGGAGTGACTGACTGAAACTGGAGATGTTCAATTAAGCGCTCTAAGATAGCAATTAGAAGGTCCATTATTAAATAATCTCAAAGAAGAGATGAATAGGAAAGTAATCAAGTTTGTTGATAATACTTAGCTACTGAAGATGGTAAGATGACCAAAAACCTAATTAAAGAGGAAACATCACCTGCAACACACGTATTATCTTAATCATTATTTTTTGGAAGCTAGGATAATATTCCAGAAAAATTCCACCAAAGATGCTCACCTTGCTTTTACTTTCTTTTAGCCTCTTTTTTTAAATACTTTTATGGTCATAACCAGTCTTATATTCTGTATGGAAAAAAGCACCTACAGATTTGACTAGGAATTCACATCAGCTGGAGCTACACAAATTCCTAAGTGAATAACCATTAAATTCAGCCAGAAGCATGCATGCTGTTTTAACAAAAGATATACTTAAAAATGGAAAAAAACCCAAACATAAACCAAAGTCTCACTTTGGGCAAGGCAGGCACCTAATTGCACTGAGACTCTGCTTTTGCAACATTTACAGAATTTTAAATTACTCACATCATTTGGCTATTTATCCAGTTCATTTAGACTCAGTTTAAACGGCGTACACTAGGAGAGGTCACATTAGAATAATGGAGACAGCTATTACAGCTGGTATATTTACAAAACTGTTTCTGCTGTGTTATTTTGTGACAAGTTCTACACTGTGAAGATGACTGCTTCTGTATTGCCTGAGCTGCCTGTGCTAACAACCCCTCCTGGTCTCTGCACAGTCAGCACATCGTAAACTTTCCTTTCCAAAGCAGACTTTTTTCCCTCCATTGGCCACTAAATTTCAGTAACTGCAGCACACATTCCACTGTGTTATATCTTAAGCCTGTTGGAACAGCCTAAAGCTACTAAAGTAGGATGCAAACTGCTTTTTAAGAATTATATTTAGCCAAGAACAAATTATTATCTTGATCAGCATCAGGAATCAATAATGGATCCTCAAGGCAGCCCAAACTGTATTTTTTAGTATTAAAAAAAACTCAACCCAACCCAACCCAAACCAAACAAAAAAAGCAGCAAACAAACAAAACCCCCACAAAAAATATCCCCACAAACGTTGAAGTTGGTTGGGATCCATCCCTACGACACAAGTTTTTGCTTGTTGTGCAATACTTCATATCCTGCACATTAAAGTCAAATTTAAAATTATCACCTGTCTATGAAGTGAAAACAAAAGTTGTTAAAAAAATTTAAAAATAAAATAAATAAATAAAAAAATTTTACAATTATTCCATGTTTTATTCAGGGAGCTGTAGGTCCTGATCCCTTCAGCAGGGACCATAACAGAGGGCAGAGTTAGCAAAATATGGGGATAAATATGATTTATATTGCAAGAGTGAACATGGGGTTTTTGAAGACAAGCCTGGAAACATATTGCAGTTCTGTGAGGAACAATAGCACAGGGTTAATGATGTTCCATCTAAGGAATTCACAAAGATTTCCAAAAGCTTTTAAACAAAGCCAAAACTATTCACTTTGGGTTCTGGGTTTGTTTTGTTTTAAAAGGAAATCAGGCAACCACCTGAGATAACAAGAAAAGCATAAGCCACAGTTAGTAAAACCTCACAATTAATTCCAAAACGTGTTTAAAAAGGTCAATCAAGAGCAGTCAACATGGATTTACAAAAAGCACGTCATGCTCGACCAACCTGTGACAAAATGACTGTCTATGCAGATAAGGAGAGCAAAGTGAATGCAACAGACATTGACTTTGGAAAGCTTTTGACCATCTCACACAGCATTCAGATTTGAAAGCTGAGGAAGCCTTCCAGTTGACAAGTAAAAACACTGAATTAAGTGACTCAAGAGATTCATCTGACATTAAGAATTATGCACAGAGGCATGGAAAGTATTCTGTCCTGCTCGAACAGTGCATTCATTACATCAGTTATAACATAAAAACGTTCTGAATTTAAATATATACTGTAAAGAAGGATGCTGTCTCAATGGCAATTAGCCATGGCAGAAAGAAAAGCAAAGAACTAGATATTAACCTAAGCATCAAAAAGCAGCATCAGAAGAGCAATATAATTCAGGAATTAGATTAACAGTCATTATTATCTCTCCCATCTAAAATCCTTCTTTTCAGTTGTTAGCAGGTTCCAGTTCAGAAAGCTACATGAAATGGATGTTGTTCACTTATCCCCAGATTATGGGGGGGGTTCTGTTTGTTTGTTTGTTTGTTTGAAGTGTTTCCTAATTCTCTGGAGTTAAACAAGAATATGAATGTCTGGTTTCATCTGACAATTTACAAGAACCAAGCAAGCATCAGTAGGAATCATGGCTAGGAAGCCAACTACATCAAACTGTAAGCAACCTGATTATCAACCTTTAATAAAGGTTAAAAACAATAAAACAGGAGGCCACACTTATCAAAACAAAGTGTTTTGACAGACCCAAAATATGTGTTCTTTTGAGAATTTGTCTCTTGAGTATTTTCCATTTTCATCTGGAATGGACAAAACAAAAACAAGGCTTTTCCACACAACAAAACAAAATGTAAGCTTTGGCTGTGTCTCTAATCAGATTTTCCATGAATGAAGAAAAAAACCCACTGATGTCTTCCATCTCTTATTTCACCACAACCAAAAGGAAGATAGATGGAAATAAACTAGTATTCCCAGAAGAGAAAATATCTGTACCACCTGCCCAACAGTCCAGCTGAAGCTCCATTTCAAGCACTTTCACTGATCCCAAATGTGTGGACCAACTGGTGTCCTGGTGTCTGGTAGCCAATTCCCCCATGTCATCCTTCTCACAGTTGCTTTACTTTGTTTTCATGTAATTTAATTGTTTACACACAATGTTGGCCTTTTCTGGTGTTAAGCACAGTTCCTACTTTCATAGCAAAATAGAGTTATTCTAGGCTGTGCCAAGAAACTACAGCATGCTATTCAGTAAAATTAGAACAAACAGGAAAATTTGTCATCACATAAAATGCAGCACTAATTCATTTTCCATGACTGAAAAAATGTAATTATAGAGCATTTCTAATATAAAAGACTTTGCTGCGTCAACTTAACATACATTTTGCAAGTTCCAACTAATTAAAAAATATTTAAAAAGTGAATGGGTTTAGTATGTTGTCTGAATTAAGGATGGGAGAAGAGCGACACAATATTCATTCATACTTATTTTTAATCAACCAATTGGGACACAAAGATATTGTTTATGAGGTTTCTGAATACATCAAGATCAAATGGAATTACAAAATAAATATAATCCTAAAGCCACTTTGTTAGTGAAAGTCACCAATATGAACACCTAAAAACCTCAAGATTCAGTTAAATTATTTTAAATGAATGTACGAATATTTGAAGAATTTAATCAGAAAAAATGACTATCCTTTAAACAAAAGCTCCCTGAAAGCTTTACTCAAATGGATTTATAAGAATATAGATCATGTTCCAGAAATCATAACATACTTGGAATGGGCAAAAATTGGGTCTGTGCCAGCAAATGCTATCTTTGCTGGAGACAGTCACGTTGTAAAAACTTTAAAAGCTTGGAAAACAATTTTCATAAATCTTAAGGAGACTGTAAAACAAAAACCACTGAGAGAAGAAAATCCAGAAACAACTGTAAAACTGTACCAAAACCAGAAAAATTAAAGTGACTGTTCTCAAGCTTCTAATATCAACGATGATAGCGATTTAGAAAATTACAGCAAGGCTTCGGCCGCAAGTAATCACCCTCAAAATGGCGGCAGTCCCTCAGGAAAGAGTCGCGCGGCACAACACCTTAAAATGGCGGGCACCCCTGGCCCTGCCCCCCTGCCATCACGCCGGCCCCGCCCCTTCCCCCTCACACCCTCCCGCCATTTTCCCCCCCCATCTCCCCTCACCCCGGGCGAAAACCACTGCATGCAAAATGGCGACAATGAAGGCGGCGCGTCATACCAGGGGCAGGAAGATTTTCGCAGGCTAGATGGCAGCAGAGGGAGTGGCGCGAGAGATCAAGAGCGGGAAGTCGTGTACCCACCTACCTACACGCCGCCTTTCCCCTCCTCCGTGACTAACGTCGCCGGCATCGCCCCGGAAGTCCCTGAACTTCAAAATGGTGGCGTCCATGATACTTCCGCCATCCATAATGTAAACATCTGGCAAGATGGCGCCGCCCTACAGACATCTACCGATGCTGTGAGGCCTTCACATGAAATCACTAAATGGCCTACTACCTCTAATTTAACAACAAATACACACTCCAATTAAGATTTTCAACTACAAACCCTTACTCCTCACTTTAACCAAGTCCCTAATTCACCAATCAAAAGGGGTAGAGACGATCAAGAAACATCTTTAACAGAAGGTGTAACCACATGTCATCTTTGTAGTCACGCTGCTCACCGGAAAAGAAAGTGTCGCAGAGCTCCACGACAAACTCCTCGTCCAACTACATTCTAATGCGCAGACAATAAAAAAGATTTTTACCTTATAAATATTTTTACTAACAGATTAACTTTTGAAGCATGCTAATAATTTGAGTACTCAGATACAGTCATGACTATACTATCATTTTGCATCTGCTCACTATTATATGGAAATGAGTTAATCATGCAGCAACATAAGCCTGGAACATTCACTTTGGTGGTCAGAAGAAAAGAAGTGTACTCTCATAGCAGAATCTACAGAAAATTAGTATGTTTTTTCCAACACATCCCAGCTGTGGATTCAATTTTGAAATGCCATTCGGAACTGCCACTATCATCTTTCCTAATTTCTCTTGTTGTTTCTCTCTTTGTACAAGTATTACCCAAGGTTTGCATTGAACTGAGACAATGCTTTACTCTAGCAGCCATGAGTAATCATAACACTTCATTTTGCAGGCATTAGCTTTGTCAGGAAAAAAATTAAAGCAAATCTGGAAACTGTACAGTTTTGAGAAAACTGTGAAGTTATTATGAAGAATTTCTTAGCTTCAAACAGCAGGAGGGAACAGGGTATTGCTGATCCACTACCACTTAAGTAGGATGTATAGAATTCCAAAAGCACAGTGGTTTGAATAATCAAAAAAATGGTAAAGTACACTCTCACTACCCAAACAGAAGGGTTTTAATCCTGTCTAACCAAGGGAATATTAAGCTTTTTTACCGAGTGAAATAAGTTATTTGACTTCACACTCTTCCTATCACAACTCTAACACTGCACAGCAAACCTGAAGTTCTGGAGAGGGAATTCATGAAGCAGGAATCTCCAAGCCCCCTGGTTGGAGCAGTTATCTGAGGCAGATGATACCTGCCTATCAATCAGCCCCTGATGACTTAGGGCAGAGTTGATTTTCCAGTTTGGTATCAAAGAGGTGATGAGATATTAAAGTGGTGGTTCTTTTGCATGTATAATAAGAGATGTCTTGGAAGTACTTTCAGTACACACTCTTTAATTTATATCTAGAGTCCTTAACAAGTAACTAAAGATCATCCTTCAGATATCTTACTTCCTACACCAGTATTGTTCCATGAATCTGGACTTCAGTGTCTTGCCCTGAAAGATATGAGAGCAGACCAAACCAAAAGTATACTCATAATTTCCTGATGATTTCCATCTGGCAAGAAAGGTGTTTGGTGAATCCAGAAAATCAAGGATTTTTATAATGTCATGTAGTGAGACATCAAAACATGATGGCTATAATCCTCCTCTACATTGCCTTTTTGGAAAAGTAGCAGTAATTTGGGTTTACAATGGTGATTTACCACTCATACACTTTACAAAGAGAAAAGACTGATTATGACAGCAAACCAGCAGTCTCCAAAGCCAAAATGCCAGTGTAACAGAGAAGATAAAACAAAAAAACAAACAAAAAAATGCTAAGTCCTTTTTTTGCTTTATAGATATTCTCAACATTTTACCCAGCTCAGTTGTCCCTTCTCAAACTGTTACTGCACTCATGATTCTTTTTTCCCTCATGTCAATTCAGCAATAAACTCAATAATATTGGAGGAGGGAAACAAACAAACAGACAGCTATTTAAGAGCCACTGTATTTTATAATTTATGAAGCCAAACTAAAAGGGAGCTGTCCAGCTGGATTTCACCCCCACCCCTACCCTGTTCTCCTGGAAAAATTAGTTCTTTCAGATTCTAAAATACAGATCATTAGGAAAAGTGACTGGCAATTGAAGTGATTAAATAATAAAACTTAACACTTAATTAAGCAAAGCTTTGAACAAGTTTTGTTGTTTTTTTTTAATAGAGATTAGGCATACAGACTGTATGGATAGTAATGTACAAAACTTCAATTCTTACTTCTCTGTAAGAAGTAAGATCACAAGGACCATCTCTGTGATCTGTTACAGACCATATACTTTTTGTAGTTACATCATGTATTAGTTTATTTCAGAAAATACCTTATAAAACGTAATACAAATTGTTTTCCAGTTTGGAGAGACAGTTTAGTATCTCATTTTACACAGCTGTAATATGCTGCATTTCAATATTGATTCTTAAACAGAGCTAGTTATTTTCTAATGGATTTTTGGAAAATGCTAAATACGTACCAAAATGTCTCAGACGTGAATAACCTTTTATGAAATCAGAAATTTCAGGGCACACTCCCTGGGAAGGTTACCTGCCACTGTTGGCAATTTCAGGACATGGAGCCATCATATCAGCTGTTCTTTATTAGCTTGTGTGAACAGGCAGGGAACAGCCTTTCCGTGCCCAGGTTTCCATGTCTCCTTTCTGTGGAACAGGGAGCCTGATTCCTTTGGAGCACAGAAATCTGAGAGTGCCTCTGTTCAGGAGCACTTGAAAGCTCAGAGCTGGCCTGTGAAGACTTCCAGTCCTGGCTGAAGAACTGGGAGCTTTCTGGAGTGCAGACAACTATGAGCAAAATGCCTTAAGAAGCTACAAACTATTCAGTGTATCACATTTTTCCAGTCTGCTGCACAACTGCTCTTCATTAAAACACGAACTGCTATTTCCTAAAGGTTTGGGCGTTTGTGTGGTTTTTGCTTGGTTATTTTTGTGGGGTTTTTTTAAAAGATATTTCCTCTAATATTTTTTTTTCATCTATTGTTGAGGTTTTTTTATCCTAAAAGTAAACCTGCTAAAAATATTTAATCCCAAATTGGAAAAACAAAACCAAAACAAAAAACCCCACAACTCTTAAAATCAGCTATTGACAGTTTTTCAAATATTTCCTGTGGATTAGAAATAAAGATGCCTGAAACTAGCACACAAGGCATCTGATAAGACACAGTTATGTGATTTAATATCAATCATTCCTTTCACAGGAGAAAAATCCTGAGAACTTTGCCTTTTCCCTCCACCTCCCAAGCTGAAGACAGGAAAGTTTGTTCGCCCCTTTCCTGACTGCACTCTCTGTACTAACAGCTTGGCACCTTTTTGGACCAGGACACAGGAGCCTTTCTGGCCTGGGTAGAAACACGGACAGCGTGTTATCCATAAAACCTGTCTGCATCCTAAATGACTCTCCACCATGCCCTGTCCAGAAGAGATTAATGAGACAGATTTCCTCTCTGTCTGCTGCTCTGCATGTTTGTGTTCCATGCTGAAATCATGAAGAGCTTCAGGGCAGAATTAATAAAAATTGATTAAAACAAACTGGATCTCTATTTTTCTTCATTTGTGCCTGGAAAAATATGTTGATACATTACGGTAAATTTCATTAGTAAAAGCCACAATTTAGGATGTATTAAATATCCTGATTACTGTTATTTTTATTTGAATATCTTCTTAATCTAAGATCCAGATAAACTTTTTTTTTTTTTTCTTGGGAATTCTAATAATAACTACACATTTTCTTAATACCCTTAGTACTGAAAGAATAAGGAGAAGGGACTGGTTAGCAGTCTTCCATTGGGAAGATTCAAAAAATTTCACTTTGCTCATTAACTGGCATAAGCATTCAATCCATCAACTGAAAAGATGAATTAAGGAATAAATATTACATGCAAAGATAAAAATCCAGAATCTCGGGGAACTGGGGAGAGAAGGAAGGAAAATTATAGTCATGTCTAAGTTCGCAAAGCACAGAACTGCAGAGTTCAAGCTGAAGTGATGGCTTATCCCTTCCACAGCAGATTTGTGAGATCAGATTTAAATCTGCTTTACTGCTTTCCCCAAGGGCTGTCAGTGCCCAGCAGCAGCCAGAAGGTGCAGTTGGGATTCTCTGTTCATGTACTTTGGATCACAGGGTTTCTCATGAACTCCAGCCCTCCCAGGTTTTCCGAGTTTACAGCCTCTAAGACAGGTATGCTGTGGGAATAGGTATTTACAGCCACTCTTTTTCTAACAAGTCACTTTTTCCCAAAAAAGATATTTTGAATTTTCTTTAGCCAAAAATATCAAGTATCATAGGCATTCCCTCTTTTCCCAGAAACAACTTTGTCACTTCCAAGCAGGTTCCCCACAGCCAAAGAGTGAAATTCAATACATCAAGCTCCAGCCATGAAGCTGACCCCCATGTTAGTGAGCACTTCAGTAACCAAGTATGTTTTATTTAATTTGATGTTTAACTTTGTAATGTCAGAAAAGATTTTAAATTCTTCTCAGCATGAAAATACATATGCACTGTACTTCTTACTTTATAAACTTGTCAGCACTACTCTCATATTTAACATATTTGTATTAGTTTATATGGAAAAACATCTGCCCTTTAATTCCTCTGCCCAGCACACTTTCAAATAATTCCAGCTGCAGAGCACTCCAATTTTCTCCAAGCTTGATGTTAATCTCAAGCCCAGGATGATGTTTGCTTTCTATTTCAGGGCCCCAAAATATAAACAAATTTCTTCCCAAAATGTACTCTGTGATAAAGAAACTAACTGGAAGAAAAGCGACGCTAAATAAATTACAATTTTCATTTCACTTTCACAGTAGCCATGTCCAATCACGACAAGCACTCAAAATCTAAAAGAAAAAAAAAAAATTTAGTCCAACACATTTAGATACCCAAAATACAAAACCTATTTGCTACAAGATCAGGCATATGCAGAAATAATAGCATTCTTTCCATTTAGTTTCCCCAACAAACAGCCTTGGAGAGGAAAACACACACTTGTCAGGATGACCTCCCCAGTGTGAATGCCAATTTTGCAGAACATAACTGTGCACACACTGAAGATTTGAAAACAGTTTTTCAGGGTCAAGAGAGATTTCAAGGCAAAAAGCTACATTTACCTCATCTGAATAAACGACAGAGAATAGAAATCCATTAATGCAGCACAGAGATCCACATTGCATCAGTTTTCAGTAGACTTGACTAATCTAGAATCCATTTCTATAACTGGATATTCCCCATTTTATTGAAGAAATAAAAGGCAGATTAGACAGAGCCATACTCAGATTCACATTGCAAGAGACAAGAAAAGAAAAGGTTGGTCAAACTGAAGAAGAAATACCAATGAAGTAAGAAAAATTACCAAGGAATTAAGTTGCTAGGATACTGAACACTAATGTGAAATCAGATATAGCAATTAAAGTAAAACTATACTTTCAGGATGTAAGAACAAACCCATTTATTAGTCTAAGCCAAGTAATTAAATGGAATATTGAAAACAGAAGTAAATGAAAGAAAGCAATTCAAAATGCTACAGTCCATTTGGTATCAAGAGCCTGAAAGGTGAATTGATACACCATTACAAAGACAGACACCGATCTGACAGTAGCAAATGCAGAGTAAGGACTACATTTGCACTGATACCATCAACATGATCTTCTGTTTTGGAAAGTTGTGTTTAAGTATTTTCTCAATGCTACTGGGAAGCCAGTGGTTGCACAGAATAATAAAAGCTAAGTGGTAAAACCACAAAAAAAAAACCCAAAAACAACAGAATGAAACAAAAGAAAAGTGAAAAACAAACCCCACAAACCAACTAGCCCTGCTTGAAATCTACCTCCAAAATTCCACTGGAGCTGCATGGATAATAATAAAATAGTCCATCACCAGGAGAATTCTGTAACAGGGAAAAGCAAATTCAGTCCCATTTTTAAACCCATTTTAGATACCTAAATTAATATTCAGATCTCTCTTCACCTTATTAAGGCATGTAATAGCACCCAGACTCTCCTTCTTTAACACTATCCAACCAATGTCCATTTGATGAATTTGGTTACAGCCATATGAGGTACAGGATGACTACGAGAACTCTCAGTAAACCTCCAAGGTATCAACACATTTGCTGCCATTTGTGATGGATTGACCTTCCCTGGATGGCAGGTCCTCCAAGCCACTCTATCAATCCCTTCCTCAGCAGGACAGGGGGGTAGGAAAATAAGATGGGGAAAAAAATCAGCCAACCAACCAACCCAAGATGGGTCAAGACAAAGGCAGTTTAACAAAGAAAAAAACAAAAATTGCATGTGAAGCAAAACAAAAGAGAAGATTTTTTTTTTCTCTCTACTTCAGTAACAAATGCCAACCTTCCTCTTTCTTTCTCTTAGCTTTTATTGCTGTGCTGACATCACATGGTATGGAATATCCCTTTGGTCAGTTTGGGTCAACTGTCCTGGCTAGGTCCCCTCCCAAGATCTTGCCCATCTGACTGGTACAGAAAACCTCAAGCTTTTGCAAAGTGTCACTTTTAGTCAGCTTTTATCTGCTTCAATACTACAGCTGTGCAAGAAGAAATTCCTCCAAAGAGTGAAACTAATTAAGTAACCAAAAACGAACAAATGAACAAAATCAATAAAAGTAAGGAAATATTGAAATACAGAATTGGCTTCAAACTTCTGGGTGAAATGAGCACACCAGCTTAAAGCAATGATTTTTCTAGGCTGTGCTAGCATCAGCTTCCTTTGTATGAACAGGCAAGTTATTCTTGCCTAATTTTCATTGAATCGAGATTTACAAATTCAGCCACAATTACGAGAGATCAGTGCACCTGCTGGTATGCAATGGTAAATCTTTCTTATGTTTCTTCAGGCACCTATGATTTCTTTAGGTTATAAAAATGTTGACTGCTGCATCCCTGGCATACAAGGGATGCTTGGTATATACCAGATAAGCAATTGCATTAACTGAACTTACTTATCTATATTTGTATGTTATTTGACCAAATGGTAGCAAGCTCAAGCACTTTTTAAGGGTGGTGAGACTCAGAAACCCTTGACAGCTGCTTAAAAAACCCTAAACACAAAAGCTAAGTGTCCAAAAAGATCATCTACAACCACTCTGTCCCAGTAACAAAGCTAATAGTGTTCACTGCCAATGCACTGAATGCACTTACCCTGACGAATATGGAGCATCTACTTACATAAAACTACTCTGCTGTAGCAATTTTACTGTGCAAAAAACACTGTTCTCAAAAAGCAGATGATCTGAGAGTTTTTGAACCAAGTAGGAACTAACATTAAAATGGGGCAATTCCATAAATAAAACTTTACAGGCCTTGCTCCACAGTCCAATAATATGCTGGCACATGTTGCTGACAACAGATGCAGCAGAAAGAGCACTGACACTTGCAGTATCAAAGGATCTCCCTATTCCTGGGAATTCTAATGCCCTGAAAATATTTGTGTGCTGGATATTTAGGATAGCAATCACTTGAAAGCATGCACACACATAGCTGATTTAGAGATTTTGACAACAAAACATGGAAAGAAAGAACAAGCTCTCAGTGGAGATTGTTCCCCTTTCTCTTTCTCAGCTACAAGTCACCTGAATTCCCTACTTCCCGATATCCACTGTATTACAAAAGTTTCCACAATGCTGTGCACATCCAATCCTGGCACACAGCATCCTCCCTATCCAGTAACAAGCTCTGCTTTGAAATGCCATTGAATCAGGCAGTTCTTGCAAAGCAAGAGAACTTGCTGCCTTGTTTACGTCCAACAGATGGGCCATAAACTTTGAGGCAGCTAAAAGAAGATATAAAACTGACAAAATAAGTTCTGAGAAGCCAGGAGGAAGCTACATTCACAAAAGGATAGGGGACGCTCTCCTCTGCCCCCTGACATGTAGAAAAACATGCCCATGTCTTCTACTGTTGTATTTTTCCCTTTCACCTGAACCATCTCAGATATGCAGAAAGGAAGAGGGAGAGGGAAGTATTAGCTTTAGGCTTTGGCTGTTTTGTTGGGGTTTTTTATATTTCTAAATTTGACAATTTCAGACAGGATGGATAACAAAAGAGTATTCTTAGCTCACTCAAAAGCCAGACATGAAGCTAAGAAAAGAGCCAGACAGAAATTCTTCCTGATTTTTGCAGGATGACTATTACAAAATCAGGGTTTACTGCACAGTTTAGAACGGCATAAGGTCTCAGAATCTTATATAAATATATATTCATGCAATTATTTTATAATTCATATAATATATATATGAATATATATATATTCATATATATATAAATAAAAAAACAATATTATTATTTCATACATTAAATTCTTTCAAAATAATACAATATCTATATTTGAAACATGTTTGATTCTTTTTCTACTGACTCATATTTGGCACATTGTCAAAGTCCCAACTCAACTATATTTCTTGTTTGCATTCATTTTTTTGTCATGTGTGGTACAGTCAAAGCAACACAATTCAAAATAATGAAAAAGGACATACAGGCTTATTAACTATTTTAGCATTTGTGGTTAGGAAATATTTTACAAGTTAATGCATATGTAAAGCCAATTCTATGACATAATCAAACCTGCAAATGTTGGCAGCCGTAAAATTTTTCTACCTAGCAACAGAGACAATTTAAGATGTCTTAAAATCAGAGCAAAATAACCAGTGTCCCAGAACACTACCCAAGAGCAAAGACAACACACAGGTCAACAGCATCCCAGCTGTGCCCTGAACTCCAAGCTCATGGATTAAACTTCCAGCAGTGTCAGGGTCGTCTGTTTATGTTGCTACGTCACCAGGAGGGACAAAGGATACATCATTTGATTTGTACGTGTTCTTGCCTGGACAATTTTAACGCTGATGATGATAACAGTACCCAAAGGAAAGTTCTAAGAAGCGGCTGATTTGTTTGTTCCACCTTCTCTAAGAAGCCGTTGCTTCCTCCTCCTCCTTGTGCGTATTCCACAGACAGTTGTCTCCTCACCACACACTTCTCTTCCCACTTGCTCTGATCAAGTCTCACTGCTGTATCCTCTTCCTCAGGGCTTCCATTTTCCTCTCCTGCAGGCACCACAGTGTTTCCTCATCAGCCCCTCTTGGCTACAGCTCTGATAACCTTCACCATCCCTCAGAAGTGCTTGTGCCACCTCCTTGCTCCTGACCTCCCTAATTTCCAGGGTATTTGGAGCATTAGCTAACAGCTTCAAGTCGCAGAACAAATGCAACCTGGCAAAGTCAGAAATTATGAAAAATTTTGTCATTTTCCCAAGCAAAAATGTTTAGAAACCATGTAGGAGGAGAGCAATCTTTCTGGCAACCGACGCTGTTAAAATAAACAATGAATCAGTCTTTTAATTTGTCATCCCCAGTTTAATAATTCAAGTAAGTTAAATTACTTTTTAAATGTGCACCTGGATTTAGTAGGATTTTAGCAGGTGCCCTTTGTGGTAAACACAGGAAATGACTACAACTTTGAACTGGTTTTAGCTATTACTTTCTAATCTGCTCCAACATTAAAGTCAGTCTTTGAAAACAATCTGGTTTTCAAAATGGAAAGGGAACAGTTAGCTGATACCATTGGTTTCTCTTTCTTCAGTAACTATGGTGGAAAGAAATCTTTAACCATTGTCTTGGTGCTTACTGAAAGAACTGAATTTTAGATTGACTTGTAGATAAACACGAATCTGCCTGGATACCATACCATGAGTAGATTTCATAAGGCAGCTATTCGGGTGTCTCACTTGTCTTAGACACCTGCAGTTTCTGATGAAACAGTTCAAAAGATTTGCTGTAATATGCTCTGCAAAGGGAGAGCTTTAGAAGGATGATTAAGCAAAAAAGAAACAGCATATTGATCCTGAATACCGATTAAATTATATGTTCAATAACATGCTTGCAAAATATTCCATGAGAGTTTAATTATAGATATGCACACAGAGCCCACTTTTACAATATATCTATATGCTACAGAAGACACATGAGCACTTAAGAGTTATTTAAGTTATTTAAGTCCACTACCTGTTTTCTAAATGTTACTCTTGATTAACACTTGTCAACTTTTAGGGGGAAAAAGTGTAAGCCAAAATAATTTCAGCTTCAATCACATTATATGGAATTGCCATGAGTAGAAAGATGTCAAGACATATTTTTCTTCTTACTAAAAACAAGGAAAAAAGAAATCAAGTGTAATTTAATATATCAGGCATTCCTAACCTTTTTTTTTAATTATGCACACACACACATGCATATTTGCACACAGAGTAATGCAATTTCATAAAAAGGCTTTTATAAATTTAGAACTTTCATATTTTATATAGACTGCTATATATGGTGAAGAATCCATTTCAAAACTAAATGCATGAAGAATCAATGAAATCTTACTAAAGAAATATAATGCCAGAATACGGTTCCCAGGTGAACAGCTCTAATTTAGTAAAATTAATTAACATTATATTACACAGCAATTTCTTTGTTCTACTGTCAGATAACTTCAAATGCTATTTCAAAGTCATAAAAAAAATCTTGCAAGTCTGCAAAAGCCACATTTAAAAATTTTAGTCAAAGGCAAAAGTATATGTTTATAATAAATTCATATATAATTAATAACTAATATATAATTAATTGCATAATAAAAATAAAATGCCATCTGTTTTCTCTCTTTTGCGATTTTAACACACAGAAGAAATTTGTAATTCCTGTAGGAGAGCTTCCTTTTCAAGTTCAATCTCTGCTGACAACTTGGTGGATTTGGTCAGTCAGCAGACAACACAATAATTAATTTCTAGAGTTTTCAGCTTTCCAGATATTCATTCAAGAACACTAAGTACCAATATTAGGAATACAGAAATCTGACTGAGATGGGATTTGTTTGGGGTTTTTTTTTGCTGCAAAATATCAACTAGAAGTCATTGTTATCTTACACATTGTTTTGGTAAGTAGCTAAATCAAGAGAGCAGAATATGACCTTGGACTGAACAACTGGAAAACATTTCAGAGCAACTAGAAGACAAAAAAAAAAAGCCTAAAGTAAAGCATTATCATTTCAGAAGGATAAAATGAAGACTTGAAGCATCTGCAACACTGAAATGGGGAAAATACGTAGACTCAGCACGTGAGTTTGTCTGGAAAGAGCATCTTAATCAAAAGACAGAAACCCAAAAATCTACTGAGAAGCTTCTGACTTTACTGAATAGACAGCTCCATTAAGAGACCACCTTTCACCTTAACCTGTCGAAAACAAGGGTATTTACCAAAAAAAACATAGTCCTAAAAATGAAACAAGGCAAGAGTAAATTAATGCTTACAAAGAGGATGAAAGGAACTGTCAACAAGTAAAGTCTTGCAATGAATATATAAAGAAGATTGACTAAGGAAAAGTATTTCCAGCTGTATAATTTCTTTTTAATGCAATGCAAATGGAATTTTGATTCAAAAGTAAAGCAAATTTCAAGTTCCACATCAGAAGCTGTAGAATGGTTTAAGTGTGAGAAATATCATGTTGGATAAATAAAAAAAAACAACCAGACAACAAAAACCTATCTTTTTTTACAACAAACAGTAGGAATCAAGTATTCTCAGATTGTCCTAAGACAACAAATATTTCAAATATCATATGGAAAACAAATTCTACCAGCTTCTGCTTTATATCTTGGGACAAACTTCATTTAGCATTCCCATAAGCAACACCTACCACATAGGTAAGAATGTTCTAATTATATTTCATGATGACAAACTTGGGAAGCACTTTCAGTGTAAGGAAAAAAACACAACATCTAGAAAAAACTTCATAACTTAAGCACTAGACCAATACAATAGCCTGAAATGAGAAATGGTAGCTATTCACTCCTTTTGCCTAGATAGTTTCCTGTTTCAAGCTGATAGTTCAAGACTTGGAAGCAAAACAAAAAAACCAAAAACCCAAACCAAACCAAACCAAAACAAAAAACCAACCAAAAAAAAACCAAAACAACTCACAAGTGTGAGTTTCAAATGTGACAGTCCCTGTAAATGACAAGTGCAGTAATCCAGCAGCAATGGACATTAAAAATAAGGAAGGATTAGTCACAAAAAATTTCCTAGTCTTACTCCCAAAAGTTTCACAGTCTTATTTATAAATGAATTCTTTGTTCATAAAAGGAACTATAATATATGGCAGCTCAGAAGAGCAAATTAGTGCTGATATATATTCTGAAAACTATTAATATAGGTTCTGTTCACAGGGGAATATTCACCCTCTGGAACCGAAGAGTTTAGAATATATCTGTAAGTTGCAATGTGATTAGGACTAAACTGTGTACATTGAGACCAAACTAGCCAGTCATAGCCAGGATCTTTTCTTATCTTTTCCATCTGAAACTCCTTATGCTATTTTCCTACACCTCACAGCAGACAGTCCTCCCTTCGTGCCTCGAATCACAGGTTCTGTTTATCTCCCTTCTGCCATATTATCGCACATTATTTCTATCCGCCTCCTTTCTGCCCAGCAATTGAGGACCCTTCGCATTTTCCTATTCCTTAATTCACCATAATGTATTATCAGGAGGATGCAGGTTCCAAGGAATGGTAGACAGCTGAGCATCAGGCAATGCTCACCTGTTCCCAGCCTTTGGCTGTGATCTGGCCAAGCAACAACAGCAAGTGCCAAAAACATATTTACATTTGCAGTGCCAAATGCACATGGACCATGCTATTAGCCCAATGTTCTTCTTTTCCAGTACTTCACTGGGGCTTTTGCCGTGTTAAATTTTATTTCCACAGTCAATAAAGTCATGCCTACCTCAACCCAGACAATTCCCTGAAGATCTGGAATTTTAGGATGTCCATTTGTGTTGGCATAAACGAAAATGCCACTCAGACAAACAGAAGTTATGATACACTGACCAATTCTGCTATTTTTGCCCATATCTCCTTTTTTTTTTTGTATAACTATCCTTGAATTTTCAATTATTTACTACTGTTTGCAGAGATCAGTAGAGGGGCACATCTGCTTATGCAGTTTAGTCATTCTTCTTGTTTGTCTGCCTGCTGCTTCAGTATTCCTCCCAAATCTGTCCTCAGCTGACAGAGAGGAGATGTTTTGTGGAGTGTTTTGTGCAGTTGGGCTTTGCTGGGAAGGTGCAAGAATTGGCCATGAATAAATCTTCTGCCACATTCTAAAGTTCCTTCACTTCTAAGCTGTGTAAGAACAACCAGCAGCTTAGTTCCATAATAAGTACCACCCCTCCAAATTTATCAATTCCTGACTAAAAAGGCAACAGAGTAAAGAATTCAGTAAGGGGATCAAGAGACAAACCCCTAAAACTCTTCTTAAAGAACCCACACATGACCACAACCACTCATACTGAACACTATCCAGGAAAGGAGATATTTTTGCACAGAAGGTGCTTTGGCTACGTGGTCCCTGAGAAAAAGAAATACATAAAAAAGCTATTCCTCCAAAAAACAATGCAAGCATAAAACTAGAAAAGGATCTTGTGAGACAAGGCACTGTCCAAGACAAGTGAAGTGACACTATAAGGTACAGGAAGCATTCATGTTTAACCTCAAAATTAGAGTATCTGACTCAAAGTTACACACAAGTATGACTTTACCATTAACAGTTTTGTGACAAGGCTTTGCTGGACCTCCAATGAAAGCCACATTTAAAACACTACATGTACAACCCCATAGCAAAATTTCCAGCTTGCACTAAAACACAAAATAATACCAAAAACATTTTTTTCTCCCATAAGATCTTCCAAAACTCTTTGAGGTTGTCATTATGAAGTTAAATGTGATAATTGTAAACTCCCATTTCAGTTGCTCTTCCACATATGCTTGAATTTCAGGTAAACTGATCCAGCTGCTTCTTTTTCAAGTTAAGAAACTGAAGCTCTGAAAACTTCCTGCTTGTATTTCTTTATATTTTTAGCAAAACACTAGGGAAAAAAAGTCCAAACTTGAAGCCTTTTCTTTACAGACTTTTATTGTTCATGGTGGAGACTAGCTGGTTGAGGAGAGAGACAGGAGAATAATATGAGGTTTTTTGTTTATAAGAAACTAAGGAAAAATGGATTTATGATCCTTCTTCTCATTGCATCAAATTCTTAAAAGCTTTTTTTTCACGCAGAAGTTAGGAAACTTTGAGAACAATTACATAGATAACATATGATCATCTGAGGAAGCTTGATCCTAAATTCAAGCTTCTGAAAAAAAGGAAACGTGGAACAAGTTCAGAGAATTAACAGCAGCAATAATCTCATGAATCCTTCACTCTGGAATTCTGCCATTCTGTTTTTCTGCTCCTTTTTTGTATTAGTAGAGTTTGCTTACTTCTAGATTCTTCTGGTTCCCTATCAGCAATGAAGCAGATTTCTGAACAGGTGTTCAGACCGAATATTTGTCATTTCTTAGAAAGTCCGAGTGCCTCCCTAATTCTTTAAATCCTGTTTAAGAAGAATCTGATCTAGTAGTTCTGAGGGTCAAATCACAGTGCTTACTCCAGGCATATGTGCACACTCAGGTCTGTAGATTAGCAAGATTAGGCTCTAAACTCCAGTATTAGCAAAGTGCACACACAAGATCTGGCTTGGCAGCTCCCCTCATTGGAGTCTGTGGAAGCCAATAATAAAAACAATACATCTGCCTCTGAAAATTTAGTGGATGCACTTCACATACATAATAAAGCTCATGCTATTATATTTTATTAGATGTATTACCTTTTAATCCTGATAGTAAATAGCCTATTTTACAGGAGAATTACTGCTTAACAAAGAAATCTCAAAGAAAGACAGAAAATGCTTAATAAACAACATTCAACACAAAACTAGAGGCCTTTCAAGTGACCTCCTGGTGTTGCAAATTTCAGGTTGTTTTTGTGGAAAAAGGAGGTTGCATTAACACGTAACATTTGTTACCATTTCAAACTACCTTTCTTTACGGTTAATAAGCTCAAATGCTTGCAAAACAAGCAAAAAGCTTAAAAACACTGAAAGTACCTATATCAGACACTTGTGTTTCCATTCATTCTGTTTATCTGGCAGTCTAAGAAATACACAAGTTTAACATATGAACTCCTGCAGCTACAAAAAAAAATAAAGAATTGAACTGATTTTAACTAAAATGGTCGCATTTAAGGAATGGCAAACGGACACCCACCCATTTCACAGAAATTAATGATGCTTCTGCAGCGAAGAGCATCTGTTTCATGAAAGTAGGACAAAGGCTGGAATGTAGCACAGCCTTTCACATCCAGCATTAACCAGATGACCCACAATGACCTGGAACAGCATAATTCTGACTCTGCTGAACTAGCTAGCACCAGATCTTCCATAACTCATCTGTATTGACATCAATGCTTCAAAAATAAATATACATATTTTTGGTGTGACTTTTATTTACAGAGAGAAAAAAATAAACATTTGTGGGGGAAGTTTTCACTTTGCCCTTCCAGAACACTTCAGTTATTGCACTTAAGCTCTCTTTAGTTTTACCCAGTCTTTCTTGTCAGAAGACAACTTTTGCGTTGAGATTTAATTTATGAGCTTTCTCAGTGCAAATCAAGTGATGAAAATTATAAAGTAAAAAAAAATATATATATAAAGTTATACGTAGTTTGTAAGTTTATTTATAAATACAGTTAAAACACGCATATTCAATAAATGCAGCCTATACACCACATATTTCTTAAGCAATAAAACGATAAAAACAACCTGACTCTTTTCAAACTTCTGCACAAGAAGATTTACTGACCACAATAGATACTGCATTTTAAGCTGGCCTACATCTCACTCAAAACTCTGAATTTCAATGTGCTTTTAGCCTTCTACTAGAACACTTCATATTATGACTAACACTACAAATAGAAGCCAAGACCAATGACTAGATCTGTTTTAGTACAGTGACAGGATGACTTGACACTAAAAAATTTCACTGAGGAAAATGGGACAGGGACTAGCAAAACATTAAGTGGTTGTGTTTGCAAACAGAAGGGTAAGGAAAATAAGTGTATTGAAGATGAACTACACAAGGCTAATTAGCTCAGCCACAGCCCCGTGATGTTTCTAGTTCAGGGAATTATTTGGAGAGCTCCTCTCAGCCTCCTACCCTTGCCATAAGCTACTGAACTGTAACTACTCAGAAGATGTACTTTATATAGAATAAGACAGGCTCAGCACAAGAGTTAGTGCAGAATGAAGAGTCCTGCTTTACTTCATACTTTTTCTCAACGTATTTTGAGAGGAGAAAGCTTCAAAAATGAAAATGTTGAAAGATATTTGCCGGCAGACAGAGCAACATCAAAAGGACAAACAGCCAACCATTTAGCCAACATGCTAAAGCATTATTTATTGTATCACTTTAATGAACTTTATTACTTCCACAGTCTCAACAGACTATTTTGAGGTGGGGGAGAAAGAGTTTTTGATTTGCTGGGATCATCAGACAACTTAAAAGCATGCAGGAGTGCAAACCACAGAATAGTAGCACTCATTTAACAAATTCTTGCTGGGATGCAGCTGCTGACAAATAAGCATAGATAAAATGGTCCTGTTATATGTATGAGGTTTCTACATGGCAATTACTTAAGATTTACAGTTTATGCACTCAGCAAGTTGAGAAAAATGCCAACACGCTTGTGTGGCTGAATGAATTTTCATATACTGTGACTGCACCTTTGAATTTTCACAAAAAAGTACACAGCACACTCCTACAATTCCAACTGCAATTGCAAAAAAATTATAGACAACACACAAGTAATAGCGTCGCAGTATCAAAATCTCAATTTTATCTGAGCATGGATACCGATTACTTATGTGTTTCACAAAGAAAATAAACGGAATTGCAAATAATACAGTTCCCCACAGGTGAAAGGAGACAATCATCTTTGATTCAGCTTAGATAAATTGTTTAGTGGCAGAAGAGTTAGTGGTTTATTTATTTTATTTTATCTATTTCTTTAAGTGTTGCCAGCAAAGTTTCATGAACACTTAAAATTCTTCAGGGGTGGGGGGAGGGTAAAGGGTGGCTGGCAAAAAAAACCCAACAACTTTTTTCCCAGGTATGGGGAACATTTGCAAACAGTCAGCTAAAAAACTGAATTACATTCATCAAATAAAATAATTGCCCTATCTTGTTGATCATTTATTTTCAGTATTGATCTAGATGGATGCACACAAACAATTCTTTGCCTATCTCATAATTTCCATTTAATTCCCCTATGTTTGCAGTGTTATGCACAGATAAAGGTTTTCAAGAGGAATTAATCATGACAAATACAGTGAAAAACTCTGAAAGAAACCTGTATACTCTCAAGAGCTTGAGTAGCCTTAGAGCTCAATTAATTTAGTATTAACTTTAAAAAGTTAAATCCAAGATAATAAATAAAAGATAATTGTCTATTGTCGCCTTCTCACAATCTGCATCTCTTCCATAGGTACAATGGAAGTTGTTCATAGTTATCATTTTTACTAAGTCAGACATTAATGTTTAGTGTTATCTCCATTATCCTCACTCAAATCCAAGTAAGGAAAAAAAAAATATATCCCACAAAACTTTGCCTTGTATCTGAGATAAGAAAATCCCGTGCTGAAGTTTCAGATGAGAGGTTTCCTCGTGTTTTGGCCCAAAACAGATGACAATTTCATATTTATTCAAACTTCTTCAACAGATTTGATGCATTTAAAATATCAAGTCTTATGCCAGCACACTGACATAAGAACAAAAAAACCCTAAAAACCTAGATAATGCAGGAAGAAGAGATGGAAAAGCAGATTAAAAGAGAATAAACGTGAAAATGGAACACACAGCCTAAGAGACCTTGGAATGCAAGAATGTTGAAAAAAACCCAAACAAACCAAAACAAAACATTTTCTCACAAATAAAAATGCAAAGTATTTTATGGTTTCTTTAACTTGTGGCTTTTCTTGGGTTAAAAAAGTAACTTTATATATGGTGTCATCTTGCACTTCTTGTATAAATTATTCATTGCAATGTAAACCAAGGGAACAGCCTGCAGTGGTAATCTCAATTTCTAACAGAAGTTACCTAAAACTCAGTACCTAGTTCAGATCTTGTAATAATGAGGAGGTGGGGGGAAAACCCAACAACCTAGCATTATTTTAACATACTCAGAAAGCAAATCTGAGCTTTAGTGATCATAGAATCATAGAATGGGCTGGGTTAGAAGGGACCTTAAAGATGATCTAGTTCCAACCCCCACACATTTCATGCTTTCAGATCACTGCTTCTGATTCCCAGAACCTACACAGAACAGAAGAAATGAAGATGATTTTTTTATCATGCACTTGCTCTGTTTTATTTCAAATAATAACCTTCTGTCCTTCTCAGATCTGAGAATCAGCCAGCATCCATTTTCTAAAAATTATTGTGGAGTGTTGTAGAAATCACGGGACATTTTCAGTGAAACAGGCTGTAAGAAGATTCCTAAACAGCATCTGTAACTTAGAAAAATCTCTCAGTAAAACAACAGAACCTCTGACTCTGACACCTCACTCCTTCACATGTTCATGCTTCACTGCTTTGGAAGGAGTGGGCTGGTGTAGAAAGACTTTGAAGAGGTTCTTTATTTATTTATTGACCTCCCAGACCCACCACAGTACACAAATGGCCAATTCTAGTTGTTTTGAATCAGAATAATTGAAAAGAAGTAGCTACTAGAAATAAATTATCTTTCTTTCCAGGCAAGTGTTTCTTTAGGAGGACACTTGCGTATAGGAGGACTTGACTCAGGTGTCCCAACACTTTCCTGGAAAAAAAAAAGAGCCAAACACTGCACAAATTCAGTATTCCAACATCCATGAGTATGTGCTAATCCAGCACATACTCCCAGGTTGTGGGAGAAAGCAGAAGCTTCATAATTTTCAATTTATAGTAATATGCATTCAGAAATCTTCTGCACACTTGTACCCTGTAATTACAGGTAGGAACACATAATGTATTAATGCACCCCTTTTAAAAGTTAATATTCTGCTAACCCATGCAAATTGAACCACTACCTCTGAGATACAATTCTGGAATAAGCAAGTGCTAAGCACTGCATTAACTCTGGCAGTGAGTTTTTATTAATAGTTTCTAATGGTACAAAACAAAAACATTCCACAAAGCCAATTAGCACATGCAGTATGCTCAAATGTGACTTCTGCTTCAGAGCCAGGAATACTTAATTCTCAGGAATAAAAGAGGATTTTTTTTTTAATTCTTTCTTTATGAATTAGAGTTGCTTTGGGTTTCTTTCCAGTTTCCAAAAACAAATCAAAACACCTTTTGGTTCTTTTCAAACACTGGAACAACAATAACTATACCTGTGACACTGAAATCTTAAAAAAATCAACATAAAATGAATCATCATAAAATAAATTACTTTTAACCTTGCTATATATTAATTTGAAATTTTATGGGTATTATTTGTATATGTCACAAAATCTTTAATTTGAGTCAAGGAAAAGCATTTTACCGTTAATAATGAGCATTCAAAAAGTACAAATAAAACTTTCTGCTTCAGACTCCACTATATATATTTCAGTGCTATACGAGGAATAGGGGAGATAAATTCCAAGTAAAAGTGTTTTCACACTCCTCCATTAACAGCTGCAGCTTATTTTTTGAATAAGTAATTACATACTTAGAGCAAACACATTTATAACTCTGACCTAGTAGAGCACATTTTCATCACTTTTTTTGGTGCAGAAGTACATTTTCCCCTTATTTATCTTCCATCTGTTCTTTCAACATTTTAGTTTAAGCAGTGGTCAATGAGAGCCACTCTTTACGAAAGTGCTACAGACTGAAGTTGGATTCTAATTAGACACTTATTATTCTGCTGCAACACTGAACACTGATAAAACAAATCTACCCAGATCCTAAGCAGTTCATTATAATCCAGCATCACTATTTCCTACTGCAGCATTAATGGCACTGAGACAAGACAGTGATTAAAAATTTATATCTTTTTGTAAATGGAAGGAAATTTAATAAATTTGTTTCTTGCTTAATTAATTGTGGTTTATATACTGCTACTACACAATTACAACAAATTTCTTCCAGCTATTATTGATGATCTCATTGTGCTGTTACCAAATTAGTCCCAAAGTGTTCAAGAAACTAACAATGGAAAAGGATTAAAAAGGTTCACACATCTAAACATGCTAAACTGACCAGACCAAATAATCCTAAATATACAGACAAGTAAAAAAATCAAAAAATGTTATCCGAATTAATTCTGAATTCATTCAAAATGATAATAACCATGCTGAATAAAACTAAAACATTTGTTCAATGCAAAAGTTCTTTTTCATAAAGTATAAAGTGCTATATTGTGCAGTTATTAGCTCAAAGGAGCATTGTCAATGAAATTTGGAACAATGACCTCTTCAAACATTTAGGACAGCTAAATTCTTTTCTGAAAAGTAGCAGCGTGGCGTTCTCAGCCCATACTTAAGAATTCAGCTGAGCAACAAAGATGAAAGAACAGCACCACCTAGTTCTCTATTTAAAAGTTTTCAAATATTATCATCCGTTGATTTATTTTTGTAATCTATATTCACATATGCCTGTGTATTCTGCAGTGAAATCTGTCACACTGCCAAAGGAAACAATACTAACAAGTTTGTCAGGAGTTTATTAAAGCATCCGATGTAGATACTTTACAAGTGTAAGCTGTGGAGGGAAAAAAACCAAAACAAAACAAAACCAAAAGCAAACACTTGATATGACATATGCATAGCACAAGAACGCTAGAGACTTGTAATAATACAAATATTGTTCTCATCCACCCCTAATTCTACCAGTGGGACCGTTTCTCTAATTTCCCCAAAACACTGTATTTGTCCTGATTCCTCCATACAGTAATCTGACACTTCACAGTATGTATTTGAGTTCCATATACAAAAAAATATATTCATGGAGCAGACATCCTGAGAGCAACATGTTAAAAAACCCTAATTATAGCTCATGCAAGTTGTTTCATAGTTACTTTTCTATTCTGGAAAAAGAAAAGGGGTAGATATTTCAGGAGTCAGTTGGACTTAAAAGTTTTGATGTCAGGAATTCCCCTTCTAGAGAATGAGAAATGAGCAACCCAGAAGTTTACCAGGAGACAAGGGCAGCACCTAAGAAGTTACCTACTCCTGCCCCAGAAACCACCTACTCCTACCCAAGTTTTACTAGCATAGCTGCCAGTGTTCAAATTTGGTAAGCACACCACTGCACATGCAGAACAGTCACTCTATTTCTCTAGACATGATGGATTTCCTCAGATGTCACTCATATCAAGAGGACATAATGGCAGTGGAACGGTATTTTTGAAGACATTTTCTGTTTTGACACTGACATTTGTAAGTCAGCTCCAATTTCTTATACTACTATACATTTCACTGGATTTTTTTCTGTTGGCCTCTTAATTGAAATAAAGCACAAGTGACATCGATACCGTGAGTATTCTGGATAGCACGGAATTTTAGAATGAGATGGTTTGTCTTGCACCATTACAGAGTAAACGGGACTTCACTGCACCTACAAAGTGTTTAAGCTGCATTTGAATCGAATGTTCAAATCAGCAACTGATTTATCTTAACTCAGAACGAGGAAAATGATATGCAGCCACGCTGAAATGCTCTCATGTGCACATTTGTATCGACCTGCTAAAATTCATCCAGAACCCTGGTTTTCGTATTATAGCTTTTGGAGTATTTTTCAGCTCTCAAATTTGCCCCTCCTTACCGATGCCTGTAACAAGTCTTGCGTGCTGTACTGACTCAAAAAAATCAGGCTAATAATGAATGGAAGAGACTAGAGCCCTATGAATAGCTCACTAAAAAGCACTTGAAACTGGTGCGCCTGGCAGGACTCAGGCTCCAGTGCCAGGTACTGATTCCCACTGCTTCCTCTCCTCCCTTCTTTCGGTGCACACTTGAGAAAGGCAGAGAAGTAGTGGGAAGAAAACAATTAAAAAAAAAAAAAAAAAAAAAGAGAGAGATAGAGAAGGTTTCTGTGGTAACTCTGAAGTTTTATTCCTCGAGAAAACTGATAAAATCCCTGTCCTCCATCTATCCACGTACCTGCGTATCATCCATGTGTTGCCATGGCATAGCTCACTTGTTGCAGAATTGACACATCAATGTAAACAGACTAGACAGGATCCAAATTTGAGGCCTTTATCCTCACAATCTTAAGGAAGCAAATCCCTCATGCACACACAGTAGGGCTACTGCTGTTCCCCCACCATAAGCCTTGCAGCAGCAAACAGAAGAAAAAGAGAAGTTTGTTTTTCTTGACAGGTATCCTAGGCAGACAAGGCCTAAAGGGAGATTACTCTGCATTTATCTGTGACCAGCCAGTCACCTATCTTGAAATTTCTTTCTGAAAATATTAATTTTCGGGAGGAAGTTCGAATCATATGAGTTTTTAAAGACCAATTTAAAAAAAAAAAAAACAACAACTATGATATTAACTCATTAAACAGCAAATTTCCATTTGTTTAGTGTATGTGATAAGGGCTACTGGATTCTGGTTTCCTATGTGATTTACAGTATATTTCAGTTTACAACAGACATAATCTAATGAACAACAAATGCATCTTCACTTCCAAATCCTTCCATACAGATGTCACAGTAAATCACAAATATCCCTTACAGGACAGGTTTAACTTCCTCCTTTATCCAGATTTTCTGTTACTCCATTTTGCATCAGATGAGGAGAAAACTGGGCTTTTGTAGAACAGGAGTATCCCTTGCTTTTGTAACAGACCAAGACAAATCTGTATGACATCTGATGTAACTCTTTTCTCAAAATCCAAAGACAGTTTGGGAAATTCTGCAATCACATTATTTCCAAGGACGTTCTCTCCCTCCCCCCCAACTATGGCTTGCACAAGGCATATAAAAAGCTAGTCACTTAAACCAATCTTATCCTCCAAGCTATGTTGAAATTACTTTAATCTTGTGTGTTAAACATATGTGAGTGTCCCATAAATAAGTCTATAGGCCACTGAGGCTTTTCTCTACCATAAATAAAAACAAATGGCCCATGTATTTCTATTGATTATATGCCTTCCCCAGCGCCTACAAAATTCACCATTCAGAATGCAGCAAAGCAATAATGAATTAAAATCTGCAAAACAACGATGACTTAGGAAGCAGAATGCAATTTAAGTCTGATCCAATTCAAAAATTCAAGCTTATTTTGTAGTGAAGGTACCAAAATTATGTGAGCTTTGGACCATTCTTTTAAGAGTGAATGAGATTTACTTGCTCTGAGAATGGTATGCATTTTGCATATTGCATACCAAAAAGAAGAATTAACCAGCACTACGTAAACCACAAACTTCACACTGACTAAGGAGAGATATGCCAAATACTCAGCAAATAATTGATTAAAAAAATCCAGATAAGGTAAGAAGAACATTCTGAAGAAGTTGGGCAAATAGTCAAGGTACTAGCCCACACACAACTTACTTATACACTGCCTGCATTCAAAAACACATCATCTTGATTGTGTTTATATAAGCAGCAGTCAAGATAAACCCTAAGACGTGCTAAACTGAGGGTTCCAGCCTTTAAAGGAAGCACAGTCTATAAAGCTACTTCACTGTTAATTTGGTTTTATATCAAAAGATGAGACACACTCTCTTTTATTATGCAATGTCCTATTAGTTGTCAGACTTCAATATCAAGTTCTGAAAAGCTCCTCAATGTTAGACGTTGCTAATTTTGCTACAACTGGTTTTAATTTAAAATTGAAGGGACTCCCCTTCCACTGCACAGATACAATTTTTCATTAATCAAAATTATCATTGAACAAGATAGTACTTATAGCTCCACATTAGTCCAGATCTCACTTATTTTTCATAGCATTGCAAGGCTACATGATACAAGCTGGGAGACATCAATAATGCTATTAGGAACCTGCGATGGAAAAGTTAAAAAATGGTAAAGTTAAGAGAAAACTGCGATGCCAAACTTACTCTAGTGAAGAAAATGTTTCACTTCACTTAAAAATAGCCATGTTAGTTTAAGGTTTGCTCCAAAGAAAAGAAGTTCTCTCACTTCCATTATTATTATTATTATCTTAGATGTTAACAAAACAATTCATGTAAAAGAAATACTACAGTATATTTCAGTATATTATGCCATTTTATGACCTGTCACAGATTTGGGATACTATGATCAGTAATCAGTTTAGTGATATTTCTAGTCGCTGCATTTATTTTCCAATTTGCAAATGGCTGCATACAGCTCAACATTTTTGTGTATTCGAAGATTTAAAAAAATTCTTTCCATTGATAATCTGGAGTGTGAACAAGTGTTTTCCTTTATCAAATGAAGTTTTACTTCCTCTGTATTAACTGTGCAAACAAGTGGAGAATTCTTCACTGTTCTCCAGTGCACAACAATGAAGCACCAAGTAGCATGTCAAGACTTAAACAGCACAGTATGAAAACCACATTAACACTCAGGAAAGAAAAAAGCAAAAAGACTTTGAAAGGGATAAATATGAGTTTGACATTGACATTAGAGCACATTTTGTACAATCTCTTAATTAAAAGAGATTTGATTGCTTCTGCTTCAACCAGTACAGCTTTTCCCCACGTTAAGGACTAACCAGAACAGCCTTCCTGCCTTATAGCGTAGCAGGAATAAAAGCAGGTCAAGTTACACTCTTAATCCAGCAGATGTAGGTCAGTTTGGGATAAATATCGGAACAGACAGAAAATACTAAAGTGCCTGTGCCTGCTACAAGTGCTGCTGTGAAGTAATTTGGCCTCACTCTCCTCAGAGCTGTCAGTCAGCTGCAGTTGTTGAATTTCCATTGCTGAACTTTGAAAAAAAAAGAAGAGTTTTAAGACTTAGATGGGCCTGTAGAGCTGTGCTGCCTATTCAGCTGCTGCCAGAAGCAGTGGCAATAACACTGGGGACCCTTTATTGATGATACCCAGAAAGGCACAACTGCACTTTCATATCTGGTCACCAATTATTTTTGCATGTAATAGCATACTCTGGTTACTTAACCTCAGGTTTAGTAATTGAATTACCATGATTAGAGCCTCTGTCTGATTAATGCTGTGGTATATAAGAAGTTTAAAATATAACCAGGATATTTTTATCTCTAGCATAAGATAACAGTCTCTCTTGCACTATCCTTCCAATCCAACAAAGAAAACGGCAGGTAGTCAACAAACTCTTTACACAAAGATGACAATAGAGGGAATATCAAATATCCAGCTATTTAAACAACCACCATACTACATATATGATGATACACATTATTTTACAAAAAACCTAAACCTTGCCAACTCTATTCACAGAACAAAGAATAAGCTGTAGAGTTCAGTAATGTATCTCCATGTAAATACAGCTTACACAGAGAAGCTTTCAGCTCTGAAGGAGCTTTAGGGGTTCAAATTGAGAAACATAGACCATACACTAATTATTTTTCTGCCTGTGGACACTTAATAGTCTTTATCAGCTATGTAAGAAAAAAGGAGAAATCTAAACTGAGTACTGCAAAGTAGGGAAAGAAGTTAAATGTATGAATTTATAATAATGTAAAACTATATTAAAAGTGATTTGCTGCTGTTTAAAATGTGAAAGCTATAAAAGCATTCACACTCTCCAAGAGCCATTTGATTAAACTATAAAGCAGTAAATACAACTCAATTCATGGTTAGGAAGAAATGGCCTTTCCCTCAAAAATCCCAAACCTGTCAAGACAGCAGAAACACTCCTGTAAACAAGGCTCATATAGATATGAAGATCTCCATGCTGCAAATAAAAAGATGGCCAAGGATGCAAGTATGATTTTATTTTTCACATTTACAGGTGTTAGGGAAAGGAGATAGGACAACTGGTATGCAGACATTGTGAAAAGAAGAGATGGGAAGGAGTCTTCAAATCTCTGGAAAACAAAACTGTCCACCTACATTCTTCACTGAATCCTCTGGGCCTGTTCCAAGTTCTACACGTTAAAATGTCCTACACACAAAACACCAGAATTAAAAGAGAGCACTGGAAGATGTTCTACACAGTCTCCAGTGTTTTGTCACTGAAATATATGTTCTGTGCTTCCTCCTCTCCCCTTTAAGATGCTCTTATGGTGGAGTCTTATGTATTGATATTATAAGCACCCATCCCAAGCTTAGAGTGCATTAGCATAAAAGAAACTGTAAACATTTGGACTTTGTCTTTAATTTTCTTTTATAAAAGGAAGGGAAAAGATCCTGAAATAGGTTCAAAGACACAAAAAAAAAAAAAAAAACCAAACCAAAAAAAAAAAAACCACAAAAAAACACAAAAAAAACCCAAAAAAAACCAAACAAACAAAAAAAAAGCACAACAGAAAACCCCACGACATTAGGAACTCTCGCAAAGACACATTTCTTTTTGAAAATACTCAGTTCTTTCTGAAATATTTTCATTATGTAGGAAGATAATTGTTCAAAGGAAAATTCCTGAGAGTAATCATGATTTTACAAGCTATTTCTTACCACTGGATGTGATATTTGCCTTTCTTCCTTTCAAACACACCTCAAAAACTCCTTGGGAAGAAGGGATATGCTCATTAAGATCATACTTAATATCGATGCATCCCAGAGGACTCTCATACTAAACTGTGTCTAATAATTTTACCATTCTACATTTGTTTTAGAATGCCACTGACATGCTTTTTAAAATACACATTCTCTCTACAGAAGACCCAGCATTTCTTTGAGAGGGTCTAACTTTTAAGAGTTTCTGCCTGCTGGTTAATTCAATGAAAAGAAATTGAAGTAATCCTTCTTTCTCTCAGAGAAGGACAATGACACCTTCTATTTCTACTTTTTAAATATTAAATGGATAGGGAATAATTGTTCTAATCATTGTTCTAACACAGTCAACCACACTCTGGTTATACTGCTGTTCTCTTGGCAACTACCAGATGTCCATGTCCATTCCATACATAACAGCTGTTATCAGTTACTTAATCACCATTTGTGATGCACAAGAGAAAAAAATCACTTCAAAATCCAATCTTGACTTTACATAGCAATATTAAAAGATTAATTCTTTGGTGGAAAGAGTAAGAATAATCACATTCAACACATTTTTGTCAATAGTAGGATCAGGCCAGAATGATGAGAAAGCTAATTATGAGAATGAACGCTTCTATAATATTAAGCTATAACTTCAACACATTTACAGTACATTATAATGGAATTGCAACTGACAAGTAAATTTAAAAGCAGAGAGAGATTGACTATTTTACATTTCTGAAATAATATTGAAAAAAAAAAAAGAAAAACAAAGTGAACAAGAAAGTGGACAAGAAAAATGTATTTGTTTCAGCAGAGGTTCTACTCTTGATCAGCATTTCCATGTAGTTACTTCTTTGATGAGAAACTTCAAACTGTTTACTGTTAATTTGATGATAGAAACTTGATAAATACTTTGAGTGTAAGAGTGATAAATAAGTGAGTGAGTCATCCCTATTCATGTACTCTCCCGGGAAGTTGTGTGACATCATCAACGGGAATTTGGATTGTTTAGTTACATCTGTTCTAAACCTGAGTGTGAACTGCTAGAACTGCTATATGATGACTATCAATAAAAATACATGAGGAAATCAAGTAAAAGAACTCATAAAATATGAACTAGCCTGGCAACTAAGCAGCTAATAAGCCTACCAGGCCTTGGTTACATTGACTGAAGTCATATAAAGAAAAACATCGTCAAGTAGAGTGATATATTTTATGTTTCAACTTGTGTTATTCCAAACAAAGACTGTATTAAAACTACTTTAATTCTGTAACTGTCTATACCCTTGCAGACCTTACAGAATTACAACTGAATGTGTCTGACTCGCTGTACACTGTGTTAGCACGTGAACACTTTGCTGTCAAGACAACCCCTATGCACACAGCACTGGGTTGCCTGGATTTTGCTAACAGAAACCCAACTGCAAATTCAAAACAGAGTCTAGACACAGAAGATATTGAGTAATAAGTATGACAACTTCATCTTAAATCAGCCTACATGATCTCAGAAGCAGTCATTTGCATATTTGTCCAGGTTTATTTGCGGGTTTCTTCATTCTGCCCATAACAGATCCGGGCTAATGAAAAAAGAGTCTCACCCACAAGCTATTACCTGTCTTCACTGATTTGTTGCATCAGTGACCACAGTTGCAGACAAATGAAAGCATCCCGACATTATTTCCATTAGTAGACAGGTTGCAAGCATTTGAAGGATATGAAGAAACCACGTTGAGAAGATCTGCCCGTTGCTGGCAAATCTTGGAAGTAGATCATCTGCACCCGGCACTATCCAGAGCCTTCTTGGAGCCGAGCACATAAAGGCATTAGATGCCATTTGCATTATCACACAGCAGGGGGCTACAGCAGCTACAATTCCAGGATAATCCTAACCTGTATCTGTATCCTATGAATCCAACAGAACTATTTTTATTGTTACAGTTTCTCACGTGGTAACTCTTGACAATAATAAGCCTACTTGTCAGGTTGCATAAAAACAGCTCAGAGGATGTACTTGAGTTATTCTAAAAACATGCCCCCCTTTCAACTCTTAAATTTTGCCTAAGTAAGAGTAAATTCATGAAGCAAAAAAAAAGCAATTAGAATATAACAAAAAAAGTAAGGCTGGCTGTAAACATAAATAACAGCTTAACCCCTTGGGACATCATTTAAGTACTCCAGAATCATTACAGAGCACAAGCTAAGAACAACTGCAGCCAGAGATCCTACTATTTTCACAGCAAACGCTGGAGAGGGCAGGGCAGACTAATATCATGCCCGAACTCAGCTGACAAACTGCTTCTCAGCTCAACATGTTATTAGTCCCTCCTCCACCTCCATCGCTCCCCTTTCACAGCAAGCAGTTGACACTGGCCTCTTTTACTTCTTGTTTGCCTCCTTTCTGAAGGGACTGCTTGCTGCTAATGCTATTCCATGCACAAGCTGAGAAGCATTATTCTATGTCCTCTTCCCTCAGCTGATGCTTCATCAATACTCAAGACAGATTTCTTAAGCGAGTCTCTCCACAGACCATGCCAGAAAGGCACACTTCCATACAGGACACACGTCAGCTTGACTCTTTGTCACCTTGTCTTTAATTAGCTTCAGTTTCACCACCAGAAACCATCCGTAATTACAGTCCAGAAGTGCTTCAAATTTTCAGAACAAAGATCTTATTCACGTAAAGAGCTGACGAAAAGCCTGCATCTCCCACGGCCCACAAGCAGAAAACCGGAGGATTCTAACAAATCCACTGAGCCACTTCACAACACAGTTTGGGGAAGTCAATCAAGCCAACAGCAAAAACTACTTTTAAATGCAGCTATAAAGCTATCAAAAAGGAATGTGTCTAATATGGTAACTGTGACTGCTACCTGTGTCAAAATAAATGGCAGAAACTGAGAAAACAATGTCTATGAAGTTGCACTGTAAGGTAGGCTGAAAGAATTTGATATTCTGTCAGATACAGTTGCTATTGAGGACAGTCTTCCAGAAGATATGTACTCCTCATCTCCATTCTCCTTTACCTTAGGAGAAAAGGATGGGAGAAATTACTTCCTCTCACTCTTGCCTGAGTGTTACAGGTCCTTTATATCCCCTTGAAGCAGCTCTCTGTTGAAGTGCAGTACACAGAGTGCCTAAGTATTTTTGATTGAAGTTTTAATCAGGAGCTGAAAAAATAATTGTGTGAGAAACTGAAGAGAGGGGAGATGTTTTACACACGCAGAGGGCAAGCTGGTTAATGTGTTAAGCATCGCTTTTCCCCCATCTGCAAGGGCAGGCCCAATCTGGCTGTTTTCACACAGTCGCAGTCAGGTTTGTATTACACCCCGTTTCTTGCAACATGTTTTTTACCTGATGCAGTTCACGGAGTTACATTCTGCCTGGCACGCTCTCTAAACTGCAGTGAAAGGCATCACTGTTTTTAATCACTGGTTTACTCTCAAAACTGCGCTGCGCTGAATACGGCTGATTGCATCTTAGGAGAGATCAAATCCTCCTCCTCCAGCAGCAGCCCCGATTTTATTGGTGACAGAAAGTCAGTCCAGGCGCTTCCCACCCCCCGCTCCTTTGCAGGGCAATGAATTGACAATTCACAGGCAAACGCAAAAGGGAGAGAGGAGCCAGCCCCCAGGTGCAGCGCGCCGCACATGCCCCAATAAATAATCCTGTATAGCACCAACACAGCGGCTCCTTGTGCGGTGACGTACCGGGCAACCCATAAACATCGGGAAAGAATACAAATAATCCGCCCGACGGAACCGTCCTTCGCAGTTGCCCAGAGCACTCCCTTCCCCTTCCATCCCTTCTCTCCTCCTCGGCCGGTAACTTCCCCGGGAAGTGGAGCGGGGGCACTTCGGGGGATCTGGATGATGCGGGGTGTGGGGGGTACGAGGCTCGCGTGTTTCGGGGAACCCGGGCGGCTGCCTTTGCCCCCGCTCCGGGCTTCCAGCCACAGCTCCCTCCGGAGGGATCGCCCGACACATGACGCAGCCATGTGAAACGCGAGATATATTAAACTTGACGTGAAATGGCACAACGGAGGCGAAAAAAAAAAAAAAAAAAAAAAAAAAGGAAAAAAATCTTACAAGGCCACTTAGTTTTAATCGACTCTTCGCTTCTCCCTCCCACACCGAAACGCCCCGCACGCCGAGCGAGGGAAGGGCAGGGAGATGCCCCGCCGGCCCGCGGAGTTGCTGCGCGGTGGTTCCCCGACCCCCGGGGCCGCCGCCCCCCTGACCGTCACCTCCCACCGTGTGGTCCCCAACGCGGCCGGGGGGCCGCGCCGTCATCCCGAACGTCGCTCAGGGAGGGAGGGATGGAGGGAGGGGGCGAACTCCCGGCGGCAGCGCAGCGGGCTCGGCTCCCGGCTCGGCTTCTCCCGGAGCGGGAGAGGGCTCGGGAAGCTCCCGCAGGCTGGCACCTCGCAGCGCCTCGCGGGGGCTTCCCTGCGCGGCAGCCGCTCCATCCGACTTGGCCGGATAACGGGAACGAAGGGGAAAGAGCGGCGGCGGGGAGGAGGAGGAGGCAGAGGGGGAATATACATCCAGTCTGCAAACTAGCCGCAGGATGAGCCGCCTGGAGCAGGATGGTGAAGGGATCTGGCTGCTGAACCCGCGGCTCATCCGATTACCCTGCGTGCACATCTTATGGCTCGCACACAGACACGCACTCCCGGCGCCATCTCCCCCCCTCCCTGATCCTGCCGGCCCCCCTCCGCCGGGGAGGGAGGCTCGGCTGGAGCCCGCACGTTCCCCGGGATGTTGTTGCGGCGCTCACGCCGCTGCTGCGGCGGCACCCGCACTTTCGGGGGCACGTTTTGCGGCGGCAGAGCGGGCGAGGAGGGGACGGGGGAGCAGCCAGAGGGGGATGCGGGGGTTCCACGAGCGACTGGTGGCGGCTGGGTTGGGGGGAGGTGAGTGTAGGTGGAGGGAGAAGCGCGGAGGGCGAAGGAGGGCGGGAAGAGGCTGACGTTGGAAGGGCAGGAAGGGTTAACAGCCGTGCGGCGCTTCAGCGCTGGATAGCGCTACCCGGGCGGGAGGCTGGGGGCGCCCGGGGAGTGGGGGGAAGCCGGGAGAGAGGCGAGGGAGAGAGCGGGTCAGGAGTGGGGCGGTGGGCAGGGGGGGAGCCTGGGATGCCCCGGGCCGCGGCGGTGCCCCCCCGGCGTCCCTCCCTCCCCGCGCGTGGGGCAGGGGTGGGGAGGAGGCGGTACCTTGTACGAGGATCCCGCAGAGGCTGTAGAAGCGCAGGAGCGCGCCGGGCTTCAGCCGCATCCTGGGGGCTCCCCTCGGGCTGGGTGGGCGCCAGGCACGCAGATCCGCAGCCTCCCGCCGCTCCGCTCTCCGGGTGCTTCCTTCCCCCCGCAGGAGCCGCCGTCGCCGCCGCCTCCGCCGCAGTGTCTCCCTCGCTGTATCCAGTGGGGTGAGGAGGAGGAGGAGGAGGAGGAGGAGGACCAGGGTCGCGGGGGTGGATTGGGGAGGGAGGAGGAGGAGGAGGAGAAGGAGAGAGCGGCTCTCTCCGCTGGCTCCGGCGCTGCTGGGCAGGTTCAGGTTCCCACCGCGGAGCGGTGCCAGGTGCCCCCGCCGGCTCCCCTCGCCCCTGCCGGCGCGTCCGTCCGTCTCTCCGCTCGCCTCTCCGGTGCTGTCCCGTCCCGTTCCGCTGGCGGGAGGCGGGGAGAGGAGGGCTGGGATGCGCAGGGACTCGGCTCCGCTCCCGCCGCTTCCCGGCGCGACACACAAGGGCACTCTGGGCTCGCCGGGCTCCCCCGGCCCGGCCCCGCCCCCCGCGAACGCCCCACCCCTTTCTGTGGAAGCCACGCCCTCTCCATCACGCCCCCATGGCCACACCCCGGCCCTCCCCACGCCGCGGACACGCCCCCGCCACTCCCTTGGCCGCGCCCACGCTGGTTCAGCTCCGCCCCTCAGGTGGGTGCGTGACTGGCGTGCTCAGCCGCCCAATAGCCGGCGCCCGGCATGGGCCTCTCCGCCAATGAGGGGGCGCGTTACAAAGTGAATGGGCGTTCCTCTGGGCCGGGCCCGCTGAGTGGCGGCGAGCTCGGGCCAATCGCGAGGGGCGGCGGCCGCGCGGCCGAGCCGCAGCCAATGGGCGGGGAGAGCGGCGCGGGGGGGGCGTGGCCGGCGGCGGGCGCTGTCCGGGGCCGGTGCTGAAGCGGCGGCAGAGCCGGGGCGGCCCCGGCGGGTGCGGGACGGGCATTTCGCGCTCCGGGCGGCCCCTCACGGCGGGGCATGAGGCAGTTTCTCCGCCCTCTGCGTCTCCTCCCGCCCCTCTGGAAACAGCGGGTGAAAGGATGAGTCTCCGGATTCCTCGGAACAACCGGAATTTCTGTGCAGGCGCCTCTACCGCGGCTCCGCCTGTGAGGCCCCCGAACAATGGCAATAAAGAGCGTGGACTTTTCGCTGTGTTGCCCAGACTGAGGACGGCTTGGAGAAAGTTCTTTGTCTGGAGGGTTTTTTGGGAGGGTTGGGAGCAATTTTTGGTCCTAAAACGCTTGTGGTTTAAAAGCTAAGGCTGTGAATGTGGTGGGGAAATCCAGGAGGGGCAGGCAGCCACTCCATGTTCGTGTGTTTGGTGTTCAGCTTTAAGGAATCTGCCTATGATCGTCCTGTGGAGGAATTGTGCTGCCTTATCTGGGAGAAAACGGGATTCCCTTGCACCCAAATGCCTGTACTGATCAGGCATTTTCTCCAGTTCTGGTTCCATCCTTTCTCTGTTGAGGTTTTTGTTGTGTGTTTCCCACAATAGCTCTCTGTATTCCCGCCAGTCTTTGAATCCAAAGAGCTTTGCTTAGATAAGTGATGAAATAGTCTTTCCTGCAGGAGAGGGAAGCTCTTAAAGCTTTTAAAGCTCATTTCTCCGAAGGGTCTATGGTCTCAGATCCTCAAGGAAGTGCAATCAGTTGTCAGCTTCACCTCAAAGAATGGGATCTGGGAAGTTATGTATTCTGGATTCATGTCTTCCACGTTGTCCATTAGGAAGTGGCACCATCTGAGACTGCATCAGGTTTTATGTGGAGTTCCTCCTATCTCCAAAAGAAGCTCACATAAAATACAGAATCAAATTACAGGATTGCATTTTAATGCTCTGTCATTTGAATGCTTTTATATCAAAGGAACATCACATACATCTCCATGCCTTTGGTAGGTTACATTAACACAATCAAAGATGTTGCACTAGAAAGTCCCCGAGGAAAGGAATATTTGAAGCCTGTCTCTAATGGATGAGTAGATTGGATGATACTTTTCTCTACCTCCTTTTTTTATTATTATTGATACTGAAAAAATACACAATAGGCAAAGGTTTTAGAGCTGTACTTGGGTAAAGTGCAGGTACAGCAGTAATGAACAGGGAATGATTATCAAAATATTGTAGAAGTCTTACAAAAAGATAAAGTCACCATTTTTAGGGCAGTACAGTAAATGTCAACAAATGCCTTTTTTTTTCCTTTTTTTTTTTTTTTGGTTGGGAGAGGAAATTAAAAAACCAATTCCTACAAAATAAGCAACTTAAATTCTTCACTAAGGCACGACTATAATCCATCCCGAAGTGCTTTTGCATTAATTATGACCACTGACAGCTCTGTACTTTTGACAAGACATACTTTTGACTGTAGTCTTGTTCCAGGAATCGTTACAGGAAGGATACAAATGTCTGCCCAGCTTAGTGATTAAAAGGTGTAAAAAGAGGTCCCCTGGCAAGTGTAGGAATGAAATGCCTCTCTGTACATCATGGGGGTTCCAAGTCTTCGCCACAGTAGTACACTTGGAAAAGCTGATCTGCATGTTTAGAGACACCAGCTGACATTTTCTTCACAAGATCCAGTAACATGGACATTACACCACAGCCCATGTCAGATGCATAACCAAAAACACTGGTACACACCATTATTTTCTGGCTCAAGTGTTTCCAAAATGAGTTTGGCAACATGTTGATGAGAAACTGGTGTGCAGGGAGGGGAGTAGGGAGGGGAGGTTAGCATTATTGCTCTGCATCACAGAGCAGAAATATTTACTAAACATTAGAAAATTATACCTGGGGTTCTATAAAACACCAATCAAGTGCTGCAGTGCAGAGGAGTATGAAGAATTCTTTACACTGTGACCTTTCAATCCATTTTTCAAAAAGAGAAAAAATCCTCAACAAAACCCCATGGTTTATCTGACTAACTATGTATCTGAAAAATTTATGATTGAAACCATTAGAATCCTCCAAGACGTGATGTCATACTTCTTCTGATTAACTTAGCTTTCTAATTTGACAGTTTAGGCAGTCATAGTATCACTTCTTGTGACATCCAGTGACAGCTGACACCAAACATAAGCAGAACTTTGTAATTGGTTTGTGAAGCTGGAGCTCACACACAGCATAGCCAGATGCCTTATTACTTCTAGACCAAAAAGGCAGCAAGAACAAAGGAAAGAGTAAAACTCTAAAATATTAACACAAGAGAACACTGAAAATCAGATGAAGAAGGTAAACATTTTATCAGAACCAGAAAAATGTTTTTCTGCGTTATCCTGTTATTTATCAAGGTGTTATGCACAAATATTCCTACTGCTAAGCAAAGCAAAAGAGTTTAATCCCCAAGCATGATTCAGAAAGGTGATCAAGTATTTCCTCTCACTGATTCAATAAATAAAAGTTGCCCAGCTTCCCATACATTTCCAGTATAGATCTTGTATTATGTTCTCCTACCTGATATTTTTTTTTCTTGTTCACTCAAAAATGAACAGACAAACCCTTTCTCTAGCACAGCAACCAGATTTCTTAGTTGTTCCCTCCCACTTATTTCCTGTTACCCTTTTTTAGATGGCATATATTTCCCGGGTGTTGGTGTATAGTACAAACCACTTCGTGTCTGGGTCCACTTCATGATCAGTAATTTTTTTTCACACTTTATTACTGCTGATAAACAAGACTTTGGGATTCCCTCTGAAAAGCTAAACTCCACCTCCTCTGAAAGGAGCCATCTGTATTGTATTGGGCCAATCTACCCCTGGAGTTTGCCTGGAAAGACAAGCAAAATCTGAAGGGAATAAACATGTTTTTAATTATGCTCCATGATAGCATCAGTCTTCTATGATTAGGGAGAGGAAATTATACCCAAGGAAAACTTATTTGTTTGGCAAAATATTGTGGCTTTGTTAAATTCAGCAAATGGTGGAAGAAGTAGAGATAATTTAAGGAGAGAGAACCTTCCAATATTACAAGTTGAGAAACAGCTCTAGAAACACTTGCTCTGTGCTATGTTCTATGATATATACTTTAAAGTAAATCTTGTATAATCTAGAGGGTAGTGAAGAAGTAGTCAAAATACGGTTGCAGAGTTCCAACAACAACAAGGAAGCCCCAGAGGAAGTAAGGTATGGGGAAAGCAAGCTGGCAGTGACAGAAGTTAGAGACAGATTCCATCCTGAGTTGCAAAGCTGCTAAACACTCACAAGCACATTCAAAACAGTAATTTGAAAAGTGAGAGTTGTTTATATGGCTCAATAGAAAACTCTTGTGAGAAAACCCCACCACAGCTGCCACCCAGCCTTGAGGAATTACCTGGTTGGATGAGAGCCACCTTTTGCAGTGGTCCTTAATAAGCCTTTAATGGTTAAATTTGCCCCCCTGTACCTGAAAGTGGCAGCACAGATTCCCTCATGTGGAGAGTCCCTCTCCAGAAGGCCACATGAGGGATCACAGAAAGGGCATTTCCCTGCCCGGTGCACCATTACTGGCCCATGTGGAAATCAGAAGAGCGGATGTTCATCACCTGAAGTCTGTGTATTTGCCTTTTACATCACCCTTTACCTTCCTTCAGCAGCTGGAACAGAAGAGTTGGGGGTTTGTTTGTTTTGGGTGAGAAATTTTGAGTGGTGGAGGTGAGTTGCCATTGTTTTAAATGATGTGGGCTTGGTTAAAGCTGATTACTAAAAACAAACAAACAAACAAAAAAATCAAAACCCACACGACATTTACTTACCAGATGCCAGCAAAAATGCATTGGTTTGAACAAATACTGTAACTACTAATTTAGTTAAATCTATCCAACTGTGAAAATATATTGGCATGAATAAAAATATATAGACATGAAACGCATTGCACTTTTTTTTTGTTTGAAAAAAAAAAATTGGCTTCTGTAAAGAGCAATTGAAGTTTGAAAATATGCTCCCGAGAAGAAATGTGTTCATTTCCATAAAACATATTGGTGTGTAAATTTACAGTATGTATCTCTATCAGTTCCAGAGCAATATTATGAATTCAGTGAAATTTTGTTCTGTGTTAGTTAGTAAGATGAAACAAGTAAAAGGAATGGCATGCTGCAAATACTACATATAAAATATGTGTGGGATGAAGTCCCATTTATAAAGCAATTATAAATGTGAGATATTTCACAGACTTTTGGAGGAGAAAAAAGTCTGTAAAACAAAAAAAAACCTGTCAATGCAATGCCAATGCAAAATAAACCAAGGTCAAACCTCGCTGGTATCATTATCATTGGAAAATACCTAATCTACATTTTGAGTTGGTGAATATAATTGCAGGAGAGAATTACCAATGGTGAGTGGAAGCAGAATTATCTTATTCATTACCTGACCTCTCATCCATATAATTTGTGGAATGAAGACATGGAAAAAAAATGGTGCTGGTAACATAATTCTGCATACATTCTAGTTAGATCTCCCTCCTCCTGGAGTGATGGATAATTAGCAAAAGTATGTGCTTTCCTACGCCTTCTAACTGTCAACTGAGAAACACCTACTTGAAGAAACATTTAAGTTACCTACCCCAGACAGTAAAACTGTAAAGTTATATCCTTCCAGAGTTCAAGAATCATTTGGGCAACGTTCTCAGGCACATTTTGTGATCCTTGGGTCTGTCCTGTGCAGGGTCAGGAGCTGGGCTTGATGATCCTTGTGGAGCCCTTCCAACTCAGGAAATTCTATGATTTTATATAATATATGTTATGGTTGTCCATAAAAACATATGAATCCATGGATTTAAACAGAGGCTAGTTGTGTTTCAAATATGCTTGAACGTGTTAGCATACAGTTTAGAACACATCCTAGGTAACATCTTTGAAATATGTATTTACCCAATTATCTCTTAACATCTTTGAAATATGTATTTATCCAATTATCCAGGTTTTTTTATTATTATTTCTGATGGTTTGCAGTTTTTAATTGATTTGCATTTTATTTTTTATGCACAAATTATATGATATTTTTCAAAAAACTCTCTTGCTCTCAGCTGAGGTAACAAAGAAATATTCAAAAACTCAGTAAGAAGGAAGTTGTTAATTTCCTAGAACATCATATAATCCATTTTACTTTCTTTAGAGCAGCTTCAATTACTGACACCAGAACACTTGCAAGGGTTATTTTACATGTTCTGGTAATTTTTAAGGAGGCTCTAAGCATTTAGATCCAATATTTGGTTTTTTTCAGACCAAGATTTTCACGCCTTGTATTGAAAATATTTTCAAATACAAGTCAAAGCATTTTAGCTGATCCAGAGTAAGACTCAAAAAATTGAACAAATACTTTGGTTTGCCTTACTAAAGACTCCTAAAACAATTTTTTCTAGCATCTCCCTTTTTTAAAACAAAGTTCAAAGAATTGATAGGACCTTTCTGACAAGAGTATTTCTTTTGCTGTCTCTATGAAAATCAGTCCAAGGCATAAGCCTCAGGGAAATAAAAAAATGTACATGGCTGTCTTAAAAGATCACAGCCTTTAAAATTCCTACAAATTCTGTCTCTGCTCAGCCGTCTCCTAAAAGTTAGAATATTTTGCAGTGAAATACAGCCATGCAGCTAGGCTGGATTACTAGTGCTCTTTCTAGCAATGACAATGAGATTACAATTCTGTCAGATCAGTAACATTAGATACCACAATTAGGAACACAACGTACAGTCTCTGCTTAGCTTGTGTCTAACCCGTTCTGATGCCACAATTTTCCTCACTTTCCTGAAGACCTATTTGAGCGTGTCATGGCACACTCACCAAAATTCTCCTTGACAAGAGCCCAGGGAATACCAGAAATTGTGTACTCCAGTTTTCAACCTGACTTCAGTCAGGGTGCTGAGGGCATTAACAAGCTCTAATGGTCCTGTGCATCCTCACCTGGAGTCTCCACCCACATTCATAAGCTCAGAAACTCTGTTTAGGCTGAACTGTGTTGGCAGAGTGCATGTCTCTAGCTTACTCCTACTCCTGTCTGTTCATGGAATACTTGGATTCAGATGTCAATCAACTGCTTGGTCTCAGCCTGCCTCATTTTCTGGGCCTGCCTAGTGATCACTGATCCCAGCCTTGACCTGCAGATTGACTTCTCGATGTGAGCTCTGATCTGCTTCATTTCCATGATATTGCCTGGACTCCTGGTTGGACTTTCCTCCAACCTCTGGGTCTGTCCTTGCTTCTTCACTGTGGGACTGGTGAGGCCTCTGTCCTGATGAGCTGGGCATCCCTGTGTTCCTGGCTCACCTTTCCTTAGGGAAGCAGTCCCATGCTTGATGATTCCTAGCAGATGTGGTCTGAGAGACCAGAATTCCCAAGAAGTGGGAAATAGATCCAGGTCTTCAGTTTCAGAGATTTGTGTTGTTTTTTAATGTGCTGACACGAAGCAGAATCAAAGGGATGTAAAGTGGCATGAAAAGAAAAAGAGAAGAGAGAGAGAGGGAAAATCTGAATATATTTAGTCAAATTATTTGGGACACTAGCTAAAGAAAAATACAGGTGTGATGGAAGGTCGGGGTAAAAAGAGGACTACAGGTTGAATGGATGAAAAGGTTGGAATAACTTGGAGGTTGAATTGTGGTGGGACATAAATCTTTAGTAAGGAAAAGCAAAGCAATGAAAACATGCTGTTGAGACCCCAGGAGGAAAGAAGTGTGTGATCCCCCAGGCAATGAATTTAGGACAAGTAGAATATGATTTGGGAAATGAGAAGCATAAGATAAATCTGAAAAGAGAGTAAAGCTTCAAAGAGGAACTGAGAATCCTTGGGCACAGAAACTGGACTGAGAAGTCACAGAATGGGGAATATGAGTCAATACTAAAAAAGAGGTAACAAGGGAAACTGTGTGGTGATGAAGAACCAGAAAAGAAAGTCCAACAGTAAAAAGAGATGAGAGCAGACAAAAGAAGACACGAAGCATGGAAAAGCAAATCAAGATTTAAGTAGTAGAACTTGCATATCATGAGCTGAGAAGTCAGAGGAATGGAAAGGGGAACTATAAAAGTAACTACTGGCAGATGAGACAGAACTAGGAAAATAAAAAAATTTCAGACTTAAAAAAAAAAATAGAAGAAATGTTGGCACCCAGATTGCTTTATAGGGCCTGAAACTCATTGTATCTCATTTTCATAATGCATCAGCTTTTAGAAAATACCTGAGATTCATGATAAAGTATATATGATAAAGTATATACATATATATAATTTTATATATATATATAATTTTTTATATATATAATTTTATATATATATATATATATATATATTCATGATAAAGTATATATTTCCTCTAGGAAACAGTAATTTACTATACTGCTCCCTAACTGATGGGTTCAAAAGAAAAGGTGTCAGGTGGATTTGAAGACACTAAGCCTTCTGGTGATGTGCATGGATAGCAATGCAATAACATTTTCTCCACCTCATTCACTTTCATAAATTTTAGGGAAATACACACATGTACTGTGTGTAAGTATCTTACAGTTAGGAGTGAAAGAAAGGGACTTATTAGTTACACAAGCTTTATGTTGCTTTTGCATATTTATCTGATGAATTATAACTGCATGATGGGTCTTTATTTTCTTCTGTGCTTTGTCCACCTATCGGCTTGTTCCACCCCTCATAACACAAAGCCTTGGTCCTATATACAGCCCAAGGAGAAGCTCTGGGGATAATCCATGGTTTTGGGAAGAAGGAAGATTTTGATAGACAGAATCCCTAATTTGTTAACTGATAATACAAAATGGAAAATACGTAAACAATTTGGCAGAGATCTAAAAGAAGAAAAGACAGTTTTAGAGTAACTGAACGCTGCCTTTGAGAATTGGATTATGTTTCACTGTTTCACTATGCCACAGAGTTCCTCTGTGATGTTAGGTAAGTCAACCAACAACGTTTTTACAGTGCTAATAAATTGATATTAATGCTCATTTTCTCAGTTCCCAAGTTCATACCAAAGAGTCTTATCTGTAGAAATGTGAAGTACTGCAGATATCCTAAAGCCGGTGTGAACTGGACTGAGAACACGCAGAGCTGTGTAATGAAAATTGGCCACTTGGAATTAGTGGTTACCTTTGACATTAATCTTAATTAAATACTTCATTATAATATATCTGCAGAACGAGGACAAATTAAGGTTGCATAGGCAATTCTGAATCCTGGCATTTCTCAAGTCCTTGATTTTTCAATTTCAGTGATGTTAATATAGCTTTGTATATGTATTTGGTCACATACTAGAAATTTCTTTTTTATTAGCTTATTAGCTTTGATTTAGTTACTCTTTTGAAATATTTGCCTAACACTTTTAAATCTGTTATATCTCAGAAGCGCAATCATCACAAATGAAGTCAGTGAAAGTTTCAGGATTTTTTTTTTTATCCTGAAGAGTGTGAATGTCTTGGATTAAGCCAATAAATCACAAATGAACACAGACGTTACGACTGCTAAGATAAATAATGGCTTACATTGCAGCTTGTTACTGCCTCCAAATATGGAACTGACTTCACCCATCCTTTGAAGGAAAATGGTGGAAGTATATTAGGAAAGAAACAAAACAAGGAATTATGCAAAGTACAGTTTGTCCTTCTCTGTTGAAGTGTACCAGTTTCAGAGTAGGTGAGACGTGTTTGTTACTGTGATCACTGCATTATTTGGCACGTAAACCTTCTAATTTTTTTTTTTTTTTTTTTTTTGGGGCAGGGCATTGTTATTTGTGGTCATATTGAAATGTATGTGAATCACAGAAATCAGGGGCATATAAACATTTGTAAGTTTGCTAGATTTATCTTTATAAGGTGTCATTCTAGACCTGCAGCATAACAAGCCCTGTTAATATGTTGCTTAACGAACACAACATATTAAGTGAACTTGACATATTTTTTTAATGCAATCTAAACACAATGAGGTAGTAAAGAGTTTCATTGTATCACTTGCCATTGTGATACAGGACAGTCAAGTCAAATACTTTGCTGCTAGGTGAAAAATGGAATTAAAGATAAAAGAAAGTATATGTTGCACTACCTGCAGCCATAAGGAAGTGCATTGTTTGTTTTCCCACAGAAAAACTATAAAGCAGAAGATTTAATGGATTGGAATCCAGAATTCAAATTTCTATAGCAGTGAGATACAAGAGTTATAAAGGAAAATACTTCTGACAGAGGAATACAAGAAACTATAAAAAGGTTTTCAAGGTGCCTGAACTTGTTAAAGCAAATCTAAGTTCTCTGATAATCACAAAATTGATTTGTGGCAAGTGCATTTGGTTGCCATTAATACTTCAGCTGTTAGAAGATGGTACTAACAGCACTTTAAAATAGTGACATAAAAAGCAAGACTTTTGACTCTTATGGGTCTAAATTATTTCCTGAGATTTTTCTTAATATCAGGACTGTGTTGTAGCCTATTGTCAATAATTTTTAAGTGACAGATTGGAGTGAGCTGAAAATCAGCCCTTGGTAGAGGCTCCTTATGGAGATAGAGTTAAGTAGGGACATATACTGAATGCCATTTTAGAATTTTTTTTTCTGGGTCTCAGTTGTCTGAAATTTTTCACTTGCAACAGAGATTCTTCAATTAATTGATTTAAGCTGTCTCATTTCTTAAGATCAGAATGATTTTTATAGTACCACTATAGAAACTACAGAAAATCACAAAATACAACTATATTGCAAGGGTACCCTTACTTTTTCCTGTGAAAGTATAAAGAATAAAATTAACAAATGCTATCTGAGCAGCAGGCAATCCACTGGAGGCTGGTTTCTTGCCTACAGCAGAACTCAATTTGATTTGCTTCGTATTTATAGCTTTTGCATTTTACAGAGGTCAAAAAAGGTTAATTAAATAATTTCAATATTTCACTTCAACAGTATACAATAACTATTTACTATATAAAAGGTAAGTTGAAGAGAAAAAAATAAGAAACAATATTTATGTTATGTTGTTACCTGCATTCTCTTCAGGCATCTGTTATATGAGGAAAATATAAGGTAACAAAGGATACTTTCCCAATACTCATACTCCAGACTGTGTCTTGATATACAAAAATTCTTCATCATATCGAAACTGAATATCATTATAACATTATGAAACAAATGCTCATCTTTCTTTAAGAAAAATATTGATTATTAATTGAGGTATTTAATGAATATTAAATTTATGGAGTAGATTTTTTTTTTTAATAGTTGTTTCACCTGCAACATTTCCAAAAGCGATGATGGATTGTAAATGGGAACTAGGATTACTAAATGATTCATCAGAATCTGGGAAGATGTGATACAACTTCTTTTGTGTCTCCTACAAGCATACTCCGAGGTTGTTAATTGTGTGGATATATGAGATGATTTGAAGTTTCGAGTAGCTGGAATATGTTGTTTTATTCTCTCTTCTTTTTTAGAAAAGATTATATAATTTTCTTATGTCCTGTTCAGGTGTAGTTGAATGTGCTCCAGTACTGCAGAAGAAAATTTACAACTTCTTGACTGCTTGATAACTTGGTTTCTGTCCCCACACCTTGATGCAGATTTCTAATCTTGTGTAATCAACTTCAAGAGGGATCTTCCCTTAGGAAAGAGCCTAATCTGTTATTGTGATGTGATTTGTGCATGTGTATTTGCAGAAAGAAGCAGATCAGGTGCTGCTATTGGACAGTATTGTTACAAGCAGAGAATTCAGAGGGATTTCATTACCAGAAAATTCTTCTGCAACTAGTTTGGAAGCCAAGGTGATCATGCAGACAATTATTGTTGAACATTTCAGACTTCTCAGTGTACAACAGTCATAGCAGTTGACAGTTTGAACAATGGATTTTCCTTCCATACCCAACAAGAGGTTGATGAGTGCAGCCATTGTCTTTAAATTTCTTTATAGATGACCAGTAAAATACAGTACTAGGTCAAGACCAAAACAGTAATTGTTTTAAGATGACTTTTGTTTCAAGTCACTGTAAGGGAAGGTACATAACAACCTGGGACAACTGCTAAGCAACTATATTTTCCTGCAGCTGCTAGGTCCGGTTTTCTTTCCAAGCATGGTCACGAATTTTCTGGCCTCCACTGCAGTATATTTACCAAAGTAAAACTTTTGATTTAAATTTTTGTGGTGGTTATCATGTCCAACACTTTTACTCTAAGTACAGCATTCATTAATCTTTTACACTGAGAACAGTAACAAAATTAGAAAGGAGTTTCCAGGGTTTTAAACTTGACCTTATAAGAGCTATGCTCGCTAGTGTGTTTTGGCCTGGCTTTCTCCAGGGGTTTTAGGGAAATGTTTGCTGTGTGAGGTTTTGCAGTTCATACTGTTTAAGGAATCTCTTTAACCTCTCTAGCCTGTGACTGCTGGACTCCACTACTCCTTTGAGAGGTTAGACAGTCTAATTTGGTAACAATATATGAAGTTTTCATGACAAGCCTTTTGACAGTGTGCTGACAAGGGACCCAGACAAAACACTGCAAGTTCCAATGAGCACTAGGTCGTTGACTAATGCCATGCAAAAATTGATTTACATTTAGCCAACACATTTATCTGTACTACATAAATTACCATTTTTAAAGTTTAGTTGAAATTGTGGTTGTTATCATTAGTCATTCACTGTTGGTAACAGCCATGAGTAAGGCTGAAGATTTACAATTTCTATTATGTCATATAATATGGAAATCAAGTATCTGACACATTGAATTGTGCCAATATAAGTGTTTTGTTTGTCTTCAAAGACTATGATTTGCACTTCCAAATATAACCATGAAGTGGCTCTTTCTCAGTCTTCATTTTCATTTTGTAGTGTTTTCACAGTCTACTTTTCTGGCTATATGGATCAGAAGTATGGTGGAGCAAAGGTGGAGATGTGTTCTGTGCTTACAGACATTCACCATGAGAATGTTGCCACTTTAAAACTAATTGCATAGGATTTTACTCCCTGAGGTCCATGATAGTCCACACTAGTTATGGATGATGAAAAATATTAAAAGAAACTAATTCCCAGAGTTTCTTGAAATTCAAATGTTTTGATGTTTTGTGTCTTTGGTTTTTGTCCACGTCATACGAGAGTGAGATAATCAATCCTTCCATGGCATTTGTAGAAGCAGAAAATATCAACTTGGTTGGGTGACCCTCAGAACACCATTAATACTGGTTTTCCAACACAACCCACACATTTGCATCCACTTAGTGGATGGGTTAATAAGCCCTAAGTCTTTTCTATAAAATCCAATTAAGTTCATTACTCAACAATAGAAACAACATCTTCTAGGATTTTAATTTTAAGAATACTTTTTTAAAAGTCAAGATGAGGGGTGCTTTTTCCTTTTGTTGAAGAAAATACAGATTTTTCCTGAAGAAAATCTAGCCTTTAAATATATGCATAGCTCTGTTTCTTTCCACTTTTTAAATTTCCAAAAGAGTGAATTTGGACGTGAAATTGCTCACACAGTAGGAAGTAAATTAATTGTCTTAAAATTTGTTGACCTCAGTGTGTTACGTAATTTCTACTGATAAGACTGATAACTTTCCTTATATTAGAGTAACAGAATTACATTTGTGATATTTCAATTTTTTAATTCAGTATCAAATAATATTAATAAATATTTATTGAATAGGAAACAATAAACAGCCCACAAGTGAACAACTGAGTTGTTTTGTACTTCCCTGGGGATACTCCCAGTCTTTATAGGTTTATGCCCCAAAAGAATTAGCCTAACTACATGATATTTTTTTGTGAAGGAAATAATTGACATGGAAAATTCACATCTGTTTTTAATTGTTTAGCATTTGGATTCTTAGGTGCATGAGGCATCATTATTTGAACATTGAACAGTGCAGTTCAGCTGTCTGACTATTGTATTGGCAGACCAGATATTACTCTGCAATGTTTTAAGAAGAGCTTCCCTTTCTAAGTGCAGTCTCAGTGACCATTTGTTAGGGGAGAGTGTTGTTAAAGCACATCCTGAATAAGGCTGTTGTATAATACAACTGATATTTACTGTCTGTCCCACCTGAAAAAGGCTTAGCAGGGCATAGTCAGCAATGTGCAGATGCATCATCCACCTTCCACATGACTTCACTGAAGTTCACGCTCAAACTATCAGAAATTTCTCTGAAATTGCTCAACTCTCTTTTTTTTTGGGGGGGTGGGGGGAGGTGTGTGTGCATATGTCCATGATCAAGCTGTCATTTGGATTTACCAACTTCTCTCCCATCTGGTGATAGTTTTGAGTATTTAATTACTTCTTTTCCCGTGAAGTTGCTCTTTTATGTTTCTAGAGAATTTCTCTGCTTTCCGTTTGAGGAGCTCAGCATGTGAATGGAATGTGTTGTGTGAAAATTCCTGTTCTACTACCATAGCCTAAAACTTCCATGTCAGGAAACCATACTGTTCAGTGATAAAGGTTGCTCTTGATTTTGGTACAGTTACTATTTTCCAAAAATTAGAATTATAAACTCTGATGAATTATCTGTTTCTAAAACAGATATGCAGTGTTTTTTACTGCATAAGTATGAAGTGAACATTCCCTAAAAATCAGAGGTGGTGCCATGTAGAGGTACACCTGAGAAAGAGGAATATGAGAGGAAAAATCATCTGTTTTGCTACTACACTGATACTTGAAATGAGAGCAATTTTTCAGGAATGCAGCTCAGCAACCTAAAATGTAAACAAGCAGAAAGGAAATGGTTTGTATATCCTGATGATTTAGACTGACCAAAAAGGATGTGAAACGACAATCCAGAGCTTTGTATGCTTCATCCTATGGGGTGAAAAATGTTTTTGCTGGTCTGAAATTAGTGGGAATAGCTCTAGTCTGGCACTAGTGAAGGGCACAGCAGGAAGAGCAGTCCTTAGCAGTCACAGAACTAATCAATATTAGGAAAGGCTCATAAAACTTCAAGTTATAATTGCTTAAAGAGAAAAAAAGAATTAAAAAAAAAAAAAAAAAAGAAAGAAGGTAGATTGGTAATTAAAACCCTCAGTTAATGTACCAGACTTCTGTATGAAGGTTATGTAGCCAAGAATATTGTGTAGCAGTGTGAAGGGCTTGGTATCTGTAGGGAAATCTTACGGAAGATCAAAAAATTCATAGAAACCCAATATTCCCATGCCATTTAGGTCCCTCAAATCAACTTGCTATAATAATTTCAGCATTTATTTTCTTGCTTTTCAGGTTTTTTTTCCTAAGTAAGAGCCAAATTCTCTTACCTCTTTGAATGGAAACTTCTTTTAATTTTCTGCATCCCAGTGGTTTCCTTCACAAGTTCTCAGTTCTAGTGAAAGGGATTAGGGCTTTACAAAATATCCAAGTACAGTTCTGAGATAATAATACAGCAGAGAAATTTCTTCTGTTTTATCTGTGATGCATCCACTGATGTTGTCCATGTTTCAGTATGTTTTTTCACTCACAGAATAGTATTCGGAAAGGTTTGGAACTTTATGTAATACTTCCTGAGAACATCTGTTTGTTCAGTGTTATGGAGCACAGTGCTGCAGAGAGTGCATCACAGATTGTCCCCTTTTTCCTTTCTCTTTTCGGCCCTGGGCTTGTTGTTTTTCACTTCTCTACACCAAATTGCCCAAGTCATTACTGATAGCTTTTCCAGAATTTTCTGAGTTTTACTGTAGTTTTTTTCCTGTTGATCCTTCTTTGTTCTGTTTTTTGTTATCCACGAGTTTTAGCAACTCACCTCTCACTTTTACGTAAATTGAGCAACACAGACTGTAATGCTCTTGTGGCATTCCTGTAGTAACCTCATTTGAACTCCAATGTTTTTCCTGATATATATTAATGTAGCTGCTGTATATCATTAACTATATGATCTCTTGAAGCTAACAAAATCAAAAAGCTGCTTTTTTTTTTGTATTCCCTGCTTATAAATCTTAAAATTAAATTCAATATAATAACTGTACAGCTAGCATCATAATAGCTCTTTTTCTAATGATTCAAAGCCTTGGATAGATGCTGAGGATTCTTTATTGATGTGTTTGTGTAAACCTATTGTCCTGGTGTCCTCAGCATGATGCAAAAAACTCCTGGATGGAGCTCCAAGGAACCTGGTCTAGTGTAAGGTGTCCCTGCCCATGACAGGGAGGTTGGAATGAGATGAACTTCAAAGACCCTTCCAACCCAAACTCTGATTCTATGATTCCATGTTCTGTTTCATGTGGATAATATGATATATTAGGAATCATGAGGTTTATTATTCAGCTGGAACTCGCTGAAATAACTGCATTATTGTTCGGGCATTGAATAACAAAAAACAAAATACAAGAGAATAACATTTTCTGTGCAGTGTACAGGAACAATAGGTTTGTATTTTTCATCTATTTGTTCTGAATCTTGCTAACTATTCACAGAAAAGGAAAATGGTAGAGGTGTGGGCTGGCTGTGGACTGGTTTAAATATTGATGTGTTTAACTTATTACTGCCAGAAATCCAGAATGTAGCTTGAGTTAGTGGGAATGGAGGCTCTAGCTCACTGCTGTACAACATCTGTGTTTGGACTGAATGTGCAGAGAATCTGACATAAATAGTTACAGCATCTTTCAGTCAACCAAACCCTCTAATTCAGAAAAATAAATTACTGTAACAGTGAGTCCATAGTCTTAATATCTTCAAACAAAGTTCTGCTGAAGGACAACAGAGAGAAAAATTAGATAAAATAATAAATTCTCATTAGTTATTTTCCTACTTCCCCAACTAGTAATACAGAATAAGCAAAGGAAATGGGAAAAAAAAGCTGCATTTTAAACCATGGCAAATCACAAAAGTAAGATTACCTCATCATTCAATCACCTTGCTTACAATTTGGGATATAAACTGAAATGGGAAGATCAGATACTTCAACATTTTGTAGATTAAATTTTGCACAAGTGTTACAGCTGCTGTTTAATTTTATACTACTTAGTACTTTCACACAGGTTGTCTCAAACAGAATTTTAATTCTGTGGGGGAAAAAATAGCGTAGAAAGCTGATAAAAAGTGGCTATGTAGGTTTACCCAAAATAAGCAATTTGAATTTATTTTGCTGTCCTTGGAAGATGTAGTGCTGACTTCCAAATTAGAGCAGTTTATGACCAATCTTTCTCATTTTCATTACATAACAGGGGATCACTTAAGATGGAAAAACAAGTAATTCCAATGTCCAGATGTCCAGTCTGGGATTTGCTGGTGTTTTTCAAGATTGCACAACCTATACAATATTGCATCTGAAGACAACCCAGAAACTTGGCTTATTGCAGAAAATGGTTATGACTTGTTCCATTTCAGAACAGATCAATGAGGTCTATACCTTGTACTGCTTCACACCTGACTGTGTTACACACAGCCCTTATGAGAGCTGTAAGTTCTTTTCCTTCTCCCTTTTCCTCCCTTTTTTTTGCTAGGACATCTGGTTATAGCCTGGTCATACAGCAGCTGGAAACTTTGTAGGAGGGTTCTAAGATGGCACTCAGTTTCTAATAGTGTTCAGTAGAGTCATCCCTTGCAACTTTAGGAATCACCCTCAGGGCAGTGATACTGAAAAGGTCCTGGGGTAGCTTGGGAGTTGGGTAGGAAATAGGTTTGCAGTAGGCAATATATTTTTATGATCTTTAATATGGATAAATAGTATTAGTTACAGCATAATATGCTATTCAGATTTAGCAAATGGTGAAATCTGTTCAGCTGTGTCTCAAGTATTTACAGATAAGAACTGTCAATGGGATCTATTAGAGTTTATATTTAATTATTGAGTATTATGCACGCACTTGTTTTATGACTGTAGATGTAGACAACTCATGGTTTCAGCAGCAGTTTAACTGTACAGTGATGAAAGATATGAGCTGTTATCCAGTCTTGAGTAAAAGCAGCCAATGGAAAAAAAAAATGACTTTACATCCAGAAATATCAAAACTGGGGAACTGCCCAATTATGTTATTCCAAATTTTCATTAATCTCAGTCTCCTGGTTTCAGCCATCCAGTGAAAAAAGGCAAGGCTAAGAGGAAAAAACCTCAGGCTGTGCCAAAGGAGGTTCAGGTTGAATAGCAGGAAGAATTTCTTCTCTGAAGGGCTTGTTAAACATTGGAAAGGACTGCCCAGGAAGGTGGTGGAGTCCCCATCCCTAGAGGTGTTTGGGAACTCACTGGACACACCACTCAGTGCCATGGTCCAGTTGACAAGGCGGTGATCAGTCAAAGGTTGGACTTAATGATCTTGGAGGTCTGTTCCAACCTTAATGATTCTCTCCTGCCCTCCCCTCCCCTTCTCTCCCCTCCCCTTCCCTCGGGCTGACAATATGATGTTATTTCTCATGATAAATTTCTTCATTTTCTAGAAATTAACTATTTAGGAATTTTATAAGGGGAAATTATACCAAATCTGTCTTGTTAACATCCTCTCAATGGAGTCTTTTTTCTACAAATGTCTCAAAATCAACTACAACTTTGAATGTGTGGTGTAAGTCATACTCTTTTTATTTTATTAAGCCTATTTCCTGTTCTCAAGTCTACTGTCTGATAATTTCTTTGGTTGAGTAACAATTACTTGGTTCATTACCAAGTAATAAATTACAAACTTTCCTTCCCTTTTCTCCTCCAAATTAAGTGGTCCCATTCTGTTCAGTCTGTCTTTGGTAGTGGACTATATTGTGTCTACAATCTTCCTATGACTTGCTCCTTATCTATTCCAGTTCTTCTCAATGCTTTCTGAGAAGCAGCAAACAGACAGACAGTATTCAAAATGTAGGCAACTGTAGATTCATATAGTGAGATCCTGTGGTTTAGTTTTGTTCTAATTTACATCCTTGATATTTTCTAACATTGCCTTGTTGCTTTTTAACCCTGACTATCAGTTCTTCAATAGTAAAGCAGTCAGGATCTCGGTGATGACTTAAGGGAAATTGTTTATTTTTCTGTGTAGTTGTGGACATATGTTGGGAGAAAGGAGAAGAACGTGCTATATGTGGCTATAATATGTAGGGGGTGCTTTTTCTTCTGCCAGACATACATTCTTCTGTATTTACTGATACTGAATTCCATTTCCTATTTTACTACATTAATATGTATGAGACTCTTCTGTAACTGTTAGGAATCTGCTCTAGCTTTGACTTCTCTGATTATTTTTGAAGCAGTGAGAGCTTTGTCATGTCATTCACCCATCCAGTCCTCTGTAAGCAGATCATAATCATGTTTTTTTTTCCAGATGGTCCTGGAGTATCCCACTTTCCAAGTCTTCTTTGTTTCTACTACAGTATTATTTTTCCTGGGAATCTTTTTCTGCCCTCTACTGTTGTTTATCAAATTTTTCATGGTATATTTGTGTACATTTCTTACTGCTTGTTATTGTTTATGATTTAAAGAAAACCAAACAAAACCCAAACCAACGCTTTTCCCAGGCCATATGTTTGATGTTCTGCTTAATATTGTGATAGCTTTTCTGAGATACTGCAGTTTATACCAGTTAAATGACATATTCTTTTATCTCATGACACTTAACTCACACTTACTTATTTTACTAAAGGCTCCACAGGGAAGCCATCACAGTGCTGAGCTGTCAGAGACCAAGGACCATCTGGATGACCCTCTTATTTATGAGATTTAGTTTTAGGTAGTCCTGTAAGGAACAGGGAGTTGGACTTCATGATCCCTTTGGGTCCCTTCCAACCATGATTCTACCTTTTATTTGACTGAAGTCTCATATGTAAGGTGGTGAGAAGGTTTACTTCAGACTTCAGCAAAGCTATTAAAAAACAACTTTTAAGTTACTTATCACTATTTTGAAGGGGAACCTGTCTGATCAAGATACAATATTTTTTAAATAAGGAATTTTTCATATTGAGGTTTAATAAACTACTGTGATTCTATACCCTTCTTTGTCTAGAAATGCTCTCTCATAATCCAGTAGCAGAGAAAAAAGATTGTGATTTTTTTCTTATTTTCTCTAATAGTAGTTTTAAGTACATAACATGCATTACATGATTTTCTATAATTACTACTGGCGAAACAAAGAGAATAAACTCTGTGTTTTGCAAGTATAAGAAGATATAACCGTAAAGAATGCTTTTATTTACATTAAGATATTGGAAATCACCTTATTGTGTTGAAAATAAATTGTTGCTAGAACCTCTTTCCACTTTTAGTTACTTTTCTCTTCAGCTGTTTTGCATATTTATTAACTTCTTATCAGAGATACTTTGAATATAATTTTAAAACAGGAAAATAAATATTTTCTTACTTTTTGTATCAGGATAGTTGTAAAGGAGTACATTTTCTGCCTGGTGTACAGGCATGCAATTTCCATTAGTAATGAACTGTGCAGAAAATTTGCCCTTGAGAGGTACATTTATTGGCATCTTGAACGTTAATCATTAAAGTTATCCAGCATTCCTGAACTACTTTCTTACCCAAAATTATAGGATACATAAGAACTTAATTTTGCCTCAGCTGGAATTCATCTGATTCAACTTCCATAAAGAAATGTCCTTGTTCAAAGTCAGGAAAGCGATGTCCTCTGCTGTATCTTCCATGGATTTTAGCGGGCAGACAAACTCAACCAACCCCTGACATGGAATTTGCTCAATTCTAGAGCTTGCTCTAAGTTTCCATACATGTCCTCTTCAAGCAAATATTAAGCCTGCTATTTTTGCTGTCAGAAAACAGGTCTGGTGGTTTGTTAGGGAGTCTATAAAACTTGGCTCTGTCACTTCATACACAAATAACTTCTCTCAGGAGTTCACTTCATTATGTCACCTCTTTCTGTGCCCGGGTAGGAGTACAGGGGTGCTTGTTTCCTTCTCTCCTTATCTAATGAGCTCCCTCTTCAGAGTTAGGTAACAATCCTGTAAATATTCGTATATATGTGTTTATATTTTCCACTGTAAGAAGCGTTAATAAGTTCAGCAGGATGTACAGCATTTGAGGCACGGTGGACTGGTAAAATCTGTGAGAAAATCCTGTGTCCTCGATGGAAAAAGATGTTTTGTTTTGGTGAACCACATTTGTAGGTTTCTCTTTACTGGGCTCAAATAGAAAGAAAATATAACCAGAAATACAATCTGCCCTTTTTTTTTTTAATTATTATTTAATTTTATTTTTAGTGAGAGTGTCTCAAAACAGTATGAAGACCTAATTCCAAAAAATAGTAGTGTGTACAGTGTCTGAAGGGGTAGCTAGAGAAATCTGAAACCAGTTTATGAAGCCATGTTCTTATTCCATGTAAGTCTTCTCTTTCCACAGTTAATGCAGGAATGTAACCAACCTTTTCTTTGAACCTCTATTAAAAAATGAGCTTCACTCCATTTTGTGTGGGCTTGGATTAAACTTCAGTTCTGAAAGTCATGAATACTGAGTCTTTGGACAAAAATTCTTGCCACTAGTGTTAATAGTGTTTACTTTAGTTATAACACATGAAATAGTGGTGGGGGTAACACTTTAAAAACTTGTCCTGGTGACATAACATAATTTACTTGGTGAGCAAATAAAAAAGTTTCTGAGGTGAGAAGGCTGAAAAATTTCCATAAGTGTCCTTGATTTCAGTTTAGTCTGAAAGATACCACTTCTCCGCATAACCTTTATTTTCTAGTTTTTAGACTTTTACTTCAAAATAAAAAGAAGTAAAGTTGATAAAAAATATTCTAGTTTTGAAGTGCACTCCCTTCTTCTTACAGTGTTTCTGCTTTCCTTCCAACTTATGTTGGCTTTGTTGAGCTACTTCGATGGAATTAGCAGAGGGGTAAGAAGTTGCTTGCAGAAGATTACATCAGTCTTTCTAGAGAACTCCAATATGAATAAAATTTTGATGAGATGAGTGGAACTGATGTCAAACAAACCAGACTTGACCTTAAGCAGTACTTCTTTTCTGTCTAAACTCTTCATACCTCAAAAGCAAGCAGACATTTGGAATGAGTAATGCCACTGAAGTTCTTAAATTCTGAGCTGTCCATCACTGGAGAGTCAAACAATAACAGCAACCTCCAGCAACAGCATCATGCTCAGTTGTTCTGAGGCTCAAGGAAAAGAGTTGGGAAAAATGACACAGTGATACCATTTCTCTGGTAGCAGACCAGTCTGAATGCAGGATCTCCTGTTTCAGTGAGTTACAGAATACTGCACATGCTCCAGTGAGTCTCAGTGAACAGAAGGGAGAACTAAAAAAGACGGGGGAATAGCATTTAGCAGTTTAACTGCCTATAATCTTACCACAGTTCTAACAGATGGCTTTCATAGTGTTACTCTGCATCACTAAAAAGCTGGCATATAACCTCGGTGCAGTTAAATTCCAGTATTGCATTAAATACAATGTGTATTCACTATGTGGGAGTGTGAATGTAAACACATTACCTGCCTGGAAGATACATCACAGGAAAAGTCAGGATTGACAATTCTTTTGATAGCATCATAACTCTATTGGTATTCAGTACTAGAGTATCATGTTAAGGTGTATCTGTAGGAGCCCAGAAGATACATCCCAAACACCAACAGGCAGAGGGCTGTGGAGCCAGCCAAGGATTTTGGTAATAACACACTGTGAGGAAGAACAGGCTGTGGCTGGAGAAGGGACCCTATGGGGGTAGGACAGCACCTTTCTGGGACAAACATCTGTGTTTTATCCCCCAGAGATAAGCACAGCACAAGCACAGGAGTGAGGTCAAGAAATGTGTGTGAATGGCAGGGAGGGATCAAGACCACCTCAGACTCCCAAAGCCCTTTAAATAATTTCCAGAAAGATCTGGTAGAATGGACTGTGCATGATAACTAATTTGGATAGAAAATGAGAAACTTAGCTCCAGTGTGAGGAAAAGTTATCTATGAAAAGATACCCCCACGAAGCCCAGGCAGTGCCCCCCAGGACTGTGTATCCTATCAGCTGGATCAATGCAGGAATCAGGAATAATGGTGATCTTTTTTCTTTCTCTCTTACTTCCTTTCGTGCACTTGCTTTGGGGTCACTCAGTGGAGGAGAGATGGCAGTCCTAGACTGGAAATAGCAGGGGCAGTCACATGTGTCTTACTGCAATCACAGCAGCTGTTTGAAGCTTCCCAAGGGTGAAAGCTTTAATTTCTGTTATGTTTTCAAAAAAGGAATAGAGGCAATGGGTACAAGTAGAGCAAAAGACAATAGCTGTCCACCTGTCCTCATCTCATGCTGTATCTCATGCTGTAATACTGTATCTGGGACTGAGCAACTGAGGCTAAGCAAGATTATTGGAGGACATGGATGATTGAAAAGCAACTGTGAAGGACATGGAGTTTAGAAAGAGACAACTCATTCCTGCTACATATTTTTATTTAGCAATAAATATGCATTTTTCTACTTTTTACTTATATACGTATGTTTGACTCAGACAATATAATTAGCTACGTGGAAATATCAGTGTATTTGCATATGGGGCAGCTTAGAAAACATATAAGGGACTTCTAGCCTCACTGGAGTGGGATCAAAATCTCTAAAGCTGAAGCAGAAGAATCAAGGAAAAGCCTTAAGGATTCCCTTTCAAGAAATTATAGCAGAAATGTTCCCTAGACTTTTGAAATGTAGGTGCTTCTTCCCTCCACCTTTATTGCAAGCCAGTCCTGGCAACCTCTCTTACAAAGCTGGCAGCTGCATTGAGAGGCACAGTCACAGAATGTTACCTCTTCAGTGGAACCAAAGCCACTCTGACATTATGCAGACAAATCCCAACTCTGCTGTCTGTTTTAAGGGGTAAGACAGTAATCATTTTCCATTGTTTTCCTTTAAAACTAGAACTACATCTGCAGTATTATATTCTGCTACAAAAACTGGAGACTGAACTGAAGAGATAAAAATGTCATGGTCAGGGAAAGCTGGCAGAGAAGTTAAAGTCAAAGAGGGATTATGTGGGAGTTCAGACACGCTGTAGAAACACCAAGAGAAACACTAAAGAAGGAGATCACGAGTGCTGCTGCTGCTCACATTGCCTTCCATTAATTTGTTTTCCTTTCACATTTTCTTCTCAGAATTTCCCACTTAGTTTCTGAAACGGAGAAAACCACAACTACTTCCCTAAATGCCATCTTAATTTCAACCCAGTGAATTTAATTGGAAGTAGTATACACAATGATTTCAAGAAGTACAGCCCAAAGCCAGTGCTTGTACCACTGGGGCTTAGTATATGCACAGAACTCATTGCATGAAGCTCAGCAAAAGTTCAAGACTAAAATCATTAGTTAGGTTGACTTGAAGAATTTGGGAACTGATTCTGCAGTGACCTAATTTGCATGAAGCCTGCCCTGTGAAATTACATATAGGCAGGGAATAAAATGATTTGTAAGACTAGACAATTTTCAGATTACTGGGTCACTTGAATCAAAAATATCATCTTTGTCAGAGAATTTGTAATCCAGTGAAATCACTACAAAATATAGACCACAAGACCCAACATCATCCTTTTCTTGCATGTTGAAATTCTTAAAACATAATCCTCACAAGAGCTGAAAACCTAAATCTAAAATATCCATTTTAAATATTATTTTAACTAGAAATGCCCTTAAATAACAAAAGACTGTAACTCATTCTATTGTATTTTGCTCATGCAAAGAAGGTGCTGTCACTGTAGGAGAAGGGCTGGCGAGGATTCACAGGAAGAAAGAAGGTAGGAATAAAGAAGAATAATGCATTCATCTATAGTTAAAAATCATGTTTGATATTTTTTTGATTATTCAATTGTCCCAAATGTGAATTCTCACCTTTTGTCAACTCAATATGAGAGACAAAATTAAAAGCATAGCTTCAAATGAAGAATAATGAAAAGAAAGCATTCATCATTCCAAAGTGACTACAAAACAGCAAGAACAAATCAGGGAAATCAAGCATTGTGGTAACTGTTTTACAGTCTTATGCTTCTTTACACCTATTATTAATTGAATGACAATTCCTATTTATTGTAGTATATCCAGGTCACTTGGATTCAAAATGAAATATGCTTGTGGTAAAAGACTTGTGGTATATACTGCTGAGAAGCATCTACTGATTTAAAGAATAACTTATTGCTTGGTGTAGAAAGCTACTTGCTCTTTTTCTTTCTTTTCTTTCTTTCTTTCTTTCTTCTTTCTTTCTTTCTTTCTTTCTTTCTTTCTTTCTTTCTTTCTTTCTTTCTTTCTTTCTTTCTTTCTTTCTTTCTTTCTTTCTTTCTTTCTTTCTTTCTTTCTTTCTTTCTTTCTTTCTTTCTTTCTTTCTTTCTTTCTTTCTTTCTTTCTTTCTTTCTTTCTTTCTTTCTTTCTTTTCTTTCTTTTCTTTCTTTTCTTTCTTTATAATTATTAAAAACTGGTGAATGAATCTTAACTTCCAGCCAGGATTTTAGCTGCCATGCTAGCTGAAATCCCAAAACACACTGACATCCTGATCACAGCAGAAGTGTCACAACAGGGGATCTTTGCTCAGAGGTTTGAAATTGCTAACACACATCCTGGTGAACAAATACACCTGTGGTGACATTTATGAGTAGGATCTATGCAACATGAAAAATATCCAACTAAGTTAATAGTATGGCTGACAGAACTCAAATGGTAGCTTGAAGCCTATGTATCTTTGATTTCATTAGGCTTAAATCTTGAAGGATTTGCCATTCTGTAACACATTGTTTGAAGCTATTATAATTTTAGATATTACATGAAATGTTTCTTTTTATGTTCCCCTTCTTCTCCAGGCTAATTACAATAGCACTTAGGAATTTGGAAAATTTTGAATATCCTTGTGCTGTTGAAACCAGCATGGCCCTATTTCTAGGAACCAGAATGTTTCTGAATGTGGTTCAGATGTTGCTTAGGGTTAAGTAACTATTTGTGGCTACTGCAAGCCCTGTGACAAGCACCGAAGCTATTCAAGCCCCATTACTAGTTGCACTTGCCCTAAGCACGCTATATTTTTAAGAATCTTGCACATTTATAGAACATTAAATTCAACTTGCAACATAATATACAGATAAGATAATCCTCCGCTCTGCTACATGGTCATCATGTTCCAGACAGCCTTTTATATGGGCAAGAATAAAGCATTAAGTATGATTTGCAGCCAACCTGCTATTAATCCATTTCTTTTCTTTCATAGTCTTGAAGAATAGCTTTGCCTCGGCAAACACTTTTGCTTCTTTTAATATTTTGTTTCACTTGGATTTAGGCTGTGTGTTGACTCTGCTGTTCACTCTGGATAATAGCTGTTCTCACTGAACTGGTTGTTTTGGTGTCATCCTTTTCTGGGAGAGGATTTGTTTGACCTTTGTCTTCCTCTGGGGGCAGGGTCTTACTTATGGTACTCCGGAAAGTTTTTATTTTGAGGATATATCCTCCTATCCAGACTTCCAATACAACTGAGATTGCTCTGTCTCTACTGGTTTTCTATGTGAAAAGAAAACAAAGGAGGAGGCAAAGTTGAGTTTCACTTCCACTCCAGATCGCTGCTAAGTACTGTGGCACGACAACTTCAAAGATCAACATTAGCAAGGCTTTATGACCAGGGATAGATTTGTGTCATTGAGATAAATTCACACTTTGGGTGAAATTGAGAAGCGCTGAAATATGAGTCGATACAATCCTTACACAGATTATTACACAGTTTAACAAAAGTGCAGCAACAGATTCAGATTTGAAGGACAATGAGATCAGTTTTACTCTCTTTCCCAGCAAACGAGAGGTAACTTAAACTGTCAAAAACTGAAACAGAAAATGGAGGTGTGAGTTACTGATTTGTGGAAAACATGTTTAGGAAGTCATAAATAATGTGTTTGGAGGCAAAAGGTGATAAGTGGATCAATTTACAAAGTTTGTTGATAAATACAGGGACTATTCAAAAAGTAATATCATAAACCTAAAAGGAACTTTACTTATTAGTGGTTTGACACTGAAAAGACACAAAATATGTATTTTTAACTCTACTACAATGTCCATTTCAATATATAGCTAAAAAAATGGGTAAATTATTCAATAGCAGAGAAAAATGCCTAAATATATGAAAGGAAATGACTTATTAAAAGATTAATTATTAAATGGAAAGAAAATATAGCCAACCCTGAATTTCTTTTAGGAGTTATAGTAACAAGCTATGGACTTGCTTTGGTATTTCAACATTTATTGTCAGAAATATTTCTCTTGATGTCCAGTATACTTCTGTAAATGAAAATTATTCCTTGTTGATCTTCTTCAGCTTCCTGGGAAATGACTGATTATGAACTCAAATATATTTCCATTTCTTTATTTGAAAGCAAATTCTCCTAAAATTCTTTATTTTTTTGGACTGAACAACCACTATTTTTTCAGTTTTTGTTCACAACCATATGTTTTTAAGCCTACCCTTGGTGGTGGATTTGCTCAGTAGTGAAAGATTATGCTAATCTCTATAGCCTCTGAAATTATTTTAAATCTATTGTGTAGCAACTAATATTTCTTTTTGTAGTGACTAATACTGTGTAATACACTGGGAGAGTTTGTTTAATTTAATGGGATTTTACCAGCTAGGAAATCTTCTTTAGGGCTGACATATTAATCTATTTTCTTAAATCTAGGAAGCGTAGGGGTTAAATTTAAAATACTGCAGAGATGAAAACTCTGCAATGTAATTATACAACATCAGAATTCCAATTCTGTACATTTCCCAACTTTTGCAATGTTTTAAGTTTCTATAAATTCGGAAAATAGGATTGTTGTAGTCTTTTTTGCAGGAGGAACTGAACCAAACTAGTTTGTTCTGGGACTTCCTTTTTCCCCAAAATATACTAGGCATTTTGCAGTCAATGACATAGCAGTGCACAGGTGAAAGTATTATTTCTGCCTTCAGCACTTACTTTTTGTACAATGTGTAGAATAACAGTAACAAAATGTAAGGAGCACATGCATGGAGAGAGAATGAGGTTTACCAAACCACAGGATGCACAAAGTGCTTAAGTTCTAGACATTTTCATGAATTGAATGTTGATGCCACAGCAAATATCAATTTTTGCAGTACAAATTCATGTCACTGGGCATTTTTACTGTCTTCCCAAACATTTGAGAAATTGTAGTTGTACTGGGAAATCTGCTGATTATTTTTCCTTTCACCCTGCTTCATGTCTGCTATCTCTTTCCTAAAACATTTTTGAAGTGTGTGATTCCCTCTCGCTTTTTTTTTATGAGTGCAGATTCATTATGTATATAGCAAATACAATATTTTTTAGGCAGTGCTATGAATTTTCTGTTATATTGCTGACTTGTGAATTCGTACTTTGGAATTCTGTCAGTTATGACTTTTGCTCTGTGCAGTCCTTCCAGCACCTCATGGGTTTTCTTCTAGAAAAGTAAGAAAAAAAATCCCCTTCTTCTGCAGATGAGATGTAGAGGGCATTGACAAGAATCAGCAGCTGCCAAATGCCAATGTTGCAGGTTGGCAGGCTGCTTCTCTAATCCAGCTTCATTTGCCAGTGCATCACTTGTTCAGTTCATACAGTGAATATAGTAACTTGGACCTCAGATCACCCAGCCTTCCGTAATGGCTGCAATATTCCTACTAAAAGTACATTATTAAGACATTTGGACTTATAAAATAATCATTCTCTTTTCTGTATTTGCTTTGCTGTGGCTATCACTGACTTGATTGATTTTGACCCACTCCGGTTTCTTCTCCTGATTTGTTTTTTGCATAGGAGACATTTCTTCTTCAGTCCTTTTTGGTCAGAAGGAGGGGGTGCAGTGTAATCTGGCTGCAGTTTATTTGGCAGAGATCCCTGGGGCGCTCCAGGCCTTCATCACATCTGCAACTTTTTTTGCTGTAGCCCTTAATTTTGGTCAACTCCTGTAACTTTTCAGCAGTTGGTGTTTCCTCTGCCCTGATGGTGTTCTCTCTACTCCACAGGTCTCTGGAAGACTGTCTGTCCTCACAGTTATTTGTGGATTGGGACCGAATTACATCTCTTGGCAAACAGCATCCCTAGATATTCAGTTTATTCTGGAACATTTGCTTATCTACCTTCTTGTATTCAGGTAGGAACTTGTTTTCTTTCAATTCCATAGAGATCCATTCATTAATCATTTGTTAATTATCATTGATTAATCAATGATAATTAAGCAGGTCATAACATGCTTTTAAATATTAATCATTCGCATACATGAATATTTAGTCTTTTATTAATATCCAGAGTAGATGAATTATCTGTGGTCTTTCCTGTTAACTCATATAACTTGTACAGCGTCTTTCTCTAAAACATATTCATAATTTGAAATAATTTATCATTCTCTTTTTAATCCATTCTGTGTCAGTTTTTTTTTTGAGCACTGATATTTTTGAAGTGAAAATGCTTCCTTTTTTCTTCCCTCCTGTGCTGTTTAACAGTTTTGGTCTGGGTTGCCTACCCAGAGCTCAACCTCAGCTCTTCAGCTTTCTCCTTTTCCCCTTTTCAACTTCTAGGGAAGACATGCCATGTTTGGCTCTTGCTTTTGAAACAGTACAGTGTTAACATTTAGACTGTAAACACAACAAATACCCCTTCCTTCTATTTGCTACCTTGAATATTACTTTTGCCACAGAGAACTTCTCAATATAAATTTGTCGTTTCTTTAATGATATTTTCATACTTAAAATTAATAATCATCCATACAGTGCTATTCCTTCTTCTCTGCACTTCTCTTACCCGCAGCAGGGTATGTTCTCTTCCTTTTGAATCTTTTGACCTTCATATTGTAATATTGGACCTCAGTGATTGAAAATCATGTTCTATATTTAAAATGATAGAATGCATAGTGCTGTGCACCTTCTTGGAACTGTTGAAGCTCTTGGCACACAGTGAGGTCTAGTGAGGAAACACTGACATTTCTGCTTTAGGGAAAAACATTTATTCTTCCAACACTTTGTCAAGCTCTCTAGCTATCACGCTATACATAGAACAATTTAATTTATTCCTATAGCTTTTTTTGTTCCTTGCTACTCCCTGAAGCTTGTTCCCCCATTGATGGAACTTCTGCAGCACTTTGTTACTCGTCTTGTAACTTTCTCTTCTGCCCTTTGTGCTTACATCAGAACCAGTTCCAAGATCCTGCCTTTGATCCTTTCGTTACTGAGACTCCAGGAGAAATCACTGCACAGGATTTGCAACAAATCCCTCTATAATTTGTTTTTGTCTGGTAGGCCTGTGTGATTTATGTACAATGCTGTTCTCTTCCTACTCCTGCTGTCATCATCTGCCTTAAGACATGGCTATGACGATGGAGGCTATTATTAGTCTCATAGGCTTGCATAGTATGGAACCATTTTCTTCTCTGTGGAGGAAAGGGAACTGAATGAATCAAACATACGGGTTTTGGAGGCAGAGGTCTATGAGTCACAATACTTTATTCTTCTCTCTTTAGCTTCTTAGCCCCTCTCCTTCCCCCAGTGTAAACTATCTTAAAAAAATTCTGTGCTGCTTTTCCTACCAAGTTCTGCGATATGAAACTACTCTTTAAGTAGTTCAAACAGCTGCTTCCATGATTCTTTTTGTTAAAAATCAAACTCTAAATCTTAATCCATGTAAGTTACTGTTATCTAAAGATAACAGCTCTAAATAGTATATCAATTCTGTTGTGTCTGGCTTCTTGTGTGGCTTTTTTTCATTTTAACTGATAAATTCCTTTAGAGGGAACTTCCTTACATGGATGACACTTTGTAATTCTGAAACTATATAAATACAAAATATATTTTATCTAAACATGCTATATGTATAATATTATAGTATAGTATATATATTATATACTAAATAGTAATATATTATATATTATATATAATAATATATATATGGGAGGAGTGCTCTTCCTGAGACTTAAAAATAGGAATATATCATTTTATTAATAATACTGTAATTATCATCATATAAGTAGTTTTTATCTTGTGTCTGTTTAATTTTGCATTAGTAAGATCGTACTATACAACAACTTAAGTGACAATGCTAATAAAAGAATATCTTATTGGCAATTCTTTTACAACTTCTGGAGTTTCTCATACCCAATGCTAATGAAAATTTGCCTCAGTTATCAATGTTAAGCCAGATATCTAAAAAGTCAATGAATCATGCAAAAAAAAAAAAAATCCTAAACACTTTGGAGAGCATGTGAAAAAGAGGCAACATGTCTAGGAGATTATCTAAAGAATCAGGTATTTGCTTTGAGATATTTCAGCATATTTAGATTGGCATTCACTGGAGTTGGAAGATTCAGCATATTCAGATAGGAAAGCGCACACAATCAATTTTAGTTTGAAGGTGCAAAGAATTTGTTTAGGGTAAGTTCTTTTGCAAAGCCCATTAATGTAACTGTGGGATAATGGCCAATGGACTCGGGTACTGGGGCAGGACAAGCAGCTGAGAAGACACACATGGTCACAGCAACAACCCAGACAGAATGGAGTAGCTTAGGTGTGGGGTGTGGGAGTGGTGGAGAACAAAGCAAAGAGAGCAAACTTAGGGGGGAAAAATTGTGGAGAGTTACTTTTGGAAGATATTAGCTCTGCTTCTTTGGGGAATATGCTAGAGGAAAAGATGGGGGTGTAACATGCTCCAGATTCCACATTTATCTCATTCTGGTAATAGGAGTAGTTGTTCCAATGGATGTAGAGATTTTTTTTTTTTTTCCCTTTACCATCTTTTTGTAATTTCCTTGATTAGATTGGTTATTTACGTAATACAAGGGTAATTATGAATCATTCTGTTATAACTGGATTACAATTTACCTAAAATGACTACTCATAATGCCTACTAATTTTATTATTAATTTGAATGTACTATTCTTGTACTTGGAGGATGTTGTCTCTAAAGATCTGCAAATTTTTGAGCTCCTCTGCCCTTCAGAGCTGCCTTCCATATGATTCCACCTACTAGTTTTCTGAATAAGGTGTTAGCAGCTACAACTTACTGCGTGGTTTCCTTGTTCTGCACTTTACTTCACATGTTCTTTCTCAACTACTTGTTGTTTATCAATTTTGTGTGTGTGTGTGTCTTTTAATTCTGAGTAAAAATGCATGAGTTTTTTACTGCAAAATGACAAATTACTTGGACTTGATGGTGGGAAGCACCATAAGTGAAGTCAAGGACTTTCAAGAATGCAAAGCACAGCTTTCTAGGGTGCCTACATTTTTACTAAGATATTTTTAAGCCTCCTGAATTTGCTACAGTAAAGTTCTGTGTTGTTATATATTTGTCCTATTTTCCTCTCAATACTTTCATCCTGCAGTGGAAGCAAGACCCTACTTTTCCTAAGGAACAGCAATCACTCCTCCATCCTATGAATACTTTCTGGCATCAGAAACCTGAAGCTTAAGAACTTACTTTTGTAATAATAAAACAAAGTAACAGAACTAGAGAGTAAACATGATTTTCAGTCCAAAGTCACTGCCTTTTCCTGAAATCAACTTTGCCAATGCAACTAATGACTTGGCAAAATAAGGGGATTCCATGAGCCTGCACTTCATTATTATGTATTGAACAGGTGTAAAAAAGTTCATGGCGACTTAGTTTGCTATGGTTTATATCTAGTAGGTAGGCTTTTCTTAAAAAAAACCCTATGTAGCTGAATCCAAGAAACAACAGATTGTTCCTGGCCCTGATGAATACCCACAGGAATGAAGAAGGCAAAAAGGGATCTGCTGCCACCTGTGTGCATGACACCACTTCAGGCTGTTCTTTGTTCTTGTTCCCCTTTGATGTTATGGTTGGTTTGACATATAGGGAAGAGCTTACTGAAATACCAAGGTGTGAGAGTATAAGCTCTGGGAACCCCTACAGAAATCAGGAAGGCTCAGTGTGTTCTCCCACAAGAAAATGCCATTCTCTACCCCCTCCAGTGCAGGCCAATGCCACAATATGCCCTTCCACTTTTAATTCTGGAGAAGTTGCTTTCTGTCCCTCCTGGTGTTTGTGCCTTGCATACGTGTAAGCTGTGCACTGCCGCCCTCAGATTTGGGCTCTGTGGGTGATGATTTGCCACCACAGGCCATTGTACATTCTGTAAAACACACTGGAACTGATGAAAGGGAAAAAGGGCATCCAGGTGAATTGCCAGAGGCAGCCCTCAGGTTTCATGAGCCTCCTGAAAATAAGATAGGAAGAAGAATATACTTTCATCCCTCACTGCCGGTGTATCACAGTGTTCCTACACCTGAAACTACTAAGGTTATATTTTTTCAACATAAGTTTTTTTGTCCAAATCTAGCTCTTAATTAGGTAAGTATTGTGAGAATTCTATTAAATAAGAAACACCAGTCTTGCCAAACTCCACAATTACATTCCTCCTTATCTAAATGTTGAATTGTTTGCACACAAATGGTTTTCATACAGTGTAAGAGACTCTCCAGCAGGTGAACATCTAAATGCTTAGATAAACTGGAGAATGTATACAAATGTTTATTCCAATTATGTTCCTAAATAGATTTTTCAAGGCAAGAAAACTAGATAGAATTCTATCCTGGACAGAATTCACAATGGAGAAAAGTTTGTTCCCAACTTAGCTCTGTAACTAAATTGTTCAAACAAACTGCAACTCAAAAACCAGACATTACAATAAATATAGCAGGGAGAAAGTGCTCTGTCACCTGGAGAGTATTTCAAATGTTGATTCCTCAAAAAGATTTCTCTGTGATACTTCTAATATACTGTCAAATATAAAATTAGGTTAAAATTTTGCTTATCTAATTGAAAGATCATTCATCTGTTTTCCATTTTCTCTGAAGTAGTACTTTACTGGGATGACTTCAATTCCATTTTTGCAAATTGTTATGTAGGTGGGAAATACTTGCTCAGGTAAGCAATGCTTTTTGATTTAAATGGAAATAGCTTGCTTGGCTAAATGACTACATGGCTAGGCCAATTGTTCCTCCATTTCCTTAGTCTTTTATTCTGCCTGCAAATCATCAAACACGCATCTGTTCACTCTGAAATGATTATAGAAAGAAAAAAGTTTCATTCTTCAAACTTGCTGACACAAATTTTATCTGATAGGACATTCCCTGGTTCAGTGGGATTTCCAAATTTATGAAAATTCAGCATAAAGTCAAGTCCTGAGGGTTAAAGTCTTTACTAAAAGGAAAAAAACCCACACCTTGTGGCTGTTTAATAAGGGCTTAATAGGTGTGTGAATTACTTTCTTTTACCTAATCTATGTACCCTGAATTTAAAATATTTTCTGTTTTCCCTCCTGTCCCCTTTCTTAGTCTTTTTGGATTGTCTTGGGTGATCAGACCTTGCCAGGGCTGCATAAGTAGTCATGACAGCAGAAAATGCTTCAAAGGTAAGCCTTAAGCCCTTAAGAACACATTGATGTGAGCAGCAATAAAGGCAGCCTGGTAAGAAGGGGAAAATTATCAGCAAAAAGAAAAGATCTCCTGAAAAATACAGCCAGAGGAAGACCTCTCAGCCTGGAAGTTGGAGCCGAGGAAGTAGCTCTGTGAACCAGAAGCTTCCTTGAAAAGTGCAGCTGGCATCTTTGAAATACAACCTGGGGAATCCAGAAGCCAGAGGCACACTGAGGACCCACTGAGAGGTGCCAAAATAAGGAACTGCAACAAAAATTTATCATTTGAGAAGGTGGCAAATAGTCTGGAAAAATCAAATTGCTCTAAAATAACAGAAAACATCATCACCTGTTGGCTGTTGCGGGTACAAAATCAAAATTAGCAGCAGCTATTGGCTGGTCAAAGTAGTACATCCTACACCCTCTTATAGAAAGGACCTAATTTTTTTCCCAAATGGTGTGTCTTTCTCTGGGAATATCCCAGGCTGCAGTTAACTTCACCTAGAAAGGTTGAATTCTTCTCAGGGGCTTTCTGTGAGAGTTTGGACTGTCTCCAAGGATTCCCAGACAACTCCAGGCTCTGTGATGCAGATCATCTCTGAAGGGAGGCTGTGTTATCTTACTTATCCTCCTCTGGGCCCACTCTTAGGGTCAGTTCAGTTTATCATCCCACCTCTGAGACATTTGGATTCCCCTCTGGGGTCAGTTTTTTCTCCCTTTTGGGATGGTCTGGTCCCTTCTGAAATCTAATTTACCTGATATCAGTTTATCTTATATAGGTAATATTTATCTTGCTTTTTTTTATAGATATTTCTATACATCTCTGTATCTATCTCCATATAAGTAATCTGTTACATCTGCTGTTGTGTTGTTGATAAATTACTTCACTGGTGATAAGTTTATAGCACACTGTAATGGCATATAGTGACTGGGCTCTTGCTGTTACTGATTCTTGCTCTACAATTGATTGCTGCTTTTACTGATTATTCCTATATGTTTGATTGATGTTCTATTATTGCTGGCAGTAATTTGTAATAGCTTGAGATATATTTGCTTTGCTAGCCCTGGTATACTTGCTACTGGTGATTTCTGGTGTATTACTGGTAATCTGTAATAGAGAAATTAGAAGATAAAGCTTCTGCATCCTGGTTTATTACAGACTTTTATGAACTCAGGGTGGTGATCTCTATACCCACAGACTGGGTAACACTTTGGGTCATGGCAGTTGTGCATGATTGCTTGCCTTTTTTTTTATTCAGACTCAAATTCATTATTTTTTAAAAAGAGACATATGTATCTATTTTAATGAATAAGATTTTTTTTTTTTTGTGGGGAGGGCAATTGCTGAAAACATAATTAAATTATTTTCTCCATTAAGAAGATACTTCCTTTTGGTGCTTTTTTAAGTATGTAAAAGAAATTACAGTGAGTTATTAACAGAATTATATATCTTAGAGATTACAAAGGGCATTTCTAGACACACTGGGAATGAAAACTAGCAGAGAAGCATCTAAGCAACATTACTTTTCAGAACTTATGTTGCCAGGCTCTTGGGAGATTGCGTTTCCTTTTCCACTACACTTGAACCTCTGTCACTTTGCTCCAGAATATTTTCATATCTAATGATTTCTTTTGCCTATGAGAGGAAACCAGCAGTAACTGTAAACCTTCTTTGGTGGGTATAGCTTTTCTTTCTTTGAATTGCTCTAATCTCTGCTTTTATTTGAAGGACAAATGAAATTGCCTGTAAGTCCTCATCAACATGGATGTTAATATTAGTAGTTATTTTTCAGCCTGGAACTGTAGGACCCACTGTGACTGTGACCTGCTTATTCTACTGATCTCTGATTTGCTCTACTTTCTGGCTTTTTCAGGTTTTTTTTCTGGCTGCTGTGGACACACCTTCAGCTATGACCTTCCTGTAGTCATTTTCAAATTCTTATTTTAGGTGAATAACTGAGGAGCTAAAAGTAATGAATACTATGACTCTTTGATATGAAGTAGAGAGGGTATATTACTAGAAATTTATGAACAATTTTTTCAAATAAGGGTGAAATTTAGCACAAAGGTATGTCTTTCCATTTATATTATGTGGTGAGTGAAAACCTCCCACCAAGCAGGTTTTCTGAAAAAGTAATACAAGACTTCTTCATGGTCAAACAGATAACTGGGTGCCTAGTCCTCAATTCTCTTATGTGTTCTAAAGAATTCTGTGAAGGCCTTCGTGGGGAAGACTAGAAATTAAATCAGAAAAGCTGTATGTTTTCAGAAGCTCCTTTAAAAAATGTACCTACTGGGTTGGAGAAAAATAGTTAATATTCTAGGATCTCTTATCCTGCTGTCATTTAGTGCCTTGAGAGTGTTATTATTCTTTCACAGATTCTTTATCCCTGTATCTTCTCTGACTTGGATTTACAACATTGAAATGGAAAGCATTTACAAATATGATCTCATGTCAGCTGAAAAGTCTGAAGGGAAGATTTGATCATATCACAGTCTAGCAAATCAGGAGGACAATAACTAAGAAAAAAGCATTTTCCAGTGACAATCGTTCTTTTATTTTGAAATATTTTTACCCACTAACATCAATGACCTAAGTGAAAAGTAAAATTTTAAATACTACCTCATACCTAAGAAATCAGATTTCAATTTAAAAGATGGGAAAAAAGGGGAAATTTATCTAATTCGTTATATTAAAAACAGGAAAAAAAACCAAAACAAATAAAAAAAAAAAAAAAAGCCCAAACCAAAACAAAAACCCCAAAACCAACCAAACAAAAAACCCCCCAAACAAAAACAAAGAAACAAAAATAACCCAAATAAAAAACCAAATTCAGAACCAGTCAAGCTTCTGCAGATAATCTTGGTTTATTGTCATTGAGGGGCTATGGTAATAATCATACAAAGGGACAGTTAATTTTTTTTTTCTATTTATTTAAATCTCTTTTTCCTGAAATTAGGTACTGTATTTTGTGAAGGTAGGCATTTCTCTCTACAAGACCTGATCTGAATGTTCTGTTGAAAAGCACTTGACTAACAACTGTGGAAAGCATTTAATTAGTACATTTCACTCAAATACCTGACATTTCGGGTTGTTTTGTACACAATTCCGTTTGACTTTGTTCTGAGTGAGTCTCAGGTCTGCTCTGGGGTAACCACCTATATCTCAAGAATTGTAGGGTTTCTATGTATAAGTTTTAATCAACCTGCATTTTGCTAGTAGAGGCAAAGTACTGCATGGCTCTTAAAGATAAACTGACCTACAGTCTTTGGCTTTATCAAAGAAAAGGCAAGTTGGCCACAGGTTTTGCCTTTTAGAAATTTTTTATAGAGAAACTGAGAATTAATATGGGCCACAAAAGAGGTGTTATAAGACTGTCCTGGCTAATACCCTTGTGATTTAATTTTGAGTTAGTTTACTTGAAACGCCACTATAGTGACAACCAACAGGATCTAATATTAAAAAATCTCTTCCCACAAAGAAGGATGGATTGACTACCAAAGTCTATTCTCTATGAATCAGATGCTTTGGATACATGTGGTGTACTGTTTTAATGTAGACTTATTTTTTAAATGTATAAGCTTTTTTTTTTTTTTTTACCATTTCATTAAACAAATTCTTTCTCATAAGAGGCATAGTAGTCTTTCCACATCCATGGATATGGATTCTATCTTTATTTAATCCACACAGCTTTTACAAATAAATCATAACTCCTAAATTAATAAAGGAGTAGTTTAACATTGCATGTTTATATGCAGACACAAACACCTTATCTGTGATTTTTATTTTTTTTCTTTAAGTGATGTTGTTAATAAGCCCTGGAGATACCAATGTTAATTTCATAGTTGTTATACTCCTGGATAATCTGGTCTGTTGACATACAATGTTCAGAGGGTTTTCTATCCCCATTAAAGCCTGTTGTTTAGTTTTGCTACCACTAAAGCTTTTTATCATTTATCCAGCTCATTCAGCTGCAAGGTTCGATCCCTGTCCATCCAGTTTCCTTAATGCCCCACGTCTTTACTTGCCTAAAACTATTATAATACAACTTCCTACTTTTATGTAGTAGCATCATCTGGTTTTAGCTTAGAAAGATAACAGCTGATCTTGTGTGTATGGGCATTTATAGCTGACTTTGGGCTATGGTGTAGTGCTTGGTATTTAGGAAACCGAAAAGTCACAGAAATGCAAAGGTCAAGCAAAACAGGAAAATTGTGGGAAATGTTATACCATGCAAAAATATAGGTATTTTTAATCAAGATTTCTAATAAATTTCCTTTTCTAAGAAATTAAATAAAATGGACTTAGCTCCTGATTTGTCTTGATCTTCTGCACAAAAGGATCCAGGAGAATAAAAAAACTTCTTCACCTGACTGTGCAGGGAGTAGCTTAGCACTGTGATGCAGGAGTAAGCACATGTCATGGAGTCACTCCTTCTCCCATCTCTAAGAGGATGGACAAGCCAACTCTCCACCCTTTGAATCCTAGAAACCAGAACAGCTGACCTTACAAGGAAGAGAGAGCTCAAGCAGTGGTGTGAACTGGAAGAAATCCTCTTATACTGGCATAAAACTTTAGCTTGTGGGTAGTCTTTTCAGAGTCTTTGAGCTCTTCTGGGCTCTCACTTGCTGACAGCTGATTCCAGAAACTATATTCTGTTCCACACTTTCTCAGGACGAGGCATTAGTTCACAGTACCAGTTATTCAAGTAGATAAAATAGACATTGCATCCATGAAATGACCTCTGTTTCTGAGAAAGAAATGTAACCAAGCACAGAGGCAGTTATGTCCCCACTACACCTGTTTCATATACAGCTGTCTAGATAAACTGCTTGCCAAAAAATAGGAAAGGTCCAATCAGGTGCTCGGCTTACAACGTCGATTTTTCAAAAACAGAAAATCTGAGCTTGCAGACACGCACACAGCTGCATCTGTGCACACAGATCTGGTATTTGCACAAGAAATCATTCCATATGTACATATCTACTTAAGGAGGCACAAGTCAGTCTGCAAGAATGTGTTCCTTAAAGCTCTTTTCCAGTATGCAGCTTCTTGCAGGGAAGGAACGTTTTCTAGTATATTTTTTTTCAAGATAAACATAGGATCCTTTGCTAAAATGGACTTTAAAACATTTTGTGGTGGGATTGTCTAGTGACTAGCCTCTGACTTCACTCCAAAACCAGACTAGAAAGGAGTAGGTTAGGAAAATAACCTTTGTTATCTGACAACACAGAAAAGGAAAATAATTTATACTGGCATTTCTAAAATGGATTTTTTTTCACTGTCTTTATGACAAATATATATTTAATTGTATGCCTTGATTCATAACAATCTTTCAGATATCTTTCCTGTCAGGATGTTTTGTAAGAGCCAGATTATTTCCTACCAGATTTCACCCTTAATTTCAATGGCAATCACTTCTGGCTGTTCTTCCTTTTCATCCCAGAAAATTATGCCTGCAAAGTACTGAAAGTTTGATACTTGACTCAAGAGGCAAGAGCTTTGCTATGCTATCATCATGATTATTTAGATGCCCAGAAATGGTTAACACGAGGGACTGAATAGTTGTCCCAGCTTAGTCCTCAGAGTTCTTAGGTTGAATTTAATGTAAAATCTCAAACAGCTTTTAGGTAGGAACTCTTAATTGTTGGCGTCTTTAAGAGATTAGGCTAAGACTTCTGAGCTCACCACTGACCTATGTAGAGCATTTTGGGCCCCTTTGCCTCTGTAGTGCTTCCAGTATGAAAAACTCAGTGTTGAAAACCTGAGGAAGATGATGCTGCTATGTAAATATTTTATCTTGTGATAAAGCTCTTCTGTTTGATATCAGATCATGCTATTTTTATGTAGTACTCTATTAATGAAAAATGTTACGGTATTTTTGAAAAACAGACATAGAAATTCCAATTGCTTTATTCAAAATTTCTCTTCCTGTTATATCCAAGATGATCAGGTTAATTAAAAAATCAGTATTGAATTTCTTTGTTGCCCACTATATCTTAACAAGAGAAATTATTTCATTTTGTACCATAATGGCTCTTGTTATTGTCCAGGTGCTAAAGGACATGTACGAGAATGGCCATGTAAATGTGATTTGTCATTTAACTCCTGAACTAAAATATCATCAACTATAGAGGTTGCACCATACAAAAAAAGCAAAATAGAGTACCAGGAAGGACCTGATACATGGAATGTGTCTTTTACATGACAACAGGGATTTACACTCAGTAGAGTTCTTGGGAAAGCACTTTGTTGATAGAACATGCTGTCTTGGGCTATTGACAGCCTTCTCCTTTCCCATTTATAATAAATACTTGTGTTTTTTCATGCAGCACTGTGCTGGCTGTGCTCCTGTTAATGCTGCTTAGGGTGCTGGAGGCTCTTTTGGCTGCCAGGGCATGCTGCTGGCTCATGTTGAGCCTGCTGCTTAGAATCCCCTAAAGTCTCTTTTTACATCCTTTTTTTATATTTTTAGGTGCCATGGTTTGGAATAAATTCTGTCCAGAACAGTTTAAGGAGCATAAAGATGTGCTGTGAAAAGGAATCAGTAAAAAAAGGAGTAACATGGAGATCAGTATTCCTGTACATCCCATGAGATTCCTTCCTGGTACTGATATTTCTGGAGTCATTTCATTATCTGACACAGAAGACAAAAGACAGCTTTTTATAACCCTGGAGAAGGATGATTTTCCTACCTGTTGGACTGAATTGGGCCCCATTCACATAATTTCTGTGAGTTTTGCATTTATTGGGAAATCCCATTTGAGCTGTCTCCTGGCATAAGGCAGGGATAGGTCATTTAAGAGCAAGATGCCTAAAAGAACATGCATTGGCAGAAAGAAGAGTGATGAAAAGCAAAAGGGAAAGTCTCATCACCCTAATGTTTACAGATCCAAATTTTAAAGTATCTAATAAATGAACAGTGCTCTGAGAAAAAAGTTCTTAAACCCCAACTAAACAACCCTCCTTCACACGCAAATAAGCAGAACAGTACCTGCCCCAAATAGCTACTAAAGAAAACAGATAAACAGTTCTTCTAACACCAACTAACTTGATGGAGAACACATAGTTCTTGTGATCAGTATTGAATTTCCAGCATTTTTGAAGGACAGTAATATCTTGTTATTTCCTTTTTTTTTTTCCTTTGACTTTCATGTTGGTATGGAATAAATGCCCAAGTCTTGTTTAAAAATCAGTTGCTTCCTTTCCTCAAATCTCTCAGAAGCATGACAGCACATATCTATTTCACATCACAGTACTGAAAAAAAACTGACACTCAAGATCCTTCCCACAGGAGACAAATTGTAAATAGAATTGGAGCTTACTCTGAACTACTTGGAAGAGCAAAACTGGCAGTGAAGTGAGTATTAATTTGCACTACTTTGACCTTGAGGCATCACCCCTGAGAGGCATAAACAGTGAAATGTAGATGACCAAAAAAAAAAAAAAAGACAGTTTAAGGGTTGGGGAAGCATTGAAGAAAGTTTAGCATTGAAGGAATTTTAACATATTTTTCTATTTGATGTTTTAAACACTTCCTTTAATAACACTTGAAGAAACTTAGTCTAGAAATATGATCATAGGCTTTCAATGAAATAATACCTATTTAAAAAAAATATTTTATATTTCATTTTCCTTTCATTTCTCTGTTTTAGTATTATGATACAAATGATATGTTGCCCTCATTAACTATTTAATGCTTCTCTTAAGAAACACTTAATGGATTCCACATAAAGAATCAAAATCTGAAATAAGTGGCTTTTCACCATCCAGATTAGCAACACAACAAGAAAGAAGCAAGGTTACATGTCCCTTCTCACAGGTTTTCCACAGTTTCAGAACATTAAGATACACAGAGAAAAACAAGTCATGTAAAATTACTTAAGCTGACCACTACCTTAACTGAATAAAAAATCATAATTCCACTCTGTGGCTGCTCATTTGTTAATTCTCCCTTACAACGAAAAGGCAGTAGCTAATGAACCACACACTGGATAGAAATACTGAAGACTGCAAACCCATTTGTTCTGCAAGTCTGTACTGGGCATAGAAGGATACACATGAAGGACCAAAAGGAAAGATGTTTATCTGTTCATTTATCCCTCCATTCTCATGCTACTCCCCTTTCTGCCCTTTTTCTGATATGCTCAGCGAGTTCAGTCTTTGTTTTTAAGTTCAATACTTATGTCTGAAGGGCATAAAGAGATTTTTTTAAAACATTCTGCAAATGAGATGGCAGTTTCTCAGTTGTAGTCCATGATAACTATTATTGCAGATTGATTATTAACTTTTTTTTCTCACAGACGTTTTTATCTCACAGCGTGATCTTCTCACCCCCTTCACAGACTTGAAGTTAAAAATAAACTGAAGTTTGTACAGTCGTTATTTTATTTTATCTTAGCACATGACTGGCATTTGGATAAAAAATTACTTTTCCCTCCTCCTTTCACTCTTTTTCCTAAAATATAATTTTTGCTACTGAGTATTTCTGAAGTGTATATATTAATTGTTTGTTTCTCCTTCTATAATATTCATTCCTTTAAATACTTTTTTGTCATCTCTTTTGGAGATATCAAGAGAACAATGTTGCATACCTACCCCCAGACCTTTATTTTGCTATGCTCAATTATTTGAAAACAAAAGTCACCCTACTTGTACTGCCAGGTTTTGCTGGTCATTTTGTTTAACAGAGCCTTGGGCTATTCAACCATTTACAATTCTAGCTGAAGGCAGCTTGTGGCATTTTCATCTGCCAGGCAATAATCACTGTTACCTTATTTTGTGCTACATGTTATCCAGGACAAATGTGTTGAATTTGTTAATATGGAAAACCTCAAATGTTATTACGCCTTTTAAACTGTTAAAAAAAAAAAAAAAAAAGTGAATACAAATAAAACAGTCTTCCAACTATCACACTCAATCTAATTATTTTGCAATAACATTCATGTTTTGATGAAATAGGTATGATCTAGAAAAATATTTCTGGAAACACTTTCAAGTTACATCCCTAGACCCATGCTGCCTAGAGAGGATTCTGTCAGCTAGAAGCACAAAAATTAAGCCTTAGTTCCAAACCAGTGATGAAGGCAACTGATTTTCACAAGCTGGCAGGCGTGCATCAAATACCGTAAAGACAGAAATACACATTGAATCTTGGGAACCTGTAAACAAGCTTTTATTCCTTCCTTTATCCTATATGGATCTTTTAAGTGATGGTTTGTTTTCAAGCAAACGTCTCTGAGGCATTTTAATTCGCTGAAGGCTTCCAGAGGAAAAAGTTTGGAGACAAAAAAGGTAACTTTAGTTACTGTGGTCCCTTGTATCTGTATCTCTGACTACCTTTTCACTCCACTATAATCTGTTGTGCAGACATATGCCATTTCAGATGTTTGAGACCATATGCTCCTTATTTCAGGAGGATGTGGGCATCTGAGTGTGACACAGAAGTGTGCAACACTCACTGTGCAGCCGTGGCACATCCAATGTGCGATGTTGTTGTTGTTGCATCCATAAGGTCTGTGGAACAGCACAGAACATGCCACGTCTGCAGCTACTCTGGATTCCAGCTTTTAGTTTGGAAAAAATTAGCAATCTGGATACTCTTTTCTGGACAGGTAACATTTACCTCTTAATAACCATTACCTCTTAATAACCATTAAGAGGTAAATCATATTTTGTAGTTATTTTCGTGGGTTACCCTGTTCACAAATCAGACCCTAAGAAGAGATACATTCAATGAGATCTCAAATAAAGCTCAATCCAGCAATCAGCATAGTCAACCGGACATTTTTAAGAAGCAGTGAATTTTGCTCTGAAACAACACCCTTCTCTTAATACACTGCTATAATTGTGCCTGCTGTTACAGACATTTATTTTGCTGGTGTTAAGAACAGTATGTGTAATTGAAATTGGACTCTTAGTACTGAAAATGAAACAAAGAAACTTCTAAACAAAGCAGACAGGAAGACCATCTTGTACCCATGTTGAGATCTGGTTGGGTATGTAAGATGTATTTACGTAACTGAGTAGATAATGTTCTGCATCCCACAGTGAGAGCATGAAACAAGCAATTTTACTGACAATTCTGCAAGGCTGAATTTGTTTTAAATCCTGTAGATACATAATATCAGCATAGTAACAAACTTTCCTGCAGCCTAATCCTGAATAACAAAAGTATTCAGGACGATAATTGTTCTTATTCTGTATGCTAATGTCATTTGTTCAGTAACAGAGCAACACAGTTTGGAGTTTCCCCATAGCCCCTTCTTTATTTTTTTGTCCCATATTTAGTACAGTTCTGGCCAGTAAGTTACAGAACACTGAAACTTGTTCTGGGGAGGAGACTGACAGGTTGCAGTTGTACAAAAGGAAGTGAACTGTGACAAGAGTCAATCAAGCCTAATTGCCATTATCATTGATTTACCAACAGTGTTTCTGGTGCTATTATGTCCCTAAATTAATCCATCTGAAAGGAGGCTTCCTTGATAGAGCTCTATAAAATTAGTTTGAAGTATTTGCTCTTCTCCAGAGATGCTCCTGTATTTGAATTAGTGCAGCCTAGGAAAGGAGCTTGCTGTACCTTCAGCTTTGTTTCTCATCGTATGTGCTGCCTGCAGATTCATATCTGTGTCCTTAGACTCACTTAAGATGACAAAACTTTGATCTCAGACATCCTTTGTGCCAGAAACATCCTCTGTGGAGTTTTCAAAGTGTGCTTCTTCTTGAAGATTTACGTTTTGAGATAGAGCTGAAGATCTGCGGGAATCACCTTCATCCTGTAGGGAAGGATGCACAGTGCTCTTTCATTGTTTCCTAGGTCTTTCTTACATTCTATTACACCATTTCTGTCAGCTTTATTTTAAAGAGGATTTCTCTGTGTGATGCTCTGTGACTTGTACATGAGGCGTGAGATGTCAGCTTTCCTAATTACTGTGGTCAGTTTACTTTACATCAGGAAGAATCTGTCTTCACATTTGCTTTTCTAATTAAAATTAATATGGCAAATTCAGATCTGTTGTGAGTAAATATTGCATATTAATTTCACTGGACATCTTAGGCCTGATGATGAACCAGAGTTGTTTTGACTTGGCAGAGGGTTAACACAAGAAAGATTCAGAACTCTTTGTGTTTCTGCTGTTGGTAAAACTGCTCAGTGCCAAATAAAGAAATGCTCTCATCAATTTAGTGAGAAATTGAGGGTTAAAAAAGACTGACATTATTTTATGTATAATTTTTACTATATGACATATGTATCTCAAGTCTAACAGCTAGCTTCACAGTTGGATACTTTTTCTAAAAGCCACTGAAAATAATTCTTAGTGTAACTGATAAATCTGTTTCTGATCAGGCAAACTTAAGCACTGCATTCTTCCTCTCTAGTGGCCAAAATCCACCCAAGCAGTAATCCTTTCTTTATAAGAGGAGATACCAAATCCTCTCCAACTGTTCTCCATTGAGAAAGAGCTGCAGGCAGCCTCCTGCATCCCATAGAGGATACGAGATCTCAAATTATAATTTCTGAAGGCTTTTGATGAAATGCATTACTTGGATTTCTCTGTACCTCCTTTGGATTGTTCTCTCCTCATCCCTTTTCCTGCACAAATTATGATTTGTGCATACTTCCTATCATCTAATTAAGAAAATTCTCCTCAAACATTTTCTCTCTTTCTTCTGTAAAATGCCTTTACCACTTATGGAACATGGGTTCAGCTCTAGATTCTCAAATGGCACATATTTCTGCTGTTGAAAGGGTTTCTCACATAGCACGTTATGGAAACACTTTAGAAGCAATTTGGAACAACAAAGCTTTTTTACATCCTTCTGATCTCATTAATTTTTAACAAAAGTAAAGGAAAACATAACTGCTGTTTAATGTCAGGCAGGCAAACAGCCCTGACACTTGTATAGCCTGGGAAGAATCAACACTGCTTTTCAAAAGGCCTGTATTTTAACCAGTCACTCCAGTTCTCAGAAATCAGAGCAGAGATTCTTGGCACAACTATTTAATATTAAGGTTAAGTTTATGGCCAGGTCCTTTATTCACCTGTGACAAGGAGGAGAAAGATGAACACATCACAAAGAAGCATAGATGTGATGCATACAAAGCAGATGTCAGTGAAACTCTGGAGGAAAACATCTTCTGTGCTTGCTATGATGAAAGAAAATAAAAACCAACTAGCCATCACCCCCCAAAATTAAGGTATAATTATCTTTTGTGTGTGTTAAAATATAGCTCTTTTTGTATCACTGCATCACTTCCTAAGTTTATGTGGAAATTAAGATTTTCTGACATCAAAAGAAAGCACGTGTTTAGATAAAAGTAAAATCAATAAAACCACAAGTTAGAATAAAGAAGAAGTTCTCACCTGTCTTTCTTTTTTTTTTTTCCTCCAGTTCCTAGGACTTGAAAGTTCAATAATACTTAAAAAAAAAATAATATGAAGTTCTGTTTCTGTTTTCTAAATAGCTGAAAAATATAAAAATCCTGTCTTGTTTTTTCCTGGAAGAGAATCATTACAGTTGCAGCAAATCAAATGTCTCAGGGAATTTAAATTTTCCTTACTCTGCCATGCACAGAAGAAATTTGATTCTTATGCTGACTTGCTAATAATTATACTGATAATGTAACAGCTCACTGAGTTACCTTCATGAATTTCAAGGCTCTTTCCATTTTTCAGAGACAAGGAGAGAAAGCTCGTGGTGGATACCTGCTAGGTAGTGAATGTTTTCTGAAAAATTAGAAAATGAACAGGGAGATTGCATTGGAACTAGACAAGAACTTACAGTTGTGGAGGCATCAGTCCTAATTTACGAAAAAGGAAAAAAAGAATTAAATAATATTTTTAATGAGGTTAAGCATTACACTAGTGCACTTTCAAAATCAGAATGCTCCTAATAAACTGGGTTTTTCTGCCCATCAGTGATCTCTGGGAAGGGATTTCAATCTTCAGTTCCTTTTCTACTGGTGACGGGTAAAGAACACCCTTTTGTAGCTGATTTCATCTGTCACTTCAATCTTCCTCTCCTCCTTTGAAGTCAGAATTATCTAATTCCTCAGTTAAATCAAATGTCAGCTTCTGTTTTTATTTTAAAAGAATTGTATAAGACACACTGAACATTCAGTGCTTCAGCAGAGTGTTTATCTTTTTGTCTCATTGATTTTGCAGACAGTTTTCTCTTCCCTTCAATGTCCCTTTTCTCTTTGAGATGCCTACTGTGCTGCTGTGTTGGGGCTTTTTTTTCCACAGTGCCAAAATAGTATCTTAGCAAGCTTTAAGATGTGCACTTTATTAAAAGAGGGAAATGTCTCTCTGTCATGCATGTGATTTTGGATTGTTTTGTTTTCAGGAGGATAATGCTGCTTGAGGTCAGATCAAATATATCACATCAAATCAGCAGATTCCAGTGACAATGCCTTGTCTTTGACTTTCAGGTTAAAATGGCCTGCTAATTGAATGCAAAACTGAAATGCCAAATAAAAAAATACTTCTTCAAGGAGCTATGGATTATGGAGCTGGATTTCTGCAGTGGAGGTGCAGTATTAACAGAAATATCACTACACAAAACCCCAAACTGCACTTTACTGTGCTTTTTATTACACAATGAATACTCCCTCATTCTTTGGAACTGTTGTTTCTTGGGTGCTTATCTACGGTGTTCTATGATTCAGAAATCACTGGATAAATCATTAACTTCACAAAGGCCTTTTTCATGTCACCCCAAGTACAGGAGTACTTAATCCATAAACAAAGGTGTCATCCTCGGTCTCACAATTTCCTGAACTAACAACTGAACCTGTGGGGCAGGTTGTTAAGGAGAAAATTGAAAAGAAGCTTCAGTGTTACTGAATTGGGTTGAAAATGGGATTTCAGTCACTCAAAAACTGTACTGCTCCCTCTTTGTAGATATGGACTGGTACACTAATCCCAAAATAACTTTTCTCAGGCTTGTAATTCACAGTATGGTGTTCTGAGGGGTATGTTTGGGACCTAAGCAAGACTGCCCTAAGAATCCTTCCAGTTTTAAGGGAATGTGGTGGGTTGACCTTAGCTGGACACCAGGTACCCACCAAAGCCATTTTATCACTCCCCCTCTTCAGCTTGGGAGAGATACTTTTAAACCCTTTTCAATCATAAGAAACAATAGCAGATCATCCACCTGGTATTGGATAAAGATAACTTCTCCAAGTCTCAAGCATCAGAGACAATGTTTTAGTTAAATCCAACTACAAATGTTGTTGTACAAACATCATGAAATCTCTTGACATTATTCTTACATCAGTAAGAATACTTACATGTCAGTCTCTTGACATTATTCTTACATCTCCATTTTAAATTAGTGACTTTACCAGAGCCTTGTAATCAAATCTGAAAAGTTAATGATGGTCAGCTAATAATCTGGGTCTGTGGTTGGGTATTAGCATGCTATCACAGTGGATGAAAGAACTTGACAGGCTGAAAGAGTTGGGGTTGTTCAGCCTGGAGAAGAGAAGGTTCTGGGAAGACCTTAAACAGCATCCCAGTACCTAAAAGCTACAAAGTGATAGGAGAAGAGGGAATGGCTTTAAGATGAAGGAGAGTAGGTTTAGGTTAGATCTAAGGAAGAAATTCTTTACTGTGAGGGTGGTGAGGCACTGGAACAGGTTTCCTGGTGAAACTGTGGATGCTGCATCCCTGGAAATGTTGAAGGCCAGTTTGGATGGGGCCCTGAGCAACCTGGTCTGCTGGAAGGTGTCCCTGACAATGGCAGGGGAACTGGAACTAGGTGGTCCTCAAGGTCCCTTCCCACTCAAACAGTTCTAGGACTCCATGACAAATATTGCCTGTATGATGCCACATGGTAGATATTATGCTAACTTCTTAATATCTAAAAATATTCTTTATGAGAGATGCAAGTGATGAAAGTGAAGTGATATCTCTTTGACAGATATAACCAGCCCCCAGCTTACGGCTTCAACTAAGAGTCCCTCAGAGAAGATGCCTTGATCTAAACTAATTTTTAAATTAATAATGAAATATAGTGAAGTATCCTCTTCAGTGAGAATAAAACGGTACTTTGCCACAAAAAACCCTACAATGTGTTCACTACACTTCTAGGACTCTGACTCCTACTGCTCAATTTTTTTTTTGCTTTTTCAGACCAAGGGGGCTTAAGAAAATGACCTTGCAAAAAGCACCGGATAAAACACAGGAAGATGCTGCTACTTTGGGTGCAAGTCCTTAGAACTGTGACCTGTAGAATAAGAATTGCATCGTTATTTTAATGGGATAATCATGTAGATGTCTTTTTATATGGAAAGTCTCTTTGTTTGCAGTCGGCTTGTGGAAAGTACTTTTCCCAGAAAAGCTTATCTAACACCCGTTGAGCTAAATTGAAAAATTACTATTGATCTGAATGAGAATGAGATCAGCTCCACGCTGGGAAAAATGACACATACATATATATATATATATAAAATAGTTAATGCAGGAAAGTAATTAGTTCCTTACTTGATACTTGGGTATAAATTTAGCAATTAATCACCAAAAATTAATGATAATTTCTAGAATTATATACTATCTTACATTTGAAAGCTATTCCTTAGTTTTTCTGTATGTATCACAACCTCTCTATTTTTTTTTTTCATGAAATGAAGTAATTCTACAAAATGTTATTTCTCCTTGAGGTACTTTAAAGATTTCATGAATCACGTTAAGAGTTAAAAATAGAAGGAATTTTAAGCCTCATTAAAAAAAAAATATTGTACTTGGAGTGTACTCTATGTAAAAGGACATGGTCTTAACCAAATATAAGATGTTGCAAAGGGGACTAGAAGAAGGTAGTGGTATGATTTGGAATGCCCAAGTATTCATGATTAGTCCAAAACCAGCTGTATCTCTGTATTTCCCTGGTAAACAGCAACCTTTAAATGCAGTAAACGTTACTGTACTGATTGAAAATTAACTTGTTGAAGAAGCTTTTAATTGCTGGGGAGGTGTTCGCTTCCAAAGAACATAATCTTCCTGTGTCTATCTTTCCAAAATGGAATAAAATTAATTACCAAAAGGAAAAATATACCAGAAAAAGTATGGTGAGGTATAAATGATCACTGAATGCACATGATCTTTTATTTTTGTGTGGTGCTTCCTAAGTTTGAGTGTCATTTTTGCATTATAGTGGGCCTGGAAAAGGAAAAAGAAAGTCTGTGTAGTAGGACCTGGATGTCTTCAGGTCTGAGGGGTTTTTCATCCTGGTAGAATTCCATGGGCATGCAGTGAACTGGGCCTCCTGTCTTCTGCATGTGCTGAGCAGACAGAGAACAGATTGTGCTGGTGGTAGAGATACCTGCTTCATAATCTCACAGATGAGCTGTGACCAGTCAACACCAGCAAAGGGGGCTTGGGGCTTGGGACTGTACTGACTGCCTTGTTGTCACCTACGTGAGTGGCTTTTAAATCACTGCTGGTTTCATCTGACTGATACACCCATCACAACAGTTGCATGAGGGGGAAAAAGCGTGGAAAATTTCAAGCAACTGTGCACTCAAAACCATTCCAAGTTTTGTCTAAAACCAAAACTGTCTTTCATGACACCGGTAGTGAGGAAAAAGGCAAGTTTATGTGATTATGGAAATTATTTACTTTTATCTAGGGGGCAAGAAAGCTCATTTGAAACTTCAGCTGAAGGAAAAGCAGAAATTCACTTTGCGGGAATGAAGTTTTTCTCAGCTGGACTCTGTTACCAGCAAGCTGACTTACAGGAAGCTTTGACATACAGTCTAATCAGATTAACCCAGAGGAAAGATGAGTCCTGAAATGCTAACACTGACAAATTGCAGATATGTGCTGATGAAAGCCACTCACACTTGCTCTTTGCTGATCTTCTTGCTCAATATGGTACATGACAATGAAGATCAAGAGGAGAGACAAAAACACATAAATCACAGACTGCAGAGGTATGAAAAGCTATTGTACCTTTCAACATCTCCTCATTGTCAACACATCCACCTCTTGAGGTGTGTGAGATGCCTTGAGATATCTATTTTCACCTTAGGTAAGCTGCCAAGTGTATGTAAAATGAACAGTGCAGTCATGTCCATCTGGACAGCAAGGCACACAGTTTGGAAGGTATTTCTTTAAAAAAACCCTCACAAACAAACAACAAAGTGCAAGAACTCCATCGAGTATGCCATCTATTTTGCAGTTTTTCACCTGGTTGAGTGCTAGAATTACTTATTTTTGATGGATTAGACTGGTTTTTTGTACACTGATGAAAGTGAAATTGCAGCAAATACCCAGACAGATCTTGTTTTAATTGGCAGGTTGCACAGCCTGGGATACAAACAAAGCAGGAGCTCTGTTGTCCATCTTTCAGCAAACTGGGGGTTATGTCTGTGCCACTAAGTGACACCAGACCAGTTGCTGCGCCAGAGTGCAAGTGGTATGACATCCCTACAGCTCTTTTCCCCTCCTAAAACAGGGTTGTTTTATATATGCTGCCTACAAAGATCCTGAATACATCCCCCAGGCTCAGCTGCCCAAGTCAAGGTCAGGTCTGCTTGCCTGCTGCCTGCTCAAGGCTCCTTGACCCTGAGGTTACCTCAGCTGGTTAGCACATGGTACTAGTAACACCAAGTCTGTGGGTTTGATCTCGATATGAACTTAGGTCTCAGTGGTCCTTGTGGGTCCCTTCCACCTTCTGTCATGCAGGTCTCCTGGCTCCCCTTCCTCTGTGGAGCAGCTGGTGTGGCACATGGTGATATTATAGCCCTTATTTACACATTCAAAACCCCCATGATTTTCCTAGTTTTACGTTGCAATTTACACAAAATCTCTGGCTAGAATTTATTTTCCATAACACCTCATAAAAATAATGCCAGCAGGTAATTTTCTTAGCGACTCGCTATTAAAATAAATATCGGATTTCAGTATAGATTTTATGTTTTTCCTGTTTGAAAGTAATCTGAAAAATGTTCTCGTTTTACTCGGCATATGGAAATTAGATTGAACTTTCTCCTTTACTAACTATGTAAAATATAACCCGCTATTTCTTGTAAGCTTTCTAGCTGATATTAATGCTATTGCTTCAAGATATAGAAATTGAAGATAGAGAGACTTTACATAACCTTTTTCTACATATATTTTAATACATATAACTTTTCTGTCTTCAACAACTAGTTTCTGTCACAAGGAAATAAACAATTCTTTCCAAGGTCATATGGCATCCAGAAGAGTTCAGTTATATCACAGGTTTTATAATATGTTTTTAATTTTTCAGGCATATTTCTACTGAAGATCTAGAAAGGTTTGTTCACTGCTTTACACTGTTTAAAATTTTAACAGCTAATTAGAAGAAAATATCGTTGTTGATAACATCTCCGGGTGGGACAAGTACCAGAGAACTAACATGCAGTAAAAAGAACAAGGGTTTAATTGTTAGTAAAATGGCTGCAAAGAAACATGCTTTTTAATATTTTTTTTTTTTTTTTCTCTTTGTTTGGGGAGGTTTTGTTTTGGTTTGGTTTGGTTTGGTTTGGTTTTTTTTTTGGGTACTGAAATAATTCTTCAGGAATAATTTTTTATTTCTCATTGATTTCAGTTAAAAAAAAACCCTCAGTGGTCTGGGGAAATGTTAAAGAAGAGCTAAGACAATGATTAAAGAAGTGGGGAAAAAAGCTAACAATGAAAGAACTGAGGAACATAATTTACATATTTTATGAAACAGAAGTTTAATGTCAATTTTATTAAACCATTTATTCAGACATAGTCATATAACATGTGCCTTGTTTGTTCTCTAGTAGGCTTTAAGTGAAGCTGTTGGCAGAAATTTGTATTTTTATGTGAGCAATTTAAAAAATTCAAGAGAACCTTTTTGACCACTGGAATTTCAGCTGACTATGCTATCTGTGGCATGTCCTTACCATGATTCTGGTCCAGTCCATGCAGCGTTTTCCTGAGTGATCCCCAGGCACAGCTCGAGCATCACCCTGGACTAGGGAATGCTCTTAAATGACCCTTTGGATGCATCAGACTGTTGTGGAGGGTGAGAGCCTTTAAAATGTGCTGCAAGGTCTATTCCATTCCAGTTGGCCTTAATGTCAAAGAACAGTTGCAAGGATTCATAAATTACTAATACTAAAAGTTTGCACTGTCAAGGTCTTGGACCTGAAATGTCTTCAGAGGAGTTCTCCGTGTTTGACCCTCTTCTGTTTTTACCACATCATTATACATTCAGACATACCTAGTGATCAAAAACTGACTTCAGCTAGTAAGTTGTTTATGTGCTAGAACCAGCAACCAGAATTAGTCTTCATTTTGCATCACAAAAAGAAAATTTTGAATCTCAGAATGTATTTGATTTATATATATATATTATATATATTAATATTAAGAGTGATCCAAAGGTACATCATATCTATCTCTGGATCAGAGGTGAAGAGCCAACAGTCATAAAGCAGACATGGGGTCTTTCTTTCCAGGTCTTTGAAAATACACAAAAATAGGCATATTTTGCAAGTCTTTTCAGACATCAAATACAATATGGGAATTCTTTGTTTGACTAAATGAGACTGACACAAATATGCTTTAATTTTTGATTGTGCAGAGGAAACACTGCCATTCCCCTAGCATGAATCTGATCAAGTTAGGATACCACTGTTAAAATGTGTAAATGTTAAAATAATACTAGGATTTTGCCTAAATAGTAAAATTAGATAAGCACTGCATTCCAACTTGTCCATTCCCACTGCTCAAGGCTGCAAACAGCAACATTGTATCTCATGTCTTAATTTAATTAAGCATGCACCTTCCCTTAGGAACACTGACTCCATTTAATTCCATATATTTTGTATTATACAAGGACAGAATTGCAGCCACCAGAAAAGCACTACAGGGAAAAAAAAATATATCAACTTTCAGTACTGTGTACTTAAAGTGCTACATTTTTTTTTTTAATAAAAATAACTTTTGATTTATAAAAACAATGGTTTAAATGTATTGAACTGAGAGAGACATCCTTGAGACAGGAATTCTTGTTTTCCCTAGCAGTGTGCTGGAATACCTGTCCCCTGACTTGTGACTGCTTCGGAGTGGAAAGGTAACAATTATTTAATTGTATAAAACCAAATTCTTCAGCTGCAATGCTTAAACAGGCCATGTTTAAATTGCAATATTGAAACTGTTGGGTAAAATCTGTGGAATCTGGTAAAAGCACAGAAGTTCCCTGACAATAAGTGCTCCTGAGCTGCTCTCCCTGCATGCCAAGCTGACTCTATGCTGTAGTGCTAGGATGAAAGAAAGAGTCTCAAATAACTATTGTAACAGGCTATTTTGGAAGTAATAATGTTTCTCTAGAATTAGACTGATGTGATATCATTATTTATTCTGTTTGAACAGAAAAAAATGGTGGTATGTGCTCATTACTTTGCCAGGCTTGATTTATCTCGGCTTTTATCTCTTCGGTGATTATTATGATGGCTAATATTGATATGTATTAAATTATGTATAGTTACACCACACAAGTGGATTTGAAAATCAAAATACATGCTGATATTTCACCAACACTTATAAGTACCAGGCTTTTGAAATTTGTGAGGTTTGGAAAAAAAAGTTTCATTACTTTTTGAAATGCCAAAATTCGCTCTTTTCCCAGGACTTTGTGGTTGGCTTTAACAAACAACTAATAGCAACTTGTATTTCTAACAGAAAGTTTTATTAAAAAAAAAAAAAAAAAAAGTCTAATAACTTCTTTAAAATACTTGCATTTTTACCATTTACAGCTCAATAGTCATTCAGGCATCCTTTGATATTGTTATAGTGCACTTTAGACCAAAGTTACTGTATATCTTTGAAATGTTTAAACAAGAAGCAAACCCTAAGAGCCGATATTGGCCAAATGCATATTGTCCCATACGTGTTCACGGTGCCACTGTTAACAGTGCAAGGAAATCAACTTTTCTCTCCACGAGAGCGACAGAATAGGCTGTGAAAAAGGTAACAGTGACTCTCCCTCCGGCGATAAATCACAGCTGCGATGATGCAGACCCTATTAATTTGCCTACAGGAGACTCCTCTTGTTCTGTCACGCTGCGGGGGCGCAGGCAGATTTTATAGGGCTGCTCTCCCTCGCGGTGCAGCCGTGTGTGCATCACCAGGGGCTGCCCCATCGTTAGGGAAGCCAAAGGTTCAGAGTCGCGCTCCGGAGATCTCCAGAAGGGATGGACCAGGGGGAGGCGGCCACCATTAGGAGGGCACAGGGCGGGCAGAGTCGCTGCTGTCCCTCCCCGACCTCCGCATCCCACAGCCCCAGGCTGGGCAGGCTGGGGATGCTGACCCGCGTCACCCCCAGGTGCCGCTGGGTTAAACGCCAACAAAAATGCACTTCGTCTTTTCCTGCTTGGCTCCCGTGGGCTCTGGAAGGGGAGGAGGAGCCCGGTTTGTAATCACAGGTATTTTAAAGCAGTGACGCTTAGAGGGCTCAGCCCCGCGCAACCACAGTCCTCGTCTTCTTCGTGTGCATGACCATAAGAGCATCTGAGGTACTGCGGGTACTGCTCAAGGAGGTGCACATTAAACCATCTCTGAGCGAAACTGATAGATTTACAATTTACTTGCTTTGTTCCCATCGTTTCGTCCATCAGCACGTGATTTACATCAATTGAGGCTCCCCAGGCCTCGTTCTCATTTGTAAGAAGGGCACTTCACATCACTCTGGTAATATAAAGAGGCGTTAAAATGGGAGTAATTTATATTTACATTTTGTTTATGGCTCTGTTGCTATTAGAAGGGTGTAAAGTGGCATTAAGAGAAACCACTATCAGGCTCCTTAGGGTCTTTATTTCCTGGGATTACAATTCAGAGCCTAAATGACTGAGGGATTGTAAGTGAGCACATCCAAGAAAGACATCTATGTCATAAGTTACATATTAGAAAGACCAGGGAAAAGTACTAGTTTAAATCTACTAAACTCATAACAGGGACATAAGATCTGGTGCTGCAATTCTGTTGTTAACCTTTCCCACAAGACTATACTGAATAAAACGTTGCTAGCCATCAGAAGGCTGTTGCCACTCTACATGATATGTAAATAAATCTGAGATAAATATATTGCCTACTAGAAGTATATTCACTGTATCATAACACCGAAGAAATCTCCAAAAAGTTGTCAAGGATTTATAATAGACACAAAATTAATGAATTTGGAGACTGAACACTCTTCCTCTTGACGTGGGATATACAGATGGAATAGTGTTGGAAATGCCTATTCTCCTTTTATGTAGCTTCTGAGTATTGGTCCAAATCCAGTATACTTCTAAAGCCATTTATATCTAAAAAATTAAAACATCGATAAAAGTGGCCTAATTGTGCACCTTGTTTATTTTGCAAGTAATATCTCAGCATTAAGAATGAATTTCGAGATCTTAACTGCTATTAAAATCAGTGAACTTTTCAGTTATTTCCATATTGTTGGCAACTTGTTGCAGAAAATAAAGAACAAAAATTTTTATGAACACCAAACATACTTTTGGCTCTAACTTGTAGTGTTTGGTGACATAAAAAAGCATTAGTAAAACAGAATTAGAGAAATAAAGTAAAAGAAAATCCACTTGTTCCTGGAGCTTGTTCATATCCTTTCCCTCAGTGTTTCTGCTATTTATTTTCTCTCAGTAGGTTTTACACTTATAGGGCCAACATTTTCATCTCTTGCAGATAGTCTTTCTCCAACCTGTTTAGGTCACTTTGCAATTTACTGTCTCTTTATGTTTGTCTTCTATCCTTCCGGCTTCAATGGCGCCCCCATGACTAAGAAAGAAAGAAACAAAGGGAAAACAAACAAACAAACAAAAAAGGTAAAACTAGCAAGATACACAGAAGATCTCAGTGTTCACTGTTTGGTTGAATTAAAATCTCCAAACCAACACAGAGAAAATTCCCTTCTGAAATACTAAAAATAACTGGACATTGATTTAGCTTCTTGAGCAGCCACTGAAAACCAGTAAACCTCCTTTCTCCTCAAAAGGCGTCCTCATCATCTGACTATATTGGTCCATGGATCATACCAAGAATTCATGAACAATAATTAAACCATATAAAACCCTCCACCAATCTGTGCAGTGGCTGTGCAACACACTCATGCACCTATGAAACAACAACTGAAAAAGTTTTCACATTTTTAAAAATGTTTCTGATGATGTATGTACAGATTCCAGTCTTACTGAGGCTAATAAATTTCTGCATTCAAATCGCTTTCACAAACCATTCCTATAAAAAATGAAGCCTGCTGGGAGAGTATGAAAAGGATAAGCTATATATAAGGTGAAAACTTGGCTCCTGTCAGCTGCCTTCCAGAAAGGATAGCCTGGATAGGTGTTTTGCAACATGGGTTATTTACTGCAGCCTGATGACCTCTGTCTGTGGGACAGACGCTCACCTGTGGGAGCCTGAGAGAATTATTATTTCCTCAGAAAGAAGATGACCATGCTGCGGTCCTAAATGAAATTAGGATTTGGATTTTCTTAGATTCTCTAAGGCTGCTGAAGAGGAGCAAATTCCCTTGAGACTTGGACAGTGGGCTAATCCTCCAGGCCTTGAACCTCTCTACCTGCCAGGATAAGTAAACACACAGAGTATGCTGCTGTACTTCAAGAAAAAAAAACAGCTTCATGATGAATTCTTTAATTTTAAACTACTGCAAGAAGTATTGTCCAGCTCCTGTAAACATCTGTCACTTTTCTACTCATTGGAAACTCTTGATGTAAGAAAACAGTTACAGCAAAAACTATTCCAGCTCGGCTAAACAATTAATAAACTTGCTCTACTTTTTTCGCTTTCAATCATTATCCTCCAAGGGATTCTTGGACTATTCCACTATTCTCAGATTAAAAATTTAGGACAATAAAGAACTGCAAGTAAAGCTTATGTGCCTCTTGGGAGCAAGTAGCCAGAGATTGTTGTGTCCATCAAATCTCTGCTGACATCAATAGACAGCTGAATGGTCCTAAAGTAGCAGAAATTACATTGGCTTTGTTTGTGCTGGTGTTTCTTGCAGCTCCACAGTCCCAGGCCAACAGCAAGTGAGAGTCTGAGCATCCATCACCCCTAGTGGTTCTTACACTATGTATTCTCAATTTTGGCACAGAGACCTTTCATTTGAGACTGCAGAGACTGGTAAATTCATACCCCAATGGCTGTAATTATTAGTTCAGGCTGATAAACATATGATTATTTGGATCAAGTTTCAGGCCTGATATTCATGTCAAACTGAAATTCTTCAGACTCACGACTGAAAATAAAGCTTCTGAAATTAAGTGCTACTGCAGTAAAAAGGCCTGCCACACTTTAGTTTGGGAAAATTTAGTAACAGCAGTGTGAGAACCACAAAAAAAAAAAAAAAAAAAAAAAAAAAAAAAGGTTAGGAGCTATAATTTAGCATGATATGTAACTTGCACATTTTAGGTATATATGAAAGCATTTTCTGGCAAAGTACAGAAATATGTACCTGCTTCATGTTTTTCTTAATACTTTCAGAAAATTTCTTTTCAGCAAAATGCAACTCTTTTGTTTTTGCCTGGAATTTGGTATTTTACAGTATAAATGTACCTAACTACAAGTGAATGTATATAACTTAATTCATAATTCAATTAACTCAAAAAAAAAAAAAGTGTGCAAATAAACTTCTACGCTCAGCACTTGTGATGGTTTATTTTCCAAATGTTTTTCAGCTGCTTGTCATAGCAGGTATCTGTATCAACCAACCAGAAGCTGGATTAGTCCACTGTGTCTTTTCCAAAGTAGAATTTTGTGTTATCATGTTTATTTTAAGAATACGATTTCACACAAATTTGCACCAGAATAATAATTCACTATTATCCAGAGGAGAAACTGAAATTCTCCCGTTCTCCCTTTTTTTTTTTTTTTTTTTAACTTTTTCCTTGTGCTGCAGCAGCTTGCTTTGTCCTTTCCATCAGCTGATCTGACTTACTAAATAAGTAGAAAACCTCTTTTCTTCACCCTCCCCATTTGTTTTATGCCATTTTAATGAGTTGGACAGACTAGTGGAGCAATCTGGCAAATTCCAGAGCCAGCATAAGGTAAACAATGTGTGTTCAGAAACAGGGAAAGGATCTCAAATTCTCACCAGTTTTGAGACTTGATGTTTTTTTGTGTCTGGTGAAATTATGTGCCAAGGCTCTTACTCCAGGCATTAGTACAGGTGTCAGGAAAGTAGACTGTGAGCTTGATTGCTAATCTGAATAATTAAGGAAAAAAAAAACCAGTAGAGGTGGAATTGAAGCCTTTTTCCTTTTAAAAATTAAAAATGTAAAGGGTTTGTTTGAAATTATTTTTAATACAACTAAGAATGGAATATTTGATTTTATTTTGGTATTATTTAATACCAATTATACCTTCAACCTGTTTTTAAGTTTGAAGTCAAACATAAACCAAATTTTAAAGATTTTCAAAGTGAAAATGGAAAGCTATTACTTAAAGGGAAAATGAAATATTTTAAAATCACTGAAATTTCATTTTTCCCCTCACCCTTTTCTGTTTTTGGAAGATATGGACACAAAATTGCAAATAGTTTGGCTCCTGAACACTTTCCATTCTCAGTGATTTGTTAACCGTAAAAATGTTTGTCCACCTTGTGTCATTACAGTTTATAATTTTATTATGCACATTAGCTTAAGCCATGTAGAGTCCTTTTGCCAGTATCAGATTTTTGTAAAATAATTTCTTTGAAGTGTTGTCCTTTGGCTTTGCAGTAGGTACCCAAAATTTGGCAGGAGAATAGTCACTGGGTCAAAGAGACTTCTGCTATCTCTAAGAAACTTCCTCTCGATTTGGCTGGGGTATAAACTTCTGAAAATCATAATTTACAAATGTTCAGGAGAGCATAGTTAGGGCTCTGATAAGATCTTTTGGAGCACTGAATCATCAGTGAAGCTGCTCCAGTACCAAAGGCTTTGGTACGTGCCAGATTCAGAGAAAACACTGCCAAACTCCACTGGGTTTCATATATAGTCTGTTCACAGCTAAATATTCAGAAAGGGCAGACTGTCCAGACATTACCCAAATATCCTGGACTTGTCCTAGTCTCGTAATTGCAATTAAGGAATTGGGTAGATACAGGCTATTGCTGCCCTATTTCACTGATATTTAAAATCTGATGGAGTTATCCGTGACAAAGACCAGGAAAAGAAGCAGGATTCTGGTATGTCATGACTTCTCAAAACAATTCCACTGTCTTTCAGCATAAAAATGTTAAATTTTTGTCCTTGCCTGTGTTGACTTTAACTGTGAATGTGACTCACTTACCAACAGTGTTATGTCTTCACAAGGCAGGGCAAATGAAGGCTGCATCATTATACCTAATTCTAATATTTTTTAGGCCACCTGTATTAGACTCTTATGTTTTGTTATTTAAATAATTTTTAAAATAGGATTTTTTTTGGAATTTTTTTGAAGGTGGTGAGGTATCATATATCCACTTGTAACAATAACGCAAATTTCTGCCTGGCAGCGATAATCATCTACAATATGTTCAATTCAGAGAGGAATATCAATTTTATATGCTTATCTGTTAAGAGTAATCGAGTTGGGTGATTTTGCATTGCATTGCATTCACCTTTCCTTGAAAACAGAACAGTGGTATTAAAAGAAACAAATGAAAACAGACCAAAAAGTATATTAGAGCTAGACTTTCTAGCTCTCATTTCCTATAAACAGCATTTTTCCCCCCCAACTAAATAATTCTGTTTAAAATGACATCTAGTTCTCTAGATACTTTTCTCTAGATACATTTCAGCTGAAGAACTTCTGAGGAGTTCCTCAGTCAGAGAATTTCCAAGTTTATGAGTGCTGACATGTAAGACAAGCTCCTTGTTCTGGATAATTAGGCCTCCTTTGCAGGAATTCAAACACCTGGCTCATTTCTCTCTCTGGACCATTATTTGCCCTTCTGTCCTTTGCAAAATTATTCTCCTTGTTGTAACATTCAAAGTAGCTTCAGTGTTGTATTCGTGGGGATGGATCCTCAGGTGGTGAAAAGAATCCTCATTCGATGGATTGCTGGGAGCTACTTCAGCTTTCAGCAAGAACTAATCTGGTTGAAAGTGGGTTTTTTAACATTTTCTTGCCTAACTCAAATTTCTAGAGAAAATGAGAGTCTGCTGGCTGCTCATCTGAAGCCAAACCAACGTTTTAACTTTTTTTACAATGCGTTCCTTATTTAAAGCTTGCTACTGTATTAGAGCACTGACAGTGACAGTGATGTCGCAGGTAGATACTGTGGGTCTAAAGAAATTTTCTTGTCACTGTCTGAGACAGGATTTAAAAGGGGGCACCAAATATCTTTTTGGGAGGAGGAAAAGTTCAGTCAGAAGGTGGAAAGACAGAGGTGCTTTGGAGGACAGGACAGGACAGGACAGGACTGCTGGCAATGATTAAGAAGAATAGTACAATGTACTCTAATGAACATCAAAAAGCAAAGTTACTCCTTGGTTTATGCTCAGTTTAAAATATTCCTGTAAAATAATTATTATAACTACTGTGTTATTTCTCTGACTGCAAGAGAAAGCCTCTAGGAAGAAGATCAAAAGTAGATGAATGCCTCTTCTTCACTGCAGGTTATTTGGCCACTTGCTCCAGGGATTTGTGGATTTCGTACTGTATCTGGAGTACAGCAATATTCCCTACACTTTTTGTTCTAGTAACTTGATAGCACATTTGGGATTTCATTATTTCCAACTTATGCCTCTTCAAAGTTTGTTTATTTCAAAATTTATTTTTCAAGGAAATACTCCTGAACTGCTCCGGAGAATTCCCTTTTTAAAACTTTATCTGTTACAGTTAGAAACTACATTTAACTTAGGGGATAAACTTGTTTTTATTCTTATTTCCCTTATATGACTCCCTAAATAACAGTCAAGCTATCAATAGGTTTTTTCCTAAAGTTTATTCAAATAATTAATACATAGCTTTTCCATGACTTTGAACAAGTTTCAAGTTAGTATGGCATGTCCTTCTTAAAAATATTTAAAATTGCTCTTAAGAAAAGAGCCTTGAAAAATTAAAAAAGTTGCTGTTCTCTGTGCAGATGTCTTTGTGTCTGCTTTACATATAAAAAATGTATGCTATGTTTGCAATGAGTACATAGTAAATGACTGGTTCTTTTTTCTCTTCACTTTATTTGAGGCTGTTATTTGAATCAAAGTCCACGTAAGGCAGCAAATATCATTATCACACTGTGCAACAATACACCTTGGTACTATAATTGAGATTAACTTTCAATCACTACAATTTGTGAATCAGTAATTTTGAAAGGTTTCGCTAGTTTTTCCATGTGAAAAGGAATCTATTCCCTGGTCAAAAAATGAGGCTTTTCTTTAGGAATATGGAAGACAGTTTAGTGATTCTTTAACACATTTTAACCCTCGAGACAGAACATATGGAGCCAAATACAACTGATGAATGAATTTGCATCTGAGATAAATGTGATCCTTAACCTTGAGGCTTTATAAATGATGTCTTTCTTTGGGTTTCATAATGCAAATGTATTTAAATAGACATTATACTTAGATAAAAGAGCATTTTTACTAAAGTGGGAATTGTTGATAATGTAGGATGAGGAAATCAGGTGTAATTTGTTATGTCATCTGTTGGCCTGGTTCAATTTAAACAAGTTAATAGGCTATAGATTTCAGTACTGATTTCAAAGCAAGTAAAGCCACAGCCTAATGTGAAGGCACAGATTAAAAATGGGAAGGTAAGATACACAGATATATACTCTACTGATTTAAATAGAATGGGATTTAGGCAGAGTTTAATTTCAGACCTAAAATTGATTCAGTCTTTTCAGTGACGAGCTAGGTAGTAGTTAAATCTGCTCCTGAAAAGAGATTTTGCCTCTCTACATCCTGCAAGAGGACTCACCTAGTGGATATACTCAGAATAAACATCACATGTATGTAAAGAGTAGTTTTTTCTCTTCCAGGCAGAGGTCTAATTACAAGTTTATATTTTATTTTGTGTGTGCATGGGAGAGGGGGAGAGGGCGCTTTCTATTCTCACCTCCTAAGTTTGTTTGCTTAGCAGAAAAGCAGGAAAGACTTACTTGATCAAAAGACATGGAATAAAAAGTAATAAAGCTCTTTTGTGGTGGTGAAGGGTGAAGAGTAAAATTTATTCTGTTGTTTTCCATATCTTAAATATATTCCAAATATTTGCCAGTGTAAAATGAGCAGGGAATGCTACCACCTCCTCTTCTTATGTAATGCTGCAAGGAGTAAATCCTTAATTTTTATAGAAATTTCTTGTAAACCCATATTGCAACAATTGAGTTATAGAGCTAAATTGAAGGTCAGCTTCTCCTTGGAGTTTGAAATCAGATGCTTGTATCTCAGTTAGAGTCCATTATCTGGGCTGGTGAGGAATGGGGGTGGTAGCATAAAACTTCAATTTTATTTCCCCTTCTGTTTATTCTTGGGCACCTTCTGTTATTTTTCAAGCTATTGCTAATCTCCTCAGAATCACTGAACCCTCTCCATCTATTGTGCAAGAGGTTTTGATGCCTTTTTGGGAACAATATGTTCATTCTTCCAGGCCCAAGCAAACACTGGAGTGCTGAGGGTGTAGCCTTTGTGTGTGAGTGCAGAGAGCAGTGAAACACAGCTCAGATGTGCTGGCAGGGCTCCTGCAAACTGCATGGCCATGTTGCTGGCCTGGCTTTAATCTGCCAGAGGTTTGGTAGCCCTAGAAATCCTGCAAGTGGCTGATGGAGGCATCACTCCCTGCACTGGAAGGGAGTTTTCAAAACTCAAGTTGCGCCATCTCTGAACCCTTGAGGGTGCTTTTGGCTGTCCCCAGAAACGAAGCTCTCTGCCTCTATTTCAGTTTAGGAAAGAAAAGTAAAAATAATTGCAAGGGAAACTTTCTTTTTTTTTTTTCCCTTTTTAAATTAAGCTCTTGAGTCAATTGAAGGCTTTTCCTAATAACTGTTTAGATTTCAAAAAAACCCTTAAAAATTCCCAATAAATGGGCTCACATAAGTTTCACTTAAAGAACCACTACCCGAGGAATATTCTGAATCAATAGCTTCTTAAACTAATTTTGAAAAATTAGAGAAATTCTTAATTACTGCAAGTGTACTAAAAGAAAACAAAGATGGCCAAGAAAGACTAGCCTGACACATAAAATAATATCAACTTAATTTATGGGGTCTGTAAACAAAATAAAGGGTATACAGATTATAATAAACAAAAAAAAAAGTGTCTAAATCATAATTATTGTCAGGCATAATGGTTTGATGTTTTTAACCAAGTGTGAAGGTCTTGCTGTTCAAAGCAAATGTGTTTGATGTGGGATATTTGGTTTTCCCAGACATTCATCTTGATACTACATTATATTAGGTTTCAGAAGTTTCTACATATATAATAAGGAATTGATTGTAGAGTTGAATAAAGACTTGACAGATATTATGATTTAGTTATTGAGGAGGATGTATAGAATCATATCTAGTAGGGTTCCTGGAGCTCAAAGCTTTTTTTGCTCTGTGACATTGCTATCAGTGATCCAGATGACTCTATACAGTCCTGCTGATGAAGCCTTGAGGTAATAAAGATCTGTGGGATAAGATGAAGTATAAAGCCAGGGCAATCTGACTGACTTGGGTGGAGGATCAAACGTAACAAAACATCTTTAATTGATGACAAATGTAAGGTGATGCCTCTGGGAAAGGTATTTGAAGAGGGTGGGACAGTCTGTGTTGGGAATTCCAATAGTTCACTGGTGGATATGAGGGTAATCCTGAATAATTGCCTCAATATGAGCTTTCAGTAAGTCTAAATAGTACACAGCTAAGCAATGAATGGTATTGCTGTAGAAGACAATGACTCACAATTGCTTAATGTCTGGAGAGTGAAAACATGCATTTTTACAAGAGCAATGACATGATTCTCTGTTTAGAAGAAAATGTTTTCCATACATTTATAGTTGAGTGTTGCTCCCATATATGTGTTCTGAAACCTTCTACCTCAAAGTGGGAGATGCAAGGTAGTTTTAATATGCAGTTTGGCTATAATTAGCTTCTCAGAATGTGTAAATAAAGGGCAGTCAGAGAAATTTGATCTCCTGCAGTTCTCCAAATGGTTAGTTATATTGATGTCAGTGTATTAAACAGACAATCATAATAGACACAGTAGAGGCATAGATGCTAAAATATTTTACCAAGAAGTTTATGGAAGAAAAGAATCTTTTGCATTAACAAGTTCAAGTCCCTGGATAAAACATGCAGCCATAATATGCAAATTATTTCAGATAGCTTACTTTAAAAAAACACAATTAGATTCCTGTATATGCAAGAAAGACCACACATCACAAATTAACAAATACTCCTTTGTTGTAAGATTTGTTTAGTGGTGATCCAGGCTTTATCTGCATAGCTACAAAATGTTTACACTCGGGTTTCTACTTCATAAATCCTTCATTTTATGCAGGCTTAATGACAGCCAGTCTTGCCAAAGCTTACATTTATTATCCATTTTGAAAAATTGGTCATGACAATGCTACTTCCTTCATTGTGTATTCTCCATTATTGCAGAAATGGTAGTTTTCAATACAGAAAAATCCTTAAAAATTCCGTGTTGATTAAGTAAGGGCAGCCTTTTGACATACTCTTAATGAAAGAGACCTTGTACCTGAGAGGTCTTATGATTTCAGGTTGTTACCTCCAGAATAAAAGGGTAATGATTTAGATATAGGGTATCAGACCTAAATAATTGACTGTGTTAAGCAGGGAAAATAACTGCATGATGCTCTTGGTACTTCTTTGGTTTCAAACAATGGTAAAGAGGCAGGAGAACATGCAAGGCATTCAAACCTTGAGTGACTTTTAAAAATCCCCTTCTCTAGCTTTTCTGGTCATATTCTCCTATTGTTTAGTGTACTTCACATATTTAAACTGCATGTTGTTTTTTACTTGTATCCTTCTTTCTGCTCTGGTTTTCTGCATAATTTCCTTCATATGCTTAAACAGGCCATCCTGTGCATGTGGGAGTTTCATCACTAGGATGTTACACCTCTGTTTGGAAAAGTAAAACCACCTGTAGTTACACAGAATCAGTTGGAGTCAATAAACTCCTTAGTTAGTTGTAAATTAGGGGTTTATATGACTGATGTTTAAAAGAGTGTCAACACAGCAAAGTAATTTCCGTATTTGTGACATTCTAATTTTTGTGCCCTTACAATTGTATTTCTTGGGTTATCTTCTAAACATCCTTCTTTCCCTGGCTTTACTGCTTGTTCTGAGTGGCTTTTTTCATCACAATGCTCTTTAAACATCCCTCTGTAATGAGTCTGTACATCTAACTGCAATCAATCCTCTGCTAGATACTCACCAGACTGAGGATCCTTGATGCTATAGGCCCTCAAATAAATCCCCTTTCCCTCTGATTGTAGCACACTTGAAGGAAAAAAAAAAAACCAACACAGTAATGGTAAGAACACTAAATCCTACCGATTTCTAAGACCTCTAATTCCCTTTAATTTGTTTGGGACAAATAATTACTTCACCATGTATCTTAAAAGGACTGTTCTATCAGGTAGTATTGACTAGAGTAGCTGTGTGTCTGACTAGATTGTTTACAGACAGTGCTCTTTAACATGATTATTGTTAAGAAGCAAATTTAGGTTAGGATTTGTGTGTGTGTTATCAGTATCTGTTTTGGAAGCTGAGCATGGTCCATGAGGTTTCCCAGACAGATCAGCCTGCTAAGATATCCTTCTTGATAGCAAGAAAAGATGTCTTACTACTTTCAGCACTGAGCAGGTTTAGTATAATCAATCCACTTTTAGCAACTATAATTTGTAGGTGTTGTATCTCAATAACATCCTTAGATGTAGGCTAAATCCTGTTCTATCCATCTGTTCTACTGCTAATATTTAGGGTGGGAAGAGGGGGGAGGAGAAACGTGACATTCCTGTAGGAAAATGACATAGTTGGAAAAGGGTCCCACTGAATTAAAGAAAATTGTGCAAGAGAAGCAGGTGTTCCAACATTCAAGTGTCTACATTCTGAAAAGAGAAGCCTTGACAGACAGGGCAGAGAAAGATTTTAGCTGATTGCATTTAATATATATCCTTGATGTGGTCCATGAGCTGATCATATGGCTCTGATTTATTATCTAAGTACACTTAAAAGGAAGCAAAGATGGAGAACATGCAAAAGTGCTGATTCAAAACCAGACCTGTTCTTGTTCAAACAATACCTTAGCTTCTGCATTGTTCACATCACAGCAGTTGGATATCACAGTGATAATTAAGATTGACAGGGGTAATATTAAAATTGTAGCCCATAGCAAATTATTGAAGAGCTACTTTATTGAAGAATGAGCAATCTGAGGGAGACAGTGTTGGTTACACTCACACATAATGCAATTGCAATTGGTTACTGCAGAAATTGTTTTATGCTGTCCATCAGCTATGTTACAATGCTAATTAGAGATGTTGTACTGTGTATTTCACTTTTTGGTAAGTCTTTTGCTTGTGAGAAAAACATAATTGTATGACTCCAAAGCAGGATCTTTCTTGCCATCTCACCCTCTTGTCTGGTGTAAATGCATCCCCTTCCCAGCCCTGGAGTGGCAGATTGCTTAGGTGGGAGCCAGCCTGGCACAGGTGGCAGCTTGGAAATTTCACAGTATTTATCAAAAAGAGAAAAAGAACCATTGATATCAATCATATCAGATTCATTAGATAACTTCTTTTTTAGCAAAGTTGGTAAATTCCTTCCCATTCGCGTGGATCTTTGCCAAAACAGGCTTACACTGTTATAAAGTTGGCAAATTCCCCTTTCCTTAAACATGTTTGACATTTTTCAAACTGTTATACCACTAACTGGTAGTGAGAGAGAATGCAGTTCTGCTGAGATAGCAAATATGCACACACAAAGGCGGGTAAGGAATCTGAATTGAAAACAGCAAGCGAAAATAGGATTTCTGTTACTGGAAGGAAATACAATAGTATTGTTAATTAGTTTAGAATGAATTGTGTCCCAATTACTGTTCTAATCGGTCTTCTCCTTTCTCTGTCCTATAGGAACCATTAAAAATTATTGCAGCTGCACTTTGTGTCTGTAAGTTTATGGCAACATTCTGCCAAATCAAGCTCACTCACAAGTATTTCCTTGATTTCGCCCGAAATCTTTGACCCATCCAAAGTTCAGATGGTATTGCAGAATGGTTTTTGAATACATAACATACATTCTATATACAATTTTTCTGTGAGAATTTTAATCAGAATCTTGGGCTAAAAATCCTTGTTAAAAAAAAAAAATTGATAGAATTTCTTGCATTTCCTTGTAGAAATTTTAGTGCAGAACACTATGGTATTCAGAAAATTCTAATACTCTATTAAAGAGTATAAGGCAGACTAGGTTTCTCTCACCCACCCTTAAAATAAAGATGTTATTAATCTCCATGCGGTCCTCAGGTCTTTCTTCTACTCTTTTCAAAAGCAGAGCTTTGTCAGGTGAGCTAGATATTCCTCTCCTGTCATTTGTGAAAAGCCACCCGTTGGTTTCTCAAAAATCAAGATGTTTTGGATTTTTGTTCCTGAGTAATGAAAAAAAAAATCAGTAGACTCAAAGAAATACTGTCTGGAAAAGGAAGCACACTGTTGTTGACACTGTTGTCCAGTGGCTGCTTTTGTAAAAAACTGCCCCAGGCTTTAAGACCAGCAAGGACCCTGGAAAGAACAGAGTTGAAAACATTAAGGAAATTTCAGGGAAGAAAAGACAAGATTGAGAATAGGATCATACTATAAAATAGTGTTGGGATCTTTGTGAACATGTACAGAGGATATAGAAGTTATTCTTCATTTATTAGCCTTCCCAGAGTTCCAGTCCACAGCTCCACTGCCATGACAACACAACAAGTATAAAAAAATGCTGAAAAATTCAGAAAGGAGAGTAAGACCCTGGCTGTGCCTTCCCTACTTTCTGAGAAGGGAGGGCAAAAAAAAAAAAAAAAAAAAAAAGAATTGCCTTTGACTGCAATAATACCAGGAAAAAACAGCAGGATATCTCTAGAAACTTAGAGTCAAGCTTCTCTTTTCACCAAAATATGAACATGGGATTCATAAACAAGCAGAAACTACCTCAAAAAGGGTTTTGGTTTATGGGAATGCATATGGTTTTGATTGGTGCACTAAGCTAAGCAATTGGAAGGGGGAATTTAAACATGTGAGGTACTGACAGCGGAAGGAAAAGCACTTATCAGCAAGAAAATAAAGAAGATAATTTATTTTGGTCTGGATGGTCTCTGAAGGCAGCTGATTATTATAATAATGCAAGACCACAAGCTTATGTTTTTAAATTGTTTTGCATCTGCTCTTTATTGGACATGCAAGAAAAAGGTTCATTTTGAAGACATCTCTAAATTACTATGGTTTTATTCCTTTTATGGTTCAAAACATGTCTCATTATAGGAAAATCACACTAATAATCCAGTAGGTATTTTACTTCTTCTTCTCCCTTCTGATCAAGGACCCATAAGCCCATGCCTATGTTAAGTTGCTATAGTTTTTGATATTTATCATATCCTTATTTCACTGACTCAAGCAAGTGTGTATATTTTTCATCTGTCAGTTTGCTGCCATAAGTCACTGCTATAGTGACAACGAGATGTTAGAAAATCATTTGGCTTTCACATTCTACAATTTAAAGCTAGAGATGAATAGAGTAAATCATGTATATCTCCTTTAAAATACTTACAGTAATCTGTTCTTAAAATCAAACCCAAATTCTTACTCTACCAGAGAGGTGCAAGAGCATGTGATATTTTGCTTGCATCAGCAAATTTAAACATGCATTTTGTAATTTCTGTGCTCTAAAGATGTATTTTCTCACTTTGCGATGTGCATGTATTGCTCTGTCTAAAAGAGAAGAAAAAGGAGAACAAAAATTCATGTCAGAATTAAAGTTCAGTGATCAGTTGATCCTGTATCCTTAGCTTATGTTACTGCACCTTTCTCCTCCTCTCAATAATAGTGTTGAGACTACAAAAACCTGAAATTTTCATCATCCATTTTTGCCCAGTTATGGCAGAACTTTCACTTTCTTCCCATAAGTAGTTTATTATTATCATTTACTTCGCAATTAGCCTTTTCTGTTGTTTGGGCATATTGCATTTCCCCCGCCCCCATTATTTTCAGAGGTCTCTGTGGCCAATGAAATTGGAGGAACCTATTCCATGCTTTGAAAAATGTATAACTTGCTTACTGAATATGGCAACTCCTAGATTCTAGAAGATAACCCACCAGAGTAGCATTCATGTATTTGGGGATTTTAGCCCATTAGTATTGATATTCTTTCCCAGATGTGGAGAAAATTGAAGGAAAATTGAGGTTTGCGTAGTATATCAACTGCAAGGTAACCATGACAGTAATTTGTTCACGACAGAAACCACAAATAATGAAATTAGCTAAACAGTTCTTAGATTAGCAATTAAATGGCTCATAAGTGAATGTAAACAAGTCAGCTATTCAGTCTTTTTTTCTAAGTTATCCACATCCTTCGGTGTGTTCCCTTCTGGAAAGGGAACTCTGGACTGTAGGAAGGAACAAGTTGGAAGAGGAGAAAAAGAGGGAAATTTTTGTCCTGTGAGTCATCTTCCCTAACAATGAAAAGCATCAGAGTTAAGAGTGATACAATACAACAACTTGTTGCTCATGTGAAATCAGTGACAGCTGCTGGACAGGGTAATGGATATTGACAACCCTGTTCCCTGTGAACTCTGTTAATAATTTAATGGCTGGATTTTCAGCAAAATTTTTTTAATTGCCTACTCCATTCCACTGGGAGATCATTAAAATAGGCATCTGGCTAAAATAACGTTCTAAAAAGCTTGTCCTCTGGCAGAGTAGAAATGGACAGGATCTAACCCCATCAAAATTATCAAGGACTGAAAGTCGAGGCTACTTATGACCAGGAGGGACCAAAACAGTAGATAAAAGTCTCCACTTCCTAAGTGCTACTGAGTTATTTCTATTTGGTATCACAAAGATACCAGATTTTAGCTTGGATTCCAGAGGAAAAAAAAAAGGATCCTGAGTTGTTCTTGTGTCCTTTGACAGCCCATTGTGAGGAGCTGATGAAGTTCCCTGTGCAATTGCATGTAACTTCTCTGTACCTTAGAGGGGGTCCTTTATTCTAAGTTTGTTTGGCTTCACTAAAGCCAAAGTTCACTTTAAAATATGCTATAACTCGGCAGGGATGCAGTGAGCTGAAATTTAAAAGGGCCTTCAGTAACACATGACAAGGCAGTAATGTAAGATGGGTTGTTAAACTGGAATCATCAGGGCTCCTCATTATCTTAGAAGTTTAACTTCCCCTAAATCCCTCCTACAATTTCATGAGGTCTTCTTTTAGGCACCTGCAGTTCCTCAGAGATGTCAGAAGTCACTGTAGTGTGGTTCTCTTGTGATTCTATGAAACTGCTCATACCAGAGTCCACGTTCTGTTCCTTCACCAGGACTCTAGAATGTAAACTGTTCCCTTTCTGACAGGCTCTCCATTTCTTGAAACCGTAGTCTTTCCTTCCTGCCTTCCTTATTTATCCTCACACTCCTTCTGTTCCATAGTGCTTTTTCTGTCTCTCCATGTTTCATCGTTTTTTTCCCTTTTTTCCCCAAATGCCTTGCTATAAAGCTTATGCAGTCAGTGGTTTTTGGTCTAATATGAAGAAGCACCTTGTTGAACCCTTCCATCCTCACCTTCAGCCCCAGCTCCTTGATGTGTCCTCACCCAGTATCCTCTTCCTTGCAAGAAATGACAGTTTTGTTGAACCTTTGGGAACAAGCAAATAGTTCCTCCTCATGGGGCACACATTTCAATTAATAAATTTGTTACACAGTTATTTTAGGTTATAACCAATGAATTGCAAACAAAATAAACCCCAAAATAAACCCAAATAAACCAAGTAGCATGTACAATATAAAATCAAGGATGAGCAGGATCTTTCAAGGGTGAAAATGCAAATGCACAAGATTCTGGTGTTGATGAATGTGAAGCTTTGTCAATACAATACGCGTATACAAATTTTACATATTTTATATTGTTTGTGAAGTTTGCCACTACTCCATGTGCAGAAAAGGGCACTCTCAAATAAGGACATTCAGTCCATCTTTAATTTCTATTTTGTTAAAACACTTTTGCGGTGTATTTTTTTTAAGTGGGGGTTTTGTGTGGAAAGGTAATGAAGGTGAAGGGATAAACATTTATTCTATTATACTGTCCTAGAATCATAAAAAAATTTATATATAATGAAGAGGGGTTTTTAATTGGTTGGGGTTTTTTGTTGGTGTTTTTTTTTTTTTTTTTTAGTTTTGTTGTTTGCTTTTTTTTTTTTAAGAGGCTGCCATTGAGATCTTGAAATATGTGGTATTTGATGATCAAATATCTACTCATCTACTTTTCAATGCAAGATTAATTGGAAAATCTACAAAGAACACTCTGGTCATCATTAGGTATTTCCTTGACTTTTAAACTGTAAAGATTAAAAAAAAAAAAAAAACTAAATTAATTCCTGTATTGTAGTGTTCCAAGACACATGTTTTCAATAAATATCCATACAAATATCTTTATATTGTCTGTTAAGTGGGTTTAGATTAATTCTTTCCTTTCACTGGTTTGTGAAAAGCCTAGTCACTGTGAAAGCAGATACTGAATTTCAGGAAATAAGGAGCAGGCTTCAGAGTTCTGTAGCACTCCTTTGCCAGGTGGTAGAGCAGCTTGTTGCAGCAGTTAAAAGTCAGAGCCATATGGCTCTGATCCACTGCAACTGCTACAATGGAATGAAAAGTTTGGAAAACAGAAAAAAAAAGATGAATGAACGAGTGAAGAAATAGTCAGTTACTTTGACAAATGTGACAAGGGCTGCTCTGAAAAACAAAATAGTCCCAATCTGTAGAGTTTGATAAGTATCTGCTTTGAAGAGAATAAACATACAGTCTCTTCCAGCTCCAATAAGACATTTAGGCAGATGGACCCTTATGCCTGTGTGGCTTCTCATCAGAATTGATGGATATGTAAGCTTAGAGGTTTTTAGGGCCTGATATCCCAGTTTTGGAGGATAGGGAATAACCCAGCATGGAATGTGTGGAGGATATGGTCAGACTCTGTCCTTGGCAGATGTGATGGTGGATGAGAGAAATGAACAAACTCATCAACTCGTATGTGCTGGCTGGATTTGAGGGAAGTCAGCACAGTTATGCAGATTGCACCAAATAAAGGGCTAGCCCAAATCCAGCATTTCTATTAGAATTTCATAGATGGATACAGTTTAATATTAGTATCCTCCTACTTTCCACCTCCCCAAAGCTTTTACAGTTAATAATTAACAGTAGAGTGTGTCTGCACCATTCTTGCACCACTACAACAGTTTTCCTGGAAAATAGCTTAAGAGTACTTCGCTTCTTGGGTTTATATTATGAAGGATATAGTCTCCTTGACAAAATGGAAAGTAAGGATAAAACATTATATAAAGAAAACACTGAAAATTGTCTAAAATACAGACTGACATGATGGCAAATTTGCCCCTGTAAGTACTCACTGAGGAGATGCATAGTGCTGTGCACAGTAGCTGCCCTTGTACAAGGCAGAGTTTACAACTTCATTATTTTTCCAGGGTTAAAATCTGATAAACCTCTGCTGTGTTTCCTTTACAAGAGTTTATTTCTGATTTTACAGAAGAATTTCACTGCAGAAAGACAATTTTAGACATTGAATGCTGAGTGTTTGGCTCCAAACCCTAGTTTCAAAAAAACCTCAGTCTTGCCAAAACTTGCATGCTCAAAAAGTTGAGCACAGGTTTGTGGGTTGCATGCATGGATCTATAACTGCACCTAAAGAGCTAGACAATTCTTGCACAATAATTCATGCTTGCAAGTGTTTTTACCACCAGCAGAGCAGTCATAGGAAATGTTTGTTGGTATCCTGGCTGCTTCTGGCAATGATCAGCCACAGGAGTATGATATTCCAGATGGCTGTGGTTGTATTCTTACCTTGAAGATAGGAATTCTGCTACACATTCTTCATTTTTATGTCATTGTCCATGGCTCTTTTAAGCTTGCAGTACTCTTTCCAATTCCTTTTGGGAAATCTGGATTAAGATATAGATATAGATGGATATAGATTTTTTGCTGAGTGAACACGATTTGGTCACCTTTAGGCTATCAGAATTTTTTCTTCTAAACTGGCAGACGTGAAAATGTATCAGAGAACTAATTCTGCAGCACTGACTGTGGGAGTTTGTGGCATTGCAGAGGTATTGGAAACAAAAAGCTTATGGCTACGTTTGGAGCCTGTCACAAATCTTGTGAGGGAAAATGTTCAGCACTGTTGCCTTAAGAATCTACAGCAAAAAGGATTTTGTATTTTATATATGATACATATATTTTGCAAATACCTGGAAGCATCATCAAACATTCCAAGTTCCTAGCTCAGAAAAGTATTGGTCTCCATTGGATTTTATCATAGTTCCACAGTCACACAAAATTTGCAATTTTATGTCAAAGTTCCCCAACTCTTGAAGAATTCTCCCTCTTCATAGGAAAAAAAATCCAAAAAATCCAAGATGAAGAAATGTATAAAATGAAATGATTTACATGTGGAAAAGACCAGCATTCCCACATATACCATTCCTTCTCTACTATGATCCACAAGTGACAGATTTTTAAGTTTAAATCAAATTTAAGTTTGAACAAAAACCCCACAAATAATCCAGAATTACACCAATCATGATTTTTCCAAGGTCATCATATTGTTAACATTAACTCATTAATATTTTGTTCATTTGACAATTGTAGCTTTAAATTTGTGGTTTATACTTTGGTTCAAAGCTTGTACCACATAAAGTAGGGTAGAGATTTCAGTAATTTTAATTACAGTAAATTCAAATCAAACCTCTTCTGTCCAAGTGTAAAAATGTTGATTGAACTGGTTTCTCTGTTTTGATTTTATGTTTGCATAATTTAATTGCAAGAAAAAAAATTAGTTTTTTCTCTACCACAAAAATACTACAAATTATGTTTTAAAAAATGCATCCTGTCATTACTGGGCCAACATGAGAAAATTTGGATTTTTAGTTACAAAGGTGTTGAAAAGGAAATGTGATAAGATGCCAGTGGTACAATCACTATATTGGTCCTATTGGAAATCTCAGACACAGGAGTAGTTTTTGTTCAAATAACTTAATTAAAATATGAAGGCCTACTTTTTTGAGAAAGGATAGCCACTAGAAGGTGTTTGGTGAAACAGGTTATTTGAGATCTAAAAGATAGGGAACATCTAAGTCTCTGATCTTGCTAATAATTACCTAGGGACCATGGATCAAAAAGTTTGCACTGAATATTCCAGGTACTCTCAGATGTTAAAATTATACATGGTGCCAAAAGAGAGAAAAATAATTGATTTTCTTAATACTTTGCTTTTTTTTTCAAATGCCACCTGATATAATTTTTAGGTTGCTTGCATGTCCAGCATTAACATACAATAGTACAAATTTTACATTTAAATTTTCTATTAGGTGTACCAAAAACTTCCCTGGTTTTCTCTGTGTTCTTTTAGGAGCTGAGTTCTGCTTCTCCATATAAAGATTAAATGAGAAAGTATACCTTGAAACAGCTTTAATATGCTTTGCCTTAATAATATTTATCTTGATATTGCTCTTATTATGCAATGCTTAATCCTTTTAGTGCAGTAGTCAAAAAAAGGGAAGTGGGATGTGTTATCCTGTTGCCATTGTTGGAGAAATAGCATTCATCTTCAACAGATGATGATTGCTGGAATAAATGACCTATGCCTAATGTTTTAATATTCAACATAGCATAAACTGATGGAATGTGAAGGGCCCCACAATGACATTTGTGTGTTATCCAAAATATAATTTACGAATAAGTTCGTCCACTTAATATTTTATTAAAAATATTTTATGGAATAAAAGAGAAGGAATATTTGCTTCATTCTTGGATTTATACGAGCTTTTTGTGTTTCTCCTGAGGTCAGCAGCCTGACTAAATAAATGTACTTTTATAAAGCAAGGTGGCAGCAAGAAACTTCTGACAGAAAAAAAAAAATGGTCTAGTATGCTCATTTTTCTCGAGTGCAGCGAAAAGATGAGATGCTAACCATGGCCACACTGTGCCTTTGCTTCTTCTTTCTACACATTCTATGCACTTCTACCCACCCTCACCAAACAGCACTTATTGTCTCAGTTTGTGTTAAAATTAAGTGATTTTGTGAAAACTCATCAGTGATTCATACTGAAGTATTTTAGCTCAGGTGCTGAAGAAAACCTCATGGTTAATGCAGCTTTCAATACCTCTTTCATCCTGTGTAAGATTTAAATAATATGTGTCTGGGGATGTATTTGTAGAGGGCAGATTGAATCATCTCCCGTGTCCACCTAATGTGTGTAGTCTCTTTTTAAATAAAGTTATTTTAATATCCGCTGTTCTTGCTGGAAACAGAAGTCTCTGATGGTGTCATTTGCTTTTGCAAGAATGTAGATTTTCTTTTAAGTGTGGATACCAGCCTATAGGAATTGGAATCACCTTTCCTTGGTGTATTTGCCTTTTTAAAAAATAGTATAGAAGCAAAAAAAAACATCTAGGAAATGTCCTGAGAATAAGATCTCTCTACCTATGACTGCTAGAGGGGAACTAAGCAGTTTCTAAAATAAAAATCAATAGAAAAGCTGTCAGGCACTGGCAACTTATTTACAGGAAAAAAAAATTATGTCTTTCCAAATTTCCTTACTCTTAACTTGGTTTATACAGGTGGATTTTTGCTTTAATCTATTTAGGAAAGTTAATCTCCTTTAAGAATTTTTTTATCTTTTGTTAATTATGTCTTCAATGAAGGTACTAGTTTTTACACATATCAAGAATTTTCTAAAAAGCCGATTTTTTAATGGCATTTTCAATCTTTCAGGTTTGGGGTTTTTTTTCCCCTGCATTTTTGATTTTTTCTCATATAGCTAATAATGAATAATCTGCTTTGTCTGTTCTGTTACTGACCTCTTCAAACTGTTTCATTACGTTCCACTCTTACCTGAGACAAATGCATCTGGGATCCCGTCTTTAGACCGAGAGGACTAATAGCTCTTAGATGATTCTGAAAATCTTCTTTTAAATTATAAGGCCTTGTCTAGACTAGGATTACTGTTATAAATGTGTTTGCTGGCTAATTCCGATGAGTCCTTTCATATCAGTTTAGATAAGGGGGTTGTGTGCTTGAGAATATTTTCCTGGGTTTTTTTTTAAGGAGTTGTGGGTTTGATCATCCTTTTTTTTTTTGTTTGTTTGTTTGTTTTTTTTAGTCTGTGCAACTATCTATATGAAATATGGCCATATATGCCATTTCTACTTGTTCATGTCTCACCTTTTTTGCACAAATATCTAAACTAGCTGCAAGGGGGTGGGTAATTAAATCCCTTGTGTTTCTGTGTGTGTATGTAGAACATAATTAATTGATCTCTGAATAAAAGACCAATAAAATAGGTATTTTGAGAGAAAAGACTAGAAAAGAGGCTGTGATTAGGGGAGGAAAACTTTTCAGAATGTTTGGAGAAAAAACTATATATAAGTAGAAATAGTAAAATTACATAATATAAATGACAATATTACAAGAGTAGAAATTTTAATATTACCAGAATCATTTTGTTGGAGCACAATATGCAATTAACTAAGAGTTCTACTATTAGTAATAATAAAAACATGTATATCAAGGTTACAAAAATAACTTTGAAGCTATGGGAAGAATAAGCTACATTTTCACAATTCTGACTGGGGACTTGGATTTCTAGAGAATTACCAAATTCCAGTTCAGCTTGACAAAGAAAGAAAGGAAGACAGGAAGAAGAGAGAACTGATGAACGTCTGGACAGAAATCTTTGTGTCTTGACACGTAACCACAAGATTAGATACTTCTGTAACAGCATTTTGTGCTACATTTGTAAAAGTGTACATTTGTAAAATTACTCCTCTTTGTAATTCCTACACGTGGCACAGAACACTGGGAACTGTGTCCTGAGAGAGTTCCCTGTCTGGTAAGAGCTGGTGGATGTGCAAGAAGCTGGGTACGACACCTTCAGATCCCTTGCATTTTCATATAGAATATAGCTATTATTATTATTATTATTATTATTATTGACACTCCCAGACCACTAATAGCCCTAGAGGACAGTGTTCAAAATCTGACAACCCTGGCTTGACAGAACTGAGCTGTCCTGGTTAATCTGCCCCAAAGTGCACAGTCCAGGGCACTGGGCCATCCAGTGCCCGCCAGCCCTGCCAGCTCTGTGCCACTGGAGGAAATATCAAACTGGTAGAACAAAAGGTCTGGCACAAGGCAGGGAATTTCTCTTTAGGGGACTTCAGAGTCCTTTCATTATTACCTGTAGCTTTAACCAAACAGCTTTTCTACAGATCTCTTGAAAATGACTGAATACACTGTTTTTAATAATCCTGCCTAAGGAGTATACCTGCTGATGACGTGCAGAGGTGAGAAGCAGACTAATGCTCCAAAAGAAATTTAATTTAAAAATTAATTTGAAATTTGAAAGCATAAAGGCTTTCACTGCACTTTCTTTCCTTTATTTATTTTGTAGTCAAAGAGAAGTTGCCAGGGAACACTCTGCCAGGATCAAACATGAATCCACTCTGTCTCCTTTTGGAAGCAAACACAAAACTCTGCTACTGCAAGCACTGTCACTCACTTCAACCTGCAAGTTTCAAGTAACCCTCCTTGCCTTTGCCCACCGAATAAGTTAACTAAATTAAAAAGAAAGTCTCAAGTAAAAGCCTGCTTGAAATAAAGCTTTTACATTTAAACTGGGAAAAGCTAGACTGAAATCAAGTACGTGTTTCAGCTGCTCCTTTTACATGGAAAGTGTCTGACTCCTTCTGGGATAGTGACACTGGGAATTTTTGTGTGACATTTATGTTCTTTTTGAGCCATTCTTTTCTACTAAGTAAATTTGTATACACAGAAACTATTAGAATATGAATTCTGAAAAATTCCAGTGCAGTTACATACAAAAAAAAGAAAATTTTTGAAAGTCTGATGTAGGAGTTGGATATCTGTGCTTTTTTTCTGATATAATCATAATTAATTTGTGTAAGTGCTGGATGATAACATTATGAAGACACTGACATTGGGAATAATACTCTGGTTGCCAAATTAGTTTCAGAATTTTGTCTTGTATAAACTCCTTGAATTCTGGTCCTTGGAGGTAGGATGCTCTTACAAAGAAAAGCACATATTTTTGCATGTGTCTAACAGTATTAACTCCACCACAGTGTCAGAACAACTTTTCAGTGCTCTAAAAAGAGGCAGAGTTGACAAAGGAAAAAAGTAAAGTTAGGTCATCCAGGATATGGACTAATTCAGTATTGCTTTTATCAGTTTATTTTTGACAGAGATCCTTTCGAAAGTATCTGAATTCCTCTCTGTTGGATATCTGTCAGAAAAGAAAGGAAGTTATTATAAAACAAATCCCTCAAGCTGAGATGAATCTTTCCTGCTTTTTGATACGGCTATAATCCTATAATTCTGCACAAACTGGTATCAGGATAGTAATAATGCAAAATACAATATATCACAGCTGATTTCTTGGAATTTGATAAAGATTGATGACTTTAGATGAATGATTCTATCCTAAAGGACATCTAACTGTGTTGTAAGATTAACCCAGAAAACAGTGAGAAGTATTACCCAAGTGGCATTGGCTTCCATGTCACAGAATGTGCTCATCATTCTCTGCATGTACCCCAGGACAAAGACAAGGAGCAGAGCCCCTTGCAGTGGCCACTGATGGTTTTCAGGGGATATTGAGTCAGACAAGGTCAGTAGGCACAGGGACATTGCACTTGTGTGGGTCACAGTACGTGAGACTTTTCTGCCTTAAGATTCAACTTGACAACTGCTTCACTGAGATTTATTTAGCAATAATTTTCTCTCCTTTGAATGAGTATGCTGTCTCTTCCAGAAGAGCTTGGAGCTACGACCTAACCCAAATTATCTTAATCAAGGCATCTCTCTACCATGCCTATGACTGAACTCTTTAATAAGGGAGAGAAAGCTGAGAATAGGAGATAAGACTGCATACTGGATGAGATGAATCTGAGGGGACCCAGAAGGATTTCATTACCAAAGTGTTCAGTACGTCTTTGCAGCAGTGACAGCTGAAGTTTTGATTGTTGCCAACAAGGAACTCTGTGCCACCACAGCTAATTCTCCAAGTGTCCAGTGTTGTCTGAGAGGTTTTGGAGTGGACTGGGAACAGCTATTGCTCTGCAGGTATAACCTGAAATTGGAAGCTGTGATTTGCCACGTGTGTGGCAAGAGTTAGGTGCACATCATTTCCTCTGCCTTCTTTCCCCAGCCTGTTCCTGTCCTCTCAGGTATCTGTTGCAAAGAAACCCTAGGGTGCAAGATTATCCAGACCAAGGTGCCAATCTGGTAACCCTCAGACCATCTCTCACCAAATCCATGATTTAGGAGAAGTTGATAAAATTTGTGGAAAATATGACTTTAATCAAGCCTGTGTTCTGTTGGAGCACTAATAAAGAGTATCTGTTGGTCAGGTTTGGCTTTTTCCTGCTTGAATACTACATGTACCTAAAGAAGGTATAAAAAAACCAAACATCTTGATGAAAAGGGGCAAGTGTTATAGCAATGGCCATAAACAGATGTTTGTTTTCTTGCTTTGTTTGTTTGTTTAAATAAACTATATATTTTCACTGATGCCAAAGTCAATTTTCATTTCTTTCTTTAAATACTGCTTACCTTTTCATATAGATTTATTTTTCATTTAATATTCAAGCTTTCTTAGTACCTGCATACTCTGAAATGCCTGCCTCTGTGAAGGAACATAACTGAAAATTGGAGCACTGCTGCATTTTTATTCTAATTGAAAATAAATACATAAAGCCGCCAGTTGTGCTATGTCTTTTGCCTGATGAAAGGTCATTCGTAATCTTTTTTATGGTTAATGGAATGCACCATTGTGATTATACTGAAATCTGAATGCCTTCGGAAAGTTTGAAAACTAAACAATTGTATGCAAGATAACAGAGAAAAATAATTTCCTTTGAAGAATGACCTTTCAAAAGTGACTAGTCCACATCTTTTCAGTGATGCCAACATGTCAGCCTCACATTGTGTACAAACCTCTCTGTCTCTGCCATATGCAAATATCCTCACTGAAATGGTAAAATAACACTACATACCGTAATATTTATTTTTTCACAAATGTTCATCAGATAATAGCTTTTAAGCATCTTTGAATACAGAACACTGCAGGGCCTGTCAGCTTAGCCAGTTGATTTTTTTTACAAAATGTCAGCATTTCCTTTTTTTCTGAAAAGGACAGATGATAGTGTCTTCTGAAGAAGGGAGCCTCAGACCAACGCTCAATTTACGCCATCAGCAGTGACCTCTACTGTCTTACTCACACTAACAGCAGTAACAAAAGGGGATTGGCACATACAGGGGAATAGAAAAAAGGTACAAGAGTGTCAAGATAATGAGATAAGATTATACTATATCCATTATAACTTTCTAATAAAAGGTTGTGCTGTATTTATTCATGCAATTTCTTCAGAAACCCTCAAATTCAATTTTGAACGAATTACGGTAAAACTGGGGATATGCAACCTTTTAGGCCTTTCTTTCAGATGAGTGATTTATGGTCACTAAAGCTTACAGTTAGCAATGAGAAAAATGAGAAAGAAAAATGTTTAAGAAAATGTTCATAAATCCTCTTAAAGACTGATCAGATTCTTTCCATTCTATAGCTAATTCTTACAAGGCACTAAATAAATTTTATTTTCGGAACACAGCCTGCTTCACAGAACTATTTGCATATGATAAAAAGATAATAGGAAAAAAACCCATAGATTCCTTTTGAGAAAAACATTTTTGTGGCTATTGAGCAAAACAGTTAAAAACACATGCTCCTACTGGACCACTTATGACATTGGAATTTATGTCCAAACTGATGACAAAAATCACATGGCTAGGTCCAATAACTTTATGCCACATTCTAGCTACACTTACATCCTTCTAGCTTTCATTTTCTATTTCACCCTAGAGATACTATATTTTTTTTTGTCCATCATAGAATTGTGGATACAAGTCTCTGTTTTTTTAGACTTGTATGCCCACAAAATGTCATCTAAACAGAGGTAATGCAGCCTCAAAGGAAGAAAAATTCATACTGAGCCATTGAAACACAAGCATTGAAAAGCTCTATATACTAAAGTTACTTCATGGATTTAAAATAAACTTAAGAAAAAGCATAAATGCATCAAAATAGCACTTTTCTGTGAATAATGCTTTGTATATTGATGTAATGTATCAGGCATTAGGTGATCAAGGTGCTACACACTGAACATGCCTTCTGGATCCATATTGTTCTGTGACTCCATGCACTTTTAACCAATTGGTAGGTGACAGGGGATCTGTAGGACTGCTTTTGACTTTAATGATGTCATATCATGACCTATAATTTTTTCATCTGATGCATTATGATAATGTAGAACACAAGTTTCTTGCATCTCAGCAACATCTCTTCAGTATGTGTAATCCTTTCTAAGATTTTTAAATAGAAGCCAAAGAATGCTGTATCACATTTGTCATCCCTATTATGTTTCACAGGGTGATAGGAGAATCCAGCTGCATGCTTTCTTGCTTGAGAAAGAGAAGATTATCTATTTATTTGGGTTCCTTTTGTGTACCAAATCTTTTTGTCAACTGCTCCTTCTAGCAGCAGCAGTTCTTTTCCTTTGTTGGTAACACGGAAGGATGAGTCACATTTTAGGGACGTCTGCACTATTTTAATACATTTAATTATATTATATGCATGTCTACCCATTCATATTTTATTTCAATAACTTTCAATCTCCTATGCGAGCCCAAAAGAATAGTTGTCATAATATTTGACTTCCTGTGATTCTAGTCTCAACATCTACAGGGACAAAGGTACATCCTAATAATCTATTATAATTGGTCCCTTTGCACAATTAATAAGTCAAGTCTTATCAATCAGTGACTTTCTGTTTGTGTAGCAAGTGCTGCAGATACTGCACAGAGAGAAATCTTCACTGCCAGAGAAACTCTGAAGCCAAGTAAGAAGAGTGGCTGTGCAGGTTTTGGCTCAGGTAATTTTCTTCACTGGCTGGTTTGGGGTTGGGTTTGGACTTGTGCTGGAAACAATGCTGACAATTCAGGCATGTTTTCCTTCCTGCTGAGCAGGGCTTGCACAGAGGCAAGGCCTTTTCTGCTTCTCACACCACCACACCAGTCAGCTGGAACTGGGAGGGGACACAGCCAGGAAAACTGATCCCCATTGATCCCAGGGATGTCCCCTGCCACGTGGCACCATATAAAACTGGGGGAAGAAGAAGGAAGGGGAGGATGTTCAGAGTGATGACATTTGTCTTCCAAAGTCACTGCTGGATGAGATGGGGCACTTCTTTCCTGGAGATGGCTGAACACCTGCCTCTCCATGGGAAGCAGGGAATGAATTCCTTATTTTGCTTTCTTTGTGTGTGTGGCTTTTGCTTTCCCTATAAAACTGTATCTCAGCTCACAAGTTTTCTCAGTTTTACCCTACTGATTCCCTCTCCCATGCCACCAGGATGGGAAAGTGGGTGAGCAGCTGTGTGGGGCTTAGTTGTCAGCTGGGGTTAAACCACAGCAGTGGCTTGTGATCTGAGATTTTTCCTCATGATTTGTGAGGTAAGATCCCATTCACAGAACTGTATTTGACAGGGCATTGATTAGGTGAGCCATCAGCTGCTGTACATAATGAAAACAACTGTTAAGGCTTATCAGAAGCAAGAGAGTGGTTTTGGAAGCCTAAGCTACCCAGCTGCTTTGCGTGGTAAGTAGTCAGTGAAAGCAGCAGCCATGAATATATTGGAAAACCTCTCACTTCCACAGATCCAGGATGGCTGCTTCAGGTAAGAGGGCATCAGTGGCTCCAGTGTTTCTTGATAACACACATTCTGAGGGAGGCCACTGCAGTGGGATTTAATACACAGCCATCCTGAGGTACTTGAGATGATGCTCCTCATCTGGGCAGAGAAAGTGGGGGAACTGTCAGTGTGTCTTGCAGGGGGACAGAAGGCTCACTCAAGTTTCCCTCCCTCCTTTTGCACCACTCAGGATAGATGGGCAGACAAGGTTTATCCACATGAATTACAGACATTATCCTTCCCTTCTAGTCTACTTCCAGGATAATGCCTTCAAGAGCCAGCTAAGGCCCTCTCATTTGTTCTCTGCTGCTGAACAGCTGGTTGTCAGATGCAGAAGTTGACCTTTCTTAGGCACCCCCTGAGAAAAACCCCATCAAGGTAACAACTAAATAAGTCAAGTGAGGTTTAGAAGGACTGTATAAATTAAGTGAGGAGAATCTTCCACAATAATTGAAGGAGCGGTAGAACTGCAACTGCCTCTTTCAATTCTGCCCTTGAGGTTTCATCTGAAGGTGATCTATTTCGGAAAGTTGTCACTCCTGAAGGTTTTCCAGTTCTGAAAAAGACCTTTTTTTTTTTTTTTTTTTTTTTTTTAATGGCACTGTGATGAGGAGGTAGAGGAAAGCAACTCTGTCACTCCACTCCCATGAGCTCTTACTGGGAATGCTGCATCCAGCTCTGGTGTCCTCAACACAGGAAGGACATGGACCTGTTGCAGTGAGTCCAGAGGAGGTCATGAAGTTGATCAGAGGGCTGGAGCACCTCTCCTATGAAGAAAGGCTGACAGGATTGGGGCTGTTCATCCTGGAGAAGAGAAGGTTCTGGAGAGACCTTATGGCAGCATTCCAGTACCTAAAGGGGCTACCAGAGAGCTGCAGAGGGGCTTTATGTAAGGGCATGTAGTGACAGGACAAGGAGGGAATGGCTTTAAACTGAAGGAGGGCAGGTTTAGATTAGATCTAAGGAAGAAATTCTTTCCTGTGAGGGTGGTGAGGCACTGGAACAGGTTGCCCAGGTAAGCTGTGAAAGTCCCATCCCAGGAAGTGTTGAAGGCCAGGTTGGAGAGAGCTCTGAGCAACCTGGTCTAGTAAAAGGTGTCCCTGTCTGTGGCAGGGGGGTTGGAACTGGATGATTTTTAAGGTCCTTTCCAACCCAAGCAATTCTATGATTCTGTGACTCTGCAGGCAGGCTGGAACTGGATCGTAGCATTTCTAAGGGTTTAATACTGAGGATGGAGTTTGGGAAGGAGGAGGAACACAAGTGAAACCAAACACATTATGCAAAAACCAAAAAATCCCATATCCAAATTTTCTGGTTTGTTTTTTTTTGTCCTTTTTATTGCCAAGGACATTAAGCAGGACAGACACTTAGGAGTTCTTATCCTGCTGTTTTGTTCTGGAATTCATGATCTTTCCTTGAAGCATCCTGGTAATTATCACAGTATCTATTTGTTCATTTGTCAGATCAGTTAATGAATGAAACATCACTTTCAGTAGACTGACAGTGAAAGAAAGAAGCAGGTCTTCCAAACGGTTATTAATAAAACTTTTTTAAAAAAGGTAATGAATGCTGCACTTTAGAACATACTGATTTATGTATCTTTTAAATTACTGACTATCTACTGGGCTATGGAAGAAGTCTAAGTATGATAATGTCAAATGAAATGTGAATTCTGAACAGATATCCCTCTGATTTATGTTTGCAGTATCTGTATTTAAAGTGTCGGGTTTCGGTGGGTTTTTTTCGTATCTGAGATGCTTGTGTAATACCCAGATACGGAATCCATTTTGGAGTCAACAACAACAAATGACATAAGGTTTCCTTCCTGATGAGCTAACATGACTTACCATATACATACAGAGGACAAATTAGTCAAGCAAAACTGAAAAATGTGAATGCATTTAAAGTGACACAGAAAAAGGCAGAAATTGAATCTCTTGACTCCTGCTCTAGCACATTAGAAAATTACCATCTGAATATTTAATATTCTGTGCTTGAGATTTACAGCAACTTGTGGGCTAAACATCTGGAACAATTTATGTTTCAGACTTAGCCTACTGACACAGCAAAGCAACTGCACATCGCCAGTGAATTCCTACCTTGCTTTTAAGGGACAAAAAAGGTGATTTTAATTCTATAGTATAAAATACATCATTGGCAGGACTGATCATTCAATTCAGAAGGATACAGATTTTTCCAGTGCATTAGAACTAATTTGATCACACAAATAGATAAGCTACATACAGGAGCTAATAATGTGTTTGCTAAAATATTTATGGAGTGAAACTATTCCATAAATTTAACTGTAGTTCACTGAGATTGTTTCATTTTAATATTAATATGGACAAACTATGTCAAAGATGCTAAAAATGTTGAACTTCAAATACATTTCTTGATCATTCTGATTTATATAAGTGCTTTTTGGTTTAGGGCATGTTCAGTGAAAGATAAAAGGAAAAACATCTTGATATATCTTAAGGTGATAGGTGAACAAAGTGAAGGCCTATATAGAAATAGGTCACAAACTCTCACTTGCATATAATAAATATTTTAATTCAGGTTACTGTAAAATGCTGTTTGCAGTAACTTTGCAGAGAAGTTGTTCAGAGTAAAATAGCTTTAGAACAGGAAATCTAAATGATATTTTCTGGCAGAGTTTTATTTGAAAGAAGTGTTTATCATTTTAAATCAAAATGAATTCATTTCTTACAAATCATATAGTGGATGTAAAACCATTCCTCTCACATGTGATCAACCCACACATACTTTAGTTTGTCATTCTTCCCTTTCTTCCTGCAGGTGTTGTTAAAAAAATGCAAAAGCCTCCACTTGCCAAGATGCATGTGTACTTAGCTATTTACAGCTTTAAATGAGAAAATAAGCCTTCTTAGAATTCTGAAAATGTTGAATTTGTTTTTCCCAGCTGGAGAGTGGGGTTTGCTTCATTTTTACAAATATGTCTGTGTCAGAATGTTCTTGAGCATTATGCCAGGAAACTGTGCTGCATGTTATGGAGTTCAGTAGAGGGAAAGAGGATTCACTCTGCCTTTGGCAACTGCTACATCCACCTGATGATTAAAATAGACTTGCTGATTTTCTAATATGATTGTTCCTGTGAAGCAAAATGTTTGATTAAGCAGTGAACTTCGAGATTTCTTCATGCTTTTTTTTTTTTTTTTTTTTTTTTTTTTTTTTTTACTATTTATCTCCAACAGTTGCATGTAAAAGGTGACCTTGCCTCTGAAATATTCCTGCACTGTACTCCAGGGGTTGTTAAATGAATTCATATTGGTTCAAGACCATCATGCGTAGAGAAAATGAGAATTTTTTTCTATAAATCAAGTATTTGGGCAGCTGTTTTTCTTTTTAGAATGTTGTGTATGTGTCCCAATAAAAATGAGTTTCAGAAAACTAGAATCTATAAAAGAATCTCACTGTATAAGTGTTCACCTTACATTGCTTTCCTTTGTCTGCAAATATCTTAATAGGGAGTCATGATGAAAGTCAAAAAATGCATAGTTAGAATTACTTTTTCCATCATCAGTTACTGACCTTCTTTATCGCACTCTATGCCCATACGTATTTGCTATACTTTATTTTGCATTTTTGAAAAGATCAGTCTTCAGGTCTGTGAGACAGGCTCTGCTCTTGAGATATGCATGATCTGACATAATCTAAAGAGGTATACCCTTACCTGTGCTGATATGAGGTAAATAAATTAATATGGGAAGCTGCGATTTAATCTCTTCAGTGAAAACCATATTGATATAATCTTCTTTCTTTGCTTGTTGTGGCTTTTCTATGCTATAAGAACATTTTAAAATTCTGAAGCTAAACTCCTGTGAAATATGTCATGTAACTTTTAAGAGCTTTTAAATAATGATATATGAATTTAGTGAGCTCACCTTCCCTGTACCAGTAGAACTTTAATAACACTATGAATTCACTAATAGCAAATACAACATATGATTAACATTTTTAAATTATTTTCCTCATCATTTACAAAAAATCTAGACAATTTTAAAAAATAAATCTTAAAAAATAATGATGGTAATTAAGGAATTAAAGACATATCTAGACATAAATATATATAAAGATAGATACTCCTTTCATCAGCATTTATTTTTGCTTCTACTAACCCATTTTTTTAATTTAATTCCTCCTGTGATTTCTCCCTTCCTGTGTCTGAACTGTAAGAACTAAGATGACAGAATCTGCACATTTTGGTGTTGCAAGAATACAGCTCAACCTACTGTTTGTGCACCTAAGAAAAGGTCTGATGTCTACAAAACGGAGGAGGCTCTTGCCATTGGAGACCTGCAGAAGGAAGAGGTAACACACTTTTTGCCACTCTCATAACAATTAACTCTTCACATTTCTTATTTCAGCCATGCCCTATTACTTCTAAACAACGGCAGTCTTCAGGTGTCCTTGAAATTTTGACACCAAAACCTGGCATTTGGTCGTCCTTCTTTACACTGTGACCAATTAGTAAAGTTATATATTCCAACCATATTTAACCATCAGAATGGACTTTATTACATAATTATGTTGCTATTTATGTCACTATCATCGTAACTATTAAGGTCTCTCCCAAGCTTGTAAATCCTAAGCACTAAAGTTGTCAAACTGGTTATTACCTGATTTCTCTCCAGGTGGAATTACGCGACACTCTGAGACAAATCCCACAACTGGGGACTGCAGGATGGGGCGGGGTGGGGATTTCCTCTTAGGCTGCTGCAGGAGCAGCTGCTCCTCCCCCTTTCACAGGGTGTGATTCTGCCCCTTTTTGGGCTCTACTCAAAATCATCGCAAAAAGATTGATTGCACTAACCCAGCGGAGAAGAATCTGAAAGGGTTTCTTGGAGAGGCCTGATATATGTTACAGCTAAAGCAAGCTAAACAGAGCCAGCATGTAGCAGGGAGCACTGACAAGGTGTTAGATTGGCTCAAGCTGTCTTGTGTAATTTTGTTTTGGAAAGTGAAGTGACACAGCTTTCGAAGCCTGGGTATGAAAAGTAGCGTTATCTCTGGTCGGTGTTTTTCTTGTTTGAGTTTTGGTGGGATTTTTTCCTAAACTGCATGTTAGTACTGGTACTTACCATCCTTGCTGCTTTTGCTGGGATAGAGTTCATTTTCTTCACAGTAGCCAGTATGGAGCTGTGCTTTGGATTTGTGCTGGAAACAGCATGGATAATTCAGGGATGTTTTCATTACTACTGGGCAGCACTTACACAGAGCCAAGGCCTCTCACACCAGCACACCGGGAGGGCATAAGGATTTGGGAGGGGACAGAGCTAGAACAGCTGATCCCAGCTGACCCAGGGGATATCCCAGCTCATATGGCATTGTACTCAGTGTGCAGAGCTGGGAGGAGATGAAGGAAGCAGGGGGAAGGCTCGCAATGATGGTGTTTGTCTTCCCAAGTCACCATTACACGTGATGGAATCCGGCTCTCCCAGGAATGACTGAACCCCTGCCCGCCCATGGGAGGTGGTGAATGAATTCCTTCTTTTGCTTTGTGCTGTCTTTATTTCAACACACAATTTTTCTCATTTGATCTCCTCTGATTCTTTCCCACCATCCCACAAGGGTGGAGTGAGGGAGCAGCTGGGTGGGGCTTAGTTGCTGGCTGGGGTTAATCGATTACATAATCCATTCAGAAAGCTTACTTTAGGTTTGAAACCATTCAGAGACCCTGGAATTTGTTTGAAAAGAGCTACTAAAATGATAGTGAGTTGGGTTTTTTGTTTGTTTGTTTGTTTTTTAATAATGTGATTTTACAGTTCCTCGTAATACTTAACCTAAGTTGGTCAAAGCTTTGAAAAAGAGTTGCTGAATTTTAAAAAAAAATTACTAGAAATTTGACCATCTAACCTTTTTTAAACAGTGCACATTGATCTAGTAAGGAAGACAAAACTCAAGTAATAATGTATTATATACAATTTTTCCCTGCCCAGTATATACTTGCTTTCAGGAAGTCCATGATATTCCAGCTCCAGCTGGAAGTGTTCCCAATTCCCTTTCATTCCCAAGACCTTCATGTCCCATTGGAAGCCCAGTTGGTACAAGCATCCCGATGTGACCCTGCTCGGCCATATGGTCACTGAAATATTCTCCCCATCAGCATCTCTCTCCAGGCTGCCTTGCTGTCTATTTAGAAATGTATAGGAATACCTGAGGAGTAGCTGTGAACAAAATTAAACCCCCAAATATGGCATCCATCACATGATCATTAAAATAGTTTGAGCTGTATATACAGCTGCAATTTGTTACTGACAGTCATAATTATGTGCACCTAAAAGTTGTATATATAAAAATTAAATTCTATGTGTAGAAATCAATTGCTGTTTCAAATTTTTTCTTTCTACATAAATTTATTTTGGAGCAAAAAAAAAAAAATTAATTTCAAACCAAATCTTCCACAGGTAGAAATTTCCTTCAAAACTTTGATGATTCTTTATGACCTTTTTCTTAAATGAAATAAATAAAAATTTCGTTGAAGAAGCCATGCCATGTTTTAGCAATGAATATGGCAAACACTGTTATTAAAAGGAACATACAGATCTAGATTTAGACTAAATATTGACCTATTTAAATTATAATATAAGCCCATGTACATTTATAAAGCAATTGAGTCCACACTCACAGAGGGGTATTACAGCAACACCACCTGCTTACTTCAGAATCAAAAGTTGCTGTACAATGTGTCTAATTATAAATTAGAGCAAAACAATAATTAAAAAAACCCTACAGCAAAATAAAATTTTCAGTATAAAGTATTGACAGAAAAGGTGAGTGCACACTTTTTAAAAAAATTGACCAAAGGAGATTTATGTTTGTGATCCTACAAATATTTATTTCACTATCAGAAAAAATGGACAAAAAAAAAGATACCCCCAAATCCACAATAAAACCAGCAAAAACAAATGGTTTATCTTCCTCCTCATTTTATCTGTGATGAACAGCAGTTACTTGGTCTTATAGAAGTCAAGATCTCAACAAGAATTATTGCTAAGAAGTTAGGGCTTAGTTATCCCAAATCATCTGAGATTATTGACTTTAATCAAATTAGTTTCAGGAAAGAGGGCATCATTTCTCTGCTTCCAAGAAAGGTCTGCTGAACCTTTATAATTTTAATTTTTTTTTTTTTTTTTTAATCAGCTGGAATCCCATTCTACTACTTGATGCTAGGAAGGATTTTGAGAAAACAGGATAATGTTATTCACATGGACTCTTTGAGCTATTTTTTGTATCGATTGTGTCAGCATCTCTCACACCTCGTGCAAAGACTCAGCGTGGAACAACAACTCATTCTACAATGGAACATAAGACATGATTGCCTTGAATCGATCTTATTAGCCCCAAAAGCACTACAATACTTTCCTCGGCTGAATTGACATAGAATTCACCCTAATTGATTTCTAAAAATATAAATATATGCTGCTGCCATTTTATTTTATCCTGTTCCAGACACAAAACTCTTTTGACATATTGAGCTTTGCAACCAAATACCTACATAAAAGGTTAATTGGAAGAAAAACAAAATGTCTGTGCTCTGTTTCAAAACCCAACCTTACTGAAGCTTAGAGAGCATGTTTTTTAAGTAGCATATTAGCACTGAAAGACCTTCTGCATGGAATTACCTCAAGCTAGCACATCAAATCTGCCCACAATTTCTTCCTATGTGTTAAACTGGAAGCGCATTTAAAGCACATAAAAGACATTACAAGTGATGTCTTTCAGCAACTGCACACCTTCCTTCTCTGGGTAATTTTCTAAATCTGATAGACAAATCTAACCCTAATGCAAGCTGAATGTCTTCTAGTTTACACCACAATAAATTGAACCATTGCAGCCCATTTTTGAAGACTGTCCTTGGGAACTCTTTCATCATATGCAATAACTAGATTTTTTGACTTTTCAGTTCAATCCTAAGCCCCTATATGCCTTACTCCACCGTGGTTCTGGAGAAAATCTGTTGAAGTCAATGGAGATACATGAGTTTAAATAGTTGTACAAGGAGAAATGCATCATGTGAGTTAGAGTAGACAAGGATGAATCCACTGTCCTCATTTAAATTGCAGCTTAAGCTTGTGCCGTTCCCTGAAGTTTCCAGAGGTAGAAGAATGGAGCACTAACTCATTGCCAGCCTGTCAAACACATCTGTGTGCTTTTATTATGTCTGCAATTTAGGTTCAGCATGAAAAAAAGAGAAATAATCCTGATTTATCAGTTTTATGGCACTGGCAGTCTTTCTGTGCTGAAGAAAGTGGAAAAATGGTTTCCTGGCAGTCCAGCTGCTGAATGAGGCAGATATGTATACACTGGGATTTAAGGGGCAATACTTTTGGCACAGTAGACCTTTGTTCATCCTAAGGAAAAAAATCTGAAACCTCTGTAAGATTCTTAGTTTCAATTTATGTGATGTCATTTAGGTGCAGTTTCAGACAAATGACACGACAGAAGACGATCGTGGTGCCCCATCCCATGATTTCATTGGGCTTTAAAAAAAAAGCACAGAGAGAAGGGAAGATTTTATTTGGGATATATAATATATAATCCCAAATACAGAACAGCATTTGTACATAATTAGGAGGCCAGTGAGGGGTGGAACAGCATCAGGGTTGGAAACAGCCAGACACATTTTCAGTGCATCATTGGCAGGATTGCAGTGATAAGACAGATCTAAGGGCAAGACAGTCTGTGGGGCAGAGGCGGAGGCTGGATTGGTGGGGAAATGATGGGGAATGGGAAGTCTGCAACACAGATGCAGTGCATTAAATAGAGTGTATTATATTCAGCTGAAGCCCATCTTGAGAGCCACAGCTTGAAAGCAGAGCTCAGGGAAGAATTGTGGGGTTTGTTAATGTTCAGTAGCTTGTTTTTTTGGAGTACCATATTCTTTTCCCAGTCTTGAGCTAAGGTAGCCAAAACCTCAGGAAAAGGGAGGATGCAGTAAAGGCCCTCAGACTGTGTATTTCGATGTTATATCTGTGTTTACAGTAAGATGGAAAAGGTCATAGTTAGAGTGAATTGGCTGCTGTTTTGAGCTACTGTAGCTAGGCTTTTAGAGCCTCCTGTGGTTAAATGTTTGCAAGGATAACTTGGGCTGCTCCAGGAGATTCTTTCTGGATGAAAACTGCTGTGGCCTTTACATTGGGTAAGTCAAGTTGGTGAGAACAAAACTAAGAATTCTTATAAAGCTCATATTCCTCCTCAGAAATATTTTAAATCTTGCTTGTGGCTTTTTGTGCTGTACTTTTAACAAACAATTCTTAGTCTTTGAATTCTGAGGTATATATACTTAAGATTATTGTTTTAATAGCTGTTCCCTTTCATAAGCATTGCATCTGTTTAGAAGAGGTCACCTTCTGCACTTTACTCACTATAAATTTCAAGGTGTGATAACTTCCTCCTTTATTTTTTTTCCTACTTACTCATGTCTTGCATGATAATTAAAATGAGTTTAGTATTTCTACCAGTGGTTCCTTTAGAGCTGGCTGCAAGTTTCATGTTTGAGCTTTTCAAAATGACCATAGCAGCTCTAAAAATGGATTTTGTTCTTTCCAACAAGACTGATTTCACAGCATTAATTTATGAATATCTGTTTGGAGAGATCTGGCTTTCCTTGGTACTGGATGAGGGGTACAAAACAGTCTTTCCAGTGACATATTTCAGAGTTTTTGATGAGTTTCATCTGACTCCATCACCTCAGAAAAAGAATTTCTTCGAAATATGAAATTAGTAATGTGGTTGTTAATTTACCATGCTGCAGCTCTACCTAGAAATGGTGACTTCTGCCTAATTTACACTTTGCCTAGTTTAATACTGTTCTGTGAAAGCCAGCTGGAGTTTTGTGCCCTATTCTTACTATGTTGCTTGGGTGAGTTAGTATCTGAAAAGTTTACCAAACATCTACATTAAGCCTTATTCTCTCTTACATATAATACCAAAAAACCACTCTCCAGTTGTTGACTTGGCACTGCAGAAATATTTTGGGATTGCATCATGGTGGAGCCTTCAAGATACCTATTATGAAACCTAGCATTACGTTTTACCTCAACTGTTCTGTGTGAATTATTTTCTCATTTTCTATCACCACTTTCAGCCTCCTCTATCTCAATGCATCTACCTTCCTTTGTGGCAAAAAAAGCTCAGCTTGTTATTGAAAAGCTCTTTTAAATGCTTACTATACAGACTTTATCATGATATGATCCTGCTCATCTGCACACGGAGATTATACCAGCAGAAGTGGGGCTGGTCTGTCCTTTCTGCTCATGGCACTTACAAAGCAGGTTCTGGTAACTCATACTAAACCTAAGTGCTGTAGTTTGTAAAGCATCAGTTTTGTGTGTCAGCATCAATTCTTTGTTGTGGCAGCCTGGGAAAGTATATGTGATCCACAGCTCCTCTATTTTTGATCCTGTGGAAGAGCATAATAGGTGTGTGAAGTCTCTTTCTCCACCTGCACAGGTATTCATAGCATAACACAGAGTGTTCTTATCTGTGAGCTCACCTTGCTTGCCTTTATTATCAAATGAAGACTTCAGATTCTTTAAAAAGAAGGAAAGTTGGAGGTGAATAGTTACATCTCTGGGACTGTTACCTTTTGACAAATGATACAAAGCCAGGAAATTTGTGAAGGTTTCTTGTTTAGTTATCACATGCTGAAGCCCAGATTTTAGTCTGTGGTGAGGTACAAGGATGGTATGGGCTTAAAGATCACAACCATACATTGATATCAAGGTAAAATAAAGAACTGGCAGGCAAAAATTTCTCCCTGTCCTGCAGAGCCAGAATTCCTGTCCTTTGTCACATGGGCCAAAAAACAGCAGCAAAAAAGGATTCCATGTTACTCAGTGGTGTAGTCATACTGTCCATGGTACTTCTAGCTTTGTCTGCTTGCTTTTTGTGGTCATCAAGCGAGCTGTCGTAGTGAAGCAGGTTGGACTGAGAATGTTAATAGTAGAAGAAATGTCCTTCGTTAGCAATATCCATGTTCTTTTCACTAGTGTTGAAGATTTGTGCTTTAATCCAGCAGCAAAGCTCACAGCCAAACCTCACAGCTTATTTTCTGCTTGATCCTTTGGTTAAGTCGTAATCCTAATGTGTGGCATTGCAGTTGTGCAAATTATGTAACAAATCCAGCATAATGTTTTTGCTGTAGGATGAAGCAGTAAAAGGAAAGTAGCTGAGAGAGGGTGAAATGTGGTTGATTATAGAAACCTTTGAGAAACAAAAGATTTATTTGTATTTATGAAATCTTTAGTATACAGACCCTAGAACTGCTACAGCAAAAGAGGCTTTAGTCTGTGTTTTCCTTTTCCCTACCTTTTTTCCCCACTATCAAATGTATTTCCTTTTGTTTGGGAAGAGAACAGCTCTGAGCAACAGCTTCATAATAACAGTAGTCAGTGTTTGGAGAAAAAAAAAAAAGTCCAGTATTTTTGCTGGAGGACTGAACTGGGACTTGGGAACTCTGGAATGGTGGATAACAACTTTTCAACCTTGACTTTTCATATATCCTGTTATTTTTGAGTGGCTGCTGTCTCTCTCCACATGTATTTACAACAAATAATACAATGGGTCTCCTTTGTTGAAAGCAGGCAGTAAGTGCTACTACAATATAATAAAATACCACTGCATAGTGTCTGTGACACTGCTAATAAGAAGCAGGGCTGAACATGTCTGTGTGCTCAGATCTGCGGAGTTCAGGAGAACAGTAATACTGTTCCACCTTTAAAATATTCCTTTTATTTACTGCTTTCTTTACAGACACTTGTAAGATGTTTATCATCAGGTTGTCTTTTTAATATTTAAGTGGTACATACTTTATAAATGTCAACACAGCTGTAGGGAAGGACAGGGATTAATATATAAAAGGCCCAATTCTGCATTTTTCTAGCACAACTATTGTACACATTAATTATAGGGAAGTACTTTAAATTACATTAACTTGAAATCCAAGCAGATTCTGGGCTACGCTGGTTCTGCAATAAGTTGGCTGTAAACAATACAAGAAATTGTGTCAGATGACAGCAGTAGAATGACCACTAGCAGGCTTTGTAGTTTGTCAGCTTTCAACTAAAAAAAACTCCCAACTTTATTTCATTGTTTAAACTTCCCAGGAATGATTCTTATTCTCTGATGGTTTAGATGTAGCGTGGAACTGAGAGGATAAAATGTTTCAAATGAAAGCATGTCTTCTCCTTTGGCAATTGGGATTATCACTAGCTGTAATAAATAAAGTGGTTTCTAAATGGAGTGTGTCTATGTAATGTGTTTTGATGTAGTGTGGGCATTATCTTTTATGATATTCAGTTTTGACTTCAACTGCATATTTTCATAATTTGAGACAGGCACGTGTAACTCTGTTGTAACTAAATGAAAATCCAGTCTCCTATTAAGGGAATTTTGCTTCTAACATTTAAGTATTTCTCCTTCAAAATGCTGCCCTCAGACCTTGTACATTTAGGGATTTATACAGTAGCAGAAGCAATTTATTTTTTATTTTTAATAAATGGCCCTTAAGGCACTTGGGACAGTTATAGTAGAATTAGCAGTTTGGTCACATTTGAAGTGTTCCCTCTGAGCAGCAATAACACAACCTTGTTATTTCATTATGAAATAGGATCTAAGCTTCATGTATGTCTTCTTAGGCTGCAGTGCAAAACAAAATAAATAATCTTATGGGGCTGATCTCAGTTCATGTACTGTGACCCCTGCTATCTTCAGATTGGCTCTGTGGTACTGCCTTAATGCAGCCACAAAAAAAAATAGTCCAAAGAACTTTTTGTAATGAAAACCAAATTCTGTGATGCCTACAGATATTTGTGTGGCATGTTCTGCAGTGTGTGTGGGTGTGTGTTGGGTGATCTCAGAGACCCATCAGAGTTGAGTCTCATAGGTGTGAAACTGCTTATTCTTGTCAAAGTCTGGGTTTAAGGTGACCTCCCTCCACCAGCTTGATCACATTATGAAATTGATAAAAATACCCTTAATTTTCCTTTTTCTGGGCCTAAAGTGATTGTAAACAAAGGTAGGCTTTCATCAATTTAGCCAATACACCACCAATATAAACAAATATAGTGAGCAGCTTCTAAAGGAAGAAGAGGTAAAGGTACCTTTTTTGAAAACATAATAAATACGGCTTGTATTTGCGTTTAGATATACTCTTTAAAACTCTCTGTGTGATCATTTGTTTGTCTTAAAAAATAAATTATTTGATTTTTGGAACAGATTCAGAGCTAATTTGGGGATTCAGGAGATTATTCAGGGAAGATTGTCAAATAGTGAGAAGTAAATTAATGGTAAAGATTAAAAATTAGGAATGGAAATCAGAAGCCAGACAATGTGATTGTAAATCAAATCTTTAGTTTGTCCAAAGGCTAACAGTTGTTATCATATTTTTCATGTCAAATTTTCTACAGATAATTATATGGCACGCAAAAAGGGAGGAAAGTACTTCAGAGAATCAAAGTTTGGAGTTGACACTAAATTATTGAGGCTAGTCAAGTAGAATGAAGCCCAAAAACATTCTGAAATAAATAATAAGGGTAGATGAATAGGCAGTGGGACAGGTAATGTAATTAATTCCTAACTGATACAAGGAAATGCTAACTGGAAGGAGTGATTGGAGTTGTTCATACCTCTGGCATCAAAAAGTAAGTGTAGCCCCTGAGGAAATAAACCATACTGATGGCTGAGTTTAAGCAACCGAATGAAAACAAACCCACCCAAACAAGTCCTTTCCTTATTGGGCGTCTGTAGGCTGGGTGTGTGGTTCCATTGATTTTTATTTTTTTTTTAAGGCCCAAAATTTCATTTTTAACAGGAGGTGAAAAGCTGACTATCTCTGTTTTAAGAGATTTTTTTTCTCATTTGTGAGAAAAGAGAAAAAGTTTTTCATCTTTTCTCTTTTTTTCTCAGTTGTGTAAATCTCCAGTATGTGGCTGTTACAATGGGAACTTCCACTTACAAAGTCTTGGGACAGAGCTTGAACTATTTTGAATTACAATACAAAAATTGGAACCTTACATTGGTGCTGATTTGCTGGAAATCTAGCTAGAATATGGCTCCTCAATCATCGAGTTCCTAGCTGTTTTTTGAATTAAATTAACTCAGTTAAACTTCGGTTTCAGTTTTTAAGAGTTACTGAAATTGTCCTCCAATGGATTTACTCTACAGCTTTGACAGAAAATGTTCATTTTTACTTCTTTGTGTGGGGAAACATGCAAATTCATGAAATCAAAACAATAAAGAAATTCAATAAGAAAATAAAACTGTTTGACTTCAGGTTGGAATTCATGGTCCAAAATAGGTAAAGATGATAGAAAATCAGATAACTCACAGTATGATGGTGGTGTGCATTTACCTTGAGATGCATCAAATAGATTTTGATATCTGGACAGATAATTCATGGCAGTGACTCAAAACTATGTCCTCCATTCTCATAGATAGGTGCAAGCTACTCTTTTTCTCAGACCTTGCTGATAGAGCTATTTTTCTTTCATATAAGAACAACCATATTGATTTGCTCATGGACTAGAATATACTCCATTTTTAAATGGCCAGGGTTTCATTTGTGTTGCTGAATGTTCAGTATTCAACTGGGAAACACAGAAAGCTGAAAACAATTTTGCATGCTTTAAAGGTGGAAAAAAAAAAGTATGTCAAATAGTATTGGTTAATAAATGTTTATTATCTTGGACGAAACAACTAATTTCATATTCAAGAGTTAATACTCATTTATATGAAAAATATTTTTCTAACAGGAATAAGATTTAGGCATGTCAGTCTTTTAGGGAAAACTCTGTAGCATCAAAGATATTTTATACTGAAAACTAATAGTCTGCTTATAGAGCCATTTCTTAACTCCTCAGACTCATGTTGGCAAGTAGTTTAAATCAGCTGGATTTTTTAAAAGAACAATTAATCTCCACTAGCAATATTTTAGAATTTATTTCAGGAGTGTAGATGCTTTTTTTTTTTGTTGGCTTCAACTTTATTACTAGTATTTTGAGTTTTGATTTTCGATAAATTCAAAGTATGAATTGTACAAATAAAAAAGTGGTCAAGAACTTAAAAATTCAAATTTATGTTGTTGATTTTTTAATTTTTTGTCCTATTCTACTTCCTCCTGTATTTCACAGCATGCATGGGAACAGAGCAGAGGGACAACTTTCCCAAGAGGGTTTTTTTCTAGACAGATTTGAAAAGCTCATCTTACATTTAGTGAGAGAAATATAATTATTATGGCTGCCTTACAGATTATACTTCTCAAAGAAAATGCTATATAATTTCAGAAAATAATTAAAAAAATAATTTTCTAACCCCTTTTTAATAGTAAAACTGCAAAAAAATTTGTTGTTCTGGAAGTACTTTTTTTTTTTATAACATGCAACGAATTTTGTCTTATTTTAAAGAGATAAGTAGGACACTATGTATATTCAGATAATATACATACAATAGTATTACATTGTAGAATTACAGATATTTTTACTCTATACATGGCATATGCCACTCTTCACCTGGAAACCTGCAGTATCACTGAATCATTGAGTTTTATTGGTCCAGTTGTGCTTTAGAACTTTTCCACTTCAGAGTGGAAAACAGGACTAGTCAATGACTGCTTTTCATTGAAGGAGAACATCTATTCTAAATCCTTAATCTGTAGAAGTTGCCACCCTAAATGGCACTTGTGTTTTTAATCTGATTTGATAAAGAATTGCATGTGAACTGGTTACATCATGAGTGTGATGGTAGTGTGAGTCCCTAAGATGAGGATACCTATGAATAGACACATAAATTTAGATGAAAGGCACACCAGATTTCATTAGTTCTGTTAATTGTGAAATAATTTATTGTATTTGAAGCCACTTATTGTAATCAAACTGCAAGTCTGATTTATTGCACTGTCTTGCAGAAAGGTTTGAGACATCAGAACTCACTGCATAACTGGGCGAAAAAGGTGACAGGAGAGGTAGAAAAATAAATCCAATTCTTGCAATTCATGTTGCAGCAAATCTAGAAATAACTCGATGTTAATTCACATTGCTCCTTTCCTGGTAGTCCACTTAATTGCAGAAATGGTCTCCTTAGTAGCAGAGGATTTAATAAAACATTTAGGCTGAAATGTGCTGATATTCATTTGGTTCCAATTAGATTAAAATTATTACTTTTAATTAATGTGCTTAAAATTAAGTGCTTAGGTAAGGTGCTGCTGTTCAAGTTGTAACACTCTGCAAAGAGCTAAATAATCATGCTCAGCCATGAAGGGAAATGTTAAAAGCAAAACAGTACAGTTTTTGCACTCTGTACTGAAAGGAAGGATTGAATTATCCCAAACTTTGCTGGTGTTTTGTCAAGCTTTGTTAGATGAAATTTCAAATTCAGAGAGGATGTGGACAGTCATCTCAATATGTACTCTCTAATCTGGCATATGGAACAAATGTCAAGGTTAACCAGACTCTGAGCCTCCTCCTGTTCATAGCACTGAGCACATATCGGTGGAAGTTATTCCTCTGCTTCAGGTGTCACCATTTGTAGGTTTTTCACTACTGTCCAAGGGTTTGTAATTTGGTTTTAAGTATGGAGCATTAGATGTGCCCATGTGAAATACTTTAGTATGTGTCTTATCTATCATAAATTGGGTTTTAGCTAATTTATCACTTTTTCCTTAATTGGAATTCTTTTCCCTGATAGTTTCTTTTTTCCCCCCAGAAAACACTCAATAGTGAGTGTAAATGCAGGTCAAATATATGTAGGTGTATATATTTTTCTTGTGTTTTACTTCATAATCAATACGATTAGGGTGGCTCACCATTTTAACAGTTTGTCACCCAGCCTGAGGATGACTATTAAGCCAAAGATAAACATTCAAAGGTATTTTCTTTGAGCTAAATTTTGCTTGCTGCATTTCTAGCAGACAACTGAAGACTGATAAAAGAGAGTAAATTCCAGACTAATGACTTTGGGAAATTTGTAATGATTAATTTATTCATTTTTTTGTCAAAGTTTTCCAGTCCCAAGTGAGAATATATTTCAAGTAGTGCTAAAATGTGTTGCTATAATAGTGTTATAGTGGTTGAGGAAAGCAATTTGTGAAGAACAATAAATGCCAAAGATAGAAATTAAGTGCTCTGGCTATCAACAAAACAAAATACTAACCTAGCAAACAGTTCATTTACCACCCTTCCAGATGGCTGGAATCTTCCACAAGAGCACATCTTTTGCAATTACTATTGGAAACATATGTACTTTTTTCCCCTCTAATAAAGTTATGTCTCAAATTATTCCTATAGCAACATGCAGATTTAAACCTTGATCCTACATATCTCTAGCAAGAATATTTCTTCTTGTATGCAGCTAGACTGAAATAAAAATGTGATATAAAAGCAATTGTATAGCATGATTTGTCACCAAATTGAAAATGAATTGTTGAATGGAACTTGATCCTCTAGTGTTTTGTGCAATCATTCTGCAAAGTAGCTAATTTGTTAATATGCTAATTTTCTAATTTTCTGTCTTCATATTAGATCCTCTTCACGAAAGTGTAACCCACATTTTTGTTCAATGGGGATTCTGTTTCAATGCTTCTGAAATAAAATGAAAAAGTTATCGAAGCTATCACAGCGTTTTATGAAGCATGATGTAACTCAGTTATGGTACTAAGTGAATTTGAACATCTTTTTGTGTAGAAAAGTACAGGTATATTAAAATTTTTAAGTGCTGGATTTCAGAGATATTTGAAGGGTTTTTAATTATTATTTCAATGGTTAATGAAAAATAAAACGTAAAAGTTAGAGAAATCCACCCAAGGAAAGTCAGTATTCAATGAAAACTATATACTTTCTCTTTATTTCTACTGAATGGTTCCCATTTTAATGGGCCTTTAAATAAATAAATACATTGTTTGAAGTTTCATGTTTAGTTTAAACCGTATTGAAGTGTTCAGGAAATTCTTTGTTTTGACAGTTTTCCCCCAGCAGTTGTGATCATTATTCCATGACACGTGACACTGTGTTGTGTGTTGTATGTTGTCTGTAATTTACCCATTTGCAATTTTTTTTTTTTTTTTTTTTTTTGTCCTTGTAGCAGTAACCTTTTCAGTATTCAATGGCAAAAATGGCCCTCGGGATCCTTCTGATTAACATGCAAGAAAAAAAGTGTCAGGGAAAGCATGAGTTCAGAGCATTGCATCCTGTGATTTGCAGTTTGAAAATGTGTACTAACTCGGGCATATCTGTGCATCACATAGGGAGGGAGCTGCCACAGCTCTGTGAGGAAGAAATGGAAGCTTAATGTCAAGTGAAAAAGTATGTCAAAGCTTTTAGTAGGAAAGTTAATAACAAAAATGAAGGAAGGAATATGTTCAGAATAAATTAGTTAATTTTTAATAGCAGCACTTGCTTTATATCAGCTGGGCATATAAGATGGAACGGACTGACAGAAAAGAACAGTGCCTTTATACCCTCAGATGTATGACTTTAATGGAAAGAATCCTGGCCTTAGATCTGTTCTACTTTTAGAAGTTTTGCTCTTTGTGCCAGTTTGCTTCATTCTGATCAGTCAAGTTCGGGCATCTGTCCCTCAGCGCCTCTAGCCAGGGAATTGATCTGAACTGCATTGTCTGTTTATATTGAGTTCAGCATGTTTTGATTTTTCTCCTGTTTTCATAGTATCATTCTCCCTTTTTCTTTCTGTTTTGATGCTAAAGCCTATTTAAGGCAGCCTCTGTCAGAGATATCTCTCTGCAAAAACCATGAGAATTCAGTTATTTTCCTAGTCTAGACAGTGAAGTTACAGTTCTTTTCTCTTTGTATCCTCATTACATTAACCTTTGCTATAAGGTTTTTTGCTAATCAATAGCAGTGGAACTATGGACAGTGCAAGGGAGTCAGGAAACTGTTTCCTGAGTTGTGATGATAGATCGTGAAATTTTGATCCCTCCCTGAAGGAACTTGGCCAACCTAAAGATCTCCCAGATTTTAGAAGAAATTTTTTTAATACCCATTTTTATCAATGGGATAATGAAGGGCCAGACACTTAAAAGAATATTATGGAGAAAAAACCTCCCATGAATATCATGAGAAGAAAAATAGGTGAGAGTTCTTAGGCCCCCACAAACCATGAACATGTTGGAGACGCTATGGTAGGACTGAAGAAGTTGGAGCAGTTCAACAAAACTTCTCCCCTGCCAGGGAAGTAAATAATTCTGTAATACAGCATTCTTCCCCCTGAGCTTAAAATCAAACACTTGAGGGCATTAATCAACAGCTTTGGTGACACTTTTGATAGGAATGAGCCCGTTGTGTGTGTTGAGTCACAACAGCCACAGAGATTACATCCTGTTGAGGAGATTTGAAGAGTGCCAAGGGTCATTGGCCCTTTGTGTCAAAACTATTCTAACCTTCTAAACCAAAAACTTAGTTATGGCATGTATTTTCTTTGATCTAGATATTATTAAAGAGTGGGCAAATAAAACTTTCTTACTATCATTCAGTGTTTTTCAGCAAATAATTTCTGTGTAAATGTGTGCATTTATTCCTAAATACATTTTAAGACAATTTATTATTTTAAAAAAATGAACTCACAGATCAGTAGCATATAGAAGCCCTATGTTTTCAGGAAATGATTCTGGATAAGAAAATAAATGCATGAAATGAAAGTCTGGTTTATATAATTTCTATAGGTCCACCTATCATTTTCATACATATATATGTAAGCTTGGGTTACTTTATTTATTTAATCAATAATGTTATCTAGAAGTACATTTACTGCATCAAGTCTCTAAGGCATGACATTCTAATAGAATTATGCGTATTTTTGCAACTGCACTTTTCTCTAAATTCAGAGGTTTATTTCTTTCTTCCACTTGTGAAAATATTTGGTGTATGTTTGGCAAAGGCCAATTCATTAAACTAAAGTTAAACTTTGTTGACATTAAAAAAGAGTAAGTCTATCCCCAACCCAATGTGTTGTGTACTCAACACCGCAGTTATGTTCTAAAATTTGGCTCATAAATATGCTTTGAATTAAAAAGAAGCACTTAATCAAACAGTGTTAATAATACATCTGCAAGCAAGGTGTTTCTCTGCAGGTAAAAATAAGAGTATGCTACTGGTTTGTAATCCATGGACTATGGAGTAATATGGTAATTGTTATGTTATTTTGCTGAAAATATGGAATTGGGTTTGAATACTGGAGTTTAAAAGCACACTTAAAGTTACAATTGGATTTTTGAACTTTTTTAGGCAATTTGGAAGAAACTTTCAGGTGTGTGCATGTGTTAATGAAGACATCTCTCAAAATTATTAAAGTTTTTGGAAAAGTCTCCTAATGCTGTAATTCTGTCTGAATGATGCAGCTTAGCATCACTGAGGCATTTCCATTTGCCCCCCCTCCCCCTTTTTTTTTTTGCCATCCCCTAAAATGGGAAGATCTCCAGCTCGTCTCTGAGATGGGTTGACACCAGAAACACTGAGTAATGTGGTATCATGATTCAAATTCATACCATCACTGAACAGAAATATGTCCTTCCTTTTTGGTTGTCATTCCAAAACAGAATTATGTGCATTCAAAGTATCTGCCTTTGACTGTTGTTCCAATGTAATTCAGTGTCCAAAGTATCTCCTCTGATCTCAGTGTCCTTGCGTGAGGTGATCACTTTAAAAAAAAATACTTTGAGTACTTTAGGTGTCAGATGATGTTTGCTGTTCTCCTGGAGCTATTTAGAATGTTATCTCCTTTTCCTGCTTATAATCTGCAAGTAATAAAATATCCAAAACTTTTCAAGTTTTAGCCAAAAAAGTCCAGTTTTAGTCTTTGGAGCGGAGTTGTGCATTGTAAGCTTATAGGTATTTTTATTAAAGAAGAAATCAGGGAGAAAGAAAAGCTCTTAAAAACAGTCTTCATACTCTACAGGGAACACTTCCTGCTTCAAGCAGGGATTGTTGACAAAGTGCTAACACGAGAAACTAGCTGAATGTAGTCTCTTTCTAATAAGCGTTTCTTGTCAAAAAGACTTTCTTTAGGAGTGCAAATTATTTGAAATGAGCAGTTTTAACTTCATTTTTGAGGCAGTTAAATGGAATTTCTTAGTGAGATATTGCAATGAGGAACAGGAAGAGGTTTTGGATTGGTTTTTTTAGTACTTTTCACGTGATAGATGTAGAAATCTGAGATTTGAATATGTCCTTCTAGAGCATTTGGCCTAATTCTGAAAAAACTCTTTGCTGATATCTATGTTCTATTCTTTCTAAATGTCTCCCTTAAAAGTTTTTCTGTGTAAACTCAGGACACTTTAACCTTTATAACACTCCTGTACTTCTCTCCTAAGCATTTTTCCAGTGGATAACTACTGGTCTGGTGCTGTGTTGCTCTGAATTCAGAGCTTTATTTTCATTTAAAACACCTAGAAAGCAGGCTGACGTTTTGCTCACCATCCCATTACCTATTTACATGCCCAGTCAGGCAAGAAATGTATTTGTGCCACTTCTGCTATGACCTTCCCATCTTTCAAGGAGTGCATCCATAGAAATGTAAATATAATGGTCAAAATGAGAATATGTTGAATATGATTTCAGAACCCACAGAACACAGAACAGTCTTTTGTATCCCACCCCAAATACTGTGTAAGATCAGATGTGCACCACATTTTAGAGAAATATAGATTCTGACCCACCTACTCTCGAAGTAAACCTCTCGAAACCGCTGGGATGCTGTGCCAAAAATAGAAGTGTTTGTAGCAGCTGTTGGATTGAACGAGTTGGAGTGCCTGTTGGGAAAAACACATAAGAGTTAGAGAGGCAAGGATGGGAACAGCTGAGACGGGCAGCCAGAGCAGTCTGAGAGTCCTGGGGTGTGTGAAGAGGCAAAATCATTGGATGCGTTACAAAGGACAGATTATGAGACATCAGTCAGTAGAAATCTGTGCTGTTAAAATTATTAGAACCAATTGCAGAGTAAAGTGCTATTAAAAACATGAAGCAGCTGCTACTCCTTCTCCTTTTGCACGACAGGGTACATTCAGATTTCCTCTCTTCATGTATGCCCATCAGTATCTCGGTTCTGCTGCTCTGCTTTGGGATTCTTTTTCTTTTCATAACCCTTCTGAGACCCTGTCCTTTGATTTCTCCAGTTTATATCTTTTGCTGTAGCTCCTTCTTTTTTCCTTTGTAGGAGTCAACTTTACAGACATTATTCACCTTATCAGCTACTGTGGGTGATTTAGGGTGTATAATTACGGGGCTAGGCCCTAAAAAAAAAAGCCTAAGTATATTTATTTTGTAATACATGTTAATCAATCAGTCACAATTTAGGACCCTTACATGTAGAAAAACTTTTGTGGTGGATACAGAGTTAGAAAACCAGATGGCAAAAAAACCCCTGGAAATAAAGCAGGTGGACAATGAATTATATGGAAATTTAATAAGGTTTGAGGGATCTTGGAGTCTAACTGTAAATTTAAAAAGAGAAACACCTATTAAGTTAATTCCATAATTTTCATACTTTATTAATCTAATTTTATTCATTTATTTATTTATTGCGACTGCTTATTCAAATAAGGGTTTTTTTCTTAGCTTGTAGTTGGGCATATTAAAAAGAATGATGTTTTACTGAAACACCATCACAAAATATACGTCTCTTATGATGCAGTTTCATTAAGAACAGAGTAGAAGCTTAAGAGTATTGTGCATAAAAACTTACTCTAGTTCTGCTTAGGTAAAAATATCAAATATTATTCCATTTTGATGTTTATCAATGCACACTAGGCATTAGAAAGAAACTCCTCTCTTAGAAATTTGGATAACCATTGTACCTGTAATTTCTCCAGAGGAAAAATAACTACTAACCAACTTTTCCCACATAGCTTAAACGTACTTTACATTGACCTGAATAATGCATTATAGCAGATGATAGATTTGTCATGGACTTTGTTTACATTACATTTGAAGCTATTCAACTGTAAAATCAGTTTAAGAAAGAGTGAAGTTGATTTCTTTACATGATTTAGTTGGCTTTTCTTTCTCGAGCAACAAGGTCCATATTGCAACAAATATATTGGCATCTATTTCTGGAGAGAGAAATGGATTAGCCACCAAATGAAAATGGACAGCTTTGAATTTTTGGAACAAAAACCCAAACAAAAAACCCCACACCAAAAAAAACCTGACACAAAACCTAATGACAACCCCCCAGCTTGAACTGAAATGTCAAAGCTGTTCTCCAAAAAAGTGGAATCATAGAAATAGATATTGGAATGCACTAAGGTAAAAAAAATAGCAGTAATAATAGCACCCTATATTTATACACATACTGGTGCTCATTTTAAAATTGTCCACAAATTTCTTTCCTAAACCCGTTTCTCTACAACCTATTCTTAGAAGTGACCAAAACTTGATTTTGGCTTTGTTTTGGGGTTTTTTTTGAGAATTTTTTCTAGATTTCTGTTAATTTCAATTTTTTTTCCTTTCTCTTCTGTATTTTTGGCATCTCAGTAAGGGTTTCTTAAAGACATAATTATCTTCAGACAGGAGTCAGAGAAGCACTGCAAAATGATCAATCAGTACAATTCAGGAGCAAGCACCAAAGCGTGTTTTTATCACTAGTTTAAGGTATGGAGTGTGTGCAACAATATTAGGACTTGGGGAGAGCTGAAAAAGAAAAATGCAGGGTTACTATATAGATAATTATATCAATAATGAATTAACAGGAAATGCAGCATAAACAGCCATACAATTATAGGATTGTTTGGATTGGAAGGTACTTTAAGGATTATTTAGTTCCAATCACCCCACCATGGGGCAAGGACACCTTCCAGTAGACCAGTAGGTTGCTCAGGGCTGCATCCAACCTGGTCTTGAACACTTCCAGGGATGGGGAATCCACAGCTTCTCTTGGACTGTTCAAGCAGAAAGGCTGATAAGAAAAACTGTGTAGCGTACTTTCAGTGTGAATTGGATGAGAAAACTTACTGAGTAGGAACAAAGAGTCATTCCTTGTTTCATGGCACAGATGGCCTTTAGTTTCTGAGACAACACCATGTGTCAAATATTGCAAAAATTGATAAAAGCACTAGAAAATTTGGTTTTGGGTAGCCTGAATTAACCCAAACTCTGGAAAAACTTCCAAGGAAATTAGCTGTTATGATATGGTCACAGGTTTTAGCTACCTTCCAAGGAAGCAAGCTGTAGATGTAGCCTTATCTGATAGTTATGGTCCACTGTATCAAACATAGGGGAAAAGCCAAGACTTTCAATGATTCTTATAACAGAGATTTCTAAATTCTTCATGAAGAGCAATTTTTTTTAAAATTTGAACAGAACTAGCTCACATAACCATAAAAGTGGCAAGCTTTGAAAAATCTGAATGTATTGAAAGTATGGTGAGATTAAATCCAAAACCTAGGATCTGAAAGTTGTTCATAGACATGACAATATTAGTGTATGTGAATCTTAGAAGAGCAGAAACAACTATAACTTCTTCATGAGCATCAGCTCTGGTGAGTAGATAGCTTTGATTGGTTTTGATTTTTAGTGATCTATTTAGTTGAGTGTTTAGAGTGTGGATTGGCTTTATTGTCTTGAAAGATTACAGACTGCCTTTTTTAGATTAGTGTAGGCAGCAAAAATAATTCATTTGATGCACTGGCACTTTAATATAGAAAGATCCCTTTTCTTTCAATATTCCAGAGGAATAAGTGCATAATGTATGTTTCTGTTTATCCATATTTACTGTGTGTTATATTTGTGAAGTTCCAGTTCATGAGATCCATACCAAAAAAGGCAAAATAAATACTTCTACAAAGTCCAAATTAGTAAAGAAATTAAAGTAAACAATAGTAAAACATGGACTTAATGCCATTAGGTTTAAGTAGACAGGTCTGCTGCCTAACATCCAGTTTTTCTATGTTCACATCAAGAATTTTATTAAAAATTGTCTTGCTTGCATCTGAGGGCACATGAAGGCAGATGGGTAAAAATCAAAGTCTAAGAAAGTACTAATACTCTAGGGTTGCTTAAAATGCATAATAAGAAAAGGTATCAATATACACATTAAATATTGCATGGACACAATCAAGCTCATATGTCAAGCATTGATATAAAGGGTTAAAGATGAAAGTGGCTTGCTTCTCTTTATGGTTTTCTCCAGATGTGTGATGGAGCAGTTTCTCAGAGATGCTGTTTCAGTCTTCTCTTTTTTTTTTTTTTTTTTTTTTTTTTTTCCGATGAAAAGAGGACTGACAAAGCAGAAGCATCTGCAGCAGGAACAGTAAGAGGGTTTTGGTTTTTGCAGATTTCCATCCGGGAGGAAAAGCAGCTGCAGAACTCAATAAGTGAAAACTTTGGGATGAGGATTGCTGCTCGCCCTGGGTAGCAAGTGTCTGATATGAGACCTGCAGGACAAAGAGTTCAGGGCATCAGGATGCACACTGACTTTTCCTACCTTCTTTCACCAACACGTGTGACATGGTGTCCCTTTAAAACCTCATTTCAAGATGAAGAGCCTTGCAATTTCACTTTACAGAACTTGTCTAGGGGAATATGAGATATTGCTACAACCAATTTATCACAGTCTTTTTTGTTTGGTTTTTGTTTTTTTTTTTTTAAGGATGTCAGTATTCTGCAGAAGATGAAATCTATACTGACTTTGTCTTGTCAGTACTTCAAATAATGGGAACAGTTGCAGATGTTTTTTTTCAAAACCTTTTCATTGTCAACCTTTTAATATTCTTTTGATGGATTATCACAGTTCAGCCTTTTTATAATTTGTCATTATGATATAACCCGTCCCACTAATGTTTGCATAGATCTAACTTGCTAAAATAATATATAATCTCAGACTTGAAATAACTGTTTGCAAAATCAGATTGTTTACATGGATACACTAAAAGAAAAGGACATCTTAAGTAGTCTTTATAGTTTTAAAGCCAAAAAACCCCATCTTTGTGTGTCAAAAATATTTGTCACAGTAAAGAATATGCAGTAGTGTAGACTGGTCTACTAGAATCACAACCCAATGAGAAAGTACAAGTAGTATGTTGATATGTATTTATAACTGAAAAGTTTTGGAAGGTCTTGAAAAATTCCGGTGTGTAATTTCGATCTATCCCATTATTTACTCCAGTCTGTGCAAAGACATTCATACCTGAATCCAAGGCTTGAGAAAAGACATTTCCTTCCAGTTTGTATAATTTCATTAAAACAGAATTGCAATACTTTTTTTGCATAATGTAAGGATTAGTAGCAGAATTCTTTGCCCCAGAATGTCAAAGTGCAGTTTAAAAACAATGAAATTAAGTAATGGAATGAAATACTTCTTAAAAATCTGAACATGTGGTGAAGATACTCTTTTTTTTTTACTTTTCTTTTACTCAGAAAAATCCCTGTCTCAGGTGGTTGGGGTGAGAGGCCACTAATATAGGAAATAGCACTCTGTCCTGGCTTTGCTTTCACTTAAATAATCTTTATTGGTCAAATCATTAATCATTTCCAGAGATGGTATCCTGTACTAGATGAATCTTTTACCTGACCAAGTTCAGCTGCAGATGTCTGTCCTTAGTAGCTCTGTCTAGGTATTTCAGCTTGGAAGATGGAAAATATTCACTTCATATAGCCACATTAGGACAAGATAATCCACATTCCCTGGGTATTTTATTAAAGACTGTGTATTTCCTTATTTCAACCCTGCAGATGCTAAATGAGATTTTCCATTTTCAGTTAGCAAGTAACAGTTCCAGTGCTAAAAGGGGCTTGTATTGCTTTTCACCTCCTAAGCTGTCCCATTGAAAGCTCATACTTGAGGTACATGCTCATTTTGCCTTGTGTTGTTATTAGCAAAGTCGAGATCATGAATGACTTTGAAGAATTATGGTAGATGTATCATTATGTACTTTCTCAGCTTCTTCCAACAGTCACTTTTGAATCTGTGCATTTCACTCCTAAATATTATGCCATCGTTTGACCTCTAAGGTCTTGTCAAGTGGGAGGCAATCCTACTGTCAGACCCTGGAACACTGACATTTTGCTGGTCGCAGGGGAATGAGATCGTGTGTGAAGTCTGCTAGTAAGGATTAACATCTCTAGTAAGGGCTAGCCTGCTTGTAACCCTGACTAGTTATTTGTTTAAAAGAATAACGAAGAAATCTTGAAAAATTTGTTTTACCTAATTTTAAAAACCATTTGAACTGTAATGGTGCATGTGAGCTGAGATTTGGAGGTTTGCATATATAATGAAAGCCAGTGAGGCACATTTAAAAATATAGTAATTTGGAGAACTTCCTAGATGCATCTGTTATTCTTAATTACTCAGCTGGGGGACAAAATGACAGGTAGGCTTTAACAATCGTTCCAGTTAGGTACAGTGGGTACAAAACATTCTAAATGATGTATCCATGGTATATCCTCCTACAATAAATATATATATATATATATTGAATATCTTGCTGTTCATTACCTAGCCCAGTAACAAATACAGACTTTTGCAGAGAAGAATTTGTTGGGTTTTTTTGTGATACTTTTAGAAAATGAATAGTATCTTTTTCTGAAATACTCTCATTTACGATTACTAAAAAATCCTATGCATGAGTCATGAAGTTACGATCTGCGGGCCGATGGGAAGAGTTTGATTATTTGATAACTTTATCAAATACTATTAAAATCTTAGAGAACAAAGGCATTAGATAAGGAGAAAACCAGTGATATTTAAGGGGATTTAGGCCATAGGGAAGGGATTTATACAAGAGAGATTTCCCTTGCTGCAGTGATAGATATGCAACAGCTTGTGTTCACCCTGCTCAAGACAAATCCTGTGACAGGCAGACCTCGCCTCCACTTCTTAATCCTGGCTGGCTCAGCACCTGCTCCACAACCCTCTGCAGCTACCTAGGGATGCTCTTGCATGGGATAACATTCACAATATTGGACATTCTCTTCTTCCTCACACGTTATTAGGATCTCTAACAGAAGTCAGTAGCCTTAATGGGGGGGGGGAGGGGGGGAGGGAATGAGGTTGTGTGTGTACCTTTAATGTGCTGAGAATCACATTTAAAGCTCTGTGTCAGGATCAGCATCACAAACAAGACTGATCCTTCTCTTAAGCCCTCATGCCAGCTGGAAAAAAAGTCACTCCTGAACTTCTGATGCTTGTCAGCCACAGCTTTTACTGGCTACTGTGAAGTCATTCCACCACACACAGAATCACTTCAGAGGTCTGAAAAGCTCCACCAGACTGCTGGCCCACAAGTAAACTTCATCAGCAATTTCTCTGGCTGCCTCCTGGGGCTTTGGATGGAGAACTGTGGTCATCAAGGGGATTTACATTCCCATGATGCATCCCCTATAAAGAGCTCAGATATCCTAGCTGTAAGGTCTCCCTTTATATCAAACATGAAGTCAGAGACTGTCATGGATGGAATAACTGGCTGCCATGGCTCTGGGTTTGATGGGTGCTTCAAAATCCCATTTTTTAGCATTCTGACAAACCAGAGGTTCTTCAGTAACTGTGTTTCAGCCATCCTAAACTCTGTGAGGAAAAACTCAGGGAATGGGACAGCCACAGAGGTCTACCTGAACCATGGTGCTCAGTAAAACCAGTAAATGCTGTCTCAGACAGCTGTATTCTGTATTCCTTTATTTCAAAATTCAGTGAATGCCTTCCCCCCCCCCCCCCCCCCCCCATCTGAGGAGCAGAGTGTCACTGTGAAAGTAGCTCTTGTTTTCTGACCCATGCAGAAGGGATGCCTGGCAGCTTATGTTTTTGCAGGGTTTGTAGATGTTTGTCTGTTCTCGATGTTCATAAATGTGTATGGCTGTGATTTATCAGTCTCACTTTGTGTTCTTGGCCAGCAAAAACCTGAGCTGTGATGCAGCTTGTTGTCATGCAGAGTCAGGTAAGCTGGTGATGGGAGGCTGCCAGGTACAGAAGCTGTTGCTCCCGTGTGTAGCCTGTGCCTTGCTTGTTTTCACCTGCTCCCTGTTATGCTTTGTCCACCCCCAACACCATCAGTAACCCCTGCCCCTTTCCTCCTTGCTCTCTGACCTCAGTCAGATGTAAGGAAAGCTCAGCCTTTGCCACTACATCTTGGTAACATTTCTGTTCAGAAGGAGTCTTTTTTTTTGGAAGGCTTCCATCAAACAGCAGCCCAGGAACAAACTGGTGTGCATGAGAGTATCAGAGAAGTGGGACCAAAGATTAAAATGAGACATTAGCCAAATTGACAGTGTAGACATGGCTATAATTTAGGGAATTTTGAAACCAATATTTTCTATCTTCTATGAAAAGCACTTGTTGTAATCTTGTGCCTTCTCACACAGTGCATTTTGCATAACAATAATAGAGATAATTATGATAATTACAATAAAAATTAATAATACTTGCCCTTTTTTCAGTAGATTTTAAAGTGCTTTTCAACACTGACTAATTAAGTCTAACAATATCTTGTGAGGTGGGTAGCAGGTGTTTGCTCATCTCTCTGGATCGTGTCACCCACCATAGTAGTACAGCTGCTTCTACTTAAGTCTCATTGACTTCTAAATTATCATCATGGTTTTCAGGAGATAATTTTCCCACGTTCTATGAGTAGTGTGTCAAAAAGTGGAAGCCCTTTCTTACATGACTGTATTTTGAGAACACTGGAAATTTGCATGGAGGGGATTAGTGTTATGGCTCCATCCAGCATGATAGGAATGGGAGGCTGTGCAGCCGTGTGAACGCAGAACATGCTTGCCAAGTGAAAAGGTGCAGAGTATCTTGGGAAGGAGGCATGAAAAGCCCCTACACTGTGCCAGAAAATAACTTCCAGGTCATTTTTAGTCATGTGATCAAATATATCCAGGCTTGCCATGTAGAAAAAAGAACATTAATCCAGGTTCTGATCATGCTAATTGCATATACGGGGGGGAAAAAAAAAAAAGTGTCATGGAAAAAAGTTTGAAATTTTTTTTATATCTCTTCTCTCCTTCTCATTTACCCCTTTAAACATATTTGTGCACACTTTGTGCATTTATTTTATTTTCACATGTTAGCTGAGAGGATATTCATATTGAGGCAAACTAATCGAAGATGCAACCTGTTCCTTCTAATATTCATGGAATAATCTGGACTCTTTGCAGCAAAATAAAGGCTTTTGAAAGGGTTATGGAATGACAGATGCTTGATTCAATTTTTAAAGGGTAAAGTGGAGGATGTAGGGTAAATTTTCTGAACAGTGTACAAAGGAAAACACAAATCCTGTTATTAGTTTACAAGATATGTGGGTGTTAAATAATAACAGGATTCCTACACAGAAATCTTTAATATACTGCTGCACAAACTTACACCCATGCATTCAGTGAGTTTAGACACTGAAAACTGGAATCAGTTGTTCAGTTTTTATACACTATCCAAATCGTTATTATTTTTCATTTTCTCTAGTAGCACATGGCATGTTTTTTAAGAATAGCATCACATAAAATACCTTGTTCCAACTCTGGCTCTCAGGAAATTAATGATGGCAGATAATACATCATGAACTTTGAATATGGGCAGCATGTTGGGCTCATACCATGACATCAGGCAAGTATCATTGCCCAGGAGAGCATTTGTGCACCTATGAAGTCAGAAAGCACTAAAATCAGATAGTATGTAGAAGAATGCTGCCCTGAACAGGGGAATCTGAGCATTTATGCCAGATTTCTTCTGAATTGAGTGTTTATATGGTCATATGAGAAATTTTTGTTCTTCAGAGCTGGAAGCTGTAGGAAGAGCACAGTACAAATCCTCTCGTGCAGCAGACAAAAGGAACAAAGGTGCTATTAGAACATCTGAGTAATTTTGAGTCACCGTGTTTTCAGAGATTATAGAAGGCCAGACAGATCACTTGCATCTAAAATAGAGAAAAAATATTTTATGATAACTAGTATAGAGATGTAATTAATTAAGAAGTGGAAAAAGTATCGCTGACTAATATTAACAGAAGTGTAAGGGTTAGGGAATAATAAATGGGATGTAGATGAACTCCAGACCTTTATAATTTTATTTTTTTTAAAACTCTTTTTAGGTTGTATATCTTTACCAACAAGTCCGAAAAGGGTGAGTCCCAAGGAATCTTGACAAATATTCAAAATACATTTTTTTCAGATATCTTTACTGGATTTTAGGCTTATCATAAATTATTTAGCCTACTTGAAGCAATATAAAGTTCAAAATAAAATTCAAGTCTAAAATTATGTATCTTCTTGCTATGTGTAATATACTGTTAAAGCCTAACAGAATGACATACTAAAGCTTAAATTCAGCCTCTTTTCGTAGTCTTCTAGTAGCTATTGGAGGAAAAAGTGACAAGTGTTTTTCTGCTGCTTGCAGAATAAACTAATGATTCTACAATTGCATAACTGCAATAATACTGTGTATTATTGTGTAAGATGCCCACAGTGAATAGCATCAGAAAACCTTCCTTCCTTCAGTGTGGCTCTAGTGGGGTATTCTGATAGTCCCCTCTCAGGAACCAGTGTTTTAATTTCAACCAAAAAAAAAAACCACAACAAACAAACAAAAAACACACAAAAAACCCACAAAACCCCCTCCAAAAAAAAAAAAAAACCCAAACAAAAAAAAAACAAAAACAAAAACAAAAACACACACACACAAAAAACCACCAAAAAACCCCACAGGAAACAAACAAACAAAAACAAAACTCACACACACAAAAACCCAAAAATAAAAAAAAAAAATAAAAAACCCCAAAACCAAACCCAACCCAAACAAACAAACAAAACCCCAACCAAACCATAAGCAGAGTTGTAACTTGTGTCCTAGGCATCAGGGGAGTTCCTGAATTTACCTTAATTAATCTTGCTGAAATTCACTTTGACTTTTGGCACAACAGCCAGTTAAAGAGACAAGGGCTGTGATGCTATATTGTGCTAGTTCTTAAATTAGAACTGTTCAATTTTATCTCAAGGTGTATAATTCAACTTTAAAAAAAAAAAAATCCTGTTATATGCATTTAGAGAAATAATTTAGTAGCGTAAGACCTTTCTGATAGCATCAGTAAAAATGCCTAATTTGAGATTCTTTACTTTTTTGAAGTTTTCCCCCTTCTTTAGGTTGTTGCTTGCAGAGCTCTGGGAGGCTTCTTTCCAGACATGCTGTATTTTAGAGTCAAGATGACATGTCTAAGATTTTCCCCTGTAGATAACACCCTTCCCTGTACAATAAATGGCCTGGGCACTGATACATGAAAGCATCCCCAATCGGAACAACTCTGAAAGCATTTGCTTAATGTTCTGTACAGGAGTGGATTCAAGCATATGCTTATGAGCTTTCAAAATTCAGGCTCGGTACCTGGCCTAGTACCTGAAAGAATAAAACTCCATGTGTCATTAACCTTCCTATCCTGCTCCCATAAAAAAGAAGATCTAGCTGATCAATTTAAATTGTGGTGACTGGCAAAAGATATAGGATTAGAAATGAAGCCAACTGCAAGTTTAATGATAGAATCTCAGTGTAAATCATGCAGGATTTTAGCAGAGTTATGATACACGCTGTCAGAAGAGACTGCAGCAATCACACTGTTAATAGAGGACTGAAATAGACTTCTTGAGTTAATTCTTATAACCCCTTTAATAAAATAAGTAGTAGTTTGCAATCTCTAATTCTTTAAAAAAATCTTTAGAAGGCAGAAAGAGGAACATTGATTTAGAAGGTGGAAATTTTAACATCATCAGTTATTTTGGTCTGTGAAAATTGTATAGTCTGCCCGAAACAACCACATAGAGCTGGATTAGACCTGTGTGAGCAGGCTGGTCTAGAATGATCTCAGATGAAATACAGAAGTAGGGAGATGGTAGTTCTAGTTTTAATCTCTTTTACTTGAATAAGGTTGTCCAAATCAAATGAAGATATTTTAAACTAAAAAATGTAGCTCAACCATTGCCCTTTAAGTTGACATAATGTAATATTTAAGCGAGGCATAGTAAAAAAGTCCAAATGTGACGCAATTTTACCAGAATTCATAAAGTGCAAAATTGTAATTTACTACCTATATTGAAAGAAAATGAGTGAATGTCTTTATAGACTAATTAAAACATATAGTGTAGCCTTTTTCCTTTTGCTTTTCTTTTTGAACAAATTTATGAAGAAACTTTAAATATTGGAAAATCTTTTTTAAAATTTTATTTTCTTATTTCCAGTTAGAAACTATATATTAGAAATACCTTGTATATACACGGTATGCAGTGTTCTACCTTAAATGGCATTTTGAACGTTTATTTACTTCATTCCTTATGCTGTTTCTTTTCATTGTTCCGATATCCATGTATTTATGAAATTGTTGCTTTCTCCATGTTTGCCCAGTGTAAAAGTCCTCTCCATTTCGGTCACATTTTATGCTTTCCTCAAATATTTTTCCATGTTCTAGCATATTTTATTTGCCATTGATGATAACTGTGGCTGTGATGGGTGAGGGCAGTAGCTGTTTTGTAGAGTTCACAACCAGAAGGAGGGTTGTCAAAGGAAGTACTCAAAGAACATGCCCAATGTTACTTAAGCAATTAATAAATGTGAGGGTAATAGGTGCTAAACAACTGATAAGGTAGCATGTAATGTAACCCAATAAATCCTTTTCTGTTAGTCTGAGAGAAGTCAAGAAGCTCAGAGAAACTTAAATTCGTTTTCACCTCCTTTCATACCCCTTATATGTATAGGACTACCCATATCTGCTTTTTAGTTTCAGCATGAGCCCATCACGAACTTCTTTTAAGTTCTTTCAGCAACGTGGTGTATTTATTTTCACTTTAGAAGTCTCTATATCTTTAGGAAGTCTGACTACAAAATAAAAAGTACTCAAACCAACAAAATCCCCATATTAAAAATTCATATATTGCCTCCATGTTCTTTGTCTTTTAAGCTGCTGTTTCTTTGAAAGTGGACTTTGCTTATCTTACTCTGATAGGGAAAACAATTAGGCAAAGAAACATTTTTAGTAATAATAATTTACCAGATAGCATTGCTTTCTTGTTCTTAATGACAGTATTCCATGATACAGCATTGTTTGGCCATTTTGTTCTTTCTGTTTTCATAAAAATTAAGGCTATATATATTTACTGGATGATTTAATGTGGCAGTCTGTATGATAAACCCATCTGTTTTTGTGTAATTACCACAATATTAGGTTCAATGACTTGTACACAGCAAAACCAGGTTTTCTAGAAGGGCTTTTAGACTTGACTGGAAATCATCATGGCAGTGAAAATCCATAATTTTGAGTAGCAGTTTGTTCTGATACATAACAACTTCAACCTCAGTTGTATATGTCTTATCTCTTACCTAAATGTGCCACAGCCTGTTATCTAGCCACAGATTCTGGGCATTTTTTTTTCACTTGTCATTTGTGGGAAACACACTTTATGTTTTCAATCTCCATTTTAAAATCCGGGCAAGTGCAACTGGACATAGTCTTTCATTGCCTTCACTGCCATTATTTATGAAGATAAAACTCTACTCAGCATTCAGCTGTTCATTTATTTCAAGAATGCATTATATTATAATATTTTCCAACCTTTTTCTTTTGGTAATTTTTTAAGTTTTGAAATTGTTTTAAACTGATTGTGTTAAACTTTTCATTCTAACTCATTTTCAAAATACTTGGTTTGCAGAATGTAACATCCAAAACTGTAAGTACTCTTCCTTTTCTTTAAGATTCATAAAAATAATATGTTTTTTGACTGGGTTCACCATGCAAACTAATTCACAGTCCAAAATAAGTGCTGCTAGGTACAATGTATCTGCCATGGTATGTTATAATCCATAAGGCTTTAGAAATGTATAATGTTCTTTCACACATATGAGATATGAATGTTCTGGAAAATCATTTCTCCTAACAGTTATTATAAAAAGATAACTGAGGATTAACTCCATTTTTTTTCTCCAGTACTTTTTGTTTTCTTTGTTCAATTCTATTCTCAAATATGTCCGTGTTTTTAGACAATGTTACAGAAGTGGAAATGCATTTTACATTTCAGTGGTTATACTAAAATTAGATCTAATCCCTACTGCTGTTTCCATTTACTGCATGTAATGAACTTCCAGTGCAATTGCATGTGGGAAAAACTACAGCAATATACCCAAGAAGAATCGGGGCATCTGCTCTAGAATCAGCCACAGATGGGTATGTATGAACCTTGACTGGGTTTTGTGCATTGCTGGAGAGGAAAAGTGTGTTGTATCCAGACTTGTGTTTCAGCTTGTTGTGACAGATAACAGCTCAACTACCAGAGAAGGCAAATCTCTTCTGAGAAACATCCTTTATGCTACATGGAACATGAAAATCAACAAGCTTTGTACCAGTGTTTGACAATATACTGAAAATAACATTGTGTTGCTTGGGGAGTTTCTGAAAACAAGGGCTAAATACGTCCTTGGAGTAAATTTGGTTTATGCTAGACCTCTGTCTTGCAGATCTGAATGCTGCATAGAATCACTGGTGATGGCTGTGCAAATGGGAACATCACAGCAAGAGCAGCTTCCCTTCTGTGAAGGGGAGGCAGAAGAGGGCTATTACAGAATTTGCTACCAGTTCTCACCTGTCAGAATCAAACACCTCCTATAGCTCAACCTTTGTGCTTGTATGGAGCAGTTTTCTGCCGTTGCATATGTCTGATTAGAGATACCGACTCTCATTCCTGGAATTTCCAGGCTTTCTGTTTCTAAGTGCACAGGTTCCCCTCACCGTATCTGTCATCTTTATGATGGTAACAACTCAGCATATTTGTATGGAACTGATAAACAAGACTTGTACTGCAGAAGAACAGACCTTGGAGTGAACACAGTATGAAAGTATGACTTTTTATTACAGACCAATCCGATTTTAATCTATTTTTGATGCCAATTGCAATCAGAGCTGAGAAAACAATGTATAAAATTTTGTATTTCACAACTTCCACGTTATATTTAATGTGCAAATTAATAATCAAAATCATTATTTCCTTTTTCAAATATGTTTGTTCTTCACATTGTTGCACTGAATAATATCTGTTGGGTTTTGTTTTACTATTGTTTGTTTGGCTAGTTTTGTTTTCTTTTAAAATATTCTTTTTATTTTAGCACTATCATTCAGCTACATTGCCTGTAGAGTATTTTGTTTGGAGTGGAGTTTAATACTTAGATTTGGACTTCAGATATAAGTTAGAATAGAGGAGTCTTTAATATATACTGCACTATTTCCTTTTAATTTTCTATTGCAGGACATATTTGTGCTATATTATTTTACAAATATATCCAAATAGAGTAAACAAAATAAAATAAACAGGGACATAAGAAAGCATATTCAAGAAATTATTTGGGAAAATAGAGAGTCATAAGCTTAACAGTGTGTCCTAACTGAATTCTGGTGTCATCAAAGAAATACCCTAAAGTCCTTTGGATACAAATATGGGACTTGACCAGTCTTATAAGCTTCAGCAGTCATTTGTCAGAGCAGCGAATGAAAAAAAATTTAGTTTCAGAGGAAAACAATCATTTTATCAGAAAATGTCAACAGCAAAAAAAGAACTTAACATAATTTTTCTAAGCCTTCAGTAGTTTTAACACAAACATTGAGCTATTCCTTACTATCATTTAATTCTTCAACTCTTTTTCATTTGTTTTTTTTTTTTTTTTGGCTCATATTTATTTCATTTATCCGATATGGAATATAACTACTGGAGGAAATGTAAGGGGAAAAAAAAAATCCTGCAATCAAATGCAACAAATGAGGTCACAATGTTAATGAACTAGGTAGCCCAATAGTTTTTAATTTCAGCAAGAAAGCAATGTATGTCTCTTTTTCTTCCAAGGTAACACATCAAAACAATGGACATGTCAAATGTAATGCCTTCAGTCCAAACAATCCTTCCACGGTTGTCATCTGTAATAATTGCAGCAGGGCAGCACTGAAGGAATAGTCAGTATCAAGACTCTGATAATAACAGAAAAAGTTTGGACTCCTGAATATTGACAGTATATTGCAATAAATACTTAAGAACTGCTCACATATTTTTAAGAAGAGCTTTATTTTTTAAAGGAGCTTTTCACGGGAGTGGAAAAAAAAATAACTTTGGCACATTTGAAAGAGTTTCACATTTTGTAAAGATGATCTGTGGACATGAATGCAGGATACATTCTGTGCACATGCATATCATTTAAATGAATTTAAATCTCTCCTTCCTTGCATCCTCTGTAGGTACTTATTCCATTTCACAGTGAGTGTAAGAGTTACAAGTATGATTAAATTTGGTAGCATTTAACACCTGCTTTGCATAAAATAAAAGGTTTTCCAGATGGAAGCGATAGAAAATCAATCTGAAAGGCAAAATGATTCATTATTGGAATTAGTTTGTGGCACTGTTTGATGTCACCAACCTAAGCTGGTGACAATTCTGCTCCTCACTCCTCACCTCTGGCCGTGCAATTGTACCCCTCCCACGACAGCACCAGGCTTCAGAGCCTGCTGTCAGGATAGTAAACCAGGAGAAAATAATTCATGTGTTCTGTTTAATTTTTTTTTTCCAAAGTACCTTTCTGTATATTTTTGGAGGATGCACATTCTTGCAGTGGCAGCTGTTTGGTAAACTGGCTTGGAAATGGTGTCCTTGGTCTGGATCAGTAACTGCCTACCTGGCTGTATCCAGGTGAATGAGGTGTGTTTGGAACACTTAAAAAAACAATCCCATAAGAACAGTCAAAATGCTTGCCTCGTGCAAACACAAATGCAGAATGAAAAGCTCTTTTTTTAGTACTGTGAAAACTCCCACTTTGCACCCAGGTGGGTGGTACCTCTGCCAAGTCTTGCCCATGCAAGACAGGACTGCTCAACCCACCTTTTCGAAAAGACTTTTCAAAACTTTACATCAGAATAAAAGACTTCACTCTTACCTAAGGAAACTGGTTAAATAATGAATATTTCTAATTAATCGCCGTGCTTGGGTAACCTCAGGCTGTTTAGCCCTAAGCAAGACATAGAATTACTGACCGGCAAAAGGAAATTGGTTGAGATTGATCCAGGAGGATTTTATAGGAATTAATCAATACTTTTATCTAAAACTGAAGAAGCACACTCAATTTACTAAAAATATTGTGATTATATCAACAGAAGACTATATTGGTCTGTTCCAAGGTATCCAAAGGAAGTCGTTTGGATGTGAAACTCTGGAAAAATTCTCCACAAAAGGCTATTATGGAAAACTTCTTATCCTTCAAAGGCTGTTTTAAAGGTTATGCACTGTGATTATGGCACTGTGACATCAATAAGTGTTAGATTATGTACGTGTGAAATTGGGCCTGTATTTCTTAATTAAGAGTCAATGGATGTTTAAGACCTAAGAAACTGCTGCAATTCATAAAATAAAGTAATAAAAATAATTGTGGTTTGGGGGTTTTGTTGTTGTGGTGCATTTTTTTTTTTTTTATTTATTTATAACATGGCACAAGGATGATGGAAAATGGCCCAATATTTAAAATTTGATGTGATTCAATATATTTTACAAGATTTTATAACATAGTGAATAGAAAATGTGATAAAATTTTAGAGTGAAATGAGAAGAAATGTTGAGCACTGCTAGAGGAATCACTGGCAAACATTACTGAAATGTTAACTAAAAAATTAGTCATTTTGATTTTGTTGTATGCGTGAAAAATTCCAAACAGTAGTAATAATTTGCTCTACTCATACATGTTTTGGTATTACAAAAATAGCTTGGGGCCACTGAGGGAAAAAAAAAAAAACAAACCCTACAAACAACAAATAGATAAGTAAATCATTGTATTTAGTTCAGTAAAAATTTCCTCTTGATGTAGGGTGATAGTATAACATAAAATAAATATATGAGAACATGAGAATGCTTTAAAACATAGCATAGAAAACAACAAAATAATGTTATAATTCTGGTATACACTCTTGGCATGTAGGTATGATGTGGTATTAGTTTACAGCTTCTCTACCTCAAAAATAAAGATGTTTTAGGCATAGATTATTAGAAATCTGGTAAGGCTTCTTTGTGAGCAGAAGGTGAAAATATTTCTTCACAGGGATTATTAAGACGAGAACTGGCACAAAAAATGACTGCAAAAAGATGGTGTTTTTTCTAGATTGTGTTATTTCAATGTAATTTTTAAAAAAAAAAAAAGTTCAGCATTTGTTACTTTAAAAGTATTGCTCATTTTGTCCATTATTTATTATATTACAACTCTTTTGCTCCAAAATATTTCCTAAAGATAATTTATTTCTCTCTGTACCTTTTTCTGACATAAGTTTTTCTATTTGTTGCTGGTTTTATTTTTGACTCTTTGTCATAAAATTAAGCTCATTTTATACATTTATTTTAGGTTTTATTTTTTATTTACCTAATGTGCATTTATTCTTAGCCATTTTCATTACCAGTTGTTTTGATTTTGAACTTTCAAGTCCTTATGCAGTGCTTTGTGAAAAGAGTTTTGCCATCTTCTGTTCTCTCTCGCAAGCTTTATTTGCTTGTTTTTAAATAGTTGTTGTCAGTTATGGCTTTAAAGCCACATAAAATACTCCAAGCAATGATAAGCTTCATTTTAATGTTAAAAGAATGAAATATGGTTTTGAGACTCATTTTAGTTTTCACACTTAGTGAATTTCTCATGTTTGTGCTGAGTTGCAATACATCAGGAGAGAATTTTATGGTGTGAGCATCACCACTAGTTGTCAAATGTTTTTAACTTGTCCTACTGTGGTTATAACAAATGGCTGTGCTCTGTTCTCTTTTGCTTTGCTCCTAATTCAGGTAAAATTTTGGGGATATGGCACTTCAAGCAAGGAGACAATGTAGAAAATGTGAAAAACTAATTCTGTTACATACTTTTTAAGGACTTGCCTACCACACTAGGTACAGGTAAGCATAAGGAAGCAACGATAAGGAAGATTCTTGATCTGGAAATCTGCATTTTAATCTTTTTTCTTGCTTGTAAGTAATCTATACAGAGTATACCCATTATGCGTGATTAGTTGTAGTAAACACAAGTGCCAGTTAATGCCAGGGGAACCTGAATTTATGAGTTCATTTGTCTTTGAATGCAAGAATTCATGTATAAAAACCACTAAAATTAGTGACCTCTTAAAGACAGGAAATTAACCTTGATTTTCAATGGAATTATAGTATGTGTCAATAGTTCCTGGTATTTTGCTATGGAGTGGCAAACAGGCATTGGGAACTGGGTTGTATCTGAAGACAGAAGAGAAGTGGAAAGCAGGGATCTCTCCTTAGTTGAGCAGTGGACATGAGCCCCCTTCTTGGAACACTCACCCCACAAAATACTGAGCTCTTGGGGAAGCTACTCTATGAATTCCATTTCTTTTGAAGGAAGGACTAATACTGAACTTGAATCAACTAACAGCAAAATTACCAATTCTTGTCTTTCTAAATCTATGGGTATTTTGTCATCTTTTTTATTTATTGTTATTATTTCAATGAAAGAAAAATCAAGTTTTGGCAGTAATCAGATTTTATGGTATATAGTGCTCTGGAACAATTCTGATAACAAACCAGTGGCACTTCTGGGACGAGTAAATATAATTTGCAATGGTTAGCAGAAAATTGTCAATGGGTTAGGTCTTGGCTTGGTTGTTTTGGAGCCGCTCTCCTGGTATTTGTCCCAGACACAATTTTTACCTAGTTTTTGTCCAGACTTTTTTTTTTTTTTTTTTTTTTTTTTTAGTTTTTTTTCTATAGGTAAAAATAAAACTATCCAATTTGGTTGGTGAGGGTAAATATATAATTTCATTACTCTAAGCTGTTGTCCTCCCATTTTTGTGGTTATTGCTTTTTCTTCTAAGATGCGATGTAGATACAACTTTTGAAGATGAGATTCTCAAGTGGAGAATATATATTTGATTTGAACACTAGGTTTCTTACATGCCTTGCATATTTTGCAGGGGGGTTCTTTAGGTGATTATGTAGCACAATAAATATCATTACAGTTTTATGAGTAATTCTGAAATTTCCTGTCTCAGTGGGGTGTTTCTCTTGGTTCTTCTGGTTCATTTGGGTTTGGTTTTGGTTTATTTTGAGGGTTTTGGTGGGGTTTTATTCTTTTTTTTTTTTTTTTTTTTTTTTTTTTTTTTTTGAGAAGGGGGGTTTGGTTTTGTTTGTTTTGGTTGGTTGGTTGTTTTTATATTTGGTGGGGTTTTTTTTGGTAATATATACTTTGCAGTATAATGACTACAGTCTGTTACCTCTGTAGAAACTGAAGATGAAGAAAACTTGGAAATTGGAATAAATTGGAGAAATGTTTTGGGTAAGACCCACATGATGGGGTAACCCAGACCCAGTGCAAAGGACAAAGGTAATTTTACCATGTTGGAGTTAGCAAAGCTTACCCTTTTACACTATTGAAGGAGTATTCTTTTTAAGGGATCAAGTCCTAAGTCCTCTTTCAGCATTAGCTCTACTGGGACATAATATAATAAGTAAAAATAAAATTCCAGCTATGCACTTTACTGGTGTATTGAAAGCAAACTGTACTCAGAAATATTAATGCAGTTAACCAACACAATACCTAATTAGTTCAGCACAAGGTATTTTACGTTTTCTCATCAGGAAATGGTTAAAAAAGCTAATGTGACAAGCTTTTGTTACAAAAAATCAGCATCCTTGAGAAAAAAACCTGCCTTCTATAGGATCTTTTTCTGTGTACTCTGGCAGTTGAGCACAATATAATCCTGCTTCTTAGGGTGTAGAGTTGAATTTTCTTTAGAAAGAACTCCTAAAACTCTTCTTTTCACACTGTCTGTACTAGATGCTAACACAGTGGTTTCTTCCAATAGCAATTCTACTTCCTGCAAGGTGTATGAAATCCACTGAACCTCTTTGAAGGATTCCTCTTTGAGAGCCGAAAAAAAATATTGGAGTATCCCTCCTTTGCACTGAAGCATCAGAAAATAGGAACACTGAACAGTAAGTTGCAAAGAAGTAATGGATATATTGTCCAATCCATTACAGGCAGTTTTTTTTTCTAAAGGATTTGCTTTGATGTTACTAACACGCATGGCCCTATAGAACTGGGAAATAGGCCGGGCAAACCTTAACAATAATGTCCTTTAGTCACTCAGAGGATGACTCTCAGTATTTTATTCACATTAGATTAATGTTTGCTGTCTCAGGGAACAATCTAATTGAAGACAAGCAAAAGAGCTGTAACAACTTCCAATAAAAGAAGGAAAAATGAGAGCAATAGGGAACACAAGGAAGAAATGCTGGTTTCTTCACCTAACTGCATGTCTCTTTATCAACACAGATATATCATCTTTAAAGGCAATAATACATTTAGTCAAGTATCAGCTTTGTAAGTAAATTAAATTTAAAGAATATTATTCTCTGAAGTCAATGGATCCTGTCTTCCTATGCCTTAGACAATTTAGTGTAAGTTATTCATGGGCTAAAGAGCTTGGTTTAATAGTTGGAGAATTCTTTTCAGTTTATAATGAATAACCTAGAAAATGTATAGGTGGACTAGTGATCCATCTTATCAAGTCCATGTAACCAAATAAAGTATTTAGACCAGTTAATTAAAAGAAGTCATTAAAAGTGTATTTTTTGCAACAAGTAATTATTGAGTAGAAAATAGTCTTGAAATGTAATTAAGTTCAACTATTTCTCTCTGTTTACCAAGATTAATTTCTGCCTCCTTGCCAGCACAGTGTAACTTTAAGATTTATAATTTGACACTGTCTTAAGACACAATTATCACCTTAATTTTCTGTTCATAACAGAATTTCAATTTTCCATTGAATCTGTTATAAGAATAAATGATATCCCATTTCTTTACCTACTCTTTAATAATTTTTGTTTCACTGGTGAATGCTGTGGACCTGGTGATTTTGTTCCTGGTTAAAAGTAAAATATGAAACTTTTTTTTTTCAGTATGAACAGAGTTAATGCCCTTTTTTTTTTTTTTTTTTTAAGTTGCTGATGGTGAACATCAGCGGTATTTAACTTTGTGAACATTGACTTCATGCCATGACAATGCAAGCTGTGCTTTTTTGCAGTATTTGTAATTTGCTATTGTATTACTTTGTTATGATTCTTAATAAAATTCTTACAAATATTTGGACCAGATTTGGAGGTTATTGGCATGGAGTCCTTTAGATTCTCTTACTATGTACAGTGTTAGGGTTATTATGTGGAAGGATATTGTTTTGCATAAAATCGCACTCTTTTAGTCCAGATGTTTGAAAAGTTTACCTGGTCTGAACATAATCTTTTGAGATTTAATTTATAAAACAAGTTATAAAATACACATAGTCATTCAGGGAGCCCTTCTTTTTCTTAACAGTTTTTAGGTCATTGTCTTCAGTTCTTTCTGCTTTTTCACTGAGCTACTTACACGTTTCTAAATACCTAATTAACTTCATAATTAAGATAAATACTTTATACTCAAATGGCTTCTTTAAACTCATAACCAGTTGTAATGCAGCCACTGTCCTACATGCTGGAATATAAAATATTTTATTTTTGGCATAGCACTGATATTAAGATATTATTGCAAGTTATCTGAATTTGCACACAAAATGTTTCTTTAATGTACCACTTGAGAGATTTACGTTATCTTTGAATATTTAGGTATTTGTAATTTTTTCACCATTTAGAAACAACATGAATTTGCAATAACAAAAATATCTTCAAAATATAAAACAGTTGGTTAATGTTAAATAAACTGATGCTCTACAATACCTTTATATAAGGTATTCTCTGAAATATAGTGATTCATGTGGATGTTTTTAATTTTTTTTTTTACTTGAAATAGAGGGGAACAAAAACCTCTGCTTTTACAGTAAAGTTTAAGGCTTTCAGTAACACCTTCCTTGAATATTATGTTTCTCTGAATTTTCCATAGTAAAACCTACTTGAATTTCCACAAGTAATTTTACTTGAAATAGAACTACTGAATAAAAATAATAGAAAAAAAAAGTCAGGATTTTTATAGTTTTGTAAAAAATAATCTCAGTGGTCTGTATCTCTGTTTTGATAAAGGGCTCTTAGGATTGTATGCTATTATTCATACCATTTATCATTTTCATTTAAAGATTCCTTGTCAAGCATTCATAAAAAATAATATATAGGTACTTTTATGTGTATCTCAAAACATACAAAATGTTATATGATCTTATAGCACAATATAGGCTAGAAAGTGTCTTTTATTTCCTTTGTAGACACATTAATATAAAACAAATACAGTTTAATACTCAAAGGGAGTTTATTTCCCTTTAAAATGATGGGAACCTCCCAGGGTAAAAGAAAGAATGACCCAAAAGTTACTGTAATTAGTTCAATGATTCCTATTAATGAAATAAGCTCCCCAAAAGATAAGACTACTTTTTTCCTCAGTAGACATCTTAGAACAGAAAATTGACTGCAGGCACTTCGTAACACTTGGCAAAACCACAACCAAATCAGTAGTAATTTTATGATAAAATTATCTTAGGGCTTATTTCTTTCAGTTATTAAAGTAATTTCTGGGTAAACTTTGGAGAGGGTATAGTAAGAGAAAATAATATTTTAGGTAATTTTAAGTGATAAGTTGATAGTAAGTTTAAGGATATTAAGATAAATTTAATTTTAAAAGTTTTACCTGCTCGGTCATGTTTATGTGTGAATTGGTCTTGCATCTGCTATATTTGATCAAGCTACTGAAGAGATCATAGTCCTTCTATTATTTGTCCTATTGCAGTAAGTTTACATCATGGTCTCACCCCAGAACTTGAATTTTCAGTTAATGAGGTGTAAGTTAAATGTGTGCTACGTAGTTTATCTAATTAAGACTGGAATGTACTATTTCAGTTATTATACCAGCAGAGTTTGCATTCAAATGGTTGCTGCTTCTTCTGCAGCAAAAAACCTTTGAGTGCAGGGGGATATGACAGAACATGGTTTTTCTTCCTCCCTTTGGAGACACCAGTCCATAGCCATTGCCATGCAAAGGGATGCACATTTCCAGTTTATCCAGGGGCAGAACAAATGGCTATTTCTTTTCTTGAAAATCAACCTCTTATGTTCCAGGAAAAAATAAAATAAAAACACTGTAGGCATTCAACAAAGCAATTTTGAAAATAATGCACAAAATATCCATTTTTGGATCATAGAAGGAGTAAACTTTAATGCCTCTGAATCTAAACAATGGGTATTAAATGGCAAGATCACCTCCAGGATTTGGAAATGAAAAGTAGCTGGTTCACAACATCCCAACCTAAACCCATTTCATTGTCTGATTTTTATTAGCATACGTACATCTATTTTGTATGAGATCTGACACTAGTAGGAAATTATGTTGCAACGAAAATACATTTCGCTCTAGATTTTTCTAAGAGCCACACTGTGCTGAAGCTGCTATTTCCTTTTAACATTTAGACAAATTATAGTGAAAGAAATCTAAAAAAAAAGTATTTTTCCCTGCTAATATATGTATTTTGTAATTTCTTCCTATACTAATTAAAACAGTTTTAATTACCACAGTAAAATACTTTGTAAACTGACATTTTAATAATGATTCCTTTAAATGCTATGCATTTTTCTTAATGGATAAGGTCTATTTGCTGAGCAGACAGACAAAACTTACATCATCAATAGAGTAATTTCTTGAATATTGAAAAAACGTCTGCGAGCTGAAAAAATATTTCTGTCTTTGGATAAATAAAAAAGAAGTATAGATCTCTTAGATATAATTTCTAATTAATGTATATCATATATGGTATGAAATTAATGCACAATATACATGCTCATAATTTCAATGTATAATAAATAACACAACTATATAATAGTTGGATATTTCAGAAGAACTCCTCAAACCAGGATCCAGGCAGTAAAACTGCTATAAAATGGTTTTGAGCACGCAGACGGTGATGCATTATTTTATTGTTGAATTTATTGATTTTATTGTGGTACACAGTACAAATCTGCCAGCAATAAAATAGAAAACGATGATACCAAAATGTATGGAGAGATATTTCCCTTCATGCATTATGAAGGAAGTTGTTGAACTGATATGTTAGCAATGAATGATATATAGAAAAGTAATGGCTTGTTACTTCATGCTTACTTGACCTGTGTGACTTCAGTTCCAGAAAAACCCCAAGTATTTCAAGTATTATTATTGGGGTCAGCTTTAGCAGGAGTTACTCCTACTCTTGTGGGAAATATTTTATGGTAAAAAGAGAACCTCAGGACTTTATTTCCTGCACTGTAAATATCCCAACTCAAATGTTAAACTAAAGATGTACAGTCACTGAAACACTTTGAACTATGATGACAGTGCATGTTTCTAAGGTCTGTTCCTCAAAGAACTCTTCTAGCCAGTTCAAAATGTGGAGAGATTCGTGATCTGGGAGCTGCTAAATCCCTGTCCTCTTCTCCAGATGACCAACAAGGAAGCTGGATATGTTACAGGTAGGGAATGATTTCTATTTTTCATTTCCAGTGAGAGATGCAATGTATGGATATCTCTGACAATGACCAAGGCAGGAGACCGTTTTACCACTAAGAAAAATCTACGATGAGTTGCTCACTGTCAAGGGGAAAGTTTTTTTTAATTATTTTTTAATTTTTTTTTAATTGCTTGACTCTAGAATAAGATTTCTGAAGTTTCATGGTGTGCCCTAGTGATGATTTCTTGGTGTAGTTAGCCCTTTAGATGAGAACAAAGGTTTGCCTATGGAATCCTCTCTCCTTCAGTATCACAGATTCATAGTCTAATAGTCAAATCCTTTTCATGTGGATAGTTAAGCTCTGACAAACAGCTGAGTATCTGATATGAAAGTCAATTTTTGCTGGAAGATTTATATTTTAAAGGAGAAGATAAAAAAAAAAAGAGTAATGAGTTCAGCAGAAGAACTTAACTTTGTTCCAAATTCCCGAAACACACAAGCAGCATGGGGTTTCTATTTACAGGGCATGTATACGTTGCCTGAAGAGACTGAAAATATTTTTCTGAGTGTTGTATCGCTTAAACACAGCCCTGGAGTTTCAAAAAGGACCTGGAGATACATTTCTCCTTCAGGAAGTGCTACTGCATGATAACAGCCACGATGCAAAGATGGTGCTACACAGCTATGCTACCATGAAATAGAAAGCAAAGGGGAATAAATGGAGACAAGACAAGCATAAATCTCCTTTATACCCTTCCCCAGTCCTCCCTCTCCTCCCATAGGGTTCAGCCAGACCTTCCTGTGCGCTCCTGGAGATTTGCTTATGCCATCCTAAGCCTCTTCCCTGTTGCCCTGGATGAGTCAGTGCCTTAAACAAACATCCCTCTCACAGCTCCACGTTTCTTTCTGCCTTCCAAGCAAGCTGTCATTTACCTTCTGTCACACATTAGCTATATTAAATCCATGTTCTTAGTTGCTGCATTTAATGTATCAAGGCCCTCCTGTGTATCTGGATTGATACACTCCAAAGTGGAAGTGAAACATTTTGGGCTGTGCTCTGCAAGGCGGCACAAGCTAAAACTCTTTTCTTTCTGCACGAGACGTAAAGATGGTATCTGAGAAATAGCTGAGCCTGGGGAATCGGATGCCCAGCTGAGACAGACTGCTGTCTCACACTCGAGCGTCGGGAGAATCGACGGTGCTGCATTTCAGGCACGAGGTTCCCCCGAGGGATCAAATACCGTAGGTGCGCTCGGAGCATGTAAGACACACCATGACAAGGGCACGGCTCTCACAGAACAGCGTGGCAGCTGTCATGTTTCTCGGAAAAACATGGCTAGAATACCACGTGATGCTTGTTTCCAGCCCTTTCCCTTCATCCTTAGTTACCAGCGGGATGTCTGGATGCTTCGGCGTTCTTTTGCTGAAGGTTCGCTCACTTGAATCTCTCACCACGGTCTGTGCTAATCACCGGGGTACTGACAAGCTTTGCACGTGGGAATACACTTTCAGAGCCCTTCCTTGAAACTGCTTCACTTTTTGCAGAAAATAGTTTAAAGATTCAGAAGTAAAACGACAGAGAAAAGCAAAGAACCACTGGGTAAGGAGCACTGGGAGCGGGGTGAGGAGATCAAGTGTTGTTTTTGGAGCAGGGACCGATTTTTGGGGCAGCCTCTGAGAGCGTGTGCTGGTTTACACACCGTGGGTGAGGGCAGCAGGGAAGCATTGTCCTGCTGGAGCTCTGCGTTCCAGAGCACTACAGAGCCAAAAGTTTTTGTTGTTTTTTTGTTTTTTTTCTAGTTCTTGGGCAATTGAACCCACAAGGATGATTGGATGTGATGTCTCTTTAGATACAGGCAGGATTTAGTCAGTGATCTTGATAACAGATATGGAGATAGTAGCTACAAGTTACAATTATTTGTACTAATCACCCTAAGTCCTGTTATAAAATGAATGTCTTAATTTAAGTCCTAAACGTTCTCCATATGCATAAACATGCAAGACTTGATTCACTAAAATACTTTTATTTTGGTTTAAAGTGAGGAGTTTTATACAATACAGAAAGGTACCAATAAAAGACATTTTTAGTATGTCTTTAGACATGTCTACTATGACACAATAGTTGCATTTCCTTTCAGAGTGCACACGTCACTTTTCCAGTGATTTTCCTAATATATGAAACACGTGATTTGGTATTATGCATCAAAAGTATTGAAGAATGAGTATTGTGAATTTTATGTTAGCAAAAAGTACACAAATAACCACTGTATCAAAAGTTAGATCTGCCTTACAGCTACACTTCATATATTCTCAGTCCTCTTATAAGTGTTCTACCAAAAGAACAGTTGATTTTTTTCACTTTTTTTTTTTTTTTTTTTAAATTGGAAAATGCCATTTAATAAATGCAAAGCTGCTACTGTGGGAAAATATTAGTACTGATGAAAGGAGAGCAGTGAGGGTTTCTCACATTCAGGATGGAATTTTTGCTGTGAAAATTTTTTCCCCTCTCCTAATTTGATATTTTGGGTTGATATCTTTAGGCCAAAAAATTGCTGCTTATTTATGAAGGTTAAGCATTGCCTTTGCTCCCAGTGAGACAGGAAATGGACTGAAGAAAGGTTTTCCACCCCACCAAAAAAACATTTTATACTTCTTTGTTACTGTAGAGTGGGCAACACACCTTTCTATCCCCTCAATATTTAAGAAAAAGTGTTAGGAGTTTCCACTATTTGTGTTACAAGAAATCTGAAATTTTGAGTAAGTTAATAGACTGGGAGATCTATTGCCCTCCTGTCTCTCTGACTCTGTTTTTTGTCTGTCTTCATATACATATATTTATTTAAGATATATTCCATTTTCTGATGTTACAGTTCTAGCAATACTTGCTGTAATTCAATCAGGAAACGGTAACTAGTGAGTTAACTTTTTTAGCTCAGCATATGTGGGTATGCACAAACTCATGCATAAACATAAACCAAACTACCCAGTGGGGGGAAAAAAAAAAAAGCCTGATACCTTTTTTAGGGCCCAAGTGAAAAATAGCAGCCAATGAGAACCGAAGGCTGCACCATCCTAATTGCTGAGAGAACGCCTTATTTGTCCGTGCCACCCGAGAAAGGCAGAGAGCTGAGGAGTGGGCAGATATCTGAGTAACAAAAGATAACTTTACAGTACATCAGCTCTGAGAGTTTAATGCACTGGTATTAAAGCATGAGTGTGTGGAGGCGTGTGCAGTGACAGGCAGAGAGCTGCGTCTGTTATGCAAGTGGAAAGGAGCCAAGCACAGAAGATGGGGAATTTTTTGTTTTTTTTTTCTGCCATTGACTTCAAACTCTCAGTTTACATGTGCCCTCATAAAAGAGAATTTTCAATTCAGTTAACAGCTACTGCTTGCACAGTAACAGGAGGATACCATAAAACAACGTAAATGACCTCACTAATTGTATTGGTTTTGAACTTGTAAAGAGTGATTTTGCCTCACTCACCTTCATCCTGACTTCCACAGCAAGGATGTCCTTCCTACTCTTGTCACCTTGATTAGATTAGTTGTGAGAACTTTTACATCCCTTAGCCTTTTTAACATATCAGCTACTGTATCTGACTCTAAAGGCTCCTTAGGATGCTTTCTTCTCTTCCTATAAACTTGAATTCCAGTTCTGAGAAATCACTTTTAATCGCCAGCAGGTAAATAATACTAATGCCATTCTCTGCTAAGCCTCTTGACAAGTACTTTCTTAGTATTTTTCATGATGCTCTGCAAGTGTGGCAGACTATCTTCATAAACATCAGAAAACTCCACAGAAGTCCCCGTTGCCCCACTAGTTACAAAAAGCTCAACATGTTTGCTGCATGTGAGTAGCCCTGTGTGATTCACTCAGCTGCATTTTAGTAATGGAAGGATTCATCATAGGCTCGTGTTGCAGTTGGTTTTGGCTTTGATCAGGCATCACCTGCCTTCTCAAGTCTTTTCCACTGTACCTTTGACACACTGTTGCTTTCCCTTGACTCTCTAGGATGTCCGTCTTCTCATTTCTGTTGCTTACTAGAAAAAAAAAAAGGATTGAATCAAACATCAGCTTGTTATACACATCTTTGCAACATGCAAAAATCTCTTTTCTTGTCAGAAGTACTTCAAGGTCAAATGTTGTAAAAGAAATGTCAAAGACTTATGAAAACGTTTGAAAGAGCTGCAATTCATTAAGTTTCTCGAAGAGATGATTAGGGAAGAAAGAATAATCTGTCTGACTACCAAATGTAAAGAGGAGTAGGCCAGCCAGAATTAGGTGCCAGAATTTGTCATTAGTAAAAATGACAAATACCTTAAACAATATATTGTGGTTAAATTAAAACCCAGGATGAAAACAGCTGATCTGAGAATGTTATGTTGGAATATAAGGTACAAATGGACTATGGAGGAGAAAGTAGTAGTGCCTACAACTGTAATACCTCCAGCAGCAGCCATTTCTCATATCCTTTCCTCTGTCCCCCAATAGTGTCAGCAGCAGGAATTATGTTATTGGTATGTTATATAATATTTATATAAATATACATTTCTATATTTATACATTTATATATTATATATTTATATAAATAGTAATATTTATTATTAATTTTTATGTTATTAATATGATACTGTTAGACCTTGTGGAATTTCCCATCAGCTGATGAAGAAATTATTTCATTTATTGTTTCCTGTGTTTGGGATTCCATTGGTAACTGACAGTCTCAAAGAATGAATAATATTGACATTTCCTTTATATCCAATTTGAAACAGGCAACTTAGATTACTGGGAAAAGCTTTTAATCATAAGGCTAGTAGAGGTCATAGCACTAGTTCTAAAAGTACACTACAGGCAGACATCAAAGGTAAAAGGAAAATGAACAGCTTTATTAGGAGCATTCTTAAAAGGGAAAAATAGAGGTAGAAGAAAGGAAGTATTAAGTTTTTACATGAAGTATATTGTTTTCAATTTTCTTGCAGTGTGCATAACTGGATTATCATTTCGGCCTTGGGAAAAAAAAACAAAACAAATACACAAACAAAACCAAAACAAATCAAAAAAAACCAAAACCCTAAACCAATGACAAATTTAGCAGTCCCAGTGTGGAATAACTATTTAGGATCCTAAAGACGACAATCTTCTGTCTCTTTTTCCTAAAGAGATGAAAATATTTTTGGAGTAACACAACAAATATAAATTTAGAGTAGGTTCATAATTTGAAATGTCTTCCTTTTATGTTGCACCTGGAAAAAGAGTAAAAAAATATTGCAACTATAATCTTGGGTGGGGTTTTTTTAGCAAATATATTAATTGATCTTTTAAGAAACATCATGTGACCCTATAAAAAAAACTTCCCTCATGTGTAATATTAGACCAAAAGAGCTACAAAAAACCTGCTATGAGAAAACCTGAAATCCTGAATGTCTTAGGACATCACAAGAGCCTCTGCACCTGTTTTTTTCACAAGTCAACAGATTTTGTATATTATATACATGATTTATGTATAATACATATATTTTTGTGTATAGCAAAAATATATATAAGTGCATATCATAGTTTATAAACCACATATGATGTATATAAAAATATACAAATGCATACAGATGTGTACTTTAACTTCATATAAACAACCCTATCCTGAGATGCATAAACTCTAAAAATTATAGTCTTTGGTAAAAATAAGAAGGAATAGAAAAAAAGGCAGTGGGATAGGAAGGAAGCTGAGGCATGACATTTTTTATCTTTGCAGCATGAAGCTCCCTTTGTCCTGAGGTTAATTTTTCACACCTGTGTGCGATTCATTCAGAGCATGAGATGCTTCAATTTATAACAAACTCAAAGATGACAACTTGCAGCTGTTCCTTTAGATAGGCAGTGACATAAAAAGTAGAGGCCTTGGAAATTGCGAAGAATTTGAATGTTTCTTGATTTTAAACTGGTAGGTGTTCAGAACTGTTATCTAATCATTAATTTGGATGATAATGCCTTAGTAGTGCATGAATATGATGAAAAAGAAGGTGATCTATTCCCTCCAATCAGAGCTAGTTCTGTTTTATCTGTATTACTTAAATAGGTTCTGTCTTTTCTTTTTCCTTTTTCTTTTTTTTTTTTTTTTTTTTTTGGCCAGTTCAAGTAATAAATGATTTTTTTTTTCTAAATTCCAACTTTTATGTAAAATTTCCTCAAACTCATATGTTTATTTTTGTCGCTAAATACTCTTCTCACTCCTTAAAGTTTTTATCACTTCATAGTTGTCAAAGCCTGTCAGAAAACAGCTTATATGGTATTTTTTCCCCTCCTTTTCTTATTTTTGGGTGTTAAAAGTAGTTTTCTATTCATAATGAGCAAATGTGTTAAAAGTCCTGTCAACTTTTCTGACAGATGTGAAAATCTGAGTGATTTCTGGCATGGATGTATTTTTCCCCACTGAAGGGATTAATTTACTCATTTATTCTCCTTTTCTTAGGGAGCAAGCTGATAAGGGAGACAGGAGGAGTACAAAATCTACCAGAAATTAAGAAATGTGTAAATATATACTATCCTTCACTCAAGGGCTAAAAGAAAAAAAATTGCAGATAGACTAATCACTGACATTGCCAATCTAAACTGAGCATTTATAAAACTCCTTGATTTTTGGTATGGTACAAAGACTTTTTACTAAGTTTAACTCTTGGGTAACAGATTCAGCTGGTTTCAGGCCCTGTATTGAGAAATATTGAATATCGTGAAGATCTTTACCACTGTGCAATTTAAAAATGTTATTATGGAATATCTGGCAATGTTTTAAACCCAGTTTAAAGGACGGTGTAACAGAGTCTGAAACCTCTAAACATCTGAGAAAGGGATTGTTAAATAATTCTTCAAGAAGAGGAAAAGCAATCATCCAGAAAGTCTTTTGAGAAGCTATGAAGGGATTTTCCATGGACAGGACAGATCTATTAAAAGAGGTGTCTACTTGAAATTCTCGTGAAATATTGCAAGCCAAAATTGAGTTTGCCCACATAATTAAAATTTGCTTTTCTGATTCATGTGAACTTTGAATACAGTTTTTGAGTGGTAATCTCCTTCTTCCAGGGTCCCTTTCCCTTTGCAAAATCCTCAGTTCACTTAGTGAGCTGGCTGGGCAGTCCTGGCTAAATTTTATCTTTTATTTGTTCTCTGGTTTAGCCTGTGGTGCCCATGCAGCAGTCATTATGCAAGAAGGGTTTTGTTTAAAATTGGCTGTGTTTAAATAAGAATTAGGCAAAGAAAACAAAGCTTTACAACTTAGGCAATAATAACTGTTTCCTTACTGCATGTCTGCTTGTACTCTGCCATACTCAGAAATGAGCAGCTTCCTTGGAGAGATAGAAACAGGATTTCAAAGCAAAAAATGGGTTTTCCATCTTTTCTTTTTCCTTTCCTTCTTTTTCCTTTCCTTCTTTTTCCTTTCCTTCTTTTTCCTTTCCTTCTTTTTCCTTTCCTTCTTTTTCCTTTCCTTCTTTTTCCTTTCCTTCTTTTTCCTTTCCTTCTTTTTCCTTTCCTTCTTTTTCCTTTCCTTCTTTTTCCTTTCCTTCTTTTTCCTTTCCTTCTTTTTCCTTTCCTTCTTTTTCCTTTCCTTCTTTTTCCTTTCCTTCTTTTTCCTTTCCTTCTTTTTCCTTTCCTTCTTTTTCCTTTCCTTCTTTTTCCTTTCCTTCTTTTTCCTTTCCTTCTTTTTCCTTTCCTTCTTTTTCCTTTCCTTCTTTTTCCTTTCCTTCTTTTTCCTTTCCTTCTTTTTCCTTTCCTTCTTTTTCCTTTCCTTCTTTTTCCTTTCCTTCTTTTTCCTTTCCTTCTTTTTCCTTTCCTTCTTTTTCCTTTCCTTCTTTTTCCTTTCCTTCTTTTTCCTTTCCTTCTTTTTCCTTTCCTTCTTTTTCCTTTCCTTCTTTTTCCTTTCCTTCTTTTTCCTTTCCTTCTTTTTCCTTTCCTTCTTTTTCCTTTCCTTCTTTTTCCTTTCCTTCTTTTTCCTTTCCTTCTTTTTCCTTTCCTTCTTTTTCCTTTCCTTCTTTTTCCTTTTTTCCTTTCTCTGTAGTGGATGTGACTACAGTTAGAACACTTCTTTCTTATCTTCTGAGCATAATTGCCACATTGTGGAGAACAGGAAAGAGGGTGCCTTCCTTCTTTCCTTGTGAAGTCATGTATTTTGGCTTGCTGGAGCTGTAAGGGGAAAAAGACCCATTATAATTTGTTGCCACTTATCTCTTTTCATCTCTACAAGTCTCTTACTGACTCCAGCTACCTTCAGATTCTGTTCATGCTGACAAATTAGAAAAAAGTCTGCAAATACTAAAAACACTTGATTCGGAGTAGCACAAAGCAGATCTGTTGGGGGAGTTGCCCTTAATGACCATTCTGTACACATTTCAGGAATTTTGTTTCTAACCAGCTGTAGTCAGGCTGGTCAGGATTGTGGGCTGAGAGACCATTAGCACTTGGAGCATATCTGATGTATTCCTGGAGCACATATTCAAATTTATTTTTGTCTGAAATGCATCCAGCTTGTTTACTCTGAGGCCTTTCCACAGAGTGACACGAGGCACAGGACGTGGGTGATTGGGAGAGATGCTTGAGAAACACTGTCTTGTGTGGCTGGATGATGCAGGGCAACCTACAATCTTCCCTTCTGTTGCTTTAAACTGCAGTGTCTGCTTCTCCAGTATGGAAACACTTCCCACTGAGTTTATGAGAAAAATGAGCAGACAATGAATTATTTAACACATGAAAAAAGACTTGGTTTCTTTTCTGAGAAACTGCCAAACCGGTTTGAATTATGTTTTCTAAAAATCCACAGTCTGAAGCTGACACTGGCATAAGCAGTTTTGGTCCATATGGTTGAGTTTGGTGGAGTTAATGACAGATGAATTGGTGTAATACTGGAATGATGAGCTGTTTTATGGACACTTGTCTGTATGTCTGCTGGCTAAAATACCGGGAAAGGTGATTTTTGGAGTTGGGTGGTCTGCAGATAATGAGCATATGCAGAGTCCATATAATGGAGTCTGTACTGCGGTTGCTTCAGGTGGGATCAACTACAAAATAATAAATAACAAAACCTTTCAGAAATGATAAGTTTTATTAGAGTCATACAATCAGATTGGAAATAAGTATTGGAAAAGACCTCTAAGATCATGTTAAGCCCAACCCTTAACCCAGCACCACCCTGTTCAGCACTAAACAATGTACCCAAGTGCCACATCCGCAGGCCTTTTGAATGTTAATTGTTCATACTTGAAAATAAAGTAGCCTTAGTTCTAGGCAATGTCAGTGTACAAATTTTTCAGCAGCACAAAGGACACTGCACAGCACCAGAGATGGTAATATCAGGCAAAAAAAAAATGAGCAGATTTTGGAGATAAAATTAATTCCTCAGGCCACCTGGACTGATGTGTAATAATAGGTTAGGGAGGACAGTACTGCCACAAATGAAACTTTACGGTTCTATAAATAAAATGGATCTCATCCAAGAGACCAACATCATTCACAAATACTGCATGCATAAAACATTTAGGAAAAAGGTTTAAAAAAAGGAAAAAAATGTAGTGACTTTCAATGATGTGCCTCCCAGCAGGGTGAATTTTTTTTATACTGCAGTACAATAGAAAAGGGACTTGCTGGCTATCAAGCATGTGAGGGGTTTAGCACTTGACTGGAATAACCAGAGGTTGTATCTGTATGAGAACAAGAACTTAAAAGTAAAGGTATTTGCTTATTTATCCTATGCCCATTTTGAAACACTGATTATTACAATTAATCTGCCTTTGTGTTTGGAGGCTATGGGGAATTGTTGTTTTGATGGCAAAGGTTTAACAATAGAAAAATTAGAGTACCAAAGGCCTTGTAGAATATGTATTTGTGAGAAGTGAAAATGTTTTAATTAACAGTTAAGTGTATTGCCTTTGAAATATATACATCTATTAATTATTTATATGAGTATATGAATGCAGATACACTTACTCATTTGCATTTCTGGACCATTTTCCATGTGGGGATTTCAGTGCTTCACTATAGTTTAACAATGAAGCATTAATGTGAATAAGAGCATATTATTTGTGTGATATCTTACTATCAGTCAAGACACACCCTTGTTCCTTCAAAGGAGGCAAACCAGTTAAGCTCCCTGTCATCCATAACATCATTAACCTAAGTTATGTCATATTCTTGGTCATACTCAGCACCCCTGAAATAACAATTGTGGTACTTCACTTAAAAAACTGTCAGGAGAGAAAGCAGGACAACTGTTGTGTCAGAAAAAGAATGCTTACTCTACCTTCCTTTGCTAAAACACAGATGGTCACAAACTAATTCTTCTACTAAATAAAACAGACCTTGAAGCTCAGAACCTGAACCAAAGATCGCTCATGTCTCTGTGGTATTTAATATTATTCAAACAGGAAAACTTTGCCTTCATCAGTATTATGGTGCAGGGTTTTTTTCAAGATATCATTTCTAGGAATCCCTGGCAATATTACTCTAGAAAGCCTAAAGTTAGGCCGCTCTGAATCTAGTTTTAAAATGCAAAGGCAGAACCCTCTCTGAGAAAAGTGTCGTAGTCTCTCCAGCTTGACTTCTTTCAGCAGTGTTTCCAATGGATTTTTTTCTGCATTTAAATTTCGCCTGAATGTACATTTACTCTTCAGAAGGAGGGCAAGACAAAGAAATGCAAATGTGTTATGTTTTTATTTGTATTGTCAGGAAAGGATAACAGACACATGAAGGCCATCTCTGACGCTCAAGTTTTGCTTTCAAGGTTATTGTTTCTTAGTGTAACTCTGCAACAAAACAAGGGAACAGACTGTGCATTCTGAACACAATTAATTTACGTTTAAATACTCCATTTATCAAAATATTTCTGCTGGTAAAAATTCAGGGTTTGTACCAAGTATTGTAAATCTAGTCTGCTTTGTCTCTCAGAAAATATATGGTTATTTATTATAGAAGACACTTGTCTACAAGTTTTGAAAAGTTATTTACGTTGCTCTCTTTTGCAAGAAGGAAAAAATCCATATGTTTTAATGCTACTGCACATCCTGCATATGTCCACAACATTACAGAAAAATGAGAACAATTGCCTACATATAAACACTCTCCAATTTCAAACACTAGTATATGTTAGTCATGTAAAATGTGTATTTCCTTCAGTCTAATCAGAGACTCAGCACCATGACACTCACCTTAGTAACCGTGGGCCTTTCTTGGTAGTCTGAATGTCCTGCTTAAATTCTGATTTCAGCAAAATTCTGATTTCTAATTTTTAGTCTTTATTTTTCATTCATGACTCTGTAAAGAACTTGAAAATATGTCAGTTTTGAAAAAGTAGGGCTTGGCACAGGATTTCTTGTTGACTTTTAATGAAATTACATATGAGAGAGTAGATGTCTTCCCCGGGGTCCAGTAGTGCTGGTGTCTTAATCAGTCACATGTACCTGAAACCCACAGCAAACCAGCACAATGGAAGAGACATTTCGAGTAAAGAGTGACTTCTGGGATTAGGCCTTTAAAAAATGGCTTAGAAAACATATATTGCAAGACTTGCAACCTATCAGACTTTGCTTCTTTGCTTTTATCTTCACTGTCCTAAGACTGAGGAAGTGGTTTAAAACAGAAGATGTGGCCTATGCTCATATAATTTAAGAGTTTTGTTTGATTAGTGAGTATAAGTTTGCTCAACATATTAATACTGTGGGCAAACTCAAAGGAATTAGTGACCTGAAGCCCATTTTCCCTTAGAAGTGGAGTGATGTGACTTCACTGTCATCTATTGCAGCTGTTATATGGGAGACTAATAGATGGGTTTACAGTGGGTTTTAAACATGACAAATCTAAAGACTTCAAGGAAACTAAGAATTTTTATAACCTAAGACTCTGCAGTGTTAGGAGGAAATATCGAGCTGTTTGCTAACTCTTAAATCAGCGCAGTGGATGTGGAGAGGCAGGTGATAGGTTGTGTGTAGAACCAATGGATCTCTCAAGCTGATTTATGGCCTTTAAACATTAGGGCTTCACTGAATTTTACTTGGCTTCTTTCTTTTCCTCTCTCTTTTCTTCTCCCTCCTTTTATTTTGTCAAGTATTTAATGTATCAGCACTGTTAATAAATTCTGCATGAAGAATGCAGGAGAATTCCCTCCCTACACCCCAAACCTTTTTTGTGTAGAAGTAGTCTTTTGCTTTTCTATTTTTTTTTTTCTTCTACATTTATCTACCAAAGTGTTGGAAAATGGGTGAAATTCTGTAAAGCTGAGAAGGAATTTCACTTTAGACTAAGACAAACATTCAACTTAGAAGAGGTTATATTGTCAAAAACTGCCTGATGCCCTCTATTCTTATCTGTGATATTTCATTTTTAAACACATTTGCAGACTCAGTCTGAAATAACTAATGTTTTCAGAGAGTGAAACAATGTGAAGGCTTAAGTTCTCAAAATTTTTTTCTTAAATTAAATTTGCATCTTACCCCCACCTCTTTTGCTTTTTTCTTTCTCTGTTATTCCCCCCTCAAACCATGTTTGGTTGGCTTAGAGGTCCAAAATGTTCAAAAATCAGGTTTTCTTAAAACTTCCAGATAACAGTTTCAAGACTTATTCTAGTAGTAATATCAAATGAATATATAAATGTGTAATTTCAGTTTCCTATATTTATTGAAATTCTGGAACACGCATCACAGAGGAAAGGTTAAAATCAGATTTTGAAATGTTATATATCCTAGAGAAGCTTAATAAATCTAATATAACACTAGTATTAACCCTTTCATTTTCTATATCACTCCGACTTCAACTTCTAAGAAATACTTTGAGAGGATTTTAGTCACCTGCATAGCCAAACATGCATGGAATGTGTGCAGAGTAATGGATGGGGAGATAGAACAACATTTCTTTACTTAAAAATGCAAAGCACTAGACACAGCTGATACATGGTGCAGTAATAAAGAAGGTGAATAAAGATAGTTGTAGGAACAATTTACATCCCAGTGGATACTGTGCTTACTTTGGCTGCTGTGAATCAAGGGAAACACTTCACGTTCATACTTGATGCACCACCAAGCTGAGAAATAATTCTGTCAGATGAGAAGCTTCTCCCCATTTGTATTTAACAGCTGAGAAACTATATTTTTAGGGTTTCTTTTTGTCTGAGAATGGATTATGTGTTGAATTTGTTAAACTTATGGAAGATCCTGGCTAAAAGATCTTTTGCTTCTTTTCTGTTTCATTTCTCATATGTTTTGCTCTAATTCATGGAATTTAACTAAGAAGTGAAACATGAACTTTGGATAAGGAAATCTCTGATCTAGAGCTAGAATCATTGCTTATACCTGACATCATTAACCACAAAACCATTTATAGCGGGTAATGAAAACATCAGGTATATGACATAAATCACTATACATATTTTATAAAATCAACTTGCAAACATTAATTTCTTTCTTCATTAAGGGATAGATCGGGACTACTTTACCTTAAAAATCTTTTTATGGTAATAGAAATTAGAGACAGGTGAACAAATGCTTGCATTATAAATAAATTATTTTCTAGTTACAGTTTCCCCACAGGGACCTAACGTGCCAAAGTTATGCATTTTATCATAACACGTTTAATATATTTATCCCAAATTTTGTGAATACAGAAAAATTCTCTGATTACAGATGTCCCAGTATAGCATATTAATACTTGTTAAGATGCCCTAGAGGTTTGTTTGAACCAGTTCTGAGCAAGGCACTGCATTACCAGACAAAGAACTTCTCCTAAAACAGTTATGAAGGATTTATCCAAGTATGTGTCAAACACACATAAGGTTGTCTTGGACAGATTACTTGACAAATAATATTTATTTTGGGTTTGTTTCTGAGTTCCTGATTTAGCTGCATGTTTAGATATGACTGTGTAATATAGATGTCTCCTTCACTATTTTTTTTTTTATTCTTTTTGTCTACTTAGTACTTCCTATTCAGTTTCTTTTGAGGCAGAATTATTTAAATATTTATAAATCAGAGGGGGGAAAAAATCACTATTTATGCATGATACTCGTGCCTCCAGTGTCTGGTTTTGTTGATGTGCATTGGTAAGAGCATGACGTGTTCTGTACGTGAAATTCAATCTGTCTGCCATGACCCAATCCTAATTTTCATAAGCTTTCATATGTTACTGAGCTCTGCAAGTCCTTTACTTATTGAAAATGAAGTTAATAGTGAATGCTCTTTTCTTTTTCTGATCAGTACTCTTTCACTACTTTAACCTGGCATGTTTAATAAGGACTGGATGAGGACTGGTGGTTTCCTGACAGCAGCTGATACTTGTTCTCCTGATTACTCCTTCTGATGTGCATTTGAGTAGCCAGTCCCCTTGGTGGATGGGCTGTATCAGTTTAGAGGCTGTCCCCATCCTACCTGGCTATTTAAAAATTCATTGTCATCAGCTCAACCTCTATGAGAAATGCCTTTTATTATTGCAGATCAGACTCCTTCAAAGTGAAACAAAACGGTAAGAATCAATACTGGCACTATTAAAAAGTAATCAAGTTGTCATTCCCTAGCAGTTATCAGACAGCTTGTGCAAGACAGCATATTCTATGCATTATTTAGAATAGAGAATTCTATTGGCAATTTAGAATTGCCATCAGTCTTCTGTGCCACTTGTTGGAAACTGTTGTCGTTTTTAAAAGCATTTGCTATATAATACTTTGGACCTGGTGGCAAATATAGATTTTTGGAAACCACTGTGTAGGTGTGGATTTTAAAGTCTTTTATTCTGAGCACTTAGTATGGTCATTTTATTAAAATTATTTTATTTGCTTATTGTACCTTTTATTTTCCTTCCCTTACTTAGTGATCCTTCAAATACTTCTGTTTTTTTCAGCTATCAGATAAAGGTCAAATTGTGTAACATCGATCTAACAGATGTTCAAGGTTCTAAAGGCTCAAGTAAAGTCATGGATGGCAGACGTGGTATTATAATGTCATTATTTAAATATTGGATAGTTATACATTATAAAAGGAAACAAAGCTGTCACTTCATGCTGCACAGACTAAATGTAGCTCTCTTCATTTCTTCAGAGCTGTGCTTCTAAAATTTCTTTCATTTCTGTAATCTAGAAGTGTCAAACACATCAGAGGGGTTTTTAAATGTCTACATCATTAAAGTACTCAAAATCCATTCTGAACTTCCTGAAGCATTTCTGCTAGCATGCACACAGATTTTACAGCAATCATAAATAAATATGGAAGAGTTTTCTTGGATTCTGAAGGAATTCAATAAATATCTGCCTACCAGATTTGCTGAATCGGGGCTGTTTGTTTTCAAGTTCTTTTTATCTCTCAACCAAAATATCACCCACACCTATTGTACTTATCCTCTGCTCACCTTGATTATGAATAATTTAAGTGTTCAAATATCATTCTTTAGTTCAGGGTTTTGTATCTGAAGGGAAAACATGTAATAGAAGATGTAAACTGATAGAATAAAAATGTCCTCGAAAAACGAGAGGAGAAAAGACAATGTTATTTCTTTATTATCACAACTTCTGTTTTCCTTTGCAATCCATGACTTCCATATTCTCTTTATCACCTCTTCCAGCATCTTGTTTACTCATTGTGGAAAAGCCCTCTTCAGCTTCCTTTCAACAAGATAAGTATGTTTGTTTTTTCTATAACAGAATTCTGTATTATTTCACTTAGTCTTGCCCACTTCTTTTATTTTATCTCCCCACGATATAGATGCCATTGACATCTGTAATTCAGAATTCTCTCTGTATCTTTCCTGTTTAGGTTCTGTTCTGTAACAATTCTTCTTCCTGACCAGTGGGATACCTCATTTTTTCACAAAAGGACTCAACCACCACAAAATTGAAGTTGGAGTTTTCTGAAAACATTGGAAGAAATCATCTAAGCATCACCAGACACTCTTCTTATTTCATATAAGAAAGGTATGAATACTTTACAGACACACCTGAACAACTGAACATTGGATCCTTGTTTTCCTAAGAGAGTTTCTGAATTAATGGCTTCAGTGGTAAACATTCTCACTTAGGTAAATGCTGTGTGGTTTGCAGGTAGATGAGAGTCTTGAGGCAGCAATGGAAGTGATGAATGTCTTTTAAATCCCTATTCAGCAAACTTTTGTTTTTATGCCTTTATTCCCCTCTTTTGTTTGCTATCCACACAAACCCTTTTCTCTCTCAGCACTAGTCCAGCTGCCAGTTTTTCATTATTACAGAAAGCCTCAACCCTCTGAAGGCAGTGGCTTTGCTTCATTCTCTGTTCATGACTATGACCTTCTCCAAGGTATTTTCATCTATTTCATGTCCTTACCGCAGATATGGATGAAAATCTAGTCTGTTTCTATTAGCAGGATGAATGGAATTGTTCTTCAGTTGTACCCAAGCACTTCTATATTAGATCAAATTGCCTTATGGTTAGACAGAATGCCTTTCATTTTTTTTTCCTCTATCACTAGGATTACAGATAGCTCAGACACTGTGGGAAGTTCTACTGAAACCGCTATTTTTTTTCTGAAGTTATTGCTTGTTGATACCCAGGTTAATGAATAACACATTACTTTTTTTTTTTTTTAGTTGAATTTGTGGCATTTGATTTAAAAAATGTCAGCGTGGATTTAGATGGGAATTCATTATGGGAGCTATCTTTCAGAAGTTTGACTTAAAAATAGGTGTTCATGTTTTACGCTTTTTGTTTGCTAGTTTTTCTAAAAAGAGGTACCTTTTGGAGGCTACTCCTAATGGAAATGCAATGCCAACGTTAAGTCTAAATTAAAAAATATTTTTTCATTAATAATATTAAGTTTTTGTAGTTGTTTACAGAGGTGGAGCATTAACAGGACTGGGAATCCAAAGTCAGGCAACTATTATAGCTCTGCTATTATAGCAATATCACTGTAAAAGTGAATGATCCATATAGGAAGCCCATTTTTTTAATGAGTATTTTATTAATTTAATTTCCAAGGTCAGAGTGTGTCTATGATGGTAGATTTAAAGAAGGGAAATTCACTCATTTGGTGTGCATGATAAGAGACAGCTAAGGGCTTCAGTACTCTAAGTATTTGAGAAGATTTTGTGCAGAGAGCCCAATAAAAAATCATTTATCAGTGTGGCTACTGTACTTTGCCTTTCCACTCAGTGGAAAGAACAGGGAGAAGAGAGGCATGAAACTGCTTCTAGCTTTGAGGTATGGAATTAATGGAGAGTTTATGCCTAGTCTCTTCCTATATAGTCAGTTCTTTACAGCAGCTAAAATGAGTATATAAGAACAGACCAGCAGTTGCTGTGAATGGACCATGATCCTTGTTGAGCCTGAAAGTTCTTCTAAGCATGTTTTAAGAGTAGTGCATCTAAATCCAAGATTTCTGCATTCATATTAATTGAAAACTGCACACTTCTTGTTTATATGAAGTGCTTTTTTCACTGTATTAAATTATTTTTTTTCCATCTGTGGAGATTCCTTCAAGTTCCATTTTGCTAGAACTTGTTATAACTTATAATCTTTATGATTATACAGCTAGTGTCATATTCTACAGGCTTGTTACTTCTGAAGTATTGGCAGCACTTTTTTTTTCCATGACAAGCAATCAGAAAAAGAAATGTCCTGAATTTAATACTGACTTAATTTTATTTTTTATTTTTATTTTTAAATTTTTATTTATTTTTATTTTTATTTCTTTTAATAATTTTTAAATATCGTGAAGGTTCTTTTATTTTGCTGAAATTTGGCTGATATATTTGGGGAGAAAGGTTGTCCCTTCTGAGAGCCTCATCGTTAAATAATTTTTTGAATTCCGTGTTGAAAATTACATTTTCCTCTACAAAGAATTCTGAATATACCAAGTGGTTACAAGGATTCTCACACCTATTTTTCCTGGTTGACTGATGCACTCCAGCTTTCTTTTTTCAGTACTTGAACACACCTCCTCCAACCTTAAATCAAATGATAAATTGAGTCATAGATCATTTGAGCCACATGATTCATTCCTGAAAAGTTTCCATTGATAATGGCTGGCAAGGTACTTTTAGCAAGATGTACACTTCTATACCAGGTTTATCAAAGTTGCATATTACATGATTAGTCATGGTAACAGGCTTTCTTCCCCTAATTTAAAGGAGTTAATTCCTTATTTCCAAGAAGGTAAGCACTGGGAATTCCCGATGCATCTTTAACTTCCAGTTCGCTTTTGCCCAGAGTAGCATTGAGAGTATTTTGGTTTGCACCTCTCTGAAAACAGGTTCAGTCATGAAAAACATATCTGGTCATATTTTTACAGAATTTTTGGGCTTAAGTACAGCAAAGGCAGTGGTATTTCTGTATTTAGTGCCTGTTTTTTCAAGTGGTCCTGAATTCAGAGAATTAGAGCCTGTGTTCTACACCAACCTTCTTGCCTTTGAAAATGAGCTCTAAGCTTCAAAAAAAGAGAAATATTTTGCTTAAAATTATATACCAAACCAAACCACCAGAAACCAAAAAAGGACTACAACAAACCAAAATCTGTTTGAAAACAGAATGTATTTTGATGATTTTTACTGTAACAAGTGGAATTTTTTTTGAGATTTACATAGTTTTACAATTGTTTTTGACAAATTGGTAATTGTGGAAGACATTAGGATTCCTATTTAGTTTTCTTTTAAGTATTCCCTCGCTTCTACCAGAAAATAAAAATTTGGAAAGAAAGTGTAAATCCAAATAGGGAAGGAAGTAATGGCATGATTATGAATGCTTTTATAAATAAATATCTTGATAAGAACAGAGACTCAGATGAAAAAAAAAAAAGTTGTGTTTGTTTTTTTCTTTTTTTTAACAGTAACTCGGCAGAAGAAATATATATTTATCTTTTTAATTTTTAAGAGAGAAGCAGAGTTTCATATGTGAAATCCCCTCTGCCATTGCATGGGATACTAAAATGTGCATCCATTTATATTTTATAGGAAAAAATATGCAAGTTCAACAAGTAGACAGCCTAAGATTTCTGATGCTCTTTTGTTTTTTTTTCTACTACTTGAAAGTGATTGGAGGATGTAAATGATATAGAACTGCACCCTGTTAGCATAAAATTATTAGTGGATTTTATAAATTACTCTTGTGGGGCTTTGCAGAACAGTATATGGATCCACATGGATTCAAGTAATGGATACGTGACTGGTATTTGGGTAAGAGATTTGTCTTTTAAGATGAAGGAAATGAAATCCTCAAAATTAACAGTATTTTTGTTATTGTCCTTGTAGGATTTGCCTTTCATGGCATGTGTGAAAACACCCCTTAGGCTAATCACATAGAAGTGCTAAAAAGAAGCATACTTGGAATGAAATCATAGTATCATGGTTTCTTTCATAGCATCCCTTTTGGAGAAGGACAGAGAGGGGAAGAAAGGGCAATTGGCCCACAGAGGAATCACTATTATGAAAAAGGCTGACATGTACCTTGTTTCTGTTTGACTTTTTTATTTTAATGTACTACAGTCCAGTAACAATGTTATTGAATAACAACAAGGACACAACAGTTTCATACACTTTCTACTTTTTATTTAACTGAACACATATTCAAAGGCAAATAATATCTATTAGCTGAAAGATTTGTTCACAGAAGTGCTATCCCTTCACACTTATTCCAAGCCAAGTAAATCTGCCCAACAATTTTTTTAATGGTCACCTTTAAAAACAAGAAATAACCCCCCTCCCCCAAAAAATGTCACCACCATGCCCTACTCTCTTCAAACCCTATTGATATTCAATCAGCCAGACAGAGAAAAATTCCAATTTCATCGTCTCCTGATATATTCTGTATCGGAAGCCTTAGGTGGGATTAGAAGAAATTTGTTAGCTGAAGATATCAGGTTTGTCACACACTGGGTTTGTCTAGTTTGGAGAAAAGCAGACTCAGACGTGACCTCGTTGCTCTCTGTGGGTTCTGGAGGAGGGGGAGAGAGGGAGGTGCTCATCTCCTTGGGATCAGTGATAGGATGTGTGGGAGTAGCTCAAAGTTACTCCAGGGGAGGTTCAGACTGGACAAGAGCAAACATTTCTTTACTAAGAGAGTTGTGAAACACTGGAAGAGATTTCCTGGAGAGAGAGGTGGTCAATGCCCCAAGCCCATTGGTGTTTCCAGCATTTTTTCCCAGTTTTACCAGTGGATCTGTTAAACTGAAATGCTGAATTTTGAAATGAAACAAAACTGCATCTAAAGCTTCTCATATTCAAAGTTTTTTGTATATGAGATACTTTCTGGTCACAATAAGATGTCTCCACTGAGATGGATGAAGAAATGGTCAACTGAGAACAAATAATAAACCTTAGTTAAAAGGGTTATAGCTGTAATAAAAAACTATAAAGGCTGTGCCAATTTAATGCTAATGCTTACTTGGAATAAAAGTAGTTTATTGATTGGAAATTTGGTGCAGGGTTCTTATTGTAGATTCACTATTATTGTTCTCTTGAAACACTGTTTTGCACAACCCTGGTCACTTCATCACACAGCTCTCTTGTCAATTAATTTAGGAAAAAGAAAAAAATTTTTTAACAATTATAAGGATATAATTTCTATAGTGGTTTGGATGCACAGAAAATGTTATAAATATTAGATAAGCAGTAATACCTGGGAACTAAAACTAAACTGGAATGCATAGATTATCTCAAGAAATGGGCAGATTAAATTCTCCATATTTCTATGTAATACTAGTCTGTGATTGTACTTTTAGAGATTTCAAAACAATTCACGAAAAATAACTCAATATTCTGGCTAATATGATAACTCTTGGCTTGCTAATGAAAACATGGTGAGTGAGAATTGAAGATATGCACAAAAATGAGCATCCAGTAGCACAGTCCATGCTTACAGTGAGAATCATTGATTTCTCTGGCTTATCTGAAAGGTCCAGAAACAGGTTTTCTGGAGATAGTATTTTTAATGACCTATAAAAATCAAGCTTACAGTAATTAAAATTTGAGGGATGTCCCTGAAATTCATGATGAGGAAAAATGTACATAAGAACTCCAAAGAAATGAAGCTTATGCAAGAAGTAAAATGTCTGAATTTGAGTTGCTTTATTAATCAGAGGAGGGAGGTAGTTCTTCAGTCCTGAAGGGTGGGAAAATTGTGCAAACACCTCTTCCTTCTGAAAACCAGAAGCCATGTAGCATCAATTGCACATCTTATATTGGTGGTTAAAGTTAAGGAAAATGAATGCCACTGTTTTACTACACATATATTTAGTGCATAACCTAAATTTTAAGTTAATCTAGGATGGGATTCTCTGAGAATTTTCTTTATGAAAATGTCTTGACTTTGTCTGAGTAAGGAATAAAATTTTTTTTTTAATATGTGAACATATTTGAAGAACAAGTAAAATATTTTTAGATCAATTTATGATAAATTTTGACACTATAACTGTACACAAATATTTTTTGTATATGGCCACAGTACATGCCATTTTTATGTAAAATTGTATATATTTTATCAGTCCTTTTTTGTTTTGCCATGTCAGATTGCAAGCCAAGTTACTTTTCTGTTTATTCTTTTCATTCAGTGTAATTTCACTGTTTTCCATTTAGGCTAATTCATTAGAATAATTGCTTTTGAGTTGCAGAGTCAAACGCACTCACTCTTTGTTCACAAGGCAGCATAACTAGTTGTCCTTACTGTAAGTGGCCCTTCTGGAAACCATAGCGCTTGAGAGCAATTGCTGATAGCACTGCAAAAATGCACCTTGTAAAATGAAACTCACTGTGTCCCTGTTGATTTGGTTACACATGCCACTTATCCACATGATAGTCAAGCTCCACTTTGTTATGATGATAATCTGTTCAAAGTAGTTCATGCATCAGTACTCCAACAGTGAGATTGTAATATGGCAGCACCTGAGGCCTCACATCCACACGTTGGGCAGTAAAACTCCTTGGAAGCTCTGGTTTAGGTCTTTCTAATAAATAGCCCATATTTGAATCATCTTCTGAGTGTTGAAGTGAAACACAAAACCACAGGATGGTTAGGTTTGGAAGAGGCCTCTGGAGATCATTTCACTCCACCCCCTGCCAAGGCAGGGTCACCCAGAGCAGGTAACGCAGGAATGTGTCCAGGTGGGCTTTGAGTGTCTCCAGAGAAAGAGACTCCAGGACCTCCCTGGGCCTCCTGTTCCAGTGCTCCACCACCCTCAGTGTAAAGAAGGGTTGAGGTGGATCTTCTTATGTTATAGTTTTTGGCCACTGCTCCTTGTCCTGCCTCTGGGCACCACTGAGAAGAATCTGGTACCATCCTCTTGGCACCAGCCTTGGAGGTATTTGTATGGATTGATGAGATCTCCTCTAAGTCTTCTCTTCTCTAGACTGAATAGACCCAGCCCCCTCAGTCTCTCCTCATACAAGAGATGCTCCAGTCCCTTAATCATCTTTGTGGCCTCTGCTGGAGCCTCTCCAGTAGCTCCTTGTCTTTCTTGAACAGTGGAGACCAGAAATGAAGGCAACATTCCACGTGTGGCCTCACTAGGGCTGAGTAGAGGGGAAGAATCACCTTCCTTCACCTTCCTTCAGTGATACAATACCCATTTATGATTGCTCTGTGCATATCACTGAAAGATTGAAGTGAAAAATAACCCAGATATTCAGGAATGTGTAACTATATTATAGCTGATATTACATAATCCTTTATACCATAAAATAACTACAGTTGTATAGAAGAAGAATGTGTATGTACAAATATCAATATACTTACACTTGAAAGTGCACATAAAAACATATTAGAGTACATCTATTTGCATTATTTTCTTTGGATTATTATGCTGCATTGCTTTGTTTGGACTACAACACATATATATATATATATGAAGTGTTGATAGATTTTTAAAAATGTTCTTTTTAATGCTATTTGAGGGACTTCAGACATTCGTCTTCTTGATGCAGGAGAACTAAATATGACTAAGTCTCCTCAGCAGCTGTGAAAATCTTAATCATGACTGATAAATTGTATAGTAGCTAATTCCTGAATCAGCAGAATTACTCAAGAAGCTGATTTACTTCTACTTCAGTAGAAGTAAATACTACTGCTCTACGAATCAAATTGCCTGACTGAAAAATTCTAATGTATTTGACTTCTATGAAATTACATACCTATAGTAGGTTTAAATTGTAAGGGCTAAATTTACAGACTCAGTCTGAAAATGCAATCTGACATTACAGCATTGCTTGGGGGTCTTTGACACACTTGGAGGGTTTATATTTTCGTCCTGTGATCCCTTAGGAACTTCAGCAAGACAATTTTCAAGTGTGACCAGTAACACAGACTTGTTTGGCAGAATGAACATGTTAAATCTTCAGAGGTTAAACTGCATCTACTTTCCCTCTGAGATAACTTCCTGCTGTTGAATGACTATAACTCTTGACAAATAAATTGAAAATTTGCTTTGAAATAAAACATGCCCATTTGCTGTTACTTAAGAGACAATGAACTGTTGCCTAATTTATTTTAATTTCCTTCCTTACTTTTTTACCTTTGTTTTGTCTCATTTCATCTGTCTCCTGTAGCAAATTCAACAAGTGAAAATGTTGAAAGCAAAATAATGGAAGGACTATGTATATGCAGCTAAAATTAAGATTCCAAGTTTTGTTTCAACTATTTCTTTTCTGAGGCCATAACCAACAAAAGAAATAAAGTTTATATATGCTTTCAATATAGTGCCTTTACTGTACAGACAAAATACAGTGTACTGCTAAAATATATTTAGCAGTTGTTACTCAAGATATAAGGAATAAACATTGCACTAACAAAACAGTATAAAACAGCGAATATTTTTGCGTAGTGATACATAGAAATAGTAAATAATATTAATGTGTTAATGAAGGATGATAATGGCTGTTTATAGTGCTTACAATTTCAGGGAAAATAATTCTAGTTTCTTCATACAATTCAGTTTCTAACTATTTTTCACCTTCTTATTCACAGAAGCAGAGTACACTGAACCATGCTGTGTTTAGGTCATTTAGTAAAGAATGTTTAACTGTATTTATTTTGACTGTAATGTCTAAATGTAGGGTTAGGAACCATATAAATAACTTTTCTCATTTATTTTTACTTCTTACTAGAAGGCTTTCTCCAAGATCTGCCCCTTATTAACTATTAGAGATGCCATTCATTCACAAGAGATTTAAATGTCATTGGTTAGAAACCTATTCATCCTAACTTCCAGTTTGCATAGCTTTTCTTGGCCATATATGCAGACAGAACTACCTTAGTCACTTAGGCACATTTTTCTTTCTAATGAATTTTCAGGCCTGGAAACACAAAACCCAAACAGCGACAACAAAAAACCCCTAAAAACCTGAAAATTGCATTTTTAACTCCTTTCGATGCAACATAATCTCTTTTAAATAACATTCAATTTGAACCATTGTCGCACTTCAGTAAGATATAATGCAGTTCCCATACTACAATTTTTCCATTGAAAAGAAAATGGTACTTTACTGGAAGAGGCAATATTCTCTGAAGTGCAACATTCTGAACTTGTACTCATGGTGATATTTGGTTGTTTCTCCTCCCAAGCTATGGGTGCTGTTCAGTAAATCCTTCCTACGCCGTCCCACCCTTTTCTCACTTCTAGAAAGGCAATTATATTTTCCTTGGTGTTTTGAAATCCTTGAGTGAAAACATTGCATATTAATTAGGTATTTCAAAACTTTTTTTTCCTAATTCAAAAGCTTTTTTTTTCCCTCAAATGTGAAATTAAGAATTGCAAACATATGCTATTGATGTTTCCTCACAGTCACTGGATCTGATTTAGAACTTGTAATTTGCTCCTCTGCAAGAAATTGCAGAGACTGTGATAGTCCAGGAGAGGTGTGGAAAAGAAGCGAACCAGAGTTTTATAAATATTTAATACTTTAATTACTACTAATTTAAAATACTTTTTTATTATTGGATACTAATTTAACAGCAATTAATGATTAATAAACTAAGTATTACTTTAATAATTATAATTTACACTTTAGAAATATAGGAGCCCTTAATGTCATTCTTGTACGGATTGAATTTTTCCCAAGTCCTTTTCTCAGAGATTTTATACAGTTATATAACAGTTAACAAAAAAAATTTATGCAGCTGCTTCATAAATATAAACCCCCTCTAAAAATTAATTGTTCTGCTGCTTCCATCTCAGGATATTGTGTAAGTCGAAGGTGCTGATCCATCAAAGGTTACTGAAATGGCAGCCTATATTTAAAGTTTGTTAATTGTACTGTTTAATTCTACTGGTTTTGAATGCAAGGGGTCTCTACAGAAAATCTGACTTATGCAAAAGTCAGTAAGTGGTAAACTTAGTTCGTTGGCTAAATTTGACTTAGAAGGAACAGCTTTCTTGTTTTGCTTAGACAGTCATGCATGTGATCCGTTCCAGTTCTCCAAGTCTCCTCAAATGCATCTTACTAGAGGATGACTTCTCTTAGCTTTTATTCTACTTTCCTAAGCACTGCCTGCAGAAATTGAGTAAATTATTGTACTGTGACCTTGAATGACACTGTGGACAATGTGTATTGAAGTCAGAATCGGTTTGAACCCTTGAATGAGAGTTAGCAATGGTTTAGTGGTGATTCAGCAAGGATAGTTATAACAAATGTGTATTGCTAAGTCTCTTCTAGTTTCAAAGCAGACTGTGAAAGACAGATTTTATTCCTTTTTTTAAATATGAAATGGTTACATACTTTTATTGTGGCATAATGCTTTTAATGAGATCAAATTATTTAATTCTGTGGATATGTCCTCATGAGAAATGACTCCAAGTTTGTGTTTAATATATCTGTCTTACAGAAATGTCTGCCACGGTATGCTAGACAATAAGTTAGGTACGTACTACTTGGTTCCTGTAGTACTTTAACTTTTGCTAGTCAAGGTCTGTTGGTATGAAATTTGAGATTTTAAAGCATGATTTAACTTCGCAAAAAATGGATGCTAAATACAAGCCTGTGTTTGGGATTCGGAAGATAATGGTATTTTTACAGCTACAAAACCTGTGAGACACTTTTTTCCCCTGACTTCTCTGATTTTATATCCCTGTACTTATATTTGTAATAATTTTTGCCTTTGTGCTGTTTTCAAGGGGGTCAGAAACGTTTTGTTTGACAGAAGTTAAAATACAAATTCCCAGAGAGTAGTTATCTGGTGTCTTTGGGATATTCTCACTACAGAAGAGTTAAGTCACCCAGATTTCCTCCTCAGCTTTGCCTATTTAATCCGTGTCTGCTTCCCCCATACCCCAGCATATTTCTGTCTAGGCAATCTCTTTCTTGGAGATCTGTCACAGTGCCACAAAAGGGCTGAAGAGCTTTTAGATGTAGAAGAGAACTATTTGCCCCCAGTGCTGTGAAACAAGCTGTGCTGCAAGCACACAGGACAGGCTGTACTACTCTGGAATACTATTGTCTGTCTCTTCCCATCTGCTGCAAAAAGCATCACTTCCCTTCAGTCAGATTAGAAGGACATACTATTTAAAATCAAAAAAAGAAACAATGCCCACCAGTGCTCTCATGTCTATAACTGTCTTCTTTTTTTAATTTTTCTATAATTCCTTCCGTTTGAAAATTTCAGAGTGTAGTGAATATTAGTTAAGTCTTGGCATTATCCTTAACAGGTAATTTTTTTTTTCCCCCACAGCTGAGCAATATGAATGTCCCTAGAAATCTAGACAGCTATCAGGGACAAATTGAAGAATTCTTACTAAGAAATTACACATGAATTTATTTTTGGGCAATCTCTCAGTGACAGGAGATGTCTATCTCAACAATAGCCTTCCAGTCAAACTCAAACTGATGAACTGAATTTCAAAGTTTAACAGATCTTTTGCTTTTCACCTCATTAGTTATGACACTGCTTAAAAACAAACAAATAATACCCTGCCAACCAACCCCCAAAAGCAATTGAGTTTTATTGTCATATGGAAATGTAATCTTTTTAGTGTACTACATGACCATATCCTGCTGGTGCTGACATAAGATAATTCTAGTAGTGTAGGTTAAATAAACTAAGAAAATTACTTAATGGTATTGGAAATATCTCACTTTGAGAGTTGTACAATTGAAGGATATTTCCATTCCTGAATGCTACAAATGATTCTGGGTTACATACTTTTCATTAAATCTTTTACTTACAGATTCTTCAAACTTGTCTGGTTTGAGAGTCCCAGAGTAGCAACCTGAGAGGAAGAGCAAATCTGCAAGGAGAACTGTGCTCAGGGAGGTTTAGAATTTAAAGGAAAAAAAAGGTATACTAATGCATATATATATACTCTACTATACTATATATTATACTATAGATATATGTTACTTATACTATAAATATATTATCTTACTTATACTATAGATATATTATCTTACTACAAAGTAATGTGAAACTGAAAATGGATTATCTGAATTAGAATTCTACCAGAAGAAAAACGTTCTTTCCGTTTGACACTAAGTAGCTAATATGAGATTAAAATAGGCAAACAAAACAAAAATCAAAAAAATTAAATGTATGATAAATTTGGTAACTGCTATTTTAATTTTTAAACAACATAATTTATAGGTCAATGTCATAAAATTTCTAGTCCATAGCAATTTTGTGCTTCTCAAATCTACATTTGAAATCATAACACTTGGTTGAATAACTGCATATTAAAAACAAAACAAACCAACCAACCAAACAAACAAAAAAACCCACAAAAAACCAAGTCCCATATTTCAGTCTTGAGTATTGTTTTGTCTTCTTGTTGTGCTGTGATTGATGTTATTTATTCCAGACTTTGTCTGAATAAGTGTGTTCATACACGTGCAGAGGAAGAAATGAAAAATGCACTATGTGTGCAAACAAATTAAAGCTGAAAAAACCAGGAAATATGTAGTGACCAAGGTTAAATGCTATACCTTAGTAACTTTCTATCAATGTTTTTACTTAAAAAAAAAAGTCAATGGATTTCTCTTGAGCAGCTTTCAAATTTTAAGTTTTCAGAACCTTTTTTTGAGAATTATGAAAAGTATTCTAGGGGTTTTGTTTCTATATAGTGATCTAAAAGAGTCATTGAATACTTCACTGAGAAGCAAACTACTCAGAGAACAGTAAAGCAGAATGAAGTATCCTAAAACTATAAGGAATTGAGAGAACAAGTAGGACAAATAATGTTTTCTCCATTCATTGCACATGCATGAGCAAAGCTTGTCTTTGTTAAGTACAGGAAGTATTTTGCTCATATTTTTCTGACTTCAGTGGAAAGGTTGACTTCTAGATCTTAAGCTCTAGAAGAAAACATTAAGAAACTTTTTAAAGATGGAAAACCCTTTTGCTTTAGCTTAATATCACCCTTCTCTGGCTGCTGTTTGTTCTGCCCAAGTCACATCCTGGGGCAAAGTAGATCATGGCTGAGCTGCAACCACTCCATCAGTCTTTAATTCCCAACTGCTAAAATCCTGTGCAACCTCGAGGCAATTTTTTTAAGGGATTAATCCCTTGTCAGACTCATGGTTTAACAGCTTAGATTTTTGTAATGATATTCTCTATCTCCATGCTTCAAAGTAGGCAGATTGTTTACTAAACAGATTAAAAACCAAGAGAGAGAAAACTGAGCCAAACCTCTAGTCTTATGATTACACCTACTCTTCTAAAAATTAATGCTAAATGTTTACATGGATTCAAAAAGAAACTGGAAAAATCAGGGGGAAAAACGTCAAGTGAAACAGGACAAGAACAAGGGACCACCTCAGATTTGGAAATCCTCTGTGATGTTGGAGGCTGTACAAGTATCCTGGAAAAATATCTGGTTTTAGCCTTTGATTCTGGAAGAATTCACTGCTGCATAGAAAATCAGGTCAAGCAGATCTGACTCCTCTGACTGTTCCTCTGATTTCTCTTATACATGCTCTCACACAAATTTTAACATGATTGAATGTAGAAATATAACATTTTTTGTGTTTCATAATATTTGTGACAAAGTGGAATTTCTCCAATTCCACCCCAGCTTCAGGTCAGTAACTATATGTCAATACACCAGATTTTTACTTGCTTTAATGCTGTAAGAATTTGGAATATTTAGATTTCCAGTACTAACCTTGTTCTTAAAAGCAAAACCACATTGATGCTGAATGGAAAGATCTGGTTCTTTAACTAATTCCAGTATTTAAACTCATTAGTAGGCTTGGATTTTCAAAGAGTTCGGACAGTTGGAACCACAGGGAAACAAACAAAAAGGCTGTATATTGGTGGGAAGAGAAGAGATATCTTGTATTAATATAGTTAAAAGTGTTTGAATTGTCTATGCTGATGATACCCAAAAATATTAACGTGAAAAAAACCCTGAGAATATACTAATTTGTTAAACTGTTGAAAATCCTAGGAAGTTTTAGAAAATTCAGGGGTAGGGAGAGAGTTACTGCCCTTCTAAATATGAACTCTATTTGCCAGCTGAAGACAAAATGTGTAATTCAATACAAACCGAAAAATAACTGTGCTGAACATTCAAATCTAGTGTTGAATATTTCTGCTTTTAAAGATGATTTCACAAAAGAGTGGGATACTAGGAACACATTTAATAAATAATAACTTTGAGATTTGGAGACTCCAAAGTTTGTATCACTCGGAAATCCACCTGAACAATCTGGAAAAGGAAAGAAAATCTCTAAAAAGACACTTTGCACACAATGCTCTGCAGGGTAGAATTCATACACTGAGTCAAACCAAAAATCTGGGTTTTTTTAAGTAATCTGAAGAGAACACCTGCAAATGACCCTCTGTGGAGTTCTAGTTTTGCCCTTACATTGAAAAGAAGCAGTGTTACGTTGCAGAGCATGTTGCAAAACTATCTTAAAATCAATAACGTGCTACAAGTATATCTGGGCGCTTTTCTTTAAAAGTCTTTGATTTAGAATTCCCATCATTGCACCCCATGCTCAGCCATTAGACCACCAAATGGGAGATGGGAAGTGCTGGGTATTGCTGAACACCTGAAAAAAGAAATTGAGTAGCTCACTACAAGGTTGCTCAGTGCAGGTGTTTGTGTAATTATGATGTATTAGAAAAACTCTTTGTTCAATAGCCTTCAGGCTGCCTGGAGAAAAATTCCAGAAGAGGCAGAATGTTTAACAGAGATGAATACATGTGAGCAAGACTGCAGCAATCACCTTTTTAGAGGGAATAGGGACATCTTACTTTCACAGGTCAAGGCACCACTCGCTTGAAAGTGGTTCTTGCATGCAAAGTAATAGACACTATGGCTTCTTTCTCCACCTCCATCATTAGCAGGCAAGTCAGAAAAGAGCACTCAAGACAGACTTAGTATTTGAGCAATTGCTGCAAAAAAAAAAAAGGCAGAGGAAAAATGCAACAGTTGTTCCAGCAGCAAAGGGTGTCTTTGAGACTGTGTCACTAGGATCCATTATATCTGTGCTGAGGACAGGGGAAACACTTGAGTTAAAGTATTCTGGGAGTAGCAGAATGCTAGCCATTTATTTATGTTAAAATGCAGTTTAATTGTGATTTTATAGGCATGTGTAGCCACAGGCTGGCCTAAGGAGAACATTAACAGCCCTCACCTCAATAAATACAAATGTTGGAGTGTAGAATGAACATGTCAATACAATTTGTACTCAAAGTCTTGCTCCTTAGAAGTCACAATAACTAGATGAAACTGTCTCCAAGTTATTTAGAAGACATTTAAAATAATTTAATCATAAGAAAATGTCAGAGTATTTTTGCAATCAAAACTAGAACCCACAACCTGTGCACCTTAAGCACCTTTAAGGACATTACACAAAATCTCCAATCATAACATGCTTCTAAAGTAAGGTGATATGTATTTTTAGCCCCATTTCACAGATGAGAAGCAGAAATGCAATAACTAGAGATAAACCACACAAGATCATAAAACCACTTTGACTGAAACTTTCATGCACCCAATCTTTTTGCTTCTGACACACGAGAAAGGATGGGGTGTCACCTCTCTGGTTATTTCTTTTTGCCTTTCCTCACCCTGCATTTGAGCTGGAGGCTGTCATTTAACATTGTAATAGTAGCCTACTAAGGCCCCTTTTCCATGATGCAGATTAGTCTAATTTGAAACTCACTGAAAATCCAAAGCATTATATGGCAGCAAATTCCATTGTATTGATTGTATAGAAAAAATATGTATTTATGTCTTAAAGTTTCCATCTACTAACTTAGCATGTCTTAATTTTGATGTGAAGAAAACATAAATTAATAATCATTATTTGCTTTCTGTTCATGATTTTAAATACTTAAGAGCTCACTTTGCCAAGCCAGTGACAGTGTCTGTTTAGTTAGGAAAGCAATCCATACCTTTGTTTTGATTTAGCCCTGCCTTTTTTACACTCCTAGTTTTTATTAGGAGACTGAAATGAATTTGTAATTCAGGTTATGACTATACTGTGACTGTACATAATGCCATGATGATGGTCTCTTTTAATCTCTGTTCTTTTCCTTAGCTGCTTTTGTTTTCTTCTGCTTAGCCTTTGCCCATCACTGAGTATTGGGTTAGTAACGTTTTCCTAGGATTATGGACAATGCCAATTGAATATCTTTTCTGAATGACAACATCTTGCTTAGTGACCATTACTCTCTATTTCTAATGAAGAGCTTTTCCCCCTGTGCACATTGCCTTACCCCTACCCACAGTAATGTTCATTGGCTCCTTGTCCCATAGTTGATCAGTACCTTGAAATCTGCTACAACTCTTAGCAGGCACTTTTCATCATTATTATTTTAAAGAATTTTTGTATCATCAGAACACTTAGTCACCTCATTATGCACTTCTTTTTCTAGATCATTTATGTTGAGCAGTAGATATCTCAGCAGAGCTCCCTGAGGGACTCCACTGTTAAACCTCTACTTTTGTTGAAGCTGATCACTTAATCCTACTATTTAAGCTATTTATTAATTCATGAGAAGACCTCCCCTCTTGTCCCATGACAGCTGAATTTCTGATGAGTTGAGATTTTATCCTAGGCCATAGTTTTTTTAAATTCTTTACAGCTACTAACAAAACATTTTCCTACCTAATATCAAAGTTCTAGGCCTATATATTATGATACTAAAGTAAAAATAAAATGCAACCCCCTTCCTCTGCAAAACCCCAGCTGATAACAGCAGAAACACATTTATAATGCAAACCTTGTAAGTTTTAACATTTTAAATTATGTGGCAAGAGGTTCAAAATCAAATTTAAGTTAGCTACCTACACCATGAAGAGTCTTCTTTGATGTATTCCTTGACTTTTTCTGGTTTACCAGTGAGTCATTTTTCTGCAAATTAGAGATGAAATAAAGTACGAGAAGAAGTTATCAGGCTGCACTGTTAATGGTTGCTTCTGTGGAACTGAGTTCATTTTTGAAAGCACAATTTACAGTTCTTAAAAGCGAGGTTGTAATATGATAATTGATGCAATGCTGTAATACCATTTGGTCCCACTTGAGAGAGAAAACTTAATATTAAAATATTTCTGACTGACAACATTGCCATTTATCTTCCTAGCAGGAGTCAGGTGAGAACAATGAAGTGAGAAAAGCTCTCTGTGCTCCATCCATATCAGCTGCCATCACCCTTAAAACAAATGATGTGAGTATCCACAATAAGATTGTGTTCTCTCAAATTTTTGGATTTCAATACCCATAGTGGAGCTTCAATACACTGATAGGATCTGAAAAGTTCTCTGGGTCTGACACACTGTGGACTAGGGAGAAAAAAACCAAAAGCTTAGACATCCCAGGTGTCATCAATTCAATCACCAAAATTAGACGGCTGTTATGTAAATTATGCAAATATGTGACTCAACCTCTTCGTTCATATTTGAGGAATGAAATATTTAATGATGTTGACATTTTTAATTATCATCAGGCCTCTGAGTTAACTCCTAAGTGGGATCAGTGTTATTACAGGATCTCTGCAGACTCTGGTGGACATCTCTTCACCACATCAGACTTCATTGAACATGTTTGTGTTAGATGTATTTGAAAATCTGAGAAGATGGACAACAAAGAGAGAACTTTTCAAAATCACCAAACAGATGAATTATTAGGATCTGTGAAATTGGTCTATTCATTAACAGTGGTCAAAATCTGACCATATAATGATGAATGCTTTTCCCCTATCTTTTCCCATACCCCAAGACTACTTATGCTGTGAGTTTCAAAGAAAATCACCAAACTACACGATTGTGATGAAAATCTTATGACAAGAGAAATATCATGACTGTGAAACTTTTTAATTTAAATATATTTGTCTATCTCACATCACTAAACTATATAGCTCCTTAGATTTACTTAGCAGGCAGAAAATAAGAGGGAAGAGATAGGCCATTCCAAAAATTTAATTTCAGCTCCGTCATTGACATGCCTCACAGAAATTTCCTGATAGGTAAATCTTAGCTTTTCCATCAGCAGAAGAAGGATAACGGTGCTTAACTAATTCACAAAGCCAGTGATATTATTGCTGTTGTTTGTCCTATTTTGTAAGTAGATGTAATCATGTGTGTTACACAGAACTTTCTAAGAGGAATCTACCTATCTAAATAGAGATCTTAAAATCCTGAGGATTAATTAATTTATGTTTGCATAGTTCTTTGAAGCTGTGGAACACTATATAAATGCTAAATATTATCTACTCTTAACCATTAACTATGACTTTCAGTAGGTACTGCACATTGCAGTGCACACTATCACTACAGCCCCAGTCCTTCTGTAAAACTCACAGAATCATTAATTTTCCTGCTAACATTACTTTTAATGTATAGAAACTCTCCATCTTCCTTCAAAGTAGCAAAACAGCAAAGAATGATGCAAGAAAGCTGTCTGTTTACTGTAAAAATCCTCAAAACCAGCAAAAGAATAATGCAAAGATATCTAAAATGTGTATATACCCTTATGTATATAAATATTCAGCTTCTCTTATTCAAACTACACATTTTTGTAGGAAAATGTACAACAAAAAAAAGGCAACTGAAATCTTTAGCTTCTACTTCATTAGTAGCAATAATTGATTTCATGAATTCTCCATTATATTAAAAAATTTTATAATGTCCATTTGTACTGAGAATGGAGAATCAACAGAAAGGGCATTTATGGTCCATTAATTTATTAGACAGTGAAAACATCACTTTTTTATCCTATTTTTAAGAATTAAGTAATTTAAATGCTCAGGTCATTATCCTCCAGAGTGTGGGACTGTATCTAAACTGTCCACCTCTATGTTTCTGAGCCTTCAAGTCCAACTTCATACCCTAACTACATCCTGAGTCCTCCTTGAAGTGAGATCCAAAAAGGCACCAGCCTTTTTCTCCTCTGCTCACCTGCTCTTTTTCTAGATGGAATCTTAGGCACCAAATCTCTTTGGGACTTGAGGGCAAAGTTCTAGGAGTATCAGTCTGGGTTATTAGGAGGGAGAGGCATGTCATGACACAGACCTATCACTGAGTGTTGGTTTGGCCTTCAGTGGTGTTATTTGCTTAAAAACAAGAAATGAGAATGATTTTCAACTGCATGTCACTGGCAGAAGAAGCCAAGTCATCCCTTAGCAGCTTTGAATCAAGGAATATCTGGAAATGATCCTGTCACACAAAAGTCAAGGGGGGATTGAAAAATTGTTTGCAAGATTTCCAAGGAAAATAGAATGAAAGAGCCCCTTTTATTTCCAGCTGAAGGATGGTGCACCCAAGTGTAGATCCCTTTGCTGCAACTTGAGCAATTCACGGAATCTCTGCTATTAATTGTGATGTGAGTTTTCCACTCTGGTTTCTTCACAGGGGCATGAAATTGTCCTCTAGCAATGCTACTTGTATATATCTGAGAAACTAAGGCAAATCTTCTTTTTCTGCTAATACTTCTCTCCCTTGGGATCATCTTCTGACACATTGCAGAGACAGATTTCTTGGTTCATCATTTCCTTCCCCTGACTGAGAAAAAATGTCAAAGATTTACTCTATATAAGACCAAAATACCAGTCCCTGGTATCCTGGCTGTACAGTGTGTTTCTATCACATCCTTTCAGAAATATACTAAAGTGTGGCTTAATCTCATGAAAACAGGTAATTTGGCCATGGGTGATACAGTGTGAAGGGTATCCTGAAAATTTTGATTGCTCCCCATTTTATTTATCTTGGTGGAGCAGATTAGAGGCTTTACAGATGGCAATCATTCTTCACATTAGCTGTCGAGCAAGGAAGGAATGAAATCTGCTCTATAAACTTGAAGGCCTCCTTATCTGCTGCTGTAACTCAACTTTCTTCTCTCTTTGCAAAGTTAAGGGGACCCCTACTGAAATTCTGTAAAGCCAAGCAGAAGGGGAAGAACCTTCTTGGGTCCCATAATAATTCTCAGGGCAAATCTTATCACACGTTATTCGGCTCCTTTAATGTTTTCAGGATTAGAATTTGGTTAACAACAGCAAATACTTAAATGACACTGTTTAAGTAACTACTTTGTGATAATGATGGTTATCAGGGGTGTTGATAAGCACATATTCAGGCTGAAAAAATGTATCCATATTCTAAAACATATTGCCCTTACTTAAAAGCAGGAAGTATTTCTTCTTTTTATTAGTGATTGCATTACTCGCTAAATTAATGAATACATAAAGTAATAGTAACAAACAATAACTAGAAAAAATATTATTGTCTTTTTCTCTTATACTTTCTAGTAAACTAGAAGGAAAGAAAGTAACAAATCAGTAATCAACAAGTAGATTTCTGTTTCTTCACTGGTACTTGTCCTCATATAGTGATAACTAGATAAACCATCCAGCTGTTCTTTCTTGAAATTAATGAGAGCTTTTTGTACAATTGGGATTTTTGTCTTGGTGGTTTTTTCCTACAAATCCTTATTTTTATACTTTTTTTTTTTTCAAAATAATCTACACCCACATTTACCCAATCTGCTGCCACTTTATACAAATCTAGCTAGTGAATCCTAGTGGTAATGACAATTCTATCAATGTAATAGAAACCAAATCAAAAGATTTCTTCTCTATTTAAATCCCTTTAACTTTTTTTTTTTGTTATCTGTTTTTGCAAGTGAACGCCTTATTTACCTTTCTTCTTTTCCTAATATCAGTGATTGTGAATGTGTATACGTGCAAGTTCTAGTTTTTAACTGCAATTTTAACACAGCTTGTATGCTGTTCTTTGGGTATTTTTCCTTTCATTTCTATTTTGAAGCTGCATCGCAATGTTAAAAAAATCCTCGTGTTCAGAAAGAACAGTACTGAGTTGATATATCTACATTCTTATAACATTCACAGCTTATAAAATACTGGCCTTGTGATTACTACTCCTTGAATAACCACATTCAAGTCCAAGGCATTGGAAGGAAACATGAATCATATATCTGACTACAGCATTTCAGTGAGTCAGTGAAAGGCTGACTGGTTTATGCCCCAAAGCCCATGGATTCAATAGATGTCTTTCATTTAAATGACTTTTAGGTCAGATCTACTGTAGCTGCACAAACACTGAAAAATCAACAACATTCTTTAACCAGACTGAGTAGCCTGCTTAAGATGATGAAGTATTATATATTATGTAACTAAATCTGTAAGAAGTGCCTGGGTTCAGTTGCCTATTTAAACAAAATCAAAGGTAACCTGAAAGAACTCAAATGTACAGAAAGCTGTCTGAAACTATCTGAGTATGTTAACAGCAAAACTGTCACTTTCATCACTGAAGCAGAAATTATGGGGTTTAGGAGGAGGTATTTAACACTTTATCTATACCTCAGGAACATAAACCTTGTTCAAAGACTTTCTGCTTGGTCACACATATTTATTTTATGAAAGATTCATGTGTATTTTGTTAATACGTTCTATTTTGCTGCATTAGAGAAAAGTGTGGGTGGGAGGTACAAGGAAGAAATCTTTCCAAAGATATCCCTTCTTTAACTCCACTCCCGGCTTTATCTGCAGGCCTTGGCTATTTTGAACATAATTTTTTTTTTTTTCGCAACAGTTGCTTTCTCCTTATTCCCTAGCCATGCCTCTCCCTGACTGCATTTCTGTCTTGGGACCTGTTTTGTTTTGTTGGGTTTTTTTGTTTGTTTGTTTTTTGTTTTGTTTTTTTTTTTTTTTTCTGTGGACTAGATGTCTGCTTTGTTCATATTACTTGCTGTTTTAGAATTTTTCTAGGTCAGCAAACCTAGAAGAAATGATAAAACTTTGTCTTTGGGGAAAGCTCTGAGTTCTTAGAGCTGACCCTACAATGAGAATATCAAAGTCAGTGACAGGCCAAAGGAGTAAAGAAGATATTGTGGAATTGACTTGCTTTGATGGTATAATATAAAAAAGAAAATAGAAGTTGAACCAAGCACAAAACACTTGTCAAAAAGCTTCACAAATCCAAAACTCAGTTCCTTTGAATATTACTGAAGCCATCCTTCATATTACTACGTGGTTTTCTAAAACTTTCCAACAATTCTTTTTTTTGCTGCTAATCTTCAGGAATGAGGTAGTCTGGTATATTCCTCTGCACTGGTGCTGCACACCATTGTCCCATGGGGAGTCAGGTGGATTTTAAGACTGTTGGTGTTCTTTCTTACATTTACAGTTTTTAAGTCTGTGAACATTACTGAAGAAAATCTGGGGATAAAGGCACTCTAAAATCAAGCTTTTGAGCGTTCTAGAAAGGCGACGTCAGAGGCAGCTGAGCAGCTCAAAGAGCCGTGCCTCGTGATTCTTTTCAACAATTCCCATGAAAAGCACGTCTCTGCAAGGCGAGAAAGACAGGATAAATGCACTCAGAATAAAAGCGAGGACTAAAGAATAATCTGTCAGGAAGAGAAACCTGTTTTTCCTAACAGAGTCGCAGTCCTCACCCAATTCCATTCAGCAGCAGCAGGGCCATCTTTCTCTCCTCAGACAGCCAGCAGTGAGGCTCCAGTTCAGTTTGCAAAGGCAGAAATGAGAGGGAACAATGCTCAGATCATTAAAGAAATGAACTCTGCAGCACAGAAGGGAGACAATGAGGCCCTCTCTTTCACGGGAGTGGATTCCAGCGTACGAAGACTGAATAACAACCTCAGATCTCGACACGACCAATGGAAACCTGGGCTAGAACAAGCTCGCTGCAAAGGCAAAGCACTTAGCAGCAAAAGTGAAGGATGGAGGGAAAAGATGTGCAGATCAAATGTAGGCTTTTGCTGGAGCAAAGGCATCCAGAACTGACGTGATTTCCCTGTCACTGATGCTCGACTGACTAAGAAAAGAAGCATCCCAAGCCCCGCTGCGAGAGAAAAGGAGCTCGTAAAGCCCCCCAGGCAGAAGTGCCATCCAGCTCAGGTGCACTGCTCACTAATTGGTTGAGTTAGAGTAGGGAATAATGGAATTATAAACACTGTATTTGTTAATGGGAAAAAATAAAAAAACACAGCTCAGTGTTTCAGCTCATGGCATAGGAAGTGCAAAAACTTAAATTTGACTACAGCCTCTTTCACAAATCTCTTGTGTACTCTACTTTAATCCTCCTTGTCGTTTAGGGAATGGGGACAGGTGACAACTTGCCACATGTGAGTAAATATGTCCTTTAGGTGTTATAAGCTGTTCAGAAAATAGGACAGTGATAAAAGTCATGAACTATATTGCAGGAGGGTTTTTTTTGTAATATGGCATAGGGAACATTCATATCCAAAGTCTAAAGAGTAAACATCACAATTTTTCTGAGAAAAAGGGGTGTTTCTTGACCTGAGAATTCAAAATTTTCCCTCCAGTAAATCTGGGATCATGCACAGAAATCTTTAGGGAAAGAACATCCAATAATGGTTATTAAAAAAGCCCAAAACCTTACCCTGCCTATATTCTCTTTTCTTTTAAATCTGTGAATGGTAGATATACTTAGGAATGTGTGCTTTTTACATCCTGTTAATATATTTTGCAGTTCAAGGAGAGCAAATCTGCCTTTTAAGCTATCACAAGAAAATAATTTCCCTCCACAAGATGGCTCCCACAGTGAGAAACACAGGGCTCTGAAGATTTCCTTTTTTAGTTCTTCGGAAAGTAATCCCAGCTTATATAGTTTATTCTATCTACTTTTAGCTTCTGAGGATTGATATTCATTAAAAAACATTTTTCATGCTGAAATTATTCTATGGGGCAAGATAGATAACTTCATTATTGTGATTGCTCACAATATGTGGCAAATTTCTTGAGTCCTATTTTTATTGGTTTTGCCAAATGTGTATTTTTTTTACTAAAAAAATCTAATATGAGTGGCCATTTCATGCCAGGGATATATAATAAGAACTCCCCACTGAAATCAATAAAGAACTGTGACTGAGAATCAATAGTAACATATGATCCAAGTTGTTTTATTCTAGAATATTCTATGACAGTCTTTTGGGATGCAATAGCAAAAAACAATTCTGGATATTAGCTTCATAGACAGACTATATTTATGGTCTATCAGTCATAGAGTTTCATGGAGCTTACCAGATTAAAGGGAAAAGAAAAATCTAAGAAAATACATAAAACCAAATCTGTAGAATTAAACCCTTCTGAACACGTGTGCTCCTTGTTCCTGATGCTCCAAAACAGTTCTGTGCATTAAAACATTATATACAAGCTTGAAACTGTGAAAGAAGGTGGAGCCACATTATTTGGCCTTGTTTTGCTCTTGATAAAGAGCATCCACAAAGGAGACAACGATGTACCTTGGTCATATAGCTGAGTCCTAACATTCTGGTTTTGAGCCTTGAGCAGCACAAACCAAGTTTTTAATACTTGTGGCTAATAAGGTGTTGGCATAACAGCAGTACCTGGGGTTCTCTGCCATTGACAGATCCATCTATAGAAGATGTACTTGCAGTGGTGTGAACATCTATCTCAAAAGAAAGTGGGAGGCTGAGGATAAAATGCTTGTTTTGTTTACCTGCATCTCATTTTGGCTAAAAGTATGGTTAAGTGCCCAGTGCTGCTGCCTTTGCACATGCTAAACAGTTTTTCTGTGCTTAATCTCAGGAGGATATTTTCCCTCTGAATGACAACTGTGTAAAAAAATTTCTTCTTTTGAGCTTATAAATAGATTTTTGGAAAAGGAAATCCCACCTTAAAAACAAAACAAAACAAACAAACAAAATACCCAAAACCAAGCAAAACCAAACCAAAACAACAACAAAAAATACCTCAAGAAAACCGCAAGTATTTTTATTTGCTTTGGTTTTGCAACAAAAAGGAAGATGCAGGTATTTGCACCTTTCAAGAGATAGTTATTGAAAATGATTACAGGTTATTTATAAGTTCAGGAGGATTTATTATAAAATGGGTGCTGATGTTTCCTCTGACTCAAGTTGCCTTCTATTTAACTGACATATAAATGAGCTTTAATTAACCTGTTTGAAAATGATAGAGAAATAGAGAAAGACCCAGTGCCAATTTAATAACTGATGTCCCTATTATCCATGCCTGCAGGAAAGCCTGTGGGAGAAAGAAAAAAAATCCCTGGGCGTTTTGTGATGTTCACCTTGCGATTCTTTGCCCCCCCAGGCCTTCTGTATTCAAAAATCTGTCATGAAGAAATGCTGCAAATCTCTAGTTTACATAGGATGTATAACCATAGTGTTTGTTGGAGCTTGGGGGGCTTCCAGCAAAACACAGTTTAATTGGAAAATGCCATTTCATTGAACCTACAATCTTTTACTCCAGATTTCCACAGCTGAGCAAATATCCAGTGGTCTTAACCAAGAATCTGACAAGAACATCAGTTTTACTGAACACTGTAAGGATTGGGAAGGTTTGTGAAAAAAACCAACTTTTTTATTTTTCTGTGAATGGGAAATGCTGCATTTCACCTCAGTCTAGAAATTACAGAGGAACTAACTATCACCTGCCTTATCTTTTTACTGTCTTTACTGGCTACCCTGGGTTAATATTTGTAACTAGTGTGTTCCCCACATAGTAGGGGAAAGTTAGAAGCTAGAAATTACTTCATTGAAAAAACACAACAAACAGCAAATAGCTGGAGTGATATATAATGAATGGGGGCTTTCCCTTTGTGTATCACATACATATCAGCTTTATTAGTATCTTAAAAGCTGAGACTGTGTAGTACAACAAAGAAATGGGCTCAATGCATGTCCTGAATTGGACTCTAATTACCAGAAATGTTAATATATGGAGAAAGCAAAGAATTAAACTTTTGCTAAGATTTTGTTCAAGGAGTGTCACTGAAGAAAACCTTCTGTAAAGTTTGTTTCCTTATGCCTAGTGATACTGTCAGTAAGAGACATTTGTAAAGCTTCATCTGAAAGGTGCAAACATCTGTTTTCTTTACTAATAGATCTGTCCACCCAATGGACTTATATCTAGAGGAAAATCATATGAGACTTGTGTTCTGCTTTGAAAGTACTGTGGAAGAATGAGTGGGAAAAGGTAAGACAAGGGAAAGAAAGGAAGAAGTAATTGAAAGAGTTAAATTACACACCTTTTATATCATAAGGTATTAGCTTATACTAAACAGTTACAGAAGGTGGAAATAGTTTTTCCCTGAGTCTATGATAACTTCACAATTTCAAATACTAAAAAAATCCTCAGAGAATTAATTCCTGTGAAGATAATTTTTAATTTTTTTTTTTTTTTAACTAATAGAAAGTGTAATTCATTCACAAATAAAGTAAATGGAACTTGACAGTTGAGAGAGCTACATCTGAAACATTAATTGTACTTTGTATATTCTGTACTGACACCTCCTTGGACACCTCAGGCTTCATTACACTTGGACTCCAGGGAAAAGAAGTTCCTGGGTATTCTAGAAAGCACTTGACGAAAAACACAGGTCTGTTCCAAGTATAAGGGCAGGTTTAAAAAAAAAAAAAAGGAAAAAAAAAAGGACAAATTCAGTAGAGATCAGTTTCTCAGTGATTTGTATGTTTTCCTGTGGAGTATGTATGTGAGGTCTTCTGGCTCCTTTTGAATAACTGTCATCTCAAATCCCTAACACTGGGGGAAAAAAGAAAATCTACAAATATGTCGTAGGAAGAGTTTATGAAGTTGTAGTTTCATCATCTATTTCTAAATTAAACAATAGACCTCCTTGAGCCTTTCAGGCAATTCCATCGTGGGGAATGTGAAAGACAGTTTTATTCACTCTGCTGGGGTTAGAGTTGTCCTTTTTAAAGACAGACCCATATCCAATACTGTGCTGGTTTTGGCTGGGGTAGAGTTAGTTTCCTTCAGGGCAGATGATAAGGAGCTGTATTTTGAATTTGTGCTGGAAACACTGCTGATAATTCAGGGATGTTTTCATCATAGCTGAGCAGTGATTTCTCATTTCTACCACCTGTTCCCTTCCTCACCCCATCAGTGAGTGGGCTGGGGGGACACGAGGAGTTGGGAGGGGACACAGCCAGGACAGCCGACCCCAACTAACCAAAGGGATATCCCAGATCAAGCTGGGGAAGAAGAAGGAGCCGGGGGGACATTTGGGGTTATGGCATTTGTCTTTCCAAGTCATTGCTAGGGGTGATGAGAGCCTGTTCTCCTGGGAATGGCTGAACACCTGCCTGCCCAGGGGAAACGGTGAATTGATTCCTTGCTTTGCTTTGCTTGTGTGCACAATTTTTTGCTCTTCCTGTTAAACTATCTTTATCTCAACCCACAAGTTTTCTAGATTTTAACCTTCTGATTCTCTCCCCCGTCCTGCTGGTGTGGGAGTGAGCAAGAGGCTGTGTGGGGCTTGGCTCCTGACTGGCGATAAAAACCATGACAGTCCTTTTGGGCACCCAATGTGGGACAAAGGGTTCGAGATAATTGCAGATTTGATTGGAACGTGCTAGGTAGAATTTATACCTGTTATTGATGTTCAGCTGTTAATGGGTGGCTCCTGTGCTTGCCATGGCCTCGCCTGCCTGCCTGTTTGTTAGTGTGTTACTCTCTAGTGCTTGTTAGTAGCTGATTCTTACTTTCTTTGCTTGCTGTAGGGCTGTGCTGCTGATCACCTCCCTCTGCTGTGCCTTTGCAATGGCAAACAGCCAGAGCTGCTGTCCTGGACAGGCTGGAACTCCGGTGTGAACTGCAAATGCCTATCCTTTAACAGGAACTACAGGGGTTACTCTCGAGTCAGTGAGCTACACTAAGTACAGGAGATGCCAGCAGTGCCCACTGCAGATTGAATTCATCAACTAACTGAGGCAAGTCTATGTTCATACAAACAAGTTCTGATGACGCCCTGAGAACAGTGAACTGCTGGAGAGATTTAAAGGTATTTTATCTGGCCCTTTGAGACAAATAGCAGGCTGTGAGGGAGGAAAAGTATTTTCTCTCAATTTATGCTCAATTAAAATAAGTTGAAATATATGGCAAGTATAAAATAATTTCCTGTGTATTCTCCAGAGATCAATTAACTAGGAGTCTTGAAAACTTTTATTAAAAAAGGGTATAACAAAGATCTCTCCTCACATCACTCTTTGCTTTTCTTGTGAATCCTCTGTACCAATGATTTAACATGTATCTCCATAATTCCTGCATGAATTTAATGATCTTTCTCATCATACAGAATGTCAGTGTGTCATAACTTGTTGTAACTAAGGTTAGTGGCCTACTGTATGCAGCTATACTCACATATATGAATGTCTATTCAAATATATATATGTCTATATTCATGCATACAGAAATTACCTCTTTCCCCGGTGTACCTCCCATAATGCACATTTCATGGCTGGATTTCTGTGGAGGGAATAAGAATCACCACTGATTTAAAATGCCTTCATTTTGACCTATAAGTCTCAGCTAGATCTACCTGAAGAAAAAAACCCTCCAATTTACCCAGAAATATATAGATTTAGTACCTTTATATATTTGGTTGCTTTCATTTTGAGAATAATCATTCAAATGATATCAAGGTGTGCAGACAAATATTTCAACACACAAAATTAGAACATAAGAGATTCATCCACAAACTTGTACAACAATTATTTTTCTGTTTCCTTTAAGCTGGCACCTTTTTAGTCGAATGTAATAAACATCCACAGTCAACAGCTAAGATAATATTAACAATATCCTGTTCCAGTTTACCAGTTGTTCCATATCTTTCTCTTTTATTGCATATTTTTATTAGAAATACAGTTTCAAAAACGGAACACATTTTGCAGATTTTTTAAGAAAAAAAAACAATAGCAAATTTCTTCTTATGAAACTTCTTGATTTCCAATTTTGATGTACAGCAGAGAAGCCAGTAGAAACCAATTTTTTACAAAGTCAGAGTCCAGATAAACGGAGTTCAGTGCTGCAATAATTTGCTGAAGCCACTTCCTGTTCTGTTCTCAACAGAAAAAAAAAAATTGCATCTGAAGTCAGCCAGGGAGTAGACCATTGAAAGTGCTTGTTGCATTTTTAATTTGATGTCTTCATTTATTTACAGCAACCTGTAAGACATACAAAGGTGCTTTCATGGGATAAAGGGGCCTCAGGAAGTCTCTTATCCAACCTTGTATTTATGGCATATCAGCTTTGTGGTCAGATTTCGTTGCTCAGGGTTTGATCCACTCAGATCATAAAACCCCCCAGAGAAGGTACCTGCAGTATCTCAGGGAAATGTGCTCCAATGCTTTCTTGTCCTTAGAGGGAAGAAGAAAAAGTTCCTCCTTATATCCAGTAGGACACAAGTCTTCTAAAATTGTATATACTTTTCAGTGTTTCAGAACTCACTGCTATTTTTAACCCATTGATCACAAAAGCATTGAACAGGTAAACCAACTCCATACCAGAACACTTCTTCTGGATAGATAAATTTTTTATTGGTTGTTTGTCTTTGAACCCATGTATTCAGAATTCTGTGCTTCATGTCTTAATTTTGGAGAAAATACATGGCTATAAAAACACATTTTTGTTATTTCATAGCAATAGAAACTGAAGTACAGAAGGAAGTTGAGAACTTCTGAGGGCATCTTTTCTTAGAGTACAGTTTAAGACCAAAAGTATCAAGAATTCAAAGATATTACTAAATTTTTTATGCATCCTGAGTAATGGATTTGAGCAATTAAAAGCTCTTCGAGTTGAAACTCCTGATTAAGGAAGGCAACCTGGGCAAGTTCAAGCAGGTTTTTTTTTTTTCTCAGAGCATTTGCTGCTAACAGGAGGGAAAACATTTAGAGTGTTGTTACTTTTGACATCATCTGTTTTTGATGAATTTGAATTTTTCATGGATTCGGAGAATTTTTCAGGGAAGCCAGGCAGAGATGATTACTGATGAAACAGTAGTAAAGGAGTTCTGGGAATGGTAAGAGTTGTGTTAGATTCCACATAAGGATGGAACATATGAGCAATTTGGCTTTAATTGGAAAAGTTACATGTAGAAATTGGAAAAAATACAATCCATCTCAGGAATGCAAAGCCAGGATTTAACATTTATTGTGGGGATGGGGAGGTTAACAGGAGCTCTGTTGGATTATTGCAGACCAACAGTTCATATGACTCTATTCATGACCAAATGCCCAGGGAAGATTGCAAGAACAAAACACCCCTTTAAGTATTAAACCTAAAAACTTTTTCTCAGCCTCCTATAGCTTTTGACTCTGGGACTTCCTCAGCCACAGTTCTTTTGTTTTAAATATCCTGAATGGATTTTAGTTTTTTTTTTTTTTTTTTTTTTCATTTGTTTCTAACACCCTTTGAAGGCTTGTAAGTCCTGAGCATTCCAAACATCACATGCCAAGGGACATTTCTTCACATACCATATTAAAACCTGCCACCTAGTTTGACTTTTGCTGGTCCATGCAAGGACAATTGGATTGTTATACCATGGTTCCTTCCAAAGGCAACTTTTTGAACTGGGTCCTGGATTTGAGAAAATCTCCTTCCAAAAGCCAAATGATATTACTATGGTTGATGCAAAAGACACTTCATATTTTGTTACATTTTGATGCTGTGTTTTTCTCTAGTTTTAGGTGTAGAATACACATTTATCTTGCTCAAAAGTGCCATATAACTGATTAATATGTCGTCTCCTTTTTGGCTTCAAAGATCAATTTGCACTGCCATCGTCTTAGCAAAAAGACTTTCCAAAAGACTTTCAATAGGATTTGTGTGTGACTTATTTCTATCTGCATCTGATCTTAACAAATTGCGAATACAAATCCTCCACTTGGAATGTATTGTTGTAAAGAGGAGCTGAGATTACACTGATGTGTTTTCTGTTCAGAAGTGTAAATCAAACCAGCTACTCAGCACTAGGAATTTCAGAAATCAACACAATGTCATCTCCAAGGAAATACATTTTATGGCAGGTTCTCTGACACATGTAAACACTTTGGCTTAAAGCCATTATATAAATAAAGACATCTGCTACTGTATTAGATCCCCTATGATATCTAAGAAATCCACAAGAGGCTGATGAAAATCCACACTGGATCTATGGAGACCTTTCAGGAGAGGAAGCTTGAGGCCAGAGAGTATCCCGAGGAGCATCCCAAATATGCCAAGTCCTTATGTTTAGGCAAGTAATGATATTCATAAAACATTAGAGATCACAATAAATCACATTTTTCAATAGCTGTCCTTGCAGCAATGGCACTGGGACTTTCTGTCCTGGGAGACTGTGCAGGCACAATTTTGTCAAGTCCAAAAAACGAATAGACAATTAAAGCATTATGTGCCCATAAATTGATGCAATAGGAAATATGAAAGAATGTACCTTCCAACTTCCACACAAATTGGTCAGGTTCTCTAACACTCCCTCACACTCATTTCTTTTCTCCTTTGTTGGGGAGTGTGTATGGGATTAGATGGTCTGACCAAGTATCTAATGTTCTTATGTCCTGAACTAATAGCTGCGTAGGAGAGGAAGAGAGAACTCCTTGAGTAAACAGAAGATTATTTGAACCTTATTTTAACTTTAGAAACTTTGAATCACAAATTGTTTTAATGAGATATTTCCTTTTTTTTTTTTTTTTTTTCCCCATGCCAAAATTCTTTTGTCTGTGGGTTCTCTGGGCTGTTCTGTATAATCTTCCATTTTAAAACAGACTACCTGTGGTCTTGGACCAAAAAAGGGTTCCCTCCTGTTACTAAAGCTTCTCCTTGTTCAGTTAGTTCATATGTGATGTGGACAAATTATTGCCATTTAACTGAAAAATCTCTTTAATAAAACCATATTCATTCAGTGATGTTCAGTGGCCAAGTTAACCAAATGCTTCCAATTAATTTTCCCCTTAATTTGCAATGAAATTATATAAATAAAGAGTTATACTCTTAGACAGAAGAAATATTTCCCATTTTCACTCAGTATGAAGAAGAAAAGTAATAAAAATATATTACCAAATTGATATTAACTTTAGCATGGCCATACAATTTGTTCTGGCCAAACCATGGCTTTAAAAGGAAAAGGAATTGCTGAGAATCACCAGTCAGTGGCATAATTGACTTTTGGTGGCTTCAAAAGACCATGAACACAGTTAATAGTTTTTGGCAGTTCCAAAGGCATTAATCATGATCAATGTGCAATATTAAATAAGTCTCCTTCAAAATGAATGTAAATTAAGATTGTAATTCCATCTCAGCCTTCTGGTGACATGAGGAAACCACCTGAGTTTCACTCTCATGGTTTATGATGTCCCCTGAAGCCTTTGATGGAATTATAGCCTTATTAAGTACAGTTGGGGTACATTATTCCTTAAATTATTGCAACTACAACTCATTATCCCCTCTAGAAATTAGAACTTGCTGTACTTCCATCAACCATCTAATCTTGAAGTGAGTTGGGGGGAATTTCATCGTGGGAGGATATCTGCTTTTCAATTTCTGTCACTACTATACATTCACAGCTTGGTAGAGCTCTTAGCACCTAATATTAGCAGCCCTCAAACATCTTTGTTTTGTTTTAAGGAACACTATTCCCAGCAATATAATTGAGTCATCGCTGATGTTCATACGGATTTTATAGGAGATTTCAAATCAGTTTTTTAACCTTTTTTATATGAGATCATTCAAACACCAATGAAATGAAGCAGAATTCAGAGAGACAGGGAAGATGGGAATATACAGATAGACTTTTAGGGAAGTATGATAAAGGTATTAATAGCATTTCAGCAAAGACACATGCAACATTACCCTGAGTAAGAGAAAAGTGATATGTAGTCTGTATTCCTTCAGAAAAGTTCATTCCTCACCCTGAAGTTCAAGAGGGCAAGGCAATGGTTTACAGTCTGTAGCATGAGTTAGAGCAGTGGTTCTGAAGAAGAGCAAGACACTGTATAAACCAGGGTGCCTATTTTGGGGGTTCCTCACAGTTTTACCTGCAGATCGTGGCCCACAGGAGCAGTGCTCCTATGGGAGATGAGATTGCTGAGCAGACTCCAGCTAGTCTGGGACCTGTATTGGCTCAGGAGGATGAACTGGTCTCTCAGCCAGTACTGTCCATACCAAGTCCTATGTAGTTTATAACACCAAAATAAATTTTCGTTTTTGTAGCAGTTGCAGGACTAGTGTATGCAGTGCAAGTTAAATATTTCTATTATGGGCAGATCCAACTTGGCAGGAGGTGGGCACAAGTTCTGTAGTATTTTGTAGTTCATAGGAACTAAACCATGGGGAAAAAAAGGCACGGTGATTATAAAGAGCACTTCTAAGATGGGAATTTTTCCTCTCTTAAGACAGTTTAAATCATCATAACCTTATCAGTTTAGTTAGCTTTGTGTGTTGTCTTCTTTCAACAGTTTTCACGCTGCCCTGGCTTTTAAATAGTGGTAAGTATTATTCAGGGCTGCATGCTGAAAAGAAAACAAGTTAAAGCAAAGTCCTTAGTGTAGCACATATATCATAAAGACTGAAGGAGTTCAAGGCTGTTATTCTCTGTCTCTTTGTTGTTGTTATTGTTCTTATTTTGAGGTCTATATCAAGCAGAAAGATTTCTACACCCCGAGCTAGCAGAACTTTTCCTATTGTAAAAAATATCTAGCTATAACTAAATAAATAAATAAATTGTCATTACATTGCATAATTCATGTAAAATTTTGTGGCCTTTTGGCAAAGATGGAGTCTCCTTTTTGAATGAGTCATAGAGCAAGAATCTTTGGTTACTCAGAGAAGTTACAAAACTCATTTATTTATATCTTCAACAATGGGTTGAAAAATATGGCCTTGTACTAAAGACACACATTGAATGACATACTTAAATTCAAGATGTTATGTTATTAGTATTTTTAGGGTGGTTATGTTTTTATGGGTATGTGAGTATAGCAATTTTGTTGCATCCCTGTGAACACTTCTGTCTTGAGAAGATATTTGCAGAACTGTTAGTAGTCAGAGTTACTATTTCCAGTGATTTTTATAATGGAGTTCACATCTAAAATTTTAAGAGGTGGGTACAAGTTTCTGAAGGATTACAGTGAAAGTGATAATGTTTGCCAAAAAAGAGATCTGAAAAATATAACACATTGTTTTAGCTTGGCTAAATTGATTATTATTTAAAATTCAAGTGCTTACAAAATAATGTTAATTTAGTGTCAGTGTGGTTTCTATGACTTTGAATTTTTTTAAATTGAAATAAAATTTACTTCCTGCAATCAGAGGAAAATTCTAGACAAAATGGCATAGAAAAATAAATAAATATTTGAGAAATCACAAAAATTGTGAGCTCTTCCTATACTGAGACATAATTTAGTTTGTAAATATTTCAAAAAGTTTTCATTTCACAGAACCACAGAATGGGGCAGTTTGGAAGGGACCACAGTGGGTCATCTGGTCCAACCTCTCTGCTCCTGCAGGGTCATCCCAGAGAACATTGCACTGGTTTTCACCCAGGTACCTCTTGAATATCTCCAGTGAGGGAGACTCCACACTGTCTCTGAGCACTCTGTTCCAGTGCAAGGTCACACACATAGTAAAGAACTTCTTCCTCTTTTTCAGATGGAACTTCCTGGGCATCAGTTTCTGCCTGTTGCTTCTTGTCCTATTGCTTGGCACCACCGAGAAGAACCCGGTCCATCCATCATTTGGGGTTGTGAATTTCTGGGGACTCACATTTTTACAAAATTCACAAATAGGGCTTCCTCTTAAATAAATGGTGGCATGAAATTTTGTCAAGCAATACACACAAATGGCCTGCTGTTGAAATCCATGGATAATTTACAGATGTGTACATACTGGAGATGGCTGGCTCTATAAAAATGATGTGTTGTGAGAGGTGTTAGAATCACATTGAAAGAGAAGTACAACAGAAATTAACTGATCACTATGGTGATGTAAGACTTGGTCTTCTTCTAATAAGACAAATGAGATGAAAAGGATTTTTCTAATATGTACAACTCAAAAATATTTTACATCTGAACAATCAGGAAGTACTGGAGTAATGCCACAACCATAGCTAATGTGTAAAATCCTGGGAAAGTAATGATCCGTATTAAATTCCATGTGCCAGTTATAAATATCAGCAACAACAGAGAAAGTAGACATGTTTTATCAGTTGCATTCTTTAAATCTAATTATGCACTGCTTATTATTATGAATGCACATAAATTTGCCTTTCAAGACTTACACATTTTAGATCTAAAGCCCACTACAAAAGCATGCTGAGAGTCACAGGGAAAGATGATAGATAACAGGAAGTATTTCAAAGGAACTTTTCTATTTACAGTAGTCTTTTTATTTTTAAATGCAATTAATATGTTAAAGAATTAGACATATAAATACCACCAGATGTTCAAAATGTATCTTCAGCAAGAATACACAAATAAATTATGGTTGGCCAGACAGAAAACACCATGAAAGAGATATTCACAGGACTGTCATGGTGATGGCTGCAATGGATAGCATTTCTCAGGACAGACTGTTATGACTGTATTTTTTTCCCAGCTGTATTTGTTTAATTTAGCCCCCCTGAAATTCCATTTAAGTAATTAATAAGGTTGGGTGAAATATATTTGTGTCCTTAGAAAGAAATTTAATTGTGACTTCACTTTTTGGAGCTAATTGTGAGAAGTCAGCCAAAGAGAGAGAAACAAAGGTCACCATGACACGAATATTACCAGATGTCAAAGACCTAAATCCAAGACTTTCTTTCCAAACTCAGCAAAAGAAACGAAACTTGGTCTTCTGGTCTCAAATATGTGACCAAGTCATGGTGCTATTTGTTTTCAAACTCTTTCTCTTACTCCTCCAATGGTACTTTGAGAACATTTAATTAAAGGAATCTTCATTAATAAGCCTTCGGCATATGCCAGACTCTAAGCATGGGAGTCTCAGAGAAGTATTCACTTTGATTTTTGCAAAGCTGTAGTAAGACATCAATTTACTTCTACTGTAGTCTAGAATTTATGAGATTTTATAAGATTATTGCTAAGTAACTTGCTCAGGAAGGGGATTTAAAAGCTAGAAGGATGGGTGGATGGATGGATGGGTTCCAGTAACAGAAATCCCCCGGGGCTGCCTTGTCAACTTTCCAATGTTCAGCTTTCTCTAAAACTTAACTCACCTTGTAATTCTAAAAGACAGGTAACCTCCATCCCATGGGAATCTGCTTCTTCCAGGAACTGACCTAAAAGCAGTCCTGCTGCTTCCTGCCCATGCTCTTGCAGGCTCTTTAGTTCCTTTTGTACCATTAACAATAAACAGAGTTGTTAGTTTTAATTACTGAGAATTGCATATTTTGGCAATGCAGAGGAAGATGTCACTTGGCTTTATGTTCCTGGTGTGTTATAGGGTTCCTAAAGAGCTGAAGCTTTCCAGGAGTACCTATTGCAGGATTCACAATTTTGCTGGGAGAAATATTGGCTTTTCAATTTCCAAGTGCCCCTTCCATCATTAGAATTTCATTGTAACCCTGCATTCTTCAGCTGAACTCATTTTGTAAAGTAAACACACAGAAAAAACCCCAAACCACCTTTGATTCAACACCATGGTTTGCTTGCTTATGTGGGCAATGCACTGCAAAATTTATCCCACTGTTTTGTGCTAAGGTATACATTTGAAAATATGATTATTTAAACATTTCAGTGCTGATGTAGAGGGTATGGGTTTAACACCCTGCATGTTAAAAAGTGAATTTGAAACATTTGGTGAATCTCAGTTGTAGTGATACAATTACACATTTCATTTCCTTTTTAGTTTAACATATGGTTCCATTATGAACACTGTTAGTAGTTTTCATTTTTTTTCACTGAATTAAAATCAAACAGAAAAAAATAGGAATTGCAAGCTTAGAGTTGAAATTACTTCTAGACCACCCAAAAAAATTTATTTAAAAATAGTGAGATTTTAAAAGCTTCTCAGGTAGTCTCCTGTTCCTGCCCTGGCTGTGTGAGGGGTCCCCAGCAGAAGAGAAGCTGTACAAAAATCAGTCTCATGTCCAGTGGGACCAGGAATGTGTAGCCAGACATTAGTCATCCTGTTTGAAACAAGTACTGAAAGAGGTTGATTCCTCTGGAAATTTGGTTCAAGTATTTTCAGAGTACCTACTGTTGTGGTGTGTTTTTTTTTTTGTTTGTTTAGTTGGTTTTTTTTTTTTTTAATGTGTGCTAATGGTTAGTTTAGACTACTGTATCATCAATATCTATACCTGCAGTGGGCTCTACTGTGTCATTTTATATATGTAATACACACATATATGAGTAAATACAGAAGAATCACTTCACTAGTTAGAATTTTGTCTTCAGTTGTCAATTTTTAACCACCTCCCCAGCTCAAAAAATGTGTCTATTCAGCAGGTTTTTACAATGCCAAAGAAAACTGTAGCACGGAAATTAAAGATCTAAATTGAAGAAAGTGACAATTTTTACAGTTTAGGGATCTTTCAAGGTGATAAATCCATGTGAATATTGATATGATGTAAAAATTTTCGTTTCATTATTTTATAAACTCAGTTCAGCATTTCTCTTTATGAGAGAAATCATTGGAATAAGATGCCCTGAAATTACTCTCCACATTGATGCACCACCATCTACTTTAATATGGACCTAGGCTATGTACATACCTTTAAGCAGCTCATAGAAACTTCCAGGTTTGTGAGTGCAATTATGGGCATATAGTGAATACAGGCTCATTTTACACAAGTTTTTTTTTTTTTTTTGTTCTAGCTTGTGAATATCCATCTCTTCATCAACTGAAGATAAAAACCAGTTACAGAAGTTTAGTGGTTTGAATGGAAGCAAGAAGAAATAGTTAAGCAGTGACCATCTACAAAACTTCTGACAATTTTTGTTTTTAAAATACCTGTCTTGTTTGTAAAAACTTGTGAATCTGAAAAGAAAGAACAAAAGTGCTAAGTCCAAGTTAGCAGGAAATATGTAAAAGATGCTATTGCTACCATATACATAGAAGTAAGAAAATCTTTGTAAAAATATCCATACTAAGGAATTAATTTGAACAATCAAATAGAAGAAATCTTCATCTGGTTGTAAATCACAACAGATGTGATTCTTGCCAAATCTACAGATCTTGGAAACTGTGCATGGAAGTTAAATTACTGTAGATAGATGGGTCCATCTCTTAATAATCCCTCCATAGTGTCTTTTCAGTTTAAAAAATGTTACAGGGGCTGTTCTATATATGGCATCAGTTTGATAGCTGACATAATTAAATTATGTTTGCAGAGAGGGGTTTTCTTTGTTGTTGTTTTTGTTGGTTGTTTTCTTTTCGTGCAAGTTCTAATACTGACCTACTTCCCACAGGTGTTTAGAGTCTGTCATCAAGTTTTCTGCTGAGTTGGCTTTGTTAATTTTAGTGAAAACACAGCTTCTAAAGGATTTGTTCCAGAAAGCACATCTCTGCAGTATTTTGGAAGGGCATCATGGACCTCCTCCTATTACTCTTGGATGAATAATACAAAGGCAAGATCTAGAAGTGTGAGTGTTTTCCAAATGCCATGATAATACATGAACTGCTTTATTTATTTATGTAAAATAGAGGGGGGTAAAAAAGATTTTAAAAAAAAAAAAACAACTTGATAGTGGGTTAGAAGACTGCACACTTTCCAGTAGTCTGTTTATCCCCACACTTGCAATTTTCATGTGCTAAATTAGTGCTGAGCTCTTTCTTCACTTATTAAGCTGAAATTCCTGCTTTACAAAGGGAAAAAAAAAATGATCTAGGCATTCTACTCAGTATATTTTAGAAATGGTTTGAGATATGGTATGGTTTTATGAGATTAAAATAGGAAAAATAGTGAATTTTACATAATGTGAATGATTAGAATAGGTCCAAAAAAGCATAGATATTGCCTGATATAACATTGTGTTATGAATCTCATGTTTTGAACATTTAAGTTCTATTTTATGGATTCTGTCAGCAGGGAATCTAATGTTAAGCAATATGCTTTAATGGAGTTGCTGTTGTGCTTCTCAAATGGGGAGATTATAAAATTATAATTAGTGTAATCCTGGCTCTATTACATAGAATGACAAAAATGCCATTTACTTCAATGGAAACAATATCAATTATGCTGTTGTAATTAACCTTCTTCATCCCTCTTTCAAACTTTCTACTCTGAAATAACCATGGAGCACTTTACAGCTGGCAACAGAGATTAGGGACAGATTAAACCAAATAAAAGAAGCAGACATAGTTGATATCAGTGAACAGAGCACAGGATCCTCAGGAAGGGAGGGTAGAAAATAGGCTAAAATGAAGTGAGCAGGAAAGGGGCGTATCCTGCTTTTCACGGCCTTTGCAGCATCTCTTAGGAATTGTACTGATAAATTGTGCACAAAGTTTCTTTGTGTGTCTTGCTGGAGTCAGCAAAGCTTTTCTGTGAAAAAAAGTAATGGATGGGGAGTGGCAGTGCTGAATAATAATAAAAAAAGAAAGAATAAAAAGAAGCAAGACACCATTATTGATCAATATGTTACTGACTGTGCTACTAAAGTTAATGTGCTGTTCAGAAACCTCTATTCTGAAGAGGGTAAAAGCAAAGTTGTAACTTGCTTTCTCTGTATGTGGTTAGGGAAAAATAGTTTAGAAACTTAACAATAAGCTAGAAATTTCTCTTCAGATTTACTTCCAGTTGTTGATTCTGTAGATTAATTTTCTTGCAATTCACAAAATGATCTGCCTGCTGTGGAAAATAGATTAAATACAAGATGTACTTAGTGACTGTGTACACTCTGATTTGGTCTTCATCTCACTCACAGGAATACATTTTCTCTGATGTGCCTTCTTTTCCTTTACTTGGATCTCTCTTATAATTTGATCCATATCTTTAAACGCCCAAAGTACTGCAGGATCAATAGGGTATTGGAAATACAATATTCTTCCAGGATGGAACAGCTGAAGACATATTAAGATAAAGGGTCCATGTTAATCCATGTGCATTTTCTCCTTTCAAAAAGCCCAGTTTAAATGAGTGGTAAACTGAAGAGCGGCCAAAGCGGTGACCTCTTAAACCCAGTCACTGGTGAAACCGTGGGGTCAAATCATGCTCTGACAAGAAAATCAAGCATGGCTTTCACCTGAGGATGAGAATGCTCATCTGCAGGGGGAGAGAGTCTCAACACCTATGAATATTTATGCATTTTGTACAATTATTGTTGAATATAGAACACGAGCATTCATTAGTGCAGGAACTGAAACCCCACTTTCCCTCATCCAAGGTAACTGTTCAGATCATCAGGACTCCAAGGTCACATCCAGCCCTCAGTATTTAGGCAATGAATATTTCACTGTGCCACACCAAGTGTAACAACTCCTGCAACAGGCAACAGGGGGACTGAGCCACTTTGAATCTAAAATCCTCTAAATTCACATATTTACTGGGTTTTTTTCAGTTGTTTTTTGTTGTGGTGTTTTTCTTCCCCAAAAAAACATTTGGCCCTTTATGTTTATTCTCCTAATTTGACGATAGTAAAATGTGTATGTTTAAATTAGCTATGGCTTTTATATTTTCTTTATCTATCAATGTCATTATTCAAATATGAAGATATATCAACCATATGTAGCAACCACTTATATATAAAATGTTTGACTATATGATATAGATGTATGAACAGTATATATTCTTGGCAACATAGTTACATTATGACTCTGAATTAATAAAAAAATAAATTAGTTAGCCCAGAAGCTGCATTCTTTCTGAACAAACAGTGCAGGTCTAAATATATCTGATTATGTGACCAATGTAGTTTGCACACTGTTTCCACCAACATTCTTCTTGCCTTTATTCAGAATCTTATCTTCACAAAAATTAGCTGTGACTTTCTGCAGATCACCACTATTTCATTAACCTTGGCTGAGGTATTTTTTTTAAAATATTTTATTTCTCTATTTCAAGATGTGAACTTCAAGTTCACATGTAACATATTCCAGATTTTGGGAGATTTGATTGACATTTCAGTGTTAGTACATTTATAGTTACTATGGTTTATCTATGGGATAAATTATGGAAATGAGGACTAGATTCCTCTCATAACTTTGTGTCTTGCTTTTACAAACAGTTTAGAAATCCCTATTTGTTATTGTTTCTTCTGACAATCAAATGTCGAAATATCTTTGAAACATTTTAATTATACTTATGAAAAAGTTACCACTAAAAGTACATTTAGGAAAATATACGCACATGACTCTATTTGTGCATGTTTGCATCAATGCTTACATTTAGAAATTAATTTAAGATAGAATAAAACCAGTGAATAGTTTTCAGTTCCCCATCTGTATTCATTAAACTTCATATTAATGCTTCTTCTGAGTCACAGCTTGACAAAGGTTACGTAGGGATGAAACACTTTTGATACAAGAATAATTTGAGAAACCTCTAACCAAGGTTCCTTTTCTAGTTCTAAAGTAATCCAGATAATTTAAAATGCAAAATGTACATTGTGGACCTCGTCTTTTGCTTCTATCTGAAATACAGTGGAAAGGTTTTGTTTTATTTTTTCTAATCTAGGAGTACTGGAAATTTTGGGATTGTATTTCATTAAATTTACCTCCTTTCTGTTTTATAACTCAAAGGTTTGCTTTTCAGATCAGGCACCTAATATCATTTATTCCAAAACTGGTGAGTGTTGTCCAATTACCTATTCTTCCACTTGAATAGTAATTGAGTTCTGCTTAAGGACTCTTGTGCATTGTTTGAATAAGCCTGATGGAGCTCTAAAACATTTCTCAAGGACAGTAACAAGGTACTGGGCTTGTGAGACAGCCTCACAAGTAGAAAGAGAATTATGAACCACATTTTATCCAAGTGCCACGGACAGCTGGAGAGTAAGGATCTGATTCCCCTTAAACCTCTTTTATATCAGTGGACTTGCTTGTCGTGTAACTTATTGGAGATCTAAAGAGAATCAGGACTTTTGTGCCTGAGAGGGCAAACTCTTCTGAGGTTTGCAGGTGAAATCAAATCCCTCCACCCAAAACCCGTAGAAGGAGGAGGTAAAGAAGAGCAGGGTATGATTAATTATGATACCACCTTGCTCACATTTATTCCTTTCTCTTCCAGAGTTGTCCTATGTAAACTACTCTGACAGCTACAATTTTCTTCGATTGCTACACTGGGAAAGCTGCAGGACTAAACTCTGCACCAGAACCCAACCCTGTCCATTTTCTCTGAAAGGGTTATTAACACAGTTTATTACAAGGGTTATTAAAGGTTATAAATAGGTAATGAACTGTTTCAGGTGCCATTTCTCATGGAAGCTGGACATGACTTTACTTTGCTCTTGGCTCTAAAATCGTAAGTGCTAAAGCTGCCTGGTTTTCTGCTGGTCTTTTGACACCAGACACGATGTCCAATAGCAAATGTGCTGTCAGTCAGTCTTACACAGAAATTGTCAGCTTTCTTCCACAGTGGAATCAGTGACCTTTCACTGCATGAAGGGAGTTGACACGACAACACACCTTCTATAATTTCTCACAATATATACTTTTTTGCTGCTACAAACATACTGACCTTCTAACCACACAGACATGAGACCGCTGGCAGTGTAACACGCTCACTAATCTTTTTCCTGTTGTCCTTTATTAAAAAATATTCCTTTTAAATTTCACATATGTATGTTTAATCATCCAATTTTTTGATAGCTGGCTGTACATTTATTTATTTTAAAAAATATGATCAGGTTATATATTAATATTAATGATTAATGATTAATATTAGTATTTTGTTATTAATAATAATATTTTAAATTATTCAGAGAAAAGTATTTGCGCATGTGTTGCATAATTCTTACTTGCCCTAGTTTACAACAGATTTCTTGGTGATAAGAAATGGCTTATGTCCAAGTTCTGAAATTTAGATTTACAGCTCCTCTCTAGATACATAAACCATCATGATTTGAAAAGTGTTATTCTGTGTTATGTTACATTGGATCTTTTAATTTGCAAAAAAAAGTGGATGCCATGCACGTATGGATGTGTAGAGGCTCCCTGCAGCTTTGTTTCTGTGTGAAGACTGTCCTCAGACCTCTCAGTGGCATAGGCTAAGCTGGCTTTCTTGCCCCAATGACCAAAATGAAATACTTGGAGAAGGATGGAGAAATCATTTTGCTGTGTAGACAAGATAACTTCCTCATGCACCATTTTTCAAGGTAGTGTCCAAAAATGCCTGCTGTGCACCTGGTCCTCGTGTCCTTGCCCTGCTCTTTGCCAGACTGACCTAGAGTCAGGTGCTGCTGAGCCCAATGTTTTATTCCCCCTGTCATTTCCCTGGTGGAAAGGAGAGTGCTGAAGACCCATCCTGCAGCCACTGCTGAGCTGGGCATTTGGCACTGAACAGCATCAGACCCAGGAGGTCTTAAAATTATGATTTTTGCCACCCTTTCCCAGCTGCCCACGTGGCCTGTGCTGAAAACTGGTGCTGATGTTGATATTATCCCTTTTCAGGAGTGGTTCTTCAGCCAAGCAAAAGGGCAACCTTAAGGGCAAGGTGCAGGGAATCAAGTGCACTGCTCTCCACAAAAAGCTCTCTGCTGCAAAGTTTTAATCTGTATCCCACAAAGTGTAGCAGAGGAAAAATGTGTCCTCTGTAACATTTAACAGGATGATTAAACAGGAGGACTTCAGAAAGGGTCTCTTTCATTTTGAAATGGTACAGGTTTTCAGAGTTTCTATTTTGTTCCTTTCTGAAACCTTCAGACTCTTACTAGAAGAAGCCTTTCTGAGAAAGGGAATGAGATACTTTGAGCTATTTGGCAAAGACCTATCATCAAATTATTCTGCTGAAACCCTTTGCATTATCTCATCTAATGTTTGTTGATTACTTTTAACCTCATACCCAAAATTCGCCTAAGAATACCCTCAAAAATATGAATTAGTTTTATTGGTGTGGTGGAAAAACTGAATAGTCATCTGGTTCTGTTATGTATTCCTCTATGCTATATGATTATTAATCATAATCCATATGTGTGGCTTTTCTAGTAGTCGCCGTGTATTTGTTATTCCTAGTAGAGCACTTTCTGATGGTCACTTCTCTAGCTGAAAAACCAATTTAGGTATGCAGGTTTGTGCATTTCTGCTTCTGTTTCTTAGGTATAAGAGAGTGTTTTCGACAGGAACGACCCAAATAAATTATTTCAAACAACAAATTTCTGTAATTCTGGAAACAGCATTTTAGATTCTCCTGACTGACCTATATCCTCTAAACACTGCCAGTTGTCAAATGGTTCAGAATTTTTTGGGTCAAGATGTCATACGGCACAACAGAGAATCTAAATCTGAAGCAATATTTCAATTTTCAGTTTACAGCTGTATTGATTTGGGGCTGGGATAGAGTTCACCTCATAAAGGGCTGTGATTTGGATGAGTTTTGATAATTCAGGGAGAAATTTTCCTTACTGCTGAACATGGCTTACACAGAGCCAAGGCTTGTTCTGCTTCTCCCACCACCCAACTAGCAAGTCACCTGGGGGGCACAAGGAGCTGGGAGGGGACCCAGCCAGGACAGCTGACCCCACCTGAGCCAAGGGGTGTCCCAGACCATATGTCATCGTGCTCAGCATATAAAACCATGGGAAGAAGGTGGAAGGGGGGGATTTTCTGAGCAATGGTGTTTGGCAGCCCCACTCTCCTGGGGATGGCTGAGCACCTGGGGGAGGCAGCGAGTGTATTCCTTGTTTTGCTTTGTTTGCACACTCAATTTTCTTTAGCTGTTAAACCCAACCCACAAGTCTTCTCATTGTCACCCTTCTGATTCTCCATCCCATCAGGGGAGAGAGGGAGTGGCTGGGTGGGGCTGAGCTGCCGGCTCATGACAGCCGTGAAGATGTCCCAAAACTTTAACTGGATAATCCCAGTACCTCCTGTTCACTTGCCTGAGGAGTTTATTTGTCATCTGCAACCTTTGAAGCCATTCATATTCCTGCCAGGTTTTGCTGGAGCCAGCAAAGTTTCTGGGTGCTGTTGTTTCCTACCATGCTACCCACTGAGTGGGTAAACAGGCGATGCACATACGTGTGCTGAAGGATCTGTCACATGTGAGGGATAAGCTGTGTTCTCTTTTCTGGTGTGTAAACATCCCTCCTGATTTATTACACTTTATCAGGATTTATTTTGTTTGCTTGTTGGGTGTTAGGGGAAGTGGGGGAGGGGAACATCTTCCCTGCATTTTCTCAGTCATCAGTTTTTCATAAAAAGCTTTATCCTTTATCTTTATTTCTCCACAGCTCTATAGAGGTTTCTTAACATAAGAGACAGTCCTATTTTCAATATAATATTGTTCCTGTACTACCTGCTATTGATTTTTCTCTTAAACTTTTTTTTTTTTTTTTACAGGCAAAGTAATTTTTCAGCTTCAGAGGAGCAATATAGCAAAACATTTTGCAGGTGGATGATTCCAAGCATAGCATAAGGACTTTTTGCTGAACTTCTATGTAACATATTTTTTAAATTCTCCTTTATTTCTTCCACAATTTTCTTACTTTGTTATTTCAACACTTCTTTTGCATTCTTTCAGGAATACCTACTTGGATAATCATGTTTTCTTCCTATTCTTATTTATTATCCTTAGCAAAGCCCTGATTAATGAGTTTTCATAAATGAATATTAAACTAAACTGCACTGCTAAACTCTATGATTTCACAATAGATTCACAATCACAAGATATTTATGAATCAAGTCTGCAATTTTGTAATTTCTCATTTAGATGCTGCCTTTGGCCATTTCATTTTTTACAATCTTCTATCCAGCTGCAACTCTGCTTATCAAATTTTGTTGCCTTTTCTTTCCTCTGTGCTTCTTTATACTCCCTTTTCTAACGAAACAAACAAACAAAAAAAGTTTTCTTTGATACATTTTAAAATGTTTTTGTATTATTTTATTAGCACTGCACCTGGAATTGCGAAGGTCCCAGGGTCCAAGATGGAGCAATGGTGAATGCTTGTCTTTGTCCAATTGCCTTCAGCTGTAGATGTTTTCACAATAAGATTTTTCTGTATCTAACATACTCTGATCTTACTATATCCTTTTTCCCATCCCTCCCTTGCTTTAAAATACAGAGGCTTTGAGGCATGTATGATCTATCCATTTTTGCTTTCCTTCAATAGCATAATTATAGACCTATGAATCACATAGTTCTGGCACATTAATGGAGTGAACTACCACGTTTAAAACAATAGATATTGTTGGGCTATGTTCAGTGCAGGTATCCTCCTACTTGAAATAATCTCTGTGAGTTTTGATTAATAATTATAAGATGGTTCACTTCATAATTATTCAGATTTTTTTTTCAGCTGTGGAAAAAGTATTATATTGTTTCCCATAAATTTGCAGAATATTCATAAATACAGACACTATCTCATATAATCCATAATATCTACATGCATGTGTGTGTGTGTATAACACCTGAATTAAATCAGCTAACACTGATGGTAACTTCTGAATTGCTTGGTTGTTTAGTTCCAACAGATTTCTTTATAAATGCAATAAAAAGTTTTCTAAATGTAAAAGCTAGCCTTAAAAAAGGCACTTTGGTATAAAGTACTCTGTTATTATTTGGGGCAAAACTGGTGAAATGCTTTTTTGCAGTGCTGGGCTTTCAGCACTACTTTCATTATAGACTTCAGAGAGGCAGTCCTACATAATTGTCCATGAACAGATTCAGTAGAAGCAATTAATTCACTAATAATGTCAGTAGTCAGGGTCTTTTAAAATGGATCCCAAGTCTCCAGAGGAATAAATGTCAATACCTAATACCCCTTTGTTTTACACTAATAAATCTTTTGTAACAAAAAGTGGAGGACTATTGAATAAGTCAGTGGGTCAAATTCAGACCAGCAAACTAATGCTAATCTCTCATTGAGCATGCGACTTATGCTTAATTATAATAAATTCATTATAATAATTTCATTTGAGTTGGTAGATTTGAGTAACTTTTTTTCAATTGCAAGGTTTTTGTCCTCCAATTCTGTAAATAATTTTTGAGAGTATGTATTTTCTGAGGTAATAAGGGTTTGGTGATTTTCAAGTTAAAAAGGTATAAAAACCCAAAAGCCAAAAATACTGTGGTTTTGAATTCTTCTTATAAGCTCCACAATGAGGGTGATGTTATTCACAAGTTTAAATAATGTGACATAAAAATACAGTGCTATTCTATGACCTGTATATAGCTTGAAAAGATTAAACCCTTTCAGAGAGAGTTGTGTTACAGTCTACAAATTTCTGTTACTACAAAAATTATGTGTACTAGTTGCACATAGTTTACAAGATAAATTAATTGCACAGATCAGAATTTATTCTAAAAGAGGAAGGAACAAAGAAACCTTTTCTTACAGGACTTAAATGGTGAATATATTATTTTAATGATATCCTCAGAATCCTTCAGATTGGTTTAAGATCCTGGGAATTTATGGGCCAATAACCATTTCTAAATAAAAGAATTAAAAAAAAAAAAAAAGTCCTGTGAGATAAAGACCAAAGAGATGAATCAAACCATGGGGGTTTGCTGGTAAATATTATTATCTAAAGAAGGAAGGGAGAGCCAATGATTCTGGAAGTAAAGAAGTTGTTCAAAATGAGCAAAATCCCCTGGATGGGATGATAACGAAACATATAATGCATTATTTATTATCTAGGTAGACAGTTAACCACTATATCATCCATAAATGCACATATAAGGGTTTGAGGCACAGAGGGTAAAAGGGCCTATTACCCTTCCTCATGCTTTAGCTGTCATTATGGGCTGCCATTACATCCATTTACCCATGTTTCACTTTAATGAGTGCACAGAGATAATTAACACAAACAACTGAATGAGGCTACAGTAAAGATAGTTGAAACTTTTTATTAAAAATATCCAAAGAAAGGATTTATGTTCTTACTTGTGGGGGATCAGATCTCATCTACTAACCGTGGGTTGCAAAGTGCTACAGCCAAAATACCTAATCTGACCTGGTTAATAGGATTATTATTATTATTATTATGGTCCTTCAAAAACTGCCTCTTGCCCATTCTTGCATCATTCACTCTTTTCTGTTTGCCATATCTACAGCACTACTGGATCCATTTCTTACTCCTCTGCCACAGCATCCTACTTTTTTCTTAAAATTCCTTATTGTTTATTTAGAGTTCACTTAAAATTTGGTGTTCACACCAAGACTGGAAACATTTGGAATATGCCAAGCTACTGGAATTGACCAATATTCGGTTCTATTTCTAAAAAAATATACAACAATGGCTCTGGTTTGTTGGTGTGCTTTTTTTTTTTTTTCCCTTTTTCAACTCAATCATGATTTCCTCTGCAAAACAGGTGAAGAGACTCTACTTAACAGGTGTGAAAACTGTTTGACATTGATAAGTAAATGACTAAGCCAGTGCTATATAATGTGAGCCATGCTGTATGAAGAGGCAATCTCAAAGGCAGAGGGTTGCTTTGCTGGGCTTAGATGCTGAAAGCAATTTAAAAGCTAGTGGGGAAAAAGCAGCCTAGAAGCTTTTTATGGCTCTTGCTGCTTCTTTTCTAGTTCGTCTCTTTGAAGGGGTACCAGCAGCGGGTCTTTGTTTTACCAACACAAACAAAGAGCCATTTTCGGTCTTGCTTTCCATCTCCCAGAGCTGAGTGGGAAGTAGCTGGGCAGACAGGGAAAAGGAGAAGCACTTCTCCCACCACCAAGCTGGTGGCTTGCTTGCAGGACTCTTTTGTACATCTCTGGACCTGGACTACGAAAGGTAAGAGTGACCCAGAGTTGCGTGCTTTTGTAAAATAGTGGCCATCAACATTCGTGAAGAGTCAATTTTACATTCTGCCTGAAACTGCTGTATTTTTAGTGTGTCATTTCACTGCTTCAGACCCAGAACAGATTCATTATTAGTGGTTGAAATAACTTTGCAGCAGATAGGATTTGTAAAGAGCCTTTTGAACAGATCCCTTTGCCATTCAGTATCGAGAGCCTGAAGCAGTGATACTGCTACTTGTTTCTTAAGCTATGAACTGTTCTTTCTGTCTGATGACTCTTTGAGGTTTTGTACCACCTCCTGCTGTAGTTTTGAACACAAAAGCTTCAGCTGAAATGAAATTACTCTGAGAACTAAAAAGGAAGCACCAGATTTGAAACAAAACAGGCCAGAAAATTTTTATTCCACTGTAGGTTATATGTATTTCAACCTGTGTAGCGTGCTTAAAAAAAGGATTCATGGAGATTCTTTACTTTCCTTGATAGTGTAAAATACACATCTTGGACTCAGAAATACTTGGACACTGAACAACAAGAACCACCAACTACCTTGAATGAACTTCAAATAGCTATCTAAATGACTATTCAAATCCAGCTGATATCAAAACATTCCCATTTGTTAGCAGGGGAAAACTGAGAGACTGGCTTATATAACATCTCCAAGTGTATGAAAATTCAGTTTTTATTTCTTGGTCTCTCAGGCTGCCAGTTAAAAACAACCCAGCAGACAAGAACACAGCAAAGTAGGAGCATTCAGGCTGTATGGTGTAGAATAATGAAAGCAATTTTGATACATCTGGGATAATGCCACATTAACTACATTAGTGAAGCATTTTGTCCCATAACATAATCAGTCAATGGCCTACTGCAACTGACAGAATGAAACTTCTTGTCAATTTTATTTTGCATATCCATGTTTTCTCTAACAATGACTTTTCTTCTTCGTGAATTTGTGAGTTACATCACAACCTGCACTCTTACTGCTTCCTTATGAAAATTCAGACTTTTTGCATACGTTTCATCTGTGCTTTTTCACCATTCACATTCAGAGAGCTCTTCTATACACACCTCTACAACTTGCTTTGAGACATAGACAGAATTAATGTTCCTCTGGTAGGAGAAATCCTGGGCTTTGCTGACGTACGTACAAGAGGATAACTGACTGCTGGAAGGAGATAAAGCAAGTACCGTGTTATGAGTTTGCCTTCCTTGTTCCCAGGTTGGCTGAAAAGCCAGAAAAACATATGTCAGGTCTCTTGTGTTAAACCCCTAGCTATACTCCCAAGCAATGGCTGGAAACAGGTAACATGGATCTGCTTGGAATCAGGGCAACATTCAATCCAGAGGCAAGGAACTGTCTTTGCGGACAAGAAGGATTAAGAGAAGAGTCAATCTGGTAACAGGCTAGAGAATACTACCCCTTCACAAGCACTGAAGATCTGTCCTCAAGGTCCTCACAGACTTTGAATTCTTTGACAGAAATCACTCAAGACCTGCTCCTGACATTTCCCCATGCACTTCATCTAGTGGCTTTGGAGAAAGCTGGTTCATTCTTAAAAGCTGAGGCTCTTCTGCCCCATCGAAGATACTTCACTGTATAGGCAATACAGGCAATTCATCAAATAGGTATTACAGATGTCTTGACCTTTAGGACATGGATGCCTATTGTTATAAATAAAAAAAAGTGATGCAACTGGTGAAGATCTGTAGAAAGATTGGCCAAAATTAGGATGTCGTGCCAGTTAGTTTTTCCAATAACACATTTGCAACAAAACTGATGTGAGGCATGCCCTGAAAAAGAGCAAAAGATGCTGAGCACCAAGAAAATGCCATTGGGAAAGATCTGCAGCTGTGAGCAGTAATTGGTAAAGTGCTGTCATCAAACCCCACATGGTCACATATGCAGAGGGAGATTCATAGCACATCAAGTGTAAAATGAAAGCTGTGATATAGCAAACATGAAGCCAAAGGAATATTGGTCAATATGCTGAAGCTGCTGGCTGAAGCAGTCTCCAAAATGCTTGTGACTTTGAAAATAAAAGGAGAAAACTGGAAAAAAAATATTGTTATAGTTAGTGGAAAAAGCTGATGTAGAGAAATATTCCACCGAAATGAGGTGCAGATGCTGGAAAGCTGGATCATTATCAATGAGTAATACCACAGTGTCAGTGTTCTCACAAGCATGAAGATGATATACATCATCACTAATCCCTATGGATTTATTGTGTCACATGGTCAGTCCACATTACTCCATCTCCATCAGGCAAAGGCTGTGGACACTAACCAATAAAACTGATGTCCTTCAGTCACAGTGAATGGGTGAATGAGGAACAGTGTAACATCATGGACTATAATGGTGTATTAGTAGGATAAGACACATGAAATATGTGCTAGTATAAAGTATTAAAATAATTATGAAGAGTGGTTCTGCACAGCCAACACCAGATGCTTTGATTCTGGCTACTAATCTGTTTGAAACACAAGGCTGTGTCACACAGAAGTGTGGTCCTGCACATTGGCAAGGCGCCCAGAGATTGTGAACCTGCAGCAGAATGCTGAGAGTGAGAATTTCTCACTCTCTTTTCTTGCTTCAAATAGTAGACACAGATATTTCCTTCCCTCTCAATTAATTCTCCTGGTTGTTCAACAAAATTAAGGTTGTGTCCCTAAGAGAAAGAGTTAGATTTTGGAAAAAAACAAAAAGGTCATAGATGTCAGCTGTTCCTCTGGCATTTTGAGTATCATTCTGGCTGCCAAGCAGAGAGTGGGTGGTAAGATTTGGAAGGTATATGGAGATTCCCAAGTGGCTACAGGTAGGGTCTATTTTTCCTTGGTAGCTCCTTTGCTGAGTTAAGGAATGAAGAATGACTGTCTCGAAAAAATCTCTGCCTCAGTGGTGCTGAGGGTAGTTTTCTAGCCTGCATATTCCCTTGGTCAGGGAATGAATACTTGGGATTTTTTGTAGTTAAGCATAAATCCATATGCTGTGACTTTTGGAAACCTTGTCCTACACAGAGAGAACAAGAGAATCCAGTTACTTGAAACTGCAAATGCTTTTATTCATCATCTCACTCCTTGATGATGTATCACACTATGTATAATGAAGGTTACCTGGTCAAACCCAGTGCAATTTGCATGGGTTTTTTAAGCAACTGGGTGAAACTGGGAGAGAGGACAAGACTCTTCCTTGGAAGAGGAGGGACTTTGTGTGAAGAGCAAGACGTGTGTATGTTTGATGTGGAAAGGGCAAGGCCACCTTGGTTGTCTTTATTCATTTTTCTTGAGTCTCACCTGCAAAAGTGTTTACAAATCAGAGGTAAAATCGTAGTCAATAAAGCCACAAACATAAAAAGTGCTGCCTAATATTAGGAATGCTGAAAAAAATCAGTTTCTTGCCACTTCTCAAACTTCACAAGCCAAATCAATTGACCTTTTTGACCTTAAACTCCCTGTGATGCAGTAACCCCTCTTTAAAATGTATGTAATACCAAATACATCCCCATCATTTTGGAGAGGTGAAAGGCTGGGAAAATGGTATTTGGGAAACCATCACATAGTAGACATGTGTGAATTAAGTTTCTGTTTTTAGAATACTGTTTGAAGAGTGTGCCACTAATAATAGCTGGAACTACACATAGAAAATTAGGAGAAATAAAAGATTGAGAAGCTTTTCATAAATTATTTCCATCCAAGCTGTGCATTGCATGAGGAGGTAGGGGATGCGTTAGCTTTTAATGCTTACGATTTTAATTCTTAAGAATATCATAAGCGTGAGGACTAAATTCCAATTTCACAAATGTAATTTTCAAGTAATGAGCAATGTAAGCTGATAATGCTTTTAAACATTATTTCATGGGTATGTACATTTGCGTTCATGTCTGTGCATGTATGTTGACAGACGCAGTTACAAATCATACTCAGCTATTAGTGAATACCTGTTTAGGGCTCTGAGGCATTGTTACATGGGGGTATCTTGAGAATATCAAGCTTTAATTTCTAGCATATTTGCAGAAGATTTCTTTCTATTATTTTTGGCTTTAGCCACATAGTTGGAAGTGGAGTTTCATCTGTAATGTAATTTACATCAATTGTGCAAAATTGTTGTCAAATGACCTTGTTAATATGGCAAATCACATATAAGAGAGGCTATTTAAATGAGATCTAAATGTTTAAATAGCTTAAAATCTTAGGATTAATAACATTCAAAATGTTGACTGTGCTACTTGAGACTTATAACCTTTCTCGAATGGATCCTTAGTTAATTATCTCTCAAAACAGCCCTTTAAAACATTATACTGTGTCTAGAGATTGATATTTAACTTTTTTTCTATTAATCATATTTAGTTTTAAGATTTGGAAAGGTAGCCCTCTAAGGTTCAGCTGACATTTAGACAATTATGTTGAGACTTAGCACTGATAGATTTTGGTTGCTTAACCCTCCTTGTCAGCAGTTTTGTATTTTATGCAGACCTTGCTGGTGTGGCAATGGCATTCAGAGCAGAGTGCACTTACTTTAATAGAACACTTCTTGCCCTTCCAGTTTTAGAAGTTATGAGCGTTATCCTAAAATAAAGCAGTATGAAGCTGTAATCAATCTGTGGGAAACAGTTTCACATGCAGGTATACGCATATCCCTTGTGAAAACTGAGGCTGGTGAGTGTTAAATTGTAGGCTTTTTATTGTAAAACCATTACATGTGCTTCAGTTTTTACAAAAAAAGGGAACAAAACCCACCACCAACAACAGAAAAACTCACTAAAGTAAAAAACTTATTTTTCAATGGTTAAAGCTTGACAGCATGGGCTTAGGGCTGACTAGAAAAACTGGATAAGACAGTCTGTGACTCTGTTGAAGGCTACAGGAAAAAATCTTCATGATATGTATTCGGGAAACTGGTGGTATCTAAGCTATGGCAAGGCTTCTGTCATGCTTCTTCCAGGACTGAAGAGCTCTTATTCTAGCTCCATCCTAACTCACTGTTTCTGAAAAGAATATCTTTTAGTGCTGTGGGGAAGATAATGTCAATTAAGATGACTAAAGATACGGCACCTGGATTTTTGTCTCTTTAAACAGTATTTGATTGTGAGGCAGGAGTGTCTTGTGCTGTCAATGTGTCACCACCACTTAAACAGCAATTCAAGTCCCTTCTCTGCTTCTGTGCAGTAGGAGAAACCTTTGATGTCTAATGTCTGTGTCATGAACTGGAACTAATCTAGCATAATATAAAGCAGAAATAGTAAAATGGAAATTGTCAATAAAATGGTGATGGACAGAGGGAGAATGAATTGTTTGTTTGGTGTAAATGCTGGTTTCAGTTCATCAACCTCTGCTTTTTTTTGAGAACTCAGAAATGGACTGAAAAAATGCTCATTTATGTATGAAGCAATTCTAAGAGTAATTAATAATTTAATGCCTCAAGTTTTGAAAATAATAATCAATAGATATTAGATAACATATAGAACATATTCATTATCTTTCTAAGATTATTCACTTTTCCAGATGTTGTCCTCTGAATTTTTTAATGATGGCATCTGAAGGCCATCTATGAACCATTCATGTGACAATTCAGAGCTAATAAAGAGCCTCATGTGGAATGAATTACCACCTGCTCTCTTTTTGCAAGAAAGCATCTTTCAATATCCATGTCACAATAGTGTTTATCACATTTCAGACTGATGTCTACTTTATGCAGGAGAACCTAAACAGGATATGAGAAGTACTGTCTAGTTTGTGTTCTGCTCTCAGAAGCTTTTTCTTGAATGCTCTCCATGTCTAATCTGTGTCTCATAAAAATTTCAGTGAGTACCAATATCAGGTTCTGTCCTTGCCCGGGGAGGAGGGCAGAGCAATTTTTTTCAGTAGGCCGTTTATTTTTTTCAGTGGCAGTGTCCTGTCTTTGGCTGGGATAGAGTTAATTATCTTCCTGGTAGCTGGTGCAGTGCTGAGTTTTGGTTTTGGTATATTTGGTATGAGAATAAAGTTGGTAACAGACCAAAGTTTTGGTTGTTGCTGAGCAGTGCTTACTCTAAGTAAAAGACTTGTCAAAGTTTCATGCTCTGCCAGTGAGGAGAAGCTGGGAGGTGGCATGGACAGGAGAGATGACCTGAACTGGCCAGAGGGACATTCCATACCAATACACAGACTGGGGGGAGTTGGCTGGAAGGGCTGGCTGCTCCTCAGGGATTCACTGAACAGTTGTGGTCAGTCTTATTTCTCTCTTTTTCCTTTTCATTGCTATTATTACTATTATATTTTATTTTGTTTCAATTATTAAACAGTTCTAAACTCAAAAGCTTTACTTTGACCTCAATTTTCCTCCCAGCTGGGGGGATGAGGGGCTTGTTTGAGCAGGTGGTTCTGTGGGGCTCTGCTGATGGCTGGGGTAAAACCATGACAGGTTGGAAGGACCAAGTGTCCTCCTTTGAGAGGACTTGTATGAATGCATGGATTGATATAATGCTCAGTAGGCCCATATGCAAAACCTGTAAAGTGCCAAACAGAATGCAATAATATGTGTGTAAAAAGCACCTGGCTGCACAGACAGGGTTTGCTGCTGCTGCCACCGCTGCTCAGCTCAGTGGTAGCCTTTGAACCCAGCCTCTCCTAATTCCTAGCAGTCTTTTCCAGTCCAAACAGAAGAGCACCCTTTATATTACCATTTCTTTTCCCTCCCTGTGCCCAGCATAACAGCCAGACTGTCTGAATTTTGCCTGTCCCCTTCCTGGGGACTAATGGGCTCCCCTGCACTAGGATGGAGAATGAAGGAAGAGAGTGGGTTGTTGTGTGAAGGGAGGCTGCTCCACGGGTGGGAGCTGCTGCCCACGTGGAGGGAACCTGCCTGTGTGTGCAGGCTGCAGCCTCCCACGGGGACAGGAGGAGGGATGCTGAAATCTGTGTTCAGCTCCTGCAGGCACCACTCTCAGGCTGCCTGTTTTTTTAGGGGAAATATTTAGAATAACAAAAATAGTCTTGTCCTAAAGTAATGTCATAAAGGACTGATGCTTCTGTGATTTATAATCTGATGTCAGATGGGATACAGAGTTGTGAGAGAATGCCAGGTTGTATTGAGGGGCACCAGAGAAGAACCCGGAGCCTTTTATGTTGCTCATACAATTCAGTAGTTGGTATATCCTGTGCTATATATATATTGTTGATATATGCTTTTGCAAATAGTAAATTCCTGAATCTGTGCGACAGCAAAGCAAACAATAAAGGATGTAAGGAGCTAAAATATAGAATAGGTGCCAGGATTACTCATCCTTCTCCCACTCTATGTTGGTTATACTTTCCTTTAAAAAGAGAAGGCGATGGTAAATTTTAATGACTTCTTCCTTTCTATCTTTAGATTTATAGGTAGAAGAGACTAGCAAACATTTTTAACTTGTGCTCTTCCAAATGAAGAATCCTTGAGAATAAACCCTGTAGCTCAGGCAGGACACAGCAAAGTCAGGATGTGTATAAGCTTCAGGCCTCTGTGATGTGCTTCAGATCTTTCTGCTGAGACTATCACTAAAAGTATCAATTAATGTTAACAGTTTTCTGGTGTGGGCTCTTGCACCTTAAGAACTATGCTAAGACCATTTATTCACCTTATCTGATGTTCTGAATAGTTAAATGGACTGAGTTTTGTTCTTTTAGTGCTTACTAATCCCCTCAATCACTCAGTCTTCAGCATCAAAAATGACCATTTTCCTGCAGACTGATACATTAGTGTATTTATTATTCACTATATTCAAGCAAAATGGACAATCTTGATAGATGGTCATGATTATGGGATTCTACATTTCCAGGTTACCAAACCACACTGTTTGTTTGATTCTCCCTTTCTGTATCCCTCTGAAGTGCATGAGTTAAATGCAAGGAGGATTGGCTGCAGCTACTCAAACAATTCCATCTGAGCTTGTTTGCAGTCAGTGACTGATATTTTAATGGACATTTTGGGGGGGGGGGGGGATCTGCTTTCACCTGAATTGAGGGAATATTTTGTGAGAAAAAAGTTTTCTATCAAACACTGATTTAAAAAAAAGAAAAAAAAAATGACTTTCTGTGAGCTTTCATATGTCCTTTTCTGAGGATGGTTGCTGTTATTCTCATTTTCTTCATCCTGTTGTGCCATACAAACCAAATTTACAGGTGGTGACCCACCTGCCCGGTCAGCGTTAGAAATTCCTGGTGGGAAATGCTGTACTATCATATGGGGGAAACCCATTAATGATAACAAGGGCTTGTATTCAAAGACAAAACAAGCCTACAAGTGTGACAAACTGTGAGAGGGAAAGCACAGATAGCCATGGTGAAAAACAAAATATTACAAGCTTGGTTTAATAGCTTTTGAATCATTTAAATGTATAGAGTTTGTTCATGTGTCTGACCTTGTTGTGATTAATGCTCAGGTCTAGAACTACAAATAATATTCCCCTTTGCTCCGCAGGAGGCTTCTTCAGCTTCAGTTTTGGAGGGCATGTGCTTACCAGTGCATGATTTCTAAGGAGGTGTTGCTTGATCTAGTGCCTTAGTCATACTTCTGGCATTGAGGTCCATCTGCTATTCTGAGAGCATAGGAAAAGAGGCAGCAAGCCAGGTGTCATGTATTAAAGACCTTGTCTCACTTTGGATGACACCTCTGCAACGCAGCGTTTGGCACATTCCTTGCATCAGTAAAAGGGTAATGGGAGAACAGTGTGATCTTCCCACAGCTCATATTGCATCCTGGCTTTTGGGAGGACAAACAATTGCTGAGCAGGTCAAGGTGTTAACAGCTTTGCAATTTTTTTTTTTTTTTTTTTTTTTTTTTGGTCAAGCGGTTTATTTCAAAATAAGGGAAACAGTGAAAGTTATCAATTATGCTTACTGTTTAACAAATACCTGAATCAGTTCCTGAGTCCTTAGAGTTGATGTATACCTTTTATAAGTGCATAATTTGAATACAGACTCGAAGAATTCCTTCTAGATTTACTCTAAGTAAAACTAATTTGTTTGAATTTCTTCTTTCCTCTATAACTTAGGCTCTGGATGCCATATAATTTGTAATAATGAGTCCTCGTAGCTATGATGCATTAAGCAAGTAAGCATACATTCATAACTGAGTTAACCTTTTCCACAGTACTCCAGTTCTTTGCAGAGTCCACACTAAATATGTGACAAACCCCACCACCCCCAAAGAAAAATAATCCTCCCTTATCCCCGGATCAACAGGTGCCTTTCTAGTGAAGTTTTACTTACTGTTTAGCCTTACAGTGGCCCTGCTTTGTTCAGGGGTGTGTTTCTCTGAAGGCAGTTTGAGTTATTCCATTAGAAAGTAAGGTAAAAAATCTGTTTTCTGTATCCCGTGAGCCAAATACATGCTGTACACCTTTTACACTTAATGCTCTATCAGTAAGAATTTCCCAAAGGCAATTCAAATGGTGGAAAAAATTAGAGAGGAGGATAGACAGCAGTTTTCCTACCTAAGTTACAGCCTGTTGGGTGTTTCACAGCTAGGAGCTTGGCACTACTGCAGTGTATTGCAAACAGCTGGATATTGCTCTCTTAGAAAACTGCCTTCGTAATTAATTTGCCTTCCCAAACACATTTTTTTAATCATTAAGGGGCAAGTTCATTATTCATTTCTCCAGATTGCTGAAGCAAAAAGATGGGGCAACTATCCAAAGCTCTAGGTAGTAATATAGTACTTTTTAAATACTGTAAATCTAAGGAAACAGTCTTTAGTCATGGTAGACAAAATTATTAAAGTCTAAAAGGCAACTCCTCCACTTCTATCTCAAATTATTTGTGCTATTTCAAATACTCTCCAAAAGATATTTTAAGCTACAATGCCTCTATAAATAGTTAAATTTTTAAAAAAAAAATCTAAATCCAAAAATCCAACAGTTCTGTGTGATTAATTTTATAGTGCTTTTTAAAATAATGTCTTCTAGCTACCCAAGCATTTTAGAGTAAGAGCTGAGGCTTCATTACAAGAATATACTTCATCTGACTTGCACTTTCATGCTAAACTTCTATAAAAACTTACACATTTCTGCAACTAAATTCTACTCAAATATTATAATGACCTTCCAAAAACATTTACTAGCTATTAACCATTATATTCCAAGTACGATATCTTTAATCAGTAATTTCATGTTGCTCTCTTCCTTTGTCTTCCTAATTCTTCTAAATTCAATCATATTATGGTAGATTCACATTGGCTGGGTGGCAGATTGCCATCCAGCTGCTTTCTCATTGCTCCTCCTCAACAGGACATGGGGCAAAAATGGGATTAAAAGTTTGTGGCTTGAGTAAAGGACTGGAACATCACTTGCCAAATGCCGTCATGGATAAAACAGACTTGACTTAAGGAAAGTAGATAGAAGTTATTGTCGGTTAATATAGCTCTGGATGGTAAGAAATGAAGACCAAAAAAAAAAAAACCCTATAAAACACTTTCAGCCCACGTAATTTTTTTCCCAGTTCCTTCAGGGAACCTTCACCTACTCTAGTGTGGGATCCTAAATATGTTTTGCCAGAGGTACCCACCACCTTGGCTGATGTTCTCTGTGTCTGGAGGTGAGTCTGTGGTTGAAAAGGCTTTGTTCAGCACTGAGCATTGCCTGGCACCTCCTCACAGAGGCATTTCCTGCAGCCCTCACATGAACTCCACCTCGAGACTGACACCCAGTACACGTGTACTTCATTCCAAGCAAAGATAAACAGTGGTGCTTTCTACTGACATTACTCCCTTTCTGCCTGTAACTTTCCAGATTTCAAACTCTGAGAACTCCATGCTGAAGTCTGACTAACTGTGCCTGTCCTTTGGCAACTGCCCGTATGGTTTGTCCCAACACACATACAAAGTTCTTTTATAAAGAAAAAACCCTGAAAAATTTTCTCCATTCTGTGAATATGTTCAGCCAAAGAGTTATTTATTTCAGGAGTGAGGGAAGGAGTAGAGAAGAGAGGGTCAAGCTGTTGGCAGCCCTGTAGCCCTTCCCAGCCACTGACACTTTTTGCTGCCACACTCTTGGGTCAAAAATGGCACTGGCAGTCTTTATCTCAGCTGGACATAGAGGGAGTGCAGTGAAATGAACTCAGCAGCCATTCTCTGCACCAGTGCAGAGGGTGTGTTAACTTGGCATGGGATGGGAGCTCCTGTAGTGTGTAACTGTGCCATGACAATAATGTGGGTGGGGAAAATGGTAGAAGCATTTGCTGAAGGTAAAATGGGAATTTTACAGGCATCCCTGTGTTGAATGACGTGAGTGGAAGGTGCTAGGCTGATTTGTTGCATGTCTAAGTCGTCCCAAATCTGGAGCCAGCTTCTGTTGCTCCACAGATTGGAGCACCCTAGGAACAGCTCATAATTAAAATCTTTGCTTCTCATCCCCCAAAATAGCAACAGGTCTGAGATATTTTTAATATTTAATACTTTTTTTTTGGTCAGGTACTGCTGAATTTTACTCAGTTTTTCACTGTTGTATACAAGCATGGATTTCCAACCCTCACACTCACTGTCTTAAACTGACAGCAGGTTAATAGGAGATTCTGAGCATTTTTACCTCTTTATAGACATCTTTTTGCACCCTTTCCCCTTCTTTTGCAATTGCAAATACTTTATTTGGATTCCATGCTTTTGGGAAAGTTTCAAATTAGAAATAAATGGCAAAAATTCTCTCTGTGTAATTACCCAACCTTATTATAATTGCAAAATGCACAATAAATGCAAGTTATTTAAAACCCCTGCTAGTTAGAGAATATAAAATATGAAGTTAGAATCTGAAATTAAATTGAAAAATATGTAAGATCCAGTAAAATGCTGTTCTGTATATTTTATGTGATATGTATTTCTGTCAGGAAAAACAGACTGTCCTTTACTCCTCTAGTGCTTGTAGGACATATGATTACACACTGTGGTGTGTTATCTCTGTCTGCTTTGCTTGTTACTTCTCACAGTAATATCATCATATAGGATTGACATTAGAATAAAATTCCTTAAAAAAAAAAAAGAAAATTACTGAAGTTCTATGAGCCTGAACTCTGTTGAAATCAGTGGAAATACCAAGGGATCAATTTAGCTTGGGTGACATGTAGAAGAAACATTAATTATCAGGAAACCAATAGAAAATGTCTTTACCACTGATTTTTTTTTTCCCAACATATTTTACAAGTGAACACAGAGTACCTCTAGCATTCAGTATTGCAAATACCAGATTTATATCTATTTATATCTACTATGGATGAGTCAACAATGGAAATAAATTGGTAATGGATTATGCTTCAATTCTGGTTTGCCATAATCTTTTATCCTTACTTAAAAATATTTGCACTCAGAAAGGCTGTTCTTCATTTTTACATTATTTAATCAAACAAGTAAATTGTGGTGAATTACTTAGAGTGACACAGTCATATTTGGGTGATGACATATACTCATTTGCATTTTGTAGTGACATGGTTATGCTAATCTTGGAATTTTTGTGTGTGATTATGGAAATAAAAAAAAAATCCATTCATTTATTCTTTGAACATTTTCATTACTACTAGCAGTAATTAATCGTTCAATGTCCTTAGATGTCACTAAGAATATGTATTTGACAAGTTGTCAGTTTAACTAGAACCATGCAATTCATGTACCACTTCAGCTGCTGCTGTCTTTGTAGTTAAGCCACTTAAAATAGTTATTTTCATATCTCTTTCTCTAAAAATCTGCTGATCAACTTCTTGGTCAAAAGACAGCTTTAACCTTCAAAACAGACAAGTCCTTACTGCTTTACATAGTTTTTCTTGAATCCAAGCTCTAATAAGGAACACTCACCTTTGGATAAAGATTGGCGATCATATTTCTTAGTATAGTACCAATGTGTTTCAAGTAATTTTGGACATTTAAATTTTCCAAAAAGATTTTTTTTTTAATGTAAAATGATGATTTGTTGAAAAGAAAACATTTCTGGGAAATATAAAAATATAAAAATTTAACCATTTTCAAAATGGAATTTTTTCTTGAAGAACAAGTTGTTAATTATTTTCATTCAACAACAGCTTTCAAATACTCTAGTAGCCTTTGTGAGGCCAAATCACAATAAATATTTAGTGATTTTGGGTTTTTGTTTGTTTGTTTGTTTTAAACGTGTAACATCAGAACTAAGCACTGTATTAGTCTCATTCTTGTTTTTTAATAACCTGGGTTTAATTTTGTTTTTCTTCTGAGTGGGGAATAAACGTCCCAAAGCCCAATATTTGTCAAACAGATAATTAGATTCCAAGGTGTAGTGTGAGTCTCTTGGTTAAACTTCACTTTTATGAAGATAACTGACTGACAACAATTCCTAATTGGAAGATTCTGCAAGGGTGTAGATGGTATCTGTGAAGGGCAAGAATTTTGACCTTGTGGAGAGCACTTGTGCATGTCACTTCATGGTTCAACAGGACAAAGCAAAAGTGCAGGCCAGTGGGAGTAAGAGTGTACTGGAGACCAAGAAAAACATACTGAGTAATTTTCTAACAAAAAGCTCCCCAAACAGTCAGTTTTATGTAGAGCTGAGCACTTGTTTGCTAAATGCCACTTGATTGCTAAATGCTGTGGACGAATTAGGAGCATTCTTGAGAGAAGAAAATAATTAGGATGCTGACTGATGCCTTCATGGAGGTCTTAAAGCGAAACATCCAAGTCCTGGTAGTCACACCAGACCTTTTCTGCACACTCACATGCCTTCTCATCTCCTTGTATCCCAATGTGCTAGACAAGCATCTGCACTTGCAGTTCATTCTTTTGAAGGATCCAGCTCCTCCTTCTATGTCTCTAATTTGAACATAAGAGAGCTTTGCATCTGTCAGGATTAAGATATGACAAATTTTGCAGCTTTTTATGCAGATGACAAAAGCTGATATCTGGTGGGGAAATTCTGTGTGGTCCTTTCACTGGGCGTGGGGATCGAGCCCCGTGGGATATGTTTAATTTGGAGGTGACATACTGACTAAGAGAGATTAAATCTTCTGCAAGATTTTGGTTGCTAAGTTATTTTAAGCATAAGAGTTCCTTCTCTTTTTCCAGCAGGAAAAGTGAATAATAGCTAATTAGGCCCTTAGGGATCAATTTTCAAAACAGTGTGCAGAAAGTGTGAGCACAAACCTTATTTGTTAATGGGTTTTGTGAACATACCTCCTGTGACTTTTTTTTTTGAAAATTTAGAACAACAAAACAGCAACCTTATTGGAGAAGCACATTTAAATATATAGAATATGGTATCTTTTTCTTCAGGGCATTATATAAATGACATACATTAAGACCATAGAGTTTTTCTTTGGCCATTATGGTTTACTTCTTCAAATCTGTAAACTTAATGAAATAATAAAATAATCTGTGTTGGCCTGTAGAAGAAATCAATCCCATGGTTCTTACCTACCTCCTCTTTACTTAAATAAAGAAAAGCAACAAAAGACTAATCCCTAATTTTTGTGATGAAAAAAATATTCAAAAATAAAGTAAGCATTATGAAATGTAACTGGAAAGATTATGCAAGGTATTTAGAATGAAATAACAGAAAGCATATAGAAAGATTCCAAAGTAATATTGGATCTAATTCTCCATTTAAACTGTGGGGGAAAGGTTCTTTTTCATTGCATAGGAAAATGCAGTAAATGCATGTTATTTTTTAATAATGTTAACTAGGTGGGGGAAAATGTGATTCAAGAAATACATGGATATTAAAGTATGCTAATGGAAGTGATTATTATCATTTATAGTAACACTTAAGCTCATGACTACAAGAAAGGATCTGGTGGTAGATGGATGCATTGGAGACAAGGCAAAGCTGATTCAGGGGACATTCAGCTCTAAACTGAGTGTATGGTATAATTTTTTGGGGTCTGCTGTGGCCTTATGCAGTTCTCTGCTCTCCCTAACTCATTTCTGGCCTGGTCAGAAAGTGGGCAGATCAGCTCAGGTTTGTTTGCACCTTCACATTTCAGTGAGCCTCAAGAGTTAGACTGAGGATCTGAATCCAGGGGATTGGATACTGCTGACACATATTTACATTGAGGGGCAGACTCATCACAGCCTGGCTGCGGAAAATGAATGTTGAATATGCTGTATGTATCTTTACTAACTATGCACTACATATATATCTGTTCTGAGAACTGTGCAAATCAAGAAGGAAAGTCAAAAGTTACATTTTAAATAGTTGTTTTTATTGTGTCCAAAAGAGAGTCCATGCACCAAAGTTTTTATAATTTAAATAAGAAAGAGAAAGGTTGCGACCTTCTGTTTTTATTTTACTCACAATAAAAGCAAAAAACAAATATAAATGGATCTTGGACCTCGGTAGGTCAATGAAGGTTTGACATTGATTTTAGTGGAATCAGGATTTTGCCTTAGATTACTTTCCCATGGATGCAAAAGAAAATTGTAACTTAGAAAATAAATGTAGGTCTGCTGAACAGCAAGCTGTTGTCTTATCAGCATGAGTTCTTCAGTCGATTTTAGGCAGTTTTTGCTGATTATAAAACAATCTGAAAGAATCAGCTTCTTCTATGCTTTTCCAACTCCAAACATATAATTGTGAAATTCACAGATAATGAACAATCACACAATTCCAACCCACACTTGTTAATAAAAGCTTTTGGTTTGAAATACTTGAAGCTTTTATGAATGACAACAATTTCTGTCCTGAGCAGAAAAAGATTTATTGTCTTAAATATTTCATTGCTCAAGTGGCATCTATTATCTAGAAAATATTAGATTTCCCAGGGAATATAAAAGATATTTAAAAAATACGTGAGCATAGATGAGATTTATAAATTGGTGATTTTAATTCTTAATGTTACTGGACAGTAGCCTAATGTGGCAAGTTTCATTACTCTAGATATTGTTTTGACCTAAGTGTGCAATTTTTTCCTTCAGGGCTCATTTAATGGAATAGTACAATAGTCAGGATATTTATTTTGTGGTAAATGATTGAAAAGTTCAGATTTTTTTATTTGTTGCAGTTACATTGTTTTGTTACTGAATATTGAATTTCTGGCTTTCCGAATGCCAATTTTAAATGGTTTGTTATATATATTTACATGTGGTATAAGAGGTTACCAAAGTGTTAACTCAAAGGATCATTAACACTAACTAAAAATGATGTGATTAAGTGCTTAATTTAAAATCATTTGCTTTCAAAGACAAATATATACCTCACAAACCCCCTACATTTCCAACAAAGACTACCTAGGATGTCAATTATCATATTGACATCATTAAATGATGATGTAAGTCTGCACTCCAGTTTAAGGGAGATTCTAATGTAAGGAATTATTACTGGAGCTCTAACATTGCCTGATATCTGAATAAATGCATTTATTATTATTTATATTTGTCTTTGTACTTTGATAGCTTTAATATATAATCTTATAATTAATCTTGTGTTGTCTCTTTTCTGCTATTACTCCTTGACTGCAAGGACTGAAAGACAATCCCCTCTCTTAGTTACCACATGCACAGCCTATAACTGTTGAGCTATCTAGGACAGATAGTCTACATGGATTAATTTTTCAATAATATGTCTTCCAGGTGGTCATTCTAGTTCAGGAAAATATATGTATACCAGTTTTGTAGGTATAAATTTTTTTATTTATTTTTAAAAATATTGATATAGTATAAATATAATTTTTTAAAAAAATTTTTGTTCATATCTTTGTTTAGAAGAGTTGCACCACACAGAAGCACTGAATGAATAAAAAGATAATCCTCCCCCTTCCTACCTTGGCTTCTATTAGATAGGGATTCACTCCAGAGTTTCTGTTCTTTTCACACAATTTCATAGCTTACAAATGCATACTTAAATTTAATACAAACGAAAAAATATTTCAGTGTTTGGAGCAATTTTCCAATAGGTGATATGGGTTTAGGTTCCCTGTCTGCAAAATTGAGATGACTGGTCTTCCTATGTGTCACCCACTCTCCATGCCTATTTTATATTCTCTCTCCCACAAATGATTTACAGTGCCCAACATCACGACCCCTTCACCTTCCTGAATACTAACAATAATCCTTTTCCATATATTAGAGATTTTTTTAAAATTTAATTTAACCAAGACTTAAACGGATAAAATTTCTCAACTTTTCCAGGCCTTGTTCATTTCTGACTTCTTCTCAAGTCACTTTCAGCACCCTGTCATAGATCCATGGAATCATTTAGGCTGGAAAAGACCTCTGGGACCACACAGTCCAAGTGTTACCCCAACACCACAGTGTTCACCACTGAGCTATGTCCGTGAGTGCAACGCCTGCATGTCTTTTAAACATCTCCAGGGTTGCTGACACCTGACTGAGGGTGCACTCAATCCCCTTGTCCAGATGATTGATAAAGATGTCAAACAGGACTGACCCCAAAACTGGGACGATCCTGGGGAACACCACTTGTGACCAGCAGCCAGCTGGATGGTTGGGTGTCACTCTATTCACCTCAGCCCTGGGCCTGGCCATCCACCCAATTTTTTTTAGCCGGGGAGCAGTGCACTTGTCCAAGTCCTGAGAAGCCAGTTTCTCCAGGAGAGTGCTGTGGGAAATGGTTTCAAAAGCTTTACTAAAATCCAGTTAAACAAAATCTGTAGCCTTTCCCTCATGCACTAAGCAGGCCACCCTGTTGGTCTTACTCTGCATGTAACTTGTGAGACGTTCTCTGTATTTTCCTGTCTCTGACCACCCTACAGAAAATCTTTCCAGGACCATTATTATTTTCCTTGCTATTACAAACATAATTCATCCCCTTATCCCTTGAGTCAGCATTATTTTACTTCTAACCTTCTGAAAATTTGTTGCCAAATCAACTACCTTACTAACTCATTAGGACCTTCCACCAAAGAGCTTTTTTTTTTACCCCCTGCTGGTGTTCCCTCGTGAACATACTAGTTCTCTAACACTTATCTCTGGTCCTTTTATCTGCTTTCTATCTTACCTAAGGTGCCCACATCACCTTTACTACCTTTACCACTGTTTTTTTGAGGTTTTTCTATCTGGCCGTGCACGCTAGAAGGGCGAGACTCCTTTCCTGCCACCTGACAGAGCTGAGCTGGGTTTCGTACTGTGCTTGTTAAGAACTACTTGATTAGTATTAAAGTAGCACAACCAGGCTTTTAAAGACCTTTTTCTAGCCTTGAAGGATTTCTCACGTGACCCGTATACTCTAAGGGTTCGTAATTTCCTGAAGTGACAATCAAGCTTCCTGTTCCTCTTTGAAGCACCCTTTACAGAGATTCTTCAAGTTCCTACTTTGTCTTACAAACAGGAGTGCATTAGGAAATGCTGATAAGTGCACTCAGGTACTTGTCGAAAGGTACCAGTGTGTGAGTGCTGTGACCCTGTGTGACAGGAATAGCTGCAGTGAGAAGCTCGCCAGCTTGTTGTTACCACTGAAATCCTGATACCTTTCAAAAGAATAAATATAATAAAATTAGCATTAGGGCATAACAAATACTAGTTGGGACCGTGAGTTTTGAAAGCATGAACGGCTGAATATCAAGTTCAAATTTATCTTCCTAATAAGGTTGGTTTATCACGGGTACTCTGTAAGTTGGGCCTAATGTTTATATATTACTAATGTCTGGGAAAAACAGAACCCAGAAGCATTAATTTGTAATGTATTGTGGTGAATGTAGCACCTTGGTGCTGACATGTATTGATTATTTTGCCCTCCAGGGAAAACATCTTTGATCAATTGATTACCTTGCTAGGGTACTCCAGAAATTACAATAATCTTTGAATAAAAGCTGGTAATTATCATAGGTGAAGACTGCTTTTTTTTTTTTTGTCTAGTGACCTCAGAGATTCAATTTCTTGAAATAATAGTAATGCATTTCTCTCATTAGAGACTTCTATGGTATTCAAAACCAGCAATAAAATCAAGAAAATATGAATAAAGAGAAGTGAAAACTATTTGAAAAATTTTCCTATGTCAGCTCCTCAGATTTATTGGATGACTGATTGTGGATCCGGAATCTCTATCTTCATTGTCCAAATACATTTTACCAGCAATAAAATTATTATCTAGTTGATAATCTGGAGAGTGTGTTCAGCAATAAAACTTAGGTTGTATACTTTTTAAAGTAGAGGTAATCTGGGGACCTGAATGCCAAAGTTGCTGTATCCTTCAGGATTGTTTTAATTGTCCTTATGCAACTAGTGGATTTTTCTCTCTGCATGTCTGTTATGGAATGTACTTTTCAAAGATACAGATAAGCTATGCATCCAGTGAAGTACAGTGAAAAATGTCTTATTATTGATATATCTTTGACAGTGAAATACTGTGTGATCTGAAAATATATTTCACTGTTAGAGAATGGTATATACAAGAAAAAGGAAGAGTAGAGGAGAGATTACTATCTGATTTTTCAAGGAAATAAACTTCTAAAAATAGTCCCTTCTTTAATTTTCTTTTAAAGCAGCCTCAACAAAGAAAATGCACGTGTTACATTTGTCACACCACAACCTGTCTACAGGTATAGTTTGCACCCAAGCTGTGTAAAATGTGAGGTGGATCATCTGAGTCCCTGCTCTTATAAAGTTTACTCTGTCTCTGAAGGCATCATGAGGATATTTTAAATTACTCAGTGTAATGTGTGCACAACTTAGTTAGTATTTATCTGTGCAAAATCCTGTGAATACATCATTTTGTATGTGGCTAAGGTAGATTTTCCTTAATGTTCTTAATGTAGTGGTTAAAAACTTAGTATCCTGAAGGATGTTTTTTTAATAAGTAATGAGCACAACTGAAATTTGGGGCATTAGGGTTTATTTTGGTATTGATTCCACTCTTTCATATGCCAGCTTCTGTCAGCATATCTCAAGGCACAGAGCTCTGGTAGCATCAACATCAGAGGAAAAGACTTGAAGAAAGTTGTCTCCTCAAAAGATGCTGTCTCATTCTCCAGTTCTTTGATTTAGAGGTAGAAAGTCTGCTCCTCAGACTATTTTTGCCTCCTGGAGGCAGCCTCGAGGGGAAGACAGATAAAGCAGAGATGCTTTTCAGAGGAAGAAGTTCCATCTTCATTAGTGTAGTCTTTATTTAAAGGTGAAAGTGATGTGGAGTTGCGTGACTTGGGCCAAATGTGCATGGATCAAAACTTAGATCATTCTGGTTCATGTTGAAAGCAAGTTTTGGTGTACAAGGATCAGTTCATTTTCCAAAAGTTCATCTCCAACAGGGCAAATTGCTCTTGATGAGTAAAGCAGCTGCCATACTGTTTGCCAGAGGGCTGTGAAGTTTAATAGACATTTTAAATTTTAGATTGCTCTGGCTCCACGGAGAAGTGTGAGCTGTGAAATAGTGAAACGACAAAAATGGCATGAAGGCCTGACGTCTTCACCTGGAAGGATGCAGATAATTGAGTTGGACTGAGTTGCTGGAAGCTTATTGTCTCGATGCACTTTATAGCAAAATTAATATGCAGCCAGAAATCCTTGCATCCTAACAAAACTGTGCACCTTTATAATACAATGAATCTAAGCATTCCCCAGGAAGCTTTCAAGCAGGATGTAACTTGAATGTAAGAAAGGTGTTCTGAGGGCTAGCACATCATACAACATTTTCCAGGCATAAACATATGTGCATCTATTTTGAGATATAAAAATATGCAACTTACTATAAATTTTAAGCCAGTTTAAAGGATTTTAGGAAGTCTGTATATGAATAAAAGCTCTCGGCATAGGAGCAAAAGTATGCCTAAAATGTGCCTAAAGATGTTCTCACCCCACAGGCAGATCCCCAAACACCAGGGCATACAGGTGCCAAGGGGGTAATTCATGACGTGGTCCACAACTGGCCACTGATCCCAAATGATAAGAGAGAGACACAGCATGAAGTTGCAGAGCTCTAATCTTGCTTAACCTGGCATGATTTTTATTTGCAAGAATTAATGTATGACGTAGGAAAGACAAAGAGAAAGTAATTAGCTGCTCTGGGTTTAATTTTGGAAAAGCCATTTAAAACAAACATTTGGACTTCAGCATAAAATGAGTATGGGATCAGACTCGGATGTTGAAACCAATTGCCTTTGTAGAAATTACTCCTTGGGTTAATACGAGCAGCTGAAAAAATTCTTTGCTTTGTTGTAGCAAAAAGTACAATTATTAGAACACTGTAGTTGTTGCTGTACTGGGGTGATTAATCTGTAGCTGAAGCCTTGAAGAATACAGTTAGTTAAGTGTCTTTTCTCACATTTGCATCAGGCAGGCATTGTCAAACGCCTTCAGACTGCGTAGGGGATAAAAGGCAGTGATGGTTTGAAGCTATGTCATGCTAAGTAAACACCCACATGATGGTATGTATGAGAAATATCCTACACAGAGTTCTGGAAATCTTGAGAAGATTTTAGCAGCTCCTGCAGCTCTGTATATGTATGACAGGATCAAAACCAGGGAACCTGTCACAAGTTGTACCTACACAGCAGTGACTGCACTACAGTCAAGAGCTACCCGAGCTACCTTTAAACTGTGGGCACTGTTAGAGAAGCATGAAGTTTAAGATGAAGTACTTTGCCATGATTTTTAAGGCAGAGAAACATATAAGCTCCATTAAAAACAGCAGTGTTTTAAATAATTACATGGAAGCTAGTTCAGATGTCTTTCATTACACCAGACATAACCACGTGATGTATATTTAAACAAAATAAAACCCCACCAGAAATAGAGACATTCCCATCACCTCCTGAGGGAGGGTCTGAAAGAAACAGATTGACTTTCAGACACATGATGAAAAGCTCCATTGATTTTAGTGGGGCTGCTCTAGAAACTTCTAGCTTAAACCAGGTCAGAATCCAGCCCTGTTTTCAGATGTTCCTTCAACAGAAAAACAGAGGCAAAAAAAAATCAAAGCCTTGGATGAAGGTGGGATGTTTGTTACTGAGGAAGAAGCATATCTGGGAAAGCTATGAAAAAGGAAACTGTTTTTATAGTGCTTGTATCTGAAAAATCATTCCAAAAATTTCAATATCTTGCAATATTTTAACTAAGGTTTGCCACGTAGGAAAAATCCTCCTTGAGGAATTCCACATGACTTTGCAATCCACATCAGCATATCGTTTCCTTTTCAATTTGTTTAGTGATGCATTCATCAAAAATTTAGGTGCTGAGATTTTTGTGCAGTGTAGATAGCTGTGGAAAAACCTGTTTTGAGATATTTACAGCATAGTGCATGTGGAGGAAACTGTATGTGAAACCCTGTTTCAGCAACAATAACATTCCCCTTTAGTTATGAAAATCTTGTGATTTGAAAACATATAGTAGAGAAAAAGCAATGTCAAACACTGGATTTTTATTTGGTGTACAGTTTCCAATGCCAGATCATCCCTTGGTTTTCCCACAAAAGAAAAATGTAGACACAATTAAGTATATACATGGTATCAGCATTAATTTAAGAGTAAGTTAAGTGTTTCTGGATCAGGAAATTAGATTATAATGAACTCAGTGTGATTTCATTGAGGTAAAAGAAATTTAAACTTGATAACTATTCATAAGAATAATAGGTACTATGTTAGCATTCTGTTTCCCTGGAGGTAAAAGAGCCTTGACAGGACTGTTTCTCTAATTAAAAAGCTGACATGACTGTGTCCTATAGGATTTTTTGGCTTCACTAGAAAATTTGCAGTCATCTGACACACATGTTCTTCTATTCCTAGTGGATGAACAGGCCTAATTTAATATATACATGTACAATTCAATCTCTCCATGGCTCTATTGGAATGGAAGTTTGCTAAACTGTTTTTAAAACAGATTTAAATCAAAACAATTGGGCATAGGATCTAATTCAATCTACACATTTCTAAAATGTCAAGATACTCCATCAGTTTGGAAAAGGGAGGAGCTATGGGATAGTCACACATGTTGGGTCAGATCTGAACACTCTATAATTGTACCAAGTCCCTTTATTATTGAACAGATTCTAAATTATTTGATGAAGCTGTTGCAAATTGGATTCTATCTGGACTTGAGAGTTAAAAATATTTCTAACTCTTTAATTCATTTTTTTTCTCATCTTTCCAATGAAATAAGACCTATATTGACCTAAAAAACTGAGGCAGTAAAATATTGAGTGGATTTGCACATAAACTCGTGGGCAGCTATTACTGTATCTACAATTAATTAATTTGGAGTGGTGATCAGTACGATGCATGTTACAGTTTAAAAATAACCATCAGAACACTTGATTTTAATGTGTATCTACGCACAAAACTCTTTCAACCTTAAAATATATGTTAAAAGTCAATATCAGTGTAAATAAAAAGTCCAGTAATTTTCTCACTAATTTATATTTCTGTGCTCCCATAAATGACCTTTCCATGACTCAAAGCATTTTCTTGGGAGGATGCTGTCTGAAATACAGCACATGAAAAATGCTCTCTAGATGATCATCTCCGCTAAACTGATGAACAAACAAGCAAGCAAGAAAATTTCCAAGCATTTTGACAGAAAATTTGAGGCACATTTCAAGAGAGGATATAATTAGAAGGGTCTGACCTTCCGCAAATTGTGAAGCATGGAACTTTTATGAAGTCTTATATAGTCAGCTTTAGTTAGAATTTTGCAGTATTATTAATCATCTATGAAAAACCCCAAGGGCATGATAGAGTTGTTAATTGTGGCAGCTGAGTTTTGGGTTTGCAGATTTTTCTAGGGGCTGTTGTTTGCACCCTTTCCTCTGTGTCCCCACACTGCTTACCCTTGCTGTTCCTCCAGGATGGGATTCCCAAGGAAATGCACAAAGCTGGCAGCAGGGGCAACAGGTCCAGGCCTTTCTTAGATGCTGCCAAATTTGGCTGTTTCCATGAGCTATCTTCAAGTAGAGATGGAGCATGGTGTGAATTTTGTCTCTAGGGCCTTAGCCTGAAAGCCTGAACTGAATACAGACTGAAATTTTAATTCCACAAATACACAGTACAAGGAACACTGCACATTTGCAGTTTATATAATTATATAACCAAGTCTTTGAGAGAGAGCTATAATCTTCCTAAACATTAATGCTCATAGCAGAGCTCTAAGGTAGCATAGAATTTGGAGGAGGCAAACAATCCCAGAAGCTGTAGGGAAGAAAAACACCTATTTTCTACAAGTTGTTTAAGGACTGTATTTATTTTTTATTCTCCTCTCTATTTACTTGCCTCTACTCTTCTGTGTTAAGGTTACCTGACACTTCTGTGGAAAACTGACTTCCAAGCACTAACTGCTGACCTTCTAGCACTTTCTTTTTCCACATCTCTTCTGTTTTCATTACTTTTCTCCAATTCTGCTTTAATTATAAAGACCTCTTACTCTCTGGTTCTACTTGTACTAGCAATGGTTTTGACAATGTGTTCTTTTGAGCATCCTTAAGGAATAGCACAAGTGTTTTGTTTTTTTCTGGTGATGGCTAAAAGTTCATTCCAGTTCATGCAAATAATTGGTTCTCTTTCTCATTAATACCAGTGTTTATTGGGTGAAACTTCACTCCACTTTAAGTCATTTGACTTCCAGCAGACACCAAAATGATGTAATACGTCATTTCAGGGACAAAAGAACACAGGAAGGAAAGGGGATTTGTTCTATATGTTTTTTTGCTTCCCTAATTGTGGCAGAGAGCTGAATCAGATTTTGTGTTCCCTTCGAGTGATTATGTCACAAGATCACATTGTCTTTTATAATATGAAAATTCCCCTGCTAGGAGAGATGCACTCCATTCTTTAGGGAAGGTAGAAGAAAAATGTTATTCAGCAATGTACATTTCAGGTCACACTTAGACCTAGTCCCCAGCAGAACTAATAATTTTATGTACTTAGAATTATTTGATTCTGTGGGTGTTGATTTTTGCTTTTGTTTATTTGTTTGGTTTTGTTTTTTAGTCCAAGAGGCCCTGGTATATAAATTTTCTAGGAAGTTTTATTCAGAAATGTCTAAGTCATTTACTAACTGACAGCTAGATACTGTGTGAAAATCCTTCTAAACTTATGTAAGACATAAAACCTATTTAGAGTAGGTTGAAAAAACCCCCAGCATTCCTATTTAAGATTAAATATTTTCAGAAATATGATTGCTTCCAGGATGTTCCTTTTTCAGTGGTACAATTCCATTTTCTAACATATGCATTTTCTCACTTTATACCAATGTGGAGTTAGAGATTTTACACAAGGTGTTGGAATGTCCATTTATTAGCACAGACTTTCATAATCGTAAGTGACCCCATTTTAAATCATCAGAACTCCTTTTGGGTACAATGAACCAAACTTCTATTCCTTGAGAAGCACCAACATCCTAAAAATGTTTGTTGTGGTCTATCATAGTAAAAGATAATTCATTATATCTCTGTCAGAATAAAAGTCTTATGAGCTTAAGAATATTTCAGTCTTCCTATCTTATGTGCTGACAAGAAATAAGATATCCAAGTTCTCCAAGTCACTCTGGAAAATCCAGGGTTTTTGGGGGGTTTCTTTTTTGGAGGTGGGGGATAGTGATGTCAAAATCTGAAGAGTCATCCATTACTGAATAGGGAAAATAATCCTTTGACATTGTTGAGCATGTTGCCTTCTAAGGGCAGCAAAAAAATCCAACTACATGGACCACATTTATTCAGGCAAGAGAAACGTTCCTGCCAAGAGGAATGTTAGTCTATATACATTCATACACTTCAAATCATAATTGAAAGTTTTTCATTAATGAGTTCAGTATTTTCATGGCACCAACTACATTTTTTTTCCCTTTTTATATCAGAATATTAGGCCTTAGATATATAGTTCAAGATAAGTGACCATTTTGTGCAGTAGCACATCGGCCACGCTGGTACTTGAATCCATGGCTATGTTTCCATTGGGGCTCTGATGTTGAACTTCAAACAAATCTGAATAAAAGAATCAATTAAAGTTAGGTAGAACACAACAATTTAGAATCTAATCTCACAGTGTTTATATTTATTTTTTGAATAAAACTTACCCTTTTGATGTCTTTCCAAACTAGACCTCGGAGGCCTCTAGTAGCAGAAGAATCAAGTTCTTCTCATTCCCATTCATTATGCATCAGTTATTAAAACAATTAGCTTGCTAATAATACCTGGCAATTCGCTGTACTGGTACAAAATCTTGTATTTATGAAGTTTCAGTGTAGCAGACTCAGATTGCGTGGTCAGACTCAGATTTCTTGAGTAATAGTGTAAATTATTTTCTTGCAGTTGTCTTATGTCTCATTTTCCTCAGTATGAGATGATAGAGCTGGATCCTGAAAGACTCTGAAGTCCCTACTGGTTTCATTAGATACTGAAAGAGTACCACTGCTCATAGGATGGAATATATATGTACTCTATCTTTAGACTCTGGGGTACACTCTTCCAGGATTCTGAATACAATCCATAAAGTAAAACCCAAACAAATAAACAAAGAAATAAAACAAACCTGTATCACAAAGTAAATTTGAAGGAGACTACTGGGCAGCAACATGGAAAAAATGGAATTATCAAGGAGTTTCCCCTAAATATGTGGTCTCTTAAATGGCAAAGGACAAGCAGTAGCAGTATCTTCTGCCACCAACTGGTGCTGTTGCAATTTCACTCTATATTGGCACAGCATGAGGGCTAGAGAATTCCTGTCTTTTTTTTTCCTGTGGCATATCTGTCATGGGGAGAACAGTCAATCCAGCTTCACAGTGTGTCTGACAGCCTTGATGCTGCTGCATTTTTTGTGTGGCTTCTCTTATCTCCCAGCTCCTGCCTTGTAATGTCTCATGATAGGCCTGAGCCCTTGCATAAGTAAAGGGATTTTCTGGAGTTGCCCCTGTTTAGAGCTGTCCCTCCTTATAAAACTGTGCATGTCTTTACTGCCTGTAGGGCATTGTAGATCTGATTCAGCTCCCAAAGCCAGGAAAGTCCTTGTTGCGACTTTAGCAGGAGCTGAGAAAGTATCTGCAGATGATGATATGTCTATTGTGCAATAACAACGTCAGCTAATCTAAGTTGTCTTCCTTTGTATACAAACTGGCAGTGCCTTTGTGTCCTTTGCAGCAGGGAAATGGGCAATAGAACCACCAGGGGCTTGGCCTTGGGAGCATAGCAACAAAAAAAATTGGGAACAGCTTGTTAGAGTTCTTGTCACTGATAGGGCTCTTTGACCGTGAAGTGGCAATTTCAATAATTTTGAAATTTACACCTAAATATTCTTGTCTGTCAGAGGTAACATTTGCACGGTGGAAAAGGAAAGATCATTTCTAAAAATGCAGAAATGTAGTGGGGGAAAAAAAAAATCTATTTCCAGAAATGTTGTCAGCATAATGAGTCTATTGGAATCTTTCAACCGTAACAGGTTATCCATTTAATAATCATATCTGGTTATACCCACTTCCTGTATAATAGTGACTATGATTTTCAAACTATTAAAATGATGCATTTTATAGGTTTTTACCTCACTGATTTTAAATGAATTATAACCATATGGGGGAGGCTTTGAATATCTGTCACTAAGGAAGTCTCCAAAATAGATTGTCAGGTAAATTAAAGCTGTAGTTAAGCATCATACCAAGAAGATATTTCTCTTTTATGAGTGACCACTTCTGAGGTATGTTGAGAAGGGGCGGGTTCTGAGAGTGCCTTGTCTGATATATTCTTTGAATTAGATTTCCTATGGAGTCAGCTGTCCAAGTGTTCTGCTAATGCAGAGATGATGACCATGTGCAAAGATTTTAGGCAGTCTGTGACTCAGGTAGATGAGGAACTTTATCTCATTCACTTTGTTCAGCCAACAAAAAACACTGTGTATCTACACATCTTAGACATGTTGTTTGTTCTCATGTACAAAGAAGGGATGTCTACTTGCAATATATATATACACACATTTGTGCATTCTTATATAAACAGCTTCTGTGGGTACATATAGAAAAAAACCCCTGTACTTGTACAGATGTTTTATGTACCTTTTGAGCACTATTTATTTAAAGTGCAGATTATGTATTGTTAAATATATATATGACAGACCTGAACATAATAAACTCCCTTCAGGTATTGTTTGCAATTTGTAATATGAAAAAATATTCTTTTTCTATATAGCTAAGAGACAAACATTTTTGACAACTAGAAGCCAGGAATAAAAAAATAATTCCAAGTTTAAATTCTGAAAATGTGTAAGTTATTTTCTTAGGTGATGAGAGAACAGGGTATACAGAAATATTTTTTGTAGAACTTAGGAGTTATTTTTATAAAGAATGGAAATTTTTAAAATTAGAAACAGTCTTTCAGTAATGATGAGTTGTTTGATTGTTATGCTGTGCTTCTTAATGCAGAACTTTTCTCCAGTAAAAGGTTAATTAGTTGGGAAATGAAATACAGAAAACTATCATGAATGAAATGGTATTAAGTCTTCCTTTTCCTGCCTGTCTCCCTGTCTTCTTCTAGAATATAAACTCAGAAAGGGTAAAGGTGCCTGTGTAATTGGACATTTCTTTGTGAACTGCACTGCCTTGATTCATACACACCGGGGGAAGTAAATGAATTTTAGTTCCCTGTAGAATATTACAAGTTTCAGTGGGTCTTTAGTATTAGTTGGGGGTTTTTGTGTGGTTTGTTTGTTTATTTCTTTGGGTTTGGGTGGGGTTTTTTGTTGCTATTTTTTTGTTTGTTGGTTGGTGTGTTGGTGGGACCTTTTTTTTTTCTTTTTTTTTGGTAGGAGTGTGTGGGTAAAAATCATGGACTTTTCTGACTGGTGCTCAGTAGGTATTACTGAACAGGTATTTTCTCACTCCACAAACTCCATCACAGGAACTGATCAGAAGGAAACAGATAGTCTGTGTTTGCACATCAGGCTTGACACTGTGCCAGTGCCATTGCAGTCCTGGAAAACACAGTATCCAGCCCTTTTATTTATTTATGTGTTCTCCATAAAGTTTCATAGAATAATAGAATGGTTTGAGTTGGAAGGGACCTTTAAAACCATCTGGTACCAACCCCCTGCCCTGGGCAGAGAGGCCATGCACTAGAACAGGTTTCTCCAAGTCCCATCCAATTTTGGCCTTTTAAAGCCATTCCTCCTCGTCCTGTCACTGCATGCCCTTAAACAAGAAGAAACGGAATTTTAGGTAAACATTAGGCAATTTGACACTTTTTAACTGTTATATATGTGTATTTTGAATCATTCATTCCAAGTATTATTTTCATCCAGCAGAGGAACAGAAATAGGACTACATTTAATCACAATTCAGCTTGAATTTTGAATATTAAATGTTCATAATTAAAGCTTCTAAACAATTTACAGAGCTAGTAATAATTACAGGAATTAATCTGTGAATTTCTTTAATTAAAACTAATTTTGGCAAATTATAACTTGCTCCTGAGAAGTTTAAGAATAGAATTTGAGGGAAGGTTTTATACAACTTTGTTCAGTGTCTCAAACCCTCCAGTTTCTTCAGACTATGACAGCTAAATTTTGATTGTAGTAGGATAATTTTTAGTTTAGCACATGTCTATTCTGCACTTTCATATATATTTAAATTTAGGGGAGATGGGCAGGAGCACTAAGACACGTCTTTATCATCTTCTCTTTCTGATGTATTTGAAGCAAAGCAGTCAAAGCAGCTTTGGAAAAGGGGCTTTTTGCTTTGCATACTTGTTTTTCCTATAACTAAGCAGCAATGCATACTGCAGTGAAAAGTTCAAACCAATGGTGAGCATATGGTACATCTTGGACTCGTCAAGGCACACGACATTCCCGTTAGGAAGGAAATATAACCCCTAATTTGACATTATTTCTTCTTATTTTGCAAGAAAAGACCTTTAAATCTGGAACATAATGAACTTGCAAAATTAACCCAAACTCATTCAAACTCTCTGCTGTGTAATTCTGATGTGTATGTGTACAGGAAAGCAGGAAATGTTCTTGAGCTTGTTATCAGTGAGACAAGGTTAATTAGTGACTAGAATAACTTTAGCATTTATTTCACTCCATTATATTTCACCACCTGTCCTTTTATACTTCTAATAAAAGACTTCCTGGTTTGAAGATGAGAAAGGAGAAACTGTTGCTTTTCACAATTTAAATCACTAATGAAAGTACATTTAATGTGCAGGGTGGCTGTTTTCCTGGTTTTGTTTTTGTTTTTCTTTTGCTTTTGTTTGTTTACTTTTTAAGTTTATGACCTTTCTAGGCCTGTATTTTCAGAGTGGAACAATGATTGATTTTTGAAAGGTTTAGTACCCAAAATTACAGCTGGATTTTCAAGAGCTCTGTGCTGAGCAGCCTTCAGTATAGCAAGGATTTTCAAAGGTCTCAAAACGTAGTGTCTCAGTACTTTGAAAATAAAACAATTTATTTGATATTTAACTAAGAGATGTAGAATATTGCTTGAACAAGTACTTGCTTGAAGATGGAGTATATGGAAACACTGTTTTCCATACAAGGGAAAAAAAACAGAACTGCTAATTAAGATCCAGCTGAGAGTTAAATTTGAACATATTTATAGCTGTTCAGGTATAACAAGACTACCCGAGTTTCATGCTCTTCATATTGCTTTGTAGGCCAGAATAATGTAATTTCATTTAATTATGAGGATTTTTTAAAATAATTGTATATGTAGGGAATTGAGTTGCACTTGCCACAGGGATTCCCACACATATTTGATAAGTCTTCAGGAAAAACTCTGTTTGTAGATCATAGAGGACTGTTTATCATCGAATCTTATAGACTAAACTATAATACAAATCCAAGCTAAATTCCAGATTTAATTAAAAAGAAGGAATGCAAAACACTAATTGAGTTAATATTTCAATATTCGTTTCTGTGTTTTCTGCTCGATTACTCTTTTACTTCATGTTCTTGATAAATATAAATGAACCTTTTTTTTTTTCCAAAATTAAAATGTAGTACACCTCAGATTCCTTGATGATGGACAATAGTTGAAAACATTAGGGAAAAACAGACCCAAACCAAAAAGGTACCTTACCACAAAGCAAGTGTACACACACTATTTTTCCCAAAGAAAATATTTCACAAAGAAATCTTTGTGGTAAAAGCTTGGGAAAAATAGTGTGTGTGCATTTGTGTTTTGCTTTTCTTCCCTCTCTCTCTCTATTCTGAAGAAGAGGGATTTCATACTGGCTTTGTGAGAAAGCTGATTTCTTTGGGTGCAGATGCTGAGCCCTGTGGGTTAAGACTGCACTACTTGCAATTATTATGTCAATATAAAGAAATGGCCTTTGCCGTTTGATGAACCGCATTATATCTTTATTCGGGTTTTCTTTTCTTAAGGAAGATCTCCTCACCCAAACTCCTGCAGTCACCTGCTGTTAATTAATGAAATCCAGCTTTTAAGTGGAGTTAGGAGTGTTTCATTTTTTGGTGACTCGTGGGATTGGGTAAGCATTGACATCCTTCCTCATGGAGCAGGGCCAGGCTGCCGTTCCCAGCAGGGCTGTTACACACACACTTTGTTCCTTCCAGGCTCTTGGCTAATGAACACATTTAAACAAGGGAGCACTATTGTTCAGTTGTTCGATTAACTGACTTGTAACAATTAAGAGGTGGCTCCCTACCATCTTCTTTAATACGCTCTTAAAAATCAATGAGATTTTGAGACTTCAACTCTCATTCTGCTTTGAATTGGCTTAAAGGAAGAAATAAGACTCTGAATCTCATATGAGGAATGTATGGGCTGAGTGAGTGTAAACACTATCACTGTTCCCTTTGTGGTCTTTTTCTTTGTCGTAGTGGTGTGATATGACCTTACATATCTGTGTTTATTTTTTATAACAGGAAAAGAAAACTCACATATAATATTTGAGTACATCCAGTTTTGTCTACGTGCAAATTTAGTATGCCAAATGCAAAATTTATTTTAAAATAAAAATCACCCTCTGTGTTGTAATGTGATTTGTTAGCATTTCAATATGTATAGCAAGTAACTGTATAATACTCAGTGTCTACATCTATGGGCACACTTTCCTAGACCAGCTAGTGTTACATGTTGCAGTATGTATTTTATTTTTTTTTTAAGGCTCATTCAATATTTTGAGTTGGAAGGCATCTCAGAGTCATGTGGTCCAACCTCCTGCATTGCATAAATCCAACTTCTTTACTTTTACTCAGAAGAACTCTCAGATGAAGGCTTGAGTTTGTTGTTAGTTGCAGCAGTTCAACAGTTGTCTTCCATCCATGGTGGAACAGACTTTCTATCCAAAATCCAAAAAGCAAAGTGCTATATCTCAATTTGGAACCTGTCCTCTTCTACAATCTGCTAAAAAATAAAATTAAATCTAAACCAAGATGTATATGGGAAAGACTCATTTAGGTATTTTCAAATAAAAGGGATTTACTTGAGACTGCTAAGCTCATTAACATACCTACAGTGGGTTTTGCAGCTAAGCTTTGCTGTTTTTTTTCCACTCTGATTTCTTTTTTCTGGTACAATCTTAATAAATATTACATGTACTATTCAAGAATTCAGGTAAGTGGCTTTCCTTGTAAAGAAAATAAATAAATAAAAATTAAACTGCAGTATTTAATCTTTCATAGGAAGGCTTTTGGTAGCTGGGAGCAACAATGGTTCTATCTACACTTTCCTCACAGCCTTATTCACTAAGGACCTTTACCAGAACATACCTCAAAATTTAATCCAAAGCAGAAAATTACACTCAGACTTCATTATAAAAATCCCCACACATTAAATTACTACAGAAAAGCCCTAGTATGCAGCAGATATTTCACTCTTTTCCTCTCTGTGCCCAATCATGAAATGCAACCGGTACAGAGATGCCTACCTAGGACTCAAAGATGAGGCAGTAGGTACTAAGGTGGCGTTAATGCATTGTTCAGTGATCATTATTCCTGACATTTAAGCAGTGCTGTTACTCCTCATCAATGAAAGGAGAGATCAGTTGCAGCCCTGACACTGTCAGCTCATCGTGTTGCTATGGATGACAACTGCATATTACTAATAGTTTTTTTTCCCATTTTATCTCCTATGCAATTCCGCTTTCCAACTAGTCTCTTCTTCTTCAGTCAAACAAAAGATAAACCCAAAGACCTCTTTGCAGCTTATGGGGTCTCACATGAGTTCTCACAAGGAGGAGACAGTAAGCAGCAGCCCTCTGAAGCAGTTCATACAGGCAAAGCTTCATGTAACAACATTGGCTATTCCAAAAATTGTTTTAAACAACCATCCCGGACTTCAGTGCCTGGCCAGGAATATATATGACAAATGGTTAATTCACTGCATTACAGACACCACCAGTAATAGAAAAGTGCTCAAAAGAACTATGGGTAAGCTTTGGGAAATTTACCTCACACTGAAAGCCTTCAGTAGTTTCTGCTTAGTGCAGAGAAGGTTAAGGGAGGATCTGATAATGAATTATAGATATCTTTTATGGAATAAGATATTGACCACTGGAAGCTACATAAGCTGACAGTAAAAACACAGACCCATAGTTGAAAACTGAAGTTTCAAAACAATCAAATTGGGGATAATATTCAGCTTCACAAAATGAAGGTTACGTTCCACTGAAGCAGATTACCAAGGGAATAGTTAATCTGTTGTTTTACAATTAAAATTGCATATGTGTTGAAAAGTCATACTTTAGTTCACCTGCAAGTTACTGAATTTTTTATCTTGATTACATGGAGAGAAGAATAATTCTTTCTCTGAAAGAACTATTGAAAAAACTGTGGCCTGCTTTATAGAGAACTTTCACTCCTGGTTTTAAAACCTTTGTGGTGCCAAACACCCAAGAATAGCAAGTATAAATATTCAAAGATTTTTAGAAAATGCATAGGTGACATTCATTTTTCCTGGACAGCGCTTTCATTTGTCATAGAATCGTAGATGGGTTTGGGTCAGATGAGTCCTTAAAGATCATCTCTTTCAAAACCCCCTTCCATGGGCAGGGACACCTCCCACTAGACCAGGTTTCTCAGAGCCCCATCAAACCTGGCCTTGGACACTGCCATATATCATGTAGCAATGTCAGAAACCATGGTTGTCCAAAAGAATTCTGACCCACAGGCTTAGAATGGGAGAACAGAAGAACACCACCAGGAGAATAAAATGCATCCACCAGCTCATTACTTCTTTGTTATTTGGTAATTTCTCTATACATGGCATTTTTTAATTTTCCTTCTTAAACAAATGTATATATAGTTTAATGAAATATTTGCATGCTACCCACAATTTTAAAATGAAGTTCCAATTCTTACATTTTGTATTTATTCTGTATTTCACTATTATAGGGTACTCATTTCATTATATTGAATTATCTCCCTGCTGTAATGAAAACCATTAATTTTTTAAAATCAGCATGAGTATAAACAAAAAGGAAAGGAAAAAAAACATGTCATGCCACTCAAACTTGATTGCTTTTTTGATAGACTTACAAAATTAGTGGATGAAGGGTATGCAGAAGATATATTTGCATTTTAGTAAAGTGTGATCATGCCTTTGAAAAACTTAAAAAAAGGATCCACGTTCACTTGAATATGATTGCTATTACATGGAAGAAAAACTAGATGAAAGACAATTAATAAAATGAACTTTATGTGGGGTGAAGTATAGAAGGATACTCAAAATATATGCATTAAAATTCATTTTATTCAACGCATTCTGGCCTGATCTGGAAGATGGAGTAAATAGCCCAGATGAATTCGCAAATCACAGTCTGATGGAGAGTGAATTTGGGCTGGATCAATGGGGAAGTCTGACTTTTTCCCCGGTTTTATGAATGGGTTTTCAAGTTACTGTGACATCCAAAACAAAATGCAATAAATGTACTTTGGCTGAACTGGTATGTCCAAATGAAAAAGAAACTAAACACATATCAGAAAACTTGCTTATTCAATGACTCCATTGAAAGCCTAAATGATTTAGTATTTTCTGTCTTGAAAAAAGTCTAATAAGTATTTTCCCTCCCTTTTTCTGAGTCCTTAATGATTTATTAACAGAACCATTTTAAAAAAAAAGTGTGTGAGTCTGCTAAGTTTTGACTGAGCTGGGCTAGAACACAACCGTGCTGAGCCTTTTTTTAGGGGAATTCAAATGACTCTCCAGCTTTTATAGGAGGGTCAGTTGGCACTCTGTGAATTTCCTAAGGATAAAATCTGCTTTACCTATTTTGATTACCATGGGGGAGAAGATTGTCTCTGGTTTTATTTTCTCACTTGGAGTAAAAAAAGTAGAAGATGTAGCTCTATTGCTTAGAGAGAGGGAAAGGGAGAGATCTGTATTTCTTCACCTCTTTCCCTCCTTAAGAGCAGCCAAAATTGGAAGAAGGCAGTGATGGAAAATGTTTGCTGTGGAGCACAGAGGAGGATGTGTTCTGTCCTAGTCAGGTGACTCCAGGGACAACTTAATCCCCATGGGGAGTAGTAGAAGAAGCTATGGGAGGTCTTGGACTGTGAAGTTTTGTTTTTTTTTTTCTTCAGCATCTGCTCAAATTGGTACTTTTGTTAAACTATTTTTCATTTTGCATTCATTCAGTCTTTAGAATATCTTAACTACATGCCTCTGTGGCCCAAAAAAATACAATTTTGCTTTGGTAGTAAAAGACTGTAGGGTTTGTACTGAAGGGCTAAAAAGCCAATAAATCAACTCCAAGTTGACCAAAGACTGAAGAAACTGCCACTATGGACATCATATTCCTTCCAGTAGGGACCTCAGGATGCTGCTAATAAACTGTTCTACATCCTGCCCTTTCCCAGTCTCACTGAGCAAGACTGAAGTTTAGGTCCCAGAGGCACGTGAGAAAAGAGAGCCTAGCACCAGAAAATAGGAGTTACACTCCTATTGCAGTGTTTGGCAGATATGAAAGCGAGTTCATCCATGCATAAAAAAAAAATAAAATAAAAAGAAAATCAATGTAATATGTTTTACTTAACATTAGATATGTATGATGTCCCTGATGAAAGAATCTTTAAGGCATTTTATAACTATCACTTGGGTATATTTATACATTTAGAAACCCAATAACAGAGACAGAATCTTCTATTTCTAATTCCTTTCAGAAAGACTTTTCTTTGTCAGCTTTAGTTTGGGTGTTACCATTATTTTGAAAGCATTACTTCCATTCCTTGGAAAGCTCTTATCACAGAAAAAAAAAAAAAACCAACCAAACAAAATCAAATAATCTAACAATAAGAAATTGTTTTTTAGTGTTTGTTTGGTTTTTTCAATTTTGGGGGATTTATGATTTGAGTCCTTTGAACTGTGAAGTATTACATGCGATAATCTCTTAAGAAATACAAAGATACTGAAAATAGATAATACAGATATAGACCTGCAGTTTGATAGTGGGATCTTACCCCATCCCTTCAATACACCAGTAAATAAATAATCCAAATAAACCACATTTATCAATATTTTTATCATCTTCATGACTAACTCATTGAAGATTAAAGAACTTCACTCAAAGTAAGATACTTCTCTGATTAGAAATGATTGAAAAACATATCTGATACTATGATTTTTCTTTTGATAGGTTTAAGACATATATTCAGTTTCAAGATTGCCTTAAGGTCAGGTTCCCTGTTCTGATTCCCACTGAGAGTCCTATTCCCCAAGATATTCACTGAGTACAGTATTTCTCAGTATGATTACAGGATACATGATCTCGCCTTCTTTACCCTTTCTTTATACAGAATTGCCCGAGGAAAAACCGTGCTGGTGTTTCTACAAGGCTGAAACATATATAGGAATGAATCACTCAGTCTGAATAACTTGGCCTGAAATACCATTGATTTCCCCAACTGCAGTTTTGCCTCTTACTTGCTCTTGCCTCTATGCCCTGAGAGTTTCAAGCGTTCAGTTTTGTTTGTATGGTGCTTACCACTTGGCTTTCTCAAATTAAGAACTGTCAGCCTGGACTCACTCATGGCCATCAGGCAGCAGGCTCACCCAGCTATCTCAAGTTAAGTGGAACCCATTAGTTTTGCCATCTTTTCATCCGAAGGTATTAAAAAACTTACCTCCTACTGTTTTTGTGGATTTTTTTTTTTCTCCTACTCCCTAGTGCCTATTACTGTTTATATTGAAACATGCAGTTGTTTTATAAACAGGCATTTCCTAAGTGATTTGCATTGTCACAGGAGAAGTCAAAATATACTGAACTTTACAGAAAAATAAAAATATCACCTACAAATGTATACTCCTCCCATTTCCACCCTATTTTTAAAAAAGGAACAACAAGATTTATCATAGTTTTCTGCCTGCAGGTTTTGTCTGAACAGGAAAAGAGAAATACGTGCGAAGTTTCTGTCCTGCAACGTGTATTTGTGTGAGCTGCAGAATCCATCTGACTGCAGTGTCCTGGTGGGGTAGCACCTACTACTGCTCTGCTAATGAGACCTACTGATCCTGGGCATCTCAAAGTCACCACATTTAATGCTCAGCGAATGCAAACATATTTCTTTCTGTGAAATGTTAAGACAGAAGTGCACCGGCCATATGAGGTGTAACCTTGACAGAGCTTTTACTCAGTCAATACTGTGGCAAAATTAAAAAGCCAGGGGGGTTGGAAGATGGGGGGGGCGGGGTGTGGAAGACTTGCCTTACAGAGAGAGAAAATAATTGAAGCACTGTTCACTAAGGAATAATAGATCGCCTTTTCACACTTCTAATTTGCCTTACTGACTCTACTAACAGCCTCTGAATCCTACCTGATTGTACCCCTTTGTTCCTTTGCCAGAGCACGTTGTCGTGTCTGCTTCTGTGGCTGTCTTTTGCTCTCTTCTCATTGTGTTCACTGACAAATGATGAGATGCTGAAGTATGAAGAAATGCAAACTGCATTACATGAAGTCTTCAGATCACTCAAATTAGCCAGTTGGCTGTGGAAACCTTTCTTCCACTACTGAGGAGTTAAAGGGTTTGTACACAGCAGGTCAAACTTCATATTTATGGCTACGATTTTTGTCTCCATTAGCTTTTTACAAAAGGGAATATTGACTTTCATCTTATCTCGTTCTGTTATTTCCAGAACTCTTTCTAAGGTAAGAAAAATGAATTACAGGTATCGAACCGTTACAGGGTCTTTTCAGATTTAAATTCACCAACCGCTCAGTACTTTCGTTGCTCAGCCCCTCATATATGAACTTTGAGGAGCTGTGATTTTGCCTTTGGATAAAGTTCTCAGTTCTCAAGGTCCAGCCAATTATATTCTTTTCTACATTACCTTGTTATCTGTATCTTGAATATCTGGGAATGAGCAAACCTGGGGGTACCATTTACTCTGGTATTTCCAGCAGATCAATAATGGAAATATCTCCCACTGTCTTTCTAATACTATGAAAAAAAATTAAATATCCATAGAACAGAGCATTGTAGTGTAGATACAACAGGAAAACTATTTTCTTTCCATCTGTCCCTTTTGGGAACTTTGTGCATATCCTATGCATAATGCCTTTTATTATTAATAACTGTTCTGTTTGTTTTTTCACGCTATCAGCATGTTCAATAACCAATTCTTTTGTTTGCTTATCATCTCCCAATACAATCTGAAGGTTTTTATTTCTACATATTAGCAGATCCAACTAGAGGAGACAGCAAATATTCACAGAGGATTTTCTCAGGTCTATATTTTGTGCTATCTGTTTCCTATAGAAAAGGGCCAGTATCTGAATCAAAGTTATGACACATATTCATCCAATTTGATAGACAGAGCAGGAATGGCATAAATATTCTCTGTAGAAATTACTCTGGGCTCTGAAATTAGCATATGCATATGATTCAGGCAGCCTAGAACGTAGCTTATTTTTTGTTGGTATGTACACAAACGTTATGTTGATTTTCTGTCCAAAAGATTTTCAGGTTGTTTGTTGTGACTTGTCTATCATTTATTTGTCATCAATACAGTGTTTTAGGAATTGATTTCCAATTCCTTAGCTGAAGCTTCATGGTAATTCAGAGTTAGACTGTAGCACAAAGAAAGCACTTTTATACTGAAATGAACATGGACAAGAACCAAAGTGATAAAAACACAGTTGCAAAATTACTGTATCATTTTTCACACTACCAGAAAAGGAGCAACAATGTCAAAGTGTTAAGAACTGACCTCAACCCCCCTGCCCCATCTGCCTCTGCCACTCTGGGAGAGAAAGAGAAGGCAGAGGATTCAACAAAGGGATCAAATTGAGCCAGGGAGGAAGGATGGGGTAAGGGTAAGGTGATGTGGTTTTGTGTTTGTTCCTCACGGTCCTACTGCATCTTTAATAAGCAATACATTGAATTAATTTCCCCCAAATTAAGTCTGTCTTGCCCTTGGTAAGTAATCTCCCTGCTTTTGTGAGCTTTTCCATATTTTCTCCCATCTTGTTGAGGAATGTGAGATAGGAAGTGGCTGGGTGAGTATCTGCCAGCCAGACAAGGTCAACCCACCACATTTTCAAAGACAGTTAAAATTTCCTGTCACTCAGAACCTGCTCTCTCCTTCTGAGGCCATAAACTCAATATTATTGTTGTGAAATTAATATATAGTACACTTTCAATTTCTAAAACATATGGCGATGTTATTGAATATTATAATTTTTATGTACAAGTTTTTTAATGTACAAGTACAAGAATAAATATTTCTAACAACACAGCCAGAAGAGTAACTGAAATTACATTGGTAATAAGTTGTTTTTTAATGTGTTTCTTCCTTAAGGGAAGACATTCAAGAATTAACCTTCACATTTTACTTCAGTGGTCTCTCAGTATATTTTTTATGTCTAGGAACAAACTTTCTACTTTTGAGTTTTGAAGCTTTGAAATATATTATTAAGATGTGGAGGTAGAAATAATTAACAAAGAAGTTATAGTTTTTATAACAAATATTAGCTGAAAAAATGTAAAAGTAACTCTAGGTTATGCTCAAAGTAATAGTTCTAAAATTTCAATGGTTTTCACATTATTATTAAAAGAACTGTCAACAATGACTCAGTATTTTTGTATTTCATTTATTATACATTACAAGACTTTGTGATTAAACTTCAAAGGAAGAAAATTATTTTTGATGGATTTACAGTAAATTTAATCTTTGATTAACATTTCAGAAGGAAGAAAAACAAATGATCATGCTATAAAACATGCTAATGATGATCATGATAATTGAGAATGTTCTTAGAATAGATAATGCCTTAATGAAGACATCAAGACTTTATGAAGATATCCCCCCCTGTAGGTTTTATAACAGGAAGAAGAATCTTTATTTATTTTTGAAAAATTATATTGGATTTTAAAAACTTTCTGCCATAAAACAAAAGAAAAATAGGAAAATATTTCCTTGCCAAGTTTTAATTTACATTAAATATGATGCTGTTTTGTTTCTTGCCTCTTTCTATATCTGTTCTTCCATTTACCTGGCCACTAGGTTTTGCATTCACTAATATTCAATTTCCCCCACTGACTGAAAATTTCACCACACATATCTTTTTAACCTCACTTTAGCCTCTGTTGGGGTTTTTTTTGCTACTGTTTGTAAATTGTGGTCAAAGCTGAATAATCACTCTAAAGTTACCAGCAACAGATGTGGAGTTGCAATTCCAAGCACAGGAAAAGAGAAACTCTATGGGGATTTCAGATTAATTGGTCATGAAATCACCTAAAATCTTCTTAAAGTCATTACTGAGATACGAGTCCTAAAAAACCTCACTATATACAGACCAATGGTCTCCTTAAAAAAACAAAGAACTTCTCTCTGTGCCTCCAGTGATCTGCAAACGAAAGCTTCAGAACTACATCCTAAATGAAATGGGCAGCATGTAGATAAACCTTTCTTTTCTAGATCATTGATAGGAATATGAGAATATAAAATGGTGAGTAATGGCTCATTATGAGATGAATATCATACATAATAAAGTAATTTCAATTCAGATTGTGCATCTGGGCCCAATCACAATTTGGCCAGAAGATCTGTTCTGAAGTAGGAAAGAAAAAAAAAAGAAAGGACATAAGGGAGTTAGGCACTTAACAGCAGAATTTTAAGAGTATTTCGCTTCTGTCTGTCATGACAGTTGGTATAAGTGAGCCATCTAGCAGCCCATGAAAAAAACTCATCACTCAGCTTCCACTGTATTTTGGAGAGCCACCATTCCTGTCTCCTCAAGCTGAAACCTCTTCTCAGTTTTTCTCTTGGATCACCTTCCACATACCAAAGTCTCCTGGACCTTATCTATTCTTTATCAGCGCCCTCCCTTTCTGCTCTGAAAGTTCAAACATAACAAAAAGACCCTCATTTCATTCCTGGGCCCCCACTACTTTGTTAAACACTCAGGTTAATGCATCCTAGAGGCCCTAATATGTTTTCACATACAAAGACCTAATTTTTTAACTTAGGATATCTTCTCATAACATCCTTTCCTGCTTGCAGCTGGAGTTTCTTATGCTCAATTAACTTTAACTCATTTCACCTTTAAAGGGCAGATGCTCCCCACCAGGCCATGCAGTCTTAATAGAGAAACTAGTCCTGAGCTTCTGGTACAGCTGTGTTAATCAGAGAGGGGGAATTACAAGTCAGGGGAAGGGTGGAGCATTTTCACAGGCAGCCTTTTCCAGAAAAGTCTTTGGCTCTGTCTTTCTGGGATTGGATTATGAAGCAAAGGCTGTAGGTTGAATTTCATCCCTGCTTAATGTTCTTGCTGGGATTCAAGCAAATGGAGTTCTGCTACCAGAGATGTGCAGCACTACTTCTGCTTCCTGTAAGTGTTTATATGCTTTCTAAAAGAGTCGAATCTCTTGTTTGCCAGCAGAATGGAATGCTCTTGCTTTCAAAACAGTTTGAAAAAGGATGTTGTTGTGGGTTCTGTTTATCTGCAGGCTTTTTATTTGAAACCCTTCATCCAGGAGATGGGATAACAGGCCTAGAGCTAAAGCTTGGAGTGTGAATTTGGGCTTATGGCTCTTACCATGTAGGTGCCTTTGTTAAGCATGAGATCATAAGTTCACTTGAGGGAAAAAAAGGACAATTACTCCTTTGATGTGTTTTCTTTCTCTTATTCTCTTCAATACCTCAAGAAGATCTATAAGGTTTGTGTCTGTAGATAGGTGAGTGTGGCATATGTGTCTTTTGAGGAGAGGAAAGTATTGAGTTATAATCTTTCATTTTGGGAGTATTTGTGCTTTTGGCTACTGACTGAGGACTGGCTTTTAGGGTGATTCACAACTGGTTTTAAGATGTGGCAGTGACTTTAGTCCTAATTAATGTTTAATTCTTAGCACCTCCCTCTCCTAGTGAATAGCACATTCTGTCCTTGTGTTTTGTGTCCATCTCTGTGTACCTTTTATACATGATGTAGAGTGACAGCTGATATCAAATGATATTGATGGGCATTTATTGAACTTAATTACTCTTCAGAGACTGGCGTGAATCAATCCTCATAAAATTCATCTATCACTTTTTTGTGTGCTAGCTTGAGTATGGGGAAGATGAGGTGAAAAGTCTCTGAGACAGGAGAGATTCCTCCATTTTACCAGCAACACTTTATTTCTTCTTAAATTATTGATGGACTCTGTTCAAGTGAGAATTGCCATAAACATTTATCAGTGAGAATAAAGATGAGACTTCAGTGGTGATGTTCACTATTCTGCAGTGTAGTGAGTACCTTAAACTCCCATTAAAATTAGTGAATTCCCTGAAAATGCGCACTCCGGTATGGTAGATGAAGTTCTTTGCCAGCATAAAGTTCAAAATGTAGTGATGCATTAAATATCTTACACTGTTTTGGAGGGCTTTTCTTGTTGCTTTTTGTGGTTTATGGGGTTTTTTTTTGTGTTTGTTTGTTTGTTTTTTGGTCTTTCGGATGGGGGGCTTTTTGTTTTGGTTTGATTTTTTTGGTGTTTGGGGTTTTTTGGTTGTTTGGGGTTTTTTACTGGTTACATGAAGCTATGAAATTATACTTTTTTATTATAACTGTAAGTTACATGCAAATTTGAAAAATGGTATGTTATGAGCTTTATAGGAAAAAAAAAGTATAGGTTAACATGTGCTATGCTAAGGACAAAGGAAGCATATTTAAGAAGGTGTCTGGTTTGCAGTGTTTTCATGAACTCAACAAAAGTTTCCCAGTAGTAAGGGAAAAATAGAATAGATATCTGCCCTTGGTAACATCATGCCTCTTAGGTAGAATCCTTCCACATTCCTTGGTGTTTTGCAAGCTGAGGATGCCGATTGAAGGTAGATTCTTTTTTTTCTTCTTAGTTTAATGTGGTGTGTGTTTTCTCCATGTGGAATGGTGATATATGTTAGAGCCTTCTCTCCCCACCTTTATCATCCCAGCCCCTTTCTGTGGTGGAGGAGTTAAACCATTAGTTCTCAAAAGTGATGGGAGGCAGGAGTAAGACTGAAATTAGAGGTAATTGGCTTAAGTCAATGTCTTTATTTTTCTGACACTGGAATAGTGGAAAATTTGTACAGGCTGATTATGGGGCGATCACTCCAATTTCAGTTGCAGGGCTTTCAATCTGTGTTGCATACCAAGTAGGTGGAGATGGCTCAAAGCTGCTTCTAAGACTTCAAAGAGTAGTCAGGGAAGATAAGCAGTTTAAATGGTCTGTAAGTGAAGACTCAACTATGAGTATAGGCCTAGCAATTTCCTTCTTATCAGCTAAATAAACAGTCTGAAGTATCCCATCTGACTGTTTCATGTTAGTGTCTAGTCATCCTCACAATAGAAGTGCTTCCTGATGTTTAACCTGCATGTCATGCATTTCATTTTGTGCCCTTTGCCATTTTCCCTATCACTGGGCACTGCTGGAAAGAGCCTGACTCGGCTGTCTTTGCATCCTTCCTTCAGGTATTTATATACATGTATAAGACTTTCTCCCCTGAGGCTTCTCTCTCCATCAAGGCCATGTCTGTCTTGTACTGAAGAGCCCAGTAATGGGCTATCAGGAAGGAACCACCTCCCTCTCCCTACTGGCCACACTCCTCCTACTGTAGCCCAGGACATCACTGGCTGCTCCTGTGGCAGTGGTGTATTATTGGCATCGTTCATCAGGGCCCCCAGGTCCTTTTCTGCCAACCTGCTTTCCACCTGTGTGAGGAGGCTGATGGGAAGGACACCATTTCTCTGCAAAACACATATACCTCCTCTCACATTAGCTGCAAAACTTATTCAGTGAAGTGTGATTTTGGGTCATCTAAGAAACAATTTGTGGGTAATGGGTTTCAGTTCCTTCCTGTAATGATATTTTGTTCCTTTCTGTCTTCATATTTTATCTCATTCAATAGTAGCTGCTTTTGAATTTATCTATTCTTATCAGTTGACCAGCCTATCACTGCGTTGCCTATACAAGTAAAGGCATCAGCTGATGTCCACTGAGTGTGCTAAAACCTGCATTTCAGCCTGTTAAAGCAATTCATTTGAAGTAGTCTTCTAAGATGGCTAGTGTTGTTATCTACTCCCCTCCAATTCTTGCTAAAAGGCTGTTCTGGTTCTGATTCCAATCTTGGAAATGCCAGTTAAACTCGTGTGACTCTTTCATAAGCAATACGCTCCCAGTTTTTATCCTGTTGTCTGTCCTCTTCTTTTGTCTTCTGTAGGTTGGTTGTGTTGGATGTTGAATTTTTTTTTTCTTTTTAATTAATCCTCCCACAACTTCTCTAAAGAGAAGTATCCTCTCTCGTGTTTCCTGTTGCTAGGCTACGTGACTCATGCTCATTTAAGGCACATATATATGGCATAAAATAGTACCACATGGAAATGTCCAAGCTTGGTTGCTGTGAGGTAGTTTGGGGTATTGGAAGCACTGTTTGCCACAACAGTGTAATGTTCTATCCAAGCTGAATTACCCTGCAGAGAAACTTTTTTTAGCTAATGTAACTACCTCTATAAATCATCACAGTTCATGTATGATTTTAAGTTGTCTTTGATGGTCTATCTTTAGATGCACATCTTTTGGGTAGACTTCCTTGTAACTTGTTCTAGTCTGATAACTTTTGTCTTGAACTCTTCCCCTATTATTAACAACTTGCAATACACCGAAGCTGCTTCTTAGCCCATTTTGCTACTAGAGATTAAAATTCCAGATGGATGTTCTTTAAACCAAAGGTTAAAGAACCCAAGCTTTTCATGTGCTTGGCTTCTTTGATATGTGTGAATACCTTGTAGTGAGCTTCCTTTTTGGAGTTAGGCCTTTTCATGAAAATATTGGTAAAATCTCCTAAAAGTGTTTTCCAGAAGTTTGGATTATACGTGGACTGATTAATCCCTTTTGAGTGTTTTCAAGAATGCACCAAACAGAATTCAAAATTATGGTCAGGATTCAAAAAAAAAAAAAAAATCGTTGACATTCTCCAACATGATTAGCTGCTATATAAGCTTTTTCAAGCAATGCATTAAGCAGAACAAGTAAACATTTGTAATTGTGTAATTTGACCATTCTCTTCACAGCTAGAAAACATGCAAAGTGTTTCTTCAGAAACACATTTGGTTATTTCTTTTTTTAATGTATTTATCCCTATTTATGTACTCAATTACCAAGTGAGCAGATGAAGTTTGCACTCGAAGAACAGTGGGATTTGAGATGTTCTGTTTTCTTAAGGCAGGTTTATCTTGCTGTTTCATGTTTGCTCCTGAGAAAATTGCCTACTAGTTCAAGCAGTGTAGGACTGTGAAAATAAAACCAAGTTTTGGAACAGTTATAGATTTTTCTATGTAGAATACCTACGAGAAGATGATAAAAGGAGTAAGAAATGTTATGCAAGTCCTGAGTTCTGTTTGTGATCCTGTGTGGCACAATGTTATCTTTGCATGTGATACAATTACTTCTCTCTATATGACTATAAACAAACTCAATTCTAACACAGTCACATCCAGTTGAGCACATGGAACGTATATTACTAATATGAAGATTATTTGAATTAAATTGTCTTATAAATGAGGCTTAGTGGTCTAAAATGGGCCTTATGTGGTTTGATGAGAAACACTTTAAAGTGCTGTAAACATAGCAAGTCCATATGCACAATTGGACAAATCTGTCCATGAATTCAAGCTTTAAAATCTGGTACTACTGCAGAAGTCTCGAAGGACTTTTCCACTAATAGTGCTGACTTGCCAGCAAACTTCTGGCATTTCAGCACGGCGTGACCTGAGTCAATTGCTGGTTTCTCATCTGGATAACAGTGAAAACCTGTCGTGCATTCAAGCAGGGAGCTTGCTGGGGTCTGAGAAGGCCAGATAGCAAAGAATCCTGAAAGAAATCCTGTAAAACAAACTTGGAAGAAATTTTAAAGAGGTCACTTTTCACTTTCAGCCCTGAAGTAGAATTGGGTCTTCCTCTGTTATTCCTGATGCATATTTATCTTGCTCTTTCTAAATATAATAATGGAAATTGGTCTACCTCCCCAGGCAATCTCTTCCAGTGCTTAGCCATCTGTAGTGCTGTGTACTTCACCTGAAAGTCCCTTGTTCCTATTAAACCCACCACTGCTTCCCTTACCTTCACTGGATGTGAGGAAATGTTTATTTTCTACTACTTAATAATCTACCCCATAAAAGATGGAAAAGCTGTTATCACATCAGTCCTTCTGTCTTTGTTAGACCCAAAAGTATAATATCCTTCCAACTCTGATGCTGCTTGTTGCTCTTCTTAAAATTCTTTCCCCCTCCAATCCCAACTGGTGTGTATTTTTCTTGAACCACAGTGCCCAAAAAATGTAACAGTTCTTGCTTTGGAGCTTTACTGCGCTGTCATTTGGTGCTGGTAACTGAAAAGAGGAGAGAGACTTGATCACCTTGAATGTACAAATAGTAAAACTTGCTATTTATTTTCTGTGATATCATTTAGACAATATTAAAGGGAAGACCTTACTTCAAATTAACTTGCCAGAACACTTTCTGAAAAAAAGATTTATTCCAGATTGTTGTTAAGTTTTTACATAAACCAACTTATTTTTGCAAAATTGTGATCAATAGGAACTACCTGGTTAATTTATGATGCCCCTGGTATGTTGCTTGTTTCATCTTGTGCAAAAAATGCAACGTTTTAAGAGATCCCACAGCACAGCCCTAGGAATGTTTCTACTTAAAGGGTTCTCAGGTTAGTCTGAATTGCCATATCCCTGAAAGATAATGATGATTTTGGGAAAATGGGTTCCCATACAACAACATAAGTAGCATGGATGTCCTATTAAAATTCTCAAAACAATGTAGTGTGACATGGTTAGCTTTATTACATGACAAGTTATACCATGCATTATCACCACCAAGTAGCTAATTACATTCCAGAGAGCCTGCAGCATCCCAGGTTCAAAAACTGGGGCACTTCACAAATTGACATCTTGACTGTGCCCCTCGTGTGCCCTCTTCTTGCATGTTGCGTTAGTCTTTTGAGTTGGTCACTAATGAGATGAAGGGAGATTGCCCAAGATGCAAAATGCTTTGTGTTGGGGACAGATATTCTACTTCTGTAAACAGCATCTCAAAGTAAAAAGCTCACATTGCTCTCCTCTTCCCTTTTCCCCCCTATTTCCCCTCTTCACCCCTTCTAGTGGAATGACAGAAATAATGACTTGATGTTTGGCTTTGGTGAATCATGGCCTTGGTAGCAGAAGTGCTATAATTATCTCATTGCTATTATCACAGCATTGTAAATATTAAATGCAAAAAACAATGTTTCAATAGCTTTGAGGTTTTTGACACTTACTGAGGAAAGCCAGGGAGTTCATAGTTAATGTTTCCTCTCTTTAAGTTAATTTCTCCAGTATTTTTAGTGCACTTCTGGCTTTATAAAGCCACGGATTCTCATTATGGCTGGAATAAGCTGCTGAAAGTCCAACTCTGTAGTGCTGATTTCAGTCTATTGTCAACCGTACCACGGGATTCACCCAGCGGAAAGGATCCTCTGATTAGCTTTCACTGCATGCCACCTATGTAATCAGGCTCCTAAGAACTGGAATAAGCCTTCACATCTGCTCATGTAATAAGATGAGGTGCATACACATCCCAGATCCAGCAGCAATGGAAGGAAAAATGACATTATTGTTGAGCCTCCATTGTTTACTTCTCGGGAAGGTGGCTCTCCAGAGCTGTATTAATACAAGGGCATTAGGAAAGAAAATGAGAAGTGGAGGAAAGAGAAATTGGTAGGTTTATCCGAATTTATGCTGTCGATGTTTGGAAAGGAAGGTGATTTTCCATAATCACCTTAGAAGAGCTTTGTAGTAGCACTACTTGGGGCTTGGCTGTTGTTCTGCACTTACTTAAGGAACCTTGTTTCTGGCCTACCCTCAGAAAAGTCACCTAATCTGTGCCACTTATTCCCCTTTTTTTTTTTTTTTTACCCCCAATATCAGTGGCTTCTGTTTGGTTGCTACAGGAACTGCTTCCTTTAAATGCAATAAATTCCATTCAGAAATATTCATTGTGATGCCCAAAACCAGAGAGGAGACATCTGTGGTAGCCCAAGGAAAGGCGTATTAGGAAGCACTTTTGACATCTACAGTTTTTAGGGCACAATTTTCTGCATGCTCTTCTGCTTTTAAGCTGAAGAACACAGGCTACTCCTTGGTATGCTCTTAGAGAGAAGAGCTTGGAATTGGATGAATCTTGGAGTCTAAACAACTAAACTAAATGCAAAAGTGCTAAGTAATATCCTTAGGCAAGAAAAATGAGCTGAGAAAGAGCTACTCCTTTTTTTACTAAGTACTTGTATTTGATCAAAGGTTAATTCTGAAGGATTATGTTGTCTTTGTGTGTTTATTTAGAGTAAGATTAGGACAAGTGTTTAGTTTATTTTAAAAACGTTCTACACAGAATTTTCCAAAGGACACTTCATACTTGACCTACTAAATATTTGTAAACCAAGTGCTGCTTCTGACTGAGGCAAAATTGCTAAAATTAACCACAGCATAAGGCCCCAAAATGTGTTTATTGGTCTATCAAAATGTTTTCATTTGTGGTTATTTGCAGTTAGTCTTAGTCCTAAACTGCATTTTTTCTATTTAAGACCAACCAGATGATGATTCATATTTTGCAGTTCAGCATAGAGGAGATAAGTTTGAAGTTTTTTATGGATGTTCAATCTTCCTTTTCTGTTGCTTAGATTTATTTATATTTTGCTGTTACTTCTGGTCTCTAAAATCTAGCGAACACATACCCAGACATGTCCTTTAATACCAGTCTTTATAGCATGCAACAGAACAGGAGTTGGATTGAAGAATCTAGCTGATTTTTACAAAAACTCCCTTCCCCCCCCAAAAAAAAAAAAAAAAGATTTGTTATAGTCCAAAAAGTTCACAGGTCTTGGAAGAAATACATTTTTATTCCTCTTTTGGAGGATGGTTCTGTCCTCTGTACCGAAGATTTTAATCTTTTCCTGCCTTTTCCTAGTTTCAGCTTAATGGAATTGCTTTCACTCTGGGTGCTAGTTGTCTAAGAAAAGAACAAGTGTCGTTAGTACAGGGGCAGAGGGAGGGGAGGAAAACACCAAACCAAACACATCAAACACTTATTTAGCATTTAATGACAGCATTGTGGTTTCCAAGGGGCTCAGGTTATTAAGTGGCTCAGAGCAGAGGGCAGGTAAGAACACCAAAGGATGGTTTAACAACTTTGTTATTTCAAATAAATGAAACTTCTGTTTAGAGCTAAACTAGGGATGACTGTTCATGAAATAGCCAAGAATAAATCCTTTAAGCTTGTTGTAGAATCATGAGGTAGTCTTTTGAAAATTAATCTTCTAAACCTAGACTGATTAATTAATCTCTCTTTTAGTTCTTTTAGACTAATTCTGCAGAATAACAGAGGAGTAAACAATTAAATATGAAGCAGAGGACAAGTCTGATAAGCCATTTCAGATTGTTGAGTTTGGCAATGTCTAATTTCAGGTGGGGTTTCCATACATCTTGAAACATGTAGAGGAGTAACATACTATTCCTGCTTGATGAGAATTTGCATGGCTTTACAATCTCTTAAAAAAAAAAAATTCAAAGTGGCATTTAGAAATGCTGCTTGATATTTTTTTAATTGAAAAATAAAAATTAATCTAACCAACTCTTCTAAAGCACACTGGAACTTGTTAGGACACTGTGGGAGTTAATGGCAGTAGCAGCTCGTGCAGGAGAACTCCCTGTGAGTCTCAGACAGTAACTGCATGCATGAGGCTGAAGCATGGAGCTCTAGCAGCTGTCAGGGCTGGATCTCCTTGCTGAGGGTCACATAAGAACTCAAAAAAAAAAAATGTAGATGTTGGTGCATAGGGACATGGTTCAGCGGTGGAGATGGCAGTGTTAGCTTAATGGTTGGAATCTATGATCTTATAGGTCTCTTTCAGCATTAATAATCCTATGATTCTGGAGTTGAACATGTGAATGTGTTACTACTCTGCATTTAAGAGGTAATGAAAACTGGAGCTGGTAGTATGATGAGGTTTTTTAATAGTGGGCCTTTAAAAATCAGTGACGCCTCAATGGCTGAAAAGGTCACATCTAAATTTCTTACTGTTCCCTCCTCCACCTTTCACTGCCAGCTGCTTCTTCAGAGTAGTTTGAAGGCTATAATTGCCATTGTGGAAACTTCAGTTTTGTTGGCCTTGGATACAGTCTTTTTCTGTAACCACTGAAGACTTGCCCAAAGGTGGTGAGTCAGAAGATGATGTTTGGAGGGGAAACAGCAGAAGTATCGTGGGAGATGCCAGAAAAGGAATGATCTTGTTCTTCTTTACTCTCCACAGGTTTTAGTGTTAGAGAAATCTACATTTAACCTGCGTTTTCAGATTAGTTTCTCTAAAAATGGATTCTTTTTTCTGTTTTTACTATACATATATATATACTTTTCCCCCCTTTGGTAAACCAATATTCCTAAGTCCATTTGTGTTTTACTCCCACTTTCTTCCTTTGCATATGGACTACGAAAATAACACGTAAACATCATCCTTCCTGAGGGCTTCTGTTTATTAACCCACAAAGATTGCAGTTCTACTTCAAAAGACCCTGCATTGCCAGAACTGCTACACTACAGACTTATAAAGGCTTGTAAGAGCTTCTCCTTCACATGCATTTTATAAAACTCATCTCTAGTTTGATGTTTGCTTTCTACTCATGCTAGACATGACACTATGAAGATACATGATGGATGCAATGGGATCTTGCAAGAAAGAAAGATCATCTGGATAAAGCACTCATAGCTCCTCTTAGGCTTATATAGCTGTAATTCCTAGTTACCACGATTTAAATTTCTAAAAAATTTTTCTTTACTTTTTAGCACAGGATGCCTGGTGTCTAGGAATTTTACTGGAATAAGGATTCTAGCTCTAAAACCTAATACCCTAGAATTTTATTTATGTGATGGCTTAGTCAGTAAATTGAGTCCAAGAAGATCAGAACACATGAAAATTTTATTAACCTAAAGTTCTCTAGAATTGAATGAGAGAATAATTTCTTGCAATACCCATATAGTTACTTTGTAGAGTTTCTAGCTTAATTTTAGTATCCTAAAATAAGTATTAACAACCTATCCAATTAAAAATAATTCTTATTTATTCTTCCCTATTTTTATCTGCTCTGATGAAGCTGGGTACTTTTCCTCATCTCCAAGGGAAAATTTAAGCAGTTTTTTGGGACTGGCTTTTTTTTAACTCTATTGCCATAAAGCAGATACTCCTCTGCCAGATGACAGCAGTCTGTCCTGCATTCTCTTATGTCTCATTCAGGTTTACTGCAGGTACTAAAGGGGAAATGAAGGGATACACCCATAGCCCAGACAGGTGCTGTAGTTTAACCCCAGCCAGCATCAGGCAGTTGCTCACTCATCCCTCCACCAGAGGGTTCAGGGAGAGAATTAGAAGGGGAAAAGACAGAAAACTCATGAGTTGACATAAAACCAGTTTAATAGGGGAAGAAAAAGCTGCACACTCAAGAAAAGCAAACCAAGGAATTGATTCACTGCTTCCCACGGGCAGGCAGGTGTTCAGCCATCCCCAGGAGAGCAGGGCTCCAACACTCGTAACAATGGCTTAAGACAAGCACCATCGCTCAAAGTGCCCCCCCCCCTTTCCTCCTTTTCCTCCCACTTTATACATTGAGCATGATGTCATGTGGTCTGGAATATCCCTGTGGTCAGTTGGGGTCACCTGTCCTGGCTGTGTCTCCTCCCAGTTTCCCAGGCACCCCCAGCCTGCTCACCAGCCTGGCAGTACAAACAGCACAAAAGGCTTTGGCTCGGTGTAAGCTCTGCTGAGCACAAATCCAAACCACAACCCCATACTAACCACTGTGACCTCAGCCCAAACCAGCACAACAGATGTGAAACCAATAGCAGCATACTTAGAAAGCAAGGTTTTTATAATGTTGGGTGCTAAAAACAGCTTTCGAAGTCAGGGCAAATATGTATTACTAATGTCACAATGCACTGCCAATTTTCACAATAATATCATTAGACTAATTCTACAAGGGAATTTCCTATTTATAACTAATTTTTATACTTGCAAGTTTGGGGTTTTTTGTTGTTGTTTTGTTTGTTTTTGTTGTTGGTTTTTTTTTGTTTTGGTTTTTTGTTGTTGTTGTTGTTTTGGTTTGGTTTTTTTTAAATATGCTTGTGGCCTCTAAATAGTGCATCCGTGTAACTGAACTGTAAAACCATGACAGCCTAGACTGAGAAAGAAATGCCAAATCTGCATTCAGCTTTGGCAAACTGTTCACTTCAAGTCACTGGATGCTGCATCTGTCCCTCCCTATTGAAGCCACCTTTTCATTTAGCCTGTGTAACCAAATCAGGGCATCTCTGAGGTCATCCTACAGTATTGCCTGTGTGTTATGCTCCTTCTACCAGAGAGCCACCCAGTTTGGTGCACTTTCTGTAACTAATTGCATGTAGATTAAATTTGTGAGGCCTGTGGAAGATAAATTTCTCTCTAAAGCTTGTTTTTCTTTTTCCTCTTTACCTTGGGGCTGGGACAGCCATGTTTATTATTTTTTAACATGTGTGAGTCCACTTCTTTTGTGATAGACCTTGTTGTCTTTTTAGACCTAGTAATGTCTCCTGCATGTAAATGTCATTTATACTGCTCGCTCCCAATAAGGAGTCAAGCTTTTTTCCTTGTCTTCTGACAAATAAGGGTAAAATATCTCCCACTCATCCTGGAGGTACAGTCCCTCATGGTGAGGGGTCTCCATGCTGTATCAAATAGGTGCATGGCCTGCACACAGTTTGTTACTGAGTCTCTGATGAAACCAGACCCAACAGTAGTTCAGCACTTTTGGGGATGACTAGCCCCTAGAGACTTTTTCCTAAGCATATTGTAACAAGAATCTTTGAACTAAGAATTGTTTTTCAGCTCTAGAGTAAAAGCAAGATGTCTGTATCCCAGATGCCTCCTCTTTCTCCTCCCTAGTCTGCATTTGCATAAGAACATATTTTTTCTTTAGTGAAAAACAAGCTTAGTTGTTCATGTTGGGAGTACAGCAGTTACACTAAAAGTGACTAATTTCTTCTTTCTTTTCTACAAAGCTTGTACAGTCAGATGAACACTATGACAGTGCTACTGATGATTCTGATGGGAACAATTAGTGTGCCATGACTTTTGTTGGTGTCTGGATCCCAAGCTCGCTGCCCTGTGTTAGGTGGATTTGCTTTTTCCCTTTTAGGAGCTGTCCTGAGCAGAGCAGGTAGCTGAGGCCTCTCTCCCTGACTGGGGCTGCTCTTCAGCCCCCTGGCTGGCTCTGTGGAGCTGGGATGCATCCCATCCCTGGGCTGCCTTCCCAGAATGCAAAATGACACCCCCAAATAGAAGTTGAGCAAGTATTGACATTGCCCCTTGTACTGAGCTCTTGAACACTGTTTTGCAAGAGGATGGAAATTACTTATGTCCCTGCCTGTTGGTATTCCCAGGGGTAACAGTGCTCCCTTGGCATGTGACAACCATCAAAGTGTGGGCTTTATGTCCCTGCCCTGAACGGGCAATGGGGCATCCTGGCAGCACGGGGCACGGTGTGGGGTGTGTTTTTTTACTCAGGAGTTTTATTTTCTGCCCCGGAGATGGTGGCATGTTGATGTCATGCAGCAGGTAGAGCACTTCAGGGAGGAGCTGGTGTGCCCAGGCTCTCCAGTTCACTTTCCCAAATGGAGCCGCTGAAAGCAGAGAGAGTGAGCTGGGAGATACACTGAGCCATTGGCCCTAATTGAGGCACTTACTGACTCAGCCAGAGTTAATCAAACTGTCATTTTCTGCAGTAAAAGGTCAATTTTGGGTGGATTGGATGCCTCTCTGTGTGCTTGCAGGAAAAACAGAGATGTCTTCAGTAAATTGAGGCTTGTGGTTAAATGTGCATAACTTTTTGGCTTTGATGTTTGACTCTGTAGCTCCTTCTTTATTTTTGCTGCATCTATTGTTTTGTGGAAACTTGTCACTGAGTTGGATTTTCTTTCTAAGCTCAGCACTGGCTTATTTATGTCTCATATCCTCTTTCTTGCAGAGGACTTCTTGCAAGTTGTAAAAAAAAAAAAAAAATGGGGCAGGCAAAAGGAAAGTCTCTGCAGAAATGTAATGTATTGGTTTCTGTCCTCTTTACAGTTTCTTTGCAGTGCTGCACAATAAAACTCGTAACTCAAGTGTGGTTTTGTAAGCTGAGGGCGGTTAGCCTTCATGTTTAAAAAAAAAAAAATCAACAAAGCTCCTTGGTAGGAGATCAAGAAAATGAGCAGAGAAGCAAGAATTATCTGATCAAAGAAAATGGGACAAGCGATGCCTTTCAAGCAAAGAGATGACAAAGACATAGGCAGACCCTACAGGACTAAAATAGACCTCTGATCACTCACCCTTTTAATATTAAAAAATTGTAGGTACTCATCTGAAGAGTTTAGATTGGACCTAAACCACTAAAAATACCTCCACTCATTGACTAACAAGCAGAAAGCCTTGACATTTAGATTAATTTGAAAATTACAGCTCAGGATTTATCTTATGTATGCTTAAAACATTAGCAAACCAAATTTATCCAGACCTGGTAAAGAAATTCGGAAAATGGGGAAAGTGCTTTCACATTTTATATTTGATTAACTGTGCATCTGACAGTGTAAAGCAAATCCATCCTTTGAGAACAAAATTAAATATATACCAGCAGCCACTTTCTGACAATCAGAGAATCAGATTTTATGTCATCACAGTTAATATTAGCCAAATGTCCTTTAATATGATTGCATTCAGAGAATAAGTTTCACCTTTTACATTACATACAGTCTATCATCCCCTCATCCATTGCTCCTTTTAATCTTTTTTTCTTTATCTTACCTACAAAAGCATCTTTATTAATAGTGCTATAGAAGTTGAGCCAGCAGGATTTCTTAGATCTTTTAATAACCCTTTGAATTTAAGTTTCCCTTACTTTCTTTTTTTATGGTGTACCAAGTAGAAGAACTTAAAGGTTGGTCTCACTTTCCTTTCTTTTGCTTTGACCACCATATAGAATGAATATTTCATAAGGGGGAAAAGTGCTTCTTTCCTACCTGATTAAACTATGCCCAAAAATCTATATTTGTCCCTAGCAATAGTTCCAAAGGGAGATACTGTTGCTGACCAGTGGGCTCATTCCTCTCTTGCTCTCAGAAGTTTGTTGAAAAACAAAATGAAAATCCTGTTTTTAATTCTTAAATCTAGCACATGCTCCCATGTGATATTTCTCTAGAAGTAGACTGCAAAGTCAAAAAAGAAAAAAAAAGGGGGGGGGGAGGAAAAACTGTCAACAAATATCAGAAGGAAACAAATATATTTTCAACTAAGAAGTATGCATTAATTTCAGAAAGTACTAATAAACATGGTATTCAAATATTTTGTACAGTCATAGTTTGGTTTAATAAGTGGAAACAAACTGTACACCTTAGATACTAAAGATTCCCTTTTAATGACTCTTCTAATCATATGGATTTATGGACAATAATAGTCTTGGAGGAGAAAAAGTAATCTTTGAATCAGATCTTTTGGTATTTTATTAATAGATAAAGATATTGGCTTACTCCACTGTAGGTTTCCTGCCTCAGTGTCTTCCCAGAACAACTCATGCCTCACCCATGGCCTCAGTGTCACGGAGGAATTTTGGGCTGGTTGATTCTGACCCTGTAATTTCCAGAGGCCAAACAGGTCTGAAAGGAAAGCCTTGATGCTGGTTTTATTCCTGATCTTCCCTCCCACGCTGAAGGACTGGGATTCTTCTGTTATTTCTGGAGATGGCAGCATATGCAGCAGAACCTCTGCGTGTGCTGCCAGGTGTGGGGCTCTACCCTGCTTCTGTGCAGCTCCTCTCTTTTTCTCAAGGCCCTGCCACCCAGAAACTCAGCTCCTCTCCTGGGAACACCTCATATTTGCTTCCTTGATGCTTGTGTTAGGCCCAGGAGTTAGAGCTAGGACGGTTCTTCATCTGTCACCTTCACCCACAGCTCCACCAGTCCACGAGTTCGCTGTGTCTTGTGCTGTAAAAGCTCCAGAGAGACTCTGCAAGAGGAAGAAATGTGTTGTGTTATACAGTAACCTCACTGTTGGGGTCCTCAGGCTGTGTCTGACCTTTTCCTTGCTCTAAAGGTAGCATGTTTTCCCAGGGAGCTGTGATTGCCCTCACTGGTCTTTCTGCTGTTGTTCACTTGGCCTTTTGCACATTGTAGGGGACCCCCCCAGTGGGAAGTGTAGGTTTGAGGTACTGGTAGTATCACACAGTGAGGTCAAAATTATTTGTCTACACTCATATTAAAAAACCTGGAGATGGAAGATGTGAAACTGCAGCTGAACTGAGTGTGGTGTTTATCAAGTTGCTCTCTTACCTCGATGGAATCTGGGAGTCTGAAAAGTGGCCATTAAGAACCTGTGGCAGGAACAGTGGGATAACAATCCTCTTTAAATATTGCTTTTTAATTTAAATCACAGTGTGCTAAATACTACTGTAGGTCTTCACAAAACCAGATCAGAAACCTCGTTTCCCAAACTCCATGCTGAGTATATTACTCTGTGTTTTTGGGTTTTTTTCCTTGTTATTGAGAAACAGGATTTGGACTCCTTTTTGAGTGCTTGGAGTTATCTAAACAGATAAACTGGCTTCTTGAAATTGATATATTTAATACCTTGACTATTTCTGATATTATTATCTCATTTCTTCTATGTTATTTCTCTTCAGAATGTCCAACACTGATATTTATTTTTAACTTTTTACTTTTGTCTACCTGCATAGCTAAATTTTTAGGAAACTGATATAAATCGATAAGAATATGTGCATATTTTATATATTTTATTATCTCACAAAAAATAGAGGTTTTGCTTTGAATATTGATATCACTAGAACTGTTTCAACTATGCCAGAAAAAGATGATTTACTGGTATATCCGTGGTGCAATAGCTATGGATAATGGCTTCTAAAAATTGTCCCAGTATGTGCAGATATGTTTTGCAGGCTTCCTAATAGTATTTTCTTTAAATTGCTGTGTATCACATACACTCTATTTGCTGAATATGACATAACAAGAATAAGAAAATAGGTTAGATTTGGTCAAAACTAGTAAGACTTGAGGTATTTCGACTCTTAGCAAGTACAAGATGAACTAATAAAATACCAAACAGTCTTTTCCTTTTAGTTGTGTAAAATTTATGCTGTGACTGCACTCAAAAAAGGAGTTGTGCATGAGTGCTTTCCCCCAGCCCTTCATTCAGCTCACTTTATTAGCACAAGAAGATGATAAATATAGATTGAGGTGTGGATGAAAGAAAAGCTCCATTAGATTTCAGTGAAAACAGTTAAAGCTACTTTTTTTTTTTTTTTTTTTTCAGTTAGATAATCCAAGACACTAAGTCAGTGACAGGAGAAGTCAGGGAGATGTACAAGTTTTGCTTGGGATTTTCTGCACTTCTTCAAGAACACTGTGCCAGAAGCATGTATAACTGGGAACAAATGAAATAAAATTCCCGCAGTTGAGACAGTTTTGCTCACAACACATGCTAATGGTTAAACCTTTTGACTTTTTGGACCTTCTCTTTGTTTCTTCTGTGTATTCAACAAAACTAGAAACTATGTCAGCAGATTACATTTTTTGTCTCGCAGTTTGACTCTTAACTTGGATCACTTAAGAAATCAAACTACCTTATAGTTACAGTAGGTAGCAGAAGAGGGAGGAATCCACTCTGAAATCCTACAATATGACCTCAAAAGTGACTTTAAAAAAGTTATTTGTAGGGATCCTAACCCTTTGCTAAGCAACAATGTTATTTACTACGAAATGTCATTTTTCATGAAACAGTACTTAGAGATCATGGATCTCATGTTCAACCTCCACAACAAAATGCCCCCCAAAAAAACTCTTATCAAGTTTATCAGTCTTTCTCTGTCTTATTGTAAGTGTTTTGCACTTCATGGAGTCATAAATAGTAATAAACTACAGAAGGAATGTTTGCTCATATCACTAAAAGAAAAAAGACATAACCTTGGGTTGAATTACCTAAAAGACAAATTTTGTATAATTTCTATCCCAAACCATGAGACAGGGACTTAATTTGCCTGCATATTTGAAATAATTCCAGCTGTACAAATTGTTCCTACCAAAACTATTTTAATCACGGAATAGGGGTCTTGGAAAGCTTATCCTTGTTGCTTAAGTGAATTTTTTGTTTAATCATGAAAAAAACTGTAAAATTACTTTTCTGTCTCCTCTGCTTCACATCCTGATTTTGTCTTTTAAAATGAGCAACTGGAGACTATAAGGAAAGTGGGAAAACTTTGTGCGATGCATTCACAGTAAAAGTTAAATAACTTCACTTTCTGAAAAATACTGAAGTGAGATGCCTTTTAGTTTCTTATCTCTCTCTTGCCTTTAGGTGAGGTCTTGCACAAAGACCTGTTTTCCTTATGCAAGATTATGGCTGAGTTGACTGCCTGGATCTTTAGTTTGTTTTGGAACTCAGGGAGAAATAAGTTAATTGAGCTACATGCTGGAATAATGGGGAATGTCTTTTGCTATACGGTAGCAGTGACTAAGCAGTCAGTCTGTTATTTTGCTTCTGGAGTGCTTATAGAAGTATTTCAAAGGAACAAATAAGTAGACCTAAGAAACTGTTATGGTTAAGTATAAAGATCTCTACTGAGAGTTTTTGACCTAAAAATCTCATTTTGATATCTTCTTCAAAGCTCCTAAGTCAGTAAAAAGTATTAAAAAAAAAAAAAAATAAATAAATCACTTTTAAAACACGTCTTAGAAACAAAGGATTTAGAAAGGCGAGAGAATATTTCAAAGTGTGTTGCCTGGTAGTAAAAAGCTCAAAGGCTACCATAACATTAAAACATTAGTGATAGTTTCTGAAAAATAATTCTTCAGTATGATGGGTGATCCTAAAAAATTATGGTAAGAAACAGCAGCATCATGTCCTTTTAGAAAATTTGTGATGTGTTTCTAAATAGAATTGTAAAACATCTGAGATGGCTGCAAGGGTTTTTTTATTCCCTCTCTCACCTGACAGTGCTCTTATAATTAGCATATTTTAACGGGGATTGCCAGAATGTCTCTCATACTATATTCTAATGAAATATTTATATGAGCTCAAGTGCCAAGTAAACCATTAAAAAGAACTTAAACATTCACTTAGGTGAGGGAAGATATAAAACAAGCTTTATCATAGCCAGAGTACAACCCACAACACTGCAAAGTAAATATGCATAATGAGCCTTCTTCATACTGCTAACCCTAACCGAGGGAATTAGTAAGGCTTAATGGAATAAGAGCACAAGGAACGTTTTTTTGCCACCATTTTCCAGGAACTGGCAGAAGTCTTTGAAGTGGAAGACATTTTTTATGATGCTTAGGTTCTGTTTTTAAGGCCTGTGACAGTGTAGGGTGTACTAGGGAGCGAGGAGAGAATAAGCAGATGAATTAAATTAGAAGGTAACAATCTGTATGTTTCCTTGGTCTAAGACTAAACTAAGTAATTAAAAGCCTAATCAACTAAGACCGGATGAAGGAAGTAACCTGTGATACCTGGTGACTATTCCTGTATTCCCAGTTTAATATTCCTATTTAGGATAAGGCTTAGGAGTGTGATTCCAAAATAGACTTCTTTGTTTTCCTTTGGATGTGTAGGTCTTCAGAAGAATAAGCTGCTCAGAGAGCATCCCCAAAAGACATTCCTGCTCACAGCTCCCTTCAATTAGGAATTTACATACAACTCTTCCATCTTCAAAAACAAGTGGCAGTATAACCCTCTGTCAAGCAGACACTAAATTAACAGAACTTCTAAAAGATTTAGGTAACCAGTGCAATAACTGACACATTCAAAAATTTTTCCTGTTTGATTCCTGCCCTATGTGACTGGGAATTGTAGGTCCTATAGGCTTCTTCTGACTGCTGTTAAAAAAAAAAAAAAACAAACCCCAAGATTTCGATTTGCATTTGTTCATAATCCTTATCACGTGACCAGACAAGTGTGATAACCTCAACTATCTAATTGCTGATGTTTTTAATAATTTTATAAGTATACTGTTAAGCACAAGCTGTAGAAACCAAAACTCTGAACTCGGCAGCACATCCCATATCATTGTTACTCCACTGTTTATTTCCTAGAGTGGTAGAGAAAAACAGTACTTTTACTGATTTTCTGCTTTATAAATATTGTGATTTTTCTGAGAAGGGTCTTAGTGTTAGGTTTAATGCTGAGAGGAATGTTCATGACTTCCTGATGCAAGTTTGAGCTGCACTTTGAAGGACAACATACTGGCAAACAGGTCAACCACAAGTGTCAGCACATTTTGATACAGTTGCTCCCAGTGTACTGTCCCTGCTCTGACTTCATCCAGCAGCTCGATAGTCTTACTGAAGCTACTCACCTGACTCTTCAAACACGTGCATGGTCTAAAACGTTTTGCATTCGTAATAATGAGGTAGTTATATTTAAATTTTCTTAGTATAATTTTAGGAAAGAACCAATTTAGTCTGGCATATGGTTTTGGTGCCCTTTTTTTTTTTTTTTTTTTTATTAAAGGGACTGGGGATTGCTGGTAGTACAACTGAGATGGTCTAAGATCAAGTGCGTGTTTCTCTGCTGAGATTTGGAGAAAGTTACAGTGCACACATGCTGCTACCCACACACAGGCAGAGTGAAAATGCTTTGCCAGCAATCGCAGCAAATTTTGGAATTTGAGGAGGCACTTGCAGAGATGAGTTCGAGAGCTCTCCTCCTTGCCAGCCAAACTGCGAGTCTTTCACAGCTCTTTCATTGGGGATCATCTTTTATATTTGAAGTAGCAGGGAAATGTATTGCTCCAAAGGCATTAAAGTAACTCCTCTTTTACCACCACACCTCCCCACCCCCTATATATTGAATTGTTCCTTTGAACTGATAAAAAACCATTGTCCACTGTGCAATTTATGCATTTTGATACTTTTTTAACACTAGCAGGTGAAGTAGAACTCTGTTTCTAAGACAGCAGGTAGAGGTGAATGTGGTTTTTGGGGTTTTTATGCTGACTGCTGAAATGGAGGCATGGCTTTCTTTATATATCAGTGGCTCTATTATGTTGGAATTTGCTGCTTAGTGGGGAGGTGGCCAAGAATTTCATGATTTGGGAGGAGGAATTTGGTTCAATTATAAATATTTTGAAATGCCTTTCAGGAGAAAAGAAAGTTCCATATTTTAGTGTTTAGCTTCTGTGTCTGTAATGAAAAGATGGAAAGCACTTTGCAGCTGAAACTTATCATGATATCTTATCCAATGTGTTGTGTAGTCACAACCTGGTCCATAGATAAAGCTTTCAATGGTTACTGCAATATAAGTAATATGGGGGATTGAAAATAACCACATATTGGACAAGGCTGGCTTGTTAGGTAGGATGGGTTCTGTATGTAATTTAGATTTTCCCTGCTTCTGTTTGAGATATTAATCTTCCTTCCTAGCTACCTTAATAACTCTGCGATAGTGAAAAACAAGAAGGAAGTTCCCCAATATTTGAATTTTTTTTTTAATTAAATCAAGTTCCCATAAAAGGCAGGGCCACCCTCTATGGCTAAAATATTCTGTCTGCATTAGGCAAAAAGTCTTCTGAGTTCTGTGTTCTGGCCTGATTAAATGAACTGGTTTTTGTGACTTCCTTCCCGTTCCTTTTCCTATAAACAAGTATCCTTTTGCCTGAATACAATCAGATGCTCAAATGAGCTCTTAACCTACAAAATGAGGACTTGTATTTGTCCCAGTATACTGTCTGGACTTCAGTAATCTGCCATTTGCTATCTTCAAGCATTCCTGATGCTAGTGGAAGCTAACAATTTTCCCTCCCTGGTTAGAGGAATATGCTCTCTTATCCAGTGTTCATTTTGGGTTATAAGATTCTTTTTATCGTGCGCCTCATCCTTCTCCCTCCCTGTTCCCTATTCAGGATAGTAGCTAACGTTCATTAATCAGAAAAAAAGGGTTCAGTTATCTGAAGTAACACCAAAGAATAAAAATAAGGCTGTTTTCAACAGCCAGCAATAAAACTGAGAGCAACAAATGTATCCATACAAAACTTCTTTGCTATGTAGCAATATAGTATCTGAATTGAATCATATTTGAATTGCTGCCAATAAGCAATAACAAAACAAGCCTATTTTATCCTATCATCTAGCAAAGTTTAGTCCTTGCTATCCTGTTGTAATTTATTGTGTGCCCTTGCAGTTTTGAAATGTTTCTGCTGGGAAATATTCTTGGTTTTCAACTCAGAGAGCTGCTGGAAAGAAAGATCCAAAAGAGTGTATTACTTTATGTACTTGTTTGTGTACACAGTCAGTAAGACATCTGGAAACTCTAAGATGTGTTGGAATTGTTGTGACACTGGGGACTCAGAGAGATGTGAGCACAAAGTCTTTATTAGTGACTTCCAGGTATAAGTTTTGTTGCCATTTTTATTAAATGATTAATGAACTTTCTGAGATTTTTTCTGATAGACACGAGGAAGAGGAGGGAAGGTTTTCTTGTGTCACTATTAGCATTGGATCAGTCACTGAATGCAGTTCAAGAGAGAAAAAATGCATTTTGACTATGGTGACTGATAAAGTACAAGTAGGGGATGGAGAGGCTATATTTATTTGGTTCTGCAGCTCTTCCCATCAGAATTGTGTTCCAACGTGCATGTAATTGAATTTTGCATTCCCTTAAGACCTACATAATCCTATTCAAGTGAAAAATGTTATCAAAATTCCCAGACCTTTATTCTAGTATGAATAAAGAAAATCGAATATGAAATTCAATGTGGGAATTTTATTTTCACTTCTACTGTGGCTGAACTAAATGTGATGGTGTTGTCTTATGCAGACCACCAGTTGGTGTCTTACTCTCATGAAAGTACACTATGAATGTCAATACTTACCTGTATTTTGAAGGGTGCATCTGTCTTTAAGAACAGCAGCTACAAAAGCTAATTCTTTTTAGGTTGTGTCATGAAATGTCATTAAAAAAAAATGTAAAAACAAAAAGCCAAAAAAAAAACACAGCAAGAAATCCCATAACAACAATAACAACAAAAACCCAAAAAACACAGGCCCCTGGGAGAAAGCTTAACAACAAAATATTTAACTTAAACAGATAATATTTTCCTTTTTTTTTTTTTTTGTTACTGTGTAAATGCCACCATTATTGCAACAAAAACTTCACTTGAAAGTTTATAGTATTCACATTTATAAGCTTTTTTTTTTTTTTATATAATAATACCACAGTGTTACTGTTAGGATCAATTTGAAGGGATTGTCATGCACTGGTTTCAGGTACATCCTGGAATTTCTATGATGGGAATGAGTGGGATAACAACATAGTGTATTTTCAGAACTAGATGGACTTGGAAGGTCAGTCTTTTGTGTTGGGATCCAGTTGTGCAGCCACTTAGACAAACCCAACCCTTCAATGTGAGTTCCCAGCTACAGCAGTGTGGCTGTGCCTTAGCTTAAAAAATAATACTGAGGGAGGAAAAAGTTGTTCCCTCAATTATTTGATCCTGTCTTCAGTTTAGGTATAAACATGTAGGAAACACATCTGGGCACCTAAAATGATTCTGGCCTAAGAACATCATTCAGGTGTCTTTAATGGGGCATGTTCTTGTGGGAAGATTGTTGACTTCAAGAACAGCCTACTTCAGAGGCCAATCTCTCTTTTTGAGATCAATTTGTGATAGGGTACAGCAGTACTTAGCTGAAAAATTTTTTTAATCTATCTTTTTTGTGGCACTTTTAGTGCTTCTCTGGCTTCAAAATGCATGCTTGTAACTTAATTTATAAGTTTAAATGGGAGGTAAAAATAAAAAGGCAGCATAACAGATGGATGGTGAGAGCTGTAAAGTCCCGATTGTGACCTTTTTTCCTACCATCTCTAACAGGTTTCTCTAACAGAGAAATTGCAGGGATTGATGTAATGAACTTGTAATTTTTCTAGCTGATCTTTCACTGATAGGACTTAAAGCTCTTATCTGCTTTGTTTTGAACTGAAGAATGGCTCATCCTCCCTGAACAGTTTTTCTACTGTTCAGTCAACAGAGAACTGAAAACCAAACCATGTTTAGCTGAGAAGATTTAGGTACATCAGGCAAGCATCCTTAAAATATTTTAGGGCTTTTTTTCTTCTTGGACCTGCTCTTAGGAATATTCATTTAGCTAAACTGTAGAGCATCTGACAGATGCTACACATTCTCATCACACACACATTCTGTGAAGGTTGACTACTATCATGGGCACACACGTGGGAGTAGAGATGCAGAGACATATGCATCATATTTAGATTTCTCCATGTGCAAATCTAATTATAATCAGAGAGGCATAGTACATTATAAATGGGTTTCTTTTCCCCTTTACAATTGCATTCCCATCAGGTACATCTGCTGGAAGAAAATATCCTTGCACAGTGGAACACCCACAGCATAGGGAGCAAGGGAATGGGACATCTATCAAAGCTTCTGACTCGGTAATGCTGTGATGATTTCCTAAATGTTGGTCTACCATGTGGTGCCTTTGCAGGCTGTTTCTCAAGACATGACTAAACAGACCAGAATATGGGCAATGTATTTTGCATCTAAAATGTGAGACAAGTGTAAGAGGGGGGAAAAAAGTTTTACTGACTCAAAAATAAAAATGGTTCAGGTGTAACTTAACATTCCAACAGTTAGAAAGAAGGAAGTAGGGCAAGAACCTATACAGTGTTTATGTAAAAAATAATAATGATGAGCAAAGGTCATTACTTCACAGATACTTACTGAAAATAAAAACATACTACCTGAAGTTTTTTGCTTTGTCATCATGATCCTCTTATTGTGTTTTGATTTTTTTTTTTTTTTTTTTTTTTTGCTCAGTGCAGCCTCCTTTCTATTTTGTTCATGCTTATTTCTGTATTATTTATTACCAATCTTAAAATATATTTCTTCCTTTTCCTTCTACCACTATTATGGCTGAATGATCTCAATTCACTGTTTCTACTTTGAACTTTTTCCTTATTTCTTGATATGATTGCTTCCTCTAGACTTCAGAACTGCATTCATCTTTATGGCACTATATCTTGTAACATAAATATTTTGTCTGCTTTTTCCGCTATGAAACTGCTAATTTGAATCCTTAGTCTTTTAATAATGTTTTTTTAAAAAAAAAGAAACAACCCACGACTGGATAGCCTCCTACCTGATATATAAACAACTCAGATTAAAGGTTTGTGGGTTTGTGTTTGCATTGCTGATGTTCATTTGAATTCTCCCATTTTACTCAAGTTTCTTGTACAGAGTCCATTCTGTAAATAGCTATATCTTTTAATCAATCTGTCTTGGAATCTTTTAAAGCTCTTCAGCTTAGAGATTCACATGACTCTATCCCCTGTAGGACTCACCTCATCATTCTGTCACAGTTTAAACACAGAAATGCCTTTTCAAAGCTGCTATGTTTGCATTTCTGGAGCACCTGAAGTCATGAAAATGTCTCTCTTCTTTCTCAGTTCTTTTTTTTTTTTTTTCTCTTCCCTCTATTTTAAAAGGAAAGGACAGAAGGGAAGTGACCTTTTAATATAACAAGTGGCTAGTCCTGAACTAGCACTCTGTACTTAGCCTGGTTTTGCTGTATGCTTTGCAGTATTTGCTCTGAAGCTCTCACAAAAAAAGCAGCAACTGTCTTCTGCTCTGCTTTGCTCACAGTAAATGGGCTCCCTTGATAGCCCTCAGTACACCACGTACTATTGAGCTTGTTCAGGCCCACTGTTCTTCAGGAGACTACACACAAAATGTGTAGTGTCTCTGCACTGTGCATGGGGAAAATCCTCCAGCAAAGCTGAGCATGCTCCTGTCCCTGTAGCAAAGTTCCAGAACGATAAAGGCTTCACAAATTCAGCTTTGTATTGCAGAATGGTGTAAAATAGAATCGGAATTTGATCAGACACGTTCTGAGTGTAATAAGAGTGTATTTTGCTTAATTGTGAATAATCAGGTAATGGAACAGTTCAAGATGAAGGAAATACATTTGTTTTGTGCTGCTTATTATTTACCACACTGGAAAAAGTGTTACTCTTTACCTTTCTCTATGAAGGAATGCTCTCATTTTGCTCTGTGGTGGGTAGACTCAATTTGTTTTCATGAAGCAAGGGACAAAAGGTTGTAACTGTGCTCAAACAGAGAAAAAAAAGTCTTCCATCAATATTTATTCTTTTCTGCTTGTTCAGTACTCCTAGTAACGCTTTCAGTGTGGCATCTCTTATTACCAACTGTTTGCAGAAGAAGACAGTACAAGGTGAGGATTTCAAAAGAGGGTGTTCAACATTCCTTAGTCAGTATGAGGAAATGCAGAAAAGGGCTCTTCAGAAACACCTCACAGACATTGTGCCCTCCCAAAAAGTTAAATTTCAATCCGAATAACCCAGCTGGGAAAAAAACACAAAAGAGGTGTATTTGTCTGTAAAATGGAAAAAACCAAACAAATCCAAAACATTACCTGTTGCTTACAAAGTTTCCTGTAATTTCAGTGTCTAGTGTACAGCTGTTAGCTAAACATCAAGAACTGACTTGGCATGCTGGGCTCTTACCTGTATCACCTGCAGATTGCTAAAGCTTTCAGCCTAGCTGATTAACAGGTCTGGTGGGTTTTTTTTGTTTGTTTGGTTTTTTTGTTTTTGTTTTTTTTTTTTTTTGTTTCAAGTTGGGGGTTTTTTTGGTTCATTTTAAGTCTTGGGTCACGCAGTGTTGAGCCTTTTAATCTCATTACTCTGGACAAGATTTTAGCCTGCTAGTGTCACTGAGTCAATACAGGCAGGCAGCCAGAACAACCACAGACCCATGGCTAGAACACAAACAGTAAATTTATTTCCTTTACCTTGCTAGCGGGGGTATCCCTGAAGCAACACCTGGTCAGAGGCATGCCCGCAGAGATACAGGCACTGTTTGACTCATTCCATGCTAGAAGATCACTGGCCTGCTGTTCACACAGGCTTCTCCAGGGCTTTTTCCCTGCTGCAAATTCACTTGAGCCAATTTAAAGTCCTCTGCAGTAGCCTTTTGCTTTTTAACCCATTCCCTCCAACAGTGTCCAATAGTACAGTCCAGTAGAGTTCCATAAAGAAGGGATGGCTTACAAAGTGGAGAGGAAACTTTTCCCCCCCCACAGTTTCAAAGATGACTGTGGAGATGAAGTAGCCTTAAAGAGTAACTGGAGAGATGAAGAAGCCTGGTCAATTTTATCATGAGATAAAATGTGATGTTGAGATGTCTGCTTTTGATATGTTAGAATAATGTGGCATTAAGATAAAGGAACAGTACATTTCTGAGGTTCCCCTTGCAATACTCCATTATTACTTCAGTGTCTTGCCTAGCAGCTGCTGCTGGTTTGAACTTAATGCCTTTTATTACTTGAACAAGAAATCTCTGTTGGAGGGAGCACCAGGAACCTTGTGCTTCCTTTTTGCCTCACAGTGCTGGCTTATGAAAAGAGCAGAACACAGTTTTTCTGTGTCATCCCCAAATGGACTGCCTGGTCACACCCTTCTGCTGCTGCAAACCTTCACATGTTTTTAGTGAGAATGTGTCTTATGAACTACCATGAGTCTCCTCTGAGTTGCCTTGGTTCATGATTCACATAGTTTAGGGTGCACATACCCATCTTTAGAATTATTCCTCCCTGCTGTAGCTCACTGGGAGTGTTTGCTGGCATTGCGTTCTTAATAAAGGCAGAATAATGATGAGTCTGGAAAATTTTGCTTTATCCTTCCCTGCTATGGGTGTCATCTGAAGACAGCTCATGATGCTGGATGGGAATTTGGGAATTCCCGTTCCAAATTTGGGAATTGAACTGTTAAAAATTTCTTCCCATTCTTCCATATTTCATTCCATAGGATGTCTGTATGGGGGCTCTGTGTCAATAATGAAAACTTATTTTGAGGTAAAGTTGAAACACATTCCCTGTATTGAGCCAGGATCTATGTACATCTATACATAAATGTATGTGTTTTCAACAGATGCCTTATAATTCACATTTGAGTTTCCAATTTCTGATTTCATTATCTCACAGTGCGTTAAACAGTCATAAGTATAATGTTTGTTCCTCAGAGAACTGCTAAATCATCCTTAGTGTGCTCTAAAATCTTATTTCATTTCGAAGTCTTGATTTTAAAATGTTAAATTATTAGCTAGAACACAGTGTAAGTATTCCCTGAATGAAGCTGGTAGTCTTTTGAAAAGGAACTGTTTCTCTGTGGGATTGATAGCTATTAATTCTAATGCTAAAGCTTTGAATCTTGAGACTAATACTGGATTTACTATTAGCCTATATTTCTGAAGACCTCCGCTACTTTTACCTCTATAGATGTGCAGGAAGAAGGGGAGGAAGAGAGGGAATTGCATTAATATAAACAGGAATTGCAAGTCAATTTAAAATGCTGATCTTGCTAATGTTAATCTTTTGGAGTTATTGATTGTTTTTGCTTTCTTGCTAAAGCAGACACAGCAGTGTATTTGCTGTTTGCACACCTTCTCCTATATACTCTTTTCCTCCTGTGTGATGGTGGAAGTGTCCATGCTCCATACCATAAGCTAATAACTTTCAGGCTGCAAGATTGCTGTTGCCTGAGAATCTGAAACTGTGCCATTGCCTGACTGGATATTAAGTCCCAAGTCACAAAACACATGTTTATCCCTGTTAGAAGCTGGCAGTGTAATTGTAAAAAAGACAGAACATTACTAGCTGTGTATTAACACATGGTATGTTTTCTTACCTTTTTTTTTTTTTTTTCAATAAAATTTGGTTAGGAATGGGGAAAGTTATGAACAGCTAAAATGGGTTAATTATATTTCACATTCATTATGCATAAATTGAAAAGCCCAGCATTATTCAAAAGCTTCACTCAATTAGATCTTTGTGAACTTAAAATTCTTATTGGTCCCTAATTAAATTAGGGAAATTACTAGCAAACTGAATTGGAATTGATCTGTATTTAGGGACTTCTTGAACAAGGTCCCTCATCAATATAGTATCTTGCATATCGCTGCCTTAAATCCACCCCTGTGATGCTTCCATCTCAGTTGATCTATTTCATGGTTTTAATTTCATTTCCTTCTCATTGAATTCTGTATCTCTGGGTCCCAAAGAAGGAATAATTGTTAGTTGCTAAAGTAAATCTTTCATTTTTGTGCCACTATGAGGGTCTTAACATGTTTGAGCTTCCTAGGTGTTGAGTGAACATGTAGCGTTTCCTGAACTAGGCAAATCCCTAGAGGACATCAAGTCAAGATAAAAAAATTACTAGACAAAGGTAATTAAATAAGAATTTGGCTACTATATATAACTGTGGAATGCCAGAGGTCATTTTTTTAAAATAGTCTCATAAGTTCTGAATCCAATACAACAGCAAAAGGATATACTTTCATCAACAAGACTTTAACACTTAAAATTGCCCTTAAACCAGTCTGTAGAATAAAAATTTGGAGTTATGCTAAACAAATTAATTCATACTTTTGCCTTGATTTAATAGAAGTTCTTGACTATTTTCTACACGGATTTCTTCCATCTTTGTTAATAAAGAAATTAACATGGACTTATACTGCAGGATCAGAAATTATATAACTTAATGCCTAACAGTTATAACTTAAACTATAGGGGAATTAAGTTTAAATGCTGATGAGATCCCTGAGCAGTCTTGATTGTCCTGATTAATATGCCACTGGGTGCATGTTAAAAGGAGGAAAACAGAGACTCCAGGGATATCACTTCATTCCAACACCCAAAAGTTGCTCTTTTTACATACCTGCTGCTATGGTATCAGAGATTCATGCCTGTATTTGAAAAGCTGGCTGTCTTCCAATGCTTCCTGCCAATATAAATTAATGTTTACCATAAGACATCCTTGGATGGTACGAAAGCTTCGTCCTGTGAGAGATGCTTGAGGAACAACTGAGTAGTTCTGGCTCCTATACATCAAATCTAAGGGTATATATAAACTAATTATAAAGCACTCCATTATTGTTTCTTGCCAGACCTAGTATTTTCTACGTCCACATCGATAGCATCATATTTGTTAAGGAGGGAATATCTGTCTTGCAGGAAATGGTATCTAGAGGAAGATTAATCACTCTGCTAGTCAATTAAAAGAATGGTACTTATAGCTTTATAGTATATTTTATTTGTAAAGCTAGATGGATATTATTACTCTTATTTGATTCCTTCCCACTTTCAAACCTCATAAAAGACATACCAGCATTTATTTTACTTATTTAATTTTTATTTTCTTTGGCTACAAAAATATCAAGGTTTATGAGTTGAAAAGCATGGGCTCTGCAGTGGCTAGTTGGATTTCACACTATCTTCTAAGTGCCTGGATCTTAAATGTTAGCTGTTCATGCCAAACACAGAAACCAAATACAGACCCTTATTCTTCACCAAGGTTATCTGTAAATTAAATGATTATGTTAAGTAGAGGACTGCCTATGAGTAGAAAGTAGGTGCCAGAAGCAGATAGCTAATAATTGCTACTTCCCTGTTTGTGGCATAGTTTGCTTGGGAAAATATTTTCTGTAAAAGTAGGAAATGATGTCTCATGCTGCTGTGAGCTGAGGCAGTATTACAGTGAGTTTATAAAGGGGAATGCACATATTAATTTCTGACCACGCAAAATACCCTGTCCTGAAGGAAATCATGGCTACAAGTAAAATTTTAAGACAAGAAGTATAGTTGAAATGAAATATAATTATAGTTTTCAGTTCTTCAGCTTAATTGTCTTGATGTAAAATTGACATTTGAAAATGTAGTTTTAAGAGCACTCTGCAAGTAATAATGGAATTAAGAGTAATTCCAGTGTTCAACTTTGTTACATGAAAGAATTCTTGAACTAGCTAAGTTTTCCTTGTATTTTGTAAAAGATCATATAAATGTACATAGCATTGACTTAACTCTTAATAATGATAAACAGTTCTGAAAGGAAAACAGCAAACATTTGTTTTACTTAACTGCTGCTCTCTCTGGAGTTCTGAGTCTAGGACAGAAGTCTCTAGAGAAAAAGATCATGCTGCAGGTTTTTTGGTTCTGATGTCTACAGCTTACTTTTGATGATGTTCTACTACACTGTTAATTTACCTGGAATTGCTGTTTCCCATGAACACTGGGAAATATTAGGTATTGCAAGTGCATGATTTTTTATTCAGCCTCTGTATTTTTTTGGTCTTTAACTACAGTAGTGATAATATTGTGTAGTTATACCTCCTGATCTCTGCTTACAAATATATACATATATATAGTGATGAATGTGGTAATAATAAAGAACTTAAAGCTTTTCCTTTGTGGTAACATGCAACGAATTTCACTGTGTAATTGTATGGTGAATGGGGTGGTGGTATTGGTACTAACAAGTCACAGGTTTTATGGTGAGCTGAGAACATTGATCTTGGATCTTGCTTTGTCCTGTTGGGGAATACATTTAGTGCAGGCAGCTCAGTGTGAAACCATAGGTTGAGCTTAAACTCCAGGCAAGAGGCCATGAACTGACCTTTGGTACAACAAAGGACACAGGGACCTGTCCCCAGCCAGGTGCCTGCACACTCAAACACACATCAGGAGCCCATGACTTCCTCCCTTCACATGCTTGGACAGTGAGGGGATAAAAGCCCAGGCTTTCCTTTGCCTGGGGTCCCTCCCCAGAGGCATCAGCTCAAGCTGTTATTTTGTTATCGTGCCAAGATTAAATTACTTTAAGGATCCAGATGTCTGAGCTGTGAAGGGGCTTCCATGCCAGCTCAGCTGGGGTGGGTGAGACTGCCAGAGTGGCTCCTGGATGATCAGACAGGGAAGTTTCCCTAACAGGCCTGCCTGCAGTTTTTCTTAGTTTTAGTTGTGGGAGCACTTATATAATGACCGTGTTTGTTACCTTTTGTTGTTTAACTTTTACTTGGCTATGTACCATTGTGTGGTCCAGCATCTCTCATGGGATACCAGCTGTGTTCCCATACACCACCACCAGCAGTTCTACCAGCATAACAAACAGCGTGAGCTATTGGTGATGATGGAATAAAAATGCAGCATGTGGGAGTAAAGGTGCTTGGGCTGCAAGTGGTTCTCTAATGATAAATAATAACTGTTAAAAGAATGCTACTTGAGGATCTGAATTAAAACTGCTTTAAGGATCAGTAAACAGAAAAAAGAAAGTTTTACATATGTATGTAATGCACCATGTATAGAGATCTAATGTGCAGCTCTAAAAAGGAGTAAGATGTCAAGCACATCTTCAGGTGAGAAGGAAGTGTAGGGCTACAGCAAGCTCATGGTAACCCAAATTTTTCCCAGGGCCTGCTATTATGTTGATGGTGAATATTTCTTCTCACTCCTTGGGGTCTGGTGGTTTGGTTTGTTTTGGGTTTTTTTTTTTACATTTGGTGACACAGTCTACACATTTGTCACCTCTGCAAGGTTATATTCACAATGAAAATGTTATCGCTATCAGTAATTTTCAGAAATTATGCCTTTGTGATCTTTCTAAGGGTCAGAGATATCCAGTTATGGAACAGAACTGATACTTTAAGGATCAGTCAGACCTGTGAACAAAAACACTTAAAGGAAACCGTGGAGTTAAAATCTTCCATGTTCAGAAGACTAATGTCTTTTTTCTTCCATGTCAAGTTCAATTTGTACCATTTTTAGCATTCTTTGTGATATAATGCTTTATTCTCTGAAAAGAAGAGTAGGAATCATGAGATACTTTCATAGTTCTTTGTGTTGTTTTTTTTTTTTCTGTAGCACTCTTATAGACTTGAATCATGTGTCAATAAAAAAACTCCAATCAAAACCAAGAAAGCTACTAATATCTGAAGATAAGTGAGAAAGAATTCCTTTTGGCCAGTGATCTTTCTGAATTGACAAGAAGTTGAAAACCTGGGTCTTTCTCCCCATGTCCACAAAGTTTTTTTGGCCCTTGTCACAAATGTGTGTTGGTACAAAACTTTGATTTGCTCATCTGGCTCTGTTGGCATGATTTCTCTCTACTGTGTGTATATCTTGTCTGCTGTATTAGTTCTGAAAACAAATGTCAGGGAGTGGGGTGTTTTACATGGGATAAACTCATCCGTTTGGAAAAGCTTGTTAGCCTTTGTCAGTGCCCCCTGTCAGAATCAGGGCTGCAACAGCTGTGTGTTTTCTGGGTGCTGGGGCACAATTTTGGAACACAATATGGGCAAGGATGTATTAAGATGAGAAGGATTTTGTCCTTTTGGTTTTAAATATGCTTTCTAAAAGAATGTGTAGGTAAATGAATTATTACAGAGATACTAGAGATAATCAGTATAGAAAATGGGGGAGGAACAGGACTGAACATGATTCCAAGATTTCAATATCCAGTTCTTCAAATGGCTGGCAGCCTTGGGACTTGCTGGACATGTCCATGTTGAGCAAAGGTGGCAGTAACTCTCCAGATGTCACCATCACTCAGTCAAAAGATGGAATGAAACTGACCCCTTGGAAGACTTTGTCATCAGTCTTGTCTGATCTTTCTGGGTGACTTGATCAGACCACTGTACTGGTGAACTGCCAGTGCAAGGATGTCTCTGCTGCTGATTAAGGCAGTGGGAGACCAGCACAGAAGATGATTCAAATCACTAAATTGCATGCATCTCTTGAGCAACAGGTTGGCAGATATAGACCACCTCATTAGAACCTTGAAATGCTTTTAATAAATTTGGGCAGGTTTTAATATGAAAAACTATCCTGGGCATGCTTTGATGGGACTCAAAGGTCAAGGATTCTAGTCAATGACTGTGCTTTTACAAAAACATTTTATGTGGAAACAATAAAGTAGGGTTATTATTTAGGTGTCGATGACAAGATTGTGTGCTATGTGTTGGCACGTGGTAAATGACAGGTAATGAATTAAAATATTTCCACTATGAAGAGCTTCAGAAGGGATTGATCCATCTATAAGCACTTTTCTGGTAATTGAGACTAACAACTGAAAATTGATGCAAGAAAAGGCTCTGAGTACTACAGCCTTTTCCCTGTTGCTTGCTAGTAGGACTACTGCCTCACTGAGCCAGTGGGCCAACACTCTCCTTAGTCTTCCTTTTGCTAGTAGTGAACATGCAGAAACTCTCATTGCTGTCTTTCATCTCCTTTGCTGGTTTGAACTCCAGCTCAGTATTGCCGACTCTATTCCTACCTAGGCAGGCAATGTCTGTGTTTTCCCAAGTAGATGTCCCTGCTTTCAGTTTCTGTGTCCTCTTCTTTTCTGTCTGAACCCAGGAGTTCTCCTTTTTATCTCTGCTGGACTTTTTCTGTGCTTGCTTGACTTCTGCAAAGTGGGATGGACTGTTCTTGAGCTCTGATAAGGCTGACCTTGAACTTTGCTCTCCCAGACGGTTTTCCATGGGATCCTTCTGAGCAGGTCCCTGCAGAGGCTAAAATCTGCTCTTTGAATTCCAAGATTGTAATACTGCTGAGCCTTCTCGTTCCTCTCAGTATCCTGAACATTTCTGTTGCTTCTGACCAGTTGTACTGAATGTCCAGCAGACAACAGTGGCTTTAGTTACCCATGACTGACAGCTCCTATGACTGTGAGACTTTTTCCAGCTGCCTGGAGAAAGTTTCATTTACCTCCCCTTCTCAATTAGCAGCCTCTAGCAGACATCTACATCACCTCTGTAGGTCTAATCTGTAATTCTTACCCAGAAGCTCCTGAGCTCTTCATCACCCACCTTACATCAAAGCTCCACGTGTTCAATCCCGTCACTGACCTGGACCGTAACTCCTCCTCTCTACCTGCTTGCTCTTTGCTAAAGAACCTGTATTCCTCCCTTGCAGCTCTCCAATCCCTCTGTGTCTCTAATTAAGACTGTATCAGTTTGTGCATAGCTGCAGAATTAGTTCTTCCTGTTTGTTCCTGTTCTATGTGCGCTGGCATACAGACATTTAATATAGGCCTGAAGTTGTGTTGTTTTTAGAGGGTGAAAGACTCCCTGTTCTGCTGGTTTTTTACACAGTTTCTTCACCACTTGCTCCCTCATTCACATCTCTACAGATTAGGGTAACTTTTTCCTGGCATGTTTAATTTAAAACCCTTCTCAGTGGAGTTTTGGTAAAAAAATTTTCCTTTAATGCTTTCCCACGTGGTCCCATCCTTACTTAGGAGCCCTTGCTCCAGAGATCGTGTGTTTGTAGTAGGCAAATACCTGTCTACAACACCAGGTATTAATCCACTGAAGGACTGCTTTTTCTCAAGCCTCTCTTCTCAACAACAGGGTTAATAAATGCATTACCTGGACCCCCCCATCTTTCATCCTCCCCACCAGGGTGTCTCACTTTTGAGCATGGAGCTGATAGGCATGGCTTGTCTGCTTATTTGATTCTTGGATGAGGAACTAAGATGAGAATGAACTTATAATTTCATAGTATGTTTCTATGGAACAAGCTTGGTCTTAGTACTCATACATATGGTGGTCTTTTTCTTTCTTTGTATTTTTTCTTCTGCCTCGAGACTGATTCTTCTGTGCACTTGTATGGCAGGAGTTACATGCACAGTCTCTGAGTATTCTTAGATAAGTGCTTGGGGGCAAGGGGGAGAAGCAGAAGGTAATCTTGGAGTCTTTCATCACAGAAGCCCTGGAGGATCCTTTTAGCATAAAACTACTTGTACTTAACATAAAATACACAGTAAATGAAATGTTCCTTCAGGTAAAAGTGTGACCGTTTGGGAAACTTCCCTCCCTCTGTCACTTAGCCAGTTGCTCTAGTGAAGAGGAAGGAATTGGAGGGGGAGTTGGTGTGATTAGCACATTAGCTCGAAGTCTTGAAAAGAAAAATCCTCATTTTCTTGGACTTGTCTTTTCTTATATAACTTGACAAGTCTATATGAGATTGTCTTTATAACTTTTTAAATAGTAGTAATCTTCCTTAGTTCTGAATATTTGCTTCAGCTGCAAAATGTACAAATAAGATCTGCCTTAATGTGCTAGAATATAGACTTTTTTAGCTTAATGTTCCCTTCAGGGATTCAGAGTCACAACTTTCAGTCTTTGCTTCTTGCTACTTCTGTCTCTGAAAACATCAGCATCTCTTTAACTATCTCCACTTCTTCCTCGGGCGGTTTGTCATGAGGTATTTCTCCTGGTCTGTGAATTTCCTTTAAGCTGACTTTCTTTGCCTTTCTTTTAGTTTTTTTGTTTGTTTGTTTGTTTTGTTTTGTTTTTTCATTTTATTTTATTCTCTGTTCCACGTCAGTTCCCTTGCTACAACCTTGACACTTTTGTGATGCTGCTATTTGGAAAAACAAAAAAAAAAAAAACCCAAACAAAAAAACCCCCCAAACAGAATGAACTTTATTCACTGTTCATAACAACTGTCTTCTAACATTTGGGAAATAGAGTTTGTATAAAGGAAGAAACTTTTTAGAGGCTGAGACTCTGCTATTGCAGATATCTTGTTGTGCTCTGTAATTTAAAACATGACAGTAGTCTCATTAGTTTGAACAGTATCACTGACATGCTGATATTGGATGTATGTACAGTGTTTGCAGGATCAGGACCCTAAAGTTTTTCTTGAAAGGGCTTGTCAGGCTTTTCCTAGTTATTGCAACATAATCAGAAAAAAAAAAAATTGATACAGAAGAAACTGCATAAATTGAAGACTTTTCCCTGGGAGATTATTGGGTTCAGACAAATTGTGCTAGTTTCAGTATCTTTACATGTCCTTCTGATTTTAGAGACATATTCTTCTGATAGGAAAAGATTTCTCTGCCTATACACTAATAACTTGAAACAAAGAAACCATAAGCAGCACTATTCTATGTGCTCATTTGTTTCAATGAAAAAAGGGTGTAAAACCACCTCCTTGGCATGACAGTTATTGGTATAAATGACAAAGTAAAAAGTGATAATGAACATTGTTTTAGGGCACCAATTTTATTTTTTTTTTCCAGATCACCTTTTTCTACTGCTGTGTAGGATCTTTGTTCCACATCCTCTGTCTTACAGCAGCACCAGAAAATATGTCCAACAGTTTGGACTTTTTTCTTTTCTTTTTCTAATTTTCAGAATAGTCCTTTCTCAGGAACATTTCAGTTCTGTTCCGTTCCATCATTAGGCACGATAAAATGCTGTAGTAATACCAAAATTACTAATTTACATTTGCATTGTCTTATTTACACTTGTTCGTCACACAGGTTAGGCTCTTCTGCCTGGAAATGAAGTCAACAAATGCTGTTATCCAGAACAGCTGGTGAGTGAGTGTTTTGGAACAGTTTTTTAAGCATCAAATACCAAAGTGACATATTTCAGGGAATGCTGAACACTGTTGGTGTTCTTTGCTTAAGAGCTGGTTGTTTGCTTTTACTTCAAAGACACCTGCTTGATGAGTTTTCTATCCAGTGTTAAAAAATGCTGAGTTCCTTATAATCAGATCAAAGTGATTTTGAGTGTCACAAGAAACATCTTGGAAGGGGCTGGATATCATAACACTGATTTAATATTAAACTAAAGGTACTGTTTTTTATTCAGTGGTGGTAGAAAGATTCTTATGCTTCTGACTTGTCTTATTTTTGCGTGACGTATGATGGGAAGTTCTGTTTACCATTTGTTGGTTTTCTTCTTGGTCAAGGATGCTCTATCTGCTTAGCTGGCTACCCTATTACCTCTGTCCACTTTTTCTCGTATTACAACGTCTAATTTCTCACAACAGTGTTTTTCCCTATACAGAATACCTCTCTGTAAAGCACAAACTAAAACATACTTCTGAAGGTAAACGTGCAGTCTCCATAAATTCATCTTTAGGCTAAGACAAACAAATGTCCCTTAAGGGGAATGGAAATGGGATGAGAATGTTCAATAAAACTGGTGCATGGCATCCCTCCCCAGATGAGGGGAGCTGGCTCTTCATGGAGAGAGTTGGTAGCAAGGAGAACAGAGAATGCTGTGCTCCAGGGTGCTCTGAGTGCTAAAGCCATCGATGTGCCAAGTATTAGAAACAATTAGGAAACTTCTGGGATGAGAAAATCCACCCAAGACCCTAAATACAGAGATGCCACCTTCAGTTCTGAGGAATTCTCTCAGTGGCGAGCTCAGGGAATACTTGAGGAAATTATTTTCTCATAATTGCAGGCATTTTTTGTTTTGTTTTGCTGTTTAGGTTTTTTTTACTTCCCCAGCTAATCTCTATAGCTTGCCATGAGAGGCAGCATGTTGTGCTAGATAGATTTTTTTTTTTTTTTTTTAAACTGTGAATATTTGTGAATATTCTTGTGTGTCTTTATTTTCTTATTTACACAGATAGGAGCTGTGGCCCCTAGCCCCTCCCCCCATCCCAGCATTTTATTAGCCCTGGCCTCAGACAGCCAGTCTCCACAGGCTTCTCCTATTGCCACTGAAAGGAGAGGCTACAGCTCCTAGTGAGGCTTGGTGTTAGTTCTGGAGTGGAAAGGCAATTGAAACCGTTCCTACCTTTTCACTGACAACAGGGGAAACATAGAGGGTTTAGTTTCCTTATGCTAATGCACTCTGTGAATACCATGGTACTTCCCCCCAATTGCTTACAATTTAATTTTAAGCAATGCATAACAATTGACTGTAACAAACAAATAGGAGGAATAATGAGAAATGCACGAACAGAGGTGCCTGTAATAAAATCATTATGCAGTTCCAAATGACTTCCATCATTGGACTTTGGAGCAGAATGAAGCATTAAAAACAAAGCAGTATGAAATGCAACATTGCAGCATATTTGAAAGCACTGTGGGAATACTGACTCTCAGTTATGGATAGGTTTTTCTGTGCTGAAACTCATAAAACAAAACGTTTTAAAATATTTGTCTGTTCAAGTCTTGTTATATTACGAGGTCAATGTGCTGGTGATAGGGTCTAAAATGTCAACAAAAGAGCCATTTGACTCTGAGTGCTCCTTTTACTACAGCAATTCTCATCTCTATTGTGTGGTGCTGCTCCATGTTCTGCAGGCCTCAAAGAACAAAAAAAAGTACCAAACAAACAAAAACTTCCTGAACAAACTCATTCTCTCATGCATTGCCAGATTGAGTTACTCACAACACCAAAAATACACAAACCACTAGATGGATAGAGCAGAGTTGCCATCCTATGTATAACTTCTCCATGTGTGCATGTAGACTTACATAAAGATGTCCAAAATACTGGGGGTGGGAACATATGTTTGGGCTACCCTGTCTTTCTAATATGGAAATGAGAACATTGTTTCCTTATGGCCTCAAATGTGGAAGGAATTACTTTCAAATGTTCAAATTGTACTTAATTACAGACTCTTGCTCTCTGCTTCACTCAAGGGAACTACACCAAGATGTCCTTTCCGGTTCTTCTTGGTTGTTTGAATGCTGTGTAAACTGGGGGGTGGTTCTTCACTGTCCAGGGGTTGATGTTAGGTATAGAAACTCCAGGAAATGGAAGTTCCAAGTGTGTTCCTTCTCCCTCACTATGAGGAGAGGAAAAAAACCCTTAAGATTTAAATGAAAGAACGTCTTAATACCCAGTCATAGACTGACAAAATATTTTATATGCAGATCTATATGCATACAGTTACACATATAAATGAATGCACAAGAAGTCTGGAGTGAATTTCATAGGAGATTTTAGGAACAAGGGGAAACAGCTGAGGCTTTATTGCTGCAGTTCAGCTTTGCTGAGCATTGCAAATATGGGATGTTGAAAGAAGAGCTAATAAGAGGATAGCTGTTGGCATAAGAGGCTCACGTTTATCAGCAGTTTCAATTTGAATTAGGTACTGCACTAACAAAAGCTATAGCAAATGTGAGGATCAAAGAAGTGACTTGATTTACAATTACCTCGGTGCCACTGATGTGTTTATCAAACAATTCAGATACAGTAACGAGTAAAAATACTAATGTGAAAGGAGAAGCCAGATCAAATCTGTCTCCCAAGTGTAGCATACAAATATTTAATGAGAGAGGAAAGAATTAATAGGGGGGAGGAATGGAAAACTTGTGGAAGATGAAACCAGATGTCCTAATTTAGCGTCGTTTTAAAGACTGACAATGCAGGAGACGATGGAACGAGTGTTACAGTTAAGTGACGTTAGGTCTTTACTTCTAGAAGTTAATCATAACCAGGTCTCTGTTCTTAAGCAGCAATCTAAGTGGAGAAAAAAAGGATGGTACTAGTAAGAGATGCGGGAACAGCAGGCCATGCAATTCCAACTTCTAATTCTATGAAGATCAGAGAAAGTCTGACAGGGAATAACTTAGAGAATTTGTGGCCATTTTGTTCAGAAAGTGAAAGATCATTCATCCATCTCTATTGAAAATGTCATTAGAGTGTATGGCATACAGCAGAGAAATCTGAATGTCAGTGAAATAAAGCATGAGAGATTTTCCTGGTGAGGCATGAAGGTTGCCATCTGTAAGTCCTGTTTCTTTCATCTTCTTCCTTTATCTTTGGAAGAGAGGGAAGAAAAAAAAATTCTAATGGAGTAGAAGATACTGGGTTGTTTCAAAAGATGTTGTAGGAACATTACACTCTTGATAATTACTTGGAAAAAATAATGACTTCTGTGGATCTTTCTGTACCATCTGTGTGAGTCTCTTATTTGTAGGAGACAAGGAGGTTTGTTAGGAGAGACTGATCTGTAACTCTGGTGTTTCAGAAAGCTTCCTGGCAACTCCCCTTTGCTACAGAATGTGTGTTGTTATCTACATTTGTTACCTTGTTTGGATGACACTTCAAGCTGGCTTCCCTTCAGCATGACTTTAGTGCCAAAACGCTTCCAAAAGAGACTTTCAGGTTGTGACAGGCTTGCCTGGCTTTCTTGGCCATGCATATGGTATGATGGTTTCCAGCACAGATAAAAATGAATGCAACAACAACACGCTGTTGGAGATGTTTTTACAGCAAGTTGTACTGACTGCTGGTGAGGAAATGTGAATTTGAATGGCAGCAGATAAACCTTCAAGGATGCATAATTAGTAAATGGCCTGCGTCTGAACTTGAAAAAGTCCCTCTGGTTTGGAGGGGAAAATAGGGTCAAAAAATGATGCTGGTTAAGCCTTATGAAATTTAGCGATCTAAACCTTTGTGAGACTGAAAGCTATTCAAATAGCTCAACTTTGGCATGTAGTACCAGTGTAGAAACTCTATGGTAACTGGCTTTTTGTCTCAAAAAGGAGTTGTTGTGCTGTAGCTCCTTTGTCACCTTACAACAGTCCTGTGAGGGTGTCCTGAATGCAGAACATACCTAAAATCTCATTAGTCCCAACTAATAACAGCAGACTGTCACAGTGAACACAGGAGAAAATGCCTATCTTGGATATTGCTTTCTAAGTATTAATTCCACCAGAATATTAGCACACAAACCCATTTTTATATTTCTATGAGATTTTGCCTCTGCCAATTTATTTGTGGTTATCTTGCATTCGTGGAAGGTTTTGATGAAATTGTTAAATATGGCTGCTCTTGTCTGTAAAAGGAAAGAATCAGGGTGCGAAGTTTGAACACGCCAGTAGTTTATTGGACCTTATGCCCCTTAGTCACATTTAGGTGCTCTTGGAATCCTATAGAATCTGAAATAGAAAGAAAAAAGTATCAACTCTCATAAGAAAATTAGAAGGAGAGATAATGAACTTACCTTTATTTTCTTTATAAATAGAAAAAGAAATCTATGTTCTCAAAGTTCCTTCCAACTTGAGGCAATTTTAGTATTTTGTGATGCTAAGGGAGCTTTGATTCTGATTCATCAAGACATGACTAAGCTCTCTTTGCTCACTTTTCTCCCCTTTGTTTCTCTCTGTTCAAGAATTTTTAGTCTGTTTACTTAAAACACGCTGGCAATTTATTTATTTTAAGATTTCTCAGGAGTGAATGGGGAAAGAAATATTGTATTCCTGCCCATAGCAGGGGGATTGGAACTAAATGAGCCCTAAGGTCCCTTTCAACATAAACAAGTCTATGATTCTGTGGTTCACATCAGCTGCAGTGTTAGATGCCTCCTGCTGTTTTCTGTGTAAGATTGAGATGTTCCCTCTGAGAATTAAGGATATTTGAGAAATCTATAGGAATATATGAGAAATCTATAGAAGTGAGTTTTTTAACAATACTTCTGATGAGGATTATTGTTCATCTTAGCTCCTGAGACACAAGGGAACACAGTGAGGCACACGATCATCTCAGCTTTGGTACTGTACATAGGATAGAACAAGGGGGAAGAGAGATTAAGTAAGTGATAAATAAAATCAGCCTGAGACCAAAGGGGAAAGTGATGTTAGAGAGTGGTAAAGGTCAAAATAAAGGGATAGAAAAGCAGGGAGACAAGCTGCAGTTGTTCTGAAATTTTTTTGTGTCTGTTCCTTTTCTTCTCTACTTCATCCTTCCTGCAACTTCATTCTACCTTTATTTTGAAATATTTTCTAGTGATTCCCCCTCCCCCGCTCCCTATATCCTTTTATTTTGCTGTTTGATAATCTGAAAGTAATAGGCTTCATTGCATTTGCCAACCTGGAAGCAATGATTTCTTTTAATTATAGAGTTGATACTCTGATTCTCATCGTGGTCCTAGTTGAATAAAACAGTGTGTTATATCATAAGTAGCAAACAGTCAGAAATTTTCATGTGCAGGCACAGAGTTTCAGAGTCAGCTTCCCCTGGAACACACCTGGGAGAGAGACCAAGGACTGACAGTCTCTCCTGCCCCCATCAAATTCCTACTATTCATTCTTAACAAAGAAACTTGGCATCAGTTCCTTTTCACGGAGATCTAAAAAACCCAAACCTTCTTAAGGTGTGCATTTGACATAGGCCCAGATAACTGTTCAGGAGATTTAAGTGTTCTTTACAATATTCTATAAGGAATAACCTCGCAGCAGGAGTTGAAAAAATACACATCAGTCAACATTATGTTGTTGATATGTTGTGAGTGGCATAGGTAGAGACATAATGTGTAACAGAACCTGTATGTGAAATCTCTGAGTAAAGGAATCAAAATAATTCCATGAAAAAAATCACTATTATTTCTTTTTATTGGCCTAGAAAATTTGTCTATTTTGTTTCCCTCTCTGAAATATGCTACCACATATGTTTTATTTTCCTCTGAAATATTCTTTACAGAGGTGAAGAACTAATGCACTTGCTATTTTTTATAGTTCTCTGAATTCTAGAAGTGATCTGTAGTATTTTGATATTTCAAAATTCTGCTGTATAACTGATAAAATTTCTCCCTGTTGGTTATTAAAATGTCATTATAACCAGAATAATAGTTGATATAATAATTTTTGGCATGGTTAAAAGTTAAAAAGGTGTCGATATTTGGCCTCAAAATATCCACAGGAATTACATCTCGGTACTAATTCTTGGGTTTTTTTGAGTTTGAAGAGCCAGCTGCAAAGAGAAGTGAAGGGAGTACTTTGAAGAATAAGAGCAGGATCTCTTATGGCAGCTTTCTTGCATGGTACTATTTGTTGCTGCAGAAATGAGGTAAGAAGACAGCTGTTTATGCAAATAAAATCTCACAAATCCACATGAGAAGGTGTGCACAGCACTTATAAGAAAGAAATGTTCCCTGATGCCCATTCTGCGTCTGAATGAATTCCTGAATAAATCCCACACCAGTCTAAATTCCTGCCTGCCAACTTGTGTTATTGAATATGGAACTTGCTGAAGAGCCAAAGCATAATGGGGAAAAAAAAGGCATAAACATTGCTTTTAGTTGGGAATGAATGCATGACTAATCCAAATTAGACATACAGCACTGCCCATTTCAAAGGGCAAGCTCTCTGGCTGGCTTTGCTTGTTCACTTGCTCTAAAGAGATAAACAAAAACACACTGAAAACTTGGTTGGATGTAATGGAAAGAGGAAGAGAAAAGGGTAAAATTGGATTATTAAAATTGCAGGGAAAAAAACTGCACTACTACAGAAGTGCTGTTATGTATGTTGTTTTGATGTCTAAATGAAATACTTAGTTTTCTAAGAAAATTAATATTTCTGCTGGCAGAATAACAGGTGTGACATATAGCATCAGGAATTTGGTGGGCTTTGTTTTCGCAAGAACTGGCCACAATGTCTAACTATTTCATTTGTGAGGGATACAGTGCATCTCTTTCTGTCTACTGAATTTCAAGTAAATACAAATGATTAAATAACAAGTCGAATTTCTTCTAACTGGTCTCCATATAGACAGGTCTGTGAGAGACAGGGACAAAATGTCTGGAGAGCTTATGATGGTAGTGCCTATGAAAATTTTTAAGTGTTACCATGGGTTGTTGTGCCTATGAAGTTCCCTGGTTTATGTAAGACAAAGACTAATTTGTTGAACTTAGGTAGATCTTCTGGATCTTCATAATTGTTTTTTTTAAGATTCCGTTTCACCGTGTTGGCTTGAAAGAAATAGAAGGGAAGAGGAGCTGTTGTTCCTTTGAGTGAATCTTAATTTTCATTTGCATGTGGAAATCACAGGGCTGAATGTTAGCCCTTGGTTTCTGAAGACTGTCAGTAGCATTGAAGGTGACTTTATGGTGCTTTGACAGTGCCTGTTTTCTCTATTTTAAAAACCAGCTGAGGAATCTGATGACATTTTAGCATTGTTATTAACTTGTTGGTAAGCTAAACCATATGGTAAATGAGACAGCAATTTATAGATGAAAGGTTTATTTCATCATTACTTGGTATTATTAAATACACGGAGTTAGCTGGTGGTACCTCTTGTGAACTTTTTTTATCTGAATTTCTTATAGGTAGGAATCTGTAAAAAGATTTAACTAATCTTACAAAGAATTGCAACTTTCTATAAGTTTTACCAAGTACTTCCCTATTTCCTAATGTTGGTTTAAAAAAAAAAAAAAAAGGCAACAAAAATCCAACTTGACAGAGAAGTACACGTATGGGGGAAAAAATAATGTTGAGTTCTGAGTGCAAGGCTTTCTCTGGACACTCAAATATGTGTTATTTCATTTCTTAGCAAAGTAAACTAATCCCTCCTAGAAATTCTATTATGTGGAACCATATCGCTACCAATACAAGTCAACAGCAATTTTGTAACTGTGGAAACCAATCGTATTTATTTCTGTCACCTCCAGTATGTTCCAGCTGACGGATGATAGCAGTAGTCAGTCCTTTTTGTGGACTAGCTGCTATAATAAGGGTGAAAGATAAACCTCTGAAGCCTATTGACAAAATATTTGCAACAGGAGGATGATAAAAGTCAGGAATTTGGGTTTCATTTCAACTTGCTTCAGGAATGTGTTCTAGTGACCTGTGCACTACCTCTTTCTGCCGTAGAAACAACTGTTTCTAAACATCATAGTCGTGATTCTTCCTTTCTCACTGCAGTAGAATGAGGGGAAAAGCACATTTAAAGAATAATAGAGATGGCTTTCTTGTTAGTTCCAGCGCTGGTCTTATGGCAGTGACAGCATCAGGCTCTTAATTTGAGGTATAATCCTACTGAGATCCTACAGATCTGGGGTAGAACAGATACAAATCTGACAGGATTTACAGTGACTTGTTTTTTCTTCTAAACTCATTAAATGAAATCTCCTTAGCATGTGAGAATTGAATTTTTTCTTCCATCTTCTTTTCGTCAACTGCGGTGAACAAATCTGTGCTGCGTTTAGAAGGTGATCTAATCTTAATATTACAGGAAATTACAGTAAAACATTCACAAACTTATTAAAACTAGAAAAGGTATCAAAAATCTGCAATTTTAATCTTATGACTTTTGGAGGGCAGTCCAGACTTTTATCCTTAAAGACAAGGGCTAAATAAAAATATGCAAAATATAGGACAAAAACAATGGGGAGGGGGGAGGGGGGGGGAAGCCAAAATAAATCCTAGTGCCTTAACTTCTATTGTAACTTTATTGGTAAAAGGAGATAATCATAAATAAATCCCATTTGACTTCTGGCAAACTTCTACCCCTGCTTCAGAAGAAAACCTCATTAAAAAAATCAACCAACCAAATAAAGCAACTTCCTTAGTATACACATTAGGTTGTAAAAAGTCTATACCACTTACCAACTGAGGGTAGCCAAACATTAGTGTTGCCAAGGATTTGGGTTTCCTCCTTTCTCCCACTTTGAGATCAAGACCTGCTAGTCATTTAGATGGGACAATGATTATTGGCTATTGCTTCTCTATAAGGAAAACAAATCTTATTACTGTCTGGAAAATCACAAACTGCTTGTGAGGTAGTGAAAAGGTTCCATAATGAGACTCCTTTTGACATCTAAGCATTAACAAAATACTCAGCAACAAACCTTATTTGGGAGCAGAAGTTTACTCTGGTAGAAAAACTCCAACAAAAAGATCCTGAGGAAAACTGTTGTTTACAAATGTCACATCTCACATTAGGTGGTGACTTGTACAGTGGTCTTTGCACAACCAGACACAACACAATCAGAAGTCTCACTTGTCTGAGTATGGTAAGGAAACATGCAGAGCAAGGTGCAAGTATCTTATTTTCTGACAGCTAGATGACTTTGATGACCTGGGCATCAAGCATAGAGGAGCAAAGAGGAGAACTCTACCCTCTGTGATCCCAATCTGCTGAGTAAGGGTGGATTGCCCGATAGAAGATTATGCTGCTTCATACCCATTAGAACCCTCCCTTCACAGCATCTGGAGTTTCTACAGCCTTGCTTGTGCCCCTGACTGTGCTGGAGCTGTCCCAAGGGAGTGACATTGAAATCCAATGCCTTGAGGAGGGCTAAAGGTCCAGGTGTCCCTTATCACAAGGAAGTGAGATGATGGCTTCATTCAGCCTCTGCAGCCTCCAGGGTTGTTGATCTGTAGACTTGATTACAAGGACAGAGAGGGAGGGAGGTTTTATGTTGGGCTTTCTTCAGTGAGGAATAGCTTTGTGGCAATACTGACTAAGAGAAAGGCATTTTCCCCTCCTTTTTTTTTTTTTTTTTCCTCTAATCCCTTCAGTAGTAGTGCATATCTTTCAGTTCTCTCAGTAAAGGGCTTGTGTACACCCTTCTCAGAATCATGGATTAGTAATGAGATTCAATCCAGTCGTCATATTAATGATTTCCTGCATTGGAACAGCTGCTGCCATCCATAGAAAGCTCTATGGGTTTTTTCCCTGAATTTTTGTATAAAGCCTCCTGCCTTCTCTTGGAAAAGAAACAAGACATAAAGGGCATGATGACCACTGGTATTTTAATTTAATTTGTGACTGATTAAACCCTTGAAAGGTGTGCAATGTGACTCACTGATGTGACCCTAAAATGGAAGAAGGCTCAGTGGAGAGTGCAAGGGGTGATGTGCCCATGAACATCAGGGAATAAGGCAAAGCAGCTGATTATCTGAACAGGGAGGAGGCCAGAAGGTGGTCTTTGCTTTAGACAGATAGCCAGCTATTGATGTTTGAATGGATGATCTGGTGATGTAAGCATCTCCCTTGGGTCATGCAGACCAGCATGGGGGCTATAAATACTTCCCTCAGTCCAACACAGAGTGTGAAAACTATACAACTGTTAAAGTGACTTGGATAGAGCAGCAGCTTTGAGGTGACCTCACCCACATCTGCCTTCCTGAAGACTGGGGATATTAAAGGTTACACCTTTCATGTATGGAATATCTGAAAGAAGCCGATATGGGTGTACTGGACTCTGGGAGTACTAAAGGTGGATAATTGCTGAAGTGTCTCAGTAGACCAGATCCTTGACTTATCAGAGGGATTATCAGCTGATTGCTCCTGATGATGAATGTTGTGTCACCTGGTATTATAAGGTGCCTCAGCAATTCTTTCAGAGTTATAGAGGGGTTCTTTTCCTGTCCTGTAAGTGACCATAAACACCTGGTTCTGTGTAGTGGCAGTTCTACAGCATGTTGCAGTGGAGGTAAGCAGCATTCTAGTCACCCACTGAGGTCTTCCTTTACCTTCAGCATTGCCAAGTGGGTACAGCAATAAGCAGAGGTTTGTTTCTTTAGTCTGCAGAAAACTTGGTAGGGACCCAATTTGTGCTGCTATCTGGCAAAGCATGTGACCTCTTCTCTGAGAGTCACCCTGAGGTTTCTTGGCTTGGCTGGCCTCCTGTGAATAATTGTCTCCATGACACCTCTACTGAAAAAAAAAAAACCTGCTGAAAAGAACAAAATAAACAGGCAAGACAGGGGACTGAGGATGGCAATTTTTCTTTTTCCTTTTGAGAGCAGGATCTTTTCAAAGAAATAGTTCTTTCTAACTTCAGCCTATTAAATAGCCCACTTCAGACAGCCATGACAATGATGCTGAGTTAGGTATGTTGTTCTCTAAGAACTGTATAGGAGACGAGGGCAGAAAGCTTGCTCTTTTGTGTAGTAGTCCTGAGGAATAGAATACTTTCAGCCATTTAAGAGGAGAATTTTGCAGTTAGACACCAAGGTATCAGTTGCTGGATGATTCTTGCTATTGGAGCACTTATTTGGAGTTACTCAGATGTTGATGTCGCTTGCAAATGTATTCAGTAATGAATCAAATTTCAAATAAGGATGTTTGAACCTGAGTTGGGTATGGTATTCTCAGATTATTTGGTTAACTAGATAGAACTAATTCCTAACGCATTAGAACTGATCTGTTGATTTCTGTTCTGATACTTCTCTTGTGTTCTTGAATAACTTGCAGTACTGCCCAGGAGTGCTATTGTATTGCAACTCCTTGCAGACCTTTATAGGGATGTTCACATCATAGACTGAACTAGACAGTTGTTATTTTGACCAGTTAGAGCATACGACTTTCTACAACACCTATGGCAGATATTTCATTCACCACTCTCCCCCATATTACATTTCATCAGTAGTTATGGAAGAATTTGCCCTTGGAATATTGGATAGTGATGGATCTTGTACCTCGGAAGAAGTGCTTTAATGGGAATAAGCTTTTTAGCACAAAATCATTACTTAAACCATTTTAGATCCTTTTGCTATCTGCCGGAGCTGAAATCAATATGCTAGGCCATAGATACTGAAATTAAGTGCAAACTTGATTTGAGTATCATATTAGTTTCCAGAATAACACTTGAGAGCTATTTAGCCAATAAATTATTTTTAACTAAAGGTTTTCCACTGATATTTTCATAATGTGCTTTCATTATGTATTTTCATTACATTTATATATTGCTTTCACTAAGAGAAAATTCACATTTTGCAAATATATAGTGAGATTAGACTGAAATGCTGCCTGCGAAAAATCAAGATTTTTTCCTTAGATCTACTAAGGGCAACAATTAAAGCAGCATAAAATGAGAACATCATGAGAACTAAATATCATATGAGCTACTATGACGACTCATTATGTCTGGTTCACTCGCATATCATGTCATTGTAAGGTGGACATTGTATTAAGAACTTAGTTCTAAGCTTTTATGCGACTTCTTCTGAAAGATGAACTAATCCTTTATTTGGCACACCTTTGCACAATGTAATTGTGAAGAGAGATTTTTTGGTTCTCTCCTAGGTGGATAATTTCTTGTTCTCTCTTTTTTTAGCAGTAGTATTCTTCAATTATTAAAAAACAATAATTACATTAAGCATAATCATAAACCACAGGAACAAAAATTATCATATTCCAAGATTTGACCCTGCTCAATGAAATCATGTAATAATTTTTCCTTGTCATTACTTAAGACAACTATAAATGGTGCCAAAGTGAAAGGGCTGCAACGAAGCAGTTCTGTTCAAAAGTCAGGAAGATGGAGCTGAGGCAGACAAAGCATTACATGCACAGAGAGCCATCAGAACAAAGCCAGTGAGTGAAGATATCGAGAAAGATGAGACTCAGGAGGAATAATAACTCCATGTATGCATGGATGAAGATAAGTGCAAAATTCACGTGGGTATGGCATCTATAACCACTCTCCATAAATCACAGAGTGTACCATTATGGTAATGCCAGAATGAATAGGCTAAATGGGTAACAAGTTGCTGCTTGCCAGGACTTAGGGTAACACCTTGTCAACAACTTGTATGAATCCAGACATTTTAATCATAAGTGAAAAGAATTCGTTCTTAACTTCACTTGGTAAAAGATTGGAAATGAAATTCATCAGCTTCTGAAAAAACTTTATTTCATACTTTAGGAATAATTTCCTTCCTCTTCTGTGAACATCAAGAACAGCAAGAGATGTGAATTGTTGTGAAGACAGCCATGTGTATGATGAGTGACAGATTTTTACCCGTTTTAACACTGAACTGCCAAAATTATTTTATAAAGCGATATTTTGAGACCCAAGAGCCTTGTTCTTCCTCTGATTTTCCCCCCTTCCCTTTTTTGCATTAAAACAATATTCAGCTAATGTAGTTTTTAGGGGAGGAACTGTACCCAGTAGAAGCTCACTCTGACATTCCAAAGCCACAGTAGCTGTGAAGTGAGAGTGCTTTGTACATCACAGTGTCCCAGAGTAGCCGTCAGCTTTACCGTGGAAAGCTGTATGTCCTCTGCTACAGATCAGTCCATCTGTATCCCTGGGAAAGTAAAACTGTGGACTGAATTGCTGTTTGTTAAGTAGAGAGTTATATTAGAGGTCATAGTCAAGATTATGAGGTAGTGTATAAACTTGTAAAATTACGATGGAGCTGCAAAGTTATCAGATTTTTTACACGTCTCTAATGTCCCTGTTTTGGAGGTTAGTCTTCCTGTCTAACCGACACACAGAGCTGCTCCTGCTTTATCCCAAATACCTTAAAAAATTCTTGAATGACACCATTTTTTTTCTCTCCAGCCTACTTGTGAAACAGGGAAAATATTTCTTTTTATTATATATGAGAAAAGTTGGGTAAGTATTTTGTCTGAGAAAGCCTTCAGTCAAAGCCTAGCACTGTCTGGAGCTGCTGAACAATAATATTATTAAAATAGTGTGGTATTTCTGGAAAAGTTCTTCTCTAAGTCAACTATTCACTTTTTTGTGTGTGTCTCAAGCCAGAAATATTTTGATAGTATGCATGTTCTTTCTCTAAATAATTTTTTTTATCATCTTAATGAGAATTCAAACTTAAATGAAAATGTTTCATTTCAAAATCTTTCAACATTTGATGTTTTGACTGTATTATTTGAGACACTGATTTGGAGTGGAGACTTTTTGTTCAAACTAAGCACGTTGTTCACTGCCTAATTTAAGTTTTGAATAAAATAATTGGAGATTTGGTTTTAAGAAACAAACTTCAGCTGTGCTTTGTGCCTAGGTTAAAGGTTAATCAATGCGCTTGGTTTTGTTGTCTTTTTCAAGAAAAAAACAAAGTAGTCTTAAACTTTAGTGTACTACTTTAGATATACCACTACTATGTATTTTAAGTGATTATTTCGTTTTTTTCCTGAAATTTTATTGGTGTTACATCTGATTTAAGAAAATTGCAAAAGAAATTATTTGCTTTGACTAGATTGTTTTCAGCTTCAGTTTTAGTAAATGTCATGGCAATAGATTAGCTGAAAATAACACTTTTAGAGCATGAATTTTTTTGTTTGTTTGTTTTGGTACCTGAACCTAAAAGTAAATCTGAATTTCCTGAAAGGAATAATGAAAATTTTGACCAATAATGTTTGCTACCAATATTTTTCATGGGCAGAGACAAAAAGAGATAAACTCACTTTATAATTTCCTTTTTTGGTTATTACTCACAGGTAGATTTTACATTTATGGGAGAAAAAAAAAAAAAAAAAGGTAGGTAGATCCAGAAAACCTGATTTAAAAAATTGCACAGTTTTGCAAGTTTCTGGAAGGTAGACTCTGTCCCAGTCCAGCTGCTGTTTTTCTTTTTCAGACCAAAAAACCCGCCAGGAGGGAGAGTTAGATTTATTAGCAGTAGGATCCAAAATCTTCAAAATCATGGTGAGACATCTTTTATTTTATAATAACAAAGAAAATTTACTTAAAAATGACTTAGTATAGCCTTCTTCCGCTCATGTTTGAATATTCTGTGTGTGGATTTTTAAAAGAATTTTATTTAACCTAGCAGGTACTTAAATGTTAGCCTATGTCTTTCATATGGCTTGTGCTTGTATTTCATAAATGCTTATTCCAGGACAAAGTTTAGCACCTTGGCTGTTATTTTTATTGTAAATAACTTCAGTCATTATCCATAGAGTAACTCAAGTTAATGTAGAACAAGTGTTTAAGTTCATGAACTTGTTCCTTCAAGTGTGTACATATTTCAAACCATGGTTATAACATTTATTACCAGCAATTCAAGTCTGTCTGTGAAATCAACTTGTGATAAGCACTTTGCATTAGGGAACTGATTTGAGGGGATATCCTCTCTTGCAGCACGTTGTGTGCATTTTGCTCAGTGTTTACTTTGCACCCAAGTGCTAATGGCAGCATTCACTCTATGTTCAAGCTGCCCTTTCTCTGCTCCACTGCCACTATGAATGGATCAGACTGACTCCGATATCCTGAGAGATAACGACATTACATCTGCACTAAAATTATCCTCTCATGGACAATTTATACCTTCTTGCACTTACCCATCTAGCTCGCCTGGATACTGATAAAAGTGCAACTGTGGCATGGCAGAGTGTGGTGTGCCTGCCCAAAACCTGCCTGGAAAGCTTCCTAAGAGCCAGGGGGATGAGTCTCTCCTGAGCTCACTGTGGTGTGGCTTCCTGTCTTTCCAGCCACCTCTCTTCCCATGGAGGAAATGTCATCTGGTGCTTTTGCCTCTAATGTTTGTTTTCTGCGTGTGGATTGCAGTTCTGTCACTCTTGCCGAGTTATAAAACCGCTTTTCACCTGTGCTTCTGGTCAGAACACCACACCTGATGCTTCTCAGCATAAGACTGGTGCTGATGATTGATTTCCTCAGTTTGATTTCTGTTGAATCATAGACACAAATTGCTCAGTCTGGTCGAGCTGTGTCACAGCTTCTACCTGCCTCCTTGGCCCAGAGCACGTGTTTGATCAGCTGTGCCTCACGGCTGAAGGTATTTACAATGTCCAGCTGAAATTGCTTAGAAACCTCGTGGAACTCTGTGATTATATGCACAGGTACACATGGCTGTCACTTAAGTCTCCTGGGCAAACAAAGGGGAGATGGAGAACTCTAAAATGTAGTTCTGTCTTTAGTTGATAAATTATAACTTAATTATAGTAGTGTGCACCTCAGGGGGAAAGAAATCCTGAATTTAATCAGAATATTTTGGGAGCTGATTTTTTTTTTTCTTGAGTTGGTGATGTTCTGGGAACTAAAACACTTCTGACAAATCACTTGACATAGAATTCAGTTTAGTTAATCACAGTTCATATCGAGCAAAATTTAGCTAGTTCTCAGAAACGTAGTTGACTGAAAGTGAATTGTAAATTGTCCATGCTCTCTGTGCATGGTTGTTCTGGCAAACAAGAGCAGGCTTATTAAACAAACCCTGCCAACAGAAGCAAATTGGAAGAACATCAGTAGCACTTTAGAAACTTCGGCAGCACGTGCAGTACAATCATCACACTGAGTGTAGGACACGACATGCTAATGATCTTTGCGTGGGTGCCACTGTAGAAGTGTATAGGAGAGATAGTTGTAGAAAAGTTACTGAAGAGGTATTTTGATTCGAAAGAGATCAGGCTTGAATCTCCTGGAGGTTCAAAAAGGAGATGAGAAATCCTGATGATGCTGAAAATTGGCAGGGAAGATTTTTATGGAAGTTGTTGCAGGTCCATGAACAGTTTATGCTGTTCCTTTTAAGAGAAAATTTGTAGGTTTGACAAAACAAGAGTGTTTGGGAGGGATTAACCAAATGTGAATGAGTCTGAGTTTGATAATAACAGGAAGACAAGCAACAAGCTGAAGGGGAAACTATTTTTCTCTTAAGAAACGTCAATCTGTGGTATATTTGCAGTGTTTGATTTCCGATTTAGTCTCCTGTGTGCTTATATGGGTTTGATGTGACTTGGGCTCAAGATGGCAAATTTGAATTGTTAATTGATAGGATTTCTTAGGTCTTCAGACTCTTAGCTGATGCAATAATAACGATCCTCCCATCTGTCTTGGCACTGTCACATCATATACAAGTCACTGTAAGAGCCCTTCACTTTCTTTAGGTAATTTTGGCTGCAACAGTGATGACACTTCATAAGGTATGATCATGTACAAAATCTTTTTATGATTATAAATCTTACTTGTCACAACCACAATTTTTTTTCCTAGTTATATATTTGCAGCAATTATCTTTCACTAAATGATTAGAGTCATAATTTATGGTATTACAAAACAATATAGAGACAAAATGTAGAGGAAGCATCTGCATTTTCTGTTCAAGCCAGTTACATTTCATAGTGAAAAGTTAGATTTTTCACTAGCTAGATTTGGGTCTTCTGTACACAGGTTGAAGCTGTCACTGATTTCAATGCTTTTTTGTCTTGCTAGCTTGCAGCAAATTCTGATCCAGTTACTAAGGTGTATTTCTGCAGAAGGATACTCTGTGTGAGTAATAACACCTCATTTTCTCCTGGACATGCTGTATACTTAAAAGTATGATTTATAAATGGTCTATAAAATGAGAAACATACATTACTGTCTAAGTAATCATAGAAAGGATTGCTATATTGCATCAAATTCAAAATATAACATAAATGGTTCCAATGAGCTGCTGATTTTCTTTTTCTTCACAGAAAGAACAAATCATTCCTTCAAATATAACTCTTCTACCAGTTGTTAATGCTAGCAATATCAGTTCTTTATCAAAGCTAAAACTCTGACTTGGGCTTCTTCCAGAGCTCTACTCCTTTTTGTAAATTTTGTAGAACTTTTTTCCTTTGCTTTCTTCTTGTTTTACATTTTTTTCAACAAAACTAGACAAAGCCCTTTTTTTTTTATGTCACTTTAGTAAATGCCTTTTTGCCTTACAGAAATAATTGCATCCTTTTGACTTGTGAATCAGCATTTATTATTACTACTATTATTTTTAATCAGCAAATCAGGTGTTTAGAATTTCCATGCAAGTACATATTTTGTGGGTGTACAGACATGAAAGTGCACAATTTGCAGACAAACTCATGAGTCAAATGACACTAAAAAGATTGGAGGAAAAAAATGCTATATTGATTTTTCTTTTTCAAATGACACTTTCATATTATCAAAAATAACTTTCTGATTTTCATTTCAAAGGTCTGGTGTAGTAAAATAACATAAAAATATGAATTGAAATAAAATGTTTTCCCTTATTGAATCAATAACATTTTATTGATCAAAACCATATTTTGTTTCTGAAAATATTGATTTAGTGTTATGCTGAAATTCAGTGTTTGATAAGGATTGAGAATCTCTCTGTACTTTAAGTAGAATTAACCATGTAAGTGAGAGGGCTGGTTCCCACCCAGCTCTTACTGAAGCCTAAACCAACTCCAATCAATCTAGAAAAGGCTTACTTAAGTTTTCACTTCCTCAGTTTTTTAAATGTACTTTACTCAGGCTTCCATCCCTAAAGCCTCTTTTGTCTGTGTGCACTTCTTCCTTTCCCTAGAAAATTAGAAAGGGTGAAGAATTTGTTTATGAGGGGGAAAGTGTGCAGTATATGTGAGTATGTCTGAATTTACAGCACACTGGTAATTCCACAGTAGTCATCCACATGGAGAATCTCGTGGATTTTTATAATAAAAACAATATATTTATATAATAAAATAAATTATAATATATTTATTTAATAAAAATAAATTATAGTAATTTTGACTCTTGCTTAGTGCCATGCTGTAAGCACAAAGCATACACTGTCCTTCAGCATCCTTCCCAGGCAGGCAAGTCCTTGAAATCATTCACCACGAGAGAGCTCACCAGAAAGTAAGAGCTCTTGACCCTGTAGTCCCCAAGAGGTCAAAAAAATAAACATCTTGGTGGATGTAATCTATGGAATCTAACTCAGTGAAGCTGTATTATGGACATCACTCAAGAAATATAGATTTGTAGGAAATCACCCCTTTGACTCTATTTAGCTCCAGGAATCTTTAGTGAGATTATTTACCCAGTGGCTTCAAGTCCTTTTCTTGTATCTGATCAAAGTATAAGCATTTAATGATATGCATTGATAACCCTTCAGTTGCCCAGACATCTGGGGACGAATCTTGTGAGGGCTCTGTGTGTATATGTACCTGTTTCTGTGTGTACAAACACTGTAGGATGTTGTGCTTGTTAAACAGTGTTCCTTCAGTAGTTTATATTTATTATTGCAATATTTATGCTCACCAAAACTATAATTGCAGTCAAGAGGTTCATACTCTTTAAGAAAACGCATGTGGGCACCTGTCAGTAGAAACCAACACTGAGATGAAAGTTTTGGCACAGGCCAATTGGACTTTGCCCCTCTGCTGTGGTGACGGAGATTAGTGTAAATCTTTGTTTGTTTGTTTTCCTGAAAAAAAATTTCATTCTTAGTATGTGGCTTAGGATATGTGGGTGTTGATTTCATATATTAATTTTTATGTGCATATGTAGAAAATAGTCACCTGATGTACAACTACCAAAGAAACTTTGAAATGGAAGGGTTTTTGTCTTACTGTTATGCTCCCTAATTATTTTTATATAGCACCAGGAATCCTGTTTTAAGCACTGATGTTTCACTTTGAAGACGCTTTTGAAAACCAAACCTTCTCAGTTTTTTATTTTTCTGGATTTCTCATTGCAAGGAAAGGCTGAGGCACACGCTTATGGTGGTCAGTAGGAGTATTTGTTGGCTCTGCCCATCTCACACCTCTCTCCGGCTTGGATCTCAAACAACCACTTAAGGGGCCTCCCAGGCAAACATACAAACGTAAAATCAATGAGATGAACATTTCAAACAAATAGCTTACCTTTATTTTTGATTCAACCATCCATTATGAAGGTGCATTATGCTGCTGCTCCTGTGGAGATGAGCGCTGCAGGAGCGACAAGCAGAGCAGGCCTGACTGCCGTCCTGATTAGATCACCAGCCGAGCAGAAGTGATTTAAACAAAATTGGTTGGGCAATGGCTGCTGATCCACCATTTATTTATTTATTTTGAAGCCATGGAAGCATGGTGAAGTGGTCAGAGTATGGCAGTGAAAACCAAGTAGTTTGGGTTCTTTTCCAGCTGTAGAAATGTCTAATCTGTGACCTAACTTTCCCTTATCTGAAAAATGGAGATAAAAGTTCTTATTTCTCCGTAAGGTGGTGAAGTGATATTTGGAGCACAGCTTTAGTTAGACTTTTTTGTTTGGTGTTTTTTTTTTTACCAAAGTGAATAATTTCTCTGGGATCTTCCAGGTGATTGTAGGTGTGTACTCCTCTCTGCTCTTACTTATGCAACCATTACCTCTGTTTGAAAAACTGAACTTAGGCTCAAGGAGAAAAGTGGGATAAAGTCCATGGAAATTCATGTACTTATTTATTACAGCCAATAGGAAAACATCCTGTTGCTTTCACAAGTACACATGCACTACTTCATAGTGAAGCTGGAGTTTACTTGACCTGTTGAAACATTTTATCAGTTTAATTTCTTGATCTGGAAGTCATTTAGTGATGGAGATGGTTCATTCTCTTAAAGATGCCCCGGATAGGTGGTAGGATTAATCTTTAACTAGATGTTTGCAAAATTATTGACAGTATGTTTATTAAATACTATTATTTTAATAATTATAGTTTTAATCCCATTAACTATCCAATAATTATTTTTTTTAAAATTTGATGTCTATGTAAAAAAATTCCTCTTTAACACCATCCAGGGTCTGATAACAGCCTTTTGTATTAACTTTATATTGTATTCGTTCTTTAAAATGTGAAATTTCATTCTGAAATTTATGACTATTAATTTATACAAATATAGCAGTTTCTACATTGGAAACTATGTTAGAAGGCAAGACTAGGACTGATGTTATCTACTTTCTTTCCTGAGGTGTACAGCTTACTTTTCTGTGAAGTATAACCAGTATAACCAGAAATGTTTTTTGGGAAGATACACTTGCCCTCTGTTTTTAAAAAACTATATTTGGGCAGGATTTGCCTGTTAGGTTCTGTATCTATAGGACATATTTGATCCTCCTGGATTTATCCTCGCAGTCTGAGCAAATTCTCAATTATATCAGAGAGCTGCATTAAAAAAAAATAATAAGTAAATGGTTACTTTGAGCTCTAAGCCTGAAAATATTTTACCAACAGCTTCTATTAACAGATTCCAAGTTGGTTCAGAACTCTATTGACACATATTTTTATATAAATTATGACACTTCAGAAATTATGTTTTGTTGAACTACTGGACTATTTCCTAATCTTGTTCTTGTCGTTGTTAGTTTGAGGTAATAGAGAATATAACTAAATGCAAAAAGGTCTTGGGAACTCCAGGTGAATGTTTTCTAACCTAAGGGAACAACCAATATTTCCACCTCAGAGCTGAACCGGCCCTTTGTTCCAGTCTTGAATCAGAAACATTAGATGACGTATCTTTTTCTTTTTTTTTTTTTTCCTCCTTCTATAAAGGCTTCCTGTGCTATTGCTGTCAAAGATCAAATGCAAGTGCCTTGTCTTAAAGGTTTGTCATATATTCAATAGGCCTTAGACTTTTTACTTATCCTTGGCATGTGTGGCTCCTGCATCAGGGTACTTCCAGCTCAGGAGCTTAAAACTTAAGGGGGCCCCAAATGTCATTATGTCAAGTGGGTTTAATCCTGACTACGACTTTTTTTTTAAATTAGAGAATAAATCAGTTGCTAATCTGGGATTAGCAGGATCTGGGATTAGGATCTTGGGGCTGCCATGCAACCCATGATTTGTGTTGCAAGACTTGAAAGAATCCTGCCAAAAATGGAGGTGGGGGGAAAACACAATCTTTCTTCAGTAACTCTTGGTTTAAATCTTCTGACTACTCTGTAGTGATGTGTTGTAGCACCTTCCTTGCTTTAATAGCTATCTGTCAAGATCTGAAAGAGAGGGTGTGTTTTGGGGCTGGGATGATGTTAATACAGGCAGAGTAAGGAAAGAGGGTTGGAGAGATATTTCTGCAAGCCTCCTAGTACTATAATCCTATTACTGAAGCAAAAGAAAAGAAAGGAGAAAAAACCCCACATTTTCCCAACAGCAGGTGCACAAAATAAACCAGCAAGGAGCAGGAATAGTTTTTGCAGTCATATATCATTGTAATCAGTGCTTCACCTCTCTAAATCTCAAAGTGTAAACCTTTCCAAGCAAGCATATGTGTATGAAAACACTCACACACACACTAAAAATATATATAAATTATCTTCAAAATTACTGCAATCCCATGGTATAACAGGAAGATGGTGAATTCTGGTCACCTTACAAAGAAGAGTATTTTTGTTAGAACCAAACTCCTCTAAAAGTGAAGATAACTTCTTGTCTGGTGAACAATCTCAGGGCAATGTAGGTGATTTTAATGGATGAATCATTTTAAATGTAACCTTCACCATCTGCTCTACCCTCTTCACAATTGGTAAAGAACATGATGCACAACTGCATCATGAAATGAAAGATGAAGTTGATTTCAATGGGTTTATATTCTTTAATGAATAAAGTTTGAATCAGTTATGTGTTTTTTTTCTTAAAAATTGTGGGAGGACTGGAGAACTGCTGTACATGGAATGCTTTTTTAAATCTGAAGGCAAACAAAAGTTCTGAGTCATCTTTGTTGGGTAAATTCAGGTCTATTGGCAAAACAGGGTAGTTCTATACAGGAAAACAAGAAAAGTAGTACAACAAAAGAACCCTGCTATAGAATTGACTGAAGAATTCAAGTTATGTGAATAGAACAGGACAGATGAGGAGGAAAACTGTGGTCTATGAGAACCAAAGTCTGGTCATGTGCATTTTAACAATGCTTGGTGTCTGTTGGCTCCAGTACAGACTATCCATGGGACTTAATGGGAGGGGAAGAGTATTTCCTGCTCAATCTCAGCTCTGCCTTGGTCTGATGGGCTTTTGATTTGTGGGTTGTTTTTTTTTCCTCCTAGAGCTCCAGTGAAGTCAGGTCCAGATCAGTCAAGTCTGGTCCACATCCTGGTAAGTCCAGATCTGTCTCTGTCAAGGCCAGGTCTAGATCTGTCACTGTGTCCAGGTACGACAGGTCAGGTCAAGTGAAGTCAGATTCAGCTCCAGGTCTCCAAGCCATACCATCACTCCCCATTGCCAGCTGCTTGGGGAAGAGAAGATAAGCCAGTAAACAACCTTCAGGCTGAGCTAAGGTAATTTACTGAAATAGAAGCTAAAGTTTATGCCTGCACAAGCAAAGAGAAAAGGAAGAAGTTATTGGTCCCCTCCCATCAGCAGTGATTGTCCAGCCACCTCCTAGGAAGCAGGGCTGCAAAAGGGAAATATTGTGGGTAACAAACACCCTCCCTTCCTGCTCCTTTTCCTCCCTGTTGTGTCTAAGCTGATATCTCACAGCATGCAATATCTCTTTGGTCAGCTTGGGTCAGCTGTCATGTCGTGTCACCTTTTTTCTTGGTGTCAAGGATCAGTGCGGTTGCTTCAGTCCCCTGGATCACCTGGAGCTCGTGGATGGTGCTGTCTTCATCAGTTTACCGGAGATTATGCTGCGAGTCCTGAACAGATCATGAACAGAGATGTAAATCAGGCATTCCACACCCAGGGAAAACTGTAAGGGCTGTGCCCAGAGTGGCATCAACATGTTTGGCAATCAAGTTTGACAGTTTGTTTTTAAGCTTTCAGGGTAAATGTGTACTGGGAATGTAAATATGAAAAGTAAAGAAATTCACTTTTGAAGGGGAAAAAAAAAAAAGGGCATTTGTTTGGGAACCTGACTCTGTGTGCACACGAGCGCAGGGAATCATAAATACTTCTGCAATGAGCAGAGTTTCTTGCTTGTGAAAGCGCTGCAGAATTGAGTTTTAGGAACATAAGACTGTTGTTTCCACAGAGCTTCAAAGATGTGAAAGGATTAGGTTGAAGTCCAGCACGGTATGATTGTTTGTTTAGTCTGAAAAAAAAAAAAAAAAGTATGGAAATCGGAGATACAACCTATAAAACTCCAACTGCTTTCCTCTGCTTTAATATAGACTTGAGTTTTGGACAGAAGCACGAGTATCAGATATATACATTTAGAAAGTATTTTGTGTGTTTCAAAGCAACTATTATAGGGTAGTTTGCTTTGTGGTTTTTTTGTTTCTTTTTTTTTTTTTTTTTATAGTCTCCTTTTAAGAATTCGTGTGTGTGCATTTAGCTTGCAGAACAGAAATTTTGTCCTCTTACATACTGTGCTTGGTCAATGTATTGGACATAAAAAAACTCCAATGTTTAAAAATATGGGTGACTAGAGAAGGGTAATGGAGCTGATGAAGGGTCAGGAGCACAAGCCCTAAGAGGAACAGGTGAGGGAGCTTGGGGGTCTTTAGCCTGGAGAAAAGGAGGCCCAATGCGGACCTTATTGCTCTCTACAAGTACCTGAAAGGAGGTTCTGGCAAAGATGGAGTTGGTTTCTTTCCAACCTAAATGATTCTATGATTTTTGTGATGTGAGAAACCTTTCTTAAGAGTTGTTTCATTCTCCCAGATAATACTGACTCGAGAGTTTTGTGTGGAAAGGAGTTAAAAGGGCCATAAAAACACAGTGGTGGCTATTACAGGACCACCTTGAAAAAGAAGAAAGGAAGGAAGATACCCACTCTTGACTTATAAAGTTATTGAGGTAGGTCCTTAAATGTGTCTGAATTGCACTCATAGTAAATCACAGGATTATTTCATCTGACTTGATAAGGCTAGTGCTTGACAAGGATAGTGCATGTATTTATTTCTTGAAAGTGGTATATCTGTATTTTAATTGATTTAGCTAAGTTGTTTGTTTAATTATCTTTAGATTTTTTACTTTTTTTTAAAGTTCTGATCTATTTTTCCCCTTATCTAAAAGTATGCAAATAAGCAATCAAAAACTGAGCATCAATAGAATCTCCTGTGAGCTGCATTAACAAAAACTTGTCATGGATCTGACTAAACTATCATTTTCTACCCCTTTGGTAGAAATAGCAGAAAGGCTACCAGTAAAAGCCTTTAATATAAGAACATCCCTGGAGACAGTCTCTTATATACTTTCAGAAGTGAATAAATCACTGCCAAATCTGCCAGGAGAACTTGTTTAGTAATTTGATTTATTAACCAAACTAATTTAACAGTTTATAGACTTGTTCATTCTGACTTGTTTGAGATGTTCTCTTTGTTCAAGACATGACTAAATAAGTATGTGTGCCACTAAATGATAACTAAGGATATCAGCAGTTTACACATTGCTCCCATTCCCCCACATTTTCTGTAGTATGCTAGAAATGGATGTGGTGTGATAGAGCATCTTCCTCGAGCATTTTGTTTTGGATATGGTTATCAAAGAACATCTCAAGGACTATGACAGTCCTAGAAATATATCTTGATTTCCAGGCAAGAAGAGCTTATTCTTTAATGGTTAAATTATCATTGTGTCATTCTTCCTCTGAAATTTCTCTCTATGCTTTCTGGTGTGTAGAACAAACTGGTTAGTATTGCTGTTTGCAGATGGACACATATCATCACATATACATCTCTATGATGTAGCCTTTTTCCATCTTAATAAATCAGCCCAATTTAATGAAAATCACCTCTCTGCAGCTAGGCTGGCTTTTTCTTTTTCTGCCTCTCCTTTTTCTGAAAGGAGGCATCCTGCCTTTTTAAATGTGACATTAGCAGTCACGTCCATCAACAGAACGTTTCTGTTTGAGGTTTTATTAACCAAGGAGGAGGTAAAAGTGCTCTCAGTTAATGACAGACTGAAACTCCAGCAGTTGGATGTTGCTGAACTAGGGTAAAGGTGAGGAAAATTCTGAGCTGCAGAAGTGGTCTGCCTGCCAAGAAAATGGACCTTAGCAGGCTCCATCAGCTGCACTTTCTTGTAGGATATGTGACCGTGGGATTGTAGCAGAATGAATGCACATCTCCAAGGTATTAACATTCCTATTACCCACTTATACAGTCACCATAATTAGGAGGGCAGGTGGAGGAGGGGGCACATGTCTCTTATCACACACTTATACTAACAGGCTGGAAGCTTCTTTGTGTGAATTAAGCATGCAAATAGGAACCCTTGCTCTCAAATTATAAGAGTCTCTAAGCATACTTTCATATAGTGGTTACTCAGTGCTTTTTCAAAATAAGAGATAATGTACTGGGCTGTTTTCTTATGCTGAAATGCATAGATCTCAATTTCTGTTTGCTTTTAAAATGGTATTCAAGTGCATTAGTACTCCAGGTAGAAACAGTTATTAGCATCTCTCTTGCTGGAGAATTGTTACCCTGCTAGGCTGAGGCCTTACCTAGACAAAAATATCTTGAGGACACAGAGAATTCAGTAAAATCCATTATAAAGATAAAAACTAACACAACAACAACAATAAAATCAGAAGGATTAAAAAATACTGCAGCACATGTTATGGATTGGGCCAGGAGATTTGCACAATCATTTAGATGGTTTCCAAATATGATCCTTTTGTTATTGTTTTCCATGATGTAAGTTAAATTTCCCTTGATGGCCACATTAGAATACTGACCTTAGTGGACTTTGCTTCACAGCCAGACACTTACTCTTCAGTGTAGGAGTTGCTAGTGCAGAACTAGGATAAAATCTGTAACACTTTGTGGCTTCATAAGAGCTGAGTGACAATCTGTAAGAAAGAGGGTAAATCAACACCAGATTTGCATCTAATATATCTTCTCTAAATTAATCATACACATTAATTAATAGGTGGGAAAGTATATCTCTTCATTAGTGAACGAGCAGAATGCCTTACTTCATAGTGGACTCAGGATAATAAGGAAGAAAGTGCTGTTAACAGAAGGCTTTTTCCTCTGCCATGGATTTGGGAAATCCTCTCCCTATTCTGTCACCCACTCTCAAAAAGTGCTGTGGCTGTGGCTAGCAGAAGGAAAAGCAAACAGTGCCGAGCCAGCTCCTCGCAGCCGTACGTGTGTCTCAGCTGTGCTGATCCATCTGCAGCAGTTGCCATCTGCCAGTTGCTTTAGCTGGGGAGCATCTGCAAGATGAGCCATTTTAAAGAGAACCTGCTGCACAACAAAGAAATGATTTCCCCCTTTTCTCTTTTTTAATCTTACTTCCTGATTCCCTTTACTTTCCCCTGACTTGTGGGTGTGGCAGGAGTTGCACACCAATAACCTACTGAGAAACTTCAGTGTTCCCTCCGGTATCCCATGGGAAAAGGAGACCAATCAGAGTATCTGTGATGAGGACAGCACAGTGAGACGCTCCTGTCTTCCACTGCTTTAATCCATGTAGGTTCCTTGTAGGAGTGCTGTGTTATATGAGTTCTATAGGAAAGGATAGGTCCATTTCTCTGCATTTCTGTGTATTTCTGAAAAATCACTAGATAATATTGGTCATATGACTAGAGTCATATTGGTAGATTTGGCTTTAGTTTTAACAACCTAGTTCTTCTGTTTTGTTCTCAGTTACAAAATATAGATACAAGCAAACATCTTATGCTCTGGCCATCTCTTACAGTTGTGCTCATAGTAATGCAGGAGGACTTACTGTGAATAAACAAGAATGCTCACTGTGTCATGAGTTTGTGTAAAAAAAAAAAAACAAACAACCACCAAAACAAACACAAAACCAAAAAAGCCCATCATGCATAAAGGATAAAGTGAAGCAGAGCCGGAAATCTGAGAACTCTTTGCAAAGATTGGTAATTCAGCTGCTTTCAGTTGCTTTTGTTAGTATTGTTTATTTACATATTAGAAAGTTGAAGCTGCATTTTCCTGTGGGGTTTTTTTGGTGCTGTTTCTTTTTTTTTTTTTTTTTCTGATGAATTGAGAACAAACTGAATTCGGGACTTGGGTTTTGGGCTGGATTTTACCTTAAGCAAGACATTTTGGACTTTTTTAAGTACCAAAAACCTAGGATTAAAAAGTCATCCGTGCCCACAGAGATTCTGGTGTGGCTTTTTTACTTTGATTTTTTTGTTTGTCTGTTTTTAATGTTCAGAATACCTCCTCAACAAAACCAGGGCCCTGCAAAAACAAACATAAGCAGAAATCCATTCCCCAATGCTAATCTCTTATTGGAATCAAAGTTAGGATTTAACAGTGGCACGGCCAAGAGAGATGTTCAGATTTGTGCAAACAACAGGAAACAAATGCATGAAAATGGCTGTTTACTTCTTTGCATCCAAATCTTACCAATGCTCTGTTTAAGGCAATGCCAGAGTGTTGTTTTCACAAGGCGTCTGCATCAGCAGCTCTAAGAAGGAGAAAGGATTTTGTCAGAATAAAAGAAAATTATTGGGAACTTCTGTCAACTTTATTTTCTGGCTCTTTGGGTTTCCCTCAGTTGGATTCCACACAGCTATTTTCTTTTTTTTTTAAAAAAAAAAAAAGAAACCTGCCATAAAATTCTCCCTGCTTGTGTATTAGCATTTTATTTACTGTTGCTTCGGAGCAGGAGGTTGTCATTCCTACTCTTTTGGTTTGGTTGTTGGTTTTTTTTCAGTCCCCAAGTCATGTGCTTTGAGGGCAAACTTCTTTTTTTCTATTCCCTTTGTGTTGGTACAATAGGCATTTATTTCTGGCAACTGGTTTTGTAGGACTCTGGTCCTTGGCTGTGAATCTTGGATTCTTACCAATTGTTCCTGTTCTGGGCCTGGTAGCTTTAGCTCATTAATCTAATGTTCTATAACTTCCTGCTGCTAATCCTGGTTGTTGGGCCCCGTTTTCATTAAGCTCTCTGCTGACTCCCATGTATGACATGGAGTGCAAAATAATCTCTAACAACAAGATACATGCAAAGCACAGCTTTGCTCCCCAAGCAGCCCCCGTGGCTTCTGTAGGATCACTTGTGCTCCAAGTACAAATCACTAGGGGTAAACCTGCCCTATGCAAATGCTAAGAACTGTTACTGTGCACAGAATAAATTCTTCAGACTTTGTATTTTATTTTCCCTCTTGCTGAATAAAAGCAGTGAGCCAATGTCTGTCTTGTGTCAGTATGTGATGGACTGCCAGCATGAGGCTTGGCCCATGATTAGGTGGAAAAGAGCAGGTAAAGTTGCAGACAGCCTTCTTTTCTCTACCTAACATCAAGGCATTTTGGTTGTCCTGGTGATTTGAATGCAAAGTGTCTCATGGCTAAGGACTCTGAGGCTAACAGCTTAAAAGGGGCAAGAATTCCAAGCATTTTTCCATTTTTTAAGAGATAAAATATCAGTCATCCTTCTGCAACACACAAATGCTCCAGGAGACAATTAAGGGTATCATTTTTACTGTTTAAAGCCCTAAGGGTGTCTAAGTCTTGTCTGTCTGAGTTCATAAACTCAACCCATCATTTTCATTTCAAAATGAAATTTAAGGAGCTTTAAATGAGTCTTTCATTTTACTCGTAGTGCCCACTGTTTATTGGAGTTCTTTCAGGGGTGTCTGGCTTATGTGCTTTCTGTGTGAGGAGAACAGCAAAGCTAACCTTTTGGATCTGAGGACTATCAGGGTGCATGGCTGGGTAATGCTCCTTTTCGTGGAGCATCCAGACCTCCAGTAGATATGCAGCTCAGAAGCAGCAAGTTTTCTGTACTCTCCCTTTATATTTCACACCAATTTTGACTGGTGGTTGTTGTTCTTGCTGTTTTTTGTTTTGTTTGTTTTTATGTAAAATGTAATTTCTTAATGAAAGCCAGTAGGTCTTCTTAGTTGCTTGCACAGTCCCCTTCTAAATTTTGAGACTGGTAATTATATTTAACTTACTGTTGCTACCTGTTTGTGTAACTTGTGTGGTTGTCCACTACTCTGTAAAGAGGGAAAGCTTCTGACTGGTGATTCTGCGAAGATTTAAGATTATAACAACTCATTGCATCGTCCTTGCTACAAAGATCATTTGCTGACATAACTTATAGCAGTGATTAAAGAGCCAGGTTGCAGCCTTGGTTTGAGAAAGAGGGTGGCAGCATATCTGGGTGTGATAGGACCTCTGGCAATTCTCAGTGATGATTTCTGAGCTATGGCAGCCTGTATTTTTACTGCACAGTGTAAGCCAAAACTGGTCAGAGTACTCTAGTAGAGTCTTGCCAAGATGAATAGCAAGATTACTTCATAAGTCTTGCTGCAAGAAGGAAATTTTTTATTTTGTATGTGTTAGAGGGCCCAAGAAGTGTGGGTTTAAATTACAGTAAAGATTGAGTTTGGATACTATGGGAAAAAGAAATATGTCATGGAAATGAGACTGGAACTCTGCACAGATTGCCTGGCAAATTGTAGTGTCTTTGATAGGAGATGTTTTTAAGAGAGGTTTATATAAAAACAGGTCAGGTACGACGAAGGTGTAGCCGAAACTGCCTTACCATAGGGGAAGAGGCTGAATGATTTCTCTAGGTCCCTCCTAGTCTTGTAACTCATTTCCAGAAAGTACTTAGCAAATGAAATCACACAACACCTCTCCCCTGGGTTTGTGCCATTTTGCTCTGTAAAGGTAAGCCCTTTAACAAATCATCTCAAATGCATCTTTGCACACTGCTACTAAAGAACACCTTGCAGGAAAAGGGTTGAATTGTGTAGTCAGCCCCATTCACAGGAAAAAAAAATAAATCAACCTCTCAGTGAAATTCTAATGTTACTGTCTTAAAATACATTGTGAATAATAAATACAGTGAGTTTTGTCCAGTTTTCCCCAGCCTGGCTACAAAATGCTTGAGGCAAGTTTGTGCTGCAAGCTCAAATCATTAAGGACTGTGAACTGGCTAGAATAAAAATAATGATAATAATAAAGCAGTGCCCCAGCGTAGGGAATCACTCACATTCTGAGCGGTGTATTGGAAAATATGGTGTTCCTAACTGCAATTCATGGTGAGTAGCATCTTTTTGTGTGTCATTCTTGGCATGAATCTTTGGAATGATTATAGAGGGTAATATGATATGTACATTGACATGAATAACACTTCATCTTAGTGACACCTCATACCTACAAAATTCAGAAAGATTACTGTACTAGAAGCAACTGAAAGCAGTCTTTAAAACAAAAAATATAATGCTTTAGTTTGCAGAATTCCTCCAGTCTGGTAAGCATGACTGAAATATTGATGTTTTTGAGGAGAAGTGAGCTGTGGATGTTTAAATATCTTCATCTCTTTCTATGAGTTACTGCCCAAGACAGTTCCTTCCTGAAGCTAGAAATAAAAATTAATTAAAAATTCAGCAAATGCCAAAATGTTCATTTCTTATGATACAGACACTCCATGGCTTTCATTGAAAAACAGTCTATAAATGATTGCCAGATTTGTATTCATTTTAATCCATATTTACATAGGTCAGGAAGAAATAGAACAGGATAAATGAATATATACGTCTATTCTATTGCACCAAGAAGGTTTGATCATTTTCTATTTGTATTTTACTCATTTGCTATTATGTTTTGTTATGCACAATATGTGCCTTGTTAAACATTTCCCTACCAAGAGGGTGGTCTAGAACAGACTTCTTAGAGAGGTGATCTATGCCCCATACCTGTCAGTATTTAAGAGGAGTTGGCCAATGCCCTTAATAATTTGCTTTAACTTTTGGTCCCCTGAATGGGACAAGATGATCGTTGTAGGTGCCTAACAACTGGAATACTTTATTCCACTCTAATCTGTGAGAGACAGAATGAATGAGCATATCTTTTAAAACTGCAGCATCCTTAGGTGGCATTCATCTGAAAAGCAAATCTAGCTTGCTTTCACAAGCCAGGTGAATCTTGTTGCTCCAAAGGGGACCAAATTTTGAGCTCACATTTGCTCAGATTTTCAGGAAGTTCTGCTTGACCGCTACAGAGTAATCTCATTAGGTAAAGAGTGAGCTGAGAATGGACATCTTGTTTAAACAAACCAAAAAGGGTTATTTCTGAGTTCTCTGCTCATTTAGGTGGAATAGACCTAACACAGACATCTTATAGGAGCCTGAAGAGGCTGTTTCCCATCTCCCCAGCTACTTTTTCGATGTTAACATATCACATATTTCCTAATAAACTATGCATCATTTTCTTTGCTGCTGCTGATTTAGCACTTTTGTATGTTCATTGAGAAAAGAACTGATTTAATATAAAAATTTATTTATTTACCCTGGCCTTCTACCTTTCCTGAAGTGTTCCTGCAAGACCAGAGACAGGAATGGTCTTATTGCCCACAGACATGCCCTGTCTGCCTGACAACTCCAGCCTACTCATTTGCCCCTGTGACTGTTCAGTGTGGCCCTAAGGTCACAGGTCCTTTTCTGTGAGGTCTGTAAAAAAGATGGTCAGAATTAAAACAAACAAACAAACCTCCCTGCTTTTCTTTTTTTTCTCGGATAAGATTTGTTCAGGACCAAACAGGGTTGCTCAGAAACAAAAGGGTCATTCGAGTCGCAGCAGTTTTTAAACTGAGATAACTAGCGGTTCATGACCCTGTTTTGTTCAAGATAAAAAAAGGGAAAATTAGGAAGGCTTTTAAGTGACCAGGGTAAACAATGAGGTGTAATGGGACAATCCTGTGCCCTACAGTACCGGGAGGGTGGTGTATTGTGTTAATTGCCCATTTTCCTGACAGTTCAAATGCACTGTGACTGGAATAAAGTGTCTGTGACTTTTCTAACAGGCATCTTGTCCGATTAAAACGAAATCTTCCATTTTTTTTCTACCCTTCTTAATAACAAAAAAACGCTACTTCAACGTCTTTGTGTGTCCTGCCACGAGTCTGCAGAACCGTGTTGGGGTGGGGTGGGATGGGATGGCACGAGGAGGAGAAGCAGAATTATTAACTTAATTTTTGCAGGAGAGATCTATGTGTAGAATCACTGTGGGAGGCATAGAAATCGTAACAAAGAATGACAGAGGTAAGTCCTCTTAATTGTTTTCTACTCATAGCATTGGGATTGTTTTCTCTCTAGTCTATATGAGCCAAATATAAGCCCTAAGGGCAAAGTTATACAGTCTGAGCTTGGAAAATTTTTGATATATTTATATATAAGGCAAAACAGTGTTACCATTAATAAATTTGGAAGAATAAGGCAGAATACAGGATGAAAAAAAAAAAAAATAAACCCCAACCCTCACTGGTAAAATCTTCAGTGGGGTCTTGGCTTTTATCATAACTTGGATCAGTATTTCATACTCAGTTTTCATTTGGATTTCTGCCATAGAGTGAGTTTTAGAAATAGGCCCAAAGTGATGCATACATCTAGGCATATTGAAAAGTTTATATAAGAAATCATTCTTAGCCATCAGGTTATCTTTTATTTCATTATGGTTCTCTGATCCTAAAATTCAAATTCTGGACTGCAGTTCTTTTAAAAATTGAAGCTGTATAACATAGAAATAACTTTTTATGATAAGTTTTGTATTAAAACTCTTTTAAATTTCCAGAGAGTGATTCATGAAAGGGAAGCTAGTAACAGCAAGGAAAACACTGTTCTGCAAATAGCTGCAGTGTTTTATGCAGGCATTATTATTGGAAGGGGGTTATCAACAACTTATTTTTTATTTAAAGTTGACAAAAAAATATTAGGCTCTGAGTGTCTTTTAATTCCCATTTTATAACTTTTAAACTGCATTAGCTGGGCTTTAGGATAAAGAGTTGCAATTTTCTTTGCATCATTCTTATTGCTGTCTTTCTTAATATACAGCATTTTTAGAAACCACAGATATTTCTGTGTTTGCACTTATGCAGTGGGATAGCTCTAGGGTAGCCGTCAAATTCAGTAAGAACTCAAATTGCTCCAGCTTTGAATATTTTTTGCACCATAAAACAACGACTCCAGGTAAAGCTGCTGTGTAATCCTATAAAATATACTGACCAGGTTGCCCTTGAGTGCACTGGGGCCAAAATTGTTTTGTTCTAAAACTTTCAACATCTGGCCATGTAAACTACCCCCCATTCAAATATTTTGTTTTTTGAAGTGGTTCCTGTTGTTTGCACAGGGCTAAAAGTTGTTGCAGAATTGCTGCAATCTACATGTTTTATGGTACACTATGAGTATGGATTTTTATTAGTCTTGGGTTGGAGGAGACCTTGAAGATCATTTGGTTCCAACCCTCCTGGTGTGGGCAAAGGAAACCTTCCTCTAGATCAGGTAGCTCAGAGCCCCATCCAACCTGGCCTTGGACACTTCCAGGGATGGGGAAGCCTCAGCTTCTCTGGGTAACCTGTGCCAGGGCCTCTCCACCCTCACAGTAAAGAATTTCTTCCTAATATCTAATCGATGTCTACCCTCTTTCAGTCTTGCATTGAAGATGGATAATAAAAAGTTTAAGAAATCCACCAAAGAGTCATGGTAGAGGAGCGGATATCACTTCAAATTCCATGCTAGTATCCTGCAGAAACCTCTTTCAGAGTGTAACGTGGTTGATGAAAACATTAGAGAACTATTCCCAGCTGAATGTATATTATTGTGTTGATAAAGTGTCATTATTATTTTGAAAAGCAAGATGATTTTATGCGTTATGTTTGAGGAAAAAGTATGCATTTTCCTCAGGAAAAAAAAAATGAAGTGAGGATATAATTTTTGAAATGGTAATATCTCTTTTTGTCAAAGCACTGGGGCTACTAAAAAATTGTAAACTTCTGGAGAGGAAAAAAATTTTCTATGCTGGGGATCAATTTAGAACTCTGTAAATACAAATAGTATGACTAGTTCCTAGAAAACACGCAGGTCTAAAGCAAATCAATACCTGTTTGGGAGATGTCATCCTCTCAAGGTTATAAAACATAACATAGCTGAGTGAGTAATCTGTATGTTCATGGTAAAGGTTAATATCTATGTTCAAGTGTATTTATTAAAGATAACTTAGCAATATCTGCAGAAGAGTGGATGCCAGGTTAATTTGTTTGCTCTCTCTTTGACAGTGCTTCAGTCTGTCTACGTGAATTGCCTCCACCATTTTTGTGGTGGGATCTTCTTCTTATCGCTTCTTAAACTGTTTTGCCAGTGGCTTTGCAGTATGAGTACCACTGCCCTATTTAATCAGGGACAGTTTTCACAGCACCTGAATCATTCTTTCTTTCTATAGTGGAGCAGAGCACTCAGAGATGCCACATATTAATGCAAAGCATTAGGCTGAAATTGCATTTGAAAGCTTCAATACAATACAGCTCAGTGGTCTCTTTTTGCCTTAGAGGCAACAGTAGGAAAACCAGCACATAATAAGAATTTTAACTACGGTTCTACTTTGTAGTATCTACTGCCTTGTAGCATGATACTGAGAAAGACATACCTCTGGGAATCATACCCCTGGCCTGAGTAGTAGATAAAATAAAGGTGATTATAAATATAAGTTCTTCCAATCAGAGCTGATGCTCTTCTCATCCTTCATATGTTCTCCTTTTTTTTCCCCCTCCAAGATTGCTTATATTTGTTTCTCTCTTGCAGTACTTCTGATATTTTTTTTTTTTTAAATACTCTACCAAGTATCCTCAGGACAGTTGCAAGTCTAAAGTTGAAAATAAATGATAATCAATTATCTCACTAAAAGGAAGCCAAATAATTTTACTCGTATGTGTGACTGGTACAGCTGTCGACACCAACAGGGTAACATAATAATATGCTTGGACTCTTCTGAATGAATTAGCTTTTCAAAGTGGAATAGTATCATCAAAACTATACAGTTCAATATTTTCTATATTATATAGGGGTTTGGGAGTCAGGTTTTACTGAAGTTGTACCAAAATACATTATATACATGATGGGAGTTTGTATCTTTTTTTCCTACTCATGAAAAAAACAAAATATCTCAGTTTTTCGCAACGAGCTGTATTTATATTGCTCTGATGTCAAAGTTGTGCATTTCCTAACTTGCAGGAGGGAAGACATCTATGTGTGTTTAAAAGCACTTATTGATGAATAGATAGCTTTGATTTATTTCAGCACAAGCAGTGCACTGGAAGCAAAGCCAAATAAGTGTTTAAAAAAAAACCAAACCAAACAAAACCAAAAAAAACCCCCAAACAAACCCCTCCCTTCCCCTCCTCCCCAACGAAAAAACCTCTAAGGAGGGAAAGTTTTGGGTTAGAATAAGTTGGCATGTTTGGGTATAAGTGGTGTGGCCAGTTAAAACTCACTTTGTAAGTTCATTAAAACTATAATTTGTGAGAACAGTGAAATGTGAGTAAATGAAAGTATCAAGCAGTTTTAGTTTTTTCTTTTGAGTTTCACTTTACAGATTTTTTTACTTGAACTTAAGGAAAGAAAACTTTTTAAAAATTCTTCTGGAGTTATGAATTCAGGCATTTGGTAGTCATTTTCTTCTGTAAGGACACCTACATGATGTAGTATGATCTCATGATAATTTGGCAACTCCTGATAGCAAAGAAATATGTAGATTTTTATGTACTAGTGCTGTGAGGGAGAAAAACAGGAAATGGCAAGGGAGCATATTGAGAAGTCTTCTAGGATTTCAAAGAAAAATGAAATATGGAATTCTATTTTTTTCCTGTACAAGATGACACCATTCAAAAAGACTTGGAAATCTAGGGTAGGCTTTTGTGATGTTCTCCCCAGGCACACACACACACACCTCTTTCAAGAAAGATTAAGTGATACCTTTCTCAGTGTGTCTGCAAGAACACTGAGCTCTGTTGCTGAGCGAGATGCCTACATATCTAAGAGCAGATGGTGCTCAAGGGCAGCACCACCACATTTGTGTAGCTATCAATTCACATGATTACTTGAAAATAACCTATATAAAGAGAATAAAATAAGGGTCTGTTGATTTGTGCCCATTTAATGTATCGCAAATCTTGGCCAATGAGAAGTTTCAAAATGTGAGGTGGAGAGAGGAATGAGAACCATTTTGCAGACTGAAAAGGGAAAGAAAGATTTCTCTCTCTCCCTCTCTGCCACTGTGTTTGTGAGCATGAGTGTGTTCACACACACAGAGGTGTAATGACCTGTGATCATCATAAGTACAGCCCCAACAAGTTACATGCTGAATTATTCTGATGCTCAGTGAAATTAACTTCCACTTGGAGGAGCCGGTTTCTGGCCCAGACATTAAGCTTGTTATGGATGAGGATCATCTTGACAATAACATCTCAGTAAAACAACTGTGAGGAAAGCCACAAAAGATCTGGCAGAACTGGCTCCTGGAGAAATACAAAATCAAGTTTGGTTGTTTGGTTTTTTGTTTGTTTGTTTGGGGTTTTTTTCTTTGTTTTTAGGGTTTTTTTTTTTATCTTCATCTGTTTTGCCTATGCCTATCTGCCAAAAAGTACACACTGAATTTCAGGTTGTGAAGGAATGAGGGGCTGTTTGGTTTCTTTGAAAGGGCAGGTGAATCTAGTAAAAATTATCTACTGAGAGCCTAAGCATAATTAGGCTACTCTTGTATGGGCTAAGCTCTCTTTAGATAAATCAAGGAATGTGTGGCTAGAGGCTGTGAAGAACATCTCATGAAATGAATTTCAGTGACTGTTCAAGTGATTCTGGAGTGGTAATGTGGAGAAACATCACTGATAAAGCTGATATAGCTCTAAGTTTTAGAGGGGGATGAGTTTTTATTATTATTATTACGTGCAAGAAAGTCAAATAACTAGCTAGCCACTTGTAGGGAGACAAACAGCATTCCACAGAAATGTTGTTCTGATGGGGCTTTGTGTGGATGTGTTTGGTTTTCAATTTTTTCTTAAATTAAATAACTATTTGAGTTTCAGCAGCAGGGTTTGTTTGTGGTTTTTTTGGCTTTTTTTCCCCCCTCATAACCACAATACAGTGGTAACAAGTATTTTCTACTTCAGTGGTAAAGGAAAACTTGTTCAATAAGTAAATGTACATGAGGAAACTGGAGTTTTCGTGCACCGTAAGGTTAGTCAGTAAGTGAGATGTATCCAAAAGGAACTGTTTAGTAAAATAGGAATAAAAGTTCATATTTAGGATGAGGGAAGAAATGGATCATCCTGAAGGTTTTATGTTTAGCTTTTCAGGAGCTTGCCCTGACAGGGAATAATGTTTGACCTGCTTGCTGCAGGATGGCCATAGAGCCAAGAGCACAGGGTGTGGAAGGGCAGCTCTGCTGCCTGTGTGGAGATCGGGGGAGGAACACAGAACAAATACTTTAAAATTTAGTATTTAAGGGTGAAGATTATGGAAATGGTTATGATATAGTGATGGTTTCATAGCTTAATGAATATTTTATCTCCAAATGAAGTGCAATTGATGAAGCGCTTTTCTATTAGAAGAGCTTAAAACCTTGGGAAGCAAGGAAAGACTGTTTTGGGTGGGAGTTATTGCAAATCTGAAATGATAAACAGGAGCACATCAAGGGCAACTGAGTCCCTGCTCTTCTTAGTGCAAAACCTTCCTAATGTGTAATAAGTAGCTAATGTAGCTAGCTAATAATGTTCAAGTTAATCAAAGGGAAATAAATCATTAAGTAGATTTTATAAGTATATAGTTGATGTGGAATTAATAATCAAAATACATACAGTATTTTTAAATTCTTGTCTTTGACAGAGGAATGCAGCAATAATCAACATCAAGGTCATCAAGTGTGTTGAGGAAAAGGTAGATAGGGAGAGCCAAATGCAACATATGCTTTACAGTAGCATATTTTTCAGTTATTAGCCACATGAAAGTGAATGAAATTTAGAAAAATGACCTAGTTTGAAAGACTTCTGTGGATCAGTTGTTACAGTTCATGTTACTTCAGCTATTAAGTGGAGATGAATCAGAATTTATATGCTAATGAGTATAGTGATGCCTAAGTTTTATTTGATAGAGGAAACGAGATAAGGGATTTTCTAAGTGTGGTGGTGTTTTTTAGCCAAAGAAGTTCCTTAAATGCATGTGGCTTCAGTCTTTGTCCAAATCTACAAGTTTCCATTTTCATACATTCCACCTTAATTTGTAGAATGGCCTCATTATAGAGAGTATCCAAAGGATTAACCTTCATCTTGGGTAAAAGGGCTAAATAATAATCAGACTAAGATGAAATTGAACTGGCCAGGGTGAAATCCTTGTATGTAGTTTGTTTAATGAGGAGAAATGTTGGGATGAAAGAATAAAAATAAAGACTCCTGGGACAGGGAATAAAGAACTGGAATAAGATTCTTTCAAAAATGAATAGTGATGCTGGAGATGCTCAGTCAAGGGGAGGAAACTGTGTGTGCCCACAGGGGCAGAGCAGAGTCATGGGAGATTCCCTCTGCAATGCTGGCAGCTGCACTGAGGTTGGTGAAATTGTGATGTTTGCAGGCTGGGTTGGCATTGTGAGCTGATCCAAACAGAGCAGAGACAAGTTGACAACAGTCAGCTGAAAGATAAATATACAACAAAAGAGGGGTTTAATCTGCTTGACATAGACCAAAAAAAAAAAAGTTTACATGTTGTTTGAAATTTGATGAACGAGTAGATAATATGTTTCTGGGTTTAGAATGGTGAATGGCATCAGACTTGACACTATTTTCTAGACTGGAAGTGTAAAAGCAAACTAGAAGTGTAAAAGCAAACTATGATGAACACTGGCAAGTTCTGTGAAGGAATTTGCAGCCCTAAACTATCCCGTGGCAGGGTGAAGCAGAAGAGGCCTCCAGCCAGCTGAATTACTTTAGTTTTTTTCAACTGCTTTCCAAGTGGTAGTAGTTTTTTCTGACTGATTTTAATCTCCATCAGAAGTTGCTGCCTTTTACCTTTACCCCTCCATTTTTTTCTAACTAGCTCAATTTATAATATTTTGTTTAACTCTGCCCTCCATGCTGGCACTGTCCATTTGGAAGGGTTCCTTGCTAGTCCTGCCATAATAAATAGACAAGAGGAAGAATCAAGATTGTGCCATTGTACTGTATTATCATCTAGAGATTTGAATTCCAGCATTTTTATGCATGCTTTGCAGCTGCTGTTTTTTGTGTTTGCTGTCAACCTACAGAATGGAGGGAAGATGAGTTGAGTAAGTTGGCAGAGATGAGCAGGATTGGTGAGACTTGTAACAGAGATGTTCATCTGCTTGCCCGTTCTCTCATCTTCCCTTGTGTTAAACTTCAACCCACTGCGCAATTTTTGCCCATTTTTACCCTTTTGATCTATTCCTCTTTTCTCTCCATTTGGCATTATCCTTTCCACAGGAAGCAGATTACTGTGGCACATAAGAAGAGAGAGGCAGGAGCGGCTTCAGCAGATGTTGCCCAGCGTGCTTGAATTGCAAAAGCATTCCCCGTAACAAGAAAATAGCAAAGTTGATACCTAGTGCTTTTTCAGTCTTGGTGGGGGGGAGTCAGGGATGTTGTGGGACTGCCTGACCATACCAGCAAATTTATAACTTGGTATTTCTCTCCAATGGGACTTTTAAAAAAGTTGGACTTGGTGATCTCAGGGAAATAGTGCTTCTGTCATACCTTGGTTGATGTTCAAGTAAGATTAAATAAAAAATTTACAGTAAAGACCTTTCAGCTCCAGAAGATTTAGAAAGGGAGGAGTTGTTGTAAAAAGAATCACTTTTCATCGAGTGTTGCTTTGTGCACCAGATGAAATGTAGAGAAGTTCTTAAATATGTGGATGGGAGCACCCAAACAAAATAGTGGGGAGATTAATGAGTTTTGTGCTGCAAGGCACTCTTCCAAGAGAAGAAGGTACTTTGCTATTTTATCTTTTCACCACAGGTGTATATTTGGTGTTAATAGTGCTCTTGAGATCACCAAGAGGAAAATGCCAGAGGCACAGCAGGATTTGGAATGGCTAGTCATTTATTATCCTTGTGTACAGTCACTGTGAGAGAAACATGTTAAATTGTCTAGCATATAGTGATGGTGGGGAATAGGATCTAAAGCTTGCTGAGAACTGCCTGCTGTGACAGAAACAACTCTATTTTCTTACAAAGGAACAGGCATATGTCCAGCTTCAGAAGAAGTACAGTTTATAAAGAATTCTTGAAAAGACTGCTACTCTCAGAATGATTCAGGGACTATTGTATAAAACTTCTTAAAAATAGTATAGTTTTTGAACAGTCTCAGAAAGTGAAAAGGCCTGTTCCTGGAACCAGTACATTTCAACAGAGGGAAACCACTGTGTTTTGAAATGATAATTTTCTGAATAGATAGCTGCTTATAGGTGTTTTTGCTAAAAGGTGAGGATTATGGGATGCCCTACTGAGACAACACGTCTGGCAGCTGCAGCCACCTGGGGGTGACTCAGGATCAGTTAACTCTATCAGGAGAGTGCCTTTTCACAGACCCATCATATAGGGTGAAAATTAGATACATAAAGGTCTTCACTTGACTGCAAACCCTGGATAAACAGTGAAGGCTTTGAGACATGCAGGTAATAAGGCAAGGGAGAAGTTAATCAGCATTGCTTTATGGCGCACTAGTGAGGCATGTGCTTTCCACACTTCTCATTGTTCAGAGTGTTTGAACATCAGTGCGTATTGATATGAATTTGAATGGCATAGATCAAATTCTGATCTTCAGCTCTGTGATTTTTGTCTAGGAAGCAAGATCAGTGTCAGTGGTGTTGCTCGTAGTTGAAGAAGGGGAGTCCAGTAAAAGAGGTCTTCATGACTTGCAAATAATATCATGGCAGATTGCACGGGAGTGACAGATGTGGTTTTGGTACACTCACCTGGATGGAAGGAGATTGTCATCTTGTTCTTCTCTAATTACTTTTGTTAAAAACAAGACAAAAAAAAACCCCAGCAAAGCCAAACAAAACCCATGTAAGTTAATGACACTAATGGAAAATGAGTGTTGAGTATACATGCCATGAGAGAAGACCTGTTTCACCAGCGGGTCCTTTGGGAAAAGAGGTGAGCAAGCACTGTCTCTGCCTTCCCGAGGTGTATTTTACAGGGAGTGACATCATGCTGGTTGCCCTCCAGGTGAGTCCTGCAGAGTGGCTCAGAGCCTCGTGAGGGAGAATCAAAGGGAGGTTTTTAAGGGATAATCAAACCACGTCTCAAGAATCCTTTCGATGCCAGTTTGCTCAGCGCCACCAAATATTAGCCACTTCTGGCTGTGCCAGCAAGGAGAACTTGTGGTGTCTTCATTAGAAGTCATCCTGGTAGTATCTTCCTTGTGCTAAGTGTGGCTAGAGAATGAAGATTAGAACACAAGTATTTCAGGCTTAGGCATGTAAATGGGTTCTGTGGAGCCTTCTGTAGCCTGTCACAGTCTGGACTATTTCTTTAGGTGTCATACAGAATCCTGATAAAGCCTGAAGACTCTGTGAAATAAAAGGGAGGAAATATTTAGCTACAGTTGTCAACTGTTTCAGGTGCTTAAGATGTAGCTTTGCCACCTTTCAGCAGTCTGAAGGCTCAATCCCATAAAAACCAGGTGTACAGGAAAGAATTTAGGACAAAACTACCAAGAGTGACTTGCTCAGCTCTTTTTATCACAACAGAACATAACTTTTCTATGGATAATTTTTTTCTGCAGGACTTATTATTTGTTCTAGGCACAGGTCTGCACTCAAAAGGATCCAGTTTTAATTGGGTTAAACTATTCAGTCATTAGTATACCCAAGGATAACTGTTAGATAGTTGGCAAATGATATAGATTACAGGAATTGAAACAAATTCCATCTCTTTTCAAATTTATTAATTTTTTTTAATGAATAAATAAATAAATACATCAGACAAAACAAAATGGATCACAAATATATAAAAAGTCTTTAAAATTTTGTTTCATAAAATATGGGCATCTCTTTCAAAAACACGAATCTTGCAGCATTTTCAAAAAACAGTAGGCTTTTGAAGATCACTAAGTTTCATATAGTAGAGCATACTGTGCAAAGTAGATTGATTTTTTAATTCTGTTAATGCAATTCAGACATACATAAGAAATCACAAATGCTGCTGGAATGACAGTAAAAAAACCCAACATCTAATATCTCGTTTAAAAGCACTAAAAACTATTGTGTAGGATTTGCTAAATTTTAAAAGCTACTTTATATAAAACTGTTATATAACAGCTGTTCAGAACTAAACAAGAATAACTTTTTTCTTTTTTTTTTTTTTTTTTTTTTAGCTATCTGAGGAAATTATAATAAAAAAACAGGAAAGGTTGCTTTTTAAAAAGCTCTCTGCTACTCTCAGATGACAAAAAGTGCATTACAGAAGTTGTCCCCTTAGCACAAAGAGAAGTACTTGGAGGCATTGAAGTTTTCTTTCATGTAAAGTTACAGATGAAAGTAGTTTTCCCCCATTGTGTCTTACAAAATTGTTAAAGCTCAATTGAATCCAATTCTTAAAAAAAAAAAAAATTAGAGACTGTGAAATGATGAACTTTTTTTTAAAGTTTCCTCAGACATTGTACTGTAAAATGTTTTTAAGTAGGAAGATCTTTCAGAGGGCATCAGATAGAGTCAGAATATAAACAGTCTGAATGTCTTCATAGATTACAAACTGCAAATACTAACAAAATTGCTTTCCACAGCAGGACTGCTCTTATGAATGGTATTTTCAAACACTGAAGTTATGACAGAAAATGTCTTGTAGGTAGGATAGGTCCAATTGGCTGGTGTTTTGTTGAGCAGAGCTCTGTGTCCACACTAATACAGCCTTTCATTTTTGTGGGAAGTACCATAAAGACGTTTCTAGAGATGAAGGCCCAAATGTGTGCAGTGGAAAGAAGGCAATAGATGATGTAGAGTGGATCTGTTTAGTTAAACTCATAAAAGGTTTTACTTACATGTCATGAACAAAGTTCAAGCAATTCATGTCATTGCAGTAACTTGGTGGCCTCAGAAATATCATTTTGGTTTATAGAACATCCACCCTGGGTGCCCTTCTTCCCCTCTCTCCACAATGAACAGCTTTATTTCAGAAGACTGGCTGCATGGTCAGAGTTGTGTGGGTCAGAACATTAAAGGACCTTTCTTTGGTATTAGATAGTTCTAAAGAAAATAACAGATGTCTAATGGGGTTTTGCATTAAGCACTGTAAACATCTGTTTAGGTGGTCAAAACCGTCTTTCTTCTCACTGTCAGTATGGGAAACAGGTTCACAATTTTTGTCTTCTGAGCTGCAGCTGCATCCTTGTCCTAAAATAGCTTATATAAGGTGCCTACACAGATCCCTACAAACTGGCAAAATAAACAACAGGTTTCAAACAAAACCTTAAAACTGTCAGAGCTATACATGTAGCAGCAAAGAACATTACCATTACATTTGGAAATATGACATGTGTAGACACTCAGATTAGTTTAAAAGTGCAAATTGAGTGCTAGTTGCTTGTATTATTGTAAGTCCAGTAACAAGGTGTAAGGCTCATTGGCCTTTATCAGAGAAGTTAAGGAATTGTGCTTTATTCTATTTTTTTTGGGGGGGAGGGGGATTTGTTACATTAAGGAAAAAGAACCATTCAGAGTAATATTTTCTGCCACATTGAGGAGACATATCTCTCTGTTTAGATTATGTGGCATTCAGCACTGATGAGATCTAAGGTCCCATGTTCTTGTCTCAAAGTGAGCTAGAAGAGAAGGAACTCTGTCACACAGTGGTGATGAGAAATGAGAACACATAGCAGATGTTGTACATATATTACTCTCAAAATCATACAAAGCTTTTTTTTGGTTGGTTTGTTTTTTGTTTGTTAGTTTTTCACTTGTTCTCTTCAAAATGCTGCATAAGCTTTCAAAAACAATAGATGTAGAGTGATTCTGTCAGGGAATGTAAGGTAATACATCTTCAAGATAAAGGTTTGAACAAATAGAATAGGTAAATGCATATGTCTCATATTCAGAACATGGGGAAGGAATAATTTCAAGTGTTTTTTTGGAAAGTTACATTGCCTGTAAAATCCTCATTTCTTTTAAGAGTAATGTTCTCCCTAGGTATTTTATACAAAACCTATACCCACTACAGTGATCCAAACTGCAGGCCAATTTTTCAGTAATCTGTATAGATTGAACATATCAGACATAGTTTTGAAAAGTAAGTTTCTCAGACTTCCTGTGGAATTTTACTGAAGACTTTAAATTGCACCGATTTCTCATGGAACTTTGATTTCAGGTTGTTCAGTTACTTACAAGAGACATCTATTTCTCCTTTGTACTTGTCTTGTGTTTCTTCTTGATCTAAATTAAAATACTCTCCACTAACAGGATAAACACAATTGTCTGGAATTTGATTAAGTAAACACCTGAAATGAAAAGGGTATGGCATATGTTGTTCTGATGTCTTGCTGTGGTTTGACTGTGTATTCTCAACCACCTCGAGGAAACTGTACTGTAATCTCCCTGATATGGAGTCTAAAATGAAGGATAAGAGTCAAGGAATTGGGAGTATTCTTGGCAATTCTTGGTTTTGTTTGTAAATATTATTGAAAATGTTTCAAAATATTCTAGTTGTGATGCTTTTTCTTTTTTTTTTTTTTTTTTCCCACATTGTATTCAGCTGATATACCTGATATTCTTGGACAGAGAATTCCTAATATTTGTGAGGTGAAATTAACCTTAATTAGAAATTTTTTCAAATAATAAACTTGGTTGGCTGTGTCTCTCCTGTAGTAATAGGGTTTGCCCACGGGTGTATTCTGATTTTTCTGTGTTGTGCAACCCATCTCTGCAAACATTATTTTCTGTCATTGTGTGGGTTGCTCATAGTTTTTGGTACAGTTTTGGATACAGTATTTGGATGAAAGGCCATGTCACAGGTGCAGGATGGAGTGAAACGCTCTGAAGCAGTCTTTTCTTTTGCTGTGCTGATATGTTTATTTGGAACTGATCATATTGGTTTTTTATTCTTGAATTCTTACTCAAGACACTTTGGTTAAGGTTCTTCAGTTAAAAAAAAAATAAGAGATTATGTAACCAAAAATAAATTGCAGTGCAGTGTTTTGACAATGGAAGATACACTAGTGTTTTCAGTACTGGCAAAAATGTGGGTTCAAATATATTAAAAAAACAAACAAACAAACCAAACAAAGAAAAACAACCCAAAAGCTAATACAGAAAAACAAAAAGTGAGGTATATATCTGACTTAGGAGTTTCAGCAATGAAAGATCATCATGTGGTGTTCATTTGAATTGAAAAATATGCCTATTGTGCCTCTAGAATATGATGAGACAGCAGTGGGAACAGTAATATCTTTGTGACTGTTGGCTAATTATATGGAAGTTCTACAAAAAAGGTTATACATAGCCTAAAGTACTAAAGACTTAATGAAACTGTCATCACTCTAGTGATAAATATCTCCATTCCAGAATGTCTTCTTGGACAGTACTATAAGCATATCAGAATAAATAATTGACCATAATTCTGTAATGTTACCGTATTTCTTGAAAAAATATAGGCCTTCAAGCAGGCTATATGTAAAAATTAAGGTTTAGTAGCAAAAGCAGTTGGAACTAGTTTGAATAAGTAATAGTGACATCATGGAATTCTGCACTTCAAAGCACTGGTAATTTTGTTCAGTTGCCCCATGGAAGAGGTCGCAGCTCCCTTGAAAAGCACCAAGTCCAGTTCAGCCACTGTGCAAATGATGGCTTAGGCTGATCAGAAAAATGGGCACGTGTAAAAACACAGCTTGTGTTTGTGTGACATCCAGTAGGCCTGCAAAACAGATACAGCAAGCAGGGGCAGGCAACAGGAAGGAGTAACATAAATCAGGAGCTTCCCTGCTTAATGTATCCTTCGGCCGTTCCTAATGGCCTGACAGAATATCAAATCAGTGGAAGTTGCTACATTCTCAATCTAAAGTGTCTAGTATGTGCCGAATCAGTTTAATTTAGTGCACACTTGTTACACTACTTTGCTTTTCCCTTAAATATGTTACATATTTAGCATGCAAAGAATAAGAACTAATTTCGGTAATGTATGTTGATTAGGCTCTTGTTAGGCATAAATAAGGGTTATCTTGTGCTATACAGTGCATTATGTCGCCTATTTAATACACTCATAGCTCTCTCTATCTTCCTCCATTTCCACCCACAGACATTTAGACAAAGAGCAGAAGATGAAGTGAGAATCTGTTAGCTAAGAGCAAAGCCTGATACAAGAGACAGAATGCACTTATTTGTTACTTGCCTTTTTTTTTTTTTGATACTGTAGAAACAGAAGGAAACAAGGGTACAGAGTTATAGGAACTAGTTAAAGCTACCTCTTCAATGCAAGTATGCGTTTTTTTCCACTAAAACAGGAACAATATGTGGGGAGATATATAGTCAGTAGCTTAAAAGTATGAAAGAAGGTAACTCATCCTGATTTATCGAAGTTTTGTTCCTGGAAAGCAGGAAAGAACATCCTGATTTAGTGTTATGCTTGTTGCTTTAGTAAAACTGGAAAGTAAGGGCAGAAAGAAAAACAATATTAGCTGTTAGATGAGCAACAAAGTAGTGTTTGTGAGTAGGATTTCTGATGCTGGTACAGATTTCAAAGTGAATGACATCATGTGTAAAAAAGAATGGATGAGAACAGTTAGGGAGAAGAAGGAGAAGAAATTTAATCACCTAAAAGAACACCCAGGAAGGTGTTCAAGGAAGATAAAAAGTTGGAGAATGAAATTTTCCACTCTGTAAAATTCACTAGATAAAATGAGAGGGTAGGAACAGAGGAGTAAAATTGGGAGTTCAGGAATTAATGTGTGCATAGGTACTCGTGCAAATAAAAAAGCTGCTCAAGTACAGAGGCAAGAGAAATTGGAAGGCATCTGGTGAAGGAGCAGTGGCTAGAAAAATACTTTTTTCTAGGATCAGTGAAAATTGGATATTTCAAAGAAGTAGACTGAATGCAGTCATACTTTAAATTCAAGAAAATCAAATCCTTTAATCAAGATCTCTACTCTATGGAACAATTATTAACTTACCATTGTTAGTACTGAAGAATTAAAATTTGGCTGGTTCACTCAATAAACATATCTATCTATGCTCTTTAAGATTATCCTCATGTCTTGAAGACACTGTAAACACGTCTGGAAGTGATACACTCCCACGGTTTCTACACAGCAGAGTATGATGAAACCAGCCACCAAAAAATATTACATTTTCCACTTGTGTTCATATCAGCTAACAGAATAAAATCCATGTGATTTAGAATTAGGCATTTCAAAAGTCTTTAAAGGACTTGAAAAACAAGTTATAAACTATGGTGCTTCCTAAAGTTCTCTAATAAACACATTATTTCTGTGTGATGAGCAGAGGAAAGAAATGTGGTGGTATGGAATATTATGTTCCCCTTTTTTTCATTGCTGTTCATGCCTATTTTTGTGCACTGTTTATAAGCATTGTATCAGTTAAGAAATAGTAATTCTTGTATAAAGTATGACTGCTCAAAATCAGTCAAGAGGTAGCTGATAATTTTTTCTTCAGCAAACCATAGATGTCTAACTCAGTATTACCATTCTGAGCAGTGTCCCTGGCATCAGTAGTATTTATTTTTATGTTTGAGTTGTTATTATTATTGCACTTTTAAGAAATTTTAAGCTGTCCCTTTCACAAGCCTCTTAATAGTGCTGCCATGCAATTATTGATGTAGTAGTTTCTTGTGAGGCTTGGTTCAAGTGGTGCTGCTACTTTCCATGCTGTTGGCTTCCATCGGAAGCAAATAATCAACTGAATGGAAATAAGATGATCTAATACTGTTTTTTAAGAGGACTGATTTACTTTTTTTTTTTTTTTTTTTTTTCCAAAAGTATACCAAAAAATGATGAATGATAATTTGACTTTGTTCTGCTGATGGCTCTCACAGGTAGGAAAGGTTTGATTCTGGTAGACCCACAGCATTATGATTTTATGCTTCCTGCACTTAATTTCAAAGGTAATAGATCCAAGTGTGTGGTCATTTGTGACATCTAGGGCAAATTATTAAGTTAAAAGTATTTACATCAACATTTCTAAAGTGCAAACCATTTATGTCGTGCTGGAGGTACCTGTCAACTCCAACACTGCTAATAAAGCTGGCATGGACTAAAAACTAGAGATTATTAGTAGAGAACAAACATTTAAGAGGTATGAAATTGAACTTAAGCAAAGCACAGAACACATTACCCAAGAAATTAGCAGGGCCATCTTGAGGAGGGATAGTCAAAGCCTTATAGACACAAATATTATATATTTAGTACTGTACATGCAGTGTCAGTGTAAATACAGAAATAGTCAACTGCTTTGAATATATGAAATATATGAAAAATCCAGAAAAGCTTTTTACCTCTTGTTTTCAGTTAATACTGAGAGAAAAACTCATAGCAAACCTCCAAACCACTCAGACCCTAGTTCAGTAAACAATTCACTGCAGTAGAATTGAACCAAAAATCATTTATTTGAAATAGCAATGAACATTTCTCTCTCTCTTCTTTAAATGAGCACAAATATCACAAATGAACACAAATATCTAAAATACATGGTGGCATAGGTAATTATGAAACCCCTAAGGATGTATTAATGTGAAACATCTAACATTAACTACAGAACTATGCATGATATCTTTAAGAAAGAAACTAAGGAGTAGGGAATTTCTGTACTGTAGTTTGCTTCATAACTATAGCAATAAGTAATTATTTAAGTAGAGATAACACTAGAGGAGATTTTTCCAATCAGTCAAGGTGTGCTGAGAATGCAGATTCCATTGATTCTTCTCTCTTTCTCAGGGGCATTTGAAATCTCTTCCATCATTATTAACAAAAATCACTTCTTCTCAAGTGCAAAATAGGTCTGAATGATCTTTTTATTGGCTAAAAAATACTTGGTAAGTCAAGTACAAAAAATACTCGTTGTGTTTGCACACCAGGGATCTGGGCTGAGGACGTGCCATTAAATGGCATGTGTAATCCAGAAACATAACTGAGCCATCAAATCAGTAACACAGAGAATGAGGAAGGAGGCATTAGGCAGACAGTGAGACAGATTAACTCAGTTCCAATTACTTGGGTTGAGTTTGCATCACAGATGCAGCTTCAACAGTTCATTTGCAAAGAGAAACCAGAAAGATGACTGTGATGGGGCTTGACATCTAGGAAGGCCAAGTGGTACTGTGAGGGGGTTGAATATAAACCTTGTATTCAACCATTCAGCTTTCACAGTGGTTTGTAATAATGCCAGGTGAGTAAAAAACTGGCGATGGTTCATCTAAACAGAGTTTGTTTGGTTGATGTGCAACACTCTACTTTCCTAAAGGGAATGATTTCCATTTCTAGGACTACCCATTTCCTAAGACTTCACATGAGCATTACTGACCCCAAGCACTGGGAAATCACGTGACTTTTCAAACTCTCATATCTTGTGAGAGTTTTGCTCTGAAGGTTTGACTTTTGCAAGTTAAGCAAAGTGGGAGCTCGTGTGAGTCTCTGACCCTCTAAGGAAAACACCAGACAGGCTGCAGCTTTGATGGAATCATGGAAGTTTGCAGCAGTGTGCATATGGCTATGTTTTCTAGCTAGTTAGCCTGGAGATGGAATCTGGTTCATTTTTTTGCCTCAGACAAAAATTTATTGGTAATAATGACAGTAATAGTACAAAATGCATTTCCTTGAGAAAATAAAAGTTCTACAAGCCATCTAAGTGCACAAACATAGTGCAAACTTCATGTATTTCTGTGCTGTAATACATGCAATTAAGTGCAAATGTAATTCTCATTTTTCTCTCGGTAAGAATTATTTTAATTACAAAGTATCATGCAGCTCTGAGGCAGCTGTGAGGGACAACTCAATATTTGATTAAAAAAAAATTAAAAATAACAATAATAAAAAAAGCCAGCATTATTTTTTAACCAAACTGGACACTTTCTCAACGTTAATTTGCACAAGCCCTTATGGACTTATCACTTAAACTGGTTTTCTATCTCTCTATGTAAATTAAGTATTAAAAATTTAATTTCTTTTAAAAGTTGTTGTCCTAGCAGAAAAACTGAGTTTTATCAGAAGTTATTAAGACTTGGCTTAAGAAAGCTTTTGGTAGGTAACAACCAGAGACATGAAGCTAGATCTTGCTTGACCATTTCAGCATAGGATGTTTTTCCTACAATCAGAGAGATAGGACTTAGTGGCCTTTTATATCTGCTGACAACTTTTTGATGTTTTGCTTATCTAGAGGAACAACATGCCCTGTACAGAAAAGTCAACTTAAATTGAGAAGTTAAAGGAAAACTTTCTTGTACATACAAGGTGTTGCCCTTTTGAATCCAATTTCAGCACCTGTAAGCACTTTGCCGGTGATTCTCAATGCATTTCTAGTAGGGAAATAAGTTCAGCTTTAGGTGAAACTAATGTGAGTTCAAAATGAGAGCTGTGGCTACAGTAAAATCAGTGCCTTTTTTTCCTTTTTTTTTTTTTTTTACACCTTTGCTGGAGCAGGATTCTCCTCCAAAGCTGAAGATTCCTTATAACAAAAAGTAGCCCATAGTCAGAAGTATGCTCTTCATTTTTTAGTAACCCAGGCATCTATTTTATTTGCCATTTTAAGGCACTAGCATTCTATAGGTTACATTTCAGATGAATTAATTTTTAACTCTTGGCTAAAATCAGATATTTGAAAGGTTCTTGTGTTACTTATTTAATTATTCAATGTATCTGCTACTGATATTTGATGAGTTCCTTGTAGGGTATTTTAGCCCAACTTTAATTTTTGTTTTTATGTTTAATATCAGTTCAGAGTTACTTTGACCTGAACCACATAGAAGTGAAAATCCACTACGTCTTAATTCTGTCTTTCAGTTACTTTACATTTTAGTTTCACAATTATCATTAACACTTGTTGTCCCTTGACAGGTAGTGGAACTCTATCATCTGTTCTATTAAGTTTTCTTGAACAGTATTTTTATTAGAGTGAAGGCCATATTGGTTTGATCATTTAATTTCTATCCCTGGAAAAAAAAAAAGTTGAAACATATATTTTTCAGTTTGTTTTAATAATGCCTGTATATATTTCCTTTGAGTATTTAGTGGTTTTCATCAGAAAATTGCTTTTTGGTAGGAACAATATTAAAGTACTCTGAGGCACGGAAATTAGTCTGAAAACTTCTGAAATTATTTTGTTGCATTCCACTCATTTCAGTGCAGGTGCTCTCCTTTGTTAGTTTTATTAAACTAATGTGCCTGAAGTTGTCTGGCAGATAATTTTTTACTTGCTTTTGATGCATGAAAACTTCTTGGCAGATTAGAATACAAGTCCAGGGTGGGGATTTTTGTCTATTTAATAGTTTTAATAAGCCGTCTTCTAGATCCTGTCATATACTGAAGTATACTTTCTGTACTAAAATTTCAAGTGTACTTTTTTTTTGGTCCTACAGTCCCTACAGCGAAGAGAAACCTTGAACATAATGCATAAAAATGTGTTCCAAGATGACACTTCACTGTACTGCAGTTTGCTTTATCTTAGTAAGGCAATTAGTGCCTGTGGAACAATTCACTTTGGCCTCCAACTTGTGCTACCTTGACATATGAAGTTATCTAAAATAACTTCAAATTTCACACGGTGAAGATAAAGTGAAAACCTTGCATGCTTGTCAGCGAAAGTATAGCTTTAAATTTTATTTCAGAAAAGCTGAACATTTATGTCAGTTGTGAAATGAAAACTTGATTTACTATCGACCAGCAGTGGGCATTTAGGAGTGTACAGCTTGTGTTAATGTTGATATACCAATTTAAGTATATAAGGGAGAAATTTTCTTTGCAAGCCTTAAAGAATGATAACTGAATTATGCTCAGGAATGTGAATAAGAGTTTATTTAGGAACTCATAATTTTATTTTTCTTCCCAGAAGAAAAAAAGAGCCTTATTGTGGTAGAGAAAAGACTGGAAATGTAACGTTGTCTACTCAAACAACAAGTGTTAGATAAACAAATGCCTAATCTGGATTTTTCTATGACTAATCAGTGCATCAAGTAATCCTTACTCTTTTAGGACTGTCAGTACTAGAAAGTAAATCCTAACAAAACTGTCATCTTCTTATGAAAATAAAAGGCAAGGTTAGTGTGAACAGGGTGGAAGAAGTACAGTAGTTAAATTGAATGGGATGGGATTGTAATAAATAACTTATAAAGGAAGAGTTATCTCTAAGTTATCTATCCCTTCTGGCTGCAAATCCTTAACCTCTGCTTTCAAATAGGAGGGCCTGGTGTCCTTTCTAACCTACACATTGTGTTGGAAAAAAGTGGTCATAATTGTTACAGACTTCTTTTTAAAAAAAAAAAAATATCTATGTTTTTGGAGGCCTAACTCACAAGATGTGTTCAGTTATCAAAGCAAATGATATTGAAAGTGGCTGACAGACCTCAAGTGATCAATTCACTCAGCTGATGTTCTAAATGCCAGGCAGGCACAGGTGGCCTAGCTAGAAAAGGGAATAAGTTTACAGTGCAGGGTCATGACTAAGTTATTTGTTCATCCCAGGGAAGGTGATCTGTGTCAGATTTGATATATATACATATTCCAAGCACTGATTCCACTCATGACTTTTTATGAAAATCAGATAGGTGAAAGAACAGCAGAGTTTAACAACAACTCAGATAAACCCACAGCCTTTAAGGGACAAAAGGATACCTGTTGGCAACTATTTTCTACCGATAGTTGCTGTTTTCCAAACTCACAGTTACCAACTGGTCCTTTTTTTCTGGCTAGTCAGGAGTTCTGTTCTCACTATTATTTTGTAGGTTTGTCACGCTTGTTCCTGAAGCCACTGCTCGTGCAAACTGCCTTGTGTGAGTGTGTGTGTGTAGTAGGTGTGAATGTGCAGGCATCCAAGCTGTGGATACCCAGCTGGTCTAATCCAGGGTTTTGCTGCTCTGTCGTGAACATCCCTGTCAGCTGTTACAGATGTGCTTGGGCAACTCGGATGTGTTTGGGGTGTGTGCATTAATTTGGCATCCAGTAGCTCAGATGGGACTAGAGCTTGTCAGAGTTACTGGATATAAGCAACTAGAAGTTTCCTTAATGATAGATGTGTCCAAGAAAGGGACTTAACAGTAAAATCAATATTGCCATTAATATTAATGTAATAAATGCACCTGCAACTGTGCAGAGCATATAGTAAATGGGTTTAGGTATAAGTGGAATTTAGTGCTTAATTCAGGGAATGTACTGTTAAAAGAAATATCTGTAGTTGTCCTAATGCCTCATGTACAATATTTTTCTGCTTCTGAGCACTTGAACTGTTTGTTACATGAGCCACTGAAGTTTTGAATACTTTCCCAGCTGAGGAGTTGGAAATGTATTTTTAATAGCAGACAAAGCTTAATGTACTGATAATTCAAGCAGCAATGTTGAAAAAAGGTGGTCTGACACTGGAAGAGTAAGAAAAAGCATTTTAGGAGAAGAGGCCTTAGGAAATATATGTATAACCTCTTTACAGAAGCGACCCTGATGAGATCAATGTGCTGCGCTGTATTTATATTGCTTCCAGTACAACACTGATATTCTGGTAAAAGATTGTAGGGAAAATCAGAGCAAATAGCTTTTCAGTGATTATTCTCTATCCTGAGTATGCAGGGTCATATGTTGTATCCAAATGCAATTTGTCTGCATTAGAAACATATAATTTTTTTACCTCCCTGAAATCAAGTAGTACCAATAGCAGGATTACATTTATTAAGCTGCAGTTAATGAGATTTGGAAGTGCTTAATGTAAAAATGTGGCATCATATATATTTCACTTAATTTGAAAAATATGTAAGAAAAAGGGTTGAGACTATTCACTGATGAGAACTAAAACCATCCCCTCTACCACTAGAATGAGGAAAACTGCCTATAGAGAAAAGCAATTTTAGTCACCTCTTGTGAAAAACACCCCTGCAAACTTTCCTGATAAAATGTTAACCACAGAAATCTTGAGACTTCTGGAAACCCAGAGGTTCACAAGAGCAAATACTGAAGAGCACCCAAACTTTCTGGGCTTACATGCTTGTCAAAGAGATGCACATGTCCTTCCCTTCAGGCTGAGCATTTTGATTCTTCAGTTCTCATCAGTTATAACTGTGTCTACATAGTAGGAATATTTTGGCTTTTCTAGTTTGGAGAAAAGGAGTCTGAGGGGTGACCCTGTTGCTCTCTAGAGGTGTCTGAGGAGGTGGAGAGTGGAGGGAGAGGTGCAGAGCTCTTTTCCCAGGTATCCAGTGACAGGACAAATGGGAATAGTTCAAAGCTATGCCAGGAGAGGTTCAGGCTGGACATTAGGAAATTTTGCTTCACTGAGAGGGTGGTAAACACCAGAAATTCCTGGAGGGGCATTCCTGTCAGTATTTAAGAGGCATTTGGACAAAGCCTTTAGTAACATGCTTTAGCTTTGGTCATCCTGAAGTGGTCAGTCAGTTGGACCAGAAGATCATTACAAGTCTCTTCCACCTGAAAATATTCTATCCTATTCTTAATGCATTGCCAATTAGTATATGTTAATAGGACATGATGTTTAGAAACAGATTGTCAGTTATTCTGGGGAGCCAGCAGCCACACCAATCACTTTTACTTTTATACATTTGATTGCTTATTTTAGTTTGTTGTGAGCCCTGTTAAGGTTGCATGGACTGAATGAAGTACACTAGGGATGCTTCCACAGTGCACCTTCCAGCCTGCTTCTTTTAGTCAGGAAGGTTTCGAAATCATGTGCTTTGAAATAATTTCACAGGCAAAAACAAAGTACAGAAAAAAGGTCATGCCATTTTCTTCAAAAGCACCCTTGAACCAAGCTAGAGAAACCATAGGTACAGCCCATATGATTTGGCTTCTTTTTACAACTAATATAGTGGCTTTGTTTTATTAGATTTCTTCCCCCCCACACCCCCTTAATAGATTTGAGACCTTTGATTAAAATTAATAATGGAATTAATTCCCTATTAGCCCCCAAAATTGTGACAAAACACTTGTTTGTTTCTTTGAGACAGGGAAATAGAACATATGGGTTTAATATATGCTTATTTTCTATTCCCCTCATCTTGTTGTTCATAATGAGGTCAAGGTGAAGCAAAAATTACTGCACTTTTCAGTAGGTATGCAGTTTTCCCTAGTTTTATGTTTTGTTGAATTTTTCTCCTCTTTTGTTCTTTTCTTTCTGCTGCCCTTATAGGAAACTAGTATAATTTTACCACAACGTGTTTTCCAAAGACATGTGCAATTTTGTATGCATACAAACCCCTAGATCTTCTTTTTTAATCCCCCTGTTTTGTTTGCAAGTCTACCTTATTTAGCTGAAGTCGATAATGTTTCTAAGGGAGGTGTGCATGCTGGAATATTACCTTTACATGCTAATTAATTGAATATGATAATGAGGGCATGATGACAAAGTCAAAGCAGAAGCTGAAAACAAGTAATCAGTCTAGTTCTTAACAAGTAAACTTACTTAATAGAGGCTGTGGGGAGTGTCTCTGCAAATTTAGTTTGCTTCATGTGAGTTGAGTTTTAGAGTGCAAGTCCCATGGGCCAAATCCTAGGACATAACACTGTATTTAGTCCTACTTTTCTGTAATAAAAGTGGTACACGTGGCTATAGAAGGAATGCTTCCTATGGATGGGTATCCAGGATCTCACAATCCTGGGACAGACTCTGTTGTGTAGGCCTTGATTCTGAGCTGTAAACAGAGATCTCACCTTGTGAAGAGTTAGAGAGCATGTACCACCTAACCTGAACTACTAAGAAGAAGGTCTGATAGACCTCATATTTCTATTGTACCTAATACTTACAAACAAAAAGAACTGGTTGGGATGTGAAGGTTGAGGATATAATTTGTTGCATGACTGTGATGTGGTGGTGCTCAGGTACTTTACAGGAGAAAAAAAGGTCAAAAGACAGTATCATAGTCCTTGACATCTAGAAAACAGACTGGTCTGCTAAATACTATTTAACCTCTTTATTAATGACCTGGATGACAAAGACGAAATGCACCCTCCTGTATGACTAGAGGATTGGAACTGTCCAGTGAGATAAGAAGGCTTGAAGGGTTTTATCCACCTGATAGAAGGGACTAAAGAAGACAGCCTGAAAAGTCAGCTTGTTCAGTGAATGGACAGAAGTCTGTGGGCACAAACTGAAATACACTAAATTCTGTTTCAGTGTAGGAAAACCTTTTTTAGTGTGAGGGTGGTAGAATACTGGAACGTGTTTTCTAAGTACTTTGTGGAATCTTCATCCTGGGAGACGTTCAAAACCTGATTGGACAACTGAGCAATTCCTCTGGGAGCTCCCTCTCTGAGCACGGCTTTTGAGGTGATCTCCAGGTCTGCCTTCCTACATTGACTGTTCTATGGATATTTTTGACCGTGCTGGGGTATGGAGCTTAATATTCAAAAGAACCCCAGCACTGTCAGTGATATCTGCCTCAATCACTTCTGTTTTCTTCCTCCCAAATACAGCAATTTGGATTACTGTTGAACTTTGAACCAGTCTAGTTATCCACCATATAACCTAGCCCAGGGAAGGAAGCAGTCTTGAAATGCTCATGAGATATATGCAAGTTTTGCAAGAGCAGTAGCTGGAAAATTCCTTGTACAGTGGTGTAACTCCTGTCATTGTATTCAAGTAGATCCCTTTGTATTTTGTACCACTGAAGCACTACCACTCTCTTGAACTCTTTTATGTCTTGGGAACTTTGGAACTGGAAATTCTTCAAGTTCAACAAACAGAAGAGCACAAATATAAATTTTATTTCACCCTCCAACTTCCACACCCCCTTTACATCTTACACTATTCCCCTAGCTGCTTATCAGCATGTTTAGGATGATCAAGTGCATGTCTTGCTTTCTGATTGAATTTTCTCCTCCACTCACTGTTGTGCATTACTTTTCTTCCTTTTTTCCTTCTGGTCCAGAATTGTTTCCTTAACACTGCTCTTTCATCATTATTGAAACACTTTGGGATGAAAGTTGCCACCATCATATATTTGCAAAGAATATTCTTATGCCTGCAGACTGCCTGTACTGCCTGCAACAGGCACACAGAACTGTCATTGCTTTGCTCTCGTTTCTTTTTGCACTTCAGTTTTTCAGTAGAAATATAAACTGTGTATTTTAGACAGTCTCAGTTGTACGGTTTCGTAAAGAAAAGGCTTGGTGTTGAAGCTTTAAATGTAACAAAGCCCTTAATCAGGCTATATATCTGTCATTTCATTCCCCTTTCATATAGGCTACGTAAAAAAAGAAGTTCTTATTTTAGTCTATACCTCACACTGTTCTTTGGTAAATGTGAGCTCTATGGAGCCCTCTTTATGCATATATTTATAAATACTCTTTATACCTCAAGCTACATACTGTGAGGGAAATGTCAGTCTCACCCCTACGGAATCTGTATGGGATGAAAGAGGTAATATTGTTAGGGTGTCAGCTTTTCCTTAGCAAATAACCTCAGTGGGATTTTTTGGTTACCAATGACCCTTAAAATTTGATAGTTTTGAAGTGAAAAAGTTACCACATAGGAATAGGGTGACATGACACAGGTAGCTCAGTGTTGTCTGTCAAAATCTGCTACCAGCAGCAAGATTTGAGAGAACTGCAGATGAGGAAAGAAAAAAAACCCCCAAAAAAACACTTGTTTGATTTTCTTCTTCTCATAATTCTATGTCAGTAAGCAATTAAGAAAATGAAAGGACTTGTATGCTGACTTACTTTTAAAATATAGTCATGTCTTAAACTCTCATGTGAACACTTCTAATTTCATTGAAGATAGCCAAATTACGGTCATATAAATTGAGAATACTCTTGCCTTGCATTATAGAAATTATTTTGGTAAATAAAGCATGAGACTGCGTGCAGTCAGAAATAGAGCATGTAGAAATTTTTGCAACTAGGAATTTATTTTCAGCAAAGAATATTTGCCAGGAGTTCTCTCCTAAACCATCTTCAGTGAAGAATTCTTGATGTTATTCCTGGCTTTTACACATTTTCTCAAAAATATCCACAAGCTGTTCCATCTCCGTCTTTTTTTTTTTTTTTTTTTTTTTTTTTTGGTGATCAGTGGAGAAAAATTGAGAATATACACCTATAACTCATGGATACTGAGTTATATTTCTTAATACTTCATCTGAAAACCAAACTCTCCAGCATACATTAGACCTAAGTTTAAGGTATGACATATTTGGACTCCTAGAGTAGAGATCCGAGAGTTTTTTAGAATGGACGAAAATAGAAAGGAAAAAGTATGTGTGTATGACTGGATGAATGGATTAGATTAACAACTTGAGAAATGAATGTGAAAAGCAGACCAGTAAATGAAGGAGAAAGAATGACAACATTTGAGGGGCAAGGTGCAGAAGAATGGAATGGATAATGAGCAAGCAGAAAGCAGATAAAATGAGCACTGCTCTATGGAAACCACTTTTTGTGTCTGGAGTTTACTTCCCTTAGAAGCCCGTGTAGCATAATTTAGATCCCAATAACTGTAAGTATCATTACAATTAATTTCTTAATTAAAATAATACAGTACCCACTTGTAGCCCTTCTCAGAGCTGAGCAGTATCAGTGAAGTGGACTGTCTTCAGAATTATGGTATTAAGCATTTGCAAACACCTATCTGGTGAGCAAGATTAAATAAATAAATGTATAAACACACCCCCAAGCTTAGCAAGAATTTAATTAAAACTTCTTCAGAAGTTTCTTTACAGTTGAAAAGGACTCCAGAGTATTCTCCTAGGGCTAGATTCATTCCCTTTCTTTGTGTTCAAGGAGCCAGCCACCACAGATCAGAAAACCAACAACCACCCCCACAAAATCAATCCTATTCCTAACACTGCTGGTCCGATGATATATGTTTCACTGGGAGCAGAATCTCACTTTAAATATAACAGTTTTTTTCCCAACTCTTTCTTCCTCACTGGCCTCTGTGTGAAACAGCCCATAGAGTAATTTAAAAGGCTTAAAAGTGAGTTGTGCATGTGGGTCAAATCAAAAACGAAGATCTGGATGAGGTTGAGATACTGGCAAGTGTTTTGTGCCTTTCAAAACAAGATTTCAGTAAGACTATTATAATTCTTAAATATGCTATGGAGTAGCAGCACTGTATGAATTGTTTTAAAAAGGTCGATAGGACTTCGTAGAGGCAAGATTGTAAATTGTTCTTTCCCCTTCAAGAGTCTGGGAATGATTTTTCTGCTTTGCAAATATGAGGCATGCTCAGAATAAATAGACATGCAAGTAAACAAGAACTTCTAACTTAAAGGGGGAAAAAAAAGGCAGCCCAGTCAGAGCCATTTTATTGATGATGGTTTGCAGTGAGTACAATAGCCTGGTGTCTTCAGCAAAGGACCTACTTAGTCTACCTAAAAATATATGTGATGTCATTTGTCAAAAGATATAGATATGTGTTTCATTTAGCTTGTTTTGTTTTGTTTCTGTTTAGGGGTTTTTTGGGTTTTTTTTTGAGTAAGCTAAGCTTCAGCAATTGTTATGAGGGAAATGTATTTTAAAAAAAAAATTAACTGTAGGGTAAAGTTGAACAATTTTGCAACCACAGTTTGGTTGTCAACTGAAGTCTTATTGTCAGATGTTGCTGTCCAAAGAACTTATTTCAAAACAGCAAAATAAAATAGGTTATTTTGGGTTGGCCCTTGTAGAGCTATCGAGTTTTACAGCCAAATGTAAAATGTCTGTTTTGGCACGTAATGCTGTCCTTGGATTGTGGTACCTTCTTTCTTTATTATTCAAGGTGTGTTCTTGCTTTTTGGACAAAGTTTTAGATTCTCTGTTTTGTTTCACAATGGAATTCCATCTTTCCTCACTGAGGTCTACCAACTGAGTTAAATTTGACTATTCTCATGATCACTTTTGAATTTTCTATCATTTATTAGCTTCCTCTTACCTTTCAACATCCTGTAATTTTTTCAAAACTATCTTTGCTAGTATATGGGATAGGAGGAGGAAAGCACTGCAATTAGAGTAATATCTTTTTCCACTTGATAAAAGTAAGGGGATAACAGTGAGGAAGAAAGACTTGGTCTCTGGGAAGGCACTTTCACTTGCTCACCCATGAAGTCAGTCAGGAATTACACAACTCAGCAGTGGCTCTGGGAGGATCTTCCTGAAATTTTAAACCTTTTAGCATATACAGAAGATACTGATCTGATTTTACACATGCAGCAGAATAGATGCTCTGTATGTAGTTATTGGGAAGCAAGAGAAATGCTGTGAAAACCAACGTGTGGCAGAAGCACCCTTGGAGGATGGAGATGACAACTTTATGTGCAGCAGCTTCTCTCTCGCTTCTCAGTTCCAGGTGCCAGGCACAGCTGACATCCAGAGTGGAAAACTGCATTTGAACAGGTGCCAAGGAATTTCTACCCCTCTCCCACCACCCCATTGTGTCAGCTGTGTTATCTTACCTGTTGTTGCAGGTGTGCTGCCCATCATGTGGCTTTGCTGGAGGGAATGATTCCAAGCAGAGTGGCTCAATAATTGGACACCACAGTCACTTTCTAGTATATCCATCCCTGCTCCAACATATGTTGTACAGCTTGAGGGGGGAAAAACATACACATAAACAAAAAACCCAAACAAACAAACCACAGCAACCCCACACACACATAAAAAGAAAAGCTGATGCCTAGTAATTCAAGTAAACTATCAAAGTCATATTTTTCAGACTAGAGGGGGTACATTTTCTGGCATTCAATCTTTTTTTCATAGAAAGCTTGGGCTTTTCAGCATTAGCACTTAGCATTAGTGAAGCTAATTAAAGGTATTATATTTACTTGTTTGAGTGATCTAGCTCCATCATTTAAGTATGGTATTTCTACAGCTGTGTCGTATTGGCGGATGCAGAATGTGAAAATGTGAATAAAACTACACTTCCATGAAGTAACACAAGCTAAAATAAGACCAAATCGTGACCAAAGCTGTCTTTTCATTGTAGCTCTGAATGCAGACACTGTCATTGAAAACAATCCTGCCACCTCTAAAATAGAGCAGCAGCTTTTTATAGGCAAGTGACTTCACAAATGATCATGGTGCTTAAAATTGCAAATCTGGTGGCTGTTTAGATGCCCAAGGATATCCCACACCTCCACCTGCTGCTGCTGCAGAAGAGCAGGAAATCAGGCTCTGTGCTGGAATGTCTTGTCTACACTTGGGCACTTAAAATGGTACCTGATGCTTGTGTTTAAGTACATGAATCACTCCCTTGGTGTAAGGCTCAGCGTTGCATTTCTAGTTCCAAATCAATAATATAGGAGTTTATTTGCAATGTATTGCACTCAGCTCCCTTTTCAGCTGGGTAATCTCTTATATTTTATTATTATCTTTAAAAATTGTGTGAAACAATTGTAAAAAGAAGGAGAAGGAGGTCTAGTTCCCCGTTTATGTTTTTACTTTTATGGGGGGAAAAAAGGTAAATTAAATGATGCATCTGATGGAAAGAACAGGCAGTTGGACAATGCTATACATTGAACAGACCTGACTCTGTTAAATTTCCAAGGCAGATGTTCAATGAATCTCTTTCACTGGGTTTATGCATCTGATGCTGAACATCTACATATAAATGAATCTCCAACATAATTAAAATGAAATTTATTGTTGGTAGCAGCATGGCATAGTAGATTTTGGTAGACAATCAAAATTAAGAAGGCTAAGTTAAATAGTGAACTGCAAAGATAGATGAATTTTTATAATCTCTTTCCCAGTGACTCATGCCCTTTCTACCACTTATTAAATTTATTTTTTTAATGAACCTGTTGTTCTTCCTTCTGCGTTTTTCCTTTTGCTTCCTGCACATGTGTGCCCTTTCTCTGGTATTCCTATCCTGAAACACTCCTGAGTTTCTGTGGTAATTTGTCTCTGTAGAGGTGCTCTAATAATGATGGGAGGATCATGAACTCTATTTTCTATGGCTGGTGTTACCTAAATGTGTTTCTTTTAAATACATTAAGTGTAACCTAACTATATCTATTAGATAGTCCTCTATAATGTGTCTTACTGAGATTTTTATAGTGGAATCATTAATTAGCAGAGAAAATTAACGAGATTGTTTGAAGAAAAATGTTACTTCTTTTGCCTAGGAAGAGTACAACAGGTTTTACAACCTGTAAACATATGATGTTTATGACAAAATTTTTTCCCCTCATCTCTCTCTTTCTCTCAACTGGATGTAGCACTTCTTTAAAGACATCCTGCAAAACGTTTATCACAGGCTTTGAAAATCCCCATACATTTCCATTTTGAACAGAGTATTTAGATTTCTAATAGTCTTATACTAGTTAAGTACACTAAGGCTCTACTGGCTGAATTCTGGATGCAGGATTTGTAAGGAGTGACAGCTGAGTTCCTCGTGGGTCCTGCATCCAGAATATTTAATGTGCCAAAATGCCTTAAACATCTTCACTGATGTTTAAAAAAAAGGTAAAACTTCGAGTCTGCACATGGCAGGATTTCCCTCCTTCTCTTGAAAAAAGGAAAAAAGAAGATGGTGATGGTGGGAACATCTCGTGATCCAGCAAATGCACATACAACTAAACACTCATTTTATTGGAGGTCTTTGGAATCACAGATGTAAGAAGGGCACTTTAATGGACTAGCACTAAGGAAAAATGAAATCTTATTAAGCATACTATAGCCTTATCACCATCATATTCAATGTTCTTGAACATTCTTTGATCTCTTTAAATGTATGTTATACTTACATGTTTGTTTTATTTTTGACAGTCATATATTAATAAGTTGTCTTCTATGGAATAAGGAATATTTTTGCCTGAATATTCTTTATTTTAATTTCTTATTATTTTAATCTTTATACTTCATGTTTCTTTGGCTTACTTGCACATATCTTGGACAAAGGCGGTGAGCTCAATGTGAGCCTTCAGTCAGGCTTTACAGTTTTTACCTTTGGAAAAGATTTCGTTCACTTATCCTGACAAATATTTGCTAATAATGCAACAGTGACCATATAGCTTACAATTTGTTTCTGTCATCTGGCAAGGGAGCTGTTTGAGGAAAAACAGTTAAAATATCACTGCCCACTAAGTGCTTATAAATGTAATCAGTGGCACTGTGGAGTATTTCTACCTCTGTTAAGTGCCGACTTTATTACTAATATGGCTGGAATATCACTAGATATTTACTGACACATACAAAGGTGGGCTGCACCTTTGTTATATTGCACAAGACCCCATAGAATTATTTAGGTCTCTGCAAGTCATTAAAAGACTTTTATAGACTGAAAGAGAAAAGAAAAAATCTATAGATTGAGTAACTGATTTTCAGGAGCGTTACTGGGATATGTAGTGAGTGCAGTTTTATGATCCCCTTGTCTGCCTCCTCTCCTGATTTACTCCATTTTATAGTCCTATAATTCATACTTAGATAAAAAAGACAGTTTTTAATTAAAGCTCCTTTTTTAACATCAAGAAAGAAGTGTTTTAAGATGTTTGTGCAGAAGAGATTCACGAGAGACAAGGGAAAGGGAGGAGTAGAAATTGGCTTAGAATTTCTAGGTGAGGCAGTCTTTTTAGAGAATCCAATTAGTGATTGTTAGTAATGCTATTATTTATTACTGATTTAGGGGCCTTTGCTTTGGGATACCTATTTTATAAATACCAGAAGCAGAAAATATTTTATAGGATGGAGAAGACAAAAAGAGAGTGGGAGAGAAAAGTGAGGTAGAGAGAGGAAAGGTAATCCAACAGAAAATCAGCATTTAAAATGTAAAGCCAGAATTAGAGTCAGGTCACAGAATCACAGAATGGGTAAGGAAGAGACAACAGTGGGTTATCTGGTCCAGCCTCCCTGGTCAAGAAGGGTCATCCTAGAGAACATGACACAGGATTGTGTCCAGACAGTTCTTCAATATCTCCACAGAGGGAGATCGCATAGCCTCTCTGGGCAATTGCTTCCAGTGTGTGGTCACCTGCACAGTAAAGAAGTTCTTTCTCATGCTCAGGTGGAACTTCCTGTGGTTCAGTTTCTGTCCATCATCTTGTGTCCTATTGCTCGGCACCACTGAGGAGAGCCTGATTCATCCTCTTGACACCTTCCCCTCAGATATCAATGAGATCCCCTCTCAATCATCTCTTCTTGAGGCTGAACTGGCCCAGCTCCCTCAGCCTTTCATCATAGGAGGAGGACCTGTCGAGGTCCTTCTGAGGGACTGCACAGCACCCTGGGGGTATCAGCCACCCCTCCCAGCTTTGTGTTTTCCAGCTCCTGGTACCCTCTGTCAGAGCTGCTGGAATCCCTATTTTAAGTCCTGATGAGTTATCAGTATTCAGAAGGAACAGAATTTTTTAGTGGGAAGGAAGCCCATTAATAACAAATGAGGAGATGAGATCAGCTATTTTTTGCAAAATTGCTGAATTACCAGATTTGTTTTCAACTTGATCATGTAACTAGATGAGTGACAGAAAAAGTTGTGAGCAAAGTATAAATAACTAAATTGAGAGTATCTCTGTTGGAAAAATAAAAAAAATCAACAGTCCAAAAATTGTTTATTTACAATATATAGATCTAGCACTTTGTGCACAAATAGGCAGTGGCAATATAGGTAATGCATGTAATGAAACAATAGGAACTAACTGTTAAAAACAAGAGAAATTAATGTCTCACTGTCAGGACTTCCATTCCCAAGAGAGACACGTTGACAACTTAAAGGAAATTCTCATTCACCACTACCTATGCTCAGTCTCTGTGGAAATAGAGAGACAGTAATCCTGCAATAACTAGAAGGAGGATAAAAAAATATCTTAAGTAATATAGTAAATTAGAGGTTATGAAAAATAAAACAGGTAAAATATAGTCTATATCAATACAGAAAACTAAAAATACCCTTAAAACTATTTACAGGCAAACTTACTAATACTTGCCCCTTCCTCACTGGTAGGCCACAGTGTTACCCCTCTGGTTTGGTGCACTGGGAGCTCTTTCTCTTGGCTGTTTCCCCCCATCCTGCTTCCTTCTCCCAGCTGAACCTGCCAGTCCCTGCTGGGGCCATCAGGCTGTGCTAAAGGTGCTCACAGCCAGGACTCCAGATCCCTGATTTCTTTTGGATGACAAAACCTAGAAGGTTTTTACAAACCAATGTGGAAGTGGGTCTCAGTTCCTGGAAAGCTGATTATTGAAAGCTGACAGAGGTGTTTTGTTTATAGAGTTTTGTACCTGAATTTTTGAAGTCTGCAAGATGTGGCTCACTGTCCCCTTGAAAAATCAGTAATATTGAGGCAAAAATAGTAAGAGGTTTTCATTGCTGTGTTTGATGAAATAGGTTTTGGCATAGAATGCTACTTTAGATTTCATTATTTATGTGATTTTTATCTTGTCAAGCTTAATTTGCAGTATTGTTAATCTTTAAAGGATTTAGTGCTGCCTGGGAAGTCTTGGAAATGTTATGTAAAAAGAAGAAAATTATGTTGCCGTTGTTACTTCCCCTTAACAGTGACGTGTCCATAGAATAGCATTTAACTATTCTAGTGAAAGATTTACACCTCAGGGAATATGTTAAAATCAGGTTGGGAGTGATTGCTCCTATTGTCACTCTGGTGCCCTGGACATGCAGTCAGACCAGATTCTGCATGAATTAAAATCTCTGGGTGTCATTCCTTTGCCTCCTCCATCAGACCAAATTACTGTGGATCTTACAGACCAAAGGCACTGTTGTAGTCCTTTGCAGATCAAATTCAGTTATTTTTTCTGCACTGTTCCTCTGTAGATGATCTCAGAGGAGAAAGAGAGACAGTTCCATCCATAACTTTTCCACCTCTCTGCTGACAGTTTTGGGAAGGGGAGGCTGTGCTGAAAATGCTTAATCTTTCTGCATCTGCTAGTGCACTTCTGAAAACAGGGACTCAAAATTTTAAGCATGTGGCACAGTAAAAAATATCTGTGACTCCTGTTGACCTTAATTCTGTACCCGCTGCTTATATAGGTAGAATTTATTTGGATTAAAAAGTGTTGTCTCCTGCCTTTGGCCACGAAGAAATCACCTAGTTTCTTCTTTTACTTGTACTTCAAGCACAACAGGTTTGACAAATTCACATTTAGCAAAAGAACTGCCTTGAAAACGTGAATGGGATTGTTATGTCTGCTGTGCACTCCTGGAAGTTTTTTCTATGACTGTGCAAGAGAGAGGCACGTTATGCTCATAGAATGATTGAGGATGATGGGTTTGAAGGGACCTAAAAGATCATCTAGTTCCAACCCCCTGACATGGGCAGGGGACATTCCACTCGGCCAGATTGCTCAAAGCCCCATCCAGCCTGGCCATGAACACTTCCAGGGATGGGGCATCCACAGCTTCTCTGTGTCAATGCCTCACCACCCTCACAGGGAAGAATTTCTTGCTATACCTGCCCTCTTTCAGTTTGGAGCCATTCCCTTTTGTCCTATCACTACATACCCTTGGAACAAGTCCCTCTCTATTTCTGGTACTGGAAGGCTGCCCTGGTGATTTCTCTAGCCTGAACAACCCCAAATCTCTCATCCTGTCTCCTTGGGAGAGGTGCTCCACCCCTCTGATCATCTTTGTGGCCCTCCTCTGGACTCACTGAAGCAGGTCCACGTCCTTTCTTATGCTGAGTGCCCCAGAGCTCAGCACAGTCCTCTAAAGCCTTATTTTACATGTGTTTTGGAATGTATTTTGGCACTAAATATTTTGACTGCTGGCAAGAGTCAAAACTAGACGTTGAAAGGTCATTATGGAAATGTACTTAGAAGAAGGTGTTTTATTGCTCTACTTGAAAAATATCAATAGTTGTGCTGAGTAACAGTTGTTAACCTAAGTTTTGCAGATATGTAAGATTTTCTCTTGATAAATCCCATTTTTACATGACCATTAAGTGCAGTGATTGTAATGGAGGTTTTGCCAGAGGCAGTTGATTTCACTAAGGCCAGACTTCCACATATTTGCCTCAGGGCATAATTTTAACCATTAAGCTAACAATGCCAACTTTACTAAGCCTCTATTCAAATAATCAGCAAGTTTGTTTGAATAATTTTGTTTGATTTTTTCTTTTTTCTTTTTTTTTTTTTTTTTTGAGCAGTTGAAAACCTTATGCTGAAACTTAATCTACTGGATGTCCTGAGGCTGTGCACAGCAGTCTTTGTCTAGAATTGGAATCATAGTCTCAAAATGCAGGCTGATTTTCCTATTTTAATGTTATGCTTTGCACTATACTTTAAGCTCCAGGAAGAAGGACTGATTGTAACTTGTTCTCAGTACCAGAATATCTATTGTGAGACTGAGCTGTGTGAAGGGGGGAGAAAAACCCCAACAAACAAACAAAGCGTTTTCATACCTTAGATTGTTATTTTTAAGTAAGAAATAATCAAAATATCTGAATTCTAATCAAGCCATAAACAGGTTTTCTTTATTTTAGAAGTAATAGAGAATATAAAAGAAGGAAGAAGATTAGCTACCTTCCTACTGATGTTTTTTCTTCCTTGAGGGCTAAGGGATATTGGCTTTAATGTCCATAAGAGCTCAAGTATAACTTACATAGTTTGTGTATCAGCTTTGTTCTGCATTTTTCATAAAGATTAATACCTTTGTACTCTAGACTTGGAGCAAGGGAGAAGGAAAGAGGAATGATTGAAGATGATTATGAACAGAAAACTATCATTTAGAGAGCCATTTTTCTAAGGCTTAGCCCTCAAGTGCCTCACTGAAAAGCACAATTTATATAAAATTTGTCTGAATGACCTAGTGATTCCTGTGACCCATTCTAAGAGCACTAAGTAAACATTCATATATCTGTAATATTGGTTTTTTGTTGTTTTAAATCTGTTGCTTGTTAGATTAAATGTTGTACTGTTACTAAGAAAAAGATTTCTTAGCTGAAAAAAAGCACGTAAGAACTAGACAGTCAGATATGGGACTTCTTCCTGCATTTTTTTTTCAATTTTTCTTTTCTCCTATCAGAAGAGAGTTTCTAAGCAAGATATGGTTCTATATAGTTAACAAATCTCAGTGGCTTTTTCTTCCAAGACCTTCTTCATCCCTTGAACCCATAAAAAATTGAGTAGCTACAGTATCCTTTGGGAGAGGAAAAAAAGGGTTTTTTTTTAAAGTTCTGGAACAATTTAAACAAGCAGAAAAACCAAAACAAAAAGCAAAACCAAAACCCCAAACAAACAAAAAAACCCCAAGACCAGTCAGAACATCCGTAAATCCAGAATTTACTTACTGAGCTTTGGATTTTAATATGGCTTCTACTAGCTTCTTTTGACTTTTATCTTTTACTCTTCTCATTGGAGGCACAGTGAACAGTTAATGCTTAGCCAGCCTGTGCTGTAGATCAGTTCTAATAAGTGTTTTGCAGCAGCCTAATTTGATACCTCCAACATTTGTTTCTGCATGGTGAACTGACCTGTTATTCAAAAAATCAACTTGTGCTTGAAGTTACCCAGTACTTTTGCTTAAGCAACTGGTGGATTCTATCCAGAATTGCAAAACTCAGAAATTTTGGAGCTATTGAAATCAGTGGGTAAATATTCACTCGTTAGAGCCAGGGCTCCTTAGAGAGTTATGTCTGATTCATAAATGTGTAGAGATCAGAATGAGAATGAAAGAGATCTTCCTTTGGCACTACCAGAGCTCTTTTTGCAGTTACAAGGTAGCAAATTCCACCTCTGCCTTCCTTTCTCATGGCCATTTTAATGTAATGTAGGTGAATTAGCTAAACTGATTGATCTAATGAAGTGCTATACAATACACTCAAGAACTCGACTCTGTTTGCCTAATGAAGTGTCAATACGTCTCAAATGGTCCCACAAATGATTTAAAGAAATTGTCAGATTTAGTCAAAAAAGCATCCAATGATTTACGCTATTGTATAAAGCTCTTAATCATTTAACTATTGGAGTGCTTCAAATCTCTCATCATTTTTTTCAGCTACTTATCCTGATGCATGTACTAATGTCTAATTTGCTAATTAGAGGAAGAAGATTGCTGTGCTTTGACAGGCAAGGCCAAAAATGGATTCTATCCATAAAAGAAGTCACAGAGGTAACAAAAAAAACAATTTGCAAAGGAGGAAATAAAGCATAAATAAGGCCATCAGTTGCAAGACTGAAAATTTACAGTTAGGCATAATTTATTATAAAAGATTAAAATAAATGCAGAGTCATCTCAAATGCATACAAATACAGAAGAAAATCCTAATAAGCTTCAAAAAAAAGCTTCATAGAAACTCCTTTTCACAGCAGTTTTAATAGGTTCCTACGTTAAACAATCTGCTTCAAAAATGAGGACAACCTCATTATATAATCTGCCTTAAGAGAAAAATACTAGGAATTCCTTACTCATTACTTCAGAGTGATAAAATGAAGGACAACACATCATGAAAGACTACCAGAAGAACTGTTAATAAAGCAGGGCTATAAAAAAAAAGAGAGGCAAGTGATGAAACATCTTAAAAGCCTCACAGTTTTTTGTAAGGATCTGACAAAGCAGAGAAACTACTCATTAAAAGGAGAACATGTGATTTTGTTAATTTTACAAGAGCCCACAGACTCTGACAGACATACTTTTATAATCGCAGAAGCAACCAAAGCTTTGCATGTCTAATTTTCTTTGTCACGTGATCAGAAAGAAACTTCATGGTGTTAACAGTCCAGATAGTTATTATGGCTAAATTGCAGAAGAATTATGTGAAAATCACAAAGTAAAATCTGAGATAATAACACTGGTATTTATTCTGTGAGATTAGCTTCAAAATAAATTCAAACATCATAGTGTAATAAAACTTAAATTGCAATGAATTACAATATAGATAGTATATCACATTAATTTTAATACGTTGAAATTTTAATCAGAAATAATTGGACTTTCAATAGAGAAGTAAATGAAGTTGCTGAACCAAAAGGAAATTAACAATGACTGCAAGTGAAATAAACTGTGCAGATTTGGAAGGTCCTGATTTATTGAGGTGGGAACTGCTTCTAAGACCATTAACATAAAGATTTAATTAACGTGTCATGATTTTTACCAGATAGTACAAAGAGTTAGAAAACAATAAAAAGATAGCATTTTATTTTGATAGTGGAAATCAATATGAAAATTGCAAGAGAAGCGATCTCACATTACAAGCCTAGACATTAATAAACTTAGCTATTGATAACAATCAAGAAACAACAAAAGTTGCTAATAAGCATCACAATTGTGGTTATTTCAAGCATGAAAACCTGTTGCCTTTCAGATGATGAAATCTTTGTCTCTCGGAGAAGGTAACGTGTCCAGGAAATATTTTCCTTACCTTTTTGTTTCTGAGCTTTCTGGTGTACAGTGCACCATATTCCTGAATATCTGTCCTTTGAACAGCAGCCAGATGACGCTAGCATTGCTACTTCCATGTTTCATCTTCTTTCTGTAGTCTGCATGGTTTATAGCATGACTCAGAAAGCATTTAAGAAACTTTTAATACATCTCTGCATAATGTGATACTGTCTTAAAAGCGACCCACTGCTTTTGTAAAAATGATCATGGATGATGTGTTGGGATTATGTGTTACGTTACCACACCAGTACAGATTAATGGACAAGGATGGGAAAAGTGACTTCTTGGGTAAGAGCTCTCAAATATAATTCCTGATTTTAAAAGAATTCCATGTAAGGCTCAGTAAAAGTTGCATGCTTCCAGTGTTACTCCAAATCCTTGTAGCTCTCACACTGTTTCTGAGGACCCTGTAAGCAACAAGATAAATAGGAAGAGATAGATTGATTTTTATCTATTAATATTCTGTAGGCACAAACATAAACAAGAAATCCTACCCTCCCTCCTTTTTCATTAACTTCAAAATACCAGAGAGTTTGAAAACTACAACTCTTGCTTGTTCAGAGTGGAGAACTTCGAGTTACAACTCTCCCACCCACCAGTGAATTTTCGATGTTCCCTTTATCACATGTGAATGCTGTAGAAGACAAACCAATCGTTTATGTTCTAGAATCTAACCCTTTCTACAGTAATTTATGCATTTTAATTCCCTCAGTATTCAAAGAAAGTGTGCAAGAAATGAACCTGAAGGCTTTTGAGTCTCAGTTTGTGAATGAGATGTGAAGAGCAGCCTCCTCACCCACGGTGCCTGTGTCCCAAGCACATTTGCAGCCTCTTTTCTTTCAGCACTGGGAAGGTGAAAGAGAGTAGCACTTTCCTGTGGGGCTTCTTGGGTAAGATGTCAGAAATCAGAGTAGTCTGTCATGTTGTCCTTTGGATTCCCCAGATGCCTAACAAAGACATACTTGGAAACAAAAAGAAATCTCGTCTTGAAGTGTGGCTGCTCCTGATGGGAACTGTGAACTTCTAGACGTTGTCATTTTTCAAGGTTCATTGTCAGCCTGTTGCTGTTCAACAGACAATTTGGGACAACAAAACAGAAAGCTAAGGCTCCATAAGAGTAGGTAAGTCACTGTAACGTGAGTGGATCCTCTTTTCTGTGTATGACATTATCAGTTCTGTAGGAAAAAGCTGCTAAGCACGGCCCTGTCATTGCAAATGCTGAAGTCTTTCAAGTATGTTTTATCAGATGTTCTCTCAGGGTACAAAGAGCACATGTTAGGATTACTGAAGATATTCCTTTTCATCAAAACAGTAAACAAAAAAACCTCCCAAACAAATACATCAACCAAGTGAATAAATCATACTCCTAACTTGCCAGCCGGACAAAACATTTTAGTATTCTTTTTCCCCCATTCAGTTTTTCTGTATGTCTATGTTTATCACAAATATGGTGCTTAAACTACATAAGCCTGGATATCTCCTGTTTTCCTTCTCTTTATTATTGTAGCTGAAAGTAATTTATATGGAAACAAGTAGTTCAAATATAAACCATGACACTGAAACTCAAGAAATCTTCTGAGATGCAGGATTTTTTTATCTCCAGGTTTCCTCCTCTCTTTACTTTCTGCATTGTAAGGCTGTGGTTGCACTCTTTTAGCATCATAAAAGCAGTGGTGAAATGGAAAGATAGTGGATTATGACATAATAAACATCTTGAAACCAATATAATTTCTTAAATGAATAATTTATTGTTAATTATTGAATTCTAAAGCTATTCTATTGAGTCTTAAGAAAAAAAAAAAAGTTCTATTATTAGGGTCCAGTACAAAGGTTCAAGATGTTAACAACTCACTATTGAGGCTCTTTAAGAGTGATCTTAACATATACAACTTATACATTATAATTAACTTCTGGCTCACAGTCAGAGGCAAGAAGATGTATGAAGGATTCTGAAGTGACCAGAAAAATGGTTGAATAGCTTAACCTGACCTTTGCACAGGGAGAGCTCTGAGTCCCAGGATGTGCCTGGTGTTATAGAATTGCAACTGTATGAGGTCTCCCCTTTCTGACTGCTTTTACAGTGGACCTGAATGGGTTATGTGGGACACTTCAGGTCAAATTCATGCCTTTACCCCGGAGTACAGCTGAGGTGGAGGCACCAATATCTGAAGGTAATTGCTCAGCTACTGCAGCCAAATGCCATCGGCACACAAAATTGTTGATTTATGTCACACAAAGGCAGCGTGGAAAGAAAGCACCTGGGTCAAGTGTGCTTTTTCAATTTTTTTTCCCCTTTACTTTCTTCCTGGGTTCAGTCACAAGAAATGATACAGAGCCAGCCTGAAGAGTGGAACTGAATGTTTGTGGGAAGACTGTCAATTTTAAAGCAGACTCAGGTGTAGATATAATGGCCATATCAGAAAAGACTTTCACTCCTCTCACAGCTGAACCAACTGTGGCTACTCCAAGTAACCCTAGAGGTAGCATAAACACAAAGTGGAAAAGACATCTTTAATACTTAGGCTTAGGAGACTTTAGACTGAAATTTTCCTTCACCAGAACACTTACTACTTTCTTGATTAAAAGAATGAAGGAAAATTTTGGAGAGAGTACAGTTTTTACCTGTTGTGACTGATGCATTGTTTTACCAAAACTAGTATTTTAAAGTTGACCTAAGTTTCTTCCATTTTTGTAAAATTTAACTACCTACATATTAAAAAACTAGAAGCTATGAAACCACAGCAGGTGCTTTGTATTTATCTTATGGATAAATTAGTTTGCTCTGTGTGTTAACGTAACTGTGAGGCATTTTCTTACCATTCCCAAAAGACAGAGTAAGGATTGATTTATGGCTGTAACATTACATAACATACATGTATGTTCTAAGCCTTCAGAAAGTGTTGATTATTTCCTCCCTTCAAATATGGAATATTGATCACTCTTTCCTAGTATTCCTTCAAGTATTAATAATGCTGCTTTTAATTAAAACAACACATTTTGGATAAAACTGAGGGTGTAGAGATCAGATATGACTTCCCTTCTCTAGTTATCTTCCAGGTATTATTAAGACTTTATGAGGGAAGAATTAAACAGAAAGTAGGGTTTAGTTCTATTATAAATGTGAATCACATCATTAGGAGATAATACTATATTATTTTTCTGAATTGAAAATGAACATGATCACCTTAGCAGGCTCCTTTTGATGCAGTATTTAAAATGATAAGTGAAGTATGTGTTAGGAATAAAATAGAACCACAGGTGGTGTTTTGGTTTCCCCATCCTGCACTTCAAATACCAAGAGTAAATTAATAGATAAAAAAATTTACCTGAACTTTGGAAAAGACTGTGTGAATTGCTAAAATATTTAGTTCCCTCATTTGACTCTGAATTGGAAACTTCAACTCATAAATCACATATCCCAAAACATTAAGGTTTTAAGTTAAATGTTACCAATTGTTCTCATCATGCATTTGCTTCTAATCAGTGGTAAAACCAAGACAGGCTGAGAAGTCTGTATAAAATCCTAGCATAAATTAATAGATTTAATGAACCCTTTTCAGCTGGTTTATGGAGGATATTTTTTTTTTTCATTCTCAGGTTCAGGGTGCACTTGGTTGTTAACATTTATGTGAGCACATGTGGGTGGGCTGTCCCACGCTTGCCAAGGCAGGTGTAGCTCGTGCAGCTGTAGCCCTGGAGCCGTGGGGAAGGTCTCGGAGCCAGCGGGGTTCTGCTTGTTCGACAAAGCGACTCCGTGTGCTTCTCCACCAAACACTGAAACGAATTTTAGAAGTCAGATAGATGACAAGCAGGGGAGCGTGCTGTCCTCCCCACTTTGCCACCGTGGTGCTGAGTCTCAGGGGAGCACAGATGACTTAGCGGAGCTGGGAAAGAAAATGTGTGGCAGAGCTGATTGCTGGCATGAGTGTAGTGTGCAATACATCAACAGCAAAAGCATCAGTGCTCTGTGTTCTGTGGCCTTCCCCTTTGACTGGGAACTGTCTGCCTCTCTCTTGTTAAGGCTGGAAGACTGGGATTCTTGCCTTCTGCAGGAATTAGTGTCAGCTGGACTCCAAGCAATGGCTGGCATTGCCTTCCGTGCATTCACTGGAGATCCAGCCGATCACCTCCTTGAGAACACATGGTGATCAAAAGCCTGAATAACCAAAGTCTTGATTCAGAATTTCCTATCTGGTAAGTAAAGAGCTGACATTATGTCAGTGGCTTGACTAGACTAGGTCTCATTAAAGTGATTATTGTCATGTAATGATTAGGGTTGATTACATTTGCAGGCGCCGTGAGATGTCTGGCTGCTGCTTGGAGATAGGAAATAAGTTGTACAAAGGTAAGCCTTGCTTAATGAAAAAGTAGAGTTTGAAATAGTGTACAGAGGAGTAAAAAGGGCATTTATGCAAAAGGCAATGATTTGAATGTGTGTAGAGCTGGAAAAGATATGAAGATAGATGAAAATAAGTATGTGAATTTGTTCTGAAAAAAAAAATTTAAGGATGGCAGCTTCTATATCAGTTGTAACAACACGATTTACGCTTTAAGAATTCCATTCATATTTATTGTCATCTACTTGTATGTCTTTTTCTAGTATGAAATATTGCATTTTTTTTTCTCAACTGTTCCCTGTAATAAAGCATTTGCCATGGTATTACAAGATAATAATAGCTGTCTCTGACAATGCATCTCTCTCACTCTACATGTTTTCTAGGTGTTTTATTTGCCCTTTAATATTTTTGACAGGTGGGTCGAGATGAGAATAGCAGATCTGCATAATTCAAATGAGAAGGTCATGTGGAGAGGGATTGCCTTGTTTGAACCACACACAGGTTTGAGAGATGTTTTTGTAACTTTTGAAAACATTTTAATCTCCTAATGGGGAATCCTGATTCACTTCAAGTGAATCCTGAATACCTTCTAGTCTGAAAAACAGTCCCATCAATTTACTGGAAGGACTAAAGATTTTAACAACACACAGTCACTTCTTTTTCACCTGTTTTGTAAAGAAAACTTTAAAACATACAATAACATAATAGTATGTTACTCTTTACATTATGCATTTGTGTATAGGTGGCAAATTAACAAGGAAGGAAGAAAGCCAAAGATTTGATCCTGAAGAAATAGGAAGAATGTTGAAACAAAATGTTCCTGACTATTTAAATGAGTGTTATTACCAGGGGAAAAGGCAAAAAAAAAAAAAAAAAAAATTCATTAACTTTGTAAAGAAGGAGGAAATGATGACAGGCTGAGGAGTCATCCCAGCCAAAGAGGCCAACTGCAGCAGCAGTATCTGGCACAGACCATCTACACTGAATGTTAAACTCAAGTTTATTCCTTAGCTCCCTTATAGCTCATGCTATTTACCTCCTATATTTGGATTCACCTAGCTATTCCCAGGTTCCTAGTGTCCACCATAGCTTCTGCTGGATGGGAAAAACAAACATATAGCATGGATGGATTAAAAGAGAAGGTGCTACCATTTCCTTAAACCCAGTAGATATTACTGTTAGCTATATGAATGCTTCTTTTTTTGGGTTCCAAGTGAAGCAGGGATTTCCACAATTATTCAAGTAACTTGAGATCATTCCAAAGTACTTCAAATCAGTATTTTGAAAGCACTGGTGTATGTGTTCATTGCATGTTCCATTATTTTAATAGGTAGATTCATTTTATACTCTGTTACTTATAGAGAGTTAAGTCAGTGATGATGAGATATCAATGACTTCTGACCAGGCAAAAAATCTGTTAGCATGCTCAGTTTAGTTAAAAGTCTGTTGTCACTATATCTAGGGCTATGCATGCGTTTTTGCTTCCTTTACAGTTTTTTGGAATAGGTGTGTCAGTAATTAAATAGCAGAAGTTGACAAAAAAGTAAGTGCAAATGATGGATTTTGATATAACCCACAGAGTATAATCCTTTGAAACAAATGACAGAAGTCTGATAATCTCTAACACAAACAGTTTTATAAAAATATTTCATTATATCAACTAGACATTAAACTAACATTGACTTAAACCTTCCCTTGCTGAGTTGAATTGGAATTAATGGTAATGGGAAAAGAAATAATCTACTGGTGAGAAAATAGATTCCTTCAGCTGAAATTACTGATGTGGTCTCATGCATTTTATGGGCTATGCTTACATAACACGTTATTACCAGTAGAAATAGAGGTGCTGGAATGGCCACCAAAGTTATTAGGGTGTTGCTTGTTTTATTACTCTGAGTAGTTTGGTTGATTTCAGAATAACCAAAGTTAATGGAGCTGCTACTGTAAGTACAGAGAGCATGATTTAGTCCTTGACATATACGTGTTTATGTATTGTTGTGTTGTTGATCACAAGTTCAAGCTATGATTATTCTATTAAGCCCTTGCATTCATTCAAATTTTTCACATGCTGCTTCTATTTACAAAATGTTATCCAGGCCTCACAAGACCTAATGAGTTTTTAATTGTGAGCCAGTGATACAAGTTTCTGCAAACAGTCTGAAGTTATTCGTCATTAAATGCATTTTACAAAACAATTTCATTTTGCGTACTTGGATCTTACCTCCCTCTTGCCATCTTATCACTTAACTTCATTGAAATATAAGCCATAAGTTGCTCAGCTTTTGAATGTCCTCTGTATTACCAAAATTCTGAGAGTGAATGCTCATCTATATACAGTCAAATCTCTAGTTGATTGCTGTCTCATTATTTGTCCAGAAAAACCTTAGTACATGTGAATTTTACTATTTTAACACTTTTTTTTTTCATATTATGTATTTGGAAAATAGAGATAGATGCTATGTGAATAAAGAATGGACTCATTTCTTTGACTAATTTCTAATGATAGTCCAATCATCTATACTGGCTTCACCATTCTAGTAAAAATAATTAGAGGGTTTTTTTTGTTTATTTGAAATATCTTTGTAAGAAAACTTATTCTGGTGAACATAGCAGTGTGAGAGAAACACACTTGCAGTTTTCTCTGTTAATGTCTTTTTGCTGTCACTCAGAATATTGTATTTCAGTTTATACCTCAGATGCTGGGCAGCTTATGTGAATACCAGAAAACCTTCTTGTACTTGGAAAGAACAGTTGAGCTAGCCAAATTTGAATGGCAAGATCAATATGTGTGTTCATGGGTAGGATTATAAAGGTAATTTATGAGAAATGAGACACTACTTCTGAAATTTTGCAAGATGTAACTGCAGTGTCTTGGGTAGATTTTTTAACAGTAAACCTGGAATTTTCAAAAGCCTTAAAATTCTACAGAGAGAGCAAAAAATTACCAGTGTGTCTCAATATACAACACTAAGTTTCATGGAGAAATCAAGAAATGATTAATCCCTAGCACTGGTGAAGAATTGTACATTTAAAGTTGACCAAAACAGTAGCAGTGATGATAAACTATGTTTCACAACCCTGAATTTAGTAGACTGCTAGTTCAGAAATAAAATTTTTGAGTTTTGTTTTTTTGTTTTGTATTCAGTATGAAACCATATTTATTTTTCTGTAATTCTAAACTTGTGCTAGAAATTTGCATTAAAAGCTGCAATTTTTCCGGAAGAAATGGTGATGCTGCTGCTCTTTGTCCCCAGAACACTTTGGTAGGAGTTTTTGTTGTGGGGTCATGTATAGCTACTTGTAAGTGGCAATTTTACAGAGACAAACATGGAGAAAATTAAAGAAAAGAAAAAGGATTTTTTTTTTTTCTGGGACACATAATATAGGGAAAAGTGATAGTGTTAACATGTAAGATGGCTTTACCAGTGGAAAATTATAGCCTTTCCATAAATTTAGTTGGTTTTGAAATTTTTCTATAAAACCCCTGCTGCAATGCCTGTTACATGCCTTAGGCCTTTTTCAAATAGGCAAGTGTGAAAATACAACTTAACTACGTTAATCAGCTTTTCCAAATGAAAATATTAGCCTGTGAGTTCATGGCATTGACAGGAAACAAAGCATAGTAATTTTCTTCTTTCAAGATTATCAGAAACTTTCATAACTAAAGAAGGGATAGAACTAGAAACTATTTTTTTTTTTTAGAAAAACTGCTTAGAGAGGTAAATTGGTATATACCAACTATTCATTAATGAAGCCTATAATTCATGGTTTCTCAAAACAATAAAATAAGGGTAAAGGACTGAAGTCAGTTATTTCATCTATGGTTTTTATGTGAGTCATGATGTTAAACTTTCTTGATTCATCAGAATGATGGTAAAAAATCCTCTTTGCAACTCAAAGTGCATGACCTAATGCTTGTAATATTGACTAATATTTCATAGACTGAGGTGCCTGTAAAACAGTAGTTTTGCTTTCCTTAATTTTTATGAACTTGTGATAGAAACAATTCATTGATATTTTAGGGTCTAAATTCTAGGGGAACATGGTAGGATATAGAAACTTTTGGTCAAAGGCTTTTTTTGGTAGCCCACAGGCTCCTTTCAGGTATGACTGATGCCCAAGTGCAGCAAGCAGGTGCAATCAATCCTATGGCATATGAGTGGGGATATAAAATTTAAAAATCCTGCTTTGGGACACATTTGAGAAAACAATAACAAAGTTCAGCAGAGGACCGCAATGCTTGAAGGGAGCTTTCCTCTTGGTACCCAGCCACACTAGGTGACTGCACTGCAAAGCTTTGTCTCCTTGGTCAGTCTTTCAAGGGAGAAACCTCAAAGATATTCTCATCTGGGTAAGTACCACTGACAGAAAACGAGGGGATAATATGGAATTAGACAGAAAAAATTGTTTATTAGACACCAGGGAATGACTTCAGATATAAATTATGACAACTGACTTAGACATTCTCTTTCTTTACTTAATCTAACTGAAAGGTCTTCCTAATATCAATCTAAACCAAAGGTACAGTTGGGTTTGTTTTTCAAGCTCCAGAGGTTCACTGAGTTTTATCTCCTCTTTGCTGGCAGTATTTACATCCTTTGCAGTCTGTAAATCTTGCCATATAACATGGGACAGATTCAGCTAGGTTAAATAGTCTTTCTCTCTTCTGTGTTCATGACACCACACAGAAGATTTTCGTGTGCTCTTCAAAATGGGATTTCAAAATGAAAATTTCTAGCCCTTTCCTGCATTGCCATGTAGTACAAGGTATGTACTGTTGCTTTTGTTTAAGACAGTAAGCACACCTGCTGAATACATACAGAGGGAAACTACATTCTGTTGAGTAACTTTTTCTGGTGTTAACTCTCAACTTTAGTAGAATTAAACTACTGCTAGGAGTAATGCTGTGGAGTAGACTGTGGAAGTGCACAGAGAAAAGTGAAAGAAAAAAAAATATGTGGTGGTTTTCTTCCTCTTGTTCTTCCTTCACTCCCATGTCCTTCCATTTTTTGTACCCGTCCCCAGAAATTTTTGGAGCTCTATTTGTTGAGGATAATTTCAACTGAGGGGTTTCTGAGCCTTTGAAGACATCAGACAGGAGTAAAAAGATACCAATTTTGTGAAAACAAAGAATCCGCAAAACCCAACTAACCAACAAAAACCCAGATGACAAAGAATCACCCCTCAAAACCCAACTAACCAATGAAAACCCCAAATGACTTAAAGCCCTTTGTGAGCAAATGGAATTGTCCACTGGTTTCATGCCTTTTGGGTCTCACTAGAGATTACTTTTCACAGCATGTGCCATTTTGGTGGAAATCCATTGAAGCAATTGGGTTTTTGACATCCAAATCACAGGAAATATCCAATGTGCACCTAGAAATTTCACTACAGAAATGGTGAGAGTGCTCCAGTTTCATTTAGGTAACTCAACAAGACGCATAAAGGCAGTAACAGGATTAATTTATAAAAGCTATTAACTATCATTTTCCTCTTGTGCAGATAGATTGGATTGGACAGTGCCCTTGCAAGTGTTCAGTAGGGAGTAGTACAGAATTATCTTGAGAAGATCTTCTATTACATTCTGTAGCTTTTAAAGCCAGTTTTAATAGATATAAAGGTGTAGCTGGGGTTCAGTTAAAGTTGAAATCTACTGTCCTTTGAAATGTCTCTTCAGCATTTTTGACTAGCTGTAGAGTTTCAGACTCTTTTGGTTTTTTTTAAGAATATAAAAGGATGATATTTTTCAAATGTCTGAAGTGTAGGCAAACAAATGAGAAAGGTTGCCTATTCAGAAAACTTTCTTCAACTTTTTCATTTAGATAGCCTTTTAGAAAGGGCAGGGTTATGCAAATTCAAGATACAAATATCAAAGAACAATGAGAATGATCTTCCAGGAAATAAGAAGAGAAACATTCTCAATTCTAAATACTTTATGAGGACATCGTTTTTCACTCAATAGGAAAACCTCTATATTTTAAGTAGAAATTTGTCTGAGGCTATAAAATTTGAGGAACAGTGACTAAAAACTGTGAAGTACACCTTTTTGCAGTGGACAGGTTTTACTAGTACATTACTACTAATTTTTTTATTTAAATTGGACCTTTTAAAATATTTATATAAGTTATTTGGTTAAAAGTTCTGAAATAAAAAAAAAAAAGCTCTGAAGAAAGCAGTTGATTTGCATAATGACTTCCCCCAGTGAGTATCTCAGCTAATATTATGCAAATGTGGTTTGCATTAGATGACTACAGAATAGTGATTCCAGTGTGAAAATTGATGCTTTTTCTCAGGAATCGGACTCGAAATTTTGGCCGTTAGGGTTGACCTTTTGTATAACCAGTGACAAAAAACCTTCACCATTAGAGAAATATTCTGGTATGGAGGGACGTAGTAAAGGACAAAATTGTGCCAATAAATATCAATGTCAGTGATTCTGTCAATTGATAGGAACACTTCAATAATTTAGCAACATGCATAAATATCCTTCTGTGGAAAGTTCCTGAAAAATGGTGACAATGAGAGTGAAATGTGATGAACAAGAAGTGGAGCACAAATAACTTTTGGTAGGATCCAGTGTAAAACTCAAAGGAGCAGAACCATTTTATTGCAGAAAAGTCTGTGTTGCAAATTCTAATACCAAGAGAAATTAAGCTATAGAGGACACTTGGAGATTTAGCAGGTGGAAACTATAATATGCCAAGGGATATTTTTCTTGTTTTCAGAACTCACACGCTCCTAGTGACTGATATTAATGTTGCATTTCTGTATGCAGAAAAAAGTTGTCTTCAGAAGGTTTTCTCTGGAAATTTATGTAGCCTTTGTGTCTTGTCTGATAATACTTGCATGCTACATTTCTAAAATAAATAGTCTGTGTGACAGAATCTGATTTTTTCAATGTAAGAGTAATATGTAGCAATTTCATGATGAAAGTAATGGTTTGATGTGTCCATGTTATTAAACTTCAATTTAGTTCTTCAAAGTTATAAAATACCAAAATTCTCCAGATATTTAAAGCTTTGACACTTAAAAAAATACCTTATTGGTGAACAGTGTTGGTGTATTAGATCTTTTAATCCAATTTAATATAATGTGGAGAACTTGGAGTAATTAATTTTCTTGCATTTTAAATTGCACATATAATTTGTTATTTTTAATATTTTGTAGATTCAGCAGTTAATTTTTTTTAATACAACAATATTAATACATTTCCTAACCCAGATTAAATGAATTTTTTTGCTTGATAGTCTGTACCATTTAACAAAATTCTATAAAACCTCCAAACCTTTCTCTTTCGGTAATCTGAAATATTTGTTTAATTTCCTCCAGCTTGGATTTATATAGTTTAGTGAACACCCACTTTTCTTGACAGGTTTACAGCTTCTTTAGATTGCATTCCTGCTTTGCAGTTCCTGTTGAGCTTCAATTTGTGACATGTAGAGAGAACTAGAGAGACACTGTTTGGGGATAAATTTCTAGATCCACCTTTTCCTTTGCTATATTTCTTTAGGCATACAGGGCTAGTCCTGTGAAATGCTGCCTGTTCCTAAATTTCAGTGGGAATTGATGGTGCATTATGGAGTGCTAACAGACTCAGAAGTACCTCCTAAGACTATGGATGGGGAAGAAAACATCAGACTAATCCAGAGCTCCTGTGACTTTTGTGTGTGAGTCAATTATTTTAAAAATAAAACCAGAAAAATGAACAGCTTTACATGTGGCACCGAGTTTTTTCCCAGTTGCCTAAGTTATAAAAGTTCCTTTTATTCAACTGTATTGTTTCTGATTATCTCAGTATGTCTGCACAGATAAATGATGTTTTTTCCTTGTTTATGGCAGTGATTATATTTTCCTAGTATTCCCTTAAAATATTTAAAGTGGGCTACACCTTATCAATAAAAATTACAATATTTGTATGTAATTTTATATTAATTTTTATTCATATTAAATTAAAACAAAGTAAACATCTGGGAAAAAAAAGAACAAAGAACAAATCATCAGTAACTTAAAAGACTAGAAGACTGACTTGAGTGACCACTGGAGAGCCACAGGGACCTTCATAAACCTGCTTAGCTTTCTGAGAGGGATTTACCTTGTAGTTTTCCTGTATGGGTTTCTTTTAAAAGATGTATTCTATGTACCAGGAGTGGAGAATAGCTGTATTTCTTACAGTGAAATTTAAAATCCTGAGAGGGTATTTTTTGTTTGTTTGTTTGTTGTTGTTGGGGTTTTTTTTTTTTTGTTTTGTTTGTTTGGGGTTTTTTATTTTTTTTTTTATTTTCCAGGTGCCTGAAAAACTTTCTGGGGTCAGACTGGGTACAGTCATGGGACTGAAAATGAGTTTTGATTATGTACTCCAAGTATTGTCATGTTACAGAGAAGGTGACTGTTTAGTATTTGTTATAGTATAAGAAAGGATCAACCTCATCAGTGAACTGATGAACAGGATAATTCAAGGAAGAACTGACATTGCTTGAGGCCAAAATGCTGAAATATTCTTCAATAGAACTATAAGCACATGAGAGAATTTTGGAGAATGAATAAAGGTCAGTTGGTCCATCAAGACATATTCTTTTTAGTAGACTGTTTCCCCAAGGATAATATCTAATTGTTTCTTGAATGACACTGGCACTTTTTGCCTCAGCAACTTGCCTACAGGCTATTCTAGGTATTTATTATTCTCTACATGAAAAGGTGCTTTCTAATATATGCACTGGATTTATTTTTAATTTCCTGTTAAGTTCTCTTGTCCTATAATCTATGTTGGAATGGAAATGATAATTTGAGTTGACATTATCTGTGGCAGTTAAGACTTTCTTTGCTTCAAAAAAGACAGTTCTACCCTGTCCCTAAAATTAGATGCTCAGATTTATAATCTAAGTAACCACAACTGCATATCAAATGGTGGTGGGTTCTCCCTTAGAAGATTTCACATCAAAATCAGTGTTAACTTTCCTGAATGTGTTTTGCTGATGTTGTTGATGCTCTTTCCCCACTGACCAAAAACCTGTCCAGTACAGAATGTCTGATGACACTTGATGTCTCTTTTAAAGTCAGTTGAAGGGAAGACAAATGCAAGATGTGCTTTAAACTTACTTCGACAGGCAGAAAAATGAGAGGCAATAGCTAGGGACATATCAGTAAAAGTTCACTAACTCCTCCTTTGTACTCCTTTCAAAACAATTCAGTCTTACTTTAGTTCTGAATGATTTAAAAGATAAATCAGATAGTCTACACTGCCTAACTTTTAACAGTATCAAACCTGGATTACTGACCTTAAAGGAGGGCTGTCTAATCTTCCTGAGACTTCAGGGTTTTTGCCCAGGATTGGCCAGACAACACAAGTAGCTGATTAGGAAGTTCAGTCACAGCCCTATTCATGTGGGGTTTTTTTACCATGTCAAGCTCTAGAAAACCCTCTAAGACAGTGTTTAGTTGTGTGTAACATAAATTACTGTGGCAGCACCAGCATAGTCTCCATGCCACATTTCTTGTTTGTCAGGAGACAGAGAAATCAAAGGTTCTTCCTTCCTCCCTCACCATTCCCCATCCAACAACCCAGCCCTATTTCCAGCCATGTCTATCCTTTAGCAGCAGAATCCATAGCTGGCTTCAGATTTGTAAATCAATTCTTACTGCACGTGGCAGGTTGTGTAAAGGAGGCAAACAGGTGTCAAAATAGCAACAAAAGATACGTTTATTCAGAGGTTTATAAATATCAGGCTTTAAGGAGGACTTGGACATTTCCAGAAATCATTCTTTAGAACAGAATCAACATTATTGCAATTACCATTTAACAACATCAACTCTGCTTTATATGGACTGAACCATAGACAACCAGATTTCCCTGGGCAAGTTCTGGTCCAGCCTGGAGCTGAAAGAGAGGGAAATATTTTTAGTCTGTTGTTCACTGCTGACACTGTGTGATTTCCCATCACATTTCTAATGGTCTGTCTATAATACAGAATTTTGGTCATCACTTCTGGCAGTACATCTGGTGGAAAGGGTCAGTTTTTTAACCATTACCTTCCTGGAGTTCTCACATCCACTGATTTCCACTAAGTCAAGGACAGCAGTTTTGGGCACACTGATGGAGCCAGGACTAGTTTGCTGCAACTCAGAATCCATCCGTACGATAAACTAATTATAAATTACAATGGCACTGACTGTTTAATTTTCACTGGCATCATAGTAGATCTGTGCTTGATGGGAAGACACATTCTAGCCTAATCTTAGGGGGGATAATGGAGAATCCTAACCACTGTCTTGAGGCTAAAGTAGAGGTTGAGTTGCCCCATCTAATCTTCTTTCTCCATCCATGCTAAGATCTAAGAAGCGACAAGGACAAGGTAGCACACAGATACCTTGCCAGAGGTTTCTCAGTGAAATCATTATCATCAGGTATAACACAACTGGTATAAAAAGAAAGGGAGAAAATTTCAATATTTTAGAATATTCAGTTTCCTTTTTTTTTTTTTTTTAAACAGGAAAATAATGTGAAATAGAAAGATTCATGGGTTGTGTTTTTTTTCCTGTTCTCTCCTACCAGCTAGTAAAACTCAGTAAAAATAAATTTGCAAAAATTTCTTTACTGTTGCAAGGAACAAAAAAAAAAAAAGGAAAATTATATGAATTATGAAAAATACAGAATGGATAAAACTGTGTAGTGAATTCCAGCAGAGATTAAATGCTCAATGTGACTTTTACACTTATTTTCTTTTATTAGCCTTCAGGTTAGCAAAGACTTTTATAAAAAACTGTTATGTAGATGATTTTATTTAAGCCCTAAATTAGTATCATAGCATGAGATGGTTTTAGCTCATAACCATATTTTCAAAGCATCTGTATGTTTACCTAGGAGAGGGTAGATGAATTTGAGTAAATCAATTTTTCACATATATCTTATCTAGAGGCCATGTTTTAACTGAATATGCATTCTGTTTAGCCTTAATAACAAGGTTTGCTTTCACAGGTGTAAAATAGGGTCATTATGTTAATAAAAGCAGAAATTATTCCCCTGTGAAGACCAAAACACTTCCAGAAGCAAAGACATTGATAAGATTTAGCCAGAAACTGAACGTTGCATCTTTGTTGCATCCTGAAATAATGTGTTGACCTTACCTGTTTTTCTTGAAGTCTAAATGTTTACAGTTTCTTAATTCACTTGAATACAATTCATTTTCTTAGATTTAATCTTTTTTTGAGCTAAACCTAAAAAGGAGATGCTACTTCAAAATGAGATTTTTTTAAATTTATTGAAGAGTGTTGTGACTTCAGTGTTTTTAATGGCAGGTTTGTTTTATAAAATGCATTTATTCTCAATGCATGACAAGGATTTGTTACAAGTTACCTAAGTTAGCACTGCTGTTTAATTTTGTGTCCTTTTACCTTCAGGTAAATTGGTGTAACTAGTACAGCTTTCAGTTTGCTTCAAATAATTTTCTCTGCTGGATGGAGCAGATTATTACAAGGTAATTTAAAATATATATAGAAAGTGGGGAAAAGTTGTTTACAGCAAATGTATTTGTTAACCCTGTGATAATTGCCTACAGTGTTTTGAAGATATAAACATAAATATGCCACATGAATTTATGCATGAATTTCACCTAAGAATATCTCCGACTTGTCCTAATAACCAGCAATACATTTTTCTAAAGCAAATTGTTATCTGGGAGTAAATTGCACATTAGCTTCATACTTCTTGCTGCAGTCACCAGGATATCTCCAGCCTCTCGCTCTTCCTGCTTTTTCCTTTTATTTTTTTTTTTTTTTTTTCTTTTTGAGCAAACACGTTTAACAGCTGTGGAAACAAACAGGGCATACTTGGCAAAAGTAGGGACCAGATGCCAAACTCTGCAATGCTTGTTCTAGCAGCGTCACACACGGGTCTGGTGCTAACTCCTTGGTGTCACCTCTGCTGGCTCCTTTTCCAGTTTCTCTGCTGGCAGCTGGCAGAGGTGCAGCTGTGGGGCCGCCTTGGCTCCTGTGCCCATGTTACTCTCCGATGTTTAAATGTTAGTTTTGCGTGCAATAACATCAGTGACTTGAACACAACTCGAGTTTCTTTCAGTGTTCGGGGAGATTTGGGAGAGAATTACTTCGTTTTCTGTAAAAGTAAGTAGGTGTTTTCTGTGATTAATTGCTGTCTTCAATTTTGGGGGAGATTTGGTTCCTCTTTAGCGGGATGCAAAAATATCACTTGGCACCTGGCTGGCACTGCTGATGTGCTCTGAGAATTTGAGGCATTTTGGTTGTAGTGTGTCTGGATGTGATACAGAATCATATCAGAGTGCAGGAAAGGAGAAGATGGGTGGGGTAAGAGCTCTCCTGTGGCCTTGTTTACCACTTGTTTTGCTTGAAATTACAAGTCACCCCAGAGAGGTATGGAGAGCAAATAATTGCAAACACTATTAATAGCCTGTAAAATAAATCTAGCTTCCCAGAGAGAGTGAAAGAAGAAAAGAGGAAGCTGAAGGGAGAATACATTATCCTCCTCTCTCTGGCAACCAGTGACAGGACACGAGGAAACAAAATGAAGCTGCCTGAGGGGAAGTTCAGCTCGGACATTGGGTAAAGGTTCTTCACTGAGAGTTCTTCACTGGGTGGTCATTGGAACAGGCTCCCCAGGGAAACAGTCATGGCACCAGAGTTCAAGAAGTGTTTGCACAATGTACTTAGTCAAATGGTTTAGTTTTAGGAAGCCCTGCAAGGAGTAGGGAGGTTGGACTCTATGATTCTTATGGGTCCCTTCCAACTTGGGATATTTGCTGATTCTTTCTCAGCTGAAGTGTGTTGGGGAACATACCTTTAGAAAATGCTGAACTTTAAAGTCATCCTGCTGTATGCTTTGTCATTTACAATCACATATAAATGGAAATTTAGAGCTTTATGGCTTCAGTATCCTGCTATAAAATTCTACTGTTGTGCCACTAATACTAGGTCTTACTTGGATGCTGATAATCCTTCTCTGCCCAGCATTTATGTTCTGACTGGAAGTTTCTTCTTGTTCCAGAAGTTTCTTTTTGCTTTTCTTTGGGTTCAAAGTTCATGGAGAATTGCTCTTTTATTTGCAAATAACTCTAGGGACTGAGAATCCACCACCTCCCTGGGCAGCCCATTCCAATGCCTGATTATTATCCTTTACTCGCTCTTCACACAACAATCAATAACCAGATATTGGTGTGATTACTGGTCCATACCTACCAGTAAGATCTATCTGAGTCAAAAGGTTTCACATATTTGTTTTAACCATGTCAATCTTCATTGCTGTAAAATTTCTTACATGTTGTTACTTTTTTTTTTTTTTTTTTAGTGAGAGTGTGATTATTTTTTTTCTGAGTGCAATTGTTTGAGTTGTCAATTTTACTAAAAAGCAGCATGACTTAAAATCAGAAATGGAAAAATACTATTGCTTTGTAGTTGATTTTGGTGTATATTAATGTTCTAACTTTCACTTATAAAGCATCCAGAGTTAATATTGTTCTTTTCAATGTTCTTTCAGTAGATATTTGTAGTAATTTCAATGACTTATTACGCCTAACATTTTTTTTCTTCTAGCTATATAATATATAATAAGAATTTACTTAGGCAGCACAATTTTGTAATGCATTGTTGAAGGTTTTAGGCCATTCTGCATATTTTTCCTATAAAGAAAAGACACATGATTCTCATATAGTGTTTTTGACGTGCATCAGCAAGCTACTAAAAAGATAGTTCTTTAGCAAAGAACTGAGATACTGTACAATTTGAAACGTCCACTTCTTCTCATTTTAGTAGTTTTAAAGTAAATGTTGACTTAGAGTGAATCTGGAACCAGTTTAAATCTATAAGCTTTTTCCAAGACTGGAGTGATGAATAGAGGAACTGGGTCAACAGGGAGATACAAGCTTATCCAGGCCTGGATGATGAAAGAACAAACAAGCAAAACACCACCTCCATCTTTTAAAACTACAAAGCTGTGATCAGTAAGCAGAACAGTATTAAAAGTGGATTAATTTATAACTTTCCCTTAATGTATTTTCCATTATAATATCTTATCCCAAAGAGGCAGTTGTTGATAGACCATATTCTAGCATGTTTTTGATGATTTTTTTTTAATCAACTTTAGTTATGTTTAGGAATAGGACAGATCTTATGTGTAGGCAGCTATAGATCGTGTCTGCCCTGGAAATTTTAGAATGGAAACTGTAATGCAGGGGAGGAGGATGAATTGCACACGTACTGCAGTTTGCTTCATGTGGTGGAGTAATTTGGATAGCAGAAATTGAACAAGTAAGGAAATGGGAAATGAAAAGGGTACAGGGAATGGTACAAAAATGGAAGTGATAGGGTTAAGTGAGTCCCAGATGGATTTGCTCTGTGGGCAGTAGAATTTAAAACAAGATTGAAGGCAGTCAGCAAACAACCAAATTAAATCAACAGGGTTTTAGAAAACATTATTTTAAAACTAATCAGTGGACATGGTACTAAACAGCATGCTCTGGAAAAAAACATACATGGTGAAAATCCTCTGCATCTTGTTCTATAAGAAATTGTGGAAACAAAATAATAGTGAGAGAAATGTATCCAATTATGCTCTTCAAAGTAATGCTGTTTCACAATACTTCCATGTATGTTCTGCTTGCCCACAGTAGGAATTCTTGTGCTGTGATTATACAGTTTGTATTATGATTTCAGATAGAAACATTTTTTTAGAGGATTTTTTTCAGGAAAAAATTATGAAATTACTAGGAAATGGGTAGTTCTCACTCAATTAACTACAGGATGGTGTGTTTGTACATATGATACAAATTTATTTAAATTATCTATACTTCAGCAGTGGTTTCTGTCAAGGTAGAAAGAAAGTAATTTTTTCATCATTGAAAAGTGTGCAGCAATCATGAGCCAGTACACAGCTATATAATTTGGAAAAAATTAATGCAGTTCTGGAGTTTTTATTAGTCCTAAGGCACACAGAGCGTAATTTTCCTTTGAAAAGATCTTTTCGTTCTTGCAGAGTTCATAGTTTGCATTCATCTTTTTATAGTTGTAGTCCTAACAGTGAACTTCAGGATTTGTACATCAGAATTATTATTCATGATTCAAAAAGTCACACAATGAATGAGTGAATGATAAACACGTATTTACACATGAGGAACAGAACATGCCAGCACTTTAGGAGTTCTCTTTCAAATATGAAATATTCTGAAACTGCAGTCCAGTGGTGTCCCCTGTGCGCAAATGGATCACTTGTGTACAAACTTCTTAATACTTGTATAGCCACTGAATTGTGTATATCAGCAAATGTTTGGAAAATAGGAATGAAAATAAGGGGATGTTGTAAACTTTTGTCCTCTTCATGACAGAAAACCTGTCCACCATGGCAGATAGTCATGTAGCAATTTGCAAATAGGAATGATTGCAATTACTGAATGGTTAAGGACTGTACACTAAGGAATGCAAGCAGGAAGAGCAGATGGGTTGGATGTGAAGCCAGTCATATTTCAGAACTGAAAGCAATTAAAAAAATAGATCAGAAACTGCCAATAACAATATAGAAATAAAGACTCATTACAAAATTAGAGGGCTGACAACTTCCATGGATATGAATGAAAAGAAGCAAAAGTGTGCAATGTAATCTTATTAAGCATTTTTTTAGTAGGTCACTGCAATAAAGTTTTTGGGTTTGGAATCAAGATTCATACATGGGTAGAATGGACAGCAGTAGGACAAAACCTTTCATTTTCTGTAATGCTGTATGTTTGATACCTTCTCTACAAAAATTGTCAGATTAAGATGTAAAAGTATTGCTGAAATCACTGTGATTATTTTCCCTAAGTGGAGCATCATTATGCCAATGTGAAGGTTATCTGTGTAAAGGAGAGTGGTAGAAGTATATTTTTTCCCTTTACATCGCTTATCATTTTGGCAATAACCTACTTTTTTTTACAGAAACTCTACTTGTGCTCTCACAGTATTATCTGCAGTCAACACATAAAATTAATAGCATTAATGATTTCCCATGTATTTTGTCTCTTGGTTGGATTCTCTTCTGCCTGGAAATGTGAGAATTCCAACTAGTGTTTTTTTTGTAGGGGAAAATATTTCACTTAAATATTGGTTTTTTATACCAACAGTATATTCTACAGTCTTTTGCTTATCGAGAGGCACAAATTAAGTCTTTTTTTCTTCAGTGTTTTAGTGAAACGAGAAGATCTGGAAGGTCTATCCTGATGTCTCAGATTTGGTTTAAGTTAGCCAAGAAGCTTAGAGTGACCTACAGACTCCTGTATATCCCAGAGGTGAGAGAAACAAATACAAGCATCTTCATTAAACATATCTTGTTTTCTCAGGAAATCAAGCTAAAAAAATGTTCAGTCAATGATTTAAGTAACTGTTCCTCTCTAGAGACTTTTAAAATGTCACCCTGCTCAACGTGCAGTATATCATGCTCTACAGTTCTTTGAGTTTCATAAAGGGAAGGCAATGAAGTGCTGAAGAAATTGGTGTGACTTTTGGTTACCATCACTGGTGAGATGCTGGTGGTAAATATCTGACATTGGGGTAAGGATGACTGAGCAATACAGTCAGTTCAAAGAGAGACTTCCAGAAAATCACATGAGCTCTGTTATCTACAAACCAGCTTCATGATCACAATAGCCTGGAGTGAACAGCTGGTTTTAAATCACGTTGCTTATCGTTTGGGGCCATTCTTTTTCTCTTAAGGGTGTGATCTGGTATAGGTAATATGCTAAATGCCATTTATCTTTCAAAATCCTTCAGTGAAAGTGTATTCTACCACTTGTGAGAGTGATGTGGTGGAAAATGGCAAGGGAAATTATAATCATTGCAATAATGTCCAGTGTTGGAGCATTACATTGATGCATCCTGAATATATTCAATTAGACAATTTTTTATTTTTTTGTTTTCCATATTAATTTTGTATTCACCACAGTGAGGCAAGTTGGTGGAAAAAAAAAAAGGGTCTGCTCTGCATGACCTTGGAGACACAATTCCATGTCCTTAAATTCATTGGAACTCTTAATATTATTTAGCAACTGGAATTTGAGGTGACTACAACAACTGTTGCTCCAAGAAAACCACACAAATAACACTGGGGCAGTGTGATCTGCTCCTGAAAGTGCTTCATGAAATGCAGGGATTATAAGAGTCTCCATAAAGTAAGAGACTAAGAGAGATTGTTAGGACAGTATCATCTTATGCTCAAACAGGGTGGGGGTAAAGAACAGTGAGTGAAGACTGCCATTAGAAGCCAAGACTGTATGACTTATATGACTTTTATATTACTTATAAAGGTAATCTGTGCTGATGCCTCAAACTAATGTCTGAAAGTAAGCCTGTGGGGTAAGCAGTAATGAACCAGTTAGTACTGTAAGTAGACAGCAGTTGAAACATTTAGGAAAGGTTGGCTGACTTGAAACAAATAGAAAAAAAAGTGAATTTTCAAGTCCTACTTAAAATTCTACAACAGTAGATGTTACTTTTGGGTAAGTGTAAATTACCGGCCAAAATTCTGATGGGAACAGTAGAAAATTCAGTCATTTGCAAATTAATGTAATATAAAACATTTCTGTACACAGTACTGTCTGGCTCACTGCTATTATTTGTCAGACAGTGTAAGTCCATACATTTGTGGACACCCTGTGTGACAGCTGTGCTTCTCCAAAGATAGTGCAAAGCTGGAAAAATGCAAAAGTAATTCTCTAAAAATTTACTGTTCTGAACATGCAAAATCAGACATTGATACAGACTTTTTCAGAAACTGATCTTTCTTTAGTTTCATACTTCTAAGCCACTTACTGAAGACAACTAGTGCACTGAAAACTTTCAATTGGGAATTTGGGCTGAGACTCTTACTGTTATTATGTATTCATACATAGAAAATGCTGCTAGAACTAGTAAGATGCTTTTAGTTTTGTTTTGTTGGGTTTTTTAATGAGATGCCTGATGGTTTGCAAAGCCATGAGAGTTATTTTTTTTTTTAGCACATTACTTCTACAGTGTCTAGAAGCAAGCGACTACACAACTTTTGCCTATGCAGGATAAAAGGCAAATGAAGAGAAATACGATGTGAGCTGAACTTAAGGGATCAAGTTTGCTTAAAAACAAACCAAAAAGCAACTATCTTAATGTCTTTTTGATTTTTTTCAAGGGTCTTTGCTCTTTTTCTGTTTCAACAGATACGGAAGCACCAAAAGCTTGGAAATGCAGTTTATTTTTTTGAAAAGAGCGCACTGGTTTCAGCTCTTGCATCTCTCAGTCTCCTTTTTCAAAGTGTTTCAGAGCATCTGCTTGCTTTTCAACCTTTCAAATTGCAAAACCCTGTGAACTGGAGGTGGCATTGCTGGAGCTAGCGAGGATGTGGATAACAGGCCCTGCCTCTTTTGCATTCCCTTTTGGAGGCAATATTAAAATAAATATTCAATAACCAGAGCCTACCTTTTCACCTTATGGTGAAAATCCACCGTGGGGAGAGCACTGTGGGGGGCTTGAATCTGTAATGCTTTTAGTAGAAAACAGGCTGTGACATGGCGATGTTTCTCATAGAGAAAATTCAGAGTGAGGTAAACCTTTTTGGAAGCCCATTGTTATCCAAGCCTGGTCACTGGGTCCCTGTAGGACTGATGCATCCTACTCTCAGGTCAGCAGTAATTTTTAGCAGCACTGAGCCATGGCATCCTTCTCCAAGCCCTTCAGGGAAGTTTTTTTTTCTTCCCTCAGTGCTGATGTCTGGATGATGTGTCATCCCAGCTCCCTCTGTAAACTCCTAGTCTCCATCTCTGCCGCCCTCCGCACTTCACCACCTTTCTGGCGCCCTCCAGAAGTTTTTCCCAGTCCTGCACCATCAGTTGATTCCAGGTAAGGGGAGAAAATCCTGCTTCCTCTGAGGGCTTTCACCTTCTTGCAGCTGTTTACCTCCTTGCTTTTAGCCTCTCATTTTTATTCAGACAACAAAGTAGTACAGTGTGCTGGGAGCAAACAAAACCTTGGGCTGGCTTGTTGGGGGAACAAAGAGCCAACAGCCCCTCAACTCTGGATAATGACGGTGGTGCCTGGCCTTGCTGTAAATGTCTGCTTTCTCCTGTGAAGCCATGGAACACTCAACATCCAGGCACCAGCCAGTTCTCAACTAAAAGGTTTTCCTTTAAATGCTAAGCTGCAAAATAAGGAAAATAGAGAGGTCTCATGCTAGATAAAAATGAAAATACTGACAGGCAATTGCTACAAGAAATCACAATTATCTCTTAATAACATTCAAGGTTAGTTTATATGTATATAAGGAAAAAAATATTGAGTTCTGGGCAACTGATTGGTACAAAATCACTTGTTCTTTTCTTTCTCAAACTTTATTAAAAGTGCTTTTTTCTTGCAAAAGACACAGTCAAGGTATCAGCAACTGATTGCTGCAAACTGTTGCCATCTCAAAAGGGAAAGAAAAACCACGTGACTTTGTATCTGCTCTGCAGTTTTTTAGACCATGCAAATAAATTCAAACAATTTCCCTTTAAAGATACAGCATTGCAGTGTCTTAGGAATTGTAAACTGGGGTTGTAAATTGATAACTGCATAGATCGAAAAGCTGTGATCTAATCTTGTCTAGCAAGTTAGTGGCAGTCTAAATCAGCTTAGAAGTAAGACTGGAACTGTACCACCATGAAAAACCTTGCCTATGGTGGTTGTTGGATTTTTTGTTTTGTTTTGTTTCGTTTTACATCTGTATTAAATATCGCTTGAAGGTAATATAAGAGAAGGAGGGAGAAATTGGAAATATTTATAACAGAAATGTCAAGTTTGCATAGGTTCCATTTTCAAAAACAACTTAGAAGTACTATGCATGCAACTTCATGCATTTTAATCAGAGATATTGAGAAGGCAATTGAAATTTTTCCACCTTGGTTGATCATCTCTAATTCACCTCTATTCTTCTCCCAGTTTCTTCCTACAGTTTCTTATTACACTTGACAATATCTGGAACGAATTGAAGAATTCATTTTATTATTTTGGATTACTTCATATCTTAGTTTTGTGTGCTTTACAGAATGATACAAAAATAGTTTCCAAGTTCACAAATGTCACTAAACTAACCTAGGAAAAAACGTTGTATAAGAAACTGTTAAAAATGTTTCAAATTTTAAATAGTTGTTTTTATGGGAGAGAATGAGGGAAGAAAAGTTGTGACTTGACTTTCTACTGCAATGATGAAGAATTGACATTGAGCAAATACTGTATTATGAATGCTTTCTTTTTAAGATTCTGGTCTGGAGCTCCAAGCTTTACATGTTTAGAAAAACTAGAGTTAAACAAATGTCAAGGAATCAGCAAACAGAACTACATCTAGATCACAAGCATTTCTAGATGAAAATATAGACTATATCTTCAGAACCCTTGGAAACGAAAAGTTGCCATTTATTAAGGGTTCTTTGCAATCCTTTAAAAGGCTGTAGTCCTTCAAAGAACTTGTATCCTTGGATACTTTCCACTTCCTCTGCATTTGCTATATGCTGTTCTTCTGAACACCTCAAAGTACCTTATAAATAATGAATTAAGCTTTACAAAAAGTTCTATCTTGTATAGACAGTGTTGCAACCCATTTGCCAGGAAGCAAAGTAAAACAGAGAGAGAGTAAACACTGTAGCTACTGTTGAAAGAGGAAGAAAGAGAAAAAGAAAAAAATTAGGAATAGAGCCATGACCACAAGACAACAGCTGACATTTTTTAGCTATCATCTTTTAGCAATCAAATAACAGCATAAACTCCCCCTTCCCCCCAGAGAAACCCTTAACATTAACATTTGCTAAGTACATGTCCACAACCCATTATGTATTTTAATCTGTAAATGTATCTGGAAAATTAAATTAATATGTAAACACTCGTTTAAATTCTTAGATGCTGTGCTTGTCTGTCATGTTTATGAGTGACTTGTCTGTCATGATTATGAGTGACTAAAACCTATGTGTCAGGAGTGTGTCTGGGAGTGAACAAATTTTTATTATTATTATTATTTTTAAGTTCCTAATCTTTTCTGAAGAGAGACCTGAAAATGCAGCATATGATCCATGTGGAAACAGTTAATCTGAATATTTTTTAAGACTAAATCTCACAACTTTTCTTTCATGTGTTTTATAGACTGGGAGGTAACTTATGCTTACATGTTAAACAATTTTAAAATAACCATATCTTTCCATATTTTTTTTCCTTAATACTGTGGGACATTCACTGAGTGCTATTTAATTAGGAAAATATTTGAAATATTTCTAGAGAGTTCAGGTTCAACTATGCATAAAATAATTATTCATAGATGATGACAAATTTCTTCCTATTTCTGATGAAACTTCAATTTTTTGGGTTTATTGTGGAGGGCCTTATCTAAAGCATGAATTTTTTTAATTGAAGTTTTTTTCAGGAGTCCTTGAAAAAGGACTCGAAAACAAACCAGTATGATGAATTCTGCCTATTCAATGAGTAATAAATTAGGTCCTGCATTTTTGTGAAGCTGGAGGTTGTGATAATTCAGGCACCATCTTGGGTATTTTGTTCTGAGACTTTAGTGTTGCACAAGTGGTGCTTAGCAGCACTCCTAAAGAGTTTTATTTGCATTTCAATCAGAACCAATGTTCTTCATCTTGGATGTCAACTACTCCTTCTAAGGTAAAAGTGGGAACAAGAAAACACTTTTCATTGCAGTTCCTGGTTTCTGGTCAGAGAGACAAGGTGTGAGGGTAGATGTAAACACTGATTCACTCCATGGATTACCTGATGTTCAGTGTTGCTAAGCTCTGCTTTTGTTCCTTTGTATGCACACTTAAATGCTTTTTCCTATCGAGTCCCACGTGGAATTCAGCTTTGTGTTTGTCAGTTTAGAGACTCAGCAAAGAATTAAATCCTCCGAGTGCTCAGCCATGAGTTGTGGGAGTCACTGCAGTAGGAGCCAACAAACCCTTCCCCATACTTTGATGTATCACATTTATGAAAGGCAAATAAATAATTAAATCAGCCACCAATTAGTGCAGTAGCACAGTGAGTGACTATGCCATTAAGTTTAAAAAGTGCAGGCCTAGGACCTAAGAGTTAATTCCTCTGTTTGTAGACTCCTCTCAATCATGGTGTGCAAGCCACTGACAAATAGTTTATAATGGTGCCCCAAAAAGGCTTTAAAACTCTAAGTTCCTGTTTTCATACTATTTCAGTAGCATTAGAAGTTACTATTTTGAACAGATTAAATTGGGTCTATTTGAATTAGAAAGATGTTGGTCTTCCTTATCTATCTCCATTTCTATCCTACCAGGTCAAAAGATGCCAGTCTTCGACTTGTCACAGGTGCAGGATTGTGAATTGCCATTTCTGGGCTTCAGGCCAGTGTAAATTTCAAAGTAGAGGGAAAAGTGAGTGTTTTTCAGGCACTCTGGACATTAGGTTGTTCTTTTCTTTGTTTTCTAATGGTATTAATTCTTGGCTGTGTGAGTTATTTACATGCCAGTTATTGGTGGAGATAATTCTAGAAGACTTAAGGTGAAGCAGGAAAGTGTATGTGGTAAAATTCGGTTCATCTTTTGGCAATGATTTAAAAATGGATACCAGGAACACATGGCATAGTTCATAAATTAATATCTATATGCACTGAACTGACTAAAAAAGAATCCAGTCTTGTTGGTCTATTTCATTTATTTCCTGCATTGTCTGACCTATCTTAATAGTCTTTAATATACTTGGGTTTATTTCCTCTCTGCATTACCTAAAGGAAGAGTAAGGATGCTAATATTTTCTCTTCTGCTACCACTTCTATTATTGAAATGCACTCTGCCTTCCATTTCTAATTAGTTTTTTACTAAATGATGATTTTTGGGGGGCCAAATTTTACTGCATCAAATTATTTTTTTCTGAATAAATCAAAAATTCAAAGAAATAATGTTTCTTATTACATGTAGGTGTGTGTATGTGTGCTATTGTTATGGGGGACATCCAGGACATTTTAATTTTATCAATCTCTTCAGTTCTGCATAGTCATTGAGATAAAACAAGGTGAAATTCCATTTAATGCCTGTCCAGATTATTTTTTATGAAAGTATCTGACTTTCAAACTTAATATCTTATGGTTAGAGAACAAAAATCATAGGTAACATATGCACATTTACAGAGGGCAGCAGGGTGGTGCCAACTAGAAAAGTGCATATTTTAGAAAGCTGGAATTCCACATCAGCACAGTCTAATTTGCTCTTGTTTTAGGTAAATCTAATATTGACTAGACAATTAACATTGTTTAGAATGCTCATCATTACCACGGATTGAATAAGTTTCCATGTGAAGAACTTATGGTTTACTCTGAATATTCTATCTCTGGAGTCTATTTGTGTTCAGATAACCACAATCTATAACAGATTTTCTATTGCTTATGGGTAAGAGATTAATGAGTTATTGGCTCAAGTGCAATACAATTAAGGCTCTTGTCTTCTTTATGCTTTTGGTCATGACCATAACAAACTAAACTTAACCTAGAAATAAATTTTCACAAATGTGCCTCGACAACTTTTGTCATATTTTGGTTAATAGATCACTGCCTTCTGCGCCTTACATTGTAGCTTTTTCCCCTCTAAGATATAAAATAATGGTCCCAGGAGGCAGATTCCCTTTGTTATACTTGTGCATATATTTAAATAATTTTTATGACTCCGCTTCTAAAATGTGTTTTAGAATTGTTTTGATGTGGGTTTTTTTCCCTTTGAAGGAAGCATAGTGTTTTATGATCACGTATATTGTTATCATCAGTTTTAAATTGGTGCAGGAACAAGATATTTATTTCTATTCTATATGGGGTCAAGGGATATTACGTAGAAATACACCTATATTTGAGAAATTTTTAACTAATTTTGACCTAGAACAAAATGCATGCTAAGCAAGTTCTGATTTTTGATATTGTAATGATCTGAAATCCAAAATTAAGTTATCTGCTTCCCGTAAGTTAAAACATTCATAACTGTCTCTTAACTTCAATTGTAAATATTGTCTTCCTGAAAAAAAGAAAAAAAACAAACAAGAAACAAAACCCGACGTTGTAGGGAAGCTATGATGTGAAATGATTAGAAAGAACTTGTTACTACCATCTGTTCATTATATATTTAATTCTCAAAACCTCTGGATTGCTTGTCACACACACATTTCTGTTATGCTTTTAGTAGTATTTTAAAATGAGAAAAATATTCCTTTCTCTTATTTAACAAACGTACCAAATTCTCAATAGGTTGCATCATGGCAGGGAAGAGTAGAATGATGATCCTTCCCTGTAGCTGCCTTTAATGTGAATTATTCTCATTTCACACATCAGTATAAGGAAATTATTAGTCCCTTTTCTCTGCTGAGACCAGCATCTCTGTTGCTGGAGTGTAAATGGCTTGGGCTGGTGCAGAATGTTTATTGACAAATATCATTCTCCCCTCCTCTTACCTTTCAAAACAGAAGTAATTCACACTAAAATAACACGGAAGTATAAGGACAATTTGCCTAAGGCCCATACAAAGAAAAAAATGAAACATTACTTAAAATATACATTTTCATTTGTTCTGTCCCACTCTCTATTATTCAGCCACGTAACCTGAATTTAGCTTAAGACTATCACAGTTTACATTTAATTTGGTGTACATATTGCCAAACTGCAAAGGGGATGCCTCTTTCATTCCCCTGTAAGCTCAAAATGTATCACAGCCTATGATTTCTATATCTCTCAGTTACATTGGAGAATTCCACTTTCTCCCTTGGGGTCATTCAAGGGAAAAATTTCACTCAGTGCAGAAGGTGATCAACATTCAGCTTGCATTTGTAGCTACAGGCAGGCTATTCCAATAGTACCCTGAGGCTTAATCCACTTCTTAATAATGTGGCCCCTTCTCTCAGAATATTTCACTTTAGAGACTGGGCTGGTATTCTCCTGTAAACCTTAAATGCTGGGGTGTGCTCAAGTTTTGTGCTGCCTCAAGGGCAGCTGAAATATCCTAGCTCTCCACCTGAGATATCTCCTAGCATGAGGAAAACCTCTGAGTGACATGAAAACCAGTGAAGTTTTTCTCAGCTTGCTTAAGACAGGTGAAAAAGTGCATGGTAGGAGCACTGTGGCTTGCTGGTGGCTCCTAATTAGCACTCTTGCACTGCGACTGCAGTACATCAACTAGACAGGGTTGGTGAGTGGCCAAAAGATCACTGGAGCTTATTTTTCCCTGATTCACATCCCAGAACTGTGCATTTGCTTTTGAGTCTCCCCCCTGCCTTTTTTTTTTTTTTTTTTTTTTTTTAGCTTGGGTTGATTAATGAGAGATCTGTTTGAAGTCCTGCAACCCTGAGCCATAATTTCTCCTGATGTCACCGGTGGTTAGAGCCTGTCATCAGGCATTTTAGCCTCACTACAGATCAAGATTTCCTAGCTGGGAAAGAGCACCACTCAAAACAGCAGGATCAGTGCTTGATTTGCCTCTTTTCCATTTGAAACCCTTAAAGACAGACCTAAGACAGAAGAAATCAGAGTGGAATAGTGCTGTTTACGTGTAGTTGTGAGTTGATGTCATTCCCCATTCCGGTTTTTATGCGTAGTTTTGCACACATGCACCCACCGGTGTGCACAGTCTATTCCTGTCCCCTCAGGCAAGAAAACCTGTCAGCTCATAAACCCACTAAGTCATTATCCTTGGTTTTAGTGGGAGAACCTGATGAGCCAATCCACCTTTGAGCATGCACGTTTGTAGGGCTGGTTAGGGTTGCACAAGGAAGAGGTGAGCTGCCCACAGCAGCTTCCTGAGAACTTTGAGGGGCAACTTCCTGACCTGTCGGGTATTCCCTCCTCTCAGGGGCTGTCATTCAGTGATGTGTTTGACTTTCTTGTTGTGTGGAGTGTGTTGTCTTACTGGGGAAGCGACTCAAGCACAAGTCCTATGAGGAGAGGCTGAGGGAGCTGGGGATGTTTAGTCTGGAGAAGAGAAGGCTCAGGGGAGACCTCATCACTCTCTACAACTCCCTGAGAGGAGGTTGTAGCCAGGTGAGGGTTGGTCTCTTCTACCAGGAATCAGCAGCAGGACGAGAGGGTACGGTCTTCAGCTGTGCCAGGGGAAGTTTAGGTTGGATATGAGGAAGAAATTTTTTACAGAGAGAAGGATCAGACATTGGAATGAGCTGCCCAAGGAGTTGGTGGATTCACCGTCCCTGGAGGTTTTTAACATGAAACTGGATGTGGCATCAGTGCCATGGTCTGGTAACCACGGTGGTGTTGGATCAAGGGTTGGACTTGATGAACTCAGAGGTCTTTTTCAACCTAGCTGATTCTATGATTTTACCTCGTTTAATAAACTGTTTTGCCATTTTTTTTTTCCTTTTTTGTTTTTCAGTCAGTAAGCGGTTGTTGAGAGAACACCTAATCTAGAGCCTCCAGTAGTTACTGCTTATCAAGTACAAGCCTTCTGGCTGTGTGAAGGATTCACCTCTGAGTCCTTGTCTCAGAAGGAAACTCAAGTTCTTTTATTCCTTAAATTACCATAATTGTGTGTCTTGCAGTTGCAGTATTTTCATGCTAATGTTGTAATTTTCTCCTTTCTTTTTTGTTTGGTTGGCTGAATAGGTTTCTAGGCCCTTTGAAGTGTTTCCTGTTAAACAAGGTGGGAGTGGTTTTGCTGGGGTTTTTTGTGTGGGTTTTTTTTTTTTTTTTTTCATTTGGTTGGTTGAGGTTTTTTTTTTCCTCCAGGTGCTAATATTAGATGACAGCTGAACCAGCTTTGCTGATAAATCTTTGTTCCGGTGTCACACTCAATGGGTTGTTAGCTGAAGCCTGGTGTTTAAATGACCATTAAGTGATAAAAATCTAAAGGAAAGACTTTCCACTTCATAAGATTTGAGATAAGCCCATTTTTCCTTAAGGTCCATGATTAAAGCAAGTATACCTTTCAGTTTTATTAACTTTTTTTGAGTTAATTCCTTTGGAGGACTTTACTGGAAATGTATAAGATTTAGCCTCTTGCATGAATACTTGCCTAGTAAAAACTAGGTAATGATGTTGAATTAATCTGTGTTAAAAAGAAAGGTAAGAAAAATACGGTGCTGTTTTCAGACTTGGCCCAGGTACAGCAGAAATATTTTCTTTTACTATCCAACTGCTTAGAGGGATTATTTAACTCAAATTCACCAGTGCTAAAATCTCTCACAATAATTCATGACATAATAGGATTACCTTAAAAGAGAGCTAGATGGCACAGTTGGTCAATACAGTGTGATACATTTTTGGAGGTTTAGGCTTAAATCTGACCCTGGGACACAAAAACATCATGTTTGCTGGTCTAAATATGAGTCCAAGTAGATGTTTGTTTATATTGCATACAATCTGGCATCACTTCGTGCAGCTGGCAGACTGTTCAGTAAAGACCTGAGACTCAACTAGCAGTTTTGGATGGAGGAGCATTGGCACAGCTGTTTGGAGAACCTGATTTAGCATGTCTGAACTGTTCTTGGCTTTAGCCAATGGGGCTTTTCATTTCCCTGACTGCTAAAATTTATCAAATTCACATAATAATTTAGTAGAAAATGAAGAACAACAGTACCACTGGAACTCAGCTACTGTGTCTAGTTGCTATTCCTAATTATAATTGGGTTAGAAAAACAGGCCTACATGAAATTCTGTCGTAAATACTGTGTTATAGTACTCAAGTAGCTTAGCTATGTCTGAATATTAAGAAATATGAAGGGATAAACTTCCAATAACAAGAATCAGTTCTGACATTTTAGGACATAAACTATAATTACAGTAATGAGTTGGGAAAATCTGTGTAACTTTGTGCAAGATATAGTCTAATTAGGTTTTGCTTATCCATTAGCTATTTTTGAATGAAGTTATGTGTATATTAAAATAAGGTACATCATCTAGAATAAAGTTATCATATAAGAGAAAAGTTGTGAGGATGATGATGATTATATAACAATGTCACCTTTTCTTCTGCTGAAATACAAAATGTCTTCATTTTCCCCTATTGCCATACAAATCAAAATTTCTGTGTGATTGCAGAATTCGTCCAACAAAATTTCAATACTTTATTCTGACACTGTGCTACATCTTCTATAGGCTGATGTGGGAGCAGTGTTTTTTAGCACATGCAGATTTGGTGTCAAACTGCCTAAAAAAAATTTGTATGTTTGTCTTATGGAAGCTAAAATTTCTTACCATTCATTTCTAAAACAAAAATTGCACTATCAATTCCTGCAAGAAGAAATTCAAGTTTGTATGTCCTTCCCAAAAGATTAATGTATTCAAGGTATATAAGTTATACTTCAACTTTCTCTGTGGCTTCAGTTTGCTTTGCTTCCATATGCTGGCTTCCATGGAAATGTAACCCTAAAAAGAAAAAAGAACATGTAAATGTTGAAATACAATACCTGATGATGGATGTGCCACAGGTATGGCACATGTATTGGAAAAATTGAAGATTGTGGCTTTATAAAAAATTTGAAAATTCAAATAATAAGGTCTGGAGTATCATTAACATTCCCATATTTCACCTACATAGAAAATGTGCGTTTCACAAATCAAATACTGTGAGATATGAAAGGTGGCAGAGTCTCTGCTGTTGAGGAAGCCTCAAATATATATGATCAAAAATTCAGAATGTCATGCATTGTATCTGATCACACTTTTAATCTATAACCTAATGAAGTGTATCTTGTAATGGTTTTAATTGCTATGAATACAGAACTTGCTTCCTGTGCCTGTGTGCCATTCAAACTTATTGATGACCATGGAAATCTTGAAGTTCTCTAATATCAGTTAAAGTTACAAGGCAGCATGATATCTGAGAAGGACAAAAAAAAAACCAAACGTCATTTTGAATTTGTCAACATTAAGATAGGAAACACTATAAAGTTGAGCAGATTGAATTGTTCCTTACTACAGGACAGCTCCAAGTGAATTTAATTTCTAGTGATTTCTGAACTTGATCTGAATGGAATCAGACATATTCTGGCCATCAGGTTTTTAGAACTAGACCAAAGAAAGTCTTTTTAGAACAAGGCCAAGTATTTCAGGACAAAAGGTATTAACCTAACAATGCTGCCCCTTTCACAACCTTATAAGGGGAAAAAGTCCCTTAGTTAAATGAGACTTTCACTATTATAACTACAAAAGAATGTACTTTACAAATATCTGTGCAAAATCAAAATTCCATTATCTCCTGAAGATTTACTTGTTAATTTTTCAGAAGATAAAGTACGCTTTGAAAACAAACTTAAATCTAAGTGACATAAAACACAAGTTAAAAATGAAGATGTTACTTAAATGACATAAAAAAAAAGTTCTATTACTACTGGTTTTAATTCAATTATAGAAAAAACTCCAACCTTACTTCTGAATAATAATTCCTATAATGTTTTGGACATCTTTCTTGTTAAGGTTTGGTTTTAGCATTTAAGAGAAAAGCAAGTGGCTATAATCATTCATTCAGAGTTATTCTTTATCAAAACCAGGCTGGGAACAGCCACCTGTATCATTCTGAGCTAACATTATCTGTACTGTGTGTTAGCATTATCGTTACAGACATGACTGATTTCATTTTTTACTGACCTTCTGAGAAACTTTGGAAGGTGCTTAAGAAATATTTTTCTCTATCTCATTCCAGTTCTGCCTGTATGTGAATTCCAGGCTTGATGGATGTTTCTGACCACTGCTGAATTGGAAACATGAAAGAAAACTCTTTGGGCTGGACATCTTGGAAAATGCTACATATCTGGTACAAAACTCCCAATCATAAAAGCACAGAAGAGAAATGTCAAAATGCAGTTTGGAAAACAACTTGCTTGTTGCTTTAGTTGTATGAGAAAGCAGTGAAACAATACTAGATCTGTATTTTTTAATTTACCTGGATGCCTCATGTTATAGATGGTGGCACAGCCTTTGGTAGCCACAGAAATCCTGAGATTTCCTGTAGCATGGAAATTCTCCCAGGGTGTCTGGAAAAGTACAAACACATGCAAAAAAGGCCATCCTCAAAACTTCAAGCATTTGATTTCAGATGAGAGGTACAGAAACAGAAAATAAAATGCCCTCCCTGCACCTTTTGTACTAATGTAGGAAAACCTATGGACAATTGGGCTTTGACTTATAGTAATCATACTTTAATGTACTGCTGTCTTTGAGATTTTGCTGGAATATGTGTTTATTTCTTATTCCCCAAGTGTTATTTCTTATTCCATGTGTGTCAGTGACTCACCTACCACTGCATGTGCAACAAAGAAATGTGGGAAAAGTGACTTCTGCTTTGGTTTTATCTTTTCTTTTTCGTTCACTAAGAAGTAGTATTTAATGTTTTAACTGTCATATGAAATCAACTAGGAGATCCAGCCATGAATCAAGTTATGACAGGTTATGACTATGTTCTGTTGATCCTATAGAGTTTGTAGTGCATAGGCAGTGTAAAATAGCAATGATTAAAAATGCTTCAAATACCAGGCAGCTTGCAGGAACAGCAGTTGTGCAGATTTTTAGAAAATGTAGTCCATAATTATTGTAAATTTACTTTTGCTGGTTCTGAATTTTCAACTCTTGTTATGGTTTAGCAAAATAACCCCACGGTTATTAACTGATCAAGGGCTTATGTAGAAGGGAAAACTACTGGGAACGTGAGAAAATAAGGATATGGCATTGATCAGAGATGGCATCTCTGTGAGGCATCTTTGTGTGGCAGAGAGCATGTACTGCATCAGAAAATGCTAATAGACAAACCAGGGCATTCCTCCATCCCATTAAGCCTGAAGGAGTGTCAGGGTTTGCCATATGGTTCTCCATGTGCACCACTTTTGTCAAGTTCATCCTTCTCTCTCAGTTTTTTGTCCTTTTCTCTTGCCCTTTTTTTTTTTTTTTCCTACCGTCACTATTTCTTTCATCCTTCCTCCTTTTGGAACAGAAATCTTCATTTTAGCTAGGGATGTCTTTCTCCCTTCTGCTTGCCCACAGATGCTAATAACAGCTCCTTCTTAGACTGATGACTAGTCTCTATAGCAATCAGGCAGCAGAAGCACTCAGCACTAAAAAACAGGCAAATTTTGGTGGCAGCCTCCAATTTTTTTTTTCCTTTTTCTGCAGCTGTTGCTACCTGCTTTCACCTCTGCAGAAATCTGTAAATGTGCTGATATTCATCCAAATGGAATGGACCAAGAAGAGGGAAACAGCAGCATATGGTTCAATTTCCTAAAGTACTAAGCTGACTTAAAAATTAGCTTATTTTACCACATTTCATGAAACTAATGAAGCATCTGAAATATACATAATTATTCTGCTGCTGTTCAGTGTAGCTAAAATGTCTGGTGAAAGTGATATAAGTAAGATGGTTGACTGCTGTCATGTTCACCATAGAATACTGGAATAGTGAATAAGGTGCTGCCCTATGTATTTTAGGTGAAATTGTAGCAAATGTTCTAATTAATAAGGGAACAAATTCTCAGACTGAGAGAAGACAGAAATATTCAATTTTCCATTTATGAATATCTGTGTAATATTACAAAGAAAGAGTGAATAAGTAGAGTTTGTTTTTTAATTACAAAGACAGGGTTTGGGTACTGTATGCTGTGCAGGAAAATCAAATAAGACGTTCTGTCAGGAAGATAAAAAATAAATAGCATTAGTTCTCTAGGCTACTTCTAAGCTATCAAAAATATGTCCAGTTTAACATAAATGGCATTTAGTTATATAGCACAGATGAATATTTATTAATATTCTTCAGAGACTGAAAGGATGGCTTTTGTTTTACTAAACACTTGACATGATATTCAAAAGGCTGCCTTTGTTTGGCGTCAAAAAGCATTATGATCATTTTGCCAAACAGCACACAAACAAAGCTACCAGGGGATGTACTGCACTGACAGGCTTTGAGTTAGAAGATTAGTTTTGAATGAACAAAACTTCAAGTAATTTGCAAGGTCTTTCAGTCAAATGTAGGACAGATGTTTTATAAATAGTGCAATACATAACATTATAAGTGGCTTTTAAAGAGTTTCAGTAAGGTCAGAGAAAAACCTATTTTGGAGGCAAATGGCAAGTGACAACAGGTAAAGTATAAATTAAATCCCAAAGCTCTTTTTCAAGATAAAAACAAGTGTGCTTTAGATTTGGTAATGAATGGACAGTCCTCAATGAGGCAGTTGAATTAAAAAAGCAGCAAGAAGTGTGCATTTTCATAAGCAAGAGAGAGTGTAACTTTAATTGTTCTTTCACAGTGTCTTCGTTGAACTGGTCAAGGGATGTCCAAATTTGTCCTTAATGACTCAATACTTACATTGGCATGACCCACTTGTGGGAACATGGGGGGCTCTCAGTATAAAGGTACTAGAATAATTCATGCCATCTTTTATAAGAGTAACTTATCCATATAAAGGTTGTTCTGTTTTGCCTCCTGCACTGGGGGTGTCATTTGCTGTACAGAAAGCTCACTTTCGACTCAGTTCTCCAGGTTCAGCAGAGGTAATGAGGGAGGCAGACTTCTCTCAGGCTTCCAGGTGTGAGGGATTACCAAACAATGCAGGTGATGCTGTATTGACTGCACCAGCCTGGGAAAGTGAGGTGACTTTCCAGAACAGAGAAGGCCTCAGAGTACATTGTGCAGTTGTAGTTAGTGCAGAGATAGCTCCCTTCTGACTGCTTTATCCCACTGTGTGTTCCAAGCACTGCCTGCAGGTCAGCAAAGAGTCTGAGCATGGGATAAACACACTATCTGTATTCAGCTGGAAAGCGTTCAGCTGGAGCCTCTGTTGAGTCGGGGCTTGGTGAGGCTGGTATGGAAAATTAACTGGCTTTGCAAGCAAATGCAGAAGAGTGGTGTTATGTATGCAACATTAAAAGCAACACTGACAAAACAATGGAATAAAAGGCTCTTGAAAAATACCAGCAGGGCATGAACAGGAGGGAATATACACTAGGAAAAAAAAAAAAAAAGCTTTCTTCAAGTCAGATGAATTGTGCAGCAGAGTCTCAGCATTCGTTTAATGGGAAAATAACTTTCTGTTTGATAAAAATGCAAAAAATAACTTAAAAGCATGAGCCGGATGGGGAGTGATGTACTTTGTCAGTGGTAAAGCCCGAAAACTGCAACCTTTGTATATTTTAATAACCCATTCATTCCCACGCTGCATTCATTTATCTACCAAATGACGACATCTCAAAATGTACGTCACTGGCTCTAACTCAGTGACAGCCAGAAGGGAAAAGGCGGCTGATTACAACACAAAGGGAGTAACTTCTTTGTTGTCACACAAGGGATGACAGAAAATTTGACGAATTGGAAAGAAAGAGCACTGATTTTCTTCTTTGTTTCAGGGGAAACGAGGTCCAAGATTCTCAGTAGGATGAGGGTTGTCATTTTGTTCCTACAAACACAAGCAAAAAAGGTAGCATCCAAGCATATTAAGTCAATTCTGTATGAACATACTAATAATAATACTTTTAATATACATATGTGTAAGTTCTACTGCTTAAGGCTACAGTTTGGCATTCAAAGTCAGCAGATACAGAAGGACATCCTTAGTATTTGTTTCATTCCATGCCTCATGATTAATATTCAGTAATATTTCTTATGGAAACTGCTTACCTCTTGTCACCCTTTATAATACTTGTTGTTTACAAGCTATTAGAAGAGCTATTAAGAGCTACTCTTGTGTGTCCATGAGTCAGAGCTACAGTTATCTGTGTGTATAGATTGTTTGTCTAGCTGTGCACTTGCAGAGCCAGTACAAAATACAGAGTGAGATAGGCAGGTGGTTCAATGATGAGTCTCCTAATTTATTGCAAAATCATACTGCTTCATACTTTGATCTGTCTCTGGATATAACTATCTTTAGAAGCTTCAGAGGCCAGAAAGTCTATAATATGCCACACTTATTTCCCAGCATAATCTTTATTGATTTCAATTATTATTACATTTAATAATGTTCCTTTTAGGCTGTGGCTTCCAAGCTTGTTTGTTGTGGTCCTTTCTTCTCCTGTGTTTCTACTTGGAACTGGAAACATAAATCAGTGAACAAGTAGCAGAATTTGGGATCTAATGATTTAGGCTCTCAATTTGAATTTATAAAATTTCCAGGCTGATTGGTTGTTGTTAATTTTTGCTGTTCCATATAGAGTGCTGCTGAATGTGAATGTGCAAAATTCTCCTGTTTTAATAATATCCTTAATTAATAAGTTGTATCTGGGAAGAAAACCCAAACAAACAAACTAAAAAACATAAACCCCTCAGATTATTAATCTGGTGTTCATTTTATCAGAATGCATTCCTGAATTGGAAATAAGGGAGAAGAGAAACTCCCAGTCTTCTCACTTTGTTCCAGTCAGCATTAATGCTTGTTTTTGTTATGCATTCATGTCTTTTTCTTTTCTTGAATGGAACAAGGTGCATAACTGTATATTATGTGGAGAAGTTTTTGTGCCTTTCATATTCCTCTCATTTCTCCTTGACTTCCTGTGCTGTGTTTTCTTCACACCTTTTGTTAGTATTCATAAAGCTTTTGACTGCTGAGTTGGGCAACTTGATACTTCTATGTTAGAGACTAACACATGGCTTTATATTGGGATATAGCAACTAATATTTTCTCTGTTCAGAATCCCCTGTAATTGATTCAAGTCAGTCTGAAGATTGACTGAATACTTTTCCAGTTTTTTTAATAAATCTACAATTTTCTTCTGGGCATTTCTGTAAAAGTGTAAAATTATATTAATAAAGGGAGTTGGATGACTCACAAAATCCACCAAGTATTCAGACTGATTGTTGTCATCTACCATCTAATTACGTGATTGCACACCTGTTACTTCTGGTTTTTGCTCTGGCATATTTTAAATAATTTTTTGCAAATTGGAATTTCTTCAAGGGAAGGCTTATTCTCTCAAACATTTGGGACTGCCTTTGGACTAGTAAAAGATCACCTTTAAAGTCAAAACTAGGACCCATGTCAGCATCCTAGCTACAGGACTTACGTAAAGTGAGGGGCATAATAGGGAGTGGAAAGGAGATGTAAGTTAGAGAAGGCTGTCACCCGAATATTGCTTCATTGCTTGCTACAAAATTTGAATTTTTCTTGAAGTAAAATTAAATCACCTATTCTAACCCTTCCTAGTGTTTGTTTTCAGTTGAAAACATTTGGATTTGGTATAATTGCCAACTTATTTTTCAGCAAAGTTATTTACCAAAGTATGCTTTATCAGTCTATTCCATATCAATGCAAAGTGCTTAATTTTTATATATGTGTGTATTCCTGTATAAGCATACTTAAAAAAAGCCAGGATCTTCTCAGCTGAACAAGTTGCATATTTTACCATTATTTCATGGTAAAATTAATCAAATGCCCTGTGGATATATAGGGGAGACAACTGCATATCCTTTTACTGTGTTACACTCACACGGAAAAATTGTTCAGATATGTGGTCAATATTTTCTTTGGAACAGGAAAACAAATTAATGGTTTTGAGCACAGCTGAAAGAAGAAGCTTGGTGTTGTGCTGCCTTATGATCTGTGCTCAGATTGTATGTAATACACTCTTGACCTTGCAAGGAATGGCTTTCTTCTTTCAAATGTACTTTCTTTTTTCATGAGTGTAGATATCTGTGGGTCGAGGAGGAGAGTAACAGGATATTGTAGTAAATTGACCAGCATACAATGTCACTGTCGCTGCAATCGAATCAGAGTGGTTGAACATGTGCCCTGTACTAAAATAGCTGAGGACTGTGCTTTGCTTCAGGTCATAGGAAACTGGATTTCCACATGTAGAAGTTTCAGTTCTATCTGTTCTTTCTCCAAGTCATGATACCAGTGATTATTAAAGCAGGCAAATAAACCAGTATTACTGGACTGCTTGTTCTGTTTGTAAAGCAGACTCCCATCAAAAACTGTTTCTCTATGGATGCAAAAAGGTCAAATTACAAGATTATGTTGGTAAAGTTTTTGTCTGTGTTTTCTTCACTTGTTTTTCTAGAAAAGTGCAACAGTTTTGCATACAGGAACATAAGATGGTGGGGATGATGGTAATGACTGGTCATGAAATCACTGACAGTCTCCAGCGAGAAATAAGGGAGTGTCAGTGGTTTGGTATGTATTCCTGCCTTGGCACCTGTGGCAAGGGAGGATTCTCATTCAGACACTGCTTCAGTGTTTTGCTTGTCGGTGTGTGGAGGAGGCTAAACAGTAATTTGGAGAAAAACTTCAAAGTAGTTGTTTCTTGGATTAACTTAAGTTTGAGGGAGCTTTTGAATAAGAACTGAAGGAAACAGTTATTCTGGTTAGAAAAAGTACAGCTCTCAAAGTTACAAACTCTCTTTTCTCTTTCTTTATTCAACAGGACTGGAAGATTTTTGTTTCTGGTGTTAAATATAATCTAAATGATGGAAGCTACTTTCCTTTAGGTAAACATCAGAAAAGTTAGTCAGATAAGCATTTGCTATTTGCCAAGCATGATTCATATAAGGAGGTTTAGAGTTTTTAAAGTGTCTGATGCCTTGTTCCCCTTAAGTACCCATGAAGTTGCAAATGAGAATATTGATTGGGATATTGACCAGCTCAGTGATGGTGATGAGACATCACTGTATTAATTATAAGGTCCTAAACTTACTGAATAACTGTTCATTCCTCTCTCTCCTTTTACTTTTCTCATAGTTAAATGATACAGATGATTATAAGTGTATTGCATTTTGTGGTCTTCTTATCCAGCTGCAGTCATAGCACTAAGCAAAATCGAGAAATTGTGAATCCTCATCCAGTAGCCATTTGGAGTTTTTTGTTGTTTTCTTTTCCCCTATCCCCCATCAGTTTCAAATGCACTTTTCTTCATAGTCAATGAAAAGCAAGGAAACAGAAAGCAAGGATAAACAGCAGTCATGCTGCCCTGTTTCTCTGTAATTTGTTCACATTATTATTTATATTATTTATTTATATTTATTATTGTGAGCATTGCATTAAAATAACTAGTCCTTATGTGACACTTGAGTCATGGCTTTGTGTTGAGCACTGTGGTGATGGGTTAGGGGTTGGACTCAGTGATCTTAGAGGTCTTTTCTGACCTTAACAATCCTATTATTCTATGGTTTGGCTGATAAAGCTAACACCAAGAGAAGTGTTACATCAATATTACTTAGACCAATCCAGAAAACAACTTTCGTTTAATGTAATTGCTGCTGGTATAGCATCAGATACGTTGGAGCCATTGTCAGGATGGAAACATCACTCTAACAGACAGCAACAGTATCCAAAATGGTTTTTGTGTCCCTACCCTAAGGCTTTCTTTACCCACAAGCATAACCATAAATTTAGGCCTCTATGTCCCATCCAGGAAGATGTATAAGCTGTATTGTTACAGCTACCTTTGCAAAGCTTCACTGAATTCACATTAACAGCAGTGCTAGCATAGTTATTTTAGTCAATAACCATATTCTATGGACAATTTTAAGTGGCAAGAACTTACATAGGGTTGTGTGGGTCAGTAGAGTCATTGGAATTTAGCAGTGTTTTCCCACTTGTATAAGCTGAATTCCTTCTCTTCCTTTCTGTGTTTCTGGAAGGCTTTGCCCCACTGGATGTGCTTCTGCCAAGTCATGTCCCTCTGCATGTCATGGGGTGGTTTAATAGCCTGGCAGTCAGAAGAAAAGGGGGGAAAAAAAGGCTTCTATCTCGCAAAAATGGAGTAAGTGGCTGAATTAAAAATGGGAACTGTCAGAAGGGAAAAAAGGCATCTTCTGAAACTTTTTAAAACCTCATATAGAAATACACTATGTTCTGAATGTCACTTTCATTTTGGCTGTTTCAATGGCTCCCATACTTGGAAAAAAATCAGAATTCATGTCATGTCAGAGGACTGTTTCTCACTGTTTACTTTTAAGTTCACTTGTCCCAGTGTGTCCAGCTGAATCATTCAAATTTGTGTTGAATTTGGACACTACTGGACAAGTGACAGGAAGTTTATGAGCCTAAGGGAGACTGGTGCTAGCAAAACATAGGCAGTTTGAGCCTTCAGGTCACATTATTTATTGATTTTATTTTAAAAGTTTTTCCATAGAAATAACCTTACAAAGTACACAGCAGATTTTTTTTTAGGGCTTGAATAGACGTCAGTATGATACAAATAAAATGAAACAACAGCGTTGTGTCATCACACTGCGAAGTTGTCATCACTTTCAACAAACCTTTTCAAAGAAACTTAAGTTTTGCACCCTTTGAAAACCAGTGGATGAATTATTTGCTTTTATTCCTGCTTAGGAGAAAGAGTACCATCACACAGTGAAAAGCAGCTGAATAGATGGAAAGCTAAAATTAGTTTAGTTTGCTACTGTTAGACCAAGTGCTCGAATTTTTCATAATTTTTTCTACGTTTTTAAGCCATAAGTACTCAGTGAAAAATATAGATACATTGAGCATAGATGTTAGCTTCCATAGGCTCTGAGTTCTCTGATGGATAGTTTCTGGTGAATCTTGTTGCAGCCACTTAGAAAGTGCCCTTTCCAACCTTTGGTCCTTGTTCTTTGTGGAAATTGCCTTCTGTGTAGTAAAGCTGATGGAAGTGGGCTCTTGCCTCTACTTTTCCTGCTGTTTCTTGTGGCTCAGTAAAGCCAGAACTTTGAACAGGGGCTTTGAACCAGAATGGCTGAAGCACAGAATGATCTTTTTCAACAACTCTGATAGGTGTGGTAGTTTCAAGCAAAGGAGTGAGAATTAAGAAGCTGAAGAAGTACCAATTTTTTAATCCTTATGTTTGTGGGCTTCAGGGTTAAGAGTGAAGGCTTCTGAGTGTCACAAACTATAAAAATAATAAATTCTTTGATTAGGAGTTGACTGCCTCAGTGGGTCCTCTCCTGACATGATGTAGGGTAAGCTAGAGGGTATAGCCATCTCCCCCAGGCATGGATTTAGGTTGAGAGGACAAACATAGCCACTGACAGAAGATCAGTAACTAAAAGAAGGCTCCTTGAACTGCATTCTTGATATTCAGGGCTAGGAATTCATATAGTGGAGCTGTGCCCTCTTAGATTTGGAGTGGTGATGGATTAATAAGGAGATTAAATTTTCCCTCATGACAGTGCAGAGAGAAGTAATCTGAGCCAGGACTTTCACAAATCTTCTGCACCTATTACAATACTTGTTTGCAAATTATTACATACCAGTAGGTCTAAGTCTTGATATGAACTGATATGCCTTACTATAAATTATTTGTTCTTTTCTGGCTATCCGATGTTCTCTTACTGTGAATTGTGAAGTGTCTTGGTTTGGGCCTGGTGGGGAATGGGATTTACTTGTTTTTTCTTGTTTCTGTTTATTTGTTTGTTTTTGTTTTGGTTTTGTTTGGTTTGGTTTTTTTGTTCTTTTTTTTTTTAATTTTCTTTTATTGAGAAAGGAAAAAAAAAAAAAAAAAGAAAAAGAAAATAAATATTTCCTCCTTACCAGCTAAAAAAGCATAGAGCTGTCCATGGTATTGCTGTACAAACTGTAATCAGGCATTGATAGTTGTATCAGTAGCCTTAGAACTGAAGAAAATTCTCATTTGAATCTGTTCTTAGTAAGCTGCATACATTATGCATTCAAATATATGTATATACATGAACATATAATTGAGATGGATGTACAGGTGGTATACTTTGAGAAAAAGCCAGAAAAAGAGATTAAGGTTAAATGTGCATTTAAAAGCGGGGTTTTAAAAATGCTTGCCTTTCTTACACTCAAATTCAGATGTTTTGAGAAGTTAAATAGGATTCAGTTGTTTGAGGATTACTTTGTATATGACTTGGATTTAAATCAGAGGGCATTTCAGATCAGCTACTCTGTTCAAAGCGGCTGCTGTTGAAGGATTTATACATGATATTGCTTCCAGGGTATTAGTATAGCAAGTCTTCTAGCTGAATTTGAAGCAGAACGTAGATTTTATGTTGTCCTTGCCTGATGTGTATTTTTTGAGCAATCTTGATCTGCTGTTTAAGGGTATTAACTGGTTCAAAATTACTGGTATTGTTTAGAGGATTTTAAATAGAGTTAAACTATGCTTTGCATTTAACTGTGCAAGTGTAAAAGTAAACTCTCTAGAGTGAAAGAAGTACTTAGAATCATGCATTCAGTGATTCACATCCTAAAGAAACCTACTGCTCATACTTCACTGAGGGTAATGTGAGTGTCTTGGGCAATCTTTATATAACATTTTCCCCACAGGATGAAAAAAACAGAGTATTTATGGGGGGGGGGGGGGGGAAAGGTAAGATTTTGGTAAGCTTTTTAAGCAAAGTTAAAAGAAACTGAAATATGCCTACAGTATTTCACCCACAAACAGATGGCCAAACATAACAAATCAATAGTATGTAAATAAGAGTGTTAAGAAGATCTGTCGCAATGCATGAAAAATGACTGGTGTCTTGGCTGCTGCCTTCACGCAGACTAAACCTTCACAGAGATACATGTTGTTTTTTGGGGGGTTTTGGTTTGGTTTTTTTTTTTTTTGTTTGTTTGTTTGGTTTTTTTTTTTTTTTTTTACAGAGGCAGATGTAGTGGCTCAAAGTTGCCACCTTCGTTTAAAAGCCCAGTTTTTAAAAAAAATATGCAACCTAGAATCAACAGATGCCCTTTAGAACTTGTAAAGCTGATGCTGAGAACTGCACAGCACTTGAAAGGTCTGGAGACAGAGGCAGCAAGAGGAAATGCTGTTCTGTTTCCATAAGGCCAGTGAGTCCCCTGCACCTACACAGGTCTGTGACAGGGAACTTGTGCTGGAAAGCCTTGAAAATTTGAGCAGAGTTGTAACAAGAGGCAGACTGTGAAATAGTGAACTGCTGGTTCTGTGGCACACAGTCATCAGAGCACTGGGACAAAAGTCTGTCTTCCTGTTTAAGTTGACAAGAAAAGTAGGGCCCAGGTTGCATCTTATTGTGCTGCTCCTGGAAGTACAATTTGTTCACTACTGTCAAGACCTACGGTCTTTCTTCAGGGGTGTTGCAAATAACAGTCTCTAGTATTTTAGGCCCTGTTTTACTACTAAAGTATGCTAAGGGTGTTTGCTCATTCAAATTACAATAATGGGGGATTTAATTTTAATTTTAACAAAGGACTCTGCAAGTGACTTTAACTTGTGACCTCAGGCAATTGATTTAAAATCTCCCTCTGACAATGGCTTCTCTTCTGTGGAATGTGAATGATGATGTTTTATTTCCCTGCTCTGGTAAAGCATTTTGAGTTCCTTGGATTAAGAACTTTTGCCTGGCCTGGGTTCCGTAAAGCTTTGTGCAAAGAAGAAGTCAAACAGTACAAAATACGAAATGGGCAAAAATCCCAATTTTAAACTGTGATTCTTCCGCTTATTGTTTTAGCAGAAATGGAAAAATATACTGTATTTTTCTGATAATAACAAGTATAATCAAGTGAGTATTGATAATTTATGGTCTAACTAATCAGTCAGCAATTGAAGGCACTTAAGTTATTCTTTGAGAAAACTGTCAGTTTCAAAAGATTACTTTTTTTGTGCAGTTGATCCAAAAAAGTTTTTGAATATTCTCTGAAATCAAACTTACAAAAATATCATAGGTTTCTGATGTAAAGACTGTTTTGATATTTTCTGTGTTGTTCTTTGTTACTGTATAATTAGGTTTTCTGGAGCTCTTGATTATTATTCCTGCTTTTATCAGGATCAGGGAAAGAATTCTCTGGTTTGAGATTTTCATAAAGTACTACTTGTAGTATGTCCTTTCCCAAAGCAGAGTAAAATAGCTCAATATCCTTGCATCTCACCATTTTTAAAAAATATTTTCCATCTTCAAATCATTAGTGAGTGGTAACATGCCTTTGGGAATTTGATGTTGACTATTGCCATGTCTTTTTAAAAGGTCATTTCCTAGATTTCTTTGCACTTATGACATTATGTCAGTGATGGAGATAATTTCAGAAATACTGTGATTAACCCAAACCCAAGCACTTCTGAATCTGAACATTTGGGAAACAGATCTGAAAATTATCTGTTAAGATGTTTAAACATTCTTTATCTTACTCTATACTTATATGATGGTAGTTAGGAAAGACAGAAAAGATTTTTTAAAATAAAAAACAAAACAACAACAACAAAAACCCCAAAACAAACAAACAACTAACAAAAACAAGCCAAGAGGAAATGTGTCCCTCCTCCTCCTCTCCCTTGTTGTCTTACAGGAGTTAATGCCTCCTAAAATTGCTGTTCTGTTAGTATTCCTTCTCTTAATCATATCTAGTGTGGAAGTACCACAAAAGCACATGGGTCAGTAGCCATTAAAAGGTCTAACTGAGTTTCAGATGTAAACAGCAGTAAAGTGAATGAGTGAGAATATTGTTTTGAAATAGATACTGAAGTATTCTTTCAAATTTGTCAGCATTAGTATTTCAGAGTAAAATATGAGGCCATAACAAATACATTTATAATTTTCTCCATTTTGATACCATATATCTCAATTTGATTTCTAAATTAGAATTCATTTTCTTTCTGAGTTCCCTCAGCTCTGTTCTCACTTTGGCTGAGACTTTCCCTTGTCTCCATTCTCTTTTCATACTTTGCCAGCTTTCCTTGTAGAGACCTGAAAATGTGTTACAGATCATTAATATGACTAATCTCAAAGTACTTGTACAATAGACATTGCTAGCTCTAGCAAGATAGACCCATTTCCCCCTGTATGTTCTGAAATTATAGTAGTAAACTCTGAATTCTGTAGCTATCAAATGTTCTCCTATTGCCTCTCCCTCTGCCTTTCTTGCATGAAAGTTACATTAACTCCAACATGACTGCAGTCTGGTAGAAGAGATTGTTCTGTCTGTCAGAGTGAAATCACCTGGGTTACCCGAAAAAGAGCAAAGCCGGTGGTAGGAAAACTGAATTAATATGAGTACATCACTTTTGTAATGAAAATAATTGATAATATTTACATTTAAAGTACAAAGTGTAGCAAATACAATACCAGTCTGGTTACATTAATATGACCAGACACAGAGAAACATTAGTATAATAATAATTTATGACATGTAAAATTTAAAAAAGAACATTTTCTGGTGACAAGCTGGTTACTAGAAGCAGGCAGTAAGAACTAAATACGCTTAGGGAGCAAATGGTAGTTTTTATTCCTATGGATTTACTTTCAAATTCTCCTGGTTTTCTGCAAGAGGAAAAATGAGAAAGCATCCAGTTGAAACTGTAGAAAATTTTCCCCTCCTGATTTTTTAACCACTTGATCAGTTTCCTGTGGCAGGATCAATTTAAGGCTTGCTCCGTTTTGAATTAGATGAGCAATCATTTAGGTTTTTTGTTAACAGATTTGGGTTGCTGATTTGTCTTCTTGCAGTGCTGACTTTTTTGTCAGCAAAAATCTTCTTCCTCCTCCTCCTTGTTTTTTTAGCTTTTTCAAGGTCCAAAAGCTCTCCCTGTTGCACGGTATGCACTATTAATAATTTTCCCATCCTTATACTCCTCCTTACCTTTTTGGTGCCCCAGTGAGTGATTTTTCATTAGTATCTTCTGTCATATGGAAATACTCACACTAACCAACAGCCAGCCTCAGGAAAGCATGGCTTAAAATCAAACTCTACATGTTAATGAAAAGGAATTTATGGTGTTCTATTACTAACAAACACTATTATGGAGTGAAAAAATGCCATAGGACAATCTCAGTGCTGAACTTGCTGGAAATTGTTGCCAAAATAGTCTATAAGATGATTAATTTTTCCAATGAGTTACTATTTGGACTCTTTACTTAGGAGCTGGTTTCATGTTTTCTTGAAAAGGCTCAGTTTTCAGCTGTTAGCAGTTTTTATCCAGCTGAATTACAATAACAGGCAAAATGTGAGTGGTGCATTCCAAGCATAAAATGATACATCTTTTGCTCAGAGGGTTTATGATCCATAACAGTGACTCAATGGAGTTATGCCAGGTTATGCCATCTGAAGATTTGGCCCTCAGTAACACACAATATTCTGTTTTCAAGGACCATTACTCAAATAGAAGAACCTAATCACACCAAAGGCCAAATGTCTGCTGTGCCAAACTTTGGTACAGGATTTTCTCTTCTCTAATTGTTGTGATAGAAAAGTAAAGATGGGTGAGTAGCATAAAATTTCTTTATGATTTCCTTTTCTAAAAGGGATGTAAGGTCCTGTGGAAGTAAGATGTGACTTTCAAAACAGAGAATGATTTTATTTAGTTGAATTTGCCCTGTTAAAAATTCTAATTTCAATGAGGGCTGTTAGAACTTTATTTTTAAATGCCAGAACCTAAACATGACATGTAAGCAGCCAGGAACCTCTGGCTCCTCCTGTTGCCTGCACTGTGATAGCTGCATAAGTCAGATTGTACAGCAGAATTACTTAATGCTTGTATTGCATAATTTCTCCCAGTAATGTTACCAGAAAACTATACATAAGTGAGGCAATGGAGAAGTACTTACAGTAAAGATAAAACAGAGGCTTTGTGAACTATGCTTGGTCTTGCTAAATCAAAATAAAGCAGAAAGATTTCTTAATTTCCCATTTATGTGTCATTAGCCCACATTCAACAGCACTAAAAGTGATAACCAAGTACATTTTTGATGACTTAGCATTCACACAGATGCCATTAAGCAAATATTTTGTGGACGTAAAAGATTTCCTGGGGATTTAAAATGAAAGAAATGTGTTACACATGATAGTGATGAAAGTTAGCTGAAAGTATAGTGTAAATTCTACTCCATTGTATCTATGGGTAAAAATAGATTGGAATATAAAAGATTAATATGTATAAAGAGATTAGTGCTACCAATATACATTCAAAAGGTTAGACATGACCAGTTTTAAGGATGACCTAAAACCCTGTTGTTTTTGAAACAGAGGGTTAGTGATGGCAGTTGTTTTAATTCACAGGGAGAGAGCTCCGGTGGCCAGTTGTGCTCAAAGCCTTCCTTTTCCATCTACCCTGACAATCCTAATGCCTTGCTCAAGAAACTCCACCTTGCAGGTGTTCAGCCAGTGAGCCCAAGTCATTCACTGCCTCGTGCCAGGCTACACCGCTGCAACTTTGAAAGTTAATTAGAGCCAATCCATGGAGTTATAATCTGCCTTGCTTTGAGCACTTACAGAAAGGCAACCAAATATGTTGAACCCATATATGTGTGAGAGAGTGCATTTTTCCATTAATTATTGTATTAGGAGAGAGGTGCTTTTTAAGGTCATTAGAGAAATATTAAATTAATCAGGTGATGGAAAATAGTTTTTCTTTATGGATTTAGGATGAAATAAGAGATGGTACCTTATATTGATTTCATTTTAATGTAGTCTTTGTTTTACTCAATTAAGTGTGTAGTGGATGTTTTTTAGCTGTGTCACCTAAATGAGTAGTTAAGGATATGCTGAATGTTGAAATCTCACTTTAAATCCATCTGACACTGATGACTAGGAAATCTTAGGATTGTAAGAAGCGAGAAAAGAAAATGTGCATTTTTAGGGGAATTTAACCAGAGTGGCAATATACTGGGATGGAGTGAATTGTCCATCTCTATCTCCTATCATGCTTACTCTTTTGCAGAGCTGTCAGCTGGTTAAAGCACAAGATGAGAATATAGTTCCCTGATACCGCAGTGACAGTTTAAGTACTATCTTTCCCTGACCATATCTTCTATTGCCGAGTCCCTGAAAATTGCTTATGAGGGTGTGAAGTGCATCAAATCAGATCAGAGAACTGATTTAGATTAAAAATAAAGCCTCCCTGTCCTCACCTTTATTCTTTCATCCCATTTCATTCCCTGGCCTGGGCTGACAGCTGTGCCGGGGGCTGTGTTAGCACTGCACGGAGCAGGGAAGGAGCAGGGAGGAGGCACCAGTGACAAGGAGCAGGGGCAGGAGATGGAGGGAGAAGTTTCTGCAGGGTTTACAGATGTGTAGGTGCAGTTAGAAAGACCAGTAAGGGTCTTATGGGACCAGGCATATGAAGTGCCTTGTCAAAGTATCTGAAACCTGTTGTATGAAACTATTTTAAACTAACCCTCCTAGGGAATGTAAAATTTGTTTGGAGTAGATGCAGGAAGTAGCACTGAGTTAGGACTAAGTTTTCCAATCTTACGTTTCCCAGCTAATTAGGAGTTATGAAGTACTTTCTGTTGTTGCAAGAGCCCCTCAAGCATACACAAAGTCCATCTCCAGGGAGCTGAAGATTCCGCTGTTTTCCAAGTGACTCTTTTCCTGCGGGGGGAGGGGGGCGGGCAACTCTCTTTGATTTGATAAAGTTGACCCAATTGTTTACAATTTTCCATCACAACTAATACATTTTTACAGTGCCTTGTGTTACTGTGCAATTTGCTTCTAATAAGTATATGTGGTGTTCTCAATTTGTGAATCATCCATAAACCTATTATGGACTCCTTCAGCAGTACTAAGAGCTATCTGATGGTTCAGCTAGGATATTTGAAGACCAGCGCAGGTAGTGCGTTATTTATACCTTTTTTGAATGCTACTTCTTGTAAGTACTCACAAGCAGCTGTTGGAAATCAGAATGAATATGGATTTTTATTTTCCTAGTATTTAATCACTGCCTTTCTGAGTTACTTGTTTGAAATGATTTATCTGCAAATCGGGATACTTATATGTGTACATGTGTTTATATATATATATATACACACACACCCATATCTGCAGTTTATATACCCATATTTATATATACAATTATGATACTGTTATCTGTGAGTGCAAAAGGCTTTTGGCATACATATTTCAGAATAACGTTTGAACTGCAAAAGTATGAAAAATTTGGAAATGAACTGTGCCATGTTTGTTAGCTTGCATCCATTGCACTTTGTTGCTAGTATTCAATTAAACACTTAACTTGCCTACTCATTGATCCCATGTATTTATGCAGAGCTGTGCTCACTTTTAAATTTGATTTCCTCAGGGAGAATACAAATATTTTTAATTTTGTTTTGTGAGCCATATGTTCAAGAGCCGCTACTCGTTTGCTGTTTCAACTTTCTTTGCCTTTTTCTGCCGTTACAATATTCCAGACATTCACTAGTACAGTCTAAATAGAGCCCTGTAAACATATCACTAAAAAAAGTTTCTAGTGCAATGTGGTTTTATTATAAACTAAGCATTTTCTTTTAGTTTTATCCTAATATCCCCTACTGCTCAGGGCTTCTCTCAAAAGGCATCTCTCTTTATTTTGTGAGTCAGCTTTTATAAATGTATTGCCATTCATTCTTGTTATCTTGGTTCCATCACTGTGGGTTTGCTTATGGGACTACTTTATGGTGGATTTTTGTTCGTATTTTTAAGGTGTGCTGGCCACCAGAACACAGGAAATGTGTCTGCTTTGAATTTTTTTTTGGCAATTTTTTTTTTCTCTTGATATAATATTAAACTCGTTTCTCTCTTGTGGTCATCTACCCTCTTTCAAGGCTGATCCCACTTCCTCTGTTTGGTCCTGACAAGGAATTAGAGCCTCCAGGGATCATAGTAAAAGCAAGTGAGATCCCAGGAGCAAATGGGCAGGACAGGCCAGTAGCTAAAATGAGGCAGTCAGACTAGATGACAGTTTAAGCTCCTGGCAGTGGGGGGAAGGCTGCAATGTCTCCTTCAGGGAAAACAGTGAAGAGGCAAAAGTGGCCTCATTGCATAAAAGAGACAAAAAGTCTCTTAAAAATCTCTATGAGGAGAAGAGACAGAATCTGGTTTTACCTTGAGTTTATTTGTCCTGAGAGCTTTGTGCGTTAAATTTCAATAAATTAAGCAATTTGTCTCTTCAGATTTTGCCATCTGCAGGTTTTAATTGATGCTTAAGTATCAGAGTGAGATGTCCTGTGACCATTCTGAATAGTAAATTCAAAACTGGACTTGAAGCACAGCTTCAATTCCAGTGATGTGGATCCTTTGCAGGATCAAGTTACAATTAGCTTGTAAAATTGTATTCCCTCCTCTTTGCTATCCAAACTATGCTTTGTAACCACTGGATTTCCTTCATGAGATATTGATGTTTGTAGTTTGAAACACTTGTGAAGATCACATTTCCTTTCTGTTGAAGGGTTTTCCTGGACTATAAACTTGAGATACAGGACGAATGGTCTTCGTTTCTCATTCCACTGGAACACTGTGCCCTTAAAAATCCAAAAATCTGGTTGCCATTTTGTAGGAAATTTCTATCAGGTTCTAACTGTAAAATATATTTAGTTCCAAACAATACTCTACTCTGCCTTATTTTGGCATCTTGCTATCTGTAATCTCTCTCTCTGTCTCTTCCTCCACCCCCTATTACTTGATATTTTAAGTACTGAAAATGTTTTATATGTTATTACTCTCAAGGTTCATCTCAAACTTCCACGATCCGTTGCTTATCTGTAAATGTTGATACTGATTTGATGTATCTTGGCAAGCATTTGTTGCAGCATGAGGTACAGGAAAGTAATATCAAAATTCTGTATCTTGGCATTACAGAGGGGCTGCATCAAATTTTTCACATTATTTACAAGTGGAGCAAAAGTAACTTTCTGATTGTTCTCATTTTTGTCAGTTGTCCCCTACTCAGTGTCATGCCAGCTTCCCTCTAGATAAACCATTTTGGAATCATTAGTCAGATGGAAGATCACATACCTTTTTGTAATTATTTGAGATGGTAAGACACTATCTAACCATCAAAGTAATTCAGTAGTATACCTGGAGCTAATTTAAATACAAAGTGCCCTGAAAATCACTACCCACTGCTGCACCAACAAAAGACCACCTACATTTTAGCTGCTGCTATTGTGAACTCCTGGGATCATTTTATGTTAAATTTAACTTTGAAATTGCTGACTTCTTTATACTGTATCTAGCACAAAGTCTTTTCTTATTTGATCATTATTATTTCTCTTTCTAAAATAAGGTTGTGGCAAGGTGGGGGGTCAGTCTCTTTTCCCAAGTAACAGGTGATAGGATAACAGAAAATGGCCTCAGGTTGTGCCAGGGGAGATATAGGTTGGATATTAGGTAAAATTTCTTCATCAAAAAGGTTTTCAAGCATTGGACAGACTTCCCAAGGAAGTGGTTGATTCACCATCTCTGGAGGTGTTTAAATGATGTGCCTGTAGGGTCGTGGTTTAGGGATGAACTTGACAGTGATAAGTTGATGGTTTGACTTGATGTTCTTAAAGTCTTTTCCAACATAAATGATTCTATAAATAGTTTTCTCTGCAGTCTAGGAGAATGGCAGACTGTGGCTGGTGGTCAATGGGTGGTAAATTCTATACCTGAGTAATAGTGAAGCAGATTAGGAACATGCCCCTTTCTCTAAGACAAAGATTTAATTCCCAAGTTTAGTCTGAAAAAAAGAAATATATATAATCCGTGAAGATTTAACTATATATTCCTGTGAATGCTGAAGGAGAAAAACCAAAACAGGGCAGTGTGCAACCCCTATAACCAAGTCTTTTCTGTTAGTAATGAGGAAAAGACTGCTTACTGATCCCTAAAGCAAACAAACAAAGCAAAAAAACCACCCAGCCACAAGTAGAAAACCTAACAAGGCAAAATGAACAAATGAAAAAATACCTCTCTTCTTCTTTTTATTTTTACCCAGTCCTTATGTATTATGTGGGATCTTTGATTCTTCTCTCTTGGGGGTCATGCAAAGATAGAAGACATTCTGAATGCCCACATTTTCTGTTACCCTTAAGAATGGAGAATTACAACCAAATAAGTAAATTATTAAGCATCCATAACAAAGAATTTCTGTGGATGTGATTTTTTTTTCCCTTTAGTTGATCCTCTGTTTCCTGGGATGCTGCTTTACTTTTCTCTGCATAAGGTCAGTGTTTGGATTTTTTTTATTGCCTAAGTTTATAGTTATTTTAAGCATTTCTCTACTTCTGTGACTTGGAAGATGATGAACCTTAACTTTGTTAAGTTCTGCCTTTTAAGTGGAACCGTTATTACTTTCCTAAGTTGTGCTCTATTATCAAGTTTTCTAAGCACTTATCAGCTCTGTACTAAGCACTTTAGAGGCTTTGTAAACACAGAAATAATAATTACATTAAATCTGAAATTGCAGATGGGGCCATGAACAGGAAATCCGTTCCCAATCGCATTCTCATCCTTGTTTAAAGAAAATGAGTTTTGGGGAATTGGTTCTTAACATAATATAGCATGAAAGTAAGTTATTTCATGAAATATTTCCAGGTAATTGTTGTGCCCACTTAAACTGAAAACGTGAGAACAGTGGTATCTTAAGCAAATAGAGCTTTGGGATGAAAGCCATCTGAAACTGCTGAAGAAATCTGGAAGCTGAGCAGCAATGTTATTCTAAAACAAGACAGAAGTGAGAGCGAGACTAATTGATGTAGAAATCTATTTGTTTTAAATCAAACAGTCAAATAATGATAACATTGAAGTGAATAAGGGAAATTTCATTAAAATAATTAGAAGTATTTATCAATATATTAGAGGTGACGTTAAAAGATAATAAATACGGTCCAAATATGGAGAATAAAACCAGAGACTGATCAGTGCTGTCACCCCTCAAATGAAGTAGCACTCTGTGCTGGCCTTCTGCACTGCAACACTCATACTTCCTGCTTTCCTGCAGGTAAGGGATGTGAGCTCATACTCTTTTGGGCTGGTTTTGACTTTTTCTATGTGTGCTTACTGATTTTTTTTTTTTTTTTTTGTAATGACCTCACATTCACCATTTTGTTTTTATGTGCTTTACCATTCATATACACCGACTGCATGGCTGTGGGATTGGTTATGCATGGGATGAAGTTTGAGAGCGTGATTTTAGTTTTTCAAAGATATGGAGGAGGTCACAGAGTCATTTCAATGCAACAGGCCATGTAGGCTCTCAGCTCCTCAGCAAATCAAAATCTTAATAATCCCCAAGTCCTTTGTGAACTTAACTGTATTTAAAAATGGAGTTAGACTGCTAATATCACTAGAAAAAAATGCAGACTGTATAAACACAAAGTGTCAAATATGAAAATGTACAGTTTCTAGATTTTAATGTGCATTTCCATAGTGTTTTTTCTTTTAAAATAAGAATATATGGCTCTTTATTTCCGTTCTTTTTTCAAGTTTTATTTGGTTTTCATCACTCAAGTAATAACTGCTGTTAATTACATTATGATACCTTATTAATAGTTTACAAAATAAAATTCTAGACATTGAAGAGAGAAATCTCCTCTGTAAACAGTGGGAGAGTCCTGAAGTTTTCCATTTAATTCCTAACCCCAGGTATTCAAGAAGCTATAGTATGTTTGACTTGTGCTCAAACAGTATAATTGTTTTAAAATCCCATCTTTAATTTATTAATAAGTTATTATATACTGCTTTAGACACTCACCTTCTCAGCTGCTGTGTCCCTGAAATATCAGGGGTGTGTTTAGTGTGCTGAGTATGTAGGGCATATGATGTAATGACTTGAAATGTCTCTCTTGTGTGCAAAGGTAATGCCAAATAACTGACTTCATGCTCATGAACCTAATTTTCTTGAAAGAAAATTATTTATATTAATTCAGTGGAGACTAACAGGCTTGTTAAAATTAGTTCCTTTCAGAACAATGTGTTTATAGCCATAAATATCTCTGCTTTCTCCAGAAGCAGAGGAAAGCTCAAGGTCTTAGTTTTGTCCACAAAAAGAGTCTTGGCTGCAGAATTGTTCACACTGTACACACAACACTCCAGACACATTCTGTAGAACTATATAAAATCATTCTCATTATTTCAATTTATGGTGTAACTGGGTGCCAAAGCCTCTGAGCCTTGGCTCAATGTGAGTACAATGCAGCTTATGAAAGGGCAGTATAAATGAAAAATACCTGACCATTACACAAAGGATACTGACACTGTTGTGCTCTATCCAGAGGTTTACTGTGCAATAGTATGAAAAGTCTATTATACTAGTTTTATAGCTACAGGTGCTGTTTTGGGACATTCATCACATGGTCTTGAACAAACATGGGGAAATAACCAGTTGCCTGTTATATACTAGATTCTCAAGGCAACAACCCTTCTCCTATTTAGGAGAATCTATTTTCAAAGTAATATTGATTTTTCTTTCATTCTTTTCTCCATTCCTCTCTCCTTAGAAACCCAGTTTTAGAACTACCTTTGGTCCTTAAACTTGTTGGTCTCTACGTGAATGTGCTTAATATTTTTTTTTTTATTTTTTTAGCAACCTTTTATTCCTTAAAGTTATGTATAGGTGTTATGCAGGACTATGATCACAAAAAACCAGTATTTTTTGCAGGTCAACCCCCTGCAGGACATGTACCATCTTTGGTTTCTGCCATCAGACAGCTAGAGGAATCTGTAAAAAAGTGATTTGTTGCAAATGTTACTCAAAAGCTGTTAATCAGGCATAAGCCTTCTGAATCAAAAGTTCTTTCCAGTGGGTTCTTGGTTTGATTTGTTGTCACTGATGTACCTCAGACAGATTCTAGAAAAATAAGACAAAACTAGGAAGACTGAAAGAATGAAAAATTGCAAAGCCAATTAGCAAAGTTTTGTTCAACTTTAAGACATGGAGTAAGAAACCTGGGTTTCTTAAAGCTTCTTGTCTGTGTTTTGATGAAAGCTCAGGTGGACGGGTTCGCCATGCACAATAAAGCAACAAACCTAAAAATTCAAGAGGAGCTTGCGACCTCCTCTCAGCTGCTTTTTGTGCAAAGGGACCTTTGACCAAAGTATTGAAGCTCAATCCTCTTGATAATGTTTTGATATAACTGTGGCCTTTGCCAGGTAAAAGTCTTTCATACAGTACTGCTGGAAATGTGATTTGTGATGAGGGCAACCACAGATTTTTGAGCAACCTGTTTGATTCATTTGATGCTTGCTATTTATGTATTTGAAACTTCTTCTTTTATCCCACCCTTTTTCAAACCTTTCTCGTTTTAAATGCAGATCACACCTACATATTCCCAATGTGAAAAAAATTTTTTTTTTCCTCGAAGTGTATTCACATAAATTTTACTTCTCCACGAGAATAATCTGTGTAGGTGAAGGCAAATGTATGTCATAACAGGATGGACAAAATGTTACACTTAGATCTTTGTTTCTTTCAGGTTTTGTTGTTCTTTTTGTGGCTGTCATCAATCCTATCTTTATTTGTGAGTTGAAGCTTTACCTTTCAAAGGTGTTTATGAAATAGATACATAAGAACTTAATAAGGTTAATTAGCATGTTCCAGTGTTAGACTGAATTTAAAAAAAAAATCCCATGTGAAGCTTCCTTTAGTTGTAAATATGGCTTTTCTTATTTGTAGATGCTAGTTTCATTCTTATGTATTTTGAAAAATGCTCTGACCCCTACAACAAAAGCATAGGCAAAAAGAACTGTTGTAGGAACTTCATATGGGTATTCATGGGACAACCTATAATTTATGACTTATGTTTGATCACAGCCTTTCTAATTAGAAACATCTTGCATCTGTTTAACATTGCTACTGTTTTGTTGCAAAAGATTTTCTGTATCAATTAATCTAGTAATATCCCTAAGCAAGCTGAAATTGTTGAAGAAGATGGAAATTGGCTGATGAATGTATTGGTCACTTCAGAGGCATGTTCAAATCTATCTTCTTGCTGTCCTAATGAATATGGAAACCTGCCCAGTGTGTGATTGGATTTTAATGGCTTCAAGGTCAGGGACTTTGTAAGGTGTGAATCTGCTTGCAAGGTCACCGGTGGCAAACAGTGCATGGATCTGAAAATAAACAAGGAGCTGTCAGGGATATTAACTTTTTGTAGAAAAACCCTTGGGATGAAAAGGTTAATAGGTGATTGCATTGTAACTTGTTTTGAAACTCAAAATGAGCTCTAAAGCTACGTGCATTATCCTTCATTATACCTTGCATAGGAAATAGTAGTAATTTAAAATACAGGCAATGTTTGATTATAATAGTACCCTGGCTTATCAAAAGATTGCATTTACCACCATATAAGCTGGTCTGCATAATCAACATATGCTCCAAATGCAGACCTTTTGGAGAAACAGGTGAAATTACCTGGTCTAAATTGCTCTTGGATGTGTAAGTATATTTTTCTCCCATAGGTAGCCCAACTAGTAATTTCTCATAGAAATTCAGGTTACAGGTACAGCAGTTGTACCCTATATTAATTTGTTATTCTGTACAGATTGTTCAAGCTGTAGAAAAAAAAATAATAGGGAACGAGTCTGAAAGCATTAAGAAAGTTTATAAATGACTTGTCATAAGGAACTTGACTTGTGATAGAACAGCACAGAAATTATTCCTGCATGAGGAAAATGCAAAGAAAATCTTCCAAGAGGGAGAAATTCAGAGAGCTGATGACACTTTTTTTGCAAGGATAAAAACTTAATTGACTAGAAACAAAAAATCGGAGCTGTTGAACAATTTACCCTGATGGTTTGGGACATTAAGTAGTTTCAGGCATGGCTACTCTGGTTGTAGTTTCTTTCAAGCTATTTGCAGCAATGGGCATGTTCACCTGATGGGCATGTTTGAAAAACAGTTCCACAGAACAGTGTAGAAAGAAGTTATGTATAAGCTCCTTCCTGTCACTGGAAAACCTACAGCCTTAGTAATTGAAGAGCTAGGAAAAAATACCATAAGTACCACACAACTTTGGGACAAAAATCAGTTTTACTGAAGTCCAAAGGGATTTTGTAATGTATGCATGCATAAATATACATATATGGATACAAATGTGGATACAGCTCTTCATGTGTCTTCTCTTCCACATCTGGGGGTTTGGTGTCTGTGTGGTAGCAGGTAACAGTGCTTTAGCTGGTATGATTCCTGATTTCATGATTAAACTCATCAGTATATCAGTAGTAAATAATTTGAATTTAGCTGCATCTTCAGTTGCCGCATTTAAAACAAGGACTTGGATTTTTTTCTGTAATGGAAAAATGTGTTACATCCTTCCCATAATATACTTAGTTTTTGCATGCTATATGACACAGCATAGCCAACAGTCATATCAAAAATATAGCAGAAGAGTTTTGTCAAGATGGAAGATTTGCTTGGTTGTGATTTCACCCTAAATGAAATCACTGTAATATTTTATGGAATGTCACTGTTTCATTGATTTCACTTTCTTGAATGCATAAGCTCATGTTTCTGTTTCCTCCTGCTTTTGGAGTATAAAGAGACAAGGAGAAAGTTGGTTTGTTTTCACTTGCTCGTTCACTGAGTACCAAGGATCTGTTTTTCTTTCTACATCAAACCTGGCTACAAGAAAGAGATGTTATCAATAGGTTGGGGTTTTTTTTTAATCTTGTTTTGGGTTGATCATGGTTTGAAAACAAAAGTAGTTTGTTTCAATTTTATTTTTTTAAGATAAATCAAAAATATGACACTATTCATTTAAAATGTCTAGTTTACAGGATTTTGAAAAAGAGTGAACTTGAAAGTAACAGTCTGCTGCAGTTTTATAGTAGAAACTATGGAACCTCTTAATAGGATGAATTTTACTTATGAGAGTTCCTTTGTTTGATGACTAATTCGACTGATCAGAGTAACTGAATGTTTATTCTCAGTATTGACAAACTTTTTTTGTTTGTATAATCTCTAATGCTTTTGTAGGATTATGAACTGAACTTACATTTTTGCATCCTCTTAATGCAAAGCTGCTGAAGGCATTATTTGTATGATTCTGAGAAGCATTTCTTAAAGCAAAGCCGTATATACTGCACTCCAGTACCCCAATATACTAATGTCTGTTAGTTGTTATTCTAAAATGTCTATTTTCAACCCATATGTCACATGTTAATATCATTGTATACATGAATTCATTAGCACCCTGTTCTTTCTATTCTGTTGCTGTTTCTAATTTTTGAGGTTCTAAACTGCAGGCAAGTTTGACAGCCTCTTCCATACCAGCAGTTTCTGCTTTTGGCCTCCAGATTTCCTCTTGCATAAACACATTGACAGTAAATTTGGTGTCCAAGTCCCCTTCTGTTTTTCTTGCACTTTTATGAAATTTTCTCATATTCTAGATGTTTCACTGTAGCTTTAAATTTCACTGATTTTATAGACTGATCAGTCAAAATTGGCTCTTTCTACTGGTTGTCTATGCACTTTGATAAAGTAAAATATCTGACATTCCAGTCAGCTTTGGTAAAGCAAAATGTTGAGATTTGAAAAAAATTCTGTTATCCTTTTGGATAATTGTCTGTTTCAACTTGTCTGATAATGAATTCTACAGTCATTCTTATTGAAATTCAGTGTTTTAGGGACACACATCAGTGCTCAGTGAATGCTGTAATTGTAGTGCTGAGTTATATTTTGGAATTCTATACCACCAAGTCTGTGGTATGTAAAATGGCAATCCTAGACACAAATGACTTTTCTCATTAAAAATATCTGCTAATTTTCTGCAAATTGCACTTAATTGCTCATTCAACAGTAGTAAAGCACATAGCTTTGTGTATGAGGAAGATCTCATCTTCAGTGGGTTTCTGCTCTCTGCACAAACTTTGGTCACACACTGCAGAACTGTAATCAGTGCCAATGAATCAAAGAAACCGCTGGCCTCTTCTGTTCTATTTTTAGTATCCTCCCCATTGCTAGGAGAGCCTTTGCTGTGAAAACATACTGCTGGATTTTTCTGAAAATATGATGAGTAATTATTTTTTAAAGCGTAGCCAATAAGGAGAATAATCTAAGGGCATCTGTTCCAGAGCCTGCTACAGTGGATAATTAGCAAGCTACCATGAGACAGTTCTGCTTGCATGAGTATTAAACATTTATGCCAATGGCAAGTGATTGAGCTCTCTCCACCTCAGCGTGAGAATAAGAGGCCACCAGCTTCCTCCATCAAGAGAAGCCCAACAGTGTTACTGTACCCCTGGGGAAACAGAGCACGTAGGAAGGATGAAGAGAAGCTTGGCTGTACAAAGAACTCCTGCTTCTTTCCTAATTTCCCCTCGATAGCTGAGCATCCTTAAAAGCAATGATTGGTGAAGACATCAGAAAGACAGGGTTGGGGGAAGAGGAGAGGTTATTCACCGGAATTAAATTAGAATGCAGATGCGCGGAAGAGTGACACATTAGGCACTGTGGAAAGCAGAACGCACTGCTGCTAAACTGTGTGACAGGAGGATATAAAACATAAAATCAGCTGTGAGAAGAATAGAGGAATGGGATCAGTTCTGACTGAGTAGATGGCTGAAACGTTCAGAGCCTTCCCAAAAATCCTTTAATCTCTCTGCAGCTTTCAAGCCCTTCTCACCTCACCCTTCTGAGGTGGCCCTACCTGGTGTTATACTGTGAAGCTTCAGTCGATTCCTGCTATCTTGCAGAAAAAGGAGCTTTATTTTTCATTATGTCTGTGATGAGAGGGTTGTACTTAGCAGCGTCACTGGCTTTATAATTGTCTAAAAATCAAAAGAATCAAAGAACTGCTTTGTATAAACAAGTGACAAAACAGCAACATTAGCAAATTATTGAAGGTGCCTACCTAAAAAATTCCCTTCATGTTGGATTTTCCACCGTTGTATGTTTGACCTTCTTGTTTAAGTTTTAATGCTCTGGAGGAAAAATACTCTGTTATCTGTTTGTATGGACCCCTATGTTGTAAAGCTTCAAAATTTTTTATTGGTGTTTGAGTACACTTGGAACGTGAACTCAAAATATAAATCTTAGGACATCCAATCCTGCAAGCAAAATACCTTGGGTGAAAAAACAGGTCTTTTCTGGTAGTGCTTCTGGGGGGGTTGAGGACCTTTCCCTGCTGCACTGCTCATTTGCTGGTTGAATTAGCACTGCCATATGGGAGGTCTGGGCTTCACTTGCAGCCAATGCAACAATCATCTACTTGGCTTGTAAAATTCCCAGTGGCAGGTGGATGTTGCTGAAGATTTTTATGGAACACTGCTTTTCTACTTTATAACCAGAAAAGGTTTGTATTCTCCTTTACTTGCCCACCAACCCCAAAAGGTTCTCACTAGAAACAAATTGCAGTCCCAGGGGGTGTGTGAGTTCTGTTTGACTTCTGAGCAGATTTGGCAGCCAAGGTTTGTATGATTTCATCTGTGATATGGCAAAAAAAAAAAAAAAAAAAAAAAGGAGAACAAGATGTATCAGAGCTTTTAGGAGATGTGAGAGCAAGGTCTGTCTCACTGAACTGTCTGTCCCATCAGTTGCACCATGAAGAGAAGAGGGCTTAATAACTCACTGGGCAAATCTATGCTTTCGGAGAAGTGTTTAACTTCTCTTTCATTTCCCACTGAACAAGAGAGGTTTAAATTGCTGACTGACAAGGAACATTAGCACAACTTTTAAGTTTACCAGTTCCTTGTATGGCTGGTGCCACTGTCTGAGTTAAGATAGAGAACAAAGATTTATGAGAACAACCTTTATCATCCTTGCTTTGCTATTTAATAGAAATTCTCAGATGCTTAATGTCAAGGGTTAAAAACATGGGAATTCTGGGCTGGGAATTCTTATCCAACTTATGTTTGCATGTGAGTTCTGGTATTTTGACATTCTTTGTTGCCAGTGGAGAGAACTAGGTACTTTTCAAATCTGAGTTATACCTTTGGATGATTTCAATTCTTTACCTTTGGACTCTTTACCTTTGGATGAGATATTTGACCTCTAAGTGCTTATTTCCTCTCATTTAATCCTCTCTAGCTCAGATGTACTTAAGTGGAAAGAAACCCATCCTGAAACCTAATTGTTAGAAACGCTGACAACTTAGAATTTTGTTCTAATATGGGAGCTTCTCTGATACGAAAAATATATATCTTGTCATCAAGCTAACACCCCAAATTAGATTTCCTAAATGTTATATTTATATATGACTGAGTTTCCCATCTGTGTAATATTCACAGAGAGCTTCCTCACTTCAAAGACATGCTGTAGATTTTTAGAAAATAGTAAGAGAAGCCCTTTAAGGTGATAAAATATTCTATATAGAGATATAAAAGGCTGTTGAAACTATGCTTCAACAAAAAGGAGTATATAAGGAATTAGGCCACACCATGCCTAACACAGAAATAAAAAAAAAAAAAAGAAAAAGAAAAAATTAATTAAAAAAACAGAAAAAAAAAAGCCTAACAAAAATACCATTCCCTGAATATCATTCATTCCCTGCATATATATCAAAAAAATTGTGTAGATGTCAGAATATGGTATCCCACTGCCAAACCTGACTATGGTCAAGGGGTTACAAATGAAATTACATAAGCAATATATGTTTGGTGGTTTTGTCATATTTTCATCCTTGAATTTGCTGTCCTAATGTTTTTTTTTAATGAAGCATTTTATTTAGGTTGTAGTTTGTTTGAATAATTGGTAAATACTTGTGAACACAATTTCAAAATTTAATTACTCATTAGAATTATGCATAAGTAGATCTTTTATTTTTTTTAATGAGGATATGAACAATCTTTTTCTGAATTTGAAGGAATACTGGTGCTCATACTGATATTAATTTTCTTGGGCAAACAACAGTATTCATCAGCCAAAAAGGAATGCTCATTGTTTGCTATTCAATTAATTAATATTTGCTATACATTTGACTCATTTTTTCTTATTAACAATATTATCTCCCCCTGGCATACAAAAATAGCTGCAGTGGCAACAGAGTTACATTTATAAACTTTAAATGATAAATTGCTTTGGCTTTCACCCCATCTCGGTATTGCAATTCCTAATCCCCTTAAAACTCAGAGTTAGGGAAACTTTGTCATCCCTCTTTTACACACCAGGGTTTGAGAGCTACACAGAGCAAGCTGAGGGTTGTCAGAGAAAAAGAGGTGAGAAGACAGCAGCCAGCTGTGGTAAACAGCTGGAGTAGCATGACCCAAGTATTACTCACACTTAAAGGGGTTATTTGTAATTTTCTGCCCGAGGTAGAATTGATTCCGTTTGTATGAGTGACTAATATATATTTTTTTTTTCCTCATAGGACTACAAGATATAGGATAGTTGAGGACATCTGTCACGTCATATTTTAATCATAAGTTTGCCAAAACTTGAAATTTATCATTTTTTCCTCTGTTTCTACTAGAAAGTAGAGTCTTGTTTCCCTGATGATCTGAAGCCTTCTTTCAATATCCAGCCTGAATTTATTCTCAGCCAGTTCACATGTATTTATTTCGATGCCAGTGTTGCTAATACCACTGCCAGGGTGAAACAGCTCATTTTCCTCCTTGGTATTTAGACACAGCAGCTGTGGGTCTTCTGACTCTTCATTTTGTTTAGCTAAATAATTTAAGCTCTTTTACTGTCATTTTGTAAAAGAAGTTTTCCACCTTTCAGCCTGTGCAAGGCTACCGCAGAAAGGACTCACTTCATAACTTGAGGCAAGACCAGTGTGTCAATAATGTACATTTCTGCTTGCAGAAACTTCTTTAGCTATTACATCATGTTGGAGATTGTCAAGAGGTGAAAGCATTTGGGGTCAAAGGGAATATGGCTATTTAAGTGTCTGAAAGAAAGCATCTTCATCTCTGAATCTGAGAAAGATTGCTGTGAGCAGCTTCCCTAGAGCAGAGCTCATCATCATCTCACTGAGTCAATACAAGTTCACCAGTTTAGAGAAGTTGAAAATCAATCTGATACTTTTATTTTTCTAAGTTTATCTGTGTTTACCCTTGCACCTCTCGTGTACCATATAAATGTCCCAAGTGACAGAAATCATTGTAACCGAAAAAAGAAGAAAAGCTGTGGGTAAAATACATTTCGAACTGTTCTAAATAGATTTAGGAGTACTGTGTTGTTGAATACAGTCACAGTTTATTTTAAACCCAAAATATGAGATCTTCATTGAAAGAAACACAACAAAATTCTTCTGTCACTTCCCATATTTTATTTTTGGGGAATAAATATGACGGTTTTTTAATATGTAGGATTATTATGCATCACCTCTGTAACTTCACACAATAACTGTGCTACTTTTAGGTGAATTGCTTTCAGTATCTCAGTTTCCAGGATAAAGTGGTTTTAGGTAGGATTTTTTTGGCTTTTTTTTCCCTGTTAGAGTTTTATTAAATTACAGTCTTCTAATTCTTGTTAGTTGAAATCTTATTTGAAGCTTTTTTTTGTCTGTAACACACAGCAGCTCCAGGCCTCCTGGAGGTTACAACAATATAAAATATTTGCTTAAAACAAGTTTTCAAAGTGGCTTTTGTCTAATCTTTGGTTATTGTATGTGCCTGGTATTATGGTTATAGAAACCTGAAGATGAATTTCTGAGCTCTTAGTTTTCTCCAGTCTCCCCACTGGGACTTTTGCTTGTCCAAGCAACTTCTGCGCAGGAAAAGGTCACAGAAGAGGACAAACCAAATTGTGGGTTCTTTGTCTTACACCCACAGGCTTATAAACTCAAATTGGAGACTATGTTTTAAATCATAGCCTTTTGAGTTTCTTTACCTTTCTTGAGAAGATTAATGTTTGAGATTGTAATGCATAATATTTGAATTATTCATTTTAATTAAAATTGATTATGAGAACTAATTAAAAGACACGCAACTGGTTACTGGCAGCGTAGTTGGACTACTTTACAAAAATACCATTTGGTGTTCAACATTAGGCTTATGTTGATTTTGGAAATTATATTCTATAAATAATAAGGGGCTATAATTAATTCTGCATAAGAATTTGGAAATCTTTCATTAAAAAATATTAAGCAGTGTTTTCTGGTTTTGGAAAAGCATGGGTTCTCTTTTCATATAAAGCTTTATGCAGCAGGCAAAATGCCATCTAAAAAAAGCTTAGAAATATTCCTAAATAATTTCTTTTTTCATATATTTTAAAGGGGACTCAGCTGCCTTCCCATCTCATCACCCTTGCTGGAATATTTTGGGAATATACCTGGAATCTTAATAAATAAATCAGGTTTTAGAAAAATAAGCATTGAAAGTGATCCTCTGGATCACTAAGTCCGGGAAATCAATTCTTGCTGTTATGACAAATCTGATTACAAAAATCAAGTTTCACCCCACCGATGACTTCAATATTATTGACTTCATTATTATCACTCAGGAAATTGCTTCAAATTCTCACCATTCTTATAACTGGAAATCCTAAAATTTCTAATCTAAATGTATTAATTGCCAGGTGTTGCTCATTTTCTTTGAAAAGCTCTTTTTCTGACCTCAGATTGTGACTTGATGACTAATTTTGAGAGCTATGGTGGGAATCCATTATCACCTGCTCAGAGATATGCTCTCAATGGATTACCTAATTTCCACAGCATGAAATATAGTTTCACTATTTCTATTCTGGTTGAGGTTGTTGAAAGGAAAAGAACTGGAAGAAATATTTAAAAAAAGAGTTTTTAGACATTTTAACCTAAGACTTGAGTAGTGATTGCAACAGAATAGATAGGTGCCAGGAGCTTTGAAAGCTGAATTTAATAGCTGAAGGTGAACTAAGATGTTCTTGCTTCTATTTGTGGTGAAGATATTGCACTGAAGGGAAACAGATTGTGCAGAGAAGAATAAATGAGACATTCTCTAGAAAACTTGCCATCCTATGTCTTAATTTGGTTGAAAATTTTCCACTGAGTTTATTACTCAGAGAAAATGTGGAGTTTGACTATGTAATGTTTGTGGGTTTGTGGTTTTTTTGTTTGTTTGTTTCCTGAAGTGTTATATGTTTCCTGGAAGTCTTACATAGTTGTCTTTCCTTTAAAATGACATCCTACTGATCTCAGATGGAAGTTGAATTATATTCTACATCCATACTGAGAATCAATTTCCCCAAATAAGATCCTTTCCAAACACAGGAAGGCTTTAAGGCTGCTTTGCACATATTTGTGTTACTCACCCAGGCTGAAAATGCTTGAAGAACGCTGTCAAGGAAGGGTCCTGCCTACTTCTACTCGGGGAGTATTAGTGGGATCTTGGGATCTTTACATAAAGATGAATTTAAAGCCTTTGACATGGATCATGATGTTCACCTCCATTATATTTTCAAAGATGAGATCTGTTCCCAGTAGAATGGCTCACACAGACTGTAGAATTTTCTTGTCACCCACGTGTGTCATATGCATTTTATCCCTCTATATTGAATGAACTCAGCTGGAAACATTTCCTAAGCAGTGAAGAACTCTGACCCACATTTTCATGGAACAAAAAATGCATTCTCAGGCAGCATGGTAAGGTGCTGCCCTCCAAGAGGTGAGGGACATACTAAAGACTTGCCTCAGAACACTTTATGCCAAGATCCAAGGGGAGCTGGGTTATCAGTGTCAAATGCTGAGGATTTTTGGAGAGGAAAGAAATCATAGGTTGGTATCAGCTGCATTCTCCCTGGTCAGGAGAAGGAAGGGCAGAAGGGGAGAAAAAGGTTTTTAGATTTTAGGCAATTCTGAGTGAAAGAGCTAAGAGATGAATTAGATGTGGGTCATAATTTTTATTAAAGGAGGAAAGATTCCATAAAAAAATGTAGTGGTGCTAAAGAACGCTGTGTTGAACTGTGAAGACCAAAGAGCCACAAACAGACTCCAAAACACCACTTTTTGTATTGTTGAGTAAAGTTTAAATGATCCACAAGTTGCAAAATCAGTAAATTTCCTTTACCCTGAAGAGGCTGGGGGATGTTTTGCCTTTATGCTTCTGCTGTGTGGTAAGGAGAATGGTGGATGATTTCATGTTTCCTTCAGCAATAGTAAACGAATTTGAAGCAGTAACATTCTCTCTAAAAAGACTGTAACAGATGAAGAAGCCCAGAAGTCTTTATATTAAAAAAGAAGGGTAAATTTTCTTGTACCCTGAAGTGACTTCAGTTCCTTACACACAGAGATTCTCCCTATTAGTAACTGCTATGTTGCCACTGATTAAAAGTGTAAGTGTGAGCAGCTGAAATCTCCAATAAGGCACACTTTAATAAGGGATGTTTTCATTGACTTGGAGACAGTTATAGCATGAGATATTAATTTCTAACGTACCTACAGTAATTATCCGTGTTCTGCTGATGGTTATTTATTGTTTAATTAAAATGCATGCAGGAGATAAAAGCCCATTAGGATAAAGCATTATGTCAAAACCAAAAAGTTGCAATAAAGTTGGAGCATGGAAATGCCTACTGCTGGCTTCTCTGTATTTATTGCCAAACTCTGGGAGCAAGCTTCAGAGAAACAGAATAGTGTGTTACTCTACAGTAACCACCTGCTTCTATAAATTTAGAAAGGAATTTGAATTATGTATCCAGCAGGCCTAACCAGAACAAAGTACATTCACGGACTAGTATGCTGTGACATTAGGTATCACACCCTTGTTAAGGAGCAGTTTTCTTTCCAGCCTTGATTCAATATGAGTGGGGAAGAGCTGATTAAAAGGGAAAGGTTCTGCTAGTTAGAAATGGCAATAAATTTTTTCAGGAAATGTATCATCTCATACATATGCCTAATAAATTAACCCACCTTTATAGACAAAACTGTAAATTCATTTTATTCAAAGGTACACTACTTGTTTTGCATCTTAAATTCATTAATCTCTGTGAATTTTTACACTTGTCTGATACGGTTTGAAATTCTTGTTCTGATGTATCAGCTGAGGATAATAATCTATTTGCATTTATGAGGAACAGTATCACTGTGAGATGTGGGAATTTGCATGTGTAACTTGAGAAACATGCAAGTTCCTGGGCACTGGGATGTGTGAGTGAAAACATTCCTGTTTTTAAATAAATCATTTTAATCATGTAATTAAAGGTGAATCAAATTCAAGTATCTAACTCATCTCAAGGTTTCTGCAATTTTATTTCTTTTCCTGACCTTTCCAGCATAACCAATCCATTCTCATTGCACGTCTTTGGAAGGTCCAAAAATTTCTCAGAAGCAAATCCTTTTACTTACCAATTCCTTAACCTGGCTGCGATTCAAAACAGTGATTTTTACATCTCCCCTGCCTTATCCCTATTCCAGGAAAAGGTAAGTACGGGAAGAATGACTTAAAGAAATTTCTTTTTTTTTTTTTTTTTTTTAATCCCCATAATCCCTGGATGAAGATTACTAGACAGATTATAACAGCTCAATCACATCTTTAAATTGTGCTTAACTGTAGTGGAACCAAGGGGGATGCTCCACAGCCAAGAGTTATTGGAGAGCAGAATGCTCTGATTAGGCCCTGTTTGTCCCCTGGCAAAGCTTGTATGTTGGAGTTATGTATGTGTATGTCCCCTCTGTCAGCTGGTGCTAGCTTTTCCATGCCAGGAATATTTCTGTTAGGTATCCAGGTCTTCCTGCTGTCGGAGAGGCACAGAGGGAGTAGATTGTGACAGGGTAATTTTCTAGATAACTATTAGAAAATTTTGCCAGGCTGTACTCTGGATGCTGCTTTATTCTGAAAAATGTGTTTTACTGTAATGCAATAGTTGTGGGGGTTTTTTTATTTTTAAACAATATAAGTCTTTCTGCACATGCACACACCTATCATGACACATCTAGAACACTGGTCAAATTCATGCCATCTGATCATGGTGGCCTAATTCAGGAGTGTGGGTTTACCTGTTGCATCAGGTTAGTGAGGACTAAGACAAGGATAGGCTGTCCTCTACAGTAGCATGGATGCTTAGGGTCTTCTGGAAATTTTATGCAAAAAAACCCCAATTAGTGAAGGGAGCATGTTCTCTGAAAGTGCAGTTGACTTTTGCTGCCCTTCTATGACAAATTGGAGCTGCGAACTTGTGAATTTTACTAACATTTTAAAAGGTGTGTCAAGGTATCATAAGCTGTTAATGTACTCACACTGAATTTAGTATGGTGGTGCAGGTACTTTGAAGAGTCTTTAAAATGGATGTGCCATTGCACAGCAGTCCTCAGTCATGAGAGACTGAGCTGACTGAGCTTTTCTGATCCTTTGTACTTGTCTGCTCCTACTTCTCTAGTGAGTGGAGAGAGAACAGCCATGTGCAAGCACTTCTACTAAATTAACTTCTGAAATTTTCTTCACTGACTGTACAGGGATTGAGGGGCTCAAACGTGTGTGTTACAGCCTAAAAACAGGTGGACTTGGGCATCCAAAACTTATTTTCTTTCCTAAGCTAATGAAAGCTTGTCTTGGTTTCAAACATCTGAAGTCTGAATGGCAGTCTGAGGCCTCTTACGTCTCTTGCTATTCCCTGAGACCTTGATGGTGGCCTGACTTACGTACCTGGTTATGCATTTAACTAAAATTTGTACTGAGAAGGATCATGTGCCGCTCTGTCTCTTGAGGTATCACAATAATATCTTCTGATAACCCCACTTTGTTCCCTGGATAAAATTCATTTATGGTGGGATTTTGTCAGATTTAATTGAAAATCCTGAAGGATTCAAAGTAACTGCTCTGTGCTACTAGTGCTTTGTTTATAATGCAGTGTCTTAAAGCCGGTATCACAAATAAAATTACACAGTGACCAAAAACCTGCTTTTTCTTTGTTTTCTAATTCAGAAAGCTGGATTGTCATGTTCTTCTTGCAAAATTGTAGAAACAGCTGTTTGAAAAAGAACCTACAGTACAATGAAGGCATCTGTTCAATTTCCATTTTACTTCCCCACACTAGATAACGTTGAAAACAAGTGCTATTTTTCTCCCTTGTTTGTCATCGCTCAGGATAAAACGCATGTTTACTTTTCATTTCATCATTGTTTCTCTGTAATCAAAAGAGAAACAATGTTTAAATTAAGAACTTCAAGACTCCCATCCTGATTCACAGAGCTCTACAATGCTGGCATTTTGCTGACTAGTTATTTTAAAAGGAGCAGTCATTAGATATCCCCACGCACAAAGACTGCCTGGGAAACAAGGTCTCCCAGTATGTAACTACTAGTGAAGGTAATGATTGTCTTGCAGGGATGTTTTTTTTTTAATTCAGTGACAATTTTGTAAAGGTACCCAGGCAACTGTGAATTACTGAATGTTTGTGTGTGCTGATATTATTTTGGAATCATGGAACCATAGAATGGTTTGGGTTGGAAGGGACCTTTAAAGATCATCTAATATAACCTCCTGCCATAGATGGGGGCACACTAATCAAGTTGTTCAAACCCTCATCCAACCTAAACTTGAGCACATACAATGATGGATCACCTTCAGCTTCTCTGGGCAACCTGCTGCAGAGCCTTGCCACCCTCATCATAAAAAAAACCCTTATCTTTTTGTCATATCTATACCTACCCTCTTCCAGTTTAAAATTGCTGTCCTTTATCCTGTCACTATAGATGATGGAAGAAAATTTCCCTCTGTCTTTCTGATAAACTTGCTTTGTATATTGAAAGGTTGCAATAAGGTCTCTCTGCAGACTTTTCCAGGTTGAACAACCCTAACTCTCTCAGCCTGTTTTCACCTCACCTAGGAGCATTGTTCCAGTTTAATACCTTTAGTTTTGTTATTTAAGCAAGGCAAATATTCTGGACCGTTGCCTGCCTCATCGTGAGATAACAAATACCACCTACCCAGCTGCCTTCCACTATGATTCCACTGCTCATATACTCAAACCTTTGGCTTTCTTTGGTTGCATCTCCCAGCAATATAAATCACTCAGAAGATCATGTCTACAAGAACTCTGAAGCACAAGATGTTACTGACTACTTTTTGTCTTCATTTCATCTTTTATCCTAAAAGTGGACCAAAAGCACATTTTTCCAGAAGTTCTCTACTTCATCAATTGAAGTTACATGCAGTCCTGGGCTTCAGACTGAATGAAGAGGGATTGGAGTTCAACAGGAAAACTCAGCTCATGTTTTGTTTCACAGAGTTGTCTCATGAAGGAAACAAACATATTAGGAAAAAATCCATGTCTATATCAGCAGTGTGCAATTTAGGTTACAACTAAATGTAAGATGAGCATAACTTACTATGAAATTTCCAACTGCCTCATAAGTTACTTTGAAGAGAAACATAAATTAATATTTTCTTTCTTTCTTTCTTTCTTTCTTTCTTTCTTTCTTTCTTTCTTTCTTTCTTTCTTTCTTTCTTTCTTTCTTTCTTTCTTTCTTTCTTTCTTTCTTTCTTTCTTTCTTTCTTTCTTTCTGTCTTTCTTTCTGTCTTTCTTTCTGTCTTTCTTTCTGTCTTTCTTTCTTTCTGTCTTTCTTTCTGTCTTTCTTTCTGTCTTTCTTTCTTTCTGTCTTTCTTTCTTTCTGTCTTTCTTTCTTTCTGTCTTTCTTTCTGTCTTTTTTTTTTTTTTTTTAATGTAAAGCCCTGCCATTTATACCCAAAGTCCACCTGACATTATGATTTCTTCCTGACTTTCATTCAATACTGGATACTTAGGAATGAAGTGAACTTAAATATAAGAAACAACACAAGAAAAAGGTGATCTTTCTTGGATGTGCACATTTCCTCTAACTATTTTAACTCTGTTTTATCTGCTGTCTCCTAGAAGAGCTAAAGTTCATTTATACATCCAGTAATTATTAAGAGATCGTTAAGCACTTAGAATATTTTAAGACTTATACCTATTCAATTGTTTTTATTTTTATTATTTTAACAGATTCTTTTGAAGATGGGCTGACTAAACTGGTATCTGACACTCAAAATGGTGAGTGCATGCTGTGTTTATAAAACACAGTTACATCTACTGGTTTTGAATGTTCCTAGTAATTCCTAGCACTCCACCTGGCCGCAGCTGAATGTCAAGGTGATGTTCTTGGAGAAGTATCCACAGTGACTCTTGGACACCTCTCCAAAATGTTGGTAAGAAACAAAACCCTGTACAGATCTCTCTGTCTCTCTTTGTTTGCTACAACTATTCCTAATTGTAGATTCTGCTAATTTGGTTGGTACAGTGATTTGACCAACTGGTCTTTAAGGATCAGATTCATGGATCGTTGAAGGCTGAAGAAATATTCTGAGAAAATGCTGCTATGTGCTTGTCCATATGTCCACATGCTACTGTGTTTTTCCTTTACATCCTCTCATATTCCATGTGGGACATCCATTGTTGGACGCCTGGGAGGAGGGTGGGGCCCTATGTGGATTGGTTCAAGGTTCAGCACTTCAGACTCGTGCTCGAAACGCCACCCAAGCCGATTTAACATAGGGAAATCTACTTATTACTGCAGAGAATCCTTTTATGAATTATTATATTATAAGGATTTCTAATGTTCAGTTTCTGATGCATTGGTACTGTTGTGCATGAACAGAAATCTTCACTCTGCTTCATTTTGGATACAGTTTTATTATTCTCTGCTCATGTAGAGGGACTTTCATTCACCTCACCGACTCAATTACATAGTGATATTTTCTTTTCTGCTTAACTAAATCATTATTCAGGGTGGATGGCTTCTAAATGTATTCCAATTTACGTGTTGGGAAAGAAATTATTTACATCCAGACTTACAAGAAACTTGGGCATTGTTAGACTAAGAACAGCAGCTCAAGGGCCCAGACTATAAATTTAGCAAGCCAGAGCAGGCAGCTCATGTGCATCTGCAGTGAATGAGGTAAGTTGGATGCCCGGGGCTGCGTTGCAGTCGCCATCACACCGATGCTTACACTTGTCAAGAAGCAGCGCTGAAGAGAGTGTTTAAGAGCCTACTTGTCTCCTGGCCTAGAAGAGGCAGATTAATCTATACACTGAGCTCAGAACTGGTTTTGTATGTTGCATGGTATCTAGGCAGAGCAGTTTATATCTGTGACCAGGCTACCTCATAGTGCTGTGCTACAGGAAACAAACTGTGAAAAAGAACATCAGCATTTCCTTACATCACCGAAAAAGATAACTTCACATGACGTGGAAGAAATGCTAAGAATATATGTACCTGTAAACTGATAAAAGTTTGGGTAGACAGATCTGACATAATATTCAACAGATTGCTGACAAGTTTTGGGTACTGAGAGATTATTTCTAGATTCTATACTCCTGTATAGCATGTGGGACTGGATAGCAGTGGAATTCTTTTGCAATTGCACAACGTAAGCATCCTTTGCGAGCAGTAAAGGCAAATGCTGGTCATAGGTCAAAGCCTTAGAAATCAAGGTGATAACCTTCAAAAGGAGCTGCTTCTGCAACAAATGAACCTGCACTTTGTGCTCTATCTAATTAATTGGAAGCTTGCAATGCTCTTTCAGACCTGATGTTGGAGAGGGATGGCCATTAGGCATACAAATCAGTGTGTGGTGATCAGGGTTACAAGGCAGGTCGCCCACTTGCACTGCAATGGAAAATAAATTTTCTTTCAACCCTCTTCTCAAGCACTGGAAATTCCCAAGTGGATCTAGACCAGGGCCAATTTATCTCATTAATGGGAGATCCCATGACTTTTTGCACCTTATTATAGATGCCACAATGTCCTTAGTGGAGTGTGCTGGTTTGGGCTGGGGTAGAGATAATTTCCTTCACAGAAGCTGGTGTGGGGCTGTGTTTTGGATTTGTGCTGGAAACAGTGTTGATAACACAGAGACATTTTTGTTCCTGCTGAGCAAGGCCTGCAAAGAGCCGAGGCTTTTTCTGCTTCTGGTAGCAACCCACCAGTGAGTGGGTTGGGGATGCACAAGAAGGTGGGAGCAGCCACAGCTGGGACTGTTCAGCCCACTCAGTATCCACAGGGATATTCCAGATTATATGGCATCATGATCAGTGTATGAAGCTGGGGGAAGAAGGGGGGAAGAGGGGGATGTTTGGAGTGTGACATTTGCCTTCCCAAGTCGTCACTACACCTGATGGAGCCCTGCTTTTCTGGGGATGTCAGAACACCTGCCTGCCCTTGGGAAGCGGTGAAAGAATTCCTTGCTTTCTTTTGCTTGTGTGTGAAGCTTTTGCTTTCCCTATAAACTGTCTTTGTCTCAACATATGAGTTTTTCTCACTTTTATCTTTCTGATTCTCTACCCTGGGGAGAATTACCTCCCACCAGGGGCAGGATGAGGGAGAGGAAGAAGTGCCTGTGTGGGGCTGGGCCACAGCTGGGGTTAAATCACAGCAATATTATTTTGTATTTTTTTATTAACATCCTTTGCCCTTCTTCATCCCCACTTGGCATAATACTCACTTGATTATTTTCAGTAAGATGGCAGCAGTCTCAGCTCCATTAGATTTACGGAAAGAGAAAGCTGTGACCACTGCAACTTCCATCAACATTTTGAGATACAAAGTATTCAATGCTTTCTCCATACAAGGTAATATCTCTTAATATTTTTTATAGTTTCTTAATCTTGCTGTAATATTTCTGATGCACAGGAGAAGGAGAAGTTGCAACTCACTGCTGTATGTGTTCCAAAATTCCCATAGACATGGAAAGCTGTGAAATACAGCTCCAAAATTCTGCATTTTCCCAAGTAGGAAGGTCAGATAACTTTTAATCTTCATTTTGCATCACTTGATAATGTTAATGTTTTCTAAATATTGCACTTGCCAAAGCAGTTTAGTATTTAAAAAAATATTTCTTGGAAACTGTTCTTTGGGTTTAAATTTGAAGTAACCCTTGCCAATATGTATACACATCTGTATATGTTAAAATTTGGCTGGTTTTTAATATTTGAGTTCATTGGCAAGGTCACCTTCACTGACTTTGTAAGTTCACAAAGCAGTGTATTTATAGTTTACTTTTACCTTATATCTTTCCTCACTTAGTTTAGTAAGCTATGGCCTCCCTTCCCCACGAAGAGCATCAGTTGGGAACTGACAAATTCACCTTTCTGTTGTGTTCCTTTGAAACATTGCAGAGTGTAAATTCTGCTGTCCTTTTGTTCATCTTCTCTCACACTGTTGCTGTTCCCTTCTTGATCTTGCTTTCAGCCTCTTTCTTTGGTTCCCCTGCTTCCCTGTTCTGTGAGATTGCAGAAGTGATGATTTTATATTTGGAGATATTTTTCTTTTCTGCATAGAATATTCTAAAACACACTAATTCAGCATGCTGGCCAAGCCCCATTTTTAATTTTTTTTAACCTTAGTGTGCTGGATCCAAAGTCCATTGCCATCAATGGAAATGGCACAGTATGATCCGGTAGGATTAACTCCAAGATCAGTAAAAGGAGGGAATGTAATTAAAAAGCATGGCCATCCCATAAAAAGCGGTGACAACATTCAAAGTCAGTCTCCCTCTTTACTGGGCAGTGGTGAAGGTAAATTGCAAAAGTGGGCCTGCTTATTCCTCTTCTCTGAAGGGTGACACTTGAGATGACTTAAATGTTAAAGAGAAGCAGAAGGGAAGTTTTTTGTGCTTAAAATCAAGGTTTGAGGAACAAAAGCCTGTGGACCTTCAAGTAATTCAAAGAACAGATACTAAAGAAGTTAAACTTACCTTTTGCTCTCTCCTTTCAGCTTAAAAGGCAGCATGAATACCCTTGTCTACCTGAAAATTTCTAGAAAAAGAAAGGAAAAGCAAATATAACCATAAAAAAATTAGTGGAGCCCTACTGGGAGAATTTAGCCCAGGATTCTGCATGACTTAAGAACAAAGGATAATGAAGAAACTATTGGCATTGTTAATTGTTACTTTGCATTTTTTTTCTTTAATAGAGGGCCATAATTCATTCCTTGGCCTAACTTTAAAAAAAAAAAAGAAGAATATAAAAATTACTAAGCTATGAAAATAAGTGATATGCAGAGGTACTTAATTATTCTTTGCAATCCTAGGTAAGCAGGCAAAATTGATTGAAATTAATATCTAAACTATTTGATTTTATGATCCAGAAGTACAACTGATAACTAAGGCTGAAATATAAAAATATTTGTATGTACTCAGTATATATATATATATATATTCAGTATATATATACTGAAAGATAAAGAAATATAAGATGTTAGGAAAGCTTAAAATGTTACTTTGTCTTTTCATCTCTTTATGTCTCTCTTTATCATCTCCCCTCTTCACCCTGAATGGAGCAACACATATGTGCAATTAATTTTGGATGGTTGTAAGCAATGACTGATGTTGCCACTGTTGGGTTTGTCACTAGTAATTTTCTTGTGTACTGCTGGAGAACAAGGCCTTTCACCTTCTCTCATACTTTTTATCTGTGTGTGTGTATCTGTGTGTTTGTGTCTGTTCTACATCATATGATTTACCTAGTCTGGAAAAAAAAAGGTGAAGAAGTGAAGGTAGATGGCTGATACGAACATTTTAGAGAAATCATCCTTCAAACAAGTGGATTCAGAAAAGCTAACAGCATTTAATTATCCCATTCATGTGTTTCACTGATTTGGGGGGTTGAAAGACATTTAGTTTGCTGAGCTGGATTTAGATTTGCTATAACAGGAATGGCACTGCCTTATATTTTGACAGTTGTAGACTTTAGTTAAATGGAATAATCTTGCAGCTGTCCTTTCTCTAAAATTCTAACCCTTTAGCTTGGGCCATTAGTTATTATTATATCATCTTGTTGCTAGAACTGGAGATTTTCTCTTCTTTATAGATATGATCTCAATGCTGTCGTTCCCAGATATCATCATGCTTTTGTGAGACAACACACGCTCAGTAGATGGTGGAAAAGACTAAGCGTGTATCTGCTCCAGTAGTGTAAGTGAGGAAGAGACAAAATTCAAGTGCAACTGTCATTTAATATTAAAAATCTGGAGATGCAGAGCAAAGCACTAAGTAGTAAGGGTTTATCCATATTCCAAATATTGGCTTTTTCTACCATAAATGTCTTGACCTTATGTCGTCTGAGAGAAATTCTCAGTATGATCTGCTCTTTAAGAGTAGCTTCCTTTTAAATGGGCTCTTACTTCCATGTTGTCTTGTAAATACTGTCCAGAGAGTCTTGTTTCTTCTCTAGCTGTATGGATAAATATTTAATATATGGATGAATTTGGAACAGTAACTTCTGCCAAAAGCATAAGATGTCAATATCAGCCAGGTTTCAGTTTTTTAACAGCATCATCCCAACAACAGACTGTGGTCTTTTCCCAATATATTCTTTGATGGTGAAGAGCACATAAGGGAAAGCAATTTCTGGATGCTCTTTAATTAGAGTGACTGATGTTTTCACTGAGGTTTGCAGACAGTGCTGACACTTCAGTGTGCTTTTCTGAGGCAATAGCTCAGTGACAATTGACAGGGAAACAACATCTGCAATACTGAGAAGTAATATATTTCTCTACTTCTGATATTTCTCTGAGCTTACAGCTCGATCTCAAGGTCACAAAGTCCAAGTTCCGTTGCCACAAATACGGAACTGACTTGCAGAGTTTAGGGCTCTGCACAAAACTCAAGCCACTGCCCGTTTCAACAAGGCTTTCCAAATTTAGTTGGCATGGCTTCTGCTGTTGATAGCAGCCTTCAGGTCTGTGTCAGGCCTGTCACACAGGGGAGGTAGTTCCTTCAGTCCCTTCCTCTCTCTTCCTCAAGAACAAACCCTTGCTCCTGAAAGCCAGGACTGCTGCACAGTTCATCCCTGAAGGCTACAGACACCTAAGTTGGGATCTACTTTCCCAGTACTGCTACAGAATCTACACAAATAACATCTTTTGCAATTTATCTTTTACCTTTTCCTCTGTTCTACTGCACAGTCACAAGTTTGGATCATAAAGCTTTTCTTTTCCCTGCTTTCAGTCCACACATTCCTGTAAGTCTGGGCTGCAATACTATGCCTTCCAACACAAGCTTCACCTCCACGTGGACACATTTTTTATTTCATAACACCTGGGGCTTGTCCCTGCAAAACAAGCAGGTCCCTGGGCAGAAACTTGGGAACTGGACTGTGCTGTTGGGGGACTAACTGGATTATGGGGAAATTGTAAAGCTTGTAGGTGGAGGGTCCCGTAGTGGCATAACAGGAACTACCATATGAATAGTTTTACCCCAAATTTGTGACTGATTTGTGGTTTGGAATAAACTGTGTCTCAATAAACTCCTGTAGCTACAGCTCCCGATTTTATACTCCTAACCAACCAATACTCCTCCACCAACTGGAGTGACCAGTAGTGTCTGTAGTGCTTATGGCTAACATTAAGCAGGATTTGGGGATAAATAATTGCTAAAAAGAAAAAAAGGGTTAAGGAAAACAATTTGTCCTGAATCTGTTCAAATGTTTGAGCTGAAAATAGTGATTTATTTTTTTCCCTGGGACATGAAGCATTTTTTCTCATCATTCTCAGATAAAATGTTTTGATGTTTAGTTTTGAAACAACAAAGACATGTATCTTCTGATTCATGTTTTTAATCAGCATAAATTAGTTCTTTCTGAAAGAACACTGAGATCTTGACTATTTGATTTTCTCTAAGGATAAGTCTTCATTCACTGCTAAGTCTGTTAGGAATCTCCTTGAGTTGCACGGTGTCTACTGTGATACAGCGTGGAAGCCTCTGTTACTCTGATCTACCATATGCTTATTTATTCTGCAGAAAATCTGTTACTATCTTAATGTTCATAGACATCCTTTGTCTCTATGCTAATTCACATCTTGGCTACTTAACTGGCACAGTGAGAGTCAGTTGTAATGGATTTTACACAGACTGCAAACCAGACTGAGACCCACATTTGATTTTGCACAAACCATTCTAAGGGTGGAGGTCCAACAGTGAATAAGGTTTTGGGGAGCTGAGTGTTTTTCTCACATGAAAGTATTTTAAGACAAGAAAAATGAAACTTTGGCCTCCAAAAACTTGCTGCACATAAAAGTATGAATAAGTAGATTAGAAATACTTATAAATCTCACTGTTGTTAGTTACTGTTTTCATTCTTTTGTCAGACACACACATCACGCTCTATCTCATGGTGATCCCACATAGTTCTTAAGGGCCCTTTCTATTAGGTATTTGTCCTATCAATTCTGTCAGCGACAAATTAATCTCTTTAAAATGAATAGTTTCTGTTTTGGGTCAGGAAAGCTGCATCAATATTTAAGAAGCCATGGTATCATTCCTTCACATACATATGTCATAAAGAGTGATAAATATAAGCCATATTGAGGATAGATTGAAAATAACTCCAATATATAGGAGCCTTATATTTTTCAAGATGTGTGAAAGTTGAACTTATTCACCACAGACTAAATGACTGGGCCACCTAATTTCATTTTAAATTTTAGATCTAAGAACTGCATTTAAAATAATGCAGACTGAGTTTGGGATGTGATGATAGAAGTAAGAATCACACCAAAAGCTTGTGTGAATAAAGGTGACATTAAGGTGCCTTTCTATCACTCAGATGGTTGCCTGGGCACTGACTCTGCTCCTGTAATTACCAAGAGAAGTCTCAGTGCTGATGAAAGAGGGTGAATTATGCAGCTCAAAATGAAGTAAAACAGTCCAAGAAAGATTTAGTCTTAAATTAGTGTAGCTACTAGGAAGTAGGAAAGGCACAAATACACAGTTTATCTATTTAAAACTCTTCCAGCTCCAGTCTTTTACACCACAATCTTAACCATGGATGCTCTATAAGCAGCAATGAGGAACCAGCTCCCAGAGCTACTTAAATAGAAATGAGCAAGAACTGTGTCAATCTCCTCAGGTCCTAAAATTTCCAATGCAATTGTGTTTAAATTCAGAAATTTTGGATGCTTCTGGGAGAAACTATCATTAACAAAATGTAGCCTACATTAAGCATGGCAGGGAGCAGTTGATCTCTTTATACAGGCTCGATTATATTCTTGTTAGGCACTTATTCATGCTGAAGCTTTTTCTGCAGAAATGCCTGCTATTGTAACAGTGTGTTTAAACTGATATGCCTCTGAATCTTGCAACAGGAAAAAGCAAAGTCTTGTAAGGACTCACATGTGTTTATGACTGCCTGTCTATATGTATATATAGGAGTAGCACTAAACTGTATTCTTATATGCATCTTATTGTTAATTTATACCCCAAGACATTTGAAAGTCACCTAGTCACTAATGCAATCCTGTATTCAGGGAGAAAAAAATGGACACGAATGATGTGGCAAAATCCCAGAGGACACATGACAAATTCATAAAAGCATTTTCTGATGGAATTTGTATTTTTCCCTGTGTGCAGAGACACTTTATATGACTGAGTATGGTCCTTTGTTGCTTGCATTTTTTAGTTTAGGAACAAGAAAAAGGGAGGCCGTGGTGTGAAAATGTGAGCTGCTTTGTGGGCTGTAGATTAACTGACTCTTAAGTGGTTTGTGCTATTATCTTCAGTCTGAAAGACAGAGGTGCTCTGGCAATGCAGTTGTTTCCAACTGAATTTCACCATTTATACCAAATTAGAGCTAGTGGAGAAGATTTACTGTTATCCATTCCATTACCTTCCCCAGACATGTGGCTGGTCCTAGTCCATGGCACAGGGTGGTTCTGCAAAGGCAGCTCTGACCTCCTTCTTGAGGCAGTTGGGATGTTGAGACTGAACATCAGAGTCTTCTACATCAGAAAAGATGACAAGTTTGAATAGGAGAAAACCTCTCTCTCCTTCTGACATTAGAAGGTTATAAACATAACAATTTTATTCTATCTCATCTCTCCTAATTTCCACCAATGTCTCTCTCCTGCTCATATACACTTTCTTGGCCATTTTCAGTATCTTCCCTGCTCTCAACTTCGAACTCAAACAAATTGTCTTTGATTTCCACATGGAAAATTAAACATGGAGTTTGTTAAAACTCTGAACTGCAGCTCCTGGATTTACCTGGTACCATTCTATCTAAACCCATTGTTGTGCCTAGACTACATTATTTTCTGTAGTAATTATAGCCTGATTACTATTCTAGAGCCATTTTGAATACACAGACTTCAAATGGTCTTCAAAGGGCTTGTTTGCTAACATATCAAGCAGCTATGAATGCTCTCCTCCCACTGTGACCAGAGAACCATGTTAACTTCTCTGATAATACTCTTTGCTAGTGGTAGGTGCCCTCTGAATGTGTCTAGGACAAGCATTTCTCCTTTTTGTTAATAGCACACCTGGTCACCTATTGCAAACAATGCTCAGCCAATCCTTCATTAAGTCTTTAGACATCCATCCTGGTTTAGACACCCAGCAATTATTCCAGTAGGCAGCTGTTCCTTCGGCATTGTTTTACGCTTCGGAATCACATATGGTGGCAATTTCATACCATCTGCTAACACTGCCAACATGACTGCAGTGTGCATTTTTTCATTGCCCAAAGTTTTTTTTATGATGACAAATTCTGTGCCTATTTTTTCAGTGGTGTAATTGGATGGTGCGTCAAAACACATTGGCATTACCCATTTGGCTCAGCAAGTAATTGTGATCTCTGTATAATCCAATCACATACTGCAGGAATGCATTGATTTTTCAAGTTGGAAAGTAGGTGTAGGTATAACAAAGTTCCTCACTGTAGGCAGAATCCATTGTGCCAAATCATTTGTACACATCGACTACTACTTGCCTTGAATTCTCTCTATGGAGTGTTTTGTGCTTGTGCTATTTCTTGATCTCTCAGTTTAATGATTTCCTATATAAGTGGGTTTTTGTCTTATGCAACAGTTCTACAGCTTATTCTTCTACTTTGTGAGATTGCTATTTTGGGTACATGTTATAAGCTAAATACTTATATATATTTTATATGTCCTCGCATCACCATCTTTTTTTTTTTTATTATTATTATTTTTTTCACAAGAGATACCACCAAGCTTAAAATATACATTGTATGTCTTTTGGTCCCTTCCCTGTTGCACTCATTTTTCTCATCTCCATATGAACTGCTATTTCACACATAAGATTTCGGGGAGACTCATAAAACTGTGAAAGATCACTGTGGCTTTCTGAGTTACAGTACATCACCCAACTTCACAAGTCAGTGAGAAAAGCAGCTAACATGCTAACACCATGTTTCATTTAAACTGAAAGTTGCTTTGGGCATATTCGTGCTCCTTCTTCACTAGGAGACCTTCCAAATTGCAAACTCACTTTACCTTTATTAATCCTAAAGGAAGATGAACCAATTTTTTAAGCTGAACGACTTGGAGGGGAAAAAAATTGTCCTGTTTTTGTTTGTTAGTTTGTTTTTTGCTAAATATGGTAACTTGAACTTAAGTTTTCTGTTTTAGTTATTTTTTCTAGTCTCACTTAATAATGAAATGTATTTTCCATTCTCTCCTGAGGTAGGTGACTAAAGACAGTGGAAAGAATTTCCCTTTGTAGCTGCCTTACTATCCCCCCTTGGGAGCGTAAATTACTATCTGCACCTAAAGCCAACATTTTAGACCACTGAAGTTAGATAAAACAGGGACAAACAGCTGGGGGGGACCTTATAGCTCCCTCCAACCACCTGAATGGAGGTTGTAGCCAGATGGAGGCAGTCTCTTCTCCCAGGTAACCAGCAACAGGATGAGAGGAAATGGCCTCAAGTTTTGCTTAAGAGAGGATATTGGAAAAGAATTTCTTCACTGAAAGGATTGTGAAGCATTTGAACAATGTTCCCAGGAAAGTGGTGGAGTTGCCAAGCCTGGATTTAAAAGAGGTGTAGATGTGAAACTGAGGGACATGGTTTAGTGGTGGACTTGGCAGTGCTGGCTTAACAGTTGGTTTGATGGTCTTCTCCAACATAAAGGATTCCATGATTATCGTGGGTGGGGGTCAGTCTTTTCTTCCAGGTAACAAGTGAGAGGACAAGAGGAAATGGCCTCAAGTGGCACCACGGGAGGATTAGAATGGATATTAAGAAAAAAATTCCTCACCGAAAGGGTGCTCAGGCATTGGAGCAGGCTGCCCATGGAAGGTGTGGAATTACCATCCTTAGAAGTGTTCAAACACTGCGTGGATCTAACACTTGGTTTTGTGGTGAACATAGTGGTGCTGGTTTAGTGGTTGGGCTCATTGATCTTAGAGGTGTTTTCCACCCTTAACTATTTTATTCTTTTGTGATTTTCTTTCTCCATTTCTAAAAGGAATAGAGTTGTGGGAAAGAGATCTGGAAATGTAAGGAAGAAGAGAGACAATAATGGAATCGTGATTTAAGGGAATGTTTAGGGAGTAATTAAATATTGAAATGTTAGGGTCTCTCTGCTCTTTCCTCCACTCAAACCTTGGGTTCTTTTCTTTCCTTTTTTTTTTTTTTCTGAGTAAATGTATGCAAATGCAAGCTGGGGTTTTGTGTCTGTAAATATATGCCAGAGTGTTTATTGTTTTGTTGCCAGTTGGTTTGCCCACTGAGGCCTCCCAGACCCTGTATTTATATACTTTTCACACTGTAAGGGGATCATAGCTCCTTGGGAGACACAGTGCTAACATTTCTGCAGTGCAGAAAACAGAGAAGCAGTGGTAGGCCGGAGCTGATATGATGTTAAAATTCCTAACTTCATTATGTGGGAGTCTACTAAATCTTTATTTTGCAATCTGAATTCAGAAAGAGGAAAAATGATGCTGAATCATTTTCTTTCTCCCTGGGAACAGTCTCACGCTTGCTGCCTGTGCTTTGTAAAGGCTGCATACATAGCTAAGCACCTTTAGCGTTTACAGATGCCTTTACATTTACAAATGCCTTTATCTTCAGAAGCATATTTGACACACTAGGCTGGCTTAGGCTTTGAAAAGCCAGTGAATCATTCTGTGAATAGCTGAATACAGAACGTTTGAAACAATCAATGACAACTTGCCAGAGCTTGGGCAGAATGCTCCCTATTGTAAAAAAGAGCTGTAGAGCAGCCTGTGAAACTCGAGTGATCATCTGATAGGAAATGAATGCAACCAATCTCCAAGGAGCTCAGCAGATATTAGCAACACCAGTTGCCTGCAGTCATAGTGTAAGTTATCTCCCTGCATTTGACTGAGCTTCTTATGTTCTGCTTAGGAATGAAAGGATTGCTACTTTTGCTAGTCTTCATCTCTTAAGTATTTTCATATTTAGCAAAATTTTTGTTGTTGTTGTTTTTGTGGGTTTTTTTGTGGTTTTTTGTTTGTTTGTTTGTTTGTTTTTTTAATTAAGTCTATTTATACAAATGCACTTTTCCCCCGAATTTGTGAAATCATGATAGAAGGTACAAATACAGGTAATTCCTGATTCATGTGACATTATGCAGGATTGAAGGTGAAACCTTATTATATGAATATTTGCAGAGTTATCTTTCCATTATTAAACTGTTAAAAACCCACAGCTGCTAAAAGAAAACAAAATTAAAACCTAGTGACTTGACTTCCACTTTCTTCTTTATTCTCTATGTCCACTTAAAACCGGTGAATTATCCCTGGGTGTGAGATGTAAAGAGATGGGGGGATGTAAGTATTTTAGCACTGCTACAAAACCTTGCTTATTCAATTTACACTGAATTCAACTGTTACATTGCTTCACATTCAGTTGCTCACATCCCAAAATCCTAAGTTTCTGACATTCTTGATATATCTATAAGATTTGAGTGGGAAAAAGTATTTTCCTAAATCTGTTAAATAAAGATTCTGACCTGCCACCCTGCTGAAATCCTGTGTAAACTGTTGCTTTGACAGCCACACCCTTTAGATGAATGCTGTAAAGAATTAACCCTAAACACACTCTCAGATAAACTGTGATATCATCACTCATCACTGAAATGGAACTGCTTCTCCTGTAAAACAAAGAAAATCAGCAGTAATCCAAGTTTCCACCAGAAATATTAGCTATTGGAAAAAAAAGTAAGTAGGGTGAACTCTCTTACACTTTTGAACTTACAAGCAGAGTATTAGAATTTATTACACTCAAGAGCAATGGTATTTGTTATTACCACATCTCTATCTCTTTACTCTCATTGTGCATATAATTGTATAGCCAGAGTATTGGTGTTATTAATAAGTATTCCTGTGCTCCAGTGTGACACAGCAGAGTGCTCAGAGATTCCAGACACAATGACTATGGATGAAATTGGACGCCACTACTAAGGGACTCTTCTATATTTTATTGTTTGCAGTTTATATGAGTATAACCTGTGAATACATATGGAATGATGACAAAAGATATATAATGTGCAAGTGGTGATTATATTTCTCTGCTATCAGGGTGTCCAAAAATGTGTAGTTATGTATTCTAGTTTCTGCCCTACCACATAGTTTGATTTATAGATATTTGGGGGATTTTTTTTCTGTGGGAATTGATCTAAATCATGGTCATAGAGGAGGAAGAATTAAATGGACACAATTTTTTTCTGTTCTGGTGAATTTCCACCAGAGATTTTTCAAATCTTTCATGGAGCCTGTCTAAATCAGCAGTAAATTATGTGCTTTTCTACCAGGTGGATGTTGAATTGATTCAGAGGTGATCAGCTGCTGCATCATCTTTATTTTCACACATCAAAGGTAGGCATATTGCAAGCAATTAATCATGTACTTGTTTATTGTTTTGGAGTAAATGCATTTTACACACCTTTTTGTTGCTGATTTTAATTTAATTACAAATCATCCCGGTGTGTATCTGTCATTACCTGAGTGAACACAAAAATGAAAGGATGAGGAAAAAAAAAAGAAGTGTTTGCATCTGTGGCTCTGGTTACTTTTGAAACAGGGGGCATAAGGCAGGTTACTTATCACTGGTAGTTTTAAAACAAACTATCTATTAGAAGTGTTTACATACATATTTGACTACTAATATCAAAACAGTTTGTGTTTTACATGAAAACATATAGTCATTTATTAGAACCCAAGCCATTTTGATGTGAGGGCCCAGTTTGGTGGGGTGGAGTTTATCCAGGATAGGTCAGTGTGGTGCTTAGCTGTCATGGGGAACAACAGGTAAAAAATAAGGGATATTATACAATGATTTTTGAAAAAATGGATTTTACTTCTTTTGTGTTCTCTTCCTACTGATGTAGACATTAGTCCTTGCTGGTACAGCTATTTCCTCTCTCAGTCATGCCCCCAGGCTGTTTGCTAATGGCTGTGGCAACAGAGATCCCCAGCAGAGGGTGTTTCTGTGCCCCTAAGGTTGTTATTTGGTATATGGATATGGTTTTCACCGCCATGTGTTTGACATGAATGTTAAAAAATATGTAGGTGCTACTCTGTGGGAACTTTTCAGTTGCCCACTGGCTTTTTGTTGAGAACAAGGATTGATGCATTTGGATTTTAAACTTTAGATTGTGGCAGATAAGAATTCTTTACAGAAACCCACAGGCAGCAATATGATTTTCATCAGTTAAAACCAAAACAAGGTTTCTATTTTGAGTCTAAACCCTCATCTTTATGGAACAACAAACATAAAGCTCCTATGTCATCTTGTCTTCATGTAAAGTGAAAAATTGCAGAAAAGGGAAATTTCTAAACCTTTTTATTAATGGTTGGGAAAAGCATCAGCATAACTGTGTCTGTAATTACAATTAAAAAGTAATTTTTGGAAACAGGATTAATTGAGACAAACAAAGAACATAATTTCTCTATTTCTCTTTTTTTTTTTCACTTTCTGCCCCTTCCCAAAATGTCCTGTTGGTCACACACTGTAGTAAGTGTTAATTATTTATATTTCCTGATAGATCTAAGTCTGCAGTATTATTTTGTTATAATTATAATAATGCAGCTCTTTGAAAAGGAATGGGTGAGTGATTCTGAGTAATTTCTGGTTTTGCATAAGAATGCAAAGAGAGGAGGATGTAGAGGTGTAACATCAGCATTCACATTTGTATGTCCCAGTACTGAGTTTTTATTCACTTAATGGAGAAGTTAATTTAGCTTTTTGTTATTTTTAATTAATTAATTCTTTCACTGATTCCTAAGTCCTGTCCTCCATCCTTTGTGTATTATACCCATTCTTTGAATCCCCTTGTATAAGTCTAACTTCTTTTTAGTTTCAGATGGGTTATGTACAATCTCCAAGTTAAACTGGGGTGAAATGATATAACTGATTGTGGAAGCTGACCCTTGGAGTCTTACACTAATTTCCCCCTTATAAGCCAAGATCAGACTGATAAATGTTCAGAAAGCTCTTTTAATTAGTAGACACTTTTTTGAGGCAGGAAAAAAAAAAAAAAAAAAAAAAAGAAAAAAAACCACCCCAAAAAACCAGTGAAAGCTCTTTTCACTACATTTTTTCACTGTAGTTTAATTTCTGTAGAGCTTTTTTAGTTTTAGACACCTAAGACTGAAAGCCCAAGTTCCTTAAAAAAAATAAAGCTGGTAATACCTTGGTTAATACTTTTGCTCTTTGATTAAAATCACAAAGAGTTCCAGCTTTTAAGAGTTCTTAGACAAAAGGACAAATTCTGCTCTTGGCCTCTTTCTGTAACATCAATGAATTCTTGCAGTTAAATTCTCTTAGAGAGAAAAATATATATTCTTTACCTCAAAAGGCTTGTATTTAGACTGTTGATCATTACAGAGAAATCTTGCATTAAATTTATGCAGCAAATGAGGAGGAGGATACAAATCCAAAGTACCAACAACTGAGAAGGGTTCAAGCTGTAATGCCTTCTGTACCAGAAGTGGGATCTTGAAATTGAAATGTTGGATAACTGGGGACTAATTCAGTGAATTAGGTATTTGTATAACACTGTACACATAACTCTGGTTTTAGTACTCAGTGAATTCTTCAGTCTTCATAACATTAGAATATATTATTGTAACACAGCCTGAAAAAACATAGAGAAAATACTGACTTTGTTAGGGGCAAAATTCTGCATTTTGGATAAAAATTTTAATGGCCATTTGCATGTGATGCATCATGGGTTTAAATAAATGTGAATTGGTGGCCAGAGTGGGCAAAATGAGAAACCCACTGAAACTTCCATGTCACAATTTCAGTTTTGATACAACATTGAAATATTTAACGATTTAACAACAAATATTTAAGAGCAATGAAGCTGTTTTATGAGCAAGGATGTGCCATCCCTGACACCCCCTGGGCTTGATAAAACTCTGTCAGATGTAAACCATTCTCCCAAAGCAAGGATTTGATCAAAGCAGGCCCTGAGCCCCTGAATTTGGGGTTCAGACGTCAAAATCTTTACCTCTGTTTACTCAGAGTTCTTGCTGGCACAAGAAGGCACCAGAAGGAGGCGAGACTGGTGCACTGCATGGATGAAGAGAAGGGAAAGGAGCACTAAGTGCTAGTTTGGTAGTAGTTCTATATAATCTTAAATGCATACCCGGGCACCAGTTTTTATGGCAAGGCCCTCTATCTTGCCCAGAAGTGCATTATCACTGTTATCAGCTAGACCTGACATGAACTAAATCTTACTTAGTTCATGTCCCTGCAAATCTAGGAGTCAGCCAGAAACTATGAAACCATATCATTGGGCATCATCACATTATCGTCATATAACAATCAGACACAAGATGATGTAAAGTGTGGAAACTGATTTGTGTTTTCCATGGCTTAGGGGCTGCTAAAAGCTTTCCAAAAATCCCAGCCCTCAGCCCTCGTGTACAACATGATCTGACTATACAGGATTATTTTTTCTCAGCTGCAGCTTTATGACAGGGAATATATTTCAGGATTAGGTGGATTTAAGAATGGCTGCAGAGTCTGAGTTAACTTTGGATGGAAACTGCAGGCTTCAGTCACTGGGATGTATTTTAAGAGATGAACACCAAAATTAAAAAAGTGAATGTGTAGAGGAAACAGACTTGTTCTACAGCCCAGTTGATAGAATAAAATATAGAGGGGTAATATAAATATTGAGCAAGCAAATTGCTAGAAAATGAGGGAAAGTTGTTGATCCAGATCTTTTATCTAGAATAAGAAATAAATTTACTTTATTCTTTCAAGATTGATGCAAGACATGTCTGCACTGAAATTTTACATGATAGCTGGGAAGCCCAGAAGGTGTCATAAAACCTTTAAAGATGTTATCTGATTCCTGAAACCTGCAGTGATGTGAATGTTAATCCTATCCCCTCCATAACAGCTTCAAAAATGTGTAACACATGAGGGCTGAAAGAGTTCTAGCCTTATCTTCATTACCCTTCTTTGTCCTATAAATACTTTTCCCACCAGCAAGGAGTACCTCTAAAATAGCAAGCTGAGTGCTGTGTTTGGTGCATGGCGTGGGAGGGGATTTTGGGAACGTGAGTGAGAGAATGTCTTTGCACATTCCTGCCACAGGAATAACAATATCTGGTTAACTTCATTAGAATCTAAGTATAAATCAGAGCTTACTTTGCCAAGTCCCAATAAAATCAGTGAGGTCACAGATTGCTTTTTTAGTATAAATATGTTGCTGAATGCATAAAAGAATCAGAGTTCATTCCACAACACTAATCTTTGTTTTTAACTGGAAACAAGTATCTGCTTAGCCGAAATGGAAGTACATTCATCATTTATTGATCTGTAAATATCTTAAACTCTATTTAGGAATTCATAGAATTTTTCTGTTTCTCCAAATACCCTTTCTAGATCATGAGAATGTCATTAAGTATATGTTCAGTCATTTTAACTGCATTGATTCCTCATCTTTGGATTTTTAACTCATTACTCTGCAGTGGATTTTGCTCCTAGTCACTGGATAAAGTATGTACTGAGAATTGGGCATATAAATAAACTGTACATATTTTGTATTTAAACCACTTTCGTGGAACATCAATTAATGTAGCAAGTAAATTAAAATTCATTTTGTTGTAAAGAATGTATTTTATAAATTAAAAAAAAAACCAAAACAGGTAGACTTATATGGATTTTGGTGTTTCTTTTTCTGGAATGGGAACTTAGAGCTTCTTTAGCCTCTGTACGATATGAAGTAGTGTTTGTCAAAATTTGCTTTAACTAGTCAGGTAAGTTAGTGAACTTTACAGAGGTCTTTTACAGAAGATCTTAGCACATCTGGGTATTTTGGCCATGCTACCCCAGCTCACAGAGTAACACCTTTCTTAACTTCTAAGATTTGCCATCATTTATGCCTGACTGCTACTAGGATGTTTTAATAGGTGACAAAAGAGCAGTAAGGTGGTAGGGGGGAATGAAGACAGTGGCACTGGACCTGCCTTCTGCACAGGTTCTCAGAGTGAGCACAAGGGGATAGAATTTTTAGGCTCAACCTGCAATAAACCTCTAAATGTAATCTTGTCTCATGTAGTACAGGAGTACATTTTAAGTAGTAGAAGTGCCCAACACAAATGTGCTGGATGTAAAGTGAGTTAACCTGAACTCTGATGTATCTGTAATTGATTTAAGTGATCATCACTGAAAATTTTAAAACAGCTCACAAAGAGGGTAGCAGATATTTTTCTTCATTTTCCCTTTCTTTCCCCCCTAGCAGCAATTGCTTTTAGCTCCAGACTCTACTCCCTATGTCCTTCCACAGTATCTTGACCTTCTCAGGTCCCATATGGATAAAAAAGTATACTTTGTGATTTCTTTCAGGCTACTACTGAGCTAATTTATTGAAATGAATATGTATGGTGTTTGGTTGACCAGCTGATGAATGAGAACTCACACAGTGGCTCGTTCTGTGGGGATACAAATTTGATCACTTTTTTTTTCTGGTCAGAAGCTGATTTTCTCAGGCTTAATGTTTCTGATACAACCAGACTCATATGATTGGAATTGGGTGATTTATTGGAAAGGTTTTAAGAGGGGAAGGTAGGCAGCATGCCTGAGTTAGCTTTGTTTCTTAGAATATCCAGGTGCAATTTGAAAGAAGTATGTTTATTCTGGGGTAGATTTTAGACCTCTGCTGCTCCCCAGAAAATCAAGGAAGGTACAACAACACAGTAAGCCTTACTTGAGCAATCTATCTACGTAACACTAAGTCTGATTACTGGATACATTTGCAAGCTGTGTAGTAATCTGAAAATTATACTCCCAGAACCAATTTATCCTCATCCTTTCAGGCTTTTTTTCCCCCCATAACCTTTATAGCATCTGGTTTCCTAAAATCCGTCTCTCCATCCAGAATTTAATTTTCTCCTTTACCCTTCCAAACTCTTTATTTTTCCTCACAGTGATGGGGTAGCACCATCCTTACCTGTCAATCAAACCCACGATAGCACTACAACTTTCAGTAGTAATCTCATTTACTTTTACTGCCTCTTCAATAATGTCACCTGCATTCCCCAAATACATCCTTTGGCTCTCAATTTCATAGCAATTCCAATTCAGATCACTTTTTCTTATTTTTAAGGTCCTCCACAGCTATGATGCCCCTGCTTATCTGACTTAGGCTCTTTTTATTTCCTCATCCACAGCTTCCTCTTTGCCAGTGAAACAGTGTTTGCTCTTCTGCTCCTGAACATATCAGGAAAAACCTTGCAGGTTCCCTTTATCTGCTTTGGATTTATGACAAAAATATCAGTGCTTTTTTTGCTTCATGGGAGTGGAAGCTCCCAGCATTGACCTAATTTTATCTCATTAAGGATCGTGGGAGTTTTGTTTACCATTACCTTTTGCAGGAGCAGTGACGGCAATTCTGAGAAATTTTACTCATGTAAGCTTTGAAAATTTGAATGCTCACAAATTTCTTCTAAGTTATTGCTTGGCACTGTTGAGACTGGTTTAGCAACATAAAATGTAAAAGTCAATGAGATAGAAATCCCTTAATCTTTTGGGAAAAAAACCCTAAATAATCAAAAAAGCCAAAAGTATCCATTTTGAAGTTTTAAGGAAATGTTCTAACTTTTTAAATTTTAAGTCAACCATTGGGTTTTTTATATTTTTGGGGTTGAAAGGGTTATTTTAAGTCATATTAATTTTTCTTATTCTTACAGTTGAAGTCCTATATTAATGATATTCATTCTATACCTCTATATTCAGGCATATGATCTTTGTGTCTATCAGAGAATGATACTCCCAGATGCTTACAAATGTAAGTGGCCATTGCTTTTGGGGGGATTGTTTTGTTTTAGGTTTGAGGTTGCTGCAGTCAGCAATTCAGCCAAAACCATCAGAATGTATTTGTTAAACTAGTTTGTAACGCAAACTAAAGATCAAGAAATTCTAAAAAAAAAATTTATTCTTTGTGTCATTCGAGAGACTGAAAAACGCAGACTTTCTATTTATTTATTTTATTTACTAATTTTCCAGGAGGAAAGGCTGTGTACAACTTCTGCTAATACATACAAACATATACATATATATTATATTATATATATATATATAAAGGGCCTTATTCTTTATTTCGAGCACATACCCTTAAAACCATGTGTAAGATCTGTGTGATGTTCCAGGGGAATGAGAATGCTCAGCATTAAAAGTCTATTTTCCCATTTTCTTTTTAGCCTAGTCAGTATTTCATTCACACACACTGTTAATATTCTTGTTGCCTAAATCATATATTAATGTTTTTGGTCTCCGTAGCTGAAAGGCATAATTCCAGTAATGAGGGGAAATAAGCAGAATGCTTGATGAAGTAGCTAAGCTACCAAACAACAAACAGAATGTTTCATCAACTGTGCTTTAACAACTGGTATGTGAGGCTGCCACAGCTTTGTCATTTCCTCACCAAGGAATGCACCTCTTTTTATTAAAATGTGGGATGGTACCAGAAGGGTCAAATCAACCAAAATATTGTTAAAGCATAAGATGCAGCAAGAATGGAAAGCAAGCTAGGAGGAAACTGTAGAAAAAGTGATATTCTCAGAATTATTTCATACAATGATCCTGGTTATTTTTTGTTTGTTTGTTTGTTTGTTTTGGTTTGGTTTTGTTTTGGTTTTTTTTTTTCTTCTGTGAGACCTCCAGCACACCTACTAAATCCCATGAGAACAACCAGAATCAGCAGTTACCCAAAGGTAAGTGGTACAATCTCATAGCTATACCAGTTATTTTGTTCCCTACCCTTCCAGTATTTCGTATTGAAAAGGAAGTTTGACATTTCTAAGCCAGTACTAGACTTTTAAATATTTTTTTCCCCCATTTCTTTATTCTGGGAGATTTTGTGTAGAAACTGTACATCTGAGAAGAAGAGGAGAAATCAGAGATGTTGGAGCTAACTTCTAAATTACCTTCTGAGTTCCCAAGGATGTGTGCTTTCTTTCTTATTTGTAATATACTTTTTCTAGCTGTAGAAATATAATTGTATAATACCTAAAATAATTACTAATTATTTGTTCCAGTTATTTTTATCATCATTCCATGACAATTTTTTTTAAAGGAAAAAAGAATTCAAGTAAAAGATGCTTAGGATTTTTTTTTGACCTGATATATTGAAGAGTATCTTAAGTACCTTCTAGTAAAAGTTTTATTTTTCATTTTCTCTTATGGCTAGAGGGTTATTACACCCTTTCTAAACAGTATTAACACTTATATGTAACCTGCCTCTACAGAAGTATTTATATGCATGGAAACGTTTAAATCTTTTGTTCCTAGTAATGTGTGAGGTAGATGTTACAGAGTGGATAATCTGAATATTTCTCTTTACTTTGAATTTAATTGACTCTCACTGTTTTGGTGCACATGAACTGAGTCTGCCTTGGAGAAAACAAAGTTAGGAGCTGTGCTTCCAGGTGCTCCACACCCACAGTAGGAACATAATTCTGAACCAAGAGCTGGTTCCTCAGGGATCTTCAAACCCGAGATGTGATGGAGTATTTACTCCAGCAAACCAGGCAAACCATATTTCCTCTAGAAGGAAGGATTTCCTTGGTTAAAAAATATCCCAGACCAATTATGGGCCAGTAGAGGACACGCAGATCTGCTTCTTCATCCTGTCTGGCTGTTGGATAAAACGATGTTTGTCTGTTCACCTGTAAAACAGTGGCATAATACAACGTGCAATAAAGCCAGCCCTAGACAGACTGAAGAGTAGATGAAAATATCCATGAATTTTTTGAAGTGCACCACTGACATGTGGGAAGAGACAGGATCTGTTTGGAAAGTGTCCTGATTCTATTAATTGCTTGCTTATTATTCCGTGAGCAAGCTCACACACTGTTTCCTGGTTTCAGATAAGGCACAGCTGGAAATCTGTCTGATGCTATCAGCTCTTTTGAAGTGATTGGGCCATACCTGGATGATTAGAAAGAAAAATCTGCAGCAAGAGATTTTTATTAAATACATTATGCCCATTGTGCAAACTGACATGAAATGTTGTTTCAGCCATGTCTTCTGTATTTAGTCAAATATATCAGTACCATATCCAGTGCTGTCTTTCTTCTGAGTACATTAAGTGTTAAAAACAACCCCAGAGTTGCGGAAACTACAGTCAAAAATTGTACTCAGCCTGGCAGCAGTGAATTCTCTCAGTTATCTGAGGAACATGAGAGAGACCAAATCAGGTCAGACTGTTTCTGACAAAGTCTTCTGTCTGACAAAAGGGCCAGCAGTGGATGTTCAGAACATGGCAAAAGTGCAGTGACATTTCGTGGACCACTGTCCCAACATCCCATGGCCCATGGTCAGAGGCTTTCCTAGACAGTGGAAAGGCTTTGTATTTTATCTCCTACAAAGGACTAGACTTTTCCTTTAAATGTGCACCAATTTTTAAGTACTGTAGCTCTTTATGAGGAGAGAGCCAGGTCATTAATTGACCTGCATGTTCCACTCATGACTGTGTACATTTGTGGCTTGTACCCTTCCCCCTGTTGTGTTTTCAGGCTGAAGGGTCCTAGTCTGTTTTGACATTTTTTTGTACAGAAAGTATTTATTACCTTGTTAATCACTGACATTCTCCTCTAAAACTTCACATTTCAGTGTACCCTTTTTGATGTGAGAACACTGTATACTTGGAGTAATTAACAGGAAGGTGCAGTACAGTTTTCTACCTTGTCATAATGACAATGTCTGATTTATTTTCTGGTTTTTTCCTGGTTATTCCTAAACATGTCTGGGCTTTTTTTTCTTTTTTTAAAATTTCTGTTGATGGTTATATTGATGATCCTAATTGGCCAGAACCTTTAGGTGTATTTGTATAGTTGAAACTGGTTTTTTCCTTACATGATTAACTTTTTATTTATCTATGATGAATTTCATTGACCCATCACTGACTCTTCTGAAGTTTCTCTGTTCTTTGAAAACAGCCATAATTTTTGTTACTGTGAATAAGTTAGTATCATCAACACACTATGTCCTTCACTGTTCATCCAGCTTTTTGTATCATTTATAAATATGTTGAGACACCATCAGAGCTGCTGATGACTCCCCATTTGACATTTCTGGCTCTGTGAAAACTAGTCACTTTGTCTCATGATTCTGTTTCCTAACCATGTGAGGACCTTTGCCATCATCCTATGCCTAGGTTTCTCAAGTGTTCATTTTGTGATCCTATGAGATACAAATCTGATTTATCACTGTAGTTGTTCATTCCTTCAGAAGACCCCCATAACCTGGAAGAAAATATTTCTGTTTATAAGAGCTGTATTGAACCAGCACTGTGTCATTTATTCCAATGCTCACTAATTCAATTCTTTACTATGAGCAACAGGTCAACTCTTTAACCCTTGATTTGCCTTTGAACTACATGGCAAGTACCATCTGTTACTGAAAAACCATTATTTTGTCAACTTGATAAATTTCTCTACCAGTATTTCAGCTTGAGATGGACCACTGATATTTTCCTTGCAAAGGAAGATTTTTCAGAATGGGCACCTAAGTGGATGCACAGATTAAAAAAAAGAATTGCTCTGGCATTATCTACACCACATGCTCCTGCTACTTGTAAATGTTCTACCTTTTCTGTGGTTTTCTTACAGGTGCCTTTCTTTTTCTGTGTTTGAAAATTTAAAAACATTTTAATATGTATTGTCTGGCTTTAGTTCTTTTGAAAGTTGTGTTTCAAGCTAGTTTTTGGCCTGCTAAAACCTGATAAAGATTGTGATCCCTTCTATCTTCCTCATTTGCACGTACATATCTTCACTATTTGAAAGCTGACTTCTCGATTTCATTACCTTCTCCTACTTTGATAATTACACAGATTTTTTCAACTTTATAAAATTTTCTTAGAAGTAGTATGCATATGACTTGTGCCTCTAATTTTGTGCTTTTAAACAGTTTTGAGCCTACTGCAGTAATTTAATCTTTTGACTGCCCTTTACGCATTTTGATGACTTCCCTATTCTTTGTTACTCTGCATTTCACAATTTGTAGTACCAAATAGTAGTAGACTTTGCAAATATTTTTGTTCCTGTATGGGTGTCCAAGCTAGAAACCTTTTTGTCTGCTTGATTTATGCAAAGTAGCTCTTTAATCATGAACTGTGAGCCACAACTTACTACTAGTCAGGACCTTGTTAGAAGTTTCTTTTCATATTTCCTGGCTAGGGCCTCCATGAAGCAATCATTTAACATGCCTAAAATTTTGAATTTGATCTTATGCTCCGATGTAATATTTGTCAAATTCAAGGTACCACTGAACTTCCATACCTATTCCCTGAGGATGTCAAATCACCTTCTAAATATTTAACATTCTCTTTCACCATGCTCATTGGGCAATAGTATATTTTAAATTCAAGGTTATTTTCTAGGATATGTAGACTTGAGGTATTTGAAAGGCACATTTCAATGAGAAAGATGTGTGTATTTTCCAGTATCTTCAGTGTGTTGGGAATTTAGACACCCTCTTTGAATTTGTATGACATAATCATATGGTGTCTGTCTGCAGCTGACCATCTAAAAGATAAATTTTGAAGACATCTTGATTACTGGGTTTAATACTTTCTTTGAGCTTTGAAAAGACTTCTTGCATACAAATAATTAACTTTATTGGAAATGATGTTATCTCTGCAAATGCTAAGTGTTGGATGTGTGAATCTAGTTTTCATGTTCAGGCTTGACTTTTGATGAGTTTCTAAATTAAACCTCACAGTGATTCCATTTTAAATGATTCCTTAATAAAGGTTGTTAGCTTGAAAATGAGTTTGTTAAAAAACAAAATAAAAAAAAAAAAATCACTTATTTTGGAATTGAGATTGGCCTAAGCAATCATTAGAGTTTGACATACTGAGTTCCTCTGCTTCTGCACAAACTCAGCTCTAAAGCTGTACTGTGTCAGGCTAGGAAAAAGTTTTACATAAGAATCAAGCTACATAGTGATGCAGTTATTTTTAAATTGTTAATTTTTGTTATTGTATTATTTTTCTTGATCATAATCTTTCTTAGCCATTATCTAAATAATTTGCAGGTTTGACAAGTTCCACAGGCATGGAGGATATTGATTACAGGTAGTACATTCAATGTGGCCCCTCTGGATGAGATATCTGTCAAAGTCATGTTTTTACTGTTAGCTGGCTAATAATGTGCAGTATTACCCTCCTCACACACTCCTTGTAGGTTGTGGGCACAGGGACACCCTCTGCAATATTTAAATGTGGCTGAAAACTCAGTAAGGTCTTACTGGAAACACAGTAAAATATCTTCAGTTTCAAGACAGAATTTGTTTCATTTCCAGCTGTCCTTGCTGGCTCAAGCTCAGTTCTTTGGGTGGGACTGGGATAATTATCCTCTGTGCCAACGACAAGACAGTTCATTCAAAATGATGCCTGGAGCTGCAAACAATGTTTGCAGGAAAACAGCAAACTAGGCTTTTTAGCATGATTCTAATCCTTCCTGTAAAGATTACCAAGAGCTGACCTTCACCTTTTCCCTTTAACAAGTTTGGCTCTATGGTACATGGCTCAGTTTTCTAAAATGAGGTTTGAATATCCCTCTTTTGAAAAAATAAATGCGATACAGAAAATGTCTCAGAATGGCTGATTCAGTTTTATTTACTGGAAGAAATAAATGCCTCGTTTTGCAATACAAATAAGCATTGTTAAAAGCAACTCTGTTTGATCTGTTGTTTGTGAAAGAAGGCAAAATGGTAGTTTTGAAAACTGAAGACCTCTATTTGTCTAGAATAAAGCTACCATAAAGATAGCTGTATTCGTGCTTCATCATACCTGTACTGCTCTGTCCATTTTGTGAATGGGCAGTGAAAGAAAGCAAGAATTAAAGGATAGATTTTTTTATTAGCATAATTTATCAAGCAATTATCCAGCATTGCAAGTATCAAATGCTTGCCCCTTTCTTATTTTAATCCCCTGCGAAGATCAATAAATGTTTCTCTTCTTTGCAAACTGTTGCTCTAGAGGCAAATTTTGGTCATTTGTCTTCTAACAGGAAAAAGGACTTATAGATTGTTACAGGATATTGTACTCTAACCCTAGTCAAGCATGTTGCCCTGCTGTGGCAATGTTTCTCAGTCATTACTCTCCCACCAGCATCAGTACTTCCTAATTTGTTGTGGGCAACCTGCTCTTCTTGTCAGGTTGATTCTGACATTTTAATGTGGTGTGGCACTGGGTGAGTAGGGTTTTTGTGAGCCTTGGGATGAACAAATGCTAAGCTGTTATCTGTTGAAACACTTCCCACGTTGGGCATCACATGTAGACTTTGCCGCCTTCTGCTGGCCCCCTCCAAGCTCTTGTAGGGGAAGCAGAAAGTAAAAATCTTCTCCAGTGATCTCACAAGTCTCTTTCAGCCTTCCAAAAGGTGATCTGTCCACTGCCCACCACAAAGTGAAATAATTAGTGCAGGATGCAAGCTGGTCTTGGATATCTGTCCATGAGATGAGTATGAGTGAAGAAAAATAGTTGGATGTGGGCAGACAGCTTTGAGGAGAGGGAGGTTTTACTGGCTGATCTCTCCCATTAGGTGCTCAAGGGGTGCCAAAACATCTTCCATCACTCACCTCCATGGAGACATTTGGCCTGGCCAGCTGAAGAAGGTATAGGCACCACCTCCTCACTGCCCACAGGGCTCAGCTGTGAGCAGAGCCCCAAACACTGCTTGTGGCCCCTGTCAGCACCCAGCTCCCACTTCTGCTGGATTAAGGCAGCTGCTTTGTGGGGAGGAGGGCTGCTCTGTGCCTCACTTGCCCTCTTCCCCTCAGAATAGCCCTGACTTCTTTGAATAAAGAAGAAATCTGCAAAATGGTGGGACTGATTATAATTTCAGTGATTTATACCTACATGCACCAGAAATCAAGTTGGGACAACTAACTTTTGCATTATAACAGTCCCCACGTGGTTGTTAGCTTCAATCAGCAATATGTTTCACTGGATTTAAAGCAGTTAATTAGGTATGTGTAGTTCTGTAGCCCATTGCCATTTCTGAGCTATCCAATTTCTCCTCAGGTTAATTTTTTTATACAGCTGACATCACTCTGTGATAATAATTACTAGATGCCGAAATTAGCTTAGTACAGTCATCAAGATGTTGCAAGTGGCTATATTTCCTACATGAAAATAGCAGAAACTGATACATAATTAGCCTTTTGTATAGCACAGCAGCAAGGAAGGAAATAATAGTGAGAAGTAGAAATGTAAAAGAGGGTTTGGTGATGAATGCCTTTGGAAAAAAAAAAAAAAAAGCTGAAGGACAAAAAGGAAAAACAAGAAAAAAATCCATGAGAAAAGAAACATGTTGGCACATTGGAATAAACTCCTTTAGCCAGTGTCTGACTGCAAGGATGTGAGGAAGCTGTGGTTCAGAATCTCTGTAGGCACAACTCATACTGACTGGAACACTGATCCTACTAGCTCATGTTAAGGGTATCCTCTGAAGCAGAACAGGTTTGAGCAGAGGAGCTTTTGTCAGTATTTACTTGTTCTCTCTGATCTGTCTGAAAGCAAGAGGTTCAGAAACATGCTACAATTAGAGTTGTTTAACCGGTATGTGAAAACTGTAACATAACACAATTAAAAGGATGGAAGTTATCCTGCTGAAATAGCAGGTTTAGGCACAGTGATTTGGCTGCGTACCTGCAGATGCTCCCTGAAGATGTAATTCAATTTTCATTTGTTGCATATTCAATGTATTTCTCATTTTGTTCATGTAATGATTGATTTTGTGCTAAAAACTGGCAATCATGCTAAACTGAACACAATTATTTTCCTTTTTGTGCAATATTAAAATCTGTCACAAAATAGAAAGAGATCCAGTTGCAGTGTTGTGGTAGATGTTAACAAAGGAACTGCACACTCAAAACATGAGGGTATGTAATCCATCTCTTTATAGAACAAGAATTAATTGATTTATCTGAAAAAATGATATGTTTACATTCTCCTCAAAAATAACTAAAACCCAAAACCAAACCAAAAAAACCCCAAACAAAAACACAGGAAGATGTGAAAGACTTTGGTTTATATTTCCATTTGTTCAGAAAGTACTTCTGGCTTTAAAAAAACCGTGAAGGCAGGATAGCAACTTTCTTGATGCATTAGATAAGTAATGTTACTACAAATTAAATAAAGAGATTGAAAGAACGGTTTCCCTGATGTTGGGGTCCAAAGATGGAGTATTCCAAGTGATGTAGAATGTTAAGAGAAGAAGCAAAGAATTTCTTTGCAATTTTAAAACAAAGTTAAACATATACAGGGAAAATATATTGTAAGGAATTTATTTCCAAGCAGCTCCATAGAGTAAAAAAGACGAGGACACAGCTGATTCATTTGTTGTAGCTCTTCAAATGGGAGGCTGATGTGTCCTCTGGGAAGGTGAAAGCAGAAGGAGGCACTGTGGATTCAGGCAGCTGAAGTCCAGCCTTTGTTTGTAGCAGAGCTGATGTCTGGCTCCTGGAGTTTAAACCATATCCAATTGACTCACAGGATGTAACACCTGGACTTTGGGCTGGGGTCAGGATGAGTGGAGACTTCTGGATGGAAGAAACTGAACTTCACATACACAGTAAGTAAATCACCATGAATATTTTCACTGTAGAATATAGGAATTGTGCCCTTGTTATGGTTATGAATGGGTTTCATCATATGTCTGGTAAATGGAATTTAGCCATCTACTTTCAGGTAAAAATATTTATAACTTCCTGTGAGACTTGCTCAGTATTCTTGGGGTGACCTTGTAAAAATGGACTTCTATGATGAAACTTGACAAATCAGTTTCTTTTATTAATGCAAGACACCTTCAGGTAATTATCTGTAGGTGATTGCTTGTTTGTGTTTATGTAAAGGAAGTTGGCATTGGGTTTTGATCTAGTTTGATTCTCAGTTCTGCACTGAGCATTAGCATACCTGAATAGAAAACTGTAGCTCCAGACTAGTGACATTTATTGAAATAATAACTGTAAAATGTTACAAACTTGTGCGTGTCAGTGTATTAATATAAAATTTAAATTATATATATGGTAAAAGTACAGCTAAAATACACTTCTCACCAAATGCTAGAGCAGACCTGGGCATATCTAGAAAGCAGAGTGTTCTGTAGCATAGTCAAAAGATATTCCTTCCACCTCTCTCCTCTGGATTTCTTTGAGCTTCAACATATCTTTGTACTCATTTATAATGTATTTTCTGTCATTTAGATTTAGTATCTGGATACTGAGCTAGCCATCGTTTCCCTTACCCTTAGTCTTGCTATGTACTGCAAATATTGAAATGTCTTGTTAATATTAATAAAGTAGTTGCTTATTTAGAGTGTTAAAACTACAGATTAGGTGTCAGTGGGATGCCCAGGAAGGAACATACATTAAAGATGTCTGTTTAAAGGGAAACCAAGGGTAGGATAATAAATCCTCATCTGCATGTAGCCATCATTACCTCTTCAGTAGAAACTCTGGGCTTCTCATTTGTCACACTTTTTAACAAGGGTAAGAGAGGGTTGGAGTAGAATGAATCATTGCAAATTTCTATCAGCACTTCCCATTACAGTGATCACAGCTAATGCTGCATTCAGCTCCCACTGAGGGCTCCATAATTCTGCCAGAGAAGTAAAGGATCCTGCTGAAACATGGAATTCCTACATTGCAGGGACATTTCACAATTTTACTTTGTGGTGTCTTGTCAAGTGTAATTTTCCAAAATGCGCTGTATTATGGTTTCAAAATCTTAAAAGTATTTTAAAGGTGTCTTTATTTTGGAAGAATTGGAGCTGAAGAAGAGTGGTGCTTATCACTTGGGCTTATTTTTTTCAAACCATCAGAATTTTGAACTTTTCCCACCACAAAAAAAGTTGTTTTGGACTAGAAAACCATTCAACAGTAGAAGGAAATTCCATCCCTAAGGATTTTTAAAAATAAAGTGCAACCATTTATCAGTGAAAACTTTTCCACTTATTGAGATATATCAGTAGTAATAGAATATTTTCTAGCCTTTAATGATGATTCGATACAGGACATTCTTAAATGCTAATGCTATTCATGAATGTAAGTAAACTTTACAGAGACAATATGAATTAAAATAAGTTTATCTGAGGTGAATACTTCAAAATATTTGTGAAATCTATTGAAAAGAAATAATAATTCGAAGGACACACTAATAAAATCAAGATTAACAGGAATTTTATCATTTATTTTATCAATAAAACTTTTTTTAATATAATGTATTAAAAACAGTATTTTCAAGTTAAGTGCAGTTACAAAAGAGTCTGTGTAATTAGATACATGAAGAAATCTGTAAGGTGGTCATACAACTATTCTGCTGGAGTTCATGGTGACATTGCCGCTAGTGAGGACAGAAGAGAAAGAGATGCTGAAACACTCCCTGAGATGGCCTTGTGGTTCATAAAATCTGAATATTTAAAAAATGCAGGTTCCTGAATTCCATGATTGTTTTCCTTCACTTATTTCCTGGGAGGATCTTACAGAGGATAAGGTGCTAGTTTTAATTAGCAGTGCTTTGGAGGCAAACATATGGAATAGTTTAATACCAAACTCACAGCATGCCTTAAGAAACTCCTCTGAAAAATGCCACAGCTGTTGCAAAATATTCCTGCTATTTAAAAAAACTTGTTCAGTTAAGAGCTCTGTTGGTACCTTGTAGGAAAAGGTAAAAAAAGGATTAAAAATTTCCAACCATCAAATTGTTCGTGCTCAAAGAATACTGTAGAAAGGGAAATAGCCGTGACCTTTTGGTTTGCTTATGACCTACAGATATTAATCGTCATCATATGAAGTATGTGAAAAGTGGAGGTCCACTCACATATGACTGGATTTTATGAATTATGTCTGTTATCATTGTTTATCACCATTGATTGCTCTTTAATTTTGAGTCAGTGTTAAGAGAGATGTGAATTTCAAAACATCTCACATGGCTGTATGGCCAAGGTAAATATCAGTGCTCTATGAAAAGATGTGGGAAGAGATCATCTGTGAGGAACCTTTTGCTGTGCAGTTGTTTCATCTGGTTTCATACTCACAGATCACTGGAGAGATGGCAATTCCTACAGTGCTTTCCCAGAAAGGGTGGAAATCAAAGCTTTCTGGCTGTAGCTGATAGTTATCAGCCAGTCTTTTGCTGAAGATCATTCTACTATTCTTCCCTGTTCCAGTTATTAGTATTATTAAGTGGGTTCTTGTTGTTTTCAAAAAGTTATTTCAGGTGAAGCATCTGTGATGGCCTGAGCTTAAGGAGGCCATTTTTAAAAAATAAATTGAAATTAATGCACAATGCTTTGCTGAGTTACATAGAGTGTTATAACTCCTCAAAATTGCAAAAAAAAAAATGCTTTTTCAACTGAAATGTTTGGTTAGATATATTTGTATCAGAAATCTCACAGGAAAAACATCCTTTGATCTCCTGTGTCTTAAATATATAAAAAAACTTCCTGTGTCTTGGATATATAACAACTTAGTTGAAGCTGTGTTGAGTTGTCTCATCTGTCCATCATCTTCTACACTGCAGAACTCTGTGAAGCTGCTCTTCCTGTTTTCATGTTTGCTTTTTGGGGGGGTTATTTTTTTAAAATACAAGGTTTTATGGATGTTAAATCCTAAAAGTCATAAGAATGATCTTGCCTCCATTCTCTCTTTCTCTCAGACAAAGGCCTTCAATGATTTCCAGTGCAGTGAAGTAGTTTAAAAATATGAATGCTAAATAAATTTAAATTTAAACATTGAAGTTAAAGAGCTTGTAGGACTTAACTTAATTGTGAAAATCTTTCTGACTTCTTTGGCCTTCAAAGTCAGCATTGTATGCAAAGTTTTTACTTGATATTCTTAGTTTATCAGAATGTAAAGTGCTACAGATATGTCATATGTCATCAGGAAATAGCCATATAATCTGAAAAACACTATGCCATGCTGATCTTGGGTGCTTGACTGTTCTAATGTGGATTACTGTGTCTGAAAACAAACAGGCAAAGAAGCCAGGTTAATGATCAAAAGATAATTAGCTTTGCAGACATTTGTAAATAATTAAATTGGAGGCCATTGCATTTAGCACTCTATAAAAGTAATATATAACCCTCAAAGTATCATAAAGGACATGGTATGCTTCTTTAGTATATTGTCTTTTGTATCAGTATTTTAATGACTGATTTACATATATCTCTTTCCTCTTATTCAATACTGTTAAGTACTGACAAGATTTTTTTTCACTTTGGAGAGATTTATTGTATCGTAAATAAAAATTTCTTGGAGTAAACTCCTGTGAGAAATACTGTCAGGGCATTTTTCACTCATTTCTCAGATCCAACATGAATTTGCTTAGAGGTTGAGGCATTTATCTAAGATCTATCTGGCCCTGGATTCATGGTGTTGTTTTGAGGAATATTTGGCTTTTTTCTACATTAAAAAAAAAAAATCAAACAAAAAGATGTCCTAATTTGATAGGGAGGGATTGCATAAAAACACAGCCAGCAGCTGAATCTGTCACAGCGGTGCAAGAGCCCCATTTTTAGTGATTGATGTGATTCACAGCAGTGAGTTCAAACTCAGTATCCCATGAAGTTCTCATAACCATGATGTTACTGGTCGCTTTTTGTTTCATGAATATCCTCCAGTTAGGAAAAAAAAAAATAAGGAAGTTTCAAAGGTCTCACTTTTGACCTGATAAATAATGAGAAAAATAAATACTAAAAAGCTAAGGCAAAACTTAAACAGAAAAAGAACACCCACATATCTCATCATTTTTCAGGGAAAAAAACCCCCAGTCTAGTTCTTTTAATAATTTCAAGTATTCATAACAATTATTTCTAGACACTCTCTTACAATAATTGCCATTTTGCAATAATGGAAGATTTTTTAAGATAAGAATTTCTGACTGAGGACAATTACAATGTTTATTGCTTTTTTTCTGCTTATTTGTTTATTTGTTTTCTGATTTGTGTTGTGTTTCTTGGTTTGGTTTGGTTTGTTTGCTTTTTTTCAATTAGTTTTCTTGAAACCATGGAGCAGGTCCAGAGAAAAGCAACCAGGCTGGGGTTGAGCACAAGTCCTGTGAGGAGAGGCTGAGGAAGCTGGGGTTGTTTAGCCTGGAGAAGAGGAGGCTCAGGGGAGACCTCATCACTCTCTACAACTCCCTGAGAGGAGGTTGTAGCCAGGTGGGGGTCGGTCTCTTTTCCCAGGCAATCAGCAGCAGGACAAGAGGACACGGGCTTAAGCTGTACCAGGGGAAGTTTAGGTTGAATATTAGTAAAAAATTCTTTACAGAGAGAGTTATCAGACATTGGAATGGCCTGCTCAGGAAGGTGATGGATTCACCATCCCTGGAGGTTTTTAGGATGAGACTGGATGTGGCATCAGTGCCGTGGTCTGGTAACCACAGTGGGGTTGAGTCAAGGACTGGGCTTGATGATCTCGGAGGTTTTTCCAACCCAGTTGATTCTATGATTCATTTTTAGCCATGAGGCTTTTTCAACTTTAAGAAACCAAATTGGTTTCATATTTTTCTGGTTTTGTTGTAGAGGTACCACAGCCTGTGTGATATCTATTTTGTCTTGTACTTTACTGTTGCTACCATGATAAATTCCAGTCTCTGTTGAATGTCATAACTGCTGTCTCTTCAACAAAACTAGTGATAACACCCTTTTCTCACTGATATTCCATACAAGGTTTATTTGGAAACTGTTCTTACAGCTCTTTATGGTCCAGCATAAACCAAGCTGGTGTTCCTAGATGGGCAGGCCTAATTCTCTTCATGATGAATGCAACTGTCCTTGGCATCAGGAGCATCTGAAAAGATGGTCAGCTTGACTATATATAATGAACACTGTCACTATATATAATGAACAACACATGAGGCTGAGGATTTAGGAATAACTTGGAAATGTGGTTTTAATCTCAATTAACTGTTTATCTAAATATATTCTTAATGTTAAACCACAAAGTATTACTAATGTATTAAGTAGGCCAAAATGTTAGTATGTGCTGCAATTATTGCACACATTAGACCTTATTATTTACCTTTGTATGGAGTATTTTACACTCTTTCTGTTTTCTTTTTATCACAACACTTTGGAGTCACAGTATATTCTTTTTGGTGATTTTTGGGATTTCTTTGGGATTTAGGTAACTCTAGTCTCCATGTTACAAGTGGTTCTGTGAGGCAGAGAAGAGGATATAAGTGGAATGTATAGTGCCACTGGGCATCTCTAACCATGAGAAAATCTAAATCTTCTGAGTGATTGTGGTAATTTGAAACAGCCACAGACTGTAACTGTTTTATCTTTAATGTCTTCATCAATGAGTGACACAGAACTTTACTGAACCAAACCTAGACACCTGTCCAAAACATTTAAAACCAGAGAACTTACATAAATGTAGGTAACTTCTGTATAAATATATGCTCAACTCTTTTGGCTTTGATTTTATAGCTCTAGTTGGAGATGATAAGCTCCACAGCTTTTCTGCAAGCCAGTGTTCTAATACCCTGGGAATGGAAAAACAGTCCAAGTGACAGAAATCTTGTTCCTTCTCAATGACTCTGGCATATTTATTGTGTTAGAGAACCATATCATCCCCAAAGTCTCTAATGGCCCTGCCTTTGTGGAGTCAACATAAGTTATACCAATTCTTCAGCTACTCTCCTTGACCTTCTCATTATCATTACTTCTATCTGGTCTGCAGAAGGATGGCAGCTAATTAGTCATATCAGTGTTACAGGTCACACAGACATTTACATTTTTGGTAGCAGGTTGGAGAGAGGTTCAAGACCTCAGAGATGTAAGGCTGTTTTAAACAAGATGAATATTATTGCTAATTTTATGCCCTAAATATGCATTATTTTATTTATTAAAAGATCTTGTGATTTTTTTTCCTAATTCCATGATAAATGAAAAGTTCCTTTTTCTCTTAAATCCTTAAGTAATAATATAAAAATATCAGCTTTCATTGAACAAAGTACTTTTCAAGGATCAAAATTATACAAGATTCCCCAAAAACCAGTAAGAGTAACATTTCACGAGCACAAATCTGAAAAATAAAAACACCACTGAAAGATCTAAAGGTTTTTAAAGTTTTTCTTGGGGTTTTTTGAAAGTTGGTTGTTTCTTTTTTTTTAAGATGATGTCATGACTTTTTAATTTTGCCAGCTTGCTGAAATGGAATCTATTCATTTTCTTTATATATCAACCTGCCTAAATTGTTTCTAACAGTTGGAAATAACTAAAGCTGTTTTCCTCAGTTATTCTGCCAGTTTTCCATCTTCCGAAGCTGAAAGCAGAAAGACAAGACTTTGTGAGAGCTTATTATCAGCTTGTTTCTTCCTTGTTCACCTCACAATAATGACATCTCTCAGTCTAAAAATCTCAAATCTTAACATACTCTGCTCTTTATTACCTGAGTTACTTGTTTTTGTTTAAGGAAAGGGATTGTTTGGGGAGTTCTAAGTATTCAAATGAGATTAAATATTGAGGACGTTTTGCTTCTGGTCGTGATGGTTTGGCCGTGCTTTTTAAAAATATCTAAGATTGACCTGAGCGTTAGAAATGTAATGTGCTAACTGTAGTTCCTTTTACTTAGCATTGCTTAATCTGTAGGATAAATTATAGATGCTGTGTTTTCCCTGACATGATGGCTGTTTGTGTTTACTGTGTGGTGACGTGTGGGCTTGTCAAACCTTCCCCCCAGTATCTCTTACACTGGGGTGGTGAGGGCAGACCGACTCGCTCAGAGCTGGCTGTCAGCTCTGAGCTGCTCTGACAGCTCTGGCAAAAGTCCTTCCCTTTTACAGCAGCTGCCAATGTCATCTGTCACCTCCAAACATGTTGTCAGCACGGCTACTTGATGTGTAGGTGGAATATTGGTCTATACCTACAAAGGCTGTGCCTTAGCTATATATAAATATATTTAAAAATAGATTTTGCTTATTCATACTTGAGGTTTTGGGTTGTTTTCCTGCTAGTCCTCAAGGAAGTAAATCAATAGTGTGTGACACTTGGACACAGAAATACAACAGACAGGTTTCTCCTCTTGCTTCCTCTTTTTATTGTGCAGTACTTGGAGAGAAGCTGATAGCAGATGTCCTTCATCTAATCCTAAATCTTTCTTCTATTGATTTCCAAAAGTAAGGTAGAACAGCTTTGGTGGACTTCACAGTGCTAGGTTAATGGACCTGATGACCTTAGAGGTCTTTTTCCAAACTCAATGATTCTATGATCCTGTTATTCTGTCTAAACACTTTAAATGTTGTATTTGGACGTTATATTATTTATAGTAAAAAATTGATTGTTTACAGGCCTTGCTAGTTTTTATCAGAGAATCACGGAATCTGATGAGTTAGAGGGGACCCATCAGGATCACTGAGTCCAACTCCAGGCCCTGTGCAGGACACCCCAAGAATCACAGCATGTGCCAAACAGTGTTGTCCAAACACTTCTTGAACTCTTGTCAGGCTTGGTGCTGTGACCACTTCACTGGAGAGCCTTTTCCAGTGCCCAACCACCCTCTGGGAGAAAAATTCTCTCCAGATATAAACCTAAACCTCCCCCGACTCAGCTTGGTGCTGTTTCCTCGAGTCCTGTCACTGGTCACCAGAGAGAAGAGATCAGTGCCTGCCCCTCTTCTTCCCCTCATGAGGATGCTGAAGACCCCAGTGAGATCTCCCCTCAGTCTCCTCCTCTCTAGGCTGAACAAGCCAAGTGACCTCAGCCGCTCCTCATACCCTCCTGAACCTTCAGCAGCCTCATTTTTTTTTTCAACTTGGAATGAGTTCTTGAAGGAAAAGTTAAGGGAGTTTTTCCATTTCTTCCAACTTTTTGAACTTCTATCTGCTTCTGTAAGAGCTAATAATAATAATTTTCTGTGAGAGAGATGGATTTCATATCTGGTAATACAAATGGGAGCATGGTATTCTCACAGTAAGGCATATTCTCATAAGAAAATCTGAACTAAAAGACATTTCAAAAAGCTAAGACAAGCCAGAATTTTTCTATTTAAGGATAAAATCTGTGCTCCCCAGGCATAACAGAGCTCACACTTAGAATACATCACCACAGGGACTAGAAATTGATTTCTTGATTTTTTCCTAGTTGCCTTTCTAAGTTTGTAATATGTGGCCTAACAAGTAGTTTTAGGGAAGCATAGTAAATTCGTCATTAAATAATCTAATCCCCAGCTAGCTATGAGTCAAAGAAACATTATTTTTCTATACCATCTCACGGTTTATTTTCCCCTTTACTGTAGATTTTGTATAAGTTAGGGGAGATAGTCTTATGCTTAGCCACATGACTGAGAGTCAATGGGGGAGGATTTCATTCTTTTTATCCACTGGATAGTCAGCTGTGTTTATTATGCATCACAACCACTAAACAGAGGTGCTGAGCTCTGCTTGGATCACAGATGCATAAAATCATTCAGGCTGGAAAAATTCTTTAAGATAATAGAGTTTAACACTTAACCCAGCACTGCCAAGCCCACCACTAAACCGTGTCCCTAAGTGCCACATCTACATGTCATTTAAATACCTTCAAGGATGGTGACTCCACCACTTCCCTGAGCAACCTGTTCCAATGCTTGATAACCCTTTCAGTGAAGAAATCTTTCCTAATATCCAAGCTAATAGGCCTCTTATCTTCCCAGGGACATGTCAGTTCTTCTTCAGGTTCCCATGTGTCATGGGTGGCTGGTCAGTGGATGTCTTTGTACACCCCAAAACCAGCTTTTTGTACACACCAAGGACAACTGTGAAGAGGCACTGCACTGACAAAGTCTGAAAGGAGCAGGTAGCAAACCTGATTGAGCTGAACTTTCAGAAGAAAGTATTAGATATGGCAAGTTTGGTGATAATAATAGATGGTTGCTGTGAGGTTTAATTCATTAGTGGGTCTTACTCTTTCATGTAAGCACAATTCTTGATTTTTTTCTGGGAAATTTATGTTAGCTCAAGCCATAGGAGGATTGTGTAGGTACAAATCAAATAACTGAGCAGGAAGTACCAGACACAGAGCCTTATAAAATTCCTCTTGTAACCTCAGTAACAGTAAGAAAATACAATACTTTCTCTCACTGGAAGAAAAAGGCTGTCAAAAACAGGTTGAACTGTCGATCTATGGCACTGCTTTGAAATGAAACATGATAATGTAATCAGAAAACTCTTTCTCTCAGATGGTTAGACTTGTAGGACAACATCACCTATCTTCTTTTTTGTAGGTAGATGTGGTTAGAAATGACTGTGAAATATAATTTGGGAAAAGGCTTATTAGAATGTGTTAAAAAGCTGTGTGACAAAAACTTCCTCCTCTTGCTGAGCTTTGGGACATCTGCTCTTTTAGCTCATAAATATGTTTTCCTAGAAGCCAAAAATCAGTATGAAGCACAGATGCAGAATTTCCTTTGTCGCTGAAAATGTTTATTTGAACCTTATTTCTATCCTTCTAAAAAGCTATGCAAAGGTGACTTTTTCTTGTATTTTGCACAAGTATGACAGCCTTGCAAATGCTGTTCTATTCAAGTTTATTGTTAGTCTAGCTAGACAGGAAGGATCAGTTACTGAATAAATGGTGTATTTGCAATTTTTCCCGGGAAACACCTCGACTTCAGCTCTGGAACTGTATTTTTTAAAGGGAGTCCTGAACGCAGCCTGTCGCAGAAGATTCGTTCTTCTGAAAATAATTTGATTAAATTATATTTGGCTCTATGGGCTAAGTGCCATTCCAAGGCCTTTCTTTTAATCCATCATATCTGCCTCTATCACAGCATCTCAGCACTGCTCCCTGCAGCACCCCATGGTGTGGCACCTGCTATGTTGACTGGCATGTCTGCCTTTTCTCAGTAATTACATGTGAATCGAACAGTTGTGTAAGCATCCGAATTTCTAGATGACTGATCACTACTGTACCTCGTTGGTGTGTTATTTTTAGTCCTCTTTTTAAACCCGCAGTCAGATCAACTTGCCTTGATGAAAGAACATAACACTGCCGAAAGGTAGTCAGTGGCACTTCATTACTTTTATTTCCTGTAGCTTTCTGGTTTCTTTTGGAGAATGATGACCAGGTTTATCTTTAAAATAATGCCACGAAGCATTATATCTCTCAGGAATTTCAACAAGCTATTATATGGTTTATCCATTTTAGGGAGCTGTCACGAGTGCAAATGGTCATAGTCCCACTGATAGTGAGGGTGTTTGTCAGGATCTGCTCTGAAAATTAAACTCACATATTTGTATTACATGCAAAAAAAGCAGCCTCCAATTAATGCATTGGCACTTTGTTTTCAGCTTTTTAAAATGAGTATTATTAGACAATATTAATAAAAGAATTTATCGAGTAAGGCCATGATTCAGAGTTCATTGAATTCAGCAGAGAATTCTCTGAATTTTTAATTTATGTGGAAAAAAATTAAAATTATTTTTAAGCTCCTTTGGCTAATATGCATATTGTAAATATTTTACTGAGTGGGTGTTAAGCTGAGAGTTTGGACTGCAGTCAGTTGCAAAGAGCAAATAATTGTGTTCATATATGTTGGAAAATAAAAGAGATATTTTTGTGTTTTAATAACTTAAGTTGTTAATGTCTCAGGTAAAGACTTTTAAAATGTGATTTATTTTAACAGCATCACTTAACATGATTTGATCTCTGTAGGAGGAAGGCAGTTCATTACTGAGCTCTCTATTTCTCAGCTGGCTCCACCACTTTACAGCACAATACTGTTTATTTTTTTACTAGGTCATTGGTTTCCACAGTAGGTCATCCTTTCTGCTAAACAGCTTGGCCTCCTATGGAGACAGAATCTGTGACCTTCTAAGGCTTCCTTGCTTGGGAGATGTCAGGTCTGCTTTAAAGAATAACTGTTTAATCAGAAGAAAATTTTCACTGGTGAAGTGTTAGGATGTACAGATTATTTCGAGGAAATTTCTAACCTCAGCACTTCACAGGAAAGTACAGCAAAATGCTGTTGAAAAAATACATCTTTTCATATAGAATGCTGACAAATAAAAGAAATCCTCTCCGTAGCTCCAAAGCCATTTGTAGGTGCCTGAGGTTAATTGTATTTTTACATTTGCGTGGAGTCACATTCTGTGGAACAGAAATAGAAGTAAGAACAATTCTTTTTCTTCCTTTCTGCAAGTTTCATAATCTGTCCGTGTTATATATTTTCAATATAAGCTTTCAAATTTTACCTAATTTTTTTACTGAACAAGAAGATTGTTAAAACTCTTTTTACTCCCCACCTCAAGAGTGTTGGTTGGAGTTTTGTATATGTGTGTTATTTTGTTTTAATAGAAAATAAATTTTAATTAATCAAAACAATGGGGAAGAGAGAGTAAAATGAGATCTCAGATTAATTTCCTAAATTTTGTCTGCAGTACCATTTGTCTTTTCATTTCAACTTTCATATAATCCTTTCTAAAATACCCTTTAATTACAAAGGGTGGAATTTAATTTCTTTGCTAACATTGCATACAGAAGTAATCTGTATGCTATTGCAGATTTATGAAGGGGACACCTTTGTGTTTACAAGATATTATATACAGCAGTGTAATCAATCCTCTACTTTCATGTGTTTTGTTTATCAGCCAATACAAATAATTTAGAAGAAGAGTTTTTAACTTATCTGCTGGAAATTGACTCTATGAAATTGTAAAATTAATCTGCTCCTCTAATCTCCTTTACATCTTTGTTGATATTTATTTGCTGCACTATATTAAGAGCACATCTTTCTCAGATATTAAGTGATTTCACAGCCAAGTGCTTGAAGAAGCAAGTACTTCTTACAAACCTTTTTAGAGAACTGTCTGCATCAGAACTCAGAAGCTGGCCAATGCTACAAAACCAAACCAAACTCCAAAAGGCAAAATCACCACCCACAAATTAGTTTCTTACTTTTACTGTTTTATACTGTGAGGGGGCATTTGTCCACACTGAAGAAATGCAAAAGCAGTAAAAATACATCCCTTATTCTGCAATGCATACGTGTTTCTCAAGGTGGAATAGCACTGAGAATCAGAGGGCTTTTACAAACCTACAGTGGTTTTTGGTTTCTTTTTTCCTTCAAAGAACAAAGAGTGTGTCAATAGGGTTCCTAGGAAACGTACTCTAGTACTTTTTACTACTGCTTTTACATAGAAATATTTCAGAGTATGATCAGAAAAAAACATCATTTCAAGGCCCAAGAATCTCTTTCATCACTAGACTGTTAGGTCCTTAGAACATGTGTTCAACAGCACATCTCTGAGAATTTATGTCCATGGATGAGAGTTTGGTTATGTATGGCACTTATGTACATGGATGAGTCCAGCTTGGTGTCTACTGGGACATTTTCTGCCCAGCTGCTTTCCAGCTGGTCAGCCCCCAGCATGTACTGGTAGTTCCTCCTCAGGTGCAGGACGTTGCACTTCTACTTGTTGTAGTTCACAAGGCTCACGTCAGCTCATTTCTCCAGCATGAAAAAATCTCAGAATAGGTTTATGGCTTTGATATTGCCTCTGCTTTTCCATTCTTTTCCCACCTTCATCTGAATGGCTCAGCCTAATTATATCTGCTCTCAAAGTTACTGGGGGAAGAATGTTCTCACTTCTGTAATTTTGCAGAAAATAATTCAAGAAATCCAGACTAGAAAGAGGAAAAGGCTGCTGTTGACGCTGTAACCTTGTGGTTACAGTGCTTGGCAAACCCATGACAAAAAGCAAGCCTAACCATAACAAAGAGAGAATTGTGTCCTGAGCAGTATATCTGGTCTCAACTTCTTTTCTTGATCCAGAAAACTTCTAAGGGTAAGGTGTCTTCTTTTACCTTTGGTCCCAAACGAGGGGTGGACTGAGTTATTTTGTAGCCATATCAATTCTGTAATTAAATTTTGATCCACAAAGGACATTTGAAAATTACTACATTTCAGTTCTTTTTTGTGGATTCTCTCTGCCTTTTGCAGCTCTTCCTAAGAAGCAGTGTGGTGGTGCCTTTTTGTAGCATTTAAGGACACCACTAAATGAGTCTGTTGCAAAACCATATTGAGAATTTCGCACATTTTTACTGGAATCCCAAACGAGGCTTCTCTGAAGTTTGTGTATTTAAAAAAAAAAAAAAAAAAAAAAAAAAAAAAAAAAAAAGGTTGTTTTCAAGGTTTTATACTAGGTGTTATTGCATTTTACAGCAATAATGTATGCCAAGGTAATCTAAAAAAAAAATAAAGTGGAAAACTGAGAATACAGTAATAATCTTAATACAGATATGAGAACAGTATTTCAGAGATGTTTGTAGAGAATTAACTGACATTTAGGAAATTACATAGAAAAAGAAAGTCTTATTAAATATTTAAAAGTTATTTGGAGAAGCATTCAATGTAAAGCAATTATAAACAAAGGTGATTTAATCTCTGGAAATTGCTGCTCAGGCAGTTAGGGAAAACACTGAACATGCTGTTAGACTGCCTGTTTAGCAAGTGCAGTAGCTTCAGTAGCTATTTCAGTTATTCAGGTTCAGTGCACTGTACAGGAACCCAGTACTTTACATGCTTAGATGCATACTGTTATGGAAGTGATGGCCATGTGATAAGCACCATAAACATTTACAACCAGAAATACTTATTAGGGCTACCGTATGTTTAGGTTTCCCCATGCATGGTCTTCTTTTTATCTTCCCAGAAAGATTTTCTCCAAGTGGAAGAAGAAGCCTTACCTTGGCCACCTGCTTCAGCTCTCAGATGGCTGGTTGGCAGTGTGAATGGGAAAGCGGCTCTGAATGAGCTACTGGGCATCCTGTGCTTAGAAACAGCAGCAGTGAGTCTGAAACCAGGATTTCCACGTGTCCACACACAAAAATGACCTGCACAGCATATCTGAGGTACCTCTGGCATGTCCCAGAAGCATCTTGCTTACTGTGCACGTCCAGACACTTGGTTTGCTCATGCACAGTCATAGCAGATGATTTGGTCTTTATTGGCCAGGAAATACTTGGCAGAAGTATGAGTATCCTCTTAAGTCTTAATGTTTGCTCTACCTATTGAGTTATAAATCAGAAGAGCTGATCTTTAATTAAACAAAATTTCTTATTTTGTTCAAGGAATCTGATTAAAGGGTAATTTCTTGCCCTCTATAAAAAATGGGGCCTTGTCCTGAAATTCTGTCTGTAAAAGTTGCAATGTCTTGGCTAGTATAGATATTCTTGACATAGAAAGACCATGGATATAAAGTGTCATGTGTTTCTGCTAGCATGAAATCTTGTAGCAAGGTATAGTATGAAAAAGGTACATTGTTTTTTTTTTTTCATTTTTCCCCCTTTTTTTAAATGTCTTTAGGGATTATATGAAAACGGAAATTGTATCAATGAGTGTTAACACTTTTTTATACAAAAAGGCTTGAGTATGTCTTCTCTTAATCTTTTATCAGGATTTGACAGGCTGAGATAAGAATAATAAATTCTCTTCTGTCATGACGATTTCAAGGCTCAGAAGACCATCTTGCAAACCTAACTCAGGTAATTTTACTGCAATTATCAGGAAAATAACATTTGACTTGTACAGCATTTTAAGATATTTCAGGATTATCAAAAATCAAATGTCTTTTAAAAAATAGTCACAGTACATGTCAAATGGTACAAGGTACTGGCTCCTTGTCTCAAGTCATAGTAACTAGAGGGAGACTGTATGTGCATTATAGTAAGCAATATTTACTTGCTAAAATAAATTATTTAGAAAAAATAATTTTATATGTGGTTAAAACGAACGTATTTGAAATTTATTAAATGTTATAATGATTTACAAAAATGAAGGATTTTGAATGTTCTAATTAGGAATCACAGTAAACACATAATGAACAAAACTGTTCGTGACCATTCATAATTAATTTCATTACCTGTTTGCATTTTTTTGGTGCATTCCTACTGTGTGCCTTTGAATAATTTAAAAAAAATGTCTGATTTTAATAAAAGTCCTGGTGTTTTGCCTCAAAATCATTTTCCCCACCATGCAAGCAATAGCCAGGAAAATACATACTTTATAAGGTGTTTCATCTCTAGTATTACTGAGAATATTAATGAGGAAAGGTTTATCTGTCTTAGTTTGTTTTTTTTTTTTTTTTCTATCTTCTGTTTATATTTCATTTTAATAGTTGGCACAGTCTATATGGTGTAATGTAGTTGCTGGAGTACAAATGAGAGAGAGTTTACTAAATTTTAACCCTATTTTGCCCAGTCCTAACTGCATGTCCTTAAGCAAGGCACTTATCTCAGTTTTACAGACAAGAAAAGTTTTTGCCCATCTACCCAACAGGGATGTTAAGAGGATTAATTTGTTAAAAGCATGAAGATTTAAGTAAAAGTGAAGCATTGCTGGTGATGTGCTTGACTCCAGTTGGAGAAAAGAAAGTAAAGTTTTGAAAACTCAAGACGTTTGCAATGTAGCATTGCAGACATAATCACAAAAACCTCTTTGGGTCACATTTGAGAGGTTTAAGACTTTACCACCCTTGGACTTTGTTACTTTAACTGATGACTCCTAATCATCTTCAGTCCATGAAAGAACTGGTGATTTTAAGCTTCTCTGGAAAGCATTTTAAGCTATTTTACTGTATTCCCACACCCCAAATGATGCCTGTTCATGTACTCACTCATTCATTCATTCAGTTATTCTGTTTCAGCCAAGGAGTTGGGATCCTGGAGGAGTCAGAGGACGATTTCTTGAGGTGTTTGTATTACCCTACAGGGGTCAGTCTGACAGCTTTCTGTACTGATTTGTTTTGTTTAAAGGGTACAGCCCACTCAAGGTTTGATAGGGGAAGGTTGAAGGTGTAACCCCACAACTCTGTAAGCAGTAGTCTTGCTGCAGTTCTCTGAGGTTGTGCAGCTATGGCCATCTGAAAGGAATTACCTGTTTCAAAAGATACCTTTTTCTTGTTCCACATTACAGTGGGTGACTAACAGAAAGAGTTTTTAATTAAAAAAATTACTTCATTTAGTGTGAAGCTTTAGCTGTGGCAAGCCTTAATCCTTTTGTTCACACAAACTCTGGTCTGCAGTTTGGATTTTTCTTTACCACCTGTCCCAAGGGTGCCACATGAATATTTTCTCAGGTTTTTCATCTGCCTTGGAAACTATCTGAGATTCCACTCTGCCTTCCAATACACTCTTTTTATTCCCTTTCCAGTTCCAGTCAACCATGCTGGAGTCAGGCACACACTCTTTTAGTTTGAGCCAGACTCAGGGTGGACTGGCACAGCTCCATTCACCAGAGCTGTCAAGCAGAGTGACCCAAGATAACCCACAGGATCTATGAAAGGGTGAGGCTGAGAACAGCAGTGCAAATGATGTACAAAAAGTTTACTGTGTGGGAGTTTTACTCCATGGGAAGGTGTCCTCTGCTGTGATACTGATGGAAACCCAAGATAAATGCATTTATGCATTTTGCTAGAAAACAAACCAACAGGAGAGGTTTATTTCACTAAGATTAGGTGTAATATTGGTAGAATTGAAAACATGATTGAGTTTCTTGATTAATTTTTGGCAAGAAAAAGGAGAAGCCACAAAGACCCTAAAATAATGTATACTTCATTATTTTGGTGTTGCCCTTAGCATACCTGTGAAATAGTTATGTGCTTGAGTTACAGTGATTAATTACCTCTGGCCTATCAAAACCTGAAAAAAAAAGAACAAATTTTCATTCTTGGTTAGGGTTGATTAGACTCAGTGACCTTGCATTGAACAGTGGTTTTGTTGCTATGTGAAATTCAGGGTTTAAAACCAGATATTGAAGAACTCAATATTCCTGAGGGAGACTGGGAGAAAAGGGAAATAATTTTGGTGCTTTTATTAGCACAAAAGGTTCCTTGTGCACAAAATATGATCTCTATGTCATTTAGACAATTGCAGAAGTTTTTTAATGGAAAACCAATATGGCCTAAAAGGTGCCAGAAGAGATGGCTTTGCTTTACTACTTGAGTGTCTCACCTTCACCTTTTGAATTCACTTGTGCAAAGAAGGGAGCATCTTGTTATGAAAATACATGCAAGCCACTGTTCCTGCTCACCTACAGGCTGAAAAGTATGTCTTGGTCGCTTTTCAGGCCACTGATCTCACGAGCCAGAAATTTTTGAGGTTTATATGAAAATAAACAGACAAGGAGATGGTGGCAGTGCATGGAGTGCCTTCCTGTGGGAAGTACGAATGCATTTCTCTCCCAGTTGTGTCAGGGTTTTTGTCAGTCATGTCTCTAAAGAAAACATTCTCAACCATCCATGCCTTTGTTTTGACTCTTTCATCAGTGCTCTGCAGTGAGTGGTATCCCAGGAGCTGAGTTCCTACAGTCAGCAGATCCTGTTTACAGCCTTTAAGCTGCTGCAGGTCCTTCTTCCCATCAGACTCATCTTACAGTGTGAGTGATCTCCAGATTTATTTTTTTTACTTGTTGTATGCGTTTAATTACAAACTATAGAGTTTGAAAGCATTTAGCTTGAATGGCTTGCAACTAATATAAAATGCTAGTTAAAATTTTTGCTAGTCCACTGAGATTCACATTCCTTTCAAGTAAAAAGAGGTATTTTAATGTGTAAAAGCCCATGTATAACATAAGTAGTGGCTTAATATACTTTTGAATACTGATGTAATAATTATAATTTGAGTGAATTCGAGGAGTGCCAAGAAAAATATTTAGTTTTGGTGAAGTGAGTTTTGGCAGAAAATCAGTTAAGTTTTCTGAGGCATTTTAAAACAATATTTTAAATTACGTATTGTTCAATAAAAAATTCCACACAGAATGTGCTAAGAAATAATAAACATTCTCCTAATGTCTGAATGTGAAAAAGCAATTAAAGTTCCAAAAATATAAAATTAATGGATCCAAAGTGTTAAATGTTGTAACTCAAAGAGGGTTTCCTTTTATTATTCCCTTTAGAAATTGGGAAACCTGTTCTAGTTTTTTCTGTTATTTCACCTATGCATTTCTGATGTGTTTTTTTCCTTCCTCTGAATCTGGGCAGCTTCAGTAGGAGTGATATTGCCCTTCTGGGCCAGATAATGCTACTCATTTTCTGTGTTTATACGACTGCCCAATCTATACCAAAGAGACTGATGGACTCCTGCTGGTCATAAGTGCTGCTGGCTATGGGAGAAATGATATCCAAGCCCCTTTCAGCAAGAGGATGATTAATCCCTGTAAGTGTAGTTCATATTTCTCTCTTTCTAGGGATTTTTGAGAAGGGCTTTCAGTTCACAAATCTGTTTCTTTTTCACCCCTTCATTGTCTTTATGTCAGGGATGACTAAGGACTTGTACTTTTTCACTGATGGGGATGTAGGAAGTTTTATGTTCCACAAAACAAATGGCTGTAGGTAACCATAGGCTACATTAAAACCTTTATGTCAGTGTTTATATATGCTGAAATCAGGCTATGATTGACATAAGAACTGAGACCTTTTAGGCTTCCATCTAATCTTTTATAGCAGACAATGAAAAAGGTATGTTATGCTCACAGTAGTCCAAATTATGAAGGAGAAACTCTTCAGAATTTTCCCCAAGAGAAATTTAGTTGCAAAGTGATGCAAAATCATTCACCTTTTGACCACTATTAGGACACCTTCATTTCTCCACTGACATAGTCCCCAGCTTTCAGCAGCTCACCTTCAAATACCTATTCCTCATCCACTAAGCAATCTTACCTAAGCAGTTTCTTCAGAAACTGCCTGGACTTTGCTAGTGCTATATGGCATGTTCTCAGTTTTACCAGCTGATCTAGGAGTTTATTTCCCATTGTTGACCTCACAGGTGAGAATTTCTAGCACTGGAAGAGGCAGTTTCCCATAACTGTTACCCTTTGGGAAGAACCTGAGGAGTACTTAAGGAAGGTTAGTACTTCCCCCTGCACATCTGCTGCTTCTCTCAGTAGGGACAGCCATTTCCCTCTCATTCCAAGTTGCTGTGCTGAGTGTTTCAGACAAATGTGGAGTGCTGAGAGTGACTCTCCCTCTCTCTCCACTGATGGTGGGGAACCAAACTGTCCCCAGTTCGGTTTTCAACACTCCCAGTGTGAAAAGTAGGTGAGATTAGGATAGAATTCCTCAGGTACAGGAGGCAGCTTTTCAAGGACGTGTTGCCTTCTCCAAGTTTGCTCAGTGACAGAAGTTTTTAGTCCTTTTAGAATAGACTGGAATGAGTGTGTCCTAAAGGCACTTTGCATGGACAGACATGCCATGTGGCTGAGGGGGATAGTGTGTTATTTGAAGTTAAGTGCATATGTTCATGTATGAACTTTAAAAGTCCAGACTCCTAAATCACAGCTCCGGTTAAATCTTGTTGTTCTGAAGTATTTTTACACTCTATTTTGATATTCTGTTTTAATCCATTACTACTCGAAATTTATTATAATTAATGCTGCTTTTTCATTAATCAGCCATTATACTGTTTTCTGAAGATAACAATCTCTTAGTAATGCATTATTTAAATGTGAATCACAATAAAATAATGGAGTTTTACTGTACCTTTATTATTTATTTGCATATTTTTGTTTTCAACAGACTTGTGATTTAAAACTACTCTGGGAATTAAATGTAGTTTCAAAATAGTTATCATAATGTACTGACAATTTGCTATTGATTAAATGATTATGACTATTAAATGGAAGAAAACAATTATTGTTTAATAACTAATGAATAAATATCTTTTAATATACTATTAAAACACTCAAAATATTTAAAATGCATTTAGTACAATATGTCAATTTTTTATTTAGTACAGTTGCAACGTGTTACTGTTATGGCTACAACTATGTTAGCAAAAGAGGATTTAGACACATCTTTCAGGTTCTCGTAAAATATATATATGTAAATTACTTTCTTCTTTTTAATGAGAAAGGCTAGTAGATGCCTAAAAAATATAGAAACATGCTGTAGTAAAATATTTAATTCTTACATCCATTTTACAGCATTGCCTCTTTCCATATTATTAAGAATCTGCTAGGCATCAAGCAGATGTTTCTTTCTATCCTGGTTGCATGGTTATTTTTCAAGTGTCTCCTTAGCACAGGTATTTATTTATATATTTATATATATATATAAATATACACACACACACACCTCTTTCATTTGCTAATACTATTTTTCATGTGCAAACAGCAGATTGCATTGCTGATGCCTTTTTGATGAAAAGACAGTAAGCTCCTCAAAAACTAAGCAGGTTCTCAAGTGAGGCTTTTCTTTGTGTTCTTACTGATACTGTTTTTTATTTTTTTTTTTCCCTGCTCAAGTGATGATTGTTATCAGTGTGAGCTGTGGACTGGATCTGGCTCTCTCTGGCAATCTTCCGCTTTCTGTAGCACAAGCAGAGTGAATCATTCCAGGGTCCCAAACAGCTAAACACTTGAGCATGCATTTAAGGGAACACAGTTATTTGAGAACCACAGAAGGCAGTAAATTGAAACTATGATCATATTAGACACATAGTTAAAAGCTGTGGAAAAATACTTTCCCTTCATTGTCACATTGCCCTGATCTCCCCATGGTGGCTGTGAATTACCTCTCCCTGTCCAGTCCATCACCTCGTAAGGTTTTTCTTTCATGTCATGCCTGCCAGATAATGGACTTAGGCAAAGTGTTTGTGTTTCTAATCTGTGAGGATCAGTGTGAGGTTCCACTGGGAATCTAAAATTTCGTGCCTCTCTTCTCTTGATGTATTAAGGAAAAGGTGGGATGGAAATGGCAATTACAAACTTGTTTCCTGCATGTGAATGCATATTTTTCTATACATTCAAGGTGAGTAATACATTGTGTAGCACTCTGGGAGTGACTGGAGAAGAGTCTGAGTTTTTCAGTGTAAACCTATAGCATGTAGCTCACATCCAGCTTGCTTGGAGTGTAGCAAAATAAATGCACAAATGTCTGAACAGTCCATGCCTACAAGAGCAGAACTTCTTGTAACTCTGTAATGGAAATTGCTTACCAGATTATTTTTTAAGTAAGTAAGTAAACATGCCATTATCACAAACTTGATCTTACTGAACTTAAATTTTAGGTTGATTCCTGGTGTTTTTTATATCTTATATGGATATTTCTCTATTTGTACATAAACATGGGAAGTTTAAGATATGAGGTGCTATGTCTTAATCAGAAATTACTATATATATGAAGCTGAAATGTTCAATATACCTTACATCTATATTTAGAAATGAATTAAAATTAGAGGGAACTATTTCTTGCCTTCCTTGGTGTTTGTAAACTAAATGGGAATGTGTTAGACTGATAAAGTTTTGCAAAGCTTGTTATAATAGTGGTATCTTATATTTCCTTTGCAGCCATATTTAAAGGGAAATAAATCAATGAACTATTTTTGAAATACTTTTTCATGTTTTCTCTAGTGCATAAACTCTATGATAAAAATGATTTCCTCAATCACTGCTACAGCAGCTTCATGTATTTCACTAACAATTGCTTTTCACCTTTGATAAAATTGCAGAAAATACCTCAAGTACAAAATTATTTCTCCCAGTATAAGGTAGAACATTTTCAAACTGTAAATTCAGTGGTAATTTTATGGTAGATGTGAAATCTTCTTTATTCTATTCCTTGTCACTCCCTCCACCCAACATTTTCAATTTTTAACTCTTTAACTGACAGATATTTCTCTATTTTCTCAGACTTTTAAAATGGAATAGCAGAACTATGAGCATTAATAGTAATCAGAGTTTGAAGGTGTGTTCATAGCAACTGGAGTTTGAAGACACATTCATAAATGCCTTCTAAACTTAGGAAATAAGAGAGAAATAATTTCCTAATGGACACATATAGTATATTTGAAAGTATTTAACCACTTTAAATCAAATACATACATATTTTTGCATAAATATGTGCTACCATACAGAATCTGATAGAGTATACATTATCCATAATTGTGTATTACTGTACTGTCTTAGTAGATGCATTAAAACCTGTAAAAATGAAGTATGACCTAATAATCCCTAGGCTGTGATATTACAGGGTTACCAGCAACTCCTGGGAAATCTGGTACTTTATAAGTATTAAAGTAACAGTTTTTGAACCTTCAGATTAATTCTAGATATTTCCATATTGGATTTTACTCATAATTTATTGTGCATTTGTTGCACCTAATTTTGCAAAGTTTGTGCATTTCTACCCATGAGTTAGACCATTCACTTCAAGAACCTGTTCAGAAGTATTGGATGAATAAGGGAAAGATACCTGTAAACTTGATCCATGTTTGTTTGTATACCCTCAGGTACCTCCTCTGCAAATCAACTTAGTCATGTAATTTCTCCTGGTTTCTTAGAACTTTTAGTTCCTAAATCCTACATAGTAAGAGTCTTCACATCACTTTGGATGATAATAGAGTGTTCCTTTTTTTAAGGCAGCTAAACTACTTCTTTTTGTGTTGTCTCTTGAACTGTTTTAAAGGACTCAGTAACTTTTTTTAAGAAAAGAAACCTGCTCTCCTTAGCCTTAAGATGAGTAAATGAATCAGTTCCCTGTACTTGCCTAATGCCCACTAATTGGAATGTTGACTGTGTTATTTCTCATGTTCAAAACAATTACTTGAAGTATTTATCCATATCAGTCATTGATCAAGCTGAGATCAAGCTCTGTGCTCTTTTAATATGATCAGAGACAGGTCTGTAACTCTTAAAGGTAAATATTGTTGGTGTTGGAATTCTGGCCTCTCATTCAGAAGATTACCATCTGCACCTGTCTCATCTCAGTAGAAGCTGCTGAGTATTAGGAGACAAATCTCTGTTCCCAGATACCTTTTTTTTTGCCCAGTAGCCCTGTACATGCACATTCTGCTCTGCAGAGAGGCAAGGAAGGAGCATTGACAGAGTCATTCTGTTTTCTAGCAGACGGCAGAAACAGGCAAACCAGGCCAAGCTTATAATTTTAGCAGTTCTTCCTCATCAAGTATGTGTGTTTCTCCTTTTATTGCTTAAAGACTTGCTTCCCACTGTCATCTGTGTTCTTGTTCTTAATTCTCTGATAACTGAAGGATGAGAATAGCTAGAGATACAGAGGGGCTGAACAGTAAGCCAGGAAAAAGAGAAGGTGAGAAACTTGATCTGCTTTTTAGAAAATAAAGGCTTTTTAGACTCCAACATATGTGAATTTCAATCTAACATTACTGATTGATACTAAATAAAAAGCTATCATGAGGCATACCCAGTTAATTTCTCTGATTTCCTCGATGAGAGGATGTAACAAAATTTCTACAATCTGGTTCAGCAGATTATCTTATGTCAGTGTAAAAGCTGTGCTCCAGTCAGTAACTGTTCATGATCAACATGCTGAAATGTTATCAAAGATAAGAGCTTGGTGAGTTCATTGCCTGGGAAATATGTTACCTGAGTATCAGTAAGACATGTGAGAGTACTGGTTCAGTATTTTTATCTCATAAGAACTAGAGACCAGGTTTTTGGGAAATAATTACAAGGATTATTTTATTGTCTTGGAATAGGACCAATGGTGAGGATCCTGAAATACTGTTAGTAGTAAAATCTGTTTTTTCAGCATTTTATCAAGTTTTATAGATTTCATCTGATTGGTTCAGGGCCAAGATATGCCTTTCAGTTTTGTTATTGTTATTGGGGCTTACTGTAGAGGCAAATATTTATTCTTTCGAGAAATCATTTCTTTTCTTGCATCCAGACATCACTGAGCAGCCCCACAAAGAGAAACCTGCCATTTACTCTAGCTGATTGGAAGTTTGTTTGCCCTCTTCTGTTTTTCCTCCATAACACTTCTTCCCCCGGTAAGTTTAATTCAATAAAAAACAAAACAAAGCAAAACAAAACAAACAAAAAAAAAACCTAAGCAAAACCAAACACCTTTTGGAAAATGAAAAGATCTCAGCCACAGGCAGCAGAGCTGTTCTACAAAGTCCTGACTGCCCCCTCCACACCCCGCTGGCATCATGTGTGCAATTCTCTGTACTCATCTTCTCTGTAAGTATCTTAGCTCAGAAAGGAAACCTAAGAAATTCTTAATTTTCTCTAATCTTTGCTATCCTGAGTCTTTTTGGTAAGATCTGAGGTGCCCAGTGGGTTCCAGTATCAGGTGCAGTAATTAAGCTCTCACTGATAAGGACGAGAAAAGCTGCGGGTGACCAGGCAAGTTCAAAGGCTCAGCACTCACTGTGAACTTCCCCAGAACACTTAGCAGAATAAACAAAAGCAGAACTCAGGTGAGCACGAGGCAACAGAATTGTTCTCAAGCATTATACCACCTTTACACCTCCATAAAATTTTTGTCTCGTTTCAGTTTTGAAACTGAAGTTTTCTTTGCTGTTGTTTCAATTCTTTTAAAATGCTTTTAGACACACACACGATTCACCTTGTAAAGTAGTTATAACTTGCTTTGCTTCTCTTGCAGTGATACAAAGAGAACATATTTTTATATGTTATAAAAATATATACAGATATATATATATATATATATATAAAATATGTTATTAGAGGTACCTGCTACTGCTATGTGAAAATGCTATTTCACTTTAGGGGAGCTACCATGTTAATGCACTTCATTTCAAGGTGTGCCAAATTTGCTTGATAGAGCTGTACATTTACAAAATAATTAAAAAAAAAACTAACAAAAAAACCCCCACAAAATTCACAGAATCTCTCAAAAGCAAAACCTCTCCTTCATCTGAAATGGCATTCAAAGACAGAGGGCTGAAGTCTCTCTGTGTGGCTGTGTAGCAGAGCTCCTTAGCACTGTCTTGTACATCTGGGAATCTTGTTTTCTCATCTGTCAGTCACAGGACAAAGCTGCAGTATGTTATTACTTGATCACTAGGGTAACAAGTTGGAAAATGCTGCCTTTGCTGCTACACAGGTTTGGTTTGTGTCTTTGCACTGTTAGACTGGCATAGCCACTGCATCTGTTTGCTTTTCCTCTCTGTTTACCTCCTTCCCTGCAGGACCTGTAAATTTGATATAAAACTAGGAAGGAAACAGAGCCCAAGCTCTGCTGGAGAGAAATCCTGTTGAGTTGCTTTATTTTAACTTAAATTTTTGTAGGAGTGAAAGAAAAAGGAGGAAGTTGCTAAAACACCTCATGCTGTTCTGTGTTCACATAGATTCCTGACAGTCTGTTCTCCAGGCCTGAAGGTTCAAAGGGATAATGGAAACATCGGGAGGAATGCCAAGAAGACAGAAAAGGGGTGATCCTCACCACAGTGTATCAATGAAAGTAAGAATGTTTCTATAATTTCCATATAGTCTAGTGTCTATATGGTGCTGGGAGGCTACTTACCTGATCAGAATAAAGACCCTTTTTTCATCCATGAAGAATAGGTAAGCTGTATTCTTTGATTCACTTCATTTAAAGAAAATATGTTTGGAAGTAAAATCTGAGAACTCAGCTTTAGTTACTACCTCTTTAGAGATCTCCTGGGAGGAATAGTGAAAAGGATGTAAACTTCAGGCTAACAAGAATCCAAGGGCTCCCTGAAACACTGTTATTTATGTCCCATGAACTGAGCAGTCTTTGTAAAGAGTTCATTTCATTCGTGTCCTTCCTCAAACTTCAACAAATTTAATTTAAAATATGCTCTGCTTGTGTTTTTCCCACAGGAACAGCATACTATGAGAGCACAGACATCACAGAAGGAGGTCTTACGATCACAGCTACACTTTATTTTTTAATATCTAAGAGTTAGTCTCAGACTGCTTCGGTATATCATCTTCCATCTCTCTGTTGTGCTGTAAGGCCATTATATTTGTGCAAATGTGGCTACATGGACAGCAAAAATGGGAAGTTTAAGATCCTCATTCCCTCCATTATGCATATAGAACTCTGAGATGTTTTACTGCATATTTAATGCTGTTTCTAATAAACAGGAACAAAAGTCCCAATTTTAATAGTGTTTGCATATTCAGTGAGAGTCTCTACATAATGAAGCCAAAGCGTAGATCTCCATGGATTTGATGTGCTTTAATTAGGCATTTCCTGAGCATCTCATAATGTTTCAGTACTGTAAACCCAAGGAGGGTAGAGTGTGAAAAGAGGCAACAAACTTGGCAATATTTTACTGGGGGGGGGGGGGAGATATCCTTATAAAAGTTAGACCATCTAATAGTTCTGAAGCAACCTGAAAATTAAATCCCTGCTCTAAAAGGATAATTTTACTTTGCTCACATAAACAGCACAACGCTGAATGAGAAATAGATGTGATATTCTTTGCATACTTTTTGCACACTTTGACCTGTTATTATGAGCTGTGAGTGTCTCACTTGAGATACAGCAGACACCCAATGACATTAAAGCAGAGGGTATCCAAGGATCTTCACCAGTTTAGGAGACTGGTCCCTGAAGTACCGATTGATCAGTTAACCTTTTGCATTAAATAATGGTTTATTTTTTTAGGTAGTTTTCTTTATTTCCTCTCTTAAATACAGCAATCTTGGTGTACAGACAGTAGCCAGGAGATTACTGCATCCCATATAGTATCACTTGAAATTAATTAGAGCTCCAGTCTCAATTAAGTGCCCTTAAATTGGCAAATTCTTGTTCTCTGTAAAGGAACCAAAACAATTTATGTACGTTTCCTGTAGGTCATTGTTTCTGTTTTGGCTGCAGAATTAGCTAATGCAGACTGTCTCTGATCTCAAACTTCATTCAGTCTTAGAATAGTTTAGCAATTTTTTGTCTAAAAGACTGTAAATAGAACTCTTCTCTTCTTACAAAGCATTTTAGAGTACTTTTTACCAAAGGACATAATGAGTAGAAAAAAGTGTCTATGCTAGTAAAGGCCAACTAGTGGAGGGTGTAGTGAAAAATAAAAAGGAAAAAAACTTCATACATAATTTACTTCCTTTAGAACTACTTATTTTCAATTAACTTCCTGTAACAAGTTCTCTTAACTCCAGAAGCATAAACTGATATCATGACACATACTGAATTTTTGGATAAAGAAAAAAAGGGAGGAAAAACTATGAAAGGCAAGATTAAATGATATCAATCAGCTGCATAAATTAACATGTGTCATAATACGTAACTAATATGTACCCCCAAAGCAGAGAATATTTGCAGCAACCAGCAGTGGTCGTGGTTTGTAATTACTATTTCAAGAAACAGATGAGCCTGCATTAAAGGTCTGGTGGCTGATTAATGGAGGTTTCTCACATACTCAGTTATCACCTGGCTACCAAGAAGGCAAGAAGCATCTTTCTATCACTCTGAGTTTAAAAATAGAAATTTGTCCCAATTTTGTTTTTCCAGTGTGAAATCAGAATAGAAGGTCTTGAAAGACTTTTTGCCTTTTGATCCACCCTAATCAAAACAGTCAAAATATGTAACAAGTTTTTTTTTGGTGTTGCAAGTGTCAGCCTCTCCCCTCACATTTTTACCCATGATGATCTCTGGGAATAATACAGTAGTTAGTAGGGTAATTTGAGACTTATCCAGTTTTTCAATATACATCTCATGTGATGCTATAATGACAAAGTTTTTCCTGATCTCTCTCTTTCATTAAGACCTTTTTTAGATATTTCCTAGGTTTTAAACACATTCTTTAATATTTTGTTTTTCCCAAAGAAAGAATGTACTTTCTTCAGGTTCTGTAGGGAGGAACTCTGACTCAGTCTATTCTACCTAAAAACCACCTTCCAGTTCCAATCCTGAAGTAGTATAAATTATACTTAAGTTTTCTTCACATTGTGCCCCAAAATTATATAGCTCTCTCTCCACGTATTTAATTTTAACAATACAAGATCTCCTTACAAACTACTGGGAAGGGATGTTTCATTATTCTAGTTTCCTCAGTGGAAGGCAGAGCTTTTTTATTTGATGAAGCAAAATAATTGTCCATCTGACTTAAAGAAAATTCCCTGCCTGTGAATAGGTCAGTGATTCATATTCTACAGAAGTCAAGGTGGAATCTATTAATGAACACAACTAAGCCTGCTTGATGATGTTCTTCAGAAAAAGATGCCTCATGAAAAGGCAGTTACTGTTCTTAAAAGGATCTGGAAAGCTTACTGTGACATTATTAAAATACTCTATTTTTACATGAGGGTCAAGTTGGAACAGCTCCAGTGGTAAGCCTGTGGCAGTCATCTTACAATGAGCACAGTTGGATAGGAAATGTCTCTTTGACTTCAATCCCATTAATAATCTTCCACATGATGGAGGTTTGCCAAAGGGTCTGTAAGAGATTCCTTTTAGTGTTATTTTCTATTGCAAGTGTCATTAGCTTGTGAGACTTCAGATCACAAGGTCTTCTCAGCACATCTCAGATAACTGACATTCAGGGTTTTTTTGTTTTGGATTTTGTTTGCTCCACTAATGGCAGGGTCTTTAAAAACCAAATCTTTTGTTCCAGCTCAAAATGAGTAGAAGGCTGCAAAAAGTACATGGTTCAAGAGTTGTCATCATGATTTTTTTTTTTTTCATGATTTTTTTTTGGCATCAAATGCTAACACTTTAAAACACTCAATTATTGCTGTTAAATGTTCCTAACATTTAGCTTGATGGTTCAGCAAAAGTGCCACTGTGGGTGTCACAGAAGTTGTTAATAATTAATGCTTTTTAATAGGAAAATGTTAAAAATTGGCTTGCATTTATTAAAATCTGCCCCAACTTTAAAGCTTCTTTTAGGCAGCAATCTGATCCAATATGACCAAGAACACTGAGGATCTTAATAGACCTAATTTTTTGATAAAAAGTTAATAATAGTGTTCACCCTTTAAGTTGCCAAATAAGAAATACTGCTAGGATATTAAAATTTTTAACACTGCTTGATGTCACATGCTTTTAGGACTTCAATTATTGCAACTCATTCTTATTTAACTTCTTCAATTAGATTCTGCTGTCTCAGGAGATGGCAAAATGCTGGTATTAAGATATTATTCCATGGATTATCTCTGTCCATCACTCTTCCCTTGTATTACATTCTCTTCAATTAATCATTGTACCTATTATCAAGTGTTTACTGGCATTTCTATATAACCTTTTATATCAAGACTGACTACATTATCTCTATTCCTTAAAGAATTTTTTTCATATTGCTTTTTTTCCTCTAACCACATCAGTTTGAAATGCCTCAGGAAAACACAAACCTAATGCCCCAGTTCTTCCAGCTTTGAAGCAGTTTACATCTCCTTCATACCAAATCCCAATACCCAAGGCTCCTCAGTTCTTCTGAATTCACTCCATAGTCTCTGCTCTCCCACTTTTAAGGTTGTCTTCTCCCCAGAAGTGACTCCATCCTCACTTCCTGTCTGTTCCAACCTCTCCTATCCACTCCACTGTCAGCCATCAGTTCAAATATCCTTGTCCAACAGTTCCCCTTTTATTCAGTGCTCCATCCCTCTAGTCTGATCACCTCACACACCTTTGACCTCACCCTCCAATCTGAAGCTTTTCTAGTCTGTGTAATTCCCAGGCCCTTTCCCCTGCTTGTCGCTGATTTCTCCTCGCAGATGGTGCTGCTACACGTGCTCCAGTATTAATGTCTTACTTCCTTTGCAGGCCACGTCTACTTCCACACCCACAAGGCTTCTGTTCTAAAAAGGGCTTCTGTTCTAAAAAAGGCTTAAAAATAAAAAGACTCAGTTCCCTTCTCAAATCCTCCCAGATGAGTAGGATGCATTTGCTGAGCGTATTACAGATTACCATCCCTAATTTTTTTGAGCCTTCATGGTGAAGGTGAGAGGTAAGGAAAGAAGAAAGATTCCCTGTCATTACAATGACTGTTCAAAGGACTTTTGCAGTTAATGTAAACACAGATTTTGAGTTACTACACCTTAAAAGAACAATTCACAAAAAAAAATAAAGAAGAGCAGGGTGAAAACCAAATGAGAGCTCTGCCTTACATCCATTCCATTATCTGGCATTGTTAAGTCTGATAGCAATACCTAACATCCAGCCAGAATTCCTGGTATAAATACCACTTTAAGAATAAAAAAATACCCCAAAAAGTATTATAACAATGAGTATGACAACTACTTGTGAAGGTTGTCCCACAGAGGAAACCTGCTGCATGTCCCTTCCACAGTGTTGCCTCACTATCTTCTCACTGTTCTCCACTACATTTTAGGAGGGCAGGCAGACTGTTGCCTACCAGAGCATACTGATGATTGTTGATTATTGATTGCAAATCCTTCATACACTTTCCCTCTGTGTGTGTGAGAAGGAGCATCTTACCTGTATATTGTCATCTATTAAAAATTGTTGACTGAATGCAGCTTTTTTATAAATTATTTTTTCCTAAGCTAAGCTTCAAAAAATATAACTTTTTTCTCAATATTCCTTCTTATCTTGTGTGAAATTATGGCTTACATTCATTTACCAACCAAATCCTTCTAGAATTCTTTGTTTTTTTAAATTTTTTTAAATTTATTGGAACCTAGGACATGGCTGTCAAAATGCCTCTGCTGCTGCTTGTCATCTCTAATGTAGATACATTTTCATCATTGTATCAGTTTTCCATTCATAACTCATTTGAAATGTCAAGTTTAGTCCCACTACCACCAGGTCACAACATCCTAAACTGACAATATCTTGAAATTGGTGAATCTTGCAGGATGAAGAAAAGAAGGGCAAATGTTCAACTTTGGAAGATCTTCCTGTGTATTCTCTGGTAACTGCTCTCTCAGGCAGCCTTTCGAGTTGTATTAAATTATCTAAATTCAGTGGAATAGTGCCAACCCAAAGTATTTTATCCTGTTTCAACCAGTAGAACAGTATGAAATCTAGTACTTTTCATTTAGTCTTTATATAAAAGGCATTTCTAATAGACTTTGAATTGTTATAGCTGGGTTTCTTTTTGAAATAACAGTTTATCAGAATTATTTCATAGCTTGAACTTTGTTTCACAGAACAACACTTCCTGCTTTGTTCATGTATGTCAGGGTGGGGGTTTTTTTTTCTGCTATCTTGATATGGATCCATACTACCAAAAGTAGTACCAAGGAAGACACTATGACAGTTATCTAAACGTGTTTATTTTGGCATTTTTTTAAAGGAAGTGTTTAATGCATGTGTCTTGCTTTGTTTGCTGCAGTCATGTCACACTAAAGTAAAAGGAGATATTGTTTCTTGGCTTGTTTTTGTTGATTATCTTTGATATGGTCTCACTTGGTTTTCAAAATAAGTTGATTCTTTTCTAATTTATCAGTGCTTGTGGTTTGAATGTTCAGAGCCTCAAATAAGGTTGGGCACCAAAATTCTGGATTCAGCAAAGCAGCTTTACTTTTCAGCTGAAATATTTGTCATAAATCCATTCATTATTTGTTTTAAAGACATAGAGAAGTTCTTTCTTTCTATTCTCTCTATCCTTGATGATGAGTTATTATTTTTTCTTCACAGTAGATAGCTACCTACATAGACAGATAGCAAGCATGCAAGCAAGCGGGTTTTGTGGCCTTGAAATCTGCTTCAGCTATAATTATAGGAGTGTTAAAATCAAGTATCATTTGTTTTTGGAGGATAATGTTACTAGCTAACTGCTGACTTGTTAAACATTAGTCAGTAATCATCATAGTAATAGCAATACTAATATTTTCCTTTATTTCTTGCTGTTACCAATTGTCCTGCCAGTTGTTAGCATGCTACTTTTTTAATCCTGGTGTCAAAGTCTTCTGCTCAAAGGAACAGCCCCGTCTTTTCTCTCTCAGTCTTTTTACCCTCCTGACATCAGTGGTAGGACTTAATCTTTTTATACAGAATGAGTGATGCAGATAATGCAGGAATGGGCTATAAGGGACTTTAAAAATGAAGACAAGAGCTTATGTTTGTAAAATAAAATGAATGGGAACCAGTGAAGAGATGACAAAGATAAAGCACAAGGCTTACGGAAATGATATCCTGAGCAATGTTTTCTGGAGGAATATTGATTGTGTGAGATTGCATTTGTCACGGCCAAAAGGAAAGGGCTGCAGCTGTTGATATATGATGAAACTTTAGACAAGTACTTTGTCTGTGAAGGCAAGATAGGAAAGAACTGGTAAAGAACTATCTACCAGTCTTCAACAGAACACGAGAATCTAGAGTAGTCAGAAGTATCATCCCCAGCTGGGTGATAGACAGGGTGTCATCCACAGAAAGGCAACATAAGGGTTTTGGGGAAGAGGAGTAGTGGTAGGTGGGAGAGTTCTGAGTTATTGACGGATAAGAGACTTGGTCTGAGACTTGAAAGGAAGACCTGAGATGTAACACAGAATAATAATGACGTGCAGCACCAAATGCTGGTGTATCTGGGTTCTAATTGTTTGGTTTCCAGCTCTGCAACAGGCCTCCTCTGGGCTCTTTGATAAGGCATTCAACCTTTCTGTGTCTTTGTTTCCCCATCTGCCAATGAAAGATAAAAATCTAGTTCACAGGTGCATTGTGTGGCTCAGTTAATTAATATTTTGAGGGGTTTTTACAGTCATCAGATGGCACAACTATAGGAATGCTAAAGCTATTAGTTAGCAATCACCACTAAAATCAAGAAATGCAAAAAAGGCCCTGGTTTCTGAAGCTCCATATACTTAATGCAAATAACTTTGTGATGTATATCTAAGTACTGTTTGGTAACATAATAACCTGGGACCAGAATAAAAAAAAAAGATTGAACTGCCCAAAAAGGCAGAAAAGCACTTAGCAGGATTAACAGAAGCACATGAGCAGGCAAAACATTTAACTCATTTTTAAAGACAGTGGCAGCTACCCAGTGCCTGGTTAGGCATTTGTGTAAATACCATGGCATGCCTACCTGTATCTATCTCCAAGCTGTGTCTTCAGATATCTCCATGCATTTGGAAATCTGGTCCACACGTCCTGAGCCACTGACTTTGAGACCATTGGCATGTCCTCCATAGCCACATTTAGGAGCTCATCCAGCTCTGTCCTTGGCCCCATGGGATTCATTGTCACAAGGCCTCTGAATAGGTAAGGACAATGAAGAGATCTTTGAAATGGACTTTGAACTTGAAATTAATCTGTTTTAACAAGAGGGGAAATTGCTATAGAAGTGTGTGGGGGAAAGCTTAGAGGAAACAAAAAGGTTCTCTGTGTTCTCTTCAATAAGATCGCTGACATCTCTGCTTCTCAACACACACCTGAGTGGTCCTGCCTCTTAAATGAGGGTTCTCAGGGTTTTCTTCATTCATGCAGAGTTGCAGGGCAGTACAGATAGAAGCTTTGACAACCTTAATCCGTGGGTTGGGTTCTTGTGGATGTTCTGGATACAGCTCCTGGCACTGCACCACAGCTGTGAGTGGCTGTGCTGCAAGCAAGCCCTGGCAGTGCACACGTAGCTCTTTCTTGACATATGGAATTGGCAGGACAGCCTGTGGTCATACACATACTTGGAGAGCTGAGCCAGCTTAGTATGTGAAAAATCACAGCCCTCCTCCTATCCTTCATTTTGCTGCTCCCATGTCGTTTCCACATGCTCAGGATGGACACAGGGTCTTCAGCATTGGATATAGTAAAAAAAAATAATGAAGCGGAACTGATTTTCATTTAATTATCCACATCATGATAACAGCATACCTAGAATGCCTAAAAATTGCCTAGAAAAAACAGGACACAAAAGACTATATTATTTATTAACAGCAAAAATTTCTGACAAAACGAACTCTAAAATCCACTTAGAACCTAATGTCATGTTTCAACTGAAGGAGAATGCTGACTGCAGCAGGAATTAGGCACAACTAATAATATGGAATGAAAAATAAATGTTCATAGTATGCAAAAATGTGTAAATAGAACTAAATTTTCAGACAAATGAAGGAGAATAGAGAAAATAACCCCACCAGCAGTGCCGATGACACCCAAGTCCTGCTTACATTCTGGATTGACTGATTTATTTTGAATTTTAAGTATTTAAGGTGTTGATAGAATGTCCATCCCCATCAATCATTTTAAAGCGTTTATTGGAAAGTGCACAGATACATAAAAAATGTATTTTAACCCTGAGTTGTTATGCCTTTTTTTTTTTCATATTTTTCTTTCTCACCATCTTTGATCTGATTTATTTCTTCTAGCATCTTTTCTCCCAATTCCAGATCCTTATTTCCAGTAATTTATAGTGCAATATAATTATGAAAAAGAATTCTTAAGATTGATGTTATGCATTACTGCTTGTGGCTGTTTAACAAATCAGCCTCTTCTATTTGGATTTACTGTTGTGTACGCAGTCTTGTAAGGAGTAAATTTTCTTCTTGGTGTTAGCTGCTGGTAACCTGTATTTCATGTTTGCTCCCCTACGACTTAGTCCAGCATCAGACGTTAAAAAGAACAAAACAAGTTTCTGTTAACTCATTACTGAGGTAATTAATGGTTTAGTCCTTTGACAACAAAATATTTGAAGGGGGCAGAACTGGAGCAGGGAGAAACCAGAGCAAGAGCAGAATGACAGAATATGCTAAGTGTAAAGGGACCTACAAGGATCAGGGAGTCCCAAGAGTCACACCGTGTGCCCGAGAGTGTTGTCTCAACTCTGTCAGGCTTGGTGCTGTGACCACTTCCCTGGGGAGCCTCTTCCAGTGCCCAACAACCCTCTGGGTGAAGAATCCTTTCCTAATATCCAACCTAAACCTCCCCTGACACAATATCATGCCATTCCCTTGGGTCCTGTCGCTGGTCACCACCGGGGAGAGATCAGAAGGTGGCAGAACCAGGGTTTCTTAAGCAGGACAGGGAAGGCAGAGCAATGCCAGCCTGCAGCAAGGCGTGCAGTTCCTGACAAAGCTTTGCAGAGCAGAGCTGTGCTTGTGAGCAGGCAGCTCCTGCAGCTGAGAAGGGATTGCCTGGGATGACAACCCCCCCAGCAGCAGTCTGAGGAATGATTCATTTCCAGGCAGTGGGTTACAAGGAAAGGCTTGTAATTTGACAGATTGATATGACACTTATTAATTAAACACTTTCGTTAAGTGGAAAGCAGATTCCTTTCGTTCCATTGTCATTCATACAATATAATTCCTTCCCTAAATTCAAGTAGGGTTGGTGCAGGTTGCTTTTGGTTTCCTCCCATCTTGTTGAGTCTGTCTGACATTTAATGTTTTCAGTAACTTTCTTTAGAAGCCTTGCCAGTGTCCACAAGACTGTTCCTGAAAATTAATGTAAGATTATAAAATAATGCTCTCTGTTTAACAGATTTCCCATATTTGTCAGTAAATTAAACATAATCTTGTGTTGTGGGACACAAACTGGAATCTCTGCATATCATCTTCCAGCACTCAGATGAGCAGCTGGAAATAAAAGCACGTCTCTACATCAGCATGCTGGCACCTCATTTTAGCTAATGAAACACGAGTGAAACTCACAGCTTCAAGGTAAACTGTGTCTGCCAAAACTACCTGAAGTTCATAAGAGTAATTAATTTCTAAACCCAGCAGAATAATTAAAATATGCAAAACGTCTATTGATCTTGAGCATCTGGTGACTTGTCAGTAAGCACAGACACTAAACCAGTCCATTTTAACATACTGTTAATTTGCAGTCTTTGATTAGATAGATTTTTTTGGTCTGTATCCATAAAACTACAGGGATCATCCCTGCCATTCATTATGTTCATTTTAATAAATGACCTCGGTTTTGTATCCCAGCAGGGAGGTTTGCAACAGTGAATGTTCCTGTCAATTGAAAATTGATCTTTTCCACAGGATGTTCCAAAAGATTAAGCAGGTATCTTTAGGCATGAGGCCCAGGTCACCTCCATCTTGTAAGTAGCATTGTGATTTTATTTTGGGTTTGGGGTGTGGTTTTGTTTGTTTGCTTTTTAAATCTGCAAATTCAGCCCAGAGCAGTGTCTCTGAGACCACAGGATTCTACCACTTCTACAAACTTCGAAACAAAAATGTAACTTATAAGGTAGATCCATGAAAAAATGAATAGTCTCAGTAGAATATGATTCAGTGCAATAGTCTCAGATGGATAATGACTATGCTTGCATCAGGTTGAAGAGAAAAATACCTTTCTCTATAGAGATGTTTCATAGTATATTGATCGTTCCAAGACTATTTTTTTCTCTGCCTGAAAATCTACCATCAAACCACTGGCCTTTTAATTTTAAATAACATATATTTTGTCTGTTTTGATGGACTAGAACCATAGGGCCAGGTCACGCCCTGTTAAATTCCATCGGTGGTAGTGGAGTAGAACTTGAAATAATGTCAGCCAAAATATTTTGCTGTCAAATTACCATTTCCAAGTCTGAATAAAATATACAGTGAGAAAACCCACCAAATGATACAAGGCATCTTAGGGAAAAAAAAAAAAAAGGAACAAAAGAAAATTAAAAACCCTTATATGCAATGTGTTAATCTGGAAAGAGTTGTAATTGCAGATTGCATTACAATTTGAACTTGGATACAGATTCATAGAAAGCTGGCTTAAGCACACCAGATCTCAGAACAATTTTAGGTCAATTTAAGATATTTTGCTCCTGAAACACTGCAATATTTCAAAATGTCTGTCTCTGGTAAGACATCCCGAGGAGATCTCTGTTTTCAGCTGAGTTGCTTTTTGAGCGGAGCACATTCACTTCGTGCAGATGGAAATTCTGGGTCCTAGGAATGGTTACATTAAGCCCTGTAGAGTAAAACCACTGGGCATTGCAAATTCAAAAGTCACCACATCAAGCTCTGTAACAGGAGAGCCTGGAGTGCTGTCCCAGCACATGCAGGAGGCACCACCAGTCACATTCACAATCCTTTTTGCAAATGTCCATGCAAATCTGACTGCTGCATCCCACTATGTCTGTGTAATCTGCCATTTAACACTCTGAACTCTGGCAGTGATTGTGCCCATAAGATTGGATTTGCTTGTGAGATGTGCAGCTTGAAATGCAGGATCTAGTCCTAAAAATGCTGCAAGGCAGAAGTTAAAGCAATGACAGAAGTCACCGTTTCAATCTTCTCTGTACTCATGTAATTAGTTTAATAATGATACATATTACATGAGATGCTTATTACATCGGGTGAAATGCTACAGTTTGTTTCCTCTTATGGAGGAACTAATTTTCTTAAACCCTTTCATTTCCAAATGGTAGACTTCTTGACCATTTTTAATTCCAAGCAGCTGTATTAATTCCCTCTACAGTGGTCCTCAGCGCTGCAATTACAACATTAACATTGAGCTTTTCAGACTTGATAACAGATTCTAATTTTATCCCATCTGGTTTATTGTGAGGATTTTTTTTTTTTTTTTTTGTGCCTGGAGGTGTCTTTCCCTTAATCATTTCTTCTGTACAAGACTGCTAGTAGGAGCTTAAAAGGCTTTCTTTGCTGCAAAGACCAACTGCTGGTTTCTTCTCCACCAGGACAATGTGCCAGCAGTTCTCTGGATAAATTGTCTAGAAGGCAATCATTTGGAAGCTCTTGCCAAGCTAGAGAGGTTATTCGCTTTTGATCTCTTTTCTTAAATAATATCACTGCAAAGTTGCCCTAGTGTACCGGCATTAGATCTCTACTGGGTTTTCTTCCTGAGAGGAAAGACTACAGGAAGCTCCTTTGTTCATTTATCAAAATAAATAAAATTTCTTCAAAATTAAGACTTCAGATACTCTTGTGAACCTCCCACTGCAGGTACTAAAGGGGGGGTGTACATGTAAAGTAACAAATGGGTTCTGCTGCCAACTGGGAATGAATAAGAAAGGAAGAAATTGCAAGAAAAAATCAAACCAAACAAAATACCCCAACAAATGAATGCAGTTTCCCTCCATCAGTAATTTTTACAAATTGCTTTGAGACTTGCATTTTACCTTTGCACTTGTGCTGACAGTGACATGTCCGGTAGTGCAAGATGTTCAAAGAAGATGGAGTGGCTTAGCTCCAGTTTAGGCTCCTAATGCCCCAAAGCAGTCACCCCAAACAGTGATAAAAGATGGGAATTTATTGAACACAATTATTTTTTTTAAAGATAACTTTTTCTAAATGTGTTTATGTCTCACTCATGCCCACTCTGAAGGTACAGTTTCTGTGGGCTATCCTACAACCTTTAGCTGTGAACTTGTAGGGTCAATGAACTTTGTAGGGTGATACCTGTTCATTACACTAGATACCTCCCCAGGCTAAGGAATGAGTTCTGCCCTGTAGCTGCACATATATCCTTCATCTGCAGGCAGATGCCAACTTAAAGAATCTTTTTTTTGGAAGGTGGATCATCATAGGCTTTGAATGAAACAAGCCCATTCTCCCTAGCTGAGGGTAATGATTAGAAAGTGGGAATAGTTTCTAGCCATTTTAGTCAGTGTTAACAAATTGGCAAATTGGCTTTAGAGCTGGACAGTCAAGGAATAAAACCTTGATTCCTGCTGCACTCTGGCATATCAGTTGATATATTCTTTGGTTGTGCTGACTTTTAGGCAGTCATTATGACCTAAAATATACCTTCTTCCTATAAGAAACCAGATGTGCTTGTGGATTTTTTTAAACAGAGGCTCAGTATTTCTATCCTGGCCTTGCCACAGGATATGTTGTATTATACATCATATATAATATATGCTGATATTTAATCAGTTTGGACATCCTTGGAGTTGGGCCACTCTACCAGTTACTGATTGTTGCATCTTTAACTAGGAATAATTAAGGTTATGACTGTATTTTTCATATGTATTTCAGATACCATTTGCCTCACAGAAACACGGTCAGTGGAACTGAGAATATATCCAGAACCTATCTTCAACATATGAGGGACTACATCACTGCTTCATCCAGACTTTATGACTCAGTAAGAGCAAATTTCTTTTCATCTAGAAAGTCTTTGTTTTCTGAAGAGAATTCTTCATTTCAGATAGCTGGTACTGTTGAAATACTTTGGATTGTTATTCAACAGTTATATGCTCTTTGGGAGCTTGAAATAAACTACAGAACTTATTGCAGTTTGTTCTTTATATTTCCTGTGGATTCTTAAATTCTCTGAGTTTCTTCCCAGCTCTCCCTAGTTGAACTGTAGCTACCAAAACAATATCACAATATTCCTTACCTGTTGGATCAAGTCCCAGCATAACTATAATAACTCCACTGGCTTCTGTGCTTTCACTGTGCAAATCTATTCACCCTGAATAGGAATTTCTTAGTGGAAAGACTTTATTGCCCTTTTTTTTTTTTTTTTTTGACAAGGGAGCGTGTCTCATGGCAAATGATGTAATTTCTGCTTTTTCCATATATATGTGCCTGGCTATAATTTTTTGAATATTTTTATCTAGTCTTAATAATCCTTTTTTTTGTGATCTTTATGGTGTCCAACCTCCTGCAGATGGCTACCCAGTCCTCTATTTCCCCCTCCTCTCTACACATTCCCATTGGCCTTTGGTACCTTAAACCTTCTTCAGAGATTAGTGAATCATCATTTATTCTTTTGTTTTGTTTTATTTTGAAACACTTCCACATCTAACTTAGAAGTCCCACATCTAACATCTACCAGTATGATTATTCTACGCCATAGCTGTTCTACCACCTCTAGTTTAGGTGAAATTATTCTCTCATAGTATCATCTAAAAAACTTCATTTAATACCATCATTCATACCACCAATCATCTCATGCATGTCTTTGAAATTTTGTTTCGACCACATGTTTAGAGTCACCCTTCTGTTTCTTAATAATATTGTTGTTGCAATATAATATCTTTCAGAACTGAAGACTAAATTATTTCCTTTATCTAATATCTGTCAATGCATGAAAGCAACCACCAAAGCCTGTCATACCCCAAAAACATCTCCAGCTCAATCAATAGATAATCATTTATCCTTGCACATTTTAGGACAACATAGCCAGATTTTCATTAATGTGGCAATTTTTTTTTCTGAGGTAATATTGAATTAATTTCCTTCAAATAAATTTTTTGGGGGAACCAGATCAAATGTTTAGCCAAATCCAGAGATATTACATTTCCTGTCTTCACTTTGTCACTAATTACTTTACTCTCTCTCTTTACATTATATTTTCCTTCCAAGTTTGCATTAATATGGCGTGTCTTCTGCGTGACAGATAATGAGCACGTTCCTTTAATGAAACATTTCAATTTTGAGAACAGGTGGTCAAGCGCCTATTCCACTGACATAAGGAAAAAGCTATCTTGACTAGAAAATAAGTCTGCTGTGTGTAAAATACAATACCTGCCATCTCAAATTGAATGGAAAATGTTCTGAGCATGTCACTTTAACAGTGGCTCCATACCCATATTGTATCATGGGCATAGATATTTCATTTAAGGTTTTTCCTTTACATTGGCAGCTGCTAAATAAAAGTTGTTTCAATTTCCTTTTTTCTGCTGATTGAGTGGTTAGCTCTAAGTCCAGTTTCTAAACAGCATCTGGCACTTTTTATGCAGCTATAAAATATTTAAAAAATAAGGCGAACCACTTTTGGCAAGCCTGTTACTTGAAACCCAAAGGGAATTTCGGAGTCTATAGCAAGCTTTATTATCTCTCTGCCAATGTAGCACATCTAGTAATATGAGACTGTCTACTCATATATCAAGCAGGTAGAGAGAAACAGGTGACCCTTGTCACAGCATCCTGCCCTGACTTTGGCCTGACAGGTACTGAGGATTTCCTGATTAAGCAAAATTCCAAGCAATTACAGCTGAGATGTGGAGGGACACCTCGCAGTGCTGTCATACTTTTTGTGATGGATCAAAGTATGACAGATTGCATATAGGCTAGAAACTAAACTTCAGGAAGAGGTTGGCCACCCTGAAAGCTGAAACACATGAGCTCGGTCATTTGTTGACACGTTGCTACTCAAAAGGTGGAAATGGGAATTAATTTATTTTCATGGCATTAATTTTAATGCTGTTGAAAAAGTCCAAGCCCCTTGGTTGTTTACTGTTTGGAAGAGGGTTAAGGCACACAAGTGATGGAGGTAACAAAAATAATACACCAAGAAATAGAGAAATTCAAAGCTTGAGGTGCTTGAGGCATTGGCACCAGCTGCCTACAGTGATGAGAGACTGGGAAGGAAAAATTCCCCTCTCAGGCAAAAAGCACCTAGGAAGTGTGTCTGTAAAATTCTATATTCAGCAATAACAGGGTGTTGCCTGCTGAGAAAAGTTCTTGCATGTAAAAGCAGATCGAGGAGAAGGTTTGATTTAATAAAATGTTTATTTTTGTTTTCAAAGAGTGCAAGGCCTGATGCTCAGCTGGAGTAGGTCGGCATGGCTCCATTGAGCTAGAGTTGCCAGCTTCAGGAACTTATCGATGCTCTCAATACTTCTGTGCTTTTATAAGACATTTCTTTTTTTTTTTTTTTTTTTGGAGGTGTTCCAGCTTTTACCTTATGGTCTTTGCAATTTTGCTTGCCTAGGAATGGGTTGCCAAGTCCTTTTTATCTCTTATGGGAGAGTGAGGCTGCCCCTCACAAAGACGGCAATTCTTAAGGCTTAAATATAGTTATCTGTCCCCTCTGTGATTCTTTCAGAGTCCCTGAACTGAGATAACTGTGGCACTGGCACAGGAATGAGGTTGCAGCAATCCATATATGTTAGTGCCTGTGACACACTCTGCAGGGGATGAGAGGATTTCAGATGAGTCAGATACATAGCTGGCCTGAAGCTGAAAGGGAAGGGTCCAGGGACAAGTAGCCTGATGTGTATCACCCTCTCTATTGTATCCTCCGTGTTATAGCTTTTGAAAGCTCTGGGCATAGGTATTGCTCTTGGAAACTGTTATCTACCACCGTGCTATAGACTTTATCTGTTGGCTGATAGGAATATGGTAAATTAGGTTTTAAGCTTTGCATGTAAAGTATAATTTAGAGTCCTCAGGATTCAGTTTTGAAGTCAATAGAGAATAGGGGAAAAAAAATCATTTTAAGTCAGTAAGTTGAAGATTTCTCTTTATTTTCCTAATATGCTCTCAGGTACTCTATAAAGGCATTGGAAGTCCTGGTTAGGGGCTTAGGGCATGCATTCATTTCTCTCCAGTGGGTTTTCTGTCCCCCTTTACAGGAAAAAACTGCAGCAGCAAAGTCATTATGCTACTTCACAGCAGACAAGGCAAGTGATTCTGAGGCTTATTAACCCCTTGAGTAACTTAATGGTATATTGTATGTCCCGTAAAAATGGACATTTTGAAAAAGAAAAAGTGTTGGCTTCCCCATGAGAAACACTGTGTTTCACTGTCGTGCTGCATGGAAAGGTTCAAGATCACGATAACTGTAAAAAATACATCCTCATGGGGATAGCACTCAGCAATTTATTTAGCACAACTTTTGATTTAGAGGGATACACAGTGGAAAAGCAAGTCCCCAGCAGCTATGCCACTGCTTTGTGTGTGGCTGCACATACATCAGAGGGGCCCAAAAGGAGGAGGCAGCATAGCCTGCTACCTGAGTAACCATCACATCACCTATGGAGGTGAGAAAATAAGAGGCAGTGTGAGTAAGGAATGAGTACCCAAGTGCATTTGTGTGTGGTGTTTTGTTGTGTTTATGTTTTGAGGAAAAGAAAGAAAGGAAAGAAGGGAAGGCACAGGAAAAAGTAAAGTTATGCATCTATACCAGTAATTGTAGAAAAAAATAATTTTTGTGGTGCAGATACTTGCTTCAAATCTTGATCCTTAAGACCATATACGAGCAAAGACAAAAAGCCTCTTCTGTAGCCTGGTAGCATAACAAGAAGAGAAAAAGTGTTAGAATCCAAATCTACCACAAATCAATAACTGGTAGTTCTGCCACCCTCCCTGGTATTACTTTCCATGCCTTTCCCCATGACTGCTGCACAGACACATGTGCCTTCTGCCCTCTTCTGCAAGTGACTGAGATACTTTGGACCACATTAAAAAAAAAAAAAAATTCAACTTCCATTCCTAATAAACATTTCAAGTCCTTAAATGTCAGCTTTGGTCTCATCCTAGTACAATTTATAGCAGCCTGCCTTCTGCTTGAACTGATCATCTGCTCAGAAACAGTTTTAGAAGTGACTTCCAGTCCAGACTGAAGATGGAAATCCTGCTCCAGTAGCCTTTGAGAAGACTTTTTTCTGCACAGAAATAACTTTTTAATGCAAAATAATAGAGCAAAATTAAAAAGCTTTTGCCTCTCTCCACCAAAGACAACATGAAAAGAATATGTGGAAGATGCAGAGTGTGTGTCTGTGAGTCTGCATATAAAACATACTTCCAAGTGCTTTATGGAACACTTCTAAATGTTTATAAATAAATAATCCAAATATATGTCTGTAAAATATCATATATCTGTTTTATCTTTGTTTCGAGCTATAAATGCTGAATTTTAAAAAACCCATAGCTAACATGATTTTAAAAAGTTGTCAGATTAAGTTCTTTATTTGCTTGTGTATGTTCAATATATGAAAAAAATTTTGCTCTCTTTTGCAAAACAGAGTACTGCTGTCACACAGCAGTGAAATTGGCCCTTTTTGTAAGTGATTTTGAAATGAGTGAAGGTAGATTACATCTGTTTTACAGGTATTGAATCGTTCCCTGTTCAAAATCCTTAAAAGCCTGTTGAGAAATTTTTCTTCTTGAGTACTCTATGAAGAAATGCACATGGTGGGAAGGATCTTCAGTTTACTGAAGAAATTTCATGGACTATAGACTTCTGATATTATGCTATTGTAGGATTCTCCTAGAGGGCTATCTGATAAAACTGTGTCAGTAAATATTGTAGTTCGCACATTTTTATGTTTGAGATTACAAAAAGAAGTTTTATATGCTTTCTACAAGTGTTTCAGACAATTCTTTAATTTTTTTTTCCAAGAGCCATCTGGGAGATGCATGCAGCTTATTCAACTCTTTGAAATTATTCACAGAAGTAATTTGTTATTTCTTTTGCAGAGGGATACAAGAAATCTCCCCCTTTTCATTTTGATTGCTTCTTTTCCTTTATTATTATTCCCTTGTTGCACAGTTTTTTGAACTGCTACGAAATATAAAACCATTTTTATCACAAAAGAATATGCATAATGATATAAAACATATTTCAATTTATTTAGCCTTTTCTGGGATAAAGTCCAATTACAATCTTTAAAGTATACCCTAGCTGATATTACTCTTCCACAGAACTTTCAAGATAGGTTTTCTGATAAAGACTGATTTAAATATTGTATCTTGGCTTTTTGCTGATTTAAATGTTCTGCAAAATAGATGCACTATTGTCAGTTACTGCTGTGTAGTTACCACATATATTTCTGCTCAGTCTGTCTTTTTCATTTTTAATCATCTTATCTGTGCATTGAACACTTATATTTTCATGAAAATGAACTCTCTAAAGAACATCATATATATTTGTTTTTCATTCATGCTGTGTATTTTAATGACTTCAGATACTTAACGGTAAACACAGAACTTGAACCTAGTGAAGTACTTAGCCAGGTGATTAATTTTCAGCACTCAAAGCTGAGATATTTTGATGGAACAGTTCACAGGAGCATTTTTCCAGGCCCAGGCAAAACTGAACACTGTGAAACCCTGAGGCAAATTTAGGGGCCTTCTGAAGTTTGTAATGATGCCTAAAGATCTTAGGTATCAGCAACACTGAAAAGCTTCCCAGACTGAGAGAGATAGAGGTTGGTTCCTCTTGTAGTGTAGATTTTACCATGAGATGTATCCTGGGAGAGACAGGGTTTAGCATGGCTCAGGCAGAAACTTACAGCTAAGTATTAGGAGAATAATCTTCACTTACCAAAACCCATCTAAGCTTTTTATGTATTTAGGCTGACCCTAAACACAGAATTTTCAGCTGGTTCATACTGAGTTGGTTTTTCACTTACCCTCTTCCAAAGCTAAATATTTCCTTCTGTTCATTAATTTCTTTTTCTTGTGCATTTGTATAAAAACACCATAGGTGCCCAACTGTTCTTCTGTTCTTTTATCAAACTGGATTGCTTGATTCATTGTATACATTTCCTGCCACATATAAAGAGCTACTCTGAACATGTTCTATTCACTGTCACTGCAATAACTAAGCCTACCAACGTTAAACTTGAGATTAACAAGTGTAAAATCAATGTCTCCTTAAAGAAATGTAGTAATATCTTCTTGTTTCATTTCTCATAGAAAAGTAGTTCTGGTAGATCAGTCTTATCCTCTTTCAGATTCATGACTGTGTATTGAAAAAAACTTCTGCGTACTTTTTGTTCCCACCTATGGAAGAACTGAACCCCAGGGTTTTACAGAACCAAGGATGTGGAGCAAGCCTTGTGAACTTCACATTTGTACATACACTTATTTCTTTAAGAATTGTGTTTCCTTCCTCCAAAGCATCATCAGGCAGCATCTAATGATGGAGTCAGGTTGTCACCCTGCCTGCTTCTTGTCTCTCTTCCACACCCTCATTTTCGGCTGAAGATCTGCATGAGGATGACAGCTCCCTCTCCCACTATCCTTGCTCCTTTGCTTTCCTGCTCTGGAGGTCGAGAGGAGTCCTTGTATGTGGTACAGTTCAGTAAGGGTTGTGGCTCTATTCACACCAGTCTGTCACCATCATTTCTGTGTATTTGCAAATCTTCTGTATTGAAAATATTAGTGCTGAGGTAACACAACAAGAATGAAGGCATTACTGTCGTGTTTGCAGCTGTCCCTCAGCTTCTCCTCTGCAGTGAAACTGTGGCATATTTGCAGTAAACTGAAGGAGACTCCCAGGTATGAAGAGAATTCCAATTTTTTTTACAATATGAGTTTATTCAATGATGTCTGTCTATTTGCTTCATATTTCTTTGTATTTTTCTGTCACCCTCCTCAAATTCCTTTCTTTCTTGCTTGCCAGATGCATGGCATAGTCTCTAAACCACAGAAAAGACGACTCATTGCAGTCACACTGCATTTCTCTCCCCTTGATTCCTGCCCAAACAACAGCAAGTACTTTAAACCAAATTGAAGCTTTTAGGTTTTCTCTTCAAATTTTTGAAGATACTCTTCTCTATTTACTGTTAATGAAGTTCCTTCATTTATGGTTAGGGCCTCTTTTTTTAAGTGTGAAACTATTTTTTTTCTCAATGTCATTAAATCTGCAAAAGTTCAGATGCATACCTAAAAAGTCTTATTACTGGAAACAGCATTTCAGAACAGTCCTTAACTAAAAGGACTTCTGCTTGAAACACTTTCATGCTTCTGCTTGAAATAGCTGAGATGGACATAAAACTGTTTTCTTGATCCAGAAAGAATTCCAGCAGCAGCAACAACAGTTGTGTATCTGGAATTACAGATGCAAACTGAACACGGATATTCAACATCCGTGGTGATTTTTGCTGTTACACTATGGCTTTGAACTATATTTGTAGGGCTGCTGGTGCTCCTCAGGGGTTTGATATGCTAGTTTATGTCTTTAACTTTTCTTTTTTAAGGAAAGCATTATGAGAAATTCTATAACATGGATAAGAATTTCTTTATTTCTAGGAATAACTAGAATTGATTTAACAGTCCAGAAACACATATTTCTGAAATACTAGGAGAAATGGCTAAGACAAAAAAAAGAAGGACAGGCTGGTCCATTAATCTTTATTTTGTTGCTTAGCCTGGTAGATTGTTTTAGTGATTTAGTCTGCTAATTGCAACTAATCATGGAAAAGAAAGTCTACTAAAACAATAAAAAACCTACAATGCTTTGTTTTGTTGTCGACTGTCAGCCAGTACTTGGTAAGAGCTAAGGTGACAGCTATCAGTTCATTCTATTGCTCTTTGCTTTATTGTTACATAAATCTGGCTGGAAATGTTCTAGATGCTTTTCCTTTGCTAATATGTAATTTAAAGTGGGTCTTAATTGGTTTGTTGCTGAGTTTTCTGCTAGGAAAAGAATCTACTCTATCTGCTAAGGGACTATTTTTGTTCATTTAAAGCTTCCCCACCTGTCCTCCTTCTTCTGTACCTGAATTTTTCTGTAATAGAATAGAAAAAGTGTTTAGTTTCTGCTATTTTGGATTGTCTTGGGGTCCTGTGGAGCAGGTTCATAAAAGATGCATCCACTCTTCTTTCTTTGTTGTTTTCCCTTCTGCCCCTTCCCTGCTCCCACTCCAAATAATGCTTTTAAGAACATCAGTTAATATGATCCAAAGCTTGGCTTCCGAAGTCAGACAACAAAAAGAAAGTTTCCCTGAGTCTGTGAGCCTGGGTCATTTATGGAGCTAAGTAATTTTGCTAATATTAATATCCAATGAGCTGAAAATATTCTTTGAATGCTCAGGATTCACTCTGTCAGGAGGCAGAAATCATCCCGAGTGACTAGCTGGGATTAGTCACGGCAATTACAAACAGTGCTAGGGATTAGCAAAGGTGAAGCATTTTAAAGCACTCAGTCAACTCATGTATACATATTGATGCCTTGCATAAAATTAGTCTTGAACACAAACTTATCTATAAAATGGAGAACCTGTTTGTTTGTAATTTCCCAGAAAGCAACAAAAGGATCATTTAAAAAAAAAAAAAAATTGAAATAGCCCCTCTGTTTTTTCTGGGTTGTACATGTTTTTTTGGATGAGCTTTGGTTATACAGTTCTAAAAATCATCATGTTCAGTAATTCATGTACAGTTTTATGTACACCCCCAGTACAAAACAGGCTTGTTTGTTGTCTTTATAACATTTACATGAAATGTGAATGGTGATATTTATGGAAATCACAGAAACATTCATTTAGACAGATGTAAATTCACTTACAGTCTTTCAAAAATTAAAATACTTTCAGGTCACAGTGGTGCCAATAATAGCTTTACTGTAAATTATTCTGAATAATTCATAAGCAGGAGAATGACATTCTGACACTTACCTAATCTAGCCTAGAAGATTAGGATCAAATAGGAAACCTGATGATTTGCATTAGGTGTTTGTAATAGGACAGAATTGAAGACACAGGGACTCAGGGCTCCTCTCCAGTCATTCTGCCAGCGGGTGCTTCAACTCTGCTTGCAGATGCAAGGTCATTATCACTGAGTCACAGAACAAGATGCTGTTGTAGACCCAGCTGAGGTTATGAAAAGGAACTGGATGTTCTGTGAAAGAAGGTTTGTGAAGTAAAGATTGTATAAGCACAGCTGTGAGGTGATCCAAGCTTGGGAAAGAGGCTTAGGGTTTCCATTTAGTGGTTGCAAAGGCTGCCTAGAGTTTTAACTGTGATCCTCAGGTGATATGGTATAAATGTGATTGCTTGGATCCATATGAGAAGAAACCTTTTCTTCCTGTTGCTTCCCAGCAATTTGCAATATGTGAGTAGTTTGAGGTCTTTTTTTTTTTTTTCTGCAGTTCAGGTAAGTGTGAAATGGAGTAAATGTGTATTCATTTTGTTTGATGCACTCTCTCATTCTGGTGTTTCTGTGATTATGGAAGGTGTGGGGTTTTATGGGATGTGAACAGCATATCTTTGGGTTTGCTGGTAACTTATAAGCTTCAAATATATTAAAATGTGTCTTTGGAATAAAGTTACACAGTAATTAACTTGGATATCAGTGTCATAGATTAAAATAGGTTGCTTTTCTCCCCCATTGTGCTCTGGAGTTGTGCAGGACCTTTTTCTTACTACCCTTGCCTCTATCACAGTGATCTTTCCTGGCAGGTCACATAGTGTATCCTTATCTGTGTACCTTAAGCGCTGCATGATTTAATTTGATTTATGTGTCTTCCACTGTTGTTAATTAAACTAAAACCTACACCTAAGCTTCACAACAGCTTTGCTGTTTTAATATCCAACTTTTCTTCTGCTCTGTCCCTAACCAGAGCAACTGAATGCCCTAAGGAAAAATAAACAATCTCAGCCTTTATAGGACTGATTTTTATTTGAAAATTGTCAGAGCACAAAATACTGCCTGTGCTGTTATAATAAGCCATGCAGGAGGAGGCAGATCTTGGCTCCAGGGAAGACCAACCTATTTAATAGAAAGATTGGCTACCCAAGGAAGCCATTTTTTAAGCAGATTGAGGTCGCAGTGATCTGCAGGGATATGTGTGTTAGAACTAATAAGTTATCGCTGTACCCATGATGCTTCCCTCCTGATTGTTTTGTTTTAATTCCAGCAAAAGCCATGGAAAGGTCCCCCAACAGCTTTCTGTTTCTGACCTGCTGGGTTTATGGCCCCAGGTAGCCAAACACTTCTAGCTACTCATTTTATAATATATCACCGACAGCTTGGAAGCGAGGACGAAACTTGAAAGTTGTGAAGCTCGAGAGATGAAAAGAGGGTGGCAAAGATGAAAAGCTCGTTAGAATTATTTCTTTTTCTCCTCCACTCAGCCTAAGTGAGTAATTGCAACCCAGCCAAGTTTATGCAATGCAAATGATTTGTCTCTACAGCAGACAGCTGCTGTCTTCATGCTCCTATGGTGGTTACACATGTCCACTCATGACGTTCTTGGACTCCGTTAAATTTGCCTTGAGCATCACTGAATATACCCTTCCATGATGTTACCTGGGTCCAGCCTATATTTTATTTCCTGCCTTTTAAATCAGCAGGAACTTTCAGGATTTTAAACAGAAACAGGAATGTGGCCACCTGGTAGTGAAACAAACAATTGTTAATAAAACACATCCCCTCAGGCAACTCCTTGGAATCATGTACATTATTTCTGCTTCCTAGTTGAGAGGTGCAGCATTACCATGATGAGTTCTAAATTATTTCATTAAGTTTTCTTCACTCCCTGTTCAATCTTTAAAAAATTAATTACCAATTCCTCATTCTGTCAATTAGTGAAAACCTACATAAATTATAAGAAAGAGCTACTCAAGTCATGATGATTTTTTCAAAGAGTTCTATTATTATATAAAACTACTCTAAAAAATTTGCTGTGTTTAAGTAAATGATACGGCTTTTTCTCATGAAATGTGTTAAATAAAATTATTAAAAAGGACTCATTTTTAAAACCCATAAAAGTCCTGTCTACTTTATTTACTGGAGTGCCAGGCAATGATATTGGTCAGATGACAGTGTTATGTGGGCCATAGAAAACACAGAATGCCTTGGTGTTGTTCTTAAATAGGACTGTTACTGAAAAAATACTTTGTGGGTATTTTTTTTTAATTTGTTTTCATGTTAAAATGGACTTCATGTTTCAGTAAAATTAGAATGGGAAGGATTGTGTCATTTCTTAAGCAAGGAAACCTTTAAGTGTGTGTGGCCATATGGAACACTGACTAATAAAATAGGAAATATGCCTACTTATTTTGGTAAGGGATTCCCCTTCTTCCCCCAGAGCTTCTCCAAGCTGCATGGGCTTTGCTGTTGTAAGAGGAAAAATGGGATAGTCTTTAGTATTGTGTCTAACACCAGATACTGGGGTTTTGAATCAATGCTTGTTCAACCATGTAAAGTCCCCATGGATCAGATTTAAAAGGGTATTGACATGGTACAAATAAAGTGGTTAAGAAAAGGCAGTGCTTAACTGCAATCATCAACAACAAGCCCACCAAAGAATTTCAGCTTGTCAGTTTTCTTGTGTATTGTAGCTGTTTATAATCTATAAACATATAACTTCTTTTTTTAAATTATATCCCTGTATGGTGGGGTTTAAAAGGGTGTTGTGTATATTAGTTCAGAAAGGACTTCTGATCCAAAAGTTGTAGAAAAAGGGGTATTAGATGACATGCTAATAAAACCTAGTGTGCTTTCCTGTAGGAAATCCCCATAGGATTGTGTTTATAAAATTCCCGTGTTGAAGTCAAAGAAAATAAATACAGGAATTCTATGTGGTGTATTTCTGAGGGTTATTCTGCAGTCTTAGAGACAAACTAAATGTACTTCACTCACCAGTATATCAGCTGTGTCCTACTAGAAGCTTTAGGGCTTTTGTTTTTGCTCACTAGTCTTTTAAATGTTACTGAGACATCAAAATAATCCCAACTCTTTTCGTGGCTGTCTCAGCTTAGGCTCTCTGTCCCTTCTTAAGGGAACCATTATTCCTTCAGTTCCTGTTCAAGGAAGTTTAAAAGCCACCTTGACTTGGTAGGCTCTCCATCACTGCAGTCCCTGTACCCAGAATGACTGTCCTGTGATACATAAACCATTATACCAACGATCTGGTATGAAAGTTTTGTGTGTATAATTTGTGTATGACACAAATTTGGGGGTTGGGAGGAAAGTAGGCCAAGTTAAAGGTGTGCCTGCTTGGATATATATTCACCTGCTTTTCTTATAAAGCAGGCAAGTAGCTAATTTTCACTTATTACTGCCATAGAGATTTTAAGTCCCTTTTATCTGATCCCTTTAAAGTCTTTTTAGTGGCTCGGAATGGTGACAGCATTCAGGGCTCCCTTTAAATTAGCAGAATCATGATTGTTTCTGTCAGATATGGACCTGTGCTGTATGTAAAATTAGAACTGCATATGTACATCTCCAACCTGACTGCACTGCTTTGTTCAGGGCTGTGAGATCTTCTCAGTCAGTCATTACTATTTATGTAACACCTTGAAGAGTTTTACAAATGAGGGCAAACTGAAGTTAAACAACCTTATTTGATTTGAATTGTGTCAGGGAGCCCTGAGAGGAGAAGAATGGAATAGAACTATGAAAACACAGGTCTCTTTTTCATCTTAATCCTTTTATTCCTTTTAGATTAGTGGAAAATCAAAAGGGAGTGAAGATCCTTGTTATAAGGAAAAGGGAAAGACTGTAGGGATGATATGTTCCCATGCTGCAGAATATGAGTTGTTGTCACTTGGACTACATGAGATTTAATGTTTACCCCCTTTTCAAGTCAACAGAAATTTGGGGTCTAGTTTTATTTTCCATCATCAGACAGTAATTCCATCTTTGACTTCTGTCTGCTTGGAAAAAAATAAGGAATAAATATCAGTTTAATAGGGATTAGGTAGAGAGTTTGGGAGTGTTGTGAAGTACAATTGTAATTGTATGCATCTAAAATAGTAGTTGGTTTGGCACTTCCATGTGCCATCAAAGTTGCCAAGTATGCAGAAGTACTAAATTCTCAAGGGTTTATCTTGAATCTGGTTATCTATGGTGTTTCCATGAAAACAACATATAAACTTAGAAAAAAACATGTTTTCCATGAAAACAGTGATTTAAACTTAGACTGCAGGAAACAAAACTGAGAAATAAAGGCCACTATAACCACATGGTGTTCTTGTATAATCATAAATTCAATGTAATGGTAATTAAAGACAACCAATTGTTTGTATTTTGGCTCATTAGCTTTAAATAAATAGCATAATAAATACTGGTCCTCTGTATTATTGTCAAATATAACTTCTCTGTGTGCCCCTTAGGATAAATACCACTATTTGGGAGTGCTACCACATTAGATCAAAATAGCCAGCAGAAGGCTTACTTTTCTGTAACAACTTAATATGCAGGTAGTGAGAATTTTGGTTGAACTGATTGTACTTTCATTAGCTCAGGTGTAGCAAAGCTTAAAATAATTGAATATGAGACGGGTCAGTGTGATGAGATCTTCTGTTGAGGTAGCACATAAGATCCCTCATCTTTCTGAGGAAGAAAGGGCAACTCATATTTTCTGAAAGTGAAAAAAATCCCCAAATGATTATCCAAATCCCATTGCTCTAAAACTTTTGTGTGTGAGTTATTAAAAAATTGTCCTGGTCTTATAACATTTTATAATGTTATAAGATGCTCAAAAAGAAAGCACACTGTTATACTATGTGATAATATTACAGCATGTGGGCTTGATTAAAACAAACAAACACACAAGAAAACATAAAACCCCACAAAAACCCCCAAACTTCATGGAACTTTCAAGGCATATTATTTCAAAAGTTATTTAGTTATTACATAAAGTGAAGTATTAAGGCTTTACATCTTCTAATAAATAAAACACAGGTATATTAAAAACATCTTAATCAGCTATTCCCTTATAAATTTAAAATGGTAATTCGTTGCCTGGACTCCTGTATCTGTTTGTGTTAAGAAAAATAGAACTGTTATATAACTGTTTAACTCTTTTTACTGCAGCACCACTTACAGGAATAACAGGAATATTTGTGCATTGTGCACTAAAAAAAAAAAACCTCTCTCTTACTCTCATGCACACTTATTCTATATTAGAAAGGAGAGTTTATTTTATCTTCTTGTGATAATAGATTATTTTATTCAAGGAGCAGAGGATGTTAGTCCAGTGTTCTAACTCTGTCTTTATCTGTTACGAGGTAAAAGTCATAGATGTATCTCTTGGTTTCTACCATTGGGTTTTGTAGGGGGTGATATGGTTTGAAATGGTGGCTTAAAATTAAATGACAGATACAGGTATGGGTTCATATATGGGCTCTTTCTGTCCCACTTTCTGCCATATGGCTCCTTATTTGTAGTCCCTGACTTGTCTTTTCCAAGAGATATTCCAGGTGATCACATAGGAAGGGAGACTGCTCTGGGTTCCTGCTGACAGAGAGAAGAAGGGGACAGGCTAATAAGCTTGTGATCATGACCAAAATTGCAATACCTTTGCATGCATGCTGTAGTGTTTGAGAGGGCTGAATTATATTGGAATGCTGTGAGCATACAGGACAGAGGTCAAAGTATAAATTAGGTGAAATGAGCTCTATAAGGATCCCTCAAGGCCCTATAACTGGCTTAAATGAACAAATCCCTCTAAACACGACATCTGAAGGAGCTGTTAGAGTTTGTTTAGTGCTTCTCATTAGTCTGTTTTATGGCATTCATGGAAAAAAATATCCTGGTTCCATCATCCCATGGAGGTTTTAAAGCATAAAGTTAACTATGGTTCCAGTAGAAGCACGTCTGGGATAATGACAGTGATCAGAAATAGATCATTGAGCTTATTTATATCTGCTTTCTTAATAATCAAGGGTAAAAATAATACACAAGGATTTACCTGTCATAAACATCAACAATGCAGGAAGAGAGCTGTCCGGGAGGGGTGGGACTATCATAAGCAGGTCAGAATCAAGAGCTACACAAATAAGGGCATACAATCAAAGCTGGGAAGAATTCAAAACTTGGTTAAACTGGCAAAATTGATTTACTTGCTTCAAAGTAGTTTTTAAAACATAATCACTGTTTCTGTCCTTGGGATCACCACAAGGCTTTCCTTTCCAGCTGTGTGAAATGAGTATGTCACCTAAACAATTTGCCCAAGCCTGTGCAGTATGACAATCAGCCTTTCTTTGAGTCAATGTTTAGTTAATGTGTTGTGTTATGACAAAACCCCTCTATTTTTTGGATGGCGCTTGATAGACTGTTTCTAATCTGCATTTTGGTAATCACTTTTCTGGTATGTTTTCTCTAAGCTAATTTAAAAATGAGTCAAGGTTCTGTGTTTCAGTAAACTTTTAATGAGTGCAATGTGGTGAGAGTTTGCTTAGGGACTAATCAGGGATAGCGGACAAAACAAAATATGAACATCTCTCCCGTGCACTTTAAAAATTTAAATGAAATTAGGCAGGCTACATAATCCTTGAAGCAAGATACTTATGATATGGGTAATGAAGAATATTTTTAAAGTCCAAATGTTTAAACGAAACAAACTGTAAACTGTATTTAAAAAGTGCATGAAAATTCCCATTTCTTGAATGTGTCCGTTCCAAGCATTAAACAGGGAGTTAAAAGTGAGTAGTTGTGTTTCCCAGAGCTGTTGTTGAACATTAGAAAGAAAAAACAAATGTGGGAGGAATCCACTGTGTTGACAGGATAAATGCTTGATGAATGCTGATGAATAGATTAACAAAAATATGCAAAAGTCCTCAGAACACTGTATTGCTGTAGTGGAATGCTCTTACACTTCAGTTTCCTCTTTCCATTTTTGTGGCATCTTTAACATCTAATGAAAGTTTAATATGTAATGAAAGCCAAGTAATTAAAAATAGGGCTAAGCAGAGACAAATAATCACTTATTCTTCCACACTGAGCCTAGTGACATTCAATAACAGTGGTTGGCTCATAACTGGATGATAAATCCTCTTGATGGGGACTCTTCTAAGTGTTGTTTCTCCTGTTTAGCAGCCTCTGCCTCTTACTGTGTTACACATGGGAGGCTGGGAAGTGAACCAGCTCCTCTTGTTTCAGCATTACCTGGTTGTGACACTGTTAGCTTTTCCTTTTATGGAGTCTGCTGTGCTGGCAAAGCTGGGAATTGAGATACTGCCCTCGGTATTGGGGAGGTGATGCAGGAGTCTTCTCTAATTATTTCAGGATGTCTCTGTGGCAGAGTTTATTCTCAGTTCCATGTCCTGCCTGGTATGGGCATGCTCCAGTTCTCCAGGCAGAGGCATAACAATGTCCTAGAGATAATGAAGTTCTAAATTGGGGTGAAAAGCCAGGAAGTCTAATGTGAATTAACAATGAAACAAGAATCCAATGCCAATGAAATCCTTTATTTTGTTTGCTTCTTGTATTTTATTTTTTGGTTTTTTTGAGGGGAGGGTGTGGTTTGGTTTTGTTTTTTTTTTTTTTTGTTTGTTTGTTTTTTTTTTTTTTTGGTTTTTTTTTTTTTTTTTTTTTTCTTAAACTTGGGAATACTGTCATGCTTTCCTTTTAGCATGTTCAGGATAGTCTTATTTAGGTTGTCCCCTTCTTGTTGAGCCCATCTGTTACACTGTCCTGTAGGACCCTGGAATTTCATTGCACCGTAGAGCAGAATTTTAAACAAGGTCCAGAAACAAACTTTTCTGGCTAAAACCAAAGTAAAATCAAAGTGCTGAGACCCTGTTGCAAGTCATAATGAAACAAGTCCAAAATATAAAAATTTAAAATTGCAACGAGTAAAGATTGATGAGCTGGTGCAGTGTCTAGGTATGGGCAAATGCACGTGTGTTCAGCTGTTTCTGTGCCCTTTGCATAGGGGATGACCTGTGGAGATGGTTCAGAGCAACCACATAATTCTACAACTTTGTTCTTTCAAGCAAAACAATTATTCATTAATTAAACCATTTAATGAATAACTAATCAGTCTTGCATTTTTTAGTAACTGAGCATGTTTCATGTACTGGAAAATCACACCGGAAAGCATCAGATAAGTGAGTGTCTCTTTTAACTGTTTATTGACAGGATAAAGATATTTACAGAAGAACTTAAGACAGCATTGTAGTTGGATACGAAGTAAATAGAATCTAATAGTTTTTCTGGAAATGATGTTTTATTCAGGAAGAAAAGAAACTCAGTTTTTCTTTGAGGAGAAATAGTAAAATATTGGCACTGAAAAACAATATTTTCTGGAAAGCTGCTGCTGGTAGTTCATATTGCAGGAATATTTTTCCAACTAGGTTGTATACATTAATGTGTATACGTCGATTTTCTTTTCCCAAGAAAATCTGTATCTGCATATTGGTCAGAAATATTTTCCTTGAAAATGTCATCGTGATAGGGTGTAGATATTTCCTTGTTTTAGCTGAAATTTCAGTTTGCTTTTGTTTCTATTCTGAAAGCTTTCATTCTGCAAATATTCCAAATGGATGGAGCTGCCCCAAAAAGCTTTTGAAGATGGATATATGTGTTTGATGTATGTCTGCAATAAAACAAGATGTCAAAAACATGTTCTGGGTGGGGGGAGGAGGGAAGTGTAGATGAAGTTTGGAGTATCTTAAAATTGTCAAAATGTAATTCTGATGGAAGGACCTAACTATAGGCCTTTTTTTTTTTTTTTTTTTTCTAAATTGCAAATATGATCGGCCTTCAACAGGGGCAAGCATATGGATCTCTATTGACTGCAAAAATTTCAGCATTGCTCTCTGGCACTCCAGTTGTCTCAAAGATTTTCAGGAACCCATTTGTCACTACACTGGGTGATGACAGACCAAACCTATTTGTCATTGTGAGTGACAAATAATGTGCACCACTAGGGACTTCTTGGCTGTATTTCATTTGTAAATCACAAAAGCAATAAGGCGTATTTGAAATTCCCCACAAAGAGTGAATGAAGGACTTGCTACACATTTTATTTTTATGCTGCACGATGGTAATTCCATATAATAAGAATAATTGCAAATAAAAAGGTTTGCAGCTTTTTTTTTTTTATTCAGAGTTTGCAAACTATGGTCATAAATCTTCTGAGGAAAATGTAGGACTGAGCTTTCTTACTCTGAATTAAGACACTGAAAAAAAACCCCAGAAAGCTATATTTTCTAGCCACTGGCATTAAATTGCCAGAAGGTTACTCCTAGTACTTATTGACCTAAAAAAATCTGACCATGAGAAGTAATATTGTAGTATCCCATGTTTGAAGAACAGAAAACTTACAGAAGGGGCAAATTAGGTCTCAAAGCAGTAAGGGCTGCACTGGTTATACCACACAACAGACTTGTCTGCTTTGTGAAGTGTGAGGCTCTATCAGAGATCAGAGACATTGCTGGCTTTGTTCTGTTTGTTTATTTTTTAAATCATCTCACCCTCTATTCCAAACTCCTCAATGTCTTGGCATTGAATTTGGCTTTGATTCAGTTTTGTTTGTGAGATGGATTTTTTTTTTTTATTTGAAATATTTCTATATATAAAGACAAGCCTTGAATGAATCTGAAGAGTTTCTGTCCTTTATCTCTTTCTATTTAGCACATCTTGATTACATGAAACTCTTACATAATGTGGTTTAGCGGTATCATGACAATCACCCTACATTAAGTACAAATGCTTTTGTCCTGTTACAATTACTTGCACATTCATGGTAGAACATTGTCTGCCCTATATTGGTTTAAATGCAAAAAAATCCTCTTGCAAGTGCTGCACCATAGTAATATTGCCATAAGGAAAAGCCTGAAAGTCTACTTAAGCAGTTTTTCTGCATGCTTGATAAATGTTTCTCTCCTGAAGAATGTCATTCTGAAGTTCAAGTTCTTCAGCTCAATAACAGAGGTGGTCTGTTATTGAAATATATGATCAACTTTATGGTGATAATCTCAGTTGTTTAGGATTGCTACAAGACTATCATTTTATCACTAACATATCCTTCTATCTAAAGCATATTTACTGTTGGACATGTAACTATTCACTTGCTGGTTTAAGTAAATTACTAGTAAGAAAGAAGAAAGAACCAGCTTTCAAAGGAAGTGTTATATTCTTTTCAGAAGACAGTCTTTCCTTTAAGTTTTTTGTTTGTCTGTTTATTATATTTGGGAGTTTTTGTTTGTTTGTTTTGTTTGGGGGTTTTGTTTGTTTGTTTTTCCTATGACTCTTGGAAAGCATGAGGCCCTTTTCTGGGCTACAATTAGAAAGACAGAAAGGCTGTAGTTCTACAGAGAAAAAATTTTATCTTGGCTAACAATAAATCTTAGGGAAGGCCTTGTTTTATTTGCTTGTAGTATCTTATTAATTTGATCCTAAACTCACAATCATTCTACTAGCACAGTTAAACTGATACACTAGAGTTTCATCTTTTTCCCCTAGAATATGGTGCTGTAATGCTGCCTAAAGATGACACAATTTTTCCCCATTCTGATACAACAGAGTGTGCCTGGATAGAACTGAATAAAATAGAATCCCCGCACAGGGATTTCATTAGTTCCATTATTTATGGTTTAAAATACAATTATTGTTTTCCCAAATGTAGATCAGTACAAGGAGGGAGAGCCTTTATTTTGATAACTTTAAATGTATTTCCAGTTTAGTTACACTACATTGAGGAAACCAACTCCTAGTTAAAAATAGGATGTTTGTATAACAGGGCACCTTTTCTGTGAACACATGCTGCGTGGGAGCACTTATCTGCTTTTGGCATTCCACACTCCCTGCAGCCTGGGGCTTGACAGCTTTTGGAAGTCACAGGTAAGGGGAAAACAAGAAGAAAGCTGACTCTTGATTATTCCAGCAACAGTGGAATTAGAACTGTGGGGAGTCAGTGCTGAGGTCCACAATTGTGCATTTATTCAAAACGAGTTGTGACTGAGCAAGGGTTCCACAGAAAATCTGAGGGTGGCATATGATCTTTAGGAAAGGACTATTGATTCTCATTTTTAAATGATGTTGTGGTAATGTGTTGCCCATCCTTTCAAGAGTGGTTTTATTTTTTTCTTGATACTCAGAGCAATGAATGTATGAGAAAGACAGATGAATACTTGAAAGCATGCTTGGAGATGGGACTTTAAACCAATGTGTGCAATATTGGTACAGTGTGAAGATTCAATTAGGGTATAGATTTATATTATGAGAAATAGGAATTGATCCTCAAAACACAAGTGTTCCTTTTTCTTTTTTCATGTAAGTTTGAACAGAGGTAGGTGTTTATTGCCTAAAGTTGATCTGTAGCCTAACCACTAGCACTGCTCATCTTGCACTTAGAGAGGAAGCATTAATGCCAGAACAGAAACTGTCCTCTCACCAGAGGGAAAAAAAGAAACTGTTCCCTTTCTCAGAGATGTCCTACATTTAAGTGGCAAAAAAGTAAAAAGATTATGTGTTGAAGAGATAATTAAACAAGACATTGCAAGAAATAATTTAAAAAAATTGTTTGCACTGGACTTTCCTAAAACTCTTCCACAGAATTTGCTAGTGTTTATAGCATTACAATAGGAAAAAATAAAAAACAAAGAAAAAAAAAGCTTTAGTGTCCACGTTTTGAGAGAAGTACATGTTACAGCATATAAAGCTAATGGAAAATCAGATAACCTAGTAGTAAAAACAAAGCACATCTTCTAAGTCCACATGAAATGAAGGGTACATCTGTCTTAGAGTGATGAATTGCTTCATTTCTTTGTGAAATGTCTGCATTGCATTTAAATACTTCTATTAAATACTTTTAAAACAGTCTTTCATCAAACTGTAACTGCTCATGTGATACTGAAAGTGAAAGTACTGAGGAACTTGTAGGAGAAAACCAGAAATCTGAAATATAAGCTGTCAATAATGTTTCCATTCATTGCAAGTGACAAAGTCTTGGTTGCAAATGCAATAAATTAGAACTTAGAAGTTTCATACGAGTTTCCCCATTATTCCCTGAATCCAATAGGCAGGCTGTGAGAAAAACACTAATTAAAGGAATTGGTGGCTTTTTTCCAGCACTGAATTATGAGGTCATTACTACTTGTTAAAATACTTATCCCACTCAAATATTCATAATTATCTATTAGGTTTCTTGCAGATGGGGAGATTATGATAATACATCTAGCTCTTTTTATTAGGGGGTAGTTTTCATCAGTATTCCAGATTAGTCCATTTCTCCGAGCCATAGCCACATCAACATAAATCACCATTGCAAATGCTAAACATAAGTAAGTTCTCCATGGGAAGGACACTGCTGGTTTCTTTACTTCCAATAGTTTTTTATTCTGCATTACTTGCAGCACTTTGAAACCTGAAAATGCAATTTCTCTTGCTATTGATTTTTGTCCTTTCCCATTTAGTAAGCACTGAGGTAGATGGAGATCTATGCATGTACCTTTCCATGTGGTGGGCTTGGAATATGCTTTAACTTTTCAATATGATGCTTCTGCAACTTGGGACCCTGATCTCACCTGGGATGAGATGCTGGGATATTGGACCTGCTCTCCAGGAGCATCTCATTCAGTAGCCACCAAATCTTCTCGTGAAGAGAAAAGTAGGTGTATGAAATGTAAATGTTGAATCCAGGAGGAAGCAGGAGTGTCAACTTTTACAACAGAGAGTGATCTCTCAAAATAGATGAATTTGCTACAGAAGAGGTTTTTTTCTGTGGGAGAATAGTGAGTAAGCAGTTGGTTTAGAGAGGAAGTGGGAGAGAAGGTGGAAGAGCATTGATAAACATAAAGACAAAATATGAATTCCTCAACACTTAAAACCTTTTGAGGTCAACTGAGAACCTAAGTTGAGGAAATGGACTTCTAATGAATGTACTGAAGGAGGCAGAGCTCTGCAGCACTGCAGTTGACTCTAAGATGGTTAAGTGCATATTCTTTACACACCCTTTGGATGTCTAATTCCCATAGACTCTCTGAGAGTCACTTGAAGGAGATTAAAGGTGCACAAGTTTGTAATTTCATAGCTTTAGATCTATGTTAAAATTCAACCTTAATATTATTTCCTCATATGAAAAATTTAGTTCTATTTATTTATAGGTTTCTCTTAACTGAAACACCTCTATCAGCATGAAGAGTTTTCTGTTAAATGCTTTGGTCAAGCAGCAGAACTAATAAACATCACTATGCTTACAGTGCTCGAGTGTGGGGTGGATACTCTTTCATCCATCTGAACAACATGGTAATTAAAGGATTTTTCCAGTCTGGGACAAGGTTTGTGGCATAGCTGAAGTATTTCCATCTTGTTAAAGTTTTGGTCGAATGAATGTATGATTTCTAGATTGAAATTAAAAGCAAGTGAAACTAAAACTATAAAATAAGTAGTTTGATATCTCTATTCCAAGGTAGAATAGTGTTTTTGCTGTAATATTCATACCTTTTCACTTGTTCAGAGAGAGGCAAAGAGCAGAAGTTACTTGTGCCAGGTGGGATGAGCAGGAGAGAAATTGGTCTGCTAAGGACAAAGAAATGGAAAGAGGTTTGAAGCTGATCCTATCAGGTTAATGGCAGTGTAATGTGACATTCCCCTGAGAATTTCCTGTGAGAAAAATAACTAATGCCCTAGCAGGACTGTCACAACAGCAACCACAGAAAATACCATGGGAATAGGAGAAAGAGGTAGTAGTTAACAAGAGGAGCAGGGGGAGATCACAACTACTACTTGATAGCTTTGATTGGAAAGTGTCAATTGCTGTAAATTATTGAAGGTCAGGTATTTTTGTGAAGAAAATGGAAGTCCAGGGTGATTACTCCTTGCAGATCCAAATGTGGTACTGCTAGAGAGAAAATACAGGTTTTAATCAAATTCGGTCTTGCAATATAAATACATTTCACAGAAGAAATATAAAACTTAGTTTGGAAATGTACTTCCTGCTTGTGGGGTTTTGTTCTGGGTTTTAGGGGTCCTTTTTGAGCTTAGTGAGGCTGAGTATTAAATTTTCCCTCCTTCAGTCTACCCGAGGGCAGTCAGGGAGGAAAACATCTGCTAGATAGGACTAGTACATGGTCTGATGAATGTTAGACATCTATAGGAACGATGAGCTACACTGACAATCCTTGTTTAGTCTCAACAACAGCAAAAACTGTTTTGAATAAAATAGTGTAAAGGGACTGTATTAAAAAAAAAAAGTTGTTTTGTTTTGTTTTTTTCCCCCGTTGCTGCTATTGTTCCCAGATAGCAAAATATTAAAATGCTACATGGACCTTTGTCAGCCAGGTCAACTCTCAGTCATGGAGAACAGTTACTGATTTCCATCAGGCAAGTGTATAGTTTTGTGTTCAGTAAAGGGAACAAAGATTACACTCCACAGCTTTCATTTCTTAAATGGGAAAATTACTTCTATTTCTCAAGGTTCATTGTGGAGTTTAACAAATAGCAAATACATTTACAAAAATACTTTAATACCATAAGAATTGGACACTACATTTTTCTCTCCTTTCTGGGCTAAACAGTGGCATGAGATGGACGTGGAATATGTAATTCTAGCCCCTATGACATAAGACACATAGAGTCAAAATAAAATGTTTAGTGAGTTAGTTCCCTGTGATTTTTCATGAATCTATAGTCTAACACCTCTCACTCAAATTCTAAGTATATGTGTCTAGTTGTGGCATTTGACTATAAAGTGGGATGAGGATTCATGATTAGATATAGAGAAATGGCAGAGAACCAAAATCAACAAAACTTGGGTTAATGTCATGCAGAACAAAATTTCTTGATGGATGCTGGCCTGTGTCACTTGGTCTAATCCAGTCTCTTTTTTTCCCATCTCAAGGCTGCAGACTGCCAAAACTAAAGGTACTGCCTGCAGTGGTTTGCATGGAAAGCCACAGCGTCTCTTGGATAACTGAGACTTTATGGCATGGGAAAATGTTTTTCACCCTTGGCAGTTGGTTATAAAACCTCTGCACATGATCTCCCCCTTCAGTGTTATTGCAGGTACTTAAGTACCTCTTTAGAAAGCAGAGGGGTATAAAATGGAATTGGGAACTGTAGCAGATACCAAGGTATTCTAACCTGTCGAAGTTAAAACCTCAACTAATCAGGTTCACATGTATGTGCCTGGATTTTATGGGTTCTGAAAGCACCTGGAGTGCACACCCACACACTTTTAAAGACAGCTGAAGTGTAAAATGGTAACAAAGTGATGCCCCCTGCCCAACTATTTTAAAACTTATTGCCTAGGGGTGGATACAGAGTCAAAGTACTCAGAATCAACTTCCAGCATTACAAATATAGATTCTGATTAGAAGTAGCTTCTCTGGTACTGACCTTGCTGTAACTATTACTGCAACAGGTGCTAAAAAAGAGGAAGTGTTTGTTAGACTTTAATTTTCTGCAATTAAGCCTTTTTATGTTTGTTTGCTTTGTCTGAGATTGGGTTTTGTGGGTGTTTTTTGTTAGTGCAGGGGGTTCTGTGGGTTTTTTGGGGTGTTGTTTTTTGTTTTGTTTGGGGGTGGGTTTTTGTGTGTTTTTTCCATTTTTTTTTCCTTCTGCATTAAAGTGACTAGTTTAAGATAGTCACCTTGATGAAATAATTTACTTGAGTGCTGTTTGAACAAACTTTAAAAAAAACAAGGAGACGTTCTAGGATCAGAAATACAGCATTGTTACTCTTGAGTTTATAAAGCCAAGGTAGAAGACCTCAAAATGCATTAAAGATGCAGATTAGTTTCTCCACAATATTGTTAAGGCATTGTTCTTTGACTTTTGACAGCTTGGTGTTAACTTTAGGATTTATTCTTTGTTTTTCGAACCATGTGACTTGAGAAAAAGAAAAATTCTGTTTAGAAAGCTGACCTCATATAGGTAAGCATTTTTAAACATCAGATTTATTGGATAGATTTTTTTTATATTTCAGGTCTAAAAACAAATACCTACATATAAATATATTAAAAAAATATAAATACCAAAAAAGATTAATGGTACATTCATGTAGCTTGGTCGTTTAGCAGAAGAGAAACTGAACTGCAATTGTACTTGCAATCAGAGTCAGGTGGATAGTCTTGGGATTCAGATGGAGTTATGTTTAGGTTTTGCTGTTCAGTGTCCCTCTGATCCATTGCTTATCACTAAAGCTTTCAGAAGACAGGAAGTTTAACTTAAAATGAGACATGAAATTATAAGAACTGTGGTTAAAATGGAGGCATGTTCGTTCTAATTCCTGACCAGTACAAATCATAACGTAGGGATTTTTCACTTTAAGAAGTGGGATGGGGCAGAAAACAAGACAAAGATTGACTAAATAATAACAGTAATCTGCTGCACAAGAGTGAGAGATAACTGCTAAAAAGTATTCATAGAATTTCCCTGGGTTTTTGGAAAGCTTGTAGGATATGATTTCTGGTGGGTGGTGTTCATAGTTATGAAAGCAGTTGTGGAAGCTATTAGACTGTTTGCTTATATGATGAGCATTTATGTATCTGTGGTTTCCGTGAAAATTCCTCTCTCGTACAAAAGATCTTTTCTGGATGGCCTCTCTCCCATAATTTTCAGAAAAGAAGGATTGGATTTTATTACTTTTTCCAAAATTAATATTTTTTAATTATTTTTGTTTTCCAGATGAAAAACTCTTAGAAAGTTTCCCACTAAATCTGTTATAAGAAAAATTCAGTTACAATAAAATTCTCTGGTGAAATTAACTGTTGCATTTGGCATTTGGATTTGGCAGCTGCCACATTGAATTTTGCTAGGATTGTGTGCCTCTCATTCAGTTTGTGTTTTTAGATCATCATGCTTCTAGACATATTAACATTACTTTTCCCCTCCCTATTATTTTTTTATTTCTTTGAAATCCATGAAGCATATCTCACCACACACAACCCAAACATGTTTTTGAGTTAGCAAGAATGAACTCAAGCAAGTGAAACACCCTCTATAGCTCTAAGTAAAATGGCAGAAGCCGTTACTCCGGGGGGAAAAAGAACTCCCAAAAGAAGGAGATGCTTGATGTACAAAACAGTATGGTCTGACACCTAATACATTGAAATGTCTGTGTTTTAAGAAGCCTGTCTCAAAATAATAGTTGGCAGGCTCAGGAGAGGCAGGACTGTTCCATTTAGCACACTGCTAGAGCACTTTGGTGGCAGAGTGGTGCACAGCCCATGGCTCCTTTGAGGTTTGTTCTCCTTCGGACAGTGGTCAGTCTGTTGGCTGTGAACACCTTTATTAAGGCACATAGAATTATATACCAGACCAGCTGAAGGTCTGGCCATAGGGCATCCAGGATGTGCAGGTTCTTTGCACCGAAATTTAAGGTTTGTGACCTCATCATGTATAAGCTTGGGATCTTGGACTTTTTTCAATTATGCTGTAAGCCACTATAACTCTAATTGCCATTGTGGAGAAATGTATCAAATAACTCAGCTACTTGGACGGCACACAGTTTAGAATTTATTAGCTGCTGCTCTGATCCTAATTTAGTGGCATAGTCTCATCTCACTGAAAGTATAATTGCCATTATTGAGTAATCATTTTGATAGGTTATTCCATTTTCTGCCCTGTTTATCTTCTGTTCTTAAGTGTCTCGCTTTCCCCTTTCAACATTGCCATCTCAATCTGAGCTCCTTCTCACTAATTCTCAGTATTTTCCAGTCTTTTTTAATGGCATAATCAGTGCTTGATAACATCTGTATGTCTTCTGCAATTCTGCCAAATTGGCTGTTATGAAGAGACTGGTATTGCAACTTGCCTTCTGAGCTCCAGTGTTTTTTGACGCGTGGGGTTTTTTTGTCTTCCAGCCCTTTTTTTGCTCAGTTTGGTCCCATACAATAAGATTGCTTTTATATTTAAACCAATTGCCCACTGAAAAAGTTAGATTTCTGAATATATGGATAGATAGAAGTTGTATTTCTTTTTGTGTAGTATAACCTGCTTTAAAATGCCTTATTTTTCCAGGTGACTGTGCCTAGCTGGTTTGCTTCAGCTGCCTGTAGTTCTTCAAGAAATGGTGGGTTGGAATGAAAACATTGGATGGTGAGGCTAGGAATGTCTGATCCAAAGGGAATTAATTAAACAGGATTATTATTCTAATTCCAATGCTTTCATTACTGTACTAAAAAAAAAAGTATTGTTTGCACATTTTTAAAAACTCATGTCCATTGTTCCCTCATAGTAGCTGCAAGAGACTGTAGTCACATTTTTTCATTTCTGTGATTCTACTTCTTTCCTTCCTGGTTTGCTTATTTGACAACTTTTTTTCTCCATGTCACAGTTCTTTTAATCTTGTGGAGGTATATAACAACTTTTAGCCAGTCAAAGATTATTTCTATTTGGCTTCTCTATTTCTATTTTCCCACTTACTGAAGGTATTTATGTAATGTAAATCCCTCCTCCAGTGAACAACAAGTAATTTTTGTGTCCTACTTTGGATCTGACTTTCCATTCTGTTAGGAAAAGGGGGAAAAACAACAACAAAAATAAATCAAAGAGGGAATCTAATTGTTTGCATGAATGGCAAAAGAGGTTTTTTAAAAGCACTCTTTAAGTCATCACAACATGACACCTCTCACTGTGGACATGCTTAGGAAAATTGTAAAGAACTACAGGAAAACTATAAAGAATTGCATTTTTAAAATATTTTTAGATGTATTCTGTGTGTAAATATATATGTATAAATATAAATGCACTGATGCTTTAACTCTGTACACTGTGCTGGGCACAGACTCTGCAGTAAAGACACGTTCTTCTACTCTGGGGAGTGAAAAGACCCACTGAAAAATTCTGGTCCTGTATCTGCTGCAGGGTTTCAATTTACCCTTCCAGCATTAGGGACTGCAAAGGTTTGAGAGCGTGGCAAGTCTTCTGGCTCTTAAAATCTTGTCCATTCTGCCAGCCTGGAACTTAAGCAGATAAAATTTTAGTGTGTGTATTTATGTCTAAATAATATCTCACAGATGCTCATGTATCTTAATTCCCATTCATGTATCATTTTTACTGCCATCTGATACTGCAACCTACAGTTTGTATTTATTGCCATTACTCAAGCCATCCAGTCTTCTTTAATAATACTAAACAAAAAGTGTGACCAATTATATGGATTCTTCGAGAAAATGCACAAAAAACTGAACTGGCTATGCACAACTGTTAACATTTAAATCCCATCTGTAACTAGAGCCAGCTGAATTTAAATTATATATATAATAAAATCCCCAGAATACTTCTTGCCTCTTCTTAACTATATATTTGGAAATTAATGTTGAATGTGGGCATTTTCTTCATTATTGTTTTTCTAATACAAACTATGGGGTGAAATGTCTTGTTAGTGTAGGATTGAGATACAAGGCCTGAATCCCTGTCATTCAGAAAGCCAGCCTTTACCCTGAATTTGAAATAAACAAAATCAGATTCATGGGAAGAGATTCCTGAGTTCTAAGTGTACTCCTTTTGTACAGAACATCACAGCTCCAGGATGGCAACTTAAAGTAAGTGTGGCTGTGCCAGATATGGGTGTCCGTGGGGCTTGTTTGATGACTGAAATTGGGCATTGCTGTATGTTCAAAATACCTTAAGTTCTGCAGCTGGAGTTTTATTTTACCATTCTAACTTCTCTTTTCAAAAACCTCTTCCCTTTTACCTCCCTTTCTGTTGCTAATGTTGGATGGCAGCTGTCACGAGACCTAGTTGCTTCATGCTTCTCTTGTCAATGAAAGTATTTTCATGCTGGTGTTGACAGCCAGACTGAAATATTTTTATGCCATCCTTATGAGTCCTGTAAAGTTTCCTCTGATCAACTGGTTGAGTTAATTTTAACTGTTAGCTCTCTTAATTGATTCCACTCTTATTTTTTCTTTGAGGCTTTGCAGCTCAAGAGTAAATTTTCACATTTATCAGACAACTTATAACTGGCTCTCATTAGAGGTTGTTTGGCAAGAGGATGCATTAGGGTTGCAGTAAATTAGCATGACATCCTTTCAGAAACTTGTATCTGACATATTATCATAAGGACAAGGAAAGATAGGCATAGCATCCTGGATAAATAGCTGCCAAGGAACCTGGAGCAGCTCAGTCATCTAAGACAGGAACAAGTCTGTCTACCTGAGATCAGCTGGTCTTTTCTTAATACTTACAAAAAGAATTCACTTATTTTCTGGCTGAATCAGTTGAGTCCAGGTTGAAATCTAATCATAACTTTATTGTTCTTGCCCTGAAGAAGTAGCGTTAAAATGTATATAACTGACTTCAATAGTGCAGGAATATGTTTGTATTCCCTGAAAACATCTGAACTAAAATGAATAATAATGAAAATTTATGATTGGAGGGATGCTAGGATATCTGAGATGGACAATGGCATTTTGAGGTACAGATCCCTGAATTACAACAGTGCATTTAGCACAATGAGGTACCTCCAGAGTGTTCTCGGCTCTACCTGGCTCTAAAAATTGTAAGGGAGGAGGGCATGTGCTGGGTGATCTGTATTAGGGCAAGTGTCAGTCCAGGACTGACTGTGTTACTGAATATTTTGCTCTGGTGTTTTATTTATTCAGGCCAAGCTTGTTCAATTCCTTATTAGTGCTGCAGAGCTATGGATATTCTTCCGTGGCTTTGGCTGAAAGAGTATGAGGCAAATAGGCAACTTCTGTGCTGGTGAACAACAAGTGCAGTTCGTGAAAATTCTGACTGTGATAAAAAAACTTAAACCAATTCTGGCCATTCTCTGAAAAAGATCGAAAAGTTATTTCCTGTGATTATCTTTTCTGATTCAATGAATGCCTAAGTGTACAGTCAAGGAAGATCATAGAATCACAGAAAAATTTGGTTTGGAAGGGACCTTCGTATGTCATCTAGTTCAACTCCCAAGGTGCTCCTCTTCAGAGAAGCTGCCTCTCTTCACTGTTTTCCTCATGGTCAGGAAGTGAAATTTCAGAAATGGGGCTTTCTGTATTTACTCAGCTCCCTTACTTAAAGAAAAAAAAAAAGGGGCAAAAACCAGGAAACAAGCAATTGAAGAAAAAAATAAAATAAAATTCTTGTTCTTTGAAGTGTACTGAAAAGAACATAATGTTTTAGAGAAAATCAGTATATCATCTGCAAACTAAATATTCCCACTTCAATACTTCCTCGCTGTCCTTGAGTGTTCATTTTAAATGATTCTTTAGATGCCCTCCTATCATGGTGAAGTAATACATCAAAACAGGATATAGTAAGCTAATAGTTTTAAGATCCTCTTAAGAAGAAAATGTGAAAGTGCCCCCTGTGTCAGTTCATGTGGGTTCCATCTTTTAATGAAAAAATCTGAAAAGAGAAAAAAACTGTCGGGAAACAAGGCCGAAAAAGAAGTCTTTGAGAGTGCTGAGAGCCAATATGGGCAAGGCTCCCAAGAATCCATCAGTTCAAAGACTAATGGATCTTGGATCCATTGGATTCTTGGATCCCCAAGAACTGTTAAGCTTAAGACACCATCAGCCGAAAATGTGCAAGGCCACTTGCAAGTACTGGTGTCAATGACAGGCTATGTAATTCAGACCACATCTAAGAATACAGTGCCTCTTAAGTGCAGACAAAGTTGACAGGATTAGTTACACATCTGTGTAGCCAAAGGAAAAATCACTTGAAGGACTTTCTCTCCCAAAAGTCAGTGATGCGTCCATGTGAGGTTCCACTTCTGAATAAGTAGCTGGATTGGACCTGCCAGCCATTGCTCCAACTCTGAGAAGTGTGTGTGTGTGAGGGACCAGGCAAAGGAATGCACTGGATGAAGTTATCTATTAATAAACCCAACTTATTTTCATACCACCTTTAATTAGTGTCAGTGGTCTTTCTTAACCCAATCTCCTATGAGAGAAAGGGGTATTTATGACAAAGGAACACAGTGAATTTGGTTATACCTATTTATTTTTAAAATACGTAGTTTCATAGAGATGCATGTAAATGAGATTCCTTGTGAGGACAGGCTTCAGAATCAAGTTTAAACTTTTAGGTTTGGAAGTTCAGACTGAAGTACTTCATGTATCCACCAGGGAAAGAATCAATATGTTGAAATGTTCATAAGGTGGTCTTAAACAGCAACTACTTTTGAACATCTAGTATGGAGGAGAAGCTTTAGGTAATGAAGTTAAAGACTGAATTTAAGTTTTGACTGGCTTGAAATAAAAGCAAAAAGGATGGAAGAAAGGCTATAATTATTGGAAGAACATAATGTGATGCTTAGACAGGATGTGAAATTCGCTGAGGAACATATTGCAGCTATAATTAGAGATAGTGTTTCAGTCACTTTAAAAATGAGTCATTAGAGAATGCATTAAAAAGAAAAATTCTACATCTGTTGGGTCTCCCAGTTGGGACAGAAACATGAGACCTAAAAGGAAATGCAAATTCTTTCTTCTAAGGAGCTTTGAGGTTAAATTCCAGAAGTAAAGCACAAATAAAGCTCCGGAGTTGGAAACAAATAGAAACAAAACAAAAGTATAGATGTTTTGCAATACTTTCCATTCATACTTCTAGAACATATACAAGAGCACTGATACTTATTCTGCAAGGAGTTGAAATTGCTTTTTGAGTTTTACAGGGTATTCCTCTCATCTTTCATCATGGCTTCCAATCATAGGGAGGACAAAAATTTGTAATGTACTAAATAAGAACAGTTGAGTGACTTAGTTATTCTCTGTTCATCTTCAATATCAAACGAGCTCGTTGGAGAACAGCTTTTACTATTCACTGCTCATCTATAATAAGCAGTTTTCAATTAATTTATTTTCTAATTGTGCTAGGACGATGGATGAGAAACACAGATGCCAGTTTCTGATTGCACTGGCTTTTGGAAAGAGCTGAATTTTCTGTGGGAGGAGAAGTTTGCGGGAAGGAGGTCAATGCATGTGGCTGGCACTGTATTGTTCTCAGGCTGTTTGCATGAGGGAATGTTCTGCAATAAAATATATTGCCTAGTAATTTTAATCAAGCAGCAAATTAAAGAAAAATGAGCTATGCAATAAAAAAGACAATTCTACTTTTTTGTCCTACAGTTTCCCCTTTTTTTTGGCCTCTTTTATAGATTACTCAGTGGATCTCTTTATTTCAGATCATCATAGCCTGTTTTGAAAAGCAATTTTCTATGGAGTTGTGCCACAGAGTAAACTTGTGTAGATTTGCAATAAATTAAGATGACTGAGTGCCAGTGATCTATCTTGACAAAAAGCCCCAACCAACCAACCTACCAAACATAAAAATCCAGAACAAACCTGCAAGACTTGGGGTCTCTATCAGCACATAAGCAATGTCACTGCAAACTTCTGGGGAACACAGGGATGTAACACCTCCCTGAGTCTAGTTAAGAGAAAAAAAAATGCACATCCTGTACTTAGAACTATTTGTTTAACTTATCAAACTTCTTGTTGAGTGTGAATTTTGAACACCAACAAATAGTTTTTGAACAGTTAATTACTGCAACATGCAAAAGCTGAGGTAGACTGAAGTTTGAAGCCAGTTCTTTTTTTGTCTTCATCATGTCATCCTAGTGTGGTTATTGTTGTATTTATCAATGGAATAATGGTGTTTCTGCTCAACTTAAGCTGCCTACAAGGCATGAGGTCTCTTAATTTGCTGGTCAGGTAAATCTTACCTCTGAGGAAGTGCACAGTGTCATTTTAGAGATGGTTTAGTATCATTAAACTTCTGTGTGTACTTCTGTGACACGCTGCTTGGTGGGAGCTGACCCTTCTGTTCTGCCTTAGAGTGCGGCAACCTCATTCACTGTGGTGCAGTGGAGAATTCCAGTCAGTTGAATGCTCTGGTTCATTTTCAGGTGTTGGTAAACAGTCTGGTCAGCAGTGCCTGGAAACTTGGGCAGTGCAAATTCAATTCTCATAATAACTGCTATGTTTTTTTATTTAGCTTTGTTAAATAGATGTTGGAAGACAAGTTATAGACAATTTTCACAAAATTCAGAGATGTTTATTTAATCTATTAATCCCATCTTTGTTAAGCTGTCGCAAAGATGATCTCTTGGGTGAGGACAGCGTCTTCCCTGAGACACTATTAGAGAATTTTTGTGTAGTTCTATAGGTTAGGAAATATAATGAACTGTTTAGCCCTCATGAAATGGCTAAAATCAAGATTTAATTTAAAAATAATTGGGGTTTTTTTTACCTTTACATACAGTCTCAGGGCAGTTCTGGTCTGTGAGTATTTACATCAGCCTACGAAATCTTGTCCACTGCACCCAAATATAAAGCACACTTTGCTTTTCCTTAAAAAGAGGGGGGAAATGCTCATCAGCCAGCAAGCATAGAGGATGCTTGATCAGCTGTCAGCAGCCTTATGTTGGCTGTGACCACTGCAGGCCTGGTCTTCCAGCTGGAGACCTAGAGATAAACACAGAGTGGAATAATCTTATTACAACTATTTGGATATGCTTCAAACTAAAAGGTTTTCTCAGGGAGAGGAATTTTAATGGATGATTTTTGTAAAACTGGTTTAGAACAAATTGTTTGTGCACGCTGGAACATGAGCAACTTCACTAATGTGTCTGATCACGCTCCTGTGTCAGCATTCCTCCATTAATGGTGGATGGGAAGGGGGGCAGGCATCTCTCCTGGAATATTTTAATACTTGAAAGCAGAGTGGGAGTACCAGAAATGCAGAATGTGGGGGAGGGAGAGCGAGTTCAGGATTTTAATATCTAGATTTTTTTAAAGAAAATATTGCTTTTTGGCAGGTCACCTTAGTAAGACAGAACAAAAATCAAACTGCGTTTTTACATTTTACCTTCTGGTATTGGTAGCACTGTGAACTTAACTGAGCTGTTCAAGGCACAGTGAGGATTCTATTAAAAGAGTTGCTCCGTTTTTATGTAAATGACAATATTAATTATCATACTTGAATTATGAAACTGCAAACATTATTGTACCATCTCAATAACAACTGTAAGTTGGGCAAAGGTTTATGACTAGCGTATTTTAAGCCATTCACAGGTTCTATAATTATACTAAAGATGTAATGTAAGGATAGTGCAAAGAGTGACTTTCTTAGTTCAGACGAATGATGAACATCAGGGTTAAGACCTGAAAAGCAAAGGTTAGTCCACTGTTTTTTAAAAGCTACAGAGTAAAGTCTCATAAAACTCTACTCATTTTTGAAAGGGAGTGAATTAAACTAATGATGAAGTTCAATGATACGTTTGCATTTTCTTTCTCTGTTCTAAAAACTGGGCTTTTTTTCCCCCTTCAGAATAGCCTTTGCCATTTGTTTACTTTCACATTATCACATGTATGAGAATTTTATACAATCATATTTAAAGTATCATCACTAATTTTGGTAATTTTTTTTTTTTTGCCGTTGTTCATTCTTTTTTTTGGAAACAATAGATAAAAAGAACATTGGATAAACAAACATCACAGTCAAAACAGGTCGCTCTTCCTTGTTCTGGGGTGTCCTTTTGAAATGATTTAGAAATACTTCAGGACTTTAGCAGGTTTGGTAGGAGAATACAGATACAAACTGACCTTCAATGCCTCTTGCATCAATGCACCAAATACTATATAATATTCTTGAAAAATTGACTTGTGTGGATAATCCTGTTACGTGTGGAAACAACTGATGTGTTACAAAGACTTAGTTGCATGGCATTGCCTGGTCCTGCTTCTAAGAGCTAAATTATATTTACAGACTGCTGAGAGTAACTTATTTTTCTACATTATTTTTCCTGTACATTTTCTTCGTTGCAAGTGTCATACAAAGGTAAATGAGATGGAAAGACTGCAGTTCCTTTGCTTAATAAAGGGCTGTTGAATAGATTCACAGAGCAAGCTCTGTGATGGCATTTCTTTCAAAACACAGACATGAAGATTAACAACTATTGCACTGTACATATTTAACTAGTTATTACAAAACACAACTCATGAAGGTCTGAAAGGAAATAATTATTTAAGCACTTTTTTTCTGTGTAGCTTTTAGATCTGGAACAAACAAACACAGGAGGCTGCAAACAGCCTCTTTCCAAATTGGGTTGCAGAGATCCACATATTTTTTTATTATGTTTTTTACCTATTGGTTACACACAAAAATCAACTAGCTCAGTAGTCATAAAGTCTTGTTGAGCTTTTTCTCAGATCAAATCTTGTGTTGCACCATGCTGTGCAACACAATGCAGCTTTCCACTGAAATCTCCCAAGCTGTTAAATGTATTGGACCAAATTCTGCTCTGAGATGTGCCTTGACAAGGCTGCCAGTTAACAGATTCTTCTTCCTCATCTCCTTCATCTTCAGTGCACACCCTTTTTCTTCAAAACTGCACGAAAAACAAAAGGTCCTTCTCCATAAAAAACATCTCTCCCCACTGAAGGGGTAGGTAAAAGCAAAGTAGGTGAAGAAGACAGACTGAGCAAACTGAACCTTTTCTCATGTATTCTTCCAAATCAATTCTGGAGTGAGAACCGTGTAAGAATTCTGAAAGATAACTCTAACCAGTTAATGACAGAAGTCTCATTCACTGTTTCATACTTTAAGCTGATATTTATTTTCTTCTCTTTTTGTCTGATCCTTCACAAAAGGGTAAGGGGAAAAAAATATGAATATCTTTTATAACTTTTTTGTTAGTAAGGCAGTTAAATTATGCTGTAAGTAATTTATAGGGAGCTGTTAAAAAAGCAGGTTTTTCCCCTGTTTTTTTGTCTGGTACTTTCATTTAAAACAGTACACTAACAAATCAAATTCTAAAGGATTTAAAATTAGCAATTTTATTTTTGTTCTATGATGTAGTTATTAAAATTACAGGAACATTTTTGAGTAAATGAAGTTATTCCAGTGAATTACATAATTAGGATTCTGAGTAATCCCTTAAATAACTACTGTAATTTTCATTATTTGACAAATATTTGAGGAATGATTGAGAGCAAAATCATAGTCTCTAACTAGAGTTCAAAGATTGTATTGGGGTTTTGACTGGGTCAGCTGACCAGGGCCTGGAAACATTATAGAATAAGTTTAATGTCCAGGATAAACTAAAACTGGGAATACCTCTGCTCACAAACACAGGAAATAGAGTGCATGTGAGAGTGGGCATAGACACATGCACTTATCTGGGGCAAATGATATTTAATAGGGTGTGGTTTATAGTGGTGTGATACCTGCTGTTTGTCACCTAAAGCTGTGGTCTTAAGTAAAACAAAAAAAAGAAATGTTGAAGCTGGTGTTTTCTTCACATTTGCAGGAGAGCAATATGCTCCAGTAAATTCCCTGCTGTGCTTGAGGCCAGCAGAAAAATTACATAAGTAATTTTTTTACGGGGACTCTGGTAATGATCTGCTTGGGTAGATTCCTCAGAAATTGGTAGGTATGTTTTCGGCAACAACCTCTGTCTTAAGGAAAAATAGAACTTGCCTGACAGACACAGGAGAAACTTTTATCTCTTCTTCCACACCTCTATCAGGGAAGAATTTTGCTCTTAAGATCACTTACCTTTTGAAATACTGTGAAAAACACCCTGGCTCTGACTGCTTTGTGCTGACTCTGATAGGGACTGCAAGTGAGGACTTGAGGTGGCACACGGTTTTGGATGTGCTAATGGTTTTGGCTGGCCCACAAGTGCTGAGTGTGTGGGGCAGATGATAAGAGTGATCATAAAGTAGGAATCTAAGAGGACGAAATCTTGTGTCCTTCTCGGGAGGCACATGAGGGAGTGCAGCCTGGTGGCTGGTTATCAGGGTTTCTGATCTCAAGGAAGCAACAACGGAGCTCAAAGGAAAAGGAGAACATAAATCTCTGAGCAGTTATAGGGTTCACTGGGCAACAAAAGTGTGCAAGGCAAAGGAAACACTTGATGAAAAAACAGCAGCTTATTTTACGTGTTGGGGATCACTGCTGACTATGTAAGGGCAAAAGTGTTTGCTGCCTGCGGGTACAGAGCACTTACTCCAGCCTCCTCTGATCAACACTGTCATAATCAATTCCCTTGGGACTGCTGTCCTCCTTGGGTCTCATATACTTGCCAGGGGTTTTGGGTCAACCCAAATTTGCAGGGGAAGATGAAATTAAAAATAATAATAATAAAAAAATTTAAAAACATATTAACAAGGCTTTTGTTTGGACTTGCAAAAGGAAATGGGAAGCAATTTTAATCATAATTTTTTTATCTATCCTTATTGATCTGTTTGTCCTCATGTCTTCATATTTTTGCTTATATGGTATGAAGAGGGAAAAAGGAACTAACCAAAAATGGTTAAAAGTCAGTCTGAAATTGAGAAAAAATGAGGTTTATTGTCAGGAGAGAGATGTTCCGAGTAAAGCAGCTGAAATAAAGCCATATGTAGGGAAGGTAAAATAAGGTAGTAAAGCATGGGATGAATGGTAATAAAAAGATCAAAGATTCCAGATTTGAACAATAGAGGCAGAAGTCAAGCAGTCAGCATGTAACGGATGGAGAGAATTAGTTTAATATGCTGGCAAGAAGAAGGCTGTAAAATTCTGTGAAAAGAAATGGAAATAAGCCACCATGCTGAACTGGACTACAAAACCACTGACAAAAGACACTTTGATGTAGATTTGATGGGGGTATCCTGTGGGGCAGAGGCAGGGGAGAAGAGCTGGATGCAGTGATTTCAGAAGAGGGAAATACTGCAGAAGACTGTCTGCCCCTGATGAAATCAGCAATGAGAGCTACAAAGAACGTGGTCAACTTGTAATGTTAATAAGCACCTTGCTGCCCTAAGACTAGTGCTTTGGTTACCTTTTTACCTTTTACTTTGAGAGCAATTGGAGGAAATCTCAAGCTCGTAATTGCCAGTGTTCTTTCACAATTTCTAAATTCAACCTCCGTGGTTCCAGTCATTAAAGCTTCCTTCCCACGGTTTCATCTGTGCTATGAACTGGATGTGCATCCCAGTTTCCTTTGTGGTGAGTCCAGGAAGGGCTGTTTTTTTGGTTGAGCTTTGACTTTGGGGGTGTGTCTGTTGCTTGGATAAGGCTTTTGCTTTGGTGACTAATTGGGAAGAGTTTACCAAATGCAGAACAGTTCTGTTGTATTTTTTATGAGGCATGATATTTGTATACACACACATATACAGATAGGATTACGTCCCTCAACAAAATCATACATACTTTTTTTATCCCACATCAAGAGTAATTTTAAACGATTCCACAGCAAGGTTTTCAGTTGTGTGGAAGGCACAGTTGCTCAGGCCCCTGTATGCATTTCTTTCATGGTGGTATTAGCAGTTTCCTGCGGTTTACAGGCTTGTAGCTAATATCTGAAAAGCTAGAAAATGTGCAGTAAATGACAGCTTTTTTGACAGTGACCAGAAATCCTGATATAAAGATATAAAGACCTAGAAAGATACAGAAAAGGGAGTACAAGGCAAAGCCCTATGCATTGTCTAGTATGTGTAATAAAAAGTCGCTTTGATTTAATACTTTATTTTTTCAATATACACTGAATGTATATTGAAATACTGAATACTTTAAAAAGTATTTCAGAATGTAAGGACAAAAGCTGAACTTTCTGTATTTCTGGCTTTGGGCATAAGGTCTTCTTGAGCTCATTACCCCATAATTAGACCTTGTCTGACTTAAAAATTTAAAAAAAAAAAAAAATTCAGATGAATTTTTTTGCCTAAATTGCATGTATTTTAAAAATTCCACATTTAATGTTTTGTGTTTATCTGAGCAGTTTCAAGCATATTTAATCTTTATGAATAATGGATTAAAAAATGCTTGTTATGTGTTTATTAAAGAATAGAGACAATACATAAATTTTTCTTTATAAAATAAGATAAGCTTGAATTAGTCTGATTTAACCTTGCTGCAATTACCTTAAGGTAAAATCAAGACTTCAAAGAAAAGATTTGATTTGAATTTTAATGGTGCTCCTAAACACATGATTAATCCTTCTTCTTGGCTCTTTAATATCAGTAATTTACAGTTTTATTTAACACCTGTGTTTAAACAGGCCTTCTTTTTGCACCTGCAATTATTTATGCAGACATTCTGCAGAATTTTTCACCTTCAGTTGGCTGTAGGAACACTTACGTCAGAAGGAGTCCATGTAAACACCTGAACTGAATGTGTACCACATCTTCATAGACACTGATATTAAAATTCATTTTGTTCCAATAAAAAGTAAGGCCAGTGAAGAGTTACACGAACAGTATGAGGTACAATTTAATCTCTGCTCTTATTTTGTCCTCCAAATTATGTGCTGAAAAAAGGACAAACCTACCAAAAAATGCTTCAAAGCAGAAGTAACTCGAGACATTGTAATTAAACTGACAGCTGTATGTTGGTCAATATGGAATGACTGAAATTAAACAACCTCCTGGAATAACTACAGAATCAATGGCCAGGAAAAGGTGATAATAAGGAATTCAGGTGGACTACAGAGAATGAGCCCCATGTATGTGTGAAATCATCACTGTAATCATGTCTAGAAAAGCAGTTTAACTATGTTCCTTGTAGTTTTTTTAATGGATACGCAAGTAAAGATTTGCCATATGTGTGTTTCTTTTAAATGAATCACTACATCTTTTAAGCTTCTAGTAGCAAAAGTAATTGCATTGAAAAGATTTAGCTGTCATATTTTCAGTCTCTATGATAATACATCCCCCTTTCAGCATCCCCTGTGACAGATCCTCCCTCCTTCCTTCTTAAATCTTGGTATTTTTTACCTTTGCTGCAAACAGGTACTTCCTATTACACATCTCTTCAAGCAGCTTCTAAAGGTAACTGTTTTACCATGTCCCCTTAATGATATTCTGCTACTTATGCCCAACAGGGTCAAACCTTAAGTGGATAAATAGTATCAGTGAATATTTTGAAATTGGTTGTGTGAATAGGCCATTTTACAGAATTGTCATTTCACCTGTATTAAAGGAAGATGCTGATATAATGGTCTTTAAACCCTCAGTAATGAAAAAATTTAGGTCTTCTTTCTAAGTGTAAAATCATAACCATCCTTTTTTTTTTTCTTTTTTTTTTCTTTTTTTTTTTTACATTATCCCATAGAAAATTACTTTTCTAGTTATTGCAAATTACTTTTCTCAGTGTCGTAACCAGAAAGTAACAAGAAAAAAAAAATGCTCACTGCAGTGTGGAAGAATAACTTCTAGACCAAGTGAATTTTTAAATAGCTAGTGTTATTTTAAAACTTGACTATCTGTTGCAGTGACTTGCAGCACTAATGACTTGCAGCACTGAGTTTGGTGTGTCAGAGTGGTGGAGTCTGTCTTCAATGTTTGCAATGAGTCTGTTTGTACCATGTGTCCCTTTTTTATCATCTCCAGTATTTGGGGTTTGCTGCTTAGTTATTAAATACCTGCAGAATTCTCAATCTAGTCTTTCATACCTGACATAAAACTGCCATATCCTTATTTCTAATCATAACTAACATAACTGATTTTCTTACTTATTTGACAAGTTTAATTTTAAATTACCTGCATTCATCCAATTATAACTGCAGAGGAAGGAAATTTGTCAGAAGTGTTACTGTGAGACCAACATAAAAATCTTGGGGGAGGAACGGAGGAAGCCTGTACTAATTACTAGACTGGCATGTCTGACTTGCAAAAAACTGTACTTCTCAGCACTGAAGACTTGTTTTGTGTGCAAAGAGACTTCTTTATACCCCAAAAAAAGCTCCCACATTGGAAAGCTCACCTGTTTTTTCCCCATATCCATCAATTTTCCTTATTAAAAATCTTGTACTGCTTATGCATGTAGAGCCTCACAGCTCTAACTGTTTTACTCCTGAAGCAGCTTCTTGCTCACTACCAGAGTAGACTGAGATTAGTTACCTGTTCCTTTCCTGTGCAGATCTCCTGGGCAGTCACAGAGAGAAAGTCAAACAGGTTTGCAAGAGCAAGAAATAAATTAGAGTTAGTGTTTGTTCTCACTGAAGCAAATATATATATATATTATTCTTTTCATCCAGATTAAAGAAAGTGGCCTGTTTGCTTTGGGAAAAGCCCCAGAGACTCACTCACCCCTGATATTTTTTTGTTGTAGCCTTACTTCATGCATCTGTTTTCAGCAGCATCTGTTAAGCATGTTCATGTCTGAAAGTATTAATTCACGCTGGCTGCACAAATCACTTTCACTAGACTTATAGCAATATTTTTTTCCTATGGTTATCACTAGATTTTTAACCTGTATTTCTTTTCTCACTGGAAAGACTCTATAATGAAAATTAGAACACAAAATATGAGTGGCCTTACCAGGGTCAGCCAAAGATTGGTCTGTTCTCTGTATCTCCAGCCCTGCTGCTTTCAGCTCACTGAGTCCTTCTCGATCTGTATGTTCCTCTGTATTTAGAAATACAGTGGAATTCTCTTGAACATGCCCAGTGTCTCCTTGAATGCACATGAATTACAGGATTCATGTTTCTTGCGGCGAGGAATTCTAGAGCCCAAGTGCATTTTGACATGAATTACCACCTCTATTTACCTTTTTCTTGAATGTACAACTAATCATTTCAGTGGAGCCCCCCTAGCCCTAGGGAACCAGTCCTTAGGCAGTGACGTGTGTATCCTGTGAGTGTCAGCACCAGCTGTTTCACTCCAGAAACCTGCTAGTAGAAAAAGTGTATTTTCTGTCTATCAGTACACCTAGACTTCCATTCATTTAGATCAAGAGAGCTTCTTTAGCTCTCAATATCCACTCCTACATCCTCAAAAACTTGAAATAACTCAGAAAAAGCAGCATCTTGCTGATTCCCAGTGACTGTTGCCAAACATCACTTATCTCAGATTAGGTGACAAAAATATATAGAAAGCCCAGGACTTAAAAGCACAGAATCTTTTCCACACCATTTCATCATCTTGCTATGTATCTTTAATGTAGGTGATCTCTGCAAGTGTGATTTAGCTTCAAACTGAATTAATTTGTTGTGTGCTTTCCATGCTCTTATTTTCTTATCTGAAATGGCTAGATGTAGTTCTCTCAGAAATATGAAATCCACTTTGTCAGACTTTCATGGGTGTTATTATCTAAATCACCAACTGACATAAACAAGAGTAGCTGAGACCTGTTTCCAGTTTCTAAAAGGTAATGTTTTTAATAAATATTTCCATGTTAAATCTTATACCTTTAAGAGCATTCTCTCATTTCCAACATTTCTAAATGATTCAGAATGTCCCAATGCTGATGAGAAGCTATAAAACACGAGTGTGGTCACATATAACATCCCAGGAGAAAAAATAATGCCTTGGTTCAAGGGTTTATTTTAACTTAGACCTTGTAATGTTTTTTTGTGTGTGTGTAATTGATTTGGGATACTGTTCTGGGCCTGTGAAAATTACTTGTTTTCTTGATTGAGTTGATGAACAGAAAAAAATCCAAAGACAAAACAGCAACAAAAGACAACAACATCAAAGAAACCCAAACAAACAAGCCACACCTCAAACAAAATATTTTTTACAAGGAAAAAAAAAGAAATCATATATTTGATTTGACTCTTCCTCCATCCCTCTCTGCTTTATGAACAACTTGTTTCCTGGCACATATGATAGAAAATGCTTGTGAAAAACAATTCAACATATCACTACTACATCTGGAAAGTTAAGGGGCCCAGTTCACTCCTGTCATTTGTTCAGTGTCTATGTCTGTTGTCAGAAATACCAGATATTCTGTTTTAGACAGGAATGGATTTATTCTGTAGACTATTTAAATACCTGTTTGACTCAAGGTCTTTTTTTTTTTTTTTTTCATATCTAGAAGGTGCTAAATTGTTCAGAAAGCAAACTGAACAATTCAAAACAGGAAACTCACAAAGAGCATTTAAAACTGAGAGCCAGAGGTCAATATTTAAAGCAGTTGTGGCACATCATTTCTGACATCGACTTATTTCTGACAACCCTCAATGTTACTGAAAGGGCGCTCTCTCTAAATTTTGCCAAAATAAAATGAGTAGAAAGAACTTAGCTTTGTTCTGGTCTGTAGCTTACTGGCAGAATAAATCAGATTCTGGAGCAATTGAGAAGCTGACTTAAAAAAAAAGACGAATAATAAAGGAGAAACTTCATGGAGTACAAAGACAGGAAATAAGGGAAATGCAGGATTTAAGGCTGAGCAGAGGCCATAATCTTAAAGGTTAGAAGATGACTAAAGGTGACAAGGCGACTGTCCACTGCAGTATGTAATAATAGCAAGTCCCTTTGAAGCCTGGTAACATTATTCTGCCAATATTTGATACCATATTTAGCAGCAAATTTTCCTACTGGTTAGTTGTTTACTAAATATGGAAAACAGTAAGTGGGGAAAAGGGTAAGGCAAGGTGTCCTTTTTTTTTTTTTTAAAAGATAGTGTGAATAGAATAATTCATAAAATATTGAAATTATGTTGTCTATGTGATGTTATAGCTTTTCTTCATTATTTGACAATTTAAGAATCACTCTCACAATAAATACAGGTAGTGTATAGCTCTATACCTTAAAAAAACCCAAAAAACCTAAAACGAAAGAAACCAAATCCATCCCAGTTTTAATAAAAAGATTTATGTGGTTGTGAATGTTGAATATTTTTACAGCCTACTGCCCCACTCTAATTTTTTACTCCATGTTTACAAATATATTTATTACTGGAAAGGAAATAAATGTATTTTATTACACAAAGAAGAATCTGTGAAGGATTCAGGTAGCAGATTAAAGACAAGGAAGATGGCATGTTATTTAAAACAATGTTGAATTATTGCATCAATCGGTGAATATGATTTTAAGTATGAATGAGATTTAAAAAAAAAAAAAGCCTGCTTTCTCTGGTTAAAAAAAAAAAAAAAGACATCAAATTTTCAGAATAAATTCATACTGCATTCTTGCAGTATGAAAAAAACAATTCTGTATTTCTCTGAGACAATTTCATTTGAAGTATCTGCTTAAATATTGAGGTTCTAACACATTTCATCTCTGCAGCATGTTTTAATTGCTTTTTTCCTTGTACTTTTGGGACCCTTGTATAACCTGTAATTCCACTCCCTCTTCTAGATCATCCATTAGATTTCTTTCACATGGAATGGATACTGTCAATGGCACTACTTCATTTGAGGATGCTAAAATGAAATACCTGTCAAAATAAAGAGCTTACCCAATATAAATAAATCACAGGTTAAAAAAGTCAATATTAATAGTATAAAAAGTAAAAAATAATTACAAATGTAGATTTATTTGGTAGCAACAATGACAACTTCTTTTGAAAACCTGATAAAAATGAAGTTCTAATTCGAAATTGGTCACTGTACGAAACCGAAAATTCTGAAGGATTCAGGAGGCAACAGATTTGCATATTTAACCTTCAAAATATATCAAAACAATGTTTTTCTATTGACACTCACTCTTGCATAGCTGAGCTTATTTAAAATCAACTTCTCCATTTAAAAAAAAAAAGCTAATGCATCCACCAAACCAGACTGATTAAGTAGTTTGGTTAAATTATAAGCAGCTTAAAACTAGGGGTGGGAAGACATATCTTTAATAGGTCTTTTATATTTACACTACTATGCTGTTAGATGTATGGGAATGGACAATATTAAACCAGAACTGCTTATTCTGACTGTAACATTACAAAAAATTCTGATTTGGACTGAGGACTAATCCAGGTTTAAGCAGGACTTTGCAGAGGGAATGTTTAATACTTATTTATGGGGAAAATAATGTAAGGAAAGAACAAAGCATAATTAAAAAAGCATTACTGAGTAATCAACTTAAACAAATGCACAGCAGCAAATATCCCCTGATACCTTAGTGCAGAACTGAAAAAACTCAGACACACAAGCAAAAATCAGTTAACTATTATCTCTATTACCATTAGGAGAGAGGCATTATCTTGTTGCCCAATATTCTTTCTATCATAAATACCAAAAGGATACAGTCTGAAAGCACTTTGTGTGGTTTTATAAACTAACCTCACCAAATAAAGGCACATCCTTTACCTTAGTTCCCTGCATGTTTTCTGACAAGAACTTTATTATAGGCAGGCAAAATTCAAATAATGCCAACAATTTAAGTGATATCTGACATTTCTTCAAGGTAAATAAGTATGCTGGTTAAATTTGGCTGTTGAGCTGTATGTAAAATATTATCCTCAAAACATTAAAAACTGCTGGCTACTGTAATGATGAAACAGGTGCTTACAGGTAGGAAAATGCCAGAGTGGGAAAAAATTTGGAGAAGATTAATTGGAAGAAGGGTTAGCTTGGCAGAAATAAGTAATCCTATTTAAGACTTCTGTATCTACAGGTCTGCAAAACCCCTTTTGTTGCAGTGGGTGCATCAGTAGGGCACAGAAGGATTGTAATAATCACCTTGACTGACTAAATAGGGTTGGTGAGTCTTTCAGAGGATGGAGTGATCTGAGAACCTCATAGGTCTTCATTACGTCCCTCAAAGCATTTTTATCCAGGGCACTGTAGGAGGTGAGGGATGATCACAAATGTTGAGAACAAAAGGAGGAGCATAAAGGTTTTCCTTTATGTTTATTAACTGGAGGTATGGGAATTTTGTTTGTTGTTTGTGGCTTTTTTACACATAAATATTGCAAAAAAGGGATGAAATTTTGCCTTAAAAACTAAAACTTATAATGGGATCTAAACAACTTTACAAAAGTTACCTGATGCAAATAAAATCCTGATATTAATTCTCTTTGATTTCTAATTGGGGTTATAATTACTTTAAATAGAGCCTTGCTCTACCAGCACTGCTGCATAATTAATTTCACTTGTGGCTGAAATGTTCTCCTTGATAAGACTTCTTGATGAGTGACTTCTACTTTTAGGCTTAAAAAAAAAAGAAAAAGAAAAGAAAAAGAAGAAAACCCCTCCCCAAAAAAAAATAATAAAAACCACCAAAAAAAAAAAAAAAAAACCACACAAACCATCAAAAAACTAAACCCCACTATTAAAGAAAAATTATTCTTATTTCTTATTATTAAAATCTCCTTACAGTGGAAACTTTGGCATTAAACTTTGTATCCCAAGTTTTCTTCAACTAAGAATGAGGCTTTCAAAAATGGATCTTGATATTTCTGCTACGTGTAAGAGAAGTGATTAATGATAAAAGCTATTTGATTTTAAGTGATAAAATAATGATTAATTTAAGGAAGGAAGCACTTTTAGGTGTCTGCTTTCTTTTTACTGCAAGTGGCAAAGAATTAACTAAAGTATTTTGTTCTGTGCTTAGATGGTTATAAGGTAAAAATTATATCTAGAGCAATTAAAACCTGATTTTTAAACATTTTTTTAGTTTTCATTAGCCTGCTCCCTTATTTTTTTTTTAAATATATATGTATATGTGCCTTTTATTTTTATTTAAATGAGAACTTATTCTGGTAGAAAACAAGAACTTTGAGAATGAATAATAGATGTTCAGAAATGTCTGCCATTGATTTGAAAACTGATTACTTTTTTAAAGAGTTGAGTTGGTTTGTTTTTGGTTGTTTTTTTTTTCAGTCCTATTTATGCACACACAAATTAGGAAGACACCAGCTTGGAGCTGTGTAACAATGAAGTTGATAACAGGGTCTCTTGTTGCATCTTTGAGGTACATGGGACAGAATTCTCTTTAGCAGCTCTTATTTGTTTCTCTCTAAATTAGACATTCATTGGTTTAATTTCTGTTTCCATTCCTGCAAGCTATCAGCACTGGGATTCCAGGCTTACTTAGCTGGTTACTCCATTTGTTCTACTGTAAGATTCTCAGGGTGTGGGTTGTTTGGACAAGGGATAAATAGGTTAATTTTCTTGGTGATGAATACTAACCTAGTAACTTCTTTTCCTCTTCACAGCTTTAAAAAAAACACAAACTAATCAAATCTTTATCCTGATTTTAGTTTCCTTGAGAGAATCAGTTTTACATGTATGTAGGTAAGGCAGGAAGGAAAGACAGTAATTGAAGTCCAAGGTAGGGAAAAATTTCGTCACATTTGTCCTTTATAAATTACTTACTAGAACAAACTAGGAATACATTGGTACTACATTTCCTTTGATTGAAAACAGGGTCAGGGATAAAATTTCAAAGTTTTCAGAAGAACACAGGAAATAAAATGCAACTAAAAAAAAAAAAAAAAGCTCAGGCAAACAACAGTGTTTAACCTTCTCAGTTCTAGAAGAGTCTGTGTTAAATCAATATGTTACACTTTCATCCTCGCAGCAATACATGTAAGTTGTATTCAGACACCCCTCTATAAATAGCAGTGACACATCCCTTATGTGCTGTTGGCGGTGTAGCCCATCGGCTCATCACTGTTGCCATCCCCCAACAGCAGATCAGCAGGAATATTGTGTGTTACAAGTTGTACCAGTAACACCAAGGGGGTTGGAATCACATCATCTGCTCATCCTCCATTTACACTAATGTTCATCTCGGATGTTCCACTGGAACTTGGGGGAAAAGGGAGTTGTGCGTTTTAGCTGCTGTTTCTGCCGGTGGGTTGCTGGATTTGTGTTTTTTTCCACTCTGCTTGCTTGAGTGGGGCACCCACCCTGGAGTGCCTGCATCCCTCTGCAGCTGCTGCAGGGCCTGCAGAGATCCCCAAGGCGTGGGCCACGTTTGCTCAGTGTGAGTCTTTTCAGAATATCAAGAATTCCTCTGTGGAAAACAGGACAAAATAAGCCTCATGTCAGCTTCAATGACATTTTAAAAAAAGTAGGCATCTCAGTCAGATTTCTCTATTATATTAAATATGCACGTATGTCAAAATGAAAAGTTTATGTAAAAAAAAATGTTTTTGGATCATCTGGTATTCGCCTTTTGCCTTAAAATTCACTTCACAGGGAGTGTTGGGAGAAGGGCTGTTCTGGTGTTCTGTTTTTGAAACAGACTGTTCCCAATGTTTGTCTGTTCCCACAGAACTAAAAATCAACTTCTTGATTATCACTGAACTATGGCAGTTTTAAGCCTGCTAGGCTATGCAAGCAAAATATTCTGCTTTCTAACTTGATAATTTTCACCATTGTCTAAATGTAAATGTGTGCTCTTTCTGATTGTGCTCTCCTTTTTTACAGAAAACTCATAAATAGAAAAACTAAGTTTTGTTTGTTTTGTTTGTTTCTAAGTTGCTCACAATATATTTGTGGACAACTCAGGTTGGAACAGACCCTGACAGATCTTTAGATCAAACTTTGGCTCAAAATGGGGACAGTTATAAGGTCAGATAGGGTTGTTCAGGACTTTTTCTGGCTAGGTCTTAAACCTCTGAGGACTGAGATTACTCAGCCTCTCTGAGCATCCTCTGTCATTGCCTACCTGTCATTTTGGGGGAAGAAGTGACTGAATAAGCCCTGATCCTTCAGCCTCCCCTCACAGGGCAAGTCTTTCAGCCGCAGGTGTCCTGGTAGCTATCCCCTGACTGTGCTTCAGTTTCTTTCAAGAATTTTTAAGGTAATATGCATATTTAAAAAAAAACCTCACTAAGACACCTTAATTCCACTTTTAAAAGTCTTAATAATAAATTCCATTATGTATTTTAATTGATGCTAGTATATATGAGCATTAATTTTAATTTCCTTAGTTTTGTTTTGGCTTCTAGCCAATTGTTTTTGCAAATTTCCCAGGCATCTCTAGGAAAGTAAACTTCTGGTCTTGTGTAGAAACTTCAAAAAAATAAAAAAAAAATAGATTACAGTTGAAGGGATGACTCAGATATGAGACATGATCAAAATACACAAGGACTCTTTAGCTTACTTGTGACTGGTACAGAGAAAGCAGGAAGAATACAATTGTTCAATGTCTTCAAATGAAAAAAATTAGCTGTAATTAAATCCAACTGAGAGGAGGCATTTCAAAAGAAAAATCTGTATCTGTAGCTCCCTGATTTTTAGGTCACTTTGATTTCATAGGGCCAAATCTTGATCTTGAAGCAGCTGTTTCCTGAAGGATTTCAGTCCATGAGAAGGAGGCTGTTTTAGACACACAGCACCCTGAAGACTGCTATGAATAGTTAACTTCATACCTTCTTGCCACCCAGATTTAGTACAATATATCTTTTAATTATAGACCAATTTTGTTTCAGCAAAATTAGTTCTACCTCAAGGACGTCAGTGCAAATCCATCTGTAGAATAAAAGCCATGGATAGATAGACAAGCCTAGCCAGAATCACTTGCACTCCAAGAAGTTCCCCCAGCTTTTGAGTTAGCCCAGGGACAGAGGAAACTGTGATGTATTAGGTATTAGCCACTTGTATCTGCTGCATTTCCTGTTAAATAAACCTTTCTTTTACTGAGGATAATTATCTAGTTTCAGACACTGAAGGGCTTTCTAAGGAGATTTGTCAGGGTGTGAATTCCGAAAGTTTTCAATATTTGCAATATAACTTTCTTGTTCCCTCTCTCTCAGTCTTTATATCATTTGAGAAATGTTTTGCATTTCATCCCCCTGCCCCAAGTTATTTGTTTAGGGAAGGGCTGTACAAACCCATGAAGAGTGCATTCTCTTCCCTAATAACCTCTGAAACCTTTAAATTTACTGGCTTCTAATTTGCTTAACTGTGGAATAGAGTTCCAATATCATTTAAGATAGGAAATGACAAGTTAAAAGCCTCAGAGTCTAAATGAATTGAATCCATATTCCATAAACAAAAAAATCTTGTATTCTCACCAAAAATTTACCCTGTTTTTCTTTCCTAAGACCTGTATTCCACTTGTTCATGCTGTTGGCATTATTTATAACATCACTCCTTAAAAATTTGGTAATTTCTTATACCTTTACCCACCCTGTGTTGGATTTGTCTGTGGTTTAGGTTAGGTTGCCAAGTTTTCCAATTATCTGGATCTCTCTGTTTACTTTTAAAGCATTAACAGAACAGTAGCTTCCCTTTTGTTGTCTGAAACACCAACTGGCTGCCCAGATATTCAGGCCCAGGGATCTGTATTTCTGGATCTTAACTTCTTCCTGGTAACTGTTTTGTAAACAACTTTTTTTTCACATATGAGACAGACATCTACATTTTCTTCAGATGCTTCTACCATTTCCTTCTCATAATGTACTGTGCCATTCTTTTAGTTCTGATATAACTAACCTCTTCTTTTTCTCTATGGCATACCTAATATCAGCTTTTCTCCTGAAGTTATCTTTCTAGAAAGCTTTTTTTCCTCTCTCCCTTTTTTTTTTTTTTTTTTTAAACCTAGTGTAGCCTTCTATCATTCAAAATAATGTGAGGTACCTAGAACTCCTTCATAAGCTTTTATTACATGTTTACTGACTATTATCCAGATTTCTTTTTATTGTTTTTTTTTTCAAATTTAATTTAAACCATAATAATTTATTCAGAAGAAAAGTCCTTTCTCTCAAGCATGAGAATATGTTCCATTTGTAGCAATAGGTGCAATTGATTCACGAACTATTGCATTTCTAACTTTTAATTTGAGGCTGTTACTTATTTTCTGCCTAAGTTATGCCTTGTTATGTTAAATAGAAAATGAGAGTGAAAGGAACTTCAGCAGATATTTCTAAAACATGCTGGTTTCTCTATTGAGAGAGATCCCAGAAGGGAAGGGGGGAAAGCTCCACAATAAGCTGAAAGAAACAAATCAGTGTGTAGCCTTCTACAGAAGGAATAGAAAATGAGAAAGGCTAAGAGGAACAAAACTCTAAGAACCCACAAACAGTGTGATTGCCTCAATGACATTTAAAATGGATTTCTGAAGCCTCCCAAATAGGGAATTGAAATGTTACCTTGAATTTTAAGCAGTAAGTATTTATGCTGAGGAAACATAATGATCACAATAAAACTGGTTTAATAATGGATTTGTTCCTTAAACTGCTCGAGAGAAGCAACAGCACAAGTTAATGTTATAAACTATAATGTATTAGTTATAACTACACTCTTATAGGGCTGTTGTTCTGCCTCCTGTTTACTAGAGGTGCTAAGTTTGAGTGGCAGTTAGAAGAGAGGAGAATTGCTTTTTAAAAGAATGCTAAAATATGGCCTTTCACTCCGTTCCTCCAAAGTTTTAGTGTAGTGCTGATCTTGTAGCTTAATTCTGTGAAAAACAACTTCTTCTGACCTTAATTATTTTTATTTTAAGAGGTAATATTTTAAGCTTTCAAAGCCATAAACTAAGCTTTTTAAATATAAACATCATTTCTAAATAGCAATCATTTGTAAGTAACAACAAGGTCTTGCTACACTGATTTTTAAATTTAATTTAAAAAAAAAAATTCCAATCAGTGACATAAACTTGCTGCAGACTTCACTACAGCTAATTTTCTTTGTATCAGTGAAGAATTTGGTCAGCTCTGTTGAAGATGCAAGTCATGCCCCATTGTTGGTGTGTATTGCAGCCATCTCCATCCTCCAGGTGTGTGTAACATTACACAGAAGTAACCATATGTTCTATTAGCTGCTTGTAGCTATTGTTCCAGCAGGAGACATAAAGGTAACTTTAAGTTCCTGGTTTTGAGGAAGGCTTGTAAGTTTAGAGAAATATTGACAAGAATATCAGCAAAAATACAGGAAAAAAAAAGTTCCTTAGAGATTTTACAAGGGTTTGGGTTTGTTTGTTTCTTGGTTTGTTTGTTTGTTTGTTTTCTCCCTGTTGTAATTGAAACTTATTTTTTTTTCTGCAAGTCTGCTGTGCTTTAACTGATTTATACTTGCAAATCTTGCTCCATGAAGTGTCAGGCAATAATATTGGCCCAGAAATAAATCTGCCAGTTATGTGAATGTCCATACTATAATCATACACAAGAAGACAGATCTACATTAGTTATAGTTTTGCAAAGATATAAGAATCATCTGAGTCCATACAGAAGTGGACACTCGAGTTTATTCCCTTCCTGTAGTGAGGCATTTAAAAGTGGGACTACTTGGATTGCCATTCACATTCCGCCAATCTGAAGAGTCCTAACTTGGCATCAGAATGTCTTCAAAGAAGGAGAGTGCATGGTTCATTACTGCCTCTAAATTCATCATCCCTAACACTGCACAGCTTGGGGCATGTCGGACTTCACAAATTAAACAGGTAGTCTCGATCTGTTCCAGGCTGGTACACCTGCAGCAGAAACACCTGGTGCACAGCAAAGTGCCACCGGGGATTCATTAGGTGGCATTTTCCTTCTGAAGCAGCACTGATTAACTCCATGCTATGCTAATGAGCTGCTGGAAGCACTATCAGTCAGCAGGATGGGGAATAGGCAGGTAGAGGAGCTTTAAGGATGGTATGGGTTTTGATCAAGTTCTTCACTTCTTAATTAAGGGGTTATTGATTTTTTGGGGGTTTTTTTTAGGTTTTGGTGTTTATGGTTTGCTTTTTTCCCTTCTCTCTGTGGTTCTTTAATATTATGCTTAAATATTTTTTTTTAATAATATATTATGCCACTAAAAAAAAAAAATAGAGTATATAGTACTGAAATGCATCAAATCATGTTGTAATGTTCTGTCCTGCTTTTGCCCCTGAGTTAGCTTTACTTTGCTACAGGGCATGTCTGCTATTGTACATATTTCAGTCATCCTTAACCTCAAACTATAATTATGGGTGCACATTGCACATACAGAGTCTTCCTCTACAAGTGCTGCAGTCAAGCCCTCTGCTCACTCAGAGCCCCGTGGACCCTGGAAGGGATGTGCATTATTGATGTCCATGTTGGTCAGTCTGTTGTGCCAGAACCACTGGGGGGGTTATTTTCAGTTTTGCAATAAATGTATAGTAATGCTTTCCAAGCCCAGTAAGGAACTGGACTGATGGCACAAGGTTGTCCAGAGGAATTACACCCCTTCTCTTAGCTCTGTTTAGCTCCAGCACAATTTCCAGCCTCTCTTAGTGTTCCTAACTAGCTACACATTAACAAGGATGTGTATAATGCTGTCTGTATCTCCTGCTCTGTATCAATGTACAGAGAGTGCTGCACAGTGAATACAGAAGGATGAAGGTCAGACTTTATAATTAGCTTATCTAAATAGCAGTGACTTTATGTTAGTCATAGAACCATTAATTTTGGAAAAGACCTTTAAATGATCAAGTCCAACCTTTTTTGAGGACAAAACCATCTTCACTTTGAGGATGACATCAGCTTCCTTTTCTATGACACAAGAAGTTTCCAAAGACTCCCAAAAGAGAATTCAAAATTGTTAACTGGTTATACATATATTTAAGTCTGCATTAAAAAGCTGTGGTTTAAACTTAGGAAGGAGTTGATATAATCCTATTTCTTGACTTGAATGAATACCAAATTGAATTAATTGATATCCAGCAGGGAGGATTTTACTTTCTTTCAAGAGCGAAGAACTGAATCACACTACAAAAAAATGAAATGAGAGGTCTTTTGGTCAGTGCCTTGTTCTGATATAAATTCGAAGCATCAGTGCAGTTTTCCCTTCATTACATCTTCTTGGCATCTTGGTTTTATGAAGGGTTGATGATATCTGGGATTTACTGATGTGACGAAGGGAAGAGTAAAATGTTTGGACCTTGAAGAGAATGGTTATTTTGGAGAAATCTGCTTTGAGCCCAGAATTGAAAGAGCAAACTTCATATGTAGGGAGGAGATAAAGGGAACTATTTCTTGGGTACTTGTGTGTTTTAGTGTTTCTGTTTGATTGCCTTTGTTTTTTAAAGGAGGGCAGGGTGGTGGGAGGGGGAAGAAGAAGAGAGTAGGGAACAAACCCAAAATATAATAAAGTGCACATGATAACCTTCATGAAGATATTATCTAAGTTGAAAAAATTAGTTAATTCTGAATGGAAAGAGTTTCTTTTCCCATAAACATAGTTAATTATATTATTAATATAGTTAGTTACTACTAAACATTGAAAACCAGTTAAAAGTAAAAAAAAAAAAAAACCAAAACAAAACCAACCAAACAAAGCAAAACCAAAAAACATGCAATTCTTAAAAAGAGAAATCTGTATATTTTAGGGTACGTATCTTTTTTCCATATTAATTTGAAAGGTAAATGGGGATATCAGTTCAAAATGTGTGTCAATCATCTGTAAAAAGCTACTGTGTAATATAAACAAAAATAAAAGATATGGATTAATTGGCTTTACCTTTGAAGCACCTAAAAGAAAGGGGATAACAATTGTTACAAATGAGTTTGTGATTTGTAATTGCGGACACACTTGAATGCATTTTCTCTTTGGGCAACAGGAGCATTGATTTAACAATTGAAATCAGTGTGGTCTTTGCTGTTGGCTCAGAATAGACCAGAATTTCTTTCTCTAAGCTTATGGGTACTTGGATAGTGCAGCACATGGCTCAGGGATGAGAGATTTCTGAAAAACAGGATGATTAGGATGAAGGCAGGGAAAGTGTGTTCATTTTCCAGGGATCCAAACTTGCTGTATTCTGAGGTAACACAAATTCAAGCATAGCATTTTCTTATAAAGTTGCTGTATGCAATGCATGTGTACCTGAAACAATATTCCTAATGGGAATGATACTTTGAAAAGGTAGAGGGAAGTTTTACCTCTTAAAGAACTTAGTTATAGTGATCTCATTCTGTTGAGTTTATTCTACCTAGTGGATCTGTTAAGTAGTGTTTTAAAAAATGGAAAGTCTTGTTTTACTTTAGCTGGCCTGTTCAAAGGATTTGTTCCTGAATAGAAACTCATGATGCAGACTTGCCTGGATTATTCTTCCTGAGTGACACTTGGAATATCACTGCAGTTTTCATTAGGGAATTTTTCATGAGGTGATCTTTGTCTCTGCTGTTGCTTCAAGCTCATCAGTGCTCATCAGCAACTTGGAAAGACATTATTTTGCATAGATTTACCAATGTACAAAGAAAATCTGGTCAAATTTGGCCCAGTGTCACTGAAATGTCAGCCTTGAAATGCCAGAGAACATCATAATGCTACTTTTTGTGAGTCAGTGTTTTCCTGTGATCACAACTCAGTGTGTTACCCTTGCAGGGAAGCTGGAGAACAAGAACTTTATCTCACAGGAGATAGAGTTAGCAACTTCTGATTTGGTATTCTGAATGCTCTCTTGGTTCAAATGGTGGAATATGTTGAGAAATCATCTGTAGAACTGTAGAACCTGCCCAGTTGCCAAGGACAACTTCCCAGGGCAACAGAAGTCCACTGTGTGGTCATTTGAATAGTGATAGTAGTTTGTTTGACTAACACAATAACAAAATAGTTACCTAACAAAGCAAACTATTTTCATTCATCCCAAAACTGCTTGAGTTGATTTTGAACTGTCCAGATAAATACTGAGTTCAGTCCCAGAGCGGAAAGGAATTGTCTTATGCACAGAGACTAGATGCAAAGGTGGAAAGATCTATTCTTTGTTTTGCTTTGATGGTTTTTTGATGCCTTCTTTCTACACGTCTTCAGTGCTTACTCTTTCAGTTTTGACTGTTACCCTTCCCAGAGAGATGAGTTCTAAGAGGGCCCCTCAGAATGTTGAAACCACTCCTCGTTACTGATGAGAACCTCCTGCCAAAATATTTGCATGCAAATATCTCTTGATTGACTTCTTTGCTTCTGTTTAGGTTTGGCATTTGGAGCTCTTTGTGACTTTGGTCTTTACCAAGGTTTGTGAACTCTTTTGTGTCAGTGACATGAGGATCACCGGTCAAAATGTGTCAGCTCAGTCATGTAAGCAGAGACACTCCACGTCTGCATGCTTGCATTGAGCTTAATTTTTGTTTAAATTTTGTTTCTTTCAACTGCTCTCTGGGAACTGAGTTGAATTTGTTCTAGTATTGGTTGAAGGATCCCTCTAAACATGCCTTTTGGTTATATAAGTTTTCCAGTCATCTGCCACTAGTCTCTGTTGGAGTGAGTTACCAGGCTCTTAAATTCCTTTTGCCTTTTTGCTCACCAATCACAAACTTTTATGTGACCTGCTAGATATTGCAACAAAAATGTTCACACAAACCCTTTATCATAATGTCCACGTGCCATTCCAGTTTCACTGCCATTATTTTTGTGGAGAAGAGAAAAGAGCTGCTTTGCAGTTAAACAAGTTTCAGGGTCTTGGTACCTGTAGGTCCTTTCTCCAAGAGAGGGGTTGAAAGAGCAAACTGCAATTTAAAACCATAACTGTCAGTAATGATATTCAAGGGACTAAAAAAAGAGTTTTTTCTTTTTAAACAAAAGCCCTGTGGGCAGTCCCAGGCATTTAACCAATCTCCTGTGGTCTTATCCACCTACTTTTTGTTACGTGAATGTTTTTTTACAGTATGAGTGTCTTAAAATGTCCATAGGGGCTTGCTGCAGATCATCAAATTCATGTTTTGTTTTGTTTTAAGGAAAAAATAGTGATAGAAGTTTGATAATAGGGGCACTAGAGCTTCAGCTGCTGTACAGGAACCACTGTGCAGCACAAACTTTGGCAAGGCAGATTTCTTCGGGAATTACTTCAGGAAAGGTATAAAAATCTTAAACAACTGGAAAAAATAGTTGAATCTCCTCATTCCACACCCCTATCACTTTAGCTAGTATGAGGTATTTCAATAACCTATGCAGCTGACCTAATTTTTCATATATAGATTGTGTTGTTAAACAAGTTTTTCTACAGTAGTGCTCAAATGTGAGAAATTTATAGGTATTTATGAATCCACAGACAGAATTTCACATTCTGCTGCTGGACTACTTTCTGCCCAGTGTTTTGGTTCATATTTTCTTCCTTAAAACATATCACTGTCTTCCTTGTAAATCTCCCAATAAATCCTGAAAATAAATCTTTCCAGTTTTAAGAAGTTTGTAAGACCTAGTGACTACTTGATGCTGAATTCTTTGTATTAAATTAAATGTTTTAATGGGGGTTTAATACATATATAAACATACAAATTAATAGTGCATGTTGCAGAGATGTGAAATCTTATTAGGAATGAATTCTAAAGTGGTTGTTCATCACAAACTGAAAAATTAAAAAAAAAAAAATCTACTGCTATTAATGGAAGAGTGGTTGTGCTATGTGCAGTATTTCCTGCTGCTCCACATATACCACACTAAATATATCCATTTAAGGGATTTCTGAGAGCCTCATCACCACGATATTAAAATGCCAAACTTTTTCCTAATAAATGTCATGAAATATACGTGGTAGGAATATTATTTCACATGGAAGTTGTGAAATAAAAAGAAATACTATTTTTAGGACTTTTTAATATATTTTTAATGTATGTTTTATTTTATTTTTTGCAGTTCTAGTCCACATTTAATTTACCATTCCAATGTTAAGAAATAAGTTCTTAGTGAAGATATAAAATAAAATTCTGAACAGTTTTCAAGTTATTTTGGTTTTGGTTTTACTTTTTTTTTTTTTTTTTTTTTTTTTTTTTTTTTTTGGTAGATGTAAAAGGTTTTTATGAGAGTGACATTTGTGTGCAAAGCAAACAGGTCAATGCACCTGATATTCAGTACAGGTATGTAACAACATGCAATATTTAGTGTGTTGAAAATTGGCAGGGGATTTCTATGCTAAATTTAGGCCTAAAAACCTCAGCAAAACTAGAGCATCTTAAGTTGTTAAGTCTTAATCAAGTGTCTCCATAGTGAGAGGTCAGTACTGGAAGTGCTAATTCATGGGGGAAATTTAGTTATCGTTTCATGGGGGAAAAAATACATGGTGGAGGCAAGATAAACAGAACTCCTTTGCATCACAAACCATTTTCTTGGGGATAGGAACGTGGAAAAACTGAGGATAACCTGATATATCACATAATAACCTGAAATATCACAGCAATATTTTAGACATAAAATCAGTCTGGTATGGCTAAAAACCACTTTTTGTCTTTTTGTGTGTGATACTTAAGGTTACTGTACATGCCATAACCAGTTGTTGTTTCCTGCAGAGTTCATGAGCACAGAATTGTCTTCTATATGTTTTTTTGTATTGGCAGACATGTCTGGAGATGGAAGGCCTTGCTTTACATTTTCTCTTCCCTTGCTCCTGGTCTAGGATCTCATTTTTCCAAGGCTTGCTGTTTGATCGGATTTGTTGCTAATTTCAGGTCAGTTTGTGCCAACATCTGTAACTGTCAGTGAATAAGAATAACAGGTTTGAGAGTGAATTTGTTATGACTGAGTACATGCAGCTGATTTCAGTTCACCACATTGATGTATTTCCCTTTCATATATTTATGTCTATGGAATGTACAGTTACTCAGAAAAAAAAAAAAAAGTCTTGTGATCTACTACCAATTCATTAATAATCCTATCTTGCAGTAAAAGGGATCCATTTAGGACCATATGTATTATTTCATGGAAAAAAAATAGGTCAAAGACTGACAGTTTTGATAGACAATTCCTTAGTGACAAGTGCCAGCTAAAGAATTTGCATTTGAGACTGTCCCTTGATGAATAGGCATTTTTAACAAGGAAAAAGTTTTCCTTCTGTCAGGTTTTTCAGTTTCATTTCAATGGACACGTGCATGTCGTAATTTACTGGTGTTTCATTGACTTATTTTCTCCATAAATTGTGAGTGAAGTTACAGATCTGTGTGGTGTTAACAGCAGTCCAGCTAGCAGGGATAAATAGTTCTCTCCAGGGAAAGAAAACTGTCCTTATATAACATGGAAACAAGCCATGGCTATTACACTGTCATAGCAAGATGTGGTTTAAATTCCCAGACAAATGTATAAAGTCAGATGATTTAAAGCTCACCAGGTATTTAAATTTTCAAATGTATAAACATAGGAGCGAATTCTGCTGCACAATCAGATTTTTTGACCCTGGAGAGGAGAAGACTTGGAGGGACCTCATCACAATTTCCCAATCCTTAAAAGGCACATGCAAAAGATGATGGAGTCTCTCTCTTTGCAGGAGGTTTCATGGAGAAGACAAGGAGCCACATGTACAAGTTGCACTGTGACAGAGTTTATCTCAACACAAAAAATAAAATTTTTACAGTAAGAACAGACATCCACTGGATCAACCACTTCAGGGACATGGTAGAATCCCCATTGCTGGGGGTTTTCAAGCTGCAGATGGGCAGGCTGCTAGATGACCTGCATTCCTTTTCCCATGAGAGGCTGGACCAGAGGATTTTTCTAAAGTCACTGTCAGCCTAGACTGTTTTATGATAAATAAGAGACAAGAAAAGAAAACTGATTCCCAAACTAGTCTGCTTTTTTGTTGAGTTCGTGTGGGGGCAGTTTTCTTATACAAAAATGAATAGGTGGATAGAGGGAAGACAGCTTATTACTTCTTCAAATGTTTGGGATATTCATTACACTCTGTGCAGTGAGCTGGAAAATTTTGACTTTAAGAAGAATTACACTGGCAAAATATAGACCCCCAAAAAAGAAAAAAAAAGTTTTTTGAGAAAGTTCTATAAATTGGGAAATCAGACACGAGAATAAGAGGAAAAATTGTCAATGTTCAATTGAAGCTGGAAAATGCATGAAATGCATTTTAGTTTTTAACTTGTTTTCCTTGTCTTTATTGTTAAACCAAAGAACAATAAAGTGAGAATTATTGTAAAACAGGGAACTTTATATTAATGAATTTAACTCATTCATAGTCAGAAAGTGACCTCTAAGTGTGATGATTGTGTTAAATCATTTCTGTATATAAGATACTTCAATGTAGTCCAACATGTTTTCACTGAAACCCTTTTGGTAACTCCACTTCTTATGTGTGTGTTCCCACAGGACTCTCAAATAAAGCTAACGGGAAGACTGTAAAAAGTAGTAACTCTGTAAGTACAACTGATGGGCCATCTACTTTTCTGATCCACACATGCACGGGCAGTTTTATTGCAGGGGGACAAAACTAACCAAATTAAATCAAATAAAAACCTTGTGATACTAAAACAAAAAAATAATAATAAAAAAATAAGTGTGTGAATTTTATGGCACACAAAAGTAGTAGGTACTCACCTAGGCCCCTGCTTTCATATACCTCAAATGTAAGGATTTTCTCACAGCCTGTCTGTGCTGTTACGTGGTATAACCCCATGCCCCTAGTCTGTTTTCACCACTGAATTTTCCCATCAAACTGAAATCCATTTATAGCCCATAAATTACAGAAGAAGGGCAGGTGTATGCTCTTTGTACCAACTTTATTTCTGGGCCCAGTGGGGGTACCTGAGAAGAAAACAAAGCTATTAAATGTTTTTATTCAAGAGGTCATTTATTGTCTGAAGAGTGTGTGATGGTAAGTGCAATCCTTCATGCATAATTTTTCCTCTTAAGCTTAGTTGAGTTCTAAGCAATTTTCTCTCTCTGCTGTGTAAAACTGAACACGGTGCAAGAATGCTACAAATATTTACCTTAATCCAAAATATGTATATGCTATCTGGTCTTAATCTCAGTGCTAGGCCAAATATTTTAAATAATTGATATGGCATTTACATGTAAAGTCCTAGAACATGAACCCCTAGGTTTTGAAGTCAAACACTAAAGTTAGAAAGAAGCCACGATTAAAGTCACCATTCTCTTGTGGTGTTGTCTTTCTGTAAGCGTTGCTGTGGCCATTCATTACATAGCCATTTAGAGTAAACCCCTTTATGAAACCTTAGCATTCATCACCACACAGGGGACAAAGCATTAGATAAATGGGGAACTACTAAATGATTCTTCATGACATTCATCATTAGGTAGTGGTGCTGTATTTTTTACACACCATCGAAACGCTGCAATTTATACAGAATTAATAATTTCCCTCAAGGGTTTTCTTTAGCATTTATCAACACAATCTGAAGGATTCACAGTATTTTATGAAATTAGATGAACAACAGCACGTTAGGTTAAGTGACTGCTTTGCCTTTTGCCTCGCAGAAGTGAACTTATGCACAATAAGTTTATGGCTCAAAAAAGACAGCTTATGTTTTAATTTGAGGTACCCAGTATTTCCTCTTAAGGTGTCATTGCACCACTTCCCTAATCAGGTAATCAGTAAGATGAGTTTCTCTAGATTCATGGGACAAAATGCACTGCCTGACACAGCACACAAGGTTTTATGATTTCTTGTAAGGGAGATGCTCCAGTCCCTTTATCATCTTTGCCACCCTCCATTAGACCCGCTCCAGGAGCTCTGTGTCTCTCCTGTACTGAGGAGCCCAGAACTGGACACAGCACTCCAGAAGTGGCTTCATTAGAGCTGAGCAGAGCAGTAGGATCAGCTCCCTCAACCTGCTGTCAATGCTCTATCCTTTTCCTGATGGTTTGTTAGCAGCTGCCGAGCGAAGAATGTACCACCAAGGAAGGCATTGAGGGAGAGCTCTTCAGCAGACCTTCCCTGATTCCAGCAACGTTGTAGAGATGTTGGCATGAATTTAGAGATGTGGTTATGGTTGTGCTAGCTCCTGGAATATTTTTTACATGAGTTTATTTAGGCAGTGTATATTTGTCCCCATCCCATTACACTTAATTTTAAAATTTCAGCGCAAATTCTGTTATAAATACTTTGATTCAGAAAGGATGTACCATGAAAATAGCTAGCTTCTTTCACCTGAGAAGCAATGCTTACAGAGTTAATGGTTCACATTATTTTATGACATGCATTTAATTTAGAGTGGACCATCATAAATTTTCTATTTACCTGATTTCTCTGAAATTTAGTTTGCTAGACATTGTATATAATCAACATATTTATTACTTGCATTCTGGGAAGCTTTCTTGTTTTGGAAAATTATTTAATAGATAGAAGTTATTTAAATGGTCATTGGTAAATCTGGCACTGTGACTGCTGAGACCTGAAAGAGTATTGTTCTGGAATTTCAAGTTGCTTTTAGTTATATTGATAAATAACTAGGAAAAAAAAAAGTATAGTATATTCCCAGCAACCTTTTTAATCACTGCAGTTATTGGGGTTGCTTCTACTGCTTTTTGTTAAATTTATAAAATTGATTGATACTTGCTTCCTAAGTATGAAGATTTAGAATATCTTTTGCTGCAACTTGTTTGAACTTTCATCCAGCTGTATGAACATACTGCAAAACCAAACAAATCCATGTCTGGGTTTCTTCAGGGTGGCTAATATGAATACATAAGTGTCCCAGCATAGACAGAGGTATAACTGTTGAGAGTAAACTGGTTATATTTTATGGCATTTCATCATTTTCTCTCTATAAAAACATAATTTTATTGAAATAAGGCATAATGGGCAATGACTTAGAAATCTGATTCTCTAGATACTACTGCATTCAGAACGACAGACCAGCATAAATGATGCTGGCTGCTCTGCCTCACAGTGGGGTAATCCTGCTGATGCTCACGTTCCAGCAGCCCAGCCAGGTTTCATTCGCCTCATTGCTCTTTCCCTGCCCCATAGTCCCCAGTGGCTTCAGCCCATGTCACCATCCTCCCTGCTATGGCTTGTTTTCATGTCTCCTGTTATAACTGCATCTGAGAAAAACTTCTGCTCACAGTGTGTTCTTATAATGACGCTGTTAAGTAGAACCTTTTCCCTTTTTCCCCTCCCCGTCCTCTCCAGGACCGTGGTTCTGTGACTGCCTGTTATTTACAACGCTCACACACCAAATGCCAGCAGCAAGGACGAACCTCATTTTCTCTTTCCTTGCCGTACATTTGTGAGCCAGTGGATGTGCTTAATTGTGGTTTTATCTAAGCTAATAAAGCTGTGCCAGGTTGTTAGACATGGAAGACTGCTTGATGCCAGTTTTGTCCCCACCAAGGGTCTCTGAAGGCCCCGTTGCCTGGAAACGCCGAGGGCAGGGTACCTCCACGGGCATCAGCAGGGTCTGAATGTTTGCAGGGAGCTCTCCTCATCTGTAACTGCTCAGAGAAGTTGATGATACTCTGAGTTCCTTTTTCCATTAGGGGTAGGGTGGCTTTTAATTTTTCTTTCTTTTTCTTTTGTTTTTTTTTGTTCTTCTTTGTTTCCTTTCAAAGTTCCTTTTTCTTCCTTTCTCCCTTACTCTGTCATATCTGTGATGCACTTGTCACAGTCCTGGTATTTTATGAGTGCTCTTTTAGGACTGATTAATTTATTTCTTTTGTCTGTTAATGTATGCAGTGTATAAATTTAACATGCATCCTATTAAAATCCCTTAAAGTGAAATTATTTGACTGTATCTTTGAACTTTATTTGATATGCCAAATACATTTTAGAAAATGCATGAATCTGAATGAATTCTTCCCGCTTGACCAAGTGTGATTTTCTGCTGAAATTTGAATACTCTATACTGGAGCCATCCACAGATTCTTTTGACAGCTTGAGTACATTTCCAGATGGCGTGTAATCACCATTCCTTTTTAAATCTGTTTTTATAATGGTGATAATTAAGAATTATTTTCCAGGACTGAATAGTCTGGACACCCAAATTGAAAATGGTCAAGAAAGTAGCTGGCAACAAAGGGCTGAGCTAAAATTTATTTCAGTATAATAGGGCCATGATTGCACCCTACTTTTAGATGAAATGGTACTGTGCTAATTGTTGCACATGGGAACAAAACAGTTCAGTTTTGTGCATTTTCCATAACAGAAAAAGGAGGGAGAAGTAATTTTTTTTTCGTTTGGTAGGTTTTGGATCAGATCAAGCTCATTACCTGTAAAATACTAATTTCAAGAGTATAACCTCTTTATACATACACCACTATGCATGCAAAGGCATGTAAAATAACTAAAATTAATAGATTCTTCTGAAAATGAAATACATGACTACAGATGAGTTAACTGAACTTTGTTTTTCTCATGCTTTGCAAGTATTTATGCCAAACATCATATTTATTCAGAATCACAGTTATTAGTTATATAGCTGTAATTAGCCACTGCATTTAATTGCACACCATTATTTCCATGTATTTACCTAATTAAAGTAGTTAGCTTGTATGCATAAAACTGTAATGAGAAATTATTATACTGTGGAATGGCTGTCTGTTCTTGTCTGAAATCACTGCCATTGTTGGGTTTCAGCAGCAAGCCTTGTGCACAGCAACTTTTATCCCTGCTATTGAGGAAGAAACTTCAATAATTCAAAATGCTTCACTTTAATCCTAGGTAGTTCTGAGGTAGTGGCAGGAGGAGGAAGATGACTTAAAACCACCTGCTTTTTAGTCTAGATAGTTTAATAATTTCAACATGACGAATTATTTTCATCCAGGAACTGCTAATTTAACAGGTGGGTAGAGTATCTTTCCGGTGACCCTTGCAATCTTTGTAGTCATGGAAGTTGTTTCTTCTGCTTTTCATAAAATTTATAAAAGCTCATTGACTGGTACTTGCTCTCTAGGTATTTATTTTGAGAATTATCCACTTGAAATGGGTTGGATACATTGTAATATATCATGCTGTTCTCTGATTAGACAAATGTAGGAGTAATCTGGATGTGTGTAACCTCCTGGTCAAACTGTGACTGCTGCTGCAGTGTTCAAATTGCCAAATAAACCCAGGAAAGCCAGGAAAATTCAGCCATGCAAAGCCAAACATGATCAAAACATAGCTCAACTGAAGCAAGCACTTTGAAAGAAAAATTAGTGCTTTTTGGTTCTTTTAGAACTGATAATTTAGCTCTGGTGTAAAAAAAAAAAAAAATCTCGGTAATTTGTACGTCCATTTCTGAATGCTTAATTAACAAATGTATGCGTTAGCAATATGCATAGCCCATTTCCTGGAAATTGCAGTGACTTGCCATAGGTCTACTTTGCCAGTGCTGCAAAAGAAATATATCTGATAATTTTTACTGGGAAATGGCTTATACATTGATCTGATATACACACACTATTGATCTTCGAGACGACTTAATGGGATTAAACGGAAAATACATTTATTATTTATAAGACTGAAAAATTTCACAGAGGAGGGAGGACCTGAGTTGTTTTAAAAGGATAAACTAGTAAATGTGCCTTGAGTTAAACTGTAAATGAAGAGTCCAGAAGGCAAGGGATGAGCATAACTTCTTTGGTTGCCTGGGTTTTGGAATGGTTTTCTTTATTGTACCCTGTGCACAGTTAGAAAATTAGCAGGAGCCAAAAAAAGAAGGTTAAGGTAAAAAAGTGTTTGAGGCAGTAATGTTCACTAAGTGCACTCATATTTTTCTCTCCCTAAATTAGGGATTTATGCTTTGCCAATATATGTCCACAGTTACAGCAGTTTCTCCAGTGGGATCACAAATGGAATTGAAGGGCTGCTCTTGCCTACAGAAATGTATTTTTTCCAGGCTGAATTGTGGGAGAGATGTGGGAGAAGGAGGAAAGAGAAAACAAAGAGTAAGGGGTAGAAAGGGCCTTGTCTTCAGCAGGGAGTTTCTAGAAATGTTCTGTCTATTGTAATTTCTCAAGGTCTGCTACAGTTTAAATAGTTATCAAAACAAGCTGAGAGTACTCATTGTGAACCAAACAGTGCTTTTGGCATAATAAATATAAATTCACTCCTGAGTTACTTTTTAGATGCCTTTGTCTTTTTGTAGAATTTATCTGGTGAAAGTTATTTTGTTCACTTTCATAATTCTTTGTTGGAGAGTTTCTAGCCTTCTGTTCACTAGATCTCAGTCTACTGTAAAAGGCGAGAACATAGCTGGAGCATGCCTGAAATCCATATATATGAAAATAAGCCTACTGATTTGCTTATATAAATATAAGCATTATATTGATATAATAAAACCTGTTTATATAATAAAAATAAACATATAAATGATAAAATAAATAAAATAAATAAATACAATAAATAAATTAATATAGCTTTGGAATCTAAAATGTTTTTATCAGTTAAATGTTTTTATCAGCTGATATGAAGTATGAAGAAGTACCTCTTTTAGTATGAAGAAAAGCCTAACTTTGGTCTCTCAAATTTCATTTTAATAAGCTCTGCTTTAAGGAAGATTAACAGTTGCAGACATGTTTGTTTAGATGCACTAGAATACGAGATACATCAACCCTGTATTTTTAAAGGAGGACGTATATTAAATGAAATTACCTTTCAAAACCTTACTTATCTTTTAAGTCTAAAACACTGAAAATACTTGAGCAAGCATAATTTATTCTGTTGATGGCTGTGTACACATCATAATCTGTAGATTGCAGTAGCACTCAGTCTCTTTCCTTTTTCTAACTCAGTACAATGCTGTGTCTAAAAGTAGGTGTGTTTACAAAGTGTTTTGTTTCCCCAGAAGTTAATGTGAGTTCAGCAGTGGGTTAGTGCATTAGTAAGTTGTACTAATAAAGCCCAAAGCATTCTTGAACTATGAAGGGCTTTGCAACCAGCACTATCATGAGAAGATTTCTCTTCTGACATTCAGTTCCATTTTGTAATCATCTTGACCTTGGGATTTTCAGATTAAGTGTGGGTGGTGAATGGTAAGAACTTGAGTTGGACTCAGAGATTCTTGTGGGTCCCTTCCAATTTAGGGTATTCTTTGATTCTCTTTCATTTCACCCTTCCCCCAAGAAGGGAAGCAATTATTTATAATGTTGTGGGTTTGTTTTTTTTTTTTAAATACCTGAGGATGTTTTCACTGTCGTGCTTCGTGTCTGTTACAGTGCCTCCAATCCACCAAGGACATTTTCTTACATTAATAGGTAAATACTGATGATTGGATGTTTTTAATAACGGCAAATGGGGTTTATTTCCTTTTCCAAGCTGTGGGTAGAAGGTATATGTTGAAATTATGTTAATTATGTATTGCACATAGACATGGAGTGTTTTGTATAATCAATTAAGGCATGGGAGAAATTATGTCATTTATAATTACATCTTAGATGGAAGATAGGTGTAAATAATGAATGCTATAGGAATGTTGTCAGTGGTTAGCTCTATTCCAAATATTAACACTCTGAAGATTAATTTTCAAGTATTTACTGCTCTTTTAAGGGACGTGAGAGAAAATGCTTTCAAAATACACTATTGATCATAAGAAACAAACCAGCAAATGAACCTTTGCATTGAAATATTGAGAAATGTATAAATTTGAGCACAACCCTTATCTGATAATCTATGGTATTTCACAGTAGCTTACTTAGACTGCAAAATTAAATAGAATTTCAGTTCTTTATTAAAACCAAAATGCCTACTATATCATCACGCCTGCCAAATTGGTACAAAAGCTCCCACAATTCAGTAGATTTTGTGTTAAAATTGAATTTGCCAAAAACTGAGCCCTGAATAAATTAGTCTGCCTAACCTTGTCTCTGCTTTAGCTGTATGTGTGATCTATGACTGGTATGTTAAAAAGAAAAAAGTCACATTGTCATCTAAATATTCAAGCTCTGATCCTGAAACGACCTACGAATAAGCTTAATTTTAGCAACATGAGAGACCCAATGGCCCTTTAGCTGTCTAATGAGGTGCTCAAAAATAAGCAAACATGCGTAATAATCTTTGTTAGAAACTGGGCACAAGGAAGTAATAAAAATGGCAGTCATGTCCAAGAGAGCTAAGCATCTTTTCAAATTGCTCTAACAGAAAGGGTAAATTTAGCAGAAAACAAATTGAAGTCATGATTGGGGAATAGCTGCAGACTTAATTAGCTTGTTTTTAAAGTGCATATATATCAGAAAACAATTCCAATGTCATATTACAGAAGAAAATATGGATATAGAAAGAAATTATCTAGTGATAGGGGTTTTTTAGAGTGCTTTTTAGGGTTTTAAATCATGGAGGGACACATTGTTCCATAAATTTTAGGCATTTTTGTAAAGAACATTTGTGTGAGAAAAATACTCCCAAAACTTCCAGTGGGTGCATGATGAATTTTACAGAGATTTGTAAGTAAATCTGTTAATTAGCTGGTATAGAAATTAATCTGAAAATATGTTTATGAAACTCTATCATATGTGTCATATTCTCTTTTGTCCCACATGATTTTACTAATGGATTAATAGACACTTGTCACTTCCTATATGGCTGAGATTACAATCTTGTGAATAGACCGCAATGGAAAGCATGAGCTGCTAATCAAGATAATTTATTTGCAACTGTACTTAACTGTGGGAGATTTATATAGGCCATGGGAAGGGTCAAACCAACACCTTTATTACTTTTAAAGTGGGTCCTTGGTGACCTCAGGGATAACTGGAGTGATCACTACCCCTCTGCCGTGTTTATATTTATAAGCACCAGCTGCAGTGGTGGCAGTGAATCTGCAGGCAGACAGTGTGTAACAGTGTTCCTGGGAGCTGTGGCAGCAAACTGCACAGCCTGCCCCTTCCTGGTGTGTGTATGGATGCACTTGGCAAATGGAGATGGAAAAAACCTTTCTGTCGCGGCCCTGCTGAATACTGAAGCAAGTGGGCAAGTTTCCTCCTCAGGGTTTTCTTGTCCTTTATTTCTCTCTCTGCTCAAAACAAACAAAACAACCAAACCAACAAATTATGCCTCATTATGTTGTAAACCTGTTGAAAATTAAGGGGCAGATCTAAATAATGCTGGTCCTGGCTTAATTTGTTGGTAACCTGTGGTGGGTTGACCTTGGCTGAACACCAGGTGCCCACTGAGCTGCTCTATCACTCCCCTTCCCAGCTGGGCAGGGGAGAGAAAATAAGATAGAAAAAGACTTGAGGATTGAGATAAGGCAATTTACTTAAACAAAAGCAGATGTTTGCATGTGTACAAGCAAAGAGAAAATATATAGGCTTATTCTCTGCTTCCCATCAGTAAGCAGTGTTCAGCCACTTCCTGAGAAGCAGAGTGTCAGCACACAGAGTAGTTGCCCTGGCAAGCAAACACCCTAAAGAACAAGTGTACTCCCTTCCTTTTCCTTTCCTTAGCTTTTAAATCTGATCTGACATCATATGGTAAGGAGTTTGTGGAGAACTGTTACCCATGTGATAAAGTCATGTTGGAGAAGTTTGTGGATCACTGTCTCCTGCAGGAGGAACCCAATGGTGGAGCAGAGGAAGGACTTCTCTCTGAGCAGCAGCAGAAACAACCTGTGATGAACTGATCATAACCCCCATTCCCATCTCCCTGCACCACTGGAGGAGAGGAGGTAAGGCTAGTGGAAGGTGTTTTAAGATTTATTTTTTTTCTCATTATCCTTCTCTGATTTTGTTAATGATAAATTCATCAGTTAATATCCAAAATTTGATTCTCTTTTGCTCATGATAGTATTTGGTGAATGATCTCCCCCAGTCCCCCTTTGTTATATTTTCTCTCCCCTGTCCAGTTGCAGAGGGGAGCAATTGAGCAGCTCTGGTGGGTGTCTGGCATCCAGCCAGGGTCAACCCACGATGTTCCTGCTGATAAATGAAGACTGTGCCACTTTAGCAGGGTGAGGAGTCAGTCTGAGAGTCTTTGCAGTGCTGACAGACCACACAAATATCCCTGAGCACACTCACTCTGCGTACACAGCTCCCACACAGGGGTGGTGTGAGCTCCTTCTGTCTGAGCTGGCAACCACCTGTGTGGGCAGTCCTGGTGGGGGGACATGGCATGGCATGGCATGGTGTGTCTCCACCACCAGGCTCTCCCTTCTTTGGGAAAGGACTTCCCTGCACCAGGAGGCAAGAGGAGGGTCCCCTGAAAACAAGGTCAGTGCTCCACTTCACTGCATGAACCCGACAAACTGAAGGATGGGGTTATCTCCCTTCCAGTGCCTAGGAGGGCAAGCATCTCAAGCCTGCTTAAGAATGAACCATCTGCCTGGAAATACCACCCTCTGGGAGAGCCTTATTTAGTGTTCATAGATGTTTTTAACTTTTACTCAGCTAATTAAATGGCCAGATCCAAACTGCCTAAATTGGGTTATTTTTAGCATTTAAATACCACGGATGATACGGTTGTGGTACAGACAATCATTACAACTAATCTGAGATGTAAAGTAACTTTTTAGAAAAATTCCAACATTTCTTATATGTAAGAAGATGTGATATTATAGCTATAGGAATAAAATGAGAAATTATTTAAAATATAAATTCATTTAGTACAGGCTGACAAACATTCAAACCATTAGGCCATGTTTGTGTTTAGCACGCAGTAATTATGGAGAAAAGGTGGGTCACCATCTTAGCTGTCTATTTTTATACCTTAACTTGAATTTTCTTATAGTATTGTCCAAGTTTTGAATTTCATTAGATCTTCACCCCTGAAAAAGACTAGAGCAATTGAACCATTTTTCTCTAGCAAATTTAAGACACGTCTTCTATTCAGAGACAAAGCCAACTCATGGCTGTTTAAATCAGCATCAATATACAGCACTTCATTTACTGTTCTAATTCAAAATTGTTTTCAATGCTAATTCTGCCTGATGAATAGAGGCAGGCAACAGTTTCTACACTCCCAACCTTCTCAAAATGTAGGTAAAACATTTTCACCTTATACTTCATTTAATATTTCAGTTCATATCTCAGTAAATAATTTAACTTCTGTATGCATTTACCCATCCTAGTTTTCTTTGAGTTTGTTACTGTGCTCTTGTCTTCAACATTCTAATTATCTATTCTGTGCAGATGCTCTGCAAAGTCATGAGCATGCATACCATCTGCATAGGCCTTCAATTCCAAAAGCAAACTACTCCCAAGACTAGTTCTGATCAATTGATGGATTGATAACTGGTTTGGTGATCTGTGCTGTCTAAAACGGGCGTTGCCGGGATGCTTTTTGCAGTTAATAGAGGGAAAGGTTATAACATAGACCATACACAAATATTACTCTATTTTCCTGCAACATACTTGTTACTGCTGCAGCTGTTCACCTTCCTGCTTGAACTCTTAAACAGCCTCAGTAGTACCAGTAAATCTGCCTTCATCAGAGACTTCATTAGAAACTTGGAGTCTCTAACTTAGGAAATGGTGGGATAATGACTGACTTGGTTACCTTCCCTCATCACAAATGTCAGGTGGTAGGAGTGAGGAGAAGGCAATGGAAGATCATAGGAATTTAGGTGATGTTTTATAGTTGTACATGTAACTTGGGAGTGGCTGCAAAACTTTGTTGAGCTGCATTTCCATCCCTTCTGACTCTAATCATAGCAGCATCCCAGCCTGGAGTGTTTACCACAATGCAGTGATTCAAAGTTCATAGAAGTGTTAACACTATAAAAGGACTTCCATAATCATGGTTGACCATAGTAACTAATTCTGAACAAGAAAATGCTGCAAAAGTAGTGAGAAACGTGCCCCTTTCTTTTGCTAACCACAAAACAAAGGGGGAAAATGGTGCTGTAATATCTTAACTCTGTTTTACTGCTGTGGGGAGAACACACACACAGAAACACGTCTATTTTTAGTGAGGTTAAGGAAAACTTTTGTCTGTATACATATTAATCATTTTATTAAGAGTCTCTCTAAACACAGAAGAAAAATGTATCTAAGCATGAGGATTTTGCAAATTACTTCTCAAGCGGGCATGTGGAATTCTTCAGGTGGCCTCTGATTCAGTCTGTTGCCACCTGGGGTTCTGCACAGTTTTGTGTCCTTTGCATGTTTTGGTTTGTTTACTTTAGCACTTTCTTATTATTTTTTCCTTAACATTTTGTGTATTTGTATTGCATTTGTAATGTCTGATGAATAAAGCTAGGGAGCTGAAGTGGAAAAAAAAAACAGCTGTGGATCTCTAGTAGGTTCTACAAAAACTTTACTGGGAAATAGTTTTCAGTGATCTCTTTTGTCATTATCATGAAAACTTGTATGAAGCGCATGTTTTAGTGCAATGTTTGTATCTTGAGTAATTACTATGGAGAGTTGCTTTTTGGGTTTTTTCTTTCTCCTCTTTTTGCTACAATCAGCAGATATTTTAAATTTTCATATAGCATGGTAACTGCCTGGGCTGATTAGTGTGAAATTTGGCTTGCACTGATGAGCCAGATGAGAAAAGAATACAAAGTAAGTTTTATTTCTTATATTACAGTTATAATCCTTTCCTACTGTAGATGTTCATACGCTCTTTAACATGAAAAAATCAATAAACATGGGAATATGAGTCTAACAGAGGCCAATTCCATTTAATGACAATCTTATTTTGAGTTAATGTTTTGCTTTCAATAAAAAGAACAGTTTGTAGACGTGGAATTGATGTTTTGGATCAAAACCCAGGTTTCTTTATGTTCACAGATAATAAGGACCCTGGTCTGGAATGTAGGAAGAAAAGTTAGTGGGTTAGATATAGATTCCTCTGAATTATTCATAGAACCTGGACCAGAGTCTTTTGCAGGTCAGACCAATCCTTTAACTTGTAGACTAGGCAGGTCTGTCTTTTCATCTGAATATGAAACTTTGTAATAAAGCATGCTGGTCTTCGTGCCAAAAGCTGGAATGTTTTTGACTAGGTAGAACAGCTGCTTTCAAAATAGCATAAGTGTTTTCATAGGTTTCTCTGTGCCTAAATGACCCTTTTGTGAGGACACCTCCTCAGCTTAGAATAACCATTTGAGCTGATCAAGAGCCTCCGAGGGAAATGCTTAACTTCAGTGGAATGGGCTGAAATGCAGTTTAACCTGCAATCTCTGTCCCAAAGGACAGGCATATGGATTAGCAGTACGGTTGTCTCTGATGGATGCCTGAATCAGAGGAAAGATTTGTTAGTTGTTAAACTCAGATTCCATGTCATAGAATCCTAGTTTGTATACAGTCTTCCTCGTTCTGAAAGAGTTACCAAAGGGATGATGGACAAATGGAATATCTATAATGGACTGGGCTGGAATCCATGTGGTATCCAATGCATAAAAGCCCGACAGCCCTTGTAAAACCACCTCCTAATTTTGGTGTTAACTGAACTATCTATTGACAAGTTAAGTTGGCTTTCATTTTGAGGGATAAACTTAGGAGTTCATTGATTGGCAAGGAGCTGTATAAGGCTGGTCACTAAAAAGAAATTTTTCATTGCAGAAAACTAATGAAGGAGAAATTCTATTGTCCTGATTTTAAAGAGTGAAATGGTCTTAGATAAATACCTCCCTTTTAATTTTCTGGATATCAGGTCAGTCAGAATCTGCTTATTTTAAAAGCCTCAGCTGTAATATTAGTGATTATTATTTATGCATGCAGCATTCATTGCAATTCAGCAACTTCCATTTAATTAATTACTGAAGTCCTTCCTAGAAGTGTTCTAAATAATTTTATGTTCATTGTTGCTACAGCATGGACTGTGCAGTTAGCAGTGCTGCTGATCTGCATTCAGCTCCTGTGATTTAGGTGCTTTTGTTCATGAAAGACTGATGTCAGGAGAGAAAACATCAGGGACAAAGATCACAGAGGTGTTCAGAAAGGGACAACTTCTGGTAGTTATCCAGGGAGAACCAGGGAGAAGAGAGTTCATTTTCCACAGGATTGGGAGCAATCAGAAACTCGGTATTCTCTTTGCACCCAGGTGCTGGTGGGCCCCAGAGCTGCATGAAAGCATAATTATCCTGTGGATAATAAGGGAGGGGGAAGGAGTAACACAGAGTAACCAATCTGCACCGGTTCTGGGGAGCATTTAAGTTCTTAATTGTGGGAATAGAGGGAAATCAACCCTCAGTGCTAAAAATTGGTTGTGAACGAGTTTTACAGGAAAAAAAAAATTATTTTGTCACTTAGTTGCCAGTAAACTAAGCAACCACAAAATAAAAACAGTGGCCATAATGGACAGTCAAATCTCTATTAATATAACAAAAGCAATATTTTTTTTCCTATGAATCTGTGTGGGAATATTTTCCAGGCTTAGAATTGTTCAGGGAAGTAACTCCCAGGTAATTTTCAAATGTTGAAGACAGAAAAACTTCAAGGTCTTCCCATTGTTGAAGGCCTTGAGCAGATGTTCTCCATCCCATAGTGTGTCTGTTCCTTGTCCCTCTCCTCCTCTTCCCCAGTTACATCACTAATGGATTAAGCAATAAGGACAAACCTCAAAAAATATGCATTCAATAATCAGTTTCAGATTACTTACTCAGCTTTAATAAAAAGTCAGCCTTCTAATGTCAGCCTCTGCTTAGAGATAAATGGCTCTTGCTGTGAGTCAGCATTGTATGGCTGTGAACCAAATGGTCAGTGAATTCAAATGCTCAGAAGATGACCCTGTTGTAATGATTCCACCTACACTGAAAACCAAATTGATTTATGAAGAGGAATAAATTGGCTTAACAGTGGACGTGATATGAAGAGTAAACTGGCATTATTTTCCATTATTCATTTGAAACTATTGATGCAATTAAATACCACTTACTTTTCTCTCCCCTGCCAGAAAACACTGTAAAAGAAATAGAAACAAAAATAATCATAGTCTGGCAAATGAGCTGAAAGTTCTTCCCTCGTTATACTCTCACTTACTTGGATCACAATGCATGTTTGCCACTTTAACCACAGTTCAGTCTCATATGCCTGTTGATTAGTGTTAGATACTTATTTACACACACCACTCGTTCACACCATGTTGTTTATTGAAAATATAAAATGAGCTTTAATTTTAGGAAGACCTCACTGCATGGAAACAATGAAACATTGTACACCTAACAGAAATATGTGATTTATTTTCCTCTTAGATGAGAATCTGCTTGGTACAATTTATCAGTTCCCCCCAAAAAAGATATACTATTTTGGAATAATTTTCCCCACTGAAACAGCTAAGATGCTCAAAATAGCAGGAGCAGTTGGCCAATAAATCAAACTGAAGTTCAAGTACCTCTATGCCCTATCCCAGTGTTTTAATTTCACCTCACTGAAGCCAACCAATTTTATTTTCAGAGAACATGTTATTTGGCAAGCACTTTCCTTGTTACCTATGTGACTTTAACATGACAGAATACTTTAAAACTAGCCAACAACCGAATAACTCCTGACTAAAATGATCCTTAAAGGAAAGCTGTCGTGTTATGGATCAGAAATTGTGTCATTTGAACTTTATGTAACTGCAGAAAAGGAGGATCAGTATTTCTTCACTCTTAATAGCTGCAGCTTTGCTTATTTCAGCTGTTAGTTTTTTTTTTTTATTATTTATGAGTCAAACATACTAACCTAAACTTTTTTTAGCCTTTTCTCTATTATTTCATTCCATTCTTTCTGACTGGGAATCGCTGTCTGCTCTGGTATATAAACACACACAAACTTTGGTCTCCAGTTTACACCAGTCAAATAAATATTACTTGGACTTCTCTCTTCCATGTGAAAAGGATGTGCTCCTTTATAGAATTAGGGTGGAGGGAGAATTTTAATTTTTGTAATTTTTTTTCCCCCCTAACACCTCTAGAAGGGCAAAGCAGATCCCTGCATAGTGGAGCCTATGCCCCAAGTCCCCTTTAATTTAATCTCATGCAGCAGAACAAGGTGTTGCTGAACTGGTGCACAGGGATGTGCTGCAGGTGAAGCCTGTACAGGACTGAATTTCATGCTCAGTGATTACAGCACTGAGGTGTGGACCCTGCAGCAAGAGCAGGACAGGAGCTGGAGTGGGGATTGCCAGAGAACCATGGAGTAGGGGTGTTGGGGTGTGTGTGTGTGCATCTGGGATCCTCAGGGCATAAAAAGGGGCCAAATGCCAGTGTCTGCACCCTGTCCTGCTGTACAGCAGTCCATGGATTGCTTCTGGTGGTTCTCAGACTTTGGAAGTGTTGGAGCAATTCCTCTACTTCAGCATATGGGAAATATCAGTATGGGCGAACAGCTCTCATGTAGCCTGTTTGGAGTATTTAGCTGACCCTCATGGGAAGCTCTTTCCATGAATGTGTCTTAATTGTTTAAATCTCTAGAATATCTCTTACTCAAAATATATGAAGTGTCTCTAGAGTTACAGTGTATGTCATATGATACATGATTTCTTCTGAATTAAACTGTGAAGATACATGCTCATACTTTTCCCTACACCCATAACCCATAGCAAGGAGTTCTTTAAACTTCACAGCATTTGAAGTACCTTGAAGCTGTTATTGAAATATTCTTATTTACACCTTGTGCCCATAAGTGCACTCTTGCTTTTAGCGTGCTCACAGGTTATCAAACTAGGATGCCAATCTTTTTCTTTCTTTTTGTGCTTCTATTTCAGATATTTACCTGTCTGTGAGTTATTTCTGTACCTTTTATTAAAAAAAAAAAAAAAAAAAAAAAAAAAAAAAAAGTAAGAAAGAGACAGCAGGACCACTATTTGTAGGAATAGTGTAAGTATGGAAGGGAAAAAGTGATCCTTTGATCTCTATACAAGGGGTATAATTACAGAAAAGTGATAACTCTTGTCTTCATTTAAACCCTGGATTAGCATTTACTATGTTTTGCTAGATTAGACATGTTAATGTACAAGACAAATCTAGTCAGCCTTCATCTAGGAAAAAATGGACACATTTGAACAGCTTTAGAAAACATTTACTGCCGGGATGTTCAGTGCCTGGAGCACCTTTTTATGGTTCTAACAAGCCTGTTCTAACAAAGTGAAAGGAGAACATTCTGCAGGTATATGAGGTGCAAGTAAAGGCAGGAAAAAGGTTCTTGAGCTAAAGAACCATATCTGCTATTAGATAGGAAGTTAAATTAGAATTTTGCTTTCAAACAACCCAAAGAACATTATATCAATCAGCCTTTCTCTTAAAGAGTATACAATGAATGTATGAATGCCATATTTAAAGATTCAGGTCTGATAACTGAGGATTTTCCAGCACTACAATTTTTAGAAATGTGGTTTTCCTTTTTTTTTTTAGCCTCAATTCTTATAGGTGTAAAGCCTTTGAGATAGCTGTTACTCTTTAGAGAAGATTTCTTTAGGAAAAGCAAGAAAGTAAAGTATCTTTCCTGAATATTCTACATATCTTAGGAAAAATGCAATTCAATCTTTCAATTCTAATAGACATTGAAATAACCTTTTACACAGTGCTGTTTGTAAAAGCTTCTTATGAATACTTGGTGTTTTTTAGTATACATTCATTGACCAATTCTGTTCTTTGAAATAGATGTAGAAGGAGATTATTTGTAACTTCCATCTCATGAGACTTTGTCTAACTAACAATTAGACAAATTACTGACTGTAATTTGCTATATATTGTGTTTTTAAAAAAGATGAGAATGAAAACTAAATGAACACCTCAGTCATGGAGATATTTTGAGTTGTTATCAGAGTTGTTATGGGGGCCAAATCCTATGGTAATCCAAGCTTGGTCAAGACCAATATATGGCCTACTTGTGGATGCAGTTTCATGACAGCATACTGTAATAATGAGCATAATAGTTATGGTTAATATTTTATATCAAGAGACTGAGATTGTCTCTTGCTTAGTATTCTTGCTACCTTGCAGTGGGAGATGGAGGAGGGAGCAGGAGAGTGATTCATTCATATTCATGTTGGAAATTCACAGAGATTTTTTCCATAATCCTTTCCAAATGGTTATGCTTTTATTAAAAGAAGACGACATTATAAAGGATCTGTAGATGAAAATAATCTGATTTATCAACTGGAGGAGCCAGTAGTAAGTTTTATTATGCATCCTTTCTTCAGCTAAATGATTTGTGTCAGGTAGGTCAGCTTCATTTTTCACATTTTGGAAATACTATATTAATACCTCAATGAAATTTGAGGAAAAGAATTTCATTAGGCAATTAAAAACAAATTGAATTATCATACTGATCTGGGTAGCATGCCAGTTTGTGCCCCTTTGAACTAACACAGCTTAGTCTCACACTCTGACACTGTTTCACATTGAGATAATATGAGTATTTAGTACAGTTAATAGAGGCCAACAACAGAACCCTGGCAAGACTTACAAGGTTTCAAATTCATATAAAAACTTTCTAGAGAAGGTTTCAAGTTCATCTCATCCGTGCCTGGTAGATTTGGGTGGGAGAAATAACTCGGAATGTTCTTCTGCCCTTTCTGATTATGGTCATGTTGGTTTTTCTTACTGATCATCTTAACCTGAGTTAGTGTAACTTCTCTTCCTGTATTTTTTTGCTTCTATTATTTCTCTTGACTCTGAGCCCCATGACTGCCTCCAAGACCTGACCTTTTCTAGCAGAAATATTTTTGTAGGCATAGCATATTCCTAAAATGCAATATTAATTTGGTCAAGTGAGGAACTCTAAATTTTGTGTAGTTCCAAATTCAAGATGATAAAATTTGCCAATATTCCTGTAGTGAATTTGGAATACTCTTAGTGAAAAAAAATATTAGGTTCTAAATTATATATATTTTTAATATTAAGGTGACTGAGAAAAGCCTGATAACAGTTCAGGATTTGCTCTCAAGGCAGAGTTGTACAATGGTTTATGTTAACTATCTCACAACAAAGTGACTCAGAACTATCCTTCTGTTTAACGTTGCCTGAGGATTATAAAATCCCCACATGTCAACTCCTTGATTACAAGGAAGCAATTAGAAATAGAATCTAAATTTATATTCCTCAAGATGAAGAAATAAAACCTCAGTGAGAGTAATTTCTGTGGACTGCATTTCAGAAGTAAGTACACTTTGAACAACAAAAAAACTCTATAGTGTAATATCATTACAGTTATAGCAGTTAGTGTTGCTGTACTTTAAAATAAATAAATTAGTAAGGCTATTTCATCGTTAAAAGCACTTCTAAACAAGAATACCTTTTGATAGTTTAAATCATGGAACTTAAAATGAAAATATTTTCAAACTTTTAGCTGTTTAAAAATGTAAAATGAAAAATTTAAGATAACCTAGTCAATCTGTCTTTAGAAATTCTTACAACTTCATTGCCAGCTCACATCAGCTTTTTATAAAAAGCTAAATTCTGAGGACCAGAATTTTTCCCTATGAAAAATTTTCCCTACAAGATTTTTCCATATGAAAAATCTGGCTTGGTGATATTAATTCAGCTTATTATTTCAAAAATATCACTAATGGTTTGGGGTTTTTTACAATTAGATATGCTGTCATTATCAGGCAAACAAAACAAAAAACAATGGCTTTGACACTACTGATATTAAAAATTCAAGAATGTAGGAAAAGTATGAATTAATAGATGCTAAAAGTGTGCTATGGAAACCAACTGTTTTGTGGAGAGTTTTATGATCTTTTTTGGTAAGGTGCAGTTTGATCTATTGAACTGCATAAACAGGATTTCAACTTAACCCTGCTCATTAAAGGGTAACTGTTTCTTTAAACCTTTATAAACTCCAAATGACTGTAAAGTCTTCTCTATTCAGATACCCTCAGACAGGCCACTGTGCAAGGTACTATAATTTGGATTTAGTAAGGACGTGTTTCCCTGAGTTTTACTTCAGGTTCTAAGTGCAATATATTCCACTGGTTTTAAGCAGTTTGGATTAGATGCAATATCTTCAGTGTAACTCACAGATGCAACGTTCAGAAACTCATTTCTAAAACCAAAGGTAGTAAAACTAAAAAAAAAAAAAAAAAAAAAAAAAAAAAAAAAAAAAAAAAATTATTTTAGAATCTCTAAAATAGAGGGGAAGAGGATAAGAATCATTTTAATCTTTTGTGTTTAATATTTCTTAAAAGAGTTTAATTATTAAAAAAATTCTTTATTATCACTATTACTGAAAGGGAAAAGAATAGCTGATCCTGATAAGAAAAAAACCAGCGAGAAAGGACTGATGTTCAGCTCATTGTTCTACTGTAGTTAAGATTTCAGCTTAATGAGGTTGTGTCCAAGAGCAGGTCTTGTCAGTGCATTCTTGCCCCTCTCCACCCCCTCTTGTATACTGGACGGTCTTAAAACCCCAAACTTTCTACCTGCAAGCTTTTTACTTCATTGAAAACCTTACACTACCATAACAATCAGAGCACTTTATAATTATTAGACATTTACAGTGTGGCTTTGTGTTGCTGCATGTTTGTGCTCATACAGGGTATCTTTTGCATAAATAATATGTTCCCTGAATCTTGAGGATCCATCACCTAATTATTTCATTTCCTATTTTGTGTTTGCTGTTACCCAGATTTAGCATCCATGTAGATTGTCGAGGTCTTCTTTCTCGTGGTTTAAGGTGAATAATTCAAGCATTCCACATAGATCTGTAGACAGATTAGGCATCCTGAAGCTGTGGCCTTTTGTGTAATGTAGCTTTTTTTTTTCTTTCAATGCTGGTGATGACAAATATTTAGTGAGTGACTTACTGGCTTTTGATTTCCTCTAACTTTTTATCTTCTTTGTGGCATTTTACTAGCTTTTTTTTTTTTTTTTTTTTTTTGTGGATGATTACTCCATCTCAAGGTCATGTACTCTGAACTGAATAAAACCCAGTCAATTATGTCTGGACTGTAGTCAGAGTTGAAATGGCATCAAGTGTAGACAAACCTAAGGTAGCACTGCTCTAAGTAGCTCAGGTAACCTAACCTGAAATCTTGTGTCACTGCAGTTCTGTATTTCTGCCACTTCTGTTCTTTCTGATGCTCAAGTGGTGTCACAGAGGAGTCAGGGTGTAACATGTAAGCCTAAGGAGAGGCTCAAGAAGTACCATTCCCATGAAGCCTTACAGAAATTCACTCCAAGCTGAGTGATGCTTTAGGCTCAGGGGTGCAGGGCTGAGGGGAGAGGCACCCTCTTTACTTCTACCATCAGTCCTTTCTGATCATCTCAAGGGAGTTGATTTTATCTCTACAGAGACACTGGCACTTTCTCATAGCCACAAACCAAAAATGCATGCTCAGGATAGTTTCCCAGTATCAAAGAGGAGAATTAAAGAATAGTTCTCAAAAGAAGGGCATCAAAAATAAACCCTGGAAACCACTGGGAAATGGAAAATCTTCTAAACACCTTTAAATCTTAATTTAGCTGAATTACACCTACATGTAATTAGTCTCACTTCCAACTACATTATAACATATCCACTTCAGTTTGGTTTTTTTTTCTGAATGATGGGTTGCTTAATAATGGTTGATCATTACCCCTGGCTCTTTCAGCTGGTCTTGCACAGAACACCCAGTTCTTACTTTGTGCCTTTCTTTTCTTGAGTGAGGCAACAAAAGGTTGACCCAAGAGATCAACTACAAGGAAACTACACATTGGTCAGCCTCAACTCAACCCCTGGAAAGGTGCTGGAGCAGCTAGTCCTGGAAACCATTTCCAGGCACATAAAGGACAAGATAGTAGGAGTAATCAGCTTGGCTTCTCAAGAATAAGTTGTATTTGATTTACTTGATAAACTTCTAAATGAAATGAGTGACTCAGTAGGTGACCTTCAGAGGTCTGTTCCAATGTCAGCCTTTCCATGAGGCCATTGCAAAGCTTTGCTGAATCTTGTAACTGTAGATTAAACACTGTTTTTAGTGTAGAAGTCTGATTTTATGATATTTAGCATGGGTGTATTTTTCATTGCCTTTTCTATTAGTTCTGTTTCTCTGTCATCACAACCTGTTTTCTTTAATTTCTTTTAAATACACAGAATTCATCTGTCCACTCCAGAAAACCACTGTTATTTTTTTGTTGTGTGTGATGATGTAACATTCTGAAGAAATCTGATACATATAAACTGTTAAAGGCAATAGGAACTCATCAAGAGTTTTATCTATTAATTCTATATTTTTTGATTAGTTAAATATTAAAAAAAATAGATCTGATAACAATACTACCAATAAAGGAGATAATGTGATCTTCATTTTGTATAGATGACAACATGTTTGATAGAATACTGTCTTCAGAAACAGGTATCAAGTATGTGATTATTCCAGAATGCTTTTAGTTCAGAAAGTCAAAAATTCTGTCACAAGTCAGTTTGGTTAATAAATATTTTCTCCTATTGTTTTCAGGCTGAATGTAGGTTAATCTTTTGTTATTTATCCATACTGTAGGTATCACACAAAATTGCTGGAGCTGCTGTCATAGTGAATATTGAAAAACTGAAATAGTGTAATGACAGATAACTTCAAAGGGAGACATTTTTTCTCCTAAAAACTACAGGCAGTTCATTGCTGCTGGTAGTCTATGCCTAGCCGAGAATGCTTTCAGCTGGACTTTTTTTTTGCAGGGAGATTTGCCTTTTACAATTGTTCTTGGAAATTCCTAAATTTTGTGAAATGTTTTCCTTAGCAAAAGTAGTATTATAAAATATGTCTAAAATTATATATTGTCAGCACCAAATAATATTTCTGAACCAAATTTAGTTAGGAGTGAAATTGATGTGTCACCTATAAGACCAGTAAGGATTTCCTGTTTAAAATACCATCCTTGTCAATCAACCCTTTTCTGCTCTGTTCCAGCTTTTATGAAAATACTTCAGCTGAAAAGGCTCAGCCATACTTTGCTATGTGGGCAAGACAACACACTATCTTTGACATGACAGAAGTTTTTGAGAATGTTGAAATGCTTTGATGTAATCAAGTTGTCAAAAACTCGGAAAAGGTAGAATTAAAATTTCCACAGGGCTCCAGCTTCGCACTCCGGAGCAAAAACTGAGCAAACCGCTTGCAAGGTAATATTCAGTGACATCATTAGAGCTTTTCCAGAGAACACCTTTTGTGCTTTATCTTCCTGGAGGTGGATCTGGTGAGTGTGGCAGAGTGGCAGTGTTCTGTGTGTTTAATGGCTCACTTACTGAATTTGAAAGATCATATTGAATAAAACAGGGTTTGCTGGAAGGGATTGAAAAGTTGAGAGCACAGAAAGAAGAGGTCCATGAAGGCATTGCGTACTGTTGGTGTGTGCATATGGCACATAGGACCCTACAGGCAAAAACTGAAGATTTTACTGCTTCTGTAAGTTTTAATTCAAAGTGATTATTGGTCAACTTGATTTCTGATATTAAAGTTAGGCTTACATTGAGGATAAAAAAACCAAAAAAACCAAACAATGAGTGGACAAGCAACAAGAATAGCAAAGTCTGCAAGATAGAAGACAACAAGGTTATTCATATAATGTGTACTGAAATTTCACCTTTCTAAAAAAAACAAGTGCAGTGGTGGCAGGGTTGGCAGATGTAAGCAAATTGGGTGACAGATTTCAAGCTTTATAGTACCCTTTTGGCATGTGGGATTCTGGTCATCTTAGGTAGCTTAGACAGAAAGAAGAAATTGCTGGGAGATGCATGTGGGGCAGCAACAAAAGTACAGGGCAAAGTGGAGCTGGCAGAGCAGACACCATATGCCAACATTTGTTCCTTTTAAAAAGTAATAACACGACACTTTCCCACTAACTGTGAGTATTCAACTCTTGTTCTTTACAGGACTGCAGTGGAACTCAACAACAAACAAGCACATCCTCAAGCCTTCATTAAGATTTAATTTGTGCAGCAGGGCCTCCCCCTACGTCAAAAATGAGGTGGCAGAAAATGGCTCAATAATTGCAGCTGGGGAGACAATGCAATACAGATACATCTTTAATGAAGAGAACAGAATGCAGTCATGCTCAAAAGGCATTTCCAAATGCACAGAAGGCTAACAGGAGAAGTGGCAACCACAATAGGCTTCAGAACACAAGATGCCAGGTATGTATCTTGACAAATACTGTTGGAGAGATTAGAGACATCTGTGCAAGCAAAATAAAAAACCTTTTGACCATATTCCTTTATGTAGTATGGTGTTGGCTAGCTTTGACCAGTGAAGTGGTAGATAAGCAAAGGACAGGGACACAGTTCAAAAACACCTTTGGTTCCCCTAAATCATATATATTGCTAAACTTAAAAAGGATTGTGGAGCACTTTTTTTGAGCACTTGGGCACTCTGTTTTCAGCTTTGCTTCGTTGAGTGCATCTAGAGGTCTGTGAGCTGCTTCTATCACTGATGAAGTATGTGTTGATTTTCAGATAGTAGGTCTTCCTGCCAAATTGTAACACAGTCCAGTTCACTCGTAAAGTCTGCAGAGACATATCTAGTAAGCCCAGAGAAGAAAAATACTTTTGGTATGCAGAAAGTATTTCAGTGCCGCTTGATTAGCTTTTATTCAGTGTCCATATTTCCCCTCTGTTAGTTTTTTTCCTGTGTATGCTGGTTTTAGCTGGGGTAGAGTTGGTTTCCTTCACAGTGGCTAGCATGAGGCTGTGGTTTGGATCTGTGCTGAAGACAGTGATGGCAGTAGAGATGTTTTTGTCATTCCTGAGCAGGGCTTACACAGACCCAAGGCCTTCACTGCTTCTTGCACTGCCAGGCTGATGAGGAGGCTGGGGGTGCCTGGGAAATTGGGGAGGAGACACAACTGGGACAGGTGACCCCGACTGACCAAAGAGATATTCCAGACCACATGACATCATGCTCAGTTGGGAAAAAGGAGGAAGGGGAGGGATGCTTGCAGTGGTGGCATCTGTCTTCCCAAGTCACTGTTACGTGTGTTGCAACCCTGCTCTCCTGGGGATGGCTGAGCACCTGCCTGCCCATAGGAAGTGTTGAATGAATTCCTGGGTTTCCTTTGCTTGTGTGCACAGCTCTTGCTTTCCCTATTAAACTGTTTTTATCTCAAACCACAAGTTTTCCAGCTTTTACACTCTCAATTCTCTCCTCCATCCTGCTGGTGGGGGGAGCAAGAGAATGGTTGTGTGGTATTTGTTTACTATCTGGGTTTAAACCATTTAAATCATTTAGACACTAAGGTATAAATTAATTTTCTAGATCAAATTTCTTGGCACCTACACTGGTGCAGGTCTGAAAAAAATCAGAAAGGATGGAATCAAACAGCAATATTCCACAGACAGATAAAATCAATAGCAATTGAAGGCGGTAAGGTATCAATTGGATGTTTGCTAGAAACTAAATTTGGGTTGATCCTTTCCTTTAGCTTTTCACTAAAATGCAAGGGTACTTTTTTTTTTTTTTTCAAATGAAAAAAAATCCTCTTTTTTTTTCCTAGTGAAATAACTGGAATCATCAACCAAAGCGGGGCAAAAATTTTCATGAAAAAGAGAGTTTTTGGAAATCGGTTTGAAAACCAAAAAAAAAATGACAAGCTGTTAATGTTTTCTGCAGCTCTGTAAGTATACTGTAAGTTAGCTGGCTAACTAGTTTAGCAGAAAGCCCCAGCTGGTGCAAGCCTATGTAGCACACTGAAGGCCAGAGGCAGAGCTTGCAATCCCTCCACTGCCCTCCCGTGTGCTCCAGCTCTCTCCTGAATGCAGAAGGAAAGGCATTGTGATCTAGGAGAGCTGGACAGGCAGCAAGGCACTTCCAGCCTCTTCTCAAAGACTGTGACTGTGAGGAAGGGGCACTGGTGCACTCCACCAGCAGTAAAATTAGCCATACTTGCTGTGCTGGAGGATCTGGCATGTCTTCATTAATCAACCAAGCAGTGTTTGAAAAATCCATTCACTCCACGGCCTTTTTATAATTCCTGTCTTATAACAAACTGTAGTTACTTATATGAAGTTGCGGAGTAATCGTTTAGAAGGTCAGATAGGTCCACGAGCAGAGGTCAGCCCTAACCAAGCGGGCAGGGATATGAAGAACATACAAGAGCAGCAGTTCTTGCAGGTGTTAATGCCAGCCTGTGTTTTGGGGTCTGTCTGCCACTATTAGTTGAAAGCAGGTTTCCTTGGCACTGTGAGCATTAACAGGTCTGACACAAAAGTCTCTTATTCTCCCTCACGATCTTCAGAATTGGGAACATATTTGGGCAGCTGAAATGGTCTCTGTAGCAGCTTGCCCTTGCATTACGTTGGTAGGGAGCCTAATTTGCTTCTCCATTTGTGCCATCCCCTAGTTATGAAGACAGGCAATATTTTTTAATCCATAACACATGTATCTGCAGCATAAAATCACTGATGCTGCTTTAACTTTATCAAGGGGATAATATTTTTCTGTTTAATGGAGGTGCTGCACAGGTAGGTCCTATAAAAAAGGAATTTCAGAGGAATATCAATAAGGAATATAAATATATAAAAAGTAAGAAATTTGTTAAAAAAATAATTTGAAAATGGAACATTCACAAAATTGGGACCAGGTTAATTTTTACTATCTTCATCATTGATTACATGTTCCCTAGATGAAGGACTATTGGAGAAATGAATACTATGTAAAGAACATGATTCTTTCATTTAGTAATTTAATTTATAGAAATTCCAAAAGAACAGTGTAAAACCCTCAATTCTGATGATAAAAGGTAAAGCAAGAAATACACAATCCCAACCATTATTAATTTTTTCAGGTAAATTATAAATTATAAATTATATATAGAATGATTTACAAACTTTATTTTTTACTATTTATGTTATTTAATCTCAAATATTTTTTAAGTTTACACTAAAAAGCGAAAGCAAAAGATGATGGAAAACAAGAAAGGGTAAAGGGAAGAATATTACACAATGGAACTTTGTACTTTCAGACAATGACTCTGGAAAAAGATTGCCTATAATTTCTTCTTTACATCAGAAACATTTAAAACAGACACATTGATTAGGTGCCAAAAATATTTCCACTGTAGTAAAATACACTGTATCTTAGTACAAAAGATACCACCTGTGGACTAGAATTTGGAGTAGATAGTTTGAAAATACAGTATTGTTAAGAATAACCTTTTGAAGAAAAACCATGACCTAATGTTACCTACAATACTGTATTGGTTTTTTTGAAAAATAGGGTTCATTAGAGAGAGGAAAAAGTACTTGACAAGGAAAGAAAATGTCTTCTCTAGCTGTTAAAGTCCATTTGCTTTCCTAATTTTAAATCAGGATTATTATTTGACAAGTATCCCTGCAACTTTGGCTGAACGTACCAAGATCTGCAAATCTATGTTCGATTTTGTGCAGCAGATGTTGTCCTAATCAAAAAGGTTGGAATGTGGATTGGCATTTATGAAGGAGATAAACAATGGCCTTGATTTTCAGGAAAAAAAACTTAGCTGAATTTAAGCTATGCAGGCTGAAGTGCAGTGTTCAATTTATGACCTATTTTTAGGAACACTATATCACTTTCTGTAACAGTGACAGATACGAACACACACATATATATATAATTTTACAGGAAAGGAAACAAATACTCTAATTTTTCTTTGCACTGTAGCAGTTTAAGGAACAAAACATAATAATATCTGCCTTTCATCTCTGTTTGAAAGTTGCTGGGTTTTGGCAGGAGAAGGCACCTCCTAGGCTGTAGATAATGGCTTAGCAGGAGGAGAGCAGTACATATCATCACAGCAAAGAGACTCTTGTAATATATATTGTGAAAGTGTATTGTTCTTGAAACTGTCTGTTTGATGTGTTGTGCAAATACCTTGATGATACTGAGCAGTGGATTGCAGGAGGCAGAATTCATTCCTCAGACTGTTGCATGGGAATATTAATGTTCACAGTGTCATGGAAGAGGAAGACTAGATCGTTCATTGATTAACCCATCATGAGACTGTTTGAGCTGATGTGTCTTATATCTTCTTCACCCTCTGTCAAATTCAATCTTCTCAGCAACTGAATTTTAAAATGTGTAAACTGATTTTTAAAGTGTTAGAAAAGGACATGGTTACAAACTCAGTCAACCCTGGCTGTTCATACAGACTGGGGAATGAGATGCTTGCTGGAAAGCAGCGCCACAGAGAGGAACCTGGGGTTCCTGGTCCATGGCAAGTTAAATATGGGTCAGCAGTGCCCTGGCAGCCAGGAGGGCCAACTGTGTCCTGGGGGAGCATCAGGCAAAGCATCATCAGCCAGTCAAGGGGGGTGATTGTCCTGCTCTGCTCTGACCTGGGGTGGCCTCACCTGGAATATTGTGGAAGTTTTGGGTGCCACAATATAGGAAGCTTAATGTATTAAGCTGTTAGAGACTGTCCAAAGGAGGGCAACAAAGATGGTGAAGGGCCATGAGGGGTACCCGTGTGAGGAGTAGCTGAGGTCACTTGGTGTGTTCAGCTGGAGAAGAGGAGACTGAGGGGAGACCTCACTGCAGTTACAACTTCCCTGTGAGGAGAAGAGGAGGGGCAGGTACTGATCTCTGCTCTGTGGGGACCAGGGACAGGACCCCAGGGAATGGCCCGAGACTGTGCCAGGGGAGGCTTAGGCTGGATATTAGAAAAAGGTTCTTTGCCCAGAGGGTGGTTGGGCACTGTAACAAGCTCCCCAGGGAAGTGGTCACAGCACCAACCCGGACAGAGTTCAAGAAGCATTTGGGTGATACTCTCAGTCACATGGTGGGACTCTTGGGAATGGACCTGTGCAGGGTCAGGGAATTGATGATCCTTATGGATCTCTTTCAACTCAGTATGCTCTGGTTATATACTCAGTGATTCTGTGATATTCTGTGAAATAATGGTAGGAATGTACTATTGCTTCATTCAAGATGGAAAAGAAAAAGAGAAAAGGAAAAAAAAAAAAAAGGGTTGGAAAGTTCATTTAATGCAGTCATGAGTTATAGAGTTGGTTTTTACCCAAACTGCAATTTGGAGACAACTCAAAATATCTGAGTCATTGCAAAAATTATTTTGAAAATCAATTTGCTCAGTAGCTTACCAGCTAATTAGAACAGGACCAGTTTTCATTCAGTCTGGTGGTGGTGAGGAGAGGAAAAAAAATATCTAAAATCAATATACATCTAATTTTGTTACTTAGAAAAGAGGCCTAGTTATTTTATGAAAGGAAGAAAGTGGATTTAAAAAGAAGTCCCAAAGCCATGGTAGCAATGTTAAAGTTTAGGTGCTGAGTTTTTGCCTCAATCTTTGCAGACAAGTATTTATTCCTAAAGAACATGGTTTGTTATTAATATTTCCCCTTTAAAATGAAGCAAAATCACAAGAAGAGCCATTTATTTCTGCTCACTGTGTTGCCCATGCTCCAGTAGTACTGCTTTGTAAGTGTGTTGGAACAAAATACCAAAACAGAAAGAATTTATGTTCACTTGTCTAAAAGCCCTTATTGCTGAATTTTGTTTGAAGGTTTTTAAAAGTACTGAGGTAAATTAGATGAAAATGATCAACTGAGTTATACTACCACAACTGGTCTTGTAGCATGGTGAGGGTTAACAAATGCTAAATATATGATTCACTTAATCTTTTCCAATTCATTTAATCTTAAACTCTTCAGGACTGAAGGTTATGCAGATGACAAGGACAAGGTTTTGCAGATATACAGAGTAAGCCTTTGTCTCCAAGAAACCTAGAGGCTGCCTAAAATAGCAATTCTCTTTGACCTTGCCTCTGTAAGATGGCAATATATGATTTTTGATTCAGACTTGCTGGGTTCATGGTGTTTTTCTAGCTAATGGGTGCTTGCTGTCTGTGTGAGTATGAATACATATATAAAGCGCACTAACAGCCCAAGTCAAATATTGATTATTTCCTAACCTGACTAACAAGGGAAACTTTTCCAGAATTTCTGAAATCTTAACAACAGAAATCGATGTGCTTTCATATCTTTGGGGAAATGTCTGGTATCACAGCTTCGAATAGGTGATGAACACCTTTGAATAGGTGATGACTAACATGTCATTCTGAGGGCATGGAAAACTAAGATTCTAACCCAGGGTGCCATAGCTAATCAAGTGCTGCTCCTTACCTGGTCGTGGCCATGCCATAGTGACAAAATCAAAAGCTCTCTGAAATTTTTAGGAATTGGATTCTTTTAATGTGTCTATCTCTTTGCTTGTAAAATGCTGTTCCTGCTAATGCTTCCTTGTATCAAAACAGAAGCTTTATGAAGCAAAAATTATATTCTGAGAGGTGCCTTGAGAGCCTAAGTAGAATATCGTAGAACTGCAGAATTATATTACAAAATAATATATAAAGTCAAAATTCAGTTTATTGCTACCATCCATCTATGTCATCAGAGTTTTATTGCAACTTACAATGTACCAACTTGTGCCTTACTAGAAGAGGATTCAGTTTAGCCACTGAAAATACCCAGATTTCACAACCTGCACAACAACGTGCACAAGCTGTAGAAAATCTGCAGATTTTTGTTCCTAAGATCCAACTCTAAGCCATAGTTAGGACTTCTTGGGGAACTGTAAGAATAACAAAAACCCAAAGCTTTTAAGAGAGTATTGTTGGACATAAATATGTGGGGCTTTGGGTTTTTTTATGTAAGAAGAAAAATATGGGTCTGTAAGTAGAGCAATACCATGGTTATACTGCATTTTGTACAGTATTATGTTTCAGATATGTGGCTTACTCTAAATTTATTGCAGATAGTGCTGAAACAAAATAGATAGGTAAACACAACAGTGGGAAATGATGCGTTTTTCTGGAGTGAGCAAGATCATAAGTGCTGTGATAGATGTTGCCCTGTGACCACACTAGACAGAGTTTTATAGTCTGTTTTTAAAGGTCAACATGTTTTGATTATATTAGTTGAAAGAGAAAAACTATATCCCAAATCAAATAAAACTCCACAGAGTAAGTTCTGCTTGCTTTCTTTGCTCTTTTTTTGTTTGTTTGTTTTGTTTTGTTTTGTTCATGTGTCAGCTGCAAAACCTGTCTTTCATTTTAAAAAGGCTGTGGGAGTCTGATCTACCTCTATAGGTAATACTTATGGCAGCGCTAGAATACAAAAAAAAAAAAGAGAATAAGAAAAAAGTGATTCATATGTTGCCTTATTACCTTTTCTTTGCTCATTTTTTTACATCAGTGCAGCTGACTCCAAGTGAATAAATTGTGAAGGAACAAGACTGACGTTTCTCCACGTTCAGTGCATTAATGCTGGTGACCCCCACATGATCTGAGCTCTTTTAACAGAAAGAAAGAGGCATATAAAATGAAATCCAGGCATTTTATAGGACCCCTGTTTACAGAAGAATTATAGGTAAAGCATCTTCTCCATTTGCTATCTTCCCTTCTTTATGTATGTCTTATACAAGTCTCATGTCAGTGCTCTTGTACTCCTCAGAGATGTTGAGGACAAACTGTATGACCATATAGAAATTTGGGTATTGATAAATATGAGATTGTATTTTCCATTTTTATTAAGTAGTTGTTCCTCTATTGGCTTTTACTCCTTCAGAAAATTTTAATCATCACAGATTTATCAAGACTGCTAAGTAAATATTTAAATGCACCCTCCTCCGAATTATTTTTATGGTACTACAACTTATGTTGTGAAATTTATACAGCTCTCAAAAAAAAAAAAGGAATTCATCTAAACTATCTGACAGAAAGCAATATATAGAAACTGCCAAGTACCAGAACATTAAAACACTACAAACGATGAGTAATTAAGTGGAACAAAGAACACAGGTTTAGGATTAATCCAGCTATGGTAGAAACACAAAGTCTGATTGGATTTGTCTCATTCCTGCAGTTTAATCTGTTATTTTGTAAGCAGCACCACTGTGTATCCTCAGCAAGCCTTCTGTTTGACCTTTGAATGTTTTCAAACAAACTTTTCCAAGTCATGACCTTGATAGGCCTAAATCATATTAAATACCATGTCTCCTAATTTTGGATAGCCTGTTCTAAGTTGAGGTTGCTTTGTGTGTGTTTTCTAATGAACACGGGTGGCTTCTGTGAGAAGACACCAGAAGTTAAAGATGTCACTGACCCTTTAAAACCTAGGAGATAAATTGGTAGAGCAATGGCAAACCACAAACCTACAGACAGGAGGCCAGCATTACCGAGCTCTGGCAAACACTAATAGAGATTAAGAGATTTACTAAGGCCAAGCACAAGAACCAAAATATTGGCCCAAGAAAAGGGCTGGAAGGGCTCAAATTTCATATTAATTTTTACAGCTTGAGGATGCAGACTGGAAGCAGAAGTACCAGGGATTTTCTGAGATCTGAAAGAATCTGAAAGACCAGCTGGATCATAAGCAAAATTGATAGGGTGTTTGTGATGAGTGGTTAATGGAGAATGTCTGTACCTGTGGGCAGATGAATTTTGCACAGTATCTCCCTATGTCTTCAGACAACCCTTCAGGCACTCTGAGTTTCTCCATTTCTGAATCCCTGAAATAGTCTGGTTCCATTACAGAATTTTTGCTTGAGATTCTGATCATGACCTTCATAGAGTCAGGAGAAGTTCATCTCTCTTGGTTTTTGTAAAAGTGGCCAACTCCAAAGTAAACTGTGTCTTTGAAATAAATAATAAAGATTTTTCAGTGCTGGAGTTTGAAAATGATTCAAGCTCTTTTGGATGAGCAAATTAGAGAATGGAACAAATTCAAATATGTGTATTCATCATAACTCTAATACTTTGGTTAAGAAAGGAATTAGCCATTGGACATCTATTAAAGTATTTTTTGTGCATGTGCATGATGGCCAAGTTATTAAGACTGTATGAAAACACAAAGAAAAAATACAATTCTTTATATGAGGAGAGAGATTAATCCATACCCTTCATCAATTTAGGGCCTATTATATATAGAAATGGAAGTGCTCTATTCAGCTTGGGTTGAGTTGCTCATAATTCTTTTAAGAAGCTAATTAAATGTCTTATATCCAGTAAGTAATAGAGCCTGCTGCCTCTGACAAATGGAGTTTTGGCCAAAACCTATCGAGTTCTTTAAAAATGTCTGAAGAACGGGAACACTACAATACATTGTATAGAAACCTTAAATCTAGTTTCAGGGAGGGAAAAAAAGAAAAAAAAAAAAAAAAAAGAGAAAACATTCTTTGATGAACTTATGAAAGATCTATTGCAGGATGAAAGTCTGACCTTCTGAATTCTACTTTGCAGGACGTGGGGAAGGCAAATTTCCTCACTAAGGACATTAATTCTGTTTTAAACAATGTATTTAAGTGGAAGATCTATGACCCTTGCAAAACCTCAGAATTTTTCCCTTTTAAAAAATAAACTAGTTTCTAAGGAAGGGTTTGGTTCATCCTTTTCCTCAGAAACCTCGGGATCAAATTATGGTTAGCCCATTGTGCAGAAATCCCTTCATGTGCACGGTAGAATTGCGGCTAATTGCATTCCAGTGGTGCCATTAACAATCTGGAAGGAAAAGTGTCAGGCATTTGGTCTCAAAATGTGAGCTGCAGTCCACAATCCAGGGAAAGTTTTGGGTATTTAGACATGCATTTTAGGTTGTTTCAGCCTCCAGTTAATTATCACTGCTAGTAGAGCCCTTCTTGCTGCCTTTTGTATATGATACTTTTCAGAATTAAAATTAGGTGCTTTTTGTCTCAAGCTCTGTTAGACTTTGCAGGATAAAACAGGGCCTATCATGTATTAAGGAGAAGCCTCTCTGCCTACTTGATTTTGTGCCATTTACTGAAGCTGCAGAAGAAGTGAAAAAGTTTCCCAAATTTGTTGAAAGGTGAGTGTAATTTCAGCCACTACTCTCTTATCCCCAGCTTTTTCCTGGAAGGTATTATATGGGGTTTTAAGATTATACAGGGAAGTACAAAATTCACAACTTAAATCTAAAACAATTTATTTTCTGTGCTTTCCATACCATTTACCAGAGCTGATGAGAATGGTTGCTCAGGACTGTAATAAGGCCAATCAAATGCCTGTTCCACCTGCAGTGTCACCCAAGCAACAAGAACCAAGGCAGAAGAAATAAAAGGCTTCAGCTGATACACAAACTCATCTGCCTCATAGGAATAACAGCTTTGAGCTCTGACTTTCCTTCCTTGCTCTTCATCACAAGCCATTTTTGTGTGGTGTTGTGAAGGTCTTCCAGTTTACGCTCACGTTACTTCTGTTCAGCACAATGAAGCAAAACACATTTCTCAAATTTAGGGCATGATTCCTTTCATGATCTAAGGGAAAAGGCTGGAAACACGCTCTGAACCCTACTATGGTCTCCCTTGTGTTATAGTTCATGAATGAAGGTAAAATAGAGGGTGTAGGACTAGATAAGTAGGTGAATCAGATAGTAACAAGTGTTGTGGCAATGTGCAGCATCAGTAAAAAAAAGTAAATTAATCTTATTTAATTTTTAAAGATAATTTAATTTAAGATTTCACAATTCTCTATACCAGCTACTTGAATAATGAGATTAAAAACTAGGAACACAAAATGGAATTGTGTACAGGAGCACACTGTACATCATGTCTAGTTTAATGATTGTGGACCTGATTTAGTCAGAATTACTTCAGGCCTTCTCAGGCAGCATCCATGAAATAAACCCCAAAAATTTATAGGACCAGTCTTGAAGGGAGTCAGTACGTAGTGAACAAAATTCACCTTTCTAAAAGTAACTATTTTTCTGTTGCAGTTAAATCATGGTCTGAATATGTGATGGCTGTTTCAGTCATTCATGTTTGGGCTTTCTTTTCTCTGTTCAAAGAACCAATCAGGAAATGTTTACATTTTAATATGACAGTGGTGTAGATCAGAAGGAGTCAGGTGTATACCTTGGGTTGTCTTCCTGACCAAATATGCAGACAAACTTCTTCATCTCAAATTTCAGTTACAGCTCAGTCCTTTCTCTCCCCTCTCCACCTCCTTTAATGAGAAAAGAAGGAATCAATGCACATTAATGCTTCCCCAGGCCTAGTAATTCATTTCAGTGTGTGGTTTGCTTACACTGGCTTGGTCATTGGAGGAATGAAATCATTGTTCCTTCAAGACTACTTTGGCATCTGTGTAGGGAGTTCCAGTCTTGTTGAGTTTAACTAAAATAGGAACAGATCTCTCTTTCTCTCTGACTGCCTCAATATCAAGAAAGAACAAGTTGTTAGGTAATTCATGGTGGATCCCATTATTATAACACCTCTGGAATTTCCTGCATAATAATCTGCAATCTTTCAGATAGAAATCCTACTTTTTTGCTCTCATTTATGCTAATTTTGCATGTGTGACTCCTTTGAAGCCAGATGTACCCTGTCTACAGGGAAAAGAAATGAGAAATCAGGATAGTATTCCTCTGCACCCCTTTCTAGAGATACAAATATTTCAGCGCAAGAAGTGCTACTACCCTATTGACTCCATCTTCAAAAAATGTCTCCAAACAGCACTTGTTGAATGAGAAAGAGGCGTTGCCTAATTACCTTTTTATATGCAAAAACTTGAAGTTTAATTGGCACTACTTAAGTGTTGATATTGTTAATAAAAACCTTTTTTTTTTCTTTTTTCCTTGGGAAAAAAGAAAGTGAAATGGAATAAAACCTATGTTAACAGAACATTATTAATACTCAGGGCAAATCATGAACGTAGTGAGACACAAGTTTCAGCAAAATGAAAAATATTTTGTCTTCTATTTTCTTTACAAAGCTCAATGTTAGTGTATTCAGAGTTGCAAAACATGGAGTGGAAAATATCTGATAAGCATCTTAAAGGAGTTTGAGGCTGATGCTGGAACTCTTGGGTTTTCTTTGGAAATTTTTTTCCACTTCCTAGCCTTTGATAAGGCATAAACATCCTGATAATATTACTTCACAGATATATTTTTCTGCACTAAATGATTGGTAGCAGTTTGAGTCCTCATAGTCACATCTTCTGAATGTATTTTTGTAAGCTGAAGCAACTTCATTCTCACTTAAGGACATTCTCACCTGCTTAAGCATTCTACTCCATCCAGGCAGAAAAATCACTCAGAACGACAACAATGACTCCTTGAAGGTTTTCCTGGGAGTCCTGAGCTGAAGTGATTTTGCACTTCAACATCCACTGTCATACTCCCCTCCTTCAGAACACTGGCACAGTGGACACAAATTAGAAGGACATGCAAACTTCTGAAGGGGTTTTGTGTTTAAAAACCAAAACCAACCCCCCAGTCTCTCATCTGGCAGAACAACCCTCGGGTATCACTCAGGGTATTCTTACTTAGGGCAAGATAGGAGTGTGTGCCCCAGTCCTGTGTTACCAACTCGGCCACATTGGAAAATCAGACCTGCTGATTTTTATGGGGAGTAGTAAACTACCAAAGGAAGATATTTCTGTTCCTGGATCCTGCCTCTCCCACCACCACAAGCACTTTGCCTGTGCAGTTTCCAGCTGTGAAGTGGCTCTCTGTTATGTACCCCTTACGCCTCCTCTGGCTCCCATCCAGGCTCTTTTGTCGGCTTGTTTCTCAACTTCATTCCTTGCAGCCATGAAAACTGGCTGCTTGCCTGGCAGGCTGCCAAGGTATTTGTAGTAGGACTCTGGTATACTTGCTCCCACTTACTGATGCTCTCAACGAGGTTTTTGTAGCACGATCCCCTTCTTACCGTGGCTCCCTTCAAGAGAAATATAATACGCATAATTTTGCATTTCCTTGGCTGCAACTTATAAACACGTCAATAATAGCCCCTCCATTCCCTGCAATCAGTCTATTAGCAAGAAAATAGAAAATGGAAATGTGACCTTTACCTTCCTTTCTAAAATGCTGTGGACTTGAGCCTTGTCTGTCATGTAGTGTAGGATAGGCTATATATTAAAAGACAGATATAATGCCCTCAAAAATATTTTCTGAGCATTGTACTTAAAAACTTATAAACTGTGTGATGAATAGTTTTATTGTGAATCTCTGCCTTTTATCTGCTTTTACCTGCCAGTACAAAACTCCTACTCTTCAGGCCTTTGAAAAAACAAATCTTGAACAATTTCATGTGCAGTTAATGTTTTAAAATCAGCCTGAAAGAGAAATATCATGTCCAATTCTGCCCAGTTGTTTCTCCATAAAAGATTAATGTCTCAGGCCTGGAAGGGACCTCACTGTGTAAAGTCAATGAATTTGCTGATGAATCATGTTAGGAAAATGACAGCTTCAATTAATCTGAACTGAACATGTCTGTGGAAAATAGCTGGTTTCAACAAATCTCTGAATTTTAAAGTTTTAGGGGTTTTTTGGGTGTTTTTGGAAAGAAATATAAGAAATGTTGATATGAGTAACTGACTTGTAATTTGACTACAAACAGCTTTTTCTTTTAAAACTTTAGTTCATTATTTAAAAAAGATTGGTACGGAAGTGAGCATTTTACAGAGCTATTAATCTATATATTTAGCTGTTTGAAAATTAGATTGTTCTTTAGGTATTTGAGGGATGGGGAAGATCACTATCAGTTATGTGGGTTAATCATGGATCCAAACCAAACTTTTCTGTTCATGGTAAAATTTGCAACATTAATATCCATTTTCCTGTCATTTGAAAGGCTTGATATAAGAAAGTTTATTCAGTCAGCAAGGAGCAGGATACTTAATTTCCTAATAAGAGGAGTGCATGCTTAGGAACACTCACCTGTAACCACAGGGCTTTGAAAGTCCTACAGAGAAAAGTAAAATAGCTTACTCTGAACCAAAAGTGTCTAATTAAAGCGGCAATAAGTTCGGAAGCTAAATTTGGACGTTGTTTTAAATTATGTTAATCTGTTAATGGCATGTCCTGTAAATGGTATGTCTCTGCAAGCACTTCAATGACCACAGATATTTTACCAATGAGAAATTGAGTAGTTTAAAATTTACTGGTTTACGAGAGCACAGATTGTTTTGTGAACTGCTTACGACTATAAAAATATTAAAGCAGCTTCCCTGTTAGACTAGAACAGTGTACACAGTTGGGATGAATAATTCATGTAACCAATTTATTTGATTTTACTCTGAATGAGTTATCTATGAGCAGCAGAAAACTCATAATTTCAAATATTTTGAGAAAGCATTTCATAAGGAATTTTGCTGATAAGTTCTTGTCTTCCAGGTGATTTATTAAGAACACAGGTAGTTTACTAAGAGTATTAATTGTATAAATTAAAAAAAAAAATTGAGTGTTCATTGCAGACAAAATTTCCATTTGTAACTGTATTTTTTTCTCTCAAAAACAGAAATATTGGGCATCAAGTGAATCTCTCAAATATTACAAGCCCAAAATTAACTTCCAGCACACATTCTCCTGTATTTATTTTCCTTGAAGTGTTTTTACTGGCTAACTTGTTTTGAGGGACGCGTGTAGAGTGTAAATTAATATTTCACTGAGTCAGACTAAGCCTCCCATTGGTGTCTTATAGCATTAGAAATCTTGAATTCAAAGATTTCTAGGGAACTATTCCAGGTACTCCAGGTGTTCTCAGCTTCCCAACTGAAGTGCCCATTACTACACTACATAGAAGTGCAGCATATAGGATATATTTGAATTGGTAGGTATCTTGCTTTTATTATGATAAGCCTTAAGGGAATGGTGTTAGAGCACAGTGATCATTGTTGATAATGCACTAATCAAAGACTTGGAGAATTCATTCCCTTTAGCACCCTGAACTTCCTTGAAATCTTCCAATTTTCTCTTCTTTTCAATAAGCTGTTTTATGAAGCATGGTGTTCTCACCTGCCAGTGCTCTTCGGTTAAAGATCATAAAAAATCACCTAGTCTTGAAGGGACCTTGTTTTTTGGAACACTGCCTCAAAGAAGAAATTTAGTTGAAATATTTTTCTATTGTCACCCCTTTCTTTAAAGCTGTGAAGTACTTGACAGAGAGTAGTGTTGAGGGAGACAATTTGGTTAAGGAAAATGACATAAATGAGGTATTCCTGCTGTTGCCACTTTGTCAGTACCCTGAATTACCAAGTATGGATGCAGTGCTTTCTCTGTAATACCTCCTGTAGTGCTCCACAGCCTCTGTTGTGAGGAATTTAAATAAACTGTTTCTAATGAGTGCTTTTGTAGACATTTAAATAAAAGCTTGTCATCACCCCTTCTTCCATTTGCTAGCAAATCCTGATGAACCATTTGCTAGAAGCACTATCACTAACCACCCTGTCCAAATAAAGACAGCACAAGGTCAATCACTGATTCTTTGCTGGTGTTCTTCACATCACTGGCCCTGCACTGCGTAGGCAGAAAGCCATTTTTAATTCTGGAACTGCCATCTAACTTGGCATTTTGGAGAATGATACCAAATATTTCCTGTAGAGTGAAACATAAATGTGTGTGTATATAGACAATATATAGTCAATGTCCCCTTCAGTTTTTCAACTGGAAAAGTTGTATATTCTGCAGACTTGAGAGCTTCTAGGGGGAACTTAATACTTTGTCTTTCTTATATCCTTCTAGTTCTTAGGTCAGAGATGAAGATACGGCCATAGCTGTGCCTGTTGTAACTGGTATTGCTACCATACTTATATTATTAGTAAACACCTTTCTCTTTTCTCTGTCTCTTTCTCTCACTTTCCTAACAATGTGTACTGCATCCTGGGTGACTACACGTCTTCAGTAATTTATTCAGTCTATTCACTGTGTCTTATTAAATTCTAAAGCAGCTCTGTTGTAAGGGGTTTTATGTATGTGTACTTTTGGTCTGCTCTCAGTCTAGAAGTAGAAAAAAACAATCAAATCTTATATTGCAGTTCTTGCTCATGCTGTACTAATGTGTTGGTGAGCAACAAGCTAAATGAATGCATTGGTTTCAGATAGAAGGTGAATGAAGCACCAACTTTGAGCAAATCAAGTTTCTTACTGTTTTCCCATTTTGTTCCTCACTTTAAAATTTCTAAATTAAAAAAAAAAAAAAAAAGCCTCCCCCCAAAAATAGAACTTGAAATATAAAGTAAAGGTTCAAAATCAGCAAAAAAATATATACCCATTTCCTTTGTCCTCCTGACCAGTGTCAGACAGTTGCAATAACAGCAGCAGTTAAGGTAATGTTATTCAGATTACCTTGACTACTGGTGAGTGCTGAATCACAGCAGAAAGGAGTTTTTTTAACAAAAGTCACCTCATCCAAGAAAGCAAAAATTACATGAGGGAGTATCTTGCACTGAGACAGATGTGGCTATACATTGCCAGTTAATTCAAAATACTTGGGAAAAAGGAGCATACCATATATGTGAAGCCAATCATTTATTTTTAGTCCAATTAATATTTTAACAGTTTAATAGTCCAAACCATTAGTCCAGTAACAATGATACATTATTGTATATAATAGCCCAAATTAATACAGAAAGGCATTGATAGCATGAATAATAATATTTTAAAATTGCTATACAGGAAACCTAATAGTCACCCTTTTCTCTGATGTGATATTCATCTCTCCAATGTCCCTCTACATCCTAAGGTTGAACAGTACCTATATTTCTTCATTTTCCTGGTTTAACCTTTATTCATATCTATTACAACAGACTCTTTGGTACCCAGAGTCTCTCTGCCTAAGTATGCAACATTGCATAGCTGAATACCATGTCAAATCTCTTTCCAATACATTTTAATTAATGGATATTTCTGTGTAGTTGTATTCTTTAGGTCCTTCAGCTTCTCTTTCTGTATTCAGATACACTGAAAACCCCACTGGCTGTGGGGTTTTTAGAAGCAGGAGATCCCTTCTTATTCTGTGTTCTCCGTGAAGCAGAAAGGAAATTTCAGTCAAAGGATGAGAAACTCTCAGAAAACAGCTTTAGTCTGGAGTCAGCTTGGCAAATGGAAATCAAGCTTTCCTTAGAATGGCAAGTAAGAAGACAAAGCTCTTAAATCTGTTATTTTTGCTGGACTGTGTGTTTCTTGTCTCATGCTTTGTAAAGACCAGGTGAGCCCCATCTCAAGCAGAGCACGCAGTGCTTCCTTTGCTGTCACAAACAGGTCAGTGCTCCAGGTAGGCCACCTGCCACTTCTTCTTGGCCCAGATAGGTCAGTTCTCAGCCTTTCTCCATGTTGAGATCAGTGCCTAGGATACAAGCTTTTACTCTCTTTCTTTGTTCCAGAAATTAAGATGTTTAGCTTCAAAACCATAGTACAGAGAACACTTATCTGCCTTCCACGAGGTCTCAACTGCTTTATGGAAGGGCATAATTTAAACTACCAATGTATTAATTAGCTAATTTAATTTTTTATAATTGCAGCCCTGTGCCTAAAAGATCAAGGAACTTGGCTGCAATCAATTTAATGCATTCTTAAACAGAGAGCTATTTTTTATTCCTATTCTTCCATCATATGGATCACAGCCAATGTGCTACACAAAATCCATTCTTTTAAGGATTGCTAATGGCACCAACTAAGTGATTCTGAAAGACAAAATGGTTGGTGTGGTTTTAATTGATTTCAGCAAAACATTCAATCTGGAGTCTCATTTGAGGAAAAGATCTCATTCTGGATTTTTCAGATCAAGCTGAAAAATGCATAACAACTTATTTGGTGAAACACAACAGATAAAAAACCAGAGTGAGGGAAAAAAACACATGATCTTGCCATTGGAATCTCTAATTCCTTTTAGATTTATCAAATGCAGTTGTCTATTAACAATAAAAATGTTTCACGTTTAATCTTGCTTAAATTTGGAAGACTTATCCAGTTTCTAGCCACTTATATAAATTGTTCAGAGAGTACTAATCTTATTTTTTCTTCTGTATGGAAGGGTTTCTTTGTTGTGGTTTTTTTTTGTTTGTTGGTTTGGTTTAGTTTGGGTTGGGTTTTTTTGGTTTTTTTTCAGAGAGCTCTGTGAAGCCGATGGGGTTTCTATTTATGAGATATACATCCAGTGGCTGACACCTTGGAGTTATGTAACATCTAGAGAGAGGTAAAATCCCTAAAAAGGAGATGAATTCTGCCAATATTTGATGGACAAGAAGGGATGATGTACAGAGGAGACCGGTAAGCAATCTTGAAATATTTATGCTTGCATATTTTTATCATGCTTTGGTGTGTTTCTGTTTTTAGTTACAAAAATTCCTCTGCCACAAAATGCAGGTGTCAGCTATTTTTGGGGAGGTTTTCTCAGTTTGGTAATAATTTCTAGGTTTTCTAGTCACAAATAAGGAAATTCTTTTTTGAATTATTTTTTTAAGGTAAAAACTTTTCTTCAGTGCCATTTTTGATCCTCATAAAATCAGAAATAACTGAGGAAGAGAGGCTCAAATACCAAAGTATTGCAGTTAGCTAGACAGTGGATTAATTTGGAACAGGTAGGGAGAAGAGCTGCAGGAGACAAGTGGAACTCAGTAGATGAGGCAATAGAAGTGGTGATGAAGCTCCTTCATCATTCAGGTGCAAGGGAGTGGGAAACAGCTGAGCTGACAATGGAGCTGACAATTAGGACTTCATCATCCACAACTCCATGAAAATCCTTTTCTAAAGTCTAAGAACCAGTGCAGATTTTCCTTCTTGTTCTTCTTTTGTGTCCTCTTTTTCCCCCTTTGATGCCATACTGCTGTGCAAGCAGCTTGAATTTGCTATATACGTGGGAATTTTAGCTCACTGATCACCTACAGTTATGGGCATTTAAAATCTGAACCTAACCCATGTTGCTGCCAGCTCCTGGAAGAATACTTACAGATAGTAAGTAATACTAAATCTTACTGTATTTGTACTTGCAACTTCAAAAAACAAGCTACCATATCCTTTTCACAGGCCTGGAACTGAACATAGAAGGACTGAAACTCATAGGAAATAGAGCCTTGAGGTTTTCTTTATTTTCCAAATAAAGGCACTGTATTTGGATATCCATGTGTAACCTGCAAGTTCTTTTTTTAGCTCTCACACCGTGAAAACTCCTCAGGTTCTCGAACTGCCTTTCTAAGCACTTTGGCAGAGTTTAAGCAGTCCAGTGCTAAATCTGCATATTTCTCAGACTTCACAGATATGCTTAAAGCTCAAAATATGCTGTCAAATACCTTCTGAAAAATCAGTTTATGCACCTAACACAGGGTCAACCTTAACAGACTTGCTGTTTACCTTTACTCTGTTTATATACTTGCCTAGAAATCAGAGCTGTATGTCAGAGGACAAGCTTTTCATCTTCTTGAGGGAATTCAAGCTTAATCTCTCTCATAGGGAGAGTTTTCAAATCTGTTACTGCCCATCCTGGAAGGAAGGCATGCTTCAGTACCAACCTTCATGCCATCCCACTTCCTACCATGACTTCAGCTTTAGTTTTCCCATAATACAGTTCAAAGTGGACAACATCCATATTTCACAGTCACCTGAGCTCTTAGAGTTCTAGTTCTACTTCTGCATTTCACATGTACTTGCAATAGGATAAACCAAATATCTCTTGTAGAAGAATGCAAACTTGAGCATAGGCTTCAAATTCTTTGAGGAAGAAGAGGAAGCTTTGGGGTTTAGGGTAGGGTGGTTTTTGGTTTAATGTTTTTTTGTTTGTTTTGGTTTTCCCAATTTTTCCAGAGAAGCATCATTTTCTAGTCACAGACTTTAATTCCATAATATTTCTAAGGAAGTATTAGTGTGACTAAAGTATAATGACATATAAAGTGACAGTCTGAATGTTAGGGGTGAATCTCATATCATGCCAGGCATCCAAGGGGTTGAAAAACAGGCAACCTATAGCTGCTGCTGCTCAGAATTGACTAATTATGTTTAATAGGATAGCAAGGGTCAAAATCATCTTCTGACAACCCTTACAAGTACATGAGGAATAACTCTGAAAACCACTAGTCTTTAAGACCCTGAGCTGCCAGAAGCTTTTTAGCAGTTGAGAAAGAAAAGTGACTTGTCAAGGACTGTTCAGGGAAAAAAAAATATATAAACACTTTTTTGTTTTATTCATATTCGTAACAGGATGTTCTTAGTGAAGTATATATGCAAATAATTGGACTACCTTTATGGATCAAGAAATTTATGTCAATATTTGTGGGAGGGATGGAATCAGGACATTCAAATATAATTTCAAAGAGGAAACCTACACAGATATCAGGGTCAAACTGAGGCCATCCTGAAGTTAGCCCTGAGCCACAAGCTTAGAACTTCCTCATCATGCATTGACAGTCACGTCACTGGGGTGGGAGGCTCTTCTTTGCAAAGCAGGACCTTTCTCAGAACTGTACTTCTGTTGACCGTTTTTTACATTTTTAGTCTTATTCCTGTTTATAAACAACGAAGAGTGCAAGATGTAAGGAAAGGTACTGAAGCGCTGGATAAAAACATGGTGATCTGGGATTGTAGGCAGTGGACTTCTTGGCTGAAAGCCTGTAAGAAAATCCCCATCATCCTGCAAGGAAGGGTTGAAGAGGCATTAAAAGCAGTTTGGTCAAAATCCATACCTGGAAGTTTAACCTAGATTTGTAATTTAATTGACAACCTCTAAATGGTGACCTGGCTTAGAGAGTTAAAGTATAAAAACTTCATGTGTAAGGGTCCTAGAGCAGTGACAATATGATATAGTTGTGCAGCTGGACTTCCATCTAGATCTTCAATAATGTTATTGTTTCAAGTGCCATTAACCATCTCTTGGCTCAGTTTGTTGCAGTAGCTGCAAAAATCATTGAATAAATATATCCTGCAACTGCTACTAAGATCTACTTCATAATTGCTTCTTGTGAAAGCACTTGCTGTCAAGTTGCTGTGACATGCTCTTTTTATTTTTTTTTTTTTCTTTTCAGTCCCATCACCCTCAAAAAGAAAATACAACGTTGTTTTTCCAAAAATGTGCAATGGAAATGGGGTAAACAAACACTGCACACACACAGAGGCACAAGAAAACAAAGCATATGTTTGGAATGGAGGATTTTTCTTGAATAAAATAGATATTTCTAGGGACTAAGTGATGTTCTCTTTTATAAATCTCGTACTTAACTTTCCCTTGATATTTTGGACATAGTTGGATTTTATTTATGGCTCTGAAAACACTTCAACTTTGTTTTTTGCACTCAATGTTGTTCATCATTTAGCAGAGAGTATTCACTGCTGGGTAAAAAGCATTTGTCATGCAGGAGGTAATAAAAAGTAAAATCCAATCTGTTGGTCAGTAAAAAATAAACCCAAAACTTTTGCGAAAAAATGGGAAATTATGGGTTCATGAAATTGTGTCCTTTTGTGTGGTTAGGGAAAGTGCAGTTGTAGTTTTCTGACCAATTTTTTTGTAGTGCAGTAATTGTTTAAACTGGGAAATCTTAGTTTTATTTTTTAATACATATGTATAAGTGAAAATGTGCAGTTAATTTAATTTTACTTTTTCATTTTTGTAAGACATTATTTAAATACAGAGCTGTAATGATAGTAATATCCAACTATTTTTCTCCCATGGAGGATAATATTTTGAAATAATCATCATACAAACATAGAATTATGCTGATATTAAATAATCTAAACCTTCCTTTGACCAAAAGAAGGAATTCAGCTTTGATTAGACAATGGTCTTTTAATTAAAAAAAGTATGCATCATCTTTTTCAGTATTAACTTTCATGTTTTGTTTTTTCATCTGAAAGGCTTTTGTATGGAAATTAGACTTCCCTTTCTAGTTGAACAAATGCTAACAAAAGTGTTCTACAATCACTCACTAAAGTTTTAACTGAAGACGCTTTAATTATTTTTGCACCTCAAATGTCATTTTCCCCTTCAAGCATCCCAGCAAACAGGGTTACTGGAATGAATATTTCCAAAAGAAGCAAATATCACATGTTTGAAAATGTTGTTTTAACTTTTCTTTCAGCAGTAATCACTAAGGATGACGATTAATCAGGGAGCACGTGTACATCAAAAGTAAACCTCTAATGCACAGATCCAATTTCATATATCAGTTAATTCTAGTGGCCTCCTTGCATCCAAACTACTACACAGCTCCTGATCTGCCACCTGTGGCACTCCCCCCCAGCAGTGTCATCACGTTACCAGCTTGAGGATAGTGAATGAAAATAAAAGGTGTAACCTCATAAGGTAAATTTACCAGACGTTAGACTGAGAGGTAGGACTGTAAGAGATGCTGTGCTCATGCAACTAGTACTTCTGCAAATAAGTACATTTCTCATTTCCAGTAGGTTCAGCACATCAGAACAAGGTCCATACACGGAGGTGTTTCCTTCTGGCTCATTAATGTTGGGCTCTGAAATGTCATCTACCTTACGCAAATTTTTTTGTGGACTGTATGAAGTTTGTTTGTTTGTTTTTTCTGAGCTGTCTTTAGTGCAACAGTATCAGTTTGAATGTGTCTGGTTGGTTCCAACTTGTTGCTTCATATCAGCATCCAAAAAAATAAAATTGCATCAAAGCTCTTCCTTTAAAAGCAAATAACCTAAAAAAATATGATTTTGAGAGGGTGAAACCCAAAAACAAATTGTATATTGTTTTATGTTAGCTGTGGCAAATTGTTTTGTCCTTCAATGTTCCAGTCAGATAAAAAATAGACTTTATATGACTTTCCAGTCATATAAAAAACCAGACTCATGATCTGTTCATGATATTGGACTTCAGATTGTTCTATTGCAAAGGGAAAACTAGATACAGTAATGGCATGTGTTATGAGATGAGATGAAACAAAATAAAAGTGATACTAAAAATAGTGCTTGGGAGTTATAATTTATATTCTTTCTGTTTAAGTTTGTCATGTTTGCCGTATAAAAGCACTGTGTTCTGTGAAATATGTCAGGAGAAGGATGGGGCAGAAGATGGCTCGTTGGACATGTGTTAGATTTCTGTTTTGAACTGAACAACTGTGATGATCCATCATACCAATTTTTCTGTCAACTATTTCTTATAAAATGACGTAAGCAAGATATGTTTCTGAAAAGCAAAGATTCTACCATTTGGTGAATAGCTTTTAATTTGCATATGTTTTGAATTAGGCAAATACATTCTTTGTTTAAAAAGAGTTTCTCCAAGTGAATTAAGGTTTTGTACTGGGAAGCAGTTTACTATTTTTCTGTCTTTCCTTCTCCCTGAGTTGAAATATGTTGTGTTTTTTTTTTTTTGTCTCTTTGGCATTTAGGACTGTATTTTATCCTCAAAAGTCATTGCCTTTATTGTTATTTTAGGTTTCAGGTTTTATATTTTAAAAGTGTTTTCAGCTTCATCTACAGAAAACTTTATACTGCTTAACTCTAACTGATGATAAAAGCTACTACATGTAGAGAAGGATGGATTCCCCCAGTTAGCATTATGAGAGATCACTGTGATTTAAAATTAAATTTAGGAGGTAGAATGAGATTAAATAGAAAGCTCAAGTAGAAAATTTAAGAGAATTCCATCTAAATAGTGGCATGGTTTTAAATTATTATAAAGGACTTACTGTTATATTCTACAGACTCAGTCACAAATTTCAGGAATACTTTAAGAAAATAGTGTAATCATTCAAAAGGAATAGACCCACTGAGCCAAAGAAAGAAATTACTCAAAAGGCAGTAACAGAAGATGGGAGAAAAATAAAATATTTTACAGTTGTGATATAATACCAAGGATTTTTGTGTGTTCTTTGTTAAATAGGATAATTGATTTCTATCCCAGTATCAAAGTTGCGACCAGATTTTTCTAGGTAGTTTGCTGAGGCTGTATCACTAGTTCTGACTGGGTCAGCACAGCAGATTTGGGATCATCATAGCTATGTTTTAAGCTAGAAAACTGCTATTTCCTAAGGTGAAATACAAATGTCATACCTTGTTCAGTTCTGCATGCTAATTCACAGGGAGGGTCTTCAGAAATGCTTCTTTTTTTACTTGAAATTATGTGATTTCTTTCTCTATATGTCTAATTTGCGTCATCAAGGAAGAAAACTCGGATTATAGAGTGATAAAAAGAAAAAAAATAGAGATTGATGCATCTTCCAGCTTCTGGAACATGACTCTAAGGGGTAAAGTTGATACCAAAGCATTTCCTACAGCATTCTGTCCAAACCACTCAGCAGAACAGGCTAATAGTACAAATTATGACCTCTCAGCTTTCTGTGATGAAGAAATATTTAACCATGCCTTGTGTAAACATGAATTAATTCTTTCACCAACTAGGCTTTTACTCATCTTCATTTTTCACTGAGGGTTTCTCTGTTGGGCAAAACACCACAAGGGAATTTAGATACCTTGGTATATAACTATGGCTTCATCTCCTGCTGAGGTCCTTACTTCAGCCAGATCCTGCTCATCTCTGTCCAGCCTATCAGTTGTAGATGTTAGCTGATCTAAACTAAAAGTTGAACCTAAAATATGATTTTGATACAGACACTGACTTTGAAGATGCTTATCCTCTAGTAAAAATCACAGTTCTGGAATTAACAGTCCCCTAAAATGCATAAAAAGTCCCCTAAAATGTAATTTTTTTTTTTTTTTGAGAATTATCACAGATGCAGTGGTGAGAGAGGAAATGCTCTCCTGCCTAAACTCTAAGTTAGCTCATTCAAAATTGAAGCAAGAGTTCATGCCTTCTGATTTCAGAGGAAAGGATCAGCAGCTGTGATCCTTCATGGAAGGGTTGTGTGATCACACTATGTTGCACAGATGGGTTCTGTTGGAAAGGTAACAAGGCATCCCTTCTTCTTTTTTCACTTCCCAAAATCTGGACTTGACCCATGCTTCCACTTTATCCAAGCTGTGCTTTAAAAGGGCCAGCTGGGAAAAAGGGCTCAATTACTTTCTCTTCCTGAAGAGAGTTCAGTTTGCATCTCCCAAAATGTCTGTAAGCTGACCTGGGTCAGGGATGCTCTCATTTCTTTCTGCTGTAGCTACTTCACTTTTCGTGGTGTGTTTAACCTTTCAGTGAACCAGTGACTTAGAACTGGCAGGAGCACGAGTGGTCAAAAAATCAGAATGAAGAAGATGCTACCTTGTGCTTGGATCCTTACTTGAGAAACAGATATTAGTACAAGAAATGATGGTGAGTATTTAATTTCTCCTGAAAAGACCATTTGCCATGATTCTCAGAAGTTAAAAATTGGTGGATCTACCCTACTTGATAGAGGTGTCCTAGATGGAGTAGGAAAGGCAACTGAATAATTTAGATAATCTGAGAGAACTGGAGTTTTATTGGACTAAGCAGGAGATTCCACTTTAGTATTTAAAGTGTAGGTTAAAAGAAACAAACAAAAAGCCAAAGTTCCTTCACTTGACAGAAGAACAAGACCCTGGAATATTCTATCATTATATGTTTCACCTGCAAATTTAGAAGTGCAGGACCTTTCCCTGTTTGATTAACTCGTTACTTTTCTGAAGCAAAGTTATTAGCAAAGCAGTAGCTTCAGAGGTTGCAGTTGTTACTTCTGAGAAATGGGATCTTGGTTTTTTTTGTTGAATATGACACTTAGATGTCATATTTTGCTCTACTTACGCAAGTCAACTGTGTATAGACTTCGAACTTAAATACTTCATTTTGTGAGAGGTATCTCTAAGGGTACAGATAGCTTTCTCTTCTGTTGTGCTCTTCCTCAAATCCATTGAAACTTGCTGCAGGATCATTCGGAGCTTGTCCTTCATACCTTTTCTCATGCAAATGGTGTAATTTCTCAATTCTGTGTGCAGTTATGAGGCTGAGCTCTGGGAAAACCTTCTTCTGGAGCTAAATGAAAGGGCTACCACCAGCCCAAGGGTTTTGCATGAACGAGCATTTAATGATTGAATCCAATAGGATTATTCCTATGAATAAGGACTACAGAATCCAAACCCTGAATGCTTTATGATAAGGATTTAATCTTTTGTATTATGTGAAGTTCTGTTCATATCTATTGCCCTCTGGGAAACAATATTCTCCTGTAATAGCCTGACCCTCTTTTGAACTGCCTATATGTTTTGGATATATTAAGTGTTCTGTGACTTATCTATTGTTCTGCTTTCCAAATTGCTCACAGCTGGGGACAAATTACCATTTTTAATCAGAAACTTTATTTGTTTATTTTTAATTCTTGCTGGTAGTTGTGTAAAGTGATCATGAACACTGTCTTAATTGTGCAAGGGAGTGATTTTTTAGACTGCAATATTAAATTATCTTTCCCTAAAAGAGCTATTACATTAACAGTCTAATATGCCAAGTGGAAATTTGTTATGGTTTGTTTGAGGGTCTTTATTTTATTTTTTAGTCTCTCAGCTGTCATAGATCCTTCTTTCTTGATTTTTAGAGGTAATGTAAGACAGAATACATACAGTAACACTTAATGCTGTGCCTCTAGAATGACAGATTTACTGTATCCTTATAATTACTTATGTTTAGTGTCCATACACGATCCCACCCATCTCAGTTCTTCATTCTGCCATACAAGAATACTTTGATATAACTCTAAACACATATTCAAATGAAATCATAATTGCCTTTTTCTTATAATATTCATTTATATCTTGTCAAACTTTCCTTCTTTGATTCTGCCCCTCTCTGTGGGTTACTTTCTGCACAGCCTCTGCCGTGTCTTTACCTTGCTTGCTCACATTTGCCTCTGAACAATCAGATGGAACATTATTGCAAGCTGTGTGTTTCAAATCCCTCAATGACAGACAATGTTTTCATCACTTATGTATTCGCTTTTCTGATGAGGTATTCTACAATCATAACAAATTAAGTGAGTGACATACAGTATGCAGATATTTGTTTGCTCTTTGACTAGTTACGGAGAAACAGCTTGTACTAGAAAAACAAAATCTGTAATTCTGAATTACTGCAATGTTGTCAAGCTAAAGGTGCCACAGTTTATTGAATTTGTGTTTTGAATGCTATTGTAAAGGTTGTCATTAAGATCCCATTATGTTTTTCAATTGACATTTGTGGGGACATTTTTTTAAAAAGTTTGACTTGATCTAATATTGTATATTTCATACTCCATCTCAATTAATAATGTATATCTCTTCAGGAAAAGTTAAATGGAAGTCCTCTTATATGTTCTTTGAGCAGTTGGAAGATTTGGTTTGTTTGTTGTTTGGGGGTTTTTTTGTTTGTTTGGTTGGTTGTGTTTTTGTTTGGTTTGTTTTTTTTTAAATCCAAGTCCACAAATCAATATTTTTTAACATTTTCCTTTATCCTTATCAGTATCCTTGGTGGTTCCAAGAAAGAAATTTCCACTTTTGGAGTACACTTAGTCTTTCTGAGTGCTCAGAAGGAAGCTTATAGCCAATCTCCTTTTTCTCATTTTATTTTCCTCTATATTGCTTTCTTTGCAATAGAAAAGTCTCCTCATGTCTCCCTGCTGATTGCTCCCCACCTTTTGCTGTTCATGCCTTGATTGGAATTCTTACCAATTTCGTCCAGCTGTAAAAATGAGGACTAGTATCCTGGTATATAAATTCTAATTGTAGAGTTTTAATTTTTGGAAGCTATATTTCCTGCCAGCAATTTTATCTTTCAGATCCACAAAGATAAGATTTCTTAGATGAGGTGAGGTGATATTCCTGGTCCTGTGCTCCTGTAGATTACCAAAACTGCAAGGCATGTAGAGCAAGAAATACAGATGCTAATCACATAAGGGTGTTTGTTGTGGAAAGGAAATGTCCTGTACATAAAAAAAAAAAAAAAAAAAAAAAAACAATCACAAAGCCACTCACAGTGGAGCAGGATTAAGACAAAATTTTGCACTTCACAAGCATGTGGCAATAAAATTACTTTCAGATGGCACAGAGGAGATTCACAAAGCTAGTGTGAAGTACCTTAGACTGGGCAGACAAAAGAGATCAAGGATCCAAAGGAAGATAAGGAAAAGAAAGGGATAAATACAAATCTACATAGAAATTATCTGCTATGGGAATAAATCAGGTGTGAGAGAAAAATACCATAGAGGGAGGTAAAAGTGATACCAGTGCTAAACTGGATCCTTAACTATTTAGATTTCTAGCCTGCCTTTTGATTTAGAACAGCAAAGCACTCCCTGTTAAGCACCAAGAAAGTACCCTTTGTTCTTCTCTTCACCACCATATTAGGCTTTTTTTTTTATCTGCAGGTGGTCTGTCATTTCTCAGCTTTCTTACTGATAATTGATGATGTTTTCCTTCCATGAGAATCTGAAATATGTAGATATTTATGAATATACCCTTTTGAGGAGAAAGGGTGGGTTCAGAGATAGAAGTTGATTTGCTTTAAAAAGGCCAGTATTTGGCAACCCAAATTTCAAAAGAAATCTGAAAAATATAATTGGTTTTTCATGATTTCTTAGTTTTTTAATTTTTTTTCCTTCCATTCCCCTTGCATCCAGCATCTTACACTTTCTTCTAACAAATGATTAGGATAGGTAATGCTTAAGTCCTCAAACAAGCTGACTCTCATGTGACCGTGTCCATTGGCACAGCACACGAACAAATATGTGCTGTAGAACTGGCATTCAAATAATCAGACAAGCTATCCCTGTTGGCAATTGCTCCTGCCCCCGAACATCTAATTTCCCCTTGGATTATCCCATCTGCAGCTGGTTCAGTTCTTTTTCCATGTCATCCTTTTACCTGCTGCGATGGTTTCTCTTCAACAACTGTACTCCATCCTTCATGAATTCCATCTCAATGTCTGTGCTGGAACAAGATCCTCTACTTGCATTATTTAATAAGTAGCTTCAAGACATACCAGACTGCTCTTGCATATCCTCATGATTATTTTTTTTAAGCTTTCTGCACATAAAACTACAAGATAATGTCTTTCAACAAAGAATGGAAGTAGGGAGTACAGAGAAATTAATTGCTTCTTATGAACCTTCAATAATGGCCTATGCCAGTGTACTTTAAAACATGGTCTGTGAATTTGGGGGTCAGGAAAATATTCAGAATTCAGAGAGATAGGAATAGCAGAGGCAGAACCTGTAACAAAACCACAATGAAGTCATAGCAGAATAGAAATTCCAACTTCCAAATCAACTGCGACACTTGCAGTTCACGTGGAAATCAGACTTCTTTGGATTCATAATTCCTTTGTAAAACTGATCATTTCTGTATGCTGCTAGAGCTAGTACACAAATCAAAGGATCACAGAGGATAACAAGATGCCTTGCTTTGACTCTGTCTACAAAAATCTGGAGTCAGAACTGCTCTAGCAGTCTACCTCATGGCCACATTGTCATGCAGTTTTCCACAGGTGAAATTCTTTTCAACACCAGAGGTTATTTTGCTATTTCTGGATTTTGCTGCTTTATCTAACTGCATGTATTATTTTGGGCTACATCCAGCAAGTGTTTTTCTCACCCAGTTGGCAACATTCTCAGGTTTCATGTATCTGTGTCCAAGGCTGAGGTGTTCAAACTGCTAAGTACACATCTGAGTGTACTACATGATGCATTTTTAATGTTAAGATTCCCAAATGATCAAGACAAAGTTTTCCCTCGTCTCCTTCCTTTTAAAGATATTCTCAAGACACACATAATACATCATGCAACATACATCATGAATTGCTTTTATCTTTTATATAACCTGAGGAAACACACAATCCTATTGCTCACTCCTCTGCAATCCTGACCTTGGATAGGGAGCATTTTCTTCACAGGGTATGTTCCACTGCCAAGACATTTTGAATATTCTTACTGTAATAAGGACTCCAGTTTCTTATGGAACCAAGACATGCTGCTTGTGGTGCTGGAAAGAAAACTTATCTTGACTTCTATCTTATGTAAGGAAAAAGTAGATATATTTTCTAAAAATGCTAGGAAAAAAAATAATTTTAAAACAATGTCTTTGAAATCTCTCTTGGAAAGGTTTTTGTACTGTTTGATGGACTTTTTTATGAAAAAAAAAGTTGTTTAAATGACTTCTTGGTTTAAAAGGGGCACTCCATGTTAAAAGTTTTGTATCTTTAGTATGGTTATTACTACGTCTTAGAGTCCTTATCATGATTCATATTTGGGTGTACATCTTAATTCCTTTATCTGAACCAGCAACATGCTAAACTCTAGAAATGCCAGCAGGAGAGGAAAGAATTGCTCTATTTTTTTTTTTTTATTATTTTTTTTTAAATTTTTATCCTTCACCTATGTGTAAGAAAAAAAGTCTGTTGATCAAAGGTAAGATTAGCACTCGATTCCAGAAGTAATCTTTTTTTCTAACTTAAAACAGGAGTTTGGAATGTGACTTCAATTCTTCGGGAAAGCAAGGAAGCTTCCCAGCAATGAACGAAACCTCTGTGGTTCAATGTAGACAAAATGGATAAATGTGGATAATTCAGAGGCCTTTTGAGTTGACCCTTTTTTGCTCTCTGCACTAATACTCATGCTCATATTCATATTGTATGATCCTGCCCTTCACTCTTGTTTCTTCCCAACTCCTGGTTTCTTCAGACAGTACCTGCTGTCTGTGTCCTTTTCCCTAAACTGTGGATGTATTTCTGTTTTGCTGTACTGAGGTAACCTGTACTAAAGTAAAAGTGATGCTCTGAGTTGTAGGAGAGTGTGTGCATGTGTGTGTGTGTGTGTGTAATTCTGTTTTATTTCACACAGTGCTCTGTCTGCAGTAGAGGGTATCAGTGATAATTGTCATTGTCCACTTACCTGGAAGTCTTTTAGAAGTGATATATTACATTTAAAAGGGTTATCCTTTGTGAGGGATATTTACATCTGCCAGCTAACTGAAGGACTATTGTGACAACCTCTCAGTTGTTCAAATACAGTGTCCTTACGAGCTTTATTAAAACAGTTAGGGTAAGTAAAGTGATAGATTGCCGTAGGTGCTCTGTGTGGGTAGCAAACATCTGTTCAGGAAGAAGTGTAAACTTAGAAATCTGGACTGGCTGACTTAAACTTTTGTCACAAACTCCCCAGTATTTCCTTTTAAGATCAGGAGTGAAATCACAGTATCTTATCATCAGTTGCAAGCCGATGCAACCAGGCTCACCTTCAGACAGCATAGAACATGAATGTAAACAAAACATTACTCGATCTCTCTGCTGTTTTTATTCTTGATCAAAATATCGTGGGCTTCAAATTGACTTTTTTTTAATTCCAAGGATAAGAAGTCCTAGAGTTGCATATCTAATCTCAACACAGCAAGGTCCTCATTCTTAAGTACCTCGCTGCATGCTGAGTAGTCCTGCTGACTTCAGCAAAGCCTTGCTTAAAGCTACATATATTTGTGTGTATTTGGGGCTGCATTTAAATCATTAACTACCTTAACTTTACAAAAGAGCATGCTTTATGAATTTTTCACCAATATTCATGTCTATATTTTGCTTTGTTGCCAAGGTAAGCATTAATGTAATTAACATTGATAAATTCAACACATTTTTGTGAGTGGTTTCTATCTGAACTAGTGAGGAATCTCAAAGCTCAGGTCCTTCTGTGGCAGCTCAAACTTTGCACAAATTACTATATATAATTCAATAAAATAAGCCTTGGAGTGGAATGAATCCCTAGAAATCGTACTTTGTGCAGAGGATGTGTTTTTTGAAGGAATATCGAGGGAGGACAAGAAATGCTCTAGTTCTGTTTCATGCAAACAGGGCAGTGCTGATAAAAATTACATATGTATGAGTTTTCAGTGAGCAAAAACTGATGTGCTTGAAATTGGTTGAAATTTCCACAGTTTTAAATATTTGGCCTGTAAAGCAGGCAAGGAAGAGACACAATAACTTTGGTGAATTTATTTTTCATGTTGAGATTATGACCTTGAACCTCCGGCAGAGTTCACACAGCACTAAAATTGAAGTATGTTTATATGTGACATTTATTTGACTTACATTTATAATAGCAATCATAAGTATTATCTTTTTAATTATGTGCATTCAAATTCACTACAAAGTTGATAATGTGGCACTGACATACATGAACTTGTTCTCATAAGGAACTGCTTTACCTTTTTGAAAAAAACTGATTGTAACACATTTACTTACCTCTGTACCTGTTGCTTTATTGGTCCTGTAGGAATCCAGATTTTGAATACCAGCTCCTTAGCAAGATCCCAGAAGACCAATTAGATGCCCTACTTAACATGTAAGTTGACAGTCAACCAAAATATAACTGCATATTAGTTTGGATCAAAGTTTGTAAAACAACAGAGAAGAAGTAGAGCTGACAAGGAGATTGGATTTTGCACTTTTATTGCATGTTTCCTGAAAATAAAAATATGGTAGTACCTTAAAATTAAAGGGAAAAAATTATATTTTTTTTAAAAAATACATCCTTAAAAGCTTTTAGTAATAAATGAACGTTTCTAAAAATGACAACACCCTGATTTCAGCATAATAAAATGCTACTATTTTTAAATCTCTGCATTTATCTGAGCTTTTCAATTCAGCTAAACAGCACTTCATAGGGAAAAAGTATGTTCCAGAAAAAAAGGAAAGTGAGAGTTGACAGGATTGAAAATAAATTTATAGTGAGTTTATATGTGTGATACGAGGGAGCCCGGAAGAAAAAAACCAACCAAACAAATAGGAAGCACAAAGAGAAATATTCAAGAAATAATTTCAGTGTTTTATGCATTCACAGTATTTATTTCTGCAGTAAATCACATCAGATTGGTTTGTTTTTTACACAACATAACAATAATATTTTTTTTTGGGGGGGGGGGTCGTGCTTGGTTTGGTTTGGTTTGGTTTGGTTTGGTTTGGTTTAGGGGGTTGGTTGGTTGGTTGGTTTTGGTTTTTTCAGCAGTTCAGTTTGGGGTGCTGCATCTCTTGCCATCCAGACAAATGGTCTAGTGTTTTAGGGGGTGCTTGCACTGTCCATTGAAGCAGTATTTTAACATGCATTTCTTTGCCAAAACCTGGTGTTTCTCACCACAGCAGGGAAACTGGGGATATTAGGACTCCTCTATGTCATGAAACACTAAAATGACAATAACAGAAGTCTTGATAAAATCTTGACGAAGATATGAATTTATTTGTAAACCTTACTTGCAGGAAACTCCCCTTGCCTACATCTTTCCACTGTTTTTCAAACAGATGACTGAAGTAGCCTCTAAATCTCTGTAGTCTCTAAAATCAAGAATGATCTAACAAAGAAGATATAAAAGCAATGCACTTTTCTTTCTAATTCATTACATTTTCTGAGTCCCTAAGAACCACATCTGTTCTTCATTTTGCAGTAAAATTAAGGTCCGCAGAAGGGACCTGATGATCTGAATCATCCTTTCTGACCTTACACTGAAGAGTTCTGCAATGCAAACACTAAAATAGGCATGAGTGGGACTACGTGAATGACTCTGGAAACACCAGAAGACATTCAGGGATGGCATCTTTCCTTTTCATAATTAAATCCTTTCCTCTCAGCCATCCTGCCAAGGAAACCTGGCTATTAGGACCACTAGACCATGTTCCCACTGGTGTGAAAGACTGTGTCTGAAAACAGTCTCAGTCTAAAATAAAATCACCCTTGCTATCAGAGGGATGCATGTGGAGCTCTGCTATTATGTTTGCTACAAGTCCACGATCTTACTTGCTTTCAAAATGTTAGAGGCCAAGGGTGGGGTCCTCAGCAAACCATTCCTTATTACCCTGGAGCATGAAAGATGCCTCGATGCCTCTGTTTTAGAGACTGCAGGGTCTCTGTCTGCCTGGCACAGAGGTCTGAGTCCACTTGAGGCTGAGTAGCTTCATGCTGAGCTACTAATACCTAAATCCTGCGAGAATAGACACTTCAGGCATCTCTTTGATCACAGAGAAGAACTGCAAAAAAGCACTGAGTGTAGGAAAGAGTAGTTGCATTTCCTTTACCTTTTAAACATAATAACTGAGCTCTTACACCAGTAACTTTAATGTTAAGGGAACAAAATTTGATGTCTTGCTGTTCGGAAGTTTGCCTTATAAACCACATTGTAAGTTTAAGTTTTTGCTGTTGTTGACAAAATTAGCACCCATGAAAAAGAAGCAAAAAAGCAAATACGCATGAACTGATATGGTATGGTGGAGCTCTCTAGTTCCCATGGGATCCAGTAATAGTATTTGTATTTTATTTTATTTTATTCATAGGTTACTTAGTATAAAATCTTCAAAAGGCACTAGAGCAGAGAATGAAAATCAGGTACCTTCAATTTCCTGGTGAATTCCTTGATATTCTTACCCAAAGCTTTTCTGCCCCAAAGATACAAAAACATCATCAAAAGGATCTGAGTCTTTTCTATTAAGTGTGGAATTCCAGAGTACAGCACTTCATGCTCAGGTTGGAAACAGGAGTTTGAAACTGCTCACTTAAAGGAATTAAACCACATCTCCCATATACAGTGTTATGAAAAAGTGAATTAAAAGCATAATCATAGCAAACATTAACTGACTGATAATACAATCCTTTGTTGGTTTGTAGAAGAAAGGCTTTGGCTGCTTTCTCTGAGCAACAAACCCAGAATGATGAAAACTTAGTGGCTGAAATGACATTTCCTACACTTCACTTTTCACAGTGTTACCTATAACTAAAAAATGAGAGTTCAGTGTGCTGGCAATACTGTTTGCCTGGGTTGAAACCTTCAAATCCTTAGCTGGAGCAAAACCTATTTCAGTATCTGAATACTCGGAAAAAAATAGGAACCCAGTATTCAACAGATCTTTCTGCACAGAATTGGTTGCAGCTGCTTGTTCTTGAGACTAAAATGGTGTTAAGCTTTTTGTATTAGTTTGTGGGTTGGGTTTTTTTCCTGCTCTTCCTTGCTGCTTCTTTCTCCAGGGACAATGCCAAAGCGGAATTCTGCCCCATCTTATGTTTTGTGCAGAGTTTCTGGTCGTGTTCAAGATGAACCTGATGGGAACTGAAGACAAGCTGATAAGTGTTTCACGGGGTCCTTCTTAAGCGCAAAGCCTGAAGTTAGTGTGCTTTCAGATTACAAATACAGCAGTTTGCGAGGTTTAATTAAATGGTAGTTCTAGCTTTATTAATGGTGTTTGTAAACAGCATTCATTTACCTCCCAGTGCTCTTCACACCGGATGCTGGAAAACAGAATGATTTTTTTATGAAGTAAACACTCCAAGAATTGCTTGAAAGACACCTCTAAATGGGCTGCAAAAATCTCTAAACAAGCTGAATCTCTACTTTTCTTCACTTGGGCAAACAAGACCTCAAATGAGGGTCCCACGTCATTCTCTTTCCTGGAGTTCAGATGAATTTAAAAGGCAGCAATCAATACTCCGATTTCCATCTCAACCAACCCCCTTTGTGCCTATGGTTTCCCATTAGGACCTTGTTTATTCCAACCTTTCTGAAGGCTGAAAGCTGCTCCCATACCAGATTCTTAGGCTGGGAGGGCGATCCCTGCTGCCCAGCAGGGTTTGTGCCCTGCCTGGTGGGGTGGGTTGACAGAGAAGCCCCAGCACCCGGTGTCGGTTCTGCTCAGCAGATTCTGTACCTCTGTTTACTCTCTGCTCAGCTATAATTGACAGTTCTGTCACCATTTCTTCACCATCTTTGGGGTGTATTGTAATAGCTGAATACATACTATGGATGGGGAAGAATCCTTGCTCATCACAGCTGTCGCTTTCCTCGTCTTCAGTTCTTCTTGTTCTTTTTTTTTCCCTACGCTTTGAGTAGTGTAAGTCATGCTGCTGATATTGCATATGCATTGACAGATTTTTTGACTGACATGCAAATTAATTCAGAGGAAGAGAAAAAGAACATTTTTGTTCCTGACACTTCTTTATTTTTATCTTTGCGTGCCATCTTTGACAGGCTTTAAAATCCTACTCGTATTTAAAAAGTAACTTTAAATAAAGAGCAATTTGTTATACCAGAACTGTGCTACTACTGTGTCTTGCTTTCCAATTTGTTCAAGTCCACACTAAGAAAAGCTTCTCACTTATATGATTCTGACACTAAACAAGGTCCCTAGAGTTCCAGTAAATATATACTCCTTTTTTTTTTTTTTTTTTTTTTTTTAATTTGCTTGTGGGAGATCTTAAAATGCTCCTGGGCAAAGAAATTTCCTCTGGTGCTCTTTACCATATCCCTTCAGGATTGCACAGGCAGAGCCCTGAGAAATATTCGTAATTTATAAAATTAAATATGATGGTCCCAGAAAGAGCCATAAGTAAGAAGAGAAAACTCATTCTCGTTAATCAAAAAAAACCAGCAAACAGACCTATTGTCTCAATATCTGTAATGGATCAGCTACTGCAATATGAGATTCTTGGATTTTAAGCCCTAGTTATTGGCTTCTCAAATGGCTGCTTCTGGTTTTCATTTTCCCGTTCAACTGGTCTCCTAGTAGTTCTACTTTTTTTGAAGAAAGCAAAGGGTTTATTTGCTTTTCCCTTTTTATATTTACTTACATTGGTATTAAAATTACCTGTGACCTACCACCTCCTCAGAAGATCAGTCTTGGAATAATTCTGTGAATTCTGAGGAAACAGAAAATCAATTTCATAGAGAGGAAATTGCCTTCATATTTATACTAGATGAATTATAATCTTGTGTGGGATTTTTTTTGCTAAAGGATCACAATTCTCAGGTAGAGTAGTGACCTCAATTTTTCCTCTTGTGTTAGAAAATTGTTGGCTGTCCTTTTCTCATTTCCTGTTGGGGCACGGTCATCTCTGAGACCACTGCTACCCTCTGATTGCCCAGTGTTGTCCACCCCACGGGTGCAAATGCATTGCAGGAATATTTCTGGTGTGTCAGTGGTTTTCAGAGAGGAAAACAGTTTCTATTGAATGGAGAGTAAGGTATGTGAGGAAAAAAAAAAAAAAAAGAATAGCGGTGGTGAAAGAAAACATAAGCGTTGGAACACGGGTACTGAAGAAATGTAAATGTCATTCAGAGAGGAGCTATGGGAAAGGAACGAGAGGAAAATTAATCCTAGTTCTTTACTGTCATTGCTCTTGATTTTCCCCCTAATTTTTCCCTAAAAGTGTTTCCTTCTAAGATAGAATATTCTCTAATGCAAGAATATATCACAGAACTTTCTGGCAGGAAACTTTTTTTTTGCAGTAAAATTTGTAGAATCACTCATGATTTGATTCAAAATACTATCAACTGATTTGTGTTCTCCTCGTAGAGGTTTTCCAGTTCTTTATGTTGCCTTGGCTAGGGCTTTGAATTTAGCTGAAAGCTGTGTTAGTCAGTGTATGTGATGTTCTTAGCTGGAGAGGAAAACTCATACAAGCAACATGGAGAGAGAATTTTCATTACAATGTGTGTACTTTAAAATTCTTTGCACTTCCACAGGCTGAACTGTGCTTGATTTGTGTTCCTGAACAAACAAAGGAGGAGGGACAGCTTTGGAAAATGCAACCCTTTGAAAGACAATGAAAAAAAATGTTATTATTTAGTTTATTAATTATTTATTATCAGATTTTCACCTCTATCTCATGGAGAGTTTTAAGTCTCCAAGTGTCACAAGATATAAAACATAACATAGCTGGGCAGAATAGTGATTATAGGTGACAATTAGTTACTGATCAGCTATCTTAGTGGCTTGTATAGAATGAGGCTTTCTTGCTGCCCAAAAAGTATGAATAAGAATTAAAATTTTTTCCTCACCTACTGGTTAATAAGTGCCTTGGAAGGATCTTAACAGTGCTGGCTTCTTGTATCACTAATAAGTGTCAATAATGAAAAATCAATAAACTTATCAACCTGTAGACTTTCAGGTTTGCTTTCTATCACTTACCTTGTTTGCATTTCAGAGTAGCTGTAGATTCTTTCCTGCTGTTTTTCTTCTCATGCTGGTACTGTAATTTTAAGTGAAATTCCAGATAGTGCAGCAGTTATGGAAAGCAGGTATTGGATTACTGGGGACAAAGTTAAGTATATACCAATTTTGGTTAAAAAAAAAAAAAAAAAAGGTTAAAACAATGTTTTTGCTTTAAAGGTGGAACACCCAAGTCCAAACACTGACCTCCTGAGAGTGACCTTGAGAATCATATGCAGAATAACTGGTTTACTTTAAAGCTTTTCTTTTTGCTTGACATAAGAGTTAAGTTTCTTTTTCAGTAAACTTATAAAAATGAAGTTTTTTACTAACTGCTCTACCTCAGAACACTTATTTTTGAATTATTCATTTCAGAGTTGCTTGCTATGGACAGATCACAGTTCCCACTGAGTTCATTTGTCTGGCTTCTTTCCCTCCCTCCCTGAATGCGCCTGTAATTCATCACTGCCTCCTTTATTTCTGAAGTCTAGAGGAGTGAACATCTTCTGACCAAATAAATAGTTGTGGCTTCCTCTTCCTTGTCACCTTCTCAGTATTTTCTGTTAATAATTCTGTTAATGTTGTTACTATTTTTAGGGCATTTTGGAAAGTCTGGGGAGGGGAGGAGGTGGCTGTTTCGAGGTATCATGGGTTTTTCTGAGGAAGACCCATTCAGCAGGACACTTGACAATCTCCTTTCCTTCATACCAGCTCATTTCCTGTCCCAGATTTGGAGAAGCTTTGAAAAATTATAATATTGTGCTCGAAGCAGAGGCAACAATTTAAGCTGTGTGATGCACTGCAACCCAGCTGTCATTGATTTTGGTTGCACAGAACTGTGACCTGAGTTCCATCTTTAAGCAAATTTCTAAGGAGGTGAAAGAGGTCTTTGAGAAAAAAAATGCTTATTATTTCCTGCTCAGATGCATCAGTTAGAACATTTAGACTGAGTCCTTGGAGAATAAGGAGTAAACTGATGGGCCACATTATAAGTAGTATCTGGCTGGGTTCAGTAGTGAAATGTTATTCAGCAGTGAAGAGGAAATAATGAGTAAAGATATTTGGAAGAGTATTGTTGGTGAAGCAGCATATTGAGTGTGGTAATATATTATTCATATAATCTGCGTGTTTCACCCTTGTTTATCCAATGCTTAGGAAAAATTCTCATTAAAATTCCCCTTAACCTGTGTAAAAGACTTCTTTGACCCTTTAAGATCATGTTTCTGTTATGCTGGGCACCCACTTAGCAGATGTGTCCCTTGGATAAGCAGAGTTCCAGGACATCTTTGAAATTCTGAATTATCTACTTTGAATATCAGTTTAATTTGCAGAATATGGTGGGAATAATTTCTTTTCAAGAAAAGGTATCAAATACGCTATCACTGAATTGTGAAATAAGATTACTGGTAAATCATAATTTTTTCAGTGCAGCTGATGGAAGAAATAAATCCATCTAGGCACATCTAAGCAAAGTATTTACAGCTCCCTTAAACAGCCTTTCTAACTCATATTTCCTGTATAAATCAGTCTTGTTTGTGACCTTGGAAATACATCAGAACTACAAAAATAACTAAATTGCTTTCTGCCAACTCAAGCTGAGGTTCTTTTAACTTACCATTGCCTTCAATTTCACAGAAAATGTCCTCTCTGATTAAATACAATTTTAGCATTACAAAATGTTGGGGTTTTTTAAATAAAAGAGACTAGGTCTAGAGTTAAAACGATACCTTCATACTACCAATCTGAATTTTTACTACCTTCTATGAGTTTGATCACAACACACTCTAAATATCTGCTGACATGCAATCTCAGGAAGAAGTCTGCCTTCTGGTTTATAGTTATAAATTCCTCGAAAATTCTTTTCAAACCCATTGCATTTGAAATGCCCTTCTTCTAAGTTAGGATATATCCCCCTAGGAATTTCCTAACACTTCACTGGAGGTTTTTTGTCCCTTTGCCAAAAGGACAAGACAGCTAGTTCTCTTCTTGTTTCCTATCTCTTTTGAGGCTAACCAAGACCGCCTGCTGTTCCTTTTGAAAGTTCATTGTGCTTCCACTGATGCAGGTCCTGACCCAAATGCTTATTGCAGCTTGTCTTCTGCCTTGGAGTTTCTCAGGCACAGGGAGCACAACTGTCATAATCTTTCAGACTTCGTTGATGTCAATAATAAAGGGATTTTGGTCACTTTTCCTTTTGACTGTGCATTGTCCAGTCATGTGTTGGTGATAAGAGAAGTTTTTGGTGTTTAGGGATGGAGCACTGATAAAAAAATCGAACCAAATAAAATCAGAGCACCTAATAAGGAAATACAATCCTCCAATACCCTTGGTTGGTTTGGGAAATTTGTGTGAAAGGAGTTCAGATCTAAGAGAAACACAGGTATTACTACATTCTCATCACAGTCTTCTCTGACTTGTTTTGAGGAATAAATGACATTTCTTCTGAACTAGAAACTGCAATTTTGCCTGACTCTGCAAGCAGCTAAATTCCAATTTTTATCAAACAATTTGAATGTGTTCATATATGAAGTCTTGTGAGCAAGTATAGTTTTACCAAAATATTGCTCTCCAGAGTAGGAAGTCACCATACCTTACATTCTCTACCTTCTTTTGTCCATTTCCTTTCCATGCACGAAATCATACCCAAAGTTTCAATGTTGGCCAAAGCCTTTGAAAGAAAACACTTCACATTTAATCTGTGGTGATGTTAATTACTTGAATCTCAGAAGATTCCACCCACATTGAGCAAACATTTCTCGTTCTTTGAATGATATGAATAACCCTTAGGAAATTAAAATTTACACATAGAAAAGCAACCAGACAGACAGACAGTAAAGAAGAGGCAAAAAAAATAATGACAGAGGCTGAAAACTGAAGGCATAAAGTTGTTGAAGGCTACAGGAAAGTTTCCCAAATTCAGTAACTGACTTTACAACCATTAGGTGTGTTTATTGCCTGAGAGGAAAGGATCAGGGGAGATTTTAGTTGCAATTGTTGTTGTTATTTAATTTGTAATACAACAGCATTCCTACACAAAATCTGTGACACAGCATACTCCCTGCTAACCTGAAAGTTTCCCCAAAGAGGAGAGGATGGCACTGTCAGAGCTTCCTGTGACCACTGAGAGGTCCCAGCTAGAGGTGCTCCCTTTGTCAGATAAAGAGAGGAGTGTGGGATGTTGCTTTTGTGTGGTGAAGAGACACCAGTTGTTTGCTGCCCAAGGGACTGAAAGAGTTGGTGTTGTTGTCAGCTCACTGAAATGCCACCAGACCTATCTCCAGGCCCTGGTCTTGCCTCCTCTAGCTCTCAAGGTGAACTAAATAGAGTCTACAAACATGTCTTATTTCTTCTAAGGTATTGGAATCACAAACTCGTTCTGTGATTACCTTTGTAATTAAAGGTCAGTGCAACTTCACAGCCTTCAAAAATGTACTCCTGATTTACAGAAAAACATAAAAGTCACAGGAGAATTGGGTCATGTAAATTAAAGATCATTATTGTCATTCATTTTGAAATAGTAATTCTGCATTGCAATTGAAGTTACATTATTCACTGTGATTTGTACTTTTAAAAAGTTGGAGATGGGCAACATTTTTTTCTAGCCTCAACCTTTAGCTAGAATGACTTATGGTAATTGTTGTAAACAGAGCATTAATGTTAGTAAAGAAAAGATGGCAACAAATTAGAAGCAGAGCTCTGCCAGGAAAACATTCAAGAAGGAAAAAAAATTTATGGAGGATAAGGAAAAAGAATTAAACTAATGAATAACATTATGATTACAAAGTTTCCTGTTTAAAATAATATATTTGTAATTTTTAAAATCAAAACAAAACTTACTATTGGCTTTGACAGAGCAAGAATGTGGAAAAGATAAAGATAGTGGAGCTTGAAGGAGTAGTCTGGACAAGAGGATGTTGGAAGAGGATGAACAAGAGGATGTTACATGTGGGGCTTTTTATTCATGAACATCATTTATCTGAAGAAAAGAACTAAAGCATGTGGATTTTGGTTTCCCTTCTCCTCCTCTCAGCACACTCAACAGGATCAAGATTTTCTTTCCTTTTACCTACAGTAAAAGTTTTTACAGTAAAAAACATTGCAGGCTGTACATTTACACTCCTCCCAGACTCATGAATCAGAATTTGGACGTGACTCAGAAGAAAACACAACTAAGCTTGGCATGAGAATTAAGCTTCTGATTATTTGTACCAAGAGCAGAGACATTTCCTCTTCTAAAAATATTTAATTTTTTTAACTAAGAAAGGAATAATAGCTATGGAATAAGCTGGACTAGTTACTCTTAGTTACTTTCCAACAGACAAAAAAGATGCCAAAAGAAATCACAAGTTTTCCTGAACAGATCTCAGAGGATCTAAATCAATGAATCTCAGCCAAATTAAACCAGATGCCTTTTATCCAGTCTATCTTCTGGTATATCTGAGGAAATGGTAAATCTTTGAGCAGGGAGATAGGAAAAAGCAGTAGCAAGTGAACGACTGATTCTTTCCTGAACTTGTCACTTCTGCTTTCTCCCTCTGTCCTGGAGCACTGCTATTCGAAGCCAATTTAAATGACTTGGACAGAGTTATCACAATGTAAAAGTGATTTTTCTTACATCCTTTCCTCTGTGACCCACTTACTGGGCAGAAAGGAAGCTGACAGGAGGAAATATGAAGAGGATAGAGAGGCTACTGCTGCGTCCTTGTCTTAGCTAATGTTTCGGGTGCTGGTGTTAGCAGAAAAATTTACAATCTGCTTTTACTTTTCATTTGCAAGTTGAACACACTAGAGAGATAATAAAAGTCAGGGCATCAAGGCATTAGAGCAACCCTGGATACAAGCCAGCTACTCATAGGAAAATGCTCTTTTTCTACATATATATATTTCTGATTTCACGCCTCTGTTTATATTTATGTTGAGTTTTTTCTTTCTCATAATTATTGAATGCAGATTTCTGATATATTTAATTAAAAATTTGATATGTTTTCAGGGGTCAAGAATTTTAGAGGTAATAACTAAGTGGAAGTTTTTTTCTTTCATCCAAATACAATACAGTTTTATAACTTACAACTTTATAACTTTATAAATTTTTAACAACCTCAAATTTCTGCTCAAAGTTCCAAAATTATTTTTGTCACAAATATCTTTCTTCTTTGAAAATTATTTTCATTAGGCTCAGTTTTAAATGGGCAGAGTGTTCGTGAGGGTTCAACAATGCTTATTATATTTTTTATTCCTTCATAGTATTATTTGCTCCTTTTCCCATTAAAATCAGAGTGGCAAATACAGGTGAATTTTTTCACCAGCCTGCACATTCTGGTCACATTCATTATTTCTCACATGGTGAGGCAAATCTCATAAGATAGAAGCAGATGGTGACAGCTTCCCCTTACTATCAAATCAAACTGAGATAGCAAAAAAAACCCAACACTGGTCCCAAGCTTAGAAACTAGGTGAACATTCTGCTTTCTGAAAAGCTGTGCCAATTCTTTAGAAACCATGGGCAAAAAAAAAAATGTTGATTAAGAAATAACCATGAATCTCCAAAAAGGATTCTTAGAAGGCATTAGTTTACTGGAGACATGAGGCTTCCTAACACTTACTGTTCGATATCAAGATGGGGCTTTTTTTGAAAAAAGTGAGTATTTTCCCTCCAGCCTTTGTGTTGAGAATATGCTCTGATCAATAATTCAGTGTCACCTGAGGTTCACTATTTGAAATTCAATAAAAACAGGTAATATTTGCACTGTTTCTTCAACCCCTCTATGGAACAATAAAAATCCCTAAAATATGCAGGAAAAATATTGCTACTATATGATGAAAATCTATGCAGTGTCATCCAAGTTCACTGTCTTACTAGTAACATCAAAATCTGGTTTTGTATTTTTCTCCTTTTATTAATGTCTTTCATGTATCAAATTTTTTCACCACTCAGAAAACCTAGCACCATGGTACATAGAAAACAACTCTAGGAGTAAAAACAAATATTTTGGGAATATAATCTGTATTAGTTTTCATCAGCCTATGTTATACTCATGATTTTGAACATAAAGTATAACAAATAAACATTTTCATCGATTTAGGACAGGTTGGAAATGTTGAGTTGAGCTAATTTTGCTACAATGAAAAAAATCTATCACATGCAGGGATTCAAATCAGGGTAAAATCCATTCACTCTCCTCTTTCCCTTCTTCCTGTCCACTGCCAGAGATTCAAACAATTCACTCTCTTCTGTATTTGCTCACTGCAAGTTAGTTTGTCTGGTCAAGAGAGTGAGGACAATTGACTGTTTCAAAGAAATTGTTACCAAACTTCTTGACACTCATCACATCACTCCTCATTCTCCAATAAAAAAACAATAAAATGGTGTATTTTTCTATACAGTATATATTGTGTAAGGATTCCTTTGAATCAAAGGGATTTACTAATTAGAACCTGGGTTACCCCCACTTTTCTGAGGCGTGGGTCGCAAACAGTAGGCTGGGACAATAATGTAGAATTTGCATGATACTGGTGTCACATGTTTTATTGATAGGGAGAACAACTCTGTTCAGGCAGAAGTGTTTAGCAGTCCCTCTCGCATGGAATGTTCTCTTTGTTATCTTCCAGGGGGGTGAATTATCCTATAAAAACTTAGTTGCATGACTCATTAAAAAAATATTTTCCTCAGTGTTGTATTTTAGATTGTTGTCATATTTTGTAACTAATTTTGTACTGAATTAAGTTGTATCTAAATATTCTGTTTAAATTTTAGATGGCAAATTGTTTGATCATTAACAGGATGTGTGCTAGATGTGCTAACACAGGACTAAGGGACAGAAAATTCTCTTGTGTCAATAAGTAATATAATACTTACAGTTTGGTACTGTGCCTATGCATGAGGGAAAGCCAGTCTTACAGTGATTTTTGTCATTAAACTAAATTCTCCTGTAATTCTGAGAACGTGAGAGAAGCAAAAGAGGTTGCTATTAACTTCAATTCTAGGTCTATAACCTCACTGGAGTAATGGGGGAATTCACTGCCTGGTCTACAGTTCTGTCTTGTCTGAAGAATTTGGAAAGATAGATCAGTTAAAATATGTCCTTTGAATTTTTAATTTTATTTTTTTTTACCTTTGTAAACATCAAAAATTTGAGGAATTAAAAATTTCAAATTATTTGAAAAGTAGTCAGGAGAAAATAAAACAAATGGAAAAGATGATTACTGTCTACTTCAATGGATATTTTGTTGCTGGAAGTGTGGGGCATACACAATCAAATATTTAACAAAGGAGCTTGAACTTTGATTTTAATATGTATTTCCTCCAAGGCTTCATTATACACTGCTCTGACATTTAAATAAATTTAAATTTATTTACCACAAGATATGTAGCAACTAAACAGTGCATGTCCACTAATTTAACAGTATCTCTGACAAGTTCCTAGTCTTTCCTTCATTAGAACCATTTCTTCCTTATGGAGATATTATCCCAGAACTCCTTTTGGCAGGAGTGTTTTGGTGCATGGACTCCTCCTGCAAATGTTCACAAAGTACTAACATGACATTTCAATAGTATTAAAACCTGCTCAAGTTTACTTGCCAACTTGTGCCCTATTTGCAAGTAAAATATGCCTTCCTTCCTAATCATCTGCTGCTTTAACTGATCATTTCCCATTCATTTAATAATATATGCCAAGTGCCTTCCAAACATGTTTTATCCTTAGACTGTCTCATCATCATTATCTTGAATGGTAGCAGTGCCACTCTCAAAAGGATTGAACATCATAAGGAACTCAAATGTCTGGGTGGCAGTTCACTTAATAAAACCCACAAAATGTCTGCACTAAGACCTATCTATAAAACGCCGAAACATTTTTTGATTTCAACAAAAAAAATCCCCCAGAAAGCAACTGGAGAAGAATTTGGGCAATTCTGATCCATCAGTGACTGTTTTAAACAACATCTATTATTCGTGAATTGAACAATCTGAAAGATGTTACCATAGTGATGATACTGGAAAAGTAGTATCAGTTTCTGAAATACTAATTGGAAAATAATGGTCTTGATTCTGTAGAAATAAGTATGTGTTATACCAATCAAGAAGGAACTTCTAGTTTTGATTGGAGTGCCAAAAAAGTACAGCTATCAAATAATGGATTATTTGTGTTTGCAAACTTTTCATGAGTCAAGTTTAATTTTGTGAGTAAAAATATTCCCATTGTTATTTGAGAGAGATTTAGATAATCTAGCAAGAGGAGAACAAGTGAGCACGACCTTTCCCAAATAGATTATGAGATCAATTTGTGGAAAATGTTCCAGATTAATTTGGGAGAAGAGATATTTTTGATACTCTTGGAATGGTACAGCTTAGTAGTAGAAAAGTTATGACACAATCAAATAAACAATAAGATAAAATACAAGAATTAAATAAGATAAAAACTAATAGAAATTAGTTTAATCATCTCAACATTTTAATCCCCTCACCCAAGTCCTGCACTTTTAATATCATATGACTCAATCCTGGGCCTAGGCATATATTTTATGATTGGGTAACTGTCATAAACACAGATGAAACTTGCAATCTGGAGAAGAGATTTATTTTTTCCCTACATGCCTTAATTGTGTCTAATGTATGTTCTACAGAAAAAAAAAACAAACTGGTTCTACTTTTGCACTTGGAAGTTCAAGGCACAGTTTGAGGAGGTTTTTTTAATGTTTTCTTTTTTTTTTCTTTGTGAATACTGGTACCTCATTCTTGAGGATTTTTGCAGTTTTCTGTTTTAGAAAATGTATGGTAGTGCACAATTTCTCCAGGACACTTAGAACACTCCCTATGGTAACAGAGCTAATAATCTTGGAGGAGGCAATGAACAAAGTTCAGTGCTACTTCCAGAATGGGTGGACCATATCCAGACCATATCTGAGCAACAATATCTGAACAACAAGAAAAATACTACTGCTCAGAAAATGTAGAACATATCTTAGACAGATCAAGACAAAATAAGCACTGAGATAGTGCTTTACAGATCCAAATCACCTTGCTGGTGGCCACAGCACCAGTGTATGGTGGTCCTGTACTCACAGCCTGGGCTACCAGCCTGCCTTACTGTGGTGGAATCAAGACATGGTCCTGGGACTACCACTGATTGCTGATTAAATGATTTATCCACCACACTTGGGAGATGGAGAAATGGTGCTTCAGAGGAACCCAGAGTAACTTGTGCCAATAAACAAGTCAGCATGTTTGCAGTTTTATTTTGGAAATGTTTGTCTGTGGCTCACATAGAGTTACTCATCACTGGATATCAATAACTTGGTTATGCAAAGTAACAATCTGTTTTCGAGCTTCCAAAGAGACACAGTGTATCATCTGCATATAAACTCCTTCATGTTATGCACTGAAAGTCGAAAAAAAAAAAATACATGGAAATGTGATTCTCAAAATGCCATGATCTCAAGAGATGTCAACATTTCTTATGTTACCCGAAAAAATACAATGTAGTCTTATTTTATGGTTGATTTTTTTTGTGTGTCGAACAGAAGGAAACCTGCTAACGGAGATAATGTAATACACTTGTAAGCTTAAAAGCAAAATACAAAGTGCCAATATATCCTCTCCCCCTCAAAAAACCCCTAACCCATGCTTTGATTTTCTTATCTTGTCCTTTTCTCCTTGTCACTGTTCTGTTTTGCCTCTCCATCAGTTTAATATTGTCTCAACCAGCATGCCACAGTTTTTCCTGTCAACCTGCTAAACAGTTTACCATTAAATCTGAACTAGTTGGTTTTCAAGCAGTTCTCACTTTGCCCTTTGTCTGAGTGCAGAGGGCCAAAGAAAGGATGGATCATAAAGGCCTCTTCCCCCCCCCCCCCATATCTTATGCTCCTTGTTTACAGTGAGCAACCAAAATAAATAAGCTTGGACGTGAAAAAACAGTCAGACAGCACCAGAAAGATCTGTAGGAATTTCAAATAAAACAGGAGAGTTCTTGGAAGTGGAAGCACTGAAGACTGGTGAGCACTGCAGAAAAAAAAAAAAAGTAAAAAAAAAAAAAAAAAAAGTTTTTCCTTGCTAGAGCTCATGTGACAGAAGCTGCTTCGGGATCATGGAGAGCATACTTGGAGCTCCTAGCTGCAAACTGCTCCTTGTTAGGGGAAGTCGTCTTTTATGAAAGAGATTTAATTGCAGCCATCTTCAAACAAATTGAAAAATAACCAGGAGGTAAGTGAAAGATTCATTTAATAATCTTAACAAGATGGAGCCTAGAGCATCTGAAGGCCTTTAACAAGTGCTAATGATTATACCTGAGAAAATATGTGGTTCTCATTCAGAATTATTAATTTAGGTGCAGGAGGGAGAGTAAGAATTTCTACCAATTTTAATGTAGGGGATTTAAAAAATAAAATTAAAAAAAAAAAAAAAAGAGAAATGAAACTGAATAAAGCAACTATTTAAAAAAAACAACCTTAAAGATGTCATTATATGCTAGTTCTTGAAGAATCTTGAATCAAAGTATCTTGAGATACTTTGTCTTCTACATATTTTTCAAGAAAGAAAGGTAGCTTTTCTATTGTCCTCCACACAGTTGGTTTATTGATACATTCCATCACTTTTTAATAATTTTCCCTAAACATTTTTTCCTTCTGGTCTTAAAAAATGTATGTGCAGAGTCCCAGACCTTTGTCATGTCAGGGAAAAGACCTAGATGAGATCTGAATCAAATATAGTCTGTGGTATTAAGTATAACCTAAAAAAACCTATTTTATGGTCAGAAAGATATAATTACTGGGATAAAATCAGCTTCCAACCTGAAATCAGACAATCACTTCTTCATTCAGAGGACCTGAGAAACAAAACAATCTGGTTACAAAAATGAATCAAACCATGGTGGATCTTCTTGTGGTGGATCTTCTCCCATCCATTTCTCAGGTCAGGGTCCTTGGATCATCTTGATATGTGGCTCTTTGTTGTTGTTGTGTGTTGTGTCACTGCTGAGATAGAATGAGATGATATATTCCTTTGTCACTGTCTTTTCAGTTATGGAAATTGAGCATTGATACTTTTACTTTTTTTTTTCTTTTTTTTACTTGTAAAGAAGTCCAGTGCTCATGAAGCTGATGAGTCTGTGGGCTCCAGTACCAAAGTCAGAGCTGCTACGACTGCTCTATCATCTAAAAAAGGGAGCTTTCAACAGAACTAAAAAATTATCTGACCGTGATACACCGTAAGATATTACTCAGTTTTCAATAAACTACTACTATGAGGCTGCCTTTCAGTGTTAGGCTTCATCTCAACTTTTCAGGCTTTCTGAATATTCTGAATTTTACATTATTTTCCTCAAACATATTAGTTTGTACTTTTCCTATTTGAAGCTCATTTTGTAATTTTCTGCCTGATTCCTTAATCTCACTTGCTCCCATTTGTATTATGCCTTCGTGCTCTCTGGTGTTCACCTCGAGTTCTAATTTATTCTCACCTGCATATTTCATTAATGTATTTTTACTGCAACATCCGCATTATTAATAAAGACGTTAAACTAAATGAATCTCTACAGAATGCTATTAAATATTCCCCCCTACACTCCAAATCTAATACTTTGAGCCTTTATTTTACAGTCAGCTCTCAGTCCTTGTGACAATGCTCTTCTGATAGTCATTGGGAAATAATTTTCAGAACAATTCTGCAAGTTATATCAAGCACTTTACTAGACTCCAACCATATATATTGCCTTCCTTTTATCCACTAAATAGGTATTATGTTAAAAAAATAATAATAAAAAAGAATAAATGGCAAAATATGTTTTTAGGAAAAAGCTGCTGTACTTCATTTCACAATGACTGGGTTTGGGACTGGGGAAAAGAATGATTTTTTTTTTTTTTTTTTTTTTTTTTTTTTTTTTTTTTTTTTTTTGCACCATGATTTATAGGCAGCTGTTTTCAGCTGTACCCAGGATCTTTTAAATTCTCATGGCATCAGGGTCTGTTTCTTGCTGCCTGTAGTGTTTAACACTAACCCCTTGCTGTCGGGATGGAACAGCAGGCAAAAGGCTCCTTCCCACCAACCCTTCTGCTGAACCACAGCAAAGCTATGAGTGGCTGTGCTGTGGATGTTGCAACCAAGTGCACTGTGACACATCTCCCAAAGACAACAAAGTCATCCTCGGGCCATTTGGAAGGTTTCCATCACACCCCCACGTAGGAGAATTGCCCTTGACTCAAACTTCCCTCTGCAGTGCCTGGGGAGGCAGCAGGACCCGCTGCTTTCGTGTCGTTTTCGTTTTGCTCTCCCTGAGCCTGCTTTTAATACACTTTCTATTCTGTTCTATGTTAAATCGTTTCCCTCCCTGGCAATTTTCTCCCAGCTACTTGTGTTCTACTCTAATTACCAGGTGCAATTAGAATAATTCTACTTCTTTCTACGGATTCTGCAGTTTGACAGTGGAATCTGATTTGGACTAAATTCAGCTGTGGTTTTCTATCTAGCGAGAGTTGCTAGATAGAACTGTGTGTTTGCTTTGGGAAGGTAAGTTGGGTACCTGTAGGATATGCCTAATTGTTTAAAGCAATACTCAGCACCAAAACAATACTGTAATCATTCATTAGGAATTAATACAATGACTAGAAGGGAAAAATCACTTTTTCACTTTCTCTACTTCAGATTTCTGCAAAGATTGCACCAAAAATAACCACAGGAGTCCAACCACAAGATAAATTTGGACTTGTCTCATAGAAGCAAAGGGTAGGAGAATAAAACTATTTGCTTTAGAATAACTGTTGGAATGGCTGCCCTTAAGACTTACTAAAAAATTCAGTTCCAAACAGTGTATTTTGACATCCAAGCTGTGTGCCCCAGTGTTTCAAACCATACACTAGATAAATTATTAAACGTATGTGGGCTGCTTATTTCCATTTCAAATAAAATACAAATCAAATATGACATTTAAAACTTTTCTATAATGCCTATAAAGAGTGCTAAGAAGAGCATAGACTTGTAAAAGAGGCTTATTCAGTGCTTATAAGACTGACCTGTCAATAGTGGAAGTCATTAAAAATACAGATCTTCCATATGATGATTCAGGAGAATACTTGTGGCTTAAAATGTTGAAAGGTTAACACTGATGATAAAGCTAATGTTTGTCTCGTTTCTCCTGACACTCTTTTTCCAAATCCCTCTGGCCAGTGAAGTCACTTGTGACACAGCCCCTCTTTAAACTGCCCTTCAGATGTTTAGTTTGCTTGTATTCGTGTTAGACTGTGTGGGTTTTGGTGTGCTGAGGTTTTTAGTAATGTAAAGACAAGCTGGCTTCTCTGCTCCTTTCTGTAACAAAAAAGGACAATATCTGGTAAGAGTTCAGTCAGTGTTTTCAGGCCTTTTTATGTAGTGAAAGTTAATTTGTGATAAAACAGGCCTTGGGTTTCTCTAGTTTGAGATTCATCCTGTTTAAGAAAAGATTGTAAATAATTCATGGGTGAGCTCTTCTAGACACTGATGGGCACATTTTCCATGTGTGTTGTGATAATATATTTAGAAGTTACTAAGAATGTCCAGAGCTCAGCAGCTATAGTAAGAGGTAAGATTCACTAGCTCATCAGAGCAGGGAAAATGAAGACTAAAGAGTAAGTTCATGCCATACTAACTCAGATATTCTGAATGCTCTCTGGATAAAATTCTTCTGGCACTGGAATCAAGGCAGTCCAAAACTTTGTTTAGATATATAAAGACAAGTGCCTAAAATATATAAAAGGTTATTACAGTGCCATAACTTTTATTTCACAATGGACATAAATTGACTATTTTAACTTCATTGATGTTTTAGAATTTATAAACATGATTCTTTAAGTATAGGCTTAGAACTTGTAGAATTCAGCAAAACTAAGCTATGTCATTAACTGTTATCAGTATTGAGATTTATGATAGGTTGGGGTTTTTATGATAGTTGTTTTAAAGTTATCAGATTGCTGGACTATCTGAAGTAAGTTAAAATTTTACATATTCAAACCCAAGTGCTTTCACCATGTCCCTGAATGAAATATAAATCACCTCAGACCACGTAACCCCTTTCATAAAAAACTAGATAAGTAAACAGCTGTCAGCAGAGGCACAACCTGAAATTTCCAAGACTGTTTCAAAGGATATCTCTAACTGCTGAACTTGTAGTAAATGTTTCATGCAGGTACATAAAATACACGGTGAAGTTCTCATCTAAAATTAAAGTTTATTGTTGTGTCGCTGGAGGAACATGAAAATGGACAGGGACATTATCTATTAAATGTTTGTAACACTGCTGGTCAAAAGTATTTAATTGAATGTAATTTCCAACAGAAAAATAGTTTTTACTACATTTTCTGGGGTTCTAGATTGCTGTTTTGCTGTCTTTCAATCAAAGGATTAGCATTTAAAAAAAAAAAAAAAAATCTCCAGAAGACAGTTTCCTCCTCCCCTCCTTTTGCTTAGTAACATGCAGAGACAATAAACAATTAGTTGATGAAATTTTGGTATATGCCAATATCTTTTTTTCTGTAATTTTCTTACAGCTACTCTTTTGTTTATTTTTTTGACTAAACATAGTTTTTCATCAACTCCGGCTGATTACTGCTAAAAAAAAAAAAAAATTGAAGAAAATTTATCTCCAGTCTTTACCATTTGCAAACCCACTGGTACAGAAAAAGCTTCTTTTGCAAAAAATGGAAGGGAAAAGCTTGTTCACCGTGTCCATGATGAATAAAATAAGAAATTAATTATATCAGATTCCAGCACAGAAGAACATGGTTCAGATACTGTGAAGATTCCGATGATAAAGATACAGAAAGCAACAGAATAAATTGCTGGGGAAAACTGTAGCTGCCATCATGGGACACCTTTATTAATAGGTTCGATAAACATCAGCCAGGAGTGACAAAGATAAAATTGACCTTGTGTGAGGCAAAATGCCAAACTAGAGGTACTTTACACTTACTTTTCCATGATTCTATCCCTGTAGGTGTGGATGTGTCATGAGTAGTTTCGCAGCTGTCAGTGGGACATCTTGGAAATGCTAACCTCTTATGAAAGACTCTCTGTGGTCAGAATATCTACAGTCTGCCACAATCAAAAAGACAAAAAAATGTCTATATTTTAGTGGCACTCTGTTTTCTGCTTTTCGGGTTGTTTACCATCTGTTCTCTGGCATAAGTTGTTCCACTTATATTTTATAGGATGAAGAGATAAATGTTTCTTACTGGGTATGGGAAAAGGTCACATTCCTTGGAAAGTTCATTTTGCTTCTAAAGCTGCATTTTTATATAAAAAGAATATCCGGCAGAAGGCAAGTGTAAACAAATGCATTCACAACCGTTAAATAGTCTATTTTGAAAAATTTTAAATGAAATTTAGAGAGCTTTTAGGTTTCTCAGGATTTCTGTGTTTCAATTTCCTCTGAATTCACTAGTCACCAGGGAGCTAAGAAATTAAAACCTTAGAGGCACACAAGAGTTATCCAGCACCCCTGAAGCACGGGGGTGTAGAAGCCTGGAAGATGTTACCTTACCCACCACAGAGAGCCTGCACTGCAGCTGGGACTCCTGTGGGGTTTTATCTCCAGATTTTCAAGCCTTGTGACAAGAAACATTGAAGTCCCTAGTCCTGGGACAGCCCACGAGATGGGACTGTGCTTGAGATACAGATCAGAAAAAACTTGGAATGTCAGACTTTGAGATACAGGAAACAGAAGCCTGGGAGTCCTCAGAGCCACCTGATTGTCGGAGTCACATTCTCCACTGATCTGGTGTGGTGAGAATGGGCTGCTGGAACCATCCCCTGCTTGCATTTTATCACAAGTTTGTTGAGCCTCTTTTCATGATTTTCATAATTTCACATTTTTTTTGGTCAAAATCTGCTTTTGTTTGGAAAAAAGGCAAACAGGTTTGTATTTAATGTGTAAAGCCATCGATGGAAATCTTCTAGAAGTTAATAAGGAAAATCAAAGCTGAAAAAAACCCTCCTCACAAACTAAAACTGACATCTATTTGCCTACAAAATCAAACTTATTTCATATACTAGGTCTGCTTCATAATTCTGCCAATTTTTATGGGCTTGCAGCTAAATGTTTCTGGGCATTTTCAAATTTTGCTTCTCTGTTGCTGTGTGGAAAATCCATGCCAGCAACACATGAATTGACTAACAAACTGAGTGTGTGTTGGAAACAGTTTTTTAATCAATACAAAATGTACTGCCAAATGTAAAACTGCCAAACAAATGTAAGAAAATAGTCAAGAATTACTGTTTTATCTCTTGTAGTTGCTATAGTTTCAGTTGTTCCTTTCAGTTGTTGCAGGTAAACTGTTTTCAGGCAGAAATTATTTTAATTCACAGCCTTTTTTTTCAATATTACATGAATTTTAACCCAGTGAAAATTACACAATTAACTTCAAAAACTTAAAAAAAAACCAGCCAATGTGAATTCACTAAAAAGTAAATGGACTAATTTTCTTCAGTCTTGATATTTTCTTCATACTTGGGTTGTTGTTAGGATGTTTTCACTGTATTGTTAAAGAACAATTGGATGACATGAATATAAAGTGCTCAAATATTTGTGATGTGATATGTATCTCAGTTATTACTATTGCATAAAAATAAGAACCTACTCCACTGTATTTTGATAAAAGCAGAACCCTGCCTATTCTGAGCAAGGAAGAAATTTCTTGGATGGGAAACTATGTGGAAACATTCAAAAACAAAAAGGGAAGGAGATAGTGAAAGGTCACAACACAAAAGATAAATTGCCTGTACTTAAAACAGAGAAAAGGAATCTGAAAATCCTCTATCCAACTGTATTCTGACATTAAATTAAGTCTGACTTGCAGGCTTATTCTCAGTTCTTTCTTTACAGAAATAGTTCTTTTTTTTTTTTTTTTTTTTTTTTTCCCACTGTGTACTCAGAACAGGATCTTCATTTCCTTCTCTTCTTTCAGTCTGAAGCTCAGTGACCGTGTCTGCTAATTTTGACTACCTTGACACATTTCAATTGTGGTTTTTTTTTTTTTACCAGCTTTAGCTGTTATGGTACACCTGAGACATCAGATTTTAAACTTTATATATCCTACAAGGTAAATTTAGGGTATGTGATTCAGATTTTTTCTATGTACCCAAAATCACATCTGTTTTTACACTATTGGGATGACTTTGGTGTGCTCAGTTTGTCTTTTGCTGAGTTTATCTGTCTCAACATCCTTATAGGATGTTTTGAATAATTCAAATTCTATTTACTTATTCTCAGATTACAACTACTGTTCTTGTATACTGGGCTTTCACATGCTGATTCCCTTTTGTCTTACAGCTTGGTGTCCTAACCATAAAATTTTGTTCTTCACTTAGATTTTTCAGGTATTTTTTTACCCTAATTTCTGTTTCTCCTCAGTGCTTTATGATACTCATCTACTGATTTATCCTATAATGATTTCTTCTTACAGACCTTCTCAAGGAGTGTCTACACTGTAGTATAGCCCTGTAATCCAATATATGCTTTTTGACCCACCTGTATAGTTTGCACACACAGAACTATTATTATTTCTTTTTTCTGTGTTTTGATTTTATACACTTGCTTGTACAAAAGGGGAAGGAAAGAGAGATGAAACTACTTAAAAAGCACTGAATTTGTAAACAAATCCAACCAAATTCCTTTTTTTTTTTTTTTACCTGTACAAATGCTGTGGGGGTGGACATGTCCTCTATGATGGAAAGGCAGTAGTTCCAGAGACTTTCCAAAGAAAGGACCCAGCTCACACCTGTTGGTGCACAAACAGCTGGGATGTGTTAATGTGGGTACAAGTTTGTTATTGAATGTTTGTGTTTAGACTTGCAGTGCCTGAGGTTGAATGTGCTCCACAGAGATGTCTTTCATGTTTTATCCCAGCACCACTCTTTACCACTGTCATTCCCAGGCTCCCTTTCATCCAGTCCACAGTGTTGTACAAATCCTTGTAATCATTCAATAAATACATAGTTGCTCAAATATTTCAGCCAAACCACTTTGTTTACTCTAGTGTTATAGTTTTAGGTCTGTTTGTTTGGTTTTTTTTTCATTGGATAGGTTGCCACCTCACCAATCCCACCTGAGCAGTCTCAGCCAGGAGGGTGTTCTTTCTGGTTTGAATACGTAGGTGAGCATGGGTCAGGATGAAAGCAGGTTTTCCTTGAAGTTAGTTTCTATTCACTATAGAAATAGACTTCTTCAAACCCTAGAACCCATTTTGTTATTTTTCTCCAGCTGGCTGATAGAGAGCATGACAATAGTCCTCTCCCTGCCTTTTTATTTCATTCCTCCAAAGAGTGCTTTTCAGTGGAAGAGCAACAAGGGCGGATGGCTTTAAGCTGAAGTAGGGTAGGTTTAGACTATATACTAGGAAAATATACTTTGCTGTGAAAGTGGTGAGGCACTGGAACAGATTGCCCAGAGGAGCTGAGGATGTCCCATCCCTGGAAGGGTTCAAAGACAGGTTGGACAGGGCTCTGAGCACTCTGATCTAGTGAAAGGTGTCCGTGCTTATGTCAGGGGGTTGGAATGAGATGATTTTTAAGGTCCCTTCAAACTCAAATGATTCTATGATTCAGTAAATAAACATTTGAATTCAAATAAACCAAAGAAAAACTTTGTTTTTGTAATTCCTTGCTGCAGATTGGAAAGTCTGCAGGAATCCAGCAGAAGGTAATAGATTTGGAAGATACTTAGAGCATATCCTTCTTATACCTGCTAAGCATTCTAATTGTTCAATTATTGGGATAAACAACATGCCATCTCTCCGTGAACATAGGCAGATTTTATGAAATATTTCTCATTAAGGACATGCCATACTGATAGCTATAAAATAACCTCAGAGATGCAGTTTTGGGAACGAGGCTGGCTTGGGTCACAGGAGAGAAGAACAGATATTAGTCATTCTGCCAATGTTCACAACTTTGCTCAATTTATTGATTCTGTGCTGAAGGATGGGGGGGCAGGGGGAAAGGCCAATCTATCTGCTTTTCATGATAAAAATCAAAGAGCAACATGAAAAAAAAAACCCACTTTGTTTTTTCTCACGAGATCCGTGACAAGCCTTTCTTCACTAGCACCTTTAATGATGGAAACCTCCAATATGATCTGACGGCTCTAAGCCCAGCTAATTAAACAATCTGAGATCTTAGGTCTCCATAAGTCAACATCCAGAACTTAGAAATATTTGAACAATGTAGACATAAAAGGTCAGGTTACAATATTAATTCTTTCTAGCTAGGTCCAATATATTAAAATATATTTCTGTCTCTCTGTTTGAAAAGTTGGAGCATCCAAATGCAGCCAAGATACTTTTGTCAGTTATCCATTTACACCAAATGAGCAAAGAGGCAGCTTCGTGCTGTGAACACTTTCTTGCATTTCAATGATGTGAATTTCTTTCTGTCAGACATAAGAAATTCAGAGAAGTGACCTCTCAGCAGCTCCTTTAAGTGGTGCTGAGTAATACATAATTTATCTGTAAGAATAAGGACTTGTAGTCGCTCAGCATAGGAGTTTAATAAATAATATGTCAGAATACTTCTACAGTGCATTGTCATATCTGCTCTCATTGCACAAGCTGATGTTGTATATTGAGTTCTAAATTCAGGAAGTACTATTTTCCTTCTTTTCAAAAAACTCTGGTAATTTCTTTGTGGGTTAGGTGGTGGTAAATTCAAATTCTTCTCTTATGGAACTGAGTGTAGTCTGGGATAGTGTATGACAACACAGGCAACAACTTCTGTAAATATATTACACCAAGTGTCATTCACCAAGTGTTTTTTCACCCACAACTCAAGAATAATATCTTTATTGTTCTATGTGTTCCTGTTCTGTTTGACTGCATGGGTGAATTTCCTGAGGTTGTTTGTCAGTTTTAGTACAAAGTAAATGTTGCTTAGATGCTCCAAATTGATTATGTTCACCCTCAGGCAATTTCACAATAACCTATTGCAGATTAAAATCACAAAATGCTATGTCACCTCCAGTCCTTATTAAGATAATTGACCCTCCTACTGAATTAATAATCTACAGTCTGGTTGCTTAAATACACTTGCTACTAAATAGTTCTCCTAAAGTCTAAATAGTAACATATTTTGATGAGATAATTGTACTTGTCTTCTTATTCAGTTAAACATCCTGGATTGACAAGAGCAATAAAATCCATCAGAAAACATGTGGAATGCCCAATATTTGCCTAGGATATTTTTCATAATTTCCAAGTCAATTTATTAATTATCAGGCTGCTATTCAAAAGAAAAATTACAGGTGAAAACCTAAGTTATTCAAACTCAGAATTATCAATGCATGTATAATTTGACATTATAAATTTATTGGCTCTGAAACAAAGCCTTTTCTGTGATAGGACACTTCTATATTTTCTCGTAGTGTGGGTTTTTGAATTTTTAAATTAGTAGGAAATTATTTAAATATGAATTAAAATGAATCTGCTCTTGAATAATTTGTGTATTTCTCATACAGATAATGAGCTTCAGAAAGCTTTGGATTTCTATCAGTGTGGAGATACAAGCACACATTCTAGCTAGATTTATGGGAAATGGATTTATTTTGCTTTTTTATGGCCCACCCTTTGCTTCCTTCCCAGATGAGTGCTGATGAAATGAACAGGCAGAAGCACAGATAAGAACATTTGTTCCCTCATTAAAGCAACCATTATGCATCTGGTTGTTGGTTTCTGTACCTCACTGTTGCTTCCTCATATTCCCTTTCTCCCCACTTCACTTTTTTTATACTTCTCCTCGTTCTAGCAATTCAAGTAAGTGTATACTTCCTACAGACATGGCAGACAAATGGTCTGGCTCATAAAGCTTGTTTGAAAGTATGATCCCCTTTAATCCTTAGCTTTTTTTTTCTTTTCTCCTAGTGTGTGGGGAGTTACTTTTATTTAAAGCAATGACAAACATGTATCCAAACAGCTTTTGGTTCATAATAAAGTAAATTGATGGAAAAGAATCCTGCTACCGTGAGCAAACTCTGATCAAGTTCTAACCTTGTGGGGGACCATAAAGGAGTTCTGTAAGACAAGACATCTGCTCCCTTCACCCCTTAAGTGCCACCTGTACTTCATTGCACCTGCTCTGCTATGGTGACTAAAATGAGTTTTGTGTACTTTGTACTCAAGAGCTGACTCCACGCTGCTTGTTTACATAAGAAGCCCATGGGGAGTCAGGCTATGGCCATGAGGAAAGTTGCTGAAATCTGAACTTCAGGTTTTTGCAGCCTTTATAAGGTGTACAGAAAGCACTCTATAAAATATATATATAAAATCTAAACAGGAAAAGCTTACGAGAAAAATCTTGTATATGGAAATTTCTTCCTGAGTGTGTTTTTGCATTTCTGATGCAGCATCACAATTTCTTTTTAAGTCAGAGGATAACATTACATACTAGAAAGTGCATACACTGACCTATTGGATAACTGGGCATTTCAGCTAATGCTAACTGCACCTTTTATTTTACTGCATTACCTGGGTTAAAGTCCCTAGGGGTTAACATACATATCTGCTATTCTAGACCTACTTAGCAGTCCTGTCAACACACTTTTCAAACTTCTTTTACAATGGTACTGTACCTTGGTAACAACTTCTTGCACAAGCCAGCTACACAGAGAAATAGTCAATAAAAAACCCTAATCAAAATAATATATAAAATATCCTCCAAATGTCCAAAGCCATTGAAATTTCTCTTAGCAAACAGCTGGTGAGGGAGTCCTGTATACTAGTAAAATTTTTGTATCCTTCCTGACTTTAAACTACTTAGCCTTTTTCATGAACTGTGCTTGAGAATATGTTACTTTTCCAAGCTCCACCAGTAGTACTAAATTTAGCCTCCTCTATTTGTCCAAAACAGCAGCCCAGAAAATAAACAGTGATCATAAAATCCATAGATAATAGATCTGAAAAGAAGTTCCCCATGCTGATTTCCATATTCACCCAAGTGAACAGTTATCTCCTACAGCCTTGAAAAAGTCACACATTAAAAAGCATTGTCCACATGAAGTGTTCAGCTGCCTGAAATACGTGCTGGAAACATTTTGGTTGCTTTTCTGAAGCCCAGTTAGCAGGTAGAACTATGTTTTGCAAAAGTAGAGAGGTTTTCAAATAGAATTTACTATTAAATCATAGTTACTGTAGGAAACAGGTCCAAAATTTATTGTTCCATTCTAATCAATAGCAAAGTTTTCCTTTATGTTACTAAAGCCCAAAATTGCATTTTGATTGCATTAAACTGATACCTTTTTTTCCCCCTGAGGTATTGCTTGCTTTCCCACATCCATATATCCAATGTAAATTTTTCACCCTAAGAATAGTTCCGTGTCTTTACGGAGAATAAGGAACTACAATCTTTGTTATCCCTCACCACTTAGAACTTTGGAAAGATAAATCTTTGGTAAAGTAAGCAGGTGGATCTGTTAACCTCCTGGTTGCTTCTTAACAAAACGTTCCAGTGATATTCCTTCCCTCTAAATAATTACTTCTCAGAATATTGTAAAATCATTCCTACACCTCTCAGCATTTACTGTAATACATCAAGATGCATTTTTAATTTTTGTATTGCTCTTCATTTTTTTTTTAACTTTGAAGTTGTCTGTTGACTGTAATAAAATTCTCCCCGGCTCAGGAAGTTACTGTGGTTTTGAATAACAGTAGCAAGCCCTTTGCCATCCTCATTCTCACCAACCATTAAGGTTCTAGATGTCTCAGGACTGATCCCATTGATAATTACATCACAACTGTCATTTGTTTCATGGAAATGCTTTGTGCAGATAGAGAATAAGAAATCCAGGAGGTTTAAAAAAAAAAAAAAAAAAAAAGCAACACAAATAATGTATTATTTCAGTCACTATCCATTTTTATCTGTTTTCTTCAGGGTCCCTCTTTTTATTATGTATCCACTGAACCTGCAACCTAAAAGGTTAAAAATTTGTCCTGCAAGGCAAGATAACTGCTCAAGAGGTAACTATTATTGTGCTTATTTTGCATGGAGGGGAAAAAAAGCTAAACCTGTTTCATGTCTTGCCTGACATGTTCTGTTGTGGGATCACTTCTACAGCAGAATGAGACAGTTGAAGTGCAGATCCATGTCGTGCTTGCTTTATTTCAGCTGTAAGCTGCTACCAACTGAAGTACTTTCATTCTTCCTGATCCTACCTATGGATTCACAAGCCACACATACTCTGGATGTAGCCACATTCCTTGCCTTAGACCACTAGTCATATAACTGTGAGATAAATCAACTTTAACACTCTGATCACACAGAATATTAATCCATCAGAATGAATAAATGTATATATAATGATATATATCACAGCTAGAAGGAGTTAAGGATGCAGCTTTATTTCATCACAGATTGATTCCAAGATTAAGCAAGCCATGCCTTGCACAGCATATGACTGGGAGCTTTTTAAGATAAAATGTGAATTACTCACTAAGATTCCTCATGGGCAAAAATAAGCATGGGTCAATCACAGCCTTAAAAAAAAAAAAAAAAAAAAAAAAAGCTGATATCCCATTTGTCTAAGTGCTGCGAACCAAGCTGACAAAACTTTGTCTACCCTGTTTGGCACAGTGCACTTTTTACCCATGGGTATTGCTGTCTGTGAGGTGTCTGCTGAAATGTGGGTTTTTAATGTGATTTTTAGCACCTTGTGTTAGAAACTGTGTGGTGAACTGATCCAGTTCATGATACTGCATGGACTATGCCTGACAGAATGGTTCTCAGCATGCTGGCTGGCCTATAGGTTCCTATGTGAAGCTCTGAGATTGATTTACAGAGTGTCAGGGAACTCGTGGAGAGGATCCTCAGAAGTATTCAAACTTTTTCCCTTTGAACTGCACCTTTTTAGAGTTTCCAACATTTTGAAGTTACAGTATGAATCTTGTACCAAGTTGTTTTCTTCTTGTGTCATTTTCATTGTTTCCAGTTAGACATCAAAAGAAAACCAGATATTGTCAAAGTAGCGTTAACACTTCTTAACTGCAGGGTACTGAGTACTGCCAATTATTTCTTTTATTCAGCAGAGAAGTTATTTATTAATAAAATAATGTCTAATTGGAATGCCACTTACAAGCAGCACTGTATCAAATACCAATTTAAAGAAAACTCATGTATTTATGAAACAGGATACCCCTCGCTAGCTGTTGATCACTAGATCCACAGTCTAATACAGTGAACTCGAGTATATAATGAGAAAACATGGATTTGTATTTTATTATCAGTTATGAGAAAGGAGATCTACTCTAAAAATTAACAAATCTGGGTCCTGCATTTGAATATGCTCGGGTGATGCTTCACGAATTAATTACACCTGTGGAATGTAATATTTCTAGCAAATAGATGTAGAAATAAAAAGTAACTTTAGGATAGGAGTGTATAATAAAGTGAAATATTTTCTGGCTTCAGATACAGTATTTGGGATTGGTACTGGCTCACAATTTTTGTTTGGCAATAGAAATTCCAGTAGAATAAACTCGTGGTCTGCAGTTATGCTGGTTCATAGAAGACTGCATAACCTAGATGAAGGGTGTTGTGCATGCTTATCTTTGATTTATAATTCTAACTGCACTAAGTTCTGGTTCACCTAGGTATACTCTGAACTCGGTGCAAAAGAAGTAATGCAAAAGTTGTCTACCTCACATAAATGTTTAATCCACTGTAATCAAGTTAAGGACACAGTGATCACATGTACAAGTATACAAGTCTTCTGTTTTGCAGATCATATTAATAGGAGTCACTACAGTTGATTTAATTTGCATATTTTTAAACATTTCTGCAAGAGAAATGAGTGTCTTTTTTTCTTGCACTGTATCATAGATTTTTATAAGGGAAGTACTTTATTCTTCAGTATGCATTGTTTAGAAATTCAGATAACTTGAGTGCTTTTCCTTGTAAGAAGAGATTTTCTATCCCTAAAAGCACTATTAGTATTCCTTAGTTGGTTTTGACACCAAATGGCGGTCAAAAATGCAGTCTCTGCATGATTTTCAGTGCTGCCTTACAACTGCTTCTAAATGTTTTTCTTCCCACTATTACTTAAAACTTTGTTATATGGTACTAAACTTTCATTTATTTTCTCACCTCACTGTGTGTGGAAAGTGAAGGAAAAAACTTTATTTTAACACTGTTTTTATGATGTGGTGAATGAAACGCAGTTTCGTGTGCGGTTTGGTACATGAACTCACCGAGTTAAATTCTTTCTATGAGTCAGGGGTAGCCAAAATGCAATCAGCCATGAAGTTTGTGCTTCACAAAGCTGTTTACACTGAATAATTCAATATTTGAGCTTTAATGATATTTGAATAGGAATTTGTATGCAGACTGTACAGCGAATAGATGAAAGAAGGCAGACAAACTTTTGATTTCTGGCTGAATCATTAGCATCTGAGATCATTCTGCAGCCTGCTGTGGGATCAGCCCTCCCTGAGACCCTGAGACTTGTCGTGCTGCTTCCAGTGACAGGTGACCTCCAGCACCTCCATAGGTTGTGCAGAGCCCCCATGGCTTCCCACAGCTTTCCTCCCAGGACCTGAGCCTCAAACCCTCCAGGATGGCCTCGGTGGCAGAACCATCATCAATAGGCATCTTCCTCCAGAGAGCCAGTGCTGTTGTATCCCCCGGTGAGAGTCAGAGGCACATCCCGTGGAGGTCAGGGCTGGTGCTGCTGGGGGGGCATTCCCGCTCCAGCTCCCGCTGCCACACCAGGACTCCCGTCTGAGGCTAATGAGGCTCAGAGGCTGCTGCCTGGGAAGTGTTCTGAGGAGCACAGCTTGTCTCTGGCTGGGGGAGGACAGAACGTACCCAACACTGCTTGTCAGGGCCAGATGGGAGGGAAGGGATTTAGCGGGGGGAAGTCAAAACCAGCCCAGAATGTAGGAAATATATTTCAGAAGTGTCTGCAAGGGGATTTTCTGCCTACACTAGAACCTCCTCTGGCCAGCTACCACAAACAGGGTGACAGTGGCAAGGGGGATCCACAGTGGCAGTGATAGGAAGAGGCAGAAGTTCTATTTGTTGTGCTGCCTGAAGCATGGCTCTGTTCTTAAAAAGGTCTGTCCTCACTGCCTCGAGATACCTCACAGAGATATCTGCTGCACTGACTACTCTATGCAGTCAGAGACTAAATCCACTTGCCTACCTTGCAGCTCAGATCACACAAAAAACTCTCCTCCAAATATTCTTATTTTCATGAAAAATTTATTTTCAGGATGTCCTTGGAATTCCAGGTATACCTCCTAACTTTCTACTTCTCTCCAGCTCTCGGAAGATGCAAATATTTTGGCAGATCATATGCTCTGGCCTCTAAGTGGTAATAAGCAATTTTTAGCCTGACTTTATCTGATGGGCAGAGGTGAGAAGTGAAAGAGTTTCCCCTATATAATAAGAAAAAAAAGTATGCATGAAGGTTTTTACACTGCAAACTGGGAATTTTAGATCAATTTACCAGTCTCACTTAACATAATGTCATAACTGGTATAACTTAACGTAGATCATTGCTGACTGCTGATTGAGACTGGACACAAGATTAGCTAATCACTCTGGAGTCACAGTGAAATTTGGGTTATAGTGGCACTATATAGCCCTCCCTAACTTAGAAGAGTTCCACAATACTTGTACCATGGCAGATTCCAGAGGGCTGTAGTCGGTGGCACAGGGTCTAGCTGGGGACACTAGAGGTGTCCCCCAAGGTTCAATACTGGGCCCACTATTGTTCAATTCATTCACCAATGATTTGGATGAAGGGGCAGAGGCCTTCTCAGCAAGTTCACTGATGACACAAACCTGGGAGCTCTGTGGAGAAGGACCACAAGCTCCCCATGAGCCAACAGTGTGCCCTTGCGGCCAAGAAGGACAATGGTATCCTGGAGTGCATTAGGAAGATCATTGCCAGCAGTTAAAGGAGGTGATCCTGCCCTTCTACTCAGCCTTGGTGAGGCCACATCTGAGGCCATCCATTTGGGTCCATATGTCCCATTCTGGGCTCCTCTGTACAAGAGAGACCTGGAGCTCCTGGAGCAGGTTCGGTGGAGAGCAACAAAGATAATTAAGGGACTGGAGTGTCTCTCTTACAAGGAAAGGCTGAGGGAGCTGGGCCTTTTCAGCCTCAAGAATTCATAGGAGATCTCACCAATTACTTTTAGCATCTAAAGGGAGGGTGTCAGAGGATGGAGCATCTTCTCAGTAGTGCTGAGAATTGGGGCAAGAGGCGTTAGGCAGAAACTGGTGCACAGGAAGTTCCAACTGAATATGAGGAAGAATTTCTTTTACTGTGCAGGTGACTGAGCACTGGAACAGATTGTCCAGAGAGGTTGTGGAATCTCCCTCACTGGAGGTATTCCAGAACCATCTGGATGCAATCCTGTGTCATGTGCTCTGGGATGACCCTGCCCATGTAGGGAGGTTGGACCATACTGTGACCCCTTCCAACCTGACCCATTCTTTGATTCTAAGACATAGAGCTGCAACTGCTAGTGGGGAAATGAGTGAAAATAAACTTTTACACCATTCAAACTTTGTCAGTTTGATTCCAAATAATAACTTATCCTTTGAGTATATTCTACCTTCAAGCAAATAATAAATCCAAATTGCAGTTTGAAGAAGAAGCATTATTTTTATACCTTTCTTCCTAAACAATTAATCTGCTTAAACATAGAAGAAAATAGTTCTTAAATTCTTCCAAAGATCATCTCAGATTTTAATTTCTGAAGCAAATTTGAATCTGAAACAAATGAATATTTCTGATGAGCCCTAGTGCCAAGATTCACACTTTTCATTACAACATATATTTTTAAACTTTGATTGAGTTGGTATTATGCTATCTCCAGGTTATGAAAGATTCAGAAAAAAAATGAGAGGAATAGTCCAAACTCCTGCATTATCTAAAGTAGATTGTACACTGAATTTCTAATAGAGTTTCTCTCCAAGGGTCTTAATCCCAGCCTCTTTCTGGGATAGTCTGAAAAGAACAAGATAGAATCTGCTTATCACCCTTTCCCCCTGAAAGCACAGGGAAGGTAAACAAGAAAGGCAACTTGTCAGCACTGAGACAATTACTTCTGTTTCTAACATCACAGCCTAACACTGATAAGGGATTTTTATAAGGGATTTTTGTATCCAGATTAGAAGAAATCAGCAAGTGTGCGTGGGCATTCTACTATCTGGATTTCATGTTGCTTCCTGTGTCCTTAGGTATCTAAAGGTGAAGTTATTTCACTTTAATTTCACTTTGCTTGTTGTCGTGGAAAAAAAACCAAACCAAAATAAAACAAAAACCCAAAACAAACAACACCAAAAACCAATCAACCAACCAAGCAGAAAAGCCCCCAAGTCTCCCCCTCCAACCCAATAAATAAATAAAAAACAAACAGAAGCCTGAAACAAAACAAAAGCCAACCAACTAACCAAATAAAACCAACAAAAAAACAACCCTCTTGAGGAAGGAAGGGAAGGAGGGAGGGAGGGAGGGAGAGAAGGAGGGAGAAAGGGAAGGAAGAAGGGAATGAAAAGGTCTCTCCTCCAGCCACATCCTGTTCTTTCTCACAGAAATTTATTACCAAGTCCTTGGTCGGCTCCATGGCTATCTGTGTGTTGGGGTTTGAGATGTACACATTAGCCCCTTATCTTCTGGGCTTCTACAAAAGATTCTGCCCATGGACAGAACCTTCTGTGGAAAGTAAAAGTCTTCCCTTTCTTTGTTGGTCCCAGTCTGGAAGTTGGTGTGAAAAGGTTTCATTCAGTGATTTTCCCCTAGAAGAGAAATGTGTGCTCTCAGAAAGGAGAAAAGCCTGCTGTCTTTGGTAGCAGAGAGACAGAAGAGGTAAAGTCATTAAGCTTCTGCCCACAGAACAATCTTTTATAAAACCAGGAACAAGTTGGCCAATTATTTGCTCATTTTGAAAATTGTTCTGTCAGTTTTTCTCTACAGGTCGTAACAATTTCCAAATTATCTTCCTCATCTAGAAGCTTAAATCCCACAGAAAGGTGAGGCAATTTGAGTTCCTAACTTACTCAGCTTTTTTTCAACACTGGAGATTCCAGTTAAGCAAACACCAAACTAACCCACTGTTGGCTTTGCTTTTCAAAAATAACCCTTTTGAGAATCCTGTTTTCCTTTTGCTGAACTAAACAATTTATCCTGAGGGAAAATTTCATAGGGACAGACCTCTTTACCTAGAAAAGTTGACATGTTCTATTTTGAAATGGGAAACCACAACAAAATGGTGTCAATGGTATTTGATCTGTGGACAAAATACTGGACAAAATGCTGGATAAAATAGTTGTGTCCACAGTGTGATCCTATGTCTCATCTGCTGTGGTCTCACAATAAGAAGAAATTTCTAATGTATCTTTAAACTAATCATTCATATGTAAAGAAACAAGGAAAAAAGAGAAGCTGACAGGAACAATTTCTATTAAATAGTACTTACAAGACAAAATAAACCTTTGAAAATCAAGAATCAGTAAACAAATTCACCATATTATTATGACTGTAACAAGAGACTCCTCTGTCTCCAGGCTAAAATCATAAGCAGATATTTCACTTATTCTCCTACCCACCAAGAATATCTTCCCACTGAGTTTACCTCTTTTTCCCTAAATAACAGTGAAATCATTCTATGGAATGCACAGATGGCATGCTCAGTCAAATAAGGGGGGAAAATTGGAACAAAACTCAAGGGCAGGTTGTGATATATTTCTGATTCTTTTTATTAATGTTGTGATAGTCTTAACCACAAAGTCAAAAGTCTCTCAACAGATTAAATGTAACAAACCTGCAGTCATTTCGCAGCCCAAACCTCTGTCGATCTCAGTGCAGAGCCACAATTTGAGCAAAAATGCAGAGTTTGGTTTTATGAGGTATCTGCCAATCCAATGACAAGTCACAAAAATTTACTTTAGAGGCAGCCCCCACATACATTCTGATTTGGGATGCAATGTTACAGATCTCTTCATAAACATTGTCCCATTTTTCTGATTTATTGCATCTGATTGATTTTAGTGTAAATGGTTTATCACTGTAAATATGAGTATGGCATGCTGTAATCAATAAAGTGCATTTTGTGTATAAAGTGTAACCAATATAGAATAAATACATTTTATTTAGTGTAAATACGTTTTAGGCTAAGGGAAGGGAGCTATTTTGAAACCCTATCAAATTAATATGCTTATTATATAATGTTAATTTAAATATATCTATGTATTATCCATTAAATGCTGAATAAAATGCTTTTTTTAAAAAAATAACTTTCCAAGAATAGCATTTTTTAAGAATGTTCATGGTAATGCAGAGCAGCAACAGAAACTCAAACTATTGTGTGTGAAGAAGAAAGGACTTACATGTTTAAAGATACATTGAAACTAGGACAAGATATAAGAAATAAAACTGACACTTGTCAAACTAAATGCTGGCCTTATATTTGATTTAGATGAATTCCTTTGATACAGACCAGATAATAAAATTGAGTCAATTCAAAGAAAGAGGAAAATATACAGTAAGCACTCAAAACTATATCATTCTAAAAGTGCAGCAGCAAGATAAGTGCTTGCCTTGTATTAAAATAATCATCACTAGTGAATCTATTTTCCATAAGCTTTACAAACACTGACAAAAACTATTTGTGTATGTGAAAATGGATATTCTATATTGTCCTCAAGAAAGTAGCTCTTATTTGAGCTGTAATTAGCCACTTTATGTCTCTGTATTACAAGAAATTGCTTTTTTTGAACTTAATCCCACCCTGAATTTACGTAAAATCTGTGAATGCAAAGCAGATTTCTGTGCATTCATGGAAAATACTTGCATAAGGCTCAAGTTTCCCTTTAGAAAGATTTCTAAAGTGATTCCTCTAGGCAGTAAAGCTTTTTTTTTTTTTTTTTTTTATTAAGTGACTGGTAGTCAGTACTTCGAGAAATATATCACCTATTAAGATCTTTGAATTAGAAATGGATTTTTAAATGTCTCTGGTCCAGGCTGGCAGTCTGGGATATGAGACAAATTTCTCTGTGTCTTTTGTGGCTATTTTGTTTCTTTGTGAGGAGCACAGTCTGCATTAGAATCAATTTGTATTTCAAAGTAATTTAGGCTTTATTCTGAACCTACAAAATGGGATTTTGAAACCAAAATGGCATTGGCATCTGAGCTGAATATGAGAGTTGTGCTTCCCTCTGGGGATATTCAAGTTTTCCCAGATATCCAAAATAATTTGCTGAAGCCATGGTCAGATTTAAATCACACCCTGCCCTTTCAGGGGTGTTGGAGCCATACTGGAGAGTTCTCTGCCCTGGGTTGTCTCCTGCAAGCAGCCCTTTTCAAAGGGAAACAGCTGCTCCTCCTTCATTAATTAAATATCACTTCAGGAGGAGGAGCTTAGATTAATTCCTAGGAAAATTTACAGTAAGCACTCAAAACTATATCATTCTAAAAGAGCAGCAGCAAGAGAAGTGTTTGTCTTATATTAAAATAGTCATCCCTAGTGGACCTATTTTCCATAAGATTTAAAAACACTCACAAAACTGAAAATCATGGGATCTGTGGTGATGTTGATCTAGACATATATGCTGCTGTAAACGGTGTCTTGGATGTAATTGGAGGAATTGGGTAACACAGCTGAGAGGGTGATTGTTGCCAGGGTTAAAGGGAGGCAGAAGTAAAACTAGGTGTCATGGTATTTTTCTTGACAACTTAGCGTTGTTTCTTTACGTTTATTAATAAAAAAAGGAAGCCCTGCTCCAAGTTCCAAGTCACTTTGCTTAGACTACCACAGACAGAATTTTGAAGGAAAATACTTCACCAATATAGGGATGAGAGATGTTAAATGGGGATGAGTGCTGGCTAGAAGGCATTTAATTTTCAATATTTTTTTTGGTCTGCATTGGAGAAAGGAAATAGATCATTAGGAGTGTGTGGGAAGAAAGAAGAGTAAAAAAAACCCCTCTAGATGTAACATAGAACATCTATTTATTCAAGAGTATCCTCTTCCACCACTGTGAGAGATCTGCAATCAATCATCTGTTCCAAATCAGATAGACAATGCATTCTGACTCCAAAATTAGTACCTTAAGTATTTTGACATTAGTATTTTAAATCTAAAACCCCTCCTTTCTTTTGAAAAGTATAGTGGGAAAATATTTGAAAGTCTTTTTTCCAACATAGGGAACCTTTCTTGAAACAGCCCTCATCTGATCCTCTGAATTGACATTATGGGAACACTTAAAAATAACACAAACTGAGGAGTAGAAAAAAGTATTTGTCTTGTTTTCCTGAAGGCATCAAGACTGGGCCCTCAAGATTTGAGTTATTCATGTAACATGTTGTACAACATGTCTCCAGCCCCAGTAGCTTCTCCCCTCAAGCCCATTTTATCGAAATTCCTTCTCCTGTGGGAACAATATATGTTTAAACACTGTTATATCTCTTTAGCCCACCTCAAGACATAATTTGTTCTGTGTATCTTGATGTGAAATTTTGCAGAACTAGTATCTCTGAGAATCTCTCACTCGGGGATGCTGTTGGGCATTTACCATGGGATGTTCCTCTCACCTCAAGCAAGAAAAGGAGTTGTCTTCCTAATCAGAAGTGTAAGAAAGTTATGTTGGCCTAACTGAGAACTCAGCTGGAATTGAAGTTTTCAAAATGGTAATTGGTGCTTTTCTGGTATGGGAAAAGAAAGCAAAAACATTTCAAGAAACAGGTAGTTAATTTAAAATTTAACTTTGAGAGAAGTATGACATTGAAGACTGAATGAAGAACAAATTGTAAATATAAATTTGTTTCTGAAAACATTAGCTTTGAAAAGAAAAAGATTATCCCATTAATAAGTAATAAACAGAGATGTTAATTTCTTCTGAAGATGTACCTAATGTCTTGGTGAGTTTTGAATATTGATATTGTGAAAGTTTATAAACAAATCAGGTTGACTACAGAGGTACAGGTCAACGAACCCTAAAGAGAAGCAGGTGTAGAGACTCTGTGGAGCTGCTTTTAGGATATCTGTAGCCAGTTCTGTACTGTCAAAATCAAACTACTACATCACGAGAGAGGTATCACCACGTGACACCAAAGTATTACATCAAAGGACAATTTCATCATCACATTGGGATAAATAAGCATTGAGAAGTGAAAATGAGGAAATGCTGACTCTTGTGCTTGCTTCTGTAATGGTTAAACAATACCAAAAAGTATGGAAAATTGTTTTGGATCAATCTGGAAGTAATTTTATCTTCCCATTTACTATGAAAGGTATGTTTTTGTAAGAACAAAATATTTTACTCAGGAAAAAGGTCAAATTTTCAAGGAATTTTTAGCTCTAAGAATGTGATATTTAAGTATAACTTAAAACAAAATGTAGTTTGTGAAGCACTTAATTGTTTCAGTGTATTTTAAAGTGTTTCCATTAGTATTTCATAATTTTCTCTCTTTTTTTTTAAGTAAATTGCTGTGACTAAAATAATTGTTTAAGAGGATTTCTTTGCATTTGTCTGCTCTTCTTGGGGGGGGGAGTGTGGAGGGGGTGCAAAAAAAGAAAGTTTCTGAGGAAACTTTTGCCTGTTTCAGCTGGCTAACTTCACAGCTTTTATCTGCAGATAGATTAGGGCATCATTTCAAAGCACCTGTCTGAAGTCATCTATAGTGAGGGAAGAAAAATGTAGGATCTTCCTACCCACCAGTAGATAGATTCAATAACAAAAACGCAAAGAATCCATCAATTATTCAAAGGAATTGCTGCTTTCACATGCTTAATGCTGCCTTCTGTGCTATGGGTGAAAATCAGCCTTAGGCAGGTGATCAGCACTAGGCTTGTGTTCTGTCTAAATCCCACATCAAATCCTCCACATTTTATATATATATATTCATTATCAACTCCTTCTCCATCCCACAGCAGATAATGTAGCACAAGTGGGGATAACTGAGTCATTTTCTCATTATAAACTGCTTTACAATTCAATGCAAAAAGAAAAAAAAAAAAAAAAAGAAAAACACCCTACATTAATATGTATAAGAATTTTTAAAGTTGAGAAATGCTCCACATAGAAGCCAAGTCAATCCCCTTCACATATGTACTATTTTATTTCAGAATTATACTTGCTGTTTAGTTTCATGCTTCTGTATACTTCTGTATTTTTATATCATAGTAGAAATATTGTGGTGGAAAATACCTTCAAATTTGATAATCTGGGGTGCAAAACTTTTGTTGGGTTGAATTGCTATTGATATTTATATATTAGAGACAGCAAAACCAGAAAGAAATCAATACTTCATAATTAACTGTATATTCAAATTTAATATGCTTAAGATTCAGTGTGAGATTCAAATACATTTTATGCATAAGTATATTTATTTCATGCTTGCATCACTGCATACTCAAATGAGATATGTTCAGCTATCCACATATGTGATGTGGGACTTGAATCAATACTTTGTATTTTGTGGAATTCTCTTACATATTCCATTTGCTGCATTATAATCCAAATACCTATCACACAGGTAAATTTACTGGGTTTGGGTTGGGGTGTTTTTTATTGTTTTAGGAAATCTGCTTTAACACAAGCAGTACTGAAAATATATGGGTACAGAAAGAAATATGGGCCAGCAAGTGTAAGCAAAATTCTGGCTCTACTTAATCTGATGTTAAAACTCCACGTGATTGAAAGGAACTAATTGGTACCTAAATCCAAACAGTCCCATTTTTCTTTTCTGTTGCCTTTTGCCAGGAATAAGATATTTTGGTGTTTAGTAATGTATTCTCTACCTTAAGCAGTAGACATGGATGATAAAGGGACTAATTTAGACGTGGCTACTTCCTTAACTCCAGATTACTAAACTGTGAGAGAGATGATCAGTAAAATGCGTGGGAATAAGTCTTCCACAAAGTACGAGTGAGACACATGCTCCAGGGAAAGGCTGCCTGAAATGGAGCTAGAAATTTCATAAATTGTTTTGCCCCCAGTCAGATGGATTTTTCGGATTAGTCGAATGTTGCTGCCTCTGTGTCTCAGCTCTGAACTGTCTCACACAAATTACAGTTTCGGTTTCTCATGGGTTCATTTCCTCCAAGGCTGGGCCTCTCTGAATGTGTCATAATTACGTGACTCCTCATGTGCTGCGCCCATTCAAGAAGGCTTCAAAAACTAGGAAGGGTGAGATATGAAGCCCAAACTACCCAGTAGGGCCAGGAGACATACCTGGATGCAGCTAATCCTCTACTATCACAAGCAGAGGCATTATGGGCTCTTTTTTTAATAAACTGACAAGGAATATCTTAGAAGCTCTAGGCTTTGTCCTTGGTTTGACAACAGGTCCCCAAATCCCACTGCCTGAGTAGTTAGGAATTGCCAGCCCCCTGGTTCTACAGGAACACGTTGCCTTGGGTGCATTTCCCCAAGGAAGCCAGGGCATCTTGCATGAGCACTCTGCACTGCTGCCAGCTGGCATCCCAAAGGGCTGACAGCAAGCAGAAGGCCTCAGGAATTCCAGCTCTCAGGCGTGCTGTCCTCAGTTTCCTGGGATCAAATTGTACATCATAGTTCTCAAGGAAATCAGCCCAAGAGTTGTCTTAATGACAGTGGAGTTCAGAAAGGCATGTTTCTGCAGGAGATTGTAAAATCCATGGCTTTTTAAATTGAAATTAACTGGAATTTCATAATATTTGTCTGCTCTCTGAAGCAGCATTATCAGTCTTAGCCTGTAGGTATATTAAACTAGAAACCTACACATTCCCTGCAGAGAAAATAAGCTGCTTTTAAACTGACCCTGGGATCGAACTGTTTTAAGTTTTGGTAAAGATCACCCTGGACATGACAAAATCCGATTGCTTTCTTTTTTTTCCCTTTATAACCCAGACACTAAAATGTCACTTGGTACTTGTGTCATACCACAAAGCATTCAGATCTTCGACCTTTTGTGTCTGCTGTTGTCCACTACTTTTCTTCTTCTCTTGTATGCTTCTTTTTATTTTTAACTTCCAGCACAGAGTATTGTTGCTCTCAACAATTTGGATGCTGCTGATTGGCAGTAGGGATAGCTTGTACTTTTTCTCTTGAAAAGAAATATGGCAGTTCAGAGACACTGATTAGGATCACTGTCAACACAATGTATTTCAGAAATACGCAAATAGTGAATTCCTGACGGAATAGTGAGGTACATTTGACACGAATCACTAAGGGAATTTTATCTTTGCAGCTATATTGTGTACAAAACAGTTAGTTTAGGGACTGGTTGGCTCTTCCCTTCCCTGTGTGTATGTCTTCATACAGACAACTAATCCTTTTGCCAAAGTCCCCTGCTATTCATTACATTTTTTTAGGGCTTATTAATTTTGGCATTTAGTGTGTTCATTGTTCACTTCTCTGTCAGGTGTGCTAGCAAGAGTAAACTGTAAGTTTTTGAGGTACCAGACAGAAGTTGAAACAAAGTAAAATAGCCTATATGGTGAACTTCTTTTAGCCTGTGTCTCCAATAGAGTTATGTGTTTTTCTTAGCCAATATGGCATTTTCTGATTCCCTACTTTAAGGGGAATCCCTATTTTAAGATTTTTGCTGGTTTAAAGTAGATATGCAATACAACAGTTATAGTTTACTCTCAGTTTTGTAAGGCATCTGAAAAAAAAAAAATTTGCCAGTATTTAATTATTGTTAGGCTTTTATTATGAAAATGCATAGCCATAGTGGTGTAGCATATACAGAAAGTTGTATCATTTGTTTTTTAGATTATCATTGATTTTTGATGAAGTGATACAGGATAATCCTAGACTACTGTTCTGTGATAGCAGTTACGTTTTCATAGAATCTATCATGGTTTTGTTTTCTGTGGCTTCTTTATCATAAGAGCACCAAGAGAATAATAACTGCAAAATTTATATATATATATAAATATAACCCCCAGCAATTATATACATATATATATACTTTATAAGTATATATATACTACATATATATACCTTAAAAGCACAATTATTTCTTTATTGATCCTTTTAATTTTGCTTTGCTTCAGCCCTCTCTGTGGGCTACACAGAACCACGTATTTACAAGAAGTTAAATCTCTACAGATAATTTCTATAACATACTTTGCTTTGGATGCTTGTAAAGACAATTTAATTGACACATAGACCATTTAAAATAATATAAATATCTTTTCCATTATGTCTTCAACATGAGCAGTAAATTTTGAGCCAGTACACGTTTTTCTTTGTGGGTATACCATTACTTTTAATTAGCTTAATGACTGACTTGAACCTTTTCAGGTGCTATTAATACCATTCTATTTATAAATTTTTGTCTGCTCTTGTGTTTTTTTGTGCCAGTTATTCTTTCTTCTTTGTGAATGGCATTCTTATGTGTGATCAGGCATTTGGAAAACACATCCTATTAGCAAGAAGTGAAAGAACTGAGCTTATTTGGACAAGATAGAACTGTACATTACAGCAGTCTGTAGTCTCAGCCTGCAATCTTTGAAATAGGTTGCAAAAATGAAAGAATAAGCTGTATTTGTGGTTGCCAGTGAATGTGAAGAAATAATGGGAAGCAATGGACTTTTTGATTAAATAAGCTTAAGCAAGAAGGCTGGAAGTGCTGTATTAGGCTACATTGAATCTTCCTTATGATATGTTTTTAAGACTGGAAAAACATTGGTCAGAGATGGTTTAAATGTAATTCATGTAGACATTATCAAAGTTATAAAATCATATCAGGGAATAAAAATACAGTTTATTTGTAGAGAAATGTATGAGAGCAGCTGGGGTAGTAGCTATTTAACTAAAATTGACAGCACTGATAGATATGAGGTAATGTGATAGATATGAGGTAATGTTAATAAGTTTAAGCAAATTGAAATTGCTTTGACCAGTGAGATTTAGTCATTCCAAAGTAGATTAAACATTAGGGCATTTTCCTGAGAGAACTGAACTCCCTGCCTGAGATCAGGTGAGGCAGGGACTTGAATATGGGGGTCATGTGTGCTGGTGAGAGTCTCAGGTACTGGGTAGTTGGTATTTCATTTATCCCCCCAGTTCACAGTCCCAGCCTCAGCTGGATTCATCCTGAGTTTGGCTGCCAGGGTCCTCCTTCAAGCAGAGCAGCTCGGGCTTGAGCTTCCAAGTAGTTTTAGAACATGGATATAAGTGTTTCGGGGCTGTTACAGGAAGAAATTTAAGTGCTGGAGAAATTCATGGGACAAAAAGCAAGCTGGTAGGGTATTAATTCTGATAATTCCTTTGTGAATTTCACTGTGCAGAGACCAATAAAAAAAAAAAAGGGAAAAACTTCAACTTGAACGACTGAAGTGTTTTGCTTGACCTGAAACAACTGTGAATGTTTACAACCCCAAACTAAGTGTTTGGTTTCTTTTGCTGTTGGATTGGGCTGGCAGTACACACAGTGACTATGGCTCATCCAGCTGGATGTAGCTTAAGCTCCCTTGATCCAGGCCACTGGCTATGCCTACCCTTGGATGAAGCAGTGACATCCAGGCTTCAGACAACAAGACAGATTGTTGGAAATAAGAAATAACACAAATTTGAGACTTTATGCCCAAAGTGTAAGAGTAAGAATTTTTTTAAAATGTTAATTACCGTTGCATTCTGCATCATTTTCTTATGTCCACCACTCTCAAATATATAGCCAAGAAGTCTTTCTATTAGCATAGCTCAAAGGAGTGTTGAGGCTTGTCATACTCCTGCAGTTTCATAAAGAAATTACAACTTTATACAGAAAGAGAACAGCTTCAAATCTTCTATTGCTCTGCTTAGGGTAAAATATGCACCACATGGAAAGATAGAGCACTTTGGGTGTATTTTACCAAAGTAAGCACTGCTGGATTTAAACATAAAAATGTAAAATTTGGTGTTTACATGAGTTTTCCCCCCTTTCATCATATTTCCTATTTAAATAATTTCACAACTAAAAAATTTCTTTGATGAAAATATTGACTGACTCACACTCTCGAAAGCAAAAGCAGGTTTTCTATGTGGAGATGACTAAAAAAAAAAAAAAAAAGCAAAAAACAACCAAATCCTAACCCACTTAGAACTCATTTATAATTCTTGTGGGCATGACCTGCTGAACTAAAACTAGGTTTAGGCTTTAAATAGAAATTTAATATAAAGTACTGGGGACTGTTTCCTGTTCAAGGCTGATAGCCTTGTAGTAGAAGGAAATAAGTTGCTTAGGAGAGAAATATCCATTACTGACAGTGTGAGCATTAGCTACCTTCTGTCATAAATCTTGCAACACAAAAGGTTCTGACCCCTGTGGAATAGCAACCAATTAGAAATAACCTTTTTATAGCTTTTATTTGCAAAGGAGAAGGGCAAGAGAAAGGAGTAAATAATACACTTCCAGCAGAATGCTTTTAATACCTTCCCAGACAGATGTGAAACTTTGATGGAACAACATGGCCTTACTGCCTTGGACTGCCTGTCTGCAAAATGCAAGTTACAAATTTCCAAGTTAGTCCCCTTTTACAAGCAAAATGACTCAAAAGGAAAAAAAATGCTGCAATTATAAAGATTTTCCTCAGATGACAGTTGTCTGCAAAATACTGACTGGAGTTCTTCCCAACTGTCTACTGAACAACTTAGGAGACACCACATTCCTGAAAAACACAGCAGAATTTTGATTGTGGCATAGAGCTATTGACATAATCTTTAGTGTTTGAGAGTGGCAGAACATATCTAAGAAGCAAAATAGAGATGTTTATGCTACCTTTATCATTCTGACAAAATCTTTTGTTATACGTGGCCTTTGTGGTCCTTGGAAGTTCTGGAGGATATGTAAAAGTTCAGATAAGAAGGCCAGCATCATCCATCAACTCTGGGATGGGCAGACAGAATAGGCTGTGCCTTCTTTTTCCTTCCAGCACTTCAAGTCCTGGTTCAAGCTGTATTCATTGCTCAGACCCTCTAGAAAGGTTACATGAGGCAACTCAGAGAGAGCAAAAGACACTCTACAAAGGCAAAGAATCTCATCTAACTCATCTAAACACATCAAGGGCAGTGCCAGGAACTCTGTTACAACATTATGTTTGTAAATGTCTGTGTAGTTTGCAGGTTTGACTCATTCAAAGAAAGACCTGAAGGTAATGATACATCATTATTCAGCAGCCTCAGTAAACTTTGTCTTAACAATTAGCATTTCAAAGAATAAGGTTATGAGCTAACCAGCATCAAGTAAACAGTGGGATTATGTTGAAACAAACATAAGGATAATAATAATAAATACACAGTGACAAAATTCACCTTTCTTTGAGTTCTCACAACAACACAGGAAAGGAATGAAAATATTATGCTCAGTGTACAAAAGGGTGGCACTTCACACTGCAGTCTGTAGAACTGAGTCAAAGGAACGTTGTTTTGGTCTGTGTATGCTGACAAAGTTGCAGAGTGCTGATTAATATTGCATTGCCCTGCTTCCCGTGCTCTGCTAGAACGATGAGACACTGAACTGCAAGCCATAATATGTTAGTCAGAGTGGGGGCTCTCTGAGGGTGTCATCTCACTGAAGCAGTTCCATTTAATGTCCACCTTCTGACTCAGAGTGAGGAAAATGCAGACAGCTGACAACTGATCAGCTCAGGCCAAGTTATAGAAGCTCCCAAGAATGGATGACCTGATGGCCCAAGTCCTGTTTGAGGGATACAGCCCAATGTGTTTCCCAGGATCATGTTTCAGCAAAGTGTGCATGAGTTGGATTTTATTTGATTGAGAGCAGCATCTGTGTGGGTGCATAACAGAGGGAGTATTTTCTTGATTTTTTTTTCTCCTTTTTTTGATCAAGCAAAACCAGAAAATCAGCCAAACAGCTAAAGCAAAGCATACTGTGGGAGTGCAGACCTGAAAAATCCCAAAGAAAATGAGTGAAAAGACATTTCAGAAGAACTGTGAGAAGATAAAACATTTCTTGCAGTTTCAGTCATACCCATTAAAGGAATCAGGCCTTTAAATATTTCGTACATGAACAACACTACAGTAGAGACAAAGCTAATTCCATCAACTGTTTCTCCTTCTGAGCACACAAGCTTTATTATTTCACTGTTCCACTCAAGAAGGATAATGATAACTAATATATATTACAAAGCAGCAAAGTAAAAAGCATGCATTTGTTATAACATGATAGTCAAACAAGTTTATAGATTACACTAATAAAAGAATGAATGCTCACCTTCCTGGGTGGATGAAAATTGTATACAAAGGAAATGTCCCTGTAGGGGCACTTCTTACAGGCTATAAAGCGAGAAAAGGAAATATTTAAGAAGTACTATCAAAAGACCTCCTGTGCTTGTAGTAAAGCATAATCATGGCTGTTAATCATGTCAAGTGCTGACACTCAAAACTGAACTACAGCTGTCAAAGCCTGTTGTCTCTGCGGTGTTCTGCAAAAGAAAACAGTATTTGCTGCAGCATGAAATAAGAAAAAAAAATCTTCCTTTTAGACTGGTTCTCTTTCTTAGCTATCTAGCAGATGTCTCCTCACCCTGTTAAACAAAAGAGGACCACATATTCAGTTGTTTCGTTTTCAGTTGTAGATGTTTGGGTTTTTTTCTCCCCAGATAGCCCTTAGTACTCCATTTTACCCATTGCTATTTGACATGTATGGACACCATTACTACAGTATCTATATTTTCTTTAAAACACACAGATGGACAAAAGCTATTTAAAAAAGGTCTCACTGAAAGGAAGCATAGGCTAGAAAGAATAAAATTATGCTCCGTAAGAAAAATAATACTGTAACAATAGACTGCAGAGATGACAGGTCATTTAACAAGGAAGTAATAAAAGTAGTGTTGGTAGAAACATACAGCACCAGGGCTGTACACAAATGTGGGGCTAGCTTATGGTGTAATTTTAAATAGTATTATCATTTCTTATGATAATCAGATGTTCCCCAAAAAATGTTAACCGTATGTCTATATGGCTAATAATGTTTACATTTTTGGTTAAGAACATGTAAGTATGATGCAGAAGATAAAGTGGGGGGCAGGGACAGAATGAAGCCAGGCTAGGCAGGTTTCTAGCAACAGAAATCAGCTCTATCAGACACAAGAAACACACACACACACACACACACATACACAAAACCACACAAAAAAACACACACAAAAAAAAAATAGTGAAAAGTTGACAAAAGTCTCCCATGCACAGGCACTTGAGTGTGGCCAAGCCTGCTGTTGTTCTAATTTGGGTCTATGTATCATTAAGTAGGTAGTGTTATAGTTCCACATGCTGGCAAGGATGAGACAGGATACCAAGAAATGGGCACAAAAAATAAGGAGAACTTATCCCAGGATCTGCTGAAATGATGGAGTTTCCATGATGTACAGGTAAAATTAATGTGCTTCCCAGCTGACTCAAGAATTAAAGCTTGCAGGCTGCTAACGACCAGCAGAAGTTTAAATAGCAACTGCCAGTGTTTCATGGCAGTGAAAAATCCCATCCTCTAGATGAAGTTTCCATGTAGTGAAGGCTTCACATAACAAATAACAAGTTGAAAGCACAGTAAGATGGGGTTTAGTGGCAGTCAGCAACAAGAGGACATCCAAGGCCTGTGCTGAAGCCTTGTATATTTGTTAGCATTGCATTATTTGCAAGGTTGGAGATGCCGACATATCTTTACCTTTCACAAACACAATCACTTCATGGTGCCAACACATAATCAGGAAAGTGGTTTACCCCAAAAGTGAAGTAAGGTAGACACAAACTAATCTCATTGTCAAAAGAAATGGTTGACCTCTGGAAAAAAAGATAAATCATTCTACTTATGTTGTTACTAATGTAATTTTAATTTGAATAAAATATATAGCAAAGATGTGAATTTCCCTTGGCTTTCAGTGTAAAGCTATTAATTATTTCTCATCTTTTGCAATATTACATTTCCATTTTAGTATTCATGTGACAATTTATGCTAATTGCTCAGGGCACTTACTACCACAGGCAGCTTCTACATTTATTTGCTGCAAATCTCTGTTTAAAGCAAATGTGAAGGTTATTATCATCATCTTCATCGGTCAATATATTTGACTAAAATACTGAAAAATCCTCTTGAAATTGGTATAAATCAATCCCAGTAGGTAAAGACTGCAAAGGGACTGGTTTTGGATACAAAGGTTTTCTCAAAAATGTGAGTACAAAAGAGACCTGGAGTTTCTGGAGAGGCTCCAGCAGAGACCATAAAGATGAAAAAGGAACTGGAGCATCTCTTGTATGAGGAGAGACTGTGAGAGCTGGGGCTATTTAATCTTGAGAAGATTGAGAGGGGATCTCATCAATACATATCTCAAAGGTGGGTGTCAAGAGGATGGTGTAAGATTCTTCTCAGTGGTGCCAAGCAACAGGATGAGGAGCAATGGCCATAAACTAAAACACAGGATGTGAGGAAGAACTATACAGTGAAGGTGGCAGAGCACTGGACAGGTTGCTCAGGGAGGGTGTGGATTCTCCCTCTCTGAGATTAAATCCCACCTGGGCACATTCCTGTGTCACCTACTCTGGGTGGTGCAGCCTTGGCAGGGGGTTTGGATGAGATGATCTCAGGAGGTGCCTTCCAACACTAACTATTCTGTGATTCTGTGAAATTATATAGAAGGAAGTTCTGGTCAAAGTAAACTTGCTTATTGAAGACAATATCTTGTGTTGGATGCCATGAGAAAAAAAATGAGGCAGAAGGGAGAAATTGCACAGAAAAAAGATGGGATTTTACTTTAACTTTCAGATTGCAGTAGTACCAACACAAATGGAATGCAAACTCCTGCCACTAATGTGGTGTTTGCTGACCATTAGGTACTCTTTATGTAAATTCCTGCAAAACACCATAGAACCTTTGGTATAGTACAGATTGCACATCAAACAGAACCAGGAAAGTCTTCTCTCTGCACTGGAAAATAAATGTCATATCTACTCAATTTGCAGCAATATCAATTCCTAAAAATTGACTTCCCACCCCCCCTTAAAAACACTCTCTTTCACAGAAATCTCAATTTTTCATCAACATTCTGGTGAAAAGTTCCAAGATGAATCTGTTGACCAGTATGTTTCACACAGTGGCATCTGTCTGTCTGGAAGTAACAGTCTGATACATACTCCATAATGAGTATAATGTCGTCGTTTCAGGGAACACACAGAAAAGCACACTAGAAAGTGTTTTATACTTTATTGAATTTTCTCTTTCTTGTGCAATTCACATCTCAGCTTCCCTGATTTTTTTCTTTTTCTTTTCTTTTCCTGAAGGGTAAATATGGGTTTTACTCCCGTAATAAACAAAGTAAAAAGCAGTTTGCAGGAATGATCTTTAACTGGCAAGATTATTTTACCTACTAACTTTGTGGGAAGCTTTTCATGGCTCCTTTTTTGAATATATGCTATTTACTCTCAGCTGGAAACATTGTCAACTTCACATCTCCTGAGGTCTTTAGAGTCCTGGGAAATGAAGCTGAAACAGAGTGCTGTTAGTTACCACACTATGATTTGGAAGGTTGGTAAATGTGAGGCAATTTATATGATATTGGTACACAAGACACTTTACTCATATACAGTAAATTGCAGCACAAAGTGCATAAAAAGCAATTAAGTGATTTGTGAACCAGGCTCTTGATATATTCAAAAATTACTAAGGTGAATTACTTCTTGGATTGTAAGATAATTATAGCACCAGTCTTCTACTCATCAACAATGTAGTCCTCATACAGGCACAATTGCACTGGAGTGCTGTATTTTTATATCTGGCCCACACTCTAATTAGCACATTCTAATTTCAAGCTTAAAAGAAAACCACAAGAAACATATGGCTTATAGCATTTTATTATTAACAACTAAGCTGTGTGTCTCACTGTGAGACAAAAAGCCAATCTTTCTTTTCTTTGATTTAGCCTTGCTCCCTGCTTTTTTATTTCTATCAGATAATTAAATAACCCAAACAAGATGAAATTAGTTACTTAATTTCTTTAGGAATTAGAGGTAATTTAGATTTAGGAAACTATTTTTTTGGAGTATTTGAATGTTTTGTTTATAACAGCTTAGTTCAGCCTGTTTGTTCACTCATTTCTTTTCATCTGCAAGATTTAAACCCAATCAGTGATGTCCTGAATTCTGGCTATAGTTAATGAGAGAAAGTGCTTGGCTTATTTTGCAGTTAAATGCTCCATAGTTTTCAAATCTCTCTCTCTGTTCCACATTTCCCTCCTTTTTTTTTTTTTTTTTTTTACTTTAAGCAGCATGTTAATAGCATTAGACTCCTAAGCTGAGGATATTGCTAATAGCAGAATCACAGAGCATGCTAATTACTTGCAGAAAGGTCACAAAGGTTGGTGAGAGACGGATTCTGGTGAGGTGGAGAAATTCCAACATTCATGACTTCTTTTTTTTTTTTTTTTTTGCTCCCCTAACTTTTTCCCCTGAAATGATCACAAGTCTGTGTCCGTATTGCCAACGAAGGACAAGATGCCTTCATTTTAACAGCTCTTCCTTGATGAATTTTTGTGGTGTAAAGCAGATGGCAGTGCTCCCACTGTCTCTTCAGAAGAGAATACATTCAGGGTAGTGCCCCACTGGCTCTTTGATGAGACAGGTCTGAAATCATCAAAGTCTGTCCCTCTTCTTTCCATCAAAAAGTACAGGCAGGGCCTATAGAGACCACTGTCTATAGAAGATGATAGCAGTAATTAGCCTTTATGATAGATAAATCTTCATCTCTGATGATCAAAGACAGCTAAAATTACCAAATTATATGTGGCAGTTTTGTAATATGAATAAAATCAAGCAACTTTATAAGCTTTTATGATCTTGTTACATAGAGCATTAACTCTGTTTTAAGCGCATGTATTTGTTAGCAATATTTTTTTATTTAACAATTTATTTTTGATGCTATAAAACAATTAGATAAAAGGCAGGAAAGAAAGTGAACGGGAAAATTTTATTTTTACTGTTTTCCCCTTTTCTGTTTTCTCCCCTTTCTTTTTATGTGCAGTGTTTTTTTACATCTTTTCCACCTTTGCATTCCCATTACAGTCTTGCTAAGAACAGCATTTTCTGGATTTCAAGCTGAAGATGGGACTCCTGGACCTCCCTCAAGATCAGTTCTTTCTGAAAAACAGGAGCAGATGACCAGCACCACTGGCAAGAGAGAGAGATGGAGTTTTCGTCACGGAAGACAGGAACCTCATTCCTGTGCTAAGAATAAAATCTCCTCTTCAGTGAAGTGAAGAACTGAGGGTCTAAGGGTCTGGAAGGATGTTGCAATTTAGGACTCTTGTGAGGGTTTTTTGTCCCTAAGAAGTAAAGGTCCTTATTACTATGATCTGTGTGGATAATTTTTTTTTTTTAATCTTTTCAAATTAAAATCCTCATCTTTTAAGCAGAGAGGAACAAACTCTTTGATCTTGGCACTGGTTTCACATTTCTGGGCACTCTTAAGATAGCTTTTTTTCCACCCCAAAGTCGGTGCATTGCAGAGGGTGGGTGATGCTTTCTTTCGAGAGCTCCTGTGTGCATTCATTGCAGTCTGTTGGGAACATAAGGGCTGAGTGACTTTAAACATGGTGATGCTGAGTGGTGAGATGTCTAACGTCAGGCAGCTCATTTCTAGAGTTTCCAAATCCTGTTGTAAACATATTGCATGCATCCTGGCAGAAATCTCCAAAGAGGATCCTGCGTATCCAGGGTGCTGCATATGGAGCCAAAAGGCAACTTGCTCAGCAGAAAAGCCTTTGCAGACAGGTTTTTTTGGGGAACCATGACTTCAAGCATAATTTAAAGTGCTCTTTTTCACTAGCACTGAACTGCAGTGCCCACAGAGTCAGTTCATAGGTTTGAGCTGCGAAGTAGCAACTAAGAACTGAAGGGTGAGATGGCAGCAAACAGCTAAAAGACAGTCACTGCCTAAGCCACCACAGCTCCTTTCCAAGCAAAAGTCTGACTGTGTTCCAGGCTCATTCATGGCCCACTTCCACATGCACAGCAATGAGAGGGATGTGAGATCTTTCCTCTGGAAAGGCTCAAACAGGAGGCAAGGTCATCAGTGCCGAGGAAGGGGTGAGCCTGCAGGCAAATGTGAGTGCAGGGTGTAGGTGTGGGCCAAAGTGACGGGACCCCAAAGGGGCAGCAGCTCCCGTGGCTGCACTGGGAGAGGGTCACTGGATGATTTCGAAGAGACACACACAGAGGGTAGTTGGATACTGATTAGTTTCAGCATTTAAAAAATTGTCTATAGGGACCAACTCCTGACTTGAGAAATAAAGCCCTGGTAGCCCTTAATAACTTCAAACTGAGGAGAGATGAGTGGGATGTGTGATTACAGTTTTGGATTTAAGCACCTAAATGCCACTTAATTCTGGTGCTAGGCATTTATTTCCTGTTTGGAATCTAAGTTTACATTTAAATATCTTTGGGAAATTTCTAAATAAAAGAAAATAACAATAACAGTAACAATAACAATAATAATACAGCCATCTTTGAAAGCTATCATCCAGTCCTGATAATGACCTGAAAACTTCAGGGACAAAGACACCACTTCATTTGCTGCTTTCAAATGACAATAGCTATGCATTATTATTATTATATAAAAAATATGAAAATACAGTATGTTCTGTAAGGGAATAACTCTTGTTGCCATGGTGACTAAGTAGAATACATCCCCAATATATAAGTAATTTTCAAAAAGAGAATGCTAAGACAGTTGGAGAAGAGAGGTAGAAGAATGGTGGAGCGCTAGGAGGTATATAACAATTTATTTAAATTTCATTATCCAACTCAGAGACTTCTTGTTTCAGGCAAATGTAGGCTAATTCGAAGCTCAAAATTACTATTATTGTTTAATGTTCATAATTTAGTTTGTTTCAGATCATGTTTAATTTTGTCTACCAGAATCAAAGGCTTTGTTACCTCTTACCTGTTTAAGATATGTTTGTGACTGAATAATTTGAAGAAAAGGGATATTTTTGCATCATAATTTGACATTAAAAAGAACCAAAAAAGATAGGTCTGTAGGATTGCACAGCAAATATTTTTTCAATATAATTTGAGTGCTGACCTAATCTATACAGTCATATTTTGAGCCAGCAGTCCCAAGAACATTTCTGTCTCTTGGCTGCATACAGTAATTACTTTGCTGAACAAAGAAAACATCAAAATCAGCTCAAGGGAAGCACCATTGAAGGACTGAATCAGGATGAGCTTATGATTTAGTACTCCTAGCAGAATTCCTTGCCTTTCTGACAAAGAACTACAAGTTTGCTGTTAGGGAAGGATTTGGGCTCCTGCTTTCTCAAGCTGAGCTTCCCAACACGGATGTACAGTGCAGCAGCACTTGATGAACTGTCTGGGCTTTGTGTTTTCCTCATCACTGGGATAATAATGGACAAAGAAATGCATTAAAAAGCTCATGACTGTCAGAAATGCATTTGCCCAGAGGAGGGTAAAGGCTTTAATTCAACTTAGTTCTCCATTCCTGATGGTTCCTAGGGAAAAAAAGTTACTGAGAGTTATGGCTATGCTTGCATGTTGAGACATGTTCTACATTAGTGGATAGCAGGTATCCATATTTTAATGTGTATGGGATATAACTGCTTTTTATGTTGTGTATGAACTGGGAAATGTGAATATTTCAAGACATATGTTTGTGGAGATCTCATGATCCAATTAATGGAATTATTAATGAGTTGAAACACTCAGAAGGAACATGTTCAACCTAAGAGTTAACTGGACTGATGTTGGAACTGTTTCTTTGTGATTGTTTAAGAGGAACAATTGTATGGAGTATGCCATACATTTTTCATCAATGACAGAATGAGACATTAATAAAACCTTATTAGTCCAGAAGTAAACTTTGTTGTTAACCCCTCCATTAATATACTGTCTGTCTGGACAAACAACCATACTTGTGAAGTTATTTTGATTCTGGGATTTAATCCTTTCTAAGCCTGGTCTTTGACTCTGGTTTCATTCAATATGAAAACATGCATGAGTTTGGGCTTTGCTTTTTTTTTTTTTATTTTAGAAAGCAAATTATAAAACAATCACCCAGGGAAGCACAGTAGATATTTGGATAGGAAGGAAATACAGAAAGCTGTCTCAAATAAAAAAGTTTCAGATATATTGAGTTTTAGCCCAAGTTTATGGATGTTCCATTCAATGTGTTAATGAGTCAAGAACAGCAAATACTTTGGATAAACAGAGAAAAGTGTTGCATCAATTTTGCCTATAGAAACAAATTAAATTTACAGCTGCAGCCACATTTTGTAAAGAAGCTCATACAACAAGCAATACCAGGTGGCGGGCATATTTTTGGAATCCTGCTACTCTGCTTGTTTTCTTGAGTATCAGATTGCTTGCTCTTTAATAAAGCTAATTAATTTTACTATCTGATACTAAAATAAACAGATAAAAAATGCCTTCAAGAGATTTCTTTATAGCAGGAAACCAGCACTGCAAAACTCTAATGCCAAATACAGTCATCATTTGCATGCAAGCTGCCTAATCTATGGTAGTATGTGGAGATGGGGCAAAAGCAAGCTCAGTTGCTCCTAATCAATGCACAAGATGTGCAGAGGCAGCACAAATTGGAGAACATCCTTTCCTGAGGGGCTGAAAGAAAACAGACCCTTCTGCCTGTCGGTCCTGGTCCAGACATGGTGCCAGGCCTGAGCTTCAAATGTAGCTTTCCAGCAGGCATGTGTGTTAACAATGACACTGGGCACATCCTCCCCAGAGCACATTTGTTTCTGTGTTTTTTCCCTGGCAAAGTGTTTCAGATGTTTCATATTCCAGCATTCACAAACCAGGTCAACATGCAAGCAGTGGTGCATCCTCTGCTGTTCCTTAATCCCCCTGCTGGTACCATCTGGGAACGAGGAAAGATTCAGGGTGAGTTTTATTCCTTCATGTTATGATTCAAATATGTCCAGGGAGAGAGGAAATTGTGATCTTGTCTCCAACAAGCCTCTTGCATAATTCAAGTTGCAAACTAGCTCTCAGTAAATCTTATACAAACAAAACAAATAACCTCTTATGGAGAACTGAGGCAAGGAAGCTGAAAGAGTACAGAGAAAAATCTGAAGATTATTCCTGTCCTAGATGATGTTAACCTTAATTCTCCTTTATAAATAAGTAGTGCAAATCAAATGCAGTATGTGAGAAAGAAGAGGCCAGACATTTCAGTCTTTTATGGGCTTTTTTTCTTATAGAAAAAGAACTCTCTAACCTGAAAAGAAGATATTGCTCAAACTGAATTATTTAATAGGAATCTACATGTGTTCTTCTGAACTGCTAAACAGTTTGTGATGTTAACCCTGTTATGTGCCCTTCCTCACCTTGTGTGATTTTAGGTGTTTGACTTTCCTTCTTTTCCTTCCTTTTTTTTCCCATCTTTTTTTATGGTTATTAAAAAGGACTTTTTGTTCCTTTTTTAAAAATCTTTTTTACTCTTATTTCCCCCCAACAATTCTTAAAATAAAACAGGTGTTAAATCAATGACAAAATTCTACTTGACGTCAGTGGGACAAAAATCATGCTCTGAGTATGCAGACCTATTGGGCACAGCTTCAGAAAGTTATTCTTTGCAGTTGTGCTTCCTTCTTTTCCTTGTATTCCTCTGTGACCAACCTTTCATACACACATGTCCTCTGAGGTCTTTAAAAACAGTTATTAACTCACATAGTTAACTTCTGTCTGGAGACAGCAGGAAAAAAAAAAAAAAAAAAAAGATAAAAAAGTCCCACCAGACTGTGCTTCTCAGTGGAACAAGGAAAGACACTACAGGTCAATGAAGTACAATCTCCATGAGACCCAGGAATCAACTAATGATAAAAGACACTCTCCAGTGGAATTTGTCCTACATAGATCTGCACTAAAGTGCTCAGCGTGCAACAAAGCCAGTACTGATCTTCACACGAGAGCTCCTATTCCATATTGCCTGCAATCTGACTGCATGTTTTGTGTGGATGTATTGTGCCTGCATCTGGTAGATACATCCATGTTGGAAAGCAGGCTTTCTTTTCAATTGAATTAACAAGGAATTAAATTGATTAGATAAAAATTAAAAATTATCTCTCTTGAGAGGTTTTACGTTCTATAGGTGTGTAATCAGATATATGTCCTTTCTCTACCTGTTTTATTATTGCTAGAAATTTTCCCAAGGTATTTCCAGCCGTCAATTTTATCCTTAGATAGCAAAATGGGATTTCTGACTTCTAGATTTAAAAAAGAAAAATAAATAAATAAATAAATGAATTTCTTCTCTCACTATAAAATTTTACCCTGTTGCTGTGTTATAAGGACTCACCAGTGCCTACTGACTAATTTGAGCCCATTCTTAGTTACTGGCACAGTTTTCTCCAGAGGTACCATGTTCTGACCTCTTTCATGTTGCCTTTTGGTTTCCATCAGGTGAGTAGGAGCAAGAAAATGAAGACCCACCTTCTAATGAAGCTCCTTTGTGTCCTGCATTTTCTGTCTGTTGCTAACTGACATTGTCATGACAATATTACCTTAGTATTGTTATCCTGTGTAATATTCTATTGGATGATACAATCCCTAAGAGATGCAAGTGCTTATTTTTCTATTTTATTTATTATCCTTTTTGTTTTGGTAGTCTAAAATATTTGTATTAAAATGTTTCTGTTTTTTTCTGACCCACAATATATTTCTTTCTTTACATATTATTTTCCCTCCAGATGAGTTAAGCAATTGTGTAACTGGCATGCTAATGTTAATTGTTACAAAGCTGAGATAAGGACCTAGTAAGTTATGATTTTCTGGTTTATGCTGGTTTTTCTTTCATGATATATTACTGCTCTAAGACTTTTTGACCTGAAAGTCATAGTACCAGGTTTTTTACCTATCTTGATTTGCTCAGGTGAGTTACGGAGTTGCAGAGCAGAGTTGTTATATGTCTCAGAATATAACTGGCACCAAATGTTAGTCTGATTAAATCATACAGCTGGTGAACATGTCAGCATTGGCAAGTTCTTCCTTGTTTGACATGTTAAAGTGTTCCTATTAATTCTTATAGGTACTGAATTAAACCTTCATTTTAGGTTCTTAAAGAAAAAAGAAAGCTATTCTCAGCACGAAGTTTGAGTGCTTTCTCTGCATCTCAGGAACACAAGATAATCATAATTACTAGCTTAAAAAAAAAAATGGTGTTATTTAGTGTTCTTATACAACAGAGAATTTATGCACATGCTTCAGTTACAGGTAAAACAGGCCACTAATATTCTTTTTGACTTTTCAGGTCTATTTCTACTTATCCTCTGTTTGGTAGGAGGAGGAAGCTGTGCTTGTTTTGATATTACCCAGTTTCCAGCAAAGTCAGCTTGATTTTTTCACAAATAAAAGGTTTACCCTGTTCCCATAGTGCAGAAGTGTGAAGACATTTTATAGGCATGTAATTATGAGCGAGTTCTGATGAAATCACAGCATGGCCTCAAATGCATGGAGGGAAACCGACCCAGTGTTTTCTTGCCTGTTCTTTACCAGTAGCAGAATGGCTCAGGCAGAGATCTGGCTGAGGTGGGCAACTGGGCTTTGCATGAGTGTAAGAACTCAGTTAGTTCATTTAGCTTGAGGTTGAGTTAGTAACATGATGTGGAAACCTTACTGTTCTGAATGGTCTGTTCTTTGCAAAAAATGTTGCTTGCTTGGGTGAGGTTTCCTTGTTTGTTCAGGGGAAGGTCCTATGCAGGGCTTGGAGTTGGACTCGATGATCCTTGTGGGTGCCTTCCAACACAGCATATTCTGTGATTACAGCATGAAAAGTAGCATCAAAAAGAAAAAAGACATACACAGTTTTCTCTGTCCTTTACGTAATATAAAGATCTTCAAGTAAAGATGCAGGAGAAAAACAAAACTCTGAAACAGTGGAAGAGAAAGAAATGGCATCAGAGGGCACTCAAGTTACTGCAAAAAGGTACTGCAATAAGCCACTAAAATAGTTATGTTATTCCTGAGTGTAAGGCGAAAGCATTTACATGCCTTAAGGAAAGCAATTTGCTCTGGCTCTGAGAGAAAACTCTCTGCTTTGCTGCATCATCATTTTGATTGCTGACTTCTTCTTCTTCTCTTTCTTTTTTCTTTCAGTGTCTTTTCCCCTTGTCAATATGAGAAACTACATATGTGAAATGTATCTGTTCACATACACACCAGGGCTGATGTGTCTAAGGGCACAGCCACACCTCTAAATACAACAAGGCTGGGATGAAGGTCACAGCCTTGGTTGTCATCACCACTAACCTGCCAGCCAGCTCCCTGGCTCTCTGTTGGAGCACCTCAAGTAGCCTTTCCTAAAACAAAACTCAAGTGTGCTTCTGGGAATTGCTCCTGATGAGAACTCTTCCCCTAAACAAAGAGTAAAACTGTGCCAGGTTTGTCCTCCTTCCTCCCACATCGCCCTCCGGTGCTCAGCCAGAGGTCCTGGCCCTCAAATATGTTCACGTAACCTGATGATATAAAAACACTTTCTCAGTGGGTCCAGCAGGCCTTATGTTATTTCCTACAGGAATGGAAACCAAACAAAACTGATTGTTACTTTTTTGGCACGTCACCCATGGCCAAATGCTGCACAGTGTAGATGTGGCCAATATCTAAAAGATATGACCCGTGTTCTTTGTGAATATAAGGCAGGCTTGCTATGGATTGCTCATCCTTGGATTGCAGATTTATCCCTGAAGCCCTTTCATTTAGAAGGATAAAGAATCCAATATTTTCTAAAAGAATATAATCGATCTTCCAGTAAGATGCCCTTTGTTTCTCTAGCTTCATATTCTATTGTTGAGAGAAGCTGGTTGAAAACCTTTTATTTGAATGAAAAATTCATTTTTGTATTCTAAAAATGCATGTATATATGCAGTATAAAATTGAAACTTACTGAGCTGCCAGGTTTAAATCGTTTTTGGTTTTACCAGGTGAAAATCTAAGAAATGTCTCAGGTGCAGTTTGTGAAGTCCTGCTTTTGGTTGCTCTTACAACAGGATGTATTATGACATGCACTTGGTGATGTTGTGGGAGGGGCAAGTGCAGTTACAGTTCAAAATCTAGTACTAGAGCATCAGCAACAGAGGTGAAAAAAACCTAAACCAAACACACAAAAACCACACCAAATCCTTCAGGCTGCAGTCCTTTAGTAACCCCTTAAGCCTAGCTGGTAACTTAGAGCCAGGCATTCCTTTCTACTTTCTCCCAGCCCTGAGAGATATGCAGTAATAAAAGTCCAAGTATAGAGTGTCCATTTTGAGATCAGTTTGGCTGATGAACATGTGGGAGGCAAAAGGGAATGCAATGACTATTAAAATGCTTATGAAAAATAGATAAAGCCTTTCAAACTTTAATACCATGCTATTTGATTTTGTCAGCAGATAACATTATGCACTGAGTATTGCATAGCCAGGTTTAAGAGCTTGAAAGTCATCAGTCTAAGAAGGATTCTAGGAGATGCACTGCAGGATAGCACATATTGACAGCCTGCCAGTTCTGAGGGCATGAGGAGGACACAAGCACCATAGTTTTACTTGATTGTGTGGAAAGGAGATGGATAGTCTCATAAGGAATGAACAGACAGGACAGACATCAACTGGACCAAAAGAAAAAAAATCTGTACAGGCAAGATCTAGTAAGTGAGGCATTACTAAATATATTTGTCTGTGGCCTTCCTGAGATTTTCTGGAGATAGTTTTATGCCACAAGCTTCTAAATATTCATTTTAAAAATAGCCAAATATATTAAAAAAACAACAAAACAAACAAAAAAATCAAACAAAATCAAAAAAGAATTAATACCACCAAGATTCTTGGAGCTATGTTGTTCATTTCTACTCAGGCTGTTTGGGGTGGTGAGTACCTGCTTGCAGGAGAGGAAATTTCAGAAATGCCTTAGGGAAAAACACTCCTTCAGTCAGATCATGGACAGAAACATATGAACCATGACATTCACCAGGATCTCTTTTTTTTGATACAGTTGGGGAAAAAGAAATCACAGCTTCTCTTTACATCTCTTTTTCTTGTTTTCCTTGGATGTATCCTCAATGAATGTGAAAGGAACCATTCCCTTTCACACCGTGTGCTGTTCCAGGAATGCTTATGGAAGAACCACTGACTACAGGGTTAGATATTTCTGTATGATGTGTCTGTAAATCTGGTGTGGCTCATTCCCACTCAGCACAATAGTGTTGCTCTTGTCCTCTGCCCACTCCACACTGATCCTGGAAAGACTGGCAGGATACTGGTAAGGTGATCTCTCACTCTGTTATCTCCTAACCAGCCAGCAAGCAGACATTTTAACTTCTCTTGTTTATTCTTATTCATTGTTTTGACCTCAATCCAGCTTGCAGAGCTTAATATGATTTATTTATTCCTAAGACGCTAAACTCACAGTACCGAGTTTAGTTTGGACTGCCCATGAGGCACCAAAAAGAAGTGCTGACATGTTATTGCTAAGGGCAATGGGCAGACTATTCTGCATTACATTCACATGCTGCATTTATTCACCTCTAAGCATTTTTATAGTGACTGTAATTGTAACACCTGGGCGATATATATGCACTATAAAAATGTTGAGGAGTGTCCATTAGGACAATTAATTCTCTGTCCAGCTTCTGGTTTAATTGAGACATTGTGCTTTTGACTGTGTTATTGGTTTTAATTTAAGGCGTGCAGTAGGGAAAAGCTAACTCCCACAGCTGGGGAAACATGTGGGTAAGTACTTGGATGCTGGAGGCTGAGTTGAAGCAGGAGAGGGATAGAGAGTATTATAGCAGAAGCAGTTACAGCACAGTTTTAAAGATCACATTGTTTTCTTTGTTGCAATGACACTGGGCAAATTTTATTTCATGACTAGTAATTAGGATAGAAAATAGAGCTTAAAGGGGCCTGAAACTAATCAAGGTTGAATTTGGCTAATAGTTCTGGTCAGAACAAAAGCAGGGAGAAATTTAAAAAATGTCAAAACATATCATTTTGACCTTTCTGAAATGAAATGTTTCATTTCAGAAATGCCAAACCATTTCATTTTGACATTTGTAAAATGAAACTTTGACTTTTTGATTCAAAATGTCATTTTTTTTTTCCATTAGAACTGACCTACATTGATCAAATGGTATGAAACTCAGGTAAAATTGAGGTAAAATAATTCCAGAACACTTTGAGCTGAATAAAAATTTAAATTTTTCAAAAAGAGCTAAATGAATTCCACTTTTCTTGCACTTTCCTGACTTGTTTTTGTCTGTCATTATTGCTGTTATATTATTATTATTGTTATGTGCTTCTATATTCAAATTTTCCCCTTTCCCTCTTTTTCTTACTAAACTGAAAAATCTGTGCTTGCTGTATTGAACTTTGGCTCCAGATTTTTCTTGGGAAATATTTTTTCCCTGCAATTGTTTTTCCTTTAACTTATTGGGGATTTTTGATTACACATATTCAAAAACTAGCAGAAGACTGATGCTCTAACCTTAAGGCAACGCTCCAGCAAAATTATTGGATGAATGGTCTAGTCAAGGAATACACATCACCACATGCACATTACACCAAAAGAAACTACTGAAAAACATCATGAGCTGCTAAATCTGAGGTCCTTCAATGTGCTTTTTAAATTTGAAATTGATTCTTTGGAATTTCCCAATCAATTAAAAGACCACAACAGGCACAAAGTAAAGAAGATTGTTTAATACTTCTATCAGTAGCAGGCATTTGCCAACAGTCATCTTTACTACAGTCTAGGAAAAGGCTCTGAAGAATCAGATTTCTTCATATGATTTTAAAATAGACCCAGAATATAGAAGCCAAATAGACCCAAATATAGAACTGCTGGATGGGCTGCCAGGCAGTGAATGAACCTGGATCGAAATTGGTTCCTCAGCTAAAACTGCGCAGGCACATAGTTTGGCTGAGTAAATTCACAAGGCATGAAGAGCAATACTGAGCTTGATGGGCAGCCTTTTGCATTTTCCAGCACTCACTTTTGTGAGAATATTGCTCTGATAGTCCATTTAGGCTTGATACTGTATGGTGCAAAACATGGTCAGTAAAGCACTGTCCTGGGAAGGGACAGCCTACTGCTCAAGCAGCAAGGTAGGCAGTAAAATGGGTGTACTGGTATGACCAAATTTCTCTAGGTAATACAGTAGGACAGGGGTGTATTTGAAAATTAAAATATGCAAGTTGTTGCACGGTAATGAGACAGATTTGGAAAAGCTTGGAGCAAATGGAAGCAAGTGAATGACTTTTCGCTTATGTGAGGTTTAAAGAAAACCCTGATGTAAGTGTAGAAACAATACTGAAGGCCACTGATTAAGTCTGAAGTAAAACAAACAAACAAACATTTTACTACAGACCTAACTTTTTTTTTTTGGTCAAAAGAAATAGGAAAATGTTTCTAGAGATAATTGAACAAAGTAATAATTAAAATGAATAAACCTACTCCAAACTGAATTCCTTGTAGATTCATTTGTGACATGCTATATTCTAGGGCAGAGACATATCTAGTCTGTCCTCCAGACATCATAAAGAGTATCTCTTTATAGATATTCAGGTAGATTCATAGAAAGTCAAGCTGAATCCACGTGAACTGTAAGAGATTATTATGTTTATTCATATAGCTGATGAGCCATGGTGTTTAATCACACTCCAGAATAAAGCTGTGATGTGTTTCTTGCAATGGTTTACATGGTACCTTTGTTGATGGTGCTCTCTTGTGACAGCTGGGACTTCACTTTGGAACTTCAGCTGCAATCAAATATGATTATATTGTTAGAAGTTGTTTGAGATCTTCTGATTTTGAAGAAAAACTGAATAAAATAGCTGAAGTCTAACCAATGGACTCACAATCCCCAAAGCAAGTAAAACTAAGCATGTTAGACCGGACATAATATTTTGTGGGCTGACTCTCAATAGTCATGGGCTGTCAGATGCTGTAAGTGTCCAGAACAAGACAAGAATCACCATGTAAAGCACTTGCCTTGTAAACAGTGACAAATGGAGTTTGTCTTTGCTATGGTCTTCTGGATGACAGTGTAAATTCTGGGAATATTCATTTCCAACTCCTCCTCCACTGGAGAAAGAAGTGAGAGAAAAGTAAGAGTTTCTGCAGTGCTTTGAAAATCATAAACCACACCCCCCCCCCCCCCCCCCCCCCAAAACGGGTTTGTGCTGATCTACAGTAACACAGTTCCTGTGTTGTGCTGGGAACATCTCAGAGGCTTTTGGATTCATCTGTGGCAGTAATATTGTTGAAGCCAAGTTTCTTCACAAGAGCTTGTGATGCATGGAAGATCAAAAGCTAAATTTCAAGGAGTTTTCAGCAAAATGAATTTCACTTGGATATACCTAATTTAAAACCAGCAATCCAAAGCCTAACACAACTGAATGAGAAAAAAAGCTTTGTTCACTGAAGAGTAGAATTAACAAAGCGTAATTTTCTACCCATTGTGTCTCCTAGCAGAAGCCTTTAGGTCTAATCTTTTAACATACTTAAGGAATTTACAGTGTCACCAAAACAGTGTTACTAGAGACATATTCAAGTAGCTCATAATGTCTGAGTTGGTGTTGCATCCTTTTTCAAAGTGATGAAACTAATTCAGTGTTTACTTATTTTCCCAGAAACTTGTAAATAATTAAATACATTTAATTTTCTTTTAAATGTTGCTGTAATTTTCCAACAGTTATTCAAAATTCAGTAAAGAAGAGAATTCATAGGATACAGGATTAACAATACTGGATGTTACTAACTTCTCACTGGAAATGAATGTATCCTGTAATCCAAATAGAGCGTTTTGAAAAATATTTAATAGAGGAAGAAACAGATGCAAACTAATATTGCTAATTAAGGTAAATGTCCATTTAATAATCAGGAGTTGGACTTTATGACCCTTGTAGGTCCCTTCCAGCTTAGGATGGTTCAAATCATTGCATTTGAGAAATACTGAAATAACTTCAATATTTTTCTGGAAACAGTTCATGTCTTAGGATGTGATAAATCCAGTGGAACTTAAATAGAAGAGTCTTTTAACACTTATGGTAAGAAGACAACTAGAAATATAGGAGTGTAACTTTGGTATTCATAACATATGGATACTCAAAAGCAGAAGGGTAGAGAATAGCCATTTTTCCTCCTTAAATTACCTAGAAAGTGCATTAATAATAAAAAATAAATAAATCAAATAAACAGTATCACTAATCAGATTGGGGAAGATTGTGTTTCATTGACTATGAAACTCCTTTAAGTATATGTCTATCAATATTTTCACATCTTTAAGGTTGGCAGTAAATTTAATTGTTAAAATCACGGTCATATGTTTTGGTTTGTTTATTTTTAATGTTAATCTTGCCCAGCCTTTCAGAGTTAAAACTGAGAGCAGTAGGAATTTGCAACAAACTATGAGAGAAAAAAAAAGAACATTAGGAAATTTAATATAGAAAATATAAATGACTGAGAAAGAGGAAATAGGAGGATTGGTAGTTAATTAAAACTTAAAGCCACAAATAACCACAGTAGCTGATGAGTGGTATAATAACGATACACCCAGACAAACTTTAGTTTCTGAGCTATCTAAGATCAATGCTATGACAGTACTGAAAAACACAGCCTTTTCATATTTACAATAGTTATAGTCGTTGCAGTGTTCAGTGACGTGCTTTTTATATTCTCATTTCTCACTTATTTAACCAGCATTTAAGCAATGCAAACCTACTCATATGTTTTGCAATTAAAAGTGAGCAGCAGTCCCTCTTTACAATTATTGGCATATGTTTCCTCTCAACATCTCCTGAGACTCTCCTTACGAAAGCAGTTAACACATTTATCTGTTTTACTTGTAGGTTATCCTGAAATAGATGAGAAGTTCACCCTCTTCTCTGAATTGCTGAAGCTCTTCCTTATGGCTGATTATATGTGTATATATACATATATATATATATGAGTATATATAGATAGATATACATATATATATACACACATAGAGAGAGAGGTTTATGATTTGTTTTATTTTGGTTGGTTTGCGGAGTTTTTACTTTATATATTTTTCTTATATATATACACATATATATACACTTGTATGTATTTATACATACATATACGTAAATATCTCCCTATATATGCATTCGTTTGTGTGTATGTATGTCTTTGTGTTCTAGATAACATGTAGGTGACTGCCTATCCCAGCACTGATCATGTGAAGTGTACCATTCACTTTGAATGATACCTGAGACTGCCTGACAGTAACGAGATAAATTTAAAAATTCCAGTGTTTTTTTAAGTACATATTTTATCACCAGGTATTTCATTCTGAGAGCGCCAAGCTCCAAAGGCAATTTTCCCTCTAAAAGCCATCACACAGTGTTATCTCAGAATGAGAAGATCCAAATATTCTTCTACAGGGAACTATCTAGTCCATGCTGAAAACTATTTAGGTAAGATCACACCACTTAGTCACCTAACATTGTGGATATCTTCCTGGGATATCTTCCACTTCAAAATTATGAGTTTCTCCGGTCTTCTGTAGGCACGTCCCAAGTACACCTGTCTGGGACAAAATAGGTTGTCTAAAAATAATATTAGACATCTATGCCCAGTCAACTGACCTGCACCTGTTAGAGATGCCTCAGAGCAAAAAATTTCCAGTCATCACTGCTAATTTGCTTCTTCTAAGTTCCCAATTCTCTTAAGACCCAGCTTGTAGGCAGATTTAGAAAGCTACTGAAATAGTTCTATAGGACTACTGACGAGCCAGTAACATCATAGTTTGGTTCATATGAATTGCTTTTTATTTGATACCTAGTGGTGTAGTGGGGAAAAGGAAATCATTATATGTTCATTACTCAAAATTGCAGGACACTCTAATTAATTTTGATTTTCCCCAATTTTGTGGATTGTATTTCCTATCAGCCTGAGTTTTTCTAAAATGCTCACACCTACATTCAGATCAGCAGCACAACAGGCCAAGCTCAGTCTTCATATATTATGAGATTTTGTAATTGCATGAGTTATCTTGGGATTTCAACATGCCTTCTACTCTGCACTGTGTAAGCAGATGTGTGTTCTCTCTTTTAGGGAAGAGCTTCCTCTTTGTTTCATTTAAGAGTAAATTTACTCCAGAAATATTGCTTATGGCTCCATGCTGCCAGCACAGTTCCCACAGACAACTGACCCCTGTTGCCTTTCAACCTACGGTATCTTTTAAACCTCCCAAAGTTCTGTGATATTAGTGCAGATACACAAAAACTGATGACTTGCAGTTCTTAATTATTGTTGTTGTTGTTCTCTGTGTGGATTATTATGTTCAAGTTCAAGCAGCAAACTTTGAAAAAAGTAATCTTAACACCGATTTATGGATCTGTGGAAGAAAAGCATTTCTTGCCCAATGCAGCATTGAAAGACAGATCCATATTTTCTCATTAACTCAAGCATAGATAGAAATTTTTTGCTCTTTGCTGCAGTGAACAATGCAGAGTTATTGTTGTTTTGGTCACCATTTGTTGTATTGCTTGACTTTCACTGCCAAAGTACACAAATGCACAAGTTCTTTGTCTCATACTTAAGCTGTGAAGTTGAGTATGAAGAAGTTAAGAAAGACAGTACTCAGGTTATCCATACATATTTGTTAGTCAGAAGACTCTGTGTGACACTATGGTAGTTTTTCTAGAAAATTCCTGTGTAATCCAGTGCATGGAACGGATGGCACTTTTTTTTCTCTTTGTATGTAGTCATATCTATTTCCTGTAAACCACAGACAATGTTAACAAAACCTCCATTAATTTTGTCATATTCTTCAACACAGTAGTGTCTGGAAGTCTTGCAAAGACAGTGGCTTTTATTTTCATAACATTGCAGTGGTGAAAAGTAACTCTGTTGTGGTTTCCCACTAAGACAACCAATTTGTCTTTTCAGGCTGCTTTTAGGTTAGTTGACTGTACAGACTCTCTTGATGGCAGATGACACTGTGAATGCTCAGTAGTAAATTAGATAATGAGGAAAACAAATTGGTTTAGTAGGTTACCTGCGTCACATCACATTTTTCACTTGCAACCTTCTCCCTGTTGGCTGAAATATGATATGTATGTGCATTCTCTTTATCTAACAGAGGGATGGCAAGGAAGTTCAGGATTCTTCCTCCTTTAGCCTCCCACTGAGATGGGAACCACAGGTACTTCCCTCCAGCATCCTCACCACTGGGGCTCTTTCACACACTGCCCAGATCCTCACCTTGCTGTTGGCAGGTGGCAAGAGGGAGACTTGACCCAAGGACACTGGCACATCTCTTGATATTAAACACCAGGAGTAAGAATAATCTGTGAGGAGATAAAATGAAGTTTTATTTTAGGAGACAGGCTGTATTTCTGACAGATGGACAATCCTTCTGAACCATGTAGCCTCCAGCCCCATCCTGCCAGTGAGGAACACGTCAGCCTGAAAGATTAAAGTTCAGCAAAATTATAAGCCACCAAAATTGGGGCTTTATAATGGGAACTGTCATCTAACTTGAGTAATAGTCCCATTCATAATACTTACACTGGATCTTAATCTCACTTAAAGTGAAATTACTCTGGGGACTTAAAATAGGAGTATTTGCAATTTATGTATCTTCTGAGACTCTTTACACCCTTGGATATGGTATAAAAAGATGTGCTATGTGCACTCTGTACAAACATATCTGCATGGGTTCATGGATGTCTGTAAATCAACATATGTTTTTCTTTTTTTGTTGTTGTTTATATAAATAGATAATAGTATACAGATAATAATGAAAACAAGAGGCATAATGATGATTTCCCTTTTTATTTATTGCTAACATGTTTTTTTTAAACAACTGACAAAACATTATTTCCTGTTCCCCTTTCCTCTGGCAAATGTAAAAGAGAGTTAAGGGTACAGAGGAAAGGGCAGAAGAAGAAATGCAGGTTAGTAAAAAGAAAAATTTTCCTATGATCAACTGTAGAGAAAAAAAATAAACAAACCACAGGTAAAATAAAATATTTCTCAATTTAAAAGTATTTTATTGATGGCTATGAAGCATCCATACACTCATCTTCGTTTAGAACCAGAACTACCAAATACTTCCCTTGCTCAGGAACGAGCACTAGAAATATCGAAATAAATTTTCACAAGGCTTAAACTTCTTAATATTTTTAGCACACATTTACAGCATTACTCACAGATTTGCTATTGGAGGCATGCTCTCAGTGAAATCTCAGCAGGATACAGAATTTCATGGTACTTATCCAGCGCTGGCCGCAGCTTCTCCTCCTCAGCAAAAGCTCATCAGTTTCTGCAAATTATCATTGCTCTTGCAGGTAGAACTTTATTATAGATGATGCACATATGCCAGACTCATCTAGTATTATAGCACTTTCTGTCACCTTCCTCCAAACAACATCTGGCAGCAGTTCCCAGAGTGACATTTGAGACATGGAAGCAGAACTAATAGGAAGAAAAATATGGTGGCAGTGACAATACAAGTAGAGAACAACTTCCTCCCCAATTAAGTCAATGTGCTGCTATCCTTCAGTGTCTCAGAGTCCCTACTCCTTCCTTGTAGTCCATTTTCTGTTCTGTAGTTTGCAACAGGCCAGTTTTCCATAGTGCTCCAGGTCAACTCCTCTCCACGAGGGAGGATGACAAATATTGAATGCAGCTCTTTGAACACTACAGCCAAAAGACTCAGGTGAAAACATGCACCTTGGACTTGGTAAGGTATCGTATACAGGCACGTTCTTTTTCTGTGGTGAACATGCCGTGGATCAAATTCACTGCAACATCAGCAAACACTGAAAAGTCCCCTAAAGAAGAAAGACTATTTTCACCCACTACAATGACAGCTCTGTATTGGTGCATGTCACTACTTATGCAGTTTCTTCAACCCATTCCAGTAAAATCCACCAAAGACATAAAAGGTGTGTGGGGGGAAATAATTCTGCTAGAGGCTTGGACCAAGTTTTATTGCTATTAAAATGTCCCTCTTAAGTAATGGACTTTATTTTTTAATATAAATGCAACACGTAAGAAATTCTGGCAAAGCTGTAGTCTACAGGTTTCAGAGATAGGAAGTTTTAAATATTTTAAATTTAAAATATTAGCAGAGAAATTCAAACACATATAATATGGAACTACATGTCTTGCCATTGCTTATTTGCTTCGTTAAAGGCAAAAGTAGAATTTCTCAGCCAAATAGATTGCCTGCTGTAGACTTTACCTCATCACTGTTTACCCACAGAACACAATAGGAAACCTTCTTAAAAAGCTTCGAAGTGTTGCACAGACAGACTTCCCACAGTAAGACATCACTAGCTGGATTATAGATCTATATCACAATTCCTGGCCATGCAGGACCAGTCCCTGTGAGGGTGAAGTCACTTACTCTTCATGGGTAACATAATTCCTACTAGCTGCCATTAGTAGCTTTTTTGTCTGTGAAGCATTTGTGACTTCTGTTACAAATCAAGGTTTACTCACCCTAACCTAGAGGATTCAGAAATGGAACCCAGAGAATGAGAGAACACAGAGTAACAGCTGTTTGCCATATCTGCCATTTTTATAGGGATTTTTATGTTTAGGTTGTGGGATTTTTTTGAGCTTTGGTACAGCAAATTTATCTTGGAATTCCTTTTTTTTTTTTTTTCTCTTTTTCCTTGCCTCTTGCTGCACTGTGAGTTTCTGAGGTTTTTATATTTCTGGTTTGCTCTTTAAATGCTTCTTTCTTAATCACTACAGCTTCTCTTTTCCTTGCAAGCCCCTTTAATGTATCTTCTGTAACTTCCCATATAAAAAGTAGAGACAAAAACAAAACAGAAGCATTCTAACATATCTGAAAGAATAAGAAATATTTTAAAATCCACAAGTAAGTCCTATTCAATTGTGCCACAAAACAAAATAATGCTACTAATTGCAAGCTTCTACTGTCACTGTTGATTTAAATGAAACTTTAGAAGGAAATTCTTTACTGTGAGGTGAAGCACTGGAACAGGTTACCCAGAGAAATGTTGCCCCAACCCTGGGAGTGTTCAAGGTCAGGCTGAACAGGGCTTTGAGCAACCTGGTCTATTGGAAGGTGTCCCTGCCCATGTCAGGGAGTTGGAAAAAAAATGGTCTTTAAGGTCCCTTCCAACCCAAATCATGCCATGATTCTATGGTTATCAGGGACCACCTTGAGAAACTCCCCTTATACACTGAACACTTTTAATTAATTACTCTACTGCAAACATTGGAATTCATTGTGTTTTCCTTGTTTACCATTTTATCCCCAAGGGACCAAGGAAAGGAGAATACAAAATCAATTTCCATCTCTTTAGCTCTCAGATCAAGCCCTTCTATCCATTTGGAAGAAAAAGAAATGCACCAAACTAGATGGTTTGGGATCCAAATCAAGTCTTTATCCTGTGTGCACCTACAAATCAAAGTCTGAGAAATGGAAGAAACATCTTAGACTTTATTTTGAGGCAACCACCTTTGTAAATGGAGCAAATCCTTCTGTGATATAAGCTGTAAAAAGAAGGCAACAGCAACTAGGACTGCATCATTACTTTTCCAGGAATTTCTGGTGGAGATTGGATAACTTTATGCTGATTTCAGTGGCACCCTGGAACCGTGAGTCTTCATCACTTTTTTTGAATGCCACAGTCTTGTGGTGTTGAAGCCATGAGGGATCCTGCCTGCTGGTGATACTGCCCGGGCTTGCTGGCACCTGTGCTTCAGCCTGGGTCTCTCCCTTCCCCCCGTGCCTCTTTCCCACTTGGGGAATATCTTTCATGAACTCATTGGACAAGTAGAACATTTCAGCACATCTGAAAGCTTTCCATCAGGTTTCCTTTCTTGTTGCCTGGAAACAGCAGAATGATCATTTTGAACATTGCTCTCAATATACTAGCAAGTTCCCAAATACTAGGAGAGAAGGCCAGGAGGAAATGCAGAGAACACTACAGCTCCTACAGCTGAGGAAGATAAGAATTTACCTCCTTCTAACACATCTGTTGCCCACACAGCTCTCTGACCAGCTTCATTCCCCCATCTCCTCCTGCCAGTGCTGTGCCAGGGGTGTGAATTATCAAGTAACTGCTCTGCTGAACATGCAATCCAAGCAGGATTTTGCTGATGTCTTCAGGGATATATAATATTTTTCATGACTAAGGAAAAAAGATGAAGTTGTGAATTTTAGTAGCTAAAATAACTGTTTTTATTCACAAAAGCACTCAAAAGAAGTCAAAAGTTGTCTCTTATTTACCTAGCTACAAAATTGTGAGGTGGAGGTTGCCTAGAGGTAATCAAGGTCAGAGAGTTGTCAGTGAAGAAGGCCAGAAACAGTGTATTCCAACATAGATTAACAGAAAAGTGGTTTTATCTCTTACTACTCTTGGCAACACTGATAAATTAAAGTCAGCAGCACAAAAGTTTTTGGAAATACAGCTGCACAGTAATAATTTTGCTTTCTGGATCTGTCCCTCTGTCATCACCAGGTGAATATCCCCCGGGCTCAGACTCGCTGCCAGGCGTGGCAACTGGTAGAGAAAATCCCAGTTTTACAGCGACTGCTGAAGCCTGCAGTGACTGGAAGCAGGAGCTGCCCATGAGGGAAATGCACATCCCTGTGACAGACTAGAGACGAAACAGTGTGCTAGGGGGGAACACAGGAGATTACTGGAGTGCCTTATGAAGGAATTCTCCACATCTAGCCCACGTCTGTAGTGTCACTTTTCCATCATGCCCATATCTAGGGATCTGGGGAATCAGAAGTTTAGGTATGGTGGTTAGGAGTACCAAGGATAACATTAATTCTTTGGGTTTTTTCTGGCTCGTTTAATACTTCATCGCTCTTGCATGTGCAGCCTTCATAGTTCCTGAGGGGTATGCTTGCATCTCTGTTCCATAAATACTGCCCTGCTGGGGGAAGAGCCTGGGCACACAGGTTTTATAGGTGTCTGCAGCATGGACATGATTGCTTGCTGAACCTTGACAGCTTTATCTCCTATTCTACATCGGCACAGCAGTATGAAGCATTCAGATTATACAGAGCTAATAACCTGAATAGCCTTCTTTCTCCTGTTGTTTTCTTTGTATTATTTTTTTTTGTAATTTTTAATAGCACTGACAGTCTTCCTTACGTTCTCCTCCTCTACTCACTAAAATTTCTTCAGATCACTAAGATGTAAGTACTACCTCATTCACCTTGGACAAGAATGATCCGGCATTTTTCAGACTTTGGAAGCATAAGATTATTTTACTGTTTATTTTTCAAACAATGGTTTTTTTCTTTCTTAGGGCAAAAAAATTAACACAAATTAACTCATTCTTCAGATGAGTGAGAGTTGGCTCAGAAAGCTAAACATGTCAATTTTATAACCTTCTACAAGCCTCCACCTTGCATAATTTCAGCTTTAGGTATATAATTTTGCCACAGAGCTTATGTTTTGGTATTAGCCAAACAAGATTGATGTGCTGACTGCTGAGCAAATTATTTTGTGAAGGTTTTTACTTTGACATCATGCTATTCAGCTAAGGGTGCTAACCTGTTCAGAGTTTCAGTCCTGTAAATAGGAGATCAAGACAATCCATAGACCTTATTGAAGCATTTTGATTGATGTGGGCTCTGGAAAGTAAAGAAGAGTTTGCCTTTGACATGAAAATCAGTCTGCTAAGCAAAGAGTGCTAAGTCAGCAAATTTGAGCAGTTTAGGTTTGGCATCAGCTGAACAAGCTAGAAGTGACAATCAAGTGATCTTCTCAAGGTTTTTACTTTGGTTTTGATATTCTTGTAATTGAGCATCTTTCTCTTTTGTCACCTATCTGCCCTCAAGATTTTAATTTACAATTGAAATTTTCTTGCAATTGTCGTGGTTTTGCTCACAACCCATCCCTGGGGCTGAGGATGGTTTTGTCCAGGTGATTTCCGGACAAAAAACCAATCAAAAAGTTCAGTGACGCCTTTGCTAATTACATCTTTAAGAAAACGGAAGAGAAAATTTGTTGTGCAGTTGAAATTAGGGGCAGCAGTTATATATATATTTGTAAAGCTGTTTGTGTTTGTTTTGATTCATTTGTTTTCTTTTTCTTTTTTTTTTGAGGGAGGAGTTCATCTAAAAGAAAGTCAGGTCAAATGTTCTGGACTGTGTAAGACTGTAATGTTTCTCCTTCCTCTTGTTTTTGTTTGTTTTTTGTTTTTTGTTTTTTTTTTTTTTTTTTTTATTTTATTTTTTTATTTTATTTTTTTTTAATTTTTCTAATGATTTAAACCGGAGTTTCCTCTGGGTTGTGGATAGAAGATAAATAAGTTTCCCTATGCATTTTTGTTTGTAGACTAGGAGTGAAGAAAAGTAGTAAAAGAAATGTTAGTGATCCTTTGGAATTTTAAACTGGGAAATGTACCCCAAAGTTTTGATTTTTCCATTAGATTTTGTTGTCAAAGTTCTTTTCTCCCCACATATCACAATCTCTTCTGCTGTTACAAAATTTAAGGAACTTGAAGAAGGAATTAAGACTGAAAAGCTGCAGTAATAATTCTTGCTCCTTTGGGATAGGAAAGGGTCTTATCAAACATAGACAAGGCAGAGGTTTAGGGTTTCTCTGTTCTCCTGGTACAGTTGTTTTGGATTTTTTTTAAATCTCCAAAGATTTAAAAAGGAGGGGGAGAACCCACTAGTACTTAACTAAAGTCACAGAAGAATTACATAAGCTGTAGATTTATTTTTTTTTTCCAAAAGGTGATAATGGGATCTCTTCACCCCATTAACCAGGAGGGAAATAATTAGTGAAAAGAAGGAAATCCTCCAGAAGAGCTTCACAAGTTCTGAAAATAAAATTCTGTATCGAGAGACAAGCAGATATGATGGTAGTTATTTCACCTCCAAACGCAACCAAAAAAAGGCAGATTTGAAATAATGTCGGAGAAGCCAATAATAATGCAATCTCCTTTGGGATGGTATTATCTGCAATGGGAAATTTGAAAACCTCTGAAGATTATGGAGTGAGAAGAACAATAGCTACCTGCTGCTATTCAGGAGAAATGAAAATGCCATAACAATGCACATTATGCTGTCTCTGAATGGGACACATTCACTTTTGGGGAAATCACTTTAACCACTGATTCTTAATGCTGCATGAAAGGATGTTATTTGCTGCTTCTAAAGAAAGAGTAAAACACACCTTTTCTTCTCATATCACTAATTCCTGCATTGTCAGACAGAAATATCAACTTTTTCCTTCTGCCTTTTGTCTTTCTCTGCCTGACCTGGTGAGAAAAATCAACACTGAATTTTGTTTGGTTCACTATTATTAGTTCAATTCCTGTGTCACTGGTCATATAATGAACCCCCCTGTTCAAAAACTGCCTATGAAAATGAGTAACATCTATTTTTATGGCCAGCACTACTCCAAGTGCTTGAAGCGGTGCTGAAGTCTGCCTCTGTCTTGCTTTATTTCCCTCAGATGTAGCATTCAAAGAGCATTGCCCCTACCGTGTTAGAGGAGTGCTGTTTACCCCTTTTAAATCCCTCTGAACATAAAGGCATTTATCAAAGCAGAGATGTCCCCTTTGCTTGGTACTCAGCTAAGACTTCATTTCCCTTAATGCTTTAGGGTAGGGATGTCTCTCTGAGCTCACTGGGATCAAGAGGAGTTGAGCCAGGCCCTTCCAAAGCCGAGGACAATACGCCGTGGCTCCCTGTGACAGAGGGGCTGCGGGAATGAGGTCCATGAGGACTTGGACGTGGCAGCAGGAGAGCAAGGCAGAGCAGCTACAGAGAACTGCACCGTTTTATCAGCGCACCCCACACAGGCCTGACAGATTTTTGTAGCTGAAAGAAGTTCAGTGATGTTCCTGCTCAAATAAGTGGTTGTTATCTTGGCAAGCCAGAGGCTCTGATCTGCTGCCTACACAGGGTGTGATATCAGATGAGAGGAGGATAAGGTTAGAGATCTAATAACTTGGAAAAGACTAAACCCTGGCAGTGACCCCACAAAGTGACCAGCTAGACCAGTAACCTCACCAAAGCCCCTGTCTTGATATCGGCCTAAAAAGTCAAGACTTGCAGTATCTATAAAGCCCCTAATTTGAAATCGAGGCACCTTTGAATTTCGCCTCTTAAGTAGATCCCAAAAGCGTGTTTTATGTATTATCCTGTAAATGTGAAATGACCCTTAGCTTCACAGGCTGCTTGCCTGGGGCTTTCCAGAGTGCCTGTTTGTTATGTTCATGATAACTGCGACGAATTTGCTGCTGCTGTTAGAGCTGCTGAGTGACATCTGAGTTAAAATGTAACATTTCTGGTGCCCTGAAGCCTGGGGAGCAGCGTTTATCACTCACACTTCCTGATGGTAATTTTGGGGGGGCAACTGTATGTATCAGATGAGTACCACGTAGCAGTGTCAGAACAGCACAAACAGGTGTTGCATTGATTCTTCTGGTCAGGCAGATTTTCGTGTTTCCTTGGGTCTGATTCTGCACATGTGCCAGCAGCAGCAGATTTGGGACATTTCACAGAAGCGAAACACTGCCCTTTCCTGATTAAACTTGGGAGTTAGTGAAGGTGGTCTTTCAGGTCACTTGGTTTGTAAAGGTGAAGAGGGTCAAAGAAGTGCCTTAGGAAGTTTCCCAATGATCTCCATCAAGCAGGTTTATTGTTCTGAGGGTTGGACACTCTCCCTGGCAGTCAGGGATTCTGGCTTTGTGGCTAAAGCCAGTACAAGTAGTTCATGTGTTCTTTCTCTGGCCATTATTTCCTGGCCTTGTGGTCCAGTTTTTTCCCTCACAGCTCTCTCCTCAGCTGCACATAATCTGCTCTGTGGTGGGCTGAGCAGGAAACTGCATCACTGAGATCAGCTAATTAAAAGTACTCTTTTTAAAGAGAAAAAAATAAGACTGCAATGTGCCAAAATCAGTTGTGACAGATGGCATCTGTTTTCCCTGCCCTTGCTTTTGTGTGCCTTTAGGAAGCCTCAGCAAGGTGAAGCCTCCAGAAAGAGAGGGAAATTGCTCCTTTTATTAGATAACTGTTGCTGCCCAAGGAGGGGTGGCTTGGGGGACTGCAGAGTGTGGCCAGACCCATCTACTTTTTACTCCTTGAGATTGAAGTCAGGAGCAGAGAGAAGCCAAAGGCTGTGCAGAGCAGCTCTGCTGAGAAAGTCATCAACTAATTAAAACCTAGAAACCAAGCAAGGGGTGAATTTTTGTTTCTGGTGTATAAATATTCTTGGTTTGAGTTTCCCACGTTTAAAAATCAAGTAATGTCATTATTCTTTGTTCTAGAAGTCCTGGGGCATTCTAGCTCTTTTTTAGAGAGCTTGCTATGAGAAGAGAGGCTAGGCAGGTGCATATCAGCTATAGCCAGATCTGTTATATTGAAACCACAGCCTTATTAAGTATCCTGTTTACTGAAATTAAAGCCAAAGTCTATTGGACATTTACTTATAAGTAATGCTCATCAAGTCTTTCCTGACAACTTTTTACCTTTGCATAAAAGTGTTTCTCTCTCCTAAAAGCTACACTTGCTTGTTGGCATTCCTCTCGTTCCTCCTGCTTGGCATTTGATCAGATGCTAGGCCTTTACATTTTATGTGTCTCTTTTGTCTGATGGGAAGGCACAGCCTAAAATGGGCTTCAAAAAAGGGTTGGCACCATTAAAAGACTTACTCTCAAGCCAGGCAAATCCCCAAACAGTGTTTCTAAGACAGACAGAAGAATTTCTGTATAATATTGATGACTGAATTTTCAGCCAAGCCACAGCATGGCTGGTTTTGTTATAAACCCACTTCAGAAGAAGGTCGATTAGAAGATGAAGAGTGGCAGAGTCTAATGCTTGCTTGGAATCCTGGAAGTTTTCTTAGGGCTTCCAAAGGAAGGCTCAACTGCTGTCAGAAATCAGCTGAAGGAACTCAAATGTAAGTAGCTATGGCACACAGGTCTGAAGACAACTTAGAAGTGTAGCCATTAAACAGTATAAACTTCAGTCAGGCACTGATGCTGGTAATAATGAGTCCTGTCCTTAAGGGGTGTTAGCACTGAACAAACTTCTACTAGAAGATCCTGTATATGATAGATCCTCTATTGTATTTAGTTTAGGTATTTTTAGCCCTAAACATGCTTTATATGTATCAACTCCTATCTTGAAGGGGATTAAAAATTGCGTGGGGGTCAGAAGAAAATTATGTATTTTTGCTGAGGACAAGTAATGACATAAGTTGGAATTTTTTGATGATTAAAAGACTGATACTTTGTGGGTACCTACACTACAAGAGAGATGATGAAACCATGCATAACAAAGTCAGGTAATCATTTGTCAGGAGACAACACAGTCTGCTAGCAAGGTAAGGATGATATAAAAATACAGTCTTTTCCTCTTCTATTTTGCAGGGGATGCGTGCAATTCTCTGCCTCTTTTCCTTCCTTCCCCATTCTATTCTTGCAAGGAGAGGGATCAGGGATAATCTGCCACTATCCAGAAGTGCTACTACTTATGAATCAAACTGATCAGTTAAAACAAGCTACAGGTTGGTTAAAAAAAAAAAGTCTTCTAAATTCCCTCCTGTGGATTCTCCTTCCAGAGGAATCTGTGTTTTCTACTTGTCCAGTTGTGGGCTGATTTCTGGCAAGCAATCTAAGCTGGTTTCCTGCAGTAAAAGAGAGTTGTCTGATGGTACTCAGGGTGCATCAACAGTTTTCATCAGGGTCAGAAAGCTATAATATCACAATTTCTTCATAGTAATCTTACCTCCTTTGCAGAGGGATTTTATTTAATAAGAGCTTTAGGACATGTACTATTTGTACTCTGTATTTCCTCCTAATACAGTGTGACAAGACTTATCAGAAGTTCCAGGCAGCACCCTCCTAGAAATAATTAATAATATTACTTCACACTAGGCAGTTCCTTCTTGCAGATTTCAGAAAGGTTTTTAAAAATAAGTAAAAATGTTAATATCCACATGTTACCCAGAGAGAAGTGAAGTAAAAGAGGTTCATTATGCAGTCATACAGCGTGTCAAGGGAAAGCAAGAGGCAGAATCAACATCACCTGGATGACTCTCTCCTGATCACTCTTGTTGGTTACAATGCTGGTGGCACATGATGTTTGTAGAACCCCTCCTCTCCTTCTCCTGGGCTATGGTTAGGGCTCAGTGCATTTCCAAATGTCAGATGGGGAGGTGGAAAGATTTGAAATTCCTGCTTGCACTTTGCTGTTTCCATTTCTGCTCATAATATCTCAGAGACCATCCAAGCTAAATCATGGATGATGAAGAATATGTGACATCTGACTACTGCAAGACCCTGACCAAGCAACTGATATGATGTCACTCGCTGGGATGTAATTTCCAATAGTCACATATCTTCTGTTTACTTTCCTCTCAGTGATTTACTGTGTAACAGCTCCCCACCATATATCTGTGGGAGCTTCCTCTGCTCACCTTGTTTTCTGCCTTTCAAGGTACTGCACTGCATGATGATAAGCTTCAGAGAAATGACTACTGTCGATAAACCCAGCCATCCATGCTCAGCATTGCATTCCCTAATTCCCAGGGGAGTGTCTTACCTGCAGGTGAATGCTGATGGCAGAATCCATTTAGAGAAATGGCTGGTGTTTGTCTGTTTATTTGCATATAGAAGTATCTGTAAAGCCTTCAGTTATTCCATTGCCTTGTTCTTTTCCTGACAACCATTCTCCTAGGAGACAACTATAAAAGCAAGCCTTAAAAAGCTTGTGAAGCACCTTAAGAATTTTTTTTCTTAAAAAAAAAAAAAGTTTCATTTTTTTACTATGTAAATAATAATAAGTGAGAAGGTGAGGAAGACTAGAACTGAAACCAGGAAAAAGAGATCGTTTAACTTTGCAGAGCATTTCAATATTTTGCTTTTGGCATTCTTTCTTTTTTTTTGGTATAAAAATATTTCATTTTCATTCTCTGTGAAAGAAAATAGAAATGTGGGTTCTGGGAGCCCTCTGTCACTAGCTGAGAAGTAGTCCACTCGTTTTTCCCCAGAGCCCTAAAATACTGAAGCCTCAGGAACAGTCACTCTGTCTTCTCAGGAGCCATTTGGTTAAATTTTCAGGGCACTGGTTGCTGTCCAGTGAACTCCCTTAGCACCGTGGCAGAGTTGAAATATCATCTCTGCTTCTCATTTAAAGTTCAGGAAAACAGTAAATTCTAGGTTAAAAAAAAAAAAAATATAATTTTTCAAACTTGCTACAGGATGATATGACCTTGTATATTTAGTTACGCCTTAAAACCAAAGTAGTGCTGCTTTACACCAGACTGTATAAACAGGCATTAATGGGGTCAAAAACTGCTTTTAGAGAAACTGCTCTGGCTGCAAAACAGAATGTCTTATCTAGGACCTCTAGACCAGTTCACACCAGCTCAAAGGATATATCAGGATGGGAGTGGGTAATAGGAGAGGGGGAATGAGTTGGGTCTGCAGAATGCAGTTATTTCTACTTTCTAGCACCTGAGTTCCTGCAGGAAAATGGAAAAACACTACAAGGTTGCTTTTGTTCCTCACTGCTTGGAGAAGGAGGAGAGGTATGGACTTCATTTCTAGCAAATATATAATTATTATTTTTAGGGAGATGACGGAAGAAGCTTTCACATCCTTCAGGGTATTCAGCTGACACCAAAGCCTTCCTACCTACATGCCTCTAATTTCTAATGTGTACAGAGGCAGGAAGATTATAATTTCAATAAAAGCTGCAGGCCTTTTTCTTCACTTTATTTCATCTATTTTAGATGTTTCTCACTTGCATGTGATTAAATTAATTAATGTCATGCAACGAAGTAAGCTAACCCTTGCTTTCCAGGCTGATTTCTGAGCATTATTTCCAGTTTGTGGTTGCTGAGGGCTTTAAGAGACACTGTGTTGTTGATGCCCATTATTTGCAATAGGTGCTTGAGAAATAAACTTCTTTTCCCAGTAGCCTTTTTTTCTAGCAGGTCCCCTTAGTCACTGTTATTAAGCACACAGATACCTTGTATTTCTAACAGAATTTACCATTTTAGTTTAAAAGTCTTGGGTTTTTTTATTTCCATCGATGTCACTGTAGCTCTAGGGAGAATGTTTGCTGCATGCCCCAGAAAAATATACTCGACAACAACAACAGCAACAACTATATTGACCTTTACTGTGTAAATATGGCTCTTTATTGTTTAGTAAATGGAATACTGGCTTTGAAAAAAGCTGTGGACTAGAGAGTAATTTACTCTGCAGACTAAATATTGTGAGGTAAGTCAAAGCAGGCATGAAGTAGAATGTGAATGTATGCTTTAGCCCTTTTCCTGGGTATCTTTTTCACTGAACTCAGTAAGACTGTGAATGCAAGACATTTTGCAAGGCACTGAAGGAATGCACTCAGTTCATGACAAAGTAGGGCGGCTCATCCCAGCTGGCAGGCATAGATATTCCAGTCTGGAGATGTTTTGGCTGGTTTGAAGGTCATTGAGTTCTCTCTTGGCAGGGAGAAAAAAAGCACTTTTGGAATATTTTTGTGATTGTGAGGGAACAACAAGCTGCAGAAGCTGCAGTTTACAGGGCAGAAGTCCTGCAAGTACCAGGACAGTCCTTTGACCCTAATAATTTGGAATTTTCAGCCTGGTTTTTAGCCCTAGTGGAGAGTTGCTGAGACACATAGATGGTGACATTGCAGCAAATAGTAGCAAAGACTTGCAGTATAAAATCACATTTCAGGTTAAAAAAAACCCAACCCAAACACATAAAAATAATAGTAACTACGAATATCAGTTTGTGGTCTTATATTCACATTATAGGATTTACTGCTTTGTCATTTTGTCAGCAGTCTTGACTTCCACATCTTTCTGTGCCATTCTTAGCCAGGAGTAGCTTACCAGCAGCAGTACCTGTTGGCAGCACCTGCTATCAGCGCCCAGCACTGTGTTTGTTAACCATGGAACAGAATCACACGTGGTAAGGAACAGATGAGCTGACCAGCAAGATTTGCTGGGGATTTAATTAATGTTTATTTATTTTATTTTCATATTTATCCAACCAGCTGTGCAGTCACATCCATTTAGTCAATAAGTGAGACGATGTTTAACTTTTGGTCACTAAACATATATAGCCCAGCTTATACCACTCTAACCAAGTTTCTTGCTCTTCTCACTGTGCTTATGATTATTATCAGTCTAAAGTATGCTACAAGTCAAGCAGAATTTAAATACAAAGAAAGGAAACTACATTCTGAAAGTTAGCCAAAGTCTGAGAGTGAGAACATCCAACCCAGTTCCTCACTCAGCATCTAAGCGTGTAATGATTTTGTCCTGTGGCAAGAGTGTGGAGAATCACTTTCAAAGGGTTTGCAAGTATACTTGTGAAATACTTCTTTTTTTCCAACTAAGAAATGTCTATACAGGGATTATACTGCAATCTGCAGGAGATACAAAAATTTGCCGGCCAAACATCAGCCAAACCCGGGAGGATCTGTTGATCCAGAGGCTTGATCTGAAGGAGGTTAGTTTTCAGCCAGCAGTAGGAATATTTGGTAAGATGCTTCTAGCTGGGAGCTAATTAGAGGCTGCTGAGCCTGCAAGGGTCTTTCTGTGGCGAATACAGCCCATCTCATGCCACCATCGCACTTCGGCACTCCTGTCGCACGCTCCTGCACCTCGGAGGGGTCTCTCACATCTGGTTGAGCTGTGGGAAGGCTGAAGGCATTTTCCTTCAGCTGTGCTTTTCAGTCTCAAGTATCAGGTATGAGCCCCGCCACACTCCTCACTGCTGCCTCGTTTATTGCTTCCCCTGCTGGGTTATGATGGCAAAGAAAGGGCAGCTTGGTGGGAGAAGGCAACGCTGCTGCAGGGAGTTTGTATGTGGGGGCATGCAAGCTGACACAGTAACCCTCGTGAGAGGAGCAATATCTGACATATACAGCTGTGCTTATGTTGGATCCTGAGCCACTAGCAAGCTCAAATGTGATTTACACTCAGTGCTCACACTGCCGGTTCTGAGACATCAGTGGCCACTTCTCCCGTAAGTTTGTCCCACAGGTTTGTGACATCAAGGCACCCTGGAAGGAGCGTGGGCTGAGGTCTCTGCTAAACACTGGGAGTCCTGGAATTGCTGCATGGCAGTGAGAGGGATTACAACACACCCAGACCGTGGGACATGATGACTTTCAGGGAGTGCTGGGGATAGCACTGCCCCAGCACTTTTTCTTTCTACCTCAGCTGAAGCCAGAAAGCGTGTCTTGCTTGTGTCTGAGCAGCCCAGATGGTGAGGCAATTTGGGCACAGATTCAAAATGCAGTTTAGGAGAACCTTACACAGTTTATGGCTTTGAAAGAGGAGAGTTAAGAAAACACAGCTGAATAGAAGCTTTGCAAAAAAAAAAAAAAAAGAAAATTATTTGTAAGACACATGAATGGCACTGTGTGGTTTTAGTTTAGGAGTTAATATGGGACAGAAAGTGAGAACTCCAGTTAAGTTGCATTCACTTTGCAGACAGCTCTTGCTTAGTCACAGCTTGGAGTTTTAGTAGACACCAATGCTGCTAAGGATTTCTGGAAATAAATAGAACCTAACTGCAATACTTTGAAGTCTGACCTAACTTTGAAAATGCAATTCCCTTCAGCAGGTTGTATTACACACCAATAACATCTGCAAACGTTTCCAGTAAGAGGTTTGAAATGGCTTTACTCATCACTTGAACAGCTCTGACAATAGTCAAATGGTATGCATCAGGTAAATTATTCAAGATATTCCTTGTCAAATTTCTTTTGTGTCCTCCATGCAATTTTTTAATTATTGATTTGCCAGCTCTAGCTAGTTTGGTGGCCCAGTGTTTCATAAGCACTGAGAGAGAGCTGCTTTGTGCAAACACCAGTGGCCATCATAACCATTCAGTTTACAGCCAGTCAGCGCCTGTGAAAACTGCAGATTAAAGACAATCTGTTCTTGCATATCTGGAACAGCAGGAATTGACTCGATAGGTGGTTGAACAGCTCTGAGCAACACTAAACTGTAATGAGTTTGTTTTGCTGGAAAGAGATGAAGGCTCAGGGCTACATCCACAAAGAACATCCACAGAGCAGAAACTTATAGGAACAACATGAACTACCCAGAGACAGAGTGGGATTTGTGTGCATGTGTGTGTTTCCTTCTTTAGTACTGTCTCTTTATCACACAAAAACACTTATTATTTGAGCTGTTTTGGGAATATGCTGTATGCATTTTCCTTAAGTATTTTCTGTGGACTGGCTTTTGCCAAGTCCAGTTGCTTTTTTTTTTACTAAACCCTTTTGAATGTGAAATGCTTTACTAGTGTCTTCCTTTTTCTTGCCTTGCACATCCATTGATTTTAAATTTGGGGCTTTTCCTGGTGAGGGCATTAAATTTTACAGAATTTTTGCAGGATAACTTGCTCAACAGGCCGTATGAGAGGAAACAGCACTGCAGTTTTTAAATGAGATACATTTGAAATTTGTGTGCACATGATGTTCAACTCAATATTTTTTTAATTATAGTAAATATAAGCAATATTTAAAACATAATTTTATTTAATCCCAATTTTGTTTTATTTTTTCCTTCCTATTTTTGTGAGGTTTAGTTGGTTAGGCAAGTGTATTTCCAGCTCTACAAAACTGAGTTGAAAAAGACAGAAAAAGCACTTCCCAGTGGAAAAAGAGAGGACTGACTACCCATCCTGCAAAGGTTGGGGCAACAGCAGAGAAAACCTGGGCCCTTGAGGCTTAGAGCCACCAGCAAGGAAGGTTGGAGGCAACAGCTCTTTCCACCATTTGTAGACAGAGCAGTGGGAAAAGAGGCTCCCAAAACCCAGTGGTGTCCCCCACATTTCAAGTGAAAAGGAGCAAATTCCCCCCCCCCTTAAGGGAGTCCACTGTTTAAAAAAAAAAAAAAAAAAAAAAAAAAAAAAGTTTAGATGTTTTTTAAAGAACTTCTTCAGAGTTAAAATTAAAATGAACAGGATAAGGTTTTGTCTTATTATGTGATTCCTAGCAGCCTTATAACAAGCCTCTTAGAAACTGTACATGAAAAAGACCTAGACAGTCTACAAGTTAATTAAACTTTGCTCTAGATTCTAACTTAACAGAGAAATAAGCTGCTAGATTTTTTTCTAATTAAGCATAATTTTTACATTTTACTTATGCAAACCACATTATCATATGCAAGCATCTGAGACTCTTTCCTCAACTCAAAATATTAAAATTTCAATTATAGCAATATTTTAACTTAGTAACACTAAATCCCAAACCAGTCATAGATTTATGTTAATAATTATGAAATTCCAGGCATTTAACATTATTAGGAGTACGACGTGTAAAAGCTTTAGTATTTTATGGATGTTTAGAAGACAAGCGACTATGTTGCTCTTCCATTAATATTTTAACACGAAATCATGGTTTTTTTCTTAATATTAACATGTCCTACACAAAACAAAATAATTAGTGAGGTTTCATGTGAATGTACATGATCTTGGTTTAACCAACTTTGCTTAACTTACACGACATTTGTGTTGTTTTATAACTATGGCCATAAGAAAATCTAATTAGCACTTATTTCTGTTGGGTTCTGTTTTGCTGAATTATTTTGTACTTCAGTGCAGAGTAAAAGAAAGTTGTCTCCACATTGCAAATAGATTATGGGGCTTTAATGTAAAAATTCTTCATAGTGGGATTTCATTCCGTGCTGGTCAAACAGAGATTGTGTGGAAGGAATGTTTTTAATTCCCTGTATCTTATGGACTTCATTTCTTTCTGACTTTGGTGTCTATGCTAAGTTGTTGTCTTTCTCCCTTTGGAATAAACATGTGCAAATGAACAGAGGTAAATTAGCTGCCTGGAAAACTGGTATTTCAAAGAGAAGAAACCCAATATGTTTAGTAGATCAGTGTGAGACTTCAGAGTTTTCCATTAAGCAGCTTCACTAATCATCATCCTTTTTAAAACTCTGAGCAGAAGTTCAGCAGAAACTGGATATTAATGCCTTTACTGGGCTGCTTTAGTTTTGCACTTGTGACACCACCATAGAGAAGGAATTGGAGGAAGAACAGAAAAGCAGTGGGAAAATCTGGCCCACAATGAATGCCTGAAAGTTTTTCCCTTAAAACTGTGGCCTCGGTGCATGAAGACATAGAACAACTTTCTGCAGAGTAATCCCACTCTGCTCTCATCAAAGTGGGATAACAAATCCAGAGCCCATGCCTTGAACCCCGTCAGTGGGCAGTGCCAGCAGGGAGCTGAGCAGGAAGACAGTGTGTTCTCCACTACCTGTGTTGCTAAGCAGATGGATTGCTTTATTTCCCACCAGTTGGCACAAAGAGTACTGGCAGCTCAGGGTAAATGCAGCATCACTTTCAAGCTCAGCAATGCCTACAACATCTCCCCAGTTCCAGAGGAGGAAAGCAGGATCCAGAATCAGCAGCATCCGAGATAGGTGAATAAGGTAACCAACCCTCATCCTAAACATGTCAAAATGGACACTGAAATAAGTCTGTTAGATAGATGTGCTGTAGCTGGAGGTATAGTGAGCTATAGTAATTCAGGTAGATGATGAACCATGGCATTTTTCAGTCCATTTCCAAACATGGTAGATAATTACTTCATTTCCAACCTTTAGATAGCCACTGAGGGAATCCACAGTGAGTGTAGCCCCTGGGTGAAGCGCGATCACCTTTAAAATGCACTTTAAGTGTAGCTGCTGCAAAGTGCTTCAGTGCACAGTAACATTTTCACTGGGTGTCAGAATCAAGTGACTGAAAAGCAGGATGGGCGCTGTGAAGGACAAAGGTAACGTTATATTCCTTACATTTTTTTGGCACATTGCCACTATTTCATTTGCAGCTTTAAGGGGAGTAGAGCTACATTTTCTGCATATTTAAATGCAGAACACGTTAAAATGCAGGCTAAAGAGAGCTACTCTATGCTTATTAAATGTAACTGGGGTTTTGAAATATTTATTGTGAAATGTAAGAGAATATTATTAAAAGTATCCATTTGTATGCCATGGGCAATTAACAATAATTATTTTCTTAGTGGTCAGTTAAAATCTAGCTGACATAAAGAAGAAATTTTATACATATTTAAATTGAAAGTGTATTAAAACATATTTTGAAAATGACCCAATTTGACATATAGCTATATCTGTAAATAGCTATTAAAGTTTTGCCTAAATTATCTAAGCTTAAGGAGATACTATCTGTTCAATAAATGCTTGGTTTAATAATAATAATTTTAAAAAAAGAAAAAAGCTATAGTGTCCTACTAGAAAAACAGTTCTGCTGACCACAAAAGGCAGCTAGGAGAGCTTCATGATACAACCCAATTTTATTCTATTTGAGAAAAGGACTCAGCAGTATAAAAAGCCCAATCACAGAGCAAAACAAACTGCATGACTCAGGAAACTTCCTAAGAGCTCAATTCTCACTGTTTCACAAAAACCCCATCTTCTGTCATGTCTGGACAGCTGTTCTCGATATCAACAGGGGAGAGAAGCAGTTTTGTTCTTCTATTAGTTCTTTCTCATCAGTGTTTTCAGCATCCAAGCAAATTGCTTCATTAGAGTAACCTCAGGACTTTTGACACTTCATCCTCTCGTAGCCTGGGATTTGTCAGGTCACTCAGATCTCCTGCTCCTGTGTCTGGTCCGAGCGTGCCTGTTGCCCCAGGAGCCAAGAAGATGGTGATAACAGGAATTGATTTGGTGACTGCCTTAGCCTTTACCCAGGGAGATGAACAGAGAGGCTGTTTTGACTCTGATAGTTTTGCTCATGGGATAATTGCTCAAAGTCTACTGAATCTGAATTTGAGTTGTCAGACTCTGTTTCCTGCTGAATGAAACTTTAAGTTGGTATTTTCTTTTATGTCTTAGTACCATCTCAGTCACGATAGTTGTGTAATAACATGTAGAAATGTTCAATTCTAAAAGATCCAAAACCAAAACTGATTTACTGAACTATCCATTTTCCCAGCTCTGATTAAGGGAACACATCCAATTACACAAGTATATTATTAATGTTCATCTGTAGTGTAGTAGAATTAAAATTGCAATGCCTCCCAATCACAGCCTAAACCGTGCAGTAATCAAGCATGAATTTAGCAAGTTCATTTTTCCATTATGCTGTTTTCAACACAAAGTTACCATATTAGCATATGGTACCATAACATTGCAGTTCAAGCTACGAGGAGGAAATCCTGTGCCACGGGGGTGGTGAGACACCGGCACAGGTTGCCCAGGGAGTTGTTGGTTGCCCCATCCCCAGGAACATTCAAGGTCAGGCTGGTCGGGGCTCTGAGCAACCTGATCTAGTTGAAGATGTCCCTGCTCGTTGCAGGGATGAGCTTTCAAAACAGAGTGTTTGATGGTTCTGTGACGGGCGAAGGAAAGGCAATTTGTGTAGTGTACAAATGGAGGTCACCTTTAAGATGCCGTGATTTGTGCTTGGGACTGCACTTATCTTTAATCAGTTTTAAAAGGGAAGATAACAGGATGTGACTGAAAGTCCCTAAACGGTAGCACTTACTGAAATGAAGAGCAGAAACAGCCTATTTAAAAAGCTCACTATTTTAAGTTTCTAATGTTTCTAATGCTGTCTCCTTCTTTACTCTTGCCCTTGCAGGCCATGTCAAAACTACCATTCTATCACTGTACTGAGTTCAAATCTACAGTACTGTGTCCAGGAGCCTAACTCTGTCAAATTCAGGCTACTCTTTTAAGTATGTGCTTCTGCAGAAGGGGAAAAAGTGAGGGATTTTTTTGATTTCCTCTTTTTCTATGGGGCAAAGAAAAAAAATCAATATAAAGTGATGAATTGTAAGTCACAGAAAGGCTTAAAAGGTTTATCTTTGGGGAAAAAAATAGTGTCCTTTGCAGTGTGCCAAGGTTTAAAAGCAATTATTTATCGTTATATAACTTCCTTTTTTCCTCCTTTTTGTTCCTAACTCGATTCATCTTTTTTTTTCCCGCTTCACTCATTTAGATAAAAATAGGCAAAACTGTGAAAACAATCCATCCTCTATCTGTCATTCATGCTTTCATGATATGATTGCATTGGTAATTTTACCTACTGTGAAATTTTTGGTTTTAGCTAAGATTAACTAGGCTTCAAAGTACTTTCAATGCTAATAATACAGACTGTCCTTATATAAGCAATCTGCTCCTTTGTGAGGATTTTTGCATTACAATTTTGTGATAATATAGGTCTGTTTTTCTCTGAATCACACTTGAATTTTGCCATCTCTGCAGAATCTTTTCCCTAGTGGCAACCACACACAAAACAGAGGTATGGTCACAATTCACACCTGTATGGTATGGTCACACCTGTGTGTGAGGCAAGAAGCATTACCCTCATACAGAATCTCTGGCTAAAAGCCAGTGCAAAACTAAGCCTGCAATGCTTTACTTAATAGGAGGGGAAAAAAAAAAAAAAAAAAGAGAGAAAAAAAAAAGAAAACAACAAAAATTTTAAAAAATGATGGGTTTTGTACTTAATGGACTAAATTTCACTCTACTGGGAAAAAGGAAACACAAAGTCTGTTTTTACTTCTACATTGTGCTACTAGACCATGACTGTTCCCTTGGAGTTTATTCACTATGTCACTTGCTAATGTTGGCTTAAAAAAACCCAAACACAGGCAGGTGTTAAACCATTAAGTACTAAGTGAAGACATGCCAGATTGCATAACTAATGGCACTGTAAATTGAAAATAATAAGTTAGGGAATGTAAGTTTATATTTTAGGCCTTTGCAAAAGCAGACTTTGACTTACTAAACACTAATGAGTACTTATGGGCTCATATATTGTTGAGTATTTTTACAACCATGAATATGCCTCATGAACTACAAAGAAGATCTTGTGGGTATTTTACTGGAAAATAGCAGCTGGATGTGAGAAATTTGGTATCTGAAAAGAAATATTTTTAAAAAATATTACCTTATAATTAAACCTACAGTAGTGTCCCACGGTTTCATTAGAATAAGGTGAAACAGTTCAGGCAAAACAAAAGCTGTGGAGAGTTTTTTTATATCATTTTCTGAAATTAATTTTTTTAGGTCTTCCAGTTGCTGTTTGGGTTGGTTTCTTTGTTTCCAGAGGAAGCAGGCAGGAGTGTCCTTCTGCTCCTGAGAGATGTAATGGCAATTGTTCCCCACTCTGACTGTGAGTCTGAACCACCTGTCCTGTGGCAGTAGGATTCCCTCCCACTCTCTGGTCACTGGAGCAGCTGCTGCCTGAACCCCCTCTAGAACCTGTAACTCTTTTTATCCTACACTAGCTGCTGCTAGGAATTAAATTGTAGAGGGGAAAAGATGGGGGAAGCAGTGTAAATGGGTGCTCCTCATTCCCTCCATCAGTAACCACAAGTTCTTTCAGAAGCATTTATCCCATGAGCAAGCGGAGTTTAGCAGATGGACACAGGCAGCTGCATGAGTGACAGTGAAAAGCAGGACATGATGAGTGTCACTGGTTCTTAGTGTGAGGGTGGGACAGTGGATTTAGCCAGCCATCAGTACCAGTCTGTTTCAGAGAGGCCAAACAATTGTGAGTTATGAAGGTCTTTTATGCCAACAGAAAAGTTATTATTTCATCAAAAACACAGCCGTGGAATGTTTAATGGTGATGGAAAAGATGTCTGGGTGGGGTTATTTTCATTTGCTAGTTTGGATTTAGTTTTTATTTCTTTAAGGGAAATTTTGACAGATAGGAAAAGTCCAGAAAAACTAAGATTTTAGGGATTTTTTTTACATCTTCCAAGAAGATCCCAAAACTTTCATTAGATTCTGGCATTTTCTCAAAAATATTTGTTTGCTTGGAATTAATTTTACTGAGACAAGTTACAGATGGAATAATTTTTAATAATTTTTTATGAACTCAGTGTAACACTGAGAAACTTGTTGTGGCTCAGCTCCTCAGCAGGTCTGAAAAACACTCCTCTGACTTCAAGTAATATGATCCAGCATCATTTATATCAGTGAAAAAAGGCTGATTTATGCCATTCAAAAAAACCCCTGTGATCCTGAGACAGAGATGAAATAGGAGCATGATATATAACTGATACCTAGAGCTAAGTAAAATCCTGAGCACAAGGTTGTGACTGTAGATTGTTTTAGCTTTCTTACTAAACTGCTTTGGTTTTTTTAAGGATACTTTAAGCACTTCTGAGTGGTTCCTGAAGAAACAAACGATGAACACAATTAATGCGTGGGTTTTGACCCACTATGGCAGGAACTATAAAGAAAGGCTTGTGTCTAGATTCAGCCATGATTAATGACTCAAAAAAATGATTAAGGAGGGAGTAAGATCAGTCACAACAAAGACTGCAGTTAAGGTATTGTCTCAAATTCAAAGGCCTGAATACCTGAATAAGAATTTATACTTCGGGCAAGAGAGCCTATCAATTTACTTCTTAATTTATTTTGGTACATGATTTTGCGCATGTTGTCACAATTTCCTAGCATTATCTGGACACTGGTGGTGAGTTTTCAAACTCTGCTTAACAGTGGTGCTTTTGACTAATCATTCCAGAAAACAAGAACTCCAGCCCCTAAGTGCAGGAAGTAGTCGGGGAATGAGAGTTATTAAATTCTTTGCTCCTACCTTTGTGTTTGCCATTACAGGATTACTTTTTGTCTGGTACACATAAAGAAAATTATATAAAAGTTGAATTTGTAGATGCTCATAAAAGTTCACACTGCCTTTGTTATGGGGATACCAAAACTTTAATTCACACATCTCTTCAGTCCTGAGGGTTACTGACAAAACCCAACTCATCAGACTGAAATAGCCCTGTAGGAACATACATATTTATCCACCAGAGAGTGTACTGGGTAGTTTTGCTGCTCTAAGTCCCACTGTCCCATGGGATTACACTAATAGAGATGTAATATTCTTTCTTCCTTGAATATGAAAACTGTAAAACCTATCACCAGCACAGATTAATAATATGATTTCCTGAAAGATTCATTGCAGAATAGGTGGAAAAATACATTTGTGTTCCAACCACAAACAAGCATGTTGTTTTTCAGCAAGATAAACCATAGATTCTACTACACTGTGGGATCTGTATAGGATCCACATGTTAAATTTGATAAAGCCTGACTAGTGAGGAAGTTAGATTGTCTGGTGTGTTGAAATGCCCTATAGTGTTAATTACTGTGCTGAATATGAGCCTTATTAAAAGTAAGATTACAATTGGGGGAAAAAATGAATTTTAAATATTCATATTTGATTTCTTTTGGTTGTTTTTTTCCCCCCCCTCAAAATTGGTAGTCTGCAAATTGCTGCTAAAATGCTGCATGGGAGAAGAATATATGTGTTTAAAGGTCATAGAAAGACTTAGGATAGTTTAGGTAAGTAGTCAAACAGCTAAGAGACATAAGACTGTAGGAATCAGGTGTTCAAGTGCTCCAAAAGCTGCTTATTATCCATATTTCATTGTTTAAGCCCAAGAAGGGGCTTCTCAAGCAGATGCTGCGTTGTTCCAGGGTTTCACCAGGTCTATAACGATGTCAAACACATTTTTATGTTCTGTTAGGTCCACTGTTCTGCTCATGCAGCCCTCCTGGTGAGCAGTTCTTGTTCAGATGTGCTTCTAAAATTATGGTATGTTTTTAACTTTAAAGAAAACTCACAGGCCTCATAGGATCTCACTGCGGATTTTGTAACATTATATTTTCTGATTTTATGGACAGGCTTCATCCTGACGATAATTCTAATTTGTTTTTTAAAAAATATTTACCACATTTCACTTTTTCTTTTTAATTTTATTTTCTGTAAGAGTCAGAGATTTGCATGTATGCAAGTAGATAATTTTGTTTGACACAGGTTTCTCAAAATGAAGATCAATAGTATTTTTTATTTTTTTGTCCATAAAGAAAGATATTTAGGGATAAATTTTGGATATTTCCAGGATAAAAACAAGTTAGCTGCTATCAGTCTTTACCCTTCTCACTCCTCTTGCACAGGCTCTGCAAGAATCTTACTGATATCTCTATCTGTTCTTTCATGGGTGATAATTACAGAAGCAATGGAAAAGATGTAGAAACAATGAACAGGCATCAACTTGGATTGCACTGCTGGCAAAGCAGCAAGACAGTTTACAGGACATGAAGAGGAAAGTGCACCTGCTAAATGAGGGCCAGAACTATGCAGAGCTAAGTAAGTGAAGATGAGCACAAAAGAAGGAGTTAAAAGTGAATTTACAGATATTTACTCCATTGTTTTGGGGCTTGCTCCTTACTTTATTTTTTTTTCTAAGTACATCCTTCCACAGCCCTTGGTAGGTCTAAGTGTCAACCACAGCCAACCATACGGATCTGTGCAGAATAACTTGTGGGAGAATGGTTTGTGACCCCCTTATAATTAAAATGGAACTTAGAGCTGAATGTGTTTTTTTCCACTTGTGGCAATGCTATGCAGAGACACTCTTAAATTTAACTTTGCTAAATGTTATGCAAATTCAGGGCATTTTAACTTTCGCAGTCTGGAATAAAAGAGCTGTGCTTTACTTTAAACACACATTTTGCATAATAATATTAAGTTCCAAATATTATCTTAAAATGCAAAATGTATAAATCTACGTGGCTGCAAGAGCATAAGCAGAACTTATTACTCTGTTAAAATGAAAGCATAATCCCAGCAGCATACAGCATCTCTATATTAATCAAGCCCACTGATAGCTTTGTTTCAGGAAAAAGAAGTTAAAGTTAACTTTTTTTGCTTTAATTTATGAAGTATGAGGCTATATTAAGCAATAATGCACTCCAGAAGACAGCATCTAATACATGAAGAGGTTCACATTTTTATCCTACCAGGCTAAAAGAAAAGCCATAAAATTTTCAAATTTATAACGCTGCAGCAGAGATAAACTCCTAAAATCATAATTTAGCCGTTTCTCTGTCAGTAAAAAAAAAAAAAAAAAAAAAAAAAAAAAAAAAAAAAGCAGTTACATTTCAGTAATCAGATCCTAGTTCCTAATTTTTCCCCCTTAAAAAATGAAAACCTCAAAGTTTTCTTTTGTGAGCAGACAAATTTCCATTAGTGTAAGGAAAGACACAGAGGATAAGCACAATGACTATTCACCAGCTCCTTCTCGTGGCTCTATCCAATGTGGAATTAGGCAGTGGCAGGGCTGGGGGATGCTCCTAAGTGGTGCTGAGAAAAGTAGGAAAGCAGTTGTTTACTTAAAGAAAGAAAAATTATTACTTACTTCCCCCACTCCCCACTTGTTCAGCCTAGAAAAAGCTACATGGAGACCTTATAGCAGCCTTCCAGTAACTAAAGGGGGGCCTACAAAAGTTCTGGAGAGAGACTTTTGACAAGGGCATGTACTGATAGAACAAGATGTAATGGTTTTAAACTGAAAGAGGGTAGGTTTAGATTATATGTTAGGAAGAAATTCATAGAATCATCAAATCATAGGATCAGCTGGGTTGGAAAGGACCACTGAGATCATCAAGTCCAGCCCTTGATCCACTACCACCATGGTTACCAGACCATGGCACTGATGCCACATCCAGTCTCAACTTAAAAACCTCGAGGGAAAGAGAATCCACCACCTCCCTGGGCAGCCCATTCCAATGTCTGATTACTTTCTCTGTAAAGAATTTCTTCCTAATATCCAAAAAAAAACCCTCCCCTGGCAAAGCTTAAGCCCATGCCCTCTTGTCTTACTGATGATTGCCTGGGAGAAGAGACCGACCCCCACCTGGCTACACCCTCCTCTCAGGGAGTTGTAGAGAGTGATGAGGTCTCCCCTGAGCCTCCTCTTCTCCAGACTAAACAACCCCAGCTCCCTCAGCCTCTCCTCACAGGACTTGTGCTCATCCCTTCCCCAGCCTGGTTTCTCTTCTCTGGACCTGCTCCAGCCCCTCCATGTCCTTCCTGAACTGAGGGGTCCAGAACTGGACACAGCACTCCAGGTGTGGCCTCACCGGCGCTGAGTACAGGGGAAGGATCACTGCCCTGCTCCTGCTGCCCACACCATTCCTGATCCAGGCCAGGATCCATTGGCCATCTTGGCCCCCCCGGGCACACTCTGGCTCATGTTCAGCCTCCTGTCAATCAGCACCCCCAGATCCCTTTCTGCCTGGCTGCTCTCCAGCCACTCTGTGCCAGCCTGTAGCGCTGCAGGGGTTGTTGTGGCCAAAGTGGACCCAGCACGTGGCCTTGTTGAAGCTCATCCTGTTGGAATCAGCCCAACTCTCCAGCCTATCCAGGTCCCTCTGCAGAGCCCTCCTGCCCTCCAGCTGATCAACATGTTCCCCCAACTTGGTGTCATCTGCAGATTCACTAATGGTGGACTCAATCCCCTCATCCAGATCATCAGTAAAGATGTTAAACAGGACTGGGCCCAACACTGATCCCTGGGGGACACAACTGGTGACTGGCTCCCAGCTGGATGCAGCCCCGTTCACCAGCACTGTCTGGGCCCAGCCATCCAGCCAGTTCCTAACCCAGCACAGAGTGCCCTGTCCAAGCCATGGGCTTCTTTACTGTCAAGGTGGTGACACTGGAACAGGCTGTCCAGAGAAGATGTGGATGCCCCATCCCTGAAAGTGTTCAAGGCCAAGCTGGATGGGCCTTTGACCAACCTGGTCTAGTGGAAGGTGTCCCTGCCCATGGCAAAGGGCGTGGAACTAGGAACTCTTTAAGGTCCCATCCAACCCAAACCATTCTATGAATATAATTAATGATGACTGTTTTGACATGTCCATAGTTCAAGAGCTGTATTTTCGAAGATGTTTTAGCTTTTATTCACAAAACTTTTTCTCAGTAGTGTTTCCTGCATCATCTGTTGAAATCCATGGCACTTGTTTTACTACTGTTCCAACAAATGTAGACAATTCACCTATGTGCTTAACTCCATGTTTGGGTGCTTAAAAACTTCTGGGAATATAATCCTAAATTACTTGTCTGCAATAACAGAAGATCTTATGACAGACTGCCATTATTTACCTGCACTCACAAACATAATCTGTTCCCTACCCACCAGAACATCCTTTAAAAATCTACTGAATAAATCACTTGTGCGTAAATAATTACATGTTCAGGTTGTAAACCATTAAGGTTCGTTGATTTATTACAAACCTTTAGAATATGATGCTCTGGTTTTGTAAACATTCCCAGGCATGTCAAGAAGCAATGCTTCTGGCAGAGAAACAAGGCGGAGAAATGGTATTTCCATGGTTTTATCTTTTTCACCAGGTTCTGCAAAGTATATGTCCACATGAATAATGATGTCCTGTTCCTCACAAAATGTTTAGGCATGTTGTTTTCCCTAACTGAAGGAAGCATAAAAAGACAAAATTCTTTATACTGGTACTTTGATAATAGCAGTGGGAAAAGCTAAAGTGATTGTGTTCTGCTCTCTTATGCAAAGTCACGTGGTGCCATAAATACTTAAAAGTTTCTAAAACCAAATGGCAAAAACTTATGTTAAAAGCTCGTGGATTTTCCAGTTCACTGTACAGATTCTTCTCACAGAAAAAAATTACTTAGTCCCTACTGGCTTTTTAAAGCTGTTATCACTGCCATAAATGGTTTGACTATATTTAAAGTTAATATATGTCTCTCATGTGTGAATATTATCTTTTCAGAAGAAGAAAAATGGGGAAATAAAAAACATGATTGCTTAAAATGTTGTATTAATCAACTCAAAGTTTTAGACTCTATAGCACATTTGCAATATGATACAATTTATTGTTAGTGTGTTCTGTCACCTATTGGTCACTAATTTTGAAGTGAATTTTTGGCAAGTATTTGTAGGAAATCAGGGCTTTTCACTTGTTGTTTTGCAATGTGCATGAAACTTTTTTTTGGAGGGGTGTGGTTTCTTAATGTTTTTTTGTGTGATGCAGTGCCTGTAACATGGCTGCAACATCAGATTGAACAGACCTGCCTAGTTACTGTTTTCATGCGATAATAAGCATGTTGTAAGCCATGCAAAAAGGGGAAAGGAGAATTTCTGTCTTCTCTGTGATCACTCAGAAAAGTAATTTCTAGCAAGATTGACTGAAAAGATTGTTTGATAAGAGGGTTTTCCTCCCACACTACATCTGTTCTGGTTATCAGTGCATGTATCAGTATCCAGGCCAACACTTTGGATAGACCTAGTTTAAGTTTGATTTCTGATTCTCCAAACTATTCTGGACTTGTAATCTTAAACCTAGACCAGTAAACTCCAACCTAAATGTCTCAAAATTCCAAGCTGTATTCCCCTCTTTCCTGAGAATGAAGTAGGAAGTTAGAAATTCAGCTAAAGCTCTTTTGGCTTTCTTTGTTTATGATACATAAGCAAGTAGAATTGCTTTGTTTTGTTTGGTTTTTTTATTTATTTCTTGGTTGCTCACTGTGGTGGGTTAACCTTGACAAGGAGGCAACTGCCTTCCCAGCTGCTCTCTTGCTTCCTCTCCTTTGTGGTGCAGAGAAGAAAATAGGATGACCATACTCTACCATCCACCTACTACTCTGTGGTATCCACTTCTCTTAAAACATTTCCTAAAACCTCAAAGTAAAGTTTCTGCAAAGGCTCAGGAAAAGTTCAAGTCTGAAAAGGTGATCTCAGATGCAATTTTCACCTGTAGCATTTAATCTTTAATCCCCTGAGCCCTGTATTTAGGGAGAGTAAGTGTGGGCAAGAAATCTAAAAACCTACAAAGAGTGGAGTGCTAGAACAGAAATATATGGGGAATATGTTTCTGTTTTGTTGTTGCTGAATATGGAGAAATAGGAGAGAATATAGGACAGGATATAGAGTAATTTTTTCCTACACTTTAGACAGAACTATGTGCTTAACAGGTATCAGTTTGGGCAACATAATAAGGAATTAGATCTCTTTCCTTGGACTATCTGGCAGAGGAATGTGTTTAACTTATGTTGTCAAGGTAACACCAGCAGCACTTGCAGGCCCCTCAAGTGCTTTATTTTCCACTCTTTAATATTTGCCTGATTTGGTGAGCAGAGTTGCACACCCCTCAGAGTGTTTCCAAGGGCCAGTGGGTCATTGCTAAAATCTACCCATTAGACCCCTCTCCTGCTTTGAGGTGATCTTGTAGCTACTGGAGAAAACATCCTTACTTTTTTTTTTTTTTTTTTCCAAGTATGACAGGTTTGAAAAGCCCTGTCTAAAATAATTTTTACAAAGTTTGCTGGATGCCTGCAACACACTTTGAAGGGTGGGGAAGAAAGAACCCATTTTTTTTGTGGCTTTAATTCTACCTCTCTTGCTTTCTACCATGAGCAGGATGCTGTGGGGCTGGACACCACACAGAACACATGATTAGGTTTTGAAACACTTCTTTGTAATGCAAGGGGCTCTGCACACACCAAAGTTTTGCTGATAGAGCTGTAGAAATAAATTCATAAATATTCTGTTTGTTAGTGCACTAATTCCCTCTCTGGCTCTTTGCTGCACATTAAACAATATGTGTCCATCAATTAGTTGCAAAAATACATTGGCAAATTTATTATCTTTCTGGACCAGTGTCTTTACATTTTTCATCAGAACAGTTGCAATCCCCACACTGGATTTCACAGTATGGTGACTGTAGCTGCAGGAACACTGCAGGGTTCTATTTGTGAGAAGTCTCATGAATTGAATCCCATGGTTCTGTCCACAGGGGGTGACTAGCAATGAACCAGCCCCTGTATATTAAAATAAACTCAAGTACATTTTCAAGGGCAACTGCCAAATGGTTTTCCTTTTTCCCAATTAACAGCTAACTTCTCCTGCTCCCCTCAAAGGCTCGAGCCTCTTATTTAGCTCCATCACTTAGCTTTGATTATCAGTAGTATGAGTGTACTCTCTTCTCAGCTGTCTTTCCTCCTGAGTCTTTTAGAGGGGTTCTTGTCATCGATTTTGGGTGAATATCCATTCTCTGTATTTGCTGAGGTATAGATGCTGGAATGTCAGCAATTACAATTTGTGAATAGGATTGACGGTCATAGTTAACATACTTTCTTAAATACAAACAGGAATACAGAGAAGGTGTCTTCACTGGCATTTTAGTTCAGATCAGAAATGTGCTTTAGCAGTGAATCTCTGAAGGTAATTTCCCATGCCGTGGTGTTAGTTGCTGGTAGGGTTGAACCACAACAAGCAGAGGGACTGGATTTCTGATGGGGGGGAAAACAAACTGGAAGATGTACTCCAGAAAAGTTCATAACCCTCTCTGACCCCCTGCAGTCATTTAGTCAACAGCTAATCTGAGGTAGAAAAAAAGAAAATTAAATAGATATGGGCTAGATCTCAAATGCCTGAGCAACAGTAGTTTTGCTCAATAAAACTGCAAAAGATGGACTGAGCCAATACTAAGACTTATTGAAGTCAATGACACTTGTATCATTTCCCCAAATGCTGGGAGAAATGACTTCACCATTTCCTGAAATGACCAAGAATTTGCTTCTCTGAGAGGACATAATAATTTAAAACTCTGTTGGAATAGGTTTGCTTTTCACCATAAATTTTCTAATGAACTCAGTGTAATTTCTCACTGTATGAAAATCACTCCAAAATCACAGGGTCCCTTGCAAAAATCAAATATTTCTGGTTTGAATAAACAAAAATCAACAACAACAACAGCAACCCCCCCTTGTACTGTTTTGATACATTTACCTGTAGTTTAAGGGAGAACATAAAACTTAAGAACCTCATAAAGGTTTTTTCTTCCTCTACAAATTCATACAAACTGATTTGGCTCAGCTGGAATTATAGACAGTGTTACAGGTCTTCTGTTAATTAATTTTTTTTTGTGTTGTTGTCTTGCAAAGCAAAATTCTGACTGAGAGATACCCTGGATAAAGAGCAGTGTGCTCCAAATTGCAAGGAAAGTACACATTACTTGGCTGACAGCTGACCTGCCTTTTATAATTAATATCAGAACAGCAGTAAACCAAAATGACTACTTTTCCACTTGATATAACTTGTCTTCTGTCGTGTCATCTCTAAACTTCTTCCAACACACCATATCTATTGGCATATCCTTCTAAAATCCCTTTCAGTGCTGTGTTTTGATCTCTTTTAGCTAGCTGATCCCATTTTCTCAGGGAGTAATTTTGTTTAATTGAACAATGTTCTCTTAATTAAGAAATAATTAAAGTGGAATCTCACTGAAAATATCTAGGTCTTACCTTATTTCCTGTTTTGCCTTGGAAGACAATCTGTTGGAGCAGCTGTGTGGACAATAAAACACACCTCGTATTAAGAGGCTAATCTGTTTTAACCACACTAAAAGTTATCTTAGTCCTGCAGCTATCCAGAAGGATCTTTTCACTCTCTTCCTTATCTCTTTTAAATCTCTCAGAGAAATGAGAAATCTCTTCTTATATTCTCCTGGATCTAATTTACATACTGTCAGCACTCTTGACTGGTCTCACAAATTGACACATGCAAGAGAATTGAAAGAGAAATAATAAGTTGAACTATTAAAGTAAGTGAGAAAGGAAAGAAATGAATATTTGTGAAGAGCATGCACAGAGCCTATGGTAAAATAGAAAATGTGGCAGTTAAGGATGATGCATTTCTTCTTTCAATATAAGTACTTAATTATGACTATTATGTCTGAAATCCAATTAGATATTTGCGAAGAAAATTCTGTCAAAGACTTTTCATCCTATTATCTCTATTCAACGTGTAATATCAGTGAACAGAAAATAGTTCAGCACAGTCTGAGTGCCCATGGCTATCTCATAAATACATATACAGAATATAATAAATACATATATACATACACACCTCTATATATATTGTATATTATGTATAGGTATAAGAGTCTTTGGTACACCAAGTCAAATCCTATTAGTAACAACAGCTGGCTGGTGTTAATTTAAACTTTCATTAGTTTCCTGCTAGTATCTCTTCAATTTCATCATTCCCTGACATGCACAAGGGGAAATGATGTGCCACTTTTCATTTTCCAAATATGATACATTCAATAATGAAAGCAAAGTTTCTAAACTTTACCATTTGAAGGGGAGCTATTAAAATAGAACATTCTTAATAAGAGTGAGGTGCAAGGACCGACCTTGTGGCAGAGCTGAGAACTCAGAAGTTAGGGTGGGGAAGATGAAAGATGTGAGAATTAATGATTGTTTCAGAGAAAAATAACCAGACATAGGTGTATATACATGTATTATGCATATAAATGCATATACATTCTTGTCATATTTCCACTGTATACTCTTGAAAAGGACTAAATGTTCAGAAATAATTTGCTTTTTTGGAAAAAAAAAACAAAAAAATAAGTTTTGAATTATGTATTTGTATGATCTCTGGCAATGGCTAGTTCTGCTGGTAATTACTGAAGACTGAAAAGCTGTTGTTCTGTGCACGTGTGATTGAATCCCCAAAGGCAGCACAGCAAATATTAAACCTGCTGTATGGGCTTGATCTGAACCATAAAAGCAAGTGTATAATCAAATAAAACAGGCCTATAAAGTGCACTCACACTTCAAAGCTTGCTATTAAAGTGTCTTTGTTGGATTCAGTGTTTACTGGGCTTCAGTGATTCCTAGAGCAAATGTGCTAATTTTACTCAAGGTTTGATATGTCCCTTTTCCAGGAATCAAGGGAAACCTTGTCATGTTTCCCTCTGTGTGGAACAAGGAGATATTTCAAGGCTAGAACTACACTTAATGTTGTCACAAAATAGGTGAGTGTCTGAACCACCCAGCATTAGCCAGGTGATGGTAGTTGTTTCACTGACCACTCTTTTTCAGTTTCATGATCTCAACTTTTGCTGTTTATACTGATTTTGACAGGAATAGGGTTAATTTACTTTAGAGTGGCTGGTATGGGGCTGCATTTTGGGTTTGTGCTGGAAGCACTGCTGGTAACACAAGGATGTTTTAAGTGATGCTGAGCAGTGCTTGCACAGTGCCATGGTCTTTCTTGCTCCCCATTCTGTCTGGCCAGGGAGTGGGCTATGGGGGGGTCACAAGAATTTGGGAGAGGACACAGCTGGGACAGCTGGCTCCAGCTGACCACAGGGATATTCCATACCAGGTTGGCCAGGGCTGCCATTGCTCGAGGGACTGGCTGGGCATCAGCAATTTATTTGGGGTTTTGTCCCTTGTTTTTCTTGGATTTAGTCTTTTTGATCTCTTTGATTTTTTTTTTTTTTTTTTAATGATTAAACTGTCTTTATCTCAACCCATAAGGAGTTTTTTTGCATTTTTTCCCTGAAAGTTCACTCTCCCATCTCGCTAAGTGGGAAGTTAAACTGTGATGCTGTTGTATGCATATGAGTGTGCATGTAGATGATTCCTGTGCAGTAGCTTACATGTTATAGATCCATATATGCTCTTGCTTTGGTATGATTTGTGTTGCCTTCCTTTAGATATACACAACCAGTTCCTTGTGATGCCATATGCTGGAAAGCAAATTCTATCAACAAGATTAAAATATGTCACAAAGAAGAGATATTCTTCATTTATCCACTACATTTCCCTTTAGGGTTTACAGCAATAAACCCTACATGTGTTCTCTTTTGCTGTAGACAGCATATCCCTTTACAGGAACACAGACAATGAACTTAATGTTTGGAATTACCTGGATTCTAAAAATGAGAAAATATTAAGTCCCATAAGCCACAAAGAACTGCAGGAAAAAAAATACAGTCATGGAGAAAGGCTGATGAAGGGCTGGGTGCACAGCAAGATTTCTGAATGACAGGGGATTATTTCAAAGAGTTGGGATTCTTGAGTGCAGTCACACAGCAAGAGGAATCTTTACATAGCTTGTAATGCCTATAGAGCAGTCCGTGAAAAATTTAACATTAAAGAAGTCAGAAGAAAAGAATAAACACAGATTTTGAAATAATCTTGAATGTAGGCTGTATTGTTCCATTGGTTTTGACAGTAATTTTCTCCTGTAAAAAAAATAAAAATCAGTAGGATAATATACTAATGTATTCGATATAGGGTAAGTATATGGTATAAGTAACAGAAATGTTCACACTTTAAATGCACAAACACCATTTCAAATTGGCATATTTTTATTGCATTTTGACTGGGTTTTTAACTGTTCTGTGAAGCACTTACTTATGTAACCAATACTAAAAGTATGTAATTTCACTTCTTTTATCTCCTTGTATAAACTTTCAGAAATGTAAACCAGCATCTTTGTGCATAATAATTTCAATATCCACCCCCCTCCCCTCCCCAAACCAGGTGTTAAGTGCTGCTGCCTGAATATCCTATTATGGGAAATTCTCTGCCCACTTTGCACAGATCTAAATGATTACCTAAATTATTATACAGAGAAAATCATCCCATAAGGCAAATAGGTTAAAGGGTAAAAGAAGAAAAAAAGGAAAAAAAGCAACACATGCTTCCAAAAGTGGAGCGATTGTTAGTTCTTTCATAATCTTCTTTCTTCCACAGCTATTTATCCTCAACTACTGTTTCACTTTAATTCTTAATCCTTAAACACAGGAAAAAAAAAAAAAAAAAAAAAAAAAAAAGACTGATTTAATAGGAATGAGAGTATATCCTTTTTTTGAAGTGTTTTGAGTTCAAGTAGTTCTGGGTCAGAATTAAGATTACTGACTGGATCAGTGTGTTTATTTCTTAAATCCAGTGAGGTCTGCTTGTATTATGTACTGTTTCATTCTTATCTTCAATACTTCCTTGAAGTGCTGCTAGGTTTAAGTGAAAGAAAATGGGTTTGAAGAGTAGATTATAATGTCATCTACATTAAAACAAACAAACTCAATGTGAAAAATGCTTGGTTAAGGAAATAATTATTTTTCTCCTCCAGTTTCACAAAAATAATTAAACTGTATGATACGTTCCACTTAATAATTTTCCTTAATGCTACAAAATGTATTTAATTTTGTACTAAAGGATAAATGGTCAATGACTCACATATATTAATTCAGGAACATCTGCCTGCTTACAGATAAGAGTCAGGGGAAGTAGGCAACTGTGTTCAAGTTCTTGCTTGAAAAATAATGTTTTCCCATTGTGAGAAAACAAATATGCTGAAGTAGTGGTTGATTAGTGGACTGACATTGTTTCTCAGATGTTATTATGTGGAGAAATGCTCAGGTGCTTAAAATCCTCTCTGTGTCAGTCCCCAGCCTTGAAGCCTTTTGGAACTGTTGAGCTTTCATACTGCTGAGAGTCTAAACTGAAGAAGCAGATGAAGTTGTCTTGTGGTGAAATGAAAATGACCTCCATATTGTGTCTGTTTTGTGGGGTCTTACTTTTATTTTTTTATGATTGCAAAAACCCAACTAATTTATACTGAGTTCTTGTCACGTAAGGAAGAAAAAAACCCAAACAAAGAAAAGAAACAAATAGAAATGTATGTAATCCCAGAAAGGAATGCTCTGTATTGTGAGCTCAAGGAAAAAAAAAAATTGTGGTTGTTCAGCTCAGATTTTTTTTTTGTTTAAACATAAACTGCAACCCATTTTTGGCCTCTTTTAAGACATTGTGAAACACTGATGTGGTGGGGGGGGGGGATGTAATTATTGTACACTGAGGCTAAGTCGGTCTCACCCAAAGTGATTTACTTAGCACAAATGGTAATGCATAATGAATGTATGTTGAATGTATAATGCTTTTCCTTGCAGTACTTGTTATCAGAAGTAGTCAATGCCAAAATTTTATTTTCATATACAGTGTATTTTATTCTAATTACATTAAATTAATCTGACCAGAAAAAGGGAGATAACAGTGCGGGGAGAATGTGAATGATAGTCTACAAACATGCAGAGAGACAAAATGGAATTAGTTTAGAATTTTTTTAATGATTGTCCTTTTTTAATAGCTGGGTGGGGTGGTGACTGAGACTGTATTTTCAATTACTCTTCAGGTCATTAATGTTGATTACATTCTTCCCCTAACCATAAGTCTTTATTTAATGAAAATGTATGCCACCCACTAAGCAGTCCTGTAGTGAGGGAACAATGCAGCAGGATTTGATTGCCCTATTAACAATAATCATCGTGAGACTTTGGGAGTAATAATTTAATGACTTCTTGCACTCTTGTGCTACTTTTTGGTAGTGTTCATTTAGCGTGTACTACAGCGATATCTCTAATGAAACTTAAACTTGCCAGCAAGCATTATTAGCTAGAGATAGGCAGGTGTTGAAACACCAGACCTAACAGGGCTCCGGCAAATGCCATCAAAATATCTGTGAACAAGATATTTGAGTAAAGCAGGGGGGGCCTCTCAGAAAGGGATAATTAAATAAGTGACTTGCAGGGACTGACAGGGCTCATGTGGAGGATGTTGTGGAGGGGAGGAGGGGAGGGGAAGGGGAGGGAAATGATTTGTTTGTTTGGCTTTCTCCTCCTCACCATTCCCAGTCATTGCCAACCCCATGGACAAAATGCAAGGTGAGAGGCACAGAGCTGGAACTGACCCAGTCAGAAAAAATGGTGGGATAGCCAAAAGGTTCCATTTTATGGAGCTCAGCCTGGCTTTCAAGCAGATCAGCTGCCAAGCTCTCACCTGGCTGGTCCAGCTCTGGTCATGCACTGTTCCCTAAAGAATTCCCTCTTCTGCATTCTGAATTGATCAGTGGAAATTGTTTTGCTGAGGCAACAAATAAAGTGTTACAGAAGACATTTTGTTCAGTCTTGTATGAAGAACTGCAATTAGGGAAGGGAGCTGCTGCTGTTGCATCAACATCCATCAACACTTCTTTGAGCCAGAATAGAGAGCCCTGTGTTTCAATTATCTGGCTGCATATTTACACACACTTTATCCTCACTCATCTGATTCTCTGAGCTTTGTTATACACATTCAAGCTAAAGAGTACACTTAGTAAGGTTGTACTAAGCAAAGACCTACTGCTGAAAAAATGTCACCCACAGAAACTTGGTGTACTCTGGGCATCCAATACAGGCACTCATTGTCTGAGTAGTGGTGTGTGAGACCTGCTTGCCCATGAAACCCAATGTAACTCCTTTTCAAAACCTTTTTCAGCATAAATCACACTTCAGTCAGATCGTGCTTGATATTGCAAGTGTTTGATTACATGAGTCGAACAACTCTTTCAGTGAGTGGGTGAGTGCTCCTACTCGGTTCCAGTGTGAAGTTAAACTTTGCTGTGGTTTGCTGAAATTAATCTGTACAACACCGGATTGAAGCTCTCAGGGGCCTTTCACAAGGCCAAGAACCACATCTTGGCTCGGAGGCAGGAGCTAATAGATGAAAGGTTGTGAAGAGGTAGCTTCCTGGAACTTCACTGGCACAGCTACTGATCAGTAAAGCCAGTGCATCGCAGCTGAGATCAAAGTATAAGTCACTGGCAGAACTGGCTGAAGGCAAACATTCCCACTTAGAGTCGAAGGAGGGTTTAACAAGCTGTTCTTTATTAGACTCCACGAGTTGCTAACTGACTCAGAGCCTGAAGATCGTACTTGGTTTGTTGTCGCTCCATCAGCAGGTGATGTCGCAGAACAGAAGAAATGCAAACTTTCCAGAAGGGCTTCTTTACACTCAAATAAAATAATGAAGATATAACCTCGTGATGTTAAACAAATTAATTTTTGTCCCGCATGTAATTATGGGCAAACCTAATAATGCATATATAATACAAAAGTAAAACAGAAGGCTCCTGGTATCCAAAACAGTCCACAGGGAATACCCAAATTCCCAGTAAAAAGGGAATTTAGGCCCACCACAGGAGGTCAAAGTAAAATGTTTGTGATTGTCCTTTTTCTCACTTATGTTGAGCTGATTGTGTATTTATGCTGTGCTCTGTACTGGTGACAAAACCTCACATTATTTATGTGCTGCAGTAATCTCACAACTAGTGCAGTGTAGCAGCTTCCTTCACTGTTAGAGTTTCTTACAATGCCTTCACTCTCAATTAATGTCCTTCAGAGTGTCTGATGTAGTTGGTAAAAGTTCAGTTTCTTGACTTGCACCTGGTAATGAACCTGTGGATTATGTAGGTGTTTAGATGACTCAGTGTTTTATTACACACGCAGCACGCGTTTAACGTACTTTTCTATTTTTGTATCTAAATCTTTAAAGAGAATATAAGAGAAATATAGCATAAGACTTAAATATTAAATTAAGACAATATGAGAGAGTACAAGAGATATTGTGCTTACACTTCAGAGAACTTTTTGCATCATCTTTTTAAACTGCTGTGGATAGGAATACTTTCAGAGTGAGAACAGCAGGAAGACTGTAGGTAATTTAAAAGTAGTTATTGTGTTCCAGGAGATAGTAAAAATGTATATATATTGTTATAGCTTTACAATATATGCCAACTGTTTAATTCCCTACACATGTAGAGAGTATCCAATATAATTCTATGTTTAATGTAAATACATAAAAGTATTCTGTATTTAATGTAAATACAGAATTCTGTGTTTAATGTAAATACAGAAACTAAAGTAGCACTGGGGCTTGCCCTAAAACTTCTTCAGCAGCTAAAAGTGGCCACAACCCCCACCCCCAGCCAGACCTCCTGTGCTGTGCAGCACTTGCAGGACAAATGCTTTCAGTAACCATGGGGTTAATTGAATATAAACTGTATCGGGGTCCCAGGAAAGAGTCAGTAGCCAATGGATGCTACTGGAACCACTTCTGGTACCAGGGTTACTTTTTACTGACTGGTTTGTGATCCTGCATGTAACAAGATGGGCACCTGCCTGCTGGTAGCAGAGAGCAACAGTTCCTGAGTGATAAAACAACAATCCCAAACAAAAATCCTGCCTAGATGTCAGGGAAAAAAACTTGTTCTGGGAAAACGCTCTTGGGAACTCTCCAAGCTTCAAGTGATTAGAAAGGCAGGTTTGGTACCTGCTCAAGTAACTTGTTTGTCACAAATGGCTCTTCTTCACCGAGGTGGAGGCCAGACCCACTGATTTTGACAGAAACTGGAGTCTAGTCCTTCAGCAGTGAAGGTTAAAGTTTGAGCTTAAATATCATGCTTATCTTTTAAGGTCCAGGTTTCTGGTTTTGAACTGTTTAATTGTTCCTCATCTCTAGTGATGGTCATTTCAGTAACTGACACCTTATATCCTTATTAGCCTCAAGATCTCTCCATAAGAATAAAACTGACCCAAGTAGTTGTTAACTGACTGCTGTCTGGGCAAGTAGAAAGAAAAAAGCACCATTGCTTATGGACCTTTTTTTTGTCATATTACAGGAAATTTGAGGACAAACTGTGGTACTAAGCAGAAACAGTGGAGAGCAGAAGGAAGTATGACTGTACAGAGCTTTCTAATAATACACATCACAAAATTTCCAAGTAATTCTCTCACAAACTGTTACTCTTAAAAATGAATAAATGTGAGTGCCAAAAACTAGCTGCTTTACACACTTATAGCTTTACAAGGAGGAAAATTCAACCTGTTAAGTCTTGCGACTGTAGGGCAAGTGTTGATACAAGATTAGATGAGAACTAAAAAGTGCAAAGAAAAGGAAAAAAAAATCCAATCTAGATGCTATGTCTTGTAAGGTAGTACAAATCAGCATTGGAAGGCAGCATAACAGAAAGTGTTATGAATATCAATCACAGAAAGTGTTTCTTTATATCCCATAAATTCACACAGTACAGTTTGACTGTCGTATAGTGTCAAAGTTAAAGTCAACTTTAATAGACTCAGTATTTCACCCCTGGTGCTCAAACCAAACCTGATGTTTTCTTCTACTTGCAAAATGCCATACCTTCAGGTCAAAGGGAAAGGGTGTTACTTTACAATATTTGTCATGTCCAGGGAGCACATTGATGACTCTTGGAGCGATTGTGGTCACACAGGAGCAGCTACAATGCTGCAGTTCTGTCTAGCAAGCCCAGCTTTCAGTCACTTCAGTAAAATTCTGGTTTACTGACTAAGTGGGAGAGAGTGTGTCCCTTACAACAGAAAACAAATGCAGCAGTTTCTAAAAAACTTGTCTTTTTTTTAAATTTGTAAGTGTGGTTCTACAAGACTTACTCCTAAGATCAAGACATTATTGCATTATTTAGTTATCTATGTAAGCATTCTTTACTTACACTCAGAACCAGGTAAGACATGTCCTGTATTTTACATGTATTTTCTCTTTATTTGTGTCTGGTGAAGAGATATCAAGAGTAGTTTAATCCACTTAAGTGTGGTATCTGATGTCTATTCTATAAAGTGTATCCATTGTACTTCAGGAGTCTTTGTCTTATTTGTTCATGTGATTGGTCTTTATTTTCTCCCTCTTCAAGGAGTTCTATGCATTATTCTAAACTTTTGTAGGGAAATATGTGTCCAGGCAGTTTTCAGGTACTGCCACACAGCACACACAGTTTAAAAGGGTACCATTTCAATCTGGCCCTGACAATTTTTCCTAGCTCTTCACTTCAGTGGTTCTTCCTCTTTCATCTTTCATATTCGGCAGAGACATCTTAGTCAAGAGCCAGGAAATTACCTGTATGATTTCTTTTAGATTCCTGCCTTGATTACCCTATCTATTGGCAGCCTATATTGCTTACTAGAGAGTGTTTTTGGAATATCTAAGGCAGATATCAAATAGCTGTATTTAAATCTTTTCCACAGAAGAACTCTGACATTAGGAAAATTAAAAATATGTTTTGTTATACAACATTAAAACTGTTGTTTGACATTTAAAGGATTGTTTGGTACAGATATTCTACTGGATTTAGGTTGGATTGCTTTTGGAATAGTATTTGAAAGGGAAACAAAATCTTCAAGAGAGTCTTAGAAGTTGTCTCAGAAAGTTAAAACCAAAAAAGTTTGTCTGATAATTATTCACTATAAAGGCTTTGATTTTAATTCTTGATATTTGGCAGAACTTCTAAAGCATAAAAAGAAAATGAAAAGGGCTTGGTTATTTGGAGGTTTAGGGTTATAATAACATTGATGGTAATATGATTAAAAATTGGGAGGCTTGGTAGAATCAGTGATTTTGTGTTAGAATTGAAGACAAAGCTGAGAAAGTGTGATATGTCTTGGACTTCAATTCTATGGAATGAACATGCTAATTCAGTTTACTACCCTTACTTCAAAACTCTTCAGACTGGAGTGGGGGCAAAGACGGAAATCACCACCTATAAAAAAAAAAAAAAAAAAAAAAAAAAAAAAAAAAAACCAAACAAAACATGGAAAAGGCAACACAGAGTTTTTATATGATTAAGAAGCAAAGAGTATGAAGGGTAATTTCAGGGTGTATTTCTTTCATGTTTTGCTTTCTTACAGCCTACATTGTTTCTTAATTCTTTGGCACCAAGTGGTGACTGCTGCTGTCTCACAGAAGTATGTAAATACTCTATATTCTTAAACTTTGCAGCTTCTCTAACTGATGTTCTATTTTGGTTGCATTTCTAACATCTCCAGAGGTTTAAACCACTTTGCATTCCTGTTTATATATCGCATATTTGGCGTATAAAGATGGGAGTACCTTTCTGCAAACGCTTTTCCCTTTGAATTTCTTCCACTCAAACTGTTCTTGGAAGAAGGGGTTTGGAGTTATTCCGGTTAATTAGGAAATTCTTCCAAAAATAGTTGTGATTCACAAAGATACTGAGTTTTCTGAGACTCCACTAGCTAAGAAATGGATGGCTGTCTAGAAAAGGATCAGCAGAGCTGCAGGAAACCATTCTGGACCTGCAAGGGGAAGTTATTATGCCAGGAGAAAGAAGTCAGATGAAGGAGTGGTAGTGGCCCATGACCTTACGAAAACTGCAAAGAGCTCAGGAAATAGTTGCTTGGTTGGTTTTGTTTGTTGTGGTGGGGTTTTTTTTGGAGTGTGTGTGATGTTTTGGTGTTTATTTGTTTGCTTTGTGGGTTTTTTTGGGGTTTTTTGTTTGGTTGGGTTTTTTTGAGTTGATGTTTCTGTTGTGGTTTTTTGTTTGTTGGTCTGGTTTGGTTTGGTTGGTTGGTTGGTTGTTTTTGTTTTTTTTAATATGAGGGAATAGGCAAGGACTGAGTGAACTTCCCAGTAGCATCATTTGCCAGAATTTTTTTTGCATACCAAGTATATCAGTGTACTACCATCTACGATAATATCACACCAGTGGTGGTAAAAAGCATGTACAGCTAATTATTCTCCCTGAATAGCAGCAGTCTCCCCATATTTTTATGCTGTCAAGTCAGGCAGTTTCCTACAACTACCCACACATATGTGTGATAGTAATAACCATTAAAAAATCAAATTAGAACCTTCAGTAAAAGACGATGGTTTAGAAAAAGTGTTTCAATAAATGTCAGTTTTTAACAGAGTAGTGGGACTGAAAACTGGCTATTTTCAATGAATTTGTCCATTTCAATATTTTATCAATGAAAACTTTAATTCCTTGTCAGTGTATTTTTTTTCCTATGTGAAACCCAATTTGGTTTTCATTATGAGTATTTGAAAGGCTTATAATAATAATAATAAAATCAGAATACTTGAACCAAAATATTATTTAGGTTCCAACTTTTAGAACTTGCAATATTGAGATATTTGACAATTTAACAATATGACAAAACCTTCTTAAGGCAGAACAGATTTTTTTTTTTTAATTTTCATATAAATACTTTACTGATAGAAAAAAAAAAAAAGAGTTAAATCAGTTATAATGCTGCTCCAGCTAGTCAACCAGGGAACCAAGTACTGGTGAATTAGGATCATAAACAGTTTCTTACTCTCTTGTTCCCCCTGTGCCCAATTCCTACGTTATGCATTAAGGGAAATGTGTTTCTTAAACTTTATCCAACTGCCTCTTTCTATGGGCTTTTTTTTTTTTTTTTTTTTTTTTTTTTTTTGTACAGGTGTTTATATTTTCAAATTTCTTTATTTACACCTAAAAACATAGCTGTGGAGAGCCATCATTGCCTTTAACAGCATTAACCCCATTAGGTGAGGTTAAATCAAGACTTCCAGGATTGGGAGTACACCTGGACCTACTGCATATCTTATTCCTATCCTATATTTCACAGTGTCATCGTCCATATTTCACAGAGTCACAGAACATTCTGAGTTGGAAGTGACCCACAAAGTCCATCTAGTCCAATATCCGGGTCTTATTCTGTTATACCCTAATCCTCCCTCAAGCTCAAGCTTCCAGTGGAGTGTAGCTGAAATTTGTCCTTTGTGTCAGCGTGTTGCTTAGACTAATCCAAAAAGGGACATCACGCTCGTGACTTGTACCTGTTCTGAAGTTTGGATGCATCCAGTGACATTTTGCAGTAGTTCACCATTGAGATGATTCTGAAATACTCTGTTGCACTTAGTAGAAATCTTTTTTTTTTTTTCCTTCTCTAGAGTATAGGTCTTGTTTTGTATTAAATAGCTTTAAAAGAAATCTATTTGAAGGTATAGGATGAGGGAGACAGTGACAAAAGTGTGTTCAGAAATTTAAAAAAAAAAAAAAAAGGCTTTTGAATTCTAGAAAAGCTTGATTTGACCACAGCTATCTATACATAAGCATAAAACTCAACATTAAAAATAAATAAATCTACAAAGGCTGAACTTTCCAAAGGGAGAACCCCAGGTGAGATGGAACAGAAATAAATAGGTTTACAAATACATTTTCTCCCTACCCACTGTGTCCTGGCAGCAGACATTCTTCTCAAGGTTTCTTCTCAGCCCGGGAACAAGGTATTTATGAGAATGGCAGCAAAATCCATTCAGCACTCTACCTTTCTGTTTCCCAACATGAGGTCCAGCTGGGTGTTTCTTCCCAGCAGGGGTAGCCCAGGCTGCAGGATCCACACTCCCCTGGTGTTTGCTTTCCCACAGCATCCAGGGAAGTGTGTGCATTCACTCAGCAGCTCTGCCTCTCAACCCCCACTGTGTATATTCAAAGAGCTTTTCCCAACTTGCTTCTGTGTTAAGGAAGGTCCATCCTGCTGTTTCTGCTAGAGATTCCACAGGGCCCAAGGGGCAAAAGCTGAAACAAGGTAAATGGCCCTTACAAATACCTGGAGAGGAATATTGCACAGTGAGGTCTAAACAAATGAACAGAATGGATTCAAAGATGTAATGCATTTTCTGGTCTGTGAATTTAGCTAGCCCATTTCCACCTGGAAAATGAAATGAAAAGCAAGAAGAATCATGTGATCAGAAACATCCACATTGCAATGCTTTTTTTGGATGTTTTGGCCTTACAGAGTGTGAATGGTCTTTGCATTCCATGTAAAGGGTAACACTTCCCTGATTCCTGCTGATTTTGGTGCTACATATTGTGTAATCTAAGGCTGGCTGGAATTTCAGATCATGAAAAGCAGTGTTTTGCTGGATCCACAAAAGGATGTAGCCCAGCAATTTTTGTTATTTTTTTGTGGAGATTTGATGACAGTTTTTTCCCAAGCCAAGAAATTTCAGAATTGTTAAGTTTGTTACTTCTCCTGTTTTCTATTTTCTTAACATACTGACTTTATTATTTCTTCTAAAGTCCTTAAGCTATTAAGCATTCTGCTGTCCTATAGCTCAGAGGTGATAATTATACTGTGTTGCTGCCAAAATAATTGTGACATTATAGAGATGAGTAAATATATGGTGGATGTCTCACACACTTTCTCTTCTAGCAAAGAACTGGAGCCAGGAAAAAGAGCATATGTGTATAACCCTTATGGAATCTCTCTGGTCACTCCTCTCCTCTTTTTATTTTTTCAATATCATTGACATTTCTGGAAATAGAGCCTTGTTAAAGACTTTGTTTTTTATCAGTGGGCTAGCAAAATAAGGTTTCCCTGAGGGAGAAGGCATATGGAGAAAAGGGTTTATGTGAAACACTCCAATAATCTTGTTGTGATGGCATCTTGCAAGATGAGGCAGACTGGAGTAACACACTACAGAAGTTATTTAAGAGTTGGAGTCTAATGTCTCTACTCAATTTGTCTTCAGAGGAACTTGCCCATAAAGTAAAGTGCTACTGAGTAAGTAAATCAATTGCCATGTAAAAAAAAAAGGATGACTTTGTAGCTAGGATGGTCAAGGAACTTAGATTCTGTTCTTATTTTAACACTTTCTTCCTGTGAAACCTTGGAAAAATTATTTGACCAGCCTCACAGGTGGAAAAGTCACATTATAGTGTCTCAAACTTATTAGTGTGTTTATGCTAAAAACATGGCACAGGTGAATGCCTGTTAGATGTTGTCTGTGCTTATGCTTTCATCAGTCAAATCCCCAAGTTTTTCTAATACTTTAGCTATTGGACTGCCCTCTTCTGGGGACCTTAAATATGTCACAGATGCAGCAAAACCTTAAATTGACCTACGTGTTGAAGCGTATCAAGTTACCAATAGACACCAGTCTGTTCTTTTCAACTCCAGAGTGTAAAAGGTTGTCAATCTGTATAGAAAGGCATATTCAAGACTTTGCTGCAAATCAGTGCAACAGACACCCACTGCAAGGGTAGCTCCATGAAATAACTACAATGACAATCAAATCCAAGCACAGAAAAGGTCACCTGTGAGTGAGTCTTTAGTTCTAATTCTCTTTTCTTTCAGTTTGTGGTAATGTATTTATTTATTGCCAGAGATGCTAGGGGTACAGTGAAACAAAATGAAATCTATTTCTAATGCATCTTCAGATCCCCAATAGGTAAGTTTTGAACCACAAAATAGAGAAAAAAAATAATGTATAAAATGGTATGCTTTGTTTCCCCCCCCTGTGGATTGGCTTTACAGTAAGAAAGCAAATGTTAGCTTGTTATAAGAAGTGACCAGCCCTCCACTGGATATCACCTTTTCAACTGAGGGGGAAATAGCATTCCTTTTCACTGAAACTACTTTTATTTGTGTTAAACATATGCATTCACTCAGTAGATTCTCTGCAGCAGATCATAAATTAAAAATGAAATATTAAAAACCCCATGCACAGTGCACACAGAATGTAAAAAACTTTGTGCAATTACTGCTGAGGTTTTGTATTCACTGTAGTATCAACTCAGAGGAAACCAAAAATCCTCACTATGTTTTTTGTTCAAAAATAAATAGGATGTGATTTGGAGGGGTTTGCTTAAGGTTGGTTGTTGGTTTTTTCCCCTCACTTTTCCATTCCTTGGTAGAGAAAGTGGCTTTGTTTTCTAAAATGCAGTTTATTATTGCACCTTACCAATAAGGCAATTAAAAGTTTGAGTCAGGAAGCTTTATCCAGGTCTTTGGACATAGCACCAGAGGTTCAGGTGACCTGAATTCTGTTCTTGATTTGACCAGTCATATGCCACTATTCTTTGTCCTCCCAATTTTTGTCTAATTTGTCCTGTAAAACTTTCTAGGCTCCCACTGGCTCTCTGCTTTTTGTATATGCCATTCACTGCAGTGGAGGTGGCAGTCTTCTGGAGATCTTATTCACCATGTTGCAACAAAAAATGGTGGTAAGCCCTAGTACTCAAATGTAATAAATCCATAGAGAGGTGCTGATTTTAAATGAGTCTGCAAAACTTTCTGCTTATTTTAGCTTAGGAGAAGGCAAAGATTATGTAATCCAAGATCAGGATGCTTTCATTCACAATCTTAGAGCTGCTTTACTGCAGTTACTGGCAATGCTGAGCATTCAGAGTGGCTTAGATTTCCCTTCTTCCTTGTTCTGTAGTTGCAGACTTCTGGCTTCATCAAAATGAATGGATGTGTTAATGGAGCTTCCTTGCCTGGGAGAGATGTGTCTGTCCCCACAGCTTTGTCACACAACCTTCACTATCTTTACATTTCAAAAGAAATAATAAAGATGGTGTCAGCAAAAAAAAAAGGTCTTAATTAGCTTACTAGCTAGTCTCAACCACTGCAAATACTGGCTAGTAGTATAACTGGATTACACATGAATCTTCCAAAACTTGTAAATGTTATCAAATTTCATATTAAATATTTTGGAAGGAGTGACAGAGTATGATCAGTATTTTTGATCAGTATTTGAGTGGCAGGCACTGAAGTCTGTCTCTCTCCTGGGGAAAAATCTGTTTCTTCCAACAGTTCATTGTGCAGTAACTAATGAAGTAGAAATGGCCACTGTTGAGCAATATTTTCTTAAAGTAATTCTTTCCTTCCCTGGGCCATGCCAAGTTATTATCAGTATCAGTAAAGCTATCTATGGGGATTTTATACACTTAAAAGAGCTGATGGTATTCATTAAAAATCTGCTACTGTCTTTTCTTAAATCTCTCTTTTAGTTGATTCACATTTGTCACGAACTTTTTCAAACAGAAGATTCCAATGACGGTAATAGGTTTAGGGATAGGGAAAAATGTGTCAAAACATGGAATGTAAACAAAAGATATCAGAGAAATTTATTCAAGTGTCAAGCAGAGGAATAAATATTTTCAAAGACCAGAAGCCTGACTACACTAAAGCTAAAGCTACATTAGGTTAATAATCCTTTATTGTTTGTTCCTTCTCCAGATCAGAGTTCTTTTGTGGTGGTATAGCCTTCAGACTGGGATTCACATTGAATGTGAACAGAATGGGGTTGCAGGAAAAAAAGCAACCATACAATGAATTGAAAATGAATGTTGTGTTCCTTTTAGGCATATGTTGATCAGTCACTGATTGTTGCAGTTTATAGCGATCATAAGATTTGGCTTTATATGAGGAGATTTCAGCAGAGGCTCACATGCTGAGAACTCTTAGTTGAATAGCACATATTGTAAATGCTAAATAATACTAAGAGATTAGTGGATGGAGTAAGCCTATTTAAATTTAGAACTATTTAGTTATTTATTTATATTTAGCTATTTCTCTATTTAGTTGTGGTTTTCACTGCACTATTGCAGTGCTTCTATTGTGACTGTTTTCATCTGTTAGGGAACTCTGAGTATGAAAATAAGGAGGAAGAGCAGCAGACCAGTCACATTATTGTGCCATATCTATGAGCTTCAGAAAGAATATAACATGACTCACATACATTAACAGTCTGGAGTTTATTCCTTACAAAGCTATTCCAGCTCCAAATTACCCTTGGTAGCTAAAAGCTTGAGATCAACTAGAGATCAACTGTCTTCTCTCTGCCTTAAATTATCTATATTGCAACCTCTGTTGTTCACTCAAAGTTTTCGAGGTTGGAATAAGTATTTTAAAACTTTGGAAGCAGAAACATATATATACATATATACATATATATATATATATATATATATAAACTAAGATATACCTGTATCTCAGCAAAGTTCAGAGACTCCAGAGTAAATGACTGTCATCAGAAATGGGTGATAGGAATTAAAGGCCTCTCTTCCTTTTTCTAGGCTGTGACTGGCAGATGGGTGAGCAGAGTAAAAAAAACCCCAGTAACAGTGGCAGATTTCAGAGGAACTGCTGGTACTGAGCAACTCTAGAAATCAGATCTTGAGCCTAGACATGAAAAAAATTGTCTGGCCATACTCTCGAAGAGATTTCTACACACGAAGTAAAAATAACAGAAAGTTTTAAGTTTGACCTGCCTTTTCAAGAGCACATCATAAGAAAACATTTGCAGTGCATATGAAAAGGTAAATAAGTCTTGGTGAAGTTCAGGGATGAAACCCTGTTCATAAGCACCATTCAGTGACATTTTATCTATCAGATAGCTCTATTTGTAGAAATCTGGAGCACTTCTGTAACAACTGTTTGGGAACTAGTTTGGGAATGTCAGTGGATGTGTTTGGAACTTGAAATGGTTTGCATATGCACAGCAGGGGTGTCTCTATTTTAGCTGTGAGTGCTGGATGCCCTCCATTCAGTCTGCAAGGGAGACCTTCCCTCAAGAAAGCAGCCAGTCAAGAAAGTCTGTGAACCCTGGTGTTGATAAAAAAGACTTACTGGTGAAGAGGTTAGTGGTGAAGTAACCTCATTCAATGGTTCCAGCCACAGATATGGCTTCCTTCTTTGGGGTCTAGCTTATTCTTAGCTCAGTTTTCCAGGTGATAGCACTGAAGGTCAGCAGCTGACTGTCCTGGAGATGATTTCCAGTGACTATTCCTCTGCTTCAAGCACTGGTCAATCACAGTTTTTGCTACTTTGTTCTCTGTCTCTTTTCCTGAGAAGCTTCTAGAGAGCAGTTGTGGCAGAATTTCCTCTCATCTCCCTCTCAGGTGATGTTCTCAACCTCCTCTTATCTTCCTTAAAGTGTTTTGGTTTATGCTGAGCACAATATAGTGGAGTTGTGCCACCCCTCACACCCAACCCTCCCTCCTCTCCAAGTCCTCAGTACCAGCCTGGCTGCTGAAGCAGGCTCTAGCTCTTCTGGCTTTATGCTAACAGGCAGCATTTTTTTTTTTTCCCTGTGCTGGGTAATTAAATAATGCCTGGGGCTGGAGAATAACACGGTATCTGGGTTTTTTGCATACCCTCAATTCTTCACAGCAAGTGTTTGTGAAATAATGGGAAGTATTATGGCGCAATTTGATTTCATGAATTGTTCATACTGGTGGCAAAGCATTCCCTAATTATATAATAAACATCTGTTCTGCTTGATTAAGTACCCTCAGAACAGAACCGTTTCAGAGAATCTTCTTTCACTTGCTTAACCAATACAAACATCTTAATTTTACTTTTTTAAGTGGTCTCTGCAATGTTTGCTGACCTTCACCTGACAAAACTAAAATGACAGCAAGGAATATAAATTACTGAAATGAAAATGTGGTTTGTAAAGTCTTTAAACTGTCCATTGAGCTGAAGCACAATACCTTGTAAGAAGATTTAGAGGCTATCATGTAGTCTTACGGAAAATTCTCATGCTCTTGGAAAACTCAGATCTGATTTGTGTACTTCCCTGAGATCAGTAACCACAGCTAAAACGGTAGCAAGATTCTAGCTCTAAATGCCCCCGAAACAGAAGGGGTCAACTCTTTGAGTTTTGAGCTTTCTTCTTTCAAAGACTGGAGCCACGAGAGGATGAAAAAAAACAACCACAGGAGCTGTTTACAACATTGAAATGCATCACACACTGTTAGATCAATGGACTGCAAGGGTAGGAATCTTTTATATGGCAGCTTGCAACAGCCCTGCAAGGACAAGTTACTGATGCAGCAGGGTTGGAGTATTTATTCTTTCATGTGCTTCCCCAGTAAATTCCTAAGTGTCCTGAAAGCAAAGGGCAATCAATAACTCATCAGACATAATGTAAAATGAAACTAATGTTCAATCAATTAGGTATCATAACCATTCCATGAAAGCACCAATCAGAAATAAAAATAGTTTAAGTAATTAAGCAGCCCTTTAAAAGCATTTGAGGATGGGAACTGTTCTGTTTTCACAAGTGGCATATTCTAACGAGAATCTCTTGTCAATAGCTGCCAGAGATGCATGGCTTCAGATGCTAAACTGGGTTATTTCCACAAATAGTACCTCTAGCATATTGAGTTCCTTTAGATGCCACAGTGAAAAGATATGTCATCTTCATTTAAATACACTTCTGGTATTCCTGAAAGGTGTTTTTTTACTTGCCTACATGTATGAGAAACACAATGAAGATAAGAGGTGGAGTAGGATCTATTTAATGAAAACAAAAATTCTCAGTTTCTGCCTTAGGTTCAATTTGCTTCCCCTGTATAATACCTGTGAGAATCAGGTAAAGTTTTTGTAGCATGGCTGAAGGAGGCATTGATTCTATTTATTATTATTAATATATTTACTACATCACAGCTGAGGGATTTTAAATTTAGAATTCCAACTGATTCTTGTTGCTTTTCTTTCATCTTTTTCTTTTAGAGAAAAATCTTCTGGAATCTCTAAGAAACAGAAGCTAGAATTTAACCACTTTGATTACTTTGTCTCTTGGATAATTTGTGGAAAAATACTGTTTTCATTTACTGTGATATAAGTGTGGGTTAACCTGAAATACTTTATTGCTTCTGTGGAATAAGAAAAATTCTTTATCAAAAGAATAGGGTCTGTGGATAAAATGCATCATTTACTTCAAGGTTATTATAGCTGGTTGAAAATATTCTGTCCAAATGTGTTGTGAAAAAATAAGCATTTTCAAAGTCAGGGGTTTTGGGACTTTGTTTTTCTAACATTAACTCTCTGTAGATATCTTTGATTTCTTTCTTTTTTTTTTTTTTTTTTTTAAATCAAAATAGCGCAACGACCAATCTGAATATTTTTCTTTTACATAAAAATGCTCTCATTTGGTTGAGTTGCCACAAAGATATAAGACAGCTATGACATGGTTGCCTTATCCCCCTTATGCCTGATGACATGAATAACTTATTAAACTTCAAATATTAGGGGGGGAAAAAATCCTCCCTGCCTTAAAAATACTGTCCTCTGGTGTGAGTACAAATGCTGATCTAGTTGGACTAGTGTAATGAGCAGATCATGTGGATTCCAAATCCCCTGAGATAAGAAACTTTACTGTTTAAAATGGAAATTCATGGGATGAAGGACAGCTCCTTTGGTAGTGTTGCAAACAGCAAGAACTGGACTCATCTGCTTAGGCCAGACAAGTCCACCATGAATGAAAAGGTTCTATTCCTTAAAAATGGAAATTGCAAGATAATATCAAAGCTCAGATTTTACTACAGGTGTACTAACATTATGTTTCTGTGTACAGGAACTATGATAAATATCCTGTTTATCAAACAGAGCTTCTTTAACGATGGAAAAGACTGAGGGGATACATCCAGTTCCTGTTAGAAAGCATTATTTGAATTCTGCAATGTTGTTAAACCATTGTGGGGTGTGTCCCTCTCACAGAAAGGAAGACCTGGAATTAAAGTCCAGTTTAGCGATTCATGAGCTCAAAGATTTGTGTAGGAAAGGGGGAGAACTGGGTCCCAGAGTGTAGGGGGTCAGGGTTATCAGAGAGGAAATGTAAGGGCAGTAATAATCACTCTTGGATTTTCCCTTTCTGACTGTATACTCATCTTGTCCACGTGGAAGAAAATCCGGAGCAGACTGGGAGTTTCCTGCATTTTGGAACAGTCAGCAGCTAAGAGCCCATGGCTGGGAGGTGAGAAATAGGAGTCAGTATCCTGAAGGCAATCAGGGCATCAGACTGTGATCTTCATCTTGGGAGGTGAATACTTTACTAGAGAAGGTGTCCAGACAAACTTTGGTCCCTGCTGACATATGTGTGGGTGCTTCATATTTCCCTTTCAGAGATGTTCATTTTTCCTGATGGACTGCATAAGAATCCCATATTCTCTAACATTACAATGCTTGGATAGTTTCCTAAAAGGTCTGCTGTTTCTCTGCCAGAAATACATTTTTTGGGTGTTATGCAGTAAGGAAGATTAAATAACTGCAATGAACTTAAAAGAGACTGGAAATCTTGTATTGAAGAAGGTGGAGGGTTTCTCAGAGGGGGCTATCAAAATAGATGTATTTATTACTGCAGAGAAAATGAGGTGTCAAATAGCCAGAGAGTTCTGATAGCTGTGTTTTATTTTTGGAAAGCATCAGAACTATTACTTCTATATTTTTTTTTTATTTTTCCCCGAGGCTTAAAATTTGTTGCCCAGTGAACTGTCCCTTTGCAAGCTATCTTTTCTGAAGCACTGCATATCCCAGAACGTTTATTTGGATGAGAAAAGGGGCAAGGTGTGAGGTGTGGGCATATGGCTACTGTTCCATATTTAGAATATTACCCTCAGCAGTGTTAACATTCCAGCTGCAGAGATCACTCATGCATATGCATAGTCCTCCAGGAGCAGAAAAGGCAGGATTACTGCGTGTGTCTGAAAGTCTTAATTAACAGATTTCAGCAAGGTGAATGGTAGGTAAAACTTATTACAAGCATCACTTTAGTAGTATGTCTGTGAAAAGGCAGGATATGCAGGAGGTGGACTGTATAATTACTCTGGCCTAAAAACCCATGAAAAATGCTATCTGGTTTTTATTGGGTAGAGAAATATGACACGTATTTTTTGAGCAAAATGAAGACCAAGCTGCACTGGACTTCAACCTGGCTGGAAGCAGAATTTGGACTTTCTTTTCTTCTTCTGATCCACTTGAATGAATGGAGTCAACAGCAGAAAATATGAGCTTTTTTAACAGATGAAGTGCAGGAAGGCATTTAATTAAATTAAAGCTGAGAAAATGTTAAACCTATGAAAGGTAATACTTTTTCTAGGCTCCATGTAATTTCTTTTCTTTTCTTCTTGAATACATTTCAGACATAGGTGTATGACCAAGCTATTGTACCAAACTAACCAATAGGCAGATTTGTCATCTGTTTTACAGCAACTGCAGTAAGTGCTCAAGGGCTTGTGAACTCCTCTCTGGAAGATTACCTTGCCAAACTTGTCAAATTCCTACAGATTTGTATCACAGAAACTGAGCCTTGGCAAGTCCGTTCCAGCTATTACCGTGGAGGCCTGTGACACTACTCTGCTCCATTCCTTTTGGCTGCAAGTCCTAATGGGCATCCTATCCTGCCTTCCAACTGGAAGAAGAACAAGATGAGCAGAGTCTGTACCACTAGTTGTCATTTATTGCCAAGCAGGGTAAACCTGGTTGCCAGATGGGGCATTGGAAGGACAAACAGAACTCACAGCTCGGCTACCAAGGGTTGCCAGCCAAAAAGAGCCCATCGTTGTGTCCTGAAGGTTTCTGTCTCACTGTTGACAAGACCAGTGCTGTAGTCTTACCTATTTGTTGTGCTTTTGGGCAGATGATGTGCCCATGCGGATAGGAATCCCACAGCTCTGTGGGAATGCTGGATGTTTCTTTGCCTTTTTCTCCCTACGGAATGGTTAAATTAGGGGCCCTAACTCTCCTCTTTGACTTTTTTGGTAGCTACTGATTTTCCTTTCTCTTGCCTCTCTTCTTTACCCAACAATCAAAAGTGTGATTTTGTAAGGAGGCTCCTATCAAGAACCTCTCCAAACATATAGTTCTGGAGACAGAAGCACTTCCCTGGTACCCTTTTTCCTCATTATTCACATGTACCATTTGGCCCCACATCAGTGCTATATACAGATCATCAAGGATGCAGGAATTTGACATGAGAGTAAGATAGTATATATGGGACAGTCCATGCCCAAAGATCACTGTGGGATACATATTTATAGATTCAGGGTGGTCAAATGTTGTGGTTGTGCATTTTTTAAGTGACTTTAAAACACTCATTCATGACAAATGTGCTTGAGTGTTCTGCTACATGCTGGAAGATTTTTCCCACCTGCCTAAGATTTTCCCCTTTTAAGATTGGACTGGAAGTTTTTCTGTCTGCAATCCATCTATATCTCCCATTGGACAGATATTTCTCCCAGTGCAGGTTTCCATGGAACTGTCCTGAAAAGCCCTGCAATAAAATATGCTTCTGTATGCACAGCTTACGTGTCTTTCACCAGGTATTTTTGCACCTGACTGTATAATGGAATTCAGATTTTTAGTGAAGGGTTATGAAATGTTTCTCACATTTTAAACATTTTTCCTATTCTTTCTCTGGTATTTCATTAGAAATATCTACTCAGTAGTGTGCTTTTTGTTATCTTGTCTTGTTTAAATGAAATTATATTCCACATATGGTACTACAGATTTGATTATTACATTTATCTAGGCTTCAGCTTTTGAATGGCCTGTAGATGCACCCAGGAGTTCCAAGTATCATGTATGTTTGAAAGCATTAGGTCAAGACAAATTGTTTTGAAATGCTACACAAATAATGATCGCAAAAAACTATATTTCACTGGGTTTATCTGTGTATGTGACAGCTGTGCTAAAATAATCTGAGAGTGCTCCTCCGAGTGAAGTTACTGCTCTCAATACTCCTGACAAACAAAACAATTTCTTTCTTTAGCAGCACATACTCCTGTTTTATTGTGTCTCGTTCTTGGAAGCAGGAATGGGTTTTGAGGGCACGACACCGCAATGAGATCCTGTGGTGCACATGACATTATGACAAATGGCTACATTGCAGCTTAGAATATGATAGAGGCTGTGGCACTGGTCTATGGCCAATGTTGCTTAAACAAACAGAAAAACAAACAAAAAAAAAAAAAAAAAACAAAAAACCCAAAATAAAATAATAAAAAAAAAAAAAAAAGCCCAAACAAAACCCCCTTTCATTGGAAACAAACAGTAGTCTAGTCTCTAGAAAGAAACCCAAAACTCTTCAGACCCTTTTCACACCACCCTGTTTCTTCCCACCCCAAGAGAAAATCTCGTTCTCTGCATGAAAGGTACTTCTCGGTGGTGGTACACTTGATTTTAGGTTTCACATTATAAATGTAATGAAGAGGGGCATTACTGACTAAGTTAGAAAACAAGAGCCTATGCTGACATTTGTGGAACATCATTGCCAATAGGCATATGTAAAGATTTACTGTTTATAGCAGTGGTAAGCTATGATGCTGTGCCTCTGACTCACGGGAGCTATATATTTTGTTCTTTAATGCTCATTAGTGTTGTAGGAGGCTCAGATTTTAAAAGGGTTTGCCTAGGTAGGTTGTCAGTTGGTGATGAACATAATTGGTGCAGTGAATCTTTCTGACAGCTCACAATCATAATTATTTTCAGAATATCAGCAGAAGAGCTGTAATGCATGGTTTATAGCATTTAGCTGGTGGTTTGTGCAATGGTGGGCTTTGTTTCGCAGATACATCCATCACACCAAAGCAATTTTCTATTCTCTCACCTTCTGTGGCATTTTCCATCTAAAATCTGTTCCTATTACACATTGCCAAAGCCATGGGATTCGCTAAGATTGCATGGGTGTAGCTGAAATCCGCAACTTGGTGGCTACATTTTTAATTATAGATTTCATAGCTATAGCATCTCTCTATAGAAACCAGAAGTTTAATTACAGGAAAGCAATGCTAATTAGGGAAGGAAACACTACAGCATTACAGTAAATAAATGCAACCGGGAAAATTTATTCAGTTTGGTGGCTACTGCTAAAATGCTCATGAAGATTTACATTTTCCCACGGTGATCCATGATGGGATGCACTTCCTGCTCTCAGAACCACTGCTCTGAGTGGGTTTGTGCCCAGGCAAGCAGAGCCCCACTCTGCACTCATGGCACTTGTCCCTTGTGCTTTTTCCCTGGGGAACGAGCTCGTTGTCTGAGTTCATCTGTGAGCCTCGCAAACACAGCGCATGAGGATCACTTGATGGGGTATGGTTGTCAGGAGGTGCATCCCATGCATCTTCAAGACATGGGTGGAGAAGTCCGTGACGACCAGTCTACAGTGCAGAGCTGCAGATATCTGAGGTGGAAGCTTTTGAGCCCAGAACATGTGGCCAAGTGCCTGAAGAATGGCATCCCTGGCTCACCATAGCTCTCTGGACACGTTATGCTGCTGGCAAGTTTGGCTTCTACCTGCTTAATAGTCAGTTCCAGATCAAAGGAATGCATTTTTTTTTTACTTTTGTTCTATGTTATATATCAATTACATAGTACCATATCTTACATACTAGACATGAAGTCTTAACTAGATAGAGTAGAGAAGATCTCTAACAAATGCTACAAATATGCAATATTTGTACCATACTTGAGTACGAGAACATCTTCATGCTTCTCAAGGAATTTCTAGGTAGGCTGCTTTCTAAAGTTTTCTTAAGGAAAAACACTTTAAAAGTGGCTGCTTCACATTCAAAAAAGAACAGGTAATTTCTGGTTTTCTGTAAACTCTAGTATGGAATGAACATTATTAGTCTACATCAAGTTTTCCCCTCCATCTTCAACCCACCCATTTGACTTTTGCTTTTAATTTTTCAACATTTTCTACTGTTTAAAAAACCCTCAAAAAGGTGACATGTTGCTCTTACTGGATTGATGTTCCTTGCTATCTGGAAAATAATATTTAAAATTACAATTTTTTATATTAACTACAAAAAGAAACAAATCAAACCAAACCCAAACAAAGTAAAACAAAAACAAACAAACAAACAAAACAAAAAATCCCCTAAAGAACAAAATACTGTTTGCTTTCATTCAACAGTGATAAAGTCCAAATCTATTTTGGGACACAGAAAGATTCCTTGGTTGTGGAATTCCAATGAAAAGAGAGGCTACAGACCTAGGTTAGCTCAAATCTCTGAGAACTCACCCTCTGTGCTACCCTTCTAGTTTTTATCAGTCCCAGCACCCTGTGATGTGTCTGCATGCCCTGGATTCATGGACATGCTGTGAACCAGCAATGACTGTTCAGCAGGCAAAATATCTTCTTTAGGAATTGTAGCCAGCTTATGAATACAGTGACCCAGAGAAGTCTATTCAAAACCAAACTGCCCTATTTTCAGAGTGACAAGAAAAAAGCATTACAAAAAGAGGGTGCATTGATATATTAAAAAAAAAAAAAAATCACCCTCCAACTCTCAACAGATGTACTTAAAAGCAAAAGAGGCCACATAGAAAACACCAGACTTTATGAAAAAAGCTGGATATGTAGAGGACACAAAATGTTACAGAGAGTTTGCTAACCCACAACACTAATTTCATCAATTCTCGTCTGCTAGGTTTTGCATTGGCAGATGACTTTTAGGACTCATTACAAATGGTATTGGGAGATAACAGTGCACACTGCTGACTTGAATGGTATGTCAGTAGGGACAGCAGACACCTGAGAGCAGATTCTAAGGTGCTATAATTTCTTCTGGCTCTAATACATTTTAGCTCTGCTGATTTACATCTGCTGAGAATTGTATCTATGGGAATTCCTTGATGCTCAGTGCTATTATCCTGACACCTGCCAAAATGTCGATGGAGAATGGACCATAAAAATATCACTCCCTGATAGAAATGAACGTAACTTTAAGATCAGTCATTTGTGTTAGCCAGATTTTGTTCTCATCTTAATAGAACTTTTAAATATCTGTTTCACTGACAGGACAAATGGCTGAGCATTAACTACTGCAAATGAATGCAGAACTATAAAACTTCAGTATGATCATCTAATTTATTTCTTAATTTTCCGTTAGTATAGAACCACTCTTCTATTGAAGAGTATTGTGATGTCAATTGGGTGCTATATATTTGACATGTAGAATTAAAATCTGTATTCTTGAGAACGCAGATTTACAATGATTTTTATCATCACTTTAAAAATACTTCACAAAGAGAAGTAATTCGTTATTATCTTCATTTTATGGCTCAAGAATAGGATGTTTAGAATGGTGAAGTGACTTTTTTTGAGAAATTCAGTGAGGGGAAATAAAATATTGTTAACACGACAATGGTATTTTATAACAAATGTCATTTTATAATAAATGTCATTTTATAAAAATGACAAAATTCCCTTACCTTCAGGGAGGCTAAAATTTCCTTGGGAGTCTTAGATATAACCCATATGTCTAGTTCATAACCTTATTTGCCAGGAAAGATATTCTCAGTCTTTTACCTAGCATGGAGCACACCTATTAATAATAATCTCATCACTTCCCTGGGACTGCACCCAGTGATTTAATTAAAAAACAGGGTTTGAATTTGAGTTCATCTTTTTAGCTGTAAGAATAGAAGCTTTATAGACCACATAACCTTAGGGCTCCACAATCAACCACTGGTTCATGTGCAGCTGTTTGAGAGAGACCATGCTGAAATTTGCTACGTTGCAGTGGCATAATAAGCTGTGGTTCAGGCATCCTTAAGGATTCCTAAGCAGTTCTTGACCTTTAGTCACAATTTTTTTTTCCTGGTGAAGTGGTTATTGACTGTGCCACGCAGATCCTTTCTGTGTACACTCTAACCTGTAAAGCATCTACAGTCATGCAAGAAAGAAGAAATTCTTCATCGAAGGGGTTGTGAAGCATTGGAATGGACTGCCCAGCGAGGTGGTGGGAGTCACAATCAAGGAATGAGTGGAAGTGACACTCAGTGCCCCCATGGTCTAGCTGACAAGCTGGTGAGCAGTCAAAGGTTGCACTTGATGGTCTTGGAGATCTTCTCCAAACTTAATGATTCTGTGATTCTGCTATAAGGATGTACAAGCATGGAGCTGTAGAGAGTTCTAAACTCTGGCAGCTCTACAAGATGACACCTGGAAACAGTGAGATATTATGGTCACCATGATTGACAGTGAATGCCACATTCTACCGCCAACACCTGCAAAATCCTCAGAGAATGAGAAAATATTTAATGGAAAATAATGGGTAAACTTTATAGGCATGTATTTTTTAAGGACTTCTTCCAGGCACTTCAGATTAAGAGGGAAAGCAAATGGAACTACTGAAACATGGCAAATGATTCTTGGAAGTGATGAATGTCAGCTGTTTGTTGTGGCAGTGGTTCCACATAGTTCTTCAATCCAGTACTTCTAAAACAACATAAGCTTATTTGCACATTGATTATCTCTTACAGTATGCTTTTACTTCTCCGAAAAATATCTGGCTCTTTGAACAGCCCCAGTGGCTTCCATTATGTCTATTCAGGGTATGTGAGCCTGGAGTTTCACAGCTTTACGTGTGTGGGTTGTTTTTTTGTTTTTTTTTTTTTTTCCCCTCAGTAGAGCTGTCAATGAGAAGGTCTCAATTAATTTTTTCTTAAGGTTCACTCCTGAAACTGACTTTCTGACAAAAATAAGGATGAAAGAGATACAGCAAAAACACATCATAACCAGCCACTTTGTTAAACAAACAGAACAGTATTATTTTTACAGTAGAATGATAAATAGGGAGGAAAGTCACACATTTAGCCATAATAAGGCAGAGTATATTGGTTGTGCAATGATTCCCACTGACTATAGGTTATTCCAGAGGGATATTTTTTTCTTTTAATGTATTTTTAACAAGCAGAGTGGTTTGTGTTTTTTTTGAGAAAGATAGAAATGCACTATTTGGGCCCTCTTTGGACCTACCTACTCACCCTTCCTATCCCTGCTACTCCTTTTTTTCTTTTCATTGCTTCTACAGCTTTCCTTTATATTCCTTCCATTGTGGGTTTGTCTGTGGGGTTAAGCACCATGTACCTAAAACCAAATGAATAAACTTTGCAGGGATTAGCTGAGTAAACCTGGACTAACTCTATCAGTTCTGTTTCAACGTCCCTTGGCTTCTACGTTTCAGAACTGCTAGGACCGTTAGTCTGGTTGGCAGCAAACCTGAACGAGCGTGGAGAAAGTAACAACCAAACTACCCTCTCCCTCCAAAATAAAACCCAAACAAACCAAGAATTGGGAGTAAATATTTGTGCAACTTACAGATGTGAGTCTATATGAGGTCATGAGTCTGTCATATATGAGTCTCTCTGGGTTAGCACTCCCCCTGAGAGCAGCAGCAATAGATTTCCCTCGTTTGGAAACCATTGCTGCATCTACTTGAGTTGCAAGAAAAAAAAAAAAATACATACAGCTACAGACCTACATCACAGGCCACCAGAGAGAGCTGGGATGGTGGCTATGCCCTTCTTGCTCAGCCTGCCTACAAGAACAGCCGAACCCCATCCTTTCTGACATACCACACCCAGTCACTTACACTCCCTGAACTAGTTTAAAGCGCTAATACCTCTGCTCCACCCCCTAGCCAGCTGATTACACTCACTAGCCAGCTGATTGAGCCTCGCAGGGCAGCTGAGCTGAAAGCAGTTTCTCCCTGCAGTTTAAATTTCCCACAAATGACCTCAGCTGCACTCAATGGACAGCTGATTAGGGCTTTCTCCACAGCTGGGCTGAGTTTGGCTGAGCTGGGCCTGCAGGGAGGAGCTTCACCACGCTGTATAAATACCCACAAACAAGGTGAGGTTCTCTTTTTGGTCACCTCGTTAAGCCTCACAGGACAGCTGAGCTGATCTGCTCGGATGCCAGGACAGAGAGCTCTTGCTGCCCATGGAGTGCCCAGGATGGCCCACAAACTGCACCAGAAACAAATAAAGGTAAGGGCTTTCTTTCTGGGGGAAAATGGTTGCTGTTCAGTTACAAGAATCCCAGAGCCAAAATAGGCAGTCCAGCTCCCCAAACTGAAAATGGACGAAGATCACTCCCAGACAAAAGGTGCCAATGGAGAAAGCTCTGTCTGACCTGGGCTGGTGCACAAACTACACCTGAAACCCAAAGGTTACAGGCTTGCTTTCTGGGGTGAAAAGGGCTGTTGTTTGCTTTTTAGAGTCCTGAATTTGCACTGAAATTGTAAATCTGAGTCCCAAAATTGAAGATGGATGAAGATTCCTCCCGGACAAGAGGTGTGTTACAATCTGCTTAAATATTGCAGATAGAACTTCAGATTCAAATATTCCCTTGAACAAAATTAAAACACAAGTTATCTGTTGGTATACCAAAACCAGATTTTATTAATTGCTAAGAGATGCAAGGGGAAAGAGAAAAAAAAATAAGAAAAGAATGGAAAATGCTAAGATTATTTTTTACAAGCAGGGAAAAGACTCCACCGTAAACTACCTTTCTGCCATGCTGGTGTGAGTGTGTGTGGGGGAGAAGCCTTTTTTTTTTTTTTTTCTCTGTCTCTGCTGCTTTTTCGTTGTTATTTCTTTAGCTGCAGGAGTCTAAACCCTTTAGTTCTCTGGAATGAAGGATATGTGGTTTCACTGCTTATTCAGTACAAAAAGTCCTGTGGGAAGTCCTGGTGAGAACTTCTGGCAAAAAGCTGACAGGGAATATTTGGTGGGAAGTTTTTGAAAGGCAGAAAACTGGCAAAAAACGAATTTCAGAATTTTTCTATCATCTGTGTGTCAAAAGGTGCCAGCACAGGAAGGTCTGTGTGGGCATGGAGTGCCAAGAGTGGCCCACCAGTTGCATTTAAGAGACAGAGTAAGAGCTTGCTCTCCTGAGTGGAAATTCTTGTAGAACTCCTGCACTGGAATTGTCAGTCCAAGCCCCAAAATTGAAGACAAACAAAGATTCCTCCCAGACAAAAGGTTCCAGCAGAGAAAGCTCTTTGCTGCCAGTGTAGTGCCAAGAGAGAGCCACCAACTGCACATCGGAGACAGAGGGTAAGGTCTTTGTTTCCTGGGTGCAAATGCAATTGTTGGCTTGCAGAACCCCTGCTCTGGAATGGTCAGTCTGAGCCCCTAAATTGAAGATAGACCAAGATTCCTATCAGACAAAAGGTGCTAGCTTAGGAAGCTCTTGCTATTAAGGAATTACATCTCAGAGACGTAGGTTTAGGGTTTTCTTTCCTTGGTTGCAGGGTTGTGATTTTTTTTCTCAAACTCTGAGCTAGAGTTGTCATTCTTTCTTTTAAAATTGAATACTGACTAAGATTCCTCCTAGACAAAAGGTACCATCAGAGAAATATCGTGATACCTGTGTAGTGCCAAGAGCCAGCCACATTTTGGGAATCATAGATAAACCATTGTGTCACTCTTTCTTAATCAGTCTAAAAATAATTCAAACCTGTACCAACATCCTAATACTTTTACTAATGAAGATGTAGACTTGAGAATCAAATAAAAAGTTAGAACAACCAATTTTAAAAAAAAAGGAAACTAAATCTAATTCTTATTTTTTTTTAGAAATGCTAATAAATATCAGACGTAAATTGTATCCTTAAATATATTTTGCTTCTGCTTAAATGTTGTCCACTCTTCCTATGCAATAAAGCCATGTTCTTCTCTTTTAGTTCTGAACCAATTAAAAAAATCGCATAGATTCAATTGTAAGAGAAGAGACATTCAAATAGAAAATATGAAACCTGTAAAAAGCCTTAAATGTGAAATAATGAATTTGATTCTCCATTAATGGAAATATTGAAATAAAGACCAAACTACTCCTTAAGGAGTGTATAGGCATTCAATCACAACGGTGACCAAATTCAAAACAAAAGTTTCTGTAAACACATCACAATTAGGTGTCACATCAGCTGTTTCCAAGCGAGCACCTGGTGATGGTCGAGACACCATCAGTTATCCATCTTACATGTGCCTCCAGAAGGGGAGAACAATCCAGGAGGAAAAGGTGACCCCAGCACAAGTTGTGCCTCCCCAACATGGCACAGTACCTGAGTGAGCAAGGTGGGCAGAGCCAGGGGCTGGCAGAACCAGGTTCTACCAGTAAGAGTCAGGGCCAGGGCTGAGCCAAGAGGGGATGTGGACAAGCAGGGCAGAAGCAAAGCAAGACAAGGGCCCTGGTAGGATGTGGGTGGTGGTCCCAAGTGAGGCTTATCACGTTCACTAAAGCCTAGTGAGGTCCTCAGGGCCTTGACAATCTCAAAAGGCATTAGAAGGCTTAGCCTGGATAAACTGGGACCCTTATCCTTCGCAATTAGTTGGGAAATTTGGTCATAATAGCAATTAAAAATTTTTATAACAATATTTTATTTTCTCTATTACTGATAATAGAAAGTATTTTATCTCACTTTCTCCCTTCTTCCTTCTCACTTTTCTCCCTTCTTCCTTTGCAAGTGGTAATTGACTATTTCCAATTCTCTCAAACTTTCCCACTTCCATAGATATAAATCCCTTATTTCTTTTTGGCTCTTCCCTCTGTGTTTTAAATAATTATTTCATGCCTCCCTTTAAAACTGAGTTGCCAGAATACTTACTGATCTTTAAACCATTACATTTTTCTGTCTGTCTGAATTTGAGATACTGGTTACAAACACACAGATGCATCACTATAACCGAAAAATGTGTATTTTGTAGATTAACAAAGGGATACACACAGCAGTTGGCAAGCACTGTGTTCTGTGCATGCTGCAATTCTCAGTAAGGACGATAGTTATTCACCACCAGCTGTTTATGGTGCACTGATGATTGTGGACCAATTGACCAGGGATTGCTTCCTCCCTACTCTAAGGTGAAGTGTTTACATATTCTATGAATATTGCTGATGAGGAGTCCTACGGGAGAAGGCTGGAATTATGCTGTAATCAGATGGTTCCAAAGTGGTTTTGAATTTTTTTGATTCTGGCTTTTAATTCTGATCTACATACTGTACTACTGTAAATCACTGAAAAAATAGGCATCACATATTACCTATATATCTAAAAGAGAAGAAACTAGAATAAAAGTACATCTATATATAAATCTCAACTGAGTCCAAAGGAAATATCACATTAAATTGGTCTTAATGTCCTCTCTCTTGTAAGAGATATTGGAATACATCTTCTGATAACAACAGAATTGTGTTTTATTAGCTATGGCATGGTGAAATCTACCCTTCCTTTTCATGTAATAACCCACAGACCTTAATGTAATTATTTTTAATTTACATCATAGCCTTTGAGAGAATTTATCCATTCATCCATAGAAAATCAGGAAAACCAACGCAGCCCCTCCAAAAATCCCAAAATACCTGGAAAACAATTTATTACCAAGAACATTTCCAACCATTAGTAATAAAAAGACATCAAGGAGATGAATTAAAACAAAACAAACTTGATCATAAGCAAATCAAAGACAGAAATTGATATTATTAGAATGTAATAAACATACTATCAAGTTACTAAAAGATGAAGATTAATTCCAAGTCTATGGAGATAGTCTATGAAAATACTCCAAATGGTCTATGAAAACACCCTGTATATGTTACATGATGTATTGTATGCAGATCTAACAGATTTTGTTACTTTGTAAAGGTATTTTCTAATAAGATGTCTGGAGTATACCAAAATCCACGGTGATTAGGCAGAGATTTTTATATTGCCTTTCTCATGACTAAGACTGCAATGTAAAAGAGCATTCATAAAGGAAAAAAAAAAAATCTATGAAGCGTGCAAGTAGTATGTGAACTATTGCATGTACAAAAAGCAAGTAATTTAGGAAGCATGTCCAGCTGATCTGCTATCAGTTTTACTCAATTAATAAAAAGAAATATAATTATAACTTTCTAAAGAACCTGAGTATAAACACACACACATAACATTTACTTCTAATGAAGTTTTCCATGTTGGCCTCTCTTATTCCTGCTGTGATACACCTTAACTTACTGAAGGTGTGCAGGGACAGAAGAGCCTAACAAACTTCTGCGTTATCTGACAGAAAGCCCTTACTGCTTCTGGAGTGTCCAGGCTGGCTCAGCAACTGCACCAAAACCCACGAGGGTAAGGGCTTGCTTTCCTGGGGAAAAGGGATGTTCTTCACTTGCAGGAATCCTGCCCTGAAATTGCCAGTCTGACTCCCAAAATTGTCTTGTGGGGACAAAGAGGAATTTCTCAATTTGAGCAAGTATGTGTGCAATTATATGTATATTTTTATCCCTTTCTGTGAAGTGATGAAGAATCTTGGGGAAGAAATTGGTATTTCTCTTTTTCTATAATTACAGTAAATTCAATAGGTTACTTTTTTTAGTTGTATGTGGTCCTTATAAGACTCAAGTGAAAATGTCCCTGTTTATTTCTTTCCAGCAGTAAAATAAGCTCCAAATACACCTTTCCAGTTAAATTCAATTTTCCTAAGAGAGAGACAGAAAAAAAAAAAAAAAGCATTGCTTCTTACTACTTATCTCAATTAATTGGTGTTTCATTCTCCTGGATTTTGTCACAAAAAAAATTTTGGTCTCAAATGTAAGTCCTACCACCTTGAAGAGTTGTTTATTGGCAGGGATTCCTCAGCCATTCCAGGTGACTGGTTATTTTGCTCATATGTGTGGAAGCCTGTCTTTCTATCAGTCTGTATTCTCTTCAAGGCAAAGCTCATTACTCTTTTACCAAACCTCCCTTGGACCTGGAGGAAACACTGTTCACACTGTCAGTAGGAAACATTTTACTCACCAGAACAGTGAGTAAACATCAATCACCTCTTCCCTCCTCCCCTGACCATTCCTGCATTCCCCAAAGACAGTGTGATATTCAAGAGGAGAAACATCCATTTTTTAACCTTTTCTAATGTATCATCTTTTATATCTTGTGTTTCTATTTCCTCTCTCTATGCTCTCTTCCATTTGTCTACATTTTTAAAGTATGATCCCCAAAACATGGACAAGATGAAGTGTTATGGGAAATAAAGAGTAGAATGACTATCTTATGCTCTTACACAAGGTGGAACACTTAACAGGTCACAGAACGAGATTTTCTCACTTGGTTTCTGAAATTCACACTGCACAAATGGCATAATCTGTACATCTGAAGTGTTTTCCCTCTGAGTGGGACTAAGTGTTATTAGAAAATATTGACAACCCAGAGAAGATCTCTGGAGAACCCTGCTGGATGTCAGACTGGGAAGACTTACCAGAGGATTGCCTGTGCTTGTTCTTTGGCCTTTTTTCTGCTTTTGTAGCTGAGCACACAGCATACAATAATCTCATCTTCACCGTGTTTTCCCAGTTTAGTTGAGAATGTCATGTAGAACAGTTTGACTTCTTCCCCCTTATCCACTTAGACTGTCAAGGAGAGGGAGATTCCATCAACTTAATGCAGTTTGTTTCTTTATTCTTTCAAGGCTTTGTAAATGGATTGTTTAATTTGCTCCAGTATCTTTCTGGATACTGAAATGAGGCTGACAAGACTATTTTTCTTGTTCCATTTTTTTTTCCCCTCTATTAAAATTTAAAAGACTAAGTTTTGTCTTCTGCTGACCTGTGCTGCATCATCTACGCTCCAAGTCAAGGGAAATAATCACTAATGACTTGGAGATTGCTTTTACAACTACTTCAAATTCTTGAGGAAGCTCTAGTTACTTAGATACTTCCATCTTTTTTCAAATATTGCTTAATCTCTCCGTAAATAGATGACTACTGGCTATAAATAACCACTTAATTTCTATTTTCAGTACTGTGAATGACAGGGATATATTATAGAGGAAGCAGAGACTGAGTATTAAAAAGGTGTAGGGAGGAAATAATTTAGACTTTTAGGAGTTACTGGCTCAATTAAATCCAAAGTCATAAAAGAGTTATAAGCTAAGGTCATATGCAAGATGTTCTCTTGAAAAAAAGACTCAGACCAATGACCCTGATTTATTTCTTAAGTAAAAAGTCATACATGGTCCCTTTAATTCTTTTATAGTTTTTCTGAGTTCGGAGAGAGATTTCACTTTGCCTGCTTAACTTGCCCTTGTCTGTATAGAATCATGAGCTGGATTGTTACTCAAGAATTACATGAGCTGCAGATTTTTAGAATCACTTTGCACAATTCAGGCTAGAAAAAAACCCAGACTATTGTACCTAATTAACTGAAAATTAAACAACATCTTGCAATTTGTGTATAATTTCTCTACCAAATTAATTTCTGCGGGCTTTTTCCTACTTTCATAATGATTTTAAATTTAAGAGGATAAAATGCTTGATTTGAAATTTCAGCTAATTAAAGGAATTCTGTATTTTATTGATTTCTTGCCAGAAGAGAACAATTCAAAAGCATACAAGATTACATTTGGAGAAGCAATAGCTTTTAGCATATTTGAGAGTGTATTTCAGCATTTGAGTTAGAGAGTTTTATATGATTTTACCTGATGCATTTTATTCTTACGATTTTACCTAAGGTCTAATTCCTGTATAAATTTTTAAGGTAAAAGAAACAAAACTTGAGTTGCAAAGACGAAGGAAAACCTTGTACAGACTAGAAACCAGAATAAATAAATTAGATATCCTATTCAATCTGCTATATATTTTAAACACGTACGTGTGATGATATTCTTAAAGGTCACAGATGATCTCAAACTGCAAGTTACCTTTTAGATAAAAATGTTGATTATAATGAAAGTGATTGTAAGTGCGGTTTAAATTGTTCTTTTCTTTGAGAAGTGTCTCTTGCTCTCTCCTCTTTCCTGGTAATTACTGTGGGGTAGCAGAAGAGAAGCCTCTGCTACAGCTGTGTAATAGGTGACATATAGTAATACACTGTATAAAACTGTAGTGAAACTTCTTTTATAAGATATAGGCATACATTTTGAAAATATGCTTCACTTGGCCAAATGCAGAGCCGGCTCTCTGTTAATAAGTTATTAATTATTACAAATGAGGGTTCTCAAAGTTACTTAAGGTAAGGCTGAGGCTAGAATTAAAGATTTATTATTTAACAAAGCCTAGCTTTAATTTTTTCCAGCACAGAAAGAGTAACAGATATTTGGATCTGAACACTGATTATTCTTTTGTAAATATTTTTTTTAACAAAAAAGAGAAAGAAAAAAAAAAACAAAAACAAAAACAAAAAAAAACCCGCAAGCTCCGGTCTGAGATAAACTTTTCAGTCTTTATCCTAATTAGAAACCTAGCTGTTTTGAACCAGATTCTTGAACCAGTAGTGTTGGACTATTTCCTATTTTGAGATGGGTTTTTTATGGGATATTTGAAATTATTCTAGGAAAATAACTTTTAGAAACAAAAAAAAAAAAACAAACTTTTCCCAGATAATTTCTAGAGCATTTAATTTATCAATATTATCAAAGTAATCTTTCACTACTATAAAATAGGAATGCAGGCATTCTGTGCAAACTGACCAGGGTCAGTTCTTACATGGTCTTTTCGTATGGCATTTTATACAAAGCTTCCAAATTTTTATATATAAAAACGTGGTAAGCTGGGAATTTCAAGGTATTTGCAATGATGCTCTTGCGTAGCATAACTCAAAATCCTTCAGGTACACTAACTTGCTTGTTTACATTTGCTAATCATTTAGAAGAAGTAGAGGGGAGAATAACTACCTTCCTTAAAAAAAAAAAAAAAGGCAAAATAAAAAATGGTTCAAGTGTCCCATGGAAGTAAAGTTTGAAACTGAGCAGCAAAGTTCCACACCACAACCTTCTTGTTGCCCCCAACCATCCTGGTTTCGTGCTATACACAGAGCTGCAGCCCAGCTCCAGAAAAAGGGATGATGTGCAGTGCATCTCACGGGCCTGCTGTACCAGAGGCACCCCCACTTGGGAAATAAATGAAATAAATAATAGTTCCTGCTCTACCCTAACATGTGGGGTGACTCTTGGAAGGAAATCCGAAGCCTGGAGCAATGGGGTGCGTACGGGTTGTATCAGAAGCCTTGAAAAGACATTCAGGATTTGCTGATCTTGAACAAATCCTGCCTGCTCTTCTCTTGTACTCAGGGCTTGAGAATCCTTTATATTGGCATGACTGAGCACTGTAAGTGAATATTTTGCAGTGACCCATGCTGGTAGCTACCAAGCTACTTGAAACCAAAAGTGTTATCTCACCTAAATAGCCAGGCCCTGTTTCTATTTGAACAGCAAAGTAGTCGTAAATACATTTAGGTTTCGTGTTTAATTTAATTCCTTAGCAGAAATGCACGGGAAAATCTGACAGCTAGAACTAATTTAAGATGCCAAGTTTGTGTTTCTGTTCTGCATTATTTTACATTGTATTTTTTTAAAATTAAGAAATCAATGAAGGATACAGCCAATATGGTGTTTCTGTAGAAACAAAAATCTCATCTGTACAATAATGAGAGTATAGATAGATGTTCCAGATGGTACACATGCAAAAAGAAGGCTAGCTGTATACCAGATGGTATTATGACCATACATAAAGCAACTGGATAATCATTGTAATATTGTGACATGTCATATTATATGAATAAATACTATGTTTTCCTGAGGAAAAAAAGGTAAAACCATCAGTAAATTAAACCACACAAGGCAGATGTGGCACTTATCCAGGAGTTACAGTTCTAGAGGAACAGCAATATTGGAGTAGAAACTTAGAGGCTTTATTTCTTTAATTCATTCCCCTTATGAAAAAAAGGTAATTCTAATTAGAGTAAAATGTGCTTTACACAATTAATGTTAGCCTAGAGTATTCTAAATACTTTAGAGTTGCCTGTTTCTAAAATAGAACCAATTCTTTTGCTCCCCCCAAGAATATGCAACTATTATAAGCACTCATATTCCTATGATATTTCTCTTTAAACGCAATGAATATTTAGAAAAAAAAGTGTGGTTGCAACATGAAAAATGTTCATATCAGGATGATGCTGCAATGCATGGAAACAGTCATTGAGTAGACAGAAAAAGTGGAGTGGCCTGTGTTGTTATAAGCAAAATTCTGCCAATTTTTGGGTTACTTCCTGTGCAAGAGGTGGGATGGTTTGACTTACAGAAAGGCAGTGATTGTCAGCATGTGAGATACACATTAGGAACATATTTTTGGGGTAGTATGAGGGCATAATTTTAAATGTAAAATCTTTCTAGTATAAACATAGTCAGCTACAGCTGAAGACTTTCTCCTGAGTGAAAAGACAGATCACTTGTTTCTTACTTGAATTAGGTCATTCTGCTATTCTGGACTTTTTGGTAAAAAATGGGCCTCTTTAGTATTGGTACATAAGAATGAATCGTAAAAGGAAAAGCCTAGTGCACCACATGCAGTATTGTTTGTTCTTGAATGACAGCTACTGTAGGAAAACATTTCCATGCTTATTTGACATCCCACAGTATCTAATTTATTAATAACCCTGCAAGGAAATAGGCTATGTGATTTGTAGGACAGCTCTGGGATGAAGGCTACTTTGACCATTGAATCTTAGCCATATGTTTGGGATCATCACCAAAAAAAATTATCAATTAATAAACAAACAAAAATCCCCAAAAATCCAACTCTTGCCCCCTCCCCAAACTCTAAAAAATAGATAATGTCAGATCATCAGGCTAGAAGGATCAGCTATGTCATCCAGTCTGATGTCCATATATCGCTCCTAGCATTGATTAGAACAGTGCCATTGATAAAAGTAATTTGTCTGGATAAAGCCTGTGCTCCAAAAGGATATGCAGTCATGAACTGAAGAAAGACCTTTGAAATCATGGGAATCCTCTGTTATCTTAAGCAACTTATTCTAATAACATGTTTATTACAGATCTAGTTTTTAAAAAAAAAGTCCAATTTCTCTCCAGTTGTCTGTTTTCAAGCACTTATTCTTTTGCTATACGTTTCCTCGCTGTATTTGCTTTTTGTACTGTCTTCTAAGGATAATTGTGTGCGGTTCACAAGTCACCTATTTTGTTTATGAAGCTGAAAAGAAGCTCAGTCTCTTATATTACTCATTGTTAAGAACTGTCTCCTCTTCTCAAAACCTTATTTCTAGACTTCAGATCTTTGTTTAAATGGCCTAGTTCACAAATTGGTCCGTCTCACTTTCCATGACTTCTTCTATCCTCAGTTATCTTTCTCCTCACTTCTCCCACCCACTGGCCTTTCTAGGAATTAGTCTTCATCCTGACTTGGTGAGTGACATAGTCTAATATTGATCTGTGTGGGAGACTCTTAAACTGCACATAGCCCCAGCATCAGGGAAATGTCTTTTGGTTCATAGTGTTTTTTTTCCACTATCTATTGCCTTTATGGCTACATCTGCTGTGCTTTTTAGCAGTTGAAACAGTTATTTCAACAGGCAGCATAACTTCAGCAGTAGTTAGGGTGGTTTTGTACTGTGTCAGTACATGGTGTTAAAAGATGTCTCACATAAAAAGTGGAAGTGGTTCAGTGTAGGTTTTACCCTCTGCTGCTTTTACATTTGGATGTGTTATGACCAGGGCCTATGGTATGCTCAGAAGTGGTTTTCAAAGTCTGTGTTTTCAAAGGAAAACACAAATAACAGAATGTATACATAGCTTCATTGATACTATTACTGTAAATACTAATATTTCCCTTGCATGGAATGATACTAACTTTTGCAGTTTTCCCTACAACCACTTATTACTGGTAACTTTCAGATATTTACAAGTTGGAATGATACACTTGTTAAGATAATCAAAATCAAATATATCTTCTTATTATAATTTTTGGGTAGCTTGGGCCAGTGACTTGCCTGCAGTAATGCTTGTAATGTTGTAAGAGCTTGTAACCTGCAGGTTCATTATCTGGTAGCTCAGAGTTGATGCATAGTTGACCTAAACAGGCAGATAGTTTTCTATTGAACACTACTAATGTTTTGAATCTGGAAACTTGGGCCTAAAGGAGAAAAAAAATGTTTTCTAAACTATGAAAATGAAGTTAAAATAGAGAATTCAGGTCATTGATAGGGACAGTACCCATCAATGTACAGAGGGAGTGGTATAGGAATGATAACAACCACCAGGGAATAACTATGTTTCTTTTCTTACTATATTTCTACCACTCTCTAGCACAAAGATAGTTTGCTTTGGGCACATGATAAAGTTCTTGATATCTAGAGAAAGATACATCTATATATGAATTATACCTCAATGGACTTTTGCCTCAGCTTTACTGGGCTCCATGATGTAAATATCCATTTTCAGCAGCCCAAAAAACATACCACTGGAGAAACATTTCTTTATTGTGAACATGTTTTTTCAAGGTAGAGAAAGAGTAAACAAAATGTGAAGAGTAATGGAGAATAGATCATTAATCTGAAAGAACAGCAATGGAAAAAGTTGACCAAATACTTCTCTATTACTATTAGAAAAACAGAAGTACTTGCCCATCACCTGTAGCCAATGGCATCTCAGTGCTTTTTGTGCTCAGGGAAAATGCCATGTTACTGTATAATGATACTTGCTCCTTCTGTACTTCCACTGATATTCATCAGAGAAAACAACTTAGTTTTACATAAGACTACAGGCAAAAAAATTACCTGAGCATCAAAAGCATGGTCCCACCTTGCTGAGAGTTTTGTTTCCTGGCTTCTGCCTGCTTCCCTTTGATTGCAAGCATTGCCATGACATGATTTTTCATCTTGGCTCCCTTTACTTCTAGAGCCTTAGAAAACAGTAAAAATGTCTATATCTAACTATCTGCAGAAAGAGATATTTAAAGATTCTTTAGAGACACATTTAATATTGAACTACCATCTAGAGAATGACTCATAAACTGAAGTCTGGTATTGTTATGTAAAAAAAACCCCAATCCGAATATTAGCCAGAGCCAGTTATCTCTGAAGCTGTAGGTCAGTTCTTTGTCACAGAGAAAAAGGTGCTGGAAATTTTGCAGAGGATATTCAAGCTGTAATGAGCATTACACAGCAGAGTCTGGTGTTGGCTGGTTGGTTTTGCTTTGGGCTTTTTTTTTTCTTACAAAAGATACTGTGGTTAATATCCATCCCATGTTTTAGCTGCCCTTGTGATCTCCCACAGTGCCACACTGGACGATTTATCCCACTTTAAATGAAGATATAGCAAATATTAGAGGTGATAACCAGGATATACTTTTACAGTGTAAAGTAATCAGCATTACCCCTATTCTTCCACACCTTGACAAGCACTGTTTTCCCTTTATGAGAGCAGAGCTGTGCCCAGGCTGACACGGCTGGGCTTTGCAGGCCCTGGGGGGGAAAGGAGCTGATTTCCAAACTGAGCAGCTGCTCATCATTCTTAAGAATAATTTAGCAGTTTTCTCCTCATTTCAATTGAGCAGGCTCCAGAGTTTACTGAGACACTCCAAATGGGGACAGAAGTAATTTCAGTGTGTATGAACACACATCAGACAATTTAGGACTGCCTTCATTCCTAACCTGACAGTGAACTGCCAGTGCAGTTCAAGAATAGTGAGTGCAATGTGCTGTTAGCATGAAATAATCAGCCAGACACTCACTGTAATAAGTGAAGTGGGTTCTCAATGAGTAGTATGATGGGAGCTGTGTCTATTATTAGGAGAACAATAGACCATGAGCCAATGGAATTTTTTTTTTAACTATTTTTGTGGAAGTTTAACTTCAACATTTTCCTTTCAGTCAAATATTAGTCAATACTTGTAAAGCAAAACATTTTATTTCTTCCCAAATAAATAGTTTGAAATATTAGAGCAGGCATATTTCACATAAAGTAGAGAATAATTAGTCTTCAGGTCTTGCAGAAAGAGAACAGATTTACTTTTTCATAAGTTTGGCATTTACAAAACTTCTTGTAAACCATTGTGAATGGAGAGAGTTTCCAGGGTGACTCTTTTTTTCTTCCGAACAGATTATTTCAATAAATTGGTGTTTTCCACTCAAACCAAAGCTTTTCTTCCTTATCAAGACTATTTTGGCTCTCAGTAGAGGTTCAAGAGCTATACTTGTTTTCTCGGATGTAAACTGGTGGCATAGGCATTTAGGGAAATTCCAGCGTCAGGGATCTTCTACAGACTGCCACTATTGCACCAGACGTGTCTAGAGTCAAACATAAGTACACTGAAGTTACTTGTCCTGCTGCTATTGCTGACTGATGTCTGATAGAGACAAGTAGAATGTGTATTAGCACATTCTATCAATCAGGATGTAGAGGTAGATTTCCCTGTCTTGTGAACTTCCCGGTCATGGAAAGCTATTTGAAACGAGGAAAATTTTGGTGGTTACTAAAAAGTACATGGTACTAAGAAAAAAAGGATTTTTTTTTTCAATATTTACTAAGCTTCATTAGCTAAATAAGGCATGAACCTATTTCAGTTTTCTTTGTAGAAATCAAGTGAGGAGACAATTTAACTAGGAGAGGTACCAAAAAAAAGCCCAGCTAAAACGCAACCTTTTTTTTCTTTTTCCAAACAGTGGTTTAACTGTTTTTAAAATATATTAAAAAAAATATACATTTATTTATATTTTCCTATCAATTCCCTTTAAACTCATTGACTTGCAATAATTATAGGTTGCCTAATGGGTTTGTTCCTCCCCTTCCAAAAAACCCCCAGTATGTTGACAATATAAAATAAATTAAATAAATAATTGACAGAAGGTGATAATTAGAAATCTAGATTTATTTTTGGTTTTTTAAATCAACACTTCCACTTGGTGGTCATTTAGAGAATACTGCCATACTGATAATTTTAACTTCTGCAACATTTGTGTTCCTGACTATTCTTCTGAGCAGTGAATTTTGAGGTATCTTTAACATTGTTGAAAATCTTACTGCAGAAAGGCCATTTTCTGAAGCAGATGAGCAGTTAACCTCTAGAAAAACATCCCATCCAGCTTTATGTGCTTCTGAATGATTTTTAAACTTCTGAAATAATTTTCTGTTTCACTTAAAGATTCTGTGTAAGATACTTTTTTTTTTTGATAGAAACCCCATTATTTGTAAGATGAACATGAAAACCAAGGTGTTCCAAGAAGAAAGTACTTTTATTCCAGAGACACATGCATTTGTCAAATAATGTGGCAATAGACTGTCCTTCCAGAAATCAAATCAGTGACACAAAACATTGACTTTTGTACGCAGTCAAATAAGTTGTGGGCTTTAGAAGGTCTGTTAGCAGGAAGAGGTATATTAGGCTAAAGTGTGTTGGATTTATTTTTTTTTCCTTATTTTTCAGTAAGTCAAATGGGGGGGGAGGAAAATAAGGCGTAGTTCTTGATGCTGTGAGTGCTTTGAGAGAATCAAAATGTCTTAAGCAAATATGGGGTCACCATGGTCCAGCACGTAGGGATGACTGTAAGTATTGTTGAAGCAAATGTATCTGTTATTCAAGGTATCTTCTGTGCAAGCCTTAGCATATTCCATAAAGGTCTGTGGTTCAGAGGTCTTCCCATACAGGATGGTACTACAAAGGAAACATCTCGCGAGATCTGGTAATCCCTCGACCTGTGTGCCTGCTAGATTTGAGAGCAAGCTCCTTCTTTCCTTTTGAAGTTGTTCAGGTTTTTCTTTGTCAAACCTGACACTTTTTTTTTTTTTTTTTTTTTTAACCCATGTATTTCTCTACATAAGTGATGTTGGTGAGTTCCATGAGTTATTGTTTTGATAAGAGTAGCTTAAACTCATCAAGAACTGTATATGAATGAGGGCCTTGAAAAAGGGATGTAATTACTTGCTTTAAAGATGTGGGCTAATTATTACAGATTTCTTAGAAACTGTTATATTCATAGTTAGAAACACTTGTCTGCATCCCCAGGGAATATTAATTTTTCCTCTTTTGCTCAAGAATGGAACGCTTCAAGAGCAATGGTGGGAGGCAGTGAACACTTGGTAATTTTAATCATCCAATATGTGTGTTCATGGGCAAAAGTACATGCACAAGCATTGAAATTTGAATATGCATTTGCCAGTTGTTGCCCTGCAAAATGAAATCCTATGGATTCCATCTGAAAGTCCAGGTAAAGAATAATTTTCAGCTTCTTTAACAAAAGAAAGCACTACTTGTTTTTTCTCTGCAGCTTTTAGTTCAATGAGAGTTCAACTGAAAGCTTCTGAAAAGGTTCTCAGACGGGTGAATCATAAGGATTCAATCTCTTTAAAGCCTCTGGAAGAACTGTGCAGGAATACTGAAGCAGCATGACCCTAAAAAAATTCCACATGTATTTGTAACAGAAATATGTTGAGTTTTAAACATATATCACACATATAAGCTTTGTTAAGCCAGTGGGTTTTAACTTTCTACAAAAATATGGGAGCTGGAAGAATAAAAATTGATTTTTTGTGTGTAGGGAATGAGAGAGAATTGGGAGGCAAGGAAAGAAACCATGTGGTTTGGGAGTTTTTGCATTTTTTTTTTATTTACAAGTAAGTATTTCCCTGAACATTTGAAATATCTCCTAGTGACTTACTGGGGTTTTGGTACCCCATTTTGGGTTATAGTCTCTTTTTCAAACTTTTTTCCACTTCTCTGTCTTCACACAAAGGACAGCTCAAAAACAGTGAAAAGGAAAAAGAGTTTATTCCTCCCTATGCCAATGTATATTTAAAAAAGGTCATCTGTGTACTTTTCCCCTTTATTTTTCCCCCATAATATTGGGCAACTGACAGATTTTTTTTTTTTTTCTGTTGGATGTTTTTACGCACATGATCCACTCAGGAAAATCTCATGGAATTCCACCTCACTGCTAGTTTTCATTGTAAAGAGCTAGTAATTGTTTTTAAAGAAGTTTGTTTCACTTAGCTGTATTTCAACAGCCAAATATAATGAACTGATTTCACTGAGAATGTGTTCTCAGGACACAGAATCCTTTAACCACTTCAGTCTAGGGAGTAACAGAACAGTCACCAACATCTTTGCCTGATAGTTTTGACAAGGAAAAGAATATGAAGGGTTTTGGAGGGCAACCAAGAGTTCTGTAGCATGATTTCATTTTTTGATAAGAATCCAGCCGGTCAGAGCAGGAAACTACCTAGAATGGGTCTCCAAGGCAGAGGAGTACAGCTAGCAGTGCTGTTCCCTGTCATGCTCAGTGCCCTTTAGGCTAACAAACTACAGGGTTTTTTGGCCACTGAAGCCGTGGCAAATTATCAGAAAAGTCACAGGAAGTCAATTTTTATGCTGAATGAAAAAAATATTTTATAGTGAGTGTGTCGTGACTGGTATTTTCCAACTGTGTTGCACTCATCATACTGTCCTACACAGCGGCAGGGCAGGTGTGGGAGTGATTCATTCCAATTAGGGCAACGTTGCTTCTTTCCAGCTCCATCCTTTGTGCTGGGAGCTGCATTCCCTCTGCTTGTGAGGGAAACTCTTCCACTGTTGTTTGATTTCCATGGAGAAGAGGAGCAGTACCTCTTGTAGTAACTCTATGGCTGACTCGTAGGCAAATTATTTTAATATTCTTTTAGCAGCACACCCCTGCATAAGAGTAACTAAGCTTTCTGATGAAATATTTATAAAGTATGAAGACACAGACTGCTATGTGTGCTTACATTTCCTTGATCATTCTTTTGATGGCTGTCTCTTAGTATTCAAAATCTGTTTTTATTTACACTGATGTGAATTCAGAGTGACTTTTGTGAGATGTGTCAGTTATATAGTGCTGAAACCCATGGCATGATTTATCTAAAAGATTGAAATAACAACAAAAAGCTGTAAATATTTGGCTAGTTGGACTATTTCAGCTGAGTCTTTCTCTTCTTTGGAGTGGATGTAGTGCATAATGAGGTGCAGAGGGAAGACATGGCAACTATTCTCAAGGGATTTATGTAAATAAGAAGTATTGGCACTTTGCTCAGCAATATTAAGTTTCTGAGCAAAATGTTAAATTAAAAAAAGAGTCAGGGAAATGGTGCATAAAATGTGTATGAATCAGGTCCTAGCTCAGTAATCTAACTCTTGGGGAACAATTAAGGCGTAACAAAGTCTCAAGGCGTTTATCTGTCATTTTTACTGGGACAAGGGGAATTAAGAAAAAAACCCCACTAATGGAAATCTTAATTATACATACCTAATTATGAAAATTTCACAGAATAGGAATGCAGAAAAGGAAAGCTTTCTAATGCCAATAATGATGCTTAGAAAATACCATAAACAAGGCTAAGAGCTTGGAAGGATCCCTGATGAAATCCTTCTCTAATCTTCTACAGGAAAAAGAGGCATAGTCGTAAGGAAAATGAAAACAAACCATCACAGTTCTGCAACCATGATTTCAGTAAAAGGTAAATGTCTTTACCTATAATGGAATCAAACACAATTTACCTTTCTTTAATTGCAGATACTTAGAAGTGTTTGCATATGAAGCATTCATATTTGCAAGGAACAAAGAAGTAGCAAATTATACTACTTCCACTAGTGTAAGATCCTGCCTCAGCTGTAATCATAATCCTAAGAACTCAGGTTTTGATTTAAAACTGTACAATCCAAAATGTCTTGGGTTCGAAACTGTGGGATGCTGAGTGGGAATGCCCATCCTGGGGTCCAGAAATACTGAAAAAAGGGGGAGAGTATCAAAAATACTGACTGGTGGATAGAAAGGGAATGAAGCTATGAGGGGTTATGTGAGGAGAACATGGTGGAGGAGCATTAAAAGAATTATTTTCAAGTGAGGAAGGGCCCCTTGGCTCTGTGATTCTTTACCCATCAAGGGTGGCATTCCACAGATGCCCATGGAGGAGCAGTACCAGACACAGTGAGGGTGTTGGGGTACCAGTGCAGGGCAGCACCCTGGAGGAGAGGGATTGGGCAGAAGGGCAGGTGGTGAGTGATGGATTGTCTCACTGGCTGCCTGGGGCAGGCACAGCCTTTGGATGTGTTTTAGGGGAAGATGTGTCTGGCTTTTGGCTTTTTTGTCCTGTCTGGAGAAGCTGGGTTGATACAGGAGACTGCTGAGCTCAGCCATGGAGGAGCTAAAAACCATGGTTTTGAACAGCCAACAGCTGAGAAGGGTAAGGTGAGATCTTCGTCTTAGAATAATGTTTCCATTTCTAGTATAATAAAAGAGAAAAAAATATGAATTGGTATGTACCCTGGCAGTCCTCTGTTCATGCAACTAACACAGTTTCTTTGTAGGCTACATTCCTTACTTCATGAGAGGCCAGAAATCCTGGCAGGAACAATTAACATGTATGGGATATGTGTTTTACTGTTGTAAACACTTCTGGCTCCTGCTGGTTTCAGGGCTGGGACTATGGAAGGAACTTTTTATCAGCACTAAATCTCCATTTTTTCCACCTACTCCTGTCAGAATGCTGAGTAAGGCAGGGTTTTTAGCTCACATGTTGAATTGAAAGAAAGATTCATGAGATTGTACTTTTCTTTTTTTTCTTTTTTTTCCTTTTTGGGTTAGAAGGGGTAGGTGCTACAATGATTTACTACTCCTTTAGGCATAAAGTCTGTGGCAGCATATGGTTCTGAATGTCTTTAAGGTAATTCACTGTGTCACCTAACCACCATCACTCCTACTGGGAAAAGCTATCAAGCCCTTACCTGGCAGAATTTAAATGTGAAACACGTAAAGGACATTTCAGAAAACACATAAAATACTTCTGGAGATGAACTTTAAGTCTAGTAAGATCTATTTAATAGTGTATGTAGCAAAGAACAAAATAATTCTGATAAAGAAGTGCTTTAAGAGCCAAAATTAATACTTCTCCTAAAAGAATTGGATAAACAGTTATCCTTACTGAATAAGTCTATGGTGTGAAACCTTTATCACATCAAACAATAATGAAGGGTGACATTTAGATTCTCAGCCTTTCTAAACAGTGACTGTGAAAATGAAGTATTAGTGATGTCTTTGACAAGAGAAATATATGAAGGAAAAAGAGATGTAGCACAGAGATAAGCTATTTATTTTTACTGACCTCAGTCAATCTTGTCATTGTTGTTTGGGTTTTTTTTTAATATTTTACCAGTCAACATGCTACAAAATATGCCAGTCATTAGATCTGTCAGAGGCAGCAGCTTGGGTAAATAGATGTGAAGGATTAGCAGAACTCTATAAAAGGCAGAAATAGTGATAATTTTACAGAAAAATGATACACAAATATCTAAAAATTGCCTTTCTCCAGTGTGCCAGAGTTGTAACAAATTCCAGAGGATGTGACAAGTATGCTATGAAGTCAAAAAAAAAAAAAAAAAAGAAGAGCAGGAGTTGTAAAGCATCTTTAATATTTCATAGATGAAGTAGGAAGTTAGAAAAATACCCCAAAATACAAAATCCAACTGGTACTATATATGTGCAGTAACTATATATCAGATCAAACTAAATTAAATTTAAATATTTTTAAGAAACTGCTTGTACAAAAAAGTGTCAGTGCAAACGTGAGAAGGGTTTTGTCTCAGTTTGATATTGCTGACCATAAAATCATTATATTTGATTCATCCGTACAGTAAATACTCAGGAATTCTAAGTTCTGTGTTCACCTAGACTAGAACAGCACTTGGAATCATAGAACCATAGAATCAACCGGGTTGGAAAAGACCTCTGAGATCATCAAGATCCAACCCTGCTGTGGTTACCAGACCATGGCACTCAGTGCCACATCCAGCCTTGTCTTAAAAACCTCCAGGGATGGAGAATCCACCACCTCTCTGGGCAGGCCATTCCAATGTCTGATTACTCTCTCTGGAAAGAACTTCTTTCTAATATCCAACCTAAACCTCCCCTGGCAGAGCTTGAGCCCGTGCCCTCTTGTCCTACTGCTGATTGCCTGGGAGAAGAGACCGACCCCCACCTGGCTACACCCTCCTCTCAGGGAGTTAAAGAGAGTGATGAGGTCTCCCCTGAGCCTTCTCTTCTCTAGGCTAAACAACCCCAGCTCCCTCAGCCTCTCCTCATAGGACTTGTGCTCAAGTCCCTTCACCAGCCTGGTTGCTCTTCTCTGGACCTGCTCCAGCCCCTCAATGTCCTTCCTGAACTGAGGGGCCAGGAGAAATTAGAAAATCTTGAGAAATTAGGACACTGTATTCTGCAAACAACCTACAAGTATAACTATAAAGTTATTCTGAAATAAACATGGATATTATGAAGATATTTCAATTTTAAAGCCTTTCAGGGTTTTCCTAGGGTTTATCTTCTATTCTGTTTGCTTTTGAAGTCTGAACATTATATGTTTATTAAATTTACCATGTTTTACCTGCGTCTGAAGAATGTGATAGAAAAATTCTTTGTTGTGAACATATGTAGGTGTTCTGGTAAGGAAAGCTCAACAGTAGTGTTTAAGTACATTTAAATATAATTCTTCAAATATTAATATTTCTCTTGGTGCTCATGGAAAAAAAGGCAATTTCAACGGGTTTCTGGATAGCTGAGCCACATGTTAAGTTCACTTAAATGTTTGGTCTTGGTAAAAATGGGTAGTACTGAGGAAACCTGTCAGTAGAAGTGAAATTTTACATCTCCTAAATTAAGTCCTCTATATCAGAAATCATGTTTCAATTCTCCACAGAGGAACAAAAAAAAAGGGGATATACTGTACTTCAGAGCAACACTTGAAAGGTGCTGCAGAAGATGTGTGGCTGTGCACCTCCACAGACGAGGAGATGTATTCCCTAAGTGGAAGGAAATGTCCAGCTATTGGGAAGCAGGGCCTCAGGACATGGTTCCTTCAGAAGACAATTCCTCATTAATGAAACTTCTTCCTTCCCTCCTCCCCTGCCTTTTATTACTGAGCATGATCTTGTATGGTGTGGAATAACCCTGTGGTCAGTTGAAATCATCTGCCCCAGCCGTGTCCTGTCCCCTCTCGCCCTTGCTCACCCTCCCAGCCTTCTGGCCGTGGTGGTGGGAGGATGCTGGGGGCTTGTAGGGAAAGACCTGATGCTGTGCAAGCACTGCTCAGACACAGCAGAAGCTTTGGCTCCTTATCAACACCATTTTAGCCACAAAAGCAAACACAGGGCACTGTATGGGGTGCCACGGGGAAAGCTGACTCCAGCCCATCCCAGTACAGCCATCACACAAAGCAACTCTAGTTCCTCTGCCAAGTACAGCAGCGCAATAAAGATGTTTTATTATTTGCTTTTATTGTTAGTGTCTTTAAAAGGCCATTAAAAATAACAGTCCAAATGTTTCTGTGGTTTGTGGGATCTATATGTGTCAGTATTAAAGTGAGTCATACCATCACAGTCATGATAGGTTATTGGCATTTTACTCTAAAAGAAAAACTATGGCTTGCTTGAAATATTTTTTTCTTTCTGCTTTAGTAACATCTCCATCCCATGAGCTATTATAAATGTTTATCTAAGAAAACTTTCACAAAGCAGAATTCTAACCTTTATCAGGCACTATATTTCATTACAAAATTGGGTTTGCTGTGAATTCTAGAAAAATATGTTCAAAGTATTACACTGTGCAAACATGTTCTTGGTAATTGCATAACACATTGATCTTGGTGAGTCAAATATCAAACCATTTCCTGAAGACATTCATTTGAACCACATATATCTGAAACCACACAGGCAATTCCAATATTTAATAATGTCTGTGGGTTTACTTGATAGTTGAAATTAAAGATAATTGTTTTCATGGGATGTCAGCAGTGTGCTCATATGTGAGGGGCAGCTGGAACCTCCTTTAAAGTTTCCAATACTAACAGGATAAGTTAAGTGCTGTCATTGCCTGGGTTAGCAGCTGTCCAGCTTATCACTATTCATTTTTTTACTTGCACAGCTCACTAATGCTTTCTGCATCCACAGCCCAAAAACTGCAGTGCTGACAAGGATTAATACTAACTCAGGCCTCTGGACTGAAACTTGTTAGGCTTTGTCTAGACTTGTCTTGATCTGCCTAAAGCTCTCTTTATTTTTATGTAGGTGATAGTAACCAGTGAATTTCTTTCTGCATAGAACAAACGTTTATGATCTGTGCATAATGAAGTGCTATAGAGAGGAGTACGAACCCGGTGTGGCAACAGAGGCTTGAAAGTGGGGACCTGGAGCAATGCAGAGGAATATGGGTGTGACATGGCAAGAAAAGTGACACATGGTGACACTGGAGACCCCAGGAAACAAATCACCTCTGACTATTTACCGATAGGGAAAAAAAAAAAGGTGTGACAGCTGAACAATACAGATTTTAGGATATCAAAGAACAAGTATCCATTACATGTAAGGTGCTCCATATGTAGTACATTTCACTGTAAAGAGGAATTACAGAGCAGTGCAGGAAAAGCAAATTGAAAAAAAGTTATAAGAGATAAAGATACAAAAGTATCTCCAAATGGAACCTAGAAACAGGAAGAAGAAATTATCCTTCTGCAGCTAAAGAGGAGAAAGAAACCCCTGCCATCATCATCATGTCTTTCTCTCTGAAATACTTGAGACATGAACACTTGCTGTCAGACACCTCAGGCTCTCAAACTTTAGCCAATAACCTTAGGACAAAGAAGGTTGTGGAAGGCAAACCATAACAGTGGGGAATGCCAGACACTAGGAATTGCCTGTATGAAGTTTTAACTTGAGATCTTTTTCTCTTATAATGGTCTTTTTTTTTTTTTCTTTTCTTCCCTAATTTGTCTGTAATGACTAGATGTGGAATTACTTGATTAGATGGTGAGAATTTCAATTACACAAGCAATAATTCTTGACTTTGCTCGATAGGATTGTTTTCTTTTGCCCAAACAAGTTTGAGTCTATCAATACCTCCCCAACTCCTATACTGTTATTATAGTTCATTATTACAGAAGAATATATTCAATACTCATTGTACCAAGTAAAAAATATCTCATATTATTATTTGAATGTAATTACATTGTCGAGAAAGAGGTGAAATAATATCTCTCTGTCTTTTCAATAATATCTGCAGTATTGACTTCTAAACAAAATTTTAACTATATGAATTCCAGGTTACATTGATTACTTGCAAGTCTCTCACCATGTGAACAAAATAAAAACAAAGCAAAACCTTGTAACTTAAAAATTTGTGTTCAAAGGTTTTTCTGGGAACTTATTATACCAGAGCTACATCTTGAGGGATGTAGGGACACAGCCAGCATTTAATGAATTAGTGGGTACAGGAAGTAGAATGTGGCTGTATTACACAGGGCTAACCAAGCTGAACATATCCTTTTCACTAATTTACTGCAAGCTGCAGATATCTGTGGTAGGCAATAATAAATTGAACTCCAGACCTAGCTTTCTTTTATGGTAGGGGGTAAAGATACCTCTCAAACTCTGAAGCACAGTTTAGGAAGGATTACAGGCAAAGGAAGGGAAATAATTGCACTGACTGACAACATTACTATTTAAGCCTATGTAGACAAACAGTTTTCATTCTGCGTCAAACACAGCTCACTAAAGCTTTAGTGAGTAACCTAATTAGAAACGCAGCTCAGCCTTCATTGAATTCCACTGATTTCTAAAGTCTTAATTTTTTTTTTTTTAAGTTCTGGAGTAACATGGATCAATCTCTATGATTGACAGAAATGAAATCCTGAACCTCATTGCCTAACTGGCCCTTAGGTACTTTTTCATTGTTAAAATCTTGCAGTGAAATATGTCTGTGATACAACTGGTATTGATACTGACATGTGGTATTTTAGCAAGACAACAATTTTCATATTTATTTTTATGGTATAAACCTACTGACTGATATAATAATAATGAGCATGATTAAAACCACTTAACTTACTCTTGGGTCAGTCTGGTTTCATCACTAACTGCAGTGCAAGTATACAATATAACTTATATACTTGTTTAGTTTTGTTTCTTTTTTTTCTCCTGAATTATTACCGAATCAGTATTTAATACCTGTAATAGAAGGTAATTATTAAACTCTAACATGAAGCTGTGTCTCTGCCAAGTTCAATGTGCTTGTGTTAGCACGAGGCTGTGTTGTAACTGGGAAAGCTAATGACAAAATCAAGGGTAAAGAAGACTCAATGAATTAAGGTCCATAAAGCTACTAAGACAATTTAGGATAGCATGGATTTGATTTGTACAGCTGTGCCAACGGCAAAACAGATTCAGGCCGTGGGATTTTATACTGAAGATTTTGGCATAGATCAATAATTTTTCAACTAATGTCATTTAATCTTGTTTTGATTCCTCCCCCCCAATTTTAAAACTTCCTACCAAACCCCCCCCTTTCCCCTTCCACCCCCCCCCCCCCCCCCCCTTTAAGAAATGTCACAAAACAAACAGTTTGGAGTCCCAGGCTTGTCTTTGTAGGCCTATTATATCTCTTTGGTCATGTAACTTCAGAGTTGCTGAGGAGCTCCTGTTGCTCTGGAGAGCAGGGAAGATACAGAGGCTCCGTGTAATGGTCTAAGGGAGACTGTCACTTCACTGCTGGCTGTTCCAGGAGTCCTGTTCACTAACAGGCCACATGTGTAGCTGCTGCACACAAACTGTTGGCTCTCTGCTGTGCACTTGGCAGGCTCTTGGGAGGCACTGCGGGATCCATAACACTATATCCCAGGCAATTATTATGTGGCATGCTGCTACAGGCCCTTTCTGATGTACCACATGGTAATTTGTGTTAATGAATGTCAGAACTGTAGATGCTCTGCTGCTGAGCGTTTTAGACCACACGTAGAGAATTCCAGCAAATGGCTTGTCCCTTGTCAACAGACAGTGTTATATTCTAACCTATAACTCATCCTTTTTGTCTTCTCTTTCACTCCTGCATAGGTGTGAACCACGAGTTCCATTTAATCAGAAACACAGCTAATGGAGAGCATCAAATCTGGTCTATGTACCATTCCATAACACGATTGACTTAATTAGTTAACTAAGAATCCAATTTGATAATTTCTGGGATAAAGTATCTTTGCCCCCCTGACAAGGGCAAATGTGAAATTCAAACAGTGTCTTGTAATGACAAATCTAATAATTAGTAAATAACAGAAATAATCAATATTGTTCAGACACCTTGTCTACAGGGTAATTGCAAACCAGTAACTGTTTTTCTGACACTTCTCTGGTGTGCCCCTGATGGGTTTGCTCTGTATAAAGAGATCCCTCAGTACAGAGGAATTTGTGAGCTACTGAGTATGTCAAGGTGCTTTCCCTTACAGTTTTTAGTCAAAATATAATTCATTCTTCTCTGCAAAAGCTTTCACTTTGCAGTCTTCAAGTGTTTGTGGACTGGCTCTCAGGGGTACAAGAAAAGCAATTTAAAATAAAAAAGCCTGTGTGTATGAGGCTTGGATTTGCAACGCAGCATCTGTACCATCACTGATTATTTTAATTTGCAGACTTAAAAAAACCAAAAGTTAAAAAACTAGCTTACTGCAGAGGTATGGAGATAAGAGTTTTTCCCCTGTCCAGAAGTCCAAGGAATGGAGGAGATAAGGAATTATGTAGGTAGTTAGTTAAGAATTCTAAATTATGAGGAGGTTACCAGTTAGCAACTTGAGAAATACGGTCTCAGCATACAAGAAGTGCAGTGCCTAATGCTAAAAGAAGAAATTAGCTCTTTATTTTGGTTTATAGTCGAATCTATTCTGTAGGCCTGAAAAAGAAATTATTTCCAATAATTTCTCCATAAACATATTCTACAAGATATTTTCCACTCTTAACCACTCAGTATATGTTCATGCTGCTTTTTCCAGTTTGCTCTGCTCAGTCTTCTAACATCTGCATATTGCAGGAGTAAAGTCTAAGTTTAGAATGAATGAAAGTTGGAAAACATTGTATCAGTTTTACAGAAGGACACCAGACAGAGGATGATTAAGTGACTTGCCAGAAATCCACATCACAGAGCAGAGCAGCAAACTGAGTTGCAGGGGTAAGTTCTTTAAATGGTAACTTTATAAAACATGCTCTAAGTGTCCATCATCAAGTGCACCTGAAAAGCCTGAGCATTCATGATGATTGATTGCATTAAACTCTGCCTGCTGTGGTCACAGTGGTCTCCTCTGATTTATATCACTTTAGGATCTGCTCTGTGTTCTAGTAAGTGTTGAGTAGAAACATCAGCTTATAAACTTCATCACTCTTCTGCAGAAAAGCATTGCGAAAGTCCTTTACAGACCTATTTATCCATTTCTGAATAGTGCAGGGAGATTATTTTTTTACTTCATTTTTGCAGGAAAATGCCAGAAATTCAAAGTCTATGAAAACGAAAATTCTGTGATTTCTGAACTTGTTTCAATATGATTATTTGAAAAGATAATGTGAATTCAATCCAAGCGTTTAATTTCAACACTTATTCTTATTTTAATTTATAACTTCTGTAAAATATGTACTTTAAAAAAAAATTATATTAAAACAAAAGACTTAATGCTTCATATTAGCACCAAAAGATGTAATTTTTTTGGTGAATTAAATTTGCCAGAACCGATGCATTCTTGCAGAATGGTTTTATTTTGGTGAAAATGCCTTCTGACAAGAAAATATTCCATTGTAAAGCTTTGGACCAGCTCAGATTCTTCCTGAGTGTACCTAGCCAAAACACTAAGGAATACTTTCTGACTTTTCTTAGCAGTTGACATAACCAATATATGAGAGAAGTTATTAAATGCTGAGGCAAAGCTGAAGCTTGTGCTGTAGAGACATTGCCCAATTAATATAATTATTATGTTTTCAGTGCTGCTAGTTTTGATAGCTTCTGAGACTGCAAATCAGCCTCTACTCTTTCTGTCACACATACCACCAGCAGATGTGGCATTAGTACCGTAGGCACAGGCCAGATAATCCCGAATTTGGAAAGCAAAGAATGTCATGCAATTATTTTGCAGCCAAACATAATGTGGTCTGTTTGGGCAGCCAAAAATACCCAACACATCTTTTGTGTTGATGTTTTACAATAAAGTTGACAGCCAGAGAGCAGTAGGGCGAGAGAGGCAGAGTGTTGTGCAGAATGTGTGTGTGCTCTGGTGACAGCCCTCAACACAAGCTGCAGACACAGCACAAAGGAGCACCAACAGCTCCTCAAAGGGGACACGTTAAGTTGATGGCATTACTGAACGATAGAATGTTCTGTTGTCACACAAAAATGAACAATACCATTATCCTGCTGATCTTTCAGCAGCATAAAGAAGGCAAAGAATTCCAAGCTGGTATCATAAGATCTGAATTTAAAAAAAAAATTAGGAATATGACTCCAAATGCCAAACTATATGTTTTCAGGCTGAGGCTATTGTCTCATTGAGCCTTGCCACCTCCTCCTTAGTCTTTATCAGCACATTTTTATCCTTTGTCTTCCATATATCACATAATACCATATAGATAATTACATTCCTGTTTCTCAGCCTTCTCTCCCATTGCCCTTCTTATGTTCCACTTGTTTCCAGTTTTCTCTCACAAGGCCAGTCTCGCCACCCCACTGCTCACCTGCTCTATTTTGTACTTCACATTAAAAAGACTGTTTTTCTGGGAAGATTAGTGCATCAACCAAAATATCCGTGACTGATCTATACTAAATTGCTCTGTTCCTTTGTAATACTGATTCGTATATATTTAATTCAGGAATTCTTAAGAGGCAGCTTTCAAGTTAAGACCATATTTAGACTGGTGCAATAGTTTTATGGCTCATGGTTTGTTCCATACTGTTTCTCTGGATCCTCTCTTGGCATCAGGGATAAATCTAATTGCCCACATTTTAGGGAATATTTTTTGGTCTTTTTTACTGTCAGCCACAGTTTTCATTCCTGAGTTGAATCAAACTGGGTATCATAATAGTTATCACTTATGTGATGGAGAGATTGCAGTTGTATGACTGACACCATGAGTTCTTACCTGTTTTCTTCACTTAAATTAAAGGAAACTTAAAATCTGTTGGGCACTTGATGAAAACAATGCTGACCATGATAATAACTAGAAGTAACCTTACTAGTTTTCTCAGGGATATTTTACAGTCATCAATTGGAGGGAATGATAAGGGATGGCAAGAAAATTATTTCAGGAAATGATTTTTCTGAGATGTCATCTGAGCTCTGAAAAACATGAAAATTTTTTCAGCTGCATGTATGGGTCAGATATAACCTTTCTTCTTTTAAATTCTGGAATTTCCATCCCACTATCAGTAGCACAAGATGACTAAGGATTAGCAGGACAGTTGGCTTGTACCAGAGCCCAGAATAGAGGCTTCTTTTGAAACTAAATAGTATGAAGAATAAGACAATATCACTGTTATAAGTTATAAAAGAGGACCTAAAAATCAGTAGGATAAAATAACAATTCTCCATCTTAATGAGATAAAGTCAATGCATGTATATTGGCACAAAGTAACTTGCTATTCCACTGCTATCGAGTTTTATTTGGGGACTATGGTTCAGGAAAGAAAAGGTTTTAAAACTTTTATTTTTGAAATTCAAAACTGCTCCAAAATAAACTAATTTCTTCTTACCTGTATGAATCATCATAGTGAGATAAATTGTAGATTACACATCATAAATTGATAGTAGAGAGTTCAGATGTTATTAGACAACTCTCAAGCTAGGCTCCTTTGGTTAATGTTGTCATCTGGATTCCACAGTGATTAAGAACATAGTAATACATTCCTCCTCATTCATTACCTTACAGATAATAACCACATATTTGATTAAATTTGATTACATTATAAAACAATATGCTCAAATCTACCATGTACACAAAAACCCCCAAAAAAACATAGAATAGCTTTTTGCATGTAATTAAGGTGTAAAACAAAGTCCTGTTAAAAAAATATGTATTTTATTCATAACTTCTAGCATTTGCTGTCAAAAAAAAAAAAAAGGAAAACCACTCTTCTGCCAACTAAATTAAAAAGAGGGGCAGGGGGAAGTAGGCTTAATATCTAATAGAAGAAAAAAATATGGAAACAGATGTTTTCCTTTACCATTTACAATACTCAATTTTTCATCTTAGGGTAGGACAAAAAGATATTGCACTCTCTGGAAAATCATCTATTTAATTCATGGTAAACAGCAGACCTGCTGTTTCACAAGTACTGTTTTGACTTTCTCTCCCAGTGTTTTTCTCAAATGTGTCCAGATAGTTGTAGTCCTTTGTATCTGATTTTCTCTACTTATTATACACATTATTAACAGATCTCCCACAACAGAGGAGGGAGAAAGTCGTGTGACCTACACATGGCCACGGCCTCTTGGTAAACAATTCCCTTGGTATTTACACATTCAAGACATCTGTCTCACTTTGTCTGCAGCTTTCAAAGAGGCAATATCATGGTGTGGTGTCAAGGGAAAAATAAAAACAAAACATGAGACTTGAATCAACAGAAAAGCAAAAAACAGCTGGAAAAGTGCTGGGAAACAGTCGAAATTCCTCGGTTGGTGTTAATATTTAAAAGGGTGTTCAGTTTTCCTCTAGAGTCTTTCTGCTCTTTTGTGTCCACAAGTAACAGTGAGAATGTTTCCACTGTCTGGTCTCTGCGTTTGTCACTCTCCATCATATTATCTAAACTACAAACTGCTAGAGAATACAAGAATCTAAAAAGGTTTCCCTGAAAAGATTCTCTGAAATGGGATAGTGGTGTATTAGCTGGTGTTTGTGGTAGCTGGGCAGGTAGTGAGAAATTAAGCACTGATGGGGGATCTAAAGATTAAAGGTTTCTGTGGGGCAGATGAGAAACAAGACTGAGAAGATCTACGATGTTGGAATGACATTATTCCAATAATTCAAGACCTTTCTGGTATTGCTTTTAAAAGACTGATTTGACAAGGACACTGGATATAGTGATATTTTAACTGGAAAGGATTGTTATAATATGCCTTTCATAGAAAATACACACCAAACTCTGGCATTTGTCATTTTTGTATGCAATATTTATATTGCATGTGCCATTATAGTATCTAAGAACTGCTCAGGGATTGAAAATACAAGTTATTTCCAAACCAGGAGCATTTTACAACACAGAGTACCTGTTTACCATCTCAAAAAGCTGCATGAAAAAGGAAAGAGAAATCCATGCATCATAACCCAAATCCTTAAAATGGATTTGACAGGAACCTGTGTAGTGGTGAAAGTCTGATATAATGTACTTGTTCACTGCCTCTTCTAAAGTTAAGGTAGTCAGAATTTTAAAATGGTGTATGTTTTGTGGCTTAAAAATGCTTTCAGCTAACAAAGATACATTTAGGTAACACATAGCCTGCGGTGAATTTTAAAGGCTGTTTATAGTTACAGTTCTGGGCCCCTCTGTTCAGGAAGGACATTGAGGTGCTGGAGCAGGTCCAGAGAAGAGCAACCAGGCTGGGAAAGGGACTGGAGCACAAGTCCTATGAGGAGAGGCTGAGGAAGCTGGGGTTGTTCAGCCTGGGGAAGAGGAGGCTCAGGGGTGACTTCATCACTCTCTACATCTCCCTGAGAGGAGGTTGTAGCCAGGTGGGGGTCGGTCTCTGCTCCCAAGCAGTCATCAGTAGGACAAGAGGGCACGGGCTTAAGCTCTGTCAGGGGAGGTTTAGGTTGGATATTAGAAAGAAATTCTATATAGAGAGAGTGATCAGGCATTGGAATGGGCTGCCCAGAGAGGTGGTGGATTCTCCATCCCTGGAGGTTTTTAAGACAAGGCTGGATGTGGCACTGAGTGCCATGATCTGGTAATCACAGTGGGGTTGGATCAAGGGTTGGACTTGATGATCTCGAAGGTCTCTTCCAACCCAGTAATTCTATGATTCTATGAAAGCACAGTATATTACAAACCCCACGAAAAACAGTTGCTTCATATTTTTTTTTTGTTTGATTAGTTTTATCTGAGAGATATCTAGAGTTGTATGTCAACAGGACATAATTTCTTGTGAACTCTCAGGCAAAGAAGGTTCTTAGTAATAGAATACAGTTGTTGTTAGATGCTTGCTCTTTATTAAGAGGATTGAGTAAAGAGCCTAATTTTCAGAGGAAAGCTCACCAGCATTTAAAAATTAACAGTGTTATATCTTTCATTTCTCCTGTTTTTCCAAGATTTCACAACAGATCTCTCAGGTTTCATCCAACCCCATCTCTCTGATACAGTCACTGACGTGCCCAGTGGCAGCTCTGCTGCAAACCACATCCCTTTTTCAAAACTTTACACGTGTGGATCTGAAGTAAGAGTTGTGACAGCACTGAACCCTGAAAGGTCTTGTTTGTCATTGGGATGACATGCTTAGGGTGCAAATGTTTCCTAGCATTAATCTTTGGGACTGTTTCAAAAGGAGTGATGAATGGCAAGCTCAGTGTTAGCCAGAACACATTACGTATGCCACAATCAGCACTATCCTACATGGATGTCTGGGTTTTTTGCTCCAAGGTCACCCTGGTAGCCAGACTGCGTCAGCTGATGAGCAGAGTTGAGCTAACAAACCATAACAGTATCAGACTCAATGTCTGAAGCCATCCTGGGAAGGACAAAGAGTCTCTCTAGAAACTACATGTTGTGGTTAAGAGGCCAATATTATCATCCAAGGAGTCCAAACAATTAAAAGGTTCTGGAGTTAAGTTGTTTGACAGCAGGACAATCTTTTGCACTTCTTAAAAATGCACGTGTGACTATGTGAGCATCTGAGTTTGAATTTTTTGAAAAAAATCTCCTATCTACTGCAAAAAAGTCGTGTCATGGAACAGTCTCCAAGGGTATGAAAGCACGAATTGGGTCATTTTCAGCTGAAGTCATGGGAGCAGGTGCCCCGCAGGGGTGTGCCCAGTGTGATCTAGCTGCTAATAGCATGCAGTTCACAAAACTAGAATGAAATCTCTGCCAAAAAAAATCCAAACCAAACAAAAAACCTCTTGAAGCACAAGTAATTTTTGTCTCATTGTCATCACGGTTGTTTTGCTCCTCAGATCTGCTTCATTTGTGCAGCACTTCTATAATATATAGCTAGTGGCTGTTTCTATGTGCAGGATAGTAGGCAGTTTACTTCTATCTGTGTCCACTACCTGTATGTTTAATAGGTGGCAGAGATGGTTGCTACAGGTAATTGAAAATCTGACAGAACTGCTTGTGTGGGCACTACAATAATCTTTCCAAGGACTTTTAGAACTTTGTAGTAGCAGGACTGGTAGAGGGTCTTGTAAGTGATACAAGAAGTTCTCAGGAATTCAGTGCTCTGGCTGTGACAAGCACAGAGGCTGCCCATGGCTTTGCATCTTTTTCTTACAGAGCTCTTTTTCCTCCAATTCCACTTCTGGTTGACAGCGTTCCCTGAACAGCTCTCTGGGTTGTGAGAAAGTCACAGAGTTCTTAAGAAAATCTTTTGCTTTCCAACATACAAGGCTTGGCTATGGGCTGGCTCTCAGAAAACTCCTCATCTTTAAATTAATTCACAGCACGTACGTGCTAACCACTACTTCTCTGTGCCTGTGCTGAAGTGCAACTAAGAGAATCAGATAGTAGAGACATAACAGTTGTCACAGCAGCTTCCAGGCTTCTTCTTCAGGGAATTTCTTCCATATGTTTCTTCCGCAGGGATCACCTTTCTTGGGGGAACTTCTGGCAGCTTGCTGCTGCAGGTGAGGGGTGGCTTCTGGAGGCTCTTGGTTCTATCAGCTCCGACAGTCAGCTCATGTTGGCAGATCCTTAAAGTGCCTACACATCTTGTTTCCAACTGTCTGCTGCTACAGATTTTTATTTGCAAAGGCCTCTGCTGAAAAGTCTTTGAGCCTGCTTACCTGTGGTGTCAGTTTGCCACAGTCCTAAACACCAGCTGTTTTGGGACAAAAACCAGGCCTTGACCCAGCGGGAACTCCGGGACGAGTATTCAGCCTTCAGCTGCAGGTACTGCCTGGTGCCTCTCCCTAGGGCTGTGCTGAGGGTGTCCTTACCTCTGGGAGGGGAGCTGTCATTGGGACACCACACCACCAGGTGAAGGAGCTGTGAGAGGAGATAGGCAGACTGCATATTACCAGGGTGGATGAACAGAATGTTGATGTATGGTTTTTAGAGAGACACTGCAGAAACAAAAGCCTAATCCCCACTGTGGATGGAAAGAAGGACTTCTAGTGACTGTGCACAGAGATGGAGTGGATGGTCAACCATGATGAAGAAGGCTGGAAACGTATGACTTCTGGAAGCAGGAAGAAGGTTTCTTCTCTGCCTGCAGAGCTGAGTTACAGAACAGGCCATGTTGGATGGGACTTTGAACAACCTGGTCGAGTGGGAGGTGTCACTGTCCATTGCAGGAGAGTTGCAACTAAATTATCTTTACTGTCCCTTCCAAACAAACTATTCTATGATTTTCTTAGCCTTCTTTTTAACTACCAGAACCACAAGTGTTGTTCTTCATTTCTCTCTGTTCCAGCACCTCTTGATCTTGTTTGTCTAACCCTCTCCATTTACACTCAGACAATGTGTTCCATAATTCTCCTGGGTAGCCTTTCCCCTCTTTTGCCATCTGTGTACCTCCCATCATCCGTGGAGGCCTGCTGCCCCCTTCTCTGAGTGACCTGTTCCAGTGCCTCACTGCCTTCACAGTGAAGAATTTCTTCCTAACATCGAAACTAAACCTACCCTCTTCCAGTTTAAAGCCATTACGCATTGTCCTGCCACTATGTGCCCTTGTAAAGACTCCCTCTTTGGCTTTCTTGCAGGCCCCCTCCGGGTACTGGGAGGCCTCCAGAAGTTCTCCCAGGTGCCTTCTCTCCAGGCTGATTGATGAGGCAGTTGATCAGTTCTCAGGTTGATCAATTCCCAGCCCCACCTGTGACACCTGCCCACATGTTTTGCTCACAGGTGTGGGAGTTTAACCTCACCCTGGGCTATGCCCTCAGTCTGTTCCTGCTGACTTGACTTACTAACTGCATGGACCTCAGACCTACACTGTGAGCAGTCTTTTCTCAAGTTTTGGTCCTATCTCCTGGATACTCAGGTACAGTGGGACTGTATGGATTTACCCAGGGAAAAATGGTGAGTTCTCCATGTATTTACATTGTTTGATGAGATCATGGGATGTGTAGGCAGGGGGAGAGCAATGGACACTAGTTCACCTTGGCATTAGCTTGTTAAATATTCATTTTACTACAGACATTTTCTGTTACATAAGTTGTTGTTTCACCTGCTGGGTTTTGTGGAGGGTTTTTTGTGGGTTTTTTTGTTTGTTTCTTTGTGCCTATGCACAGCGTAGACAAGCAGAGAGAGATGAAAAATGATTGGTTAATTTTAATTCTTGTGGCTTTCTCTGTTTATCAGAAATAGCATAATCGGATTACAGTAGATGAACTGAGTGTTGACTGATGGTAGATACATGCAGCAGCATGCCTTCCCTGTCTAAAGGAAATTGTTCTAAAAAATTTTTGTGGAGTGGTTTAGTTTGTTCCATTTTGTTTGCTGGGGAAGGGAAGTTTTGTACTGATGGTGTGAGAGTATAAGGAAGACTGTAGTTAAAAAGTCTGAGGTTATTAGCAATATTCTTGATTATTTTTCACTGCATTCTGAAGGAAGACCTTGAGGTATTGTCAGGGACAACAATACAACAAATAATATGATGGCCACACTCATCTGCACTGTAATTTCTGACATATTCTATACAGCTACATTATAGTAAATTAAAAATGTGAGCAGTACATTTTATATTTCTCACCACTGGAGTTTGAGTCAGCGTGATTCTCTGGAGACAATAAACAACCCTAACTTTTTTGTGTTTGTTTAGGGTTTAGATTTAGCTCACAAACCCCTGTGGAACACTGTTCATGCCATGAGGATAAAAGGAAATTTTGTGACGAGGTGCTGATAGAAAGCTCCAAATAATTGTTGAGAGGATGATTTTTTTTATGTGTGACTGGGTTTTATTTACGTGATCCTTAACTTCAGATTATTTCCTTGTTCCTGTGGCAGTTTTTCTGTAGGGCCATGTTTACCTGTACATTTAAGACAGCTGAGTTTTTTGTTTGTTGGACTTTCCAGCAGAACGTGTCTTCCATCTCTGTATTTTCTGACTGTGCACACAAGTGGAACTCACAAGGCTGTGTGGCACCAACTGCTAATTTGTTATTCTCTGTCCAGATCTGGGCAGATGCAGAACAAAAACAGCAACAGAAAAATTCAGTGACTTCAAGTGTTCTGCTTGGGTAGCTTGTATTTTCTGTCTTAAGTATTTCAAGTAGAAAGTTTCGTTTCTTCCCTGTGATTTCTTTACTGTTCTCCCAGAATTCTCCCTTTAATTTCAGAAGATCAAACTTCTAAATAGATTTCTTTCAGAAACAGGGGGTAAGGAGGAAAAGAAAGATAACTTGCTACTTAAGACCTAGACAAAAGAAAGGCAAGCTTCTCTTTTTCAATACCTTATCCTATGTAATTTTGGGTGCTGTTCTGTGAGAATAGAAGACGTGTTGACTCCTCAGGACTGGATTACTTTGACTGCAATGAAGGTGGTAGTGTCAAATTCCAGATCTTTGTATCTCAACTATCTGGTCTCTAATATCAATTAAGTTCTTATTGGACTCTTCACCAATTTCCATAGTTGATGGCAGAGACTCCCATATTGCCTCATTAGAGCTCTTTTTCCTCATTAAAAAACAAATTTTGTTGTAAGAAAATCAAGATGGTTGTAAGAATTTTCCACATACTCCTTGGCATCCTTCCTCTTAAGGTTGTCCCCACCTACCTACACAATTCAGCAGCTGAATGGGAATCTGTTGAATCTCTATAGTTACCAACACACAGCCTAAAAGACTAAGATATTAAACATGTCCTTCTGGATATGAGTTCATCTGTTGAAATAGCATGGGCAAGGTAAACTGGTAAACACTAGGGAGAAAATTTAGGGATTATGTTTGCATTAGAGAATTAAGAATAATTCTGTAGCAAACCCACCTGTAAGATAGGAAACTACAGATTTTCACATAATCACAAATACCTTGGTGAAAAGTGTTTCCAAAACCAGAATAGAAAGGTCCTTCAAATAGAATAAAAATTTAAAAAAAAACCCACAAAACACAAAAGAAACCCCACCAAACAACAAAACCCCATAAAAAAACTAAAAGGCACAAAAAGCCCTCAATTAGTTGTATTTGATGGACCATGGGCTTTTAATGAAGGACCTTTATGATGTGACCCAAAAAACCACTTTGCTCTGAACTTTAAAAATTACCTTGTACATTGTCTTCATGAAAAGATCATGAAACAATCATTTAGAAAGATATTTCTTGTGGAAAGAAATAGTTATTTTGAAAGAGTGTGAAATAAATCAGGTCTCAGTCTGTGCATATAACCTGCTACACCTGACTGTTACCTCCAGCACAGGTTTAATTCATAATTAGAAATATATAATTTATCCTAAATTCACCTGAGAAAGGTTCACATTCCTATTAAGTCACTTTGCTTCAGTCATTACTGGCTACTTCACAAAGAAACACAAATTGGGATGGGTCTGAAGCTGAATCATAGTAGAAAATGTCTCTTGAAAGAGAATTGGAATAATGGGAGGTTTTTTTGTTCCTGAAGATGAGGCTTTTATTCAGTTCCCTGCTATTACATTTTTACCAGTGACTGCTTTCCTTTCCTCGTGGCAGAGTACCCTTAGCTTGTGGCTTATAGAAAACAACGGATAATTCAATATTTTATCAACTAGTTTTTTTTATTGACTTGGTCTGATGCCAAGCTGGGAGTTCTGGACATAATTCACTAAAACACTCTGTCTGGATTGTAATAGTGGAAGGTTTAATCTTAGTGGGTACTGGAGATCCAGGTTTTCCAGTCTACTAGCCTTGGTTTTTTACCCTGTCTTTCTCTCTCCTCATATCTAGTAGCTGATGCATCATGATGCATAAAAAAAGAAATTATTAGTTGCATTAAAACTTGCAGTATAAATAGCAGAATATAAAATTAAGATAACCCTCCAGAGAGATTCATATCCCCAAGCTTCCTAATTAACTATGAAGATATCTCCTTCAGCAGCTTCCACTGGCTCAAAGAGGTCATGGGGGAATTAGCTAGTGCTATTTTTAAAAGTCAGCAATTACAACCTCCATCTACATAATCATGAATTACATCATCTGCATTCTGCCCACTGCCTGCACGAGAGCATTTTCCAACCCAAGTGATATAATAGCTGTAGAGAAAGAAACTTCAAATCAAAAAAGGGTCAGAGGACCTTAAAGCTGTGGCTACTTATAACACATTAAAATCTCTGACTCCATTGGAGGCTTGCTGCACCTGGCTTTCCAATTTGACTTTTTATTTTTAATTTTAATTTTCAACTTCAGTTTTGTGTAAATTAATGCCACAGGGGAAAAAAACCTCTACAGAAGATGTCACCACTTGTAGTTTCTGGAGTTGATACTATAATTTCAAGGATTTCTAGTGAAAGTTGTGGGGTTTTTTGTCTCCTGAGTTCTTCTCTTGAATATATATGCTTTATATTTGGGTTTGGCATTTTATTGCCAAACGTTCTTTCTTCTACTATGGGTGATTTGACAATCTCTCACGATTTGTTTGTTCAAATGATCACCTATAAAACTACCTATCAGTTATTTCACTATAATGTAGAATAATAATATAAGCAACAGATATCTCGGAGTGTCTGAGATTGACTTCTTTTTCCTATTAAGAATTTCATCATGTCTTATATTTTCCCTAGTCTGATTTAAAAAAAAAAAAAATAGTTTATTTGGAGAAAACAAACAAACAAGCCCTTATATTGCATTCAGAGCCATTGTGCTGTTTTGTCTGGCTTTCTTTTCAGTATTTTGAATCTTTATTCATAATGTACTTAAGATGCACAGTCTGTTTAATATTTGCATTGCTTACACTTCACTAAACAGAAAATAAGCTTGTAAGATTTTTCTTCTTTTGACATCTTCACAGGGTTCAGTTGCTCATAAGCATAGCTTCAAGTGAACAGTAAAAGTTAGATAGTCCATTATCCCTACTTAACAAATTCTAAAAGTGATATAAATCAGCAATGCAAATATATGGGCTGACTATTAAACACAGGATAAAGCCACGAGGTCTACTTAGGAAATTCTTAGGGTAGAGGGATTTTTTTCCCTTCCTTTCTGTTCCCAGTAAAGTGATACTTTCTTATCAAGAAAGTCTACCCTGACCTTCGCAGTATGTTGTTTTAATACTGGTCTTTGTGTCTTAAAAAAACCCAAAGCAAACAAACCCAAGCCCAAGAAACCTACCCCTGCCTCCCCCACCACCATTTATTCAGTGCCTATAAAAATGATGTCTCTCTATGTATTCTGAATCAGGCTATGAAAAGTAAAATCAATAGTAGGATTTTTATTTTTCTTCTTTTCCCTAATATGAAACCAGTGCTGTGACTTAGGCTGAAGTTTGCTAATAAATCTTGGCTAATGCATCATTCAGAATCATTGTAGGCTTTCTCTTGTGTACAGTGATGTGTATCATCCCACGATCAAAAAAGCGGGAAGCAAAAAATGTATAAATGTTTTCAGTTTTTATTGAATTTTTCTTTTATCAACTGTAGCTTTAACTGATGGGCAGTGTCTATTATGTGCGGAAAATGAAAGAAACTGGCTGTCTCTGATAATTAAGAAACAGTTAAATGAAGATTTTATTTTTTTATTATGATCTGGGTTGGGCCTAAATTCTATTAAAAGTATCTTTTAAGTACTGAAAGTTAGATCTACTTTTAAGTAGAACTTTATTCAAGTCTTCAGTCCCTGAACTGAGAAAAAAAAAAAAAAAAAAAAAAGGCAAAACCCAAACAAACAAAAGTCTGAAAGCTACTGGCTGTCAGCATAGCTTTAAAAAATATGTGAAGTCTCCAAATATAGCTCAGTCAGCTAAAGCCCCAGTAAGAGTAAAACCTGGCCAAGGATGTCAAGGATTACAAGAGCTTCTGTAGGTATATTAGTGATAAAAGGAAGAGGAGGAAAATGTGGGCCCTATATAAGAAAAGGGGAGAACCAGGTTCTCTGGTCTGTGGGTCACCGACCGGTGCTCCAAACACACTGCCCAGGTCCCAGAAGACAAAGTCAGGAACTGGGAGAATGAAGAGCCACCCACTGTGGGAGAAGATAACTTTATCAACTATTTCTCAGTTTAGCACAGCTATTCCTACTGAAGCCCACTAAAATGGGAAATGGCATAGATGATGTACCCCTAATACTATAGGAACAATCAGACCAACTTTCCATGTGAATAAAGAAAATAATTCATCATTTTTTCACCTTTACACTATGAAGAGACACAGCTTCTTTAAATTGTACTCTAGATATGTAGCAGAAAGAAACAGGGCTTTATTAAGACAGAAAGTAAACTTTAGAAAGAGTCAAGTTTCCTTGATTTTTATTTCCCTTTTTGGTGAATGATCATCAGTGTCATTTGAGGGGGAGTGTGAGTACCTTGTTCCTACTACAGGAGAAAGAAATGATAGGAACTTTTTAGTTGAAGCTCAACAGATCGTGACGCTTGAGGCAACAAAGATTTCTGAAACAAGATTATGAGAGCTAGCTGCCACATGCAGCTGGACCATGTGTCTGCTTGTGCCAGATCCTGAACTTTTATAGTCTCTGGAATGCACTCAATGGAATGTTATCCAAGAGCTGGGTCAGGTCCTTTATGAGTGCCTGTTGCTCCTGCTTTGTCACTTGTGCAATAAATAGCATGCTTTCTGAAACTCTTATTTTGTGCTAATTATAGAGAGCTAGCCTCAAAAGGCTGGGAAAAAAAAAAGGTTTTGTTTTAGAAAAAAAAAAGAAAGGAGGAGAGGTGGAGGAAGCAGGAGGAGTGAGCAGATGGTTCTCAGTCAGTAGGTAAATCAACAGCATTTGTCTGTCTAAAGAGGAATGTGGGATTTGTGGTAGGAACAATGTAAAGGTTTTCTAATATTCTTTACTGAAATACCCTTTTTTTTTCCCTCTCTTTATTGCTCAGGTGTTATAGACACTTACAGCTATATTGTTTCAACCAAGCGTTTGCTGGAGGAATTTTTTTAGTTTGAAATGTTATAGTTTCAAACTATATGAATAGTTTGAATGTGAATTCCTGAAATTCTGATAACTAACTATGAGTGAGATTCTGCCCCTTATGATTTGGTGTCCCAGAATAGCTGGTACTAATAAAGGGTGTAAAATGCGAGGTATTTGATGTCCTAGGTGACATGCAAATTACTCCTGAACCTCAGGAATCATAACTAGTCACAAAAGGTTATATTTTTTCCCTCTGGAAAATTTCCATGCAGTATATATTTCATCCCAGAATGCACATTAGTGAACTGCCTGCTGTATACCTTCCCACATAATGAGAACCAAGCCTGTAGTAAAGCTGTTGGGCTTCCTTCATTGTCTTGTTTCAAAATATTAATGTAGTAAATATACTGAAAGTACTTTTAAGGAATTAAGCATAACTATTTATGAATTTTCCCTGGTGTAAGGGGTTTATTTGTCTCTCTTTTTTTTTTTTTTCCCCCGCTTGCTTTTCTTTTTTGTGTGTATTTTTGGATGGGTTTTGTTGTTGGTTTTGGTTGGTTGGGTGGGTTTTGGGGGCGTTTTTTGGGGAGTTCTGGGGTTCTTTTGGGGAGGGAGTGGGGGCATTGTTGTTTTATTTGTGTTTGCTTGTTTTCTTCAGCTGTGCTCCTCCCTCATGTAACTTACATACTGAACATTCTCCTATAGTTGACCAGGCAAACACATTTCTCCTAATCCCCTATTTAAGCCCATTACAGTTTTGAGACACAGACTAAAAATAGATTCCACAGCTTTTGCTGTAGTCTGCTGTCCTTTAAGATCTTGGTAAAAATCTTGTATGTGTCTGAATAGGTGGATTTCAAGTGTGACTTATTATATTCCCTCTACAGCTGAGCCACAGCAGAGCTAGTTGCATTGGGCAACAAATGTTTAGCATGCTGCTTTATCAGAGGCTTGTCATGGGAAATAACTTAAAGCAATTCATTTATTAAGATTTCCATGATGGCCAATAAGATTTCAACAGGAAGGTTGCTCTGTGGACTAATTAAAACTAAAGCTTTTGAGACCTTTGTGCTCTTCTCCCCCCATCCCTCCCTACCCAATGTGCCTTCAGAGAATGAGACATGAAGGGTCTTCCTGAGGTTGTTTACCAAAGGTAATTTGATAGAGTTTTGAGCTCTACTAATGAGCTCTTGTGTCTTGCATATTAAAAATTGTGACAGAATAACTCTGGGAATACCAAGTCCTTGGTTGTTGGACCACATAAAGAACTGATCTTATAAAGGTTCCCAAACTCCATCTGCTCTTTGTGACTTAGCAAGCATATATTCTTACTGGGTTTTTTTCCTGTTTGTTATTGATCTCTATGGACATGGCAGCAAGGTTTTCTTTTTAAATATGTAAGCTGTGTTCTGTTTAATAAATGTATTTTACTGTATATTTGCTACAGGAAAATGTGTCTTAAAATTTATGGATGGACTTTGTTTTGTTTTCTGCTTGTATTACGAGCAACAACAAGGTTAAAAAGAAAAAAAAAATGGAAAGTACTTTAAATTATATCTAAGCTTAAAATTGAGCTGTTTGCTGCTACACCTACCAACAGTTTGCAGGCCAGAAGACACTATTCTAAATTGCTCTTAGGGTAGGTTTCCCTCACTGGACTGAACAAAGAACACATTCTGATCTTGTGCAATCCTACATGCTCCAAATACCTTATCCCCATCAGATTCTAATGGCGTAAACTTCTCATATCAACAGTTGCTTCTTCCTCCAGCTCAGGTAATTTTTCCTCTTTTAAACGTGGGAAGAGTAGGAGGAAGAGATTATAGTTATTGAGTTTTACCTGTCATAATTGGTATAACATTCCAACTCAAATAACTGAAAGGCCCTAAACTCTTGCTTAGAAACACAATACCCTTTCAATCAACACTGGTTTACTTATTTTCTGCCAAAGAAATAAAAAGTAATTCTGAAGTTCTATCTTCTTTTGTATGATTGCCTGAAAAGGAAGAATATCTGTAATATAACGTATAAATAATACAATGATTACATTCTGTATTGTTTTTCTTCTCTATACACAAATACATTCCACAGCTAGTTAATATTTAATAATTTGAAAATTGAATATGTCAGGTAATATATATATAAAGAATGTAATATGAACTATTTTATTGAGCAGTAACTGTTTCATTGAAATCTTGCTGAAGTAATTCTCATAGCAGCCTATTTAGAACAGAACTCCAGCATTAGAGGCATTATATGTGCATAAAAAATGCCTCTAATTCAATCATTTTATTGTCTGCTGAAAAGTCAGCCAGACAAAACTAACTTTTCCTATTTTTAAAGTTAAATTAGATGGAAAAAAAATAAGAAAAAAACTATCTTGCTTCCAAAATGAAAGATGTCCCATTTGTTCTGTCTCCAAAATATATCTTGTGAACACAAATTTTAAGGGGTATTATTCCTCTTCAGACTCAAATAAGCTTTTTTTTTTTTTTTTCCTTCCTAATATATTAGGCACCTGAAGTTCCTAAGAAAAGTTCTTTCTTGTCAAATATTATAAACAGAGTGGCAGGTTTTTCAAGAAATTTCCTATCTCCAACTTTTCTGAGATGTTTTTGTTTTGAATTCCACATTCTTTTTCATAAACAGGAAAGGAAGACGTAAAAAGCAAGAGCTGTCATTGGCCAAAATTATAACATGAAATAATTTCTTCTGGAAAACTATCAGCCTTTCATCTTGACCACAAAGCCATCTATGAAGTAATTTGAAATGTCAAGAAATCATTCTTGGTTCATTTTAAAAGGAATTAATGTTGATAATGGGTGATGATTTGGAGCCTTTGGGAAGCATCTAGGACACTTTCTATTTATCTAAATCTATTCAAGCACAGTCTTACTTTATAAGGGTCAGAATATTTTTAGCAAGCTAGATTAACTTCTAATTACCACTTCTTCTTCAGAAGTATAATGTCACCAGCATGTGATAATCCTGTTTGGTTTTGTTTGTTTGTTTGGGGGGTTTTTTTGACTTTGTAGTGGTTTGTTGCATTTTGGGGTTTTTTTTGTAAAAAGAGTATTTCAAATATACAAACCAAGAAGTTTATAGTATCCCAAGTGTAGTGTGAATATAAATATATCATGTATTCCTAGATCATTTGAGAGTCTATACTCAGTTTTTCTTGAGGAAACTACATTTTGGGGGCAGAGGAAGAAAAAAAAAAGAACAAACAACATCAAAAGTGAGTGTAACACACAGGATATTTATTTTAGAAATTTAGTTGACAATCTATTGGTGCCTCCATATAGCAAAACACTTCAGAATCTAGTGTTGCCAAAGGAAGGGAGGAGGGATAAATGAGCTAATTAAAATGTTGCTGCGATTTCCTTCTTTTATATCTTCCATGTTCTTCAAGTAAATAATCATACTAAGAAAGAAATCTTACAGTGCTGAAGATGACAAGCTTTGTTATACGATGATGTTTTATGTGGCAGGCTTCTATCCAAGACAATATATTAGAAATGTTTGGTAAAAGAAATACTTTTCAGTCAAATCCATCAAAAGTCTAGCACATGCAGGTTTTGTTAGGCAACAGAACAGGGCTGAACAAAGAAAAGCAGACTGAAACCCTGATTCTTTTCAGATTCAGCTCTAAAACATCTTTTTAGTAGATCAAAGGCTCACAGTTGTATTAAACCTTTAACTCCTTCACTGCAATTCTCCTTAGATCTTAGAGATCACAGGTAGTTGATTACAGATACAACAGATACCTTCACTGCAATTCTTCTCTCTGAAACCACAGCCCTTCTGAATTTAAAAGTTGCCTTAATATTGCTGCATTTAAAGACATGTTATGGATTTTGGCAAAGGTCTGCTAAGGTTTGTTAACTTGATGCTGTTCAGCCTTTTGTTAGACAGGCAGATGCAGACCCATATACAGACTTTTAACATCAATGCACTGATATTTTTTTTCCAGTGAGCTTGGCATAGTGTCTTAAGCTGCAAGGTAGGCTCTTAACTTCAAACAAGGCTTATGGCTCTTAAGACTCTGCATAGGTACTGCTGTGCTGTCAACTGCTTGAGGGAATTCAAGCCCCTACTCTGCAGCATGTTGCTGCTGTTGGGAGAATACTGATGACTCCTGCCTGTGTAGTGAGATGTTTATGACTTCCTCTTTAAGCCTCTCCATAGTAAATATATGTAAATACACACATATATCGCAAAATTTAATTGTTGCTTCTGTCTTCCTTGTTTCACTTTATTAATCTGTCTGCGTGGGCATTGACGAGGAGGAGAAGCAAAGCTCTTCTATAGATAAATGATAGTTTTTTAACTGCTTGAACTGATGAATGGCACATGTTTAGTAATTAAAGGGTTTGTAGGAAAACTGGATTGCTGTATTCAGGATTCCTTGCCACTCTGGCCAGCAAGTTTTCAATGGCTAGGTTGTCAGATAATTTTGGTCTTTTCTGCTTATTCTAAAAGTCACACTTTTGGTGAAAGAGCACCTGGGAAAACACTTTCCTTTATGGTTAACTTGAATAGTACTTCTTTCTTGCTCCCTCAGCCCTTAATCCAGGTCTTCTTGATAATCCAGCTCTTCCTGACTTTCCTCCCCAGCAGCTCAGAGATTCAGTATGATGGTGGGAAGTGAGGTCATACCTGTGACATGTGAATGAGCACTTAGAGATGCTCTAAGGAAGTGAGGGACAAAGCTGGAGCTTTGAGGAGACAATTCCTTTAACCTTTCACAGGTTGGGTGCCCACAACAGGTTGTGATCCAGCTGTGAAGGGCTAGGTACTGAGGAGAGCCTTTTATTAGGTAAAACAATTAAAGAATGACAATTTACACTGAATAAGTTATTGCTAGTATTTCCCATATGGGTTAAGTTAATAGAGTAACAGCCTAATTAAAACATTTCCTGCTTCTTGCCTTTATTCTTACATGTTTAGGACAGGTCTTCTGGGAACAGCATGTGGGAAACTTGCTTGGAAACACCTCCTCTTGTGATTATGCAGTGATTTGATTGTAATGACATTGTTAAAACATGGGCTAATGAAAAGACCGAATTCTGACTCGAATGCCTTCCAGTTCAGCACTTCCTTTTTATTTTTCATTTTATAAACTCCCTACTTTTTATGCTTTTAAGATGATTTATTCTGTTCCTAAACACCCTTGTATTTGTGTAGAATTTCTAAATGATAGTGATTGAGTAATTTCTCATAGAATTTATAAATGAGAAGAGTCTTTTTATTAAAGGTGAGGTAGTAGAAGCTGGAAGAAAGAACTTGAAGATCTGGGCTGGTCTCATCTTTTTGGCTCTTAGCACATACACACACATGCTAACATAACATCCATTTGCTCTGAAACAGTCACATTTAGTTGCTAAGTCAGTAACACCACACATCCTTTGAATATGCTCCAAACTGAGGTGATCTGGGAAATACTTATTGTCTTTTTGGTCTTATCCTTACTCATCAATTTTGAAATACTTGAAGTAAGGCTACAGTCTTACTTTCACTTTGCTATTAAATGTAGACTTTTATAATAGCGTGGATCTACTAATTTCTCATTCTTCTGAAATATTTTTAATATAAATGGATGTAAAGCACCGAAACAGACTGCCCAGGAAATTGATTAGTGTCACAATCTCTGGTAATGTTAAAAAAAAAAAAGAGTGGGTTTAGCACCTGAGCACATGATTTAATGGTGAACATGGTAGTGGGTTGATGGTTGGGCTTGATCTTAAAGGTTTTTCCCAGCCTTAAAAATTCTATGATTTTATACAGTAAATTATTCTGCTTTCTTCTGATGCTGTAAGTGGGGGAAATAGGAAGTTAGGAAACCAGACTGAATGGACATTTTCCTGGTAATTTTCATGCAATTCCACACTGATATTTTTCTATCGTTTTCTAGTGCTTAGGATTTTCTATGTAGATCTGATAACTTGAAGAACAAGATATGGATTTTTAAGGTGGGTTGAGGAGATAAGTACAGGCACATGGATACACACAGAGTGTAGAATTATCTGTTCATATTGTTCTTCAGTATTCTCTGAAGAACTTCAGGTTGCAGGTGGCTGGTAGCCGAAAGACCTTCAGTTGCTACTCTTTCCATATCAACATTCTCTTGGGGAAGAAAACATGAAAACAAAGTATTTTTCCGCTAAACTTGTGCTAGCAAAGAATATCAGTTGTATGTAATGTAGGGCATCTCTGTTCCCCTCCCTTGTTACTTCCACTTTCATTTGTTTTCAGTAAATGAGAACAAGCTCTATCAAAGATGTCTCACATTTTGAAGGTAATCCCTTTGGAAATGAAAGAATGAGACAAGCTTTCACAGGAGACAAAGTTTTAAAAGCCTTTTTTTTTTTTTTTTTCCCCTGTCCTGTTTTCAAACACAGTACATTTTAAAGAATAAGATCAACATTTTCTCTTTCATTGTCTGGCAAACGCTGAGCTTCATCTTTTGTTCTCTGTTTTCCGACGGGTCTCAGGGTGAGTAACTCTGGGTTTTCTTGTCCGCGCACACTCAGGTATAACGATGTTTTCTGTACAGTTCCCAGAATAAAAGGCTGTCCCTCTTTACTGGAAGTGGGGTTGCAAAATTCCTCAGGTTGAAGCAGAATGACAAGCCATGCTATCTACCCGTTGTAGGTAACAGCTTTAGCAGTTTTAGACACCTCTGTGCAACAGCTCAAGCGGTCCTGTCACATCTGTGACTGGTGTTCGTGTGTGTGAGTGTGTCTCCTTATTCTCCAGTTGCACTGGTGAAGATGGAGGTAACTTTCAGGCAGGAAACAAAAATTCCACAGCAATACAGGGTGCCTCAAAACAGGGATGCTGTAATTCAGAGTGGCACTCTGATAACATGGGTTCTAATCTGGGAATCTGTGTGTCGTGTTCTGTCTTCAGTCTCTCTTCCCTGATGCACCAAAATATGCTGTCCAGTCCCTTCTGTGATCTTTCAGCTTGGAACCATCACTGAAAATGTCTTGCTATATACTTTGCTTCCTATAACAGAAAGAATACAGAAATATTGCATAAGAACCATAAGAACCATGCTTTGAAAATGAATAGTTCATTTTAGACTGTTGCTTTGTTGATGATGTAAGGCTGTTGGAAGCTTACAAACCTCTCTAGATTTAGGAAAATTATATTAAAAATTATTTTATTGATGAGGAAAACAAAAAGAACCCCCTCCTAAAAACAAACAAACAAAACCAACCAAAAAACCCTAAACAAAGAACAAACACATTTCCCTCTCCCTCCCATAGTTCAAGATTCCAGTGCAACCTTTTATATGAAATGGAATGAGATTCTCCTTTTCTTTCACAACACTTCCCCTTTCTTGCACCATGGCAAAAACAGTGAGAAAATGAATAACGTAAAAGAACATGAAGCAAACTACAAGTTCAGTTTTGCTTGTTGTTGAATTAAGCCTTTCACTTTTGAATGAATGAATTAATCAACTTACTTTCTTTAGCAATCACAGAATGGGTCAGATTGGAAGGGACCACAGTGGGTCATCTGGCCTAACCTCCCTGCTCAGGCAGGGTCATCCCAGAGCACATGGCACAGGGCTGTGTCCAGGCAGTTCCTGAATATCTCCAATGAAGGAGACTCCACATCCTCTCTGGATAATCTGTTCCAGTGCACAGTCACTTGTACAGTCAAGAAGTTCTTCACCATGTTCAGGTGGAACCTCCTGTGCATCAGTTGTTGCCTCTTGTCCTATTGCTCAGCACAACTGAGAAGAGTGAGCAGATCCATCCTCTGACCACTCTCCCTTTAGATACTGATGGACATTGATGAGGCTCCTTCTCAGTCATCTCTTCTTGAGGCTGAACAGGCCCAGCTCCCTCAGCCTTTCCTCATGAGAGAGAAGCTCCAGTCCCTTAATCATCTCTGTTGCCTTCACTGGACCTGCTCCAGGAGCTCCAGGTCTTCCTTGTACTGAGAAGCCCAGAACTGGACACAACACTCCACATGAAGCCTTAGTGGGGCTGAATAGAGGGGCAGGATCACTTCCCTTGACCTTGTTGGCTTTTTATCAGGTCAGCCCCCAGCCCAGGATAGTTTTTCCCCAGGTGCAAGACCTTACATTTGTTTTTGCTGAATTTCAGACAGTTCTGTTCTGCTCATCTTTCCCACCTGACAAGGTCCTGCTGAAGGCCTGCACAGCACTCTGAGGTATAAATCCTTCTCTCTTTGGTTGGCACTTCTGCTCTGCTCAGCAATCAAGTACTTTTTGGTCTGAGATGTTTGATATATTAAAAAAAATTTCTCACAATCAGAAGCAGACAAAAAACAGTTCATAACTTTCAGCAGCAGAATTTATATACGTTTCAATGAAGGGTCCATGATACGATGCATTTTGAAGATGTGTGCAACAAGGACTCTACATTTCAAAAATGCAGATATATATGCTTCAGAAACTTTTTTTGTGCTTCAGCGGCTCTGGTTTTAACTTCTTATCATAGGAAATGTACCTCAGAAAGTTTGTCATGTTGTTTTAATCAAAAATCTGGCAGTTGGATTACAAAATGATTCGTTTGATTCAAGATGTGGGCAAGTAACTCCTTTGAAGTTATGAATTCCTCATTCATCCTCCATTAAAACAAGAAGCTCAGATCTGGCATTCATACTCTAATCCAGTACTATGGAAATGCAGCAAATTTTCCTGTGTTCTTTTGAACTTGGTTACAAAGGTCTTCTACACAGTGTGAAGTGATGCCACAAGTGAGCTGATTTTTAATAAATGTAACTTTATTTCTCAGGGGGAAGATGCCTGAAACTTTCAGCATGCAGTCTTGAATGCCTTTCTATGTGGCTTCTTCCTTTCAGTGTTTTCAGGAACCCTAATACAGCTAGCATGCATAGCAACTTCATTTCCTTGACCAATTTCTTAAAAATGAACCATTAAACAGCAAACAACAAACCTTAGTTTGTCTCTAAGGTAATCAACAGTGAATTTATTAAATGACTTGTGATTTGTCAAGTAATGACAAGTATCAAGTATTTGATATTTTAGTGTTTCGTAAACAGCAGTAACTTTTGTACAAATCAGGCACAATGCCTTCTTACCTCTTTGGTATATTAAGTAAATGTAATTCTGTTTGTTCAGGAATTCTTTCTTTTCATCATTTCTGGTTGTTTTTAAGTGCATATTCCATACTTAAACTTGAATAACAGCTCTGGTACAACAACAATTTTACTGAATGCTGCAAAGGCAGGTTGAGATATTTTTTTTTCCTACTTGTTGCCTTTTTCTATGGAAGTGATCTGGAGAAACCTTTGCCTAAGTGCTCCCACCTCTGAATTGCACAACAGAACAGTGTTGTGCAATTAAACCCTGTAGTTAACTTGCAGACAGCAGGCCTGAAAGTGACAGGTAAATGTAAATGTTTACAGGCCTAACTTGTAAACTAGGAAAACTGGCATTTTTTTCAGAGCAGACATTTACAAAATAGTCTAAAGAGCAGCTTCATATGACACCTTTTTGTCCAAATGACTCCAAACACTAATATTGAGTGAGCTCCCAAGCCTTACAATTCCTCTTTCTTTTTCCCTTCTCCCTTTGTGCTAGGGAGAGATTTTGCAGCTGGATGGGTACTCTCATTTATGAGGAAGAAGAGCCTACTGGTAGTTTAGTCTGTGAAAGGCTTAAAAACTCTCTCCTAGGCCTTAGTGAGAGCAGAAGGCTACTACATAATCAAAACCTGTGGCCAGATGTGCCAGTCTTGTTTTCTCTCTGCCTTGTGATGACAAAACTTGCCTTTCTCAGTGCTTTAGCTGGCTGGATCATGCAGGAATTTTTCCCTCTGGTACAGAATGGTATTTGAAGAAGCCTTCAAGGCTGGTGCAGAGGGAAGGTGGGCACCACTGTGAGGTACCTGTTCCTACAGTGGGAAATAAAGGGTCCGTAATAGGCTCATGCAAGAGGAAAAAAACCACTATTGGCAGAGTTGCTCTAAGTATGTCGCTGGGCTGTCACTCTGGTTTTCATGTTGTGTTAAAACAATACATAACACTTTGTCAGAAATGTCTGTCTTTCACCAGTGAAGGATTTATTCCTGTATTTCTTTTGGTAGTGCCTGTCTCTCTCCTTCAGCTGAATTTGCTTGTGGGTTTTAGCAGCAGCGGGAAAGAAATCCTCACCAATCTGTTGCCCACCTTCTCTTATTTGGCCTAAGGAAAGGGAGTTTGTCTTCCAGAGCGACAATTACGTGTAGTGAAGCCTGGGAAGAGGCTGGAAATCACCTGCTGATGGAAAGTAGAGGGAAAAAATATTTTGTCATCCTTTCCCTCTGTGTGTGGCCTTTGCTTTTGCTTTAATAAATTGCCTATATTTTGACCACAAGGTTTATTTTTCTCCTCCCATCTTTTCCCATCACTCTCCCCTCCTGCTGAGGAGTAGAGTGATAGAGCATCTTGGTGGGCAACTGGCATGCAACCAAGGTCAACCCATGCCCATGGATGTTAGAATAAGAAACTCAGAGTAGCGGAAAACTCGTAACAGTCATTGTTGCTATGGTGAAAAAATCAAGCAAAGTAATTAAAATCCTTCTTTTTCTCAATATGGAAAGATCACCCTCATAGCTTCTCTTTTTCTTGGTGAGGTTTGGAGATGTCCCATGATTTTGCACATTATCTTTCTGTGACTGGGACACCTGTTCTTGAGTAGTTAAGGTGATGGATGCCGCAGAAGGGACTGCATGTTCAGTAAAGCCTGGCATTTTAGGCTGTGTATATTTTAGGCTGTATATGTGTTAGGGGGCAGGTAAATAAATGGTGATTGACTTCCTTGGTCTTTCATTTGGAAGGTATTACTTTGGTTTTAAGTAAGAAGTGAAATGTCCAAAATGACAAAGGGTGAGCCGACAAGATCTGCAAAGATTCTGTCACTCTCTACCCTCACAGACACTGCAGCCCTAGGAGTGCTCTGCCAGTGGTGTGGCAAGCAGGAAACAAAACACAAATGCTTCAAACAAATTAGCTTCTATATTGCCTTGCTCCTGCTGTCTTCTGTGTTTCATCATGCTGACATTAGGTGCCTTCATATGTGAACACGTTTCAAATACAGCATGGATTATATTGTTAATGGCAGTGGAAGCAAAGGGATTAACCTGCAGAGAGAATTGCTGAGATGTATCACTGGATTGGGATCTCCAGTGTGCTCAAACACAGTGTCAAAAGCCATTTGGAGTACATGGTTGGAAGGAGATCTGGTGTGAATAATCATGAAACTTCTGCCTTGGGTGGCAAAAACCAAAATTCTCTGAACCTGATCACAAAATGATCAAATAAATTCTTTTTGGTGGAAAAATTTTGCTAGCTTCTTGGCACTTGCCATCAGTCTCTTGACAGTGTAAGTCTCCATGGCAGCAACCTAAATAATTGTTCTACTTGTATGAGGCCCTTAAACTAGAGTCTGAGACTACCTTTGAGTGACAAGCTTTCAGAGGCCATTAGTTGCATGGTTTTTTTTGAGAGGTCTCAAGTTAGCATGCTGTTTCTGCACTTATAGAGTGAGATTTTTAGGAAAGTGACTGCTGGTCATTCCCAAGTTGTTGCTGCTGTCTACACAAGTCAATGCTGCTTTACTGAGTTAAAAAGGGAGCACCATTGAAATGAAGACATTCCTGGAAACTGATGGCAAAAGAAGGACTAAGGAATCTGTGGTCTTACTGGTCAGTGGGGCAGTAGACATCTCAAAACACAAAAAAACCTGAGATACTAATGTCACTTCCATGGGTTCTTCTGTTGATGCAACATCCATGTTTTCTAAGTCTCTGAGCTTAGCCTGCAGTCCAGTGGGATGCCTTCAAGGGTTCTGAGAACCTGTCTGATGTCATTGTGAGGCTGCTCCCTGTAATTTTTGAAAGGTGACAACAAAAGAGAAGTTAATTCTTGCTGAAAGTAGGTAAACTTCATATTGCTCTTCAGAAAAGGTGACTGAGAACAACATAAAATCATGGGATATAGTGAGTTGGAAAGGACCCAACAGGGATGATTGAAGTCCATTGCTCAGCCCTGCACAGGACAGCCCTAAGAGTTACACCGTGTTCCTGAGTATGTTGTCCAAAGACTTCTTGAGCTCTGGCAGGCTTGATGCTCTTATTACTTCCCTGGAGAGCCTTTTCCAGCACCCAACCACCCTCTGGGTGAAGAATTTCTTCCTAATATCCAAGCAAAATCTCTGCTGACACAGCTTCATGCCCATTCCCTCAGGTCCTGTCACTGGTCACCAGAGGGAAGAGATCAGTGCCTGCCCCTCTTCTTCCCCTCATGAGGAAGCTGCAGACTCCACAAATTTACCAACAAAGTTAGATTGCAGTTGGCTGCACCAATTGCTTTCTGTGATGAGATGATCTGTGGCATGAGAAAAGGGAGAAATGCATGTTGTTTAACCTTAAATTCATCACACCTATTGCCATGCTTCCTCAGCAGATCCCTATAGCCAAATTGCTGAGATATGGAATATTTAAGTGGATGAATGATGGCTGGAAAACTGGGTGGGCCCTTGGGCTTAAGGAGTTAACCCCATTCAGCATTTTTATTCATGATCTGGATAATGACACGAAATGCCTGGTCAGAAAGTCTGTGAATAACCCCAAAATGAGGGCAGCATTCAATACACTGGAGGACAAGGCTGCCTCCTCACATTAAAACCAGGTTTCTGTTTATATCCATAACTATTATGAGGGAATGATCAGAATGCATAGAACCTGGCACCAGGGCAACACATCCCAATCTTTCTCTCCAGGAAAAAAGGCAGATGCACATTTAGACACGTAGGTGATTTTCTCTTGCATTTTCATAAGACTCAGAATGAGGACTACAAGGCTTTCTTGATTTTGTAAAGACTTCAAATTAGGAATTTGTTTTCTCAGTATGAAATGAAACTTAGTTGTGATTTTTATAAGGCTCAAAGAGAAATTCATAATTCTTCTGAAGTGAACAAGAATGCTAGGGATAATATATTCAGGGGTAGGTTAGTCTGGATAGGTAGGGAAATAAGGAGAGAAACGTTGCATAGAAGAGCAAAAGAAGTGCACTGTAAACAGGTTTATTCAGTAGTTTATTCTGATGCCAGACAATCCTGTATCTTTTAAATGTAATGGTTTTCCTTTCTGCACACTTCTGCAAGGCCGGAAAAAGCAAATTTGTTATCCATGCCTTGATTATTTAGTTGGAGGGATAGTCTGCCCTCCTCAGTTCTATGAGAACAGGAACCCTCTGAGGCTACAGCTTTTCCCTCTCCCCTCTTTAGGAGCATTTTCTACAATGGAAGTTTTCAGTCTGTCTTCCTGCCTGCCACTCTGATTGTCAAGATCTCTTTTATAGCAATACTGTCAATATGCTGCCAAAAAGAGAAAACATTATTTTTAATAGAATCATGGAATATTTTAAGGCAAAGTTTACCTCCTATTTGGTGCTCCTGGAGAATAATTTGCAGGAATATCATTGAACAAAGACATTCTAACTCATTATAATTACTTTGAAAGCAACGTGCTTGAGGGGGCCCCTGGGGAAAGCAGAAAGATGTACAGTACATGGATATGTCTGAAATCACAAGAAAAATGTACTTCTGGCCAACAATTAATGAAAACTAATTGATCATGCTTTAGTTGACCTTGATTATCCATTAGAGAGTGTCAAATGGAAAGTCAGTATAAATGACAAAATGTGAAAGTGCGTGTACTGTAAATCAGGTACATCAGTGACATCTGTCGAGAGTTCAAAACGCTGCTCTAGGAGAACGCTCAGGATTTTAATGCTTTTCTCTCGGATAACCTTTTTACACTGTGTGTTAGTCTCATGGTGACAGAGTGTCTCTGGCAGGGATACAAACTACATCTTAAAAGGTAATTAGAGTCAATGCATACTTTTGTCTAAATAATTCTTTTGAACATATAGATGTGCCTTTTTGGAGGGACTACATCCACCATAATGCATAATAGTATTTTGGTGGTATGTGGAAGTTCTGATAAATGACACTTCACAGACATGTGTCTTTAGCATCAAACCTAATCCAAACTGGTCTTTGCAGCTCAGTGCAGTAAAGTTTTGTTGGCCATCTGTGAGTTTTTATATCCACAAGTGATCTAAGAATCAATGTTGAAAAGCAGGAGAATTTAGGGATGCAATAAAGTAAATTCTAGGCAGAAATGCAACCTACTACAGGGGTATTTTTTCTCCCAAGTTCACGTCTCTGGAAAGAGAGAGGTTGTTGAAGAAGTTGTTAGACTAAAGTATATAAGGTACCACAAATACCAGGAAGAAGAGAGTGAGTTTTCCAACCAGCTGACAGTCTATCTGCCAGTTCTTCTCACAATCTGGATTTCTTTCATTCAGCTATTTAGCCAAATTTGTAGTGATTACTCCTGAAACACGTTATAGAATCAGTACAGAGGAAGACCAAAAACTTACAATTTGCTTATCTTACCTTTGGCCAAGCTTTGTGATACCGAAAACAAACCATGGTATAAGGAAGCTCATCATAACAGTGTAACTATGTGGTACGTCTCATGAACAGCCTCTCTGTTTTGTATTTGCATGAAGCTGATATTATTTAAATGAATGATTATGTCCACAGAGTAGTTTTTGATAGAAGTTGCCTGATGCTTTAGGTGTCTTTGGGGTTTTTGCCCAAAGCTGTATTTCACCCTGAGCAATCTGGAAGCTCAAGTGATAGTGATCTTCTTATATATTAGGATCATATTCAAGCTGTAAAACCTAGATGATTTCATGTTTCTATAATGGAGTTGCCCAAAACTCTCATTTGTAAGAAGAGGTGGTGGAGGAGGAGGGAAATAATAAGTAATAAAAACAATCCTCCATGCCCTGGATATTGAAGTGAACTCTTGCCTTTCTAAAACAAGCTGTTCTTCTTTATATACATATATATAGTATATACTACACCTATTACTCTTAGAGAAAATATTTCAGCTGTGACTTTAAATTCATAGCATCTTCCTTGCATCTAGACTAATGAACTGCAAGTCCATGCTGTTACTGTGTTCTAAAAGCACTTTCTCAGCATACTTATTTTGAAATAATATTTTTATTTACAATGACTTGTGTTAAAACAGCTCAAGTATTCAAGACTTGTAGTGATTTAGTAAAGCATAACATTGAACAGCTGGTCAGTTGCTTTGTGTCTAAAATGTGAAATTAGTAAAGTAGTGACAAATTAGACTATTTTTAAATTATCTCCGAAACATTTATTTAAAACAATTAACTAAATTTATTGATGCTTGCATAATAAGGAGATTCAACAGTTTAATATATTGCTAATATGGAAATGTTGTTTCAAATTCTTTTAGCAGTTAAATTCAAAGTCAAATAATCTAGCAAGCTTTAAACAGGAAGCAAGTATTTACTTTGCTAGTACAGCAAAACTACACATTTTTGGTCCATTTTTAAAACATCATTGATAATTGATTAGGATGGATTCCTAATAACAGTAGCTGTTCAGTTATATGATGTACTCTTCCTTCTAGAGTTTTTCTATTTATCAGAAAGGGAAAAGCCTAATTGGGTAGTACTTTGGCAAACTAGTTTAATATTCCATCGTGTTTATTTGACACAAAATAAAAATGAGCACACAGAGCCCACACCCCCAAACAAACAGACAAAACCCCAAACAGGTGTTATACTATAAACTTATTTATTTATTCATCCATGTGTTATTCATAATAAAATTGTATTAATGATATTATTAATATCCTTAATTACTAATAATGTTAATATTTTGTTTAATTATTGTTATTATAAATTTATCAAAATTTATAAAACGGACTGAAAAGAGCATTTGTGTCCTAAACTTTGGCATTAATCCCTCCTACATTCTTTAGCTAAATGATAAACACCCTACAACACCTTCATAATTAGGTAAATTACTCTAATACACCCTGTTAGAAGTTTCTTGATTAAATGGCTGTTTTTCTTTCAAAATACAAATTATTTTAAATTTTTTTTTTTTGGCTAATAATATTAATAGAAATGAACTTTTGATCCACAAAGAGGCTTGTATGATAAGTATTTGGTTTGTAAGGACTTATTATGGTACAATGACATTACATAAATAAAACATAAGAATTATAATAAAATGTTATCAGTGCTACTGTTGGTATTAAAAAGACAAATAGGAGTTTTTTTAATAGCACCAAAATAAAGATACTGCTTAAGCTAGGTTATTCTGCTTATTCTTGGAATATAAATGTATGAAAAGTTCCGTTGGAGTGATAAAATGAGAGTGGATTTGTGTCTCAGAAAAACTCAGTCTGTCCTCAGGATTCAAAGCTAACTACAGTCATATTCTTAGTTCCAAAATATTTTTGTTCTTTGTCATGCCATGCATGCATTACTTTAAACAGAGTTTTTATGTCAAGAGATAAAAATGCCCTAAGTGTTGTTATGGTTCTAAAAGGGTCTAGCTTAAAAAAAAAACTTTGACACATTGTATTGCAATTGCTACTTCAGTGAGCTTTAATACCATTATAGAAACAAGGAAGATATTTGTGACACAAAATATTATATTGAAACCGGCTCTTGCTTCCCTTCATGTTTTAAAATCTCTTCAGTGGAAATGCTGACACATAGGATTTTTCTACCTACTTTGCTTTTGATCTTAGTGAGGAGAAGTATTTTTTTTATATCTACGAGTATACATATGCATATATGTACACATGTACACAGATATGTGTGCCCATTCACACAAAGATGTGTCACCATGAGTGTTTTGTTAACATTTTCCATCTTGAACACAGTCAAAGTGTAAGACCTCAATACCTTTTAGCTTCTGTGGTTTTACTCCTTGTAGTACACAGCCACTTAACCTCAAAAAAAATTACCACAATTGCTGTTAGTATTCCCTTTTATGTGACTGCATGTGATCCTGGCTGTGTTCAGAGGAGCTCCTGGGCTATCTTGAGAGATAAGGATAAGCTGATAAGCCTTCCAGCTGTTCTGGTAGAAATTATTTGTGCAAAATGCTTTCACTCTGCCTTGTGTAACAAGGGCATCCTCTTTCCACTGCAATCCATTTAGCTTATTGTAGAGACAGCTAAGTGATAATTTGATCATCTTCTGCAAGTACCTACACAGGAGGGATGTTTTTGATGGTAAAGGATTCTTTACTCAACCCTTTTCTCTGCTAGATCAATTTCCACTACTGAAGCTAGACAAAGGAAATGGAAAATAAGGTGCAACTTGTACTTTTTTTTCTTTTCATTTTTTTTTAAGCCATTAAGAACAAGGACAATTAATGTTTGGCATCGTTTATCAAGTGAGGTCATGCACTCTTCATATTGTGCAAACTTTACAAGAGGGTTGGATGGCTTCCAAAAGGTGTGCTATAATTTTAACCACAAGGTTACAGGTTTCACATAGGCATGTCTGAGTGAGGTTCAGCAGAAGGAGGTCAAACTACTGGTTCTCAGTTGCTGCTGCTAGCTTACAAGTATTAATCTTTCTTTCAAATTACTCTTGACAGATACTGTCATGAGCTTTTCCACATGCCGAAAGTCCTGAGGCAAAACTCACGGAAGACTTTCTGACATCAATGGGCTTTGGATCTAATCCATAGACAGCTAGTTTCTTCTGGGAAACACTGAGCAAATGTAAGAGGAAAAATTTTACACAAGCATTAAAGCAGCAACCAAGGTATGTCATAGCAGTGGCGTTTTGAGAGAAGTGAGGGGACAAAATGAGTTTTGGAGAAAATTAATGAAGTCATTTCTAGCCTATCCTGTAGTCTCTCAAATTCAACATATAAGGTAATTTGTGGTTTTAATATTAAAAGTCATCTCTTTAATATGCTGTAAAGGAACAGATACAATCTCTTGACTACCAGACCTTCACCAGATTAATCGTGGCATGTTGTCTTACCCAGTCATGTTGAATATTTTGAGTACCCAGCTTGTGTAATCTGTCATTGAAAGTCAACATAATTGTTATATCCAAATTAGGATTTGCTTTATAGACTTGAAAGAATAGAATGTGCTCATGCAGATTTTTTAGGAAGGATGAATTTCACTTTGTTTAAAATCATGAAAAATTTATTAGCAGTCATTCAGACTATTTTGAAAAGCATACAGTGGCAGTGAGTGTCCAGAGCACTTTGTAAGCAGATGAGAACTTTTTGAGCACAGTGTTAGCAAATATGGTTTTTTCCTAAGCCAGAAATGGAAATTTTGTGTCTCTGTTAAGAATGGTAGTGAATTTAAGTAAGGTTACTGAAATGCAGGAGATAGATAGTAATTGATGCTTGGCATCAGTAGCCTAAGCTTCACTTGTACTGATCACTAGAAGCTCTATGAAAGTAAGTGGAAAGAAAAGACAAAATCCCTGCTGTACACCATGAACTTTTGAATCCCTGAAGAATCATACACATTGCTCTGTCTACACACTTGAAGCTAAATCATCTCCTCTCCTGCCTGCTCAGCTTCGTCAAAAGCTGGGTCAAAATTCTTGTGAGATTTATTTTTCTTTTCTACATTCAAAAGGCAATTTCTCCCTTCTTGCTCATCTTTCCAGCATCTGTCACATTAAACTTTTCACTATTATTGCTATAGGTGCTAATCTTGAAGCTCAGCCTGTCTGTGTCTTTCCTCATGTCTCCTTATATTGACTGATCATTTTCTGAGGAAGTAATTTTCTCTGTTACACTCTTCTTTAACATTTTCTTGTGCCACATCTCTGAAAATTCCACCGTGTGTGGGACTCCTCTGATGTATGTGCTTATGTGTGAGAGGGGAAGGTATTCATCCCTTCATCAGGTGCTTCATTTTGGATGTTCTTGGTGAGACTGCACTTCTTTTGCATTTAATGTCTGCTGATGCACATAAAATAACTTATCAAATTTTTAATTTTAGAGAACTTATCAAGAAAAATAGTCCTTATAGCCTGAGAAAAATAATCCGTCCTTGATTGACTCTTCCAATAGCAGCTATTTTTACTGCAGCAGCAGGAAATGCTTGAAGTCTCTTCATAAAATAAAATGTCCAGAGAAAATCACTTGTCTTTCCTTTCACAGCAACAACAAACCCATATAGCCAGATGACCCCAGTCCAACTGTGAAATAATTTTAGCTTGTCCACTTGTTATCACTTGAGGTTTTCCACTGATTTCACAGCTGTATTCCTGGTATCTTCTTGCTGCATGATACCTTAAGGTCTGCTCCAATTTATTTATTTAGATTTTATGCACAGGGATAAGTTACAACTCTTTGATACAAAGCATTTCATTTTCCAGGACACCCCACAGATATTAGCAATTACACTGGAATACAAAAGCTTTTCATCCAAGCAAATAATTTGTTTTCCAGTAAAGAATACAAGATCTCACCTCTGAAAAGGGATTTTTTTTGTTGTTGTTGTTTCTCTCATAACTGTGAATGACCTGTGAGACCCATCTGGTCTTTCCACAAATGAGAGGAAGAAAACCCTTCAAGGGTAAAATATTATTTATTCTAAGAGAAAACAATTTTAAATTAGAAAAGGAAAGTGTTTGACTTCATAACACTGTATGTGTCTGATTTGAATCACTCGCAGCTTGTACTAATACACCCTCTTAAAATGTTATATTGCATAATATCTATGTGAAAAGTATAAAAACCTTTCTCACCAGTAAGCAATTGCATATGGTCTGAAAATTAATCCCTCACTACCAGAATACATAAATAGAAAGCCAGATTTGTTAGTGGGCTCCAGCTGCTTTGTGCTTCTCAGACAGTGCAAAATAACCATAGACCCAGCTTAAACGTTCAGCTAAAGTGGGTTTACTGCTTCTTTCCATTACAAAAGCAGCAGAAAGCAACTGGAGGGGGCTCATGAATCTGGCCTATTCTGCAACTTGATGCCACAAACCATGCTGTACAACAGCGCTAACAGCCCATGACGTCAGTACTTTGCAATTGCTAACTGCTAGGACACCTTTGTGGGCTGAGAACCTGTGATTACACTGATCTTAGGAGGAAGAATAAAGAGGAGAGGCTTTGTAGTCTTAAGGGTCTAATACATTTAGAACTTTCCACACAGGGGGGAAATGTGTATGTGTCCTCAGGAAATCTGCATGAATCATGTAGTGTAGTTCAGGTAGCGGTCAAGTTCTAGCGTGAACATGCACAGCTATATTGGAGTCTGGGAACTGGGAAGTTTGCATCATACTCTGTCTGTGCTGGCTTATCCTGATCTGGTTTATGTGTTTTGAAATTGATTCAGAATTTACAAGGTCAGTTATTAGCTCACAGCTGACACATGAATGTTTCTCCAACAATTTATTTAGTTTTCATATCATACTGTGTATATATCTCTGGTACTTGTAATTCTGTTCTGAGACTGTAAAATGCTCTGAGTTTTTGTAGCCTGTGTTTCTGTAATCCCAAGATTCAGCTACGTATTCAAAATAAGGAAAGAAATCCTGGTTGTCCATGTGAACCACCCATAAGGAATAGTACAAGAAATCTTGACAGATGGAACATTATTTCCTCCTTGCAGGCAGAAATTATTTTTGGATTCCTTTCCAAACCATCTGAAGTAGAGATTATGTAGAGGTGGAGGATATCACCTACAGCAATATAAATTTGCATAAGAATGAGGGTGTTTAAGCTAAAAGGATTCCAAGCTGCGATAGTGATGTAGGAGCAGTCAGGAAAGACTCCATGCCAACTGTCCAGCTAACTTGCAGGCAGTCTAGTGGAATAGTTTGTATCAATGTCTTGAGTTCAGTACCTGGATCTGCATCATTATTCTGGTTTTGACAGCCTGTTTGATGTGGCATTGACTGCACAACAATGGCATGTTTTTGATTTACCAAACTAAAGATCTTGGTACGTGGTACCCTAATACAGTTGACACAAACTTCTGTATATTGTTATTCTGTATATTTTTCCACAGTGGCCTGTTATATTTAATGACCAACTGTTGATGATATTATGGATGTTTCTGCATGACTTGGTACAGCTTTTGATGAAAGAGGATTGAGCTAAAATGCAATACCTTGTGCTTGCCTCAGTCCAAGGTGTCACATGCAATTTCCACAGTTCAGCTGATGCAGGGAACCTTGACAATCTGCCATGCCATGAGATATATCAGAGCCTCTAGGAAACAATGAATTTCAGAGTTACTTATAAAGGTACTTTGTGCCTAATCATCTGTTTACATTCAGAATCCCGCTTGCACGACAGTCTATGAATATTGTAACACACCCAGTTACTTGGAAGAGAGCTTAATTTAGGTGCACAAAAAGAATACATATAATAAATCAAATCATGTAGTCTTTCTCATAAGTGGTTCATTCCTATATATTTTATTGTAGATCCTAAGGGGATAAAGGAAAGGATTACAATTTTTTTCTCAGGGCAAGCTTGTAAAATACCTCTTTTTAACTCTGTTAGATATAATAAGCTATTATATACGTGTAATAGGAGATCCATTATCTATTATCAGTGTTCAATTTTTTATTCTCAACATTTAAGTGACCAAAATACACTGTTAGGTTTTTTTGGTTAGAGAGCCTGTAACTCAGGGAATTATTTGTTTGAATTGTTTAAACTATACCATCCTTTTTCATGTATTAGTTTCTCTGAGTAAGTACATATTAAATTCTTTTGCATAACCTTGACTGTTAGACTTTTTATATGGGAGTAATTGGGTTAATCTTATGCCCTACAGCATCCAGAATTGTGGTCCCTTTATTCTTAAATATTATAAAATATAAAAATATGTTTTCCAAGAGGAATGAATTTATCAGTGTAGCAGTTAGTGAGTTCTAGTAGCCATACAATGAGGAATCCACAATAGTAGGGCTGGAACCAGCCTTGGATAGGCTTTTTCTTTTTTACTTTTTTCCACACCCATGGCAATGCTTGCTGATGCTTCCAGTTAAGACAACTTCATCCTGCATGTATCTTTTGCCCAACTCTTTTGACCTCTACTTCAAGAGCAGCCTGCCAGGATGGAGAATTCATGCCTAAGTCATCATTTTAATCAGGCTAATGCATTGCAAGGAATTAATAACTTCATAATTTCTCTGTTAACTGTTATCAATACTTGAGGTTACTGGAAAAACTACAGGAGTCCCCCTTAGGGAAAAATGCTTATTTTTTACCTGTTTCCTTTGAGACAAGACTTGCATATTTTGTAACTCATCAGCTCTTTCAAGGCATGTTATCTGTTTGCCCTGGGGGATTGATTTTCGAATCATTTATGTCAGTTTTGAACAGAAGTATGTTCAGCAAAATGATATGTTATTCCACCAGTAAATCAGGTTACCATAAAAGTCTGATTCAGTCTGTATTTCATACTTAGTCCTCAGGCTTCACATTTCTTTCATTAGCACTCCCCTCTCCTTCTCTAGAGGGACCTGCTTTTGATTTAGAGTAGTAACCTTCTGTCCTGTACCAGGTTAGCCTTTGAGCCATTACTTTTTCATTTTTAGCCTTGGGCCAGCTGTTTGTAACCTTTGTGTCTTGCATCAGTGGTATTCAGCCTCTTGTAGTTTACAGCAATCACGTAGCAATGACCTTATAAACTCCCTGTACCTTTCTCCTCCTTGAGTGTTCAAATTCACATCTAGCATGGCAGTGCACTGTTCAGATGCTGCTGGGCTCTCTGTTTTCAGCAAGCACAAGTTCTGCTTCAGCAGCCTCTGGCTTCTTTCAGTTTGATTTCCAAAATGTGTTGGGGCCAAAATTACTGAGGTAGCTCCCTCAAACCATCATTTTGCAGACTATGCTTATCCTATTTCTGTCTTGAAAGACTACATTTATAGGAAATTGTCACCAGTGCTTCAGAAGAATTTTACCCTCTCTTTGTTTTGGGCCTTCCATGGTCTTTGTCAAGTAGGGAAAAAGAGAACGTTTTTGTCATTTAAAAAAAAAAAAAAAAGGAAGTAAATCGATCCAACTGTAATAAATTTAATCCAGAAGAAGGCAGCAATAAACTGGTTCTCTTTTATGATTTTTCTGCCATTTTGTCAACTTCAGATTGTATCTGGTCCAGGTTTCTCTTTTTTTTCAGACTCTGGATAAATTGATTTAAATATCAGAGAGATGCTCAGCACCTTTTGGACTGACACCATATGCTTCCATGCTACTGATAGATGTTAGAGAAATAGGCTTCTTTGAAGCAGGAGACAGACAGTTGATTCATAGAAGAAGGTCAGGAAGGTGGAAATGTATTGCATGGCATGCACAGGTATAAGGATTTGTCCAAGAAATCTGTCAGGGATTCATCACACTCCTAGCAGGATTGTAAATGATAACCAGCATCTGAGGCTTGACAGTGATAATGGAATGCATATACTCTCATGGCTTTACCACTTTCTTAAATTTAGAGATCTATGATAAAAAATAAAAGAAAAAACCTAAGGCAATGAGTTCTTTTAGCATAGGTGTTGCATAAACAGTTCATGTTTGAAGATAAATCAAAATTTTATTTTTATCTCTATAAAATGATAGACCAAATTATATTAGATGCTTTAAGTTTAAACAAGTCCTTGGAGTTCCCTTTCCCTCAATACATTTTCTTTGAAGTCATTTTTTGCTATTCTTAGTTGAGAATTTTACTGATGTTCTAAAATTCTAGACCTATAGAGAAGTTTTTAAACAAATTGTTGTGTCCCATAATTGCAGTGTGGCAGCACAATTCAGGAAGTTGTCTCTGTAAGGCATCTGTAGTGTAGTAGGTATAAAGGTAACCTACAACTTTAGAAATCTAAGGATCTTAAAATTTACGTTTAGAGGGAAATAATAACTTCATTTTCTGATTTTAAGAATTCTCTAGGTACAAAAATCCTTAACAGAATACTGCCCATCGGCTGCAAAATGGCTTGATTGTAATTTTATGTAAACTAATTGAAATAGATATCGTTTCTCCCCTCCCTGCTTAGTAACATTTTTACTGAAATGCACTTAGAGTTAGTAGTCAGAGTGAGCATTTGCTCTCATGAGTTCATGATGCTTAATATTTCTTTGTTTTTACTTTTTTGTGGACTTTTGGCATGCTTTTTAATGTACACTCTTGAACTGTTTACAAAAAAAGTACCAATATTTTGCTTCATAGTGGAGGGTTGTTGTTGTTATTGCTTTGAATAGTTGTTAGTGTGAAATGAAAGACTGGAATTTGCTTTGCTCTTCTTTTGTTTTTCCTCATTTTTCATCCTTTGGAAAACGATATTTTGAGTATTTGCTACCTGGTTTCCGGGCTTTTTGAGTTAAAAAAAAAAAAAAAAAAAGCCCCATGATTAATACCTAATCAAAGTCAAATTCTTGGGTTCAAATGATTAATAAATTGAAATATATTCAGTATGGAGGACTAAACCAGCAAAATCCATGATCTGAATCTCAGGGTATACTGAAGAAATCAACAGTCTGTGGCAGAAGGTTTGTAGTAGCTTCTGATTAAGGTACTGCTTTTCAGACTAAGCTTCAAGAGTGGGGGTAGCAACTTGAAACACACTGAAATTTCTGTGGAAAAAAAAGAAACACAGCATAAATATGCATCAAATATGTATATAAATATACAAATAGCCTAATTAAAAATCTTTGCAAACTCATAAAATGCCTATTATCAGACCAACTACAATGACACACTCCCAACACCTGTAGGAATTTTGGGAATGAACTGGTATTTTCCATGTACTTACCCATCCTATGCTCCTTTTGTATCTTAAGATCAGTGTTGGTAAGCTCCCTCCTATTTGGGTAGAGTTATGGTAAATCCTCCTGAGTCTTTCACCATGAGGATTATGATGTTTAGGATGAAAATTACTTACAACTCATTCTAGGATATGCTGAGAGCTATTTTATGGGGGTTTTTTCCCAGAACTGTATACCTTGCTTTTTCTTCTTTGGTCTGCAGTTCCACAAATACACAAAATTTGCCCGATATGCAATACTTCATGTGTGCTGGATGTGTGTTCTTTAATATCTTTAATATCCCTAAAACTGGTTTTGTCCGTCTCCTGAGGCAGCTTTCTTTTATGAACAATAATTGACCAATGAATAATTTACCCAGCTGACGATTTCTGGTTTTGCCATGTGCTGGTAACATCAGAGACTTTACAATTATCTAACATTGCACATCTCTGTTCTGCATTTTTGTTCTAGGGTCGTAGTTCACTCTGCACAGGAAGGCTACTTATTATTACTGTCTGTTAATTACAGATAAGCATCAAAATTACTACAGCAGTAGGTTTTACACAACACAATTGCTCAAAGCTAAGATAAAACTAAAACTAATTAGGTAATATTCACCTGGTCATTAAACAATTGCCATCACAGCTAAACAAGTTTAAACAAAAGCCACGGGCAAGTCAAGCCAAATGAAGCCTGACAAATCCCAGGTCTGAGACCTTGCAGAGCTCATGCAGTCCCTGAATTCTATTGTTAGCATTAACCATGCCATATTTACTGGTCTTGCAGGCTACAGTGATGTGTGAAAAGAAATGGTGGTAATAAGAAAATTCAGAGGTGGAATCTTACATATAGTCTTGTGTACAACTTTTTGGATGCAAGGAAAGTGCAATACATCATTTAAAGTGATAAAGATTCACACATGCTTTACTGCTCAATATGCATTCTTCATCTTGCAAAAGGGATGATTTCCTGTCTGGAAAAAATACGTAGGATGCCCTAAATCTAACAAATATGTATAATGTTCAACTAAAACTTTTTTGTAAACTGATTGGTTCAGTCTCTCAAAACCTTTTTTTTTTTTTCTTTTAATCTGTACTTTTGCTATAATTTAGTTTAGAATTATTTACTGTTATTTTGATAACTTTTGACAACATTTGTTCCAAATAATTTTTTTCTGAATATTCAGAAAATCTGAAAGATTTGCATTGCCACAGGAAGAACATTGATAAGGCAGTAGAGCTGCTATACAATATTGCTTTCACGTTTGGAGTGGGTTTTCTTCCAAGTCAAAAGTGTGTGTAATAGGAGGCTTCCCACTTTCCTGGGTCCAAATACTAGAGAGTTTTAAAAATGAAAGTTTCAGTTGTTCATGCAGTATTTACTTCCCACAGTCTTTAATCATGTGGTATAGCACTTATACTTTTATAACATAATTTAAGGGATATGTATTTGATTATTTTCCTACATGTGGCATAAATATAGTTCCGTCTCACATTTAATTTTATCAAACATACTATGCCAATGACCAAGGAGTGACACATCTTTGGAAACAGTGTTGTGAACAGAATATATGTGGTATACAATTGAATAGGTGAGATCCTTTTCTGTTCTTTTTGAGACATTACTGGAATTTTGAAATCTATACAGATTAGAATTGAATTACTGTAAGAAGTGTCATCATACTAGAAGAACTTCTGAGACTGCATAACAATCACTTGCAATACATAAGAGCTGCTGCAGGAGAAATATTCACTGTCAGTAGAATCAAAATCCATGTTCTTGAGTTATCATAACAGTGAAACAGTCCTGTATCCTATAGGGGTTTTTAAAATTTGTTATTGAGATGGTAAAGTCTATAGTAAGCCATATGAAAAAAACTGTAAGGGGATATTTAGTGGTAAGGTAGGACAGCTGGATCTTAGAACTTCCAGGGCCAAGTTAGCTCAGCTTTGACAACCAGCACTTAGGGTGAGAGCACAGAAGGTGATATGGAGGTGTCCACTGAGCAGACATCTGGTGCCATTCCTCCTGGAGGAAAGAGCTGCAGCAGGAAGAAAAATTTGCTGCAAGTTGGTTTCTTCTGCCAGGAAATGAACTACAATTTCTCACCTCGCTCTTTTGAAGCAGATGAAGTGGCATCCAATACAGTACCATAATTTTCCTTAGTTGTGCCTGGTATGATTTCTGCTTCCCATCCCCTGAGAAGAGCCTGATGGTGGTGATGCCTACTGCCTTTGCCTCAAAGGTGCATCCAGGCACTTAATATTCCCATGAAAAGAAAGCATGGTTAGAAAAAGTGAGGGAGTTAGAAAGTGCCTTTTTAGTGAGTTTGGAAACGCAGATCTTTCTCCTCACAGAGCATTATAGTGCCTATGAATGTTAATTAACCTTGAAAGGGTGTTTAGCTAATCTTCTACATTAATTTAGAGAAAAGCCCACTTCTGTAATAGTTAGTTAGAATAGTTGGACTTCTTCTCAGTTTGGGCCTACAGCCAAAGTACCTGTTGGTTTGCTTTTAAAAGATATTTTGCAGACTGATTTTTAATTAGTATAATAGTGAAGTGGCCATCTTCTAAAGCAGTTGCAATACTTATGCTCACGATTTCTTTCTTCCTTGGATATGCAGTCAGACGTATGCAAGTTTTCTATCTTCTGGATTTAATTCATAGGATACCCAAAGGAAAGGTGGCTTAAAAATGTTTCTTTCATGCTAATAGAGAAGATTTCAACTAGGAACAATGATTAGTAAATTCATTCACTGCATATGAAACTGGAACAGGAATCAAATATTTACTGATTATCTCCTAAACTGCCATTTAATTTCTCAGGTAATCTGGATTTTAAATCACATTAAAGCTTAAGAGAACTCAGGACACCTTAAAATGAAAGAACTGTGTAAGTCTATGTTAAGAGGGTGAATCTAGTTAAATCAGACATTTTCTATAGGCATATTTTATCTTTGTCATTGAAACGATAAAAAGATTATGGTAAAAGAACATTTGGGGAATGTAGAATTTTTCTGCCTCAAGATTAGAGCTTTCATTATGTTGCTCTGGTTGGGAGAAATTTAAATGCAGAACCCATTGCAGACTTTATCTTTGTGAAGGCTGGATCAAAGGGAAATTAATCTGTTACATAAGAATCACCAGAAACTACTTGATCAAAGGATCAGTGCTCAGGCCTCATCTAGTCAAGTTTTGAATATCTCTAGAGGTAATAACTTCTCAACATCCCTGTGTACCTATTCCAGCATTTGACCTCCCTCATTATGAAAATCTTTTACAAAATAACCAAGTGGACTTATTCTGCTTGAGAACCTGGTTCATTACCTCTTATTCTTTTTGTGACACTCCTCTGGACTCTCTCAAATCTGTTTCTATGCCTGTCAACTTAGCAGAGAGCCCAAACTGGTCACAGAACTCCACGTGTGATCTCACAAGCGCTCAAGAGAGGGGGTGGATCACTTGCATAGAGCAGCTGCCTACACTTTGGGTAATGCAGCCTTAGACATTTTTGTCTGTCTTTGGCGGGGGTAGTTCAGGACCACACTAAGATCCATTAGATACACTGAGAAAAATTCTCATGTTTATGTATGCATTTGGTGTGTCAACTACATTGTCTTGCTCTTTTTTATGGCTAGTCCTTTCTGGGTAATATGTTCTCTGATAGTTGCCATTCATAACTGCATTCCTACATACCCTAGAGATGTAATGCTCAAAAAAAAAATCAAGTCAGATCTTGCAAACTTCGCAAAGATTTCATAAGCCAGTGTGTGGAAGGGAAAGAGGAACATACAAAGAAAACTTTATTATAGAAAGAGGTACCAATGGTCAATGCAGATCAATATTTATTTTGAGTTTGTGTTTAGACATGGCTTTTGTTGGGGTAGGAAGCTTCTGAAAGCCTAATCCTTCACATAAGGTTAGAAGTCATGCTACAAGTAGTGGTATTTGTTGTTATTTTGGGTTCTTTTCCTCAGTAGTAAGGTTATCTTCTATTTACAATCTGCTTACTTAAATTCTTTTATGGATATATATCATCATGGCTTTTCGGTCTTCACTGTGCTGCTTTGTATGCCCTGAAGACTTTGTCAGAACAGAAGGTTCAACACTTTTACAGCTGTGGGTTAATCTGAATAGTGCATGGAAAGCATACATGTGATACCTGTTTCACACTGAATACCCTCACTCAGAAGATTGAATCACAAAATAATTTTATTTCATTTTGTTTGTATTTTGTTACCAGCATAAAAATCACGGTAATTACCCTTATAACCATATACTTTTCAATGGTTAATTCATTCTTGAAACGAGATGCATTTTAATGAGGGCTAAAATAATTTACGTGCACAGAGGAGTTTGCAAATTTACGTAGCTCTCTGAGAGCAAAAATACCCAATAAAGGTTTGTGCTGGCTGGGGTAGAATTTCCTTCTCTCAGTGGCTGGGATGGGGCTGTGTTTTGGATTTGGGCTGGAAAAAGTGCTGTCCATGTCCTTATTTCAGCCCACGAGTTTGCTCACTTCTACTTTTCCAGTTCTTTCCCTATCCCACCCAGGGATGGGGGGAGCAGCTGCTCGGGGCTTAGTTCCTGTCTGGGGTTAAACCATGACAACATTTTTGGATGGTTTTTGATGTGAAATATACTCTGTTTATTGAACTGGTGCTTTATTGAGTGACCCTAAGTTATTTTTATACATTATAAAATTAAGTTTGAGATGAGAGTAATCTGTTTAATTGAAGAATAAGGCAACTTAGGTTTTTTCATTGTGGACAGCATAGCATAAATGTTGTGCAATATATTAATGTAATCACCTGCATCTTAAAGTAAAAAGGAGTTTCTATATTTCACCCTGAACTGAAATAATAAGACACATAAATTCTAAGGAACAGGATTTAGAAGTCTAAAAATAAGCTTTTCAGTAAACAACTTTTGTGGGGTTTTTTAATCTTTTTTTTGACAGGTGGGACAGCTTTGATTTAAGAACTACTTTTCTAAAGTAGGGCAATAGAGACAATAAGTTATGTATGGAGTAATCCCAATTAAGAGGATGGGGCTGTAATAATTTGCTAACCTATTAGCACTCCTCTGTGGTTTTAATTTGCAGGACAACTTTCTTTTTCCTGTAGGAAAATAATTTGCTTTCATTTCTTCAGGGGATCTTCAGTTGCATTTATCATACTCGGTACCAGATTTCACATGCTGTTCTTGAATTTAATTTAACATATATTTCAGTTTATGTAAACTCTAAATTTGCTGTCTTTTACTCTTCAGAATTTTCTTATGAGATATTATCTCCATGCAGGAAATAAATCAAGTTCAGTCCCTCTTTCAGTACATTTTCATTTTGTTTACTTGGAATAAGACACCGTGTGTGTGTGTGTGGCCATCTTACACTCTAAACCAGGACATCCTGGCTTTTTTTTTGGCTATTCCTATGTCTAAAAACATTGATCTGCTCCTGAAAACATTTACCTGGTGTCTGATTTGCTGACTCAGGTCTTCAGAGCAACCACAGCTGAGAATCCAACAAACCCTTTCAGGCTGGAAAAATTACTTTTCCCCTCATATGAGTATTTAACATATGAAAGTTGCTCGAGGCATATCCTGAAGCAGTAGCTCAAATGGAGCTGCTGTGTGTCAGTACCACACTGGCATATCTTCTCTGCTCTCTTCCCACACATTTTCTCGTGTACAAGTAGGGCAGAAATGTGACACTGACCCAAAAAAATAGAGCCTGATCCATTTGTTGTAGATTAATAAATGTCACTCCTAAAGATATGTAGACCCCATCTGTCTCATATACAAATGAGAAAAAAAAAACAAACACACAATAGCCTACCTTTTTTCTTCAGTGAGATAATGTTAATTTGACATTATTGCAGTTTATTCTATTTTCATTTTCTCCCTCATCTCCAGCAATCTGGAAATACTGGTTTCTCACTGGAATATCTTACATTCCTTTTTTTAAAGGAATGACATTAAAAAAGGGAATATGCAACAGTGTCAAATTCACAGGAAGCTCTTCACATTTTCAGCCTGCTATAAACTCTTCTTATAGATTGAAAGTGATCTCCAGGGGATATATTAGCATAGCACTGCTCAAATTTAGATCATTTGTTGGACTGTGCATCATTCGCTTGTGTCTGGGCGTTATTCTTCAATTCCCTTTTGTTTTCTCCCTAAATGCATTACAGCTATTTACTGCATTAGGACCTAGTAAACAAAACAAAACGTTTGCAGTGTTTTCACTGGTGTTTTTTTCTTTTTTTTTTTTTTTTTAAATGGTTTTCATTTTTTAGTACATTATCCTCAAAAGTGAACGTGCATGAAATGTCTTCTTTCTTACAGGCTTGTTTCCTGTCCAGAATGTTCATAGATTTCAGTCATAAGCAGTCAAAATTTAAGTAATCATATATTTCCTTTCTGCCATTTTTCTCCTTCTCGTTATTATTGCACTCAGGAAAATTTAATCATGGTTTTTTCTTTAAAAATAAGAAATACGAAAGAAGGAACAAAAATATGTGAGTTCTTAACCTGAAGAAATATTCAACTAATGAAAATAACATGACAGTACTTGGAACCAGCAAGCTGTTGCATAACATAGGGGAAGTTATGTTGAGGGTGATGGACCACAGATCTGTATTGAAGATAATGATGTGGAAATTAATTGTTTTGAGCAAAAAGGAAAACAGAAGGAATTTATCCTTCAGACTTCATTTTGGTTTTGTTGTTGTTAGAAAGCTGAAAGTGATAGCTCTCAAGCCATATATACAAATTGTCTTTATTCCATTATTCCAAATAGGGTTTTGAACTACTTTTGGGTTTTATTTGTTTGTGGTTTTTGTTTGTTTGATTTGTTGGGGTTTTGTTTGTTTGTTTGTTTTTTATTATTTTCCCAATCTTGCCTGGTCCAACAAACAAAAATAGAAAACACTGCTCTCATGGCTGAATTAATTTTGTCCAATATTGCCAGTTCGATGCATCTGTAGCCCTCATCTGAAATGTTTTGGAGTAGAGAAAAAGAGGCCAGCACAGTTAAAAATGAACTTAAAATGGATCAATTGAGCACAACTGTGATGTACCAACAACTTTAAGTGGCTGATTACAGTTTACTTGCTTGATAAGTGCAGCAGCTGTGCTGGGATAGAAAGAGGCCATCATGATGTGCTGGCACTATTAAAATGACAGTAAATAAACCAGTTTCTCATTTGAATACTATTCTCCATTTCTACTTTATTCACTGCCCAATTCAGAGTTTATAGAGTTTGTGTTACAATAGTGGCCGAGTGCAGTTAAAAGGAGGGTGCTTTTTTTAATGTACTGTATAGGCTACTTTTCAGTAAAGAGACCAGGGGTAAAGAGAACTGAGCTGACTTATACAAGGTCAAACAAAAAGTCTTCAGAGAATAAGGAATTCAGCTTAAATCTCTCATCCTTTTCCTTTACCATAAATACATTGGCAATTGGCTCATCTCTAAAAGCTGGGTAAAGAGGTATTGTCAAGCTTCTAGAATTCAAATTCCCATTTGAATTATTTTTTTCTTCTGTCTATCCATAACCTCAGTGCAATCCTTTATTAAAAATACTTCATTTTCCCCCAGATCATTATATGAATCATTATCAGCAAAGAAAGGCTCATGAGGTTACTGAGAATAACAAAGCAGAACATGCAAGTTATGAAAGAAAACACTCCAGAGCTCAAACAGATTTCTCTTTCAAGCTTCTCAGGAGGCATTAGAAACAATGGGAAAACATTATAAAAGTCTTACTTTCAGAGGTGTTGAACTGCCACATCTGTTGAAGATCAGGGGGAGTTACAGATGCTGTGTGCCTCAGTACACCAAGCCAATAATTTTAAATCTACTTCAATCATAGTCATCTTAAGGTCATAACAATAAGGCTAATTATATACTCCTTCCACTAACCATTCCATTAACCAGCATATCACTCAGGGTGCGGTATTCAGAGGTGACATTACTTATGGCCAGAGTATCAGTTTAAATGGGAGGAAACTCCCTAAATCCATACTGTCATACAAATTTCAAATACCAGAAGCTCTGGAGAGAAACTTAAGGCATGTGACAGTATGTATGAGCAGGGATATTTGGAGGAAATTTGATCTTTTAAAGCAACAGCAGATGACCCTTGGGCTGTCCACCGGGGCAAAGTGTGTTGCCCAGGTAGAAATGATGCCTGGCATGTAACAGGTGGAACTGTCTTGGAGCTGGTGTAGATTTTGTGTGAAAAAAAATCCTTGAAATGTATTGTTGTGTTCCTTTGGGATGTCTTTACCTTTTGGCAGAACCAAACAATAGATGAATACATCTTCAAAAATCACTCTGTTGAAAGGAGGTGATGACTTTTCTATTGCAGCTGTTCCAAAGTGGTTCACTTTGAACTCTTTTGTAGTTACTATATAGCATTTGCTTTGCATTACTTTTTGTTTTGCAGGTGCGAACGTCAGCATATTCAAGCATTGAGGGATTTGATTTGGAGAGTTTTGAAGGACAGAATTTCTTTGTCACCTCTGTCTCCCCTTGCCTAGCAGAGTTAGATGTTTGTGTGCAAACCCTACAATTCCACTGTGGGAGAATATATTCTTACGATTCATATCAGCTTTCCTTCCTCCTCTTTACCCTGATCTCTTTGTCATTTTTATAGACCTCAGCAAACTATTAAATAGCTCACCCATCAACTGACATGCAGAGCAAGTTGTTATACATATCTCTACTGTACAAAGATATTCTTTTTTACTTCAGATCTGCAACTGATCAGTGAATTTACCCTCCTAAGCAGTTTCATCACCGTTCCCACCATCACAACCATAATCTTTGCATTCCTGCTACCAGGAACTTTTGTGGGGCAACAGCAGTGGAGCAATTTCTTGTGTCTAGAGGGACTCCCGAGTTTTCAACAGTTATGATTTTTGCATTTAATGAAAATAATATATTGCTCAAATCCATGAAAGAGAAGGGACTTAGAGCATGGAGCAGGAGGCCTGAGAACCCAGTTGTAAAGGGATCCAAAGAAAAGGGCTGCAGCTTTGCACACCGAGGTTCTGAAAAACTGAATTCTGCAAAAAACTTGGTTTCCTGTGTCCCTCACCTACCCTTTCTCAGCTGTTCAAGGTTAATTATTCCTCTTAAATGTCTGGAAAAAAGAGAAGTTGTAAAGCATTATTCTGAGTAGAACAGAGTGTATTCTGCTCTTGAGTTAAGAATTGTCACCAGCAAAAGGCACTCATTACAGAACTAGGGTTAAGACCTTAGAAACCCAGTCAGGAAGAGGGTTAAAAATTAGAAGGCTCCCTGAAGCAGATCCTTTTCTTTAAGAAAGCACTTTAATCTATGAGTACCTCTCCAGGTATGGAGATATCATGGTTTGATTCGGCCACTACCTCTCCAGGCAGTCTCTGCCCTCATTCTCCACCAAAAATGTCATAGGTTTGCTCTGTGACAATTTTCTTTCATCCCTCACACAATTGCTATAAGTTGAGAGAAGGTTTATGCAGACAAAGAGATCTGATTAGGGAGGATAATATTAGAATTTATTACTAGCAAGATAAAAACTAAAGAACTAATATCTACAACAACCCTAATTACGTAAAAGTACTATGTATTTACAGAAATACCCCTCCCTGCTTTCTTTCAGTTCAGGAGGAGAAGCAGTTTCTTTCTCCATTTTCGGAGCTACAGGGCTTTCAAATAACTTTGCAGTACTCAAAAGTTATTCTTCTATTATCTCTAGGATGATGACTCCGATTCGTCTCAGCTGGAACTGTTTCTCTTTCTCTCTGTCTTCTGTGTCGGGTACGCTGGGCCTATCCCCTGCTAAGATCATAGGCTGGGGGGTTACCCAGGACCTCTGGAGTTTTCCATGGACTGCAAGGAGACACTTGCCTACCATGGATCTTCACCAGAGTCACATGGGATAATGGCTTTTGAGTCCACCCCTGTTTCCTGTGGGGTCCCTTCCCACGGGAGAACAGTCTTTGAAGGACCTCTCTGGCGTGGGTCCATCTTTTGGACAACAGGTCTTCAATTCTCTGTTGTCCCTCAGGGTCACAAATTCAGCTGCACCAGCACGGATCCCTCACCAAGATCCCAGGCCTATCCGAGCTGTTCTGCTCCAGCATAGGTCTCTCTTCATAAGCTTCCTCCTGCATCCACTTATTCAGTGCAAGCTACTCTATGAGCTGCATGGGGGTCTCCTCACCCCAATAATCTTCCACAGGTTGCAGGGATTTTTAGTTTTCAGTCTTTTCTCTGCTGAAGGGAGAGAGGGAGAGGGGGGAGAAGCAGCACCCTCCCCTTCGAACTTCTCCGTCGTGCTGCTGCCAGCTTTGACTGTGAAGGTCCGTTCTTTCTCTGCTGGAATTTCTCATCCAAGCAGTCTTTCTTTAGAGGTTTTTTTCTCTACTCTGTTACAGCAGAGAAGGGGGGCTTCAGTGCCACATCTACACCTGGCCGGGGGAGGAGGGGGTCCTGACCCACTTGGGACCTGCTGCCTCTCCTACATGGCTACTAATTTCATCTGCACAACCACCTTCTCTTCTGTTTTCTTAAATATGGAATCAGCAGAGCCATTACTAAAACCTTTGATTGGCTTTTTCTCCGGAAATCCATCTGGAGAAAACCATTTTCAGCCCCAGGGCAGGGGGTGCAGGTGGGCAAACTCATGACAAGAGAATAATATAGATAATATTTAGCAATATTATCTCCAATTAATATTGCCTTCTGGGATGAACCTTTTAGTTGTTACTTTTTTTTTTTTTTTTGACATGTAAAGTACAGTTTTAATTTTGTTTGGTTTATGTAAAAAATATTTGTTTTGTTGCTTGTCAAATGTACCTACAAGAATCATGGAGCTTGACATTGAGAAATGGATCTGTTTTGAGAGTGTGGAAGTTGAGGATTTCCATTCTGTATTTGTATTTGAGTAACAAATTCTTACCACAAAAAGTCTTTGAGAAGTCTCATAAGGGAAAGTTGCCATGGAGACAAAAAAAAAGTTCATTTTTATTCATGAGTTATTGTAAGGGAGGGATAGGCCTAATTAAAGCTGTTTCAGCCCTATTTATCCACAAATATCTACATAAAAAGATCTTGCCTCAAGTGAAGTTTATTCCTCAAAAGCATACTGGTTTTCCCATGTAGTCCAGAGAAGTAGTCTGTAGTTTTCCATGACTGCAGTGAATACTAAATATTCTAAATTAATGAGCCTATCCTTGCTGTATATTTGGGGGGGGAGGGGGGGAATTAATCACTGTTGCCCCTGAAACAGTGTTTCTGAATACACTACTGAGAATATATACCACACAAGAGATAATAAAATAGTTCATATAAATGAAAAGAATGAGACATAAGTACACTTCCTTTTTGTGTAAGTGTACATGTATAAAATATCAGCCTAGGGTCAATGTGACTTGTGTTTCAAATTACTGAATAATTGATGCTTCTGTCTTCTGGATTTATCTAGAGATTGCTTAAAGCTCTGCTGTTTCTACCTGTGTAAAAGGTGTTAGTTCCAGATTTTGTTTTATCTGCTCCATATTTAACACCTTTTCTCTTTGCCCTCTCCAATCCAGCAATGGAGAATGGATATGTCAGCTGGTTTTACATGGGGTAAATAATATTCCCGTGTTTCAGGTGCTACATCGCACTATCAGACATTTCATCACAGATTATACATCGTCCTTCTGCTGCCTGAATGTCCCTGTGAGGTTGTTTTCCACTTCACCTTCCCATTTTACTGTCAGATGGGCAGAAGTATTGTACATGTGGCCTTATTCTGCCATTGGACATGTAGTTAGCTATTTGTATTTTCATTTGTATTCCTCGAATAATTCTACAGCTCAGCTATAACTGAGCTTGATAAATGGTGCAGAATCTTCTTCCCATACTTTGTCTCTCTTTATTGTGTCAAAGTGAGCTTCCATTTGTCATTTATGAATTAGTTTCTTCTTATTATGTCATAGTTCACAGTGGGGCTCCAATGGGTAACAACTTTAAGGCATGAAATTATATTGAGGCTCAATGAATTGTATTAATTTATTATTTCTATTTACATAACACAGTATTTTTTCCAGGAATATCATTTGCCACTTCCACTAAACAATAACACTCTGAGGTTTCCTTCAGATTATACACCTTTTCAAGAACTGAGTACTATATGGAACAGCCAAGTCAAGAGTTTCCTGGTTTTTGAGAGCTTTTGAGTGAGACTGATAAAACTGGACATGTCAGCAAGGCATTCAGCACCCACTCATTTTTGAGCTAAAACACACTGAAGTTGGTTTCCAGAACTGGACACCACATTAGAAAATTCTGACTTGTATTTTTTTCCAATTCCTTCTTTTTTAAAAAACATCTGTCAGCTTAGTCCCAGACAGAAACAGACAAAAACGATGAAACAGCAATTGTTCCTTGCATTATAGTCTGTTTAGAGGACAAGAAGTTGAAAAAAAAAATAAAATTATGAGTGAACACCCTTTGGATTTATATAATTTTGTGAGGTCTCTCTTTTTATCTTTGATAGCTGAGTTTAACTTCAGTTTCTAATGTCTCAGCCTGGGAGTTAGACTGCATTTCATATTCTGGTGAGCTGACTTTCAAACTGACCTAATTCCTTAAAAATAAGAAAAGAAGAACAGGTCATTGGGGCTTCTGCTTCTTTACTCTAAGCACGGTTTCACGTTTCAGACAAAAATAAAGAATCAGAAGTGGAGAGTTAGCCAAAATTACAATAGTTTTCAGGCACGCCTTCTGAGACTGCATGTTCTTTGTAATATACACAGAATAGATTATAATGTTCCAGTATTTTACATTTACATAAGCCTATTCTAGCAGAGCTTTCAGTTTCTGCATTACTTTTGCTGAATTGCTATGATATTTGGCAAAAAATACAATGTGCATTTTGACTTTTATTCAAGATTTATTATTATTGTGATTGCTATTGAGTAGAATGTAACTAATCCACAGGTGAATAAATAAGAGGGGAGGAAAAATAAAAATCTCTTTTCATGAACCTGCACAGGTTTTGAAGCATCACTAACAAAACACCCACTAATATTTACAGTATCTTGTATATAATTGTACTTCAATCATGTTCTATTATAGGTAGTGCTGGCACATTTCTTTTGCTTTCCTGATATTTTACAGGCTGTATAAGCAAGATGCATTCTACTGCTTTTAGCTAGAGTTTAGCCCCTAAAAATATCAAATATCAACATATAATTTGGGATCTTAACCCAAGTAGGTACATCCAAAATATTTCTGTTTTAGGGAAATTAGACTGGATACAATAACCAACCTCAGAAAAACAGAATTCCAAGCAATGTTTGATAAAAATGTTGTATTTCTGGAATAGCTTCTGTGATTTCAGTGTAACTTTACAAAAAGGAAACAATTAGTAGCAGTATCTTCCTTCTTCTTGCCTCATCTGCTAACTGGAAAACTGTGGGAATCTGACTTTAGTGAGCTTCATACCAAATCCACGGCAAATAAAAAAAGAGGAAATCAATTTGTGACTTTTTTTTTTCTTAATTGCTATTGATGAAGCATCAGTAGGTAACTGAGCCTTAAGATGAGCTTCCTCTTTGTGATCTGAGGTTAATTTGGAATTGTCCAACTGCATAAATAAGTTTCAAAGACAAAACAGTAACTTTGTGTGTATGCCAGGTGAAGCTGCAATTAATGCAGAGCTCCCTATCTGTGCAGGATTTCTCAAGGGATAAAAGGAAGTGCACCCTTAGCTTTTAAACCTTAGGTAAACACCATCAAACACGTGTATGTGTAGATCTTGATGACTCCAGAAGTAAAGTGGCAGAAAGCGCAGCCCTTCTGTTAACCAGACAAAGAGGATTTTTTTTTTTTTTTTTTTAATATCCAACATCCTTTGCTAGTTAGGTCTAGGAAAAATGAATATGTGAGTAAACAATGTATACCTCACCTACTGTAAACTGACACAGCTTGAAGTGAACTGTGCTGCACTGTTGGAATCCAGTGTGAATTTAATGTTCTATTTTGCCCTATGTCATATGAAATATTCATCAAACAAACACATTCTTCAGAAAACAATTACTGTAATTCAATGCCATATAGAAATTTATTGTTCCCTCCATTTCATTATCTCCCATCCTTCTCTCCTTTGCTTACTCTTAACTATTGCCTCCAGAGCTTGTCTAGTGCCTCAGTTATCAGGTTTCTCCATATCCATACTGGTTCTCAGCTCTTTTCAATAATTTTATCTACTCCTGCACTTCAGGTGAAATGTTCCACTGTGCAAAGCTTTGTAGGACTGATATGTACTTTCACTCTTCCCTGGAGAGAGCAGTTGGAATCTTATTCCATCTTTTGCAGCACTACAATATGTTGAGTTGTATTCTCCCCCCACCCACACACACCTAAACAATTTAGAATGTTGTCTTAGACACTTTATTAGAAGGTGGTTAATGCCTAATGCCAGAGAAATAGTTGAAACCTCCCTTAATTCAAACATTTCACTAAAATTAATAAAAAATAATGAAAATAGCTATAATAATGGGGAAAACCAAAACATAACCATTCAAGCAAAAAGAGTAACGCCCAAAACACTTGCATCTCAGATGACATGTTAGTTGTCCACAGTCTATGCCACAACTACACCTGAGAAGTTGCACCTGCCTGAAAGGTAACTGAGGAGGGCTCAGATCACTGATAAGGATGACACCTTGTTATCCACAGTCCAAATCAGAGTACAGTGTGTAGCTTACCTTCTCCTTAGGTCCAGCAATGAGGAAAAGACTCCATTGCTTCTTCCCAGGAGACTTTAATTTTTCTACAGAGCAGTTGAAGCTGCTGACAGTTGTTCCTCTGGGATTGTCTGAGGATCTTTCTCACACATAGCAATTTCTCTTCTACAGGTTGGTTTTCTGTCACCAGTGCCCTGGTTTGAGGATAATATTATTGTCAGTGATTCAATCCAATCATTATCCCATTCATTTAATGTTGCTGGTTATTTCCTGCTCTTACTTTTGGGCATTAGTCTCCAGGCAGAGTTGTTTACCTCTTCATCTTACTTTTGGGTCTTGCTAATCTCCAGGCAATTCCCTTCCTTCCACTCATCATGCTCTGATCAGTCTTGGTTCCCATTTCTTATAGTCAGTGGCTATAAAGGTTGCTGCATACATATGTCTGGCAAGGTTCTGGCAGCACAAAAGGTCCTGCATACTCCTCCTGACATGCCCTGCTTACTGAAGCTAAGACTTAAGGTCCTTTTAAAATTTTCTTTATTCACTTTTCTATCTTTCACATATTACTAAGTAAATTGAGTTATATCTTCATTCCTGCTTGCTGATGATTTGGGTAGCTTTTTTGCTGTTATGGATCTTTCCTGCAGAGGAAAGAACACAGAATTACTTTCAGGGGGTTTGGTGTGTATTTTTTTTTCTCTATTTGCTTTTCCCAGAGGATTTCAAAACTTAGTTGGGCTCACAGAATCAGGCTGACTTCTGAGTCCAGTTGAGAGTTCTGGATGTGTTCCTCAGTTTGCTATAGCTGATGCTTAAATTGTCAGGCCTGCACTATTAAATGCCAGTATTTCTTTGAAATCATTCTTTGCTGTTATTTTTATTTCATTCCACTCACAGCAGTGTTGGGAAGACTTCATGCTTTTCCTGAACAATACCTTTCACATTCAACATTTAACAGAGTGTATACATGTGAAGTAAGTGCACAGTTGCATTAACTACTCGAACTTGTACACCCTTCTCTTCCTGAAAGACTTCTTCTTTTCCAGTTCTGAATTCAGATTCCTGCCAGGGCACCTTGAAGAAGTTTGGGTTTGTTGGGTTTTTTTGGTGCCTTTTTTTTTTGTGTGTGTGTGTGTGTGTGTGTGTTTTTGTTGGGGTTTTTTTTGTTGTTTTTTTTTTGTTTGTTTGTTTAAGTGATTGTCTAATTTTTTTTTATTTCAGTCTTCTATGAAATGAAAGCTAGCTTTAAATGCCTCAAATTTCTCAAGAACCTTTTTGCTGGGGAAAAAGACTAAAAAAAACAGAAAGACAAAGTCCCCAAACAAACCAAGCCAAAAAACCCCACAAAGCTCCCAAACAAACAATAACAAAAACAAACAAAAAACCCTACCAAAAACCAAACCAATAAACCCAACGCTCCACAACCCCCTAAAAAAACCCCGTCAACACAAAAAAACCCAAAGGATTTGTTTGCTAAGTGTTCTTGGCAGGGAAGGAAGGAAATGTTTTTCCAATTGCTATTCTTGAAAATGTTGTATAGGATTTAAAAGGGGTAAAGAATGGTATTTTCAAAAGTGCTTTTAAAGATCTAGGATTTTAACTTTATTTCCAAAATCTTCTAACACTACCTCACTGAAAACCACTGAAAATTAACTGAATCTGTTGATCAAGTCTGTGTTCCGAGTGAGACATAAATCATCCAAGACACAGAGATGGTCAATTCTTATTGCTTTCTCTGCAATCAAAGCATCCAAACATCCTTTGGTGCCTTGGGCATTTCTGAAACCAAAGCAAGTACCAAGTTTCTTTTGTAAAGTATTCCAAATATCTTCACATTTGGAATAATGTGAAATGAAATAGTATAAATTCCCTATAAGTGGAATAATCTTCTTGTTTCGTATTACATCTGTCATACCTGCTTCATAAAATCCTAAAAGACTACAAATTTTGTCATGTTATTTTGATGCATGGAGAAGTTCTTATACTTTATACAGTGACCTGAAAGGAGCTTTCCATTAACTAACATTTAAAAATAATTACTTACTTCATTAGATGCAAGGTTTGGAAGAGCTAATTAGTATATAATTTACAGTTTGTTTGCTGTTTGTTTGTTGTTTTGTCATTTTGCACATGGTAAAAGGAAGAAGGGTGTTCTGTTAATTTAACTCAAAATACTCATGTAGTAAGGGAGAATAGCCTTAAAAACCTTTCTTTTCTTCAGTCACCTTCTACATATCCTCTTCCAAAGTGGAGCTTGGTAAAATATAGAACTATTATCAAAGGAGATAAAAAAAGCAGCACAAAGAAATGTATAGCTTTGACAAAGTCAGGTCTCTTGTGTGATAGCAGTCTATTTGAATGTCCAAAGCCATTGATAACAGGGAAACAGTCCCTTATTTACTAGTTTCTTTCTTAAAGTAAAAAAAAAAATCAGCTTTAAATCTGACAAAACCCACAGAATTTGTGTATGCTGTATACTTACACTACAGTTAAGTATACCATTAAGTAGAAATCAGCAGATATGTGAAAGATGCAAAAAGAATTTTTAAAAACTCACTCTCATAGCACCTTCTTCTGGCAGGAATGTACAAAGGGCATTATGATTTCTTTTTGTGTTGTGTTTCCAGGTTGTATGAGATGAGAAAGCAAAAAGGCAAAAGCAATCCTGCCCTCAGTGCATTTTTAGTACTTTGCTGTCCTGGTAAGGAGAGTATTCTTTAAAAAAAAGAAACACACATTTTCAAAAATACATCTATTAATTAAAGAACAGTAGTACATGACACATTCTGTGAATGTAAATTAAATGTATGATAAGAAGTAATGTGTCAATGCATTCACAGATCAGACATAGCATGAAAAGGACCAGAATCTAGGAGCCTCTTCTCAGCTGGGGGGTGTGGAAAAAAATTAGTTTCATTTTACCCAGAATTTTGGGCAGAGAGAGTTCAACAAGAGCAGTAAAGGAATATAATTAGTCAAGAAAAAAATGTTTTCAGTTGAAGCTGAAATGAGGAGGTTCCTGAATAATATGTGGATCCAAAGCCTCTATGTCTTGGCTGTATGTTCTGACATAAGTCCATCCCTTTTCAGAAATATCACTTTTTCTTTTTTTCTTTTTTTCTTTCACCCCTGTCCTCCCAGAATATAAAACCAGCAAAGTCCTTTACCTCTTTTAATTTGAGGGTGTCTTTTAAGGTCTCATTTCTAGGTTTTGGGTTTTTTTTAAATAAAATCTGGAACTTTTTGTTTGACCGGTACTGAAATCAGCCATGATGGTGAACCAAATTGAGTCTAACTCAAGTTTTTATAACGTTTGAACCTGTTTTCTGGATATGTTTTCTCTCCATGAGTGATTTGATTTTGATCACAGAGTGTGAGGGGAAGCAGGAAAGAATGGGCTTTCAAGTACCAAATACCAAAAAGGCATTTGGTTCGAAATATTTGAGTTCTGCAGTGCAACCTCCTTTTGCAGCAGAGGTTGGCTGCTAAATCATGGGTAGTAGCACAAACACTGGAATGATGCACAGGCTCAAATACACCAATTCTCCAATTGCAAAACCGAGCAGAACAGGTAAGACTACAGTTTATGTTCAGGGACACTGTTGTCAGGCAGGGTGATGCAGGCAACCAAGCCAGAAATAAAGGTATCTGTTTACTTTCATACTGTTCATTCCTATTTACCATCAGACACTCGTACTGTGAAGCAAAGGAGAACCTTCCTGTTCTTCTAGATTTGATTTATTTGACTTATACGCTGTTTTTAAAATGGTTGTGTTCCTGCTTGAGGTAATTTTCAGTTTCTCATGACTATTAATATATTTCCTTTCATTAGTGCTATCTCATTCTGCTTTATTCTTTTTTCAGTAGATATTCACCTATCTTTAAGCTCTAGTTGTGATTTGAGATTGCAACAGAAATGAAAACATTCCAAGGAACAATGCACATTGTAGGTATTACTTCCCATTTATTTTGGAGAGCTATGTATTATTTACAGTATATATCTTCAGATAAGGATCCAGCTGCAGTTTAAAGTAATATAAGAATCTACCAGTCTGTTTGTGGTGTAGGATGGAGGGTTTTTTTAGAGTGTGGGGTTTTTTGGTCCTCAAATTTTTCTCCTCCTCCAAATGTAAATTTATTAAGGACAGCCACTATCTTCTCCTAAGACAATTAATTCTATGTTCTGCAAGAAAATTTCTGGACCGCTAGATTCTTGACTTGTTCTTTCCAACTGCAAGGGTTTCAGTTTCTTATTAAGGATTCTCTCTGAGGAGTGATATTGTTTCTTCACAGGAGACAGATTGAATCCCCGATGGCCAGCTGTAACTCAAGTGTTTGGGGCTATGCTCCAGCTTGTTTCCCTCATGGCAGTATTTCCTTTTCTTGCTAATACCCAGCAGGGTTTGCATCCTCAGCTGATTTCCAAAATATCTAACAAGGTTTATATTGACCCCTTGGCATTTCACACCCTGAACTTGACAAAGTGGATTCCTAAACATGAAAAAGTTGATTTGGGTTTTTTTTTGTCTTACAAAATGAACAAACAAAACCCAATTTTATTTGCTTAGTATTTTTTTTTCTAACTTTGTGGTAAAATACTGTTGCATGTCTGTTTAAAACTGCATGCTTAGAAGCAAGATGGGAAAAACTGATTAACTTGTCTTATTTCACTGACTATTCTCTTCTGTATTTACTCATGCTGTACAGACCAAGTTCCACAGTTCACTGAAAAAAGTGGAATCAGTTTAATTTCTTACATGAACAGTACAGCAGAGAAAAAAAGAAATAGTGGAAGATCGTGGGTAGTTTACACTAATTTACCTGAGAGTGAAAATCAATTATTTCTTTCTATACTGAGCAGCCTGTGGGACAGAAAACATAGTGATTATGTGCCCCCTGTACTTTTTTTTTTTTTTTAAATTTGATCATCTCATAGATATTAAAGGAGTCTTTTTTTTTTTCCCTGAAGGGTCCTGGTACATTACGACTTATCAGTGTCTGAAATATAGTAGAAATCTTCTGAGTATGTAAGTTGATAACACTCTGCAACACAGAATTTCTTAATCGTTCTTGGTCTATTTACAAAGTAGGTTACAGAAGTCTTGAGTTTGAGATACTCTCTTAACAACTTCGTTTTTTATAGCCCAGGTTCTTACCTTTTAACATTCTGTGCACCATCACTTCTTTTTGGTAAGATGATTTTGTCAACATTTCGACTTACCTAAAAAGATTTCACAACCTTCCTCTCTGTTTTGGTTTGTTGCACTTTATTCAGTGTGCTCTTCAATGCATTGTTTTAGAAGGACCTTCTAAAGAGGAGGACTGTGGGTTTTGTTTGATTTGGTTCAGGCTTTTTGGCAGGGAAGTATGGTGAAAAGTCAAGGTCAGAAAGAAGATGTAGAGTCTATCACATGATTAGTTTAAATATTAAAAACACTGATTCCCTTTCTGATTCTTATGAGTAAATACTTTGGCAATGATCAATGTCCAAGGACTCTGCCAGGAAGAAAAAAATAGGGAAAACTATTTTGTACAGTAAAGTCTAAGCCAGTAGTAAAATAACATGGTGTTGAGGTTTAGGTCTATAGCAGTGGTTTCCAAAGTTTTTTGATTATAACCCCTATCAGTAGAAAATTTTTAAACACACATCCCAGAGTGTGTTTATATATATACATATAGGTATTTATATATTATACACATATGTAATTACAGTAATTATACACATTATAAAGCAAACACAAAAATAGGAATTTTAAATGGGTGAGGTAAAGATTAACAATATTTTAACAATAATTTTGTTAACAGTGAAAAAAAATTCCCTCACTGAGAAAAATTTTTAATAATAAATACTGTAAAAAATATTGTTGATTATACTCAATTATTTTTGAATTTTGGTTTCCTATCTTGCTATAACAATTTAAAGGTCTGTTTCTAAATTTTGATACTTGGTTTTAATGACTGTCTCAGCTGAAAAAAAGATAGCTCAAATATACATAGATCCAGATGGAAGAAGTGCATAATCTTCTGTGCTTGCTAAATCATGACACTTGTTTTTCAGTCCCATCCACCAATTATGCAAGATTTTTATTGAATTTCAGCTAGTGAATTTCCCCAGTGTGAATCAGTATTTCTTGCAACCTAATTGAAAGGTGCCACATTAATAAATGGCTTCAAAAACCACTTACACTTTTTTTTTTTTTTTTTAGAAATTTTAAACAGGTTAGATAATTCTCTTTCCAGGGGTTTTATATATACAGATAGGAGAATTTTTCTAGGTGACACATTCTTTTCAGCAGTATAAAAATCCCTTAATGCTGGAAACATTTCCCAAACTCACTTTTCAAAATGCTCTCCCCGTAGCATGAGGCTCTTTGGAAAAACAGTTACTTCTTCACTCCTTGTTAAGACATCACCTTTACATTGAAGGGGCACATTAAGTCTGTTTATTTTTTTAAAAAAATACCTGCTGCATAGCAGTCTGCCGACAACTACTTGTCAACACAGAAAAGGTCAGCAAATATGGAGCACTTGTCCTTTTGTAGAAGAAAAATTCTTATCTTTAATTTTGACGACTCTTTTAAGCCCTTTGATGTGGGATAACCAGGTAAACACCGTGTGGTAAAAAAGATGTTCCCGGTTGCTCCCCCGTTTCAAAACAAAGCATTTTAAAGATTATTCTATTTAAATCTCTATAAAATTTGCCACATACTGTAGTTTGTCAGTGAATGAATTCCACATGTGGTGCTCTCTGTAACCTTACTTTGGAAACCTTTTTTTTTTTTTTTAATTCTAGTAAAAGCAGCCATCCCATCAGTGGTTACCCTTGCACAGTTTCTCCATAAAACATTGTTTCTATTAAAGAAGTCACTTACCATTGAGAATAGATCCTCTCCAGTACATCTTTTCTTTAGTGGCTCACAAAGCTGTGGTTCTTAATGTATTTCATTATTGAGACAGAATCTAGCAAATAGCATAAACTGCAACATGTTACAAACACATGCAGTTCCAGCCAACTGTGTAGGAAACCTATACCATGTAATTTGCTTTTATGTCTTTCTTTAAATTTTCAGTAATATTCTGTAGCATATTCCAACAGTATCTGCTGGGGAAAAAAGCATATTCCATTTCTGACCATTTCTACTGTGCCAGTTTTTTGTCTTTTGCTCTTAAGAAGAAACCTCAAAAGAGGTTTCTGAACATTTATTATTAAGTGTAATGAAGTACAGGGTTAAATATCTCATGACTTTAGACTTTGTTGATTACATCTAATTAGATTGTCATCACTTTTGCCTCATAATATGACTGAGAAGAAGCTTGTCAGCTACTAAGAGTAGGAGAAATGTCCCCTCTGTCATTTTACTGTTGTTTGCTTGCGCTCGCATTATTAGCATTATATTGAATTTGAGCAACGTGTCCTTTTTGTGAGAGTTGGTTAAGTTAAAGCTGGATCATATAATCCACAAATCTGCTTAAACAAGGACATCTAAAGTGGAATATGTGCTGAAAGTGAGCAAATGACTGAAGGCACCACCGTTGCCTCCACCAGATCGTGGAGCCCCCACTCTTTGCTCAGGGCACCTCTGTGACCACATAAATGACAGTGGACTTTCTGACAAACAGACAGAGTGGGGGTTTTTTTGGTGGTGGTGGTTTGGGTTGTTTTTTGGGTTTTTTTTTAGATAAAAATATATATAAACCACAGTTCTGAAATTTTCTTCCCACAACCCAGAAGATCACTGTGAGCTACCTGGGGTGTACACACCCTATTTTAGAGACCACTGACCTATATTATAAAGCTAGATGCACTTCATTTAACATTTTTCCTAGTTTAAGTATGGAATTGGAAAGCATGAGGTGATAAACAAAGGGTGAAGTGTTTTCAGGATTGTCAAGCCCAAATGTTCAAAAGACACAGATCAAGTGCCAGAATAGCCAACTTAAAAATAACAACAAGTTTGAGCTTCAAGACTGGCCTTGAATCATGTAATTCCAAGAGTTTTTCTGTAACTATGGGGATTAGAAGCATTATATATACACACCACACACATATATATGTATAGTGAAAGGAATCATTCATAAAAGGCCTGTCTCAGGGACTTCAGGCTTTTAAGAAATCACTGAGACTCATGATAAAATCGTGATAGTTGTCAAGACTGCGCTTTGTTTCTTTACACGTGAGAGTACTAAAAGTCTTTCCCTCGTACGCAATCTGAGAAAATCCCTAATGTATCGTGTCTAATGTAGTTATTTACATTCTGAACTTGCCATGAGTTGTGGTTCTGACAGACCCTCTACCTGTGCAGAATCCCGTTGGTGGTTTCCCTCTGACAGAGGAGATGTGAGTGTGGCGCTCTGCCTATAACATCCACCTGCCTTCTGCACAGATAGCCTGTGGAAAGCCCGCAGGCAGCATGCATATGGTTTGTCTGGGAGTGCCTCGTGGCATATTAAGCTGACCTGTGGCACAGAAGTCTGTTGGGTGCACAGGACACCACATGCTCTGTAAAGCGCTCTCCGGTTGTGCCTGAGGTTGCATTTGCAGGTGTTGGTCTCTAAAGGACAGTGGGTCTGGTTTTAAAAGCGACTTCAGAAGGCCAAGCGAGCTCTATCTATGCACAGAAAGTTGCTTACTTTCAGTGAGAGGTCAGTACAGAATTTAGGATCTAAAATACACTGAAAGCTGATTGTAAAAGCACTGTCAAATTGAGGGCACCAAATAAAAAGTTCACCAGCAAAGAGAAACTAGAAAAATCATTCAGTGTGCCGTGTTTTATTATTTTGCTGTTTATCTAATAGTATTGAAAGAAATGTTATTAACTGTGAATATCTTTATAAGCTTGTCTACACAGTTATAAGACTTGGAGTTGGATGCTGTAAAATCATTGGTCTATATCTGCAATTTTTTTAGTCGAGGAGGGGAAAAAATCAGTTGGGCTTTTGTCAGATTCCTGAAGTAATGGTTTTAGAGGGACTAATAGCTAGTCTACTCTAAGGAAAAGCAGTCTGGAGAATACTCAGAGGGATCTTAACAATGTGAATAAACACCTGACAGGAGTGAAGTAACACGAGGGAGAGAGTCTCTTCTCATCGGCTCCCAGTAACAGAACAAGGGGCAGTGGACACAACACACATGAAATTCTATCTGAACACAGGAAAGCTGCTACTGTGAGGTTGGTCAACCTCCACCAAATGAAGGAGAACAAATCCTGAAGAATCTGTACCAGAGCATGCTGATCTGGGGAACAGAAATTATATCTTTGCATTGTTTTAATCTGATGTCTGGAAGATTGACACGTGCTAATTTCTTTAGGGAAAAGGGTATATCAGGAAACAGAGTGATAAATATGGGTACCAAGATGTAAAAGGGTCCTTGTGTAGACAATATCACCATTTTACTTTCCGAAATACTTTGCAATCCTTTTTCTCAGCATGAATAATACATTGCAGTGATGAATTTTTCCTAGGCCTATTCACATTCGAAGAAACATTGTGGTGAGAGCAGATGCTCTAGTCATGATGGCACATTGAGAAATTGTCCATCAGATGGCATGGTAACAAACAGCTTTCACAAACAATCCAAAATATATCTACAAAACAAAAACCATCCCACAGCCCACCTGCTCAGTGGAAAATTCAGGGAAAAGCTATCAATATGTTTTTTTTAGAGATACCCTCCCAGGAAGATGCTGATGAACAGGGGAATGTCTGGAACAGATTGTTTTATGAGGGAGGAAGATAGAAATATTGGTTGCTTCAGCACTCCCAGAAGTGAAGTTTTCCCAGCTTGCAGAACAATTCAGTCTTGATTACTTAGCAGGCTTTGAAAATGTTTTAAGTGATGTCTGTCATAGCTACTGATATGGAAAATATTGAGGACCAGGCTATATTATCCTGCATCTTTGCACTAATCCAAAAGTTCCCTTAAACTTGCTTATAAGTTCATTTTTTCAAAGGAGCTGATGAAATGTAACATGAGTTCTCTCACCTGCATTATTCAGTGGTCTGAAAGCTAGTGGATTTTGCTTTGCTGCTGAGCGGTAATAAGGAAGTAAAAGTGCTTTGGGATTGTGGAAATGTGGATGACAAACAGAGCAAAATCAATAAAAATTGAGATTGGGTGGGAAGTGAGAAGCACTCTTACTGAAATAGAAGGAATGGAAGGGAAAGGATAAAACATACTGCTCTCAAAGTAAACAGACATGGAAACTCAGGAAAACAAAAGGGGTAACATGCTGAGGGATGAAAGGGCTGAAAAATAAATGTCAAGGAAGAACAAAAATTCAGATGAAAGGAAAAAAAATTCCAGAATTATCAGCTTACCAGAAGATATTTTACCAGCGAGAAAGAGCATCAAACACAAGGTGCCAGAAGCATCTGTGTTGTAATGACAGCGGGTCTGAGAGATACATGTGCCTCCCGTGACCTGAAGCAACACTCTCACCTTCATTGCTTGAAGTCTGCCTCATTGTGTTTTGGAATAAAAGTAGCCTGGATGCAAGCTAGAAAAATAGTCATGTCCTGCAGGATTTATTTATTTATGTCCTCAGCAGAAGAAGGTATTATAGCTTGAACAACAGCTCTACCTTTCATGTACAGTAAGTAACAGATTCAGCTGCTGAAATACAACGCAGAACCATCACAACATCTCAACGCTGTCACAGCACTGAGACAGCCCGAAAGCTTCTGAGTGACTCCCAAACCATATTTTAGAAATTAATATTTCTCGAGGTAATATTTCTTGGGCAAGGTTTTATTTTAGAACAAAGGATAACTTCCTTGTGCCCTAAATGAAAGAGCTTCACTGGTGAGAGATTTTGGGTTAGATTAAAAAAATACATTCACGGGGAACTCTAAAGTCAGTACATCAGAATTTGCCACATGGATGAACTCACGAGAATCATTTGCAAATATGGATCAGATAATATTTAATGCATGCCTTCAGAATTCCCTTGCTCTGCCTGTCACTTTGTCTCCTCACTTTGTTTTTTTTTTTTTTTTGCTCCTACTGCAAGCTTCAGGGATTTATCGTGTTCCAAGTTTCAGCTGCAGACAGGTGCCAAAACAAGTACGTAAGCACCATTTTCCAACTCAGCTCTGCTAGCAGCTTTATAAAAGCTTAGGGAAGCTTTTTGCTTCAGATTGAAAGCACTGAACCCAACCCCATATTTCATAAGGGAAAGTACATTTCAGGTTTTATTGGGTCTGGCTGTGATGGAGTTAATTTTCACCATAGCAGCGCTCATAGTGCCATGTTCACCAGCGAGATATCCCATCCTACAGGATGTCTGCTCAGCAATAAAAGCTAAGGAAAAAGAGAGGGAGAGTGTTATTCAATATTATATTTGTCTTCCAGACCAACTGCCTTTGGTTTCTGAAGCCCTGCTTCCCAGGAAGTGGCTGGACTTCACCAGTTGTTTGGAAGTAGAAGATAAATACCTGTAATTGGGAGGCCTGCAGTTGAACTGGAATCAGATCGGAACTGGACTGCTGAGTCAGGATGGTATTTTTATTTAAACCCAAATAAAAAAAGTGATCATACTTGTATCCTACCTACTGAACCTGAAAAGAATAGCATGGGGAAATGAGGTTTTAGGCCTCTGGTGAGGCTAAAGGTTAAGCATGCATTCTTATTTTCAGTGCCTATATGGATATGTGTGTGTGTGTGCAGACATATATGCATAATACATGCATTTAAAAAGCATTAAAAAAAAGGGGGGAATCAAAAACCCAGCAACAATATAGTCTTACTGTAGGGAAACTGTAAAGAGAGTGTACTATAACTGTGTTTAACAAATAGGAGAAAACAGTGAAGTTAGTCTTTAAGCATAGGAAAAAAAAGAGGAAAAACAAATTTAAATGAAATTAAATCAGAAGATTTTTATAAATAAAAATAACAGTTTCATTCCTTTGATTTACAAGCAGGGATGTTACTATTCTTCCTATAAGCTCGAGTTTTCAGATGAAAAAAAAAGAAGACATAGAGTTTCTGAGGATACTTGCACAAGAAAAACAGCATTAAAGAAAATAAATAAAAGACAGAGAAAGAAACAGAATTTAGAGTAATAGAAGGTAAACTCTCCTTAACTACGGAGAGGATTGTTAAATTATCATTGACTTGAGTGACAATTTCTAGGTCATGGCTTCCCCAAATTATGTTTCTTTCCCAATGGAAGAAGAAGTAAAATCTACCAGCAAAAATTCCAGGAAGCCTGATAGGTGAGAGAAAGGCATAACTAATGGACTATTAATGGCTCTTTTGTAACATGGAATGGCAACAATATTGACTTGATACATTTTATATTTGGTTAAATTTCATTTAAATTAATGAGGAAAAAGAAGAAATTATTTTTGAAGAATTAAATTTCCTCTCCTGCTTATTGTGGATTAACCAACACTGTCAGAAGACAAAAAAAGATTTAATTTAACCAGAGCTTGAAAAATATTAAGTGTGACAAAAATATTGCAGAATGTATCTGAGGATCAGTGAGGGACTCCTTAAAGCCTGTAAAAAAGGCAATATAGGAAAGCCACCAAAAAAGATTGGCCCAATTCTTGATTTATCAGTGAAGAAGGCACATTTCAATAAGGAGGAAAACATATTAGATTTGAAGTATGTCATAAAAATGTCATACCAGGACTTATCAACATGGAAAAAGTATCTGTCAGTCTCAGCAATGGAAGTACAAGTAAAAAAGTATTTTCAAGTCTCAACTTTATCATATCAGCAGAGGTCCAACATGAAAGAGCAAATATTAGAAGATGTTAATATGATTTGTTTAAGCAAATAATTCTTAGTAAAATAATACATTTACAGAAGGTTTTCTTGAATTTAAAAAATTAAATCAGGAATCGAACAAGAGTTTTTATTTTGAGATATATATTTTGCTTTACTATTTTTTGATTTACATTTTGTTTTAATATACCCGCTTTGACTAAATCTCAGTGGAGATTTGAGGCAGATTTTGTGACTGCAAAAACATCCAAACAGTAATTCTTTATTTATTTTTGGGGATTCCACGATAACTGATCTTGAGTACACTGAATGCAACTGAGCTGGGAATTGAATTAACCTCACTTTATGCCTTGGTGTATGAAATAGGCAGGTTAGCAGTTGTTCCAGCTTTCCTGTCTTCCTTAATATGCGATTCATCCTGGTCCAGAAGTAACTAAATTGCCTACAAATAAGAGCTGTTAGGAACCACGAGGCTTTGGGAGAGGATCTCTCATGAACATGTTGAAATAGCTGTGTGGTGTTGAAGTTCAGCAGCTGAAGTACACAAGCCTCAGAATCTGTGTTTTAAGAGTTAGACTTCAAAAGGAAATATATCCCATTGAAATGTCATTTTATCCTTAAAAAAAAATAATCACTTGAAAGAATGGTCTGGAGTTGTTATCAGCTCGTCTGGCTTTCTCTGTGGAAAAGGCTTCGAAATTTTATTCATTATTTCCAAAGGTGGAAGTTAGTTTTCCATTATTAGTGTGTTATCTGTATGGTTTTGTCAAGTATAACAGTTTTTTTAACATTTAGTTTGAATTTTATAGAACTTCTGATATGATCTTTTTTTTGATTTCTGTTTTGGATTGTTTTACAGCTTCTTTAGCCAAATACATGGATCCCTTCCCATCCACAGTAGCAGAAGTAAGTTATCCACAGTTTTAAAATATTTATTTATGTATATGCATGTCTGTGTTTGCATTTTAATATATAAACTACATATTAAGTATATTATGTATATTTATAGTGTATATTTTTATACTTTTATTTTTCAAAAATCAAATTTATACAAGATGCATGTATCTCACAGGTTCATGTTTTATGAGTCCATGTTATTGGAACACATGAATGCTAAAAATGCAATATCCTCGTCTCCACAGGACACACTGTCTCATATTACTTGTGTGAGGACTTGTTTCCACCCAAGTACACAGTGGCAGAGAATTTCAGAACTAGCACCACCTAAAGCTAATAGGGATCATCTTGTTGAGAATGGTGAATTTTATTTGAGGCTAATCAAGTGCCCTACTGGGTATACTCTATGGATGGGGCAAAATGGTAAGTGGTGGACTTTAGGGCTGAGATTGGTTGACATGGAAAGAATCATCTCAGTTCAGATATTTGTGTTGCCCTCTGTAAAAGTGATTAGAAAAAACAATCTCGGACGAGATTCTCTGATGAGAGAACTGAAATTATTTTGGTAAATATACAACAGTGCAGGCCACAAAACAGTAAATGAAATAAAACATGAGTGAACTGCACACACAAAATTTTGCAGGACAAATTATGTCTTGAATGTAGATTAAATCAATTTCATACACAATTTACTGGTGGTGTCACGGATGGCCTGCTTCAAGTCAGAGCCTAGGTGGATTGAGTTGTTTACCTAAAGCAATATTTTGTGGTCCTTTGCAGTAGGAATTAATTACTGTAGCATAAAAGGAGATTTTGGGCAGAAAGGGGGGGAAAAAAGGCAAATTGAGAAGGGCATTTGTACTTTGCAAACTACTGATTAGCTATCTATGGGTAAGCAGATCACTACCCACTTTGAAACACTGATGTCATACATTAGCCACAGGTTGCAATTGTAACTGCTGTATCAAGCCTGTCTTCTGAAAGAATTAGCTACTCGATTCAGAAAACCTCCAAGATACGCCGTTTGAAATTATTGTTAATTAATTTCTACTACTGAATCTAAATTTCATCCCACACAGAGCGAAGTTCAAAAGTATAATACAAATGGAACAGAGGGCATTTTGCTGCCTTGAACCACAAATGAATATAATTTGTTATTATAGCATCGTGATTTTATCAAGATGGAACCAATTCTCTGAAGGTTACATACAGAACCGGTTTTGAATTTTGTGTGTGTCATAGTTGAAGTGAATTTTGTTGGCATCACTCCAATCCTTATGCATAATTATCTATTGCATACCCCATCTTCAGGTCCAGGATTAGATGTGACAGGGAGCCTCATCACCACTCCAGAGTGTCCCAGTAATGACACAGCATATGTATGGTAGTATGTTAGCACAGAAGCAAAGTTGGCACAGACATTAGGATAAATTTAAAAATAACAGCTATGCTAGTAGTCATATGCTGGAAAAACTATATTAAACTTACTCTCATCTTTTTAAAGTGCTAACAACCGTGGAAAAGTAATAGAAGGCATATACAGAACCATGAAAGAGTCTTTTGATTTCAGATTCCTAATCTTCTCCTCAATGGGCCAGCACTGCTCCAGTTCATGCCCCCACCCCCAAAGTAGTTTTCTATGCCAGGGTGTATGCATAAAAAACTTCAGTTTCCTAGATTGACTGCACTTTCCTGAGCACTCAAATCTGCCAAGAAGGGGTTTATTCAAGGTAAACAAAAAGACCACTTGACTGAAAATATAAACTGGAATCTAACGCTTTCCTTTCTTTACTCTCAGTTCATTCCTTGGGAAGGCAAGTGCCTCGATGTGTTGTGTGGTTGGTTTTTTTGTCTTTTGTTGAGCTTTTTCCCTCACTGCTGCCCTGCTTTAGTTATTGTATTTCTTGATTAGAAGCTATTGAGGCAGCCACCAGGACCTGACATCATCTGCTGGTATCCCAGGGCCCTCTTAGGCTAGAGCACAATACTGAAGCAAAACTTTTTGTTTTGCCAAATTACTTTCACCTCTCCTTAGACAAGAGAGTCAATCACATCCATACTTCTTCAGGTGGACCTCTCTGCTGTGTTTTAATGCTATTGACTGCTGTCACATTGATCTTCACTCTGCCAGGCTTCCTTCCAATCCCGGTGTGGTTGGCCACGCTGTGTCGTGAACCCTGGTCCTGACCACAGCTCACTGTCAGCTCAGATAATGGCAAATCCTCTTCAGTATGGTTTAAGTCTTGGCTTTTGTTCAGTCTGGACCCATATGGGGAGGGCTCTGACAACAGAACTCTCCTCCAGACAAACCTTACATGGTGCATTCTGTGTGAGGTTGGCCTGGTGAGTTCTGGAGGGTCCAGGGAGTGCCCTCCCTTCCTGACCAGACCATTCCCACAGCCATGAGCCAGGTTATAACTTAGGGCAAAATTAGTCTTTTGGTCCTTCTGAAGTCACAGACTTAAAATTTTTTGTTCCATCACTCATTTGTTGAATATTATTCTTCTCTTCTGCAATTCCCATTAGCATGAAAAGGATTTCTAAGATCAGATGTGAGAATTTGTTCTTTTTCTTTTATTACATGCACATATTGGTTTATTTCTTTAGAATTTATGTGCAAATTACTTTTTATGAGGGCTAACATGCTTCTGTAGATTGTGGGGCTGGCTGTTGGAAGGATTGCTTCCTTTGAGTATAGTCAAGCAACACTTTTCCTAGTGCAAATAACTATTTTTACTTCACAGAAATTATTTGGTGTTTTTTACATTAGATTAGAAACAGATATTACTGGACATCCAGCACAGCCTGAGTGAATTCTGGAAGGAATTAGCTTGTTGAAGTATAACTATCAAGAGCCTTCTTATTTGCCTTTGTGAATGTAGGCTTGCTTTTTTAATATGGTAAGGCATTACTGCAACCAAAGTGAATATTATTTGAAAAAGAAAAGGCCAAATGTTGTAATTTATAAAAAACCACTATGAACAGAAAACTAGGGCAGACAGTAGATAAACACTGTCATTTTCTTTCTGAACTTCTAGGTGAATAAATTGATAATGGGAATAACAACTTAAAAACACCTACACTAATCAAAAAATAATGGCATAAAAATTATACATAGAATTCTATTTTCCTGCTATAAAATATTCTTCATTCTCACCTTTAAGTGAGAATGCAGTGCCTTTCAGCCCTTTTTTTTTTTTTTTTCCTGTTCAAAAATTGATTCTCAGTCAAGGAAAAGAATGAAGGCAGAAAGCACTCCAGTAAACCTGCTTCTCTATCCCTACATTTGTGTAGCCTTTTAAGATTCCAACTCCTTATTAATTCTTTCAGTTTCTAAAGCTCATCAAATTTTTATTTGATAGTAGTGGTCCTGAGGCAGACTGCCAGTGGAGAGCATCCAGTTTCCTCCGAAAACTATCCAAATCCAGACAGAGTGTGTGAAAGGCCCTTGGCTCTCTGTTTCAAAGTACAACTAAAAAACACAAGTCCAGAAAGAAAGACACCACTCCTCCCCCCCGCCCAAAAAAAAAAAACAAAACCAAACAAAACAAATAAATAAACAAAACCCAACACACCAAATGCTCAGAACATCTCCATTACCAAGTAAAGTTTCAGTACATTGAAGGGTTTAGAGATTGGAAACAACTAAGAATACAAAATAAGAATTTCACAGTTTGCTCACGGCAACCAATTTTTGTGTCACAGATCCATTTTTTTCTCCAGGTTTTACGAGCCAGACATAACATGGTGAATATGCAGCCCTTGTGCTTTTGCTCTATTTCAAAGGCAGAGGGTTGTGGTTTTTTTTAATATTGATCATAATTTCTTACTTTAACCGAGTAGACAATAAACAGTGTTGACTTTTACCCAGGAAAAATTTTCACTGAGTAAAGGTGTCAAAATAAAATCAATCTAAAAGCAGCATTCTAGTTATAAAATAATTCTCTTATTTCATTATGGCATGGTACAGAAAGAAAATGTATAAATGCACTTCAGTTAAACCCTGTGTAAAGATAGAGACACGAACCACCCTTTTAACACTTTGTTACCTATATGTAACACCATGAGAATAATTAGAAGAGGAGAAAACCAGTAAAATTGCTTTGTGCTTTCTAAATTCCTTTTAATTTGGAAGATGAAATACAAAGTCACAGCCACTGGCTTGGAGAGGTTTAGAGTAAGAGAGGAATCCAAACTGAATTCTCTTTCTATTATACAGTTAATGTCTGATTTGACATTTGGTGTCCTCTCTGTCACATGTATTTCACAAGGCTTAGGAAACATATTTCCCTTATGCCAAAGCACGAGACACACATCTCAGCCTTGACAGGGAGAAGGCAACAAGCCTGAAGTTAGTTCTTAACTTTGCACCTAGGCTCAACTCCTTTTCTGAAATGCAGACAATTTTTACTTAGTATGTGTTTTGCTCTAATAGCTTGATTCTACGTCACCTTCAACATTCCTGTTCCAAGTGTTGTATTTGTAGAGTTTGAATATTACATTTTGTAAAATTTCAGCTTCTCCTTTTACTTTGCAAACCATAAAAAAAGCAGTTTGGTTTGAGCTTCTGGGAACCAAACAGCACCTCCTCTACTGGTGAAAACTGACAGAGCTACAAAGAGTCAAAGCTATAACAAAATTTTCAGCTTTGAACTCTGCTTTAAAGTTACTGTGTTAATTTTGTGAATTCAGCAAAATCTGAGCTTTACACATCCACAGACAGAATATTAATGCTTCAGGTCTGTTCCTCGAACCTTTGAGATCAAGAGAAAGTCTAAACATGCCAATCTTAACTTGAATGGCTGTGCTTTTCATGCTTCTCTTTCACAGTGATGTATTGCAGGTTACAGTTACAGGGCCAGCTTGGATTTTTAATCTAAAGCCAACCCAGGTAGAGCACAAGAAATGTGGAACACTTGCACAAATATACTCTTAAACTTTGGAGGAGTGTTTGCTCTTCTTCAAAGAAACCACTCTGTGACAATTGAGGATAAATGTTAAAAGCACAAATTATTATATACGATGTCTTCCTTTTTTTTTATTTTTATTTTTCCTAAAACATCCAGATTTCTTAAAGCAGACTCTCTAGTCTGAAACGGGTACTGCTGTGATGGATTCTTTTGCTGTATGTGCAGGCATGCACACAAATATGTGTGGTTATCTGTATATATCTGTATCTGTACACAGGTGTATATATATATATATATATATATATATATATATATTTATACACACACACAGAGTAAGTCCACAAAGTTTCCTTTGGAATTAGTGGCATTTTTGCAGTGATTTAAAGGAATCTGGAAAAGGATTTCAGATGCAGATTTTGGTTAATTTCTGTGCAGAGAATACAATAATAATTATTCAAAAGGGAAAAATATCAGGGGCCACTGTTGTGTTTAACTTCTGATTTTTCATCCCTGATCCCAACTTTCCATAAAATTTTTCTTTCTTCATTTAACTCTCATGAACAAACAGTGTTGTTGCTTTTTGCAAGAAGCCTTCTGAGTTTTGACACAGTCCCCTTTCTCTGCTTCTTTATCATGGCACAAAACCTGAGATGGTGGTGAGTCTTCTCTATCAGTCTCTTTTCCTTGTTATTTTTTTGTGACAAAATTATAATTCCTTTGCTTGGCTTGTCTTAGAATCCAGAGTAATGTCACTTGGGCCTCAGGGGCTGTTGAGCAGCAGTAGCAGGTATAAGCTGAGGAAGTCAAGGTAGCATTAGCAGTCGTGCCTGGCTTTATAATAGTAGTTTCCTCCTCCAGGATTTGTCAATTTTGATTTTGCAGTTCAGTCAGCAATGGCATGTGCTGTTTGCCTCCTGTCTGTTCAGCAAAATAAAGGGAATCATTTTCTCTTCCAGGTGACAAGACTGAAAAGGAGCCCTCAACAGTCTGATTTGGCTTGCTGTGCAAGCTGCATTTTTGTCGCCCTAGAGCTGTGATGACCTTTTGTGTTTAGGAATATTTTAGTCCTCTGGATAATTTAATAGTGGTGAATCCTACTCCAACCTACTTTTCTGTTCAAAAATTGCATCCTTTCTGAACTTTTCTGCTTTCTTCTCACTTGCTGTGAAGAACAGTCTGAAGGAAAGAAGGAGAGAAAACAGAAGGGACAAATCTCATTTCTGACTGCAGGGGAAATTCAGTAAAGAATAATGAGTTGGAGGATACAGGTGATCTTCTGGAGAGCTCTGTTCCCACTAGACAGTACTCTTGCCATAAAAGGAAAGGATATAGAAAAACCCCAAAGCCAACAAAAAAACAAGAACAAGAACAAACAAACAAACAAAAACCAAACACCCCCCTCCAACAAAATAAAAACCCAAACAAAAAAATCAACCAAAAAAAACCCCTCAACCAACCAACAAACAAAAGAAAGCCTAAAACCCCAAGGTAAATTCCAAAGTTAGTACAGTGCCAGAATGTGAAGAAAGTGGTTGGTTCCTGAACCAGAGCTTGGAGTTGAAATAGACCCTGGTACCAAAATCTCTGTTGCCCATTGTGAATCTTAGAAGAGCTGTATGCAACAACAGCAGCACAGCTTTGCTATTAATCACTGCACCTTTTTCAGGGAGCTTGCAACAGATGAACTCAGTTGCTTAGCCGTGGGATTTCAGTCAGAGCTTGTTTTGAATTGTCCTTGTGCATACAGACTGCAAATGTGTGCCAGATACTTTTGGCTGATTGAAGGTATTTCAAATATGTGAATAGTTCGCCTGAGATATGAGGAGTTTGGTGTGGGGGTTTTTCCAGTCCCCTCAATACTACTTAGCTGCAGAACACTTGCCCCTGAGAATGCAAATTATAATTTTAATTCTGAGACTATTTTCATGTTTGCCAGCTCACACACTGTGCAGTGACTCATCAAAATTTATTGTGCTAGTCATTTGATGTTTCAGTTAACAAATACGAGAAAACATGCATTATTTTAACCATGGTTAAACGAGCATGAGAAAGCTTTTCTGAAGGAAGAAAAAAGGTTTTAAAATATCTTCTTTTGCATAGACAGTGTGAGACATTGTGTCAATAGAGTGATGCCTAATTTTGTGGGAGAACTGCAAAACAAGCTGACACTGTCTACAAAAGTTATTTTGTTCTTGCAATATAACCCATTCATTCCTTATGCCCTCTGTTTTTTCCTCAGAACTTCTTGACATTTATTGTGTAGATGCAATTTTTTAGAGGAGATAAAGTACTTACCTCTGTAGAGTACTGGCAAGAATACCAGTGCAAAAGTTGTATATTTTTTATAAGTAATAGTAAGTTATTGCCTCAGCTTTGTCTGTCTGTCCACATTGCTGACAAAATTCTCCATAAACTCATAATTATCTTCAACATGCATTTTCTATTGTGCAAACACTTTTAAATTTGAGGAAAAATAGATAAAAAGATATGATTGTTTATAAGATGAAATTTCATGCAGTAAAATCTTCAGTCCTGACACAAAGCCATAGCTGAGTTCCAGGGTAACCTGGGCGACACTTCGCTTTTAGGAAAGTTAAAAGGAATTCTGAATCAAACAAGTGCCTGTAGGGCTTTTTCTTTTTTGAAAAAAAAATATTATATGTTATATTTCCCAAGGCAGATTAATTTCAATAGACCACCTGCATTTTGCTCTGAGAGTTGTGTGGCAGATGCAAGATAAAATAGTCAAATTCTAATCTAAAATGCATCTGTTAAGGTCCAGATAAGTCTGAAAGAAAGAAATGCCTTTCATTTTGTAATGACTGAAACCATAATGTGGCCTTTTAACTGCAGATATTAAGTAAATCTACTTGATAAACTAATCCATCTCCAGAAGAACTCTGAATCACTCTGTAGTAGAATTAAGACTTCTCTGTTTCAAAGGAGGTAAATCCTTCATGTCTCTAATCAAGAAATGAGTGCAGGAAACATCTGACAGGTACCAGCACAGATGTGTATGTGCATCCAGAAAGTATTACAATTTTCTAACCAAAGAGAGGCAAGCATGTCAGTATGTTAGGGAGGTGTCCAGGGTGCTGGGGGATAAGAAAAACTATATTTATCAAATCCCAGAGACTTCTGTAAGGTTTATTCTTAAGACAATCCTGTTGACCTAAAAGTGTACATCTAGAAAACAAGATCTCTACTGTTACAGCACACACTATAAGAATGTAAATGCAGCTTGGAGCATACTTTATTCATGTACTTTTCAAACCACTGAGACCTTAAAGGAAAACAGCTGAAGTATCTCCCTCTTTCAAAAGCTCAAAGATAAAATATGTATTTAAAATAATAAATTATACATACAGCTGATTTATAATTTATTGGCTATTAAATTTTTATCACAGAAACAAGGAGAATAGGATCCATGTAAATACAAAAAGTAAACACATAGGCTAGGTGCTTATGTGAGAAAGAGAGGTTTGGTTTTGTTTTTCTAAGGTAAATGTAGTCTAAAAGAAACTCTTCTAAGAGCACCACAACTAGGAGTATTTTTTTCAATGAGAAATAATTTTTTTTCTGCTTTGGTAGTAAAGCATGATGTTCTCTGGCATGCAGTGATGGTGTTTATCCAGGTGAGTGACATTCTGCAAGGTAGGACAACATGGACATATCCAGAACAGTCAGTTCCCACACTTCTTGTATTCAGGAAACAAAGGAGTCCTGATTTCACCCTGTGATTTTTATGACGTGGTTATAAACCATGAGTTTGCATGTCAGTTTTATAAACCTGAGTTGCATGTCAGAGGCTTGAAGGATCTGCATATTTAATTTAAAAAAATAGAATCAGAGGCCATAAAATAAGAAACTCTTCAGGCTTTCTAAACTAACCACATTAACCTGCTAGCAGAGCTCATGAATGTGTTTTAACATCACTCAGTGTCTTCCCCCTCTTCAATACAGTGAAAACATGGGCTACATCTAGGTCCATCTAAATGTATGTACATATGTATAATTAGGAATTTAATGGGCTGATTCATTCAGGATTAGTTGTTAACTGTAAGAAATTGGTTACAGTCATGACTCTAGTACAAATCGATTTGGCAGTGGGTGCAGAAAGCAGACCGAGCAAGCTTGTTAACAGTGCTATCAACTGCATTCCAAAAATATTCTGGTGGCTCTACTTTATGAAACCTTCCTGAGCTGTGCAGCTGCCAAGGTCACAATGAAGGCAATAAATAAAGGTTTCCACTTGGAAATTTTAGTCAAGCTCATGCCTGTGCGAGACTCACACAAAGACTGCCAGGTTTTTCATGCTTCCCCACTGTTTCAAGGACCTATTCAAAAGCATGTCAATGGGCTTTTTGGGGGGTGAATGATATGAATTACTAAAACAAAAAAAAAACCATACCAAAACTTGATGTCCAGACTTGGAAGAAAACAAAAAACCCTGATACTTGATTTTATACTTAACATTTTTATATATGTATTTTAGATCAGAGGTTAAAAGGCGAAATGCTTGTCCTGCTGCACTGCAAACACTGAGGTGACCAATTCTAACAGAACAGTGAATTGATTGAAAAATTCTTTGAAAGCACCAATATATTTTAATTATCTTAAAATTTGCAGAGTTCTGCATTTAGTCATGAGTTTAGTAAAGAAAATTGGAGAAAAGTAATAAAGTAATAGGACTTGAAGTAGCTATTTTTATGACCCCTTAAGGTATTAGAATCTGCAAGAAAGAAAGCATCTTAATAAAATATCCTTAAAAATAAGTCCAATCATAGTAAAGACTACTTGTCTCTGGAAAAGGGGTAGATTACAGCAGTGATCTTTCTCTGTTTCTCATTATTTCAATCTTTTTTTTTTTTCTGTTGCTAAACCAGAGGGAGATGGTTTAGTTTGTTGCATGTGAGAAAGCTTGATTAATGTTAAACTATTAGTAAATCAAGTGAGGACTCGAAATATTTTGTCCTTTTCAATTCACAATGGAAGAAAAAGAAAATCACTTAGCAACACCTAACGATGTGAAGCTGTGCCCTTAACGTTCATTGGAATGTCTGCACTCTTTTTGTAACTCAGCCAGTTCTTTCACAATTCTGGTCTCTTTTTAGCCATCTAATACTTTTCCCATTAGTGTTGCTAAACAACCCCTTCTTTGATGCACTCTTCACATGCCTGTCTCACACTGTATTTAATTTCATTCTTTCTTTGATAAGCTGTAATCTTGCTTCTCTTTACTCTGTTCCAGCTGTGTAAATTTAAATTAATTTTCTTTCTTCACAGATTTGTACAGGCAAGAATAGGATTCCATCACCCTGAGATGCTCAGTGTCAAATATTTGAATATGGCAGCCGTGAAATGTTGGCAAACTCAAGGTAATTCTGGATATTTCATTTGTGCTTTTAAATGAGAGTTGAGGTCTTTGTAAGACCTCCACTGCCAGTGGGTAAGTTACAATTATCTTTGAAATATTTCTTCTCTAACTGTTACAGAAATCTCCAGTCCCTCAGGGAGAATAAGAGTATTAAGTACCTAAACTATGATTTCAGTGAAATCCCACTTGAAGGACTTGTGTTTTCCACTAAAATATAGTGCCATTAAATCAAGTTTCTCCAGAATCTTTCCAGCATGTTTTCTTCAATTTATAATGTATTTTATCAAAGAATATTGACAAAAAGAGCCCAGTTTTTTTTTATTTATTCTGAAACTGTTAACTTCCAACAACTTTCCTGTGAGGAAGGAATGGTGGTGACTTTAAAACTTATCCCCAGCAAAACCTACAAGAATTACTGACTCTTCACAGTAATTTGTTGTACAATAAGTAACTTCTGATTTCAGTAAGAAAAGGTTTGTCTTCTCTCTCTGTTGACAGTCATTGTGTCCCTGGCTGTTGTTACCATTTACCAATGTAATAACAGCCTGTTCTGTTTGCAAGGCTTGAGCCTTCAAACTGGTAACAGAAAAATTGAGAGGAAAGGGATAAGTTTTTCCTTTTTGTATTTCTCTGGTTTAATCAGATTTAGTTTATTGAGAAGTTAATACTTCCAAGACTAGATAAAGCCAAAGCTGGAAAGTCAAATGATCCTAATTAGTAAGTTAGAAGCATGAGGCTTGTTCTTGCATCTTTGCTTTGGTTGCCTGTTCACAGTTCTCAGATTTAAGGATGTGCCACATTCCCTTTTATCTCATATACCATTTTCATTTAGTACTCAGTCTCATTCTACTTGTATACAAAGGCTACTTGAAATATAAACTCTCATTTTTCTTGTGTGTGTTCTCTAGCAATTTTTACAAAATACGAAAATGCTACAGAGATATTAATGACTGTACTTGAACTTAAAACCTCTGAGTTGCACAGAAAACTGTTGCATAAAGTTTCAAGGATCCTCCTATTACTTGGAGCATCCAGAGTCTGTAATGTCAGAGTCCTCTGATTTGCATGCTGAAAGCATCCGACTGCTTTCAGTTGTTAGTTGCCTTTTGCAGACTGTATCAAGATGCCCCAAAGTATATATTCAAGCACATATATTTACCTAAAAGCTGCATGAAAATGTCTTTTCAGAAACTGTAAAGCTTCAATATTGTAGGTCAGTTCAGTCTTTGCTGTTCCTAATTTTGGATTCCTTGTTGTTGCAAGCGTTACTTACTTTGTATGTTTTTTACAGTTAGCCTTTCTTTCAGATACTTTTTCTTTATATGTGTTTTTTCTGTATTTTCTTTGTGTTGCTAATTCTCTGGTAGTTTTAAGCTAACTTTTTCACAGATAGGTGTCATTTCATGAAGCACATTTAGGGCTAGACTTTTTGTTAATTGTTGCCTAATTCTGTGGTGTATTTCATGTAGACTTTGTAATATTTGCAGATTTGGTTTTCTTATAATAACTTCTGTCTTTTCATTTCCTTGTATAATTTTTGTGTCTTTCTGATGCACTATTTTCTCCAGTTGGTTCTGTCATTCTTGTCACATTTTTTTCTTTTTATAGGTTGAACACCAAGATTTCCTTAGAGGGAAATTGTGATATACTATGTGAAAAGACAAATAAGAATTTTAAATGAACTGAGGTTTGCTAAAAAAAGTTTTTTCTCTTTAGACCCCCCCTTTTTAAATTTGTGAAGTTAATGTATATTTTATTGAAAGCAGATTATTGATGTTTCCCAAGGTTTCTCTGAGGATTTTTTTCTTTCTCTTCAGTATTCCAGTATAAAAATTTTAGATTTATATGTTATCTACTTTGAACCTCATCTTCCAAATCTCCAGTCAGGTGACCTTTGTCATGGCAGCACCACTATTGTAATATCCACACTGATTTCTGTTTTAATGTATTTTATGAAACATGATTGGATGCTTTAACCAAACTAAGTTATGTTCAAAATTACTGATGCAATTCTATGATTTGGTTTACTCATAATTAAAGCTGCTGTATAATATTACCTCTTCAGAGTTGCCTGCAAGGCTCTGCATGAAAAGCTAATCATTTGGATTAACTTAGAGTAAAAGTCTAGCTTATGATCACAAATGTGCCCCACAGGAATTTTGTTACCTGTGTTGGGGCACATTACAAACTGTAGTTTAAGAACACACACTTCAATGTACACCTATTAAGGCTCATTCTCGTCTCATTTACGAGGTATAAATCACACTGAAATTACTGGAGCTGCATTGCTTTTACAGCATTGTACTGGGAGCAGAAGAAAGCTGATTAAATTTATGTTAATTGACACTAATTGGCAGTAAGGACTTGAAGAGGATAAAGTTTTTAATAAAGCATTAAATAGACAGAAAATCTGCCTAAACCAACCAAAGGCATTTTCCTATTCTAAAAATGCTGCTGCCTTATTATTCATGTCCTAAGGCTAATTTCTAAACTAAAATCAGCTTTCCAGTCTTGGGGTACCTGGAGTCCTAATGCATCTTCATAGTTAATGCTAGTTTTGCTCTCCCAGTTTTTGATCCACCTCTGCAGTCTTAGGGCTTATTCAAAACAAAACTTCCAGGAACATTTCCTTCTCGGTCCTATAGTTGTACCCCATTGCTCCCAAATCTAAGCATCTACTGAATATTCTTCTAGTACTTGTTCCTTTCTTGAACTTCCAACTTATGTTTGCCAGGTCACACTTGCAAGAACCTTCTTAATACCTCTCTGTCTTAGGAGCCTTCTAAATGTGGTGTCAAACTCTTTCTTAAAAGTTTGAAAGTCATGGCTTCACTTTTAACCCACCTAAGTCTTCTGCATTTCCTTGTTCATGTAGATGTTGCAGAATCCTGCTGAACTGATATTCTGTAGGTGTTCTGTGTACATGTGGTGCATTAAATGTTCAGGGGCAGGCACCCTGCCTGTGTGTGTATAATAGATATGTATGAAATATAATGACACATTACACACACATTATGCAGCGTGTACATTGTATTTACACATACACACGGTGTCCTTGTGTATATATTTGGATTCATTACTGATATCTGGTGCTGCTAGTTCAGCACAGCACTGATGATCTCCAGACAGATGATTTGTGTCTTATTGCTTTGTCCAGTTAATGAACAACAGATCTTTCCTGTGTCCTTCATGTGGAAGTTTTTAGGACCTCTATACTGAGGTCCAGTGAAAACAAAAACATTGAGTTCTCCTGACAACAGTCCATCCCAAGTCCTGTAATTGTGATTAGTCCTAATTATGCAGAGCACAGGTAGCCAGTAGAGACTGCTTTGGAACCTCAGGCTCTCAGATTCATGGCATAGTCCCGCTGTAATCAGGCCCCTCTGTTGAAATGTGGTGCTCAGCTGCTCATCTGCCATCGTTTGAAACTTTGCAAGTTAAGGTTAAACCACAAGGCATTTTCACCTTTGTTTGGCTTTCCTGTCTATAACCTGAGTGTGTAATTTTTGGTACTCATTCACAATTTATTCCTGTTACAAACCCACTGTTGTCACTGGAATTCTTTCCATGGTATGACATGCGTATCACTGCCTCCCTAATTATTTAAAGTGACTTTAAATGGCTGCTCTCTGCAGGATCTGGCTAGACCAGATGCTTAGAGTACTGAATATGTCGTCTTATTCTGTGTTCCAAACTGCTGAAAACATTTATTTTTGATTTAAATTAGAACTGCGGGTTTGCAGATGTAATATTTAAGACGTAATTAAATATGGATTAAAAATTTGATTGCAATTTGCAGTAATTTAAATGCCCAAATCCCTGCTCATGACCACTTATTACGGATTTAGATGCGTGTGTAGAAATTATACCCAATTCCTTCACAATTTCAGTAGCTCAGGCTCCCCAGTGGTAACCAGTGCAAGCAAACTAGTGCTTAACATAGTTGTGTAGTGCTCTGAACATTTTTAATACTGGATTTACTGAGTTAATAGTGATATTATTTGGATATGTAAAAATCTGGAGATGGCAAAAGGAGGGGGGAAAAAAGTCAACTCTGGCTTCTTATTTATTGTTTAATATTATTATGTATGGGTGTCATTCAATTAGAACCTGAATAGAAGTTTCAAAGGAAAGTTTGCAGCAATGCAAATTTTTGTTCTGGTTTAATCACACACATGTGAAATGTAAATCCTTCAGACGATGACTTCTAAAGCCCTGACACATACACGCATATCTGTAGCACTGTGAATGTGTTGCAATACTAATAAAATTCCATAGTTTTCTTAATAAGTGATCAGTCATCCCACTAATTCAACAGTTCTCTGATTCTCAGAGGATCCTTGCCAATAGTGACCACAGGAAAGGGAACTTGTAGGAAAGTGTGTGTTTCTTTTTCAGATTCAGTCCCTGAGTTCTGAGCATTTTACTGTTCAGGAACAACAAAGCAATTTCTCCCTGCTGGGATTTTTAGCTTTATCCTCTATAAAATCTGTATCAAGAACCCAGGTGTAAGAAGTATCCCTAGTTTACATTATTGCTACATCTCAAATAATGCTGATCCAAATTTAGGAAGTAATGCTCTGTAACAGAGAGGGAGAGGGAGGCAGTAGGGGTTTTTAAGAAGCATTGATTCTTACCTGTCTTACTAATTTCACCATTGCTTTCCCTGTTGTCAGCCTTCCTGAACATCTTCTGTGTCATTCTCTAGAAATTACATGATACTTAGTCGTATCCCATCTGAATTATAAGTCTTCATTTACTTCTTGGATCACTTCAGACTGCCTGGACACTCTTCCAGACAGAAGGGCAATTCCCTTTCCTGATTACTTGAAAATAGAGCTGGGCCTCGTTGCCCTGAAGGACACCTGGCCTACTACAAGGAGGGGAGGATCTCTAGAAAAGGTTCCAGGCAGCTACCACAGCAGTGGAAAGGAAAATAAAAGAAAAACTGTTAAATACCTGAAATAAACATTAGGTGTTTCAGGTTAATACCTTCAAAATTCTATCAAAAAATGCTTTCCAGGGTCACACTCTTTGTTGAAGTACAGTGGTAACATTTCATGACTTATTCTGGACTGATTCCAGGAGAAATCTGTTTATTCTCTGTTGCTTTTTCTCAAGTTTGTTCACAGACTGCTGTTCTCTGAATAAGCCAAATAAGGGCTTTATGTCCTTTTCATGAACCTAATTGTCCACCTCTATGGCCTCTTCAATATGGAAAAGATCTCTGTTGTCTGCTGACTTGATCCTGTGTCCATTTGCTTGGTCCTATCTCAGAGTAGGTGGGGACTTGGAGTTTGTGTGCTGGGACAGTGGGAAGGAGAGAAGAAAACTACTGATGTGAGAAAGAGCCTAATTACTAATTAGTGAAGTTCTCCATGACAAACTCTTCTTCCTGATTTTCTCTAATATTACCTATGTAGGAAAATTTTTAGTCTATCAATTTAAATGATCAATAAATAGATTAAATTCTTTAAAAATACCTCTGTACTTTAAACCAGACCATTTACTCGTATATTGTTCCAATACCTTAAAAATCTTTTCCATGAACTGATAGAATCTCTTCCCTGCCTAGAAAAGAAGAAAGTATCACAGATATCCCCAGGATTTAGAATGCCATTTCCTATTTAGAATAATCCCCATCTAATTCTATCATATGGATAGATAACCCAACTTATATTTGAATGGATTTGGGCTTTTTTAATTAAAAAACATGAGGAAAAAAACACGAAACAAACAAAAAAAAAAAAAAACAAAAAAAAAACTCCACAAAAACAAAACAAAGCAAAACCAATACACAACATATACCACAATTTTCCCAGCTGCTCTGTGCACCTACAGGCCCTGACATGGTTCCCCACAAAAATTATTTTAAAATACAGCAATGGTCCTATTTTCATGCAGAAAAAAAAGTGACTGTTTCGTTGAAATGATACAGGTTGATTTCATTCCTTTGACCCTGATTATTTTTTCTTTATCTAACACTTTTCAAGTCCTCATAAATTTGAAAAGATCCAGACATGAGACTTGAGCATCCAGAAATGCTGATGGAAGGAAAAATCAAAATGAGCACTTCTTTGAGAAATAAGAATGCAAAGGAAGAACACAGGATTAAGAATATGCTGTAAAGTAAGGAAAAGCAAAAGCAGCACCTTTTGTAGAGTTTTCTAGAACAGAAAAAAAGACTACAAAGCAGGACTGGCAGCCTCTGTAATCTTTAGTCATTAATGTCTTATCAGGTCTCAAAGTCTGAAAGCTCTTGTCCTGGCACAAGCACCTGTGCAAAAGAAAGCCCCTGATCCAAGGACATGATCCACCAGCTTCTCTAGGCTTTCTCAGGATTTTCTGGTAACTCTGAAAAGGTTTAGGATTTTTCAGCTGAAAAGCAGTTGCAAGAATGAGGCAGTGCTACTTGCTCAGTCCTGTATATTCTATATTAGGTTCTACCAGAAGAAATTAGGAGCGTGACCAACAGGAAAAAATATTGAGACTGTTAATAAGTTTGCTTTAGCTGCTTTTTCTTCTGCTGTACTTAACCTTTAGAAGATTTGTTGGTGTACAATTAGTCTGACTATTGTTGCTTTGGATACTCTAATGCACTTGCCAGTTAAAAGCACTGACATTTTTGTGCATGACTTTGGCTGTTGTCCCAGTGGGCAAAGAGAAGCCCTGTTTGTGCAGAGAGGTTTGTTTAAAGTAAGGGACCAATGATCCATCTGCAAGTCAATGCTTCGTTCAGTATAAACAGAAAACCAAAAAGATTTATGTTTGTAAATTCAAAAGCCTTCAGACAATGGAATTAACCAGTTGTAATCTTCCTCCAGAACTAGGCATGGTTTGCTGTTTCAGAACCAAAAATAGAAATATCTATAGAAAATAGATAAAGCATCAAGGGAAGTTCCAGTCAGTCACTTGTTAAACATTTTTTTCAAGAAGAAATGTATGAGGCCATGTGCCATTTCCAGTGACTGGTTTAGTTACTGGAAACGTGAAGTAGAAAAATCAGACTATGCAAAAAAACCAAAAGAGAAAATACTGCAATACAGTAAACACTAATTATTGGAGGAGCACTTTTCTGGACTCTTGTGTAAGAGTCTTTTCAGACAATATATTAAGATCACACATTTTGTGTAATGAAACTGTCACAGTTTCTCTAAGACATAGTTTTAGGAGAAGAGATTTGGAGAAAAGTCAGTTTTAATTGCATTTTCCATTTTGCTCCTTTTCCCATAAAAAAATCATTAAAAAAAAAAAAAGAAGTGATAGTTCAGTGTTTTCTAGCTTCTACATGCCATAAACTCTTTGGTACAGTTCTGTATTCTCTTTGATTCTTAGGTTAAAAAAATCTAGCTAATTTTTTCAGGTTTTCCTGGTAGGATTTCTTCTTCCTTAAAATGAACTTTCCTTCAAATCAGGACTTCGCCTTCTCACTTGTCAGTAATTGAACCCAAAGTGGAGCAGAAATGATTCACATTTATTCTATGAATTGGACTGGACAGTAGATTGTCATTCAGAGCAGCTCTGAAGTCAGCTCTAATCCATACAGGTTTTCTAGCAGTTTAGCTTGGAAGACCACAGAACCCAGGCAAGGTAGCAGGATGCTGTAATGCATCAGGAATTCATTCACTGGCACTCAGACACCAGAGACACTCACTGAAGCTCACAAGGATAATATAGAACCAACACCAGATATATAGGGCATGTCTGTATTTTGTTCCAAATTAGAAATTAGAAATAAAATAATAATTTTAAAAAAATCTGTTGTTCTTGCCATTACACAGATCCTTTGGCATTGGAACTAGATTGATCCTTATTGGTTTAAAGTCCCTAGAAGTAGGTGAATTTGTAATGTCAATTGTTTTTCATTAAACGTACAGGGAGATGTTGAGTAAGTACATTGTATTGTTTGAAATGTTGAGTGGAGAAAAGAAGTTATTGGTGGTGAAAGCTGCCAGATGTGGGACTGTGAGAGCAAATGTTGGTCTGATACATATCTACCAATTATCCTTTCTATATAATTTTTTTCTGCATTTCAAAATTACATTCCTTTTTCACACTTTTAGTCCGGGTTTTAAACTGTTTTTTCTAATGATTTTCAGCTCACAGGTGTGTTGTCAAGAAAACAAAATGTCCCTCATCAGGCCAGCTGGAAACAATTTTCTTTTGTGAAATACAGGAACTTCCCTTTCCCAGCTCCCAGTAGTTTCAAACCTGAGAAGAAAGAAGTGAAGGATAACCCTCCTTGATGACAAGGTGGAGAATCCAGAAGATGCCCAGACTTTGCCCATGCAAAAGACTCGAGTTGCCAAATCTGAATTCTGGAGTCTGGAAGTATCCTGAGCTGATGCCCTTCAGAGAGGAGCTCAGTAGGTGGTAGCAGGTAACAACTGCTTTCACAGAAATTATTTTGCATCTTTGGGAGCTATGGCCATGAGGCTCTCACAAGCAACCTCAGGAACCTCTTTAGACCTGCAGATTTTACTGGGTTTTGAAGGTCAGGCGATGACAACTCTTAAATATTCCTTCACTTTCTATCTCCCTGGATTGTTTTCTTTATAGGGGATCTCAGAGTTGTCCACATGAAATTGAGCACAGCCCTAACAAACTCCATAAAATCCCCAGCTCCTTTCATTTTGGGGTGAAAGTTTCTCCATCACAGTTTTGATTTTAGTTTTGAGGGTTTTTTCTGATTTTTATTTTTGTTGTTGTTTGGTTGGTTTTTGGTTTTGTTTGTTTGTTTGTGTTTTTTTACTGTGTAATCACTCTCTGAGAGAGTTGTAGTGGAAGGATAGACTTGCATGGAGTTGTTTCAAGGTCTGGTTTTGTTTCTGCGTTTTGGAGGGATGAGGAGAAGGGTTTTACTGATAATAGAAAAGAATTTGCAATAGAGGCAAAGATTATCTTCATGTACCTGATCCTGAACTGATGATGTAAAATGTGGCTGTAATATTTATCAAGAAGGGGAATTTTGCCTATTACTCATCTAACCCTCAAAGAATATATATTCAATATGAGACAGTATGACTGCATTTTGTACACCACTGTGCCTTGGAAACTCATACAGAACCACTATTCAGCTTTTGTAGCGTCATGTTTTGGAGATCATACTTTACAAACAAAGCTCGTGAGGTTCAAAGTGAATAAGAAGAGTGAATTACACTATGTTATGACAGATAAAGAGCTCCACTGTGAACACTTTTGACTTGACTATGTGTGTTTGAAGTTCAGATGAATGTAAGGTATATATTAATCTATATTATTTATACTTTCATGCCGGGCATTTAAAATGTCAAGCATGAAACTAATTCTATTTTGATAAATACAGACTTTGAGCAGCATAAATTTAAAACCCTGGAACAGCAACAGAAGCCATCCAGTATATGAAACCAGTATTTTTTTGAGACATGAGATCATTCATGAGATAAAAAGTATTGACTGATGACAGAGTTTTAGTTTTAAGATGCTTCCCTCAGTATTGTTACTGTTCTTCCAGTGTTTCTTCTTGCTATTAGAACAGTGCATTTATTTCTCAAAACAGATATGTCATTTAGGGAAGATTTAGCTAGCAAATAACTAGAACTGAGCAAAAATCTACACCACTGAGCTACAGTGGTATTTCTGTTGTCGTAATATATTGATTTTTTTTAAGTAGGTACTTAATATTGTGATGATAAAGAGAATTAATAGAGACCCTGATATAAAGGATCCTATGGAAGTTTTAAAGGGAGATGAATAATATATGTTATTAATTTGTGTAAAAGATTATATGTAGTTCAGTAGTTTCCTGAAAAGTGTTTAATAACAGAAAATAGCTGTCCTTATATGTAACCACACTGCATGCTCTTTTGGTAGCCTTGATTATTTCTTGATTTCTATTGATCCTTAAAACCCACATGACCTACTTATGGCAATTATATTTGCCCGCATACCTCGAATTACTGATGTTCAGAAATGTTGAGGATGAAAGCAATAGGGAAATCAAAAAGGTAAAAAAAACCGTGTAACTCCTTCAAAATGATTACCTGAAAATTTCCTGAAATCATGAACATGTTTTCTAGTCTCAGAAAATGTATTTTTATATTATACAATATTTAAAGTGTTGGGGTTCTCTTTTAAGGTAAGCAATATTGTAATTTATACTATGTGAAACAAAAGTAATTTAAAAAAAAATTAATAAATATTTAATCCTTCTCCAGTTGTATCTAAATTCTGGACCTGTATTTCTTTAATAAAAAATATTACCATTATTGGGAGCTATTTTGATCAGCTCTGCACAACACTCTAGCTAAGATCTCCAGTCTCTAATTACTTTGATGACAATTTTGGTGACATTTTGAAACTTGCAGATTATTTTAATTTGACAAAGGATTAAAAATATATCTCTCTAAACCAAACCTTTGCTTCCCCTACCCAAAATAAATGCCGCCAGGGTCCTGATTCTTATTGATTTCTATATTTTTAAATCATGGATAAAATAATTGTTAAATCAGAAAAACAGTCGTTTATACATGCTTCAATATATTTGTTGCCATGAAACTTGCTTTGTCATTCACTTATACATTCATCACTCTCAGGAATAAAACAAGTAAGTTCAATAGATTCAAAAGCATCAAATGTGTGTTTAAACAATTAGTAGAAATTACAGTAATAAACATTTTCATCTTTTTGGAATATTAGATGTAAATTAAGAATACACTGGAGTAGCAAAGGAAAATATCCAGAGGCCAAGAGAACCACAAAATTAGGTTATATATGCAAGCCTTTTTCTTTCTTTTGTAAGAATAAGTTCTTAAAAAATAAAACCTGGAAAAATAAAGTTTGTAATGCACTAGAAAAAAATATTAGTTTAGATTTTTCTTCTGTATATTGTGTACAATTTATATTTTTTTCTTTTCAGTCCATCAGAAAAAAGACAATAAAATGATACAAATCTGCTTCTTGAGGTCAGCCTGTCAGATGAAAATTGAGCTCAGGGCATCAAGAGGAACGTCTAATCCTAAATATCTTTTTGTACATCAACTCAAATTATACCTTCTGCACTGAATGTAGAAGTGAACAGCAGTACAGGTAAAAAAAAAAAAAAGCAAAATAGGACCAAATATAGGAGAGTTAAAAGTTTTCCCTTCTACTGGAGAATTGTGAGGGTTCTAAAGGAGAAGCGAGTGATATTAGTTTAGTATTTTTCTTCCTTTTCTGAGTGCCTGCCCTCCCCCAGGAATTTTCATCTTTCTTATTCTTACAGACAAGTAGATCTCCTCTCTTCTGATATTTAATGAATAATGTTTATTAATGCCTACACTATCTTACTGTACAGGTTAAGGTTTTGCTTCTAGATTTTTTTCTTAGGGAAAGGTAAGACTCCCACTGGAACCAGCAGGATACTCTCATAGACCTTGTGTGTGACAGCCACACTACCCCACCCATGGGAGGGGGAAGAGGATTGGAAGGATAAAAATTAAAAAGATCATAGATTGATACAAAGACAGTTTAATGGAGAAAGCCAAAGCCACACAAAAAAAATTAGGAATTCAGGCACTGATTTCCATGGCAGGGAAGTGTTCAGCCACCTCCAGGAGAGCAGAGCCCTATCACACCTAATGGTGACTTGGGAAGACAAATTTCATCACTCCAAACACTCCCATTTCCTCCTTCTTTCCACCTCTTTATATCCTGAGGGTGATGCCCTGTGGTCTGGAATATCCCGTGGATCAGTTGGGGTCACCCGTCCTGGCTGTGTCCTCTCCCAAGTCCTTGTGCCCCCCTTGTGCCCCCACTCACTGGTGGGGTGGGGTGAGAAGCAGTAAAGGCCTTGGCTCTGAGTAAGCCCTGCTCAGTAATAAAAAAAAAAAACAAACAAAAAACCCTCTCTGTTATCCAGGGTGTTTTCAGTACAAACCCAAAATACAGCCTCATGCAAGGTACTGCGAAGAAAATTACTCCAGCCAAACCCAGCACAAACACAGAGAAGTGTTGGTCTGATGCTTTAGTAGTTGCAGTTCTCAATCATTTCTCCCCTCTCTCTCTTCTTTTTAATAGCCTTTAAAGAAAAAAACCTACACAAACAAACAAACAAATGAACAAAACCCCCCAAAACCCCAAAAAAAACCCCTAACAAATCAACACAAAAAAGCAACCCCCCAAAACAAACAAAAAAAAAGGCAAAAATCCTGGCTGAACAATCCTAGTTATTAATTATAGAAACCCACAGCAGAGCAGTTAAGATGCACCTGTGCCACACATGTGGCCTCGGTATGCTAGGTATTTTTTTTAAACAATTACAGCGTTAATTCTTAACAAAACAACAAACATCTGGTCCACTCTGAATAAAGGATCATAGAAAATGGTCAGATTGAAACAGACTCTCTGGTCCATTTTGCTCGATTTGGAGGTAACCTAAACCTGTTGCTTCCAGAGAAACCAAACTTGATCTCTGGTGTGTTATGGCAAGTGACCAACTGCTTTCTCTGCTTTCTCTAGTGCTCCTGTCAGAAAATTAATTTTCATTCGTGGCTTGCAGCATAATAATTAGAACACTTAAGAAATGTTGAGCCTTTTAATATTAGTGTTTTATTTCAGTGAATCATTAATTTTTGAAGATGTGGTAGTTGTCTCTGATTATATGGACATCGTACCTGGACAAACGTCAGATTGTGAGTTTGTCGCACACTCTTCAGGCATTTGCTGTTCGAGTTAGCCATGGCTTGATTGCATTTCCTGTGCTTAACAGAGCTTAAATTTCTTACAGGAATAAGAGATGGTAAAATCAAATACACCTACCTTTAAGTCAATGTGGAAGTTGTGTGATTTCAGATGAAGGCAGGTACTCTGGAGTCCCTGACCACAGAAAGACCTGTTCAGGTAGGGATGTCAACCAGCTATTACATTATAGGAGCAGTCTGAGAAAGTTTCTGGAAAGAAAAGAGGTTTCTCGACATGAAAGTTTTTGCTTCTTTCCTTTCATTTTCATGAGCATTGATGATTATGTATTGTTGATACTCGTAAACCAAAAACATGTAGGTTTTCAATATATGCAATCTTCTCATATCTTTAGTAACTTCACTGATACTAAAAGAAAGAAAATACAATTAATATATTAATTAATTTTTTGATTCCCTGTGCTTACATTAGTGCATTATTACTTTCATCCAGATTTCTTCAGTTCTTTTGAACACTTAGAAGTTAAATAATTTCTTTACTACTTCTTTGTATCATCCTGTGTTCTGTATGTCTCAATCTCTAGAAAAAAGATCTCCCTTCAAAGAGTATTAATAGGGTAAAAAAAAAAGAAAAGGTTCTGATTTGCCTTCAGCTTGCTTTCTTATGTTTTTTCTGTTTCTTGCATTTTCTATTGATAGAGTTTTAAAAAGACTCAGGTGTTGATTTGCTCTTCTGGCAAGACAAAGAACGTGAAAATGTTTTCCTTCAACAAAGAGATAGATCCAATTAGTCATTTCCCACTTAATAGTATCAAGGAAATTAAAAGAAGAACTGGAAATTGGATTGATTAAAGGTTATGAAAAGTATCATAAGAAAAAATATTAACTCAGTGTTCTATAGTATATGTACAGTACATTCTAAATAACAGTTAATTTTATCAATTATCCAAGATTAGACACTGTTAATCTCATTTTCTCTAAATTTCAGATTGAAATATATCCACTTATCTACACATGCCAGCAGAACGTGTACTGCCAATGTCTGCATACATTTTACTCTTATGTCCAAAGTCAGCTAAGCTTTAGCCACAGAAGACAATTTTGGGAGCTTTATGTAGAAGTCCATGAAAAGGAGAAAAAAAAGATCATATAATGACATAAAAGTATTAATAAAGTTCTATCAAATGCAGGGCATTAGCCTGCATTGTACCACATGCGTCCTTCTGGCCTACACATTACTGAACATAATGGAAAAAAAGACCAAAGGAATATAAAATAGGGAAGAAAAACAGATTTGGAAAACAGCCTGCAGCTGGGAGCAGAGGCAGCTGTGGATGGCAGGAGTGTAGTTCATTCAACAGTGTCATTAAAGGAAGGAGTAAAAGTGAAACTTTGGTACAGAAGTAATTATGAAAGGGAAGGAGAAGTTTCCATTAATGGAGAGTTAAAAATCTAGCCTCAATCTCTGAAATTCCCCTTTAATAGAAATGCAGTTAAATATGCATTTATGTCTCACTGAAATAATTTTTAGGCTCTTGTTCTGATATTTTTCCCCATTCCCTGTGTAATTGGGACTACAGATATGCTGCATGTTTTGAACAGAAGCCTCCCCAAGAGTCTGGTGACTTCTGCTTCCAAAAGTAAGGGCAAAGTATAAAGGATTTCCTCGGATCAAATGGATTTCTTCCCTACTGTATACTTTGAAAATGGCTAGGGGCTTCAATGGCCCTATGAATTTGTCCTAATCTTATAGCTAAAAAAGTAGGTTTTTCATTAATATTCTCCATTCTGAATATTTCTTTCTTATCCTTGGACTTCACAAGAGCAAAATAAAAAATAACTGTGTTGCTTGACCTTTCGCATTTTTATTGGTTTAGGGTTTTTTTCCATGTCTTTCTTATAATGCTGTTTTTTTTCTGTGATGTGTGTGTGTGCCAAGATCAGGTAACACTGTTATTAGCCCTGTAATGACAACTAGATTCTTTTTTCACTCACCATTTACACTGGTGCAACTCAAGACAGTTTGTTTCTCCTCCTAGTCTTTTTTTTTTTTTTTTGGGGGGGGGAGAGTGGTGATTACAATAATTTTTGTGTCATTTACTTTCTCTCTGATCAGTTCCATCCGAAAACTGATATGAAAAGTACAAGTAATATTTTCCCTGTGAATGCTGCTTCTCCATTTTATTTGCTTTAAATCAGATCCAGCATCTGGCAGCCTGATTCTGTATTCCAGCTCAGACTGTAAAGGTGGATAGAATTTATTTAATTGAAAGTGAAGTTAATGATAGAGCACTAAATTCTATCATATGTCTCTGAATACTGAAATCATTTACTATTGCTAATGTAGACCATAAACCCAAATTCCTCTACAGTCATCAATTCTGGCTAGAAATTTATTCAGGGTGTCATCTTCACCTGTTCACTGCTTGATTAATGTGCTCTAGTCTGGTATGTTTAAAGAATGTAGAGTGGCTGAGTTGGTTGAGTCATATGGGGTCTTTGCCTTTGCAGTTTTTTCAACCTCTTTCAGATTCCAGAGCATTCTCATGCCACATGCATTTTGTTTGTTCAGATATCACTCTCTGAGCAAAACTTCTTCTGCACAGTCACTTGGGAAAGGTAAAACACAGAGACTAAAATTCGTAAAAGTCTTCTGAGATTCTTGTTTGCCAAGCACAGAAAAAAACCCCAAACCATTCGATGTTCACTCAAACCACTGAGTTTTTCTTTCCTCCTGTTCTTCCCTCTTTACCACCTCATGCTCAGAACTTATGAAGAAGCAATGTGTTTTAAAAGCATGTGAGAGACTGATGTGCAAATATACAGCATGAGCATTTGCAGGCTATTTCCTAATTATATTATTCAGGCTCTTCTACCGTTTTATAGAAATGAACATGGTCTGAGCCTTGAGAGATAAAAAAGACAGTTTAGGTATGCCAGAGTGCAAAATGGATTATAATGACCTTTAACAACTGCAACAAAACAAAAAAGAGAGGACAAAAAAAAAAAAAAAAAGAAATCTACTTAACAAACCTTCTGAAAGTTGTGATTTGCATCCTCAGAGCACATTTCTACCTGCTCTCATCAGAGATTTTTTTTCAGTTGAAGGAAGTTTTAGTTCTTGCTATATTTTGTTTTTCTCTTTGCAAGAAAAAAGCCCTCCACAGTGGGCACTGTGGTGGATTGTCTGGTGGGGTCTTTGTCATATTCACAGGTCTTTAAATGTGTCTCTAAGTTCACAGAAAACGTGTCTTTATCTCACTAATGAGCTGTCAACACTTTCTGTCTCTGTAATAAATATTTGGGTGCTCATCTTTGCAGCTTATCCCAAGGTACAGCACAAATGTATTCTCAAGGTTCTGCAGCAGATGAATTGCTCAGTGTTTCATGCAGTACTGGTAGCAGATCAATTAGCAAGTGATTACCTGGTTTACATGGTTCTTTTTCGGATCATTAACTTCTTGAGGAACGTTTAGGGAAAGTGCTATCTCTTTGCATTTGATACTGCTAAAGAAAACTAGTCAATTATTATGTAAGTCACTCATTATAAGCAACTTGGTGTTACCTCGCTGGGATTCTATGAGTTGCTAGTTGCTGTTTTTCACTCTTAATAGTTGAATCTCTACATAGCTCAAAATAGGTTTTGTATGCATGACACTGTAAATAATACAAATTTGTAGAAGATGATTAATGCTGCCAGGAAACAGTATATTTTAGGTTTAATATTTTTTTTAGCTTACATTTAATATGCTTTTTTGTAGTAAATATAGGAAAACATTAGAAATTTGAGATGCAATCTCTATACGTATGGATGAGTTTCAGTAAATACTTTGATTTCTCAATGTAAATGTGGCCATACCCTGTCTTTGTTGTCAACTTGTTTTCACAAGGTTAATCTGGATATATCAGCATCTATTTTCTTTTTTTTAGTTGCTATCTGAATTTGTTTTCCTTCATTAAAAAGTCAAGACAGCTATAGATGAGTCTGAGTGATTCCATTTCAGATAGGTGACTGGAATAATTGTCTAATTTTGATTAGAATAGGCTATGTGATCAATATGTGTTAGAAATCAGGGCATTTTTAAACACCTAAGTTTAGGCTACCAAAAAGCAGAGTGTAAGATTAACAATTTAGAACTAAAGGGACATGAGACCCCTACTGTTAGGTAAAATAAAACATACTTAGCGAGTCCATACACATTGCTGCCCAATACTTTCTTAAAACCCCGGAATAACTATCATTCTGATGTCTCTGCCAAGTACTTTAACTTGTCTTGCACTTAAAACATTTCTGCTAATATTTGATCTAAATCACACTCATGGCAAATTAAACTGATCCTTCTTGCCCTGCACTTGACGGAAGTGGTGAACAGTGCCTTGCTCCCTTCTGTGCACATTTGTTTCCTTTTCAAAGAGGCTAATCATGCTACCTTTCATTTTCAAAATTAAATTCAGATTCTGCCTTCCGTCAGTCTTGTTGGTTTTCCTTGGACTCTCTTCAGCACAGATATTAGTTATTCGTTATTATATATATTTAATTTTATCACAGTTTGGACTGGAATGAAAAAAAAACTGATCTGGGAGACGCTCAGGAAAGTCAGGACCTCCCACTATCCAGGATGCTGAAAAAGGGTCACGTAACAGCGAATAATTTATACATAACCATCTACCACAGAACTGCAGTAAATTTTGGAATTCAGAGATAGTAGTAGCTCCTATAGATACTCTCAGTGTGATATATTGCAGTACAGGCATCTGGTTTGAAACAGTTATTGGTGGGCTACAAACTAATTCTCTCTCAGAAACTCACCATTTTGTGCCGCTTTACCATAAATTGCTCATGACCCAAAGGGACATTTTGTTCTTGTGGGTTTTGCAATGTCTGTTGTCTACAAAGCCAGAATTTCAATTAGTATGAGATGCCATCCACAGCAAGAAAAAAACATCAAATAAAATTTTTAAGTGCAATCCAAGAGTGAGGGATTTTAATAAAATAAATGCTTCTGCTTGATCATCCAATAATAAAACTAGATTTATGGTTTGCAGGTTTTTTGCTTTGGTTTGGTTTTAAAAAAATACTTTGAATTAGAGTTTTGGCCCAAAATTACATTAACTTGATTTTATTCCATAACAGATTCTTTTGTGAAACCTAGCGTGTCAGTTTATCACTATGTCTCTTAATTTGGATAAATGCATAAATGGATATTTGTTAATATACCAGATAAATTCACCCTTAAACCTTACTTTTTGGGGTAAAATCTCATTCAATGTATTATTTGCTTTATGATTACCAGTATGATAAATCAATCACTGTTTTCAGTATTCTCCAGTTGAGATCCATTGCAAGTTAATTAAGTTGTGCATATTGCTTGTTCTTTAAGAAATTATGTGTTGCTATAAATTATTGAGTGAAGAGCACAAAATATGGTTGGCAAATCCTTTTTAGAATTCTATATTTAGATAAACACCTTTTATTAAAATGCCAATGAAAACACATCACTGCAAAGTGAAAATTGTTCTCTAGCAACTTATAGCTGTAAAAAACTGATGCACTTATTTTCATTTACAGCACCATATCTTAAATGGTGAGCCTCTGACAAAAACATAGCTTAAACAAAGCCTTCTGAAACACTTTTTCTTACCATGTGGTGTGGCACATAAAACTCATAGCAGTGAAACTACCAGGTAGAAAATCACCACTTTAAAATGCAAAATAACTTCAAACTGTTGTGTGAGATAATGAAACTAGGACATTTAGGAATACAGCAATATGATGATCCCTTATAAATTATGATAGTTAGACCCATTCTGCGAAGTATGAAGATCTCTGTCGACTTCTGTAGGACCAAAATTTAATTAAATTTGCCTTGAAAGAGGTGAGGTTAATCTGCTATATGTATGCCCTTTGTAGATTTGCTGATTAAATGCCCACTTTGTTATAATGAGAGAGAAGCTTATATACTGCTGTAAACTGCAAATTAAATATGTACCAAATTAGATAATGGCATAACTGTGTATTAGGTTGTCTTGAGGACACACTTTACATATTTCCCTTTGAAATGTTACCTACCTATATTGTCGAGGTTTGGAAATTATATATCTCTAGTTTCAGAGCAATGAGTTTCTATTATTATTCTTTTGACTATGATACAGGTCACCTTGCATTCCTAACTTGTTACTTTGCATCTACAGAGACTGAAACATTTAAAGTATCATGAAGGCACTGGGGGGAAAAAAAAACATCAGTGGTTTAAATAGGAACTTGAAAGACATCTGGAGAGGGAAAAAGGATGTGTGTGTTAGGAAAGACAAAAGAAAAAAAAAATGAAAAAAAAAAGAGAATTACAGTAGGGGAGCTCTCTGGTCTCTGACCATTGCAGATTTTCCTATGCTATTTCCTATTCACATAAATCACAGAGAAAGGAAGAAAGAAATACTACAACCAAAGAAAAAAACCCATTATATCACATGCACATCTTTGCTCTTTTCCTTTTTCAAAGTAGGCTTAGAAAGAACAAAGGGCTTAGAACTGTTCAATGATATTATGCCAGGGAAGTACTGTACTTGGGGTTCCATTTTGTCACCTCAAAGAGGATTTAATTCAGCTGTCAGAGTGTGCTTTTTAGTTTGTAGACTGAGAATGAACAGGGAGAATTCTGTTTGTTCTTTAAAAATAGTCCAAAACATTCTACTCTTTGTGAAAATTTCTTGAAGTTTAAATAGGAAATAAATTCAAAGTCAAATTCCCTATTAAGTTAACCGTGATGCTTGTTTCTTATTCCTCAGAGAACAGTACATCACTGTTCTACTGAGGCTAAAAATAAGCTTAATATAAAAATCAGTGCTCACTCTATAGAAGTTTTTTGATTTTATCTGAAAGTCAAACGGTCTTTAAAGTTCTACAAGGTCACTTATTATTCTAATTTAATTTTCTTCACTGGTGCCATTATTTTTTCATCTAGCTTAGGCTGAAGTTACCTACCTGGGCTGTGAAAGGCAGGTATAATATGAACTGAACTAACCTGGTAATGCTTACTTCTTTCTTAAAGCAGTGAGGTAATTACCTAAAATAAGACTTAACAGAAAATTTTTGGCTCTTATTATTACAGAGGCATGAGATGCATTTAACACAAGAGACAGGAGCATTGTTTTTGTAAAAGGGTGATTTTTATGTTTTTAAATCTCTTTACTGTTATCTTTATCAAGTCAGGAACTGTTTATGTTTCTCTCCATAAATACATTTTGAAATTACGTTGACTATTGTGTGACAAAGCATACAGGGTGGGGAAAGGCTCATCAACATGGACCTCTTTACTTCCCTCATGACAAAAAAAAGTAAAAATCTCACACTTACTAAGCTGACAGTGGTACCATTAATGGATGAAGAAGTATAGACTGTAAAATACATAACTGTTGAGTGCGTATCTCCAGGCTAAATGTACTGCCCAGGAGAGAACTCTGGTGTGTTTTGCACACTGAGAGGTCTAAATAAATTGGGATCAATCCCACTTAGAACTGTGGAGCTATCTATCTCCTGTACTGGTGAACAACCTCTTCTGAAGGAAACACAGCTGCCATCACCCTCCAGCTCTATGTGTCATCCTTGCTTTGGGCACTGGGGGAGTGATCCCCTGCTGGAGCACAATGCAGAGCCTGCTAAGCAAGTTCTGAGTGAGCACGGAGTGCTTTGGGATCTCATCTTTCCACTCCTCATCTGCCGCAAACATCTGCTCCGGCAAGGTTTGAATTTATAGATCCGAGCTGTAAAAGTGTGTCGTTATTAAAGGCAAACATGGCTTTTATTCCATTCCTTTCTTCTCCCCTGCCCCCCACCCAGCCCAGCCTTTTGGCTTATGTCTGTGAAGCTGTTGAGATTGTAATGTGACAACACAGCAAGGAGCACTAAGACAAATATCTTTCCATGAGTCTTTCTTTATTGATAATTTAGAGAAAGACAGCCCATGATACTTAGCAAAACTCTGTCATGGTGGCAAAAAGCTCTTGCTTTATTTTCCTATCTTCAACTTGCATATGACCAGGAAATGAGATTTTTTTTTTTGTATGATCCTGCTTCACTAGAGCTATTCAACTACTGTGTTACTGGTTTTGTAAAGAAAGGCTACATTTTAACCTCTGTCTTTCCTCACTTCATGTTTCAAGTTTCACTAAAGAAGGTGTTTCAAGGGGAAAAAAAAAAATTGACGTGGATTTCAGCTTCTGGTTTATATCAGAAAATATTTTGTTAAGTTACCAGGGGAAAAATCATTAAAGACCTTGGATTACCAGTTTGGTTTACAACATTTCACCATAAATTCATCTGAGATGAAGATGGTTGTTAGAAAACATGCTTTTATCAGTGAACTTAAAAATGGTGCCTGTGAACTTGAGATTAGTGAAATACAAACCATGTATTTTCTATGCATATTTTTCTATGATGTTATGAACACTTTTATTGTTACTATTGATTATGACACCAGGTGTGTGTAAGCTCACTCTTACATCCTACTTTCAGCTAAGATAGAGGCTGAGCAACTCTTGACTCAGTAATGACCAGGAATGACTAATATGTAAGGAAAAGTCACAGTAAACTCCATTACACTACAAGTTTTGCCTGTTTTGGAGGGCATTGAATATTTTCATTTTTTTTTTTCTGTCTCTCTGTATTTTTTTTAAATGAAAAATTGTCACATAAAATATAGACTTTCTCTTTCCTGTGTAGGAACTAGAAGCAGGCACCAAGACCATCAGTGGTGACAAGGTGGGTGCCCATGTGGTAGAGCAGCAGGGCATTTATAACTTGGACTCAGCTGGATGAACTTGCTAAACTAGATTCTTCACTGGTGTAAATGGAATGCAGTTCCCTCTGATGCTGAAAGAAGTCGCTCCACCTGAGGACCCCACGTCAGAATTACCTGAAATCCTGTAGGCAGAAAAATGCAGGACGTGACCCACCACTTTCTTCATGATACAGGTGACAATTTTAATTCCAGGAATTCTTACTGTGCACTGTTGGATTTGAAAATATTAGCATGCTTTCTATTGTGCTTACATCCAGGTTAGAAAAATTAGGATTTATTCTTCATATTAGGGAGTAAACGCACACGAGCATGTATATATAACATATATGTTCATGTTATTTCAAGTCCAGATCTATTCCTAGGTTTGCAATAATATTGGGGTAAGATTTTTATGCAATTATATTTAAATTTAAAGCATTATTCCATTATTTTTGCACTGTCTTAATTAAGTAATCTAGGCATAGGCCTGGTAATGTTGCAAACCAGAATAACTCCTTTGATTTATACCAAATAAGAGCCTGATTCTATACCTTATTGTTGAATTTGTTGAGGGTTTTTTTTTCCCCTCCCAAAAGACAAAATTCTTGTTTATTTGGAGGGGTTATTTAACCTCTTGGCTGAGTGATAAATTTCTATTTATCAGCCACCTGCATCTCCTCAATGCATTCTGAGGCAAAAATCAAGGCATAAGAAAGTCCAATTTTGAATTCAATCAGTTCCCAAGTTGTCTGAATGCAATGGTTTCCATTTCAACAGCTGCCTCTGCCTCCTTCACCCGCACGAAGGAACCAGCTTCCTCTGGAGATCTGAAAATGTACAGTTGGCAGCTAAAATTCAATTTAAGCCTGGCCAAGTACAATTTTATTGGCACCAGTCCCAGGTCTTGCAATTGACTTTTAACCCCCTCAGAGCTTTCCTTGTGTGCCTGATAGAGCTGTGCTCTGTGTGACAACTCCAGTGAAGTCCAACTGCTGCCTTTTGTTGCTCTGTGCAGCAAAATATTTTGAGCTCATAAAGCACCAGCTCCTCACTGGAGTGGCGTTTGTAAGAAGTCTTCATGTGAGTTATCCTCACAAAAATATAATAAGTGATATATGCTGCTACAAACAACTGTCAGCAGCGTTCCAAAAGCTACACTGGAGAATTCCGCTCGCTTTCTTGTATCCCTGTGTTCTGTGATCCCTAATGTTCAACCTTTTTGACTTTTTAAAAATTACTTTCCTTACTTTATAAACAATTTGCAGCACTTCTACTCCCTCTGATAATTGCTCACATGTCTGAGCATTCAAAATGATCCATAGGAATGAGAAGTTAAAGAGTTTATCCCTTAGCAGATGAAAAGAACAGAGGGATTCCTTCTGTCCTTAGAGTTTGCTATCCTAACAGGTAACAAGTTCTTCTGATATCTGTGGGCACATGAAGCATTGAAACCAGTCCTCTGTCAAAAGCTTCATTTTTTTTGGCCATTCAGCAAAAGAAAGAGTGAATCAAATCAAATTATGAGTGAAACACTGACCTTCAAAAATTCAAACTGAAAACACCACAGCAGAACAAAATTTTTTATATCTTTATTCCCTCATCTTTGTGTGCAGAGAAGTTCAAAATAACCATGTTATCATAGTTCTGGGTGCTAGAAAGCAAGCAGTCATCAACTCGAGGCATCTGCTAACTTGACTGGTTAACAAAGGGGTTGGTCTGTGCATCATCTGTGACAGTAACCTCCTAGATTAAAGGGGAAAAAATTGACATACTGGAAATCTTTAATGCTAACACTTGGTGTTTAGTTCATCCTTTCACAGCAGGTTGTCTGATAGCCATGGGTAATGCAAGCACTAAAGCACACAAAGATATTTAAGCTGCCCAAACCCATCTGTGTCTCGAGAGCTAATTCCCATCAACCAATATTCTGCAATGTAGAACAAGAAGGGAAAAAAGCAACAGAAGAAACTTTCTACCAGTAATTATTCATCAAAGCCCTTCCCCTTCTGTCATCCATTACCTACAGATTGAGATCTGGCAGTTTTAGAGGAGGGAGAGTGGGGAAATCCCCTTTTCTAGGTGATGTTTACAGGTCTTTGACTCCTTACTTCTCACTGCATGGTACTATTACCCTGGTGATCTGAGGTATTTCATCAGATGAAAGAAAAGAGGGAGCTTTGAGTAACTAACTGAATTCTAGATCACTTGTTTTTCAAGAAAACTGGGCAAAAATGTATAAAATATGAGTATCTGGGAACAAGTGACATGAAAGAAGTTTTTCAGGTTGTTTTTTGCTGTGAAAGAGGCCAAAGATTGAGGCCTTGGTTTGAAGACCAAGCATGACTGAGTCAGTCTGATAAAACACAAGCATTAGGAGTTTGCACTGTGGCTCCCTTTGACCCTGATCTCACTTTTTGTATCTTAACTTGCAAAGTACTATATTTTCTTAATTCTGTCTAGCACTAAAGAAGGCAAGAGCCTCTCTAGAGTATGGACTGGAGAAAGCTAAATCTTAATCTTTGTCCATCTCTGACTCATTTTCAGTGCAGTTGGAAGAGTTCAACCAGTGTTACGAAAGATCAGAACTTGTGGGTGCTTGTTTTGACCAAGCATCCACATTTTCTGAAGCTGTAAAATCTTTCTGGAAAGAGTAAATGGGAACAGAAATGGTGACTCGTTTGTTTTTAACTGGGAGATGTGAAAAGAAACACACACCAATTAGTGACCCCATTAAGCTACTGAGAACTGGAAAGTTATATTTATTGTCAGAGAAACTATGGTGTAACTGAACTGCTCAAGGATACCCAGCAGAGCTGAGTATCAAGGAGTAATAAACTTCTGTTAAGTACAAAGGGGGATGGAGATAAGAGAGGAGCTAAGTAAGCTTGAACTGTTTATTTATGCAAGAAGCCATCTCTTGTATTGCTGGAGGTTAATTTCTCATTACTCATGATCCAGCAAACTCTTTGTGCAGCACTTCACTGCAGTGTTTCCATCGAGACATTTGCTAATACAAAAAATTATGCTGGTATTTTATGACATCAGAAATATTTTTCTTTCATCTTGGGCTTTTCCATGTCATGAATATTTGCGAACAAACTTCACATATAGAAAATGGCAATGGCCAGCCAAGGTTCTGACTGATAAAACCTAGACTTAATTAAGTTCACTTGCTAAGTTGTCCTTCAAGATAATTGAGATACGGCACTTGGATCAGTGGGCCATATCTGCTGCATCAATTTGGAAATGGAATTCTATTTGTATCACAGTTGCTTTTAGATAATGTGTGCAATTGTCTATGAAGAGCAGCTAGATAATTCCTATGAGTGACTCTTTGTGTAGTTGCACTCAAATAAGTGCTGTAATAAGCCTCAAGATTGTTTTCTTCAGCCATTCATCAATATTTTACTGTATGCAGAAAAGTCAGTACCAGTCTAGAAATTTCTATATGTAATTTTCCCATCTAAAACACTATCACAATAGTGTTAGAGGGTATATTGATGTAGCTGATCACAAATTTGTGCATACAGGTTCCATTTACAGTAATGTAACTTAGGTAAATCATCATTACTGGGTTGAGAAAGGTATGGGTAACCTCACTAGTGTGTGTTGATCGAGTCTAGTCCTAGACTTTAGGAGACTAACAAAAGAAAGGAGAAATTTTTTAACTAAAAGAGGAATTACATAAGAAGAAAACAGTAGAGGAGGTCCTCATATTTTGACAAAAATGCTGTGAGATGTGATGTGTTTAATAGTTTTAATAGCAAGCTGTCTTATTCGGATACAAGTGACAAACTTTCAGTGAGTGAGGAAAGTTGTCTGGAGGTATAAAATGAGACATTGTTTGTCTCAAGTAGAAACATCATTGAAGAAATGAGCACGAATGCTCTATGTTTGATGGGATGGCTGGAAGACAAGCAGGTGGCTTCACAGGTCAGTACCTTTAACTGCCAGAACTTATATCCAGATCAATATGTAAATGTGCAGGGAGAAAGAGGTAAAGAACCACTCCCCAGACAGAAGAGCAGGGGCAGGGAATAGGATTGACACTGCTCTGTCTTCAGTGATTCGTTTGCTGGACCTTGGTTCCATTTATTATAATAATAAGCTTCTGTGAAACTCTACTGTTTATTCTGTGAAACTCTGTGTTTTTTTCCAAAGTGTATGGGGTATACCACATGCTATGCAGAGACTTTCTCTGGCTATTTTCTGCTTAGATAACAATTACCAAATGCTTTAGTTACAGCAATTTCTAATAGTGTTTATAATTTCCTTGCTCACAAGTTCTTAACTATGGCACTGTGTGGTACAGGAGAGTGAAATTTGTTCATAAAAGTGGTTCCAGTTTCCCTGTGATTATCATTGTCTTCAAAAGCAAAAGCTTCAAATTGTTCCAAAACATCAGCAGTAAATATTGTACTATTGAACCCAACTCACTGTGATTAAAGAGATTGATATTGAATAGAATAGTCATCTCTCTTAAAGTTTGAGTTTCACAAAAAATAATGAGAGGCCCTTGATCTCTTTTGCCCAGTGATATAGCCTGTGGGAATAAACAGAACTAACTTTGTACGTTGAGAATGGGGAATAAAGTGTGTCACTTCAGGCTGAAATGGATCTAGAGTTTGTGGTTGGATTGTTTTTTTTTTTTTAAATTTGGATGCAGCTAATTGCAGCACTGCCTGTAAACTCTATTAAAATCTTGTGGTCTCAACCTTACCTCCCGAGATGTTGTGTCTGGCAGTTTGCCTGAAGTTGCCTACAGAGTGACAAAACAAAAACATAATGTGCAAGAAAATATAAAGGCTGTAACGCAGGCTATCACAGGAAACGCCTTCCATGTCACCTGAAGGTTTTCTTAATTATGCAAAATGTTACCTGAAATAACATCTTTGCTGCACTGAGAAGGTTCTTTTTTTTTTACTGAAGCTAAACTTATTTTGCACTCTAGTGAAGTATAATGGCTTGAATTTTTTCTTCACTTACCATGTCTACAGGGTATCCTGCCTCAGTAAATCCTGTGGAAGCTGATCAACCAGTATGTGTCCCTTCAGAAGATAACCTGCATGAATATTTAAGGAAGCTATTCTGTAGAGATCCATCACATTCTCACTGTTTTAAATATTCTTTCGTAAATAACCTTATGGGCCCCAGAGGAAGGAGCCGTGCTCGATTACCTTCTAGAATGCATTTTCACTAAATGCCAGGGTGAAGAAAATGATGGTCAAGAACAGACAGGATTCTTATTGTAGACTGGTCTCAGTAGAATTTAATATCATTTTTAGCAGGTTAGGCACTTATGCTTGCATTCTGCATTTAAACACTTCAGTGCCTGTGCATTGCATCTTCCTTACGTACATTGCCTTCCCTTTCTAATGGTGACACAAACTACAGTTTTGGGTTTGGGGCTTTGGTGCATTTTTCATTTTTCTGCTAAAGCGTTCTGTTCTGACAGTTCTGGTGCACAGCAACTCACAAAGTTTTCTTATCCAATTCTCAGCTATCCACAGATATAACACATTTAGTCTTCTCCATCATTCTTTGCTCAGTCCCACTGAAGCTGCTGTCACTGCAACATTTTACTTTCTTCTATCAAGGCAGGCATGAAATTTCCAGTGGAGCGAATGCGAATGCTAAGGCAGCTGCATGGGTCAGTAGGCAGATGGAGGGGGGGAGGGTTTGGGAGAGCTAAACAGTTTGCATCCTTCTCTAAAAGACAGCAAACCACAGGGCAGGGATCTGCAATCTGATGATTTGACAGTGCAATGCCCTTTAGTTGTTTGACTGGATTTACAAGTTCTGTTTAGCTGACAGATATTTTGGCTAATACCCTTCCCTAGTTGTTTCCCTTTTGACTATGAGAAGTTCTGTTTAAAAATTTAAGCGAGCTGTTGTTGTACAGCAAAATAAACAGATTCCTCTTACAGATAGGAAACACTCTCTAGGATTTTTTTTTTCCTGTGAATACCCCAATGAACACAAAATATTGACCTAAACAAATACAGTTTACTGAGAGTGCCTGTAAACAATCTGGAAAGTAATTCAGAGGATGTAGCTTTATTTTGTTTGGAAACTGCTCTTCCAAGCTTACAGCACACAGTCCAATATATTTTTTTCCCCTCTGTGTATTTTTGCAATTAGTCACTCTCCTGACTAAAAATCCAATCATTAGTTTTTAAAGAAGCCAAATGAAATCAAACCATGCCTAAGTTATAAAAGTGTGGAAATGAAAAGGGATTTGCACTAAGTGAAATTTTAGTCATTAAATGCTTTTGAGTTTCTGAGGTAATTTTTAGTAAATGTTTTTGAGTTTTTAAGGTAACATGATTCTAAATACACTGTGTCTAAAAGCTATATGAAAATTAGCAGATATCTGTTTTAAAAGCATAAATTCAATAGTCCTGGGACAGATATGGACAGTCGTTTGTAATGTTAAATACTATAATCAAGGGAATGGAAAAAGAACCCTTGCTGGGATCACATGTTGACTGTTCACTGAATTATACCTTGGAATCATGTGCAAAAATAATTCTGTTTCACTGGTCCAAGGTCTCCACTTGAACCTTTTGAGAATGAACTGGCAGTAGTGTGTGTATCACCAGAAGTGGCCAAGGTTGAAGCACTGAAAAGACAAACTGTCCATCCCCTCCCTGCCCCTCCACCCCCTCCAAGTTTCAAGTGTATCTCTCAGGTATTCAGTGCTGTCTGGGGAAATATGACTATGAATATCTCAGTCTCCAAAACACTGAACAGCAGGAAGTGTGGGGGAAGAACCACAGATGGATAGGATGAAACCGAGCACATTGACTGTCAAGAGGAAAACAAACAGCACTTTATTACATTTTGGTTGTCCTAAATTCAGAGTCAGCCATGTAAATATTTCACCAGGTATGCCTGCATTAGCACAGGAGTGAGGTTTTGAAGTTCATCTCCTTACTGTCCTTCCTTACTGTGCAGTGGTTTTCATCATGGAGCAGCCCCTTGGCATGCAAATGAGACTCCTTTTGGGTCAAACTAAACCAGAAACCATGCTCCAGGAATATGTCTATTTGCTCCAAGCATTAATGTTCATGAGGCTTCAAACCACAGTTATTCCGAAATAAAACTCCCCTATGCATGTTATGAATGTATTTCAGGTCCTTGAACAGCAGCTCCTCTTTGCTCAACAGACCCACCGCTGTTTGGCCAGACATTGTCACTGGACCTTGGACTGTATATCAGTAGCAGAGGAAGGATAGGTAGGCTCAGTCATTTTCATATCTAATTTATGTGATTATATGAAGCGTTCTCTGTGTAAAGTTTAGTGGAACAGAGAGGCTTCAAGGAGTTAGGCTTTTGACAGAAGTTACTCAGGTTAAAGATGAGAGAGAGAGACTGTGAGGTTTTGATTGCCAAAACCTCTTAGGTATCCTTGTTTTTTCTCTACTGCTGGATTTGAATAGTCCTTAAGATACTGTTAGCCAAAACACTGATGCAAAGTGCTAAATATGCACAGTGTAAAACACTGCTTTTGCTAGACCTGTCTGGCTTGTTTAATCCCAAATTCTCAGCAGTGAAACTGTGCACAACAGAAGCTGTTAATAATTAATGCCTGAAATCCCCCCTAACCACTCTGCTGCTCTGGGAGCTCAAAAGCAACTGCACATGCAATTTCAGAAGCTGAGTGCACAGGGAAGTGGGTGGGAACAGAATGAACGACACTGGGAGCTACTGGGATTGCTCTGCTTCCAGACCTCTTGCAATGGCATTGGAACAATAGCTACTGATCACTTTCCAAAGCAGCAGCTGTAGATGCTGCAGTTTTGTAAAACGATGTCATGGTTTCCTCTGTGTCTGTGTGTGTATTTGATGCTGCACTGAAATGATATTTCAGTGATTAATAAGTGAATTGACAAAACAAGGACGATCTCTATGTGGAAAAATATTTTTACATGTTACTACTCATAGGAAAGCACGGATGGCAGTGTGTAATCTAAGACTGGATTACAGCTGTAAAAAAAAAGTGAAAATTGTGTGTATGTCTAGATTTCTATCACAGGAGAATACTACTGGCATGTGGTAGTCATTTGGGCCCTTGGACCAGGAGGGATTTATCAGACTTAGGAGGCCTGATTAATGAAACCTGGTACGTTCATTCACCTAACTAAAAATAACTAACCCTTTGCATTTTTATAATGTGTTCTTTAATAGTCATTAAAGAATCCAAGTGATGCCTCAGCAGCTGCCTCTCTGCAGCACAGGCATGAAACGACTAACACAAATTTTGGTATTGACAAAATGACTCAGTGAGTGATAACAATATTTGTTACCTGCGTCCAAAAAATATTCCTTATCTATATCTATAATCCCTGCCTATACATATCTATCTATAATCCATTCCTGCATTATTTTTTTGTATAATAACACACTGAACAAGGTTCTCTTTCATCTGCAACTGCAAGATAAAATTGATGTAAAGCTGCAAAATTCCCTTTATGTTTTAGAGGAGATGTCTGATCAAATGACAGATTAAAGTTGAAATCAAAACCTAATTACTAGGCCTTCATTTTCTACTAAATATATACTATTGGTGACTTTAGAAAATAAGTCAAGGATATAAGCTGGGGTTTTTTCTCTGTAAAATTACTATTCTGATATCAATTCTTGAATGGAGTTCTTGACAAGAAAGCCTCTAAGTAATGAAACTGTCTTCCTCCATGCAGCAGCTCTGAGCTCAATGTATTCAAAGTGTGCAGCTTCTGAACTTCTCTGGGCAATGCTATTGTTAAGGGTGTAGGAATAAAATTCATTAATATGTTATCTTTCTCTGTTCCATCAAGAAACACTCAGGAGAAATAAATAAGAATTAAAGTGAAGTAGGTCTAGAAAAGAAATCTCTGCTGTATGTGTCTGTTACAAACTTTTTCTGTTATTTACTAATATGCCTGTGAGTCCAAAATCTCTTCATATCCACTATATTGAAAAGTAAATTGAGGAATAAAAAATTGAGATAGTTTGGTCATGATTATAAAATGCAATTTGCTCTCTTAGATAAGAAAATAACAAGGATTATTATCACACACTGTTGCACGCCAAAAAAACAGTACAGCGGAACTGTAATTCTATTAACAAATTAAAACTATGGCTAAATTATCCCAGATATCATATTTCAAAAAATACAGTAACATCTAATCACATACATTTGCTATTTTATAGTTGGTATCATTAATTACAAGTCAGCTGCTCAATTTTCGAAAAAAAAAAAGAATAAGTGTGGAAGGTGTTGACAATTCATTTAAGTAATAATTTATATGCTGGTAATTATTTTGATTCATATTGGAGCATGTTGCAACAACACGTAAGTAAAACCATCTGCTGATAGCATAAAGAAAGAATTTGAAATTGTATTAATTAAAAAGTTTATGATTGTACAAGCTTTGAGTCTTTACCGGTGCGTTCATGCACAGTGTCAGCAAGGACCAGTCTTTCAATGTGTTCTTGTTCAGGACCTCTTGATGAGTTTAATGACATTAAACTCTTCCTAGGGGAAGGAAAGGAACTAGAAGGAGATATTACTCGAAATGGTGAAGGGGAAGAAAAGTGCAAAGCTTCTTATCTGATTCTGGATTGAATCTTCTGTTTTGTTCTTGCATGTTAGAGGAGTGGGCTAGGTATTAACTAATACACTAAGCTTTAATCTAACTACTGGTAGCGACAAACACACGAGTTCTGCCTTTGACATGGTCAGGGAGATTTCATATACTCTGCAAATAATGTTTTCTGGTTGCTAACTATGTGCTCCTTTGCAATATCATTGTCTGTCTTTAAGTGGTGGACTTTAATGGTTTAAGAGATTGATGTAATCAAATTTGTCTTGGGCAACAGAAACATTCTCCTCCTCACTGGAACTTTTCCTTAGTGACTTTAATAAAATTGGCAAAACAGGACTGGTGACAAAGCTGAAGTGTCTAAACCTGAATGGGTTTGTAAATCCTTCCTCAGAACATTTCTTCCTTACATAGATCAAAAAGAATTATGGGGGGATAAAAGGGAGTGTTTGAGTAAGGGGGCATGTGTGAATACGACCACAGGGTCTGAAAGCAAATTTCTGGGTTTTACGTTCTTGTCCATGATGACATCAGAAATGGAGTTGTTATTCAGCTCCAGTTAAAGTTGACAATAATATTTGCATTCATAGAGAGGTCAGAGAAATCATTAATTTCATCAATTCTATTCTATTTTCCATTCTATGGAGAACAACTGTTGACAAAAACAGAAGCAACATTTTTAGTGCCAAAAGTAAAAGTCAAAGAAGACAAGTCCAAGCTGCAGCTACAAGAGCAAAAGACATGTTCTTTATGTCTCAGGCTGCAGAACATAAGTTTCCCAGATCAGTATCCAGTAGGAGGTCACTGGGAGACTCAAATACTGCAGCCTTCCCATCACTTAATATTTTAATTTTCTGGCTGCATTGTTGTTATTAGGAAAGAAAATTCTTAAAATATGTTTGTTGGTATGTTCATTGCTTGATAAATTAAGTAGTTAAACCTAATAACTGAGAACTCTCATACCTTTACCTTTGTACCATGACAAATTTTTAATGACCAAAAATACAGTTTCAAATAACTACAAATAACATTAGGATTTTGCAAGCTGTTCTATTTATTTATTTATAAATAAATAGTTTTATCTACTATGTGAATGTTTTTTCCTATTTAGGCTCTTCTGGGAGTGGGGCAGGAGGGCAGAAAGCCACCACAAGGATTTTTTGTATGCCATTCAATGTCTAAATATTCAGGAATAGTGGGATCCCTAATCATACACAAGGAGTCTGGTACTTTATTGGCACAATCTATAAATAAACAAATAATGTTAAAACTTTTTTTTTTTTTCTTTAGGAAAAGCTTAGAGGAAGTGCATACACTTAAAGATTCCTGTTGCCATATGTCTGTTTCTGGGAGTGAGGCAAAATTTAGAGGCCTCGAACAGTTTGTCTTGGAGGCAGATCAACACTCCTCTTGCTGTTATTGTTACCTAGTTTTAAAACTGGCTGTTTTATGCTTGACAGGTACTTTTGGTTACAGACATCAACCATTGCTTTGTTGCAGGAATTTAGGTGCAGTTTCTACTTCAAAGAAGGGATGACCCTGTCGTTCTCTCTTGCTGTCATCCTGCCGGATGATTTCCACTTAGACAAAGGCGTTTTCAGTGGCCAAATAACATACATGTCTATGGTGTGGGAAAGCCATTTATGACTTGAATGTATTCTGCTCATCTTTTCTTTGAAAGTGGAAGGAACAAATAACACACAGGCAGTTCTTTTCCTGACAGATCTTCAGCACTTATGTCTTCTTTTTCCTACATGGAGACAGGAAGTTTCTCTCTCCCTTTGGTGCAAGTCCTTATCAGTGCAGGCACTCTCCCAATAAGTGCTGACATATAAACCTGTGTTAATAGTGTTGCTGTGTGTTGCCCATCCTCAAGCCTCAAATAAAGTGCATCCTTTCTCCCTCCTCCGTTGTGGATTTTGGAGGCCTCTTCTGTTGGACAACTGGCTAAAATTAAACATATTAAGGAGAATGGCCACTCAGAAAAGTTGTATTCTATTTTCATAAAAACTCATGCGTTCAGCTCATGTCAAAATGCTGCTTAAGATAAATCCTCTGTAGTTTTATAGTAGATGTTCAGAGTAAAACTATGTTGCCTTTAAAAATCAAATTAAAATTAAAACTGCCTTATCTCCCCTAAAGTCATACCATACGATGAATTAATGTGTGATTTTTTTTTCCTAATTTAGCAGTGAAAATATTTTTAAGGTGATGATAAGTGGTGTGTTGCCTCATGCTTCTCTAGTTTAAAGAAGCTAGTTCAGTTGAAAGGATGTGGGTTTTTTTCACATATAATTAAGGGGTTTTCCTAGGACCAATCAGTTGGTATATGGAACTGAACCAGAGTTGAACAGAAGAAATTATTTGGGTGAGTATGCTGCATGTTTCACAATGGTTGTAAGTATCTTAATTTAACTGGAAGGCATTAAAAATGGAATTGTATTTTACAGTACAGGGTTTGTCAGCACAGTTGCAGATTATAAAAGCATCACTATGTTGCTTGATAAATTGTTGTCTCCTAAGACTCAGAATAAACTGATTTAAAACCTGTCTCAGTCACAAAGCATAACAACTTTGCTGCTGTGGATTTCAGTGCAGATGAAAGACTTATAAATAAAAATATATTTTTTCTGATCTCCCATGAAGTAATATATTCAAAAAAGGCACAAAAAATTGAATCCTATAATAAAAGTAAACTGATCTTTAAAGAAATTTAAACACCTACTCAGAACAGAAATATATTTCTCTCCAGATTAGATGGTGTTATTTGCTACTCTTGTTTGCTCCTGAGCTAGTTGCAGGAAAACTGTCACTCATTGCAGTCCTTTATTATTTATACAAAATCAGGAAAGAAATCATCATACTCCAGTCTCATTGCATTAGGAATTTCTATCTAGTTATAGATAGACTCTTTTCAGTACATTTAGAAAAGAGAAGCACCTTCCCATGTGTTTGAATGATTATTTAAAATGGTGTATTACTCCCAAGTTTTTGGAAGAAAAAGGGTTTTCTTTTCCATTTTCTCAGTCTCATTTTCTCCTCATTCTACTCTTCTTTTATTTTAAACATCTGTTTTAAATTGCCAAAAGATTTTAAGGAAAGTTTTACTAACTCGTGCAGAATTAGTAGAATTGTATGTGTTTGTGTTTATGGGCAAATTTCATGCTCCTTAAATGATTTATTGAAAAATTCAGAGCTGTTAATTCCCATGGAAGTTTCAGACAATAAGCACTTGACATTTAAGTTGTTTTCTTAATTCTTTCTGGTCATGGGACCACAGAGTCGTTATAAAATATGATAGCATCAATATGTTGTTTTGTTCAGGCAGCTCCATTTTACAATACAAATAAAAATTTCTATGTACATCAGCTAAAATTGAACAAACTATGTAAGAAATTTCAGTTCACTGAATTCTCAAAAGAAGCTGAAATTCATAGAAGTTATTCCCAGGAAAAAAGCTTTTTGTGTGATTTGTTGTCTCTAGGTGCTTTATCTTATTAAAAATAATTATTTCAGATTTTCTTTGCACCTTTGTGCTGTAAAGGACACACTGAGCATTTGCTATTTTAAAAGAAATGTATTTTCAGGGGGTGAAAGAAAGGATTTGACTTTTTAACATTAAACATCAAAGGAGGGTCTGTCATATTAGCACTGTCACAACAAATACTGTGGACATAATTATTTCAGTTTTACACTGAAATAACTAAAGTCAGTACATTCATGAGAAAATAATTAAGCATCAATTATATTTTCCCTTCCAATTGAAAAATAACGTAAGCTACATCATTATTTCATTTGCAGTTGCAGTATGCTGAATCCTTTGAGCAATCAAACTCAAGGTTGTTGCTCACAGAACTGTTCAAACTTGTGGAAGGTGGGTTTTTCCCTGGCTGCTACCTCTGCTCTGACCTCTTGTAAAAGGCGAGGAAGGATTTAAGAGATTGCCTGAGGACTCCCCCCACCCCTTCCCAGCTGTGTGAGCTCAGGAAGGATTGGCTGAAATTTCGGCTGAGGATGTGTGAAGTAGCCAGAATGCGGTTTAGGCTTGGCTGCCTAAGGGGTCAGGCACGTCCAGCCTCGGCAGAGTGCACAATGGGACAAGTATTTGCACTGTTGTGATGTAACTGCTACAGCAATCTCAACAGCGAAACCATCGAAATCAAAGTAAATTGGTTTTCCTTTCTTTGTCTTAACTACTGTAACTCTGCGTTAACCACAGAAATCTTTCCAGAGAAAGAATGAATGACATAAAATGGCCTTGAGCCAGACTGAAAAGCATTTAACCACCACTGGAAAAAACAGTTCTGACTCCTACAATGACAGGATATCTCTATAGTATTAGTAATATACCCGTGTCTGAATATGGTTGTGGCCTTGTAGTGTAGGGCTGTTTAAATCCCCACTTCTCAGCCATACCGTCCTCAAGGACAGATTGCACCTTCCCTACATAATAACTCAACTTTAAACTCTGTGTGCCTTTTGTTTTTGTTTCCTTCTCAAAACATTCTGGTGCAGCTCAGCAGAATGCTGTTTTCTAGCACGCAATCGAGTGCACATCCCATGTGCTCCCGTGTGGCGTGACAGCTCATGGAAGCACCTGAAACTGTGGAACTTGAATCAGAAGGTTTCTGATAGTTGTATGTCACTGAGAGATCAAAACCTGGAGCAGTTGCGTTGCACTGTCCATTTAGCAGCCTCTGGAGTGAGGAATTTAGGGTACATGTTTGGATTTTGTGGACAAGTAGACAAAATGGCAAAATGAATGGTATGCATTTCAGATACACCTACAAATGATGAGAAATTGAGACCCAGGAGTAACTGGACAACAACTTCAGAATCAACTGTGGGTCAGTTTGTCCCCCTCATTGTCCCTGCACCCTTTTTTTCAGATGATTTTCAGTTGCCAGCTACTCTCTCCTACTTTCTGCACTACAACTTTGTGTCTTAAGCAACACAACTTTCCAAAGCCTACTGGCCATGTGGAAGTGTAAAACTGCATAAATCTCATTAGCACTCTTGAAAAGCTCTGCTGTGTTAGTCAGCCCTTCTCTCCTCCTCACAATATGGTAAAGAATTAAGAATCATCTCTTCCTTTTTCCCTCGAACAGTTTGTGGCAGGGTCTTGTCTGAGAGGCACAGTCAGGAGGTTATGCATTTTCCATTGTGATGCAAGGAAAATTGGACTTAATTTTGTTCACAAGCCTATTCTTCCCAAACTGCAGTGAGATCGATGCTGAAGAGATTATCATCTGCTCTCTTTCAGCCTAGCTAGATGTAAGGCTACATATGGAAGTTTGCAAGGTTGCAGGAAAATCTATCAGGTCTAGGGTGTGCAATTTTCAGAGCTTGTCTTTTAGTTTTTGCTTTATAGTATTGAAGCATTTGATCACAGAATAAAACAAACTCTGCCTGTCTAATTGAGATTTAGATAAACCACACCTGTTTCTGTATCTTCCCTCTATAAATATGATATAAAGATAAATATTTAAGGAGATGCATTATCTCATTATCTTTTACAATAAAATGGGCCTTACTTTACATCAGCATACACACCATGCCATCTGACTTCCAAATTATAGCAGTACTTTCTGCATCTGGAGTGCAATAACACTGCATTCCATCTTATGGAACAGTCTAGGAGTTTTGATCTAGGGAATTTTAGCAATACTACTGAAGTAAGAGCTCTATGGCAAGGAGCAATTTTATTCTGCTGTTAACTTCTTTTTCCTTTTTTTTTTTTTTTTTTTTTTTTTTTTTTTTTTTTAGTGTTTGTTTGTTTATTTGGTTTTTTGTTTTGTTGGGTTTTTTGTTTGTTTGTTTTGGTTTTTTTAAAAAAACATGGTCACTTCCAAAAGCACCAGCGATTTCAGGCTGCTCTGCAAACTCCCATCATATCAACAGGAAACTTTCCACTAAATTCAGCCTGGTCACAAACAGCAATGTTATGGTGTGCCATGTGTTATGGTGTGTTATGGTTATGCCAGTGTTTTGACTGTGTTTAGTTTCTGAAGCTTTTTGCCATTTTTCAAGATTTCAGTGGTACCAACTCTGTTGCCAGTTTTCTGCTGACAGACTTGCCAAAAGAGAAGATTTAATAAAAAAAAAAGGTCTGGAACACACAAGAGTCCTTGAGATTTACAACCCAACCGTTGGAAAGGCTTTTCTTAGTCATCCTGTCTTTCAGAATTTTAAAGAGGATTAAACCATGATCATGAATGGCATCAGTAGGTGGAAAGTGGAGCAGAAACTTTGTATTGTTACATCTAAGAATGAATCTGTATAATTTATCAAACTCTGGTACTGACATGGGGTTTTTCCTCCTGTTCTTAGCAATGGAAAGATAGTTCTGTGTGGGCTTTTCCCATCCTGCTTCCAATCTTCCATTTCAACAAACTGTATTCCTTTACAGGGAAAAAATGTAGCTGACTTTAATATTTTTATCAGTTTTATATCTTACACATTTATGTATATGCATGTCATTTTTAGGTTTGACTGAAAAATTAAGGTAGCCGTTACTTCCTGTTCTTGTGGCTCTTCTAAATAGAATGGAAATCTTCTTGATTTGTAATCAAAACTTTGAAATATAATTCTTAATCTTCCCCTGTAAATGAAAGTCAGTCTGTTAGCAGAGCAAAGGTAAAATTTTTCTCAGATATTTCCCCCCATAAAACAAACAAAAAAATCAACAACATAATTATTTTAATGCTTTTTTTACAGAACAGTAGTTGGAAAGGCTAGAAAGGCTGATGACAGTGTATTTTTATTGATGCTAATAGAACCAGGAATCTAAAGAGAAAAGAGATAACCAAGAGAACACATAAACATCTTACAAAAACCGCACATCAGACCTCTTTGTAACTCTTAGCAGAAATCAATAACGTTAAGAAAAAGAAATCTTGATCACTTTACGGTTTTCCTATGAAGACTTGAACCCCACAAATTCAGTTTTCAATGTGTGAAATTTGGAGAGGCTGTAGAACATTACTTGAAGGAAATGATTGATGGACAGTATGGTTACTGAAGTACACAAGTAGGAACATTTTAGCCTTTCAATACATAAAAGTCTTCTTACATAAGAAAGACAAAGAGACCTTTTACCAACATCTATAGTGCCAGGACAAAGGGCAATGATTTTAAGTTGAAAGAGGGTAGGTTTAAATTGGACTTAAGGACGAAATTCTTTGCTGTGATGGTGGTGATACGTTGGCACGAGTTTTTGAGGGAAATTGTGAATGTCCCATCATTTGAAGTGTTCACGGTCAGGCTGAATGGGACTTTGAGCAGCCTAGTCCAGTGAAAGATGTCCCTGCCTGTAGCAGTTCTGAGTAGCCTTTGAAGGTGTCTTTCAACCCAAGCCATTCTATGATTTTATTTTGTTCTGCCTAATTACTTGTGTTTCAGTAATGGTCAAATCAACATGATTTCAAATCAGCGCAGATGTTCACAGACCATGAGGAAAGGTAACTGGACTTCTTGGTGAATAACATTTCCTAGTCCTGCTGTTCTTCTTCCTGTCTTGTTAACAAAGCCTGTCCTTTTTCTCCACTGCTTATCAAGCTAAATTCATCCCAGTACACCATCATTTGACCCAGCATTATGTAAAATGCCGATTTCACAGCTGTGAGCGTTGCAACCAAATGCCGTGCCTGTTTGAACTTCTGCACTTCCCTCATTATTGCTAACTAAATTTGGATCAATGTGTTTGAACCTTCAGCAGATGGGATTCTGGTGTCTCAGCAACACCCTAAATGGAAGAGGAAAACAGAGGGTTAACATGGTGATAAGCTCTTCTGAACCTGTGTTGCCCTGATAGGTTCATGTGTAGCCTTAGAGGTCATATGTCATCTGAGTGTGGACATAAAAAACCATTACTTCTTCTCTGAATCTGCTCCCAGCATCCCATCCAGGCCAGCATTCATGAGTGGCTGTCTTACCTCCAGTTTTCTGTGGGATTTTGCATGGCTGAGTCTACAGTTTGTGCACATTCTTTATGCTTCTTTAGTTCTCATACCTGACATTATGTGGACCTCAACACTGCAATTTTTGCAATCATTTTGTGTTGGAATCCAAAACTCAGCTGTCAGCAGAAGGAGAACTGATAGGATTAAACAGCAAACCATGGACAGTGGGAGCTGGGGGAAGCTCTTTGCTTTGAGAGCCTAAAGCCACATCACGAGAGATATCACAAGATATCACTTGTTAACAATTAGCTGTGTTTGATTGTCCTGTCTCCTTTAACAAGATATGGGAAGGCTTTGAAATGATGTTGTAAGACTGTGTAGAAACCCCTATGTGATTCCTCCCTACAGCAAAATATTAACCAGCTTGTGTAACTGTAACCGAGAATTGTGTAATTGTCTGGTCAGCATAATCCATCCCCTAATTAGCATAACTCGTCCTCCTCATTAACATATACCGCCCACAGGTCCCTTAGATTGCAAATTGCTTGTCCAATAAAGAATTCTGGTTTGCACCCCCAAAACTGGGATAGTTTATTTTTGCACCTTCACAATTTTGGATGGTAACAGATTGCCATTTCCTCTGCTTCCATAGTTGGAGTCAGAGAGAGACTTTTGTCTCCCTGGAATAGGATTCTTTCTTTGGCCTTATTCAGTTGTGCCTGACTGCCAGATTGATTGAACATTGTATTTTCTTCTGGGTTCTAAGTGGTGGTTTTAACCAGACCTTATAATTCTGCCTAAAATTTGCCCCATAGAAATTTCCTCTTCCAACACTTCCCTTACAAGTGATTTTGGTATACATGTAGGATCGTGCTACTCTCAAGGGTGCAAAGTATAAACCAATCAACAAATTATTTTTCCCAGGCTCTACACTTCATTTATTCACTGCATTTGTCTTACTTAATGTGAGCACAGTACTTTCTTGCCAGACACAAAGGCAACAAAAACATGATCTAAGATACTGCATCTAATAAAAATTATAGTTATTTTCATTCCCAGTTTCTTTCTGCTTTTATTCTACCTCTCCATTTACTAATTCATCTACTTCTGTCAACTTTTAAAGTCATTTTCTTGATGTACTTGGTCCCCTTTGGGAGACAAGTTCTCAGTACCATCAGTTCTTAATTTTGTAGATGGTGTTTGCCTCCATTTTTGTTTCTGGTTTTTAATTGTTTTCAATTAAGAAAAATGTGGATTAAATCTGTTTATTTAATCTTTTTCAAAACTCAAAACCTTTAATTGCAATATTAATTCCCACTTGTGTCACGTAATTTCTCACAGTATGCCATAGCTGTGCTTGGATAGGAACAAATGTTGCTATTAGGAAGCAGTAACTTGCACATTTTCAGTGGGGGTTGGTAAAACACAGTTCAAAGCTGGGAATGAACCTCTGACTTAAGCTAACCTAATTAAACCACTCAAGTTCAGACAAAGTATCTCGGTCTTTGTAGATGTCTCATGAGAACAGGTTTCTCCCAGGAGATTGCCAGTACATACACATTTCTCATCTCACAACTTGCTGCTGCACAAAAAGCACTTCTGAGAGAGGAGGGGAAAAAAGAAGTGTCATGAGACAAAGTTGGCTTGAGTCTTGACTGAAAATATCAGCTGATTTTCATATAATCATCATTTTTGTCTGGTAATTATCCATGACTATATAGAGATGCCATTTAAATATTGCAGCCACATGTTCAGTGGTTTTCTGTAGAGATCGCTCGTTATTCTTCTTCTTGGAAGAGCTGGGTTGTCTCATTCTTCCTTGAACCCACAGGATTTGTGTTTCTGGGAGCAAAACTCAAGCAAATGTTGCTTAAATTTTTAGGCTCCAATTGCATTGCTTTTCTGGTAGTCATGATGTTCACTATTGTTTTATGTTGATATGTAACACAAACTATGCTTTTTATTATAATTTGTAGTTGTCTAGTAATAAAAACACCTAGATTTTTTTTCTTGTTAGTTAGCTTGGTTTTGATTTTTTTTTCCCTAAGGGAAGAGGCCAAATTTTTAATTTTTTTTAAGTTTCCATGAGAAGTTATATTCTGCTGTGTGTTCAATCAGTTGAAATTTTCACAGAAGATATCATCTTGCACAAAGTAAGGTTTTTTTTTTTAAACTGATTTCATAGGTAATCTTACTGCTGTCACTTATGGTCATAACTTAAGAGCTATTCAAAATAAATTGCTTTCCTAATGTTTAGCATTATGATAATGGTGGTTATCAGAGTGTGAACAAACAATTGACCATTAAATTATTTCTTAATGTGTGCTCAGCTTGTTTCAGAATAGGAAACTGGGGCTAGATTTTAGTGAGTCTCTTGCCCAGCATCTCTGAAGGAATGGATTATCAGTTCTAACTGGTAAACTAATGCAATTCTCGTGAAAGAGGAAACATCCTGCATTTGTAGCTTGTTTAAAGCAGCATTTTGTGTCTGACGTTACCCACCAGATCTGTGATCTCTCCAACTGATGCTTGTTTTAGATGGGTTAAATAATATTCTAGGCATTCAGTTCAATAGCTAAAACAGTGGTTTCTCTTGTTTTCCTATTGTTGAATTAGGCTCACTGAATTTGTAATCCAGCTTGAACAGAAAATATATGAATATGCTTTTTAAATAATACCATAAATAATCCTCTCTGCCACAAGCTAATGCAGTCTCTGGTCTTTTCTTCTGCTGCAAATTCATGCTTTATTTTTTTAGTCATAAACTTTAAACTAGTCTTGTTACACAATGCTTTGTCTACCATGAGCTTGCAAACTCTGATGCTGATAACATTACTCACAATTGCTATTTCTTTCAATTTCCAAATTGTTTCTTCTGTTAAATAAACCATAAAAGCTAATGCCTTACACGTACCTTTTACATCTGTGTCTAATGTTACTTAAAGCTGTAAATAAAATCACCACCTTCAATTTTTTTCTTCTTCTTTTTTTTCCTTTTCTGCTCAGCGTTCAGTCTCTGCACAAAACCCTCCCATTCTTCAAGTTCCAATCTGTAGATAGGGAACACTAGCACAGAACATTACAAGTTGTGTTTAGGGATGATGTAAGTAAGAGTCATGTCCATATCTTTCTTCTTTTCCACAAATAGCTGTAATATCATTAGCAATTTCTAGTAACCAGGGGGTGAGGGAGGGGAGCGGGACATGGATGGACATGGTTGTCATTTCTTGGAACTGTGTTACATATTCCTGCCCTAATACAATAGTCCATTATTTGACCCTTTATGCCCAGCATAACTTAGGCCATTACACAAGTCTTTTCTGGTAACTGTTTCTAAAGCACACAGGAGACATCCCATTAAAGACACCATTTACTCCATTAAGGGATTCATGTTCTTAATGGCTTGATTAATCGATAGTGTTTGGGACACTTGGGTCACTGTCAACATCTAGAAATGTGAGCTTCGTTGTTTTTTGGGTTTTGGTATTTTTTGTTGTATTGTGATTTTTGTTGTTGTTGTTGTTTGGTTGGATTTTGGGGGTTTTTTTGTTTGTTTTGGGGGGGTGGAAGGGTTGGTGGTGTTGTGTTTGGGGTTTTTTTTGAGCTAAAGGACCAGATTTGAACTCATTAAAAACAGCTGTGTCTAAGGAAAGACTGGCTATATAAAGAAAAAAAATTTTTTTGCACTTCTTCTGCCTCTGAGCTTAAGTTCTTTGACTTATTTATCAGAAAAAAAAAAAAAAACCCAAACCCACAAAAAAACCAGATTTAATTACAAATGTTACTCTAGTTCCTCCAATTACTTGAAATGTAATTAGAGGTCATTCTTCAACAAATAGAAACATTGTCATGTTTCATGGATGAGGCAGTCCAAGCAGGAAGGCAAAGAAACAGAACCACATCTCCACATATCACTTTCCAGGGGAAATTTTTCCATCTGGAGATGATGTGTGGCTAAATTAGTTCATTCCTATGCAGGAGATGCAGGCAATATTGCTGGTCCAGCAGCTTAGGCAAATGTAAATGAATTTCAGTCTCTCTGAACTGAAGGCTCTGAGAGAAGACAACTTCCATTCAGACTGAGCAGTCAGGACAGTACAATGACCAGAAATTTTATTGTATGAAGGCCAAAGTTTTGAGTAGAAAATAGGGTTTGTTGGCAATATACTTATCCACGACAGGAAGCACCTCTTCCCAGCAGTAGTCATCGTTTGCATCACAGTTAAACAGTTTTAATATTAATGTGCAAAGTAGGAAGTCATGTAAAATGTCAAACTTACAATTCTCCCCTTCTTTGAAACTTGCTTACTATTTTCCTTTGACACTTGCTTCCTCTAATAGCATGAAGTTTTGCTCCAATTTACTACTTTCAAAGCAAGATTTCCATCTGTTGATTTCTCATCTGACTTCCCAGTACATCCACTGCCTTAAAACAAGCAGGTAAAACCCATTCCTTAAAAAAAGAAAAAAAAATTAAAGATAAGTATGAAAGTTGCAGAATCCCTTCAGTTTCAGTGTGGTTTGCATTTCTCTTTTTTACGGCTAATCTATACAATCAGTGCTGGATTCCTTGTTGTTGAGCTATAAAATCGTTCATGGCAGAGCAGTGCAAAATGTTTCACAAAACACATGAGTGGTGTTACCTCCATCAGTCTCTCTGCCTGCAAGTGTTTTCTTTCATCTGATTAATCCAAATCAAGTTGCTTAAACCTTCTGGCTTCTCTATTAGAGACAAAGATTTCTGATGTTGTGCTTTCCTTTCCCTTGGTCAAATATCTGCGATGCTGTTCTGCTGTTTATAGAGAAATATCTGCTCTCATCAGTTAAGTTATAACCCTAGCAGGACTGTAAAGCTGGTATTACTCGGTGTAAAATTTCCCATGAGACCCAGACACCCCTTTTGCTAGTGTCTCAACTGCAGGGGAAAATGGACAACGAGTCCTGTACTAGTTCCCATTTCTGAAGGTTCAATAACATGCTTTTATGGTAAATTAATACTAATTGTTCATAGCAAATCTCTACACTCTAATAGTAATTAGATACGATTTACACATATACATATTATCAGTATTTTATTACTGTGAGGTTGGCCTCATTTGCCTCATAATCATTTATATATATTTATGGCCATATCAAGAATGTTTTGGGGTGGGGTTTTTTCAGGTATTTTTAGTTAGATTTAGGAAGGATTTATTATATTAAGAAGCTAGAGATAAGCAAGATAATATATAACAATTTAAAAACTCCAACAAGGTAAATGCCAGAGGTGCCACTTCAACAGAATGTAGAGAATGATTTTATTCCAAAGCACAGGAACACCCAGGCATAGTGGTGATTACAGCCTTAATGGTTTGGTTTGATTGCTTATTTGAGAAAGCTCCCTGTTTTACATTAAATTCTCCAAAACTGTTTAAATATTGATTGAAATCTCTCAAATGGATGCATGGTAATCCCATTCCTTATTGTCTTCATTGCCTTCTAATGATGCATTGTTTATAGAATCAAAAAGAACCAGTTTTAGCTCTATTTATTCCTTACATCTCTCTGCTAAATATGCACTCTTATCTTGACTCATTTTTGTTGCTGTCTCATGTTGGAAGTCAGTGTCTTAAGGATTGGGCTTTAAAAGGAAAAAATATCCCATTGAAATTTCACTGCCTCAGAACATATGTTCAGATATTTCTAACAGCCTTCAAGCTAAAGAAGAAAATGTCCTTAAAGGAGTCACATCTCTTCAAAGTGATCATTGTGAAGCTACCACTTGCCTGTGTTTTAGAGGATGTTTATTTTATGTGCTTGTGGTCTCTTTGTTACCCATCGTGACCTCTGGAATGGTAACATACGAATCATTTACTATTGTATTTTTAGCCGTTACTGCACCCACAAGACTTTTTATTACCAGCAGGAGTGGAGGTATTAAAGAGATTTGTGGGCCTCAGAAGGCTCAAAGCACAGTAGGGATGAAATTACAAAATTATATTCTTATAAAATATATTTCTAAAACTGTGTACAAAGGCCCAGTGTTAATGAAAGTAATTGATAGCAAATACTGATTTCTTTTTACATCACCAACAAAGCATTTTTTCTGAGTAATAATGAGCCTCTTTTTAGCAACAATAGGAAAAAAATGAGTCTCATGAATCATTTATGTGGCCTCATTCATTGCTATTATTACTTCTGCCATCAAATATTTTGGGAATTCATCCCCTTTTTCTCTCTGTCTTTACATCTCATGTAATGGTCTTTCTCGTGCTTTTCAGAAGGAAAATTGAACTTTCTTCTTCTTTAATGTACAGAAAAGTACCAGATCTTCCATTCTGATTCTGAATAAATGTTCTTGTTGCTGAGACTTTTAGCTGGAGGAAGCCATAAAAGATGAATAATTGCTAAAGTAGAAACAAGATAGGGGAAGTAAAACCCAATGAGCAGAAGAAATTCATTTTCGAAAGGTCAACACCTTCAGCACAGGATTTGCCTAAATTGGACAATTCCATAATATTTTAGCTGTCAGTAATTCCCCTATACTGAAAATACTCAAAGTGCACTGATAAGTGTCATGCCCATGTAGTCAGTTTAATTACAAGTAAAATTGCATAATGCTTAGAGCAGGACAATGAGAGTCAATAGACTTTGGTTCTTTTGGACTTTGTCTAAGCTGAGTGAAACAAGTAATTTAACCTTTTCTACTTAAAAAGCAGAAAAAGGGTTTTTACTTAAAAAGTAGAAAATGGAAGCAGGGGGTTGAACTAGGTGATCTTTAAGGTCCCTTCCAACCCAAATCTTTCCATGACTCTAAAAGTACTCATCCACACAACTGTTGCCTATCAATAGATTCATGTGTTCTGCAGGAGTCTGCAAGTAGAGACTGCAGAAACTGTCTACAAGAGGTATCACCCTTTCTCTTTGGCTGACTTTAAGGAATTGGGATTTTTCAGTGAAATGTCTTCTACTCTAATTTTGTCAGTGACACCCTTTCTCTTCTCTAATTTCCAATTCAATGGGGAACTTCTGTTCTCACATCCAGATTTTATTTCTGATTTATATCTACCTTTATTTTATATGTTCAATTCTTCAAAAACTATTTTTGTGCTCATGATTTCAAGAATAAGCTGAGAGTGGTTTTTGGTTTTTTGGTTGGTTTTTTTGGTTGGTTTTGGTTGGTTGTTTCACTGGTTGTTTTTTGGGGGGATGTTTTAATAAATAAATACAGTTGAAAACATTAGGCAACTAGAAAAGAGGGTTTTTTGAAATGAGGCATGCTGAGCTCAGTCCACTACCCCAGACTCCCAAAACAAGACACATTACAAAGACAATCTCTGTGTAAACACTAATGCTAAAATTATGATTGGTTTAATTTTAGTTCAGTTTTGGTGAGGTTACACTATGACATTCACATCTTCTTAATTTTTTAAAATGTACATAGTATTTAATTTGAGAGAAATGTGTTTTCGCTGAAAAATACTTTGTATAACCTCTCTATGCCTCATCTTATCCTTTTATAAAACTTTTCTGACAAATTTTACATCCGTCTTATAATTCTGAGGTGTTTGGATGAGTGGTGTTGTATTCCCACCAAGTGGCATGCTGACAGTTAACTTTTTGCATTAAAGTTCCAGCTGCAAAAACCAGATTCTCCATCTTCTCATGATTAAAATGCAACATCTTTCAAAGAGATGCACTTCAGTGTGCTTTTTGTCAGTATGGTCAACATTTTTAAGTTAAATAGTCATTTTAAAAATTAAAGATTGATTTTTTTCCTAATATAACAATGATAGTAAGAAGAACCATTGTGCTTTTGTGTGCACAATATGACAATGAAGTTGGAGGATATTCTACTCCAAGCAGAGCCACACAATAAGCTGCTCCTAAGATACAACCTCATTAAAAAGTGAATAATGTTGATACAAACCAATGTTAAACATCTAAATGTGACCAAATAACTAATTCTGTTTAATCAAATGATTTTTCCAATTGTGTTGATCAAACATCACTGGGAACAGTTTCACAACTAAGTCGACGCTGCCTTTGTGTGCAGGGTCTTCTACTCTTTCCATCATGTTGATTTGCCATTATCACTGTTGGTCATAAAGCCAAAGTCTACCTTAAAACTTATCCACCTACAAACCTTCCAGTGAAATATTTTCAGGTGGATCAACACCATGATCCAGTTTCTGCTGAAACTGTGGAAATGTTAGGTGCTGGCACAAAAGTCTAGGCGGGAGTGCAGTGCTGGAGACGTGGAGGATGGAAAACAGAGTTGCCCCTCTGTGCCATGATATCTCCATGGATTCCTTTAAATACAGTGTGAGACAGGCAAAGAGGGATCCAGATTGCTGGAGGCTGCTGCTTTACCTACATGGGAATTGTGCTGAGGGAAGAAAGTGCTGTGTGTGTGTGTGGAAGGAGCAGGGACTGAGTGCAGAGCTCCAGAGCTAAAAGAAATTTTTGTTCAGATCCAAAGATCACACTTGCAGCTGTTCCCTGGTTTTTTTTCTTTTTTATTCTTTATTTTTCAGAGCTCATTTCTTCTATTATAAATATGTTAATCACAAGATTAGTGATAACTGAAAACACTAAGTGGAAGCTGATTTCAGATACAGCAATGAACTCTTTACCTCACAGTGTTTCACTGATGGTTTTTCTTAGAAAATATCATAAGATATGCACTTCTAATCCATGATCTGTTACTGAAGTGTTTACTTAGTGGACTTACCTGAAGGAATTAGCATCTCTTGTAAATTAAATTTATTTTTTTCTACATAACATATAGTACGTGATGTCACATGTTCCATAACAGAAGTATGACCTGAACTATGCAAAAAACCCAATTGTGGATTAATGAATATAAATTATTGAAGTCTAAAAAAAATGCAGAAGTAATCCAATTACTATTTTTCCCTTCATGACCAATATTCTAAAGAGAAGGATGTCCTCTATTCTTTTAAATATAATTCCAGTAACTATATCCAGCTCAGAAAACTTAAAATATAGTTCTGGTTCACACACCTCTTGTGTGTGAACTATATATATATCTTTAAGAAAAAAAAACAAAACAAACATAACAAACACACAAATAAAACAAAGACCCCAGCATAATGAGAAGTCCAATCACTCCAATCACTTATTTTCTTTTCCTTTTTTTATTCTGTCTTGGTCAGTTGTTGCAGGCTGGAGACAACGTGTTCAGTTACTGGATTTTCATGCTCTGCAAAGCTGCCTTGCATCTCTATTCCCAAGCACGATTCCTGTCTCCAAGCAAGAAACAGAGAAAGGGATGACCTTTGCAGCTGCCATTTTGAAAAAAAACCTCTTCAAAGGTTGTGAAGAGAGAAGCCAGAAACCTGGGATGGCGAAATAGAAGAAAATGAAAACCTTTAGTCCTGCAGGGAGAAGCGTTTTGCCAAAAGATGGTGGCAACAAATCCTCCGCTGGGTTTGTGTGGGCTCTCTGGGCACGATGAGTGGCAGCGGCAGAAGGTCATGCTGAGATGGCTTCTGATGCTGGATGACTCATTGGAGAGAAGGGGTAGGATTTTTAGGCAATGGATTCCAGCATTCTAATCTCACTGGTCTCCCAGAGACTTCTACTGCCTTCAGCACCACGTGGAAACACAGTTTTCCCTGGGGCTTTGATTCCCTTTCCCAAAACAAGCCCTCCCAGCAACTCAGCAGTGAGATGTTAAGAATTTAGAGAACAAGCTATAAATTGCCTGGAAGGGATCTGCTGCAAGAGAGATGAAATAACCACAGTTGCCAGAGACAGAATGTGCCTGGACAGATGGGACACCCCTGACAGACTGCAGCACCCCTCAGATGGCCCCAGATCAATATTCCAGGACAGGGAAACCACCCCTGGACTGGGTAAAAAAAAAAAAAAAAAAAAAAAGAATCAGGGCTATGGGAAGGGAAAGGAAAATACTTCTTCAGGCAGATATTCTCAAACTGCCAACACCTAAAATAGCAATCCTAGAAACCTGAGCAAGGATGATCCCATTTTATTAAGGTCAGATGGAAAAGCACAAGCCCCTATTAGGAGCGATAAGAGACAGCCAAATTGAATAGTATTGGAAAGATAACAACAGAAGCAAACAGCCAATATCCAAGCCATCTAGACTTTCCTAACACAGACCAGGGCTGGACCTGCCAGTGGTTAACTGCAGGTTTGGTTTATTTTCTCCTGAAAGTTTTTCTGCAGAAAAAAAAGCAGCCCACAGAAACCTCAGTGCTTGTACAGTTTTTCTACTGTGCACAGCCAGGTCATCTTGCCATGTTCACTGTTCTCTGTCCTTTTGGAGCTGCTGCCAGAGCTATAAGGGGACACCCTGCCACAGCTTTTCCTTTCATGTGTGAAGAAACACAAGAATTAATTCTGGTTGCAGTGTCCAGCCTACCTAGGGATACTTGAAGCTATTGTTATTCAAAACATATGTTCTATGCTGTGCCTGAGTGGCCAAATATAAATTTGCATTTCATTGATAGGAGGTTTTGTTTTCTGTGGCTTTGAGATAGCTGGTACTCCTTCCCATGGGACAGAGGTCTTCAGGGCAGCATAAGGGACATCTCCAGTGGGTTTTGAGTAGAATAACACATTTTTCTTTGATGGGGAAGGAATTGAACCAGATAAGTTAAAAACCATACTAGAGAGTGTAAACGTTTGATGATTCAAACTGCCACTGTTTTACCCACACACCAAGAAGGGAATCTCAAAATGCCTGCTAACTACTGAGCCACCTGAGCACCTACTTACATGAGTGTTCTATCTTCCTAACAGTGGTTTGCATTTCCATCCAGCGAAAGCGTTTCAGTGTGTCCCCCCACAAATAAATCTAGTTGCTAAGAAATACTATTGATTCACAGTTGTGAAAGACATATAAATAAAGATGTCTTACAGGTGAAAGAGACATCTGTTCACTCTGCAATAATACAGTTCTTTTCAAGGAGTCCTCCCACAGCTTTTGAAAATGTCTCAGTAGTGCAGGGATGGGACTGAAAGCACATCAAGGAGTTTGACTGATGGAATTCCGTGTGTAATTGGTGGGACTCAGCCATGAGTTTCCAACACATAGAAGAGCAGCAATGAGGTCTGTAACATTTGCAGGCCAGTGTTACAGCTTTACTCTTGGCCCTACTTAGAAGCACAAGTTGATTTCAATTTGGGGTGTGATAGTTTTCTGAATGGGGGACATGAGTAGCTTCCACAAAATTGGCCCCAGGTTGAAAGTCACAAGTAGTAGTAGGCCCATGAGAGGCATCTTAATATCTCTCTCCAGCTTTGCTTTATTGCCCAACAGGAAAACACAGCACAGGGCACCCAGCAAGCTCTTCCAGGGGAACTGAACCTGGACTGAAATAGATAGTTTCGCTTACAGCCAAGGAAGGAAGGTTAAGAGCAAAAAGTGCAATTGTAAGTATGACTAAGCAGGGAGATTTATGCTGAAGAAAGACCTCAGAAAAAGGAAAAGGGGGGTTGGGGTTTAGAAAGAATTAAGGAACAGCTGAGCGCTCCAAAAATACAGTATTAACAATCTCTAGCAGCAGCAGCAGCAGTATTCCTATGCCAGAAACTCAGCTTCCTGTTATAGGACCCAGTTGCTATAGAAACTTCCAACTGGGAGCTAAATAAAGTAATTTCTATGCTAGTGTTGGTATCTGTAACTTCAGCACCTGATGCTAACCAAATTATGCTCAATAAACAAATTTAAACTCTAAAAGCCTGCAATGAGTTCACAATGTTTTCTATACAACTGATTAATCCCAATTGATCTTGGCTTCAAACTCAAGAGCATGAGAAATCATAGAAACAGATAAAAGACTACCCCGGACAAATATGCCTCCCACTTTATTTCCTCCTTCTCCAACAGACATACCTCTTTATTCTTAGAAAAAACAGTCTTAGCTGTTTTTTATTTTGAAACTATCGTTTTCATGGCTAACCTTATAGTTGAGCCTGACACCTCTGATCCTCTTTAGACAAATTAATTCTGCATTAACCTGTGCTCGCTCTTGCATCCCTTTCACATTTCATTAAACGTTTACTTCAGGTTAAAAATTTGAGCAGCAATGTTAGCAACTGAGTGCAAATCCTTTCTCCAGCACAGGGATGAGGCCCAAGGGACAAGTTTGCAAAAGCCTGCACAGGCAGCTCATACTGCGGGAACCGTGAGAAATGCTCATCTCTCAGGGAACAGGAGCACAGATAAATCTGGTGAACCTGGATGCCAGGACATCGAGGGTAAGAAGCATCTTCTCTTTAGAAAGGAGAAATTGTTATTGTTGTAGTTATTACTGTAGCACTTTCCTGTACTAAGTAACAAGATATCACCTCAAATGTTTCAAAATGCAGACTCTATTTCTGCATGAGGTTAAAGACAAGTAGAGTTTGTGAGAATAAATAACACTGGTCCCATAAGTAGTCATGTAGGACAGATTTAGAACTTTTTATATTTGCCTTGTTACTGTTATAGAAGTTACTTGGCTTTTTCTGCAACATTTGGCAAGATGGCAAGGGTTGAAGCTACGAAGAGTGTCACAGAGTCATGGCAGTGACTGCCTTCCTTTTGACAGATTGGTCAGTCCTCTTCTTTACCTTCTAAGTGCCCAAAGTGTGTGAAGGAATGGGCTAAACATCTGGAGTACTTGGCACTTCTGGGGGAAGAAAGCAGAAGAGGAATGCAGCAGTGGTGGGAGGTGGAAGTTTTCATCATTCCCAGGGAAGGTGAACGGCAAGAGACATTGCCTCATCCCCAGTGGAGGAACTGAGGAGCCTGAGTGGACCAAGATGTGTGTGTGTGCACCTGAAGATCATTCAGTCTAACCTAGCCTGCAGACTGAAAACCAAGGGGAGGGAGAGGGGAGCAGGAACAGCTCATCAGCTGCTGCAGGAGAAGGGACAGGAGACAGAGCTGCTTGGAAGAGGCCAGGGCAGCCACATCAGAGTGCCCTGCAGCCACCATCATTTGCTGGGACAGGAGCTGCAGAGGCTGCTGACACAGGCTTGTCCAAGGCCTCAGGGACATTCTGAAGCAAGAGCAGGGTTTGGGCTAAGCTTGGGCAGGGTAAGTTCAGATCTTAAGGCACATCTCTGATGCGTGGTGGGTTGCTGGGCTTGGGCAGGGGGTGGCAAAGAGCCGGCACTGCTGTGCCAGGTGGCTGGTGGCACGTGGATCCCTTGCAGGCTTTGGCAGGTGACACGGGCAGCTGGTGAGCACGAGCTGCCTGATGGCTCCCAGGAAGCAGCAGGAAGGCTGCCAGGCTGCCAGCCAAGTCTGGAGAAAGTGGGCTCCTGTCCGTGACAGGAGAGCAGAGTCTAGCTGGTAGAGCTACTCAAAGGACCACAACAACTACTTGCTTGAGAAGAACTGGCCAGTAAAGTAGAGAATGTCTGGGTTTTATCAGTGTCCATAGAAACGAAGGCATTATGTATGAGGTTAAAGTCCTTGAAACAAACCTGGTGAATTAGGCTGGACTTCAAAAGCTTTTGGTGGTATTTTTTTCATCCAAGTCACTGTGGTGATATCTTAATATAAAACTAGCTGGGACTTTGGAAGAAGGGCTACACTGTTCATATCTTGTCAGAAGCAATGTGTGAGGGGTGCATATATATCCCAAATATATACTTGCATGTGTATACATATGCATATATGCATATATATATGTAATTCCCTGTTCAATGCATTGGGTTAATGACTGCTCAGAACTGAACCGAGTCCTGCTGCTCACACCACAACCAGGCATTAAACAGACCCTGATGAAGTAAATGCAGTCCAGAAAGACACTTGCTTAACATAAAAGTTGTGTTTTCAACCCCATTGACTTCAGGGGAACCCACCCACAGAAGCTGAAATTTTCACATAGACTTGAATGCTGTGTTGAATAGGAATGAGCTGAAATCCACACATTCAATTAGACCATCCTTAACTGCTGACACATGTAGGAGATGCTTCCAAGCCTTTGGGTGACAGAGGAGCCCATGAGGAGAAGACAGGGAAAGTATCATCAACTGCTTATTTCCTGGAGGGGGAGATTTGCCTTGGGGAAATGGAGAAGAGAGGAAGGTCAGGATCCTAAGATGGGGAGGCCAGACTTTCTAGGCATAGAAATATATGTTGTGAAGAATGAGACACAGACTGGTTTGGAGGGCAGCTCATAGCAGGGAACCATGAGGGGTGATCTGGAATGCCCCTGTCGCTGGGAGTTTTTTAGGGAGCCTGGGGATTTTGGGCATTTGGCCATGCAAAAGTGCCTACTACTCCACCCTCTTCCTTGGTGAAACAGAGGCAATTTTCTTTAGCTCTAAAATACAAATAAGCTGAAAAGGGAGATGACTTATCAGGCATTAGAATGGGCTGCCCAGGGAGGTGGTGGATTCTCTGTCCCTGGAGGTATTTAAGAAGAGACTGGATGTGTCATAAGTGCCATAAACTGTGGTGGTAGTGGATCAAGAGTTGGACTTCAAGATCTCAGAGGTCCTTCCCAGCCCATCTGATTCTATGATTCTATGACTTGCATTTTTTTTTTCTGATTGGACGGTAAGGAAAACATACTTGAGTCCTCGAGAAGGCTTTGAGAGTCTTGCTTTTAATGGACTTGCTTGTAATGATTTTGGAAACTTTTGTTTGTTTCGAGAATTGACAATTCTGATGTCTGTAGTTTTTCATATTGTCAGTTCTGTTTGCACAAGTTTATGGAAGACTTGAATGGATACTTAAATACAGTGATACAGATGCAAAGCTACCAGTTTTCATAGAAGTGTTGGTTTTTTTCCTTGCTAATTCAAGAAGATCAAGTCCTTGTACAGTCTACACAGACAGTGAGTTACAGCTGAACTTCCATACTGTTTTTTGTCTTTGTTGTATGCTTGGCCAAAAGGGCCACACTTCAGTGCCCTTCAAAACTGGAAAGCCAAGTTTGTAACCCCTTTGCATAATTTTTCTTCCTTTCTTTTTTGTCCTTTGTTGTCTCAGTCAATCTCTCCAGTCACCATGCTATCCCTCAGCGAGTAAAGAATAATAGTTTTTATTTCTTGCTTCCAAAAGCTTCTAGGAGATTTTTTAATTTTTTTTTTTCTCTTATTTTTCACTTATTTCTCCTTTGTATCACGATTTCTTGTTTCCTGAGAGCTGTTGTGGAGAATATGTATTTTAATTTGCATTCATGACACATAAGTTCTGCCACTTAAAGTGTTTGTCCTAAAAAGTATCATCTTCCCTGAGATGGCTTTCCCTTCTGGCTGGATCCAAGCTTCCAAATACTCACAAAACCAGAAAGCTGCAAGCTGGCTTCTTCCCTGCTATGTATATCAGGAACCAGGCCAAGCCTTCAGGTCTTTTTCTGGTGAAGTTACATGGAAAACACAAACTATTTCACTTGCAAAGGTCCTGCTTGGGCTGTGTGCAATGGGTTTCATGCAAGGAGGTCCCCCGTGCTTGCAGACTGACTGAATGGGTGGTTTCCTGCTGAAGCACAAAGGACTTTGCCTGGAGAATTCTTTTCAGTAATAGATGGCCAGAGATAGTTTTCAGTGCAGCATTTTAGCCATGATGACCATTTATTTGGAAATGGAAAACCCCCTCAGTAATCAGTATTTACCTATAAAAAGAGGCAGGCCTGTGCTGGTATCTCACACTATTTGTTGTGTCTCTGATTTCTCAAAGTTTCACAAAGGCCTGTCTTAGCGTTCTTCATTAGTAATCTAAACAAAGTGAGTAAAAAAAGAAATTGTGTGCTCAAATAATATGGACTAAAACATGCCTGCTTAATTTTATGTGCACTAAGGGTCATCACAATGATTACTTACAGCATATTAACTTTAGTGTGTTCATAATTATTTCCAGGATCAGTGAAGAACAGGTCACCTTTCAATACACAGGAAGCTTAATGAGGGGTGAAAAGTTAAAATCCCAGCTGTGAATTACTCTGAAATGTGGGACTTTATATATATATAAATATATATCTAAAGACTAGTGGGTTACCAATAATATTTGTTCTCTAAATTTAAACAGAAAAGTCTAACTAACCATTTTAATGTTTTGGTTTACTCAGTGTTACCTTACACAGTAATCTGCTGTACTTAAGCATATTTTACTTTAGAGAAGTAATTGACTTTTATGAAGAGAAAATGTTATTTTGAGGACATAAAATTTATTTATAAACCAGGTTCAGGCTCTTAAGTGGGAAGTTGGTAGGAAACTGGAAAATGGTTAGGTGTTTTTGGAAAGAATTTCCTCTACTTCTCATCTTATGTATTTTTTTTTATTTTTGCATCTCAACCACACCTTAAAGAGAAAAAAAGTTAAGACCTGGAGGAACAGTATCAACTTTCTGCCTGTTCATGAAAGAAACACTTTTGTGCTTTGTTCATTTCTTTTATAAATTTGACCAAGTATTCCTTTCTTCTTTTTGAATCATACCCTCTGTTTAATTTAGAAGAAACTTATAACAGTTTCTGAAAAATTACTATGAGGAAACAATTGCTTACAGAGAATCCTTTATGTCTCTGAGGGGCAAACTGAGCTGATACTTTCCATTCCTCACAGTGATGGGATAACTGGCAGCAGCTGTGGAAGTGGGGATAGGGTATATCAGAGCTGCTGGGCCTCACCTGCTTCTTGAGATGTAAGAGGGTCCTGTAGCTCTGGATGTGCAGCTGACTGCAAGTGCAAGGAGGTGAGTTTGTCTTGATTTGTTTTCTTTAGCTGTGTTATTAGTGAGCTGCCTCTTTTTTTTTTTTTCCCCTGATGTTTATCTCTGCAAAGGTGCACTTATAGCCCATAACTTTGATTTTTTTTTTTTTTTTTTAAGGGTCATGAATATGTTCCCTATGGAAAGGGAGGGATTTCTTTCCTGAGTTATTAATGAGTGTGATTTTGTAGGTTTCTTTTTGCTCTAAGGCTGACTTATCTGCACAGCTATTTCCTTCTTGGTCTAGGTTTTGACAGACTAGTAAATTCCTCTCTGCATACTTGTTCCATTTTCTCCTGCATTTAGATGGCATGTGAGGTTTGGGGAGTTTGGGAAAGGGGTAGAAGAAGGAGGTGAGAGAGGTTACCCTTACTGTGGAAATGCCTCAGTTCTAGAAAATGATGGGATATGCTTTAAAACACCTAATTCTTTCAGTACAAAAATGGGGTAATAGCCTCAAAAAGAAATAAGCGGGTAAAATTACTTTTCTAGGGCTTTAGAGGGTACCTATTAGAACCTGTATTTGAATTCATGAGCACTGAACCAGAAACTATTCCAGCTCTACCTACTTTTAAAAATAAAGTTTGCCTTGCTGAAAGTCAATGTCCCCTTTGTCCACTAACAAAGGCATTGGTATTACAACGATTTAATGGAACTGAGTATGCCTCTGGAAATTCAGAGCTCTCTGAAACCTAGTGGAGGTCTCTCTGCCTCTGTTTTGATGCAAAACTGTAATTTCTATGATATGGACATAATCTGCTGTCTCCGAAGCAAGTCTCCAGGGTTTAAATACATATTCATTTAAGCATTTTTTTCCCCGAATACAAATGAATGTAATAAATGCAGGTAATGGCAGTAAGGTACACCTTGTGACAGGGCTTTAGATAAAGCTAATGGTCTGGAAGCTATTGCAGCTGGGGAAAAAAGGGAGAAAGAAATGGAAATCAAGAAGCTGTAAAGATGGTGGCAGCAAAGGTGGAAACGCTGTTAACAGATTCATTTAGACAAAAATGTGGGGGCAAGGAGACTTCTCAAGGCAATCATCCAGTAGAAGTAAATTTACAAAGGAACCTCATTTTAAGGCAGCTGAATGGGCAAGTGTGAGAAAGGCTATTATGGTGCTACCATTTGATGACAAGGTCTGAAGTACCAATGGGAAGGAGCAGCTGGGTTACTTAGAGGATTGAATGCAACTATCTACAATGTTGCCCAGGAGTCAAAAAATTGGGTTTATTTCGTATTGAAGGTTTGTAGAGGGGGATGTTTGTCAATAACAAAAGAGAGTAAAATGAGGATGTAAGTTACAACATGGTTCACACTGGTGCAGTTGCCAAATCTCATTGAGTAACTGTTGAGGAAGTCTGAGCTCCAGGAAGGGTCTAAGTCAGTCAAAAATATGTGGGGCAACTGACACAGTAAAGGCAGAGCTTCATTTAGGTCCCAGTCTTTAGATCCAAGTCCGTGCTTGTGGCTGCTTAATATAAATGAAGCAATACTGCACATACTTGGTTATTGGAGCATTTGAACATTTCAAAGTCTTAGTAAGTGAATGGATATAGCACAGGCCTATGAAGCATAACAATTAATAAAGTGAATAAGACAGGGAAAAGAGAAGTGTATGACTTTAGTAACCTTTAAAAATATTCCCTAAAATCCTTGTCTAAAATGAAGAATGCAGAACATATTTTTAAAAACTGGGAGAGTGAAGACCTGTGTTCTATCAGACACAGTGATTTTTTTTTTCTCTTTTTGGAAGGCCTGACTGATCCTTGAGGGACTGGATTTCACACGTCATGGTGACTGCCACGTGTGCCTATCCTCGTTTTTCATCCATGATGTTGGGGGATACATTCAGTGCACGTAGCTCAGGGTACAGCTGCAGGTTGAGCTCTGGGTGGTAGGAGCTTAAGACCCAGAGAGGAGGCTGTGATCTGGTGACCCTTTGGTTAACAAAGGGGACCTGTGGCACAGCCGGGTGACAGGACACTCAGAGGCAAGGCAGGAGCCCATGTCTCAGGAGGAAGAGTGAGATATTTGGCATGCCTGGACTGTGAGGGGTCCTCCTTGAGAACAGACATTGAGACTCTGCTAAGGGAAACCTGGTCTGTGTGAGTGGGGTGTGTAGGGAGTCAAAAGGGGACCCGTTGGATCACTGGAGCCACTGCTGAGAAAGAGCCTCGGTCCCAGCAGTGAAAGTCTGTGGTGGTGGGAGTGTGACTGGCAGAGAGTCCTGTGAATGGTCACACGGGGAATTTCCCTTAACAATGAGAGATCTGGTACTGAGAAGCTCTTGGAAAAACCCTAGAGACAGCGTAACTGAGATGTTAATTTTCCTTTCAAGAGCCCTGGGCTTGTCACTGACATTAGGGGAGTACTGAAGTGCAACAGCAAATGTTCAGGCAGGTTGCTGAGATTATCTGCTTTTCTAACCAAAATACAAAGAGACAGAATAACACATTTTTGTGTGTGTATTATCACCACTCATAAGGGTTATTACCGAACAACAAAAGAGTGTCAGGGAATAGAACTCACACTGTTGCTTAGAAAAAAAAAAAAAAATCACATGAATTAGATGTGCCTAAGGAATATGAAAGCAGCACTTACATAGCAGCTCTTCTAACTGGAACCTCAAACAGGAAGCAGGAATATGCAGCTTTCTCAGTCATCACAAACACACCAAGGGAGGTTGTCTGATTCCCATGCACTGCAGATACTGATAGACAGAACAGGAGATCAAAGCTCAGGCTTGAAAAGTCACTTTCTCCTAGATGGATGTTACTTGATTTCAGACAGAGCTGGCAATGTTCTCTCTCTTCTTACACACTTATAAGCTCTGTATGGCTTGTTGAGCCAATAAAGCCTCACTGAACTGAGACTGCTTTCTAATTATGGTATATGACAATACCTGTGGAAACTCATTGCCTTCAATAAAATTGCAGAGGTGGAACTGATTGGGAGTTAGTGAGGGATCTGGTAAACAATGCTCAAGAAAGAATAGGATTCAGCTTTCTCACTCTTCATTCAGTTCCTTGCACAGAGCTAATGAGAACAAGATCTAGTAAAACACTCAGTGTGATATGAATGGTGATGCAGTCCTCCTGAATATAAAGATGCCATTGCCACAAAGAGAGCTTTCGGAATAGAAGTGCATATTTACACAATCAAGAGAACTTCAATGCTCTCTAAGAATGATTGTCTTTTCCCCCCCGTTTTTATACCTAACTTTTAGTTCTGCCATGTTACTCCAAGACCACAATAGGTGAGGCTTCAATCCATGCAATATGGCAGTCATTACCTCTTGCTTCTTTTGCATTTTCATTTTACTCTTTATTTCCTTTTTTATTTTTGCTCTTCATTTTACTTTTTATTTGCTGCAGAGAAAAAACTCCTCCACGTTCTTATACTGTGAGTCCCTGATGAACACTTCACATTTTTAATAAAGGTGCAGCGTATTTAGTGGCAGATTCTGTGCAAAGAGCAGCATGTCAGGGTATTGTGTGGAGCAATAGATAACAGTGTATCAACAGATTTATCAAGTTTATCTGAATGCATATTTAAAAATGCCAAGTGTGCTTTTACATCAGTTCTGGTGAGTCTTTTGAATCGCATTACAATGCAACCTTGAGGGAGTTTGAGGATCTGAAACAGAAGTAATTAGCTCTTTCTTTAAAGGAAATTTGCCCTTGCTGACAAAATATGAGCCAAGGCCATTACAATTCTTGAAGTGTTTTGTATGTACAAACTGCTGCAATTCTAAGAGCAGGTCTTCCTTCAACTGTGTTTGAAAAGGCTCAGAATTGAAAAATGATTGAGGATTTGGTCTTGACGTAATGATGTAACCCTGATATCACCATGAAGAATAAATGTTTCTACTTACAACTAAAATCTCAAATATATTGACTCCTAAGTATTTTCCTCCCAATGCATTACTTGACCTCACACAGAGTTGGGGTGTACTGCTATGATCACAATATAGGGGGTGGAAGTAACAAATGTCAGAGCATGTGATAGTCAAGGATGGAAATTGGCAATATTTTTGCCAGGTTTTTCCCTTACTAGTGGTTTTTTTTCAGTGTAAAATTAATATTCATATCAGGTTTGCATATTTATCTGGGGCAGCTGGACTTTACTATTCACTGCATTAAACTCCCTTTTTCCTGAGATTCACCTCTAAATCGGCACTGAACTGAGAACAGGGAGTAGTGTGGGATATACTGAGTGCTTCATTCTAAATGGTCATTGCCATGTAGAAATAAAACAGCTGAAAAAAAATAAATCTGTTCCCAGGACTGTGTGAACCTCCCCAAGTCTGCATTTCTGATGGCTAAAGCAGTAGCTTTCTGCAGAAGTGGCAAATGCTCAGCCCAGCAGCAGTAGACAGAGTGCTGCACAAACAGTGTCAACTGAATTGTGCTGAATCCGTGCTCTTATAGCTGAGGAGTGTTTGGCACAACCTGATCAGGTTGTACATTTAATATTTTCCTTGCATTCATTAAAGGAAAAAAAAGTTTTGGGGATTTTTTGCTGCTTTACTGGTCTTCCTTGCTGTTCTCTCCCTCATTTGCTCCAATAGTTGTGCTGTTAATGTTTCCAATTCTTAAATAATGATGCTTGATCTAACTTAGCAAGTGTTGTTTTTGGGTTCTTTTTTTCCAGAAACCTGTTTGAAGCAAGGCAGTGCATGTGTAAGGGTGCCAGGTTAAATGTTTAATATTGACTAAAAGTGCATAAGGCAACATCTAATCAGGTGGCAAAATGAAGCCAGTTTTTAAACAACTGACAATAAGCATCCATAGATGTTTGGGGGCTTTTTTTTTTTCCCCTGCTGAGTTTAGAGTGCTGCAATTGATATCTGTTCTGATTTTCCAGGGTTCAGTAAAATTTCTAACACTTCAGTGAGGTGCATTGAAAAGCCCATGTGGATAAAGCAATTTCGTTTTGTCCCTACATGTATAATTTTCCTCTTTTTTTTTTTTTTTTTTTTTTTTGACTAACTGGTAGAGCACTCTTTTACTGTTAACCTTACATTACAACTTTTCTACTTCTTTAGAAAAAGTATCCTAAAATGCAACAAGGTTTTAAAATGCCCTTGAAGTCTTAAAACAGGTTTTAAGGAGTACTAAGCTAGTGAAAGGGCAATATCCATTTTGAGAATGCATCTGTAAAAGCAAAGTAGCATTTCTACAGTTCTCCTCTTGAAATTATAAATGACTATCTTTGTCCTGGTTAGTGGCATATGCACCAGAATTGCTACTGTCATTGGCAGAATGAATAAAGTGATTTTCTTGGCGACTGGACATAATGGACCAAGGAGATTATGCAACTTCAAGAGAATCAGAGAATAGTTTGATTTGGAAGGGATGATAAAGCTCATCTATTTCCAAGTCCCCCACCATGGTCACGGACACCTTCCACTGGAACAGCTTGCTCAGAGCTCCATCCAGCCTGGCCTTGGACACTTCCAGGGATGGGGCATCGACAGCTTCTCATGGCAAGCTGTTCCAGTGCTTCCTTTTTAAAAATAACCTCCACAAATTTTATGTTGTGTCTGTCTTCAATCAGATTTCTTCTTCTTCCCTTTTCCTTCCCTCTGCTTTGTGTGCTGAGTATTACTTTTGGAAAAGCCTCACTCTGGGTGGTGTTACTAGAGGCCCTTTATCTTTCATTGGTATTGATCTCATAACTTTGCAAATCTAGGATGAATTCAGTGGTCTTCTCTGGGGTTGGCTGTCTCTATAAGAGAAAATTCTAAGGGAGAATAATCCTCTGCAGGCAAATACAGCACAGCACAGGCCAGTGTGCAAGACCCACTGAAGTAACTGCTGTCCATGTCATTAAGAAGTGCTTTTTCCATCACTCTTTGTATTAGAAACTCTCGGGATTCAAGTATTTTGAAGACATATTTTTTTTCCGAATTTTCTTTTAGAATTTCATATCACAATTGCTGCTTTGCTGCATTTTGAGTTTCGGAATTGAAATTGGGAAGCTTGTGAAAAACTTCTCAAGGGTGACAAGGCATAAATGGGTGATACACAGAGTATTTGAGACAGGAATAATCTTTGGAGTCCATCTGGACTCACTCCCACAGTGAGAACAGAGCTGGTTTAGAGAAATGGTTGACCATTACTTTATATATATCTCCATTATAAACTCTCAATCTTAGACTGATTTAATCTTTGAGGAGCTGGAACAGTACTTAAAATGGCTTTATCTCATTGCATTTTGTAAATCCTTGACTATATTTCAATAAATGGTGTCTTGGGGATTGTATGCTCTGTGTTGGTTTGTCAGACAGGGTTATTCCTCCCTTGGCATGTCCAAGTCTTGCTGTTTAAAACTTGGAATAGGGAATTGGGAACAAAGACACTGAGATGGTGCCTCTACTACTAGACTACTATTTTACATTAGCAAATAGATGGAGGGATTCTCCTTAGACCCTATGATCTTGCTTTCTGTTTCTTAAATTAATTGAAATGAACTCTAATCTCTGATTCATAACTGCTTCCCTGTATGCATACTGACTGCAGGAAGCTAATGCTGGCACTTGGCTTCTCACTTCCAAGGACAGGAAAAATATTATAGATAGCAGCCCTTTCTTTCTGATGTCAACTGAATGTAATGTAGCTACCTTTTACCAAACTGTGACTTTAATTCTGTGTATTCAGCCTGGATGTTGTGGTGATTAGTAGCAGCATTAAGCACCTCCAAATCCTTGCTGTGTATTGACTCTCTTAAACAAGTGTCTCATTCTCTACCTTTTTTACTTTTTTTCTGTTCTTAAACTTTCAAAGTGGCATTGCATATATTAGATATTTATGCATTAGATTACTATGAAAACTCTCAAACACAGAAATATCAGCTGTATGAAACCTGCTCTGGCTTCTTAGGGAGCTCTTTTGCTGTGTGAAGTACAATTTACTGAAGTAACTGTTTTAATGGTATAGTACATTTAACTTGATATGTTATTTGTCTTGCTCCTAATGAATCTTTGATCATTTTATACCTGGTTCACCTTTTTTTTTTTTTTTTTGCTGTGCTTTAGTGTCCACAGGAAAAAAAAATAATAAGGGCTTAATTTAGAAAGGTCACAAAGGTAAACAAATTTAAAAGGGTCAGTGTACTTCAGAGTGTAAAACAATGTCAGGTTGTGGAAGGATCATTTTGGTCTTAATTCTCTGCATCACATAAAGGTGTCGGTCCTTCTTAGACTTCCCTGATGCTAACAAAGCCAGACAAGGGCTGACTGGTGAGACTGGGCTTTGCTGTTGTTTTAGACTTCTCCTCTTCCAGCAGAGTATTTCAGTGTGTCAGTGGATATAAATAGCCCTTACAGAGCAATAGCACAGTTGCATTGCTTGCTGTATGCACAGCAGAGCCAATTAATAGTGATGAGTCTATTGGGTGAATTTGATTTGGTAAGATGTGGGTTTTGTTTTTTTTTCACTTCTATGTGTGCTCTCCACATAAATGGTATAACTCTTAATACTGGAAAACTACTGTGAACTAAAGAGTTTGGTTTTAGCTTTAATTTTTGGGGCCAAATGAACAAAGACATTGTAGGAAATGGCAAATTAAATATCCAAAGAATTTGGCCCTGAAGGATGGGGGAGGGGAGTTTGTTTTTTAAAACAAAAACCGTTTCCTTGGAGAAAAAGCTCCCAGATCCATGTTTTCAGCTAGCTTTCTGATCACAAGCATTGTCAAAATGTTTTTGGCCAACAAACGAATCCTATGATGATTTCAAGGTGGGGTCAATCAAAATAAACAGTTTTGATTTCTAGGGAAGCTTTTGTGTCTGTAATGAAACAAATTATGATCTACTTCAAAACAAAAATAAACACAAACTACCAACAGTTTTCATTTGGGAACAAGTAGCTGATGGAATGGCAGGGAAATGTATGGTTTATGTGCAAATCTTGTATTACTACTACTCTAACACTAGCACCAGTAGTCCCATTAGATTAATTGTGCTTGAATTCAGAGAATTTGCTCATTTGTAGAAGTCCCCATTAGTGTGAAGCAGGCCTATAGCAATGAACTCAAACAAGGATTAAGAGCCATAAAAAAGAAGATTGTGGTTGCCTTTTATTCCTATTGCAGGGGGAACTTTACAGCTTACATTTACCAAAACAGGGACAGATTTTGCAGTTTGTTGACCTTTCTCACTATGCAACCCTGTGGTTTAAGTTGGGACGTATCTTTCCTGGCACAATGGACATTTAGTTAAAGAAAGAATTTCTTCTGCAATTCTCTAAAGTCATTAATAAAACCACTCAGGATTAGATAAGTAATTTTGTTAAACCATATCTGTCAGGGACATGTATTTGGGGAATAATTGCTGTCATGTGACTTGAAAAAGGCAGAAGTCTCCCCATCTGGAGCAGCCTACAAGACTAAGATGCAACAGTCTCCTTCATACAATATACTGTCTTTTCTTCTTATTTCCCATGTGTCTTTAACCACTGTTATATTTTATGGGATTGTGAGCTTGTCCATGTAGTGACCCTGTTACACTCTGGATTAATTTATAAGCTGCCCAGAGCTGTTACATTTTTATTCAAGACTTTTTAAAAGCCTTTTGGTTTGTTATAGCCTCTAATTAGCATCCAGAGAAAGAGTCTCCCACTCTTCTCTAAGAGAAATTCTTTTTAATTTAGTGAGAAAAATAAGATATTTTAGCAAAAGGCTTTTACAGGAGTAAAATACAACCAAGAAAAAAAAACATTTCACTAAAACATTCAGCACAAACACCCATTCCACAGGAAACACCCACTACAAACAATCAATATACCAGCTTTATAAAACACAGTTCATTGGTTTTAAATTACCCACAAGAGAAGGGAAAGAGTAACAGAAGAAAACAGATTAAAAGGGGTAAAGAAAGAGAGAAGGAGAGAGAGAGAAAGGAGAGGAGAATAGTTACCAACGAGATTCGGTGATTGACACGGTGCCAGCTGGAGAGGGAAAAGAGAGAGAGAATCACATGGAGTCTTGTGTATTTACCAAGTTCAGTTTACCCTCCTGTGTGCAGGCCTTACCAGGTTCCTGTAGGTCTAAACCCAGCCCTTCCCCATATACAACATACACACTCACAGTGAGTTGGTTCTGACCCACATCAATAATTCCGTGAGATTCGGATCCAGGATCTCACAGAAGACCCTACAAACTGACATTGGATGTAAGGGATCCCTGGTGTAACATCAGTGAGTAAACTTGGTATTTAGGGTTTCTTCCTGCCTCCCTAACTCATAACCAGATTACTGGCAACACTATTCCTACTATTATCAGTAAAGACAGGAGTAACTGCTCTGCAAGTAGACTCAGTAATAGGAGAGTGATGGCAGTGGGGAAGATGCTTAAGGAGACACTTCTTCTGAGGCAACTTGGGTGAAAATAATGCTCTTACTAAGGCTTATCAGCTGGCAGGGCAGAGCAGAGGGTGGCCAGGCATGTGTGCTGCTGTTCTAATAGAGGATGGGATCTGAGACTACAGCACTGGTAGTGGAACAAATAATATGCACCTTTCGATAACAGAGAAAATGAATCAGTTGCAGGATGAGGAATTCCGGCCTGTAGAAGGCAAAGCAGGAGTTTCTTTGTCATAAGTATTAATTATGCATATTTTTTTTTCCTCCTGTTAATTCGTGTGTGTGTGTGTGTGTGTGTAAGGTGTTGTAAAACTAATACGTAACTTGGGTGTGGCTGCTCAGCATCTGAAGGTGTAGATAGATGACAATCTTGCCAGAATAAATAGAAAGCAACCTTACTGATAATTGCCAATAGAGCAAAGATGGCAGTGATAAGGGTGGTGTATGGAAATAACCACAGGCACAGTCAATGTTAATCAAAAATATATGTATTACTGGGAAATATTTCTGTCACTTTATGTTCTACACACGTTTCTGTAACAATTTGGGAGGAGGGGTAGGATTTATAGATTTTGTTTTTTCTTATCTCCAAAGCATCAGTACATAATATACCATGACTGTGTATTTTTGCCACATGATGGTACTTTCAAGGCTGTGAAGAGAAAGCTGCTATTAATCCTGTGTGTAGGTCTTGTTTGTCGTGTTGTTTGTTTCCTGAATTGTTGTATCCATCTCCTGTTTTCCTGACTTTCCTTTGTAACTTTTGTTCTGCAAATTTATGCCCCTTTGCTTTGGGTCAGGTCTTGTTTGAAAGCAGAGGTGTTAATAATGTTAAGGGGAGAGAGAGGAGCTGCTCATGTATCTGTGGAACATAAACTGGAACTGGGCTTAAGAAATATCTGTAAGAATATAATTCCATCTTCAACTCAGCCTTTACATCAGATATAGCAAGTTGTTGGAGCCATGAAGCTTAGGCAGGCACTGGGCTTGCAAAATCTTTCTTTTCTTTGAGACTAGGATGAAGATCACGAATGCATGATGAGATATCACACATATGCAACACTGCTTCAGTTCTCATAGGCAAAACTATATTAGATACTGGTTTGTGCACGTTTTTTGGTTTTTCTGTGGTTGATGTGGACTAGTTGTCTGCAGAAGAAAACGAGAAGACCAGCCCAGCTATCTGTAACCACAGCCTTCTGCAGGCCTACTGAAGGGTAAACCACGTTACACTCTGCTGTCTTCTGTGTAAATGCAGTGAAATATTTGTTGGTGTCCAAACAAGATAGCTGATTATAATCTTTAGGTAGTCCTAGGTAGTCCTTAGTATGTTACCCTGTCTTATCTGGTGACAGAATGATATATCCAGCTGATTGTGTATCTGCTTTTGCTGCAAACTTGTCAGGTGTAAACTGGTAATCTTCTGGGGAAAAGGAAAAGGAAGGGGAGAATTGGTCTGACAAGAATGGATGTTCACTGCAATATTTTTTTATTCTCTTTGAAATATCCTCTGCCACTTAGAGTTTCTAGAATAATGGAATTGGCATGCTTCCTACAAAATCTGCAACTGGCTTTAGAGAAGCAGTCTAAGTGTAAAATAAAACTACTTCATAAAAGAAAACTGAGCATGTCAATTGGAGTGGGGGGGGGGGGGAAGGTTAGATTCATCCATAATTTGTAGGGAGGAAAAATTCCATAACTAAAAGATTTGCAGGAAACGCATGATTCTTTGAGAGATAACTTTCCTAAATACAAAAACATTTTACTGTGCTTTGAAGAGCCCCTCAGCACAGATCTTTGTAATGGCCCATCTCATACACCAGCTGAAGAGAGACCAAATCAGCCAAAGGCAAGGGAAACTTTGGAGGGAGAATAAGACACTTCAGTTTTGCAAGGCATCATCAGTATAATTAGGTGGAATGCAGCAGATGTTTAAACATCATTCCCTGTTGTTACTACACGTCTCCAAAAAGAGAAGAGGTCATTTAAGGACTTGGCATATGAATATGTTTCAACCAGCTGTGTACAGGACTGTTATTTTGGGGTCACCTTTAAAAACACAAAAGGCAATTGAGATGTTGCCTCATTGCTGCAGCTAGAGCAGAAGAGAGAATTTGTAACATTAGAGTACCATTTGGGGAGAAAACACTCTGATGTCAGTAAGGGACAAAAGATTCTTGAATCCATAGATTATTTTGTTGTAAAAACATAGCAACACTTTTAATTTTGGGTGCTCAGTCAGCAGAACCGTTGTAGCCAAGTGGTTGCTCACTTTACAGAGCTCCTGCTCTGGGGCACTGTCCCATTTTTATATTTTCTTTATGCCAGAGCTCCTCTGGGCACTGCTTTTAAGCCTCTGGTGCCCCTAGAGTCACTGAGGAAAAGGAGACTTCAGATTAGAAGTGGCCAAGTCAAATGCATGAATCTTCCCTTCGTTCATCATTGATCTTCTAATGCAGAGAGAAACTCCTTTGCTTGCTTTTCCTGTTGCTCCTTCTCATTCTGATCCTGCTTGCTGTTTACTTCCTTCTCCTTTCCAGCTGCCATAACTCTTTTGTTTCCTTTCTCTTACTTGTCTCTCAGATCTTTTCTTGCTGGCTTTGGTGTCTTCCATGTTTTTCTCTTGTCCCAGCAAAACAATTTATTCTCCAACTCTGCAGTCTTTTCAAGTTTTCTTTAGTCAGTAAGTTCTTGCAGAGTGCTCAGAAAAAGTTTGTTGCCTATAATAGATATGCGTAACTAATCAGTATAAATGCATAATATGGAATTTTAATTAGTGTTATAATCTGAATGAAAACAGAGAACCCTCTCTTCCAGCTCAGGTTTGCTGTTACCAGTCAGCATGTTGCTGACTTTGAAACCGCTGGTGTTTTCCAGAACAGAAAAAAACCCAAAGTTGTGCTGGATGTTCCAATGCTTTATGTCTTGCTATTTCTTATAGCAAGGCTAGCAGTATACCATTTTTGGTATATTTTTGCCATAAATATACCACACTGATATATTTTTGGTTTTGGAAATGCTTTACAGCTGTTTAGCAAGAGTATCTAGGTAGAGAAGGTAACTAAGAATTACAATGTTTGTCCTTGAAACTCCAGGCACATCTATGGCAATGTGTGTATATATACATATATAAATATATATATGTATATATACACACACCTGATTAGTCAAAACACAGGAATCATAGAATAATGTTCTGGAAATGCAGAACCTCAGATCGTGAATGTTGTTGTATGTGTACAATTGATGTACTGGAAAGTTTCCTTATACTCTAGAGCCTAAACATGAGTATGAAAACTCTCTAATGTTGTTATGTAATAGATGTTTTTAACAGTACAAGACAGAAGCACAATCAGATTGAGCAGTTCCTATTCTAGTTCACAGGTCAGTTTATTCATCAGCTGACCTCCTAATTGTAAGTGATGTGCGCAACAAGACTTCTACTGCCAGAGAGTTTGACTCCTGTTTACTTTTGTTTTGTAGAACCTTTGTACACACAAAGTTTTCATGGCTGCCTTTTCCAAAATTGTCCCTGAAGTGAAGACTGTATTCCACAATGTCATTTGTGTTTGTATTTCTGCAACTACTACTGTCACTTGAGTCTAGTGGAATCCTGCACACATAACAGAGCATTCAGGATTTTATTGTGGTATTTGAAGCAAAACTCTAGACAGTTAAGCAGCAAAGGAGGAAAGAAAAGCCTTTGGATGCCTTTCTGAAAAGTGTATTATGTCAACAATGAAAGTCTTCTATCAGAAATTTCCATAACATTCTAATGTAAATTTAGAGTATAAATACCTACCCAGATTGTTCAGCAGCTAAAGGTGTCCTCAAGAGCACATATGAGGATGTCAGTAGCAGAAATATTTCTTGGGCCCTGATAAGTCAAAAGACCAAAGCAGCAGTGACATCGACTTTGTCCTCTGCTTGAAAAGGTGAAGGATTCATGAAGTGGATAAGGGTCCACTTGTCTTTAGATGCAGAAATACAAAGTGTTCCAATGGAGAACATTAGTGATTGCACCTTGGACTTTTGTTATGCTGAGCTGACGGATCTTTCAGCAGGTGGGAGATCACACTGGTGCAAAGGGAGCAATTGAAACCAGTTTTGGCACTCAGTGCACAAATACAACATCAGTGTCTGATCTGGTCCCAAGGAGTTGGTGCAAGAGAAGTGATGCAGAGGGAGGGTGTGCAGGAGCAAAGTGAACAATGGCTTTCATGTCTTGATGGTGTTTTTGTGGTTGGCTGTTTTGGGGCTTTTTCTGTGGGCTCAGGTTAGGAAGAGGTGCATTCATTTGAAAGACAAAGGGAGTGTTTGTGAGAACAGAATGTTAAAGTAGAAGATTGGAAATATCAATCTGACTGAAATACAGACTTGCATAATTTTAGCAAGTTCTAGAGAAACCAAAGCACAAGGCACCATTATGAGAAACATCTTTGCTTAAAAGAGTACCAGAGGAATTGTTTCAGTCTAAGATCCAAATGATTTATGACTCAGGCAAACCAGTAAATGCCACATCAGGATTTCCTTGTTTCTCTATTTAAAACAGAATTGGAGAAAAAAAAAGTTGCTTTTTTTATCTTGTCCCTTGATATTCAGTTTGTGTTCTTAAGGCCAAAAAACATAATTTATCTCTGATATTTTTAGTTAAAACTAGCAGTCTCAACCCACTATAGTGTTTAGCTTTCTCTCTATTTCCCTGAACACTGTAAACATTGCTTCTTGCTCAGTGTTGGCTTTACAGCATCTGCTAAAACTGGTTTAGGTTGCAGTTCACTGGATACACTATCATAGTGCAATGGGGTTGAGGATCCGTAGGGAAAAAATATACCCCCTTCAGAGAGAACAAAACCCTTTTATGCATTGTTCTGATTATGGCAGGAGCAGCAGTCTTTGGGACAGTCTGAGCTTCTCTCACTCAGAATTAGAAAACCAGAATCTCAGGCTACACCTTGTAGATTAATCTCAAAAATCTCTTTTGCTTAGCAGGGGGTGGATTTTCCACCCACCCCCCATTTCCATGCCTTCTCTTCTTAAGGCAGAACACTTGCACTTGAAAGTAATGATTCCTTTAGCTTAACGAGCTACTGCACCAAACTATTTGGGTAAAACTAGACAAAAAAACTATAGACAGACTTCCCCTTAGGTGTGCATCTTGTGAGTACTTGTGATGCTGCACTTCAGCAATGTTATTCTGATGGCTTTCTAAGTTCTGCTGGCAGGATCTGGGTGACTGCATAATCTGGGAAAAGGATGCTTGAATTATCAGTAGCATGTAGTCCAGCCTGAGCTCTACATCAGAAAGCTTTGTGATAGACACAGAGGGCTGAAAGGTCATAATGTTGCAAATATTTTAGTATTTTGAGTTATGCAGTTTCTGCTTCACATGTGCCTTCAAGAAAACACTGACTCCTTTTAACGGGCAGGAATAATAGAGGTTATGATTCATTAACCGAAGAACAGGCTGCAATTAAGTAAACTATAAATTTTTAACATGGTGTCTGAAACTTTGCCTGCAAATTGTGGACTAACGATTTTTCAATGTATATAAAATATGCATTTGTATTTACAAAAATAACGCCCAAATTTATTTTGTATATGCTAAGTTTTACAAGAACATTCTGTGAGATCAACTTAAGCTCTGAATTTAGAAAATATGGACTAGAGTTTATTGTAAAGCTCCAAGTAGTGTTATAAAAAGATTCATAATGAGGAACAGTTTGTTTAAGGTGTCCAAAATTATGGCTTAAAAATATCAGATGATTTGGATGTCCATCTGGAATTCAAGAGTAGAATGTTCACGTGCATTACACATGAGAAGACACTGAAATATAAGGACAGCTCAAAAATCAATAGACTTGTGTAGTAAGTTATCAAGAGGAAAGATTATTTTGTCTCGGAGCATTGTTCTCTCTCATCAGGTACACAAACATCCAGCTGTTTTGTGAGGTTTTGTATTCACCATACTTACCTGGAAGTGCAGCATTCACTACTTTAAGCATATTAGCAGTGTGGGTATAGGACACAGATTTATGTCTGAACCTGACCCGAGCTGACAAATTGACTCAAGAAATGAAGTGGTATTTGGAAGCTACGGGCAAACAAACACCCAGGTGAGAGTAAAAGATTCATCTGTTCAAGAGCCACGTAGATGGGAAATTAATCCATTCACTGGAGCTACTCAGGACAGGGAATCACAGAATCATTTATTTGGAAAAGACCTCTAGGATCATCAGCCTGACACTGCGGAGTCCAACACTAAACCACATCTCCAAGCAACACATCTATACTTCTTTTAAAGACTTGCAAGGGTGGTGACTCTACCACTTTCCTGGGCAGCCTGTTCCAATGTCTGACCACCCTTTTGCTGCATTTTCTTTTCCTAATATCCAATGTAACCCTCTCCTGATGGAATTTGAGGCTATTTCCTCTTGTCCTGTCAGCTGTTACTTTGGAGAAGAGACCGAGATCCCCCCCCTTTACAGCCTCCTTTCAGGGGGTTATAGAGGGTGGTGAGGTCTCCCCTGAACCACCTTTTCTCCAGGCTAAACACCCTCAGCTCCCTCAGCCTTGTGCTCATCAGACTTCTGCTCTACAGTCCTCACCAGCTTGCACAAACCATGCCCACCCCTGTCTTCTGGTTGAATTGGAGTCCCAATGTATTTTGGTGATTTGGTTTATTTTCTTTAAGGTTTTTGTAGTGTGGGTTACACAGAAGACTGTTTCTCTTCTACCCTCATAGAAAGCATTAAAATAATTAGTAGGTGATTCCTGATACCAGTATGAGTATGCCAATGTGACTAAACTGTCTCGTCTGTCGTTCCATATGCTGGCAGAAATGTGTACAAATCCATGTCTTTCTATCTTCTGGAGGAATATATCACTGCCTTGAAGGTGCTCTTCCATTTTCAAACTTGGGAAAGATGAGTTTGGGCTGTACTTTTTCTTCTCTTCTCCCTGTGCCAGTATTTGACAATACAGATTGATTATACATTGCATGATGGGTAGGTAGGGCTGATGGAGTGTGGGGGAGAACATACTTGTTTACATGAAAGTATTTCTTTTTTGCCATGAGATTTTTTTTTTTTTTTTTTTTTTATTTTTTTTTACCATTAGATAAGACTTGGTACTGCATGAGACCTTGGGTGGGACTTTGGACATCCTGGTCTAGTGGGAGGTGTCCCTGTCCATGGTAGGGAGGTTGGAATTAGATGATCTTTAAGGTCTCTTCCAAAGCAAAACTATTCTACGATGCTTAGATTTCAAAATAACACTTCTTACTCCCACGTTTTGAGGCACAAAATAAACATGTGAATTAGTTCCTGTAAGAATAATGTTTTTCTGGAGCACATTTTTTTGCTTAAATGGTCCTTAGAGATACATGTGTATTTGTGTGTGTATAATACATGTGTACAGATATATTTACACGCAAAAATATGATAGTAATATAAAAATAACTGGGATCTGAATCAGATAAATTTGATCTTTCCTTCTCTTTGTGAAGTCTTATGCAAACCAATTAATCAAATAATTTCTTCCCATCTGTGAAATAGTGTTCAGCCTCATCTTTGAGCAATTTTAATCTCTACTTAAGCATCAATATCTGAAAGCAGTGTTATTAATTAGATCAGTGCAAGTTCTTCCTGGGCATAATGACAGCTACATAGGCATAAATGGCTTATCAGGTATTTTTGGCTATGTGGAAAATAGAAAACCTTACTTCTTTGAGCTTTGGCAGTTACATCACAGCCTCAGTAACACTGCTGAAAGCTCAGGCTTTTCAAACAGTAATCCAGATGGGAATGCAAACACAGTGGTGACCACTGAACAGTTTCTTCTTCATCCTTAAATTTAATGCGTGAGAAAAATGACTGCATCCTTTTGGATAGGAGAAAATTGTGACTTTTAGTAAACGTTGGTGTAGGCATTTGTAAAAATACTGTAGGGCAAAGAGGAATGTATAGAAAAGGGTATTTAGAACAATGAATGGTAAGGCTGTTAATAATATTGCTATAACTAAAGGACAGAAACCATATCTTTCTGAAAGGAATCAGACCGAATGAGCATTGGGTCACCTACAGATGAGCTCTGATATTGATATTAATGTACTTAAGTTATAGCCACTGGTGTGCTGATAGTGCAGCCTTCAGCTTTAAAATGGCTTTTGCATGTTTAACACTTCTGTAAATCCGTGCTCCACGGATCACGCTGCTTACTCGAGTCTGGGTGTTGCTGGAAAGTAGCTTTAAGTGGCAGTAATGAAGCACCCTAAATATTCCGTGTCTCAAAACAGATGTATGTATTTTTCAAGCCTGAAATCTCTTGTGGGCTCAAACTTAGATTTTTTTTTTTATTATTTTTTTTTTTTTTTTTAGTATTATTATTATTTTTTATCAAGGAAAATAGTTTCCTTTGTTTAATATTAGTTACTTCTCCCTTGCTTTTTTGTGAAATCTTCGGGTTCTTTCTTGAAGGATGAAATGCTATTTTTTATGCATTATGGCACCTTATGTAAGATCTGTGAATCTCAGAAGCTTTTATTCTCATTATGCTATAGAGGAAAGGCCTGGGAAATAATAAAACCCCTAGTGAGGCAGACTGGAAGGTTTTCATCTCATCTTGAGATGTGCCAGAGTACCTTGTAATAGGCAAATAGCTACACTGTCATATTGCTTAGGTGCAATTTGGTCCCAAGCACTGAAGAGGAGCCAGTGAGTAGTGAGGGAATGTTCTGGGGTCTGAGGGACTGCATACATCAAGCAGCAGGGACAGGGTTGTATTCAAATGGCACAACCACTTTCTGACCTTTTGATATGCTTGGAATATTGATTAGTTTGATTTTTTTGAACATTATTTTAAATGAAATGTTTTGAGTCAGAGACATTGTAGTGCTCTGGTGCATGAAAAGAATGATTATTTTTCCTTCATCAGATGTTTGCTAACAAATGTGTCATCAGTGCTATTTGTTATTTTAAGATGAAGTACTGTATAATGGGTATAGCACATAATCAGCTATAGGTTGGTAAATAAGAGCAAATTGGGATTCCGAATAGGAAATATTCTGTAAAACAGCACATTAATTAGCAGAGTGAAATATCTGAATCCTGTAAGTGTGGGGTTTTCCAGAGTTCCTAGAGCACAGTGTTTTTCAGATGTGTTCTCGGTTAACATTGCTAAAAAATAGATTCTTGTTTTTTCCTGTAATATAAGTTTGGTTCTCAAAGTTAAAACTTCCATTAGTTTATAGGAATTTTACTGCATGTAAAATTAGGGAACTTGGAAAATCTGGAAACATATTTTCCAACTGAAATCCCAGACTTATATAACCAAACCAACCCCCCTATCCCTTAACATAATAATTGCAACACTTTTTTGTGACATAACACCTGAAGTACGGTCTGTGGAAAGGTTTCTAGAAGAGAAACAGGCACTAGAAAGAAAAGCAGCTTGGTATTGCAGAGAAAAATTATATAAAATAATTTGCGTTAGCTATGATTCCTTCCCTTTTGAGTTTGCTTTTTGCAAATAATCTGCATGGAGAAATGTTCTTGAAGAGAAAAAAAAAAGGTTTGCAAAGGAAGATGACTTCTAAATAATGTGGCTAAAGATTTTGTTTAAGCAACAAAAATTTAACATTTAAAATGCTAACTGCACCTTCTGTTGCGTTCCTACCTATTTGTGTGTGTGAGAGCCATGATGATGGAGCATGGTCCTACTGAAGTAGATGCAGTAGTCCTCTTGGATGGGGTTTTCTGGGAATAGACAACATTATGAAAGTGCCAGTAGGAGAAGAAAAGCAGAATTGGGTCCAGTGCCAGTAATTACACAGAAGAACAGCGATTGTAACTAGGACAAATCTTTCTGAAACTCTTCAAAGGCTTACTAATAATACATCATAGGAAAAAATGAGCTCAGGTGGCTCAGGGGACAATTGCATCAACAGAACTGGAAAAATGAGCCGTGCCCTCAGCCTCCCATTGTAACCCCCAAGTCTACTTTCAATCTTCATATTAATTTTTCACTTCTGCATTATCTATACTTTAAAGTACCTCAATCCTTGCACAAAATCGGCAGCTGTAAAATAAATGCACACAGCACATTAATTATGGATTGACTGTGCCACATAATAGATTCCTTGCAGATGAGAACTATAAACTGTCTGAAATGCTTCACCTGGCATCCACTCCAGCTTCAAGATGGCCTTCAGAAACAGACCCAGACAGATGTGCCTCTTGTTATTCCCTGAGAGTTAGCAGGGCCATTGATGAGGAGAGCAAGGCAGGGAGCTGAGAAAGGCAATCAGCTCTCTCTTTGTTTGAGGATGGCAGGAAGGCTTTGTCCACAATCGCAGCATCACCTGGGCTCCAAATTGCCTCTCAGCCAGAGCTCTTTGACAAGGCCAGGCACTGCTGGGGTGGAGTGTGGCAGCATCTCCTGTGAACTCTGTATTTACACAAACAGACCAAGGCTGATGTTTTCATCCAGAATAAGGACCTGATCAGCTTTTCTTTTTCTAATGAACCCACTAACTTTCCAAGTGATTTGTTTGAGTAAGAAAGGCATTAGGACATCATTTGAGATTTATTCTTATTTTATGAAGCAGTTAAGAATTCTTCAGGAGGAGTTGTATTATGCACATATGATTTCAGCTACTTCTAAGACTGCTTGATTCAACATTGAAAAAAAATAAAAAGGCAATTTTATGCTTTATTGCCCATTTTTCCCCCCCTTCGTTTTCACTTTGTTTTATGAAATAAAGTTAATAATAATACTATTTCTAGTATGTCTGAATGTCTATTGAAATAATAAATCAAGCTTCCAAGGCACAAGTGTGACTTTAAAAATACGTAAACATTAATGAGCTTCATCTTTCTCAGCTTTGTCTTTTTGTTTCTCACTTTGGCAGCATATCAAACCATGCTTAATAAACCAGATATCCAAGTTAAATAGTATACTGCATGTAGAACAGTTTATACCATGCAGACACATAAATGGGCTTGGCAACAACTTTGAAATATAAAGAGATTCATAAGCAAAATATTTAACCCAAAAATCTGCAGTTCAAAACACACCCAATTAGAATTCAGAAGCATGAGGTTTTAAATGCAATCTGAAGCTTGGAAGGAGAATCTATCAGGAGATAATTGATTCCACCAAACAGAAACAATCACTGAAAATGTTCTGCCACCGGAGGATCCTGGGGGCTATAAAAATGGTAATAACTCTATACTTTTCCTTGTGATACTCCTGACAGATTTCTACAAGCCTTTGTCCCAGCTCACTGAGCAGGCACCCCTTCTTCGTCACGCTCCATTGCTCTGCTTTTGTCCCGTTTCTTCCCTGGATGATGGATGAAGGCAGCCCTGTTTTCACCTCCCTTTCTCCTCCAGCAGGGCCTGTGTAGAGCCACACGTCCAGGGGCCTGCCAGGGCAATCCCTCTGCCTCAGTTTGCACACACCAGGACAGCATCTCCTTGGGCTTCTAACACTGCTACACGGACAGAAAGAGCTGGGGGTGAGGGAAGGAGGGACAGGGCTGTTGTTCTTCTCATCCCATTGTAGCTCCTGTGATGGAATGAGCAAATATCCTGAGATATCCTGAGCTTAGAGAGCTTTCTTCTCTTTTCTCATCACTTTCTGCTCTTTCCCCCTAAGTTCCCCTTTCTTTTGGGGGGATGCCCCCTGGGCACGCATGCACACATTAAAAATAACTTTTGCCTGCACATATGAGAAGCTCTGGGGGATGGACTGTTGGTGTCTTTGTTCCAAACAGATCATTTTTGTGGAAGTCATTCAAAAAATGTTAATATGTTCAGACTTTGTGCCTTTTCCTTCCTCGAAGGCACAAATTGAGCAGATCTCTGACTGCTTTAGGTTTATAATTCCGAACATTCATTATTTTCAAAATTGAAATGGAAGACAAAGTTTTTTTTATTGATGTACTCAACTTCTTCTAGGCTTATCCAGTGGACAAGCTTAATCAAAAATCTCTCCTGCACCCAAACAGGGTTAGAGATATGTGCTTTGATTTAGCATTCCATTTTTTTCCTCTCTCTACCTGTACAAAGAATGTGTTTAGACAAGCCTAAAAGGAATCTGCAGAATAATTGTTCTGGCCCATATGTAAATAAGTCATATTTTATCTCTTGCTGATGCTCAGCAATTTCACTGCTTTTTAGTTCTGCTCTGTCGTCTTTTTCATCAATGATTTAATTCTTTTAGAGCACTTTTAATAAAAAAGTGTTTACTCTGTGGAAGAGGATGACTCAGTGTTAGGGGCTTTGTATGTGTCTGTATCTATAAAAGTTTTGTTTCTTTTTTAGCTGTATTTTTTGTTAATCTAAAGTTGTGCTGATGATTCTGTACAGTCATATCATTTTATTTAGAACTGCATTAGTTGCACGAGTGCATCGTTCTTTAAAATTATGAAAAGGTACAGAGATTGTGTTTGCTTATTCTTGATATTTCATATGAGGAAAAACGAGCTATGGTTTGTTTTTCTTTAAAATTTGATTTTTCCAAGTAGGCAACAATACAAACAACCCTCCTGTTCTGCACTGATTATGGCCTCACCTTGACTATTGTGGCAGCTTTAGTCACCACAGTTTAAGAAAGACATTAAGCTATTTGAGATTGTCCAAAGGAGGGCAATGAAGATGGTAAAGGGCTTTGAGGGGAAGCCGTGTGAGGAGTGGCTGAGGGCACTTGGTCTGCTCAGGCTCTGAAGAAGAGGAGACTGAAGGGAGACCTCATTGCAGTTACAACTTCCTCATGAGGGGAAGAGAAGGGACAGGCACTGATCTCTGCCCTGTGGTGGCCAGTGACAGCACCCAAGGGAATGGCCTGAAGTTGTGCCAGGGCAGATTTGGGTTGGATGTTAGGAAAAGATTCTTCACCCAGAGTGTGGTTGGGCACCGGAACAGGTTCCACTGGGAAGCGATCACAGTACCAAGCCTGACAGAGTTCCAGAAGGGTTTTGTTGATACTCTGACACAAGGTGTGACTCTTGGGGGTAGTCCTGTGCAGGGCTGGGAGTTGGATTTGATGATCCTTGTGAGTCCCTTCTGACTCAGCGTGTTCTGTGATTCTGTGAACCCTTTCCTATCCAGAAGCGATAGGAAGTATTGCCATGGCATGACAACATCTGATGTGGAAATTTCTCAAGATAGGACACTAGGCCAAGTGAAAGTCAGTCTTATTTTATAAGATGTCATTCAGTGAGTGGGGGAGCTAAAGAATCATCACCTTTTGTGAATCCACATTTAATGTGTTTCTGTGACAACAGTAAACTCAACCCCTGCCTGCATCTCCTGTCCCACTGTCTCTAATCCTTGGCTAGTGCATCACTGAATCTGCAGAGTATCTTGTGCTCACTCCCAGTTTTCTGACTACAGACAAGGACAGCAGAAGCCTTGCAGAGGGCACTGAACTACACACTAGCTCGCTCAGGGGCAGCTGGTGAATGAAACACATCAGCTGAGTGTTGAGGGGATACTGCAGCCTTGTGCTCTGATTTACATATCTAATCTACAGGCCAGTGGACATCTCTACAGTTCTGCTGATTTACTGACTGATATCTGTTTATTTACTTATAAAAGAACTGACAAATGGGCAGAGAGAGGACAAGAGCACACCTGCTTTATTTTCTTAGGTTATGAGAATAGTGACAAGTAGCAAAACCACAGAAGCTTATAAAACTTCACTCTGTATTGGAGCAGTGGAACATATGACACATAGATATCTTTTCCTTTTTCATTATCAAATATTCTCTTTTTCTGGTGCTCTTTCACTGTATTATGTTCATAGTACATAAAACCCCAAGTTTCTTGATGTGGCCTCCCCCTCCCTATTTCCAGGAAGAATGAGTCCTTGGAGCCATCCTGATGAGCTTTAGTTAACTGGTTTTAATTAGACTCAGCCTGAGCATAAGCACATATATGGAGATTCTTACAATCCTTAAATGATTCCTTATTTAGAGAGGGAAAACTATTGCCATGACTTAGGCATATGGGCTATGGTCTTAGCCTCTCAAAAATGAAATACTCTGATGTTTTAGGGTTAATGAACCAAAATCTAACTGGCAGAAAGATGGGTGGGTAGAGAGAGAGAATTTCCAAAAGTAGGAGTTTGAGGAGTTGCTGCTGTTTAAAGCATCAGAGACTGTCCTGCTTTGAGGTGTAGTGGAGATAAAATGCATTTTCCTCTTCTACTTATGAGACATGTTTGAAAGATGACACTGCTATTAACTTTCTCTATGTTGTCTTCCTCTTCTGTTTGCTCTGTTGTCCTTTTGCTTTCATCAGTTCTTCTGAGAACCACTGTTGGGCTGATTTAAATATTGATAATTAACTTTTTCTGCACTAGCCTTCCCCCAGGCAGAGAGAAAATACTGCTTCCAACTCATCTGGCTCAGTTAAGAGATTCGGGATGATGTGTAACATCTTCTTTAAGAGTTAAAAAGCTAAAGTAATAGTTATAAATAGATGAGTAAAATCATCCCAGTGAATCTCGGCAGCACTGCACTCAAGGAGAGCAATGCAATTGACAAGCAATTTAAGCTGGAGTGTGAAAGGATGCAGAAATAACAAGATTTGCATGAAAAATATTGAGATCATGAGAACATCAAATTTAAACGAAAAACTCGTGTGCCTCATGATTAAATCATGAGAGCTGACATTACTGTTATAGCATTCGATATCCTTGGCTTTTGGAAATAGTTTTATAATGAGGGTGGAGTGTATCTATCTGTACAGAAAATGAGCATTGTTTGTGTCTAGCTAGCTCATTATGATGAGAATCAGGAATACAAGACTCTCAAATCTCAATACAGGTCAGAAGATCTCAGATGCTTCCAGCTATGGTTGAGCCCCCATTGTCAGACAACCCAAAGCAAAGACAGGAACTGACCCTGCTTTCAAATCAGCCAGTCAGTCAATCAGTCAATCAATCAGTGATTAAATAGTACCTCAAAAAAAAAGAAAAAAAAAAAAGTAGAGAAAATTTCAATCAGGTATTTGATTGTCTATTTATTTCATCTTATCAGTGACAATCATTTGTCTGGGGACAGAACACAGTCATGTCAGTGGTGATGGCAGTAGGTCTAAAGAAGGGTCATAGCAAAGAGACTCACTCACATCCATCAGGCTTTACTCTTGCGTGACTTACAACCACCATGACAGATTTCTTTCATTTTCTTTTGCTGCTGTCGTGCTTTTTGATACTCTGCATGGCCAAGAAAAAGCTGCTATACTCGTTAGCTAAGTGAAAGTATGGACTTTTTAAATTAGTATCTGCTTTCCTAATATACTGTAGCATAAATGTGGATGGCACTTCCATGGATTCATTATTTAATTCCATGAATGAGAGAACTGTCATAAATGAAGGTGCTTCAAGCATATTCACGTTTTCCAAATTCTTTCCCAAAACTGGAGTGTCAGAAACACACCCCACAAAAACAGTTTGTGCTGGAAGTTATTATTCTTCTTTTAATTTCAATGGTGCTTGCTGAGATTTCTTTAATACCTTACATCCTGAATATTTTAAATAACCCTGTAAGATGCCCACACGAATTTTTTTCTGTTTGTTTTTGAAATAGCTATCATCCTCGTGATAATGAGGAGCAGCATTTATCTAGACAATCTTTTTTCGTTTTCAAACTGAATGGAGAGGAGTGTAATTTCTGCTGCCTGTAAGTTGCTAGGCTCAGCTGCTTCATAACACCATACTGAATATGAAATACACCCCTGGAAAAGAGGCAGTCTGCTCCCCTAACTGACTTATTTTCTTTTTCTTTTTTTTTTTTTAAATTTTCTTTTATTTTTCATTTTAACTTCACATATTATGAATTCATAGACACTTCACACCACCCTATTTCTAATTAAAAGCCATTAAGTCAAACAAGACACTCAATGCTGTGTTGTAATCCCTGGCAGCCATGTCCTTTTTTGCCATGTCACATTTCTTCATATAATAATTCATAGCTGACACTTTGTAACAGGAATGCTTTTGTCTTGAAAAATGAAAGTTACAATTAAATTTTTCAAAGGCTACAGATTTTGAATCCACTTATTCTAGATATTGTAAAGCAAAGCACTTCGTCCCTGTTATTGGTACAGCAAAAAACAGATATGGGTCCCTCCTCAAAAATATCTGATTATTTTATAAGGTGCTGGTTTTTGTCTTTTTGAATTTACATCATAGAACTAAATTAATGACTGATATGTCTTTGGCATCAACAGAACTTCAGTGTGTTTGTTTAACACAGCCTTAAAATGCCATGGCAATGATGTGTCCAGTATTACAAGAATTGTGCTAATAAAACTGCAGCACAGTAGCAGTAAAATAAACCACGAGGGAGGAAAACTGGGTATTGATGGGCAATTTCACGCTGTTCACCGTGATTCGTGCAATTAGCAGTAAAAATGAGATTATTTTACCTGGAAAAGGAGTCTCTTTGCACACAATGCATTTTACTAGCCTCATCCACTTCGCTTCATTCCAGCTTTCAGGTGCTGGAAATACTCCAGGAAGAGCAGAGAACATGAAGCCCAGATCTTTCTTTTTGCTAAAAATCATTTCTTCCTCTTGGCCATGAGGAAGGAGAGAGAAGCAAATCGCTCTTGCTTTCTATCCTCCTGCCTCTGCCTTCTGCTAAAATGTGTATCTAGTTGAACCACTTGTCCTTTGGGACGGCATCCTGTTCCCTCTGCAGCCACAAGCAGGGAGCAGCCACACCGACTGAGAGAGCAAAGGAAGGCTGGTCTCTAAAGGAGCATCTCTTGCAAAAAAATCACAGCTGTCCGAAGATCCCTGGCTTGGTCAGCTCAGTCTGATGTGAGGCAATAACATTTATTTTCTAGGAAGTCTGCCAAGTCCAGAAGAGATTACAAGTCTGGAGTGCTTAAGCCCTGAAAGAGCAAAAAGTTGGAAGTTGGTCAGTTGAAGGGGTTTTGTTTTTTTTTTTTTTTTTTTTGTTTGTTTGTTTGTTTGGGTTTTTTTAAGTATCTAAAAAAGACCTAATCTTTGTTGTAAATTGCTTACCTGGAAGACTGAATTGCTCCACACTGGGAGCAGCCCAGCAGGCTGAGCTGGGGAGAGCAGCCAGGGAGGATTCAGGGTGGGCTTCAGGTAAGTCGGTTGCCTGCAGTGTTCAGTGGAGGAGTTATCCTGGGTAACTATCCTAGAGAGGAAAGCCACACACCAACTCTCTTATTCCCAAAATATTCTGCAGAGGTACTACAGATTAAGGAAGTTTCATGCTCCAACTGAAAAAAAAAACAACCCTGAAGTTTGGGGTGTGACTTTGTTCCCCATAGGAAATTTGGATATTTGCTGAGGAAAAAATAGACCAGAAACCAAATTGCAGAAAAAAAAATTAAATGCAGATTAAAAGTGAGTTTTATTGGAAGGCTTCAACATTAATTATTTTTTACTGACAGGGAAGTAACTCTAGTCCTGTAAGACAAATTCTAGCAAAATAAAAAGCCTGAAACTCTGCTGGATACCATGCCAAATTTTGGTGCACTTGGAACCTTAGTAATAATTTTCTGCTTTCAGGTTTGTGAGTAACTTGAACAACACTGTTCTTTAACACCGTCCATTTGTCATTATTTTTCTTTTAATTAGTATTGTCTGTATTTAAAATATTGGTGTCTGTGATTGAGTTAGAATAAAAGAAAAGTGTAAAAATAGTTCCTAGGAAAGACTGATTGTTCTCCTGTCCATCTTACAGAGCTGAGCATGTTTAAAAAAACTATAATTTTGGGGAAAAAAGACGTCTTGTGGAGAAGCATAATCTTACCCCACTTCTCCAGTTATGGAGAAACCAAAAGGAAAGAGAGAAAGTATTGTAGAAGCTCTAAAGCATTTTACTACTGAAGTTTATTCAAGGCCAAGTAATTTTAGAAGTGGACTGGGGAAGTTGTCTTGATTTTGGTTTATTTTTTTTTTTTCCTTTTGATTTTACACGGTTTCATTCATGTTAGAATGACCTCCAAAGAAAAGCATAACATTTTCAAAGCTGTTTAATCATTTGCTCATTATTAAGTGCAGGTCAAAATGGACTATTATTCTTTATTTGTTTGCAAAATTGGTAATTTTACAAAACTTCCCTGCAAGCAGTTTCTTGCCCTTTCCTCGCTCTTTCCCCCTGGATCTTTGTTTCAGAGAACAAGCTGGAAATATCTGCCTGGTCCTATTTATGCTGCCCCTATTGCTGTACTTTTCTATCACTGGACTTCACACATCAGGCAATGTGACTAAGTGTCTGTCAGATGCTGTTTGTTATCTCCTTGTCTCTTCACAGCAAGAAGAATGGCCAGTGAAGTGTTATGTTTTGATGGGGATTTGGGTTTTTTAAGTTAAGTTTTTCTTTTGTGTTTACGTTAGTGCGTGCAAGGTCATAAAACTGTCCCGTGGGACTCAAGCGGAAAGAGGTCCTTTCTTCATCCAGGAGTTCTTTTCTCAGGGCCTAAAATAACTGTTTTCAGCACAGATCAGGGTGGGTCAGGATGGGTCAGAGCCTGACTGTCAACTATTGGTTTGCATTCTGGAACTGGAGGTAATTTTTCACACCTTAGGCTATTAAATGTTCAGAGCTATCGTACTTCTTTTCATCTCAATGACTGCTCATGTGGAGAGAGGAAGAGAGATTTTAGTGTATTTGTATCAATTAGTTTGTGGTACTGGGAAGGTGAGTTAAGGTGTCCAGCAGCAGAGAGATAGATCTGCCCCAGATATGACTTTTTTAAATACAAAAATTTAACCAACCCACCCACACATTGTTGTAATATAACCAAAAATATGTGGTGAAACGAAACAGAGGTCAAATGCCCTTTTTTTGTTTTGTTATGTTTTTTTTGTTTGATTTGTTTTGGTTTCTTGTTTTTGTTTTGTTTTGTTTTTTTGTTCGAAGTGGGATTGAGACTACTACACAGGAGGAAATAGTAGCTAATAAAGATATTGGACTTATTTACAGTGAGAAATCAAAATTCATTCCTGAATATAGGATAAACTGAGTAAATGGGCATAGCATCCATCATGTGAGCACATTATCTTCCTGCAATGTTTTTGGAGCTCTACCCTCCATCTGCCAAAAAGTCATGTTTGTGTTCTGAGGCTCAGCTGTAAACTCAGCCAGATACTGAGCCCTATGGGTTCACTCTTCCAGCCTCTCTGATGTCTTTGTGGAAGGTGAGGGATCATGGTGGGGCTGGAACCACACGATCCTTAAGGTCCTTTCTATCCCTAAGAATTCTGTGATCCTGTGTGTCAGGGAAAACATACCCAACCTTCAAATGTTGTGAGCCATTGTATGACTGCTTACTGCTTCACCTAGTGGCTGTCTGCAGATGTTGAAAACCAGTGTTAAATTAGGAATAACCAAGAATTTTTCAGTGACAAGAAATTCTGTGTTTTGCAGTAGAGATTCAATTTATCACTCAGCACACTTTGCCTGCATTCTATTACACAGAATTTAAACCGCAGTCGGATATTAATCTCAATATTTTTTTTTTTTTTTGCACTACAGAGATATTAAATAGGAGGAACTTGAGTGTCTAGGCATAAGAAGCTTCAGAAGATGCTTGAATGTCTTCCCAAACTGTGACTGACACAACTACTGAGTTGAAAAGGCTGTACTTCCAAGCATCAGTGAAATTACTTTCCTTTAAATTGCTTGAAATATATCAGTTAATTCTGTTAGCTAGTTTTCCTGATTGCCTATTTGGATGTTAGAGAGAAGAAGACTGTGATTAGTCTGACTTATTTTAGATGCCTACCCTAAGTCAAGGTCAATCACATCCCTCATTCTTGCAATTTCCTTTAAAGAAAATCCAGATGAAGAGCTCAAATATAGTAACCGAAAGGCTGGGGGGAAAGTGAACTTTTTTATTCATCTGTAGAAAAAGATTTTATGTATCTTTCTTGTGGCATTGGCCGTCATTACATTTGTATTAGTCATAATAGAACATACTGTCACTTGATTTAGATTTCTACCATTCAGAAAGTTTCTGCGAATGTGTAGCTGTAAAAAATCCCAGTCTGGGAGGCTACCATTGATTTTTAGGAAAATGCCAAAGCATCTGTCTGAATTCCTATCTACATTCTTAAAGAAGAAAAAAAAAAAAAAGGTACTTTTTCTAGCAACAGTTCTTATTTCTTTTAAAAGTCTTATATTAATCTGAAGTGCAATGAGAACAGGCTTAAACCTTGGGAACTCAATCTTATTTCAGTGCTTTTCTCACTACATTGATAGACATTTGGATGCTTTTCACTTGCCTTCTTGCCTAATCTTAGTTCACAAGGAAAAATGCACCATTTCTTTTAGTTTGAGGTCAGGGAAGTGTGTCTCCACTGCTCCATGAAACGAGAGTATGATGGTTCTACTGATGAATGCACAGTTATATACCTACAATAGAAACAACCAGAAAGGCAGAATTTTCTAAGTCAGAAAAATTGACTTCTCATAAACCTCTGGGCATTATAAATAGCAGATATTTGCACAGCCATAATTAAATGTATTTTTCCTTTCCAAAATGAGAAAAGCAATACAGAAGAACAACCCTTTTCTGCAAGTGTAATTTATAAGCATTTCTGTTGGGAATCATGGCTCTAGTGACATGGTTTTTAAAACAGTGGCATTGATTTGAATAGACAGTAAAGTATTACATAAATTTAATAATGCATATTTCATTGTAGGTATATCCTTGTGATGTCATACTGTCAAGAAATACATAGTAGACATTTTATCTTGCAATGGGTTATCACAGACTCCTCACTGTCACAGTGTATTATCATCTCTGTTAATGATAAGTAGGGCAAGATCAGATTTGTCTTGAAAATGACCTTGAAGCTTTCCTAACTCAGCGCAGCAGAGACAAAGACATGTCACAAACCTCTCAGCAGCTGTAATGGTGGCAGGTTTTTCTTGCAGTGAGTCTTATTATAAGGAAAGAAGTTGGAGAAACAAGAACAAAAAGGACAAGTAGCAAACCAAAGACCTTACCTAAAAGAATTTCTTGGATAATTTAGTGGAAACTTAAAAACCCCAGTGTTTCAGATGAGAGGGGGAATGTATCAGGAGAGTTCATGCCCTTACACTTGCCTGTGAGTAGGAGGAGGGCAGCTGTGACGGATATTTGAGACGACCTTATGTTACACCCTTGTTAAAGATGATGGCAGAGATCTCAGCAGAGCTGGCGTTTTGCTCTCTCTCCGGTGTCCCCTACTGGTTACACATCACAGGCTGTAAAGGGTCTTAGTCCAAAGCCAGGAAACAAGTTACTTAAAAAAAAAATAAATTTGCTTGTGTAACAAGTAAAGTAACAAGCAAAACCAATTTTGTGATTATTTTTTCAACAGTTCAGGAAATTAATATTAAATGAGACCATACAGGAACCAGAAATAAATAAAAAATAAAGAATAAAAAAATCATAAATTCAAACTCTGTCTTTTGAAATAGTTGTTCTTTCAGGAAATCGAAGTATGATGTTGGTACCAAAGGAAATCTGTTTAGATAGCAGAAAATGTTATCTTCAGCTATGCCTGCAATGAATGAAGTGTAACAAACTAGTCATACTTTCTTAAGCTTGTTTAAAAAGGAAAAAGGAGAGGAAAGGATGGAGAATATGCTTCCAAAAGTCATTCAGACAGAAATACAAAGTTTACCACTTAAAAGCCTTGGATATTTTTTACACTAGTGAAGCATCTTGGAGTTGCCAACTTCTTTTCATTTGTTACAGTGTGTCGAGCTGTGCTGCACGCACCTAAAATGTTTAAGATACTCTTAATTATCTGTTGCAAAAAACGTCAGACACGCAGGCTTGTGCCTTCACTCCTTGTCCCACTGATCGTATTAACAAATAGAAAAGAAATTAAATTAAGTATAAATGGTACAGAGCATTGTGAAGCAAGGAAAGTTGACTTGATGTTCTGCTTAGCTGACAGAGAACCAAATACTTGACAGCATTCACAGCAGTAAATGTAGCTGTTAAAGTTTTAAAGGATTACCCGGTAGAAGCAGAAATATGCCTCCAAATCTACTCTGATATACACATGAAATATATATGAAATGCACACCAAAATCTGAAAAGTAGCCTTTAATCTTCCCAAAACTGAATGCTGTCTTTCAATTTGGTTGTTTTCTGGTTTGTTCCAATGATTTGGACAAATGTAAATAGCTGGGAAGAGTCTGCTGAGAAGGCCAGAATTACTTTCTGAGGGAAAGGAATTCTACTGCCTGATGAGCTCATGGAAACATATGTGCATCAAGACAGTTCTCCAAAACAACTACATGTCATAGCTTTGGAAATTAAATTAATGATGCGAAATGTAAATTAATGATGCAAAATGTAAAAATAGATGAATAGCAATTTAAAGGTTACTTGCCAAAAAAATTGCTCTTTAAAAAAGGCACTTTGAAGCAGTCCATGCATTCATTCTGCTGTTACAGTGTCAATATTAAAAAAAAAAAGGCAATAAGTGTGAGGTATATATTCTATGAGACCTGTTGATATAAATGCAGGATATGTTGCAGGTCTCAGTCTCAAATACAGTTTGGAAATAATTTCTCTGTGACTGTAGAGAAAGATTCTATGTGTTATTTCATGGAGCTGAATCTGCTTCTCAGTGATTATTTTCTGATTTGTGTTATTTTTGTGCTTCCAAAACCATTTGGGAACTCAGTAGTAATATATCAAGTGAATTAATGCCTGTGTGATAGGTTATCACTCATCAGGGTAATCTAAAATGGTTACTGAGGATCAATTAAGAAGGAAAAATTTCATCAGGGAAGATAAGATAATGAAGCGCAAAGATTTTCTGCATTTGTACAGCAATGTAAAAAAACATCAAAGAACTAAAATTATGGTAAATTATGAAGTACGAACATACTGCCTTAGAGAATACTATGCAGTTCTTCTCTGTGTTCTACCTTAAACTTTTTTGTTCAGTTTTGCTTCATTCCATAGTACTGTCCTGAGTTGATTTGAGTAGTTCTGTGGAGTAACTTCACTACTGAGATCGTTTGTCTTTTTAGGATTTATTGGGGAAGGTACTTTGTTTTATCCCTGCTCCTGGTGCTTGTATCCACTTCAAAGATATTTCCAAAATGCCTCTGGCTCTTCACTGAGATGGAAGAGGGGTGGACTGGAAATGCTGATAGCTCAGGACAAATTGAAGAGGGGAGGAATGAAATGAAAATGAAAAATAAAGCTGTACCAATTCATAAAATCACAGTCAGCAATCAGCCAGTATACCCTGTGATAACCTCACCTCCTTTCAAATCCCAAACCCATCTGAGCAAAAGTTATGTAACAAAAAAGAGAAACTAAGGTGAGGAGGAGGGGGGGGGCACAATCAATAGGATATATGTGATATATTTTATTTTGTGAAGTAAGGGACATAGAGCAAGGAGAAGCAGTAAAAAGGACTGATCTTCCTACAGCTGAATTACTACTGCAAAATTAATAGGAATACTGTAGGTGATGCAGCCCTGTTCTGTTTTGCTGGGTCCACTTTGGAGAGTGGAGAAAATGGGGGAGGAATACAGTCATTCCCCTGGAAGAACCAGCAGATAGTGGAAACAACATCTCATGGACAGAGAGTCACCCTGGCCCTGGGAAACATCCAATTTCTTCAGATTTTTCTGGGTGTATTGTTCCCTATCTGATGTGGTTTACCAAAGGAGTAAGTTTGGGTCAGTTCCCACAATCTATGCATCATTAGTATTTCATATCTGCAGTAATGGGATAACAGATGTAGCCTGCCCAGACAGAACTCTCTGGTGTAGTGTAAGTAACACTTGAGATTTCTTATCATATCTGGAAGTACTTTTAGTTCTTTCTTAAAATCTCCCTTGTCACATCAAGTGTGACTGCATTAGGAGCACTCATGACCATTTGAGAAATTACTTAGTTTGAATTCTTACTGTTTGCTCAGAACCTCTGAGATGTTCAAAGGAAGGGGTTCTAAAATCCAAACATAAATTTGATTCCATCTTTAATTTTTCTTTTCTTTTAATCTTGCCAATCTAGTTGATTGCTGGAGGGCAATAAGGAGTTGGGGAAAACTATGCTGATCTGTGATACTTTAAATATATATATATGGTAAGACATTTTGTTCATATACTGTTCCATATTTATTTATTAAGGTGAGATAGTTCCTACCACAAGTTTATTGTTTGTGTAATTGAGGGTGTGCTTCTCTGTAGTGTTTCATGTAGATTTCTGTGAAAGACAGTGAGTATTGATATGGCAAATCATCTGGTAGCTCCACACTTCACTGCCCATATAATAAACTGAGGGGGGAAAAAAAAAAGCACAAGGTTACACACATATACAACACATATGAAATGTGTTTCATCTTACAAGATGGGATATAAGGCATAATGTGTTAGTGTATTTAGATATAAGTGCAAGGTGAATAATTCTTAGCTGGGAATGAAGTTTGAAGCTGTTGTCAGCCCCGTGTTCAGAGGCTGGGGTGGGATCAGTTAGGGTTCCCTGATTTTTTTCCAGAGCTTTTGCAAAGTCTTTTGCAATAGTTAAATATGAGCTTCCTGCTCCTTTCTTTTATTCACAAAAGATACCACTAACTGAACTTTTAGTGCTTGTACAGCACTTTGATGTCAGTTTTAAGTGAAAGTTGCTGCATGTTTACAAGGTTCTGATTTGTTCCCACGAATTGGCCCTGGAGCATCTGAGTTGTATCGGAATGAGGGAAAGCAGAATCTGGTCTGAGGGCACTGGCTGCTATTTCAATAACACCAGTGATCTGCAGAAAACATCAATTAGGCTCATACTTTACTCAGTTCACAATAATTGGTGTTGGTGACACATTGTTATTAAGGGTTTTCAGGATTCAGTTGTTCTCGTGGTTCTAAAAATCAGACAAGAGAGTATTTAGTGGTAGCAGGTGTTAGCAAACTATTATTACTAAGCTCCCTCAGAAACAATTTATGATCTATTTTATAGATCCTACCACACTCATGAATCTAAGCTTCATTCTTGATGCAATTGATCAAACTAAGCCTTGTAAAGGCAATAACAAGGCAGAGGGAGGGGATGTTTCTTAGAAGATTCTTTAAGCAAGTGAGAAAATGAGAAGCAAGAAACAGGATGACACTATGCTGGTTAGTAAACTCAGCTGAATCAATAACCTTATTATTAGGAAAAGGCTAAAATGTCCCACTCCAGGAGCTTTCTGTACAAACACCATTGTAAGTGGGCAAGGATGAAAACTGGAGCTCGTGGGTGTGCACAACGGAGACAGACACAGTGTTTGGGATTTCAGGCCATTCATTATTTACAAAATGCTTGTGGCTGGCAATGTTAATTGCTTCACTTCTGAAGAGAGGGGAGGGCTTGTTGTGTTTTTCAGTTTGAAGAAGCCCCTAACCATGCAGCATTATTTATGTGTTTGCAAGGATGCGAACTTGTCGGTTGATATCCTTATTTTATTTAAAAGCCACAATCATAACAAGCTTATGGAGCAACAGTTGAGATGAATCACAGCTGTTGGGGAGCTGCAGGTGCTCAAAACCCCTGCCACAGCCACACTTGCCGCTTGAAGGGGCTGAGAGAGCCTGCTGACCCCATGGGGTGTCACACCATGGGGCAATGAGCTGGGGTCAGACGTGGTCTCTGCCAGAGCCTTCACAGAGAAAGGGGAGGGGGGTGAGGAGAAAGAACGTGCTGCAGTTGTTTGACAGCCGCTGGTAAATTATGCCTCTTACCTGTAAAGTCTCTAAATCCCCTTTCAGCATCTCACAAAGAACAATAATTGTTTATTGATCTAAACGTTAACAATGTATCGCTTGTTCTTCAATAAGGTCTAGAAATGTAACTCAAGGGCAATAACTGCTTTGGATAAACAACAGACTTGATGGATGTGTGGCTTTTTTTTTTTTTTTTTCTTTCCCCTTCTTTTTCTAAACTATGAGCATACAGTTGAAGCATTTTGTTGTTATCTTGATGTAATCCTTGTAGCTGCATGGGCTTCTGCCTGTCTTCCGAAGAGGCATTTTTCTCAACGGTGTTTAATACTTCCTTATAAATTACTGTTTTAGAGCACAGAAAGGTGCAGAATTGTGTTGAAATTAGTTCTTTTCACCTTTCTGCAGCATCTGTGATTTGTCAGCCGCTCAGATATTATATGGAAAGATAAAAAGCAAAGTGATGCAAGATAAAACCCTCGGCAGCACAAACATCGGCAGAGAAATTTTCCGTACGGGCCCAGCATTGTGTGTGTACTAGGTGGGCACACAGAAACACAATGTGTCTCTTGAATAACAATCAGTCACACTTCGAGAGGAATGTAACAATGGAGAGGTTCATCTTTGTTGATATTTAGTGGATTTTTAAGTGAGTCTATTCTGTTCCACTTCAGGACAGATGTGGTGAGTTTAAAATGAAGGTGGTTGCTGCCTAGCAGAGCAGCAGGCAGGGAATCATCCTGGCCCTCCCTAACGCCACTGACAGCAGTAGGCTGTAAACAAGTTAAAATATAAAACTCTGCTTCGTGCAGAATGAGTGCAAACAAAGCTTCCGAGTGGAAGGGCTTTTTTCCAACTTGGAAGATTTGGAGAGCTGATAAACCCTTGGATATCTCGGTGACAATTAGTTACTTATCTTTCAGTCCTGGAAATGGAGGTTGAAAGTTAAGTAGCCACAAAAAGCTAAACACATCTGGGACATGTCTCAGGTCCGAGCTAGGCAGAAATGACAGAAAATCGTTGGGAACAGAAGACATTAAAAGGTCAGAAATAAATTGTGATCAAGCCCTGTTTGACCAGTTTATCAGTTGGTATTTTGCTCTCCTTTTAAGAATAAAACGGCATTTTCCCTTCTCTGAAGCTGTTTGTGTTAGCATTAAGGATTTACCTACCATCTAAATATGTCATCTTATTTAGATGTGTTTCATACTCAAGAAGGGTCATGTTATTAGAGGAAACTTTGATTCAGGAAAACTTTTAGTGGAAATATCAGTGATAATGTAAGAAATGAGGGGCACAGGACTGGGAAGATGTGACTGCCTTACTTAGTTGCACTATAGTACCTTCTGGAAAGTCCTCCTTTCAAGCTCTGTAAAATTCTGGCCACAAATAAACTAAGGGTAAAGTTCTTCTTGATTTCATTGGAATCTGAGGTCTTTATCCTTTATTATTTCTATCTAACGAAGCAGATATAGCAAAGACTGTAAATTAAAATAAAATATAACTATTTTTTATGAATGTATCTTTTAAACCATTCATATGTGTACCTTTTAGACTTTGACCTTTCTGAAGAATTTCAGTCATTGAACTCATTGCCCTCATCTACCATATTTATATGTTTACAGTTTCTCAGAGGTCAGTTCCAGAAATGGGGAATTTTCCTAGAAATTTTAGGCCATTCCTGTGATTTTGGAAATATTAATTCCCTGTGCTGCTCTAGTCCATGAAGTTCTTGGAGTTGGAGTAGTTTTTACTGAGTCATTAGGGCCTTGGGGTGAGTGCCTAGATGTAACTTTTGATATCTGTACCGTGGTCTGTGATCCATGGCTCTCTTCATGTTCCATTTCCAGCTTCTAACCAGGAGTTAGTCCCTGGCCTTATTCTGCTTACCCTGCCATGCTGGTGGTCAGCAGGATGCACTTTGAGGCTCTGGACAACCAGTCTCTTTTAGGAACAGATCCTTGCCTTTGCTTGTGCCCAATGTACTAACAACAGAGAAGTCACAACTCAGATTTTAGCAGAATCAAATATTTCTCTGTTGCTTTCACTGTCTGAAGGAAAGTTGTTGCTGTCCATTACTTGAAAGATTCTTACCAGAAAACCTCAATCTCCCCTCTCAGGGAAAACTTTTTTCCAGATGTTTTGGTCACATTAGGTATTCAGATGCATTTATAGAGACAGTAGCTGGATATAAACTAGATTGAAAATGAATTTTTTAATCATTATTTCTGGTATTCTAGCTATTTTTTACATTTCACTGTTTAAGGTGCTTTTTTTTTTTTTCCCCCGAGGCTGGAAATTTCTTTCAGCTGCATATCCAATCTCAATTCAGATGGTGTTTTTTTTCTTCACAACTGCAATACTTTGAAAAGAGTTCTAACAAGAAACTTCTTTCTATGCTAATTCATTCAATTTCAAGATTATTTTGCTCTGGAAATTATTCTGATTAAGACATATGCCATAATTTCTCCAGGTGCTCCTCACCACCAACAGCCTAAATATTTAATACACAAAACATTACATAGTTTTGTGAGAAACGCAGGCAGGCTACTGTTTCAAGCACTCTAAATCCATCCTTTGGTTTTGTGCCTCCTGAAATACATGCTGCAGTCTCTTTTAAATAATCTCCAGGAAATATATTGAGACGTAGGCTGTGTGGCTGTGTTTTGTGTGGAACTCACTGGGATTTAGAGGGCTGGTGCTACTTTTTAGGTAGAAGCCTGTAATTTCAGCTCTCCTACAGATAGGTGTAATAACGGGGACTTTAACATTCTGATACATAGTCACCACTAGGGTTTTTTTCAGCCCTGTGCATTGGAACTTTAGTGTGATTCTTGTGGAGTATTTTAATTAATATTTTTATTAAGTCAGCTGGTACTAAAAGTACAAACTCATAAGCATCCAACTATAATTTTATCTCATCAGTTTTATTGCTTTAAAATCACAAAGGAAATTAGTGGACTTGTTTACAAGGGCAAAAACACTGCATATGCTGTGGTTCCTTGTCCCCTTACAGCTTGTCAGTGGGATTGACTGCTGTATTGGAATCCACTGCCAGCTTTGGTCTGTAAAGAAACTCATTGCTAGCTAGAATCCAGCATGGGCCAAAAATCTTTAAGTGCTTAGGATTGAAAATTTCTAAAAGGTAAATGTTTTCTAGGTTCTCTGAAGAGAATTTGTAAATGCTTGCTTCATATTTTTTTGGTTTGGTTTGGGGTTTTCTCTTAAATCCCTGTGTGTTCCTGTATGGATTTGCATATCACTTTGCATGTTGACTTTGCAATATTTGACACTTCTATATTGACTGTCTGGATAACTGTCTTATCAACCAGCTGCAACCAATTGCTGGTGATTCTGCTGTTGTACGTGATGTCAATATGGGATTTTGTGTTTCCTGTAATGGACCTCAATCTGTAGAGCTTGATGTCAACTTCAAATTCATTATGATTTCTCCCAGAAACACTTAAATGCCCAAAGGGTTAAAGTGACTACAGTAAATGTGCAAAAGTACCTCTTTAATGACTGCAGGTACCTTTTATTTGAGTACTTCTGATGTGAAGACAGGAAGGAGGAAGCTTTTTAAATTTGCATGATTGTTTCAAGGGACGATGTCTAGGAGGGAATGTTTTGCTTTACTATGCACTAGAAAATGGTCTCATTCTCTCTTCTGTGTTGCCATTGTCCCTGCTCTCACTTCTGAGTTTCTGTAGCAAAGGAGTCGTCATATCTAAGAGAAATAATTTCAGGGAACACCTTTGAGTGGTGTCTAATGCTGGACATTTTCCAAATTCTAACAACTTGCTTCTGCATAAGTTAAAGCTTTTAATTTAGTGGAGGAGGAGGGTGTCCTATTGCAGAACAATTTCAGAACTCTAAGGATGATGCCTTTGTCGAAGTTAGTTTGTCTTGGAAGAAGCAGAAATATGTTCATTGCACAGGAAAGAGGGGAAAAAAATAAAGAAAAATTTTCAGATTTGGGGTCTAAAAAAGGTTGGAACTACAATCAGCTGAAGAGACAATCAGGGAAGTGACTCAGAGTATCTACTTACTGCTGTTGCTGTCAGCTCTGTTTACAATACATGTAATATTTGAATCCACACTTAGGTGGTAAAGTGAACATTTTATAAGTCCTTGGTATTTTTTAAAACCTGAGCATACTTCCAGGGTTAAGTTTGCAAAGGAAAAGGAATATTTCAGGCCTGTGTCCTGCAATTGCTTTGGCATATGCATAGTTTAATGATAGAAGTTTACAAGCTAAATGAAGAATATTCTGTCACTATTTTTGAGTATCATTAACAACTTCTCACTCCTGCTGTCATTCTGCAAAGCTATTCCAATTTCTTTTTCTCCCCTCTAACTGCATTTGCTGTGGTGCTGTTCCTTAGGCTCAGCTCATCATTTGTGCACAGGTCTTTGTGTTCCAAATTAATTTAATAGTTTAATGCAGGTGAAGCAAGTTCGGGGAAAATGTCAAACAAAAGGAAATGTAAAGTCCCACATCTAGAGAAGAGTAACCTCAAACACTGATACAGGTCGAGGCTTGACTGTCTGAAAAGCAGAAGGTCTGAAGAGGACCTGGGGTCCCTGGTGGACACCAAGCTGACCATGTCCTGGTGATGAACTCTTGCACCAAACCCCAACAGCTTCCTGGGCTGCATGAGGCAGAGCATTGCCAGCAGGTCTTGAGAGGTGATGCCTTCCCTGTGGGGAAAAAACCCACAAGCCATGGGGTAGGTGCAGATATCCAGGTCTCTAGCAAAATGGCAACAGATGTCTTTGCAGCTCAGCTCACTCTGGATGGATGGATCAGGCTGCTTCATTCAGCACCTGCACAGGTGTGTGTTTAGCTGAAGTCTGCTCTCAAACAGATGGTTTGGCCAAGTTCTCATTGTCAAGCACAACAAACTCACTCCAGGATATTTTTGTGAAAGACTGAAGAGTGGAGTCCCACAATCTTTTATGAACAGAAGGCTTTTATTTCTGCTTTTCCACCTTGCTGATGTGGCAACCTGCTAGCCCCTACTATAGAGAGTAGAGGTGTTTAGTTTTCTGTATCAATTAGGATGCCTAACAGCCCTTCTTACATCAGAGGGGTCTTTTCAGCTGAACTCTGTCTTAGCTGGGTGTGATAAGCAGCTGTCAGCACTAAATGCATTGATTTTAAGCTATTCAAATACTAAGTGCAGCTTCCAGAAGTTAGAAAGATGGTCCTTATTCTTCTGAGATTCAAGAAACTGAAATGTAGATTATTGAACTGTATTTGTCAGCTGATGTAAATCTATGAAAAGCAGAAAAGGCAAAAGCTGTGGGACTGGGGCTGTCTCCATACATTCACCCTAGGGCTCTGAAATCACAGAATTTAAGTGCATCTTTCCTTTTTAAGCAACTTTGTGCCAATTCCCAGACAGCAAGGAATGCACAGCATGTGTGACTATGTCCAAAGCTGGAAGCAGGAGTAATTTCTTTAACTGTATTCATATCCAGAGAGATGGGTTTTTGAAAAATAGTAGCTTATTCTAATGAATTGTGTAGGTATGTTTCAATTTGCATAAAAATTACCTATATTATTTTATCCTTGCTGATGGTTCTGTTGAAGAAAACAGAAGGAGAGGGGAAAGATCAAACTATACTGCCAGTTTTACAGCATTGCTGTTATTTAATTCTCTCCTTTGCTGTAAGGTAGCTGTGGAGAATCTGGCTCTCAGAGTAAATTATGCTTTTTCTTCTGTCATCTTTTCATAAGAATTCAGTCCCAAAATGCTTTCCTTATACATAGAAGAAACATAGAGATAATTGCAATGGCAAAAAAATGGGTTAGCAGCAAGAAGAATAAGTTGAGATTTCATCTGAGATATAATGGTAAAATGGACAAGAAAACAATGGATTATTCCGGAACAGAGGAAGCCAAATACCTGGTCTTATTTCTGCTGTTATTTAAGAAGATAGGTAGAAAAACTCTGCCTATTTTTGCATAAGGACTGTAAAATATGATACAGGTTTGCTGTACTAAACGTGACAAAAGATTTTATATACCTTTTTTTCCCCCCATCTCTGATATACTTTTGCCTTCATAATGAAGAATTGTTGTAAATGATAGAGACACAATATGAAAGGTTTGAGTTACAAAATCACGGGTCTATTTTCAAGCAAATATTAGTGCTCATCAGATATTTATTCCATATCTTTCAATAAATTTGCAATTATGATCTCTTAGATCTCTGTTCAAGAGTTTTGAAAATACATTTTTATTTTATATTTCAGTGCCAGCTATATCTAAAGATATGTTAACTTGCAATTTATTGTTCAGCTACTTGCTACCCCTGTATGTTTGGCACCTTTCCACATGGTTGTTCATACGAAACAGAGGAGAGACTAAGTTGGATTTTGAAGCATGGAGTCTTGATTCTTAGTGGATTTTTTCTGAATAAATTTCTTCTGTTTAAAATGTTCTATATTCAAAGAAATGTAACTGTGCTTGCTGTTAATATTTGATTTTTTTCAATATTTAACAGAGAACCATTACAAATGACCAGCCTTTACCTGTGTATGTGCATGTACATCTGTGGAGGGATAGAGATATGTAAACAATGCTAATTATAAGGTTATACAGAATACAAACAACATGTAATTAATTTATCCTGTAACTTTCCTCTTGCAACCTACATGGAGTCCCATGGGCTCCCCTAGAAGTCTCTTTGGATATACATGTTCAGCTGCTCAGACAAAATTGTTTGGCTGGGGTTATTTAATGAGATGAGAGTTCCTTAGCTAAAGTCATCTTTAGATGATTTTAGATGAAAAAAATTAAACTGAAAGAAATTAAATTTAAAAAAATTAAAAAATAGTCCTTAGTTTTACTTTAAGTGTATGATGCCTTCAGATTTTCACTTGGTATTTGAAATCTCATTAATGTATCTTCTTTTTTGTCACATATGCTGCTTCTTCCTTGCCCTTTCTGGCAGTGACCACATCTAGGAGCTAACTGCATAAGCAGCGCTCATTACTTGCTTATTCAAGTATGCAGGATATTCAATTTCAGATTTGTGAATTAAAGAGAGGCAAGATGCCTCCTAGTTCTCCAGGTGATGCTTAAAAGAGCTCAGAATTTTATAGTTCACTAGTTAAGATATCTTTCTGAGGTTAAGCTAATGACTTTTTTTTATACCTTATTAGCTATCTGATGGTGCACTAACAAAAATATATTAAATTTTATTTTAAAAAAAGAAGGTAACTAATGCAGTCACATGAAACATCAGTTAATGCTGAAAGCCCCAAGCAGTGTTGCAGAGCTGCACTCTATGTCTAAATGTAATATATTATGGAAAAAAATAGAATAGTTTTGGTCCACTGTTCCTGTAAGGTTCTTTATCTGTGAGTGATTTATTTTCTTTTTTTTTTTTTTTTTTTTTTTTTTCCCCAAAAAAGCAGGATATGTTTTCCCAGGCTTGATTCCTTGTCCTCAGCAGGGAAATCAAATATACAGAGGAGAAAAAAAAACAAATAAAACAAAAACAAAAAAATAAAAACCAAACAAACAAAACAAAAAACACCCAAAAAAACCCCCCAAAAACCCAACAAAACAAAAAAACCCCACCCAAACCTCAAAAAAAAGACACCAGTTGTAGCTGAGCTACATTAGTCTGACTGCCTTATTTCCCTAGCTTGAGTGCTAGTGATGCAAATTTACCTCTTCTCTCAATTAGAGATAACTGTTTACCCTGTAGTAACATGCAAGGATTCAAGCTTTACATGGTCAAGCATCATGCTCTGTACATTCCCATACAAAAGCACAGAAAGAAAAAAAAATAATCTTGTTCTGCAGAACTTCCTGGATAGATATTATGAGAGATAATTGATATGTCAAAGTAAGAAAGGAAGAATAAGGTGGGAGTGAAATAATTTCTGGAAAAAAAAATATTTTAAGCTGGGGTTGATAGCACATAAACCGCCTTATACCTGTGAGGTGTTCATAGGAAGGAGGAGGGAAAAAAGTGAAAAGCAAGAGAGAATTGCTGTCTCACCAGCAGCTGCAACTTGATTCTGAGCAAAACAGAAATAGGAACAGTGAATATGGTTGTACACATTTAAAAAAGGTGCTGCTGTTCTCCTTCATATTATTCAAATAGTCAGTTTTACCATCCAACCTTTAGCACTGATACTGCTGACAATAGTAGCTATAAAATGGCTAAGCCATAAAATCTCTTACAGTCAGGAAGGAGTTTGCAAAGATAAATGAGGGAGATGGTGCCAGAAATGTATGAGCCAAAACAGTTACTTTGGCAGAAAAATGTGAGCAGATAAAAGTGAAGACATATGGCATTTAGGCCAGAGGGGTGGAAACTGCAGCAGCTGAGACACACAAGAATGAAGATCTGGGTGAAAACCTCCTTCTCCCCTCATTCTGGACAGCCCAATTATTAAATACATTGTGTCTGAGGAATCTTCAAGATCTAGATTATGTTGGGTGAGATCATATGGATGGACAACTAAAAAAAAAGATTATAAGTTGTGTAACTGAGATGGAGAAAAAGCTAGAGTTGTTCTGAATCTCAGGCTGCACTAAAAGAAAGATCCTTAGAGAAATTAAAAATATGAGGCATTATTTTGATTGTGCTGAGGTTGGAGCAAGAAAACATTAGAAAGGAAGGCCAAGATAGGTGTAGAGCAAAGAAGGGATTCACAGTCACCTGGACTTTCTTTTAGGAAATATTACATTAATAAAATATAAAGTGTGTGTCTACTCACAGTTTCAAGATTTTCCCCAATGTCCCTGGTTGCCATGGAGATGAGAGCCTAAGGACTGAAAAATAGTTTGTGGAAATTTAAAATTCTACTCTGTGAAACTAAACGTGGGTTTTGCCTTAAGTACGGAGACTCTTTGGGTCAGAGGAAAGAGCAGTTTTTTGCTTTCAGAGGGAGTTTGACAGTGTCAGGAAAAGTTTTTTCACTAGCAGTAATAAACAGCTAAATTCAGTGAATATCTTTCCTCTTCCCTAGAGGAGAAATTGGATGAAATGGGAGATGAGCTGGTGAGGTTCACCTTCTTTTCTCAGACTGAAATGCTCTGACACACAGAGCAGTGTCAACTAAGCAGGGCAAAACACACTTCAACCTAATGACTAAAGCAAAATGCTCCCTCACCCATCCGTGGCGAGGCCACAGGGATCTATTCCCCCTGTATGCAAATTATATAATCCCTCTCATCGTGTGGCTACGAGGGATGGCATGAAGAGTATTGCTGAGTAAGTATAAAAATGCAGGCATCACATTTGTATGCCTAACACAAAATGAGAAAAACCTGTTTCTCAAGCTATGAGCATGAATCCTCTGTTATTTTCTAAAACATGCCCAGAAAAGCTTACTTACTGCTTTGAAAGCAAAGTGCAGTTCAGGAGATTTCAAAAAGGGAAAAACAATGCCGTTGCTTTTGCTATTACTCTTCCGTTTCCTTCATTTTCTCAGTGTGTTGCTGGAAAGTGCAGACAAGCTTATGATATGTATATCAAAAGAGAACTTTCCCTGTGATGGATGATAGCAGGACAAGGTCAATAGCAGAAGTGATTTAAGCATTTGCTAAGATCTGTTGCATTATTCCACTGTAAAGCCTGCAAGGCAAGAACACACTAAATCTAATAAATACCAAGCCACATTACTCCACTTGTGTCTCTGTGTTCATAAATAGAAATGTTTCTTGGAATTCCAAATTTTAAGATTCCTACCATGCTTTCAGTTGGCTATGATTTTGTGTTTGTTTGAAAGATGCTTAAGAAGTGCTTACAGGTATTTAGGAGTAACCAAACCATTCTGACTACTAGTTTTGAAAAATAATGAAATATAGCTTGTTAGAGCTCAGAAAAATGAAAATAATAGATTTGCTGCTGACTGCTAAATCATATTACCTTTATACTTGTATAAGACAAATAGTATATATTTTTCATTATTTACATAAAATCACTTCTGAGTTGAATATAAAGTTTACATTAAATGATTGACTGAAAATATTGATAACCATAGTAACGAACACTAGCAAAACATGGTCCCTTTGGGACAGTATCACTGTCATGAAGAGATGTAAAATCATGCTAGGAAGAAAGGGAAGGTGGAAGGAACAAAGGGAAAGATGTAAAATAAGGGCACATTTATACACTTTATAACTACCTCCTCAAATGAAACAATGAGGGAGAGGTGGTATGAACAATATTTTCTTGATGAATTATTCCTGCCAGGAAGAGAGTCTTCATGTAGCACAAGCTCCCTATAGTGTACATTTTTTATTCTACAGTCTGTTTACTATAGCACAGCGTTAGTAATAATTGCACTAACAAGTTTTTGTTTCCTGGAGTGACCAAACATGTCTTGGCAGGAATTAAGTGTTTCAGGCAGCACTGCCTGTGACCCTTTCCATGTTCCCATGACACTAGTCAGGAGTAACCAGGACATGGGCATAAATTGCTTGGGTATGTGGGTCTGGAAGAAACTCCCTCTGGACTGTTAATTTCCTAGCAATCAAATCTGCCAGTGTAGGACTTCTTTGTCCTGTTGTTTCAGCAATTCAAAAATTATTGTGCCACTGTGAAATTCCTTTAATAAAGATTTCATAAATATTTAATGCATATTAGGCCTTAAATAGCAAATATTTCTAAGGAATAAATGGTGTTAAATTAAGAAGTATAATTTTCAGTAACTTTTTTTATTAATATTTAGAGAATTTCTTCTCTACCCCTATTTAGCAGACCATTCTGCTTGGGGCTGCTGTTTTAATAGTGCCTCATTCTTGGCCTTGTCATTTAAGTTCCTCATTTAATTTATACATGAAAAATTCAATAGTTTCAATGTTCTAGCTTCTCATTGTTTTAAATTAAAATGGAAAATGTGTCCCTTTGTATACCACTGAATAGCTAAGCCACTTAAGGCAGCTTTAAAGAAATCTTTTTATAAAATGTTTTTTTCTGTCTTCTTCCATAAGATAAAGTGGGCAAGGCAGGTAAGATGACAAACTTTCTTGAACTGAATGTTGAATTTATTAGAAATGTAGCGATCAATAATAAACCAACTTTGCCTTACCTAGGTATCTGCTGGTTTTGCTTTCCTCTAAATTAACCCAGCTCACTGATTTCAGTGGTTTCTTTTTTTTATCAGTTCTCCTCTTGCAGTTTATGGCACAGATTGCTCTGGTGACAGGTTGCAAGGTTTAAAAGATCTCTGCTTTTCACAGTTGTGGCTAATGCTGTTGGGTTATACGAAACCCTCTATTTCTGGCAGTGGGAGTATTGTATCTTAACAGTGCCTGCTGCCTCCAAGTGGGAAGCCTTGGTTTAAGTCCAGTAAAACCAAAGGAAAGAGTGGTGTTAACTTTCTGGAGACTCAGGTCAGAACCTGTGAGAGCAGCAAATCTGTTTGCCTGCAGAGTGCTCAGAAAGCCCTGTCATAGAGGCTGGTTGCAGTTTTTAATTTATTTCCATTCAGAGCTTTAACAAATCAAGTCTGAAAGGCAGAAACTACTTCCCGTTCAAAGTACTAAAATGATGAGCTTCAGTCACATAATCTAGCACTAGATCAGAATCCCTCAGGGAAATATTTACATTTTGTCAGTTTACTCAGAGGAGTGGCTCTGGGGATCTGGAGATATCCTCTGCATATATATTTTAATTTTTTTTTTTTTTTTAACTGCAGGAAACACTGATGCCAGAGCTGAAGCTGGTGATTTAATCATAGGATTGCTAGAGGCTGCAGTATTCTATCTGCTCAGAAATCAATATCTGTACTCTCAGTTATATTAGAGAAATGTTTACTTCTTCACCTGACCGAGATATTAATTTCTCTATGCCGTGTTGTCCGATTTTTTTTTTTTTTTTTTAAGGTAATGATTTGTGGGGAGAGTAGCCTAATTTATTTTGAAATCCTTTAATACTGCCCAATTTTCCCGTTATTGACTGGTTATTTTGTCTGTGTGTACAGCACCATTCACATGCATCAAGATGCTCTGCAAAGAATTTGAATTGCTCTGTATGGAGGAAGCGATGCTCTCTGCTAAAACACAGCCATCAGCAGGGCAGCGTGTAGTAGCAACCTTTGTGTTGCCGGTGCTGCTGATTTCAGCTCGGGAGGTGAATAGGAGAATTCATCTGGTGCACCAGGGGAATTTAAGTAGGTGAAATGCAATTACCCGCGCTGGAATATGATCAGGATACGGGTGCTAAACCCCGGCCCGGTGAAAAGTGCCGGGGGATTTTTAATGACCGTGAGTCAGATAACGCTTTATTTCCCATCCCGAGGACAAAACCTCTATTAGCAGAGTGTCTCCTGCCACTCACCGCGGTGTGAGTTTAATACGGGCCCGCAGGGGGGGAGGGTGTCACCTCCTGTGGCAAGTCGCGGTTCCTGCATCTGCTCCCTGCCCAGAGGAGGGTGACACGGGGGCGGGAGGAAGGTGCGGAGATTTGCCGGCTGTCACGGGAACTCTGTGGCAGGACACGGGCTGAGGGGGATGGCAGGGGCTGCTGCGCTGCCACTTTCTTAGTGGCTGAACGTATCTCCTGCTGGGAGCGTGCTGCAGCATCCAGCTGTCCCCGGAGGACTCCCGTCCACAGGCTGACCTGCCTCCACTTCGTTTTCTTAATGAGAACCGATGAGATCGCGGCTCAAGGTGGTTGGTTACAAAAAGCACATTAAACATGTCAGGGCAGGTGATTCTCCCACTATAGAAATTGGCAGTGCAGGATTAGCTGGTATTGCGTTGGAAACCTATTAACATTTGAAGCAGTTTGAATTAGGGGTCTTGATAGAATTAAAATTACTTTCCTTCTCCTCTGTGAGCGTTGTTGCTGTCTTTGTGTAGCTTGTAATGAGAAGACTTATAAACCAAGGAAGATGTTTTCCAAAGTCCTATGTGGAGCCATATTTCTCTGTCACATTTGCAAGCCTGTATGGATAAAGGAGAAGAAGAAAATGGACAGAGGAAAGAGAAGCCAGTGAGTTTCTGCTTATCAAGCTTAGCAGCACACACTGAAGGGCAGAAGTGGGTAAGTGGGGAGGCACAAAGGTCATGGGAATATGTTTCTTGGGAACAGATGTGCATTGGCAATGTTCAGAACTACACAGGACACGGGTAACAGTATCTTGTTTCTTACACACTCAGCGCAGGGGAATGCAGGTAGAATAACAAGGGAAGGCATCATCTTAGCCAGGGAGCTCGATGCATGTAACTTTTTCTGGGTGGGATTCCCTTTCCTTTTGGTTCCAGGCTGCCAGCCCAGAATTAAAAATGTGTGCTAGGGCCAGAGGCTGAGGATATGCAGCTGTTTTTTCATAGCTGCGTCTAAAAAGTTAGGAACCTTCAATCTGCTTCACTGCTTTGATGAGTGACCCCTAGACAGCTTTATAATAGCAAAGTAAAGAATTACTACTGCTAATTTTAACCTGGTGTGAGTGGAGTGGTACCAGAATTAGTGCAGTATAAGAGGAGATGAAGGCAAAAATCCAGGAGGTGGACAAGTGAAGCCACCTGGATGGTGAGTTTAGGGCAGGAACCTGGGACAGTTTTGAAGTACACAGTGGCCTACTGAGCAGACCCAGAGAGGCAAAATGGAACGGAGAAAAAAACAATGACTAACATCACCTGGGGAAAAAGCGAGTAGTCTCTCAAGAATGTAACCCCTGGGCCTTTCAGCAAAGGCAGATGTGGTGATCTGTAGAGGAAGTGCCAGCAGGGAGAAAATCAGAAGGACCTGAGCACTGGTATCAGGATTTTGACCTAGAAATAGTGAAATAAAATGCAGATTACAGAGAAATATTTCCTGCTGCATGGAAGTAGATGTGTCATTGCATATTTTTCCCTAGGTCAGAGTTTGCTTTAAATTAATGGGGTCAGGCAACATCACATGTGAGCTGTGAAAGAGGGTCAGCATTAAGTGATTATGCATTATTTATAAAAATAGCCTTTGTTTCTCATACTGTATTTCTAGTCTCCTATAGAAATTCAAACACTATAGGTTTGATTTTCATCAGTTCTACTGTTTGTGTTTGTTTTTTTTTAACTTCATAATATTTTAGCTCAAAATATAAAGCTATTCCTTTCAGGACTTGATCTCAGTGTCTCAAATAACTCATCTTCAGGCTTAGATTTTTTACATCTTGATCCTTACACCAGCACAGTACCTATATAATCAAGTGAGTCCCTCTTTGGAATAATATCTGTATGTCTTCTGCTGGTTGAACGTTCAAAAAAAAAAATCCAAATTATTTTTGTCATGCATGTCTTGGTCTTTATCTATGGACATTAAAATATCACTTAACATTACGTACTCACCGTAGCCCTTCACCTGGCACAGCCATCCCCGAGTCATGCCAGCAAAATAATCATTCTTTTTCTCAATATAAAAACTCATCAGCAGACCCATTTCCATTAGGACTCTTTTGTGGCCTCTGGTCAGCTTGTGGACCTTATCTCTGGCAGACAGCAGGACATTTCATGTGATTTTCACCCCTTTCTCCAGCAATGCCCAGGTTGCCTGTATTTCCTATTCCTTTGGCTCCTTCAGGTAATACTTTCTGCATAGCAGGTTCTGTCAGGTGCTCATTTGAGAGGGTCCAATATATATTTATATATATCTCACATCTGCATTCAGGTTTTTTTGGTTCACACATAAAAAAACATTAATCCCTTTATCTAAGTAAAAGTTCATCTGCTGATAATGTCTGCAGTTTTAAAACTCTTGCAGTACATTGCTTAGGGTTACATTTCCTTTAGCTGGTTAAGAAGAAAAGCACTTCTGAGATCATAATAGGGGATTAACTTTTACTGAATATAGCACAGGTATGACAAAGGAGAGTTTTCAAATTTTGTAAGCTCAAATGTATCCTAATTATAAGGGCTATTATAATCTAATTACCATTGTCAATAACCTATCCAAAATACTGAGGGAACTAATATTCACTAATTACTGGCAGTTTGGGTTTCCATGTATCATAGGTTTTGATTTCTTTTTCATGCATCAATAACTTGACTTTGATATTACTAAAAATATAGACAGCAATTCAGTCCTGAAAACACTTCATTTAATTAGAAGCAATAATTCCATTCCATTACATGAAATTATAAAATTTATGTTGACCTTTTAATATACTTTTAAATCTATATAGGGTAGAAAAAGATTTGATGTTAATTTATGCAATCTACCATTAAAAATAAAAAAAAAACCCATGTAGTCCAGAAATGTCACCTTGTCAAATATTCTGTAATGTATTTTATGGTGCCTTCTAAATAAAAATAATTAAAAGGAGTTCATGAAATAGGAGCAATTCAGAGAGAGAGAGATTTCCTAAAATCCATAACGCTAAGTCTACTGTTAACTCGAACAGTACAGATCTTCTGAGAAAAAAGGGGAAAGAATTATGTTTTAGTTTATAACAAAATCCAGAGGAGAAATGAAATGTCAGACAGGCATCACATTTTAAGTAACAAGTGAACAAGTCAATATTTGCCCTACATTATAAAAATGGAGTTAACCACCTTCTATGCACAGATCTGGGAAAATAAATATCTCAAAATTTGCATCAAAGGAAACATTGCTCCTTCATTTTAATCATGAATGAGCTTGAAAAGTAGCTGTATTTATTTAAACAGATGTTCCTTTCAATGTACCTTTTTTAGTATAAAAAATGATTTATGGGCCTTTTTTAAAAAAAGAGTTACTTCAGTTGTTTTAATATTGTAAGTAAAAATAACTTAATAATATTGGATAAACAAAAATAAGCAGCATAACGAGACACCTCTATTTCCACTGTTTCCAAGCACGGATGAATAGAACAAATGATTTGTCAATTAGATCAATATCACTTGCTGTATCTAAAACCAGGAACATGTGAAAAGAGTGTAATACTTTCAGGCAATTTTTTTTTCTTCTATGCTAGCCTATAGTTTCCACTTCATTCCTGTAATACCACTGTAGACTGAAAAGGTCCTCTGCCTGAACATCTGGCAAGCAATTTGCAAGCCATTTTCTATTCATGAATTATTTTCATGCCTGCAAAAGAGAGATCCCCCAGAACATGGCATGGCATGGCATATAGACTCTGCCTTGTGCAGTTAAACCCACGTAGACTGGGAGATCCACCAGTGGTGGACTCGCTTGAATAATTATGATAAAAAAGAGGCTGCAGAAGATCACTGTGCAGGTGATGCTTTGGAGTGTGTGTGATCAGTGCTCTATTTTTTCTCTCTCTTTTTTAGCTGTTTTATAACAAAATGACTGAGTTAGCCCAAAGCTTTTTACAACTGCTCTCTCCTCCAATGACTAAGTCACTTGCTCATCTTTTGGTAGCCCTCTGACCTTTACATCCCTTGCCCAATCAAAATCATTCTACTGGCTAGTCTTCATGTAAGATGGATTGTCAGAAGATGAGAGGCCTTTATTTGCATTAATGAGGCTGACAAAGACCCAGCAACACAGAGGTAGCAGAAAAGGAATTTATTCTTTTGCATCCATTGCACCACTAAAGCTGATGTTGTTGTAGGATATTCAGACCTTCTTAGAGCAGCTCTTTGGTTAAATGTCACGTTATCCTTGGGAAATATGTGGCTCAAATTTTAACTTTCATTGCAATCTGTGATTTTGGCCACAGGGAAATTTCATTTGCTAGTTCCCTCCTGGACAGCAAGAAGGCATCTTGACTTTCTTGTCCTGGGAATGCAATGCTTTTCACTGCATTTCACACTGAGTGAGTCCATCTCTCCCAACAGTAAGACAGGCTAAGACCTTGTGTTATAAACATTTAGCCCAACTTCTTCACATAGGATGTCTGAGCTGAAGAAACAGAAATTATTTTCCTCTCCCCCTTAAAATCTTGAAGGAGGCAGAATCCCAGATTGCACAGGAAATACCTTGTATCTAAAGGTCAGGAAGGAGTGAGAAAATAATGACCAGAATTGACAGAACCTTAATATGTAAGAAGATGCTTTGTTTTCCTTGTAGGCTGTAACTTTATACATGTAGCATATATAACTTTAGTGTATAGATATAAATATATATATGCTACATATTGAGTAATTTACATATATACAGATAAGCTGTGTATGTTATATATGTAGTTAGGAGTAGATCAAGAACTAATATGCTTTAGAGTTATTATTTTATTTCTGGTGGTGCTTACCACTCTTTATGCCAAACTGGCACTCAAAATGTGTTACACAATATCTAAACACAGACAACAGGTCAATTCCTTTCCTGGCAATTACATATTCCAGACAGAGCCATACTTTCTAATTTTTGCCTAGAGCTAGAGAAGTTCTCTTATTTGTTCATGTCAGTGGCAAAGCTGCCACTTCAGTGGGATCAGAGTCTGATCCTGCTGCCCAGAGCAGAACACATGAAAATAAATGAACTGTCTGAACAGTAAGCAATGTGCAGACCTTCTTGGATTTCTACATACATGATCCTCTGGCTTAAAATAGGCAATTCTCCATTGCAAAGAACATTAGGTCTGTAGAGTGGGGATCTGGACAAATGGGTGATATGATCATTCTTGCCTGTTATCCTCTTGAACTATTATGCAAGTCCTTTTTTTTAAATCAACCTTTCTATAATCTTATTTTCTACTTCTATGCATTCAGCTTGAATTTTTCTGTCAAGTTGGAGTTTTTCCATCCTGGCTGGAGCTGAATGAGCATGAAATGGTGCCACCAAAATGTTATGTGATATGTGCCCACCTGAATGGTGAGACTATGGCAGGAGCTGCAGCACTTCATTCACTCCTCTCTCCTCAAATATAACCTTTTAGCATGTCATCTTCAGGCTGAGGGTTTTGGAAATAAGGACACATGAAGATTTCAGCCTTTTTGACGGTGAGGTTGGAGCAAATGTTATGTTCTTTTTCCTCACTTTAAAACTCGTGGAAGTGAATAACTTCCATGCTTTGAAACATGAGATCCACCTTTGCTGGAAAGGAGAATTTGATGGCTTGTACCTGATGTGCAGTCTTTGTTGACTGCATGGAAATTCAGGTTGACTTCGAAATGGCTGCAAAACTGTCTGCAAAATGGTTGCAATGAATAAAATTCACCAAAATTGATGAGGTTTTGCAGCTCTGTTTCTGGACTTTGAAGCCATAGTTAGGTGGAAAGTTGAGGTGAAAAGAAGTATCCTTTTTTTTTTTTTTTTGGTCATTTTTCTCTCAATTCTAGTTCTGGGCTCTTGCTTTTATGTCCTGCTCTGGTTGGATATATGTCAAAGAAGGAAACTGTCCTTCCTATGCACTAAATTGCTCCCTTGACTTTTACAGTCCTGACAGCACCAAGGAGAGATGCTAACTGGTCTGGATGCTGTGAGGGTAACAATTTTGAAGGATAGAGGGCCAAGATTTGGGAAGTTGACCAAAGAGAATAGCAAAAACCTGTGGGTGTGAGGGAGACTGTAGACCTACAGGGAGGAAGACTGATGCTACCAGCAGGCAAAAGAAATCACAGGGACGCCAACACCAGGTGAGGAGACAGAGGTATGGGGAATTGATTTTGACTTGTATCGCAGGGGGTAAATGGATATGGCAAGATAGGATACCTGGGTTTAGGTGAACAAAATTACTCCTCAGGAGCCACTTGACGTTTTGTTTTGCCTTTTTCCTTTTCCTTGTTGCACAAACGATTGTGTTTTTGTTTGCCTCCCACCACTCACCCTCCCTATTTCAGAGATTAAAATGTGGAACTTTTTGTTCTGGAAATAAGCTAGTTTTAGAAGGGAAGGTTGTGTATGGAGAAGATTGTGTATTACAATGTTGTTTATGTGAATAATTTGGAAGATGTACTGTGAAAAGGTTTGTATCTGCAGGACTTGCATTCTGAAGCGATTGAAAGGTGCCAGGGAGAATGCACTTCTCTTTCTTCCTCCCTCACGGAGTCCTTGTGTGATGCTAATCAGAGCAGATTTATAGAGTGCATAGTAAATAAAGCCTGAACAAAAGGACTTATACTGAGGAGAAGTAAAAAAAGTTGACTACTTGTTATGAAGAGTAAAGTACTCTAAAGTACTATTGTGCACTCTGAATGGCATTGGTATAGTAGGGAAAAGGAAAATCGTAGAGTTAAAGCCAGCCTGTAAGCACAGTCATAGCATGCCGATTTAAAGTTTCCATTTAAAGATCCTGAGGCAATTGCAAATGGTGTTTTCCTGTTTTTTTTTTTTTTTTTTTTAAACTTGATTTTTGAAATATTAATATTCTTTAGAGAAGGGGATTTTTTTTTTCACTCAGTATGATTGTGTCTGTGGTGATGCATAAGCATACCCTTCTGACCACAACAACTCACCTCAGAGATCTTTGAAGAAAACTTGGCAAAGAGACCTAAGGTCAAAGCCCAGTATGAAGCTGTTATTCCCAGCCTCGCAGTAAACACAAAATTACTGGCCTGCCTGAATAAGAAAATTGCTATTTTACCAGTGGTTGATTTGCTGTGTGGATAGATCTCTTTAGCTTAAGAACTTTCTGTTTAAGTAATCTTGGAGCAATTTATTTTTGTTTCTAGCTAAGCCTGAACAGTAAATGTATAGGGTAAAATATCTGTGCAGTGAAACTAAACATTTGAAAGTCAAGGTGGTTATATTTACTAAATTACAAGAGGCCAGGGGTTATCTGGTAAGACTGCAGACAGTAAATGAGGGATACTAAAAAAAGATTAATTACATACGTTGAAACACTATATCAATGAAAATTACACAATGAACTTGTTTACTACAGCAATTCAGTTTCATTCCCAGCTGGTGTGTAAATACAATAAAAACGTTTATATGTTGTTTGGTTAAATATATTAGCAAAGAAGATAATTGTTTCTTCTTCAATTTATTAGAAGACAAAGAAGGAACAAGTGAGCTGGGATAGGCAATGCAGTGACAAAGGATATGCCTTCTTTGCATCAGTCTTTACCTGGGGCAAAATTGATTTTCATGCCTCTGACATATCCAGTGTCCAATGTCTCTGGAAATGTAGATGACTAATAGAGGAAGACCAGGCAAGGGATAGCTTAAGTAAACAGGCGAAGCACAAGCCTGTGGGACTGGATATGTTCAAGTATGCTGAGGGAACAGTCTGAACTCACTACAAGGCTGCTTTCTGTTATCTCTGAGAGGTTGTAGCCATTTGACGATGCCCCAAATTACTAGAAAACAGCAAATCAATCTACAGACATTAAAAGCAAGGGGAAGGATTCTGAGAACTATAGGGCAGTGAGTCCACCTTTGTCCCTGAATAAGGTTATGGAGCAAATTCTATTGATTTACTGTTTATAGGGACACACACACACAAAAAAAAAAAACAAACCAGCATGGTGATTGTAGTGGCTACTTTGCATTCACTATGGGAAAATTGTGTCTGACCAAACTCTGATTGCCTTCAGGGATGAGATGACTGGCTAGGTGGGTGAGAGGAGAGCAGAGGATGTTGTTCATTCTGATGGCAACAGAGCCTTGGCCACGGTCTCCCATAGTAGTATTTCCGCAGCCAAAGTGGTAAAAATAGGCTGGACAGATGGAAAACTTGCTGTGCTGCCAAAAGATTATGATCAGTGGTGTGGAGTCCAACTGGCATGTAATTATTAGTGGCATTCCTCAGCAGATGATACAGGGGCAAATGCTGATTAATGTCTCTATTAATGAGTGGAGTGGTGGGAATGATGATAAATCCTCATTGAGATTGCAGATGACACCAATGCAGGGACCAACGAGTAAGTTGGAGGGAAGGACTGTCATCCAGAGATAGTTCAATAACCTCGAGAAACGGGCTGACAGAAATGTCATGGAGCTCAATAGTGGCAGACTGAAGAACATAAGGCTAGGGGAAGATCTAAATGTCACTTTCAACTTCTTTAAAAGGATTTATAGAGAAGATGGAGCTAGACTTCTGTCAGACTTTCACAGAAAAAGGGCAAGAGGCAATGAACAGAGGCTGCAGGAGGGAAGATTGTAATTAGATCTAAGATAAAAAATTCCTCACTGTGAGAATGGTTAAACAGTGGACCTCGTTGCCCAAAGAGTTTTGGATTTCCCATTTCCAGAAAAAACTACATTTAATTTATCCCGTCATTGAGATGGGAGTTGGATACAGATGACTTACAAAGTCTTTCCAACCTGACATATTTAATAATACTGTGAAGAGGAGACTGGTGATCACAGAATTCTAGGATCCAAGTTTATAATGTCAGAAAAGGCCTGTTAGATGGTCAAGTCTATCATTTACCAATAAAAAAAAAAAAAATAAAAGAAAATATATAATTGCTTGATACAGACATAGAGGAGGTGTCAGTTGGACTTTACTGTTGGTGTGAATGAGGGCCAGGAACCAGCACAATTACTGTCCTCCAAAAAACATTGTAGTGTCTTTTGACACTACACTTTCAATCTTTGAAAGACAAATTGTAGCAAAGCAGCACACATAGCTTAGCTTTATTTGCAGCATAACTGAGGATGGAGCTCACCCTAATTTGTGTCCTGCAGATAAAATAGAATCTGGACCTTTGGAAGGACTTGGATAGGAAGTATCACTAACTCATTCACTGGCTGGAAACTCCACAAGTTTATGAGTGACTCCTGTCGTTGAAACTTCTCAAATCTTCTGTCCTGGAACACATTTTTTGTGAGGATCACAGTTAGCTCTAAAGATACATTGGAGCGACTCTCGTTCTAAGTAGTAGTTAACCAATATGTAGTCATGCTGACTTTGATCAGATATGGACAGTTTCTTACATCTGACAGTTATCTTCTGAAGAGCTTAATGCTAATCTCCTATATGCTATTCATGTCAGTGATGAAGGTTTCCTTGTCGTAGACAGGTGTAAGAAAGTCAGAGTTTTAAAATCTGTTTCAGGTGTTAGTAAAACTGTGCTTATCCTCAGGAAAGGGGAAAAACTTGAATCATTTCAAAGAATTTAGGATGCATTTTTAATTATGCTGAAAATTTTGTTTCATGCTGTGACAGACTCATTGTGATTTTGAAATGATTTCCTTTACCTCACTGTACGTGAGAGCACTTATTTCTTCCTCTTTTAACTCTTGTGACACCAGTTTTCAAACCAGTGCGTGCAATTGAAATGTAGATGTATGGAGAACATTCTGGCAGATAAGCACATCTTCAGGAGCCAAAATATGCCAGTATAGACCTACTTCATGCTGTGCTGAGGAGTGATTCGGGGTTTGGTATCTTGATTGATGTTGCTATCACCCTTGATTTCTGTATTCTGTATGGACATGCAGACCAAACATTACCTCCTGCTCTTAGTCTGGTTAACCATCTCCTTGACTCCCTGAAGGATGAAGCTGCCCTGCTGATTGTTAGCAGTGTGCACTTGGCAGTGTGGCTTTATATAAGTTTGTGCATTAATATTGTCCACTTGGGGTTAACATATGTAAGGTTTTTTCCAGGCTCTGAAGCAAAATCAGACAGGGAGCTAATAGATGATAATTTTGCAGTAATGTGTATTTATGGGGATTTGTCCCTTAGCATCACTCTTGAGGGTGTGCCATGAGACATGAATATCAATGTGCAGTTGCAAAAAAAGTTAATTTAGATGCTACATTAATAAAAATTTCTTGTTTATGCCAATGCTATAGTATTATAGGTCAATACTGCATAAAGTCTTTGGCTGTACATACACGAACTTGCACTATAAAATGAAGTTAGAGTGAAATACATTATTTTTAATTTTTTTCCTTCAAAAAATAAAGATCTATTTATTTGAATAATTTTTGAGACAATTCAACACATGAAGCAAACACCTGTATACATTTTCTTTCTGGCAGTACGGCTTTAAGCCTAAGGAATTCATAAATTACTTTTTTTTTTTTTTTTTTTAAAGACTTGTTTCTATCATGTCTTGCCTTGATTCTACTCACTTTGCAGAGATGAAAATCAATGCTCTAAATCTTTGGGATTTTGTTGGGTTTGGTTTTAAAGGGATGTTTTAACTGTGATAATCACAAAAATAACTAAAGAAGGAGGATTTATGTTGAAAGTTTCCCTTTAAAAGTCAAGCATGACTGCAGAAAATTGATCATTCAGTCTGTACACATTATATGGGCGTTGGAAAGCGAATCTTAATTTTCGAACATTTTTGTTAGGATTATTGAGATCTTTTCTTTCCAAGATGGATGCAGGACACTCCATGGCTCAGGAAACAGGTAATGTAATACTGAGTTTATTATTACACAATTCACAGCCTCAGATTCGACGCAGGGATGACTGGAAGTCATTACATCTGACAACTGCTCCATAAATTTACGTCAAAGGGAGTGATGCTTCCAGTCTGGTTTGTTAAGGGCATCCGTCTGCCTAATAAAATCATCTCTAATATTGGTTCAGAATTCAAAGACTAAACAGGCTCACAAAACAACCATTCAGGGAAAGACTCGAGAGGGCAGTGGGGTTGAGCAAATAAACACTCGCATTCCTCACTCCTCCCCGGAGCTTTGATCCACAGACCTCAGCCACTCTTGGTAAACAAACCAAAGGCAGTTTGCTGGGCTGCTTTTCCTTGAGAGAGTCCGTGATATTTCCTCACAAATATAAAGATGTTGCATTCAATCACCGATGCCGAGTGTGAGGTTGGAACTGGGGATCCGTCTCTCCCAGAAGCAATAATTTTCTGATTTAGAACTTAAAACATTTTCCTGAATCTCATGAAAAAGTTTTTCAATCCCGCGTTCCCACTGTTGCAATTTAGGGTTTATAGGATTACATCTTCGGTGTGAGGCAATCATTACTTCCCTGTTTCAGTGGAAAACAAGGCACCTGACAAGCTGTTGAAGCCAAATCTTTTAGTACACATCCCATGTCTTTTGCTCTCTAAATAAACCAGCATAAAAGTGACCAGTGTATAGATATGAGCAGACAAATAACTAGCACAAGCCAATTTTAATGCAAGCATGTTACAAATAGGTATGAAATTCAGGAATTTAGGTCAGCTTAATTCCATAACTAGAAAATTATCTAGTTTTGTTTCATTTCCCACTAACATAAGCAAAAAAAGAAGATTTTTGTTTTTCCTGTCAGTCACAGTCTGTGCAAATTTATCAGTATTTCAGAAACTTATTTTTTGAAAATGACATGAAGTTTTTTCCTTGTAAACTCAGGCTTTTTTTTTGGTGTTTGTTTGTGTCTTTGGTTGGTTGGTTGGTTGGTTGTTTTTTTTTTTCCCTTTGCACTGCATTTCCAAGTGAGATTAAACCTCTTATAGCATCAATTGATTGTATCCAAAAGTAATTTCATGTAGCAGCTATAGGCCAGTGACTATTCAGCATTTCTTTGAGCAGGCCTGACAGGTGTGCAGGTGGTGGTTGCCCTACTAAGTTGCATCTTCTTAAGTCAGTTTTCCTGCTGGTGTAAACTGATGCCACTCTGTGTAATTCAAAGGCCATGCCTGAATTTAGCTGCAGATGCATTATATCAGAATAGCACATACCGAATATGTGTTCTAGGCATATTCAGGCCATGTAATCAAAAGCTGAGGCAAGACCTAAATATGAAATCTGCAGTCCAGCATCTTCTTAAGCGAGGAAGAAAATGGTAATGTGGAATTCAAAAATATGTATTGTGGGTTTGGGGATACCTCAGTGTAAGTGTAGTAAAACTCAAATGCTAGGTTTGATTTTCCTTGTCTCCTTATGTCCCCATTTTCCTGTTGCCATGCCATCCTCAGCTTTATTAGGATGCCTGTTTATACGGACATTCTTTCAACCTGATCAAGGAATTGATTTGGGCTAATAAAAAAAGCAGTCAGGGAAGGTATTTCATTTTTTAAGAGAGAATCCTAATCAGAAATGTAGCACAGACTAGAAAACGATAGTGCCAGCACAGTAGAAAGCAAAGTGCACCATAAGAGAGGAGAAGGAATAGTTTAAGCTGCTGTTGCCACTGAACACTTCACATTTGAAACAATAAAGGAGTTCTAATAAACACACAAGTACTTCACTGTGCTTTTTTCAACGAGATACCAACAGCTGCCCACCAGAGTGCAACAAGTGTCAAAGGAAAAACAAGTAGCTTTACTTATCAGAGATTCAAATTAAGTGGGAAAACTGAGTTGTTAGGAGCCTATTGGTTTAATTAAACAGCAGCTACACAATATCTTAGAGATGCTGTTTCTAAAGTTTCAGTGTGTGAGTCGAGAATTTGACTCATAATCTGACACGAAATAAAAAGCAAAGGATATGAGAAAGTGTCAGACCAGAGGGAGCAGATTTGCTGGCTGTCACCTTGATACCTTTTTTGGCAGGCAATGCAGGTTAAAGGATAAAGGATTTTAAGCAGCCAAGAGGGTGCACAAGTAAACCAGGGTCAATATCACAGGAGGAAATAAAAGACGTGATCTGCCCCAGAGTCTAACACATAAAATTGAATAAGCTGTCAGCTTTATGTAACTATTTACCCTAGGGTGGAAATTAGTAGTTACCTTAGCAACACTAGTATCACCTGAGACATAGCCATGCTGACTCTGATTTACAGAGATGCATTCACTTTGACAATGTATTAAATAATCTTCCTGAATGTTTTACTGTATTTTTATGACGAATGAGACACAGTGAAACTGAGAAAAATATTTTCTCCAGATTTCGGAATACTAACTGCTGGTCAGACCCTTACCTGGCATAAATCTATAAGACTTCATTTGCCAATGAAATGATGTTGATTTATTGCAATGGAAGAACCAGCTCATCATTTTGAGCAATGCCATGGTTTATTACCAGTCACTCTTTTTACTTGTCAGCTATGAGAGGGTTTGATTTTGTAATATCGTGGTCATGAAAATGGTTAACAACCCTCAGTGCTGCCAGATCTACTGGGGTAATTGAAATGTGCCTTTACCACTCAATTGAGGGTTGCCTTAGATTCCTTTCTGCCACAGAATGCTTCAAACATTAAGGACACAGCAAAGAAGTGATTACTGAAAGGACAGCTTTTTATCAGGCAAGTTCTGAGTTTGGTCCTGTGATACTGCATGGTTCATATTACATGCTAGTTGATTTATTTAATCCAATAATGTTGTCAGCGGCCTGAGCTTCCTTATACACGTACCACACAACCATCTCATCTTCAAAGTTGTTATAAAGTATATTAAACTTTATTTTAAATACTTCAAGCAAGAGTGAGTTTGGTGTCTCACAGGCTAAATTGTTATTAGCTCTCAATACATGGAAACTGCTCCTTATTTGGATGCTAAATTTACTACATTTTTAGCTATTTTATCTCATGTATTGTGAGTGAATTCTGATACTGCAGATATTCAGGTTAGCCTAAGGTATAGGTACTCTGCACGCTCTGGAAATGGTTATCCTTCTTCTTCTCCATTGTAAACAAACCAGGTTGAATTTATGGCATGCCTTTTTCAGTTATTTTGGGGATCTTCATAGAACTCTACTAAAATCTCACCTTGAAGCACAGGCACCAAATGGTGGAACCTCCTACCACCTGTGGACATCTTGTCCTCAGAGGCAAAAATACGTTCCTAATGTTGTTTTACTTTTCTATGCCTCCCAGGTTCTACAGCTTGTTGGGTGTGAGGAAGCCAGGTATTGATTTTCATTTTGTTTTTCTCCAGTTATATACTCTTTTATCACCCAGAAGTCTTGTCCTGTCAGTTTTGAGAACTTGTTCTTTTGGCCAGGATTTCCAGGCACGTGTCGGGCCCATTCTGAAGGGAGGGTTTCAGCCATGATGGAATTGGATTATGAGCTATATGCAGAAATGCAGTCATGACAGCTACCACATGCATAAAAATCTGAGGGATGTGCAGGGGATACGTGTTGTGGATGGGAAAAAAAAAGACTCAACAGACTTTCCTTGGAGCAAGTTTTCTGCAGCAAATTCTGGTGCACTTAAGGGACATACTTTGGAAAGGTTTATCTTTATTCTTCTCCATAATAAACAAACTAGATTGAATTTGTGGTACATCTTTCTCAGTTATTTTGGGGATCGTCTTAGAACTCTACTAAAATCCCACTTCATTCTTTTGTTACCAAGTGTATTTCCTTGTGTTTTACGTTATTAATACACACTGTTTTTTTAATAACATCCTAAGAACTCAGTTCATGCCTTTCTGTGGCAGAAAATTGGAGGAGGGGTATTATTACTTACTACACTATAACCTTCACGCTTTCTGCAGACATCACTAGGCATCACCTAGTCTGCTGATAAAATTATTCACTAATTTTGGAGGATAGATTTATGCTTGCTAAACTTTGCTAATAATGTGTTTACATTGTATAACCAATTATGATTTTTAGAGATCTGCCAGTGATTCAGCTCTTATTCCACTTATTGTGCCTTGTTAATCTTTTGTTAAAAATCTTGCCAAGAAGAAGCTAGAAAGAACTTAAATGCATTTAGGAAATGTTGTTATATTCCATTGTTGGCATTGTCATCTAAACTAGGCATGTTATCATGCCCAGAAAGAGATAACAGAACTGTATCTTTAAATAAGAACCATGTCTCATGACTAGCATTAAATTTTCTGGGTTTGATGCCATAGAATCTTGGGGAACTGGCTTTTATTTTTTGTGTAAGGTTTGAATCGAGACAGTGTTTGTTTAGTACCCCCAGCAATCTCTTTGTCAGAAACCTTTTCTAATTTCAAAATTTGATCTTGACTTTTTAAATCCTTTAAAACTTTTTCATATTGATTCACATCTTTGATTCAAGCCAAGGTTCCTTGTTTGCAGGATGAACTCTTCAAAACTCTTCAGAAATTCTTCAATTTCCTTGAAAATATGGACTCCAGTGAGATTAAAGCATAGTACTTTTAAAACAGATACTGCTACTGTATCATATTCTCTCATTATATTAATGATTTTTTCCATCCCTGTATTAGACTTGGTGTTCTTGCCATAACAATTTATTACACATGGAAACCTCCTCTTGCTTTGTACCAATTACGATTGAAAATCGAGAGGTGTGTATTTATTTACCACTACTTCTGATTTTTCTGTCTATGTTAATAAGGGCCTACTTTGTCATGAATGGATTTTTTCTCTTCCTCATATACAAAAGCCATATCTTTTTCTTTGTTTCATGTTGGTTACAGGTTTTGTTTCTGATTTTTACCTAGGGCTGTAAACTTGGTTATTGTCTTCTAAAATTAAGGGTTTAAAATTAACTTTATGTTAATATAGCAAAAGAAAGTGAAATATATTTTCAAATTACTGGATTAATTTGTGGCCAATATAATTTTGTCAAAAAAAATGATTGATCAAATATTTAATATCTGTATTTTCAGCAGGAATTTGACTTTTAACTAATTAAAATTCTCATGGAATTAACCTGCTCAGTCTGGGGTGGAGGAGGGTGTTAGTAATTTCCAGGGTTTTGGTATTTTTTTTTTGGTTTATACCTGCCTGTTATTTTCCTTCATACACTTTTCAGTTTATTTTGCATACATTGTCATCTTTTGATATGAAATCAGTATTTGTTTAGCTTTTTTCTTATACTTCATATTTCTATTCATTGAGAATATCTAAATGAGCTCCCTGGTCCTGTATGGAACTTCAGTGATTTGTGGTTTTTAATTAAGTGTTCAAAAGACTACTACTGATGTGAAGCATAACCCTGGAGAAACAGTGGGAACAGGTGAATATCCATTTCGCTTGTCTCACCAAACATATGGAAGAAAAGATTATTTAAATATGCCTGTTTGGGAGCTGGCTCCTGGCATTAGAGGTCTGCTCTGTATTCCTTCCATCATAAGCTATTTGTAGTGCTTGTGAAATGCATGGGGCAGACCAATTCCCAGATTTGTTACTGTGCCACTGAAACACTTGTGAGTTTTGGTGGTGCTGGTGCTGGTGTTTGTGGCTCTGCTTTAGCTCATCAATTTTTCTCTCCTCTGTATGTACAATCATGCTGCTCACCAAGTAGTTTTCCATTCAAAAGTCATCCTGGACCAGCCATTTACCAAATATTATTCTTGCACTCTTCATGCTTTCTGCAGCACTCAGGAGCTCATCTCACTGAGGAGCTTTGTCATTGCTTGAACTAGACCTTAATGATTTATGTGTTCTATAAAATGCTTGTTTGTTTTCATTTCAGTAAATTTAGTGTGAGAAAGTCTGAACAGGTGGGCATAGAGTAGAAAATTCTCTTTAGCTGAAATATTTCCACTGTAGAAACAGGCTTCAAGGTGCACAACTGAATAGTCTTGAGCTCACCCTCCTCCAGCACCTTCTTGTGGAACAGTTGACTGGACACTTTGACTCCTCTGTTTCCATTGCTAGAGCTACCAAAAATTCTCTTTCCTAGCAAGCCAGACTCCAAATCAGCCACCATGTATTAAAGGTGTCAGGAGTTAAGGACAGACTTCCTAAAAACACAGGGAGCTTGCAAGCAAATGTTAAGCTGGAAGGTTGGGGGGGAGGAGAAAGGGTTCAGTTTGACAGATGAAACGTGGTTTTAATTGCTTTGAGAGCTGCAGAAGTGTCCAGAGAATGGATGATCCTGTGAATTCCAGGGTGTCTTGCCCTGCAGTGTTGCAGGGGCATAGTACAGGTGCATGAAACAAGGAAGATCACGGGTAAAATAGAGAAGTATAACAGCTCTAGAAAACAAAAAGAAAAACGTTAGAAATAGGTTTTTCTACTTGTAAACACATGGATAACAATACAGTTTGACATCTGAAAATAAAGGTTAAAATCAACTCCTTAGGTGCAAAGGAAGAAAAGCAAACATTTTTTGCATATATTTTTGGATCCTGTGGATTTCTTCTATAACAGTTCCCTTGGAATTGCTTCTTTCCTGATAGGAGGAACTAATCTTTATGTACAGGAGCAGTGCCTGAAGAAATCATTAGGGCAATGAATATTTCAGAATGAGCATGGGGAGCACTTCAGGGAGAAAGGCATATCAGCAGGAAACCTGTTCTGAAGAAGTTTATGGCATTTTAAATCATTTCCTGGCCTCTTTTTTGCGTGTCAGAAGATCATTATATTGGCAACATGCATGCATCACAGTTTTGAAAGCTGGATTTTTCCCTGCTACAAGGGGAGAGGGTTAACAATAGCGGTGCAAGAACTGTGTTATATTTCTTAATTTATTTGCTGCAATAGTGCTTGGATTCTGCTTTTATTGTTTGTTGGTACTTTTTTTGATGGGAGTCGTGAATGACCAAAGAATCAGCTTAAAAAGCTAATCCTTGTCAATCCATGAATATGTGGGGTGAGAATATGATACTGGACACAGTGAGAGGTGGAAGTTTGTATCTTGCTGCTGATTCCACTCTTATCCCCTCTGCAGTGACATGTTTCTGGAAAGAACACTGGCTCCTGCTCTGCCTGAGTTCCCATAGAAGTGAAAAGAGATGCTGTCACCAGAACAAACATGTGCATTGTCTCTGTGTAAGGTAGGGGCTCAGAGTTCCTGCTGATTATTCCTTTTGTCCTCAGGATCAAGCACAAGTTTATGGGGGTTTTTACCTCTTGGTTTTCCTAGTTAGTGAGGAAGAAAGGAGGAAACCTCAGTTTTCCTGCTGGGGGCTGCCTGTTCCATGCCACCATGAACAGCAGGCTTTGTTTCATTTTGGTCACCCCAGAGTTCTGTGCCTGCTCTGGGGGACAAGGGCTCACAGACAGACCCCCAAGTCTCGCTGCCCAACAGTGACAATGAAGAGAGTGCCTATTTGGTGGATTGTGTTGAATTTACAAAACTGTGCCAAGCCTGGTTGGGATGGAGTTGATTTTCTCCATAGCAGCCTCTGTGAGGCTTTACTTCTGAAACTGTCTTTCTCTCAACCTATGAGTATTCAGCATTTGTTCTTGGACTTCTCCCCCCATCCCACTGGAGGTGTGGAAAGGGGTGAATGGTTGGAGGCTTTGCTGCTGGTCAGAGTCAACCCACCACAAAGGCAGGATATTTCCAGACAGGTGGCCTCAGGAAGACAGCAGCTCCCAGCTTCTGCTAAGTTAGAAACCTCTGCTTCATGTGTAGATAATATACTTGTCACAGCTCAAGGCAGCTTGTGTCACAGATCAGGAGCTCCACAGCACAAGGAGCCTCTCATTACAGGGAATGGAGAGAGAAACTGTCTTGAGATGAAACCTCACTAAAAAGGTTTTAAAACAAATTTAAAAAATGAATAGGAATGAATTGCCGGGGCCAGGTGTCATTCACCCATGAATATGAAACTGGTGAACTGTGGTTTGAAATATATTCTTTGTATCATCCTGGGTACCCGAGGTAAGAAAATGGTAAGTATGACAAAAACTTTTAAAAAGAGCTCCAGAGCAATCCTAGTTAATATAAACAAGTAAATCAGATTTCCATGAGGATAAAAATTGGCAGGGGTATAAAATAAAGAGAATTAATTAGCAGACCCACGAATAAATATGATGCAGCAAATGAAAGTGAATAGATTTTTTGTGAGAGGAAGACATTTCTCCATCCATGTGACAGACACAGGTTACAGTCAGTGTCATTTACCTAGTTATGTAAAACAGCCCTGAAACACAGGGCTTACTGAAGAACAGGAAATTATCATTAGGAGGTGTCTTTGCTGGCTGATAAATCATTAAGAGATGGGGCTTTATAATGGAACTTCATTATCGATGAGGCCCCAGTCAATCTGTTTGGGACTTACAGTGCTTTATAAGCAAACATATTTTCTACTTGGAGAAAAGGGTGAATTGGAAAGTTAAACATGGTGATAGCAAGCAGACTGTAGAGATGGCTTCTGTGGTAAACAATTAGATAACAGTGTCAAGAAGCAATGCTGATACATGCTAAGTAGTAGATATTCTCAGTGTATGTTTCTTAATGTGTTTGGTTTTTTTGCTAAGCTTAAATTGGGGTGAACATTGTCACATATTTCTGTGGGTTGCCTGCACACAAATGAGTTCAGAAAGGACAAGGACACTGACAAATGTTAAACTTGTGGGATCTGCATTCATCTTTAAAAATCTGCGTGTCATTGCCAGATCTGAGTGACTCAGCATAAGTATCATAAGGATCAATTTGAAGCTGTTTTACCTAAACATTTCTGGTGTAACTGCAAATACACACTGGAACTCCTCCTACATTCATGCCAAACTCAGTGGAGAGCTGGGGACAGAGTGACACAAATTACCAAATTAACTAAAACATTACTTTCCAGTGAAACAATACTTCACCTGGGAAACGGGGAAAAAATGAGCTGTACAAAAAACTGTGCTCTTGGTATTTACTGAATGTTAGATCAGCAGGCATTTGTTAATCATTACCAAGGATAGATTGGTCACAGAGGCTAAATTTGTCGTGTCTACATGTGTCTCAGGACTGGTGGTTGGGAACACTGGGATGTGGGAAAGCATATTTTGCAGTTTCCTTTAGCTGTAACAATCTCTACGAGAAAAGGAAGGCTTGTCTTGACCCATTCTGCTGTAGTGTACATATAATCCTAATCATACCTAATATTAATATTGTATATGTACCATGTATTATTTTACTACAGCATATATATAATTTTGTTAAAAGAAAATTTGCTTTACTTAAAGGTATATGTATATATTAATCTTGGAAGGAAAAGTGGGAAGAGAAAGAGTGATTATTTCCAAACTAATATAGAAAAGGACTAGATTTCTAACCTATGTAGGGATGGATAAAGGCCAAGACTTGCTAAAGAAGTAACCTAAAGAGGAGCTCCCTAGGCTATAATTAGGCATCTGTCTGCTTTGCTGTGGTGCAAGGCACGTACAACAAATCGTGTTGAGAGGCTGCTTGTTCATCACACTTCAAGGCAAACAAGTGGCCTTTGGTATCTAAGCTTGAGGAAAATATGTTTAAGGTTCTTGTCAAAAAAACAACACCCTTTGTAAGAATTTTCTAGCAACGTTTGTTTCTGATGGTGTGTCTCAAGATTTGAATGGGAAAAAAAAAAAGTTAAATTTTGAAACACCTAAAAATTAAAAGTGTACTGAAAAAACTTAATTTTTAAAATTATCATGTTCTCTTTTTCTCTTCTCTCTCTTTCTGTCTTAGAAACATGTTTAAGCCTTTAAAAGGTTTGTGAAAATCTACATTCAGCCTTGCTTTTCAAAGTTCAGATCAAGTGACAGTGCCAAGATGTATCCTTCTGTGGCAAATAATCCACAGACTCCAACTCATGGGAGAATCCAAAAGCTTTGTCTTATGCCCCTGTAACTTCATCAGTATTTTCCTGGACTGTGGATTAAGTTTGCTGAAGCAAAAAAATGTTGATCTGTCCCATCTATTCCAACTGTATTGCCAGACGTAAAGGTGATTCATCAGTGTTCCCTCTCTAGTAGTAACTATCTCAAGTGGGCAGTAAAGAATGACCAAACTGACTATCAGATGGGAAAGAGCAGAAGTTGGAGCAGTATTTTCCTCGCTCACTTTGTATTTGATTGTGTATCCGTGCGTTCTCATCTAGAGTTGCATAGGTTGCTCGAGCATTTAATTACTTGAATCTCAATGAGCTGAAACTGCTTGGTTCAGGAGATAGCACAATGGAAGTATTCTCCTGAGGTGACTATATCATTTTTTTAAGCACTACTGACAAGCTAGAAATAGGCACAGATTTTAAATGTTGCCAATAACTGTATTCAAACAGCATGGAAAACATGAACCTACGTTTTCTGCTGCACCTGAGTTCCATCAGGAACAGCAAAAGCAGGAGTGTGGGCTTCCCAGGGAGCTGCCTAATTATCTGGCTGGCTACACACCAGCTTTGGCCATGTCATAGCCACTGTGATAAACTGTACCAGTTGACCGTGTCCCAAAAGGGGACAGTCTGGTGCTGAGCCCTCCCACTCCTGTGTCACTGTGTAAGTAGGTTAAGGAATGGGAGCACTGACTTCATGTTAGCTCAAGTTTTTCAGCTCCTGAAGTACACAGACTGTAGGTGTCTTGCCAACATCAAAGTGCCAAGAGGGATCAGACTAGCCAAGAGACTCAGGGAAGAGGGGAAATGTAAAAATAGTACAAGCTTGGATTGTGCTTTTCTCACTTATTGAGGAAAAGTGGCTGTCTTCCAGCTCTGTGTATGAATGGTATCACTGGGGTATCTGGTATCCAACTAAGCACGCAGCTACCATGTGTCAGTAATTATAAATGAGGCAATTCTTTCTCAAATTTGCTACTTCACAGTGTTTGTGTGGGGGTTTTTCAGTTGTTTGTTTGATTTTTATTTTTAAACTAATTTTTCCCACAGAGTTTGCATGAGAGGGGAAAGGCTTCTCATGTAGTAGGACAAAAAGTGCATGGACTTTGTATACAAATCCAGCTGGAGAAAAACATCACCAAAGAAATCCAGATAGTCAGTGACTCATGTAAAATACAACTTGACATTTGAGCATGCAAGATGATTCATGGGATGTGGTTAAAACAACTCTCAATTTTCTATGTCTCCTTATAGAGGAGGCTGTCAAATCTGGAACAGAACATATGATTTATTTTTATTTCAGGGTAAAAATTGTCTTTTTGATTTTTCAGTCTGCAAAAGATAAGCACTTGCCAGTGCACATTTATGAGCAGCCAAAAAAAGAGAGCATACTTGGGCCAAGCAACAGTAGAACTAGAGTTACGGACCCTGATTTTTCTCCACAGCACAACTTATAATGATATGATTGTTGTTTTAAAAGGCCTAACTTTGTGTTTTGCACTAGTTAAGGTAAGTAAAGGTCATACTGTTGGAATCCTTGTGTTCTGACTTTGATAAGTAGAATAGCAATAAGAATTCTCCCCTTACAGATGAATAATCCTTTTCAGACTTTCACTTAATCATGCACTATGGACTATACAAATATGACCCTTTTGCCAGCTGGGAGATAATCTGAGCTGCAGTTTAACAAGCCTTATTTATAGCACAGTATTCTTTCCACTTTAAATGTTCAATTTTCTGTGATTAACTTCTGCTTGAGACAAAGAATGTTCTGTTTGGGTTTTCACCTGAAAAGGAGGTCCATGATAATCAGTGCTAGATTTGAAGAATGGTAAAAAATAACAACATAAAATCTAACCTTCCTGCATATTGCTGTCATTTCTTCTGGGGACAGAGGGTGGGTAGGAGAAGACAGAGAATTAGAAAAAAAGTTGTGATAAGCCTCATTCTTGTTATAATTGTCTCTTAAGGTCACTTCTCTGCCGTTAAGGTTTGTGTTCCGCCTCTTCCTCCAAGCTCTGCTTTAATTCCTAGTTTAACTGTCTGCTTTTCTTTTGGTTACCAGTGATTTGATTGTGCTAGTAGCATTATTTTACTGTCATAGAACTCTGCATGGAGGGGATAATACTGTGCAGTGCAACTTTGCTTTGCTCAGAGGTTACCCATTTCCTTAATACATCCACTTTCACTTATAATACTACTTTGGAAAGACAAATGCCGTAATCCATGGATAATTAAGAGGCTAGACTAATTCTGTCATGTCAGTGTTTTCTTAATCTGCCCCTAATCAGATTAAACACCTTATTTAGAGGTTAGTGACATTGCAGATTGCAGAACTCCAAGGGAGACATCACTGTGTATCATGTAGTAGGAATTGTGATTTTACTGGCCATTTGGAACTTAAAATATTTTGCTGAGTATAAAGAACGAATTAAGGAATCCAAAGGTGTATTTAGCTCAAGTTGAAATGAAAGTTCTGTAAAGCTGTATTGGCTCATTTATCTTTTCAAGAGAGTAGCCACTAAAAGAAAGCATTTTCTTAAAGATTTCTGATAAATATTTGACCACTGTAATGCCTGTCTATATATATACACACACACACACAAAATCCAGATACTCTGCTATTTATGTGAAAGATGCAAGAACTATTTTCTTAAGAACTTTCTGCAACTAAAAGGTGCACAATGAGTTGCACTGTAAATATTAGTGAATCAACACAAAATCAGTCCATTAATTAGAGAACCCACAAGCTGTTTTTCTTTATTTCAATATCAACTGTAGTCACAACATTTTTGGTATAGTTATTGGCAATAGCCAACATGCAGGAGGACTAGTTTAAACTTGGAATTTCTGTATTGTAGCCAATCCTGACTCACAAAACATGGTTTGCACCTAATAATAATGAACTTTGATCACAGGCTGGTAGTGTGTTGTTAATGGGTTTTTATGAAATAAACCCACAAAGGATTCCTCAGGATGTATCAGGAAAAGTCTTATAGTAAAGATGAAGAAGCTCTAATTACAAATTACCATCAGCAACTGTGCCCAAGTTTTATTTTTATCTCTGTCCCAAAATGTATTTGAATAATTATCAGTAGCTTTAAAAGCCATTCTCATTTCATGATTTTGTTAATTCTCTTGTAACAATTTATTTTTGCCTCTTGATCGAAACAATATATTTTTAAGGCACTTGACTTTCTGATGAAACCAGTCAGCTCTGAACAGAAATTAAATTGTGACCTTGACTGTGGAAGGTTATGACTGCTTTGTTCTTAGTCTTTGCCGAGAGCATCAGCAGTTGGCACATCACAGGTAGTGCCTATTCCCTCTTGAATGCATTTGGCAAAAGAGGCCGTCACAAAGCATCTGTATTCTCACTTTTGTATATTCTGTCAAGGGCTGTATTTAATTTTTAAGTTACAGTAACTCTTGTTTGCATCTTAAAACATAAGGCCAAATTTATCCTGAGTGAAATGCCTACTAAATTTGTTTTACTGTGGGTAAGTTTATTTCCCCATGTCAGGTTTCAGCCTAAAGCAATTGCTTCTGAAAGTTTATTTTGTGATGTCTTATTTGTGTTTGCAGAAATGTTTCTCCCCTTAAATAATGCCAAACAGCTGTTGTGCAACACATACAGTACAATACCATTAAAATGTAGACTACGTGATTTTGAAAGTCAGTGTGCTGTTGATGATAGAACAGTGGAATAGCAAAATTAAGCTTAAAGAATATAATGCTGTTCTTCGTGTCTCTCAGACCCACACAAAGTAGTGAATCAGATTTTTTCCATTATTAGCACTATAAATTTTATATCTGCACAAAATGTACTTGTATAATATGCACCAATCACAGATGTTGTAACCTGAGAAATAATAGTGCTAACCTGCTTTGGAGAACAGGGTTACTATTTGGTAATTTGTGTTCTTTAATACCGTTCAAGAACTTGGGATGTTTTTACCTTTTAGGTTTTGTTCTTGAGCTGCAAACAGGAGGGGGAAGAAAGGAAGAGAACGGGAACAAGAAAAGATAGAAATTATTGTCCTCATATCAAATGCTAGGCTAAGAAAATCTCACAGCTAATTGTTTGTAAGATGGACTAGCTACAGGGTTGTAAACTAATTAGGAAATAAATCACACCATGTGATAGTTGCTGAAAAAAATTGTATCTAACCTTTATTAGCAAATGCTCTCTGCACTACAGATCAAACTTAACATTTAAATTTAGCCTGCTGACTGCCCTGCCAGAAGCCCAATTCTGTTTCCAAAACTTTGCACATTCTTATTAAAGTGAGAGTTTCTGACATAATAATTTTTTCTCTTTTGCTTTCTTTCACTTGCACAGTTGTCATAACTTTTTCTCTTTCATTTATATCCCAATTACAGCTCTCCTGCTGGTTTAGATGGGACACAGATAGAACCCCAGTATCGAGCATCCACTGATTCTTCATGAATGGCTTTTACCTTGCATGTTATACATAATTTTTTACTCTTTTTCTTCTTATGGCAATGAAAAATGTCCACCATGGACACAAGTCCCTCTGCAACTAAGTTTGTGTGCAGACATGGCACTGAAATGGCCCCAGCCTCCCTCATGCCATGCAAGTCGCTGTGTGTGCACCTTGAAATCTCTCACAAGATCAGAGTGTTCCAAAGGACCACCTTGAGCTCAAGTTTTGTAATGTGATGGCGTGGCTAAACTGCACCCATTTTTGATCACTGCTGCTTTTTACAGCCAGTGGTGAATTCCCATGTCTCACTCAATTCTGACTCTTCAACCCAAGGAATCAGGTAAGCATTAAAATTTAGATTTGTGGATGTACACCCTAGCAAGATGGCTGCCCTAATTGCATAAAAAATTAATAGACTTTATGTTTTCACTGCTTGTTTTAAAGCTTTTCAGAGAGAGGACAAGGTAGTGAAGAGACTTTTAAACTGAATGAGTACTAAAAAAGTCCACTTAACCCAAAGATTACACAAAGTACTGCATCTGCCACATGATAGTTGTCACATGAACATTGGGTTTGCTATTGATTACTTGAGAAAATAACCTCCAAATTGTCTGTTGACAATTTTAGACTGCAAAATAACCATTTTATTCCACAATTCTTATTACATGCATTTATTTATACTGTTTGGTAATTAACAAACTATCACCCTTTATTTGTGATATTAGAGGTGTTATTTTTTTAGCACTGTAATCCACACTGGAGAGACCTCTTTTTATCCTGCTGAAAACAAAAATGCCTGCAGTGCTTTTAATATGTCTGTCTTTACCTTGTGCCTCCTCAAAACTATTCACCACATGTCATGTATCCTGGGCTTGGACTTCTGATCCTCCTGATGATGATGATGAAGGCTTTTTCCTTACTATTCTATCTGTGATTTCAGTAAGCTCCCCTATTATCATTTTACTTTTCAGGCTGAAGCTGTTGTGGAAGTTGCTGTCTTATTGTGTTCATGTTTCACATCTGATGGGTTCAGTTTGTCTGCACTTCTCAGACTTCTAGAAGACAGAGTACATTCTTTCCAATTTATTGTAATTCCTGACAGCAGCAATGCATTCTAGGAAATTTCCTCATTGTTGTGGTATTTCAGAAATATCTCTAAAGGAGAGGAGGTGTTGGAAGTTAATTTTATTGTGTCAGTGTTGATCGTGCTTCTGCAGCCAAAAATAATTCAAGCTTTTGGAGGACATTTGTTCTTAAAGACCATCTTATGCCTGATGTCACTATTATAATTTTCTTGGTAAGTAAAAAGACTTGGTGTTTAAAGCAGTATTCCTGTAATATTTACAGGCATGCATTTCTTTTGCCTTTTTTCAACAAAACCAGGCATTTCTGTTACTGATTAATTTCATCAGCAAAGTGAAGGTCATTCAAATGGGTTATGCCCATTTGTGATTATCTTTCTCTTGATTCCAACAGTAAATAATGCAAAAGTGGCAGGGCATAACAAAGCTTTGTTTTACTCTTTAGCTTCCTCTGCTAATTCTTGGATGCTGATCATCACCTCTGTATAATCAGAATGATCATAAAGAACTTGGAGCATTTTGATTATGTTGTCCTAGCACTTCCTAGTACTTTTTTCTTTACAAAAAGTAATTTCTCAAAAGGTGTTTCAGATAGAAATATCTTCTAACATAAAAATTATTTATCATCCTGCAGTTAGTAGAGACATTTAATATTTTTCTTTTAGGGGGGGTTATTTTTCAAACCTGCAAAACTCAAAATTTTTTTTGTTTTGTTTTACTAAACAAAAATGTATAAAGAAATAATTCACATTTATGTATCTCATGGCTGTAAAGAAAAATTATACAAACATATAATTACCAGTTATTTGTAAACTGGAGAAGAGAGACCTCTACAGTAAGTTGAGTTATCACCTTCCTAAATGTGAGTGACTATTACTGGAAAGTTTCCCCAAAAGAAATGCATGTACACACCTATAATTTCTGTTCTCCAACCTGCTGTCACTGAGATTGTCAGAGTCACAAAATGCATACAACATCTCCAGCAATGTCATACCTCTGGCCTACATGTGCTGCAGTGTTTGACTTTGTCCTCTTCAGGGTACCTGTCACCTCCGAAGCAGACAGCCTGCAGCTCCCACAATCTGGCCATTTTTGGATCTTGGCAGAGCACTCAGAGAGCAACTTATTCACAGGATGTGCTTGTCATCATCACCAGTCCTTCCTTTCTTGTATTTTCCCAGCCTTGCAGGTAATGACAGAATGGATTATTTGATAATTTGAAACAGACATTAAGATACAGTTTTTTGGAGAGGTGTTTCACACATCTCCTTTTTTATCTATAACTAAAAAAAAGGATTCATCTGACTTCTAGCTCTGCTTTCCTCTTCACCTTTCCTAGAGTTCTACTCTTTAAGCCTTAGCATCAATTTTTGCAGCTAGCAGAAAAGATACTTTCAGACCTTAAGCAAGTCAAGTCTGGTTGAAAAATACAGGACAACATTGCAGAGAAAAGGATTTACTACTAGTTTCACAGAAGCCAGTATGAGTATTATTTGATCAAAATATTGAAAACTTGCAGATACTAGTCCTTTGGGAAAATGTCTTGACATCTCAGAATTAATTCCTACTGAAAGTGTGATATGATGCTATATGTCTAATGCATGTGTTGTGATAAGGCCATTGTCAATGCTTAAAATGTATTTAATAATTATTTGATAAGAATGGATTGGCAAACCCAGTGTAACAAGCAACAAATATACATGTAAAGTCAAATAGCTCCATTTTTTTCCCCTGAGTGAGTCTTCATGATATCATAATGTTACAAAACTAGAGACCAGAATTTGGCTCACTTATCTGTCACAAGAAGGAGAAGCATATATTTTATATATTTTTATATATTTTATATGTCTGACACACAGGGGAAAAATATTTTTGCATTCTAGTTTTCTAAGTGTTTATTAAAAACAAGATCTTGACTAAGGGATCAGTAATATAAATGGGAAATCTGCTCAGTGGAAGGAATATGGCTCATGCCAGTATATATTTATTTCCTTGCCAGTGGAAAAATGAGCTTTACTTGGACAAAGCTTCTTCGTGCAAATTTCACGGCAACAAGAAAGTTGAGGAACTATTTTTTAAAAATTCAGGGGATTTGAAAGGCGTAGCATTTGCCAAACATGCTTATGAAAACAACTTTATACAGAAACTGCACCGAGACTTTTCCTCTACATCAAATCAATCGTATGTAAGTGCTTGTAGAAGGAGTTATTCAGATTCCCAAAGGAATTTAAGCATAGAATGATTCTGAGGAACATCAACGGATCTTTAACTAGTTAGGAACTTAGCTCCCATTGGCTTGATCTATGTAGTCAATTTTAAAAACAAAACAAAACAAAAGCCCTTTTAAAGACTTAAAAACAAACAAACAAGAAATCTATAAATTTGCTGTTACTGATTACACTAATGCCGTATTTTTCTAGAAAACCATTTTTCCAAAGTAAAAGTAGTCTAAACTGCAACTCAAAGAAAGTTGACTCATATAAGTTGACTCATATGAACTCATATAAGTTTATATGATTTATGTTTAAGGACTGAATTGCACTTATTCATATATAAACTTGATAATTTTAGTAATGAAAACAAGAAATTCAAACCTATAGAAGAGGTCATAAAAAGCAAGGTTTATTCTGAAACACGGAATAAATTTTTCTATAGACCTGAACAAAACAAACCAGTCTGAATATGATAGTTTTATCTCTAGAACAGAGACTTAAAAAGCAAAAATGGTTTATTTCACCCAGCAATATAACTCAGTTCAAAGCCCCACACGATTAAGTTTCTTGCAGAGCTCTGCTGCAACCAGATACTGACACATGAAACAAGTCTTTTCATTTTAATTTCATTACCTGCCATACTATTCAGTTATGCCTGATCCTATAAAAATATATCATAATTTTTATTAAAGCCCATGATTTAATGTCAAGATGTTAACCTTTCCCCACATTATTATTTCCTTCTTACAGTTTTTTTTTAGCATATGGCTCTTAACTCTTCCAGCTAAACCCTTCCTGTTTTAACTGCAGTTGCCCAGAATAAAATTGACATTTCTCACAAAGATTACATTAATTTTACCTTTTTGAAAAGCTTCTTGAACTTTAGAATTGCCCTCAGCTTTCTTCAATAGATTTTTTTTTTCATTTATTTTTCTACTTTCCATTTTGAAGTTTCAAGGCTACAATTAAAAGTCAGTTTGCTTTGGATTTTACCACTCAGAAGCAAACAGGTAACTCATAAAAGACATGGAATCAGTATACTATGTTCAGAAACTGTGCAAAAAGCCTGGTATTTTCATTCTACAGAGGAAACCCAAGACTTTGATAGATTGGCAGAAAGAATTATCAATACTCTTTCTGTTGTTAAGTTTCACTAGAGAGATATAAATGTAAAACAGAGGGTTAAACAGAAGGTGGAGATCTGAGACAATTTTTCAACTAGTTTTGTATAAATATATCAAAAATAAGTTCTCCAGAAGGTATTTGGCTTGCTTTTATAACACTGGGAATCCAGTCACTACTTTCACACAAAGCAACAAAGATGGAAAATGAAGGCAAAATTGCATATTATATGAAGATCCAATTTGTAAACATCAAACTATCCAGATGGGTTCCTTACTTGACAGTCCTTTTATGTATAATTGACTCCTCATTCAGGCCTTTGGACTACTCTGTATTTTACACTTGGAATTAATAGAGCTTTTCAATTAAGCAACTTGAATTAAACTTCCAATTTAACAACTTACTGCAGTAACTTTTGCTAGATGTAAGAAAGCAGCTTACTTGACCAAAAGACTCCAGCTGCTAAGAAAATGAGAACCTGATAATACTTAGCTATACTGGCTACATTTCAGTAGCTACTTATATAGAATATAGTCTAGCCTGTTACATGATACTTTTGGTATTTTTCTTATATGTATAATCATGAATGCTATAAGCTCACTGGGTGGTGATAATCTACTCTAAATATGGCAAGACGATTTTTTTTAAACCCGCAAAGAATTGTATTTAATATTTTTATCTCCCCAAGGCTATGCTAAGAACAGAAATTAGTGCATGATCTCAGACAAATTGCATTAATCCAAATGGGATCTTGAATAAAAATAATATTATTTAAGTTATAAAACGTTCTACTTGAAAATATTTAATCCAAATGACATATTTTTAGCTCTGCCAAGAGCAGTATATTTGCAACCACATTACAGAATTCCCATTCAAAGCTGAATAAAAGGCAATTGCCCTACTGCTTTTATAGAGATTACATTTATACACCTGTGTATGCATGTATGTATCTTTATGATATGTGCAGGTGTCTGCATGCATAAGAAGCCAGAGCAAGAAGGACTTGCATCAGTATCAGACGATGAGAATACGCCACTTGTCTCTGTCAGGAGGCAATAGACTGACCTGTCAGCTGATCCATAACATCTGTGGCAAGGAGCACCCCAAAAGTGGCAGGCACAAGGCACCGCACCATGCTCACAATAACACAGGTTATCTCTTAACGCTAAACCCAGAAAGTTGTTTAGTTCTGAAGACACTGTCACGTAGCAAAACTTCTGATGGGTCCCTCGTACAATTTGAAATATATATTTATGAGTAGTAACGTTTTCATAGAATCATGGAATATGCTGAGCTGGAAGGGACCCATCAGGATCATCGAGTCCAACTCCTGGCCCTGCACAGGACCATTCCCAAGAGTCACACCATGTGCCTGAGAGTGTTGTCCAAATGTCTCTTGAACTCTGTCAGCCTTGGTGCTGTGACCACTTCCCTGGGGAGCCTGTTCAGTGCCCAACTGCCTTCTGGGTGAAAAATGTTTTCGTGATAAACTACCTAAACATCCCCTGACTCAGTTCCAGCCTGTTCTTGTCACTGGTCACGAGAGTGAAGTGATTGGTACCTTCTCCTCTGCTTCTCCTGATGAGGATGTTGAAGACCACACTGAGGTCTCCCCTCCTTCTCCTCATCTCCAGGCTGAACAGACCAAGTGACCTCAGCCACTCTTCATACAGTTTCCCCTCCAGACTCTTTACCACCTTCATGACCCTCCTCTGGACACTCTCCAAAAGATTAATGCCTTTTCTACAGAGTGGTGCCCAAAAGTACTGCACACAGTGCTCAAGGTGAGCAGGACAATCACCTCCTTTGTCTCTTTTATGATGGAGAAGTCTGGTAAGAAAATTCCAGGATATACAAACCAAATATATATAGAAAATGACTGCTCTTTCTTAGTCTGTGTAGGAGACTCATCAGAAACCAGAAATTCCATTGTGCTGAGACTCTTCTATGATCTATGTCAAAGGGAAAGAACCTTAACTATGGCCCAGGAAAAAAAAATCCTCAATTTCTGGTACAATAAGCTTCCCACTCAGTAAAGTACATAATTATGGGGTTTGTTTATCTGGGATTCCTCCTCTCCTACATCTCCTATCCCAGGAGAGACTGGGATGCTAGCTAATGTGTGCTAGAGTGTGGCTACTCTCTTTTCCCCAGCTGGAAAAGCCAAGGTTCTCAAGAAGACTAAGAGCTCTTCATATGAAAACCCATATGAAAATGCTTCAATTTAAGCACTACAGATGATTCTATATGACCTCAGTGTAGGGGAAGTATAGAAGTGTTTTGAAGTCAGTTTAAGCCCTTTTTACAGGAGTCAAAATAAACTACAAATAACACCAGTCAACCACAATAATATATTTTTCTTTTTAAAATATAGAGGGCTTTTCCCTTGTACTACCCATAGAATTTTTTGGGTTTTTTTCAAGATTATATATAATGTTTTCTCGGGGGGGAAAAAAAAAAAAAAGTCTTTTTTAGACATTTCAAAAGTTTCCAGTACATGGTAATAACAACATGAGAAACAGCATAGGTACAGAGAATTTAGCAGCCTTTTTAGTTTTGATTTTTCTGATCTTTTTGGTTACTTGGTTGGTTTAGTTTGGTTGGGTGGTCTTTAGGGTTTTTTGGCAGTAAGTCATGTAAAGCAAAAGAACTAAAGCTCTGCTTTTGGCTTTTTGACATGGATAAACTTCCATTAATATGAAAGTAGACAGATTTGAGCCAAAGCTGAGAAGACAATGAACAGGAACAGGGCCAGCTCAGGGTTGAGATAGGATTATCTCACAAGTTTGATCCAAAATCACTTCAAATCAGTGACATTGTTTTTATAGAGTTTTATGCTTCACAAATTAAATATTGTTTCCAAAGTGGTCACTGTCAAAGAACAGTATAAAAGGGAGGAATAAATTACAAGAAACTTGTCATAGGTTTAGTGTATTGCATGTATAGAAATTCTGTCCTATGTTTCTCCCATACAATCAACTGAATGCAAACCAGTGCAGAATTTGGTTCTCTGGTTACATTTTCTGGGAATTGGAACCCCATTTACAGATTCTGTGCATGACAATTTTTGTAGCGTGCAGCCTTCTAATTGGCCAAGACCCTGATGACACTTAGGAAATAACTATCCAGATATTTTTTCCTGAACTGCTTCACAGAAGAATTTCAGCATGGTTCTTAACTGTGCATATTACCCAAAATAGTTCTGGAAATACATGTTGATCATTTAAGAAAAGTGGTTTTTAACTGCTAACAATGCTAAGGCAATTTCAATAGCTGAATTCCATCAAATGATACCATAAGTTCACTTCTATATAGTTAATTTTAATTTCTTATCACCAGCCATCTCATTTATTTTTCCAGGAAAAAAAATATTTTCTTATTTATGTTGTAGATATTTACAAAGTTTTAAACATGTAATCTAACTTAATGCTCATAAGTGTTATAATTAGGTCAACTTTTTAGCCTTCACTGTTTTCTTGTTCAGACATGCTGAACTTCTGTTTCATGGATTGGTTCATGTTGTGTTGCTTTAATTGTGTTCATTTTAATTTTATCAGTCATTTTGAGATGAGATTAAAAAAAAAGATGAGGGGAAAGTGGCTATACAGTACATTGGTTGTTTTCTTTTCAGTTTACCTCTTGAAATGATTATGAGACTGTATATACAAAATTTTCATACTGTTTTTCCATCTCAGAAGTTCTACTCAGCAATTAACTTGTCTTTATTTGTTTCTACAGGTTGCTGCTTGTTGTTCTGGTAGTGTTAATTGACTTAATGCACAAAGTGTACAGGGGGCCAAGATTTTTGACTTTAAGTAAGTTAGATGTCATAGCAGGATGGGAAGGATGGGGGACCTTTAGATGCCAGCCAATTACTTGGGCAGCACAGATGGCTTGTCTGCTTATTAGTCATTGTCTGACAAGTCAGAGGTCAAAATGGGAACAATTTTAAGTGAGGATTTGGTTTATTTATTCAAGATAAATTCAAAACAATATTTTCCTTATAATATGTTTTCCTTAAAATACTGGAAACATAAAAAACAAACTTCTGAGAAATGTGGCAAGTATAAAGTAAAGACTGATATGGGAATTAGTTATTGTGGTGTGGCTAGCATCATGTAAAATCACAAGAACAACTGCCATAGAAAATTACATGCTTTTACCTTTCTTTGTCTTTATTAGGTAGCCAGTATTTGATGCCTTTGTATTTGTATATCCATCAGGATAATGCACTATGGATCAGTTATCTTCTGATATAAATGAGTTTAATTTATAATAATGCAGAGGAGGCTGAACAGAGTAGGAACAAAATTCAGGCTTTTTCATTGACTTGTCTACTTCCTAACTTTTCTGGAGTGATTACAGATGCTTGTTTCTTCTACCCTTCTCTTTATTTCTTGTTACTTCATGCAGCTGTTAATGCACTTCCAGCTATTAACGTGCTGACTTTTGTACTTGTAGAATATCCTAAACTAATTCCTTGGCCCTCACTCTCAATATCTAACAAACTTGCAACCTCATACAGTAGCCTTCTGTTCCTAAATTTATTGTTAGAAGAACTGCAATTGCCTAGGCTTAACTAAGCTTGGATGAAAAGGTATGGCATGCTTATTGAATTTAAGTAGATTTGGGATGGAACAAATACATACATGGAAGGAAATTTAGGGAGAAAGACGTCAATAGTATGGAAACATTCTTGGAATTAAATTGTAATTTAGTTTTACTTCAAAATGACTATTTCAGGAGTTGTTTTCTGTTTCTCAAAATAAATGGTATAATGGTTAAAAGACAAAATTTATCAGTTATGAAGTAATGATGAAATTTAAACTGAATCATGAAACAACTTGCTTTATTGAGTAATTTTGAACTTAGAGTGACAATTTATAAATTATGTGAAATGTCATGTTGTCAGAACTCCTGCTTTTTCCACAGTGCCAGCAACACTTTCTCCCTTAAGTACATCTTCTTAGTCTTGTTTTATTATCTGTTTCCCTTGGCAATGGAACTTTAAACCAATTAATGACTTAGAATCACTTGATTGCCAACGAGGGATCTTGTCAAATACATTTTGAAAAACCTGAATAGAGAGCAGGCTAATTAAATAACCTTTATAATAATTGTAAGAATTCCTGCTTTTTTTTTTCATTAGCTCCCTTATCTGATCCTATAGGTGTTAAGTGTTCTCTGTATCCTTCACATTCAGAATTTATGTCGATATTTTGGGACTTTAGTCAGGATCAGTTTTGAAAGTTAGTTGTCTGTTGTGATAGATTGACTTTGGCTAAGGGAAAGACACCCACCCAGCCACTCTCTCACTTCCCCCTCTCAACAGGATAGAGGGAGAATATTGAATGGCAAAGCTCATGGATCAAGGTAAGGACAGACCATTCATCAATCAGTCACAGACAAAACAGACTCAGCTTGGGGAAATTATTTTTTTTTTTTCCAGTCAAATTGGATCTGGATGGTGAGAAATAAGGACAACAACAAAAATACCTGCCCCACCCTTTATTCCCAGGCACAACTTCATTCTCTGCTACTCTGCTTTTTCCTGGTGAGCCACAGAAGGGGAATGGGTGTTGTGGTGGCCTCATAAGAGCTCCTCTCTGCTACTCCTTTTGATTTCCCCAGCTCCACCATGGGTCCTTCCCACAGCCTGTAGTTTTTCAGGATAAACCTGCTCCAGTTCCCTCAGGCCACAGTTCCTTCAGCTGACATCCATCTGCTCCACCCCAGGCTCCTCCATGGTTGCAGTGTGTCCATGTGCTCCACAGGCTGCCTCAGCACCTGGAACACCTCCTCCTTCTCTCACCTTGGGGCGCACAGGGCTGTTTCCCACACTATTTTTGTTCTCTTTTCTCTCTATCTAGTGTTTTCTTCTCTTTCTTAACTGAATTTTCCCAGCAGTGCAACCAGTCTGGCTGATGGGCTCAGCTGTGTCCCATGGCAGATCCATTGTGGATCTGGCTGTGTCCAGGACAGGGTAGCCCCCAAACTTTTCCCCCTGTGCTGTCAACACCTTGACACAGACACCCCACACTTCATCCCTCTTTTCTTGTAGTACTTTCAAGGTTTTGCAGATGCTGCTGGCTTCTCCACTTCAAATCTCACATTTACTTGCAATCCATCAATAACCTAATTTAACATTGAATCTTAGTGATTAAGTGAAAATGTGCTCTTTGAAGCTTGTACTCGTGGGAGGTGGGGAATTTGCTTCACATGTGACAAGCTATATGAGCTGCATAATATCATTTACTATCCTTCTTCACTGGTCGAGATAACTCCTTATTCTCCTTACTCTGGAAAAAAAACTCAGGAGTTTATAAGTTTGTTATGACCACTACTCATCACCATTATTTTAAGAGTAATGAGGCTTGCCTTTTTTTTTTTTCTCTCTTTTTTTTTAAATAAACATAATAAACAATTGACTCAGCCTCTGACAACCATGAACTCTTATGCTGGATAGGTGGTAATGAAAATTATATTGTCTGAGGATGCTGCATGTCATGCCATGCCTACTGCTTTTATTCAGCTTCTATTTAATAAGTGGTTTGTGAAAACTGGTATTATTTAGTTCTCCTTCCTAATCCATGAGATATTTATCAAAGTAGACTGTGTGATGTGAGACTTAACTCAGTGATCTTATCTCATTATTTATTTGGGTAGTGATAGAGAGTTGTGCCTCCCAGTTGTGGTTCCTCAGAGAATTTGGGACTGGGAAGAGAGGGAGGCACATTAAAAGTAGTATTCTACTACTGTGCACCCTGTGAATAAAGATTAATGAGAGTTACAGCTGAGTAGTGTCACTAAAGGCTCTTGAGGAAGAACTTTGCCTCGACTTGGGTGAAGGTAGAAGGATGCACAGGATGCACCCTGTCTCCTAAATGTAAAGAAAATGATGCCTCAGCTTTATGCAGCACATCTGTTTTGTTTGGAAATGCATAATGAAAACCTCCATTTTACAGGTGGCATTTTGAGTCACAGAGTAAATGCTCTGTCCAAAGTCACAGTAGCTAAAACAAAGAACTGCATTCACATTTTTGAAAACTTAAGCTAAAAGCGCTTTCTGTGATCTATCATTTAAAAAGAACCCCAAATCAAACCAAGAACTAAAAACTCACTGATATTGCAAAGGAGGATGACAAACCCATCCATTACGTAACTTCACTTCTCTGATTATTAAAATGCACACAGGTTTAGAGAGTCATTCAAATGTATACTTTTATATGTATTTTTGCTTAAGTAGGATAAAGCTCAGTAGCGCTTGTTCCCCGATGTTTGACCTGGACTTGTTTCTAATTTATGAACCCTAATATTTAAGCAATTTAAAGGCTAATGTTGTTTATAGATGTTGGATGCTAATAATCCTGTTCTATTGTATAAATATGTATTTACACTGTGAAAACCTCATGAAGCTGAATTAAAGGCAAATGTAAATATCAGGGTTAATTTTTGCACATTTTCGAGCACATACCAGAAGGGAAGAGTAAAATTGGTCATTATGAGCACATAGTGATGAAAAATGGCTAGACACAATAAATGATAATTTCTTTGGTTTCCAGAGCATAATGGAGTATGAATCATATTTAAAATTAATGACTGAGAAGACAGATCATGATTTGAATGTCATCAGCAGCTATTTTACTCCTCCCTAGAGCTGCAACAAGCCTTTTATGAGAGATGAGTTTCTGCAAACAAGCCTTTCTAAGCTGTCTGAAAGCTCCTAATTTATAACAGAGCCTTAGAAAATGTTTTATTTTTACTTTTTTTCCATGCTTGGAGTAGGGAGAGCAGCCTGGGACACCACTAGTAACCACTAGTCCAGCAAGTAACGTGAGGTTATTTGTTTGCAATTTTTCATACCTGATTTTTTTGGGGGGAAGGGTGGGGTGGGGAGTGATGTTGACAGTGCATGTCCTTTTTTTCAGATGGTGTGTAGTCCTCCTTTATCCTTTTCTAGTTCTGAAATAAATTTGAAATTATTTCATTGTCTTCTGGTATTCAGAATTAGCACATTTGCCTGGGGTGTCTGCTGGTTAGTGGGAAAGGAAAAGGAGAGGAAAAAGGCAATATACAGTATCTATCTGTGGAAAAAAATGTTTACCCTCAGCATTTTACAAAAAAGTGGACCTCAGAGTATGTGCCAGTATTCAGTTTAGTCACTGGAGATACAGTGGAGTGGGACATGATATTGTTTCTCTTTAAGTGAATCTTCAAGTTCTCTTACTGTGTACATGTGGTAGGCATGAAGAAAATAATTAGTTAATAATGGGTCTTTCTTATAAGCAGAAGTCATCCTGATGTATTTCATAGTCAAAGATATTGAACAACAATAGAAGAGGACAGCTGGGGGGGAGGGGGGTGTTGGCTTCTATGTATATGTAAAGTAGTTCATGCTTTTTTGATTTTCAGCATCAGCAACAGTCCTGAAAGTTGAAGTCTGATGTTGGAGATCAAACTTTTAATAAAAGATGAAGCATGCCTTTGTTTTAAAGGACTGCAGTTTAGACCTTTCCTGACATTCAAACCTTGTGTTTACTAAAGCTGTTATGTACTTTCAGTTCACAGGCTGTCCTTAAGCTGTTGGAGTTATTATAATGGTGTATTACCTTTCATTCTACCTACCAAATCTCTCATGGCTCATTTGCTGTGCACAATGATATTCTGTGAGATTGTTTTCATTTTTCAGTAACTTATATCACAGAGTATCCCAGATTTAGCCATAACTGTATTTCACTGTCTGGCTCCTCTCTCCTTTTCCTTTTGGAGCTGCCTCTTGAAGGGAGCAGCCATAAAGCATGGCCAGTTAGGATCCCAGTTTAAAGGACCTGCCAAATTATACCTCTTCAAATAGGCACAAAGGCAGGATCACAGGTTGAAAGCAGGCATTGGAATGGTTCATTTTTACAGATGGAGATAGACCAGAAGGGATACTTTCATGTATAATACCTAAAATAATAGTCTGATTTCTGTTTTAGGGCATCATTCTTCATGCTGCACTGTCCTATTTATGGCCTTGTAATGTCAGAAACACTTTCTATTGTATTTAGGCTCTCCTATTCCATGGCAATATCCAGAAAGATACAGAAGCTATTCTGTTAAAGGTAGCTGAAATTTCGTTGAAAAATGTTCCCCTTCACGTCATTACAGTATATTGTTTTGCAGGAGCTGAAATGGGTACAGTGAAAGTTAAGGACTCTGGTGATCTGTAGCCTGGCAACTACAGCAGTGGCCTGAGATTTAGAAGTTCTTGATCTGGTAAAAACATTCCTGGGGAGATATATATATATATATAATATATATAAAGAGAGAGATAGCTACACACACATGTGCACTCATAAATAAATGTATGTATTTTATGTATGTGTGTGTGTGTGTATTAAATAACAACAACAAAGTAAAATTATCTCTCAGCTTGCTACTTTTGTACATCCTAGGACACAGTATGCTGACCAGTACATGGCAGGATCTGCTGTCTTAATGAATACCTCCCAAAACAAAACAAAATATTTAAATACACACACACCCACACACTCTATTTTGTATAATTTTCTTAATAAGCTCACTTCTTATTTTAGTGTGATGAAAAGCTAAGTGTCAAAACATTGGAATTTTAAGGTGATTACTGTCTCTTGATCAGTTCTAAGGGTCATTTTCCATTTGCAGTATCAAACAGGCTCATGGATGACAGAGACTGACTCCTGCCTCTGATGACTCCTCAGTTATCAAAGCACAAGGACTACAGGGAAGGACTCATCTTTTTCACATATGGAATCTTGGAAGGGATGGTAAAGGTAGGAAGTCCATGTTGGGGTACAAGAATAAATGGAAGGCATCCTCTGGTGGATGAAGACAAACAGTGCAAGTTATGAAACTTCTAAAAGTCGTTGTCTCTAGGCATTTCTCTGTTGCACTTTTTATTTTCCATGAGACATACCTGGTACAGCACAGTGCTGTGTAGGAGTGGGTCTGATGGTTTAGAAGGGCAACCCAAATTATATATGAACAGCTCGTTCCAGTGCTCATGGAAACACATTAGAAAAACATTAACAGAAGCAATAATTTGAGATCCCAAACACGTTTTTTCCCCATTAACAGTATTTTAAAATGCAGAAAGCACTTCCGTGAAGCATGAAGGATGGTCAGGGGTAGCTAATGAGGCTGATAGGTACAATTGCTGCATGCTTGATCTGTCTTGGATCCTAATGCTTATTTGGACATTCTTATTATTGTGTGGGTGTTAAGTCTGTCCAAGCTCATAATCGATAGATATATGGTCACTCAGAGGGTTTATGTCTCTGTCTGGGAAAGCTGGAACAAAGTGATCAGGATGTAGTTTGTTAGGTTCAGGCAGAAAATTTCTCATAGAAAATCTGAGCAGACTAATTGCTGGGCATTAGCATGGGAGTCATATGAGCTGTGATAATGATATGGATAATGAAACCCTCACCTCTGGCCATCACTTCTTCACCTACAGGGTCAGCAAAGAATTTATTCAACCCTGAGTTGCATTTTATAATTGGCTATTTGTATCTGGGAAGATTTTGGTACTGTACAGTACCTTCAGATAATCATTCATTGACTATAAAAGGGACTAAAGTGCATCAGAAGAAAAAATGGTGGGGACCCAATGTCAGAGTGTGCTGGAAAATATAGAGTCAAAACCCCCATAATTTTCAGTCATGGATCTTTGAGCTCTAGAGGAAAGAGCCTGAGCTGACAGCTTAGCAATAGCTTAGCAGATTTATAAAATGTGTATATCAAGCAAATGATATCTTGGTGTTGCATGCACATACTGAACCAAGCAGGGCAGGGCTTTGCTAAGTCTGGTTTTGTTTTGGTGGTGTGACTCCTCAATCTCACAAAAGGGTGGCAATTTCCCATCTTTAATTCTTTGCTGGGTGTTGTGGAATGTCACAATAATGGAAGTCCCCCTAATAACAGATGCTAAGTAGTAGAGGACTCTTTACAGCCTGAAGTTTAACAGTAGGATATTTTTCAGTTACTTGCTAAAACCTGAATTCAATGTGAGATGTGGCTACAGTTCATTCAGCCTGTATTTGGATGCCTAGCTGGCAACAGAATTTGGGAGTCAAATTTTCTGAATTGTAGCATATGCAGCTCATACCTTACATTTCTCCAGAAGGCAGTTCAGCCTGCATTTCTTTATTAGATGCATAAAGAGCCCAGGGAGAGCATGATTTTAGTTTAAACTGGTTTTGAAAAGACTGTAAGACTTGGTTTTAGGCATTCTGAGTTTTATTATCCCAGGCACAGGGGCGCAGGTGTCTGTCAGTGTCAGTGAGTTAAAATGATGCCCACAGCAAAGAATTTTGCAAACCTCTCCAGTGTGAACTGTGGATTACTTCTCAGTGAGACCCAGGCCCCTTTTCCAAGAAGAGCTCTTGTGTAGTTGACTGGAGCCTCTGAGCTGACATGGGGTGTTCTTATCTGCCATTTCACACCCACTGCAGTGCTAGTTCTCCATTCCCAAAAATGCAGTCCTACAGCCAATTACCTATAAAAGGAGGAAAAAAAGATACTAATAGCCAAGAGGTGACCAGGAAGAGTTTCTTTAAGCATCCCTTGCCTTGCACTACCTGTTGAAACAGTGCCTAGGACTTGTTTTTGGCTGGTTACCAGCCCAAAGAATTACAGGATTTTCACTGAAGCATTTCAGTAGTTCTGGGTAGATGTTTTTTCTGCAGGAAGATTACATAAAATAGACCTAAGTTTTGATCATCTGGGTCTAAAATGTGACCCCAAATGTCCTGCTCTCTGGTTGTCTCCAGTGACATGACTTTTACATGGATATTATTCAGGTATCAGCTCTGCTTGTGGGCCTACTCCTGTTAGAAACAGGTATGTCAGTAACTTCGGTTAAAATCAGATCAAAATCCAAGTAATGTTCACTAAGATAAAAACCTTTGCATGCTCAGCACACACCTACAAGATTAGATAGCTGTGGATTCCCTCTTCATGATGCTATTTTTTTCTGGACACATGAGAATAAAGAGATTTTTCTCTTCAAGAAAGTTTCATGATGAATGTACGTATCAGCTTAGGTAAAGAAAAAGTAAATTAAATCAGATTTAAGCTATTTCAAGTGTTTTTCTTAATTTAAAAACCAAACCAAACAACCCCAAACCAACCAAACAACAAAGAAACAATCTAAAAAAAACCCAAACCCACCATAGTAAAGAGGGATACAAAGAAATCATATTAAAAATTATCTTTGTTTAAATTTTACCTTTCAAATTATTTCTGGTTCCAAAATTATTCCACAAGTAAAATTCAGTTAAGAAGATTTAGGTTTTTCATTTAAGGAGTGGAAAGCAGTATCAATTGTTTTTCCCCAAGCTTCTTAAACCAGAGATTTCCAATCATTTTCTTAACATAATAATTGGAAAAGAATTTACTTACTCTGTTTTTAATTTAGATAGTAATGTATTTCTGCTCTGAAGGGGTTCACTCAAAATAGACACTGATTTTATTAAGAAAGTCTCAAGACCACTGAAAGTTTTAAAATCAGTCTAAGGATTTGATTCTATAGGACTGTGATTTTTACAAAATCAAAGTGAAATATTTCTATAACTTTGTAGAATTTAGTATTGTTTCACAATCTGATATTTGGTGATAAAGCTTCAAGGCAAAACTTGCAGTTACAGCATAGGATAGCAGAGGGATATCTCAGTCAGTCTTGCTTGTTATGCCAGCAGAGAGGTGAATGTCATCCAAAAATCTCCATAAAACCTTGTCATAGGGTGGATCTGGGCCATAACTTTGCTGGGACCTTGTCAAACTGCATCTTCTGTGCTTTTTACATTCCTACAGGACATCCCACACATACTGGGGTTTTTTTCTAGTTTCCCCAGGAGAAGCCGCACCATTCCACTGTGGTTCTCAACTGGAAAAACAGAATCCAGCAGCTGTCTGTCTTGGCAGAGAGCTCCAGCCTGCTCACTGCCTCCTCCTGGGCAGATTTTAGGGCAAGGACACAGCATTGCTATATGTGTTGAAGGATTTGCTGTAAGCTGGAACTGATGCTGCCAGGGGCTGGAGCATAAATGCAAACCTAATGACCAGGTGATGTGGCAGAAGGAAAAAAAAAAAAAAAATAAAATTGTTGCTTCAAGGTCTGTCCTACTGTTAGACCTCATGGGAATTTTAGATTAATTTTGCTGCCTGGATTTTTGCTAGTAACAGGAGGGTACAGTATTAGGCAGTTTTACAAGAGTGGCTGCTGCACTGAAATATTAAAAAGATTTTCTTTTTTTCCTTGTAATTTTGACCTGGGAGACATGAAGCTCTGAGAACTAAAGCAGCAATGCAGTTTAGGTTTCAGTTGTGAGAAATGGAGAATTCTTCACATGACAACTGCTGGGTTAAGTATTTGTTCAAAACCAAAACCAACTCATGAGTAACATAGGCAGCTAAACTGCACCATCTGGAGCAAGAGGCAGATGTAAGCATCTTTATTTAAAAATCAATTTCTTATTATTTATGAAAGATGTGTGGAATTATTTCAGTCTTTTTTTTTTTTTTTTTTTCAGGTGGCATCAGTCATTTGAAACAGCTTTGTGTAAACATCTGGAATATAAATTCCTTAGCCATTTTATGTAATAAATCCAGAATAACTGTTAAGCATTAATAGGCAGGATTGCTTAAAGACTTCAGACTACTGGACAGCCTGGACAAAGCACAGGCAGATGCTTTAGACAGACCAGAAGGAAGACTGATAATTATAAGCAAAGCAGGGAAGTGACCTTTTATTGTGGCAGGAACTGGAAGCATCACCATACACCTCAACACAACACAGGGCACAGATCAGACAGATCCATTCACTATACCTAGACAATCCTGTTTTCCATCTGCTGCTCTGGGCCTTCCAGGTCTAAGTTGGGCATTCAGAAAGTGAGGCACATAAAATTATCAGTCATCTTCTAAATTTCATAGAGAAAGTGGCATTTTCATAAGAATGCAGTCATTTTGTTTTCACAATACTAATTGGTTGTCAGTGATTAATGAAATGGTAATTGGTTTTGCTACTGAAAATTACAGGGCTTGATTCACAAAATTATTTTATTCGTTCAGTGTTTACAGATGGAAGGAAAGGAGCATATGAAAATAATTTATAGGTGATCCTCAGAAACTTTTCAAGCTTCATCCAAGTTCGTTCAAAGTGAATATATAAATATAAAGATAAAATAAGGCAGTAATCTATGTACATTCAGGCAGAAACAGACTATGATTTAGAGCCTCTTAGGATAAAAAATAATGAATGAAAAAGACTGCTTAATTAAAACTTAACATTAAGTTGTGCTCTTTTATAAAGGTCCATCTAATTCAGTGCAATTTTTTTCCAGATGGAAGGCATGCAGAAGATAAATTATACTCACAGAAAGAAAGAAAGAAAAAATTTCAATGAGACCAAGGCAACCACTAATAAAGCAACCATTAGCACATTTATGGAGCTGGGATGGGGAAGATCTATGGAAAGAAAGTACTTTAAAGAAGCTGTCCACTAAAGAAACATAGAAAAGATTAGATTTTGAATATATGGTTATTTTCTCATGTTGGGAAATCTGATTTAGTTCCAAACACATTTTATGGACTGTATAATTAAAATGTGTGCCTTAATACAAATGTGCATTATACTACTTATACAGAGACATTTACTAGCTTAATTCTTGTGATGTGAGTTGATATACCATGAAAGGCCAAAATTATTTGTCCTTCAGTGGATCTTTGCCTCCAGTGAATAGATTGTCAGCATCAGGAAGCTGGATTTATCAGAAACTCTAAAAATCAGTCCCTGGTGATTCCGTTTGGTGAAATTTAATTTAGATTTAATTAGAGATGGACTGGATCCGAGATAATGGCTTCAAGAAGCTGTTGTTAATCCTGCAGGGGTAAAAGTTACCTTTGTTGTAATGTAACCCAGTTGAGAGTGACCCATGAAAATCTGAGTTCTGGGTTAGGTGTCTGTAGCCACCACGGGCTCTCAAACCAGTGCCTGGGACAGAAGGAGTGCCCCTCTCAGCAAGGTGACACCTGTGCATGCATGACAAAGAGCAACTGGTGACCTATCAGCACCAACACTGCTTATAAAAACCCTGTCTGGGCTTATTTGTCATGGGTGGGGAATGCAACTGCAGGCACATTAGGATTCCTCTTGCTCACAGCCCTTGCACAGCTCCTCTCTTCCTTCCCTGGAGCAGGTGCTTCCATCCTCCCTGGTCCTATCACTGTGTTTCTAACCACATCTAGGTCTTTTATTTTTGTTTTAGAATGACTAAATATAATTTTTAATGACTAATCTATTATTTCTTTTAAAGTATCATTCTTTAAAAAGCATCCATGCATTTACCTATTGTAAGGCAAAAAAAAAAAAAAAAAAGCTGAAATTTCCATCATGACTCCAAATAAAAGCAATAAAAATCCGGGAGGAAAAAAGCAACTATCAGCAGGTTTAAGATGGTGGCTTAATATTCTCAAAATATCTTCAGAATATTTTAACTTTAATTAGTATTTTTGAAAACAGAAGGTGTCCAGTATGGCACAACTCTCTTTTCAGTTGAAAAAAATTAACTGATTTTTGTCCTGTGCTTTGACACAGCGTTGCCTGGTGATCTAAGAATCCAGTAATGGCACCAAGCAGCTCAGGAATGACTGAGGAGCACCTCCACGCCCAGTACTATTTTCCTGTCACACAGCGAGGCCAGAACTTTTGGAAGGATTGCTCTTCCAATATTGTTTCTTTCTTTCAGTGGTGCCGTGGCATTGGGATATCTGTGGGTTGTCGGTCGACGGTTGCTTCCTCGATTGTGATTACACCTTTTTCATTACTTTTAAGAGCTTTGCTACAGATGAGTAGCATATGGTACTGGCTAAGGAGATGAGACTTTAATGAGGTATAGAACACACCAACAAAATGCTTGTTAAATTGCAATGACACGCTTGTGCTGGTAGCATGTGACATTGGGAAATTAAATTCCTGACAAGACAGTACAAACAAATGCACTTCAGCAGGAGTGTAGTCACCCAGCTTATTCTTGATCAAGTTGGTGCAGGAGACACAGGGCAAGCGGGAGGCTGCTGGGAGGGAGGTGGGATTGTGTTCTCTTGTTCTTTGGTGCAATTTCACAAAAGTAATTTCACCTTTTTGCCCTGATTTTGTTCAAGGACATAACAAGGCCTGGTATTGCTTAGCTGAAGAGGTAAAGTGGTAAGTACGACTGCTGATGCAGAAGACTCTTCCAAAAATTGTTGCATCTGTCTTAACACACACAGAATTTCAAACAGCTAAACAATAAAAACAACCACCAACAACAGACCACGAGTGATACGTGACTTGCTGTAACCTGGAGCCAGGCACACTATTTAATTAGCAACACTGAAAATTTTCAGTCTGGGAATACAAACCCCAGTCTTCTATTCAGCTCCATGAGTGGCTGTTGAGACTGCAGAAGGAAAGAGATAGCGGTGCCCCTGAGAACCTCTGACACTTTGACTTTCATGCCTGGACTCCCAAATCACCCATTTTTTGGTAAGGAAGAGTAAAAGTAATAACGCTAATAATATTGTTGTGAGTAGTTCACAAGGTTTGAAAGGGTTTGGTAACATCATTACCTTGTCATGGGAGAGATTAAAGAAATTAGATGTTAGATTCCTGGCCAAGGAATTCAGATCCAACAGATATAACCTAGGCTGGCACCATTTGATGGGCAAAATGAAGCTATAACTGCTCTATTAAGACTGGTCCCCTTGGGTCCTTCTAAAACTCTCTAAGCTTCCTCTTGCCCTCCCCAAAATGCAGAGAAGTACATGTCAGAAAAGTAAAGCATGTAAACGTCTCCTTTTCCTCCCTGTAAAAGCAGTCAGCTAATTAAAAATAGCAGCTTAATCCACTCAGCCTTCCCAAAGCAACCAGAGTCTTGTGGTGCAAATGTATTCTTAAGAAAAAATTTACATTTTATCTCTCTATGAACAGTTTATTCATGTTTGTTTCACCTTGAGGTTTGGAAAGCAAAATGTACAGAATGCTTGCAGTGTAAGTTATTGAGAAATTGCATTTTTCAGGTACAGGAATTTTCTGGGAAGTACCCCTTGATTTGAACTAGAAATAATCTTTAAACTGTTCGATCGTATGTGAACTTTAAGGAGATCCAGATCTCTTTATGAACTTCATGGGTTGTCTATCTGTTGCAGATTTCAGACTGTAATCTAATCCTGGATGCAAATTTACCTTAGTAATTTACCTTAGTTAGAAAAGGTCTGAATCAGAGCAGATCATTACAATCCCAGTTCTAATGTACTTTAGGGGAAAAAAATTAAAAATCTGAAGAATAGCCGTGGCATCATCCATAGCATACCTCTAAGACACATGAACTGCAGGTGAGTGCAGATGCCCTTAAGATAGATTTCAAGTAGGTTACTGTGGGAATTCAGTTTCAGGAGCTGAACATCAGCTATCTCTGGTTATCAAACCAGATGCCAAAGTGAGCTTTGCACCACGCTGATCTTCCTGATGCCTTCAGCAGTCACTCAGCAGTAGCTACATGAGCTAATTTAGAACCATCTTCAATATGTCACATGGTGGCCACGTCCACATATTTGTGGACTATGCTGTGTCTTTTCCTACTGATGTACTCTGTTAGCTGCTTTTCAAAAGATAGCAATCTCTGTCTTAATGCTCCTAGCAGAAGGCATTTTATTATGCTTTGCAGAGCAAAAGGATAATGACAACGTCTTCTTACAGTAGACACGGACCACAAGGGAAAATCAGTTTATAGTGCAGTGCTCGTGTTCAAGGTACACTTTGGTTTTCTTGATTTTGTTGAGAGCAGCAAGCTGGATGAACACAAGATGGGCACCCTGTGCCTCTGAGCTGTGTGCACTTGCTGAGCAATCTGAGCGCACTTTCCATGCCAAGGCTCCACCAGAGAAGGCCAGGTGAGAAGCAAGGTGGGTCATCTGAGCCCCAGGGGCTGTTGAATCGAGATTACCCTCAACCCAGCTCACATTATCTCCTAGTGGAGAGGTGAGGCTTAGAGAACACCCTTGCTATTCCCTATATGTGAGTTGTTTTAAGAACTCCTTTGGACTTGTGGTGCCTACGGTGTGGGCATTTGCTTTTGGCAGGGAGCTGTTGGGATCGATAAAGATTTGTGGAGACTTGCTGTTTCTATGCCAGCTAGTTTCTACAAATTATTTTTTTCCCATCTTAAGGGGAAAAAAAAAAAAGTGTCTTTGAAATCATTCAGAGACCAAGGATCTGAGGTGAGGCCTGTGTGCATCTGACAGTGTGAGAAAATGATTGGAGAGGGAGCTGAAATATCCAGCTTGGCAATTTTATTCCTACTTGCTCCCTTGTACTCCCTATTCACATTTCTCCCTGCTGGCACACCCTTATTTATCTCTTACCTTGAGCCAAAGATACTGTGCTATTCTGAGAGATATTTTCTAAAGGAGCTCCAGCATCTCCTTGGGATGATGGTAAAAATATTCTTTTGTTCACTTGGTTACGCACAAAGCATCATCTGTTTCCTCCTAATAGGTTTTTTCTTCTAGCTAAATGTCTTTTAACAATTGAAATTAGAAACAAATTATATTCAGCTATTCAGACCTTGCAAAGAAAGGCTTATGCCTTTGTCTTTTTCCCTGTTTGAAAAGCAGGCTAAAGGACAAATGCTGCACTGTGCCCACTGCTCTCAAGTATATGAATGGTAATTCCATATATATGTTATGCATATTTTTTCAATATCCACTGTAATCTGCATAATACATATGTGTACATCATGTTTGCAGATGTTCCAGTGATATCAAGACAGTAAAGTATGTGGTAACAGGCTTTTTCAGTCCATTTAGCCATTGCTTTGTATGAAGTGGAAGGTTGTATTATCTGGGTGATTTTTTTTCAACAGTGAACAATACCTCTTCAATTATTTCCTCACTCTTTTTATCGGGGCTATTACCATCAGTAGAAATGCTCACATGCTTTTTCCCTGCACCTATATTGTGGAAACATGATTATTCATGAATGTGGGACCTGGACAGCTATGTGCTTGGAAACTTATTTTGCTTTTTATTGCAGAGAAAGACAAAGAAGAACAAAACTTTGGGGAAGAGAGTTTCCCTTATTAAATATTTACCATTTCAGCTCCAGATTCAGGAAAGGTAAGCTCTGAGTCATTACTTTTTATTTTTAGCATCCAATCTACTTGGAAGGAGTGGAATGCAATAACCTTCAAATCCCTCTAAAAGTTGTGAGTTACATGAAGTCATTTATTTGAAAAGCACCAAGAGATAATGGAAGGTGTACTGGGTTTGCAGGGCAAGGTTCTGGTAGCAGAGGTGGCTTCTGCTGGAAGCTGCTGGAAGCTTCCCCCACGTCTGACAGAGCCAATGCCAGACGGCTCCAGGACGGACCCACCACTGGCCAAGGGCGAGGCCATCAGTGACGGTGGTCATGTGCAGTGACAGTCAGAGAGGGAGTGAGAATATGTGAGAGGAACAGCCCTGCAGACACCCAGGTCAGTGAAGAAGGAGAGGCAGGAGATGCTCCAGGTGCCCGAGCTGAGATTCCCCTGCAGGCCATGGTGCAAACTGCAGCTGAGCCCCTGCAGCCCATTAAGGGGGAGCAGAGATCCTCCTGCAGCCTGTGGAGGACCCCACCTTGGAGCAGGAGGGTGGCTGGAGGAGGCTGTGACTCCATGGGAGACCCACACTGGAGCAGGCTCCTGGCAGGGACCTGTGGAGAGAGGAGACCACGCTGGAGCAGGTTTGCTGGCAGGATTTGTGACCCTGCAGGGGACCCACGCTGGAGCAGCTTATTTCTGAAGGACTGCACTCCATGGGGGGGACCCCACAGTGGAACAGCTCATGAAGAGCTGCAGCCCATGGGAAGGACTCACTTTGGAGAAGCTTGGGGATGACTGTCTCCTGTGGGAGGGACCCGACACTGGACCAGGGGGAGAGCGTGAGGAGTCCTTCCACCGAGGAGAAAGGAGTGGCAGAGACAATGTGTGAACTGCCTTCAGCCCACCCCCCATTTACCATCCCCTTGTGCCACTGGGGAGAAGGAGGGAGAGAAAACGGGGAGTGAAATTGAGCCTGGGAAGAAGAGAGGGGTGGGGGTGAAGGTGTTTTAACATTAGGTTTTATTCCCTACTCTAATTTGATCAGTAATAAATCAGACCAATTTTCCCAAGCTGAGTCTGTTTTGCCCCTGATGGTAATTGGAGAGTGATCTCTCCCTACCCTTATCCCAACCCGTGAACCCTTAGTTATATTTTCTCATCCCTTTCCAGCTGAGGAGGGGAGTGATAGAGAAGCTTTGGTGGGCACCTGGCATCCAGCCAGGTCAAGCCACAACAGACATGTTGTTTGGGAAATATAAGGCACCTTTTTCCTGCAAATACCCATTTTCTGACTTCACTGTTTCTATATTTAAAATTGGAACTTTGGAGACAAGAATATGAATTGATTTTGTGAAATTGTTTTGTGTTATGTTAATTTGAAAAGATCAGCTAGCACAGCAGTAATGATCACAGAGGATTGTTCTTTTGAAACAAAGATAACATATCATTGATCTGATGCTTCAGTATTCACCAGAGATTTTAAGGCCAAAAGAGACTGTTTTGATCAGCTAACCTGACTTCTCACACATGGGAAGCAATGAGAATTTCACCCACAGCTCCTGCACAAATTGTGTTTCTGGACAAACACAATACTTTTGTTTGTAAGGACTCCTGAAAGTGAATATAAGACTTTTTGTTCAGTAGATAATGTTAACTACTTTTGAAAGCACTGCTGAATGTTTCATTTTATTATACACTCTGACTTGAGATATTTATTAAACGCAAGAGTGGATTCTGGAAGCGAATGAAAGAGACAAGTTATCTGTGAACATTTCATACTAAACTAGCCAAAAAACATGATAAAATGCTGAAGTATCATCGACCCACCAGAGACTTAAGAAGCTACATCATAGAAATAAATGCAAAGAAAGGAAAAATGGTTAGACTTAATCCAGTGAAACACTAAAGCATGCCTGTGACTCTAATAATATGAGAAGTTTCACCAAAGGCAATGAGACTGTTAATAGTTTCAGAAGACGGGCATAGGCATTCCTCTAAGTGCTTTAGTAGATTGAAATTGAAGTGCCTAGTCAAAATCACTAATTTCTCTTAGCAAGGAGGTAGCACCGAGTTTGTGAGAAGCTCAGTAAAATAAATTACAAAGCAGAAGGAACTATAAGAAAACTTGTCTTCAACAGTGGTATTAGCTGAGGATCAGCCTCAAATGAGGTGCCCACGGTGCAGTGTAATGCACCTCAGGAAGCGTTAGATGATACCGGCTCTGCAGAACTTGCCTGCTAAAGAGAATGTGTCATTTTCATGAAGGTACTGTCTTTCATTATTTTACTGTCTGTTGTATGTCTTCCTCTTGTTTCATTCTTGATTGTATTTTTCAGTTACGTTTGCCTTTTTTCCCAATGCAGAAGCTTTTGCTTTTTGCATTTCATGGCACCCAGAACCACCACTGAAGACAAAAGGGCAGCAGCCCTGCAGGTGAGATGTACCACAGTATCTTTTTAAAGAATGAAGTGCTTTTATTTTAGAAGAAGCCAGAGTACATAACTGAACAGAGCTGCCATGATTAAAATGCAATTAAGGCTGTGAAGCCCTTGAGCTTCTTAAATTATGACACGATACAATATTTATCAGGCTTCAGAACACATAATCACATCTTTGGCCACCCAGCCATGTTTTGCTTTTTCCCTACACAAGATTAACCCTCTATCACAGTTTAATGCAGCTAAACTTATCACTTCTGTATGTGACACCCTAATATTTCTAAAGGACTCAAGTTGCATAGAAGACAACCCAATGAAGTGACAAGAAAGCACACATGCTTAAGCATTCATTTAGAAAGGTGCTTTATTTTTTTGTTGTTAGTGAGTAATGGAGCTAATATAAAATTCTGACAGGCACAAACCTATTGAATAATTCTGATACTGCAATCTACAGGTGACTCGCAAGCAATAAATTGAATGATGTTAGTTTTATGCAAGAAATAATCTTTTAAAAGACAGAAAAAGGCAAATGTATAATTCATACGGTTAATATTTGAGGTATTTTGAAGGTAAGTTCACACATTGCCTCTGAGAGTCTACATGGGTTTTTTAAAAAAAAAAAAAGAAAAGCATAACTGACCTTCAGTCAAAAACTTGGCAACTAGTCCAAATTCTGCTTCTAAATTTAACTTTGTCACGTATGCTTATTAAGAATATAATTCATCGCCTGGGACTCTGGTCTGAAATACCAGTATCTATCATAAATGCTCGACAGTTTTTCAATGTATCTGCTTTCAGATCGTTGGCACAGGATCAGCTTCGATGACTAGGTCAAATTCAGGTGTTGGCAGACGACACCGTGGGCTTTAGTGGCACATTTGGGGATCTGCTGATGAACTATAGTAGTGAGGTTCAAAAGATTTATGGTTATCTTGATTCCCTGTCACATTTAGAAGTTGAGTCAAGAAGATCTTTTGACCTGTTCCTAAATCAGAACAAAACATTGCTGCCCTTACACATAGGGGGCCTTAATTAGCTGTTAAAAGTTCTGTCCCAAGTGGTTTGTTTTTCCAGGCAGGGAGACTTGTTCTGGATGGGAAACAAATACAGGCAACCTACATTCTCCCTTAGAAATAACTGCCCATAAGTAGAGTAGATTTTTACCATTAGAAACTCAGTACTGTTTAATAGGTTTGTTCATGCACACAATAAGGTCTGTTACTCATCCCTTAGGTCTGTCTGTCTAAACCAGACAATGGAGGTCAAATCCAAAACTCATTCCTAATTTAAAAGCAAGAGCTTTAAAACTGAGCAATGTACCAAATAGCTCAGCAGACTGAGGGCTGGAGATACTGCTGCATTTTAGAGCTGAAGGCCCAACTTCCAGCGTTACCATTGCACCTACCAGAGTTTTCAAACAGTGGCTACAGCAGCACTAGAAAAGATGATTGTACCTGTTGTAAACAACTTAAGTTGAAAATTTGCTTGGTAGGAGAGGCAAAAAAAAAAAAAAAATCTCTTAAAATGAGATCTTAAAAGATCATCCTAATTTCTGCTAAATCCTGCCCCTGCTGCTTCCTCCTATCATAACTCATCTTCACTTTGCCTTTGGTGAGCATGAGCCCTTTTCCCTTCCTTCACCCTCTGCCTCCACGAGCTCAGACCCCAGTGTGGGAGTTTCAAAGGTTCTCCAGGCAGTGCTTTCCACCCCTTGTGTTAAAGGCAGGAGGCAGATGGAAAAGCTTCCCGTGATAGAGAAGTGCTTGGAAACCATTTTGAGCCACCAGCAAGGAGCAGCTTCCCAGGTGGACAAAGCCCATGCGGGATGTGAAGAGGGTAATTGTCCTCTAGATTTCACAGCAAGAATGGCTTGTTTGTTTCCGAGGGGGGCAGGGGTGGGCTTGATAATACAGATCACTTTTTTGTGTCTGCAATGCAGAAGTTTCTCTGTGCTAATTTTGGCACTGACATTGAAATTGATGTGTGGCCTTTAGGTAAGTCACTTAATCAATGTGTTTGTAAAATGAGGATAATAACATTTATTTGCCTGCCTGAAAATGGATGTAGTAAGGACAGACTAGTTAATGCTGCAAAATGCTATTTACTAGTAATTGCAAGTATTATTATACTGCAGACTTAAACCCCTCCTTGACTGGTAATTGAAATAGCTGAAGAAGTCTGAAATGTAAAGGCGACAGAGGTTTCAGCTAAAGTGGAGGTGGCTAATCCCCTTCCTTTTCATGGAACTAATTATGCTTTAACTGAGGCAATAAATATAAAAAATGTCTTAACCACATACCTGCTCTTACTCAGAAACAGAATGAGAAGAAATATTATGGGATTCACCTTTGATGCACTAGGTAATGTGCCATTGATAATGGGTCAAAGGAGGAGATGGGTGCAACACAGAAAAATACATGTTCAAGCCTCTGTTCGAAGATGCAGGTGCTCTCAGGTGTCCTGAGAGCAGGATGAGCAGCTCAGATAAGACTGAATTAGATGCATCATTACCATTTTCAACCCAATTAACATCCTTGCTCTTCAGGATTAAATAAGGTCTGTAATTTGCCTTTCGGTAGAGCAGGTTGAAAAAAAATTGAAGTCCTGAGGGTGAGAAGAATGAATAATGCTGTAGAGTGGCATGAAGCAGATAGGAAATGAACTACAGTAAACTGGCTTATCTGTGAGTTGTGCCTTCAGAACTCTTCTGAGGCCTCAGACTGCCACCACTTCTCCTACAGATGTTTCTTTGAGAAGGGATGAACATAAGATAGCTACCAAGGGTGGCTAAAGGATCAGGTCTGCCAAAAAAAAAAAAATCCCTTTTTGCCTTCTGTTATACTACCAAGAATCATTCCAATAAAGACAATCATGTTTGGTTAATGCAGTAGTTAAAATAAACAACCTTAGGTTTCTCTAACGACTAGTAAAGGGTCATAATTTGATCATTCCTTATGCTGAGTAAAAGCTCACCCACAGGGTAAATGCCTCCGACTTTCCTAGAACGTGGGGAAATTACTATTTCATGAATGTTACACATATCTCACTTCAACTGCTTAGTATTTTCATGATAAATTTGCTTGAAATTTATTAAAGAATCAAGGAAGCAGGATGATTTGCAATGTGATTGGCAATATTTCCAGGACTTTATTATGGGCTACGAAAAGAGAAATGGTGGAATTGTTAGCTGAGGAATGACTTATTTTGCCTTTTTCCAGTTTACAGCCCTGCTTTCCAGTCTTAAGTTTTACGACCCAAACTCAGGGCAAACCCAGCCTTGGAAAGAGACTGGTGGCTGCCTCCCCAGAGCAGCAGTCAAAAACACAATGGTTTCCAAGGGGGGGACCTGTGACCCTTGGCAATACAGCTTGGCATACTGTTGGCAAGATGACTTACTTCATGTGTTGGAGTAGATAAACTTTACACCAAGCTACAGATGGAGAAACATTTTGCTTTCTTCTGTAAAACAGTGCAACTCATTGCAGGCTGGAGAGAAGTTCCACGCAGAGGCAAAGCATCCCTTGGCTTGCTGTGTTAATGAGTTTGGAAACAAAGAGTTGCCTCTTTGGGCTCCAATGAAAACTGGTGGGTGTAAGACACTCAAACTCAGAGGAATTAAAGGTACTGAAATCCAGACATTTAAGGGGAAGAACTTATGAGAAGGAGATTTCTATTCAGAAATACAGAATATGGGATGCTGTAGGCTCAGCAGGTTCAAAGGGGAGCATCTCAGGGGAGTTCTGCTACAGCAATGCGTGGGCAGAGCCCTGTCACTCAGAGAGACTGTGGGCTGAGAAGATTAGGCAGAGGCAAGGTCCAGCAACTGTTCTGATCCCATGGGAGACAGTGCTACTGGATATAAAGGCACTGCTGTCTGCCAGTCAGTGAATGCTTAAAAACATTTCTGGGAATATTTTGTCAGATTGGTAAAAGAACATTCTTAGTAATTTGGGTTTTGATGATCACAGCCTTACATAAACAAAAAAATTTAAATGACTACCAGAGAAAAAAAAACTCAAAACAGCATTTGAACTAGTCATGCCAAAAGGTTGAGCAGTGGTGGTGTGCTGAATATCCACAGGTAACAGGAATATCATGCAGTTCAGTTGAAACAAAGGCACTCAATTTTCCAGATATGAACTCTAGTCTCAGATTATTAAAGTCCCTTCCAACTCAGGCCATTTTAGGATTAGCTGTGAATTACTTACAGATCAAAAATAATGCACAGACAAGATTTCAAATTCACAGAAAAGAGATTAAACAACTGGGGAAAAAGTTTCTGAAAGAATTAATGCTTTTAATCTCAAAGTGGACACAGTTAAGTATTTAAATAATTATATAACAGTTGTTAGTTTTCTGCTAAAAAATTAACCAAGCTCTAATAAGATAGGGCAAATTTTATTTGGCAATTTGTCCTCTAGTGCCATGTGCTTTGAAGGTGTACTGAGATTTTTCTTCTATAGTTTGTCACTTTGTGATGATGATGTATGTGATGGAGATGCCCGTTCTATTGGAAACTCTGCAGATGGATTGCCCTTCTTATTAAGAACAGTGGATCCTTAACTGAATTTTAGACAAGCACTGTCATTACCCAGTGCTCTGCAGCTTCTTGTTTGCCTTGCAACTCTGACAATTATCCCACAAGTCCCACATTTGGTGGTGCACAAGCTCCAGACATCCATCTACACACACCTAGAGAAAATCGGTATCTTATTTCAGCAGCTGAAAGGAAAGTCATACAAGGCTGCATGTGTTACTAATTTTTTTAGGGTTATATTTGGAGGTGCCAAGAGGATGGAGCCAGGCTCTTCTCAGTGTATACTGCCGAGTAATAAGACAAGAGGCAATGGGCAAGAACTGACGCACACAAAGAACTTTTTTACTATGCAGGTGACCACACACTGGAACAGAGTGTCCAGAGAGGATGTGGAGTCTCCCTCACTGGAGGTATTTAAGAACACTCTGGGTGCAATACTATGTGTTGTGTTCAAGAACAGTCTGAATGCAACCCTGTGCCATATGCTCTGGGATCACTCTGCTTGAGCAGGGAGGTTGGACCACATGATCCACTGTAGTCCCTTCCAACCTGACCCATTCTGTGATATTTTTACTCACCCTGCACTGCACTCTGGGAGGTGAGTCAAAAAAAAATCATTGTAGATTAGACAGAAGTAGGCCCTGTAGCACACATCTCAAACTGTGGTTACACAGTGATTTTCCTTGTGCTGGGGCAGAGAACATGCAAAAAGGTAAGGGCTCTCCTGTGGAAACAGAGGGACACAGACCTGGTGATGTATATATTCTCCAGCCCTTCTTCCTTACCAAGAGTTTTTCATGTGTACTGTAGGAAGAAAGGAGTGTTTTGCCTCTGCCTCCAGGCCACAGACATGGCATCACTCACTCTAAGTTCTAAGATTCAGCAGAGGGAACATGAGGTCCAAAAGACCAGTGGATTGTATCACCTGACCTTACTGACTCAAAAGTCCTGTGTTCAATTCAAATTCTCTCTAAAAAGAAAGCTGATTTCCTTAGAACAGAAATGCATATTTAAAAAAAGTCTTGCTCTACTTCTCATGTTTTTACTTTATTGGACCTAGGTATTCCAGGCAAGTGACTTTTAATCAACAAGAAACTCAAGTTTCTTAGATACAGCAACAAAGTATAACATTCTGCCAGCAAAGATAAATTCATGAGGGTTATGGTAATTAATATGTACATTAGAAAAGGAGACTTTCCATGTAATGAGCTATTCTTAGCACCAGAAGTATTTTCTAACCCATGATAGGAGAAGGAGATTTAACCTTACCCTGTCAAACTTTAACCGACAGATCAAAAGTGTTGCAAGAGGGGGAATTCCAAGTCATCTCAATTATGTGGCACCACATGAAATAATTATATTTGGTTACCCTTTAGAACGATGTGTTTCTTGAGGGATAACTTTTATGTACTGCTATTCCAAACACAACTACACTCTGACTGTGCTGCTTTTGATTTTTAAATAGCTCACACAGCTATAACCTCTGCATGTTTTCTCTAACGATGAATCACAGTATTGTATTTACAGGCAGACTCTTTTTGTCCCTTAACTACCCCAGTCTACAATGTAAGACAAAAGAAATTAAAGGCTTTGTTGAATCTCCTCTAACACAATGGAAAGTTATCAGAGAAGATTTTATACTTTTTAGTAATAGAGCTAATATGCAATGCAAAGGACTTTCCTTGAAAAGAATGAAAAGAATACAACTAATCAAACCTCATTCAGTTAATATGCAAACTTGACTCAAAGCAGTACTTAAAATACATTAACCTGAAAGGCACAATGTACCTGATTCAAATTTAGAAAAATGCTTGTTTTCATGTTTCTCAGTATTGAATAGGTAATAAAATGAATTTCATTTGCTACAGAAACACAACAGAACCCACCTCAGCTCCCTGCTGTGTCAGTGTTGAAAGAGGTTTTGATGTTTCTGAAAAATTGATCCCTAACATACAAATGAAATCATGTGAACAAGAAGGACAGACACTAAAAGCTGAAATACTTCAGTTTATTCTAAAGATGAAAAACCAGGGCAAGACACTTGACTAATGTTCTAAGTTAAATTTGCAAAACATTTATAGATTTAAGAAAAACAGAGACAAGAGGTGATAGCTTGTATTGGTTTTTTATTTTTTTTAATTGTTAATAGGAATATCTATACTTCACGTTATAGAAGGGAAATTAGACAAACAGGAAACAAAATGGCAGTGTTTTTAGTTTTTACAGTTATGAATGCTCATGCTTCATTTTGCAGAAAAGGAATGGCTCCTTGTACAACTCCTTGCAATACCAGGGACATATTTTGATGACGCATGCATCTCATATTTCACAGTCCTGTCCGTTCACCAACATGCAATGAGATCATGAAGAAACCATAAAGCCAATCTCATGCTTTGACATGTGGCTCAGTTTTCTTCCTCGTAACTTTAAGTTCCTTAAGGATATCAATGCCACGTGACTTACTGTAAAAAAAGAAGGAGAAAAAATAATCAGCATTAAACAAAAAAAGCCCCTAGGGTAGGCAAAAGGTACATATATAAGCATATGAATCAGAAAAAATAAACAAACAGCCTGAAAAAGAAAAAGTACTCATTTAGGATATTACAAATTTAATAAAGGCAGTATATATAATAACAGAGCTAGCATGAAAATTCCTCAAACATCAAAAGGATCATATTGGAGAAATGTGCTGAAAAGTTGTATTTCAAGCAATGTAACACAACTCAGATACAGAGCTCTTAAGAAGTCTTCCTGTAAATCTTATTCAGAGCAGCAAGTAACCCAGCAACTTGGACATAAACATGAAAAAAATCATAGTTCTAATCACTTTTAGTAGTGTTAGAGAGATTTCAAACTACAAGAGCATACATTTTTGGCAGGCACAGAGACAAGATTGAAAGCAAGTCCATTCATTTAAAAATGCAAAGAACATGTGAGGTATTTTATAGTGCTAAGAAAATAATAAGACATAAACACTTGGCCTTGCTTTTTCCTCCCTTTCAGGGTGTCTAATGTGTGTCCTCATTAGTCAGTCATTTAAATGTGACTTAAGCCAGACTGATATTCACTGTGATCATCTTTTAATGGAATGATTGGAATAACGATGTGATTGTACAGCAGGTTATGTTCCTTGAGACTCGAGGGTTCCTGAATGACAGCAAAATAGTCACAGCTCACAGAAATTACATGTATGTACGAAAAACAATCCAGTGAAGATGTGAGTCTATTTTGAAATGACAAAAACCCAAAAGAAATAGAGCATAGGAGCAAGAAGGATAAATAAGTTTTTGGCATTGTGTAACACAAATGATACAGATGCGAAGAAAATTTTGGTGGCTACAGCTAAATTATGTGCTTTTCAGGTAGACACACAAGTAATTTAAAGTAAGAGAGGCTAAAACATCGTATGTAAAATCATAGAGTAAATACTTGCCCTTAAGTGCTGCAGAGGAAGATTTTTTATGTTCAGAGGAGGATGGTCCCGATTTAGAGGATGACTCAGCTCCCTCTGTATGTTTTTCTTGTGCATGTGTTGAATCAGATGACAACACAGGACTTACTGAGGAGAGAGCTGAGGGAGTGCATAGGTCAAGAAGCAAAAGATAAATCATGAATTTGTAAAGTAATTCAGTATTTTACCTGTGTGCAGCTGAAACAACAGAAGGAGGAAATAGAACAAATAATTCTAGCAGTGTGGACGATTAGCTTATGAATGAAGAAATCTCTTTATTTGCAAAAATTATTGCCTTAACTGTAAATGATAAAGGAACCAGATAATGACCAACAGAAATATGTCAGGAGAGGACTTGGTGTGGTTTATGAGACTAAGCTTTAATGGCAGTAAGACATGAAAGACTTTTGAAAAGAGTTTTACTTTATAGTGTACTATTCCTACTATAGTGTGGTATTATGGCTACTATTTGACTACTATCAACCTGACTGCCCAGAGACAGTGAACTGTATCACTGTTTAAAAAAATGTTAAATTTATAGAAGTTTGATGTTAAGGAAGAAATTTATATCTACATCAATATATATAGTTAACAATATATTAAAAAAATCCATCATATAATAATATAATAAAATAATATATCTTATGTAACACTACATTATAATTATCATTTATCCTTCCACAATTATTAATATTCCAAATTCTTTGAGGGAAAAAAGCTGGAATAAAGAACAACATAAAAATAGTTGTTAATTTTCCCCCTAACAGAGCATTTTAAATATTTCAGTATTTCTACAGCATATTTATCAACAATTGGCTAATGTAATAGAGTAGTGCACAACTACCATATTTGCTCATGGCCTTAACAGTCATAGAGATAAGGCTTTTTGTAATGTCTGTTGGGATTTTAACATAAATTTGGCAAATTGCACAAAAACAGAACAAACTGGAAAAGTTACTGGGCTTAAGTTTTTTATATTCTATATTGACAAACTACTAAATTTCAGACAGGCTGTAAAACAGACTTTTATACTGCAACATCATAAATATTCGTGATGTCTTCCATTTATAGATGCTTTAACAGAGTAGCTAAATGACAAATTTGAACTTAACAATGCAATGACCTCCAGTTTTAGATGTCTTTGCTGACGATGCACTTCAGCCAAACTACTGCCAATTTGAAAAATCAACCTGTCTCCTACCTGTCACTTGGATTCTCCTCTAAGAATTGCAGATTTATTTTGCTGAAACTACTGATTTTAGTAGAGCAAATGTTTGTATAATAGTGGAGTAAAATTGCAGATATCTCCTGAGAGCCCTGGAGTAAAGATATTGTGCAATATTGGAACTAGCTGAGAATCAATGAGATGGAAGCAGATGGCACAAGGAAAAAGTTTAAAAATAAAACCAAACATACCCAAGACTGAGGAATTAGAATCCTGCAACAGGAACATCATTGTTTCTTCTCATCAAGACCTCAGGAGCTGAAGACTTGTCCTAAAGCAAGCCCCCTCTCTCATCTGCATCAGGAAGACTGCCAAGCTCAGGACCTAGAGGCACACTGTGGAAAGGTGACAACACCATCAGAAAAGTAAGGCTTTTCTGCATTAATCAAATAATTTAGACTGTTAGAATATTTACTGGACTAACAGTAAACTCTTAGCACTATGTACAATGTGTGGTATACAAGATTTTTAGTGTAACAAGTCAGTGCAAAACATGGGCAAACCTGTTTGTGAACACTTTCAGTATGTTGGTGAGCAACCAAGCCTCTGCCAAAACTTTTGTGGGTGGAAGTCCACAGTCATCACAGAAAACTGGGAATGAATACAGCAGGTGTGCTGTCCTGTGTTCAGGCAGTTATCTCATTTGTTGTAAAGTAGATGAATTTTGGGCAACCCAAGTACTTCAGGATCATTAATGATCCAAGGAAAGCAGAGAAACAGTAGTTACATCACTCTGTGATCTGACTGTGACTCACTCCAGGCAAACATTGCCTGGCTAAGTGGCAGTCTTTGTGATGGACAATGCTAGTTTGCTGAAAATCTGAGAGGAAGAGGAGTAAATAGAAAGCAGTTGGAGCAAGCTGGTGATAGGTGGACACTGAATGGAAGCCCAAAGTTTGCTAATAGTTGCTTTAAAAACCTCCAATAATAGTCCTTTGTGATCAGAGATCTGTCTCTGCTCCTTTCTCCAGACCCAGGTGAGTACAGAGTGGTTTTATTATGGTTTACCTGTAAAGGACAAACCCAGGTACACTGACAGGGGAATCAAGGAAGGAGAAAACCAGATCTGATCTCTCACTTGACATGTCCACTCTGCTCCTAGAAACATCTGTCCTCCTCTCCTTTCTAGAAGAAATGGCTGAGCTGAGGGAATGGCATGTTCAGCAGGGACTAAGTCTTTGAGGAACAGATTTGTCCAAATCAGCTGGTTGCTGCAGCATCAACTGCCTACGATTTGTGGATGTGTAACAAGGTATGAGCTTTAAAAGGAGGGCCAGAATTTGGGAGATTGTATCTGGTAACTGATCACAAGCCAAAAGAAAGCAAAGACATATCAGAAGCAGAAAAAGTTGTCAGCCTCTATTCAAAGTTTTGTGCCTAGTAGAGATAGACGGGCTTTGAATTAGGACTAGAGTGCATTTTAAGACCTTGTAGTGGATGTCCTGGAAACAAAAATGCATTTAGTTTGGTAAACAAGAAAAACTAACAAACAAACAAAAATGAGAATGCATGGCTCAGAATCTGTAAAAACTACTTTTTTTTTTTTTTTTTGGTCAGCATTTACTGTAAAATATTCTTCTTTGGTAGAAGTGGCAAAAAAAGGGACGACAAAGTGAACAGAAGAGGAAAAGTAGCCCATGTGCATATGCAGTGGTAGGAAATACTATAGTAAGGAAACAGTCAGACCCAGAACAAACACATATGGAAACAACATAGGAAAAGTGTGAATTGATTGCTTATGCCTCACCCTTACAGACACCAAAGAACAGCCTGATCCTTGGGGATAGCCTGCTGTCCTGGTGGAACTATGGGACAAGCCTGGATGCTGCCTGCAGTAGTATGTAAAGTATTCATGAAACAGAAACTCAGCTAATAATCCTGGATATCCTCAGAAACTCATATTGAGGGAAATGCTTTAGTCTGGCTGACTTAGATAACTATTAAAAATATTTGCTCATTTTAGTTTCCACAGCACAGTATAAACAATCCCTTCCTAATGTATTCACACTCTAAGCTGCATATGAGTTAGTTTTCTTTACTGCATAATTTTATTAAGCTGCATACATATAGGAAAACTGAAAGTCATACTACTTTTAACTCAAATGCTATGGCTGATTTTAAAAACAGGAGCATGATATAAACCTGGGTAATAGAAGACAAAGAATCCAACCTAAAGGATTTATCTCTAAGCAAGAGAAAACCTGTTTCTTGGTGTGAAGAGAGATTAGTTCTTACTAATCCATGAATATTGATGTTCCTAACAAAAATGTCTTTGTGTATGTGTTTGTCTTGGATGAAGCTTTCTGTATTTTTAAAAATACAGAATTTTGAGTGTTCTAAGAAGAAAAGGTGAATCACCCAGGTACAAAATATTTCCTGTGGAAAGCTGCATTAAATACAATAGAATCACCTATGGCAATGGATTGCATACCTGTAAGAAGAGCTCTGTAGCACCAGGATTGTGCAGACTGCACCTTCAATTATTGTACTGGGGGTATTTTAAGATGTGTAGCAAATAGTGGAAAGCATGGGGATCTCGGCTGACAGGGTATGGAAAAGTGAGTTAAATTTATAATGCACAACTTTGCATGATTATTCAACTAATTCAGATAACTGTGGAGATCTATAGGTATAGCATTTCTGAGATGAAACATATGCATTTATGAAGATGGATTACTGAACAGGACTGATGTTCTTCACGGTCTCTTTAGGCAGATTCCAGAAAAACAATGGCTCAAGACATGCATTACATAAGTGAGTATAATAGTTTTCCATGTTTTGACAATTGCTTAGGTCAGAATTTGACCAAGGTGCAAGCATGAAATAGCTCCTCTCTCGTTGTACCATTACCTATGGAGGGTCCAGTTGTGTTCATATCCATTCAGAAATCACTGTGCACTATCTCAGAGCGTGTGACATGCCCAGTGACAGGCACCTATGCAATGTACAGGTGTAAATTACACCATTACTTTAAAAGAAAGACTATGGTCCCTGACATCTACAGAAGCATGAATTTCATACCCCATAGTTGTAATTTTAGTTGCTCAGTTGTTGCTCAGTGGTTAGATATCACTGTACCCTCAGACCCTAAAGTGTTACCATCACCAAAGACCACACAGGAAAAAATGATAGTGCTAAAATTTTGTCTGTATAACAAGTTAAATTGCACTATTATTTTGCTTTTTGGGTTCCCCCCCACACACACCCCTCCCGTTCCCCCCCTCCAAGTTAATCAGATCCCTTAGATAATGAAACTGTTAAATATTCACTGGACTAACAGCAAATACTTAGTTCCATGTATGGTGTTCTCTTCTGACCAGAGTAAGATTTTGAGTGCAGCACTGAAGAACTGTCCCATCTTTCTGTTAATTCAAAACTTTACTGGTCGCACCTAAGAACCAACTGAGTCGACTGCCACCGACTGCCACTAAAAAGTAAACCAGAACTAATGCTGTCAAGATCTAAAAGACTGTCTGTGGAAAGGATTTTGAACTTTCCAGAATTCTGCCCTTCACACACAGTTTGCACCAGATTCACCTGTTTTTTTCCTGCGGTGAGCTCAGCACACAAACAAACACATGAATGCAACTTAGGTACTTATTCTGCTTTTTGAAAACTAAAATAGTTCTACACCTACTAATGAATTTCTATTGACAGAGCTGTCAGAGCATTAGCACTGTGCATGTCCTCCTTTCTCCTCACCTCACCTGACCTCCCGAAGGATTAGACGTGTTACCCTCTGAACGATTATCTGGCAACCTCACTTTCTTGTCTGAGTAAAAGGTCGAGCAGCCTCAACGTCTTTAGTGCTTCAGGCAGGAACATGAGACTGCAGCCAGCCTTCGGGAAACACCCTAGGTACCATCATTTCTCTGGGATTTTAGGAAAGACCTGACAATGAACAACAAGAAAGCAAGATTGGTGCTTAAGCTGTGGTATTTCCTTCTTAATTCTAAGAGTATTGGATACAAAGCACGCAATGTTTGGCTACTGTTAATAATTTGCTTGTTTAAGAGTAATGTATTGTTACAGAATCCCACTGCAACAATAGCAAGAATGTTCCTCTGGGACAACTATCACAGAGAGCTCAAGCTACTTATTTTTTTAAGTGTTAAACACACATTGGTAACACACTGCCAAGTACTGTGGATATGGAATTAAGGAGAAAGTCTGAAAGTCTTTTGTTCTTCCCCCCAAACATAAACACAGGTGCAAACACCAAGAAATAGCAGTACTGGGAGTTGTAGAAGGTTATTACTATTGGCAGTAATTACTTTTGAGAAATAGATATAGAAGGCATACAAATAATAGGGTATATACAACAACCAAAAAAATATTATATTTTGTATCTGTGAAATGTTTCACAAATTCTTGCTTGATTTTTTAGTAAGACTCAGGCATTTTCACAACAAATATTTTCTACATCTGCTGATATTTTTAAATTGGTATCACACTTTTTGAAGCATCTTGATTAATGTGTAAAAATCTTTGAAAGATATTTACATTTTTTGATATTCTGTTATATAAAATAAGGATCTCAAATCATAATAACACTGAAATATTGTGAAAGCAATCATTATTTAGGACTTTGCAGGTTGTTGGAATGTTTTTTTTTATTTTGCATAGAATGGTAAGTGAAAACTGCATTCCCATTAACTATGCTTACTGGAATTTCACAACACTGAATCTGGCTTTTTAGTATTTCCAATTGTACTTTAGTTTGGATGTTTGAAAGCATGTTGTTACAAAAAGCTCCTGATACCATGACAGGGCAAAGGTAAGACCTTAAAAGATAGTATCAATACCTTACACTTCTTATGAAACCCCAACTTATAAATTAATTAACAGATATACCAACAGCTTGGAACGTTTGCTGCAATTTTCAAGGATGTGTGTTTTGTTGTCTCTGTGTAACCGAACAGTTGACTCTCTCCTTGGAGTGTTAATTATGGAACTGTGACATGATGTTTGGCAGCAGCTGTGCAACACTGGCCATTCCTTTTCTCCAATGTGTCTCACCTTGGCGAACCCAAAGATAGGGATAAGTGTCATAGGATCATAGAATAGTTTGGGTTGGAGGGGACTTCCAAATGTCACCTACTCCAACCCCCCTGCAATGAGCTAAATCTCCATGACCAATGTTTTATGTGTCTGGGAAGACTATCAAGATAAAGAATACTAATAAGTTTTTTTTTAAGGGGGGGGCATTTGCATTGGATCTAGATAACAACAGCACAATTAATTTCTCATGAATCCTTGAACAAAGAACAGGGAGAAGTATGGCTAGCTAATGTGGCAAAATGAGCTAATTATCTTTCAAATTCTGAACTCCATTTTGTGTTATGTGCTGAATGTGCAGAAGCCAGTCCAGAAGTGGGAAGCTGCAATGTGTACCATAACAGGCTCAGATGTTTGACACCTATATAAAGCACACAGGGGATCCTTCAAGAATCGATTCTTCTGGAATACTGAAACATGAATCTTTTTGAACAGCTGTCTCTGTCCACAGGAACACTTTTTCTTGATAGTGCACACTGTGAGATAAAGTATAGGCAAAAGTGACAGTTTGTGTTCCTGCTTCTCATGGACTACCTCTCGTCTTTAAGAAACCTTTAAGAAATATGCAATGGCAATAAAAAAGTGCATTAATCTCCTTGCAAGCAAGCAAACAAAGTGGGTCAATCACAACTACCTGTTAAAAGACTTTCAGGAAAAGGATGTGGGAGGAGTTCTGCCTAGACTGAAATGATGACAAATCTTCGATATAGCTTTTAAGTATTGAATTTAAACATACAAAGGACATGCCTTGTAACTTGTCACTTTGAGAGATTAGCAATTCTTAAATGTTCTCAACACAAGAGTTAAAAAATAGCCTGCTGTCTTTGGTACCTGCCATCTCTTCTCAGACAGATTGAACCGTGGGATTGGGCAGTCTATAAATTAGCAGTCATCCATGACAGCTGCAGAGCAGAAGCCTGTGCACCAAAGATGGCTCTGACAGGCTTGGAAGCATCTTACAGAGCCAGGCCAGGACCAGGGACCAAGGCTGCTCGAAGCCACTTAGTTTAGAAGAACCTGGAGCTCAGGAACTGGCTCTGTAAAAGCCAGTCAAGGCCAGATACTGCACAGATCCATTCTGGCTGAGATACGAACAGACACTACTGATGAGGGAGAATCTGAATCAGTGCCTTAGTGAAAAAATGGATTTTTTCCTAACTTTTTTTCTTAAGTTCAGCATCTCTGACATCTTTTGCAAAGTGAGTGCAAAATATTAGTGTATCAAAATGGAGGTACTGCTTGACATTTTTCTCTTCAATGCTTTCAAGATCTTCGGTGGCTTTTAATCCAAACCTCTGATTTCTGTTTGAACTTTTCATATTAACCTAAATTGATGTTATAATAATTGTAACTATACAGTAACTGCTCAATATTGTTATGCAAAATTTTATATGCAAAAGCATACATAACAATCAAAGGTTGTCCTTTGAAAGACTCATTTAGAGTAATTGATAAACTCCAGCCCTGCTGGTAACTGGGTGCCAGACACACGCCTTAGACACCACTCCTGTACAACCCACTACTGTCCCTACAAAAGAGCAGTGATATCCAAAAGTCCTCCTCTTTCTATTTCTACTGGCAGCAGCAGCTGGCAGCTTTGTATCCATCTCTGACAAATGCACAAAGACACATTCAGCTGTTGGGACAACATTAATTGTCTGAGCTGCTGTTTTTGCCTCCAGGTAGAGGACCAAATGGCAGTGTTCTGAGAGTCAGCCTTGGCCTTTGAGTCTCAACAGGTTCATGGTGTAATAGATGATCACAATACTATATGCCTTAGTGTCTTTGAGTTACTTTTGATAAAGTAGGTAGATAAAATCATGCCCAAGTTGTAAAATGAAACAGGAGTAGACACAAACTGTATGGTTATCCATTTCCCAGTTCACAGAGTGTTAAGTACAGTGTTTGGGCTTTGTCTGTTATAGGGACAGGGGCTATTTGCAGAGTTTAACTTCCTGAAGTAAAACTTTGCTTGGATATGAGGCTGGATACTGTGTCAATTCTACTTAAAAACTTCTAAATGAATGTTAAAAAGGGGTCCCTGTCTTCAGGGAGGTGCAAGTCACAGCTGAATTCCTGCACAAATTGCTAATTTATAAATCTCTCTCTTGTGTTTATGCCAAACAGCTGATAACACTGTTGTGAACCTGCTTCCTGGCAATTAATAAAAGCAAAGAGACTGTGCTAAGAGTGAAGCTCCTGTTTCCAGCACTTGTGCACTCAAAGACTGCAGGAATTGCTCTCCTACCTCCACTTCAACAGCAGGTGACCTCTCCAGTACCAAACACCCAGAAGCTCCAAAGCAGCAGCACAGGTAATATGCAACTATTGAAAAAAAACCCAACCCAACAAAACAAAAACAACCCTAAAACAAAACAAAAACCAAAACAAACAAAAAACCCAAAACAAAACAAAAAAAAACAATCAAAACCCCAACAATTTCCTGGCTCTTGATAATCAGCTGGAATTTCTCTCCTCCTTTTAGTATGCCAAACTAGGTAACTATGAGAATGAGAGTGAGATGCAAAATGAATGAGGTGCAAAAGAACAGGATGCACATATTATGAGGCAAGAAGCGATAGGGATAAGTCTTGCTACACTTCGTTTTAGCACACGCACTGAAATCCCTACCATGCTGAAAGTTTTGATAAGCTCAGGTAATTTTAACAACAGTTTTTCAGTCTCCAATGAGACTGAAGAAATGGTGGCCACTAAAGAAAAAAGAAATCCTGATCTATCAGAGCCGCATATGACAGGTAGTTCTACAGCATAGATACTGCTTCATACAATAAGCAAACCAAAACTGCTTGAGCCTCCTGCTGGGGCAACTGCTCTAGCAAACAGTATTGCCCTACATAGTCATAGGACAGCGAATACCTGTTGCACTCCACGAGGAAAAAAGGACATAAATACTTGGATTTTTGCCTGTGTAGTTAGAAACTGCTGTAAGGAAGGAAATACAGCATAGTTAAATGTACACACGCTGTTGAGAAAAGAAATCAATATAGAAACTTTCACTGTTGCCAATTTTGGGTAAAGTAATAAATGAATTGTTCACCACACACTGTCCTGTTATTTATCTGGTAGACATGAAGGGAAAGTAGTACTTAAATTCAGAGAAAGCCAGGATAGGGGGGATGAGTTACAAGCCAAGGATAACAATTACGGGGATGGTTGTGGAAATGAGTAAGGTATCTAGGAGCTGAAAAGTTTATAAACCATGGCTGAAAAGCATTCAAAAGAGGCCTCTAAATAAACTTTCTCACTACATATCTAAACAAAGCAAAATTGCTGGACCTTAAATAAAAGTGCTCAACGGTGGGCTAGAGGCACGGTCAGGCTGGTGATTAGTTGCCTTGGATATTCAATGGCCTATCCAAAAAAAAGAGACATGCTGATATTATGTCAAAAACTTCCACAGCAATCTACCTGTGCTACTCGGCATTTAGAGCTGCACTGGGATAGGCTGAATTAATCTTACTTTGTCCATGATTTTTTTGTATGCGTCCGGTGAAGAGATATTTTTTGCTGTCCAGACACGGGTGTTTATGAGATAAACTCACGGATGTCCCGAGTCTTGTTCTGCTGAGCTGTCCGTGAGCACGGCCAGCCTAGAAAGTTATTCCAGCGCTCACGATGATGCCAAATCACTTTGGGGGTAGTGGTGGTGTGGGCTGCGGGGAGGGTTCTGTGTGTGTGTGTGGGAACGCAGAGTTCACCCTGCCGCCGACAGGCTGAAAACAAACAAACAAACAAACAAAACACATCAAAGCGCCACTAAGAAAACAAAGCGGGCGGACCGCGGAGATCGGCGGCAAGCAGGACCACCCCCCCCCCCCCCCCCTCCCGCCTCCTCCTGCAATGGGTCGGCTCGGGCAGATGTATTTATTTATTTATTCATTTGTTTGTTTGTTTGATTGTTTTTAACAGCAGATTTGTTTATTTCCCTTGGTGTCACCCGCTCGGAGGCACCGGGGCTGCCAAACCCGGCGGGGACAGGCGGCCCCGGCGCGGCAGGGCGGAGCGGGGCGGGGCGGCCCCGGTCGGGGAGGCGGTGCCGGGCGGGGATGGGCAGGAGCGGCAGGGCCTGCCCGGCCCCGGCCCCCTCCCCGCGGGTATTTAGCGGCGGCGCGGAGCAGGCTGGCCCTGCGGCGGGGACATGGCCGCCGCCAGCAAGGAGCCCCCGCAGCTGCAGCGGCTGCTGGAGCGGGACCCCTACCTGGCGCCCTTCCGGACCGACTTCCAGCGCAGGTACCGCCGAGGGGGGAGCGCCGCCGAGAACCGCCCGTCCCTCCGCCCGCCCCGGTGTCCCCTCCCCTCGGCCGGGGCGGCTCCGCTGCCCTTCCGGTGCGGGCGGGGCCCGGCGGGGCCTCTCGGGCTGCGGGGAGGCCTCGGCCGCGGGCCTGGCGGGTCCTGCCCCAGGGTGTCCCTCCGGGCCCTGCCGACCGCGCCGAGGGGGCGGCCGTGGGTCCCCGGAGAGCCGGGCCCCGTGGGGCGCAGATGGGGACTCCCTGCGAGAATCGTGGAATCACAGAATAGCCTGGGCTGGAAGAGACCTTTAGAGATCAGCTAGTTTCAACCCCTCCCGCCCCCCAAGGCCGGGTTGCTCGGAGTTTACATCCCGTCTGGCCTCGAACGCTTCCAGGGATGGGGCATCCAGGGCTTCCCTGGGCAACCTGTTCCAGTGCCTCCCTGCCCTCGCAGTAAAGAATTTTTTTCCAATATCTAACCTAAACGAACTCTCTTTCAGTTTGAATCGATTCCCCCTTGTCCTGTCACTACACGCTCTTGTAGATAGTCCCTCTCCTCCTTTCCTGTAAGTTTCATTCAGGTACTGGAATGCCATAATTAGGTCACCCTGAAGCTTTCTTTTTCCCAGGCTGAACAATCCTAATTCAGCCTTTCCTCATCGAATGGAGAGGTGCTCCATCACTTGGTGGCCTCCTCTGGACTTGCTGGAACAGGTCAATGCCCCTTCTGTGTTGGGGACCCTAGAGCTGCATGCAGTCAGTACATGAGGGTGCTGCATTGAGCTGCTGTTGCTAATAAAACTGTTTTTCAGTCTAGCTGTGGTAATCCCTAAAGAAACTGCTCCTGAATCTCGTCTTTCTGGAGAATTTTCCTGCAGGCGTGTGTTTTGAGATAGCCCGAACCGCCAGCTCAGCTGTTCAGCAGACCTGCAGCGGGTGAAGTAGCAGAGCATGCGTTAGGTTGGTGCCAGGTTGCTGGTTCTGAGCATCCCTTTTTTTGTGCCTCTCGATGGGAACTGTGACACCAACCCTCTGGCCAGGGCCTGGGCGAGAGCCTGCCGGCAGCAGCTTGGGCAGAGGCGGCCTGTGTCCTGCAGAGCCAGGCTGCAGGCCTGGAAAAGCTGCTGGAGCCTCACTGGCCGAGTGAACAGAGCGACTGGGAGCTCTGATGCCACACACTCTGTGCTGTGTTTCACTAGCAGTCCTCTGAGAACCAAAACCGTTTTAATGCTGCCCAATGCCCTGTATCCCAGAAGCCTGGAAAAGCCTGTGTGTGTGGAAGGGATGCAAGAAGGAATTTGATTCCCACCCCACCCCCAAAGTGGTGTTTGGTTGTTTGTTTTTTTTTTTCCCTGTTACTGTATTCTACATTTAGCATTACTAGGTGTCCTGTGGGGTTCTGGTATTGAATAGTGGTAAGGCTAGATCTCATAAAATGGGATTAGGGATTAAGTAATCTATTAGGCCGATTTGTAGAGTATGTAGTAATCTCTTAATGACAGGACAACTGATTTAAACAATGGTTCCTGACAAGCTTCTAGTCATGCATGCAGTGTTGTAAAACACCTAATTCTTTAAGTGGGGTGCCAGGGTGTAGGAATTAATAAGTGGGCAGATCTGGCTCTTAATAAAACCATTCATTAAACCATTTGGGCTTCCCCAATGTGCCTGCCATCTAAGTGACTGTGGGTAATGATATTTGTATTTCTGAGGGTAGGAGAGCTGTACTGAACAGAATGAGTTTGCAAAATGTTTGTGTACTTCTCATGTTTATACACCTTGAGCACTGAACTGATCCTGTCTGTATCTTGTCACTTTCTGGCTTCTGAAATTCCAACTGGTCACTTGCCATAGAATTATTGTGGAAACATGTAATGTTTAAAAACATTAGGGAAAACTTTTGTGGCAACCTGTGATAAACTGGATGTCTTGTTCTAAGCCGAACAAGTAGTGCATCTTGTGGATGGTAGAGTGCGCCAAGGAGGAGGAGTTGTAAGCACGGGAAAATGCTTGTTGGTGTCTCCATGCAATGCTCATCCCAGATGCTATGAATTGTGATTCAATCTGTATTGAATAGCTTCAGGTGTATTTTTATCTGGAGGCCTTTCATCAAGAGTGCCCAGGAGAATGAGTTTTGCAGCCTGATTGCTGCTTGAGTGAGAAGTCAGTTCTTTGGGGCCTTCAGTATGTGAGATCTGCTTATTTATGTCCAGTTCCTGTGCTGGAGGAGGTGGTGAACAACACCTCTGCACAACTCTGCACTGCCCATGAAATCCTGAGCAGGGTGGTGCTACATGCTCTTTATTCCATGCTGAAGGGTCCTGGTGTGTTTAACTGGTGGATGTGTGACCCATCACTGTGATGTTGGACTGTTGTTAAGTAACTCAATGAATCTGGTTTCCTACACCATACACAGTGTAGGGAAAGGCTGTGATGAAGCAACCAGGAATATGTGCTGTGGTGTCTACTGTGTTAAGAGTTGGTTGACTGACAGAGCATTAAGCATGCTTGAGAATCAAAGATTTTTAAACACTGGTCTGTGAAGATCCTTATATTATGCCTTGTGCAGAAACGTGAAATAGTCCTCCCTTTGTCTTGCTCAGTAGCAGTTCTTCTATAGAAGTGAGAGGAAAATAAAAGACTTGGGGGTTTATTCTTGGCAGTGACATCAGCAAGTTGCTGACTTGCCTTTTAGGCTTGAATCTTTCTGCTCTTCTACCCATACTGCTGTATTAGCATGGCTGATTATTTTTATGTGGAAAACTTTTTATAGCTGTATATGCCTGGCTGTTGTATAATGCACAGCTAACTTGTTGGTGATGGTTTATTCTCACAGCCAAAGCCATGCTATTTCTGTTGTTGGATTGGATTGCCCAGGACCTTGTTGTCTTGTGCTGTGTCTCCGGGGATGTGCTTCCTTGGGCAGCCTCTCCCTGTCTTTGGCTACACTCATTGTGGAAAATTCTTTTTTTTAAATAGTGGCACTTCCCTTGATGCAACTTTGTTGCTTCTGGTCTGTTTTCCCCTCTGTACTTTGGAATACAGCCTGGCTTATTCTTTTCTTTAGGCACTCCCCTCACCTGTCCCTTTAGATTAAAACTGTAAGTGGGTATCAGCAACCCATGCCTCCTCAAATTAGCTTTTTCATACCTAATCCGAGGAAACTCATCTCTGGGGCCCTACCTGTGTACCATAGGTAGGAGAAGACAGGCCAGGAATAAGAAGATGGCTTTATACAGAGGCCTGTCTATGCTTTGAGAAGTGCAGGCCTCTCTTGCTGAGTTTCACATCTGCCTCTCCTGCCCTGTGCTGTGGTCCTTCACCCTCAGGATGGTGACCATATCTGTGTGACCTCTTTGAGCCTTGTTTTGTTTTTCCTTTTTCTCGGAGGGAGGGGATTGCTGAAGGATGGACAGGCCTTAGTCACATCAGCCTGGATTCAGCAGTAGTGTGATTATACTGATTCACCTTGAGAATTGCCTGATTCATGATGAAATGAATCACGATGTTGCCTCAGGTTTTGAAAATTTTCCTTTTGCTTTCAACGGCTGCCTCCTTTAACCTCTCTTAAAGTGTAACTTTGTGCTTTAGGCAGCTGACTGTTTTCTCTCTTTTTCATAAAGCCTTGAGAAACATTGAATGAGTGCTTTGATGGGAACAAAGGGCTGCTCTAAAGATGTAATGCCTAAAATGTGATGATAGGACCTAGTTATGTCCTAAGCATGGAGTATGGACTGACATAGTTTATTGAGGGAGTACTAGGAAGAAAGAGATCTCTGGTCACATTTCCTTTTCAATACTTTGTCATACCTGGGCTTGTTATTGCAAATGGTGTTCATGGGGAAAATAGAAATCTGTAATTTTTCCTTTCTCTGAATGTCTGAATTCAACCCTGAGTCGAGGAGGGAGCATTTTCTCTGGGGAAGGAGAAAATCGATGTATAAATAGTGAAACATTCAGCCTTGACCCAAATACTCACTAGTCAGAACTCTAAACGAGAATCTACTTAAAAACAAACAAACAAAAATCCCCAAGTGATACTGTTTGTGTAGGATATCACTGTGCTACATTGTTTGACCATCTGTGATATGTTTCCCCACAAGTATTTTGTTAACACCCAAGTGTTATTTATACTAAAGACTTTGTATAATTTCATATATATTTTTAGTCTTTTACCTCTTGGAGCATAATAGGTTCAATTAAAGCTATTAATGCCTGTGGTGTAATTGCATTTTATGGAATTACAAACTAGTGTTAGAAAGTGCTGCCCATTAGAATTTTCTGCTATAACCATGTGCACGGCTTATTATATTTTACCAGTCCCTGCAACTGCCTCTAATCTCCTGACTATGTTGTCCTTGGTGAAAGCCTTTTTTTCTGAGTAGTTCAATTTATAGAATAAATAAGAAAAATTTTACCAATACATACCTTCAGTCTTTATCTTCAAACAGAACTGATTTGTTCAGTTAGATAAAATGCTGCCCCTAGTGCTTGATCATATGTATGGGTTGAGAGAAGGTTCCATTGCTTCTGAAGCTTTGGTGAAGACAAGAACATCTACTCAGTGGCTTTTGTAGCTGTATCAGTTACCAAGATGTTTGTCAATTGATTCAGAGGTTTCTAGTAGTGTTCTTACATCCTTCCACTCTTAGAAAAGGGAAGTACTTTCCATTCTTCCAATTGTACCTCTCATTTTGTGTGTGCTTAATATCAGATTAATGCTGCTTTATGGTTCTGTATTTTTTTAGTCTAATTTTAAGGTGCAGAGAAGTGGGTACTTGACTGAGGCATTGAAAATTAAGAAGTGTCGAGTTGGGTTTGATAGGGCTGAGTAGGAAGGCAGCTGTTGGGTTGTAGCAAGTTTGGGAATGGAGTTGAGTGACCAAGCTGGAATCCCAGTTTGACATGAAGATGGTGAGGGGAGAGGGACTGGAGTGTGATCTGTCACAAATGAACACAACCACTATGTATCATCAGAGTAGGGAACCAAGCTATCAACTCATAAAAACTGGATTTTCCTTTTCTGTTTTGTCTCACACAGACTGATGTATTGGGTGTGCAGAACTAAAGGTTTATGAAAAAGTGTCATATACTCTCATGTTTTTATTGTTTTTGGTGTCAGCTCATAAGTTCAGTAGACTTCTGTTGGTTCTAGAACCCTGACAACTTAATGGAATATATCCTGCATTATGGTACTCTCTAACATGCTCTTGTGCATTCTGGTTACTAACCCTGACAAGCACAGCTGAGTAAATCACCGATGACCTTAACTTTTAAGTCTGTGAGGAAGTAGTTACCTAGACCAATGTACACCTAGAGTTTGTGTGTCTGGGTGTAGTCCTCATTAAAAGATTCAAGTTGTCTTAATAAGCTGCCTATTTTATAAAAAGGCAGCAACATATTAAGATGTAGGCACTGCATTTTGTTAGCAAAGCAGTTGCCTCTGTATACAAATTAAAACTTAATACTCTCTGCATGGAAGAGTTGAGGCCCCCTCAGCTCTGTTATGTAGTGTTAGCATGTCTGAGCATGTTGGATGGGCTCTGAGAATTTGCCTGGGATTTTAAAATGTTATATTATGTGACCAGGAATCTGATTGCTGTCTCCTTGCAATAGCGAGGAAAAGCTTTGTCTTGCTGAGTACTTTAAATTCAGGTATTTATGCATGTTTCTTCACTACTTCAAAGCTGTAAAGAAGGCATTCTTGTTATGGAGGACTGTCTTAAACTGACATGCTATCTCAGGAAGATGCTTTTCTCCCTCTGTTCAGTTTCAGTATTTATGTAAAGACACTTATTTCTTCCCAGTCTCCCTGTTACCTTTTATTTACTCCCACTATGCCTTCTAATCTTAGCAGTTCCTTCATCTTCTATCCCCCACAAAAGAAGCTCCTTTTCACTTGTGCAGTGTCAGAGATCTAAAACCTCTCAGTCGTGCTTCCGTTTGCTATGTACTTCTGAAACTTTGCTTCATGCAGTTATTCATTAGGTTAAAAAGAAAATAATGTCTTGAGGCAAAGTGTCAAGTGCAACAAGATCAGGTTTAAAATGTTTAAAACATGAGTTTTCTTCTGGAAAAAAAATTATTCAGCAAAAAAAAATTTCTTTGTAGAATATGGCTCCCTGTTCCCCAAGTATCTGACAGTTTGATATTCTTACAAGCAACTCATGTAAAGAAGTTGAAGGCCAGTTATTAGGGATGATTCCAGGCCATACTGCAAAGAATAGGCCTCTGAGATGCTTCTCTTGAAAGCACATCGCCAATGAGTGTTATCTGGACATTATTTGCCATTCAGTATCAGGAAAGGCCTTTGGTAAAATGGATGTCTGTGAAAGGACCCAAGTGGGTTAGTTCCCTTGTGTGAACATGCTGAAATTATTCCCTTAATCTTGGATGTTTCTAGTGCTAAACTTATTTTGACCTATGCTTTTCATATACAGAAAAGCGTTACTGACAGTTACTTACTGATTCTATTGACTGCTGTTATTTGAACGTGGAGGTAGCTCTAATGCTTTATGCTTGACACTCTCCTTTTTTCTTTGGAGCTGTTGTTCAGGCATGGTGTACTGTGGTTCCATTGTATCCTCACTGTTCTGGTGTGCTGTGCTGCCTCTTACTGTTGGTGTGTCTGCCCTTGTGCTTAGTGATAAAAAAAAATAATTTCAGAGTAGAGCATGAGGCCCAGTAAGGGTGGACTTATTCTCTCCAGAGTAGGAATACCACTGGTCAGAGGTTATGCCAAGTTCAAAAAAAAAGTAGCCTATTTCTGCAAAAGGAATTGAGGGATGTTCAGTCACACCAAATTAACTGTGATGTCTTTAGTTTGTGGAATAGAAAATGTGATCTTTGGCCCTTGTTATATGAACTGGTCTTGCATTCATAAAGTGATTTGTGTGTTCCCCAGTCTTTTAAGGGTGGTTGGGATCTGAATTCTGATTTTTATTTTTTTTTCTTTCTTTTTTTTTTTTTTTTTTTTTTAGTGCTGGTATGAGAGGCCAAACTAAAGATGATATCCTTTGTGCTAGGAATAGAAAAGTGGAGGAATCCTGCCAAAGTAATACTTTAAGTTTGAAGTCCACACTCTCCTAGTGTTTCTTCTTTAATTCCTCTCACTCAAAACCATATCCCACCTTTTTTGTTAAGAAAAGGCCTTTAGAAATGTGGATAAACATAAACAAGAGACTTCGCTGATCTTGAAGGGTGGTTGCAAATCTGTGTGACTCGAAGAGAACTAGTTCTCTATTTCTGAGCAGTATTTTTGGGTCTGATCTTCATTTGTTCTTATCTTCCTCTTCAAGAGGGAGCTGCTAGAGAAGGCTCTTTAGAAGACATTGCTTTGAGACAAATGATAAATAAACTTACAGTGTTGATCATAGGTGTAGTTAGTTTGTTACAGTTAATGAGGGGATTTTTTTTTTTTTGAGAAAACAGTGTATTAGATGTTGGGACATAGTTCAGTCACCTGTGTGTGCAGGTCCAACTTGTGTTTTGAGGACCCTTTTTTTTTTTTTTCCTGGTGTGTCCCTGCTATGCAGGCTACATTTGTGTACAGGATGTGTGCCTCCAGGCGTTCCCCATGGTCACATGTGATGGTGTTGCCATCGTTAGATCCAAGCTTTTGGTTGCATAAGCGTTTGAGAAGATGATTTGGAGGAAAGGCAGGAGGGCCAGGGGGAATTGTCTGAAAGACTCCTATTAAAATCATGCTGAGTTACTGTGTGTTTTAAATGAAAACACGCTGCACTACTACAGCTGTTTGGTAATTGCCCATCTAGAATGTATTCACTGAATGAACACAGGAGTCAGCAGCTCATTTTAGCAGCTTTAGGGGGCATCCTGATTGTACTGTACCTGCTATCCCAGCAAAAAGAAAAAAGAGTTTAATAAATTCTTTCTTATGTGTCAGGCTTAAGCAGATACCTTGTGTATTTTATTCTGTCTAAAAGGCCCTTGGACATCCCTGTTTGTATGCTAGCTAGCCTGATACATTTTTTTTTTGTCATTGTTACATAGCTGTTAATTGTTTTGATACCTTTTGCAGTATACATCCACAGTGTAAATGTGCCTGCTTTGATAGGATTGGAAAGCTGTGAGTTAGCGGATGCTTTTCATTCTAAGAAAATAACCCCTTCAATTTCCATCATAAGAAATGATGAATCATTTGATCCTTTCAGAAAGGTTTAATTTGTCCTGAATAAACAGCTCTTCCTGACAAATCCTACTCCTTTAGGAAGTTGTTGAAGCTTAATAGAAATATCAAGTGTTGCATACTGCTTTGGTTGCCAGCTTTTTTTGAGGAAATTTTGAGGAAATTTTTTGAGAAAATTTTTGAGGGCAGCACGTAAATACTTGTAAAATAGGTCTGTATTGTTACACAAACTCCATGCAGTGACTCCATGGAAGCATTTGTGAAAGAGCAGATGTGATGCTTTGGGACAGGGGCTGGTGCAGGGACTCTCCAGAGCTTAGAGCTAAAATCTGTCTTTTGAAGAAGTAGAAATTAGAAGACAATCTACATACTTTGTACATCAAGGTCAGACTTCAGGCAAATAAGTACTTTGTGTCAGTTCTGGAATCCTTCCTTAGTTTGTATTTTGATTGAGTTTGTCGTCTTCTGTTACCTCCTGGCCCATCCTTCTGCAGTTGCCCCTGAAAACCCTAAACGTCCCTAGGAGAAATACAGGAGAAATGGGGGAAATCCCTGCTTGGTAAAAGGGAAGGACCAGAGCTGAAAAAAAGACAAGCTTCAAAACTTCTGGGTCTGTTTACACTACAGCTTTTTTTGAGAATGTTGAAGCAGTGGAGAACAAGGTAAAGCTTCTTCATGCTGAATGAGCCAGGTGATTCAAATCTGCTGTCTGAACAAACAAATCCTCTCTCTCAGCTGACATGAACTCCCAGTCTTTAACTTAATCTTTGGAAAGCTCATGGATAATCATATCTTTCAAGTTCAGTAGATGGATATGTTTTTAATAATATATTCCACTTTTGGAGAGTAAACAGTATGTGTCCAGTTCTGCCAAGGCATGGATCGGTGAACAAGGATGTGAGGTTTTCCAATGAAGCATAGTCTGTTGGAAAAGGTTTTTCATTTTCATTTCTTTCTATAGGTATCAGATATGCTCTGTAAATTTTTTATTCTCACTTAAAGAGGAAATTATTTAGAGAAATACAGCTTAAAAAAACCACCCCAAACAACAAACCAGTGTAAGAATATCTTTAAATCTTTCACCTTGCAAGTAGTATGGTGGCTGTACCATCTTCTCCCTTTTGGGAAGTGTTTAGGAGGCTTAAAGAGTTGTACCGACTCGCCAATGTTCTTTTTAGTTAGGGTGCTCTTTGCCCCTGTGCTTCTGTCTTTCTTCAGCCCTTGGCTCCGATTGTTTTGAGCAACAGAAGGTACTTGTGGGATGCTGAACTAATTTCAGCACGTAGCACAAGTGGAGAAATAATCTCTTCATTGGCAGACTCCAAACGTTTGGGTTACACACTTCGGCCTGTGTCTGTTGTCTAAGCAGCGTTTTCCCTTCTTGGAGAAAGCAAATCAAAAAAGGCGTTTCCGCTGCTTTGTCAGGCAGCGAGGGGGAAAGTCTAAAGTGATAAAGGGCTTAAGAAGGTCGATTAAGCCAGGAGTTTGTACTGGTAACAGTATCAGAAAGGTCTCTGTTTTAATTTTCACCTCCTTGCCCTGCCTGCACATGCAACTCCCCCTCTCCTCACTCCACCTCCCCATCTCACGCAAAAAAAAAAAAAAAAAAAAAAAGGAACAGGGAAGAGTATATCTGAAGCTCTTTTAGGTCTGCACAAAATTCAAGGTAATTGTATCTTAGTTTTCAGTGGTCCAAAGTTTTTGAAATGAGTGTGAAAACTAGCTTTTCCTTTGTTTGCTGAACAGCTTTCTATGTATTTTCCTCAAAAGGCCATAAAAAGAACTTTATTAATTGCACTTTTCGTACATAATACATAAGTGTATGTACACACACAGACCATTTTTTTGAGAGGTTTTTAGCTAGCCTGTGTGTAAATCCAGCTTCCTCTGGAGTTCACTGGCAAGTTTAACCATGGCTTATAGAATTAATTGATTTAATCTATATGAATTTTTTAACAAGGGTTCTGTAATGCTTGAGTTTATAAACATCTGGAAGCTTTTTTCAAAATATTGATCCTTTATTTTAATCCTGTTTACAACAATTGGAAGGCATTTAAGGAGAAAAAATAGGTTTCTCACAATCCTTTCTTTAAATAGCAGCACTACTATTAAAATTTTGCTTGCTATTGCAGTGAAATTTGAATGTGATTATAGTGATTAGTTCTTTCAGACAATAATTATAAATAAGATATGTTAGCATTTAGATTTATTTGCTGAACTTCTTTGCATTTTCTTGGTATCAACAAAAAATTCTGGACAGAAAAGCTTTTCCTAGTTACTTACTTGTGCTAAAATAACAAAATGCATGAGTTCATAAATTGGATTATTTATTGCTTCATTTAAACACTGTAAAGTAACATCTCAAAGCTGAAGAGTACCCTATCATGCCCCTTCTCTGCCCTCAGTTTTCAATGCCACATAGTTAATGGTAGGTTTATGTGGAACTTTCCTCAGAAGTTCAAAACAATATTAACTCTGGCATGTTGCTGCTTTTTATTTATTTGTTTTGAGAAAGGGGCCTTGGATTATATCAGTGTCTAAAAATGTTTTGTATTAAATATGAATTTTTTTCATGTTGCTGAAGTAGACCAGGGTTGAAAAGCTCAAGTTTGCAGGAGGGCAAGACTGGGGGAGGGTAGAGAAGTTCACTATCAGACTTAATCTGTGGAGTAAAGTCTGCATGTACTGACATTATGTGGGGGAATTTAGCTGTTTTACTTGTCTATAAATCCTGTCCTTCTATCCCCAGAATTTGCCATGCAATGAATGCTGATTTACAGTGTCAACTTGTCCTTTCTCTGATTTGAGAGTACTGTGTTCCAGAGACAGGTGTGGGCATGTTTTAGCACTGAAGATGGCATATGAGCTAGTTTAAAATTCTTTTTGTCCTCACTGACTGGCCCTCCAGCCACTTCCCAGGCAGGGACTGGCTACTCAAGCTCTAACCTTCAGCCTTCTTGATCCTTAAGTGCCACGCACAGCAGATGTCACCAGCTCCTCTTCTGCAAGGCTCCTGGTACAGATTTCAAGCATGGATTGTTTAAACATAAACTGCTTAATTTCCTCGATGGTGATAAAGTTCTTAATGGCAGTGAAATCAATAAATCAATCTAAAAATCTGACTGTTCAAAAATACATGTTTTTCTTTCAAGGAAAGCAGTCTTCTGCTATTTCCATGAACTGATAACAGGACAAAAAACTAGTATTTGTAGTACAGAAGTTAACCTAGTCCTTTACACCTTTAACTAGTAGAAAGTGTCTGCAGGTTCCAAATAAGTAAAATTAAGGGCACTTTCATTTTGTGTATGGAGATGTGTTTGTTTCAGCTACAACCTGTGAATTCTGGAAGGACATGAAAAGCTTTACTTAAAAAGATTAGGTACCTAAATAGAACTAATGAATATTCCCACTTGAAAATTTATCAAGTTTGGACCTGACTTGGATGTCAACTATTTTAGCACAGCCAGTAAATCAGGAATGTTGTTACTGCACAATAACAATGACTGGATTAAAGTGTCTCTGCCTTCTGAATAGGATCTCTTCTGGACCATGAAGTTATGGACTGAGTATTATAAGATAACAAGGGATGTCTTTGAGTGGGACTATCAGCCAGGCTGTATTTTGGCCAAGCGATTTGGCTTTTTGCTTAGCAGTAAGAAGTATAAACGATTGCATAAACGCACTTTCTTTAACAGCAGAAGCCAATACTTCATCTGAAGTGCGGACCTTTGAGTTGCAGGACAAGAAGACATGACCTTCCCTAATATCGTAAATAATGTGTTGCCCTCAGAGTACATGTCAGACTGAGCTTTCAGCAATGTGATGGTTAACTCTGAGTGGTTTCCAGCTTAAAATGGAGATAGCTGCAAGTGGCAATTGTGGTCATTAAGTGTCATTGTGGACCACTTTGACCATAATGACTTCTGACAGAAACGTCTCCCAAGCACTGCAGAGGTAGAAAATGCCAGGTCTGTCAAGATAAGATTTTTTTTTTCCCCCTAGATATCCCTCTGATCAGGTTGTTTGTCCTTATACAGTGGAGGTAAGTGAAGTTTGCTGCAAACCCAGTACCTGTCAGTTATTGTTGTTCAATTGTTGCTGGTGTCCAGTCCCACCCAGACGAAACCTGAAGTGATGAATACCTTCATTTAATGGCATCTCCACTAAGGACTTTTGCAGCAAATTATGTTGCTCTCCAGTAGTGTTTGCTAATTCATTGACAAGCATTTCTAATGTAAACCTGGTTTTAGAACAATAATCTTCACACTTGGAAAGGTCAGAGACAGCTTCTAGGTAGGCTTGCCTAAGTCCTGTACATGGTTGCTGGGTGTGACTGAAGTACAAAGTTTGACATCAGACTTGTGCAATTTGTGGACTTTACCAAGAGGAAGCTGATTGAACTTCAGGTGTTTGGCTCTGCTGATTGCTGTGGGTTATCAGTTTCAAAGGCTGGTCTTGGTGTTGTTGACTCTTGTCAGCAGGGCACGTATGTAATTGCTTGTTTAAATAACTGTAAAAATGCCACTGGACTTTCTCCACCAATGGGTCTTCTCTAAATGCTTCATGACATTTGTCTAATGTTTAGTCTGTGTAAAGAAAAGCCATAGGAGAGTAGTAAACTATGGTGACTTTTATATTTTTTTTCTGCATCTTTTTCCAAACTAAAGTTTGTCTATCCAGTCTTTGCTTGTTCAAAAAAAAAAGATGTGCTAAATAAGTCAAGATTCTTTTATGCTCTTGCTTTATTCTGTTTTCTTAATTTATCTGGAGTCTCTTTCCTAGGCTCAGTGGGCTGCCTGCCAGGAACTGTAAGAAATCCAGGGATTTGTTAAAGGGGAGAAGGCTTTCAGCCTCTGGAACCTCTTCTGGCATTCATTCTGTTAATGTTACTCCATGGTAGGTGTGAGACACGTGGTGCTTACAGTCACGTCTGTTAGTGTTTAATACAGACGCAGTGCACAGATATTGTTGAGGTGAGTGGGTAGATGTTTTATCACTTGGTGTTCCGTAAATTCCCGTAGAGGTGGCAACCAGTTGAAGGAGCAGCAAGGAGAATAAAGGCTAGAAATGGCTTGTGCTGTGTCTTGGTGTCTGTGCGGAATTTTTCTGTAGCATTACTTCTGGTATTTCCAGTGAGTCTTGCTAGTTTAGGGCAAGATAAGACACATCTTTATCAGAGAAATAATGGCATAAAGCCTTAAAATTCCTAAATCATCTTTTTTTTTTTACCACCTTATTGCAGTGGTTGGAAGCTGACACTTGCTTCCTTCAGGCTCAAAGAAACAGAATTTTGGTATGATGGCTCCAAACTCCAGCTCTGATGTTTCTGATCATGCAAAAGCATATGTGATGTTTACAAGAACAATAAAGATAAGGTGGTTTTTTAAAAGGACCACAGTTCTTGTGGCAGAGAAACTGTAACAGGAAAGTAGGAATAAACATCGATTTGTGTCTGCTTTATATTGTCTTTCATACTTTGTAATGTAAACTTCAATAATTTTTTTTTTTTCAGATGAGTATTTTTATTTTAAACTAGAAAGTTTTTGGGTTTTGTGGAGGTGTACAGGGTATTGTATGTGTGGCTTTGTTTTTTGTTTGGTTGGTTTTTTTTAAATCTGTCTGTAGCTGGGTTAGCTTTCCCTGTCTGTGTTACTGAAGTTTTTGATTCTCAAATGTCAATGCACAGAAAGTACTCCATCCCCTGCAGCTTGTGAATTACTCCTTTCTAAAGCTTTGTGCAGAATAGGCTGGCCAAGACTTGATGCTTCATGAACAGCTCTGTTGGAGAAAATAGGAAGGAAGTGAAAAGTGATGGTTGAGAGTTCTCTGGGTCTTGCTGTGCTTCATCAAGGTGATGTTCCTGCTCTGCTTTGCTTTTTCCCTTTGGAAGAAAAGAGGCATTGTGGAAAACTCAGAATTCAAGCTTTCACCTGGTGAAAATCTAATAGCCTGTAAGATGTAAAGAGGCATCTAGAAAACAGTAGAGATGGCACTGGTGTTGTGCATGTGCTTTGGCAATGAATGCATCATTTGTTAGACTAAAAGCTTAGGCTTAAGATTTTCTTTTTTCCTGCTATTTGTATTGATACTCTTTCATCGATTGATCCATTTGTAAACTATAGAAGAACCCAGAGGGAAACTGATGTGAAAATTGTGGTCTTGACAGGTGAACTCAGGAAAGGTTCCCTTGGTATGGGGTAAAGTGGGGAGTTAACCAGGGGGGCTTGTAGTTACTTCTGTGCATGTGGAATGAGAAACTACAGACTTTAGAGGGGAAATCAGGTGAACCTTTGAAGGCTGTAATAGCTTTAAATAAGTGTTTGTAACTTAGCTACTTACTAAGTGTCTGACAGGCTGTGCAAGGTGTGCTCTTCCCCCACTTCCTGAGCAAATGTAAAGAACTTGCTAGTTGGTGAGAGAAAAGTAGTCTGTTCTAGTATTTCTTGATTTGTGTGCTTTGTCCTGCATAAGCAGAATGGATTTTGTTGGCCTTATTGTTGCTTCCCCTGTTCTTTGTTTCAGGTATCAAAATTATGGAAACTGAATTTAGAGCCTTTGCAATGATAGGCCTTGCCTAATATAGATTACATGTATGACCTTAATTGAATGACAGAGCTATTTATTAAAAATTACTGAAATTGTATGATTCCGTAGCAAGCAAGCTGGTCTGTTGCAGCGTAGTATATCAGATTATAAATTTAGTGTTGAGGGTTAATTATTGACTTGAAAGCCAGAATAGGTGGTGACCTGATAAGGATAAAATAGTAGGATACTGTTGTGCAAATTACCCTAAGATTCTAGTATACTTTGCTGCTTCTACCTTTCATAATATAGCCAAAGCAAACCATGGATTGGATTAATCCAGTGGGTTTTCCTACGCACACAGTGGCTATTGTAATATAAAATTGAATTCCAATCTTGTCAAATGATCTTATTTTAGAACTTTTAATAAACTTCATTGCCTGAACAGAAAGAATGAAAAGGTGTGGATGGTGTGAGAGCTCAGGCAAACTTGGTAGCAGAACGAAAAGGAAATAGGAAATGCAGATTTGAAGACCATCTCTAAAGGTTGTGATGAAACTTTGGGTTGCCTCCCTTTCAGAAAGTATCAGCCTTTGCTGTGTTCTGTTCTCCAGCTATGAAGGGGAAGTGTGTGCTGTGGGAGTTGTCTGGGTAGGGTTTTTTAATAATAATTAGGGTGGTGATGAGATGACTGGAACCAACAGGTTGTAATTGCAACCTGTAGTGTTGCTTTCCATGCAGGTTATTGCAGTGACATGGTAACTCCAGCTCACGTGAGGTCTCAGTAACTTTTGTGGTGGACTGTTGCTCCTGCTGGCTCATTCCTTTGTGCTCTGCTGTGATGGCTGATAAGAGAGATGGTCAAATGCAGGGAGCTTAAATAACTGCATCATTGTATCATGCCTGGGAGCATGATGCCTGTCTACCTTCAGGTAGAATAGTGGCGTATTACACTGAGTCTTCTCTAATTCTTACTGTCCTGATATCCTGACTGGATATTGCTAAGAAATTTTTAGTAGTAGGTGAAATCACGTAACTGCTTTTTGTTAAATTTCTGGAAATTCAGGTGACTGTCAAATCTTAAAAGAATATTTTCTGCATTATTCATGATGCAATTTGTGTTGGATATGCTCATGTCAGTGCTCCAGGGAATGCTGTGTATATATATGGGAAATGTTTCTTGTTTGGCTTGGTTTGTGTAGGGTGTAAACATGTCATGATACATTTCTGACAATGCAGAACCCTAGCGATTATTGCAAAGGTTTCTTGAATTTAACTAAATATTATTAAATAAACAGACTTCTTGTGTGTTTTCAGATCTTAACAGATATTGTGCATTGCATCTTCTGTCTGCTAGTTACATTAGCTACCTCATTAATGCTTTTACCTGCCATCAGAACCATTTTCTTGTAAGCATTTATTGTGTGCTTGTTACACAGGGAGCAATGTGGAGTGTGTAATGTGGGTGTGCAAGGCAGCACTTCCTAGCCTTTAAGAAGTTTGGGATTCTGAGACTGATAATAAGTCTTTCATTTGCAAAGTACAGAACTTGGATAACTTGCAAGGCAGTGGAGGAAATTAATTTCAGAGCATTAATTACAAAAGAATAATAATTTAGAACAATGGAAGTTTATTAATCAAATACCCAAGTACTTGGTAGCAATCTAAAAGGTATTTCTTTATTGTTCCTGTGATGCCTATGCTGCATCTGAGTTGTAAACTTTCAGAACAGAAGTATTTGTGGAGCAAAATTGATTTGATTCTGTATCATTGTTATAACTCTTCATATTTCAGTGTTATTAAGTAAATCAATTGAAACCTGCTGCAGCTTTTCAGGAGCGCTCATGAGTTTTCATGAGTGCTGTCAGGGCTGAGGGAGTAGAGGATATTGTCAGTTTGCATGGAGCTGGTGGGATGGAATCATACAGATCAAGTATAATGGAAATTACAAGTGCAAGTTTAAATTATGAGAGGATTTGTTCATCAGTCTTCAAAGTAATGAAATGAGATTCATTTGGCTATTCCACTCTGTTCAAGGTGCATTATCCATGGATTTGATGGGGGTAGGGAGGGGGAACTGTTTGTATGTGTGGTTTTTGTGACTTTTTTTGGGGGGGGAAATAGAATTTTGTTTTGCTTTGGGTTTTTGTTCTCTGAATTTCTCTGTGAATTGTCCAAGCAGTGGGAATTTTCTGGACTCTAGCAGTCAGCAAACTTTGAAGTTCACTGAATGGTCTTAGAATAGCTGTCCTTGGTGCAAGATAAACTTAGTTTAGGTTTATTTTTGTTTCTGGGAGAACAAACAAAATCAATAACCAGGTAAGCTGGAGTAGTTTTTGTTGCTTTCACTCCCCGCCCACTGCCCTCCTCTTCCCCCCAAAAAAAGAAAATCCATCAAAAAATGCATAAACCACTTTGACAATTAGTTGCCACTTAGAATTTATTCTTAAAGGAAATATAGAGGTGTGCCTGACACTGAAATTTGGTTTAGAAAGAGCTAGTTCACCAGCAATGAGACAAGACTGTATAGTGTCACATTCACCGTCACTCATTTTGGTTTGCATCTGCCTCTGCCAAAATACATACTTTGAAAGGGCTTACCTGTTTTGCCCAACAGCTTAGTATATGTAAATAATGAGCTAAGTAAGGGACATCTTTTCTCTTCGTGCTATATTTGAAATATCAGATCCATAAAATTGTATTGTGGACACTTGTATTTGTTTTGAGAACTGTACAGGGAAATGTAGCCCTGTTTCTTGGGGAGTTCAAAGCCTGGCTCTGCTCCCAGCTGAGGTGGAGAGCAGGGGGAAGGTCTTGCTGAAAGGGGAAGGTTGTGGGCAAAGAGCAGATTGGGTCCTGGCTGTCCCTGCTTGTTGCTTGCCCTGGAGTTGGGAAGTGCTGGGAGCCTTCTCTGCCAGCGAGCTGAATGGGAGGGCTGGTGGGGAAGCTGACTTGGTCCTGTGTGCTGTTAGAGGCTCTAATAGAATGGTGTAAAATGTGTGGAAGTTGAAATCTGTGTTATTTAATGTGAGACCACACTCCCTCCCCCTAAAATTCAGGTGTTTTATGTAATTGCAAAGCAGTCCTAGCAACTCTTTAACACTGCAAGAGAGGGATGAATTACTGGTTGCTACTCTTTAATATTGTCCAGATCAATTTTTGTTCATATTGTTCATTACATATGCTGATGTGGCCTCAAAATCTTGTTTTTATTATGGATTTTACCTCAGTAAACAATCTCAATGTTTATGCTTAAGTAGGAATAATTGATAAACTTAAGAAGATTTCTTAAAATCGTCAAATGGCTTGGGTTGGAAAGGACCTTAAACATCACGTAGTTCCAACCCCCTTGTCATGTGCAGGGATGCCTGCAAAGGAAAAAAGAATGTTTAGACATAAAACTTGCTTATTGTTCTTCTCCCCACGCTTCCATGGTGTGGTCACCTTGTGCTGATAACCTGGAAGGAGCTGCTTCTGCTCCTGTGACTCCACGTGGGACCTGAAATGTGACCACATGAGCTGTGTGACACTTTGGATTTTGTGGCTGTGGCTTGTGTTTTACATGTCTGACCTGTACCAAGGGACTGGAGGCAAGAAGGGCCTTTTTTACCAGAGTCTCCTGTCTGTCTGGTGTGTTACTGAAAGCTTTTTGTCATAACCCAGTTGCAAGTGTACTGTGTAACGTGGCACACTGGAACAGCACACCAGGCCTTTCTGAACAAGGGTCTGTAAACTTTGTCCCACGGTCAAGTTTGTGGCTAAAGGCTTAAAAGAAATCTAAGAGTTCATTTAGTGTGCACATTCTCAAAGGCACTAAATGCTCAGCTCAGGAAAATGTGAGAGTAATTATGAATTTTTCTTAGAGCAAATGAATGGTAGACTGCAGGAATTCAGTCTTTCTTCAGATCTAAAACTAAGGGAGATACATACTTATAGCTCTTTGCTGTCTAAGAGACTATATATGTGGGCATGAAACGAATTTTAGTGGATCAAACTGTCCGATTCCCTCCCTGATGATGCAGAGGTACATTGATTTGTCCTTTGCAAAGGAAGGCAGATGTGTTAAACTACTTCCAAAGTAGCAGCTGGGCTGTTTTGTCTGTGGTTTTGTATGTTTTAGCATTGTGGAATTCTTTGATCTGTGTGCAGAAATACAAAGAAAATTAATGCACGCTTAGGGGAGATGAATGTGATTGCCAGTAATCTAAGATATATTTGAATACTTGGGCATTTGCAATGCTTGTCGTACTTCTGTCATTACCTGCATTGCTGGTTTTAAATATATTATATTCTTTATGGTGTGACTTATTTGTGAGTTGTGGGGTTTTTTTTGTTGTGTGTGTTTTTTTTTTTTCTCTTTTTTTTTTTTTTTTTTTTTTGTTGTTATTGTAGTGGGGTTTTTTCCTCTTTTCTTTTTTTTTCTTTGTTTGGGCTTTTTGTTTGTTAGGGTTTTTTTTAAGTGGACCTGGCTACCTTCAGTAGGTATAAAGTACTAAATATTCACAGAACAATTCTAGTTGAAGGGGAGCTCTCAATGCTATTTGTGTCTCAACCTCCTGCTCAGGATCAGGTTACACTTGAATTGGGACTGGATTGTTTAGGATTTGTTTTTTGGGGTTTCAGAGTTGTGTATTTTTGACAGAATAGAGATTCTGTACCCCCTCTGGAGCCTTGGTCCTAAGAGAATATTTATTTTTTTTGGTCTAGCTGACATCCCTTGTCATTTTTTGCGTATGTTTTACTCTCCAATCTTTCATCTTGTACCAATTCAGATGACAACTGAAAAAGGCTTCTAACTGGCAGTACACAAACTATGTGTGTTAGGAAGGGAAGAATATTTGATGCTAATGTATGTGTAGCCTTTTAGAAGCTGACTGTGAGTTCAGGCTCTCCAAGAGTAGAGCTAAAGGTTTAAGTGTGAATTATTTGGGGGTATTATATGCAGTTTAAAGGTTACAGATTTATTTATGGAATAATAAATAACCAAGCTGCTCTGATGTAATGAACACTTTGTGATGAAAAATACACACATTAATTCCTTGTGTACCTAACAATGTTCCTTTTTTCACCAGCTTTATTCTTAATGTGTAGCTCATAAATGAAGATGTTAATTTCCTAACAAACTGTGATTGCCTAAAGTTTTGGCTCATGATTTTCCTCCTGTGCTATTCACTTGTGCTGGTGCATATCAAGCTGACCTCAAATAAGGAGGCTCTGCTGACTGAAGCTTTGGGACTAACCTGTTGTCCTGCTTGGCTTCAGTTTGTAGGCTTTTCTTTGGCAGCTCTCCAGGCTGGGAATTGGAGCTAGTAGTATTTTCTAGGCTTAGTTCCAGTAAAGAGATATTACTTTTCTGTTCTGTTATGAGCTTCAGGTGGAAGAGGGATTGTAAACACCCAGTTTTGCAGATAATCATATACATATTTATATTTATCAGTCAAGACTGTAGTGCACTGCTTTTTCTATTTTGTACTTTAGAGATAGACAGGCACTTTAAAATACAACTTTTCAAGCAGGTCAGCCAGTGTAAATTGTCTAAGTTCCCCTATAAAGAGACAAAACCATACTAAAGTGGCCACAGGAATGTTATAGTGAGTGGCAAATTACTAAAAAGGGAAATTCTATCCAAAATATAATCCATTACTTCACTGCTCAGCCTTTTTGCTGTTGAAGTTTATCCATCTGAAGTGAGCACTTAGTAATATTTTCTTCACTAAAGATTCTGTGTGAATAAAGCTTATGCCAAAATTTAATAGGAAAGACATCTCTAGTAGTTGTTTTAGAAGGTGCATGTAGTCTTAAAACAGGCATGATAAATCTGAAATTGTAAAACCAGAATGGTTTCATCTGCCTAGCAGATAGCTTGTTTGTCTTATATTTCCTAACTCCTAATATTAGACAAATATTTATTCCATGATCTCTGAAGTTTTCCCAGTAGTACTTTATAGCAGTAAGACCACAGTTAGACTTGGATGTGCAGTGTATCAGGATGACTAACCCTGGCAATACAAAGCTTTCTGAGCTTGTAGAATTTTGCTTCTTCCTTCTCCCCCACACCCTGAACTGCTGGAAGTGCCTTCCTGTGTCACAAGTTATCTCATCACTTCAGATATTTAAAATTCTGATATAAACTTTGCTGTCTTGTTGTGTTTCGAGTCAAGTGATGCAGTGTTAGTTAACACACTCCCCTCTCTTTTTTGTTTGCAATTTTCATTAGTCATATCAATTCAGAACTTGAATTTGTAAGCTTTCTAATATTGTGACAGAAAAATCACTTTATAAGTGACTCATATGCTTCAAGGCTGCAAAGTAATGATAATGTCTGAGATTATTGAGCTGTCCCTACTAATATCAAATACAGCTCAAATGCAATCCCATCAGAAGGCAGGTGCCTTGGAAGTTATGTCATGTGTACTTAGGGGCTTAAATCATGTGGAAGTGGGTATGTGGTTGGGATGAATCCAACAGCTGCTGAGCAGTGTTCTTTCTGCATTTAAGTGCTTAACAGATTTTTTTGGCATGCAGGAATTCATACAGTTGTAATCAGATTAGAGATTGTGTCCAGAAGATACAGTAGCTTAATGTTTCAGAAAAATAACCAATCGATGTAAAATCTATGGTCTTCTGTTTTCTTTAAAGGTTTGAATATTCAGTATAACAACTTCAAGAATTTGATGTTTATGCTTTTTTTGGATGATGGTGCAAATTAACGATTGGTAATGATTTCTTACCTTGGTATTCATTCTAAGTGAAGTCTGGAAAAAGAGATTTTTAGACTGCACCCTGAAAATGCTTGGTCATGAACAACAGAAGCTGTTGTATACAACAACAGTCCATGCTTTTTTCTTGCTCCTCTTCTGTGGGAATAAACTTGATTGCCTTGGACTGGTTACAGATGTTTCTTAAGTACACGAGTTCTAATTGTAGTTCTAGTACACTGACACTAAATTATAAAGACTGTGTTGTGGGCTGGATAAATGTTTGAGTGCTTGGCTTCCTTTGCTGGTTCTGTCTGCAGTAAAAGCAGTTAAGAATTAAATTTAAACAAGCTTGTGCTGTGAAACAAATGAGGTGCCTGAAGCTGGTGTGATAATGGTGTTCTTCCCTCCACCCCAAATCCCTCCAGATCTTATTTTCCAGTCACCAGTGGTAACTTTTTCCTCCTCAAAACTGTCCTCTAAAAGGGCTGCTTTTCATGGGTGTTTCAGGAAACCCAGAGAGCAGACCAGACTTGGGGAGTTGAATGTGTGGTCTGTATGAACAGCCCCACTCAGCTACTGAGCCTGCAGAGAAAACACTCCTTGATCAAACCAACAATGACTGATCAAAACTGGCACAGTGGTCAGCAATACAAACAAAAGTCCTTCCTTCTCATTCGATGTTTAATGCTTGTTTTTCTAACTATGGTTCTACGTAAAAGTCTCACTCATGTTTTTCTTTCCTGGAGTGCTGGGAAGTTTAGTTTGTTGCAATAAAATAGAGAGGCGACTGAAAAGTGGATGACAAATGTTTAAAGGCCAAGAAGAAACATGCACTGGGAGTATATTTGTGTGCATGATAAAGGGAAAACAAACCACTTGGTTTGAGTGGAGTATGAGTACATGCACAACCCAAAATTCAGGCTAAACCAATAGGATTTAAAGGGTTATTTAATTTAGTGGCATACTGTAGGTTTATGGAGATGATAATTGTTACTTGGAGAAAGGTTTGAGGTAGTTGAGAATCTGGGTGTTTGCTATAGGTACCTTTTCTCTAGCTGCCTTTTTGACAGCCTCTTAAGATGGTTGTCCATTTAAATCTGTTTAAATTTTGACAAAGAAACAGTCCCATAGTAAGGGTGATCTTTGATAATTAACAAGGATGAGAAAATTAGGTTTTTAACATATCTTTTGAAAAGTAACTTTCAAATACTGAACTGCTGGAATATACAAACTGTTGATCTGATCTATTGAATCATGACTTAGTTTTTAATTTGTGCAACATATTCTAAAAGGAGATGAAGTAAGATTTGTGGAAACCTGCAATGAAATGTAGGCAGAGCAGCTGTGCAGTTTTCTGTTAGGGAGTTCAAATAACAGTTCTTAGTCCATCATATTCCCACCAAAGTAAGATGGGTGGCAAAGGCAGTGAAGAATATCTGGTGTTTTATTTGAAATACTTGGGAGTTCTGACTTGTGATTTAAAAGCTTTTCTCTGTTTGGTAGTCAAATTAAGCTTTCAATTCCTTATTTTGTGTGTAAGTCTTTCTTAGTGCTGTGTTGAGCTTCATTTATTGCAGTTGATGTTACTTGTAGCTTTACTAAGAATGCTGAAGCCAAACTGATGCAGCAGACTTGAAATCTATGTTTGAAAAGAAACAAATGCCTGCTTATGTTTGCTGCTCTGGGAAGCTAATAAAAATCCCCCAAACTCACAATATATGAAATAGCTTTAAAACAAAATTAAAGAGTTAATGAAGTCTGAACTATTTTGTCAGTATGTGCAGGGCTTTTACAACCCATAGGTGTGTGAGTTGGCTCCCACCATAAAACCAATTGCTTTAGAAATGGTGCTGACTGTTGTTTCCAGATTACTTAAGTCTTACAAGAGGTAATAACACCTGTCCACCAAGAGGGAAATTATGAATTCTTTTCAAGAAATTGTGTTGTTTTTTTTTTTCCCCCTGAACCCTCCTGTGTAGCTTCTTTGTGTGTTGATTACAAATTTTTACTGGTGTTGTAGGAATTATGGATTCTCTCCCCCAAAGTAGACCTTGGTTTCTATTAATACAAAGACAGCCTGTTGTCAATAGTTGGCAGTGGAATGAAATGGGAATTGATAAGCTGTCATCTACAGCTTCATTAAAATCTGGTAAATAAAACATTTGAGTTCTTTCCAGATTAAGGTGTTTTTAAGCATGTGTTGATCTGAAACAGAAACAGTTGGAGTGTTCCACTAATAAATACATGATTGTAAAAGGAACAATAAACTGCCTTTAGTATGAGGAGAAAAATCTAACCTATGGTTTCCTGCTAAATGTACTGAATAACATGAAGAATTGGTGAACTTGAAATAAAAATGCATTAGTAAACCAGATGAAGCTTTGACTGTGTTGTGTCCCTATTACAACAAATTAATAATTATATTGTTCCTGTAGGTTACCTGTGAACGTGATTAATGTTCAGTATTACATATTCTAGTGTGTTTTGGCCGTACGGAAACCTGAATGCTTAACAGGAACACAATTTCAAATTGAAGTAATAAATCAGAGTTAGTGGAGTGGGGCCTGCAGGATGCCACGCTCGTGGACAGTCCCTGAGAGCAGTGGTATCTTTGTCCCATGTACTTTTGGCAGCAAGAGCCTCTTTATCAGCTACTGTCTTTCCAGTCACGCTTGTGTTCACGTCTTTGCTACATGCTCTGCTGATTACCTTGGAAAAGGGCAATGCTGTAACTGTTCAACTGACCTTTCAGTTTATTTTCTCTTGTGTAATATGAAACATGAGCTAACACAGTCTTAGTCTGCTGGTTTTGAGACAATCTGTCGCTGCGTTTCTGCAGCTCTCTGCTCAGATGGGATGGAGTTTCTCTGTCGTTATGTTAATTCAAAAAGAACTCCATCAGCTTGCTTCGAGTATCATCACAACAGAGCAGCACATTATTATAGCTAAAAGAGGGGCTTTAGTCTACAGTTCATGCATAATAAATACTTAGCAGAGGGGTAGTGAAACTGGCAATTAAATGAAGAAATCTTGTACCTAAAGTGTTGATCTCATAAATGTTCTAATGTGTAAAACTAAATAAAGGAAGTGTGCTACTGGTAACTTCGTTTCCTTATATACAGAGAAACATATAGAACTGTTGTTTTGAAATTGCTGTTTTATTTAGACTATTTCCCCATGACAGCGAAGCTGTCTTGAGTGCTGTGCCATTCCTGGAGGTTGTAACACAGTGTAGTATTATAAGGTTTTTGGGGCTGGCTGTATGGTGTTTGGATTTTTTTCATCTGTTAGTTTTGCTTGGTTTTTACCCCAGGGAGTGTACATTAATTTATTTTAAAAAAGTAACTATATACCTTTTATATCATTAGAGGGCAAAAGAAAATGGCTTTCTTGTAGCAAGCATTGATACCTGTGTATACACTTCTCTCTGGCTGGAATTGGTGTCTCTAAGTAGTTTCCTGGGCTTCTGATGGAAAGAAATTGCCTCTTGCTCCTTCTAAAAGCCAGTAATTTGTTACACTTACCCTGTGAGGTGCATCCATGTGTTTCTAATAAACTGAAGCTGGTGATAGATCAACAAACATACAGGGATGTGTGTAAGAGAGCCTCTCAATACTGTGGGGAGGGTTGTTCTCAGAAGCGGGATTGGTTTAGATAAATCAGTGGAGCAATTATTACTAAATGATTGCATTAAGTTTGCATTTGATACATCTTGTAATCACCCCTGCATTTGGTTCCCAGCTGAGAACTGTGTGTGTTTGTTATGAAGCTGATGGCAAAACCATTACAGTTGTCAAATGCTGGTAAAGCTCCTAAGTTGCCTTAATGGTTAAAGCAGGGAAGATGCTGCTGGTCTCCTGGACTGTGCAGAAAGCAGTGCCAGAACTTCAGTCAGCAAATAATCTTCTTGCTGAAATACTACGAAAGGGTATTTAGAAGGCTTCATAACTTACAGGTCTTCACCATCTCTGCTAGAAGAGAAGCATCCTCTACTGGTAGGATGTCAAGAAAAACTGTGGTTCTTCTTCTTCTGCTGGTTTTTTGTCATGCTCCTGTGTAGAAGATTGTATATTGTTGTTATGGTTTGACTTGCATATCACTGCACTTTGAATTACTTTGGAAAGAGCTGATTCTGAATCAGTCACCTTGTCCTGTATGGATGGCTTTCAACAGAGTGAGTGACTGTGCATTATTCACCCCCAAGAAAAGATTTCTTAATTTCTGTAACACTGCATTTAGCTGGAGATGCAAAAACTACACTATCCCTCCATGCACAAATGCTTTCCCTATCCATACTGAAATCATGGAACATCCAAAAGACTTGGAAGTTATTAATTATCTGCCCAGCAGAGCAAAATTGGAAAAGTTACATTTGAAGTTTTTGCCTTTCTTGCTCACTTGAATGAGTTGTCTACTGTATGGTTTTTTAGTAATAGTTAGTTAGTAATAAAGCCCTTCTTGGGTAGGAATTGCAACATAAAATGGTTTAACTGTCTAAGTTCCTTATTGGAATAACTGTCTCCTCGATTCATTTGAATGACAGTTAATTTTATTACACCTGAAAGGAACTTAATATCATTGGCCAATCTGCAGAATCCTTCTTTTTTAAGCTGAAAATGTGTGTTAAATTGCCCCTGACTTGGAAGAGAGGCAAATTACCTGTGCTGTGAATAATTTTGTGAATGGAGGAACAAGAACCTCTGGGAAATTCAGATTTAGCTACAGAGAGACTTCTTAAGATCATGATTTCAGAATCATGTAACATCTTTACTGTTAACCTGCAGAAAAGCAAGATGAAATGGTCATCTTCTGGATCTCTGTAATCATCAGCTATTACTTTCTGTACTTCTAAGGCATCTCTCAAAATTGTTCTAACACTTCAAAGGTTGCATGTATTCAGATGTTCCTTAATCTATTTAAATGTGTATTAAAAAAATTGCCTGAATGGGACAGGACTCATCTATGCAGAAAGGGCAAGCTAATCATCTAGAACTATAAAGTTGATATAAGTTAAAAAGACAGTAAATCTGCTGTTCTGAATCATATCTACCTAAGATTTACTGTGCCTTTACAAACAATTTTCCTGAAGTGTGATTACTTTGTGTAATACTCTGAATAGCCAAATGAAAAGTTGATAACAGGAGGTGGAGAAAAGAATGAAGTAGAATCCAAGGCTTCTGTTCTGGTGCATTTTCATAGTGACAAATAGAAGCAGCAGCTGCAAACAGGAATTTACTTCTATTGCAAATAGAAGCATAAGACTATATCACCTAACACCAGCTCAGCATGGTCTGATGCCTTTGATGTGCTGGACTGCAGAAATCTACTTTAGGAAGAGCCTTATCTATCCTACTCCTGTCTTTCTTCAGACCATCCTCTTCCAAGCAGCTCAATGACAAGAGTTTGAGGAAATAACTAGTTACAGAGAAAGGGTAAGATGAGAATCAGGGACTCTGCACTGGCTTTGGTGTCAGTGGAAGTGTAACTGCATCTTCAAAGTTGATGGCAGCAATATTAGAAAAAGGTGATTTGGGAACAGCTTCACAAAGCTATGGACTGTGTTTTCATTTTTAACACTGACATTACTGTAAGTGTTTAGATTTGCTGGAAAATGGAGATCTTGGCTCCAGAGATACCTTACTGGGTGTTTTCTTTCACGTCCTTTTCCTTTCAGTATCTGTGGAATTGGACTTTTTATGTGGTTACCAGATACCATTATCAGTGTCTCTCCTTTTTGTTTTCATTTTTTGAATAAATTAGCAATAATAATGGGCCAATATTGTAGAAATAAACTATGACAAAAAAGCTGGTATCGACAAAAAAATCTAAAGGACCCATAGCTACTCAAATCTGCACCATAAGCAGAAGAGGGGCTAAAATCACTAATTTCAATGTTCGTGCCACTGGTCTTAAAATAAGCTGATTGACTGTCCTATAAATTGCAATAACAGCTTTATAAAAAAGTATGAGTGTGGACATAAAAATGTCTTGAAGTTTTGCAACCATCTTGGAGTTTAGCACCAGCCTATTTAAATGAGGTTATCTTGTTTGCTGCCAAGGCCTTTCTGGTTATATTAGTTTCTGTTTGGATTATTGTGATACCTAAGAAACTAATGGTAATCTGATTAAATATAAAAGTTTAGAATACTATTCCTCTTTGTTATTTTACAAGGCAGGCAGAAGGAGTTAGTACCCCTGGCTGCTTGGAAGAATAAAGACCTGAAAGCTTTATGGGGAGCTCTAATTCAGTGTTTTGACATACCATCAGACTTCTTCAATAGTCTGCCAAAAGTCTTATTTCACTAAAGTAGTCGACTTTGAGGAAGAAGAGGAGGCTTGGCTTTTAGTGTTCTTATTTTCCATGTTGAAGCTACTAACTTCTAACACATGCCTGAGACTTTTAATGGGATCAATAGTTGAATTAAATCAGTGGTTATAGGAACTGCAGCACCAGGAGTGTTTAGTATATCAGGGCTACCAAATAAATAGAACATTTGATTTAGTATAGGGGCTGTGTAGTTTTGCATTGAACTCTGAGAAGGGTGTACCTCTACTGTATAAGTTTTAGATCTGTAGGTATCCATAAGATGGAATATTTGAGGGTGTTTCAGTGATAGAAGTGTGACTAATAAGTGCTCACCTTAAATGCCAATCCTTGAAGTGGCCACTGATTTAATATTGTCTTTAATTGTCCACTATGAAGGTTATGTTATTGGCAAGGTACTTGCTTTCTGGATAGCCATTATACTAATTCATGTTTGATGTTTTAATCCTGCTTCAATAGAAAGTCAGCCAATTCCTACACTTCTATTGTAAGGCTTTAAACAGAGCTGCATATAAAGAACGGGATTTAAAGCAATGCTGTGTTACAAATTATGGATGTAACAATAGGAGAAGACTGTTGTGACCCTGTTTCAAATGATGTTTACAATTACCAGTATTTCACGGGAAAATAGTGATGGGGAGAGGGAGAAATGTAGGTGTAGAAACACTTGATGATAGAGAAGTACTTTGTTTCTATCCAGGTGTATGCATGCTTGGAGAAATGCTAAGACTGGTCTTTCTTTCCAATAAGTCTGAAGAAAACACTTAATTTCAGTTTAAAAAAAATATGATCTATTGACAGAATTGAGATAAGTGAATATGGGACTTGAAAAGCTTGCTTTTTTATAAGAACTCCAGGAGCAAGGAATGCACCAGCAGCAGTCCTCTCCTTCTGTTTGTACTTGTCAGATGTGTGGTGCTGTACCTGGCTGCAGTAAAGGACTTCATATACAACTACTTCCAGTTATTCCAGACCCTCTCTACCTCAAGTTCTGTAGATCATATTGCTGCTCTGTTTTAGGTTTTTTGTCCCAGAGTAGTGGTTGTGCTTTAAGTCATGCTTGGGTACAGTTTTTATCTTGTAATCCTCTTCAATGTCAACTTTAATGCCGGGAAACTGAAAAGAGACTTTGCAGTCACTCATTGAGCTGTGAGAACTTAAAAGATACCAAGGGAGAAGTCAACCTTCAGTTGTGACATGTAGGTCTGGATGCTGTTGCTGATTCTGTTCCCAGATCCAGAATCTTGAGGTTCTCACTTAGGAAGTGTGTCCAGAGTCATATGTTGTATGAGTATATATGCATAACTGAACATAACTCCCAGTGCTGAGGAGATCACAAAATCCTGTCTTATCAAATAATGTTTACCTTTCCGGTTTTTAGACTTCAATACTATTAGTGAACAAAATAAATGTTTGGAATTGGTTGATGAAAAATTTTTACCTGTCCCTTTCTGTGTGTAATCCTGGGACTTTGGCTTGGAAGATTAAAAAAACAAACAAACAAAAAAAAACAAAAACCAAACCAAAAGTTTAACAAGCTTCAGTAGTGTAGAAATGAATGCTGAAATTTCAATATGGACATGAGCATGTACCTAACTCGGTCCTTTCCTTTAAAGCAACAACAGGCTCCACTTGCTGCTTTACAAGATCTTCTATGACAAGTGAGATTATTCTGTGTCCAGATGTATTTCATCTCTTGAGATGAGGTTTTTTTTTTTTGAGTAATTGGCCCATTTCAGAAGTTGGTGGTTTTTTTGTTAACTTTGAGCAAAGTATGATTCTTTATTTGATAATCTCAGGAGACAGTTTAAAAAAAAAAAACAACCAACCAAAACCTGAAGGCTTTCTAGATTATAATTTGAAAACAACTGGGGAGAACAGTAGTTGTTTCAAAAATCTTGATTTCTCCAATGATGACAGAACAGTAATATCTGAATTAACTTGGTCTATCACAGGGTGCGTGTGTGCAAATTGAAGGAACATTCTTAGGGAATGTACATGATGCTGTATTAGCTGTTCAAAATCTGTCCTATGTAAAAGACAATTGTAAAAATGTTATACACCCTGATCAATTCTTCTAATGTTTCTTTTCTTGTCCCCCCACTTTCTGCCTTCAAAATAAATAATGTTATTGAGCATGTAGTCTTGCTCTCTTCTACTATAGAGTGAGCAGAGAGTGGTCCCTTTTGTCACTGATAGTTGTGATCATTTCACATATTGAATACCGTGGTCTCTTAGTTTGCTTAAACTCTGAAAGACAAAAGTTGAAGCCATGGATGTGCTCTTAGTGCCTCTATAACAAGAATGTAGAGTTTATATTGTGTGTATTACTGGCTGTGATTTTTCCCAAAGATACAGAATCACATAATTGCTTTCTGAAAGTACATTTTCATCCCACCCACAATCAAATCCTGAATTTCTTTGCTGCTTTTTTCCTTGGAATGAGATGAATGGGCTTGGTTCCTCTTTGCTAGGGAGGGCTCACGATGAGGAGTACGTGGGCAAGGGAGATTATGTGAAGTTTTTAAGCCTTTTTCTTGGCTGCACAGAGCTTTCAGTCCTTCTCTTTGCACTGCTCTTCTTCTCTGATAAAAAATGTATAATTTTCTTCTTTTTCAGCTTTCAAGGGTTTGTGACTGACTTTTGTTTCAAGATGAAGCTCACCACTTCTCTCCCTCTTTCCTGAATGTGGAAAATACCACATTCAACCAAAGGTGTCCTTAAAGCTGTGAAATCATATTTGTAGCAAGAATGGAGAGGGAAAGATTAATTTTAATGAGATAATATGTTCCAAAACACCCTTTCTATTTTACCTATGTAAAACTCATTACTTCAGTTAGCTCTTGTTTGGAGTTACAGTAGCTACCCATAGAACAGCAGTTCTTGCTTCAGCTGCAGTGGAATGAGGTGAAAACAATACAGGACATGTATGTACAGTAGACAAATAGGGATTTGCAGATGACACTGCAAATTTACTTCTTTTTATATATATTTTTCCTTTATCAAGGAGATATACTTCTTGTGTGTGTGTATATATATATATAATACGTATATATATAATTATACTTCTTGTGTCATATAGCTGACATATTTTAAAGAAAGACTTAATATTGCAATGCTCTACTGTTTTTTGTTTGTTTGTTTTTGTTTTTTGTTTGTTTGTTTTCCCCAGGGAGAACCTTTCAGTAATGGAGTGATGTGACTTTACCAGTTGATATATGTTGAGCTTTTGAGGCTATTTGTGACTTGCTCTGTTTCTGTATTTAAACTTTATGCAAATAATTGTGGTTGCAGTTGGTTGAAAAGTGAGTCAGTCAACTGAGTTTGTGTGTGTACATAATACATTTATAGTTTGAAATCTGACAAAATGTTCTCCCTCAAGCACTATAAATGAAATTGATTGTCAGAGCAGGAGGAGTTGGTAATGCACTTCTGAGGATTATACCTGTGAGCAAATGTTAAGGGAATGGTGCAGGTGGATGGGCAAAATGTTGAGTGTATTTGCTATGGTTTATCCTGGAGGCATTTTCAAATCTTGTTCTCTCTAAAGATGAACATCAGTCTTCATAATAAAAACCTACTGGGAGATTAACCTTGAAAGTAGTCATAATACTCTAAATTAATATAGGTAATGCTATATACTTTAACTAGTAATTAGATATTTTAATCTTCTACTTTGAACTAGTTAAAGGCCAATGCTAAATCAAAATTTTACAACAAATTACAGAGCTTTGTCTTAAGTCCTGACACTGCAAACAGGCTGCCTTTTTTATCCCCTAACCGAAGTATTATCCCATATTGCGGGTTTGCTTCATTACTGTTTCTATTTCCGTTTCCAAAATACCTTTTTTTTTTTTTTTTTTTTTTTCTGGGGCTCTCATTAGTTTTTATACCCTTCAGAAGACTCCTCACCACTTACGGAAAACGAAACACATTTCTAATTTAACACAGGAGTGCCTTATTTAAAACAAAGAGAAAAACCTGTACAGGTTGCCTTAATTAAAGGCTCAGCTGCAGCTTTTCCATTTGCTTCTGCACACAACAGCTCACATTTTAGGAGTCAAAGCTGACTCTTGTCTTCATATTTTAGACCTGATGAAATCTAGAAACACACTTTGAGAAAACATAGCAAGATATGTTAGAGATTTACAGCATTTCAAGTCCTACTGGTATAAGTAGGATATGGTCCAAATAATTACTTCTATGAAGCTGTAACTTTTCCAAACTGTTGCAGTGTCAGGGACTGCAGTCTTGCTGGTTGTCTCTGTAAAGAGGTTGCCTAATGAGCTGCTTTCTGCAAGGGCCAGGCTAGTTTGTCCCTACTTGTGTGCTGCACTGCAAACTTTTCAATGTCCTGAGGTTTTCTGTCCATTAAAACTGGCTGTGAGAGACGTAGCAGGGCTATACAGCTCTCCCTGGGAGGCTTGTGTCTGATATTAATAACATGGAGGAAAAACTGCTGGGCTGTTCAGAGTGTGAAGTTCTCCTGTTGTGTAGGTAATACTGGGGTTTCTTGTCTGCCAATCAGGAGTTGTAGTCTTAGACTGAAAGTGCAGACTGTTCCATAAAGTAGAGAAAGCACCAAGGAATGCGAAGGTTGCAACTTTGGACTATGTAACAACCATGGAAAAATTGTATGGTTTGTATTGGATATTTTTTTTCTATTTGTCCTGGACAGTGATTGTTATAGCATTAGTTCAGTGTGTCAGTGTGTTTCACTTCATTTTTTTAATGTTTTTTACACTTGTTAAGTAAGAAAGGCGCTTACTAAACTTTCTAAAAAATGTTCTCTATTTTCATTGAAAGGTATTCTCTCTTTTATAACCACTTGAAGAACATTGAGGAATGTGAAGGAGGCCTTGATGAATTTACAAAGAGTTACAAAACCTTTGGAGTTAACCAGCTTCTGGAAGGTGGAATATATTGCAGAGAGTGGGCCCCAGGAGCAGAAGCGGTGTTTCTTGCAGGTGACTTCAGTAAGTATTCTTAGGAATATTTCTTCTCCCCCCGCACTATGTTTTACATCAATATCCTCTTCCCTTAAAGACAATTTTTTTTTTTTTTTTTTAGCACTGATAAAATTCTGACTGTAAATATGTAAGCCATGGCTTAAATGAATAATATTTTCCTTTATGTTGCAGTAGCCTATTAAGGTATGTGTTTCTGTACTATGATCAGCTTTATACATTTTTTTTCTTAAATACCTTAATATTCTTAATTCTTAATAATTTCTCAAACTGTCTTAATATAAGACAGTTTGTTACACTGCATCACACTGCTGCTTTAGGCTGTGTCTAAACAATCAGAAGTTCTTTTTAAAGCTCTACAGTTAGGTTTTTGTAAAAATGTATGCAGAGAAGCAAAAATAACAGTGAAATAACTTGCTTTATCTTCTTTTACTGATCAGCAAGTGTTGTCTAAAGGACCAAGGCCTTTGAGAATTCTCACCCATTGTGAGAGTGTAGGCCAAAGTTCTGCTGGAAAATATTAGCCTAAAATCAAACCGAAATACTAATGAAAGAGTAGTTATTCTGTTTTGAGGGGAGAAGGATGTTAGCAGAATGGGAAGGTGGCAGGATTACATGGAGGAATTGCGTTGCTTGCTCTGAAAACCAGGAAGACTATTTCCTTTGAATTTGAAACAAAAATAGAAATTTGCTGCTTATTTGGAAGGCTGGCTAACCCAAACCTTGTTCTGCAAACTCTTAAATAAAAGAGATGTACATTATTGCTCTTAAATCCTGCAATACTAGTTTCTATCTCTTTTTTACTTGGGGTTTTTGAGCTTTTTTCTGTTTTTCCCTTTCACTTCCCTACTCTGTCTCTTCAGGGTTAGATGTTAGTCCATCAGGGTACTTGATCTTTCCTTGCTGGTTCTTACTGAAGAGGGATTTTGCCTGTGAAATGATTTTGTTCATTTAACTGCATTTCAGAAGCATGTGGTGTTATTTATCCAACTGTGATTTTACCAAAATACAGACTTGGGGGAGTGTTCAATTTATGTATTTATATTACAAAATGGTGTATGAGTTGCCAATTTGAGGGAGTTAGCTACTTGTGCTTAAAAACAAAGTTAAATGTTGAGTATTCCTTTTTGCTTTCATCTCCTTGAGGAAACTTGAAAGGACAAACTCTGTATTTGAAGAAGGATGTCATAAACTTAATGTTATGTATTTAGATAACTTTAAAGTAAGATTAATTACATATGCCATTATTTGTAGTATCTGTTGGTGCTCTCTAAAGTACTGTGGTTAAACTTCTGTAGAAATGTGTGTAGTAATAAAGAAATAAATCAAATAAAAAGTGTTTTTCAGATCCATTGTTAAGAAGTTTTTCAATGCTTCATAGCAATCTGCTTTAGTACTTTAGTTTTTCCTCAGTCCCAAGTTTATAAACAAAATAAGCAAAGGAAAGCACTGACATATTCACATTATGCTTCATTTTCCAAACAGAGCTATATAATGTGTCTAAGTTGTGAGAGGGTCCACTGTTCACTGTGACAATTGGAGTCTAAAGACTATGATTATTTTAAAAATCTGGTTTTGATGCAAAAGATGAACAAAAAAGTTAAGGCCAACACTGTTTTCTGGCATGACTCTGTTTGATATGGTTAACCTAGTGAATGGTAGAGAAGCTTTCCTTGAAGTAATCCTGGTCACTTTATTGGAATAGACATTGATAAAATAGGTTAGTGTAGTACTTGAATTTTAACATTGGAACCAGATATGTCCTCTGATTCAAAACTAAGTAATGAATTGTGTCTAGGTCACCTACTGCTAGGTAATAGTGATTTCAGTTATCAATACCAACTGCAAGACACCTAGATGAAGTTATTTTAATGGCTTAACTTTATATGTATAAAGATGCTGAAAATTCTCCTCCTTACCTCTCCTCAACTTACTGCAACCCCACCCATTGCTCAAGGTTTTCCTGTGATGTGATGGGTGTAATAGTCTTAAAATTACTCAATGCAGTTGAAGGCTAGAATGCAGTAGTCTTAAATACATACTTTAATAGATGGTAATTTTAAAACCAGACTAGGTAATGAAACTTTTAATATTTTAAAAAGAGGCTGTAACTTGTAAATTAGCTTATCAGGTTGGGGGGGAGAGGTATGTGTATACCAGAATACAGCAGCTAAAAACTGGAATGACTCTCTAAACTCTACTTCGTTCAAAATATTTGATGTAATACATCCTATGAAGCAAAACTTTAGGACTAACATCTTAGAGCTGTTTTATCTAGACACTAATGAAATGTGTTAGAAGTAAAAGAAACTGAAAAGAAATTCACTTTAACGTGGAAAACTTTTCTCCTATATATTAATGATGTTAATCAGTGAAGTATAATAATAATCACAGTAAATAATAATAATAGTAATAACAGAAATCATAGTGAAGTATTCATTCTGAAAAGGGATGAAAGTGTACTTGGAAAGCCTGGAGGGAGGAAAGATTGTCATTCAACTCAGATGAGCTTTAATAATATCCTGATGAGAAATTGCATTGCAAACCCCCAAGACCTTAGATCAGGTTGCTACAGATATGTTTAATTAAAACTGAATCCCTTTAACCTTTATTTAAGTTTTCAAGCAGGTTAAAATCTCAAACTAAATTTATGTTTATATTGTATTTAAATTGGATATTGGGATTGCTTTAAATATTTTTTTTTTTTTTAAAAATAGAACTTTTTCTCAAGAGAACTGTGGTGGAACCATATAGGGCAAAGTTGGAGACCTTATACAGGGGAATAAACATTGAATTTAGATGACAGGAACTCTTTGGGTTTTAAACAGAAATATGGTTGTATGTAATATGAAAACTGTCCATTTATGCTCTGGTTTTAGAGATGAAAGCAGTGTTTTCTCAATATTTTCCTTAATAGGGTATTGTCTGCAAATCTCTTACATGTGTTCTTTTTTGTGCCTTTCCATCAAACAAAATATTAGTGCCTGCTATTTCATCTTATGCTTTTGAGAATCAAAAAATGGTAAAAATTATAGTGGCAAGTATGGTACTGAGATCTTGAACTTCTTTCAATATTTATAATGAAGCTGATAGTTGATACTAGCTTTTTATGAATTGTGCTTAAGATAAATATGAATAACTCATTTCAGTAATTATAGACATGTGAAGCCTCGATCCTGTAAAGTTTCTTGTGAATTACTTTTATGCCTTAAAGCAGGCAACAAAACTTTGCTGTTAAGGTATTTTGACCCAAATAATGATATTTTTATACTTGTAATGAATGATAGAAAAATTCTTAGTATCACTGTGCATTCCAGGAAAAAGCTAGAAACAAGTAATAGCACATAAATCTGTATTTTGATGGGAGAATGGAAACACATGAATTCAAGAAAGGACTGAGTTAGTTTTGTCTTTTTAAAGCTCCATAACTGGAGAGAAAAAAAAAAAGTATTATATCTGTTGGTATTCTGGTATGATGTTTTACTTTATCTGAGAAGTATTAAATGAACATCCAAACCCATTAAGATTTGTCAATTAGTACTTCCAGCATCTCAGTAAATCAAGTGTATGAGGCAATTAGTCAACTGAATTCCCAATACCAGAGGCAGAATCAACGTTATGGGTCCCTTAAAAGCTCTCAGTGATAACACTGAGTATTTCATCCCTGTGCTGTATTGCTGAGGAACTTGGTGACTGCTGGAAATTTATTGCCACTTTACAGCTGAATATTTCAAAATAACTCAGAGAACTGCAAGTTTTGAGGGTAACCCAAGGAATTTATTTGGGAATTAGAATGCTCAAAATTGTATTTGGCCATGCAGAGGCTTAGTAGGTTATCTATAAACAATACTTAAGTTAAAAAAACCCAAAAGTTTGAAAGAGTAAATATGCATATGTTAATTTGGAAGTCAGTATTTGGTATAATATATTGTCATATTTGTGGTTTCTGTTCTTTGGTCCACTTGTTTCTTTTATGTGCCTTCTTTAATCTCCTTCCCAGCTAACATGAAGTCTGAAACTTTGATCACTGTAGAATGTCTGTTGGGTTTTTGCTTCCTCGCATGGGTAGGGGAGGCTTCTGCTGGGAGTGGAGGGAGGGTGGGCTGACTGGTTTGGGGTGGATTTTTATTTATTATTTAAACCCTGACAGGCCTCCTTCAGAATGAAGAAAGGAGAGCTAGCCTTCGTAGTTTGAATATCTGACAACTGACTGGAAACTCTTGATATCAGAGTGTTTTGTTTTTGCTTTTTTTTTTCTCCAGACTTTTACCAAAATGGCTTCTAGATACTGTTATAATATCATGCTGAACTGCTTACTGCTTCCTTCAAAGATATTTATAGAAAACCACTTAGATTTGATGAGTAAAGTCAAATAGTGATACTCCCGTGGCTACAGGTGACCGAAGGCAGTAGACTGAAGTATAAGCTGATATAATGTCCAGGAAAAGATCCTATCTGAGAAGTAATGGCACTTGTTTTTATGTCAGTGTTTCAGCTGTTTAATTACTTTCTAAGCAGATTATGTTAATGATCTGCTATCGAGCCCTTGGAAATAAGGCAGTGTGGGAGAAGACCTAATTGGCCGCTGTGTAGAACAGTATACTGTCCTTGGAGAATCTTTCCATTTATGTTCTGATTTCATATTCTAATAAAGTACAATAAAGGTATCTTGTTGGAATAGTGGGATTTTGATGTCTTCTCCCTTGTCTGAACTGATACTTGTCTGATATACTTTCCTCAAGGTCACTGTGTGAATGCTTGCTGGACTCTGTATTCTCTTTAGGCATTTTTCAACTGATCAAAAAGGATGTGGAATGTGGAAATAAAGTTGCTGTGAGAGATGGGCTTATTTCACTTGAGAATTCAACCTAATTTTGTGAAGTCTTTTCACTTTTGAAAAAATAGCTGCAGCATTGCACTGATGTATCATCTCTTAAATGGAAAAAGGCAGTAATTAATTAAATAATTAAAATGCAAGAAGTACTCCTTTCCTCTATGAGAAGCAAGAGAAGTGTTTATTTTTTGATGTGAAACTCCCAGTTTAAGCCATGAGACTCAGAGCTGTACAGCTATATACTTGTGAAAACAGTAGATTGAATAAGAAGTCACTTACATGATTTAGCTTTGTATTGCATTTAAGTATTGCATTTAAATTGAGTTAAATGACAAATGGTAGAACCCAAGCCATTATAGCTTTGAGTTTAGTTCTAGATTAAAGCTCAGTTCACGGCTGTTTGGCATGCAAAGGGTACAGTTCTGAACAAAAAGTTCCACTGTGCCTCATGTTGCTGAGATAGGGTGTAGTGTTTAAATAATTGGATCATATTGGAAGATGTAATCACAGATGAGAGAAAATGAAAGTATCAGGCTATTGAAGATGTTTTGTGTGTGGGATTAAGATGTATCTGGGGCCTGAAATTTTGCACAAAGCTTTTGTCTTTTTGTATGGCTTATGGATATTCCTTGATGGTGTCCTTTTTTCCAAAGTTCTGTTCGAGTTGATTATTTGAACTTCTCCTGGTAATCTTCTCGGCCCTTTTCTGTTTGTAGCTATTGGCAGAGTCTTTGAAGTCTCAGTTGAAGATATTTCTTTTGACTTCCTTTTTTTTTTTTTTCAGCATCATAGATCTGTTAATCAGTTGCTGGTTGGTTGGGTTTGTTTTTTCTGTTGTCCCCTAAGGCGTTCTGGGCCAAGTTTTGCTGAAAAATCTGAAAACCAAGCAGTAAAACTGAGAAGCCTGAGATATTTCCTCTTGGAAGAAAGCCTTCCAGTTTTCAAGGTGTTTTAAGTTCTTTATGCTTCTTGCCTTAATACAAATCAATATTTTCTGTTATAACCTTCCAAAGTGAGCTCCTGTCCGGGGATAAGTAGCAAACAGTGGTTTTAAGTAGGACCATCTGGGGCAGATGGTTGTTCCTTTGCATTTAGTGGTAAGTCCTGAACCATAGACACTCCATCAGGAAGGACTGTGGCTGGGAACAGGAGGGATTAATAGGAGCATCTGGTATTGCTGGCAGGTGGAGGGGAAAGTTTAAGCAACTTGGGCAGAGTTATCAAATCTGCCTGGGGACAGCAGAGATTTTAAAAAGGCAGAGAGAGGCAAACATTCATCCTCTGAGGGAGGGAAGAGACATGGTTTTAATAGCAGCCATGAGAACTTCTTTAACAATGCAGTAATTCAGTGGTTTTGATGTAAATAATGAACTTTATGCAGTTTCCCCAGAGTTATAGAAACTGGACCTGAGTTTTTTTTTTTTTTTTTGCTATAACATTTTATTTTGCTCGATATTAGCAAGTCATGGCCTGGCATATTGGGTTCAGTTTGTGCATTGTAATCAAGAGGTACAGCTCAACTGGGAAGAGTTTCATGAGAAGCAATGAAGATGATCAGATATCTGGGGGGAGAAGACTGAAAGAATTAGAAGTAAATCCCCCAAGATGAGTCTTGACCATCATAAATCCTAAACAGTTCTTTAAACCTGTCTTCTTGCAACTTCTTAACATTGTTACATTTTTCATCTGTCTTTTGTTTGCTTGTTTTTGCCTGAAATGTTTATTTCAGTCTAACTGTTTATAGCTTAAAAAAAAAAATTTTACCTTTTTTTAATGTCACAAAATCCTAGTGATGTATTCTACATTGTTTTGCCGTGCCCTGAAATGCATAAATAAATGTATTACACTGTCTATACTTTGCAGTTTAGACCTTATGTTAAGGAGTGTTGCTTTATTGCTGAGGTGTTGTTTGTTTGATGTTGGTCTTTGTAGATGTTAGTAGTGTCAATTTCAGTATTTTTCTTGATTGGAACTTCAGAATAAAATCAGTGGGGAGGGCCCATCCAAATCTTACTAATACACAAGCTCTTCTGCTGTTAATCAAGCAATAGTTTAGTAAATACATTCTTTCTGCTAATATGTGTAATTTGTCTGCACTCTCCAAATAGTTTAATTGTGATAAAAACTATCATCTCAATGGAGTATTGAATTAATTGCATTTGTGTTTTTGAGCATGGAAAATGTTTTATAATTTTATTTTTGCTTTTGACATTGCTTTCTACTATAAAATGAATAGGTACTAGAAGATTTATCTTGCATAGTTATTTTTGTCACATTGTCTGGCCTGTTTGATTTGTGCCTCTCGGTTTTCTTTAAAGATTGGCAGTTCTCAGGTTTAAACAGCTGTGTAAGTGCGAGGAGCAGCTTTGAAAGCAGCCAGGTCTTTTTTCTGAAACTCAAGACATCCACAACTTGTTAGAGAAGATGATCTTTTTGTTGCACACCAGACAATATTTTTGATTACTGGTGTTTAAGAAAATATACATGCTGATTGACTTAGCACTTCATGTCTCTACTTCCCCTGTTGATTTCTAGGGTTGCATGTCCATTTTTTTAATTGAATTACTTTTAACCTTGACTACCATGTTTAGTTGCAATGCTTTACGTGAGCTTAGATTAATACTCTTAAATTGGAGGCTGCTTATTCTTCTTTCACTGAGGTGTGGTGTTTTTTTTTTTTATTTTATTTTTTTATTAAAACAGGCCATAGCATGCAAATAAACTACCACGAAGGAAGGTTAGCATATGTTGCTTTAATGTCTTGTAATTCAATTTTCTGTGTCGACTGGTTTCTTTGTAGCTGAGGAGTCTGTTGCCTTGATCTATGTGGGATAGACATGTTTCAAGGCGCAAAAAAAAAAAAAAAAAAAAAAAAGGTAATTTTCAAACTTAACTTGCTATTTCCTTCTGGAAATGATTTCATTGCCACAGTTGTCAGTTCAGAAGCAATATATTCCCTCTCAGTCATATGAGTTAACCTTGGGCATGCCTGCAAACACACAAGCCCACCTTGGCAGATGTCTGCTCAGTTGGGTGTGTCATAATGACCAACTTTTCCCATCTCCAGTGCTCGGCAAATCCAAACAGAACTAAAGCTTAAATTATAAAAATTTAATTACAAATTTTTTTTAAGGAAAAAGTAATCTTCCTCAAGACTTAAAACTGGCACTCCGGGCCACATTTCCTGGCTGTGTTATTGTCTGGCTTTTTAGCCATTGCTACCAGGTTTGTCTGTAGTTTTCCCTGTGTTTCTCCTACTTCATACACTTTTATTTTATACATCAGCTTGTCAAAATAGAGGCAGCAAGCAGTGTGTATGTTTTTGCTTACATTTTGTCCACCTCCCCTCTCCATAACCATTAGTTCATTAGTTTTTCCCACAGGGGTGTATCATGTATTTCTGCTGACTTGTTTAGGGTGTGAAGTTTTTGTTTTGAAATGTACATTAAAACTTACTTTTCAGCCACTAGTTTTCTTACCACTATGATTTTGTGATATTAAAATCAATAGGCTTTTGGGGGAAGGAGGACATTGTGTTGACTTAATGAAAGACAAGAAGGTAGAAATAATTCAATCATTGTTAAATTAGAAGGGGAGTATGGTTTCACAGTGAAACTCTTACATATTTCATTTTACCACTTTTGAATATGTGTGATAGTATCAGATATAAAAGTATTTGCCTACTTTTCACTGAAGTTACCTTTGAAGAAGATGGAACACAGTGTAATGCTTTTGAATTGTAATTGGACACATTTCAAGATAAATACTTAATATTATTTCTTATATTGCAGATGGCTGGAATCCATTTTCCCATCCATATAAGAAGTTGGAATATGGGAAGTGGGAGTTGTTCATTCCACCAAGAGAAGATGGTTGTCCTGCTGTGCCCCATGGATCAAAGCTAAAGGTGTTGGTTCTAGACTTACTCTAATTCTTGTAACCCTTCTTACTCAGCTTTTTGTTTTCTTTTTGTTTTCTTTTAACTAACTTTATCTTCTAATTGTTTTAAGAAGCAGAATCAGTTTAATTACTTGTGGTGCAAAGTGACCTCAAGGAGTGAAACATTAAGCATCACAAAGAGAGTTAAATTTTTAGGAACAGGCATGTGTGGCTGAAAAATGGATATAGTGTATTGTATCATGTTACAAAATGAAAGCTATTTACATATTGGTAACTTGACAAATAAAAAAATAATGTGCAGATAAATTCTTTCTGGTTTTGATGCAACTACTTTAGTTTAAGATCACATTCAGATCTCAGTACCTGGATAATTTTTGTGATTCTTTTAGCTATGGCTTTTCAGGTGACCTCTTTGCATTGCCTTAATGGTACATGCAGATTTGTCAAACTTGTACCTATCCTTTAGGAATTGAGGAATTAAGAGCAGTAGGCTTAAGAAAGTTAAACGGAATAAAGTTGTATTTCATGAGTGTACATGAGGATAAAATGCTTTCTTCCAGAAAGCAATGAAAAGTTTCTTTGAGCTGTCAAATGCCACAATTGTTATGACTAGTGCAGATATACATAGTGACAACTATCAGCAGGGGTGATTACTTTTAGGTGAATATTGATTTAAATTAAAGATTTACTTTTTGTAGTCAGAGCTTGAATTCCAGAGATAGTGGATGCTAATGGGGGACAGTAATGAGTAGTTAAGAAAAGAAATGGACTGAAATTATCTAAAGACTAGGAAAATCAAAAAAACTGGAAGCATTTGTATAATACTAGTACATTTTCAGGGCTCCCATCAACAAAATGAGCATATTGAAAAAATCCTCATTTTTGTGCTGCAAATCAGCTTAGGGAGACAAGAAATCTGTTAAAACAAAGATACGTATGGAAATGCTTACTCAATGTGTGTGCTTATCTCTCTGCTTTTTGTTATGGCTTATGAAATTATCCCAGTAATAAATATAGATAAAATGAAATTTAGGAATAATCATTCAAGGACAAGAAAACCGTTTTTATTTTATGGAGCAGGAAAGAAAACAGTTGTCTTCAGCTCAGAAATGCAGTGATTATGCAGTAATGTGTGAGAGTGCTGAATGGTTATTTAATATTTTCCATGATTTTGAGATGTAAGTAGGTTAGATTTCTTTCACTGTTGCTCAATTTACCTTCTATATTTTATCTACAAAGCTATTGACCTCATTTACTGTAGAATATTCTATGCTCTGTGTAGAGATAAGAGGTGTGAGTGATAAGTGTTGATTATTCTTAACATAACAGCATAAAGCATAGATTCTTAAATGTATTTGGAGCAACTTGAGAGTACTTTGTTGTCTTTCTTCCTGTCTAATCACTGGTCGTATCACCTATTTTGAAGTACAGGTCTTGATAGTGCTTTTTCCCTATTCAGCATTTTCTTTGAAATGTAAACTCCATAAAGCAAAGATTGCATTGCACATAATTTGTTTAGTATGCAGAATTTTTGACTGCTGATTGCACTTGGTGCTGATGCACTAGTAAGATGAATTGCTGTGGTTCTGTAGTTGCTCTGAGTCTTCTGAAAAGCCATAAGATACCTGCTGGCAGAGTAGAATGTAAGTTGGTTTTCTTTTTTTTTTTTTTTAATGTTCTTAGGCTTTTTTTTTTTTTTACCCTGCCACTTTAATTGTTTTTCCATAGGCAATTTTAAACAGATGTGGGAATGTCACTGATGCTCAAAATACGTGATTGTCCAACTGTCTCATGAATCAGGAGTGTGAAATAGATTTGCTGTTGAGTATATTCCTTAAGGAAAAAAATCAAACCAAACACATAGATTTAGAAATTTGATTCGCAATTGTACATAGTCACATTGCTCATAATCACTTAATCTACAGGAAACTACTCCCAGCCTCATCTGTAACTTTGCTAATAATCTTTCGTGACACTGCTTTTGTTCCACGGTGCCTACACAACTGGATCTAACATGTCACAGTGTGTGCTTTGATGGAATAAGGTCATATAAACAAAAAAGCTCCAGTTTACACAGTTCAAAAATGGCTTTTCTGTCACAAAAGCTGGAACGAGGTTGGACTATTCACGTGGTAGGCCTTACCCTCATGCTGCATCTGATCATCTTATTCTCTCTTATTCCCCTAATGGGCTCAGAAAACTGCTTTTCTATAAGTTTTCTTTGAATGGTCGTTCTGTTGGATTATGGTTGTTCATAAATATATATATTTTTGGCAACATGAGGACTTGTGTGTTAGAGCACAGTTTTGCAGTCCGTTGTTCACGCAGAAGCTGAAAATACTGGGTTGTCTGCAGGTGGAAGTTGCTATGCAGATTGCAGAGGTAAGTCCACAGGCAGTCATGTCTGCACTAGACTAGGTAATAAACTCTTTTTGGTAATGAAAGTAATCCCTGTTTTCCTTTACTAAAGAAGCATAAGGGAATCGCAGGTTTTACAGTTTCTTTTACAAATATGATTTTAAATATTTATATTAAAATAGTCAACTTTAGTCCTTTATGTGGTGGTTAATTTGTTGTGGGGGGAAAGTTACTCCAGAAGGTCTTTAGCTTCTGTGTACACTGTTTTAATCCTCAGTCCTACACAGGAAAATGCCAAGTTCTGAAATGGTAACAAGGTCACTCCTTTTAAATAAGTAATATCTAAGCCAGAATGAGAAAGGGATGGAGTGAAGCTGGTGACACTAATTTAGGTCAGGTCACAAAATATTTTTGTAGGAAAATAAATGAGGAGCAGAGGTCAAACATTTGCCTGTTTCCAGTAGTAGTAGACTGTCTACTGTAGCTCTTGAGGCAGTCTTCTCATAAGTAAATACAAACACTGAAGAAAATGAGTAATTAGAAAGCCTGCTGTAAGTCTTCTGACATTTTTCAATGTGAAGAGATGGATGCCTATGACAGTTGAGCAACTCCCCTGTGGGTTATGACATCCATCTACAAAATAAGGTTACCTGCTAGAAAAGGCCATTTTTTTTCCATTCTCCTGTGGGTCGATTGGGAGCTTAGAATGAGTTAAGTGAACAAATATAATTGCTTTTGTGGTTGTGTGGTGTTTGCTTTTAAACCTCTGGCAGATGTCAGAGGTTGAGCACAGATTAAAACCCTAAACCAAACTTTAAGCTTTAAAGGGGTAGTTTAAAAATGCTTTCCTTAAATGCTAAGATGTTTGCCATTCTGCAGTGATGGCAGTTTGGGTGCAAGTGTGCTTATCTTCTTTCATGGTTGAAAAAGGCTGAATTTTTTTCCTTCATTGCTGATGATCTTAATGACCTTTTTACAAGGTACAGCAAGCTTTTGGAAAAATTACCATGGATAGACTTCTATAGCAAGTCCTATCATGTGTTGTCATATGTATGCAGGAGTTTAATCAGTGATCCACTTTGTTCTTTTACTGTTTATTTCTAAATGATATTTTCAACTGCTTAAAAGTACCTGTAAATTAAGTTTTAGCTATAGTTGGCAAGATCCTAATTTTGAAATAGCATCAGTGGAGTTTAGGGATGGGAGTAGTACGAATGCAAACTGAGATCTTAGTATCTGCAGTGGAGAACTTGTTTGATAATAAGAATGCCAAGGAACAACTAGAAAATGCAGAACAATTAGCAAATTGAATCCTAGATGAAAATAACTTCCAAATTCATGGATAGTGATCAAGTTCTAAAATATTTGCAGACAGCAAAAAACAAAGAGATGTCAAAACCAATACTTGAAATATACTGGCCATTCCAGTTGAGCTGCCTGCTATCCTGGAACACTGAATAGGAATAGATCTGCATTGTTTTCTTTTGTGAACTGGAGAGGATACAATAAACCTATTTGAATTATTCAACGTTTACTAATGCCAGTAGATCTGCGATTTCTGACATTACTGACAACAGAATTTTATGTACTAATAATCTCATCTGACACATTATCTGACATCATGGTGGGTAGGTGCACCAAGCTCTACATTGCAATTAAACATCATATGTATTCATGAAATCTAGTTCAGTGTGATTCTGGCTTATTTCTGATATGAAGGTAAGAGTCAGGATGGCTGATGAGCCTCCATAATGTAACTTTTAGCAAGAACTAGGTAAAGACTAGGAAGTTGTCTGTAAAATATCCGTGACTAAGTTTGTTGGTTTCTTGTTACATTTTTGGAGCCCTATTAGATACATGAGAGAGCTGTCCTTTTGTAATAACCGTTTATATAATTGATAGATAAAGTTAAAAAACAAACAAACAACAAAAAACAACAACAAAAAATAAACCCCCCAAAACCCCACCCATGTTTTATAGTAATTTCAGTTAATTTTAGTTGCTTTTTTAACAGATAATTTCTGTATACTGTAGTGACCTTCATTATTTCTCAGTGCATGCTGATGGAACTAATAATATACAGCTCAGGAAACAAATAGCATCTTTTTTGGGTTGGACTTGATGATCTCGAAGGTCTCTTCCAACCCAGTTAATTCTATGATTCTATGATTTTCTCCAGGAAAGGTCATTCAGAAAATGGTAGAAACTTTTTTAAAAGCTCTGCTTTCTATTATTTGCTAAGTCTGTATCCTTTTCTCCTCCACACACTTCTGTATTTGTATCCACATCTATGTATTTAAATGGGGAAGTTTATAGCTTTTTGAGGGAGTATCTTGTACTGTAATGAGGTGATTAGACTTGATATCTTGTGCACTTATTAACACAACATTCTTCTACTGATATTCCCCTCTTACATGTGTGAGTGGTTTCAGTGATTGCTGAACAGTAGTTATAGGTGCCAAGTCCAATACAAAATTGGGGCAAGCACATACAACAGCCACAATTTTTTCATCAGTTTGTATAGAATGCTTGAAAGGTTCACTATTATTGGTTTTAAGTTTTTTCAGTCCAAACGTATTACCCCTTTTTATATTCAAGTGTGCAAAGGAGGAACTTAAAATCAGAACACTAACAATTTATTAATTGTGATTAAAAGTACCTGAAAATGCATTTGTATTCAGGAGGTGCTGGGTACAGGTAAGTTGTTTTTAAAATATTCTTCATAACTTTAATCCTTCCAGTTTTTACTACTGTATCCTGTACTTCCTAGTGGATCTGCATGCTCTGTGTCTAACTTGTAAACCTTGAAAAGAAATCAAATATGGTGAGCAGGTAGGTTAATCAGTGTCAGGGAACCACTGTTAGTAAAATTCATCAAGTGTAATTACTGTCACTGATGAAATAGATGGTGTTGCAGCTGACCCTCCTGATCAGGAGTAAAGTATCAGACCAGCATTGTGTTCAGACCACGTGCACTTCAAGCAGCCTGCAGTCAAAAATGTGAAGGTGTTTTTAATGAGTGGGAAAACTCATGAAAGTTTTTAATAATGGGATAACAGGCTGGTGGTTAGGATGCTAAACTAACTGGTATAGAAGAGTTAAAGATGTGGTGGGCTTTCAGTGACATAAGATGCAAATAGAGACATGGAATACTGGGTTGGAAGGGACATCAAGGATCATCTGGTCCCACCTTTTGTGGGAAGAGCATGGTCTATCCATGATGGCCCAGCATCCTGTTGAACACTGGGGAATCCAGCACTTCCCTGGGGAGATTGTTCTCACTGTGAAATAGGTTATGTGCAGAGAGGCAGCTTTTCAAAAGGGAGCCTCAGGTGTACCCAGAGCAGAGATACTAAACTTGATTTTAGTGGGAAGCTTCCTGATGAAGTGTTTGTGGTTTCCTTACATGTTCAAATGTAAACACTTGTGATTGGTCTGGGGGGTAAAGGGAATACCCTTCCTCATTTTGTTAAGTTGCAAATCACTTAAATTTCATGTCTTAAATTGGTATGTAGGTTGCAAAGAAAAGAAATCACCAGGTCTGCAAAGTTGAACAGGGAATGAAACAAGTGTTCTGCAGCACCATGGTGTATAACCTGTGTGCAAGAAAAAGAAGACACGGCATTCCTGGGATTTTGAACTTTATGAAACAGGTCTAAAATCATCAGCATATGTGTTTCCAGATAACAACGGTGCTGAATGGAAGTAAAACACTTGTTAAATCAGTGGCAATATTCTTCATGTTTCATTGCTTGATTGTGAGCCGTGACCCTTCAGCAAGTTGTTGTGGACTTGCCTGGGTTACAGATTAGGTTTGCTAGCAGGAAGAGTTGTTAACTCATTGGGAGGTAAATGGTCTCTTGACACTGCCTGTTTGGATTGAGTAAACAATGTGCAGCTACTTGTGGACTCATAGGAGATGTAGCAGCAATGAACCATTGTAATGCAGTGGACTGTTGCTCTTTGGAGCCTTTTTTGCAGACTGAGCTCAGCACTTGTGAATATTCTTGTTCAGTTGTTTTGGCAGGCTCAGTTCTCCTGTGACTTGAAGATTGCACAATTCTCTGGTAGGAGGTTTTGCTATTTAGAAATACTTTGCTTTTAGTTTATCCATGCAGAAGACTGATTGTTTCAATTGCTATCAGGTGTATGTTAAAGCAAAATGTGGGTGTTTTTTTTGAGGAAAAGGTGGAGAGATCTTAAAGAAGAGGTCTCGAAATGGAATTTGAGGGTCCATATGAAGTATATATAGAGATGGCTGTGATTCTTGTGGGAATCGGTTTTGGTTTGAGCTTATGGCCACTAACTAGGTAAAGCTCCTGACATTCACTTCAGTGTGACTTACTGGAAAGTTCTTCCTGACTTTCAGCTGTATTTGTGTCTTAATGTTCAGAGAAGATTATAAGTCAAGGTTAAAGTGGAAGATGAACTTTGGTGTTCTAATGGACTTATTCCACACATTGAATGCCCAAGTCTTGCCAGACTGAATCTGTACTGGCAACACAGCCAACACTGGACAGTGGAAGGACCATGGGGAGCTGTAGGCTATCCCAGTTTATAAGACACTGTGGGATTATGTGACAGGAAGTGGAGGTGTTGAGCGTGACCTGCCTCATCTCCGAAAGACCTTTCACTGTCAGTTTGAAACAGCTGTGAATGGAGAATCAAAAAGTAAACACACCATGCCACAAGCACCCAGTTGCAAGGTACATTATGCAGCTGGTGTCCTTTATACAAATTCTGAATAGTTGAGGATGAGTGAGTGCTTCATCAGCTTCTTTTCTACTTGACTTGGCTTGAAACAACTCTAATAAAGTTACACTTATTGTGTGTAATGTGCTTTATTATGGCTGCTTTTCAAACCATGCTTTTGTACCCCAAGCATCTTAATTAAGGGGCTAACATAATACATATAGGAATGTTTTTATAACATGCACACGAATTTTAAGAGTATTTGAGCTACACCACTGTTGTTATGGTAACTTGATCCTTGTTAAGTCATAGTGGCAGAAAAAGTATTTTTTGAACTGTGTTTTAGAGATTCCAGTTTTGCTTTGATTTACTAGTTTTTATTTTGGAAAATGGTTTTCAAAATTGGGATTCTAGACTGAAAGGAAAGTTTGAATGCTATCCCTCAGTGCAAATGTGTGTTATTCCTTCTTAAGACTAAACTGGTTGTCTCTCATATTTAATGGTGCCACATTTGTGTAGCTAACAATTGTAAATCCATGTACTTGGATGATTAAGTGAAGCATTGTCCCTACACTTGGGCCTGTTAAAATCAATTGGGAATGTTTCTGTGTGATGTTGCTTTCATTTTTAACAACTCTCCTATGGTTTTCTGGGTTTTAACAGTTTGATTTTCCTGTGTTTTTATCTCTTTCTGCATAGATATTTAATACTGGGCTAATGGCTCCATCTTTTGAATCATTTTTATATTCAAACAGACAATATAGTATTTTCTGTATTTTTTTATTAGTATTTACTAATTTTTCTCAGTTTTCTAAGAAAAGCATGGAAATAGAAAAAAAGAGCAGAATCTTTCCATTTTAATCTGATCTAGTAAACTAGGTAAACATGTTCATAAGTTCTTAAATGCAATAGAAGTACTTAAATCAGAAATGGAGCTATATCTCCCTCTTTTGGAAAGTCAAGGCATGACTTCATGACTTGGCTTAAAGATAGGCTTTTACCTCTTTTGTATCTTGACTGTACTTTAATTTTAATTTGTTTTCCTTCCCTGAGGGAGAAGGGAAGGGGAAAGAAGGGGGAACTGTGAACAAATATTCAATATCCCTAATAAGTTTAGACTATGAAAGCTGATGTCATGATATATTTACAGAAAAATAGTTTGCACAGCAAATAAATCTCTCTCCAATGACTTATGAACTGCACAGATTCACCTGCAGAACTTTCTTAAACATGTAAACCAGATGAAAAGCACTATTTTGTGTCTGATAACTAAGGAATATTTTTTTCAATATTTGATTTGAATGCTTGCCCCTTTAGCTGATTTAATTGCCAGAAAACTGCTTGGAAGAAAAAGAACAAACCAGACAGCTTTGTATCAGCTGACTTAGTTTTGACAGAAACTATAAATTGATAAAGAAAATAAAGGTGGGGAAAGGGAGACTCTGAATAATGTGCCTGGTGTTCTATTACTTTTTCTTTCCGGTGTAACCAATCTGCAATTTAGGAAGGAGAACAGCCTGGAAGAAGCAACATGCTGTCCATTCTTTGCAAAACTTAATTTCAAGGTTTGTACTCAATTCACTGTTAGGAAATAACTTCAGTGACTGCAAGCACCTTGACAGATACGCTCGATTTCTTGGTTACTGGGAGCAGTAGGAAGAGAGTACGGTAAAGCTTTTCAGTGGAAGTTGAGTTCTGGAAGATCTCCCACTTACCATGGGTCTTGCCCCACCAGTTTGGGTGGAGGGTCCATTTGGAACATGTACTCCTGATTAGGGGAAGATTAAGTGTTGAACAGCTTCTGATTGCTTCTCCTCCCTGCTGCCTCTCCTGAGTTTTGTTAGGAAGGGCTGTGCAGTAGCAAGAAGAGCGAGGCACTAGTGGAGAAGCTGTGTTTGTTTCTTCATTCCTTGCCTTCTATTTCTGAGGCCATTAGAGAGAGAAATGCTCTATCTGATCTCTAAAAATCTGTCAAGTGGAGTGGGACAATTACAGAATAATGCTCTCAACAGTGCTGTTGGATCCCAATTTTTTTTCCAGGTTGCTATTTTTTAATCTAAACCTTCTTTAATGCTAAATATCAGCCAAGAAACTTTGGGACATGCGGATTGGATATTAGAAAAAAATTCTTCACTGAAAGGGTGGTCAGGCATTGGAACAAGCTGCCCAGGGAAATGGGGGAATCACCATCCCTGTAAGTGTTCTAGAAAACATGTTGATATGGCAGATGGGGTCATGATTTAGTGGTAAACACAGTGGTGCTGGACTCTGTGACTTTTCCAACCTAAACTATTCTGTGATTCTCTGTTTCTGTAGCAACTTGAGGGGGTCGAGAAAAGGATCAACAATTTTAAGGAAAAAAATGAATTGTCTTAGAGTAGGATTGTATCAGGGTCTAGAATGTAGGAGCTATCTTTGAAGCTGAAAAGCATTTATGAAATAAAATTTAAGACCAGGTTTTCTTACTGCAGCAGTGTGTCTGAAGTATATGGGGTCAGATTCTTTTGTGTTCTTGTAAATCATTAGTGCTTTCTCTTGTTTACCCTATTTTTGCAAAGGTCAAAATGTAGTCTTTATTTGTCTGCAGTGCAAATTATACTAAAAATCATCTTTGTGTACAAGCAGTGGTTTTCCTTCTTCTTGCACCTACAGAACAACCGAGGGAGGGAAATACCGTGACATTAAATTTCTACTGTTTCATGCAGTAGAAAAAATTTGGTTATGTTATGATAGCATCTAACAAACTTCCTAGAGAGTCTCTTAAGAGCTTATCCTGTCCACATTTTAGATTTGGGGCTGAACTTGCTTTTAAATCAGATGCTTATTACTGAGATGAGGTAATGTTTCCACCTGTGTTCTGGTGGCTTTCATATTTTGATAATCTTGTCTCAGAAATGAATAGACTTGAAGCTAATGAAATGCTATAGATTGTAAAGTACTGAAATAATAGCTTAATGTCCTTTAGATAAATAACAAGTCACTGATATTTCCATATTTATAATAAAGCTAGTCCATTCTCTCATTATATTAGCTATTGTTGGTTTGATGGCTGATTTAATTTCATTGTTGTATTAAAAGCCACATATACCAACAATCATTCCAACTGCTTTCAAGCTATTAAAGTAATGAAATAATAATACAGTGTTTCAGAGCAGTTTATTGGCTTGCATATATTCATCAGTTATCTGGTTATCAATTCCTCATTTTCCTTTCCTCAGCTCGAGTTTAAATGACAAACCACTGTATAACAAATTTCTCAAACAGCAGAAATATGTCAAAATTATTTATTCTTTTTTTCTGAAAACAAACAAACAAAACCCAAGCCAAACAAAAAACAAAACCAAAATAAAACCAACAAAAAACCACAAAAACACTCACCAGATGATAGTTTTAAGTGAAAATAGGTATCTGAAAAATGAGGAATCATCGAGACAACATGACTTTTTATTTCTGTTGTTTGACCCTATATTCTAGTCAATGGAAACAGAGGCAGACACCATATGAGGGCACACATCATAATCAAATAAAATGCTCCTGTATGGAACTGACAACTATAAAGGAATGGTTGCTGAGCAGAGGAATTGTCCAATCTTTTGTGTAATTGTCACTTGAATTATTTTCTCACCCTGTTCTGAAGATCCATGTATGTGTAGACTGGAAGTTGAGGTAGCCAAATGGAGCTGATGTGAAGAGAAGATGAAGGTAGGCAAAAACAAAAGGAAAAAAGGGTTTTTCCTAACGTTTGAATTTTAAATGTAGTTTAAATGCAGTGGTTTGTGGCCTGTTTCTGCACAGTTTCATCTGTGAACATAACAATGTCTCTGTCATTAACAGCACAGCCATATTAAGCTCCATTTTACACAAGTTTACCTTTTGTCTGCATTTGTGCGAAAACTTTTAAAGTGTTGCAAAACTTTCAGACTTTTGATCATTATAGACAGTGTAAGAAAAAATGGTGTGGCTTCTGTTTATAAATAGTCAGAAAAATTTCCCAGAGCCACAGTAAGCTGAAAGTTGCCTGACTGTAAGGGCAAAGTTTTCCTTTAAATGCCCTGAGGCATCCAGAAGGGGATGGCAGATGTACTGGAGGTGATATGGAAGACCTGTGCTGTTTTGGAAAGGCAGAATAGTGGGATACCCAAGAGTTCTCAAATGTCAGAAAACTCAAGGCCCTTGAATCTTGCTTGTTCTGCGTTGGTAGAAGCAATACATTAAATGAAACCCATTTCAGCTTCTGAATTGCTCCAAATGTGTTATTGCCGTTTTCTTTATGACACTGGACTGCCCTCAGAGTGATGTTTTCCCCTTAACTGTAATAAACTCCTTTTGAGAGTTTTAAAGATCATCCAAACAGATCTGTAACCTCTATGCTTACTTTTATCCTATGGCTAACTCTCCATTTCATGAGTTTCCTATACTCCAGTGGACAGACAATGTTACCTTTATATTAATCTTCTTATGAGATTTAGGTCCTGTCTTGTTTTTCAGCAGTCCAGCATTTGGATAATTGCAAAGCACTTTTACACACCAGTTTTTACATACCTTTAATGCCAGTCTTCGTGGGTTATATGTTGGCTTTTACTATAACCGTGCATTTGTTTTTCTGCAGATTTTTATTCCGATCTGAAAGTTTTTTACTCCAATATTAATTCTTTCAGTAGCACTGATGCTTTAAACCTCAGGTTACCAACACATGTTTTTGGTAGCTTGGGAGTATTCAGCTATGAAATCCAGCTCTAATTACAGTGGTTTTGGATGCTAAACTTGAAGTGGGCTAAACACTTCAGATAGAAATTTTGAAACTACACCCAACATCTCTGTAATGGAAAATGAACACAAAACACACATTTTTAACCTTTTCATGCAAAAGATGTGAAGGTCTTTACTCTTTTTGTTTTACAGTTGTGCTTTTATAAATTGTATATCTGTGCCATGACCATTTTTAGAGCAAAATGACTTTAATGTCAAGTTTTGAAGGATGTTTTCATTCTATTTTTCTGACAATTACTCATGGGAGAGCATTTATTTACATGAATTTATGTTTTACTTGGAAGCCAAAATCATGTGACTTTCAAAGGTCTCATCAAGGATTTTGCATTTTTACATGTTATGTGAATGTATTTACCAGTAGAGGAGGGGAAAAAAAACCCAAAACTACTCAGGGTGAGCTATTTGTGGAGTTGATGCAGGCAAATTCAGCATGACTAACTTTGCATCTTCTACATTATTTTGTTAGAAATTTCTGCTGGGTGAGACACCTTGGAGACTGTGGTCAAGTTGGGGAAAGAATTTTTAATAGAGTTCTGAACAGGCTGGGTCTTGTAAGAGATGTCTTTCTATGCACCAAAAAGTAATCATTATGTTGTCCTCCTGTTTTGCAGTTTGATAGTAAAATACTACTTTATCTTATGTTTCAGACAAAGAGATGTTTAATGTAGATGGTGGCAAGTTGTTTACATCTGTTGTTTTGTAAATGTAACACTTTCTGAGATACAGATTTCTTTCTTCTTTAACCAGTTTTGGGTATTTTTAACAGTTTAAACAAACAGTAGTTTTTATATCAGATGGTGTGATGTGCCTTCTTATATATCTTAAGGAAAGAACAAGGACATAGCTCTCGAAAATGAAGTAGATAAATCCCAAGGCCAGTTTGAAGAATCCAATTTAACAGACATCTTAGTGTCATATATGTTCTTTAGAGAACATTTTCTTGAGTTAATTAGAAAATTAAAGTCAGCTATAAAGTGTTGATGGACTAAGTGGTTGCTACCTTAAGCTGCAACTTTTCTGAAATTGGTTTTACTCAGTTCAGACTAATTTGGAGCAAAAATATGGTATCTGTTAAATAGACTTATAGGTACTTTGTCAAAAGGGCTGTGCAGTGATATATTCAGTCTTCTTTATACTTAGAAAACCCATAACAGCAAATGCAGAGTATACATGGCAGATACTTTTTGTATCTGAACACTGCAGAAAATGGACCAAATGTAATAGTTTGGGGTGAGTGGAGTAAGAGGTTTTATCTGTTTTGGTTTTGTATGTTTTATATTATTACTTCTTTTAGTACAACTTTTACTTATTGTAATTGTTTCAAAAAACACCAAAGCAAATATGGGAATGAAAGCTGTTGGAGGGTCTTCATTAGTGTTATTTCTGTCAGTCTTGGGCTGAATTGCTCTTTGTTTTGGTGTACCATTCATTTTTTTGCAGGTTTGATTTTTTTTTTTTTTTTTTTTTTTGCTCATGTGTCAACCAGGCATGATGGTGTGGGGTTTCTGTCCCAAGAAACTTTAGAAAGTTTATTTGAAGTCTTTCTATTTCTAGCTAATAGATCAACCTTCTGCAGCATCAGGAGAGAGGAATAAGTTGATTGAGTGCAGAGTTTGGTGATTAAACCTAGGAGTGATTCTGTTAATGAGATTCACATAAAATTAAGGAAAGTGTTAAGCACAGGAATCAAGAACTGAATTTGTCAGGTATCACTTGTTAGAGTTCTAAGAATACTGTGTTGATTATGCTTCTGTAAACCAGACACTGAAAGCATTCAACTTTACCACCTTTAGTGTTGTAATGATTCCTTTTCTGTGCTAGTGATTGATGTTCCTTTTGACTTTGCTTTCTCTGTGCACAGCCAATGATGTTCAAAAATTACAGCAACACATAAGCAAAACTGAGGTTTCTACTGTTGTAGTGAGGTTAATCTACAACCATGGCTGGATATATTTGAAAAATATTTAAGACCACCTACATTGTGAAGAAGGCAACAAATTTGTTTAAAATAAGTACTCCCCCCACATTTTTAGAGATTTTTTTTTTCTGATATTGGCGTGGGCAAATTTTGTGGTTCTTTTGTTGGATAAATATATCCTTTTCCTTCAAGCGTGAAAGTTTTCTTATCTTCACATAATAGAACTGAAAGTAAGGTTTTAAAATGAATGAACCCAAAAATTTAGATTGTGAGCCTTAAAATAGAGCAGACTCTAAAGTCCAAATACTGTTGAAGAGTGTAAACCAAACTCTTAGAGAAAGTGGTAGATTTCCACCACCAGTTCACATCTTGACATTGTTACTATTGTAACATATGACAAATAAATATATGTCTTTGCTTCTTGGAAGTTTTAGTTCTAACTAATAAAATTCTGACTGTAAAAGCTGATAGAAACTTGTATAAGTCCCTACAAGTCTCTCAGTTCCTGAAAAATCCAACTGTTAAACTTGACTTTGTAGCTGTTTGAAATAAAACAGAGCTAGTACTTGAGCAAAATGACTCCTTAAAAACTGGTAAATCAAATGCACTGATGCCTCAAAAGTGAGGTAAAGTATGAGCTTTCAATTTAATCTGAATGACTACAGAGCAGCAGAAGCTCTTATACATTGTCAGAAGGATGGGATGCAGAGCTATGGTTAGTTAACATGTGCAGCTCAACTGTAGAAGTGTGAGTTTAAAAAGTGAGATAAGTGGCTGCTCATTTAAATGGATTTATAATCTCTCTTTTTCTTAGCTGTTTTTCTTTGCTTAGTGGTTTAAATTAAAGACAGTACGTGACTGGTTTTAGTATATCATAATAAATAAACTCCCCCCCCGGATCATTTTTGGATTAAACTAGTACTGCATCTAATTAAATAGTGTTCTGTATGTAGATTAATTACTTCTTATTTCTTAAATGGTGCCCACCCCTCATAAGCCTGTCAAGTATAAATTGCCCTAAAATATTAAAGAAAAAGGAATGCCAACATGAGTAATTAGTTATGGTTATTATATTCAGTAATCATAGTACTTCTGTGATGGGTAAATCAGGATAAAATAATAAAAGACCATCATCAGAAGTATGTTATCAGAAAGAGGTGATAAGTTTTATTATTTTAAGAGTAACTTGAAAATTGTCAATGCTATCAGCAAGGAGGATCCTCATAGTGCTGATATAATTTGCAGAAATATTCTTTGGGCCAGCTTTGCTGGAACAGTTAAGAAGAAATTTTCCATGCAGCTGTACATTGTTTTCAGTAACTTCCTCAGCTTTTTCTGATGAGGTGGTTAGTCTCAATTGCTCCTTTTTATAAAACCTGTTTGGAATTGGAGTTATAATATATATAATATATATAATATAATATAATAGGACATACTGAGACACAGCAATCCTACTTCCTTCCCTTCCTCTATCAACTTCCATCAACTTTATGCATATACATATATTCCTCCTTGTTGGTTTAGATGACTTTTAAAAGGTCCCCTCCAACTGACCCATTCTATGATACTGTGATTCTGCTTTTTTCTGTGGTTGGGTTAAGGATACAGATTATTAAAACAATGAAAGACACTTGCTGGAGGCGAAAAGGCAGTTCTTTGATAGTTGTCATCTTCCAGACTACCTGTTAGGAACTGGGAGCGAAGAAAAGACAGGTTTTTTTTAAAAAACCCAGCCCTCAATTTCTTAGCAAAAGCAAAATTAAGAATTCCAGGGCTTCCTTGCCTGTACACTTTTAGGTTGTGAATTTGCAAACCCTCAGTGTTACTGTTATAATGGCAGCCAACATACCAAGCCAAACCAGAGTGGTGCTGTTCCTTCAGCACTGAGAAGAGGAGAGAGGGGAGATGGGATGGGGTGAGGGGATGTGAGAGAGGTGGAGCAAGATTCTGCATCTCAAGAAGAAAGGCATGACAACAAATGCCTTCATAGGATAACTGTTTCAATAAGATGGAATAAGAGGAAGTCACCTTCAAATGCTGGGCCATCTGTAGTAATGTGGCATCGGACTTACTGGGTAGAGCAGATCCTGTCCCTGGAAAGAAGCTCTCCCCTTTGATCATGCCAGGTAGCATATATAATTTTTTTACAGGAGAACAACTCTACTGCCTACAGGAGTTCTTTTCTCGTGAGAATTTTGTGCTTTTCAGCCCAAGGCAAGGCCATACAAGTGTCAGAGTCAACATTACCACGGGGGGTGATGCTGAGGTTTATCCTGCAGCCAGGGGACAAAGCACAGTGTGGTCCTGTTGGCCCTACATCCTAAACATGCAACACTCTGCCAGTCAACAACACTGCCTTCCAACCCCTGAGTCTCATCTTTCCCAAGGGTATTTTTTCCAAGTTACAGGTTATATTAATTGCTCAATAGAGCAGAGATGGCCTGTTCAGCTTCACCACCTCCTCAAACACAATGTCTTATGCAAGGTCTTAGTTCAACATCATCCTAATCATCATTTGAATTTTGCTTTCCTTTTGTAAAATTAAAGTAGTCCAACAGAGCTCCTGGTTTGTGTTTGGTGACTCTTTCTGGTGAAGGGAAGTTTAGGAGCTTTTGAAGGAAATAATGGTCTCTTTTCATGTCCTGTTATAAAATAGAGGAAACCAAATATGGAGAGTAAAACCTTTGTCTTAGCGTTAGAATGATGAAGGATTACAGAGAAAGTGAAAAGCAGCAGAAGAAACTCAGCAGATTAAATTTCACTTTTTCTTCTTTTCAACCCAAAAGCTGTCCTGTTCTTTTGTGTTATTTGTGGTTCTGGTCTATGTGACATTGGTAAGGACTCCCAGAGCATAGGAAAGAAGATGAAATTAAGATATTAGAACTGGCTTACTAAATTGTTTGCCAAGTTAAACAAATCACAGTCCTCATCTTGATGGCATTATCCTGCATGTCTATTTAAATTTATAAGAACATAGGAAGGAAATAGCAATGACAGGGGAAATTAGGGAACCTAACAGTAATCCATTTGGGAAGGCTTTTTCTCCCATTACTTATATAAAGCTTCTATATATCCTCACCTTTCAGCTCTTGCTCATGAACATCACTCCTGTGTCTGGCATGTTTGGTTTACTATCCCTTTACAAATCATCTCAGTGAACAGAGTCGTTCTTCCCTCTCTCGACTTGCATTGTGTATTTGTGTGTCCTTTAAATTAAATTTCTGTGTAGTGTACTATTTCATTCCCCACAATGGTTTGCATAGGAGGTGTTATATGAATTATATGTGACTGCATGCATATGTTGTGGTTATTTTATAGGTGGTGATTCGTGCTCAGAACGGCGCTCTCCTCTATCGTATTTCACCTTGGGCAAGATATGTAGTCCGGGATGAAGACAAAGTGAATTATGATTGGGTGCACTGGAATCCACCACAGTCATATATAGTAAGGTTTAAATATTATTTTTTAAAGGTGGTGTATGAACCCGTGTATCATGTCATCTTTGTATCCCTGTTTGGAAGAAAATAAGAGTTATTTCACAAAAGGGGCATTGCAAACTAGTGAAAGTGGCTACCTGAGGAGTGAGGGGGTTTTACTCATGGCTTTGACAGAAACAGGTGACTTTAATGATGGATGTTTTTTGACCTACTTTTATAATTCTTCTGTAGAATATATAAAAAAATAGTTGCCTGTTAAATTGTTATTTTAAACTTGGTTTCCCACTTGTTAGGCAAGATTGACAACTGCTCCATGACTTGATGTCCCTTCCTGGTACAGAGGAGAGCAGGGAATTATCACTCCTGGATTTAAGAGTTAGCTATCTGCAAATGCTAAGTTCAGTACTCAATAGTAAATCAATGTTGTATGAAGTCATAAAAAAAACTTTCAAAAGTGCTCCAGTCAAAAAGCTCATGCTCCAGTCAAATCTTGGTTTGTTCCTGTCAGGGAAAATCCATTTATTGAGTTGAAAGCCCTCTTACTTCTCCCATACTGCTATAAGGGAGAGAATTCTTTACCTGATATATGAAAAATACCCTCAGAGAATATTTGGAGACTTCAGACTGTCCAAGTAATGTTACTTCGTTTTACAGTTCTTGATGGTTTTTTTTACAATGATATGAAGTGTTCTGGGGAAGAGATGCTGCAGTCTCTGCTTTGAATTAAATTTTAGCACCCACCTCAAATTATGGTTATCTGCTTGACCGAGAAAGGGTTGTTCACATGGAAAATACTTTCTTTAAAAAATAGTTAACCTAATATACAGTAATTCTTCTTTAAGTGCATAGTTTTTATCAGTGTAGTGACCTATGCTATCTGTGACACTTTGTGGCACCTCAGTCCTCTGTAAGGAAAGGAACGGAGAGGGAATTGGAAATGAAGTGATTGATATGACTTGGAGAGAAAAGAAGGAAAGAACATTTGGGTGCAGACAGGGCTTTACTGCAAAAAAAAAGAGTTTCTTTACAAATACAAGAGGTGTCCAGTGGAAGTAAAATACAGGCAACACCCCTGAACCAAAGGTTTATTCTTCTCCTTGTCCCTCTAAATTTCTGTTTGCATGTTTTGAATTTTTTTTCTACCTTTTCAAAATTTCCCTTGAACAATAAAGTAACATATAGAATATAGAATCTTGTAACTTTTTCTTAATTGTGAGAGGGAGGAAAAGAAATGTCTTTTGGGGAGAAAGAATTTTTAAGCACTACTTTTCCTAAGTGGTTTTCCAGAGTTTCTCAGACGAGAAGTTTGTTTTAAAAAGTAAAATCCCAATCAAGTATAAGCTCTTCAAGTGTAAGAAAGAGGTTATGTGGTTAACTTCAATTGCCTCTGTATTCTTTAAATATTTCCTCCCATTTAGAAATACTGTGTACTCATCTACAGACTTGGGATTTTTAAATTATTTTTTAGTCCTAAGTAATTGAAATATAGGTGATTCTGTGCTCTGGAACTGTATTCTTTAGGAACAAATTGTTTATAAATTTCAGTTTGGAGAAGAGAGAACAACTTCAAAAAGCAGGTTTGCTTGAAAAATAAAAGCTTATCTTTATATTTTTCTCTTTTATTTTCAAACAAGCTTCATAGTAATTCAGAGGAACTCTAAGTGCAGTGGTTACTATCAGTTTGTACACTTTAGTATAATTAAAAAAGGGTATAAGAAAAATGTTGAATTGTGAATGTCCAGTTTCTTGTTCATAAAAACGTTAATTTGAAAGAGATATTTGCTTTACACTTTAAAATCCTTAATTATTTTTGAAATGTTTCTGCTCTTAAAGCACAAAACAAACCTTAAATTGCTTTTCGTCTTGTGCAAATCATGTGATTGTGACAACATTCCTAAGCTGTTCCTAATGAAAATTGTTTGTGTGTTTGTTTTTTTTTTTCCTTATAGCATAAGCATCCTTCCCCCAAGAGGTTAAAAAGCCTAAGAATCTATGAATCTCATGTGGGAATTGCTTCCCCAGAAGGCAAAGTAGCTTCTTATAAAAACTTCACACACAATGTACTACCTAGAATAAAGGATCTCGGTAAGTAGTAACAGATTTATGTGCTCTTATTAGAAAAGATAACTGTCAAGTATTTGCAGTTGCATTTTCTGATTACACACACTATAAAAATAGATTGTCAGGTGAGTAAAAATTAGAAACAAGTGAAATCTGCAGAGAGGGAACCAAGACTGAAATAGGCAGTTTCACAGGTTTTGAAGTAAAATGTGATTGCTAAAGCCTAGATAAATCTTGGAGGGTAGTTTGCCCTTAGCGTGCTTTTCAACTTGGAAAAGGACCTGGTTTTGTGAGAAAGTCATCAGAAAATACTACATTCTTAAATAGCTCTGCTAATGTAAAGCTTGATTCTAAGGAGAGGGCAAGAAATACCTGTGGGTTTTTTTGTTTGACTTGCCAGAATAAGCAATGTAGGTTTTTTGTTTTTTTTAATCCCTAAACAGTAGCAGTGAAGTATCAGAACACGACAGCTTTTAAATGTGAAAAATATTCTTCAAGAAAAAACTTATAGATTATTGGAGAGGATGTATGAAACAGCTGGCACCGTTATCTCAGGAAGCGTAGCAAAACTGTTCTACTCAATTTCTCTTGGATTATTTTTTTCCCATGGTGTCTTTGCACTGTGTCTGGAGTGGACAGTATTAGAACTTACTGGCTTTTACTGCCTTGTAATGAAATATGTTTTGTTACACTCAGATGTAAAATAAACTTGACACCTGTATCTTAAACCTCTGTGCATGGTGGCTGTGTTTGTATTTGATTTTTTTATTTATTTTATTTATCATAGTCCCTGAATAAGCCATATATTTCCACCTAGGCTTACATGTTAAATCAGTGTTTCACAGAATGGGGCTTTTGCCCTTTGATAAAATTAGGCTTAAAGGTGGGATGAGGGAGTTTGCATGTCTGGAGGCCCTCAACAAAAAGTAAATTAGGATTCAGTATTATGTATCTGTGACTCCTTACTGCCAAGAAATTTCAATTGTTCCAGGAGGTTAAAAGGATTTACAAAATTAGGAAAGGTTCTGCTTTACCTACAAGTTTCTCTTTGTGCAGAAATGTTATGAAAAAGGCTGATACACCTCAGAATAAAACCAGTATCAAATTTAGATAGGGCACAGCGATGACAGCTAATATTCCTTCTTATTTACATTAGGTAGACACTGTGGGAATTAAGTATTTTTAAATGTATTTTTAAGGTCTATTAGATTCAGTTTTGGAATGTCTTACTTGTTAGGATGAGTTTAAAGACGTTACTATATAAGAATTGTAATAGATTATTAGTTGGTAGAAATATGTGCATGACAAATAGCAAAATAAATAGCAAGCAAATTGAATGAGATTAATTTGATGCTGTGTTGCTGTGTTGCTGTTTATTTATAAAAATGCTGTAAATAAGAATAAGTACAATGAGCCTGAATTATAAACCAGCAATGAATCTGACAAATTGTTGAGCTCATGCCAACTGTCTTCTAATAATAGCTCTGTTTTTAAATGTCACAGCTATAAAAAAGCCCAAGAACAATAAAAACCCCCACAGCATCTTGTCTAAACTAAAGAATAAAGATTTTGTTCAAACTAAGAGAAGTGGTGGTAATGTGAGCTTCAGCAACCTGTAGATAAAACCTGAAAGTTATCTGTTGTTGATACAACTCACCTGAGAGTTCCTGTGGCAGTTAGTCACTCATATTCAAGGTTCTTTGGTTAAGATGTGTGGCAAATACTGTGAACTTGGAGAAGATCAGATGATCAGGTTGGATCAGCTCTCCTGGGAACACAGGCTGAGAGAGCTGAGTTTGTTCAGCCTGGAGAAGGCTTCGGGGAGAACTTATAGGAGCCTCCCAATACTGGATGAGGGCCTAAAAGAAAGCTGGAGTGGGTGACCTCATCACTCTCTACAACTCAGACAGGATGTTTTATCCTGGTGGGGGTTGATCTCTTCTCCCAGGCAACCAGCAGCAGGACAAGAGGACACAGTTTTAGGTTGTGCAAAGGGAGGTTTAGGTTCAATATTAGGAAGAAATTCTTTACGGAGAGAGTGATCAGACATTCGAATGGGCTGCCCAGGGAGGTGGTGGATTCACCCTCCCTGGAGGTTTTTAAGATGAGACTGGATGTGGCATCAGTGCCATGGTCTGGTAACCATGGAGGTGTTGGGTCAGGGGTTGGACTTGATGATCATTAAAGGTCTTTTCCAACCTGTTTGATTCTATGATTCTGTGGCTTCTTGGAAGGTCATGCAGTGACAGGGCAAGGGGGAATGGCTTTAAACTAAAGGAGAATATATTTAGTTTTGATATTAGGAAGAAATTCTTTACTGTGAGGGTTGTGAGGCACTTGAGCAGGTTACTCTGAGAAACTGTGGATGCCCCATCCCTGGAAGATGTTTGAGCAGCCTGGTCTAGTGGAAGGTGTCCCTGCCCATGGCAGAGGATTTGGAACTAGATGATCTTTAAGGTTCCTTCCAACAGAAACCATTCTGTGATTCTATCATAGTATGTGCAGCCAGTGGATAACTCCACACCCCCTGACTGCAAGTGTCAAAAGTGAAGCAGAAGTTCAGGACATGCAGATTGGCATAGCTAATATTCTGAAGTTAAATGAAGTGAAATAATTACATATCACTTATTTCTTTCTACATCTGGGAGTTTCAATGTACTTAGTTATATGTAGATGACTTGACAAATTGACTGGGTTTTTTTGTAATGGAAGGTGATGTAAGTATAAACTGTTAGGTAGAATTGCCTCTTGAAAGGTACTGAATCTGTAGTTGTGAATCACTGGAGTCAAAGGCAACTAAAATGGGAGAAGACTGGAATGAATGTTGCAGGTGTTGAATTTACTTTTAATTATCCTAAAGGCATAATTTTTGTTATATTTCTTTTTCTTTTTTTACAGGATATAACTGTGTCCAGCTGATGGCTATTATGGAACATGCATACTATGCCAGTTTTGGTTATCAGGTCACAAGTTTCTTTGCAGCATCAAGGTAGGTTTTAAGTACTTCAGCATCTGTTCTTTTGCATTCCTTCCCATTCACTGAAATCAGTATCTCTGTATGTGTGTGTTTGCAAGTGAGTGTTTAATGGAAAGTAATGGCTTAGGTATTTGCTCAAGCTTACTCTTAAATCTGAAATCAATTTGGCATAGTGATCAGCTGCTCTGTGAAACACTTTGTATAGGATACAAACAAAAAGATCATAAGTAACTTCAGCTGTCATGGCATATTCTGGGTGATCCACCTCCAGCAGTCTTTATGCATGGGTTTTGTGTTGTGGAATTCTTGGCAGTAGCAAACAGGAGGTGTAGGGCATTCTTTCCTGACAAACAGAACTATACACTGCTTGCTCCTGATACACTTGATTAAAATCATGGCTCTGTGTGCTCTGTGGGAAATTTTGTCCCAGGCTTGTAACAGACTGTGCTTCGGTTTGAGGCCTTGAGTGAAAATTGATAATAAACATGAATTCATGTTCAATATTAAGTAGAAGTTTAAAATTGTATCAGTTTTTATACTGAATTTGATGTATTAATGGATTAAAACGCGAGAATAAAACAATCTATTTCCATAAAACATTGCAATTGTTATCATGAAAAATTGTTTAAAATGTTATTTTATAAGTAATAACTACTACTTAAAAGGCAGAAAAAGTAACCCATGTACAACTGGTGATGAAGGACTGCTGACTTGGATGTAGATATCCTGATGAGTGTTCAGCATTGAGTCACGACTTGCACAACTCATAACACGTTCCATTTTGGTGCTGCAGCCGCTACGGAACTCCAGATGACCTGAAGGAGATGATTGACGTTGCTCACTCCATGGGCATCACAGTTCTGCTGGATGTTGTGCACAGCCACGCCTCAAAAAACTCGGAGGATGGTCTCAACCAGTTTGATGGGACGGATTCCTGCTTCTTCCATTCTGGTTATAGAGGAAACCATCAGCTCTGGGACAGCAGGCTTTTTGACTATGCAAAGTAGGTATAAAACATCACTTCAGCTGGGTTAGTGGTTATGATTTCTTACTAGTTGTGTTAAAGCTACACTATTTGCCAAATAAAGTCAGTTGAGTTGTTCAACAGTTACAATATGTGGAGTTAAATTCCTCTGCTTGTCTAAACACGTAAAATCTAACCCAAAATGATTGTATTGAGGTTTCATTATTCTTCTGTCATCTATGGCTGCATATGTGTATGATATGCACTATGTGCATGGTATGTATTACATAATGGTGTAGGTATGTATTATCTATTTTTTATCTTACATTATTTATATGAATAATGTCTATTTAAATATTTAATATATATATTACATAAACATATAATTGTGTGGTTTGTGCATTATAAAACAGATTTGTATTTCCATATTATATATAATATATTATGGTTTCATATAAAAATGAAAGGATGAGAAGTGCTGAAGAGAAACTTGTAAGCTCTGGAAATTTACTGTCAGACTGTCAGGTTGTTGAGATATAGGAAAAGTTTCCCCCCAGGACAACTAGCTCCCTTCCAAAGAGCTTCCAGAGGTCAGTCAACAGTTAATACAGAGCAGAGGTCGTGTTTAGTAGACAGTCTGAGACCCACTTAATTACCTGGTATAAATATAGTGTGTGTCAATACGCCTATTAAACCCAGATGATTATTAGCATTTAATACTGTTTACTTTGTATTCTCTGAGGTATTGGGGCTGAGGAGATTGATCTTGTATGCTGAATATTTCAGTGGTTTAAAAGGAGAAACAGGCACGGCATGCCAGCTTGTTTCAGCCTTCTTGCATTTTTAAGCGTTTGTTCATCCCTGAACCACCTTGATTCCTCCCTTTCCTCGTCTTTGATTCTTCCCTGTAACATTCCACAATCAGTTTTGCATAACTTCACAATCTCCTTGAAGCATGCCTTAATAAATTCTGTACAGCATCACTCACTTATTCTATAATAAATTCTCTTATTTTTTACCCCCCTTGAGATGCATGATAATCTTGTTTGACCTTTTTATCAATTAGAGAGTTCTGGTTTAACCCTTTAAAAGTTACACTCGAGCGGTACCTGTGGTGACTCATCATTCAGCAATCGTAGAGTTCTGGTCTCTTGTTATTCTGTTAGTTGTTAGGTTTTGTGTGCTGCAAGTTTTCCCCATTTTTCTCCCTCACTTGCACTGAATTGTCATGAACTGGATATGCTTATGTTGCACTACTGTGGAAGTCATAGCATAGGCCAATCATGAAATGGAAACTCCTGCAGGGTAACTCAGTTTCAAATAAACCAAGTGACCAATGTGAAAAGTGACTTATGCACTATATTAATAGGATGAGCTTCTCTTTATTGTTGTTTGGGACAATTTAACAGAATAATTCAGAGGGATTTTCTGAAATGGGATTTTAATTATTATAAAATTGTATTTTAGTGTGATTAATAGTTTTCCCAGTTACTTCCTCCGAATCTTTAAGTTCACATTCCACTAAATTGTATTTCTGATGATCTCAAAGTTTTAATATAAATACAGTAGTATTGCACACTTTATTTCATTTGATGCCTATGTAAAATCTAATGTGTAGTACTGACTTCCCTAGTGTGAAAATAAATAGAATGCAATTATGGACCTTTCTCTGTTCCAAGCAGGAACTTTCTTTCCTGTCAGGAAAGAAAGTAGTGCTGGTATTGAGTGCTTGGAAGGACTTAAAAATAAGAGAAACAAGAAGCTGCTTTCTAGGTAGCACATAGCCATGCTAAGCATTTCTTCAGGACTGAAGAACTACCTCTTGAGGTCTATTTGATCAGTGATATGTACCTGTACTTGTTGGGGAGGGACACTGATGTGTAGTTACTTTTCATCCTATGCAGCTTGAGTAGATGCCAGACTGAATGCTGGAATGGGGAAGTGGAAAGAGCTGTGAGGGGGTGAGATGAGAGTAGACCAGAGAAATTTAGTCTCTGCACTGGATGACTGAGGGTCATTTCCCATCCCCTGCCCTCTAGTGAAATCCAGCAACAAATTTCAGTTTCCTTTTTTAAACTTTTGTGAAAACCTTTCCTTCCCCTTCAAGAACAGGAAGCTGTGAACTGTTTCTAGCTATTAAGGGCTTCTTTCCTCACAATATCTGAAACACTGAATACTTTGTATGTGTTTATAGTAAAATGTTTATAGTGAATGAGCAGCTCTAGTCTGGAAGAGGGGAGTATAAAAATCTGTGAGACTCAAGTTGCTGTCAGGTGTTGAAAGTTTGCTGAAAATAAACGACACCAAACACAGTCTATTGAATGGTCTACAGAAAAGCTTACTTGCTGAGAGAAATTTCTTGAGCTAATACAGGCTTTTGTCCTGTACAGTGCTTGTACTAAATCCCTTTCCTTCTGTAGTGGGAAGAACTGTTAAATCCACAGGTACTTAAACATCAAATGCAAAGAAAGCTCAATTCACTTTGGAATTGAGAGAAACTAATTCTCTGCCACGAAAGAGATTAAGGAACAATTGCTTTATCAGTTTAGTCTGTCTACATTTTCTTTGAAAGCCAAGATGTAAGTAAATTTATCTCACAGCATTTGCAAGATTATTCAGCTGTCTGCAAAGGGGACTGTGAATACTTACTGTAACAGAATGTGACAAAAAATCTATATCCTTGACAAAAAAAATATTATATGCCTGGTGTATTTTAAATACTATTTTTGAGTAAATTTTATATAAGTGGAGAGTAGCTCCAAGAAAAGCAACAGTAAAACTGTTCAAAGGTCAACTTGGCTTTTGTATTTTGCACTACAGTGCTACTTAAAAAGGTGAAAGCATGTTTTGTATTCAATTTTTATCTTTGTTTATACAAGTATTGTATGAACAGGGAACTTTTCTGTAAGTTGTGAGTAGCAGCTTAGAATGTTGCTGTTCATGGTGTCACAGGAGAATAAAACCTCAATTTCATTGAAATGAGAATTTGCAGGTAAGATAACTGGACAAGTAAAAGAATATTTTCTGCTTATATCTTTTCAATAAAAATATTATAAATTGTGCTTTAAAATCAACCACAGTATACAGAAATAAACTTTTACTTTCATAATTTCCATCATTTTTGCACATTTTTGAGTTTCTCTAAAATATGGATTTCTTCCTTAAATGCCAATTTTCTGGCTATGTCTGTGTCCACCCCCAGTCCCTGCCTCCCTCAGCAACCAACCCAAAAACCAGAATCACAAAGCTTGACTGAGAATTGCAATTGATGGCTTTTATTTTTTTTTTATCACAAGCTCTGGACCTGTACTCTAGTTGGCACTGTCTAGTTAATTTTGTAGTAAATCAATTGTCTCTATTACATTCCTGTTTAAGATACCTCTCTTAAAACACCTGCAAAGCACCCTCCCATCTTAAGTAAGGATTCTGCTTGTAATTAATTTTGCAAAAGCTAACTATAACAATTTTTTCTTACTAAAATCATATTCAAAGGTTATTCATCTGCCAAGTTCATTAAAAGTGATGCTGTAGGCTCTGGAGAGCAGGTGGGATCACAACTAGAGGGGTTGATTGTGTTTTGATTTAAATTCATTTCTCCAAATAGCAAATGTGTCTAAAATTGTAATCAGGCAAAACAATTTAAAAATAATTGAGAACAATATATTACCTAGCAAAGATAAGGGTTTGCCCCTTTTTCCCCCCCAAGTGCTATGTAAATAGAATGTCTAAATGATGCTGCCTTTCTAGACTTACTGAGGTCTGAGTGTATTGTTTTGATTTTTAAGTCTCTTCCTGTTTTCTCCTTAGACTTTGCCTATTCTGTCCTAGTCCAATTATAAATGGCAATAGGTACACTGATATATTTCTGTGAGCCTTTAGGAATAGAAGTAAAACTTGGAGATTATGTGATGCCTTGAATTTTGTTTGGTTTTTGGGGGGAGAGGGTGGTTTGTTTAGGCTCTTTTTTTTTTTTTTTTAATACTGTAACCCTTTTCTTCACCTGAGCATTTACCCAAAATTTTAAATTCTTGCACAGTCTAGGAGGTAAATTTGGCACAAAAGTTAAAAGTTGATTTACCATCTGGTTTTAATTTTGATTAGTACAGCTTTCTTGAGAGCAGCAGTACGATCAGTAAGAGATGATGTTGCTTACATGGTTTTGGGGCCAGCAGGTGTCCTGGCATCTCCTTTGGGGCTTTCTGGGGCCTTGTTTTCAGGGCTATTTTTTTAGACTGGATTTTGTGTCTGTACTTTGGGGTTTAAAAATCGTAACTAAGCCTTATAGAGGAAGAAATCTCAGCTTTTATTTAGCCTTCTCTTCCTCCTTCAGCTGTTTAAGGAAACTTTCCTTAACTGCCAGCTTTCCCAATCTGTATCTGCCACTGATGTAATATTATTAGTGGGTATAAAGAATTGGAAAAAAAATCTTTCAGGGTTTAGGGTTTTTTCAGTAGGGCTGGGCTCATAATTCTCTAATGAGAATAGCTGTCTGGAATTTGTTTTAAAGTAGCCAACAATTCAGTGATGAGCTCTTCTAAATATCTGTTGAAGTGAGAGCTTGTTGCCTTATTTGGGAGCATCACCATGGATTTGTAGCAGTTAGTTTTCAGGATAAAATGGATACACTTTTATTCTTTATCACTTGCACTGTTAGCATTTTAAATAGCTATAAGTTGATGCTCTATGGAGTACCATGCTATTAGGTGCCTAGCATTAGGGTTAATACCATAGTATTAGTTGCCTTGCCTAACCTAAGATTGAATTTAAGGGAAAAAAAAATTAAGGACATCAGCATGAGTCACAGAATGCAGATAATAAGTTATGTGTGTTCTTACCATCTGTCTCAGGGTCGCTTCCATGTTTTAGAGTGCAAAGATGGTACACTTGACTACAAACTTAATTAACACACACAAAGGATAAATAGGATTTAAAAAAACTGTCAGTACACTCATTGCTTCCAAAATGACACCTGGAGAGACCCTGCTGGCCAGGAATCGTCAGTAAGGTGGGAGGAAGGAGACTGCCACTACCTGTAACAGACCTCTGGTGGTACTGGGTTATCCTCTTTGCTGTTTTGCACCTTTCTATGTTTTTCCTTTTGAATCCTAGAGTTCCTAGCAAACCTGTCTGTCTGAAACTTTACCTTTACTACCTTGTTCTAAGAGTTCTAACAGTTCTAAAGACTTTTATTCAGTTTTCTCTCAACTAAGCAGTTTCCTTATAGGCTTAAGCTATGCAGCTTTTGGGACGCAACTGATCCCCTACACAGGGGGGGAGAGGAGAGGGAAATCCAGCAGGGGAAGATTACAGAAGAATTAGTGAATCATATATGAAAGAGTTGACTTCCCAGAGTGTAAGAGCTGAAGTGTTCTGTTCTGCAGCTTCTGAGGATTTGGTAAGGTACAGGTGATGTTTTTCCATCTGCATTTATGCAGTAGTAATGACATCCAGTGGCATACCATGTTTGCCACAACTATTGGAGAGATACTTTGGCCATAATTCCAGCTGGATTAAAGGCAATGCAACGATAGCTGTCAGTGAGCTAGATTCTCAGTCATTTGATATCTTTTTGGTTTATTGTTGGCTCTATGGTAATTACAGTAGGAACAGGGATGTAAATTGTGTTTCGTGATGTAAAACATTCAGCTATGCTGATTTTAATTCATTTCCTGCCAGTCTTCCTCCACTAAATTAGTTTAGGAAAGCTCTGTATTTAAAGATCCTTGTAATATGCATTGCAATTTCATTTGGCTGGCAAAGATTATTTTTTAAAGACTGACTTAAGGAAGCACTGCCTGTAGTGTACTAGTGAGAGTTTTGTTCCTCCACCACCCCTCATAAATGTAGTTATTTTGATTACAGATGGATTTTTAAAAAAATTGCCTGCTTATGTCCTTAGCAGTCACCTTCTGCTGACTGGACTTTGATGGTGACTATGAGAGCATAAAAGTACTTTTTATAAAGTTTAAACTTTAAAGTTTAAGACCTGAAGGTCTGAAGTCTGAAAATCTTTGTTTCTTTTTGTTTTCTTTTAAGTAATAGTTGTGAATGTTAGCAAGGTAACACTTACAAATACGGGGATTTTGCAGTTAATAAATTGCCCTTTTTGAAGGGAATGAGTACTGAAAGCATTAATGGAAGGGATGATATATAGAAACTTCCTGAAATATAATTGGTAAAATTATAATAATAGTGCAAAAAAAAAAGTTCCAGCCATGAGCATATGATTTATAGTACATGAAGTCTGGACCTGCTTATAGAGTTGCTTTGTTTTTTTTAATTAAACATTCATTTAGAAGCTAAATTGTCCTTCTGCACTTAGATGGCTGTGACAGACTGGGAGGCTTTAAATCTTTTGGTGCTCTAAAACTCAGAACTTCATATAAGACTATGGGTACCTTTCTTTGAAGTGCCCAGTTTCCCACATTAACCTCCAATGTAGCAATCACAGCTTTGTGTGAAGTTTCAAAAATGTAGCTGCACAAGAAGTGGTATAGTAATAAAGCAATATATTGATACTTGAAGAAAAGGCACACATTCTGAAATACAGAGGTCACCACTTGTAGCCAGTAAAATTCAATCATATCTTGAATAGATGCAGCCACTCTTACCTGAAGTTGATTATGGTATTTCAATAAAGATCTAAAATTAGACAAGATGCAACACACTGCAAAGAAAAATTTTGCATCAGTCTAAATGCAATAATGATCTTGCATTTAGCAATCCACTCTTTAATTGACAACTTTCACAGCATTCTTAAAGGATTGTTGCAACAGCAGCAGGTTACATGAGCAGCGTCTGCTGTGAATAAATGATTGTGCTGGGGAAAACAGTGATGGTTGTATAAGTTTGAGATGAGGAAGAGATTTTGAAGAATCCACAAATGAAATGGAGGTATGTTGTCTTCTTTCTAATAGAGTTTTATCCAAAGACCTTCAAGGTTGGATGAAAATTAAGCATGGTAATACTCATGGCAGGGAAAGAAGATGGGATCATTATGACAACTGTATTTTTTATTTTCCTGATTCTACCGTGTCCATGTTGTATAATGTAGAGAATCACTGGAAATCCAGTTTTTGAAAGCTCCCTGGAGAGAGAAAGAAAATCAATAACAGGGAGCAAATCATGTCTACAAAGTGGAGAATAAAAAACTATCAAAAGCTACAGCATTTCCAAAAGTTAGTAATGTATGCCTGGCCAACAGATGAGAAATAATCTGCAAATAATCACGTTGATTTGTTGTATTACTTAGTTTGAAAGGGGTGCCATGTTTTCTTGAGGAATGCCATTTCTTAGACCAGCACAAGGACTGAGTTCCTGTCCCTGGAAGTTGATGGAAACTGGAGATCAGTGCAGACAGCAGAGCTGGCCAGGCTGCCGCTTCATATGGTGACCGTCTCTGTCCTGCCAAACTGCTTCCTAGTTGTAGTCACTGACTGAGATTCAGCTTTGGAAGGGACTATGGTGACACTGTGATAAAATTTAGGGAGTATTTTTAAGGACTCACTCAGCTGTATATGAATGTTCTGTACAGGGGTTATTTAAATGCCAGCATGACTTTGGAACTGATGTGTTACTGAGAGAAATTTTATTGGAGTTCAGACTTGCTAAATGATTGGTGAAATTGTAAAGAAGATAAAAAAAATTGGTTCTTCTATTCCCATTATAATAGTGATGGATGGACAGAGAACAGCTTTTGCTGATCTTCTAGGTTCTGTTCTGGCTGATACAATTACAGGACAAGTCTGAAGAACTGAAATAGTGTATCATGTCAAATGTGTCTTAATGAATAAGGAAAGCAGTGTATTAAAAGCTTTATCCCTGGGAACAGAGTGAATTGTTCTAAACTAGGTCTGGAAAAAGAGTTCTATTTTTTATTTCTTTCTGAAAGCATACTATACTAAATTTGCTTGGCTATTTTACCCATGCATTTTCTTTGGGCAGTTCCCTGTCTAAAGATGGCTTCAAAGTATTCTCTTTAGTTTGCCATGAGAATTGCAATCAAACACCTGTTTCTCCAGGTTCATACCTGTATCTCTTCTTTGGTGGATCTTTATGTATTTATCTATATTACAATTCCTTTTAGTCTCTTGAAAGTTGATAAAAATTTCTTCAGAAATTTAATAAATAAATTGCCCTCATTATTACTTATTAGGTTAGATAGCTGACAGAAGTTTTTCTATGTTATTCTAGTACAGTTAACTTCCCTCTTATTTCAGAGAGGGAAGCGAATGTACAAGTAATACTTTGTAGACCTTCCTCCTTTTGATTTCTTTAGTCTTAATTATTGGGCAGTAAGTCCTGTCAAGGGTAGTTTCAAGGATAGATACATGTGCTTTTTTGTTCTTGTTTATTTGTTCACATCCACATATAATAAGTCGCTACTATAGTAATTTTCTTCCGTAGGAGATGACTCAATTTGTTCAAACAAAGAGTTGAGAATGAAGTTTGCTGGAGAATTATTAAGTAAAAGTATGGATTTTTTTGTATCTATAATATATTTATTCATTACACTAAGGCTATTTAGCCTTAGTGAGTTTATCTATCAAAGGGCTTCACAATGAAGAAAAGAATGCTCTTTGCTGTCATTATTTTCATTCTATATTCCTTTTGAGATACGTAAAAAAAGTAAAGTAATGACTGTTGTCACTTTCCTCATTAAATAAACACATTTCTTGGCTGGAGGGATTTATGTAGACACTGCAGAATTCGTCAATTCATGATATGGAATAAAGCCATCTTCCTTTCACCCTGTCAGAATGAGCATCCAGCTCAGGCAGACCCCAGGGCCTGTATTTTTAGCTTACAAAGATTCGGAGATTGACATTATCATTTGATACCTTTGATCAGGGTGTGCAATTTTAGAGCACATTTTGGCACAGGCTTATTAGTTGCACTATATCTAAGTTTTCTAAGGCACTTCTCTAGTACAGTAAAAGAGAAATTGATGTCTTTTGAAGAAAGAATCCATTCATTATTAAACCACAATTGGAAGTAAAATGATCCCTCTGAGTACTATTCAGTTGAAATATTTGTTTTGGTCAGTGTTTCATTTTCATACTCTGACCTTTTGCAAGCAGGTGGAGGCAGTGCTAAATTCCCTCTTCTACCCTGAAGAGAGGAAAAAAAATAGAAAGAACCCATTTAAGTTATTATTTCATTTATTATGGCAACAAATTAGTCAGAATGGTAAATAATTAGAATAATAAATAATAAATAATAATAAATAGAATTGTTCCCTCAAAGGAAATATTCTGTTTACTTTAATGCTTCATATGCCAAGTTTTGTCTGAAAGAATGACCTTTTGAGGTTGTAAAAGTAGTCACAGCTACAAGCCAAAAATATTTCTTTTTCTGAACCATGTAATTTAAATTTAATGGATTTCTTTTAATTTACTTAATTTTAAATGGATAAGGCTTGGACTTAATCCAACTTGTACAGAAACTAGTACTTAAAGTTGGTGTTTAAATTAAGGAAATAAATACATAATCTTTCAAATTGCTAAATATACAGTTGATTTTAGGGACACCAGGAATAGGTGAAATTTCTTTATTCTTGTTGAAATTTAACTTTTGGCATGAGTCTATGGTATGTCTACTTCAAAGAATTGGTGAATTGGAGTAATGAATCAGCCAAACATGTTTTTTGGGGAAAAAAAATATCCCAAAAGATTTCTGCTGTTGTATCTCCCCCTGTTTTCAGATTTGAGTGTTTAGTGTTTATTACTCTGGATTTTTAGACTTTATTCACTAGCCTGAAATCTGAGATGCTGTATTTCTCTTCCTACAAATTAAATGGGGGCTTAAACCCCATAGATGATTCACAAAGTCAACGCTTTTTGGAAAAGAAAAAAGTGAACTACAAACCACTAAAATTTACATTATCAATGTTTTCAGGCTTCCTTTGCCAACACCTTCTTGGATAAGGGCATTGGAAAAGATGAAAATCTACTTTGACTATGTTATAAGAAATTCCAAGGTAATTATTTTGTCACTGGGTGAAGTGGGGAGGAAACTGAAGGTCTGTCAGGAAATGGGTAAATTGAAACAACTTTAAGCTGGATGTTCTTTCTAATCCTTATCCAGCATTGGCTAACAAAGCTAGTGACAGAAAGTAGAATTAAATAGCATTTTTATAAACTAATTAATCATATACTGGAAAGAGGGAACATTCTGCAGGTTGCATCTCCAGTTGCTCTTAGCACACAGCCATCTGCACCCAAATTTGGAAATACAAAAAAAATTGATTGGACTCCAAGATATGAGCAACTCATTTGCCTGCAATGCTGAACTGTCAATATATGCAAAGGCAAACTTGTTTTAAACTATTTCAGAGAACCTTAGCTTTAGCTTTCTTTGTATTTTATCCTGACCTAGATAACAAATTTGTTTTTCTACAAGGTTATGAAATTTCCACTTCAGACTTAGTTTTTAATAAAAATTTGCTATCATTCTGCTCCCTCCTAAACCAGGATCAGCAGTAGTTGCCCTGAAATATGATCTGAACTAGGAGATAGCTGTAGTAGTAATAACTGTTTTCATTTCAATTAAAAATCATGGAACTTCATGAAAACGCCTTACTCTTTAAAAATAAATACGTATTTCCTATGTATTAATTATGGTGGTAGATTAACACATCCAAATGGAGGTAGTAACAAGTGATATCCCTCGGGAACATGGTGGGATTGAGTGCACACTCAACAAATTTGGGGGTGGTAGCAGGCTGGGTGGTGGAGTTTGATTCTCTTGAGGGAAGGGATGCCATCCAGAGGGACCTGGACAGGCTGGGGGAGTGGACCTCATGTGTACCTCATGAGGTTCAACAAGGCCAAGGGCAAGGTCCTGCACGTGGATTGGGGCTCTCTGCAATACAGAGGTGCTGGGTTGAGCAGGCTGGGTTGAGCAGGACTTGGGGAAAGTGGGTGAAAAGTTGGACGTGACCTGGTGATGTGTGCTTGCAGCCCAGAAAGCCTCTCATACCCAGGGCTGCATCAAATGGTGTGGAAGTCAGTGGAAGTGATTCTGCCCTTGTGAGACCTCACCTGCAGTGCTGTGTCCAGCCCTGGGGCCTGCAGCACAAGACAGATTATGGACCTGTTAGACTGAGTCCTGAGGAGGCCACAAAAATGATCAGAGGGCTGGAGCACCTCTCCTGTGAAGACAGGCTGAGGGAGTTGTGATTGTTCAGTCTGGAGATGAGAAGATCTGGGGGGACCTTATAGGGATCTCTCAATACTTTAAAGGAGGTTTATAAGGAAGGCAGAGGTTGCTTCCCAAGGCCTGTGGTGTCAGGACAAGGGGGAGTGGTTTTTAACTGAAAGAGGGTAGATTTAGATCACAAGGAAAGACATGAGGATGGAACTTTTTGCAGTGAAGGCGATGACACACTGAACAGGTTATCCAGAGAGGCTGTAGATGCCCCATCCCTGGAAACATTTAAGGTCGAATTGGACAGGACTTTGAGCTGACGAGCCCATGACAGGTGAGTCAAAACTAGATGAACTTTGAGGTTGCTTCCAACTTAAATAATTATGTGGTTCTGTGACTAATACAAAAGTTCTAGTGCACTAATCAGATATCTTTGAGAAATATGAGTTGAGTTTAAAATTATCTAAACTTTCCAGTGGTCACTTGAAAATGTAAATACAGTACGCAAAGCTTTTTGAAATATGGAGGAATATTTTGCTTTTAAACAGTTTTCCAAGTAAGCTGTAGACAGTAGAATACGCTTTTTGTAATTTATATGTAATAGAAGGACACTGATTATTCTCTCAGTATTTTCAAGATAATATCAGAGGTTTCCACTGTTACAGTTTAATTTCAGTGAATTGATGGAAATACAACTGAATATGCTTTGGCATAGTATCTTTCCCACCTGTCTTTTGTGGAGCTTACAAATTTTTTGGCTGTAGAAAGATAGTGGCTATATTATGATGTGTTCAGGTCACAGAAGGTTTTAAAATAGATGTGTAATCTTTGGAAAATAGAATAATGGATAAAACAAAGTATAGCTGTGTATCAGTACAAAAAATTACATTGTAGCTATTTTTGCCAGAGACAACTCAAATAATAATTTTGCTTATATTTGAGCTACTGTAACAATCCTTTATAAATGTACTTATTGCTCTCATATTAGTCTTCATGAAGTGCAAATTATATAGTTGAAATGACAGTATCTAGTTTTAAATTGAGATTAAAAACCATGTGTCTTTGAATATAAACCTGCTTTTCAGTTCCCTTAGATGAAGTATTTAGGAAGCATACAGAAAAATGTATTTGCAAGTTCACAACTCTATAGGCACAGCATAATCTGAGCTAATATCTATCTTTAATTACATTTCTGAAGAATGCAGCTTCAAAAAGTACAGCAAAGAGAGAAGTACTGTGCTGTGCTTAAGGATGCCTTCCTGTTTAATATGAACCCTCCAGATCTTCAGGGCTGTTTTGTGCACTTTGCATTTTGTGCTTGCTGGAAGATAATGGGGACTGATGCATGCACGGGTTGGTTTTGCCAGATGGCTGCTTACCCTTGCAGTCATTTCCTGAGTCTTGTGCTGGGGATGATATAAGACAGTTTTCAGGCTCTCTGAGCTTTCCACTGGAAATGTAATTCATTGTACAAAGTTTCTGCCCTTCATGCTGAAATCTGTCACGTAGCTGAGCAGTCTTGGCCCGTGGTGCTGAAAAGAAGATTTTAGACTGTATGCAGAGCAATTGTTTATCCTGAGGATAAAAGCTGGTAGTGTAAGAGGAAGTAATCTAAGTTTTATATTACCTAATATTAGTATAAAGAGTGAACTTCCCTTAGACCTTGCTTTCCTGTCAGTAGATTTCCATTCAGGACATGGAGTCGGTATCTCAGAAGCCTCCTGTGCTCTTTGTACTCGATAACAACTAATAATGAACATTTCTACTCATCTTGAAATTTTCTTCTCCTTCCATAGATTGCCACCAACTGTCTAGTTGGGAGGAAGGGAAGGATAGTCTTTTGGTCAATACAATACAGTCAGGCAATTAAGTCTTCACGGGTTCAGTGTGCCAGTCTCTGAGGGACTAAAGTAAAAGAATATTCAGATCATAATTTCAAGTGCAAGTCCTAGGGTGGTAAAATGCGAGTGCTTTAAATACTTTTGTATCCGTGCATTTGCTTTTAGACTGGCATTTCTTGCACTTTGTGTTTACCACCAGCAAAGAGAAGGGCTAGTGCTTTGTCAGCTGTAGCTTTAGTTTCTGGGTGTTTGAGGGGGATGGAGTGTGCTCAGAATCCTACCTTGACCTGGATAGGAGTCACAGCAGCAAATGTCCACCACATTTCTGTTTTGGTTCTTCAGACAGAAGGCTGGGAACAGGGGGTCAAGTAGGAAACACCGAGGGAAAGGCAGTGAACCAGACACCACCTCAGTGTCCCTTTGGAGTCACTTGTCTGAGTGTGAATTGGGGAACCATTATTTTAAAGTACTAAATGAAATTAGGTTTACAGAAAGCACTGTTTCAGGCTTCTAACAAGATGGGTTTGAGAAAGTAGAGCTTAAAAATGTTAACAATTTACCAGGTTGTTAATATTTTCGTCACTGCTAATGGAGTGAATTGGTTTTGAGTGTAATTTTGTTTTCTCACATGGGAAATATGGAAAGTTGAGGATGATTATTTTTTCTTCTTTTACATGTAGATAGTAGGATACTATTTGGGGGGAGAAAAAACACCTCTCAACTAAGAAGTTAAATGGCTCTTCACCATCCCCTTCTCAACTCTGGTGCCATTTTCTGGGTAAAGTTCAGGATAACAGCCTGTTTAAAATCTCAAATCACCTCCTATGTAATAGTTTGTAGGCTATTTCTGTACTACATTTAGACTTAATTTGAAAGCAAATCCAGTGTTCAACAGGAAACTACTGTGAAATGCTGGAGATCCCAGGTTAATTATGGAAATCACCAATTGCGTAGAATTGTGTGCAAATTCTGATGGTACATCTAAAAGTTGGGGTTCAGTTGCATGCTGCAGAATAGCAATTTATTTTCTTTTTTTTGCTAATTTGAAGGGTTGGTTATATGATTAAACAAACTTAATTTTTTCTAAGAAACTTATTTTGTGAGAAGAGAATTTTAAATGATCTCAAAGATTTTCATTTTATTAGTGTGTAATTTACTTGGGTTGAACATAAGTGGTACTAGTGCTAATTTATCCAAATCATAACTGAAATCCATGTAGGCTTTATCAGCACTTTAAAGAGTTTAGTAATTTTATTTTTTATACTTTCTCTATTTGAAACTGTGTGTGCCCTGCAGGCTCTGTTAAAACTGCAGGTAATTGTCTTCAATACTTACTTTTTTTTTTTTTCTATTTACTTAAGAAAACCCTCTGAGCAAAAAGTATCAAGAATATTAAATTTCATTACAATAAGTACCAACCTGCTTTGCCTCCAAGGCTTTTCCTATATTCATGTTTTGCAGGACATAACCTTTACTGAGTAGTATTTGAGTTATTGCTTCCCTTTACAGGCCAAATAACTGAATGCTTTATTGGATATTAGTTTACTCTTACCAAGTGTAGATAGGAGTAACCTAAAAAATGTAAGCCTAGGACACTGCTGCTCACTTGATATTTTAAACCCTTATATAGTCCATAGTTCATGTTGAGGAGAAAATTTTTCTTCTTGAGCACATGTTCAGTCGCCCTAATTTAACTGGGTCTTGTATCATCCGTGTCTTAGCTCCTCAAGGACCCCACTGTATGGTACTGCTTTGCACCAACCAGTAGAATTTTTGAGGGGAAAAAAGAATTAAAATACTTTCTGGAAGACTTCAGAATTCCTGGTTGTATGTGAATAAAGGATGTGCTTATTTCTAAGAAGGAGTCTCTCAGTGTAATAAGTGCATATTGCTATGACATTGTTTGCAGCATATTGAATGAAAGTGCTTTCTCACTGCATAACAGTTGACTTTGGGGGATCAGGATTAATGGTTCCAGAAGGGTTATTGTCTGACACTCCAGAATTCCAATTTGAACTAAAATAGAAAATCCTCTGCATTTTCAAAGCTTCTACTCTTGTTTACTCTCAAAAGAAAAAAGTGAAAACTATGTAATAACCAGTGTTCTGCTTACTGGAATTTTTAAATGGACAAGTACAACTATATAAAACACAATGTATGTTATGAATAATATGTATCAGCATTATTACATATATATATATATATATATATATATATATATATATATATATATAAACTGACTCAGACTATGTAGTTTGGAGAAAAGAAGGTTCAGGGGAGACCTTCTCACTCTAATAGAAACCAGTATGATTCAGTTTTTGAAAGAACTTCAGATCTTTATTGAACAAATTCTTCCAAATTTGAAAATAGTCCTTTCACTTTGATTTCTCATGACTTTTTCATAATACTGCTTAAATAATTAAAGACTTTTTTTTTTTTTCTTGGAGGCTGGCCTTGAAATTCTCAAATGCTTTTCAGCTTTTCCATTTTAATTCATGGAATTGGATGTTAGCACTTGAGCAAAGATGTCTTCTGCCACAGCTATTGATAAAAATATCCATTATTTTTAAGTGTTAGAGGAAACTTTTAGCCTTTCAGTGAATTATTTGATATAGTCTATGACTACATAATATCATTGGTTTTCTAATTATAAGTCTTCAATTTCTGTGGCTAAGAATAAAATCCTCTTCCTGGATTTAGAAGTGCCCAGGTCGTTTATTTGCTATTCATTTCATTTCCCAAATGCAAAATTCCAGAATTTCTCTTCGGCACAGGCTTGTAAATAACGGAGAGTCTCAACTGCCTCTAATTTCTTACAGCTCATGATTGTGAGGCACTAATCATATATTGGGTTTTATTTTTAGTCTTTTTACCTCATACACAGTTCAGCTTAATGGAATAATGTCCTATAAAAATAGAGAAAGCAACTTTTTTCCTGCCTGCCCTTTTTAAAGATCTGTGTCCTTCTGTAAGAGTGCTCAGAACAGCTGGGAGTAAGAGGCTGTGAAGAAAGGTGTTCCATTCCTGTGGCCATCCATCTTTCATCTTAGTTCTTTCTATGAGTGAGAGGCATTTAGTGGTTGTGAGAAATACGTGCCTGGAAACTATTGTGTTCAAGATAAACTAATACCATCTTGGAACAGGGAAAGATATAATCTTGACTTCCTTAAAAACCTGACTGGCTGACCCACACCTGATAATGTTTGTGGCTGTTTTCCAGTTAGGAAGCCAGCTGGAAACTTCACTCTTCCTGGAATCAACTGTGTAATGACCAGCTGCTCTAGATGGGAAAACTCCTTAAGCAGTTCATCAGAAGTCCACTCCTACTGAGAAAACTGATATCAGTGACCACTACTACCTTTAAGCACCCTTTTTGCTGAAAACAAAAGCACAGCAAAAAGCCTTGACATTTTTTAATACTGGGATCTGTTCTTCCCAGTGGAAGCTGGATGCCAATCACTACACGTCTGAAGGGTTCATAGACATTGATCTGTACAAGTGCTGGGTTTCGCTGTCACCACTGCTCTTCTCACAGCTGGCAGACTTCTTGTGGGATCTGATGCTTGAATACCTGACAAGAAACAGATTTGAGAGTGGCTTTTAACAGGTCCCATCCACTTTGTGTGACGTTTTTTTGCCTCACTGTCACCAGGGGTTTAAGTCCATGAGGACTTGTTAGGTTTTTTCATTGTCTCTTCAGATAGTGAAATGTTCCTGATGGCTGCAGGGAAACTTCGGAAGTTTTTTTCAGGATCATCCTGAGGCTTCATCCTGATCACTGACTTAGTGTCCCAGACTTCTGTAATAGGGATTGCATCCCCTTCTGGCCTCAGGGTAGACTCTGTACTTGAAACCAGTTTAGAACACTTGCTGTGTTCTGGTGCAGACTCTGATATTCAGTGGGACAGTGATTTTCTAGGACGGACAGAAGTGGGTTAATGTTTGGCAAGTCAAATAATCTAGTGCTGCTTCAGAATAATGTTGTCTCTACCTCCTGAGGTTAAGATTTGGTATTTTTTCAAATATCTGCATTTTAATACTCAACTTTGCTTGTCTTTTTTTTATTATTTCAGAAGTGCACTGTTTGTCTTTATTCATTTACTTCCTTATGATTTGGAATTCTTTCATGTGTCCCTAATGTAGGTCTTTGTTCCCTTACTGATGTAAGAGTGCTGTTTGCTCATATATGAACCTGAGCAGGCAAATAATTAGCAAGTTGTTTTTGTTTTTTTTTTTTTTTTATTGCATAGCAATCGCAGTTTGTCAAAACCTTTTACCCACTTGCAATGACATATGTGCATTCTGCAGTAGTGAGTTCTCTTTGTTCCAAGGTTGGGTCCCAAGAACTTGCCACGTCAATCAAGATTTTCTAAGTGAGGACCCTTTGTTAGCTGTAAGGAGAGTTGACTGACATCTCTAACCTCAGGTATCTAATTGGTGATTGGAGCTTCTCTAATAGTTTTTCTAGTGTCTTAGGAGACCTTAAAGAAAGAGAAACCTTGGAGTTCAAAGTGTCTTTTAAAAGATAAAGCTGCTTTACAGACCAAAGATCAAAGGTTGCCAATCTTTTGTTTGACGCTGTCAACATCTTTGCTGCATCTCAGTATATAAATTATTGACTTTTATGGTTGATAATTTTAGGGTATGAATTCTATACAAGTAACAAAGCAAACAGAATCTAATCAAGTGAAACAGAGGTCATGGTATGAATCTATTTTGCTTTAAAATAAAAAAAAAGTCCTCAAAATAAAGAGAACAGAGGTAAGTGACAAGCAGTTGATTATAAGCACTAAGTAGGGAAGGAAAAAACAGTGGGATAGTAATTAAGATATTTGATAACCTGGAAGTCCCCTTGTGGCCCTCAGATCACCTTCAGAGTGGAACTACTTCACCAAAGGGATCATGACCACAATGATTGTTTCGCATTGGTTGGTTATGGTGGTAATGTTAAAAAAGCAATGTGATCATATTAATTTATTTTAATAACATCCAAAGTACTGTGCACTCTGAAGAGTAATTCAAGAATCCTGCAAGAATGTTGCAGCCATTCTGAAAACTTTTACGAGCCAAGCTTTGCTGTAACTAGAAGTTGGAGTCTAGAGAGGAGAATGTCCTCAAGATTTTTCTTAGCTATCTTCTATTTATTTTACATTAACATTAAAAATTCAGTGCATGTTAAAATGAAAGCTTTAGTCTCCTGTAACTTGTCATCTTTTATATCTATGCCACTACTATTAATTATTTCCAGAATAAGCTTTTTCCTTAAGTCATTCTGTGTCCTAATACTAACTTTAAAATGTGAGTTGGCTTAAGATTGCTGACATAGAACTGCTTGGAGAGGTGTTTGGTGGTTTTTTTTTTGTTTTTTTTTAATTACTATTTTCTAGCTGTACAGAATGTAGTCATGCAATGCACTTCCAAGACTGCTAAGTCCAGAAAAACTAGCACTCTGCATCAGTGCCTTTGGTTGTTGCTGTGGGGAAAAAAATTAATTCTTTGCTTCTCTCTTTCCTTGGGACTGATACAGGGGAAGTGACATGTTGCTGCTGACCTCTTTTGCTCACAGGTTATCATACGCCCCAGGAGGATAGCTCTTCTTTTGTTTGTCATCTGCACAGTCTGTTTTAGAGGCATAATGCTGTTTGGATTGCCAGGCAAAAGTTCCTTTGGTCTGTTAATGAGTTGATCACGTTCTGTTGACTGACAGAGACCTGTATATTCCCATGGAATGCTGTTCAGAATAATTAGGAGTGCAGGTCTGGAGAGCTGTCTGGCAGTGTGAGTTAAACCATAGGCACCTCCTGCACTGCTTCAGCTTCTCATTCCCTTATGGCTAGAGATGACTTGGGATTTGACAATGATACTACAAGGACAACAGAGAGGAATTACTTGTAGTAAATTAAGAAGGTTGAAATACAAAGGGGTTTATTGTTTTGGTGGTTGTTTTCCAAATAGGATAAGACTGGTTGCCCTTTTCGTATAACTGACTAAACAAAGTGCATCTAAACAGCAGGCAGAGTGATCTGTGCTGGTAAGCAGTGATAAAAAGAAGAAGAAAAAAAGAATATCTCTGTATCGGATCTAGATGTTTAGTCCATAAAACAACTTGTACCAGATTCACTGAAAATTATCAATATCAGACTGAATGCCGATTTCTTTGTTTAGCTCTCCATTGGTGAAATTTAAATCAGTCAGATATTGAAATGTTTGGGGATCATTTGAGTAGTATTTTAGCAATTCAGTAGTACTATGTGTTAAGGTAATTAAGCACTAAGAACTGAAACAGGTATATCATCATAAAAGTCACGCTTCTTATAAGGTCAGCAGTTCTTTAATATATAATAATAAATGCAGTTCCTGAAGGTCAGCATTAATATGGTTCAAGAATTACATCTTCAAACTGTATTAGGTACAGCCAATATTTTTTTTGTCCATAGTAAGAAAATTAATTGGTTTAAATCCATTGCTTGCATCTAAGTATTTCATGTTCATCATGGATCAGATTTGAGAATGCTTATGGTGAATCATTATTTTGTTCTTTTTATTAGTATAGAGGAAAAAAGTAAATGAGTGTGTCTTGTAAGCAATTTCACAGGTTTTCTGCTGACCAGGTATAGGAAAACTGTTAAATTTCTTATCACCTCATGAAACCAGGTCATCCACTTAGATGTGCTCATTTCACTTTTTCAAACAAGAAATCTGTTTCTAATAAGTGAGCTATGGGCTCCAAGGGTGAGGAAGAAACCCCAGCAATACCCTGCAAAGACCTTCTTTGTTCTGAATGATGTCTGAGTGAATTCTGAATTACTTAAATTTCTTGCCCTGTAAATCATTCTGTTCCTTGATGATGATACAGCATATATTTTCCTCTCTTTGATCATGCATGCAATGAAAGAGCTTTCTCAATTTTATGGTATGCAAAAATGTGAGAATTTTAGGATATAATTTAAGATATGGCTTTTGCCCAAGAGAAATTACATTCTTAATGAATGCTATCCTGTTTACATATCTTTCTGTAAAATTACAAGAAAGTACTGTTTTAGGAATGTTCCTGAATTATTGCTTCCATGGTGGATGTATTTCAATTATGCCTCTTCAATTTTGGCCTCTACTGGCATTCTGCCAAGTCATTTGTTACATCTGTCAACTTCTATGTCTAGTGCTGCTGCTCCCATAAACAAATTCACTTGGATGAAAAAATGAACCTCTGTATAGTTTGTGTGATTTGCAAGTTTAAAAAAAAAACCCTGTTATTCTAGCTCATATTTTGGAGCAGTGTATTTATCTCTAAAAGTCAATATGGTTTCTAGTATTTGATAACTTTCTAAAAATTATCCTAAACCTGAATTTTTCCTAGTTTAGACTAGAATGACTTATTTATTTATTTATTTATTATCTTCTCTCCCATGTGCAATCAGATGGTTGGAAAACATCTGCTGCTCCTACTCAGGTTTTTGATCTCATCAATTTGCTAACTAATATTTTGTTTCATCAAATTCATCTTGTTTGTTCTGATCCGTAGCCACTTTTTCATCTAAAAGTCATTACTATTTATTTTCACTCTTATTCTCCATCTTTTCCCAAAGTTCAGTCTTCAGTGGTGGAATTACATTTGTTATCTGTTTTGAGACTTCTGTGTATGTTTTACAGATGTAAAAATCCTCTTCACCATATTAAGGACTTTAAGGTTACAAAATCAAGCAGTCTAAATGAGAAGAAATAGCCTTTAAGTCTGGCTGGTGCTTTTAGTAATTAATGTACTCTTTGTACGTGTATTATCTTAACTCTGTGTGAGATACTATTTTTATTGTAATGCAGCTACTGGTTTGACTTTTCTCACAGTATTTAGCTTGCAGAAAATAACTTTCTGCAAATTTCATGCTGGGTCAGAAAAAGATACAGCAAATGTTGGCTCAAAGCTTGTTTTCTTGTAACCAGTTTGCCAGTTTGTAGAACTTTTAATATCTTCCTATTTAATATCTTTCTTTTAATATCAGAGCATTCTCCCTCTGGTTTATTAATTGCAAATCGTCTCACCTGAGAAATAACAAATATATAAAAGGTTCTTCAGACAAGCTCCTGAAATCTTCCTTGTATAGTGTTAACTTGTGAATTGGATGAACTGGGGAGAGGGGAGTACAGGGATGGAACCAAAAAAAAATCTTGTGCATGCCAAGGAAAGGGATTGAATTGAGGCAATTCACAGTGAGCTGAAATTCACATTTCCTAAATTTGGATGTTTTGATTTGGTAGTATTTCTGTCTTTATATGCATGAGTATATATCTGTGTGCAGTGCATGCAAAGAAAAGGAGAAATGTTCTAATTCTATGGAAATAAATAAGAATTGGCTGTTTGGTGAGATCAGGTTTGGACCAGGTTGTTTTCATACATTTTTTCATGTAATACAACTAACTCGAGACTTAAAGCATCCTTGTGGAAGCTTTTCAGAGGAAGGAAATTATGCATGTTTGTTTTGTCAAAATGGAGTATGTTCCTTGTGTTGTAATTTCCTCAGCAATTTACTGTTTCTGACATCTATTAAAGGAAATGTAGAAAGGGTCCCCTTCACTGCCTTGTGCCTACTGTGTGCACAGGTAAATTGGAACAGTGATGCTGACTGAGGTGCTCTGTGCTGGGTTACCCCTTCCACCTCACCCACCACATCCCGCTGTGTAGCTTGCTCTCTTCTCTGAAAAGAAACTTGGTAGGAAGTGGGCTCATGGTTGTGCTGTCTTGGAAAATTAATCAGAGAGGAATCATAGAATTGGCAAGTGTTGAAGATGTTGGCAAAAGAAGTTTCACTCTGTCATGTGTTGGCTGGCTGAGATGAGGGAGCTCATTGGAGCCGTGGCTTGCAGGAGACACTCCTGAGGCAGCTCATGCTGAGGGTGGCAGAGAGAGTTGTGTCCTGGAGGGTGGAGAATAGAAACAAGATATGGGGGATCTTTTGAAGCTATGGAGAACAGTGTCCTGGGAGAGGAGATGACGAATAGTAGGAAAACTGTTCCTTAAAGTGTTTTATTCCTTAATACCAAATTCTATTTGCAAATATCTCCCCATGCTTGCTCACTTTGGAACCTCTTTTATATTTTTTATTTCACATCCATGCTTGCTTTGTGTGTGTCTGTGTGTTATACCTCGTTCCTTTTGTTCTGAATTTGAAAAAAATATCTCCTCAACTTCCATAAGTTGGTTTACTCTTCAAATGTGTAAATTTGCAGAATAGCAGGTGATGTGGTAATCTACTGGTGACTTGGGATTTGTAACTAATTTGGGAGGGGGGTGGAGAAAGACAGCTTTTTTTTTTACCTTCTTTATGCCTAAAAATTGCTGTAAATTCATAAAATCCTGGGGACAGAATCTTACCTATTATAATTTTCTTTCCATTATCTTTCCCTTAGGGAGGCAAAGAAAAATTACCCCAGCAAGTATGTAAAATACAGTACATGTATTTAGACACTAGCCTGTTAAATATCTATGTGGACAGTTCTTCCTAACCTCCTATCTGCACTCCTAAAAATTATGTGCAGTAAAAGATAAAGACTTAAGAAGACAAACTTCTTAGGGAAAGGTCAATGAAAAATGGGGAAGAAACCATTAAAATGGTAAAATCCACAGTACAAGTACTACATATTCAAGTGGGGAACATGATGTGATGAATTCTACTTGATCTCAAGATTTTTAAAGCTTATAAAATGTGTTCATGTTATTTCAGCTGGGAAGTTTTGAGATTCCTTCTGTCTAATTTGAGGATGTGGATTGAAGACTATCGTTTTGATGGATTCCGCTTTGATGGTGTTACATCTATGTTGTATCACCATCATGGGATTGGTAAGCAACTTAATCAGCTCTAATCTCAGCAGTCCTGTTGCAGCTGTTCCTGTGGAAATAATGCTGTCAGGTTCACTGTTTCACAGAGGAAGGGGAAAAAGGGTTTTAGAACAGGAGTTAGCAGGGCTCCTTGATAAGCTTTAAATTACGTAGGAGAGGGGGGGAAAGGGATAAAACCAGGCTTGCCAGCGATGAGCAATGGGATGGCACAACAAAACCTGAGGAACTCAGCACTAGTGGGATCCTTCAATCTGCCCCATGAGGTGTCTGCTACAACAAACCACATTTGAAGTGTTTCTACACCAACATACTCAGCAGGAGGAAGAAACGAGGAGCTTGAAGCTTTGGCCCAGTCTCAGGGATTATGACATCATTGGCATAAATGAAGCCTGGTGGGATGAGTCCTGTAGCAGGAGTGCCCTGCTGGATGACAACAGGCTCTTCAGGAGGGATAGGCAGAGTAGAAGAGGCAGGAGGGTGGTGGTATATGTGATGAAGGGGCTGGAATATATGAAGCTCCCAGCTGGCAATGGCACAGTTGAGAGCCCCTGGGTTGTTGAGTCCCTCAAAGGCCAAGAGATCCCCAGAGAGATAGAAACTGGAGTGCTGGGCAATCACCAAATCACAAGGACAAGTGATGAATTCTGCAGAATAACCCTTGATTATATATATATATAAATAAATATATGCTGGGGAACGAGATGCTGGAAAGCAGCACTGCAGTAAAGGACCTGAGGGTCCTGGTTGATGGCAAGTTAAATATGAGTCAGCAGTGCCCTGGCAGCCAGGAGGGCCAACTGTGTCCTGAGGGCCATCAGGCAAAGCATCACCAGCCAGTCAAGGGAGGGGATTGTCCTGCTCTGCACTGGGGACAGAAGACCTAAGGAATGGCCTGAAGTTGTGCCAGCAGAGGGTTAGGTTGGATGTCAGGAAGGGGTTCTTCACCCAGAGAGTGGTTGGGCACTGAACAAGCTCCTCAGAGAAGTGGTCACAGCACCAATCCTGACAGAGTTAAGAAACATTTGGATAGTACTCTCAGACACAGGGTGGGACTCTTGGGGCTGCCCTGTGGAGGGACAAGAGTTGGACGTTGATGATCCTTGTGGGTCCCTTCCAACTCAGCATATTCTAGAAAAGCTCCAAAAAATCCAGATTTGCTAAAAGCTTGTTTTGCTGCTCTGCGGATAAATCAGAAATCATTAATAAATGTGGTGCTTATCAAATGGAATATTGCAAAATATCTATTTTCTAAAAAGAAACCTGACTGTAGCTTTTAAAACTGTCTTATTAGGCACAGGGTTCAGTGGAGATTACAATGAGTATTTTGGCCTACACGTGGATGAAGATGCTTTGTGCTATCTGATGCTGGCCAATCACATGATTAATTCCTTGCATCCAGAATGCATAACCATAGCAGAGGTAAGATCAGAATCAGCCACCTTCAATAACGTTAATATTGATAAGTTTGCTTCGGGGTGTGAATTTCTTGTTAATTATCGAGTCACACTTGGGGTACTCAAGAACTGACATGAGCTGAAAACTATTAATTAGTGGACAGATTTTGCCTGGTGGGGGAAAAACGACTTGAATATGTGCTTTGGGAATTTTCTCTGCATTAATAAGTTATTAATTAATGTGGTCATTTCTTTTTCTTTTTTTCCTTCATCACCTTGAACTTGTAATGAGGTTTGTTTTTATTAGTTTATTTCTTGTGCATGATAGCCATTTGTCGCTAGTGCTTCAGGGTACTAAAAATTAACAGCCCTAGTGTGGTTTTGCATATTTTGAATTATATTGGCATAACTGACAATTCCCCTTCAAATTAAATGCAATAAACTTATAAATGTTGAATGTATAGGCTAATTTAAATTTACTATTAAGTTTCTCCAGGTTTCTGAGGGAGTGAATAGACTATCTTACTTGAGTTGATTGAGATCAATTACCTTTTTTGACAGAAAAATATTGTTGGCAAATGGAACTTCTAATAGTATGAAACACCAGAGCATTAAAATTCTATGAATAGGTATGTTTTCATGGATATTTTGTCTTTATCTAAAAGAGAAAAAAACATGTAAACACTGAGGATTTTTTTCTGTTACTATGTTTCAATAATTAATTTTATTTAAAAGAAAAAGTTGGATCTATCTGATAAAAGTAGGGACTCTTTGGATTTCTAATAATATTGCATTAGAGATTGAGAGCTTGAGAATTTCCTATTTATTTTCAGAAAACAAAGTACAGCTTAACTTCATTTCTTACCTATGGTAAGGTTTTCTATTATAGACAATCACTGCTAAAAGCTAAACAAGCTATCAAAACAGCATCTTGGAGGAATTACCAGTTAACTTGAGGTGGTTTCACTGGCTTATTTGAAGTGAAATATGTTAATTTTCTAGGTGGTATTAGATCATAAATATTCCTACCAATGAAATTTTGAGTTCAGTTGTCTTGTGTTAGCTGGCCTAAAAGTTTTGGTAGTTTTTTGTTTGTTTTTTTTTAATAAGATGTGTCTTCAGTTTCTCTTGCTTAAGTTGAAAGCTGCTTCTTTTTCAATACATAATTTTCTGCCTTGGGGAGTTGCTACACAAATCATAGAATTGATCAATGTGATGCATAGTTAAAGGAGAATTTCAGAAGGAGAAACTATTGACATAATTGAAAATTACAAAAATCAATGAAGAATGACTTTCCTCTAGCCATAACTAATTCTAAATTATTCCTTAATTAATATAATTGATGATTTTTACAGCTTTTAATATTCTGTATATTCACTGTCTTAGTAATTGTGAAGTTTTCAGGTATTACTGACTATATGCCTTTTTTTATTTTTTTTTTTCCATTTTGGTCTTCTAAATCAAGCTGTAAATAAAGTTTTTTATAATGAGAAGAAAAAGTATTAAGTGAAATTACATCATGCCTAAAGTATTAAAGAAGCAAACAGGCAAAAAAACCCCAACTGTCATTTCTACTGCTGAAGTTTTTGGTTTTATAGGCAGCTAATTTTCAACCTGGTCTGAACAAATGCTTAGAAATTAGCTGTTTAATAATAACACCATAGAATGGCTTGGGTTGGAAGGGACCTAAAAGATTATTTTGTACCAATGCCCCTGCCATAGGCAAGGACACCTCCCACTAGAACAGGTTGCTCAAAACCCCATCCAACCTGGCCTTTAACACTTCCAGGGATGGAACATCCACTGCTGCTCTTGGCAACCTGTTCCAGTGCTTCACCACCCTCACAATAAGGAACTTCTTCCAAATGTCTTAAATGTATTTTCTTTCTGTTTGAAGCCATTCTCCTTTTTCCTATCACCACATGCTTTTGCAAAAAGTCCCCATCTTTCTTGGAGGCTCCCTTGGGTACTGAAAGGCTACAATTAGGTCACCATGAAGCCTTGTTTTTTTTCAGGCTGAACAACCCAAATTCTCTCAGCCTTTCCTCATAGGAGAGATCCTCCTGCCCTCTGATCATCTTCATGGCCCTCTTCTGGACTCGCTCCAACAGGTCCAAGTCCTTCCTGTGACCCCAGGAGCTGGAGGCAGCCCTGCAGGTGGGGTCTCACCAGAGCAGAGCAGAGGGGCAGAATCCCCTCCCTGCCCTGCTGCCCACACTGCTTTGGATGCAGCCCAGGATTTGTTTGGCTTCCTGGGCTCCCAGTGCAAATGGCCAGGTCATGTCCAGCCTCTCACCCACCAGCACCCCAAGTCCTTCTCGGCAGGGTTGTTCTCCATCCCTCTATCCCCCAGCCTGGATTGGTACTGGTGGTTTCCCCAACCCAGACACAGCACCTTGCACGTGAGTCTTGTTAAACCTCATGAGATTCCCGTGAGCCCACCTAAACTGGTCCCAGTGGAGACCTTGCTGAAGAGGTGATTCCCATCTAGTGCCAGCATGCCTAGTGCTGCACAGGCCATTCCCTTGTCAAAAAGGCCAACATTTTGGTGGTAACACCAGCTTGTGTAGCAATTTATTAATAGACCATCTGTTTCTTCCAGTGTTGGTGCCTTCAGCTAGAGTTATAGAGGAGACTATAACTTGTGCCTCAGCTTCCCTTACCAGCTTTCCCAAGGCCATGAAAACCATTTTGATTGTCCTTGGACTACATGTTGATGCCTCATGGCCTCCTATGTGAAGGATCAGTAATGGGTGGTAGTCTGAGGGCCACACCAGGCTAGGAAGTTTCCTGGTGGAAGATGTACTGAAAAAACTAGTGCTAAATTTATTTTTTTTTAATGTTAAGTTAAAATTTGTAAATAGATATAAATAGTATTAAATTTAGAATTTTACTTCCTAAAAATCTGGCTTTCAAAATTGTGACTAAAATAGATGTGAGCTGCTTAAATTTCAGGTTTAGACCTTGTCCAGGTAGGCATCATGGCATCAGAGAAAAAGGCTTTTGTTTCATATCATCCTGTTCTGTATAACTCAGAGACCATTAGTCTGTTTTTATCCTTTCTGACTGATTCAGGAGAGCTACTGAACTTCCTTTTATCACATCAGAAAGTTTGGAAGGAATTTCCACTTCATTATTTGGTTTTTACAGCGTGTGGAATGTGGATGCAGTTTTCTGTGTGATCTAATGATCTGATGACTAAAGGGGGATAATCCCTGGCTTTGATCTCCTGGCTTTGCTGTTCAGGCAGCCCAGGACGCTGCTGGCCATCCCAGCTGCCAGGGCAGGCTGCTGGCTCATGCTCAGCTTGCTGTTGGCCCAGAGCCCCAGGGCCTTCCCAGCAGAGCTGCTCCCCAGCCTGGCTGACCCAGCCTGCCCCCATCCTAGGGACAGGATTTGACAATTGCCCTTGGTGATGTTCCTGAGCTTTCTGTTGATTGATTCCTCCAGCCAGTCAGGGTCCCTCTGGATGGCAGCCCTGTCTTCCACCCCTGGGATGTCATCCATGAGCTCCATGGTGATGTGGTTGATCTCCTCACTTATGTCAGTGTGTGTGTGCATAACTACAGATATCTTTTTCACTAGTCCTATGCAGCAACTGGATTGAAAAAAACTGGATTGAATCCAGAAAAACAGAATGAGCTTCCTAATTAGGCCCTGGTTCCAGTCGGTATTTAATTCCATAAATTCTCTTGTGTAGATGCAAGACGTGTATGATAATCCATAACCTTTGTCAGTGAGAAGTCGTTCCACCACATAAGTTAATAACACTGAGTAATGATGGATATTTTGTAGTTATTGGAGACTTGCATTTTCTGTCCAGATAAGCTAACTTTAGAAAGAGAATGCTGTGTGATAATAATTGCCTCAGAACATGGTGAAATAAATATTTTGAGAACTTGGAATTACAAATTTAAGAATGGTCAACTTCCATCAACATGAAGATGAAAAATTATGCAAAGACCATGTCACTTTCCAGGACTAGCTTGATCAATAATTCTGGGTTTGCACAGTGGGGAAATAATAGGGATCATATTTTACTTCCTTACTGTACTTAATATTTAGCCTTTTTTTCATGCCATTCTTTATGCAAAATATCAATAAACAAAATGAAGGTTTAATTTGTCTTTTGTTGACTACTTTGTACTTTCTATTGATTACGTGGAGCTCAAGAGAGCTAATTATTTCAAACTCTGCATATACCGAGATCTCTTCCTCTTGAAATATCTACTCTATTAAAGTATTTTGAGGTAGAGTATTTGATGAGAAGTCATAATGCTCTTCCCTGTAACTTTTGCATTCTAACAACAAATGTGGGTGTAGTGATCACTGATTTATATTTGTTTTAATCTCCCTTAACCAGGTGAGTCTGTGAGGCTGTTTATAGGGTTGTTTTTAGAGAGTGTTTCTATACAAGTATTGCTGTATGATAGAAAACACAAACTAATAATTGAAATGCCATAGAAATTATGCTGGGGGTGTGGGTTTTTTTCTATTTAAGGATGTTTCTGGAATGCCAGCGCTTTGTCGTCCTGTCGAAGAGGGAGGAGGGGGCTTTGATTATCGACTGGCCATGGCTATCCCAGACAAGTGGATACAGGTGAGAAAGAACTCCTTCAAAAACACATTTTGCTCTTCAGAGTGGCGTGTTTTTCTGTCAGTGAGCACACACAGACACTTCCAAATCCTACTGACAAATGTTGCTCTCTCTGCTGTTAATGCCCTATTGAAATAAATCCTGACAGGCTTGAGCACAGGTATTAATGGCTGCAATGAGAGCTGTCAGATATTGTGGAGATTTTCAGGTGAGGAAGTTCAGGGGCTGGTCTTTTCATTCTAGCTGATATTTGTTTTCTTCATACAATACACATAAACTCAGTTTGTTTGAAGTAACCTGGATCTTGCAACAGTTGTAGAATGTGTAATCTATAAGGAATGTGAACAGGTAGATAATATGTTAACCATATGCATATAAATATTGAAGGATCACCCCAAAAACATGCAGCAAACCCTCCTGGCACTGTGTGTGTTACTTGGAATGGAATATAGAGCTGAAAGCTTTAACCAAAGTAAACCCAAGGGAATTATACAAACACCTGCAATTGGCACAGGGGGGCTTCAGAGAGGATAATAAAAATCTGTAAATGCTCTTCAAGAACAATAATATACTAATAAACACTGACTACAACAAGGATTTATATCATTTATATTTCCTTAATACAGAGAATCACAAAAAAAAGGAATAAAATGCTAAACGATCTAAAAAACTTCCTACTGATATTTTAGAGAAGGTTTTTCAGTTAGAGAGAAGATAACACTCAAATCCCTTGGGCTATCATGATAATCTGAAAACAATAAATGTTTATATTACCACTAATACTTCAATAAATATAGTGAGTAGATAAAAATAAAAAACCAAATTAACTTATCTTCAGCATCTTTCAGTTTTGTAACTAGGAAGTGCAGGGCCAATTGAAAAAAACAGATTTCAAACCTCTTTTCAGAAGATAAACTTGTCAGCTTTTCCAGCAGGGACAGCATCCTTAAACTTTAGAATGTGTAATTTACATATTTAGATATTTAGATCCTGGAGCACAGGCAGGGCTCAGATTTCTGTAGCAACAAGAAATACCTTGAAGGCAGGGAGAGGGTGTTTGTTTGCAGGGGGTTTTGTTGTTTCTTTTTACACCTTCAACTTCCTTTTCACACTTTAAGACAGGCCAAGATGAGCTATTTCCCAGGTAGATAAAATGCAAGTGGCCAAGTTTACATTACATAGGAAAGAAAAAGACTGTGGAATTTTACAAGTACAAAAAAACTGATAATCTGATTTAGCAATCTCTGTTGTGGTCTGCTTATTTTAATTTGCAATACTTGGGTAGGAAACATAGTTAAGCAGTAAATCCTGTTCTTTAGTGGCAGGAAAATCTCACTTCTTTGAGCCTAAGCATGTACTAGTTGTGGGCCAAGCATGAGATGCTGGTGGGATCAGCTATGATAGTCCAGCCTGTTTCCCAGAAGAACTCCAGTTGTTTAGGAATGTACTAATTGCACAAGAATGTTGTGTGATGTAGGCAGGAAGCTTTTAGCTAAGGAATCTGCAAATAAGCAGCCACAATAGAGAATACAGAGTTTGAGAAACAGGTGATGTTATCTAGTTTGTTACCACATTTCTTGAGGGGGAAAATAAATCTGAAATGATTGGAAGGGAGAAGTTTAGAACCAGTCTGACAGTTATCAAACTCTCCTACACTGCTTACTCTCGTTTCTCTTCAGTTTTTAAATATATATCTGTTAATAGTAAGTTTTCTAGGTAACCTTTTAAAATCAGTTTTAAAACTGAAGGATCTCCAAGACTTTCCATGAACTGAATTCTGAGGAATCTGTAAAAATAAGAAAGATAAACTGTTTGTCATAACAGTGACTGTATAGTTGAGTTTAAAGATATGTCTAGTACATAATATTATGCTGCATAAGGACCTGGATGTGTTCAGAGCCAGAACTTAAGGACTCAGAAAAAAAAATTAAATAAATAAAGCCCCAAAATACAAAAAACAAGGAGAGGAGAACAAGATTGTTCAGGAGTACATGGGCAGTTATACTCAGAAAGTTAAATTTTACAGCATGATATTAGGCATCTTGGTGTTATTGCCTTTTTTATCACTTTTATTTTTATATCTATATATTTATGTATATGTATTTAAGTTGTAGTGCTCCATGGAGTAATACATAAAGTAGTATTGAAAAAAAGAAAGGGCTAACACTGAAATTCAACCAGACTTAGAAGAGGGAGGAAATAATGTCATATGAGGCAGAAAATTCCTATTAAGGGGATTTAATTTAAATTGCTGAAAACCAGGAGGTAGCAGCACAGAGCCCAGTGGTTAAGATGTATTTGGAAGTTCTCATGTGCCAGGGTTGCATCTCGTGATATTGAGGACCAGGTAGGTGTGTGCCCACATATTTCTTGCTGGTTTTTGGTGCGGTGCTTTTCTTGCCGGTCCCATCAATCACATTACCTGCTGTATCTGAGGATTTACACAATAGAGGGCAAGTTATGTCCATGCTTCCACATGGAAGTATGGGAGGAACAAAGTATTCTAGTTATTTACGTGGTACAATTGAAAAGGAAAAAAGAAAATCTTTTTGGATGGTCAGAGAAAGCTCATCAATTCAAAACGGGAACAGGAGAATTTGAATTACTACAGTTCACAATCTACTGGACATTTCTGTGTCAAGATAATGCTACATGCTTTTAGTTAAAACAGCAATAAATTTGCAGCGATTTTTTTTTTTTTTTCCTGCAGATAATTAAAGAGCTAAAAGATGAAGATTGGAATATGGGCAATATCGTGCATACATTAACGAACAGACGGCATGAAGAAAAATACATTGCTTATGCAGAGAGTCATGACCAGGTATTTTATCTGTATATTTATTTATAAGAAGTAAAACATGATGTTCATAGGTTTGGGGGGTTTCTTTTTAAAAGTGAGGCTATAGTTGAGAAGGGTGGCAAGAATTTGAGATGGATAGATGTAGACTACTAATCATATTTTGTGTTTGTCCTTCACTTTAATAAAGGAGTCCTGCCTGGAGCAGGTAGATAATGTTAGTTTTCAGTTTTGTTTTTAAGAAATGAGTGGTAGCATCTTGTTTTGCCTGTCATAGAACATAGGAAGGTGTATTTTGAAAATCTTGTTTCCATTCAGTAAGCTGGAACACTGCTTATGATAAGCATGAACAGCATTCCAATTTAGAAAATTTGTTCATTGAATCAGTGTCTGTGACTGTTGTGTTCCCTTCATGAAGATCTTTCCTCTCTGGAAGGATTGCAAACATCCTCTTTTGAGACCTAAAAGAAATATTCTGTAACATTTTGGTTCAAAACACAGTAACAGTAATAGTTTTGTGTATGGAAAAATGAAAAAATAGTGATGAATTTGGGTAACACTCATCTCCCACAATCTTTTTAACAGTTGTTCCTGAAGAATCAGAAAACATTAGTCGAGAATTGTAAAATTTGGAATTTAAACCTTTTATTAGAAATTATTATATTTTTTAAGTAACTACCTTCAACTTTTTCCTTTACATAGAAGTTGGTATTCTATTTCCTGTACCTCTATAAAAAAGTCAACAGAGGTGTCCAAAACAAAGTCTATATTTTATTTTAAAAAGAGAATTCCACATTTATCGTTCAGCATATCCATTTTGTGTACCTATTTACATTTTAATCTCAGACTCTTAGAGTATTCACTTAAGGCATGAGACAAGAGTCTCATGGTAAAGAGCTTCAGAAATTACTTGGAAATCTATACTATTATATAATAATTTGCTTTCAACAAAGCTGGTTCTTCATCCTAAAGCATGGCATATAACATTACTGTTGCTATTCTATTTTATACTGACTTTTATTAAGTTGTATTCTATATGACTATTTTTTGTTTAGAATCTCCTACTTGGGAAAAATCGATTTATTTTTAATTAAAATGAAAAAATGATTGCAGGTATACATCAGGTTGATACGTGAAAAGCAGGATAGAGAAACAAAATGGGAGTGTAGAGAAAATTCAGCCTGAAGATGCTGGAAGTGATGCATGTGAGGGTACAATTCTAGTTTCTTATCTTTTATAATGGGCTATGAACTGACTATTACCAGTCAGAATCCAAGGGCTCGTTGTTATAAGTTTGTGAAAATAGCAGCTTGAAGCTAATTGCTGTCAAAAAAGCAGATGCAGTCCTGGAATTGTTATAAATGGAATGGAGAACAAAGGGCACAATCAGCACACCTGGAGATTTCAATGTTTTGGGTGCCTGTTGACTGTTGGAGGCAGGTTTGGTCCTGTGTCTCCAAGGATATAATATACAGCATATCTGGAAAAAGTGCTGTGAGAGAGTTGGTAAGAAGTTCAGCCAGTGTGGATTGGTTTTCATCAGAAAAAAACAAACTAGGGTAAGACTCTTTAGGGCAGCAAAGTGATCACTGAAGGGGGAAATATATCTGTTAATAAAATCGTGGCTGTCAGAGAAAACAAGAATAGGGAACACTTACCTTTTCTTTGAATAGAAAGATTAGGGGATATTAAATGACATGAACAAATGCCACATTCTGAGTACAAAGAATAGTTGTTCATTGCAGTCTTCAGTCTTGTCATTGTCACATAGGAATTTTTTTCAATTTTGTTTTTAAGTCTGGTTTTTACCTAAGGGAATAATCTATAGATGCTCTTATACTGTCAGTTGGAAGTCTAAAGGATGATGGTGCTTTTCAGCTAGACCTGCTTACAATTCATCTGTCTCTTTGGAATTAAGTGAGTTTTCATGCAAGATTATAAAATGAAAATTAGGCTAATTGAGCAAAAACTAGCTATTTACATATAAATGGTCAAAAAACGTTTTCAACTACCTGCATGCTAGTATATTAGAATAGCATTTGTGTGGCCTTTCTCAAGTAGCAGTAAGCACTAGCAAGTTAGTAATTCAGTCACTGTTTTTAGACAGAATTACTAGTTTGTTTTTTCTCGTGTGAAATCACAGAAAACCAATTGCTTTCTTGATTGCATATAAATAAATGCTTCATACTCATTCTGCATCTCTAAATCAAGAGTTTTGTTAATACCCTTCTATTTTTACATTCCAGGAGCTTCACTTGGAATGTTTGCTTTCTCATTTTCTGCATTTTCTATAAAAATTCCCAAGTGGTAGGTCACTTTTGACTTACTGAGTTGATGCTGACACGTCACGTTTTGATATCTGTAGGCAAACAAACAAACAAAAAAGTTCTTAGAAGTAATTATGCAGTTTGATCCCATCAGGTGAAATGTAGGATGTCAGCAGGGGTTAGACAGGTATTTATTATCATATAATAATGATGATAATATCCTGTCTGTGTAGGGGGTCCCAGTAACCACATGGAGGATTAAAACACTCGAGTCTGACATGCAGTTGAGGCTCAGCTCATGGACATCCCTGCCACAGTTTAGATGCTTTCTCTTTTTGGCCTCAGACTAGATGTATACCACACTCACACGATTGCACATCACACAGTTTACAGGCTCAGTCATTAGAAGGTGGGATTGCTGTGACCTGGTGATCACAGGCAGGGGCAGGAAGGTTTCTTTGGGAACAGCGATCATGCACCCTGAGCCACATCCTTGGCTCCTCACCGATCTTGCAAGTCCTCCCCTTACAACATAGAGCACCTGCTGTAAGAAAAACCCAAACAAACAAAAAGAAATACTTCTGAGTGTTAAAAACACCCAAGGGTTCTGTCCACTGCTTTTTTTGAACTGTTCTAGGCGCTTGTTGGTGATAAGACATTGGCTTTTCGACTGATGGATGCGGAGATGTACACAAACATGAGCGTGCTCATGCCTCTTACGCCGGTGATTGATCGTGGGATACAGCTTCATAAAATGATTCGTCTCATTACTCATGCACTGGGAGGGGAGAGCTATCTGAACTTCATGGGTAAGTAATCTTGGGAACAAGTCTCTCATTTTCTCATCTGCAGAATGCTTGGCAGGGAAATAAAATGATCTGACATCATCTTACATCCACGGTATTTATCGCAATGCTGAAGTTTAAAGCATAAATGCTTTTATGGATTTAGTACAACAGGCGATATGTATTGTTTTTCTGTCTGTAAGATGTATTATAAGACAAGAAAATAAAATCAAGATGGTTCCTAAATGTAACAGAAATAACTTTTAAAAATGTGGTAAGCTCTATTTCAGGTTTACTTTTATTTACTACTCAGGTATTTTAATTTTTGTTTTGCACATTTGTCAGGTGGTGAGCCATGGCTCACACAGTTGGGTTGTATTTTGTCTCTATTCTTTTGCTTTCCTAAACTTTTTAGGATCACAGTGAATTAACTTAAGATAGCCTGTTAGTGTCGTGTTTATTTCAGTTATTAATTGTCAGGAAGTACTCTGGGCTCAGTTGACTTGTATTTCATTGCTTTTAGTGAAGAGCAGAGACAAATCACAGAGATAGGAGGCACATTGTCCTATCAAATCACAGAAATTGTAAGAGCTAGTAGTACTTTCTTTTTGTCCATAAGCTGTAAAACTCAGCTGTTGCCTTTCCTCTTAAGCACGTTTCTATAAGAAAATTCAATTGTTAATCTCGTTTAATCAGCCAGTTACAGTTCCATGTAGTCATCTTAAAAGTGGAATATTGTTCTTAGTTTATTCCAAAATTCTGAAGCTGTTTATACTTGCTGCTCTTTACCACATGCATTCCTTCAAGCTCTTGACAAAACAGTTCTTACTTTATAGTAAAAATCACAATTTCATCGTGTGGTGGGACAAGTTCTGTGTAGCAGTTGTGATAGTCTCATGGGGGAAATAAAAAGGCTGAAAGTCTGCTGTAAAATCACCATTTCAGTTTTCTGATTATAAACCACTTGAAAAGTACAGAAATTTTAGCACAGTATTTTCTTTTACTTTTGTTGGTAAACAATTTGTTTTATAAAGTCAAAGTGGATGGTTAGATGTGTATTGCCCTTCTTCTATGATACTATATTTAACAACATTTTTTTTCTGATTAAAAAGTAGATAACATAAGGCAGTGGTGACACTGGATTTAAGCATGGCTGTACTGATACTTGTTCTCTTTCCTGGTATTAGAAGAAAACTCAAAAAAATACCGTGTTTGTTTTCTTAAAAAGAATTGAAGCAACTTCAGCACAGAAGAAATTAATTCAGTATATGCAACACTAGTAAAACTATTATTTCCAATAAAATATAGAATTTTTTCTCAAGTGAGTGGAGTTAATGAAATAAATATGTATGAAGTGTGCAATCAGGCACCAAAACGTGCAAGGTGTGAGGTGCATGCTTCCGCTCAAATTAATGATACTACAACAGTTAAGGAAGCAGGTGTTTTAAACTATACTCCAGCTACACTGCAGATGTCTTTGCCCCAGATTGACTTGGTAAGATTAGAAAAATGATCAGTAATTCAATGTGGCATGTTAAATCCAGTGTGTCAATGCAGGTTGATTGTGCAATTAATATTGGATATCTTTGAGTACTGCAAATGTTTCAGTAACTACATAATAGTTTGCTATATGTAAAGGTGAAAGGATTGTAATAAATGTTGGCAGAGGAAACATATAAATTCAGGATGCTGCTAACCCTGTGTACTTAAAATGTGTGTTTCATCCTGCTATCTAGTTAAGCAAATACAGTGACAAATGAGTTCCTTAACTTTCAGTTTTGTGTGAATGCTGAGGATAAGAAAGAGAAGCCTCCTGTAGAGTGGGGGAAGGAGTGGAAATGTTATTTCACAACACCTGGAGAAGACGTTCCAGGTGCCTCTGTGCCTTCCCTAGGTCCTCCCATAAGCCTCTTATACCTTCTTTTTCTGAAAATAAAGACAGCAAAGCAATGCTCTGCTTTCTCAGTGCTTTGCTTGCCTTGAAGAGAAACAAACTGTGTCTACAGAGTGTTGTATCAGGAGTGGAAATTTGTGTTCTCAAATGTATCCTGGAACTTCTCTTTGAAGATCTGGAATAACATTTAATTACAGGTGTGTTGGAGTAACATCTGTGTTTCATACACACGTGCAGATCCCTGTTGAGGGCAGTTGTGTCCTGTTGAGCACTGAACATTGATTGTGGCTTTTTCCACTCTCTTTCACTCTCCACACTGGGTTGTTCTCTGTCCTCCTTACTTGTATCTGTAGGAAACCACTGCAAAAATCCTGGAAGTTGTGGCTCTTATTTTTCATGTTTGAGCGTTTAATTTTCACCAAAGGCTTTTATTTTTCTTTCCAGTTGCTTTTATATGCTGGTATTGGCAATCAGTGATGTATGCAAACTTAAATGTGAATAGGAAAGTTTTGTCGTTTCAGTAAATTGGTTTGCTTGTAACAAAAAAAACCCTTGGGGAGCATTCTTTCCTCCAGTCTGTGCTTTGGTTTTCTGTGCAGCTTTACAAGTGATCTCTGGGGCTTCCTGTGTGCATCTGGCATGGAATACTTCACCTAGAAAAGGAAAAACTCCATATGCTTGGCTGAAAAGGAGGATAACAATAAACGTCTTGCTGTAGTGAATGAAAACTCTGGAAGGCCAGATTATTCCATAGTAAACAATAGCAACAGTAAAAAATTAGCAATTGTTTTGAAACTTGTGCTGTGCCTAGATTATCTTTTTTCAGTGCAAGTAGAGCTCAACAGTCCCAATGTAGGTGTCAATTTTTCAACCCAACTCTTGTTTTAAACAGAAATTTTAATACTGAGACTGCCCTGCACTGGTCAGAAGATGTCACGGGACTTTAGGAAGTTACAAAAATTCCAAGTTCTTTTGCACAATATTTTAGTAAAAGCACACATGCTGCTTCTTTAGGGCTTTCTCTCTTCATATCTAATATTCCATGAAGATGTTTCCATAAACAATGCACATTTGATTGTCTGAACTTAAGTGACACTTAGGACCTCAAGCAGTTACAGTATGTGTCTACATTAAATAGTGAAAGTAATCCTTTAATTGTAAATAATATGAAAAAACACCTCCCTTCCTACTCAAGTGTTTTTCTTTGTAGTTGTAGTGATATTGAAATACAATATGCATCTAATTAACTTAAAACCAGAAAAGTATGTGAAAAATATTTAGGGCATATATTTCTGCCCTCCCTAATATCAGGATTTGAAAAGAAATCCGGAATGAAAACCCTGTATCGGACTGAAGTTCCTAATTGTCAATTTTAGCCCTCTATAAAATAACAGAGGAGCTTGAGATTTTAGTCTTAATTCCTCAGTTGTTAAACAAGGAGTAATAGAAGTTGTTATAATACTTGCAGAATATTACAGTAATCTTCTGATCTCAGCTTGAAAATAAAGCATCCGCTGTTGTTTCCCACTGGACAATGTTTAACTTTAGTGTAAAGACTCACACATTTCCTGAAAATAATAGTTGAATGTACTACTGCAAAACTGCTCTGTCTGTATATCCTTCCATTTTTCTTTGGCTTCATTTTCCATCTTACCCCTGAAGAAAAGCTATAGACAACTGTAAATTGTTCCTTTCCTTTAAGTTTTCTTTTTCTTTTTTCTTCCTCATTTCAACCCTGCAGGACATGTGAAAAAGCTGTGCCAGTTCTGTGAACTTGTTTCCAAGTTCTCTCCATATCTTGCAAGATACATCTGCTTGTTTAAATTTAGACAAGCAAGGGTAGTTGTTTTTTTTTTGCCTTGAATAGACATAAGATTCAACCCAAGGGGCCTTAAATAGCATTTTGGGTCCTTGGGATCCGTCATAGCACAAATACTTCCTGTTTTATGCCACTGTAGGGTCTTTCTTTTCAGCTTGCTAACAAGAATTTCCTTGCTTCCTTTTTCATTTGAAATTGGCTTAAACTCGCATCTATTGATTTAAATGGAGATTAGTTCTTACATGAACCTCTAGCACTATTGTCATTACTCTTCTATAGTAAAACAACTCTTAATTAGGACTCCAGAGACCAAAACCACTTTAGAGATTATATAGATATATATCTCCATATATAGCTAGATGGCAATTTGCAGTAACCAGAACGTTTTTTTGCAATCATGAGCACTGACTGATGGTGTTACTGTTTGGGTTGACATTCATCTGTTTCACTAATATCAAATTTGCTAAGCTTCTTCTTTCCCACTTGGTAGATTATTTACACAGTAGTTTTATGCACCTTCTCTAGTCATCAGGGTTTTCTGCATGCATCAGAATAGTTTCTTCTCCAATGCTTTGGTGTGATGAGACCTTGTTCTTTCTTTACCCTTAAAAATAAAATGCTATGTATTGTCTATTCCTCTGAGTATTTTAGAGAGAGAAACTTGAGTATTTTTTAAATTTATTTATTTTTAAATTAAGGGATTTCATAACAGAAGGCTTTTGAAAAAGTATTGACAAAAAAGAGCAGGAATTGTATCAATAGCACAAATATCAGGGAAAGGAATGTACCATTTACTTTAATTGATTGAAAACCTGAAATAAAAATTATACAGCATAATTTACAATATAAATGGGAATGTTGCTTTAGACAGAATCTAAACTACTACTTCTATTGCTACCTATTCTAGATAAAAAAGAAATTATATCAGGAACAAGGACAATTAGCTTAAACCTAAGAGAGTTTGGTTCTCCTAAGTGTTTTGCAAGCAAATCACTTTTTTACACTTTTTTCTGCACCCTTCCTAATGCCTATTACTCCTGTGCACTGGTTACAGTGTGACTTTTTAGACTGTGACCTAAAACGTGGCCTTGCAAGAGCAAATGCTCTTCAGACTTGCTCACTTTGGTCAACTCCTCCTGATAAACAGCTTTGAAGTGCTCAGCTGGTGCAAACTGCAGCTCTAGGAGAAGCACTTTGAAGTCATCCTTCTTAATGCTTACCTGGTGTAGCTGACAAATGTGGTGCCAGTTCTGGTGGGGGCTTTAATTTCATGGCAGCCTGACAGGAAACAATTATGTTCATTTTAAGGTAGGAAACAAGAAGGGTATAATCTGAAATCTTACCTACAGTTAGCCAGAGACTTAGACCACCTAGACAACCTCCAATTTGGTTGTGTATTCCACCACGTGCTCCTACTCAAAACTTGGGTCGGGCAGTGGCAGTGGGAAGAATCCAGATATGTATATTAGGCTTTATTAAGCAATTCAAGAGTCACTTCTGCAAGGTCTAGAAGTTCAAACTGTTAATATTTGTTGTTCATTAAGAGTTGATTGAAACAAACTTCATTTCTACACTTGCTCAAAGCACATAAGACCGACTGGGAGTGAAGTAATTAAAGACTCTCTCATAGTTTGAAACTAAGCCACACACACATTACAAACCTGTCTTATCCCACCTTCTCTTCACAAATTCTTGTGTCCTAATACTAGGACATACTAATGTTGTGGGAGTGGATTGTACATCCTCCTTGAAAGGATTGGGAATAAAGCTCCATAGGTCTGTAAGTTATTTAAATACATTAGAAAAAAGGTTAGTAGCAGCAATCTGTGTATGTGATGGTGTCAGAGTCTGCATTGTGGCTTTTTAAGTCAGGAACCTTGAAACTTCATGGTCAGCAGCATCCTCAGAACTGCTTAACAATCAACAGTTCAATCGCTGCCCTCAAGGAGTGAAATCCAGGTGGGATTTTCCAGGATGGGAGGGAGAATGTTTAAATCAAGGTCACGAGTGGCACTCTGTTTTTCTTTCAGAGTAATCCTGGTGTTCCCATAGTTTGTTCCCACATCTGCTGAGTATCAGATATGCCAGAATGATCAGTGGAGTAGATTTAGAGTGTATCAAGCCATTCTGACGTTGTGCTTCAATTGCAAGATGTTGGGTTTGTTTTTATGAATGGGACTCATATTTTTTTATTTCTATTTTATTTATTATTATGCTTAATTTATTATTACACTATCGTTTAACTGTGGTGATATTGTTACTGGAACTTGTGCTAATGTCTCAAGCTTTATTCCTAAGACTCCATCTGGAGTTATTAGTTTCATTTCTGCTTCTTGGACAGCCTTTGCTTTTGCTTTATTGTTGTTTTGAAGGAAAATCACAGAAATAGGTCTCTGTGTTAAAGCTTTACAGTATATAATTACACTTTCAGCACAGGTTTTTTGAGGAATTTCTCTTTTCCGTTTTTCAAAATGATAATTTATTACAGAAATTATGACAAAATTAATATCATTATGAAATGCTTTTTTACATCTTCTCTACAGGGCATGGCTGTTATTCTCTCCTTTCATGATTACTTTTTTTTTCCCTCTATAGCTAAAAAATTGAGAAGTTCTTTTCAGTAAACTATAACTGAATTATTTGCAGATGATATTTTTTCTACTTAGCTGTCTTTTATGAAAAAATAGATATAAAGACAACAATATTCTTACGAAATTATATTTTGTTTTCAGCTTCGTCACCTGAAATTCAAATAAATTTTAAAGCAACAGGTTTACCTCACTTTCAGTTTTATTGTTTTTTTAATTCAGAATGTAAGTACTGTAAAAGCTCTGTCATAAAAATGTATCTTAAACTTCTTGGGAGGGCATATAAATGTACATATTTATCCATGAGTCTTCAGATGTTGTCCAAAATGAAGATTTTTATTGAGACAGTATATTTTTGCCTGTTAGTGTGGAATTCTGATAACTAGTGTAAATCTGATAAGATATTGAAAATTTATTTTTATTTCTATGAAAGAGGTTTCTCTGCTCAATGATTCATTTAGTATGTAAGCAATCAATTGTAGCCATCTTCTGTGTTCTATGTTCTGGTTAAACTGGATTCAAACAAAATACTTTGAATATTTTCTGCTTATATAGTCTTGTGCTTTAAAATGTTACATATTATAATTATTTTTAAAATCTTCTAAAGCTTGATTCACCCCATGGACAATTTGTTAATCAGTAGGGCTGCAGAAGAACCTTGACATCTTAAGGTGTGCAAAAATGCCATTGTGAGCTGACTTTGCTCATAATGCCTTTTCAGAGAGGAAAAATGATTTGGCTGGTTCTTTCTTCTGAGCAGAGAGCACTTTTGGGGGATATATATGTGTTTTTCTTATTCACATGAAGATTTGGTCCATCAGAATGGTCATTCAGAATGACAGATTGAGTAGACTTGCTATATCTGGCCTATAAACTTACTGCTTCTGGTGCTCTGGCTCCTCGTTGGAAAACACATAACTTAAAGGAAATAAAAAACCTTTACAGATTTTCAAGTAAATATGAAGTTGATCTACAGATAAAACCAAAGTCCAGCATTCAGGTCTCCATTATAATTTGCCTTTTTGGGAGAGAGAGAGTGGCCTTGTTTGGAGGGTTTTTCCCTCTGTTGTACCTCCTTCGATAAGTCCATGTAATAACGTAGTTTTCACCCACAACAGAGAGAGAGATGAGACAATCCATGTTTTCCTCTACATCCAAATCAAGTAATTTAGCAACACCAAACTCTAGTGAGCTGGTGTAAGAGGATGCAGAGGAATCTGTTAATCAGCAGCCCTTCCTGTAGCTATGTATTGTTCTTTCCCAGGTTGGTTTCAAGCAGTGCAGAGCCAAAGAGAATTAAACCCCACGTGTTACTCAGTAAGGAATTTCTTGTTTTGAGACATGACTGAGCAGGTGACATTTTGTATTTGTAAAGTCTGAATAACAGATCCTTAGGCATATATTTCAATTTGGATTTTAATGTTTGCAATTGTGGTAATTTGAAATGAGTTTATCTCAGTAGTGTCATTAATTCCCCAGTCAATGTAGTTTAAGCTGAGATAACAGTTCGTGATGACACTGGAATAATAAAAAAGATGTCTTTATGAGTTCAAGAGCTTCTTATTTTCACAAGATCTCATTAGCTTAAAATCTTCTCATTGTCCTAATTTTGACACGCACACACAGAAATTTACTAGAATAAGAATTTCAACAGCATTTTAATTTAATTTGTATTGATCTTCAAGGGGCAAGGTACTTTCTAAGCAAATTTTAATGAGAAGTGGTAAAGTCTGCACAGGAAAGCATATTAGAACATCTTTTATAAATGCTGACTTGTCTTTCTGAGATGTCTTTTGAGATCTTTAGCTTGAAATTTCATAGAAACATAGAATTGTTAGGGTTGGGAGTGGCCTTAAAGATCATCCAGTTCCAACCTCCTGCTGTGGGCAGGAACACTTTCCACTAGACCAGGTTGCTCAGAGCCCGTCCAGCCTGGCTTTGAACACTTCCAGGGATGGGACATCCACAGCTTCTCTGGGCAACCTGTGTCTCCCCACCCTCACAGTAAAGCATTTCTTCCTAAAATCTAATACAAACCTGTCCTCTTAAAATTATGTGGGCTTCAGGTGTCACTGGAATGTGTCACTGCAAGGACTGACCTCACGCTGTGATTTGGAGCTGCGTTTCTGTTGTAATTCATTACAACCTTATTGGAGTTTCCAAAAAGAAAGCCTGAAAGCTCTCTGATCCACTGATTATGATTTCATGTGGGAAGATATTTAATGGCAAAGGGTTTTTTATAATATCAGTCATAGAGAGGCAGCTATGTATTGGTGTTGGAGAGAGGAAATGTGTACGAGGTAGGAAGCCAACCAGGACAATGTGGGGGTGAAGGAAGGAGCAATCAAGTTGGAATTGGAGTGGAGCTGCAGGCTTCATTAATCCAGGAAAGTCTCTTTATCTTTCTGGCTAAAAAGATGTGTTCCTGTACATAATTCAGCGTAAATTATTTCTGTGAGCTCATGGAAATAAATGAAAAAACAGTGAAAATGAGGCACTTTAGTTATACTTCAGATTAAGTTTTATAAGGTTAATCTTGAGTATGAATATGGAGCTGATTTTCTTAAGCTTTCAAGAAGGGAGAGGCAGAATTTGTAGTGGAGTAAATTAGAAAGGGAGTTTAGGAAGACAAAATAAATTTTGGCTGAAAAGAAAATTCATTTTGTTAGGGGCTTTTTGGTTGTGTTTTGGTTTGTTTTTTGTGGGTTTTTTTTGTGGTTTGTTTGATTATTTGTTGGGATTTTGCTTGTTTTGATTTGATTTTTATTTTTTTCACAGTAGTACAGGTGCCATCTGAGTTGGAATGTTTTGTTGAATATAGAGCACTACTCTCTTAATGCATTACAGAGAAGTGCAGGGCAGAAGGAGTAACAACAAGTGACTAACACCTCAAGGAGAACAGAGGATTATTTAGTGCTGGTGCAGTCTGTTTATGGCCAGAAGCCTAGAACTTTTACTCAGTTGGGATAATTATTCAGATACTTTTTGTGAAATTCAGAGCAGGTCCTGCAAGCAAGGTATTTCCATTGAATATCTTCTCAAGTGGTATTTTTAGAGAGATTATTTAAAAGCAATCTGGTAATCCACTCACTCCTGATTTAAGAGTCAGTCCATAGACTGTGAAACAGCTCCCTTAAGCCTCTCATATTTTACTTTTTTTTCTTTAATCTGGCTAGCTGTTAATACAAAGTACTGCAGGAAAGCCTGGATCATCTGGATGGTTTTATTATAGGTCAGCTCTTTGTGCAGCCAAAGCTCACAACCTTTATCTTCATAATGGAGAAATATACGATCTTATTTCAAAGTATTAATGGGGAAAAAAAGGATATCTGAAGGAAGCCATTAACCTCTGTTAACATAGTGCTGGATTGGCAAAATGTTTTCCACTGTTTATCTTAGGCTCCTTTAATTTTTGAAAAGGACAGATTTTTGGAATATGATGTGTACTCCTTACTAATCAATATATATCCTGAAGTATAAGCACCTTTTTTGGTTTTCTTTCTTGGACTTCTGGATATGTGTCTTTTATGTTTGTGTTTTTTCTAAGACTGGGGGAATATGCATATATGACTTTTAAAAAAAACAAGCTTTGTACAGACTGAGTTTTTGTTCTTATGTTCATTTATGTTCCTGATTTGTTATTTGTTGCAGTTCCTAATGGCTGCCACCATTTTAGCAGGAGAGGAATTGCAGATAATATTGCTTGAAGGGAGAAGTGCAGAAATCTGAACATAAATGGACTTTCATAAATCAAATTTTTTCTTTCATTTAATGTAACATAGTGAAAGTGCTAGTTATTTATAGATACCGTGTGAATGTATATTCTATTTTCTATACGTCTTCACTTATGTTACTGTGGTTTTTATCTCCTTGTCTATTATTTAGCTGTACTTAGGCAGCTTCTATGTATTATCTTTTTGAATATGCTAATAGTTCATTCTTTAAATCTATTTTTCAATATATTTTTAAAGTAATGGAGGTGCTATTTGGGATAATTCTTATTCCTGCCTGCAGGTGCTTTTCGGTCAAAGAAATACACAGTTAAGCCAGATCAGTCTCCAAGTTAGGTTTTATTTCTGACACTGTCACAAAGATTTCTACTCCCCTTCCCATTCCCAAGTTTTATCCTGAGTTTTAGAAGCGATGCTATAAAATGTGCAATGCCTTTTTATGTCGAATTTAACATGAAGGGTGGAGAGCACAAGTTTTGTGAGGAGCAGCTGAGGGACCTGGGAGTGTTTAGCCTGGAGAAAAGGAGGCTCAGGGGGACCCTTATTGCTCCTTACAATAACATGGATGGAGGTTGGAGCCAGGTGGAGTTTGGCCTCTTTTTCCCCGGTAACAAACAATAGGATAAGAGGAATTGGCCTCAAGTTATGCCAAGGGAGGTTTAGATTGGATATTAAGAAAAATGTCTTCACTGAAACGTTGGTCAGGCATTGGAACAGGCTGCCCAGGGCAGTGGGGGAGTCACCATCCCTGGGGGTGTTTAAAAGATGTGTAGATGTGGCTCTTGGAGACTTGGTTTAGTGGTGGACTCTGCAGACAACCTTAATGATATTATGACTGTTCAAACTCCATAAGTTGATAAATATGCCAGAATACTGACATTAATTTCAATAGATGTAAAGAAAACTTGCCTTATTTGTACAGACTTCTCCAGTGTGTTAAATTTATTGTTCTGTTTGGAGGAGGAGGGGTGGGGGGGGAAATCAATATTGCACCAAGCTCGTTACACTGCTGACTGTGACTAGCCTTAGAAATATAGTAGCTATATATTAATATCCTGCTTTCCTATGTGTAGGATGGAATGGGGAGTCTTGACTGAAAATAAAGCATTCATTTAAAATAGTCTTCATTTTCTGGAGTTCAGCCTAGACATAGTTGAAGTTTCCAGAAAATTTATGAAAGTCCCTTTTTGTATTTACTAGTTGTTTTTATATTTGTAGTCCAGAAAGACTGTATTTTTAGGTTTTTATTGCCTGCATAGAAGGCTATTGCTTGGTTTGTGCACTGCACATAAGAATACAGAACTAAGTCCATTGCTTGTCTCTGAAAACTTAAATCCAGGAAGAGGCCTGTAGAAATAAATAAAATTTATCTTAGTAAATGAGCTGTCTACACGTTATATTCTCTGGGAAAGCTTTTGATTTGTATTGTTTTCTGTGATATGAAAATGTTGAGAACGCTTGAGAGGCACTCTAGAACAAGGGATAGAAAACAGTTCGAGGGGTGAGTGAAGGTTTATGTTCCACTCCTCGGTGCCTAAATGTAAATGTGGCAATGTTTGTGCTAGGACTTTGTACTGAGGAAAGCCTGTAGAAAGCAACAGCAGCTATATTTGGGGTCAAAGTTGTAGTGTATCTTTCTGTAAGAAGACTTTACTCATCTCCTGGTTTCTAGAGGGACGATGTGAGATACCAAGAGATGGTGCCCAGGGATGTGAGAAGTTTTCACCGGTCTCACATTACAGCCCTATCTCTCTGTTCCTCCTTCCTGCTCTTACCACGAGCTATCAGGTTTTCCAAGGATATGTTGTTTTCTGACAAGAAAACATTCCCATTTAGATCTAAATAAGAAAACAAGTAGTGAAATAAGCTACCACCCTAGTGTGGCTGTGTAAAGGAATGAAATGGAACAAACCAGAATGAGTAATGACACTGGCAAATCATTTTTTGCAGATAAAGGTGTAATTTTACTTATTTCAGAGGATTCTTTTCCCCTTTTTTATTATAGATGATCCATGTAAAGCATTTATCAGTTGAGCAAGTTTATTTTTTTAAAGAAAAAACCCACAAAGGAATAAAAAAAATCATTACTGAGAAATATTGCATATGCCAGATTCAAAATGTCTTTGTGCAAGTAATCTCTGATGGTTTTTTTGTCTCTGTTTTGTGTTTTGCTTTTTTTTTGTCACTTTGAATTTCCATACAGCATTGCTGGAGGGGGAGAGGAGAAATCATCTCATTGTTTGTACATATTTAGCTTTACTCAAACAGTTGTAACACAGTGATTTTCAGACATTGAAGCAGTTTTGGGGTGATTTTTTTTTTTCTGAGATCAAAGTTTACTTTTTCCCTTAACAGAGAAGTTTTGTCTTAGAGGCACAAAAAGCCTAATAGAGTTGCAGTACATTTTCAGCTTAGGCCCTGAGAAAGCTGTGTCACTTCTTTGTATACAGTGAAATGACAGCATGAAGCGTAGCACTTTGAATACATGCACATCCCAGTGAAATGAAGTGGTATTTTTGGAAGTAATATTTTTAAAAAATTAATGAATGCGTGCATACAGAATAAATTCCAGCAGTAGTGTGAAACTTTGGGGTAGGGAAAGCAGAAATACACATGCTCTTGGTAAAAAATATGCTCTTAGTAAAAAAAGTTGCTCAAGGAAAAAAGTTGGAGGTGGCTACTTGAATGAGATTGGTCATATTATTTTATACACTAATCCAGAAGTATTTGTTTCAAAACCTGAAAAACAAATTAAAATTTTATCATGTTTTTAAGCAGCCATAATGTAACCTAGAAATAATTTCAACTCTGATTCTCATTTATCAGTGTAAGTTTATTTTGAGTCTATCAACTTGGTGTCACAAGAGAAATCTAAAATTATTGGTTATGTCTTGAAAGGCATAAAGGCTCACAGCTTTGTTATGCCTTCAGCTGATTCAGGTCTTAGGGCTAATTTGAATATGTTTTGGGTATAAGATGAATATTTACCTCTATGTATATAACAAATTGTTGAATTTCAAAGCCAGAAGGGATAGCTCTAATCTGCAAATAAAAAGGCATGAGATAATGGAATGTGAAGGGAGGGGATAGCTCATGGTGAACCTCTGTTTCTTGAAGTTGAATCTCAAAGGTTCAGAGTTCTATACCATTAGTTTTCAACTCTTTACTTGTTTCCTAAACTCCTTTAAAAGTGATTTGAAAAAAAAAACACAAACAAACATGAGTGTGAAGACAGATAAGCAATCTGGGAACAACTCTAGGCAAAATTTAGCATTCTGATCTATGAAGATACTTGTTCAGAGTCATCCCTTCCCCAGCTGTCACAAGAACACACCATCCAAAATGCAGCTTTTCCTGACAGCCACACCATGGGGCCAGGAGGAAAGAACTCCTAATCTCTTCCCAGTGAAGCCCCCCAGGAGGAGTTGGTTAGATTCCTTTTTTTATTACAAAATCATGCTTGACTTGTTCTCAAATTCAGGAAGTAAACTGGAGTTGTAAAACCCCATATTTTTCTGGTTTTTTTGTGTATATGCCAGTCACTTTAGGCAAGTCACTTTGGTCGCCCTTAGTGTCTCAGTCACTCCACCTGACTTTGAACTCTGAGACCATCTTCCTGGCAACATAAGTGCAGCAAAACATGTGGTTTCTGCTCTCCTGTTGGCTTTGGGTGAGGAAAAACATGCTGAGCAATGTCTCCCTTCATAAAAGCTGGTGGCACAAAGCAATGTGGTAAATTCAACAGGTTATTTAGAGGAAGCTCTTAGCCATTTTTTACCTCTTCTGAGGCTCTCATAAATTTAAAAAAAGAAAAAAAAAAAAAAGAAGCCAAAAACCATCACCACTGGTTTGAAGTCTAGCAGGTGTCTTCTGCTGCTCTTTGTGAACCCATGCTGCTTGGCTCATATTCCTTATACTAGCATTCTTAATGCATGGGGTGATGTGTATCTGGAGTTACATATGTAATGTACCATCATCAGGAAATGCTGGAGTGCAGTAGGGTATCTGGGATTCCCCAGTCATTGGAACAATTTTCCGTACTAAACCCTGAAAGTTGGTGGATGAGGTAGATGGCTGGCAGAAGCTCTGCCTGATGACACTCTGAGTACCTCTTAAAAGCCTATGATCAAATGACCCGTTATTGGGGAGCAAATGGCCAAAATCTTTTCTCTAGTCTTTCTTGCTCTGGTCAGAATTATTAACTGAAGGAAGGGGAGTGAACTAATGCCACTTAAGCCAGAGCATACTGTGGCTCTTCTGATGTCTCTTAAAGCAGTTTTTGTAAGGCATGTCCTGTTCAGAAGTACAAGGGAAGGAGAGTGTGAAGGATTAACTAAACATGCAGAAAGGGCACTTTCTGCCACAATTGATTTTTGAAAGGCTGTGGTAATGTTCAGTTAGTCGTTTGTTTCCCTGTTATGTTTTCAATTTCAACCAACAATTTCTTTTCACCCAGTTCTCCCAGTATTGTGATTTACTTTTTCTGGTCTCCCCACGTACCAAAAAACAACAAGAAAGACAAAGGCCTCACTGGACAACTGTGCTCAGATCTTACAGATTTCAGATTTTGGTGGTTATTTTATAACTCACCTGCTACTTGCAGCAAAAGTGGCATCAGTATCAATTCTTTAAGTCCTTTTTTTTTATCTGAGGAACAATATTTTGCTTCAGCTTCCAAACCTGCTGACTGCTGGGCTATATCTGTACCTGCTAATTTTTTTTCCTCTTTATCTTGCCCTGTATTTTCGTTTTTTCTTTCACCCAGTTATGTTGACACTAGTGTAATGTCCAGGTGAGTCAAGACTATCATCACAATGTGAATCCAGCCCATTTGTTCATCAATCTGCTTGTCAGGGTCTCCATAGCCTTTGCTGTAGTTGCAGTCTCCACATGCCCACTCAGACTGGAAGCACCTTCCTCAATTACCCAAACAGAGACCTGCTAAGTTGCTAAGTCTACATCATACAAAACCATTTGGTTTTGGGTTTTACTTTCATAGCCTAAAAATGATGGCATCAGAAATTTTCGATGTCTGGCTAATTGTAGATTAGTATTAGAAGGGGATGCTCTTCAGAGGCTGGTTCTAACTTACAGCCTTTCTTTATCCTACTCTGGTGTTGTAAACTGTCATAAAAATATTTCAATAATTTACAAGCATTATATTGTTATGATATTTTAACTTTTCCTTTGTTTGTGTGCTCTGAGATGTGACTAGATGGCTCAAGGATTAGGTTTAAGCTGCTTAGAAATCAAATTTTGTAACACTTTCTTTCATACAAGACATGTATGCATAATGTCCACATGATGCAATTGCAAATCTAGGAGCAGTGAGCATTCCAAGACTTAAGTATTTTTGTGGAAGTAGCACATCTCAATGATTTTAAATGGGTTCTGATTTTTAACATTCACCCTCTTGATAGACATATATAATGTCTTGCAGAAAGTTCAGAATAACTCTTTGGAAACTGTATGAGATTTGGCCCCTATTCTAGTAAGAGGGAAAGAGAGAACACCAGGAGAGTAACTGCCTTGAACAGGTCAGAATTACATCATCAGGGGTTTTTCTCATTAATACACAACTTTTGTGCATCTTCATTAGTAGATCTCATTTACAGATAAACAAGACATTTCAATGCAAATTATTTATTTTCTACCTCAGGACCAAATAGTCAATTCCTTAGTTCAATAAATGGGCTGATAGTCATCAGTACTTCAGTTGATTGTCAGGCAGATGAGACTCTTCTTAAAACCTGTCCCTTTTTTAGCATGCAAAAGGCCCAAAGACCCTGACTCCTGATCTCTAACTGAAAAACTCTGAAAAAAACCAAACTTAGAAGCTTCAATATCCATTTCCACATAGAAAACCCAACCAAACAAAAATCCCACCAACAATACAAATAATCTTGCCTCAGACATCCTCGTTATGATTGACTCTAATGAGCAGAGATCTTGCTACAGATTGTGCTGTCACTATACGATTATCATGCTAGCACTCTGGAAATATGCTAAAACTAATAAACATCACTTTAAAAAATCGCTTTCAAGTGTCTGGTTAGAGGCGTACATAAACTACTCGTCACCTTTCATTTCTTATGTAAGAGTATCTTAAAAAAGAAAATCCCCCACAAAACAAAGCAAAAAAAAAAAAAAAAAAACCAAACCCCGAAGCTAAAAGTTGAAGGGAAGAAAACAAAAGACTCTAGAAAAATGAATGCAAAAAGTACTAAATTGATGGGGGATGTTCTTCTGATACACACACTAATTATGTTTATGGCAGCATAAATATTGACCATCCACTGAGGATACTGCTTTTGAAACACACTGCAAAGCAGCAGTCTTGTTCTTTGGAATATCACTATATTTCAAAGCTTAATTTTTTTTCAAGATTAAGATGAAAAGTAGAATTTTTGTGAGAGGAAAAAATCAGGAAATTATTTCCTCTTGGTAGAGTTTAAACTGGTTATGGTACTTGCTTCATGTATTTATTTACTACTAAGCAGACGGAAAATTAGTCATAATGTAAATGTACTGTTTAGTTTGGCACAAGACAAATGAGAATTTGAAACCTTTCAGTCTCTGTGACTGGTAGGGTAGTTCAGTCCTGTCCTAAACTCAGCAAGGGCCTCTACTCCTTCTGATGCAGCATCTTGACGTTTTCATAAACACAGTTTTCCAGTTTCTGCTGGATCTGATTCTGCCTCTACTTTCTCCTTTTCTCCAACTCTGTTGTTGTTTTAAATCACTCCAGTCACACAAATTAGCCATCAGCTCAAGCGTGGGTATCTGGGTGCCATTTTGGGCCTTTTTACCTCTTGCAGTTCATGCAGTGTATTGATGTCAGACAATAATTTAGTACGAGCATTTGAAAGTGGCAGGATGAGGTGTTTGGTTTTATTTGTTGCCCACAGTGTCCTTTGTCTACTCATAAGAGGATTCATGTAAAGAATTTTATTTCCTGTAGCACATTTACTTTAATAACTGTGTAGAAAACAGATTAGTTAACTGATCTATCTCAGGATTATTTCAAACTATTAACAAAGTGTATGACTCTCAAAATGTAGATTTTGTGTTTTGCTTTTCCCCAGCATGTTTGAATTTTACAGATGGCTAATATTTCATTCATCCCTCAGCAGCAGCCCTGACGCAAAGGGGATAGTTGGCCAATCTTTTCCAGTGTCAGTTGTTGGCATTTATTTTCATCTGCTGTCTAAAGACAAAAACAACCACACAAACTGCAAACAAAAATAACCCCTAACCAACAACAAACTAACCTGATCTAACCTTGAATCCTCAGTACGTGATTATTCAGCATCAGTCTTGAACATTTTTTTGCTGCAAGGTAGGAGTACAATGAAAATTTAAATGTTTTCCTGCTAAGTAGTGGAACTGAAGTAACTGTAGAGAGAAAATGCGTGGCTGAACAGTAAGAAGTCTGTGCTGTGCTTTTTATCAGCTCACTGAGGCAAGTCTATTTCTCGAAACAAATTATTTGAGGACATTCTGTAAGAGAAACCTGACTTTAAAATGCTTGCAACTCTTCTCATTCTGTAAGGCTTTCTGTATTCTGAAACATTGCTAATATGCAATTCTGGGTCACAGCACTTGCCTTTCTCCTTAATGAGCAGTTTGGGTTGACTGACCAAACACTCCATGCATTATGCTGGTGGGATGCTGTCAAACTCCATAATAATTGAGCACTTTGGAAAAAAACATCTCTATCTTACCCATCTCTATTTTCTGAACAGGATGTAATTGGAAGATGTGTTTATGGTCAAAAACTTCTTTGCCATATGTTACCATGATTTTTAATTGCTGAATAAGGAACCTGGAAGGATTTTAATTTAGATGTTTTCTTATAAAATATGATGTGTGGCTTATTTCAGAATCATTTTACTGTTTTTTCACACTTCAGTGTGGTGAAATTCTCTGCTAACACTCAAGATGCATGAGAGTTCTCTAAACTGATATCACAATTTGTATTCCTTTTCTTTCTGTAAACTTTTATTTTGACATTAGGATATTGAATTTTATTTTCCATACTGATTTCTGCATTTTTTTGTTGTTGTTTTGTGCAAGGACTCCCAGAAGGCCTTTAAGCTTTACAAATTATCTCGGAGATAAGTCTTGGAGACTAAACTATGTCCAGACCTTTACACAGGGTTTATATTCACTCACAACAGCTCAGATCATTATACATTCACCAGAACTGTGCTGGATGTAAAGTGTGTGGGCTATTTAAGCACTGAAAGTTCATGTGCCTTTCAGCTGGAACCTCACACAAATATATCAGATTGTGCTGTTGCTCTTTCTTCAGTTCTCTGCATAACTTTCCCATTTGTTCCCTATCTCAAAGCAAAGTGTAGTGTTGGGACATGTCATACAATGCATGTCTGAGAACATGCTCACAGATGGGCATCTCTGACTCCAGGATTACTAAACAGGTGAAGCAGATCTTTGTACAAACAGATATCAATAAAATGCCATCAGAGAACAAGAAATAAGCTCCTCAGGTAAGGGCTGTTGCAGCCCTGCAACCTTGTGTTTGAAGTGCAAGCCATGATCCAGCCTGGCTGCCCTCATAAATCTAGAGAATGTCCATTTGAAAAGAACAGTGATAACCTACTATCATGAACTACTACCTTCTATATATTTTCACAAAGAGATTGAGGAGTGAGCAGACAGGTTGCACAACTCAACTTGGAAGTGTGCTGCTGAAAAATGTGTGGATAGCGTGGTCTCTGTAGTGAAGTCTCCTGTAGGGAGAATATTACACGCTGGAATCATTCCAAAATAGGACTAGCTCACATGCAATACACCTGGCTCTGTAGCTGTTTCTCTGCTTGATTTTACCATTTTTTTATTTGTTCCAGCTAATTCTTAGGCAAATATCCTTGCATATCTAATGTATGGCTCCAGTTAGACGTTAGTTACACCTAAGATTTCAGCTGTTGTGTAGAGTTGTGTTTAGAAATAAAAATAAACCATTTAATTACCTTTTCCCTTTATGTTTATATATATTTGTCTATATGCAAGTTCATAGTGGTGAGACGTGACAGTAACAGTTTGCTTTGAAACAGTGCCAAGTCCTGCAGACAGAATACTGGTTGTTCCTTCAAAATTCACAAATCACATACGGAACATTCAGAAAACAACTCCATTTCCTTAATTGCAGTAAAACACATTTTATATGGGAGCTTAGAAATACCATTGATTGGTTTTCTGCATCAGAGGAATTTCACACTGACAGCCACAGCTTTGAGACTCGGCACATCAAGGGCAGGTGTCTGGACTCTTTAAGAACTGTGCCACCGTGCCCAGGTACCACTTGCTTCAGGTGCTGTGGTGGCTGTCTGAAGCTTTCCATTTCTTTGAGGAAAAGCCAGTATGATTCTGTGCCTTTTCAAAGACTTTTACAGTAAATGCATCATTCTGGTTTTGAAAACAATGAGTGTCTGGATTCACTGGAAACGACGGCAAATGAGAGATGGTTAAAACCGTGAAGGTCTTAAGATGTTTTTTAAAGCAGATGTGTTTAGGAAGTTTATAAATAGATTCTCAGCATGGCAGGGTCAAGTCAGCCTCAGATGGAGAGCAGGAGGCAGCTGGCAGAAAGAAGCTTTAATGTATTCTCAAAGCAGTGATATGTGAGTCTAGGAAGAATCTTGGGAACGTACTACTATGAGGTCATTAGGTAAGAAGAGGTTTAGAGCTGTAACCAGAGGTGTACTCTGTTGGCTGATTTGTACTCTTTCCAGAAAACAAGACTTTTTAGTTCTTTTGTTTGTTTGTTTTTTTTTCTTCCTACTTTGGCATAAAGATGACCTGTCTGATGTTTAGATAGTAGTATAAGTTTTAAATCAGGGGTTTTTTCTGCCTTTTTTTTTTTTTCTTGTTGCATCAACTCTGTATATGAAGTGTGTGTTATGTAGATATAAATATTTGTAGTGCATATAATTATATAAAAGAAAGAAGCCATTTGCTGATGGACCCTGTGTGCATTTGAGTAGTGCCTGAAGACAAGAGAGTTGATGCTCTCTGACTTGTTTTCACCTTTGTGAGGGTTGAGGTGACAATACCATATGCAAAAAGAAGTAAAGAAATTACTAAATATCTTTTGGGTATGACTTCTGCCTTATGCAAATGCGCTTTACTACTTCCCTGTCTTTCCCCCACCCCAGATAAGACTGTCTAATTTAACCATTGTCTTTCTGATGCTCTACTTTATCTTATGCTGCTTCCCTCTTCTTCGTCCCCATGTCTCTCTTTTCCTTCCGATTACTTTTCCACAAACCTGCAAGGCTTCTCACAGTCCCTCTCCTTCTGTTTTGCGTACTAACATTTACTCTAGAATGCCTTTTCTTTTCCCCCACTACTTTTTAAGAAGTTTTTCCCAAACTTTAGCATAAAATTTTCTTATTTTGTGTTGTTAACAAACTCATAGTTATTTAAGTAAATAGATTTACCCCCATAGCAAAAAGAGAATATTACTGAACTTTTTTTTAAATTTATTTCTTTACTTGGAAAGCTTTAACTTTCCTATGCATCAGGTATTATTTAAGTGGAATTTTTCTTCAGTTTACATTTCCCTTCTCGATCCTTTATGTGCTCTTTCAAAATTGGACAATGAAATTCTGTACTTACTGACACCAGTAAGTAAATTGCTATTTATTAAATATCCTTCTTTGTGTGATCTCTCTCTTCCTCCAGTCTGGTCCTACACTCACTTTTCAAATCCTTTAACCTGTTAGCTGTGGTACCAGTCAATACCCAGAAATGCATGCACCACATTTAGCTAAATTTCTTTGACTGCATCTTCTGTTCAAGAAAGTTTCTTGACGTAGGTTTTGTATGTTTTTGTTGAATTTTGGTTTTGTTGTTTTTATTTATTTAAACTTCTGCAATGTGTTGTGCAATATTTCTGCTCTTAAATATTTTAGCAAGCTCTTGGAAGTGGTTACCTAAATAATGTATACTGTGTGGGTACACAGAGCCTGGTGGAAATGCCACAGTATCAAAGTCAGTCTCTTGTTTTTACCAGCAAAATGGGAACCGACCAGTTCAGTGTAAAAGCACCACAAATAATTTAATTGCTACATTTTTTTTTTTTAAATACTGTACGAGGGCATGGAGTAAATTTTAAATCTGAAATATTGTATTTTACACTAGGAGAGGGGTGCTGAAATGTAAACTTTCAGGACTGAAAGTTTCTAAGAGTAAATGAATAAAATAATCATCCTCTCAGAGTCCCCTCTAGTTTAGGTAACTTCTCATGGTAGTCTTTTTTTCTTGTATGAATTGCAGGAACTCTTGAGCTCTGCTCAGTAAAACATTCAAGAGAAAACATTCATCTGCCCTTAGGAACTAAATACCACTGTCAGTACTATTGCATTGAATACTCTTATATTTTATTTATCTGGAGTTATTTATTCCAGATAATTATTTTTTTTTCTGTAGATCACAGAATATGCTGAGTTGAAAGGGATCCACAAGGATCACTGAGTCCAGCTCTTAGCCCTGCATACAAGCATGTTGGCATAACCATCATATACTCTGCTTTTGATGAAAAATAAAGTAAATCATAGCAAGCAATGCCATGGCCTGTCCACTATGCCTGTGCCTGGCTACTCCTCTATATAAGAAAGCGTCTCAGCCATCCAGCCTTTCTTGATATAGGTTCACAGTTGGTTCTTCGGAGCAGAACTGCTGTTTTCTTGTTACTTGGTTTGGGGATTTTCTCTGTAATTAATCTGAAAAAAGAGAGTTGTAGATTTGAAATATGAGAACTAAACAGTGCCATTTAGTATGGCTGGAATTTTTGTTGGAACGAGTGGGAAATTATCTCTTTTAAGAGCTTGGAACCCTTTTATCAATGTTATAAAATTGGTATGGTACAAAAACTCCTAACTTTTAAATATCAGTAGGAAATGAGTGAAGACAGACCAAACTTGATAGGAAGTGGGAATAGGAGGGAAACAATTCAGACATTCCAGTGGAATTCCTCAGGATTTCATTCTGTAGCTGGTCCGGTTCTTCTTTATGCAGGAATTACAATAGATTTTTTTCCCTGAATTGATTTTGTTAGTCTTTGCTGACCCAATACGTCATTGAATACCGGTGGTAGAGGATTAAAAGAAAATATGAATGTCTTCATGTCATCTAACCCAACTGTTTGGGGAGGAGTGCATTTGGAATTTCACTCTGTTTTAATTTTGCATGGATTACAAGACTAAATGAATGCTGGCAATGAAGCTCGTTCTCTCATCACTTGAAGGCAGTATAGTGTTTCTTTTTTGGTTTTGGTAGTAATGAATGTTAAGAAGATTTGGTACAAATATGAGTAAATACAGAGTATCAGAATCACTTCATACCCAAGAGCTTCTTAACTAGAGAAAATGAGGATTCATTGTTTGAAGTGTTTATTTTTTGAAATAACAATGAATATCACATGCTATCTCAATCTGATTTACATTGATTCTATTTATAGTCTGCAGGTTGTTGCACTGTCATCGTTGTTCACAAAGGCAGTGAAGTTAAATTCAAATCAGTTACAACTCCTGGATAATTATCTGGCTGCTCTAAATTGCTGTAACTCCACACACTTTGATAGATCTACTTTAAGGCAGAACTGTTGAAATTTTTTCCCAATCTCCAGTTCATCAGCTTTAAATAGGATCTTGTTATAGTGTTTTATATCGTTTAATAACTTGTTCAGCCTTGTACACCTAATTAACTTCTTACCTTTGTTGTATCAAAAAAGCTACTTGTCTTAACTGCTTTTAAAGTATTTAGTGTCATACGTAATTCAAAATACAAACAATCCAAAATAACAGGCGTTTCTTGATACTGCCTGCTCCATCTTTTAAATACCCCTTCAGCTCTGCTTAGCCTGAATCTTTGAGGGTTGCTAATAAAGATGTCTAAACAAGAAAGATCAAGAAAACTTGAATGACCTGTGGGGCACAACTTCAAAGGAATCAGCAGCAGTGTAACTGCTTTGTGGTGTAAATGCGTTTCTAGCCTAATAAACAAGCATGATATAAATTCTCATTATGGTAATAGGTAGTCAATTTATTTGTTGGAATTATGATCTTGAAATCTTTTACATAGTAAGGTTGTCCAGTATGTGCAATATGCAGGAAATAGCAATCTTGAATTAATTCCTAAATAAAATTAGTATACCTTGTACTGCAAGGAGTTTTCTTTGTTTTGTTTCTCTAATCAAAATTTTAGTTAATTTCAGCTTCGTTCTCGATTCCTCCCTCCCCGTTAGTTCCATTGTCTTGATTTGCATCATTTGTGGCAGCTGGCTTCTTGTCAATCTGTAGTTTGAACCTTTACATCAAACAGTAAATTAATTAGAGGAAAAGAAATCCCAGTAGAACTTCTGTGCTTAGAAGCTTTCACAGGAACGGAAGTGGAATGTGGGGAAGGACACAGAACACGCTTCACAGGTACCACAATAAGTTGTCTCCAGAAGTAAGTGCTGGTCACTTCCCTCCCCTAGTGCCTCCTGTAATTTGTTATAAACTTAAACTAGGAAAAAAAACCAAACAAACAAACAAAAAAAGAGAGGTATCAGATGTGGTTGGTTTTTTTTTTTTGCATCTCAAGTGCAGAATCATCTTGGGAGTTGATTGGTAGGCCTGCTACATCCTGAATGTTAGTTCCTTTTCCCTATACCACAGTTAAAAATGTAACCAAAATAGCCTGCTTGATTTCATTCAGTTATGATTTATGGACCTCTAGTTTTCTTTCTATAAAGAGAAATCAAAAGGCCCTCTGAAAATCAAGCAATTTGTACAAGAGTCTCATAAGTCTATTGTGCAGAAGTTGTGCTTTAAACACTGTCAAAGGTGTGCAGTGTTTAGACCCTCACCATGCTTTTCTGACAGCAGTACTTTAGTCCTCTCTCAAGTTGCTGCACTGTGCTAATTTCCCTTTTTTGATTCATAACCATTAGTGATAGTTAGGACATTAAGGTTGCTTTTTGTGTTTCTCTGCACTTGTATTGTTTTTGTTTGTGTTTTTTTTTTTTTTAAAAAAAACAAGGCAACAAAACACAGCACTGGAACACCACTAGTTACTGTGGTGGGGAAACAGGCAAAGCCAGTGGAGGAAGTATGCTCTACTTACAGTGAAATAATCTATGGAAATTACGAGCTAGTTCAGTCTAATTTATTTGCTGTCTTCTATTGTTTATTTCCCCAATTTTTTTTTCTTGAACAAATAGGTGTGATTTTCTTGGCTGTTGTTTCAAGATATGTATCATTTCTGACTTTCTGATGTTTTTTTTTTCTGTCTTTACTTGAGCTGTCTCATGTAGTCTATCTTTTCAGTAGTGTGCAGATCACGAAAGAAGGTAATACCTTGCCCAGCTCTTCAGAGAATATTGAATTTGCTTAGATACAGTGTCTATTTTGTAGCAATATCTTTCCTCATTTTCCAAACCGTATTGTTAGCACAGTTTAAGAGCTCAGTCCAGCATTGTTCCAAGGTCATTTTGAAAATCCTGCTGTGGTTCTGATTCTTTTATATTTGTCTCCAGTTTTGAGCTGAATATGAAATTTAGTGGTTTAGCTTTTGAATAGGAAATTTAATTTACAACTTATCAGCCCGTTTACAAAGCGGATGCCACTCTGAAGGATTCTCCTAAATATATATGAGGCTTTCCTCTTTTGTTCTCTGTTCATTTCTTTGTTCCCATGAAGCATGTAATCACACCAAAATCACTTCAGAAATGTAAGGCCATCGTTGTCACTGCTCCAGGCCTTCTAGGCAGTGCAGGCTGGGTGAGAATTCACATGCAGGGTATCCACCCAGGAAACTCTTGCCTTCTCCCGGCATCTCTGCCTTTTGTCGGTCCACAAACCTCCAGTTCAGTGGCAAAACTTGAGTCACAGCTTGCAGAAATGTTTTTTCCATGCCTATTTCCTGGTACGCTTTTACTGTCTCTGTTTTGTGGTGACGAGGGGTTGTGTAATCTCCAAAAGGGTCCTCATGAACCAACTGTCGTAGGTTTTGAAGTGTGTGTTTAACTTTCAAGGTACTTGACATATTTTGATCCTGTGTAAAATGAGTAGTCCAAAATTACTGAGTCTACTAGGCAGTGGGTTACAGCATGAGTTAGAATCATCAAATCCATCTGAATTTATCTCAGATTTAATAATGATAATGTATAAATCAAGAAAACTTTGGATGGATACATGAAAATCTCTAAAATACTGAGTCCCAAATGAGATCTTGCTGGGAATCCTTAGCTGAGATCTGCTTTGGAGGTTCTATGTAAGATCTTGATTAAATGACAACCTTTTACCTTCTTTTTTTAAAGGAGTGTGATTCAAGTCTGAACAAGCATCCTTTATCCCAACCTGAAATGTGTCTCTGGTGCTCCTGACACTGTGTTATGTTTGGAAAAGGAGCTGCCCTTGAAAGGTTGCTGAATTGACACGTACAGCTGGATCCCCAAATTGTCACACCCCTTAAGTCACTGGTTTTCAGAATCAAATACTCAATGCATCATCATAAAGCATTGTGCTTTACTGTCTGCTATCTAGGCTGCTGCTTCAACTGGAATGTCTCCTTGAATTTTTCTAGAAAGCCAGGAACTGAGATTCAAGTCATCTTTTTCAATACTTTTTATTTCACAAAAAAAAAACATAATTAAAGTATTTATAGCCAAGATAAAAAGTCCAGAAAAGGTGGTCAAAGTGCATGCAACTGGTCTTTTGATTGTTTGGAGTTTAATTGGTGAAGTGGGAGGTTCCTCTCTCTATGGTTATGTGAATGGTAGCTCTGATTTCACAGAATCACAGTTGGAAGGGATCACAGTGGGTCATCTGGTCCAACCTCCTTGCTCAAGCAGGGTCATCCCAGAGCACATGGCACAGGTTTTCATCCAGATGGTTCCTGAATATCTCCAGCAAAGGAGGCTCCACACCCTCTCTGGGCAATCTGTTCCACTGAGTGGTCACCTGCACAGTCAAAAGAAGTTCTTCCTCACGTTCAGGTGAAACTTCCTGTGCATCCGTCTCTGCCCATTATCTCTCATTCTGTTGCTTGTTGCCACCATGCAGAGCTTTATCCGTCCTCTGGTCACTCTCCCTTCAGATGCTGATGAACACTGATGAGGTCCCTTCTCAGTCATCTCTTCTTGAGATGAACAGGCCCAGCTCTCTCAGCCTTTCCCCGTGATAGAGGTGCTTCAGTCACTTAATGATCTTTGTTGCCCTCCACTGGACCTGCTCCAGGAGCTCCATGTCTTTCTTGTGCTCAGGAGCCCAGAAATGGACTCTAAACCAGCAGATTTTTACTATTGAAGTGATGGGTTTAGGTTTAGGTTTCTTAGTGACTGTAACATTTGTATCCCAGGTGACTGAATTTGTCTTCTCTTTATTGAGGGATGGGAATGGGAAACTTTTAAACGTGGCATGATAGCATGGAATTCATAATTTATTCATTACTTTTTCCTTCCCCTGGAGTCCTCTGGCCAAAACAAACCTGCTAACAAGTGTGGACGTTCTGAGAGACATATTAATAATAAAATTATCGGTTCATATAAAGAAACATATGGTTTGGAATTTCTAACTTGTAGAAAGTTAAATATTAATATATTTTACTTCTGCAGGTTTAGTCTATTTTTAGTGCTTAATTTCACAGATCCTTAATATTTTTAAATACAGGTAACGAATTTGGACATCCAGAATGGCTTGACTTCCCCAGAATAGGGAATAATGAGAGCTACCACTATGCCAGGAGACAGTTTAATCTTACTGAGGATCATCTTCTTCGCTATAAATTCCTAAATGCCTTTGATAGAGATATGAATAGACTGGAGGAAAGATTTGGCTGGCTTGCATCTCCCCAGGTAAGCTGTATATTCTAAATGAGAAGTTCTAGTCACCATTTGGGTACATGTTCAGAATAACAGCAATACTAGATTTGCATGCTGAAATTTTAACCAGCACTTTATTATGCATTGCTTAATGCCTCACCATATATTTCAAGTTGTCAAAACATGGCACTGAGGTATCTTCCACAAATAATAGAAATCTGAAACAGTCTCCTCTTAGCTTCCTAGCAAGGTCTTTTCCTATTATTTTTTCTGTTTCTATTTAGTAACTGTGGCTTGGATAAAGCAGACAATAAAATTGTCCGTAATCCAATCCAAGTGTTGCTTTGGGAAAGTGTAAATTGCTCTGACAATACACTTTATAAAAATAATTACTCTGATTCTAAGAAGAAACTTCCCATAAGTAATAGTCTCCCAGTCTTCAACCTGCCTCTTTTGTATTTGCATTTTTTATTCAAGTATCCACTGTAATTTTTATGAAAAAAACACAACTATTATAATGTCTCAGTTTTTAATTATTTAATACTAGATGCAATCCACTTTAAATATTTTTTTAATTGATATCTAGTTATTTAATAATGGCTTTAGCAAATAGAACAAAGGTGGTATGTGCAGCAGTTTAATGTGGCTTAGCAAAGCTATTTCTCACAAAGATTTCTTAAAAAAAAAAAACAAAAACAAAAATCCCTTTTCCTAAGTTAATAACAGTATATGGGACACAGATCCCCATAACAAGTAGGTTGAAGATTTCACTTGATAAAAGGAATCCATTTTTTACTGAAGGAAAGTGTGATAAAAAGACCATGTTATGAGCCTATGAGCAAGAATTTGTCAAGTGTTCTATACCAGCCAGGTATTTACCTCTTTAATTTTATATTGACTCATAAAAACTGTCAGCTATGCTTTAATAATCAAAAACTTTATACAACATTGCATAGGTATTGCAATTTTGTTTTGCATGTTGCTGTCCATACCTTTGTTGCTTGAATCTTCAACTGTGTTACTTGAAATGAGATACAGAAGCAGAGAGGGGGTTCTTGTTTTTGTCAATTCAGTTAGAAATTAAATATTTTTAAGTTTATTGGTTTGATTTGTTGTTTTAGTGTTGTTTTTTTTTTTTTTTTTTTGCCTAGGCTTACGTGAGTGAAAAGCACGAAGCCAATAAGGTCATAGCATTTGAGAGAGCAGGTCTTGTTTTTATTTTTAACTTCCATCCATATCAAAGTTACGTGGACTACAGAGTGGGTATTGAAACTCCAGGAAAATATCCTTTTCTTTACCCTTTTTTTCCTTGTGCAGAAAAGTTTTAAGAGTTGAAAGTTCATTTTATTTCTGTTTTCTAATGCGAATGCAAACTGCAGTTAAAAGGTAAGAAATTACTTGTCATCAGTATAATCTTGCTTTAATTGTGTACAGCAAGAAAATAATTTAGAAATTCAAGAATTTATCTTTTTTCATAAGAGATAATTTTGAAGATAGCATGAGTGAAAAATTGCAGTTTAAAGACTTGTGATTCCTTGTTTCTTGGAACTGTGCTGAGGTGTGAAAAAGCGAGTAAACTTCAATAAAGTGCAGAAAGTGACCACAGTAAGGTGATGCTGTGCCTGCAGTCACACAGGAAAATGCATTAGTGTAAACCTTCATCAGGAGGGTTGCACAATCTCTGTTTTAAAACTGGGTGGACTGAGAATATGCTGAGCAGTAAGTGATTACTCTTGATTAATTGGCTGGTTTTGCATTGTGTCCAAATTCTTAGCATTGAGGGAGATTCAAAAATTAGTACTGATTTGGTGGAGGAATTTTATTTCCCAGAATGACAGAATATGCTGAGCTGGAAGGGACCCACAAAGATCATAGAGTCCAACTCCTGTCATATACTGCTAAAGCAGGATAAAAATGTCAAGGGGAAAAGTGGTTACTTTGTCTTACACATTGCCATTTTTGCATAGCATAACATATCAAAGCATTTTAATCCTAGAGAGAAGTAAGGGCACCAAAGTGCCCTGAATTTAGGGTGCTTAAGACCATTCAGGCAGTGATCTTTCCTCTCTAGTGACAGCACCTGAGGGAATGCTATGAAACTGTGTAAGGGGAGGCTTGGTTAGGGATTAGGAAAAGGTTGGACACCGGAAGTTGGACACTGGAACAGACTCCCCAGGGAAGTGATCACAGCCCCAAGCCTGGTAGAGCTCAAGCATCTGGACAATACTTTCAGGGATGTCCTGTGCAAGGCCAGAAGTTGGATTTTGGTCCTGGTGGGTCTCTTCCAGCTCAGCATGTTCCAGGATTCCCTAATTTGAAGTCAGAGTTGTCCACGAGCAAATAGCAAGGCGAGACTTGCAGTATCACAAATATTGCCATCAAAATGCTGCAAAAATATACTTTAGGAAAAAAAAAACCCACCACATTAATTCAGGCTCTCTGACATTTACAACGTGCACCTAGAGCTTCTAATGAGCACCTAAGGTCACTTAAATGAGTCACTGGCATGCAATTGCTGAAGGCAAAGACGCTGCTTTGAAGTGCAGTTGTGTAACTGTCCCTGCCTGTTAGAATTCAGGGGGTAACTGGCACGTTGAGACAAAAAAACTTAATTTAGGATCAGTCAAATGCTAAATTCTATCAAGGTCGTTGGTACCTAAGGTTAATAGGTGTGAATAAGAAATACAGCATACTAATGTGGGAATGAATCTTTGATCTGCATGGGGAAAGACACGCAGGTTTCCAGCACTATGAGTCAGTGTAACTATCAGAGTGGCATATTCTATTGCCCAGTTTCTGGATCATTATGCGAAGGAAAAAGGAAAACATTTCTGTGCTCATGCTGGAGTTTCACTTCATAAATTATGCTCTTTCAGAAGCCTTTTCATGAGGAACAGGCAGCTTGAACTAACAAATTATTTCTGCCTAATTTGCTTCAGTTTTGAGGTAGATGAATAATCAACATCTAGGTCAGCTGTCTCTAGTTCTCTGATTGTAGGTAAAACTTTGAATGTTAAAAGGAAGACCATTCATAAGTTTCCAGTTTTATGTTTTTAATACTGACTAGGCCTTTCTGTGGTGTAGTGGTTGGATTCCAAGGCCAGTCTGCGGTAAAAATTCAATATGGATACTTTCTGTCCTCTGTTCAAAAGCAACATGGCTGAAAGGATGGAGAAAGAAGAGGAAAGGGGCTTAAAGTCTTCAGAAATTACTCTTTTTCTTTGCTTAAGATCCCACACTGTTTTTTGTTAAACAATTTTTGCACTCTTTTGGAAGTCACATTAAAATTAAGCTTTATGTATATACCCCCCCTCTTTCTAAGCAAGGTTTGTTATCTTGGCACAAAAGTAAATCTGCATTTCATGTTGGATTACCAACCAGTGTGGATTTACATATCTCTAAATTTACATCTGGTTTAAGCAACAGGCATCCATATTTGGTTGAAGCAAAAAGATACAGTACCCCCTTCCTCCTCAGTAAGTGTTCATGAGTTGAGTGCTAAATACCTTCAACTGTCTTCCAGATGTTCTGAGCTGAATTTCACCAGGACAAGGTGTTTAACTTCACTACAAAATTCAGCCAAATACTCTCATATGCTTTTTGGTCAATTAGTCTTCTCAAAAATTAGCAGTGTGTGGAGAGGAGAAACAGAGGTACCTTTCCTCTTGAAATTATTTATGCTGAGGTTTTTTTCAGTGATATTCAAGAATTATTAAAAACAAAATGGCCTAAACACTTTGGACTCTTAACAGTCTTACTTTAAAATGCATTTTCCTTCATTTTCCCTGTGTTTATGGGGAATTTAATGACCAAGTTCTTATTTTCTTTAATGTGTCTTAACTATATTTACACATTAACCATATTAACATACATTTTGTCCTTTTAGCTTCTGTATTAAATGTTTCAGCACAGTTTTTTTTTTTTCTTTTTTGGTTTGTTCTTTTGTCTTCATCTGATCTCTGTTGCCAGAACCAGATCCTTTGCTTTTAGCCAAGAAATGGTAGCAAGCGATAAATATGAAATCTTAATTAGGTAATCTTTTGTATATTGAAGTGCAATGAGAAAATGAGAGCTGATTTACATATGAATTTAAAAGAAAATAAATATTTACATACACCAGCCATGGTCTACCTCCATGACTGGAAAGCACCAGCCAGACATAACTATGGATGCTTAAACATGTCATTGTACAATATATAGCCGTTCCTAATCCTGATTTTAAAACAGATTATGAAAGGACGGACATGAAACAATCAAAATCACCTATAATATTTTTGAATATCTTCCTGAGTCCTGCTCAGCTGTGTCCAGGCTTTCTAAGCTGATGGATACTCTCTTGAATAGGGCAGTTACATATAATACAGAGGACCTAATATATTTATTATTGAGTGTATTTCATTTGTGTTAGATGTTTGGGTGAGTCAAACCAGACTGCAGAGAAAAGAGGAGTTTCCTTATAAGGAGTCAATAAATCTTACATCTTTTTACAACTGGTCAGTAGAAATTCTTATTTCTCCTTTTCAGCAAAGCTTTAAATGAAGCTGGACCATCACCCCCACAAGTAGCATTTGGATTGTTTTATCGATAGTAAGGGTTGAGGAAATTTATCCTATTTTGTGATTTGCATTGACCTTCCAAATATATTATTAAACATGCATAACATTACGTTAAAATTACATTAAATATGTATTTCAAAATATTGTAAAAGCATATTCATTCAGTAATTAATGTGGTAGATGATGTGTCAGCTTTTCTAATTGCAGCTCTATTCATACAAGTGTTCATTGCTTTTGGTGCTTTCCTCCCCTGTAGTGGGTAGGAAATCTAGTTGGAGCACCAAACTAAACATAAATCAGGCTTTTTTTTTTTTTTTCCAATGAGAATACAGGTTAGTATTTCCAACAGTCTGTCACTAAAACGAGAGCTCTCTGCAAAAGGAAATACTTTTATGTGCTTAATTAAAATGCATGACCATTGCTTAATGTTTTAGTGAAAGTGATCTTCAGAAAACCAGACGCTTGTAAAATTCTGAAATGTGAAAAGTGAATTTATGAGGTTTTAAGTTGGAAGGCAAATGGGCATGTTTACCAAACTAGTTCTTTTTTTCCAGTGAAATACCTAATTTGTGAAGATCTTAAAATTCTTTTTTGACCCCATTGTTCAGGATCTGGTTAACAGTATATACATGAAATATGCTATATATGTGTGAAGACACAGTGATGTTAACTTTAGCATTGCTCTCTAGCAATGCAGGCACGATTTTTTTAAACTGTTTTTAAAATAGTGTAGCCATAACAGTGGCATTTGGTGCAACTAGTTTTAAAGGAATCATTAAACATGTCAGGGCTTTCAGCAACATTGATAAATTATTAAATTTAATGTATAGTGTCGATCACAGAAGCAAGGAGTGAAATGCTTGACAGATATTCTCTTGCCCTGTTAATAAAATATACAGAATATTATATGTATAGAATACTAGCAGACATTGCTGATGCTGAAAGGACACCGCAGAGAGTGACTAGAAGTTACAGCTTGTGGCTTTGTGTGTTGTGCATTACAGCAAAATGAATGGTAATTTGAATGTTTATAAAATAAAGGAGGGGAGAGGTGTGTATATAGTGCATCTAAAAAAGCCATTGAGGATGAAAGTTAGCAAAGTATAATTTTCCTAACTTATTTAAAAAAGAAAAAAAAAAGTAACAAACGTGAAGTTTTTGCCAGAGAACATGGTGATCTTTCAGCACCTGCCCTGTAGAAATCAGAAACTAATGTAGCAGTTTTGGACCCTTCTCTCATTGTGCTGCAAATACTTGTGGGGAAGGGATTAGTTGCCATTAGTGATTCGGTAGCTAATTGACAGCTTTGCTTCTTTCCCCTCCTGTGCCTCTATTTTTCTTTGTTGCCTTTGTCAGCAAAACCTGTGCAGTCTTTTATACTCAAGTGTCTCGGAGTAAATTTGCAGTTACTTCTGTTATGTCATGCTTCAGTCTCCCTTGTCAGCAGAGATTTCAGTCAATAAGGCTGGTGGCTGGGAAATTTCCCAGCTCATCTGCAAGAGAGTTGTAAAAAAGGACTTAAAAACAATTCTGTTAATATCACATTTTTGAGCAGGCCTATTTTCAAAAAAGGTTGAGCAAACAGAGAAGCCCAAGAGCAGTTTAAGAACCACTGACTTTTTTGAAAGAGTGGTGCTTCACTCATCCCTAATCCTATTCAATACAAGCTCTTGGAAAATAAGATTCTTCCATGGCTTACAACTGAGGAAGCAGATTGTGACTTTTAGAGCGCTGTTATTTTCCTCTATTTTTTGGGTGGTGGGGAGTAGAGATTGCTTTCTGGTGTAACTTCAGGAGTGAAAAAGATGCTTTAATTATGTCCAGTCAAGAAACTAAAAGGAACTGAAATTATCATAAAACTACAATATTCTATTTTTTGTTGTCCTAAATAGGAAGAAATTGAATTTTGAATATGAGTTAGGTCTTTATCTCCCCATTTATTCCCTTATGCTTTCTGGTTTTATTCTTTCAGCTTTATTTTATCTTTTATCATTTGCTAGATCTGTTTGAATCCGTTTAAGTATCTGTACAGATATTTCAATGCATTGTTACACTTTGTTAAATAGTTCACACCATTTTAACAACTGCAGTCAGAATGTTTGTCTCTTAAGAAGTCTTCTATTAAATATACTTTCTTTTTGTTCCTCTGAGCTGTAAGAATTCAAACCCTTTCCCAGAAAACTGTCAAAGGAGTTATGGGGTTTTCTTGTGTAAAATTATATTTTTCTCATTAACACTTGATCAGGTTCTGACAGACTATAAAATATTGCTGAATACCAATTGATTGTGATGGTCACAGTTCTGTTGCTTCTTAAATGCAATTCAAATACATCACTTGGTTTGGTTCATCACCTGAAGTGGTGGCCATAGCTGCTGTAATGCTATTAACTTACCATTCATGGCAGATTGCAGAAGAGACTCTCTTTGAGTTACTATGCTAAAATTAAATTTTCAGGACAAAGCTTCTATATGTTCTTTGTTTTTCCACTCTCTTCTTAGATTTTAATATTATTTGTGCTTTATATTGAGTATATTAGCATTCTTATATTAGATACTGCAGTTCTTCTAGATTTTTTTGCTTTGATTTCTTTCCAAATTTAAAGTATTTTGGCATAGTTCCTTAACAGTTGTTTTTAAGTATAAAATCCTTCTGGATTCTGATGCTGGAGAATATGGAGGGCATCAAAGGCTGGACCACAATACAGAGTTTTTCTCTGAAGCATATCCTCACAATTATCGACCTAATTCACTTATGGTAAGCAAGATTTATTTTTTTTTTAATTCTATTTTCATCTGTGTAAATTTTGCTTTATTTTATACACAAACATGGAGTCTAATAGTAGTTTCAATTTATTTTCTGAAATAAGCCTTTGTGTGAATACTATAGAGAGATGACAATGTTATGGTTTGGTTATAACTAATACTGCTAACTGATTTTTCTCTTTCAATGCTACCTTTAAATTTCCATGCACTCTTTTAGTGTCTGGCACACAGTGCCCCTTGCCAACATGCATGAAAAGCTACTGGTATGCTTTTGAGTTACCATTTTTGTTACTATAATTTGCTTTGTTTTCACGCCTAAGAAACTCCATCTTCATGCTTGCTTTTGACTTAAAGCTCTGTAAAAATGGAATCTTGCTTTGCTTTCTTAAAGTCACGTTCTTAACTCCACAAATAGAAGTTAGAGCAAATCATGCCTTTCTCCTCCTCAGCTCACAGAAAAACTTTGCAAAATCCAACAGGATTTCTTGGTTCACATCAAGAATTTTAAGACTTTCCGGTCCTAAAGTGACATGAATAATGGATAAAGACTTTCCCACAAATGACTTGAGATGGAGTGGGAGGCGCATCCTTGCATACAATTTCTGTTAGCTGAGATGGTCACTAATAAAACTCTGCCTTTCTTAACTGCTCTTGAAATCAATCACCACAATTAACAATTTTAAAATGTCATTTTTTCCATTCTTTATATGTGTATACATACATGCACATATTTTCCACTCCTTACATGTTTTCACATATGAGAGCATGTGGTTATATGTTCACATGCACAAGAAAATAAGTTGCAAAAAGGCTGTGAATTAAGGCAAGAGCTCAGTGAAAAAGTGCTTATATCACTGAGTAGATTTATATATCTAAAACATATATATGGGTGAAGAGGTCTGTGTCTCTATACATAGGTGTACTGATACCTATAAATAACTTACACTTGTAATCTTAGCCCACTAAAATGGAGTATCTGCACTGATTTGTGGGAGCCACCCCTCCTCCATGACAGAATGGAGACATGAATTTCTAGTGTCACCTCTTAACATTTCTCATAAGATCTAAACTCCTGAGAATTATTGTCACTTTTAATCTCCCTCTCTCTTTCATTGCATTCAGAATATTGACATTTCTTTCATTTCCTTGATTTAAAATAGTTTCATTACATGAAAAAAGAATTCTTGTGCTTTCATCGTTCTTGGTGTAAAGGATCTTGGGAATATTTTGGGGTGTTTTTTTTTTTTTTTTTGAAAATATCTGCATGTGACAATGCCCTCAAAGTGTGGGTAAGTATTTGTGCTAATTTGCACACAAAGAAACGTAAAGTTATGTAGCAGATTAACGCTTCCAGAGTTCTTGATTCACGTGCCCAATTCAAATACCTTGCTTTGGTGTTTGGAGAGCATCTTAATTATCTACCACTAACTTAACTTTTGCAAGCCAATTAACTGTAATTTTGAATGTTCATTTCACGTTTAGCCTATTAGATGGTGAGTGCAAGTCATCAAAGACAAAAAAATATGTGACAAGATGCAATTAGCTAGGGGCATGTGGAAGATAAGGCATGAGGCAAACAAAGCAGCAAATGCACTTTTGCAGCATAAGCTGTGGCATGGCAATGGCACCCGTAGGTTAGAAAGAAACCCAGCAGTGTGGGTCAGGTAAACTCTCTCTTGTGTCCTTCAGCAATTCAATTCACAGACCACCTTCAGCGACCCCCCCAGAGGATGCCACATGCACCAGTTAAAGGTAAAATACTCATGGGAGGACACAGAGTTCAAGTAAGCAAGTTAAAAAATCTGGAAAACCTGACTAAATTCAGCAGGATAGATCTGCAGCTAATAAAGAACCAAGGTTACAGGAAATGCCTCCAGTGGCTGTTGTGCAGTAAAACGGAGATGTTTTATCTTAAATAGCAATTTACGTCCAAGTTCTTGGGTGATTTGTCCTGCTTGGGGGTTGCTTTAGTCTTAATAGCAGTTTCTAAAGTCCAAGTAGAAGTCTTCCCCTCCAGTTTCTTTTCAAAAAGCGTATGATGCCATCCCAATAAACTCATACAAGTTCTTTTCCTTTACATAATACATGAGACTTTAGTTTATTGCTTCAAAAATTTTAGTTCCTCCTCTACCACTGACTTCAAAGAAGTGATTTTTTTAATGACAGATACACCTCCCTTAAGGTGTGTAAGTAAACATTGTCAGCAAAACGTGCCCAGAGGGTTGTGACAAAATGAAATCACATGCAATAATTCTGCTTCTCAAGTCAAGCTTAAATAGCACACAAATGTGTTATGAAAATAGAAGATTAAATGTGACAGGATTCATTCTGGAAACGTCACCTAATAAAAGAAATATTCAAGGTGACATAGCAAAATCAGAAAAGAGAGATATGAAATTCTTGGTGCAAAGAACCCTGGATGAAGAGGAAGCGTTGTAAGCACTGCTAGGCATTTCACTGTACAATTTTCAGGCTTGTTTAGTAAAGCTGTAAAGGGCCAGATTTCAAAGTCATCATTCACACCTTGAAAACTGCATAGAAAAGTGCACAAAAAAGTCCTTTGTTATATGATTTATGTAAATAATTGTTATATTCTTTTTCCATTTCACTGCTTGTTCTGTTCTTGATTGTTAACAAACATATGAAATGCGCTTAAGTTTCCACATAATCAAACTTTATAATAAGCTGTGAACCATTTTGTCACTGTAAGAATAGACTCTTTTTAGCACAGCTTTATTTCTGTTTACATCTCCACTGTGTTATTCTAATAATAAGCTTTTTGGGGTATGTTTTATAAAAGATGTGTGCTTTTTCAAGGCTTCTGGTTTTTATGTCTTATCATCTCTTTACAAGATCTAAATTAAGTGCTGCACACACGTTTCAGCTCCAGTCAGATCCTAGTGCCCCTTTAGGGATGAAGTAATTTGTTTGTTTACTTGGGTTTTGTAGTAAGATGTGAAACTTGGATTTGGGGCAGGAGGAATAAAAATAATAATTATTATAATTATTATCTTTCTGATATATAATTATATTTTATATTTTTAATTTAAAAATATAATTTTTATGTAATTTAAAATGTTTTGTTGGTCTCTTCGAAGGTATGCAACTTCACTGAATTTTGCTGTAAAAAAGAACTAGATAACAATGTGTGTCTTAGTAATTTTTTTATAACACACTAAAATTCAGGATATGTTTAAAAATGGTGCGGTTTATATGTTTATAATTCATGGACCGACAGACCTGAGTAATAAGCAGACTAAATGGAATATTACAGAGTAAGTTGTGTCACTGGAAAAGTAGTATATGGCTTATTGAGAAATATAATTGTTTAACATATTTCAACTCTTAGGTTTACTCTTTCTGTAGTTAATTTCAGTCAGTTAAAAAACAAATAGATGTCAAAGTATTCTTTTTCTCCCGTCTCCAGTGCTGTCTTTTTTCTGATTATTTTTGGAATTTACTGATCTAATCTTATCACATCAAATGAAACTGAAATTATACAGTTTATTTTAAGAATATCTTTTTTACAGGGTTGGGTTTTTAACCTTGACTTTAATGTATACTATTCAATGTCAAAGTGCAACTTCCTGCTTCCTTGAGTCTATTGACAAATTAAAGTACTCACATAGAGTGAAATGATCTAAAAGCTTTTAGTGACCTTAGCTTTGAAAACGCTCATTTGAATAACTTTGATGATAAGGATTTATGTATTGAATTTTAAGGGACTGATGTAATCTTTAACTGTTTTCTTCCCTGACATGCACAGATATGCAGATTAAATGAAAGAATGTTTGTAGTTAGAAACTTAACTGCTCTAACTAGGGGAATCAGTAAGACTTTATTACCAGAAAGGTCTTTTGTTATTTTTTACCTCTTGATGATTAAGACTTATAGATTCATTTTCTCATCTTCATCGATCGTTTAACATCTTAAAACCACCAGCAAATGTAATGATTCCAGAGTTGTTCTGTTGGTAATTTTGCTTCATCCTACCTTATTTTTCAGTCTACTTGTTTGTCGTGAGGTTTTGTTGTCTTTTTTTAAAGTACCCTTTCATAAACTGAAAAAAAACTGCAGAAGATAGAGGAGAAATTTTGACATACAGCCTGTGCAACCTTTTGCATAAATGAAGCAAAACAGTCTAAGAAATTATTTTCTGCATATTCATGCTGTAAAGCTGTAAATTGAAAAAAAAAAAAAATTGAAAGGCAGAACTTCACCTTATTTTAAGCATACCTTCTTTGTCATGTGCAAAATCTAGCAAAATTAAAACCAAAACGTCTGAGGTTTTGTATAGTAAATTATAGCCAAAAAGCAAAAGCTATCATCCATTTTATTCATTGATGGTTAATTATATTCTCAGAATAGTGTCAGTGTCTGACAATTAGTAGTGATACAGAGACATGAGATTATCTAAAGCCCTCATTTTAATTAAAAGTTTGGGATAGTATTGGCACAGACTCTTGTGACATTGCCTTCTGCATCTACCAGCTGCAATATGTGCTATCAAATATTTTTCTGCAGTGCCTGATCTAGCTCTGAGTTCTAGTAATTCTCCCATCTGTTACAAAATGACCTTGAAATTGTTTTTAGGGCTTGGTGTTTTCCAGTCCTGAAAGTAGGATGAAGTTCATTGCAGTTCCAGCCCATTTCAGTTGTGCTTGCACCTGGTACTGAATTAGTCTGATGGATCTGAAAGTAGCAGTTGTCATTTGCAGAACCTCTTGCTTGTGGGGTTTTAGATATATTTGGAGATTGCTGTGTATTTTAGTCCTCTCCTAGAATATGTAAGATGAGATTTCTGCTTATAATTGTTGCTGTTCACGAGTGCTCCCTATACATGGAGCTCGTGTATTCTTCTTAGCTTTTCTAATTGCCTTTTTTTTTTAAATTATCTGGGGGAAAAAAAAGTATGAGAAAGCATTTGGCTGAAAAGCATCTTATGTTTCTGGCCAGTAGTAGTACCAGTTGTTATTTCTCTGTTTTTAAATTAACCATCATGAATAGAATGTGATCTTGATAGAACTCCATATGTATGTTGGTGGAAAAAAAACCTCTTTTTTTGTGGTTTTGCCTCTGTATGTGGCGATGCTATTTTAGTGCCAGAAACATTAATCTGTGTGGGATTTGCCTAGTTTCAGGCAGTGTAACTTCCTCATAGTCTAAATGGACATGCAGTATAAAAAAGGTCAAAGGTGATAACAAAAAACAGTTTTGTGTTTGACTTTAAAGCAAGATTCCTGTCCTCCATCATTCTCTCTGTTAGCGCTTCGGCTGGTCAAGTCAACCACAGTTATTCTAAATATTCCACTGAGGGGAAAAAAAGAGTGTTTTGATATTATTTGACGACTAAACGTGTGAACATTAACTTTGTAAAAACCTTCATCTTTACAGCTGAGTTATCCAAACTGTCCCAAACAGACCTGATGTTTTCCAGTCTCCATATCCCAGTCCCCCATCAGAAAAGGCCTTGTGAGCCTTCATGTGTGTGTTTTTAGATGTCTTCATGACTTCTTAAAACAGCAGAGTTTGTGTAACACTTTAGAGGACTTGAGGTAATAGCTAAGTAATTGGTACAGAAAGTAGAGGGATGATTCACTGAGATCTCTGAAGCCCTGAGTAACCTGGTTTGACACCAGAGCTCAGGGAATCTGGGCTTCCTGAGGCCCTTTCCAACATGGGTGAGCCTGAAGGGAAGGAAAATGCTGAGAAGGATGTTCAAGATGAACAGAAAGCATGAAACAGAAGATAGATTGTGAGGGTGATTTGATTGAATGATAGTCAAGACGTGGGTTAGTTGAGATTACATTCTCTTTAGTGCTCTGTTCTTTGGGCTTTCCCTTCTGTCCACATTCATCAAGTGAGCCTTGTGAAATGCTGAAGGAGACATGAATGAGGTAAAGCTTGTGATCAGAAGCAGCAGGTTAGAAGAGTAGAGATCAATACAACTGAAGCAGGTAACTGGAAGTATATAGTTCAGCAGCAGGATAAACTTCTGAGACCCTCTCCCAGGGTATGAAAAAAGTCAAAAATTGCACATCTTGGATAATGGCTCTTGCTGATGAATACTGAGATTTCCTATAATGGTTTTAATCAGAACACCTCTGTATACTTTTACTAATCTATTTATAGATAGACACCTATCTCCCTCAGTCCTTCACACAAATGTTCTGAGTTCTGTCTACTCAAATAAATAATAAAGCCCAGAGCACATTCACTGTTGTATTTCTTGACATACTGGTGGGCTGGGAAGAAGAAATAATACCTGTATATTTGTAACAGGAGTTACCAAATATTTGTGCAGTATTTTTCCTTTTTAAAAAAATTTACACCTATCTAATTAATAATCTTATTTGTAATTATTAATCAATAATTAATATTTATTCATTGTTCTTGCATCAATTGTTGCTTTTTGTAGTCAATACCTTTGGAGGTGGTTGCACTGATCAATGAATTAAGTTAGATTAGAAGATAGTGCCATATGTAGCTATTCTGTGATTTAGCAGGAAGCCCACCAAGACAAAAAAAGACACTAAAATGCTTGTTCAATTTGCCTAGGTAAGGAAGAAACATGTGACTAGAGTAATAAGCTGGCAGATAGATATCTTCATGGCAAATGGAAAACATATGTCATTAGTCTAAATACAATCATCTGCACAAGTTCTGAAATTGTGCTTAAACTAGTTTTAAAATTCGAATTGGCAGTGAAGTGATTGGACTGGGATGTTTCCACACTGCTCTCAGATTCTCTCTCAGCTGATGTAAATTGACTTTAAAGAAGCTGGGCTAATTTACTCCTCCTAAGATCTGACAGAGCGGTGAATTTCTCAATACAAAATTTCAAAATCTCTCCTTTATCTATGTGTTTTGAGGTAGTTGACTTCATTAAGTATTGCCTCTCTTGCACAGATTTGTAGAAGCTATTTATCACTGAAACCTTAGGGGAAATCATTATGTTCACTGCCTTTCCAGAAGCATTGGACATAGCTCTGTCTGGTTCACTGAAGATCAGCTGTTCTTTTCCTTTTTCTCCTTTTCCTAAAGCTTTTTGCTTCATTGCTTTATTCTGTTTTGAAAACAGTGAAAGCCTTTCATGCCATCAGGCTCTAGTTAGCAGATAACACAGCTGAAATTGCAGAATATTAGGCATTCCACAGGGGTGAAGGATAGCCTAAAAGAGGGCGTTGTCAGAATGAAGCCAATAATCTTCAATCTCGTGTTACCTTTTATAATTGCATTTATATTGACTTGTTCAGACAAGACATTCATAGAGCTGACAATTGATGAAGTACTGTATATCAAGGTAATTGGTAGATAGTACATATCAGTCTTGTTTTCAGGTTGTGACTCGACTCTGCTTGGAAGGAATGTCATGTAAAATATATTGACACAAGTTCTTCTGTGATCTATGAGGAGGTTTTTGATTATATGTGTTTTGGGGTTTTTTTTTCCATGGTATCCAGAAAAAAGGGCAAGAAAATGCCGTGATTTGAATGGTAAATTTTGATTGTGTTCGGAATTGAAAGTGAGTTTCATTGCTCAGACACTGACATTCCATAGGTGCCAAGAGTGAGAAGAGTATGCCTCTGTGTCATATTGCTGGTATTTACCTGTATGAAATGACATCACAGACCTGGGGGCAACTTTAATTCACAGCAGAAGGGTGTTGTGAAACTTTGTCATTTATTGTTGCCTGGTCTATTGACCTACATGTCCTCAGGTTTTTGAAACTGGTCATTTTAAGTCAATGAGGCCCTCTACTGGTAGCCACCTAAAATAGATCAAGGTAAAATATATGCATTAAAAAAATATAGAAAAGAATTTGCAATCGAGCAGTCTTAAATTTTTAGGTTATCATGTGTAATTCAAATGCTGGGGAATTAGCAGTCATTCTTTAAATGTGATGACCCACAACACTGCAGAAAGATCACATATTTTTAATAGATAATTTTTTAAAAAAAACCCAAACTGTTATTTATAAGTTGTCTCCTGTAAGGCTTATGCTTTTTTTCAGCCATTCTTGTTCTTGTCATGTTTTCACTAGGTGTACATTCCAAGCAGAGTGGCCCTTGTGCTTCAGAATACGGATGTCCCAAAATGAAGTTCTCTGTAACTACCACTGAAGAAGCAAGTCAAAAAAGAAGTGCTGAAACACTGTGCTAGTTCTAAGTATAACAAAACTTGCTCTAAGGAGGCTTTCTGAAACTGAGTATAGTAATATTAGGTGTTTAAAATGTAAGATTAATATTCACGTATAATTGCAGAGCTCTTGACTTGCTAGACCCTCTTTTGAGGAAACTCTACAAAGAGGCAGAAAGGAAAATGTTGGGTTTGTAGTTCTAGTAGTACGCAATTACACTTAAGGTGTTGCAAAGCAGCAGGTATTCTCAATTAAACTGTTGTTTACAGAATTTTATCAGGAATAATAAGAGTGATCCTGCTGCAAAGTTTGTAATTTCTTGTAATCCTCATTTTGATAGTGAATTCAAATGTTCATTATATATGAATGCTTCTTACTAAAAGTAAGTAATTTGCTTAAATAAAACAGAAGTTTTTGGCTAAAAGGCAGCCTTAATGGTTTGTGGGACCTAATTTGAGGCTCCTCTTCTTCAATGAAGTCCAGCATGGAATTAGAAATGTTTACCCAAACGGATGAGAAGGTCCTCTGAGAGTATTGTACTTTGCCATTTTTTATTTAATTAAAAAATGCACAAATATGACAAACAGCAAAATGAGCACGGCGATTGACTGGTGACCTGGCTGATGCTCTTGTGTGTGTTGCTTATTTGCTCCCACCCAAATCACTTAGTTTGTGCATCTCACTTGCTACAGCTGGACAAAAGTTAAACAACTATTTTATTTAGGTCACTAAAATGCTCAGTGAGAAGCGTGTTTTGTTCTTACTGCAATGGTACCACACTGGAAGATGTGCTTAAAGTGTAGTTCTTCCCACTGGATTTATTTCACTAACATCAGGACCTTGCAACACTGATTTCACTACTTCCAGAAGCTGCCTTTCAGCTTGGAACATGATGATGTTCTTGCACTTTGATAACTTTTGAAACATTGCTTCTCATGAAGAAGCAGTCTCAAAATACAGTGATCAAACTAAGGTTTTTTTCTTCGATTAAAATTAAGGTAGTTAATTATTGGAGTGCTGCTAAGGTAATTCAAGTGAGTTCCTTCATAAGCTACAACTTTTTTTGTAAAGAGTAAGATTTTGTATATTTGAAAATGTATTGCAGAATATTCTGGAAAATTAATACCAAATTAACGAGACATGCTTTATTTTGTTCTATTAATTTAAAAATTTGAATTGGTTCTGAAATGAATGTCTTTTGTACAAATCTGAATTTTCTAACTTTTAAAATAGCCAAAGAGGAAGGTGTCCGTGACCATTTCCAAGTCATAATTTTACCCATTTTCCTTTGTGAACCATTATGTAAATTGCTGAATAATTGTGCCAACACTGAAAATCTCTTCACAGTTCTTGGAATGCTTACTTGTGGCTTACTTCTTAAGCAAAATAAGGGATGGAATGATGCAGCATGATGGAAAACAGTCTTTTGCAGAGTTCACACCGAGAGGACTTTGTGAACGTTCCCAGTCTGATATGTTCTGTGTGACAGAGAATCTTACATTGCAGTTGGGTACTATAGGATCATGCTTCATTTCCCTCTACACCAGTTTGATCATTGTTTGGTTGTGGGCTAATAAAAGCATTCCTGTTATGCTATGACTTTAAATAAAATATACAGAACTGTTTTAGCAACTTGGAAGTGATTATCTTTGGTTTTTTTCCCACATTGTTTTCCTTGTAGTGAAATAATGAGCAACTTCTAATACATGTTATATTTACATTGTATTGATCTAATATGTTTTATAGGGTGGTTTGTTTTTTTTTTTTTTTACTGGCACCAGTTCCAGGTTTCAAAATGTAATGCAAGGCAAGCGTCTGTGTCAAACCTTTTTTTCAAGAGAAGGAATAAATGTACGATGTGAAGTATAAACTGTAAAACTAGATGCAAAATAAACTCTGAGGAGGAGAAAATAAATTCATATACGGTTTCATTCCTTGTATTGTAAAACAATTGTACAGTTGTCTTAACACTGGAAGACAGATTAGATTTTACTCTGTCTTGAAATCAGGAACTTAACTTGGTTATAGATATTCTGAAACCCATAGAATATTTGTCCTATACACATTTTCTTTGATTTGGTGGTAGATTATAAAAGCAGACTACAAAATGTGCAAGGTGTAGGTCAATACAGGAAACATAATAATTAGGGCTTTTTTGGAATCCACCTCTACATTTCAGTGGTGAGTGTACTCCTGCCTGTCTTGCAAGACTGGAAAATTTTTCCTTGTAATACCCGTGGAAAGCCAATTTCTTGCTCCTGCTCTTCGAATTTTGCTGGATTACGAAGAGAAATTCAGCTTTCACCTTGTGTCTGGTGACACTCAGATTGCAACCAAGATCCCTCCTTGGCATCGTGCACCGGGGTTTGTAGCTGCCTGTCACCGTGACTGGTTGAAGCCTCAGACCCATTCTGAGAAGCACATGAGCTCCAGAGCTTTTTCTGCTTGGGTACACCTCAAATCAGTACTCTTTGGCTCTGTCACAGAGGTAAATTAAGTGGCCCATGGTGATATATCCCAGGGTACAAAACTCTCAAAAGTTATTTAGATATAATGAAAGAATCTTCTTTAAAGGACTGGTGAGGATCTATATTTCAACATTTAGAAGTATAGACTTCCCTGTCACCTGTAAGAGCACTGGTAATACTTGGTAGCTCTGTCCCCAGAAGCTGTTGCTCCAGATCTGTCTCACACTCAGTGAGAACTCAAGCTCTTCTCCACCTGTCAGTTTTTCTAAAGATTCAGGCTGACCTTCCTTCCATCTTGCATTGTGTCTGCTGAATGGTTCTTTGTACTTAATAATTCAAGTTATTCTCTGAACCGGGTGGTTATTGAGATAACAGGCAGGCATCCACTAGACTGGTGTATTCTGTGAGCAATAAGTTTTGATTTCCCTGCTGTTTTCTCCTCCTCCCACAATTCAAGCCTTACTGTCCTGAGGTTTGTTTTGAAGATGAAGAATGAAGTGGTTATTTCAGCTTGGTGAGTACTCCTGGAAAACAGATCTTAGTGGAGAAAAAAAACTGTTTGGGCTTTCTGGGTTTTGTTTCCCTAGGAAATTTTTCTTGCTTTTTATATTAAATTTAGTGAAAAGTTTGTTACCTGTGTGGTCTGAAAGACAGGAATGTGATGTAGCTGATACTCTGCCAAAAGGAGACTAGCTGTATGAACAGTAAGATACCAGACTGGGTAAGCAGATATACAAGGTGATATTTTTCTGTGTTAATCTGTCAGTCACAGTTCCGCTTTCAAATGATGTTTTAAGCAGCTTGAAGTAGTTTTATTTTCCCCCCTCCTTTTTTCTTTCATGACTCCAGGTTCTTAATGGCTCACTAATGTTAAAGGAAGAACTTCCTGTTCGTTTAAGTCTCCGTCCTCAGACCTTAAAAGTAACTCATTAATAGCGAAGGGAAAGGGTTTACTGAATGAACAGCAGGAATTGTTTTCTTTAACTTAAATAAATGTGAATATTCTGTTCAGGATATGTTAAGGTGTATGATTTGTCTGTCTTCTGTTTCATAAATTAATCCCTTTCTGAGGAATTTAGGTATTCAGCATTTTAGAGTTTTATCTTTGACTGATATTTCCAAACTGGGCATGTTGTTATTGCAGAAGTACTGCTACAGAGATGAGGCATTATTTTACATATTTTCATATATCATACCTTAGCTGGGATCTGAGTTTCATAAAAATCAGCCTGTAAGTGGCATCTTTGTAACAATTAAGTAGCAGTTTTTTTGCCAAGGAAGACTCTGCTCCTGTGTGTGTTCACACCTCATAGTATATGGTGCAAGTCTTTTGAAGGAGTTGAGGGTGTGGGTTTTTTGCTGTGAGGGAGCTCTGTCACTTTTGCCAAACTTTTTAATTCTGTTTAAGTTTCCAGATTATGTAGAGTTGATTTAAAATTCTTGAGGAGAAAAGCAACATCTTTCTGAAAGCCTCGTGACCACTGGAGGGGGGGGAAAAAAAAAGAGAGAGAAAATCCAAAAGTTTTGGTCATGTTTGCCCTTATATAGAGAGAAGTATTTTCTTCTTCATTCAGTGTTTCCTTTATGTAGGCTTTTCCATTTTTGATTTATCTGAAAACAAACTTTAGTAGTAGTGATGGTCTTACATATGACTGCCCTTATTAAAAACCATTACATAAATTGTTGGGTAAAAATAACTCCAGTTGAATACATTAAAAATATCCTGCTTATGGAAAGGTAGAAACAAAAGCTGATGGTGACTCATTTAGATGAGTCCATTGTATTTTTCATGCCTGTGAGTACAGTATGTACCCTGTAAATATAAATAGGTCTTGAATAGTCCTAAAATAAATAAACAAAACCTAAAATAAATAAGGAGAAAACGTAAAAACTTGTAAGTATTGGAGTAATAAGTCTCAGCTGATGTTTTTGCATATTTACAAAGCTATTTTGAACACTGAAAAAAGATCTGTTTAATTGAACTAGGCCTGAAAACTGTCTTATAAAGGTAAGACAAACACAGTACTCTCTCAGTATTAGGAGATTGATGCAACCCAAATCACCCGTGCCATCTGACTCCAAGGTAATCTTCAACATTGTTAAAAGCTAAGAGGGAACTCTCTCTAAACTCATTTCTTCTGACTATGTCTCACAAATAATAATTTTAGTGTATAGAACAAGGACAGTCTATGACAGAATGATGTAAATTTAATGCATTGGATATTCAGTCTCTGCTAATGGTATGAGGTTTATGACAAAATACAAACTGTCTGCAGCATCTGCAAACACTAAGATGCAAATGCTGTAGTGTTATAGTGTTTTCCCTGTGGTAATTTTTTTGTTCTGCTACTTTCCAGTCAGTAGCAGTCTTAGTCTCATAAAAAAGAAACCAACTCTGGTCTGCTGTTTTCTATTCTCTGCTGGAGAGAGGATGTTTAACCCCAGCCAGCAGCCAAGCCCCACACAGACGCTCACTCCCCCACCAGCAGGATTGAGGGGGAGAGAATCAGCTCAGGGAAAAACGTGAGAAAACTTGTGGTTGAGATACAGAGTTTAACAGGGAAAGCAAAAGCCATGCATGCAAGCAAAGCAAGCAATTCCTTCACTGCATCCCGTGGGCAGGCAGGTGCTCAGCCACCTCCAGGAGAGCAGGGCCCCATCACATGTAGCAGTGACTTGGGAAGACAAACGAGATGACTCCAAATGTTTTCCCCCCCTCTTCCTCCTTCTTCCCCTCACTTTATTTATTGAGTGTGATGTCATATGGTCTGGAATATCCCTTTGGTCATTTTGGGTCACCTGTCCCAGCTGTGTCTCCTCCCAGTTCCCCATGGACCCCCAGCCTCCTCAGCGGCACGGCAGTCAGAAAAGCAGGAAAGCCCTTGGCTCTGTGTAAGCCCTGACCTGCAATAGCAAAAACATCTCTGTATTATCAGCTCTGTGTTCAGCACGAATCTGGAACACAGGCCCTTGCCAGCCACTTTGAAGAAAATGATCTCTAACCCCAGCCAAACCCAGCACAGAGGGACTGGGGGGCTAGCAGCTGTCCTGGGGTACTGGGTCTGGTGGTGTAGATTTGTGCCTAAAACAGTGTTGATAAAATACCAGAATTTTGGTTCTTGCTGAATGGTGTTTGCAGTGTGAAGGCTTTCTATCCTCTGCTCTGACCGTACTCCCCAGGAAGTGTCTGGACACCTTCCCGATGATGGGAAGTCATGAATGAATTCGTATTTTGGCTTTTCTTGCACATGCATCTTTTGCTCTCCCCGTTAAAGTATTATCTTCATCCACAAGTCTTCTTACCTTCCTTTTGTTTCTTCCCCGACCTGGAGGAGAGAGGAGTGGGAAAGCAGCTTGTGAGCAGTAAAGATTGAGTGAGCCCTTCACCTCAGAAGGAACTTGGCTGGCAAGATGAAAGTTGGTGAAGTCACCTGAAAGTCTTTTGAAGGAAAAAGATAGGGGATAAATCCCAACCTTCCTTAGTTGCCTTTCACAAAATATCGAGTGTGTGTCTTGTGTTGGAGAGTAAGATAAACAGAGTAGGTTAATTTTCTGCTGTTGAAGTATCACCTGTGTGAAGGAACAGACAAAGTCTATGTATTCAGTCTTATTTTATGCTAAAAATTCTCAGGCCTGTTCATTTGCAGTAGAAGCACGTGATTATCCCTGTAGAAAAGTATAACAATACTTTTCTACTTCAGAATATGAGTACTTTCTAATGTAAAATCCTTCATAAAAGTTCATTCACTATTAGAAGAGGAGGGGAGGAGAAGCTTCTAGAAAAAGACTACCCTCTGGTACAGTAAAGATGCAGAAAATTAACTTTAATGAAAACCTGAACTTTGGAATATATGGAATTATAAAATATATGATTTTGCACAAAGCTCCTTTCAGGTATTGACTGCTATTCTGTTTGTTGTTTTTTCCTTTGTTCATAACAGTGGTATTAGACCAAATGCCAGCACTTTGAGTGTTTCTGTATTCTGAAACCTGTGTAACGAGGTTATGTACAAATTCAAGTATGAACAAGTTCATACTCGTAAATGGTTCAGGCAATCACAGTTTGCAGACATAGGCTGGGGTTAGCTTTGGTTTGGGGGTTTCTGGAGCAAGAGAGGAGGCTGAAGATGTGTACTGCTTTTGTTAAATGCCATTTAAATTCCTGCCTTTGCAATTCCACTGATCATTTTAAGTCTGACTATGTCACGTTTTTGTCATAAAACAACCAGCCCTATCCAGCACCAAAAAATCATGTCTGTAGACTAGCATGAGAAAGCCAGTTATGTAAACACATAATGAAATTTAATGTATTTTTCTATCCAGGTTTGTTTATCTGAAGGACCTAGTGTTGATCACTTCATGAAATGAAGCAGATGGACTGTATTGCATAAAGAATAGCTTTTTGTGCAAAAAACCTGCTTTCCCAAGGCAAAAAATATTCCAATATTTAAAATATTATATTTTATCATGGAAAATATTGTATTATTACAAGTGAGCATTTTCCTAGAATGATATTTGTCCAAAACCCTCTCGGAACAGATCTATAAAAATAAGAATACTAAGGAACATTAATGCTTACATAGTATGCAAAGCATGGACACTCACAGCTCTAACACTCTTAGTGTAAGTGGCTGCATGGAGGGGCTTTCATTAAATTCAGTGTGTGAGTGAATTCCTGCACCCTTCTTCTGAAAATAAGTAGCTTAGTTTTTAGTAAGTGTGTAAAGTGTTGGGGCTGTTTGTGCAGGCCTCCACAGGCCAACTTGGGCTTCTAAAATTCAAATCAGCCATGTAACTTTGTCCTGGTGCTTGCTGGGTAGGCTTGGCAGGCAGTGCTTTGGCCAATCTGCTGCCTCAGCATCTTCTTTCCCAAGTGTGTCAATCTGTCCTGGTGGTGGTCCTTGCCCAAATGCTGCTGATGCCACGTGATGAACCGGACTGGAAAAGTGATTTTGTGGAAATACAGCTCTCTTTAGTGGCATAAAGCTGCCAAGATATGTAGCTCTAGCAGGAAAATGGACTCTTTACAATTGAGACATCTCAGTCTTCCTGCAGCTTATCAGTGGGGACAACTACAGTGGTGCATCCAATATATATGTTTTTTCTAGCTGTGCTGTGTAAAAGCTGACTATTAAACAGAAACAACTCTTCCTTCTATTTTTCAGTAACCTTCTGGATCTACCTCCCCCTGTTCCTTAAACTTATCTGACGAGTGCAATACAATATCTCATATTCATGGATTAACAGAATGGACACATGTCCTTCATGGTAATGAACTGCTATTTTAAAAATCCCCAAGGAATCATTGAGTAGGTTGATTAAGTATTTTAAAACAAGTCAAACAGGGTTTACCTCACTGAGTAGAGCTGGTACAAAACATGGAGGAAGCAAATATCCTGGAGTTCTGCATCTGCTGTAGAAGTTCTCATCAGGAATTTCTTGCCTTGCACTGCTGCTCATTATAGAGGTTGATTGTAATAGTCCCATTTAAACTTGAGGGGTGATACACACCTTGTTATGTAAAACACTGTGCAAGGTTGTTTAAACATGAAAGGTAATTGCTGATTTTTCATTGGCAGTAACAGGTAGGCATTCCTGTGACTAATTAAATACACTGACCTTTAGTGTTAACAGCCTTGGTGGGTTTCAACCGATGGTATGCTTTGCCAGGCATAGCTTTCAACCTGTCTTGTCTGCTTCTAATTTTTTTTTCTGAACAGAGCTTGTGAATATCTTCCTGTTCATTTTGGGTGATGTTAGCAGGTGTCTGGTGTGCTTGTGCTCCCTGCAGAGTCCTGTCACCTCACAGGACTATGCCATGGTGAGCCCTACGTTCCTCTAGCTATTTATTGTCTACTGCATGAAGCCATATGGATCTTCCGAGCAGCCTTTGTGTCCTTGTCCCTTCCTATTTGTCTGTCTCCCTCCCAGCAGGGTATGTTGATGTGCAGGTATTTGCAAGGCTTTGGGCTCATCAGCAGATTTATTAAGGCCAAATCTCTCAGGTGCTTGGAGACAAAGGGGACTGCAGCACAAATAAATGTGTTTGCTGATGTTCTGCTTCCTGCTTTGGTCATGAGAGGCCCAGCTTCTAACTCCTAACTTCCCCAGATTTTACAGGTTGTGTCACTCTGGTCTGGGGGCCCTTTTTAGGGCTGTCTCTGACCTTTCAGGATCAGTTGGTAGTGTTTCAGCTGTTGCTTTCACAGCAATTACTGTAACAGCACAGATGTAAGCTGCAATCAGAGACGTGCAAATGAACCATCCTCAGCTTCTTAAATTTATTCCTTCATGTCATCTGCTGAGCAGTGATTGCATGTTAAGGTTCGGAAATTCTCCCCATGAGGAAAAACTGTAAAGCCTGAGCAAGTCCATTTCCTTTGTGCCCCATGCTTGTTTACTCTGAAAAGCTAAATATGTGGCAGATGACTTGCCCAAAATTTGAGAGAATTGCTCCAAAACTCACCAGGTACAGCCTTTCGCACGGGGGGAAGCAAAGCAAAGTAGGAAGATGTGAAGGGCTTGTGATGACACCTCACCTGCTGGGGTTGCTCTGATGCCTCGAGTGTGAGTCAGAGTTGATGTGAATCCCTGCTGCTACGTGCTGCATTGGTGCAATCAAATCCACCCTCTTCCCATCTCTTTGAGGGGGCTTGGTCATATCCATGCCAGTGTGTAGGTATGGCATGTGCTTCAGGGATTAGAAGTACACTGTCAAGAACTCAGATGACAGGGTGACCAAGGCAGACAAGGATAGGAAACCTCAAGCACACAACACATACCCACAGAGTTTACTGTTTCTTAACTCTCTTCCAGCCCTTACTAGAATTGATCACGTGCTTGTCTCGTCTTTCACAGAGGCTGCTGCTATGAAAAGACATAAGCAGCCAGCAGCAGGTATCTGTGTGATAATCCAGCTGCTGGGGAAGTCAGGATTTTTGGACACAGAGGGCTCATGATAGAAGAATCTGTAGAACAGGGAGGGACTAAATATCTAGATATCTCTTGATAAATTTCTCTTCTAAATCTCCTGTTGATATATCTCACAGAAACATGAGTAATGGGGCCTTATTTTTTTAAATGCACATTCTGCTCTATTTTGTGCCCACTTCTGTTTCTTTTTGCATCTCTGAGTTGCATCATTAGCAACACTAACCTACTGTTGCACAGTATTTCAGCAAATTATACTGCTTAATTAACTAAGTGATGTGTAATAATACTACATGACATTTTTCTAGAAGTGTTACCTGAAAGGCCTGAACCTTTTAAAGTGATAACAGAAAAGGGGTAGTAGAGTTCAGAAAGGTAAATGTGCTGCAAATTGTTTGGTAGCTCTGCAAGTCTGTGTCTACAGCAGTGGTCCAGATCACAGAGGTAAATGTGCACTTTTGAAGTGAGTCCCCTGATGGTCTCCACTTACCATGTGCTAACTCAGTTTACCAGAGGGGTTTGGGGACAAAAAAAAAAAGTAGATTCTTTAGAGGTGGAGATAAACAACATCCTCTTCTCCAAAAGCACTCTGAACATTCCCTGGTGTGTTTTGTTTAGACCCCCAATATTTCCATGCATGGCCTCTGTCCACTGCAAGGACTTCCCATGTGCATCTAATAAGGCTTCCTGTCAGGAATTGTCAACATAGGAGATAAGGATGCCTCTAATCCAGTGTACTGCCCCAAACACTTGTAATAGAACTGTGAGGAGCTCAGGAGCCACTTTGATCTGGCCCTAAAATATTTGCTAACACAGAAGTAGCATAATAGCCTAATTTCTAAATTTGCAGGACTTCACTATTGTCAATCTATATTGCTTTGCTTAATCCCTGTTCTTTATGTAACACTGAAAACCAAATTAAGGATGTAGGAATGTGTCTGGAAATGTTTACACAGAGCTGATGTTGTGAATCTACAGTTATTTTTGCAGTTATCTTAATGTAGCTGTTATGGTGTAATAACAGCTTTTAGTCATTGTTTTTCTGCCTGCTAAGGCAAATAATGTCCTTGTCTAATGCAACAGAAACTGCAGGCAGTAGCAAAATCTTTAATATCTAATTTCCTAGACCTTACTTTGCACTTTTTCATCTGAAATGCAGATTTATAAATTGAAGCAGTATATGTAATATTTCAGTGAGCAAAATCATTACCAACAGGATATTTGGATGGCAGCTGTAATTTGGTTTGGGAGGTTTTTTTAGCTGAGACTAATTTGTCTTCATGTGCCAGAAGATTTTTAAAACCTAACAAGTTTTTATGTTGCAGTTTTTATGTGAGGTAGTTTTTAATTTATTTGGCAGCACATAGTGAAACAGTTAATTCAGTTAAAACAGTGAAGTCCCCTATTTCATTTCCAGTCTGCTGCACCTGAGGATTTCTATTCCCATTGGTACTGACCATAAGTTCAAAATCAGGAACTAGTTCTCAATTTCGTTGAGTTTGGCGCTTCCTCGTGCCACAAACAGCACCTTAAGAGAGCCTGCAAGAAAGATGGAGAGGGACTTTTTACAAGGGCATGTAGGGACAGGACAAGGGGGAATGGGCTTCAAACTGGAAGAGAGGAGGTTTGTGTCAGATATGAGAAAAAAGTTCTTTGCTGTGAGGGTGGTGAGGCACTGAAACAGGAAGCTTTGGATGTCCTGTCCCTGCAAGTTTTCAAGACCTGGCTGGCCGGCGCTCTGAGCAACCTGGTCTAGTGGAAGGTGTCCCTGCCCATGGCAGGGGGATTAGAGCTGGATGATCTTTAAGGTCCCTTCCTACCCAAACCCCTCCATGATTGTGTTCACATAAGGGATTCTGGGGGATGACTTGCATCCTGAACAAAAGCTTGGGAGAAGTAAAGGTGATATAGGCCCAGCTGACAGATAAGGATCTGTCACATAAAGGGTATATTTCAGGATATTCACTGCAGTACTTTGCTCATGCGAGGATTCACTGCTTTCAGACCTTGCAATGCATCTCTCCTACTAAATTCTTCTTTATTTAATTGCAGTAGGGAAAAAAGCTGATCTGTGAGCTGAATTAGATCAATACTGCCCTTGATGCCCTTCACGTATTTTATTTTGCTTATTTTCTGATGCATTTTGTCACCGGGCCGTAATGTTGCATCCTGCAGCAAATGCAGTAATTGAGGAGGGTGTCACATCGTACGATAAAGGTACATGACAGGATTAAAAAGGTGTAAATGGCAAAAGTTGTATTTCTGGAGTAGGGAAATGAGACCTCCAAGTGCTGCCCGTCCTCGGTCACTGGACGCATGCATTGCCCAGGCACCAGGTGGCAGCAGGGTATTATCCCAGGAATCACATGGGACAACTCTGGTGGACTCACAAGGAAAATGACCACCCTCCCTCACACCTGCTGCCAGCTGATGGGAGAGAAGAAGAAATGGGAGTGTGTTTTCTCGTGCCAGTTTTAAGGGCCTTGGAGGAAAATCTCATCCCAGCACATGGAGGTTGTCAAGGCTGTGCCAGGCACTGTCATCCCACTGTCCCAGCCTGTTCCAGCCCAAGGCAGCACAGACAGGCCATGGCATAGGAGTGCTGAGTATTTCCAAAGTGTTCCAGAACACTCCAAGTGCTCTGCCTTCGCTTCCCTGGCCTTACATAGGAACTGCAGGGAAGCTGATGTAAGTAAATATCCTATTCAAGGGGTGTGTTTGCTGTATACACTGGGATGTATAGCTACTGTGTTCCCTGGCACTGCAAATGAGTCCTTGTTTGATTTCCCTTCAATTCACATTTTTTTTTTTTAGGTAACTACACTCAGTGTGCCTAGTGAAGACATCCATGCACTGTCCTCAAACCAAATATACCTTTATATCCAAATAGTAGTGAATATAAGCAAAAATTATTGTAATTATAAATTAAATCATCAGGGTTATCCAAATGTGTTTGTTTGTTTGTTTGTGTTTGGTTGTTACTCTGTGCCAGGCACTAAAACCAAGATTATGGAAGGACCTGGAGAAGGAAACATTAGTTTTGTTTTCATTGGCAAACCTCACACAGGCATCAGTACTGTGGTAGTTACAGTGATCCAATGAATCTGATGCTTAGAGAGGGACCCTGGCTAAATAACAGCCCTTCAGTAATTCATGTTTGTGGTTGTTGTAAGGAATCCCAGCCACAAAATTGTCCAATATGGGGTCAGGTTCTGGCCTTGCTGAGTAAAGATTATAGAATAGAAGTTAAGAAATACTAACTTCAAATAGATTTGTTGCTTTCAGTGTAATCCCTGTTTGTGTATTTGATAACATAGAAAGCAAAAAATATTTATAAATGCAGTTTAACTTCCTTTAAAGATTAAAAAAAAAAAAATCACCTTGAAAATTTTTTAAGAGGTCTAAGTTAAAACTGTGAAAGTATTTCAGTCCTCCAGGAAAACTCATCCTTTGGTTTCCACAAGAATCCAGCAATAACTAAAATGGATTTCTCTATCCAATCTCAGTGATTTTTTAGTAAATAATTTATTGGGTTTTTTTCAGCACACCGATAAGGTACAAATATTGAAAGATCATATTAAAATTTTTTTTTTCTTTTGCTACCAAGGTGAAACACAACATTCTGTAGTACTTGGAACTCTTCACATGTGTTCAATCACCATTTTTAACAATCTTGATGTTAATGTCATGTGAACCCACATATGTATGTATGACATCTGTATGTGCACACAAATATGTATCTTTAATTCTCCTTTTTGAGTGCACATTGCACTGATATTTATTAGTTTTCATCCTTTTCAGGGTCAGGAACAGATTGAGCACCTAAACAAACCTAGCACAGAAGTTTTGGTTTACTTAAGAAATTCCCAGAAATTTATGCATAATAAATAAATAATGAAAACTTTCCCAACAGGCCATCAGACTGATCATTTACGAAGGTGAATGTTGGGTTTGTTTGTTTGTTTGTTTTTTGTTGATTGATTTCATTTTTTATTTTGTTTTTTTTTTTTTTTTTTTTTAAACAGAATGAAAAGTCTGATCTTTCTCTTATGGAATTCTGCTAATGAACCTTTTTTTTTAATAGGCTTTGCACTCATTAAGGAAAATAGACAGGCAAATACCACATGCCTGTATATTTCTTTCCCATTAAGTATATTTATTTAAATATTAAGTGAAACCGTTGACCTGACAAGTTGCTAAAGCAGCCATGCAGTCTCTGGAATGCTGAATGCTCTTGCTTAAGTAGCTTCAAAGCTGTTTGTTTGTTCAGTACTTTTTTTTGAATCCTTCACTGCACTGAATTCTCTTGAGCAAGAGAATGTAGTCCATCAGGAAAGTTCTGGGATCGCAAATTCTAGATTGGTGGGAATTATTATACTTCCTCCTTAAAGCTTTGGTTTTCTCTTTGTAATACAGAGGTGCAATTACCATAACTGATACCTTAGGGTCAGAATGACATGAAGTTGAAGGTAGGATTCAAGGCTGAGCATACTCAATTTGCAGGAGTGTTTTAATATTGTAATTTAGCATTAAATTCTGCCTACTTAATCAGGCTGCATGTGAATTATGAAACAGAATTTGGATTTCTACATTTCCTGATATATATATATATATATGTCAAATAATGTGCTGTGTTTTACCATGTTTTATTGCAAGCTCCCTCAACAAGTTCTGTCCACAGAAGTCACTGAAAGCAAAAGCTCATTTGAGGTCAGTGAAAGCAGTCCCAGTACTGTTAGTGGTTGCCAAATCCAACCCATGCCATTTACTTTCTGGCTCCCTTTTGCTTATCATTTGTCAATTATAAATGCTTTTTTCCCCCTTAATTATTGTCAAGTGCAAACGCTTTTATGCTCTCCAGATTTATATATATTTTTAAATTAAATTTTGAAGGACTGTGGTGCTTATGATGAGAGTTAAACACATTTCATATCTTAATAAGCCTATTTTTATATTATGCTGCTTGAACTACAATCATGCTAAAGGATGGAGTGGGGGAATAAAATTAATGGGTTACACTTGAAGTAGAAAAAATTACTCATATTCGATAAAAGATCTTTTGATAATTTTCTCATGACTTCACTACTTGATTTATCTTCCCACATTAATTTGTTTTTAATTTTTTTCTCTTCTGAGGTTTTCTAGCTCCAGTAACAGCTCTGAGATGGTTGGATTGATGGACTACAAAAGTTAACATTTTTGAACTAAAAATAAAAAGAGCTTAAACACTTGAGCTAACAAGCAATATAACCTTCACGTAATAAACTAGAAATTCAGCTTTCCAGTGCCTTGAATTAAAATGCTGGAATTTGATTATTTAGTTCACCTACTCCATCTAGAGTAGATATGAACTATTGCTGGTAGGCCTTTCCCTCGAGTTACCATTTACAGCCTCAAGGTTCTATTGCTGACAGTAAGGTTTTTTGGCTGTTTCATCCTCTATTTTCCTGGCACATTTCCCAGTGCATTTCTTTGTTTTCCCCTCAGCTGTTTGGTTCTTTCTTCAAATCTTGCCACTGTACCTTCCTGAATCCTCACTAAAATATCAGTCTGTGCAGACTTCTCAGTGTTATTACATCTCAACAAGGCGTTCCCAGTGCATGTTTTTACCTCATTTGCAGCCTGCTGGTGTGCTCTCAGAATAAACCAGGCTGGTCAGAATGAACAGTCCTTGTAGGGCAGTTATATTATTTAGTGTAGAGTCAAGATATTACTTTCACAGCTGCAATGGTTTTAAGAACCTAACATTCAGCCTTGCAGCAAATACAGAGCGATTAGAGTAAAAAAAGAAAAAAAAAAAAAAAAAGGGAAAAAAATAGAATAATTGGAAATATTAAAAGTTCCCTGGTACTGAGCTCCTGAACTGAACCTAGTCCTGTGTTTTGAGAGGCAAGTGCTTCAGCTCAGATCGTGGTACCTTCCCCATGAGCTTACTCCTGGAACACAAGTGGACATTGGAATTACTCCAGCACGATGAGTGCTGATGGAAAATGGTGGAAGCTGAAGACAAAATGGCTTAACCCAGGCTACAAGAATTTTGATGAAACTCTGGACTGCACTTAAAACTGTGAATGAATCCTAAAAAGGAAAGGAGGATTCTTTCTGAACTAGTAATGAGTCAGATACTGAACTCCTCTAAGGTAAAGGTAAAAAAGCTCTACCGTATCATTTGTAAATATTAAAAACGAAACAAACAAAAACGACCTGAGGACAAGGTTAAGTAAATTTTGGCAGGTCCTCTGGAATTCTTGAAAGGGGAAAGATTGTAACTCCGTATCCTGAAGAATTCCTGCTGCTTTCCTCAATGCCTATGTTGTTTTTTCTTACATTGTTTTCAGCCACCCTATGCCCCCCCACTTTTGTGCAGTCTAATGCGTACACATTTCTCTGTTTCCACCTGTGCCTGAGCCAAGTTTCCCCGACTGTGCACCAAAACAGAGCCAGGCAATTCCCAAACAGCAATTAAAAGGCATCAGAAAACCTGCTGAGGCACCAACCCAGCCGAGACTGACCAGGTGATAGTCTGGGCCAGACGGCTGCAAGAAGCAGTTTTAGATGAGATACACAGTGTGTGCTTTCATGGATGATTTATTTTATCCTGATATATATAAAATAAGCATTTTCCCCTTTACTAATCTCTTGTGTTTGCCAGTGTTGGCAGCAACATGGCATGGATCAATTGAGATTCAATAAGAACACTGTTTCTTACTTCTTTACTAAGAAAGATTACTTGATGTTCAGCAACCAGGATAATACAAAATATCCACTCTCTAAAAACATAAATTTACTGAAAACTATCAGATTTATCTTGTGCAGGTGTTGAATATCAAAGTCAAATTGTCGCATAATTTCATTTTTTCATTAGCGCATTCTAATTTTTTCATTGTTCTATTCAAATGAATAAATTATTAAAATTTTGTTAAGGACTGTCTGTTCTGTTTGTTCTGTTTGCTGTGTTTGTGAACCTTATATTGCTGTTAAGCGTTGTAAGTTAGCATTAAGAGAATTGTATATGCACTTGAAAAAACGTAAAGATGTGTTCAACCTGTAACCTTGAAAAGATCCCTGTTTTCAGTAACTTACAAGTGCTTGGGCAACAGCACTTTTCAAGTCACATATAAGACATATCCTTCTTTAACATTTTCTTGTTTGAATAGCATAGATGGTGAATTTGGTTTTGAACAATTAATATTGAATATAAGGCACTACTTAAATTTCTTTCTTCCATAATCATGCCTTAACTCTTTGGTGTTTATATGCAAATATTTTTAAAGCCTTCCTACTCAAATAAGAGTAATTTTTTAATTATAATTTAATAATTGAACTTTAAATTTGTGTAGTTTTATTTGTATTTAAGGCTGTCTGAGAAAGTGGAAATTTTCCTCCTCCTTAGGTGCTCGTAGCCTTCAAATGTTGCCTATTCAATTAACATACACCTACTTTCTTTTCCACACTTTCCTTTTTAGTCAATTCTTGGCCAAATAGCACATTTTCAGTGATTTTTTTGTCCATCCTTGTTAATTAGTTCCTGAGCAATCGCTGATGATGTTCCAATTTTCTGAGATATTTAGTGGATTGGAGTTCATATGTGGCATTTAAAGCACCTGCCCTAGATTCTAGGCTTTTCTAGTATATGCTGTGATTAAAGTAATGAACATAAACGTGAAGGAGGAAAAAAAATCAGCCTGTTCCATATCACGGCTTTTTTTAGTCTCGACTCTTGCCTTTTAAGTCATTTTTCAGCTTCCATGACGCAAGGGAAGAGATGAGCCTTGCAGCCTACTCTGGAAGGTCAATGGCCTGAGGCTGCTCGGGGGAATGAGGGGAATGAGCCCAGCACCGTGGCTGCCTGTGTGACAAACCCTATTCACAGCTGTTCCTGTGCCTCTGACCACAGCTGGAGCTGAGAGGGGTTTTTCGGATCACAACAAACAGCTTAATTAGGGTAACTTTTTCTCTAAACTTCCACGCAGGATGATGCATGATCTGGAAAAGTGGTAGTGTTTTCACAGGGAGGGGGGAAGTTAAAAAAAAAATCCCCCAGTGAACACCCTTTTGCATTCTTTTCATAGTTCAATTCAACTTGGTGTGTGGCATTGTTGTTTTGAAATGAGCTTAACCTTAATCTGAAGTACCACCTGGGTAGCACCACCAGAAGCACCTCTCGACGCAGCATCAGCACGTGGCTTCCACCTTGCCTAAACCTTGGCTGAATTTTTGCTGTGAGTTTCTACATGTACACTGCTGCAATTCCACGTGAATCCATGCCTGAAATCGAGTGTGTGTCATTGTCTACAATGGCGTAGCAGAGAGGACCACCAGGTAAAGCTTGAATTTGTTTGGCTGTTACATTTTGGCGGGTTTTGCTAAATGGCAAGGTTTTAAATAACCTTCAGAAGAGACGTAGGCATAGGCAAATATCAGCTCCCCAGGCTCAGGTGTCCACTTCTGTCTGTTCAGCTAAAGCCCTTTGACAGCTCTCTGGGTGCTGCCCGTGTGCTGTCAGAAGGAGCGCAGAAGGGACGGGTTCGATCAGCAGAACGGTGTTAACTCAATCTGTATTTGACTGGAATTTGTGCAGCTCTCCAGCAGCCTTTACAACCCCATACCGCCTGTTACATCTGCTGGCTTGCAGAAATCTATTCTAATTGATGAAAAGGGATTGTTCACTTGTTGGGAATAGGCTTTGGCTTGCTTGCTTTACTTACTGTAATTCTCCATGGGCTGGTGATGGAGAGAAGCGGATCTATTGCTCGTTAAACTGCGAGGGAAGGTACCAGCACTTTGTTAGGCCTTGGACAATATTGGCAGATAATTAATTGGGAGCGCCTTGTAACTTTAACTGAAGAGAGGAGTATGAAGATATATGTGTTTTTGAATAACCTGACTTTCCTTTTTGCTTCTCCAGTGGCTTCATTTTCCAGGTGATGCTGTCAGTTTTTGGGAGAGACAATCCAACTCTCGCATGTAAGCACAACTGCATAATCAAAAAAGCCATATTCATTTGCCATTGGTTGTTTTTTGTAACACTTATTGTATACTCAGACTTAATGAAAGAGCTTAATGCATATCAAAATAATTTTTTCTTTTCTCACAACTTTAGACAATCTAAGTAATTACTGAAGATTTTCTGGTTGTACAGTGTGTTAGTGAGGGCTATATTTGACTTTAATGTTGGAAAAGAGTGAAATGGTAAATAACAAAAGAAACCATTGAAATATCAGGTATGTCAAAAAGAGTGTGAATTGGGCAGATTTAGATCTCACAGTTTTGGAAAGCATATTGAATTTTACAAAACTTTCTCTCACACATTTTTAATGAGCACAAGTAATCAGAATGATTTGCATTCACGGTAGAGGATTATGGTAACACTTTACATTTTTAGGTTTTTACACTCTATGTGCTTTACTTCAATAGATGTTCTGTCTTTAAAACAAGTCAGATGCAAGAAATGCAATGTAAGTTTATAAAAGGAATTAGCCTGAGAGCATGGGCTGTAAAGAGGCAGACTCAGTCTTCCCCAGTGAAAACTATAGATGGAAAATGTAATCTTCCCACCCCCAGTTCAGCTCTATTAGTGTTTTAGGAAGCCCAGAGACAGTGACATCTGTGTCCAGAATGCAAAATATTTGCATTGTAAAAATTGCAGCAATTTTGTTAAAGCATTAGAATAATCTCTTTTTTTTTTTTTTTTTTTTTTTTTAAATTCAATCTGCTTATTCACTTTTAAAGATTCTCATTTTGTAGTTTCATGCAGTTTTAATTTGAGGGAGAGTTATTTAAAAGGCTAAGTCTTAAGTTAGAATCTTTTTTTTTTTTCCTTCTGTTTGTTTGCTGGGTTCCTTCTTTATTTTCTAAGAGATGGTGATGTTTAGGGTTTCTTATTGCCTAATTACCAGAGGGAAAAGTGGCATCTGAAAAATCAAAGTAATGTTTGTTTCTTGTGTGATCATCTGTGTTCCTGCTTCACCTGGATACCTAATCCTTTTAGCAGTGCAGAAGATTATGAAGCTACAGACAAGAGATTATGGCTCCAGGTGAGGGATAAACAGTTGATCAAATGAATGAAGGAGAAAAGGAGATTGTTTCAATGTAAATATCTCCAACTAATTTGGACTAGGGAGAAGAACTTAGACAAAATATGATTAGGAGTCTATTTCTTAATAGAATTTTTTTTTCCGAAGGAGAATGCCTTAAAATTTTCATAAGAAATTAAAGTCACTTTTAAAATACAGTTATTCAGGAGATTGATATAACCTTACAGCTAGTATCACACCCTTCTATGAGCTTTGTGAATGTTTTTCCACCATTTGTTATGTTGTTTTAATCTTTGTATCAAAATTTCACAGGGTCAAGAGCTAAGGATCAGGAGTAAGGATCTGTCAAAGGGTGTATGGTCAGTGTTTTCCATGGTTCTCCATGCAGAAATGGACATCACCATGTCATTTTGCATTTAGCATCACATGTATTTCTGAGTGATATTTATCTTCATGAACACAACATAAAAAAGTCTTCCTCACTGCAGGGTCACTCTTCTCAGTTATGAACATATTGGAGCCCAGAGTAGCAGCCAGTGCAGTTGGGGTTCTTTGTATGTTTATCACTTTCTTCTTAGAGTGTTCTGTGGTCTCACTTGTCCACAGAAAATCTTCCTTGTCTTGTCTAAAACAAAGAGCAAACTAACACACTAATTAGCTAAATAATGCTAGAGCTACTCCTTTCCCTCATCCTATCCCTGAGAGGAGCACGTCAGACCAGAGGCTGTTTTCTGCTGGTATTACCTGGGACCTCTGGGTCCTGCTGCCACTCAAATATTTGGATTTTTTCTCAAGCAATTAGTCATCTCTCTTCCCATTCCCTTTGCAAGAAGTTGTGACCACTGTCAGAAATTACTGGATTTTGCTAAAGTTAATCCAATTTGCAAATAGAGAGAAATAAGAAAATACATGCCTAATTTTGTCTTAGCATGAGTTGGTGTTTGATCTTGTACGAAGCAGTCACAGGGTATTTTATTCCTATGTGGGAGTGTTCAGTTCTCAAAAAAACTGCAACAGAAATGGGAAAATACTTGTGTCCACATCAAAGCAAATGCCAGGCTGAGGGTGACATGGCTTGTCTAGTCTCCTGATGTTTAACTGGCACAGCTGAGAAGAAAACTGAGTTATCCTGTTGTGCTAGACCCTGGTCCATGCCACTTCTACTGGTGACCACTTCTACCAGAAGACCATTTCTCTGTGCTTTTCATTTTCTTTGGAAAGATAAAAACCCAAAACAAAACCAAACCATGTCTCAAAGACAGTAGGTGAGGTAAGTAAACACAGAAGGGAATGATTTATTATGTGAGCTGTGCTGTAGACTCAGAAAAACTCATAAATTGTTTTCCAATGTGTATGTATAAGACTCAATTAAATGCAGGTAATTAAAAGCTCTTTCACAGAGCTGACAAAATAACTACCCTACCTGTGGAGACATACCTTCTGAAAAAAAATTACCAGTTCCCAAACATGCCTGGGATTAAAACAAACTTGCTAAGCATATTCATATCTTTAGGAGGGACACTCTTGATTTACTTGTGACAGGCATGCTATTTTACAATGCTGTTCTCTTATGCAAGCTAACAATAAAATTCTGTCAGGTTCCACAGAAAATAACACAACAAAGAAATGCAAAAGATATTGTTTGTCTTTACGGATGATTTAAAGTTTTGCCACCAAGCCCAGTTGTTTGAATAAGTGTAATAATGTGAACTCCAAACCCACTACATGGTCCAGGATAGCAGAGAAAATAATTTGCAATTATATTAGGTGGGCCCATACATGCTAATATGTTTCTCCTTGGAAAAAAATATATGGTTGCTAACACTTGAGTCAATATTTCAATCTGAGTGTTGTGCTATTAATAATCAAATTCATTAACAGAGGTATCTGCAGTATATCTAATTAATTGACTGTTGCACAATAGTAGTCTTTTCCAGCTTTTGAAGTCAGACAGTATTTATAGCAAAAAAGTGCTGCAAGGGGCTTTTAAGTTGTAATTAATAATTATTATGCCTCATCATTTAAAAGGCTTGTCCCATCAATATGTTGCTTCAGTTTATTGCTTGGGAGTCTTTCAGTAATTAAAACTAAAATGGTGGAAAGTAAATTAAATTCTACATTATAGAGATATTAGTGGGGAACAGATACGTCTTGTACATTAAGAACAAAAAAATCAAGTGTTTCTTGAAAAAATAAGAGCTATGCCTCTACTGAAATATGTGAAAGACATAAAATACAGGGGTGTAAATCAAAATTGAATTAATCAATTTTAATTATGACAGATTGCAGGTTAAAAGAATAATTTTCAGGTTTTAGATAGCACTGGTACATAAAACATTACTAGATGATCTTTAAGGTCCCTTCCAACCCTAACCCTTCTATAAGCAGCAACTCTTAAGATGGTTTACAGGTGGGAAGGTAAAGAAGTGAAGGCAACAAGTGACATTTTCAAGGTCCCAGCTGATGGCAGTGATCAAACTGATGACGGAAATCAGGTGCTTTTTTTTGGAACAAAAAGGCAGCTCTGCTTTGATCTCCCCCACTGATGCTGATTTCTGCTCCCTCCTGTGTTAAACACATGTGAGCCCAACTCTTTCTCAGCACTTTACCCAGTGTGGGAGCAGAGCTGGTCACAGCCTCTTCTGATTCAAAAAAGGACAAGATTTGGGCAGGACACCTTTCCTGAGATAAATTAAGAACAATCATTGGAACTGCACTGATGTGTTTTTTTTTTTTCTACCAGTTGATGCTTAGACCCCTAAGTTGTTCATGGGATGAGAGAGGATTTTCCTGCTGTTACACAGAAGCCCAGGCTGTGGGCTCTGGTGGTGGCCTCCCTCCATGCCTGGGTCCTCCTGACCCTCCTAGCTGCACTTCAGCCTTTAGAGGAACAGTCCTTTCTTAATTGGTTTTATATTTAAAAAAAAAAAATTCTCTCCAGTTACTAAATCTAAATTATCTTTACACCGTTACTGTTGGGAGAAAACCATCACGTTTCAGAGAGTGGAAAATGCTTCACTGGTCCCATGCGGGGGTTTCTTCTGGTGAAATGGTATTTCCTCAGTAGTACAGGATAGTTGTCTGATAGTTTTATGTTTTACCTTTGTCCTTCTAAGCCTTATGTTATGGGAGTACTGATAATCCTAAATGCTAATTTTTCTTCACAAGCTTCTTAATTGTAATTTCATTCTCTGTACCACTGAAAATAACAATCTCCTAGGAAGAGATAAAAAAAGAGCCTCCTCAGAGCTTTTTGAGAGAATTTCCAAGGTTCATCTTACATTGGCTTTCTGGAGGCCAAAGTACCTGCTCATCAAAGGTGGTTCAAGCTACCAATAAGCCATTTTTCTTCCTCCTTTTTTTTTCTGCTGTTATATGTTTGAGTTTTTGGTAATATTTAATATCTCTAGAGAAGGGAAGTACTATGGAAGTACTAGTGAGGCTTCAGAGTCCTTTGACACGCAGACTGAGAAACGATAATTCAGTTCATTCACTGGTTTTTCTATTTCTCTGCCCACTTCCAAGCATGGCACATGGGTTCCATCATCTTCTGGCAAACAATTGATTCTAGAAATGTTTATTGATAATCTCTCTACCCACTTCTTTTCACTTCATCCCCAGGCTTTCTACATGACCGTGGGAAGCTTGCATAATGTAGCTGAGAAAGTTACTGCCTGAGCTGCAGGGCATAAATCAGCAACTTCTTCAATTTAAACTGAAGTTCTCTTCTGTAAGTAATGGTTGTTCAAGGTCTGCTTGCTTATCAGCTAAAACATCTTTGCTGCAAAGGCAGGGCAAAAAAAAAAACAACCAACAACTGTGAACTGTCCAAAAATGAGGCATCCTGCTTGTAATTAAACCCCCTCTTTATATTCTTTGCTGGATGACTCTCTATGACTCTTCTCTCCTTAGTGACACATTCATCACAGAATTACTGTGGTGTTTTGAGGGGCAACAGCTGAGATTATTACGACTTCTCCTGGAATAGCGGCCACACGCGGAATAGAGCACGGGCTTTCTGTCCAGCAGCATTTAGTATCTGGAGGAGACAGATTAATGCTGCTTGCTGTTCCTGGCTGTCTCGTTCTGGATGTGTCTGGCACCTCGGGGCAATTGCTTTGGATTAGAGACGGCACCGTGCACGCAGAGGAAAAATGGCACTCGGTTGTGTGGTGAGAGAGCGCCTCACAACACCACTCTGAAGGAGCTCATTTGTTCTAGTCGCTGGCTGTGGGTAGTAGGAGTTTATCTGGCACGTGCAGGCGTGAGAAGGAAAATAAAAAAGGAGGCTGCTCGTGCTCAAGGTTGAGCACGTTCGGTCTGTGGGCCGGTTTTCCGGCGCCTGGGTTACGCTGTGAACATTTGTTTACCCAAGCAGTTATCTGCTCACCTGTGTTCTCCCTCTGGCAACCACAAATAATGGTCACTCCCTCCTTCCACAAAAACCTAGACACGTGGCTGCACGGTTGTTTTATTCCTCTGCAGTGCGCTTTCTTTTTGTTTTGCTTCTCCAAGTGGCCTCCTGCGCACTGAGTAGCTTAAGCTGCCATTATCTGTGACTAGCAGCAGTTATTTAGATAAATGAAATCATTGTATTTGCCTTATTGGCAGTCTAGTGGGTGGAAAATCTAATGGCCTAGTTTGCTGGAGCATTTTGGTATTCACTTTTAGCATCTTGGGACGTCCATCATCCATTAGCTTTTACCAGTTAATGGTCTTAATATTTACTCTAGTCCTTAAATAACTCTGTTTAACTTAGGAATATAAGATAAAGCCAACAGGAGCATTTGAATGTTCTGAATATGTTATTTTTCAGAAGAAGAAGAAACAAACTGATGGATGAATTTTGCACCATGCAACCTGTAGTTAATTAGCAAAATCCCCTCGGCTGGTGGTTTGAGCTTATGGCAAAAAAGTTGTGACGAATTGTTAAGGGCTAAGAAGGATGATTTGTTTCTACAGAAGAGGCAAAGTGTACCTATTTATTATGCATCTAATTTTCTTTCTTAAATAAATGAGGTCACCACCATAATTATCTGTTTTCCTCTCTGTATATTTGAACGTATTTACAGTAGGAAGGAAGCTTTTTTTCCTCTAAAGAAATTACCTACAGAGATTTAGACATGTGTTTCTGCTCTGTATTACCAAAACAACCCAGATTCAACAGTTTTCTTATGTGCACTGCATCTTTTATCTGTGAACAACTAATAGTGAAATAGAACATTTTGCATGAATCATGGATGTCATTCATTTTGCCAAAAAAACCTTTCCCATCTCTTTAATTCCTGAATCTGTAACCTCTCCCTTGCAATCCCATTTGCAAGGTGTATTCACTTATTCAGTCCTTCCCTGCTAGGCTTACAAGAGATAACAGGCACTAGATGGATATTTTCCAGACTGTTCTGGATGGGAAAAGGAAAATAATTCGTGTCTTTGGAAATTTTTCCATTATAAATATTTATATTTTTTTAAATCCTTCTTTGAGATATCTTTGGTTTTGAAATGTTTATATTGTGCTGATGTAGTATGACTGTATTTAGGACTGTGTTTCATTAATCATTCTCACCTAAGTTTTCCACAGCTTCCTCAGCCAGATCCTTTTTGGTTTGCCAGGTCCCATGTTAGGCTTCAGATCCAAAATTACATTTCTTAGATTGTTATTTAGTTATCTTTGAATTTCTATATATGTTTTGATTCAAGAGAGCTGCAAATATGCAATTTAATGGATGATGTAGTATTTGATTTTTAGATGCTAAGAAGAAAGCAAGTTGGATTTGAATCCAGAGCATTTTTTAGGGTATACATTCTGAAGACTTTTGATTTTTAATTGTTTTCTGTAATGGAAATCTGCTGTCATTTTTCATGTTGTGGAATGAGTCAGCAAACAGGCTAATCTCTCACCTGATTTTTAGACCTCTACTCTCACCTAGACCTTTACCCTCAGATGTAATCACGCACATTCTGAATAAACCTCCATTCCTGTGCTGACTACAGTAAAAGTCTAGTTGCCTGTACACTCACATTTCCATCTACATTATAGATACATTTTTGGTGGGCAGACAGATGACTCCTAATCTTATTCCAGGGAAGCAAAGCACTGAAACGTCTTTTCCCTTGCTTTGTCAGTGCACATGAAGAGAAAGCTTTGAATTATAAGTCACATTTATTAAAAAATTTAGGTAGCACTAATGGTGTATCATTACATGCATGTATATGTGTGTGTGTATATATGTATATCTATCCTGATATAATAGAAGTGTGGGTCTAGATGGTTTCTAAGCAAAAAATTGAGTTAGGAAAGAATATTTTGGTTACTTTAAACATGATTTCTGTGAAACAAATACACAGTTCACTTTTACAGTCAACAACACACATTCTGGTTTTGTTGCCCCAAGCCTCAAATATATGGATGGGCTGCTGTGCCTTATGAGTCCACACTGCTTCACAAGTTTGATTCAGTGAAATGGGTCTCAGTTTTCAGAAATCAGCCACAGAATAATCAGGAAAGGAAAAATGTACCTGATTTTACATTTTGATTAGATATTTTCCTGTGGTGTAGGCAGAGGGAAGAAGCTCCCTATTATAGCCTAGAATAGGAGAGAGAATCAAGTAATTTCAATACTACTAAGTCCCTTGGTACCAATCCTTTAAGCACCTCCAGCAGATTGGGAAGTTGATCTAACATTTGCTGTCAGCCAACCTATCAGCCAACCTTGCACTCAGTAAATGAATGAGCTGAGCTGGGACAGTGTTGCAAACCTGCTGTTTATTTGAGGTTCTTGCAGTAAGTGGTGTCTTAGTTTCAGAGTTTTATGTTATTGCAAAAATCTGTGTTTAGGTTTGTTTTGGAGGTTGTTTTTGAGTTTTTGTTTGTTTTCATTGTGTTGTTGTTTTATTTTGTTTTCTTGTCTTTTTCCTTTTTTTTTTTTTGGTGTGTGTAGTGTTCCCTTTTAGAAGGGAAAAGCTTAAAAGTTTGGGTTGCTTTTCCAGTGTTTCAAAAGATCTTCAAAGCTTTTTATTTCAAACCCAGCATTTGAGTTTTTTGCATGACTTGGACTTATTAGTACAAGAGGAAATCTGTGTCTCTGTTGTTAGCCTTCTGAAAATGTAAAGATCTCCTGTGTCATGATCCAATAAACGATTTTTTTTACACTACTTATGCTGTTTTAAAATTAGAGGACAGAAACACTGAAATGCAGCAAGGAGAGTTTTGGTTATCGTCCTCAACCTTTTCTGCAGGGCTAAAACAGGTGCTCTTTAACCTTTTCATGACAGAAGAGGTTCCTGCTGTTTTGCAGGCCCCAGAGTGTGTGTTACAGGTTATCAGGGGTTATGTAGCTCCTCCAGCTCTGATGATACTTTGAGACATATAGTATAAAAAAATAGAGCAAGTAAAATGGGGCACAAGTACAAGAGTGCAGTGTACAGAATAACTCTCTTGATACTGAAAGGATTTTGAATACATACCTGTATTATTTTAGCGGACTAGTCAGGGTGGCTAGAATTCAGATTTTTTTTCAATGGTGTAACCAAGATTTCTATCTTTTTGAAAAGGTATTTCTTTGTCTAGTCTTGATGTAGCTTCCACTGCATTATGAACGTGTCTGGAGGAAACAGAAGGGGGTTCCCCAGACCCAAAACATATGCCCTGTGAGGGTCCAAGTCTTATTTTGGTCCTTGAACTGAAAATGCAGACCCATCAAAGTATCCTAATTGTAAAGCTGAAGGCTGGGTTGGCCAATCTTTGAAAAGAGTGAAGGATTGTCTAGTAATTCCGTGATAAGGGCATTCCCTGGGCAAGGAGAGGGCTGGAGATTGACCCATTCTCCCCTCAACAAGTGCAAAACCCAGTGGAATCCTAATTGCTGCTCTGCTATGACACATTTATCATTTCTCTTCCCTATCCACTCTCTCCACTCAGTGTTTCACAAGACAAGGAGCAAGTTGAGGATGCCAGTCCTGTCACTGCATTCCTGATGTAGAGAGGGACAAAGGCACGGCAGTGCTTATTTAGTTTGTCCATAAATGAAATGCTCTGTTCCTAGGCTGATATAAAAAGAAAATAACAGCAGCAAAACCTTGCACTTCTCTTTCGACAAGTTTCTATGTTTTTAAAGGAAAGTATAAGTTGTCTGCCTGTGTTAAAAATGTTTCTGAGTCCTGCAAGGCTGTGGGTCTTGACTTAGTAAAAATAACTAACAGAGATTGTGTAGAGACACCTGAGGAACATGAAATTTTATGCACTTTTCTCTTCCACATTTCCTTCCGGTTGGTTAAGATGATCTTTGAATTATACAGAAACTGAGTGCTTAAAATAGGGCTCCTGTGAATTCTGTGGAGGGATGTGGGTGTCGAAAAGCCAAGGATCACCCGTTTTTAGTCCTGACCGCAGTGACAATGCTGGCATTCTCAGCTTGCTTTTCTTTCTTGTGAATTATTTGAGCAGAGCCAGTGGATAAGAATGAGTAATTACGGAGGTGTCACAGCAGCACAATAATTAGGATTGCATTGAGCTTTGCAGTTAAATTTTATGCCTAATGCTCCCATGCTGTCCCCTATCAGTGCCCTGCATTTGAAGTACAGCTACAATTAAACCATCATAAAACAGAGTACACAAGCAGACAAAATGATCAAAAGGAACCTGAATCCATGTGGTCTTAGTCAGGAACGACTTTCTTATGACATTGTCTGTTTTTGCTATAAGTTGGAGATAACCAAGCTCTTCAGTTTTGTAATTTCCCACTCTGCTCCCCTATTAATATTAAAGTATGTCACCTTGGGCCCTATTATTTGTCCAATTGCAACATCCAGTATGACACAATAGAACTATAAATAATTTTGGCTCTGTTTATGCTTGAATAGATCAACATGCCTGAGATGCCTTGGCACAGTTTGTGAACACAGCTCTGTAATAATCCTTGGGATATAAAGCCAGTTCTCTTTTTTAAATATACATTGGGCTTTTTTTTTTTTTCCTATAGATTGGATACTCACATCAGTGTTGTTTTCCAGGAAGCCAGCAAAACATGAATGAAAAAGTCTCACTGTGCTGTTGAAGTCCAGAACAAATGCAAAATTCTGCTGGTATTTGAAATAACCTCAGGGTATTTTTGGCTTGGGCTTGTTTTATATAACATTTGTTCATTTCTTTTTTCCTATAGTATTCTGCATAAGGCAAGCAGTAGCATCCACCTGCTGCAATGCAGACAAGAGGGAATATATGGCTTAATTTGGGGTGTTAAAAAATGAAATGGAACACCTACGTACTTACTGAATTAAACATAACTAACTAATGATTCAGGTTTAGAGTTTAGGTTCTCAAGTCTGCTTGAAATGTCTACGTTCCCTAACAAAGACCGTAGGGTTGCAGATGTGACCCAGAGCAATTATTACTAGGTAGCTTTGTGTGGGCCAGGATCTTCCAAGCATTGAGGACATGGGCAAGAAGGTGAAGGAAAAGAGGAGGAAGGGAGAAGCCTGGCAGCTGAGAGAAAGGAGTGCAAGAGGTAACTTGGGAAGGGGCCTTAAATCAAGTGGAGGAGAGAAAGCAGCAGGTGTACAGGGAGAAGGCAAGTTGTGTAGTGATGATCTGGGAGCAGCTGGCACATTGTTGCCTGCAACCCTCAGTCCACATGCCCTGAATGAGGGCTTGGAAGCAGCTCTGCTGGGAGGGAACCAGCACACAACTTGCATTGCTCAGTAGGAGATCTCAGTGGGCACAAGGAGACTTCATGTCCTGGAGAGCCCATGCTGACACTGATTTTCTGTGAGTCAGGGTTCTTCAGATGGCCCATAGGCTTGGTTAAAAGGCAAGAGAACCGTTCAGTAACCACATTGTTTGGGTCCAGTTTTCTTGTGCTGACTTGGTATGGAAGAGTCTCAGTTCATATGTGTATTTATATGCACAGTGGGAGATCATCACCCTGTTTGGTGGCACTGACAGTCTTTGGTGGCACCTCCTTTACTTTTCCTTTTCCAGACTGATTGCCTTAGTACTGGGATCTACTCCTGCAAAGTTATGGGGCTCCATGCAGCAGTAACAGAGAGCTTGTGCTATATAGAGACTGACATTTGTGGGACTACTACAAATGAATGCAGCATTCTGATGTCAGGCTAAGCAGGGAACCCAGCAGCAGGCTTTCATTTTATTTACTAGGTCTTCTGCTTGTAAAACTGCTCTTGCCTTCAGAGAATCCCTACCAGATAAGCTCTTCAAACTTAGTGAAGTTCTCCTTTATAAAGACCTTTAGGAGAGAGATGGGTTACTATAGTATTTGCAGGTACGTGGCCTGTTCTAGAAAATATTTGATTGCTTGAAAATACTGTTTCTTTTATTTTCCCTACAGCCTGCAACACACTTCAGACAGAAATATATTTTATTCTAGGAGATTTTGTAATAAATTAAATGTTATTTATTCTACTTTTCTTACACTTTGCACTACAAAAGCATGAATATGTTCTAATAACTCATTAAATTGACAATCATTACAGCAGATTAATTTAAAAACATTAGTGAAAACACTGTAAATTGCACTGAGGCCAAAATGTGCACAATCATCAAAGTTTACCAAAGGATGCCATCTAGAGGACTTTGACAGAGCAGAAGTAACACTCCAGTGGCTTCAGAGAAACATCAATACAGTATCTCTGTAAGTATTTTGCCTTAACTGTGCATAGTCTTATTTAAAACTCAGCTTTCTGCATGAAACCACGGGCAGGTGTGCTGTGCATGTTTTGACTGGTGACAGGGAATAAGCCAAGGTTAGTTTCATCATTTTTCTGATGGGAAAAAGCAATTTAGAATGGTGTGCAGTTAACAGGTTAGAATTTTTATCTTCTGTGTATGCAGCGAGGCTTTCAGTTTTCATTCACTTCATCTCTTTGACGTAGAACATAAAAAAGGCTTTTCAAGTGGCGGTGCAATATTTGCATCATCTTTACAGTAAAGAAGAATAGGTAAATGTCTTCTAGTGAATATGTATGAGTGAAACTCTCGAAAAGGCGAGGAATGATTTTTGTTCCTAGGCCTGCCTGTGTCTAAACAGGCAGTGAAACAAAGCATTGTAATTCTGAAAGCAAAGAAACTTCTGCTTGAAAACAAACAAACAAAAAAATAAAATAGCAATAATAGTGGCCATGGGGCTCATTCTGTAACAAACGTACAAGATAAGAAAAAACATAGTCAACTCCCCCCCTTTTTTCTTTCTTTTTTTTTTTCCCTTTCCATTAAAATATCAGTAATCTTTAATTTATTTGTTCACCAATTAAATGAGTGGGGTCCTTGTCAGGATGGCAATTGGCATTTAATTTATGTGGCAGCACTGTAGTCACATTACTCCCTTAGAACCTGGGAAAATGGGCTTTAGAACACATTTCACAGGATTGCCAAGTAAACATCACCTTAAGAGTTTGAACTCACTAATGTTGTTGTTCCAGGGGTTTCCTAACACAAAGACAATCCTGAACCTCTGGGTAAGATGGGGAAAATTAATATTATATTATGTATTCTACTCTGTCTTCCATAAATATCTTCTGCCTTGCCTTTTAAATTCAAGTTTTCCAGTGAGAATACATGGGAAAAAAATTCCATTTTCTGGGAAGACTTGAATTTATTCCTTGTAACTCTTGATGGTTCATTTCTGAGAGAAAGAGAAGGAGAGACTGGGAAATGGAAGGAAGTGGCCTCTGGTCCTTTATTGAATTTAAAATGGCACAAAAGTGCACATGTTTCAATTTTCTTTGTATGTTTAAGAGACTATAAGTAGAAATTTGGTCCATTTTAATCTTTATTTTTAGAGTAGAATTGAAGCAAGTAATCCCAGCATGAGCCTCCCTGTTTGAACACAGAGATGTTATGCAGGGACATGTAGAAATCTGTCTTGGGCGATTCTGAGCTTTGATTCAAGTTTGAGGTGACTAACTGTGAACTGCTTTCACCTTGTCGTGAGGAAAAGAAATGGGGAGAAGATTGATTATGAAAGGATTTTTTTAATTTCCTCTTTTCTTTCTCACTTTGGCTTCAATCTAAATGATGTAGTTGAATGCACCCGTTATTGAGAAAGGATCAAATATTGCATTCTGATAATAAAAGTAGAGTTGAGTCTGTGATAGAAATTCCAGCTGATATGAAAGAAGATTTCTGAGTGTGGCTCTGTAGAGGAAAAAAGAAAAGAAGCTTTTACGCTTCCGGGAGTCTCAGAAATAGGCAGCAGGGAATAAATTGTGATGGTTGTTTCAGTCTAGATTTCTGTCAGGAGAAAAAGCAGTCTGAGACACTAAGGAATAAGGCAGAGAGAAGCTCAGGTATCCAGTTGGGTTTGGTCCTTCCTAACCAAAGAAAGAAGCCACTTTGCAATATGCATTGTTTGGATTGCAGTGCAGCACGAGAGTAGAGGGGATTGCATATGTGTACAGGCTTTCTGGTTTTATAAAAAATTATATAATACTTTCCCTTCATTTCAGCAGATTAGTACTGCAAAAGCTGATGGCCAGAGGTTCCTGAAAGCAGCTGGCAAAGAGGTGATGTCAGAGAGGCAGGGAATGATGTTCATCCTTGGATGGAACTGTGTTTCTGGATGTGTGCGGAAAGAGCAGAGCTGCAGTCGGCTCCACAACCTAGATATGGATATTAACAAGTAATTAAAACTTGATCCCCTCCTCCATCTTCCCATGCACTGTTCCTAACCTACCTTTGAAAATAACCTTAAACACTGGTTATGAATATTAACCTTTCTGCTGCTACAGAAAAACACAACATGCGGTGGTGGATTAATAATTAAAATCAGGAAACTTGGAGCACAAGCACTGGAGGGAGTCAGCAGCAATAATGTTATTGAAACAGGCAATTTAAGAGTCAGAATTTCTCAAATAATTTAAATGTTAACTTTTAAGATGGCCTATAAAAGAGCAAACAAAGTATAACTCATCAGCAACTAATCTAACTTTTTGCGTAATTAGAAGTTTATAATTTTTCTCTGTCTCTGTTTTAGGAGGAACAGCAAAGCCTCAGAAGCTCAGAAACCTTCTTAAAGGGGGAATACACGAATAAATGAGATTTGAGCACTCTAAGTAATATAAACATTGCAGCCAGAGGAGAAGAGATGAGAGAAAAAAAGGTAAGTGATTAGGTGCTGGTTTCTTGGCTGCCACAGTTAGGCTTTTCCCTACAGCCAGTCCTGCCCTAGTATAAAGTGGTCTGAGTGTCTTTGTGTCTATTGAAGGCACTGAAATACCTGAATAAAAGCCATTTAGGTTTTGTGAGGACTTGTGGGAATTGCTAGCCTTGTTCTGAATTAGTGTCTTTTTTATTTTTTTAACCAAGGGAATTATTTTTTGGTTTTTTTGTTTGTTTGTTGCATGTTTTGGTTTGCTCTCATCCTTGTTCTACCTCTTACTTGTTGAGGAGAGTTTGGTGTGCTGGCATTCCCCTGTACCAAACTGTTTCTCCAAGCCCCTTCCTTGCTGTGCCCTTGGACTGGCCACCAAGATCCTTCAGACCTTGGAAAAAATCTCCTCTGGGACATGTGTGTCACACACTGGGCTCTCAACAAAGGAAATTTCCCCATGGAGAAAGGTTGTATTAACCTTGCTGCATAGTCCTGTCTTGTACAAAGTATATGTGAAAGTCTGAGCCAAGCTTTTCCTCTCTTCTGGATCTGAAGCTGCATCCATGACATTTCCTGGTGACAGCTCATAGACCTCTTGTCAGGTTTATATTTATTCTTTTTCTTTCTTTCTTTCTTTTTTTTTTTTTTAATTTGGATATGGAAGTCATTATCAAAATATTAATTTTCTCTCCAGTTTTCCAGGTGCTTCCTCTTTTAAAACCTATTTGCGCTGAGGGTTCTCTGGATATGCATCAGAGGAAGCCTGCCAAAATTTCCCTGCTGTTTCTCAAAGAGGACAGACCACTCTCTCAGATACTGAGCTCCATAATAGAGGTTTTTTCATTAATAGTAACTAACAATGGAAAAGGCATTAAATCTCAGAGATGTGAAATGAAAAAGATGAGGAGTAAAAAGCTTTCACGCAGTGAATTTTACTCCATGTATGTTAAACAAGGCATGATTTTATCTTCTGCATTATTCTTCTGAATTATCATATCCTTCTGGTTACCCACAGAAGCAAGAAAGCGGGAGAGATGATGTTTCTCACCTAAGCCCTGAATTCTTCAGGAATGTTAAAGAAACACAGTAATTTTTCCCTTCTCTATAATAGCTGAATGTTGCTTATTTGTCACATGAAAGTTGTGTCCTCTGCCTTTTCCCCTGCCCAAATGGTCTTGCTGTTGTCACATAGATTGAAAGTAACCAACCATTTTCTTACCTGAGGTAAGTCCCTATTGTCAGAGAAATGAGGGGCAACACTGTGCAGTGTTTCCTCTGGAGTTTTTTTAATTGGGACACTGCCTGTGTGCTACATGTCCTTTTGATTGGTTTAAAGCTTGATTTAAATCATAACACTGGAAGTAAAATATATGTGTGTGTGGGGAAAGCTTTTTTGAGTATTTTGAGTTATGAAAGAATTTATAATAGAAAATAAAACCTTTAAAGTTTGTGTTTCTTTTTCCCTCTTTGTCACTTGTGTGGTTAGTCTGCTGCTAAAAGTATTTATGCTCCTATCTCTAGTCTTTCTAATTGTAAGCATGTTACCTTTTCCCCCCTTCCATGCCGTCCTTTTTAATTCTAATTGTTGCTGTAGCGTCCAGAAGAAAATAACATGATCAAAACCTCTTAATGCACTTTGCTGTACAGCAAAACAGGATGACATAGTTTTTTCCACTCTCCAAAGTCTCTACCCTTTGCTATCTTTTGGACCTAACTAACTTAATATATTTCCTACAATATTAACTAATCAACTATGTGCATATATATATATATAAACACTATTTAGCATATATATTTATATATATATATCACCTTCCAACCATTTGTTTGCTCCTCCACCAACCATCATTAACTGTTTGAACTCCTTTGGTTACAAGAGCAAAGATCAGGTTTGAGGAAATGCTTGAATGAATAAAATAGCACAATATGAGAAAGAGGTAGAAATATGAATTTTTAAAACTGAATTGATGGTAACTTAAAGAGTCTTGAATTCTCTCCGCTTCCTGAATCCTACTTGTAAGTGCCTCTGATCACTCTGCCTTCATCCCTCTGCTCTGCCTTCTTTTCCTGCACTGTTTAGTTTCTTCTCACCCTGTTGGTCTGTTATAACCCTCATTTGTATACAGGGTATTTTCCTCCCTTTTCCAGCAGTAGGTATTTTTCTTCCCCTTGAGCACTCTCATTTCCCTCTCCATTGCTCCCCCCACTTGCCTGAGATTTTCAATCATCACTTCATGGCAGTGTTCCCTGAACCTCCCTGTGCTCACACGGCTGTACCTGCCGCGGAAAGAAAAACACATTACTTGATTCATTTTAGAAATGATTTTACAACCCGTCAAGATAAAAAGGCTTGGGGGTATAAACAAGCTCAGAAATATTTCGAGATCAGGTAGACGTAATTAGAACACAGGCTGTTGATTAGATTACTTTATTTTGCAACAATGGGAGTTTAATCACGTTGGAAATTGGTTGCGGGATTTCTTGTGGTGATTAGATATTTCTATCATATTTGAGTCATCTTTAATTACACAAATAAATACTAGTTGTTTACTTTTTTGGGCTTTTTTTCTCCTGTCAGTGTGCAGGCAGTAGCTAGGCCTGCTGCTCGGCAGCCACGGTAAGTGCAACCAGCCTCCTCAGCCTCCTCACAGCATCCACAGAGAGAGGAGGGGAGAGCTCGGTTCTCTTCCTTTGCAGGAGGATTGCTTGTTACCTACTTCGCAATCCATCCCTCACTCTAATCAAAGCTCTGTTTGCTTCTGTTTTAAACCCCAGGCAGCAAAGGAGAAGTTATTTTGTCCAGTTCAGGCTATACAGAAATGCCCTCCTTGAGCAAGCCCACAAAGACAGCACGGCGGTCCCTGAGGGGCTGAAGGTGAGCCTGGGGCTCTATTGCAGCTGATGCACCCAGCGGGGTCAGAGCCGAACTTGGATGTCACAGGATATCCTTCCAGAGCAACACGGTGCTCTGTGGAGATGTCCCAGGTGCTGTATTCCCCCGGGAATGTGATGACAGTGCTGAGGAATGCATTCAGTGCAGGTGGCTCCGGGGTGCATGGTGAGCTCTGGGCGGGAGCCCAGGACAAGAAGCTGTGAACTCCCAACCCTTTACATGACAAAAGGCACAGGGACCACATGTGGCACAGCCAGGTGAGGGACACCCAGAGACACAGCAGGAGCTAATGACTTGGGAAGTAGAGTGAATCTGACATAGTTGGACTAGGAGGGAAAAAAAGCCCAGGGATTCCTTTGTTTGGAGACCCTACTCAGAGGCACCAGCTCGAGCTGTTTCTGTGTCACTGCACCGTGAATAAATTGCTTTATGGAATGAGTCATCTGACACACTAATATGGGAAACTCGGAGTCAAACCGATGAGGTCTGACTGTGTGAGTGGGGTGTGCAGGGAGTCAAGAGGGGACCTGCTGAGTCACTGGAGCCACTGCTGTGAAAGGGCCTCGCTCGGTCCCAGCAGTGAAAGGCTGTGCTGGTGGGAGTGTGACTGCCTGAGAGTCTCGTGAATAGTCATGCTGGGAAGGATTCTTAACAACAGGACTCGAGTTTTAAGTGGCTGCTCCTGAACTATGCAGTGCTGTGGTGGCAGATGCTGTGGGTATATCAAGGTCAAATGAGGGGAGATATAAACGCTCCTCCTTAGGCTTCCGCATGCAGTGTGAGAGCTTCTTGTCCTGCAGTGTGACAGAGGGAGTTTATGGGATCCCGGGAGACTTAATGCACTGAGCTGGACCTGATAATCTTAAAGAAAAACAAATGCGTTTGTTTGTTTGTTTGTTTTCCCCAAATTCTCCCACTTATTAGCCTCTTGGGTTGACTCCCCTCAGCTACTTGGTCAGATTATTCCCATTGTGCCTAGATTGCCACCCTTTTATGGTTTATATGGCACCTAAACCCCCAGAAGGCTCAGCAGACAACAATTCTATGGCCTTAATAATATATAATATATCATAACTATCCTCTCATAATTATTTCCCAACTGTAGATAGATTTATTGTTTTTTCCCCCTCTTCCTACATCCACTCTGATGTGTTAAATATGTCTGGTGATGGAGGTGTGCAAGCAGTCTGCTTCAAAAGTTTAGGCTACACATGATCTTTGGGTAAGTGGCACAGTTTTCAAATTTAGTGTTCCTGTAACATTAAGAAATAGATAATTCATTGTGTGATCAGGTATTAGTGAGGTTTAGGAACTACACTGGATTTATCTGCAAGACTAAACTCTATAAAGTCAACTTTAAAAGTTGCTGTTAATAGAACATTTACCCTGTAACACAAGTCTGTTAAACTTTGGGCAATCTCTGTGTGTGTGTATATATCCAGATAGCAATAATATCATCTTGAGCTGCTGTTGCAGGGAAGGGTAAGTGTGACAGGTAGAGGTTTTTGTGTCTTTATACTCTGTAGGTTGATTTTTAAAACTTAATTCTAATGTGTATGCCGGATTTGAATTCTGGCAGTAAGACAACCTGGTCAATATGGTGAGGAATGAAAGGGAAAATACTGAGAAGGAAACAGAAAAATGATCTGATTTCAGGAAGATAGTGTTCATGAGCAGTCCACAGAAAGAGATGGTAGTAGAAAGATAATGATTGTATTTGCAAATACAAATTTGAAACATATGGGGACCTATAGAAAAAAAATAGAGGAGGTTTGAGCAGTAAAATCAGAATTTTGGTTGGTTCTTTCAAGATATTAATAGAGAACATGGTCCTCCTCAGGAAAGCTCTGTTACTTTTTCTATTAGAGCGAATGTTTAGTCCTGCTTCCTCACTTTTTTTTTTTTCTTTTAGTTGAAGTTTTTTCTCTGGCAATATTGCAACCTTTTCAACCAAACCACTGCTGCCTTGGTCATGTATAGCTCCAGAAATATCATCGAAACTTTCTGTGGCTCATAAGCCTGTCTCTTAACGGTGGAGCTTAGAAAGAGTGCTCTTAAATGCCTGGAGTAAGTGCTCACACAGTCAAATGGGCTTTGGGAACCAAAGAAAATAATGTGAGGTTCACAACAGCTCCAGCTTAATGTATTTACCCCTCCTCCCCCTCATTTTCCCGGGTTTCCAAATAATCAGCCAGGCAAAGCTGTTCAAATCTGATGCTGGTAAAACTGTGAAAATTTAACATAAAGTGAGAAGCATTTCTGTGTGCCACAGTGAATACCAAAACGTATTTGACAACACTGGTTTAATGTAAGTGTGATAAAGCAGGTTTTAGCATAACATTCTATATTATCTCTTTGCATAATACCTTGCAACTCTTTGGCAGTGTGATCCTCAAAGACAAAATAATACATAAAAGATGCAGTACACAGAAAGGTAGAGGGCACAGATTTCGTTTGGAGATCCAGGTTTTGCCACGAGGGGAAGCACATTCAGGTAATTTCTGCCCATCCATAAAAGTTAGAATGCCTCATCTTTGCAGTTTTGAAACTAAATTCTTGTCACTCTAAGTGATGCTTTGCCTGAGTCACAGTCAACAGAATACAGAATTTCAAGGCCTGGGATGAATAAGTTCTTATTAACCCATCCATGCTTGGGTTAAAGGCACTGAGAGCTGTGCATGTTCTCTTGTAGACAGATGATAATGAGTGACCAGGTACCATCAGCTCTTCAAGCTTCTCCTTCCAGCAGTCTCTGCTCACAGTCCCACAGCGTTTTCAGGGACCAAAGTTCAGCAAGTGATCCTGGAGGATGTTTGTAGCATAAGAGCAGTTCCCATAGAAGTGTTACAAGAGGTTTTTTCCACTGCCTATTTGGATGAAGCACAGTGATTAGTGATTGCCTTCCAGTCCTCTCTTCTGAGAGGTGGCTGCACTTTCTGAAGAGGACTTGGGAGTCTGAAGAAGCTCCCAAGTATCGTTCAACGTTATTAAGCAGCAATAACAATGTTCTGCTGTTCCGCATCATTTTCGGTCTGGCAGTGTCAAGATCCATGACATATCCCTGGGACAGAAAATCGGTGTCCTTATTTTTAGTGATGCAGATGATGAAGCAGAGCATGGTAATGTATCTGTGGCAAGGACAGACGCAGTAGGACTGCGGCAATAGCATAAACTTTAATGGGATTTTTCTGTGGTAATCAAAAGATGGCTTTTCTAGCAGACCAAGGACTGCACTCTAGGCTGAGGGTGGATCTGGGAGGAATGATGTACAATGATTATACTGATTCTTCCTCCCCTGCCACAGGCTTAATGTTATTTAATGATTGTTATACAGCAGTGTCTCGGGGCTCTGTTCTGCTTGGCTCCTTGCACACAATTAAAAAAAGAGATAATCCTTACCCAAAACCTCAGGTTACAGACTGCACTTCTTCTGTTATAACTTTAAAATAACGAAGACTTCCCTGGGGGAAAGAAAGTAAAAAAAAAAACAAACCCTAAACTGATGGCTGTGTTTCAGCTAGGACACTGCATTTGGGGAGATTTTCCAATGCTGTCGCACAAAAAGGAGCTAATTTACTAAGAAGTTACATAACAAATTACAAGAAGGCATACTAATGATTTAATCATTTTTATCATCCGTCCATTCAAATCTTCTCTGCAATGTAAACTGTAAACAAAAGAGAAGGTGAGGTCCATGGTTTTGTTTTTAATTTTACTTTTTAAAACTTTTTTTCTATTTCACTTCTGAAGTAAATGTGCTAAACAGTAAATCCCAACCTGACAGATTTAGACAGGTCTCTGTATAACAAGCACTTTTTTCAATCTTTAAATGTCACCACTGCATAAACCTTTTCAGTGTTCCCTCCCGTTCTCTAAACCCTTTATAAACCCATTATAATTTTAAAAAGATTTTATTTCTCACAGCTACTGCACAGTGGAGGTAAAACCAAATTTTTCTTTTCCAGGGTGTTGTAACTCGAGGTAATATCCAGAGTGCTTGAACTGAAGCTTTTATGAAGAATACATGCTCATTTGTCCCTTAACAAGAAAAAATGTGAACATAGACGTTGCGTAAGTTGCTAGAGATTTAAAAATGCCCATAAATATGGTTGTGTCACTTTAAATATTTGAAGTATACTAAAGAAAGTAAATAACAGTACAATTTTCACTGCAGCAGCCGACAGCTGGCTGGCTTTAAATCTTAGTGGAAACAACATTTCTGGATGCTCAGAGCCTCCACTGTTCCATTTCAGCTAAAGGCAGGATTACTTGAGCTGTATTATATCCTCCATCTCATTTTCAGCTCTATTGCACCAATTATGCAGCCTGGAGGCTTATAGAGGCTTATATTGAGTTTCAGATAGATATAAGAAAGTCGTCTATATTCTCTGTGATAAAAATAGTCATTAATTACTGAGATTTGTAAACCGCTTAGCATCCTTCTTAATGTGGTACATCAGGCATTTTACTCCTTTCTATTGCTAATCACCAAAAAAATGTGTGGAGAAAAATACCTCAGGAAGAATATGATCTTTCTTAGCTAGAACTGAATGCTGGAGTCAGAGGGATGTACAGAGAAGGCTTAGCCACTTGAAGTATGAATTTGGTTTTCAAGGGCTGCATTGTTTGTGTTTATAAAATCGATTAAACGCTGATATTGAGAGCAGCCCCTTGTGCAGGGTTCACCAGTATAATCAAATGTCTCCCTTAATCTGCACAGTGGTGTGATGGCATATTAAAAAAAAAAAAAAAAAAAAAAAAAGAAACCTTATCTAAATGGAAAAGATGTTTTCAAGTAAAGGAGGGTACCAGGGTGAACTAAAAAAAAAAACAACCCTTTAGACTTCTTTGAAAGGGCAAGAACCACCAACAAAGACTTGTTAAATTTTCTACACATGTGAATTACGTAACAACAGCTCTGAAGATGAAATGGCTACTTATCATTCATCTGTTGGTGGGCTTTCATAAGATGGAAGAAAACTGATCAATAATAATTTAAAAAATCCATTCAAATCTAGTTTTAAATCCCTAAACTTCATATTCTAAGTCATACAGAATGGACTGAGTACTTAGTGAATAACTTCAGCTTTCACGGGTTGTCGTGGTGGTTGTTTCTTTTTGATTTTTTTTTTTTTTAAGAGCAAAATATTCAGTCTGTTAAAGGAAAAACCCATTAACCTATGTGGGTTTTAAACATTTATTTCCCACATAATTTTTCTTAATTTGAAAAGTCTCCTTTTGCAGGTTTTTTGCTTGGTTGCCCTGAGATGGATGATTTAATTACAGAAACAAATGGTTTTAGGCCTTTTATGGCTCCCATTACCATAGCAGAGAAATGCTTCTCTGTGCGTAACTTACCCACATAAACTTGGCCTGTCAAGCTGGGAAACAACAACGTGGCATCAAGATGTCCTGTGCTTCCTGATCACATGCCTCAGCCACAAGCCAGGTCTACCCAAGGATGTGGCTTTGGCATGAGTTTTGCTCTGCCCCAAGTTTTTGTGGTCATGAAGGCAGGGAGGGTCCTGGAGCTGGTGGGCAGGCAGGGGATCTCCTGCCAGGTCGGTGGCATTGGCACTGTGAGCTGTCCCTCTGCATGAAGCTGCCCCCCAGTTTAGAGTAGGTACAAGTACATCTACTTTGCACCCAGCAATAGTGGTCTGTGACAGCTCAACATCCAGCCAAGAAAAGAAAAAAACATGTGTGATTTACTCAAAAGTCCTCTGACTTTACACCAAGGAGAAACACGAAGTTGATAATCCCAGTCTCGCACCAGCTTCTCTATGGATGAGTGGTGCTGGTGGAAATAATGGTGTGTAGGTTAATAGTGGCCCAAAAGAGATAATAATAGTCCTAAAAAATTCCTCTGTCTTGCATCCTTTAATCACTACAGCTGCAAAAGCACCATCAGGAGGTTAGTTTTTACAGTAAAATTAGTTAATGTGTATTCACTGGAAGTCCACTGGACTGACTAGAAGTACAAGCAGAGTCCAAAACAAAGCAACAGTGAAGACTGAAATGTTTAGAGGCATTAACTGAATCATCTCTTCTGGGGCTGCACCATGCTGCAGGATGGCCATGGAGGATCATTAGCAGGTCAGCATTCACTGCTCACTTCAAAGTCCTTCAGGAGCAAAATGAAAACAAATTCCAAAACTCTTCTGAGACAGAAACTTTGGACAAGTGAATTTAGGGATCATTCCTCGGAAACACATATTTTGGAGTATTTAAACATTGCAACACCCCCTAAGAAATTTCCCAGTTGTGAAACAGACACACAGACCTCACAGCTTCCGAAATAATGTTCCATCACTGACAAAAGACAGCCTATTTATTTTTTCACAGTTGAAGAACTTAGGAAAAGTTTCAGATATGTAAATCTCAGCCCGATTTTCTAATATTTTCTTGTTACTTTTCTTCTCTTAATAATAATGACAAGACCAAATAGCTTATTATCTCATTTATTTCTGTTTGGCTATGGCACTTTTAGGTTTGTACCCCTGATGTGATATGGGAATCTTGGTGATGCAGTATCCAAGCACTGCATGTGGCTCTTGAACTTCTGTGAGCAAGCAGAGGTGGTTGAACTCATCCTGGCAGTTTTGAAGTGCAATAAACAACAGGAACCTGAAAAGAGGTAAGGTTTTTGAAATTATTTACCATTAATTATTTTTAGAGAAGAGTACACTTAGCATTTTAAAAATGCAAGGAAAATCTTATGCTGACTGAGAAAGGCATCTGCATGAATAGTGATTTCTTATTTTCTCTCAGTGTGTATTCTTATCTTTTAAACTTTACTGTTCCTGACCTTCATTTTTTTGCAAGCCAACAATTACTATTCATGGCATTTTTTGTCAGATTTGTTTGCTGTTATGTATTGCTTCTAAAAGTACAGGTCTTGTCCAGTTTTAATTTTTTTTTTCCTTGTCACCGATAGTATTAAAGATTGTGCCATGACTGTGCACCAAAAGTATTTGCAATGCTGGGGAAAGGAGAAAGAAGCTTGTTAAAAAAAATCACATCCTGATTTAATGCTTTCATAATATTCCTCTATTTATTTTTAATAAGAAATGGGACAACCTGCCATACAGATTTTGTAGCTTTTAAGCACTAATTTACTCTTGATACTTTTTTTCCCCCCAATTTGCAGAGACAAGATAATTGTACTGACTGTGCAATGGTGAGTGAAAAAAGATTACAATGCCTAGCATCCCAGTGTTTTTGACAGCCTGATATACTGCAACTTGAAACACAGAAGTCTTTTCAGTGTTATTCTCTCTGCTCATTAAAACTGAGAACAGGGTTTCAGAGGCTGACACTGCTTTTCTTGCCTATTTCTAAGGAAGAGCAGGAATAAGCCTTTTTTGCACTGGTGACACAGGCCCCATTCACATGTTCATGCTTGTGACCAAAGGGCTAATTTCCTCCTTCAGTTTCATTCTCATTTTCAGTCTGAGGCTGAGGGGAAATGATGACGGAGATGGCTAAGTGGCACCTCAAGTATATCTGTGAAATCACACGACAACATTCTGTGCTGACTACAAATAAGAGCAATACCTGGCTCTGCAACCATTATTTCTATGAGGTGCTAGCCAAGGAGACGGAATTAAATGTCTTTATGTTTCATGGAGAGAAGAAGATCAAGTCCAATAATTTTTGTTTAATATGAGCTTTGAACACACTCCCCAGTGCAACCCGAGCTTTCTGCCACCAGCTCGGCTGTTATGTGACTCTTGTCCCGTTTGCAAGTCGTCCTGTAGAAACACGAGGAGCTGGGAGAGAAAGGGTTTGGAATCTTTCCTCAGAGGAGAGTCAGGATGTTCTGGAGTCAAGCAAATTTGGGGCAAACAAAGCCCCTTCAGTCTGAGCCATCAGATTGCAGAGAAACAGCATTGTTGGTGGGGTTCTGCTAAGAGTCTAAGTCCTGAGCAGTTGCTCAGTAATAGGTAACTTGTTTCATAACAACTCCTTTCCTCTCTTTATGGAAGTGTATCTTGGGTTTTGGTAGAATTCAGACCATGTTCTGCCTTCTTCCCCATAAATCACCATGGATAGCAGAGCAGGAAGCTTCTTCATACCAGAGTGAGGAATAGGTCACGCAGCAAAAATGTCAGTCCTGAAAAGAAAAGAATATTCCTGTCAAGTATTTAAACAATATATGCCTTTTTTTTTTTTTTTTTTTTTTTTTTTAAAGGGGAAAAATAAGTATTAATAATTCTGTCTTGTTATTAGGATCTCTGGGTTGACACTTGACACTTGCCTTGTGTTGCTCATGTAGCTCATGTACCTCTGTGGGCATAATGGTTTGATTAGGACTGTGGTAGTTTTAGCAAAACATAGTGAAAGGTGGATTATCATTCCAGCAGGTAAATGCCTCAGTAAATCAATCTGACTTCTGTAGTTTGACTTTACTATCTATTGTATACTAGCCAAACCAACTTTTTAGATTTAATAGGACAGTCTCCTCACTTCCTGAAAGCTGCAGTTCACTGGGCATTGTTCCAAAATGCATCCATTTCCAGCACTTTCAGGATGAAACCATTCTTTGCATCTCTGGTTTACACTAAGATTGCACTGTGGCCATTATCCTTTGAAAACTAAAGACAAAGTAGAAGTTGCTTTCCCCTCTCATTTAATTACCACGATTAAGAGCTACAGTTGTAAGGGCAGTGCCCTGTGGCAAATTTCCACATTATGGAATACTGTGAGGACTGCCAAAGCCTGACATAGGACATTTTAAATACTGTCCCATGGAAAATATAAAAAAGCCAAAGTTTTCTATCTACTCAGGCCGATGAATATTTAGAAGAAAAATTAAGGTGACTTTTAAAAGTTTTTGTTTTAGCAAAGGTGCAGTGTTTAGAGTCTAGCAAGGATTAAAAGCTCAACAAACTAAATGGTATAATTTCTATTTTTTTTGTCAAGTAGGCAGAGCATTGCTGAAGACTACCTGAAGAGAACTCTCTGTGTTTCCCCCTCAAGGCTGTGAATAGTTAGGCTTTAGGTTGCGCTTAAAGCTGGGCAAATAACACGAAAAAGAAATCAAAAATATTTGGAGTTTTGTTGAAAGGAAACACCTGGCCATGTTCTATTGATTTTTATGTTTTTATGTTCATCTCCTCAGAAATATTTGTATTCAGGTGAGTGAAAATTTACTTGTACAAAAGTTGGAGAAATAGACATTTAGGTTGTAGACTGAAATCAGTTTCGTATTATACCAAATCCATTTCATGTCGAAGTGAAAGTAATAGAGTTCTGGTTTTAAATTTGTCAGAAGGCTCTTTTCTCTCCCTGCTCATTCTCTCTTTTCTGGGTAGCACTCAGAGTAGGAAACACGCCCTCACCGAAAGGGTGGTCAGGAGTTGGAACAGGCTGCCCAGGAAGGTGATGGAATCACCATTCCTGGAGGTATTGAAAAGATGTGTAGGCATGACACTTAGTTTAGGATCACGATTTAGAGGTGAACTCGGTAGTGATGGGTTAGTGGTTTGACTCAGTGGTCTTAGAGGTCTTTTTCAACCTAAATGATTGATTCTGTGACTCTAAATGACCCAGTTCCTTTCTGTCCCAGATATCATCATCATCATCTAGCTCCATGTACAAATTCAGCACTCAATGTAACAATTCAGTATCTCCAGTAATGAAACTTCTGTAATATTTTGTTTTTTTTGAATCAAGTTAGAATAATATTTACCAGTCACACTGTAAAAACTCTTTTATACCTCTCCCTAGGGTGATTGTTGATCTATCTGAATTGGTTTTATAATCTTTCTTTCTGTCTATCCACTATAAACTTCTTCTCAATCCATTACACACTTCTTCCCAATTAGAACCCCCTTCCTTGGCTGAGAAGGACATGATTTTGAAAACAATTTGAATCTCATCCTTGAAGATACAAACAAGATCTATGGAGACCTGTTTGAAGGAATTTCCTCCTTCTTCCTGCACATCCTGCTGCCCTTGCTGTTGTCTCTCACTTCTGTGCAGGTGATATCTGCCAATGAATTAGGAAGATGTACCGAGAGAGAGTCCTTCATTGAAGCAAGCAAATCTTCACTGAAATACACTCTTCCAAAGGTACAGCAAGAAGATAGTACTCTTGTAGTGCCTACAGGTCCTCCCTTTAGTTTCTCAGGGAGGACTGGGCACACAGACAGTCAACTAGTTTGTCACAGCAATTCCTGTGAAGAGTGCTAACAGTAGGATTCTGAGGACCAAAATATTCATGCTCTTCGTATGCAAGCAAAGAGCTATGTTGACAGAGGGGTCTATGAGGAAACAGAAACTTTTGAGATAGGCTGGACCCCATGGGACACAGCCATATATCCTTGCCATATCCTCCCTGGGCTGCCCAGGGAGGTGGTGGATTCTCCATCCCTAGAGGTATTTAAGAAGAGACTGGATGTGGCACTTAGTGCCACAGTCTGGTAACTGTGGTGGTAGTGGATCAAAAGTTGATGATCTCAGAGGTCCTTTCCAACCCATCTGATTCTATGATTCTAGAAAATGAGAGTCTGACCATTAGGTTTTATAGCTAACTTTCTTAAAATGATCCAAAATACCTGGCCAGAGATATTTAAAGGTGCTCAGAAATACATCAGTTTTGCGATATGTTAAAAAGAAAACTCCCAAACGCTTAAACTTTTAAATCTCTTAACCTGGCTTCCATAACTACCTTTGCTTCAGTCTGTCCTCTCCAGGAATGTATTTGAATATAAAGAAGTGTACCATCAAGAAAGGGAAGAGCAGAAACATATCCCAAGGTTACTTACTACAAACAGCAATATTAATTTTCTAAACAGAATTTTCAAGCATGTCATGGGGCAAATGCTGCTGACATAAGATCTCCAAATAATTACAGGATGAAGTAGCATTCAGAAAAGTCAAAGTATCTTTGTGAACAATAAATTCATTTATTTTTTCTACATAGCCTATATATGGGACAGGTGGCTGAGGCAAATGTGTAGATCACATGTTAATTAATAGACAATGGTTTCCTGCAGTATTAATGGCAATACCTTGACTGGTGGTGCACAAGAGAAGAGAGTGTGGTCAAATTAACAGAGAAAAGGAGTTTCCTAGATGTAGTAGTATTGAACATATTACAACATTGGTATTTGGTCACTTTCTTTCCTTGGCTATCAGTCAGGTAGGTAATTCTAAGAGCAATCAGGTAACTCCAGAGTCCTCTAGAATTTTTAGGTGAATGCAGTTTCTTCATTTATTTCATCTGAGCACTGAGCAATCGTCACATTCTCAGCAAGGGAAGCAACATGATATATCAAGGTATGTCAAGGTATATCTACAATGTTGGTATGCATACAGCTCTTTAATTTATCCTTTTTTTTAAAATAATTAAATCTTTGTGTGATTCTTAACTACTTATGTTTTATTCAGACTAAATATTACAGTTTGAAACTAATAATCAATAAGTACATATGAAATAACACAGGGGCTACTACAATTGATAACCAATCTAATATTGCTGTAGCCACCACTGCCTCATGCTAAAAGGCATTTATATTAAAATCAGAAAGCTCTTCTGCTTTGCAAAGGGACTCCAGCTCTGCATTATAAAACACTGGGATGTATTTTCAAATGCTTTGCAAAAAGATCAGTGTTTTTCTATTTAAAATGCAAGGGAATAATCATATCCATCTTTCATCTAAAAACCTTCTGGGAGATTTTGGGAAGTTCCTTGAATGAGGACCTCTCCCCATCTTGATTCTATAATGCCCCTGACCATTGAGTTCAGTGGCACTTGGGCTTCCATACACCTCTGTGTTTCTGCACAGACCCTCAGAAAACTATTCCTTGTGCTGGTTTTTGAAGTTTTTAATTGGCCTTGCTGACTGTAGCTGGCACACAGCATATTAGGAGCTTCCATTCCTTATTTTGAGCGTGGCTTTTCACCTCGGTGGTGTTGCTCCCTGCAGCAGAGTGCACTGGGGGGACAATGAGTGCTGAGAGGAGTCAAGTGTCTCAGAGGTTAAGATGCAAACTCTTCACCTAGATAGTGAAAATTACTCTGTTGACAGGGATTACACCTTCAAGCATTGACCTTATGTCATTCAACTCAGTATAAGATGAAGTTGTATAAAAGAGTGCTTTACGCATAGCTCCATATTATCTGTGGAGAGGCTTTTGGTTGTTAAACAACGAGGAAGAGGAGGAGCTGCATGAAAGTATCATGTGTTGCCAATATTTTTATACTTATTAAGTGCTAGTTGAGCTTGTGTGTTGTTTCATTTTCTGTTCTTTACTAAGATAGCTTCTCAGCTTGCTGGAAAGCTGTTTGTCATCTTGGACAAGAAATATTTCAGATTACACCTTTCCCGGGGCTAATGGTGGTGTGGGCAGAATGAGCTGTACAAAAATATGTGTGGGGGAAAGATATGTGGGTCTTACTAGCAATCAGCAAGAGGCTTAACTAAAATATGTGCTCAGCAACTCAACTGGCCTGGGTTTTTTTCCTCCTTGTAGCCCTGTGAGTTAATTTTGTGGGCTCCAAATGAAAGCCTACTGGGTTTAGACACCCTTAAGTGTTAGCCTTCATTGTATCCCCTGGAATAAGAAAGCGGATGTGTGCAGCAGATGTTCCCAGCCTGCTTTGCCTCATTGTAATTCCTACAATACTTGGTTCCTTATCTTTAACCCATTTCTGAAATCGATGGTGTCAAGCCTCTCTGGCTTCACATAATTTAATATGTTTTAAAAAATGATTTTTCTTGCCATCTTATTCTTTCTGCCTTGCTTCTGCATCTTCCATTGACTTTAATTAAGCTTTCCTTGGGCTTGTGACCTTGGTGAGCTTTCAAAAATAAAGTGAACTGACTTGCAAAGTGATTTTTCCCAGTCTTTTTATAGCCCTGCTGGAAATTCACTTTGTGTGGCATTTGAAAATACAGGCTGATCATTTGGGATCACCATATGTGTTCAGAGTGGCAAGAAGGAGAAACCTCAGCCTTCTAATTGCTACATTGTAGTAAATAGTTCATTTCCCTATGATTTCTGGTTTGACTTTTGTAACCCTTTAAGAACGAACTATAGACTGTTGTTTTCAAAAAGAAAGAAAGAAAAAAATTTGTTCTTTCAGATAGGCAGTATTGAAAGAAAAGCTTAAAAAAAAAAAAAAAAATCAAGTGCAGAGTAGAAGATGTGTAGAAATGCCTGACACAGATTCTCAGCATGCTTGTTATATTCCAGACCATTTTTTCAGCCAAAAAAATCCTAGAATAGATGGGTAGAAGTAGATGACTCTTCTTAATTCCATTTATAATTACATTTGGCTGGCTTCCACACAAGGTCTGAATAGTAACTCTTGTCCTGATTTTCACTCCTATAGGTCTACATGTAAATCCCTGCACACTGTCATACTCTGGAAGGCTGAATATGAAATACCCCTAAACCAGACATTATAGGTACTAATTCTACTGTGATTCTTACATGCAGAATGACTAAGGGGGATAAGACTTCTCAGGATTTTTTTGTTTCTTAGCTGGCTCTACTCTTTCTTACTTAGAATCATTCTTCTGGTTAGCTTCTGTTCCTTTTGAGGACAGTAAGGAGTGTACAACTCCACACGGAGGTTTAAGTAGCTTTATAATTACCTGCCTTTGCAGACACTTTTCTTCCTGTGGTCATGGGAGAGCTGGAGGAATTTGCAGAGTGTGTGTGATCTGCCCAACCGTGGCCCTACAGTAAAAATCACATCTCTCTGGTGCACACACAGGGGTCAGATAATGAAGGCAGTATTAGATGTGACTACACACACAGAGCAAACTCTCAGTAGGAAAGAGAAAGAAAGCTTTTATGGACTATGCAGTAAATAACACAACACAAATGTTAGAAAGGCTGGCATTTTAGCATTAGTTCCAGGTAAACACTACAGTGAAGACTACAATGCTTTTCGACAGGGTGACCCATAGCAGTACAAGTCCTCATTTATTTTTTCTGAAATATATTTTGGATTAGCCATTACTGGTTACATGTAAGCTCCTTTTAAAAAAAAAAAAAAAACCAAAAAACAAAAAACACAAACAAACAAAGAAAGCAAAACAAAACAAACAAAAACCCAAAAATAACAAACAAACCAAAAAACCCAAAAAAAAACAAAAAAAAAAAAGGCAAAATTCCCTCAAAACCAATCTCTTCAAAGAGATTGTGCTCAGTGTTAACAAAAACTAAACGTTGAATTAATTGTGACTATCTGGCATACTGCTAAATTTAGCAATCCCTCTTGATACGATGCATTTAATATTGTCCTAATTCCTAGTATTCCTCAAGCCATATTCTCATATATTATATTTTTCCACTGCAGACAGGGCATTTACATGAGATTTTGAACAACAGTTTTATTTATTTTTTTTTATTTAGATACTTCAGGGTCCAGCCCAGCAAACCACATCAGATGCCTGCAGAGGTGCTCAGTACTCTGGTAGCAGTACATGAGATCAGCAAAGTGTGATACTTTCCTAACACAGAAGCCATGGTTTTGCAACCCAGGAGCTCTGCAGAGGTGTGTGCTGCTCTTGGAATGAGCTTGGATGTCTCTGATGAACTGCTGCACTGCTCCTTATGGTGAGTAAGAGGGGATGACTCACTGCCGTGAAATTAGGTATGTGCCCTCAAGTGGTATTAGATCAAGTCATAACCCTGATTCTACAAAGCATTGATTTATTCATTTATGTCAAATTTAATGGAAGGTATTAATGATGTCATAAAGTTATTAACATCAACTCCTTGCCATCTATGAAAAGTGGGTGTCTCAATCAACTCTGACATTCAAGTCACAGCAGATTTCTTTTTCTCTCTTTTTAATTTTTTTGGAGTCAGCCTATTGTTGCTATCAGATTTAAGAGAAAAGCTACAAGAGGAATGCTAAGAGCAGACAGGCTGCAAATTATTTTTCACATGCATTTTTCCTCATGAAGCATTTCTTGGTACTTTCAGAAGTATTTGAATGTTTTTCTGCTCCACTTTGGAAAAAAAGCCAATTTACCTCCCCTAGGACTGCAAGCCTTGAGGCTTTTAAATACACTTGTATTGAGAGGTATGAGGGACACTATGTGGTGAGATGAAGTGCATCCTTTTGCCTGAGATTTTACCTAAATAGAAACGATTGTTGTCACAGAGTCTGTTGCATTCAGTATGGACATTCTGCTCTTAAAAAACAAATACCTTTTTTCCACATGGCTTGAATTAGTTCATGGACACATTTTGCAAGTTGGGGGGATGATGGAATTCTTTGCCTGTGCTAAAGGGACACAGAGATGCAAATGTTTTCCTAGACTTACTGAAGAGGAAGGCAAGCTGTCTAATTTCTGAGCATAAATCGATGTTCAATTTGATAAAGGTGGTAGATAAGTGTGAGGCTTTTTTTGTCATAATCTGGAATATGTACAGCATCAGCAAGAAACTTTCAGGCAATTTTATTTTGGTATCTGAAACTCAGCATCTCTTAAGCCACATCAAGTTAAATTACCACTTTTTACAGTTCCCTTTGGAGTCCATATTTAGTCAATGACACTTGGGATTTAGTTTGAAATAATTCATTGCTCCTTGTTCTGGTGGTACAAGTCACTATTCTTGTAGGACACTTTTATAAATTTGATTTCCAAGCTGAATTTTCAGGGATATTTTAGAAATTTCGTTTTCTCATACAGGTAGATCCAGACCAATTAATAAGATCTACGATTCTGGTGCCTTAAATTCATTCTCCATTACAGTGAGTGGCTGCTCTAGTAGGTCAGATCCACTCTAGGCTTCTCTAATAAGTTTTAAAACAGATAGTTTCAGTTTTAAAATGTAGGCTATTTGTATTGATAAATAGATACTGGGTTAGAAGCTGATTCCCTGAGTGCCTTATTGGCCAGCATTCTGAATCTGCCCAAACTGGCAGGTTGGTGTTCTGCTCCCTCTGAGGGCAGCAGAGAAAAGGGCCAGTGGTGTTATCTGTGTTCTCTAACCTGCAAGAGGTATCTTGGGTTTAGTTTGATTGTTTTGACACTTAAATGCTAGCCCTCCATATTTTCACAGGCTAAGATATGTATTAAACCAGATCTTTGGGATTTTAGCTATTTCAGGTTGGCGTTAATTAGAAGTCCATAATGAAATTCCTAAGAAAAATTGCATAAATTGGGATGAGGATGTTGGGTGATATTGCTCTTGAATTTTTAGACTCCTAAAGTGGAGATGGTTTGTATTTTCAGGTATAAAGAATGATAATGACACACTTAAGTATGGATGACATTTGAATCATTTTGCCTTTATCATCTTATGGTAAAATAACTTGACTTTTGAATACATATAAATTTTCAGATTAATATTTTGTGAAATTCCTTCTGTTTTGAGATATGACCAGAGACATTTTTTCTTGCCTTACTGTTTATTCCTTAGATGAAAAATTTATGTTGCTTTCACTTTTATTTCAAATGTGCTCTTAAACATGTCCAAAACATGATTATGATGCAGTGCATACACAGTGCATTTGAAATAGTCCCAACAGAACCTGACGACAAAGCATCCCATCTGGAGTACAGTTGCTCATAAGACATAGATGGGAATTAAACTTAAAAGTTGCTGACAACTGACATTTTCCAGGTCAACCTCAACTTCATATTTCGTTTGAGAAATCCATCAGTGGTGCTCTGGATTTATCATCTTTCCTGACATAAAATTTGATGAATAGAATGTGCTTCATAGTTAGTTCTTATCCTGGCTACACTGACTATATACATAAAAAAAGTCCTGTAATTCTGAAGCAACTCATGGCAGAGAATGCATTTAAAATGATACATGCATATGAAGAATATCTGAAAAATTTGCTTTTATAGTTTGTCTGATCAATATCAGTAACTGAGGAAAAAGAGATCCTGCATCTAGGCACGCAAGGACGCATATTTCTTATGCTACAATAGTTTTTAAGGCAAGGTGCATCTTGATAGATGGTAATTCATTCTTGAGAGCTTCCTGTTTTCCTCTCTGACTCTTGAGTTGTCATGATCAACTTGGCACAGTTCTGTGCCTTTGCAGAGAGTTACCTCTTGTGACAGAGGAACATGTGTGTGGCATGAGCATGTATACATGTCCTAACTCATTACTGTATAACACTTCCTCAGGCACTACTCCTTCCATTTGCAGAATATCTGGACTTTTTTGAATTTTAATAAGTCATCTCCAATCAAAATACCTCAGAAGCCCTCTACTGCTGGAACATGCTCTGATACGTGTTCCTAAACCTCTCCTGGGTAAAAGATCAAATGGGATGAGAACACCCAACTAAGAGGACTGAGGAGAGATGCAAAGGAAAGAGAGGTGGTCTCAGGGAGGAGAAGACTGAACAGTTACAGGGTGGTGAACTGAAGTGCTACTAAACAAGGGAGACCAGAATTTCTCCAGCTGTGGCAACTGAGCCCCATGACTGGAGCTTGTTCTGCCAGCTGTTGGTATTTTATTTGTGTTCAGGTGGTGACAGAAGGCCTCAACAAGGATGAGTTCAGTTATAGAAGGTGTTGGACAGTACCTGAAGATTCAGGCCATTTCTGAACAACCTTCAAGCTGAACAAACCAGTTGAGTTATCCCATTTTATGATAACCATTAGGAAGTAAGTGCCCAAACAAGATTTGTGGATCTGTGTCACCATGCCTGTAAAGGTCAGATGGGTGTGCAGGGACCGTGACGAACTGAGCCCTGTGGCCTGGTGCCTGATTTGTTGGCTGGAGTGCAGGCATCGCTTCAACTGGTCTCATTCCTTGGAGACTGTGAAAAGGGAATGGAGAATTTAATTTCACACTTCCTAATGTTTTAAACAGTACATGAATATTTTTGGTACACGAGGCAGTAGAGTACAGGAATCACTTCAGCACTGCTCACAAATGGGGGATGAGAAGCAGGTAACTTTCTGCCCAGGAATGTTTTATGTTTTGAGCACACTAGAGAAATATATATCACTTTCACTGCAGCTGGTGCTGCAGTCACCCACTTTGGGTAGAATTGTTGTCATTTCCTGATGAACTCTCTGCTAAGACTATTGTTTATTATAGTAATTTGATATATTAAAAAGATACAAGGGGAATAAAAAGTGATTCAATGTGCCAAAATAGAACAACATAAGAAAAATTCATGTCACAGGAATTGAGTTGTAATGATATTCCATAATTATATAGGGCAGAGGAATTGTAGGAGGTATAGCAACACAGAGAATCAGATTTGTTTCACGGTATTAAAATATCACCAATGAGAAAAATTTAAAAGTCTTAAAAATTATTTGCAACTTCTTGGATTTTTCCCTGGTTGTGACTATTGTCACATGGAAAAACTGTTCATATGAAAAAATTAATACGGTTAATCTAAAAACGGAGAACAGAAAAGGAGGGTTTATAGTGATTCATTGGAAATGTTCATGTTTTGTTTGTTTGAATTTTGTTTGTTTTCCAGCCTTGTTGGTGACAAAAGTTCCTCTCTTCCTTATGTAAATATAAATCATGAATTGTAAAAGTCACAATTTTATGGTTGTTTTTTTTTCTGACTGACTTTTTCTGCCTTTCTTTCTCATGTGCAAGGTGTAATAACGAGCAAAGATTGTCCCTTCAGAGAATCTTTGTGGAAATTTGTCAATATTAGGGCAAGCCAAGAAACTATGGAAAAAAAAAAAGAGTTTGTGAAAAAGAATTCCCCTTTCTAGTAGTGTATTAAACTAATTGTCTCTGCTGCTACTTTTGCTGTTTTAAAGTAGCACCACAGTTATATCAGTCAGTGAGTGATAACTATCCATATGTGATAGTAATCCACATTCCCCTGCACTGACAGATAAATCAGTTTCTTGTGGCTGCTTAAAAATAGCAGCTTTAGCTGCTGGATAAGTTCTCAACAAGTGGAGGAGAGTAATCCACCATGCTCTCAACAAATAAAGGGAGAGCCCAATGCACTTGCTATCACCAGCCCCCACACACAACCCCACTGGCACAGGAACAAAGCTAGAAAATCCTCGAGGTGCAGTGGGGGCTGTCACCAGCACTAACATGATTAGTTAAGGGGATCTGCTTGTTTTCCTCACACAGACACGGGAAGCACTAGTGTGGTTCAGCTGGGGCACTCCCCTTAACTGGGTCATCTCTGCTGCAGGCCTTGAGTAGACATAAAAGCTGTCAATTCATGCTAAATGCTGTCAAAACCAGCCTGATAATCTTGCCACTTTTTCCTCAGGTATCAGCAGAGTTGGGCTTGGCCAAGAGGTAACTCAACTACTTGTGTCAATGCCGTAGCTTTTGGCCAAGGATGCTTGTTCCATTTTCACTCATATCCCATTCCATTACAGACAAGCCCCCAAACAACATCTGAATAGCTAAAAAAAGCTTGCCCAAATGATAGGTTTTTTCCCCCAGTGAAAACATTAGAGACTAAAAGATGGATAAATTAGTGAGAAATGTCCCCTTCTACCTAACCTGACCTAATACAATATTTTTTTCTCAGTTCCCCCCAAACCTTTTGGCACAAAAAGCTCTAAAATATAAGCAATAATGAAACATTATAAAAAACCTAGTAGTAGTAGGGATGGCTTTAGAAACTAGTGGACTAAGACGATCTCAAGTGCAATCCTTCATCTAGTTAATACACTGTCTCTGTGATATCTGTAAAATGAGTATTGCCTGCTTGTGGGGTGTTGGGGTTTTTGTTTGTTTATTCTTTCGGTTTGTTTTTTTGAGAAGACAAGAGATGTCATTAAAAAGTGGGAGCAGGTGATGGTGACAGCATAATATTTGCTAGACATTCTCCCTTCTGATGTGAAACTAACAATTTTTGGTTGTGCATTTTGTGTACCATAAGGTCCATGATGGATGTCTTTAAAGCAGAATATGGGCCTCAGCTGAAAAACCTGAGATGTGCAGAAAAAAAAAGTCTTTAGAAAGGTGAATTCATCCACTGCAGTAATTGGGTCAGAAAGGCCTGTGAGGAGGTCAGCCATTCTTGGTAAGTGTTTAATCACTCAGGATGATTAGGAAGCATGTGCACATATACACCCTAAAGCAAAGAACAATATTGTAGTGATTGATTCCCCCAGAAATATAATATTAGACTCAGACTACTTACCCATTGTATTTGATGGGGATGCTTTCTAAAATCCAGCATATTTTCCTTGAAGCCTGTCAAATCTTGAATATTCACATTCACAGTAAGCTGGGCAAGGTGAGCTAAAGGCACTAAGAAAAAAAGAAAATGAAACTCCTTTGACAGATTAAGTTTTGTGGCACATGCTGCAGACAGGAGGTCACGTTCTTATCAGAAAAATCCATTCTGACCTTAAAAACCTTTTGAGCAATGTGAAAACACTAACATGCCTAGATTTTTCTCCACATTGCATACTGCCCAGAACGAAAACTCCAAGATGGCTCTCCAAATGTTATGAGCCTGTTTTCCCTATCACTTACCTGTTCCAGGAATTTGTAATAAAAAGACAATTAAAAATTGAATAAATATAGGTATAAACATTTTGAATAATATGTATAACATTTTTTATTTCATACAACAGTGAAAAGCAAATATTTTTTAGTTACAACACACCAGATAATATGGCAAATGAGAAAAGTATTTTTTATTTTGTTTTTCACTGAAGATATCATTAAGGTTTTTTTGATAGCTTTGTATCTTTACATGCTGCATGAGGTCATCCCCACTTTGGTCTTACCAGGGAGTTCAGTCAGCAGAGCACATTTCCCCATGGGTACTAATTCCAGTGGCTGGTCCTGCAAGTCAACAAGAAACAAGCCAGTTCTAGTCTGGAAGCCACAGTGGCGTGGAGTTCAATCCAAATTGAAATGCAGTGTTTCTCATGCAGCTCATGGCAGGGCCAGCCCTGAATTCATTGAAGCTTGAGAAGCTTCCAGATCCCAGCTGATCACTTCTGAGCGTGGGCTGTCACTGCTGCTGTCACAGGAATACCAACTCCCTGAAGAGGATGCTCAGTTTACACACATGCTGCATGTTTGTAGCCTGCTTGTGGGTCACTGCTGCTGGCTGGGAAGGGGCATCTTCAGGGGGCTTCACAAACGCTCCTTTCAGCAGCTCCAGCCTTAAACTTCCCCCTCCCTTGTACTTCCTATTTTGTTCGTGCTCCTCGAGTACCACCCAGATCAGCAATTGGTAGGGTTTGTGGGAGCTGGGCAATAAACCTCCAGTAGAGTTGATAATTACTGTTGCAACACTGGCCTTGGTGGCATCCAAGCAATAAACCAGAAGGGAGGAAGAGTAATTGCTGAAATTAATTACTGTTAAAAAAAAAAAAAAAAAAAAAAAAAAAAAAAAAAAAAAAGGAAGAAGAGAGGTGGATAAAAGTGTGTATTCTTAACACTGACATTAACCCCTTTCAGAGTTGCCTCTGAACTCAATAAAGGCAAGTACAAACCCTCTGAATACAGACTAATCGCTTCCATGAGGAGGATCTTAATTTCTAGTATTATTTCTGGGACAATTATCAGAAAAAACATGGTTGGTAGCACCTTTAACTTTATTTGTGGCAGCTTCTGTGGCACAGTGCTGCTGAAACTACACCCCTCCTAGGCCAATGCAGAATGGTTATCTGCTCCCAGCTGGCAGATTTACCTTTTAGTTGCCAGTGTAACCAAGTACAAGGCATAAAGTCAGCTGCAGATTGTCCCTCTTTTAAAAGCAAAACCTGATAAAAATGCCAACTATTTTATTCAAGGTCATTAAACTGCAAGAAATGTCTTTTGTTTTACATACGCTATGTACAAAATTAAAGAGGACCCTTTCATTGGAAATTTTCTGCTACTTCTGATGAAGTGCCAGAACCTACATGCAAAAAGCAGAATGGGTAATAAGGAACAGTAATTTACAGCTCTCAAGAATCTTATACTCAACACCTAGGAACATAAAAAGTATTAATAATTTAATTAAACCTTAACATTTTACCAAATGATACCAAAAATCCCTTCAATAAAGTGGTCTGTCACTATTGACTTAAAATCTATATCTAGCTTTTAGCCAACACAAGCTTAATTGATAAGCATTAGCTGTATTCCTGCAGAAGGAAATAGTTGTTTATGAAGCCTCTCAATATGTGTTTGGAATCAATAAGCATTCATATTATCCTTAAGACAGAAAAAGAAGGCAGAGTCTGTAACTCACTGATTTGCCCTTATTTAACCCAACCCATTGTTATGTAGGAGCCCACACCACTAACAAATTTTACCAATAATCCTCAAAGCTTTCTATTACACTATTTTTCATGCAAATTTAGAGCACTTCAGGAAAGATAGAGGAGATAGGATTCAAAAAAACCTTCAACACATGGCTAAAGTGAGAGACTTAGTTTGGAACCATCTGCCTTGATGCTCCCTGATGATTCAAAGTTGCCAGAGTCTTAGGAAGCCAAGAAGATCGTGGAGTTAAATAAGAGGTACTTACATTTATATTATACTAAAAAAAAAAAAAAAAAAAAAAAAAAAAAAAAAATAGGCAGCAGATGGTTTATATAATATAACTATGTAGAAAATCTCCAAATCTTTAAACATCTGAGAGCATAGATCAATTTTATCTTTGGATTCATACCTAGCAGAAAACCTGTAGCTGCATCAGTCAGTTTAAAACAAACGTCCTTAAGAAGTGATCACAATTTTTATTTTTCTGCAGCTCTAGAAATGCACATTGACTGCACAACCCCACTATTACTGCAAAACTTTAATCTCATTTGTATATTCTGGTTGTTCTCCAATCCTAAACATGCATCTAGCAAAGCAGAACTCAGCTTATTAGCACAGATTTTTAATCATTTCCCCCTCCCTTTTCTCCCTCATTTTATTTTTTTACGTTATCCCTTTCAAAGTGCTTTTTTTTTTTTTTTATTTCTTTATTATCTATGTGTTCTTCCCCCATCATACTTCAACGTCTGTTGTAACACAACTGGCTAAAAAATCTTGGTTTATTTTTCAGTAAAAATATGTATTCTTGATGACAGCAAAATTTTATTGCAGAGGTAGTTATCACTCACTTACTGCAGAGCAGTAAGCTAGATATCTGGGTCACACACTGTATGGAGTGAGGCAACTGTGTGCAGTGTAGTCAGGAATTAGACAGCGATCAAATGCTGGGTTTTGGGGGAGAAGGAAGAAAAAAATCTTCAAACAGCAGGGAAGGAGTCTTCTTTGGGATAAAAATCACCATATGCTAAGCTGCTTTCTTGCCACCAGCTAGACAGCTGTACTTTAAACTGTCTGGAGGAATAAAGTAGACCAGCCTCCTTATTTCACAATTCTTAAAGAAAAAGGAAAAGTACTTTTTCATTGGTTGGTCTTTATCAATAACAGGAGAAGGTACCCATAAGCCCCTTTTTTGAAACCATCCTAGCCTACTTGTACTGTTACTGGAATTTAACAGTGCTGGGGGGTTGTGTGTATGTATGTGTGTGTTTTCATTATAACAGCAGCCTAGCCTAGCATTCTTTAGGGTAAGAAAGGGACAGAAAAGTAATCTGTACCTCTTGTGGGAGTCTGAGACAGGCCTTGATCAACTTCACTGGAAAATAAGTTCCCTAACCATTGGCCATATCAGAACAAGAAGGGCAGACTTGTGTCCCTCTGCTTCCACGAGGCTCCCACCCCAAAAGTAAGTACATGTGCAATACAAAGCAGAAACAGAGGGAACTCACGGCTTTACCTTTCAGGATCTTGCAATGATGTGGCAGTGATGGTATCACTGACATGGTCAGAGCTCAGCTGAAAACAGAGTCCATCTGAAAACAGAAGGAGAAGATATGGAATACCAAGCTCCAGAAGAAGAGGATGAAGTCCCATCATTGTGTCATCCTTACCCAGCATGGCCAGGGCTGGTGGACCCCAGACAGCACGAACCTGGAAGGAATTTGTGCCTCCAAAGAGCAGATGTCCAATGGGTAGGTATAAAGAGAACAGAACATGGCATGAGAAAAAAAAGTGTAACTGCTGGATTGTTGAATTCTATTGCTATTCTATTTTTCTTCCTAATTTTCTTTAGTAGAGTGTATTATTGCAAGTTTTTAGCTTGTGTATACTCTAATACAAAATCCTTGAGGACAAAGACATATCAATTAGATCATGTCCACAAAGATGATGAACATTTCCTTTAGAATTTTTGAGTTAAACTGCCTGATTGGTTTGCATAGGAGTGAGATGGAAAAGATAGGAGTTTCATTTATTTTTTCATATGAGCTCATTAGGCTGTATTGATGTTAATTGGTCTATGGAAACAAAAACCAAAACAAAACAAACAAAAAACAAACTATGGAAAACTGTGAGAAGTCTGACATGATTATTTTCAGGAACTTTTCTTACTTCTTTATGATAGTGAAATGGCAGTGAACTCAATTTAGCAGCTGTAAGCTAAAAACTGTATTTCCTATATTCAAGGCAGGTACATGATAGCAACATCTCTCTTTTGAGTACTTTATTAGAAAACTGATTTTTGCTTTCCTTCTCCTTCCCTTTTCCCCCTTGTTTACTGGCCCCTAGTCAATATAGCCAACTTTTATCTGGCAAGAGCACTGATGTGGCATTGTGGTGTCAAGACTGGGGGTTCTGAAGAGGCTCATTAGGTACCACTCTGTTCTCCCAACTACACTCAAAGTCTGTACTTTATTATACCCTTCCACTGAAGTGTTGGGCTGAATTGAAACTCCTGTTTTCACAAGGCCTGGCTTTCTGAATATAGTCCAAGGCTCATTAACAGTATTTAATTCTTCAGGGGGTTGTAATCTAGTCAAGGGCAAAACAGATTAAATCAAATTGATGTCTACCTCCCTGTCATGGTTTAACCTCAGCTGGCTAATAAGTACCACACAGAAGGGAGAGAGAGGAGGAGAATCAGAAAAAACCCTGTGTGTTCAGATAAAAAACAGTTTTATAAATGAAATAAAGTTGATGATGTTAATAATAATAATGATAATAATAAAGACATAAGAAAAATAGAGAGAGGAATAAAGCCCAAGAAATACTACTTATGCACAGTACAATTGTTTACCACATGTTGACCAGTGGATCTACTGAGGTGCCTGCTATATTCTGGTATGTTTTCCAAGATCAGAGATATGTATATATACATATATATAACTTAAAAGATGCAACCTTGTTTTGCTACTCCAAATTCACCATTGTAGTACCAGCTTACAATCACTTCAAATGGGTAGCAAGATGCACTCACTAGATTCAGACAAGAATTTCTCATTTCCATGTTTTTGAATAGCAGCTGGTGTCATAGAGTTTGGGTAGTTCTATTTCTGAGTTTGGTACACCAGGAGAGTTAGGGCTGTAATGAAATGGCTTAGAATCATCCTTAGTCTGTCACAAAACACTTGAAATACTGTCTGTAGCTTGTTTGTGGTTTGGCAATTTGATGGTACTGAGTGTGGGGAAAGGCATATCATGGCATAAGAATAATTCATAAAAAAGACTTTTTTCCTTTTTTTTTTTTTTCAGCAGAAATCTAGAACCAGTGCTATGATGATTATAAAAATAGATAAATTAACATAAGTGTTTCAAGTCTTCAAGTTGCAAAATCTTACTTTGGATTCTTAGGCTTTTATCAGCATGCAGCACTTCAACTCATATATACCCTGATCCTATCCAGCCAAACGTCCTCATGATGTTTAGGAAAGGGAGGATTTTTTTGAGGGTGAAACTTTATCCACCCGACATATTGCAGGTCTCAAAATAGCTCAGGCATCCTCTAAGGGATTCAAACACACCTCATTTTCATCACCTCTTACGTTCACCTCAGTAAAACTGTGTGCTGGAGCCAGCAAGTGGAACAGCTTGCAAGGAAAACTTCGTATCTTTCCAGTGCCTTTATACATAAATGTAAAAATCTCCATCAGGCAGTATGCACTGCTACCTGCTGGCCAGTTCTGCCTCTGGGAATTTAAAATCTAGAGCCAAGGTTAACAAGTGCATTTTAAATATTACATTCAGAGTCTGAAGGTCATACAGCTTAAAATGTTGTTTCACTGATGCGCTTTTTACGTCCACGCGAAAAGTGTTTGCTGGATTTGGATTTAACTGCTGCTTTTTGTAAAGGTTGGTAAATTCACAGGGAGTATGGAAAATGGAGTCAGCCTTTAAATCTTCCTGGGGAGGGGGCATAGTATAAAAGTTTTCCTTTGATAATGGCCATGATTTTCATTTAAAGAATAATAAATAAGGTGGTATCTACTCCGCAGAGCTGCCATGACTTTAAGCAGATATCTGAAAGCTTCTGTGCTGTTCTAAAAAAACTAGTTATTGAGCTTGAATAATATGCATTTAGGAAGGGAATGCAGGGTAGAGGACCCTCTTGAATGGAGTGCTTCTATGACAGAATTAATACAAGCTACTGTAGTTTTAGCTCAGTGTTCACTGATGTAATTACATGACTTGGAAAACCTTGTGAGTGATGTTGAACTTGTAATTTTCATTCAGTTTGCTCCATTTTTCTGGTCATATCTAGTGCATACAGACTTCAAGTTGAAATGGTACTTGTATACTGAGTGACTGTAGACTATTTTATTATAAATAGTACTGTACACATTTATAGGTTATGAGCAGATAGGGTTACAAAACCAGAATAATAGTCTGAAAGGTCAGAATAGCAGTCCCTCAAATAGCACCAGGGGAAAAAATTCTATTATATGTGTTCATGTATAACTTTAAATTGCATCTAAGTTTGGGGATTTTTTAGCAAAATCAAGTGTTCATGAGTCTTTCACTCAAATTCATGTTGGAGTAGTACAAAACAGAAGTAGGGAATTGCCAAAGCCTTGGATATCACATTGTAAAAAAATGTATATATCTTTTTTTCTTGTTTATTTCACTAGGCAAATATACTTTCTATATCAAGTGTGGAAAATTACCACAACAACAAAGAAGCACCTGTCATTAGCAGAAAAGAAAACAAGCTAACTAACTGCAGCAAAAAAATCTCACATTTAGGTTAAAGCCAAACCCTGAAGAAGGGCAGCTGCACATGCAATTAAAGCTCTTGTGTGGGTCTGGTTTAATGCTGCTCAAGGCCTGTGTAACTATCAGTCTTCCAGAAATCCCCCAAGGGTGGAAGGCCTGGCAGTGAGGGTGTGAAGGCTTTGGGAAAGGAGTAGCTTCACCTTTGCTTTGGGTGGATGGAAGCCAGGCTCCTGTTGGATGGTACGGCACTCCTGGATCCTCCTGAAAACCAGACAGATCAATGGTGCCGTTCACATCCCAAACTAAGCATTAGGCTTTCGTCCCACAGATCTCATGACTGTGAGCGGGATTAGCTGAAGATCTTTCTCTTGGAGATGGCTGTCAGAGGCGGGGAGTCATTTAGGGAAATGATTTCTGACTAGCTGTTAACATTCCTAACTCTATGTGTTAAAATTTTATACCTTACAAGTCTACAAGCTTCCTAATACAGAAATATATTTTAAGTGACGAATCATATTTATTTTCAAGGGTAATTTTGCCACAACAATTCTAGACAGTTGGTATTTGAAAATGAAGGCAGAGATTTTTCTCAAAGCAGTGCTGAGTAATTACAGTCTTCCTGGTGCTCATATATTGCTCTAACTTCATTTTATTATCCAATGCATCTTTCCTTCTTCCAATTAACTTGAAGTAGTTCCCAGTCTTGAACTTTAAAGAACAGTTCCAGAATTATAGGAATGACATTATGCAGCCTGTAGTCTAGGTTTGAAAGGCATATTTCTTTTAGTGTGCAGGGAAAATAAATGGAATAACTTGTTCTGTTGGTTGCTGAAGAGTAGAAATACTTCCAGGTGTCTATTGACTTCTGATAACTGTTTCACATCCAACCAGAAAGACTTTTAATTCAAAAAGATTCTTTACTGATGCAGGCACAACCTTACTCATTTTAAAAGATTGCCTGTTGGCAGAATCTTTACTTATGTTCAGATCTGACAAAACCAAAAATAAACACATGGTTTGGAAAGTTATGTAATTGGACACTCCTGTTCTGGGCAATATTTTTACACCAAAAGAATCTCCTGTTTGGAGAAGTATCATTAGAAGCCCCAGGTAACTTTGGACACCTATAAGTGGAACAAAGAAGTACTGAACCAATTAACTCTGTGCCATAATCTATTTTCATACCTCATTGTCATGCTCTTGTGGGTTAGTTTGCTCCTCTGCAGTCCTGCCAGTAACTGGGAAATATCTTCATCAGTGCTTGAACCTGAGTAGCTATTTTGCCTTTGTCTCTGTGCAGTAATTACTGGTGTAGTGGGGTGGACCTTCTGCATCTGTGCTTCCCACATCAGCTGCACTTAGTGGAGTTGTTAATCTGTCATAATGAAGGGGAGGACAAGGAACGGGGTGACAGATGAAAGAAGCAGTGACCATAGCACTGTGCTGGCCTTCATATCAGAGTAGTGGTGGCTACAAGGAACAGACAGGGATGAACAGAAGTGATAGCAGTATTAAGTTGTTTGCTGTGATTTGAGGGATATTTTGATGCCTTAATAGACTGTTTAGTAAGTTTAAAGTCCTACACAAACTTATATGAAATCTGAAGTTGGATTGGAACTTTAATTTCCTCTCTGATCTGCATATTCTAAGGCACATTAGTATGTTTATACTAAGTTTATTAATTCTGTAACCTATTTTCTGTGATGTATAATCATCAAACAGGGGAGATGAAAATGTGCTCATAAACACTACCTTTTTCCCTAACTGTCATCCAATGTCCTATCATAGAACAACAACCTTATTGGTAACAGCAGATACAAACTGAGTTGCTCTCTGCACTGTAATATGTAAGTGTTTTAACTGTGTGATTACTTCAATAGTTAACAATGTTAACTGCAATGTGATTTGTGGTTACACTCCTGAAACCCTCTCTCAGTGAATCAAAGTAGATGTGCCAGGGCTGTTACTCAAGTTCCATCACAAATATTTACAGGAGTATATCAAGCTCACTGAATTATAACTACTAAATTGCTGGGAACACACTCCTGAGAACAAATCCTGTTTGTATAAGAAAGAAGGCACAATCATTCCTTAAACGGTGTGATAAATCTTACTGCTCTGAAAAGGTTGATAGTCATTTGCATTTGGCAGAGGTATTGAAATGCCTCTTAACAGACTTAAATGTTCAGTGTTGTTACTGATGAACAACAGAATAAAACCATTCTATGGGTGTGATCAGGTGGGTTCAGAACGTTTGGTTCTGCGGTTGGATCTCGTTCGTCACCAAAACTCTTAATTTCCTTGTGGCAGCAAATCATGCAATAGACTTGCAGACAAATACAGAATCAGAGCTGTTATCTTATGGAAATAAACAGGAGCTGTTTGTTTACTCAGCAAATGTATGCTTAATAAAGAATACAGATTACTACAACAGAATTGCTGTAGCTTGATTGGTAAAATGGGCTCCTTAAAGAATTTCACTGAACTCAGGAACAATAAAATATAATAGAATCAGTATCCCCAGGGGTTTGCAAGATACTCTGTAATTGAGAGAAATTAGCCTTACTACAGCAACTCTACCTAAAGGTAAAGTTTTATGCAGCCCCTCATTTAAGGCATAGTTACCATCCTGAAAATGTGCAATTTTTTTTTCACTTCTTTTAAAGATTGTATTAAAGGAAGAGGCTAATTTCACAAACAGCTTTGCAAGCTCAGAGTGCATTCCGTTGCTACTAGAATATGAAGCTATGCCATAAAAAAGTCTGAATGCTGTTTCAGAATTAAAACTCAGTGTTCTTTGGTGTCAGGGAACTTGGGTGTCTCAGGTGAACACTTCTTTCCTTCTGAGGAAAAATAGTTCATTTTTTTCTACCCCCTTCTTCCTTTTGACATAAAAATAATTTTTATTTGTCAATTAGATGTTTATTCTGTCTCAGTACTAGTGAAGAATAATTTCATACCTTAAAGAACATCTTGTTTACCACCTATCTACACTTTCGTTACTCTATATGTGCATGGCAATGGCTAGACAACTGCACACCCAGGGAAGGAGAATGAAGTTATCAAAAATTCATTTCATTCTTACTATAGGAATCTCTGTATGGAAATTCAGCTTTTTCCATCTTTTCCACTTTATTGATACATACTGATATTTAAATTGATGACGTGTTTCTTTTTTAGACTTTCACTCTGAAAAATTTGTTTAGTGAGGGCTCAATTCTTCACAAATTTTGTAATATTTGGTTGAGTGTTTTCCTAATTAACAGATAAACAGGCAAAAAAAATACAATAACAAATAACCAGAAATAAAAGTAAGGAATAGACATTCCCACAGGTCAGCACCTGTTTGCCACTTCTTCTCCTGAGTTTTTTGAACTCCATAGGAGCAGACTGAAAAGGACTTCACCCTCTCCTATTAAAAACCAGAAAAATCTTCCCAGGTGATCCACTTTTGCAGCACAGCACCGTCTTTCAGAAGGGTCAGAGGGATTCACATCTGAGGCCCAAGAAACGGTAAGCTTGGCTTGTTATTTGTGGCTGTTTGCACTCTAGGGAAATCTAACATCTATTATAGAAGATAGTAAACCCAATATATGTCATTCTTCTGCCAGAGCCTGTTTTAAAAGCCCAGAACCTCAAGAAAAGCAAGAGAGCTGCCAGTGCTCTCTGGAAAGCATGACCTCAGTTTATAAACCCTTTTTCTTGTTGCAGGCACCTCTGATGCCTTATTTATTTCTGTGCCAGCTAACCTTCTCCACTACAAAGCTTCCCCCTTCTGCCCTGCACTCGGGTTGCCAGGCCCATGGCTATGGGTAGCTTGTCCCACAGTTTTGACTCCAGGGGAGCCTCTTTTGTAAATCCCTGCACTGAACAGCAAATACCATCCAGCTCCTTCACGGGCTGAAAGGTCTACTGAGGTCTCAGAACTGCTTCAGCCACCTGAGTTCTCCTTTCTGTGAAGAGAGTGCTTTTGATGCTCTCAACATCAGTCCCCAAAGAGCAGCATCTGTTTGAACTGGAGGATCAATGATGTTACCTAGGTGGGTTATTTGAAGAAAGTTTTGTTGTTGCTGTGTGACCTTAGTTCAGTGACAGACACTGTGTGATGGGGTAATTCTTCTGATTCATTTGCTGTCCTTTTTTTGTTTTATTGTGTTTCACTAACCTGTACTTTGCTTCTGACACTAGCTTGCATGAGCCTTCAGTTAAATCATCTAGTATGATTGCAGACATTTGATTAATTGCTTTTGATTACATATTGCATTTGATAATGCTTCTCTATGATTTTCAGATGGAAACAGTACAAGAGAATATACACCAAAGTACTTTAGCTTAGAGATGAACTGAAATAAGAGAAAAAGATTGTCTGTGAGTTGGATTCCTTTGACAACACAAGAACTTTGTGTGCCATATAATATTGTTTTAAGTAAAAGCATGCCTAAAAGTTGCTTATGTTACTTTAATATTTAAGAAGACAGCTGGGTATGAAGGTGGCAGATGAAGCAGTATAAATAATGTAAAGTTGAATGCAGAAGAATTGCAGTGGAAATCAGCAACCTTGGAATGTATAGCAGTCAGGTCTTTTAACTCAAGAAATAACATGGAGAAATACCAGCAGAATTATTCTGTGACATTCACACTTAGAAATAACAGCAGAAACAAGTGGAGTGCTTTGAAATTCACCACCTATAACAGGAGCATTTTTAAAAGTGGAATCACCTTTTCTCCCTCTTATTAAATACTAAACACTGCTAGTCAAGGAAGGAGACGCATTTGAAATGTAAAGAAATTCAAGAAGTCACTTTACAGCCACAGCTACAGAGGAATTGTTTTGAATAACAAAAAAAAAAAAAAAGTTTTCTCTGTCTCTAAGATCACAATTTTTGATCTCAGAGCCACAGGAAAGGCCAGTCTCCTGGTGCAGTGCATTCAGGGGAGAGCTTCAGTTTGAATTCTGGATCCTGTTCTTGGGATGTGAGGAACATTCAGAATATTTACATGTGTTTCTTTTTTCCCCTCTTTTCTTAGAGCACAATTGTCCTGAAATGCTCTGCTTCTGGATTGACATAATTGCTCAGTAGGAGCCATTTGAGTCTCTCAGGTAAATACAAAACTCTTAAAATGTGTTTGTGTGAATTCCCTTACCTAACTAACCTTCATTTTCAGAACTATTATAATCTGTTCTGTACGTCTGTCATTAAAAACTCATTCAAAAGCTCATCTGTAAACAAAGAGGCTATGACAGATTCTTTTTTTTTTTTTTTGAGCAGTCCTAGGATAACATGTGCATGAATTTCTGCACACCTTGGAATCATGGGTTATTCATTGATCATGAATATGTGTTGGACTGCAAGTTGAAAACACCCTTGAGCATTTTATTGGAGATGTTACTGCATTTTCAGCCTCATTTTGAGTCAAAATAACGTCTCAATCTTTTTTATTTTCTCCTTGAGTACTCAGCACACAGCATTTGAAGGAAGGTCTGTGAAGGTACCTTCATCACCATTGTATTACAAAAGTAATTTCTTTCTATTTCCCATCCCATTCTGGGGGTTGTGTGTTTTCTTAGGGAAGCTATCCATGGAAGTGTGGGATGGGGTGTCCTTGCTGAGCAGCTAGGAGAGTCACAGCAGCTGGCTGGAAGGGGGAGAAGGTGCCATAATGAATGCAGGAATTGTCTCCCCTGGGACAGGGAGAGAAACCATCACAAGGACTCACAGAGGTGCTCAAATATTTTCACAGGGTGGAGCTGATTGCACAGAAATTCCATTTTGAGCGATCAGTTGTTCATTTAATTTTTTTTCTTGCACTACATTTTTGGATTAAAGAGAAATAATTTGTTGACTTCCTGGCAAACCCAGCATGAAAGAAAATAAAACATACCAAATTTCTAAGAGATTTATGTATTTGTTTATTCCCTTGGTGCAATTCAGACAGCTTAAATTTTTTTTTGCTGTTGATTGCAGGGGATGGAGGATTTGCAGGGAGGGAAGAAAATATGTGAGATCTTTAGAAAACTCTTCAGGGACTGGAATCTTTTTCTTCCAAGTTTTGACTGCTACTACCATACCAGGACATGAAAGGAATAAATCTCCCCTCTCTTTTTGTAATTTGAATGTGAATTTGATCTTCCTAAGGTAGGAAGGTAGGAAGATCAAATATCTTCTATCCAAGCACAAATAGAGAAAGGGAAGTGGAGAGAATAATACTGTTTGACATTGTCAGAGGTAACATGTAACCTGCTGCTGAGCATGTTACAGACCTACCTGTGTCAATATATATAGAGTGTGTCTATTATAGTCCCATCTAGAGACCTCAATCCTTCACTTCAGACAGTAGCAGCTGAAGTTTCCAGCATTAGAGATACAGCTGTAGTTTGACAGCCCTGACCTCAGTCTGTACTAGAGGAATTAAACGTGCTCGTTCAGGCTGCAGACTCTGCACAGAAGGACTCAGGCAGTGCTCAAGCTCACACCCCTTCAGTGTCTGTGAGAGTGGAAATGGCAGCAACTGGAGGAAGGACACACCAACAGGGGCTTACTGGGGAGTCCGAGTGCTACTTGATACAACACGCACAGCTGGCTGCAGGTCGGCCCAGGCTGTGTCTCTCTTTATTTTTCCTTTCTTTTGGAAAAATCTTACTGTAATACAAATTGAAACTTATCTCTGTGTTTGGGGGTGTTTGTTTTATTATTTTGCTAAAAAACCCCTCAATTCTAAACCTAAATGTTATACACTAATAGCAATTTATTTCTAATTAAAACGATAAAAAACCCAAACAAAGCCAAGCCGTAAACCCCCAATAAACTTTAAGTTCCCAGGGGTTATGGCTTAGAGGAAAGATATTTTCTCTGACCAAGTCTAGCTGTGAAAGAACTGATCTGGAGGGAACTACAGTCACACTGTGTCCTCGCCATCATACACCTTCCATTCCACAACTGTTATAGACGTGCACTGGACATGGGTAGCAACATAACTTTAACAGGTTTTATTATCTTTCCCTCAGGCAGATATGAGCATTGTATGTTTGTTCTTTATACTTTGTTTGAGCCTGGAAATCAATAAGAAAGTTCAGACAATGCAGTAGTCTTATTTCCTCATGTTTTGAAACACAATCCCTTTGTAATGCCTGATACATCTTCAAATGTTTTCTTCTGTCCTGTTTACCTTCCAAGAGCCATAATTATGCCATTGATTACTTTTTCCTTTTTTCTTTTTTCCCTTTTAAACTTACGGTTTCCCACTGAAATCAATGGGGAGTTTGTTTCAAAATCAATAGGGCATTATGGCCCTGAAACTTAAGACAATGGTGGCTCCTTAATCATATCAGAAGAGGTGATTCTGATGCCACAAACAATCCACTAATCCACAGACATAGGCATAGCTGCTAAATTAAGATCAACCATCTTTACTATGGCATAGCCCTATTTAACTTCAGTGGGAGTTGGAGCTTTGCATGAAAAAGAGCAATAGAGGCAAGCAAGAAATGTGAAAAAATATTATCAGATAATTAGGGCAGGTTGGTCTTTTACTACATAGGAAACTGATTTCTTGGTTTGAAGCTCTTCTGGTCCTTGGGGACTTGAGAAGCAAGAAACAAATGTGGATGTTCAGAACATCAAACTGTCTGTTCCCAAATGAATTGCCTAAAATGATGAAACGATTCCAAGTCTTTCTCAAAAGACATTTTGGACCTTCAGAAAGCTGACTTGACTTCATATAACAGGGATTTACAGATTTACAGTTGTGGAATGGAAGCAAGTGGAAGTACAGATTGCTTCTGATTATTCCAAGCCTCCTCCTTGTCCTAAAGGGTTGAATTCAGAATATTTTGCATCTAACATTTTCATCAACTTCCTTTAACAGTCCACAGATCTGATTGTTGACATTTGTGTGGGAGTCTGCCCTTTGTTTTTAATAAAGCTCTGTAGCCATTCCTGTGGGGACAGAACGCCATGTGAGGATATATTTTCTACAATTCAGAATTTACATATGTGCATTTCTGGCAACTGAGCAGTAATGAAGATCTCAATAATAGATTTTTAAGCCGTATGGCAAGGACAGAGTTGACTATATTTAAATAAAATGTAGAAAATAAAACTGTGTTTCCCATTTAAAATGTAGAATAAATTTATCTATGGTATCAAAGATATTTTGGAGGAAATTGCTCTCAAGGGAAAAAATAGGCAGAAACTGTGTATGGTTGCTCTTAAAGAGTTGATGCTTCTGTTGTCTCCTATATCTAGTTATATCCTCTATGTTAAGCTCTATGCATAAGGTTAGAAAGCTGGTCACGGAATGAACTTGGCTTTTAGTGCTCCTCCTGAGTACTTTTGCTTCATCCCTAAAAGTGAGCTTAAAGAGTTATCACAGTTTTCAAAGGCTGAAAGAATTGAGATCCAGATTATTAGTTCAGCTTGTGAGTCAAGAATGATTCATTTTCTAAAATCTGCTTATATTATTTTGCCAGTGAATACCGAGCAAGGCTTTTGTTTATCTTCCACACGTGGTCACTACTGCAAACAAACAAGTTTAATTTGCTTTGTAAGCTTATTATGAGAGGCTCAGTGGAGAATCAGGGCTGAAAAGAACCTCTTGCCTCTGTGGTTTTATTAAGAACTGTTTTCTCCAGAGAACTCTCAGCCTGTCAGATTAGAAATGCAAAGAGACCTTTTACTCTAACAGTCTCACAGTTATCCCCTTAGTAAAGTTTGCTTTTGTGATAATTACATTTCACTATCTACAGTTGTTTACTAAATGAACAGCTCTCCTCTGCTTCCATCCTTGACACTTTTCCTCTGATAATTTGTGGATACAGTGAAATATTTAGAAATACGTGTTTGCCTTCTGTTTGTTGTCTTCCTTGTTTTTGTTCAGATAGCAGATGATTTTGGTTGTGGTTATGGTGATTATGGACCACAGGACTGGTTTAGGAATTATGGCTGAAGCAATGTAGCACTGATGCTGCTAGTTGGATTGAGAGAAAAACTGCAGGCTTCTCCATTTTCCCTGTTAATAGGAAAGGAACCATTAAGGATGGAGTTCCCAGCTTGCCAGGATGTCTTGAAGAGGCAGGACAACACCCTCTCCAACACTGACAGGTTTTTTTTTCAGAAAGTATTTCATGTGTGAACGTGTGTGTGATAACTCCCCAGAAAAATGTTACTTTTTTTTCCACTTTGTGGAAAAAACAAAAGCTCTGGTGGTAGAGCTCAAGGAAGAGGTAGAGAGGCTAAGAAGTATTAGGGAGAGTAAAAAGGGAAGGGCAGGTTTAGGCTGGATATCAGGAAGAAGTTCTTTACAGAGAGAGTGATCAGCCATTGGAACGGGCTGCCCAGGGAGGTGGTGGATTCTCCATCCCTGGAGGTTTTTAAGATGAGACTGGATGTGTGATCAGTGCCATGGTCTGGTAATCATGGCAGTGTTGGAGCAAGAACTGGACTTGATCATCTCGGAGGTCCTTTCTAACCCTGCTGATTCTATGATTCTATGATATCAAACCATGATGTTTATTCATACTGATAACTTAAAAATAATACGCCCAAACTATTTCCTATGCTAGTGGTATCATTGTTCTTTAGAAAAGAAGTTGGTAAAGCTTTCAATAGGTCAAGTTAACCAGGCACCTCTATATAAAATACAAATAAATATTTTTTGGTTTTTTAGTTCAATAATTTTTTTAATATTAAAATAGGTTTGTTTAGTTTTTTTCATTCCAGCTGATTCCAAATCTTATTCTGGCATCACATTGAAAAATGTGCATCATAAAAAACCTTGATACACATCCACTTTCACTTACAAGTCAGCATGATTGACATTTCAAATATTTGAGTGTAAATTAAAACCCAGCTCTAAGCCTCTGATTTTTCGTGAATACTTATGACTGTCACCAGAATTTCTGCTCTGTGCCACTTCATTATGTCTGATCAGTTCTGAAAGAACCTACTCAGAAAGAGCTGACAGAGGACAAAATTAAAGGAAAAACACAACACTCTTGGATGATTAGAAATAAAGCTGGTATTTGAAACTCTTAAAATATGTTTCCCTACCTGCAGGTCAAAGGCAGCCTTTGGCTGCTGAACAGTGTGAGCCTTCAGCCTCCTGACTTCCTGGAAACCTGGGCCGTAAGCAATACACAGTACTGAGTCAAAACTAAAATGGTTTCTCTGTTGCCTCTGGGATTTGGAATTTTCCTATTTCTGCAATTGTAAGTCACCATCTTGGGCACAAAACTCAAATCGCACTAGTAAATTTGTGTGCTGAATAAATCTGAGAGTGAGGCTAAACAAAAAAAAAAAAATAGGCAATAGCTCAGTACATTCTTTTAAAGTTCAGCTGTAAGAAAGTCCTAGCTGTCTTAAGAATCGGGGAAAATATTTTTGTAGTGGTGGCATATCTAATTGCTAATGCTCTTGTCATCTATGTTATAGCCTTTGTTAGAAAGCACATTAATAATTCAACAGTACTGATAGTTGGACAAGATGCATTTTTTTATCACAGTCCCTAGTAATCTCTTTCTCCCTCAAGATCTTAGTATAAATTCACTAGGAAGGAGGAATCAGCCTTGCTGAATTCCATAAAATGTGTTTCCAGCCCAAGTGCAGTGTTCCGTGCTATCTTTGGAGGGGTGGGAGTTCACATAGAGGAGAACAAAACCACACTGACTGTGGCACCTCAAGTAAAGCCTGTAGACACCACCACATGGATGACAGCCTAAAAGACAAATGCTTTCCCATTGCCACTAGGCAATTCTACCATTTTCCATGCTGAGTCTCCATGCAGACTAATGTGCACATTTCCTACATCCTAAAAAATCACAAATCCTCTTGCTGAAGGTGGAATGTCTGTGCTTGAATCTAGGTGCTAACAGGGAGTCAGGGATCTTAGCGGCTGAGAACACACACTTTTATCTTTTTCTTTCCTTGTAATACAAAGTAGCTGGTTGCATTTAAGTGTTAATAGTTTAAGCCCCCAAATTGCCACGCAGTGTCTGGACTGAAACAAGAAATACTATGCTTCCTACGGCTACTCTGCTTATTGCATCAAACAAGAACAGAGAAGTTGCAAATTTACACCAAAATCACATTAAAAACGCACTGAATGAGAAAGCTGGGGAATTCAGAGACAAGACAGTCCCTAATCCCCCCTCTGTCTGTAAGATTCTCAGCTGTCAGAAATCAGGAATCCAGGCACAGCAGCGCTGCTTAAACACCACTGTTAGAGGCTGACAGCGCAGTATCTGTAAGCACAGGCAGTGTGGAGCAATTTACTTGCTTTTCAAAAAAGCATTTGAACATTTTGCACTTGCTCAGATAATGCTGAACTTCCATTCATTCTATGAAAATAAAAATTCTGAACTATTTTAGGCGAGCAACTGATATCTTTATACTGATAAATGCTGCAGTCCCTGTAACTTATGGCAGATAACCTCCACCCTAAAAGAGCTTACAGTCTAAACAGACAAAGTGAATAAAAGGTAAGAAATGCATTGTTATTCTTCCCATTTTAGAAAAGGGGAAACCAAAGCACTGAAAGGTTAAGTGGCTTGTCTCTGGTCACACAGGGAGCCCGTGGCAGGGCTGTGAATTAAATGCCTCCTCTTGTAAGAACTGTGCTGTCTCCTTAGGAAATATGAATAGTAGAAAGGAGAGAAGCTGCCTAGCACAAATTTACTGCATGGTACTTGAATAACATGGCAGGTAGTACTGGAGCTGAAATAATGAACTGATAGCTGAGAGTGGACAAAAATGTATTATAACAGTGAAAAATGTAAGAAACTTGATAATTTCTTCTCTCTCTCTCTCAAGCCTTTTCCTTATGGTAACAAAATTCATGCATTTGCTCTGTCAGTTCCACTTGCAACCAATCCTTACACAAATCACAGCACTTCTGAGGATACCACATTCCTAGATCCATTGCCAAAACTTGTCTCCTCAGCAGGGCCAAGAAAGCCTATTGATGATGATGGACTGTAGTCCACAGGTAAAGAAGAACAATCTAAGATAATTTAATTATGTTCTAATGGGGTTAATTATGATTTTTTTTCCTTATTTTCTCCAGTCTTTTCTTTTCCCTTCCTCTACTATCATAGGCAGTTCAAGTAGTACTCCTATTTGTCTTCAGTTTATAGCTTGACACTGAGGCTTATATTTCATAGACTTTGGTTTTGTTATTTTAGACTTTTCAGGCAAAGTCTGATTTCAACAACTGCCAAAGCTACCTGAGCTGTACAAAACAAATACATGATTATAATTAGCTAAACTCTGATAACAAGTAGTTAGATTAGTTAGTGTGAAACAACCATCACAAGCCAAGAATATTTCAAAGCATCTAAATGAGTTTAAAGACATTTAAACTTCAGCAGCTCTTCTAACTTGCTGTACCAAACTTCAGCTATGGTATTTCATTGTAACAATGAATATGAAACAAATATATAAGAAACAATACTTTTGAATTTTATAGACTAGTTTGATTCTTACACAAGAAGACAGTGTTTTCCAGTCAATGTTTCAAAAATGCAGCCTTGAACTTCTCAATTATTTATAAGCTATTTTTTCCTCCTATTCTATTTCTGGAAGTTGTACGCTTTACAATGGGTATGGACTTTTAGCATAATGTTATTTCAGGGCATTTGCACAAAATACATCGTATTTAGTGCCAAAAGGTCTTTGCCTCTTCAGATAACTCACTGAAATACCTAGAAGGGTGTCAACTTTCTGACGATCATTTTATTGTCAGAATACTTTTTTTTCTTTTTTCCCCTTTCAGCTTGAGATTCTTCCCTAGAACTAACAAAGGACATGTACTTCGGCTCCTGATGGTGATTTATGGGCATGTTTAAAGATGTAGCTCTGAGGTGTTCTGTGTTTGTGTGAAAACAAAATGGAGCACACACCTTTATTAGTAACATTCAGGTATTTTGTCTTTCATTAATCGTATTCTGTACACATGTAAACAGCATTTCTCAGTATCTTCCTGCAGAGAAATGTGCTATTTCTGTCTATACCTATAGTTGGGAAAATGTTTGTTTTCCTGCACGTTTGTTGTCAGATTGTTGTTCATGCTGAGAGAAAGAAACAGGAGGAAGAAAAGAGCCTAAAAGAATCTAGTATTTCTTCAGATCGGGGAATGGACTGGGCTAGCTGAAAAAACAAGCTTTTCCCTATGAATAAAATGCTAAGCAATGAGGAGCTGGGTAATTCAGTGCTTTATCTTTTTGCCTGCCATAACTACTAAGAAAATAATTCAATAGAAAATCAGATATGAAATTGCTCTTCCACTTCTAGTGGCATGAAAAGAAGGGAAAAAGGGATATAGCAGGTCTTTTTCAGGAAGCAATCTACATGTCAGAAGAGGCATTATGCAAATTGTTTGATGAACAAACATCAACCTAAATTCCTGGATCTGGGGTGTGTGTGACCCAAGCTTTCCCCTGTCTCCTGTGTGTGAACATGAACTTGGGAGGCATTTCTCTGCTCTGACACGTGCTGACTGCCTGTCCTTTATTGCACCACTTGTTATGCAGAGAAGCGCAATCACTGGGATATGTGGAAATGTTATTGCTGTTTCAGGGTAAAAGATCAGCTCAGAAATTTCTCTGGTTTCTCTGTAACTTACTCTTTGCTCCTTTAATGTCCTGGATTTCAATGCTTGATTTCAACTCCCCACAGTAAAGCTTTTTCTGAGGCTATGAGCGAAGGACAATGGGATTGCACTGGTACTCTTGCTGCTAGAACTGAAAAAAAGCTGCTTCTTACTGTGCCTCATTTCACCTACCACTTCTTTCAGTGAAATGAAAAACATCTGTAATATTTAGTTATTGGAATCTTCCATTTTTTAACCTCCCTTTCTGTTCAAACAGCTTCCCAGGAACATTTCTCCATACTTTTTTATGTGCTCTCTGTGACTTGTTTTGTTTATTTGTTTGCTTGTTTGATCCTGGGCCAAAGGTATGTTTTGAAAACAAGTTTTTGGGGAATTCTTCCTGTGTTTTATGTAACTGACTCTGAGCAGCATAGCCTGTGTATTCAAATTAGTTGTCCTCTTCCATTGTAGGCTACTGCTCTGACACCATTTGTCTGCTGTTTCCACAGATGTTTGAAAATATAATCTTAGACCTCTCTATCAGCACACTTGATCTGATGGAGCTGTCTTTATGTGTGCACACCTGCATTTCAGATGGAATGACTGTAGCTAGCAGAAAATTTTCAGCTATACCCTTGAGACCAATAAAATACGTGGGACGTGTCTCTGCACGTCACTGCCCGTGCCTGAGCAAAAGAACCAGCCCTGGTTTTTAAGTCCCTAACAAGGGAAAGCTGGATGTTCCCGGTTAAAAGAGCACACTTTCATCTTTCCTCCAGTTTTGTTTCTGGCTGGCAACTTCTGAAAAACTTAAAGAACAGCACACTGTTGCACGCTACAGGCGAAGTTTGTTGGCATGTACTTTACAGTGACCTGTGATCAAAAGACTGGACTCAGAGTTGTTTAATGTGCTTATGAGCATAAATACCTGAATGAGGAGGGTTGGCTTTTTTGAGGGGCTGGCATGATATGCTGAGTAGAGAGGGGCTGCAATAAAGAGTGGTTTTTTTTTCCCCACTTCTCTTCTGTTTTCCCCTGCTCTCTACAGAATTCCTACTGGTCAGAGTTTACATCTGAGAAGCACACGTTCAGATTTCTTCTCTAAACAGTGTGGGGAAAAAGGGTTTAATCCTGTATCCTAAACTCTGCAATGAGCTCTGGTCACAGGTCATCCTGGACAGGAGATGTTTCTCTATGAAATTCTTGTTCAGTGTTTTTTCCTTCGAAACCATTTTGTTAAAAACCAACCACCCAAGGCAAAACCCCTCCTCTGCATCCCACACAGCTCTGCTCTGTAATAGTTCCTGGAAGTGGTAGTGAAAAAGAGGACAGTTCATGATGGACAAGGCAAGAAAAAAAACAATGCAAGGGCTTTTGAGATGACTATCCCATTTAGTTTCAGTATATTTTGCTTTTCAATAATTGTGCCTGACACCGAAACACTCTTAGCATTTCTACTAATACTCAAGGAAATGTTTTTCCTGTATTAACTAAACTTCTACTTTTAACATAATGAAAAGTCTGCATCAAATTAGTTCCATAAAGAGAAAGTAAAATAATTTTCACTTTCACCACCAGATAGATGGTTTATCCAAGTGAAACTAAATTAAATAGAGAGGGTATTCATGTTTGGTATTTTAGCCTAAAGAGAAGGGAATTATTCTTTCCCACTGTCATCTTCTGTGTGTAGAGTTCACATGCTCACTTTGATACAACATCCCCAAAATGTGCAATTCAGGATACCTAAAATCGGAGCCTTTGTTCTGATATGCTAAAAATATGAATGTATATCTCAAATTAGGATTTTATTGTTGTGTTTTCCCAATCATGAATGTTTTTCCAGTCAAATTGGTGAACTGACTTTAGCTTGGATAATTTACTAATTGTTAGCATGACTTAAGCCTTACCCAAGGAGTTTTGTTTTACTCACAAAAATGATGGTACTGAGATCCTGGGCAGTACTCAGCTCTTCTGTCTTTGAGACAGCATTAGTCACTTGATAGTTTGGGTCTCTAAAAATGGATTTTTCTAGCATTAGGAAACTTCTGTGCACATCAGTCTTACCTGTTTGGATTACCTTTCTTTCATCCAAGTGTGATTGTACCACAGGCAACTTAATTTCTGATGTAATGATTATGAGCACACTGACTCAGGTATTTGTCTCGCCTCAGGATGTTCTCATAATTATTTGAAGGGTATGAATATGTAGGGTTCTCCCAGTTATGTAATTTTTCTATTAGATTTCAATTCACCTTTCTAATCTCTTTTCCTCAGCAGCCTCATCTTTTTATGAATAAACAATATTGTCAGAGACGCAGAAAACAATACCTTAATGCCTTTGGGAAATACTCCTGGATGATCACAGAAATGATATGAGAAAGACATCAAATTGCCAGTATTTGATAAGAAGGAACCAAGTGTATGAAAATAAGTCCTATTCCTACCTCTTTGTTATCAAACAGGCTCTGGCACTCAGCCTGCTTCCTGAGGGACAGAACAGGCAGCAAAAACTGAAGTAGATAGAACAGGGTTTGGGGATTTCCTTTCTCAAGGATACTGTATAAATTTGAGATGAGAGATAAATACAGTGCTTCTATCTTCAAGCTGACTTTAACTGTGATTTTAATGCAGGTAAAAATGGAGAGAAATTATGAAATCAAGCAGCAACTGGATTTGGGAAATTGTAGATATGTCATATCTCTATGCAGAAGAACAGAAGGTCATTTTCAATTCAGATTCCCTTCTACAACTTGCCATCTCTTTCTGTAAGTATTTGGTAATTTGTAGCTTAAATTTACTATTTTCAAAAAAAGTGTCAGTTATTCAAATAACAAAGTACTGTATGGTTCTATGCAAGGTAAGACTCCTCTTCCAGTGTCAAATTGTTTTCTCACATTTTTAGTTTTTCTAACAACATTTCTAATTTGATGGTTAGGAGGTGGTCCAAAGGTAACATCTCCAAACTTTTCTGCTCTTCTCTCATTTCGCCTATCTCTGCAAAGTTTCTTGCAAATGTATTCCATGCAAAGACTGACAAAAGTAATTTCCCCAGTTTATCTTCCCTTCTCTCTTCAGTGCTGTGCATATTAAAGTTTCTGGTTTGTTCTATGCTCTTTTTTGTCTGTTTGGCCTGGACTTTTTGAACCCATTCTTGATTACTTCATCTGTATTTCATCCTCAGTCTCCTTTTGTTGATTACCTTTTGTTGTTACCACCTTAAATAAATGCTGGTGTCCTGTTTGCCTCTGCCTGGGATGTGTCAACTGTGTATCCATCCCAGATTTTCTAAAATTTAGCTTCAGTCCTGAGTAATCTACTTTTCCAGTTGATTTCCAAGGCTTCTAGTTTTGTTCCCAGCCAAATATCTGTTCCCTGAACTGCTAATTGCCTTTTATGCTGTCATCCATACATGTCCTGAGATTTGTACTTTCCCTGGCTTTCTTGCCTCTATTCTCATTTGATTATCCTCTGACTCTTTCAATGTATGAACAGAATTATTCTCCCCATCTTTCCTCTTGACATTATAATGTTTTAGTCATTGTAAGCAAGAACTTCTAGACCCAAAACCTTAAACAACAATAAGCTTAGTGTGTTCACAGGATGTAGAGATGTAAGTGGATTAGTTCTCTGTAAGAACCATAAGTATTTGTAGTACATGTTTAAAGGATAATGATATTATTTTAAAATAGCAATGTGTGGAAAACCAAGGAACTGCAGTAAAAGATTTTCCCCGGTTGTAAAAAAGGATGCAAATTCCAAGGGAACGGTAGGGGCATACACATGGTAAATTATATCCACATTGATTTAAACTGGTTTTAGAATTAGTCTGTAAGCACAGAGTACTCCCACTGTGCCATGTGTTGTATAGCTAAGCAGAAGAGGAATATTTTAGAATGACTAATCAGAACATTAGAAAAAAAATAAGATGGTGCATTAAAAAGAAAAAAGACAATAGTTTACTTTTCAGAGAAGATTTCCAGGTTGTCTTTGACCTGCAGATGGTTTTGCTAAGCTATAGCAATTGCTTGTGCCAAATGAGAACAGGTGACTGACCTGTCTGACGGTGTTTTGTTTCTCTCATGTTCTGGCAGCCCCCCTTAAGGCTGGCACTAGATGGCCTTGGTGCTCCCCACCCTGAGATGACTATTCTGTTGCAGTCCTTTGTAGCAGGTGAGGGATGAGCCAGAGGAATGAAGTAATTGAAGTGATGGGTCTTTGAGTAGTCAGAGATAAACTTACGAAGAGGTCTGATCCTGATCCCTGCTTCCTGCTTACTCCAGCTGTTTCTCAAAGCTTATTTTTCTTGTCTCGCTCTTGTTCTTTGACCCTTGGCAATATTTTCCGCAAACATTTAGTTCCCCCTCTCTCTCATCTAATTTGCTGCCTGTTTTCCTTAAGCTCACATCCCCACCTTTGGTACCTGCATTTAGGTGGGCAGCCATCAGGCAATCTCAGCAGTGCTAGAAGAGCTCCTGCCTGCTCTCCTCACCCATACCTGTCAGGCCCACAGCCTGCTCACTTTGACTAGAGAGGCTTCTGGACAACATCTCAGCCTCACAGATTCCCCTTCTTTAGCACTTCTGAGAAAGATTTCTATCCCAAAAATTGTGTACCCAGCTCATTCAACCTCTCCTCAGCCACAGCAACACCCTCCCTCACTCTGGCCTTGACAAAGAGCATTCTGCTCCACTTGTAGCTGTGGAGGATAGTGCTGAAAAGATCAGTTTCTTTCATTATCCTTTTCTCGTGTTTTTTGCTGTGCTGCATCAGAAATAACTGCTTTTTCCTTCCAGGTCCAACCCTATCACAGCTCTTGCCTCTCATTCACTGTCAGGATGCTGGCTCTTGCCTTTGATCAACCTGTTACAGCAGCCTCCACTGCCTACTTGTTAAATTTTTAAACAGCCTCTTGTGTATGTACTCCTGAGCTGCCTGTCATGCTTGGAGGAGCTTCTCCATCCAGAAACTTGAACTAAACAGACACTTTCCCTCCTACCGTTTGTAAACTGTAAGTTCAAAGCCCTAAATGGTGTTGTCCCTTGGCTACTGTCCACAGCATAAGTAGCTGGATCCCTGGAATGCCTGATGATGGGCATTTAGCATACAAACCTCGGAGGGGTGGGAACTGTCCCCGGGGCACAGGGCATTGGGGGCGTTCCCTTTTGCATTCCCCGAGGCAGCAAGTGCAATGGTGCTGTGGGAAATTAAGAGGACCACAGTAAGAAGTTACTTGTCTTATGACAACACTTTGAAATCACCAGTTTAAAGGGAGCATTCTGGCTGACCCCTGGTGTAAAGGGGTCTCTTCAACAGGCCCTTGTGGAGCAAGGTAAGCTATGCTTTTCTCTCTCTCACAAGAAAAAGAACAGGATGTGTTGCCTCTTTTCCCTTCCCTAGTGCCACTTCTAATCGACTTTTGCATCACAGGTGCTGAAAAGTGAACGTGAATATAGCCTAACATATGTGATAGACAGGGTAGAGGCAGCCCCTCACACTACTTTTAAAATAAACACATGTGAAAAACGAGAGAGTGGCTTGCCAGAGTAGTGGACAGTCTGATGGTTACTCAAATTGAAGCAATTCAGGAAAGTTTAAGCGGAAAGGAGTAAGTTTAGTGAAACAGAAAGAAGTAGACTGGAGGATATGCAGAGGAAAAGTCAATGCAGTACAAAGGAGTCTCACTTTGATTAAAATCCTGTCTGGCCTCTCTAAAACTGACCCCTACCTCCAGACAGTAACACTTGCCACCATTCTCCCAAACCTGGGTGAGGTGGGGTGTGACCAAATAGCCTCAGGAAGCCAAACCCTCCCAGTTCCCATCAGCTGCACTTTCAGTGCGGGGTGAGAGAGCTTCTCCAGCTGGGGCAGGTGGCAACCTACCCCTTCAGGCTACATCTGACCTTCCCTACCATGGTTTCAGAGCAGACAGATTTTTGACCTTGTTCTCCAGCACAGTAAAATAACTCCTCTGTTAGGTATGGAGAGGAGAAAAAAACCAAACCAACAAACAAACAAGAATCATTAACATACCTCGTTCTTGTTAAATGAAAAAGAGAAGATAAATTTGTTTATTGGAGTGTTGGTAATTTTGTAATAAATTAAAATAATAAAGCCATTTAATTTTCCTAAATAAAAATACTCAACAGATGGCATCTTTCTTTCCTTAAAATTTTTATATTTAATATTTTAAAAATTTTCATGGATAAACACTTTTGATAGAGAAAGTGTTCAGCCCAGCACTCAGTCTCAGTTTGCAATATTTAACCATTATGAAGCAAGAAGTATGTTTGTTAAGTACAAAGAGGCATTGCCTTCCACCAATAATAGACTTGCTTCAAAACTGTACTGAGCAAAACTGTAGTTAATGTTGGACCATTTATTTTTTGCAAAGTTAGAGAAGAAAATTACATTTTCAAAATGGTGTAACAAAGCTTTACCAGTTGAAGGGGAATAATGTTCTTCGATAAACCCAGTGTAAAACATCTGGAAAGCTGAGAAGCTCTTGGAGTAGCATACTTTGCTAAATAGCAGTTATAGCTATGTGTGGAAAAGTTAGAGAGCACAACAATGAGGGACAAAGGGGAGGAAATTCTTTCAGTGCAGCAGAAACATGGAAGAATAACAGTGGTGTGCTGCTGATACCAGACAAGGAGGTAAAGCTGTCAACCATGGCACAGAAAAGGTAAAAGAACCCAATGAATGTTTCTGTTCTGATTTGGAAAGAACCAGTGTGATCTGCTCGTATCTGACAGTGATAAGGACTGCTTTCTACTCGATCAATAAAGTGGGAGATCGCTAAATGGCAACTGTCAGAGCTAAAGGGTGTGTTGAATTTACAGGGCCAGATAACGTGCACCTGAGTGTTAAAAGGGCTCTCTGGGAAACTCTCTGAACCACACTGCTGATTTTAAAGAAACCACAGAACAAGGAAGAAGTTCCAGAGCAGTGAAACGAATTCAATGCACAGGCAATTTGTGAAAGTAAATGCCTTGCTGTAAAGTTGAGTTGGTAACCTGCTATTAATCTCAGATCAAAACTTGGAACTCAACCAGTAAAGATAAATATGACAAATATATATACCCTGTTATGCCATGTTAATGACTGTTTAACTGGGAGAGAATGTGAATGTAAACATAAAGGAGGAATCATCATCATTAACTAGTTCCTTCTGTCAGTGTTTTCCCTTCACTATTTCAATATTTCTAATAGTGCAGCAACAAGCACCACTGGGCAATTCTTTTCATATCCTAGGCATATGACACCAGGTAGGTGTTCCCAAATGTGTGCTCAGAGAGTAGCTGGAGCTGAGCAGTGACCTGTGGCCTGGGTTTCGTTAGGATATGCAAGGCTTGAGAGACCACTGAAAACTCACAGCTTGTTGAGTTTATTAAACTCAGTCAGGGAATAGAAATAATTGGAAGTGCAGCCATTTTACATGATCAGAAAAGAGATCTCTATCTCATACACACTTCCCACAAATATGCTCTTCTGAGCTAAATCTGCTTTCAAAACTATCACTTTCTTCACTGGGAAGGGGTGAGATGAGGCTTGGGTCACTTGGATGCAGACCCTGGGTCAAGATTACACCTGCCCACAGGAGTTACAGTCCTAATGTGCTTCAGAGCTCCTTGTGCTTCACCTCGAAGCACTCAAATAATGTGTGGGCTCCTGTAATAAAACATGTTTTTCGTAACTGATAAAAAGTAGACTGTGTGTGTGCAGGGAGGACACAGGAGTACCCACTGCTGAAAAAGAGACTTTGTCTCAGTCCAGGGTTCGGACACTGGAACATCTCAATCCCTTTGCTAATGCCCTGGTGTGGTTTTTGACTTTTTGCTTCAGGTTTCTTGAGCACAGCACCCAATCAGGCCCTAAAGAGAATTGGGTGCTAATGTTTTGTAAAATGCCCTTGCTAAAATTAGATTTTTATGATATACCTGGTCAGTACTCTGCATCTGATTCATGATATGTTACTAATAACAATAGGAAATTCTACTTTTGTTTTCAGATTTTGGGTCTGAACACCATAGCCTATGCAGGTGAACTGATGCTTAACCTAAGAAAGATTAAGAAAGGCAAGTCTTGAAATCTCTATGGAAAGACAATGAAAAGGTGGGAGTTTTTTGTCTTGACATTGTCAGTGCTTCATCTGTAAAGAAAATAGAACTATTTTTATGTCAGTAAAGCCTACAGCATGTGTCAGTAATGGATCAAATATGAAAAGTAATTTTAATAAGTGCGAATCAAAGAGGGATTAGAAAAGCTCAGGGGATTTGGAGATGAGACTTGAGTTCAGGGAATTCCACAGCTCAGGGGCATAACAGGTGAATGCTCTGCTACTCATGGATGAGAGACCTGGCAAGGGGGACGATGAATTTGAGATTTATTATAAGAAAGTAAGGACTGAGGGTATGTATCAATGGTGACCAGTTTTTATAGGTATGAAAGAGATGATTCAGACTGGTAATGAAAAACTCAGAACAAAATTTTAAAGTCAGTGCACTGACTGATAGGAAGCAGGTATAAATCTGCCATAGCTGAAGTAATGCAATTGGATTTATTGCCATAAGCAAACATATGGGATGCAGCATACTGAACAACGGGGTCATTTGTGAATAGTGTTCCATATAGTGTGTGCCTATTATTGTAATCTAAAAGCCATAAAAATGGGGTTTAGAACAGGGCAGGCAGCACAGAGAGCAGCAGTAATACCTGCCTTACACCTGCAAAGTGGAAAGGTGTCACCTAAGAGACTGCTTTTGAGAAAAGCTTTTAAGAAGTTAACAGTAAATGAACTGAGGAGCCAGAGAAGGATACAAAGCTGAAAGTTTGGGAGGATTCATTAGGTGTACACAAGTGCCACCAGATGGGAAAACAGAACATGACAAACAGTACGCAGTGAAAGACAGGCAGGAAGGCAGAGGGTGAATTCGGTGACTGGATTTCAGAAAGCAGTGTCTCATGTACCCATCACAAGGAATGCCTTCTAGCTCCTTCGTGTGTGGAAATGTGCAGGGCTTTTTATCCCCTACCCTTCCTCCCCCTCCGTCCCCCTCCCTCCCTTGCTTTTCCTTTCAGTGATTGACAGCCCACAGTTTGAAGAGAAGCTTAGAGAGAAATCCAAACCTTTTTTTGGTCATACGTTATGAGCTGAGTAATCCCTTGAGAAAGAGAGTTTTAATGTATTTGGGGCCTGTCAGGAATTTGGATATGGATCCTCCACAAAAGATTTTTGTACACTGTAGTAGGTAAGAGCCAGATCACTGGGGTCAGTATTGAAACTGTAACTCTTTAGAAATAATGTTGAGTTATTACTCTTTGAGCAGTTGCTCAGATAACATTTACCTAAAGCTCTAATTTACAATGTTGAAGGTTCTTGTGCATTTTGTTACCATTACTGTTGGCTTAATTTTTTATATTTTCCCAGACTTAGAGAAATAGGTATTAAGCAGGGATTTTTCTGTCCTTGGATGGAATTCAATGCTGGAGAGGTACAGCTGCCTGATATTACCACTGCCTCCTTTTTGAAACCCTTTCTGTGACAGGTTTGTGATCAAGGTGTTGCATTTCAAAGCAAAACGATACTTATTTTTGTGAATAACTAATCTATGTTGTATGAGGAATATAATATTCTGTATCCGTGAAGCCTTATGAATTAGAATATTCCAGTATTTTATTATCAACTCTTCAAAGATTTTTAGTATTACACTTTGGTGAATTTGCTATCTCATGGGATCATGATTTAGTATTGCAGTGCAGCTGGTGCTTGTTCTGGAGCAGGGTGTGAGTGGAGTTACAGCTGTGTGTGTTGTTGCATTTCTACTGCCTTGGCATCCTAGTTTTGGGTCCATAGTTTTGAATCTCCTGATTTCAGTGGCCTAAACTGGAACTAGCAAAGACAGATGATCTGTTTGGTCACAGAAAGGATAATTTCCACACGACTTTCTTATTCTCTCTTACTTTACATATTCTAGTATGCACTAGCACACTGTTGTTAATAAGTTTAGGAAAGGCAGCGTGTTCTTTTTTAACCCCTACTTGGGATAAGTAATAATGTCCCCTAAGTTTGTTCTATCTGGCATTTAGTTTTCATTACCATGCCACTTTACTGCCCTATTATCACCCACTAGAGATGAAAAAAAACATTGAAAGATTTGCCAATCATTTTTGATCTCTTGACAGCTTTGTAACTCTGCTAAGCAAAAGGGGTTTTACGTCCAAAAGGTAAAATAAGATATTGTATGAGATCACTGTGTCTTTCTGTTTGTGGGGAAATGAAAGAGCATTACTAAATAGCAGGTTAAGGAGCCTCCAAGCCTTCTGAATATTATTTGAGGGCTTATTAAGTTTTTAATATTTAAAAAAATCCCACTTATAAGCAGATATATAAACACATGTGAGTCCCTAAATCCTACTAATGTCACAGAAATTTGGAAGTCTACCCATATTTGCAAAAATATGTTTAATCACCTGCTTAGTACTTCCACAACATCAGGAAAACCAAGCAGACTATAGCAAAATTTTGACCTTTTCAGCCATTTCTAAAGACATACTCTTGACTTGAACAGAATTTCTTTATTTCTTGCAAGTTTTATAATTTTATCAAATAGATGAGGTTATTTAGATAGCATAGGTAATCTAACCCCACCAAGACATTGTTGTGCTGCTCAACCATTGTTCAATACAGGGTTTTTTTCCCTGGAAATTGAGCAACTTGCACTCAGTGTATTTCTTGTCACTGTAGGTGTGTGACTTATCTTGTTTAAAGCTTAGGACCCCCTCAGGAAAGCTTTGAGGAGCTTTGACCCACTTTGGGGAAGTATGGAGCTCATTAAGCTGTTGCTAATAAAGGTCACATTTGGACTCCTGATTATTTGTAGAACTCCAACAGATGGTGTGAATAAGTGACTTTTCTTCTATCTGGAAAACATAAAATGAAAAAGCTGATAAATACAGAAGAAACCTGCAGACTGGTGAATGGCTGGGAGAACATGAGTAAAAATTGATTGCCTGTCATCTTGTTCAGTGTGACAACATGGGGACACAGAATTAGGTCAGTAGGTACCTAGTTCCAACCAAACAATGTAAGATGGGGAGAAGACAGAGGAAGAAAACATTTGTAACCCAATCTGCAAAAATTAGAACTTTTTTCTAACTTAAACCTACTCTCAGTTTGAAACCATTCCCTCTTGTTCTGTCAATACATGTCCTTGTAAAAAGTCCCTCTCCATCTTTCTTGCAGGCTCCCTTCAGGCATTGGATGGCCACAACTACATCACTCCAAAGTCATCTCTTTTCCAGGATGAACAATCCCAGTTCCATGCCTTCACATTTTGAGTAGGTATTATTGTGCAATTGCTTCATTTCTGTATTCTCTGGATACCTTTCTTTGGGCTGTCTGAGGCAGAACATTAATACATATGGGCTTTAGGTTGGGTTTGACTCAGTATGAACCCATTATGATGCTTTATTTGTACCTATTATGATATTTTATTTGTACTTTGCGGGTGACTCTCCTCACCTGTTTCTCAGACAGGTTACACCTATCACCTTTACCAACTCATCAGAACAGAGCAGCACCCAGAAACAGGAAACATCACTTCAGAACACCGGTGTGATGCAGAGAAAAGAATCAAACATCTGGTCCGTGGTGAGAATGTGCTGAACACACATCGCTCTCACGTGAGTTATATATCTTGCTAAAATACATGGCTTTAGGATGAAAGGGTTGGGTGCAGATGAAGAGCCTGTGAAAGAAAGGTGATGTGCTCTCTGCCCTTCCTTAGAGATCTGAATCAGTAACACAAGGAGTGGGAGAGCCAGCGGGGCAGTGGTGGTGGGGTGGGCGCAAGGCACTGCATCCTGCATCTCTCCCTCTCCTGAGGGAGAGTGCTGCTCCCCACAGCACACAGGGGAGTGTGAGGGCAAGTTTTCAGCTCTATTTATATGCCTCTCCAATTCAAACTAAGCAGTGCCTCCCTGCATGCTTTGAGGAGCTGTGTGAGTGCACCTCCTTTAATACCCGTGTGACTGTGAGTGCTTAAAGCAAGCAGAGCAAAGAGTACAGCGCCCTGATTGCCGGGGCTGTAGCGCACTGAGCTGGCACCGTGAGGAACTGCACAGGCAGCTCCATCCTCTGCAACCACCTGGGTTTTGCAGTCGCAAACAGTACACGATCAATCATTAATTAGTTATGCTATGAATTCATAGTTCGTGTGGCTTAGCAGTGAAGGTCAAATGCAAAAATTTGTTAAAGTGCCTCCAGTGAAAGGGCACGATCAATTGTTGTCACATTTTAATTAACATTCTTGTAGATGGTTCTTTCCCTTTTTCTCTCAGCCCCCATCCCCAGCATTCATATTAGACTAAACCATCTGCTTAAGCGTGCTACTTGTGACCTTCAAAAAGAAGTGGGGCTATATATTTATGGCTTTTTTCTTTCTTTTTAAGATATGCTATTACAGAAATTATTGTAGTAAACATCTGAACCTTTTAGTAGACCCTTTTAATAGCATGAACCTTACAGCTGTTAGGGTAATGCAGCAGTTTTCAGAACAGTAAAAGTCAACCAAAAAGTTACTTTTCTGATAAACACTTGAAAAGACTGAGTTAAGGAAAACATTGGTTTAGATTATTTTCTTTTAAAATCAGAACAGTGTTAAGAAGTAGAATCCACTCTAAATGTGTAAAGAAGAGTTAATGGAAGTGATCAACTACATTTCTAGGTTGGGGTTCCTGGCTTGAGACAATACAGTACTTTAGCCATGGTCATATCAGGAGGGGGCTGATGCCACTCAGTTTTTTTTCTTACCTCATGGTTATGTTTAAACAGCCCAGTTTAAGCAGTACTGAACTGGACTCTTGCATCTTGAAAGAGAAAGTTTATATATATATATATGTATATGTCAGCTCACTGGAAAAGATACCTGTCCCACCCGACTGATTCACTATCCTATCTAACTATCCTATCTACCCTTCCAGAGGCTTCTTTGCCAGTCTAAGAAGTTCATCATGATTCTTTGAATGGTCATTTCTTCACACAAATAAAATATTCTGGAAGCTGCTACAGGTAAAAATGTAGCTGTGCATTGTACTAATTTCTTCTGTTGTCTGACTGGAAGCAGGTTTAGAGTGGACTACATCTTTCTAATTAGCAGAAGGATTTTCTTAAACAAGACATTGGTTGTGTGGTGACAAAAGCTGGCCAGCTCTCTAAGTAAGGCACTCTTACAATTAAAATGGAAAAGCAAATCAATTTTATGAAGCATTGGAAGTTTGAAGCCTATTTCATTTTGCAGTAAAATGAATGTGAGACTAGGTTTTCACAGAGGAAGAAAGACTTCAAACAGGCTACTACTGAGTATTTAAAGCATGGAGTGAGGATGGCTGAACTAGATTCTATGCTTTGCCTCTTTTGGAATAGAGGGGTTTTATTAATTTTTGTCCATTCTAATTCAAGCAATTGTTATTTTGGATCTGAGAGATTCTTTCCACAACCTGTCCTTTCCTAGCTCTCCATCCAAGACTCCTGTATATATGAATTCATTCTAGCAAATGTTTAATTGAAATTTATTCATTTTCACAAAACATTTAGATTCAGCCAAATTGCATTTTTCCTACCAGGAAAAAAAATATTAAGGGAAAAAAAAAAAAAGATAGGTTGTAATTATACTCTGTACATAGCCATTGGGAAGAGAGGATACAACAAGATCATAATGATAAATCAGAGAGTCTGAGTTACAAATTATTTTACTCTCCCGCACAGAATAATAGTAAACCTCATCTCTCTTAGAAAGACGTGGCACTTGTCCAGGCACCAGATGTGGTCTGTGTCTCTGTATACAGCGGTCACAACATGATCAATATTGAATGTTCAGTGGAAGCAGATTGCATGCATAGCAAAATTAGATTGCTTGTGTGACCAGCCCTTGAATAAACCAATTTCTAATAAGCAGTGAATTGATTTGCTTATTCTTAACTACTCTACATTATACACTCTGCTTATGTATTACACCTCACATCTTCTTGTGCCACGGTTAGTTTTATCCATGAAATATCCCAAGGTAAGATTTTAGTGAGAGAAGAAGCTAGGACAGTGCAGAACCCTTTAAAAAATATCCTCCATTGGAATTTTGACATTCTAGTTGGTTGACACAGTTGACATTGGACTAAGTCCAGTTTTCCCACTCTGGATGTGGATCTTGTTATAAGTATTCCAGTGGTGTAGTCTGACTACAGAACTGGTAGGGCACATACCAGCGTATGAAGACTGTGCTAAAATCCACTGTTGTCCATCATGTAATATTATCAGGATGTCTTTTGTCAGAACTAATTAGGTGGGTCTTTAATGAATGAATCAGGTTAACTAAGCTGTAAGGAAGGCTCTGAGAGAGCTGGGATTGCTCAGCTGGCTCATTGGCCTGGTGGAAAATAAACCTGTTAAAGCAACATGTTTTTTGCCAGATGACTGTGCTGACCTGCCTCCCTGGAGAAAACCCTGTTCCTACACACGAGGCAAGGCAGGGGAGCAGTGAGGAGCAGGAGGTGCAGGGAGGCAGCCTGGGACTGCCTGACCTTCAGGGAGTTCTGCACATGGGAGACCCTGTCTCAAGGCAGCAAGCAGAAGCGAAAGGTGAGTTGGGACTGGCACTCTGAGCCCCACATCAAGATGTTGCTGGGAGCCCTGCAGCACCCAAGTAGCTCAGGGGGTTTAACTCTCTCCTGGCTGTTTCCTGCAGCATCTCCTCCCCTGTCTTCTCTGTGTCATACCTTAAATTCTGAATGTCCATTTCTTGTTCCATCTTCTTTTCTGGAAGAAGCTGAGAGTTGCTATTCTTTTCTGTGCAGAAGTAAGGAGGAATGTGAAAAGATTTTGTCTTTCCTGCCATTTCAGCTTCAGCTTTTCTGTGTAGCCTATGCAAACTCGCTTGTGTCTGCAAAAATTACCTCAGGTGGCCAGCTATCAATAGTCCTTTCTCAGTGACAAGTGACATCCCTCAGGGGTCCATATTGGGACCAGTGTTATTTAATATCTTCATTAAATGACATAGATGAAAAGATCGAGTGCACCCTCAGCAAATTTGCTGTCGACACGTCTGAAGGATGGGATGCCATCCAGAGAGACCTCGACAAGCTTCAGAAATGAGCTCATGGGAATCTTGTGAGGTTTAATAGGACCAAGTCAAGGTGCTGCACATGGGTTGGGGCAACCCCTGGTATCAATCCAGGCTGGGGGATGAACAGATCCAGAACAGCCCTGCGGAGAGGGACTTGGGGTGCTGGTGGGTGAGAGGCTGGACATGACCCAGTCATGTGCACTCATAGCCTAGAAACCCCCTGTGTCCTGGGCTGCATCCAAAGCAGTGTGGGCAGCAGGGGAGGGAGGGGATTCTGCCCCTCTGCTCTGCTCTGGTGAGACCCCACCTGCAGTGCTGCCTCCAGCTCTGGGGTCCCAGCACAGGAAGGGCATGGGCCTGTTGGAGCAAAATCCAGAGGCACCAAGGTGATTACAGGGATGGAGCACCTCTCCTTACGAGGAAAGGCTGAGAGAACTGAGTTTTTCAGCCTGGAAAAGAGAAGGCTTCGAGGTGACCTAATTGTGACCTTCCAGTCCCTGAAGGAAGCCTGCAAGAAAGACAGAGAGGGACTTTTCAGAAGGGCATGTAGTGATAGGACGAGGGGGAATGGACAAGGGAGAGGTTTAGGCTGGATATTAAGAAAATCTTCCCTATTTGGGTGGTAAGGCACTGTAACAGCTTTCCCGGAGAGGCTGTGGATGCCCCATCCCTGGAAATGTTTAAGGCCATGTTTGGATGGGGCTCTGAGAATCCTGGTCTGGTGAATCCTGCCCATGGCAGGGGAGCTGGAACTAGATGATCTTTGAGGTCCTTTCCTACCCAAACCATTTTGAGATTCTGTTATTTTTAAATTCTTCATCTTCTGGATAACAAGGTGAATAACCTTGAACCAGTACCTCATAAGGGAAGAGTCAGTGCATAAGGGAGTCATAATCATTAGTCTAAATTGCCTTTGAGTCTGTTTACACACAGAGCATCAGTTTCTGCTTTTGTCTTTGCCATTTTTTTCATTGTTACTTTTTTTTTTTTTAATTTGCCCTCTCCTGTCCTTTGCTTGTTTGCTGCCTATCTTTGTGCCTTTCTACAGTTTTGCATGTTTTTTAGTTACTTTTAAAATGTTCACTGCCTGCTTCTTTTCTTCCAAGCCACTTCTTTGTACGAGCTGTAGTGGCTTGCATATTTTCAATCCAAGGAGAAACTTTGTTTACTGAAACAATGCGTGCCAGGTTTTTGCAACTAGTTCATGTTCACTCACAATAGGTGTTTTCCCCACTGCACAATCTGAATTTTACATCCCTGTGTTCAATATGGTTCTCTTGTTTTTTATCCAAACCATATATTTAATGGACTACAGCTATCATATTAACTTTTGTATGAGTGTGTGAACTGCAAGTCATAAAGGTTTTTCATATTCAAGGAGATAAAAACAACCTCTGAATATGGCTTTCTCTTGAATAGTTCCCATAAAGGAATTTTGTTTGTTGCTCACTGTGCATATGATGCATATTTTGTTTCTCTTTAGGTAGTTTCAGTTCTTTTGACTGCAGGCTTCTGCAAAGTGTTTTCATTTCAAGTATAATGACTCCATCCAAGCACTGAGTACTGCTCAGGGTTTATTTCCTTGTCAAGATTTTGAGTAACCTTTCATGCTATCTTATATCGCCTCATTCCAATAGTATTTTGCAGGTGTTTCTTCAGACTTCATCTCTGTTTTCCTTTTCCTGTTCCATAAACCCTGATATTTACTATCCAGGGCCATCATTTTAAGTCCATCTGTTTTCATTCTATTCTTTCTGATAGTGCCCTCTTTTATTAATTAATTAATTGCTAAATAATTTTATTATTATTAGTTAAGATATGTAAGCACTCCTTTTCTGAGATCTTGATTTCTAATACTATTTCTGTTTGACATCAGATTATGTTTTCATAAACTCCCTGATTCAACAGGACTTCAGCTGGATTTCCAATTTGTTGAAAAATTTTTACAAGTTTCTTACTCAAGTTTCTTACTGTCCTGGTATTCTCAGACAAAATTCTCCACTTTCCAGAACAATTTTTTTAGAGAGAAATATTTTCAAATTTTTATAGGTTAAACTGGTAATTAGTTTTGACTTCTTTAATCCATCTATAGACTGCTAAACAACTTTTGAGTACCTGAAAGGTTACGTTAAAGGAAAAAAGTTCTCTTTAGTGTCTCTCTGCCTGATTTCATAAGGAGGGAAAGCTCTCACAAAAATTTCTTCCAGTTGTCTGTTGTACTTTCTAGATTTCAGAGGTCCATAGTCCCTTCGCTCCTCATCTTTCTCTTTTGTTCTGTTTTTAGATTTGTTCTTCTGCTCCTTTTTTTTTATGCCAGATGGAGCCTGGCAGGGAATGTAGGGACAGAGGGTCACCACTGACAACTGCTTGGTGCCTGGTAATACAGGAAGCAGTAGCTGTGATGAAGCCCCAAACCAGCAGGCAGAGCTGTCTAGACATTTTGGTTTTTTTCCTGAGAGTGAGCTTCCCAAGGAAGATCAAAAGATTCTTATGTTAAAGAAAATTCATGGGGTTTTAGATGGTAAACCAAGTTGGTTTAACTTTATAAAGAGAGAAAGCCAGGCAAGCCAGGTTAGGCAGAAAAAGAGAGTAAAGGTTTTATAAGTGACTTTTTCCCCCAACCTCAGTGCCCTTGCATAAAGGTGTGTGTTTCCAGGCTGGATTTTCACCAACTTTCAATTGTAGCAAATCCTACACAGGTCTCTTAGGGTGATCAAGTAACAGTAGGATGTTGCACCCTGTTCTCCCCATATTTTATAAACTTCAGCATCATTCTTCTTGTCCCTGCATTTTCTTTCTTCTTTCAGCCCTGGCAGAAGGCTCAGTGGTTTCTCTCCACCAGAAAGGCAACTTGAACCAGTTGTTCTTTCTGTCTCAAAAAACAATATATACAAATTTAGAACAGGCAAAACAGAGAGACAATTATTGCAATACTTGACACACAGGTGACAAAAAAGTTACAAAGCATCCTGTCTGTCATGTTGCTAAAAGCTATCAGTGACAGCAGCAGCCCTCGCAAACCAGACTTGCCAGTCTCCCAAGGCCAATTATCAATACCATTATTAACCATGATATGCTGGCAATTTTCATAGTAGTAGAAGGTGTGGATTTGTTCAGTAACTGTGTAGTTTGATTGCTGAGGTAAAGCATCTTCTTAAAAAAAATATTAATGCAAGTGTGTAACTTCTGGAATGAGGGGAGCTGCAGGTAGGAATTGCAGAGGGTAAGAAGAGGAGTTTGTAGGTCTGCCTAAATATCACAGAATCATAAAATGGCCTGGGTTGGAAGGGACCTTGGAGATCATCTTGTTCCAACACCCCTGCCATGGGCAGGGACACCTTCCACTAGACCAGGTTCTCAGAGCCCCTCCAGCCTGGCCTTGAACACTGTCAGGGATGGATCAGCCACAACTCTGGGTAAACTGTTCCAGTGCTTCACCACCCTCACAGTAAAGAACTTCTTCCTTATATCTAATATAAATATACTCTCAGTTTAAAGCCATTCCCCCTTGTCTCATCACTGCATGCTCTTGTAAAACGTGTGCTTCCCAAAATTCTCTAATTTCCGGAAATAGGTCTCTCTCACTGAGGTTGCTGCTTCCCCTTGATGTCTTTTGAAAAATAAATTTCTAAAACCTTTTGGTATTTTAGAAAATTTTACCCAGGATTTTTTTTTTAATTTTATCTTTTTTTATATTACAGCATTTTTTTCCTCCCATTCTTCCTCATTTTATGCTTGTTTTTCCATTTGGTTTCATTGTTGGGTTTTGAGGGGGTTTTTATTTACTTTTTTGTTTGTTTTGTTTTTTTTTTTTTTTTTACTAACATTTTACTGATTGTTAAAGCAAAAAAAGAAAAGAGGAAAACTCTACAACCAGAAAGTTGTGACTATTGCTATATATTAATATTGATGCTAATTTACACTGCTTTTATTTTAAGGACATCATGTTTTGCTTCAGTGACAAAGAGGATAAAAGTTCTTAAAAGGTGAAAAAATAGAAAGTAGTATAAAATTAAATTGGCAGTGGGAGAAAGTTTCACTTGTTCTCTGTGGGTAACTGCTGCATTTTGTGGTGCATCACACACTGCAGAAATATTTTGTTTTCTCAGGTACAGGTGCTTTTCAACAGCTGTATTGCGATGATGTTTTGATAAATATTTTAATTAGATAAATTTAATTAAGACTTCTGGGGAAAAAAAAAAAGACAAACAAACAAAAAAAGCCAAAAAATTCTTTGGATATGCTGTGCTTGTGTCCTTAAATGTGCTGATCAACATCTGTGATGGGGAATCTGTACCTTCCTTCCGAGACTCCTCCAGGGGGTTCCTGTGCAAAACTGATTAAATTGAACAGAGATAAGACACTTCTAAATAGTCAATAGAAACTGCTCCTGCAGAGGCAGGAAAGGTCATGGAGAACATTCTTTTGTATGTAAGATACTTAGGATGTGTTTTTAATGGGGTTTAAAGTAGCCAGTTCCAGTGGACTGTGCATGTGCCAGAGTGGCCACATTAAAACCGTGGGCCAGATGGATTATTGGAGTCCTGCAGAGCAGCAGTTCAGGGGGTCTTGCCTGACCTAGCTGAAGGTGTCATTGCAAAGATCTTGGTGGTTTGAGGGAGTTGATCCTCCCTTCCCTGCAAGCATTAATTTATGCCAAGATCTCAAAAATAAATCAGTTTTTTAATAAAAGCTCTGCCTTTTCATGTCTGTATAAAAGGTTTCAGGTATAATAATTTGAGCAACAGGGCAGATTCTCAAAAGAATGTTGGGGCAAGTTAGACGTTTAACAATGGATTTTTAAATTTCAGGAGGAGATGGAATTGGAAAGAGAGATGACTTGATTTTCCAAAACGAGAGCCGTGGATCATTTAGCACTTTTCAAAATTCATGCAGCCAGCTGAGAGCTGATTGATCTGTGAAAACCTGGTTCTGACTGCTGCTACCCCCCACTGTAGGAGATATCTGCCTCCAGGCTGAATGGCCAGTTACAACGTGACTCTACAAACCAGTTCAGGTAAATACAAGCCATTTACTGTAAACTTCTGAGACTGTCCTCTGCTCAATCTAAAAAAAAAAATGTTAAAATGAGGTAAGCCATTCAAAGGAGCAATGTTTGAAACTGGAGCTGATAATTAACATATCTTTTAGCATTTCTGTGCAATTTTTGTTGAGTGTTTATTTCTTTCTTCCAAATTATTGCCCTTTCTGGAACGTACTAAAGATTAATATGTCAATTATTGGGGATATTTTCCATTGGGAAAAATGCCCTCTGCTTAATGTGTGGCATAGAAAACCCTGTGCTTGCTGCCTGAGACTGTAACACCAACAGTAAACAATTTAAAAATGTCCCGCTGTATGACTGTTTCCTCTCTTCTCTGACCAGAGTTATTTTTAAAACTACATATTGATTTCCTTCTTTTCACTTTAAAACTCCCTGGAAACGACCTCCCCTGTCCTGCAAGGACCCCTGTCTGTAAAGGGTGGCTCAGTAAAAGTCTTCTATTGATCCCTGAAGGACCACTGATGAGATCCTCAGGGACCTGGGGCCAGAACAGGAAGCTTTGCTGTAATAAGCACCCTTTGCGGGAAATGCTGTGTGAAATAAAAGAGAGAACCTGCAAAAATGTCCTTAAATTTATACTTCCATCAAGATTTCAGATAAAGCACACAGGTGTCCAGGACTTAGTTCCAATTTTGTCATTCAATAATAATTGTAATTCAAGTTTTTGTCATTCAGTGATTCAATTCAATCCCAAATAATTTTTGATATTGTTGAAGGAAACCAAAAGTATAGAAAGCCACAATTACTTTAGAATAATTCCTATGGAATCCTGAGTTTAGTTTTAAAAAATTTATTATGATTACTCCATTGAAAAAGATGTCATTGTGGGAAGAGGTCCAGAAGCATCTGGGTGTCCAGCTTCAGTGTATTCTCACTGTAAAATAAAAATTCATTAGGTGCTTCTTCCCCCTCTAATTCCTGGTGAAGATGTTGGGATGTTGTCAAAAACCCCCAGAGATGGAGTTTGTCATGGAATTTTACACCAGGGCTGCTGCAGAACTAGCATTAGAGCCACATATATTTGTACAAATACTTTTTTGCCCATCCCAATAGATAAATCAGAGCTGTATATCAAAGACCTAAAGTAAATTTCAGGAGGAAAGGCACATGAAGGACACCAAATTTCAGACACTTAAATATTCCACAAGTGTTAAATTTACTAAACATGAGGGGTTTTTTAGACAATGTGAAAAAAAATGTGCAACCATTGTTATCAAAAATGAGATGTTGCAAAGGCAAAGGTGCTTTCTTACAAAGTTGGATGTATATATATTTGTTTATAAATGGACTGAGGATATCTGCATTGTGACTCCTTTTCCTGAGTTTTGTCAGTTGTTGTCTGATGCACATCAGTGACAAAGGTGTCTGCTTTGGAAATAAGGAACTATAGATTTTTATATTTTTTTTACATTTTCACAACACTAGGTGTATGATTTCACATAGATTAAAAGTAATTTCCCCAGATGTTTCTTGTAAACTGAAATGATAGAATTATTGCACATAATGTTTCCTTCCAGAAGCTTTGAAAAAACCTCAGAATTTTCATTTGCAGTTACTCTTGTGTACATCCATCAACTGTATTTATGTCCCAGACTGGATGGAAAATCAATGCAAACATTTCCAAAACAGTCTGTTCAGTATGGTAATTGGCTCTTGCCATGGCAAGGTGCAATATTGTTAAAAAAACTCTAAAGATTTTACATGGATTCTAGTACTTTACCACAGTATAACCATTGCAGAGGCCACAGTTAAGTTTGTGGCCTCAAAAGAAGGATAACATGTAAAGGTTAACCAAAATCAATAGAGAGGAGCATGGACAGAATCCAGAGAAATGTCACTTCTGTTCTTTTTTTATGATTGTCAGAGAATGCTTGAAGCAATTTTGACAAATACAGCATTTTCTGGGAAATGCAAAATGTATTTTTGCATGTCGATTGAAGTAAGAGCATTTTAGCTCTAGTTATGAGTTAAAATGTGTTTAGACTGTTGTAATTTATGTTCCTGGGTGTTCTAACTTACAGGTGCCTACACATATTGCTAAACTAGTTTCTTCAGTGTTTTCAGCTTTCATGAGAGTGGAAACCAGCATATCTCAACACAGTCTGAAACTCTTCGTGAAGTGACGTGGCTCCAAATTCACAGAACCAGAGAAGGGTTGAGGTTGGACGGGATCTCTGAAGGTCGTCTGGTCCAACCCATCCTGCTCAAGCAGAGCCTCCTTGGACCAGCTGCCCAGCAGGGCGTCCAGACAGCTTTTCAAAATCTCCAACTCACCGTCCATGGAGAAGGGGGTAGGAAACAATGAGGAAAGAAACAATTTTATTCCTATGTATAATGATCTCTCTGAAAATTCACACATTGCTCTTTCTGCAACTCTGGTAGGTGACAGCAGGAGAGCACGAAGCTGATGGTCGTATGTCTGTTAGAAAGGAAATGTAATTGCATAATCTTTTAAATACTCAGGCTCACAGGTTGTGGTGGTAAAATGTGTGAGTGCATAGTGGGAAAATAAGGTGGCTAAATGGGATATTTTTAACGAAGGTATCTTTTAAGTCTACTGAAGTTGACTGCAGCAGTTTTGGTGATCCATGTCCTGAGCCTAACAGAAACAGTAAAATGAAGCAGAATCCCCCTTCAAAAATGTCTCTTCACTCTCCTGAATTATACTACCAGTAGCAGCATCAGGGACATCTTCATATTTAGGCAGAGCCTGGATGCTTTCTGGAATGGATTATGTTCAGAGGTGACTGCACGGTTGCTGGTGTATATTCCTCTGACTACTTCAGAGTAGTCCTGGAGCTGTTGTTCCAGAAAAAATCATCACGAGAAATCCAGGAGGATTCAGGTTGGAAGGGAAATCTGGAGATCACCTGTTCAAAACCTTGCTAATTTTCTCCTTTGTAGTAGTCTTCCTACTGTAACCTTGTTTTACCTTCCAGTTGTCCCTTTGCCAGTGAGGCTGATTTAAGAAGCCATGAGGCTCTTGGAGATTCCCCCTCTGTGCAGCTGCACTGGAGACCAAATTCTGCAGTGGGGAATGATGAGTAAAATAGTAAAAAACTTTAGAAAAGAGTAATTGTTTTTGCTGATATGTAACAGATCTTTTCTATTCACAGCAGAGTGAAAAGCAAACTCTAGAGCCTCTTGCAAACTACTGAACTGCCTGCAAAGATAGAGTATTTTGTAAGTACAAATCATTTAACTTCTCACATTGTCAATAGTTAAACTGTTATATCATCCACTTGGTAGATGTCTGCTTTGCTTCTTTGTTTTTTAAGGAGTCCTTTCTTTTTTTTTTGGTGAAACGCTTTTCCATATCAAAGATGTTAGTTTTGTCCTGTCATTAGAATACAACAGCTATGTTTGTTTCTTTGTTTGTTTGTGTACTGTCAAATTCCGAAATAGATATTATCTGGGTTAGCTTCCTGGATTTCAGAAGTGTCATGCCAGCGGGTAGCATGCTGGAGGATAACAGCAAATCAATGGTCCTGAAGAATTTAGCTTGATCCAGTTCAAAAGATAACTCCCTGAACTGAAAGATGCAACACACCCAGATGGCAGACACTTGTGGGATAGGTAAACATATATCATGAACGTGGTTCTAAAGAAGCATCTGTGTGAGTTCTGACAGGTCTGCTCTAAAATTTGTCTAACATCATGTTATTTCTAAATCTGCAATTGATCAAACTTCAGTCAATGTTTTTAATATATCTTGAGAGTGTCAAATTTAAGCAGGAAGTGGTTAAAAAAAAAAAGAAAAGGCCAGGAAATTTGAGGCAAGCTGAGAAAAAAAAAACCCACACTTAAGTCTGTGTTGGTCTAAACATGTAGAAGAAAATAAGATATCTATTTTTCTCTCCCCCACACAAAATTAAAATAAAAAATGGTGAAAACACCTCTAAAGCAATTACATATTTTGGGCATCTTATTGTGAAAATGTAAAAGAATATTACCATTGGCATGACAAATGGTTTCAGGTGTTATAAATGTGAAGAAAGGAAAAATTAGGCCTGTAATGTTTATGAAAGGGGAGATTAAGAGGAGCCATTATGTAGCTATTCACTGTTCTGAGGGAAGTGCAGTGGACTCAGATGCAACAAAACTGCTAGAGAAATGTGAGGTCTAAATATGTTGTTTTCTTAAAGAGAAAATTACTGATATATGAAACAAAATATTTGGAATACGTGAATACTTGAAATACAGTTTGGTGTATGGGAAGAAAAGCTGTGCATGTGGTATCCATAGGTTAACAGGGGCTCCAAAATAATACTGAACTGTGTGAGATACCTGTTTCCCTGTCCTTTCCCATTGTGCTTCCAGCCCAGATCCTTGAATAACACTGTCATCATTTCTTCTTCTTTCATGTTAAAAAGTGAGTCTTAATCCACAATGGTGCAGACACAGGACCTGCACAATTCTTTGATGTCTTTCAAACCAGTTGAACAGTAGGATGCTCTAAAGAGTGATGTCCAAAACTGCTGGGAAAGGATTGGCCACTGTTTGATTCAACAGAGGTCAGTTACTTACTGAAGAATTTATGAGACAGGTCTTGGAGTCCTATCTCCCAGCATCACAGCAGTTGGAGATGATAATGTCGACATTGCACATCACAATAACATTTCGAGTCCTATGAACTGTGGAAATTTCATCTGCTGTCTGACTCCCATCCAGGATCAAATGGTCCACTCCACTGAGAAGCAAAATAGCAGCTTCTTACAACATCTCAGATGAAGTCAGCATCCTAGACTTGAGACAAGCTGGATTTACATTGGGTTTAGCAGTACTTAGGGTTAATTCGTAGAGGGCAGTGCTCCATTCTTGCAGACAGCTTGGATTTGTCCCTTATTTATGGTATTGCCCACAGTAACATAACGTCCTGAGTAACGAAGATGGCAAGACAGAGAGACTGTCACTATGACAAAGTCTGTTTTCCTTTCCCCAGCAGGAATGATTAAAAAAAAAAAAACTATGAGTGCTTCCATTATTGAGGCCATGTAAGGATTGTTCTTCTGTTTTGCTCTTAGCAACATTTCTTAGAGCTATAGGGGCTGCAGAGATTTTTGAACTTTAACATCAAGAATATGCAAATTTAATCTTCTCTGATTATCCTTTGCAGTGTAGGAAAACATTATTGTTCCCAAGCTAATCCAGACACTGGCTCATATTTATTGGCAGATGAGGAACAGGTGAGACCAAACCAGAACAAGGCTGAGCTCCTGCTGGTTGGCAAAAATGCAGATATAGGACTCCCGGCCATATTAAGAAGCAGGAATTGAAGAGCAGTTTTCCTTAAATAGCATTTTTTGCTACTGTCTAGGATAGATGTACACAGTGTCATGTTTCACATAAAGAAAAGTATTAATGACGTCAGTTTGACAATCTTTTGGTCAACTGACAACACTGCATTTACCTGGATACTGAAAAGTCAAAAATAACCCCAAACAAGTACTAAATGGGACACTTTCTACTATTGAGGTTTACTTTGCAAAAGTGGGTATCACGTATAAATAAAAGTAACAAATTCCTGAACAACAACATGAATATTCTTAAAAGCAGAAGTATGGGATTCAAGTATCTAAAACTGACAGAATCTATAGATCTAAGTACCATTTCTGATAACTGAAGGGAAATAAAGCAGTGGTGCAAGCAGTCTCCTTTTCAGTTGTGAGGGAGATGCTCTTTGAGTTGAGTGACATTAAGTTAGAAAGTATTGCCTTATACTTTTTATACTTATATATATGTATTTTTTCTCTGGGTGTACATGGTTACTTCCACAGATGTTTGATCTTACTGAGGTTGATGATTGAAGAAAAATCATTCCTGTTTTGTGTTGATATTATAGGAGTTGTTTACATGATCATTCTGTACAGAAAAGTTAATGGAAAAGGTAATGGATTATTAAGTCTGTTTTTTAAAATCTAGTGACAGAAAGGGCAGTAAAAGAGAAGGAATTATGCGAGGAAATAAACTTCAGGCATTTAAAAATATATGTAAGAGACCAGTCAACCCACTGATTTCAGACAGAAAGCAGAATTATGGGATCTCATATGCATACCTTAAAAAAGTATTGGCTTATTATATAATCATAATTGTAATATTAATAATATTTTAAATTATTACTAAAATACAACTGAACAGTTTGAAACTTTTTCCCATGGCCTGGTAGTATTTAAATATGATAAGACATTCTGATCCTGTAGCCAAAACTGAAGTTCCACAAAACATATATGTTACAGCTTAACCATAATACCTGTACCAGAGGATAAATTCATACCAAAACCATGACTTGGTGACAACAGAATTATAGAATCTGGTTTCCAACATCCACAGTCTTATCTACCCTCAGCCTCCTTCTGTCCACCTTGCTTCATCCTCTGATCTCAAGCAGACATGAAGTAGCCCCCCTGCTCGCAAGTACAAAGCAGAATGATAAAGAGAACAGTCTTTAAAATATGTCTTTATATGCAGATTTTCACTATGAACTGTGCAAAACATATGGAGAAAAAATCAACAAGGCTGCCCACATTCTGGAGCAAGGGAAAAGTGGGAGAAAGCAAGCAGCAGAGAGGAGTTGTTACGGAATTACCATGGTCCCCATTCCTTTTCCTGGCTCTGCTTGGGTTGGGAGAGGTAGAGGAGTGGGAATGAAGGAGTAAAGTTGAGCCTGGGCAAGGGTGTGAAGGTGTTACTTTAATTTTTTGTCTTTTTTTCTCACTACCTAAATCTATTTTAATTTTCAATAATTTAAATTAATATCCCCTAAGTCAAGTCTGTGTTGTCCATAATGGATACTGATAAGTGATCTCCCTGTTTATCTTGCCCCATGAGCTTTTCTTTTTTTTTTTTTCTCCCACTGTACTGTTGAGAAAAGTGAATGAGAGCTCCTGGGTAAGATTCTGACACTTGGACGAGATCCTTCCACCATAATACTACTTATTGTGGAGAGATTTTGGAGGCATGAAAAAAAAATTATTATTAAGAATTACTTATTAAGAAGAATGCTCAATAAAATAATATTTTTCTTTAGAATAAAGAGATTTTATCCTATATAAAAAGACACCTATTAAAAAAAGCCTTCTAAATAATGTACATTTCCAGTCTCCTACTAAGGCAGAACACATCTTAAAGATCTTTGGTAAACTTTTGACTGAGCAATACTGGTTGTTCCAGGCCCCAAGTACCAACAGAATTAAGCAGAATGCATGCCCAGTAAGAGTCACTGAGTTCAGATGGAACAGGTGAATTTATATAGATAAATTATCTTGCTTAAAAAATGTAGCACATTTTAAAACATTTTGCCTGTCTAATGTTTCCTGTACACAGAATGAGAGATATATGTGAGCTTTCCAACCAGAGCTGCTGTTTAAGAACAGTAATAAAGACTGTGCAGACTAAAATAGAGATGGTGGAATTCTGATCACCTGTGAGCTTCTGTCTCTGTTTACTACTGGTGTGGTTTACCCAAGGGGAGAAAAAAGTGACATCTAATATGGGATAAAAAAACCCTCGTTTAGTTCAGTGAAGATTGTCTCAATATTTTGCAGTTTCTGTTACATTTCTTATTAGAATGATTCTCTTCAGTATGAAGGTGTTTCAGAATTAAAATGTCGGATCCAGTTCCACTGAGTTACTGTTACCAGTAACTCATTCTTTCCTAAGTATGTATGTGGAAATTTTACTTGCAATCTAAAATGACAGTCTGGAAAGTGGAAAAATGAACTGGTTTAATCTTTATGTGTATCCTTAGTAGCAAGTTTGCACCATTTATTTGGAAATAAAAAGGTTAATAAGAGAGTTGTCTTGAGTCAGTAACTGGCTAGCCACGAGGAAGATGTCTCTGAATTTCAGATGTTTCTCTGAAATTTGCTGGTTGAAGACATAAAAACCTGCAATTTCTGAAAACTAGGCATTGAAGTTTAAATTAATACTGACTCAAAATGTTTAAGTAATTAACCAGTGGAACAGAATATAAAAATATGTGGTACTTTATCTTTGACACAGAGCCTCTAAATTGAGAGTCTGAAAGCCACAGTGCAGTTCTGCCACGAGCTGAACCTGACACAGGAACGGTTGAAATCAGTGTTGTTCTTTCTCTTGCAAATAATATCCAACCACATTCCACAAATGGTTCCTTCTGGTTTAAACATCTCTCAGTTTGTCTGTATCTGCCTAGCCCAGGTGTGAAGAGATGAAATAATGCTGTGTGGTCAAGAAAGGAAATGCTCTTACATAGGTAGCTCTCAAAAAAAATAATGTTAAAGAAAGTAATTTGTAGGAAGGCAAAGAGCACTCAAAGTTTTAAAGACATGTAAGAGAAGAATGGTTGAGTTACTAATATGATTTAACATATAATTTATGTTTTTTGCAAGAAGGTTGACGTGTATTTATAAAATTCACTTGAAGATGTCTGAAAGTTGTCCAAATAAATTCAGATAAGTATCTATCAGGAAAAAGGGATCAGAAATGTTATATTCCAGAAAGGTAATCTACTTGCATACATTTAAGCATTGAAATTGTTGTGCTTTTTAGTGTGCACAGAATCAAATGAAGCAATTTTGCACTAATTTTTGGTAGCTTCAGGAATGCTCTGTTTTAGTAGTCTCAAATTTATGAAATGTGTATGATTTGTGTTTTATTATAATCATCCCTTGAATAATCAGATGATAGTCCTTAGAAGAAGTGAAACACCAGGCTAGATGTACTGTTCTTGTGTTTCCTATGACAAAATCATGTGTTTCTATGGCAACAGAGTTAATCTATACTGTTTCAATTGGATGAACCCTGATAAATTTTGCTACCTAAAGTAATCTCCACTGTGACATTAGATTGCATAAAATAAATTGTCTGAGTCTAGTCTTTTTCACTATTTAACCAAGATGTATTAAAGAATTTGAGTAAGGTAACATAGCAGTCCCTATTCAGTACTAAAATGTGGTGCACAAAATCTCCCTTCTTTAAATCATATTTTCTTAGCTACTGAAGTAACTAAGTCGTACTAAGCTGACTTTTTACTTTTTATCTGATTCCCTGCAAAGAATGCATTCTGAAATTTAGCCTCTCTAAAAATTAAAAATTAAGTTGAACCTCTTTGCCTCACAGCCTTGTGAAATTTCTGCTCCTGTGGATACCCAGACCCATCAAAGACTTCAACCCACCTTTGTCTAGTGTGCCAGCAATGCAGATGCACTGCAGTTTCACCTTTTAGGAATGCATGGTTTTGAACCAAATTAAGACACTCACAGATTTTTATGTGTACAAGAAAAAAAGGGGGGGGGGGAATGTCCTTTTTGGTGCAAGGAAACGTGGAGCTCAGTTAAGGAATGACAGTGTATCATGTGTCTACTCTTTTGTTCTTTGGCCTTAGGCTGTGGCTTCTTAAGGAGTCAGGTGTTTGGTCCCTGTGGCATTTCCCTGGCAGCAGAAACCTTTTCTCCTGTGAAGCTTCCTTCTTCAGATGAACTTGCAATTAGTAAAGGTATCTTTGCTCCTGTAGGTATTTTTCTTTCCAGACCTGCTCTTGGCCTTCTTCCTCAAAACATGACTTAAAAGTTAAAAAGGAACTTAGATGTCTCTCAAGTTTCTTTGCCAAATGACCCTGAATGACTGTCATCAGTTCATTAAATTTTCTTTTTAGGTGGTTTGTTACTTCACTTTCCCTTTAATTCTTCAGATCTGGAAGTGTAAATCTGCAGTCATGACCAGTTTTGCTCATAGCTTGTGCCACTTGCTTGAAGAATCATGAAAATTTAGGGACAGTCATCATATTTCTTTTCACCTCTACTGGATTGCAGCTCACTGTGAAGGAGAAGGACAGCAGAGAGGGTTAAAAAAAGTGATTTCCAACAAGAAGTTGTAATGTAAATGCTGGAAAAATCATAATTGAACTTCAGATGTTATATTGAGGAAGGAGCCTTGAAATGGATAATATTCCCTGGTACAAGCAACAGAAATACTTGTTTTAAACCTGCAGTTCAATCAGCATACTCCAGATGGCACACAGTGATGATAAAATTATTCATGTGCTACTTTGAGGGCTGGAATATGCAAACAGAAGGAGCTTGTTAACACAGAACCCCGTGGAAGCTGCCTTCAGGACTGACAGTCATCTGTACATTCAGAAAGCAAACAAAACTTCCTGCTCTTTAAAAGACAGTGTTATGGGGAAAACAAACAAACAAACAAACAAAACCCCCTGCGTTAATCTCAATGATAATGCCGTATACAAATGTTTGAAGAATTATCACCCTTTATATGCTAATAGACATTGAATGACAGATGTTTTCCAAGCAGATAGATGATTAATTTGGCCCTAAGTTACAAAGAAATTCAAGATACATGAATATTTAAGGGAGATTATTACTTGAACGTAATTAGAAGGGATATACCAGTAACTTCTTATATGAAAGATATGCTGCACTACCTTTTTCTCATTCTGAGTAAAAACTTTCCTTGTGATTAGTCCTAATTAAAATGAGTGCTGCAAACTGCAAAGGGCAACCATATCTGAACATTTATGTGCTTAGATTTCAAGAATAATTCCATGAGACATCAGTACATGCCTATATACGTGATACAAGAAAGAAGACAACTCTCTGACTGCGTTTTAGCAACTGGCCAAAAGCCATAATACACAAAAATTTTACAAACTAATATTGCAGAAGCTTACAAGGGTTTTGAATTGTAGGTTAAAACCTGTATTTCAAGTGAAATGCCAAATTGTACAGGATGTGAGTGCTAGTTCTGACTATGCTGAATGAAGGCTGTGGTTTTTGAAGATTTACAGAAAGAACAAAAACAAAAAAAATTCTGGAACTTCTGGTGTTAATGCAGTTTCTAACAAAAACCCAGCCATGTTGCAGAAACAGCTTGCACTGGCCCTTCTCACTTTGCTGCCCAAGAGGCTTTTGAGACCTCATAAAAACAGTTTTCCTGGAGAAGTGGTCCCATCTTAGGATAGGCGTGTGGTGAAGCAGTTGTCTAAAAGCAACAAAAAACCAGCACTAGTAGAGCAGCTTTCCCTACAACAATCCTCTGAAGTATATTTAAAATAGTTTATTCTGTAGTCTAGGTGGCTTTAGATAAATGCCACAGCAATGCTCTTTGTAAATGCACAAATCTAGGTAAGTACTGTATTGTGCGAGAGGGCAAGGTTTACTTTTTGTAGTTCCACACATTGATTCTGATGAACATTTCATGCAAAAGGAGTTTCTGTAGTAGAACATTTCAGAATTCATGAATAGTAATTGAGCCCTTTAGTTCTGCACTAAACTTAAATCCATTATTCTCCATTTAAAGCAGACACATCATGTTGCTCTACAGAACACTGCTCTGTCAATTCAGTGCTTTTTTCAGTGAGCTGGGCTAGAATATTAAGCACTCTTTGCTCTCAGTATTCTTGCTGTGCTTGGCACATTTGGATTCCATTTGAAATAGGCAAATAGCAATTCTGCTGTTCATAATGAATAGCCTATATGTGTATATGCACCTTGCCTTTGAAAGGGAGAGCATATATTATTTGCCACATCTTGAATCTTTGGCAACCGGTTTGCTTCATTTCCTCTCTCTCTCTCTCTCTCACATAAGAAGCGAGATGTAAAATGTAATAAAAGTCCCTGACAGATTTCTGCCTTCTATACCAAACAAACCAGTCTGCTTTGGCATTCAAAAGGTGTGTGTATATATATATATATATAAATATATTTTTATGTCATGAACAAACTACAGAAATGCATGTAAAAACAGAGTTAAGTAAGAAAGACTAAAGTTTCCAAAAGTCCCCTCCCATACTGAATATTTTTCAATCATTTGCTAACATGCAGCTATTACTGTGCCCAGGTTGTAGTGTGCTGATGCAGCCATATGTCTGTTCATGCCATGCTAGTGGAGATACGATTCAACCTCTCCCCATACAATTTTTTTTGTTGCTAAAGTTCCTTGAATACACAGCTTAAACCCTGCTAGCATGTCCCAGTAAGTCTGTGCACTGGGAGGATTTTATGTTCATCATAAGCAATGAATCATGCAGTTTTGCTTAAATGAATGATCTTGTCTGAGAACGGTGTGGTAAGCTGAGTTTTATAAAACCATGCCTAAATTTAAAGTTTCCACACCCCCAATTTTTTTTTCCCTGTTTGCTATGGTTCTGTTACGTTAAGATCCACATTGACAAGGTTTGCCTGCACAGAAGCCGGGGGGGGGAGGAGGAATTGAATAGAGAATGTGAAGAAAAATTATCTGCATCTTTTGCTTAACACATCTATGCAGATTCCTATGTCTAGGAGAAGTCATACAAGGAAATGCCTCATTTTCATCCTTCGTGTCGAAGTAACCCTGAAATAATTAGATTCTAAGGAGAAATTATGATGACGCTTATACAGCAGGACGCACAACATGTGGTGTTTCTCTCTTCTATACCAGCAAAGTTGAAATACAGTTGCATGGGACAGTCCTCTGTTTCTAAGGCACTCTGTGAATGGAGCTGAGTCCAAAGCCTACTGTTCCTGCCTGCAGTGCCTGATGGTGTTTTCATCTGTACATCGAGTAGATGCTAAGGTAAAAGTGATCAGCAAAAAGCTGAAGCTGCCAACATTATGATGATGGTTTAAAACTAAGGCTGCTTAAAATGGGTATCAGAAGTCTTTAGCAATGGTTAGCTGATTTAGATTAAAAAGCACCTTGGGGAGAGAGCACAGACAGTGAGGGTTTCTTGAGCACAACACATGTGAGTTCCAGCTTTTGCAGCACCCATTTATATCTCTCTTGCCAGCCAGTGATGGCACTGAGTAATCTCCATGTTTTACCTGGTGTGGTAACACCTATGCAAAGGGAATCCCCAGTCTCCAGACAGCCAGCAGGAAAAAGCAGCTTGAGAAGACTTACAAACATAGTTCAGTCTCCTAAACTCAGAAGATGTCAATGAAATCCTTTAAGATTACCAATTACAGCTGTCTTGTTTGAACTGAAAGATGTGTGGGGAATGGTGACGCTCTTTTAGAAAATTGTTTAAAATGCAAATCATCGTCTTGCCTCACAACCAATTTTTCAAGAAAATAAGAAGGTAACACTGGAATTTAGAGACTGTAATTTGAATTTAATATTAATGCTTGGATGCTTGGATTGCAAAACTAATTGACCCAGGGCTTCGTGTAGTGTACAAAGTAGATGCTCACCCAGAAAAGCCAATTTTTTTTAATTTTTTTTTTCTTTTTTTTTTTTGTCAGGAAATGGAGACATTCTGCTATGGGCTAGGGTTTGTTCCTTGCAGAGGTCAAAACAGTGTCTGTTTGAAAAATTCATGATCCAGGAAAGGTAATTTTTAATGAATATTTATGAAAGATGTCCTTTCTTATCAGAGCTGTGCAAGTTTTCAGAAGCTTGCCACTGAGTCTGGCTTGTGAGTTCCTTCTGAGCAAATATTCAGGTTACATTTTTGTCTAGCTTTTTCTATGTTTTTCTGGGATGTATCTTTTTTGCATAGGAAGACATATCACTGTGAAGCACGTGTAATGCATCATCTACAGGTTGGGATTTTTTTTTCTATAGGTGGCTAATATTTTGAGAAGGTTAATGTTTTAAATTAATTCTATTTCAATGTTAATCATTTTAAAAAATCATCATGAAAACAAGCATGAGCCGATGGGTTCATGCAATTCATCTTTCTAATAAAATGTGACGCTAGAATTGCCAAAGATCAATAACTGGAAGGCTTTGCTAGACTAGTTTGCTTTTTTTTGAGTCTCAAACCATACCTGCAAAGCCTCAGGGTATTGCTGAACAATAGGTGAAAAGAATATTCCTTTTGGGTTCGACATTACAGCAGCACCTAGAAAAAGAAGCTGAGATTGGTGGCTGGTCTTGTGTTTGCAGTGTCTCAAGAGCTTGTTGTGCACTGGGCAGAGTAAAAGGGGTCTGGAGCCAGAAGTGCTCCAAGGGGCAGGGACTCGCCAAAACCACATGGCATGGAAAGGCTGAAGCATCGTCATGACCAACTTCCAGGCTAAGTTTTGTATTCCATGGGCAATGTTGTTTTAAATGAGCCCATGCAAAATATCCCAAGAAAAAATATTGCTCCTAAGTCTAGACAGAGTCATAATGGATGAGTAAAGTACTGGATTCTGATTTCTTCCAACAGTTATACAATTTACAGTTGCTGTGAGGAATTTCACTCACTTTCCTCTCTGTTTTTTTACACCTTTCGTTTTTTGAAAAGACCTTACATTTTTATGTTACTTAATTTCTCCTACAGGAGAGCTTTAGCCAATATTCCCTATCCTCCTCACCTAAAAACCTTATTTATTATTTCATTTTATATTATAATATCTTTATATATAGTATTTTAAATCATGCCTTTTTAAAGGATACAATTTGATCACAGTGATTCATCTTTTGTATAATGCCACCTTGCTTGATGCCTTTGCACACAGTGACCATCCTGGGGCCAACATGAGAGAGGCAGATGTTTTAGGTACTTTCAGCAAGGAGGGATTCTGACAATGCCACTGCAGGCTGAATTTCTGCTTTGCTGCTTAAGAGTTTCCTTTTATTTCTGGTCCCCTGGGCTGGTTCCCTCCGGAATTTCTTTCCGAGTTTAATCCCAAATGGATGGGAATTATTCATAACTTAATTTAATATAGGAGTACAATTCTCAGCTGGTAGATAAGCAGGCTTAGAGGTCATATTTTGTCTTAGGGTTGCTTTTTTATACTCTAGATGGTAAATACAAATTTTGTAGACAGTATCAAAAGTAATATTACATTTCGATGGAATCCTGGCAAAGAACAATCACCTCGTGATAGAGTCTTGAGTTTCTTTGGTTCTTTTTAAAGATTTTAATATCTATTATGTATATAAAATAGTATTTAACTAAAACAAAAAAAAGGAAATGTCTGTTAATAGGAGAAATATAATATCATGTGACTGAACAAAATCATAGTTGAGTGTATTTGACATTTTATGTGGAATAAGGAAAAAAGACTCCACAATCAACCCCTAAATGAGTAACAATTACAGACAAAGTTTTATAAATATCTAAAGAAGGTAATTTCAATAACCTGCATATTACCCAAGAAATCCACAAGTTCCAATGTGTTACTGAAGTTAAATCACAAAATACTTTCTAAAACTGTTATTGTTATGCTTGTTTGTGTATAACTAATAAGTAGAGAAGAGAGAATCCTGAAGTTTGGGAACTAGGGAAGTTAAGGAGTCATATGGTTGTTTTGATTATCTGTCCTTGGTTTAGGTAACCATTTCTAATGGATTTGATGAAAAATGTTATAGAGAGTTATATCTCAGAAGTCTCTTTGAAAATATTAAGGGTCTGAATCTATAAAATTAAAACAGAGTTAAGGTCTTCTACTGCTTAGAGTTCAACCTGTCTGATCCTGTCTGTGCCTTTTCCCCTCCATCTCTTTGATTATGTATTTTTCCTCTCACATCAATGAATTCATTGTGAAGAGTAGTTCTGTGACCATCTTAATGATGTTTTCTCTTGTGCCTTTACTGCCCATGCTTAATTTATCTCTGAGAAGATCAAGTAGGAGTGGTGGTTAACCTGACTGCAACCTCCCAAAACAGATTGCTTTGATGATGAAAATCATGGAGCATTTACTAGGCTGTGTTGTTCTTTTCCCCAAGAACTCTGCGGTAGTTCCTGATTAGTGGGAAAAGTTCTCCTAGTGCAAAATAAAGCATCTTTTGGAAATAACAGTAAGTGTATAATGAGACATGCAAGTGGCTACCAGCCAACAGTACCTTTTCCTAACTCTTCTTCAGTCCTATATCCACATTCAGTCTGTTTTTCCTTTATTCCTTCTCGTGCAGTTCGGAACTATGTGTCAATTTTTAATTTTTTTTTTTTTTTTTTTTTTCATAGAAAACAAATAGTAATATATTGGCAACTCATAATGATACGTGCAGTCAAGCCTCATCTTTAATTGATAGCTTAACTGATTAGTCCTATTTAAGAAGTAATTCCTACCAGTTTGAAATATATGTACTAGACAGTATACATGAAATATATGTGCTTACTCCAACACTACCTACTATTGTCCTTCACTCCCCTGCTGAACTGATTTCTTCATATTTTGGTCTCTCACCTTATTTTGCCTGGACTCTGTAGATACCATGCAAAAAGCTGACAGAAATGCATCTTCTCCTCAGGTCAAATGCCTTTAAGAGGCTGGAAGTGTCCTGTTGAGAAAAAAAAAAATGTAAAAGCTTTGGTAATCTGAGTCTGTCTGGTTGGCAGGTTCTGGCAAAACAAAGTAACAGAAGGATCAACTTTTTTGTTATTGTTTTCTTATTTCTTCTCTAGTATCTAGAGATGAAGGTGAGAAGTCCTTTCTCTTACAATTCAACACTATACAGAGGAATTATACAAGTAGACTTCACAGAATGGTTTTGAGTTAGACAGGGATGGGACAGCCACAGCTTCTCTGGCAACCTGTTCCAGTGCCTCAACATCCTCCCCCCTCACAGTAAACAATTTCTTCATAACATCTCATCTAAACCTGCTAAAAAGTCTGTTCCCATCTTTCTTGCAGGCCCCCTTCAGGTTGCTAGAAGGCTGCTATAAGGTCTTGCTAGAGCATTCTCTTGTCCAGGCTGAACACCCCCCAACTCTCTTAGCCTGTTTTTATAGGAGAGGTGCTCCAGCCCTCTGACCATCTTCATGGCCCTCCTCTGCACTTGCTCCAGTGAGTCCATGTCCTTATGTTGGAGGCCCCAGAGCTGGAGGCAGTACTACAGGTGGGGTCTCACCAGAGCAGAGCAGAGGGGCAGAATCCCCTCCCTCCCCTGCTGCCCACACTGCTTTGGATGCAGCCCAGGACATGATTGGCTTTCTGGGCTCCCAGTGCACATGGCTGGGTCATGTCCAGCTTCTCATCCACCAGCACCTCTGAGTCCTTCTCCTCAGGGCTGCTCTCAATCCATTTTCAACCCATCCTGTACTTATGCTTGAGATTGCCCTGACCCTCAACAGTGACCTGAATTTTTGCATTTACTTGTAGATTTGAGAGAAGAGAAGCAGAAAGAATAACCACAGGCCTTTTTTTTTTTTTTTTTTTTTTTTTTTTGGTAGGACCTGTATGTCTCTCTGCCAGAAGCCAGGAGAAGGTTTAAATATCCTCATTGTGCTTTTTTTATGTTGTGGGATCTCTGAGACCAGAAACATGAAAACTGCTGGTGCAAGAGAGTCTGCTCTCAGGAGGAGTGGTGGCACATGAAAGGTCAGTATGTGCTTAGTGTCAAGCTTTGTCAGCTTGCACAGCGTGCAAGGTGTTGCCAAATCTCTGGGGGGAAAGGGGAAATCAGCAATTTGGGAAAGCAGTGTCAAAACTGAACTGACCGTAAGATTGTGATTAATCTTAACTGTCTTTAATGGTTATTTTAGACTGCAGATTTTCGTTCTGAACTGAAATTGTTGTTTGTTAGCTATAATATTGTAACTTTTAAAACAGGTGTTTGTTAAAGAAATCTTATTGGGAAAAGCTTTTTATGCTCATTTTGGCCTCATCCTTGAATTGCCATCTGGGTTTTAACTTACAATTGTAAATTAAATTGTCCAGCTCTGCTCCTGATACAGTGAAATAATTAAGCATTTTCTTAATGGATTCATTGAAGTAGGCTTTAAGATTTGCTACATGTTTGCTTTAAAATAAGATCTTACAAAAGAACAACTCATTAAACAGCCTCTGGAAATTAGTTCCCACATCTAATAAAACCATGGTCTGTTTATCCTTGGACAAAAGTGTTAAAGAAGGTCTAGCTTGAACTAAAGTGGCACTTAGTTTTTCAGGGGATTTTTTGTTTTTCTTTTCTTTTCCTCCTTTCTGTATTCTTTTGAGAAGAATAAACAGGCCAAGTCAGAACCCCCATTCATATTATTCATGTCACTGAAATCCTTAAAAGCTGGGAATGAAAAGCATCTGTACATCCAAAATAGTATAGCTACCACAGCCTTTTTTTTTTTTTTTCTGCTTCTGGTTTGTGGACAGCAAAAATTCCTTTGTCTGCCCCCAAAAGGGGCAGCGTAGCTTCAAGGCTTGGAGCCTGGCTGGGCTCTGCAGCCCCTCATCACTTCCCTGTTGGGAGGGAATTCTGCAGCAAATCTGCCTCAGCGTGGATTTATCTCTCAGTTTGATGTCACAGCTTGGTTTTGATGTACCTTCTCCTCAAGGAGCCGCTGGGCAAGGTGTTTACAAACCCCTACTGGAAGTCCCTGCAAATAAACATATAAAAGTTGATTTGTCCATATGCAGTAGTTTCTTACTGGCTGAAGGCACCATGGTAAAAAGATTGATTATGGAAATTCAGTCTCCCTATCTGAAAATAGAAGAGGACATTTGTAGAAACCCCATACCGTCAGAAGAAAGCTAAATACTACACAGTGCAGTGAAATGTAATCAGGTTGTGAATAACTTGTAATTCACACACTTTACAAAGGGTTTTAAAATAGCTTTCTGGGCTTGAAGTAATTTTGCCCCTGTTATTATACTTACAAATAAAAAAAAAATCCTTTTTAGGATTTTTTTTTTTTTTTAATTTAAGGAATGAAGTTTCTAAGATCACAGCAGGCTGCAAAAGATGACTCCAATTTATGCAATAATTGAATAATCTCCTTAATATGCTCTCTGTTGGGTACTCAGACACTTTTGAAAGGCACCGCAAAATTTTATATTCTTCTGTAGCCTCGCTGATTCTTTTGTGCTTCACAAGCAACAGGAATTAAGTATTAAAAATCACAGAGGCAGGGCACAGAACAGAGAGGTAGAAAGCGATCCCCTGACCTGTATGCTGGGCAGATTACGTGCTCTTCTTAAATTATTCCACAGAGTTATTCAATCAAAGTGTTTGGCTTATTGTAACAGGCCAGTGACTCCTGCACCACAGCTGGATTGCTTGGGGAGCTCTGCTCCTATGACAAACTGCAGCTGACATTTTGTCTTAGGGCAGAAATCTGCCTGTGATGGGATGGAAAACTTCGTCACAGCTTCTCTTAGACTTTCTTTCCTCAGTTGTTGTGGGAATTCAATCAGTTACCACCTTTGTTTTCAGCCCTCTGTTGTTTTGGGGTTTTTTTGTGTGTGTTTTGTTTGTTTGTTTGTTTGTTTTTTAATTGATTCTGTGCTTTGTGGCCTACTGAACTCAAAACCATCATCTTTTGGGAACTTGGGAGGTTCTGTATGGTTAATTGGTGCTCATCAGTACAAGCCAAAATAGCAGTCACTGAAGTCATTGTCTGGACTCACAGACACTGTCTGTGAGGGAACTTAGCACAGATTATTTTAAAAATATCAATGTGGTAAATGTGTTTTTGTTTCACTAAGAATAAATGAATAAATAGCTCATTAAAACACTACAAGTAAGAGAAAACTGTAAAATATTTGAGCAAATTGAGCTGCAAGGAGGAGCTATCTAAAGATATGTGTTCCTGGTCAACACTGGAAATACCCATGAAGTATATTTGGTATGTCACTATTAGTTATAAGTTAATGGATTGCTTAAATGAAATATAAACATACCATAGCAATCTGTATATTCTTTATAATTAAGAAGGTGCTGCTATTTAGCAGTAAGTGTTTTATTTAGCAGTGAGATATTAGTGTGTGTTAATGAGTGCTTTTTAATTTTGGTAAAATGTTGAGTTCATATTTTTTAGAATATCTCTTAAAAAGGTAGTAAAATCATGCTCCTTGATTTTAAAATCTTGATTTTCAAGTAAGTATAGAAAATTCAAATAGAAGTCTATGACAGCCAACCTGGGATTTATCTCTTTTCTTCTATCTGAATATTTTCTTTTTTTCCTGATTAAAGTGAGATTGCAAAGCAAAGTGCTGTGAAACTCAGCCATTTCTGTGGTGTAACATCCCTGTATTAAAATTCTTACCAGGATAAAGTAGGATATATTAGACATATTAGAATCACAGAATTCCTTCATTTGGAAAAGACCTTTAAGGTTATAAAGTCCAACTTTTAATTACGAAGAATCTCTGTAAGCTTCTCCCATTGACTTAAAAAATGTAGGGGTTTTTGTTTGGTTGATTGGTTTTGTTTTGTTTGTGTTTTGGTGGGTTTTGGGTTTTGTTTGGTTTTGCTTGTTTCATTGGTTTTTTTGTTTGGTTGGTTTTGTGTTTTTAGGTGTTGGGTTTTTTTTGGTGTTGGTTTTGTTTGTTTATTTGGGGTTTTTGGCTTTTTTTTTTTGTTTGTTTGTTTTGGTTTGGTTTTTTATTAAAAAAAATTTAAATGGAATAGTTGATCTCGCTTTCTCTCCAGAGGAGAAGTTACTCAGAAGAACATAGGGACCAAGTGGTAGACCAACTTCACAACCACTTTTTTTCTGATTCTGTGATAATTATATACTAATGAGAGTACCTTGGAAACTGGATTGACTCAGTGCCTGCCACTGAGAATAGCACCACTGGGTGGTTTGTGTTAGTAGCTGGAAACTGTGGAAACTCTTAATTTGAGCAAATTTCCCACTGATACTACTCAGAGAAGCACTGAGGTTTGGATAGTTGGATTTCAGCCCCATAATATGCAAGGATTATGGAAGTCCAACACCTGATGTGAACTGAGGAGAACTACACGGCTTGAGTAACATTTTATTTAGAAGTATTGGCATAGTTGGGCTTTAAATCGGTGTAAAATAACAGCCTTAAATTTTGTATGGACTTCAGGAGGGAACGAACAAGTTGTGATCAAAAAGCGATTTTTTTTTTTTTTTTTAGCTCTTCATTTAATTTCCTTCTGTGTATATTCAGCTCTGCTGTGAATTTTGTCATAACAAAAAAAGCTTCCAACTGTCTGATCTCTCTTTGTTTGACAAGCTGCTCCTTTTTAACACAACAATCTAGCTTTGAAAGCCATTAAAATTCCGCGGGTGCCTTTACCTCGGGCCACGTAAAGCGATCAACCAAAAGTCTGCAACTTTGGGCTGCGAGGACTCAAGTTTCGGAAGTTTGTATTTGCAGCTCGCGTTTTGTGGAGCAACAGTGACAACCAGCGGCCAGAACCCCGAAGTTAGCCAAGTTACTCCTTGTGGGTGTGCTGCAGATTACCAGCCACCCACGTCCATTCTTTTCGAACGTGAAACGATTTTATGATTCAAAAGTAAAGGGCAGAGCTAATTTATTTCCTTTTAAGTCAAAGTCTTCACTCTGGCGGTGCGTTTAAAAGAAAAGAGCGCTTCTCTTCTCAAGAAGAGATGTGCTCTTGCAATAGAGCTGCCCCAGGCAGATCAAAAAGGTCCCTGCTGACCTGTGTTGTCCATATTTCAGTAGCATGTCTACATATGTATGACCACTAAAGTTTTCTGTGCCTTGCTGGTGGTACATGACACGGATCAAACCAAATTAACCAGGCAGAGCAAATCCCACTTTAGTTCTTCTGGAGAGGAAAGATTTGAATATAAAGGTCACCCTTTGCTTCTGACTGGCAGTTAATACACATAATACACGGCACTGTGTTGCCTCTTAGTTTATTTCTTCCTCTAAAAAATACAGTTTTTATCTGAGAGAGAGGGAGAGTGTTACTCCTGGCAGTGATGCTGTAGAAGCCCAAAAAAGCCTTAGTAAAAATAATCTTATCCACTGCTTTTCAGTTTAAAGAAGTACCTCTTGTGCTCTGAAGTTTGAAGCTGTACTTCAGGATCAGTGGGATTATTTTTGTGGAGAGGTGTCCTTAAATTTGAGGAAGATGCCAGGCCTCAGCCCAAAGCAGTTTGATTTATATTGTTTAGAGTTATTCCATGCACAACATTTCACAGGATTACATCAGACTAGAAATACCAGCCCTCTAAACATTTTAGGACACTTCTCCTCCTTAGCAGATGTTTTTTTCCCCCACCATACTACAGAGTAAACAAAAGGAGGCCAGGAGGTGAAGGTAAAAAGGAAAAAGATAAAAATAAATAATAATTATTAAAAAAAAATAATCTCCAAGCCTCCATTTCTCCTTCTCTGGCACAGTTTTATGAGTGCTTATGGCAAATTTGCTTCTGTAATCATAACTTGAACCCATCTGGGGCTGAGATTGGCTGCTAGCTCGGTATTTCCACTTAACATATTCATGATTAGCATGCACAGAAGGAGTAGAATTAGGATGAATGTTTTTGGAACAGTACAGATAAATCCTCCTAAATGTAGTACAACAGCTCTGGAAATGCACAGTGCTGGAATGTAATGAAGCTGAACTCTGTAGAGAGTTTGGTATTCTCAGTACCATGCCTCTCCTAATGAACTCATTTAGATTAGAAAATGGATTTAATATTTCATTGGAATTAACCTGAGCCAGTAAAGAGGATTACAATTTCTTTCCATAAATATGGTGATATTACAGGGTGAGGTAGCATGTTACATGAATATTAAGCATTTTATGAGCATTGTCATGAAGCCAGAAAGAGTATAAGGTAATTAGGTTTTAATATAGTGATACTGTTCTTATGGTAATTAAATTTGAAAAGTGATAAAAGTATATTTGAAAATTATTTAAATCCATATTTTTTTGCATTTTAACAACTTTAATAATGCTTAAAATAAAAATTATGACACAGTTACCCTAAACAATCAATTTCAACAGGTTGTTTTGAAACATGGAAAACTAAAAATAGCACGGGTCCTTAAGGAACAAGGAACAAGACACATTCCAGGAAAGACGTGATAAGTTTATTCCATGTGCTTTAGAACAGTATCTGCTGGTGAGAGAATACTTACAGAAATCAGGAAAAAAACTTGACATAGATGTAATATTTTCCTTTATTTTTCAAAACCTTGCAAAGTTGTGTCCCAGTGTTGTTTCTGTCTGTTAGACTGTCTTTTATAGACACAAATGTGTTCTTAATCACAGTCTGTGTTCTCCTACTTTTGAACAGTTATTTACTGAAAAAAAAGACTAAATCACTGTCATTGAAGTTGTCTTTACAAATGTCACTTAAAAAAAAAAAAAGAAAAAAGAAAAAATAGTACTGCAAAAGCTCAATAAAGTTGTTTGAGCACTACTCTAAGGGATTTAGTTGTTTTTTTTTTTATAGAAATTAATGATGTGAAATTGATTTTCAGTATAGACTGTCTGTAAAAATCATCTGCATGTCTGAACAATTACTAATTTTTCATCTGAAACTCAGTGTACGCTGCATTGGAGAATAACTGAGGTTGGGGGAAGTACAGGACAAATACAGGTAAAGTTGGACAATTCCAAATATATCCAGTTGGGTGTATGGACTGGCTTCTTGAGAGAATTTCCCCCTGCTGTAAAAGCTCCTCACTTCAAATGCCTGAATGCAGAGAGGTAAAGTATGAGGGCACCAAGAAGAGTTGTTTCCTTTTAAGGAACCTTTCAGCAATTTAGTTCTAAATGGAGTAACATTTACAACCTGTTTGGGTTGTGAGTAGGATCAGCAACATCAAAGCTAGTGCAGTCAGTGGTCAGTGTTGTTGTTTGTGCTGAAAAAGATGATCTTAAGTGCAAAGTGTTGGGGTGGGAACATGGAAAATAGAACAATTTCAATAGTTCTGAGGATGGACAGACATGGCTAAATAAGAAAATATATCATGTCATGACTGTGGTAACTTGAGAGAAAGAAATAAAAGTGAAATAGATGCATTTTATGTAGTTGTTTTTCCCAGTTAGTCCCAAAATATATATTATGCTACAGCATAGAATCTGCTAGAAGACTATATGTGCTTGATCACTACTGCCTGGACAAGTTCAGAATTTTGAGGGATAGCCCAAAATTCAGAATTTTGTTGCGTTGCAGTCTTAATTAAGCAATAGAATAAAAATTCAGAATTTAATTAAATTTAAAACTATCAAAGGTTTTTCACATGTATCAAGGTAATCTGTGAGCAGCTGGGTTTCATGAATACTTCCCCTCAAGGCCATCTCTCAACAACTCTTAAATTGCAAAATGTTAAGCTCTAAAAATTTGGCTAGTGCCTAACTGGGAGGTGATAAATTCTACCTCGGATTTTCACTAGTTTTTAATGAGTATATTCATATTCATACTCATGGACTGGTGAGTCAATGTTATTAATCTTAAAAAAAACCAAACCAAAAGAAAAGAGAAATAGAAAAAATGAAAAACAAGAAAACAAACTGGTAAGAAGATCCCGAAATTTATTTTTTAATAGTTCTTTTGGTTTTATTCTGCATTCTGGTGGTGTTAGTGCTTGTTATTACTATTGTTCTCTTGGTTCCCTGGATCTGGAATTATTTATATGCATCACTTATTTTGGCATTCCTTGCACATTTATGAAGAGAAGTTACAGAATCACTTATCTACATAATGTTAGTCTGCTTGACCAGCAATTAGTTATTGCACCAGTCTTTTTCATTATTCTGAGTGCTGCCAGCCTCATCATGTCTTCTGGGATTTTGCCTTTCTCTCTTGAGTCACCAGAATCAACTCTTCTGCTTCTCCAGCCAAACACCCTGAATAGCAAAAAGGAAAGGAGAATGGGGCAAGGGGGATGGAAACCAATGAAAAGACTTGCTGGATAATTTCTTACCCCTCTGCTCTCCTCACTTATGTTTAAATAATTTCATTTGCTCCCTAAGCCATTTCTGCCAGTGAATTTTCCCTGATGAGGTGGGAAAGCAGTGACAACAGCCTGTCTGAGATTTGCCTCAAGGCAGGACTGAAATTCCCTAGAAGGCTAAAACGCTGCACATCATTGCAGAGTGGTTTCTCCCTGCAAGAAAATCTCAAGAGGAGGAACTTCTTTTTATTGGATTTGGATCTTCCTGTGCTTGCAGTACAGTCCTGGGTGAAGTTCTGCACTGGGCTTGAGCAGTGAGCGAGTGGGTTACAACATCAGACGACAGAACTAAAATTTTAGTAGCAATGTCTTAATGACACAACACTGAGTTGTAATTGTCTTTTTGTTATAAATACATTTTCTTCCTTGGGCTTTCAACTCTGTTCTCACTCAATTTTTTTCATTTTCGTAATTAATTAAAATGGCAATGTTCTATAACCGGTGATTGAATTATATGATATTACTTGCCTTAGGCGATCAAAATTAATCAAAATAAGGAGTGAAAGTTTTGCTATTTTTAATACAGCTGATTTGATTCCTGGGGTTTTGATCAAATTAAATGAAGGATCAAATTAACCAGTGATTAAATTGAGTAAAAGGCACTTTTGTATGCCTGAAATATGTTTTAATTTAATTAATTTCAAGACACAAAATATTAACTGGTGTTTTAAAAATTCATTTGTATTTCACTGTTTAATTTTCTAGAAACTGTTTCTTTCCTAAGGTTAGAACCTTTTACAAGAGAGAAAAAACAGACTTTTAAAATAATTTCCTCCTTAATCCTTTCATTTTCCCCCCTATACTTTTCAGTGTTTGTAGAGAATCCTTTGCACTCATAAACTATTATTCCAAAGCTTCTGAACTCAGCCTACAAAGACTTGATGTGCCAAAGGCCAGTTTAGCGGAAATCTGAGACTCCTCAGATTTCTCCTCAGACCTGCCAACCTGAGCAGAGAGTTTTGACCACAAAAGACCTCGAGCTGTTAACATTTAACCCAGGCATTGGTAGAAGTGTTATCATTTTTGTCATACGGAATTTCATTAGTGTTCTCCTGAAATCTAGTTCATGTCTCCTTTGTTTGATGGGTTAACACGACTTTTTACTGTACACACTGACAGGTGCAAGGAAATCTTAAAATGAGATTTCTGTTATGGTGTAGAAGTGGTCTGCATGAGAACAAAATCATCCACAGTATATTTTTGTTTGCATGGTCAAAAAAAAAAAAAAAAAGATCTTGAAACTGCACTCTTGACTCTTACAGGGAGTTTGCACAGACTGATGGAAAGTGGCTGACCCAGCTGGGGCATAAATGCAGGAAGCTGTGAATAGAGGTAATTTTCTTAAAGGGGGTTTTTACTTAACATTTAACATTCTTCAGAATCAGAGAATAACATAGTCAAAGGCAAGGTGAAGAACAGGGGCCAATTTTGTGAGTTACAGTGTTAGGCAAGTGTTGCCTTCTATGGAGACACTTCTCTTCCACTCTTTACTATTAATAGAAGTGAAATAAAGCTGTCAGTGTGTAAACAGAGCAAACATTGATTAAAAATACTCAATGTTGTGTATCAAGGCTGAGTGTATTTATGCATTTGAGGCACTTAAAAAATTTCAAGCGGAGTGTATTGGTTGTAAGTGGAGTCTAATCTCATTAGTCCTTAGGTCCTGGAAAAGGCACACTTAAAGGATTAGATCTGTTTAGTGTGATCAGCAGGGTCAGTCTGTTGCAGCTATTTTTGATTAATGCATTTATTCTTTCAAAAGGAAAAAAAAAAAGTAATGTTTTAGTGGGAGGAGAGAGAAAATGAAAAATGAACACCTAGAGAAGTGTGAAAATACTATCATCCTCTAAGTAGCATTTTATAGTAACTTCTGCTATCATTTAATAACCTTTACCAGGAGGCGAACAACTGGCACAAGCTGGATCCTGACTTATTCTGTGCTTGGAAGTGATTGTTAGTCAGTGGGAATAGAAGCTCTGAGATAAAATGTTGGTGTTGGCAGGTTGATAATCCTGCTGATAACCTTAGGAGAAGCACGTAGGACAGGAAAAGGCACAAGCTGCCGGGCAGTTAGGAAATAAATGGCTAATAAAGCCAAAGAGTAGAGAAGCATTGGAGAGCCATGGGATTGCAGAGGTACAACGACCTCGTTTGTGGCCTTCAGGGTAAGGTCAGCTTTACTCTACTGGCTTGTCTTACATGTCCTGTGCAGGACTCACCCTTGAGGTTGTACACTTTCTTTGGGTCTCTGCATAACATGAGTGTTTGGTGCTGTTGGGATGCCCAGTGCCCACACAAACATCAGAAGATGCTCACTGGTGGCAACTGAGTCTGCAGGCACCTGCAGTTTTCCAGGGTGTTTTACTATACACAAAAACATGATCTCTTAGAAACCCTACATGCAAGATCCCTTACAGAATCTAAATTGATTTCATGTCATAATTGTTATGTTCGACAATGAATGTTTTATTTGGTGGGAAAAGGACCTTGAGTTTCCTTTCCCAGTCTTGCAATTAATTTGGAGTTTGAGTTGCAACTTGTATTTCAGTAACTTTTTCTCTTCATTCGCCTGCAAAAATGAATACAATTCTTGTTATTTATTTTACTTGGTTATTTCATGACTAGTACATTTTAAGATCCTCGGATAAATGCTGTCATGGAGCGAAGTGGTTTTATGGTGTTTGCTCTGTGCATTTTAAAATTGCAAATAAAACATTTGGACAATTGTTTTATAAGTGTTATCAAAGTATTTTGAGAAATGTTTGGAACTGCAAGGCAGAGTTTGATGCAAAAGGTCATTGTATAACTCTTTTCCCCCTCTTTTTCTTTGAGAGCTATTGTATTTCCTGTGGCAGTTTTAACCTTGGGTATCAGTGGTACAACATCTGTGAGTTCTTGAAAGTTGTTTATTATTTTGTCAAATCTTGCTTATTTATAGAAGTAGTTCTTCAATCAGTAATATGTTTTGCTTTGAATTTATTTCTTCCTTATTCCTACTTCCTATTTAATTTTAAGAACTTCAGTTATCAAAAAGATACAAACAGTAACCCAATCCTTTTTAAAATTCTACTACCTACCTGCTATTCTCTTTTTTTCTCTGATGGATATAATCAAAATTCTTATGCTTCCTCTTTGGTGTTATGTACTTTACATGACATCTAGAGGCCAAAATTGATGTGAGCTGTAATTAATCTTTCTGTGAGGCTTTGTAGACCCATTGGTAAACCAGAGATAGGAATCACACTGTCTGCATACCTAAAGTTGTTGGACATTCCTAAACAAATCTGCATTCAGAAACTGTATTTCATAGTGTCATCGTCCAGCAGATGTAAAAGATCTTTTGGGGAGGAAAAAAAAGATGCATTAAAAACAAAGATTCATTTGTTTTACATGCAGTTCCCTGTGCAATTAGTGCATAGACAAGTTGTACAGTGATCTAATTAGAGCATCTGACATTTGCCTGTGACAACCAGAACCCTTTAGGTAATCAATAGTGTTAGTACAAAGTGCCTAATTAAATACACCTTTATTTCCGTCCGTATTCTCAAGTTGATATGATCAGCTTGATCAAATGATATGAAATGATCAAATATATATCTTCTGATTCTTGCTTTTAACTACATCTACTTCATCCATCGAAAGATCAAAAGGAGCAAATTTTGCTATATAAACCATAATATGTTATAATGTTGTAACTTCATATGCATTCTGTGGGCTGTTTCAAAACCTTCAATAAGCTTGAGTTTCATTAAGCCATTGTTACGTGTTTGTAAACATATTACTAAATGGATCAAGCAGAAAATAACATTTATTTAGAGATGGAGTTTGTATAGCTTAAATATGAATCACAAACATTTTTTTTTTTTAATTTTCTACTTTATTAACAGGGAATGGTAAAAGTTCATTTTGTGATGATGTTGTGCAGGAAAGTGTTTCCCCTTTTTGAAGAGGAACATCTTTCTCTGTAAATTACTATGCTGTTTAGATCTGGTTTATCCTTTTAGGCTGCATATTTTAACATCTCCTTTTCACCCTCTGAGACTGGTTATCATGTTTGCTGTTATCTTGGTCCTGGTAAAAACATGTCTCTCAGGATGCAGCCCATTGATTAGCAATTAGCTAAGCTTGTTTCAAGTCATAAACACTTTAGACCGTGAACTGATGTTTGCACTGAACCTTCCTAACTAGTTTATGCTTATTTCTCTAGCTTTGAAATTCAGTTTGGATTACCAACGTTCAGCTGCAGGTCCTTGAGTGTGTGAGGTCATTATCAATAATAGCTATTAGCCTCCATTTAGCATTTCTACTCAATATCCCCTGAACTCTGGTTCGAAGTGGCTGGTCTGGGATTGCTGGGACAGTCTTGTCCCATGGCCAGGGCAGGCAGGTGTCCTGCAGGGTGTCCTGGAGGTGGCAGGGTGGCAGGATGCCAGTGCCAGGAACAGGAGAAGTTAAGAGCACATTTGAAACAATTTCTGCCATGTTTGTCTGCAATCACTAACCCTGATTGGCTACAGTCACCCATTCCTTCAACAAAGAACTATTTCAGCCAAAAATGTCAAATGCCATGGTGGTTTTTGTCATGTCATGAAGGATAATCGTTATCTGTGATTGTTTGATTGTTCCTCTGATATAATTTTAAATTCTATTCATTTGGTACCTAAAACTTTTTTTTTTAATACTGAACACTTTGAATAATTTTAATGTTTTGATGTCTAGACCTAACATAGTACAGGACTGTAACTCAGCAATAATTATACAGTACTTAAAAAGTACCTGAGGTTCTTATAGGCCTAAATTTTCATGGCCACCACTCTCCTCCTCTAATTTACACAGATATCTTTGAAATTACTGAATTTTGGCTTCCCTATGTCAAATAATAACTGTTTACTCTGGAAAAAAAAAAACATACCAACAACTAAAACAAATAAGTAACACAAACACACATTCCAGATAAGCTTCTCTACAGGTTCTTTTCCTGTACACCAAAACCTGACCACCTAAACTCAATTGAAGATGACAAAAAAAACTCTTTCCACTTCTTATTTTGCAGTTTAAATCACAGTTTTTCCTTCAGTGTATTCAAATACTTTAAACTAATGGAGTAAGAAAGGATAAAGTTGACCTAAGATAAAATACAAAAGGATGTTGAAGGCTTTCTTGGAAATGCCAGAAAATGTTTATTCAAAGGTTTCTCAGAAATAGCATTTAAAAGTCTGTGTATTATACACATAAATATTTGCAAAAATAGTTTTATATCTCTGAAATTTTAGTGTATGTTAAGATACAAGATGATTGGCATCTCTCAGTTACCAAAATATTTTTTTAAAATGTTTTAGAATTAATTTGATTTGTTGCCACCTTCCAATTTCCTCACAATACTTTTGTCATGGTAGGACTACACATGAGGGTTAACACTGATTTGTGAGAAGTTTAGAGGTGGTTTCATTTTATAATAATTATTTCAGGAGAATTATCATGTCCTTTTGACAGTTCAGTGCTTAAAGAACTCATTCTAAATAGTCAAAGGAATATGTTTACCTATTAGTTTTACTTAAATTATTTCAAAACTTCAATATTAATAATGCACAAGAATATTGAAATATTTCTGCATCAGTTCTGATTTTTCCTAGTATATTAAATCATACTTTATTTCAACTTTAGGAGCAGATTCATCAACGTGCTAAAGCAAGTAGAGCATGCCAGCCAGCTAAGCTGGATTTTATGGTTGTTTTGCCTCTCTCCAGCACTGCTAAACAGTCAAAGCATATTGATGATGCATAAGATCCTAAATTTGAAATATTAGTGACATCAGCATGTTATATAAGGGCAAAAGGGAGAGCTCAATCTCCAAGTCACAATTTCTACCAGCTCTATGGTCATCTGTATGATTGCATTTTTCTTCATCATGCTCCAACTGATTTTTAAATGCCATTAATATGGAGCTGAGTACTCCTTACATCACATTTCTAGTGCCTCCCCACGTTATACTTCTAATGTCTTTACCCAGTCCCCCTAGACTCTTAATATATTACAAGCACCAGAGGTTTTGCATGCAAAATTTGGTTGTCTAATTAGTTCTGATGTCACAATAATATACCAGTATTTGGTCTTACTGCTGTTAAGTAAAATTAACTTATAGTAAGAGATACTAAACTTAACTCTTCTTTTTCTAGAACAGAGGATTATATACAGGAATTCAACAGCCATTAAAAATAAATTTCAAGAATGCATAATATTTTCTTTTTGAGGTCATTAGCAGAAAAAAACCCTGCCATATGCTAAACGGACCAACACTTTTCTTACAGGAGTAAAATTTTAATTAACTGTAACTCAGATTAATTAACTACCTTGTAATTTCACCAAAAATTAATTGTTCTCACAAGCTGCATAGTAATTTCAGAGATAATGCACTACATTCATCACTTAGAACAAAAGTCCTTGCGAGATGCCACTTGGTCAATACAGCAAATGAGATTTCCCCCTGAGCCTTCCCCAGGCTGAACACTCAGTCCCACAGTCAGCCTTTCCTTATAGGAGAGATGCTTCCATCCCCTGGCTTCCTTTGTGGCATCTCCCCAGTATGTCCATCTCTCTCTCTCTCGTGCTGGTGAGCCCAGCAATGCCCACAGTGCTCCGGGTGTGACCTCTCCAGTGCTGATCAGAGGGCAGGTATCACCTGGCACCTTTGCAAACAGCACAAAAATTTGAGAAATTTAGTGTGGTTTTTCCGTTTTCGGCAACATAAAATATTCTGCCTGGCCTCCAGTTGTCAGCTAGAGGACAGCAGATCTCCCTTGGGTTGTAAGTCATATCTGCCAGCCTTGTATGGTTGTCTTGGATGCCTGCATGGTAATGAATGCTATATTTAAGCAACTGAATCTTATCCCTGCTGTTTGGTTTCATAGTGTTTGTTGTGGTGGGGTTTTTTGTTTGTTTGTTTGTTTGTTTTGGTTTTTTTCATATTATCCCTAGACTTTTTAAGTTGTTTTAAAAAGATTTTAGAAAGATTTTACATCATTAGTTTCTCTTGACAGCTGTTACTTGTTTTCTTGTAATCCCTTGGGTTTACAAAAACCAAGGGATTGTGTGTTTTGTTAGGTTATTCATCCTGGAATTTTTTTTCTATCTGAAAGACTGTCACTATACTTGCTATTTTGTGTATATTAGGGCCTCATCTGTCTTCAAAATGTCCAGTATTCTAAATAGCAGCTATGCACAAAATAGTAATCTGATGCTGTTATAATAATATAGCAACCCAAATACATCAGCAGACCTTAACTGTCTGTAAATAAATTATCTTTACTATATTTGCTTTCCCACACCCCTGAACCCAGCATTGGCACTGTGGCTGTGAGCATGTGGCCCTAATTGCTGAACCTTTGGCTGCATCTTTTCTTCCACAGGGCATTATCTTTCTGTAGAACAAAAACCTCAGCTGCTATCCACCAGGCATCCTCAGTGATATTAAAATAATTGTACAGTGTAACACAATTTTAGATATATACTGAGTTATGCTGAATGCCATCAATAACACCTTCTTGCCTGCCTGTGTCATCCCACAATCACAGCAAACACTAACTCATTATTAGGGTAGCAGTATTTTTTTACTGTTTTGAGGCTGCAGACTACAAGCAGTTCGAGTCCAAGTAATGACCTACCAGTAGGATCTTTGTCATTTATGCTTTAAATGTATTTTTAGTGAATAGACCTTTAAGAAATCAATGAAAGCTCTGAAATGGTCATTTTTCAAATGGCTAATCTCTTCTTCAGCTTTTCCATTGTATCAGATATCAGGATCATTTAAGGCTGAAGCACAAACTACTTTTCTCTCTCAGAAAATCTTTCACTTCTTTTTTTAATCTCAAGTTTCAGCTTCAAGTACTGGATTTGGGCAGACCTTGGAATTTACATACCAAGTACTTTCCAAATGACTTTGAACTCCTTACAAAGGCATGGGAAAGGAAATTAGGTTTAAAGATGATAATTATAAGCACCTATATCTTGTACCCTTCACGTACATAAAACTCCCATTGATTTCAGTACGGGCTTATTTTCACCATCAGTGTCAACAATGTGAATAATTTTATTTGTAGGCTTTATGGAATATGAATTGTAGATTTAGTCCTGATACATCACCTTCAGAAAAACAACAACAACAAATGGATAATATACCAAAAAGCAGAAAAGCTCTTTTATTACAAACTTTGTACCGGCTTCCATGGCAAGAAACTCCAGGTCTCAGTGGTTTCTATTCCTACTACTGCTGCTTTCCAAATGAAACTTTAAAGATAAAACTATGCTTGAAATAATTGCACGTTTACTTCTGCATGAGAAAAAAAAAAAAAAAAAAGACAGTGTGATATTTGTTACCTAGGGAAAAAACCAGGATTTTTTTATTTTACTTTTAAATATTAAGTATTTTCAAGAATCAGAACAGGTTTTAAATATTTAAAGTAAACCCCTGGAAACTGAGTCACTTCTGCCTTTTTTAACTGCATGCGATAGCTTCTTGTGGTGGTTTTTGATGTGGTTCTTGGAATCTGTCATTTTCCAGTGCAGAACTGTGTAGTATAACTGACAAACCTTGAACTGAAATGAGCAGGGGGTAAAGGAATTCTGTGGTGTTTTTTCGGTGACCTGGTGGAACCCTTGAGCAGAATTTAGCTCTCTTGGAGTACAGATGGAGTGATTTGTCTTAGTGAGTTGTAGAAAAGCAATAATGAAAGATCATTTCATAACGACTTTAAAAAAAAAAATCCTTGACTTGTTAGATTCCATGGAAGGTATTGGGTATTAAATTTTAAATACTTCTCAGAAAAAAGAGCTTGAAAATGGCAGTATAAATAGGTGGAGTGTATTTATATCTTCAGTTCACATATTTCATCTGTCTTGTTCTCCTTAATTAGAGTAAAATGTTTCAAAAACTAATCAATTTATGAAGTCACTCCAGGAGTACACACTTGTACATTTCCTTCTTTTTACTATATTTATGGAGGGATTTATTTAAAGGAATGACTGACAAGGTTAATGATGTAAATGGAGTATTTTAAGAAGGGTATTTGATTGGACTTGTTAATATTTCCACTATCAATTATTATGTTTGAACTGATTCCTGCAAGGTTTTCTACTATACCTTAATCTAGTTTTCAGGAAGTATTTTAAAAATTAGGAGATCATTCAATAGATTTAACGCTTAAATGTTTCAAACAGCAAAATTTTTCTTTGGGGAAAGTTTATAAACTGAATTTCTGGATAGAAATTTATGTTCAAAGAATCTATTACCAATTCATCAGTCAAGTTTTGATCACCTTCTATTCTACAGCCAAAGCTGCTGATGCACAGCTTGTACCTGGTTATGTGTGTTCATGGAACTCTAAAACCAAATTCAAAACTTCTTTTGTCCTTGAAAAAATAGGGAAACCAAAAGCATATGGGCTTTCCTATATGAAGACATAGAATGCACTGTTATTTTATACTAATATCTAGTCTAATGAAAAATTTTATTATAGAAGGAAGTGAATGTTAGGGAAATTATTTCTTACTAATCAACTCTTCAACTGTGTTGGTTGCAGTCCTTCTTCACCTCTCAGAAGAGTCAGAGAGGAACAATCAGTGCACCTGAGAAAATTTCATAATCTTTCCAAATTCTATGCTGGTGGAGGGCCATGCATTGCTCAGTCAACAGGGTAAGCCAGGGGCACACCCAGTGGGTACAGACTCTGTGATGCTGCTGGTCATGAAAAGACTAACCAGCAATGTTGCTTCAGGTTCAAGAAAAAGAGTGCAAAATTCCAGGAGTCTCTGGGCAGCTTGGAAAACAGTGCAGCTCCTGGGGAGACCTTTAAGAGCTCTTCAGACACCAGTGCAGCCTCAAGGCAGCTGCATGTCTGAACTCCCAGCTTCTGGAGACCCCCACTATTGCCTCCCCAGCCACTTCCTGACTTTGCAGAAGACTGATGAGGGCACAGCACAGTTAAGACAAAGAGTGTTCATGTACCTCATTGTCTCAAAAAGTTTCTGTGGACTGGTTATCCTTCCCATGTGCCAAGAGGTGATGCAGCCCTCCCCCAAGACCTCTGGTCACCACAGCAAGAACTCTCAGAGGCATTTGGTCACTTTTTTTTCTCAAAGGGAAAGAAAGTACCAGATCATGGACATTTCTCCATTACAGGTGTCTCTCTGCCATACATGTCTATGACTACTCGTGTCTATGACTACTTCTCTACAGTCCGTGGTTGTCAATAAGGGCCACAGGTGATGCTGTGATGTTGTGAGGAGGGACAGTCAGCAAGAACTGTTGTGGTGTTTGGAAATCTGCAGGTACCGAGTAAGTTACTGATGAAAATGGGTGCTTTGGCTCAGACCTTACACAAGCCATGGTGGAATGGCAAGAGGAGTGGTGCAGTAAGGCCATTTTCTTGGGCTAAAGGAAAGCACAGAGTGCTTCCTGGAGATCTCCATGGTGATGCCTGCAGGGGTAGCCTCAGCAAGCCTTGGAGTGCAAGAGTAAGGCAAGCATTCTGCCCAGCTGGTGGGAAGGTGGTGGGAGTGCGTGGCTAAACTAGTCTCATGATTATGAACATCAATCCTCATTAAGATCGTACCCCTAGACTGTTCACATTAATTCAGCAAATGTTCCCACTAGCAGATAAATGAAAATAGTGTAATAAGTCACCACTTGCTAAAAGGATCCTAACTTTTTTTGTGGTGTTGGACATCAACAGTCAATAGATACATCTGGAAATTTTGTTATGCTTGTCTGTTTATTCATATCGCCATAATCATAATGTCTTAGTATAAATAGAAGTTTAGAAAAGAAAAAGGAAATATTCATTTATGTTAAATTAGGAAGACATTGGAAGACATTTCAGTGCAGTAATAGTCAGAGGAAAGCAATTAAAATATAAATATGACCTACTAATTTTCAAGGTGTTCTTCATCTAAATAGACAAAAATGGAAGGTAAATGGTATCCCAGAAGGACACACTGCACTTACAGAGCAAATGAAAGACATGCAAAAGCAGTTTATAGAGATGCTGTGTCTTTAGACTTAGTAATTAATATTATTATTTATTTCAATAATAATATTGTTATATAGATATAATGAATAATAATAGATAATCAGTAGCAGGTAAGAACAGCAGATGATCTGGGAGGTGGCTTGAGAAGTTCCACTCATGAGCAAGCAGATGTTGGGCCCTGACAGATAAACTGAGCTTCAGCTGCAGGTGGGGAAGGGAATTCACAGCTACAGCATCCAGATGGACACCAGAATTAGAATTCTGTTCTGTGAGCCAACTGTATGGTTTAATGTAAAAAAGTCTAGAAACTAATGAAAATACCTGTAAGGGAACTGAGATGGTATCTCAGTTGACTTGAAGATCCTCTGTAATGTAGATTCTAACCACAGCTAACCCCAGGGTCTTCTGTTTCTTGCAAAGCAAGTTACAGTCTGGAGGCTGTGATGACTCAATCATTTTAGGAGAGGCAAGTGAAATTGTCTGCTTATCAGAGTTTGGCAACTAGTGAAGATAGAAATCCTATGCAGCACAAGTAAAGGGTGACAGATTTTTCTGGTTCAGGTTTTTATCACATGATCTTCGTCTGCTTTCTAAAGGACTTTTAAGAGTTTGTGGTTGCCTGCAAATTTGGTTTGGAAGCATTGCAAAACCATTTGTACTGTTCAGTACAATGCAAACACGATGAAACAAACTATTTTTGACTAAGTTTTATATTAGAAGATGCTGTTAGAAGATGTGAAGCACATCCCTTTGTGCAAAACCTTGCAGAGCAAAACTTCAGCTTACTGAAAACCTCTGTGTGCAGTCATAGTCAAAGATAAACACAAACTTAACATTTTCTTTCATAAGAGAAAAAAAATTCCAGGATTCCTGATATCTGGGCACATGGAACAGTACTGTGGACAAAAGCAAAGTTTAACTTGAGTAGGATTATTTTTAAGCAGAATTCTGAAATATGATAGAATAGCTTATTTAAATCATAAATATAAGTTACAAAGATTCCTTCTAAAAATTACCTCTTTCTATGCCTACACACATTTATGTTCAAAAGCAAAAGACTGGAAAAAAATTGGATGTAACAACAATGTTACTGCTAGTGATACTTATGGTGTAGTTAATAACATACCTGAAAATAGCAAATAATGTCTGCACACTCAGAAATGAAATGGTCTTGAAAGCTTCACTGCCTTGGTCATCTTACAGTAAGTCATGGAAAATACTGGAATTATGGCAGTAGTTATTAATTTATAGGGTATCTTTTGTTCCAGTACATGAAATGAATGGATATCAATAGTCTTCTCTTTGTTCAGTTCACTTGTAAGGCATGTTATATCACAAGCTTTTACCTCATATAAGACTATATCCAAGCTCTTTTTTTTATATTTTCTGTAAGAGTTCTACAACAAGTCCTCCACGTATTTTATTTATTTATACCTTCCCTTAAATACTCCTTGCTTCAGTATCTTTCATTTAAAAATGAAATAAAAATTTACTGGGCCATTTCTGGGAGATCCTTGGGTCTAATAAGTTTATTAGCTTTTGCCTGATGAATTTTGCAGGCTCTGCTTCTTCCACTGAGATGGGCTTACATGGATCAGTTAAGTGCAGTCACTCCCTAAGTGGAAAATCAAATTAAATACCAGCCTGGAAAACAGAATGGTTAAACTATGGCACTGTGAGATTGGAGTGAGTCTGTGAGGAGGGCAGTCATCCTTGGAAGATGCTGCTTTTGAGTTTTGCTTTTCTTTCTTGTCCACTTAATCTGATGCCAAAAATACTGACAGCTCTCGGTGCTTTAATATTGTGTTGCTGCCGTGGATGGAGCTGACTCGATAATACTGAGGGCAAATCCTGGTTGCAGCTTACCTCCTTCCACAGAGAAGTACCTGGAGCATTTTGTTGAAACCTGCTGGGAAGAGCAGTCTCTCTTGGCAATGTCAGGAAATCACTTAGTGCAAAAGAAATTCCCATTTTGTTTTCATGTCCTCTGTAGACAACGGGCTGGACCCAACAGCAGGACTTCTGTCCTGAAAACATTTTCTGTGCATTTAGTGAAACAAACCAAAACTCTCATTTTGTATATTTACAGAGAAATCAACTTAATATAATCCTGTCTTATGTATTTAACTGAGGGTTTTAAATTTTTTTTTTTAATTGATTCAGAGACTTTTTCTCAGTTAAGGAGGTAGCTGTTAAATATTTAGGAAATGTTCTGATATTATGTGACAGAATATTTGAAAGTCCATGTGAATAAATGCTTAGAGGAGAGAGAGAAATAAGCTTTAGAGAATTTCCCTGCCTTTACTAACTACACCAAGCCTTGTGTATTGGAAAACATTGCAAATCCTCCACAAAAGTCATGAAAAGTTTTTGACTCCTACAGTGGATTGTTCTTAGTCTCTGTTTTGTACGTAAATTAAATTTGGAGCTCTAAGTGTGGGTAAGGCCTTAGGGCTTGTTGGACTCCAGCTGAGATGCCTAAGGCTCTGTGTCAAGGCACAGAGATTCTGAGATATTATTCACTGATTAGAAAGTTTTAATATGAGGCTTGGAGTTCAACTGTTCTTTCATTTAGTTTGACATCCTCCTAGTTTGCCTTTCACACGCATCATGCTACAGCTTTTGCTGAAGTTTCTCTCTCTACTCGGTTAAAATAAATATAGGGAAGGAAAAATAAAAGCCTCATGTTGTTTATAACTGCCAGGTGTGCAATGAAGGATGATGCAATTAATGCCATTTGGATGACAGAGCTTCAGAAATCAGTGGGTATCACTGGAGAAATCACCATGCATTCACAAAAGGAAAATTCAATGTTCTCTCTGAATTTCTCCTTTTTTTTACCCACTTTTAGGCCATAAAAGGAATAGTGCTTCTCTGTTACGAGAAATCAGTGAGTTCTCAATCACAAAAGTAATTCACCTGCAGTGTGGAAATTGGGACTGTTTGTCTGACCATCTGTTTTTTACCCCTTTTTAATGCTCAGGTATATATGACACATGAAAGAGTCTGTTTTAATTTACATAATATCCAGAATATTGAGCTCTTATCTCAAGATTGCTCATAGCTCGGAGTTATTTATAGTTTGGAAACAGCTTCTGAAAAGCTACTGTTCCAAAAACAAAAAAGGAGGTGTAGAGACAGTGAAGTGCAGCTCCTCCTGAAGGTTCCCTGTTGTCACCAGTGGTCTGTGGTGTCTGGCACTGTGGCCTCGACTGCAGGTTAAATGAAGGAGTCGAGTTAATGGCCATAAATGTTGTCAGTGATTTGAGGTGTCTGATTTTCTGGGCTAAGAACAAAGCCATTGCAAACCGGTGCTGTTTTTCCTAAAGCTTTTCAGAGGAGAATACTGGAGACAGTAGGTACCCAGAGAGTCTTTAGAGGCTTGATCCAAACAGGTGAGGCTTTCAATTAATTTTAAAAATATCCAAATTCACCTCATGCCATAGCATTATTTAAGTAATAATTTCATATCAAATTATCCTGTAGTGGTTATATCTACATGCTGGAAGCAGAAATGTTCTCTGTTGCTGAAGAATATTTTCACTTAGCGGTGAATGGTTACTCAAAATTAAGCAGACAAGATGACTGAATAATGCATAAGATCCGTGACACAAACAAGAACATAATTCCTTTCTCCAGAACCCTGGTCTGATGCTTTATCCATAAGATTATCTCCTCCTGTCAAGATCATTTATCTAAAAATGGAATGGTAGAACTACAGAAGATAGAAAGGAAATCAACAGAGTTATGGAATCATTTCTCTATGAAGAATAATTTTATAGACAAGGACTCTTCAGACTGAGAGAGCATTGAAGGGGGGAATATGATAGAAGACTGTAAAATCAAGACTGCAATGAACAAAATGAAGGATGTTTCTCATAAAAAAGGAGGGAATGATTGTTAAGTGGAACAAAGTAGATGCTTATTCACATAATGTGTAGGTAAGGAGTGAATCATGTTTCCATAGGATACTGTGGCATTAGACCAGTTCTAAAATTATCACAAACATTGGTGAAATAAAAAGCAAGCTAGGGCTGTGAAATATAACAATTTTAAGCACAAAGATATTAATAAAGATTAAATACTGGTATTTAATATTCAATCTGTCTCAGAAAAAGTCATAAAACTTAGAAAACTGGAAGGTGCCAGAGAATCTAGTAGAATTTGAGTACTCAGTCCTTCAAGGCTTCTCCAGGCATCTCTTGCTGGCCACCCTCAAGAGATGTGGTACTGGACAGAACTTTGGAACTCACTCTTAATAAGAATGATTATCGAGGGTGCTGCTGACCCATTAAACAAGATATTAGAAAGAGAAAATTAAATGTTTATATCTAAATGTCTGAAATTAAATATGGAATACACAGGAAGCAAATATTATAATAATGATTTTACTATGTAAACTATGATAAGGATATAAAGGATGAGGATATAAGGCTATTGGAGTGCATCCAGAGCAGGGCCATAGAGATGGTGAAGATCCTGGAAGGGAAGTCGTATGAGGAGCAGCAGAGGACACTTGGTTTGTTCAGCCTGGAGGAGATTGAGGGGAGACCTCATTGCAGCTACAACTTCCTTGTGAGGGGCAGGCACTGATCTTTGCTCTGTGGTGACCAGTGACAGGACCTGAGGGAATGGCCTGAAGTTGTGTCAGGGCAGGTTTAGGTTGGATAGGAGGAAGAGGTTCTTTACTCGGAGAGTGGTTGGGCACTGAACAGGCTCCCCAGGGAAGTGGTCACAGGGTCAAGCCTAACAGAGTTCAGGAAGTATTGGGACAATGCTCTCAGGCACGTGGTGTCATTATTGAGGTTGTCCTGTGCAGGGCCAGGAGTTGGACTCAATGATGCTTGTGGGTCCCTTCCAACTCAGGATACTCTATGATTCTATGAAAACTCTATTTTTCATTTGTGTGACCTATAAAATACCTGCCCGTTTAGTTGCTGCAGCTATCATTCCAGGCTTCTATAGTGTTATGCCATAGATATTTGAAAACCCTTTGTGTGGATTATTACTCAAATCTTTGTTTTCTACAAGTTATTTTAATTTTCATTATTTTTAAGAAAAATATCCATAGAATTATATCAGCTGTTCTACCAGGAACTATTTTTTTATTTGCTCCTTCCAAATACAGTTTAAGGGAGAAAACTCTGGTGTTTTGTGACATTACATTTTCTGTTTTACTTCTGACAACTTTGTTGGAACCATAAGGCTTTGTTCTTTATAATACTTAAAGCTTGCAGTCTGGCAGGTTTTGCCCAGCTCACAATACTCGTTCCTGTTTGAAGCAGGCTTTCAGGGAATAAAGCTACAGAAATGATGAACAAGATGTATCTTATTAGTGGTCCTAAAACAAATAGGAAAACATTCTGTAAAAGCCTGACTGTGTATATGAAATAAACCGTGATGGCCATAGATAAGAATGGGTTTGAGCTGTAATATTGATATCTGCTGTATGAATCTAATTAGTCCTTTGTCCTGTCTTGGAGAATGATCAAACAGGTTGCCTGGGGACCAAAGCAGGCACACAGTGATATGTCCCAGAATGGTCTCCCAGTCTCCACCATTTTGCTGCTCAGGGACTGTCTGGCCCAGGGATGTCTGTAAGTAAGTGTATAATTAATAATTCATTGTGGTCTTCCACTTTTTGTGAACTTGTTCTCTTTTCCCTTGGCATTGCGTAGCTCTTGAGCATCACCACACTGTTTCCCCTCTTGTCTCTTTCCTCACCAGTTACTCTTTTCAAAGGTATGGCTGTTGTTCTCAACTCTCAGTACAAAACAAAATATACGAAAATATATCCCAAACACCTTAAATATTATTGACTGTAACTTTTATGTTGAAGAACACAGGACTTTTCAGGACAATAGTGTTAATCATTGCTTTCAAAGTTTGCTTCCCATCATCACTTTTCACATATATCCTCTGAAACTATTAATCTACTAAGCACTGTTTATTTTTATATTATTTGGGGTTTTTTTGGAAAAAAAAAACAAAAAAACAAAAAAAAAACAAAAAAAAAAACAAAAAAAAAAAAAAAAAAAAAAAAAAAAAAAAAAACTTGGGTGAAGGCACTGCACTGAAAAAGCTTGTGCTTGGTGATGCTAAATACCTTGCCAGCTCTTAGAAAGTTAAAAAGTAAGAAAATAACAAACCAAGAAGAAACCAATCAACCTCCTTTCCCCAAATATGTTCCTCTCCTGCCTCTGGGAAGTCATGTGGTTTCAGTGAGAGAACCAAGACGAGCACCTGAAATTCAGTGCAATTTATCACTTTCAGGTCTAGTTTGAGAGGTTGTCAAGACTCATCACTGAAAAATCTTTCAGCCCATCAGAACATTTCTTTGACAGAAACAGGACTTTTTGTACAAAGCTTTTAGAGCTTAAATATCGCCAGCAGCTAAATGCTTTAATCTGAAGTTTAAAAAGAAGAGCAGGAGAAAGCTGAGTAAGCCTTGGATAAAGCAGCCTCATTATCCTGTAGGTTTAATTTAAAGGTTGTACCTCCAATACTGTTTGCAATATTCTAGGACTATTAAGTGCATTTTTGCTGGGAAAATTTTATAATAATTCTTCTATGTGTTTTTTCCTTTGTAAAGGATTTTACAGATGGATGTTGCCTGTTGGATTATTACTGTTGTTTCTTATGGTTGTAAGATGACCAAAACCTAGCTCACATTAAAAAAAAAAAAAAAAAAAGTAGGGTTTTGATAAAGCAGATAATAATGCACATTGAATTCTAGGTAATATTGAATACCTATATCCTCTTTACACAAGCAATATTATGTCTAAAAGTATTAAAATTCTAGTCTCCATATTGTAGAAAAATATATTATAATAAATAGTTATACTCTGGCATTTTGAATGGCAACCCATATCTGAGTTCCAAGCAAATTTCAGTTAAAAATATGTTTTTTAAGCCACAGTGACAGCAAGTGTCTTCTTTTTCTTCATACATTCCAAAAATGAAGCTTAGCAAGTTGGGGTTTTAGATAGATGAGAGGGGAGAATATTTTACTTCTACCCACATGATTTGTACCTCAGCATTGCAGATCTCCGAGATTTTATATAAATCTTAGTATGTATATGTATGAGAATATAAAGCTGAAGAAAATGAAAGATAGCAGGAAAGATATACCTAGTTTTTCACCCCTGATTAGCTTATTTTCTTTTCTAGAATACAGGATGGAAAAAACCCTTTCTTCGAGGCTTAGGAAATGAATGATTGTCTAACTCTTGAAGAGAAGTTTTGAACCCCAAATTTTCAGGGTTTTGCAGCATCTCTCCTGGCAGAGCCCTGCAGTTCTTCCAGTGTCTAATTTCAAATTTATAAAATAACTCTGCGAAAATAAATTGTCATTTTATTTCCTCCTTATGCTGCTGCAAAAATTCGTGATTTAAAAGAGATAAGTAGTTCAGTCTGGCAAAATTAAGGTTTCTAAAATTTCCTCCTTACTTAGACTTTCTTGATAAATCTCCATATTTCCATAGTATAAAAGGGCAGTGTTATTTATACAAAACCTAATCTTGCTCCAGTAGCAATGCGTGGTTGGGAAGTAGTTTTATCTGTCATCATTCTGGGTAACCCCTGCTTTTTTTTTGCTTTTTTTTTTCTTTTTCAGATTCTATTAGAGAATCTGTTATGGAACTCACATTATCAAAGCAATTTCAAAGGAGACTGGAGTAGCAGTGCAATAATTGAGTTTGTGTGACAAGAGTAAGACACAGGATGCAGAGTCTGAGGAGCCTCCAGCATGGGACCTGGAGGACATCCTTACAGGATGGGGAGTGTGTATCCTGACCAAAGTAAGGAAATGAAGGGATTTCACTTCTAAAACTGCTATTGTGTAATATTTTTTTTCCCCATGCACTTCAAAGCCATTTTTATTCTTTTTTTCTTAATTACTTTGTTTGAAAAGTACAATCAACTTCAGAAAACAATAGAAAATAAAGCTATTGGAAATTTCTGAGTTGATTAACAACTGGAGAACACATTGGCTTTCAAATATTTACAGATATTCCTCCCTTTTCCTGAAAGAGACAAATATCACCAAAGACATCAGTCGGGATTAGAGGAAATGCTGAGATAGGTTTGAAATTAGGTTTGTTCAAAGTGGCTAGGAGGAAAACGCTCCATTATGGTAAGACATATCTTCTGTAAAATAATCTTAGCAGGAGATAACAATCAAATTCCTTGCAGGCCATTTTTTACTTGAAGGGGGGAAATGGCAAAAAGTGTGCAGAGAAGAGTTCTTCAGTGTCAGGACCCAGACCAGAGGTCTTATAGCCTTAACGTGTGGAATCATAACATTCCACAGCAAAGATGACTTCCCCCTGCTCTTTTTTGTCTAATCCAAAAAAGATGACACTCACAAAGCAGCGTGCTGTGCCCTAAACTTTGTGTTCTCACCACCTACCCAGGTAGGCATATTTTATTTTCAGTACCCTTCATTTTACTTCTTAAGGATTCACTCAGGAGACACTGTTAATGTTGACGAAGAGCCTGGTGCCACTGAGCTCATGCTGATAAAGACAGAAGAGAGACAGGCTGTTCTGAAGCTTGTTTGAAGATTAAATACGTCTCACATCTAGACTGGAAGGTTTTGACTTTGAAACCATGAGAAGGTGCAGTGACTCCATGTGAATCAGAGATGAGGCAGTCATAGCTGCCTTCCAGCATTAATGAGCATTAATCTGGGATGCTGTTACACAAACATTTGCCTACTTCTAATGGAAATTAGGTTCCTCAAGCAATTACAGTTACAGAAATAATATTTGGAGCAAGCGGGTCTTGGAGTTATTCACACTATACGGACATCATGTCATCTTTTAACTGTCAAATTCCAACCAGTATTCAAAGTAAAGAATTGACTTAATTTGTTTGAAAAGTTAAAAGTGTAAGAAGTAGAGATTGCGGTAAAATAGCCAGTGAAAGTCAACACTGGTGTAGTGCTGCTGTGTTTTCATCATCTGCCTTATTAAATTCACAATATCTTTTGTTCTATCTTTGAATCAAAAACTGGAAATAAAGACTCCCAATTTTTGTTTATATGAGCTAGAAACAATAATCTTATTTTTATGACTGGCTACAGAGGATTCACTGTTGAATCTAAAGTGAATACCAAGCTTTGAGGGCAGGGTATCAGCTCAAACACAAGCAACAAAAACATAATTCTCCTTTATTGACAACCAACTTACATATGTAGTACTTTGTGATATCAGAGTGATAATTCTGCACAGCAGATGCTGAAGTAAGGTGCCAGGCCAGCCAGCCGTTTTCATTGTGCATTCAGTCTAAAGACCTCCCAGTCTATGCTCTCAGAGGCACACAGGTTTCATGGATTGATATGCAATTGCTTGCTATTTCAAAGAATAAGCAATTTGAGAAGTTCCTGCTGTTCCTAATTACCTCTCAAGATTCAGGTTTCCTCTAACAAGAGATTTTTGTCAACTCTTTTCTGTGTTGCTCAGCATTCTTCAGAGCAAATTTAGCCCTACACACAGCCTTGTTTTGTTGCTGGTTTTGTTGTGCCCAACACAAACTTGTGTGGCAGTGCTTCATTTTCTTGAATTCTGGGGTTGTTGCTTGTTTGCTTTACACAAAAATGGTTTCTTAAAAGAATAAGGTATTTATGCATGTAATACTTCTCCTTTATTTGTGTCTGACTAATTTTGACAGTACTAGAAGTAGTCATTAAATTTCTGTGTATACAACTGTTTATTGTCTTTGGATTGAAATCTCACCTCCTTGCAGCCATGACAGAAGGTGATTATTGGATCCCATTCAGCTCTTCGGTGTCAACCAGGCATCCCAGGCTTTCTCTACACATGGGAGCATCTCCTTGGCCTGCCCAAACATTTGTGGAACAGCCTTATAGAATTCTAAGCAGGTCCCAAGATCTGTATAAATACACATTTATATTAGGTCTCTATTCTTGGAATGACCCAGAAAGGCATTTACTCATTCAGGGTAAATCCTTTACAGTTAACACAAAGAAAGTTTCTTTTGGTTTCGTTTGATTTGCTTTGCTTTGGTTTGGTTTCTCCAAGGGAAAGTTGCTGTGCTTTACTTCAGGTTGGGTACCTCACCTGGCAAAAGGACACAGCTAAATGTGAAATGATGTGAAAATGATGAATGGCAACTTCCAAAAGTAAGGTAGTTATAGGCATTTTATTATAAAATTGTGCAGTGTAATTTCAAACTATTATTTTTTTCATACCTGAAATTTGAATTGCATTACTTCACAATTTTTCAACTTTAATCACAAGTTAACTGAAAGGATGAAAAGCTCTATGAATCTTTTTTGCCTACTTACTACTATTGGAATATTTTGCTGTTTTAAAGGACTTTTAATCAAATATAGAGAGAGTTTCTATTTCACACCTTTATCGGAATACTTAATTTTTTTCAAACATAAACTTATTTGCAAAGGTATTTTTCCACAGGAGTTAAAAAAAGGGGCAACAGGGAAGCAAATCTTGGGTTCTATGTAAAAACACCATATTTTATGATTTATTACTTCTCAGCACTTTACTTTTCTACGAAGTTCCTGCAGGGGTTTGCAGTATTCACGTCTGCAAGGAACAGCATGCTGTAATTTTGCTTCCTTGATTTCCCTGTAGGTCCCCTCAAACTCTGGAGGCCCCTTTTTGCAGGGATAATCGGTTTTCAGTGGCATCTACTGTGCTTATGAATGCAGTACTCCTAATGAAGATGTTGAGTGTCTTGAATAAGGATATGGCCACACAAACATAAAGTGCATTGGGGGCCTTTGGATTATCAGTATAGAACACAGACCAACTGCTAAGGGGAAAATTATGTAGAAAGCAGGCAGGTAAATGAGGAAGATTAAGCCTGACAAGATGCAGCGTGTTCTGAAGGAGTTTATCCAGTATGAGGATTTGAATTATTAGAAACAGTAAGGTTCAAAATGCAGCAGAGAGCAGATGTAACTCTTGACTGTGTCCTGAGTGGTATCACTGTCCAGGCTATACCTAAACCAACTGTACCACAATAGTTTAACAGACTGCAAGTTGTAAAGTTTGAAAGATGTCAGATAATGAATAGAAATGTGGAAAAGCTGTCATAATTAGGCATAAATAACTTAGTTTGCATCAGTATGAGGCCAAGAGTTACATATGGAACGACATACTCTTGAAAGGGTGTTGAACTTTGAAAAAGAATGAGTGCTTCCACAGGGAAAGAGAGGATCTTTATCTCCAGGAAAAAAAAATTCGTTATAAGTGCTACCACTGCAAATATACACAAAGCCATGATGATGATCACAAATTTTAAAATCCTCTTGTGAGAGCCCTTTCCCTCAGATCTAAGGGAGGGTTTCTTACACAATTTATAGTATTTGTAATAAGAATGTCAAAATGAGAAGCCTGACTTGGAGAACACTTGTCCTAATTTTACCTGTCTAAAAATTTAACCGAGTGAAAATGAAAAAGTTTGTGGTTTTTCATAATCTTGTTATTCTATTGCATGTTACAGCAGAGAAATATATCTTGTGGTTCAGATTTTCAGAAATGACCCCTTACTTGTAGTTAGGCTCCTGTACAAGTTTTCAAAATGTTGAACTCCTGCTAGTTTCCATCCACCTCAGAGACATGGGTAATTTTTTTTTAATTTTGTTGTAAATTTGCTCAGTTTCAGTACACCGCACCTTGGAAAAAAATGAATAGGTGATAAATGATGGATGGGAGAAGCAACTGAGACCTGTCTGGAACACAAAATTTGGCCCCCAACCATCTGTCCTTTGCTAACACCTAATTTTTAATACTGTATCTAAATTAAGGATATTGAATTGGATCTCAGCAGATAAGTAGAGAATGCAAAAGTGTACGTTTTGATGAGGTAGAATCAGATTTGGTTTTGAAGTTCCTTAAGATAATAGTTTCAAAAAAATAAAAACAACTTCCTTTCACAAATGTTTTAGTTTGGTTTTAGGATTTTGTTTGTTTGATTGTTTGGTTTTTTTTTACTTGATCATCAGTGGCTACATCCTGATTTAAGTTTCTTCAGTCTAAATCCTCATGACATGTTCTCTTTAACTGTAATACTTCATCTCACACAAAAAAGCAAAGCATTTACCTTCTAAAATGACACACTGAGTTTCAAGATTTGCCTATTTCAGACTACCAGCTCAAACATTTCACATAACAAATGCTGGAATTGTCAGTGGAAGGTTAATTTGAATTTTTTCCTTTTTAAGGTCATTTTGAAGCAGTCCCAAGTTATTTTGGTAATCTATTGTAATTCTTCAAAATTCAAAATATCCCCTGCTTGCAGGTTCTCTGTTTTTTATTAATCTCTTACTTCCAATAGGGCATCTGAGTAAATAACATGTTATTTTCATTTTACTAATACATATTCTGTGAATCCATCATTTCTTGTCATTCAGCTCTATGGAATGTTGTAGATACAGTAACATCCACTATCCATTTTCTAGTTCATTTACTTAGACACAAACACACACACTCATTTAGAAACCCAAACATGCTTTTTATCATTTGTGCCTAAGCATCAGTGGTCCAAATTATTGTTTCCACCATTTCACAAATCCTTACTGTCGCCATTATTATGTTTCTCGAGTCACCTTCCTTGACTTGCAAACTTCTCTCCCAGAAATAGATATTTCAGATAGTTTTATTACATGCCATCTCTGTTTACTGTTTGCATCATCTACGCGACACATCCTTCACGGGGAAAGTAGAAGTTACTTTTATCATTCCAAATCATGAATGCAGCTATAGGCCAGAGTCACCAGAGACTGTGCAGACTTCAGAAAATATTGTCTTTTTATGGTAGTCAGTTGCCTGTTATTCACAGAGGATTTACTGCAGTAAAAGAGAAGGCTCTTCAGGATAACCTTTAAAGTGCTGTTTCCACGGAGGATGACTTGAATTCATACTAAGGCTGTCTAAGTGCTCCAACAGTGGGAAAAAAACCAGAAGAGAGGTTTTGAATCACGAGTCTTTATGCCCATGACACATTGCCTTCCAGATATCACCATTCTCACTTCAATCTGTCAAATGTTACTATGGGGAATACAGGCTAATGCAGTCATCTCCTGCTAAGGACATAATGTCAATGATTTTATCCTGTCATACTCGGAAAAGAGAAATATGGTTAAAGATAACCTCTGGACACCCACCACGTAGGTGGGTTATGAAAGGCAAGCACTGGAACACCGTGTGAGTCTTGCATTGAATATATTCTTTTCCGCTAAAATAGCTTAAGGCTGGCTGGATTTGTTACCAAAATGGAGTTAAATGGAGTTAAAACATTGTGGGGACAAGGTCGTCTTATTTAAACTGCAGGAGTGCCTGGACCTACGATACATGTGTGAGGTCTGCAGTTCATCGTGGTTTTGGACATTATGCCCAGGAATCATCTGTCCCTATTGTACCAAAAGCATTTTTGCAATTGAAGTTTCAAGAGTTACTCTGAGGGATCTCTTTGCAGCTACTTTTGCTGGATTAATGTCTGCTGTATTACACAACACACTCTTCCAGAAAGAGAAAGCCAGCTAAATCACTTCCACAGAAAGGAGTGGAGACACCAAGTCAGATTTCCTGTTCTGCTCCAAATTTTTTTAATAGTTAAAAAACTATATTTAAAATTAACTTCTTTAATCTAACATGGTCTTTTTGTTTGTTTTGTTTTATTTTGTTCTGAATTTTTTATTTTGTTTTTGGGTTTTTTTTGGGTTTTTTTTGAGGGGGAGTGTTTGGTTTTGGATGGGGTTTGGTGTAGAACCAAAGGAATCCATTGCACAAAATTTCATCTTTAAATATTGTGTTTTTCAGCAATCAAGAATCCAAGTTGTGCTGTTCTGTGGATCAGGAGATGAGTAATAATAGGATAAAGCAACTCTTTGTTGGTCTTCTAAGAAAATCAGGCCCATGGAGTTTGGCATAACTGTGTGTTTCCATGTGCTGTTATAACTTCTTTTTCTCCATCCCCTTAGTAACATTTTGATCTTTTTTTTTTTTTCAGTTCCAGCAGACGATGCAGCCAAAATACGATTTTATTCAAGGTTTATAAACATAAATTATTGGGCAGGAAAATAAATGTAACATTACTGAAATGTGAAAAATAATAGCAGGTTGTGGATTCTGTGGGAATCAGGCCAATTGAGTAGTGACAAACTAATTATTGTGTGATATCTTGCTGTTTTATCTTCATGGTGGCAGTTCAATCCCCCATAGGAAGCATTTGCATCATGAGGAGCCCAGCACTGCAGCAGAGCCAGAGGCTTTCACCATAAAGAACTTCCTTTTTAAAAAGAGATTGGAAACTTTGGCATAAATGCTGCACTGAAACCCTCATCCACTTTCACTGGTGGATGCATCACTTCTCTGACCTTCTGCAGGTAATATTTGCTTTGAAGGCTTCGAGTTCATAGAGAGCTATCTTCTTTCTAAAAGAGTGACTACTTTAATAATAGTTTCCAGCAGGATGACAGAGCAATATAGGAGAACATCCTGTACTCTTTGTTCTGTAGATTGGAGAAATACCATATATATTGGTTTGCTTTATAAATAGAAACTTTTGGAAGAATTTCAATGAGTTTCAATCCGACTGTCATTTCATTTATTAAAAAACCAAATCAAAACACTCCCTCCATAATCCTTATTTAAGGGTGTGGTTTTTGTTTCAAGAACTAGCAAAGTTTCAGATAATGCGCTTCAAGAGAGTTTTGTGAGTGAATTGTGAGATGCTCTGACTAGAGAGATCCTGTTGTGAATCCCTGTCAAACAGCTGACTACAGGCAACTTAAATAACCATTTAACCAGAGCAATATGAGGAAAATTGAGCTGACTTCTAGCTGGGTGATAAATCATACATTTATGATTTAAGTATAATACAACAAATTTAACTCTGGTTCTTTGAATTTATTTCCTTCAATATATCTTGAAAAAGTGTATTATTAGCCTGTCCTAGTGCAAAACCATCAGCTGAAACTAATCTCACTAATGAGGTTCATTTGTTCTTTGACAAACCAATAAATAGTTTTCACAAGAAAAAACTTAACTAATAGTTGAGCCACAGCCTTATAATTAATTTTCTTCTCCAGTGGTAGCAAGCATGGAAACAAACAGTAAATTTTTCATTTGTTCATCTCTTTCGAGCAACTGTTTAGCACAGATATGCTTGATTAATGGATTTAATTTGTTCCCTTCTCCTCTAGTCAGTTTTTATATTACAGTGGTTATCAGAGGGTAGGACAATAATGTGGGTACTCTCATTGTACTGTATTCCATCAGTGTCAGGGCTGCCTTCCAGCTCCGGGTCTGCATCTTTAACCTTTGTAGTCCTCCCGGATCTTTCATCAATCTGTGTTACAGTCACCTTGGGAAGGGAAAACAGAAGCACTCAGTCAGCACTTACAGGTAGTAAAGTGTGTCATTACTTCTTACAAAATGCTGGCAGCAGTGCACCTTTCATTTCCCACAGAAATATGATTTGTGAGATGAGCAACCCTATGGTTAAGAGGGGAAAATGTAAATTAATAGTATACTTACTACTCGTACTTTTTATTTATATTTATGTGTGTGTGTGTGTCTAAAAGTATAAATTATATAGGGTTTTTTAACCTCATAGTTTTTATGTATATATGCACACACCATATTTTACTGGTTCTAAATATGATTACTGTTATATACTTTTATTTTGTGTGCCTGATTCAAGTAACATCATAAAAAATAAGACAGACTTCAAAAACTTCCACTTCACAATGTTAGTTCCCTCCCAGCGGAGCAGATATAATCGTGGAGACTTGCTAAGGTTATTCTAGGTTTCAGGCTAGAAAAATGCTGCATAATTACAAGGTGCCATGTTCCTTCAGTTTCTATTATACTCAAAAGGAGTTTAACCAAATTTAGTGGGAAATATATTGCTTCTGTACATGGCACATTACACCCTTCTAAAATAAATCAAGTTTAAAAGATCATTAAGGACTACTGAAATAAAAATGTATTTAGAGTGCCACTGTAGGCATGCATGATATACATTCTTTGAGGATGATGGCATACAACTGGGAAAAATCATTTTGGTGAACTTGTAATTTATGTATTAGTGATTCAGCAACTGTATAAATGAGTTGTATATCTTCTGAGGTATCAGATTCGTTTCCATATTGAACAGTGGTATAGACATTTACTTGTGTTCTGATTTCAGTAGTGCAGAAATGCTGTGAGAGACAGTCCAGGCCAAAGAACCTTTACAAGATAAGCAGACAAGAACAATCACACAACTGAAAGAAAAAGAGGTGAGGATGACTTGCCCAAAGTCCCAGAGCAAGCTGGTGTCACGGAAAAGTGTAAGCCTGACATCTGCATCCTGCTCAGATGTGCAATCCACTGTGGCTGCCTTTGTTGTCTCTATTTCAGTACCTCTCCCTCCATGTTATTTCTGACATATTCAGCTTATGAGGACTGAATGGTACCATGGTGCACACTAGACATTTTAATACTTGTCAGAGCAGGAGGAAAAAACATCTGTTATGCAGAGTTTACTTTAGAAGAACATTATACTAAAAGCTTCATTTGTCAATGACAATAATGGCCTGACAAATTGTGAATTATTGATGCAAGTTTCTCTCATTCATCAGGATCACACCGTTCATTTTTGTCTTTTTCAAAATGTGAGCGTCAATTGATACATTTATTAATTTGACTTTTCCTTTACCTGACCCATCCTAGAAAGTGGAATTGTGAAATGACTATTAAAACCTCCATGATTCATGTTAGGTGCTTTGATGGTTTCACTGTGATCATTGCCTTTAAACCCAAATGTAGAAGAACATATAGAAATATAAAAATTAGGTTTATTTTATTTAACAACAATATTTTTAGGAAAATTTTGATGCTATATAGTCCAAGGTGATAGTTTTGAAAAGTGATGATCTAGTCCTGTTTTTTTTTAATTAGCATTTTTTTTGTGTGTGTGTTTGTTCCTTAAAGGTTTTTCCCGCACTTAATTAAAGAAAGTTTGGTTTGCCAAGGCAAATTCAGGATGGCCACACGTAAATATCTGGTTCATCTTCTGATTTTGGAAATGTCTGAATGAAATTAGTTTTGGTCTTACTTTTCTTGTCTCAGTGAGTATATTTGAAACTCCAAAGAAAAGAAGTAGTCATGTTTTATCTGCAGATCTTTTTTTTCTCAGTTTGATGTATACTTAGAGTCTATTTAAAACTTCTGTGCATTTTGTCTATGCCGTAAATTCCTATTTGTGTGAGTTTCCAGGGAAAAAATCAAGTCTGAAAAAACAGGGTTGAAATTATAGATATGTTGTAGCTAAAAGCCTTTTAATAAAGAAGATTTTTAACTACTTGAATTGCTTGACTTTTATCACCTTTTATCAGTTCTTACTGTCTAGGTTGGCTTTATAACTAATGTGCCTACTAAAAGAGAATTGAAACAAAATTGTAAAAATCAACACAAAATAGCCAAAAGCTGATAGCTTTGCAAAAAGAAATTAATAGACCTTTCAAGCAATTCATGTAGTTTTAGAGGTACCATCCCCTTTCTTGTTGATTATAGTGCTCTATTTACAGAAGAAAAAAAAGAAGCAGTCAAACACAGGAAGGCAAAAAACCCCAACCCTAAACTTCTCATTATGTGTGGCTGGCAATGCTGCTTCACTAACTCTTTGTAAAATAAGATCCCTTTGTTCATTCCTTAAATTTCCCATGTTGATCTCTGCCTTAGGCTGAAGCCTTCCAAAGATTACCTCAGCCAAAAGAGCTCAGAGGTTTCTAAGAGCACAGCAAAATTACTTTGGCCTTCTACAAAGCCAGACATGGGGACCAAGGGAGATTAGGGAGCCACAGGGAGACTGAAACAAAGCCATATTTTACTCGTTTCCAGGTAACACACCTGAGTCTTTCCAGAAATGGTCCATAACTGTTTGTAAATATTCCATGAGTCTTAGATGTTTCTTTTATTCAAACAGCCTTTCCACAGTTTGTAGGCCAACCTATAGGTTTGCTAATGAATTCAGTGAATATTTGACAGCAAATTTTTACTGTGCTTCCTATTCTAATAGAAAAAACCCGAATGCACAACCTAAAAAAACCTCTGATGTGGATATAGTAAATAATTGAACTTTCTCTCAGTATGTGATCTGAAAAATGCATTGAAAAAGCCAATCCTCATATTTTGGAAATACTTCACAAATAAAGTCAACCCTCACTGTATAGTGCTACAGGTAGAAATATTCTACAAGTAAATGAATAGTTGTGTTTTCAAATGTAAGTATTGTATGGGCTTTGACTGAGATAGGGTTGATTCTCTTGAGGGGAGCTTGGGAGTTGCACTGGAAATAAAGTTGATAGTGTAGAGATATTTGCATCACTGCTGAGCTGAGCTTACACAGAGTTGAGGCCTTTTCCACCCCTTGCCCCACCTGACCAGTGAGTGGTCTGGGGGGGACACAAGATGCTGGGAGGTGACACAGCCAGGACAGGTGACCCCAACTGACCCAAAGGATAGTCCATAACATGGGACATCAAGCTCATTGTATACAGCTGGGGGAAGAAGGAGGAAGGGGGGAAATTTACAGCGATGGTGTCCAAGCCACCATCACACGTGATGGAGTTCTGCTCTCCTGGGAAAGTATGAGCACCTGCCTGGCCATGGGAAGAAGTGAATGAATCCTTTATTCTATTTTGCTTGCATGGTGAACTGATTTCATCTCAACCCAAGAGTTTTCTCACTTTTACTCTCCCAATTTTCTTTCCCAATGTCACTGTAAGGCAAGTGAGCAAATGGCTGTGTCATGCTTAGCTGCCTACCAGGGTTAAACCACAACAGACATGGAAAAAAAAATTTCATGTTAAGTACCACACAGTAATTGTGGAGGACAATAAAAATGCTTCCTCTTAAAGGCAAATACCTTTGCTTACTGTAAGTAAAAATAGAGAATAATACAGTAATTAAACTGTAATTTCCATCTTTTTCTGCCTATACAATAAATAAGGTTGCCTTTACACCATAGCTCTGTACCATCCCAGCTAGGGAACACTTTACAAGATTATCTCTGTGATGTTTTGTTCTCATGTAGCACTGTGTGTGCCTGTGCCCCTGAGCACATAACACAGTATCTATTCCAGCTCTGTCATTAACATGAGAGCTAACAAGCCTGGAGATGACTTAGTGAAAGGTCAGGTGCTTCATTAAGCCCACTTGTCAGCCATTGGAGGGTTTCCAGCAATGGTGAGCTGTGACAAAAACAACCAAATTTACATTATACTTCTGCACAATTAACTCTAAATTAGGAAATTAGAGGCAATCTAGGGGAATAACTGAGGGACTAGTCACGATCAATTATGTGCATCTGTACCAAACCAAAGTGCCTCAATGACCTGGCGATTAAAACACTGTTGTCTCTGCAGAAGCGACCATAATGTCAAGCAGTTTGAGCCTTGTAATCCTTAGACAAAACCAAGATGTCAAGTTTTTTTTCTTAGAAGAGACAATTGAAATCAGAAAACCTCCTACCATAATCAGTGGCATATTTCAAAGAAACTGTAAATTGCTCAAGAGCCAGTCTCACTTAGGAAGACTGTAAATTATATGTTCTGATGCAATCTATACTTACTGTGTGTCCCATGCAACCAGTAAAACTTAATGGTGACAAATGCTGGATTTCCCCTATGTGCCAGAGCAGGATGCTTCTCACAGTGGGGTTATTGCCTTGCACTGGGTTTGGGCCGATGTTTGAAGGGCTGACACCTTAGTAGTGTTTAACTTGGCATGCCCAAGTGATGAAAGACCATTACAACAGCTAGCTCAATGTATAACAACTAAAATGAACTGTTGAAATAACAAATTTGCACTGTTAAATTAAGATTCCTTAAATCTTACTTTGATCTGGCACTTTGACAGAGGAGCTCATGATCCTGAAGGCAATAATTCCTTTTTCATGTCTTTTTAAAAAAATCCAAGAAAAAAAAAATTATATAGATATTATTAATTTGAAGAAGGCAGGGTAGAATTCACTTTTGGTGGAGGGCCAGTTGTTGAGGCTTGTATTTGAAACAGCCAAGACAATTTACTGAATTCTTATCTAAATAGGATTAATTTTTTTACTTTTTTTTTTTTTTTTATTACAAGTTCCTGACTCAAGAAGTACCATGAGCTTAACTTGAAGGGAAAACTGCAATTTTTCTACTTAGGTAAAACTTTTTCTGTAGCCTACCTGTTGTACTGCAAATAAACATAAAAACTAAAATCAAAACGAAGACCAGGAAGCAAGTGGAAAGAAATATATATTTTAAAAATCCATATTAACATTCCTGAAAATCAAATTAATTTATTTGAACTTTAAAAAGAAGCAGTCATATAAAAATAAGATACATAAAGAAATGCTTTTATTAAATTATGTCTGTTGAATTCAGTGATGTTCTTGACACATTAGAGAAGCTCTCTCAACCTTTCTTTCTGGTGCTATGGGAGTAATTTTTCCACTTTTTTCCCCATAACCTGGAAAAGTTAATTAATTTGGCATTTCCACAGCCTTACTATGATTCAGAAGCCATTGACTTTTCACTTCCCAACCTCATCTCAATTTTTGTAACTTATGGGGTTCTTCTTTCTCCTCTTCCAAAACTAATGCTAAGGTGGGGACTGTGGACAAAGCAAAGGATAAACTTAATTTTACCAAAGAAGTTGGAAGTACCAAAGAATCTTTTTCTCCACTTCCTCCCATCACTTTCTTCCTATGAATATATTATTAGCATTTGAGAAGAGAGGAGGAAAGCTGAGGCTTTAATTATTTGCTTTTATGAAACAGGTGAGAACATGTATAAATTACATAATCAGTGGTTGCTCTTAGTGGTGGACAAAACAATTGGAACATCTCTCAACAAACTACCATGTGTGTCCTGACCAGAAAAAAATATGACAGAGAAAAATCAGGAGGTAACAAAACTGGTTGTGTAAAAATGTCAGGATGTATTTCAGTACACCAATCATAGTGCACTCTTGACAGAGATCTAGTCTGGGACCTCTTTCTAGAATTGCTTGTCATGTAACAGCTGGGCATAGAATAAATGTTTTAAATTTTCCTGAAATGGTTCATCAAGTTACCAAGATTTATGTCCTTCAATTTCATTAAAAAGAAACTTCTAATGCTAATAATTAAAAAAGAGGAAATTAAGGAGAGTTGGCACTTTCAGACTGCTGCAAAACATCATATTGTCGGCACCATGGATGTCACTAGAAATCTTAAAATTCAGAGGGAACTATAACAGGAAAATTTAGTTCTTCCAGATCACTACTTGCAGGAGAAACATGTCAATAAATGTAGAATGCAGTATTTGCTCAATGGCAATTTCTAATGAATGCTCAAAAGCTGTGAAAAACTGTTGCCTGTTTCTCTTTGTAGGCAAAGTTTCTTCTCTCCTGTACCAGAGTTTTCCTGTGAAAAAGGAGTTGGTTAGCCTTTCTTTATTTCTCAAAAAAACCCAGGAACACAATTTCCTGGCTTTAGTATTATGTGACAGCAACAGAGATGCAGAAGTTCTTAGCTACAATACTGATGGTGGAATATTCATTACGAAAAATAGGCAGGTATGAGTTTTTTCTTTAACAAAATCTCTTTATTCTCTGAGTAGCTGAAAATGCAAAGTATAACAAAAATACCTTGGTTTAGTTTGGTTATTTGGCATTTATTGCATAAATGTATATCACTGAGGTTTAAAAAGCTGGTACTATCTCAATCATTTGCTATTTCTGCCGTGGTTTTGGTGCTGTTAGATAACTGCTCACCAGAAATAAAAATAAAACATCCCAACTGCTTTGTTGAGAATACATTGTATAAATTATATTTGGCTTTTTCTTGTCTTCTGACCAGAGTTTCTGGTAGTGATAGATTTCTTTAAAATCCTAAATAATGTTTCTTGCATTACAGACCGTTTCCCTGCAAGCAGCAGAATTCTTGTGGTGGCTTGTGGAATATTTGTGGAATCCCCTTTAAATAGAGTTGTTGGAAAGGTGATCACTTGAACGCTTTTTTTGCTCCATTCTGATGGCAGCATTGAAAGAAAACAGAGTTGAAAATTTCAGAGGGCACTGACAAGCAAGAGAGTGAAAGTCTTGTGTATACATGGACATATATGTAAGTATACATGTATTCATATTTATGTAAATATTATACATATATATTACATAATATATTCATATATTTATGTAAATATTATACATATTATAAATATTATGCATATTATAAATATTATACATATATAAACAGCAAAACATAGAGATGGGCAACTGCACCCTGTGGTAGTGCACCAGCAAAGCCTAATCATTGACTTGGTACCATAAATACCAGCTTCAATGAGACTGTGAGAGCTTCAGTTTTCAGTTGTTCTACAGAACAACTCAAATTCTCCAAAAAATTCAGAGTACTTAAGATTCTTAAACATAGTAAAACTCATGTCTCTGCCGTTCCTTATTTTGTCCTATTTAGTGTGAAAATGCAGGCATGCTATCACAGTCTTTGCTCTCATCTTCAATTTGATGTGAAATTGCATCTGGAAAACTTTTTTTATAATGTTTTTGGTGGTATTTGTAGTTAAACGAGAAAAATCGGGTACCGTTTGATTAATGATTTCATGATTCATTTTGTGGATAAAAAAGGACTTGAGGACCTGCAGAGGTCTTTTTTTTTCTTGTGCATTTACATGTCAGTACATTTCTGATAAAAGCTACAAATAAAAATATTTTCCAGACAGACTTTTGTTTGGAATATTTTTACTTCTAACGCAGAAGATAATAGTTAATTTACAGCTTTACACTGAGGTGGGGGAGATCTTGTCAAGGATTGCAGGGAAAGCATGACTGTGCTTACAACATGTCTTCCAGCAACCCCAGTCCTCCTTATGAATGGGAACAGTCACATAAAGTGTGATATGAGGCAGATTAGCTGCATCTCAGTGTTTTCTGGCAGCACACTGTGTTCATGTCATGTTCTTGAATTTCATTTGCAGATAAGCTCTGTGAGTAATTGTAGCATGCAGCTTAAAATTGTAATTTACTTTTGACTTATGGAAACAGAGGAAATTAGATTGAGAGACTCTTTCAAATAACATTGTATGTTATTTAACTTTTGAGTACACGGTTTTCAACAAACAAAGCTTTTCCTCCACAGCTTCTCTTTAAATCTTTTCAGTCTCCAAAAGACTGTAGTTGAAGGTAAGAAGAATAAATTGGTCACCAACGAGCTCTTGAATGAGTGGGTTTTCCCTTAATATGGTAAGTCTTAATGGTCTTGCAAGCCTGGATGTTATTAATGTTATACATTATTCTAATGGTCTGAATGCCATTAATATTCTACATTAAGCATCAGTAATTACTATTCAAGTGATATTTAACCTAAAAGCAACATATAAGTACTTTCCACCATCCCACGTTTCTCTCACACGTCTCTGTCACATGTAAGAAGTGATTAGAAAATGGATTATATGATTTCCTAATTGCTCCTTAAAGAACATTTCAAAACCCTTGTGATATATCATAAGCAGAGCATTCCCTTTGAATGTTGTAAAGTTCATTTTTCTGCTTAAGGAAGAATTTACAGATTTAACAAAAGATACTCAGTTTTCACAGGGGTGTCATAAACCAGGGTGATGCTATTCTGCACTCCTGAGAAAATTTTAGGATGTCTTCAGTCAACCTATGTGTAAGGAAATCCTCCAAAAAAACTGATCTCATGCCTTAATAAAAGTTGTCTATCAACCTGGCTCCTCTGGAGAACTAGAAGTATTATGAAACTGTGGAAATAGGAATCTACTGAAAAATAATCTCAAATTTTTGGGTGGTTTTTGTTTTGAAAGGTTTTTTTTGTGAAGTTTGTTTTTTTTTTTTTTGTGGGGGGGGTGGGAAGGAGGAGAGGGTTTGGTTTGGTTTAGTTCTGGTTTTTAGGAAATCTCAATTATAAATACTAAAATTGGCCAGAGATTCCATCTTGGAAGTTCCCTTTCTCACTTCATCCTAAAAGTAGTCTGCCTAGAAGACATCTCCTCCTCCTGCATCTTGTAAATGATTCTTCAATGAATTCATATTTGTTCAGAGCTATGAAAGATAACTATCTCACATTACATCTACAGTTAGTAGCTTTCTCAGTCACAGCAACATTAAAAAAACATAAGGGTCATGATTGGAAATTGCCCACTTAACGATGTTAAGAGCTGTAATTTCGCATCATTATAAAGAACTGTTAGGGCAGAGTTGTTTTGCAAGCAGCTAGTTTCCTCTCTGATGGATTTGCTTTGTTTGGGGAAATAAAAGTTATCTTTGCATATAACTTGTGGAGAGATGAATCACTGCATATATCCCCTCTTGTAGAAAGCAAATGAATATTGTGAAGGCATTTTATTGCATTATTGCTACTCTGTATCATCCCCACCATCTCACAAATATCATTAAAACTGAAGATCAGTCATAATGTGTTTGAGACTTATCATAAAGAGGAGTTATGCCTGTATATTTGCCGTGCTCGAGCAGCAGGCTAGCCCCTCTGGAACGTGAGTATTTACCAACAAATCCACCTTGCTGGCAGTGAGCATTGCAATCAATTAGCCCTGCGTTCGCTTCTTGGCTGCTCTTCAAACTAAAACTGCTTCTCAGAAAACTTAGTTTGGTGAGATGGACTTGCAGGAGCTACCTCTTTCCTGACGTGTGCTTTTGTTTGTCACAGGGAAAGACTTGGATAAACACAATGCCTACAGGCTTTGGCAGAAGAGAGAGTGAGAGAACACTTTATTTACCTTGATACTGGTGTTTGAGCAACGCTCTGATACATAACACTGAAGCCATCAGGTGAACCTGAGGGAAGCTGAACTTTTGTTTTGAAGGCCTCTGAAAGTGTCCTTTCAAGGTTTTTTCAGCTAAACTCATACTACCCTATGGGCTTAGTCCCAAAACTCACTGGCAGGACTTCACACCTATGAATTCGGGGGGCTCTTTCTCCGAGACTGCTTTAGTGATTCAAGTTGAGATGCTCAGAGATCACTGTATGTGTAGTCATTTTACTCCAGGGCCACTTTCAAGGGACCACAGTTGGCAGAAGGTCCTTTGTTTGAACTCGAAGTCACACATGTATAAACTTATTATTAATGTCCCTATATATCTTACATTTTTAAATATACTTAAGGTTTTCTGTTGCAAAACACCTTCCCTGGCATGTTTCCTTTCCTGGGTCCTGCCACTGTGTCCTCTTTAGGTGTTCTGTCCTGGTTCAGTCTTGCACATCCTATTAAAAGATCAGTGGACCTCGTACCTGCAGCTTCTCAGCAAAAGGGGCAAAATGCAAAGCAATGAGACAGAAAAATAACAGAAAAATACATGCTACCTCTATATGACATTTTTCCTTTGCATCCATCTTATAGTACAGGACTAGTGCTTCCCAAGTACCTGATTCCACCAAGCACGACATTCGATACTTTAAATTAAAAAACCATGCATTCATACCTGTGTGTTTTGTAAATCACATCAGAGTAAGTTATTCCTGAATGAATGCTATGAAATAATTTTCATTATCTATTTACATGAAGACAACAAAAAATTCTTGAGAAATTATCCATAAAGACACTTAAAAATTTTTAAAATTATCCAACTAAAACCTTATAGAATACAGGAAAGATCTGTGAGTTAAAGGTAATTTTGAGAAATCTTTTATCAATCTTGAAAATTTTCTTTCATAAATAAGACATATTCCAAGAGCTAGTGTGTTCTACAGTTGCAGTAGAGATGCAAAGATAAGAAACTCTTTGCATTCCTTTGTGTTAATTCCTTTATTGTGTGTGTGCTACATGCTTGTTCCAAGGTTGTGAATTATTAAAAAAAAACAACTAAGCATCTCTGTGGTCAAAAGACACGATAAAAGTGATCTTGGTTTAGTGTTTTGTGTTTTTTGTTCATTTTCATGGAGTTTATTTGCTTGGATTTTTGTTTGGTTTGGGGTGTTTTTGGTTTGGTTGTTTTTTGTTTTGTTTCCAAAGGAAATTTCATTAGGAAAAGGTAAAAATCATGATTTAGGGGAATTTTGCTGGTCAAAATGAGAAAGAAAAGATGCCAAGCCCGAATCAGAACCTTCCCTACCCAAATCAGATTTCTGCCTCCTAACTACAGAGTATCTTTCCATGTGGGAGATGTAGCTCTCACATGAAATAACATTTTCTCTCTTGGAATAGAGTCTTACATTACTGCTGACCAAAATTTTTCTTCCAGATCTTGCTGTGCTGAGTGAAGACATCAGACCTGCCCACCATGGTTTATCATTTCTCCCTGCTACAGGTTAGTGTCTTTATCAGCTAACAGCCTCACTGAAACATTTTCAGGCCCAGGCCAAGCAAGACGCTTTAGAGTTGCAAACTTATTCTATTTAAACTTATCTTTAATCATTTTGACTGACATTACTTTGGAAGCATCAGTACAAGCGGCTGAGTAGGAGGTTGGGAGGGGTTGGTAGGATTGAGTAAGAAGATGGCAACACTGGATCATCTTCAGCTGTGAATTTATAGTCCTATTCTGGGAAGCAGCTAAGTTTTTGTATGGATGATTCTGTATCACCTCCAGTACAAGGGTGAGTAGCAGTGTGTGGTCCTTTGTATTTGCCTTAAAGTAGGTTATAGGGTGCCTACATTTTCTTTAAAAATTCTGCACTTATTTACATTGAAATGAAACCCCACATTTGAAGACCACTGGTTAGGAGGGGTAGAAAAAATGACATTAAACTACTAGTCTCACTACAAAACAGAATACCTAAGAAAGAAGAAATACAGTAACATTTGTTTAATTTCCGACCTGAAACATAAACATAGTTACTGTCCTGTATTATCAGGGGAATCTTATAATGTGATACATCAAGCTGGGTAGCTGTTCCAAAATTGAATTTTTCCTTAGCTTTAACAATATATTTGTCCAATAAACATTGCCAAAACTTTAATTAAAGCAAATAACATGGATAATAGGTTAACAGATACAGAACCTTTAGTAAGTGGCTTAACTTTGTTATTGCTTGTAGGGACTTAGGAGGCAGTGAAAGTGATTCATTACAATGGGAAACCTCCCAGAAAGAGAGCTCATGTGTATGATGCAAATAATAGCTACAAAACTGGAAGTTTTTCTTTTAGAAATATATTTTAAGGCGCAAATAAACCAACTAAAGTGGAGGGTTTTTTCTCTTATTAAACACTGTAACAAAAAGACCAAAGGAAACACTTCCTCTAGGTGGAAGTAGAATCAGACAGCTTCATTCCCTGAAAAGAGTGCATAAATTTCTGGTAGAAAAGAGATTATTATGGACAAAAAAAACAACAAAAAACAAAGAACAACATCCTTACAAACATATCTGCTCAAAGAACTATTCCTTATGCTTGTTCTGTGCAGATGTGTCCATCTTTCAGGATCATTCTGTATTGTAAATCCGATAAGTGACCTAAAGCAACAATGCTGAACATTTCTTTTGTGGTCGTGGTAACACTTTGACAGTGTTAAACCAATTGTGGTAAAGTAAAAAAAAAAAAAAAAATTCTACTTGTTTCCTTTTTTTGAAGGGAGAGAAAAGATTAAAGGACCTGGGCTTTTTATAACAATGTTCAGGACAAATAATCTCACCTAACCTTGCAGTTATTGTTGTGGGAGCAATAAATTTGTCTCTTTCCACTCTTTTAAGGGCTCATGTGTTATCCATGAAAGTCAGTGGAAGGTTATCAAGACTTACAGGAATAATTTACCACAGCTAAACATCTGGTTTGTCTTCAGAGATATTTAAGTAATCAGTCATCTTTGAGTTTTGTGATATGTCATATAATACAAAAAGTAAATTAATAAGAATTATTTAAGTATGGAATTTTTTCTTTTTAAAGTTATATATAAATATGTTTTAAATTTTTACATAATAATTTGGCCTGCAGTTTTTTCGTTGGTGTGAAGAGAGGGTCTTCTGTGTTATTTTTAAATTATTACATAAGACGAATCATGTAAGGGATTATTTTTATGACGAAATATAGGTGTATAGTATATGATCTTAAGGTTTGTATGAAAATGACAACAAGTATTATTATAAAGTTTTAATTATTTTTACAGTATTTTCTGGTAAAACATTGTCTCCTTTACACTTCTTAAATAACAAGGAATTTTTCCAGAAATAAAAAAATTAAATTAGAGTGTTGTTAGAGCATTGACCGTGGAAGCCATGCAGACACTGGATTATTTAATGCAAAAATCTGTACTTTGAATGCTGAGCAATGTAGTGATTTCATTATTTCCCATCATTTAAAGTACTTCAAGACAATGACATTTGCAGTGTAAGTTACTGAGAAGAAAAAACAGACAAGACCATTTATAACTCTACTCACATTTAAAGAATTAATCTTGATGTTTCTAACTTTTTAGAGGTAAAGATGACAACATATATGCAAACAGACTTTAACCTATTATCGTAACTTTTTATGAGAAATTACATTTAATGGTGCTCCAGGAAATGTTCATTCTGTGAGTAACATAATGGCCCACAATTCCCTCCCTAATATTCCAGCCCATCTAGTGGAGAAGTTTCTGCCTCCTATTGAAGTTATTGGGGTTTTCAGAATAAGTTCTTTGGTGACAGAAATCCTCAGACAGAAGTTTAGTCAAATATGCAAAATAAGTATTAAGACTAGCAATTGATTGTCTATATTATTGCCTTGATTTGCTGAATTAACACATTTGTGTGAATTTAGAGACTTTGGATGGATTTTAGATCAGGCGCTCTGCAATCAAGTGAGCAAAAATTTGGTAACATAGGCTAGAGACAGGCACGGTTACATAAAGGCAATAAATATAACTTTGCAAATGTGCCTCAAGTCTTCCCTAATATACTCTACTGTAGCATTCCAAATGCATATTATGTTGTGTTCTCCTAATTTTATGACTACTGTGAAGCAATTTCTTTTAAGTAATCATTATTTATAAGTAAAGGAGATCAGGGCAAGCCTTTCATAACTCTTTGTCTGGTGGCTTACTCTACCAAAATGCTACCTAAAACATAAGGCTGGAAGATGAGTGTTTTCTTAATATTACATTGCTGAAATATACCTTATATTTGGTGTTTGAGCCATGGTTAGCCTTAAAAATTCTGTAGGGTGGGGTTTTTCTCCCCTTTAATTAATGTATTTGGGGCTGTAAATGCATTTACGAGACCTGATACATACATATAACTCTTTCTTTAATGAAGAAATAAGTGTGTATCACTGTATTTTCCCATTACTTCTGTAAAGAGGCACTCCATTTTTTTTTTTTTCAATTTCTCAGTCAGTAAAAATGGGAGAAAAAAACTAAACTGGATGATCTAGCAGGTGATGCAGGAATCTGTTATTTTAGTTGTATACACGTTGGTGTGTGTATAAATTGGATCTATGAAAAAAAAAAGAAAAAAAAAAGAAAGCACAACCAAAAAAAAATCCACCAGTAAGCTAAAATTCTTGTGTCTCTTTAGGGGAAAAAAACCCCAATAATTGATCTGAGGAACATCAATCTCTCAAGTTATTCTATTCTTTATTTTCCTAATTATAGTAGCTAGGGACTAGAAGTGGTATTATATAATGAAATTAGATGTAAGGTAAGCTTTTGGATTTAGGAATTGCCTGGTTTAACAAAAATCAAAAATAATAGAAGCCAAAATTCTCATAAATTAAGTATATGCAAGGCAGTGGGTCTTCCCTTTTTCAACTGATTTGCAGTCAAAGAAATGAACAAAAAAATCACTTTTGTTCTATGGCATTTTTTCAGGCTACACTTAGAGAGATATTTTCCGCTTAGAAACTGAACTTCTTCCTCAAACACAACAAAAAATTCTACTTTGACCTGTTGGGATTTGATCCCCAGCCCCTTCAGTTATATAATCCCAAGCAAGCATTTTTTAACAAAAACGTAACATTTTTGCTCGCTCTTTTTCAGCAGATGTTAATGCCTGCAGTCTGGGAATAGTATTTGTTCTTCTATGACACCTTTGAACTGACAAGTCCAAACTCCTCTTAAACTGCAGAAAAAATTTTGCAAAGCAGAGAAGGTATGTAACTTCACTTTGAACCGGTGCTGAGCAGCAGTTATTTAATTAAGGCACTGAAGTAGAATACCATATTCAGTTTGAAACTTGGCTGTGAATATGGCTAGACAGACTCCAAGTATGAAGTTTGGAGACACAAGCAGTCTCTAGGCTGAGAAACTCATAAAGAAATAAGGGGATTCTATGCCTCAATTTTGGGATCTCTGAGGTATATTAAAAGAACTTGACTTTTAGAAGACTGGCAACTAGAATCCTCTGCAAGAAATCAGATCCCATTATGGCTTTTCACACAGAGCATGGAAAATTAAGGCATCCAGATTTCATAATTACATGTGAAGATTTTTATCAGTGTCCTTGGTCTGATGAAAAGCCAGATGGTATCAGTAGGTGAGTTGGCAGACTTCAAACCCTCGGAAAAAAATACAGGCATAAAGAAGTCATACAGGAACTTCAAAAGAAACACATCAAACATGGAAATTATGAACAGTTAAATAATTCTACAAATTGTATAATCTTAACTACTGTCATAGCTCCTTCAAAAGATGATATCCTCATATAGCCCCCCCAAACCTGTCTAGAAGAAAAACTCAGTGCTAGAACAGGGATGTCTATGGATTCAGTGTATGGTCTCTAGCACTGTGGATTTTTCCCTTTATGTACCAGCATATTCCAGTTTATTTGGCTTGAAGAGTGGTTCCCCCATTAATAACTGATTTTAGAAAAGTCTGCTATTTCAGCTGATAGCTGCCGTTTAGATACAAGATTGAAGTTACAGCAGTATGCTAATACACAAAAATACATAAATTAGAGAAGTGTTCTGATTACCTATAATTTCCATTCGTGTTATCTAAAGAGAAAAAAATGAATACATCCTTCCATTCTGAATAAGTATTTCTGGTTTAGAGAAGGGTGACCAGTCTTCCAAGCCTATATTTAGGGAATGCATTTGTACCAAGGTGCAGACAGTTCTGGAAATTTGCTTAAGTAACAAGTTTCACAAGTAATGTTTGTAAGCATTGCTTAGATGTTTAGGGGGTTTTCTGTATCTTTCTCTTCAAAGATATTGCCTGAATATTTGAACTTTAGCTTCAAAAATTTTAAGAAAAAATATTGTTTAAAAATAATAGCAATAATATGGGACAGTTTTCAAATGCTGGCTGGTACAAAGGAAATGCCTGCAAATGAAGATCACTTGAACGTGTGTGAGGAGAGGAACTCTAGTTATGGAAGTACAATTGAATGACATTTACACAAGCCAGTCAAATAAAAAAATGAAATTGCAGCAGATAAAGCCTATCATTATGATTCACTTAGAAGTTCTGTGCAGTGTCATCATTTTGTTACTATCTGAATCCCACATTTTCTGTTTGTGCAGTTAGACAAATATGGAACTGACCTTTAGCTCTGGAGCAACTTTCCCCCAACTATGCAAAGTGGTGTTGCAGGTTCTCTCCCCTCTTCCATACAAACCCAAGATTTTATAGGAGACAGAACTGCCTTTTGTGGTTAGTTTATATACTCTGGGTTTTTTAAAATCTTTCCTTACAAAGGAATATTCATGGAATATTTCTATCTTTTCAAGGCTAAAAATAATATAAAATTAAGCCAGCAAAGGTGCGTGATTTGGCTTCAATCAGGCAAGCATAAATTCAGGAGGTACTAATGATCTACCTGAATATACCATATTGATGCATACTTCACATTTTTGTGGCATTCTTAGCAGTATAACAACTCTGTGCACATGCATTATTTGTGAATATAAAATAAATAAAATTTAGAGGGAGATTTTGCTCATGTGAATAGATATACTCCTTTTATTAATGGCTACGTTGTGATGTATTGTAGATACCTATCTTGTATTGTTACAGAAAGTGCACTTTCAGCTTCTAAATCTTAAATTAAACTGCCATAGACTAATAAAAAAAAGAAATAAAGTCTACTGAAATAAATTGCCTCTGAAATAGATTTAAACTTTGTGAGAATTATCAGCCTCTTACATCTAGTGTGGAAGGCAAAATATGAAGGAACTATTAAATTCATATCTCAGCGATTACAAAGCAGTATTTCTATATCTGTGGTACATGAGATTACAGCAGTCTGTAAAACCAAGGAATCTCTAATGATAACTAAGGGAATTAGCAAACAGATTAGGGACTAGATTGCTTACCAGAGGGGCTTCATACATGTTCCCCCAAGTCCTCACTGGAACCAAGGCTGGCAGGAGCTGGTCTTCAAGAAATACAACAGATAAACTCAGCATATATCAGGTGTAGGTGTGTTTGAAAGTCCATAGAAAGGTAGGAAGGAAAGGTAGGAAGGAGGTAGGAAGAAAACCATGTAGGCTGACAATCTCCTAGGCAGGCTGACTAAACCTCAAAGTGGAAACTAATGCAAAATAATGACAAAAAACCATAGAAACAGTGTTTTGTACCAGGTTTATTTAGAAAATATGCATTCCAAGAGAAAAATAGAAACAAATAATTTATATGTGGAAAATCTACTAAATATGAGAATAGCCTTTTAAAAGAGAACTGCCAAATTCCTGAAGGACTAGAAAACAAGTGCATAGGATTCTAATGAGATGTGGAAAAAATTCAACATCATAAAAAGACAATATTAAAGTAAGACTTTATTATTCCAAGACTTGTCCTGGAAGCACAGTAAGCTGCAATACATTTACACTGAATATATGATCCTTGGCAAAATCTAAACCAGTGTTCCTCTCCACCTCTACTTATATTGCTGATGCTCAGCTGGCAGTCTCTCAGCCCAACTAATACATATGTGGGAAGAGAAGTGAACAAACATTAGATACTCCTTAATCACAAATTAATGGCCTATAACAGACAGGTCCAAACTGGAGACATGGATATGAAGAGTAGACTGTTCAGTGGATAAGGAATTGGCTGCATGGACTCAACCACAGATTTCTGGTCAAAGGCTCCAGGTGGAGGCAGGTGGTGAGTGCTGTTCCTCAGAGATCTTAGAGAAGCCTTCCAGTGCCTGCAGGCACTTTATAAAGAAGATGGAGAGTGACTTTTTTACATAAAAATGTAGTGTCAGGACAAGGGGGAACAGTTTTAAACTACAAGAGGAGATATTCAGAACATGTTAAGAAGAAATTCGTTACTGTGAGGGTGGTGAGGACCCTTCCAACCCAAACCATTCTATTATTTTATAATTGTTTCAGAATGCATGGGTTTTTATTTGCCTGTAATTTCTCAGAATAACAGCAATCTGAGCTGCAAACATAATTTCTAACAACAACAACAGCAACAACAAAGGGTGTTGTCTCCTAACTCATTGGTTCAGAACTCTGTTTTGCTTGAACCATGACATGGCGAAATAAACTGAAAAAATTAGGCTTATAAGCAGATCCTTGGTGCCATAATCCAGGTTTTTAATAGGTAAAAGAATTACAATTCATCTGCTTTGCAGTAGAAGATGATTGCTATTGCTGAGAAAAAACACGCAGATCTCCTTTTGATCATAGTACCTGTTATCTGTTACACATTCCTTTTATAAAAAGACAATACAAAGAAAAATTCAAACCTCTTTTGAGATTCACAGAGTGGAAAGGCAGCAGCATTTATATTTTCAGGCATAGTTACCAGGGCAGATACAAAATCCTCCACTAAATTGTGCTTGTGCCATAGCATTTGCAAGTGCACCTCCTATCTTTTCATTATTATCTTTGCTGGAAGTGCAAGTGTTGCAAATATAATTGCCATAATTAATTCAACAGTGTTAAATAAGCACATAAACATTTTTAAATATTATATGAATAGTTATCTCATCCTTTCTGTTATTTTTATAATATCTATCAGTATTATCAGTATTTCTAAATAACTTATAATAGTATAAATATATAAACCTAGTACTTTTATCTTAGAAGTGGGAGCTTTTATTAATTCCCTTTCCTACCTCCTTTTTTTATCACTGTTTTTCTGAATTAAGAAGTTGGGTTGGCAAAGGTACAATTAGAAAGTGGTAAAGGCTGCAACCTGAGGTCCAGTGCTGGAACACATGGGCATTTACTCAAACATCTGTGGCAGGAATACTCAGATGTAACACTGATGTTACTCCCATTTCAGAAAGTCTGACCATGAACTGAAGTGTTTGCCTGTGGATTTAATGCTCATTAAATGCTAATGACATCTCATGGTCATTCAGGTTATGTCTAGACTAAAAACTAAAAACAAGTTGCATTGCCATCGAGGTGCAAAACCAGTTCTTCTTGCAGACAGAAAGGCCTAAAAGCTGAAGGTATAATAGTATAATATAACTGGACTTTGAAGTTCCACCCAGATTCAGAGGAGATGAGTTTTGTAAGGGCTTCTGTAAGTCTTCTCATAAAAAGAAAAGAAAAAAAAAAAATTTAAAAAGCCTGTTTAATTTGCTGTGGGAGCAAAAATTAAGAAGAAAAAATGGCTCTTCTCACTTGTTGATTTTTTTTCCAGGCCGAAGAGTTAAAGCAGATAATTCAGGCTGGTTAAAAATTCATTTACATATAATTACCTTGAACAACTCTGTTCTCAGTGGTGCAAGGTTGTTATCTGGCATATGTGAAATGAAATTCAAATCCCTGATCTGTCCAACTTATCATACACTGAAAAACTGTACTCTAAATTTAAACACTTTCAACTGAACCATTGCATAATTGAGTTTGTAGGGGTCCACTGGAGGTCATATTTTTTAATCCCCCTCCACAGAGCACAGCCAACTTCAAATTTAGATCCAACACTGAAGTTAGAGAGAGTGGCCAAAGCCTTGTCCAGTTGAGTTGTGAAAACCTCCAAGGGTGGTGATTCTCTGGCCAGAGGAAAGTGGCTACAGGAAAAGCCACTCTAAGCTGTTTGTTTTAATCTTTACTCTGTAAGACTTTTTTTTTCCCAAGCAATAGCTAGCAGCTCTTGCCCAGCCTCCCAGAACAACGTTATCCAGATCCAGACTATTTGGGATTCAAAAAGAGTTTTACAAAGGATACCATTTGTCTGAGCTTTTTCAGACTCCAGAAATCAATTGAACTGAATCTTTGGTGTATTCTGTGCACATTAGTTCAGAAAAGCATATGTTGCAGAAAGCTTAGTATATGCAAGTGTGTTATGAATACATTTTTAAGCTATCTTATTTATTTAGGTTTTTAATCACAAGATTACTCAGGAGGAATCCTGCATTTTCTCACCACTTTTGCTCACAGACAAAGAATAGAACCATGGCATTTATGTGTACTAGAAAAAATGAAGCCTGAGGAAATGGCCTCTAGTCAGTAGTTTGAAAGTAAATTGAGAGTAAAGACTACTTTGAAGCAAAAGTATTAAGTAATGACCCATCCCTGAAGATACAGAAGGTATAACTAAGTGAATATAGGATAAGTAATAATGGAGGTCATGTTGTCAAATTAAAGTCTTAAAGCACTTACTTTTCCATATTGGCTCTATTACCAGTTATATACATTTAGGGCTGAAGAAAGTGGGTCTGCACCTTTATTTTCCTTCCCTTGTGACTCCATGGGCTATGCCAGCACCTGTGGGTAATCTGTCTGTATTGCCTATTAGTGAGGAAAATGGACAAAATCAAACAAACTGTGACACGTGACATGTAACTCACAGATATTCCATGCACTGCAGCCTCCATACTGTATTTTATGCTGACAGCTTATGTAGACATCTTGTTACCTGTATATGATGGCAATAAATCCTGTGAATTGAAATAGATTTGAATTAATGTTTTCCAGTTGTTTCCACCACAAGCTGAGGGATTACACTCGTGCAAAATCATTCAGCTATAACATGGATAAATATCTATGTTACATTGCATATGTGTGTGTATTAGTGCTGAAAGTAGAGGAAAAATGGGAACAGAGACCATTGGTCAACACCTAAATTATGTTTTAAGAAATCTACTCTATTTTCTTCCATCCAATTCACTTTTTCTGTCAGAATCCTTAATGTTTCCTTTCAAGGGGACACAGAGTAAGACAGATGCCCAGAATATATGGATGAAAGAACTGGTTTCATAAGCAGCAAGAGCCTAGAAACACTTCTTGAATTTTCTCTTTCATTCCTGCAGTTGTGAATCCATTTGTAAACACAGCTGTCTGTCAAAACTGTATCCTCTTTAGTCTACTCCTCAGGTTGGAGGCATTAAGCAGCTCGGTGTTTAAAACTGTCTAGATACTAGGACCTTTCTAGCTAATACCATACCTAATGTTTGTCACTGTTTTGGATTTACCTTCAGAGTTGCATGGAAGAAAAGGTGGGATCATGTGAAAGTTGTAATGTGAAAGACATGTATTTTCTTACATAATTTTTAATCCAGCCTTTATTCTGTTTGGGGTTTGGTTGATTTGGTTTGGGGGTTTTGGTTTTTTTTGTTTTGTGTTGTTGTTTGGGGTTGTTTTTTGTTGTTGTACTGTTCGGTAAGGTCTGGGATTTTTTTGTTTGTTTGGGGGGGGTTGAGCGTGTGTTTTAGTTTTTTGTTTGTGTGTTTTCTCTAACAAAAGGTATTAAGTGCTGATATATGTGAAAGGGGGGGGGGGTAGGGGCTGTGGAACTCACACAGGTCACCAAAAGAACTTTTATGGGCACATATTGTGAACTGAGGGGCCCCTCAAATAGACAAAATGAAACCATCTGCATTTTGTAGAGAAATTAAAGCAGGCAGAAGCCTCTGGAAGAATAATACCTCTTAAAGGAAAAGTCACTCTAAGCTGTTTAATTTAATCTTTGTTCCCCAGGAAGTACAAAGGATACAAAGGATAGCTGGCAGCTCTGTCCATAAACCTTCACGTTAACTTGGAAATTCTCTCTCCATGTCTTTCAGAAAAAATTTGTTCAGTTAATTAGTTCCATTACTGTCTAAAGGGTCGCGTAGCTTGAGCAGAATGCGAAGCTCACTACCACAACAGCTGACACTGTCAAATTACCGTGCAGCCAGGTTGATATAACATCATCACACAGCAATCATGAAACTTATTTTGGTACAACAGGAGGAGGATTGGTAGTCAGTTGTTCATCAAAACCAAAGTTTTTGCGAGTCATTGGATACAATTTGTCAGAAGTGGCACAGTTAAAACATGGTTGAATTATATAATGCATTGTATTAGACCTAAGAGTGCTAATGGAAAAAAACCCCAAACAAATAAAGAAAAAAAAAGACCTATCTTAAAAGAAAGTCCGTTAGGAATACACAGACTTGCATACATTTAGCTCAAGTTTCTTTCTCTTTTTTTTCTTACATTAAAAGAGAAAATTAATTTTTCATATCTCAAGGTGTCTCATGCAAGGTTAAGGTGTGGCAGGGTCCTGGTATAACTTTTAACTTGAACTCACTAACATGTCTAACTCTTTAATCTCTTACTGTCAGTGAGTACCCATTGAAATTTACTGTACTATAGCGTAGGTTACAGATCTCCATATATCAAAACCATAGTTTATTGTCAGAGGCTGATAATCTTAGTTTTTTTGTAATTTTATTTCATTCTTAACACAATATTTATGCATCAAGAGAGTAGAGTTCCACTTAGCCCACACAGTACACCTTTGGGATTGTTCCAGGTGGTGATGACTACAAAATTCCTCCACAATGACTACCAGCAGGGTCTTCAAAGGCTCTTTCTTCTGGGAAAAGTGTGTTTCTTGCACTGTTTGTAAGCATTAGTACTGTATATATTGATTTTATTAGCAAGGTGTTATTCTCAACCAAGAATCAAGATCTTAAATTAAGCTGACCTAGCCTTATGTAAAACTAGAGAGAAAGAATAGTTTCTACCGTCCTGTAAATTGATTTTCAAAGCATTTTTAAAAACATGTTTTCTACCTGAATTTTTAGTGAATTTTCAAAGGAACACCTTTTTTTTTTTTTTTTTTTTTTTTTTCTCATTTCTTGATTCAAACCGATTATTGCAATGTTAATGTGGTAAAGAGCTAAATTTTTATTAAGCTTAATGTTATAGTCACTTGGCCAATTCAGGAACTAAATTAATCTTTTGATAAAAATTCAAACACACAAATTGAGTTAGTGCTAAGGTACACTGGAATTCTAAAAAAAACCCTACATGAGCTTTACACAATTCACAGAAAATCCAAGGGTCAATTTAAGATGAAATTTTGTTGCTAGGAGACGAGAACTGCAAGAAACCCTAATAATGTTTCTTCATTTTAAATAGTAAATGGGTTAAGAAATAATAACCATAGATTAATAAGAAATAAACCCAGGGAAGTCAGTGGGTGTCTTAGCGCGAATGTATGGAAAATTCTGTGCAAACATAAAACATTTGGATCAAAGTCTTTTTAATGCTTACAGCACATGCATATATAAGTAAATAAAAAGTAAATAGTAGATCCATCCCCATGTATTAAATCTCTATTTTGGTTTATATTATACCTGGTATTAAAATCTGCAAAATTATTATGGAAATTTTAGTACATCTGGTACACTAAATTGATTACAGTTTAATATAAAATATAATAAAAAATGAGAAGAAAACAAATATGATGTTGCCCATTATAAACCTGGAAATATAGAACTAAATTTTAAGTACCAAAGGTAAGGATTCATCAGAAAGGTTAATTGTCTATACAGTGGTCAATATTTCACAGCAACTGAGAAAGACAGCTGGAAGGAGAAGAGATAATGTTAAATTGCCTCAGAGAAATGTTATTGTTTCATGTCTTGATATTGTTTTGCTCCCATCTTGTTCCCTTTAAGCCCATCCAAAACTCTTCCAAAAAGCATTAGATTTTTAGTACAAATTTCTTCTCAACCTCTTTTTTCACTGTCTCTAAAATTTGTCTCTGTTTTAGAAGTGTATCTAAGATGAACTTTAGTATCTATCAAATTCTTCTGTTCAAATCCACCTTTTCAGCACTAGGTCTTAGCTCTCATTCCTCCATTTTTCTGCTGCTTTGGCCTCCAAGAGGCAAGTAGAGAGAATTCTCCTTAAGAAAATGTTGGCAAATTATGAGTCCACAATCTAAAACTTTTGATTCTTTCTATGGGAGATTCTTAATAGTAAATAGAGAGATAAATCAGAAATGGACACAAAAAATAGAAGTTCCTTACTTATGTAATAGATTTCAGTGTGGCTATCTTCTGACAGACATTTGTGCAAATTTTTTCCAATAAATTATTAGTTTGTGGGGCTGAAGGAGTTACACAATAGTTTGAATATATGGCATGATCTTAATACTGTGATCCTGGGTGGAAAATTTTTTAACCTTTTGGTAACTGGTATTTTTTTTTATGTTTTTCCCCAAAAAATTATTCAGAGTTGTATGAGTTACACACTGCATCACACAGCTCCAGCTGTAGAGAAGGGAAGTTCCAGTCCCAGAAGTTATTCAGATTACGAAGTTTGGGATTAAATGCTTGAATCAGAAAAGACGGAGAAGATTTGAACTTGAGTCTTTCAAGTCCCTGAAGAGCATGTCGTCAATCAGTTTATCAGGTATTCAGTAGCAGCTCTTGCTGAAGAATTTTATTTTGCTGTTGGGAAACCTGGAAGAGTCTCTGGCCTATCCTTGTATTAGTGAGAATTTTGAGGAGGACGGGTGGGGAAGAGATATTCGGTGCAGTGGTGAGTTGAGGGAATTTCTTCCTTGTCTTGTAGTTTGAGAAAGCTCCAATTTCTTCCCAGGATTGCAGAGCTTAGAGGGCAAGTGATGAGGATGTGATGAGAAAAGATGAAAGGCACCCAATTATGCTCCCTCTGTTGTAATCTGGGAAAGGTGCAATATGTGTTTTGCTGTGCTAAACCTGACTGTAAAGGAGCATGATTAGAGGTGCTATTTAAACTCAGCCTAACCTTTAAAGTGTAAGTCCTCATCTACTCCAACAAACTGAAGGAAAGGATTGTTGATTTTTCTGTTTGTTTCTGACAACTCCATTTTATTTCTGAAGTGGAGGAAGTGGTGAGGTAAAGGGTTGCCCCACAAATAAAAACTGTATAACCTTTGTAAATTACTTCTTCTAGAATCCTGAGATTTTCTTTCTCCTTTTATCATAGATACACAGATTCATCATGGACAAGGTAGTATAATTTCCCCTTAGGCAAACTCTGCTACAGAAGTTGCGGGTACTTCTCACTTCTCTGATCTTGCCACTGATTCCTGCAATGATGGCTTTTATTAATATTTATGGCCTGTCCAGTGAGATAACTTGTTGTTTTAGGAAGGATGGTTGTGGTGAATAATCATTATTCATTGGGGCAGTAATTCACATCCCTGGTCTCTGAAGTTCAAGAGAAGAACTGAAGGTTGAGCAGCAGAGGTGGTGTTAGCCTGAGGGAGTTTATTGATTTAAAAAGCATAGTTCCCATTTAAAGGGGAACTTATCCCCATGAAATCTAATTTTACTAATGCATCTGAGGTCAGATCGTGTGTATTTGGTCGGTTTGCATTTGTAGGTTTCTTCTGACAACCTCAGGTGAATCCCCAGTGAGAAAACCATAGGCTGTAAGTCTAAAACCGGCAAAGATCCAAAGGAATTGATTAATAATTTACTCAACAGTTTGTTTTGTTTTGGTCTTACCTCTTCAAATAAGCATCTTGTTTCCCCTCTTGACTGCTGCACCCGACATTCCTCCTGCATTCTTAAGTGTTGGAAAGGCTCACAGTAATTTTGTTACCACTCAGTTAAGTTTAAAAAATAACATAGATGCTTTTTTTAATTAGCAGAAAAGTAAATTAAGAGAACGGGATTTGCTGTCTTAGTCATGTATGTGATGTTTACAGGAGTATAAACAGCAATATTATGTACACTGAAAGCAAACAAGCAGAAGGATTTGGCTGAAAACTGGCATTTTGAGGAACTTTGTCTCTCTGTAAAAGTTGATGACACAATGCAATATCTTCTTCCTATGCATTGTGATGGTGTCACAAGAGCTAAAACCACCAGAGAGCCACTCATGAGTATGAAACAAATCAAGAGACCATCTGCAAGTGAGACTTTCTAAATCCATTGTGTATTAATAGAGTTTACTCCATATAACTTTGAAAATGCAGTTCTTTCTAAGTGGTGGGTAAGTCGGGCTTTGCATGAAAAGGAATTTAAAGGAAGCTGAGATGAAGAAGATAAATCAAATGCTGCTTTATACACTGTTAGAACAGTCAGTGAAACTGAAATACAACACAATTCAAATTGAAAAAAAAGATCCATTGTGCACAACATTTAATTAGTGTGTCAAATTTGCCACTGTAAAAAAAAGTTAATTACAGAAGCTTAGCAAGATTCTCAAGAAGAGGGCATTTGCATGGATATGGGAAACATGTATGCTAGAGGTGATATAAAGTCAGAAAATTTAACTAAGAAGTTAGTGAATAAATGAAAACCAGGAAGAAGAAGTTTTCCCCTTCAATTATTGTCCTCTACAGGATTTTTGGCAACTTTTAATTCTAAAAAAAGAAAATAAACAACTATAGAAACCAAAGAAAAATATAAATATAAAAGAAAATAATCAACTGTAAGCTACTCTTATCACCTGAAAAATCTTCATTACCTTTTTTTTAAATCCTGTTAGCTTAATCAGAGTTTCTTCACAGCAAAATTCTGTTTCTTAGAATTACTGTGTTTCCATAAAACTGGCTAAAAATAATGCCTTTTGCTTAGAGCAATTGATTAGTTGGAATAAGGCATTAATTTTGTCTCAGCAAGTATATATTTAAATAAGATTCAAAATGCAATCAAAAAGGTTTTTACGTTCTTGAAATTTAAATGTTGAATTTATTCGACCCCAAATGCACAAAAAATGTAACCTTTAAGTTTATTTGCAGGTTTTTCACTACCAGCAGTAATTCTTCTCTCAGAGGACTCAGCTATAAGAGGTGAAGGGATATTGTCCATGAACTCCAAAATATAACAGTTACTTTCAGAGACACTTGTGGCTAATATGAGTAGAGCTGTGCCTTCTTGAGGCATGACATACTATTGTACTAATTTCTGACTATGCTATCTAAGCAGAAAGAAAACTTGCTTTGGATAAGGAAAATAGACAAAAGAATTAAAACAACAACAAGAGTTAGGGAAAAAATCAAACTCCTTCCAAAAGTAGTGGTTTATCTTCTTTTTTTTTTTCCTCTCTCTAAAACTGGGGTTGATTCAAAGAATCATAGAATATCCTGAGTTGGAAGAGACCCACAAAGATCATCAAGTCCAGCTTGTGGCCCTCCAAAAGGCATCCCCAAGAATCATTCCAGCCTTTTCCAAGACACAATTTTTGTACTAACAAACATTTGAAAACCAATTTCTGGAAGAGCTATCAGTCCTTCTGGGACAGACTTGAAACAGGCCTGATTTTAATGAAAATCTGCTGAAGTTAATAATCTTCTCAGATGATGATCACACTGAAAACATGCAGTCATCCTTCAGATAGTAAAGTCCCCTCTCATACTGACAAAAATGCTGACAGGTGTTTATTTTAAACAGCACTCAGAACTGGGCACAAATCCCAACTGGCTCATTTTGTGTTTTGCTCTCTTCCTTCTTTCAGAAAAACAAAGGACAGTAGCAAAAATTTTATGAGGCTCTAGCCAAATATGAACATCTCTCCCTCCTGGAATCCCAAGGACACATATGGCTGAAATCATATTTGGATATGAAGCTGTATTCTAGTTTGCACTCTGCTTTGCTAATGGCAGCATAGCAAAACATTGATCTAAGCAGTCTGTCTGCTCAAAACTCAGAACTGTGGATGTTTAGAGTGTAATATTTTCTGCTGTCAAACAGTGTTTTGTTTTGTCTCTTTACACAGAATGAAAATGGCAAAACCTGGGTAGTTATGGTGAATAAATAAAGGTCGTGGGTCTTCAGACAACACAGTTCAGCTGACACAGTAAGTAGAGCTGGAAGATGTGCAGCACACATTTCATATACATGGTTATATGGAAGCATTGACTTATACTCAAATGTTCTGTTTTGTGCAATTCCCATGCATTTCATTATGTGGATTTTCTGTAGGGTTTGATTGTGGACTTTGAAGGACAGAAGACTTTCATTTCACTAGGTGCAGAAAAATAAATCAGCTTTGTTCTTTCTCATTTCATTTTTCAGGTGTTTTAAGCCTAAAAGGATACTGTGGATGTTGCAGCATGGGGTCTGAAAGATGTAAAGATAAAATAGAAGGCAAGTAGGAAAATAAAAAGCCTGGAAAAGATGAATGAGTAATACTTTTATTTTTTGGTTTAGGGATATTTTTTTAAAACATTTAGGTTTTTATTCTTTTGAACTACTGATAAGTTACTGGAAAAGGTCCTAATACAAAGGCTGAAGTCAATGGAGAAATGGTCATCCACAATGGGATGCCTCAGACTTAGTTCTAATTATGGTTTTCTGCAGACAAGCTGGTCTAGAAATAAGGATATATACATAGCAAAAATGAGGTCCTCACTGCTAAAATTCCAGTCTGACTTTGTCAAAGGACTTCTTTTTATATCTCCAAGGTTTGAAGGGAAAAAAACCCCTAAATAAAAAAAAAATCTATGCATACACAATTTCAGCCCTCCTGATCCACTAATGGAATGGTAGCCATACAGATTCAATTTTAATAAAACCTATTTCTTTCTGAACTATCAGATCATGTTTGTAAAACATATTCACCATTTGGTTTTCAAAGGCTATTCCATAAGCAAAAGTTTTATTAGAATGCCCTTGACTACAATCCTAATGCCAAGTAGGTAAACTAAAATTTTCTTTTTTTTTTTTTTCTAAATTTGTCCTTTATTTGCTGACAGCTGTTGAATATCCTATTATGAAAAGGTAGTTCAATTTTTATGGGTTGAATAAAAAGTAGTGGTTTTTTCATTTGTATTAAAGAAGAATGGGATTTTTCCTCAAATCTGCTCAGACAGTTATAGGAAGCAGATACCCTACTAGGGCAGTAATGTTAAAGTAGCCACAGAAAGTTAACTTGAATCTAAAAGAATATTCTAAATAAACCCCTAGTAGCTCTAGAACTTTTCTTTCCTCACACTTGAGTGCCAAGTGCAGCCATGGGGAAACCAAACTGGCAAAGGCATTCTTAGCTTGAGGTGTTTTCTGTTCTATGTATCTGGGAAAGAGAATGGAGAATGTTTTCATAACCATTAAAAGAAAAAACCATCCTGGAGTTACTGGCCACTGGCTTCAGATAAAGAGCTGACAGTCCTCCCTTAAGTTCAAAAAAGGCAGATGGGTGGAGTTGACCCATACAGATCTTTTTGGCATATCAGCTTTGCTTGGGATATATGTAACAAAATTAAATGGATTTAATGCATCGTGACTAAACTCTACATGTATTTCAGAATTTTGTCATGAATAAGAAGTGTTAAACTTTGTCCATGTTTAAAATGAGGTATTTTCTACAAAATCCTCTTGCAGGTCTGTAACAGGGGATGGAAAAGAGTGTTCAGTGCTGCCTTTTCAGTATTTTTTTACTTTGACTAATGACTGTCTATCCGATCTGAGAAGAACAGATGTAACTTGTGTTACATGCTCCAGACTTTACTGCTTTATTGTGATACCTTTGAAAACTTAACTAAAAAAGGCCATTTCTGTAGGGCAGAGATACCACAAGGTGAAATCAATCTTGCTGCTGATGAAAGGAATTGCATGCCACGCAGTTTGCACTTTAAATTATTTAGAGTGTTAAGGCTTCCTTGCCAGCAGAAGTAATTGATTTGAGAGTTGGTTCACTAAGGACCAGCAACACGCTATGTAAAATTTGTGATGTGTTCTCTGTTGGCAGTCCTCCATGCTTCCAGGCTAAAGAAATTGCTTGGAATTGCTTTAATTCATAAAGGTGTTCCAAGAAAGTCACTGTGAGAAGAAGCACTGCAGAAATAAAATGGTCACTACTTTTCCACGAAATGCTTGAAATGAGGGTTCAGTCTACTCAGTAGATTTCATGCTCCCAGCCATCCTTCAAACCACTGGCAAATTGTCTCACAGATGTAGCTCCTGGAGCTAGAAAGAAAAATCAGGCAACCATCAAATGAAGCAGAATGAACGAGCAAATTTATCTCTGGCTTGTCCCCTCAGTCCAGGTGACTGGAACACTCACCATGCAATAAATTACAACTCTTTTAAATTATTTCCTGCATATAAAATAATTTCCCACATTTTCTTTCTAATACTCCAGCAGGCTAGATGGAAAAAGCATTCCAGTGCTTGGATATCTGAAAAGGCAAACGAGTTCGTGTTTCAGTCAAAAGAACATACTAAAGTCGATCTCATCACTCAGCCTCTTGCTAATGAAAGGTATGTATCTGAACCAAATGAAGTGGGAACAGAGCTTGAGAAACACTTCTTTCATTACATCTACAGTATCAGTCTCTATCCATCTTGCCATCCAAAAAGGCCAAGAACATGTATTTTCTCTGACTTCTTAGTAACTTAAGTATAAACCATTTATATGCTTCCCTATGCTCTTGGAGCTGCTGGCACATATTTGACCCGCCGAATCCAGCTGGAGATATTTTTCCCAAAGAATAAATAATTTGGGTGAAAATAGTTGAAAACTATTTTAATGTCTTCTGACTGTATGCTCATCAGCTGAACAGTGCTGTTGGAATACCTTAGATCTCCTTGCAGGAAAAAAAATCCCTTTATCGTTCTTTATAGAGATGTTTTTCACCAAGTAATTATCTGTTGGGCATAGGCTCAGTCTGTCAGTATTGGCCAACACTAAGACAATAAAATATCTGTAAAACAACTCCTCATGATTAGTCTGCCATAAATGTCATGCATTTGGGGAAAAAAAACAGAGCAGTGAGGACATCCAGTGCAGAAGGTCAGGCCTATGCATGAGCTTAATGAAAGATAGTGAAGCATGTCATGTCTGAATGGAGACTTCAAATAAATAATTTACTTACTTGTCCATTCTGTCTCATTAAATCTTCCTTCTTGTCTTTCCCTTGTGACAATTTTATTACCGCCACAATTTATTGTTTTTATCTGTCAGTCTTTACAACTGGCTTTCATTATTTTGACTGTTCAGACGAAGCAAACACACTGTGGGGGGGTTTTTTGACAATCAGCCAAACCCCAGGGTTACTGATGCGACCATCAGGTTTTTTAGTTCCTCCATTTTTTGAGCAAGGTAAATTAGTAGTTTTTTTTTTTTTTTTCCAGAAGAGAACTAACTTTAGGGTAACCTTTATTGCATACTACCCTAGGATCAAAACCTTTGCTTTAAGTTATAATCTTCTTCTCATTGTAAAAATGACAAAAATTTAGCTTTGGACACCCCTGTCTCTCTTTCCTACCCCTCTGCCCTGTTCCACCCACTTCCCCCAGCCATCCCCACCTTGGCAATGTCTCTGAAACCGCTGGGAGCAGTCCAGTAAGAATCAAGTTTAAGTGTAATCAGTACTAAAAGGGTTACAATGATACAAATCCATTTTAACAGCCTTGTTTTCATTCTATTACAGATCCTTTACTGGTGATATTTCTCTGACCCACCAGAGAAAATAATCAATGAAGAGAAACAATTTTATAAATTTATGATGGACTGCTTTTTTTTAATCCTGGTCTGTTTTTTAGTTTGTGGCTGAAAATGCAGTTCTATTTGTTTAACTGAGGAGATGGTGGCAAGGGGACAGGCAATATCAGCAGGGACTGGCATTAACTCACATCAGTTTTCCTGCTGCCTTGAAAAAGGGCTCTGAGTCTTTCTGTGTAGGGACAGCAACTGGTATTTCAAGGACAAAGGTGTAGCTAAATTCTGGAGCCCTGCATAAGTAGTGAGAAGGGGAAAAGAATCTCACAGAATTTAGCAGTCTACTTTTTGTTCTGTTCTGGTTTTTCTCTCTCTGGAGACTGAATAGCTTTCTGTAGATCAAGCAAAGTATAACATTCACATGAGTGCTGCATAAGAGGCGAGGAGTTCTCATAACAACTTCTGTTAAACTTCTAAAGAGCACAAGTACAGGACACCAGTGAGAAGTGAAGAAAAGTGCAAACTGATGGGGGTTTTTTTAGGAAAGAAGTAAAAAATTTATTTCAAGAAACAGAAGGAAATGAACCTACAGAGAAAGCGCAATAGAAACTGCTAATCTTGAAGCACAACACTAATGTTAATTCAGGGAAAGGTGGAATAGGGGTGCAAAAGCCTAAATTCTAAATCAATGCTGAAAAAAGGTATCAAGAGAAAAAACAAAGAAAGAAATAAAAAAAAAAAAAATTCAAGTTTGTCTTTCTTTTGCAGTTTTTGCGTATGCCTCAATACTGTGTTTTAGGTAGTACTACATCTCCTTTCATGAATTGTTCTGTATCTCAAGGAGTCATTGTTTTTACAGTGAACATCTGAGCTGCATTTCTTCCAGTTCATTCTGTTGGGAAAATAATAGAATTGCTAGCCCATGACTTTTTAAATAAGCCTTACAGCAGTTATCAATTAATTTCCTTTTTTTTTCTTTTTTTTTTCTGCTTGTGAAGCAGTCATTTCTTAGTAGGTAATTTCAGCAGAAAGACCAACCTAGGAAGCCCTCTGAAGCTCCCCACTGTAGCAGGAACAAGATCATGGAGAGTACTAATTATTTTTAAATCAATGCTGTTCATTAATCAGGTTCATAGCTTGTCTCAGAGCACCATTTTACCAGGCCTTTGTATCTGGGAAACAACAGCTTGTATCTCAGCCTGTGAGGCCAGAGGGGTTTTTTAGCTTCTTTGGAAAAAGCCAAAGGAATTACAGGGAAAAGAGGAGACTTTTTCCTAAATAATGGTTCAAAGTGGGTTTTAAGTTCCAGGATGGATGAGGTTGGCATCTGCAGGTTTCCTGAACTTGACTTCCAATATATATGAAGTCAAAATAAATGTCACAATAAAGTCTTCGAGGCTTGTTTTCCTTCTGTGTTGTGTGGGAGCCAGGTGACATGGAAGAAAGTGGGCAAAAGGTGGCACGGAGCCCATGCAGGGAGCCCAATCTCCTGTGGCCTCAGGGAACTCTGAGGAGGAAATAATTTTCTCAGTGGATCACATGCCTCCATGCTGAGGATTTTTTGCACATTTAGTAACATATTTTTCACTGATGCCTGCCTTTTCTCCAGGAAATGCCTGTTAGATCTGTTATCATGAGTCTCATACTATCTCATACTATTCTGGTAACTATGATTCATGTTTTACCTTTTTTGTTTTATTTATTTTATTTTTTTTAGGCAGATATTTTCCAAGAAACTCTATGTTAACTGCTAAAATGTTCTGAATGTGTAAAGGTATTCACCTTCGCAGTGGTTAAGGACAGAAAAGAACATGATGTGATCTGGACTATTTTTCTCGTTCTTTTGTATGCTTAGGCCATTGAACATCATCTTTATCTGAAATCCACGAGAATATGTATTATTAAATCCTACATTCCAGGAAAATCCTCTTTGATTATGAAACCATGGAAAGATGAAGGCTCTAGACTTTTCACTTTTTAGTTACTAGGACTGTTATTTATTTTAGTTCATAATTCATAAATTATGTTTGTTGTATAGGTTAAAAATCTCATTATATCCATTAATTTTGCCTCTCTATGTGTATGCGTGGAGACACTTATACTTTATTGTTACATTATTTTTTTGCTAGAAATTATAGACTGAATTCTTCCAGTCACTAAAAAGTCTTTTTTTCCCCACAGGCCCTGAATTGTTCTTGTGGCTGTTACACAGTAGTCACTATTTATGGGGAACAAAGAGTGGTGTGCAGTGTTACATCATCTGTCTTGCTGATGCCACTGACTGAGGTAAAGTTATTCCTCCGTCCCCCTCATTACTTAGTTTGAATATCCATCCATCTCTGGCCCTTTGTGCAGCCTTGCTCCACTGGGGACACTTGTTAGTTACTGCCTACCCTCACAGCCCTTAAATCCTGTCCAGGGTAATTGCTTCCCAGGATAGCATCTATCTCTGGATGGAGCTGCGTCTTATATACCTGTCATATCCTCTCAATTATTTCCAATTTACCTTTGTTACAGACAGCTTTTACTGGTTATTAATCTTATATGCCCAGATCACCAAAGGAAGAAGAACAGATCAGATCCACAAAGCTCAGCCATAGATTTGGAGTGGGAGTGGAGGATTTTTGATTTCTCTGCTTAAAAGCTTTTTACGTGACCTGTCAGTCAGTTCTTAAATCTTTAACATAGACTTTAATGCTATTTTAATCCATTTGGCACTGCTAAATGGAGCATCAAGTGACATTGAGATTGTGCCTTTTTGACATACAGACTTACAAAAAATTGGAAATATTTCTAAACTTCATTTATATAAGAGATGCAGTTCACGAGGACCTCACAATCAAGTGAAAGGGAAGGGGTTAAACAAATAGAAAGACTAAGTGAAAACAACAAGTGGAGAGATAGAAAAGAATATAATTCTTCAGGTTAACATATAAAAAATTGCAACATAAAAAATCTTCTCCTAAAGTCCATGGCTGGAATTAATCAGATTATTCAAATATCAGTGTTTTCTTTTATAGTAAGGAAATCATCCTTCATGCCTTTTTTGAACAACATTAAAACATTGTTCCAGTTTCCAGAAGTGTCTCTATTATTTTCAAGAGATAGACAGGTACCTTACATATTACGCTTATGTCTTTGGAGATAATATTATTTATAATGGCTGATTAAAATGTTTGTGAATACAAGTTCATATTATTTTCCCTTATTCACATTAGTTAATAATCTCTTAGGTTTATAATGAGCTGGAAAGTATTAAATCATTATTAGTGACTTCAGTGATTATTAGTACAGATAAGATATATTTTTGAAGTTTCTATCATTCTGGCATAGCCATTAAAAATGTTGTATTTCCATCTAATTATTGGTCCATACAACAAACATTTGTGAGAATAACTTTCTTCTTTAAGTTCTTCTCACCCTGGCAGTGATATATTCTTCTGTGCTTTTGACTTTCCTTAGCTAAGTTGGACACTTCATAGACAAAAATCAATATAAAGAAAATGCTAAGTCCCTGCTTTTATTTGTTTGTTTGTTTCCTATTTGTTCTGTTACTTTTCTGTTTCTGAGTTCTTCTGTGTAATGAAGATGGAATTTTAGTCTTGGTTATTTTATTTCTCTTTGAATTGTGGCTTAATGGATATCTAATTTGGACCTTTTAAAGAATTTCTAATTTTCAGTGTTATTCTTTGTTTCTCAGTTCTACACCAGTGAGTCTCAATAGCATCTCAAGTGTTCTGTAGAGGGAAAATACATATTTCTTTGGATAAATCCCTATCAGAACTTGCTTTCGAACGATTTTGTCTCTGAAATCATCACTTTGCACTGGTGACCTTCAAACTGCTGAAGGAAGGAAATTAAATGTGATCTATAACAACAGCAGAAAGTAGAAGTTGTTCTTCGTCAGGGATTGATTCAATCACAACCCCATCACATTTTGCTTAGAACTATGAAATCATAAGAACACACAATTGTAGGTGATGGAGGAAGAGAAACAGACCAACTTTGTTTTGATTTTGGTGAGCTTTCAATTCTTAAACATAAAAAGGGAGGGCAGGAATTTCAAGCTCATCCAGACATGTATTTGAAATATAAACAAAACAGCAGCCACAAATTTAGCATTTCTTTGTCATTATTTAACGACCAGAAATAAAATGCTGGGTATTTTAAATGGTAGTTTAATCAGTGTTAGAAGAAAAGAAGATCTCTGTTTTCTTGCATTAAATTCAGTTCTTTTTGGCTGTATACTGAATTTACAAGATAGAAAGTGGTTTGGGTGGGAGTTTTTTTGTTTGTTTTTGTGGGTGTTTTTTGTTTTTTTTTTTTGTTTTTTTTTTTTTTTTTTTTTTGCTTTGAGACTTGCACATGGTTTCAATTTAGCAACAATTTCATATGAAATAAAATCTTGTTTAAAGCCTATTAATAATTCTAATCATTAACCTCTTAAAAATTCAGAATCCCCAAATACCTGAAGGACTGGAGGCACTAAGCAGGTTTAAAATTGGCATTGATTGGCAGTCCCTGAGAGGCAATTGCTCTGCCTTTGTGATAACTAAAGTCTATTTTAGCTTCATTCTCTTTATATGTTCTTCTAGGCAGGAAAGAAAAAAAAAAAAAAAAGCTTTACACTGAAGATACATTTTTAAAAAGTAAGACAAAACTCTGAAAAAATTCCTACAAAACTCAAAAACTTATTCAGATCAAATTATACAGTTTTTCCTGCAAGAGTTTAAGTTACTGAGAAATCTTTGGTTTGTAAGGGAGAAAAAATACAACTGTTTTGATATGTTTGAAATAAATAATATGAAAGTGTTTCTGCATATGAGAGAAAGAGTCTGAAATATCTCTCTGGATATGTAACTCTGAGTCACCACAGGGATCAGCTGAATGCATAAATGTACAGGGATTGGGATAAAGAACAAATATTTCTTCCTGAAACAAAGTCATAGCTAAGTATGAGTTAATTTGACCTGAATAAGTTTTGTTGTGTATTAGAATCAAGCAGTGAGGGTCTCAGTGTCATTGGATTCTCAATTGATTTCAAAGGTCAATAGCTCTCATCACTTTTTAACTGATAAATTAAAATGTGAGCTGAGTAGGATAACAGACTAAGATTTGACAGAAAGGCAGAATCATAGAACCCTAAAACAACAATGTATGAAAGGATTTCTGGAGGTCACCTGGTTCAAGCTCCCACTCAAGGCAGAGACAGCTTTGAATTTAGAAGTAAATATCAAGTCATATCAGGCTGCCCTGGATCATGCACAGTTAAGCACCAAATTTTTTTCCCAGGATGGAGGTTCCATAATCACTCTGGGCAACCTGCCTAGAAGAAAAACGTCTTCAAGGAAAAGAGTCGTGAAGGACCAAAAAACGGAGAGAGGGAGCTCCTCACCAGGAGCTGCAAAACAGCTGCTATGATTTTATGGTAAGTCACAGGATCCACTGGAAATTATCACAGCACCTGGTTCCCATAAGGGCAGCATCATAAGGAGTCACACCTTTTATAGGAGTCCTGCTCCCTTGACTCCTCCTTGAACATGAGCTCAGGACCACAGATGATGTGTGGGGAGAACTTCTGTCTTCCTCGTGCAATATTCTGGAGAACAGAGTTTCGATCTGTGTCCTCCAAAGGTGGAATATCCTTGAAAATCTTGTTCAAGGCAGTAGTTTGGAGATCATGGAAAAAAGATGTGAATATCGGATAAAACCTTTTCTGATTTTAGCACGTGAGAATGTGTATGGAACTCACACATTTTCTAAACACATCTCCCTCTGCAGTGAGGAAAGCTGCTGTGAGAAATTCCATCCCTCCCCTTGACTGATATCAGCAGCACAGACAGACTGATCCCTCTCCTGCTCAGACAAGGATTCCTCCCCACCTGACTGCCAGACACAGAATCCCTGCCTTACTATCCTTGGTTAGAGATCAAAAAATAAAGCACTGAGGGTGAGATTCATCTCACCTTTGACCAAAAGCATTCAAAAATAATGGGCTAATTAGATTTTTTTATTTTTTATTCATGGGTTCAATGGATAGAAATTCCAGTGAGGGAGCCATTTCATCTGCCTTTTTATTCTAAACTAAAAAGAGAGCCTTGGTAATTAGATTAAACTCAGTGTATAATTTTCTGATGAACTTTCTCATAGAGATTAAAGGTCAGAGGCATGATGGTATTTAAACTTTCAGCTCTCTCTTTAGGCAACTGTTTCACATTGATCTTACCTGAGTAATTTCTGATACTGGGATCTAATTACAGTATAAAGATCATATGTGAAGTCCGTGGCAAGCCTTACTGAAATAAATCTTTCAAGAAACATTGCACCCTCTCTCAAATAATATCAATAATATTTTTCATGTCTGCTTCATACTGAGATATAATTAATGGGAGAAGGCCTTTAGAACTTGCACATTTATGAATAATTTTTTAGGATGTAAATGGTAAATTTTAAAACTTAAATTACCGTAAATTATTGTGCTTTCCTTTTTATTATTAATGGTAATGTTCTTTCCCTCTTTCAGTTATACTGATAGAAAGTTATTAACAAATTAGTTAAAAGTAATGGGTGGATGCAAGGAGCACCAGCTAATATGTGTTACATTGGTTACTAACTCAGGAAAGCACACCCACTGTTGCAGTTAACTCACCACAATTTTAATCAGGTTTGATAATGTTCTTATTAAATCCATTTCACAAAATGAAGCTGTAATAAAAATACTGCATGCACAGTTTAAATATGTCCTGCCTAATTTTAAAATTATATATTTTTAATATTAATTTCAACTTGCCTTTAGTGAATAAGATAAAATCATCTACCCAAATTTCCAAATCATAACGAACTTCAAAGGCAATTCTGCTTTAGGAGGTGCTGTCCCCTACTGTTGTATTTTAGGAAAGCTGAGTAACAGCTTTAAATTAATTTAAATATGTGAACACAGAAATGTTAAAAAGTTGTTATTGAATTTACATGTTTACAGTAAAAACTAATTTTTTTTTCTATAGACTAGATGGTATTTTTAAAAGAAGGCATTATTCCTAAACATATTAATGTGAGATGTAATAAGAAGATAATAGTCTTTAAATTCATTATTTCTAGGCTGATAAAATGATCAAACTTAGTTCATAACCATATGTATGTTATTTAACAGCGGTTTGGCACTCTCTTTGCCTTTTTCAGTGTCATGTAAATGAAGTTTTGTAAAAAGCAGCCATGCAGCTTTGGTGATTTTTCTCTGCTAAAGCATCCAGGAACATTTTGTGCTTGGAAGCCGTTTGATTTTTCAGTGCTTTTGCACAGAGAAATTAACAGCTCATGGTAGAAATACATAGTTTGAGTATGTTGTAGTGGCAGATGAAGTGAACACTTTTCTTCCTGCTAAGCAATGCTAATTTTTGAGAGTTGAAGAAAACAATGCCTGGAGATGCTCAGCCTCCTCCTGTTCTTCTGACATGGGTCTCCCCAAATGAGATTGCATGAGACTTTACCCATCCCTTGTGAAAGCAGCTTCCTAGGCCAACTGGCCTTCAAATAGGAAGTAAAATCCTAACAGCAACGAAGATCAGAGGAGGCCTCTGAGGAGGGATGAATAACCTCTTGAAATGGTGAATAACATCTTGAATGCTGAAGACAAGCAAAAAAAAAAAAGCCCAAGGACCATCAGCTATGACATTTCCAGGGCCTGAAAAACAACAGCAAGTTCTAGAATCAATTTGAAAGTTTGCTGACTCAGATGTCAATTTTTGAACAGCCCAGGAAGAGAAACTTCAATTTAGATGAGCAGAGAAAAATAAAACCCACTTGTTTACTTTCAATCTGAAAAGAAATCTCCCTGATTTCTTTCTCTGTGAAATTCAGATTCTGCCTTTCACCACATTAATAAGATTACCGTATTTGCATATTTTGTTAATCATAAAAGCTTGTTTAATTTATATGCCTTTATTTACTTTCTGAATTAATGGTATGGTGGATGTTTAAAGAGTACATAGCTGATATTATCCTCTCTATTATTGTTTAATGCTTACAGAGCAGAAGAGCCTCACTACCTCTAGAAAAGACTGATGTCCCTGGTACTTAGCTCAGTAATACACACAAGGAGGAGGGAAAGCAGAACTGAGACAAAACTTGGGCTTTGATGTTTCCAATCCTCAAGTAATAATGGCAAAGTCAGAATCTGGTCTGGACATCAACAGGCAGGTATTTCTGATTTGGGAGTGTTCTGTTCTACTTACATACCCATGGTGATACTAATCTGCTTTAATATCCCCTCTAAATTGCTCATAGGATTTAATCACATTGTCCACTAACAGCCTTTTCTGTGCAACACAGCCTCAAATAGTTTTCTTTTCAGCTAAGAGTGTTTTAGTATCAGGTGGTTTTAAATGAAAAGTGTTAAATCCTTGTTTATAACATGATTTCTGTAACGTAATTATAGGAAGTGCATTTTTCAGAAAACCCTTAGAATATTCTGTTTTCTGTCATGAAAGGTTTAATACACAGTGGCTCCAAAAAAAAGAAAAAAAATGCTTTGCACAGGAATAAAATAGGGAACTTAGAACAACACAATATCTGTTTTAAAGTCCAGTAACTGAAAACTGGATTGTCTGCCTACATATGGGGTGGTTAATTAGTGCTGAACTTTAATAAAATAGATATTAGACCTGTAAGGGGCATCCAACTCTAATAATGGGCAAATACTGTGTAAGATCATTTAAAGGTGTTTATGCTTCACCTTCCTTACTCTGTATGGGAAGGAAGAAGTCTTGGAAATATCCTACCCACTTGACCCAACTAAGTTTCTATGACTTAATAATTAGGCTTGTTGGGTTTTTTTCTCCTTTTATTCATGGAAAAAAAAATAAAATCACTCTTTAAGAAAAAAGACTAATGTCTTGCCACAGACTTATATACAAAGAGCTAAAAGGTATCTCATAATATCATCAAACTTTGCACAATACAGCATTCAGAGTGGAATAGGTTTTGCCCCTAGAAAAAAAAAACTTAGAAATCTGATTAGCTTTGATTAAAATGTATTAAATACTATTAAATACTGTTAACTAATTGGATTAAGCTTGATTAAATACAGCTCCCCTTGGCTTCATTGTATTTTGAATAAGCTTCTCAGCAAGTTACAATACTAATCTAAATTATACTAACTCACTGCATTAAATTCTGGCTCTCCTGAAATCAGTGGTAAAACTCCCATGGACTGCATTCAGGTCAGAATATTATTGAAATTGTCTCATAAAAGTAGTGCTCAGCACACCTGTGGTGGAGGTGAAGCTCAAAGGCTTCTTTGCAGCAGTAACCTAAGTCCTGACATCACCTGGGGCTTCAAACTGCTTGAGTGAGTTTTAATTCTTGTCCCTGCTGCTCAAACAACAAAGTAAGGACTAAGTAGGGCTGGAGGTGTCCTGAGGAAAGAAAGCTGTAAGTCTAAAGGTTTTTGGTTTTTTCCTTTCTTATTCCCAGATTTTCTGTGGACTGCTTGATTTCTCTAAATTCTTTCTTTGCAATCCTGAGCTTCACAAAAGACAGCTGGTTTGGTAGAAGTCATAGCTGTAAGGTCAATGGACCACCAGCATTTTAACCTTGTTGTTTCCCTCTTATTGTTGTAACATTTGTTTTAACACGTTGGCATGGATTTTGCACAAGTGTTTATCAGGAGATGACTGGATTCAAATACATAAATAACTCTCCCTGTGGCCAAATGCAAGCCAGCTTTGTTTGTAGCATCCCATATGGTGTTGTGTTGTTCTGGATTCGTGGCTACAACCGTGTTGATAAAGCACCAGTGTTTTGGCTGTGGTTAAAAATGTTTGTGCAACATTAAGGTTTTCTCAGTTGAGATTTCTCTGTGTCCTAAGCAGTTAAAAAGTTCCATTTCACTTCTGTGGTTTGTTTTTTAGACCTTTTGTTTGGTTTTTTTGGTTGGGTATTTTTTTATTGTTGTGGGGGATTTTTTTGTCGTGTTTTTGTGGCTGTTTGTTTCAAAATTGAACAAACAAAATAATATTCCTTTGATATTAAGTAACATGGCTGATTAAATGGAAAGTTAGTTTCTGAGGATTCTTCTTAGGAAATAAAAAGCATGGGTATTTGGAATATAGTAAAGCTAGTTAGATAGCATTTGTTGAATATGTTATGAATTGTATTTATGGATTTCATTTAAAAATATGATTAGGAACCGTTGGGGTTCTTTTTTCACTGTTTAACAGCTGTATGTTTGGCTGAATAATGTATCACAGGTATTCATAGAATAGTATATTGCCAGGTCTGACAGTGAACAGCAATACACACTGAACAACATATATAATGAATTTTCATTCTGTCATTCAGCTCTGGGAAGTACGTTACTTTAGTTTAATTTTGTTTCTAATACCGTTTATCATCTGTGCATTTAATTATGTGGTGTTTTGTAAATTGAAGTTCTCTAATAATCTGTCATGCAGACATGAGTCTTTTGTATCAGATATCACTGACTTCATGTCTCCATCACCTTTTTTGAAGGAATTACTAAAAGGTAAGAGGGGAGTAAGGGTTTTTTTGTGAGAGGGAAAATTAGGGTGAAAGAGAATCAATGATTAGAGCAAGGGTCCTCCCTAAGCTGGCATCTTCAGTCTGGGCTCAAAAATTCCCTAATCCACTTGTGTGTAGTGATTATCCTGTTGGGAGGCCAAAGTCTGCAAGTCCATCCCTCAGGTTAGCCATGGACCTGTGCTGTAACCTTCTCAGCTGGGAAGTGGGGAGCATTGAAGGGTAAAGATGTCATTAAGGTGAAGAAGGAGAGAATATGTCAGGAGACAAAGGCTGCAACTGATGATGCTATTGGTTTGAAATTCCCAACATTAGGAAAAGGACAGCTGGGTGTGCTAAACTGGAGTTGCATTCAGAAATGTAATATTCAGGTTAGTAGATTCCCAGATTTATTAATGCTGCTGCTCATGGGACTATTTTTTTTATGGAAAAAGTACCTATTGGTCTAAAAGCTGCATTGGTATAAAAGGTATTCAAAGAGCAGATAATTTTGGCTGTTAATCAGAAATATCTACAAATTAGAAAAAGGATAGGGTAATTAGAGCAGAAAAAGTCTTGTCTTTTTTTTCTATCTAAATATTTTAATGTAAGTAACTTATTTTGAAAATGTTTTTGTTACTGTTGTTTTCTTCTTGTACATCAAACTGGTGTAAATTTTCAGATATTTAAATAGCTCTTAAGAGGCTCAAATAAAAATGCCTTAATTTTTCATTTTCTCATTATTTACTTGATTCAACATAAAAATTTTAAGTTATTTTTATGGACCATAAAAAATATTTTTGACAAAATTATTATTGAGCCCCCAAACTGTTCAGCCCTAAATCGAATTCCACTGTCAAGCTCTTTGAACATTATGAGGATTTACCCTTTTTTCACAGGAACTAATTCATACCACACTGAACAATTACACAATCTAACCCACAAGAATTAATAACCATTTTTGCTTTGTTTGGCTGGTTTTCTTCAGAAGTTTCTGGGGAAGAGCAGTGCATGTCTCTTAAATACTCATTGCCAGATGTCTAATTATCATGCCTGGGTTCTTTAGAAATTGGTATTTTAGGAGGGTGTTACAGCTGGAATTGATTAGAGCAAGAAAGGGGACCTGATGTGCTTGGGAAATTCTCTTTACCTTCTGTACCCCCTGATACAGGCACTGCTCTCTCCAGTACAGACAAACTGGAATTTTCCAGGATGCCAGTAGGAAAGCAAATCAATTCTGAGATGCTTCCTCATTTGAAAACACTTTTCCAAGTTGCTTTTGTTGCAGGAAAGAAATCGGATTCCTGGTTGATTCTGCAGATAACTACGCCACAGATTTGCACTGGTGCAGATATATTAGATGCTATATTAGACCCTTACTTTGGTAATTAACTCTAGGTGTGGTGTACCTGATGAGCAAAACTCCTTGGTGTAGTTTATTCAGCATTGATCCCCTTCCAGCCAAAATAGTTTGCAAGTTTACCATTTCACAAGCATAATGTCATGTAAATCCATTTTTTTTTTAGCGTGACTTGATTTAATTCCTCATGATCGATTGAGGAGTGTAAGCCAGCCAACAGGTAGTGCAAATCTGACCTCCTAGTGATTTTCTTTTTGCTACAAACAGAAGATTTTATCTTCTCAGACCTAGCTTAGTGGTTTCTGTTTGTGGCTGAATGTTAATCTTAGGTTAAGCTCTCAGGTAGCTTGATCTGGTGCAGAAGGGTTCTGAAGATGATCTTATTCAGGTGGAACCACAAAAGGTGTCCAGTAATTACCACTGGGGTCTGCATGTTGTTAACCCACTGCTGTGAGTGGAAACTTGTGACTGTGGCAATCAGATGTTCAGGGAGGAAAAAAAAGCACCACACCTGTGATACAGAATGGACTTTCAGGGTGAGGGAAGGTCTCTTGAGCTCTCACAAAAAGGCATCCTCCCCTTCCTAAAAGCTCTGTGAAAATAATCAAATGTTTGAAACTGTGGTTGCCAGATCATATGCTTTTCTGTAAATAGCCCAAGCATATTATTTTTAACAAATTCTTTTTTTAAAGATGTTTTATGACCAGTAGGACATCTTGTATCACATTTCAGTGATCTTTTCTTGATTGCTTTTATCTGTCCAATTACCAGCTCCTGGTCCTCTGCCACAGTAGTACTTCAGGGAGCTCATAACTTCCCTTAGACTCCCTCCCTAAATAGAATGGTGCATCCTCAGTGCCCTAAAACAGGCACTGCAGATTGAGGTTAAATTTCAGGCCTGATTGTAAAGTAGTTCATGGGTATGGATTATATGACAATTCTGATGAATCTTCTGAAGAGGTTTGAGGAACAAATACAAGGGAGATTCTGAGTTTGAAGACGATTTTTTCTCTTGTAGTCATGAAATGTGATTTGTGCATAGCAGGTTCTGAAATTCTGGTGTTCTGTGCTTAAGCAGAGCAAGCAAGTTCCAGCAGCCTTGATACCCTTCTAAGTGTGCTCCCCCAAAAGACAAGACTCTTAAATCTAAAAATCAATAGCTTCAGTGCTTCCCAGATACAAACATGTAAAAGCTATCCTTTCTGACAAGCCTTGGGATTTCAGTCTGATGGATTGCATTTCAGCAAAATGGGCAAAAAAAGTCCAATTCTTTTATTCTCCTACAGAGTAAAATAACAATTAAAAAAATTGTCTTACTTATTTTGTCTTTTCTTTAGAAAAAAAAAGAAACTAATGTTGAACAGATGCTTTCAGGCTCTGTGTGGCTAAAATGTCAGAACTGTTTGCCAGAGTATGGAAGTATTTCAGAGTATGTGTTTTCCTAATTGTGTACATACAAATCTTGGTGATTTTTGAAAGCAGTTTTGAATTACAGGGTTTTTCTAAGTAATTTATTTAATTTTTTGTTCTTCCTTATTTCTTTTTTTTTTAAATTAATATCTGAAAGAGGCTTAATATAGCTTATAAATTAGAAGCAGGAGGAATTTTACTAGAATACCAAAATACCTGTGATGTTGCCCACCTCCAGAGACCATTGTAGGTGCCGTTGTAGGTATTGACTCTGTAGGTCAGCAGGTAAGTTTTAAGCACTAATCCCCTCATAAAGTGTACATGACAGCAAGGGTAGCACTTAAAGGTCATTCAATATCTGCCTTCAAAAGTGAACTGGAGAGTTAACCACTTCTGTCTCAGGGAATTCAAACAACTCCAGCCCCATAGGCACAAAAACCTGTTTCAGAGGTCGAAATTAGCAAGCATAATTAATATATAACCAGGTCTATTTGCAAGGAGCGGGACAATTGCACTCTCAGCATCATTTATTTGCCTCCTCTTAAATTCAAAGGGCTGCCTAAATCAATACTGCTAGTATAACTAGCACGAGGGACTCCATAGGCAGGTTTTCCTAACCATTGCTGATAAAATATGAATAGTAATGACGATCCTAAGTAACAAACACAATTTGTGAACTATGTAATGCTTTTCAGTTGATATGAGCAATATATCAGAGCACTGCAGAACAAGCAGGGAGAGCTATGTGCATAAATTTGTCTTGTTTACCTTCACACATTAGTGCTTCTTATCAAGCTACTGCACAGGAAGTGCAAATGAAGTTGTATAATCTTGTGTGGAATTTAAAAAAACAAAACCCAGCAAAAACCACAACAAAAAACCCAAAGCAACCAAAAAAAATCCCAACAGGGAGGGACTTTTGAACCACAAGATCCCACGGTATACATCCAAGCTTAACTTTACCCCAGGTATATGTTTTTGAGGGAGACACCTAATGAGCTTTCTTCAACCCAGTCAATCCGTAAAGAAAAATTCACCCAAGACCTATTTGACTGTCTTCCCACTAGAGTGGGACATACAGAGTGAAAATCTTGCTGAAGATTCTTTATCCCCTTCTTAACAAAAGTGAATGAAATCAAGAAATTATTTTGGCTCATAATTTGTAAGTCATCTCAAGAAATCATTTACTTCAGTATTACACCCCAGAGGTGTAACCAGCACCCAGTTTCACCAGAGCAGGGTATGGGCAGCTGCATAAATTTGTTGCAGAGGAACTTCCTCTGAACCAGGTATGGTTCCTACTGGAAACTTATTGTGAAACCACAGCCCCTTTCCAACTCTTCTGTGCCTGGAGCTTAGGCCCTTTATTTCTGCACAGAAAGCTTTGCTGAAGGAGCTTCCTAGATTCAGTAACAGACTCTGGAAATCCTAAAGTAAAAAGCACCTATTTGACCACTTATTTACAACTTTTCAACATGCCTGAGATTTTGGTTCTGCTTTTCTCTACTATCTATGAATTATTTAACTTCATTAGAAAGATCCATAACATTACTTTGATAAATTGCAGCTTTCACTTTAACTGAAAACTCAGGCTAATTTTGTCATATCATGAAGAGCAGGTTCTCCTGTGTGTGAGATGCTCTGGATTCTCCCCTTTGGAACCAAATAGAAGAAGGATAGGACAGAAGTTCTTAACTTGTAGTAAATGGAATGGTGTGTAACCTGCAGGCTGACATGTATCACTGGATGATAGTTTGATCTCTACAATTTATTGTGGTAGGAAGATTTAAGAAATGTAGTTGTTGTATTTCTTTTATTTATTTATTTATTTATTATTTTAATTTTATTCTTTTCCCTCTAGACATGAATTATGAGGGGTTCAGGGAAGGCAGGAGGGGAATGTTTCTGGCAGATATCTTTTTTTTTAAAGAAATTTCTTCCTGAAAGTAATTTTATTAATGAAGAGCAAGTAAATAATTTTGTAATACTCCCCTGAAGCCTGGTTTCTTTAGGCTGCTGTGTGCAGCCTGAGAGTTATTTTTCATCAGTTTCAATAAGTTTCAAGTTTCAATGTTTTGAGACAGTCACCACACTCTGTGCTGGAATATTCAGATGAGATGTGACTTTAAAAAAAATATAGAAAATGTACACAAGGGTTAGAACTTCATTCACACAAAACTACAGTTAAGAAATGAATTACAAGAAGTACTATCTTGGGTGGGAGGTATGACAGTAAAAAAACCCCAAACTCCTCCCTGACCATCAGATTATACAATAGAAAAGACCTTTGAATATTTACTTCAGAAACTGTCTAATGTTTGAACAATATTAAATTTTTAATATAGTTTGCTATGAAAAAATCTCCCAGGCCTTAAATCTCATTTATTACACTTTTTAACAATTTTTTATCAGACAAATGCCAAAGGAATTTGGCATCATTTGATTTAAACTGGTGTTTGGAGATTATTATTTGACTGAGAATTCTTTGTTTAATTTGCAAACAAAAATACAGGTTTAGTTAAAGATTTGAAATGTCATGATCTCATTGTTTTCTAATAAGGTCAGGAGTTGATTAAACTTGTATCATCTTCAGGAAATTAGAAAACTCATCATGTTCCAACAAAAAAAAAATCCCAGTTGGGAATTTAGGTATTTAATTTCTACAAACCTTTAATATTATAACTTCATTGTATAAACATAAGCTATTTTCCATGTCAATCTGAACAGTTGTCTTGCTAATTACTTGAATGATAACCTAATTAGAGCTAAATAATCCACTGAGGTATGAGCAGATTTGAACTTGTGACCTCTTATTTAATCAAAATTCTTTTAATTTTGTTCTTATAAAAGACTTGCCTCCTTTAGGGTATCCTGCCTGTAAAAGGAAGCAAAAAACCTATGAGAAAATTATATTTTCATAACTTTTTCTGATTTAGGGTCTAATCACACGTGATGTGGAAATTCCAAAGATTCTCCTCAAGCTGATCTCTGCAGTGCTAAGGTACTGAGAATTTTTCTGGTTCTCTAAAACCCACTTTCAGTGTTCACCACTTAAATTATTACAAAATCTCCATTTAGGTTGGAAAGTGGCTCTATGCTACAAATATTTGACTTATTATGTAGTGATTTGGAGGAAAGATGATTTCATGAAAAAGGGAATTTTGGCCCCCTAAATCTCTCTAACCGATTGAAAGGTCTCTGAGGAGGCTTCTCCTTCTTCTTCCTCTTCATCCTCTGTCACTTGGTTCAATTGTATCTGGCACAGCTTGTTGTAACCTGTGTTGCTGGTATGAAAGTGGCTGATCAGTTAGGGTGAAAGTAGGTAGGGGGATAAAAATAGTGGAAAGCAGGTTTTAATAATGCTAAGGAGCCTTTTTTTTTTTTTTTAATAATGCTGAGGAGCTTGTCAAACATCCCCCTTGGGGTTGCTTAGTCTTATGAGCCTGGGTCTTGGACCTGCCTCCCTTCCTAATAATCCAAAAGAAGTGAGGAAACACAACAGCACCTCTGCTTTGTTGCATTCCTTATCTTCAGTATCCCACATTTCCCTGTACTTCAAGGGCTGCTGTTCATAATCTGGCCCTTTACTTGTCACACAATTTGACAGCATTTTGTTGGTGGAAATGCTAATACAAGCTGCTCCTTCTTCTAGTTTCTGCCCTGCCTTCACAGCTGTGCTGTATAACTATTCATGTGATGCCATTTCATGACTGGGATGAGGCTTTGGTGTGTTAATCTAAGACATGTTGCTATGGGGGACTTTTCAACACAAAACTGGTGAAGTTTTAGAGATATTTTAGTTTATAAGATGGTAATGCAGTGAAAATTCTATGAAGAAAAGATGACCTGATAGAATTTTAGAAGATAATTTACCTGAAAATAGAATAAAAGTTTTCAGATAGATTCATTTTTTGTAATATGGTTTTAGCAAAATGTTCTTGTCTTGCAAAGGAAAAAAACCACTTCAGAAATTACATGAGGTTATTTTATTTAAAAACTGTTCTTAAAAATTCTGCCTTCCTTCAGGGGGTAGATAAATATAATGAATAACTTATATAATAGATATTTTATGTATTAGAAGTATAAATATATAATAGATATATTACAAGAATCTACCATGTCTTAGGCTACATATGTTTTATGAGGCTGTACTGAAGTCAAGAACTTAACAACCAGGCTGTATTGTGAGGCAGGACTGAAGTCCTTTGGGAAGACCACATGGCATGCATTAGAAACTACCATTGCATTGGCTATAATTTTATTATCCAACCTAATTATTGGTTGGATTAAAAAAACCCCACTATCCTTGTTTTTAATTGTGTTTCCCTCTGCTTAAGCACCTTCTCAAATGATGCTGATTCCACGATGCTGAATTCTGCTCTAGTGGCAGTGTGTCCAAATTAGAGTTATCAAAACTGGAAAAAGCAGTTCTCCTGTTGTAGTCCCAGTTTTCAGCTGAGAACCCAGTCCACTAGATAGATCTGTTCTTATGCACCTAAGTACATTTTGTCATATCCATAATACAAAAATAATTTCATCTGATACTGCAATCTTCAGAATGGAAAATTGCAGCTCTCTAACAGCACACAGAAACATTGTACAACAGCTTTTGTGCAGGAAATGAAAAGCAAAATCTTATCCAGATAAAACTGCAGGAAAATATAGATAAGCAGCAGAAAATTGTGATTGAATTTGGCAAGGACGGGGAGGGTAAGTCTGCCCTCGTGAAGAGTGCCGTGGGATCTCTAATGATCAGTCACCAAGGGACCTGAGTGGGCTGTATCACCCAATTACTGTACAGATAGGCTCATTAATGGAAGATTACAGCAATCAAATATAGTACTCTCTTTAATTTTACTAATGTATCTAGTTTCCTACCATGAATTCCTATGGCCACAAACCAAAAGTTGGGGTGGGGGGAAAGAATTATTCTTTTTCTTATCTTTCATAAATTAGGTTTTGTAAATGTTAATTCTGTGCCTCTGGCAGCAGTGCAAGAGGAAGGACTTTTTCTTTTTCTTTCTTTTTTTTTTTTTTTTTTCTGAGTTTATCACTCAATAGTGGCTGTTTTCCCATAGAGGGGAAAAAAAAAAAAATCGATCTCTGCTCAAAATGCCCCTGAAGACAGAGGAATGCATTGTGTGGGTTGCTGGTTAATATGTCTATCTGATGGAAAAAAAAAATCAATACATTTTTCTTAAAAAGGGTTACTGCAAGAGGAGAAAGTAGTTTATCTCTTTCTGATTGATGAAACTGCATCAAAGTCAGTTATCCACCATTAAGTTCCATATTTATCCTCGTCACCCTTCAGACTGCTGGAGTTCAGTGCTCAGGCAGTATTCCATTATAATATTAAGCCAAAGTTGAGAGCACTCAGAAAACTCAGAGAATTGGAAAGTTTTATTAAAATAAATGTTTGAAAGGGAAGCATGGGTGATTTAAATAAATGTGAAAAATTTTTTTAAAAATCAAAATCAAAGGGTTCATAGGGCCAGAAAAGAAGTCTGAACCTTGGCAGGCTGAAGTTATTGTATTTCTCAGGAGATTATATATTCATGGGTTTTTTTCTGACAGCCTTCATTGCCAGGGATGTTATTCTTTTGAATCTCAAACTCACCCATGCTCTAGAGTGATTTGGTGCCCTCCATTCCTCTTTAACTCGAGAAAACGACTTTTAATTTAAAAGATGGAAGTAAAACAAAAATTACTTGTACTGCTGGTGTGTCATTGCCTTAGCTTTAGGCTTCCTGCACAAAAATATACTGTAAGAGTTGGCATAATATATTTATTGCAGAAAATATAAATATAAAAGTGTTGACAACAGTTGGAGATACACTGGCACAGGTTGTCCAGAGAAGCTGTGAATCCCTGGAAGTGTTCAGTGACAGGTTGGATGAGGCTTTGAGCAACTTGGTCTAGTGGGAGGTTTCCCTGCCTCTGGCAGGGGGGTTGGAACAAGATGATCTTTGTTGTCCCTTCCAACAAAGACCATTCCATGATTCCATGGTGCATGATGTCCTGTAACAAGTAGTCATATTCCCCCTTCTGGAAAACATAGGGACTTATTTCCTCCAGTGTAACCTAAATTCCAGGTAAGGTAAGGGAGTTACTACCCATCCTTAATGACCACCAGCAATATTCATAAAATCACATCATTGTTAAGGTGCTGTTATGTCACCGAGAGCAGCCCCACTCTTGGGAAGGTGTGCAAGTAGGAAAAGGCTGAACTCAGTCTAGGTTCATCATTTAAGTGTCAATATTATCTACAAGCAGTCAAATTGCCAAGGAAACACAAGAACATGAGAATTGGTTTTATATCATTTCAGACACTACAATGTTCCCTTTACAGTTTTATACAGGGAAGTTTCTACCCAGTGATGATTTTAGCAAAGCAGTGATGTGTGTCACTAAAGTAAGGAATGGCAAAGCTGTGCAGAGGAGTTTTCTTTCTCCCAGCTCTCTGGTGTACTGAGAGTCTGACTGTCAACACCAACATCTTTTATCACAAAATATTAAAAAAAAAAAAGGAAAGGTTAAACAGGGCTGTGGTTGTTGAAGGGTAGTCCACCATTTGCTTGTCAGTTGGGAAATATTGCCGAGCTTTTAAAAATTGATCCAAGCCAATTAAAATCAATAGAAACACCCCCAGTAAAATTCACATGCTTTGCATCAGTCTTCTAAAAGATATAAATTTTTCTATAGGCTGCGCTGACATACAACCAGACCTAGACAAAACCCATTGCCTTCAAACTCTATGAAAAAAAACAACTCTGATTGAAAAATTTCCTGGAACTGTCAGCTTCCTTCCCTTCTTGCTGTTTCTTTGAGAGTTCAATAGCATTCCCCCTTACCCAGAAGATTTTACCCTAATCCTTTTCTTGCTTTTATGCTTCTGACATTGTCTCCCCAGAAAATCTATAGTCTAAGTAGGACTAATATTATTTAATAAACCACTCCATACTGATTAAGCCTGCTAATCCCCAGTTCAGTGTCTCTTGATACTGCAGACCTTCAGATCAATCTTTGAATGAGAAAACTGAAGGCTTTTTGGAGGTAGGATAGATTGCACAAATTTAGGGGCAGCAAATTGTTAAAAACCTACTCCTATATTTGCTTCCCCTGCATCTGAAAGTATATCTTTTCTCCTTAATCTGTGACTTTAACTTTTTTTCCTTTTTCCCTCTGGTCTCCAGCTTAATCTTCTGCTTCTTCAGTCAGACCCAGAAAATGCTGTAATTCGTTGTTTTCTTTCTTTCATGCTGTGTAGCTTTGGCATTGCTGAGTGAAATTATATTGTGGAGTAATGTGGAATAGAGTATTATATAAGGAAGTGTTTTTTAAAAATAAGTCTTTGTACCATACAAAGCAATGGTACATGGGAAATAGCTGGTGCTAATGATGAAGATAGGAATCATAAACATAAAGGAGGACGAGAGAAAAAAACAAGGAAAACAAAAATTAGCTCAGCCTGCCTAATCTAGTAAGAGCCAACCAAATGTAAAATAACATCAGAAATTATCATTGCAAACGTTGTTTTTTAATTAGTAACAGACTTAATAATTGTCATGATGTATCTGTTTGCCCTTTAACAAAATAGGTAAAACATAAATTTCATTCATCTTTCTCGTCTTATGGGGTGGGTTTTTTTGAGTGTATTAATTAGCTAATTCCTAATTAATTTTAGTTATGGTAATAAATAGCTATTAGACTACAGTGGAGCTATTTGTTAACTAGAGGTGATAAATTTCGAGGTTATTATTTAGAGGCTGTAATAACCTTAAGCATTCTCATTATTATCAATCTGAATAGACACAGATCTGCAGAGAGACAACTGCAGCTTCTACAAAGCCTTAAAGCCTGTAAATGTTAGAAGTGCCAGAGGCAGCCTGAGATGATGAAGGTCCACAGCCCTCCAGTGAAGCCAATCTCTCTGCCCAGTCAACTGAAGGTTACATTTGTGATTAGGAAGGGGTAACTTCTCACCACCCTCAAGTAAAACTGTCTGATAGAAGAGGAATGTAAAATTATTAGAAAACCATTTCCAGAGGGACTGAAGCTCTTACAGCTAGACCTAGGCTCTTAAATCACATGGTTCCAAGAACCACATATTGTTTTCTGCTGCTAGTTAACTTGATGGAACATGATATTTGGAATCTGAAACAGCTCATCTGCTGTGTGCACCCAGAGGTTTCCAATTTGGCAACCATTTGGCTCTTTCTCTGAGTAGCACAGGCTGTCCTTTCTGTCCACCAAAAACCTGGGAACCTATAGATCCTGTGAAGCATGTTAACCCTGGTAGGCTGACAGATCAGAGCATGCTTTTTGTCTTTGTTAATGCTGCTGCTATAAGACATTATGATCTAAATGCACTGGTCATGCCATGGAGGGTCATGCCCACGCTCCTATAATATCCATCCATGGGTGCTTGGTATAAAGCTGTCATGGTTTAACCCCAGCAAGCAACTGTAAATATCACACATCTGTGTGGAATATCCCTTTGGTCAGGTCAGGTCAGCTGTCCCTGCCATGCAGCCTCCCATCTTCTTGTGAGCCCCCTCGCTGGCAGAGAGTGAGATGCTGAACAGTCCTTCACTTGAGGTAAGCACTATTCAGCAGCAACCAAAATATCAGTGTGTTATCAACATTATTCTCATAGTGAATCCAACACTCAGCTCTGCACCAGCTACTAAGAAGAAAATTAACCCTTCCCTAGCTGAAACCAGGACAGAAGCTAAAATACAATTACAATGGTCCTTGTCATGGGAACAGGTGAAATTCCCTTTCAGGTATTAGGTAACTTGTCTTTAGCAGTGTTTTAAACCTGTCAGGTTTAGGTCAAATGTACTGCTGGTAACTCAAGGCACCTGACTGTACTGAGCAGCTGGTATTTATCAAATGCTCTGTTTCTGAGAATGGTGCCCTCACATCTCCGAGTGCAAAAAAACACTATTCAATAGTGTAACTGTCTGAGATGGGACTCCTTCACTCCTCCTATGGAAGTTGTATTATAAAATGATTAATAAGAGATGCAGGAGCAGATTATTTTATCAAATGGCCATGGGACATCTAAGGCAGTGGATTTCAGTCCTTGATACAGTTTGCTTAAGTATAACTCAAATTTCATGGGTTTAGGGTTTTTTTCCCCATTTCTGCCCCATATATTTTGAACATGGTTAGAAAAATCTCACTTTGCTGAAAGAGTCAGGAGGAGGTGATTTGGGAGATGATGGCTCATGCTCAGGAAAGACAGCTGGCAAAGCTTTCACCAGGGATAGTTGCAATGATATCCAACACCTTCACAACACAGTCAGAAAAGTAGCAGGAGTAGGGGGGTTAAAGCTCTTAGTTTAAGACACAGGATAGGTATCAGATAGTATCTAAAAGTGAGAAAAGCGGAGATATTCAATGGCAGGGAGGAAAGGTCAAGAAATCTTAGATGGAAATCTTGATTGAAGGATGCAATGTGAAGAGAGTAGATGAGCGAGCAGGAGGGTAGGGGTGGTGAGAGGAAGTAAGAAGTAATCTTCATGCAGTAAAATAAATACACAAAAAAACCCCAAAGTTATCTTGTATTCATTTTTAGGGACCACTACATTTAATAAAAAAATTAATAAAGGAGAGAGGAAGAGGAGAGGGGAGGGGAGGAGAGAGGGAGAGGGAGAAGGAAGAGGTACAAATTCTTCCATTCCAGGATCAGTGCTGTATGTGCATGATGTGGCTCATGTGGCTATTCAACAGCTGATGAATGTACACTGGGCCTCCTGCAAACACCTTATAATTGATCTAGAGCAAGTGTGCAGGAAGAGATCCTACTGCCTAATGAACTGAAGCCGTGCTGGATAGTACAAATATCAGTATGCTAACCTTCCTTCTTGGCTGATTTTACTCTTCTGGCTCCATCACGCAGTTAATTGTTTCTCATTTATCCATATTAGTGGAAGATCATATGAAATCCATGTAAATTAGGCTGTGAGATCCTGATTGACTACATTTACGGAAAACTTGCGGACAGATTTTTGTCAACAGAACAGGTTCTTAGCCGGTGACCTGGTTTTGGTCAAGACCTGCTTGGTGTGGTGTGTTGCATGTGATATGAGGTTTAGGAAGGTGAAGTGCCAGGTCCTGCACTTGAGACAGAAAAAAACCCTGCAGCACTACAGGTTGGGGGAAAAGCCACCGGGGAGCTGCCCAGCAGAAAAAGACCTGGGAATGCTGGTTAACAGCAGCTGAACATGAGCCAGAAAGTGCCCAAGTTGGCAACAAAGCCAATGGCATCCTGGCCTGGATCAGGAACAGTGTGGCAGCAGGAGCAGGGTAGTGATTCTTCCCCTGTACTCAAAGCTGGTGAGGCCACACTTGGAGTGCTGTGAACAGCTCTGGGCCCCTCAGTTCAGGAAGGACATTGAGGGGCTGGAGCAGGTCCAGAGAAGAGCAACAAGGCTGGGGAAGGGACTTGAGCACAAGTGCTGTGAGGAGAGGCTGAGGGAGCTGGGGCTGTTTAGTCTGGAGAAGAGGAGGCTCAGGGGTGACCTCATCACTCTCTACAACTACTTGAAAGGAGGTTATGGCCAGGTGGGGTTTGTACTCTTCTCCCAGGCAACTATCAGTAAGACAAGTGGTCATGGTCTTAAGCTTTGCCAGGGGAGGTTTAGGTTGGATATTAGGAAGAAATTCTTTACAGAGAGGGTAATCAGGCATTAGAATGGGCTGCCCAGGGAAGTGGTGGATTTTCCATCCCTGGAGGTATTTAAGAAGTGACTGGATTTGGCACTGAGTGCCATAGGCTAGTAACTGTGGTGGTAGTGGATCAAGGGTCGGACTGGATGATCTCAGAGGTCCTTTCAAACCCATCTGATTCTATGATTCTATGATCTTGGTTTGAAAAAGTAAAGCTGCTTTCAAAAGGACCTCTCAGAAACCTGGGAATCTGGGGAATTGACTGTAGGTTCCCAGGGGCTGGCAGGGGCTGCCCTATGCTGGACACAGTCAGGTCCAGTGACTCCAACCAACCCACCACAGGGAAGGGCAAAACCTGCCCAGCAGTGAGGGGGAAAGTGTAAGAAACATCCCTGAGAGCCATGAGGGGAGAGCAGGAGGAGCGTGTGGTCATCCCAGTCACTGCCAGAGCAGGTGTGTCCCCCTGGAGAGACCATGGAGGAGCAGGCATCTCCCTGCTGTCCATAGAGACATCCATGGAGAAGCAGATGTCCATGTAATCCACTCTGCAGCCTGTGGAAAACCCCACTCTGCAGCAGGTGGATGTTCCCTGAAGGAAGCTGCAGCCCCTGGAAAGCAAGTTCATCCTGAAGGACCACATTGGAGCAAGGGAAAAGTGTGAGGAGGAGGGAACTGCAGGAGGAGCTGTTACAGGGTGACCACAGCACTAGAGTTTATCACAGCCCACAGGCTTTACAATCTTATTTTTCTCCCCCCTTGTCCTTTTGAGGAGGGGAAGTGAGAAAGCAGCTGGGAGGGCATTTGACAACCAGATAAGGTGAAACCACCACAAGAAATACCTTTATGCATCTTAGTTGCATGGTAATGCAGCTCTTCTTTGCTATTCTGTGTCTTACTGTTCTTCAGTGATAATAATGGTATCAATACTGGGCCAATAACATGGGAATTATTTGCACAGACAGTCGTGGTTGTTTGAGGGAAAAAGAGAGAGTTCAGTATGAAACCTAGATAATATAATTACTGCATATATGAAAATGTTAATACGTAATTAATCACTCCATGAACTGTTCCTTTTCTCTGAGGAAATGTTGCCTGTCTATAGTTTATCTGTCTTTGTTCCTCTTTCAGTCAATAGATACTTTCTACTGATGCAGAAAGACAGGATATAATGTACCTAACAAGATAGGAAAATCATGAAATTGTCGCTGTACAGATTTATGGTATGGGATAAAGATGTTCTGATTATACTAGAAAAACTCAAAAACTTTATCTCAAAAAAAAAAAAAACCCAACCCAAAACATAGTAATTTCCATTTCACAACATAAGGTTTATGAGAACATTCAGTAATTTGCATGTGCCTACAAAAATCTGTACTGACTTATGATTATATCTAAAAGCATATATGCTAAAGAATATGGCAAAAGAGCCTGATCTTCAGTGACTTTGTAATAGTAAGAGGCTGGTCTCATGTAGAGGGAATATAAAATTCTATACAGTACAAAGAAATGAAAGTAATCAAGCAAAACAGTGATCTCCAAAACCCATCAAGGGAACACTACAAAAGGCTGAGAAAGCAGCAAAGACAACACCTATTGATTTTGATTATTATTATTATAATTTTAAATGCAGCATTTAAACAATTCCATACAGAAAAAAAAATTATGAAATGTAAGATAAATAAAGAGTTAAAAGAATTCTGTAGAATTCAGACCCAGCCAGACTAGATTACTGCATAGATAAATAAAGAGTTAAAGGAATTCTGCAGAATTCAGAACCAGCCAGACTAGATTATTGTGTATATTTTGATGTACATTTTAAAGTAGATATCTTCACATTTTTGAGAACACATTAATTCTATTCTTGTGTCAGGTATAAGCTACTTTTTGGGCTGTGTCTCCCTCCAGAGGCATTTTATAAGAATGTGTGCCCATTTTTGATTTTTTAAAACTGAAGGAAAATGGGAAAAATATGCCTGGTTTACAGTGTAAGAGGTAATTATCCAGCCTAATATTTTATTGAGCTCTCTCTCAGACTGAAAAAGGGCAATTCCAGTGTCACATTTGCTGTCATGACACTTTGCTGGGATAGCAGACTTATTCCTGGATATCAAGATTATTGCAGAAATTTATAGGCTGCAAAAGTTAGCCATATGTTATGAAAATCACCATCACAGTAGGGAGAAAGGTTGTCCTTTAATGCATGTCCCTTCCAGTTAAATGTTGCAGTGGTTTTTAGTCTTATTATCCCACATATAGACAGATCTGTGTACTGAATACAAGCACAACATCCTACATTTTTAGGGCTTCTTATTCTTCTGAAGGGTAAAACCCCTAGTTTCTTGTTAACCTGAAGGAATGGGAAAAGGAAACAAGGAGAAAAGGAAGAAACTAGGGCACAGACAGCAATATACAACATGAAGATCTATAACTAACCCTGATCTTATCCCTGGGGTTTTTCAAGCCCCTGTACTAAATTCTTCCCCTAGCTCCCTGAAGCTCATTCCTCACTTTCTGCACATCTCATTAAAAGACCATTCCTTGGACTACTCCTGCCCTTCATAGAGCCTGCTTGTTAACTAGCAAATCAAGCCTCCCGTATTTTGAGGAAGATGTTTTCCTCTTATGCCCTAAATAGTATTCTCTGATTCTGTTTATATGGATTCCTATCTGTGTTTCTGTGACATCATCACCTAAAACATTAAAATTTATTCCCTGACTTCAGCTATTCCAGTCTGATGGGAACAAAAACAGCAACAAAAACAAACAAATAAAAACTAACCAACCAATTAAAAAAAAAACCTCAAAACAAAATAAACCCACCACCACCAAAATGTCTTTCGACTGGAGCACCGATCTTTGTTTCACTCAGTGTGATCAACTAGCCTCCAAATACCCTTCAAGGATTGTTTGCCTCTTCTGTGTCTAGGGTAGTGATTAGGAAAAAAAAATATACTGGTTATTTCTCATGTAATTTAAAGAAAGATCAGTATCAGTGTGGGATGTGTTTAATTATGTTTTATGAAAGAGCTAGAAGCTGTGCATGAACATTCATCTCATGGTGAAATGCCTGAGTTCCCTCTGTAGCCCAAATTCACCCCGTGTAAATTGTGTCTGTTGCCTTTTGTAACTGCATAATATCACTGTCTCTTCAGTACTTGATTTTTAAACAGTCACAGCCTGGCAAAAGAGTATTAAAGGACATCCATGGGTTCTCGAAGACCCATTTGATCTGTGAATTGGGTGCACTGGCCCACTTTGAGGCAGGAAAAATTGGTGTGCTCAACCGTAAAAGGCAAGTCTCTCTGTGACACACAGACCTGTCCCCAGACCAATGGCACCACACAGTGAAAGAGATCGCAGAGGACTAGAATGGATAATCCTGTTAAAGATAAATAGGTCTAGTGAGTTCTTGCAGATAAATGGTTTCAAAGAAGAGAAGAAGATGGTAGAATGTGTCCAAGTGGCTCAGGCGTAAACGAACTCTAATTTGGGTTTGAATATGTTGCTGCTTCCAGGCCCCATGATGAGTGTTGTCTGCTACTGAGAATCCATCCTGTCTAGTAGTGTTGTATATCCTGTCTAGTGTTAATGTACTTCAATTATATGTCTCGGAAATACACATAGGTTCATTGGTTCTATATTTATTTACATTTTCACTTTCTAAAATGCCCACCTTGGAGTATGAAAAAAAAACAGTAGAGATTTTTGAATGCATAACTTAGATTCAGCAATTTAGATATGTTTATTCCTTTAGCAAATGGTCAGAAAATCACAGTTTTCAGCTGGAATTATATGTAACAGCTTAGGGCAACATGCTCCTATGCATAGACTGCTTGGGCATGAAAGGACTCACCAGTTGCATTTATGGGCATGTTTTGTGAAATACTTGCTGTCACAGCTGGTGTCAGTAAACTGAAGTTTAAAAGCAAGTCTTTCTTATTCTAAATATTTCTTTAGCTCCTGGCTTAGTGACCTTCTTTTTGTCTTGTTTTCCCTGTTTCTCGCTCTTCTCTCCACAGCAATGTATCACTGCAGTGAACAGCTCATCACAGCTGTCACTCCAAGAACTTTTCGGAATTGTGAAGTTTTGATGACTCAGCAAATCAGACAGCCTTTTCAATTTAGTGCCTGGCAGATTGCTTTTTAGAAGCTACTGGAAGAACTGGTAATGGCATACAGAGACTTTCAGCTGCTTAAATCTATTTCAGGTTGGTAGTGACAGAAAATTTATTACCAGCTGTATTGTGAATAAGTGCATGTATTTGGAAAAAAGGTGGCCTCTGTTTTTCTTCCCTTGCCATACTCAGAAGTTCAAACAAGCATCACTAAATTAATTTATTTTACCATTAACCAACACTCGGCTAATTTTAAAGTTTGTTAACTAATGATAATGTTATTTCTACCCCTTCAGTTCATAAATAGATTCCTTAATGTCTGGGAATTGGGCAGTGTCAACTCTGAGTTGGATCTAAGAAGCACAGATAATCACAGAACCATAAAATGGTTTGGGTCAGAAGTGATCTCAAAGATTATCTTGTTCCAATCCCTCTGCCACAGGCAGGGACATCTTCCACTAAACCAGGTTGCTCAAAGCCTCATTCAACCTGTCACTGAACACCTCCAGGGATGGGGCATCCACAGCTTCTCTGAGCAGCCTGTTCCAGTGTTTCACCATCCTCATAGTAAAGGTTTTCTTCCTAATATTTAATCTAAGCCTACCTTCTTTCATTCTAAAACCATTTCCCCTTGTCCTGTCACTATAAGCCCATGTAAAAAGTCCCTCTCCATCCCTTTAGGCACTGGAAGGTTGCCATAAGGTATCCCTGGAAATTTCTCTTCTCCAGGCTGATCAACCCCCAGCTCTTTCAGCCTGTCTGAAACCTCCAAGAGGTCCACATTTTTCTTGTGTCAGGGACCCCAGAGCTGGACAGATATATCACTCCAGGTGGGTTCTCACCAGAGCAGAACAGAAGGGCAGAGTCACCTCCCTCAACCTTCTGGCCAGGCTGCTTCTGATATGGCCCAGGACACAGTTGGCTTTCTGGGCTGCAAGGGCTCCTCGTCAGCTCATGTTGAGCTTCTCTTCCACCAAAAACACCAAGTCCTTCTCCTCAAGGTCTGCTTTCAACCCATTCTTCACGCTGCCTGTATTTGTGTTTGGAATTGCCCAGACCTATGTGCAGGACCTTTATAATCTTCCCCTTCATTGCTGAAAGGGCTGAAGTTACAGTGTAGCTTGGGTTCAGGGAGCAATTGAAAAATCTGATGTTTTTGTCTATGTAGATCCTTGCAAGAGCTACTGCCCATCACTCCCCTGAGCATTCTCAAGGTTGCTGCATTAATGCTGAGTCCTCTGTTCCATCCTGTGCCTTGTACAACCATGTAGATGTTTTAGCGGGTTTCCTTCTCTGTATTTCCTTTAGTACATTTCATTCAACTTTGGCACTTTGGTCTTCAACATTTCCCCAAATTTTGAGAAACTTTTGATGAGCTTTGTTCAGTAGTCAAGCACAGAGTTCTCTTCCTCGAATCTCTCCAAAGAGACTCTGGGTCTGTCTCTCAGATTTGTGTCCCTAATAATTTTAAGGTGCTCTGAATTTTGAGAATACACGATATGCTTAAACTTAGCTGTTGGAGATGAAAACTTAATAATACAGATTAAGACAGGTACAACTTTATTTCCCAGTAAGGTCTCTTTGAATACGTTAAGGTGTTTAACTGTTGTTTTCCCAACAGTAGATATTTAGGTCTGGGAGGGGGAAATGAGTTCTGGATTGGGTTACTTCATCAGTTTTTCAAAAGGGCTTTGCTGATCATGAAATTGCATTGAGCTACTTTTCAATGCAAAATGAGGATAATGCCAGAGATCTGTTTGTGGCCCATTTCACTTCTGCATTATGTGCTACTAATTTTGTGTTTACTTGTGCAAACATAAGAATGAGGAACGGTATTATAAACTCTGCTGTTAATGTTCACAATACCTACTGTTATTTTGTTGGATCCCCTTTTCTTACATTTTTACAAATGGTAATTGTTTGGGGTTTTTTTATATAATAGAAATATTTATTTACTCAATAGTCCCACACATCTTGGCAGAAGTCATTGAGGTTGCGTGAAGTCTTTATGTACAGTGAATCATCAAAACTGTGTTTGTTATACACATTTTAAAAGACTGCATAAAAAATTTGCATAATACAATCATAATAGAGCTACTGCACTGTGATCCATCACATCAGCTCTCAAACACTCTGCAGGGTTTACGCTCTTTTTGCTACAAAAAGAGAAAATTCATTTACTACACTGATCTTATCTTCCTACTTGCTGCCAAAATGTGCAATGTTCATAATTTTTTTCCAAATCTAGGAAATAGGAAGTATGTCTATACTTCTTAGATTTTATTAGTTTTCATCTTAGAAAGTCTTCCATTTTGTACATCTGCTGAGAACACCTCTTCACATCTTAATTTCAAGCAGAACATGGGGAGCTTTACGGACTTGATTGATTTTCTCCTTATTCACAGGAAGAATGAAAACTCATAGAAAGGCAAACCACTAGATTTCCCCTTTTCCAATGAGAAAATTACTACTACATGTTGCCATTTAAGTCTGGTGCTTTGCCTGGACTCTACTGCCATTTGTGATGTCAAAGGTGAAGACATCAAGAAATCACTCTTGGTCTGCAGCCTATATTTTTTAATTCTTTTTCTTTGTAAATCAGTAAATGACAATCACTCTTATTCTTGATCCAACTGAAATGTTCTTTTTCCTTAAAAAAAAAAAAAACAAAACCAACTCTATTCTCTATAGAAAGGACAAAGCAAAAGGTGTTATAGGCAAACTCTCCTGTGCATCTCTCTCTATGGTTTCACCAAAATGTGAACAGAATGTTATGTTGGCTGTTTGTCACAGCGTAAATTCTTAACCCATTCACTGCCTGCCCCCTTTTCTCCCACCACCTATTAATGTTTAGAACACGTTTCACTAGTTGTCTACCGTGAGGATCTGCTGGTATGAATTGCATCCCATTCCCAATTAAATGGCATGCAATCTCGTGTCCATGCTTATAGACTCTGGGTGAAACTTCATAGACAGTTTCACTGCAAAATTAGATGGGAAAAAACCTTGAGCATGATTTCTTCCCTTCGACCACTTGAAAATATGAGACTAATTCTTATGTCTCTCAGCCTTTGGCTTAAGGATGATGGATATGTCTGTGGCCCTGCTTCCTAGTCTGAGTAATGTAACCCTTTAGCTATTACTCTACACTTTAAGCAGATACACTGTGAAAAGCAGCAGTGTGGAAAAGAGTTTAACCCTACCTTATCACAGATTGAAAAAATATCATCACCAAATCCTCCTGGGAGATTACAGAAAGAGTCTTCAGCCCTTGGAGGAAGGAAACATTTAAAGATTTATTCATTAAGGTGTCTCTAAAACTTACTACACAATGCAGAGAGCTGTGGAGTCTGGGCAAAGGACTAGTCAGTATGCCAATGATGTCTGGCCTTGAAACAGATATCAAGGGGAAACTGTTAACCAAGACCTGCAAAATGGTTCAATCAGTTACTCCTCATTGGTCCTGTGACAGCCTTCTGCTGTTGTACATTTGACATCCAAATCAAACAGTTTTTGTATGATAGCAACCTATTAATTGATAATTTAGCTCATGTGTTTTATAAATGTGGTTTACGAGTGTAATTTTAAGATTTGATGAACTATATTACTTGAATTTTAAATGTCAGCAGCGGTTGCAAGCCTGTCAATCACAAACCTGAAATGTTTTTTATGTTTAAAGCAGTAGTGGGATTCTGTTTTGGTAGCAGGGGGAATACAGGGGTGGCTTCTGTTAGAAGTTGCTAGAAGGTTCCTTTGTGTTCTGGAGCCAATGCCAGCCGGCTCCAGGATGGACTCCCTGCCGCTGGCCAAGGCTGAGCGAATCAGGAGTAACAGTAACACCTCCAAGATAATTTATTTAAGAACAGAAAGTTATTGTGCAGAAGAATTCCAGCCAGGGAAGAGCGGATTGGGAGTATGTGAACAACAATGCAGACACCAGGGTCAGTGGACTCATGTTGGAGAGGTCCATCAGGGACTGTCTCCTGTGGGAAGGATGCCCCGGGAGCAGGGGAAGGACTCCCCTCTCTGAGCAGCAGCAGAAACAACAACTGACCATAACCCCCATTCTCCAACCCCCTGCACTGCTTTGGGGGGGAGGAGGGAGAATGTGGAAAAAAGGAGAGGTGGGGGGAAGGTGTTTTTAAGACTGTTTTATTTCTGACTCTTTGGCTGTTATCCTTTTAGTAGGAAATTTAGGTACTATTCCCACTCTGAGTCTGTTTTGCCTGTGAAGGTAATCAGCAAGTGACCTCTCCCAGCTGTTATCTCAACTCATGAATCCTTAGCTGTGTTTTTTTTCTCTCCCCTCTCTCCAGTTGCAGACGGTAGTGAGGGAGTGGCTTTAGTGGATACCTGGGATCTGACCAGGGTTAGCCCACTACAGAAGCTGGACTGGACTTTGATATTTTTTCAGTTACACTTATTACAATACTCAAATTGTATGTGAGATCTAGGAGAGCCTAAGGGACTTTTCAATCATTTAATCTGACATCACGAATACCATAGCCATTTAAATTATGTTCATGCAAGCCAAGTGCCTCTTTGCATGTCAGTCTTTGAGACAGAGATGGCACTAGATGTCACATCTGGCAACAGCCAGGAGTTATTAGTGTGACTGATCCAGCAGTCGGCCTGTTCCTCATGCCCCTGGTAATGGAAGTAACTTCTTTTTATCCTCCTACTTTCCCTCATTTACTTCACCTTTAAAATTTGTACCATTACATCATGAGTTAAGATTCCTGCTGGGTTCAAATCTGATTATCAATGAAGACTAAATGCACTGATTTGTCATACAGGTATTTCATATCCAGCTGATATCCAAAGTCTCTTGTTTTAGTGGCAAGTGTTTTGGTAGGGGTTTTTTTGTGGGTTTTTTGTTTGTGTTTTTTTGGGGGGAGGGTTGTTTGATTGTTTAACTGAAAAGATTTCTAATCAACAACAAGAAAAAGAGTATAATCAAGTAACTGAAGACCCAAAGTATGAGATTTAAAACATTATCATGTAGTACAGCTAGAAATGTTATTAAATACTGGAGATAGTAAAGACAATGTGAGATAAAAATAGACCCAGAGGATTCACAAGTCATAATCGTGACCTTTCAATTTCAGTGTTTTAGGAAAATCTTGTTTTTTCTTAAAGATCTTCCCATCTTGTCCAGCACACTCTCTCCTTGACTTTGCCATTTCATTCCAGTGCTGACTTGCAGCTAAACTCTCAATTATTTCTCAATTTTCCTTTAAGCTAGATGAACAGACCAGACTCTCTAGGATTCTTTCAGCACCCTTCAGCATATATGTCTTGCTTTTTTCTTTTTTCTTTTTTTTTTCTCCCTTTTTTTCTTTAAAGGTTAGACTTGAGGAAGGGTTACATTACTGTCATGGCCAAATTTTATATGTGTTCCTTTTGTTCTGAATCATGGTGTTATGCCAAAGGCCTTGAGGAAACTGTAGCTATACAGAAAGAACTGTTCTGTTCAGGGGATTTGATAGGCAAGGTTACCTTCCATTAAATTATGTTGAAGAACATCACATACACTCTTAGTTTTCAGTTTTGTATCGATGAGTGTCCTGAATGACATTGCTGTATTTTAAGCACAGCTGAATGTAAGTCTGATTGCTGTAAAAACAGGTGTACCCCATTTGAAGTACTCTAAATCTTTGGAATATCTACTTTTGCAGTTTGCTCAGTTCTTCTCGGTCTTGGAAAGAAGCGTTCTCGAATTTGAAATATTTAAGGTTTGAAATATAACCTACACAAGCAGGAGGTTTTTCTACTGCCCACACATAGTAAATATAAAGTAAATCTCCTTATGTTTCTGCTCTCTGTAGAGATTTCATTTGCTTTTTTTTAATTCTTCCTCAACATCTACAGTCTCACCTCTATGAATTTTAAAGAGAAAATACTTTTCCTTGAAGAAAAAGGGGTGGGGAAAAAACCTTATCAGGTGTGCTAAACTCAACCGAGACCCCAGGCACATCTCATAAAAGTACTTTGTTCTACATACAAAGTACAGGCCAAAGGGGCAGAGGATGGCAATGTGTGTGTGTGTGTGTGTGTGTGTGTGTGTGTGTGTGTGTGTGTGTGTTGGTGCTTTGGTTTGGTGGGTTTTGTTTGGGTTTTTTGGGGCAAGGAGAGGGGTTGAATGATATGCTGGATGAGAGCACGTTACTGATTGGCAGGGGTGCTGGTCAACAGCGGCTGAACATGAGCCAGGTGTGCCCAGGTGGTCAGGAGGGCCAGTGGCATCCTGGCTTGTGTCACCAACAGTGTGGCCAGCAGAACCAGGGCAGTGATCATCCCTCTGTACTGGGCACTGGTGAGGCCACACCTCAATTCCTGTGTCCAACTCTGGACCCCTCAATTCAAGAAAGTCAATGAGGTGCCGGAGCATGTCCACAAAAGGGCAACAGAGCTGGTGAAGGTTCTACAGAGCAAGTCCTATAAGGAGCAGCTGAGGAAGCTGGGGTATTTAGCCTGGAGAAAAGGAAACTCAGGGAGATTTATTGGTCTGTCCAACTCTCTGAAAGGAGGTTGTAGCCAGGTGTGGGTCAGCCTCTTCTCCCAGGCACCTAGGGACAGAATGAGAGGAAACGGCCTCAAGCTGGACCAGGGGAGGTTCAGGTTGGACATCAGGAGGAATTTCTTCACTGAAAGGGTTGTCAAACATTGGAATAGACTGCCTATTCAGGCGATTGAGTCATCATCCTGGAGACGTGCAAGAAACAGCTGGATATGACACTTGTTTAGTTCAAAAGGCATCTTTCAAAATGCACCCAAATTCAACTGAAAAAAAGATGGATACTTCCACTCCAAAGGTCTACTTTAAAGACTGTTAGGAACAGGTAGGTATTAAGTAAATCAGGAAAAAAGGAGTCTTGCTTAGAATGCAACTTTATTCATATGGAGGGATGATAACTTCTATGAGCAAAAGAGAAAAGGCAATGTTCAGTACGTTGTTTGCATGTTTTTTAAATATTAAAAAAATACGGTGAGAGAACTGGAACACTTGTACTTTACAGGAGCATGAATACCCTTCCAGTTTGTTAATAACTGAGTGGCTTTGCTTGTGTAAACCTTTCTTTGTAAAGCTGGCTGAGTTCATCTTGATACTTCCATAATCCTGCTGGTATTTTACATATCACCTGATTACCAGGTGAATAAATACTGGACAGCTTTTTAAAGCTGAACAAAGGCTCTGTCTGCCAGGGGGGTGTAAGGATGTTCCTAAAAGGAAGAGTTGCTCAGATTGGTCTAATACAACTCCTTTAGCTTCTGAAATATTCTTCAGTATTGTCTTATGCTGTTATGGGGAAATTGTGCTTATTATAAGGGAGTTGGCATGGTGGCTGTGACCTTAGACAGGTTTAGAAGAGAAGAGCCTGCAGACATATGCAAAAGGACAGACCCTACTCTCAGGTGCTCCCTGTAGTTGTCATTGGGGACAATTCTCATGCAGACCTCTGGTTTTGGGATGTTTCCACTACCTCCATCGTAGGTAATAGAAATATCAAAAAAAAAAGTCTTTCCATCTATTTCAAACAGATCCCCTGAATTATAGTACAGCTATTTTCCAAAGTTTGTTTCAACAAAAACTGCCTTGAACAGCCTGCTTCTAATACAAATTTCTTTCTCTATAAGGCTTCACAACCAAACTGCATGACACAATATTTTGTGTTTTGTTTGGAAAGCAAATGCCTTGCTTTTGCTTTAAAAGGAGAGGATTTTAAGAAAGATGATTCACTAAATAATTATCTACAAATGCAAATGGAGAAACTGTTGCTAAGGTGAATAACATTAGCAGCCACTTGCCAGAAGAAGAAAAAAAGTTATTTTTTCTCCTTTTGCATTTTAAAATGCTGATGCAGCAGCAGATGTCTAACAGATTCAAAAACATGAAATCAAGGATTAAAAATGTTGTCTGAATGCCCTATTGGTTTATCCCACTCATCCGACTATAACCAGGCTCCTGCAATTTTTCTTTCCCAAAGCAAATTTTCAAATAGGATTCAGAGAACTCCATTAACTCTGAAATGCTATTTAGAATAGTGCTCCAAGAGCTGTGGCAGGGGTGAGAACAGGCACTCACACAGACTTGAAGCTTCACTTTTCTTATTTTGTTTTCCTTTCTGCTACAACAAAGACATGGATCACTGCTCTCTGTGTGATGGCCCTAGCATGCTCTCTGCCATGTAGTTAACATCATACCCACCTTGGAAAATCACTGGAGCATGCAGGTGGCCCACGGGAGTCAAGCAGGTGGCCTCTTATTAGTGCATTGCATGGCTTGGCAGTTTTTCTGCAGCTTGCTTGCTGAAGCATCAGTCTTGCAAATATATCTCATATTTATCCCTCTAATCATTAGTGTGATTAGCTTCTCTGAAAATGAACAGAATCCACATGAGAGTGTGTAGTACATGTCACCCACCTGAAGTGCTGAGGAGTAGTGGCACACTTGTATGAGTGCTATATGTCTTACTGCATGACATTTATTGCAAATTAGAAATGGAGAGAAGAAAAAGTCCTTTGAAAGAAGAAAGTAAATAGGGTGGGGAAAAAAAAATCCTCTGAGGCTTTTCCTTTTGCTCTCCAAGATGTGTCTGATTTTAACTGCATTTAATCTCAATTTAAGTGGAAGAAGTGAAAAGTTTTAAAAGCAATTGACATTTTATAGCATTAGTTAGTAGGCATCTATGCCTATGGGTAAATAAAAGAGAGGTGGACCTGGCCATCTTTTTTATTTTAAAACTGAAAGATGCATACATAGAAAGGAAAATGCTTGTATGTATATGTGCATGATACATGTCTGTCTAAACACATCCATGTGCAAAGTTGGGGTTTTGTCATTTTTCGTTTGATTTGTTTTAAATCATTGTCTTAGAAAGGAGGACCAAGTACCAGTTACTGGTTTGGAAACTAGTTAGCATGTGTTAGTTCACTGTAGATAGTTTATGGCTAGGTTTGTCTGTAGGAAGTTGAATTTAGAATGAGTTAGAGGAGTCCAAAAATGTGTAAGGAACAGAGCTAACAAGTAAACAGGATAGTCAGTCATGAGTTCAGTGGTCAGACTTACTGTTTGATCTTTTCTTTTAAGCACTGAATATTTAATCTAGGTGTCCAAGAGGTTTTAAATTGGTTATGACATTGAAGTCTTCATTTTAGTACTGAGCTGACATATGGCTGTGCTAAGAGCTTATGAAGGCTGAGCTTTGCTGTATTTATTATTATCAGTACACTTCTGACTGAAACAAATTATATTTCTTAGAATACACATGTGAATACATTTGATTATTCAGGGAAAGTACAAAATCTAAAAAGTGTAGACATTCTGAAAGCTGTTCAGAGTTGATAAAAAATTCACAAATCATCCCTACTCAGTTGCTATCTGTCCTGGAAAGAAGTTGTATATCTGAATTAGCAGATGTGCCTCTCTTCTCATCCCGTTTTGGGATTGAGATTTGATTACTCATCATCATCACCCTCAATCTTCATCCTATTGCTTGATTTCTTTGGAGATGAATCTCTGGTTTCCATCCTGACAAACATACATCAGTAGGTGCCTGTTTGTATGAGTGTGGGACTCAAACTCCACACATTTCAGTGCCTCCCATCAGGTAAACTGATGCAGCCTGAGGTGATCAGGCAGATATAATAAATTAGGCCTACAAAAAGAAGTAATTAGTCTCGTAATTTCAGATGTTCAGTTTGATGCTGATGATATTCTCTTACATTTCTGGATATCTCAGCTCGAAATTTATATTCTGTACCTCTAGCTGGCATGATTACTGGTCGTGTACTAATGGTTTAATCCATATACATATATATACAAACTGAATAGTACCTAAATGTTTTGTCCTTGGCTTAAAAAAAAGAGGTATTCTTTCCCTCTTTCTCTTTTTTTTTTTTTTTTTTTTTTAATTCCCAAGGAGCTTTGTCAGCAGCAAACTAAACTAAGCAAACCAAAATAAGCCCTGTATAGCTTTTCCTGTAACCAATATAAATGACCTGTTTCAATCCCTTTTTTTTTTTTTCCAGTTTTAGAAGAACTTCATCTTGAATGATGACAAAGCATCTCAAATAATAATAAAAATGTATGTATTTTAAACCACTTGGTTTATTGCTGTATTTCATGGGCTTGAAGCAGATGCTAAAATGAAGTCTGCTCAATGGTGCATAAAGGTCTTAGGCTGCTAGTATGAATAATATCCTCAAGCACTGACTTGTAACCCTAAGGTGTTTTCTAAAACAGGGAAGAAAACCATCCTTGTTCTCATGCCCCAGCAATGTGAACGTTTAAATTGGTTATTCATTACCACACTCATGCTAAGAATACATCAGAAAATAAATATTTACCAGTGTTACACAGGTCGTTGGTGGGTTTAGAAATACAATGTAAATGCATAAAACTACATTACAGAGTGGTGATTATAGCATTCACATTTACCACAAGATAAGAACATATACAAGGCAGTAAGGGTGGCACAGACAAGGTGCAGCAGCTTGTTTCTATGAATGAGATCCTTCCCGTTGCACCTTCTCAGGAAGTGAATCAAAGACTGTTTGGATTTTAAATTATAGTGTGGGGAAAAAAAACACTATCTTGCATTGAGGCAAATATAAATTTTGCTTTATTGTGTTTCCTGTGCAGGCAGAAGCTCTTTGTTCTTTTCAAACTGGTAAGTGTTCACATTGTCCAAGATTTCTCCTGGTGTGTAGCAAATTGGCATACTATGTGATTCCATCCCTTCTAAATCACAAAGCATCAGAGAAACAAATTTAGATTTTGCTCTGAAAAAGAGACATCAGAGCAAAATACATACTGCCTTTTGAGGGGTGTGATCATTCAGCACTATGAGCTGTATAATTGTCCTTTCAGATTTAAGATTTCTCCCTTCAAAAACAAAGCAGCTATTATTTTTTTCCTTTTTCTTTTTATAAGTCTTCTTTTTAACTATTAAATTAATGTAAATAGATAGTTTTATATTATTCTGTCAATTTGAAGATTGCTGACTATTTTGATCAATTCAGGAAAAATGCCAAGAGTGATTACTGATATTAGCTACAAATACCTCACGGTTCTTATGACTGAAGAGTTAAAACAACCTTTGCTCCAGCTTTTGATTTAAAAGAGAATATTTTGCATTTGAGGGGAAAAAAATAAAAGGGATTATTACTGACCAGCATTCCTCCCACACTCAACCCCTTTTAAATATATGTGTGTGTATAATTTTAAATGTGTGTGTTCATGAAAAAGAGAATTAACAGATTTTTACTTTCCCTTTTCCCTTTTTTTTTGCACCTCTCTTTCTCAGAAAGGTCTGGGGTTTTTTTGAGGGGGAAGAGAAGGGATTATTTTTAGAGGCTGGCAGAGGGAAGAATGTTGGACTGGCTTGATCACCAAAGTGGCCCTGTCACTCCTCTCTGTAGCTGCAGTTTCCAGGTTTACTTGTGTCCCCCCGCAGCCTCCTCAGCACCAAAACCTTGCCCTCCAAACCCAGTACAAATGTTGTCATTTCTGAACAAGATCTAAATACACCATTCTTTATAACTCAGTTTCCTTTATATCTGGTTGAAATATAAAAGTGGGAAAGAAGCTGAATTAAAGCAATAGTATCTATATTGAGGATAGATATCTATAACATCTATACTTTGAGATCTGTACTTCAAGGAAATATACTGATGGAGAACATCTTTTTAAGATATAATTCCTTTCCCAAAGTCTGCCTGCAAATTCAAAGTCTTTCTTTTTTTCTACAGTGAAATCAAGACAACTGCCATTCCAGACTGCAATGATACTACCAGTGACTATTTTGGGAATAAAACCCTTTGCTTGTTATTTCCCATGCAAGCTGAAATCCCTGGTTTGCCTTGCATGTACACTGTGAGAAGCCACAGTGTGGGCTCTTGATGTTCTTAGTAGACAGTCATGCATCTTGTTGAGTTGAAGGGATGTTATGAGCGGTGAAAAGGAACAAAACAAGGGAGTGCTGATGTTTGTGCACCTTTCATGAAGCTTATAGTACATATTTTATATGACTGATGGTCCACTAATAGGTGACTGACAATGGTTTGGTGACTGGTTGTAGAGATGAGGTTTGGATTTTCAGTAGCCAGTAACTTCAGCTTTCTTATGCAACTTTCAAAGGTGTGTAACGTGGGCATGGAATTATATGATACACTAGTCTTTGTTTTTAGTTTTTTACTGATAAACAAAAGTGCAAAGGCAGCTTGAATATCACTGGTTTTGTTTCAGAGAGCAAATAACTAAGAAATAGTTACTTAAGTGAGCATTAAGCTGTGAAGGGGGGCAGTCTACAACCCAGTTACTGAGATTGTTATTTTCATGCTCTTGCAAGTCAGATTTGATGTTGTTTTGGGGATAGGATTTTACAAAGGTAAAGCAACGTATCATCCAGAGGCAATACAAAAACCAGATGAGTAAAAAACTAAACTTTGATGAATTAATTTGAAGAATAGCTTTACATATATTCAACTTACCTGAAAGGCATGTTTTCTGTGACATGTGTTAGCTTGCTCATGACATTTTCACAGCCTAACCTCATGTTCTTTCTGTGTGCTCCCTCAGTAGAAGTTCTCCAGGGTATAAGTGCCTGCAGTTACATCTTGTGTTTGTGAAACAGGATGCATGAAACTCGAAGCAGCTACCTAACTCAGCCTAGGTTAAATGAATGAATTTTAATTTTAAAGAAAGTATTTTTTCATTATTTTAAAATCAAAACTATTGCCTGTTTGGTGGCTGTCACTGCTAATAGAAGAATACAACTTTTTTTTTTTAACTACAGAGATGTTTCCTTAACAGTTCTTCCTGTCTTACAAAAAAATAACAAGTTTTAGTAGTTTTCCCCACTCAGCACTGAAAAAATGTATTTGGAAAGTACTGGAAGTATCTTTCAAACTGGGAGGTTTTGCTTGTTTGTGCCTTTGTCCTATCTTTTTTTAATGGAAGAAACTTCCATTTTAATGAAAGAAACTGTATAAATACATTGGGAAAGCTATTTCAAAGGAATACCAGTAATTAAATTTTACTTAAGCTATGCATATAACTCAGACTCATGAACGACGACCTAGGCAGCTGCAGCTCTGGGAAAAGTAGCTTGTATCTTGTCACAGGTTAGAGGCAACATCAAACTCCATCAGGGATGCAGGAGGAGGAGAGACAAATACCTATAATGGTCAAAAATAATTACACAATTTTCTTGGACCTGATAAGGCCCATATGTCAAGATTCCAACTTTATAAGCAGAGGAATATTACTACAGACATATTTGAGTGTGTTTTAGGATGTGATTGCTTTGTTAACTTTTAAAATATATGAAGTGGTAAACATTTTTGGATGTGTGCAATAACTTTAGCCATTACGTGGTGGTAATCCCAGATGTCACTTGTTAAATAGTATCACTTTTCTATATTTTCTCCCTGATGGTTTCACTTTTGTCTTCTCTTCTGTGTTTTCCACCAGTCAAGGCTTTTGGGTGGACAATTTACAACCTCAGTCTCTTGAGGAGAGAATGCTTTGAGGCTGCAGATACTTCTCTCAGTGGTGTGCTTGATGTATTAAAGTCACTTTTGTTCTCTTCTTTGAAATACAGTGGAGAAGGGATTTAGCACTGGTTATTGTGTACATTGGCTCCTTTGTCACCACTAGAGTAGAACAAGCACTTGGTACTGGGATTTGGTTTTTTATTTATTTTCCTGGTTTATGCTGTGTTTGAAGAGGTGTTGTGCAATTGCCTGTTGTTCTTGTTTTCTCCTGCTTAGGAACAAGCAGATTTCTTCCTTTAGTTTTTTTTTGTATTATCTGGGGAGTAGTACAGTTTCACAGTTCACTTTTTTGGGTGTTCTCTCCACTGCTGTAGCTGGTAGATAATTGCAGGTCAGGAAACAAAGTCAGTGGGCATACAATAAACCCAGTAAACAACACAATTGTTCATCTGACAGTAATGCAGTCTGGAGGGAAAGAAAATAAACTACCATGAAAGCAATTGTTATACCTTAGAAAATAGACAAAAATAGGCTGTTGGAATATCAAGAGGCAAACAGATTTTTTTAAAATCTGTTTAAAGCCAGTTTTGCTTGCTTGCTGGGTCTTTACCTTTGCATATTATCCTTCAAAATCTGTCTTCTCTTTGTCTTCCAATTGTCACAAACTCCATGGATGGCATTCAGAAAACCACAGTTTCTCAGGTAGGAATAAAAAAGGCATTTTATCTCTTCTGCCAGCATCTTGCTATTGTCCCTTTGTCTCTGAAGTGACTGGTATGGACTTGAGGAGGAGCTGAATATAATTCTGTATGAGGGTTCCCAGCTTTCATTGGCCTGTGAGGTAAAGGGCACACTCTGAAATTTGAACTTGCCTCATAATTAATCTGATTAAAGAAAAGGAGTCAATCAAGAGTTCTACAGCAATATAGATAAATGGAATACTCCATCTTACATCTGATACACAGAATGCTATGAGAGAATATTCATGCTTCAGGCCATAAACCAGATTTTTACCATAAAGTTAGGAACAAGTATGTCATTGCAGAGCTACTGATTATTATTTCCACTAAAATATTGGATACTGGCCATGGTCAGAAATATACATTAGTACATGTAGCTCTTTGACTTTTGAGTTCCTATGTTTGCTTCCAAATTCTGATCAGATGTGCCAATTTTTGTATTGTACCCCCGTCTGCATCAGCAACCCCTATTTTAACATTCCAGCTGCTCTGCAGTGTTAAATCTCACTTCCCTAAGATCCGTAGAGAGCCATCAGTGGGTAAACCCAATCATTTATGAAGCTTACAGTGAACTAAAATCTGTGTGAAAATATATGTCTTGTTTTGCATTACAGGTGTGCCAAAGCAATATAGGGAGGTGAAATAAATCACTATATAAACAACTGTGATGTTTTCTTCCTTCAGTTTTGAAATGGAGCCAGATACCAGCATGCATACCAACATCACACTGATTTGGGAAGGAGAATACAAGAGCCCATATCCCAGGAGGAACAGAACATATAGCTTGCAGTTTCCACAGTCTCCAGGGACAGTAAGTACCAAAAGCTTTACTTCTGCCTTTCTAAGCAGCTGCAATGCTTTTGCCTTCCTAGGCTGATGAATAGCATCATCTTCTGAGACTGCAACTGCTGTATTCATTAAAAATTGCAACAAACTGTATGTGTTTGAAGCTGGTAAGCTTCAAACTAGGTCTGTGTTCAAAGAGTCCGTCTTTAAAACAAAATGCTTCATTTGTTCAAAAATCTCATTCCAAACTCACATGTTCCTGTTCTCTGAGGATATAAGGTGGCTCCTTAATATCCAAGACTTGTCTATATGAAAGGACTAAACTAGCTAATGTTTACTGAGCTAAGATTAAGTCAGTGTCTTAACATGTTATTATTATCTTTTTGTTCCTACAAAATAGTCAGAAAGCATCATCATGTGCATTGGATTACAAATTAGCAGTTTAAAACAAAACTATTTTTTGATTAATAATTAGCAAAAAGACCCTGAAGAAACCCAGTCCATAAATTAGGAACCATAATTGGCTCTTTGCTGCCTAAATAGGTGAGGCTTTGAAGAAATATCAGCTAGTCTCGAAGAAGCATTTTGTTTATTGTGGAAAATCAGTTTGTGATGAAATATTGTGAGAGACAATATTGTACCAGATATTCACCTGTGCAAGAACAGGTGAAAAGGGGAAAAGTATATTTTGTGGGCACAGTTGAGGTTGCAGATAATATTCCTTTGTTCTCTGAGCAGTTCTGTAACTGAGAAAATTTTTCCAATCTTCTGAGATATTATCAGAGAAACCTCTGGCCTGCATTTGGAAACCTCATCCAGAGATCTTACCCAAAATAGACCATGTTGGATAGCTATGTAACTGCACACTGTAATGGTACATCTTCTCTCATACAATTCTATTGCATCTTTTTTTGTGTTTGATCAGCTCAGCTGCAATGTAGCCTTAAAATAATTATAAAGCTTCCAGGTCATACTTACCCAGCTGAGAGCACAATCAGGCTTGCTTACATCTGACTTTACTCTACAATGCTTTTGTAAAGAATATTGTGATAAAAATGAAACTCTGACAAATATGAACTGCTACTGCCATGTCTGTAAGAGAGATTTGAGGCCTTTTATATCATTCAAATTTGAAATGATGCTATAGATCACTATAGTATCCAGTAAGACCTTTGGGGAAGTAACAGGCTTAGTCCAAGAAAGCCCAAAGGCAGAAGTGCGACAAAAACCACTTCAAAACAGCAGCAGGAGCCATCATTCCCTAACTTTCATCAATAATGCTCCTGCTTTTGGAAATCTTTCTCTTGTAGCAAAATATGGCATTAGAGAAAGGATAAGAAAAGGAAAGAGAGGTGTCTACATTCCTTTTTAAAAGATACAAAGTAAAATGAATTTTTAAAGAGGAAGTTCATGGTCTGGTTCCTACTGGCTGGTTTTGAGCACACAGAACTGATGGGCAGGGGATGCACACACGTAGCACAGTTCCTAAGGCTGTCAGGCTGTAGTGGTTCTGGACAGCTGGCAGCGAGGTAGAAGCCAACTGTTCCAGCTCTTCGTGGTGTTTGTATTGCTTCCACTTCCATAGCTCTTAGTTGTTGTTCCTCCTAAGAATTAGAAAAATCAACACCTTCTTTACAGTGCAAGAGAACTAGACAGCCTGTGCATCTTATACAAAAGCCGATGTCACAATTTCCCTGGTAATTTCTTGGCACATTGTTTCCCACTGGCAGGCTAAACAATGGCTAAGAAATAATTCAAAATCAATTTAAGTGGGAACAAAATAGTCTCAAGACGCACAGAGAGACTAAGTGTGGTATGTGCTTGTCAAATTGCTGTGGAAATAAATCCCAGAAAAGAGCGTTACATTTGTGTGGTGGCTTGACCTTGGCTGGATGCCAGGTGCCCATCCAGCCACTCTATCACTCCCCTTCCCAGAGGGACAGGGGAGAGAGTATGGTGGAAAAACAACTCGTGGGATAAGGCAGTTTATTTAAAGCAGAAGCAAAGTGGAATTTTGCGCGAGCAAAATCGAAGTGAAAGAGAACACGGTTTGTTCTCTACTTCCCATGAGCAGCCACTCCCGAGCTGCAGGGCTTTGGCACACATGATGGTTCCTCAGCAGGCAGCCACTGGAGACAATGAATGCCCCCTCTTCCTGCTCCTTGCCTCAGCTTTTATATCTGAGCTGACCTCATGTGGTCTGGAATATTCCCTTGGTCGGTTTGGGTCAGCTGGCCCACTTGGGTCCCCTGCCAGGATCTTGCCCTCGACTGAGGAAGGAATGTCACAGTGCTGGTGCTGTGCTCAGCAGCAGCCAAAACACCGGTGTGTTATCAACACACCAGTGCAAAGCACTGTGAGGGTTACTGTGGGGAAACGAACTCCAGCTCAGCCAGACCCAATAGAGTCTGTATTCAATCATCTATAAAAATCCACTTCTACCTTTTTCATGATTTTCATCAACATATGTTCTTAGAAGGAAAAACACATTGTAGAAAGCTTTTCATCTGCAGACAAAGAAAGAAATGAGAAACACTTGAGAAGGTAGAATGGCTGGATACTTTTTACTCTGTGTATGTTGAAGTGAGATAAATGTATAGTGAGTTCATTTTTGATTACAGATTAAACAGAACCCTTTTAGGAAGCTTCTGACAGTCTTGAATCTTTAAGGCTTTGTGCTTTTGTTTGCTTGTTTGTTTCAAAGGCAAGCAGAAAAATCAAACCTCACACTGGAAATTTCTACAATATCATTACTCCATATCAAAGACTTCTCATTTTTGAGTAAAAGAGTTTATATTTGGGTAGCACTTTTGAGAACCTAAGTATTTACCATTGTCATGGCTTAACATCTAAAGGTAACCTGGAACATAGGAAAATCATTTGATACATAGTTCTTCCCAGAATTACTCTTGGGACAAACTTGTTCCTAAGCTTTGATTCATAAGGAGAAAACTAAAGCTTATACCACACAGTGCAAGAAGCACCATAAGCTGATGCTAAGAGACTTTTCAAAATCTGGTTTTGTGTTGGAGACTCAGAACCTTCCCTGGTAACCACAAAAAGTTTGTTATTAAAGCAGCTCTTGGCTTTCTCAGAACATTTCACTTGGGTGCTCAGGCTGATAAAGGATGGAAGGTAGGGGCTCACAGTTTATATCATCTTTGGGGGGCTCAGTGATCTTTCAGGCTGGAAGGAGAGGGATACTTTAACCCTATAGGACTCTTTGGTTGATTCCAATGGGACAGGCCCCATTTCGTGGTGGAGAGGAGTCAGGTCTTCAGACCCTAAAAATAAAGACATAAAAAATCAGAAAGGCATAGAAAGGCACGACTGTGGTTTTCAGCCCACACGTGGTGCAACCACTGAGCAGGAAGGAGCTGAGTTGAGACAGCTTCATAAAAAAGCATTAAATAGCTAATTAGTTAATACTGATATAATTACAAACTTAAAATGATAAACAAACAGAAAAAAACTCCACCCTTATTAGAGATATGGGTGTTTATTTATGAACTATCATTCACATTTTTTATCCCTTATAAGATCAGTAGAATTTTTTCTTTACCTCTCTCCATGTCTTCTCTTCCTTCAGTAAGTTCCTAACCTTTCCTCTCTTTCAAGTGACTTTACAGAGCATACAAAATGAACAACCCCTTGAATAAAACACACATGTACATACTTGCCACCAATCTTCCACTTCTGTGATATTTCCATGTGTAAAAGCTACTTTGTGAGTACAGGGTTATATTTTAACCCTGCTGCTGTCAAAACCTCTCCATCAGTTTAACTCTGCTGTATCAGATCTTCAGTTCTTGCCACCTGGATGACAAGATTTATTTAAATAGCAAAAAATTCCTAAGTTCGCACTTAATTGTAGTTAATTTATTAGATTTTGATTTGAAAAAAAATCCATTTTACATGGATTTCTTTTGAAAGCTTATGTTACATAAGGCTTCTCAGTGAGCATGTAATCCAAATGGTTTCTTCCAGCAAAAGATATTTTAAATTATTTCTGAAATAAAAAATATTTTTCCAAGTTAAGAGGAGCAAGGAATTCAATTAATTTCCCCACATGTAGAACTACAAAAAAAATTTCCCTCTTTATGTGCTTCAAATATGAACCTTTGTCTGTACTGAATTGTTCCCCATCCTGATGTGAATGAAGTTATGATTATAATGAAACACCTATGGTGTGTGTCAGGAACAGGAGGAGGAGCTGGCAGAAGGTAAACTCAGACCTGCTGAAGGATTTTAAATAGAATGGATCAATTTTAAATTGTTTCTGGGTATGTTACCACGCAGTTCTCATGCAGACAAAATTGCACATAACTTAGTGGAACTCAGTAAAGGTGAAAATAAAGGGCAGAAAGAGAGTAGCACTGTAATTCAGTCTCAGAGAGCTCTTTTGTGGAACAATTCAGAAACACATTGCTTGAGAAACAATTCCCATAATTTTTTTTCCATGGAAGTTACATGTTTTTTACAACTTTTACTCCTTCAATTATTGAACTGAATGCTTGAATTAACAAGTCTGATTTCAAGTATCCTTCATGAAGCAGTATTGGTAATACCTTTTGCTTTACATGGCCCAGTTTAAAACTGAGTTTTAATTTTATATTTTTTTTAAGTGTCATTAAAATATGGGTTCACATTACGGCTCTCAACACACTTTGAACCACCCCTACTGCTTCTCTGACTCCCTGATGAATGGAACCAGGGAGTTAAACAAGCCAAAAATCAATTTTACATGAAAGAAATGAGAAGTGTACTCTGAACCAATTCTCTGCATCATATCATTTAGGGACAACTCTGGTGAAATGGAAATTGCAGAAATACCAGGGCAAAAGTGGACTTTTTCCATGACAAGCAACCATTAGATCTCTTTATCTTGAACTGCAAAATGTAAAGGCTGGGGTTATTTCTTTTTTTGTTAGTTGTCTTCATTAAACTTGTGGTGAAATGGATACCTCAACATTTGAACCAAAGTAAAATAAAAGCTTGTGTCCTGGGGTGGGGGAAACAAACACCACTGTTTTGACAAGCTCCAAAATGCAAAGAGGCATTTTTTTAAAATATGCTTGAAGAATAGTAGGCAGTAGCATGAATGCCGGTAGCAGAGCTAACACTATGTTCATAGGTCTCTATGTTCATTAGTAATAACATGAAAATTAGTAATTGAGCCCCCATTACAAATTATTTGAAGAAATACTATCCTTTAAAGTGATACATTGAGTAGTTGCACCTTTCTGATAACTAAGTTTCTATTAACTGCCCTGTATTGGTCTGAAAGCATCATAATTTGTCAAAACACTCTATAATAGAAAAACAATTACAGAATCCCATAGATCGTTTCTCAGCTTAAAAATTGTGTACATTTCATCTTTCTTACTTTTAACCTGAGATTTTTGTATTATTGCAATAAGAATAGAAATTACTTCCTGAATACTCTGACAACCAATTATTTCTCCTTTCTATTTTTCCAGCAATAACAAGTCAAAACACATCTAACCATAAATTGCTCCAGAAAACAGTATATAAAACAGATTTGATAAAGCAAGCTGCAGAAAGGAGATATATGTTCTAATAAACTGTTTAGATTATATTTGTGATGCAAACATGTGCTTTCCTAAAATAAATGAGGCTTGGATGCTATCACTTTGTTGTTACAGATATCTTTCATCTATATAAAGATGTATTTTCACTTTTAATTTGCAGTTTGTTATGTACTTCCTACAATCTTTCCCCATTCCTCATCTTTAGAGTAAAAAAACACATACAGAAGAAAACATATGACCTGTAATATGGGAGCCAAATAGGATTATCCATTCTTTTTTTATTCTTTTAGTGCTTTTCCCCCATTCTAATCAATATAAACCTTAATTCACCTTTCCATTCAGACAGATTATAGTGTGGCCAATCTTACAGACTGGGTTTGATTATTTCATTTGTATTTATACACCAGTTCCAGATAGGTGAAATTCATTTTCTTTTGTCTAAATGTGAAGAAATAACAGAATATTTCCAACAAACATTGCATTCTGTGGAGGTAGGGTCCCCCAAAAAACAGCTTATTAGAGCACATCACTGTGTTTAGTTATGTTTTCACATATATCTCCAACCATGCATATATCTCCACCCTGCTATCCACAAAAAATGAAGCCATGTCTTAAAACAGAGTTGGTATATGTCCAACAGAAAGCAAAGGGACAATTTAGCAGGATTTTGAGATCCTCCTAGTTTCTAATTATATTAGTTAGCCTGGGTTTCAGCCATCTGTTGCACAGAATGTACATGGAATTCTGACTTTTACCTTAAGTAGTAGCCTTTTTGTCTGGTAGATTTTCTAATACACCAATTATTTTGCTATTTTAGGATAATAACATTCATAGCTATTCAGCATTAAGATGTCTGAACTGGAAATTTTCCTTTTTTTTTTAGGTGTATGTATTTTTCAAGGAAAAGGATTTGTATATTTATAAATGTTTTATTTTAATGGAGCATAAATACTTATTTAAGAATAATAGTTAGATAATCAGATACCAATTGCGTTTTCCACTTATTGGTCAAAGGTTGGACCCAATGGTCTTAGAGATGATCTGAATGATTCTTTGATTCTGTAAGAAAAGCCTAAAAATGAAAAATTAAAATGGTTGAATACAGTGAAGACAATATTTGTATTAAATTAAATAGGCATAGTCATGTGCACAGAATATGAATATTTGTGCTTTCATCAGAGGAAAGTCACTCAGCTGGGAATGATTTCTACCTCATGTGTGGTGTGACTCAGACTTTTAAAGCTGTTCTCTGTCAACTGCACCCATAGTAAAATCTGCCTGTTGTCTTTTCTTTGGAAGTGCACAGGAAAAGATGGACATATACTAAGGACTTTAGGTCCCAAGTAACAGTGAAAACTTACTATGTTCACTAAAAGCAAGTAATAAAATCTCTGTTTGTCTTTTCCTTCCCCCTGGAATCTTCCTGGAGAAATCCAAGCTCTTCTCCAATGCCCTGGTGACTGTCCCAGTTTGTTGCATTGTAGTATTGAGAAAAGCAGAGACATTTTTTAGCAATTCCAGTTACCAATATACAGGCTGTTAAAAAAATTGAGAGTCAATAGCATGCCCAGAACCAGAGAATACACTTGCTGAGAAATGCAGCACCATTTATTTGGGGGCTATCTTTAGCCCTTTTCCTCAAAAGTTACCAAAGACAATTGATTATGATCTTGTTTTCCCAGAGATATACTCGTTGATATATATATATATATATATATATATATATATATATATATGTATACATGTCTGGGTATTTATATGTGTGTGTTATGCAAGTATTTCACTACTGAATTACTTAAAGGATAATATAATACTAAGGAATGTATTCTTCACTCTGAGAGACAGGGTAGAAAAGCCTCAAGGGAGACTGTCAGCTTGCTGATGATAAACAAATAAAGTGGAAGACTGAATCCTCCATAGACAAGCAGTTACAAGTATGTTACTTATGATGTATTTTTTTGCTTATTACATAAAATGCAACAGAAGGGAAACTGATTTCTAAAACATCTGATTGCCTACAGTTTTGTATTATAGCCAGCCAATGTTGCATAATGGTGATATACTGATATTTCCTTGTCAGTGTGAATTATTCCATTTAGTTGGTAGGAGTTAGAAGCTAAATGGGTGTTAATGGAGTCGCTTCATCACAACTGATGACTTTATCTTTTAGGAACTGAGCCAGGATTGATGGGAGTGTCAGCATCCAAAACTGCATTTCAGCATGTTTGTAAGTGTAAGACTCAATAGAAACCTTGATATTCCTTGCTGTGACCTTAAGTTGTACTTTGTGTTGCTGACAATATCAACTGTTATTGTTCCTTTTTTTCCCTCTTGGATGTGTGATTTGTTCTAAGGAAAGTGCAAGGGAAAACACATTGCAGAAGAGTGACAGGAAGGATGAAAATGTTTGTGCTCTGGGTTACCCAAATGGCCTCTCTCTTGCTTTTCAGATAAACACTTACTTTCAGCTAAGAATGTCTGACAGGCAGTGGCTGAAACGTCACTGCTACAGTTTACACCTGCTCTGACTGTGTTGTAGGACAACTGAAAGGCCAATTTTTTGGGTGCAGAAAAGTGAAAGCCCTCAGGAAAGAATCCTGACTCTACAGTGTCATCCAGATTTCTGTTTTCAACGTACAGTAACCCAATTTTCCAACACGTTGAACGCACACCTGTCCCACGTACACCTCCTAAAGTCTCACATGTCTGAAAGCTCTGAAAATCAGTTGCATCAAAGGTCTGGAAGAAGTAAATAAAAATTGTTTGGCTCTACTCTCAGGGTTCAAAAAGTTCAGTAATCCATGTCAGCTCAAGCAGACATACTTGAACTAGGCTCAAACAAGCTGATGTAGATGTTAATATGATTAAGTCTGACTTTATAAAGTTGTTAAATCAGCTAGTATGGCAACTTGTCTTCCTCCTGTCTCCTTCACTTGCAAAAGTGTTTTATATATGAGAACAACATGAAATGATACTTCAGGGAAAACCTGCTCTTCGGTGAGATGTTAAATAGGGATGATGTCTGGCACTTCTGAATTGGGGTCTCACAGGAAAGTTCTTGAACCTCAGGTAATTTTATCTAGACTCATATCACTGTCAAAGAAAGAAAAAAAATGTACGAAGGTAAGATACATGGTTTGTCTTTTTGTTTTCTCATGGATTAATCTGAATATTGTTGTGCCGGTGTAATATTTGTGTTTCCATAAAGAAGGAAGAGGAAGATACCACTGTAATTCCACAGGATATCATATATTTTTTGATGCTTTCAAGTTTATGGTGGTCATTTTTCTCGGTAATCATGAGAAACGAAGCCCTTCTATAGCTACTAATGCATTTTAAATGTTTTTCATGTGCAAATTGTCATCTTGAAGAGACGTTTCCTATTGAAGCACATTTATAATTTCAGAATATTTCTGAACCTTCTTTTTCTTCAGTATTCTATAAACCAGGTGTGACTGGAGCCAAGTAGGGAGGCAGATATTTAAAAAGTGATCCTGGTATTAGAAAATGCTGTTCCTGTGATCTTTGGCATTTGGGGTCAGTAACATTCTTCAAGAGATTCATTTTCAGAAAGATCTTTTTAAACAGCTCAATTTAACACTTACTCTACTTAAAAAAACCAAAACTACAATAACTTTGTGAGCTTAGTAATTACTTTGTATGATAGTGGATTTTTAACAGTATTTTTAAAGTACATATCAAATAGACCTGGATAATTGGTTGCAGAAATCGTTCTCTAAAGTACTCTTAATGAAACAAATAACAAAGTGAGAGTATGTCCATTGCAGGCTGTTCCGGAGCAGGCCTTTATAGCAAGCTGTTAGTACCACCCACCTTCTGCTCAGCCCCCAGAAGTCAGGAAAACACAGTGGGTGTTTCTGATCCAGAGGTGCAATTTCAGCTGCAGTTGCTGAGCTCACCGTGGCTCAAAAGGGTGGTTTCATTTCATCCCCATCCCCTGAGTCACCCTCCTCATGCTTGTGACTGCTCTGTCATGCATCTGCTTTTCATTAAGAGCTGATTTGATTCGATTTGTTTGCCCGAAAGTAAACTATTAGCTCTTTTTTCTTGCAGATTAGCCACTTTGTTGCAGTGCTGGACATCCACCACAACCGTGCTGTTGCAAAAAAAGCCATGAGAACATTTGTGAGGGATGGGAAAAGAGAGGATAGAAGAGAGGAATAAGGTGAAGTGGGCCCTGCTGTTCTGGCTGTGGGAAAACCCTAGATCAGATCTGCTGTAGTGCCTGACTACACCCTGAGAGAGTGGCTGTGTCCTACTGCTCCAGATCACTGCTGGTGTCACTGCAGTGAAGGAAATACATGAAGATGACATAACAGTGAAACAACAGAATTATGTCTTATAAGGCAGAGATACTGTGAATTAGACTGACTTTTCCTCCCCATCCACTTTGTTTGCAGTCTCAAACAGATTGAGTCGATGCTTGTACATCTGTAAAACACACTCACTGCTTTTACATCACATGCTATTAAGATTGGGTTCATTTCTTAGTATAGGATCCTCCAAAAAAGAAATCACAATTTGAATAATTGACCCATCACAGTATTTGTATTGTTAAAGTTAATTTGACAGTACTTATCCAGTCCTTAGTCTCTGAAAGTAATGTCCTGGTGTTTTGAGTAGTGGCTCTGCAGGTCTGATTCTGGTTCTCCTTTGCAAGTGGACACTGCTTTATTTTATCAAAAACCTCTAGATTTTAGGATCTCCTGAACTCCTGTGATGGTTGGGATGATGAACCTTTTCTAAACATGCATGTCCTCAGTTGTAGGGCTGATTCCACTTCAGTTCTTTCACTGTGCCTGCCCCTTTCTACTGTAGACCTCTCTTCCCACATTTCACTTTCTAATTACATACAGGAACATTTCTGGAAGGAAAATCTGTGTGAAAAAATGCCTTTTTTTTTTCTTCTTCTTCTTTTCCCCCTAGTATCTGTAGTTACCTTTCTTCTGCAAACATTCTTACAAAAGAAAAATTAAAACTTATTCGATAATTGTGTGAAAAGTAAGAAAACACCATTGTTACTTTTTACAAGATTCTGCTCAAATTTTGCCAAGTCCAAACTTTACTATGGCAAAATTTTAATTGTCTGCAGAAAATGTGGATTTCTTTTATTCTTTTACTTTTTTAACTTCAGCAATCAATTCTGTGTTTTCAGCATCTCCAGTTACTGTTTGGACCTGATTCTCCTCTCTCTGTTGAAACACAGGAATTTCAGGAGGGTGGTTTTTGACTTATAGTGGGGCAGATAGGAAGAGAATCAAAGTGAAATAGCTCAGCAAAATTTACTATTTGTGGCAAATCAGTCTTTTATAGTAAGAGATCTTCTGAAGTGTCTGTTATATCTGTGTCTTCAGCAGAAAGCTTGAGCTACAAAATTCTCAAATTGTCTAAGAAAGTTGTATACTTTCTGGAGTGCCAAACTCTACAGTATCTTGCCCTCTTTTAAAACTTTCAGGAGAAGTTTTGACACGTGATTAAACTGATGCAGACTTTAGAACACTTGAAACCTGGGACATAAAGTAACTAAAGGTTTGAACAGAGTGATAAATATCAATGGCTTGTTATTTCTTGGCGTAAAGTAGACCTATCAAAAAATGCTTAAGTCCCAGCAGCTTTTCTCACTGTTGTTTGGAGTGGTTTGGATAAAAGTGGACCACTTAAAATTCTTTATCTGAAATATCAAAATATACCACAAAGCTTTTCTTTCTGAAGGTGTGCTGGTTTAACATTAACTTTTTCGTGGAATTTTGTGTGTCTTGGATTTCTGCTGTTCTGGTCAATAGCACAATGGGATCAACATACATCTTTGCCAGATTTCTGAGATTCTGAGGTACAGAAGTATTGTATAGAGGATGCACAACTCAGTGTACCTTGCACCTGAAATCAGCATTCCATAATCTGCAGTACCTGTTGGCCATGGACTTCTCAGTGGAGCCCATCTGTCATGATCGATGTTTAAACGGTCTGGATTTTAGATCCTGGAGAACCTCCTGGAGGTTTTGCTTTTTCTGTGTCCTGTATGGTTGTATTGCTGGTTAGATTTGAACATCAAGATGGACTTGTTCAGCGTGGAAAAGAGAAGGCTTAGGGGTGACCTAATTGTAGCTTTCCAGCGTCTGAAGGAACCCTATGAGAAAGATGGAGAGGGACTTTTTACAGGGGTGTGTGACAGGATGAGGGGGAATGGATTCAGTCTGAAAGAGAGGAGGGTTAGATTGGATATCAGAAAGAAATTCTTTACTGTGAGGGTAGTGAGGCACTGGAATAGATTGCCCAGAGAAGCTGTGGATGTCCCATCCCTAGAAATGTTCAAGGCCTGGTTGGATGGAGCTCTGAGGAACCTGGTCCAGTGGAAGATGTCCCTGCCCATGGCAGGGGCATGGAACTGGATGGTTTTTAAGGTGCCTTCCAATCCAAACCATTCTATGATTCTCATTCTATGATCTGAAGTGCATTTCACTCAGTAGAAAGGAGATACGGATAATAAGCAAAGAACAGAAAAGGCGAGTGTTTATGTTTTGGGGCTCTTTTATCTGCTCAGATCTAAAGGAACAGCTCTGTGGGAGAAAGAAGTGTGATCACTACCTCAAGAGAAAAGATGGGCTGAGTTGTTGATGGTCACTTAGAAGCACTAGTGAAGCAAGCAACTTTAATTTGTTTTGTAAATTATGAACATTTTTATAACTACAGTAAGCGATAACTAGAAAAAAAGAAAGGCCATAACTAACCCATAGTTTTAAAAATATCAATGAAAAATAATTGCCATTCTTTTTGTTTTTTTTTTTTTTTTACCCTGATTTTCATGTCAAAGATTTAATAGCAGTACATTTCACAGCAGGATAGCTGGAAATAGCTTTACTACCCAGAGAACACTTGTGAGCAGTGAAGCCAGAAGATTTTACCACCTCACTTTCTAGCAGTTTATTAGGATTAAATGTTCAGTCTCTTGCTTGAAGGTGATTATGAGATGAACTGGGGTAGGCTATGATGCATGCAGGCAATTTTCTTTCATCTAATGTCAGCAGTAGTTGTGGTAAACCTTTAAAATATCCATATTAAAAAGTATGTTTATGTTTCTACTCACTAAGCTGTATACCTATAATTTCATTTTCATAAGAAATTAAGTCTTGAGGAAAGAGAGGAAAATTAGCTGGAGGTTTTGCTTACTTTAGCTCTGAAAAAAATAAAGAAAAGCTGACTTCTTCCAAAAGAAACAGTCTTTGATATATCACGCAAAGTAGAATCACTTATATTCTCCTTCTGAATGAAAGGTAATTTCTCATTTCATACCACGAATTAGATATTTTCAAATCACCGTTGTTCACTAAAAACATTCGACAAGGAAACACAGAGTCTGCTGAGCTACCTCTGCTCCAGAGATTCCTCTGAAGTTCAGGTGAAGGCTCGTGTAAATTGGTGTAATGGCAAGTATCACACTCTTTAAAGCCTCAGTAGACCTGGCTCTGTGTGTTTCACTGCATTTGAGCACGTCTGAAAGCTTCAGAAAAGACAAATTGTATTTGAGATGCAATACCGTGTATGTTCACCACTTACATCGTCATCCCAGCTGCAGGGTGTCAAATCAAATTCCTCCACACTGATTTGTATCCATGGATTTCATGCTGGGTTTACAAAACTAGTTTTGTAAATAAATTCAGGTCTCTGAACTCCATGTCTGGCATATTTTTATGTTCTTTTTGCTTCAAAATTCATATTCTCACAGCTATTCTGATCATTATTTTTGTCATTTTTATGCTCCAAGTCAATTGTAGGAATATCCCAACAGCATCTTTACTTCTCTCCAGCGTTTGTATTACCATGTAAACTTTTTATTTTGATGCTAACTTCAGTTATTATTAGTTATTGCTTAGTTTCCCACTGCTGCAAAAAATAAACTGTTTATATTAAACACATGCCAGAATAATAATAGGTGAAATGTTACTCAATGTTGATTGAGTAAGCATCTGCAAAATTCCAGTCTCCATTTCCTAAAAATCCTTGGCACTAAAAGTTGTTCTTAAAATCTCATGATTGAAAGAAAATTAAAAATAAATTGAAGGTTGCCATGGATTTCTTGCTGATCAGACTTTTTTTTTTACATGAGAACATGATACATAAGGACTTTTGATCTCTAAAGGAAGTTTTATTAAAAGGTGGAAGAACTGAAACTGCAGGGCACAGGAGATTGAAATGAAAAGTTTAAAATTTAGTTTCTGTCTTTTGTTGAGACTTTTTCTTTTGTGGTTTTTTTTTGTTTTGTTTTTCCAGATGAGGTTTCATAACTGAGACAAGCTGATCTTACTGCTTACTGACACTAACAGGGACCATTTCACCCTCTGGTCTTATCCTCAGCCTTAGACTGATTATAATTATTATGTGATACCTATATGAGCTGGTACAGAAGAAGATCATAATTTCTCTCTCTTTTTTTTTTTTTTTTTGGTTGTTTGGATGATTGGTTGGGTTTTTGGGGTTTTTTTGTTGTTTTTTTTTTTTGGTTGATTGGTTTTTTTTGGTTGGTTGGTTGATTGGTTTTTTTGTCTTGGATAGTCTAATTTTTCATTATTTTAATGAACTAGGGGACCAGCATGTAATCTGGCCTTGCATAAGAAAAGTGCATAATAGTTATGTTTGTAATGATCCAAAATTGACTGACTTTCTTTTTTTTTTTTTAAAGATTCAGCAGACTGAAATTGTCTTCTGTTGCCCCCCTGCAAAAAAAAAAAAACAACCACAAAAACAACATCCCTTGCCATAGACCCACCCAAAACTATAAATCACTTTATTTATATTTACAAGTTCTGAAACATTATTTCTGGAGTTTTGTGTTCTGAAAAAAATTATAAACTCTGTGCTGTGTCCCTGGGTTATGTGACACCCAGTGAAATTTCTAATTCAAATACCTCTTTTTCTGTCATCACGGGTTGCCTGATGTATTTTAGCTGTTTGAGCAATGAGGGAGACATGAGAGCATTAAGGAAAGTGTAATTGCAGATTTTATGCCGTAGTAATAAAGGTGTCAACAATTCGGCCAAACTGCAGCTCCCCTTGTCCAATAACTGTAGCTCTGGAGAACAAAAATAGTGAAAAGTAATATATTTCAGCCTGTAAAAGCAAAATCTTTCAGTCCATGTATCCAGCAATGGTTAAGCTAGATTCTGAACAAAAAATGTGAACTGTGTATACAGACATGGGAGGTGTCTTTAAGGGAAAGCTTTTGGGTTTTTTTGTGAAAAAGGGGTGCAAAAATAATGCATACAAAGGTGGACAGTGATTTATTAACAGAACAAACTCTTACTTCTCTTCTAGAATATGTTTACTGACGGGGCATATGTATATATGAGATATTTATATATATATATATATATTTATGAGATTCCTATATATGATAGATAGATATATATGATAGAGGAAAAAGTATACCAGTATTACTCAATAAATGTGTCTTGCAGGTTTATTTGGTCACCTTGTTCATAAATTCCCTGAACAGGACATGAAATGCTCCTACTAAGCTTGCAGAGGAAGACCATTGTATTGACCTAAGTTTCCTCTGAACCTTTCTGCTGAAGGTGGTATTGGACCTTACCTTTCTTATTGACCTGGCAATAAAGAAGTGGTCACTCCCTCATGCTGTGAGTAAGAACCAACTATTCTTACAGGAGAGATCACAGAGATTCTTAAAACAGCACCAGGGAAGCTGCCAGTAAGGGCTTCCCCCAACACCCCTCCATCATAAAGATGCTTTAAGCTCTGGAGCTTGTTAGCACTGACCATTTGAAACACCCAAACACAGCGGGAAGTATCACACCTGTGAAAATATTTTTAGCCAGCCCAGCAAGTGTTACAGCCATTTCAAGTGACTGCCTGTTCTGATACTGGGAGGAAATTAGATTAAAGTCCCAAGAATGGGCAAATCCTGAAGTAAGTAGTGTCTTTTGGGATGATTTTAAGACCTCAAAGAAAGGATGAACACTAAGAAAAGTAGGCAGTTGTGTTCCTGACTAGAATATCTGAAACTTCACAGCTCTTATGAGGCTCTCATGAAGCAACTTCAGTTATTATGCAGAGGGATCTCGACAGCAATTTTCTGAGGCGCCAAAGGTAGCACAAAAACAACACCTCCTGTCTCCTGAGGATCCAAATAGGGGCATCTGTTTGGCCATTTGTTCAGTGTGCCACAGTGCACCTCCAGGCGGTGGATTCACAGCTGCTTTGTTATATTAGGAAATTCAAATTAGTTTTGCTGAGACACAAGGGTGGTTTTAGTTAGTTTGTCTATTATCTCATGCATTTTGAATTCCAGATCCTTGCCTCTTCATATGGAGAGACATATTGCAGATGTTTGCACTCGGTGAGAAAAAAGTGAGGATTCTGGTTAAAGGTAAACATTCTATCTTGAATGGAATTAAGCTTTTTTAATCAAAAGTATATTAAAATATAAATAGAATAGTATGGAGACACTCCAAATTTAGCCCAAAAGAAGAGGTTTTGTGCAAACACCTCAGAATAAATCTGAACTCAGAAATTTATTTGTTATATAAAGTAATATAAGTAATTAAGTAATATAAATTTATAAAATATAAATAAGTAATATAAATTAAGCATTATAAATTTCAAAAGAAACTGTGCCAAAAAAAAATCAAAAATTAAAGAATATTTCTATATTTGTTATTTCTTTTACTTATCTCTAAACGATCCAATTTGTTGTTCTTTGAGGCAACAAATTGTCTATGTGACAGAAAGAGTTGCACATACTCATGGTTCAAAGAAGTTACTCCTTTTTGCCTTTTTGTGACTGTAGACCAGTAATATCTTCTGAAAGCCAAACTCCTCAGTGCCTCTGACATGCAGTTCCTGGTCACTGGACCTATCTTTATTTCTAGCCAAACAAAGGATGGAACAACTCCAACCTGTGAAGGTTAAGTAATACTGTCTCTTCTTTAAATGGTACAGTTTTGCATTTCAAGGGGAAGCAATCTGCTCTGGTAATCTCCTTCATTTTCAAAAAAAAAATCTCCATCCATAATGCAACTGGGCTAGGACTTAAATCTGCCCTCCTGGACTCAGATCATGCTGCTGGTTCTTACCCTCATGCATAATTTTCTTCACGAATGGGATTAGCTGTGCTTTCAGGTCCTTGAAAAACTCAATACCACGGACAAGCAGCTGTTGTGCACGGCACCAGATGTGTTGCTTTGACAACAGTTGCAAAATCTTCATGCCTGTTTCTTAACTCTCCATTCTTTACTGATAATGGGAGCTGAATGGATATTCCTTGACACATTCATCATCACCATGTCTGAGCACCATGGATAGATCAAACTTGTTGTCAGGGAGAAGCTGTTCTGGAGGTAGCAGCTGTGGCCTTCAGCTACCTCTGCATTTTGATGTGGTTGTGGTAGTTTACCTAAATTTCCTCTCGAGCTAAAGAGTTCTGGATGAGGCTGTTCATTCACTCCTATCCACATCCTTCTCCAAAGGGCTTAGGCAGCATGGGGCTGCCATGAATTTGTGGGCTTATTTGGGTAAATATAGAGGCAGACAGCCATCCTACAGTTTGCAGCACAGGACAGCAGCGAGGCAGCTTCTGAGGCAGCTGCTGAGTATGTTAAGGTTGTTAAGGTTGTCAGAAATGCTCTGATTGAATTATTGGGAATGCAGTCTGAGAAAGTTTTGCACCCTTTGCCAAACTACTTTTTTAAGGATACAGGAAAACCTCGGGACATACAGAAAAATCCCAGATAGTGTATTTAGCTGTTTGCTACTTTTGAATGCAGTGATCAATAACCAGTTACAGAGGGCAGACAAATTATGAAGTTCTTTGTCTGGAACATCTATTTCTTGAAGGAGGCAGTACAAGCTGAGAGGAAGAAGAAACCACTCATTTTTATGTTTGCACCGGATCTTCCAAGCCTAATTGTGAACCACTTATTAGCAGTTTGAAAGCAGTTTGACAGGCACTGCAGAGAAACAGAGCGAACTCGTGGTATTCGGCAGAGGCAGCAGAGGGCACCAGTGTCCTGCATTGGAGGAAAAACCAACCTTTTCCCGATGTAAATTGCACAATAAATCCTTGTTCGCTCTTACCAGCTTAATACAACGAAACCAAAGCAGTATGTCAATTTTAACAGATTCTAGAGGCGGGCTCTTTTGGGGGTTTCAGGCATGTGCTTGTGACGGAAATGCAGCTTCCACCATCTGACACCAGAAAGAAACAAGAAGAATATCTGAACTGCTGATTATCAAAATTTATTGCTCGCACATTGGCTAAAGATAATCCAGTTGTAAAAGCTTGTTGCTTTGGAATTTTTAGCCTTACACCTCCCAAGAAAAGTATTTGTTCCACATATAAAATATTCTGTGCTCTATATATTAGTAATCTAAAAGTTTAAAGGAATTGCTAAATTGTGATTTATGTCACAGTAATTTTGCATACAAAGTAACAGAAACAGAAAAGAGTTGGCTGCTGAAATCTATGTATAAGTTACTGGCATCTCCAAAAACTGCAGGTGACATGGTTACGAAAGCTAAGAACCACAGGGGCCCTTCATTGCATTCCTTTTGTGTTAAGATGCCTGTATGAATAGGTAACCCCTATCATCAGTTTTTCAGCTTCCTGTAGAGACCTTGTGCCCCCAAGACATTCAACTTTTGTCAGGTACAAGGGGTAAGATGGATGGGCTATACAAGCCAGGTATGCATATGAATATTTTTAATCACACCATGTAGATATTATATTGTATGATTTTGTGATATTAAATACTACTTATAGATGTATATGTTTTTACACACTTTAAACAATATTGTATTATGTTTATCTGGGTGATGGTTATAAGGGAATGACAATAGGGGCAATTTCTTTGCAAATAGCACTGATACAGGTTACTATTTAGACATGTTTAGAGAATGCTGAAACCATCAGCTATTGCAAGGCCAGTGATTGACAGAGGGGTAAGAAAACTAATCGGTTATTCCCTTGGCTTAATATTATGTTTATTATTGCATTTTCATATTTGTTTATTGAAGATAGCCATGGGAAGATAATGAGCTGAAGACCAGTCGTCATTTTATATCACTCTCAAGTATTTAGTCCCCAAGGATTTTGAAGCTGGCGTGCTCTAAATTTGTAATAAAATACCCTTTTAATTGGTAAGCATAGAAAATATTACTTTTATAAATATTTGATGAACAGAGATGTTTTATCTATTCATTAGACTCCAGAGTAATATATGTTCATTAGCAGAAGATGAATAACAGCATTTAATATTCTTTGTTTACAGCTGAAGGTCACATGGAAGAATATATTAATATGTAAGTTATGACCTTCACATTTTGTCAGTTTTAACAAGAATGGAGTTGTTTCTCTTTATATGGTCAGATCTGTCTTTGATTTCCAGCTTTAATTAACACAACTGCATTCACTCTCTGTGACAAAACGCACTATGATGGACGAGACTGGTTTGTATATTTACAGTTTTTGGTCAGAATACAATTGTGAATTACTATTGGGTATACAAGTTGCTATTATCAGAAATAATCAGAAATAGGTATCAGGAATTACATCATATTGTTTTTATTTTCAAATATGTATGTTAATAAGAAATAAGCGTCACAGAAAGAGAAGGGTACAGCAGGTCTCTTGCACTGCATATCTCAGGAGTCATGGACACTTTCCAAGCTTGCAAAGCTGTTAGATACCACAACTCTGTTTAAAATTGTATGACTGGTAAGTGTATTACACTTATAGCTTTCAGGCATGATTTCACAGAACAGACAGGAGGGAGGAACAAAGAAACAGTGGGCTGAGAAGAAACGGTGCTTAGAGCTCATCAGAAGCTAATTTCGCCAGATTGGCTTTTGAATGGAACTGTGATTTCTAGAAGACCATAATTTTCTTGAAAAATTTATTCTGCAGTTAATCTTGGGAACTTGGGAACATCCTGTAAGATGGGAACAGCCTAGAAAAGAACCATGGAATCACTGAGTTCATTTAAAAAAGTTCTCTCTTTTTCTCACTGATTTTAAAATTAAAAAAAAAAAAAAGTCAAAATACCAGAGTTTCCTCCAGGATAGCCATTTGAATGTCTGATCAACAACAAGTAGAGAATAATTATTGTTCCAATAAGATGTTTAACTCTGTGGAAGGCAAAGCTGTGGCCTAGTTGCTGCAGGTAATATATTTTCTTAATATTATAAAGATCTCACCAATGTGCTGTTCTGCTTTTTTAGTAGTTAGGCTATGATGTTCTTTTCCTTGTTTCCATAAAATATAGTCTAAAGAGAATTTTTGTAGCATAAATGGGTCACACTATCTAATGCATTTAAAGGATGTGTCCCCTAAAAAAAAAAAAAAAAAAAAAAAGAGTTACTTTAGCTCGAGAGGACATGACCTCAAGTTATGCCACGGGAGGTTTAGATTGGATATTAGGAAAAATATTTTCACTGAAAGGGTGGTCAGGCATTGGAACAGGCTGCCCAGGGAAGTGGGGGAGTCACCATCCCTGGAGACATTTAAAAGATGTGTGGATGTGCTGCTTAGGGACATGGTTTAGTGGTGGGCTTGGCAGTGCTGGCTTAGCAGTTGGACTCAATGACCTTAAAGGTCTTTTCCAACCTAAATAATTCTGTGATTATTTGGTTGTCACACATAATCTGTAAATGTAAGCTTCTCCCTCCCCACTCCCCAGCCCCATCCTTTTTATTCAAAAGCAGAGCTGAAAAAAACACCTCAAATCTGCATCCTAATGTTAAACTACTTGATTTTTCCCCCCTTCACTTTAATATTGCACTATAAATGCAAACACTGAACGTTGACTTCTTTGCATTGCTGTAGCCCATACTCGAGTTACAACAATAAAGTATTACCCACAGAGAAAATAATAGCTATAAAGCCTGTACTCATTGTGCTTCTGCCATCAATATTTCTGTAGTAAGACCTGAACTATGCCTTATCCTTGTGGGTTTGATTTACATTTCATTGTCTACTTTTGCCTGTGCAAAAGCACTTTCTTCTCATTTGCATAAACATGTACCTTGCAGAAATAGCATTGACTATGAAGGAGTCAGCTTAAAGGAGCCAAGCACGAATTACACATATTCAAAGCAAGACATAAATAGGTAAGGTGTATTGTATCTCTTTAAAGGGAAGTTTGTTGAAATGTTTCCTGAAAAACTGGAGTTTGTAGATTAGTGTTGCTGGGGAAGGTCACCACGAGAAATGGTACTCAAGATGCTGAGAGAGAAATGTGCCCTTTTTTTGACAGTAGTGATGATACACTAATCAGTCTCTTCTTCTCTGTTTTGAGGTAGTTGTATGTCCTCTCCTGTGAAGAGGAGCCCACCCTCTGCTCCAGCACTCTGCTCTCCTCTGCTTGGTTTTGATACCTGTCCCAGAAACACCAGGGCTTGTTGACATCACTGTCCCCCCTCCAAAAGAAGCAGCAGGAAATCTTGAATTATAATTTCATGATGCTGCAGAAGAAAAAGCGATGATTTGTTACAAGGTAAAATAAATTTTCCACCTTTTATGGGACAAATCCATCTATTATAAAAGCTATTTTTTACATAAAATCTTGAAAACTGTATCAACTTCTATTCAAAATTAATGTTTCTTAAAATTATTTATAGACCTCTCTTAATTGCTTCATGGGAGAGTTAAAAGGCTCCTTATGTAATGCAAACTAACAAAAAAATTAGTGCTTCTATTATAAGCCAGTGGTCAACGTCGGTTACATTTTTTCTCCCTGTTCTTCTACTCAGGACTGATTTATTTGCCAAAATTAAAAATAAGTATGTGCTATTAGACTATAGACAATAGTATAATCAGACTTAGTTAACCAGTTCAACATATTGCCAATGCCTTGTCTATGCTATTCCTCTGCACAATGTTCCTCTTTCTTTTCTTATGCTCTGCATCTTTCTGATTTATGCAGCTGCCACAGTAATATATTTGTTAATACTATACAGTATTAGCATGGTTGATTTCCACTAGAATTAAGGGGAAAAAGTAATTGACATTAATTGAGTAACTAAACAAATAAACCAGGTTCAATTAAGTGTCCTGACCTGAAACTAGCTGGAGACAAGAATATCTGATATCTAATGATAATAATAATAATAATAATAATAATAATGATAATACCTAGACAATACCCTAATTTTCTTTTTGCTAAGCTTGCACTTATTCTCATCATTGATAAAGAGTCCTGGGCAGGTTCTTCTGAAGCAGAATGGCTGTTCCTGTATTATGATGATAGAGGGAAGGAGAATGGCTGTTGCATTGACTGATTTTGTTACAGGGTACACAAATTTTTCTAAAAAGAGACAGAGGACTTTTTCCCAGTTATCTGATGGGAAAGTTGGTAAGCCTGACGAGCAATACAGGATAGTTTATTGTTGTTCATGGGAGAGTCTGCAAGAAGAATGAATACGAATTTTTCAGAGAAATAGAAGAAATGAACCAGCAAAATGGACAAATCACCATCTGGCTCATTTTTATTATCTTAAAAAGTGATTCTGCAAGAACAAAAACTTCTACAGAGTGCACCTTAATAAGGAAAAATTATGGCTTTGAATGATCATATAAAATTGGGCAAAAAAGCCTTCTTTTAAGCTTCAGGTTGCAAGAAGAACCATGACCTAAGCATTTGTTTGTGTGAGAATGTGTAGGTTTTGCATTAGAGCATTGGACATATTTATCAGATTCAGCTAGGCAAGGCCTATGAAAAAAACTAAACAAAAAAAAAATCCTTTACAACAATCAAGACTTAAAAGTCATCCTTTGGAATGTTAATATATATGTGACCTTCAAAGGTCATACCACCCTGAAATGCCTGAGTTCAGCTTCCTATAGACAAGAGACCAGAGATCACAAGTTTGGCAGCATCAAATTTTGTACTTTTTGACACTTCTTTAAACAGATCTGATACCATGCTGACCATAACCTTTTAGCGTTCAGTAAAGGGAGAAGGACTTAGAGATTTCTTGGGGATCTCTAAGGTAGATGTACAATTAGTAATGGCAGCAGTTTTGGCTGAAAAGTGAAAACCTAAAAAGAATAAAGCTTAAGTAACTATCAAGTTGACAAATCAATTTTAGAAACGTAACAAACAACCCCAACAAACAACAAATAAAAAAACCCCAAACAAAAATCAAAACTAACAACAGAACCCCCCCCCCCCCCCCCGAATAGGAGTTTGCATTCAGAACAAAATAATTCTGTTGCATGAAACATTTAGTTCAAAACATTATTTCTTATTTAAAAGACCACTGAAAGTGTCCCTTCCCTGTATTTATTAATTATATTCCCATTTAGGTTTGTCTTGTGTTTAGACTCCCTCAATACAATCCAATTATGCCTATTGTATTTAAGACACAGGGTAGGTAGTCGTGTTGAAAGTGAAGAAAAAATAGTTCTTGACATCCTTAGGCCACAGAAAAAAAACAGAGTTGAGACACAGAAGTTAGGGGATTAAAAGAAAAAGAAAAAAAAAGGAAGCTATTTACAATGATATACAACAGGAACTGTAGATTTTTAATCAGAAGCAATGCCAGTGTGTGCAAAACCTCAGTCACCATTCCAGATCATTCAGGAGACAAATTTGATTTTTTTTTTCTCCTCCTCATGACAGACATGTAAAGTCTCCCTAAGTATGACACAGGCCAGTTACGTAAGTTCCTCACTGAAGAAATACTTCATTTTTTCCAATAGAGATTAATGCCAGACTGGGGATAATGGCTCAGCTATTGTCACTGCATTGGAAGAATATCAAAATAAGTCCTATTTTCAACTGTTACCAAATTTTCACAACTCTCATGCATCTCCAGAATGTAGAGAGGATACATGGAAAAGCAAATGGTTTCTGTTCAGGAGTTTTGGCTGAGCTTCATGGAGATACAGAAAGTGCACTTTGTTTAAGTACAGCAGAGGCAGTTTTTGAAAGGATGTTGTTTATGCAGACAACTGTGCATTTTAGTATCAATTTTGCCCATAAAGGCAAGCAATTATTCAGCAACATCAGCACAGAATCTAGTTTTCATTTACTAGACCTGGCTACTCTCTTTTCTGCTGTGGGCCACTTTCTAAATGGGATTGGGACGAGGAGAGGTGGTAATGGAGAAGCTGTGTAGTGGCTTTAATAATATTTCAGTAGGCCAGCGGATGAAAATCCAAGAAAGCATAGTAAATGCTGAGTTTCTACTATTTAAAGGAATAAAAGACACATTAGAACATTGTTAGAACACTACATAAATACATGGTTCCCTCACACTTTGGCTATTCCAGATTACAAGGAAAGAAAACGTGCCACAAAGCTTGTGGTATTAGCACAGTAACAGTATTGTAAAATACTGCTATTTTAGATCTCTTCAGGAATTACCATTCTTGAAAATGTATAAAATTAAACAACTTTTGAAGGCTTATCAGTCAAAAATGAAAAAGAACTACAGACTGAAAAAAAAAAAATTAACCAAATTTTCATTTCATACACTTTTTAATTTAAAAGCATATGACAAGATTCATTAAGAATTGTCTCTGAGAAAAGAAAAAGGCTTTAAAAAATTAAAGAGTATAAAAATTATCCCAGTGCGAAATGTCAGATTTCTGTTGAAAGTTGTCTGAAGTCTTTTAAGATGCATAAGAATATTCAATAATCATGTGTAAGGCAATTTATCAAAGTCATTTTCTTTGCTGGCATGCAGGTTTTAATATGCAAATGTAAAGTAAAATCACTACTAAAGCTGAATATAAATACCTTAGCTCGCTTCCCTCAAGTTAATTCCTATGTTGCCTATAGAGAAATAAGGACGCTTTTTATTTAATACAGTTAATTTCATTGTGGATATTATTCAGCTATACATTCTAAAATGACAGTTTGATTTGGTTTCAACTGAATATTTTGAAGCTTTTTGAACTGTAAAGCTATAGCATGCACCAGAACAATGCTTGAGCTTTGTGTTAACATTCAATATTATGCTCACAAATTGAATTAGTCAAGGAGCTGCAACTCCCATAGTAAAGCTCCTTGGTATAAGATGTAAAGCTCAAGGCAGATTTTATGCCATCAAGCAGCTGTACTGTGACTTTTGTTTACCAATTCCTCTATTTACAACACGTCCTTTAAGATGACAAGTCAAAGGCAATTCTCCTGGAGCTGCTTTGGTAGAAGAAGCTGCTGCATCTCTTTTGAAACTATAAAAGCCATTATTAATGGAAAAATGTATTAAGAGAGCCTGAAATTTAGTGTTGAAGAGGACCTTTTTGCTTCTGAGCTAAACCCCAGTGAAAGGAAATATTTAATTTGGGTCAGGTGGACTTAGATTCAGTCTTCAAAATAGTGAATAGTAATTCAAAACGCTGCCTTTGAATAAGGCTGTTGAAGACCACAGAATAGGGGCTGAGCTTTTATTAATTCTAGAGAGCATCCCTGTTTCTGGTGAAATTCCCCTACAAGTTTAATTTAGTGCAGGTTGTGCTTCCAAAAACCCTTCAGCAGTGCTGGTGTCTTGCAGTAAGTAACAGAAGTGTGCTTATTTTTCTATTCACAGGAAAGTGGGAAAAAAAGCAAACAAAACAAAACCAACTTAGGGTTAATCAATTAATGAGGAAAAAGCCCATATGTAAGGCATGTTTATAAAGTGAATGGAAAGAGATGATAAAATTGTGTTTGTTGTTTTTTTAATTTACTTGTTTTACATTGCTTCAGTTTTCTGGGGGGAGAAAACAGAGGTAGACAAAAGAACAGCATCATTCAAATGTTTCCAGGGAAAGACTGGAAATATAAATGGGAGAAATAATGCATTTGGATTTCTGAAACTACCAGCTTGATTAATCACCTGAAGAGTATATTTTCATGGTCAGTAACACAACTTTCTGTTTATATTAGGAAGCAGAGGCAACAGCTTATGGGAAGAGTAGAACAGAGAATGTTCATCAAAATAATTTCCTGCTGGGAAATGAGGTTTGGAAATCAATACCCCACAAAAGTAAAAACCATTATTTCCTTACTGGAAGCAGATTTTGTTTCTCGCACCTTAAGGTCCTCTTAATCTTTTCTATCAGTTCTCCCACTCTCTTGTTTTGCTTCTTTTGTTTCAGTGTCTTTTTTCCTTCTTTCTTATATTCATATTTTTCCATTCCTGTAAAAAAAAAATCAATTTCTATGGTAATTTAATCACTCAATGTGCACATCCAATGGATAGACAATATTTATACACTACATACTGGATACTGTGAAATATTAAACACAGTTGGCTTGCCTTAAATATCCACAAACATTATCTTTATCTGAGCAAAATGTGTCTCTGTGAGCCTTGTGCTAAGCATGATAGAAACACACTAAAAATGAGAGTATGCTTCTTTTCTTGCCATATTTTTCAGTTCTGAGCTGTAAATAAAATTAAGTCAGTGAGAGGACGTTAGCAAGTAGATAAAACATTCTTGTTTGTGATTACACGTGTATATATGAATGTGTGAAATTTAGCTTCTGAGGCTAAAATGTCATTCTTGGAATTGCAGCCTAGTGCAGCCTTAAAAATCTGTAATCATGCTCCAAAAGACATGGTTCTTTCCCCAGCCTATTATTGGCAAGGCCTCTTTCTGCCTTACACAAACAAATATGCAGAAACCCTAAACTTAATATCAATGACAACAAAATCTGCTGCTTTGAAATATGCCTCTGTCACAGGTGCTGGCCACCACACAGATTTTAACTGGCTGCCTCAGATCTTTGTATCTCACCTTTCTGCAATAGCAACACAAATCCCTCATCACTTAACTCAATGGGATCTAAAAACAATCCCTTAAGGAAATAAAATGAAATGAGTTTGATGAATCATTGTGACAATTACTTCCTGCCCTTAACACACTTAAGAGGATGATGGCTGCAGACTTAGGAGTTGTGATACTGAGTCTATATGTGTTTGGAGACAAGTTGTTAAGGTGATATAATTAATCCACCTCCCAGTCACTGCTTAAATACTTCAGAAACCAAATTTTAAAGGAATAGCAGTGAGGGCTCTGTTATGTGGCAGTTACTGCATTTCTCACAGCAAATGAGGGTGTGGAAGGGGATAGCACGTAGCCCACTTCCCAAGCAAGGTTTTGGATGAAGCTGTCCAGGTGAGTCAGTAACTACAAACTCTTGCCCCCACTTCCTGACAGCAGTTCTCTGAAGTTTACAGCCACTCCTAAAAGGCTCAAGCCCCTCTTAACAGCTCTGGAGAAATACTTAATCTCACAATCTGCTGCCACCCTCCTCAAAAATCTCTTTTTCACCTTTACAGGTTCTAGTCAGAGACCCCCCCATCACTCCTGTCCTCCTCTCCAAGGCTTGCCCAAATTCTGGTTCTAATCAAGACAAGCTTCCTAGTGGTAAGTTGTTTTCAAACTATCTTCTCCAAATCTCTTCCCACCTCAGAATTTTCAGCTCTCATGTCAAAGCTAAGCCATCCATTTATTGCTGAGCTCAGAGTTGTCTGTTGTTTGGTGCCAGATACTAAGACTGAACTAACTGCCAGCATCCATGTGATGCTCACAGTTGCCACAGACAGTGGAGTTCACCATCCTCCCTCAGAACCATCCATGTTTCTAATTCTTGGGAATAACACTTGATTGGAAAGAAAAAAAAAATAAAATAAAAAAATGAAAAAAAACCACCTCTGACTGGGGTAAAAATAAAAAGAAGGAAAATTTGGGCTGTGGTAGCACTGACTCAGAACATCTGTGTTCTGCCACAAGTACCAATCCACATTGGCACTACATCAATTCCATGCATGATAACTGATTTCTAGGTTTTCCTTAAGATCTTTAAATGCACATCCATACACCAGAGATTTCTAATTGCATAGCCCTCACATCACTTCACCTGTATGTCTGAAAACTATTAGTACTTTGAAATAAATAATCAGAAACTTGTATTTTAATTTATAGGGAGGTCCTGCTCTGTATTTAGTTGAATATTTTGATCTGGTTTTTAGACTCAAGTACACACCTTCAATTGTTCTCTGATTCAAAAGGCAAGAAAGGCTGATTAATGGGAATAGGAGATTGGTTAGTTTGCACTGTTGGTTAGGTTTGAAGTACTGAGCACCTGTAATTTTGCAATAACCTAATTTATATGCTGTTTAGGTAATAGAAAAAATTACTGGTCATTTTGTGCAGGCATCAAAACTGCGTGAGAAACCTTGTAAATTTTTGTTTGTTTTTTCAGCAATATTCAAATTTTTAATCACAGTTATAGTGTAATTTTACAAACAATTACTTGTTAGATGCTTGTGTGCTTAAATCAGTATGTAAGCATTTAGCAGAGCAATGAGAAGAAAGTACAAAACCAAGCAAATAAAAATAATGAGGAGCTATGCAGGTTAGCTTTCATGAACCTTCAGCTAGTTCTAGTTATAACAGAAAAGAGCAATTCTGGATATTTATTTCTATTTATTTATTTATGGCCTAATTTTAATGCGCATACACTTTACCCCATGGCCACCCAGACACTCTGCTGAAACAAGAAAGGAGGGATAGAAAGGTCAGAAGAGCAAGTGGCAGCAGCTGAGAGATGTCAGGGACTGCTTCTCTTGGGTTTCAGTCCTCTTGTATAATGTAAAGGAAACCAGCTTTAATAGGGTGCTGTTAGTAAGAAAAAATACCCTCAAAACTGTGTCCTTTATATAAATTCTGAATAATTTGGTTTACCCTATGACTCTTTTAATATTTAAATTTAGTCAAGTGTTTTTCAAATACTTCTATTTTTCTAAACCAAGTTACTGAATCAATGACAGAGCTGCTGAACTGCTCATGCCTTATTTTTGGTATCCATTATTTTAAAAGTCCTCAATCTGCAAACTGATATAAATAAGTATAAATGCTTTCCATCAATTTTTATTTTCCCTTGTGTATGGAATAGGAAGAACATATCATTTATGGGAAACCTAGACAATGTCAAGACCTCAACATTTCAACATTTATTCATTGACTGAAAACTCTTACTAAATACTTATTTAGGTATTTGCTTATAAAATACAATTCCATTTTATGCAGTTTGGTGTTAGTAATGCTTCAGTCCTTTTTGCTGGTTTGTTTGGGGCTTTTTCTGTTGCAATTCATGTCTAAGCTGTAAAAGCTGAAGATATAATCAGGTCAGCATCTACATTACCTCTCCAACCTCCTGTTATATATCCATACAAATCAGCAAATAGAAGTTAATCCTATGGTTGTATTGGGAATTAATGAACATAGCTGTTTAGACCTATGTTAAATAAATCCCTGCTGACAAGTGAGACCTAAAAAAAAGAGTAGTCATTAAATGGAGATGTGATACAGAGCATTACTGGAGTTTCTACTTCTTAGGGGCATGTGTAGCACAGGCAACACTGGGAGAGTAAATGATGGTTTTGAACTCTGCAGTCTACTGTATGAAGTACAAGAATATTCAAAGTCAACTTACTCTAATGCTTAATTCCTTTAAGCAAGGAGAGCTCAAAACAGGCAAAAGAAAGCAGGTAAGAATATCTGTGTGTCTATAACCTCACACACAGGTTCGAACAGTGTATACGTAGTAGAGAAATTTAAGCTAAAATATATGGTTAGTTAATTAATTTATAAAAAGCTTGAAGCTCTTTCAATGTAGAAATGCATAAATTAAGAATTTGCCAGCATTATTTATTCCATCGTATAACGTAAATAGTTTATTTCAGCTGTGATAAATTAAAGCTATATTTGATTTTGGATTTTGACCATGTGTTACTCTTGCAAAAAATGAATAATTTCTCAATTACTTTTAATATAACAGATAGTAATATTTTGTGATTATGGTTTCTTAGTAATAAATTTAATCTTAAAGGGTAATTTGCCATTTCAGATTTTCTTTACTGGAAGAGGCTTGACAGTTTGAATTGTCTACAGGTGACATGAAAAGTTGTAAAATTGATTAAAATCACTGGTGTCTTCTATTTCTGATTTTTTAAATATAATTTACTTTTCCTAATTTTTATATTAAAAAGATTTGTTACAAGTATAATGAAGCAGAACATCTATTACACTCTCTTGAATTTATTTTGTTGAATTTTGCATGGGTGACTGTGTTTTTATACAGAAAGGAATATGAAAAGTAAGACCTATCCATTTTTCTGTAGAATATACTGGAAGACCAAACACTGGAATATAGATTTTGTGAAATAGGGTACACTAAAAACATATTTTCCATGTTCTGGGGTATAATTCAGAAAATTTTGCATGCCAAAAAAAAGTTTAATTTTTATTTTCACTTCACTTAGTTCCAGAAGTACAAAGGAACTGCAGCCTAAATTTCATGGTCTTCACCTGCAATTCTCTCCCTTAAAGTATATTCATTCATTGCTAGTGCTGTCAAAGCACATCCAGTCTTTCTGCCTTGCAAAAACTGCTTCAAGAAGAAGCCAAAGGAGATATTTCAAATTTTGAGTAGCAGCTTCATGGAATAAAGGCACCTTAATGTCTCATTCCACCATGGAGGCACATCGAGATACTGCTCAGTGTTTGATTTTGAAGACACTGTTCAGTATCTCATTTTGAAGACAGCTCTTTTAAGTCACTTTGAAGTAACTCATGGGATGCAGTAGAAAAGGGTAGCAGGAAACACCACAGAAAAGGGTAGCAGTTTGTGTAGTTAAGGGTCAGCTGTGCAATTCAGCACTGTCAGAAGCAGCACTCCTGTAAAAGTCCCTGCTTCACACTAGAGGTGTGACACAGCACCGAAATCAAGTATGGAATTATGGCTGGGACTTGAAACATTCAAGGGTAGTCTTGAGGAGGAAGGAAGAGATTAGGAATTAGTCCAGATATAACTGAGGAATAATTTGTGGAGAGTTATGAAAACATCATAGGAGAAAAATATGGTATTCAAAGTTGCAGCCATTTTATTCTTAGGCAGACAGTAACTCAGGGGCAAGTAGGGCATTAGTTTCCATTTAATGTTGCTATTGAAGAAAGCAGGTGTGGCTGACCTTTAATGCAAAAAGATGAGCAGCAACACGTTATTGAAGAAACTCTCTTTACACAAGGTATTTTTACTATTGCTCTCTCAAAGTGCAAGTTCTGCAATAAATCCTACAGAGATTCAAGTGCAGGACATCCTGTCCTTTCACCGGAATCTTTTATTCATAGTTGGTATATAGAATTTTCCAGCATAGAAAGATCTAAATGGTCTTTTATTTTAATCTGTTGTGGTTCCTCCTATCAACAGCTGATCACTTTGTCACAGCTGTTCTTTAATACCCATTCCTTTCCTTGTTGTTGAAACTATTAAAAAACAAAATACAATCCAGTTACAAAAAAGAACTGCAGAAATTATACCCTAATAATGGGCTAAAGTTAATTAAACCCTTTCACATAAGGTTCGAGTGTCCTTCATCACCCACAATATCCATTAGAAACTGAGGACGAAAGAAAGTCCATGGGATAATCTGATTTTTGTTAATGGTATCTTTTTTTTGTTGTTGTTAGACTGTCATTGTTCAATAATTTATGACAATAAGATCAACAGCAGTTTAAATGATCTTGGCTTTTGGACTTCTTTTAAAAAGCTCTTGGCTTTTTTTTTTTTTCCTCTTCTTGATAATTTTTACTACTGCAAATAAAATTTAGCTCCTCTCTCCTTATATCAATAGTAATCAATACTTATTTCAAAGTTTATGATCATCTCAATGGCTTTTCATGTTGGTAGAATTTGAAGCAAAACAAAATTTGAGGAAGGGAAAGTTGTGGTGTTTGCCAACTTGAATGTTTTGAATGTGCCCAAAGCATGATATTTCCTTTTTCTTTTGTTCAAATGCCCCAAGAGTGTCTACACTGAGCTGTCACTCACATGAATTGTGGTCCAGTGGGACACTTCAGATTTACTGGGAGCAAGAATGTGAAGAGTTCTGGAAGATATATTCACTGGCCTGATTTGCCAACAATGCACTAACCGGGGTAGAACTGCTCAGGGGTGAATGACTCCCAAAGGAAGGCTGAGGTGTACAGTGGCAAGGAAAGCATCAGGAGCTGCTTTGGTGTGGTGGAGACAAAGTCAAGACAGTGATAAAACTGAGAAAGTAGAGGAGAATTCTTGCTTTTCAATGTTTTTAGGCTAAACTTTCTATTTGAGTAATGGTTCTGACAGTGTCTTGTCATACCAGTAACACTCCAAGCTCTTTGTTTGAAAATCAGTTTGTGAGATGTGCTGCTGGATTAATTCAGTGCAAGGAACTGTCTTTCTTCTTTTCTTACCATCTAAGCAGATGGCTCAGCTCTCTGATGAAAATACTCACAACTAGATGTTTAAAACAGACTGAAAATTGCCTAGTACTTGACGAATAAAATTTCCTTGGAATTCCTGTGAGCAAACTAATTTGCTTGAGTATTCATGTAAAACAATTATAAGAAGGCAACAACTACAGAATGACTATTTTATTGATGTGGAATCTGTGAAAATTCTTATTGGAACACCATTTTGTTGTTGCATTTTTCTTGCCTATTGGTATATCTAAGCAGTTTCTTTGTTAAAGTGATTTCTGGCATATTTAGTATTTAAAAATCTTCAGTTATAAAAAACAATAGTCACAATTCTTTGATTATTAACATTATTATTGACACAGAAGCTAGCAAAGCTATTCCTTGTTGGATAAGCTGAGAATTAAATACAGACATGAACTCTTGTATGTCCTGAATGATGGATCAGACTTCTGAATAGAACAAGTAAATGAGTCCATGCTGTCAGTTTAAACTGCATGAATCTCAGTTGGCACTTTTGGATCTATTTCCTATGTAATGGTTCTAGAATTCTGGAGCATTTTGACATTTCTTGTATAAAAAACCCAATAATAAAGTTTTAATTTCCTGCTGCATTGAAGTAGTTTGCAAGGCCTTGAGCTGCCTTTTATTTCTGTGGTACTTTTGGAAAGCTCATTTAAAATTGCTATTTGTTATTTGTGTAAATTTAACTTGTTCTATATCTGCAGCATCTGGTTTTGGTTTCTTTATTTTATTTTATTTTAGCAGTATAACCAATTCAGTGGTGCTTATAGTTCAGGTTTTAAATTACGCTAATTAAATATAAAGGAGGAAAATAGAATTTTCTTGTTATATGGCAGTTAGTATCTTCATATCTTGTTTTACCTAAACAAAAAGAAGTCTCTGCTGTCTGCAGAACATGTGACCAATCACCAAAAGCATAACCAGAGCATATGCCCTTTGTGCCTCCACAAGGGAGATGCTCCAAGGACCATTTCTTCTCATTTGGTGGTGAGCTCCATTAAAACACTGCTAATTATTGCTGACCTAGTCTGTGACACTGTGAATTCAATCACACACTTTCAAACTTAAACTGAGCAACGAGCCAGTCCCTTGCTATATCATTATACATCTCTTACCCTCCTCCTTGGGATGCTGGGGGAGAGGATTAAAGCCATAACACATTTGGAAGGCATTGTGTGTGACCTTTGAACCTTGCAGTTAATCTCTCATGTCTGAGGAGCAATGAGAAACTTCTCATAATTGGTATTTTTTTAGCTGATTTCATCTGTGCTAACGAACTATCCGGTATTCTCTGCTCTTTGGCTCCAAAGAAAAAAGGTCTAGGAGAAAAAAGAGAAAGAGAAGACAGTGTTATAAAATTAATTGGTCAAATAATTATGATTTTCTGTTGCCTAGACAAGCAGTGGGTATCACTAGCAGTAAATGCTGCTAATCATTCATTTTCTATCTATTGAATTTTTCATTTGTCTTTCCACAGCTATTGTATAAACAATAGAAAGCACTGTTGGGTTTTTACCCCCTGATTTTAAAGGAGATCTACTACTTAGATAATTTGTGTTATTAGGGCAAGTCTGGGGATTTTTCTTCCCTTGAGGAAAAAAAGCCACTGCTCTTTATCAATCTCTGCATCCTTGGAGACTGCTGAGAAGGTTATTCCTTATCAGTTTAGCAGCTTTTCAGATGCCTGTAGCAGGGATTGGGTTTTTGAAAAAATTTACCATTCAATTCTAATCTTCTGTCTTTATGGTATTGTAAAACAACCTGTGATAGCATTGATTATTAACTCATGCATGAGAATATAAAGCTTTTTTTTTTTTTTCTTCATTAAAAGGTATTTTGAGACCATGTGAGCCCTGGCTGATGTTTGGTAGCACCCTTTCTGATCTCGCTGATAATTTTCAGTAGGGACACTGGATGTTAAGGGAGTGTTTGCTTGCCCAGCTACACTTTGTAGGCCATTAGGAAGTTTGGGCTGAATACTTCAAGGCATGCAAATGAAGACACAAACAAACACAAAAAGCACACCTGTATGTAAAATTTACATCTATAGTAAATGTATACTAGCATCTACTTATTTATGACATGAAGTTTCATAATGTCTTTGAGCTAGGTAGAGTATCTCTGACAGAGGAAGAAAGTGAAGCACGTGTCATTAAGAAAATAATTTTTTTCAAACCTTGAAACACATTTTGTTTGCCTCCAGTTTGGGTGTCCAACGTAAGATGGGCCAGCTTTGATTATTGGAATTATCAGGTGTATTGTAATTATCGGGTGTATTGTAATTATTGGGTGGGACTTTTCTTGACTTTCCATAGAAAAAGACTGCTCTCAAAAAATCTGTGAAAGTCAGCATGAGGAAGATAGTTTCAAGAATACTGTGACAGCTTATTCACTCAGTGACTTCAGATTGTAGTTCATTAACTGTGAAATTGTGACATGACCTCAGATTTCTGAGGTGAACTTCTATCTACAAGAATTTAGAGACTATTTAAGAGTGTAGACTGTTGATGAATATTTAAATAAACGACTCAAACTGTTTCAGATTTTACATGATCAAGTAAACAACAAGGAGAATTTTTTAAAATTACCTTTTTATTTTTACGTGAATGCTTTTGACTACGAGATCTTATTAACATAAAATTTTTTAAACAACTTATATTTTACTTTTTACATTTTAATATAACAAAAGCACACAAAATTCCTGCATCTTACTTTGTTTGCTCTGACTAATTTTGCCCAGGAATTCTTCCTTTTATTCACCAGGTTCTTAAGGAGACTAACCTCTTCATGATTCCCCTCTCCTCCTTTACTTCAGCACTTGCATGCTGAAGATCTATTGATCTAAAATCTGACTTTATTAGGAAGAGGAATTCATAATTAAGTGCTTAATCAAGACTGTGCTCAGTACAGTGCCTAGCAACTTTCAATATTCAAATGTCAATATTTCTGTTCTTTTTGCATGAACTAATAATACAGTAATAATAGCAAGGATAGAAGCATAGAACCTTCTGAACCTACTAGTAATACTACCATGAACCTTTATCAAAAACTCCTATAAAATAAAACAATAAAGCTATCAATTGCATTTAAAGTAAACTCTTTTCGCCAGAAATTTTCTCCCCTGCTGCCTCATTCCTCTGCAGCTGTTTGTGTATTTTCCAGCACTGCTCTTGGTTCACAACTAGGCCTTATTGACTTTATAGTAACAAATTAAATGACTGACCTTCTGTGTTATACAGTTACAAAAAGGAAAATCAATTCTTTCTCACACTTCATGATAAACCTTCACGTTCTTTAGGAGATTTTAGTGTGTCTTTTAGCCTCTTAAAATACATTCTTGGACAATTAGGTTTATGTTTGCCTGAGAATATCTTTTTTTTTCTTTATAAAGATTATTTCAGATCCCATTATGGTGTTTCTGTAAAGCAAATATATTAAGGAACATCAAAATGTTCTGCCCCATCTCAAGGTTGTTGTTTAACAAAGAGTTCTAATAGTCAAACCTCTCCAGTTCCAGCAAAAGTAGATAAAATGAATGGTCATCTCTTCCATTTAAGAAATTATTTTTAAAAACAATATGAGTTAGACAAAGTACCATGCATGTTCTCATATTTTTGATTTTTTTTACAGCTTGATCACTCATTTGTATTGTGTTTTGATTGATTTATTATTTACTGGCAGCTAAAATATGCTTTCATGTCTGCTGCATAGATTTAATCTTGTGATGGAAATCATATGTTTGGCGCTAATAATCATTGTTCTTTCAGGAACAGCTTTAAGCTTTTAACTTTAAATAAGTTTTGTTATTATTTTAATTTATAATAAATTTAAGTGGGTTTTGCATGAGGACAGACTCTACTGAAATTTATGTGTGCAATAAGTTATTTTCTTGAAGCACAATCAAATATTTTGCATTCAATATATGGGACAAAATGCATTAAAAATTTCCATTATTCTCTTTTCCTCTTACAGCTAGACACATCAATACAAATATGATGAATATAAATGTGCATGGTGCTAGAAAATTTTCATGAGAAGAAATATCTGATAACGAAGGTAGATTTTCCTCCCAAACCAGAAGTTGCAGTTCCTTGACCCTATAAATAACTAATAAATAAACAATTACATTTAAAATTTTCCACACCAGCTACACAATCTGAAAATAATTACGTATTCTCTCCTGGGCTTGGCTAGAATTTGGATGCATCTTGTATTAACTTGTTTTCTCTCATTTACTTTTTCTATAACTCTGGTGTTCTGTAAAATTAAAATTCACTCCTTATAGAAAGAGTAAAGGTTTATTTATTTCCCTCCTACTTATTGATAAACAGATTTGTTTTTTTTTAAGCATCTACTTCCTCCATGATGGAGTCTGATCACAGGTACTCACAACCCCAAATCCCTCAATGCCAGTCCTAGCAACTTTTGCTGGTTACTTACTCTGTAAGTAACTGAGAAAATGAAGAAAATAAGTTTTATTATAGGCAGCTTTTAAAGCATCTTTAAACCACCTGCTGACTTGAAGACTCTCCAGTCCAAATGAACTGTAAGTGTGGGGATTTTTTTGCAACTGTGGGCCATGAGCTGTATCCCTAGTTGTATGGAATTAATTTTTGCTTTATGTTCAACCAATTTAAAGAGGTGAAAGCTAATTTTCTTAGCTCAACAAGAAAAACATGGTCATTGCCGAATGAGAGGAGGTGGGAAGTGGTTTAGTGGCCATGGACACAGATGAAGCCGAGAGCACAAAAAAAGCTGAGGTATTTGAGGCTTTCTTTTCATCAGCCTTCACCAGAGAGGTGTCCCAGGCCAAGTTCCTCTTTTTTTTTTCCCTTTTCTCTTTGCCTCCTCTCCCAGCCTCTTTTAACTGTCCTGTATATTTATTCTATTTTTTTAATAGGTCATAATACAACTTAAATACAGGGAGATAAACCACTCTAAATTATAACCATGTTTAGACACCCCACTTCAGGCAAAAGGGCAAAGTGAGTCAGGGAAAAGTGTGTAAATTAGCAAAAACTAAGTGCTCTGCAAATTTCAGGTGGAAGTGAAGACCTGTAAAATGGAGGTGCCTCTGTGCTGATGTTCCTGTCACCAGTTTGAGGGGATTAAGAGGAATCAGCAACCTCTTTGCTGCTGGTGTAGAGACAGCACTGCCTGATGACGGGGTTAAAAGGTGAGTTTCAGATTCTGCACAGACAGGCCATAATAATTTTGCTTACTGAAGTTATATTTTTTTTTAAGAACTGAACATTTCTAAGTTACCATTCAAATTCTCTTATGTAGTTTTCTCACCAGCTTTGATGGCAGCATAATGGTGGGGGGTTTTATAAGAAGGAAAGGAAAATAAATGTAATCACTATTTAAAGGTCACTCAAGATTTAAACTCAGATTGGGATTTCTAACACTTCTTTAATTCATTACATGACAAAATACATATTTGGAAATATATATATTTACCTTGAAACTTATACAGGGGCAATGAATGCTACAGTAGCTAGTATGTTTAAGTATAAATCTTTCTTATTGCCAAAATAAAAACTATAATCACTAGATTATGACATTTTCATAGGAAGAATATTTAAAAAAAATAATTTTATTTCTTCATATTCTTATATACATGTAAGAGTACTCAAAAAGTACAGGGCTAAATTCACCCAAGATTCCTTGTACTGTGTCAAGCAGTGGGCACTGCTACCAGGTACTGTGGGTGTTCTGAAGGTCTGAATGGCCTGTTGACATCACACTCTCTGCTGAGCTGATATATTACAAAGAAACTAAAAACTGTACTTTCATTTTTTGATGAAAGACCTTCCTCACACAACTCAGCCCTGCTGCACTCAAGCCTGATGGAAGGTTCGGAGGGTTCATCCAATGCTGCAACTGAATTTGTAAACTCCACATAAGTAAGTGAGCTTCAGATTAATGTAGTTAGATCTGATAAACCCTTCATCAACAAAAAAAAAAAAAAAAAAAAAAAAACAACCAAAAAAAAAACCCACACAAAAAATCACACACACACAAAAAAAACAACCAAAAAACAAACCAAAAAACAACAACAAAAAGAACCACACCACACCTCCTCCCCCCCCCCCAAAAAAAAAAAAAAGTATTGTTTCTAACAAAGTAACGGTTTAGGTCTTTGATTAAGAATTGGAAAGAGGTTTTTAAAAAAATCTGGAATTCCCAAACCAAACCAGCACTGGTTTATGCTTTTCACAGGATTTGGTTTCTAAGCTGTCGATTAAAACCACGTAAAAGCCCCAAAAGGTCTTTGGGACTTTAGGGAATTGCAACAGCCAACGGTTTCTTCCAACGTGAAGGGCAATACTTCCTTTTTTTAGGAAAAGTGTTACATTTGTGCATGATGCTGTTATTGCTAACCTGAGATGTGTAACTTTTAGAGTTACTTTTCAGTTAATAGGTGGGCATGTCCCAATGGTGGGAGGGAAATTAAAGACATTTTCTTCTTTCCAGCAGATGACAATGGAAAGCTTTCTGTCAGTATTTTAACAGCTTCAGATAAGGTAACATCATGTTGGGACTCTCCTGATTTACTAATTAGAATATATTTGATATGCAAACTATGGAAAGCAGAATAATTTTTTTTGTTATTCTCTTTTTACCTTATTTTTCCTAAATCACTTGGCTTTTAAATAAATTTCTTAATTAAATGAAAAAAATCAATAAATACTAAGATTCTTCTGTTAAACAGTGCACCAGTATCTGTGGAGTAGTTCTGGAAACCAATACTTTCTATTTCCTTTGGGGGAGTGGGGAAACCTAACAAACCTTGTGTTGCATTTAAAAAATACAATTACCTTCTGTAGTGCCTTTTTTTTTTTTTTTTGTATAGTTATTTCATTTCTTAAGAATAAACCCTTTAAAGAAATATTTTTGAAAAATTCTCTAAACATTAAATAGTAGTGAAAAAAATGCAAATTTTATGGATGTAGAGTTTATTGAATATTCTACCATACTTTGCTTTAATAAGTATTTTTGTGGTAATACATCAAGGAATATACAATGCACTTTACAACTCAGCATGGCTTTTCAACCTAATGACTTTCCTCTAGTTATGAGACTGTCTATTATTTCAAAATGATTTGTTTAGAAATACAGTAATTCCTTGGTCTTAACTCACTTTTGAGTTACTATAGGGGGTCAAAGGAGTATGAGATGCTTCAATTAAACATGTAAGATGAGACTGAATACTCCTCATGCTGTTTCCAGGCCATTCAGATGCATTTGCCATGTAAATCTTTTTTATTCAGGTTATTTTCTCAACATAAATGCAACAACTGCTTTTCCTTGAGCAAGAACTGACTTACTGAGTTAGATAATCTTCTGCAGAAACTTGTGTGAAATGAGACAAGAGGAGTCTGCAGAGCATTTCTAACTCCTGACCAAATACAAAGCCCTGGAGCTCAGTTCAACACCGATGGAAATCTAAATTTCATCTGCTCGAAAAACAACACTCAGTTCAATCAACTCAATTCAATCAATTTCTAAGATCTCAAGCTTCAATGGATAAAACCTCAAACAGATCTCAACACCTCTTTAAAATGAGTAAAATGATGAAACAGGTGTTTGACACACCACCTTTGTGCTCCTCATCTGAACTTCCCTTGGGTGGCACCACTAGATCCATCCTTTCTTCTGGCAGCTTGGCAAACTGGGGCATACAAATTATATATAAAAAATGCTGCAGCAGGCCCCAGATGGGCTCAGAAGAGATTCAGGTTGCAATAAGTTGCAATTCCACCTCTCAGTGGAATTTCAAATATGAGATTGCCTCACAATGGTGGTGTGACTAAACTCTGCTTTCTGTTCCTCTATTTTTTTAAAAAACTTAGGCTTAATGTTGTGCTTCCTGGCAGAGGGAGCAGAGCTACTTTTGATGTAGAAAGGCCATTGTAAATGGGAGATGTTCCAGTAAGCCCTGTTTTAGTGTTAATTGAGATTTTTAAACATGTAGCTTAGTCTGACTTGTTGATTTAAACATCCACCACTAAAGCAATGTCCTTACCTTGGCCTGACCAGGGAGGATGTATTTGCAAACCTCAACAGGTTCTACAATTAGGAGTCACTCCTGCTATGTGCAGAATTCCCTGTGGAGGAGGTTCTGAAGAACAGTGTGTGTTTTATGGGATCCTCCTGAGACAGTCTGCAGGAGGAGACACTGTTAAGCACTTGGAGCTTTTTTGCTGAAACTATTAAGTACGTGCAATGACCATGATCTATCAAATTCTTACATGGAAGTTTAGTCAAAATAGTTGTAATTAATACCCAGTTCCTGTTACATTTAAGAGCTCTGCTTCTGAAAGTACATACCTAAGAGGTATTTTGAGAATTTTGTCCAGCTTGTCTTTAGACTCCAGCCTTCTTTTTTTGTCATGCTTTAAATACTTATCAGTTCCCATTTTCTCATAGTAATAGCTGTCAAATTTCTTTTGATAGCTTTCTTATCACATATTTAAAAAGTGAGATGATTAGATCAGAGGTTGCTTTCCTCTGGATAGCAGAAGGAGCAATCCTGTATCATTAGTACATGTGGATTCTCTTTGTATATTTAAAGGTTTCTCTGTAACTATTGTCATCCATTCCATAGACTGACCTTACCTTCCACATCTGCCAAAAAAACAAGGCAATTAAAATGTTCTTATGAACAAATGGGTAAGCTTGCAGAGTGTGAGCATTTGTGGCCTAGAAACCAGGAACATGACTTATTAATGAAATGAATCATTAGATAATAGTGTTCCATGAATTTTAAATGGAGTTTTCTGAAGTTCTCATGGGTAATAGGATGTGAAGTGACTTGTACAGACTTGCAAAGAAAAATGCAACTTGTTTTAGTAGAGAATTAGCTTAGTAAGAGAATTAAGTCTCTAAATACACCTCTCCAGAGCTAGTTTGCAATAATATTCTAGTCTAATTTCCGTTCTCACAGTTGATGTTGCTCTCCAGAGCTGACACTCCTGCCATCATGTCACTCTTATCATCATATTGCAGCCTGGACAGTTGTGTTGCAATTCATCAAAGGAAATGAAATTTCCCCTCAGCTTTCAAGTGGGGACCAAGCACTGCTCATCTTGGTTCAATTACAGCAACTACTGAAACAAGTACTGACTGCTGAGGCCTCTAATTTCACCTTCACATAAACAAAGTCTGAAAGAAGTCTCAAAAAAAAAAAAAAAGAGAAGAATCAGGATGTGGCCCAGAGGATCTGTCCACAGGAGACAAACAAGCAGGATTTAATTCTTGTTTAAAATTCATCTGCACTTCCCTTGTCTGGCAGGTAAGCATTGCTGTTTGTTGGTAACATTCATATATCATGCAACAATTCCAGAATGTTAAAAATGACAGACTACAACACATTATGATGAAAGTTTATTAGTAATGTCAAAATTTAGTTCATGGTGTTAAAGATCTGTAGCACAGAGATGCTTCACAGGAAGCAAGAACAAATGTGTCCTTTCTCTATTCTGAAAACCTAGAATTTTTTTGGTACTTTCAATTCTATTGAATTTTGGTATCATATTGTGCAGAATAACTCAGGAATATTTTTCCTACTCCTTTCAAAGAGTGTGCATGATACAAAGCATAATACTGCATAACAAAGTTTTCTAAAAGATGCCCACACGCTGATTTTCTTTTTTGTTCAATTCAATTTCTTCTCATAGGACTCAATCTTTTGAGGCAAAGTAATGTTATTCTCTGTAGCTGATAAGGCAAGGCACATTAAATGAATGAGTATACAAAGTCTTTATCTGAAGAACTGTGTTTTTCTAATCTGTAGATGCTGCTTTATGTCTCAGTTTTCCTAATTCAGCTTTGGTTTTTGTAGTGTATTTCATACTGGAGATGAATGATTGATTTAAAAGGCTAAGTGACTGATTTGTTGATGGAAACATTTGAGTTTTATGGAATATCATTGGATTTTATATCTAAGCTACGTCTTAGGAGAATAAATGTAATTTGTGATCACAGGTAATTACAGAAACCAGCAGAACACCAGAAACTGCCATTTGCCCTCTCAGCTCCGGGGATTAAAATTTCCAACTCCAGGCACTGTACAAAAAAAATGGCTTTGCTGATGAATTTGAACAGAACTAGAGCAGAGTCCTGCAGCCAGTTAGGTTAATATGAAAAAATGTTATTACCTTTTTCCCCAAGGATGCCATTAATTTAACACTGGCAAGCTATCATTAGTGCTGTGTGAAATGACTAATTCCCTCAGGAGGTGTTCACATGCGAGGCATGGGGTTTTCCATAAGTGCTCAGCAGCCTGTGTGAATCATAGGTGAGACTTTCACTGCAAATGAGAGGAAAAAGCTGCATATGGACTGTTGCTTTTGCTTTCAGTGTTCTGACCTTTAAATCACTTCATGCAGCATCAGAATTAAACTTTCAAGATTAACTTGAAAGAATAAAACATCTTTACATCTCCAGAAATATTTGTTCCTTCTTATTCTGTTGCACCTGTGTAATGCTGTCTCTCAGAGGACCCTGTCTCTCATGACTCTGCTTAAGTAGTTGGTTTAAAACAAACAAAAACCAAAACAAATACATAAACACAAAAGATTTTTTGTTGTTTCCATTTTACTGTTTTCCTTTTTTTTTTTTTTTTTTTTTGGTTCAAAGAATAAACTTTTGATTCCTGCTTTTCAGCATCATTATACTGCTGGTTTTCCACATATTGTCAACAGAAAGTTGGGGGATTTTTTAAGTATTCATCACAATAGAAATTCAAGTGCTACAGCTGAATTAGTAGGGAGCAATGCCACTGGAGCAATCCAGAAAAGGTTCAGGATATTTGCAGAGCAGGGCCAAAAGAATCCAACTTTAACTGCCATACCCAAAGTATCTTTGAAATAAATAAATTTTAAAAAACTAAAAAAAAAAAAAAAAAAAACAAAAACCCAAAAAACAAAACAAAAAAAAAAAACCACCAAAACAAACCAATCAACCAACCAAAAAACAGCGCCCAAAAAAGAACCTCTCCCTCCAAAAAAACCAACCTAAAAACACCCAAACAAGCCGAGCTGCACAGCTCAGCTTGCATATCAGAAGCAAATACTTGGAGAAGAAGAAAAAAGAAAGGAGCCAGTGGTCTAAAATGAGGTCAATTGTCTGAAAATGTCTATGATTTACTCTTGTAATCAGTCTTGTTTATTGAAGTTAAGACAGTAGTTGTATGGCCTTTTATTGCCAAATGGGTTGAGAGAGAAAAGAGATCTGAAAGATGGTGTTGTTTGTTGTTTTTTGGGTTTTTTTTAGAGAAGTTATTTTGGTGTAGGGTTTGTTATTGGCTTGGTTTTGGGTTTTTTGCATGTTTGGGGGAGTTTTGTTTTTTGTGGTATTTTGGTCTGTTGAGATGGCTTTGCAGTGTGGTTCTGTTTCATTCAGGCAGTGCAAAGGGCTCGCAGTAATCATCTGGGTGCACGTTGTAGGATATCAGCAGGAATGTCTTTGCCTTCCCTTGCTGCTTTTCTATGACACTTTTAGCATAAAAACAGGCATTGTGCTCTCAGTCTCCAAATTACCTGGCACTATTTTTGAGAAGCAGATTGGCTTATAATCTTGAGTCAGTTCATATTTTGTTGGGAGGCTTGCCTTTGTGACATTTGGAAAGTTGTTTAAACTTTTTATTCCTCTTGATCTCTTCTCTGGTATCTCTTCAAGTAGAGCTTTTAGTACCTGTATGCTTAATATTTAAGTCAAACAGTTACTGGACAAGAACTGTATCATCACAGAATGTTGCTAAAAGAACTGAAAAATATTTAAATCTAGGTATCTTCATCTTCCCTAACTCTTGCATATTTATCTTACGTCAACAAACTCGCATCTTTATTTCCTTTCATGCGCATTGCATAAAAGGAAATAGAGATGCGAGTTTGTTGACGTAACAAAATATGAACAAAATAATAAGAAAAAACCAAAATATTAAGAAAATATTGAACAAAATATTAAGAAAAATCTAGATATTATCCAATTCTTCTTGAAAGTCTAAGAGCAACACTTTTGGTGAGAAATTGCCAACATAGGAACAATTGGGGGAAAAGAGCACAAACACAACTGAGGCAGGTGGGAGTTTTGCCAGTGGCTTCTGTGGAGCCAGGTCATAAGTCTGATGAAAGGCATGCAATATTCCTAAATTATCACTAAGGACAATATTTATCAACTTTAAAGAAAAAAAAAAATCCCAAAAATAATCCCTGGTGCTTCACGTTAACACTGAAAACTTGCTTTACAGAGCCTTTTAAAATTTCTAACTTTTGACAGTATTCAACATTTCTATTGCATGTGTTTTATAAAGGTGTAACTTCAAAACATTTGAAGTTTTTAAAGCTATTTTTTGTAATCAAATAACAAGGGTAACTACAGGAACAGGACAGTAGCAGTAATTACATTATTAATTTAAAGAGATTTTATCTCTTTCACACTAAGTTAATAAAATTATAAAATAACCCCACTGTTAAATACAGTGTGAAAGAAGTCACATGTATATAACTGAATAATTGTAAGTAAATCTTTAACCCTCTGAATTATCTCTTCAAAGAACAGCTCATTAAACAGTCATTTTTAATTTTGTTTTGGAAGGGGGAGGCTAAAAAAATATATACACATACAATAGCCGTTTAGAAAAATTAAGTATGTATATTAGTCAAGGTTCAACATCTTGAGTAGAAATACTTTTGTCTTTAAATGTGAATGCACATGACATAGAATATGTAGTTGTAAGAGCTGTGATCATCATAGTGGTTTTTTTTTAAATCTAATATCTCTTAAAGGACGTAAGGATAAAATATTTCACATAATTCTGGCCCCATCTAAGTATACTTAAAGTTCATAAAAACAACTGCCAAACTAAACCAGGACTACTCAATGAAAACTGTGAATAATTAAAATTGTTCAGTTTCCAAGTTTCTGGTTTTCAGTGCCAAAAGACCGATTACTGTCATTTCTCCTCATTTATCCCATATCTAGTAGCAGTACTGGACCATTTAATGTGGACGTGATACCCCTGAGAAAGTGGCAAAATGGAGTTTAACAAAGTTCCAGAAACTGTTCCAGACAGTGACCAGAAACCAGGAGCCAAGACCCAAAAAGTAATAATGGGATGACACCCTAAATCCAATCAAGCAAGGAGATAACACTGTAACAAGATGCTGATTGAGCCACAGAAGAATTGACTTGAAGTTTGTGCTAACTTTTAGTCATTAGAACAGTGAAATACTCACCCACTGGCTGTAGAAGCCCCCCACTCACATAAGCACCTTCTCCACAGAGGATGCAGAGGAAAATACTTGAGTACCACTAAATGGAAACAGAGGAAGCCACTGGTTATAGCTTTAGGTTGTTGCATATATGGGAAGTGTTGCTCTTTCTCTTTTTGAAGTGTATAAAAGCGAGTAGCCAGCACACTGAGGGTGTGTGAGCTTTGTGGATTTACCAGCTAGCACCCATCTCTGCACAGCCATGAATTAAATAACTTGGCTCTGTGTGTGGATTGGCTTCCTGCCTACCAAGCAAAAGAACCCAAATTTGGGACAGCAAAACCCAGGCTCTGCTTTTGCCAGGATAAGAGAGATGCCATTTTTTTTCTACTGTCAGATACAATCCACTAAAAGAAAGCACTGATATTATTTGATTTACGGAATGAGGCACCCCCTCCCCCTCCCCTGAATTTCATTTCTATAAGGAAATGAGTTCCAATTGCAAGTTCGTTTTGAATAATTTCACATTATTCAAGTCTTTTGGATATTGTTATTCAAGTCAGCCCTTCTGTTGCTTGCATACCTTTCTGTGGAGTGACAGCTGCTTCTTGCAATTGTGTCTGTGAATTTTTTTTTTTTCCCTGAAAAAAATCCAGGATGAAACAGCAAACCCTTTAATTAAAGCCCTGTTTAGCATAGAGGAAGAGAAAGGGCACATGTGAGAGCTGATTACCTGGGGGACCGAGGGCTCATAAAGCTGCAGAAAACATGCCTGAAGAAAAGAGTGGGAATCACTTGCTCTTTCCTCTGGTAGGTGCAGAAAGCTGAGGCGAGTGGGACTCCCCTATTAGAGGGACTTGGAACTTGAGGAGCCCGTGCACAGCTAAATCCTGGGGGTGATTGATCTGGTCTGTCTTAGCACTGTGGAGTTGTGGGCAGGGCTGTGCTGCTGCCTTCGTGCAACCCCACTCGAAGGAGGGAGGGAGGGAAGATGCTGGAGCTGTGCTGCTCCAGCCCCTTCTCCTGGCTCCCACCTCCAGGCAGGGGAGACAGGAAACATCCCTCCTGCACCCAGTGCGATTCCCACAGGTGCTCCTGGGTTCCAGTAGCTCCGAAGGTTCACTGATGACAAGTGTGCACAGAGACCATGCTGTTGGGTCTCATGAGATCAGGCCAACATCCATTTGCTTTCACCTAGGTGGAAACAAAACTATTTTTATATTTATGTTGAATTTGAAATAGATTTTTATGTGCAAGGATGCCGCTCCGATGGAAGGTTGACCTTGGGATAGTCTCAAATAGCTGGTCTGCTTTTGATCAAAGGTGAGTGGTAGATTGCATGGTGGATCATATATACTGGTGAAAACAGCAAAAAACACTGAAATAATAGAAGATCAGATGTTTAAAACAATGCTGCTCTTTCCTGTGACAATATTGCTCTCTGTTGTGTAGTGATAGTTCCTACAGTATATCACCATTGGGAAGCTTCAACCAATGTAGAGAGTTTTTGTATGTTAAGAGGCACTTTTAATGAAGGACCCTAGAATCTGGCTAAATGTGCATTTAAAATAACTCTGCAATTACAGTTAATAAGACAGATTGTTAAACATCTTTGTTCTCTAGAACTTTGGTCATTTATCCTGAAAGTACAAATTGACTCCCAGAATACATTACTGAAAGGTTAGCAGATCTGGGGACCAAGCTGAAAGGCTTAAGCTTCTTTGTTTAAAACAATTCTTCAGTAACCAACAAAACAATTGTTCAATCAAGTCATAGATCAGTAATGACACCACTTTCTGTATTTTTAGCATCATCTATCTATTGCATGTAGCAGTAATCTGATTCATTATCTCACTACATTCTGAACCTCACAAATTTTGCATACTAAGGTAATGTTGGAAAGGTGTTTTTTCCTCAAGGGAGATGATGCTCAGGGAGATCCTCAGAGAGGATGATGCTGTGGGTCACTGTGAATTAAAAAGTTTGTCATAAACAGACTAACTGGCTGTGAAATATTACTGAGATCATACTAACCAAATTGGGTTTTGTGTAGGTAATACCTTGTGAAAACCTTGTCTCTAATGTGATCTGATAAATTCCCCTATAGCTTACCAATTTCCAGTCACAGGCAATGGAAGTGCACTGCTCAGTTCAGTGACAAACACTGCAGACCCAACAATATTTTATCTTAATTTAAACCTTAATCCATTTAAATACAATCTGAACTGTAATAGTAGCATTAAATCACAGAAACGGGAATAGTGTTAACAACAGGACATTATCTTTTATTGAGGGCAAGCAGCAGGGTTGCTGCTAATGAGGACATCATCAATTTATCAGTTAAAGGTCAATCTAAAAGGATTTCTGCCCTCAGCCTGTCCCCCGCCCCCCATGTTTTTTTACTCCATACTATTGCTGTCTGGAGCCTGAATGTTTTTTATCAATCATCCTGTGCTATGACAGGAGACATCTTAATGCCATGTCTGCACAGCGTTTACAAGAATTACAGATTTGTCTAACTGGGAAATTCTGCTTTCCTCCTCTCATTTTTCTGTCCTGCCATTTTTCCTAAGGTTTCTAGTAATTTTTAAATCTTAACACAAAAGAGTTGTTTGATGGTATGAATTTCTTGGTGACTTGTGTGCTTTACTGTAATAAATCTTGGAAAAGGATTCAGTATCCTTCACATATTATGTGGCTATTAAAGACAAGAGCTTCTTAATTCTGTATTGGAAATTACAGGTGGATCTCTTCAAAAGGCTTCTTGGTTGCAAAAACATGAATTAAATAAGATATAACTCATGGCTTACTGTGGTATTTTAAAGATTAGAGCAGTTGAACCACAACTTGCTCCATAGTAAAATCAAATTTAGATTTTATTGTAAGAATTTATTTTTCCCCTTCTCAAGCTTGTGCCATATACTAGCTCCAACATGGCAACCACATATTTTATATTTCTTTAGTGGAGTTCTCAAACTCACAGGAACCCTTTTCACAGGATCTGTTTGGTGTGGCTTTGCACCTGACAAGGAATGAGACCTTGAGTTTAAACTAAAAGAAACAATATGATTTCCTGCACCTCAGTGGGAAAATGGTTTTCTTTTTGAAGTTGCACATCAGCTACTTGTAATTTCACTATCTCTGGAGGTAAGGAACTTGGTATTGGTGGTATTTTTGATTTTTCTAATTTTGTAATTTGTTTTAATCCTTTCAAAGCTCAAGTCTTCATCTTGATTCTTTTATCGCTTTTTTTCCTCACTATAATAATTTCACCATATATGGATTTATACTTTAAAGACTGCAATTTAAAAAGAATTTTGACAAGAAGATTACAAGTTCTTAGAATAGAATAGAGTCACAGAATCATTAATGTTGGTAAACTCCTCCAAGATCATTGAGTCCAGCCTTTGACCAAACACCACCACATTAACTAAACCACAGCACTAAGTGGCATTTCCTGTCATTTCTTGAACACCTCTGGGGATGGTGACTTCACCACTTCCTTGGGCAGCCTGTTCCAGTGTTTAACCACCCTTTCAGTGATGTCCAACCTGAAGCTTCTCTGGCACAAATTGAGGCCATTTCCTCTTGTTCTGTCACTTATGAGAGAGAGAAGAGACTGACCCCACCTTGTGCAGCCTCCTTTCAGCAGCTGTAGGAAACAATACCTCCTTTACCCAGCAATATTCTTACTATTCACACCATTTCAGAATAATATTTGGCCTAAACAGATCTTTTTTAGTTTAAAAAGAAAGTTTAACATTTATGCACAGAAAATCTAGTATGCTGGAAATACAGTATTTAAGACTGCAACTTTAAAGTAAGGCCCCACTTTCATGCAAAATTGCACTATTCTGAGTTCCAGTTACTGTGATCAAGCCCCTCTCATTGTCAGCACACCCATTATGCCAAAGATCTGAGTTACCAGTTTCAGAGGAGATGAGAGTCTGTGCAATAAATGTGACAGACAGACACAGTGCAACAGACAGGCAACTACTGGGAAACAACAATAGGGATCATCATGATAAATGCTGGACTCAGCACATGTAGTTAAATGATTAGGTTTTTAAATTAATTTACTTAGTGAATAGTCCTAAACAGGTTAAAAATGGATGATATATTGATTTTGCTTAATCCTTGTGAGAATCAATTTAACCTAGTCTGATGTTCCAGGTTTAAAACAATTTAAGAGTGTCTACACAGGAGTTTTGCACCACTAACTAAATTAATCTTGAGCCAATTTAATTTGGGCTGGTGTAATGTTTTGGACAGGAAATACTTTATAAAATACTTAAAAGTGAGAACAAAGTGGTTTTAGTCCCAAATTAATGATCAGACTCTGACTCTAGTTACTTGTATGTCATGCTCCATTAAAATTAGTAGGATTGTACTACATCTGGGAAAACAACCTTCAGCCAGACCTTTGCCTTATTGAAAACCAATGCTTTTTTTGAGGTGCATCTTCATCCAGATGACTTGTGATGAGCAGAAGCTTTAGGTTTTTTACATGCAGATATATCTTCAGTTCTTCATTGCTCACAGACTTCTAGGTGGGCATCAATAAATTCCACAACATAAAAGGAGGGGAGGAAATAAAATATAATAATGGGCTATGTGTTCAAATTCTGTTTAGGGCTGTTTCTTGGCTATTTTTTAAATCCTTCAATAAATAATCTCTTTTGTTTCTCAGAAGTACTACAGTACATCTTCTTTGCTCCAGGATCTATTCTAAAGAATGTATACATGCACAGACAGTTCTTATATAATATTTGCTTCAATCTGGCTTGTGTGCTGTCTCATCAACTCGATGCAGCTCTGAGGCAACAAGTCAGCACCGTGTGCTGCACCATTCAGTGAGCATTTCCCTCCTGGGATGACTTCATTGAACCTTCGTCCTGATTCCTTCCCCAAAAGAGACCTGCAGCCTAAGCACACCCTACTTTAGAACTGAGGCCCTCAAATTCTCTCTCTGTTCTTTCTTTCTAGCCACAAAAAGAGTAAAGGGAAACCTTATTTTCTCTCTCCTGCGTAAGAGTAGGCCATTTCAAATAGTCTGGGGTCTAATCCTAAAAGGTGGATACATAAAATCATAGAATGCCCAGGGTTGCTCAGAGTTCCATCCAACTTATTTTTTTTCTTAATATCTAATCTAATTCTGCTCTCTTTCAGTTTTAATTCATTCCCCCTTGTCCTCTCACTACATGCTCATGTAAATAGTTCCTCTCCATCTTTCTTGTAGGCTCCCTTCAGCTGCTGGAAGGCCATCTGTATATATGATATATGAAGGTTGCTTCCATGTAGAGGGATAGGCAGCATCTTCCAGGAGCTTTGGCACTGGCAAATAACATGACACTTAATGATGAATTTATTCTGACATACTCATGCCAATGGAGGAAAAAGTAGCTGGATATATACCTTTCTCAAATGCAGGACTCCAACATCTTAAATATACTGGTGGTATTACAAAAGCTCCATGCAGAGGATTCACAGCTTTCTATTTGTTTCTCCTTTTGTGCAAGGCCAAGAGCGTAAGTGCTGCTTGATAAATCTTGATGATAGTAAAGATCAATACACATGAATGTATTTATTGCTGTTTGTAAACAAAAAAATATAAAATGCTATCTCAACTGCTGTAAAAAGTGTTGATGAGGCCCATTTAATTCATACATATTGCTGATATTTTAATTCAGTGGTAGCACTGGGATGATAGAAACATATATCTCTCTGAATTTACATCTGCAGCAAAATGGGAGCTACTTGAAATACAGTTTAAGAGCAAGTTTGCTGCTAGTTTGCAATAGCAGAATCCTACTTTCCCTTGATTAATAACGGGAAAAGTGTTCATTTAAAAATTCAGTCCTGCGGTTTATAATTTGTCACAAATACCAGAAAAATAATTTTGCAGATGAAACTGTGTGCCATTCTGCATACAGGCACAACATTACAGAATAAATATGAGTGTAAGAGGCCTGGTTTTAACTCAACAGTTTCAGAAAATTCACTGAGGCAGGTCTAGTTGGGGATATTTCTCCTCTGCACCACCCGAAACTTGAGAAGGGCAAAAAAATCTTAAATACTGGTATGAGAAGGATGAGTTTTTCTTTTAGACTCCTTTTCAGCTTGCTTCAAAAAAGGTATTTTCTTTATTAAGAAATTACTGAAATGACTTTTGAAATCACATTATTACTGTAGTTATATTTTTTCAGCTATTTTTCCATATCCTGAAACCAGGTGTCATGATTCTTCTCAAACTGACAAAAAGGAGAACAACTTAAATCTTCAAATTCAAAAATCAAGGTCCTCTGAGAGGGAGCGGTAAATTTTATCAAGTATTAGCAATCAGTTTTTCCACTCTTTTCCGCAAATTTGCACTGTCGAAACCACACATGTTGCTCTCCAAAATTTAATTTAAATAAATATGATATGAGTCAGAATGTCTAATTGATGCTCTATGGCCTTTTCCCATGTTCTAAAACTGTGCTTTGTTCCAGATCTCCTTGCTTGTTGCAGAAGGTCAAGCCTCAAAAGCAGCTTTTTTTGGGCAACAAGTGACTTCCCAATCACAATTTGTTTTCACCTTGCCTGACGTGGCATGAAATTTACCCCTGAAATGAGCTCTTTCTGATTGCCATGTGAGTGTATTTCACTTACTTGTATTGGGGTTTTGTTGGTTTGGTTTGCTTCGGTTTGGTTTGGTTTGGTTTGGTTTGCTTTACTTTGCTTTGCTTTGCTTTGCTTTTTTTCCTGGTGTATCACACAGTGATCTGATTCATCTAAGATCTGTCAAGGGGAAAGTTGGTGTGGTTATTGATGATGATACAAACTGAGTGTAAAATGACTTATGCAAGTTTGAGCTGACATAAACAAGGACAGAAAATTCAGAAGAGAGTCAAATTCCTGGTTTGAAGTACTGGGTGTGTGTCTTCACCTCCCCAGATATGCTGGCTCTTTCATGAAATATAAAAGTAATTTTAAACTGCTTTTCCCACAGCCAGACAAATGTAGTTCAGAGAAAGTGATTTCCAATAGTTAAAGTCCCTAGTGTAAGATTTTTAGAAACATACATTGCTTCCTCAGAGACCTTATACATGTCACATCCAGCACCAGCGAGAACAGCCCTTTGGTTTATTGCATTTGATTTCCCAGTGCTTTATAGCTCTGTTTGTCATGCTAATAACTATAGGTTACAGCTTGTTGGATTTTGCAGCCTTTTTTATTTTTTAGTTAGGTGTATGTTCTGTTCTTGCCAAATACCAGTATCTGTTGTGAAACATTAGGAGCTGGACCATAAACAAAGTCAAAGCTGCAATATTTAGTGCTGCTAAACTAATTTTGAGCTGAACTCAGGCACTGGAAAATAATTCCAGCATAATGTAATACAAAGAGAATTTACCTCTTCTTCCTCTTCCTCAAAATAAAAACCCAAAGTGTTTTTTTGCTACATTAAAAAAAAAAAAAAAAAAAAAAAAGTAATTTCAGACTATTTTGGGGGGAAAATTCTTATTATCTTTCTTTCCCTTTCTACCCACTGAAATCTAAAGCTCCAGAAAGAGATAAAAAGGATTGTGGCCTCTCCACACCTGTCCTGGAAGTGAAATAAACTTCCATGCTCTGCCTGAGGGGTTTTAAACAGGCCTCTTCTCCCACCCCTGCCTGCTCCCCTGGCCATTTACATCCCAGCTACTCTCCTCCAGCCAGCATAAATTTTCCTAGCTGACACTGGTTTGTTCTGTAACGTGAATGTTCACAGGGAACATAAACTAGAATCCCCTGTAACTTCTACTTGTAACTTGCTTCTCAAGTGAATATCCTACTCACTGGATTAAGTGATATTGGAGTAAATTATGCAGCATGTAACAGTTCTGGCTGGGGACTGTGCAGGGTGCAAGTTTCAGCATTCTGTTTAAAGTTAAAACCCTTTCCATCAGTTAAATCCCTGTAGAATAATGCTATCATTCCACTGTTTTTTGGGGAAATAAACTCCTTTTGGGTAAGCTTCACCTCTCTGCAGTTCTAAGCCCTGAACGCAATACATTAGAAAAGGACAATTAAAAAAGCCAGCAGACTAGATGAAAGAGTTGCTCTCTGCCCTCCTTTCCAATACAAGATTGCAGGGTAAAGGTGTTTTCCTGAAAACTGAATATATGAGCTTAATCTACTGAGGGAAAAAGAAAGAATGTAATTGATACTTTCCATATTTCTCTCTTTCCATATTTCTCTACTGAATTTCATTGTGCTAATGCATTATCTGATCCATTCCAAACAGGTCAGGGTTGTAGCTCATGTGCAAGCCAGCTGTGTGATACATATGCAATTTGTTCACAGCTTCCCAGATATATCAGAGCCACAGCACAAGAGCTGAAGCCCAGGGAACAGATCTGCACTTGCACATCCATATGACCTTTACATGTCTGTTGAGGATTTGGCTGAGACTTCTGGAACTAATTCAGTCAAGGGGTACAACCTGTATAGAAGCCCTGAGGAAAAGGCAGAGACTGGAACTCAGATAAAACTTTCCAAAGATAAAATCCCCAAGTTAAAATAAAAAAGAATAAAATAAAAATAAGAATAAAAAATAAACAAAAACCAAAACAAACAAACTCAAAGCAAACAAATTATCAAAACAACAAAAAAAAATCTGCTGACCTTGTTGCTTATTGCTTGAGCAAATTTGCACCTAATAAACTGACTTCTCCAAGTACAGTTGGTACATCCTGACCCCTCTGCATTTCTTAAATTATTTGGTTCAGGTCTGTGACTTCAACTAATTCTTGTATCACTAAAGATAGCTTCTAGATTGTGGAGGTGATAGAAAAGAGAAGAAAATGAAAACCCCCCTATATATCACAGAAAGGGGTTTCTATTCCATTTGAGGAAAAGTTTGAAAGTATTATTTTGGACAGAGCCTTAACAATGAAGGAGGGAAGCTAAAATAAGTGAAATGTTATGGTATTGTAAGAGTTCTCATTCATGCTTAAAAAGACTAAATGCTGGGAATCAGAAAAGAAGTGGAGAGCTAGAATGGTAGGAATATTGAAAAGAATACCATCTGAATTTAATTTATTTCAGGCATGTTCAGTCTTTCGTGTTTCAAATATTTCACACATTTTAGGGTATTTTATATTTCCACTAGAGAGTAACTGAATTGATCTGTTCTGTTCTGTGCATTTTCTGGAACTCTTGCTGCTTGGAACTAATACAGTGCAACTGTGTGACAGCCTCTAAATGAGACCAAAGATAAATCAAATTCTGAAGGGTTGCCTGAACACCTTCAGAGGTTGGATGATTAAACGAAATTGAGTGAATAATAGGTAGGGAGTAATACATTCAAAGAATTATTATCCTTTTTTTATGGTAAGGAAACTTCCCTGTCAAACCATCCAGGAGCCACCCTGGCAGTCACACCCACACCCTCCTGAGCTGGGACTGGTGCCCTTTTTCAGCTACACACACCACACTCACAGTCAGACAATGCTGGATCTGGTATGATCTGGTTTGAACTGCTTTACTCCGATTTGTATTGGTTGGAACCATTATTTACCATTTTGTCTGATTGGGTCTGTTTTGATGCAAAATAGTGCAGAGGAACAGATAAAGAAACTGTTTTACATAACTATTTGAGCCTCAGCTATTCCTGAAAGCTCTCCACACTGAGATTCAACCTCAGGTTTCCTGTGGCAGAGTCTCAGGTATCAGACTTCTATAAATAAATAATTTAATAGAGTGGCACAGCATCAGAGCAGCTTGAGCGGGGTGCCTCTGGGGGGAGACCTAGAACAAATAAATCCCTGGGCAACTGCACCCTTACAACTTATGCATCTGCCTCTCTCAGGCTCTTCATGACCTTCTTTGTACAGAGGTAATTTTGGTCTAGGGTTTTCCAACACCTCACTGGGTTCTTTCTCTGTGTCCATGCAGGCTGGCCAATAATTGTCCTTGTCTTATCAAGTTGTGGCTTCTGCTGACAACTGTAGCCTCCTTTGGGCTTCTGGTGCATCTGCTCACTGGCAGAGCCTGGGAAACTAAGAGAGATTTAGGATAATTGTTACTTAGCAACAACAAAAACATTAGTGTGTTATCAATATTCTTCTCATACTAGGGACAAAACACAGCACTGTACCAGCTACTAGGGAAACTGCTAAGAAAATTAACTCTATTCTATCTGAAAACATACCTGGGTTTAAGTTTACAGCTTGACGCTTCAGCAAAACTAGGTACTACATACTAAATCACACAGTATTATAACTCTGTGTAACTCATTTTACTTAAAACTGATTTATTTTAAACAACAAATATCTCTTAACAGTGTAATGACACAGCCCTTGGGATCCAAATTCTCAGGTAAATTCATGTAATTTCTTAGTTCTCTCTGCATTAAAATGATGTACATACATCTTCTGGTATCCCTCTAGTAACATTTCAGGGAATACTGTGCTTAAAAAGCTAAGCATAACAGGATTGCTGCCCCAGAATGTAGCCTGGTTTATTGCAATTACTTCTCTTCTTGCAAGAACAGCTAAGTTCAGAGACATAAAGGGAGGAGGAGATGAGATGGCAAAAATAAAATAATTGTGCAAAACTCCACCCTTTTTACTCAAATTGCACGCTCCCCAGGAGACACCAGCTGAATATTGCATCTGGAGGTAAGCACATTTGGGGGCCTAAAAAATTCCCGAAGAGAGTACATTTAATGTTTCAGAGACCACAACGAGCCTTAACTTAAGTCACTTTTCAGAGATAAACATCTGCAGGTCTGACTGTTGAATTTCCCCCTGAGCATGCGCTGTTTTCTAAGACATGCCAGACAGGTGCTTATATATGCCATACAGCTTAACAGTCCCTCCAATGATGTGTTGCTCCTATAATTGGAGCTATTCTTTTGATGCCTACAAGCGTAATTTTCTTTTGCATCCTTTTTTTTTGTTTTCATTAGGTTTCCATGGAAATCTTGGACTTGCAATTGATTTCTTTGAAATTCAGCAGCTATATAGGTATATGTAAAGCATTCTAGTTGGGATAGCTTCCATTAGACTATACAATGCTACCCTCTAGTTCTTTTACAGTACAATAGCACCTTCCTTTAAATCTTTGTGCAGGTGTAACAGACTAAAAACATGTTTAATAGATCTCGACCAACTTTATTTTTTATCTTCCGAGCTGACAACCAAAATATACACACACACAAAAAAATCATCCTACTTCAGTGCACCTACTGTTGGAAGGAAAGCAGCTTTCCAAGAGGGTTTGTCACCAAAATTAGAACAAGAGTTGTTGAAAATATTTGCTGCTGTGGGAGGATGACATTAACTTGCTGTTTGTCTTTTGCTGCTGCAAGTGAAAACACTGAACAATGTTCAAATTGCCTGCCTAGAGAGGTGGTGGATTCACCATCCCTGGAGGTTTTTAAGGTGAGGCTGGATGTGGCACTGAGTGCCATGATCTAGTAATCACAGTGGGGTTGGATCAAGGGTTGGACCTGATGATCTCGAAGGTCTCTTCCAACCCAGTTAATTCTACGATTCTTTGAAATTCAGTCCTGATAATTTGGGTGCTGAGCTGAACTAGCTGTGTTGGATCTTGCCTGATGAACAATAGGAACTAAGGTAAGCCACAGCCAAAGCTTCTTTTTTATCTAGTTACAAAGTGCTTAATTGAAAATAAAACAGTGGACTGTTGACCTAATTAACTAGCTTTATAGGAGTGAATTCTTAAAACATAATGATTTTTGAGTGTTTGACATAACTAATATCCATGCATTTTAGTATATTACATTATTTCTCCTTTTTTTGCTCCAGATATTGAAACTTATGATGGAAATCACACTATACTCTTGGCCAAAATTCCCTAAAAACAATGTTGTCACTGATTCTTTTTCTATTCTTTTTCTGCTCTAGACATAACAACATGGCACAGATCCCGTGTGACATAAGTGTCAAAAGTGACCCCCTCAGTCAAAAAGTGCTGTCTCCTTTGCAGATCACAAAGCAGAATAACTGGAGAGAATGTCAGATAAAATACCTGTGCTTTTTCAAGTTTCAAAAACGACATTGTAAGTATGCAGGGGTTAATATGGAATTATGATAGTTTCTTACACGGACCTTCGTTCCACAGGCTGGAACACTCCCTGTTGGCACACAAAATATTTAAAATGCAGTAGTCACCCTTACCATAAGTAATGAAGGCATCTCTTGTTCAGATCCATTTCAGCCCAACAATGGTCAACCATGAAGTGTCATTACCTTTCACATGACAGAATTTACCTGCAATACCAATGATTTGTGGAAATACAGTGTAGTGGAATGAAACAGAAATCTGTTCTGGCATTTTTGAGAGCATCTGAGCCCTTAATGTCAATATCTGAGATTTCAAATTTTCCGAACTCAGGAAAAGTCTAATTCTGTGGTCTGAAATACCACTGTTTGGCAGTTAAGCCAGCTTTAAATAACAGTGCATACTACCTTTTCTTCTGGATGTATTTCCATGTTAATCACAACATTTCCCAAAACTGAAGCAAATTGTGATGTTTTTCATTTTACAAGCATGAAAGAATTTAACTATGTAATGGAATGCATTAATAATATCACTGGAATCATTAATAATAGCTTACAGGTAACCCTCTGAAAATGTAAAATTTGATTCAAAAGTTTATCTGAAGCTTATCCAATCTATGTAGAAGTCCTGGGATGTACAGTATTTTATGGGAATTTGTTCAGGTGCATCCTAAGTCCAGCTACCCTGAAAGAGGGAAAAACACTTGGCTAAGCTCCAGAGACATCAGGAACTTTAAGCTACAGAACACTGCAAAACTGGCATGAGTGACATGAAGAATAAAGGATGAACAATTAAAAAAAATGAACTTGAAATTCAGGTGAGAGCTTGGGGTGTATTGATCTTTTTGATTCTATGTGAGAATTAATCTAGTACGAGGTAATAAATTTTTAGAAAGAATGGACTGTCTCAGACATACATTGTAATAATTTATCAAAAATGACAAAGTCTGTTTCTTTCTTCTCATTTTTTTTATTCCTAATGTTCAGAAATCTGGCCTTGTTGAAGCTCAAGCATGCTAAAAAATATGACTACTTTGGATTCATCCCTCCTTGATTGTCTTTTTGGCATGGGAGGACTGAACAGGAAAGTAGCAATCAGTTCATGAAAAAGAAGATCTCATTTGAATTATAATAAATGGTCAAAAAAAAAAAAAAAAGAAAAAAAGAATAGAAATACTTGGAACTTGGTGGTTATTTTAATTTTTCTAATTAATTTTTTACATAGAATGGACATCTGTTAAGCTGAAAATCTTGTTTATTTGTTGCCATTATATGCCCTTTGTCTTCTGACATACAGTAGTGTCCTATGCATGCAGAAGTGCTGATGATGGCAGGTCCACAAGCAGGAGATGCAGCATGTCTTGGGCTTGACTTCTCTGAATGCACAGGCAACAGTTCCCAGACGTGTGAGTAGAAATCTGAAGAGGTCAGCCTGGGAAGTGTGTTGGTGTGATTTCAGATTTATCTGACAAGTCATCTTTATGAATGAATGCTGCCTTGTTTTTCACAAAAATCAATATAAAACAGTGCTTCCTGAAGCAGAAAATAAAAAAGGGAAACTGGGTTCCCCAAATAGACCCAAGGAAAACTTGTGTCTTTCAGCTTCTGATATCTAACTTGGTGAATGAAGACAGGTCTTAATGTATCTTTATATGGCTGTATACAGGGAAGTTACTTTTGTCTAATGTACAAAATGATTCAGTGATACATTTGTAAAGTGGACTATGAGTAAAGCCTATTTCTGCTCTCACAAACCTTCTGGATTTTGAATTTAAGTATTTGTGTCTCTGCTATTCATACACTGAGCTTTCTTCTACAACCCTATTTTCCTGACTGGCCATTGCAGAGCCTGAGGATGCTTCTCCTTCTATGAGTACCTTGCATTATGGAACAATATCCATACATAATAGTACTGCCAGAATTTTGGGGGCAATTGTTTTTTATGTTCTTCTTTGTGACTGCTTTTCATAGTTCTGCTTTCTTGTACACTTAATGGACTCTTAGACTGTTGTTCGACCCTGGTAAGCTGAACAACTTCTGAAAATTGTCAGATTTGAAAAGAAAGTAGAAAATAATTGAACCTTTTGTTATAGGATTGTTTGGACTTTTAAAAGATGAGGAATGTCTCTTAAAATTAAAGAACATTGTATCCTTACCTGTAGTATTACACAGAAAAAACATGCCTACAAAATTACGTCTAACGGTAGCAATTCTTGTGTTATAATATTATTTTTATAGTCAATAGCAATTTATTCAGTACTGTTTCAAGATTTTAAAAAAAAAACCCCACAAAACTAATGGTTTTACATCAAAATTTTTTGGGAATTGTGGTAGTATATCTTACTGTGTGTTCAGAGACAGACAGGAAAACGTGTTATCCAGTTTGACTCACAAGGGTTCTTTGATAGTATGTATTTGGAATTTGTTTGCAAGGCAGTCCATCTTTTGAAAAAGCTTTTCATCTTCGCCTAAATTTTTATTTGCACAAAAAAAAAAAATAATAACAATGATGAAGTACTAGTTGATAGTTCAGAGCCTCAGGACAAAATCTAACTAGTAGATAATCTACTAGATAAACACATAAGAACAGAAGACTAAGACTAATGTATGTATGGAAGAAGGTAAAACACTTTGCAGAATATTAAGCCTCCACCAGCAAAGTCTAGACAGAAGAGTGCCCTGGCTGTGCAAAGTGAGCAATGAGCAATGATTCCTGCACTGATGGAGCTCTAATGAAATCAGCAGTTCAGGAGCCGGTGTCAGTGAATTAAATGGCAGAATCACATCCTAAGGAGTGATTGAGAAATTGTCTGAGACTAGTTATGGTACTAAAATATGTTGATACTGTGTTCTTTGTCAGGAGAGAAACTAATTAGAGAGTTACAAAGCACCATGAACATCATCTCTCCCAGTCCCACAGCAGAATTTTAATTCTCATGCCGGTGGCAAAAAAAGTGATTTCCTGTAGACAGATGGAGCTGGGAGTTGCTGAAACCCTCTAAGACCTCCAAAGTAAGTGCAACACAGCCTCTCCCTGCTCTTCCCTTGTTCTCTTTGCTTTCTCTTGTTTACTCTGCTAATTTGCCTGAAGCTGTTTGTTCGGGTTGGTTTGTATTTGCTTTAGAGAATGTTGCTTAACACACATTGTATCTCGTGTTTGCTTTTTAAATTCAAACACCACGGTACTCTCAGAGTCAAAAGTTGTCTGCAGCGCCAAAAATTCAGACAACTCAACCCGGGGGGGAAAAAAAAATCCCTTTGATTATGCTGGAAATTAAATGCAGTACCTTGTAGTTTAAAGTTGATAGGTGCACTTTAATAAGGCTGAGTTTTTGTCTGTGCTCACTTTAAGGAACTTTAACATATAGGTAAGGCAATTTATGGCAAACAAAACGTGGTATTTCCATTGCTGCAGGAGCTGAGAGTGCAAACTCTGTTCATTTGCCCAGATATGGAGCTGCTCCTGGCCCAGTTGCCCAGGGGTAGAGCTGATTCTGGCTCTCCACAGTAAAGTCAAACCTAACAGGTGCTGTGGGGTGATGCTGAAAAGTCACCTCGGTTTGCTGTGCCGAGAGCTTTTAGGAGCACAAAATAATTTTAGGTGAACTTGCAACGCTCTTGACTATAAGAAACTTAAAGAAAATTCTTTGAATTTTCTAAGATAATAGAAAAAGCAGACAATGAGCCTTCCTTCTGTGTCATACAGATAAAACTTCAGGAAGCAAATCTCCTCCCTTCACCGGCTTTGGCACTAAGCCAAAGTATCACTTATCACTAAGAATAGAAAAATTATGGCATCTCTAAAAGCAAAAATATTCCTCAGTCTGAAAAACAGTATTTTAAAGAAGAGAGTTATCCCGTGTATGCGGTAGGGAAGGGCCGGAGGGATGAAATCCCGGGCTCCCGGCAGGTGGTGCTGCTCCCCCGCGCCGGCGGGAGCGGGAGGCAATCCAGGGATGGAGCCGCGATGGGACGGAGGGATCGCGCCCCTCGGGAGCCGTCCTTCAGTGCTGTTTGTGACACCGATCTGCTGAGGAATGCATAAAACCCCTCCTTTAATTCCACCTGTTGAAGCTGTCCTACTCTTCTCTCTCTTTTTACCTTTATGTATTTATATTTTTTCCTTCCACCCTAGGAAGTAAACCTTTACCTGGCAGGTCGAGTTATTGCTTTCTTTTACAAAGCCATTTAAGCTTATGTGTGTCCCTTGATTTATTTCCTTTTACAGACGAGCCTGTACAAGTCAAAGGAACACTGCTTTATGTAATTATAAGTAAAACAAACAAACCCAGCTAATTTCTTTTTCACAACAAAGTAAATGGTGAATAAGATATGAAACATTTTCTGGCTCTTGAAAACTATGGGCAAACTTCATCATTGATAAATTTGAGCTTAGTGTTGGAGTAAACATGAGTTAACATAAACCAGACATAGACATGAAAGACCTGGTCAGCTGGGGTAGGTTGTAGAAGAAAAGGGCTCACACAGCCAGTACTGGTAGATAAAATGTCATTGAAGCAAAGTTGTTCGGTATATGCTTTTATTCTGTTCAAACTTTCATGTCCTGATAAACTTGTGTAGCTGAGCAGAATGAGAACTGTATTTGTTGCACTAGGAAGAATATCATTACTGAGGTGGTGCTGGAACAAATAACAGTAACAATTTAGGTTTTGATGGTGGTTTGGTTGGTTGTTTTTTTCTCTTCCTGTTAAGAATTAGTAAATATATATTTCATCATGAAAACACTACTTCTCTTATTTGTTTTGATTTAATACCACTTTTTTTCTTGTTGAAACAGTTATAAAAGCTCCCTTATCAATCTCTTGCACTGGATTTTTTTAAAGGGATACACAATAATCAGATTTGTTACCTGATTTAATACATCCAAAATGAACTGTTATAGAAAGGAGTGCAAGTGGAAAAACAGATTGGCTCACATATCCACTAAAAATAAAAGGTAATGACAGATTAAATATCCTGAGATATTGTATGTAAGAGTGTGGTTATGAGGCCAGAAAACACAGACCAGAAACGCAGCTAGAAAACTACTACTTACAAAGGGGACTTTCTGTTCTACTTAAGACAATGTTTAGTTATTTAACAAGACAGTTGAAAATATTTATAAGAAACAGAGAATCAGATATAAAAACTAGAAACATGTCATGTTGTCAATGGTAACCTAGAATGGGCATTGTTCCTTATTAAAAAATTAGGCTTCCTACAAAGGGTAGATAATCCACAACATTAATTTTACCATCTTTGTTTTTAAATGTTTATATTGAGTTCATTACGTGTGAGAAAGAGTAAAATTTCTGAAAATACAAATTTTATTCCCCAGTTCCCCCACCCCTAGACCCTAAAATCAACCTAGTGTGAAAAAAAGAAAGATAATAATGCACTTTTCCTCATTCTTCTTTTCTTGCCTGTACCTTTGTATATATTCGGTTAGACCTTCTCACAGAAGTTCCACCCAGAATGAAACTGTGAAAGTAAATAATGTATATAACAGAATTTCAACCATAAAAAGCAGTGGTCTATATTAAGTAATTTTTTTTGAAAGACTTTTCCACTTTAAATCCCATGTCATCACATCCCTCTTGAAAGGCAGAAAGGAGACATTGAGTTCAGAGGAATTTCAGTGGAAACCAGTTACTGACTGAAATCACCCGAGAGGCAGATGCAAAGTTCTGCAGAATACCTGTGGTATTCTTATCATGTTCTGATATCAAAAAATGCTCTGAAACAAAATTATATTGAGTGTATGAAATATGAATTTGGGGCTGTTGAATGTCATGCGAGCTTCCTGGTGCGGTTTGATCAGCATAAAGCAATGAAGGGGACGGCTTGTAGATAAAGACTTCATTTTTATATTTACATCCTTATTTTTAAAATTAAATTGGCTAAAATTCTCTATGTGCTCTTACATATGTATCTTTTTCATTTTTCTCAGCAAACCTGTAGTTTGAAGAGGTACCTTTGAAACACAAGGTGAGAGGTTCATCTTGTGGATGTGATCCAAAAAGTAGGAATGAATGTTGAATATATTTGTTTCACAAGGGCAGAAGACTACCTGGAAAAATGGTGTTCAAAGGCTGGTTGTTTTATACATTTATATTAATTTTGGGTAAGTCATGTTATTTTATGAAATATTTTACTAAAGTAACCCAAAACTATTTAGCTGTTTTCCATCTTCTTTTCTTTAAAGGGAAAACAAATGTAGTGAAAATGGCATGTTTTTGTTAAGCAGAAGGAAGGGTTATCCCAGAACTTTGCATTTATCATCTGGTCATGTGCAAACCTTGTTTAATGCAGGAATAAACAGAGTCACGTTAAATTTGTTGTGAGCTCGAGCCTCTGACAGTGCTCATTTTATCAACAAAGACAAATGAAGGAGCAGAAATTGTAGCATGGCCTCTACTATTTCATCATTGTCAACCTTAAATACAATCATTCACTGCTGATAGGTTTTTCTCCTTCCTTCTCCCACTAATACTAAGCTGTCAGAACTCTTCTTGATATGGTCCAGAGCCCCAGTAGCAATGATTAAAAAAGAAGGAATGAAATTAGCTTTTTTAATCTCTCCATTGATAAATATCCTGTTTCCAGAGAAGCAGCTCTGAAATATCTTCTTTCTTGTTGTAGGTGTCATTTCATGAAAAAGAGGTAAATAGTAAAGTGGTTTGACATAAAGTGTATTTAGAAAATTTAGATGATTAGAGGCATCACACATTCTCTTGAAAGACAGTGAATACTGAAGAAGAGGGGAAACTCAGCTATCAGTGGATGTTTATTTTCTGCAGAGAATCGCACATGAAATACCATAAAGGAAGATGCACACAATTAGGAAGTGCCCAGTCCTGACTCATTTTACTGATAACACACCGCACTGACAGATTGATCTAATAACTCCAAGAAATTACTTTAGGTGTGTAACAGCTCCTCAGCACAAAAGGTCGTAATCTGACCCTACACTCCAATGGTAATTTCTTTCTTTCGAAGCTTTCCTGTGAAAGAATTTTTTGGCCTTTTTTAAAACCTGTCATTTACTGATGGGAAAACTGACTGACAATCTTGAGGATAGAAAGTACAATTTGCCAGATCAGCCTATGTCTCAATCCAAACTTGCACAATCCAAACAAGTGTTAAATATTGCTATTTAGTTGAATAGGGTGAGGTCATATTCAAGATGAGAGAAATTAAATTAGAAGGCAGATTTCAAAACTACCTGTCTATCTTACCCCCTTGCAAAACAGGAGATGACTGCTCATCAGACTGCTCATGTCTTGTATGAGATAAATAGCACCCTAGGATATTGATGTAATTGTCCTAGGATAATGATGTAATTAAAACACAAAAACAAACTTTAAACAGTGTAAAATGTGAGAACCTTGATGAGTTTTGAAAGAGTGCACACTTTGCAAAGGTAAGGAAAGTGCCAAACGATCATCCGATGGCAAAGACTGCATAAGATAATGTGTCCCACAAATTCTGACTAAATAATACAGAAGCATAATGCTGTACAATCTGATTAGTCATCGTTAAGAGAATTTGGAAGACGTTTTCTTCACAAGCTGAAGAATGTGGTAGTAAAATAAGTATCCACAGCTGTCTTTTTATTTATATCTTATTTCACCAGCACCTCTTTTAGGTCTTCATTTTTACCCATTGATATAAAGCTTGAAAGTTGTTTCAAGCACCAGGCTCCAGAAATAAGATGAATAAGATGAAGCTCAATTCAACAGATAGGAGCACAAGAGTCCTGCCAAGCTTTGCTGAACCAGTTTCAAGGAAGACAACAACTGAAGTTCCCGAAACTCCGCTTTAAACCTTTGCAGAGGTGAAGCAAATTAGCAGTGACATTCACCTCCCAGCCTAGAAGGCTCCTAAGGCTGCTCACCTCATAAATCCTTTTAAAGCCCCATTCAGAGAGTTTAAGTGGGATTTAAGTGATGCATAGGCCTGGCAGGCCAAGAGCACCGGTGTGAATTTTGCTTTAATGACCTGCATGTCAATAGAGTTAGTCTGGTGTGAGAAGAGTAGAGAATCACTTAGATGGCCCTTTGACACCGTAGCACTGTGTTATTTAACTGTGCTACTTCGCTGGGTATCCGTATTAAAATAAACAGATTTCCCCTCCACAGGATGTAACAGCTATACAAAACGATTTAAAGGGTAATTACAACATCAGAAGGCTCTTCAGATTAGGGATTTCATTATTAACTCAGAGAACAAACAGACTTTGAGTGTGAATAAAATTTCCATTTTCAATAGCCTTAATGGTTTTTCATCATTTAAAAATTAATGTTCTGGCACACTTCTTGCATGTTAGCGCAACCTCTTGTTAAACCTTCAGACCAGCAGCAGCCTAACTTCAGAAAGCTGGATCCTCAGCTTCTGAAATGACTTAATAACTGAATTTAATTGACATCAGCCTGGGGATTTCCAGAGGTTCAATAACAGAGGAATAAAAAAACATATACACATTTCAAGCAGTGTTGTTTAAGAAGTAGGAGTAGAAACAGCAAGTACCTTAGGTCATAGAAACAATGAAATTTAACAGATGAATTTACTAGATCCCAAAATCCAGCCTGATATTCCTTTAATAGATGTTGAAAACTTTGTCTAATATAATGCCAGTCATTATTGAAACAGGATGATATTCTTTTAATCTCTCTGTGTCAAGCCTTGTGGAATAATGGATGAAAGCCTGTGTGTCAAACTGAATATGGAATCAAAGGTATGGCTTCTTCTGAAAAGAATAATGTAGTGTTTCAAGATGCAAGTCTAGGTTTTGTTGAAATGTAAGGGGACAGAACTGTGTTTTCTCATGTGGGATGGGCTGCTTAAAGTCAAGGGTTGTTTTTATTCCCCATTCTTATTAGTCCAGGGACTTCTCTAAAAATATACTTATTTCTTTGGAATCTTACCCAGATGGCACCACCAGTAGGGCACATGAAAGAGTTTAGACATCTGAAATATTTTGAAAATAAGGATGGATTATTTTTTGTGCTAACTGCAACTTGCAGTCATCTCTACAGACTTAAATAAGTCATTAACACACAAGTAGTGGGAATACAGTGCACATTTTGAGCCGTGTCACAGGAAAGGGGAGATTTCCTCAAACTCTCTGTGTTTGATTAGTCTGTCAGCACCCCAGGAAAGCCAAGACCCTTGTGCACAACCAATCCATCAGCATCCTATTATGGGGACTTTCCACTGAGCAGCTCTGGGATCGAAGGGTGGTTTGACTGACTTGTTCAGGGACACACCCCAACAGCACAAGAGACCCACCCTCCCAGGTCTCCACACTATTATTCGAGAGTGTTCCCCACTGTCAGAGACTGCTGACACCCTTGAAGGACTCTCACCAACAGTTTATGGAATAAGACTCTTTATCAACAACATTGTGACAGGGTAAGGTTTGAGGATTGCTGGTGAGGGTATCTGATTGCAAAGATGTATTCAAAGCAATATACACACAGTCCCTAACAGAAATTAGCTTGAGGTAATCATTCAGTGCACACAGAGTTCAGTTCTTCCACAGTAGGTGTCCCCAAGGGGGAGAAGACGAGTTCAGCTTGTTGATTTATCCCATAAGTTACCATGAAGTCTATTCTAACTTCTCCCCATTTTTAACTAATTTTATACTATTTCTTTACTTTTAGGTGGAGCTTGAGTGACTCTAGTCATATATAATGCCCAGTGAGGTGTGGTTGTACCTTGGAGGTGGTGTAGCCTTGGGATAGAGATGTGCATCAGTGGTACATCTGGGGAGATGAATTTTGCCACAGATGCTGATCCTCTTTCATCTCCCTTTGTTGTCAGATTCTTTGAGGCTGATCAGCTAAAAGGTAGCACAGAGTTCCCTCCTCTGCAAGGATTTCAACAGAGCCTGGTCATGGTGTCTCCACTTTTCTCTACCCTCTATTTCATCCCCCCTTAGCCTGTGTATGGTAAACTGGGAATGCTGACCACATTCCATCCACTGAGTAGCAACTGCATTTCCCCCTATAATTTCCATTCCATTACAACTGTGTCTATCACTTTGAACTTTTCTTTAATTTTACTCTTAGTCTTTTTTTCCTACTGTCTGTTTTATGTGTTTATTGATGATAAAGGCAAAAGTAAAAATATTTGAGGGGTGAAAGCTTTTCTGAGTGAATAGGTCTCAAAATAATTCTTAGGTACTATTGTCTTTTGAATTATTAAAATTCACTGCTTAGGGATAACTAATACTCTTTGTCTCATCTTTGTATGGCAAAAAGCAGGAAGAGATCAGTGTGTATGGAGTGACCCATTCACTCATGGTGTTATACCCAGTCAGGAAGGTTCTTGGGATACAAATTCACAGAAGGTAAGTGGAGGAGGGAAATAGTTGTCAGAATTACAGCATACTCACCCTTTGTCTGTTGGCAAAGAGTTACTGAACATGGAAAAAAGTTTGTAACGAGAGAAGACAAAAGTGGTTAGAGGTACTTTGGCACTTGAGAATTAGCCAGACTGCTTTCCTTCCAAGGAAAAAATATGCAGTATCACAGCTTCATGTTAGCATGCATTACACATCACATACAACATCACAATAAATATGTCCAGCAGAGCCTGATTTCAAGATATTACACATCACCCGAAAAAAATTGCAAAACAAATTGGTGTTCTTTAAATGACTGTGGTGTTTAACAGGACTTTCCTCTCCACAAATGTGATTTATAAGATTTTTTAATATATATATATATATATTAGTCTTGTTACCTGTAAAATTGATGTGTGTCCTATGGTGCTATAAATGGATAAAGAAACAGGGTTTTGTAGGACAGATATTGCGAGGAGAAAACATGACAGAGAGATGAAGTGTCAGAAAAATGCAATTTTGATTTAGAGAGATCAGTCTGACTTTATATTGCAGATGGGGAGCTAAAAAGAGTACTGGGATTGTGAGATGTTTCTGAATTACGAATTTACATGCATGCTTTATATCCTGTAAATTTATAGGGATTTTGACATGCCAATGTTTGATAAGGAAGATAAATTTTCTTTGGACTTTTGGGAGGGGGAGAACATTTTATCAAAACCATAACTTTGAACAGTAAAGATGGGAATGATGTTGCATTGTGTGAGGAATAAACAAAATCCATTTGGCTGTGAGCTTTCATAAATATTCTGCTCTTACTCCTGTCCATCCATATTACATTGCCATTGATTCTGCTGATGTGATTTTTTTCTTTCTTTTTCCCCAAGGCAAGGAGGCTGCAATGTTCATGTCTATTGATCTCCTTGCTGGAGACTCAAAACCAGAACATTCCAGACAATTTTTTTACATGTAGCTCTGCCGAGTGCTGAGCATCCTTGCCACCCCTGAACACCTACAGAAGGTGCAGGGAAACCGAGACACCACAACACATTTCATACAAAAGCCACTGGAATTTAGGCTGAAACACCTAGAGAAAGCTTATACAGTGTAAATGAGTGTGCTACAAAGGCAATACTGCCCAACAATCAGGTGAAAATCTACACTTTGTCTATTAAGAAAAGCTACCTGAAAGGTCTGACATTTTCACCTTGCTTAGCCTTTGCAATGTAGGAGACTGTTGATTTTGAGTGGCATGGTTGTTGAGGTTTGAGTAAGGGTTTTTTGGGGGAAAGTAGACTTTTTAAAATAATTTATTTTCTTAAAACTCTGACTCCAAGTGTACTTAACGCCTCATCAAATACTTTCTCAAATTTTTTTTTAATATATTCTGGATAAGATATTAAACCAATATCTCCCTAAGATATTTGAGGTTTCTTGAATGCAGGAACACAACCACTGTAACCTAGATCATGAAAATTATCCCACAATAAGATTCCTATGCAAATAATCTGTTATTCTCCCTCATGTCCCATCAACAGTTTCATTCTGGATGAGATGATGAAAACATTTTCCTCCATACTGAGTGCAAGAAAACTGTCTATTATCATTTGAATGTGACAGAGTTTTTGTTGAATAGGGCTTCATGCAAAAGACAAAAAGAAGAAAAAAATATTCACAGTTGATGAGAGTCTGGTTAATAGTTGATGGCAATACTGAACATTTCCTTGTTCTTTTTGTGTCCAAATTGTGCAAATGTAATTAATTACAGACACTATAATGTTATAGCTTATGTGTTGCTTGTGCCTTCTGGCTTTCAAGGAGTTTACCAGTGCTAGAGGGTTGAACAGCAAATAGAATTTATTATCAAAACAAAGTAAATATATGTAAGATAGTATCTTCATTGTGTGTATTTTCTTCTGAAAGAAGCTATTTAAGCACACAAAAACACCAACAGTTAAACGAGAGCTATGGGAATGTGCCACAGTCAGTTGTTGTCTGAGGAGAATAAGATATATAAAACATAAATTGCTTGTAGCTTTCCGGTTCTGCATGAACAAGTGCTTCAAAATAAGTTCTTCATTTGATTTTGGCTTCACACAGGACTTCGGGGGGCTCACAATTTTCCTTTTATTCCAAATACTGGAGTAGTTCTCCAACCAGCATAAATTTTCCTCCGTCCCTGGCTTTCAATAGATCTACAACTGTTGATAGCAGCTGACCTAGACAATGCATTGTAGAAGCAAGGGAAATTTTAAACCTTACTCTCTCTCTCTTACTAATTGCTGATTAATCTAGTTCTTATAATTCACCCATCATGATTATGTGTTTTTACGTGCAAATATTCAGCAGGAACATTGAAAGAATTTGAAAGAAAAAAAAATTGAATGTAAGGGAACAGGCACTTTTCTCTGCATCGAGGTCCTGTTTGGGTTGTTGGAGCCTGCCTGTCTTCTTGGAGAGGATCTTCAGAGATTACTTGCATTAGGTCAGTGCAGAGGTTATCTTCACCTCCCAGTCATAAGAGGCAAGGAGAAAAGAGAAGGTGGAGGTAGAAGAGAGGGGAAAGGAGACTTGTGAGAAGAATCATGAGAGGATGGTCATGAAACAGAGCTGGGGGATTACTCAGGAAGAGAGATTTTATGGTATAGTGGGAAGAAGAACCATATCAGAAAGCAGAAACAGAATTGCTGTGAGATGTACTAAATTACTATAAAGGAGACTGGAAGTAAGGACAAAGGACTCCAGAAGGAGGAAAATCAGAAGGGTTCCTGGAAGATAGGTAGATAGATAGATAGATAGATAGATAGATAGATAGATAGATAGATGGATGATAGATTAGATAGATAGATAGATGATAGATTAGATAGATAGATGATAGATAGTAGCAGTTTAAGGGAAAGGATTAAAAAGTACTATTCAAAGACCAGAAAGGTAAAAGAAAAATATTGCAGTTATTTGCCCATTTATTCAGGAGGAGTTATTTGCAAGAACATTTTCAGATGGCATTTTACTTTCCATCTACATTCTTCTAGTTCCACTGAGGAACATTTGAATTTCATGTCCTTGACATTCTGGTTTCTGTGTTTATAGAAGAAGAGAAGTAACATTGTTTGGATTGGTAATATTTCTTGAGCATTATGACAAAGAAAAGTAAACTTCACACTGAAACTTTTCAAAGTGAGACAGTTTAGCATATTCCTTTCCGTTGTTTTTGGTTCCTAATAATTCCTATTTAGTGGAATTGTTTGCACCTTCTTTATTTATTGTACCAGGAAATATTTCAGCTTCAAGGAGAGCAGCACTCTGTTCAACTGATTCTGGCTTTTACCTAATGATACAACAAGTTGGGTGATTGTCTGATGTGTACATATTGTGTTTCAGGTCTCAGTGGGAAGTTGCCAAGACTTTTACTGAGTGGTAATATTTTCCTCTTGCTGGTTTTGGATTTCTCCATGGATCAGCGGTCAACGTAGCATTTCTGTTACAACCAGATTAAAGTGCCAGAGATTTGTTTTTCCTTCATTCAATTTTTTTAATTAGGTCATTCCTTAAAAGGTTATCTTAATATAGTAAATGCACTACCTCCATGAATGAGGCATGCTAAATGATACATGGATTTTTGCTGTTAGGGCTCTGTACAAAAGGCTTCTTTACATAAAATTTCCATCCTGGCAGAAGTAATAATAAACCATATGTTACAGAACAAACTAGACTTCTTCCCAAGTGCTGGGCTTGCTTGTAAGCAGTAACAGAAGATCGGAGAAATATCTCACAGGTAGAAAAAAAAATCCTTAATGTTTTGGACTCAGTGACCTGATTTCTAGCAGCAGTACCTGACCTGTTGCCGTTTTGATGAACAGTATTACACCTGCTTATATTAGTTAAGGATCTACCCTAGGGGGCTGTGCAAATAACCACCCTGGTGTTAGTTTTCATTGATACTACTTCAATTTGTGAACCACTGTGATGAAGGGCAAGAAAACTTTGATTGGTATATTTTCCTATCCTAGTAATGGAGTTTGAATTGTTTGAGTGGGTGGTTGTGACTCAGTGGGATTTGTTGAAAAAAAAAAAAAAAAAGTTGCTGAAAGCTTGCAAACCTTTGTGGCTTAGCCTAAATTGCAATTTGTTATTAGTTTGATGGTTTGCAGATCCTCTTCAATCTTCAAGTTTTCTCTCTCTGACAATATAAAGATTAGCAAAATAAATGTTTAGCCTTCAATAAACAGCCTTTAATAAGCAAGATAGATTATTCCTAGTTATATTGTATCAGCCTTTTTTGAAAGGAGGCCTAAAAATCCAGCTTTAACTCACCAGGTAGTTTAGAGTACTTGATTGTTGCAGAATAAAATATATCTCTTAGCACCTTATTTTGAGTGAAAAAAAATCCTAATGAAAGTTTTAACTTTTTAATTTTGTCTGGTAATATACCTTTAAAAACACCATTGTATGGTCATTCAATAGACCTGAGCAGTAGATTCACAGAGATCCAAAACATAAAGAATGAAAAAATCAAATACAACAAACTACTAAGGATAAAAGTAGAAAGAGAGGATATAACTCTTGATGGTAAACCCACTAGTGCATACTAAAGACTTTCTAATTTAAATATAAGAGATCTAGTTTTGAGACTATTATCAAATTCTGGCAGATTTTGATCTTTCATTTACTGTAGTATTTTTAAAACAATATAAATAGTATTTTATTCTTAGTTTTAAAGTGTTTATTTATGCACTATTTCCTTCAGGCTCTGTGGAGCTTGGAGTCATTATGTCCATTAACACTCTTATTTTCTTCCCTTACAGCACCTCACCATTACTGTGGCCTGTACACCACCATGCCCCTGCCAGAAACCCCCTTGAAGTGGTTTTCCTCTAAGCAGTGGCTCTATAATTGGAAGTAGTCCCTTGGGATTCTCCCTAAAGGCACTTCCTGTGAATGAGTGCCCTCCATCTTCCCACTTCCCCACCCTTGGGTGAGTGATTATTTTTCTACTGGATACCCTGGAATGTTCCTTCAACCTTTAAGGTGAAGCAAACCCATCTTCTGGGTACCCTGGGTTTGAGGCCTCCCATGTGTACACACTTTACATCATTGCTCTTGTCTGTGTAGGAACAACATCCCTGACTGGCAACACTCTAAAATGCCATTGGAATCTTGCCATGGTTAACTCATTTTATTAATAGTAATAATTGCTTGTTAGTTTTGGCCATTGGTCTTGGCTGAGAATTGCAGCTTGTTTAAGTTTTTTTCTCTGCATGAAGCTGTTTTTGTGTACCTCAGTGACAGCACTGAGTGGTGGAACCAAAGGGCTGCTTGTGAAATACAATCCCAGGGCAGCAAGGATCACAGCTGGCGTTACTTGGGTTTCTTCTGCATCTGCCCCTGAACTGCCAGGCCAGAGCGCTCTTGAAGGATGATTCATTCTTATATTTCTTTTTGGTGGGCTTTGACACTTGAAGTCATACTCATGGAAACCTAGATGCTAGGTGAAAAGTTCAGCCTTCTACTAGGGGAATTTTAAGGGATATTAAAAGCTACCGAAATTTCTTATTTTAAAGCTTGGTCTCTTGCCTTATTGTTTGTTTTGTTGTTTTGTTTTTTTTTCATAGGGTTTGATTTGCCTTTCTTATTCAAACCATGCAGTATTTTTAAGTAATGCTCTGGGTAACTTGCAGACACGCACATAGAAACAACGCAATTTTTTACCCAGCAAAATTTTAATTGGTGAGAAGAAGTGGTACAGTTAAGACTATATATATGAAAAGTGCACCTTTTCCACTTGTATGTTAGGTAGAAGAACACTTTTGTTTGTCTAATAATTAATTTACTAGATCAGCCTTAAATGTACTTCTTCTCTAAGCACTTCCAATTCTGAAGACTGGAAAAAAGTGTTGGCAGCCTTGACAAAGTGGAAACACAGAAGCAGGAACATGTCTTGCCCATTGTCCATCTGAGGTGACCCATTAAAGAATTCCGTCCATGTATTTGACATACCAAATTCAGTTAAGGCATTTAATTAGTTGATGTTGCTATTAATTATGTAGCCAGAACTGATAGTGTATTAAATGCCATATAAAGATGTGAAGGAAAGACACGATTCCTTTCTTAAAAGCCCACAGTCCAAGTCACAGTGGGCAGCCCCAGAGGAAGGTTCACCTTAACAACAGTCTGGGAATTTCATTTGTTTTATTTCTGCAGTGGATATTCTGGTGACACAGAATTGGCAAGAGTACAAGATTGATCATGTTGAAACCTGGATATGTAGCCTTTCAAGGTTGGGTGAGACGTGTTAGAGCTGATATGTAAAGGGAAGAAAGAAGCAAAGGAGGATTTTGTATCTAATAAAATTCTTTAGAAATTCACAGCTTCTAGACTAAACTGTGACTTGTATTGGTTGTTTTTATGAGACAACATTTGCATAAGGGGGCTAGGAGACTCTCCTTTCTGTAGGAGACAACAGAAATATTTGAAGCTTCTACATAATTTTACTTGAGTGTATTACAGCACAAAAACTGCAGCTGTTTCCTGAGATTATCAGATAGCGACTTCATGGATACTATCAGTAGTATGTGTCACAAATCAGAGTTTAGGACAGTGATATTTCTTTAACTGGTCTTCCTTGAGATTTCCCGTAAATGCTGGTGTGTGTGTTTGCAGAGAAAAGGTTTCAACAACATGTGCATCCAAACTAAAAAAAAAAAAAAACAAAAAACAAAAAAAAACCCCAAAACCAAAAAACAAACAAACAAACAAAAAACACACAAAAAACCCAGAACAAAAACAAACAAGAAAAATTAAGTCTTTTTGAATTTCACTGAGGAATCATTGGAATTTATAAGCACAGACTCTTAGTTCCAATAAACCATAAAAATAGAATGCCATACAATAAAAATCTGGAGGCTTTTTATATCTTTTTTAGCTTGGGTGTTTGGGTGTTGGGGTACTAGAACATTTTATTTTAATTACATTGATCCTTCTGTATTCTCTTCAGAACAACGTATCAGCGTGTTAACAAAGTATACTTAGTGGTAGTGTTTGAGGTTTATGTCAAAAAAGATTACAGTATGGGAAAAGTGAGAAATAGCCACTAAATCAAATGGAACTTGAGAGAATGGTGGATTCAAAATAACAATCATGACTTTGGTACAAGGCAAATCTATCTGCAACATTTTATTAACTTTTGTATTCACTGCAGAGACAGCAGATCAGTAGTTAAAAGAAGCTACAGGATATACAGATTAAAAGAAGCAACATTCTGAAACAGTGATGAAGAACCAAGGGCCTGAAACACTGCTTGGTTTTAACTGGTCTGTTTAAATCAGTGAGCACAAGGACCCAGGTAAAGGAATCCATTGTGTTAATTTAGTTCTGAGCTGTACTGTTGGTGGTTTGCCTTTACAGCACCACGAGGTATGGGCTCAGTGAGGTTTGATGCATGGTGGAGAGTGCTACAGGCTTTATGACTGTTACCAGGTAAGCAACATAGGTGAATAACATAGCCTTTATGTACTGGAATTATGCCTGTGATTCTTACTTCTAAGCATAAACTTGAGGTCTGGACAAAACAGCTTTCAATGGATTTAAACAGGTGATTACACTGCAGATAATGATTTCGTAAAAATCCTAGAGGTCATTTGAGACTTTCTAGTTCATAAAGGAAAATTGGTGAGATACTGCCACAGGGAAAGAAGTTGGAGAAGCAGATTAGCTTGTTTTACTACAATATTCATTTCTCAATAGTGAAGTCTAGAAAAGAAATCTCTCTTTGGTGATGACAAGCCAAGATATGTCTTCTCAAAGATGCTAAGTTTTCCTCTTCTCACAGAGTTTACTATGTGAAAGTCAACAGCCTCATTTTATAAGCTCAGTAACCTGAGGATGTGGGACCACTGATTTCTGTACACACAGGAGGGGCACAAGGGTCAGTGACATTTTCCTTCAATAAGCTTTTGAGCATCTGAATTGTAAACATAAAGGCTTGATGATGGGTCAGAACTCCTCCAGCTGGACTAACAAGGAGCAGGAGTACACCAAATAAAAAACCTCTTGATAATTTAAGGAAGGTGAAATGCATGGGGATCATTAAAAATTAATTAGAAACCTTTAGTTAGGAAATACTGTTCCATGCCATGCTTGAGGCAGTCACCTCAGGTCTGGTACTAGTCCTGTGGGACTGAACACGCTGGGCTGGACTGCATTCTGAGCAGTTACCTCTGGGTCCAGGACACAGTAAATAAAAAACCCAGCTAAAGCATCTGTGAATGATTGAGTCATAGGCAAAATATAAGAAGAAAGCTCGAAATAGTCTTTATCAATTTCCTCATAACTCCCAGCCTTCATGGTGAACATGGTGATGCTAGGCTAATAGTTTGACTTGAGGATCTGAGAGGTCTTTTCCAGCCTAAATGATTCTGTGATTTTGTTTCCCCTGACCTCCATTTCCTATATTCTCTCCAGTCTCTTTTATTTTTCTTTTTATCAGTCATCATTCACCAATTCCCCAGGTGTTTAAAATGAGGTTACAAAAAGCAAACAAACTAATTTTCTTATTCCTTGGCTCTCCGGTAAGCCATCATCTGTCCTACTTTGCTTTCTGATCCGGAAAGGTTACTTGGATAACCAAATATTTTGTAATTCTGTCCTAGGAATTTCCAGGGAGTCATATTAAATTTCCTCATTAATAGGACTTGGTCCCTAGACCATCCCCTTAGCCAGTGGTTACAACCCCTTCCAAATTGTAAATGAAGGGTGTGTGCTGTGGAAATACAACAAGCAACTGTAAATATGAAATTAAAGCCTAATAATGCATGTACATAAGGAGAGTGAATTGGAGCTATAATGGTATCTCATAATTTTGACTCCTTAACTGCAACATGAAGTTTTGCTGGTCCCATTTTGTTAGATTAATTGAATAAGTATCTTTATATTCCTTTATACATTTCTTTCGTTAATGTTTAGATACATTTCTATATGTCTGGTAAATGCTTAGAGAAAAAAAGCAAATCATAACAATGTCATTATTGTACATTTTTTCTGCCACAGAAGAGTTGTGTTACAGCAGAATATTATGTAAACAAATAACATCTAAAACACAAAATATCTTTCAAAAAATTTTGCAACTTGACTTTGTTTCCAAAACCCGGAAAACTCTTCTTTGTGGACAAAAGAAAGGAAGATCAAATCAAACACCTGGATCTTTCTGCTCTGAACAGCACTCTGTACTTCATTTAGCGGGATCCACTTGAAATTCAGAATAGCACTTCATACTTAATCACCTTCCAGAGTGCACAGGGTGTGCTAACATTTGTGCTTCTGTAAGGAGCAGTTCCATAGATGGGAATGAAGAATTATTTGGCGTTTATTAATACAAACTAATACCCATGTGAGTCACACGAGGCTACAGCCAAATAAAAAGCTTCCAGCATTTTAGGGTTATGTTCTGCCTACAGGGACAACAAATTTCTGCTAATGCATGAGTGTTTCTGAAGGCAGAACGTGGCTTCATATTTCACAGAACTTCTGCTGACTGGCAAGGTACCAAAATGTGGACATATTGAACTATGTGTGCAGCCAGACTGATGTATTTGAGACAGTCTTAATAGACACAAGTGAGAGGAAAATTAGTGTGTAAACACAATGAAGACAGAGAGCCATTGCTTAATTTTACTGATTTAGTCTTCATCTTGGATCAAATAGGATCAAATAGTCAAAAGGGTCAAAGTCCATCTTCAAAGGGAAGTCCTAATGGATACTATGAATTCCCTGGATGAAAATTAATTTAGACCAGCTTTGTGAAGTATTGTCTGAGCATATTAAGGGACAGACTCTGATATCTTTATTTTATATTTAAAAAAAAAAAAAGCTGTTAAATTCATAACAAATATCCATATATTTTTGTGCATAATACTAGATTCCATAAAAAGGAACTCTTTAATAGATTTCTTTGCTAACAAAAAATCAATTTATGTGCAATACTTAATAGCATTTAATCCAATCTAGATGAGAACTCCAAGTGATGAAATAAAAGATATAATTCTGCCTCTTCAAATATCTGGACATTGTCCAAAATGGCTAGCAGGACTTATGTTAAGTTCCTTTCAATGTCTAGTTTTCAGTAATTCAGCAAATGAATTGCATTTTCTCATGTGCTTACTAAAAGGTTGGAGGAAGGTATCCCTTTTATACTGTGTCTTCTTGAAGGCAAATATTATTTCAGTCTTCTTACAGAAATCATATCTGTAGTCTTTGGGATTATTGTTAACTCATTACAGATAAGAATATTTTTAATATAGTAGAATCTCCATTTTATACTTTTAATAGAAAATGTAAATGTTCATTCCTTATCAAAAGTGTCATTCATAAATTTATATTTCATTTTTATGTCAATTATTTCTATTCTTCTGAAAGATTTAATATATGCAGTAGTAATTTTCAGTCTTCATGCAATCTTTCTAAGCATAAAGAAAAAAATACATTTAGCTAAGTTTTTTCATACGTCTGTACATCTCCCTCTCTGTGCATATTGCAGGTCTTGGGTGGACTCAAGGTGATAAGCCCTTGAGAGAACCATAATGTGATTATCTTGCAGAGGGGTGGTAGTATAAATAAGATTATCCATAACAAGCTTAGCAACTGATGAGTTCAAGCTGTGCTGATACACAGAGTCCTGACACAATTGTAAGGTAATAACAGAAAAAGTACACGATTGCAAAGGAGAGAATACTGCTTGAACTGTGAAATCTTCCATGATTAATGCAAATTCACCTGCAGCCTTTTACACAGAAGCTTTACTACATTTTCTACTCTTCTTTCATAGGCTGTTCCAGGGTGAGCTTTGAGTCTCCTTATGCATATAAAAATTGGTATTATTTAAATCTTTTACTCCAAACAGTTCACACACAACTATTGCTCTTCTTTTCTCTTAATTACTACAACTCTATGAATGGAGTAATGGAATTCATGGAAAAATTATTGTTGTGAGCACTAATCTAATCTGCAGTACTTAATTTAGCCTTTTGGATAAAAAGAAACACATGTAACTTTTCTCTCTCATACACCAAGTAGTTTTATTGTGATTAGTTTTCTAATAGGGCTGATGTGAAAAAACCCCAGCATATACAGAAATTAAAAGGTTTCTTAAGTACAAAAATAGAGCCTACAATTTCAAAAACAAAAAACCAAACAAAAAGTAGTGCATTCCAGGTTTTATCTCCTAGAGCTTCTTCCTATTAAAAAATAGCAGAAGAAATGTCTAAACTTTACAGGTAGTTCATCACAGGTTAAGACTGCAGCTAGAATTTTGTCATTGATAACATATAATTTAAATAGGAGTAATTTTGATTTCAGGCATCTGGAAGACAGAACTGTTAAGCAGCCTCGATAACAAGGTGTAACAATCATCTTATTCCAGTGGTAAAAACAAGGAGGTTTTTTATAGATTAGATTTTTCTTTTCTGTAGTGTATGCTTTTATTAGAAAGGCTCTAATCTGCATATATTAAAAATTACTGAAACTACGGATCTGTACATTTTTTTTTATAACTATGGAATTCACAATGTTATGTTTCTTTCTTAAAACAAAGCTAGATGGTTTAGTTTTGGTTTTTTGGGGATCTGTTTTGTTGGGGTTTTCTCTCAGTAAAGAACAACATGAATTCCTCTAGCAGTCAAGAAACACACTGGGCAAACCTCTGCTTTTTTCTGACCATTTGAAACTCTCTTCCAATCACATGAGAAACTGACTTTTATTAACAATATCTTTTTAATATAAAATTATTGCAGAAGGGAAGGAAGTGTAGAGGAATGTTCCTTTTTCACTATATAGCTATGTGAACCAGAAACTGGTACAATCCTTTTTGTTTCTAAATTGATAAGTAAGAGTAAAAGCCTTTAATCAGCTCAGAGTAGAAAACAAAACGTAATATATTTTGCACGTGTATACATTCTTTTTTTATTGTTTAAAAAGGTACAAAGGAAGCTGCACAGTGCAGTGAAATCTTTGCAGTTAATTTTAGTGCAAGTGAGGTCAGAGCCAGACTCCCCCTGTTCAAAGAAACCAGCAAGTTGCTGTTAGTACACCACTACAGAGGCTTTGGACATGCCTGTTCATTAGTGTCTGCTGAGAAATATGTGGCCATATAGACAATCAGCATCCATGGTGAGGTTACATAGCTGCCACCTGGTACTCTAATGAGATGGAAGGCAATTAAAAATAATTACCGCTGCAAACTCATTAAAATTCTGGGGGTTGGTTCCACTCTCACCCCTCGTAATTGCTGCACAACATTTTAGTTTGTCTCAAAAGTTACAGTGAAACTCAGTGATACATTAAATTAGGAATTGAGAGGGAGTATGAATCTCAAAGGTTCATTTTAAGGCAGGTATTTAATAGCTACAAAACACTCTTGTATGGTATTCAGGAAGTTAGCATGTCAGTATTACTGGAGTGTCAGGAGTTCCACCAAAGATCTTTCTGTGTATTGTTCTGAGGTTAAAAGTTTTGGACTTGTATGTACAAACACACTCACACACACATGGCCTGAGAAATTTGAAAAGTAAGACTATCAGGAAGTTTTTAATAATACAATAGTTAAAAAGAAAAAGAAAAAAAAAAAAAAAAAAAAAAAAAAAAAAAAAAAAAGGAAAGAGGAAGAAATGGTGTACGAGTAGCCATGAAATGGTTTGTGCAGTTATTCTTGTAGGAGGCCTCTGATTTCAATGACAATGTTGTTTCCAGGCAGGACCCTGCTTCTAAGCAGCTAAGCAGTAAGTGAAGCCACTTATAGGGCAGGAGCTCTTGGAGATCAGTGCACCTCTTTGGGGGGATTGGTTTGAGGCCCTCGTGCAAAGAATGCACTGAAAAATTCATGAAGCTGTAACTTATAGGACTCTCTAACAGGACCATTCACCCTAAAACATAAAGTCACTACAGAGTTCCACTTTTGGCAGCCATGGTCAGTGTTGTAGCCTGTGTTAAGTTAAATTTTTGGTCTAAGAAAGATCTCCAAGCCTAGAGACACTGGAAGATCTCAAAACCATGAAAATTAATTATTTGTTTTGACTTATCTGTATTCTTGTTCTAAAAATTTTAGTTGGACAGGAAATTGAGTACCGTATACTTTATGTAGTAAATATATATACATATACTATAGCCTGCATATAGTCTGAGACAGTAGTGAGAATCTAGGTTATAGGTACAAAGACTGTAATGCTTGCAGAGATGTAATTTTTAAAATTAGCCATTTATGAAGATTTTTAAAAAGAAACAACCAATTCCTCCCCACATTTAATGATGAAATTGCCTGTAATAACTACAACATCTTGGTACTGTGGAATAATCTGGAGTTTTGTGGCAACTTCTGGGAGGGCATCTCACTTCTGAGTTACCTCTTTCCAGAGAGTTGTCAAGTGTCTGGCATAATAGGAAATATTTGTTCAAGGCAGGCAAAAAATCAAATCAGAGACAGTAGAGGGGAGTTTTTTCAATATTGAAGAAGGAGGAGGCCTGAGGTTGGATTTGACTGCAGTCTAGATATCTTGCAACCCCTTACACAAGATGCTGAACTTCTGGCCTTTGGTTTTCTAAAGATAAAATACAAACGAATTAATAACCAACTGGAATGTGGCATAAACTGAGAAAGCTGCAGGCACAGCTCACATAATTCAGCCTCCATTCTGGTAGAAATACACTACTGTAAAGCTGCCTTAGTATGATCCATTATGACTGGAATGAGTATGGGATTCTGTAAAAGAAATGCCAGTTTTTTACTGAAATTCAATTTGACTACATATTTTCATTTCACATTATCTGAGAAAGGCTATATTGCTGTGTGCAGAAATGTCATATCTTAAACCAGAATTGTAATAGGCTAATATTCACTAGCAGAAATGTTCAGACTTTAATTCCTCATTATCTTATTCTTAATTTTCCTTTGCATCTGCTTTTTCTTACAAAAGAAAGAAAGGCTTGTAAAAGGAATAACTTGCTAGGGGATTGACCATTTTTTGTAAAATCTCTAATCTAATTTTCTGCCTATTTCAGGCTCAATTATTAATGATGACACTATTATGTTTGCTTTTTTTTTTTTTTGGTAATTGTGTTAGTCTCTGTATTAGCAGGGACAAGTCATGGTACCGCAGAAGCGTGCTGTCACTTGTCATTACAGGGGACAATAGTTACATACTGTAACAACTGTGTGTTTTGTCTTAGGTTTATAGGCATCAGCTATGTAAACATATGCTGTGTTGTGGCAGCCAGGAAGACAATGCAACACATCACCAGGAGAACTAAAACGCTCTTCAGCAATATGTGCAAATTCAAACAGTGAAATAATGCTTTCTGTGGGCCTTTTGTATTTATATTCAAAATGTTGCGGTGCAGTAACAATAGTTGAACACGGTTTCAGAGGTCTAATGAATCAGATTTTTCCTTGGCTCTGTTGAAAATACATTCAGCAGTTTCAGCAATGGCAAGCCCATCTCATTAAATTAAGTGCCTCAGCCACCAGTGCCAGCAACACTTCATAAGGCTTATGTACTAAACTTTTGGGATATTGCTAACCTGGCACATGTCCCAAAGAGATGATCATCTGCATTTTAGAGAACCACTATTAGATGCAATAAATATTTGAGAGTCACCGAGGATAAACAGCAGGTTTCTGCACAGAGGTGAGTGAGGATGAAAAATGTGAAGAGTTTTCATATATCTATCCAAGAGAATTGTTCAGTTAATAGAGGGCCACATTTCATTGCTTTTATTCATCTTAAGATACAGTCACATTGGCTTAAGCAGTATTTATCTTGCAGCAAAGTGCTCTTTTCTGTTACTATAAAGGAAGGGATCCATCTTTATATTATATCCAGTATAAACCTATTTGCAGATGCAGACCCAAACCTCTTTCACAAGTATTCCCATGGCTTTCAATCAGATGAACTGTTAAGACAGGGTATTTTTAGCACTGCAGGTGCCCAGGGACTGGCAGGGGCTGCCGGACTGCTTCTGTGAGAAGTGCCCAGGGCTGCCCCATGCCGGACACAGACATTTCCAACCAGCCTACAGCCTTGGCAAAGCCTCTGTGAGGAAGGGTGAAATACTGCCTGCTAGTGAGGGGAAAGTGTGAGAAACAGCCCAGCAAGCCCTGAAGCAAGAAAAGGAGGAGGATGTGATCCAGGTGCCAGAGCAGGGATTCCCTGCCGGCTCCTCGAACAGACCACAGTGGAGCAGATATCCATGCACCTGTCAATGGAGGAAACCAGGTGCACTGAAGGAAGCTGCAGCCTGTGGAGGACTCCATGCAAGAGAAGGCTCCTGGCAGAAGGTGCATCCCATAGAGAGGAGCAAGTTTTCTGATCAGAGTGTTCCTGAAGGACTGGGCCCCCACCAGAAAAGGTTCAGTACTGGAGAAGTTTGTGAAGAACTAAAGACTGTGGGAAGAGCTCATGTTGGAGAAGTTCATGGAGGACTGTCTCCCATGCGAAGGACCCCACACTGGATCAGCAGGAAGAAGGAGTGGCAAAGACTTATGAACTGACCTCAAACCCCATTCCTCACACCTCTGTGCCTCTCAGGTGGAGGAGGTAGAAGACTTGTAAGTGAAGTTGAGGCCGGGAAGAAGGAGAGGTAGGGAGAAGTTTTTTGTGGTTTTAATTTTTTTTTTTTTTTATTTCTCACTACCATACTCTGTTAAATTCTATTAAATATTGGCATTTAAGTAATTTATTTCCCCAAAAGGAGTCTGCTTTGCCTGTGATGGTAATTGGTAAGTGATCTCCCTGTCCTTATCTCAACCCTTGAACTATTCCATAGTATTTTTTCCCTGTCTTGCTGTGGAGAGGGTGAGACAGCCTCTGGCATCCAGCTAAGGGGAACTCACCACAGCTAAGAAACATCAGGATCTGATTACAATAAATGACACTTCTGCAGAAACCCAGCCTTGTGTTTGATTGAAAAAACTGAGATCTGGTGAGTACAAAGTGTCTGAAATCTGCGTGAGAAAGCTTAGATGAATTTGAGAATTGCTATTAAAGTTGACGTAATGGAAAAGGATTTTTCAGAATGAATTGTGAGGTTAAACTTTCTTCCTGCTTTTAAGGGGAAAATGAAGGAAATGCTGCAAATTCTCTATTTCCTCAATGTGCAGAGTTCACTGTGTGAGCTTTGCATGTCTGCTGCCCTAGGTGGGTTTTAATTGTAAAGGAAAGCTGTTGTTCAATTATGAGGGTGTAAGGGCAACAGGTGTAAGCATATCACATCTCTGAACAAAGGAGCAAGTGATGGCAGATTTTAATGGCTGAAATACCTCAACTTTCCATGTGTGTCACAACCGTCTTTAGATTACAAGCTTCATGTGATTAATCGAGGGATTGTCTAAATTTTTCACAAATCAGGAGAAATTTGCAGTCAATTCAGCGAGAGATGTGCAGGCATCCTCAGGGTTTCAAATTCTTTCTCTCCAGTGTGGAGAAGGAGCCTGTCCCACACACCTGCACAGCAAGGGACAGCAGAGCCACGCCTGGTTCAGTCAGAGGTGGCTCCTGAATGCTGCCAGAGCTGCCTGGTGATGCCCCACGCTGATCTGGCAGCATTTATTTCCTCGTGAACCATCACCAACCTTGCACAGTTGGTTCCAGAACCTGCCAGGGTCTCTGCCAGCTGCCTGGTGACTGCTGCACCAGGGGAGAGTCAGACTGGACATCAGGAAGCATTAGTGGCCAAACACTGGAACTTCCTGAAGAAGTGGTTGATGCCTCAAAATTGTCTGTTTAAGAGGCATTTGAGCAATGCCTTTAAGAACATGCTTTAACTTTCGGTCATCCCTGAATTTATTAGTTAGATTACATGATCATTGTAGGTCTCTTCCAGACAAACTGTCCTGTCCTGTCTTATCCTATCCAAGCCCACAGAAAAAATATAGTAGATTTTGACAAGTCTACCTAAAATCTCCTGGTTACAAATCTCTCCTAAAAAAAGTATTTTTATTGTTAGTAAATTGCTGATACAGCTTTCAGTTATACTGCTGGATCATAAAATGAAGGCTGTTCCCACCTCAAATACACCAAGGTCAAGCATTGTCTAATAGATTCAAAGAACTTTAGGAGGGTAATGTATTAAGATATGCTGTAAGGTGTCAGATTACTTTTGTGAAGTCAGAAAACAGACATGACATGTCTCTGTAATGACCATATAATCAAACATATCATTAAAGAATTTTGGGCAATCATCCAAAATTGACTTTGAACATCTAAATAAGGCAACTTTTAGAACATAAATTGAGATGTACTTTATCTACCTCCCTTTATTCATTAATTGAATGGTCTTTTATTTGATGTCAGGGTTCCAGCTTAGCTTCTGCATTCACTTTCCACAAGATGATGCTGAAATTTAATTTGTTTATTAATTTTATTGCTTAATGTGAGAACTTGCAACATTAAAGTTTCTCTGCCTGAGACCTCAAGAAACCACATTGCTGTGAGGTAAGAAGTAACCAAGTGCTGGCAAATCCACAATAAATATCTATTTGAATGCTCTTAGCCTGTGGCAAATGCAGTGTAATTTAAGTTAGCATGAAAGGAGGCTAAGCATACTCAATTTATTTTGCATTTGCCACGGGCTAAAAGAATTCACAGTGGACAGTTGCCGTAGATCAGCCGCTGTGTTTATGAAAGCAATTTTTTTTGTCAGTAAGACTGGTGTGAAATCAGGGAACAACCAGAATAGAAATCTGTAATTCTGGTATTGTCAAATACAAGTATTCAGATAGTCTATGAAGTCATCATTCCCTCAGTGTGAAATACAAGAACAAATAAATTTGATTGAAGAAAAAAAGCTTTAGAGAATTGTGGGGTTTTGTGATGGGTATTATTAGTTTTTTAACTAGAACCAGAATTTTTTCACAGAGTAGTATTTCTTACATTGCCAAGCAAGCATAAGAAAAAACAAACAAAAAGCAGAAACATCACTTTTGATGTTTCAAGTAAAATTACAGATTTATAAGTATGATTAATGGAATTGTATAAACTACCTACTTTTTTCTTCCTGGAAATAATGGAAATGTGCCAGTAATATCACTGTGAGCGAAGGTGTGTGCTGTTCAGTGTCTGTTTTTTGGCTTCTCTCAGTTTTGGTCAGCACTGCATGGCAATTCGTTTTAAATCTGCTATAGAACTTGTAGCATCCTGTAGTGTAAAAATAGGACAGTTGACGCTTTTCTTGCTGTCATGCAAAAACATTTTTAATGAGCAAAATAGATAGAATATTACATAGAAAAATTCTACAACGTGGGGCAATGTAGTTTTGCCTGTAGGAGGCCACAAAGATGCTCAGAGGGCTGGAGCACCTCTCCTGTGAAGACAGGCTGGGAGAGTTGGGGTTGTTCAGCCTGGAGAGGAGAAGGCTCCAGGAAGACCTTATAGCACCTTCCAGTACCTAAAGAATCTTTACAAGGAACTTGGTATGTAGTGACAGGACAAGGGAAAATGGTTTTAATTTGAAAGAGTGCAGATTAGGGTTAGTTATTAGGGAGAAATTCTTTACTCTGGGGGTGGTGAGGCACTGGAACAGGTTGACAAGAGAAGATGTGAATGTCCCATCCCCTGGAAGTGTTCAAGGCCAGGTCGGGTGGTGCCCTGAGCAACCTGGTCTAGTGGAAGGTGCTCATGGTGGGGGATTTGAACTAGAGGATCTTTAAGACCCTTTCTGACCCAAACCATTCTGTGGTTCTGTGATAATAAAAGAGATAATAAAAGAGATTTTGACAAAAAAAAACACAAACAAACAAACAAAAAAACAACAAAAAAACCCCAAAACACTTTGGCTGAACACACTTTTTCTCCATGTGCTGAAAGTTTTTCATCTCCTTTCTCTGTTGTACTCACAGGGCAACTTTATAATACTTAAACCCAGATCAAACTTTCAGATTAACTGGCAATCTTCATCTGTCAGAGCAGGCACATGCAACACTTAGGTGCTGGTCTCTGCTGCATACATATTGTGTATAGAGCATAGGAATTAAAGGAGGTTTTACATGCTATGAACAAGAAGCTGATAAGGTTTGAGAGAGGCAGAGAGATTAAGAGTGTTGAGACACCCCCTACCTTCTGTAAAGCTGAGAGGCAACTTACTGCTAGGGCACTACCACACACTAACCTGTGTAAATTATGTTTGGATCAAAGATATTTCAACTTCAACCAGCTCAGGGAGTGGACAAAGCTAGTTCAAAGCTAGGATTTGGATCTACAGCATACTTCTAATCTCTCTGCCTTTCAGTCTCCTAGTCTGTATAAAGACAGAATTGCTTTCATTAAAAAAACCTGAGTATTTGCTCTGAAAGACCACAATGTTCACTGAAAAAAAGATGATCCTATCCAAGAATGAGAAGGGAACTTCTAGGCTGTAGAGAAACAGTCATTTTTCTGTCTTTTCCTGCAGTTATTCATCATTCAGTGTGTGACAGCTTCAGCAGGATGTAGACAGTGCCCTCAAACTGCAACATCCATAAATGGATGTTTACGGTACTTCCCTGGCTACAAAGCTTATCCTCAAGCAAGGAGAAATGATGGCTGAGATACCTTACCCTCTGATGTGAGTAAATAAGCTATTTGTCATTTGACTGGCAGGACTGGCTGGGAACATAATACAGCAGCAGGGCTGGGGTGTTGGGAATGGAAGGAAATTGCCTTGCTACAATTAAATTACAAGTCCTGAGAGCAGGGAAAAACGAAGTAAACTTGCCCATTTCAAATCTTCTATTGGAAAAACTGGGAGGCTCTTTTCATCTGCTACAGGTTGCATTTTGCAAAGCCCTCCTTATTTGCCTAGATCTTTTAAAATAGTCTTTGAAGGGCTCTTGGTGGAAGTCTAGACACATGATTTGAAATCAAGTTTGAGGACAATCTAACAACTAGTTAATCAAGATGATGTGGTGGCTGCAAAGAATGAGGTCCAAGTATTTTTTGTCTTCCACATATATTTCTTCAGGTACAGTTTGGTAAAAGGCACTTTCAAAGCCAGGATACCAGAAAAAGATGATGCTCAAACTTGATTTTATGTGTCTTTTTTCTGATATACCTGAACAGGACATATAGGTAAAATGCAATTGCTGACTTCTAATAGACTGGTGCTGCCCTAGAAATAAGAACTGGAAATTTTGGAGTAAATTAAGATATTGGATAATTACCAAATATTACCTTTGAACTGTGCTGCAGAGAAGTCTTGATTCTATGCAAAAAAATAAAATCACAAATCTGATAGTAAGCTTACATCACTGATAAAAGTCAATGACGTACTGGGAGGTGATAAGAGAAATGCCATTATAAATTTATAATAAATAAATTGCTAACCATTGCCAAGTCTTCTTCACTTTATATTGTGAGAGGGAAAAGACAGATGGACCAAAAAAAATTGATTTGAACACAAAAAATAAAGCCAGTCATCATAACTCCTTCTCTTCACAAGACAGAGACAATAGCTTGGCAGAGTTTGGGTTGTGCTTAAATCACATTTCTGGAAGTGCCACTGTACCATTTACTTGAAATCGGGGTGGGGGTGTTTTGGTTTTTGTTGGGGGTTTTGTTGTTGTTGTTTGTTTGTTTGTTTTGTTTTGTTGTTATTTTTTTAGGGTTTTTTTGGTGGGGAGAAGCGGGAGTGTAGGCATACACAGTTTCATCCTTTCTCCTATTGCATCATATTCTTACTTTTCATCATATTATCTTTACACATATCACTTTCTAGAACAACCATGGACTCAAAAGCAAAGTTCAGTCACATATTATGTTTTCATATACTCCTTGATTTATGTCAGCAATGAGCAATTAATTTTTTGCTTCTTCTGAGCACAGCACATTGTCACATCTCATGCTTGTTAACACAACTTTTTCCAGTGACCCCTAACGGAAGCAAAAGTGGAATTTTAAATTTCTATGTTAATATTATCTTTATCCAGTTCATACTTAGAGAGTAGATGGGGAGAGGAGTAGAGGAAAGGGCAAAGTTCTTCCTTAGTGAAGGATTCCTGCAGAGGCTTCACTTATTGCTCTCTCCATTCAGGCAGACATGATGAAAAGCTCCGTTACTTTTTACTTCCAAACTTCACTCTGAACTTTGTCCCCGCCAAATAAGACAGACACATCTGTATTTTATGTTGCAATTCAAGAGACAAGTTAATTATCTCATTACTGTTAATCATTTTTATGGGGTTTTTTTGCTGACAGAAGAACCAAGGGCAATATTTCATTGTGTTAAGCAGGCATTGTACAAATAAAGATTGCAAATATTACCACTTGAATAGCAGATAAGGCAACTGCAAGAATAGGGAATACATACAAAGTAGCTGGAGATTTTTTTTTTTTTCCCCTACAGGGCTAGAACATTTATTTCTTCTGATTGAGCAATGCCACTTTAACACTGTTTAGGCCATGTCAGGTGTGGCTGATGCAGGAGCACTTATTTTTTTTATGGAAAGGAAAGTGCTACACCCTATCACCAGTCTGAACAATCAGGGATTCAGGTACTGGGCCACATAGAAAAGTATATTTACTGGCCTTGATGCAGCCTTAGAGCATACCTTAAGGCTTCAGAGTAACCTGAAATATAAATGTTGTCATTCCTTCCTTCAGAATGCCACCTAAATTGGAGGCTAATTTTACTCCTCTTCTCTATGCAAATTTTCACTTGTATCCAGTCTAATTTTTTATTCATACTATAACAAGAGTTGCATAAAAATAGATTTGAGTAGCTGATAATTGCAAATGAATTAACAGTCATTCCAACAATGGATAGATGTAATTGCAATAAGGTTCCTAAAGTATCAAGTTCTTAATGGATAAGTATAGACACTAAAATTGTTGTTCATTATTGCTGGGAAAAACTCTGAGAAAGGTTTAATGTTTACCCTTCTATAAATCAGACCTAACTGTTAACTCTAGGATGCTCACCCAATGCAGTGATAATATTTAAATAAATGAGAGAGCCTGAGGTGCTGAGAGCCTTTGTCATCCCAGAAATGTGATAAGGTAACGAGGTTGTATCACTTGAAAATGCCTTGTCCTCAAATCACTCACACTTAACTTTTCATTTAGTTGCTGATACTTGACCAAGCCATGTTTTAATTTAAATAGCTAATTCAAGAAATCATTTTTTTTTTTTAGAGAAGAGATTTCACTCATGGTATCAAGAAAATTACTTTGTAGCTCCTGCCAATAGCCTTTCTCTTCTCCCTGTCTCTTTTGGCTTAGGTGTCTAGACCATCCTGGCTCATAATTTCTCATGTTTTGTGAAAGATTAGAGAGCTTTATAACTAATTAACTGCTGCAAATTCCAGTAGCTCAGGAAAATAGGTATTTTAATTCTAGTTTCATGTACATGGTTCTGTATACATAAGTGCACATACACATGTAAGTATGGACACATAGAAACATGTAGGTGGATGTATATTCATTTTTATGGTTGCATACTCTTTGCATTAACATGTCAGTATGTTAAAATTAGTAAAATACTTGTTCTTATAGTGCCCTTGAGAACAGGGGAAAAGGGGAAGCCCTAATATCCTTTTCAAGAAATGGTAAAAAGGGTTGATTTTGAGAGAGAAAATATCCTTAGCTTATCTTAGTATTCAATGAAAAGGAGATTTTTTAAAGTCTCTCTTGAGGTACACATAGGGTGCCCTGCTAGATGAGGGCCTGACAACAGGGAGCCTTAGTTGTTTTAGGAGTGTTTAACCTTAACTTCCTAAAAGCAGTTTCACAGAGGAAAGGCAAAGAAGCACTTTTTGATCTGGTTCTCAAGGAAGGGTTGCAGTCACCTGTGGCTGTGACAGATGAATAACCATAATGAAATATCACAACTAAAGGCTGTCAGATGGAATAACCAGAACTGGTCACATAAAGTAGCATTAGTCTGATGTCTGTTCCTGCAGCCTGTTGTTGCTGACAGTTTGCTGTGGCAGAGTTAACACAAAGGTTTTTTGACTGCAGGCATTGTGCATAAGGTAGAGGGAGTTTTTGTAGAGAGTGGCTTTAAAAACAGAGCCATAGCTTGACTCTTTGGCCAGCTGATCACAGGCCCACTACCCTGGTAAAAACCTGGTCCAGCTGAGCTTGGCCTTAGCTAAGTTTGCATCTGTTTCTCTGATTTCAGTAGGCTTCTCACACAGGTCGTACCTGAAGTGACTGATGAAACTGAAGAGGAGATTCTTCTTATTCTGCTTACTAAACATAAGACAAATAATGCTGTACTAATAAGGATATTATAGCTTTCCTCAATGTCATGGATTTTTTGCTTCCGGACTTTGAAATCCTTTTGAATCTCTCAGTAAAAAAAATACTGGAGGAAAGGCAAGTTGTAGGTCAGTGCTCCAGAACATGTTGAGAACATTGTTAGCATGCTAGTCCTTGCTTTGAACCTATATCTTCATGATGGGCCATATTCACTGAACTTTTGGATTTTGGTTTATTTGATTTTAATTCTTTTTCTTCCTTTATTCTTCTGGTCTTGGGGAGAGGGACCAGACTTCTCCCTTTGAAGACCATACATAGACTGTACAATGGAAGAACTGTAAGGAAGTTCTGTTAATTTTATCAGCCTGATATGGTGGTGAACTTGGTGTTCTTCTGCTTGACCACTCCTAATCTAACCTAATCCGTACTGGCACCATTGGGTAACAGCTGTTGCTTTTGATAACCAAAGATTTTGAAGTCTCCCATTTTCTTCCTTCCAATCAGTCTTCCCAATGACTCAAGCAGGCATTAGTCCAGAACTTCATAGGCCAAAAGTGGCAAATGGAAAAGAGATTGGTAGGGATCTGCAGAGGTAAAGCTATGCTGATGTTGACCAGAGAGGGGAAATCCAGTGGTACGAGGTCGGACAGGCAGCAGGGCCAGAGCTGTCATCATCAACATTTCCCTGGACACAGCTGCAGAATCTGTTCAACCAGAGGGAGCAGCTGCTGCCACAGCAGGATCCACAGTCACTGACCAGGCAGTGCACTAAATCATTCCAGATGATGCCAGTGATTACAGATGTACCTCCAGCAACTTGAGGGTCCCACAGCATTTAAGCTCATGTCTTAGCAAACTTAAGACATATGACTCTGATGATTTATCCACTTCAAACCCAGGGATTGCTGCCTTTCAGAGGCTTATCTATTTGCATCTGGCACACAGGGCTTCTTCAGATAGGGTGTGCTGATGCATTTCTGTGGTAGAAGGAAATTATCCTGCTTTAAATGCTTTATGACTTAACATATTTATGCTTTATTCCTTAATTTTTTTAATGACCTCTGAATAATTTTTTATACACCTTTAGTACAAGTAAATAATTTAAGCTACACACTAAACACTTTGATATGCTGCAGAAGTGGAAGTTGTTTTTAAATGGATAAACTTATGAATTGGACTGGACTGCTAACTGAAGGTAGCTTTCAACAATAATTATTATTGTTGTGAGGCTTTGACCCTAATGGTGATAGAATCAGATATGGGACCAAAATTTGTGAGTGGTCAAATAATTCAGGAAACTTAAATCTCATGTAGAGATATGATATACAGCATTATGTATAATGTTACTCAGGCTCCAGTGTGGAGAATAAGGAACCCATCTGTAAATTATTTGTATACCCACGGGTAGGCATGATTAAGAGACGATTCATTTTGGCTGCAGTTTAACTTCTCCTGTAGAAATTATACGCTTTAAACACAATCTGGTACCTCTAAAAAAAGTAAAATCAGTAAAAGAATAATTATGTGAACAGTGGGAAAATAAGCATTCAAACTAAAATATTTTCATGGCCTTTTGCATTCAAAGTTGAAAAGACAAGCTCCTTTGTTTCTGCACAGACTTCACACTGCAGATTTCATTCTGCTCTTGGTATATTTAAAAAGAAGTATTTCTAGAGTCTCTACTATTCTTTTAGCAGTCTGCTCAGCAGAAATTATTCTTGCTGATGCTGCATGCCATTTTGATGGTTTATGGAGTCATTGAACTTAATCAAAAATTCATTTCCACAATTTTTAATTCATTTTTTTGCAGAACACAAACTACTGTTTCTAACAACCTGATCTATACTTTCTCTCCTTTTCCTACTGCAAGAAGAGAGGAAATCACTCACAAATACTTTGGTTTTATGTGTCATAATTCTCAACATTAAAAAAAATCATTAAAAACTATTTGAAAATGAAAAGTCAGCACATACTAGAGCCAACACAGGCATTTATCTCACTGGCACATCTATAGGAAACACTCATAAAAACTTAGAATGTCTATCAGAGTGTAATCATTCAAGTATTTGTATCTCTGTCTAGTTTTGCTTCAGGGAACACCTGTTTTACAGCAAGCAAGGCTGCCTGTGTTAGAGAAGCTGAATATTCATATGGTGCCTTCAGAAGTTAAACTTACTTGCATAGTTAACAAAACGTTATCTTTCAGTGTTTCAGTGGGCTGTACATCCCAGTTTCAGACCATTTCTTCTTGTCATGCTAAGCTTCATCTCCCTTCAAATGTAAACTGAAAATCCTCCTTAGGAAAGACCAGAAATTTCCCACTGAATACTGCAGACTCCAGTATATTTCACTGGGAAAATACTAAGAATGTTATTTCTTCACTATTAATTGCATATTGAAAAGTTGGTTAGAAATCCACAATTGCAGCTTAGAGAAAAGTGCTGCTGCTGCAGCAACTCTTTCTCAGGTCATTAGTCCCGCCAAATAAAAATGCTATGGGTTAGTACAAGAAAGGACTTTCAACCCTAAAGTGATGCTTAAGATTTGGATTCCAATATCTAAACTCCTAGACCAGCTGTTGTATTTAAATCAGAAGTGTTGAATATAATGTATAGGAGCTGTTTTAGCAGAGGAGACCAAATCCAGGTATTTTCTTCTTCAGGTGTGAGAACTTTCAGATTTGAATTAAAGTCACTGACAAATTCTGCTTGATTCTGGACTTTTATGGTGTGCTCTAAGAAATATGGTGAGTTTTCTGTGGATTTAGCTCACAATCAGTTTCCTCTGGGAAAATAAGACTGATTAGTGTTAATTTGCTTTTCACCTTTCACCCAGAAGGATAACTGGTCTCTTGCAAAGTAGATATATCTATCAGCCAAAATAAACCCAAATCTTACTGCTGATCAAAGTTTAAGTGAAAGAGCTTCTCAGTTGTGAATCTTGAAAGAGCAAAAGTCTCTCTACTTTTCTTATAAAATTTTTTTTAATTTATTTTTAAGGATCTCTAGAAGCCTTTAAATCAACTTGTTCAAATCTGACTACACATATAGTACAGGCTTCATGGAACATCAGTATGACAGAGAATAATAAAAAGTATGGGATTCATTTTGAGACATTAAAGGTCATGGTAAATAGGTGTAGAATCAGTTATGATAAGGTGAAGGAAATATAACTTTTAATGTGGAATAAATTTTAATTTTGTCTAATGAGAGAAGAAACTTGCTAAAAGGAATTTTTGTGATTGAAGATCTCATAGCTTTCTGAATGGTTTCCAGATATTGTCTGATGGTAGTATTAGGCACTGAAGGAAGCTTTAAAGAAGGTTCTCTGTCAGTATGTAGAGCAATGAAGGGTTTCAGTGTTGGCAGGACTAGCTTAGTGGGTCAGGATTTACAGGATCAATATAAAAAAATACCTTTCTTTTTTATGAGGTCATTCAGTTGTATAAGGCTTATTTCAGTAGACAGCTTTTTCAGCCTGCCAGCAAACAAGGAAATGACACCTACAAAGTAAAAATACTAACCTGGCTCCACCCTCTTTGCTTCCTACCTTCAGATGATTACATGCACCGATAAGATTCCCCCTCAGCCTGCTCTTCTCCAGGCTGAACAGCCCCAGTTCTCACAGGAGAGATATTTCAGAGATATTTTAGGGGCCTTTAGCTGGTCTCTGTCCAGCATGTCCATCTCTCTCCTGTACTGGGCAGTCCAGCACTTCAGGTGTGATCTCACCAATGCTGAGTAGAGTGGAAGGATTACCTCCCTCTACCTGTGCTGGCAACACTTCTCCTAATGCAGCCTGAGTGCCAGCAGGAGTGCCAGTCTCCAGCCTTGGCCTTGGGCTCATTTGTTCCTGGATGCCTCCCTGAGGTGATCCAGTACATCTCCTTGCCCTGCCTGGGCAATCTGATGGCTCAGCTCTGCAGGGCAGTGTCCCCTCAGTAAGATGCTATCAGTGCTGGGGTCACCTCAGCTCCTGCTTGTCCCCCTGCTGAGACAGGCTCTTCCTGCTCTCTGACAGTAAATAAGTTCGTTAAACAACTGCTTTTACTTTCACTTATCAAACATTGATAAAGAACTGTATGAAATGATGGGAAAAGTGTATCTGACATTAAACATCACATGGTTGACATGCAAAACTTCAGCGATACAAGGAGTCTTCTGCTGGTTTTCTTGAAAGCACTGACACGTAGATTGATTTATTTATTCAAATTTTCTGTACAAAACCTCATAAAAATCCTCTCATTTTCTAAAATCCATTGAGGATATCTCTTTCTACAGCATTACTGGAATCTTGTAGAAGTCACGTAGAGACTGCTCATGTGCAGATCATTTACTGTAGATCTTAGCTGAAAATTTTGCCAATGACTCTAGGACTTGCTAACTTCAGTAAAGTTTTTTTAGTTCAATATGCAAAATTATTTTTGAGACAATGCTGCATTTAGTAAGAAGTGAGTCACTGATACTCTGTATAGACCAACAGGATGTTCACTGGAGAAGAGAATGAAAGAATTTGATTAAGACATACCACTTTAATTAGAACATTACTCCAGGAACAGAAACTGAACAGAAATCCCCTTCTGATTTACAGTCCATTGGGGATCAATAACATCTTCTAACAAAAGGTATAGGCTGCTCTAGAAAATGCCTCTAGCTCTGCCTGTTGTTCATATATTGTCAGTGTCAATGAATAACTACTGGCTGGTTTTGCATGTCTGAGTATATTATCTCATGAAATTAGTAAAAAGATGCTACTAGATTTACAAAATATATGTCTGGCTTAATGTAGTTCAATGCTCCAGACAGATTTGACTTCTTTTCTTTGCCACTGTGCTGTTTTATATTGGCCAGCATGGAATAATATGAGAATATTTCCTCTCTGGACATTAAGATCCAAGTATAGTTAGTAGGTTTGAATGAATGCAGTTATTACTTTAGTCCATAAGCTGTTGGCAACCCGGATGAGTGCCAGGGCTCAGGATCTGCAGTGCTGTCACATTTCAGGATTGCAGTGCTTTCGGTATTAGAGGCAATGCATTGCCTGCACAGTCCCTATTAGTGTTTTTTGCCCAACTGCAAAATCTCTTCTGACAATATGGAGGAAGCTGTAGCTTGAATATTCCCTGTGCAAAATTCTCAGTGGAATGCTGACTCAAGGACGCGAAATTAACTTTCCTAAACCACATTAGTCTTCATAAATTCAGCCTTTCTGTCCTTTACCCTTCATCAGATCGCAACCATAGCTTACATGTAACCCAAACTGAATACTCAAGAGGATGCAAAATATTATTTTTCCTTGCAGAAGTGATGGATGCTTACCAAGGTACTGCTCTCTGCTTTCAGCAGAGTTGTAAGAGTAACTGTCCCCTTAAGAGCCATGAGCTGAAATGTCTCAATCCCTTTAAGACTGTGTTTCCACTTAAGAGTTCCTGAGAGCCCTGGTCAAAGTATATTAGCAACTTGATTAAATTCCTCTCCATTTCTCTCAGACAATACCCTTAACTGCTTCTGCTGGTTTACTGTATTAAAGGCTCATCAGAATTACGGCTCCTGACTCAGTATTAATCACCACTGCAGAGCTCCACCGGGGTCCATTCACGACACCAAAACACTTGTGCTGACGTGTTTTATGGAGCAGGTCAGTATTACCTTTACTGCCTTGGCATTTGTAGGACAGCAGCTCTACCCTAAGATTTTTGAAGTGCCAAGGACATGACACGACTAATTTGATGTGCAATAACTGTCTCAAGCTTGCCTGCAGGACTTCTCATTTTAAGACATCTACATGTCCTTAAGGCACGTACAGTTTCACAAATCTATTAGACTATTAAAAGAGTGACATCATTATTAACTATAGACTTTTTTTTTCATTTCATTAATGTTTAAATTGCTACTCATATCCACTGATACAGTGGTAAACAAAAAAGTGGGTACACTTACCTGTTTGACATTCACACCAGTCAAAAATCTGTTATCACCCAGATTAGATATGCATAAATTCTATTTATTTATATTTAGCCTGGCTGAACCTTTAGCTGCAGCAATATGAAATGAATGTGAAAGCAGACCTATAAATTAAAAATTAAATAGGTGCACATAACATAAACACACAGGACATATATCCCTGGTTGTATAGTACATGCACTTCTACTTTTATAAAAGATATATTTCTTTTTGAAAACAGATAATTATTTTCTATTCGTGTTTTAGGGTGCAAATGTATCCATACTATTAAAAATATTTTGCCCTTATAAGTCTTCAGGAAAGATGCATGGTAAACAAGTTTATAGTCACTGTTTTACTTGGAAAATGGTTTAGTCTTGCACTTTAAAGTTTTAAGAAGAGTTTTTCTCACATCTTTTCCACACATTCTGTTGTTATTTATCTATATGCAGTCATACAGTTGCATTTTAATGGGTAATCATTTGATCTAAGCCACGGTGATTTTTTTAATGAGCAGTAGCACTGTTACATATTGTTTCATGCTTTAGGATGGTAGGCAATTTTTTATTTATTATTTCATAATAGAAGGTTCAGAAGAGATGTTTATCAGGACAGTTAGTGACCCTGGGGGTTTTTTGGCTAGGAAAGCAAGCCAAAACAAAATTATAACATCCCAGCATGCCTCCGACCAGCTGCAGCTCACCCTCTGTGGACTCAGAGAACACGCTCCTTTGCCAGGAACATCTGGCTTTTGAAAAGCTGATAAAAAGTTTGGGATTCGTGTAACAAAAGCCAGAAAAGAATTACAAACCGAGGACTAACTTCCATAGTTTGTTTGTTTGTTTGTTTGTTTGTTGGTGGTTTTTTTTTGGAAGTGGAAGCAGTTTCCTTTTCCTTAGGGATGGAGATCAGAACCAGAAGGACTTGCCAGTACAGCTGGCCTAAACAAATTATTCAGTAGATACACACTGCTGCAGCTCAGAGAAAACTTGATTCCACATACTTGTCCATCAGCCTACTCCATAACATTAGCAAAGGCACAGAAATCCTGGTGAAACTAGATAGAGATAGTTCTTCAAGCATCAGGAATTTTGATTTTAGTCTTGATTTACTAAATATGCTGACATCCAGTCTCGAAGCATAGAGATTTTTTAAAAACATCATTCTAGAGAGAATCATATCCTGCTCTGTAAATGCAGAAGAAGAGCATTCATGACAAAAAGTTCTTTTTTCTTTTTTTTTTTTTTTAATTCTCTAGAGATTGACTTAACTATCAGTTTAAGTTGATATCTAATGTCAAAGGTATGATTGGTTTCACAGAGGTTATATTGACCTGTGCATACAAGAATATCCATAATAGTTCTGTCTGTGCTACAAACATTGTTACCTGCACATTACAGGGTTAATGTCGAGACTCCAACTCTTGCTTGTGCAGGAGTAAAAGACCTTGGTGAAGTTTATAATCAAATAACTTGTATATTAGAAGTAGCTTTGTGAATATGGACCTGGATTTTTTTTGCTTTATATGTACCTTGAAAGCATGTTCACCTGAACCATGTAAGCTGTTTGCAGAAATTGGGCACAACTTGCAATTCGGTGAATGTTTCAGTTTGTCATTTTTTTCACTAAGGGATAAATTTAGACTGGGTTAAGAGGATTTATTTAATATGCAGAGGTAGTTTCCTTGCTGGTTTTTTTTTTTCTTGTTTCTTTGCTCACCCTCATTTCCCTACACAGCATAATTATTTGGGGTTTTTTTCCCCACAGAATCACAGAATGAAAGTCAGTAAGCTGCCTCCTTTTCAGAGATAAATAATTCTTAATTTGCATAACAGTGAACTATTTGTGGCATTTCAGTAGGTGAAGACCTTATAAAATATTTACATTTTTAGGGATTTGAAGAATTACAAATCAACTTGTAATTAACTCTCATAAAAAATTCTGTTTTCTGTGATGAGAATAACACCAAATTCCATAATTGTACATTCCCAGTATAATTGTCATTATTCACTTTTTTCATCCCATTACCTTTTTTCTGTTTTTCATTTTTACTCTGATCCTTCAACTTGTCAAAGTCTCACTGGATTACCTCCTTAGCCAGTTGCACTTCAACTCAAGATATGTGCCCCTGATTTAGGACTATACATAAATACACAATGTTTTCCTAATTATGATGGAATGAATGGCTCAATGTCCTTAACATAATCCTAATCTAACCAGGTGTAGAGTTTGAAGGCCACTGAAAGCCCATGGAAAAAATAAAATCCATGACAGACTTTGATCATATGGCCAATAGTGCAGGAAGAATAACTAAAAAAAAAAAAAAAGAGGAAAAAAACTCCAGCAAAATATAAAATGTTTATAAAATCCAAATTATAAAAATGCAAGACAAATCCCTTTCAATATTTTATTTTCAGAAAGACTACGACAATATGTAAATTTTTCTTTACTAAGTGACATTTTCATGACCTTCTGCTTGGAGTAGCAATACTGACTCACGAAATTACAGCTTCTGCTTGATTTTTTCTACTCTATAGCTGTCAACACAGTTGTTTGCAAAATCACACATCAGGCCAGATCAGTGTGCAGATTCCAACCTCAGCCTTTTATTCTCATCAATTTTATTAGCTTGGCCACATATTGTTCTCAGCACAGCTAAATGGGTGGCAGTTTTAGACGTGGGAAGGGGAATGAAAAGCATCAGGTAAAGGAAAGGAATTAGTCTGCTGGTATTGCTACAGAAGACACCTTTGGTGACAAAGCAAGGGGACACATTTTTCTGCTTCAATCTTTAACAGCTGACTGTGATGCACACTCTTTGTTTCTTTTCACAGAACTGTCAAATGCAAAGCAGAGGTGGAAGGAAATCCAGCACCTGTTGACAATGTCAGGCAACAAAATTAGCTGTTCACTCCTTTCTTTCTTTCTCAGTTCTCTGTGGCACAGCCTCTCATCCTCAGCTTGCACTGCTCAACAGCCACTGATCATCCTCACAAGGCCAGAAGAACCTGAAAGAGGCCACACTGGGTTAGCTGAGCCAGGTATGCCAAAGACTGCTGTGCCTCCAGCAACAGGGAAAGCTCACACAAAGTGTGAGAGGACCAGGGTGTTACAATGCCTTCCATGAATAGTTTTTGCATTCTTCATTAAACTGCAGTTCAGAAACTTGCAGGACCAGTGGTATTTTTTGTATTTTATAGCCCTAGGCAGATGGTTCTTTTATGATGTTTGTTATTTTTTGCACAGCTATCCTACAAGGTACCAAGTATCAAGACCGTTAGAAAATGAATCCCAGATGTAGCAGAAGTAGCCTGAAAACTTACTGCACACTGTGGCCTTGAAATGTACATGGGAAATTATTTTTATAACGAAATAATTATATTTTTAAGTTATTAGTACCTGTTTTAGTAATTGAAGGATTGTTTCCTATTTCACCTTAGCAGCACTTACGTGTGTCTATAAACATATATTGGACTCCAGGTTACTTAATAAAAATAGATGTAGTATATAATAATAATACAGGATTAATGCACACTAGAGTAATAAGAATAGCTAGTGACATGTAATAATAATATAAACTGGAAAAAATAAATGTCAGGCTTTCTCTTGGCAATTGTACACCACCAATTATACTTCAGACTTTGAATCTGCAGAGAGGAAAAAATTATTCTTCTTAGCCTGTACTAGTGAGAGAGAAATCAGCTCTTGTGATTGTGGAAGAAAATGACTGATGATATTGTCTGGAGCCAAGCATAACTTGAATAGCTGCAATACAAGCTGCCACACAGAGTACCAGTCTGTGGTTGTGAACTATTATACTACATTTCAGCCATTTAATGACTGTAATTGAGTGATGAGAACAGTGTGGTATTTGATGCACACACAGTGACACAGTGGTTTTTTCTTGTTAAGGCAATATTAGAGGACTGTTCCTTTGGTTAGTGGCAAAGGGCAATCTTGAATGTGGGATATACCTAGCTCCAAAATACCCAAGGGAAAAAATGATCCTACCTCTAGGCTTTTCCTTTCTTTAGGCCCTTGGCAGTTTAGTGGTGGTGAGTTAAAGTGTTGAAGGTTTTGCATGGGGACTCTGGAGGGAGCACAGGGGCAGTATAAGGAGAAGAGCTTTTGGTGGCATCCCAGAGTCCAGGCATGGGGGAATCTACAGCTAAAAGTCTCATGTTGAGCACACCTGAGGAGTTCCAAGCACTCTTGGTTGCACTCTCATTTTAGCAGGTACTCCATGGCACTCAAGCAGTCCTTATTTAAGGAGTCTTTGTCTGACTCAAATTTGTTGATATTTCTTTTCAAAAAAATATACCATTACTTCTGCAGACACAGCGTTGAAAATGACAGATGTCACAATGAAAGAACTGGTAATCTGAGATTAGAGTGTGAGCCATTTAAAGTAACATGCTGAATTCTGCAGCACTTGTCATTTCCTTCATGAGCAGCTTTCTTCTGTGCTTATTCAGTTATGCACTGCATCCCATGGCTGCACTTAGCAGCTTGATAGACAATTCCCAATAAGACTGCAGAGTTTCATCACACATTCATACAGCTTTCTGTTAAGCTGTATTTTGTTTCAGGGGCTGTTTGTTTTCTGTGGTATGACAATATTGCAGGACTCCAAGTCCAGGAGGTGATTTGCCTCCAATTCCAGGAGGTTTCCAGGGAATACTGGAATATTTGTGTTTACACAGATTGAATCTGTGCTTCCAAAATAATTTTGTCATCTGAGCAGTTCCTTCTACTGGCTTGCATTTCTTCCTTTGTAATGACTTACTTTGACAACACAACACGAAGGGACATGTACAGCTAAATAGCAATTTTCAGATAGAGGATAGAAAGCAAACAGGAACTTGCTAAAGCAAATCTAGATTTATATATTGCTTGAACTACTTCTTATATCAAAGTGGAAAAAGAATGTATTGGGTCTTTCCTCTTCCTATTAAATTACATGAAGGTCTGTGTACATGATCAGCCCCCAGTCTGGCTGGAGAATTGGCAAACCATGTTCTACTGAGTCTTTTTCTGAAGATATTTTCTTTCTTTCTCCTTGAAGAGGAAAATTCTGAAAGAGTAGTGCAAAGTACAGAGAAAACACTGCCATGTGATTTTGAATCATTTAGTAAAACAGTAAATTGTGTCTGCTGGGCTTGTTTTGCCTTTTTCTTTTATAGTATAAATCAGGTGCAGTTTCACTGAAGTAAAAGCAAGCCAGAAAAGTGAGGACATATAGCATGCAAATACGGTCCTGAGGTAATGAACCTACACCAGCTAAACATCCAGTGAGTGCAGAAATGCATGTATGATTTACATGCAGAACAAACAGTGGCAAGAAGAAAACAGTGACATGATTGTACCACTCAAGAGAACTACGTACCTCCCTGTCAGAAACTTTTTCAACCCCATTTACTTCTTCAGAGTTATAAATATTTGCCACTCTATAGGACCCAAGTGACTAACTTTATTATGCACGGGTGAACTATTCTTTCTGAACTCAGACACGGTAGCATCACATACATTTAATTTCTGCCAAATTAAATTCCACTCTTTTACAGAGATCCACACAGTCTAGACATGGTATTTTTCCTAATGTTTCTTGAGTTGGCAGAGAAAAGAGAAATCTGTTAAACCAGATAACTGACTGTAAGCTCATAATTGATACAGATATAATTAATCAAGGCTATATTGTTCTGAATAATCTGTTGAACTGTAGATTGAAAAGAAACTTGAAGGGGGGAAAAAGCCTGAAAAAGAAACACAGTTTCACATACAGTTTCTTTCTAAAGGAAATGGTCTTGCTTAAAACAAATACCAAGATAACAATAGAATTTCTATACTGAGAAGCTATGGAAACAAATTCAGCAATTTTGCAACAACAAATGAGTAGTCATAATTTTTTGTCTGTATAATGAATGCTTTAACATGCTTTAACATTTTCTTCATCCTTCTCTTATAGAACCTGGTAAAGAACCCCTGGAAAAATAATTTCTTAATTTACTTAGACAGAATAGGCACACAAAGATTGTTTCTGTAGATCTGGAGAACACTGTTCAAATACAGCTCAACCTTAGACAATCTAATCTCTTGAACTGCCTGGTCTTTTCATCTTATTTTTCTTGCCATTCCAGAGCTGGCATTGAAGGGCTTCATTTGTTTTAAGTAACGTACATTTAATTGTTGGAGTTTTTTTCGTAAGCACCATTATAAAAAGAAGCAGGCTCAACGTACATTTAATTGTTGGAGTTTTTTTCGTAAGCACCATTATAAAAAGAAGCAGGCTCATCATGTCTGTTCTGTGCATCCTTACTGTCTCTGTTTGCCACACCTGGAAAATTCACCCAGTGCCATGGCTGTGTACTGAGGTGTAGCCACAAAAATTACTTTTCATCAGCTGAAACCTGGACAAAACATAAAGCTTTCGAAGGCAGGGTCACTGAACTGGTAACTGGGGGGTCCTGTGCAAGGCCAGGAGTTGGACTCTATTTTCTCTATGGGTCCTGCCAAAGCAATATATTCTAGAATTCCATTTTTGTCAAGACAAAAACACCTGTTTTTCACTTGAAAGCCTTTTAACAGGAACAGTCAAAACATAACTGACCTAATCCAATATTTGTATTTCCATGTATCAATAGGCTCTTAAGGCATTATAACTGGGTCCAGTTTTTAAACTACTCAGAGTGGTCCCCAAATTTCACCTTTGGTTGTAGCTCGAGTTCTTTAATCTGACTGAGCTCTTTTTTTGCCATGGCTTTAAGTTATGTTTTGTGCTCAGATCTGTGCTCAAAATAAGGTGTTCTTAATTGTCCATGAAAGTTTAATAAGCTCCATGACCCTCACATCCATATTTCGTTATCACAGTGCTCTTGGATTTCCTTTCAGTTATTCCAACCTTGGCATGTGCTTATGATTAGCACAAGCAAGAGATAACAGCAATAAAATACCCACTTGTCTCTAGACAGATGAAGTCCTCAGCACTGCATTTTCAGAGACAGAAGAGATGAAAGTGGAAATACAAAGGCACACAGACAGCCCCCGCCCTGAACAGTGGCACAAAACCCCAGTGCTGTGTGATGTGGTGGGTGGTTCTGCGCTGACGGCTTCCACCCTGCACATCTGGGAAATCCTGCACACTCTGACATGTAGAGACCTACCAGAACTGCTGTACCTGCACAGGGCAAACAGCCAGCACAAACACAGCGAATCTGACACATCCTAATCAGAGATTGACTCTACAAATAATCCTCTGTGAAGCTCAAGGGGCTGCAGTGCGTTACACACAGAGCTGGCTCCCCGCTGCACGCGGCGTGTGTGGCAGGAGGGGACAACTCTGGCACATCTCTGTGCACGCACCAGGCATTTAAACTCTGCCATCTGTTCAGGACAGAAGGGCTTTGAGCAGTCTGACAGGGTTGCTGAACATCTGGAAATTTTGGACTTAAGGGCTAAAGTGGATGATGTTAATAGCTAAGAACTACGGGAGCCGCAGTCTTTGCCTGGATCTCCGAAACTCGGTGCCTCCATCTAGGCTCAGAACGCTCTATTCATAAATCATTCCTGAAATATGAGATAACTTTTTTTTGTGCTTGTAAATGAATAGAATTAGGAGGGGTTTTTGACAGTTTACAAGCATTTCAAAAGTCACGTCACTTCAAAACCCGTGCTTGTTTTATAATTTATGAGGCATTGCATCTCATTATTTCCTGATAAGATTCATGAAGAGTCCAAATCCTCTGAATAAATTCTCCAGTTGAAACTAAAAGGATTCAAATCTTTTTTTTCATGGATAACCTTAGAAATTCCCTAGAAAAGAGGGATCTGCATTCATTACCAGAAACTTTTCAAGGCTATTCCTTTTTTCAGTCTACATCCTCCAAATCTATGGAATTATGCCAGTTTTTGTTAACATTTTCTTGTGTTCCTACCTAAACACTGCTAAGAAACATGTCCAGGGATTTCAAATCTTATTTTGTATGATGCTGACTGAGCCCCACATACATGTAAAACTTAATAGTGATGGGCTCAACTGTTTGTAATGTATTTATAATGTTATGCACTGTTTATAGTATGAACTCACTAAAGTATAAGAAGTCAACAACTTTGTCCAAATTGTGCTTAAAATCTAAAATTTATCTGCATATTGTAGGTTTTAAACTTACACAGTTATTCTAGCTTTTAAAAACTCACCTCAATTTTTTACATTTGCACTATAGAAGTTCTTTATTTGTTGTTTCCAAATCTGTTTTATTGGATGATTCCACAGTCAGGGATACAGAGAGTGGGATTACGAGCCCCTTTTGAAGCAGCATCCTCTGCATTTAGTAAGTCTGTTACAGATCTTAACTGTTCTTCTCCTTCCTCAGAATTTTCAGAATTTTAGTACTCTTTAAAGGATTTTGAACATCTAGAATTTAATTAAAAGTGTCTTTATTTTTGTTACCAACTCCAACAAGTCAAACAATGCTAGAAGCAGGTTTTCTGTTAGCTTCTTCAAATTACACATTTTGGACTTTTTTCCCTAGTCCCTCAAAAACTGGTATTTGATTAAATATTGTACCTGAGAGTAGGATCAGGAACTGTAATGTTAAAGGAAAAGTTCTTTTTCATTGGATTCGGCAGCAGTCCATATCACATATGGGAAGATGTGAGTAAAATCTATGTCATGTTACCCATTTATTGGCTGAAAAGTAGCAACGGAAATCAGTAAAGAAATAAGATTACTTTGTTCCCTTTTTCATTTACACAGAATTATGTTTGAGCTGTCACTTTGAGGGAAGTGGAACAAAAGAAATTGGTCAGTGTGGAATAGCTCCTCTTTGAGGTTTGTTTCAGATTCTCAGTTCGAAATGCCCCCCTAAATTCATTTAAAATCTGGCACAACACACCGATGTGCTAGCAGTGCTCTACAGTCTCCACTCGCTGGTTTTCACATCCAGGGGTGAGCCACAAAAGTTGCCTGAATTTTCATGTGGAAAAAATTGGCTTGTAGTTTTCTCCTGAGATCTTGCTGGCAGCCAAGTGGATGCAGCTTCCTTACCTCCAGCCAGCTGGCCCACCTGGCAATTACGTGCTAAGCTGTTCCCAGGGATTTGCTGGAAAAGCTTGTTAGAAATTTACCCTGTAAGCGACGAGAGGACCAGGGTCACAGCTTTTCCTTTTTTTCTTTTTTTTTCATAGCACATATTGGAGGGTCTCTGCTGGAGAGGACGTCTCCCAAGGTCAGAAATCCAATTTGACATGTGTATTCAAGAATGTTAAGAAAGCCTAACACTTGCCAGAGATAAGGAGGTTTTCGTAGCAGAGCATACCTAGAGACTTTAAAGAAATAAAGTACCATTAACAGAAATAGCTCTAAGGCCAAAACTTATTACTGATGAGCTGGAGGCAAGAAGGACAAATGTCCAACATTTCTCTGGTCTTGAATATAACAACAAATATGTTTCATTATGAAGCAGTGGAATAAGTATGAGATTGCTGCCTGAACAATGGAATTCAATGATGCAGATTTTTCTGTGGGGAAAACCAAACAACACACAGATTGTAAATTACATAATTATCTCTCAGATAATTGGTCTGTTAAAAGAGAAACAAAGCAAAAGAAAACAAAACAAAAAAAAATAGTGACTTAAAAGACTTCTCTCTAAAGGCAGACACATTCAAACTCATCTGAGACAGATAAAGTATCACTGAAGCCCTGAAATTTATTTAATCAATTTTCTATCTCCTGCTGGCTGATATAAATAGACATGACTTAAAGGTAGTTCCTTAAGGTAGTTCATGCCAGGGCTTTCAGAGAAGAAAATCTTTTTATCCATATATTTCAGCCTTCTCAGTCACAGCTATATTGTTAAAAGCATTTGATCAATTAAGATAATAAAATTCTGCTTGATAGTTTTAGGAAAGAAAGAAAGAAAAATCCTGATATATTCTGAGCTTTGCATTTATATGCTAGGCATTAATGTTTTAAATTATACAATTATTTTAACTTTTTTAATTAAAATGTCCACAGTGTTTTGGATTGCAAAACCTTGAAAAGTGAATGGTGTGGCAGTATCATTCCAGGACTGGCAAAATGGTTTGTCTTTTAATAATTTGCCTTGTTTTGTTCATATCAGTAAGAAGTTCTTTGTCTTTCAATATAGGAAAAAACTACTTATGGTAAACACCATTTCCAATATGGAAATTTCCCACCACAGACTACTTCAGACATCTAGAATGCAAATTAAATTATGTTTGCTTCAAACTATACCTACATGCAATGTATAGACATAAATACATTAGAAGTAAAAAGCTATTTATTCTATATGTTTAACTGTTTATTTATCTGGGCTTTCTTCTCTTTTCTTCTAAGAGTATATGAACTACTTATTCAATAGCCTAATCTAACCCCAAAATTCAGCCATATCTGGAACAGCTTTTCATCAGTGTTCTCTCTAAAATGACAGGAATCAGAGCATCTAAAAATTGTGACCAATATGATGATATGGATTTTCAGTGAAGAACCTAAACTCAGTTCAATAGCATTAAATGGTATGGCATTAAAAAAAAAAAAAAAAAGCTTTAGCATGTTTCTTGCACATAATGGTAGACGAGGAATTTGGGGGTTTGTTTGCCTGTTTGGGTTAGTTTTGAGGGGATTTTTTACAATTACTGGTCTCTATTGTTTGCATTTCTGAAAGTTTGGGAAAGAGCAAAGCACCCTCAATGTTTCTAAATAAAATTTGGGTTTGTTTTCAACCTGATTCTCTCTATTCCTGATGAACTGTGTAGACCAGACAGCTTGTGTTTTTAATGTTAAAAAAATTTTAACACCACAAAGTAAATTTTTGTTTTATTATTATTTTGGTTTTTTAGTGAAAGTGTAATTAGACTTTAAAATTCAAAGAATGAAGAGGAAAAATAAATCAATTCTAGTTAAAAACACATTGGAACTTGTCATTATTTTTTAAAAAATTAATATATTTACCTGTTTTTTAAAGTAATACTTATCTCTTCACCCCAAAGATTTTCCTGAAGTCTGTACTCTCCCATTCCTTGGACTCCTCTCTATGAAGGATTTCTCCTGAATGTTTTTGAAATTTTAGATGAAGTAAAGGATATCGTGGACATTTTCCATATAACAGGATCCATGGTATGGCATGAAATGTGAGACTGTAACATTCAATGTGTACTTTAATCCATAGGATTATGTTAGAATCCATAAGTAAAGTTTGCATGCAATAGATAAAACACGTTAATTAGAGCTATCCATTCAGTAAACATCGCCTCATGGAGCTAAAATCAATCACGCAATGAAATTCCCCTCCCTGTCTGTTGCATGGAAATGTTCCTATATATGCATGCAAAACACACATGCAAACATTCTTTCTGAAACACTTGTGGTTAAAATGTATATTGATAGAAATTATTTCAAATATTGGTTTTATTTCAAATGCCAGCTTCGTAGGTGTAGAAATGATTCACGTTATTTCAACTTGTATACAAGTCATCAAGTTGATTTGGCTTTAGAGCACTTGCATGGATTTGAAAAGCAATGGCATATGACAGGTTTTCTGAGAAGACTTTTAAAAAGCATGCAACAAGAACTTAGATTTAGAATAAAAGCAGTTTAAAAGTCTATTAAAATAAAAAGCATACAAAATAATGAAATAATAAAGTACAGATATGGGAAGAAAGGAATGTCGGAAAAGACAGGGAGAGCAATTCACAATTTTGTCTTGGAAAATGATGTGTTAAACACTCTTGGCCCTACCCTCAGCAGGTATAAATCCAGCTGACTCCACAGGCAATAATGGAACTGTTCCAGTCTGTCACATCTGAAGAGCCAGTTCCAAATCTTTTCAAGCAAATTTTCCTCTTTTAAACTTGTGCTGTCTGAGCAGTTTTAAGTATGACTATCTGAGCAAAGAAATTTCTCAAGCATAATAGGGTTTAATTATGACAGCTTAAATTAATTGCTCAGGTAAATTAAAGACTTTGCTTTATTCCAGATAGTTTTCTGACTCAGAACCATTTCTACTTTATCTGAAAAATCCTTTGCATAGTGCTTTAGTGACATTTAGGTTTTTTGCTTGTCATCATGAACCAGTTCTCCAGAGCACTGCAGGAACTGTCCTCCTGCTTGCTGTACACAGAAGCCCAAAGTATTAATCTTGTGCTTTTCATCTAGAAAGGGACCTTGACAAATTAATTCCAGGGGCATCTTGCTCCAGCAGCTTAGGGCAGCAGTGTGCTGCACTGGAGATTATCATGCTGGTGGCAGAACTGGTAGGAAAGATCTTCTGCCCACAGCTCACCTGCTTCTGTGAGCAGTCTGTGAACCTCCTGTAATTTATTGTATAATAATAATCTGAAATCCCATATAAATAAGTTACAATAAATAATGATGCACGCAGTAAGCCACTTGTCATAACTGCAAAGTACACACAGGCTTTCGAGTGGAAAAAATGGGGCCAGGATTATGAAAAAACCTTTAAATTCAGTGTTTGAAGAGACTTAACACAAAATGGATGGAGGGACTGTTTTGTGAATGGCTTAGAAGCATAAACAGCAGACCAAAGGGGAATTATGAAAAGACATAAAATTTACAGAGGCTATGGAAGAAGTGGAATAGTCATTAAAAAAAATATTATAAAAGCTACTGCATTTGGTGCTTTAAAATTAGATTTTACAAGGTAATAGGGAAGGAAGAAGAGGAAAAGTGCTGAAAGGAGCACTCTGATTCCTTAATCCTGAGGCTAGCTCAGCTTCATTTATGCATCTTAACAGCAGTCACCTAGGCTGATCTAAATTACATTGATAGCAACAGCTCCCTGAAGACAGGAGTTATGCTCCCTGCGTTGCAAGGCTGACAAGAGGAGGAACAAAAGGTTTTGAAATGAATATGAGGTTCACCTAATTTAATTCACATAGATTAGCCATTTGAGAAATGTTTCGCTCTCTCAAGGAGACTTGAAGTACTGGAACAAATTTCTGCTTTACTGCTACTGCCCTCAGTAGAGTTTTACTAAGTTTAAATTTGGGCTGCACCAGATAGAGAGTGAGGCAGAGCTCTCTCATTTTGCTCTGTGGTGGATCAGAGCTGACTTTCTTCAGGGCCTTTACTGGTAGAAAGGTTATTTCACTTTCCAATTTATGTGAAAATATTTTATAATCTACTTTTTCATTCTTTCCATTCTGTTCTCTGAAGAATTGCTTAAAGACAAGAAAGCTTGCAGTAATCCAACCTAAAAATGAACAGTTCTATTTACAGGACTGTTACTTCTCAGAGGGCCAGCCCTGATCTGTAGCAGCTTTGTACTTGTGAAGTCGAGGTGCATCTTTTTATTCAGTGAACTGAATAAATAGGTGGTATCATTTCAGAAGAAACTGTGATGAGTTATTGTGTTTCACTGCTGGAAGAGCTTGCAGAGGAAATTTGATTTCTGTGGGAAGAAAGAGAATACAATATACTACATTTTCATTTTCAAGAGACATACCATAGACAGCAGGTGGAGGGAGGGGATTCTGCCCCTCTGCTCTGCCCTGCTGAGACCCCCCCTGCAGTGCTGCCTCCAGCTCTGGGGTCCCAGCACAGGAAAGACATCAGGCTGTAGGAGTCACTCCAGAGGAGGCCACCAAGATGATGAGAGGGATGGAGGAGCTCTGCTGTGAGGAAAGGCTGAGAGAATTGAGGTTGATCAGCACAGAAGGTTTTGGGCTGATCTAGTTGCAGCCTCCCAGTACCTAAAGGGGGCCTACAAGAAGGATGGAGAGGGGCTTTTTACAAGAGCCTGTGGTGACAGAACAAGAGGGAATGGCTTCAAACTGAAAGAGAGTAGGTTTAGAGTAGATATTAGAAAAATCCTCTTTACTGTGAGTTGGTGAGGCATTGGAGCAGGTTGCCAGAGAAGCTGGGGATGCCCTATCCCTGGAAGTGTTTCAAGGCCAGGTTGGATGGAGTTTGAGCAACCTGGTCTAGTAAAGGGTGTCCCTGCCCATGGCAGGGGGGTTGGAACAAGTTGCTCTTGAAGGTCCCTTCCAATGCAAGCCAGTCTGTGATTCTGTCACTACAGTAAAAAATCAGTAAAATATGTCAAATGGCCCTTATTAGACCAAAATTTATTTCTACCAAAACCAGAGCATCTTTTGTTTCAAAAGACAGCTTCTTAATACATGTGGAAACAGTAAGTTCACGAAAAATTACCAGAATTAAAAAAAAAAAAAAAAAATTATTGTCAAGGTTAGAGTACATTGACATAGAAGAAATGACAAGAGGAATCTGACCAGACCCTTAAAAAAGAGAGTAAATTCATTAATAAAATGTTTTCTGGCAGAATTGCAGAACCGGTGAAAAAGTTACGGTTTAAATTAGGTTTTATTGCTTACAAATTTTATGTGCTGCTTGAATAAAGTGATAGAAAATTCTCCACTGACTGTTGTCCAGCAGTAGAAGCCAAAGCAGATGCAGAATATTTCAAGCAGATAAGAAGACCGGTGAGATTTTTCTTTCAGGTGCTTTAATAAAATCCATAAAAATTATATTAAATGTAGATAAGTGGATAATAACTTTCCATGTCTTTTGGTACTCAAAAAGAGTTGCAAAGTGCCCAAAGACTATATCCAAAAGCTAGTTTCAAAAGTGATCCATAGCAAACTAAGTGCATGATTGTATTTGCCCAAAAATTATGATTTTTCCGATTCATCAAGTTTAAATTAGGAGAACATTCTATTATTTTAAGCACTTTCCTATTCTTAAAAAGCTTAGAAATATTAATGTAAAGCATTCTTCTTTTTAGCACCTGTAGTAATGAGGGACATGTAAGGAGAAAGTTAGAAAAACAGACGCTGTCAAATACTCATAAGATGCAAATTGAATTGGTTTAGTTGAAATTACACAACCTAATAAAATAGAAATTTAGAATTTTTCTGCTAGAATAAAACTATATTAATGAGTACCAGTGCATGCTTGTTAAACTATGCCATTCTAAGAGATTCATGCTGTCAGAACTTGGACAACAAGTCAAGTGCCTGCTTACAAAATCTAATCATGCAAAAACCTCCAAACTGGGATGCCAGTTTAGTAATGAAAATACTGATCAGAAAAAGTGAAGATGTAATTCCTATGAGGAGTAAAATAAACAGTAAAAAGCTAGAAGAAATGCAGAGTAGATGACTGTGGGTGGTAAGGAATACCAGGAGGAAATCAGAGGGGCAGAATGGGCCATTGAAGTTCCTCTGCTAAAGAAAGTTACTTGCTCTGCAGTAACAGGCAGTTCTGTAACTTTAGAACCTCAGAAATTTAGAGAGCTGTAATTTTGGCTCAACATCTCCCAAACTGAGCTTTTAAACTAGTAATCAAAACCTCTCTTTCTAGAAAGCACTACTCTTCCTGATCACACAAGCTTCTATTTGCAGAGATGGAAGAATGTGGCCCAAGAATCCCCTGAACCATAAAATTTCTAAGATTATGTGGGGCTCAAGACATCTACTCCTGCAAAAATAGACACACAGAGATAAGCAGGTAAATATGCCATTTCTTGAAAGTAACTAAATCATGCAAATAGATGATGCACAAGTGAGAATTTCCACTGTAACTCCAGCAGAGAAAGCATGAAGACCTACTGAAATGAATAGTATCTTAGTTATTTGTAATGCTCTTACCCTAATTTGCAATTCAGAAAATTTTAGTTCTGAACTTTTGGCTAATCTAATTTAAGGACTTCTTGAAGAATCATGTTTAGAAAGTACTTCTATTCAGAAAGAAAATGTAAACATTATTTTAATCATGTTTACGTCTTTTAAAAACAATAAGGTAGAATTACATAATGTTGTCATGAACATATTTTGCTAGATACTTAAAGTAGAATTTTAAAATGAAAAAATATATGGTAGGAATAGCTAAATGAAAATTGCTAGTAAAGACTTAAGGAAAATCCTTGTCAAAAATGTTGAAAGCTGATTCTGATGACTTCCTTCAAAACAGCATAGATCAGGCTCTGCTCCACTCAAGTCAGTGGGACTAGATTTAAGTGTAAAATCAGGAAAAATTACATTTGATTATGCCCTGAGTCATTAACTACTCCGTACTATTAGAGCAAATAGGATGGGAACACATATTTCACACCTGCTAATAGAAGAATTGTGTTATCTCAGAGCCTTCTTGAAAACCATTGAAGGTAATTATAATCTTCCCAAGAGCTTTAGTGCACCTGGAGTTACGGTTTCAGGAAGGAGATGCATGAAAGATTAAGAATATGCACAAAAGTCAGAGAACTCTTACTGTGAGGGGAACATGGCTCTTGCACATTTTTCCGGACTCTCTTCCTCGCATTTGCATTCTAATGCAAGTATTTCATCAGCGTGCAATTGTAAACATACCCTTCAGAAAAATGACCTATTGATGGGTTCCCCCCAAAGCCTCTACTGCCTATAATGTGTAATTTAATTTCAATTTCGATCTGAAATTAATTATAAGCACTGTGAGACATCATAGAAAATTGCATTTTCTGTTTTCCTTTTTTTTATTTTTTATTAGCGGCAATAAATTCCTGCTGATTCTTTTTGAATTATGTTTATGTTTTTACTGATATGAAACCTTAACTGATAACACTAGTGAGGCAGCAATAAGCAGTGTAAAATATACATGAATGCACTTATTCATGGTTTATGATTAACCATAAAAAACACACAGATTTTGAACAGCTTATCTTTTTCTAGTGTCCTTTATTGTGCCTCCGAGGCTTGGTATTTTTTATATTAGTTAAAATATATGCTACTCTTACCATGAATGGAAATTAAAACTACAATTTATTTACAGGACACTTTTATAGCCATATATATGTGTACTGCTGGTCATAACCCTGTATGAGGCTGAACGAAAAAGATTTGACTGTAAAATATGTCACCCCTCATATCATAGGTTTTGCTACAATACTGCATGGAATGCATAAAAACCAGTCACTTCCAAAGCCCATGATATTTCTAATATATAGAGGAATACATTTTCCATCTGTAGAATTACTTTCTTACTGCATCTTTTACAAGCTTTATGTTAAGGACTTGGGCTTCAGAATATCAAACACAATATTTTACCAGGTTTTTTTAATAGACTTTGTTGCAGCTCCATCTAGTCTCAGAGCTTTCTCTTCCACTTTCAGATAGCCCTAGGCTGAATGAAAAATCCAAGGTAAGGCTTTTCTCTCAGACTGGGTAGCTTGACTTGGCATCCAGCATCTGATGTACTTCAACAATAGAGAAGACACAAGCTCCTAAGCTTTGAAATTCAGTAATACTTGAAAGAAAGCCCTAAGGCAAATATGAGAGTCAAAGAAGTTAAATCTGTTCTGGATAGGTGAAGCAATACCCCATAGCTACCAAGGGAGATTTAATTAATAATAACATGCTATCTCCCTGTAATTCTACACCAGAATATCCTCTCGTGATCTCTGCAAAGAAATTTGATGTTAAAAAACAATTCAAATTAAATCCTTTATTCAAGATATAACTCCTGTTTAGAAAACCAGTTTGGGTACTTTTGAATTAAAAAAAAAGTTATCCAAAGTAGAGGGAAAGCAGTAACCTAAAAGACCTTTCAGATACTGGGAGAAGAGACATAAGTCAGAAAAGGAAGGAAAACATAGCTCGTAAAGTGTTCTGTCCTTTACAAAGCATATTGTTACTCTGCTTAGCCTCTTCAACTCAATGATACATGAAGCCTAACGTAGTTTCCAATTTCTTGTAGGAATTGATGAATTTCTGCTTGTCCATAACAAAACACTGCTCTTGGGAAAAAAATGAAATAAATAAATAAATAAATAAATAACGTATTAAATTTATCTACACAGATAATGTTGGAATAGATTCAGTCATTCAAAAAGAAACTTCATCTGAAATATATCCATTAGACACTTCTGTATCTTAGTGTCCAGAGTACCACTATTTTTGCACACAAGTCCACTGAGAAATCTATCAAAATGTGAAACAGTTTTAATTTTTAATTGCTCTCCAACTTCTTTGCTGCCTCTTGTTTATTCTCATATCTTACATTTAGTTTTCTTCTTCGTCTTCTCCGTTTATCAGGCAACTTTATAATCTATTTAGTTTTGCCTGGCTATTCTCTTCCCTATTTATCTTTTTTGAGTGTTACGTTAGTAAAGTCTTTCAAGAACCACAGAATCAAATGCATTTCATCGTGCTGTACCAAGGGCTGAAATTTCTGGAATATGATGAATAGTTACAAAGGGCATTTATCTTATTATAGGAGCATCATTTACTTGGTTTGCTAAAGATATTGTCACACGTAGAAATATAAATTCTGAGTATTCTGCCTGCCCTCTTCCTTACCAGAGATAAATACACACCCTTTCAGCTCACATCAATAACAACTTCTGGACAATTCTTTGGGGTTTAATGATCCTTTCCAGGGTTGTGGATCATTGGCTCCCAGGAGGTTGTTAATTCTCAGGAAAAGCTCTGTTCCTCTGCTTTTATTGCTCAAATATATTGTGTGTAGAAATGCTATATAACATAAATACTGGAAGCAAGTTACCAGCTGAGCAGAAAGTGATATGGCTCAAATTGACTTTAGCTTATGCTAGATGGCAGTTGGGTGTTAGCAAGTGCATCCACTGCCCATCCTTAATTTAATCAAAATTTCAGGGGAAGAGACTGCCTTTTACTTTTCCTTTATAAAGGACCTAGGTGATTTGTCTTGAGAGCATCAGTTGCACTTTTGAATCATAAAATGAATAAACCCTAACAACTTACATATTCCTTGTAATTTGCACCTCTCAAAGTTTTGGCACTTTCAACTGAAAGTAGATCTGCAGTTTTAGCCAGGCAATGATTAAATTATTAACCCCTCAATAACAGTGTTCAGAATGAAAATATACACAGATCACTAAGTGTATTGCCTATTCAGAGCAAGATCTAAAATAAATGTTGGGTTTTTTGTTTTTTTTTTTTTTTTGTTTTGTTTTGTTTTGTTTTTTTTTTAACATAGTATTATTTTTCTTTCTTTTTATTTTTTAGGTAACTCTTTAAGTCTCATATTTTGTAACAGGACAATCAGAATTAAACCATTGCATTTACTGTAGTCTGAGCTGGGTTTGGAGTTCAATGTGCAACATTTAATTAACAGGTGAAGCACAGTAGTAAAATAGACTCAGGTAGACTCCTAAAATGAATAGAAAATAATTAAAGAGAAACTAACAGTAACAACCCCATTAGAGTTTTTTCTTACCTATTTCTTTTTGAAAGATCATTTTTTTCAGTTTAAATCTCACTAATTGTTAATTTCTCCTTTCTTCAGGGTTGCTTTTGCAATAATAAGCAAGATATTAAGAGAGTGCAGCAATGTCTTTGCTGTGTGGATCTCTAAGACATCAACATAAAACTCATGGTGAAGTATGCAGGATGGAGGGAAAGCAAGAGATTGGCATAATTACAGTTTCAAAGGTGCCAAAGCCCATTATTTCCTATATCAAAATTTATGGTATACTCTATAGAGCTCTGTAGCCAGAGTTGAAGGTATGTGCAGGAAAAACACTTTATCAATTATTTTCTGTTCCTTTTAGATTTTGCTGCTGTAAGTCCAGCAGTGTTTGGCCTGCTTTTGTCCTGTCATGTTTTCATTAGCTTGCATATGAGTTTTACAAAAAGTGAAGGAGCTTAAATTAAATCCTACTGGAGGCCAGAATGCCGAGTGAAAGGTTACAGTAACTTATTTTCATCTAGATTAGCACATTCTATGCTAAATTTTGATCAGTTTGACTGCCTTTCAGACTGCTGATTCCCTTGTTAGAGAGTGATAATACATGCAGACAACCAAATCAGCCATCTAGATACAGGCTATTGTAGCCCTTTAGCAGCGGAGTGACCAAGCAGAATTGCTTTTCAAATCTGAGTGGATTGCTCGAGTGCTCAGTGAAGATGTATATGAAGTCCTCAGAGCGAGGTATGACACATAAATTATTATTCCACACTTCCACAAATCACTGTGAGCTACACCAAAGATAATGGCCAATGCTAAGTTAGACCAGATGAAGAATCAGTTCCGAAAATATGGAGCAGTCAAAGACATTTATTTCATGGTGGTCACGAGATACTCAGCATTCTGCCACACCTAATCAGATGTTCATATCCCATCATATGCACATTAATTTCCTATCAAACAATCAGTTACATGCTTATTAATGTGTAGCTAGATTGATTTAATGTAAGACCTTTAAGCATCTTGTGTCTGACCTGAGGCATGCCTGGAGACAAAAAAGCTCTTCAGTCATCCCATGTTCTGCTTCTGGGTGAGTGTCTGACTTCCTAAACTCCAGGTTCTTCATGGAGTAAAATGTGTAAGACCTATTGGTATAGGTTTAATGCTTCTGTTTCTCCAAAAATGTCAAATTCCATAGCCTTTCTGAATGTATTTGACATATTTAAGGTTACATAATTCATGAGGATAATTTACTAGAAACAAGGCAGGCCACCTCCCTCATCCTTTCCTAATTATCTAAACAATGGCTTAGTGGTTTGATTTCTCAGAATGCATGGATCCCTAATTTCATTTTCATTCTCTGGATGACAATACATTAAAAAAAAATCATTTCCTGAAAACTGCTCAAGTTACCAGGTGAGGTTTTAGGTCTGGAAAAGGTACCCAGCTCCTCCTTTTAAAGCTGGCACCTCTTTCCTTTCTGAACGAGGCATACCGGCAAAAGCAAACCCTAGCTGCACAGCCTGATGGTTAAATTCTCTTTTCAGTGAAAAGGATGATCATGATTAGCTCATCCCAACTCAGGAATGAGTGTCTTCAGCAGTTTTTAAAGTTTTCAAGACTTAGATAATGACTTGAGGGGAAAAAAAAAATCACAGACACATCTTTGCTTTCCATTTTCAGATTCTCATTCTCTCTCTACATGGAGACTAGGTACACAGTTTTCAATATTAAGATATACCTTAAGATTAGGATCCTGGCATATTTTCTTCAGTTGAGCTTAAAGTCTTCATTCTATTTCCATTCCCAACATATTCTCTACCTCTGAGGTTTTACTTTATCTAGGTTATAATGTTGTTTGGGCCTTTTTAGGGAAAGAAATATTTCATAACCACAGCAAAGTGAGGGAAAAAAAAAGCAGATCTGAGTGAAAAAGGACTGATTTTTTTTCCTATTTCTCCCCCTCTGCAAATTTACTATATGAAAAACAACACAGTTAAGTCAATCCTTAGAAATTCTTCCATTCAGTTGAACACAGAAAAAGAATTTATTACTGGATCAATTTTGGGGAGGGAGAGGGAATGTGTGTGGGTAAATATGTAATTTTTTAACCCAAAATTCGGTTCTATGAAAACTCTTTCTCAGCTTTGCTTTGGTTTAAAAAATAACCACATTTCTGTCAGGCTTTATTGCCATACATTACAATTATATATGGTCTGAAATAGACACAAAAAGAATGCTACTGAAATGCACACAACCATTATTCAGATAAAAATCTCCCTTTTGAAAAATCACACTTTTAACAAATGCAATTTTCAAATAAGATATGGTTCTGGCCTTTGTTGCAATATTAGAAGGCATTAATCCTTTTGGTAAACTGAATCATGACACTGGATTCAAAATCTTAAGGTTTTTCACACATATACAAAAGGATTTCCAGACTAATTCAGAATATACTTTGTCAGTCTCTAATAACAACAAAGAAAAATTGTATTCAGCAATGACAAATATTTCTGACCCAAGGAAGACTCTTAGCTTTTTCAGTTTATTACACTGTTACTGCTTTTGCCAGCATTCTTTCCTTACCAGTATTTTCTATTCTTTGTTAGAAAAATCTAATTCCTCTTAGACAAATTTCCTAATTAAAAGTAATCTTTAGTGCAAACACAAAAAAGAGCTTTTCTGTAACTACCCTTTCCTTTTCTGCAGAAGAGAATGAATGTGACAATGTACTTTGTCTATCTACCTCATATGTCTAGTGACAGAAACATTAATTCCAAGCACAATTTTATTTCAGACACTTATTTCCACCCTGTTAGTGCATGAAGAGCAATATTTCTGCGGAGTTATGGTGACATCAAGTGGCTGCCTATACATTCCCTGCAAATATATCAACAGATCCTCCAGACATTAGAGAAGAAGCCAATATAGGGAACTAGCATTAGGTAACGTTGAGAATATCTTACCTCTTTGATATTTTAGTGAACTTCCAGTTCCATGTGATGGACTGAAGTCTTAATTATAGATGTATCATCAGGGTGTGTATCATAAAATGCCGTTAATGAAAATCAAACCACTGTATTTCATTCTTGAGATAGAGTTCAAAGGCAAGAGACTGACACCTAGATGAAAAACGGTGCCCAAAACCAAATCATCTAAACTGCTCTCTTTTACCCTGTGCTAAAACATACCTGGGTGACTCAGTCAGCCTCTGTGCAACCATTAGGAAAATTGAGAGACTGATAATGATCTTCTGACAGGATTTTTGCGATTGAGTTAACAAGTTAACATCTACAGCTTCACTTGCGCCTTCTGGTTCAACGATGTGAGACCCTTTTAAGAGTCTCCAGTGAGTGCATTTTCTTCACCAGCTTGTTTTTACACTCACTTCCCTAATGAGATGATTTCTCCATTGTCTTTCCTACAGTCAGCTCTTCCTTCTGTTCGCTGTCCTCAGCCTCTTAAAATGATGCAATCATCACTCTCCATCCTTCTTCAGTGTCACATCAGAGCTTGTTTCCTGTTTCAAGGCTTACCTGAGTCCACTTGTTTGGATGGCCTCCAAGAGAGGTTAGGTGGGGAATAAAGACTCAACATGAAATCAGTAGAAGGTTACTGCTGACCAGAGAGGAACTACAGAACTCAGGCTTATCACAATATTGCCAAAATGGTAGCTGAGAAGCACAGAGGGAATATTGAATGGAGTTTGTTTGAATTTAAATGTACTGACACAAAAATTACAAGTTAACTCACAGTTTAGTACAAGTGCAGTATAATACAGTGGCTGTATGATACTGGTTGTAGAAAAGATGACAGTCGCTTTCTTCAGTTTGAGGAAAGCCTTTAGTATTGACATCTTTCTTGGCTAGTTCACATTTTTCAATGTGTTATAATGACTTCACCTTTGTGAGTGAATCATATTTACCCAAAAGGATTATTTATTGTGTAGAATATATAGTGTATATACATATATATATGCATGTGTGTATATATCTATATATTTGTATGTATATATATGTGGTTCTTGTTTGACTTCTTATTGTGTGATTCTCAAAATGCACATTATTAGCTCTGGTACACCCAGACTTATTTGCATGATTAAGATGCCAATTCATTATTAGTAAAGAAAGAAAAATTCTGGTTTGAAGTGTATATTCTTCAGGAGGGACTCTCATAAAAATATTATGTATGAGAAGCAACGTGGGACAAAAAAATCACATGGCTGCATTGCTCTGGAAGATACACAAAATAAAAAACATTAATCAGTCTGCTCACAGGACTCTTTAAAGCAGAAATCCCATTAAGTGCTTAAATTGATTTACTTTTCCCTCCCCCAAAATAATAAAATAAAATCCTCAAGTGTCTATTAAATCAGACAATAAATAAGAGTAGGTAGGTAAAATCCTTGGGGAAAGGAAGGACCTTAAGGCCATCTGATTCATATTTCATACCTCTTCCATTTCTCCATCTTTTTTTCATCCTTGTTGAAATTCATACATACACAATGTCATAAGCTACTGTTGGTTTGGATTCAATTTATTTAAAAAAAAAATCATGTGAACTGTGGCAAAAATAGTCTAGTGAAATAATTCTGATTTTCATTTATATTCACTGCCATGTCTCTCTACTGAAGTTAATGCATTTTCCCTGAAAGGTAATTCATTTCAATTTAAATCAATACAGTATCTTTGAACTAATGCCTTCCAGAGATGCCATGTTTGAACAAACAGTGGTATATTTGTGTAAATTGCAAATTTTATTGGTAATTGCACCAAAAAAAAAAGGTGCACAGGAAAATACTTTTGCTTCTAAACAATACAAAGTATAAATAATAATAATTCTTATTTTGTTTTGTTGTTTTGCGTTGGTAATCACGGGTATTGTGGGCTTTGATATAGAGGAAGGAAAGGAAAAGCTACTGATATAATATCTAGATATAAATATATATAATGAATTAATAATATAATGATATAATAATGTCTAGACATAAATGGGTCTAGCTTTTGCCTAAAAATGAATCAGTACTTTCATGGAAGGAATGACTGTATTTTGAGGATTTGTAGTTTTTTCCATACTTAAAATACAAGGGAAGACTGGCCCAGGTAAGTACAAAGAATAAAAAATTCCATGTTGTTTTATGTTTTCATTTCCTAACCCACAGAGCATAACCTCTCAGGTAACACTTAACGGGGAGGGGAGGGGGGTACAGACACGAGCAGACAATGTTTTTACCTCCTAATTTCTTGTTCAGCACAAGCCAGTAATGTGTGTGGCCAAACGAGGCAGGAAAACCCCGACTGATAAAATAATTGACCGTCATTCTCGAGTTCCCCTTGCAAACAACCTGAAAGACTTTGAGCAGTGTTTTCCAGTCTGTGAAAATTACCATCCCCTTTGAGGGATCAAAGGGATTATAAAATGCTGGAAAATGTCACATCAGTCGCCGATTGTTCAGTTCCTTCAAGGAGGCTGGGGAAAGCAGCAGCTGTGACTGCTGGCTGACAAGGCTCCCACCAGCCAGGGAACTGGGAATGGACTTGAGAAAACTGAGGACTTCACTGATAGAGATATCTGGAAGTAGAATATGAACTGTAACAAGGGTTTAAAGCTGTTGGAGTCAGTATGATCCTGTTTAAACTGGTTGGTACCCGACTGGTTTGGTTTGAACCAGCTGGAGGTAGTTTGATCCAGATTAAACCAGCTAGAATCAGTTTGATACGGTTGGAACCAGTTTGAACTGTTTTGATCAGCTTGCAACCAGTCACAGCACCGAGCCTGTCAGAGTTCAAGAAGTTTTTGGACAATGCTTTCAGGCACATGATGTGATTCTTGGGGTCTCCTGCACAGGGCCAGGAGTTGGACTCGATGATTCTGATGTGTCCCTTCCAACTCCAAATATGCTGTGATTGTATGATTCTATGATCTGGTTTTAACCAGTTGGAAACAGTTTGACCCCTATTAAACCAGCTGGTGCCAGTCTGATCCAGTTTGAACCATCAAAATGATGGAAAGGCCTAACTTTATTTGCCTAAGGTGCTTCAAAAGATCCCCCAGACTAACATTAGGAAGTTAGCTGGTTAGCTCGTCACGTGGGGCAATCACCCAAATTCTCAAGTATATGCTTCTTTCTCCTTTTTTTTTGTACTATCATCTCCTTTGCCCGCCATATGGTTGTCATCCTTTCTTGAGAGTGCAGAGGGATGCTGATGAGAGACATATTATGAATTTTACTGTAAGTACTTTTTTCCCCCCATTACTCTATTTTTTCTATCTCTCTATCTTTCTGTGTCCAGTTCACTATATGGATGGGTATTGATCTTTAAATATAATGCCTCTTTCTGTATGCTTTTGACAGCTTCCTCATTTATTAATTTTATTTTGTTTTATTTTTCTTTTAGAAGCCAAGAGCACTTAACATGGTTCTTCCTTGAGATATCATTAAAATATGCTAACTAAGGTAAATGTGGAAGAAGGAATGCAGACATTTCTAAAGGTTATGATCTATGACAACACTTCTTAGCTTTAAAGTTACTTTAATTGAATTAATTGTAGCATTGAAGAAACCAAAGAACAAAGACAGCCCTGACTCTGAATGTATTAAGGGGAAATACTTGACCTTTTCAATGTGTTACATTTTGATTGGCAGTCAGATTGCTGGAGATCTCCTAATAATAGTTTCTTAATTTTTTCCCCATGAAAAATAAGATAGGTGTGTCAGAAAACTGAAGTACAGCTGAGATAATTGGAAATATCCAAGTGTGAAGTGTGCAAGTATATGTGCATGCTCTCTACCATAATTCAGAGGATGTTAGGAATGGGAGTTTAATTTTGATGGCAAAGGTTTTAGCACAAAGGAAAAGCTAGATCAAGTTAATTTGTCATATTAGAATCATAGATTGGTCTGGCTTGGAAGAGACCTTAAACAAAGAACATCTTTCTGCAATTCCCTGCCATGGGCAGCGATTCCTTTCCCTAGACCAAATTACTCAAAGCCCCATCCAGCCTGGCATGGGGCATCCAAGAACTTCTCTGGGCAAGTGTCAGCATCTCATTCCCTTGCAGTAAAGAATTTCCTCCTGGTATCTAATCTAAACCTACCATCCTTCAGCTTAAAGCCATTTCTCTTTGTCCTGTCACTGGAAAAAAATCTCTCTCCATCTTTCTTGTAGGCCCCTTTTAGGTACTGAAAGGCTGCTTTAATGCTAATTTCAAATTTAATTTGGTTTGCAGAATCCTAAAGAGGCCTTTCTTCATAAGGCTTTTTTCTTTGATAAAGACTGTTCACTGCTATCGACATGAGAATAAAAACCATTTGTAATGTAATATAATTCAGGTTATTTATTAATAGAACTGTCTGAGAAATAGAGGTGCCTTTTAATTTTTTGTTCCTTAGTACCTTTTTTAACTCGGTAAATTTAATCAATTTTCTCAAAAGACCGTCAGGAATTTCACACGATGGGATTTACCTGAGAATATAAGCTTTTCTTCTACCTCCTTCTTTACTTTCATTACAGGGTACAGGCTGTTGCTGTTTGTCTTGCATTTTGCTCTGTGCACTCTCCACAGCTCCATGACCCTGCATTTATATGTTACTGGTTCCACAGTTGCTCTATATTTTTGGGTCTCCTAGCTCCTCATTGTTATGTGAATTATGTATCAAAATAAGGTTAAGGGCCCTTTCTCAGCCTAGAAGAGTTAGTACTTTCTCCATTACAGTTTATGTAGCCTTACTACAGACTGAAGAGTTCAGGAATAGTTTCCACAGTACACCCCAGCTGCTAAGGAAAAAAAAACCTCAGGTGGCAAACCATCTTTTTCTTGCTTCTTTTACTTAGCTTTCACTGGAAAACTTTACTGCTAAAAAATTTTCCATTTCACTCTTTTAAATCAAAACAAAACAAAAGTAGGTACTTGGAGAGTTCCTGATGTTTACTGATCTATTGAAGAGACCAAAATTCACTTTACATGCAAATCTTCCCTAAACCCTCTGAGGTTAGGATAGGTGCATTTATGCACAGCCAAGAAACCAAAACAGAAATTATTTACCATATAGAGATTAAAGCAGGCTTGGGGGCAAAAATCTGGGCTAGTTTTCAGCTGGTGAAGAATCTGTTTGTAGGCCACATGGGCACCATATTTCTGAGCTGCTGCTGCATCTCTAAACTCCTAGTAAATTGTTTATAACAAATACTCACATTTTCAGCTTTGATATCTGATCTGTACTTTCCTCATGAAAAGTTAGAAGGTCAGTAAGTGTTTTGAACTGGTTCAGCTTAATTTATTGATACTTCATTTCACATTGTCAAAACATTCACAAAAAGCCCCCAAACATGCCTTTGATTGTACAGGGAGAGTAAATATACTGTAAATAACTTCCTAACCTAATTTTAAACTGCCATTTTCTGGACTTTCTAAGCAGAAAAACTCTTCATATTCAGCGCATCACCAGATCACTTCAACCTCTTTGAAAATGCATTTCAGGGGCCTTGATGGATCTCTTGCTCAACAATTGGCCTTGGGAAAGTATACACTTCATGGTAAGCCGAGTGCCACGTGCAGTAATCCGTCAGAAAGGGAGCAGCAAATGTAATGGAAGGTTGAAACAGATCATTTAGCACTGTGACATTATATGTGAATTTGGCACTATGAGAGAGATTTTTGTCATGCATATGGTTGATGTTGATCCGAGGTTATGAATGTGACTGGCTGTATCCCCAGTGTCTGAAGAGTTTTGAAGCATAACTTGACCTGGGTCTCTCTCTGCAACCTTTTAAGACCGGGCCTGATGACATCTCCTGCATAAGATGATCCCCTGAAGTGAAGCTGAACGGTTATGATGCCTTTCCAATTGTCTGCAAAGCAATTTGGGAGGAACTCGGCCTCACTTTTATTAACCCCAGAGGTCTCCCCATTTGTTTGACTTTTCCAGTCTGCATCTTTCTTCGGCTGTCCAGCTAAATTGACAAAGCACAGAGTCCTGCTCCATATAGCTTGTGTCTTTGTAGGAATCCCTTTAAAAGCTTTAGCACTTAGGAAAAATCAATAGCGCTTATGATGGCTGGCAGGTCTCCCCTCTCCTGCACGCTAAATTCTCATCAGCCCGTTATTAACTGTTGGGAAAAGACAGTAAACATTGCATTTTAAAAGCACTCGTGTGGCATTTCACTTGAATAACGTGGCCTATCCTTCCTTAATGAATTTAGTGGAACTGTGTCGTTGGTATATTTAGAAAGAGAAAGAAGAGCTGTGCAAAATGCATTGCAGGCACAGAGCCAACTGTATCTATTATACACAAATCCTCTACGTTTATTGAAGTAAAATGAGCCCATAGAAATCCTGACATTTTAAATAACACTTTTAAAATATAAATGTCTGTAAAGATAATCAATAATACTTTCCTACAAATATACTTTAAAAAAACCAAACCAAAACAAAAACCCCAGAAAGCTTTGCAAGATTAACCTGTGCAATATTGCAGAAAAGAAAAAGGGGACATAAAGGAAAGCAGTGAAAAACTGAAGAAACAATTACACAATTGAACTGCGTTAAGACAGGCATTTAGGAAACAAAACCACTGAATGCTGAAACACTTCAGCTTCAAACATCTAGTCCCCAAGTGTGGCCTTATGGTTTCTAGCCCTGTGAAGTTACTGTGTCTTGGAAAGGGACCTAGAAGAATTGGATTTGGATCATGTTCCTTGTGACAGGAACCAAAACCAAAGGGTTTTACACCGGGATGGTGAGTACGTTTACCTGCTATTCACACTTCAGAGTCTCTGCTTGTTATGTACATCTGTTGCATTCCTATACAGGTTATAAGCATTTTTTAAACAGGAAAAAAGGATGATACTTTTCTGCTGAGATAAGAGTCATCCTTTCCAAACCGGTTTGGTGCTCAGATCATGTTTTGCCAATGTGAAGGGGAAAGGTTAAAACTCACTGGGCATAAATCCAAGGCTTCTGCAAGGTGATTGCTCTGTCTTCACATGGTAGTGGAGAGGCCAGCCTGCCTCGACTGAGTTTTAAATGAAAGCTTCTGTATGAGGCCCTGTTTCAGTGAAAACACCTGTCAGAGTTACATGCATATCCTCAGAGGAGACAAGGGTGGGAAAGCCTAGTTTTATGATCCGCACTGGTCCTTTACTTGCAGCACAAGGTGATGTATAAAGCAAAAGTACACTGAAAGTCCTGTCGGTTCATACCCACAGTGACATTACACTTGATCACTTTATCAGTCATGTTGCTGCAAGATATATTCTGTGCTCTAAACCCGGTCAGTGACATGAAAAAATAACTAAAAAAAATAAAGTAAAACAAAAAATAGCCCTTTAAAACAGATTACAAATATTTACATTGGCATAAGTGAGAAATTTGAAGAAATGGCCCTCTGTATGACAGAGAAAAAACATATTGAGCAAGCCTCACAAATGATGAAGCTGTAAAGTGGAATGACACCTTTCATTTTATTTACAGCCTAGATCTAGCATATTTCCTATCAGATTGAAATATAGGGTGAGTTCTTCTGAATCTGCCTCCTGTGGAGCAACATATTTTTTTCTCTGGCTCATATTGCTTTCACAATCAACATCAGCACTCTTTTACCCTTTTTTAAACACAGAAATTAGTAGCTTTTCACACCTACTCTGCAAAACTGGGGCTTTTTTTTGGCATTTCCTATGCCAAAGAATGTAATGTGAAGCACGGCCAAGAGAATTTTGGGCTTATAAATACAAGAGGTTGTGATCTTTCTCTGTTCAGTCACCTTTGCTGTCCTACAGAGAAGATGACTTCACGTTGACTTCAGTAGCTTTAGGATCTGTCTCTAGTTTGATCACATCATCACATTTCTTCCTACAGACTACATAAAGTATATCACCTCATGTCAATTTTCATCCATTCCACACTCCCTTCTGAAGTACCCACATTGTTCTCTTTCATTGCTCCAAGGTGTCACATGGGTCTCTGGCATTCCTGACCATCTCAGTTTCAATTTCAGATCATCACAGCAGTACCTTAATAAGAACACAGTGACTTCTTCTTCTTCTTTATAGAGTTATTTGAATTGTAAGCATTCTAGACAAATCTCTCCTGTGACAGAATACAAATATGCTAAAGTTTCTGAACCTGTATAATAAATACAACCACTCAGATAGTAAGACACGATTGGAGATCAGGGAAGGCCTGACTTTAATCAGTGTTATTCAATAGCCATAGTCTCCTAAGGATTATTGTTGTAACTTAGATGAAAAAAAAAAAAAAAATTAATATACAAAGCAGCACTTTTGGGGGAGAATTATACCTTAAAAAATAAATAAAGTCCATTACAATATCTTAAACCATAGTACACTGTGACCAATTAAGACAAAGAAATCTATCAGACAGATGCAGATGTTTTTCTTTAGATATCAAATTCCCAGTATATGCTTAAAAACCTTGATCTGTTGTAGTCATTTTGATACTTTCTTTTGATATCAAAAAGACTTCACTTTTCATCCCAGAAGTAAACCTTGTGTATGTTAAACAAGAAAAGGATAGACACCTTTCAAACTTTACATGAAAATTTCACTGTTTATGAACAGAGTTTTATTACTTCTATCTTTAAATTGTAAGCATAGTCCTCCTAACTGAAAAAGCCTCTCTTTTTCCAAGAGGTATTTGGAAAGTCTAACTTGCCTGAAATCAGACTACATAACTGAGCCAACTTGTTCTTGCTCTGTATCACCACATTGTATTTATGTCATCCAACTACATTTATTTTTTATCCTTCTTTAACTTTTAGTATTTTAGGGACTATTATAAGCTAAAAATGTCTTCAAAATTCATCTTCTACACGTACAAGAATCATAATTGTTCTGTCAGTGTACCATGAAAAGACCTTTTTTATGATCTATAAATAAATATCTCTCCAGATAGTAAACTATTCATCCCTCTTCAAACAGTTTCTCCAAATTAACTTTAAATCAAAACACAGGATAGGTTTATTTTGCTCAGACCCGTACCCAGTATCCATACAAACACACAATTTCACATGATGAGTAGTCTTTGTTTAAAAGAAACTGAAGTACAAAGCTGAGGCATAACAGCAAAGATGTTTGAGGATAATTGGCCGGTGTCCAGCGATATCAACATGTCCTTCATAGTTTTATGAGAGTAATACTGAAAAAATAAGAACTTGGAAAAACAATAATGGGTTGCTTTTTCAAATATAACATAAATTTCTCTGTTTTGATTGCGTTCAGAGCATCTATAGGTTAAAGTGAAAGACTGTCTGTTTAAATTTTGTGCAAACTCACAGACTGATTTCAAAAAAGATTACTTTAAATCTGACAGGAGGACAGTAGGGTAGCCAATGAGTCACTGGATAACATCACAAACTGTCACACAGGAGAGAGCGGATAAGCCACGAATTGCTTTCCTTGATGTTGTGGTATAATACAAACATTTTACAAAGTATCTCACAGTCATACTGAAACAAGCTGTTTTCCAGTATAGAAGGTGTGAATTCTCAAAACAGCTTTCCAGCAGGTTGTTTTGTATGCAATTTCATACTGCACTGTAGGAACACCAACTTATCTCTCAGTGATGGACACTGAATTTCCTTTACAAATGCTCAGGTTAAACGGCAGTTACTAGTCTTTGTTCATCCACAGATCCTCTGATCAGATAAAGGGCTAACCAAAAAAAAACCCACACAAAACCAATCAAAACAGAAACAGGAAAACCTCCAAACAAACACACAGCAGACAGAGAAACCAAATCCACTGGGAAAACCTTGTTTGTCATCATCTGCCATAGTTCTGCCCACTCTGATGGGTAATCATTTTGCACAGTTTTTCAAGCCTATCTTTGCCCTGTGGGAGAGATGACAGTGCTTTTCATCCAGTCTCCAAACCAGGAAAAATTGTGGTCGAATATTCACAACTGCCAACTTCAAAGCAATTTTTCCATGGCAACCATACCTCAAAAGCCCGGAGTTGCAGAACTTGCCAATTAGCAACTCCAAAGGGGGCCATTAGCTCCTTCAAAAACATAACGGACACTGTTTTTAATCACCATTTGTTTTCAGCCTTACAGCAAGCACTCCATGAACGCCAACCATGCAAGTGGAAGGCTGACTACTTAAAAAGAAGTTGATGTTGCATGAAAAGAACAACACACGTCAAGCTACATTTTTTTAATAAAGAACAATTATCCTCAGTAAATCATCACTTCTAATTTATTGTTGTTTAATTAAAGCAAGTCTTATTTTCTTATTATTGCCAGTGGTAAACCATGCATAGCAGCCACAGAATTTGCTTTCAGTAGGAGTCCTTAGTTATACTGCTGCTTGAGAATGAGCAAGTGCCATAAAGCAAGGAGTATCTGCATAAATATGCACCTGTAGAATGGACTGCCTACCTGACTAAGGCTTCTGTTCATAAAGAGAAGTCATATTGAAGAAAATAAAAATATAAGATGGGGAAAATAGAGAAATCAGGAATTTAACTCCTTTAGATCATAAAATCTTTGACTCTATTGAAGTCTATGGAAAGTTGTGTCATTATTAGCCATGAAGATTAGATTTATATTTATTTAAGATTTTCCTAGATATAAAAAGTAAACCCTAAACCTTTTTAATTAAAAAAGGAAACCCTGTCCTATATTTTCATTAGCTTTTTAAAAGTAATTATTTCTTTATTCACATAAATGGTGTGCCATGTCCTTTAGAGGCCACATATATTTCCTCAAAAGCAGCAAGAAAATCATGAACTTTACCCATTCATTTTAAAAAAGATGTCATTTTTGAAGACCAATTATACTCATTACCACTTGCACTGTATCACTGCTAACTAATTCATCACTTACCATTCTGTCATAAAACCCCAGTTACCCAGATCATCTCATGTTGCTGGCAGTGTTCACCTCACTTTGACATCTGGTGCATCTGAGAATAGCTGTGCAAATTTTGAACATGTAACCAACTTGGGGACCTCTCCATGCAGCAGAGGGGCATTTTCTTTTACATAAAATCGGGATCATTTTGGAAGAAATGAGGCACAGAGGATGTTGAAGGAAACTCTCCTTAATGCCGGTTCATAAGCTGGCTGCTGGCTGGTTGTCACTCTCAGAAGCCACTACGTGGTCAGGGCACTGCAGGCTGTGACATTCCACAGTGCCTTTGTGCTATTTCTGACCCATGAGCCTGCATAAAGTAGCTCAGACTCCTTGTCAAAACCATAAGAGACAGCAGGACCAACTGAGCCAACCCCTGAATCAGAGTATGAGTTTTGATGAGGTCAGGGGAGCAATGGGAGCAAAACAAGATCACATTTTAGCAATTTAAAGATGATTTTCACACGTATATTTTCTTCTGTCCAGTAAAACCCTAAGGAACTCAGAGCTGGTTTGTCCAAAACGGTGCTAATTGAAGTTTCTGGCACTCCTATTTGAATAATTCCAGTCTCTTAAATTGTGGTTCTGCAATACTGAGGACCAAACCCAAATAAATAATGCCTCTTTCCTTATCATCTCTAAGTAAGAGAGGAAGTTTCATTATGAGCACCTCTAAGATGTTATTATGTTTGCATATGCTTGTTCAGGTCCATATTAAAATCATCTACGTGCTCATTGCTTACACACACACACACAGAGGCACAAAAGGAAGTCAGTGAAATTTCATGGCATTTCAGTGGGATAGACAATGCAAATTTTCTTATTTTTTCCTTACTAGCATTTCACTGTCAGCTGCTTAGCTTTATAGAAGAAGAGATATTATTTCTAGTCCAGATCATGTTATTTTTTTAAATTTATTTCCTATAAGCAAAGCCTGATGATGTGCCCTTTCTCTGAAGCTGACATCTAGTGCTGGAGACATCAGCCTCAACGAACTTCTTAAGGCATGTGAGCTAGTCACTCTGCGAGAAGATTAAAGAAATGATCAATAAGAGAGAAGAAATAGATCAATTATGTTTTTCTCTTCACTTCTTCTCTCTCCTCATATTTGGTTTTTTTTTTTTTTTGCAAGTCCTCTCTTTGAAAGACTGGGTTGAAAAAGATGCAGTAATGAAATTTTTAAACAAAGAAAATACTATGTCATCTTCTGTTTGACACATACAAGATGTTTTTAAAAGTAGCAGTCATGAAAAAACCAAACAACTCCTTGCAAAACTAACAATGCAAAATTAATAAAAGATAATATCTTTCTGTTGTGTTTTTTTTTTTTCTTTGCACTACATGAAAATCCACAGCAGAGGTATTTTCCCAAAGGTATGCTGCTGACATAACCAGTGATGGTTATGGATGCCTTCTGAGCACAGGTCTGTGTTGCCTTTGTAGGTCTGTTTTATACATGATGTTGTTTCTCCTCTACTCTGGGTGTCCCTCATATCCCATGGGAGCTCCGAGCACCAGTCCTGAGGAGCTGTGCACCAGCTACTGCAGAGACTGACAATATGTAGGTAGGTAAGAGGAAATCTTCATTTGCCACATCACCATTCTCTGCTGATAACGTTTGTGCTCCAGACCCAACCTTATCTTCCCTCCACTATGATATGGCCGAAACAGAGAGAGAAAACAAATATTTTGAGGGTTGTCATTTTGCCAAATGTACCCCCCCCCTCCAAAAAAACTTGGATCAGACTATTAACATTGTTATGTCAACACAGATAGGCATAGCCACATGTGGGCCTTTTGCAGCTGTTCCTAGGAAACCAGCTCCTGCCTTGAAGATCTTTGTCAACGCTCCACTATGAAGCTGAACCTTGACTAATGTGCCCTAACAGATTCAAGGTGCTTTTCCACTAAACATTTAAAGATTTGCTGGAGCAGGACTAACAGTTAAAGGTGTGAAGCATCTTGAAGGAATGCCCTAGGTCCAATCTCAAGCATCTCCCTGTGCTTCCTTTCACAATGGCTGTTCAAGTCTTTTGTATAAACTGGAAGAGTTTCCCTATTGACATGGGAGTACATCTTGCTTGGTGGGATCTATAATCTGGTCCCAGCTGAAACACTTACCTATTACTCATACAGCCTTGGTAAAGGTAATTAAAATCCACTGGAAACCTCTCACATGGTCTTTCTATCATCACACTCATTACTCTATCTAGAGAATATTCTTTCCATACCTGTGATGTTACACAGCACTACTGCTTAGCATCTATGACCCCTAGTTTTTTTTAAAGGCAACTAAACAGAAAATAAATTAGCATGGTCCTATTCTGTAATTTTACCAAGACAAATGTATCCAAAGTCTCATGTCCTAGCCCTCTAGTCCCAAGGCATATATAACAATCATTTGCCTTCACAGCATTACAGTTTTCCCTTTTCCTGTTCCTAAGAAATGAGTACATACGTGTTATATTTAGCAGTGTACTGTCTTCTATTTGTGCCATTACACCTTATTTCTTTTAACACGAGCTTCATTTATAGGATGACTTTATAGCAGATGTATCAAGAGCCAAATATTTCTAAAGCATTCGCATCACTCATGTGAATTCCTTTACTATGAATCAATATCAGAATCAATCCCAGGCCATTTTGAGCTCACTCACATTCTTTTATTTCCCTTCAGACACAGTGCCAATAGTTCTATTAACTTTCTTGCATGAGCCGTGTGAATTGACTATCACATTCAGCGCCTCCTGCACCAAAAAGCTGAGCTTCAATGCCACAGTGTCACTATGTCAGAAATACCCTTGCTAGCAGCATTGTTACACAACACAATTAGGACAACAACATTACCTGTAGCTGTATCCTTGACCTGTGGTCTCCCAGAACAGTTTTTATCGGTGGTTTGGTTTTTTGTTGTTTGTTTGGTTTTTTTTCCCTGTCTTGCTTCTTTCTCCCCTTTCTCTTGTGCCATTCACACTGCAAAGCTGACACAGGTGAGACCCTCCGTGGTGCTCTTCTAAGAGGCCCCAAAAGCTGAGGCTCATGCCAAGCCATGAGCCCATCACAGGAATTTAGAGCATATGAGCACCATGTTCAGGTTCTTGGAGCGAGGAAAGATGAAATGTCTTCAGGCTGTTAAGGGCTCCCAGGCTCCAGTTTACAGACAGTGTACATCAAAGTCACACCTTCCTTCCTTGGCAGCCTTAAAAGGAACTTTTAGCCTGGGGACCGTAGCTTTAAACTATCCATTTTCTGTTGTTCTGGTCTTTTAGCATTTCAGACTCAAATTTTCATGTATCACGTATGAGGATATAGTTGGGTTCATGTTCACATTCAGAATGCTCTGAAACATCCTAAAAGCTTTCTCTCTTCAGTTCTTTCCTCGCCTCCCCTCTAAATTCTAGTCTTTGGTTGCAACTCCATGCCTTCATTCCTTTCATGAAACAAAGGGGGACTTCTAACTTGCAAATCATCTGTCACTCAGTTCCTTTCTTAAAATTGTGCCTTCACAAAGCCTTTATACATAAAATCACTCTCTGTGCTACTGCAGTCTCTTCAACTTCCCTTGGAACTGATGTCTCTTTTTAAAATTGATTTCCTATGGAGGTGTTGTTTGGGGGGTTTTTTTTGGTTTTTTTTTTTTTTTTTTTTTGGTAATTACATTTTTGACTTTTCAATGCCACACAGTTGTGTCTTGTCAGTATTCTTAATCACTCCTTACACACACATAATCCTCTAGGTACTGACAGGTTGCTAAACCTCTCTTTTAGGACTGTAACTTTTGAAAGAGACAGGTATTTAAATAATTTATTTCAGTTGTTTCCCCTTTTAGCATAGCCATTATTCACTCAGTTACATCTGTATATAACTGCAAAGGGCTATAACAAATGTTTGGGTTTTTTTTAAAGTGTGTAATGTTTTTGTCTCACTGATCTACGTTATCTGTACTACATATATCTCACTTCTTCTATGTGATGTAGATAAAAATGCGAAAAATGCATGCAGTGTCAGTAATAATAAACTCAGCTCCTCAGGGTAAAGAGCATCCTACATCCCTCACACCTGGAGGATACACTAGTAGACCATTGCCTAAACTATTCAAACCATCAGTGTTGAAGAATAAACTGAATTTTCCTAGTTCTCTAATTTTTTTGAACACATTATCTATTTTTTATAACATTGCTATCATTTAAACACATATTTTTCAAAGACCAGCAGGGCATTCAAAGTTAAAAGTCTTTCTTCTTCATCATTTGTCACACATTATCCCAGCACTTGTAATTTCACACACCTTAATCGCACACCTTAAAGCAAAAATTCCATCTTCCCTCTGACAGAGCTCATTATCAACTGCTTTCTGATAGCCTCATACACTGCTACAGTCAATGCTCCCTCTTGGAACCATATCAATTGAACAAGATCAGAAAATCCTACATAAAAATTATTATGTGCAGCTGTGAAAAAATATACTTATTTCCAAGTAAATGTTCTAACATAGATTTATAAGGGGCCTGCTTTGACTTTTATTAATTAATGACATTTTTCTGTTGTCATTATCTACCATGAATAGACAAGAAATACGTAAGTATATTTCTGACACATTATACCATTCCTATCAGTGAATAAAAATATATATATATATGACAACAGCACCACAATATACACAAGGGCTACTAAAGAAAATGTCACTGAAGCTGCCTAAATTAAAATTGGAAGAAATAGAAATGGGATTTGGATTAACTGAAATATATTCATATCCTTACATGATATGGAAAAGCCAAAGGTAGCCCAGCACATGAAAATTATCTCGTATTTCTACAGGATTATTGCAGCATTTTGCTGCTGCTTTTTCCATGCCTAATTTGTATACTATTCCAAGCATCTAAGCATTTCTGGAGTGGATTCTCTACTGATTTTCTGTCTAAAAATGTCACAAAGATTTTACAGAAAATTAAAATTTCATCACATACCCTTCCCTATCTTTGGTAGCATTAACAGCACTGCATCATTACTACAGATGAAAAGTCCAGATAAAGAGAAAATATGAAATTTGGAGAAAACACAGGCTAAGCTATATTTTTAAGTTTATTGTGAGAATGGTACTAAAACCCAAATAGCCATGTTGGTTGTACCACCTTGACTGTCATAGCTTACCCCCTCCCCTAGCTAGGATTTCATGGGTGCAAAGCAGAATTACTTTAGTTACTTTCGTTCCAGTACGAATGGATGAATCCAGGAGGAGGAATTGAGTCTATTTGGAAGAACTTCTCCAGAATTCTATAGAACCATAGAATATTTTAGGTTTCAGGGAGCCTTTGACCATGAAATCCTCCCTCATGGTTACAAAGGTGAGGACACATACAGGTGGTGGAATGTGAATCAGAACAGTGAGATGCTCTGGTATTACACAGCTCTCCCTGAGAGTCCAGCTGTGAAAATATTACACAGTTAGAACAGGTCTGCTGGAGGTGTGGAAAATAGGAATTTTTTAGCCAACATCTTTTGAGGAAAAAAAAAATACAAAAAAGAATGTGGCACTACTCATTCAGTCGACACCTGGTGCATACTGTTGTACTGCTGGCTTGATTTGCCACTACAGGCTGAAAAATTCATCAGTCATCTTCCAGAGATATCACATCAGTTTTAACTTTGATTGTGACAGCTTAGTTTTAGTTTGCAAAGATGACGACCTCCTTTCACATTTTTCCTGACTATTTTTTTAGACTGATGTAGAATCAGTTTCTTTCACTGGTCAGAACAAGGAAAAGTGAAATGACACTTTAAAAATAAAAAAAAAATATTCTCTTCCAGGTTTTACTTCATCCTTTGTCTAAAAATGCAAAAGAATATCAATTTAAATATATATCACAGAATCACAGAACATGTGGAGTTGGAAGGGACCCACAAGGACAACTCCTGGCCATGTACAGGACCATCCCCAAGAGTGACCATGAGCCTGAGAGTGTCATCCAAACACTTCTTGAACTCTGTCAGGTTTGGTGCTGAGAGCACTTCCCTGGGGAGCCTGTTCCAGTGCCCAACCACCCTCTAGGTGAAGAATCCTTTTCTAAATCCAACTTAAACCTGCCCTGACACAACTTCAGGCCATTACCTGGAGTTCTGTCACTGGTTCCCACAGAGCAGAGATCAGTGCCTGCGCCTCAGGAGGAAGTTTTAACTGCAGTGAGGTCTCCCCTCAGTCTCCTCTCTGGGCTGAACAGACCAAGTGCCCTCAGGATTCCTCCTATGGCTTCCCCTCAAGGCCCTTGACCATCTCTGTTGCCCTCCTTTGGACACTCTCTAATGGCTTAATATATTTCTTATATTGTGATGACCAAAACTGCACATGATATTCAAGGTGAGGACACAGCAGTGCAGAGCAGAGCAGGACAATCCCTTCTCTCGACCGATTGGCATGTACATTTATTCTTTGACCTTTACAGTTTTCACAGAATATTCTCAGTTGGGAGGGACCCCCAAGGATCATCAAGTGCAGCTCCTAAGTGAATGGCCTGTACTGGGATCAAACCCACAACCTTGATGCTATTAGCACCATGCTCTAACCAACTGAGCGAAAATCTTCCTCTCTCAGTGATCCTGAATCCCTAACTTAACTTTTCTTCCATGCCTATAGATGTTCCTGACCATTGAAGGATTGTGGACAGCACAGGACAGTTTGTCTGTGTAGAAGATCTCTCTGATTCATGTGATTCCCTACCCCTACACATTTGTGCATATTAATATCTAGGGGGCACAGTGTTTAGTGAGAAGATGAGGCTGTGGAACTACTGAGAACCCAGAGCCTTCCAAGATTCTTTTTATGAAGTGGAAACAGGATTTATGTATATTCACCTACCTCTTCCTGACATGAGACTGACTTTCCACAGCCTCCAGAATTCCTTGTAAGCAGGGGATAGTAATAGAGGGAGCTTTTGGGGAAAAAAAAAAAAAAAGAAATAAAGCTTGCTCTAAAGAAATTAACTCATTCTTTCTTTTTAAACCCCTAAATATTAGGTCTAATCTTTTGCTGCGTGATTTTTTTGTTTTGTTTTGTTTTCTAAACCTTAATGGAATTACGTAGACTAATTTAAAAAGGAAGAAACAAAGAGCTAAAATAAGGGATAATCAGGAAGGTGTATCATCACAAAGAAAGAAAAGATTAACACAACCCACAGAGCTATTATCTAGGAAGATCTTTTCTATTTGAAAGATTATGAACTATACAATGTACAACATTTGTTAGGAATCAGCTCAATGTTTTGTTTTATTTTTTTCCATACTGTTCTCACTGCTGTGGTGGGGAACCACCCGCCCTTATTTTCCCCACACTCAGTGTTATGCCCTGCTGATGAAACTGCACTCGGTAGAAACACATTTTGTCCTGCGTTTGCTATTCCTCTTGGAAATCTCCTGCACCTGCAGGCAGGGGTATTCACAAGCGCAAGGCATCTCTTTCCCTGACACGTGCTGAAGCCGAAGAATGTATAATAAAAAGCGTTTGTATTCTGCTTACGACAGAGAGTCCCTGGGAGTGACCTTCAAAAGGTGCAAACATGTAACTCGCTGGTATTACACGGCTCCCCTGGGACCGCGCTGCCCCGGCTGCCGAGCTTCCCGCAGCGCTCACAAAGCTGCTTCGCTGCAAACTGCAGCCTGGCTGGAACTCGGCTCTGGAGACTCACAGCCCACTCCCCGGAAAGCCTAATGGTCACCCTGCAAACCTCATGGGATGTAGCTTAAGGGTTACTCTGCACTGAAGTGTTACCGTGGTACTTGCTGGTTTCTTTCTGCCCCCAGAAAGAGTCTGAATCACCTAAAAGTGCTGAGGATCACTGAGACTCAAGCTCTTCGTGCTGTGAGATCTGCATTTTTTTGTAGGGCTAACAGAGAAAACCCTTTCATGGAACAAAGCTTGACCTGGGCAGCTATCAGTGAGCTCTCACTTTACCGAGGATCTGGCTGCATCCTGCAGTGATGCCAGTGCATAGAGAAGTCTCTGGGGTAGTTCACTCTGCGTTATTTGGCCTGTAGATGGTTACATTACAGTGCCTTTATCTATCTTATCCTAAAACCATCAAGACTTTACCTTGTAAAATGCACTTAACATTTCCTAGAGATTCCTTAGATTGGGTAAGTCAGCAGGATGATTTTGTTAATGTAACATTCTACCTGTGTAACACCAATTTTTGCATAACAATAGTTATTTTAGAGGGAGACATTTATTTACTTTGTGTATATAAGAGTATTTTTAGGATAGAGTACAAATGCTTCGATCCATTTTCTTTTGGAATGCAAACTTACTGAATATACTTAATTTATTAATGATGCTACAACTGTGCAGACGGGTCTACTAAACTGAAACAGATGGAACCAACAGATTTAATATAACTGGCACTATCAGACTTGCTTGTTCAAAATGAATTAACAAATAAAGGCAAATCCTTCATTTAATTTTCCAACGTTTCACTTCCTATCTTATATAATTAAGTCTTTTGGGGGCCAGTGTGGTGGTGGGAGACAAGTAAAAAATCCATAACTCAGCTGTGGTTACATTGCCAACAGCAGTATTTTCAGTAGCACAGACTAAGTGCGTGAAAAGAAAACACTTTTGCTTGGTACCTCAGAGAGAAAGATAACTATTTCAGGACATATACTTTCTGCCTTATGAGAGAAAATAGAACATTACCAATTATTTTTGAAGTATACCTGACTGGAGGAATGGGCACAGACAACACAGATGCCCGAGATACCACCAGTTTCCTGGTGTTCTGAACCCCAGCAGTTCAGCCTTGCTTGGTAGTGAAACTGGCTTTTTGATTTTGGAGAACTGAGCAAGTAGCTTCACACAAACCATGTAGTGCTCAGTGCTAGTGCTGTGCTCTGTATTCTGACAGACTTAGAGAGACAAAAGTCTAGTTATAACTTTGAAGACTGAAATTTGCTTCAGAAATCTTCAGCCACACAGAATAAACTATAATATATCTCCCCATATAACTATAATAGTGTGCAATAGGTCCAAGAGAAGAAGAGACAGCACAGAATACAGTACAAGAACAGATTTTTTTAGTTGTATGCACTTAAAAGATCCAGGATACAAAGCGAGAAGCAAAATCTGAGCAGAAGAAAATTGTTTTGAGAAGCCCCAGGGTTCAGAATAGGGCTGTGAAAGACAACAACTGAAACCTCATTTCAAATATGTGCAGATACAGAAAAGGGGCTGGCCAGGGTCTCGCTGAAATAGAAGAAAGAGAAAGAAAAAAAAAAATCACAGAAAGAACATTTCCAAATGCAGATTTAGGAGTTTCAGCACTGCCCACATTTTGAAGAAAAAAAAGAGTCACAAGGAGATTTACACAAAGGCCAGGATGTCCTTAGGGAAATCTCAGTGAAGGAAAACCATGGCACCTGGCAGTGAAGCTTATTCTGCATATTAAATGAGGTCATGAAAAGCAGTTTTTTCCAGAGATCAAAGCCTCTCTGGAGAACTCAAGAAAAGACATCCAAATGAGGGAGCAGAAGTACTGTCCAGACTAACTAAAATGTTAAAAGGACTGTTCCACAGTAGAGGTCAGATGTTCTGTAGGTGAAAACAAAAGAAATGTCCTGGGACAATTATTAGCAGGAGCACATTCATCTTTGTAGATATTAATAGTGATGAACAGAAGTTTCCAACTCACCTCAGCCTTAAAGGTAGGTGATAAAAGCATTGAAATACCCTAATCTTCACTGGCACAATCAGAGATTGTATAGTGTGGCAAATAAATTAAAAAAAAAAAAATCCAACAACTCAAAAGTCTTCTGCTTAGTTGATGAGACAGAACATGTGCCCTGTGAATGGCACTTTTCTTCAGATAGGCTTTCTTAATTGGATATGGGTGTATATAAGAGTATTCTTATTTTATTTATATATTTGTGTGTGTGTGTGTAAGTGGGTGTATACATGTTTATGTGTGAATGCTTTTTTTGGAAATCAGTCTACTGAACTGGTTACAGAAAGACAAGTACATGCAGCCACAAGCAGACCTTTTATTTCTAAGCTTTGAAGTGTACTGTACATACTCAGTGTTTCAGGACAGTGAAGGCATAACTTATGTAAATAGAAAAATCAAAGTATTTAGAATAATAGTAGGAAAGCAGAAGATAACTCGAAGAATGAAAGTGTGAGCATAGTGCAGAACTGATTTTTTTACCAATATTTATGTTTTTAAAGAAGCTAATGAGAAAAGGTCCTAGATTGTGTATTTAGGTGTTGAAATATAATTAAAATTTTGATAAATATTCATCACATCCCTCAAAAAGTTGAGATGGTGACTAGTTTTGTCAACTGAACAGTTATAATTTAAAAAGTCTGCAGGCATCCTGTCTGTGCTCTTTCCTGTTTCTTTACAACATTTAAAGTGATTTGCAGCGTTGATGAAGTTAGATATACCTATGATTCTGAGGATAACAGGGATTTTTTTTTTCATGCTGCCTGTAGAATAGGAAACTCTCTTTATCACCTTTTGCCTTAGTTTAAATTAGTAAATAAATCACTGTTTGTTTTGAATCTTACCTTCATAAAACTTTAGTTGAATAATTAAAAAAATAGTGTGACTAATGAGACCAGACCTCATTAGTGGTAAGACCACCACTCTAAATGATGGCAACCTAAATAATGGCTGCAGCATAAAGACTCAAATCTGTAAGAAGGATATTCTTGCAGCCTTCACTCTTTCTGAGGAATTGCTCATCATCTCCGTTTTATTCAAGAAGAAAATTGAAACAGAGAGTCCAAGCCACCTTTCAGAACAGACTTAAGCAGTAAGCTAGATGAATACTGCTTTCTCAGGAATTTAACAGAGGTATTCTCTGGCAGGGTTCCAAACACATGTTTTCTGTCACTCTGTCGGACTAGAAAACTGAGAGACTCCTGCATAGCCAGGACCAGAAAGAAGAGAGGAGTAAAAAAGGAATGAAGCCATAAGGACAAGTCAGGACAGCACCTAGACTGCATAGTGTGGTTTGGAGCAGATTTAACTGCCTGAAATTAAAAGCATCTTCCTGCAAGAGATTTCCTCACAGCTGAGCAGGGTGGCTCTGCAGCTGGAGTTACTCTCGGCAGCACATGAATTGTGCAGTGAAGGAAATATCCAAGCCCCTCCAACATGAACTAATTCTCACTGCTTGCTTTCAGCTCATAGCAGTGACATTCAAGATGTTCTAGATATTCCTGATCAAACCACTGACACCTCACTCCGTGTGAGCTTATCTTTATTAACGAGTGATGTGTGCACAACACCAGCCAGTCGTGGCACTGTCCTGGGAGAAACTGATTTCAACAGCATAGAATATAATTACATTCTGATTGACACAGGAGGCAGCTATTCCTGTTACAAGCGACTAGTTATCTCTGCCTGTATCCCATGGAGACATCCATGGTGGAAGGGCTCTTTTTCTGACAGTGTTTCATACTCTCAGATTGAGAGGAGGACACATCAAGTTTTCAAATAATCCTAGAAACATGCAGCATGTGTGCTCCTTATAAGAACTGCTACAGAAGCAACACCCTTTTGCATTCCTTAGGATGTTTTATTTATGAATTGTTTGTGCTCACACAGACTTAATAGCTAGAAAAAGTATGTAAGTTATAGACACTGTGCTAATGGTGTTGGATCGTAGTTTTAATTAAGAAAACATTATATCCAAAACACTGCAAAACTATTTTTCTTCTTTCAATAAAAAAATTAATAAACCCTAATATTTTTAGTAAGGTTTGGGGTTTTTTTTAATGTCTTGGATCAGAGTATGAAAAGAAATCAAAAAAGCTTCACTTTCTCCATGTTTCACCCAAATAAGAATGTAGTTGTTGGAATAGGTGCTAAGAAATTTGAACAAGTCATGACCAGCTCTGGAAACAATACCATGTGATCATAGCTATTTGAATTATGTTTAGTTTAATCATGCTTTCTTTCCCTTAATGTTGTGTTTTTCAAAGTAATGATAGAGCTGACAATTGATTGCCTACAAAGTTCGTTGGTTTAGCCATTAACAGACACAACCTGTGAGCTCCCAGTACTGAGAAGTCTCTAGGATGATGTGTGCATATCTCCTGCCAACCTAAGTAACATAAGAGAGGGAAAGAGAGGATAGCATGACGTAGAGATACACAGTTTAGCCCAGGAAAGTTAGTCTATTATTGATTTCCTGAGAAATAAGCCACATTTATGCAATGGAAATTGCAGAATAAAGAGTGAAAAACTTAATGTCACACTTACAGTCTTGACTATTAAATCAAGTGAGGGGTTCATTACTTTCAAAATTATTTTATCCATCTTCTCACTTGTGTTTTTTGCAGAGAAAAACCAAGACTTCAGTTCATGTCCTCTGCTTCCACAAGCAAAAGATCAGGTGGCAAAGCTGAATGTTCTGATTTAGTACATCTGAAAGACTCCTTTATAATAGCACCTGATAATAACTGAGCAAGTTATTAATTATAAACTTTTGCTATCTTGCTAAATGTACCATAAGCACTTATGTTGAAGATCTAGTTTTACACCAAATTATGTTATAGATGTATTAAGCTCTTGCAGCCAGTATTTTCTATCTGGCTTTTTTGTTCTTTCTTCAGAGCATAAGTGTAATTACTTGAATGGTTTAATATAATTGCATCCTGAATGTATAATATCAGGCTTCATTCATACTTCTGTAGCTCCTGGCATCATCTTAATTAAATTAATAAGACAAGCAGAGATATTATTCCATAGTAAATACCCAATATAATAGTTTCCTAGTAGTGGAAATCACACATTCTTTTTAAAACAATAGTTCCATTACTCTAAAGAACATCAGTTTAGGCCTCTGATATACTCTTTACACATTTTGACCAGAAGTGATTATCCAGTTAGTGCACTGTATACGATAGCACTTACTATGTTTCCCACATACAATAAGAGCATAATTTTCAAAACTAGATAATCCACATGTTCAAAGTCCCACTAAAGCTGTGAGAGAGTAAGTTAAAAGAGGTAGATTAAATAGCCTGGGCAGCTGTTGCTGTTGGACCAAGAATTCCTCTTTCCACATGAATGGCTTCAGCACAGACTCTGGAGACATGTATCTCTCTCTGTCTCTCCAGGAAATTTTCTACTTCATCTGACCTATTTAAATCATAAGTTAGTTTATGACTAAACACATTAATCTTTTTTATTTTTTCCTATAAAAATGCTTTGTAAAAAAATGGAACAAAATCAAGAGGAAAGCTAAAGAGTGGGACTTTGCAATGCCTAATAGCCTGACTACCAATAGGCTTTGATGAAAGCAATGGATTCAAAACTCGTCAAGTAGGGGAATAAATTGAACAAGGTATTCCAGACTTAGGATGAGCAAATGAAATAGAATTCAGAATTCCCTTTGCCTGCATTTTATGTCAAAGTTGAAAATAACACCAAAATAATTACTTTCAAAACCAAAAACCACCCCAACTTTGAATTTAAGTTAGAGCAAAAATACCACTGTTTTGAGTTAGAGTAAAAATCGGTTGAGATTAGAGTGCTAATTTCAACTGATTTTCTCTTTTATACTGTTGGGAAAGCTCTCCCCAACAGCTACTTCAAGAGATTTAAGTATGATCATACAGTGTCACCCTGTGATGTCCTCCATGAATAGTGTGTGTAGCACAGCAAGAGAGATATTTTTAGCTTTATGATATGGATTCTGGACTTTGTATAACTAAAATCCTAATGTTCAAATAATACTCGTTTTATGTATATAAGTGTCCCATTCTGAAGATGCATTGTGTTGCAATTCAGAGTGAAACAACCACTTTACATCTGTTCTACAGTTGAATGTTCAATTTCTTTATTGTAGCAGCACTTTAATGCAGGGGTTTTTTCCTCATATATAAGTTGGTATGCATATAATTATGCACATGAGCTTGTAGGTGTGTTTTTGTAAGCTCTGTTGGTTATTTTCATGTCAGGATAACTCACCTGGGCAGTCATGGCTTCTGGAAGGGGGTTACTAATAGACATCAGGATCACAGTTCAGTCTGCATTGCTAAAGTTACTTTTTCACAGGTAGTAGCTTCTGCTAAGGCAAGATAAATGTTCCTGATAGCAGCCCCAGTGATGACACCTGGTGTCTTATTAAACAAATGCAGTGAAAACTAACTCTTCAAGCCTTACTAATGAGTGTATAAATCTCATTAATACGTCCAGTCAGCCTCATGCAAAACCTAATTTATATGTTTATTCATAAGTCTTAGCCACTGTATTTATATATTTCTTCTATAGTTATCAATAAATGCAGAGACTCAGGACAATCTTTGGTTTGTATCAAACCACAAATTAAGTCTAAAGTGGAAATAAAATTAGCAGGTATAATATTATGGAATGGATCAAATTCTTTACTGACTAACACCTGACATTCACATCTCCAGGAGCAGGAGCAGTGGGTTTATAACACCCTTTCATACACAAAGCATAATCTGCAGTTATAGTCTGTCAGTTCACTTCAACTTTCAGGATATTATCACAAAGATTTATCATTCTTCTTGCAAACATGTTATCTGCAAGTTAGTGTGGCTTTTTCAACAGCCTATCCATGGCAGGTAACAAAATTATTTGCCAGTCCACTGTCACAAAGGATATAAATAAAAGGACATGCAAACAGTGTTCATTTTACCCATGAGAAATGGTCTTTGAAGCAGACAGGCAAAGCAATGAATATTATTAAGGAATATGGTTCAACAAGTGGCTGTGGTAGATTATTTACCCACAAAAGCCGTGAGTTACAGTGTCCTCCATGTCAGCAAACATTTACTATGGACTTAACATGACCCAGGCATAGCAAGCAGGATTTATTCTGCCGTTTCTCCTCAGTAACTGTGATTAATTGTGCTCACATTTGAACAGAAACTGAAATTTTGCTGAATCTTGCCTAATTTTAGCTCAGAACTACCTGCACTTCTTCTAATTCATTCTCTCCTATTCTCTTTTTTTCATAATTTTTAGATAAACAATCATGTTAAGACCACTAAAGAAAGAATCTTTTAAAAAATCACATCATTAAGACTATTCAGGTATTCATGAAGTACTGAAATATGGATAATGACTTGAGCATGTCAGTAAAATGATCATCTGTCCCCAATTAATATTGATGCATTGCCATTGTGAAGGCTTTAATGATCACATTACTAGGAAATTATTGCTGCTCATATAATTTGTCCTTATAATCATGTATTTATCATAGATACAAAAGACAAGTTCCCCAGGAGGACTATTAAAGCCCATATTCTGATGATTCTTAATTGGTAGAGAAGAGAGTCTTTACACTTAGGTGGGAACAACTGTCTTTTTATCAACACAAGCCTCTTTTTAATTACAGTATTTCTATGCTACACATATCTTATGTTTTATGGGCTTGAGATGCTACAGTATTTCTGAAAAATATCTGTATGGGGTGGAATAGATAGCCAGTTAGGCAGGAATCAGCCTGAATAACTTTCTGAAATTGTCCTTAGAGGAGAAAGCGATGAACTAAAAATATTAATAGTTTTTTTTTCTCAGCCTACTTTTTAGACCGGCTCTACATGAGGGTATTCAACCACACATTACTTCCATAGCTCATGGCTGCAGGGACTGGGTCCCAAAATAATGCCACAGGTATCTGAATGCTGTGTTCAATACACTAAATAGATTTCAGACCACTGAATTTTATAAGCTTAGAGATAAAATGAAGACACCGCAGCTAATCACTAAATCTCACTCTGCAAAATTAGTTCCCTTGTCTCATATAATTGCCTGTCTCTGTAAATAGATTGCAACTGAATGTTGTATCTTCCATCTAGTTATGTCTGTAAATTAATAATATACATGTCCACTTGGTATACTTTTTATTATGATTAAAAATCCTGGAGTCCTGAAGTTACAGTTTGTTGACTAGTAGTAATTTAGAGAGTTATCTGAAGGATCCATTTCCCCTGCAATTACAAAATGTGTCAGGCTTGAGGCCTCCTAAATGTGAAATTCAGTGGGTCTGTTTCTGCACTCCTAGGCACAACTATCAATCTCAGAGGGTATTTTTTTTTTATGACTACAGTGCCACACACAGCTATAAACCAAGAGCTTTGAATTGCGAAGCCACTGTTGCAGCTGCCCTTGTTGGTTTTTGTTTGTTTGTTTTTATCATAAGTAAAGGTTACTGGTTAAATTCTGATCAGGTGGTTGTTCTAATTATTAGATTTAATGTGAAGTGAATGCAGTTGTCTAGTAAGTGTTCTGACGGAAATTTCTCTTGGATTCACACCCACTGTGATCCACCGGGATCCTTTCTTACGGAGGAGGCAGCAAAGACCTTCAGTGCAAACCTGAGAAGCGGATTAAGGCTGCAGTTTACCGAGAGACATCCACACATACGGGGGAGATGTGGGCAGAAACTTGGCAGGTCTCAGTGACATCTTGGGACGTTCCTCCTTGGCACGTCATGGTGGGTTAACATCACAGCCTCTCCAGCTCGGAGAGCCAGGAGAAGACACAGCTCTCCCTGCTCTGCCCGGGGTTGTTGGCAGGTGCCCATTGTCAGCAGCTGCCAGAAATTGGGCCCACATGAACCAACAGTGACAACTAGTCTCCAGTTCTGCTTTGTTTGCTGTTTATGACAAGCCAAATGATAATCTTTGTATCTACCGTCTCCCTGCCCCTGACACGATTGTCCAGACGGTGCTGTATAATGAGACTCTGGGCGCATCACTCTGCAAGCTCGCTCGTGAAATCACCAACTCTCCCTTAACTCTCATAAAGATTGTTTGGAAGATTGACTGCATCTTTTTTGCCTTGGGTTCTGTGCCTTTATTATACAATGTTCAACTTTTTTTTTTTTTTAATATAGTTCTTTATTATAAAAAATCCTTTTTTATTATTATGTTTTTCCTTGGGGATTTTTTGTGTGTGTGTGTGTTTACCTCTAATTGTGTGTCTAGATGCCTCCAGGGAACTTGAGTGGGCTCTGTCATATAATATGTGTCCAGCTCTATAAACTAAGATTATAGGTTTGTTCTGTATCATACTTCTACCTAAAATAAGTTACTTATATGCAAGTTTATACACACATACATAATAATTGCCAACTACTATCTCTTTCTTTCCCTCAAAACTTTTCAGGCTGGGTTTTTTTGGTGGTCTGTGTGTTGTTTTTTTTTGTTGTTTTTTTTTTTTTTTTTTTGTGTGTGTGTTTTGTTTTGTTTTTTTTGTTTGTTTGTTTCATAAAAATAAAACATATCTGTCCTGACAGAAATTGCAATCATCCTTTGTAAGAGAATCAAAATAGCTGATAGTCTAGTAAATCCCAATGAAATCACTTAAAGCTTAGCAGAAACCTAACCCAAGTCATTATCATTCTAAAGCAAATTATAATTTCAAGGCAAAAAGCTTACATGATGCCTGAAGCTGGAGAATAGATTTTACCTTCTAAGTGCAAGTATGAAAATATTCCTACATATTCTAAAGTATATTTGGTTGAATAAAATCAGTAACTGGACTGACACATTTTCCTCTTTCTTTTTTTCCCATCTCTCTAAAAACAAACAAAAAAACCCAAAGAAAAGCCTAAAAAACAAATGCAAGCCAACTAAAAACAAATAAATAAAACAACCTGAACAAAAAACCCAACACTGTACTGAAAACATATCTCCTTTGACTAAAAATGAAACTTTTAAACCCCAGGTAATTTTCAAGAAAGTGAATAAAACAAAGGACTAGAGTTATGCAAAGGAGGAAAAAATATGTGGCATCACACTGCTATCTGGAATAGGACAGTCAGAATGTTTGTTTCACCAGAAGGATTTTAAATTTGAGCATATGAAACCAAGAATGTCATTCCCAGACTTATCAAAAACAGGTTCTTACCCTCTAGTCACAGCATATCCCAGGTCAGAAGCTCTCAAACTTTGCTACTGACATAAATATCTCACATAAATAGTTAAACTCCCAGGTGAGGATCTCAGTTGCGAGGTTAAGGAGTCATGCTAACCTCAGCTGAGCTCATGGGCTCAATTAACACACAGGTGTATTGTGTATTATGACCCAACTCCAGTAGGAAATGCTGCAGCTGTTTGAATTCTAAATACTCTGAAATCTGTTTCTTATGATAGTTTTCTGAGGGCAAGAGATCTTGGGTCGAATCCTTGATCTAAATAAGATATGGCTTGTGTCCCTTTCCATGGGCTTTTTCAGAGACTTTCTTCTGTTGCACAGCCTGGGATGAAGCTTTTTGTTGGAGCTGGAAAATATGTTAATTATGCACTGGGTTAGAGGGGAAGCTTAAGGATGAGTTAATGGGTGGCACACTCTCTGTACAGATCAGCCAGCAAGAGCCTAACCTTCCCTCCTGGGGAAATGAGTCCCTTTCTCACCCCACTTGATAGTGTCTCATTCTCACAGGAGCTGTAGATTCAGATGACTTCAGGCAATCGGTGTTCCACCAGTAAATTTCACAAGATGTTTTTTCCATGTGCCAGAATGTGCAGTGCTGAGACAGGCAAAACTCCCTCAGAACCTCAGCCTCCTGTCCATGCCTTACCACTGTATTCCTCACAAACTTACTTCTTCTAGCTTCTCCCAGGTGTTGTAAACACTTTCTCAATTCATCACGTGGAGAAGTGGAGGCTGTGTAAAGATGAGTGTGAGGAGACAGTCCTCATTCACCTTGGTTTCCATAACATGTGTGGGAGAGGCTGTGGCAGCTTCAAGAGGCCTCAGAAGAGTATTTCAAATGCACTGAAGTGAGTTGATGTTCGGGGCAGAACCATCAGGAAGGAGCAGAAGGAGTGGTATTCACTCTCAACAGTGCCTGCACTTGGGAGCTGTGATTATAATTGTAGTCTTTGTGTCCTTCCTCCTTCATGGAGGCCTGGAGTAAATTTTATGAGTTTATATGCTATACTTTATGAAAACTATGTTTCTTCCTTTTTTTTTAATCTTTATTCCCCTTGGCCCCTGCTCTTCTTTTGCCATGTGTTGCTCTTCTTTTCCCATTCTCACAGATCTATGAAAAGAATATAGCCATCTCTTGTTTTCCCTGTGGCACAGCGATACAGAGATCTAAGTTCTACTGATCTCAGCACTAAAGGCATCACTATGCTTCTTGAGTCAGGTGGGTCACTAAATGGATTTCGCATCATAGACAAATAAATTGAGGGAAAAAACAGCAGTGATAACTGGTTTTTTCATCTGTCTGTAGGGCTGAAAACACAGCTTGACACCACTTTAACAAGTGTAGAGTTGACTTGAGCTGCAAAATTTGAATTCACAGCTGCAGTTTTCCTAGGGTCCAAGATACACTGCATCAAAAGTTTTGGTATTGCTCAGTGTCTCAGAACCTTTCCATTCCCCTGAAGTGTCTGTAGTGGCTAAGTAGCTTTTAACTGCGTTTGAAAGGCAAAAATGCTAAATGATGTAAGGATTTAAGGCTTTTTCTTTTTAATGAAAGAAATGTGAAAATATCTCCTATAGCTGTTCTGACAGGTCGCATTCCAGTTTCAGCTAGATACGATTTAAGGCAGACAAGTTATAAACCCTGAAAAATGGGGTTTATAATGAAAACAACTGACCCTGAACTTCAGTGTCATGTGCACAATGCTATAATAGCTGCTACTTGGCACTCACTTTCCATGTCTCACTTCCATCAACAGATAAAAAACCGATATGCTGCTCATTTATTAGCTTGCAGGTTGGGCTGCCCATGCATGGGCATTCGGTTTCTCCTTTTCCTCTGGCTGCTGCATAACCTGCATCTGAGATTCAGTGATCAGAGAGATGTAAGCTTGACTTTGCTTCTTCTAAAGTCAAGGTGGCTGCATGTAAGGTAGTCGATTTGCACATAAAGTTCTGTGGGCTTGGAAGGCTTCTGTAGGTTTGGCCAACACTGGGCAGTTTGTTCCCAAGACCTTATCAGCACTTCTTCAGTAAGAAAGCACTAGGTAAAGAAATATTACAGCAGTATTATTCAATATCCTGGTGGAGTAAGAGCCAAGATGCTGCAGTGGGAAACAGCAATCTCCCAGAAGTATTTGCCTAACTGGAATAGCTTTGGGGAAAAAAAACCTATGACTATTTGTTTGTACCACTTTTCCAGCTCTTGGATTACGGGCAGCCACCTAATAAGCAGGGACAGCTCTCTTTTTATCCTATCAGCAACCTGCCAAATTTCCCAGAAGGAGACATTAAAAACCACACAGCTTTGCTTCATCCCTTTCCCTTCAGCCTGCAGTGCCATGTCTAGGGAAGGTGTAGGGCAAGGAGTACCCAGATGAAATTGCTGCTGTAGCTTGTGAGGAAGGAGGGGGAGGTTGTCCTGAGACTGCAAGAATGAAACTGCATTTTCCAACAGTAACACAGAGCAGATGAAGCTACAAAACTGGTGGTCTCTTTGAAAGGGTACACAATACAAGTAGGGATACAAGTAGTACAGTGGGATGCTGCAGAATAGCCAGAAATAATGGGCAAAAATTATGACAGAGACTGTGTAGATAGAATTGATCTGATTAAGAAACAGAACTGATTGCTGGGGAGAGAAACGCAGACAAGCGAGTCCCCAGGCCTCCACGGGCTTTCCTTTTTCTTAAATTAGGGCATCTTCCATCAACTAATTACTCATAATTTCAGAGATCTCAGAGCCTGAAAAGGTGAAAATGATGAACAGAGTGTTCATCATCACCATTCTCAGCAGAATATGCAGAATTGTTCACGATGAGGCTGATGGTAAATTCCAATTGAACATGAAGAAAATGCAACAGGCTATTGTAATAGATGGGGGGAAATGTCCTGTTGCAAAACAATCTTTGCCTTTGATTTGATAAAAAAAGGTATTTGGAAATTTTGAGATTTTAAGAAGCAATCATTATCTGAAAATAATATTAAGGTAGTCTAAATTACAGCAAAGGAGACATTAATTCACCTGAGGAACCTATGAATTCAACCAGAAAACTGAATAATCTAAGGGCTTAAGACTGTTTTACAAGTGACATGATTTGTATCTATTTCTCTCCATATCTATTACCCCAAAAAGACAAGACTTCTCTGTTGGACAGGTAGGTGAGAAATGTTTTATTTGAAAGTTGGCTTTAAGCCAGTAGTTTTCTTGACTAGGTAATAAAACCTTTGGGATAGAGTGCAAAAACAAAAGCAAAACCAAAACCAACCCCTAAAATATTTTTATTTTCAAAGAGAAAAATTAGACCTGGGATAGAAATGATAGGTATGTTCCAGGTTGAGCCATGTCAAGCATGTGTAATAACAACCCCCTGTTAGGATTTTACAGAACTTGGGCTTTTTGGAAACCCAGTAGCTTTCAGACTTCTGTGGGAGTCACAGCAGATCAAACTCAGTCAGTAGTACAGTATATTACTGGCTTCAGCTGATTCAGGCCAACTGTCTTTTAAAATTTAAAAGAGTGATCTGTAGTTCTGTGCACCTAGAGGAGATCTGTTTTTAATCAGACAGTCAAGGCTAATTCCCAAATAATACGTCAGAGGAGTCCTTCTCATTAGGGGGTTGACCTTTTCCCAACTGAAAAAGCTCTGTTATCTCCAGACATCTATATACAAACACTGAAAATCTGTGAGCCTGCATCATTTTAAAAGTGTGTGTGATTCTCTTCATGTCTGTGGTATCATTTTTCACATGAAGTCAATACCTGACCCAAATGACACTGAATGAACCAAATAAAAAAACTTCTCAGCATGAACAGCCCAACTTTCAACATTCATCTCATGCACCTTTGAAAAAAAGGAGTTGTTAGATATTCCTTCCCGTAAAGCAGAGGAATTAATAGGAGTTGGGTTTAAATAGTGCTTACATTGTTTAGCAGGTAGTCTTTTCTAATGTCAGGTTAATGAGAATGCCAATCAAGGAGGACTAGTGTATGCTAAAATGTGGAAATGAGACATTAGCATAGAGAAGTTGCTGTCATCTTTACATCCTGTGACTTGGTGCCAATCTGTGAGAACTTTCTCAGGAAATGGCCAGATTTCAATGAAAAAGACAAACTTAAGTGATTTACTGAATTCACAGTGTTTGTTACTTCCATGACAGCTGAGGGAAGAAAGCAAAGCCAGAACATGCTCAAGCATAACTTTATTTTGTCTAATCTGCACCAAAAGCACAGTCCATGACATCTTGAACAGAAAGTGATTGTAACCAAGTAATAATTAAATTTGAAAAAAAACACCACCCAGTGATCCCTGAAAGCCATGAATTACAGAAATAGCTTATAACTCTGCCTTTACAGGCATGTTGTGTTTGTACTTTTAGAGCTGATCTTTTATTTTTATTTTTTTAAATTTAATGTGGCGTGAAAGTGGCAGCAGCATAGCCAGACTCTGCAGCAAGGAGTCAGGAAAATCCCCCAAGCTTAGCAAAGCCAGGGTTCTAGTGGAGTCCTGGATTTGATGGAGGTTGTGCAAACAGTTTTAACTAGAAAGTTCTTTCTCCAGGCTCTGCACAGAGGTATTTATAACACTGTCATATAATAATTAACCATCAAATATAAGTTTGCCCTGTGAACAGTGATTGGGATGCCTGATCCTCATCCTGCTACACTGAACCTATATTTTTTAATTTAAAGACCTAGTCTTGGTTAGGTTTTTTGGAGGAGTGGAGGAGAATTCTTGGCATGGAGGGATGGGAAGTGTGTGACTGCTCTGAAAACCTCTGTGGCTTCATGCTCTACAGGAAAATAACCTTTTGTTCCAAAGGGCCTGATATATAACAGTGGCAAAGCTACCTCTTCCCAAAAGTTCAAGACTTGTGAGGCTCTGGTTTACATCTTCGGAGCACCAGTATCCAAAAGATGTTTGTGAAATACTATACAGCAATTTTTTACTTGGCCTGGCCTGACAACTTTCTTGGGAAAATATTTTACATTCCAGAAAATTCAAATTTCCTTAGCTGATGTGGGGAGTTTGTCTGGTGTTTTTTTTATTCTGGATTGAAAGCTCAAAAGTTGCTGCCTTTTTTATTTGCATTTTCACCTTGAAAATCTGTTTCTGTCCCTGATATATTTACAATTGTTTAAGGGGAATGATTTATTTTAATGCCACTCGAATTCAGAATGATTCATGCTCTAATAAATATCAAAAGGTATCCTGATGATTGTCTCATTACTTTAAAGAATTTCATTATTATAAAAATTATTATTTTAATATGATCTCAAATGTAAGGTGCCTAAGGCATATGCCATGTACACATTGTATGCATTTAATTCTTTGACATAAGTTTTAATTTAACAGCATTATACCATTCCTTACTTCAGCCACACATTGTTCTTCTATCCTTGCTTTTTTAATATAATGGGAATTTTAGGAGTAATTTCATTTTTTTTACAATATTGATGAAGGAAGACTGCTAAATCCCTCAATACATTCCTTTCTTTCCCTGCGGAAAATAAATTAAAAAGAATAGAACATATTCTGTATTTCATAATTCTGTTTACATTTCTGGTCTCATCAAAGTGGAAAATAAGGTTTCTTCTGTGTTTTTTAAAAAAGTTTAGTCAGTAACATGAAAAATTGAAAGAATCATAATGGTTGCAGGGCCTTGTGTAAAAAGAGAGATTGTCCTTGGAATTTTCTTTCTTTTAACACAGGCCAAAATTTACTTTCTACAATAACGATGAATACATTTTATCAACTTGCAATATTGGTCAGTATAACCTGAGTTAATTTTAAGTTCTTCCCTCATCTTACTGGGGAAGCTACAACTTTCCCATAATGTTTTAGTAAGACAGTGTTGGGGGTTTTTTGTGGTTTGTTTTTTGGGTTTTTTTTAATATTGAAAGTACGCAAAGCTTAGCCCGAGCTGCAATCCTTCAAAAACCAATAAGGAGTGTGCCAAATAAAGGCACAACGAGGAGAGAGGCTGAAAGGCTCGACCTTCCTCCTCCTGCTGCAAACCACAGCAGGACTGAAAAATAACTGGAAGCATTTGGCTTTCTTGCTCTCTCCTTTGCCCCTTCCCGAATGGAGACTCTCCCCAGGCTGCTGCACCTCCTTGTCTTTACAGCTGCCAAGCCCTTTGCCCCCAGATCCTTTGGATGTTCAAGTGAGATGCATTTCCTGGGAATATGACTGATTGCCTGCTCTGGAAGACTAAAAGCAGTTTATTCCCACTGGGTCAAACTAGCTGCAGTAAAGCTTTTGCCTCTTCCTTAAAGCATTGGGAGGCCCTGCTGAATTAAAGAAACCAAAGTTTAGCATCTTGACATCAAAATGAAAGGTGGGAGGCAGCACACTGCCAGTGCAGATTAAGAATAAAATTTCAGACCCGTAGAGCTAAAAAAAAAATACCTTGGGGAGATCACTTGGGAGAACATTTTGCCTCCAGAGGGATGTGTCCCACATTATTGCCTGAATGGCACCCTGGGACAGCGTCGGATGATGCCACATTATAGGTCATTGCCCTTGTGCCTGCAGAAGTACCTGTTAAATGGCCAGTGGGTGAGAAACTGTTTTTTATATTAACCTCATTATGTGTCACATTAATACAGTCGTATCTTAAAACTCATTCTCTTATTTGTCTTTTATCCCTACATTCTCCGTGAACAATCCAAAGCCTGTTTCAAATCCTGTGGGCATCTCACTGCCAGTAGAGTTCCTCCTGGGGCTGAAACTACTCAGTTCCATAAATTAGCACTGGCTTGGAACACCCCAGGGGCCATCAGAGTTCATTTGCAACATCTTTTCTAGGGTAAAATATCTATTTTATGTTAGCTATTTCATTGTTTCTTTAACACAGTATTTATTTATTTATTTATTTGTGGGTTTTTGTGGTTTGTTTGTTTGTTGATTTGTTTTTAGCTGCTGTTTTGAAGATTATTTGAGAGATGGCCCTGTTTTTTCTGTGTGTATACTTATTAGGAAATAAATTTTCAACAGAAAAATTTTCTAGGAATCAAGTGAGATTCTAGATTCTTCTTTTACTTCAAGAAATGTATTGCACATGAGATGGGAGGCTCTAATTAGACTTTCTCCCATTAGCACTAAAATAAAACAGAGGTTCAGAGATTGGAGTTTGATTTTTAACAGAGCTAGGCTTGAAAAATGTATTGCTTTGAAAAATGAAACCCTTGGACTCTTCTGGGTTTGGAAGCTATTGGAGGAACTTGGATAAAACCTTGCTGGGTTTTGGATAAATTCTTGGCAGCCAAAGCCATGGGAAGGAAATCAGAAGTATCCTTAACTATAGTGTTCCTATGCATTTACTTAACATTTAATTCAGAGGTATAGTGAAATAAAATTCACCAGGCAACTGACAAATATATGCATTAGTACTGACTTGACAAAGATGTATTTGTGAGGAATTGCTACATTTTCTAGGAAATTTGGAATTTAAAGAATTTATTGTTTAGAGCTTACTGTAGCCATTTAAAAAATAGGTGAGGGTAAAAGAGAGCTTTTGTGTCAGAATTCTGGCTCAGCCACATCAAACCCCCATGGACAGATCCCAAGGAAGGACTTTAGGATAAGTAAGTATCCCATGAATGAATTAATGAATTCTTGAGTCAGAGGTTGTTTCTTTGTCCTGAGCAGCCCTGGATGCACTTCTATAAATCCATTCAATTAAAAAAATATATATAAAATAAAAAACATGTAAATTTTGTCATTGCAAATTTTTTTTGCAAGGTTACGTTAGAGGCAGATATGTTTTGGGAAGAGAAATTCAATGTTAAGACCACAAGGAAAACTCAGGTAATTATCTGTAAAATTTAATAGGTTTCATCTGCAGAGGTAGATTCAGAGATAGGACATGTGGGAAGCAAAAAAATCCTTTGAGTTGAAACAGAATGCCCCAACCTGTCAGTTTTGAAGAGGCATTTGGAAAGTGTCCTTAATAATAGACTTTAATTTTTTGTCATTCTTGAAGTGGTCAGGCAGTTGGACTAAGTGATCATTAGATGGTCATTGCAGGTCACTTCCAGCTGAAAGAGTCTTCCACTCTATTATGTTCTTTTCTGTTCTATAGCAGATGGGATAAGGGGGAAAAGACAGCTCTATTTTTGATCCTCATGGAAGTATTGCAGGAACAATTTTCTTTTCATTACTTCATTTAGCCAAGAAAAAGTCATCCTGGCTGCTTCAGAGTAGTAAGGGGCATGACAGAGCCCCAGTGTCCTGGGGAAGGTTGTGACAGTGCCTGCTGACCTGCAGGTTAACCATGGATTAACAACTGCAGAGCTCCTCACTGTCATGAACAAAGGAACAACATGCCTGGGGCTGAAAGCTCACAGTCTTTCCAAACTAGTTGGAATGATCTGAAATTGCCATTAACAAGAGTGGGTATGTTAGCTTATTTCACACTGTAGCATCAAGCCATTAATCTGTGCTATGGGAGCCAGAGGATTAAGATTGGCCATCAGTTATTTGCAGACACATATACTGATCACTGATGTATATTTATATGCATATTAGATTTTCTTAGAATTTTCTGAAAGCTTTTCAATTTTTTTTTCCCAAGAGTTTAGTATTGTGCCTTGTTCAGAAATTGTATTTTTGATAATTTGATTAATTGGTATTTTGTTGATTTTGAACCCCCCTTGCCTAATGTTTCAGTTTTCAAAATAGGTTCCAGCTATTTTCAAGGATCATTGAAATAATCCTACACCAGATAACAAATAATAATAAGTGATGACTTTAAAAGAGGGAAAAAATGCTAGCACAGCCTTTTTTCTTTGATTTCCAGCACTTTGTAAATAAAAGATATTCTTTTTTTTGAGCCCATGGGCATTTAAATATTAAGCTGACAGTGGACTATTATGGGAAAGGAAAAGCCTGCCTGCAGTCCTGTTCTTAATTCCATAGTCTACAGTGGATAGATACAGTCTGTGATTCATTAGTAAAGTAAATATATTTTCTTTATGTAAGACATGGTGCTTTGGTAAAAGGAAGGCAATTTCTATAATGAAAGCTGAGGAGTTGACTCTGATTCAAGCAAACACAACCACAGCAGAGGAAAGGAGGAGACTTCATTCCACTGACAGTTTTTGGAAGCTTTCTGTCTTTGGAGCACATGGGAAGATAGAATGCATTCACAGGATCTACAGAACAGATGGAGAATCTCTTATTCAACTTAAATTACATGATTAGTAGCTTTCAGAGAATTTCAGGTAATCCTATTTTATGTTTCTAGTTTTGTCTCTGGGTGGGGTTTTGGCCTGGTTTTTGTTTCACAGAGGCAATAATTGTGGGTTTTTTTCATTACAAGTTTTGAAGTTCTCATTCTAACCACATGAGTCTACATGGATCCAACGGAAAGATTTTCTTTGCATTTTCTGGATGCAGAAGAAGGAACTACACAGGATTGGGAAAGCACAGGGTCATCTCATAATTTCCATTTGTTTTTCTTTTATGTGCATGAATGCAATTCTGAGACTTTCCTTTTGATAAATACGAATTGAGGGTGAGACTTTGCTGATAAAGATTATGCTTTCCAATACTTCTTTCTCTGTTGTCTTCTTCGAGCTTTCTTGTGGCTATACTTGGAAGCCTGTAGCAATACAAAATATATTTAGAATATAATGGTAACAACCCTTTATTTGAAGCTGTTTTTTAGTAGAAAGACCCTCTGCTCTGTGCAACAACTACTGAGAAGTACCAAGAACTTTCACACAACATGGTCAGATAGGTAGAGTTTATCCTCTTTATGTCCCTTCATCTAGAAGACAAGTCTTGTCTGCCATTCCAGGTGATGGAAGAAATTATCCTACAGTGTATGCATATTCTGCTTATTTAGCCTTTTCTTATAGCTATCCACCCCCCCTAATTTCAAGTTCTGTGTTTGCTGTCCAATCTTACTCTTTAGTCCCCTGTTTCCCAAATATTTCTAATGCCCTTTCTCAATCAGCTGGCTGTAATCTCAAGGTCTCAGTTATCTACATCAAGGAGTTTCTCTGAGTGTTGCAGTCAGGGTATCTCACTTTTGCCTGGTCTAGATCCCTTCTCTGCATCCCCAATTTCTGCATCCTCATCTTTTTGCCAGATTTGCCCACCTGTCTGCTTCTTATTCCTCCATCCAGTTCCTCCCCGGTCAGGGGACTTCATCTTCACAGCTGAAAAAATTTCTAATAATTTTTTAATTCCTCACCTTATAAATTCCAGGTCATCACTGTCTCAGTCATCCTTTCTTATCCTTCTCTCACCTTCTTTTCACAAACCCTACAGCCTTTTCTGTTCTCACTTCCAGTTAACTGCTATTTTCTTCCTTTCCATGAACTATCTACCTCCTCTCACTTTTTTCACTCCCCATCATCCTGCAGTCGCTATCCTGCCTGTCACAAGGAAAGGATCACTCAGAGGACAGAAGATACAAATGAGAACCGGAGTTTCTGTTTTCCATAACTCACAGTGTACTCGTTCCAGAAAATTACAATTTGGACAATAAAACTCTGTATGAGACAGTGGAAAATATTTGCTCTTCTATGTCATCATTTAGCAATTTTTATAGTACTAATAGCATGGAAAGAAAAGCTTGCACATTTTTTCTTCAAAGAGGGAAAAGTATGAGTGCTGAAAGCCTGCTGCACCACACCTGCTGATCCATCCTGCATTTAATTTTCTTTCTATTCCTGCTCTCCTTGCCAGTGGGGAAGGCTAAATAATGTCAATGTCTTCTCAGTCATCCTCATCACAAATGATCGTTCTGTGTGGCCTATGTTAATCATCCTCACCCGTCTCCATCTCTCACTATTAGATTAATAGTTGCCAATTATGCATACTCTCCCCTGCACAGCTATTGTTTACACATTCTCTAATTCTCTTCATTAGACTAGTGAGTGGGCATAATTATGGTTATAAGTTATCCATCCATTTTCTCAAGGACAGTGAGAAATGTAGTACAGCAAGAGTTTGGTTCCACGATAACATCCAGGACTAATAAAAAGGAAATTCAGGCTCCACAGAGCCTCATCACATCCAGTGAGAACATTAATCTCTTGCCCATCATGTGTGTTCAATATGCAAATTCATTGCAGTTTTAGAAATTGTAGAGACACACACAAAGAGATGAGGTGCCTGCTGCTGCCTTGATCCTCACCACTTGCCATTTTAACAGGGGAAATATGTGAATGATAATAACTTTGCTTTTTAGCATGTAATAGCTAAGGCAGATAATGAGTAGTGGCAAGGTGCTCAGTCTTTCTCTCAGCATTTTTGAGAAAAGCTGGAGGGTAAAGGTGATAGAAGGGATACAGAAGGGGCACATTGTTTATTCATTGAGATGAGCAAACAGAAAACTCAATTACAGCTCAACTAAAAATCTCAGTGAGTTTTAAGAGGCACTTCTTTAAAAAATGAAAGATTGCATTCCATTTTCTTTCTGGTCCTTTAAGTAAATCACTATGGTCATCTACTCTCTAATGTGGCTCTGTTAAAGGTGTCTAACTTTCTCTTTTGTTTTTTCTCCTTAAGAATGGAATAATTTCTTTATTCCTGAAAAGATACAAGTGTGGCTTGTCACAGGGAGAGAAGAAGCAAAGCTTTTTTATAACAGAAACCTTCATAAGGGATCTATTCCAATAAATAAAAGCCAAAAATTTTGTTCAATATCTCATTTATTAAAAAGACAGTAACAACAAACATTTGGTTCATATTTCTCATTAGCAGATATTCTCAAATAAAAATAACGAGGCATATTGAACAATTAGTTAGCAAGTGCAAATCTCTCCATAATTGCAATCCAAAATTTATTTACAAATAAGATGGCTTGCCCAGTCCAGGAAAAAAGGGTGAATATTTTGTAATTAATTATTTTTCATCTGGAGCTCCCATTTGATCAACATATCCAATCATAATCCAAATATAAATGAAACAGCATGTAATAACCCTTTTACAAAATGGGAAGAAAATTAGCTTTTCATGTTAACTAATAAATTAGTGCTTTTGAAAAGTCATCCTCGTTTAACATTTAAGAAGAATATCAATCTATTAACCTTACATGGTATTCAGATTTCATTTTTTAAAGAGTTTCAACGATCTGCTCCCATTTCCTGTCCAAATAACAACAGTGGCCCATATGCTTCCTCAGTAAGCCAAGTTCACCAGTGAGCATTTGTGTGGTTTGACTCTGTGGTGGGAGGCTCTGCAGAACAGACTCCTAATTCAGGAGTTTAAATTTGCTGGTAATTTCAGTAGCAACTTGTGCTTTATGTGGAGGAATTGTGGTGCAGAGGACACACACGTGGAAAAGGGCTGTTTGGGAACCACTATTCTAAAAGAGTAAATGGTGTTTAGACAGAATTCAGCTATCCCTCTAGATAAGGTCATATATAGAGAGTGGCCAGCTGTGTGCCTGAGACCAAAAATATTCATATCTGACCAATAATTTCTTGAATTTCTGCTGTTCTAGGCTGTATTAGCCTCATTCATTGGTAGTTCAAACACAATTCTTAGTAAATGCAAAGCCTGGAATGATTCATTGAAGCTGGACTACTTTGGGGGTAAAAAAGGAATTCAAATAAAATTACAAAGAAATAGAATGGCTGGAATATTTCCTGTGCCGTCTATAGGCATTAAAATCTGGTCTGCACAAAGGGGTTCATTATTTCTTCTGTGATCTGTGGTCTAGACTTTCATTTAAAAAAGAATCACAGAATTGTTACAGTTCAAAGGGACCTCTGGAGACCATCTAGTCCAACCCCACTCCCAGGGCAGGATCACCTAGAGGAGGTTGAACAGGAACATGTCCAACTGGGTTTTTGACTGTCTCCAGAGAGGGAGACTCCAAAAAGATGCACAAAGATCCACCAAGTCTCAGCCTGAAGATCTTATCTATTGATGAAGGCAAAGACAGCTGCAGGACAAAGAGAAATGTCATAACACTAAAAAAAAAAAAAAAAATTCCAAAGCAGTAAACTCCTGGTGTTTTTATTTAAATGAAAGTAGAACACACAAATAAATTAGCTAAAGCCAAACACACTTGACATGCTCAACATAAGAGTGTTTCATTCTGTGATCAAATAACTTGGATTGGATCTGATTATATGTGCAGAAAGATGTGTTGGAGACAAAGGTCCAGAAAACATGGAACCAAAATATCCCATAAATTGATTTCTAATTCAAGAAGCAAAAAATACTGAACAATTAAAAGATGCTGGTTGGGATAGAACTGTGAGTTGAGTTTGGATGAGGTTTTTGCACAGTGATATTTTAGGGTATGTAACATATGTGATAATACTTTGATAAATGCCCTGTTACTCTTTTCAGTTTATTTGGAGTAGCAGAAGCTCAAGTGACTTGCAGCTGAATAAGCATGGCATTCAAAAGAGGAATTGTGTCTTGAAAATAAATCCAGGCCTTCTGCTTTGAAATGACAAGCTATGTTGTAATTATCTCAAAAGTGTCTCGAGGGTTTTTAGGATTTCTCCCTGAAATTATGCATTCCATTCAAGCAATTCCAGTGGAAATCTATATCAAGATATTAGAGCTACAAACTCCCATTTAAATGTTATTTGGGGCAACAAGATCCACAGGGTTAATTAGGAAAGCATTATATAGTCCACTACTAAGGGATGGGCTAATGACTGCAGGCCAGAGGGGACAGAACCAGTTACACAAATATGGGACCTGAGAGGATGGTTTAATGGGGGCAGCAATAAAGTGAGAGCAGAGAAATTTTACTACCCACTGATGTTCAATAGCTTTCTTAACACAACATCTGTGACAGCCTGGATGGCTGTGATCAGCAGCAGTCACCCTGGGTTAAAAATCTGGCTGAATAAGAGTCCCAGGAATATTTTCACTCTAAAGCAAACTGAACTTCTCTCCATGAGAAACTGCCTCTGTTCTGTAAAAAATCGTCAATCAAATAATTCAGCTCAAATTATTCTTTGTACATGGAATGGAGTAAATGAAAATGTGCTGATTTTGTAATCTGAGTATCTGATCTACTAATGCAACTCCTGGACTGGAAGCAGGTTTTAAGACCATTCTTAGAGCTTGAACAGTTGATGTTGAACTCCAATATGACCACTTAAGAAATGTTTTTTGTTGTTTCTTTTTGTTTTGTTTTGTTTTTTAAATTTTATGCAAAAAGCAAGAGCTATCAAAAATAGAAGGCTTAACTTTGATGCAAAACGAGCAGGCAGTAATTTCACATAAATCCATTTTGACAGAATGAAAATGCAGAGCCCAAGAAACCTTAAAAATATGTTTTCATCCAAAATATTTACAGTCATTGGCTGGTTTATACCAGTAAGTACCGAAATTCATCAGGCTTATATTTCTTGCAGACACACAAGTTTGAAAGCCAAAAGAGAGGACAAAAGCTACATCTGTAATAACAACACTGGTAACGATATGCTCGGTACCTGTTACCAATTTTAGAGGGAGAAATCATATCAGACACAAAGCAGTGAGCCATAATAACAAAGCAAAGACTATGATGAAACAGAGACTGAAGAATCAAGCATTGTAGTCATCGTGAGCATCATCACACTTTCTGTCCAATCAAGTACATATGGCAGTACTCAAATTATGTCAGTCACCTTATCCTGACGCGTTATTTCCAGTTCTTTTATTTTCGGTTAAAAGGATGCTGCTTCAGAGGTCATTATTGTAACAGTGATTCTAAGAAATGTTTGTTTAGACAGACATTATTGGATATTCTCAAATGATTTCTCAAGATCTGAGAGCTCTAGAAGTATGTGTATTTCTTTCTCTATATTACTTATTAAATTCCTTATTACACACTCTAAACAGATGCCAGAATTTGAATTTTTTCCATTTTATACAGTATACATGTAGCAAAGAGGAGAAATATTAAATTCAGCAGCACTATAACTCAAAAGAAAAAATTATTTTCTCTCATTAGGCTATGCAACTTTATGGGAAAACAAATAATTCCAGGAACACCAAAATATGTTTACTACAGCTTTAAGGTTGTGCACTTGTGGATTCTTTCCTGTAAGAAAATAAGCCTGGAATTGAGCTTTTTTCTCACTAAGGGTAAACGTAGATCTTCTTACCTTTCTACATCCATTTATTTTTTCTGGAACTTGTGAAAGAGTACTGTATTTTTAACATTTGCCACTGTCAAATTTCTTTTACATTGGTGTGAGAGATACTGTAAGGAGAGGATCTCTGTGTGTGTTCTTAGATGCATACAAATATAAACACATGCAGTGTTCATTTTCTTAAGCTTTGTTTATTTAAAAAGCGGGCAAAGAGATAACTGAATTTCCTTTTTTTTTTTTTTTAATAATTATTAAGGAAACTGACTTTAAAAATATGAATTGATGGTCTAGCTTTAACAGTTAAAACTTGCACCTAAATTTGTCTATTTAAAAATGGGATCATGTTGAGCTCAGTATAATCAAGGATCATAATTATTGTGTCTGTGTGATGATGTACCAGAAATATCACAAAGATACAAAAAAGCATTGCATATCTTCTATTCCTTACAAATTACTGTCCCTGATCAACTACTGTTAAAGACATACTTAACCCAAATCTTCTTCTCCAGCCCACAATATCACAACTAGTTGAACAGAAACACAAGCATACTTTGCACATCATACGCACAAATGAGTGAAAAAACAGAATTGGTACAGTGACAAAAATAAAATAAAGAAGAATACCAGAAAACTATCCCAGAGCACACCCTAAAATGCCCAGTGGGTCCCCCCAAGGGTCTGTCGTTGCAGTTAGGGGTGTTCTAGTGCTTCTCAGTACCTACCTCCTGCCCTGTCCACTTATTTGTTTCAGATGTGCTACCATTAAAAACAATAAGGGAGTTTTGTGGGCTGATTTATTATTTATTTTAGCTGTGCTCTATGGACTTTCAGGAAAGAATCAGTTGTCTGTGTTACAGACAATGTCAAACAAGTGTGATTTCCCTCTCCAATGTCCCCCTATTAAAGCTGTGAACCCTGTGTTCCCTCTACAGTTCAGCTTTTGGGAATGGCTGTGAGGAATGGAAAGGTTAAAAAAAAACTTTGCCTTTTACCTTTCACACCTGCAAAGTTCAGACTAAAGCACGCTAAAGAATGGTATCCTACTGTAAGCACTGGCAAATATAATATATTAAGCAAACCTGAGCCACTCTTTTTCTTGATTTCTAAAACATTAGTCCCAATACTCTGTTATTAAAATACTCCATATTGTTCCATGTAAACCTTGGACCAGCTTTGATTTCTGCTGATATTCTAAATTAAATACCAATTTATATTTTAAAGTACTTTTAGAGAGAAAAACAACAAAAAATAAACAAAACAAAACAAAAAAAAATACACTGATGTTTCTTCCTACAGAAGCAAATAGAGTCAAAATGTTTACCAATATCTAGTACCTGATCTTACTCCTACTGAAGGAATATTTTGGACTATTGCTTTCAGTTAAGTCTAAGGATAGTCAAATGAGGCAGACATTCTTTATACCTATCTCCTAATGAGTAAAGCAAAAACTTGAAAAGTAAAGTGTAAAAGGCCATAAAATATAATAATCCCAATTTTTCAGTTAATTCCAATGCAATATTAAGGCTCCAGGGATAGAAGGCTATCTACTTTGTACTAGTAAACTCCCTAATTTATTTATTTTTTTCAGCTTCCATCCTCTTTCTGTAATATATGCAGGAAACTTTAAAGATCCCTATAGTTTCACTGAAAAAAAAAAAAAGTTAAAAAAGAAAGCAATCTTTTCTGTGTATTAAATACATGGAAAACAAATTATACTATTTACATTATCTGTATGACCACTGTGCAGATAGCTTTTGGAACATCTTACTGAAACACATGATCAAGTCTGCATTTTTATATTTCACTCCATGAATTTTACTATTAAAGAAGAATTTAATGGAAATTTCAAAGTCCCAAAGCTGAAACATGAAGTGAAGCTTACAGTCAGAAAGCTTAATCCAAATCCCATTGGAACCTGTGAAAAACCCTCTTAGAGGTTCACTGAGTGTGATCACCAACCTATCACCCAGGTGCAAATATTAAACAGACCCCTTTAAAGGATGGAGAGTCCCCTTAGCCAGTGGGCCAGAGATGTCCTCAGGTGGCTGGAAGCAGCAGAGTTTTATTAGTGCATTGCTCTGCAATGCAGATAACTGCACCCATTAGCCCTAGCTACCTAATTCTGTCTGCTCACACAAAGATTCAAGTGATCCTATTTTTACATCTTCCAGCATTTGGGCTGGCTTATTCACAGATCCCTTCAGTAGCCCTGTCTTGCACAAAAACCTGCTATTTTACTGCTTCTTTCTGGGAGCAGCAGCTCCAAAATTCTGTCACAGCAATTCAGCATCAAAATAACAGTAGCAAGAAAACATATATGTATTTCCTTAGACATCACCTCCTGCAACTGAAAAGCAGGAGGATTTTCAGCTGTTATATATATTTTTGGGCCTTCCATCTTGCAGCACAAATTGCTAGCAAAAGACTGTTTGGGACATCTAATAAAGAAAACTGTGATCCCAAGGCACCATGGTGGTAGTAACAAGTTGTTCCTGACCCTCGCTGTATTTCTTGTCATTATAACATTTTGGTGGGTGCAGCTGTTGATGTTCTTGTTCCAGAGGCACATTCTGCCTTCTGTGCTTGTGATTTGTGTCCATGACACAGCTGTTGGCAGGCTGGAAGCATCTAGGGTTTGCACGCAGATGATCCAGATAATATGTGGAAAATAGACACAGACATATATTATCGCACAAAGAAGAAATAACATAAACTTTCAGTAGCTGTGAGTTTGTCATGCCCATTCTTTGGGTTGGAGAGGGAATATCTATAATTTTCTATGTTTGTACAGCTCCTAGCAAAATAGGATTCTGTGCCATTTGGCCTCTAGATGGTACCAAAATATAAAGGTTTAATAATACATTATTTTTTTGTCTTTGGAGTCCAACCTTTCTTTTTTTTTGGTAGAGTTCTCTATCCATCATTAATTCCTAGTTTACTGTCAGTATTTTCTCTTGCTTCAATTAGATTTCTTGTCTTGCTTTTCACATGTAAACATATTTTGGTCTTATAAAAACAGTTCCTAACAGCCACATTTATACGTTAAAGAACTCAATTATCACAGTTAAAATTAAAAGAATATTAACACTTTAAACATTCATAAAGTAAACTATTTTCTTAATTTTATAGACTGTCTCACTGTGAATCACTCCCAAAACTCACAGGGTAAAAACTAAATAAAGAGCTCAGTTAAATGGGATAAATGTTTTCATGCCAGCTTTATGCTTGTTCCATTTGACCCTTATATCATCCTAAAATTTTTTTATATCATCACTTCTGTCAAATGGAGGCTGTCTTAAAATTCTCAGTACCTACTTCAGCTCATGCTATTTCTGGTTTTGTTTCTTTTGCTTTCATCTGATTCAGTGTGGAGCCTTTGTTTCCCCCAGTAGCTTTCAGGGGCCTTTTGGGTCAGACGTGTTACACCTCTCATCTGTCGATAGCAACTGCCTGAAAACCTGTACAGCTCTTGTGGCCACTTTGCTTTCAGAGTCCACAAGCCCATGACAATCTAACAAATGAGAGTGAGACTAAAGAAAAGTGAAGCAGTCAGCTCGATGTGTTAACTTTGTTTCAATCAAATAATCATCAAATAAATACATATTGTTTCGACCGCAATACAGTGACTTGGTGTCTTATTGTGTTTGTTTGTTTGGTTTTTTTTTTCACCAGAACATCACACATGTTAGGTGTTTTAACACATATCACTTCCTCAAGTGGGTAGCTTGATAATACTTTTCCTCAGGGACAAAAAGAAACTCGATCATCCTTGTAAATCTGACTTGACTTATCCACTTACTCTGAGCAAAGTAGGAAATGTACTTGAACCAATATGAAGTTAAAAGAAAAATAATAAATGTCCTCAGATTTAAAGGCTGTATATTTGAAAAACAAAAAAAAATAGTTTCAGGTTTTAGTTGTAAGATGTTCTTCTCTGTTGTTCAGCTGTAAATCAGAAGGAACGCCACCGGTTTTAGTGCAGTCATCCCATTTTTATATTCTTGTAAATAAGAATAGCACCTGGCCTTCTGTCAGACTCCGTGTACAGATCTTCATCTCCCACATTTCTTTCCTGACCCGAGCAGGGCAGCCTGGAAAGGCTCTCATATTGAACAGGCATATAATGGCTCATGCAAGTCTCCACTACAGCACCCATTCACTAAGAAAAAGTCACCTTTTCTTTTTCCTCTCTTTCTCCTCAGAACAGGAAACTGATCTCACTGCCAGTCAGGACTCTCAGAATTCCTCATTTCAACATACTCCTGCCCCTTCTTTAGAAAACCTTAATTTAAAAGTCAAGAAATTTCCTTTCATTTGAAAGCTATTTTTTCCTTGGCAAAAAGCACGGGGATGTCATATGTATTTGAAGCCAATTATTATTGACAAAGAAATACTTAGGCTTTCTTATCAGCTGCCTATTTCACAATAAAGTCCAGCAATACTTTAAAATAATATCATGATTTCAGATAAAACAATTTAATATATATTATCCTGGGGGAAAAAAAAATTGCATAATATGTCCTCAATTTGCAAGTGAACAAAAGTGCCTGTTTTTTTACCTAGCTGTCACATCAGTTCACTCCAGCTCACTGATCAGCTGATTCTTAATTGTGGAATGGTAAAGAGGCTATGGTTGGATGAAAGCTAAAGACAGCATATATCCTAGTTATCATGGAGATCACCCTAACCCTAACCCTAACCCTAACCCTAGTTATCCTGGAGATTCTCTCTTGCTGTCATGATGCTAAATCCAGATGGAAAAAACCCAACAGCACCTGTATGTGGGATGTCTGAATACCTCACAGCCCAATCAGAGCTGTCACCGTGATTACATGTATAGATGTTGAGCAAAACGAGGCTTAGGGGGGAGCTGGCAAAGTGCACACAAAGTCCAGGCACTCACAGGTGGTGGGCACCTTTTGGAATGTGTCTGACATCACATGTTGGTGCCACAGGAGCAGTGACCTGCAAGGTGTGCTGTGGCTCAGCACCTCGCACTGTGTGGTGTGCCAGTGCTCCACGCAACGCTCACACGTGTTTGCCTAAAGGGAATGTGGGTGTCCCACGGTGGATGTCTGGATGGTGTTCGATGGTCCATGAGAAAAGTTGGCAAAAAACTCAGAACCTGCAATCTCGTTGAGCAGAGCTCGCTTGTTAATTGTTTGTTTTAACTGCAGATTTACTGTCTCCGTCTCTGAGGCTCTAGGAACATAAATCCAAATTAATGAAGGAATTCAGGTGCCCCAAGTTGCCAATAGATAGATAGGAGTAGAACTTTTAAATCTAAATGTTTGAAAAATTTTAGACATATCACATTTCTGTTATTACATCCTGGAACATGTAGAACAATTTCAGGTATTATTAGCTTTGTTCCTCTGTGGAAGCAGTTTCACATTCATATTTTGATTACATTTACCATGAGGATCAAAAAAATTATTTTGCTAATAACTTTTTTTTCTGTATCTCTAGCTTTTTCCCTGTGTAATTAGGCAGCTACTTTCTCACCTTTTCAGATGAAGCCCAAGGAGGAGGCTTGCTTAAAATTGCAACACCTAAAACTCAGAAGAGATTCAAGAAAACCTTTTAAAGAAACAAAGAAACAGCAGAACACTTATGTCAGGTAGGCACAAGGAGCAATATCTGACAAATGTGGAGGGTGTACAGCATGTGCTTTTTCAATGTCACTATTTAGCACATGCTAGTGGCTGTGGAAAGGATCTGAAATAATCATTTTGCCATGAAAAGGCAGCAGTACACAAGCAAAAATAGATGTATACATCACTTTGTTATTATTGTATTATCCTTTTTTTTTTTTTTTGGTAATTTAAAGTGCTATCTTTGGTTTCACATGGAAGATATTGATTGTACAAGAACACTGCACTGCTTTTGACACTCAATAGTCATCCAAACGCAGATACTGCAGATTCATTTTTAGTGTTATATTTATGGGCTGAGTAGCAATGTAAAACTATACAATCCCAACAACTAGGAGAAAGCCTAGGGCATTCCCTCCCCTCCTCCCTCAAATGGATGGTATATTATAGATTTCTGAGAAAGAAACAAACAACCCAGGCAGGAATATAATTGGGCCAAGGAAATACTCGGCGGGTGCAGAAGAGCGATCACTCGGCAGATACCCGCGATGGCCCCGGTGATTGATACCGTGTCGAAGATCAGGAGCAGGAGACATCAGAAAAGAAAACCTCTGCGTACTGTCATACTATAAAGACGAGAGACACATGTAGGATTGATTGTGAATGGCTGCCAAAGGTATGTATGAGGGAGCTGTGGCTTGGAAAGCAGCAGAACAGGGAGAGCAATGGGAAGCACACATGGGTATAAAAAGTTTGGTTGGAGCAAAGACAGCTAAGAAAAATTCTTTTCATGGTTTCTATATGTTCCTCTCTTTCTATGACTGACAGTGTATGTGAAGTTCTTGTTCTGCATTTAACATTCAAAGGAATAGTCAACATTCATGTACAAAAATTTTTTTAAAAATTAGGTCGCAATCATCCATATGGTTATATTACTTGATTCAGAACGTTAAGACTCTACAAAATCAGAAAACTAAGGTGTGAAAATAAATATGGGGAAAAAAAGGGTTGAAATTGTACATTTATACCTATAGACAACTCTATTGTTAAAAGGTAGATGGCTTTGGCTTTTTATTAGGTTACTTAAGAGATTTTCAGTTTTATCTGATGGCTCCCTGGTCTCTTCAGGGAAGAAAAAAGCCCTGAAAAATAAATAACAGGAAGTTAAAGAAGCACACCTCATTATTTATTTTTCATCTATATGAGTTCATTTCATTTTCTCACTCTCTTGAAAGCATGCTGTATTCTTTTCTTCTCTGATCAAACAGCTTCCAAACATAATGAATAACACCTCTCAATTGCAAGCAATGCTTCAACAGCAGATCAATATGGACACACAATAGAAGACAAAAGATTTGGTTTAGAAGTTGCTAAAGGATTAGTGATGAAATACATATATTAAACTCAATGAAAAATGCTACAGTGTCGTCAATATATCTAGCATTATTTTCACAGCTGGTTTTGCCTTTGGACTAGTAATAAGACTTTCATTTATCAATTTGCGTTTAATATGGCAGTTCTGATCACTTGGGTCCCAGTCATAACAAGGCAATTGACACAAACTCTCTGATATGGGCCAATACTGACTCAGAAATCCCCATGAAGAATACCTTAAGTCACAACTGGCCCCCAGGAGTCCCCCTCTCTGAGAAATCTGTGTGTTTTAAGTTAATGCTAGAAATAACCCTCTCCTAACTCCTCATTCATAACTATGAAGTTGTTCACTTTAGCATCTTTTTATCATATGCTACCTTTTCAGAACCTGTAGTTAAATAGTGAAACAGAAATACCTCACGCATATGGAAAGATTTTCTTTCTGTGTTGGCCAGTAAATCACAGGAAAAATCATGCAATATATACATTTGTACTTGTGTTGTTTTTCATATACAGTGTTGACAGACATGGCTAAGTTGAAGTGTCTCACAGACTTCAGCTTTTTTTAAAATTTACATTTTCTCTTGAAATATATCAAATAAAATTAAACTACAAAACTGACATTGAAAGGTCTCTCAGTGTGTTATAGATGGATGTGTATATTAGGACTATTTAAAACACACTGACAGTTCCAGTGATAGCTCCTCTACACCTCCTGGATGGTGGAGACACTCAGATGTGACTCTAAAAGGATTAGGGAACATGATTTCATCGAGTTCCACTTCTGTTCAGCTTTTGAAAGTTCAACTTTAACAACTTTATTTATGCAATATATGGTAGTTATTAACTGTTCTTGGTTCAAGACAAGAGCCCTATCTCATTAATAGCTCTTCAGGCTCCTGTGTGAGTACTTACATGAAGCGAGTGAGAATTGTTCAGATAAGAAAGGGCTCAGGCCCTTAAACTTAAGTTACAATCCTGAAAAATCTTAGCCAATCCATCCTGGTTTTGATCACAGAGCAAGATTATGGCACTTTTACATCCCAAAAGAAAATCTACTCTAAAGGCCTACTCAGAATGAGTCCTTCACTTGTCTCAATAACCTGTACTGCAACAACAACAAAACACCAAAACCATAAGAAATGAATGGAGAAAGATATGGCAATTAATAAAAACACACTTCTATTAGGCAACAAAGATGACAATATTAATTTTCAAACTAACAGGACAAAATTTACATTTTCATTAGTAAAACTTCAAAAATTACTGGAACACATCAACAACGTTACTCTTCTGTTTCAGTCACACGATGTGTGTTTAGCATGACATGAGATGGAAAGGTGAGGAAAAAGGGTACTGATATATTTTATGTATTGTACAACGGCAAACCCCTGATTTCTGGTTTGGAGACCTCATTGTTACGTGTAGTCTCTCTGCCCCCTTCACTCCAGGTGATAATATCTCTCCTTGGACTCAAATGCAGAATGGCAACCAACCATGTACATGGAAAATAGACAGAATAAGTCATACAATATCAGGTTTTTATTGGTTTCTGTAAAAGAGCAGGGAAATTGTATTTTTTTACACAGAGTGTAAAAATTGCTAAAAATTGATCTAAGGACATTGTGGATATTAGTACAGCCTTTATTAAGCACTAGCATTAGGTCTGTGTTCAAGGTAGCAGCAAGAAAATCTCTATAGGTCTAAGAATTATGTTGCTGAGATATGTGTATTGGCCACAATTTTTTATTGGCACAAAGGGAATCCAATTTCCAGGTTCATTACCCAAAACAACACAGAAATTTGAAACAAGAAAACATTTTAGTGCTTGAACTATAGATCAAACTATAATTCATAGTCCACATTCCCTCATGGATTGTGAGGATAAGAAGGGGAAGGAAAAAAGCAATTTTTCTGCCCACTTGATCGATGTTCTATTTGACCTCTGAAATGCCCTCTTGCCATAACCTTTTAAATACCATCTGCTCTTTTTGTGAAGAGTGTGATGGGAAGGAGTCACTTCCAGACAGCAATTGATTATAAAAGCATTAATCAAGCACATGGATTATCTGTAGCATGACATTGTGTGCTGTAGTTAAGCAATTTCACCTTAAATGTGATTGGAAAGGTTAATCCTGTTTCTCAAGACTAATTTAGACTTTGTATCAAATAAACTCAGGACATGGCAAAAACAGCTGCAGCAAACAGGAACTGAAAAATTGTCTGCTTCCATTAGGGAGTCTTGTAAACTTTGGCTCTGAGAATGGATAAGCAGTAGGTCTGTAGGCATGTCCTTCAGTTTTTCCAAACTGAGAGGATTTTTCTCCCTCTTTCTGCCAGTCGAGATAAATTTGCTTTGCTGTATCAAGTATTCTTGGTTAACATTACCTCTTGAGTTAATTTCTACCACTGAAGGATTGCAAGGTCTTTTTGTGTCATGCATTTACCCTCAAGATGCCCAACACAAACTTCCCACTGTGCCCAGGTGGGCAGATCACAGTGGAGGCAGGTGTAAGGGGCTTGGAGAAGGCAGCATCCAGAGGCAGGGTCATGCAGCAACTGGAACACAGATCCCAGGGCCTTGCTTTGGCTGCTCTTCCTCATTAACACTCCCCTTCACGTTTTTGGGTAACATCAGAGAAGTTAGCTCATGTAGGCATGGCAATTGCTGATAGAGTATGCTGCAATAAATACCTGTCAAGTGTATTGTAAGGTTGAGGTAATTTATTTTTATCTAGGGCTCCAAACAGGCTGATTATGCTATGAAAAATTAGGATATTCTGTTCTTTTCTCCATATCTGTTGTCACCATCTTCAGATAGTGCAATTTGCAATTAATAAAGTGATCTGTCATTGCTGTTACAGTTAAAGTAATCACTCTGGAGCTTGGCATTGGTCACTTCAGACATCTTGGGGAGGGGGGGTGTGAATGTCCGTGACAAAGGCCAGCAAAAAAGGCTTCAGTCCTGTGATACAGGTTCGGGGGAGCTGGATCACAGGAGAAACATGGAAGCTCAAACTGCCAATAAAGTCTGAATTCATATTCTGCTTGGTTAATTTCCCTTCCTGGAGTGCTTTGCCGATTTCTCATGTCCATCTATTGAACCTTATCTTGCTTCCCTCAAAAATCACTGGGTATAGAAATGGTTTTCAGCCTCCTCTGTCCAGCAGACAATATGGAAAAATAAATTTACTGGGGGGAGTGTCTTGTTTTACTCTTCACATCTGCCTCCTGTTTAATTGTTTAATTTCCTGTTTCTGCAGACAACATCAGGGCACTCTGCAGCCTGTAAATTATAAGCATGTATCAGAGATGAAAGTCCTCACCTCAGAGACATAAATACCACGGATCAGAAGCAATAAAAGTCCAAAGAATAAATGCCAACACAGCACCAAGAGTGTCAATAACCTTTCTAAACAGAAGCCCTGTATCCCCATTGCATTATCCTATATATAAACAAAAGTGATATAAAACTTCTTGTTGAGCAAGGCTAAATGTTATAATGCTGCTCCCAAAGAGGAATGTGGAGTGCAGTGCCATTTACTGTTTCTGTTGATTGATTTTTTTCTAAATTGAAAGCACTCTGATACAATAAAAACTAGAAGCTTTGTGCTCATACACATAAAACAGATCAGTTACTAGCATTTCAAGTTTCTCAGACCTGACAAGAAATCACGGTCCCAAAACACCCATTGCTGAAATTTCTCTTTGTTTCTGGTCTCTTTATCAATTTAAAAATAATCTCTGTGCATGTTCAACCAGCAGAAATAAAGCACAGTTTGAACATCTCACCAGTGTCACTGCAGTCCTCCCCTCAAGAGCAAACCCCAGAGGCAGATGCTGTGCTGGGACTGACAGATACCTCATAATTCAGGCATCTCCCCAAAGTTCTCTATAAGGTGTAGACTTCCTGACATTGTCCTGGCACAGCACTATCGTTCAGGCAGTGCCTGTTCTTCTGAAGAGCTTCCTTGGCAGACCCATGTTGTGTTTGGATGCAGGAACTGGATGCAAGAAGTGGTTGCAAGGGCTGGTGAACAACCAGGCTGGAAGCAGGAAGATCTCCCACTTCTGACTTTACTGTGCTCATTTGTTCCTTTCTTTTTATATTCCAGGTTTTCTTTCCAAATGGAACAAAAAAAAACAACAAAACAAAACCCAACAATTAAACTGCCAAAACCAAACCAAAAATAAAACGACAAATAAACAAAATCCAAAAATCAAAACTAACCAACCAACCAATCAAAAAAATCCCCCACAAAAAAAAAAAAAAAAAAAAAAAAAAAAAAAATCCATGGTGTACCTTTGTGTTACGTGTAGATCTATAAAAGTAAGAAACTCAAGGGTTGATTTCCTTCCAGATCAGATCTCAACTTGAGAACCAATTGCAGCCAAAATGACCGAAGATTCTCATGAAATGCAATTATTTTAGGAGTCTGATTCATGACTAGTTTTGACAAAGCCCACTTGAACTCTGTGCACGTGTAGATAGCCAAAAAAATAACAAAATGTAGTGGCTTGCTTTCAAGTTAGTTTTTATTAAAATTCTGTTTAAGAGCCCAAATCTCTTCAAGAACAAAGAATATAAGATGGGGGGTATTTTACTTGCTTTGTTGTGGTACAAATCACTACATAACATTCAGGGCAATAGCAGGAAAATTCTGTCCTCACACTGAAATGAAGTAGCATAGCCAAGAACTTGACAAGTGAAGTTCAGTGTCACTGCTTCCTGAGCAGACCTGTCCACCAAGCGAAATATGCCCCAAATTCATCTGACTGATCTTTAGGCTTTAAATCAGGGTGGCTAAAATAGGAGTATCATCAGAGTAAAGCTGTGTGCCCTTGCACACCCCACCAGGTGTGGTGCAGGGTTCCAGCATCCATTCATTCCATTAGAAAAATCCATTTCAGTACACCTTCCAAAGGTTTGTAGTCTTATATCCAGTATTGTTTGTCCTTCTGACGTTTCTAATTACTTATAAAGCAGTCTAACAACGATAACTCACGACCATGGGTTGAATAACTTTTTTTAAGGAAATCAAAATCATCAGCTGCGTATCAAGATACTGTCTTCCCCAAAATATTTCCATGCCTTTCAATGTAATCAGACAAGACTTTAAATAGGAATAATGCATTTACTCTCACAAATATTATATTGTCATTTAAATATTTACAACATTTATTTCAATATGAACCCCTGCCTGAGAGCACTGTCTGCTTACAGGTACTGGCAGAAGACAGCAGACAGTCTGTGAGTACATCTGTCAGCAACTGCAAGGGAAAGTTTGTGGGGGATGTCTTCTTGTTTTTACTCCTTTTTTTAGTCTACTTTCTGATATCTTTTAGAACTGATGCAAGCAATACCAGAAAACGGTACTTCATAATAATTTTTTTTCTACTCTTCAGAATACACTCTTCCCACAGAGATTATTTTCTTCAATTCCTCAACACAAGCTAACCATATTGGCAAGTCCTGTAATTAGATCTCAAACAATAGCAGGAAAAGGGAGCCAGCAGAGCTGCAGAAATACCTCCAAAGAGCATAATTAGAAAGTTAAACTAAGGAGCATTGAATAGCTGCATGAGAGAACTACAAATTCATTCAAACAGTTTTCCACTGTTCATTTAACATCTAATTCTGAAAATTAAACTGTGCAGGTCTCCATTGTGGAAATTATTCTTCTTCTTCACTATTTTGGTTGTTGACATGAGGAGTTGAAAAATGTTCCCTTACTGGCACAGTCTACTCTGTGGAGATTGTGTACGAAGGGACACAGATAAATATCAGGGGACAGCTAACAAAGCAAATTTTTACCTCCTATTTCTAAATTTGACTATTAAGCTGTGGTAAGGTAAAACAAGATAGACTGGGAGAATTATGCCAGATTGCAATGAGATGAGGGGGGGAAAAAGAGACAAAAAAACGTTGCCATCTCTGGCAAACATTATTTAGATCTTATGCCAAAAATAATGCATTTAAGTAAGTGCCTGTCAAGCAAGCAATGTTTATTCAGCCAGTTGAAATTAATGACTCTCAGATGCTTGCCATAAAATATGAAGCTGATAATATGAAAAAAAGTGCATAAAGTAGATGAAAATGATCCTAAAATAATGTTTCAGGTTTCTATAACCTGAGGGAGAGTTTACATACTAAAGGAGAAAAATATTAAACCAAGACCAGTAATCCCACCCCTTTCTTCACTGCAGCATAAGTACTAATTTCAGGGTTTCTCTGACCTTAATGGACAGGAGTCTGTGGAGAATCCTGAGCTTGAGCCAAGTCTATCATGTGGCCAAACTGACACTCAGTGAATAACAGGGGAGACTCTTTGAACTGAATGAATTTGGGTCAATACTTAAAGCTGTTTTATAACCTTGCTGTAAATCTTTTGACTGCTGATGCAGTGACAACCTGCAATAGCTGCTTCTCTTTCCTTATAACTTGAGAGCTTCTCTAGTCCCCACACTTGGTAAGACATTTTTGCATCACTTCATGGCTACTTGTGGTAAACACTTGACTGAAACATTGCCTGGAAAAACTTATTAGCAATTTAATCTAATGGGAAACTAGAGCCTTTCTACTCATATAACATAAGCACTATGTAGCTGCTACCTGAAAGTGTAATGAGCTTTTCGTTTTCCTCTTAAAATGAACAAATACAAGTTCATACAGTGGTAAATTGAGATGTTATTAGCCTCACCTCTGCTGTCCAACACAGACTCATCCAGGACCCTACGCCTTGATGAGAAGAAATATATATACAGTTATCAAATGTGCACCTGTAATTTCTGGGGTTAATTTACATTCCAGCATAGCAATTTTGACTGACATGACATGGCAGGATGGAGATGCCACCAAGCTACACTGCTCAGTAGAGCACTGTCAGCTGGAACACCCACTGCTTACGAGGTGAATGACAGCAAGCTTGGGAGGAAAGGGGGTATTTCACAGGCAATCACAGCATGCAAAACCTTTCCTCCAGCTTTTCAGTAGGTTTGCCACCATATTAGTACTAATATTTCAGAGGAGAAGGCTTTTTCATTTGCATCTCAACTGAAATACAATACAGAGGGGGGTTGTTGGGGTTTTTCTTTTTCCTTTTTTTTTTTTTTCCCTAACTGAAGGAGCTTTAAGATTGATATAGGGTGGGAAAAATGAAATGGAGAGCATGCCAGATAAAAATGCCAGAGGCCAAATCAAACAAATGTCTGCACTTGGCGCATAGATATTACAGCAATAGAAATATTATAGATTTTTTCCAGCTCCAGGGACAGCTTATGCATTTGCATTAAGTCTTTGGATATGAGACATAACAGCACACAGAGCAGAGAGGCACAGCTTTCCTGCTTGCCTTGTTCATTTTCTTTGAGTCCCTGAGATATTTGCATTCTCTCCCATGCAGTGGTCCCCGAGCTGGCACCAAGCAGGGAGCTGTTTTGGCCTGATGGATGTTGGGAGCACCCCAGCTCAAGACACAGCTCCTGTTCACTACCAGACATGAGTTCACTCACTGGGATGAGATGAGCAACCAAACTAAGCAAGAGTTCCCGTTCTCACTCCCCACTTCCTAACCCCAACCCTGCACAGGAGGTGGGCAGCATCACCACCCTCAAATCTGAAGGGGTAAACGTTTGGGTTTGTGGTGAATTCTGTTGTGCTGGAGCATGCTGACCATGCTTCAGGAGACTTAGATGTGCAACGTGGGGGTTATGAGTCCCCAGACAGCTTTAGATTGCGAGGTATGCAGCTTGACTTAGGTCACAGAGTCTTTGTGCATACCGAGAGAAATGCAGCTGCCCAAGTATATTTTGTGAATCTAAAGTGGATTAGCATTTAGGTAAGGTCTTCCTACCAGCATTTTAAAAGCATCTAGACCTATAAAGTTTATGCATACTGAGAGACTGTATCCCCTGAGGACAGAGTAGACTGGAGGGTCTACAAGTTTTAAGCTTAAAATTGCCCGTTCTTGTCTACAGGCACTTATCAGGCTTAATTGCAATTCTGAGCACATTTTTCTTTCACTTACAAATCTATTTCAGTAAATTGCATTCATAACACCTTATTAAGATTAGTAAAAAAACCCCACACACACCGCACCAAAAACTGAATTTTAAACACGCCCCCACCCCAAGTGTTTGGCTGAAAAAAAAAAGTGGAAAGAAGATTGAGGTCATCAGCCAGAATACAAATCAATTGTCGGTGTAGAAAATTATATGCTCTTGTGGCTTAGTGAAATAAGAAGTGATATATCTGAATACCTGAGAGAGGGCTCTGAGCTTTTCCTGAGCTACCTAATAGTCAGACTTCCCTTACTAACAATACCTTCTTTTTACAGGGACTAAAACGTTATTTAAACAATTATATGCTATTAAGTAAAAGATGAATTACAGAGAAAATTGCACCATTAGTAAAATTTAAGTTCTTAACTACATGTAATAAAAGATGGTAACCTTTTTGTAATGGCATTTCAATTTACCATTCATTATAAAAGTCTAATTTGGAAGGTAAAATGAATTCTTGTTCCAGTCTTATTGCTCTGGCTGTTACATTTCTATGTGAGTTGCAATTCATAAAACAGCTCCAGAAAAAAAGAAAGACTATTCTAAAACAATGTAAGATCTTGGCTTCAGAAATGAAAGATATTAGAGATTACATCCTTGTTTAAAAAGGTAAGGAAATACATTTATACATAAAGAATACAGAGCAATGTTGATATTTAAAATACATCTCCTATCAGTCTTGTTTGGATAGAATCATGGAGTGGTTTGGGTCGGAAGGAACCTTAAACCTCATCCAGTTCCAATCCCCTGCCATGGGCAGGGACACCTCCCACTGGACCAGGTTGCTCAGAGCCCCATCCAACCTGGCCTCGAACACTTCCAGGGATGAGGCGTCCACAACTACTCTGGACAAGCTGTTCCAGTGCCTCACCACCCTCATTGCAAAGAATTTCTTCCTAATATCTCATTAAAACCTGCCCTCTTTCAGTTTAAAGTTATTGCCCTTGGGAAAAAAAAAAAAAAAAAAGAAAATCCAAGGTATATAGTTCCTAAATGCTTGCTAGCATACAGGCCTAACTGAGTGAAGTCACTGGGGCACTGTGGCAAGCATCAAAAAATCTTTTCTTTTAAAAATAACTAAAATTTCGGAATGCAAAACTTGAAAATCTTTTTTAGTCAGACAGAGAAGAAGGGACAATGCCTGAAACACCTCAGTCCAAAAGTTGTTTTTCCATGAAGCTGTCACCATTAAAAAGTTAACATGAACACACAGAGGTAGCTGAGACACCACAGTAACAGGAGTTCTGGTACTAGAGCAAGTAATGACCTTTGGTATTTTAAAGCTATTTGATGGAGGGAGAGCATACACATACATGCTGTACCATCTTAAAAGGCTGACTTTTTAATGCTGACAGGTATTCCTTCGTGAAATTTCACAAAACAAGTTTAAAATCCAACGAAAGAACATTTTGGAATAAAAGGCAGAAATGTGGATTTTGGCCACCAGGGAACCCTCTGTTTCTTACACTCAGCTTTGCTTCAGTGCTCACAGGAATCCAAAATGTAGGAAACTAAATGTTGGTTATTTCTTTATAATATTATAAGTTGACTGGAGTTGAACTAACACCTCTATTCTGCCTGCTATTGAAGGAAGCCTTAGCATCTCTATTCTCATTTTGCTTAGGTCATTTACAACACTTAGCAAATATAAGCTTACAGTGCTGTAAGCAGATACTAAAAGTGATTCATGGTGGGAATTTTTTTTGTGTGTTTTTTTGTGTGTTGTTTGTTTGTTTGTTTGGGGTTTTTTGTTTGTTTTTTTTTCTTTGTGTGTGTGTGTGTTTGGGTTTTGTTTAGTGGGTTTTGTAGTTTGGTTGTTTTTGTCTGTTGTTGAGAGGGCTTTTTTTGTTAAACACCTTGGCCCAGTGCCCTGGGAATTATAATGTGTGCTTAGACTACAGAATTCAGTCCACTGGTTGTGTAGCTTATATGGTTAGGCAAACAACTGTACAGGATCTCCTCTAACACCCTCTGAAATTCAAGAGAAAGCTCATCAGCTTTGCACGATGAAAAGCAGTGATCTCTGCAATCACAGGTTGTACAATCAATGGCTATACTTTACAGAATAATTTACCTTTTTATGAAAAGACAGGAGTTATTGATATTCGTGTGTCTATGCTGTTGGTTTGGGTTGTTTGTTTTCGTTTGGTTTGGGTTTTTGTGGGTTTTTTTGGAGGTTTTTTTTTTTTTTTATAATTCATATTCATCAGGTACCACTCTGATATCATTTGCTTACAAGGGCAAATGAATAATGCCAGCACCATTATTCCTTTCTGGACAATCCTCAGTGGTGCTCTTCTCTAGTGCAAGACATGATTTGAAACAACAAAACTAACTTTGTCCTTAGACTAACAGAAGATATGTAAGAGTGTAAAGAAGGATTTGCCTCATCAGTGATTTGAGAGCTGTTTTGGGTTTGAGTTTTCTCAAACATTTTTGGTTTTAAGCCTGATTTTTAAGTGGGTAGGGATACTCCAGAATCTTACACAAACAGAACATGACAGACTTCCTCATCAGTCCTTCTTAACTTTCTAATAAACCAGAAAAAGGATGTTCATCCTCAAAGAATATTTTAAATAATTTTATTGATTAAATATGACTAATTTTAATACAGCTGGCAACATTAGGCAGACATAGAAGTATGTTTATCTAATCAGTTGTAACTGAAAAAAGAGATTAAAAATTATTGAAGTGTTTTTGCAGCAGCTGTGTGTCTTTACAAAAGTAAGCAAAGCCATGTTGTGTAAATATTCTGGCCTATTTTAAGATAATCTGATTTCTAGTCATTTAAGAAATATATATTATGCAGCGAAATTTCAGATCAAGCAAGGTATTTTTAGCCATAAAACAAACATTTGTATGTATTTGGGTACTCAGGACAGGTTACAAAATGATAGGTCTGGAAAAGATGCCAACTTCTTCACTCACTGCTACCACCACTCTAGATTAGGAGTACAAAGTACAGTGCAGTCACACTCCAGTGACCAGATGCTCTGTTGATACCAGACATCCCAGGCCACCTGTTTTCACATCCCTGCACACACTTTAGTCTGTCATTCAAAATAGTCTTGTGCTGCAATTTGGCATTGGATATGACTATTGCTCTGGCAGTGAGCCAGACCAAAGCACAACGCACTGTCTCTGTCAGTAAAATCCAAGCAAACCTATGTAAAATAACAAAACCTACAGTTCCATTTTTATAAGAAAACATTTGCAGAGAGACAGAGAAAAGGAAGAGGAAGATGACTGGAAGAAAATAAGTGAAATGGTTAAATCTCTCTAGTTAATATATAATCCATTTCTGCTAGCATTTTAAATATTCTGGTTCTTAAACATCTCAGCCACTCTGTCCCTCAGAATTCTCCAGATGATCCACAAAACACATGCTTATCACAATGCCATGAACATGCTACAAAACTGGAACAACACCAAGGGAGATACCAGGAGTCCCACTCTTTGCTAATGCAATTCCTAGAGAGAAGAAAATCTATTACAACCACTCCCCTTCCTTTTTTATACCAGATACATGCTAAGGAAAATCTTTGTAATATTCTAATATATTCTTATATTCTGGAATATAAGCAGCATTTGGGCTTTTGCACTTCTATCTGAGAAATTTCAGATAGATACGTGGATGGATGGATGGATGGATGGATGGATGGATGGATGGATGGATGGATGGATGGATGGATGGATGGATGGATGGATACAGAGCACAGCTGAGCAGCTTGTGAATCGTAAGTCTGACACATTCAGAAGTCAGGGGGGTTTTGTCTACTAGTTCTGCATCTCAGCAGAGGAGAAATTCCCCTAATCCTGCAGCTCAGCTGCAACAGTGGCACCTAGAAATCCTGAAACAATGGAGAAATTTTTCTCTCCTTTTTTTTTTTTTTTTTTTTAAGCTACCCAGCTTTATACCCCTTCTAAGAGAATATAGAGTCTCAACACTTCCTTCAGGGAGAGCAGTAAGGTTAGGCTAAAACACTGCCAAATCCAGACATGGCCTAATCGCTCTGGCTTTAAATTCACTTATGAAGCTCTAGTATAAATGTCAGAGCTGTGCAGAATGGTTGCACTCGCTGAAAATTCATGAGGCAGAAAAATTTTAGCTGACACATCTAGACCCAGAAGAGGATAATATAACCTTTTATAAAACCTTATTTCTCCCGGCATCTTCTGCACTCCTGTTTTGTGAGAACACAGCCATTGCATATTCTGGCGTTCTTATGCTCCCAGCAGTTTCCCTTGCTGGTGGTGGGGTCGTGGTCGGGCTGGACAAGCAAGTCCTGTCTCCTTGATGTGCCTGAAGCTGAGTGACCTGGCTCTGGGCACCAGAGGACACCAGCACTTTCACAGAAGGAATATCCTGAGAGGGGAAAGTCAGGGGGTGTGTGCCTGGACCAACCCTCAGAAAGGAGCTGGCCTTGTAGCAGTAGGCACATTCTTTTTAACCCCATGGACCTCTATTTACCCAGTAGATCAGGAAGTGGAAGAAACACTAGAAGAAAAATGAGAATACAGTAGTACAAGAAAACACTGTAATAATTGTTTTCCCCTTATTTTTTTTTTCATTTGCATTGAACAGGTTTGACTGCAACATTTAACGTGTTCTCTGTGGAGTTTGGGAGCTTTCTACTTCCTCTCTACACAGAAAGAAGTGTTACCTTCTCTAAGGCATCACAGGTATTTTTGTTAAAAATAATCAATCATGAAAGTATATGGGAAACTAAAAAAAACCCCAATAATTGCATAAATAAAGTATGTAGCTTTATTCAGCAAAAGCAAAAACATCTGCTTACTTTTGGCAACAGTTCAGAAAATACATTATGAAGAATACACAGTTAAGTTAAGACAGCCATTAAGGTTATTATAGAGCTGAATCTCATATATGCTCATTTCTTCAGCAGGAACTGGCAGTCCCCTGAGGGAATGTCACCTGGAACACAGGGCTTCAAAGCTTCCTCTGTGAATTCCTGAGTCCTCTTGCTGTGGCTCATACACAGAAACACTGAACACACTCCTAAGAGATATTGACTCCCTGGTTGAGGGTTTTGGGTTTTTTTCTCAAAGGAATTAATTACCATTTTAGCAAACATTTCAGTTTACTGCAGTCAGCATTCTATTGCCTTATTAAAACCACCACTCTCTATGAAAAGTCAAGGTATTTTTAAATGGAAATAGATGGTGATTTCTTTTTTTCATTGCTTTGCTGCTCAAGAAAAAAAATAATAAAATTTTGAGATAATTTTTTCTCTCTTAGCTTTGTGAGTAAGAAGAAATCTACCTTTTTCTATCTACCTGCTCTTCAGTTTATCATCAAGATCTAGGATATAAAAATTTGCTCAGAGATACTCTGTAAGATTTGCAGAGACTTAGTTTGTTGTTGCCTACAGATGTCTAGATGTAGGTGCTCAACTTGCAATCCATCTACAGCTCTACCTAGGAGAAGTCAATATTAAGTTGTTTAAGCACCCAGTGTTTTTGTTACTTAACATTTTCTTAGGTGACTCATGGCACTGGTTTTGTGCCTGGGCCTCAGCAACCCTTGAGGGTTTGCTTCCAAATCAGGCCACATGGTAAAAGCAAAACAAAACAGAAAAGAAAAAGGCATGCAGATTTAGAGCTTCAAGGGACTGCTTTCATTTCTCCCTTCCCTTGGCTGTTGGGGGGATGGACTTGAGGATCTGTCCCTTGCAAGCAGCTGGTGAATGTCTGCCAGTGTTCCTCCATTAACCTGTTTCACTTTGGATAAAACAGTTACTGTCTGCTGAGAGAAGAGAGGCTCTGATCCGAAAGTTCTCAGCAGGTAGAAGTGAGAGATTAAGGGATCCCAGCCCTCGCTCTCATCCATATGTGTGCAGCACACATATTGCTGAAGCGACAGGTTCACCCTCTGATTATAAATTCAGGTCTGTCCTCTGAATCAAGGCTCTCCCAGACCTTGACACAGCGATCAGTGTCCGTGACATTAAGCATTAGGGGCCACAGTTACCTAATCTCAATGTCCTTCCTTTATTTCTGTCATTCAAATCTTTATTCCAAAGGACAGGGAGGGGGAAGCTACTTGTTCTTTTTCCCATATTTTCCTCATCTAGCCAAAAATTGCGGGAAAAACATTATGAACTACCTCTCAATATTTTATTGTTAGTGCTCTAGGTATTATAATATGAATTTCATGATGTATTATATAACCTTTGGCCTTGCATGTCAAAAGAGTTTGCTTTAAAAGACTCTTTTTTGTTTTTTACAAACAGAGATCTTATGGGATTTTAGGGGTAAGTTTGCAGCTTTCCAAAGAAAAAAAGCTAAAGTGCCCTGGCCATTCACATTAATGAAAGTCACAGTCGATAATGAGGTAAATAGAAATGCTAAAATTGGTACCTCACTCCCAAGGTGAGACAAGCATGACGTGGAACTGAACAGGCAGCTGAAAGTCAGGCTTCTGTTGAGTGCATGATGAGGATACTTAAACAATTACAGTTGCAATCACAAGTCTTATTCAATTTCATCTTAATGCGTGTTTTGCAATTTCTCATGTTGTAATTCCCATGAAGCAGTCACAGATCATAAAACTAATAGGTGGGGAAGAAAATGTTGTGGATTGTCTAATAAGACTGGCTATCAAACTAATTATGAGTTGTTAGACAAGCTCTCTCAAGGCTTGTGCACAACATGCTTAACTGTAATCAGGGGGTAATAAAGTTCAGAGGTATTTCTATCAAAGAAGATGGCCTTCAAAATAGGGATGTAGGAGATTCTATTGAATACTTTAAATTAGATATAGATTAGTCACAAATCACTGAGAGAGCTTAACAAGAAATCAAAATCAACACCTTGAGTATGGAAGCTCCTTGTCAATACACAGCTCAGTAATGTGTGACATGATCAACATTTCAATATATTCCACCCCACTCATCCAGTGATACTTTGGATGAGCTGAGATGATATGCTCACTCTCTGATGCAGCACTCAAACACAACTAAGTAGTCCAGCAAACATTCTGCTACTAGAATTATTTTTTTAATCACTTCTGTCACTCCAGTGTATTACCAGTTAAAATATTTGCAGTAAGTCTATTTACATTTTCTCCCATCATAGAAAAAAAAAAATCACAAACATGGTCTGATCTAAAGTTTATTTTAATCACCATGAGATTTCTAATTGTCCTGAGGGCTTTGGATGCAACTATTTCTTCAGCTAATTATATATTGTCATTTAGATGGCATCATTATTCAAAATAAATGTTCCCCTCAGTTCACCTTAGGTAACTTTCCTATATTTCTTTTGCTCTCCAGCTGGATGATAAAATGATTCTGACCCACCCTTAAGCTTGCAGGACAGAGCTCACCTGTGATATCCTCAGGTATATGGTGTCACTCTTGTGGATGGTCCTGTGCAAGGCTAAGAGTTGGTCCAGGAGATCCTTGTGGACCTCTTCCAGCTCAGCATATTCTGTGATTCTATGATTTTGTGATAGGAAATTTCTCTGATGATTTGAACTTACTTATATGGCACCTTACACCTTTTATGTTATTGTTTTTGTTTTGTTTGTTGTTTTTTTGTTTTGTTTTGTTTTTTAACTTGGAGTGAAAAATAGAGAAATACCACAACTATAAATTGTGTGACCATCTGAATCTCCAAAGCCAGGTCAGATTTTTATGTCTTCTGCAGATCCTGCCTTCACAAGAAGCAAGCAATATAAGCTACGTTTTTGAAAAGTATTTGAACACATATTTTACATAAAATAGCCAAAATGTCCCACTTAACATGGATGGAGTTAAGGTGAGCTTATTCACAAAGGCTTTTCCATGTGTCATCCTAGATTCTCCACCTTCTTCTACATGAGAGATTTTCCAGAAGGCTTTCTGTCAGAGGATGCAGCTTTAACTGAATCCAGATTCACTGAAAAAAACAATAGTGTTCAGTAGCAGAAATGTACATGGAAAAGGTCGTTGCTGCATCAATCACATTTGTCCCACACAGGTTTCTCAGACCTTATGTCCACTTCTTCCTAGAACACACACCTAAACTCTTGTGTACTGCACCCTCTACAGGATAAAATACACAGCATGAAAGAGGGGAGGGGAAAAAAGGAAATCTTATAGGGAATATTAAAGGGATTATTATCTGCCGTTGAAAATCTAATTGCTTAGTTTAGGCAGTTAATTTTCAATTATGTCTTTGTTAAACAAAAGGGTGGGTTCAAGATATCAGATTGAAATATTGCTAATTTTGCTTTTGGCTGTGCAAGAAGCAGGAGTCAGGCTGGCTGGTTGCTGAAGCAAAACTGAGAGACCCTTCTCAGTCTGTAATCAGTGTGCTGTCAATATATCACTAATCCAAACTGCACAATGCTAATTAAACTTACATCTCACATAGCATGCAAGCGATAAGTATATTTTTAAATGGCACTCGCGATCTTTTTTTCTGTAATTCTGACAGTTTTTAAGTGCTTCATGACTGACAGATTTCTGTAAGTATAAAATTGTGTATCAGAGGGGAATAGTAAGTAAAGGTAGAAGTTAAAAGTGAATAAAATGTTCTTAACTGCCCTTAGTTTAGGGAACAGAGAAACATAACCCCAGATCTGAATTTTTAGAGTTTTCTTAGGAAAACTAAGTACTTATGATGGATAAAAGCAGGCTCAATTTAGACATACACACAATTTAATATTACTTCAAAATGTGACATAGACTTATATTGTCTGCTGAAGGAGTAATTTGATTACCAGCACTTTGTCTTACACTTCAGTTCAGTCTTGGACTCTCTGTCCAGTCTATTTTTCAGTGTTATTAAGTTATTAAGAAAATGGTAACTAAGAACCAGTTACCTTTCTTCTAATCACCAGCAAATACTGCTTTCCGAGTTTAGCTTCTAGCTAACTTGGTTTATGTAAGGAATGAAACATCGTCTTGTAGCTTGGGCTTTCCAAGGTGATCAGCAAACTATCAGAAACATAATTCAAGAATTGCATCTTTTTGGCGAAAATACTTTTTAGTAGGATGATTACATGACTGTCTCAGTTTTCAGTGTTCATAAAATCTGCTAACACATTACTAGTACAGGAATAGTAATTTTCCCTCATTGGCAGTGCCATTTTGAGGAACAGTTATTTATGAACACTTTAGCCACTTGAATAGCAGAACTGCTACATAAACACAGTTTCTATTAAATTAGTGGAAGCACTTTCTGAAAACTAACTTTTACTTCCTTATCTTATAGTCTCTGTGGGAAAGCTTAGACTTTGTCTCCCAAGTCTGAGGGAAATGCTCAGAGTTATATTCCTTTGCATAAGACCTTCTACATAAAAGAAGTAGGGTGCCAAATATTCATCTTCATCACTTTTCCCACTAAAAAAATGAAACCTGTAAGTAGCAGAGCAACAAAGAGGAAAATAACTTTTATGGAAGGCATCCTTCTATAGAGTAATGGATAAATGGAGTGGGACAAATTTTTTTTCCAAGGCAGTTCCAATAAAGTTGGATGATTTACAGCAGGGATGAATTTGGTTCACTGTCTTCCATGCACTGATGAATTCTTTCAATGGGAGCTCCTCTTAGCAACTGTAACCACAGTCTGATGGCAGAGAATTGAGTCTATGATAAACTTACTATAGAATATAGCTGAAATGAAGTATTATACCTCTCCATACTAGCCTGTTATTATGGAGATGCTTATCTGAAATTATCATGATGAGGCAGAGAGTAGGAAAAAAAAAAAAAAAGCCAATCTCATTTTTGGAAATGGAGAAGAAATCAATGAGGTAGTGCTTTTCATTTCTATTTCCATTAAGAGGCATCTGACCTTACTTGCCAGATCTTTAAAAGAGAGACTCTTAAGAAAGAACATATTCACTATACAATGTGAAAACACATTATTGTATAATGGTATCAGTTTGTAATAATTAAAAAAAGAATGGCAATTACAATTCATTCTGAGAACATACCTTCAACTTTTTAATCAGTCATTTCTTGTGGGAAAACTAAAAAATTCCAATCCTGTCTTTTGAAGAGTGTTATTGATCACTGAAATTTATACAGGAAAAAAAAAAGCTATAGCAACCACATCCTGTCTTTGTCTTCCTATACCATTCAGCTTTGGATTTTTTTTCCTTTATTTTGGTTTAAAGCTCTTTCTGTGTTTCTTCTTTTGTCGATCTTAACATGCTCACTTAGGATTTTCCCCCCAATGCTATAGACTGTCACAACATCCTTAATAATGTCCCCCTGTGCTGAACAGCTTTGTGACCAAGTAAGAAGTGGGATACCAAGAAAATATAGTGTCTCTGTAGTAATAAATATGGGATTCCTAAAAGAACTCAAATACTTATTTGAAGAAATTAACAAGGAAAGAACCACTGGATGTGTGTGTGTGGGGGGTGTATGTGAAAGTATACAATAAGAAAATAATCCAAATGTTTAAAAAGTTGTTTGGCCTTTCAGAGGAATTCTTCAGTGAAAGAGATGAAAAAGAGGGATTATCTTCCCACCACTATTAGTTAGCTTTTCAGTTTACTATATTAGTTATTCAGGCTCCATAAAATCCTGATCAAGAGAAGGAAACAAAAAACCAAAACACCACAGCTTTACTGAGTATAGAAAGCTTGAGGAAACTGGACAACTTGTTCACATGCCTGATGACACAATTTAAGCATTCCCTCTGAAATGACAAAAATTCAAAAGAGGTTCATGCACCCATTTCAGCAAGTGCTCATATGATACACTGATGGACATATTAAAGAGTCAAACAGCAAAGCATTTTTCATGAATACCAAGTACTCTGAAAAAAAAAAAAAAAATTCAATTGTCAAAAGCTAGTTAAGATCACAATGGATCTTTCTCCGGGATGATGGTTACTTGGCACACAGCTTCATGCCTAAACCATATAAATGTGTGTGTGCATAACAAGGTCTGTGAATATGCAATGGTAGGAAGACTTGATGTGGCTGTCTCAGTCACAGCTTTCTCCCACACTGGTTTATATCTTAACTGGGAAAATACTGTTGTGACTTCTTTCAGCTGTGCTGGGCACTCAGCTTTTGCAATCCTGTCACACACTTTCTAGTGAGAAATACAGGCCTCCTGTGATATCCAGCTTATAAAATGGTCTGCAGAGGTCTAGGAAACCCTCATACATTCTCTTCAACAAAGTAGGAGAGGAACACCCTGAGCAGCTCTTAGATTTAAGTATCACCCAAAGGGTGCATAGATCATGAGTGTATAATGCAGGATGGCTGAAAAATGGAGGATGTTACTCCTTTAAGGAACAAAATTATAATTCCAGAATTTTCTCATGTATGGAGGTTTGCCAGGGTCATGCATGTCAATTCTCCATTTTGCAGCTCGGGTAGGTGAGCATTTGCCTGCTTTCAGAGCTCAATATATGACCAATCATTTTGTTCCAGATTAACTTAAAACTTTGAACCAAAAGAAAACCAAAAACTTTTTCATATTACCCAGCAATTTGCTGAAACTTGGCCTTGTTAAAAAAACAAACTCTTTGTGGAAACATCACCATTACTCGTACATTTTTAACTTTTGGCATGTCTGTCACAAAATGGAAAGGATGTTGAGAGATTTCCAGATGCTGTTCAACATGGCAGATGTAAGGGAAATTATAAGACAACGATAACTTTTTTCTTCCTTTCCTCTTTCCCCATACTAAAGTTTCATCATTGATGTTTCACATTAGTGTAACATGTTTCTGTTTTGTAAAAAAAAGGATTTAAACCAATGATTATCAAACTACACTCACTGCCAAGTTATCTGCTGTTGATTTATCTGGGTTGTGGCTCATACAAGAACCAGACAAGGTCTAGTAAGATCAAGGTTAAGGTAAAGCAAACAAGTACTGCTGAAGCTAAGCAGACTCTTCTTGAAGCATTTGGCCACTTTGCTACAGCAGTGTCCTTTACAATCCATCTTTTTGCCATCTCCCTTTCCCATTAGCTCAGATGGTCTGTCCAGTCAACTTTTCAGTATTTCATCAAGCCAACACACATTAGTTCTCCATCCAGCTTCCCATTTGGCAAGCTGCTTTTCATCGTTTTTATGCCAGTGTTAATATTCCATCATCATTAAATTATTTGGTTAAAAAAGAAAGAAACAAAGAGGGGAAAAAAAAAGGGGAAAAAGAGGAAAAACAACCTTACCAATAGCACTGCTAAATGAGGAGCACAGCATTATGCCATAGATACATTGCAAATAGTGACTGACTTTACAAACAGAACTCCACATAACAGGTAAGATGAAACTGAACTGCCCTAATGTGATGTGATGCTTGCAAAGCTTAGAGCAGGGACTCCTGACAGCTCATCCACCAACCTGTGACTACAGGGGATTGCTGGCAATCCACAAAGGAAAAAACAGCTCTTCTTCACTACCCATGGCTAAATAATCCTAAAAGGCGACTAAGAAAACCAGCTGGTTGTGGAAATTCATCAGGATGGCTTTACCTATTATGTGAAAGTGGCAGCACAAGGTGAGGTTGTGGGAACTGTGTACAGTTCGTGTGGGTTTGCTCAGCAGCAGATCGCTTCTCCAGCCCTTAAATGTCAAGCACCTGCTCTATAAATTATTTCTCAATGTCTAAACAGAATTTCAGAGATATCCCCATCATTGCATATGGATTTAGTGCTCAGTTTGTTCTAGTATGATTTAGGAACACCAGTTTAAGCCACTCACCTCCTTCTGCAGAGAACTAGAGTGAAGAGAAGAAAAACCAAGTTTCATGCAGAAAGAAACTGCTTGAAGGTCTTTAAAATAAATGATTTTCTGTGTTTTCAGTCTTTGAAGCAAAGGAGATTGTAAGCCTATTTTGTAAAAATGTACAGCAAAATCCTTGCCCTGTTATCAGCTGCAATAGCTTAGAATATTTTTTTTTTTGCTTACATGGAAGTTTGTACTTAAAGGTAAAATAAAATATTTATTTTTAATCTTAAAAACCAAAAGATAGTGTATCTAAAAGAAGAGGAAAATATTTAAATTTTCTTAAGAGAAAAAAAATAATAGGCTAAAGGGAAGCAGAAAAGCAAAAGAAATAAAATTACATGAGTACAAAACTTATTTTGTAGTGCATCAGCAAACTGTTCCTTGCTAGTTCTTGCACCCATTGAAAACCATGGAAAGAATGGCCCTGCTAATGATGGTAATGGGCCCAAAGGAAAATTACAGCTAATTCAACTTCTGGCAGAACACATTCTGAACTACAGAAAAATCTGGCTTGTGTATCCAAGCAAAATAACAAAATACTCTTCTCAGCATTTGATGATGTCTCTAAATTTCACTTATCTCGCAATATGAATGATATATACATGCCATATCATGTATTTTCAATCTGCATTAGAGGAAGATTTTTAAGGAACATAATTTTTGTAAAGTGAACATCAAACATAAAAGAATAAAATAATAATAATATATTAAATTAAGTTGCTAGATAAAAAATACCTTTGACATTATTTTGAAAAAAAGTTAAGAATTTTTCATCAACATCAATAAAAGAGATGACAAATTGACAGACAAATGGATTTTAAATGACTCCATGCTCTCAAATACCAATCTTTCTACTCTTTCACAAAAGCTTAGATTAAAAGAAAGAAAAGGGACTAAGAGTCTATTGATTTGAATTATTTTGGAGCAAGGGAGAAAAACAGATTCCATCCACGAAATTCCCACTCAATGAAAGACCAGTTACCTGTTGTCTTCTTTAATAATGAGCTCCAGCTTCAGCTTTTGTGACCAAAGCACTAATGAAGAAAGAAATGAGGCCATCTCTGAAACAAATAAGACTCAAATCATTGAGGCCCCAAAACATAAAAGAATAAAATGCTGTCAGGAAACAAACATACAACCAAAGAAAATTTTTGAACTCTGTCATCATAAACTTTTTGAAAATACACTGGCAAAGTATAGTATTTGTTCAAAACATACATTTTATTTCCAGGTGTGATTTTAGAGCCATAGAAAAGGAGGGGGATTTTAGGAGCTTTCAGTATTACCTATAGAATAAGTGTCAGAAAGCAAAACTCACGCTTTACTAACTGTTGGAGATTTGTCTATCTAAATAAAAGTTAATAAAAATTGCAGCAACTTCTGTCTCTGTAAACAAGCTGGTTGGTACAGCTGCACAATTTGCAAATTGTGATCTGTTCCAGAAGCTTTAAACACATAGATAAAAAGGAAAGACTACAATGACAATTAAAATTGATGCCATTTGTACACTGAAAATGTTTGAGTTCTTCCCTACTCCTCTCCATGTCCCTGTTTCCACATAGCTGTATTCTAATCCTATTTTGTTATTGATTGATTACATTATTTTTCTTTTCCCCCTAGACAGTTTTAAAATATACACATCTTGATAGCTTAGATGCTTAATTTGGAAATTGATGCAGGAGACTCTTATCCCCTCTCCAATTATATCTTGTGAAACAAACTCTCTGGAGATTTTCAATAAAATGTTCTTTCATTATCACTCAAATTACATCTTCACATTTATTGACAATAATCCTGAAGAGGGTGAGTTTCTGCTATAAATCAACTTTCACCATCAGGAGTAAGGATTTCGTGAAAACCTGCATTAAAAAGGTACTGCAAAAAGTATAGGATTTTATTTCTGCAGAAGGTTATTGAGTAAATGGCTATTATATTGTACAAATCACTGTTATAATATTGGGAAAAAATAGCCTCGTTTACCATTAAACAGCATTCAAAAGCTGAAATGATAACCTTGTAGATTTAATGGTGGGTTATTAGCTAAACATCGATTCAGAAATTCATTTAGGGAATAAAAAAACAAACAGACAAAAAAAAAAAAGCCAGATTGTGGCTGGATTTCAACAGATTTTTCTAGTGTTTATTGTGATGGATGAGTATTCAGGGATTTACATTGCTTCAGTGATAATATCCTGTTCAGTCTGGACACCTGGGGAAAGAGACACATAGAGACAAATATATTTACTTTTTTTTTTCTCCAATGAACTTCTGATTTTCACTACCTACTTCCAACCTAGAATATTTTTAGGATGTGGTTGACAAGCTTCCACAATCTGCTCACCGTCACCCTGACTCGGAGTAACTTGAATTCTTGAAATTAAATATTAACATTTTAGCTCAAATTTTGGGAATATTTTAGTTTTCACTTGTCATTTAAGTAAAAACATTTGGCGCAAGTAAGTGGCAATTTAGAAGATAGCTTTTGCAAAAACAAAACAAACCATACTAATAATAGAAAAAATAAAACCCAAAATATCTGAGCTAGGTAGGAAAGAAGTTGATTTCATATCTTGCAATCAAATTTGGCTAAATATTCTATAAGCAATCTGAAAAATCCAAAGATTTTATCTGGCCCAGAGCAAACTGGAAAATAGAATTTTTTTTTTCTTTCAATGTAAGACTATTTTTTCCTCCACATTTTTGCTCCTCAGACATCACATTAGAAATTCACACAACTCTCACTGTAGTGTCACCTTTTTACACAGGTTAATTCCACACTGATTAAACAATACAAGCTGGAGAAGAACTGGTCTTGAATTCAACATAAAATTATCATTACTCATTATTATATAAAATAGCCCTGTTCTTTATTTTATCTAAGGAAAAGACTTTTACTACGGTGAGAATTACAAAGAAGATAGATACAGGTCTGTTCATGCCTCGTACCTCATATTTCCTAACACAAAAAAGGCTTCTGTCCCAGCTCCCAGGGAGGACCCTGCATTGTCTTTCAGAGTTATTGTTGTTGTCGATAAGACACTTGTAGCAGTGCCTGGTGATAAGCAAAGTAACCCAGTCTCAACCCAACCCAGCTCTCTGGCTCCTTTTCCCCCATTCCTTCTATTTTTTTTCTGATTAATCATCGCTCCTGTTTATTGCAATTTGAACAACAACTCACGGGGTTGTGTCATTTTACAAGATGGCCAGCACCAAATAAATTTCTGCAGGTGACAGGGACCATCTGGCTCCAGCTCCAGCCCCTTCAGAAAGGTGCAGGCTTCACAGTCTTGCTGCTGCTGTTTCATCTGGCCTTTTACAGGTGCTAAGGAACAGCTGCTGAAGGAGAAGAGGTAAGACAGAAGGAACAGATAATATTGAGCAGCTCCCAGGGAATAACCGTGAATGTCCAAGAATGTATTTCTCCCAGAAGCTGGTGCAATATAAAACATGACTAGCTTATCATGTGTGAGAATTAAACAGGTATCAATCCCACAATTTGTGTTTAAGTATTTTAGTGATTTTAGCAGATACTTTGCTTGAACAAAGTTAATATTGTATGGGAAACTGTTGTGACCACAACTATTGTACCTCCAAGGTACTGGTGCCTGGCAACTGGTGGCCAGTTGTGTTCTCAATAGTCCCTTGGGGAATTTTCATTTCTACTTGGTTTACAAAAAGATATTTAGCTCTAAATTCACCTACTCATCTTTTTGTTTTCATGACTGACATGCCTTCCTCTCAGCTCTCTATAAAAAATAATGAAGAATATCCTCTGATTTTACTGTGCAGCTCACAGGGGGAGTTTGCTATCAGCAAAAGTTTTGCACTTTGTTTTAAGTACTTTTCCTTTTGTAAAAATGAGTTGCATACACCCTGGAATATCAGGAGTCAGAAAGAAAATTAAAAAGTAACCAAATCCACTTTAAGAATAAATTGAGCTTTCAGGGCAGTCTCACTAGACCCTACTGCTCAAATCCGGAATTCCAAATTCATAAGACTGGAAACACAAGATTAGAAAATTGCAAATTCTTTTTACTCAAAGGCCCAGCAATAAGCAGACAATAGCTGGGCACAGGATGAATGACACCTATGCTAGTTCACAAAATACAGATATATCCTAAACTGTTCATAATTTCCTGAGGTTTACCTGTATTCAGCTATCTGAAATATTTTTTAAATATGCACAAGTGTCTTAAAGATGCCCCTCTCTTTCCTCTTAGCTAGCTTTCCTCCAACCATATTTTATGGTATTATCAACCTGATTTACAGTGAGTTTCACTGTCTTTTGTTCTTGTTACTCTCAGTGGCACATGGATGCCTAAATTTAAAAAAGGGAGAGAGGGAAGGAGGGAGAATTTATGTTACATTAGGGAGGTAGGTGTTCACGCCTTGTTATGAAAATTTTTCTTCTCTATTCACCACTATTTGGCCAGGACAGCTGTTTTTCAGACTTCAAATCCTAGCCCTCTACTCTGCTAGAATAAAGGCTGTAGAGGATGTACCTTACTGAACCCACCTGGACTGTTCAAAACAAGGTTTCTCAAGACAAAGCCCAGAAAATCCATAGCCTAAACAGGAGGTCGTGCAACATATTTTTCCTCTCCCTGAACACATGAAGATGAACTAAAAGGAGGAGAAGTAATATTGGGTGAGATCTCTCATCTGATGAATATATATGCAGAAAATATGGCAATGGCTTCAGGTACCATCTGATCACATTTGCACAGTCCAACAAGGCTACGAGGTTCCACATCTATGAAGACTATCTGGCCCCAGAAGGCAGAGCACTCCTAAGAACTAAAATCACTTTATGTTCCATAAAATAAGTCAATGAATAGGCTGAAGTAAATAAAACTCATCAGCAGGAAGATGGGGTGAGACATTGCTGGAAGAATTTGAAGAAAAGGAAGTATCCAGGGGAGGAATCAATCCTCATGGGAAACAGTAACTGTTCCTATGCAATGCTGCTTTTCATTTACAGTTGTTGAATATTGAGTATTGAACACTGATTGATCCTATTTTTTCATCTCCCCTCCTTAAAAAATATGCTTAAATCAGGCCATCAGGTTTTCAAGGGCAGATATTCCTATGTGTGAGGAAACCACAGGTTGGGATGCTCCCAGTGCAGCAGAACCTTGTCTTTCCCTGGCCTTTCTTAAAGAAGAATGATTGGAGTGTCTCAGCATGTTATAACATCTGTGTCCAAGAGACCAAGCTCAAAAAGTGGCTATAAATTGCCTCTTGGGATTGGCCTAAAAAATCTGGGGTTTCTACAGTCTTCTTTACAGAGAACGTTTCTCAGCTGTGCCAGATGTCAAAAAGATCAGTCCTTAGCTCACAGTCTTTGACCCTCCATTCTTATTCCAAACCAATTTCTAGCATAAAATCAGCTTACAGTAAATAAATCCTAAGATGCATGCTAGTAAAGAAATTATAATCAATTTATTTCTCTTTAAAACACTTTACTGAGGAAGAGAAAATGAAATGAAGGAGAGTAACATTGGAACAGCGAGATAATAAGCTTCAGACACCTCTTATTGTTGACATAATGGGATAATGTGGTAATTACATTAGTTCAAATACATGATACTTGAGTAGTGGAGGCATAATCTGACCTCTCAGGTTGAGCTACACAAATGTTACTTGACCCCTCTTCCCATGCATTTCCGAGCCCCTGGATATAATCTAGAAAGAACCAAAGAGAAACTGAGTTGTGCTGTGACACAGTTTCTTAATCAGATGTCATTTCTTCACAGAACCAGGCTGGGAAAGACATACAATTGATAAAATAACTAGATTTTCAGCACGTTGTCCACTACAGATTTGAAACTGGATGTTAAAAGCACTCTGAGCTGATGAAATTATCACAGTTTGCTGGTTTGTATCTTGATTGCCTGGGTATTAAAAATCATTTTACTAAACTTGGAGAAGAAAAACAAAACAAAACAAAACAGACTGTTTCATGTGCAGGAACAAAATAAAGGGTCTGAGGTAGCTGAGAATGCAGTCACATTATCACAATCATTTATTGAATGTGATTCACGAAGTATATAAAGAATACATCAAAAATAGGTAAAGCAGTGGACTGTGGGTCTAAAAGTATTTCACTGGATTGTGCTTAATGCACTGGTTGCAACCTGCCCTTTTATAATGCTGTAAAATATTTCAATCTATTTTAAGAGCATCATTAATAAAACACCTACATGAATTCAACTGGAAAATTCTGAAATATTCAGGGTTATAGTGTATGGTTCCTAGAAACTGTAATTTTAAAAGGCTTTGCATAAATTGAGCAGAACAGAGAGGTTATTGGACTGCTGTGACTGTGACTAAGTAAAGCACTCTTATTTTATGTCTGCATTTAAGTGTGATTTTCATTTCATGCCTAATCTTAAGAACATATTAAATGCTATGGTATATGTATATATGGTATTGTTTAGCTCATTTTTCTGTAACTTACTTGTTTTGTAGCCTTGTGTGTTAGTAGAAGCAAACTTATATTTAGATTAATTCTGACTAGGCTAGATTGGCTGTGTGAGGCTAGAAATAACACACAGGGTTGTGAAGCCAATCAGAAAGAGACTGATCAATAATGATATATTGATCAATTTTCATTCTGCTGCAACAACATCAGATTGAGTGATTATATCTACATCAACCATTTAGTATAACAGAAACAAAGTAGTAGTAAAAGGGCATAATTACAGAATCAATTTCTTCCTATTTTGAAGCTAGTTTTCTCAGAAAATGCTGCACTTTCCTAAAGCAAATTTCAAGATTAACATTCCAGGCTGTTTCATACGAAGTTAAAAATTTGACAGCATTAAAATATATCTTCCCAAAGGTCTCCCTTAAAATACATTTTTCATATACTTTCCACAGAAGGAACCGAATTAAATTCTCTCACCTTTCAAACAGAGGATGTAAAGTAGTCACATACACAACCATTCTTCAGCTGAGGATGCTGAATACTGTTACTGTTTTTCATTCCTTCCTCACTTCTTGTTTCAGGCTTTTCTAAGCTGACATTAGGTTTTCCTGCTATTTGGAAAACTAAGGAAAGATAAGAATTAAAAAAAACCCAAACAAACAAAAAACAAGCTAACAACCCCCCCCAACTTCTGAATAGCTTTTTTTTTTTTTTTTTAATTTATTTTGGTAGTGTGTTATAAACCATAATAATTAAAATTCATAGGTGGATATGTTAGGATTTACTACTAATTCTTCAGTTTGGATCTATGTTGGTAAACTAGTGACCAGAATTATTTGACACTACTATTTCTTCATTGCCCCCATATTTTTAATGCAACTATTCCTTTCCTCTTCTTTCTTTTTTTATTTTTTTTCTTCTTTTCTCCTGTGTATATCAATTAAAAGCATCCATATTACCAAAAAGGAAAATATTTTCTTGTCAAAGTCAGGGGCTGCATGGAAGAGAGTGACTGCACTGATAGTTAGCAGAACAGTCATTAAGAGGTCAGCAGACAAGGGAATGACCAGTCATGCTTTGTTTAATTCAGACTAAAATTGTCAAATTATATTCTTGTTTGAATATTCTTAGTCTGTTGCTTTATGCATCTACCTAATGCAATCTTTCTGAGCCGTTTTAATGGCACAGCCACTCTATTGCCAATAAAAATTATAATACAGCTGAGGAATGTTAAATATGGAGAATGAATTTCAGAGGTAAAGACCTGAGGATGTTTCTAGAGAATAATCCATTTTCCTTTCTTCACAATAGCTTAGTTCAATTTACTTAAAAATCAGAAAATGTTACTAAGCCTGAAGACCAGACTTCAGCAATAGAAATGCTTGAGTCATGAAGATGGTACCCAGCCTACAAATAAAGCATAATTTAGGACTTGGGATCAAGCAGAACACAGTCGCAAGGCTTCCTTAATTTTCAAAAGATATTAAGAGAATCACAGATGGTATATTATTATTTGGTGATGGCTGATAGTTAAGATACTTTATATTGCCTACTAAAATGGATTAATTTTTACTTCCATGTACAAAACAATTTAAAGCTGTGACAAGTATCTCTCCTTGCCTTGTGGAAGTGTTCCCCAGGAAACTGAGACCAAGTTATTTTACAGACAAAAAGGGTTTTGCAAAGAAAGCAGAACAAAAACATAGAAAACCACTCAATACCTGCAGTGCTCTTGTGCCATAGTGTACTTTTATGTCCTGGTCCCAGCCTGTGCTACCTCAGCTAGCTACATTTTGTGGTATTGCTTTTGAAAAAAACCAAACATGGTATCATTCTCAATCTCCAATTCAATATTCTTCACTTTTGCCTCAATTTTAGAATTTGTTATGAGCTGGCTGACTTCACTGCAGTCTGTCTGAATGCAGCCATATGCAGAGCATTGCAGAACTGGAGCCTAACAAAGAATGGTAAAGCACAGTGTAAAATAAAATGTGAAAGTCAATGTCTATGCAACAGAATAATTGCTCTCCACATGTATGGACTAGAATTCGGCTATACCTGCTGAATACTAATACAGTGTGGGGGGCATTATACTTGTTTGATTTCTTTGGCAGTGCATGCAGAACTCAATGAACTGCTAAGCAAAAAATACAGATTGCACTTGTGGATCATACACGTTCTATGATAAATAATATCCCTGCTTTTCTTCTAAAAACATCAGCATGGATCTGTGTTCTGCCAAAAGTTTTGTAGAAGCAAGTGCTTTTATTCAATCCTGTGTTTCACCAATGCCCCTAAACACCTTTCTCTCTTCCTTTTTATTCCAATCTGTACATGTTCTTATGACAAAAACCCACCACCTTCCTGTTTATACATATGGGGTTTTTTTTCTTTTTTCACAGTGTACAATTTCCCTAAAAAAATTGCAACCTCTTTTGGCCTCTATCAGGTGGTGGGAGAGATGGACAAAACATCTCTTTTGCAGTTGGTTTTGATTGTGGAGTAGTCTTTCAATCCTGTTGCACATAAGTCTTTAAGAAATTACAGCTTTTTTATTCTCAGCAAGGCAACTTTATTGCCAACACACCCTATGCCCAAGTTGTAATGGAGGAATAATCCAGTACATTTTTTTTGCACTGTTCCTTTAACATCCTCCTACTTAAGCATGGGAGATTAGCTAACACTGACTTCTGGTTCTTTCTTTCTGGGATGAGCAAATAAAAGTCCCTGCTGTTGTCACTTCATCCCCCTCCTCCCATGATGGATCAATACTTCTCTGCCAGCCTGTCAGGGGAGGACAGCAGCAATCTGGACTTATATTATAGAGCTCTCAGGAGAGAGATGTTAAAAAGAAAAAAAAGAAATTACAAAACATTACTGCATACAACTGCTTGTCATGCCAGCTGTTATTCAAAAAATATCAATCCACTTCACAACTTAAGACCCTAACAATAAAGAATTAAGAAAAATCTTTTAATGGAGGTAGATCACAGATTCTGCTCACAGTTTTGCAATGTTTCCAAAAACTGTGGTTTACAAGTGCAACATTTGCAGTGTTACAAAATGCCCTCAATTAGTTCAAACTGAAATCAAAACCAGCTCCAAAATTTGCCTGGAAACTTCGTTGGACTATAACTCCCTGCTCAACTAGAAATTATGGGACTTTGAGCCTGTCACATGAACGAGAAGCACTTTGCCTTTTCCCCCAAGTATCCAAGGCACTTCTAGACTCCTTTCACAGCCTAGGCAGCCTTCTGCTCTCAAAAAAGCACCCTGAAGTACCCAGCATTTTGTGGACTCTGGGCACCAAGTAGTAGCAGGAAATTTACCAGGAGCAAGTTACACACACACAAAAAAAATATATATCCAAAAACAAAAGGTATCTAGAAACAAAAGGTATCTAGAAAGTACAACCATCAGATTTAATGTCAGCCAAAACTGAGCACAGCACATCCACTAAGGAGCACTTACTGCAATACCCTGTGTCCTAACCCACACTCTTAACTTCCACAGTAGGGTGGTCTGGCTGTCTTGGAAGCGAATCTTTCTTAAATTGTCGATTGAAGATGTGTGGATTACACTTTTTGTCTGCAAACTCTAACTATATACTACAGTTACCAAAAGCAAAATGAAATAAATAAATTGTTTTCAAATGCAAATTGTTCCTTTAGTTCTTGATGCACCTCCACAATTTCCATAAGTAAAGGGTCTGGCTCTGAGTTTTTAGCAACTAAGCCTATCAAGGAGTCATAAGTATTAAACTCTTGTGGCCAATCCTCCATCAAAAATATGTAGGTTCTCCTGTAACAAAGCAAGACTTTAAAAGTTAGGCAAAACACCCAGAAAAGGGAAATTAGTTAAATTTAATTTACTCCCAGCTGCAATTGATTCTTCATCTCAGGAAAATGGATCTGAAATATCAGAATTTTCATTAACAATATGTTTAAGCTCTTCAGGGTCCACGTGTTGTCTCATGTAACAAAAGTTCACAGAGTTGCAAATTTTTTCATGCTGCATTTCATAGCTGCATTTGTTAGGGTAAAAACTCATTAAAATTCCCTGCACAACTTATGGACAGCATGCAGACAGTATCAAAAGGAATAAATAAATCTATGAGAATTGAATAAGACCCGAGGAAGGTAAATGCTGATTCTGTAGTTGTAGAAAATGTATAAGTATCTCATATACAAATGTTTTCTACATTACTTAAAAAAAAACCCAAACAACTCACAAAGCCATAAAGACTGGTGCTCATATTTGCTGGTAAGTCAATCTTTCTTTCAGACATCAAGAGATGACCTCCTAAGACCCAAAGATTTATCAAGTCAGCAGTTTATTCCCTTAGGCCACCATCTTCAGCCTCTTCCTCTTCCAGTCACGTCTATTGAAGGACTTTGCAAACCCCCATGAGGAAATGGACTAATCTACTTCTTTCTAAAGGACAGGAACGATGCCTATACTGACTGCACTTTATGGGATGAGAAAGCTAATAAAGGGAAGGAGACTACATCTATTGGTGAAAGATTCAGTGTGATGTTTGTGTTATAAGAGACAGAGTGCTGTAGCTGTCAATCAGAAAAGGAGCACTGTTGCCCAGTAGCAGCAACCACTACTCGGAAATTTTCAAGAAAATTCACCCATCTTTTTACTTTGTGGGCACAAAACATCCCTGAATTGGTATAAAAAATACAGGCTTTTAATCTTTCTCTTCTCTCCCTGTATCAGGTGATTCTTTAATAGGTAAAACACACACAACAATTTAAAGATGTGGAAAAATTAAATGGAAACCTCCACTATCTTTTTTTATAAAATAACTCTTATTCATTTGTATTGCATAATAATCCATGAGCTTTTTTTTTTTTTTTTTGCTGTCTGCTTTAAAAAAAGTCACCTATTCAGTTCATATTGTTATTTGTAAATATTGTCACTGTAAAAATGAAAGGGCAACACAGGCACTACAATACCTTCATCAGTATATATACAAAATAATTTCTCACATATTCAGATAACATGGCTAGGGAATTACGTGAAAGGAAAAAGGAGACTGTTTCTTTTAGCCAATCACTAATTTCTAATAACTGGATCCAAACAAACTTTCTACCCATTAAATGAGTGAAATACACTGCGTTATTCTTTTCAGGCAATTGTAAAGGTAGGTCTGTTGGTGGTCTCAGCTTCATGTTGATGTCTCTCTTATAAGTGCTCACTTCCCTTATTTTTGCATCTGCCATTTTTTTAAAAAGTACAAACAAAAATTATCTTTATTCCCCTTTCTTCGTATTCCTCCACCATGAGATTTGTCTTTTTTAGTCATGGCAGAGAGCATCTAATTTTCAGGTTCAGAAGTGCTCCATTATCTACTCTGCTGGCTGCTACTGTGCTGAAAAAGTGTTACCATGGGGAAGGGTAGAGATCAACCTGCAGGGCTCTGATAAGCAATCCTTTATTTTAGAAAATTCTATGTATCCTGTCAGTTTAGGAATCTAATGTTAAAATAAATAAATCAAACCAATGGGAATTAAAAAAAAAATGCCTCACCCAGTTCAGATTAATAAATAGAGGATCTTAAATATATAATATTAACAATAAATAATTATCTGCCTCATTCTCTGTTGCCAAGTTTAGAAAGAAGATATGGCTATGTAAGACAGTTTAAATTTAGGAGTTCTTGGCTGTGCTGTAGAGAAGTTGGAGGGAGAGCAGATTCCCCACTGCCAAAGATGGACAAATTAATTGCATCAATTGAAATAAAGTGGCAATGATAGGCAAACACAACACAGAGAACATATGGCAAAGGAATCCTGGTTAAAGGGTGCAGCAATACTTTAATAACTGAATTATGTATCAAGACTCTTAATGGGACAAACTAGCAATGATGCTATGTGAATAGCTATGTGAATATTTTCTTTCATTTCTGGGATCTTCTACCCTTTATAGTCCCAGGTTGTCAGTACAGATGCTTGGAAAATTTTATGGAAGGAAGCAACCACTCCTGAAAATTTCCATGGATCCAGGACATTTTGAAAGTCTCAGTGTGTCCCATCAGTCCGTAGAGACTTCATGGACTTCACAGCAGCCTTTTGCATTCCCACAGCAATGCCAAAAGCACCAAGGACATCCGTTTGAGGGATTCACAAGCAGTGACAGCACCTTAAACACCTTAAACTGACTGAACTCCTCTGCTTTTTCTAACAGCTTTGCTGTGAAATGCTTGGGTTCCTGTTTCTCTGATTTATTTTTTTTTCAGAGAACCCGATGAAGAACACATTCATGGCTTTCTACAGGGGGTTTGTCAATTAATGGCAAGCAGATTAAATTAGAATGGTCAAAATGAAGCCTTACCAGACTGCTAAAATGAGTGTTGTAGCTTAAAGCAAAGAAGTAAAAATATCCACTCAGGCTATGCTCCAATTTCCCCACTGAAGTACTAGACAGAGCAGAAGATGCTTATAAATACACAACATGCATATTAAACCCATATGAACCATCTGTAAGTGCCCGATTTTAATTAGTTTGCTGGATACATAGAAAATCTGGAAATCTGACAGAAGTGCTTGGGTCAGTCAAGTTAAAATTCAGAATTCGGTCACAGACACTTAAAACAGAGTTACTTGATTACAGGAATACAAAGTTTATTTGTGATGTTGCTTTGTATGTTGGGGAGGTTTTTAAGGAAATTACTGCATGCAAAGTTCGTTAAGTCGTAAATTCTGGTCTTGTTTGCTGTCTCAGAACCAGTACAAAATATATATTTTAGTTTAAACATCTGAGCAAAACATCTGTTACCTGTTGTTATAGTTTGGACCTTGAAATCTGCCTCCTTTTTAACAGATCCTCTCTATGTGCTTTACAGTCTGCAAGTGTCTTAAAAGCACATAGCAGATGCTACTTAGTGTTGGACTGCATGACTTCCCATTGCCCAAGACAGCAAATCTCTTTTTAATTCATCACAGAACATAAGGATGCTTCCATAATCAAGCCTTTAACACAACTAAACCATCTACAGAGACAGTCATGCCTTACAAATGCCTTACAAAAATCCTCTTTTCTCTGTTTTGTTCCATGAGAGCAGCAGTCGATAAAAGATCTGTTTCTTCAATCCTCCCACTAAATAACTCTCTCAAGCCCATGTCTGCATATCCAGTACTGGCTATAACGAAACTGGCTGGATTAAAACTTTGAATACAATTTTGTCAGCATCACCCATGTAAGAACTGTGTTTACTCTGGTTTGCTGTCATCAGTGTTCTCAGTATAAGGCGGAACGCGAAGCTGAAATTATCATTAATAAAATTTTGCCACTCCACGGTGATTTTGCAAAGGAAACTAAAATGTATATCCAGGTAATGAAATCCCTGGGTTTCATTAGGAAATCCAGGAAAATATTTTAAGACTTACACTGGCCCAAAAAGGTTAAATAAACACTCCTCTAGTCCCTTCCTGGCTTTTCAAAGGATTGGCAACTACCAGCTGACAGGTAAGAGGAAGCAGCCTCCTAAACTACATCTTAGCTGTAACTTCATCCTGTGTTCTGGTATATTTATGTTCACTGTTTTTCAGGCTCATTTCTACTCTGTACCTACCAAATCTAGTAAAATGAAATCTTGCTTTTATGGCGACAGAGAAACAGTTGAGAACACTAAAATTCTTCTGCAGCTTCCCATAAATGTACTGGAAATATAAAAAAAGGACAGGAAACCAGATCCCAAGTCTTGCCCTGGGAGTAGAGAGAGATCTGTTCTCACCAAGCAGTGTCTTCTGAGGCATCACTCCAAATCCCACCAGTGTCTCACTATTGCCACAAAGTCACAGCAAGGTCTCACTCCCTCCAGTGATCACAGCCATAAGAAACAGAAATTTTAAATCCAGAGAAGTGGTGCATGGCTCTGCAGAGAGCTCTGCCACTGACTTCAGTGTAGGAATTCTGTTTCAGCAGGCCAGAGAAAAATAATACATGAAATAAAGCTACAACATCTTTTGCTTGATTTGCATTACACTTCCCTCAGCACTTGACTAAAAGAGTGAGTCTGGGAGTGATTTTGTTTAGTACAAAGATACACATATTACACACTTATGAAAAAAAGATGACAGAACATGAAAAGAAGTATGACAATCAGCCTGAATGCTAGAAATTGCTTTCAACTTTTTTTCTCTTTGCAAATTCTTCATATAATTTAGAATGAAAATTAGTTCTGACTCTCTTAATGTTAATATGTAGACATTCAAAGGCCTATAAGCCACTGATGAATTGTCAGCATTTCAGACATTAAATTCTTGTTGGCAGTTTCTTAACAGCTTTGTACATTGTATTTCAGCTAAAACTGGGCAAGATATGTCTAATATATCTATCACTAGACTGATTTAGCAACAAACTTCAAATTTGAAGTTACTGTACTTCCTTCATCCATCTAAACTATGGTCTGACTGGGTGACTATACCTCTTACTCTGTCCCAGTGTAAAATTAAATAAATAGGTTATCCTGCCATCTTAGGCAGGAGAAAAAGGCACTGAAAAAAACCCCACAAAATAGTGGCAACATGGAAATGTTGCTGTGCCTGATGCAAGACTAAATAGTTTAAACCCCTGCACAATAGAAGTCAGGAGAGCGTGACTTCCAGCACCAGGAATCAGATACCAAGAAAAGGCAGCTGAAAGGATGGTTTCTGCAGCCAAAAACTCTGTGGAGAACTGCATGGGAATTTGGCTAATGTGATTAAAGTGGCTCTGGGACCAACTGGAGAGTCCTCACGCAGTCACAAGTGCCACTTGCACGCAATGGTTAAGAAGATAGTTTCCGAATTCTGTTTTGCTGTGGCTTTTTGTTTTGGTTTGGTTTATTTCTGTTGATTTTTTGTTTTTATCTCCTTTTTTTAAATTAATTTTACTCCTGTAAATGCTGCATCTCTTTCCAAATGCCAGCCACTGTATCAAATCTAGTTTACTTCCCCATCTCTCATACGCTTCCATTTTTTTCATGCTGATTCCTCTTTTTCAGTGGCTTTCAGGGCTGGGCTTATTCCTATGGCTTTTAGGGATTACTGATCTTCTCTACCAGTCTTCCCTGCCAAAGAAATCATAAGCTTCTTTGTAGTTACATTTTCAACCTTATAGGCAGAAACTGTGTTTTTTTCCACATTCATGTCCACATTGGAATTGGGAGTCTCAGCTTTGCTTCATTCCTGACTGCAATCTCATAAAAGATGTTTCAGAAAGCTTCCAGATTTGCATATCTGGAATTCCACATCTGCTGCAAGTCACTCTAAAGCCTCATAATTAACAATTCAGAAATCTGAGTTCTTGTGTGGAACAGATAACCACAAAGTGGTTGCATTCCTTACAGGTATGCAGCACCCATCCAAAATTTTTCTGTCTTTCAACTGTAGCTTATCAGACAAATGCCTCAACATATCAGCACCAGGATGAAGAAAACCTGATTTCTATCCTACCTAATACCATTTCCACTGGCCTTTGTGGTGGTTTTCTTTGGGAGGGTTCCTTCCCCTCTTTCCCCTGAGTTTCCAATTATTGTGGACCTTTGCATTCTGGAGAGTTTGTCCTCTATTCTGCAGGTCTTTCCTCCATATTCTTCAGTATTTTCATTTATAAATCCACTGTTCCCCCTGCTTTTGACAAAATAATATAAAGGGATTCAAGCAGAAAGTACTTCATACCTTCTAAAGAACAAGTTAGCTTTTCCTAGCTGGTGGATTAGACTCTGCCTAGGAAATGGGAGTGGCCTTGCTGTCTTGGTTGAGGGCAAGCATTCAAGACAAACTATTCAGGTCCGAGTGCAACACAGCTGCTCAGAAGCAGCTCTTGTATAAATTGGAAACACCCAAGAGAAGGTTTAGGAAGCAATTTCTTCCTGTTATTTGCTGTCTTTTAAGTGAGATGAATGTCTGGTTCTAAAAGGGTAGATTGACTCGGCATAAGTGACTACACCAGTGGAGGGCACACTCAGGTTGCTGGCAAGTGTCTTACACCATGGACAAAATAATGTGATTTTTTAACAGGTTCTAAGTGATTTAGGATTTTTAAAAAAATTTTCTTTTCATAGGATTTGCATTATTTGTGACTAAAGTTCTCCAGGCATTCAGGTCCCCAGTCCCCAGTAAAATCAAGAGGTCATTTAAAGCTTTGAAAAATACATGATTTGAACCATGTTAAGTAGGTACTTATCACTAATTCTAGATTTGTTAATCCTTAATGAATATGTGTACATTTTCTGCAGAGATAAAGGACATGATAAGTTCATAAGTAAAATAGCTCTTTTCATGCAAACTACTATGGTTATGCCAATTAATCAATCAAATGCTAATACAGTAAGAATTCCTGAAAAACCTGTGTTCTAAAAGTACAGAGGATATTGTCTTATCACTACTACCTGAAATTTGATTGTTTTGCTTTGAGAAGGAAGTTTATCAACATCTAAATCTATGTTATAGTTGGGTGGAAATTGTTCTTTATGCTTTTCTAAGATACTCTCATATCAGTATGTGCTAATTTTGGGTTCTGATATCCTATCATGGGATCTTAGCCCTCTGACTAACATAGCTTTTTCTGAAGTTTTTTTTTCTTTAAATTGTAAACAGGAAAAAAATTCCTTCTATATCCAACCTTTCATTCTTATTCAGGTGGCTGATTGACTTTTTCTTCTTAAAACTAACAACTTTAATGATTTGATAAGAACAGTCAGAAATGCAAGGTCTTTAGGCATTTCTTACCATTTGCATTAGTTAACTGATAAAACATTAAGCTTTTCTTCAGGGTTCCAAAATGCCAATAAAGATGTCCTTTACCAAAAGGAGTACTGCTGAAATGGGATTCAGCTGGCATTCTGGTCAGAGAAGTTTTCCTTGGGGGCCTTTTCATCGCTTTAACACTAATCTGTGACAAAAAGGCCTTGTCAGATTCTTATTGCATTTAAGAAGCTTTTCGTGAGATTTGTATTGATTTGGAATAAGGCAACTGACAACATTGCAATAAATTTTTACTACTTAGTACTGATCAATATGGATTTTTTCAACCTTTCTCAAGAAAATTGCTTTCTATTGCTTCAGATATGGCCAAGCTGCTCCTAACTTAATTATATCTCATGCAACAGGTCATGTACTTTTTTTGGTTCTAGTTTCTGACATGAAACAATTTTTAACAGTCTTGGAAAATTTTTGTGTCTGCACCAAAAAAACCTGAAAACCTGCTGCCCTAAGAAGACTATGTGAGTATCTCATTAGTTGGGCACTATGCACATCAGGTAAAGGCTTTTGCTGTACAAAAAAACCCTAACATTTTTACCACTACAAAGTCAAAACTACAACCTCTTGGAGGTTTTTCCTCTAACCCTGTTAGCAGCTAAAGGGCATGTGAGTGTGCTTTAGTTTGCTCAGCTGAGGATGCAACACTAGAGTTAACACTGCATTGTGACTCTATCTGGAAGGTCCCAGCTGTGTGTAAGGACAGGCTCCATGTCTTTGGCATACAGGGATGTGGACACCTCTGCCCACACAGGTATCTGAGACACAAAGTAGTATTGAATAATAGGCTGCCTCTGCGTGAGACACGTGTGGAGCTACGACACATGAATGAGAACTTCTGTGTGGAGGAGCTGATAGCCATCCTATCCATGCTTCAAGGGGTTTAGGATCTGATATCCATACAATTCAAGCTTCAGGGCCTTTACCTTGGGCTAACTCTGATCTGGTCCCATGGAGTTTATGCGTATTCAAGCATGACAACTGCTTACAGTGCATCCTTCAGCTTAGTCTCATCATAAAAGAAACCTGTTTGTACTCACTAAAGCATCAGTGCAAACCAAAGCCCAGACACTTGGAATGAGCAGGGTGTGTCTTCCATAAATATGCTTTTGATCCATATGAAAATGCTGCTGATAGACAGGTATGTAGGCTAATAAACAGCTTATTTAGGCACCACTGAGGTGCTAATGGATCAAGGGAAGGAGGGAGGGATCTTGCATTATGGATGCTTAAGTTGGCTGTTAGTGCCTGAATATATGCAGCTCTGATAACACTGAGGTGTCAAAACCATATTATTTAATGATAGTGACCTCCAGGCTTCTTTCTACAAGTGCTCCTAAATTACAGGACTTCACCTTTCAGAGCACAGTGATTTCCAGGATATGCACCTCAAAATTCTAAAATCTTGACAACAAAATGCAGGTGCTCTGGCCTAGGATAGTGAGTGACCTCATCTATCCGTGTTCTTTGATGAGCCAGATGCCTCATACAACACTAATTTGAGCAAAATGATTCTCAATGGAGACTTTTTTTTTCTTGAACTCTATTTAAAATGCAGTTAAGTTCTTTGGGGAGAAAATCGGGTATAACAAATATGCAACCAAAGTAGAAATCACTAGCCTTTGTAAAAAATTAATCCAGCACAGCAAAATAAATATAACTTCTTCTCCTCATGTGTGAAGAAAACAGTAAAAAAAAATAAATTATATATCACAGAGCTTTGATATGCTCAGCAGGAATTGCCAATAGTCTCATTGACTCAAGAGGGAAATTTAGGCAGGTGAGTATTTGCAGAAAAACACAGGAAAACCCATTCACATTCAGCATTTTAGCAGAACTCATGATAAATGAATCAGTTAATGGAAAACACATTTTGATTTGCCCATCTTCAGTCACCTGTTACTATGCCTGAATAGACTGATTTTGGAGAGTAAAATTAGCTTCTTGTCTTGTCTCAGCATCAGAAATATCTGATCAAAGAACTTGTGTAATACTGGAGTTAATAATGAAAATATACATAAAGCACCACACAGTACATCTTGTGACTTGTAGACATCTATTTATCAATTCATATTTAGAAAAAAAACCCCATGAAATGCTATTTCTTCCTTTCAAAAACAGCATTTTGATTGAACACTTTCAATATCTCCCTTGCATGGGAAATATCTGTCAAACATTCCAATACTAATTATTAAAATTACAGTCACTTCAGTGACTGTGGTGGTGTCACTGTGTGGTTATCCATCTGTTTTCTGAACTATCCAGTTGTATCTAATATTATAATTTCAACTCAGATTGAAAGTGTACCCTCAAGTTGCCCCTTCTCATCAGACAGATGTGAATGTTTGCTTTTGCGTGGCTGTAACCTATCCAGTTGTGAAATAAATGGGTTATTTAAATTACTTCTGTCAGGTTTAAAGAATCACAGTGGCAGTTGGGGCATGTGTAGCTCAAGCTACAACTCAGTAGCTTTTAAAGTGTCTGCCATTTGTGAAGCAGTGAATGGCAGAGTTCTCAGGCTGTCATGAGGACCTCTCCTCTTGTTAACCTTGCAAAATCTATGAAACTGAACTAAGAAATCAAACAAAAATTACTGCTTGAGATAGATACAGTTTGTATATGTGCTCTGTTATAGTTCTATTTCACTGAAGTCAAATAATTGAATTCTTGAACAGAGTTTCATTTCAGTGGTATATGAGATTACAATTAAAAGTGACTTTTGGGCAGTTCCTGGTGGAAAAACAAAGCCATTACCAAAAATCAGAAAAGACACCCACGTTATTTTCATTTCTCTAAGAAAATAAGATGAATTACTGAAAAAGTTTATGATATTCCTCTTCACCCAAACATGCTATAATACATCTTGTAGGAGTACGTGCAACAGCTGGCATGTCACAGTTCACGTTGTTTTGATAAAAAGGGGCTTTAGCTTCTACCAATATCTATCCAAACCTGAATCCATGTGCATAATAATGTACACAAAAGATTGTGCCAAATGAAATGTGCCTACTGGACTGAAAGCATTAGTCAGTAAATAGTGAGGACTGAATTCATTATGTTGCTACTCTGTTAGCTATGAATTAAATATGAAAGTTAGAAATAAAGAGGGGAAAAATAAAAGGAGGAAGGAGATGGGAAATAGAAGACGGTAAATGAGAGCAGCTGTTTTAATCTTCCCCAGTTTCTTACATTCCTGAATAAAATAGGCAGTTAAGCCAAGTTCATTACAGTGAGATGCTGTCCCTGAACACAGCCCTTTTGCTATTAAAGAAAAAAAACTGGACTGCTGTTGCTGTAATCAGAAAAAAATGAGGAAGGTAGAACTGCCCCAGCAACAGGGGATTTTTCCACATTATTCTGTAAATAACAACCTGGTAGCTTCTGATGGCATTTAGCAGCTCTAAAGAAGCTGTGGATGAAGGAGTAGCAGAAAGAAAACAAAAAGACCATCATCACAAGGATAACAAGTTCTCAAGCACAACCATTTCTCCCTGTCAGAACAATCCCCAGATGAATGTCTATTTCTAGTATTTTTGTTATGGAAAGGACTCAAAATAATTTACTTTCAGTTTTAAAACTCAGTGAAAATGAAATCTCAGTGAGTTGAACTTACCCTTTTCTCCAGTGTTTTGGTTTACTACAGACTTCCTGGAGTTAAAATAGGGGTTCTTTCTTTTGGAATTTTATACAAAGAAAGCTATCTTGAGTCAGCCTTTGTTGTAGAGCAACCCTTAGCCACAGATAGAGGCACAGCCTGGTGTAACATAGACAGAAGTTTAAAGTATTTTCAAGAACTTTTTGCTTGGTGGTCTGAAAAGGTCAAAAGCCTCCAAGAAAATGTTCTCAGATTCTTCAAATTTCATTTTTTCCCCTAAGAGTCTCTCAGCATTGGATATTTTGTGCAACTGAGAGGTTAAGCAGGATAAACAACACTTGGAACACTGTCATTAGAAACTGGATTTATAAGATCTTTAAAGTATCATAAATCTGTGTCCAACAAAGTGAGATACCATCCCAAAGATATAAATGTAAGCCTATATTTCTTCATATGAGTTGTTAAATAACTCTCTAAGACTCTAATCATAATGAAAAGAAAATATATTAACAGTCTGCCATTTTACCCACAGGCAAATCATAATGATATCCCCACTAATTAAACCAAGACTTCATTAAAGTGTTTCTCATTATCATTTGCAATATTTTATGATAATTGTATGCCTTTTATATAACAAATTAAATTAATGTTTTTAATAACACCTTTAACCTTAGTTTAGGTAATTTTGAATGACAACGTAATGAGCACACTTTAATGCATATTTTAATTGCCCATCGCATTAATTATTTTATAATGAAATAATTTAGGTAACTCATTCTTATTATTTGTTCTTGTTGCATTGCAATTAAACACTCGATATGCTTCATGAGCAATGTTAACACAGCCTTACATTAGTTCAGCTGCATTAGTGTATTTAGGAAATAACAGCACTGAAGGATTTTTCAAGAGATGTTCAGTATTTCTATTCCTCTTATGCTGCTCTGAGTCCCATTTCACCACCAGGTAATAAGCTATGACATCATCTCAGCAAATCAGGATCACCACCACGGATTAATAATGACACTGAAAAGCACAAGACTTGAGCAACAGAGGTGCTGAGCAATAGGACAAGAGGCAAATGGTGCTCAGGAAGCTCCATTTGAACATGAGGAAGAGCTTCTTTACTGTGTGAGTGGCAGAGCGTGGGAACAGATTGCCCAGAAAGGGTGTGCAGTCTCCCTCCACGGGGATATTCCAAATCTGTCTGGACACAATCCTGAGTAACACGCTCTATGATGACCCTGCTTGAGCAGGGAGGCTGCACCAGATGACCTACAGTGGTCTCTCTTCCAACCTTACCCATTCTGTGATTTTGTGGCCCTTCTATGACTTAGACCCAAATTATCTACTTTACAGATCCCTGGTACCATCTCTTTGAGTCACTTCTAGCTGAATCATTTAAATTCACAACGTCAAAAGATCCTGTGCCAAACTGAGGTTTGCTGAGCCAGACACAGCTCACAGGGCAGAAACCACAAACGTCTGACAGCACAGTTTTCTCTCAGACTCATTCAAGTGTCTTCCTCACTGTCCCATCATCTGAGCGCAGCAGCTTATCCAAAGCACATGGAGCTTAACCCTGTATTAGTCAGCCCATGGTGTAAAGTTCCTTTCTTTCACTTGGGCATATCTATTGGGCAGCAAACAGACAAATGGGAAATAATGCATTTTGCATAATCACATTTACATCTTCACTTTTTAAGAAGAACAGTTTAAGAATGTAAACAGAAGAGAGACTAGAGGAAATAATTTCTTGCTGACAGATAACACAGTAGCTGTCACACCGGCAGAACTAAAATGACAGGATGGCAGCTGCAAACTGATCATGGGGAGCAGGGGAACTAGGTAGTTCAAGCAAGCTCCAGGCAGTTTTCTTGGAATTTGCATGACACCCAATAAAATAATAATAATAATAATAATAACAACAACATCATTTACTTATCAAAAGCACATTTCATTTTTTATTTCATTAGCCCAGTTGAGTTGCTTAGAACAGCAGAACTGATATTATAATAATATACCCATTTTCAGAGTGCAGTTCAACATACTCCTCACTTAAACCAGCATACAAATAAACTGGATTTTTACAAGTATGTTTAGATGAGTGCCAGATATTTCTCTCACTAATTTTAGAAGTCAAAAAGTCAATGTTTTCGTAGGCACGTGATACTACAATGCTAAATTTCAAAGGAGTTGGGTAACTTATATAACATAAATTCTCATTAGAGATATTTCTTTATACACTACACTGAAAGGCTTTCCCTTGTTGGGCCAATCTTTTTTATTGAATGGCTATTCCACTAATATAGAAGTGTTGTAGATTAAGTTTGCTCTGACTTTGCCTCTTCAATGTGTGTAGGTGACAAATGGCTTCTGCTTGACAGCATTCCTAATGTTAGTGCTGTAGCAGGTGTCACCGAGCCATTTTCTATTTTCTTAGCAGTTTCAAATCCCAAAATATTTGCTGTAGAATTTTCTCAAAGCTGATTTATGACACACAAAATACATAATTTCACATAACAAGAAATTTCAGAAAAGAAGAAAGTGTGCTTGCAAATCTCTGTGGATATGACTTAGATGATTAAAGGACTGTACTTGATAGAAATACAGTAGCTTCTCAATCACTGTAAAATGCATTTTGCAGCATTTCCAGAGTCTTACAGCACAGTCAAACATTTGACTGATGCTGGTATTTAAATATGTCTAGACATAAGCTATAAGTACCTGGATAAACTTGACCATAACATATACTGATCTTCATTTCACATAAAACTGTCAGTTTTAGGGAAAAAACATCCCCATGCTCACAACAAAGAACACAGGAATAAATAGAAGAGGTCTTACAGAAAGCCTAGTTATTCACATGATCAGTGCAGAGAAAAGCAAACCATCTTCTCTTTCCCCCTTCATGCAGTCAGACAGAATGGCACATCGATTCAGCCCTTCCTGAGGGAAGGACTGTGCCACCACTTGCCCAGGCTGGAACGGGATCTTATTGCAGAACTGCTAAATGGGGCTGTGCATATCTCACAATTCAGGTGTGTCCTGCCACCTGAAAAGGGACACAGCAGAGGTAGCTAGAATGCACTTACAAGCACTGAAGTAAGATTTCTGCCTGCAGACAGAGAAAATCCCACACTGCAGGGACTTGGAAGTCACTTAGGCAGGAGCCTGCAGGACTCCCAGTGGATGGGATTTATCTCGCCCGTCTTCTGGCATCATTGTAGAGACAACTCCATCTGGGCTGAGGAACTGCCTCCCTTTTAAAGTCAGTGGAGAAAAGCAGCTACTTTCAGATATGGTGCTTTTGATCTGCCAAAAATATTTAGTGCAGGATACGTGAGCAATGGCAGTTCCTTTTCATTGATGAAAAAAAAAAAAGTAAGTGACTAGTGAGCTGTAGATATCTAAGTGTTAGAGTTACAAAGTTAGGTAATTCCTACACATGTCATCTGTTCTTGGATTTATGAAGATATGAATAAAACCTCTTCATCCCTCCTCAAGTGCATCAACATACAACTTCAAACATACAACATCAACATACCAGTTAGAAGGCTGGGTGTTCAAGCTCCATGGAAGATGTGTCTGATGAACAGCAAGTGGAACTTAGAAGTGTGATATGAGGAAAATAAAAAAAAAAAACAAAACAGTATTGCCATGAAGAATTCAGTTTAGGCACAAATTAATCTCACAAAGGATTCTCCCTGCCCCTCATAGGATCATCCATAAAGGTCTTACCTTTCTCAGGATTATAAGTGCCAAAGACTTCTGTGATCTCATCATCTCCTCTTAACTCTAATTCTACCTTGTACTCTGTATCATTAAAAATGTCAGATTTGAGACCTTTCTCCTTTGGCATAGAAAATACGAGCAGCAGATAAAACCATTGCCATCATTTTCTTTCTTCATTTTTCAGAAATGAAGAGGGAAGCAAGGTTTTGAGCTAGATGTACAAATTTATTCAATACTTTTTAAATTCTTAAAAACAATAAGTAAAAGCAAGTCACTGGAAATCCTAATAATCTTTTGAAAATCTTGGTATTGGCGTGTTTCTTTAAATAAACAATTCTAAAATCAGTTTCAGAATTATGTTTGCTTTAGGTTCCCAGAGATAACTTTGGTTAGGTATTGTTATAAATTAGTATGTGGCTTGTGGTTCTAAGCATTTCTGTATTATACATAGGTGATTTCCAGAAAGAATACTCATGTTTCTGTTTTAAATTCACATTTTCAGCATCTAAATTAAGCAACCAGAAGAGGATAACATGATACGTAAGGAACACTTCAAAAACATGCAATATATTATCACCTGATGAGGACATTCATGAACTCCATTTGAAATGCAATATTTTGTCCCACAGAAAAATAAAAGTGAGTACATATATATGTATCTATATATGTGTGTATATAGATATATACATATACAATATTTACAGAAATTTCAGCATTGTAATATATTATTAAAATCAGTTATAAAATCCATTTACTCCACTGAGAGGAAATGAGAATATCAACATTTTTGAAGTATGACTGAAAGCATAAACTTCTGATGCTGCTCTTGATGAATAGATAAATCTAATAAGTAAAAGTGTACATGTACTTTACACCAAATGCAAATGAACCTAAAAAAACCCAAAACAAACTAAAATCACTATATAATTTTTGTATATATATTTTAAAAACCAAAGCAAAAAAACAAACACCACCAAAACAAAATTAAAAAAAAAAAAACTTGCAAAAGAGAACTTTCCAGTATCCTGAAAACAAATGTCACTTCCTAAGCATCCACCCACACTCCAAGGAGTGGTACATGTAGAACATTTAAAGGAATAAGCCTTTCACAAGCCACAGTTGCAAAGACAGACGAAGAAACACTGGCTACATCTATCACCTTTTTGCTTCCACTTCAGCAAATCCATTTCTCCATAAGAAAATTTAAAGTTGGGTTATTTGTGAAAAATAAAGAACAAAAGGAAGGTGCAAGGAAAGCTATTTAAAGCTGTCTGATGATACACACCTCCACCAAAATTACAAGCATCCTGGTGCCAAAAGGGCAGTGACAGTATGAGGCCCTGATCAATTGGATCTGAGAATTCATGTATTTTCCACAAGTCAAATGTAATATCGATGTCTCCAGCACTGTTACCAGCAGGTTTCATTATAACCTGATATATGACAGTCACTTACAGAATGTGCCAAATTCAAACAAATTGTAACACCTTGCAACATTTGCTGATAGTCAGCAACTGGTACTCATTCAAGTGCACTGAGCAATGTATTTTTAAATTATTTACATATATTCTGTCAGCAGAACATAAAAACCCTCTGTTTTGATAATATAAGTGGACTCAGATCTGAGGCATACAGTTATTATAATGCTGCTTGTAATAGAATTTAAGAAAACCTGCATAAAATAGCTTTCAAATTTACCTTCTACCTAAAACTTTTTGAAAATTATGGTCTCCCACAAGACTAAACTGTCTCTGTCTTCCACCAAAAGTTACTACTAGAAGAACTAAGACATTCTTTTTCGAATGCAAGAACCAAACCAAAACAAACACTAAAACTCAATATAAGGACTAAGATGTCCTTTACTATTCTGAAAATATAATCCTGCCTCTCTGTTGTTACCATGATAATGATGCATTTTTCTGGTACCCATGAACACTGGATAAAAACAGAAACCTTTTCTTCCTCCTGGAATAGTATATACTATTTTAAGGGTTTTGTGAGAGGGTTACAAGACTATGGAAGTTGTGCTGCTAACAAGAATTATTATAAAATATTATTTCTAATACATAATTAGACGTACCTTTCAAAGCAAACAAGTGAGCATCTAAAAACATAGACACAAAGTAGTTGTAACACTTGTTTCATTTCTGAATTGTTTATTTCTTTATTATTTTTTAATATTTTATGTGTTATGCCTTGAGCTTTCATTGAAATCCTGCCCAAACATTTTACCCAGAGGGTACAAGAATTTCTACATAAAATTATTGGGTGTTAAACTTCTTGCTCAATCAAATATTTGCTGCAGTTACATTTTACTCTAGGTATAATTTTACAGTATTTTCCTAAAAGAGGTGTATCAATGACCTACTAATGCTCACATTTGCAGTAAGTCATACTTTTATTAATATTTGGCCTGCCTTGGTTAATTATAGCTGCTGGCAACTTGGTACCTTACTTTTTAAAATTCACAGCTAAGTTCAAGTTTGCAAATAGTTCTGTGAGTGCTGTAACAAACAAAACCTGATTGCAAGGACTTGTGTGTGCTGTTGTTTGACATGACCATGGGAAATGACACAGACTCTGATTGGAAACATTCTCATTTTTGTTAAGTTAAATAAAAAATATTTAAATAAATAAATCTTTTGTTAAGTAAAATCTCTCATGTGTGGAATCACATTGGACTTCACGGAAGAGTATTTGCAACCTGGGACTCGTTCCTATTTAACAGGTTGAAGTAGGGAGAAACATCCTACAAACTATAAGTTGTAGTGCTTCTTGCATTCTGTTCCACAAAAATCTGCTCCACCTTGATTTCTTTCCCCTTGGGTTATGACTTCAAAGAACATGAACCAGGTTTCCTTTCCTTGCACACACAAGATTTCCCAGGGAAGTGGTGAAACTTCATTGTAAAAGTCAGATGTCTGGAACAGTAACAAAACATTTGTAGGGGTGCAGCATCTGAAGTTGAGGGCCTCAAGGGTCTATTTATTTTTTCTGCTTTTGTGGAAGTCAAAATATCCACAATCCCCCTTATCACTGATGTACAAGTTCAGGAATAATAATATGTATATAACCTCACTCAGAAACTTCTTGGATAACTTGCACAGTTCATCCAGAAAAAAAATTAATGTTTTCTTTCATCAATCTCAGAGGAAGAATGATTACACTCAGGAACCACACCAGGATAAAAAGATTTAATCTAATTAAAAATTTCCTTTAATCCTAAATCTCCTCTCTCATGGAGATTTTATCAAGAGCTATTTTTCCTTCTTAGAAAAGATTCATTACTTGTACTCTAGTAATAACATTTTCTTTTCAACTTTGCATGTTTGAACCGTAAACAAAAGTCACAGAGGAACTTTTTCCCTGTGTTTCAAGTGCTAGTATGGCATCTGAGACATCTCAATACACATAAAGCCCCACTTTCCTAGCATAGATTTTGCTCTACTAGATGAAAACTAATATTAGCTATAAATGTCTCAAGCTCAAATTGTATTTTTTGTGATACTTCTATTTACACATTTACACCAAAAAAAGTCATACACAGACTTTTATGTATCATTGTTTAAAGCCATGAATAATTCCTCACTTCCTAAAAATTCTGAGTGTGGATTGCTTTTGGAGCATGACCTTTTGTAAAACAGCAGCATTTTTGGCATAGTTTATGGAGCTTCTTCAGAGGGTCTCTTCCCCAGTGTCCAGCTGTCCCTCTAGTCTGAATTGCCTCTCGGGTTTCAACTTTTTTATTGTTCAGTCTTGTTGAAACTTTGAAACACTCCCAGTGTCTCTATTTAATTATCTGTATGCAAATAGGATTCAGAAAACTAAGTCTGCTCAGTCTGGGGATCTTTCTAACTAAATTTAAAATGCTGTGTGGGAATAATTGGGAGTTTTCTTTTTCCTGTTTCTTCCTTGAGAGGAAAACTGTGCAATGGCACAGTCTGGAATCCAAGGAACATGACTTAACCATATGAAAACACTTTTCTGCTGTGAGGGTGGTTGAACACTGGAACTGATTGTCCAGGGAGGTTGTGCGTCTCCATCTCTGGAGATACTCAAAGCCCAACTGGACACAACCCTCAATAATCTGCTCTGGCTGATCCCCTGATCCTGGTTGGACCAGATGATTTGCAGAAGTATCTTCCAAATTCATCTATTCTGTCGTTTTGTAATTAATGCAAAACAAGGGAGAAAAAAATTTTCTCTCACTTTACAAAAGAAAATAGATGCAGTCACAGCTAGGGTGGGTGGCATTTAAATCACTGATGAGCTAATACATGTGCTTGAAAACACTGCATTTTGGTCTCAAAACAGTTTACTACTACAATAATTTCCGCAGGATATTTTAGTTTACTTTTAAAGTGATGTTCTGCAACAGATGCATATATTCAAGTCAGCTGTCATGACAATAAATTCCACTTAATCTTAAAAAGCAAAGAATATTCTCTGATCCTATTGTTCCAGGGTTCACCATACTGAATGCTTTCCACTGAGATGACCTGGCCAAGCTGAGAAATAAGAAGGAAAAAAAATCAGTATGTTCTACTTCTGCTCTGCCGTGAATTTCCAAAATTTTATTCAGTGCTATTCTGTGTTCTATTCACAATAGGAAACATTTCAAATTGAGAAGGAAAAGCAGATGCAGCATTGCCTTTGTTAGTTTTATACCTCAAGAATTCCTTAGGCATACTACATTTTTCACAAAGCAAATAGTTTTATTAATGACAGTAATCTTTTATTACTAGTTGAAGAGACATAATTTAACACACTTGTTATTTCTGACAGCAAGACTTTCGAGCAGCAACCCTGAATCCCAAAAATGACTACCCATGCCACATATAAGAAAAATTGTCATTAGAAATGTCCTTTGGAAAAAAAAAAAAAAAAAAAAAGGAGGAAGAAAAAAGCCTGCCTTTCTTTCCCAAAACTAAATTAAATATACCAATTAACCTGCTATCTGACAGATCTGCAATCATCATCATCTTTTTCAAATCTCACCACTGTGCATTTTAAGCTTCAACATTAATGTATTCCAAGAACACACCAAAGAATAAAGGTACTTTGTGGCTGTCTGGTTTTAGGCATCCTCCCATCATCCTAAAGTGCAATCCCCTGGAGTGATTATGTGCGAATAATTTAGAAAAGTGCACAGTGCCTGAGGTTTATAGGCATAATGTAATCCAATATTTGTTCAGTGGTATGTCCATAGCGCTCCAGATAGACTGTAATGATCTCGCCGAAGGCACAGCAGATAGTTCACATGTATATGGACCAATTTTTCACCTGAGAGCCTTGTTTTTGTTTTCATAGAAACAAGGACTGCACTATGATGACTATCAAACTTCTTTCCTAGTATACATTTTAAAAAAAAAAGGAAAAAAGATCACCAAAATGTAACCTAATAAAAAAATTGCGAGCTGCAAAAGAGAAGCTGAAAAAGGCCTACAACTAAAAAAAAAAAAATTATAATGTCAAATTTCCAATGTCTCTAACACTTAGGAGCTTAAATGTCATTGACTTCTAGAAAGAGAGTTCAAGAGCTCTTCTGAAAGTGATATGTGACCTCCTATGTCATGTAGGAGACATGTTATGTATTTATTATCTTTCATTCTAAGCTGAAATTTGCACAATGATGTTGTATTATCACCATGCCACTAAAAATAGCTCATTCCTTTTCCTTTCTCCCCTAGATCCCTCTTTTGTGGAAGAGCACCTTTTTCCATATAAAATGTATTTCCTTCAGAAACATCACTGAGAATCTCATCTCTACAGGTACCAGAAACACCAAATTAAATATGAGTTGTTTATGGATCTGTGGAAAATTAACATTAAAGGGCAGCAGCAGAGTCAAAATCAAATTTATGCTTGTGAGGTTACAATCTAGAATGTTTATGAAGACTGATATTTTTCCGGCTCTATTTAATGTCTACATCAAATTTTCTTTGTGTGAAATAGTTATTTTTACAGTAAGTCTACTGCCAAGATTTAATTTAAAAATAAAGTCCTATGTCAAAAAGCTTTACAGATGTTTGGTTGTTTTGGTTTGGGTTTTTGGTTGGGTTTTTTCCCCCCCTTTTCTTCACTGTGCTCATTTCTTTTGACATATTTTCTTGTCCTTTGGTTGATCTGGAATGATTAATTTCCCTCATAAATTTAAAGAAAAAGAACTAAAGTAAAATTTTACAATCAAAGTTATTGCTGAGGAAGGAGGAAGAAAAAGAAATCTCTTAAAATAATTTTCCATAGTTCTGGTTTATCAGAAACATGCGAATTATCTCCATAATGGTAAAAATGTCATTCTGTTAAGGCCAGGATGTTTGATTCCACCCCACGGAAGAAACTCTAATGGAAGCAAGTGAAAAATATAATTGTAAGCCAGATGTCACATCCATGGCCTTCTTGTGCTAAAGTAAATTTAGATCTGAATCTTAACTTTTTTTTTGAGAAGCATTGGCAATTTTAGTCTAGATTGGTTATTATTGTTAATATTTCACTGTTTGTACAGGAGGATTCTGGGTTGTAGGATTCTGTATCTTGCAGAGCCAGCTTCTATATTCCAAGGTAAAGCAAAATTCAAAGAAATTAAGTTAGTTTTTTCCATAAAAAAATGGAAAGAAAATCTGGATTCTGGTAAGGGTTGTAATAGCTGCTCCCAATTTTGCACTTGATGACTTACTGCTTTCCCTGGAGTCTCATATTTAGCTTTTCCTACCATTTAGCATTTCTGTTGAAAGTAGGACTTATATCCCCAATCGTCATCTACTGAATTGGGATCAGTGCTGATTATTTATCTCTGGGTTATCCACAGTAATCTTTCAGAAAGGAGACAAGATTTTAACAGGCTGGTTGGTGTTTTCTCTGCATAATTATCTTCAAATTTTATTTAATACTGAAGTTCCACTATGACAAAATGCTTAAATTGATTTCTTCAGTATTCCTGCATACATTCTAGTTTCTACATTCATCTTAATAAAACTTTAGAAATTTTAATAGAGGTTAATACATTTATAGATGCTCCCAAGGTGCCATTTACATGCTAACAATGAGATACTGACTGTGCTGGTTTATTCCTATATGTAGAGTACATAGTCATCACATTAAATACTTATATTATATCAAAACAATTGTTTATATCAGAAGGGAATCAACTGAAAGATATATCTGGCTTTCCTTTCCCACACCATGTAATGCCTTCTGAAGTTGGTATTAACTCATTGTGCCAGTTTTAGATGGGATAGAGTTAACTTTCTTTACAGTGTACAGGGCTTTGGTTTTGGATTTGTGCTGAACACAGCGGTGATAATAAAGATGTTTTTGTTATTGCTGAGCAAGGATTGCACAGACAAAGCCTTTTCTGCTTTTCACACTGCTGTGCTGGTGAGGAGACTGGAGGTACATGGGAAACTGGGAGGAGACACAGCCAGGACAGGTGACCCCAGCTGACCAAAGGGATATTCCAGACCATATGACATCATGCTCAGGATGTAAAGTGGGGGGAAGAAGGAGGAAAGGGGGAGATGTTTGGAGTGATGATGTTTTTCTTCCCAAGTCACTGTAACATGTGATGGGGCCCTGTTATCCTGGAGATGGCTGAAGGAAAAAGAAAACTTCAAACACTTGTTTCAAAATAAGGTGGGTCTTGGCTGCATAGTTTTATATTTTACTTATGTATCCTTTTGTATTTAATATTTTATATTTATTGAGTTTCTGTAAAGGTAAAAAAATGTGACTAAAAAATGGGTAAATATCCTTTCTGAAAAATAAAAAAAATTATAATTATTATTAATGCATCTAAGTTTTCCATTTCCACATCACCTATTTTCAAAGGTGTTATTTGTAATATTTAGAATCCATTTGTATGGTTTACTTTAATTTTTTTTTCTTTTCAGATTTATCTGTCTAAGCAAACAGTTGTAAAAGTATTCTTTTTTCTCCTTCACATGAATTCAGTTTTTTCTTCTCTTCCTTTGACGGCCTTAAGCCATATTCTATTGAAAAGAGAATTTCTGAACTGTCATCAGCTCATTTCCCTTCTCTTCTGTTAAGAGATTTTAATCAATACATGCAATTCCTTGCATAACAATGGCACTTGCAGTTACAAAGGGAATCTCATGCTGAATTATCTACTTTTGCTTTAGAATCTGACCAGGGAAAAATAGTTCCAGCCAACAATGTTGGCTGCTGAATACTTTATTAACTTTGCTCACTATGGCTCTGCTCAGTAGAGTCACCAGGTTCAATGCACCACACAGTTGAGCCTTGTGCAGCACAAAGAGAGAGAGAGGAGAGAAACACCCTATTGCCCCCCCTTGGAGCAACCTCCAGAGCCCCACACTGGCTCCTAAAAGCTGCCAGCACCCCAAATAGACAGACCTCCAAGGTGAGGGGCTTTCATCTACAACTCCTCCATAGCAACAAGGGTGGTGGAGGATTCTAAATGCTGGCCCTGAACCAGCAAGTCAGCTGCAGGTCAAACTGGCAATTATCCCTGGCTTTGACATGACAAAAAGACACCTTTTTTCCCCCCCCCCAAGCAAAGGACACCTGGAAGAGGACAGAGCTCTGGAGATTTACCCCAGCCCGTTACTTCTCAGTGGCTCTGAATTCTAAGTTCATATCCCAATCTGACTTTCTTACTATGGAATTTAGTGAGTGCAGGTTCGTGCCAATGTGCAGCATTGGCTGGATTTGTAGGGGCTCTCTTAACATCCTACAGTCTTCAAAAGGGAGCTGTGACCCCAAAAATCAGACCCACTAAAACATCACTGCTCCAGGAAGAGAGTAGGTAGGAAATAGAAAAACACCTTGGAGGGTACTTTCAAGCCTTCTGATAAAGTCCACCCAGGAGCAGCTGTAAATGGGCTGGATAAGATAAATAAAGACAGAAGCTGTGTATCCCAGTCCACTGAGTTACAGTTCCTTAGAGTGTTCAACAATAACCACTCCTTTTTCAAAGGTATGAGTAACGCCAGCCTTGAGCACGGATTTATGAAAATATGGGTTGATCCTTCCCTTGAGAGATGTTTGCCTAAGAAAGCTTATTTAAAGACCATGTGGCAACACTTCAATCATTCTCTTATGCAAAGCAAATTGAGTTCAGAAAGCTAATTCTCCCATTGTTTGGGTTACTTTTCAAAGGGCCTGTTACGTTCTAAACACAAAAACTTGGATTCAATCCAACTTGCACCTTCTGGGCCTTGAATTACAAAGCAGTCAAACTCCAGCTTCACTCAAAGGTCAGCTTATACTCTGATTCTTCAAGCAGTGCAAAGGAGCACAGTGTATGCCAGAAAGACAAGAAAAAAAAAAAAAGGAAGAGACAAAAAAAAGGCAACAAAAGAGAACACAGCAATAATAAACTAAACCCATAACAAACAAACAAGCAACCCTTTGATCGATATCAGACAGAAACAACTTTTCAACAATTTGCCATACAACACAACATTTTGAGAAACAGCAATTTATTTTGAATTTTATTTTTCTCTTGCCTCTTTTCTAAGCTGCTTTATCTGCATGTTGCAGTAGCAGACAGATAGCTCTCACAAGTGTCATCCCATCACTCATGGGGAAGAAAAACCCTGTAAAACACTTCAAAGTTTTGTTGTCTCAGACATGGAAAATACAAATCCATTAACTCTAATGGGGTTTGAGTAGCACACAGTAGGATGATACTTTGTATGTTTTGGTAAGATCTATGAATGACTGAAATACATTGCTCTGCCTGCTTATATGCATTACAGGAACACACTTTATCAAAAGAATAAGAGATATAAAGAACAAGCTATACATGACAAAAAAACCTCTTTTGTTTTCCCTAGGAGGTTTTCAGCAATAGCTCAAACCTGTTTAGATAAAGTAATTAATTAATGACATTTTTAAGCTTCAAAGTAAAATTGAGAGTTAAATCAGTTTCAATAGGTTTGCAGTAATTGTCATTACAACCACGAGGAGTGCTAAAATAAGTACTTACTATTCTGTGCACCTACACAACTTCTTTCTTTGTACAACACATTTTATTAAATCCTTGATTCAACCTTCTGATCTTTAGCATTATAAATCTTTGAGCGAGCTACAGGAGAAACTCAGGCAGAAATTTAATTAGCCAAGATGCTTAAACACAAAATACAATAAAAGAGTTCAGAATTTGTAACAGCTTCAAACTTAAAAGGTAGAGCTCAGCAAAGATTGATTCTCTGTTTTCATTGCTTTTGACAAAAAGCTAGCTGGGGTCTTGTTTATTTTATTCAATGGCAGCATAATATAATTGCAATATTTTTTAAAAAAAGGCATCTCAAAGTCAACAAAATATGAAGCTGTAACAAAGGAGAATTAAACATAGATCAGTCTGAAGAGGACCCAGGCCAATTTATAATTTATGTATGAAGTAAATGAGCTGTAAACACACACACACACTCTAAATACTCCCAGATTTAAGGAATGAACTTGATGATTTCTTGCTGTACTGCCTTTACAGAAACTTCCTATGTTCTCACTCTCACAGTACGGGCATCATTTCTCATAGTCCAAGAAACCTACAAAAACCTGGGCTGCAGTCCTGGCTGGCACCCAGTCCCCAGCACACTCAGGTGTGGCAGCCCCTGCTCACCCCACACACCCATCTGGTGCTCAGCAGCACCTGGAGCTCCACGAAGTCACCTCTCCTGCCCAGGGACCCCAGAACCAGGCTGGGGCACAGCACTGCCTCGGCGAGGAGGAAGAGTTTGGGTCACCCATCAGAGCCACAGACACAGAATGGACTTTGTTACCTTTCTCTTCTGGCCCCACATGCTATTTTGCTGAAACCCGTCTTAAATCCCGTAACACAGGTTTTAGTTTCTGAAAAGATGAGAGAACTGGTGAGCATGATATTTATCATCCCTCCCATACCAAGAAGAAACCAGATTTTTTGGTATGCTGCCTTATCAAATGACTTCTTTATTTTATTTTATGGGGGGGGTATAAAAGAAATGAAAGGAATAGAGTTCATAACAATGGAAACAGAGGCAGATATAAAACCAGAATCTTTGACATACAGATACTAGACCGCATGCAGCTCTGTAATAGCAATTTTCTCTATTTCTGATTGTTCCCCTTTCCCTTGGTACTCAATCTGAAAGTCCAATTTGCCAGAATAATGTATCTGGTGTGAGAGACAATTTCTACGACTGAAGTAACTGTTCCTTAGCAACCAGAAATGCTCTAGGAACAGCTTTCATTTTCCCCCATACCCACTGAGATACAGAATAATTGTTGAAATAATTATAACACATTTGTGATGATTTACATTGTTTTTATATAATTAATTATTTATAGTACTAGTCAATGAAACTAAAGGGTCAATTTACCACAGCCAAGATCACATGGTTTATAGATAGCCACCAGAAGTGAGAATGAATTGCAGTTGGCCAAGCTCAGAGATTTCAATCCCAGTAAACACATTGCTATTTCTCATTTGTGTCCCTGTAACGGTGAGAGATATCCTTGACTTCTTCCTCTCCCCTCCTCCCCTGAGGTCACAGTGCTGTTGTGCCAGGTGCTGCAGACAGACATGCACCTCACCTGAAAACCCGACTGCAGAAATACAGCAGCCATACAAAGCACCAGGAAAGGAGAGCCTGGTCCTTCTCAGCTTACAGAGTGGGAAACCAGGAGAACAGAGCCGAGGTACCAAGAATCAGGAGTTCTTGGACACTAATTTGGCGTGTGGTTCAGGAAGCTTCACAGTTTCAGTTCTCGCTGTTGGAGACAGCCCATAATACAATCCTCAGTCCCACTCTATAGCCAGGGTCATGCAGTTGAGGCTGTGTCTACAGGACACTGTAAGATGATTTTAGCCCAGGCTGCCACCCCCTCCTGTGCTCCAGTGGAAGGCACGTTCCCTTCCCCACCCCCTGCAGCCAGGTGGCTGCCTGGTAAGCTGGTTTGAAGGTCTGCTAGACTGTTTTTCAGCCAAAGAGAGCAAATGCACTGCCAGGTTGGCAAGGTGATCTAATGCACTGCAGAACTAATGCTGGCAGAGGTGAGGCTGGAATGTCTCATGGGAAGGGAAGGGGAAGACAGGTGGGTCCACCCCATTATGTGCCAGCCCAGTTTCATCATTCAGGCAGGTTATGAAGCTGTAGCTCTGCAGAGGAGACCCTGTACCCTGAGTGCTGCAATGGCTGGCTCATAGGTGTCTGCAAATACAGATCTGCCTCATCAGCAGTTGAAACCCCTCTGAAATAATATCATTTCAGGTGACAGAGTGGCCAGCCCTTCTACATTCCCTCCTGTCATACAGTTTTTCAACACTAAAGCCAGTATAAAAAGTACATCTTACCATTAAACCATCTGTCCCCTGTTCCTTCAATTAAAAAAAAAATAAAATCAAAGAACTGGAAAAGAGACAAGATGCAAAAAAATACTTCATCAGCAGTCACAAAATTTACAGTACACAACAACAGACATTAGCAATTGCCAAGGTGAAGCTGCCACTAACAGATGAAAAAAATATATTTCCTACTGTCAAAACACTGAAGATACATATTGGATTACTAACCTACAGTAGGGAAGAGTTGTTAAAATCCAGGAGACTTATGTACACAAAGCTGTTTTATTGTCAGAGCTCATAGTGGGGACCTCCTTACTATGACAGGAATTGTTCCTATGTCAATGTTTGCTTTCTTTTTTTTTTTTTTTCTTTTTTAGCCAGCGCAAATCTCCAGGATTAAGCTAACATAAAGAATGCTCATCCTCAGTCCACAGGATATTTACTTTTACAGGTGGATATGACAGCTTGTCATTCCACTGCCTGTGGAAGACAAAAGACTCTGACAGTGTCATTGCATCAGTGTTATTTACTTAAAATTAGTTGCCTTTCACATGTTGACCATTTCTGCCACCTTCTGCCTTCCAAACACTTCTGTTTTGATTGGATCCCAAAACAGAGTATTACTGCATTACAGTTTCCCTCTAGTTTGTGTGCCAAAATGGCCCTAGGCTCTGGTCTCCCAGGTAGCTGTAATATCCTTTTGTAAACCTTCCGTGAATGATTATGGTAAATCTTGCTTGCAGCAGTTTATGTTCCCTCTAGCACTTTTTCCACCCACCTGTCTGTGCTTTTCTTTTTCTTTCTGATTTTCAATTCCCTACTTTACCCTATACCCTACAGCCTAAACGGCTGTCATAATACACTTCTTTTTCCCCTGCTGTGTCTCCCTATGTCAACGAAACAGTATGATTTTCAAACCTCTCAAGATAAGTAATTTTTGTGCTAAAAATATCAATACTAAGCATCTACCAAAATCAAAATTGCATTAGTAAAATCATTTTAGAAATAGATTAGGTGTTGCTATTCATCTGAATTGCACTTAAAAACGCAACTATTGTTCTTCCTTTCATTGAACTCCTATAACAAAGCCAGTGTTTCAAATGTTGAAATAAAATTGATGCCCAAGTTAATATCAAGCTTTAAAGATATTAGAAGCATTTCATGAGGCTAATAGTGTTTAACTACTTATTTTAGGTGGACAATTATTTCACTCAGCACAAATAGATACAAACCTAACATAACTGTGCCAGCTGCAAACTGTTGTGCAACTTCAGTCTTAAAAGCAAACATTCAAGACTTTGGGGGAAGATGGGCTAGAGACAGCAGATTTACCCATCATGTGTATCCTGACTAATTCCAGTGAAATAAAGGATCTTTTTGAGCTCAGTCATGCTCGTGGTAACAGCAGACACAGCTCCACACCACTGCCAGGGGTACTGATCTCACTATTAAGAAACTGCTGCTAAAATTGGCCCCAAATCCTGATATAGCTCAAACTTCTAATGTTCAGATTTAGTAAAGAAATAAAGGACACTGGCTGCTTATTCAGTCACTGGCTGAATATTGTCTTCTGTACCCTCAAAGCATTTTACATAATTATAAGTGATGCGTGTACAGGAATTACTTTAATTACAAGAGAAAGCAATCATTTCTAGAACAGAATGCAGCAACCACTTACCACCATGCACCATGTTGCTCCAAAACACTTTCAGCTGGAAAAAGTGGAAATTATCATCCACACTCAAAAAATTATATGTATTGTTTGGGTAAGTAGTGACTGGATTTTAGCTGGGAGTCCCAGATTAAACTGTGTCTTTTGAAACCATGCATGGGAAAACAAGAATGATTCTCAAACTGAAATTGAGAAATTAAGTAGCCAATAAATAAGAATTTGATTATTAGCTCTATAGCAGAGAAATCCAAAGTAATGTTGACAGTGGGATTTCTTTTTTGAAATGAGGACTTAATCTGATTTCTCTTTCCCGTTTCAAAAAGTAGTTCTACAATATATATATGAAATTGTAATTTAAGTATCTAGAATAGTTGTTTTTTGGGCACCTAACTTATTTTAGCTAGTCAAAATCGACTGCTGACATCTCTTAATTTATTCTGTTGACATGGATTGCATGTTGTTATCACAAGCAAGGGAACCATCCTCAAAGACTTCATCTAAGCAGAACTTTAAACTAACTTTTTTTTTTTTTCTAAAACATTTTTTTCCTATGAACTAGTTCTGCCAGTTTCTCAATTCTTCAAAAAAAATTGAATAGTTGAAGTTTTTCTGTGGTCTTTCAAAATGCAAGTGATATAGTAAGCAGTTAACTAAGTTCACCTCTATATAAACTCCAGAACTGGGGTTTGGTTTCCTCCACTGGGCAAATATCCATTTGCCTTTCAAGAAAAAGCAATTTGAATGCTAGATTGGCAGTAGAAAACTGTGTATTTCCCTTTCTTGGGCTTTCTATGAGAGAAAGAAGAGCATAATTTGAACCTAAAATCTAATCTTGAACTCCTCACACTCTGCAGTCTATATAATTCATTTACTATCCCACCTAATGGAGGAGGAGGTGACGGGGGAAATATCATCAGGTAAAACTTTTTGCATCAAGTTTTTACTTCAGATGCTTGTTCATGTTAATGGAAAGTAGTCTTCCTCTCCTGAATATTATTAGGGAGGTGGTTTGTTTGGTTTGGGTTTTTTTCCCTCCCCTAAAGAGAATAGATTTTGTATGATTTCTCCCTACCTGATCTTTTGCTTTTCCTTTTTTTTTTTTTGTTTTTATAATGTCTGTATTCACACACAATCCATTCTTGTTCTTCCTTAAGAGTGCTGCATGTGGGTCTTCAGGGTTTTTTTGTTTGGCCTTTGCTGTGGTTTTATTTCCCTCCCACAAGAAGAAGCAAGCCATTATCCTGGCTGAAAGCCTCTTCTTGCCTCTGCATCACTACATCAACAAAATTGCACTGTGAAAAGGTTTGTTTTCTTGTTTCCATATTTATTATCAAAGTATGGAAGAGTTTATCATATGAATCTAAATATTATTAAAATATCAGACACTAGTAGGTTTAGTGTAGCATGAAATATGTCATTCAATGCTGCTAACTCACAGACATTAACCAGACAGCATAAAATGGGAACCATAAAATGCTAATTTTCTTCTTTCTACTTTTGTTTGTTTGTTTGTTTGTTTTGTTACAGCACAAGATCCAGTCTTATGAACATACAAGATTAACCTCCCTGGGGGAAAAAAAAAAGCAACCCACAAGCTTAAAAATACAAAGTCAAATGCCTGTAAAATTACATTTCAGCTGGAAGTGCTGGATTTTAACAACAAAAATTTAAATCCAGGTGCTTAGCTGCTTTCCACTCTGCTGCAAGCATCATGGTTTCATTTAGTTTGGGCTCCCTTGTGTTTCACTAGAATTATAGCTAGAGCCAGAAGCAGACAGAGAGTAAATAGGGAAAGATAACAGGTCCCAGCTGTTTCACACTACATGATTAGCAACACCAGCTGCACCAGGTAGTCCTAACAAAGTGCTAGCGGAACTTACCTTGATGAGATGATGGTTGGTGTTTCCTTGCTGTATTTCAAATGCAATCTTTCAAGAAAACGACATGAAAACACAGTATTTCTAGAGCAGTACTAAAATTGTCTTTTAATACAGTTTGTTTTTTCAATATTAATACAAAAATTCTCAATCTTCTAAGGTACTTGTTTTGCCACATTATTTTACAGTTCTATGTAAACTCCCATTTCCTTCTGTGAGTGGTTCATGGTGCTAGAACATGGTCAAAAGGCCCATTAAAAAGACACAAGTTTGTAAAGGTTAAACTGAGAAAACCCTCTGTGTGGTTTAGTTCCTTGTTCATCTCCAAGAAAAAAGTAAAGCTGCAAAATATCCACAGGAACGACAAAATGAGCAGAGGAATGGTACAGAAAGCTGTCATAAGAGTACTCCTAGTATCAAGAAAAAGTCATACTTTTTTTCCCCAACATAATTCTGAACAGATACCTCATCTTCCTTCAGTAGGAACAGAACTATGAGGTTATGAAAGGGTTAGAACTGGTTATTCTGAAGAAGCTGAAAACTTGACTAGCCCCTAGAGGTCAAATGCTACTTGTGAGTATCAGTGATATGAACAAGAGCATGAATTGTTGGCTGGAGTTTTTTTTCTCATAAAATATATTATATTTTTCTACTTACTGGAGCAGGTGGACATGCCCTGAAGGAGCTGTGCCCAGTGAAGAGCCCACACAGGAGCAGGGTTATCCTGAAGCAGGGGATTACAACCCATGGAAAGTCCAGTCCACACTGGAAAAGGGAAAAACTGTGAGGGGGAAGGAGCAGTAGAGACATGATGTTATGGACTGACCACAACCTTTAGGATTCATCCCCCTTTGCCACTCATGCTGGGGGAAGAGAAAGAGGAATTTGGGGATAAGGAGTGAAGCTGACCCTGGAAAAAAAAAAAAAAAAAGGGGAATGGCAGAAATCATTGGTTTAATCTTACTTTGTTTCTCACTATCTAATTCTCTTCTAATTCTCTGTTAATTAAAGTAATTTTTCCCAAGTAAAATCTGGTCTGTCCATGACAATAAGGTCACTGGTAAGTGACCTTCTTATCTTTATCCTGACTTTTTCTTCTTATTCTCTTCCCCTGTCCTGTTAAGGAAGAATGGGAGTCCAGCTGGATGGGCAGCTGGCAGCCAGACATGGGCAACCCACCACAACACCAGAGCAGTGTGGGTGGTTGTATTATGGGCCAACTTTCATTACATGGCTATTTTCCAAAAAGAGGCTATTTCTGTAACCTTTATTTCTTTCACCAGGTTAAATCACTGCCCTGGCTGTGTGCATGGTGGAGCTTTATACATCTGAGTTTCTTCCTCATTTCCACTCTGCATGCTGCTATCATAAGCAAAGTCTGGGGCTGTGTTTACTTCTTAAAAGACATGCAGAAGATTGATATCTAAATGAGAGTAGCAGTTCAACATCATTACTGAGTCATAAGCTAGATTTAATCAAATGACATTTTCTTTTAGTTGCCGTATTGGTTTCAAATGTTTCATTTATAAAGGCAGAAGGAAAGCCACCAATTTATGTGATGGAGACTTAATTTAACACTTCTTCCATAAAACTGCAGTTTATAAAGTTAGCTACATAAATCACTGGTGCTGGAAATCTGCTGAAATATCACACTGGAAATTGTCAGTACCTTAAAAGGTCTCCATCGTTTATTCCCATCCATGGTAAAATACCAAATTGGATGGGATATAAATTTTTCTTCTATGCAGTCAAACTTAAGCTTGACAACATCAACCACATATTCTACAGGTGCAGGCTGTTCCCAACAGAGTGCATTAAGGAAATAATTAAGGAAATGTCTCGTAGCACCGGGATGCCAAAGCCAGAGAAGCAGAGTACAAAGCCAATAGCTCTTGAAACATAGTTGCTCTACTGTTGAAACAGAACAAAGCCAAACCCCACAAAGTCCTCATCCTTCTTCATCCCAAGCAATAGACTCCAGAGTGGAAGAAAGAAGGAAGAAAGAAGGAAATTCTTGGCAAATAGCAGAATAAAACCATAAGACCTCAAATTCCTTGAGGCTACAGTTAAAATGGACAGCATTATGCAGATATGTTGAGCTCTCAGGGAAGAGAATTCATCACCAGATTCCTCCCAGGAGGAACTGTAGGTATTTCTAATTACCATATGTCCACACAACTTCCTTTTTGGTTTTTGTTGAGCTGTGATACTCATAGCTTTGTTTTCTTTCTCCAAATATACTGTATTTAAGTGTTTATCATGTTCTGCAATGCAGCACATATATGACAAAAATAAACAAAATGGAGTCAAGAACAATCCCAGGGATACAAAATTCAACAGAGCAAATGTGTAGGAACTCCTAAATTATCATAAAAGCTATGAAATTTGACTCACTGAAAGTACCCAAGAGATAACTTATGCAGTGCAGACTCAGACAACTCAGTGGAGGCACAAAGTAAAATCTCTGAGAATACTTTCCAAGTGACAAAACTTGGCTACTCGGACTATTCCTAAACATTGGCACTTTGCAGCTATATGATATAATGTCTACATTAATTGGTCTACGTGCATTCTACGCTGACAAAGATAAGCTACTTCTCTTTTACACACAGCTTTGATATTCCTCTTTAGCCACTCTGCCAACAGCTATCCATTTTCCATAAACATTGAGGCAGTCATGAGTAAGATACGGCAATTTTTAGTTTTCACTCAATAATTTTCAGTGCCATAAATATTCAGCTGGGTTTTCTCTCATTCAGCTCAGCATTTTTAGTCAGGTTTCTATTTTTCTTTCAACCAATAATTAATCTAAAAAGATCTACCCTCACTCCTTATCTGTGACAGAATATTTTTTAAAACATAAAAGACATAATTTAATTTTAATTTAATTAAATTCCATTATACTGACTATTTGTATGTTATCCTAGTGATAGCCGACTCCTTCTAGGAACTTGGACATATGTGTGAGTGCTGGCTTCCCTTTACAGAAGCTGTGTTGACTCTCAAGCAATATTATTCACCCTTATTGGCCTCTTCTGAAGGTTTCAGCTGGAAAGAGCTCGGACTCTTTTCTAAAAGCCCCTCCACACTGTCTCACTCTCAGCCTGGCTACTTTCTTTCCCTCCAGCTGTTTCAGAGTTCTAATTCTAAAAAAAATGGTGTCCCTTCCTGCGTGTCTGGTGAGGCTTTTCCACAAGCACAGAGCCTCAGGAATCAGCTCTCAGATATCTGAGATATTGTCTTCCCAATATCCACAAGAGGGGCCTTCCAGGCTCACTGTTTGGTTCTGCAACATTCATTCTGAAGATGCTCTCTTCATCTTTTTTAACACACCATAAAGGAATTCAAGAACCCAATATTGTGTTTGAAGCAATAATATTTTATATCAAAAATTTAGGTAAGGCAACACTTGTTACTGTTTTAAAGACACCATCTGTGAGTGACACAACGAAGTCTTCTCACATCTGAGAGCTGCAAGGACCTTCTGGCAGGCTTAAAACTCCAAGCACAGATATCTCATGCTCTGAGTGCTTCCTTGGGCAGGAAAGGGTAGTGAAGAGGAAGGCAACTCCCAAAATTAGGGGAGGAAAAGTGAGAGAAAAGAAGACCATGACCTGACAAAAATGTAGTAATGGGAAGCAGAAAGAATTAGGAGGAGAAATGCTTAAATATTTCAATTAAAATAGCTGTTTGCAAGGGAATTTCCTAAGCAACTGACATGCAGAAAATATTAGTTCTTTCTAAAGTGTTTCAAAACATATTGGACATAGCTGGATTTCTCCATTCTATAAAAACCTGCCTCTTAAACCAAACAAGGAGTTCATGCAATTAAAGATATTTAAATAATAATAAGAAAAACAGATTGTCTCTCCTTTTTAAAAAAAATCCAAATTAATATAGGAAAATTTGTGGTTTGGACCCACGAAAATAAAGTATTTGAATTATTACAAAAATCTGTTCTTAAAACTGAGGCTGGTTTTTTCACCTAGACTCTTCTGTGGTGATCAGTTCCTGTTTTCTTTATAAACTAACTTTTATTATTGTAATGGCTATAGTTAGCAAATGTCCTCCTAAGAGCCGAGCTCCTTTTTGCTCCGAGGTACTCTGATTATCTTGCATTCATAAACATGCATAAGGATATGTGCAATTAGCAGAACTATTAGCATTGAATCTATTTTATGCCTCTGTGAATATCAGTAGAAAATAACATTAATTTTGTTTCATAGGTACAGTTGCATAAAATTATCTCTATATTCCTCTTAAAATGCTCATCCAAACATACTGCACACTCTCCAATTATACCAGTATATGCTTCTGAAAACTGCAGGCTTTGAATTTATGTCAGGGCAGAAGATATTAATTGATTCACACCACAACCTAAAAGCAATTTGAAATTTATGTTCATCAGATTTCAAATGCACTACAGTTTCCAACTGTCATTAGTAGAAAGAACAACTCATGCATGGAAAATGCTCACAGAAAACTCTACATGGAACATGAAGATATAATTATATGTTCTCCACTTTGCATATCCAAGCTCCTGCCTCTCCATACAGCACATATAAAAATAATTTGAAATTATTTTTGTAATTTTCTCTCTATTTGCACATCAGTTTTGCATCAGCCTAGCTGTAGCTAAATCAGTGATGATGCATCAAATCTGTTCTTAGTTCCTAAGCAAACTAAGTTTATTTTCTGGTTTCAGTTCAAGTTAAGTGCCTTTGCAAGAAGCGATAAAAAGACCTAAATTTTGTATTTTGCTCAATGCCTGTTACAAGTACACTGTGGTTCCCAAGGATCTGCTGGAGAATAAAATTCCCATAACTCTTGTTTTTTGGGTTGTTTTTTTTCCATGTTCATGATCATCAGTTTGCTCTATTCCAGGTAAGTTTACTAAAATTATTGTATCTGAAAAAAAAAAAAAAACAACTACAGATGGGCTGGACTGGGAAAAACTGAGAAGGAGGCTCAGACATCCTTCATTTATCTTTAGCCTTAAAAGAAATAGATGGACTTCTCAACTGCTGCTTTGATTTAGACAAGACAACTAATTCCAGGTAGAATATAATGGAAAAAAATTGGTTAGAAAACGATTAAGGTTTTGGGGTTTGTTTGTTAGTTAGTTTTAATGTAGTCCAGAAGAGGGGAGGATTCCTTCTTTTTCCTGTGCATGTATTTGTTAGCACAATAACTCAAATAATCCAGCCTTTCACAGTTCTGAATGTTCCCAGTAACCTGAGCATTCCTCAGGATTCATTAACAGCTATGCAACTCCGGCATCAGTATTTTGGTGCATTAGTGTTTTTCTTTCTCCATTATTAAAAGCAGAGTCGTTATTTCTCTTTCCTTCCTCCCATCTTTATGCGGTTATTTGCAGATCCCAAGGTCACACAGTGTCATGGAGTATGCTACAATTCAATTATTCTAAACTTGCTACTGTTTTATCACTGGAGTGCATTACCCTTTATTCTTTCTATTACAAATGATGTGCCATGCAGGAGATTTCTGCCTAGACACAAAACAGTAAGAAGATTTGATGATTTTTTTTGAGGATTTCTCTACTCAGCAAATGCATTCACATTGGAAAAATGGGACAACTTAAGTAAATGAGATAATGACAGCCCATAGCCAAAATTTGAACTATACTGATTAAATTAGGCCCATGGTTAAAAATAGACCACTTTGGTTGTATTAAAAGAGATGGCAGCCACTCAACACATTTCTGGAGTCAACTGTGCAGAATTTAGATTCAGCCTGCTGTGGAGCTGGAAAGTCCCAGCACCATTATCTTGAGATTTAAGATACCAAGCAGTTCCAATACTAGTATTTTCTGATGATTGCTTGTAGGGAACAGCAACATTCTGAAGCTGACCTTTTTCAGAACTGTGAAGGACAACATACCTGCTTAATAAATCCCAAAGGTAGGAACCATCATTTTGTGAAGTCCATCTAGGATAAGGTAAAGGCCTGAGGTTATAACAAAGGCACTTTAATAGCTGGAGATGTGAATCACACAGTTCACTTGCTATGGTCATAAACACATAATTGAAAGATGTATCACTATCCTCATCCCCCTTCAAGTCATAAAATCTTGTTAATTTATAATTGTTCTAAACGAGATAGTTTAAAGATGTGTTAAAAAAAAAAAAAAAAAAGCCTAAAAATCATTTAGCTAAAGAGCTTTTCAGTGTTATTGTGTTCTACAGAACTGATTGTGACTCTGCACTGTACCTGTGTAGAAATCTGAACAGCTTGTTGCATTTGAGGTTTGTGAAATAGTGATTAATTCAGCAACACTTTTAAAATCATGTGGTAATATATTGCCTCAATAAATGTGAGACTGAGTTTCATATTTCTGCTCATTTTTGTAAAGAACTCAGAGTTAGCAAACAGCCTGTGGGAAACTGATTTTCATGCTATTTATCACTGGCATAATAATACATCTGCAGTTTATGATTCATATGAGTTATCAGGTGCTGGATCATACTGACCCCAGAAAGACACGATGCACTTCTTTCCCCTGACAAAGTGGCAGCAGAACTAACCTTCTATGCTACAGGTACTTTATTTGTTAACACTGGAGGAATTAGTCAGTCATGAATGAGTAACTCTGCTGCTACTGATGGGATTTTTGTTACATAGTTGACCATAGCACTGTGTTATTAGCACCAAATAATAACAAAAAAAAAAAAAAAAAAATTTAGGTGATACAAAATGGCTTGATGGGTCCCCAGGATCATTCTGCAATGTCTGCTCTTGTCCTCTGAGCTCCCATGCTAGTGTCTGGAAAAACAGCTGCCATCAGCATTCATTTCCCTCCCCTCATCTCTTTAAGGCAGTTATTTTTTTTTTCCCTTTTAACATCTTTGGGTGCATACCAACAATTCTGTTAGAGAAAGAACTAAAGAGTGAAGCATGAATGATGAATCTCACCTTTTGTGTTGCTATCAGCACATTCCCTTACACTTTTTCAATATGTTCACAGAATAAAGAACAACAGGGAGAATTTTGAATAGTAAATGAAATCTAAAGAAGGATCATCATGGAAAAAAACCCTATACCTGAAAAATGAGTCCTTCAGTACAGGGAGGACAGGCAAGGCAGTGACTGAGTCAGGAGACTAACAACCTAATTTTTCTTCTGCCTTGTCTTATAACTAAATTTCCACCCAAACTACAAAGCCTAGAAGCTTCAGGAAAAGCAGTGACAGTTTAATGAGTAGCAGGTCAGATGCAGAAGATAAGTACAAATCAGACACTCCCTAAAGGATGGGGTGGGGGAAAGGCAGAGGAAAGTAAAAAAAACCCAACCAGCTTTTGTTTCAAAATCTCAGAGAAATTTCCAAGTCAGACATTCTCTGTTAAATTTTGCTCATTCCCCTCATACTTTACTTTCTTATAGCACAAGCAGTAGGGGGTAGGAAATTGATATATCTGTTTGAACAAGTTATCTGGTGCCTATTTCACTTCTGTTTCTGCTACTTTCATGTACATGACTTATTGACTATATTGCACAGACAATAGAAGCTATTGAAGTGGCTTGTTGAATTCTTGATATATTGGTTTTATTATTTCAGTTGCTTTTTGTCTTTTGTACAGTGAAAATTTGAGGAGCTAGCATGGGGTCCATCAAACAAGGGGATTAAGTTCACTAATATAGGCATGGATACCCAAGTTAGTCACTTCAGCTTTCCTCAGTAGATGAAAACTTGTACTTTAAGGTGTGATTCCTTACACCTCTAAGTAGGCAGCAATCTTAGAACAAGAAGTATCATCTAAAATTGTTTGTTTCTCCATTTAGTATGAAGAAAATCTGACATGACTGGCTTATAGGTAGGTACAGAATTGTAAATATCTAAACTATCTCTACAAAGAAAATAACAATTTTTATTCTAGGATAAGGTCCTTCATCCTGAAAATTAGTGGGTTTTTTTCCTTTTTTTTTTTTTTTTTTTTTTTTTACAATAAGACTTATTTTGTATTAGATAGGCTGTATTTTTTGGTATTGTTTTGTAATAGATAGGCTATTCCCTGTTGGTCTCTTGGTTCCACTGGAGCTACAATAATTTATGCACTCCATTAAACATCTCCAATCTTCATCCATAAGTACTCCTACAAGCTTTAGATGAATAACTCTCAAAATACATGACTTTACAGTGTGAGGAAGATTAACAAGACTACGTCAAAGTTAAGGACTAGATTGTTTACACAGTTCATTCAGGTGAACTCAGTACTACACATATGTATTACTTTTGCAGTTGCCACCATGAATATCCACACTAGTCAAAATCAGACAAATGAAGATGTAAAATTTTAAAAATGTATTGTTTCCTTTCTACCTTCACAGGGTTAAGAAAACATTGAACACTGGGATGACTTTTTGACTTCTAAATGAATATGTTTAAGCATCTTTTTTAATACAGAGAGATATTTTTTGACCTGGTGCTGTATCACTCTATAATTACTTCCATTAGGAAAAGAATAATTAGATCAGCAAAAAGCACAAAAACTGGAAGCCAGAATTTAAATACTAAATAATGAAGGCCAACTATTAATTTATAGTTAACGAACTAAACTGTCCCAATCCACATATTAATATTTCATATACATTTTGAAGAAATTAAGGAAACATTGAGCATGCATAAAATTTACAGCTAGCTATTAATATCAAAGCTGAGTATTTAATGCATAAATAAATCAATCTAGAAGTCTGTGCAGGAGGCACAGGAAACATTTTTGATACTTTAAACATATAACGTGTTCAGTCGCTGCTCAGGGATTAATTTAATTTTAAAAATGTAAAGAGCTTTTCCATGATGCCACCGAAGCAGCAGAAAAATTAATTTTTCCAGCCTTCCAATTTTGCACATAAGGTTGGGGAAGCAGGGAGCATGTTCTATTGAGGTGTATGACTAAATTTGAAATGCCCTTTTTTGGCTATTCTACCTACATACTACACCCCTACTTTTCTTGCAAAATAGAGGTTTGTTTGCTCTAGCTGGATATTAGTGCATTTTGAAATACAAAGAGATTTCCAGAGAAGCGAATTTCAAGGTGAATGACAGGAACAGGGATGCATTTCTGGATGGAGATGCAAGAAACAACAGAAAACCAGCATAAAGCCTGGTTGTGTCCAAATGGAACCTACTGAGAAACACTTGGGTGAGAAAGGTAAAAAATGAGGCCACAGTGATCGATTCACACAGCAGACCTTCCTGCCAAGGATGGTAATTTGCTTCTACAGAGGCTTATGTAGACCAGGGAATCACAGAGAACCCCAAACCTTGTAGATTTTCTGTAGTATTGTTCCAACTTTGATTTTCCAAGTTTAAATCTCCCCATTTGGGCAAGCAGTGTTTAGTGGAATGTGTTCCTCCCCATAACAGGAGACTTGGAATTAGGTGATCTTTAAGGTCCCTTTTAATCCAAACTATTCTATGATTATCTGATTCTATGAAATTGATTATCTATCACTGACTAATTACCAGGGAGTGTAAACTGCTGATGGAATGGCTGGTGACCAAATAGACTTTGGAGGCTTTTTCTGCTTCTGCTCTAGAACTGAGGGTGTGGAGTGTGGAAGGGACAGGAGGGAGGAAGATATATCCAAAGAGAAAGGTGCTGCAGAAGGAATCACAATCCATTACCTATTCTGACAGCTGTCCTGATGGCCCATGTGTGCAGCAATAGTAAAGAATCCAGATGGAGTGAGTATCTAAAGCAGAAGCTAAATTTTCAAAACTCTTGCACTGCTCATTAGTATTGAGCTAGAATTTGGAGCAAATGAAAGGATTATGCTGATTTTACCACCCTTAATAACTGGACCCAAAGCCAAAGAGAAAAACAGCTTTGTTTATCCATCTGTCTCCTTAATAGCTTCTACATTTAATAGGTCGGATTTTCACTTTTGTTTCTGCTAATTAAGTAAATCTTTCCAAATTGTTTTTTACCCTGCCCAAAAACATGAGCAACCTTTGCCCTGCTGAAATGAACTAACACACTTTGAAGCTGAGAAATATTATTAACCTGCCGGGTTATATGGAGGATGTAACTTGGAAGGTTCTCACTAAAATATCACTGATGTTATGTTACACTTCTGCATTTTGTTTTTGCTACACATCACTAAATATTCTGAAATGCAAAATTGGAATTTAGTGACTTAAAAAAAAGCATAAGTGACAACAATAAGCCAATATCAGCTAGGATGCCAAACCATCTACACAAAGGATGAATGGCTGATTTCAGAAAAGGATATTACTTTTGGTTCTGTTGGTGCATATGGAAGCAGAAAACCCTGAGCTTAGATGTTTAGGTGCCTTGTAAAGAAAATAATGGGCACAAAATCATGAGACAGTAACCAGAGTTACATTATTGCAATAGGAAGATCTGACAGCAATATTAGCAAGGCAGAAGGAAAGAATAGTCATTACTACATTTAAAATGTAATAATACATTTCTACATAGAAAATACAGGTGAGATGTGAAGAGACCTGCTGTTCTCTGCTTCTCACTGAAGATCCGTCTCTCCTTGCCTTCTGCACACAGAATATAGAAGCAAAAAACCCCAAGAATCCAATGGTTCTTAAACCCCGCTCTGAAGTTTCCCTGGATACTTGGTGCACCTCCCTGTCAAACTGATCTATACTAGAACCAGGAGAGGTCTCACTATTTCTATTGCTATTTATAACTGGATTATATCATGGCTTAATCAATAGAGACTTCTGTTGAGGTTTCTGGCTTCTTCAAAAGAGGGAGATAATAACACAAGGAACAGCTCTCAGTATTTCTAGGCACAGAACATTGACCTCTGCATTCCTGCACCATACATCAGCTGAACTGGAGTTTTTAATTCCAGGGGAAGAACGTCATCTATGCTATACATTCCCTTCTCCTCTAATCATTCAACTTTTCCCTTTTCAGCCCTGTTCAATCCTGCCTTTACTTATGATGAGCAGAAGTCATTTGGCTCTCCCAAGAGCCTCTTCAGTCTAATTTAAGGTCTTGATCAAAAGTTCATTGCCCAAAATAATTTAGCAATAGTCCTTATTATCCCATACACTCACAGACACATACCAGGTGACCAGACTTATAACAGTCTGGGAAATATTTCACATTTAATCATTTAAGTGCTACCCTGAACAAGGAGCTCCATCAGTAACTGTTCAGAGAAAAGGTCTTTCCAATAAAAAGTAGGAGGGAGAATACACACCACAAAATAATTGTGCCTGTTAATTCAAAATTCTGAATGTGACATTTCAAACAATAGTTATGGCTGCAGCAGTTGCAAATTGCAAGGTACTTGTAATATTGACATTATAAAATTAAATTGTTTTGCATATTTTTTTCTGTGCTCAAAATGAAAATTCTAGCAAATCATTTTAGGTTATAAAAGAAACCAGTGTCTGTTTTTTGTGTTGCAAAAAGGACAGCACTCACATGAAAGAGAACTTTTCTGTACTATGGCTCAAACAATCATAAATAAAAAGAATTCTGTAACAAATATGAACATCATTTATGTTTGGGCTTTTTTCATCTTTATTTGTTCCCAAACCTAAAGTAAGACAATGATTGATGGATGTGTGAAAACAATATTCCCACTACCAGGGCTGCCCTTTAGCAATCTCTCTGTGCTCTTGTGATGTTTCAAACAATCACAGACTCTGGTGAGATATTAATAAAGATGTTTATGGTTGCCTTAAACCAAATGCAATATTTTAATTTAAAACCTATAGTGATTCTCATTGCAATAGAAAATGCAGATCTCCAGCCTCACTTAATCCACAGAACCAGATATACTGGACTAGGGAACTGGCTTCTAATGCCCCATGTAATTTTTTTTTTTTTTTTTTGCCCTAAGCAGAGACTATGATGAGCTCGGAAAAACATGAAAGGATAGGCAGGGCTTTGTCTTTTCCAAAAAAAACCCCAACAATCTGGTGGGAATTATGGCTTTTTAGACTCTTCATGTGGCATATGAAAAATATTTTTAATTGTTAATCATTCCATCTAGAAACAATGCTATAAATAGGGAACTTTATTCATAGCAGCAAGACTGGTTGTGAGATAACTTGCTCTCATAGGACAGGATTATGTTTTGATCACTGTACTTGGAGCACGATTACATTACAAGATCTGTCATCAGCATCTACTGCAAATAAAAATGTCCTTTCTTGGCTGCAAAAAGTTTAAATATTCAAAAATGTACTTTCTATTTTTTGTTACTAACTTGGAAATTACCTGTTTGGTACTTTTGAAATGCAGCCAAAATGTAAGAAAGTCTGCACATGTACATGCTGATGACCTAAAGTTTTTCCTATGTTTTTCTCATAACATGCTGAATGGGTTTCATGCCTTTCATGTCTTGTAAGTTTTGCTGCCTGCATCACAGGAGCAGTTAATGGCCCTTCTGTGTTACAAATCAGTTTGGATTATAAAATATTCAGTGGGGCAAGAAAATAAACTAGACTTATAACAGAGAAAAAGAAAATTCAATATTAGCAGGTCAACATTCGTTTACACTTCTCAGAATAGCATCAAGCAACTGGAGAGGCTAATCAGAGTCTGCATGTAAGAAATACATGAGTTTAAATGGTAAAAGACTGAAGGATCCAATGTGACAGTCACGAAGGAATACTAAAATGAACATTCTGAAGTGATACTTTCACTTCTTCAAGCATTTGTTCTACTTTTAATGGGTTTTTTCTGGCTTATGAATTTAAGTTTATAAGGAAAGGACACACTGAAAAAATACAAACAGAACTAATAAAAATAGCCTGAAGGGCAAAATACACAAATGGATGGAAAGAGGCCAAGCAGATCTGCAATACTGAGTGGTTTATACATTTCACCTTGACTGAGTTCATGGTTTCCAAGGGAATTGATCCAAAGTTGTCTTCCTTAATAGTATTAGAAGAAAAATGTAAAACACACATAGTAAATAAACCTGTTGGTCTAAAATAACTTAGACAATTACAAAGGATGATATGCTATATGTAATACTCTTCTGTTATTTTAGACTCTCTTACTAAAAATAGTACTCTGTCTATTTACAAGAGGCACAGCTTACATTTTCAAGGGCAGGGCCGCAGAAGTCTGAAGGGTCTTCTTTCTTTTCTGTTCCTCTATTGCCAGGCAATTAGTCATAGGAGGAGAAATGGAGAATGCAATTCTCCTTGAAGCACACCAAGATTCCCACTGTGAAGAAGCAATTTTACAATCCTGAATTACGGACCAATCACATGGCCTTGGAGCTGCCTGAGTTGGGAGGCAGCTCCCATTAGCAGATGACAGAATGTCATCTTTGCTGGTGTCACTGTCCCAGCGTACCAAAAAAAGTAGGGTCACAGCCAACCTCAACGAAATGACTAACTTCAGAAGATCTAGTCCCAGTGGTGGGCGTGTTTGCATAGGTTTTCAAGATCAAGAGTTATATTTGAAAATGAGATTTCCACAGAGAAAAGTGATCGGTTAATAACATGAGTTTTATTAAAAAGAATGGGCCTAATTCCTAAGTTCATCACTCCAGGATTATATTAATGAATTTCCATAGAGTTATATCCAGTGAAAACTCTTCAGGTCTGCACTCTCCTAAACCCAGAGTAATGGAATTTTTGCCCATTGTGTCTGGGGAGTGAGTGAATAGGAGGACAGCGAGGTTTGGGTGGGAGTGGAATCAGGCAGTCGGCCTTTCTACTTTGCCTTTTCCACCTTCCACTTTTGTACAGTACGACCACTTTCCTCTTTTTTTTCTAATATTTTACAAACACTGTGTGAAATTAATTTGCTGATCAAGTGCCTGATGCAAATATCATTTTAGTTAGTCTGGAGGTTAAATTACGTACTTGAATGAACAATTTTTCACAAAACGAAAGAAAGAAGGAACAGATGGAGAGTGTAATAACATCTACTTATTATTATTACTGATAAGATTGACATTCACTGAAATTTTAGACTTTATGACTCAACTGTTTTAACAAGAAAATGTTAATGCAAATCAGTTAATGTTTTATTTTTGAGGACTTAGAAAAACCACTGGTTTGCAAATCTGTTGTTAATGTTTAGCTTTGTAATCAAAAAAAGCTTTTTTTTTTTTTGCTACAGCAGCTTCACTTACTGTACCAGAAAACTTTGCTCTTCATCTACAATGTGGAAAGAAGAACTACGTATTTGCCATCTTCAATGGTTTTATGCATAGCACTAAATTAAACATCTATGAGATTGAACCATAACACACAATCCTACCAATCAAGTCAGAAACAGCAGGGAACAGAGAGGAAGGGTTCTTGACTGCACCAAATCCACAGCAATAAGTTCTCAGAGCAGTGGAATTAGTGTCCATATGTACTTGTGAGTAGCTTTACAGATACATTGATTTTGTTTTTCATTATAGCACACTCCCAGTAAAATTAAACTACTCCTGGAGTTGGTCAGACCAGGATATGAAAAATGCTTCCATTAGATGCCAGGGAAGGCAAGATTAAGATAAAAGGTTTCATCCATTTTTGGGCAGATGAAAGTGTGTAAGTGAAAGTATAACTTTTATTTTGCCCTCATATATGGAAACTTCTAAGGGCTGAGCCCCTGAGCTGGTGTTGCATATTGCCCACAACACATGTGAATGTAATGAAGTTAAGGATAAAGGACACCCTCAAAAATGCTAAAAGTGCACTCAGGGGAATTTCTCAAAAGAATACAGTTCTTACTGTTAATCTACTGCAGGAGTCTTTCTCTTGCCTCTTTTCCATCTCTATGCAGCAAGACAGGAGCAGTTTAGGAGCAGTTAATGGCAGCATGTGTCAGCTGGTTCTCCTGGGAGCAGCCCATAAGATGCTGAGAATTGTTTTGGCTCCTCATAGTTCTAGATTTAGCCAAATAATATTCAGTAAGTCTCAATTTTACTAGGACTCATGAAATAAAGACAAGTAGACTAAAGAAAAAGGTAATTAAATAAAAATTCTGTAAAAAAGAAGAAGGCATTCTAACCAGAAAATGGTGATAGAGAAGCAATATACTGTGGTTTAACATAGAAATTAATACTGCAAGGAACCATATATTTCTATCAAGGTCCAAGTGCTCTGAACTTTTTAGGCTTACACCATTGATAGGATGGGAATCAACACCTTTAAGAAGCAAAACACCAAGGGAAATATCCAATATACTATAAATAAATGTTTAGTGACTTGACAAAGAAAATTTTAACATGGTTTCATCTGTGCAGACAAGAAAATATCACCAGCAAAAAGCAGTGTCCAGATTCTGTTGTGGTTGTGGGCATGTGTGGATGCTGTTAAACAAGTAACTGTTTAAAATGGTATAAAAAGCATTTAAAACAACTGGCAAGGAGGAACATAAATACTTTTTTTATATTATTAGATAGAGCCAGGGTTAAATACAAGTCTTAAAAGGAAAAAAAGTTTCCAGTGAAATTGGGATGGCAAGAAACACTGCTAAATATATCCTAATACTGCAAACAAACAAAACCCCATCCATTTCTCTTTGCTAAAAATATAGGCAGATATAAAAAAAAAAAAAAAAAGGCCCAGAACATATATTAATTCTGCCTGCTGAAAAGATAACTCATAATGTTTTCATATTGAGACATAAAAGCTCAGAGGGACTGCTTACTGAAATACTGTAGGCAATAGAATAAGAGCCAGTAAATCATGGAAAAAACATCAAGTTACAATCACTTTAAAACAGCTGAGGTTCTGACTCTACCTGGAAATACACAGAACACATTGGTTTATATATTCAAAGGAGCCCCATATACAGCAGCACACCTGTGATACTCACAGAGCTCTTTGTGGCATGCTTTGAAAGATGGGCCTCTTCAAGACTAATGGATGACAAAAGCAATCTAACTCAGATAAATGAAGAGTTCTGTTGCCTTTGATGAGCCTTTATCATGGGTTTTCACACATCATGTAGTATGAGAAATGATAAGGAAAAGAGCAAACTGAAGCAAGGGTGTGTATGTGTGTCTCTCATCAGCAACTACAAGGCTGGAAACAACACCAGTGGGTGATTCCTAATGAAAATATCTCAGCTTCCCAAGACAAATTTGAAAGTCTTTGGCAAACAGGACTCTTAGTCAAAAATAATATATAGTGAATAAAATGAAGGAAAATAATATAAAAGCATTGTAAGCTGAGGAAACCAAAGCTTCCAGAATAAATGATGAGTCAGACAGGTGAACTATGGATAACAGAGTGAAAAATATGGCATAGTAGAAAGCTACCATTACTCCAGAAGACACTGGCAAGGCAATAAATATCAGGCCTGTGTTCATTCCAATAAAAGCAAATAAACTGTATTTTGTCCAAAGCTGAGTGATACAGCCTTGCTGTCCATAGCTTAGAGTAGCATTATCACTCTCATGTGAATGAGAGGCATAAACTTTCCCCATTAGAGGAGGAGTATTAAAGGGAAACATTTTATGTATTGTGGGTTACAGGAAGGCAATTTAATTACAACATAAAAATCTTTTACGCTTACAGAACAATTTACCAACAGGTGCAGACAAAGCTATTTCATGTTGTTTCTCTGGTCAGGCATCACCAACTCCCTCAAGGGACAATGAGCAAGTCCCAGCTCTGTTCTCCCTCCCTGTTTAGTACCTGTCAAGTATCATGTGAATAAGCATATAAATGGCTAATTTTCTTTGCATTTTCCATGGCATTTAAAACTCTGTTTGATCAGCATTAAAAAAATCTAACAGAAGTCAGGTTGGAGTTAATGACAATTAAGCTGTTCATTTTTGCACTAGGTTAGAAATATGAAGTATGATCAAAGGCTACAATAAAGGCAGTGCCCTTCAGATGTGAGTGATTTTCCTCCTTCACTAGTAAAGAACGAGATATAAAAGGTTTTTTTTCTTGTTTGTTGTTAGTATTACATTATTGCTAAAATTATATTACTATCTATTACTAAGCAATTATCAAAACAATCCCGTGAAAAATAATTCCTCTGTGTTGCAAAGCACTCCATGTTCCCACAGAATAACACAGATTACTGATATCACAGCATTCAGAGAAATCATTCCTGAAGTCCTACTCAACTTCAGCAGAAGTGTGTGTGTTTTTCCTTAATGAGCATGAAGCAAAACTGTCTGATTTAATACAAATAAATGTTAATTTTTATGCCAATTTTATATCTCTGCTACATTAAGTTAAGAGAAAAAAAGAGAAGAAGGCAAAAACAGCTGTTAAATGCTGCAAGAAGAACTTTTTGGGATCTCTCTAGGTTGAAAAAAGAATAATCCAAGAATGAGTTTTCCCATTTGTTCATGCATCAGCAAAAACACAAACTTCAAATGTCTCAAGAATACAGTTTAAATGGATATATTACATAATTTTGAACAAGTTGTTTCTAGTATTACTACATGTGACTTTTTTCCCCAAAAAACCTAATAACTTTTTGAGTGCTTTTTTAATATCTCATAACTGAAACATAATTAATTAAAAAATAATCCAAACATTATTATGCTATCATTTACTACAAATTTAGTACAGTCTAATGGCCTTTGATGCTCCACCATTTTTAGGTGGTTGTATTTTAAATCATTACCTTCTGTGAGCACCCAGTGTATTTGTTCTTTAAGTCTGCATAAACAGTAAGACCACTACAAAAGATTCACCTGCTCTGAAGAGAGTAGAAGAAACAGCAGCAACCAGCAGCTCCACTGGGGTCCAGTTCTTTCATGGCTGTGAGATAAAATAAACAGTGAGGAATTAAAGAGCTAAAAGACAGCCAATCTCCATTTCAGGCTTCCCCTGTAATTGCACTAATTACTAGACTGAGCAACTCCTTCAGTCTGGCCCAATAAGCACTGAAGTAATCGTTGCAAACAGCACTTAAGGGCTTGCCTCAAAGTGCCACAGTTTATTCTGAGGGCTGGGAAAACCATGGAGGTAAATCTTTGTTGCCATTCAGCCTGAGAAGGCTCACCTCATATTCCTGAGTTGGAAGGGACTCACCAGGATCATGAACTCCTTTACATTGGACAGCCCCTTGAACCTTGACTGGGGACATTCTGGTCCATTCTTTTCCTCCACCCTAGAAGAGACTCATAAGCATGAATAAATATTACCTGTCCAGTTTTAATGTTGATATCATAGAGTGCAAATGTGTTTGTGACAGAGAATAAAGATTTTTGTAGGAGAAGTGCGTGCAAATTCAAAGTTTTTTCATCAGATTTCCTATGCAACCCCTGGAAAGGCCCTTCAAAGTTCTCCTCTTCAATGTGGAATATGAATCTGCAAAAGGAATAAGAGTATTAGGAATTCACCCAAATCTCCTTCCTTTATAAACAACCAGTCAAAACAAGAATAAAGAGAAAAATAAGCAGCACCATTCCACTAGACATTATCTTCAATACTCTTCTTTTTTTACCCCATACAAGGAGACAATAATGAGATAAAGCAGAAACACAGAACATTCAAAGATGAGGGAAAGAAGAGGATATGTGAAAGAAGGCCTGAAAAATAAAATAAAATCAAATAGCTAAAATAAAATAGTTTGGGGTAAGAAGGGTTAACTTAGAAATGTTACCAGAAGCAGATTTTACTCAAAAAAGTAGATGGTGCCAAGATGGTCTTTAACAAAGAGATCTCTTCTGCTAATATCCATAGAAGGAACAGTAAATTAGCTTAAACCAAAGGGAAGAATTTAAAACTGATAGCAATTGCCCTTTTGTACAATACATAATTAGTTTTCATTAATGATACCTCCTTTCATCTTTTTCCATAAAAATAATAAATAGGTTCAAACCACACCATACAAAGAGTCTGAGGAATAACTATCTGTTTTATGAATGAACATAAACATTTTTTCTAGTAGAGAAAAAAAAGATGAACGTGACTGAAAGGAGTTCCAGTGGAGAGGAATCATCATTGTCCGCTGTGAGATTTTTGCTATAACCTTGGAAACCAGTGATGCTGCTCTCTACCCTTGAAAATACAGACCTGAACTGATGGGAATTGGCTGAAAAATATCTTCATCCTTAATGCATCCTCCAAAAAAAAAAAAAAATTCCAAAATCTGGTTCTTCCTTCTCCAACTCGACGGAAAAATCACAATTGAGTTTGCTTAGAGCTGAATAGGAGCTTAAATATGGATTTTCTTATTGGCCATGAATTTTCACTCTTGAGCTGCATGAGTTTCAGAAGCAGTATATGCTGAGAAGCTGAGTCAGTAGGGTTACTTAACTGTTTTAAAGGCCAAAGTTGCCTGAAAGTGCAACTCTGAAATAAGAGTAATTTGGACAGCAATTTTAGTGAAGCTAAAGGTCAGCCTAATGAACTAACAATTTCTTAAAAAATTAAATGGTCTAGAGACAATATTTTTTAATTACAATAAAACCATACATTCTTGGCAAAACATGGAGAAGAGAGGGTGCTTGTTATTTAAATCTACGGAAAAATTCACAGACATAAAATGCCTGCATGGGTCTGTGGCCTTGGGTTCTGGGAGAGCTGATCCCTCTGTACGTGTGGATGAAGTTGCCTTGTACACTGCAGTCTAGTACTTGCTTTTGATGCCTGTTTAATCCTGAATTGGTCTTTTGAATACTTAGAAATTTTAAAATCCTCTGCAGCAGCGAGAAAAAAAAGAACATGTTTCACCACAGCAAAGAAAAAAATTCCTTTTTTATAGTAATTGAAAGAGAGGCTGGGGCACTGAGAAGAGGGGTGGAAAAAAAAAACTATTGTTTCATATCTATTGATTTTCAAGCACCTTATAAAGATAGAAATATTTTTATTTTGTACCCCGAAATATAGTTATTTTGAGAGATAACAGCACGGATCTAACTTAGTGGCTATCTTTTCAGTACTAAGACATGGTGAATTTTATCTCCAAAACCACTTTATAGTATAATTATTAACTGAGTTAATGCTTGTTGCTATAAATGGATTTCTTCACCTTATATACACATATACAAATAACAAGCATAATAAGCAAATACAGAATATTACTTGCTGGACAAAGCACAGGATAATAATTTAAAAAAAAAAAAAAAAAAAAAAAAAGGGTGTTGTACTTCAAATTCCTGAACTGCTACTTGCATCAGATAGGAATCAGATCAAGCCTATTTTCAATGACACGGTAAACTATAATCTCAAAAGCTGATAGGCACGTTCTCCCCAAATTCTTCCCCCTAATTTCATAGTCCTTCCTTTTTCTTGTCTTGATCTGACCTATTCCTGCATCCACAATAAAATCTCCACAACATTTTCCAGCTGTGATATTGTATTTTCCTGTTCTGCACTTCCTTTGGGGCTTTTTCTTTTCTAATTATCACACTAAGTAGATCTGGCTTTCTTGCTCACAGCTTGATCACTTTTTTTCATGTGTGATACCATCTGCCTAATAGGCTTTCTTATCTGGCATGGGGGGGAGGGGACTGCCATTGTAGATTCTGCTGTATATCCCCAGAGATTTTAATCCATGTTTTCTTACCATAAAAAAAAAAAAAAAAAAAAAAAAGGCAAAAAAACCCACCTCTTCTCATTTTATGGCTGATTTCAGCAACAAGTTTCTTAACCACATGTGACAGAATATGCCTTTTCTGCATCATTTTCATACAAAGCTCATGGCCAGTTATAATTTTTTCTATTCAAAAGTGTACACCCAAATAGGGATAGTCATCATATGCGTGCCCTAAAAGAAGCATATTTCTTTTTTTTCTATCAACTGGCAGAACAAAGAACTCACCTAGCACAAATCAGAGTTGATCTGATTGATTTTACAGATATTAATAATGCAATTATGAGAGCAGACCTAATAATTTTACAATGATTGCTTCTGTTAGACAAATTAATAATAGAAATGCACCAAAAAATTAAATGCTCAGCTGCCAGTGGGGAGCATGCATGCCCGGGGCTGAATGGAGATGAGCTCGTACAACTCCACATCCCTTCTGGAAGGAGGATCCTGCTCTTTGTGTGCAGCAATGCCCATGGCATAAGAGCCAGAATATCACCATCTAATTTATTTACCGTGTGATTCATTGTTTAATCATTTCTTTACATTCCATGACACAGAATACTGCACAGAAACATTTGCTGATGCACACAGACACACCTCCTCCCCAGTACAACTGGGCTTCTGTATCAAGAGAACTGTGGGAAAACTAGAGAGACAATAATAGCAGAACAAATTTGTTCTGCAAATTTTACTTTCACAGGGGATTGTCTTAGTGTTTGACTTTGTGAAGGAAGTTATAATTGATTCTTTGAGGTAAAAGACAATATAATTCAGTCTGTGGCAGAAAACAGGAAAATAATGAATGGCATCCTTATTTTCTGAGGCTCACATTAAAAACCAGCACTTTGAAAGTGTTTTCATACTTTTCCTCACACTTTGTGAAATCCTGGCCATCTCAGATTTCATGGCCAAGTACCTCTTAATTTCTAGAGGACTGAACATGTATTCACAGTAAGCCACTGATGTGTTGAAACCTTTACATAAATGGCACCATGCTTATATAAAATCTGTGTTGAGAACACATCTGTGACCATTTAGCTTCAAACTGAGCAATCCTCACTTTTTTCGCTTGAACGTTCTATTTCTTGTTACACCATAGAACCTACTAGACAGAACACCAGATATACATGTAATTTGATGAAATGCCAGTGACTTCACTGATTTTACCTGTGCAAGAAGTTAGGCCTGAAGTTTTGGGGAGTATCAAAACACATATGCAAGGAAATGGTAGTTAAAATAATGCCCATTTATCACATCAACAGCCAAGCAGCAAAAGATTTTGAAAGCCTTCCTGCAGCTCTGATAGATGAGATAATAATTGTTGAAATCTCAGTTATGTGATATATGTCTCACATGTGCTTGCTCTGATTAGGGTCATAACAGGTTAAAACTAACTCCTTAACCTTGACTAGTAAGTGTGTATAGAATCATCATTTCCTGTTTCAATTTATGCACTCATGTTGGAAGAAATCCATTTACCAAACTTATCATCAAATCTAAGCCAAAGTTACCTTTTCCTCATTGCTATTTAAACCCAGATCAACCAAATAGACACATGACAGACAGGATGATCTGCCAGCCCAGACAGCACAGAGATGGTGCAGAGACCACACAAGAATTTGATGAAGCTAACTATTTCTTCACCTGAAGGGGAAATGCAGTTGTATTCCAGTCACCTGAGTGCACTGCTGTTTCAGCTGAAATATGCTTCAGTGCACCACACAATTATTCAGCCACCTGCACAGTGCCAGTATAACACACAGGGAACTCGGATCTAGCCACAAATACATTAATTGTACTGGTAAACCTTTTTCACAAATCAATACTGTTCCTCTACACTAACCTGGATGCAAAGCAACAAAAGCCAGTAAATCTCAAGTATTCATTAGTTCTGTCATCAAAGCTTCCATACACGGCTCCATTTTCATTACTGTTGCTTTATTTGATATCTCTCTGGATACTGAATAAATTCTCATGAGTATTCTGGTCCACTCAACTGAACTGTTTGACTTTTCATCCATGTTTCTTAAGAAGAGTAAAGCCTGACACAATTCCATATCTATTACCTGTAGGATAGCCTGAGTACATTCCTTCATTTTAAAGGATAATAATTGAGTAAAAATTCCTTCATTTTAAAGGAATGTACTCATTCCTTAATTTAGCTTTGACTTAGAAAGACATTCCTTCATTTAGCTTTGACTTAGAGGAGCCTGTTAATTTTAGAACTGCACTGTGTGTAGGACATCTGGTAGGAGACAGCACAGCTGTTCAAATACTGGACACCCAGCTGTATATAACCTTATGGTCGTGTCCACATCATTCTTGAATTTATCCACCATCATGAAAAAAAACAGCACTTTTCTGTCTCATCAGAAAGACTGGACTAAACTTTGACCTGGGAAGATTGTAGTAGGAAGAGGTAAAATAAAGTTATAATGAAAGCATAGGAGAGAAAAAAACTCCAGAAAAAACCCACAAGTAGCTTAAAAAGTAATAATCAAAAAAGAAATGCAAGAGCTAGATTATCAGCATCTGTAAATACAGTACGCCTCAATTAGCATTGAATTTTTCAACAAAATTTAAAAAACAAAATAGGGAGGGAGGGAGAGAGAGAGGGTAAAAAAAAAAGATAATATGGGGAGATTCTGATCACTCTACTACCTTATATGGAAATTCTGCTATCTTTCAAAATATTGATATCAGTACTGTTTTGTAGGATAAAGGGAAAGTTTTTCCAGAAATTTCTTAATTTTAGAAGCTTTTCTGCTTTTCAGAACAATAGCTGAAAGTATGGTAGTAGCAATAAGTAGAAAATAAAGTGTAAAAGATAACATTGATCCTTTCTTCTACACTTTTCTATTCAGTTCAGTTACAATATATTCTGCTGTAGTTCTTCCCCTCTTTTTGGGACACAAATAAATATTTGAGATAAAGAAAGCTGCAAATTGTGCATCTCTTTTTTCTAATGATTGCCTTTAAAATATAGGATTTTATTCCTCTGATTGCCTTCCCAATCTACCTGATAAGTTTTACGTAGGGAAAAGTCCTAGTCCCAACAAGTAAGAAAGCCAGAGAAAAGTGTTCTGTCTGAACTAGGAGAAAGTAATTTATTGCAAGAACCCTGCAGGCATTGTACCCTCTGATACACAGCAGTTGCGTTCAGGTTCTAAAATCTTGAAGGATACCAGATGAAAAGCTAAAATTAATCTTTGAATCTACATTTCAGAATATTTTTCTGAGGTCTTTTCCTAACCCAGAGAAAGATAGTCAACTTTATTATTCAGGCTTAGAGAGGCAAAATATTTGAGACAATATTATTAAAACCACATAATTCAATCAAACATTTCTAATTATCTTAATGATGATGAATGTGAAAGAAAAAATTATCAAAAACATTATAACTTCATTATATCTCTTTACAACATATTGAAAACTAAAAACATGTTTGATTTTTAGCACTAGTGGGTTTGGTAGAAGAAATTAAGTGCTGACTTTCTTTTTTATTTTTTTTTTTTGTGATTTTAACACTTATTCATGCAACTTAATGAGATGTCCAACCTCAAAGAGTCCCAGAATCAGATCTCAAACAGCACTAGCAACTAAAAAAACCTGTGATGTGGACAGCAGGCATTGTGATGATAACTTAGACTCCAGAGTGAGAGTTTAGCAAGCATGGAAACCACCTGGAACTGAGCGGGCACTCCCAGTGCAGGGTGAGATTACCTGCACCACCTCAGCCTGAACAGTGTGGTGTCTGTTGCTGCCAACCCAGATCCAGAAATGAGGTAGCTCCTCTGAAGCTGAGTCTTCTCAGGAAGCCACTTCTGAGTGAATCAGAGCTGCTCACACAAGCACACATCAAAAAATGCTAAGCAACAACCTCTGGTACCAAAAATATATTGGTGTATCATAATAATCAAGCCTAAAAATCCAGCCAAATGAGATTTATGAAACTGGTGGGTTTGTGTTTTTAGAGGTTTGGGGGGGAGGGGGAGGTTGCTGGCTTGTTTGGTTGCCTTGGTTTGCTTTGTTTTGTTGGGGGGTTTTACAGTAGGAAACAAAAAAGCAAGGTTTTTTACACTTCTCAGACTGTGGTAACTCACTAGCTGCCACAGGCAGAGCCTCATCCCAAATTTAAAGGGCAGTTTAAGAAGGAGGATTTTCCTCCTTTCCCACTGAAGTTTTATTTAAAGATGAAGTGGGGGAGGCCAATCAGGCCAAAGACAGGAATTCTGCTTCTGTGTGACCTGGGAGACACTGGTCTCCTGGGCTGCCCTGTGCATTCATCATCAGAGCATCTTCTGAGACGACAGAGTTATCATTAAAACAGAGCAAAGGGGACAGAGAAACCAGGACTTCCCCTGTGTAAGCCCCTGTGCTATAAAGTTATGTACCTACCCTCTTCCTAAATCCTGACAGCTTTATCTAGATCTTATATCTAACTCGAGGGTCCTCTCTATCATGAACGTTTTGCTGCTGTAGCATAAATTAAGAAAAAATATCACTTATAAAATTTAACAGCCAAAATAAATATTGTTAGTCCAGTGAATGTTGCTCCTGCTGAGTGAAACAGCACCTAGGGCTGTGTGGAGCACACCCAAGCACTTCTGTAGAGGAATTATAATAATCATCATATCTGTACCAGTGAAAGTATGCTATGTAATTCTACAGGTTTTAAAACCTGTCTTAGGCTCTGGAACACAGGCTCTAACCGCAGTCCTGGCATTGCTTGTAAGCAGATTGATGGTTAGACTCAATCTTAGAGGTCTTTTCCAACCTTAATGATTCTGTGATTCTATGATTCTGTGATAACATCACAGTCCCCCTTCCAGGGGGAAGTCTTGCATAATTTTTTCCTTAGAAAGGTTCTCAGATGACAGCACAGAAGTGCTGTCATCTGAGAACTTTTCTAAGGAAAAAATTATCATTATTTAAAATAGAAAGAAAGAATGTAAAATTTGTTTATTCTGTTTTTTTTTTTTTTTACCAAGTTCAAAGAGATTGTTGGGGGGAAAAAAAAGGCAACTAAAATGTTGTTTTAATTGAGTTTAGTTTCTTCAAGACATTCTACATATCGTAGGGACTTCGAACTGCTAAATGGACCCACTTGCCAGAATCTCCACCACACACAAATGGTAGATAGACAATGTTACCACAGAAATGGGACAGCACCACAGAAAAAGACAGATAATCACATGTGTATCTTGAACAAAGACAGGATATCTATGCATGGGAAAGCAGCATGCTGGGATCACTTCCTAAAATGATGGTGGAGTTGCCTTTAAAATTGCTGTTCATGATATCTGCAGTGTTTACAGTGACTGACTCCAAGGCACAGTGCAAATAGGAAACAAAAGAAAACCTTCACTAAGACTCCCTGCAGAGGATACACATGGATCAAGTGGGAAAAAGTGGTGTATATATACTGAGCAAATTATGAGTAGAAGAAGGAAAAAAGAGACTAATTTAAAGAATGAGAAACTGAAGGAATTATGAGTGAAGTGAAAGGGAACACAAGCGAGACCTGAAGGGTGATTGGAGGATGAGAAACTTGACAACAGAAAATACAGAGAAAACAGACTCAAATGGGAAAGAAAAATGAGAAGCTGTGCAGGAAAGTGAACAGAAAGCAGAGATAAGAATAACGAGGAGAAAACCCCCAGGAGAAAATAATAGAAAAAGAGGTATTGTGAAGAAAAACAGAGCAGGAAATGCCAAAATTTAAGAGGAATTGGAGCACCAGCTGACTTTGACGACGGTACACATTCCATAATTTGAAAACATAAGCCCTATATATATTTTTTTTAAATATTAATAACAAAGTAATATTGTATCTCAAAATATCATTTTGTTTTCAAAGTTCACTAATATTAATAGCCCAGTAAGGAAAGTTTACAAAATTTAACCACATTTCTGGAAAACGATCATTCATTTTTTATGTAATATTTACCCTTGCCTCTGTTTCATTATGTTCCCTCATTAGAGAAAAAAAAAGACAAACCAACAAACCATAAGCAAAATCTTGGTCTGAGATTAAAACCCTAAACCCATGACAGTAAGTACCTGGCCAGGTTTTTAGACCTTTGAGGGATCCTAATAGGAACTGACAGCTTATTTACATGCCTAAATAAACGACATGGGCTCTTTGGGGGTGTTTGTTTCCTTTTTTTTTCTCAGTTCAGGTGTAAACTTTACATGGACAGTTCTTAGTGAGGATAAAAGAGCACATACAATTTTTACAGACAAAAACAAATATTCTAGCTTAGCTTTTTTGTTGTTATTGAAGTTTAACATCTTTATAACTTTTAAATAATGGTATTTATTCTTTCACTTTGAAAAATTAGGTTGCCTATATTTTTTTTGGGGAGGGTGGAAGAAAACCTTATGGTTATTTTACTTTTTAGCTTGACAAGTCTCTCAGTTCTTTTTCCAGACTAGAGACTTTATTAGTCCTTTTTAGAATTTTTGTATCTTTCTAATGTGTTTCATAATGAAATAGTCTCATAAAAGACTTTTTTAAAGAATTGAAATAATCTGAAATTGTAAATAGCATAAATTTACAAATGCTTAAAAACAATAACAAAACCAAAATCAAGAATCAATTTATTTGATTTTACTTAATCCAACCTATTTACCTAAAAAACTAAAGATATATGAAATGAAAGAGCCCTAGCTTCACAAATTTAAATAAAATAAAATAAAATAAAATCCCACTTTCTCCTATTGTTTCTGTGAAAAGATATTTCTGCTCCTTTATAATGATTTATTCTTGTTTTGACACAACACAGTGCGAAAATTAAGTCCAGAATATCAGACAATGAAAAATTCAGGATTAAAGCATTATGTACCTGAAGGCCTGACAAATGATAAATTAGGAAGGGAACCAATCTGTTAACTTTTCCCATGCTACACTCAGGGACAAATCTCTGAAGGCACTTCCACTGTTGTCAAAGTTTCATTAAGACACAGAATCTTTCCCAGGGTTCTCCAGGTGCCAGTTTGATGGATAGGCACTACACTATCTGTTTCTGGGCACTGAAGTGGGTTGCAATACCTACTCTACAGCTGTCATTTAAACAACAAAGACCATGTAAATACAGGCTAAAAATGCAGAGTAAATAAAGCCATAAAGCTGTGCAAGAAAAACAGCACCTGGAGAAGTCCATAAGTCTGGAGAATTAAGATTGCTGTCGGGAGAAATTAATTTTCTGTTCTCTTTCCACTACTCTTATATGACTTCCAAAAACAGAGTTTCTGGAATGACTTTTTACAATTTTTATACTGTTTTAAGAAAATTGAATTCATTTGCAGCCCAGAATTAATACTCAAAAGCATAAATTTACTCTCGTTCCATTTTTATCTTGCTACAGTCTCATTATAAAACCAAAAATACATCGAATAAAAATGTTTTAAAACATTAGGCCTAAGTGACAAGTCATTTTCCATAGGCATGAAAATAAATTGTCAGAAGGAAAATCAGCCTAAAAATACACAAACCTTTTTGTAATGTTAATTATCTTACTTGCAACATAGCCTCTGTCAAATTCCCAAAGAGAATATAGTGATAATGAAGGTTTGACCTTCTGCTTGTATAGCCAAATACGAAATAGCAATATTCCTTTTCTCCCATGCCTATCACTTTAATGTTTATAATTGAAAGTACATTTGTTCATTTAGAGAATGTGGTTACATTATTAAAGGTTGAATTGAAAGCCTTATAGAAAGACAGTGCATCAGTAATATAGCTGTCATTGCAATTCCCTGTGAATAGAATTCATTGCAATGCATAAATTAGTTTGTAACCATTGTTATCAACAGCATCCTGATGAAATCACAAATATATTGGGCAGAATTAACAACTCTGGAACACATAGCAGTTATGTTAGTAGCCTTGTTATGCAATTAACTTGTCACTGGAAAGAAATTATATGAATATCTAAAGAGCCCTCAGTAATCTGAAGTTTTTGTACTAGCAAGGTATATGAATAAGATTTACTCTTGGACAACAGGTTACTTTGCAGAATGATAATAACCTTTAAACTTTTAACCACCCACTGAATGTTTCAAAAATCTGCTCACAGGACATACTTGTGACCCATGCCAAGAAAATACATTTATTAGTGTCACATAACTATGTTTAGTGTATCAATCTATTTAAATGTAAGTGGTTAAACTCTACAAACTTAAATATACACATATGCATTCCAGCTTCTGGGAAGGCAAACACAGCCACTTCTGCTGAAAGATGAAACACTGATTTCCAAAGTATTCATCTTAAATACTCTGATGCAAGTTCAAACTCTCAAGAAAATGGGAAACAGGATGAAAGGGACCTTCTCCTATATCAGGTGAGTACACCAAACATTTGCTTCTGCAGTCCTGCAGCAGAACTAGTATTGCAAGCAGTTACAATTCCCAGCACATTTTTTTTTCTGGATCTCATTGTGCTGAGAATTTGGAAGCTGCTTTTAATTTTCCTCATAAATTTGTATGTGCTGAGGTTACCCTTATTTATTTTTTGACAAGTGCTATCTATTAGCTGAGTGAAATTTCCCCCTGCTCCACGCTTGCCTTTTATACATTTAAACATTGCTTTTATTTTGCTAGGTCTTTTCTTTGCCCCTGTAAGCAAGGCTCCCACTTCCTCAATCATTCTAATATTCTTTCACTTAATCTTCCTGAACACAGGCAACAAGAATTACACAAGGTGCTGCAAGTGATATCTCTTCTGTCTCCTGTATAAAAGAGAAAAAAACCTCCTCTATTTATGCTGGAAATAGCTCACCCAGTACAACTTCCACTTTGCACCAGCGGCTTCAATCCAGAGATATGGATCTCTGAAGATCTCAAAACGCTGAGCAAAACAATACCAGCTGGGGACAAGCCCCTGAATCCTGGGCTGTTTTCTCCCTCTCTGTTTTCTATCTTCTGAAATTGTAGAAAGAGGCATTCATCTTGTTTTTTAAGTACAGGATAGGGTTTTTTTCTATCACCCAGTACTTTGCTGTTGGTGAAGCTTCCCTGATTTTGGAAAATTTCTGCATTCTAATTCTATGCACTATTCATTCTATACGTTTCATATCATGCTAATTCCATGATTCTGTGTGAATTCCTATGTATTCTGCTCTCAGGAGGTTCAAGATAAAATTAGTTTCCCAAAAGTTAGTTAAATATTATGCTTAGTTTCTTATTTATTGTTTATCTCTGAAGCCACTCCACATCTTCCCACTTTAGCACAGAACGAACAAATTTGATGGGACATGAGCACGTATTTTTTTGTCTTCCAGTCTGGAGGAATTTTGGCAACACCTGCCCTCTTGCAGGTTTTCTGCTTTTGCCTAAGAGAAGATGATGTTACACACAAGAACTCTGTAAAGAATTACACTGAAGAACTTTTACTTCTTCAAACATTTCTCCTGGATGAAGACACTTCATAATTCTGAGCTGAGTGCACTGACCCCAAAATTCATATGGGGTAATATCAAATGCCATAAGCAAAAGGAACCATATTTTTCTCCATTGATATACATACACATACAGATCTGTAAATATATATACAAATACTTGGAATACTTGAACCTTCAATTTTTGTTCAGAAGTTTTTAGATTTCCTACTTCTTTACAGTGATGTCAGCTAAGGAAGATTTCTGTTTGGCATGCTGAAATTATTCTGTAAATTTTAGGTATAGCTTGAAAATCAAAAAAGGCCATACTGTTAACTGCCTGTGGATTCCTATTGGCATCCCACTAGTTTATTAAAAAGCAGGTGTTTTATAGCCCCTGGCTTCCAAAAATTCCTTCCTCCCAAGTATGTTGAGCACTGGCTGGAAATTGTGTTTGAGTTGATGTCTTTTCCTGGCACCGGAGGGAAGGGGGCAGGGAATGCCCTTATTCCTCCAGCCTCACTTGTCCCCTGCTTGCTGCAGCAACTTTGAAATGAGAAATGGGGCAGGGGAACTCTGAAATAGATAAAACTTTCCATTTCTTGAGCAAATACTCTAAACATTATGAAATCTGATAAAGACTACTTGGCATGTATAAAGAGTGTTTATAAACACAAGCACCAAATTTTCTTAACGGTGGTCTCATTTTAAAGGGAAATGTGATACGTGGTTATAGCTGTGGATACCACATGAAGAAGGCTGGAATCTGTCTTAAGTGCCCATGAGAGAGGGTACAGTGCACAATTATTTTTTTTATTATTTTTTAATTTTATTTTTAATATCTCAGCTTATAGGGACGGCAGGGACAGGCCATATGAGTAAAATAATATCCTAGATCATGAGTAGTGACCCTGGCCAAGAACTTATTCTCTCTCTGGGATCCTGTTTCCAGCTGTGAACAGCAGATGTTGCTCAAAGCGCCACCTGACTGTGGTGCCCAAGACCTGTAGATAGACCGACCCACCATGACTCTGTCTGGGCTAAATTTCTGAGTTGCTTAATCCTCAACCTCAGGTATCTTTAAGGCCAAGTAGGTGTTGCAGCACTCAGCCAGTAGATTTCTGAATCTTTCAGTGCCTAGCTCTAGGATGTAAGTGTTGGGGGATATTTTACCTTTAGCAAATATTCACACACAAAAGTGATCTATGCTTCAGGAAATGTTCTCTTACTCATGAAAGAAAAAAGCTGCAGGGTAAAAAATGTTCTGCTTCTTTGAGAACTTACAAAGTGTGATTTTCTGCAGGTGATCATTTCTTGCAGAGCTGTAGCCACTGCATGCCCAGCAGACAGATTTCCCTTGTCAAAGCTCAAGTTTTTTGCTGTGCAAATCAATCTACCTTTTGTCTTCTTTATACTTTACTGTAAATACATATTTAAATGTGCTTTACCCGTATCTCCAGTATTCCCCAATGTTATTATTTTTGGATAGCCTCATTAGATGGCAGGAAAAAGGATGCCATACACGCCATCATACTTTATAAGACACTCGCATTTGCTTTGCAATTTACCCTGAGAGAAGGATGGATAACAGCAGTGATATGAAAATTATGGCCACCTATTTTTCCTAATGGTCAGTCACCACAAAAAAATTGCTTATAGTCTGAGTCATAACTGGCCTTAAGTGTGAGCATAATGGTTCTGATCTGTAAAACATCTGATTTGTGTCATTTATCCGTGCCTTTCCTACTGTTTACTTTCAAACTTAGGTACATTTACTGTAAAATAATAAAATTAAATATCTTAAACCCCTCTTTGGAAGACCATTCTCCCAGCAGTCTGAATAAATGAACTGAGTTGCACGCAGCATTTCATAATTCAGCAAGAAATGGAAAACAGTAAAACTGATAAGAAAGCTAGGCATTCTAGGAACATTTTTGTTCTGTTACAGTCCATCACGGTGGTATTATGCACACTGATGTTACTCAGTCTTAAAGGAGTGACATTTTTATTTAGGCAGTAAGGTTCAGTCAATTTGTGCCAGTAGATTTTTCTGCCTTCTTAAACAGGGACAAAAGTTAGAATTTAAGCTCTGACTCAAGTATGTCAAACATAACGCCCTGCAGATTGAGTCTGCTGCAGGGAATTAGAAGATCTAAACTGTGATAAAATGGGATCAATTTCACTGGTTGTAAAAAAGAAAAGTTACTTTCTGAAACAAAAAATGAGAAGAAAGAGAGAGAAAGAAGAAATCACTCTGAGAATTGCTTTTTTCCTGACATGATCACTGGAGTCTTGGAAAAAGGCTTGCAGTTCTAAGAGCAGTACATGACGCTTTTGAGTTTCACAGACACTCTTTCTTCATGTTCTACAATTCTATACATGGAAGTCAAAGAGAAAAAAAAAAAAAAAGTAAAATACTCTACTGTTGCATATATCCTGGGGAAACTATTTAGAAAACCATGGTAAGTTGCTCTGAAATTTTAACATTAGTTATTTCTTCAGGATAAGAACAATTGTATTTTGGAGGACATCTGAATAAGACATTAGTTAAAAACACAAGATTTGAAAGAGAATGGAAATGTGATGTTCCCTACTTTTTCCTATAGGTGATCCCTTCATCAAGACTAATTCTCAGCATCTGTAAACTGCAGTCAATTTGCTTAAAATATGTTAAAAGTGTTAACATGAGGGACTCTGAATATGGGAGTGAATAGGAAGTGAGTGCAATTGAAACATAAGATTATTTGTAGGATATATTTTCTGCAAAACAAGAAAGTCGTGAAATTAGTGACAGGAAGCTGAATGTTTAGTTTTTGTTTTGTTTTCTTATTAGGTTTTACCTCCATTTTTATCTGAGACCAAACACTCCTTTGAACATGTATTTAATCAACTACAGATTTATCTTTGGGCAATGTTATATTCAACATTTACTGGAATAATATGTGTGTTTTGGAAATGGAAGTAGAAGGCTAAGGTTTACTCTGTGTTTGCAATATTGCAGCTGATGATGAATGCATATATTCAGTATGTATAAAAATTAAGGGAAGGCAGGAGTTTCTTTTGCATATAAATACATAAATAAATTTGTAAATGCATAAATATATAAGAATTATAACAAAAGACGCAAGTATAGGGAAATTTCTGATTTTGAGGCTTACACTTATTCCCTCAGGTCTCCAATTTCATCACAAACCATGGAGTGTTTGAGGACAAACAAACACTGGGGTTCATAGTGAAAAAAGAAAAATTTCTGGGTCCTTTTAGGTACATCCGTATGCACATGAATTTATAGAAATTTGTGTATAAACAGATACAAATATTGCTATGGCATTCAACAGCCTATTAAAAACAAAACTGGTTTAAATATTATGTCTAGATTATCTCCTTAACATACCTGATCCCACTGACTGTGACCAGAGAAGTTGTGTCAGCCGTTCTCTGTATTGGAAATCCAGGCCAGGTCTCGCTGCTGTAACCCATAAAAAGATATTCCTGATATATTTCCTATGTTATATGTTGTAAAACTATGCCATGTGCCACAGCAAGATGGTAGATGTTAACACTAAAATCTCTGATAATTCTACAAACCTGTGCATATATATACTAGTAATAATAAATAAAATACAATAAACCAAAATAAAAATACTAAGAGCTGCATTCATAACCACTTAGAAAAACTGTGTCTGGAATAGATTTCTTATAAGTATGTTTTGGAGAAGACAAAATCTATTGATTGTATATTAGAAAAGCATAATCTAAGAAATCGCAAGCAAATTCTTGTTTACAGAAAAAATACGGTGACTTCTTGCAATTACCTAATGAAGAACATTAAAAAATGTTCTAAAACCCTTTAAAAATAGAGTATAAATGTTCAATAGGTAAGAGAAGCGACCATCAAAAAATGCTGGTATATGAACCCCAGGAAGCTGCAGTAGGTGTCTGAAGCAGTTGATGATTTTCAAAAGAACAAAGAGAATGTGAGGGGCTGTTAATAAGTCTTTCAGGAGAGCTGGACTTGAGCCACATAGTGCTTGGTCTGCAAATACTATGTTTAAAAATCAATCCTTTGCTTCACAGGAAGCCAATGTACTTTTGTCAAAATTAGAGCAACATGAACATCTGTCCTGGAGCCAGTTAACCATCTCACTGCTTGTACTGTTCCAGTGCTTCCCTTTCCTCCCATAAGAGGAGGAGAGTAAAATTATACACATCTGCAGAAACCCGAAGGTTAATACATTTACAGCAGTGTGTCTGTATGAACACACTTTGGGATGAGTGATAGAAAATTCAGGCAGTCATCAGGGCAAGACAGAACTTGAGGATGCAGGGTCTCAGATCAGAGACTGAAGCCTGAATAAAGTTAGAAGCAATAAAATGCTGAGGATGAGTGAGAAAAAAAAGCAACATGAGATGCCAATTCACATCTTCAAGGTTACCTTTCAAAATATTTCAAATATGCTATTAGGAAGCACTAACTACAAGGTGTTGATAACAGCACTGAACTTTTAATTTCTACCTTCAGTGAGATTTTCTGCCTAACACAGGTTTTGACAGAAAATTTTTTGTTGTGTTTTGTTTGGGTTTTGTTTTTTCCTATTCATAGAGACACTAATACTATAGGAAGGAAAAAAAAAAAAAAAAAGAAAAAGCAAAGAAAAGGTCTTCCTACTAGGAATATTTTTTCTTTCAAAATATTTCCAGAGAGAATCTTTACTTTCCAAAAGATTAAATGCCAGCTGCCGCAACCATTTTTCATGAATCCATCTCTTTCTTGAACTCATGTGTGGCTGCAGGTGACTTGTACAGGGGAGCATGATCAGGTTCTGTTATGCCTTCTGAATTCTGCCCTGGGGACCACCTGGCAAAAAACTTGAATTTGGCTCATTCCCTCCAATGGTATTGCTACTTCCTTCCCTGGGGCAGGATTTTGCCCTGGCTATTTACAGAACCAACTGATGCCATGTTAAAAATCTCATTACACTGTCATGAGAGAGGGAGAGAGACATACAAGTGAAATATTTCTACAGCAAAGCCTGTCACTCTTGGGACTGGAATAGACTGGAATACTGTTCCCTGCCTGAACCTCACCCTGTTAACAGGTCTCAAAAACCCTCTAGCAAGCTGCAGATTAACTATCTCAGCCTCACTGGAGCAGACCCATCATGAATATTGTGTAACAGTGGGCATCCAAGCAGAAGAGATGAGATGCTTCATCTCAAAAACGCATCAAATTCTTTTGCAGCACAAAAATTCTTTTGTGCCTAGCACAAGCTAAAGTTTGCAACAGGCACTGCCACATCTACCAAAGGCATGCTTATTTGCCATTGCCCAAGCCTTTGTAAATCACACTTACACACCTGGAATTGCATTTGTTAGGGACCCTTCACTGCAGTGCTATGTGGCAGGTTTCATCTTGGGCTAGAAACAATAATATTTCAAGCTCTTAAGAGAAATTATCCACACCTTAAGAATAAAATACTTGTGTAAGAAAAAAAAAAAAAAAAAAAAAAGGAAAAAGAAAGACCCCTAAGAAAGAATTACAGCTACTGGCTGACTCAGCTGCCCCTTGAAACTAAGAATAGCCAGATAAAAGAACCTTATGGGCTTGCAAGCTCAAGATTAATCTAATGATCATTTTCAATTTCATTTCCTGTTTGCTGCTATTAAGTAGCAGGGTTGTTGTTCTTTTTCAAGAAGGTGAAGAGAATACTGAAACTGAATGTGGATTTTGGTGTTTTGCACAACCCTTTCCTCTTACTGGAGGGAATGAATTGCAAAGAGTGCACTGAAAACCATGTAACTCCATTCCCACCCATGCACACTTGGTAAGAAAACCTATACAGTACATTGATCACACACCAACTCTTTCTGAGTAAAGAAGAAAGTCAATGAAACGACGAAGGTGAAAATACAGACCCTTGCCTGCTTTAACATAATTATGTTTTCTTATGGTAAGACACAGTATTTTCATTTCTTCCCTGGGTAGTGGCTCATTAATCATTTTAGAGTATTCTTTCTAAGCTAAAATTCAGCCTTAGAACACACCTTGTAGGAGAGTCCCAGGACTCTAAATCTTGGTGCATTAAGGGTCAATAATAAATGATATTAATTTTTCCTCTACACACAAATAAAAGGCACTTTAATAAGTAGAGAAAGCAATAAACAAGGCTGAAAGGAATGTGATTATGACAACTTGTCAGGGAATATTAAATAATGCAGCATTGATACAATTAAGGATCAGAGATAGGGATACATCAAAATAACTTATGCTAATTATTTCATTTGAGAGTTAAGAAATATTGCATATGTATCTAGACCCATATTTGTGTCCTTATTTACATATTTATAGCATTTTAACTATACTAGGACAATGGCTATTTCCATTTTGCTCCTTACAGAGCCTCCCTGCAGTGCTAATCAAATCCTGACATCTGACTCCAACACTAAGAGTTTTAAAATAATTAAGCACTTTAACCTAATGAACTTGCATTTTAATCCACTGTATTTGTTTAGAGAAAACCCAGGAGACCAGTAATGAGATATGGAGTTTTACACACATTTATAGTGAACATTCAGATTAAGCCCAGGTCAGGAGCAAGACAGATCTGAAACTTCATCTTCAGTCATAACACAGCAAAGTGGTGGCAGAGCACACTATATGAGATTAGATTTTTCCTGCCCTAATAAAATGCATTAGTTGTTTCAATAACACTGCTTGCATACAGCTCCCCAAACTGAAAACTCCACTGCAGTTGACTTAAATTGATGCTTGCAGCAGGCCAAATACTGAATGGAAATGAAGCCTGTGCAAGAATTTTATGACCGTGGCTGTGCCAGAAAAGGGTGAGCATGCAGATGAAATGGGAAAGGGGAGCTTGCAACTGTCATTGCCGTGTCTTTGGACATCAGTCCCAACGCCTGTTTTATCAGCACTGCATTCCTTTACCCAGAAGGATAATGCCAAGGGCTCAAGGCAGCCTTCTGGCATGCTCAAATCCATGTCAGTGGGCAGGTGAAGAGATCCACAGGGAAACACAGTATCTGCCTACTCACAGAAAGCCTCACCAAGGGAGCCTCACAAGCTGGACATGCTTCCTCAGCTTCATAAAAGTTTAGCTCTCAAAGAGGTTAAAAATTTCCAGGAAAGAGATAGCTTTATAGATTTACCATCCATGCCTACTTTTTTTTTTTTTTTTCTTAAACCCTGCATCCCACCAAAAAATTTAGGAATTTTTTATATTCTTTGGTACCAGTGAAGCAAGCCAAGACTATCAAACAGGAAGGTAAGAGACTATCTGCTTTCCAAACAATTACTTCTCTGTATAAGATTATATAAGAGAGAGGAGTTAAACCTTAGTCTCATAACTCACAGAAGTATCTCCTAGCCAAGAGGATTTGTTTATTCGTGCATAAACACTCTGGATATTTCCTGCTCAGAGCTCTTCTCTTGTTTTTTTGCAACAATAAAACACTTTCCATTATCATGGCTCTGCAGCCCCTTAACACAGCAATGCATCAGAGATTAAGATGAAGACACTGGGGCTGCAGGGTGGGACGACTCCTGTGGGACAGACTGAGCCATCTACACCACTGAACATCCAGCCTGAGAGCTGGAGCATTTCCCTGGGCTACAGAAGGCTGGTTTGAGTTTTTATGCTCCTTCAGCGTGTGCTTTGAGGCAGCTGATGTACCTCTGATGGTATGGAAATGAAGATACCAAGTCATGAATGCACAGTACAGCTTCTAAGCATTCAAAAGTAACAAGCTGTTCCCCTCTCCTAAGCATCATAGCAGTATTCACCCCAGCTGTCCTGGTTTTCTAGTTCCTCCTTTTAGTTACATTTTCACCACGCTCATGAAGAGTGGGAGATTTGGGAATTAATGCATTTGCCAGCCTAATCTGTTGAGAAATTTCTGGATTTTTCATGATAGTTTTTAAAAAACACTAACAACTATTGTAGAGCCTGTAAAGAAGACCATGATGCAAATGTGAACCAGCAACACCAAATGCCACGTTACCCCTCTAGTAGCACAATACACGATCAAAAGTGGGACTCAGTGGGAAGTAGTAGAGATTCTACCAACAGGGGAACAAGCAATAAAAACAGCAGAGAATACCCATATCATCAGGGATGTGGCTCTCCTTCCCTTCAAATAAAATAGGCTGATGATAAAATATGCTTTTCATTACCTTCCAGTACATTTTCCTTTGATAATTTTGAAGGAAATGTTATCGCACTAGAAAGGGCTTCAGCGAAATAACAGTCAAAAGAACCTTTTTCATTCTGTTTGATAGATCATAGCAAAAAAATAGTGAATTTAAGGCAGTTCATTGTACTAGTTTTAGTTGCTTTAAAGTTCTGAGACGAGACTCATATTGCACTAGTATCAAGTTTCTTTAAAGTTCTGAGATGAGACATAGTATCTTTTGCTCTTCATTTTCCAATGTTCTTTATTTTTCTAAAAGATTAATATATCACTTCCATATATTTGTGATCAATACTTCATATGAGAAAAGCTCATTTTGTTTCTGTAACTCTGCCTGGGTACAAGTCTGCTGTTAAACACTCCCTTTAGGTTTTGAAAGCACTGAGCAGAAAGATCCTCAAAACTATTCACAAAATTAACCCACAACAGGGGCAAAGCAGAAAGTTAAATATTTGTACATGTAACTTAAAAAGCCAATGTTATCAGATTTTTTTATTGTTAATACAATTACTGAGGTTTTGGTAGAAGAATTGTAGCCTACTGAGATCACTACACAGAGCCAAAGGCTTCTGATAAGAGCACTTATGTGGATTATCCATTTATACTGCAGCTCAAACAGGTTATCTAGTAGAAATATAATCAAAGAGCCCTCCAGTCTGAGCTGCAGATTTAGCTAAGATGATTTTTTTTCCCACACACTTTCAAGTTTTTTTCTCGTGTAATCTCAGCATTCTGGTTGCCACCCACCATCACCACTGTCATGAGTTTTCAAGGCTAACCCAAGTCAGAAATCCAACATGCACGTGAAAAACTGGTGCTAAGAATCACACACCACTACATGCACCCTTAAAGCATGCAATACTTTCAGTAAGAAATGAAATTACTATTTCTGTATTGTACAATCATCTCGTGTTTTCAAAAAAAAAATCAAAAAAAAATGTTGTTTCTTCCTGATGTTTTTGAGTACAAACACGAGACGATTTCCAGCTAAATATGAAAAATTGCATCCAATTTAACTTATCAAAATAAATACATATTCTAGATGAAGCGGGTGTGCTACTGGCATCTGTTATTTATGTATATATGTGTGTGAAATTTTTTGTTTAGGAGCTTTAAAATTGCAAAAGTTGTAAGCTTGAAATTAATTTCCTTATCTCATTTCCAGTTGAAATAGTTGAAATACAAAGATGAACGTTGTTTTGTAACACTTCCTTTTTTGCAACAAATCATTCTACTAATGAAACAATGCTATTGTATATTGAATTTTACATTAAACATTGAATTAAGACAAGTCAGTGGTACGCATTATCAGAATAATTTCTGACATACTTTGGAGAAGGTAACATATTTAAAGCATAGATGAAACTGAACTCCTTGTAGATTAATGATGTGGCAAACATTGATTCCTATTTGATGGTGATCCCAAGAAGTCATTACAGGTTGAGCTCTAGGTATCAGTCACAATTCAGCGGCAATAGAGCTCCAGAAAACCCAAATGCAACATATCCTGGTGACATTCTGCACTAAAGACCTGATGAAATATTAATCAATTGGGCTCCACATGCAAAATGTAACAAAAAAGAAAGTCAGAATAAGAAAAAAAAAATAGCACAGCAGGGGTGCTGTATATTAACATCAACAAGCCACTTTGAAAGGCTAAAGCAAAATGCAGCAACCCCAGCCCCACATGTCTGTAATTTTAAAACTCTTGTCATAGCTAAGTAATAGCATGGTCACAGCAGGAGACACCAAAATTAAAGGTAAAAGCTCTCCTAAGGGGTGAAGAGAAGACGTAATAATGCCAAAACGGCACTTAGTTGTTGTTTTTTTTTTTTTTTGTGAAAGAGAGAGAGAGCACAAAGCAGAAGAACTAGATTCATTACAAAGATTCATTTGATATAATTATTACTTCCTCTGTGACTCCTGAAAGCCTTTGACTATCATCTGGTGTTGCAGTGATTGGCTCTGGTCCAGACATTTGGTCACTCTCGCTTTTATCGACTCTTACCAGAGCAGTGCTCTGCAAGTGCCACTGGTCTTCCCGGCTCAAGGGGTCTGTTGAATGAAAGTCTTCCAGAATCTGTGAAGACTCACATAAAAAAATAAATAGACAAATAAATAAAGTAGTTAAAGGAATTAAAAAAGGAATACGGAGGTTATGGTTGTGAAAATGTTTGCGTACAAGAGAAATTTTGCATGTCTTTACGTTTCCTAATGGTTCAAAAATTTTCTCTCATAGAAAAAAAAAAGAGAGATAAAAATGCTAATTTTCACCTTGGCTCTCTCCTCCAAATGTGCTTCTAATACAACATATTTCAAGATCAGGTTAGTATCAATCTCACCTTGATTTTACTGATTATGTAGTCCAGCGATTAAACTATCTTGGATTTTCTGTAGCCTTGGATGTCAGGAAAAGCCTTCAAAATATCTTCAGAAGGCACCCTTCATTTCATTACCTTCATTAAAAGTTTTATTAGATATTGCACATCAATTACATTAGCTAATAGGCTTCTATCACATTATAAATCATGTATTAATTATATTATCTACAATTTTTATATATATATAATTATATCTCAAAACTTATATAATTAAATTTAATTTATATATTTTATATTTAATTTACATATTTAATTATACCTTTCTAAGTAAAGGTGTTCCATGGAAGGGAGATAAGAGCTAGATGATCTTTAAGGTCTCTTTCAGTATGGTAATTTTTTTCCCAAATACCAGCCTTGCTGACTCATCAGTAGTAAGGAGACAGTAAGCATTGCACCATTGAGGCCATCACCTTATTCCTTGTGACCAGCACAGTTCAGTGCACAGGCCTGTTTCTCATATTGTCTGGGCAGCATATTTGCATTAGATGCATGTCATTGTTCTCAAATTATACTTAGATTCTAAAACAATTTATGTACTTGGAAGATTTCAACCATCAACATCACGGGGTTTCCAGAAAGCAATATTACCCATTACCTGTGAATCTTCCCTCTTAACAAAAAGCTACAGCACATTTTTCTGCATGTGATCATCAGCTGGTGAATTAGATGAGCCAGTGTGTTTTTTCCAGCTGTAAAGCTGCATGAGATCACTTGTACATTAATCTCTTGCTTAAATACTGATCCCAGTTATAGAAAACACCATTAAGTGAGGCTTTCATAGCCACACATTGTCATATTGTGGTCATCAATTCTTATCTTTGTGTCTTTACACAAAGTACTAATAAATAGAAGCAATTTCAGTTTAGGATTATTGCTGGTGCCCACTGTTGCTCGAAAGGTCTTTACTTATTGTGAAATTCCAGCTACAGTAGTCAAACTGTCAGTGCTATGAACAGTGACACACAGAAAGCTTTTCACTCAAAACATGGATTGTTAATTGACCTTGTGGGTTTTAAAAACTGATTGCAGATCAAACCTACTCACTACTAAAGAAATTTAAAATATAAAAAATTTATCATTGATGTGAAGGAGGGAAAAAGCAAAACATGGGTAGCACCTTTGTCTTTGTTAAATTATGCATTGGCTTAACCAAAATCTGGAAGGAAAAAAAAAAATAGAAAGAAAAATGACAATTAAATCACAGAGGTTGATATTTTTTCTATTATTTGACTTCATATTGGTTGCTAAAGTATAACAAAGGAAGGGTGAGAGAAAAGTGGCACTGTGGCTGGACAAGTAATAATTGAGGAGCATCTTGGAGTGTCCAGTTAAATTGCACACAACAGTGAAATTCCCCTTTTGCTCTGATGCAGCCTCAGTCGGTTCTGTAAGAGCTGATTATGAAGCCTTGCTGCATCTCGTACTAGATTGATTTTTGTGCCAAATGCATGAATGAAATGGGAGCTTTCAAAAGAGTGAAAGAATATCAGTTGGGGATCAGCCAAAAAAATCATTACAGCTCCCTTTTTCTCTAAATTGAAACTCTTCTACAAACCTCACACCAAAGGCTCCAGCCGTCTGACCTCCACCCTGTCAATACCAAAAGAGAGATTTTGCAGGCTTCTTGTAGCCCACAGATGCAATGTTTTATACTTCCTAATGAAAGCCCCCCAGGCTTTTTATTCACCTGACAACACAGGGCCACAGGACAAGCATGGGCACCCAAGGCACAGTGCCAGGCTGCCATGGAATTTGCTGCTGGCAGGACAATGGTGACTTGCTGAAACCCCTTGTACCCTGTCCTGCTAAAGTTTTGGGGTCTGGAGGAGAAGAGGAAAAGCAGAAGAAAGAAGGATGGGTAGTAGCAAATTTTCCCATAAAACTGTAAAACCTATTATCAAAGAGATTTTTCTGCATTAACTACGTAATTTGGCTGCAGGTATTAATGCTATTGCTACTGGACTGAAAGTAACTGACTGTATTGTCTTGATCAATCTGCTAAAATTTTAATTGGAATAAATTCTTATCTCTGAATATAAAGTGTTTTCTCTTTTGCCATAACAAGATTCTGAAATTAACATCCTTTCCCAACTTTCTGCTTTATTTTTAGTAGGTTTATTTACCATCCTTTATTTTTGTATGGCTCTGCACCTCCTCATCTCTTTGCAAATGTCTGGCCACTGTCCTGTTTAGAAGACTCATAAAGCAATTCTCCTCAGTCAGCTCATGCAAGACAACTGCAATGTTAGTGTTTATGAAATCAGGAGTGGCTGGAGATAAATTTTGAAAAATTTAGAAACGGAAGAATTTTTCATGCTTTTATGATGACATGACCTTTTTTCGAGTTCTCTGGGTTTGATTTTACATTTTTAAAAGGCAAATATTGGCCCATGCTGAAAATCCCACATCATAAGGAAAAGCATAAAGATTTAAGAGAAATTCACTGAAAGACTCACTGTAATGAAATCTATTTTACGAACAAAGAAAAATATCCCAAATGTGCCAGTCCTGAAAACCAAAGCTTGCAGGAAAGAGCTTTGTCAACTTATTTGCAACGCTTAGTACTGTCAACAGCAAAAAAAATATACAAATATTAAATCCCACTGCAAATAAAACATAAGTAACCCAGTTCTAGAATTGATCCCCAATTTGACTCATCACTTTACATTGATTAGGGGTAAAAATTACCAGGCAGAATCATAATCCACTTTTAAATTTATCACAGTAATAGTCTAGGTGGTAAATGGGATTTTGTGATGTTTTATCCCTACAGATTATGTAGACTTCACCACAGTCTGAGTCCTCTGAAATGGAGCAGGTTCAGTGAAATTAAAGATTGGCTGTTTTCTTTTGGTAAAGATTCTAGATTTTTTTTCCCAAATGTGCCATAAAATTACAACAGCAACTTAAAAAGTAAAAAAAAAAAAAAAAGTTTATAATTAAATATTACTCATATCCTTCTCTTTTTCTTAAAATAAAATACAGCAAATTAATCCATTGTGCTCCTCATATTAAAATTACATATGTAGTTAAGAGCATCTGTAAGGGAATTTCATAACGAACTCTATGAACAGAAAATAGTACACAAATTCTTATAGGTACTTTTTTAGGCAGTGATTTACACTATATTTAAGTGCAAGTTTCTAATATATCCTATATACAGAATATTAACTTTAATAATGGTTATGAATCTATGCAGTTGTTTATCAATTGTTCATAAGATTGATTTGTAAGTACAAATTTTCTGATAAAGACTGAATAATGAACACAACACCTAAATATCTCTCAACCTAGAGGACATGGAGACCCTCCCCCAATTAGGAATATGAGAAATTTTACAAACAAGAGTTTTAGATTGATCAGGGTTATACAGCTGGGCAGTGGTGCAATTAACTAGTAAGGCAAATAAGAGATATGTTATCATGAGATAACAAATGCCTCACAGGTACTGGTAAATTCAGAAGCCTGGAATAAACAAAAGAATATAGCATTGCTACATGTAATAAATTTGGGTTTATGTTAAGAAAAACAGTAATAAAGCACAGAACTTACTGTTTTCCATTAGAAGAGTCTTGAAAATATAACAAGTAATATTTTTACTAAAACCACGAAAATAGTAATCAAATTAAGAGTACATAAAGGATTTTCTTCGTTTGAATGTATAAAAGCTATCAAATCTTTGGTTTTATGTAGCATCTATTTGTTAACATTTAAATATTCAGCCTGGAGTAGGTCACTGTGCTTAAGAGCAACCAAAACACCATTTTTAGCCATGAATTGTCACAGTGGGGAATCATGAGTAATATCTTTGAAGTCAATAGGAGTTTTTTATTTGATTTCTCCATAAACCGAGAATGCAATATTTTCTCAGTTTGTTACCATCTAAAATTGGACATTTCAGTAGAAGAAGTATATTTTACTGTGTAAACTGACCAATTCCACCCCACATGGTGCCATGCTCAGCATATAAAGCTGAGGATTAAGAAGAAGGAATGGGGAGATGTTGGGAGTGGTGGAGTTTGTCTTCTCAAGTCACCATCACCCACGATGGAGCCCGGGAACGGCTGAACTCCCGCCTGCCCATGGGAAGTAGGGAATGAATTCCTTTTTTTGCTTTGCTTATGCATGGCTTTTGATTTCCCCATTAAACTGTCTTTAATACAGCCCATGAGTTTCTGCACTTTTCCCCTCCTGATTTTCTCCCCCAGTCCAATGTGGGGCGGGTGAGGGAGCGGTTGGGCGGTGCTTGGTTGCTGGCTGGGGTTAAATCACAACAGACAGGCTCCATGGTGGAGGGAGTGATGGAAAAACAATCTATTGGCCACATCAAGTTTGCATGAGTGGAAAACAGATTAATTTGCCTCTTTGAACTCCTGTCTACAGAACAAAGAGAGTGCTTGCTAGTTCCTTTTTTTTTTTTTTTTTAGGTAATTTGCATTTTCTCCAGAATCAAAGCAGCTTCTCCCTCTCATGTCACAATACAAAAAGGCTGATCGTCTGGAGACAATATACGTGTGAGACAGAATATATCGTTCACAAAGTGTTATTTTAATAATTCATTCTGGGGTTGTCAAAGGGAAGCCCAGCTTTTGAAGTGCTTTTTCTGTGCATGGTTGTCAGTATAAAACAGATAACACTACGTAGGAAGAACAGCAACCACTGAGTGGGCTCTCCCGAGTACTGAAATCAGGCCTTTTTCTGATTTTCTTGTCTATATCAGGAATTTACCTGCAGTCCACTGAGTCAAGAATTGTAATGGGCTGTCCATGGAGGTGGTGGAGTCACTATTCCTGGAAGTGTTCAAGAAATGACTGGAGGTAGCTGTGGTTTAGTTGATAAGTTTGTGTTCGGTTGAAGGTTGGACTTGATGATCTTGGAGGCCTTTTTTTAGCTGTACTGGTTCTATGATTCCAAGTCAGAACCAGATGAACAACAGCACATTTACAAATAGACTGGTGTGTTCCCAGTGTCAGATCACAGCTTGGAGGTTGCAGCCACAACTTCTGGTAGGATCTGCGCCAGAGAAGTCCATTACCTCTTTCTCATTCTGGACTCAACTCACCAGGGCAGCCTGGGGCTCCTCAAAGCTTCTTGGCCCAACAGCAGTTCCTTAATGAAAGTGGAAAAGGAGCAAACATCAGTCCACATGGATGCTGGGCTAACTATTGCTGCTGGCACTGGAGTCTGGAGCCACTCCAGAAAGCTTCTGGTTAGAAGCATCAATGAGAGATTATGACCCACACTCTTCCTCACGACTGCTGCTGCTGATGTGCTGTAAATGCTATAAAACCTGCTCCTCTCAGGGCAGCAAAGGAGGAATATAAGAAAGCACAAGAGACTTTTGATGCTTGTTTCCTGGGAAGGCAGACCATTGCTGGCCATATTTGGGACATATTTAGCAGACGGCAAAAGGAGCAAAACACAAGCTGAAACAGCTGTGGCTTTTATTGCAGCAGCTCAGTCCTGCTGCATGTGGTAAATAAGGAATTTTATAAGAAAGACTAATAAGCAGAAAGACTGGTCACATAAAATAGAACAGTTAAACTGGCACAGCTTCCTCTCTTGAGCCGTGGTTGTACTTCAATAATAAAAAGAAATTGTAAAAATAAAATAAGAATTGTAGTCTAGAACATGTGAGATCACATTCTAAAACATTTATAGAGAAATGTTTAATTTTTAAACATATAGGTCCTAGGTTACCTAGAAAAAATGGCCCTATACAAAATTAGCAGATAAGGAATAAAAATGGCTGTTTCAGTGGATGGCTCTCTAGAAAATACTGTATATTAGTGACTAAGAAGTAGTTTTCCACACCAGCACTTTACAGCTCATTGGAGAGCTTCATTATCAGTTATTAAAAAAAAAAAAAAAATTTTTGTAATGTAATGATACATTCACATAAAGTTAAGATTCACATTTTTATTCCCTATAAAATCATGTATTTTCTTATGAACATCTTAGATTCCTGGGACCAATTAAATGGCAATCAGAAATAAAAATGTTACAGATGCAAGGAAATTAATCTAAGTGGCAGTGTATGCGGGGAAAAAAACCTCAATAAATAAAAACTGTGACATCAGTTAAAATAGTCAATGCAAAAGCAGAGAAGCAAACAGTAAACAAAAAATTAATTTGGGACATGGGCTAAAGCACACTGAAATCTATAGAAAGACTTCCTTTGATAATGGCCATTTTATTCATATATCTAATAGAGACAATACTGGGAATCTTATTCTGGATATATCATTAAATTGAGTTTGAGTAAAATCACTAGACATTATTCAAGAGAAAACACTGTTTGATTTAAGATAGAAAAAACTTTTCTGAAGATCACTAATACTTGAACTATTAAAAACATATATACTGAAAGGTATTTAAAAGTAAAGAGACCAATTAAGCTGCCTGACCTCTTATAGAAAACAGATTGTTTCCAATATCTGCAAGTAGAGCCTATTTCATGGAATTTTGCCAGCACTGAGAGGAAAAATTTCAACTTGGACCAAGTAAAGTCATTTAAGTAATTGACTTTTACTGTTTTTATATATTCGTTCCTGTTTTACTACAAAGCCTATGTACACAGTGGGAAGGGATTTTTTGCCTGTTTAAGGAATTGTAAAGTACAAAAATAGAGCTTTAAGTTTTAAAGTACACACAGGTTAAATCTGAAACCAGTCTGTTATTTTAAAAGTCTATATTAGTCAGACAAAAAGTTTGACTTATTTGCAAGTCACCGAGGATTGATGAATTTTCTTCCTGAACGGGGTAAGCAAAGGCAAGTATGAACATTCATCAGAAGGCAAAATCTCCAACCAAGACCAAGGATCCAAGATCTGGCATTCCTCAAGGAATGCTAACTTGGCTTGTAATTGAAGTAGAAAAGTTGTCTTATTTAGTTGCAATAAAATACTGAAGTGAAAAAAAACTGTTGTCAATTTTTACTGTTTGGAAATTTAATTATTTACACACCTAAAAGATGCCTATTCTAAATTCACAGTTCAAATTTAGATCTAAAGGCTTCTCATCAGTAACACCAAACATAAACTCCTAAAGAACCTGCAAGCTGGGAAAATGTGCTTTGAAAGTCAATGTGTTGCATCCAGGTTTTTAAGGATAGTGTGATACAAAACTTCAGCTCCAAGATAGATATAATACTTCAAAGAGTGAGATCAGATTTACATCCAGCACCTAGGGGCTCCCACCTTAGGTAAAAATCAATTGCCCTAAAACAGATGCCCTTATGTCCTGCAAAAATTAAATAAAGACATAAATAAGTGCATCTATTTTGTGTATCTATGAGAAAGTACTATAAAATAAATGGTTCTTTTTTCCACTGAAATATGGGAACGAACTCAGCAGTGGGGAATTATTTCCTCCCATTAATACCAACTCACAAGGCAACAATTTTCTTCTGTACAACCAACATCAACCTCTACAGGGGACTGCAGCACATACAGCAAGAACGGAGTCCTCTCCTGGTTCAACTTTCTACTATGGGCAATGAGATGGGTTGGCTGGAATCACTAAACTGTATGTTGCAGGACAGTACTCACTGATTATAAAGTGTCATAACATAAAAGAAACCACAGTTCTGTTTCCTCTAGGATACCTATCCTGGCCTTAAAATTTTGATAGGTTGAGAAATGGTGTACATAGCCCTCAATTTTCAATAAAGGGGTAAAACAAAGTCATTATAATAATTCTTAATTAACAATAATAGGATATTTAAAAATAGTTTTTCCAAGTTTTGTCTTATGCCTTTCAGAAAAACATTTTGCTATGGCAGCTCAGTCTCATATGGATGCTCACTCACTTCCCCCCCGTGGGATGGGGGAGAGAACTGGGTGTGTAATAGTGAGAAAACTCAAGGATAAAGACAGTCTAAGAGGTAAAGCAAAAGCTGCACACAGAAGTGAAACAAAACAAAGGATTCATTCCCTGCTTCCCACCAGCAAGCAGGGGTTCAGTCATCTCTGGGAAAGCAGGGCTCTGCCACACAGAGCGGTGACATGGAAAGAGAAAAGCCATCACTCCTAGTGCCCTTCTTCCTTCTCCTTCACCAGCTTTTATTGCTGGGCACGAGGTTATATGGCATGGAATATCCCTTGGGACAGCTGGAGTCACCTGTGCTGGCTGTGTCCCGTCCCAGCTCCTCGTGCCTCCCCAGCCCACCCACCAGTGGGGCAGTACGAGAGAGCAGGACAGGCCTCAGCTCTCTGCAAACGCTGCTCAGCAGTAAATAAAACATCCCTGTGTTATCAGCACTGCTTTCAGCACAAATCTAAGACACAGCCCCATACCAGCCATTGGGAAGAAAATTAACTCTGTCCCAGCCAAAACTAGCACAACTTAAACCAAAAAATAAATCACGCCTTTGATGTGTACCTTCTTAATCGTAACGAAATTTATTTTCCCCTGTAACAACAGCAGCAACAAGAAGAAGTTACAGACAAACAGATGAGGAAATTAAATCCAAAAGTTATGTTAAATATAATTAACGTCGTGGCATAAACTGACAAAAGCCAGGAAATTGAAAGCTGAGGCTGACACTCTATCTATAACGCTCTCTGTTTTTCCATGGTATGACTTAAAGCCAGAGTTACAGACTTAACTTTAAATTTCCTGTCTTTTGTCAGTCTGTGTCACAACCTTCATCTTATTTAAACATAGGGTTTGTGCTTTTAATTGTATATTGCCCTTTTATTGAAATGAGAATCAGCAGGAAAATCAGAACCTTTTAAAAATAGTTTTCAAAAAAACCCTGTATGAATTTGAAGTTGCCCAAGTCTTGCATTTGACCTTCACTACTTATTTTGTTCAAATAAAAGTTAGCTGTAAATCTTAATTCCCAATTTCTGTTTTCCAACAAAGATATTGCATTTGTAAAACTACATGGGATCAAAATAAATCTCTAAGAGAAAATAGAAAAATCTATTTCCATTGGAGAAACTATTTTTCTTTATCATAATTGTTATTTATTGCATCTGTAGATCCATCACATACTAATAATTTTATTTTCTGATGTAGGGCAAAAAGTTTCCAGTAACTGTTTCTATGGAGTTCAGCATATGACTGCAGGGGCCTCAGATTCCTTGTGTAAATAAGATAGTAACTTTCAAACAAAAATTATTACTGTTGCATCATTTGAAAACTGCAAAAGTAGGTGATATGTGCTTCTAAACAACATCAGCAGTTGCAAAGCACTAAAAAAACCACAGGAATGTTTGTATATATTCTATTTCCTTCAGAGAAATAGAAAAAGCAAAACCAAATTAATTCCTAACATATATCTTGCTGCTTGTAACTTTCTCTTTTATTCCCAAGGTTTATGGTTTTCCCACCTCTTTGTAGATATTAGGTTAACACACAGAGGTGATAATTTAAAAGATAAAGAAGATAACTTTGTCAAACTACACTACAGACTGCATTTACAATTGCTTGGTACAGATGTATATATATATATTTTCTAATAAAAACTCCTAAAGATTTTAAGTATACTGAGACAAGCTAACCTTTCTTTAATGGAAAAATATTTCACTGTCTTAAAAGTAGTATAAAGTAACAAAGTAATAATAATGTCTGTGTAAAAGAAGAAAATCAGCTGAAGTAATCTTATTAGTTTTAACTCAGCCAGTGAATAGATAGGAAAGAGCACATTAGAAATCTCTTTCTGCAAGACAGTGACATCGTATATGAAGAAGCTAGATTATTTCATATATGATTAAAGGGACACATTTATTCAGTGAATTCACTGGAATTACACCAAGAATCTTCCTCTGGGAATAATTTTACCTGATGGTGCAGATCATTCTCTGGTATAAATCCCCCAGACTACTTTGACTTGATTTATGACCACTAGTAATTAAACCCCTTTATTCTAAAGAACAAAATTTTTGTTCCTCAAGAACTGCCAAGAAAAGTAAAGGAATCCTAGTTGCAGCACTTGATAAATACTTATCTTCTCTAAATTTATTTATATAGTCAATCCTTTTTAAATAAACATTTTCTGAAGGCCTACAGAATATTCTACATATTTTAAAGAGTATCCTATCACATAGTATAATAAGTTAATATATTTCCTGAGGAAAAATCATTTTGACCTTAAAGGAAATTCAATTACATCCTATCTCAGCACAGTCCAAAGGACTCATCCACACAAGGTGTGTCTAATAAACAGGCAAGTCTAATAAGATGGTCCCAGAGCACACCTAGAGCCAAAGATGTAAATCATCCCATTACTCAGATGAACATACATGTCATTTGGCCCGGGCTTGACTCCTGGCTGCTGAATGCCAGGACAATTTACACTCTCTGAAGGGGATCATGTGTGGAGTAAATAAATTAAAAGCAATTAGGTGCACTGTCTCTCAGCTCATTTGTGTCCACAGTATAAACTCAGTAGCATGACACACCAGTGGCTGTGGGGGAAGGATTCTACTGGATAATGGAAACACCAAAATCTGAGCATGTCCTTCAGGCTGCCTGTAGCATCAGTGGAAAACTAGAAACATTAGCAGTGCTCCTCATGCATTGTAATCACCAAAAACAGGTTACCTGGCTTACTAAAGGTGGTAGCTCATCTCTCTTCACTTAAAGGCAGGTCAAGGTGCCAAGCTTAGATGCAGATGACAAAAATCCCACTTTAGGTAACTGAAAATACACTTTTTTTTTCCCCCTCAAACATAAGCCCTTGAAAATCAAAAGTGCAGAATTTTTGACTGTTCATCTCATCTTGTTTTTATCTTTCAAAGTCCTATAAAATAGAATTATAGAATCAACTAGGATGGAAAAGACCTCCAAGATCATCAAGTCCAGCCCTTGCTCCAGCACCACCGTGGTTACCAGACCATGACACTGATGCTACATCCAGTCTCATGTTAAAAACCTCCAGGGGCGGTGAATCCACCACCAGTCCAATGCCTGATCGCTCTCTGTAAAAAATTCTTCCTAATATCAAACCTAAACCTCCCCTGGCACAGCTTAAGACTGTGCCCACTTGTCTCACTGATCGTTGCCTGGGAGAAGAGACCGACCCTTACCTGGCTACAACCTCCTCTCAGGGAGCTGCAGAGTGATGAGGTCTCCCCTGAGCCTCCTCTTCTCCAGGTTAAACAACCCCAGCTCCCTCAGCCTCTCCTCACAGGACTTGTGCTCATCCCTTCCCCAGCCTGGTTGCTCTTCTCTGGACCTGCTCCAGCCCCTCAATGTCCTTCCTGAACTGAGGGGCCCAGAACTGGACACAGCACTCCAGGTGTGGCCTCACCAGCGCTGAGTACAGGAGAAGGATCGCTGCCCTGCTCCTGCTGCCCACACCATTCCTGATCCAGGCCAGGATCCATTAGCCTTCTTGGCCACCTGGGCACACTCTGGCTCATGTTCAGCTTCCTGTCAATCCAAACTCCCAGATCCCTTTCTGCCCGGCTGCTCTCCAGCCACTCTGTCCCAGCCTGTAGCGCTGCAGGGGTTGTTGTGGCCAAAGCGCAGGACCTGGCACTTGGCCTTGTTGAATCTCATCCTTCTGGAATCAGCCCAACTCTCCAGCCTATCCAGGTCCCTCTGCAGAGCCCTCCTGCCCTCCAGCTGATCAACATGTTCCCCCAACTTGGTGTCATCTGCAAATTTACTAATGATGGACTCAATCCTCTCATCTAAATCATCGATAAAGATGTTAAACAGGACTGGGCCCAACACTGATCCCTGGGGGACACAACTGGTGACCAACTGGATGCAGCAGCGTTCACCACCAGTCTCTGGGCCCAGCCCTCCAACCAGTTCCTTGTTACATACCACAAGACTCGAACTCTTTATCTGTTGCTCCACGGCATTTGAAGTAACACCATTGTAGAAACAGATATGGGTACGGATTAAGCAAATGGCTCATTTCAGATACAAACTGCAGTGTATGTGAACATGCTTTCTCCAGTCTGAAATGGAATTACCTTTGATTTTACATTAAGGACACAACTGATTTGAATGTAAAACCTATGCTTCTTCTCCCTACAGGCTGCTGTTGGATAACTCGCTCTTTCACAATTTTTGCAAACCTTGCATGTGCAGTAAAGATTTTTTGGCAATAGTTTAGAGGCTTTCTCCCCCACAACTTCTTATGAACTCCATCTGGCCAGAATGAAAGAATCTAAGTTGAACAGTACAACAAATCCCCAAGTGATATACTCCTTAATCCATTGTTTCTCATAATGTTTCAAAGAATTATGTCTGAGTAAGGAAATTGAGGGCTTAGTAATATATTGGTAATTAACACAGCAGATGTTGTATAAGTCTAGGCTGCAACATAATTTCTCTCTGAAAAGAAAATATGTATATTAAACAACAATAGAGACATTTTAGTGTCACTATTTTAGAGGTTTTTAAAACAGTTTAGCCTTATAAATGGCCTATTTCATGTCTGAAATGAAAATATCTAGCAGTCCTCACAATCTGCTCTTTGGTGGGTTTTTTTGCCTTTTTTTTTTTTTTTTTTTTTTTGCTTTTTGCTTTTTTTCTTCTTTTCTTATTTCATTTAAGTTCAAAATGAATCCATATTTACCGTGATTTATTGGGTAACACTGTAAGAAATGCAAGACAGTAACCTCAGGCAAACCATATGTAGTGAACAGGTTCCAGAGACATTTTATTGCTTTCTACCAGTGGTAGGTTAGCACTGGCAGCCTTCCTTCTGAATAGGTTACAACTGCTATCAGATACATCTGTTCAGCATTTTACTGCAAAGAGAATGTAATGCCAAAACAATGCTAAACCTCGATTGCCCATTTCCTGAGATTACTGCTCTCAAAAAGTTCACATAAAGTTTTTGTCTCTGTAATTTTAACATCTGACAATATTTTAATTTCATGCATTATCCATAAACTTCTGCAGAAAATATAACTATAATTAGTATAATCACTGTCATCTGCCAGCAAAGAAAAGAGATTCCAGAAATAATTTATGCTGGTTTATTTGGGCTTTTTTGGTTTTGTTATTTTATTTTAACGTGGAAATCTTACTTTGTTATACTCACTTTGCCTGTTAGATTTTCCTTGACAATTTTTTATCCTTTTCTAATGGAGAAATCATTTTGATTTCAAGTTGTAAAGGTTAGCTATTTTCAATAACGTTTTGACAGGCATTTCATTTTGCAACTGACAATTTTAATAGAGACTTTCTACTCTGTTTCCACAACACAAGCCTGTTCAGTCTTATAACATACACCTGAGACAGTCCTCAGGTGCTGAGACAACCAAAAAAAAATTACCGATACAGACAATCATCACATTAAACTCAATCTCACCTAATTTTTCTTCCTCAATGTCGTTCCATCTCTGTAGATGATCACGACAAAGAGACTGCTTTGAGGTGTGATGGGGGTGATGCCCTGAACAAGGCAAATGAAGGGTTAGGGCACATTTTTTAGAGTAGATTTCTAATAAATTTCTGTGCAGTGACAAATACCTGAGCAAACTCTGAGAATTACTTGCATTTCTTTATCACCATGATCACGTTTCTCCTCTGATTCCACCACCCAACCCAATAAAAGCTGTAACTATCTTTTTTTCATCAAATAGATAAATATCAGTCTCTGAATCAAAGAAGTCAATAGCCATTTTGCCACTGCCCCTGAAATGCTTAAATTCAGCCTATTTCTGTTGCAGCTGAAGAAACATCCAGGAAGGATTTTTTTGCTCCAACACCACAATTACTGGAAAACTCATATAAAGCAATTAGCACCTTCAATTTCTTTCTAAATCAGTGCAACTCAAGGCTGTTATTGAGGGAAGCACATTAAGCAGGTACTCAAACCATAAAGAAATAAGTTGTGCTTAAGCACATAGTTTCAAGGTTTTTCTGAGTGTTTGATTTCTGCACATCTTGACCTTAGAATTTAGTTGGGTCAGGACCTGCAAAAATTTCACAGTCACTTTTGTACTACTCAACATGGCTCTTAATTGATGGCACTCACCTATATTCTAGTCCAAAGCAACTCACATTTGTAAAACTGGGATGAAAACCAGACCATGCTCCACTCTGAGTTAACATAGTTCTTCATAAGTTAAAAGACAGTGACACTGTCCTGCAGCCACACATTAGATGGTAGCAGTAAAACAGAGACAGCCTATCATAATTCTGAGTCACTGAACCCCCAAACAATGCTACAAGCAGTAGCCTAGAAGAAACTAAGACAAAAAGCTTCACAACGCAACAAAAGATAGTACTAGAGTGGCTGAAATTACATTAGTAATTCCTGTGATAATGCACATTGATTCATTTGGAAAAAATTACATGTGGGATCTACTCTGATCTACCTGAACAATGTACCTCTTTCATTTGTGGGAGATTTAGAAGAGGTTAAATCTTTTACATCATGAACTGAAACGCTTTCTCCAGCAGCAAATGACTTTTGGGCAATAGCACACTCTAAATTTTAGGTTTAAATGCCAGAACTGTTGAAAGTTCATTTGTGTACTGAGTAAGGAAGTAATAAATTCTATATATGATCAGGCATGGACCTAGTCTGATTTATTGTGCATATTTATGATTTTCTTGTTTTCATAAACAGTGATTATCTTAATGTTAAGCAGAACACTTTGTGAGTGAAACAGATCAGCAGACGTGAGCCTAGTCTAATCTCAGCCACTGGACAAGCTGTTAATAGATATTCAAATCTCAGTGCAGCTACACTTACTTTCCCCTGCTAAGTATAAACCTGTTTGGTATTCACTGCAGCTGGTGTTACTAGAATGATGCTAATGATAGTTTATCTGCTTCCCACTCTTGCATAGCTCAATTCCTATACTTAAATCAGTGATGCCAAAAAGAAAATTATACAATATATCCCTGATCTAAAGTTAATCTTCAGTTCTGGCATCACCCACCTGAAAATGGAAAAATATTCCACCTTTTGGCAGATGCAATTGCTGTCATAAACACTCATATAGATGCCTTCATTATTCCCTCAGTCATTGACTTTTATTCCACAACAAAAAATTCTTCTCTTTGTGCAAATAAGAGGTTGGTTTTGTTGCTATTTATTAGTAAAACTAACTTGCCTTACACAGTACATAACTGACAGTAATTTGATTTTCATAAGTAATTTCAACACCTCTGAACCTCCTCATTAACTCAGTGCCAGGGATCTTCCTGCAACAGAATCCCTCTCCAGCACTTCAACCAGCTCTACACCATCAGATGACAAACTAATCAATAATTTTTTTTTGTCATCAAACCAGGTTTTCATATCAATTTTGGTGAGGTACAGAATTCTTCCAATAACATAGTTGAAACCCCTTTCATTCAACCAATGCTGAAGTAGCTGCTTACTAACATATGAGTAACTACTAAATCCAGCTGGGGGAAAAAAAAAACAAAAGGAATTTTCTCTCTTCTCTATATCTGTGACCTTGAATGAGCAGAATTTAACTTCTGGAAAGTTATTCCAGATCCAAGGAATGTTCAAGTGGAATACTGGCTCATGCTGAAGTCAGCTTGGTTTTGTCAAAGCTAATACCATCCCTACAGAACGAAGACAAAGAGGACATGAAGAGAGACCTAATTTTCTAGGCTTCTGATTCTTTACAGTGTAAAAATGTGTCTTGGAAAATTTTAGGAGAACTTGTGATTTCTCAGCCTTACCTGTTATGTGCCACTCCAAGCCCAGGAGGCCGCTGGAACCATCCAAGTGCACAGAGGTGCGTGATGGAGAGCTGGGCTTTGTAACCAGAAACTTCCTCCATTTCAAATCGTGCTAAACTCGGCACAGAAACCTAAATCCTCGACAAAACACCAATGCTTGAATCATTAGGCCAATATCCAAATGAATAAAACAACAACAACAACAACAAAGGTTAACGTTCTCAATTAAAATCAATTTTAGGGTTTTACGGCATCCTAATAAAGTTCTCCTTCCAAAAGTTCCAGCGAGGTTTTTGGATACCCAGTCTGTTCCTGGGATGCAAAGTTATATGGTGAGCTCTAGAGGTGTTTCAGCTTTCTCAGAGCCAGCTGAATATGGCTGTTTCAATATGAAATATTTCTTGTATTGTTTTGTGCTGTGCACTCCAGGAATAATGTTAGAACCACAAAATTATCATTAATCCTCTTTTCTATGAAATCCATCCAGACCTACCTGTTAGTTCCACACCTCCAATGCAAGCATAAATACAGAGAAATGAGTCAATCACGAGCACTGAACAACCAATGTGACCTGGATTTAATTGTGATCATTTTAATTTATGAGAAAAATGCTACAAATCTCTTAATAAAACTCTAAAACCTACAAATTTGCCCTATCATGTAGCTAAAATTGGTATTATTTATGCCTGTAACATTCCTAAAATTAAAAAAGAAAAACAAACAAAGAAGTTTCTGCACTTCACAATTGTCATTTTTATGTAATCTTTGTACATTCTGTTTCAATTTCAATGTTGATTATATTCCAAACACACGAGAAAGCTACAGAGCTACAGCACACAATTTATTAACAAAAGACAAGTATACAGAAATATGTATTTATAGCATAGCAGTTCGGTAAATTTTTTTCATTCAACTCCATGAAATTAATAGTATTTTGCAATGCAGTGAATAAAAATCACTAATTCACCATGATGATTGATTACTGTGAAAAAAAGGGAAACAAATATACATTTGCATCTCTAACAGTAAATTTTCACGACAATTTTGCAAGGCTATATTATGCAGTAACGTTAAAACAGTTTGTAGTAAATGATTTCCTACTCTTCCCACTAAATTAAAATTAGGTGAAGCCAAATACTTTCTTGACTTACTGGGTCACAAGGAGTTACTATTTTTTTCTGTTTACACCACCATATATATTCACTATTTATCCACATTTTGTGTTTCACTGTTGACAAAGGAATTTGCCTTCAACTGTAAAACTTGTGTTAAAAAAGAGAATTAGATGTGGATAGTAAGCCATAAAGAGAAATGGAAATTAAAATTCATGTGTTGGTTACGTAGCTCTACTCAACTAAACTTGAGCAACATAGTTTTTCTAATACTAATTCCTAACAGTTTTCGGTTTTCCCTCAAATATCCATCTCTCTTCTCAACCATAGTATAGTACCTCATGTTTAGTGCAGTATTCTTTGGTTTCATCCAGCAATGGAGAAAGACTACTTTTGCTCCACTTCAAATTTCTCTTTCTGTAAGTTCTAGTATTCCCTTGTAGAAAAGTTTTTTTAAATTTTATTTTAAATATCCAACATTTTATAACCCCGATGAAATGATCAAAGTTGAATACGAAAAAAATCTCATGGAAAGCATCAATATATAACAAACAAAATATAAATAACATGAATTTATACAAGGATGTAGAGTATCAAACAGTTTATCATGAAAATGTATCCTTTGAATGACATTTGGAGTCTGGGATTCCAGCCAAAAAGAAAAGGCTTTTAGGTTATGTTGTTTCAAGATCAAAAGATCAAAAGTTTTTTATAATTTATCAAGTAAGAGCCAACAGATTTACAGTATGTTTTGTCCTGTCCTTTCAGCCTTCAAGAAAATATTAGACCGGAAGACAACAGGAACAGTCAGGGGAAAAAAAAAGTATAATTCAATAAATATATTAGAGATATAAAAATATGTTATAACATTTATTTTACTGAATGATTGTGTAGATTGTAAGAAAATAGGTAGCTTAAACAAACAGGGATGCCTTGCTAATTTATTATATGTCTATTTAGACACACATCTTTAGGAGTGTTAATGCAGTTAAGTATATGGGGGATAATTAATTTTATGTTCTACAGCTTTGTTTCATCTTGAAAATGGCAACATGAAAGATAAAATGAGAAGTGCAGATGCATAAAACTCAGGTCTAATTATATAACTTTATTAAGCTGGACTTATGTATCCTTTGTACTCTCACATATTAGTTCATTTGGTTATGGCTCAATGAAAATAAAATACAATTGGAATTAAAGACCCTTATTCTGTCTTATGCTTTCAAGATAACTCAGCAATCCATGCTAGCTCACATGAATGAGGACATAATGATTTTTGGGGCCTATGTGAACCCAGTATTTGTTCCTTAGTAGACTGAGGACTACTCTGTTCAAGGCTTCTATTCCCTCACCCAACCTTCATATTTATGTACCTGGGCTAAGTCTAACCTTCTCACTTCCAGGTTAGACTGTCTTGACAATACAGAAATCATCAGCTAGCAAGATCCAACTTCTTTTCAGACCAAATAAAAGATTCAAGAGAAGTCCTGGCCTAAAACAAACAAACAAAAATATTTAGTGGAGTAGTACAATTTTTAATAATTACAACAGCTTTCAAGACAATAATAATAACTAGGCTAGAAAGGAAAAACTGAAACCTGTAAAGCAAGTAACTTTTTTATAACAGCATGCATGCTACAGTAGTTCTAATTGTCTTCTTTTGCTGGTTACTACTGTTTTACTCTCAGACAGCTACAGATTAATTTTTTAGCCAAGAAATATGCTTTTTGCTTACATACTTGATGGCACAAGCTTAAGGCTGAAACTGAGAATTAGCAATGGGGAGCAATACAAGGGCTGGAGTTTGAACAAAGGGCAGGTGTCAGCCCAGCTAATCATCTATACTGCACAGTCCATGTGTATATCATTCCCATACCAGGAATGTTTCATATGGACAGCTCTGGAACAAGCTGACCCTCAATGTCTTGTTCTTTGTGCAAATTTTACACTCGTGGTATTAAGGTTTTAAGTTCTCTGGTTTGAGGTGTAAATGATGGTCCATGACAGTGGTCTAGGAGATGCCAACTCCCTCACATACTGCTCTGTTTCTACTTCTCTTCCCTGCCCAAACTCCCCCAGGAGCTCAGAAGCAGGATGGTGGCATCTTCTGTATTTAGAATGCACACAGAGCAATAATGAGCCATATAATACATATTTTGCATACTTTACTGGGATTTATTTTTTATGTACGCCTGTATATTTTAAAATAAGATGCTGATATGAAAAACAAGTTTGCAATGAATATAATTGTGAGAGGTTTTTAAACTTTAATCTTATACAGGCAGATTCGAAAAAGATTTCTCTCTGCAGTATTGTCTTTACCTAGACAGCAGGCTCTAATTCTTCATGTGCTGTTGTCATTTATGTTAATGAAATCTCTTCCAATACTTTTCTGTCTAAAATATTTGTATGCAGAACAAAACACCAACAAACCTGGAATTTTAATTTACATTACACATTAGCTCATTTGTGCCAGATGATGACATCAAGCCAGCCTACTAAAAGCACAAGATTTACTTGCCCTGGTGTCTAGGATGTCAGAAAACATATCTCAGATGTTAGGGTATATTCCTTTAAGTCCTATTTCAGTAATTTTGAAATGGCATGGCCATTTCATTATGCCTTAGGCTGGCAAAAGCAAGGTTTGCAAAATCCACCTCTGTGTTAAAAGATGTGATGGAGTTATCAGACCTTCAGCCACATTTCTTAGAATTCTTTTGGAGCAAAAGCAGTCTTTGCAAAAAACAGCGTTCCTTTGACTGTACATTCACAGGTTGGGATCCTGAGAGTGAAAAGAAATGAGCAGCAGTGCTGGAGAGCAACTGAGGAGCTTTAAAATGCGTGGATTCCACTTAAAGCCCCTCTGCATTCTTTCATATGCTTTATGTGCATAGGAGACCCCATGCCATGCTAGAATATAGTGAATAAATACCTATTTGTGAAACCTGTATGAATCTCCAATCATACATGTAAAATATATAGAGAATATATAGATATAGATACAAATATCAGCTGATATATTTAGCAAAGGGGGAGAAAATTGAAGGGAAAACCTCGTTAAAAAGAATCACATCCTGCCATTTCATTTAAACTTTGTTATCTGACACTTCTATTCTTTACTGGCAAAAAAAGAATCAGAATTACTAAAGCCCTTTTAGGTCTTGTTAGGATTTTTAAATGTCATTCTAAAGGGTAAAAGGCAAGCAATGCTATTGACTAGTGAATGCAGTGCTCTGTGTCTTTGTTGCATAATCTATAGTCTTTTGGCTACAGTTCCTTTGGTATCTGCATTCAGTATAAACTTAGAGTATGTGATAGATACCTCACTGTAGCTAAAAATAGCTACAGCCTGAATCAGAGAATCATTCTGCTCACTCTCTTTGTGTACAAGTGGATGAATCAAACCTAGTACTAAAATAGACTGGTAGCAGATCCTTCCTTTCCTTTCTGTGTATTCTACCTGTAAATGCAGAAAATACCTCCTCATACTAAAATTTAAAACAAAAAGTATAATTGCCATCTTAAAGTTCCGCAGAGCTAAAAATAAATCATTGTTCTTCCACTGGTAATTCTGTGTTTTCTTTCTTTATATTTATTTTCTAATGTTGGAATGTGTATTTTGAGGACTGTAGGATATTTTTAATTTTTTTTCAACTAGAGCCAGTAAGAACTCTTTGGAATTTCATTTCCATCTCTAAGTCATGAACACGCAGACATAAAACATAAACCACTTCATGTTTGGCCTGGGAAGTCTGTGAAAGTAGTGATCAGCCTAATAGGTCTCCTCACTTTCTTATTAAGGTAATGTTCTCCTTTTTACTCCTTTGTTTTGTTTCTTTTTTTTGTTTTGTTTTCCAAGGTTCAGTATGTCCAGCATGTCCTTGTGTGTCTAAAGTTTTCAGAAGGTGCCAGAGATGCAAGATGCCTTCTTGGCCATATCTGTGCTATGTTAATGTCTAGACCTAAAACCTCATCAAATAGGTTGCATTAGTCAGGTGTCTAAAATTCTAACATAACTATATATATGAAGCAGCTGTGCAGTGTTTGAGGTTATCTGTAGACCAAATTTAACTAGACATTTCTCCTTTTAGAGCAAATTTGATAGAGAATAAGAAACTAGAAGGGATCTTTCTTCAAGTTAGAGTCTGGTTCCTTTCCTCAGGTACTTATCTTTGTAAACAAAGTGAGAAAAACATTCATAAAGGGACTCTGAAATATAGGATCTAGCCAAAGAATAGTAACTATTCTAAAAGAGAGCAGGAAAACATGTCTCATGGATTACAGAGGAAGCACTTGTAAACTTTAAGACTCAAAATATATGACCAATCTTAGAAAGTGAAGCTCTGTACAAAAAGCATATGAAAACTAGTTTTATTTGTACAGATTTTAGACTTAATTCTGCTCAGCTGGCAGCTTAAGGTATTACATCCTCCCTCTCAAAACAGCTGCTAATTTTCTTTGCTTTTCCCCTTCCTGATGAACAAGGTGGATTTCTTTTACGTTAAAATCCAGCACTGTGGAGGCTGATATGGATTGTCTCTGGCAGTTCAGATAGGATTTTCTCAATTAGGTGATTGAAGGTAAGTCCTTAACATCCTACCCTAATTTCTAAATCTGTTGGATGAGCTGTATTTTCTCGTATCAGTATTACACTTCACGGGCTTCCAAACCTAGGCAAGATTTTTCCTATGGTTTTTTTTTTTTTTTTTGGTTGGTTGGTTTTGTTTTGTACAGTTGCTAAAGTCTTGCCTTAAAATCAGTATCTAAGGTGACAAAGAATGAAAGGACAAGTCTTAAAATATACTTCAATAAGATCAGAGGAGATGCTCACTTTAGAACAGGAATATATCAAGTCATAACCATTTACTGAGATTCCTATGGTATTAATCTCTACAGTCTAATAAAATTAAACCCTGCATTTCTGTTGGCACAAGACCCAGCGGTAAAAATAATACTGTACGTTGAAGTGTCCTTCCTCCTTTTTGCAGATCATAAAGGGGGAAGGGAGGGAACCCTGCTTCTTTAAAGGGAACTACAGAGTTTAAAAACCTAACTCAAACAAACCAGATCTCCAGAGCAGCAACTTCCTCTGGCTGCTTGTCAAATGCTTGAATATTTACACAAGGTCAAAATTGTGTGGTGGGAAGGGATTTACTTATTTTTTTCTGTATATTGGATTGGATATTTAAATTCAAGGTCTAGACTTTTTCATTTACATCTGCAGTACCCCTGGCAAAGAAAACAACATGTTCTTTTTCACAGTTTATATGAACATGTACATACTGTTACATTTCAATAAACTGGTGTTTACAAGCAGGCAGTAAAATACTAAGAAAACAATGTTAATAACGGTCCAGATATCAGATTCTGTATTAAATCTTCAGTTATTAGAGCTTCCTGTGGAAACACAGCCGTTTAACTGTTGAGTATTAAACAGTTCATGGTGCGCTATAAATTTCAGATGCATTTATATTATATACTATTGTGCAAATCATAATCTGAAAGTCAGTTTCATTTGTGCAATGTGTGCTTTAGAAGAAAAACAGTTCAAGCACATGCGTCTTCCATTTTTATAAGGATTTTAAAGGATTATTTAAGCTGAATGAAAAGCAGCTTCTAATGAAATCTGAGCTATAGCATGAAGCAAGGATCACAAGCAATAGCTGAGCTGGCTAAGCACTTAGTAAAACTCCAAATGTCTCAGGTTTATGACCAATTTAAATATTTTCTTTAACATTCCATTGGTGGAGGGGCACACAGCTAAATTGCCTCATGGAGTACTGGGAGCAATGCTATCACTTCACTTGGTTCTGTGTTAGGGGATTTGAGTTCAGTCAGTTCTCAGCTACTGAGGACTTCAATTCACAATTACTTCAGCAAGCAACGTAGCCACATTTGATTTGGCCACAGGGAAGGAGTTCCTTCCTTGGTTTTGCCTGCAAAGGAAAAGCAGTGGGGAATCTGGAAAGAGAAGTGAAGATGCAAAGGGAGGAAGGAGAACATTTGATTCACCGCTTGCTCTTTGCTTCTCAAGAAATCTCTCAGTCGAGACAAAAAGAGTGGATCCATCAAAACTTTAGTTTTAGGCACAAAGAGGACTAAGTCCTGTGCTGATATGGTTGGATGTTAAAGGAGCTTCAAAAAACAACTCAGGAATTGTTGTGCCTGTTGCAGAGATGGATTGTAAAACATACTTTTCTCTTGCAATTATAGAGCATTCCATATTTTCCTTTGACAAAATCTAATACTCTTCAAGTTCTGGTGCATAATAAATTGAATGAAAAATAACAATAAGAAAGAAAATAAAGGGAAAAAAAAAAGAAAACATGGGGAAAATGGAGAGGGGAAAAAAAAACAAACCAGAAGAACTGGGGGAAAAAGGAAAAACAGAAAACAAAACCCGTCATGACTTTTTGTCAAAAGATAATGAGCCAGTGGTACGGGAAATGGAAAAGTTTTATCATAAGTCAACAATCAAACTACCAGCCCCACACAAAAGCACTTAGTGTTTCTTGTGGCAAGACAGGAATTAACCAGGAATTAACTGCTGACTGAAGTAATCAGGTAATAACCAATCTGTTCACTTAGTTTAAACATATTTAGCAAAATACTGAAGTAAAATTTACCAAGGCATAGATTAAATAGACTGACAGTGCTGGAATTGTAGCAGTACTGGAGCTCCCTGGAGGCAACAATCAGGCTGTGAGGAATGAGGGAGTAAAGACCTGCAGTCATAGAGATTTGAGAGGACATAAAGATACCTCTACAAACAAGGGATGGGACCAACTAGAGAAAAGCTGTGTTGGAGACTCCAGCAAATAAAATCTGATTTCTAGGAGGGTGCTCTCCCTTCTCTAGGCCACCCCTATAGCCCAGCTGGGCAGTTGTACCCTGCAACACTTATGCCATTAAAGGAACACTGACACCCACACTTTTAGTGAATCACAATCTCTTTCTTCTCTGGATGATGCCATTCTTACTCAGCTTTTTGCCAACATCCACCTTTTTGAGTTATTCTTCAGCTAGTAATTTCAACAACAACAAAGAAAAAAAAAAGAAATTGGTTTATAATTTGTATCCTCATTCATTATTTCGAAAAAGGATGTGCTTTCCCAGGATAGGAGTTCTGAACCTTGCCTCAGGTACAGGATACAGCCAAAAGAATAGGATCCTGAATAAAATATAGGTTGGCAGACTTCAGAATTAGGCTGGCTTATTTACTTTGAAATAGTATCCAGGGCTCTTTACAAGAAAGAATAATACAGCACTCAGTAGAGGATCCAGCCTGACTGTTAGATCTGAAACAGACCACAGGAATATTTCTTTTGTCCTGTACACAACTTCTGATGCTTTGGGATTAACAGATAAATTCTAGCAAACTGTGCTGTAGAAATTAACACCTTCCCACTCTTCTTTGCCACAGCTTTCCAGTATCACAAGAGAGTCAGGAGGAACTCTCAGTGACAGAGTATTTGAGCTAAAACAATATACATATTTTCTCCTGCTAACATCGCTGAGAGGCAGAAAGCTCTTGGGACAGATTTCAAACCTGGGGTTAAAACCCTAAACGGCAATAGCAACGTTTGACAATGCTCATGAACAGCAATAAACACATTGTTTCAAGAGCCCTTTTGCCACAAGGTAAAAGTATTGTACATATTAAACGTGGATCGAAATGTAGAGCGTTAACTTAAGGGCTAGTTCCCATGAGTACAAAAGAATGCAACACCTTCTGATAACTACCCATCTAGCAACACTTGAGAGGTAACACAAGAGCTGACCCTTTGTTGAACTCACCCAACCAGGTTGTCAAAGTCACAAAGAAAATGAGAAGGCGAAGGACCTCAAGCTGGTTTGAGAAGCCAATCCTTTTTTTGGAGAACAAATGCAGTTTAGGAATTTACTTAAGAAATTGCACTCAGATAAAGATCAGTCTTCCAGTTTATAAGAAACCCAAATTCCTAAGTTCCAAGGCAGGGTGGGGACAGACTGAAGCAAAATAATGAATGTTGATATTTTGGCTGTGCAAACTACCCATAGTTGGTGTATTGTGGTCCCATCATTAAACAATACTTTGATACACCTGTCTGGTCAGCATTTTTGCCACCAGCCATGAAGTCTCAAAGCAACAGTTGGAGTTTAAACTGATCCAGGTAAAAAATGACAAGAATTACAGGTGGAATTGCACTGTCTGTCAGGATCAGTGACAGCCCAGACCTGAGCCTACCTGAGGTATGATCATAATTAGAACAAAAGTAAAACTAGCCCTGTAGAGAGAAATGCAGTTCAGTAAACATTGTTTTGATAGTACATTTCTTCATGGAGAATCACCTTTAATAACACTACAGATCCTATTCTTAAGTTATGCTTGCCTATTTAAAGTTTATTTGTCTTATACAATTTAATCTGGAAAAAATTTACTTGCCAGAACGGCCTACCCTACTTGCAGCAAAATTCCTCATCAACACCACTGCTTATTCTTCTAATAAAACATGTTCTCAACAAGTCTGCTTTAACCTGAAGATTAAGGCTGCTGATGGTCTACATACTGGAGTTATCATCATTTTTTATAATTGGGGAATGCACAAGGTATCATATATTTCCATTATCCACTTGGCATGTAAGTCTTTGAAAAACACCTGCAAAGTGTAAAATAATTCCTGTGTTCTCAAACACATTTATCACTTCAGCAATGGTAGATAACAAAACAAGTGGTTAAGGAGTCCAATTTTACTTAGATTCTTCTAATCTGACTTATTTTGTTTTCTTGACAGGCAACTACAACAGAGGTAGTAGATTTGTTTCCAACTAAATCACCTGTAATAAAAGGTCACACACATTTATGATTCCAGGGGAGAAGTGTCTAAACTGAACATCAGATACAACTGATTCTCAACTCATGTAACTAAAAACATGCTAGCTCCATTCTTGGAGAAATTCCTCTACTGGATGGCTGTGTTTTGGAGTATTTCTGATAACCAACATCCTGTGACAGGCCAGGGAAACAAGGCTGACGTTAGAGAGATACTATCCAAAGGCTTGATGTTTAAAATGGCTAGGCCAGACAGCAAAAAGGCTCCTCATCAGACTACAGAAAAACAAGAACAGACTGTTAGAAATGCTTTTGTCTCTGCTCCCAGCCAAGGGCACTCTGATACCCAGAACTCTCTGTACCCAGTAAAGACTCTCAAAATCTTTTTTTCTGGGGAGAGTCAGGCTGAATGCCGGTGGAAGTCAATGAAGATTTGCCACTGACACTCTTATTCATGGTTTATGCATTAATTTAACACATTTAGGGTGCTTTTTTAATACCTGCATTGTTATGGCCATAAATATTTTTACACCTGAATATATCTGGAAACACACAAATGCTTATAATGACTATATAGACATGCCATATTAAGAGGAAGTTCTGTGATATAGCTTATCTTTTGCATGCAAAGACTTGATTGCCACTGGGCATTGGCAGGGACAGATCTCTGGAAGCTGCATCTTCTTCCTGCAGGAGGCAAGGCAGCACTGCGCAGAATGACCTGGTGAATGATTAATCCTCCTGGGTCTACAGAACCTGTTTCACAGGAGAAAAAAAAAAAACAGCATTAAATGGGGAAGAAACCTCTTTTAGTTCTCTTTCAGTGACAGTTGGCCTAGTAGGAAAATTTGGCAATACCCTTAAGAGAGCTATAAAAGTCTCCCACACAGAGGGAGCTTTAACACACAGAGGTTGGGCTGCAGTCTGTTCCAGTCCCATCATTATTTTTGTTTATCCAGTGAGAGTTCCATGTAAAAGGCACAAGCAATCAAAAAACAAGGACACAGATCTCCCGCTTTCCTGTTTGAATTTCCTCCTTACTGGTACACGGCACAAAGTCCTGCCCTTGGCCTAGAGCTTGGGTCATCTCCTGGAAAGCCAAAAGAAAGGAAATTAAATCCTTTGAGAATGAAGAGAGCACTGAACCTGTCTTCTACTATATAGAAGACAGATGACTGCAGTGGAATTTTTCTATGACTTTGCTGTGTGAAGAACCCCGTCATAGAGGCACACATTTATTATGCTTTGAGTAGGTCTGTCAGTGTGGTCCTGTTGACAGCCTTCATCACCAATAAGTTTGCTTTTTTGAATAATCCCCAGTGCCCAGAACCCCCACCTGCTCAGGCTGAGAAAGAAGACCAATGGCATTGAGGAAACTCCTCAGTGTTATGAAGCAAGGAAGAGAAAAGGTTTGGTGTAGGTTGGCAATAGGGCACACAAAATCCAATTGCACTTTTGCCAGTCATTGCAACAGGATATTGATTCAGTCCTGAGACTACAAATAAAAGAGTGACTCACTTATCATTAATAGCAGTTCATTGTAGATACTGACTCTTAGCACTATGTTAATGCAGCTATTATGAAATAAACACTTAAATCTAGCCTATGGATTCTGTAGGCTTAGGCTTGGACCAAAGCCGTATTACTAAAATCCCACCTTTAGCAGAGCAGATTTACATATTTTTCCAGAAAATTAAAAAAAAATTGAAATAGAATTTCAACCATAAATCTAATCTCTTCCTTGGTAATGCACCTATTGGACTTTTACAGTTCACATTCCCGAAACCTTCTAAACTCCCTTCTCTAAAAGTTGTTAACTGCTTTGTAGTAAATCTCCAGTACCTGGATCATATTTTTTGCTATCATTTGGGACTGAAGACACTGATAAAACAGCACAGAGCTAATAAAAACAGCCTCATACTTGGGCAGGAGGACCAAATTCCCAGCTCCCGCAACAGGCAGCATTCAAATCCTGCAGTGCTGATGCACATGTCCCTGGCTCACCCCATTCAAAAACAATACCAAGGGTTCTGGCACATCTTTTGTAGCAACTCACAGTGGTTATTACAATATAAAAGTGAGCAACTGACTAAACACAGAAGCCAGTTGCTGACAGATGATAGGAATAATTTTTCAAGCAAATCTTTGAATAGTGAAGTCTTGGAATATAAACTGTCGAGCCTGTTCTCATTGACTGACAGTTTTTGGTATTTGAGTAGGTAAAGAGCTGTGAAAATTCTTCACTTCATAAGCATTTTGAAAGTGGTTTCTGACATATAAACTTTTGGCAGCAATTTTCAAGGGGGTCACCTAAAATGACTGATATAGTAGTTAGTGTGATGCAGGCGTAGCACATTTAACAGTCACTGAGCTTCGAATATGACACAGTGTGATTCTAATTGCAGCACTGCAAGCAAGGCATAAAGGAGTTGCTCAGAGTGCTTGACATATACTTTATGACTTTGAAAAAAAGAAAGAGGCTTCAACTGGTAAAATCAGGACATGGTACAATACCTCCACTTCATTTTACAGATGAGAAAATGCCATTTACTAGCATGACCAAGACCGTTGAAAAAGAAAAATAAGATAAATCTCAACTTATTTTAGCTTTTTTTTAGATCCCAGGTCAAATTTATTCTATTCTCAAATGTCACAAAATTATTACAGCATATTGTAGTTTAGATTTTCCTCCATATTATGAAATATGGAAGCTGAAGCAGTAAGGTTTGGATTCTGGGACCAGCTCCCATGCCAAAAACTCAGTGGTGTGAAGAATTGCTTCTGTTGCATGTTGTTTTATTATAGCAATGTAAATGATTTATACTAGGAGAGACCTTGGCTCTATGGTTTTAATTCAGTTCCACTGATAGATTTTCACTTGAACTACTCAATGCACACGAACTTAGTGAGCTGGTTTTAAGAAGAGTTTGGCAGCCACAAAAAGGCTAATTGGATTGAACCATGAAATTCTTCCTGGAAATAATCTTTCTGAAGGGAACCTGCTGAGCCTTCCTATCATGTTCTGTACAGGTATGCAAAGTCTGATCAAGAAAAACTACCTCAGGCTTTAAACCAATAGATGGAAAATATTTAAAAACTGACCTTCTCTTCTTTCACACAAGTATTGTTAGTGAGGTCTCCACAGCATTCCTATATTTTTAAAAGCTTCTAGTGCATTTTCTGATTAAAAAAAAAAAAAAAAAAAAAAAAAAAAAAAAGAAAGAAATCAAATACTTGCCCAGAACAGATTTGTCGAGTTTGGGGTTTTTTTTTCCTGTCTTCCTCCTAATGAATTTACTCATTAAACCTCTGAGTTCTATTCTGAATTTTTTAAGCTTTTAGAGCAAGCAATTCCTCAAATCTTAGATTCATTAATCATTTTGAGGCCTGATGTTGGTTTAGACTGCCTGACAGACCTGCAGGATGTCAGGGTGGTAGACAAAGTACACATTTGATATCTTTCTAGTTTTATCCTAATTCTTCATGCTTCTGTTTACCTTTAGGTGTTTGAGGCTTAATAAAACTGGGAGCAATCACCTTTTCTGTTTATCTTTTGATTGTTTTTTTTATAAATTACTTTCTTTCTGTGCTAAAATGTCTGTTCAGTACAAGGTTGGCCCAATCATTTATTGCATGTAGGGTATGTGATTATCTTTCATCCAGAGGCTCTAAATGCTCAAACCTGTGAAGCAGCAGCTCCAGTTCTTGCTCTCTCTCGTGGACACCTCTATTTGCTCTGCTAGAAATCTCAGGGGTCGTGTTTAGTGTTTGCTGTTCTGCATGACCCACGTGTAGGTGGCACATGTACATCCATGTCGTTCAGCTCCAGAGCCCGGCCTAAGGGTCAGGGAGCAAGACACTGTTCACGTTGATGAAGTGGCAGCAGATCACAGCAGCTGATATGACTTCAGTTTGCTATTAGGGGATTAAAGCCTTGACCAGGGATAAACCAACTGCAGCCACAGAGCAAGGTTGAACAGGAACTGCATCAAAAGGCAGCAGAATAGGCAACTGAATGGGTTTGAAATGCCTACTGCTGGTTAATTTATAAAGAATCTTTAAGGCCTTTGCAAGTATTCATTGATTTTCAGCTTGAAAAGCACAATGTCCTAATCCTTCATGATGGTATTTTTTCCTGGAGTTATAACATCTCTGAAGTAGTGAAGACCTAACAGAGTACAATCTTAACTCTGCCCTTCCAGTTATTCCTCCTCAGAACAAGGACAATTCTCTGACATTTAATTTGGCCTGTGAGCACTTCTTCATTCACAGATTTGGAGACACGCCCCTGCTGCATCTCACTGTCCTGCCAGGGCGAGAGCCAGTTTGGCACCATCACTCTACATTTATGCCAATTATTACAAAATAAAAAAAAAAAAAAAAAAAAAAAAAAAAAAAAAAAAAAAGACGTAAGCCAATAAAACATGCAGGGACTGAATGGAAGATCAGACTCTCACCAAGAGAGTGAAGAATCAGGACCCTAAAACATGTCTCTGGGAGCTCTTTCATCCAAGTCCAGGCTCAGCCAAATCCTTGGTGGTCAAAGTGAGATTTCAGCCCTTCTTTCCAGCAGAAATTAGGAAACTATGCACTGTCCTCTCTGGCTGACAAGAGATCTCACCAACCACATGAGCAAGCAGGTTTTGTGTTTTAACAGAGCTTCCCACAACACGTAGGAGGTGCTGGGGCAGGGTCTGGACCTGGGGCCAGAGCAGTTCTGCAGTGACCAGAGAGACACTTCAGCCACTGCAGTCAAGGCAGAAGTGAACTTTGAGATGATTTTACCTATCAGACAAAGCAAATATATTCAAATGTGCTTTATCAAGCACACAAATTTCTGTTTCATTCTTTAATACATTTATATCCATGACCAAGGTCTTAGCATATGTAAACCTGATTAGACTGGAATACTGCATAATAAATCATTTTTTTTAATGATGTTTCTGATTACAAAGTGAGCATATTCGTGCACTAATGGCAACAAGGAGCACCCAACCATGTGTCAGGACACTGTGTAAACAAAATGCCCTCTCCCTCAAATTAAATCCCAAATGAGGGTGGGGACAGAAGAGCAAAAACTGTGAGCTTTAAGGAATTATAAGTCACATATAGAGTTTCATACTCTTTTTTCCACATGCACTTTAATGATTATTTTCCAGTGCTGTGAAAGTTGCTAAAAAAATGTGGGTTTGTTCATTTTAATATGGAGAAGGATTTTTTTGCACTCCAGGGTGATCCATTAGGTTAAGCTGTATTTTAATGATCTGATTTAGTCAGAGTATTTGAAACACCACGATGACTTTCCATCCATCCTATTAAGCCCAGTATCCAACATTAGTAGCAGAAGCACAGGGAGAAGCAAATCAAATGAAAGCTGTGAAGAAAGTTGCACAGAACCTGCATAAATGAGATCTGTGTATCTGAAAGGCCCATGGGAAGGATAAATTATTTCAAGATTGATTTAATGCAAAGACACAAGCTGAACAAGCTGAATGATTTTTCTCATTTTTCACTTCTCTAGAATGAGGAACAGTGTTGACTCATTAATTTACCTGAAGTGATAGACACATGGAAAAAAGTGAAAGAAATCAGCCAAGATGAATAAAAACACCAGCCATTAATTCAATGCAGAGGAAGGGTAGATGGATGATGTTACTCTTGCCAGTAGTAACCAAAGTTAACAGCCTAGTCATAATATTTAAACTTAAATAATAAGCCTGCTTTAGTCATTTGGCTTTATTTTTCCTTTTAAAAAGAGCAAGATATAAATTTTATGGAAAGCAAGGGAGAGAAAATTAACTGAAGTAGAGCTCTGGAGCTGAAACCAATAAAAAATTATACCACGGGACACACTGAACGAATATGTCTATCAGCAAGTTTCTTTTACAAACCTAAGTGAGATTTGCTGTGTAGACAGCTTGTAAGATTCTTCAGAAGGCAGGCTGAGGGGCTGTCCCTGACACAACAGAAACACAACAGTGCTGTGACAAAGCTTTGGGTTTACTCAGAAACAAAGCCTGAGCCTACATCAAGGACTGTGTACCTGTTTCCAACCTTCACATAGCTCACAAAAAAGCCTCAAGTCTCGCATACTGTAGAAAGATTCAATAATAAAACCATTAACATTTTCTAATATGTCTTTTGTTTCTTAACACAGGGCTGGAAAAAATAGGAAAAAATGGCTTCTTGCAGATTCTGGAAGAAGTAACAGAACCTGATGGCACAAATAGAAGAATCTAACACAAGCACAAATAAAAAGAAATGTGTTTCCACGGCAGATTGACCTATTTATGAACAGTCATTATTTCATATACTCCTTGTTACACAGAGATATCTTTAACTTTTTTTAATATTTGGAATCAAAAAGATTTTGAGTATTAGCATCCACTTCAAATATCTAGAAAAAAATCCTTACAATATATGCATTTAATCTGCATTTGTGTATGCTTTTACAATACAATTGCTCATTATTTCTTCATGAGATCTTCTATGTTCTCTTCTGGCCCTATTTTTTTTTTAAGATACAGCCTTCACTGACCTTAATTTATCTCAGTCTGGGAAAGCATTAACAAACAACCACCAAGTAATTTCTTATGTGAAAACAACATTATTCTGCCTATATTTCTGGTTGTTTCCACTGACAGACCCATAATTCTGCTAACTGAGAGTTACCCGGTTGCATTTACCCAACTGAAGGTAAGTTATTGATACAAATTTACAGTATTGATTTCCAGATTGTTAATTAATATTTTAGGAATAGTAGGCATATTAATAGTAGGAAAATACTTGAAATTCCTACCTAGTCTTTTTCTTTTTCTCCTGGAATTTCATGCATATTGAACAAAGGAGATTTTATCTTGATATTACAATATCTACCATTTTAAAAAACTGAATGGTTTAAGATATTTTCCTAAAAAATAAACCCATTGTTTTCAGTAGCTCCAGAAACCACCCTTACTGTAAATTGGAAATGAGGATCAATAAATCCAAGCTACCAAACCCAGTCAAAATTTAGACCACTTCCCAAATCAGCAGCAGAATTTCAGGCTGCTCTAGGACTCCTCATATGAGATTAAAATTTTGAAAACTCTTGTGTGCCTGCCCCTCCATCAAGCTTCCAGGGTTAAGTTTAAGAAATTAACTCCTACACAGGCCATTGCCGCCCCCTCTTGCCACGTTTCCCATCTGCTCATCTGCAGGGGCCGAATTTCTGAGTCACCACAATCCCATTGGAAACCAGCCCTAAATTATTCCATTAATTGTGGACTGATGGGAGATGCAGTCTTTGTAGCAAGAGCTCACTCAAAGGTCCTCATCTGAAGCCATGGCCTGTGAGACATTAGGTTCCAAAATGGATTAAATCCTAAAAAAATTAATGCCTTTCATTCCCCTGGTGCCCTTAGGAATAACAGGCTTTCTTCTCCTTTTCAACAGGAGTGCTTAACAAACCCCTATTTAGCTTAATTGACCAGCTAAACCTCATCCAGCAAAACCGTTCAGGAAACAGAAGAAAATGTATACAAAAGTTCCCTGGTAAGGAAGCTTCCTTTCAACCATTTAAAATAACTAAATCATTTATTTCAAGTACTGAACATAAAAAGCTGGTCTTTAACAAGACAATGCATCAATAAAACAACATCCATTTTCTTGGTATATTCATCGTTTTCAGTAAAACTAAAGGTAGTGACAAAAAGCACAGCTCTAGGCTCACTTGAACTGATAGATAATGAGAAAGAAAAATTTGTCATGGTGTCATTTTTTAATATTTTATTTTATATATTTTTTTAATTTTTTATTTTGTTTTATTTTGGGGGGAGGCAGTCAGCCAGTTCCCCATTTAATTGTTTTTCTTGTTTACCTGGCAACAGATCAGTGTAAAGGCTGGCAGGACTAACTTTCTCAATCACTGGTTAACCTTCCAAAAAAAGGAAGCAATGTCATATCGCATCAATAGGTCAGCAACAATTTCTTTACAGAAAAGCAGATTTCCAATCCCACAAAACCACCCCAGGAGAATTCACAGACCAGATGTCATGTTTCGTCAAGAGTTGCCACAAATGCTGTGCAACAGCCCCTAATCCAAAGTATTTAATCAGTTTCAAAATCACTATTTATTAGATTTCTCTTTTCATAATATAGAAATTTTTCATAGAAGAGTTTATACTGCCTAGGTAACTAGTTTATTGCTATATTAAGGTCTGTATCTTAAGTGACCCAAAGGGTTTGGGTTTTTTTTCTGAGGTTTTTTGGTTTTGCATTGTGAATGCAGGCAAGTAGATAAAGGCACAGAAACGTAATAATTATGTAGCATCTCATCCTGCTATTGATCTGTGCTCAAGACTCCTATTGATATGCAGGATCAGGCACATCTTTGCCAGATGGGATTTGTCCAGACTAACCCCTTGAAATTTCAGAGGGTTATGTAATGGCAATGCTTACCACCTTAATTGAAAAAGTAACACTGAAAATTCATTGTAAACTCAGATTTGATCAGATCCACAGCAAGACAGTCCAGGAGAGAATGATACAAGATTCCTGTGTACCATTATACACGATACCCTCTCCCCATCCTAACACAGTCAGAAGGATTACAGAGCAGTGTCTACCCACATGACACTGGCCTGACTCACCAAAACAAAGGAATATTTTATTTTCATGCCTATTTACTTTGTCTGCCTGTCAGCCTGTCAAACAGGAACCATCTGTGACTATAAGGAAAACCAGTCCCCTGATCAAAGCACTGAAATACAGTGAGCAGAGAAGTAGGAACATCAAAATGATGATTATGAATGTCCCCATAATCTAGCACGAACCACCTGTGAATTTTCTGGATTGAAATGAGAGTGGGAATAGTTCAGCAGGTGCCTTTAGGCTGAGAGACCAGCACAGCCGAAAAAAAAAAAAAAAATTGGTCCCTTGGAGTTCACATGACTCCAATGCTCTATTTAAACAGTGCCATCTTTTTGAGCTTGCTCCACTACAGGTGCTGAGATGAGCCTTTTTCTAGGTTGTTATGCTACTGGTCTGTAGTGGTGACTGCAGTCCTGTGTTTTCCTCTACACTCATTTCTATTAAATCCCAAAGATGCCTGGAAATAGGAGGTTTTTCACCTTCCCATAGGTTTCTGCTTTGTCCAGAGCATGCATTTCTTGCTGAAACAAAAGACATTGTTTCCCAATGCACCAAATTACTATTCCTGTTGTACTGCTATTTTTCATTAGTAACACCAGCTGAAGCATTCTGTAAATCAAATTATCCCAGTGCTGTTTACATTTCCTTCTATAACCCTCCTCTTTTCAAAGTTATATCCTTTCCAGATTCCCTCTTAGAATCCTTTGCTTCCTGCTATTCATGATGGCAGGGAAAAACCCAATAACTTATTTCAGTGGATTATGATTAGTTTAAGTATGAACAGCATACCTCTTCTAACAAAGGAAAATCTATATGCCACTGATGTTCTCTGGCCCAGTAAAGAAAGAGGCACTCCAGGGTGCAGTTCCCTACCATATGATCCCTTTTGACTGCAATGCAGTTGTTTACATCGGCTGCACAGAACCAGACACAAAAACTGCAGACTCTGAATTCCTCCTGTGCGCTGTTCTGCCCCAAGGGAAGAGCCAGGCCACGGGAAAACCAAACAAGTGACGAGAATCCCAAAGCCAGGATCACCTTCTACTGAGGAAGAACAAATAACCCACACTTCTGAGGTCTGTCTGCAGCAACCTGAGAGAGTTCATTCCTCCTTCCCATCACTTACTAAGGAACCAGGACAACAATGACTTTTGCTCTACCAAGGGCCTGTATGGCATCACTGTACCAATGCCACGTGTTTTCTGTCCATACAATTAATAATTAAAATAAAATACCATCTGTTTAATAATAAGTCTTCAGCAGAGGATCTGAGAGTCCTTTTTCTTGACTGTATTCATACCACTTTTGGCATACCTAAAGATATATAGAATCTGTGCAGTGGGGGAGCATAAATAAAGCAGGTACTCAGGTTGGAGGAGATTTGAGCATATTAAAAACACACAATTCAGTGAAGACTTAGAAGCATGAATTTGGAAATAACACATCATACATCACCATAGAATTAGCTGCATAACTCCCAGACTCACCTACCTCACACAGAAGCATCCTGTGCATTCAGTTTTGAGGATGGTTGAGGTTTCTCTGCTGTCTCTGCTTGGAGAAAAACTTCCTCTCTCCAGAGAAAAACAACTATTCAGTACCAGTGCCTTGGTAATTGCCAAAGAGCTTTTCAAGTCCTATTATTTAGCCTTTTTCTCAGCCATAATCAACTGTCCCAGAGATCAAAAGACTAAACACAACATCCATGACACCAGTACAATAAGATCCATTCACAGCCACTAATGACGGTTGGTTCAACAAATAAACAGGAATTGGCTGATAGGTACCATTATGCCACTTAATACCTTATTTACTTGCATGTGTAAGTCCAAGAATAACATTTCTCTGGTAAAGTACAACCCAACTAATGCTTTTTTTCCAGGTAAAATAAACAAAACAAAGCAAACTCCTGCACACATTCGTGACCAGTGGTAAATATCACTCTGAAAAGCCTGATATATAGAGAATAAATAAGCATTGAGGGATTTTTTTTTTTTTTTTTTTTTTTTTCTGAACCAAACAGCCTGGAAAAGTAATGCTGGCCTCTTCTTCTTGAATTCTGGAAAATGCAATCTTGGACTCTTCTGTTATCACTCTACTTTCTAATTTTCAGGTGCACACAAATATGTTTTCCTGTTTTTTCCTTTTCTCTTCAGAACTGAGAGCCTCTGTTGCAGAAAGCCCTGGGATCACGATTTTTCAGAGATTGAATTGTCTTCCATATTTAAAAAAGTGTTCAATCTGAAGCCAGGATTAAGGTCTCAGGCAGGGCAGGATTCAAAGGATTCAGTGGCTGTGTATCACTCTGGGCTGGTTTAGTGCTGCAGCCAAGATTTTAGTTGCCATTAAGACAGCAGGTTTTCCTAGTTTTAACTCACAATTGGAAAAGGAGAAAAAAGAATGGGGGAAAGAGAACTTCTTAAATGGGATTGCCAGGTTAAAAAGAAAATTGACTTAGTTACACCCGTATGGAATTATAGATAGTGTATGAAAATGTGCGTATGAAAATACATTTATTATTATTAATAGCACTCTTAAAGTCCATTTTTACAAACCTTAAAAATCTTCACTGAGTTATTTTTCCAAAAAAATTCTCATATAAAATCTCAAAGTCAAAGACCTACTCATTGATACAAGTAAGTGAGATGTAATTTCACCCTCTCTAAAAGCTATTTCCTTTCATCTTTCTGAATATATTTTTAACCAAGGTGGATCATGTCTGCACTCAGCAGTGACACGGAAACAGAGGCTAAAAGCTGTGGAATAAGAAATAGCCTGGGCTAGCAAATGGCACTGAAACTTATGACTGGAGAGTGCTCAAAAACCTCCAGCTACAACATCAAAATTGCATGCTGTGCTATTACCAGCCCAGGTCATTGCCAGCTCTGGCTCAGCTCTGAGGTGTAAAACTCACATAGCAAGGCAAACAACACCCCAAAGACCTTGTAACAGTGAGAGGTCAACTGGTCAGCACAGCGATAAAGGATGTCTGCTAACTCAGAGGTGCACTTCACTATTGTGGAAACAGCATTCTGCATCTATTTCCCCAATCGTGTATTTTAGTAGTGGTAATTTCTGGTAATGGAAAGGCAGTAGAAGGCCAAAATAATCAAAGGATCACCCTTATGTTCTTGAGATGATATCACTGTTTCCAATTGCTCTCTTTTAAGCAAATACAGAGGCACAGGGAGTGGGTTTGCATGCCCAGGCATTCTTTGCTGTCCATCACAGCCCTCCTGAATAGATACAGCTATGCCAGAAGAATCAAAACTGCAGACTGAGAAAGGGCCAAGCTGGCTTTCCAAGCTGCACTGGATGCTCCTCAGCTGCAAGCTGCAATTACAACCTTGCAGTATAAATTCCTGTATGTACCAAAATAATCTTTGCATAACACTAATTAAGTCAGGGGGTTTTGCTGTCTGTCTTTTCATATTATTTTTAAGATACACTCAGAGTATTTAGCTTTTCTGAGTTTCTGAATGGTTGTGAGACAAAGATCACTGTGTGACACCAAGCACTGGAGAAGTTTGGAGCAGGCAGGGGAGAGCTGAACCAAGGAGCAGTACCAGAACATCTGCCTATCTGAGCCTCAAGGCCAGTGCTCCCTCATTTTTGAACTTCTTCCTTGTTGCCTTCCCAACATTTTTTTTTTATAGAACAGCATTATCTCTAACTCCACAAAAATCCAAGCTGCTTCAGTAAAAAGAACAACAAAGGGCATAGAAAAGGACTTTGCACTGGAAGCAGAGGAAGGCTGATAACGGCATCTCAAGAAACAGATATTGAAGTTAATGTTCTTTGGTTATCAATACACTTAAGGATAAGGATAACTAGACAGAAACAGAAGAAATCTGTTTTATCTGTTGAAATAGGCCAATAAAAAAAGGGGGGAAGGCAAGGCAGTTTTAAATCTCAGTATCACTCTAATAAATCCTACTACAACCTCCAAAAAGAAATAATAAGATGCAATTTGTGTTTGGAATATAAAAGTATAGTTGAGTGAAATATTTGCTGTATTAAAATTAATACGAAACTTTAAGGTCTGTATTTCACATAGTGTGCACAAAACAGATTTGCATTACACAACCAGTGACCGAATGAGCTTGTGAATTTGCAGCATTCCTGGGGGATTCTTTCTTTGCTATGGTATTAACCTTATGTTTTTATCCTGTGTTTGTAGAACACCATACAGTTTGTCATTACTACATTGTATACTCTTACAAATCTGATTAAAATCTAGAAGGAGATGGTAAACATCAGTATTTATATATTTCATCAGTATTTATACCTTTTTTTTTTTTAATTAGCTACCTGTCTAGAAACCCACCTTCTACTACTATTCCACTGCAGCTTCTAAACTCTTACAAATCCTCATATATTCTGATTCTTAAACATTATTATGCATCTGTTGCCACATTCCTTCTATCCAGTACATGCAGGTGCAGTGCTCTTCATATACCTTTGCAGAACTTCTGAAAACCATTACTGAAATGTTGGGAAAGAAAAAAAAAGACTGCTTAAGAAAGACAGAAAATTTGCTTTTTAATCAAAGACAGTTTACTTAGTGGGCAGCTAAAGTCTGTAAGGCACTATTACTTGTATAAGAAAAGGTTTATCTTAATATTTAATATGTGTGTCCTCACCTCGTTCTAATTTCCAAATTACAAGGCTGAAGACTTCTGCTGCTGGTCATTAATTATTTACCTGTTATGAAGTGGAACACCGATACCCCGTTCATTAGGTTACATAGGTGCAACCTCAGTAGCATTTTGTCTGCATAAATAAATAGATTACATGTTTTGACATTCTCGCACGCTTTGCCTTCCTACCCACAGCAGAATGAAAGGCAGGAAAGGGCCCTGATCTCTCCCTGTCTGGAGAATACAAACAGATTGAGAAGCGCATCATCTGCACGTGTTACTGCAGCAGCCTTCCCTTTGTTGTCAAACTCAACACAGATTCATTCCAAAATATCCAAGTCCAAACCTAATTTCTGGCAGGACCTACGGGATATGATATGTCTCCTTGGCATTCATTTGCTACAGGAAAAGCCTCGAAAGGACAATGAATGACAGCCAAAGTGATTACCAGTTTCAGTGAGTGAAGGTCAGTAAGTGTAACATCTGCCTTGCTGGTGCTGGCCTACATATTCATGTGCAATGTTCTGCTCATCCAGAGGTCACAAAATCTCACAGAATGAACAAGATCCCACTGGAACACCCTGCTTCCACAGACATGCAGGCACATCGTTTTTTTGCTCGTTCAGTAAGTTGGTTTTTTAAAAATTTGACAGACTGAAGGAGCTACTTTGGTCAAAATTACTTTTTTTTTATTTTTTTTTTTTTTTTTTAAATTTGATGATTCAAAGGGGGAGGAGGACAGCAAGTACGGTGTGTGTGTATGTATAAATTTGTATATTTCTTCTGCCTTTCACAGCACACACTGATTCACTCAGAAAAGTTGCTATAACTTTCAAAGTGTCTTTCCTACCAAAAAAAAAAAAAAAGAAAAAGGCTGCCTCAAACTTTTTTAGACCAGTATGTTATATATAATATAAATATATATATTTAATTTATATTACATATATTATATATATAAAAATTTATATTTATATATTTATATGTATTATAAATTAACATAGCTCTGTCACAGATTAACGCTGAATACTTGTCCCCTAAGTTTATAAAAAATAAAATTTTTAAATGACATTTGTAAGCCACACAACTGAATAAGTAATTTCTACAACAAATCTCAAATGCTTTTGAAAGTGCACTGTTCTCCATGCCATGATCCAAGAGAATGATCTAGTCCCACCATGAAGAACCTGACAAAACTGCATTCCAAGAGTATTTTTAAAAATTTTTACCATGTATTGTACTACTTTATGAATCCATATCCAAATTTTACAGCTTGAAAAGATAATTTTGCATTCAAAGACACAAAATATCAGTGAGCTTCAAATTACATTCTACAAAGGTCAGACTCTTTCCTCTGGAAATGTGGAAAGATGGGACACGGCACAAAATATTTTATAACAGAAAGAAACTAACAAAAACAGGTATTTCTTCAACTGAAACACATTTTCATTTCAAAAACTGGTTTCATAGTTTGAGACAATCTTCCTGAAGTTTGTTAAAGAATTTCTCTTTAACAGACTATACAGAAGTCATTTAGTGCACCGATACTTTCACCACAATTTAGTAAATTATTTTTCAGGGTTCAACAGCCCAGACACAGATTTCCACATAGCAGGCAGTGGATCCAAAGTGTCCAAGTTAAAACTGCTCTGGAAGGGGTACATTTTCCACCACAATCTTGGAAAGAATCCTCAGCAACCCAACACTGACAAGCAGCCCTTCAACACCATGAAAGATGATCACTGTTAAAAACAGGAAAGACTACAGTGTTCTAACTGCATGTGGTTTTTTTAACAGCCTTTCTTGAGTTATCACCACATGTTCTCATTCCATTTCATGCTTTCATGGTATTACTACCATACATCAAAATTAGGAGAAAAAAATTCCCTCAACACAGGACATAAAATGCTTTGGACTTTTGATGAAGACTCTAAAAGAGACAAAACAAAATCATATCTTAACTAAAACTGAGCACTTGACAGCCAGAAACTTTTCATACTTAAACTTGTCACAGTGAAGAAACAGAAGGAGTACATCCAAGTGTAATTAGAGCATTACAAAAACAAACTGTGAAAGGCACAAGCAAAAGAAGGCATTAATAGTTGTGTAAGGTAACTCCAGCAGACAGGCTGCAGAAATCAGTTTCATAGGGATGGGTGAAAGTTAACTTGAGCTGTGCCTGAGACAATAAGAGAACAAAATTTTATATTCTTGTAAGAATTTGGTATTTTCTGTTTTTGTGTGATATTAGCTAAACACAACAGAACCAAGAGACACCAAAACAAGACAGGGGGATAAGGTCACATCTCCATTCGCTGTAAACAACGCACAAAAAGCATAGCAAGAGGCATTCTTTCCATGCAGACAGTGTGAAAAAGAGAATACTTTCTCTTATTTGTCTAATACAATTTCGCACATACACCATACAGCTTCTCAGTGCTCTGACTGAAAATTAAGCAGTGAAGTTTACTCATTAAACACCTGTGGTTTTCCACTCACAAGGTCCTTAATGCACTATGCAAAGTTTCATGAAAATTTCAATTCCAAGGGAAGATATTTTTGTTCTTCATTTACAGTAAATTACAGGAACGGTCTGTTCCTTTAATCCTTATCCTTCAAATAAATAAATGAGCAGCTTTGATTAATTAGCAAATACTAAGTGTTTGTTATTAATGATCATTCTCTTGACATTGTCCTGGATTATGTCAACAGTTTATTAGAGCAAAAAATAATGAAAGTCATGATTAATAGTTGTGTTTATTATAGTACATTCTAATTAGTCCACAGATAACGTGCTCCACTGATATAGCTGCTTATATAAATATAGCATAAGAGAAAGATGTATAACATAAATAAATCGAAGAATGCAATTGCAGGAGTCATTATAGCTCCACAATATTTCAGGAATGCTCTATTTAGCAAGGATTGCCCAGCTGGAAAAACAACAAAAGAAGAAAGGCTGACTACTTCAGAGGAAAAGAGAGGAAGGAGGAGAGAAACATGTTTTCAAGTAGGACTCAAGAACAGTCAGGCAAAGGACAGGAAGGAGAAACAGCTGCAAGAAGCAGAAAAACTTTACACAGCAGAAGTGTCCAAAACCTACTGATTGCTTTATCTTCTAACTGATGCCTACAACCAATTCACTCACTATCATCTGATGAATTCCCCTGGTTTCTATGCCAAATATTGTGAGGTTTGGGGGCTGGAAGTGAGTTTTCAAAAAAAAGTCCACATGAGATTTAAGCATGCCGGAGGGAAGATATTACACGTGGCTCATTTTGTTAGTCATTCCTGAGATAGGGAAAAAGTAGCTTTGGCTTGATTCCCCTTTGCCCACTTTGTTGTGTGCAAAAACACATTCTAGCTTAGGCTGACAGCTGACTTGCTAGAGACCAAAGACAGGCTTCAGGTTACCCACAGGCACAGATAACACCGCTACTCAGAGAGCTGGCTGAACATCTTTTGCTGAAAAATTTATTACACAGAAAATGGCTTCTCCGCCAATTTTACAGTGAAAAAAATGTCTTTCAACAAGCCTCTAAAAAGATAATTTTATATCACTGATTATCCAGTGGAAAAAAAAGGTATTTTATCTCTTTTCGTATAAATCTCCATTTTCCAATATCGCTGAAAAAATGTAGCTTCTGAGCAACATGAGTAAAGGCATGGAAGATGTTCTCCTGAGCAATGGTCCATTGAAAAATGAAAAAGTAGATGAGTTCACCACTCTATCAAATAAGAAACCCTCTCCTTCTGCCTGAGAGAAATTGAGCAGTCATAGTCATTTGCCAGCTTTCAGAAAACAGTTCGTTTCTGTTACTTGAAATTAGATTATTAAGTGTTTCTGTCCCGAATCATCACTGCGGGGACCAAACTCCATGTACTTCAGCTTCAAGGCTTTGTGTAACAGCTACTTTTCCTTTAAAACCAGCAAACTAAAAATATTTGTTTGGTCACACATTTCTAGGATCAGAAACTTTACTTCAAAATCCTTTTATAAAAATTGCTATGTACTTCTTTTTATACTCCAGCCATTATTTTTTTTATCACTGAAATGCTTGGGAATTGAAGCTTCTTGCCTGGGATAGGTAGCAGAGAGGAAATCTTGCTCTCTCCCAAGCCTTTGGGGCCAGGTATGCCTGACAACATGATGTTTGCCAAGCAAACATCGAGTCTTATTTAGGCAGAGTTTTTGCTCTAAACTTCAGGACTCTCGATCACATGCTTTAACTTTAAATATTTCAGAGGAGTTGGGGAGATTACTGGAAGTATATTTTTTCCTGATAACTCATGACCAGCACAGGAGTCAAAGCAGGAATAAGGTGGTGTATCAGATAAAGATATGCTGTGTACTCTTAGGAAATGGGTTTAGGTTTTTCAGTAAGTAATTTAGCTTTCAGCTAAATAATATATAAGGAAAAATGACTCTAAGCTAAGTATCTTATTAAATCTAAAAGTCTTTGGATGAGTCATTTATATGCAGTGAATTAGGTCAAACAAGTTATTTTTTAATTTTATTTTTTTATTTTTATTACTACTTTTGAAGGAAACTGTAAGGCCTTCATATTGTGTGCCTGCTAATAATTACCATTAATGTGATTAAATTCATGTTTAATGCTTATCTAAATTAGCTCATTAGCTTATATGGATGTTTCAAAACCTCCAAAGACTGAAAATAATTCAGTTTCCATTATAGTCCTGATACTGATCTCACTGACTGTGGCTACCATGCTCATTACTCTCTGTGTACATGGCACTGTATGGAATATGGCTTGTTTCAAGCCAATTATTATGCAAATCCCAAGACCTTGCTTGTCACTCCCCAGTGACAACGAAACCTTGTTTGGCTTAAATAATCATTTGGGAGCCATTTACACTGTGAACGAATATTACAGATATTTTATAGCAAGGAACTATATTTTCTTTCATCAGATAGTAACAGGAAACCGTAAACATCAATCAGAAGAATGATTTGTTTCCCTGGAAATAAATTCTGATGCCTCAATACCTTTTTCTTGACTATGTGGTACCAGATGAAAATAACAGACTTCTCCAGGTTAGTCTTGTTTATCCTTCCTATTTTTCTTACACTGAGAAACTTCTTACCATGGACTGATTTCAGTGGTATTAACTTGCCTCAACTTTGTTGCCTTCCTTCCCCCTAAAGAGAGTATAAGAAAATACTAAGAGAGTAATATTTTCAGAATCAATATCTCTAAAAAATAAACTGATAAAACAACTTACATCTTGTAAAACCATAACAGATGCATAGTTTAGTTATATACCAGTATCATATAAAACTTTTTTTACGAAGATGTGTCAATACACACATATATAACTTTAAAATTTTTACAGGTATACAAAATGTATTGATTTTATTTTCTCCATTTCTTTTAACATACCAACTAGTTTTTTCATTTTGCCTGACTTTTTGAAGATCTGAATTTTATTCTCACCTTTTGTGGGACAAAAGTTTAATCTGTGCATGAAATCTAGTCTTCAAATCCAGACCAAAAACTTTTTACGTTTTCTTTAGAGCAATTATTTAAACCATAGATTATGATCATACACTATTTATCAAAATGCTATAATTTTGTTTTTACATAAAACACATTGCAATTTCATTTCTTGGAATTTACTGTATAAACAACAACAAAAAAAAAGCAACAACTTCACAGCACTCATTAAAACTACAAATTGAGGTATAACTAAGTGGATTCCTGCTAGCAAAGCAAAGAAACAAATTGATAGAGGGAAGTTTTTTTCTCTAACTTCTGCATGGTGAGGGAAAAACTAACCGTATTAATAGTGCTCCATTAAAATATCTAGCTGTATAAAACTGCCGTCATTCAGACCTGCTGACACAGGAGTTTGTTATTAGAAAAGCCTCTAAACTTTTATTTGCTCATTATCCTCTCTAGTCATTGCTACTCCTTTCATGAACAAATTTAGTAGCCAGTTCTGAAATCTATATTGAAGTAAAAAGAATTGCTAAATCTCTTTCTCTTTACTATCAATGGTTCTCATATTTCAGTGTTTTTTTTCTTCAGAATAGCTATTGTGTGTTGCATTTATTCAATAGCCTGAATCATTTCAGAGCCAAAATACAAAACCAAAAAAGAATGTAGTCAGGCAGAACAGATTCTGTTGTCTAGTAACCATTATCCTTCCAGCCATTACAATTCAAACGTGATCCACATAACCATGGGAAGAAAAAAAAAAATAAAAATCTGTCAAAATTACAGTCAAATTTGTTTTCAGTATCTGTAAATTTCAAATCCAGGGCCATTCCCTGTCTATGAGAAACCTCTTTTCCAAGTGGGCATCAAAACCAAGGCTTCCTATCCTCTATCCTTGCTGTGGAGGTCACTGGCACTTGAGGTAACTGGGAATTACTCACCTTTGCCAATCAGGAGCAGCCTCTTAAGCTTCTTTGAAACACTTCAGTTTAGATGCAGTGACTATTTCAAGAATTAGTGGAATTCATATCAGTATCTTCTTCTGTCTCCCTGTAATATGAAATTTTATAAAATGGAAAGACTGGAAATTTGTGGTGCTTCCCTGGAGAAGATAGAAATTATCTTTCTCAGGAAAACATTCTCAAGCAGTACAGCATTCATGGAACCTAAACCTCTCCCCGAGGAAAAAAGGCCATCTATTTTTTTTCCAGGTTCAATTTTCACTGCAGTCATAACTTGCTTATGCCCTCTTTTTGCTATTTGTACAAAGTAATCTTTTATAAATTAGAAATACCCTATATATGTTATCCTTCAAATAAATTATTCCAAGCCGTTCCATTTGTATGTTTATGCACCCAGGAAAACACATAAATAAAAATAATGTATTCTACAGAGGATGTAAAGTATATTGGTCTCACTCAAGCTTGCATTTGTATTTGGACGGAGTCGTACAATCACAGAATAGTTTGGATTGGAAGGGACCTTTAAAGGTCATAACATCCAACCCCTCTGCAACGAGCAGGGACAGTTGCTCAGAGCCCCATCCATCCTGAACTTGAATGTTTCCAGGGATGAGGCATTTACCATCTCTTTGGGTAACCTGTGCCACTTTTCTCACCTTCACTGTAAAAAATTTCTTCTTTATATAAAGTTTAAATCAACCCTCTATCACTTCAAAAAATTACATCTTGTCCTATTGCAAGAGGCCCTGCTAAAAAGTCTGTTCCCAAATTTCTTATAAGTCCCCTTCAAGCACTGAAAGGTCCCTGTGAGGTATCCCCAGAGCCTTTTCTTCTCCAGGCTGGACAACCCCAGCTCCCTCAGCCTTTCTTCCTAGGGGAGGTGCTCCAGGCCTCTGATTATCCTTCTGGCTCTCCTCCAGACTCATTCCAACAGGTCCTCGTCCTAGAGATTATCCATCAGAAAATACTAACAAAGTGTTTTGTAGGTTGAAGAAAAATTTCAGCTACAACCAGATACCTAATTTTTCATGAATATACCATGGCACTTTTTAGAAAGAATTGTTTGGATTCTCCTTGGCTAATGAACTTATGTCCTGGTGCCTGGGAAACTTCCTTGGCCTATGTGAGGGGAGGAAGTTGGTTGTTACATGTGCTGGAAAGTCTGCTTGGATTGAGTGTGGCATACAGAGATGCTCAGTACACATTGTGAAATACCAAAGAGGTGCATGGAGGCACAAGTTGGTATTATAACAGAGAAAATATTTCAATTCATTTGGGGAAGTTGACACCAAAAAAAATTATATTTCTGTTCATTTGAAGTGCCTTTTTCCCCTCAAGAACTATATAAATTATATATTAAGAATTTCATAAATATTATTAACACAGTTTCAAGAAATCTTTCAATTTTTGTGATAAATATGAATCTTAATTTATTGTCTTCGCTGAAAGCAATGCACCTATTGAAAAACTAGTTTCTAGATAGATTATAATTTCACTATTCAAAAACCTCAATGATTTTTACCTTTAAAGATAAATACTTCTTCCAGAAAGATCTTAATAAATTTTCTGAAAATTATTCTTTTTATACTCTGGTAATAAAAAACGAGTTAGCTTGACTTATTTCCTTATTTCTAAAATACTATATTTCTATTGCCAGAACAGGATTGTAAGGAGATATATTTTAGAGGCTGACTCCTCTAGTTAGTTTTCAATTCCATCAGCGTTCATGTAAGGACCATTTGTACTGAGCTGCCAGAGAACACATCAAAGAACATTTCCTGCTGTTACCAGCAAGAATATTTATCCTATCACCTTACTGAAGCCTGGAGTTTACCTTTTGAATGGAATATCTTGTTTTCACTTCTAAAGCTTAATCACCTGCTATCCATTTTTGCTACAAAATGAGACCTTAGGTTCACATTTCACTAATGAATATGCATTACTTCATAGAAACTTTTTTTTCTAACCATGTACTGTAAGTGAATACACTTTAATTGCAGTGAAAGGTTTAAATTATTTTTAACTTTGTCTGAAAATAATATTTTTCATTTGCTATTTTTTTTTAATCAGTCAGAACACCAATATATTAAACATTAAGTAGTTTCCTATTTTATTCCAGGAGACAATTATATGTTTAATGCAAATAAGCAGATTTGCAGAGGAAACATGATTTTTTTTATCTAAACCACAGGCAAGCAAATGTTAAGAGTTGAATCGTATATGAAAGAATATGTAGAACATATAAACATGTAAGAACACCTTAATTTTGGATCCTTATACAGGTGTAATACATACATTTTCCTAAACATCATATGAAAGTTAGGAAAAATGTTTATGCCTTTATGTGAAAAGGGGTTTGGTACAGCTGACAAAATCATTAAGAAAGATGTTTGCACTGTTATTTCCACTTCTGCAACTATGACTGTAAAAGAAAACAAGAGAATTCAGAAATGTCACGCCATATCTGTGTGGCTGGTGGCTATTTGGCTCTGGTCTGGCATGTATTAACAGGTCCCAAAGACATGCAGCGATTCATTTGAAATTCAAAATGTCTGCAGAACAGCACCACTCTGTAGGAAATACAATCTGCTATAATAAAGTATTATTCAATAATGACTTTGATAGTTTAGGACTGTTGATTAATGAGCCCTCTGTATAATAAAAAAAAGAAAAAAAAGTCAAATTTTGGTCATTATTCATTTACAGGAACTGTAAGAGACTGTGTGTGTGACTATATCACCTTCTTCTACAGGGAGAGGAATTGATGTTTTCATTTACTCATCACCAAGGTAGGGCATCTACCAGCAATTCTGATATCTCAGTACAACACATTTGTGTATCTAAATGAACAACACCCTGCACAACAAGCATACCCAAAGACAGATGTACCAAGAAGAAAAATAAAAAAAGGAAGCCAGTCTACTGTGGTAACTTTAGAAGGGATCATTTAATCTGTTTCAGCTCTTAGGATCTCACTATTTTGCCAGTACATGAGGAGGTTTTCTCTTTGATTTTCACAATAAGTAACAGGATCAGCAGCTGAGAAAGGAACACCTGCTAGATTGTTCTGTGCACTCCAGAAAGTTCAAAATATATGCACAGATAAAAGACTACAGGCAAGCTCTGTCTAGCAATGTATCTGAAGTACAGATACAAGCATTTTCCTTTCCATCTGTAGAAGAGAAAGTACCACAATCTTACGGTGCACTTTATATGTTATCCTGCCACGAAGAGGCAACCTGCTGGGAATAATTGGAAATGCATAGGAAAGCTGCCTCAGACTCGTAGCACTGCTGAGCCTTGTCATCCTAATGCCAGCAAATGTGGAGCTGCTACTGGCAATCCTCCACACTTAGCAAAAAAAAAAAAAAAAAAAAAAAAAAAGATACCCTTTGGATGCTGACAGTGTGATATGAAACAGAATAACAGAAACAAGCCATACACTTCTGCCACTTGCTTCAAACTTACCAGGTTGTTACTTTCTTCACAAGCAATATCACTTTACCTAGCAGAAACACCATAAGTGGGATAAAAAAGAAACAACACTATATTTACTGGGGTTTTCTTAAGTTGTCTGCATCTCCAAGGCATTTGAGAAATAATTATCCTAATGGAAAATAGAATAGCAGCCTCATTTGCAAAAGTCGCATTTTGTGAAACGCTCTGCAGCCCTTTGGGTGATAAGAGAGAAAGTGGTTGTTGGATTTGGATGGGAGCTATCAGAAGAAAAACAGGATTGGCAGCTGGTGTGAAAAGATGGGAGAAAAGATCCATGGATTTGGTAAATACAGGAAATTAGGAGGGGAAAAAAAGTAGTAATTGAGCAAGCATAAGATGACGTTCGTGTATGAAATTTCCGACAATACTTGAACAAGGGGGAATAAAAGGGGAGGAAAGAAGGGGGGGAATAAAAAAGAGAGGTCTATCAAGACAAGGACACTATGTGCAAAAATCCTGGAACAAGGACTGAGATGAACCTTAGAGGGAAGAATGTAAGCTGAAGAGCACAAGGGACCTTCTGATTTGCTCCTATAAACATGGGGCTGCAGAAGCCAGCAAAGAAGTGGTGGAAACAGAAGGTGGCTGGAGTAGGCAGAGACAACAAGTTTCATTTAGCAAGGGCAACAGAAATAGGTGGCCACAACAGCATAGCCCATTCAAGTCCTTGGAATGAAATCCTGAACTTCCCACACTGGTCTAAATTGCCACACTCAGGATTTCTTTCTAATTCCTATGTTCATGTGCGTAATCCAGATGCACCCCAGCCAGTCACTGGACCAAAGTGGCATGTAGAAGAAAACCAATGTGTATGGTTATGGCAGAATCCCCAGGATGCACAACACAGTCAAAAAGGGGCAGCACAAGGATTGCTACCATGGGGTACATCGAAGAGAGCAGCAGCCTGACCTCAGCTTCCTGGCACGGAGAGTCTGAATAATACAGGATCCTGTATAGTACAGAACTGGTGTACTCAAGAAAGAAAAGTTACATAAAAGGGAAGAGGAGTGTAAAAATTATGAACACACCTAAGCCTGCAATTTTCTATGCAGCACATTTTAGCTTTATTACAAGATTTAAAGTGTGCAACTACCAGAACATGGGCTTAAAATGCTTCAAAGGGATGCTTACTGTAGCATTTGCCTAAAGCTATCAGCAAATATTTATGAAATGCACCAGCTGAGTATGTCCAAGCATACCAGTAACAGTTTGTACACAAAAATGGTGAGCTGCTACTCTTATTAGTTATCCTGTTAGGGCCGGTAGCAAACATCCATATAATGGCTTTAGTATGTTCCAGCTGTGCAGGTGAAAGATGAAATGTCACTTCTTTTTCATTTGCTTTTTTAAAAGACTCATGAAATTAAACCCTCTCCATAAAATTTAGGTGGTTTTTTTGTTTTGGTTTGGTTTTTTGGTGTTGTGGGTTTTTGGTTGGGTTTTTTTTTTTGTTGTTGTGGTTTTTTTTTGTTTGTTTTTTTTTTTTTTTTTTTTTTTTTTAAAAAAAGAAGTGTTGTGGTTGGACCCCAGCCAGTGACCAAGCACCACCCAGCCACTCGCTCAGAGTTGGTCTGGGGGAAAGAACGGAAAGAATAAAAGTGAGAACATTCATGGGCTGAGATAAAGCCAGTTTAAAAGGTAAGGCCAATGCTCAGCAATAACAAAAACATCTCTGTATTATCAACATTGTTTCCTGCACAAATCCAAAACACAGCCCCATCCCATATCACCCACTGTGAAGAAAACCACCCCAGCTAAAACCAGAGCTAAGTAGGAAAACCTAGACAGCAGCTCATCACATGCTTCACTAAAACACTAGATCTTTAAGTGATACTAAGCCAATATTAAAATATTTCGAAATACCAGCAATCTGCGTGGACATTTTCCATTATTCTGCATTAAAAAGATGGTGTGATTAGCATACACTAAACAGTGTGTACTTAATGGTTAAGACAAGTGTTAACTCATCATAATGATCCACCAGTTAGGAACAGACAATGAATGAAAACCAGGGAAAAGGGAAAAGGGAAAGGAAATGCATATCAATCTGAAGAAAAGCAAAAAAATCACAAAATACAGGGTGCTTAATCACAAGAGTGCTTACCTAAGCAAAGCATGTTTTTGCAAACACATTTTATGCAAATGCTATACATGTTTTAAACAAGAGGTGTTTTTTTTTTTGCTTGGGTTAGGAGTTTTTTTGGTTGGTTGGTTGTTTTTTGGTTGGTTGGGTTTTGTTGTTTTTTTGGTCATCTTTATCTTCCTCTCTTGCTATCAACAATGGGAATATTTTAGGCAAGAGAGATAGAGAAAAAGGAAAAAAAAGTAAAAGCCACTGCAAATTTTTAGGATTGGGGCATTTATGGTTGAAAGTCATATCTATGTATGTACACAAAGGGAAATGGATGAATATTTACCTCAGCCAGATTGATAGAGTGTCGTTTTGGAATTAGAGGATAATGCCACCTCCTCTCTAGTCACACATTCTTCTTCACAAGAACAATTCTAGCAAGAATTAATTTCAAGCACAGTGGGATGGGTCTCACACGGAAATTTATTTGTGTTCATATTTTCAGATCAGACACGAAAAAAAGCAGGTGCTTCTCACACCGGTATCAGAAGAATTAAAGGTGGCAAACAGACTTACTGCATAGAAAGTCTTAAGAAGTCTCCCTGTATTTCAGAAAGGAAAACACTGTAAATGAGAACAGTCCCCATTAGTCACTCATTCCCAAGCTACTTTCACGCGTGTAACTGGCCAGAGACCAGTCTACTGTAAGGTAAATGTATAAGAAGGTAAATGTACATGTACATTTACCTTCTCTACATATAAGGGTCCAGAAATCAGAATAGAGTTTTATACTGATTTTTTTTCACCTCTACTTGTTCTTCAGTCAAAATTGTACGACTTTATGAAAAGATAAAGACTTGCCCCCTTGTTGCCTCTCTCTCCAGCTTGTTTTATTTTGTTCTTCCGCTGAGAAACTTCTACTTGAACAAACTTCCCTCCTCTTTCTCACTATTGGTTACAACTTAACTGTGCCAGCCCTGTTAATTTGCCCAGCACAACTTCCTTCTTCAGCAATTGTTTATAATATCAGTTGCCTCTTTTTTTATTGTTTACTGTCTGGTTTGGGTTTTTTTGGTAAGTCATTTATTATAAGTACTTATGCTGTGTAAGAGGCAGAGCACTTGGTATCATGTAGACTCATTAAGATATACAAGAACCCCACAGACTCTTTCAGAATTTAGTTGCAGATATCTATAGTCTGAATCATCACAAAGTCTAATTTAAGCAAAGCAAAACCCAACAATATACAGAAGCAACAACTGTAATAACATATATCAGAAAGGGTGATCTTCCTTACTGCTATCAACAGATACAGTCAAATGTAATAAGTACCAAAATTAGCATGGAGTGAAAGACACTCTATTTTAAATAATGTTGAAGTATTACATTTTGATTCATGGTTCATTTTGTTTAATTTTAAAACCAGGATTTAAAGATGATTTACATTAGAGTTACCATAAAATTATTATATCATAAGTAACCCAAACATTTGTTTCTCAGAGTAATGTACTATCAATATCAAACATTTTGATATTCTTGACACATGGCATCTTAATATAAAAATATTTTTTTCTCACTTGACCACCAGCAAGGAGTTTTCCTCACATTTTACTTGCTTCTAATACATATTTAAATATCCTTCCCTTCACTTCTTATTTCACATCAGGGACCACCCGGGGTAGGAACAAGTGCCTACACGTCTCTCTGATTTCAGCTATTACAAAAAATATAGTATTTCACAGGTAAAAACCTCAACTGGATAGTTTTGTTCAATTTAAATCCACTTCCAGCTTTCCAGCTGGTGCAAATGGAATGCATCAAACCAAAGATTGCATTGAACGTGAGAACGGTCACAGTCATTACCCACAGCATTAAAAGACGTGCAGAACTGAAGAGCCACTGTCTAAAAATTACTTTTACTTCAGTCTTATGGTTTAAAAAGAATTTATAAGTTAAAGATGTTTACAGAGCAAATGTGTATAAGCTTTACTGCACGCTCTGAGTGAGACCAAGCACTGGAGTCATGAAGCCCAGTTCCCCAGTCAAAGTCAGCTCAATAAGTCAGGTCAGATTTTTATACTCTTCATCCTTTACAAGCCATAGGAGACTTGGGCTTTCCACTTTTCATGACACAACTAGGCTGGATATACCAAGTCTACTATTATTCTTTTCTCTCTAACTCTGCAGCCAGTGCTCTATAAATCATGTCAAAATGCTCCTTTTAAACTTAGAATCTTTTAAAGTATTTTCCCTAGGTGTCCATCCAGCTTCATGCAAAAAGGTTTTGAAATTTTTAGTCCCTTCTTTTCATGTGCCTAGTATTAATGTTTTTCAAGGTATAAGTTTCAGGAACCTGAGATTCAATCAAATGGTAGGTGAGAATGATTTTTCTCCTAGAGTGGAGAAGTAAAAAACAAACTGTTTTCCTATTCTTAGCAATCCGTCTTCAAATCATGTCTTCATTGAGAATTTTTGGGAGAGATAAAAAGGGAATGTTTCCTGTCTAAGAAAACCATTTTTGACAGAGGAGCATTCCAATTCCTTTACCTCCTATACAATCATTTTTAATACTCAGTAGTACAGTCATTTAGATCAGCAAGAATTGTTCCTGTACATAGTTCCCTTTATGTCATGAAAGTTTCTATGGTGCATAATCTAATAATATGACAAGAAATAGGAAATATTTCACCATAAGTATAATCAATAGAATTAACTACATTAGCCTGCTGTGAATACTTGTGACTGAAAGTATTCAAAACTGCTCATTCGAAAAAGAAAAGCTAATACATTTGAGGTGGAAATTGGCTAATACAAGACAGTATCACAAGTCTATAGAAACCCTCTGCCCCTGAAAATAGGGTGAGATAAGGAAAAAAAATTAATTGAATCACTCTTAACAATGGAGTTTAATGACTCAGGTTATCTACTCCATTTTCCCCTGGGTATTCACTTACTTCAAACCAGTTTTTTTCTATTCAGTAAGTGTTGAAGCATGACATAACTTCTAGTCTTTTCCTAACATTTCATTTTGTTATAAGAAGTCAGAGTGGATACTTATTAAAGATTCCCATCCATTTATTTGCAAAGATACAGGCTTCATCAAGTTGTTCGTACAGAAAAAAAAATGAATTATAATCTTATATTTTGCTGATTGGTGAGTTTTTGCTTTACATTTTCTGCACCTACATTTATGAAACTTTTAAAAAATGTATTTTTCTAATTAATAATTTTATATTATTATATTATTATATTAATTTCTTTATCAATTATTAATAACATTCTGAAGCTCCTTTGCTCCGGACACTGTAAATAACTTAACCCTTTTCAGAAGAATATAAAAGTTGATTGTATGGTTTCACACCTTCAAAGTTATTTGACCAGAATGAAAAGAAACCTAAATTTGAAAGAATTTTTTTACACTATATTTGAAAAAAATGCAGTCAAAACTAGCTTTACTTCTTACCAGTGACTGACTTTTCTACTAAATAGGCTTCTGATTTCACTGTGTCATTAAAGCAGAATATTCACAGGTGTAAAGAACAATTGTTTACAGAAATAACCTGCTTTTAATTCCTTACACAAGTCCAGTCTTGTCTGTTAACCACAGGATTAACTTTGGCCCATGATGCCCATAGGTATTCAGATTAATAATTCAAAGACTTGGTTTTCTTTATCGTTCACTGGTAAAGAAGAAAATCAGTGTAGAGATAGAATTTGAATACCAAGAATAAAGAAAAAAAGAAGAGTTGGTGATGATCACAACAGGTAAACAGTACTGTGTTGGAAAGAATAATACACATTTGAAATTTTCAAAAATTATAAGCACAAATGACACACAGAAGCAGAAGGATTATCAGAATACATTATTGGTTGAGAAAGACTATGACAGTTTCTGGTTTGTGCAAGTAAGCTTTTTTTTTTTTTTTTAAATCATTTTAGTGACAGCTACAGGTGCATTGGAGGGCAGCTGCTGTCTTCCAAGGATGTTCTTTGATAGTTGTGCTTTTAATAGTGGTTAAAAAGATAGGTCAGTGTACTTATAAACAGGAAATTTTATCAGTGGCCCAAGATATTTTCTTCTTATGTTTTCCCACTTACCTTTGCTTTACCATGAGTAAAATGTGCATGCAGAAATTGTGATACCCAGCATAGCAAGAAGGTACAACTGAGAAGATGACACACCACCAATCATTATTGTGTTATGACCTAAATACATTATCTTTAAAAAAATATCCTTATGAATATAAGTAGAGTAATTTAAAAGCAGTTAGCCAAACATTTCATTTTCAAAATGCCTCTCAATAGCAAAAGTTTCATTCTCTATTATAATTCTCAGTCTACTTTATTATCCCAAGACAGAGACCATATAATTAAATTAACTGTGACTTTGCAACTAATTTTCAGATTTTAAAAAACCATATGCTACCTTTCATGGGACATTTAAGCTGTTCATTCATTAAAAACTTTGACCCCACAAGTATTTTCCTCAGTTCAATTAAAAATCTATTAGAATACTCGTCCATGCATCAGTGTCATGTAATCATCACCACTCAACACAAGCCAAACACAGTGAGTGAGAACTGAGCAAACCTTAGTGTTAATTTCAATAACATAGGACAAAGTTTTTATAATGAACATTTTTCTTCTCCAATTTCAAATGTTTATTGTTATTTTCATCTTTCTGAGCACATACCTGTTCCGAACCCCCATTGGTGAGCACCCAAGCTTAACAAGCCTTTAAGAAAGCACAGATCAAATGTTTGGAGCCAGACATTATGTTGGACTACAGAGAAAACATGGGTAAATCCCCTATATGTGTTTACTTCATCACTTTAATTTCGTCCCTGTTTTAATCTTATTTGCCAATTTCAAACTGTCCAGAGGCTGCTATACCAAGTCTGATACTCTCTTTCCGTGTCTTCTTCCATCTCATACTGTGCAAGAATTACACATATTTGTTCTCATGTTACTAAAAGATAAATGTGGGTTTGTGAAGCAGTCTTCTCCTTATTCAAGATACATGTCAATATTAACAATAAAACTACTGAAACCCCCACTGTTTTCAAGTATATCTTATCTACAAACATTGTGGTAGCACAATATTGCATAGTCACTTCATTTTGAAGAGATTAAACCAGCCTGTCCAGAGATTAAGGACAGGAACCCATCAAGGAGTGTAATATTTGCCAAATAGGTGTACATTGTGCCTCACAGTGCCAGACTTCTGCAGATGCAGGGCAAGGAGAGTTGTGTACACATAATGGGGACAGAAAGGACCTCCAGCCTCCAGATCAGGACAAATGAAGTCTCCACTTCCCCATGTACCTGCAGGAGACAGAAAAGAGACCAGCGTTTATGGGAGATGCAGTGTGGGAGACTGGGAAGCCTTGACCTTTTCTTTCTTTCCTCCTGCACCGTCATATTTTGAGTTATTTCTTCCCTCTTGTTGTGGCATATCATTATCAATCCTCACTGATAATTTATGATTAGTTTTATGATAACCTTTCTCATTCCTCCTCCTCACTTGTCTTTACTGCTTTTCGATACTTCCTTATTCACGCAGAGAGCAAGTTCTGAGGATCAGGATCGTTACCATCCTCCTTCCCTTCAAAAGAAATTCCATTGTGCTGCTGCACACAAGTTTCAGATTCAATATTGCCTTTTTTGCCTCTATTTTATTTACACTTCAGGGGTCAAAAGGGGTTAACAGCCTTGAAGCTTCTCTCTTTTTATGTGCAACATCTCAAAACTCACCCAGCAAAACAAGGACAAGGGTTTACATAATGACAGAGTATAAAATTTTTATATCTCAGACTTAATTACATGCAAGAAAAAAAAAAAATCAATTCCTTCAATCTATTGTAAACCTACTACCCAGATTTACATTTAGACAGTGAATGTTATTCAAGGTAAACCACACCATACCTGATATCTGTGATTCTAATCTAAGTGACATTTGGGGTATGTAAATTATTAGAGCACATGGAAAGGGATTTAAGTGGTCTGTATACTTAACAAAAAACACTGCTTAAAATGTTTCAAAAATATTTAAGAGTGATCAGCCATAGCAATTTCCAGAAATACTACTCAATTAATTTTATGATTATTTTAATGAATATGAAATTTAAAACATTTGCTTAGATTCCAGTCGCTCTACTGCTAGATTGAATGAGATAGTTCTTTACAGTCATTTTCTGTTCACTTCTCTGCAATAAATTTCAGTGGATTAATCTGAAATAAGATGTTTCTACTGATTTAAAAGGTAACAGGAAACCTGCTTCAAAGACAAGGTGCAGCACACTGCAGTATTGGTTAGTTCTTCATAATAGCTATAAAAAATGTCCATTTCTAAGGGTACTATAATATAAGAAAGCAGAATAAGGAAAAGGAAGGCTCTCTCTTCACCGATTTTATCCTAGAGAACTCCCTAGAAATACAGTAATTTCAAAATTGAGTTGAACATTACTAGAAAACTAATAAAAATAACTGCAGAAGATTCAACATCAGGTATACGGTTGAATGGATACTTCTTTATGCTTGAAGTTGCACCATTTTGTAGCCCATGTGAAAAGAGACTACAGAAAAAAAAAGACATTTTTCATTAGGCATTTTCTCTTATTTTCAACCATATACATTTGAGAGTGCATAGAAAAGGTAAAGTTCAGCCAAGAAAATAAAATCAAGCAGATACAGGGAATACCTGAAGAATACAGAGCTCCCTACAAAGCAAATGGATGGTAATATTTTTCTAGAGATGCTCTCCATAAGGTGTTTTTTTTTTCCTGCTGTATGTAAATATTTATGAAGAGACTCATGATAATTGAGCATCAGACTGAAAAGACAAATTTTAGTAAATGAGATTGATAACAACATCAGGTGAAATAATGTCTAACACATGGAAAACTTGAACTCAAATTTTCTTCACTTAGCACATGGCAAAAACCAACCAAACAAAAAGCCATAATTTGGCCAAATAAGAAGCATAATACATTGACTAACTTTGTTTTCAATACGGGATATAATGTACATATGAAGCATAACTGCACCTTTTTTGTATTACATAGAATTTATATTTAGTACAGTAGTGCAATTTAGTGGTTTAAAACTAAAATACTCAGAGGGAGAAAAAAAAACAACAAAAAAACAAACAAAACCCACACAAAGTTATTCTAACATCATCACATATTAACTCTTACTTCCCTACAAAAGTTGTAAAATTGTAGTTTCTACTAGCAGCCAGACTCCTGTTTTGTCCCAAGGGGAAAAAAAAACCCTAGTTTTAATTGTCTGCTAAAATCTTTCATGATTTTTGCTCTAAGTAATGGTATTGGCAATGTCCAGAATCATGAAAGGTACCATGATTTCTGTAAATTGTGTATATAACATGAACCAAAGAATTGACAAGAGATAAATATTATAATCAATATATTCTAAAATATATTATTGAGATAAACAGACTATTATTTAGGGAGATAGTTGATAAACATTTCAATAGAAGCTTCCTCATGAAATGTGCCTGAATTGAATATATAGAAAGTTCAACATAAAGTGTCAAATTTTGGTTTCACGTGTTCTGATTTCGTTAAAGAATATTTGTTTTGCTCCAATAATGTCTCTTCAAGAAAGAAGTGGGGTGTCCTTACAGCTGCCTTACAAAGGGTCATTCAGTGAAAATGTGATGTCTTTGAAAGGGTAAATCAAACACAGATGCAGAGCAAATTCTCTGGTATGAAAATTCTTACCATCGAATCGGTCACAGGTAAATATTGAAAAGGAAAAAAAAATCAATAGAAAATAATTTGAGACCACAGGGTAGATGAATCTGAAATATTAGAAACAAAGGAAATATTAAAATAGATAAAGCAAAATTGGAAGGCGGGGAGAACAAAACCACATTTAGTTCTGGCAAATATCTGCAGCCAGGGAGGAGATATTGCCAGCTGGCTATCAGCTGTAAATGGAAATATGTTCTAACAACTGTTCTGGGTGGTTTCACAGTGAAACAGTTTCTTCTGTCTTCTAAAATGGTGCCTATCTTGGGTAGAACCATATGTACAGATCCACAAAAATCTTACCATTTTAGGGAAAACTTACATTTTAGGAATGCTGGATAAAATGAAGAAAGAGTCATGAATTCATGAAAGTACAGGCAACCAGTGAAAATGGTGTGCTTACAGCAAACTTACCAGCTCTCACTGGAAAGGATTCTGTGGAGATTCCAAAGTTTCCCACAGAATTTTACTAGAATAATATACAACATGACGAGCCAGTTTCTAAACCTAAGCACATATGATGTGGACAAGGACAACTCTACTGTTTTCAACATGATTTCCAGCTAGGATTGTGTTCAAGAAAAAAGAAGATTTCTTACCATTTTCAAGCAGGGTACATTCTTGCAAAAAAACCCCCAGGAGAACAAAAGTTTGACGCTACTGAAGAATAAAAGCATACATGAATAATTACCGGATTATGTACAATTTTGCAAGTAGTTAACACTCCAGAATTGTTCATGGACTTTACCTTAAAATTGTATGTGGTACACTGCCCACAATTTCTTTTTTTAGGTAATTTATACATTTCTTAAAAGTTTTATTCAGAAGCACATTTTCAAAAGCATACAAACACCTATAACCACCCCATTTTCTGAAGTCCACTGAAAGTGTGTTATTTAAATTCTCTAATGAATTTGATATTTGTACTGCACTGCAGGATTGAGGTACCACAAAAAGCATTTGACTTGTTGATAAAGCATCTTTGAACAATCAGTATTCAAAGATATTCACCAGTGCATATACCTTTTTATGACTGACAGACTCCTAAAAAGATATAAAAAACAAAAGTAAACACCTGCAGGATGATCACAGTTATTTCCACTTCTCAACTATTCTCAGATCTATTCATGGGCAACCTCCTACTATTATTCTCTACTTTCTTAAAGACACGTTGGGAATCACCACACTGAAGACCAGCAAGCTTCACTTTTTTTGTAGGATTTGAAGTCATCATGATGCTGGTGCACATAGGACAAAACTGTCTTTACTTTTTACAGGAATCTGGGCTTGATATTCAAGAGGGCTCAACTGGTTTGGCTTCAGGGAACGCAGCTCTTTGTAAACAGACTTGGCACATTGAATACTGAGCACTTAGGGAATTCTGGCCAATTTGCAAACGTTGAACACTTGCAAAGCTGCTTGTGCAAATTAAAAACAAATTCTGGTATAGAGGAAAGAGTTCACTGCTCCAGTTAAGGAAACAAGTTTTTTGTGTTCATGAATTGATAAAATGTTCCAACCATAGCATCTCAAGAAGTTCTATTTCTGTCTCGCCCTCAAATCTCTCTGCTTGTCATGTAGTTTCAGAAGCACCTTTGATATGAGCCATAGGACAATCTTAAGCAATTGTTGTTTCTTTTCCATAACACCTGCTTAAGCCTTATTAAATTGGAAGGGGAAAGCATAACAAAAGGAAAGAATATTGCTTGCTTCCTTGTCCAGTTATGGAATACACAGAAAAGCAGAATTGCTCAGATAAAAATAAAAAAGTTGCAAATGAATGACCTACTTACAACTTTCTTATCGTTTGCCCCAGCCCTTGATTACCTAAAGGGCTGAAGTAACACACTCTATTTTGCAACCGCCTCTGTAAAACACAAAGAGGGGAAAAAAGAGATATGTTTTGTTTTTCTTCTATTTTTCAAAATAAACGTTTTCCAGAGGTTACACAAAATGGAGGTATTAAGTTCTTGGATTTAACAGCAGTACAGTGGGTGGCTCTTCTGCAAGAAACTGCAAATGTTCTCTGTCTACTTTATAACACCCAGTTTTCAGAGCTGGCAGGAAGCAGAACGCGATGAAGGCAGCTATTAAAGTTTGACCTACTGCAAAGAAATAGAAAAGGCTGTAGATATTTGCAAGACAGCAAACTCCTCTCACAGTAAGACTGAAACAGTTTTCAGGTTGAGCTTCCACCTCAGCACAAATTTCATAGATTTGGAAAGTAATAGATGGTTAGAGACAAAGCTAACACAAATGGCTTTCTTCTGAATTCATACTTTTAATAAGGGTTGCACATACTTGCAAAATGTACAAGACACACTTAATTGCTAGAAATGCCCCAGCAGGACTAATGCTTTCCAAATGACCTGTAGTTCTGACACATCTCTGCAATGGAATAGTCTTGCTTTTCATTTCATTTTCCCCCACCCTACCCCTCAGCTGCTGACTCAGGAAGACATCACTACTTCAATTACATGCTGGAGATGCTTTCAAGCCTCATCCCTTTTCCTTCACAGAGGTGAGAATAAGGAAAAAAAACCTATTAAAAATGGAAGCTAAGGCTATTTTTTTTTTTTTTTCCTATAAGTTCAGGATGTTGGCCCTGGATATATTTATGTTTCAAGCCTTAGTCCGGACATCCCCTTCCCTCCCCACTCCCATGAGACACGTATTAGTTTGCTACATGCTTTGCTTGTGAGCAGGAAAGAAACTACCAGTTCTGCCACTGTGATATTATCCAAGGCATGTAAGATTTTTTTTTTTTTATATAGCATTCACCTAACTTATCTCCACTTCCCAGCCAGTCCAGGACACTATCAGCAACCCTCATAAGTCTCTTGTCTTAAAACAAAAATGTCTTTTTCCTCCACTTTGTCTGGGTTTTTTTTTTTTTTAATTCTTTCTTGGACCACTTCCCAGGCTCATGCATTCTCCCTGCATTGCTTCACTTAATTACTTATATTTGATGGCCACCTCTGCGAGCACTATTACTTATTGCCACTTGTGAACCGCTATAACGTAGGGTGTTTGTCACTTACAACCAAGGTCACAGCCAGCCCTGTTATCGTTTGCTTGCATTCCCTATCTGGTAATATTGATGATAGCATGGTATGAAGCATTTTCAGCTCACGCTGACCCCGTACCAACACAGGCCGCGTATTCACCTTACGTTCCTTCTGCTGAGTAAGCCTTTAGTTCTCAGCAGTGCAGTGCTGTAAATGTTAACTGTAAGTCATCTCGGTGAGCTGGGAAGCAGCATAAAAATTCAGTTGCTGCAGATTTTTTTTGTGGCTTGAAAGGTGACATTGGTCATTTCCCCCCCCCTCAAGCTCTCTCTGCTTACTGCTAATCTTTTCCATCTACTGGTTCTTGCAAGTGGGAGTAAAAATAAAGTGTCTCATCCTTTAATGACAAATATGACACAATCTTTTTTTTTTTTTTTTAATTTAAAAGGACATGGCTAGCACTTTTGCATTGTAGAGATGTACCTTTTTACCTTTTCAAGGTCCTGATTACCAGAATTCTACTTTGGTCTATCAATAATATTAAAACAGCTATACTAACAGTTCACAGTTAAAAGTTTGAGAGATTTGACTCCAGATGGACTTACATGCTCCCACCTGCTTTCATCCTATCCTGCTGCCGTGCTTTAGCAAGCCCTTATTAACCCTTGTATGAATTTTTTTTCTACATCCATCTGACTTGTACACTGCCCCTCTTCCTAAACCCCGGCATTCTCCAGCTGTCTGCTTGTTTCATACACAATCTCTTTCTCAAGAAGGATGATGGGTATATAAAGCTCCATACTCTTTGTGTTCCTTGATATTAGCAAGACAGCAAGCTGGATAAGATCATTCAGAATTTTTCTGAACAAAGGGAAAAAAAAAAAAAACAAACAGAAGTCAAACCTCATGGAAGCTGCAGACACCATTCAGCCCGTGGCATGCTGGCCAAGCAGATACCTTGTCTGGCTCTCAAGTACAGCACCCCTGTCAGTGCTGTTGGACTGACAGGGCTGTGGCACTGGGCCAGTCTCCAGGCTTCCACATGGCTCACTTTTCCCATCTGAAAACGGAAAAGACAACGACCCTGAATTCCTGCTTTGGATTCTCCCCTCCTTCTCCTGCCCCCATCAGCGTTTGGGAAAAAACACAAAGCAACAAATCACCCCCACGAAGCAGTTTCCATACAAAGTCGTAGCTCACGACCTGTGTTCTCAGATGACTTCCCTCTTCTTTAAGGTGTGAGATCTTTAAACCAGGAACGAATTTCAATTTGTTTCAAAAAACATTAGTCAAATAAAATATAAGAATCCACACTCTTCAGAAAAAAAAAGGTTTCAGGCTCTACAGATAGAGAAGGATTTTTCTATCTTTAATCAAGGCTACAGGAAAAATGTCAAGAGCAAAGACAGATATGAAATCAGGTTTTTCCAAATTGCAGTCTTATCCACAGGTCAGTAGGCTGTAAGTTTTATCTAAAAATTCAAGGCTTTTTATCCATATTCCAGCAGAGAATATGGCACAAAAAGTACAAAGTGAACTCAAATCAAGGGCATAGAGATTATTTAGGAAGGAATATTGAGAAGTTCACTAGTATAAACAGACAAAAATTATATTTACTGTGCCTACAGTGATTTAGAAAATCTCAATGTGCCTGAAGAACATTAGATAGACTTTAAAAAGTGCAACTGGAAATATATTATTAAAAGTCAGTTTAAAATTTAGTTGGCACAATGCCTTCCCCAAAATTCAATCATTGTTTAATTTACTAGTCCACTTAGTTTGAATAGAAGCTCAAAATCAAAGTTATCTATATTAAAAATAACATTTGCTCATTATTCTGATCACTACAGCCAGATATTATTGGATAATTTAATCTGTAATGGTAAAAAGTATTTATTTAATTAAGAAAGAAGGGAGAACAAAAAGACTAGAACAGATACATACTGGTGAGGAAGATAGTCCAGGAATTAATAAATAGACATTATTTAGACTGAAGTGGTTGCAGGTAAAGAGGATTTGGGCTCAGGCTCTGAAGAACACTGACTTGGGCAATGTGTACCCCTGTATCTATTCAGATTTTAAAAACAAAAGTAAAAAAATAAAAAAGAAAATCAGACCATGCAGCTGAAAAAATCAGTTAACTTTATAATTAGCAAACAGTTTGTAACAGATACAGCATACAGGCACAACTGTGCCATAAAGGAAATGGTCTTGAAAACCCTGGTCATTTTGTTGAGTCAAATCTCACTCTTTTAAATAACTTAAGAAAGTTATATTACTCCCTACTATGTTATCTCCTCCATATATAATCAAACAGACAAAAGGCATAGTTTAGAATAATTCAGGCTGATTTAGAGCAGACCTGTCAGCCCAGACAAAGTTCCAGCTATGGCAGCACAGTGACCAGTGTACTGAAGAAATACTATTGTACATAAAACAAAATGTCATGTTGGCAAACCTTATAATCAGGAAAAAAATAATACTTTACACCTACAAGGGAGAATACTAGCCACAAAATAACTTACAATAGCTTATAATAATAAGTAACTTATAATAATAGCTTATAATTCTAAAAATTAACTAATTTCTTTTTTCCAATAACTACTTCTAATTAAATACTACCTTTTTTTTTTTTTAAGCAACAATAATGTACCAAAATGTTGTCAGACATTAGGCAGAAAGCAGAAATAGAATGACAGAACTCAGCCCCAAAATTATATAGAACTGTATCTTTCTACAAAGCACAAGAAAAAATATTGGTTACATATTTGCCTAACTCTAGACAAGAGCTCATTAAAGTCTGACAACAAGCTTGATTTTAAACCCTTAACTGACCCCAGTCTTATTCACAAAAACATTTGGATTTAACATCTCAAATACCTAAAATGATCACAAGGATATATTAGTATATCTCCAATAAAACATTACTTTATCATCATCTGTGCTTAGAAAAGGCATATTCCAGTCACAAATTTCCTTTTATTAGATATTAAACATTCTATCAGTATGAAAATATTAAGAGTGACAAGAAGAATCCCATCAGTAAACATTTATAAAGTTGTTGTACATGGTTATTTGAAGGTCAACTTGTTAATATTAGGACTTTTTTTCTTCTTAGTTATCTTACTGTATTCTTTATTTCCTCAGCTGAGGTAAAAATGAAGGCATTCCCCCAAAACTCCTAGTGGTGAGTTTGAATGAATTCTAACACATTCTTAAGGTTAGGCTGAGCTTGCCCTTTTTGTAATTTGTTTTCTAATCTTGTCAATTATGCATGCATTCTATCCATATCTTCAACCACAGTCAAGCTTGCTTGGTTAAATAGAATTATTATTTAATGAACTTTTTTTACGTTTGATGCTTTATTTAATGAGACATGAGGTTATGAATTTACTCCTTGTTATTTCCCTCTTACAAGATGATATAAGCAGAATATAATTGACCAGATCCTTAACCAATATAAATTAGCTCCATTGAATCAAAACCATTTTACATCAACTACATCAAGAGTCTCAACATGAAAGAAATGTATCTAAAGCAAGATGACACATTTAATTAGCCATAGTACAATTGTATGTGTATTATCACATAAAATTAAGACCATTGCTCACTCAAGTAAAAGAAAAAAAATATCTAGAGATGGTGTTTTGCAGCATTAGACTTCATCCTATTCCTGATAAAGTAGTAGCTCCCATCAGCTAACTTGATGTATAGGCTGCTTCCCAAAGACATGGATGAGTCACTGTCTGGAACTCCTCCTTATAAAGAAAATCATCAACACTTGTAGAGAAAACCATCTCTATCAGAGTTTCCTTCCTCAAATTAAAGATAGCCAGCTTGGCAAATGCTCAGAGTTGGCTGCCAAAAGGTTTGACAGACTTAATAGGGCTACAAACTGAGTGCCGAAACAAAAATGGATTGGAAGATTACAGCAATCTCACTAACTAGAGTGGAACCAGACCCACCATACATTCTAGGAATAGATTACAGAAACCAAAAATCATTTAAAATAGATAGTTAGAGGTAGAACTATACACAATATAAATCCCAGGTATTTTTTTTAAATTCCTTGTAGGTCTTAATCTATCATTCCAGGAAAAAAGGAACACATCTTACGGTCTTGACCTTAAGCACCAAGAAGAACCTAAAGTGTTCCCGAAGATTCTGTTACAGCTTCTCTTCAGCTTTAAGAAGGTTTGAAGGCAAACAAAACATCATGAGAGCATTGTAACTTCAAGAAAATTCTCACTCCTGGTTAATACCTGTCCACAACTCCTGGCCCTTCACATTAATATCTTTCAGACCACATGAAGGCAAACTGTTGTCAAGCTCTTCTATTCTCACCTGTTTAGCAACTACAGTAAATCCATTTCCTTTGGTTTTGTTGATACTGTTAGTTTTTTCCCCACTGAAACTAAAAGTGGGACTTGCTATTTCTGCTGCAAAATACCACTGTCAGCAATATCTGTAACTATCTCCAGGAAAGTTAGTTTAATGTCTATCTTGGTTTTCTTCAAATGGTTGCTACTCCTCCAGATGGCCTGATGTTTGTTTGCACTTACTATGTAAAACTTGTTAATTAAACATAGAGAAAAAATATTAAACCACACGATTATAGACCTTGTGGCCCTTATTATTCTACTCTGTGAATACTGGACTTCTGCTCAATTATAATGATGATGCCCTACTGGCAGTGTAAAGCCCTGACCTTACTGTAGAGAAAACAGTTCATAACCCTTTGCTTCCATGATTAGGATGTTCATCTTACTGAGAGAGGAAGACTGTAATTGCAACCCTACTCCAAGGACTGGCTTATGTACTTTAGCTAATATGTAATCACACAGAAAGTAGATTACCAGCATTTCCATCACCTCAATTTCTGCTGCTGCCTGAGAGGTGTGTTTTGGCCTGAGCTGAGAGTTTTGCATGGACAAGAGGTGTGCTGGCCTGGAGAAGAAAATTTCTCAGTGTCCAAGTGGCTTTGGCCCCACAGCTCTCACTGCACTTGAGCCCTGGGCACCCCTAGGAAGTGCTGTAGGAACCAGGAGAGGCTGCTCCTCCCAGAGCCACTGCCACCTTCACCCTCCTTGTCAGCAGGCCAGCAGAGCCCATTTTCTCTTCATTTTTCCTTCTCACACAGAGCTGTTCTGTCCCCTGGCCCTTATTCATGAAAAAAGAAAAACAATTAAAAATCTTTAAAAAAAAAAATCCCAATATATCATGCACTTCTAGAAGAGTTGCTCTGGTGCTATTCAGATAGCTGAGCTCAGAACAAATGAAACATGCTGATCTGTTCAGTTCTTACAAACCAGGACTGGTTTAGTGAAGCACATAAATAACAATACTAGATCGTTAGGGATATTCACCTAATAAAATTTATGTTCTTCAAGACTTTAGGAGATAGAGGACTACTAATTCTAAAACTCACAATACTGAAATTAAGCCCTAAATTTCACCTCTGTGCATGTTCAAGCATCTGCGTCCTTTTATTAGGATTGCTCAAGAAATCTGGATTTCCTAAATGGGGTATGCATTTTGGGTTTCACTGCCTTTATCTGAATAAGCTTACTAAATGATGAGGTTGAGATTTTTGCTGTCCATGTAGAGTTGCGAGTTTATTAAGCAAATTTTATACTCCAGAATGTGTTAATAAAATGGCTTCCTAAATTCAATGTTTTTAAAGCAAAGCAATGATAGTTGTACTGAATTTTTGCTATCTCAGTTTGAATTGGGGAAGCTAAAAGGTGTGACAAAAAAGAAAAAAAGCAGCAGAGCTATGACTTCTAGGCTGTATCATAGAATCTATTTCAATCACATTTTATTATCTTATTTAGGAATATGATCCATGTTAGAAGCAGATTCCCACTCAAGCTATGACAGGATTTATAGAAAAAGAGCCTATATTAGGAATAGAAAATTGACTTCCAGACACACAACCTCTTCAGGTTTGAAACAGAGAATATTTCAAAGCTGCATACAAATTGCAAACAATTAAGTTTAACTGTATATACTAGTGTGATCATCTGAAAGAAAGATGTTTTCTGACTACAGAGCAGAAAGCACTACAGAAGAGAAAAAGGTTGTTATCTTTCAGGGAGAAAATCCATACTGTCCATAAGCATCAAACAGTAATTAAAGTAGCAAACAAAAGAAGGGAGATAGTAATCATGAAACGGAAAGACTACATCAATGAGGCTGACAAGAAGCTCTGAGATTATCCACTACAACAAACTTAAAAAGGGTGTTATATCTCTATCCCTCCTATGGTGCTATATTCAAACTGTCATTCTAAGGACATTAAAAAACCCTGAGGACACTGAGGAGCCTCTTTTGTCCCTTTTAAATGACAAGCTTTAGCAGAAAACAGTCAGGAGTTTGCCCAGACTAATTTCCATCTCCAAAACCACAGCAATTTTTCCAACAAGATGAAAAAGAATTTAATAGATGTACGATGAACCAAGAATTATTACTTGTTGATACTATTACTATAAAAGTTACAGTAGTAGGTGTAATTACTCATTATAAATTAATTTTTAACAATATTGATAAACAATAGAAATTATATGAGGCATCCCTTTAAATACCACCACATCTTCCGAGGAGAGCTGTTGTGTTACCACTCAGCTACCTAAAGAGGATTTTTACCTGACTAGAGGAGTGTTCTAGGAAAATACCTCCTATAGACAATTCTTCTTTACAAAAATACAGCACTTGAAAAGTTACAACCGGTGCTAGAAGAAGTTCCAATTTTAAAAGTATATTTCCCAGAAACTTCCACCTTTCAAACAGCCCTATTTATCATTAACATCCCCAAATACATGATCTGAATCAAATGTAACCTGCTCACACCTTGGGAAAAAGCACCTATGTAGACACCCCGCAGAAGATGCCTCTCACAGGGGAAAAAAAACCCCTCTCCATGCCCAGTCCAGACCCTTTCCAAAATGCAGGGTACTTCATCCAAAGCACCAAACAGTGTTCCCCAGGTAGGCTGCATGAAACAGCCTCACAGTGACCTTGCAGAGGTGGCTGATGAAGGGCACACGCACCCAGGGAAGGGCATTTATCATGAGTCATCTCTGACTCCCATCTCCTCCCTGCCAGGGAGGCTCCCAAACTGCCTGTAAAAGATGAACTAATTCACATGTGAACTGGAAACTGGAATTCATAACACTAGAGGATACTCACAATTATGTACTCAGTAGAAGAACTGCCTACATGAAACACTGCAATTTCCCTCTGTTAACCAACAACATCCCGCAGATGGTGAATTCACTATCTCCCTTTCTTTTAAGTCAGGAAAAAAAGTAAAGACATGGTTAACACCTCTGTACAGGCGCAGATGCCAATTATCTATTATCCCATGGTCTAAGTAACACAGCTAATTAAGTTGGAATAATTCTTTTCAACTGGTATTTCTTTTTAAAGATTGTTGTTTCTCTTTCAGACAGGAAGAGCACGTATTCCTACAAGCTGCAGGTTTTTATTCCAGACTACACTGGCTGGTCTCAGATGCCACCTCCAGCCAAAATATTATAGACCATAACAGCTCCAGTAGTCCCACTACTGCAACCAAGTGTTTTCGGAGACCTAATTGACCTGATGATGTTGTATTTCAAAACATACAGCAGTAAGAGAGACATCTGTGAAAGTAATTTTAGACCAAAAGGGAAATGAAAGTAAATATAAACTGTGAGTCATTGTTACTATGCTAGTCTGCTAACAGACTTGGGAGAATCAGATGGAAATGGATGAGAAGGAAAAAGAGAGAGCAAAACCAATTTCTTAAAGCAGAAAAGATACATCAACTAAAATTAAACTCTTCTTGTGATAAGCTCTTACTATCAGAAGGAAGGAAAAAAGGTAAATGATAGAAAGAAATAGGAGTGAATGAAAAGATAAAATTAGAGGACACAACAAACAAAAGCCTGTATAACTAAAATTTATTTCACTATCCTCCTACATTTTGCTACACATCTCTGGTAGGAAATTAAAATGAAAGCTATTACCTTAACTGATGAAAATTACTTATGTAATTTGTCTTTTGGGCCACAGAGATTTAAAGTCCTGGGTTTTGATAAAAGAAAATTCTGTCTGGTTCCTGAAAATAGGCAGGTCCTCTCAAATAAAAAAAAAAAAAAACAACAAACAAACCCTCACCAGTAATGCTTCCATTTGCTAAGATTATTTTCTCTGCTGCTGTCTTTGCCCCTTTTCAAATCATTACATACAGTGGTAATCTCGACAATGCCAGTTCCACAGTATTAAAAGAAAAATTCTCAACACAGTAAAATTCTAAGCAGGACAGATTTAGACTAAATGAAGACAGTTATACTCCCCTCAGTCAGACCACTACCCCCATTAAGATCTCATTAGCCAGCCAATTGCCTCATCCTACTTAAAATATTAAAGAAATGAGTGGGTCATAAAACTCTCATAACCATTCATTTGTATCAGTGTATCTTTGCAAAGGTATACTTCATACCCTCTGATGAATAACAGAGCCAACTTCCCTGTGCACCTTGTGGAGAACTCCATTAAAACAAGGTCATTTTCGTTCAAAATTGTAGTTCTGTTGTCCATCAGATTGGGTTATGTAAGATTTCTGGATTTTTCAGGTAACTGTATCCTAGGAAACAGAAGTATTTAATAGAAGGACAAGGGCAAAATGTCTCCAAATCCCAGCATAAAGTGTAGAGCAGGTTCAGTCCAGATCCTGCTGTGATACCGACCATGATTAGTCTTAAAGAACTAACCAAAACCTCTCAACTGGCAAATAAATCTAGCATCTCTCTCTTATTCCCCTGTCTTTCTTCCCTTATTTCCTCCCTATTTGGGGAAAATTCCAAGTTTCACAGTGAAAAAGTTTAGCCTCCAGTATAAACCAAGCTTTACCTTGCACCTTGAGTGATGATCTGTTTTTTTATAAAGGTGTATGTACCTAAAGACTTGTACATCAGTGGAGTGCTGAAAAGACACGTTGAAAAGGGCTGATTCTATTTCAAACAGAATCACTGATGAAAATCAGTTCTCTGCCTGTGATTTAGGCAGAGCTCCAACAGCCTGACTAATCTACTCCAGATGCTTCAGAGGAAGGAACAAAGGACTCCCAACATATATACACAGTGGATTAGTAGTATAGTGGAAAAGGTAAGGTAGAGGCAGGATGAAAAAAATCAGCAGCAATATGAATCATGCTGAGAAAAAAAAATGAAAGAGAAAAAATAAAAGCAGAGAGGCAGATTTTAAAAGTGAAGATAAGTACATGGAAATTCCTAACTTTTTTTAGAACTCAAAGATCCCTTCTGGGAGCTTCTGCAAGTGCTACAGAGAGCCAACCTAACACATGAATATACACTGCAAACAAAACGACAAAATTTAAAGATTACTTTTTATGTACACTAAAACAGCATTATTATGGATGCTCAAAAATTGCTGAAAGGTATGTGTTCTATCTAAAAAACCCACCTAGAATAAAATGGAAAGAGAAAACTGTAGTTACCATGAGAGAAACATTCTAGACATCAAAACCCAAGGAATATGTGTGGCGGAGATTAATCCAAAAGGATGTTAAGCAAGTATCAGACCTATCAGATCTCTTTTAAAAGACAGAGGTTTTTTTTTGTTGGTATGCTTGTTTGTCTTGATTTTTTTTTTTCATGGCACAAGGTCAACACCACAATAAGCCTTCAGGATAAAAATATTTTAAGAACTGTTCTTGAACTGTCTGAACGTGTCATTAACATGTCAAGGCAAAGGGCATTAACACCTTCCAAAGGTGCTAGCAGTTGCTTCAGAGCATTCCAATCACCTGCTGTTCAGCAGGGCAAGAGGCTCCAGAATAGAAACAAATTCATTTATCCCACAGGAGAGGGAGAAGAATTCATCCTTCAGGAAGATCCATATATCACAGACTTGTCCAGGTTTTAGCCTTGAGAAAAAACAAACAAACAAAAAACAACCAACCAAAAACAAGCACAAAAAAACCAAACCAAAACAAAAGAAGCAAACAAAACAAAAACAAAAAAAAAAGAACCCCCAAAACAACCAAACAAAACCCCAGTGGCCGCTCCAGGACAATCTGGGCATCAGTCAGTGAGTGGAGAGCAATTGCGTTGTGCATCACTTGTCTTGATGCATTTTTATCTCTCTCCCCCTCTCCTTTGTATTCCTTTTATTACCATTATTATCATTATTATTTTTGTAAACTGTTCTTATCTCAACCCACAGAAGTTTTTCGGTTTGGTTCTTTTGATTGGCCGGTTGGTTTCCCCCCCCATTCTCCTCCTCATTCCAACAGCAGAGGGGAGGGAGGGAGCAAGTGACTGTGTGGTACTTAGTTGCTGGCTGGGGTTAAACATCAACAAGGCCTTAGTTCCCTCTTCTATGATTTTGACTTATAATTAAATAGGATTCAAAATTGTCCTTTACCAGTGGGCATTTAAAACACTGAGAGCATTACAGAGTTAACAAAATCCAATGACTTTCAGCAAACAAAGATTTTTCTGTTGCAAGTCTGTTATATGTCTAAGTTGTTTGCAAAGCTTCAGCAAATAAGTTTGAGTTTATCCTTATTCTTTTGCTCAAAATGAACTTTTTTTTCCCCCTGATCAATAGCAATTTAAATGTCATCCTTCCAAGAATAAAAATGCCAAGCTTGGTTCTCTATTTATTTCATGAGATAACCAATTTTCACTTTTAATCTGCAAAGCAATCAAGTTTGTTTTTTCAGATTTTAGAATCACATAAAGAAGAGAAAGTGTGTGCAAGAAAAAGGAGAAAAGAAGGCCTGAATTTAAATTAAGATGACTTAAACAGAGCAAGTCAAGCCTGATGTAAGACGATTTATAATTTAAAACCACTACAAAATTAATTTTAAAAAGTACAATAGCAAACAGATAGATACAGCTCACCATGTTAAACATTACCTATAATTTTTTTTTCCATTGGTAGTAAAACTGTTATAAGACAAAAGGACTACAAAACTCGCAGGATGCATATGTTAGAGAATACCATATGAAAAGGAGATATCCTTTTCCTGGTATACCCATAAAAGAGAGAGTTCATAGAAATGTTTTACTTATCATTGTAATGGAACTGTATCTCAGAATTCTACCACAGTGCTGTGATCTAGCGAATAAATGTCAGGGTCTCATAAATGAAAACTTTATCCCTGGCTCTGCCTTTGATGAGTTCAGAAAAAAATCATTTAATCACCCTTCAATTCAATTTCCCAGCGGAATAAGAAAATACCTTTTCTATAAGTTTTTTCGAGGCTTCCGACAAAAGCTAGCTAAAAGTTATTAATTAACATTGCACATACAAAAATGACAAAAGTTGTGTTAAATTAATTGGACCAGCACAAATTTTCACATTTCCATCTTCTTTACACCTGCACTTGCTTCTTCTTTCCAGCTTAGCACACGAGGTGGCCTTTATTCCCTGAAGAATACTGGCCACAGCCAGAAGCCAACTCAGACACAGGAGTCTCAGAAATGTTCTAAAACACTGATCATCCCAAAGCAATGAGATGTCATGAAAGCCTCTTCAAAGCACGGGCTCACCACACCCGTATCCTGCACTCCCTGAAGGTCACTCAACCCATCACATGCACCACAGCACACTCATAAATGTGCTGCTCATTTAAAGATCACAGAATGGTTTGGGTTGGATGGAACCTGAAAGATCATCGTGTTCCAACACCGCCTGCCTTGGGCAGGGGCATCTTCCACTCGACCAGGTTGCTCAGAGCCCCATCCAACCTGGCCTTGAACAGTTCCAAGGATGAGGCATCCTCCACCACTGCTCAGGGGACCCTCCTGTTCCAGTGCCTGGCCACCCTCACAGAGACTTCGTTTGCCTTGTAAACCATCAAGCAGTTTTAACATCTAACCCATGACCTTTTTGTACAATTTTTGCATTTTTCTAGGCCTTTGCTTTGGAGCAACAAGGAGAAGAGATCTGGACCTCACGCCTCTCTTCTTCCTGCCCTCACCTTCACCTTTCAACTCTTTGCAGCACCTGATTATTAAAAGATAGCGAAACCCAACAGCAGCCACAACACCCTCGTCTTGAGTGGGTGCTGGGACACTCATGGTCCTGCCACAAAGATGACTCTTGGCAGTCCTGCTCTGTATTTTACATCTTCCTCTCCAACACTTCACAGTGTCGCAGAAATGTGAGCGAAGAAGTCGCCGCAGGGATGGATGGAGGTATTACAGGAATAATACAGATTCACAGCAACAATTAAGGTAACATAACAGGCAGGCAGAATGCTTTCCTAAAAGCATAATTTTCTCTATTTATCAAATAGGGGAGCAGAGCCACCAAGAAATAATTGTCATTATCCAATCTCACCGGGTAAAAAAATGCAAATTTATAGGGTCTTCTGGGTTTGCAGGTGTTTTATGGATAGTTTTGTGCCTCAGTGCTATAGTTTGTTCTGTTTGAATCTTATGGGCTATATTTAAATAATTTATACATGTTATCTAGAAAAATCTTCAGTCATTACTGCAGCTGACACAGAGAAAACATGCAGATACTCTTGGTGGCCCATTAGATACTCCATTAAAATTTGCAATTCTAAAGCAGCTTAAATACTCTTACACTGAAATATTGTTTCCCTCTTATAGCCTAAATTCTTTCCTATTTTTTTTTTTGCATTATAAAACGTAAAATGAATATGGAAATATATAACAACTATGATATTCAAAGTACAAGAAAGTAAAAATTAAATCTCAGCTACAACAAAATATACCTTGAAATTCTCATAATATATTTTATATCAACCTAATATTTTTACTAATATTTCTAAACTATTTTTCTTGCAAAAAGCAATTGTTTCTGACTTAAACCCACAATTTTCTTTTCTTTATTTACAACATTTATATTTTAAAACTATTATACGATACAATAGTATAGCACATAATACAACCAAAAAAAAAAACCAAACCAAATCAACTAACTAGACAAAAAAAAAAACCTCAAATGACATGCTGTCCATGTTTAAGTGTCACCTTTAAAAAGAAAAGTTCACATAGAATCCAAAACAGGGCAGAGATTTATTGATCACTTTTAGATTAAAATTTTATTGTTTAAGTTGAAGGGGAAAAAACTCTGAAAATGCTAAAATACTTGCATATAGATCAAAAGTTTATAATAATTGCCCAATATGTCATACACATTCAAAACCTGTCTCACAAAAGATTTTATAGTAATTATTTCAAGGTTAAAGGATTCAAATGCTGCCCAGGACAGACACTGGCAGGGTGTTCATCACAAGTTACCTGGTTCTTTGGAGCCACACTGGCCAGAAGCTCTGTTCTCTGCCCCAAAGCAGAGATAACCTTTCTATTTTGCAAAATAATAGAACAATAAAAGTGGAACCAAAAAAATACAGAAATTAGGAATTAGTCTAATATTCCTGAATTTAAACACTAGGAAATGCACTTGTGTGTGGTTTTGTAATTTCTCCACAAAAATAGGAGACAAACAATATGCCAAATTATTGACAAGGATGGTCCAAACACTCAATTTTAAACCTACTTAGTTCAGAAACTAAAAACATTTTCAGAAAGTTCAACTTTCTTCTGGCTTAACAGCACATATTAATATCTCAGAATGTATGGAAACAAAACACAGAGATTTTCTTAGAAAGATAGAGAACCTAATAACAGCAACCAGCACATTCTGCACACATCTACCTCCATTTACTTTCTCAAAAGTAATATCCTACGTGATTTGTTATCTCATTTGTTTTCCTTTCTCCAAGGAATTCAGTTGATATTCCCGATACAAACACTGAAGTTACAGATAAGTAGAAAAATGAGGGGTTGCTGTGAATGTAAAACACGTTACACACTTCCCAAAAAATTTGGAGGCACGAGATGCAAAAAACTTAAAATAAAGGCAGCATGAAACATTTGTGATTTGTTCCAGCTCACCAACCACAAGATCACACTTAGTGATTCACCAGAATGACAGTTCCTATGAGCTCACTGATAGTAAAACATCTGCTGCCACAACACCTGGAATTCGTTCTACTTTGCAAACAGAAAACTAAAGCAGCCCAGTCAATACCAAGGAAGCTTTCAGAAGAAAGAATTATACAATAATTAGGAATTCTGTACCTTTGAGAGAAGTTATTGGTTCTTTCTAACCATGTTACTGGCAGATAGGTGAAAATATATGAAAATACACTTTCACACAGCAAAAAAGTTTTAATAATTGTAATGAAACACCACACTCAAAAAAAAAAAAAAGTGCTGCCAAATATGGTTTTGTTTTGATATATGATTTCTAAAAGGAGTTACCCATTATTTCTTGTGAATAGCTTGTTTCACTCTTTCCACTATCCAAGGTTTCATAACCACATTATAAATGAAAAATATTACATAATGATGGAATGGATGTAGCCTTTCATTGTACTAATTTTTCTGCCTTTCTGTTATTTCTTTGAAATGCAAGTGGTTTTCCTTAGTAATTTAACGTCAAAGACTGAAAAAAAACCTCTAATAAATCTAGTAGCATTTTTAAAGTAAAATTTAAATATTTGTCTCAAAACAGACAGCATGCTATTCATTCCTTTAAATAAGCTTATGTTGGCAATAAAAATCCAGAAAGAGAAGTGTAAATGGTGGTGTAATGCCTGAGGGAATATTGAATTCAGTTGTGAAACAATAAGATTTCTTTCCCTTGTGAGTCTGATTAAAGGCTTTAGGGTTTTGTACAATAGCCATGAGTAATGCATACAAGTGACTTTTTTACTGCATGAGATTCTCCTCATGCACATCTCTTATTTCTTCAAGATAATTCAATCAGCAAGGCAAAGACAATGGATCACATTGTTCTTAGTGTTAAACAGATAATCAATAATCTAAGGCAATAAAATTAAATGTTTGAGCTTTATTAAACTTGGGAGACTGCTGGTGAGTAGCTGGAAAATAAAAGGACATTAAAAGTCAATTAGCATAATCATTATAGCAAAATATTTGCTTTCAGTTCCACTACAATACTGAATTATAATGTAAAATAAGTGAGCCTGTAAACTCATTGTTACAGCCATGTGAGTATTATATATCCATTTAACACCAATAAGAATAAAAATTTGTTATGCAGATGCAGACTGAGGCAATCTACATGAAAATCCAACAGAAGTTTGGCCATAACAATGAACTGAAAACACCAAAGCCCAGCTCATTATGCTGCTTTGTTTCAGTTGTTCTTTCATGTCCCAGAAATTCCCAGGTGATTAGAGGTTGGTATGTGCCATGTAGTCCTGAGCCACACAAGTTATTAAGGTATGCAAGTAGTCCATTAATATATATTAATTGTTACTGCTTAGTGTGCACAAATAATCTACACATTTTAGCATTCTAATAGATTTAAGCAAAATGTTTAACACTACAGGCTTGAGACCCAAAGGCTGCAGATCTCAGATAACTCCCAAATACAGTGGTTACACTTCTTTTTATATTTGGTTGTTGAAAAAATGTTAAAAATCGCTGAAGTGAACAAGTCCTACCATGTTTAAGATTGGAATTCAATTTGAATTGAATCACCTGGTGTAAATTTACATATATATATATATATATTAAAAAAAAAAAGTAGCCAAAAAAGGCTTCACTTTAAATGCTTAAAGTATACCCAACTATATATTAAAGCTTTAATAAGCTTCAGTCTTCACAGGTTTATTTCTGTCTGTAAAATTAGAAACTAAAGCATGAGAGTGACAAAGATTAACCTGTTTTGGGCAAGATTAAATGTGAAGTTCTTGTGCCAAATATGCTTTTGTATCTTCTTTATGAATCAAGCTTTTCAAAACATCTGGCTTTTCAAGAGATACATTTATCCATAGCCAGATATTGTGCAATGCTGCATAAATAATAATCCACATGGAAAATAGCTGCAGAGGTCTCTGAGGAGCTCCCAGAAAATGGTGGCTGTAGAGGATGCTGTGATTCAAGAGCTGTTACAGCATCACAGAAACAAAGAATGGGTCAGGTTGGAAGGGATCAATGTGGGTCATCCGGTCCAACCTCTCTGCTCAGGCAGGGTCAGGGTGCTGCTTTCTCATTCTAGGTGCTGTTGCTGAGAGGTGGTGGAAAATACGAACCTCCCCACTCAAACCGAAGGGAGTTTTTTAGCTAGATACGTTATAATTTCTTTTTACACAATAAAAAAAAAAAAAAAAGAAGTTTTAGATTTAAATTATCATGAAGAAAATGCACCTTCCAAGGATTTGAAAAGTGACATAAAGACAGCAAAATAGGTTTTAGTGCTGTTCCACCAAACAATGGAAGTATCAGCATTGATAACAGGGATCTCCAGTTATACATCAAAGTGGGACACCTGTTCTTGTAAAATTCATTGTAAAACTGTGGAAACCCTACTTTCCATAAAGGTTTTCCCTCTTCTGCCAAAATTTTTATTCAAATGGAGATTTCAAGTTCTATTGTGGGTCTTTGTTTAACAATTAATTCAATTATTCAGTCATTTCCAGCAACATAGACAGATTAGGTTAGGTCAATCTGAACCTTGTAAAATAGGCAGATATGGTTGTCATTAAAACACATTTACCTCAATGATGAAAACACCTGGAAAATTCAAATAAGTTTTGGAAGAAAGGTTTCTTAATTCAAACATTAGAATTTCAGTATTGCTAATTTTTTTTTTTTTTTTGGTAATAGTGGATAGTGCTAATCACTACATGTCAAATTTCTTTCTTTCTTTTTAAAGTATTTTAGCTTTGCTACCATAATTCTTGCATACAGGTTTCATTAAGGCATAAATCCTATATATAAATAATACTTTTATTGATGTCATATGCCATTTTAGTTGACCTAACTTCCCTGAATTGGTGCAGAAGAGGGAAGGATTTGAGCTAATAGCAACTTCTCCCAGACTGCTCACTGAGTAAATAGCAAAATCTTATTTTTACATATTTATATGGATGGAAGCTTGAAATTCAGCAAGTGTGTAGGAATTATATTTGCATTACTTAAAAAATAAATATAAACCTTATCGATCAAAATATTTCTATTAACATTTTTCTCTGATAAGACTCTACTAATTCATCTTCAGTCATGGTCCTCCTACTTCACAGCAGAACTCTTGAAAATAACCTACTCTTCAGGCACTACAATGCTGTGCTTATTCTCCATTTACTAACTTGAAACTCTGTCTCAAAAGAGAAAATTGTTACTTTCCCCCACACACACACACAAAATATTCACTGCAGAAGCCATCATTAGGATTAGCATTTTCATCATTTCTTGTATCTGTGGTTTTAAAAAGGAAACCCATTTGTATATCAGGTGCTACCATGAGCTTCACATCACGCTCCGTTTTCTTCCATGGTCTGGACATCATCACTTCTTGCCTCCTCAGACTCTGAGATCCAGCTTGTCAGTGCTCCCCACTGCTCAGTTTTCCTGCTGAGGCCCAGAGAGATCATGTTTGACTCTCACTAGTCATTATTCATCTCTTCAGTCTGTGCTCTTTCTCTGTTCTAGTTTGCCCTCTGAGAGCAGTCAGTCCAATGGCCTCCCTGCCTGCCACAGCTCTTTCACTCTCATACACTGATGCTTGTCTTTTCTTCTTCTTTTCCACCCATTTCTTGGATTTTTTTTTTTTTTAATTTTTTTAACCCGTGTGTATTACCGTCTGCTTGGGATGCCTTCATTTCTTTCCTAAAAAATCACAGACTGCTTTTACTCTTTTCCAAAAACACCCTGAAAATCTCATATGAGATCTGGAGTTTCAGTTCCCCACTTCCAAATAGCTTCCTTCATCTTCCCAAGTTGTCAAGTCTCTCATCATCAGTATTAACTGTCAGTGGGAAGAGCACAAATAATTTTTTTATAGTGCTGGGGCTTAGACAGTTTTCCCATAAATCTTCACTGCAGAAAGAGCTGTGTATTTGTCTGGCTCATGAACAGACAGGTCAGAATCCATCCTTACTACTGAAAGCTCTACGTTGGGTAACATCCACCTTACAGAAAAAGAGCATGGGAGATAATTCCACACTTGTGACATCCGAATGGTTCTCAGTGTCAAACAAGCTTACCCCATACAATTTTCCAGAAGCCTTCCAGGCAACACATTTCTTTACCTTTGGATCCCCTTGCTACACTAGGTGATTGTTTTTGAAGTTCAAAAAGACCAAAAGTGGCAGCAAATTAAACACAACAGAGAAATAATCACGGATTATTGACTCAGATTCAGTTGTATCTCATTTTCATACTCTATGTCTTCTACTCTCACTACAAGCAAAAGGATGATATTCAAACAGCAGAATGGAGCAAAGAGAAATTTATATTTATTCTCTTGAGACTACCATGAGAGGAAAGAAGAGAAGAACATCAGAATAAGCAAATATAGAGTTGCTTTCCAAACATCATTTGGAAATATGAATTTTTTTTCTTTTAAAATGTCACTGAAGATTGTTATTCAAATTCTACCCATCCTCAAAAGCAACCAAACAAGCCTAATTACGAAGAAGAACTAACAAAACCAATCATCATTCTTCTACCAAAAATCAACTGGTAAAAATAGCTTCAAATTTTAGCAAGCTGATAAAATATATCTTATGGACTCAAAGAGCTAATGTCTTCACATAACTGGATAACAAGGAAGCTTAACAAGGAGAATTTAATTGAAAAAAAAAGGGAGAAAACATCAGTAGGAGAATAAATGAGAATATAGAATAATTAAACATTTTCTGAAAGCCAGCCCTATTTCAAAAGTCACTTGCTTCATTAAGGAATATAAAAAGGAAAAGAGCATCAGGCTGCTCCTCTCCTCCCACACTAACATCGTCCTCAGCACAGGCAACAGGATAAACTCAGGATCCTACCTTGGTGAACCTGTTGGGAGAGCTGAACTGCCTTTCGTGCTACTCCAAGTCAAGTTCCTCTCCCTTTAGTGCTCCCTCTCTCTCTGCCTGCTACAATAAGATGCTCTTTTTGCATGGTTTTCTCTGGTTGGTGACTGCAGCTCTGACAAGAGCTTTTGTTCCCCATAAGGAGCACACAGGTGAGTGCTCCAGGTCCAAAAATCTCTGACATGTTTTTTGGTACTCTCAGGGGTTGTGCATGGCACAAGTCTGCATGACGCTGTCTCTGATTACATACTAATAACTACACCCCTTAGATACAACCAGTTGGCTCAGGCCTAATTACACTTACATGGTTTTCTCCATATGAAGAACCTTTTTGTTTTTTAAAATCCATTATTACAGCAGGTAAATGAAAAGGCATGACATTCAAAGTAAATATTTCAACCTTGTAATGCACGTTTTTTTCTTTCCAGGTGTCAAAAGAATGTTGGGCAGGTTTTTTTCCCCTCTGTAGTTTTCATCTTGAAAATGCCTATTAGAAAATAATAACCAAATAAACAACAACAGCATATTATTAAAAGTAATCTTAATATTATTTGCACACATAATTTTGGGGTTTCTTTGTGCTTGGTATATCACCAAAATAGATATCTTGCCTCCATGTTACTACCTCCAAAAGTGTAGTGAAAACACAAGAAACCTTTCTTCTTTTAGACTTAAACTGGAGGAAACTGAGAACACAATCTACAGCCCCCCATATGCTTCTCCATGCAGGCCAAATGAAGTCTGGGCACTCTTTCCAGAAACATTAATTATCATCCAATACACCAAATATGATATCCAATAATAATATCTAATGCTTAAGCAACACTTGTGCACCAAGCACTGTTCAAACACTCACTCGCGTTTGTAAGTACTGGTATCAAAAGAATAGAAATAAAAGGTGTGGAAAATAAATCTAACCTAATCCAATAAGCTGACATAGATATAAAGACTTTTTACTGTTTACTGCTTTCAGTTTATGGTAACCTTAACTGAAAAAAAAAAAAAAATTGTGTTCTTGAGACTCCTTAAATAAAAAGCTGATAAGTAGAGAACAAAGCCAAAAATGCAGTTCTGAGCTTTGAAGAAACAGCCTGTGACTTTGTAACCACAGCACAGCAAATATATTTCAGTGGGAGGGAAAAAAAAACCCCAACAAAACAGAAGGAAAACAAAGATGCATTTAAATCATTCAGTGTAAGGTGGGGTTTTTTTAGATGAAATTAATAGTTATGGTTTAGGAATGGTTTGGCTGATGACCAAACCATACCAATTTGTTTTCAAATTGTTTCAGTGAGACATTTCAAGAGTGAGGTTTGTTTTCCCTCAGCACAGCAGTTCAGATCATCTTCAGAAGAATTCCAAGTCACATTTAAAAACAAAACAAAACAAAGCAAGTTTAATTCTTGGCTTTAATATTTCCTCATCAGTTTATTATAAAGTGGATTTAATGTTCTCTAGGAAACATCACTTCTCCCAAGGTACAAGTCAGAGATGAAAATCAAGGAAGCATTACAAAGTAAATTGGAAGGCCCCCAACAGTTCATCATGAAAAAAAAAAAGTTAAATCTAAAAATCTAAGAGATTGTAAAAGACAATAGAAAAACCATAAAATACAACAGAAAAATTCCTAGAATCACACATGATACAACTCACAAGTAGTAATATTAAAAAATCTCTATACAAATGTAAAATTGCTCCCTATCAAATATTTGTTGTCATTTGCTCAGAGATATTTGTGATGGTCACAAACATGCCAAATTAAGAAACCTTGTTGGTTTGTTTTTTTTTTTAGTTCCTATTTCATCACCTAACAAGCCTAGTTCATTGGAAATCCTTCAAATCATTATATTGCTCATTTTCATCTTGTAAAACATAACCATAGACACTGAAATCCATTTAACAGTTTATTAGAACTCTTAACATAAACTAAATTGAAAAAATTCAGCTCAGTTAATTTCATCTTCTAACCAGAATGAGCTTCTCCTTTCCTGCACAAAATAGCAAAGGATTCACCCCTCAAAGTTTCCAAATTCAACAAACTCTTGTATACCAAAGTAACTTAAGCAAAAAAGGCTCATAAACCACTTGAATCACCCATATGCTTACCCCTCCATGGTCTCAGCTACAGCACTCTTTCCACAAGACCTCAGCAGATCCATCCTGTCTTCTCCCTCTCATGGGTCTCTCTTAAGGCTCCCCAAACAAAAAAGGAAACACCTGTGCACGCCAGCAGTAACTTAATCAGCATTTTCCATCAGTGATTCATCTCAAGAGTTTGGTTAACACCTGGCAGACCCTTTACTATCTTCTAGCTCGGGCTTTGTTCATCCTATGTGTTACACAGTGCAGCTAAAAATAAATTCCAGGTTTTGAAAGAAAGAGAGTGTCCTGTAAAGGTAGCTTCCCACAACAACTCCCATTCAAACCTGCCTTCCTCTTGCCTAGAATAATTTCCTCCTACCTGCAAAAGCCCTTTAAAAAAACCAAAAACATTCTCCTCTCTGATGTGTAAAGACCTGGAGCTAATAAAAATTTAGTCTACATTCAAAAATTTATTTCTGTATGTAAGGAATGTACAATGAAACATGGCTGAGAAACCAAGACCAAAATGATGCAGAAGTACTACAGCTGTACTAGGGAGATACAAAAGCAGTATTTCTGAATTTAAGCATTCAGGTAATTTATTTTTTGTTTTTCTAGAATTCATGTGTTCAATAGGAAATTAGTGTTTCCCTAAAAAATATCTCCTTTTTTAGTTAAAACACTCAATTCCCTCCACGAAGTATTGCCTTAACAAAATATTATTGACTAACAGCTAAATATATACACTGGTGGAGAAAGAACTGCCTTCAAAATTTATCTTAGTTCTAATGAAAAACTTCCTTTGCTTTCTCTACTTCTGAGCAACAAGGATCTGAAACAAGACAGGGCTTTACAACCAGCAGTAAACTTGCTGACATATTTGCATTCTAGCCCCTTGGTACATGCACACATACAAAAAAACCAACCAAACCAAAAAAGAAATAAAAACCCACAAAAACTTCACCAACTTTTTAAGTGTTATATCGTGTTCCTGACAAATTCCATTTTGCCACACACCCACTTAGAGGTCTTTCAAATAGGATCAGCTGTGGCTGGGGTGAGTCATCCTTTACAAATCACTGATTAACGGGGTGCAGGAGTGCAAACAACACAGGCAGTTTACTCTCTGTCAGCAAGAAGCAAGAATAAAAATAACAGAGAGAATGTACCTGCAGTTGCCACCCTTTTCGTATTCCCTTACTGCTCCAGAATGAACACAGATTTGACTGAAATACCACATTGGCTTGTTAGCAGTGCCAAGAGATCTCTACACTCCTTCCTGCCCTCTGGGGAAACTAATCCTGAGGTTCAGACACCTGCAAAATTCAAAATTTTGTGTGTACCTGAAGCCTTGTGCCTTTATAATGGATAGTGTATATGCTTCTGTTCTGTTATTTCAGGTTTTTATTTAAGCCGATATTATCTGCTTCGCATAAAACAAATTGCACTACTTGAGTTTTGTATTTCAATTTACCATAACACACTTTAAATTGGAGGACAATTGTCAAGATTTCCTCTAATGTAAGAAGGTAGATTTGAAGGCCAAGGAAGCACTTTTCCAAGTTCATGTTTCAAACAAAAATGTGGTATTTCATGTTGCCACAGCTGTTATGGTCTATGGATGTGAGTGAGACAAATTACATTGAAGAACTTGTATGTTTTACAGGCTCAGCTTCTCACTCCTCAGCTGCACCAGTGGGTCTACTTTACCTTTCTGTGTTGACTATCTTAAAACCAAATGTCATATAATCTAGAACTGATATCTTCCATAGATCTAACTCTTTTTTTAGGCATGCTTTTTAATTTTTTTGTAGAAGATCCATCAAAACCATTTTCAGAATGACCTTTTAATTTTCTTTATCAGAAGGAAAGAGTATACAGAAAATTAAAGACACCAGTGTCTGGGTCGGTTTTCCTCAACCTTCTTTTTACTCCTCATTTGGTAATAGGAACAGTTGCTCTCTGACAATTTGCTTTCCTCTGAGAAACACTTCTGAAGTTTTTATTCTCTCCTATAGTTTTTGGAATGTACTAATTCATTTAGCTTTTTCCTGACATTATCTTTCCCCTGCAGCCCTCACTAAGGGGAGATATTTTTCACATTTACTTCAAGCTCATTTTAATGTTCAGTCTTTGTGCACGCTCAACTACAGCATATGGGCTTAGTATTTGGGGTTTATATATTTATTTGTTTGTTTATTATTAAGCTCTGAAAAAAAACCACTAAGCATGTAGCATATAGAATGACCTTTCAGTGGTCAGGTCTCCAATTTCACAATACATTTCAAAAGATAAAAAATACCTCATCCAAATAGTTAATTTCTCCTACACCTTAGGGAAAAAAAAAAAAAAAAAAAAAAAAAAGGGAATAGAGAGCCCTCACTCTCCGAAAATGTAGGAATCCCATATTCCTGTGCTTCAGGAAGAGTTTGGGATATCAGAAAGTTTTTCTTCATGGAAAGGGTTGTTAAGCACTGGAATGGGCTGCCCAGGGAGGTGATGGAGTCACCACCCCTAGAGGTGTTCAAGAAAACTGGACATGACACTCAGCGCTCTGGTCTAATTGACAAGGTGGTGCTCTGTCAAAGGCTGGATTTGATGATCTTGGATGTCTTTTCCAACCTAAATGATTTTGTGATTCTGTTATTCTGTGTTTCAACTCTGCATGTCTTCACATTTAACAAAATGAAAGTGCACTTTTTGTCTCTGCAGCAATTTGTTGATCCAGGCGCAAAAAGCAAAACGCAGATTCTGAGATTGTGGACTCTGGTCCAGGGCCACCTGAAAGCATAAACATGCCAGCCCTGCTGACAGGTACATCACATCTGAGATGCAGGCACAGTGGGTTTGTTGAGTCACACTGGTTTGCATATCCAAAGTGTCCTCACGTTACCTGTGCAGTGAGAGCAGACACACACTCTACTCAGGGGCTCACATCTCCTTCAGATGCCACTGCTTTGGTTACAGAGAGTGTTTACAGAGCTAATGGTTCCCCTCCAGTTAACTCCGTTTCCTCTCTCTTTATCTCCCCTCTTTGTGCCCCCTCTCATCTCAGATGTTCTTAGGCACGAGTGTGACTGTACTGTATGGAAGGGTTAAAGCCACATTATCCACCTACTGGGAGCAGCTCACATCTTTACTAACTGCAAGCCCAAGAGCATCTGAAAAAATGGCAACAGTAACCTATCTGTTGACAACAGTTATTTATCAGATTGAGATTTGGAAAAACAGGATTGTATGGGGGGTTAGATATAGGACTATATAAGGGGATAAGGTGCTGAATGACTGTTCCTCTTCAATTTTACTCCTTCATGCAAAGATAGCTGCTGCCTTGAGTTGCATGAAAGTACTCAATCTTACATTTGTCTTACTTTTCTAAGAAAACTTGCTTTTTATTACTGTCTAATCTTATAGACCTGTGGTTTTGTTCAATATAGAATAATTTTTTTATATATGTGGGTTTCTACCGTTTATCTTCATCTCCTTTTTGAAGTCTCATTTTAGTCATTCTAAATTTTCCTTTCTCCACTGCCTTTCCTTCCTTCCTACATTTCCTGACAACTCATCACTCGATGTCCTGGATGTTGGGTAATACAGAATACTTAAGAAAGGTCCAGCCCATTATTCTAGAAGGACCTCAAAATCAAGTTTCACGCTCAAATGTTGTTCCCACAGATCATTGTACTGTTTTTCTTGCAAAACTTCCCTATATTGAATTTCTGCCTCTATTGGTATATTCTTTCTGATAGCCAGAAGGCAATTAAAAAAGTTAAAAAGAAATCCTAGACATAACTTTCTACAACTGTATATAAGAACTACTTGCCATTAATTTGCATTTTAATACCTGAGAAGTTCACTGAAGCTCACCACGAGCCTTTCTTCTCAAATCTTGCTCAACTTTTAAAAGAATCTGTGTTGTCACTAGTCAATATAAGTACATAACTTTTTTCCATGCTGAATAATCATCACAAAATATTTGTTCCCCATGTATTCAAACTATACCATGTCAATACTTCCGCAGATAAAATAAGTATTGTACTTGACCAGAGCTTTGGATCAAGGGGACAAGCCTGCTCATTGCCACTGACTTTGGATCAGGCTATCCCAGGATGCTCATACTATACATCAGCAAGTTATTTGCCTTTGCACACTAGATTTTATTTCATACACACATACGTGTTAGCACTTCCCTTCCTGTATAGGAATGCACGCTTTGCTGATTACTAGGTATAAAAATGTAATGCTGATATATGACAGTCACAGTTTGCTTTACTACTACCCCATGTCCACATAAACTCAGGTTATTTTCCAAGGGCAAGTTGGAAACCGACAGTGCCATCACATAAACTGGCCTTGGGAAACTGTTCCAAGGGGAAACTCTTCCAGATCTCCTTCGGCTGGTAAGTATGTAAAACAAGGAGATTCTCAGAGATCTAGAAAATACTGAAGTGTGTTGTATCAGTTATCTCACCATGTGTTACCCATTTACCCACTGCATGCATTATCATGATTATGTATTACTGATGTTTGCTCATATACTACAAAGGAATAGCTGAACACATTATATACAGCCCTGCTTATGTTCTGCAATGCACTATACATGTATAAATGTATAAATGCATACAATTAAGGAATATATAATTATACAGATATTATTATAATTATTACTATACCTCAAAGAACTTTGGTTAGCATAATGTTTTATTTATTTGCTTGTCCTTCATCAAGCCATTAGCTAGTGATAATTGATCAAGCAATTGCATTTTAATTGTGGTAATAGAGCAGCTTTGTGATTTATTCCTCTTTGTTTTGTTTCACTACAAAGTAATCATCGTTGCTCAGATGTTTAACCACCCACCCAATTTATCTATTAAAACAGTTTCACAGCCACATTCCATTAATCTCTGTAGGCTTTACAATGGGCATGACAATTTCTCTCCTTCACTGAGTAATTTCTTAATTGTGGTGGTGTTGGTTATTGCCTCCTTCATTTGCACTTATACTAATTTACTATTTTTGTTAAATTTGCAGATGATGTTAGTGGTTTCACATGATTCTGTTAAATAAAACAGCCCAGAGTCTGTTCTTTTTTAAATTGATGTTAATCAGGGCTCTCCTTAAGGTGATGATGGTGAGTGTAACAGAAGAAATAGACTAGGAGAGGTGTATCCTGAACTCTTGGGTAAACACAAGTTGCCCTAAGTAGCTCTAAAGAGAAGCAAAAACAGAACATTGAAACAATATTTGGTCAAAACTGCAAACAGCTACATCTTCCTTAGCAATTTGTCTTTACTGATGCAATAGCCACTGGTTTTCAAAGTAATATAACTGTAACTTAAATTTCTTCTATTTAATAAGAAAAATATGTGTGTGTAGCTACAGTGATAACTGAAGATGTGCATTCATAGAAGAATTTTATTAATTATTCTAGTGTATCTCCTCTGATAACAGAAATGCTACTGGTCTATCATATACTTGTTATCTAAAGGATTAAATACCCAAACCAAAGCAACAACAGAACTCAGTTAACAAATAGCTAAAGACTTTCTGTTGCAAGATGCAAGGCCTTAACGGTGCAATCCTTCAGATAGATCTGAAATGCAGCACTGAAGACCTGATTTTGAACTCATCAGCATGTGTCTCGTCATAGCCTGCTGATGCACAAAATGCTGATTTCCTCATGTCCCCTCTGTTGCTCTGCTCCAAGGTGTGCCAAGTACTTCATTCAAAAAGTGATCCAGCTACTGCTGTTGATTTTCAATGTGCAGGAGCTGCTTAAACACTCTTTTCTTCCATGTTTTGCTCTAAACTTATTTTGTCTCTCTCTATGTATATACTTGGTGAAATAAGGGCTAGTGACAAGCAAGCTTGAGCTGTGGATGTGACTTTTCAATAATATTTGCAATAATATCTGTATTTACTTTGTTAGCTCTCAACTATACTGTAAGGGCCTCGCCATATAATCAATACCCTACACACTGGACCTTTTGAACAACGTCCCCTTGTTGCTGATTTCCATTCTTCTATGGAGGACAAGTGGGTATGTTTAGACTTCCAACTGCATCTTGCTTTGCAGTATGTTGGAGGCTTTATTTCCAGATAATTTTCATACACTATTTAAAAGATTTCATTGCATACACAGTTTTAGGCCTATTAGCGTTTATTATCTAGATGTATGCTTACAATACAACGTACATTATCTACAAACGGTAATAGAAGTACTCTTGCATATATATATGTAAGTGCTTATGTTGTTTTCAGTTCTCAGTCACGTTGACCTATGTCGCCATTATCTCATGTTTACTCCTCATGTAGTAGTTGATACATAAAAACTGCGCCTGGGTTTTGTTCTTTTTTACTGCCCTTTTGAAATGGGATACTTTCTCTAGTCAAATGATTACTTAAATCCAAAAAAGGATACCATACTTAAAATACCATAAATACCATAAATATAATAAATTGTGTTTTGTAATGGAGAAAACTTATCCTGATGACTGGGGTTTTTTTGTTGTTTGGGGTTTTTTTACTTTACTTTTTTCTCTTTTTATTAGGAATAAGTTGCTTCATTTTAAAGAATGTTTACCCTCTTTTCACGGAGGAGCAGATGTGCCCTTGGAAAGCCTTAATTTGAGGGGGAAAAAAGCATAGGTAAGTGGAATTCAATGAATAATTGATTACTGTATCAACTACATAATTATCAGGGAAGACAGATCATTTTGGGAAAAAAAAAAAGGTTGTAGACAAATAAATCCCGGTTTTCAACAAAAATCAGACACATTTCTGACACCAGACCGCACAATAGCCCTGCAAGAGCAGCCGGGAAAGGGGAGATGGCACGACATCCCTTCGTATCGCGCCTTTCTCCCGCTTAAACGCTGCAGCGTGTACCACAATGGGCGAGGTAACGAATCAATTAAGGGGGGACTCGGCCCCCGGGGCCGCCCCCGCCCCGTCCCCCAGCCCGTGCCCGCCCCGGAGCCGGAGCCGCCGCTCGGCTTTGTGGCTGCAGGACCCGGGGGGCGCCGCCGCCGCCAATCGCGGCCGCTGCCGGGCTCTGCTCGTGTGCGATGCCGCCCGCTCCGCGCCCGCAGGGTAACGCAGACAGCGCGGCCGGCAGAATTCCCCGCCGGAGAAGGATTTGATTTTTTTGCTGTTGTTTTTTTTTTTTTTTTTTTCCCCTCCTCCAGGGTCCTGATAACTGGGGAGAATCCGGTTTCATCCTCCCTTTTTACTGAAAAGTCTGCTGAGCGGCTTGTCGACTTCAGCGCGCTTCCTCTCTCTCTCTTTCTCTCTCTCTCTCTCTCTCTCTCTCTCTCGCTCTCGCTCTCTCCATATAAATACTCGGAGCTCTGTCCTCGCTCTATGCAAGGAAAGTTGGGAAGGACTGCTTGGATGATGGAACCGCTAGTTTTCTGAGAGCCGTCTGACCCCGGAGGGTGAGTCCCCCCCAAGTACCACAGTAGCTGCCGGTGCCAGGGAGGGGGTGGCCTCTCCCCAGCTCCGCCGCGCCCGGGCACGGGCACCGGGAAAAGACAACAGTTTCCTGGAGGCGCCGGGAGAGGTCACCGCGGGAGAAGGGATGCGAGAGTCGCGAGCGCGCAGGGATAGCGGTCCAACAAGTTTCTGTGCGGGTACCGGCGCGGCGCGTACGGTCGGGAAAAGTTGCCGGGGGGCTCCGCGGGATGCGCTCCCCGCTCTTTCCGCCGCCCCTTGGGCTCGGGGCGGGGTTACTAACAAAGAAGTTTGACCGCTGAGCAGCCGGCGTTCCCTCGCCGTGCCCGCCGGCCCCGGGGCGATGTCGGGGTGCCTATCTGGCTGTCCTGCCGCCAAGCGGGGCGGAGGTGTGTGCGGGTGGGGGAAGATGCGGGATCCACACCGCAACTTCTGGAGGGGCGGTCCCCACAGCCGGGGCGAGCATCGCCGGCTTTGTTTTCGCCGCGCTTGCAGTAACCTTTTCCCTTCTGGCGGGGATGCCGCCGGCGGGGCAGCAGCGCTGCGGAGGGAAGCGCCCTCCTGTGCCCCCGCCGGCGCCCGATCCCCGGCGGGGCGGAGAGCGAAGTTCAGCGGGAGGGAGTGATGTGTCTGTGCGTTTCTGTGTCTGTGTGTGTGTGTGTATATATATATATGTGTATAAATACCTTCAGAAATGGCAAGCGCAGCGCGGGAGGGGGGGCTGTGACACCGCGTCCTCCAGCCCTTGGCGGGGGGAGCGCCCCTCTACGCGGGGGCGCTGAGGCGCTCGGAGGGGGATGCGCTGCCCCGCACAATGGAGGGCCCCCAGCACGGCGGAGGAGGAAGAGGGAGGTCGTCTCCGGCTCCTCCGCTGCAGCAGCTGCTCTTGCTGCGGCACTGCCGCAGCCCCGCGCAGCCCCCGCCCCACGGGGCAGCGCCCCCGCTGAGGATGCTCGGCCCGGCCGGCCAGGGGGTACCGCGCCCCCGAGGGGGGAACTGGGCAGACACCCTCGGCCACGACCCGCTCCTTCAGTGTAGGGTCGGCAGCAGGAGTGTTTCCGCACCTGAGTGTGAAGGTATTAAAAAAAAAAAAAAAAAGAGAGAGAGAGAATAACACGGAGGGAGAAGGGCAAACCACGTAAGCGAAATTCAGGATGCAATTAAACTTACCTATAACACGGTCATGATCCGTTTGGTTTTGTTTTGTTTTGTTTGGTTTTTTTTTAAATGTTAATTTTACAATTTTTTTTTCTTTCTTATGTTGACTGGGGCGTATTAAGGTTAATTAATGATCGATGACTCAAAAAAGGATTTAAATGGAGTTAAGGTGTTTTTGAATTTGATTTCACGTTTTTATTACAAAAAGGAAATTTTTAAGTTGCTGACGGTTTTGAGTACATAGAAGAACTTTAGAGGCATTTCTTTTTGAGGTAAAAATGTTTTGTGGCATACCCACAGTTCAGCTACGTGAGGATAGAAGGGACAATTCTCTGACCCTAGACCATTGTGTGGAGACATGCTGAGGTTCAACTGAAAGGCAAGAACTGGCATTTGAGAAGATTTCTTATTAAGCTGAAGTTCACCCTCTTCACTAAAGGAAAAGGAAGCCTTAGTTGGATGCAGTTTGCAGACAAAACAGGTTAAGAATGCCCTGTTATATTGTGGAGTAATAAGGCTGATGTCCAAACATTATGTCTTAGTTTCACTACATGCTCCTTTTCTACAATCACTTTATATTTGTCTGCTTGCACATTTTCTACTTACATCTTGCACTGCTGTACGCTGTAGGGACGTTACACTGGTGTAAACAGGCTATAAGAGTGTAGAGATGTAGCTTTTGGTAATTAGTGGCAAGGAAAGAAGGCAGAAAGCTAATAAAATTATCCTAGTGCTTCTCAGAGTAGCTAATTGCTTTTCAGTCTTTCAGCAAACATGGCCAAACTTCTGAAAATTCTGTAGCAATTCTGTCCCAAGCCCCTGCAACAACAGATTCCTGCAAGCATTTTTGGTACCATGGTTGACACTTGCCTAGAAGCTGCACTAATTTCCATAAAAATCCTCATAAAAACAAAGGATGCCATTGTGGAAAAGTGAAACAGCTTGTTTGTTGTTGATTGACTTTTTAGTTAGTGAAAGGAAAATTCAATCCTTTCCTCTTGCTTTTCTTAGTATCCTCAGGATTGAATATTGACCAGTTGAATACTGGAGAAATGAGGAGGACTCAACCAATTTTGCAATGAGGCATCCACAGGTGTCTTCATCAAGGCATAAACAAAGGTTTTTAAAGAGAACTAGATTCTTAATAGGATGGAAGGCTATTTGAGTTATGTTGCTTTCCTTTATCACATTTATTTTTGGGGCTATGTGTGTGTGATTGTTTGGTTTGGGGTTTTTTTCCACTTGATGGACTTTTCATATTGTCTCTGCTCTAATTGGATTTGGACCACAATAAGCAACATAATCCCCATGGACCTTATACATATAAAGTATTTCCTTCAAGTAACTTTTCAAGTCACTATGTGCACATCTGAACTTCACTCTGAGCAACACAGTCATGTGTGTTAGTCACAGGGGGCTCAGATTTTTCTGAAGAAACTATTGGAAATTTCAGTGTGTGCAGAGGAGCAAATGCAACGTGCTTTACTCATGTGTAAAATATTAAGTAGAACTGAGAGTTGAGATCTACCTTCTTCTGTCTGGATTTCCCTGACTTGTTTGCTGTGGCACATGGTTAGATATGAATTCAGCAGACTTGTATAGTTCAGCAGGTAAGTATGTAAAAAAGGAGAGGGGAAAAAAAAAAAAGAGGTTGGAGGAAGGAAGGGATTTATATTTGCTTGACCTTTTATATGAGAGGAATTCCATGGGCTGTGATGTTTTTGGGGTGGAATCAGCTGGCAGGCAAATGAGTCCTTAGGTCAAAACTTAAAAATGAGCAGGATACTGTGATTTTTGTCTGCCCAAATTTTGAACTTGCCCATTTGAGTGTGTTCTGTGTCCTCAGAAACATGTAACAGTCTTATGTTGCTTTGCCTAGAGCCAGACATGGACTCTCAGGTAGCAGGTTGCAGGTGTAATGTGTTAAACCATCAGAGGCTACAGACCTGTGCTTGTGAAAGAAAGAGATGAAGAATTTAATAGTGGGCTTAAACTTTACTTTTTCCATCTTTATATTTTCTTCAGATACCATTTTCTGTGGTTTAGAATGCAAATTATAATCTTTTTACGTATATAGTGAACGTCCTTGAACTAATATATTTCTGTATGTTCTTTTTACCTTCATCTTTGTTAAAATGAAATATCAGGAACTTTCCACATTTTGATCTCTTCTCTTGAGGAAAGTACTAGAATAATTGCATATAAATACTCAAGTTTCTTGGTAATGTTATTTGTGAACCCACGCTTTTAACATGCATTAGGCAAGCCCTGTGGAAATACGAGTTCAGCACTTGGTTCTAGACTCAGGAGGAGCTCATGGTCTAATGTTTTTTCCATCTCTTTCTGTGTTCCATAACACCATAACTTGACCTATTTGAGTGGATTTGCACATGTATTTGCCTGTATTGTAGGGCTGCATGGTCTCAAGCTCTGCCAGGGGAGGTTTAGGTTGGATGTTAGGAAGAAATTCTTTACAGAGAGGGTAATCAGGCATTGGAATGGGCTGCCCAGGGAGGTGGTGAATTCTCTGTCCCTGGAGGTTTTTAAGTTGAGACTTGATGTGGCATCAGTGCCATAGTCTAGTAACTGTGGTGGTAGTGGATCAAGGGTTGGACTTGATCATCTCAGAAGTCCTTTCTAACCCATCTGATTCTATGAAAATGGTCTCTTCAAGAAAAGTTTAGACTCTTTCAAATTTCTAGGTTCATCAAAGGGGGATACATCGTATAACAGAAGCATCAAGAGAATCATTGTGTGTTCTCCTCAGCAATTATAATAGGATAGCCTTTAAAAAATAAATAAATAGAAAAGCTGTAGAAACGACAGGGAAAATGAAGAACCTTAGAGCCCTTGAAAGAATTACAAAGCAAGTTCACATACCTTGAGCATGTAGGTTAAACAGCACCATTAGGTTTCATAAAACTCAAGTAATCCTTACCCAGCACATAATGAAGTGTTTCATCCAACCTACAAGAGACTTAATAGATTATCCTATGTTTCACCTGTAATACTCTGTCTAAACTGCCCAGTCCATAAATCTTTCATTCCCTATCCATCCTCTAATCATCAGTCCCATCAGCCCTTTCTCATCATTGCCAATTTATAGTCTGTCAAACACATCAGTCCTTTGCCTCAATTAACTTTCTCTGTCCTCCAAACTTCTCTACTCATTAATCTGCCCTTGTCCACAGTGAGGTCCAAGTGTCTACCATCCTTCTGCCTCCCTCTCTCTGACTTCCATAAGAGCATTTTTGTTTGTTTACAGTCCTGTATCACCCATCTTTCCTTAGCCATTTCCAGATCTGTGCTCCAGGTCTGTCAAGTCATGTTTTCATACAGTAAATTTATTTCCCCAGAGGTCCTCTGGCTTTCTTCTTTGTCATTAGTGAACGCACTGAGTGTATTTGTCTTCTTTCCATACTCAACTCATCTCTTGCTCGTCAGAGTAAGTTGATCCTTACACCATCAAAATGAGTGTGGCAGGGGAGATAAAATGAGTTGGCAGGCAACAGCAGTGTGGATTGGTAACCTCCTGGTTGTCCCCAGCTGAGGGGAGGTATTGCTAGTTCTGGTATGACTTCTCTGTAATACAGCTGGCTTCAGACAAATACCATGTGGTTAGAAGGTTAAAAATTGGTCTGAGGAGTGGGAACCACCGACCAGAAAGTCTGATATTCAGTCAGTGCTTAAGTTCTTACGCCACAGACTTTTCTTATGTGCTATTTGTGTCCCATAAGTCATCCTTTTCTCCTTTCAGCATGGCAGGGTAGGGATGGAAGATGTCACTTGCCTGCCTATCTTCCTTGAAGGTTCCTTGAACTTCAACATTGAATAGTTGAAGTTAGGGCTAAGGAGGTATCAGAGACCTGAACAGAATTATCAGACCTGAATTTCTGGCAAGAGTGTAGCTGGAATGGAGGTCCCTTACTTGCCAATGAAACAATTCCCTCACAATATATCATTCCTTCTTTTTTCCCTCAGTATTCTGAAGTAAAGTAGCTGCCATGGTTTTTATTGTAGTTTGTTCTGCCTGGATCTTCACCTGGCTCAGAACACAGGGCTTCCTTCCACCAAGGTGTGTAACTGATTTCAAAAGTCTTTTCATCCTGATTCTCTGTTGCTGAGAGGGTCATCTAAATTCCCTAGCTGAGGAAGTTTTGCATCATACCCATCCCTCCTGAGAAATTTTCAGGCTGAAGAAATAAACACCTTAAGTAGCAATTAGAATGTAGCTTTTTCTATATCACTTGCTTCAATTTAGGGGAAATAATTCTTCATAAATTCCATTACGTGCTCTGGATTTCCCTCTCACAGCCCCTGCATGACAGAAGAAATGGGGAGGCACGAAGAAAGAACTTGAATGTGTATCTTTGTTATTCCCCATAACAATAAAACTCTTCTGCTCCTAAAAATGGCATTAGAAAGAATTTGACTCATTTGTTAAATTAGGATTCACTTGCCAACAATGATGATTTTTTCACACTAGCAAGTTTGCTGTAAAGGTGGCTCTATATTCAAAAAGAACCACAGTTGACTATGTGATCTAATATATCACAGTTCTATGCTTCTAGTATTTTGTGAGCCTGTTTGACATCAGACATGATTATCAATTAAATATTTGGTTTGCTTTATTTTTGTTTTGTTTGTTTTGGTTTTTTTAGCTCATTTTTTTTTCTTAAAGTAACTGTAGAAAGGTAATGGAAGAAATGTTGTTAATTCACACTTTTTAGTATCCTGCAGTATATGCTAGAAAAAAACCCCAAGGCTTAAGGAACTTCTTCTGTCTTCATTAAGATTTCTACACTCAAAATAAATTAGTGTTAGAAAGCTCCAAAAAAACCTGAATATGAAAGGTAAAGTGATCCTCTAAATCAATAAACAAATAACATATAAACAATAAACATGTAAGCACAGATCACCTCACTACAGGAGGAGATTCGATGCATATGGTGCCGCCTCTGGCAAACATGGAAATCTAAACAAATTGCAGCAGTGTTTGTAACTTGCTCTTGTTCCAAGAATGCAAATACTTAAGAGTAGGATTTTACTCAGAACAGCTGGACAAAAAGAGTTGTAAACTCATTTTGATTCCTTATAAAACTTTCCAAACTTACTATACTTTTTCTAACTGCAATTCCTGCCACTCCCAAATTAATATGTGAAGGTTAGATGCTATTCTTTACTCTTATTTGTCACCAGTGGTAGCTGTGACTCAGTTAAATTATTATGCAAGTTTATGCTTCAAATCCACCCCAGTTGTTTCAAGAATTTTTCTTACTGATAAATGCATTTAAGGGTATGACTTGAATTTTTGAACCCATATGTGAGTTTTTATAGCTGACAACTGAAAAAAAAAATCCTTACTGTGTTAAAAGTCTAACAGAAAAATTAAACAAATTGTCTGAAGGCAGACAGGACTGCAGACAGTTGTAACTGAAATATTTAAATAAAATAAAGCCAACTTCAGTCTTCAGATAAGCCCCTGATGCAGCTAAGTATTTTTGGCTAATAACCTTGCTGAATGTTTTCCAAAACAAGAAAAAAACTGTTATTGAGAATGTTTCCCCCATAAGGCCTAAGAAAAGTTAAGTTGTATCACTGTTTCCAGTATCATGGTACTGTAATCAAGTTTGGCTGCCCACAGTGATAAAATGAAGAGCTGAAAAAACTATTTCAAATAACTTCATAGATTGGGTGTGCTGTATATGGATGAAAGCAAGGCATGCTTTTGAACTATCTACATTCTGTTATGCAAAGATAGGAACACTTCCTCTTGGTGAAACAGGAGAGGAATGAGAGAATGGAAAGTATGGCAGAAGGAATTACAGGGTCCAAATATTCTTCATCTTGCATGGAGATCTGACACTGCAAGTTAATTTTAGCTTTGTTTGCTGAAGTATATGTGCACGTGTGTATAAGCCTGTGTGTGTTAGTAAACCTCATCTCAGAAAACAGCCCTAGTAAGGAGAGGACGATCATATGAATAATGTCTATCTAAATAATGACAATGACTAGATGGTAAGCAAAACCAACAGGCAGCCCTCTTCTAAGGGGACATGAGGACATTTTCCAAGACTTTACAGCCATGGTGGAATGAAGAATGTTACATCATCTGAGTTGTGTTTGACACATTACCCAAACCAGGATTTTAATTTTCTAGTTCCTCAGTCATGTGTAGCATAAGTGGTATTTGTCTACCATGAAGCATTATCTCAGCTGAAAAAGATCAAAAAATACTTTAATCAAAAGAATGGAACTCTGTCCAAAAAATTTGTACTTGAGAAATATATATATATATATATATATATATATATATACATTTCAAGACTGAAAGTTGTGTAAGGTGAAAGTTTAGCTCTGGGACATGTTTTGACATGGTGAGGTTTTTTTCATCTTAAGAGTTTTAGTAACTAATAAAATGTACTAAGCATAAGTGGCTAAGAGAAGGATGGACATTTTCATGCCTTGCCATACTTAAACTATCATCTACATTCAGCCTTACTTGATTAGGGATGGGTGTTATGTTTCTATCAGTAGCTTATGTAATTAAAATATTTTTGCTTGTGTTGCATGTAGATTGCCAATGTGTCATTTCTGTTTTTTTTTTTTATTTTTATTTTCTCACATTATGTTCATACAGTGAACAACCATTCTGATTGTGAACTTTTTTTTCAAATAAGTATTAATTTTTTCCAAATCTTTACTAGGAGAAATTTGAAGTAGGTTGTCTGAATGGTTTTCTCTGGGGGCCATAACTCCTCTCTCAATACCATTCCTTAAGTTCATGTGTGACAGAGTGAATGTGCAACTACACAACAAATAGTCCATTCACGTTGACAACATAGTTCACAACTGTATTTCTGTAAAAAAATTGTATTTAAATATTGCAACCTCTTTTTCAGGAAAGGCTATCTTAAATCTACTAGACTAGATTTTTACTGCTATTAGAGTAATTTGTTTATTACCTGAGGTCACAGATATATAGATTTGTAAGGGAAAATTGCCTTCAGGCTCAAAGTGGATCCCTAATTTTTCACTGATGGAAAGCAACCCCCCCCCCTTAGTTATTATGGGAAAACTCAAATGGGTATGCATTCACTTCACTTGATAAATAACTTCAAGTGCAAATACAATGTTTCTGTTGTACCTATTCCCATTGATTTTGTGCCAATGAAACGATTTCACTTTATGCAGCTCACAGCAATAAGCAGCACTTTAGGAGATGAAACCAGGTGAAACCGATCTTGATTTATGCCAAGATATGCAGAATACTGCAAAGAAAAATGCATCAGTTTTGCTGTGATACTTTTTGTAAGGCTGCACAGTTCATAATCTGTTGTTGCTCAAGTGCCCTCCATGCCCAGCGTCACCCAGCTCTGACTAATGAGACCACAAGTTCTGTGCTAATCGACAGAGATCAAAAGAGGCAGTGGCTGTAACCTTGCATTGATCCAGGGAGAGCCCAGCCATGGGTGGATGTGGATGATACTATTCTAAATGTTTTTTTTCTGACAATAGGAACCAAGTGTGAATCCTACAGCTCTTCTGCTCATCTGCTTGTTGTCACAGATCAAGACATTCAGAAGGGAAATCTGTATATTTTAGGAATAGCAGAGTAATGCAAATTTCTTCTCACTGACCTCTGTATGGCTCTGCAATGCATTTTGAATCCCAGACTACACACATCTTCTTGTCCTGATGTCAGCAATAACCTATAATAAAGACAAGCAATAAATATTTATTGCACTTTGGTACAAGGCAGTACTGCTGTTTTCTACTAAGATGATCATGGATGACTCTAAAATTCTTTCTGGATTTATTCTTGCTGTAATATAACATGTTGCTTTGGAGAATGGTCCAAACCCTCACATATCTCTGAGAAGGCAGAAAAATTTCAGCTGACCTCAGTTACTGAGGTTTTCATTGATTCTTGGTTGAGCTACAGCAACGAGAAGCATGACAGACTAAATATTTAGAATAACAAGGCAATATAAAATAACTCACCACATTTCCTGCTGGGGCTACCACAAGCATATTTACCCTACTCTTTGCATCCCATCAAGTTCAAGGCTTCTGTCTTAACATCCTGGGAGTTTAATGTCTTTGGTCAAGGAGAAACAGGAATTTGTCAAGCTCTGTAGATGATGTCTGTGTTTTTCTGGCCTGGTTGAATGTGCTACAGTAAAACTTCTGTAAGAGACAAGACTTTCTAGGGGTATATGCAAAACTATTATGAAAATGATTGCCTGAGGAGTTAGGAACCAACATTTACCTGCACCTTCCTTTCTGAATACAGCACTCCTCTTTGTTGGAGTCTTGTCTATATTGATTACACGACAGACAGTGGGTTTGTCTGTTTTCAGCCTGTCTTTTAGTTGTCAGTGAGAAATTCCATTGTGACAGCAGCCAGTCAAACCCAACCAGAAGACAGTAATATGCTGCTTTGCTTAGTACTGTACATGTTACTTGTGTGGATGCCATTCCAGAGGCTGGTACATCAGTCTGTGCCAGGGAGGAGGAAAGGAATGCGTGGCAGGTTCCAGCTCTTCCTTGAATGTCCTCCTTTTGTGCTACTGCTATTCTCTGGCAGGTAAGATGGATAGGTTGGACTAAAGCCATGTCTCCTTGTAGCCTTGCTTGTCTGCGTAAGGTACAGCTGCTCCTTTGTTTCCACTGTGCTGCACTAAATAGAGGCTGGACTTGACCCAACCAAACTCTCTAAAAATAATTTCAGTAGTGAATGACCTTAATCTTTTCATGGCAGTGAGTTGGCATATAGTTATATGCAGGTGAACAGATAGAAGCTCTGATGTGGGGGCTTTGTAGTTCTTGAGTTTTCTTAGGGAAAAATGGAACCTTTGAAATCTCTAGGTCTGTTCTATCTCAACTATATTTCAGGGAAAACCACGGAATTAGAAATATTAATATCTTAGAAGAGAGGAGATAAGCTACAAATTGCTGCTCTGTTCCAGGTAGCTTTATCCTTCTGTCAAAGACAAACTTGGTCTAGGAATCTAAATATAATATGAAAGACATGATTTGTAACTAAGCCCACATCACTTTTTCAGGATAAACAGGAACAAAATAAGAAAATGAAATGTACCTCAGGTGAGATTCTTCCTTTTCATTTTTTTTTAAATATATTTTTATTGTTGTTACGATACTTCCTGTTCCAGTTTTGCACTTTCTGACAACAGGCCACCCTTCATGTTTGAATGAGCCTGTTGTTGTAGGTGGCACTGGAACACTAGTTGGAAATTCAGTTCCTGAGCCTGCTCCTCCCTCTAGTGGAACAGATAACTCTTCTCATCAGTAATTAAGGAGAAAAATTATGGAAATACATAACCTTGCCAATGTATGTTTCTTCTTCTCCATGACTTCTTAAAATGGCTCAAAAACTTGAATGTATGAGAGCTGCGTCTACAGGCAGCTAAAACAACTTAAATGCTGCTCCACCTGGGCCACCTGCTGGCTGGAGCCACTGCTGGAGTGCAGGAGTAAGGTGCCTGTTTTGCTCTGCTTTGAGAGTCTTTGGTGCCAGGGAATACTCTGGGGGTGTGACAGCTGATCGTGTGTCTGTCACAGAGATGTGGCACCCATCTCCAAGACTCTGCTTCAACAGTAGTACCTTTTTAATTGGTTTGTACTAATCATCCAAAGTAAAATGATTGTATTTCAGAAGTGAAACGCCCATATCAATCCTTTTCAGTGTACTTCTAGATTAAAAAAACCCCAAACAAATGTAACAAAACCAAAAAAACCCCACCCAAAACAAGAAGCTGTGTAATTGTTTGTGTAATCTATATAATTTAAAAAACAAAGTATTAAAAAGGAGCTCAGAAAAGGCAATATGAAGTATTGCATAACTCATTTTTCTATTAATCTTATATCAGTTCAAACATAGCATTTCTGTTTGTTTAGCAATAAGCTACTGATAAAAAATAGAGGAGATTTGCTATGAGAATGGAGAATGTGCACCTGCTTTAGGTTCATATAATGAATGTAATTTAAAGAAAAAAACAAAGCTGGGTGTACAGTTGCATTATTACCCACCAGCAATTTTCAATTGTTTCCATGAAAAGTCTTTGAATAATACATAAAGCATTTGAAGAGATAGATCTGAAGGCCTGTTACTTGCCTGGCTCAGCAGTGGCTGGCAAACAATCATTTGTGACGCTGAAGCCTCTTCCCACACCTTCATGACTAATATCTGTCCACAGCTTTCCTTAGACAGTTGGAGACTAAAGTTTATCACAGAATTAAAGACTCAAAAATGTCTTTGTATGTTAATGCATTTAATAATACGCTGCATTTTCCTAATACCACATAGTTTTGAAATGTTAGTGTCTTCTTCAGCTAATTGCACGTGCTACAATTTTTTTATTATCTTACATAGTAGTAACACAGTAAATAAACACCAGCATGGTGGTTTCAACCTATAACTAAAGAACCTAATTTTCTATTTTTCTAAGTTAGCAGGAATTCACTAGAAATAGATGATCAAGAAACACCAAGGATCTAGATTCTCTAGATCAGCAAAAACAGCACAAATGGGAACAAAAAGTTCCTGAATTTGGCTCATGCCTTTAAAGTTTATTCTGAGCTTTTGAAATACCAACTTTTAAGGCATGAACGTAAAGATAATAAACAGGAAAGGTATTACACAGTACTTCGTGAATGCTTCCTTAAGTATCTTTTTCTTTAAGTGGTATATGATTTATGGAGTCTGCCTGTGTGAGTTGTACCTCCCACCAGTAGCTTCTCCACATAGAGAAAGAACAGCTTATTGCAGCTGTCAGCTAATGAAATGACTCCTGCAGTTCAAGTAGTTGCAGCTTTGGGCTGAAAATCGTGGTTCTGACATTTTTGGCAATGTACACTGATGTCCTGTGGCAGAGGGCTTTTGTTTTGCCATGATGTACAAATGCTGCAGTGCGCAAAGACCGTGAGGACTGGAGTATCAGAAATCATTTTATCGTTAATCTGCTGTTAATGTTTTTGCTGAGAATTAGAAAGTCTGCCAAATTTATGCAGAACGTAATCTTTCAGGTCAGTGCAGTTTCAGCATGTATGATTGCTTTCTTAAAATGCTAAGCTTAAAGAAAAAAAAAAAAAAAAGGTAGTGAGAAGGAGCTGAGATTGCCTTTACAGAGGGAAATCACTTATCCATGTTGGAGCTTTGGCTGTCTGGGCACAGGAGGAAATATCTTCCATGTGATATTAGTACTTCTATTTGTAAGGCCTTTGGGTCAAGGGTTGTATCATCTTGAAGGTCTGCTTCCCCCCAAATTTTTTTTAAATTAGCAGGTCCAAATATCATGCAAATGAATGGATAAAGCAACTGGAAATAATCTTATTCATTATTGTACAATTTATGGCTGCGCATGTAACTCAAAAAGATACCATGGCAATCCTAGCATTTATACCTTATTTCTCTGAGTGCAAATGCACCTACAGACATCTTATTGCAGTCTAACTGGAGGGCTGGTGAATAATCTCAGCATGGTTGAGCAGCAAATGTTGGAGGATAATTGGATCTGCAGGCTAAGATAGTATGAATGTGGAAAGTCTGGTAGGAAAGATTGATAGGCAGTTATTTTACATCGTGTTTGAGATCCACTTTTTGTTTGTAATTTTATGTGGAAGATAAGTTGCCTTTAAAAGTTTAAAATTATAAGTTTTGATTCAAATGAAAGATTGAGGTTAATGTTCCCTAAATAATGTCTTTGTAGTCATAAGCTGGTGAGCAGAGCGTGCTGAAGAGTCCATTCAATAAAGCTTATAAGCCTTTAATTAAATTGTGAAGCCATTTATGCGATGCTTTAAAAGTGGATCTTTGAATGTAAACTTGAGACATTAGGCTGAGGATACTCAAGCATTGTATGTCCTACAGAAACAGCACACTTGCTTATAGGAGTCTTTTCCCTCTCAAGTGAGATTTTAATGAATTAATGTATATTAAAAGAAAAAGGAAAAAATATAGCTGAAGAACTCAGGGTGCATTCTGGCCTTTGGCATCTTTCTGTAAAGCTGCTAGTGGTTTGCTGGGGTTTTTTTAGGGGGTTTTTTGTGGTTTTTTTTTAGCAAGGATAACTCGGGCAAGTGCTGCTGCAGTAAGCCCTTAATAATATTATTATTATTATCCCTTTGTCCCTTGTCTGTCCATTTCGTCTCCTCTAGGTAAGAAATCTGTTCTTTTATTGTTGTTTATCTTAGGTGTCCTAACAAGTCAGGGTAGGATTCATTCTGCTTGCTTCTTTGCAAAGTTATTTTGTTGAATACATATTTGATAAAGCCACAGTCTTTAAGATAAAACTTGTCTGAGAGGAGGGGACTTAATCACACTGTTCTTCAGGCTGGGCTTCACAGTGGTGTTGGCCAGCATAGGTGGGGTCTAATACCTGTAATTGGAATAATTTTACATTTTCCTCTTCTCACATGCTTCAAACAGATAAAGACAAAACATCTGAGCAATTACCATGACAGTCATTCTCTGCAGCTAATCTTGGAATCTGCTGTCTGACTCTTCAGTTCAATTTGCTAGTGAGATTGAGGTCTCAAAGATATCCAAGTTCCTACCAGTAGCAGAGGAGAAGAGGGAGACCCAAAATGATGTCCAGATTACCACAATATTACTCTATTTTTTTAGTCTTACTGAAAGACTGAGCAGTGTGTGCTTCTTGGTTAATGAGAAGCTGCTCCAGATCAATCCCAGATCCTTTCCTAGTTTGTCCCTCTGAGCAACTTTGGCATGTGCTGGTGGGAAACTGGGAAATGTGGAGCTGACCTGATGATGTGCACCATTTTCCACTCTAACTGGAAGGAAGGGGAATGAATTGTAACTGGCACTGTTGTAATAGAACTGGAGGAGGTATTTAGGACCTGAATCTTTCTAAAAGGAGGTTTCACAGCACAAGTTTTTCGTTGCAGTCATCCACAGGGCCCACCTATTACATTTTCCAGAAGCAGCTGAATGGCACAATTTTTAAAGGGAGAAAAGGCTATCCATAGTAGTTCCTGAAAATGTGAGAACATTTCCTAAATTTACTGTCTTGAAACAAATCCATGAATTGGCTGTTGCTCTGTTCCTCACAAATGTAGCTACTAAATCTCTCCAGTCCAATAAAAGAATTCTTAAGAAATAATTTTTGTTCTGGGTTTGATCAACTACGTGGGACTGAATAAAATGAGAAGTATTTAGCCTTTATTACCAGAAGAAGGGAGAATTAGTATGTCTTTAGCTGTTATCATTCATTCTTAGTATTTTAAATGAGTAGTGAAAAACACATAAAGGTGCTATTTTTACTTTATTAGACATATTTAACAGCTGGCTCTGAATCCTGTGCTGTAGCTGCAAATAAATGGCAAAAATTTTGAGCAGTCTGATGTATAATACTATACTTTTGCTGGCCATAGACACTTTTCTTTTACCAGTGTTTAGAAAAAAAAAAAAAAAAAAAAAAAGATAAAGTTTGAGATGGAACTATATTCTTCCACCTCTATAATTATGGTCCGTACATTTCAATTCCAGGAGATTTCAGTGTTGTTCCTTCCAGGTTTCAAAATAAAAAGCTCAAAATACTTCAAACTGTTGAAATTGTTAGTCATGAATAAGATTTAGAGAATATGAGAGAAGGAAAATGAGCTTCAGCCTAACTTTGAATTCCCGAGGCAGTAACCTGGGATTCAGTGTCTTGGCTTCAGCCTCACCCATTACACACTAATTGGCACCCTGGACTTTTTCCTTTCTGGGAATTTAATTAACCTGTGGCCGAAGGACTCTTGTTGAAAAATGTATAATCCATAATTCCCTACTGTTGTACAGCACTGTCATGGAGAAGGCCTAAGTGGGTTGGATACTGTTCCTCGGTATTTCACAGATCTCTGCCACATTAGTAATTGAAAGGTGATTCAAAAGGCCTGCAGCAAACTTACTTGAGTTTACCGAAAAAATTTGGTTTCCAGTTGGATGTTAATTGCTATTTTGCTTTCAGGCTTGTCTAGCAACAACCTCCCCTCACTGCATACACTTGTAGTATTCACTGATACTCCCAGTCTGTGGTAAAAGTAGTATCTGCAGGGTTATGAAATCTTCAGTGTAATGAAATGCTAATAGTTTTTTTTGTTGTTGTTTTTTGTTGTTGTTGTTGTTTTTAAAATTTTGTTTTATTGTGGCTTTTTTTTTTTGTTTGGTTTGGTTTTTGGGTTTTTTTTGGTTTGTTTTTTTTTCCCTCCAAGAATTAAGAGTCATTAGACTGCATTAGAAAATGATCCTGTAGAACAGATGTGTTAGAACCGAATTAAGTGAATTCTGGAGACAAATATCTGTACGCAGAAATTGCAGCTGGATGGTTCAGTTCACTTACAAGCAAAACACATCAGTGTGATAAAAATCTGCCAGGTGTGGGCAATCCCCTAATAAACATCCTGCCCACTAATCAGGATGTGCTAATTGGTTCCTTTTTTTAATTTATTTATTATTTTCCTGTATAGCATCTTTCCTGTCTTGCCTGCGCTTACCCACAACCGTGGCAAACAGTGTTACTGAGTCAGTTTGCCATCATCAAACTGATACAAATCTGTACAACTACAGGTGCCCAAGGATAACAGTTGTAGATCCAGTTCTTTTGTCTGGAGGTTGAACTGAGCACTGTTATGTGCAGTCCAACAGACCACGAAAAATTAAGACATACTAGTGAGAACTCGAATGGCTTTGAGCACGATCAGAAGGAAAGTAATGCTGTCACAGATGTGTTAAATGTGTTACGCGTTTGACTGAGGCTAAATTTTTAGATTTTGTTCATTTACGGACAAATTTTGAGAAAACTCAGTGCCACCAAAGACGTGATGATGGTGTCTGGCACCATGATTACCATGATGTAAATACCCATTCCCTGTGCAAAGCGGTTATGGGTAACAGTCTGCTGATTTCCATTGATCTCTCTGGAAACAGATCAGTAAGGATGAGCAGTTTTCATGAAAAGAGGGTGATAATTGCATTTCTCCACATATGAAGAAGTTGTCCTATTTATTTTTTTTTTTTTTGACCATGTGGTCTTTGTAGAATATAAGATAACAGAAAAATAAAAAAAAATTAAAATTAAAAAAAAAAAAAAAAAGAGAAAAAAGACACAGCAACCTAGATTAAAAATTAAAAGGTGTACCAGTCAACACTGGACATATAGAATGAATATATTAAGCAAATTTAATGGAAAAAAAATTCAAAAAACCCAGTCAGCTCTTTGCTTCATAAACAATTGAAATGTTTATCTTCAAGGGCGACAAATATAAAAAGCTAGTATACCATAAGTGGAAAAATCAAATTGACTTTGAGTTTATAATTATTGAAATATGTAATTGTTTTCAGTGTGACAAAATGATGAGCACTGTTTGTAACAGCAAAAACATATAATTTCTAACTTCTCAGCTGTAAGAAGTCACTCATTATATGCAAGTTAACAGCTGTTAATCAGAATACTGGAGTTTACATGAAGGATGTTGAAAGACATCATAGTTATTATAATTAGTGCTGAAAGAATGAAGAATAAATAAGTAATCCCATTATCTGTATTGACAGAAATGAAAAATCTTAGACTAAATTATTCCTGTTTCTCAAGTTTAAAATGAGTAAGTGTGGCAATCGATTACTTCTTTTGCATTCCCTCTGTTGTACCACCAGCCTTATTGATTGGTTTCAATTAATGTATGCCAACAAGTAAATTAACGTAACACCTGAGGCAGAATTCTCTGGTGGTTCGTGTACACTGACTTCTTAGCATTCTTGCTGTTTTAACTCCTACTGAGCATTTTGCTGGGAGCTACAATATTTTTCAGTCTGGACACGGACATTACCCATGGCTCTAATGACAGGTCATTTACAGCAAACCCATGTTTCACTGCAGAGATGTCTCTTTAAGTGACATCTTATCAATGGCAATTCAATTAGTCAGCCTTAAGACTTTGAGATATATCTCACACTGTGTCACACAACACTGGCTGCTTTGCATTTTAAATGTTAGCTTTTGTCATTGCCCTGCTCCTTTGGTATACATAAAAAATGCATTTTCAGTACAATTCTTCATTCAGAACTTTGCAGAAAACATTTTCCGTGTTAAAAGCAACTGCCTTCCTTTCCAGCAATGCTGTCAGCTGAAGAGACTTGTGGACTTGTAGTGTGGACAGGAGCTTTTCAAAGCTGGTGCTCACCCTATCAACATATCCCACTTGTCATTGATTGCTGTGAACATCAAATTATTCTGAGCATCTGAAACATCAGAGCATCTAAGTGCCTAAAATATTCAGCTACTGCAATATAAATTGGGATACAATACATATATAAATACCATTGTGGAGTACACAATCTGTAGCAGAGGCAGAAATACAAGCTATTTTAAAGTAGCAGAGTATCAGAGAATTCAAAGCCAGGTCCTGATTTTTCTTAGGTGCTTACTCAATGAAGACATCTTACTAAGACATGGCCTTACTCTGCAGCAGCCAACTGAACTCCTTGGGCATAAACCAAATTGTTTTCTGTAAAAAGTGGCTGTGTGCTGCAGTTTTTAAGAAGAAGGTGCTTTCTGGGGTGCCCACTATAGCAACAGTGCAATTACATTTTTTATTCTTCAAAGTAAAGTCGTGGATGTGCTGAACACACATCACTGAGTATGCAAAAAAAATAAAGCAAAGGAGATGCGTTCACAAGTTGTGCTATGTAAAACCCTGAGCAACAGAGCACCCTTAAAAATGTAATAGTTTTCAATTACTAAGTGCTCTAGATGCTTACTGGAAACTGTCTGTTGGGAAATGAGCAACACACCCGAGTTTAAAAAGAAATCCAAATATTTGCTGGTTGTAATTGAGCAAAGGGTCTTCTAAACTAACAGAGAAATCTTGAATACCGGTCATTTTATCTCCCTAAATTGTCTTCTAACTTTGATGTTGTGTGAGTGTGAATAAGTAAATACAGAAGCCCTTCTTCCCCGTCCTTAAATGAGAAAAGTTATGTTTCTCAGTCTTTTCAGTAATAATGAAGTGTTGTGTGAGTCTGTACTTTCTTATTTCCACGCATTCGTCTTCAAGTTTATTGTTGTAGAATCAAAGAATCCTGATTTAAAGCTATTTTTTCCATTGTTGCTGAGAAATGAAACACACTTGTTATTTACATGGAGAAAGTATTGGCAGGGCAAATCAACTGGCATATTTGGCAAGACTGTAAGCTAAATGTACACAGATAGTTTCCCTGATAAGCTACGTGGCATTACCAATGTGTTTAACATGCAACATTTATTTTACAAGTGCAACATCTAATTCAGTATTCAGAATTCCATGCTAATGAACAATTTTAACTAGTTTCAAATTATTGAATCGCTATTTTGAGACCAAATTTTAATGGAGGAAAAAATTGTATGATAAGGTTCATTAAAAGGTTTTAAAATTTAATTAGACTGAAGTTTAAAAAAAAAAAATATTGGGCAAATTAATCCTGATAGAGCTATGCTGCTTTGTAGCAAACAAAGAAAATAAATTCATAAAGAAAACAGATAAATTATAACCACCATTTTATGGTAGAAATGTTTTGGGGCCTTGGATGTTAGTAATACATACATGTTTATGTGCATATGCGTGTGGGCTGAGATATGTATATGTATTTTCAGGGCACATCTTTGTTAGTGTGTTGGTCTGAATCAAGAGCATGCTTTTGAAGTGCATATTTTTCTTTTTTTCTTATTGAGCTTTGGTTGATGTCATGTGGAGCTTTTGCAGTGCCTCAACTTGATTCCTTTCAGATGAAACCAGGATTCAGATTTGGAAGATTTAGCACACTCCAGGAGTGTAACTAATGCACTCCAGCTGCAAATGGGCATTCAGTCCAGAGGGCCAGACTAGAGTTAATCTGAAATGAAAAGCCTTGAAAGGTGTATATTATGGACACGTGTTGTCAGCATCAACTGTTTCTCTCTACAGGGTTGCCACTACAAACCATCTGCTAACCTAGAAATGGTCTTTGAATTCTTCTATGTTCTTTATTTTATTTTTTGTTTATTTGTTTTATTTATGGTTATCTGTAAAGGATAAGACACTGTTCTACACAAGCATAGCAGGCACTGCTGTAGCAAAGCACAGAGTGAGTCTATTCATGTATTCAGTGAGACAGCCAGTTCTAACAGCTTCATTGCTTTATAATATTAGTATGTTGCAAAACCTACATGATCCCTCAGCAGAAGCTCACTTCTCTGGCCTGAGCTATCTCTTGCCTCTGCCACTGGCTTTTAAAACCTTATCCTGAAGTTTGTATAGGTTATTATGCAAGTTGCTTCACAGTTCTACTAAGATAGCTGGATGTTGTTGGAGTATGTATGAGATGACAGCCCTGAAGTTCACCCAAATGAGCTCAATCCCTTGCTCCACAGTATAATTTCAAATATGAATAATATTTCCTATTATTACAGTGAGAAATGTTACGAATTTAAAGGCAGTTATAAGAGTGAGTCGCTTTGAGAGCATTTCTGAGGTGTGGCAGGTTTTTCACATTTGCACATGCACAAAGTTTAAAACACAACTGTGCTCCCTTCATGTCCCTTTAAAGCAGTTGGTTTTGTTACTGTGCTGTTCAACAATGCTTCGCTCTTATGCATTTGATTAAAACTGAACCACTGGGGAATATTAGCCCACATGACAAAATCATCATGTAATTTGGCAGAAGCATAGCACAGTTGACAGAGCTTGCTTAGGGAGAGCCCCAGGACAGAGCTAGCAGAGGGAATAAATTCACCTTTGACCAGAAGAAAAAGCAGTGCCTTTTGGATGGAGAATTAAAGCCTTGCTATAAAACGTTCCATCTGCTCCAGCACCAAACATTCAAATGCTTGCCACAGGAGCATTGAAATCTGAGCTTTTCAGAAATGTATAATAAATTATACTGTTGCTTGTATCCTTAAAATGAAACTATTCAGCTACTCTCGTATTCTGAAAAACCCAACTGCAAGCTTAACTTGATCTGTGTAAAGGGTAACCTGGTGGGCCTCTGCAGTAGGAGAAAATATTTCTTATTACTTTGTCTGATTCTCTAATTGAAGTTGTAGGAGCATGTACTCCTCTAGTTTTGGATATCTGGTTCAGGATAAGGTAACCATTTAAAACAAAATTTCACTATTTTCCAAACCCAAGATTTTCCAAAAGACACAGCTTTTCTTTCTCAAAGATCATAAATATATTTAACTTTAGTGACTCCCATTTGTCATGCTGTTTCATTTTGTAGTCAGTATTTTGGGGTAACATGACATTACAATGTTGTGACTTTCTACTTGGAATTTAGTTGATTTACTTGATTTAGTTTTATTTTCTGAGCCAATTTATAGATATACTTGCTTGGGGTTTGTTTTTTGCATGGTTTTCTTCTCCTGTTCCTATTAATGTGAAATATGAAAACCAGACAAGGAGGATGACACGTTGTTAAAAAGGAATACAGGATAAACCAGCAGTGTATTGGCAGGCAGAATCAGCAGCCAGAGGCAGTGTAATGAGAAAAAACTGCTTTCATTCAATAGGAGGAAAAAACTTTTTCCTGCTGTTTAATTTTGTTTTCCTCTCTCTCTCTCTCTCATCCAAATCATAGACCTTTAAATGACATGAAATCAGTTTCCTTCATTGCAGCTTTCTAGGACGTATTTTGCTTATAAACTTAATTTTGTGACTTTAAATTGTTCAAATGGAGCCATGAAAACTTCTGGCTTTCGGTCTTCTGTAAGACCACTTAGAAAGGAAAACATTGGCATGCCAGAACCATAAAGCTGAATATCTGGGGAGGTTCTACTGAATGACTTAACCTGAATGAATCCCCACTTAATCTCTATCTAGTCATGATCTAAATGGATACATCTCAGGAGAAAGATGGTTTATGAAACTAAAGCCTCAGCACCAGAGTATGTACATTAAGACACGTGTGTCGTATTTCATATTTAATTTAATCAAGATGTTCAATAGTGGTAGTACAAGATAAAAATACACCAGTTTTAGCCAGAGAAGTTTCTGGAAGTGATCGTGTATATATGTCATTGTGTCTCCCAATAATATATTCTCCCAATAATATATATCTTCCAAGTTGCTTTTCTCAATGCTTATTGAGCAAAAGAACAGTTTTTCTAACAAAATAGTACATGAAATCTGATCCTGGTTTGTGAAATTCTTTTACATCCATCCATCCATCCATCCATCCATCCATCCATCCATCCATCCATCCATCCATCCATCCATCCATCCATCCATCTATCCATCCATCCATCCATCCATCCTCAGATGATTAGCTTGCTAGAACTACAGGACCATTACAAGATTAAAAAAACCCAACCACAAAATAAACAAACAGACAAAAAACCTCCAGTTAAGGTAGGAAAAGTAGTTTGCCTAAATGGGTATTTTCGAAGTCCACTTGCTGGCTATATATTACAGGAACTATACCATAATATGCTTTATTTTCTAAATGTTTAGCATTTCTATCTTGCATCAGAAATGTGTATGTTTTTTTCTCTTTGTGATATTCACAAGGATTACAAAACTGTACTGCTGTGGAAGTAAATCTAAACAAATAAGTAGCTAAGTGTAATAAACATTCGCTGCAGTTAGTGCAATACATATTCTCACTGAATTTTTTAAAAAAATCTGGAAATATTTTCAATTTAGACAGTAAGTTCTGTCAGAAAATCAGTTCAATGTTGGAAAATGTTCACTTTGGAAAAGAAAAAAAATCACAGACTACAGCAAAAGGTATAAAAAACTGGCTTATTTGTGCTAGAACATGAAAATGAAGACCCGTGTCTGTATTTCTGACAAAAAATATTTTTCATCTAAATAGGGAAACTTACCAGTAAGTATGCAAATACGATGAAGCTGAGGAAAAAATACTTTAAAAATCCCTTCAACTTTGCCTTCACAGAGTTTTTGTCTAAATAGAAAATTTCTACCTTACCTATTGGATCTAGCCTTCTTTGTTGTGTTTCGAAAAACAATAATATATGAAAATATTTTACCTTTTCCCCTTCTTTTCCCCTTATTCTTCATATTCAGCTAAACTGCTAATTTTCTTAATAAAAGATTCCATATGGGGCCATGTTCTGCCAAGCTGTGTTTTGCACAGCATTCTTTCTACAATGTGATTCTGTGAACCATGATGTCTGGACCAAAAGAAAAACTTACATGATGAAAAGAATGGAGCCCAGATAGAGAATATAATCTGTTGAAGGTAGAAGAGGCAGGAGCCATAGAAACTAAATAAATGTTGTTCCGAGTTAAATTCTGGTTAGGATTTTAAAAAAATAATAATAAAAATGTATCAAGAGGACCTGAATTTCTTGCCCTTTCAGTTCTGTCAAGGAGGATGTCACAGCCATATCCCATAGCACTCTGCTGTTGGCTGGATAGCCCACACCTGTGTGACATCAAATAATGCAGATTCTGTTTCTGGCATAAGCCAGAAGAAATTTGAGAGTGAATCTGATCTCTATTAATGTGGGCTCCAACTGACTGTGAGAACATAAACATTGCCAAAGAGAATTTGATAGAAACACAGGTTCACAAATGTTTGAAGAGGGAAGAAGAGGGGGGAGAGGCAGCCACAAGGGAATGAGGGAAAGGGAGAAAATACAGTTCTTAATTAACATGCTTTTATATATAGAACTTGTGTATTTGTGTAAGTTATGCAAAATAATGTTGTTTCTTCAGGAGAATTACTTTGATCTTTAGTGGTCATAATAAATAAACAGTGGTTTTGCAATTTTTAAAAGTTGTTTTAAGATGATCTAAGTGCTTGCAGAGGAGTCATCTAAGTAAGAAGAAAAAGAAGCCCTAATTTTGAGAGTAGATAACTATAAGTTACTCCTGACTGAGACAACAAGTGTTAGGAAATTTTTAATGTAGAAATGTAACCTACCCATGAAATTAATTTCTTTTACATTCAGCATGTAATTGATCTGAACAGTAAGTAGCTTGTCTGGGATATTGCTCTTCATGGTCATGAATTAACTCTGAATGAAGTAAAAAAACATCATTTTATAGATAATTGTGGTGTTATATGCTGTTTTAAAACATGAGACAGAATCTGAAGTGGCCTCTGATCCTGATCTAAATGTTTGGTAGATAGACCTTGCTTTCCTATAACATACTCATGTAACTGAAAACTGTTGCAGGTTAAATGAGGACAGAAGAGGGTCCTACAAACATAGGTTTTGACTGGTTTTCATCATAAATCTGTACAGTCAGTGTCTAATTTTTTACAGAGAAAAACTGAGAAAAATTTTCAAGATTAAAAAAATGATTTTAATATTCAGAACTTGAAGCTATTTTGCTTTGAATTACTTTCATCCACCTTGTATAATGAAGGATATAAGTACTCACATGGTTTTTAAGGGATGTGTTTGCTGATATCATCTTTTGCTCTTCACATTAGATCATGTTTCCTATTCAACAAATAAAATCACATGACTGCTGTGACAGGCATGACATGTACACGCATCATGGTAATCATATCACTCCCTCTATAACCTCAGACCATATGAAAAGGAATTTAACATCAAGAGTCCCTTGGTATTCCTTAGAGCAACAACTGCATTCCAGGAACTTTTCAGGGGTTTGCTAAATGTAGGGGAAGGCTTTGTTTGCTCCTATATTTGAGCTATTGTTAGAGTTGATGGTCAGAAAAGACATATGAAATATACTGAACTTCACCTTCTGTGTGCAGATTAGGTTGGTCTTGGCTTTATTCATGTGCTGTCATGTCAGATATTTTAAAAAAACAAACAAACAAGCTCTTAAGCTTGCAAAGGTTTGTAAAAAAGCCTTCAGAATGATATTTCATTTATCCTTCTCAATACCAGCGAACAAAAACCCCAAACAACTCCCCTTCCTCCCACCAAAATCTGACACTGGTATGGATAATAGTATCCCTTAAATCAGCTGGCCCCATCTCTTAATCCTCATTGAAGTCAGTTGAAAGGCTTTGTCTTCCCAGTGGAGCATTTGTGGTTTAGTGACCCCTCCCAAGATAAAAGGTTTGCATCCTTATGGGGCCCAGATTAAGGAATAAACCTGCTGTGTCTTAGTTCAGCTGGTCAAAAATCTATTACTGGATACTTCTGTGAGGATATTATTTTATATGTCCCTACTTTAATTAATAAAAAAAATTAAGTAATGTGGAAAAGATAGTAGCAGAGATCTCCTTTTTGACTAGGAAACTCTGAAATAGTTTTCTGTGAAAGAGTCCTGATGTTTTCTCTCCAGTACAGAATATTTACAGTGCTAATAGAAAGGTCTGAGTGGGGAATAGTTCCTCCTGGGTGTGTAGAATCTAAAGCAGAACTTTTGGAGATATGCCAAAGATTTGAGCACTCTGTAGCAGTAGTTTTCGTGAGCCACACAGCATTTAGATCAGGAGAGTATAAATAAAGACACAGTGAAACCAGTTTGAATGGCAATTTACCATATACTCAGCTATAGTCGTTTGAGCCAGCGAGTGCTGAAATTTATTTCCCTAAGAGTTTATTTTTTTAAGCATAGTGTGTTACTGTAATTTTGGAACAGACTCTTTCAAAAGTGCATGCAACTCGTGTGCTTGTCAGACATGGCCAACAGGTTGGTCTCTTGGCTTCCCGCACGGCTGTGGCTCATGGGATGGCTCCGCCTTTAGGTACTGCTTAGTTATGAACTAAACTGAGGAAGGTAAAAAATGTGGGCCTGTTTATATTTCTTATTAAGCTTTGCTGCTGGAAGTGTTCAACAGAGATGTTCAAAGTCAATATATTGGCTGAATTCTGAACTGAGAGAACGGTGGTGGCTCAAATTGGATCAAACACCTCAACTTTCTTATTTTCCTGTATTTTGCTGTATTAGATAGTGTAGTAACTGGCATAACTGCTCTCAAAACAAGTTTTCAAAACAGTCTTTGTATTCTGCTGATACTTATAAAATATTCCTCCTGTAAGGCTGATGTGAATTTTATTTTTGTCCTGTCACTTATTTTAGGATGGAGAACTCAAAGGTTGTAGTGTATTAAATTCAACATGTTTGACACACTGTGTATTTCAGAGCTTCCTAGAGGTCTGCTGCTCTTTTAAACAAGCTTAGTTAAATATTTGGCTTTTATTTTCATCCAAACATTTGAACTGTGGAATGCAGTAAACTCCTACAGCTGCACAGCTACAAATTTCAGTGAAGCATGGTTGTCAGGCTTAGAGAGAAAATGAGCAAGGTACGTTTTTCTGTGCTGCAAAGTGACTGTCCGTAATTTCATCTCTCTTAGTTTTTGTCTGGCACTTCCTATGACAAAAAGGCCATCTCCAAGTTGCTTTGAGACACTTCACAAAATCCACTGCAGCAACAGATGCAGTGTCAATACAAGACGTATGAATTTGTGGATGCTAATGATACCTCAGATTAAAGTGTCCTTTCTGCTTTGTTCTTGAATTTCCTTTATCCCTTTCTGCCACTGATCTGCATTGTGGAAGAGTTCCCTTTATGACTACTCCACTTGTCTCCATGACAAATTAAGGTTGCTGGCCCATGCTAGTTGAAAAAGAAATCACTTTGAATTTAAAATAAATCCCTGACTTTGTTAGGCTCATTGGGTTTGGGAATTTAGGCTTTTACTCAGAAGTACTTAACAAGGAAAAAATTTAAAGCACGTACTGCGTCCATGAGGTCATCAAAGCTACAGATATGTTGACTCTTGGTCTTGAAATGAAAATGGGGACTTCTGTCAACGCAGGCCTTCTGCTGTTTGTTTTGGTGAGATCACTCATTAATTTTGGTGAAATGAAATGCTAATTTTATGAGTCAGATTCAGTCTTGCTGGAGTGATTTAGAAATGCATGTCTACCGATCTTTATACTTCAGACATCGTGGGTTTGAAGTACGATATTTCCTTTCCTTGACTTCATAAATAATTTAGATTAACAAAATCCAGATGGTTTCGAGTTCTCAGTAGCTACTGAGAAGTTCAAGAAATTGTTTAACCTTTGAAAGGAAGCCTCTATACTTTTTCAGTTCTTCTTGCATTTTATTCAAAACACAACAGTTCAGGGTTTTGTTGTTTAGTTTCTTTTTTAAAAAGTCTGTTTTCTCTTAGACATCAGAAAGAGGGCATGCTTGGAAGTAATGAGTATGTGTTTAAGGTGGAATACATAATATGAAGGTGCAGTTTTCAGTTCTTCCAATGCAGGATTTCCTGAGGAAACCTAATCTTTTGAGCAACAATTTCAGTATTTAAATGTGTTTTAGGGATATGTGTCATCCTTTGAAAAACAATGTATATGTTTGAACCAGAAGGTGGCATTTTTATGTATTGACTATTCTGTAGGACACATAGCAAATACTCCAGCTTTGATCCCAAATTCATGCAGTTATCTTTTATATTTTTTCACTGGAAAATAATCTTCATTGGGAAGGTAAACATTCTGTCTGATTTCTGCAAGATAATATATATAAGAAAGTCCCAGATGCTCTTGTGAGTTACTCCTCTCTATCTAGTTGGTGAATGTTGCATAATGGTAAAGAACTGCAACACATATTTCTATCAAAAGCCCTGTCAAGAAACCATCTTCTATCTATTTCACAAACCATACTGTTCTTCTCAATGTTCTCAGTAAAAAAATTTGTGACTTTGCCATGAATAAGTCTTATGTTTTGTTCAGTTTTTTGTTAGGTTTATTCTAGGATTGCTTCAGTGCTACTTATTAGTATTTTGACTGGGAAAATAGCATCTTCTTAAAGCTCAAACACTTTGACAATCACGTGTACTAAATTATCATAAGTTTGCTTCAAATGCTAGGAGTCAGAAGCAGAATTAGATTACAGAAGCTGATTGTAACATCTGTGTTTTCAATCAGCTGAAATCTGGGGGGTTTTGGTGTGGTTATTAACTATTCAGACTTTTTTGCTAGTTCTATCTAACGTGTGAAATGAGTTTTTCTCTAATAGAACTTCAAGACTCATGTGTGAAGCTATGAAAATATTATTTCCATAAATAGCAAAAGTGTTTTTGCGGAAAATCAGTCATGAATGTAGGTGTGGACATCTCTGGACTGCTGTGGATTTTATTTTCTCTCTGTGGCTTTATTTCTTAGGTCTTGTTTTAGGCAGCAGTCAGGACAGGACAGCTCTGCTTGCCACAGTGACTGATGAATGATTGCTCAGCTCTAATGGGACAAATAGAAAGAAGAAATGAAAGGGTAGAAAGACATCCCCTCATGCCTAGTTAGAGCAGTACCCCATACACTAATGTTATATTTTATGGTTATTTATCCCCTGGCACTATTTAACACCACCAATTTTGAAGATAAATGTAGTAAAAGCATTTTTATCCTGCTGCTATGAAAATGTGCTTTTAATAGATTTAGGTTTTCTCGGGTCATAGGAAAGATATAGAAAGATTTTGCAGCTTTCTAAAGGACTTTATTATATATGGAGTTTAAAATGTCATAAAGCAGCTTGAAACACTATAGGGAGTCTGTGCAGTAATTGGAAAAATGTTTCATACTAATGTTTGGATTGCATTAGTGTGAGCTGTTGGCATACATTTTGTGACAATAAACATGTCTTTGCTTAATTGTAATTATAGCTTACACAAAGGTTTAAAGAAAGAAAGTGAGAAAGCTACTTTGGTGAGTATGGATAATGACATTTTAATGCACTTAAGGCACCAGACAGCAGTCCTAAAGACCAGCTCTAGCTTGCATCCACTGTTGATAGATCAGCTTTATGTATTTATTTAATAATATTTAGCAAGGATGGGGAGTTTTTTAGGATTCCTCTGTTCTATCCCTTCTCTTCACCAATTAACAAGTAGCAGAGTTGCCAGTATGTATGTCATCCTCAGATTAAATTGTTTTTAACAACATATGAGCAGATTCTAATCACTGTTCAGTACTGACCTGTCCCAAATTTTCATCGGTGCTGTTGTCTACATGTCATGCCTCCTACAGCAGGTTCAGTCAGGACAGCAAAAGAGAGAAGAGCCAGAATCATCCATCTTTAAAAAGTCACATGAGGAAAAAAACATAAGTTTAGAATTTGTAGTTGCATCTCCTACCTCCATAGTAGCTCATTGTGAATACTAAGCTGGGCTTTTGTGTGCAGATTTGGACCTTGTGGAAATACCCTAACATCTTCATATATTTAGAGTTTGAGTTTCAGTAACTTTATATCCCCTGAAATCTCTTAAGCTTAAATTCTGAGAGTTTATCCTTCATCTCTAAAGTGCCTAACATCCACACCTTCCTTTGGACTCTTCTACTGTTGGTGCTTCAGTAGCACTAAATCAAGCTGGATGAGTGTATCTTACCCTGTATTTAATAGCTATATTTTAAATTTTGTGCTGGGCTTGCAGTTCCCCGTCCTACCCCTGCCTTTTCCTTTTTCATTTATAGATAAGATGATGCAGAAATACCGTGTTCAAAGTTTCTGCACAAACAGCAGTCCCTCACTGGGCATGATCTGCTGATGAAGACCTTCCATATAGTAGAACTTACATTATTTGAAGGGTTATCTGTGTGGAATCATTAGGACATCAAAAAACCTGTTTTCATCCTATGAAATTTTATATCTATTGCTTGTATCTGAATGCAGTATGAAATCCTCAGCCCCATCAGCTTTCAGACGTTTTAATTATAGCTGATATTCTTGATAATAGGTTAACATTTTCTAGATAAGAACCTAGAAATGTGGAAATGTATTTTTAAGCTGTGCTATACCACAGATGCCATAGCACAAGTGATTGAAAGTGACTTAGTGGCCAACATTAAATAATTACCAAATGGAATGATGTTGTAAAATGCATTATCAGTATGAATAACAGGTAACTCAATTGAGCAGAGAGCACAGGCAGTTCATCACAAATATGATATGAAGGTATCTATCTCTATGTGGAATATGGTGCAGAGATTTATAGATAAGCCAAACTAACCCTCTCTAGAAGCTTTAGAACAGTGGATTTGCCTTGAAGCATTAAAATTGTTAGAATAAGTCATGAAACTGTAGTAAAGACTTTTTGTACTGTTGAGCAATTCTGAGTAAATGTTTTTCATAAATTTTTTCTTTTTCAGAGCTATAACTATAGGAAATTTAACAAAGCACATGCTATGACAGATGAGACAATTGACCAAGCTCCACTAGGTGAAAATCTAAAAGCTTTTGCATTCCTGGTAACAATTTATGGTAGTTATGTTAAGTGCTTTAAAACGTTCTAGTTTTAATTCATCTTTTATGTGCATGGCATAAATACAGGGTTTTTTAAAAGATCTGGCCCTCAGTGAAATGTAATCAGTGTGACTGGATGTTTATGGATCTTTGATTTGCCTGTCCTCTGTCAAAGCTCTGGAGGTGGTAATGGAGAAGTACCTTTGCCAGTGGATTTAAGGTGTTTTTCAAGGAAAAGCAGCAAAACTGGAGAAAGGAGTGGTGTGCCTCTCCATGAACAGTGCTAAAGCTTTTCCTTTGGTGGTCATGACACTGCATTTTCTTTTACTATATTGTGATTTTTGCTTAAAGAGGCACATTTCCATAATATGAAGCGCTTCTGGTCCCAGTTTCAAGTGGAATACCACATACATATTAAATCATTGTGGGAGCTACATTTTTCAGAAAATACCCTGGGGGGGGACCAAGGAGATTCAGGGAATGGCTGAATACAACGTGAATACTCATCTGTGTCATGAAGAGCAGCAGAGAACAGATTGGAGAACAGATATTCAATAAAAGATACAGATGGGAAGTAGTCCAGCAGAAGATGCCAGGAGCCAATTCCCCATATCAGGACAGACTGGGAGACAAGCATCCTGATAAGAAGCTGAGAAACTCTGGCACAGCTTCTTCTTGTCCCTCTTGCTTCACCAGAAAGCTTTCTGATGTAGCCCCATGGTGGTGTTGGTATCCCTGCACTAGGAGCAATCTCTGACTCTCTTTCCAGTAGCTCTTCCACACTGTGCTGGCTGACCTAGATCACCTGCTCAGAGGTGGAAGTAACACCCTGCAGGTGTGGTGTTCCTATACACACCTAAAGCTCACTTTTAATAGCTTTACAGGATTCAAGACATTAGGAAATAAAGGTGAGAGCAAATAAAACGTGTTTGAAACTCATCATGAACTGTTATAACCTGTCTTGTACTACACCCCTGCATGTGTTTTATGCCTATATCTTGAAGCAGATTTTGACCAAATGAAATATCAGAAACTAGATATAGTTTTGGAATAAGCATTTAATTCATCTCTCTGGACTTTACTCCACAGAAGGTGCCAGTTTTGAATGACTAATACCACCTTCAGAGCTCTTAAGATAATTGTTTATGGTTGGAGGGAATCTTAATTTTTTTCTCACTGAAGGTGTTAGCGCAGCTTGAGATAAGTATGTCTTACTTTTTGTGTCTCTAATATTTTAGGGATTGTATTAATGGATAGAGACTGAAGCTTCTGATAATAAGTCAGGTAATTCCAATTTGTAACTGTTCTTCCTCCAACTTCTTTTCTGAAACTGCTGTCAGAAGCTTGGAAGAAAAGCTGAACTACATTTATTTATCCTCTACAGGCCAAAGCATATTGGCTCTGTAGCAAATAATAGCTGTCTGGCTGACTTTATTGAGGGTCCATGTCAATTCTTACTATAAAATATGATTTTCATGTACTACAAAGCCTTTTTAAGGCATCTGAGACCTGAGTATGGATGTACTAACACCAGTACTTGAAATAAACCCTTAAGGGATCATCTTCCTGACATGAGAAAATATACTGCTTCATACATTCCATCTAAAAGTCTCTTGAAACATTGGGAAGTGAGTTCTCAAAAGGGAGGAAAGAATCATGTAGTAAGATCCTACTAAACTCTGGGAAATACTGCCCTCCAAATAAAATCCTTTGTAACAGTTATATTTACTTGGAAATTGCTTGCTTATTTGCCAACATAATAAACTCCATGAAGCCCAACTCCCAAATTTAAAGTAAAGGGAAATGTTGTAGGACTTACCAGCCCACTTTGGTTATTTATATGAAGAAAAGATTCCTTGCTAAATTAATCACCTATAGGAGTCACAGCTTGGAAGTTTTTGCTAATATTCATTGGAAATCAGACACCACTGGGGTATAAATGTAATGCTTGAATACAAAGAAGTTGCTATCCTTCCACAGTCCAGGACATCAGTTTGGTGTCATCCTTTCATGTACCATGAAAGGATGTCACAAGACAAAATGGTTAAATGACTTTATTATCTGTATTAAAGGATGAATGCAGCTCTTCCATAGAAATACAGAGTAAGAACACTGTGTACTGACATTTTCCAGTGCCTCCAGCACACAGATCTTCGGGTTTCAGTTACATACTCTTTCCTTATCCCTGCTTAGGTGAAGGTGAACAGACCACACATGAATATTTAGACCTTGCCTTTTCTGAAAACTTCATTCATAGTGATTATATGTTCTGCTTCACTGACAGTTTGTGGTAGGGCAATTGATTCAGGCTAATTGAATTCTGAAGGGAGGGAAAAGTAATCCCTGGACACGAGTGTGAATTATTGAGAAATGGTGTAATGCACATGCTTATAATTTTCAGAGGATGTAGTAAAGAACATATATGGATTTTTAAAACAACAAAAGTAATTTAACATTTGAAATAATGGAGTTAAAAATCAGTGTGGAATTAAAAATAGTGCCTTTTTCTTCCTCATTAGCAATCATGATTGTTTAATCGATAGTGGGCAGGAGAAGTGACACAAAAACGTGCATTGCCGCTGAAGCAGACAGGATATTGACATTTAAACAAATGCTTTAAACATACTGTGCTTACTCTTCTAGTTTAATATTAAAAGCTGGTGGAGGAGCTTGTCTTATTTTATCATTCATATTAATCTTGCATGCACAGCCAACTTCGTGTGGTTCTTTTTTTTTGCTGTTTTCTACATGAAAGAGAATCAAAAACCTATCAAATCCTCCTTTTCTTTCAAGAGATTGATTGAAACCTCTGTAACATTTGGAACTTTGGAGACATTTCCATTGATCTCAGTTTCTATGAGCATGGATAATCACCAGAATAACACAAAACAAGCAACCTGCCAGGGTTTCCTCATTCTAATAATTCATGTCTGAAACTTTTCAGCCGCACTGTTGGGTAGACCATGTGTCTGCATTGATTTTTGGGAAGTGGGAGTGTTACACTGTATGAAAAGATGAGGTAGTTGAGGTGTGATATCGAGCTCTCAGCGTCACAGTTTGGGCTCTGTTATCCCTGCAGCTCTGGCAGCACAGCAGTTGCCATGGGCAAGCTGGAAGATGATATACCTGGCTTCCCTGGTGGCTTTTGGCTGTGATCTCAGCCACAGCATTGCCCACATTCAGAGATGTGATAATTCTTTCAAAAAGGAAGAAAGGAAGCTTTTTCAGTTGTCCTGTCTATCCCTGACAAGGAGCTAGCAGCTGCAAAACCACTAACACCGCTGCCTGTGCCTCTGCTAGTGGGAGTTTTTGTTTGAATGTGAACACTTGACCTGTAAACTTCCTTTCAGGTGACCTCCTTGGGATGAGCACCTTGGATAACTTGTGTGCTGGAAAAATCTCCTCTGTGAGTCCCAGGTTACTGCAGGTGGGATAGGCAGTGAACTGCCGAGATTTGGTGCTGCTGAGTTCTCAAACACTGACATTTAGGCACCTCAAGGATTTTACTGTCAAAAACCCAGGTGTCAGTGGACTAGAGATGTCAAGATTTAGGTGTGCTGGTGTTTCAGGAATCTGATTTTTGAAGACATGCCTGAAGTCCTTTCTTGGATTAACCACACTTGGTTTTCATTTTTAATTTGGCCCTAACTTCCTATTTTTGCTTTTTGGCAAAAGTTGTGCAAGACCCCAACTTGACAGGACAAAAGTTATCCTGTTGATCTCAGTAGGGCTAAGGAGACTCGAGAATTATATAATGTGTACTTATGAATATGAAATATTTTCAGGGTAGTCAACTTTCAATGTGATTTGGGAATTACTGGTGGTGTATTTTGTGATTCTCTGCGATTTATTGAAATATTAAGGGCGAGGACAACATGTTGTTTTTGTCCTTTCTTATTTCATAAGAATTATAATTCTTCGTCTAATTTTTATGCTGCAGTAAGTTCCTTGAAAGTTCAAATGTCCTTAGTGAAGAACATGCTGACAAGAAATGATGTTCTGGCTATCTTATATCTCCTAAAGTTATTTAAAGAGTTCTCATACATTCATTATAGGGAGCTCCTTGGTTTTAATGCTTTGGAGCCATGTGATTCATTGAAACATTTTGCCTGTTAGTAAAGATGATGAGGGTATTTTTGTCTTTAATTGAACGTCAACTGCATTAAATTTGACTTTGACCAAGTTGACAGAACTGCTTAGAATTGAAAAGCACTTCCTGTTAATTTACGTGAGTAAACAGAATGGAAACACTTTTGAATCCTTACTTGTAGAATTGCCATGTTCAACAGAACCCAGGTTTTAGTTGAGCACTGAAAAAATAGTTAAACAGAAGGAAAACAAGATTAAAGACTTCTGGAATTAGCTTTTTCTTTCTCTTTTAGCCATTTTCCTTTTTAAATGTTCCTGTATTATCACTTTTATCACTTTTAATTCTCCTTTGAGGGTGAGTTTCATAATCCCTTCCCTATGAGACGAGCTGAGGGAGGAGGGCTGAGCGATGTGTTTGATGTCAGTGAGTGCAGTTACCCTGTTGCAAAATATGCAGGAAATGTATCAATTCTCAGCTTGTAATTCACTCAGTTTTTGAGGCTATAAGGTATGAACAGGGCCAGCAATAACGAGCTGAGGAATCTTTTGTGACATGGCTCCCTCCTTCAGCATTTAACTCCAAACTAGCTATAAAAGTATTTAACATATTGGCGAGGCAAAACACTCTTAGCCCAGGGATATTTTACTTAATTTGTTGCCAATTAACACAAACTTCTAATGAGCAATTTGGGTATTGAGGAGAAAAAGAGAGCATAAACAGCCAAGCCCTGAAGCAAAGATCACTCTTCTCCCTGGTTCAGGCACAGATGGAGCTTCCCCACAGCCCTTCCTGTCCTCCCAGGGGTCAAGCCCACACTCCCTCCTTGCCAGGGCAGTCCATGACACCTCATCTGAGCAACTGAGGAGAAAGAGCAGCTTTGGAGTCTTCTTGAAACGTTGCTGTCAGGGACTGAAGTCCCTCAGCCAAGTCCACAAGGTGGTCAAGCCTACCAAGGCACACGGGGCAAAGCAGTCCCCGCGCACTGTTAATCACAGAAATCTCTGTGGTTGACAGCTCATAAATATTTATAGGCAAGTGCTTCTGCCATAATTACATTTATTTTAAAATAAAGATCTCTGTGTGCAATTGAAACTTAATGTTTCATCGAACTTGTTTGCAGTGCAGGAGAAAAATGAGATTCTTACCGATTAAAATGATGGATTGCATCTCCTTAAGGGATGATTATAATTAGTTGAGTAAACATCTAGAAAGTAATGATCTGTAAAGATACTACTATCCAACTTTCACATATAGTAATGAAAGTAATGCAAATCATTGGTGATTTACCAACCAAAATGATGGCTGTACATGACATCCTCAGTGCTATAAAATGCAATAAACCTCTTACAAAGATGCTTCTTTGTAAGTTTGTGCCGTGTTAGTCCAACCCATCAGGAATTAAAAATAGATTATTTTTAAGTTCTTCAAGCCCTTTTTAGGTGTTGTCTGTCTTTCCCTATGGGTAGTTTGAATATGCTTTTCTGACTGCATCTAAGTAATCCAATCTGCTCTTGTGAGACCCCACCTGGAGCACTGTGTCCTGCTCTGGGACCCCCAACAAAAGAAGGACACAGATCTGTTGGAGTGATTCCAGAGTAGGGCTATGAAGATGATCAGAGGGCTGGAGCACCCCCTACTAGGAAGACAGGCTGGGGCTCTTCAACCTGGAGAGGAGAAGGTTCTGGGGAGACCTTACAGTACCTGAAGAGAGCCTACAGGAAAGCTGAAGAGAGACTTTTTACAAGTGATAGAATAAGGGGGGATGGCTTTAAACTGAAAGAGTGTGGGTTTAGATTGGATAGTAGGAAGAAATTCTTGACTGTCAGGGTGATGAGGCACTGGAACAGGTTGCCCAGAGATGCTGTGGATGCCCCATCCCTGGCAGTGGTTGGATGGCACTTTGAGCAACCTGGACTAGTGGAAGGTGTCCCTGCCCATGGCAGGAGGTGTTAGGGAATACATTTAGTGCAGGTAATTCTATGTGCAGCTGCTGTTCAAGTTGCAGGTTGAGATCTTAGTGGCAGGAGCCCAAAAGAAGAGAGATACAGATTTAGGCTTGTTTTCTGTAAGCCTGTGGGATTTGATTTCTGTGGTGCAGCTGCTGGTTCAGTAATTAGTAGTGCATCCCTCTGTAAGTGTTGCCCCATAGATTATTTGTATTCTGTGATGATTATGACACTGTATTAAATAGAAAAACGATTCACATGTGGTGTACAGGTGTATTTGTTATAAGATCTGATTGTTAGGTAAATAGGGCCAGTTTTACACTGTTACTTCTTGCCTTTTGGAGGACGTTTTCTTGTGTGTTTGATAGATGGTTTATTCAGTAGAGTTATTCAGACAGTAGAAATGATATTGTTCAGAATTTACTATCTTTGTATCTCAAAAGAGTTTACAAGTTCACACATGACATATGATATGTTTTTATGCCTTAGGGAGGAATACATAAAACAGTACTGTATAAGAAATGAAAAAGCAGAAAAGGACTGAAGGGCAGACAAATGGGTTTCAAGACAAGATCTGATGCTGCTGTGAATACAGCAGCTCCTTTTGTTACAAAACAGGAATCTATTTTATCTAAAAAGATAATTTTTACCAATTGACCTAAACTGGATTTCAGTACCAGTTTAGTTGAATAAATAAAGTGTCAGGTTTTGAATAATTATAGCTTATGACTGTCAATTTACCAATACAAGGTAAATCAATAAATACGACCTCCATTTGAATGAAATTAGGAGTATCAACTAGAGTCTTGTATTGGTTTAACTATATGACTGTAAATAAGCTGATGAAATTTGTGTGAACTAGACCATTTCTGGTTTGGATCTGTGCAGGACCGGCAAGATATAGTAAGGAAAAATAATGCTAGTTGTTAATTTATAGTTTACTTTTAAACTATCCACAAGGCTGTGCTAGTACTTGATTCAATTAGAGTTTATCTGGTTACCATCCAAGCTGTGGCTGAATGACAGACAAATGTCAGTGGCAATACAAGCTAGAGTTCCCACTTACCTGCCTATCCTGTATCAAACACAACCATTTCTCAGGTTCCTGTGTTCCAGGCTATGAACATAATTAAACTTCTGAAAAAAGTGCCTTTCTAAAGTGTTTTTAAAAATGGGAAACTCTTTACAGGTAATCAATATCAGTAAGTAATCCCAACTTTGGTCATTCTTAAAGCGTAATGTTTTTTAATGCTCTGCTTGTCTGTGCCTCTTCCCAGAAATCCAGTTCATACCTCCTGTGGGCCAAGAGGCCACCCAGCTCTGGGATCAATTAGGGTCTTCCCTGAAACACATCCCTGTATCTCCAGAATAGCATGGGAAGGTCCTGTGGGGAAGAACTGTAGTCCGAAGGGGGAGTTTTCTAGCCCCTGGTTAACTCACTTCCCCTTCAGCATATGAGTGGACCCTGCCACTGCAATGAGGCTTCTTTTTGAATTATCTGTTTAAATTTTAAACTGCTTTCTGGAGTGTTCCCCCTGGGTGTTATAGAGAAAACTTTAATCTCATGGCTGTGCTGAGAGGCATGAAGGAGGTCCCGAGGTAGTTCCTTCTGACAGGGAAATAGATGCTGCCTCACAAAACAAGTATGAATTTTAGTCCCAAAGTCTCCAGGCAGTTCTTTCATAGCTTAGCTAACAGGCACAGACAACACATTGAAAGAAACAACTTAAAACAAGCAAACAAAAAATATGAAAAGAGCTTAGTAGGGACTGGATTTCTGTTGCTGGCAACAAACTTTTCAGAATCTTATTTTTAAATCTACCTAATTATTTCAGACTTTAACTTTGGATTTCCAGATTGAAAGACATTCACAGAGTAATTTAAGGCTTCTCAGTGAAAATTTACTGGGATGTACAGGCTGTCGTGGCTTTCAATCAATAACCATTCCTTCAATAACATAGTAACCTGTTGACAAGAAAAATAGTGGAAATGTCTTTCTCTAAATCAGTCAAAGGGGATAAACTAAATTCACCAAATCAATAGCTGCTGTAGTGTATCTGTCACCTCTGCTGTGTGGCAGAGAGTGTGGTTGAAACAGGAATAGTTATTGATGCATTTTCAAATTTCAAATGTTCAGTTACTTGAAGATACCTAATGAGAGCTTTTAAAGCACTTGATTACTGGTCCTGGCTTTAATGATCCCCCTTGAAAGTCAAAATTGAAGTTGGATTTATTTTTTTTCCACCACATGTTTTTCCGAAGGAACTGAATTGAGTTGCATAAGATAGTACAGGGAAGTCACAGATATGGTGGTGTCTAGAACTGGAAACAAGTACCATGAGCACCAGTTAGCCCGTCCTTTCTCTGGAGTGAAGAGCCCTGTCCATATTTGGTGCAGGCAGTGTGGTGCTGACTCTGAAACACAGCAGAGCAGGGGCACAGACCAGGGCAAGGATGAAAGAATCTTTCATTATTGTACTTCCTTTGGTTTAGCCACCTGGGATGGATTCTTTTTTAACCACATCTGTGAACTGTGCTGCTCTTGCAAATCACTGTACACTCCTCTAACAGCTTTTGAGTGGCAGAATATTTAAACTAATTAAAAGTAATGGGGGTGGGAATACAATAAAAAATAAAACTGGAAGGTCTGGAGAACTGTAGGTCCTTTCTGTAGAGTAAGAATATATCAGTAGATAACATTCACTGTCTTTTATGGAGCTCCATGATTAAAGAGCTGATGTCTCTTTGATGTTTGCTGCCTCTCCCCACTCAGTGGGAGTGTTTGGAAGTCAACTAGGAAAGGTAGGAGGACAGCATTAGAGTATATTGGATACATAAAGGTGACCTGCAAATCAATCTGACATTGTTTGAGGATACATGCTTAGTGCCCCCAGTCGTAACCAAGCTTTTAGCACATTATTACCCAGCCTTGCCTGGGTCACTGCCCTCTATTCATAGACTGACATCACATCAGTTCTGCTGGACCATGAGGCAAACTCATAGGTAAGTGTCTTCAATTGAACTTGCTTAGTTTGGCAAAGCATTCACTTTTTACTGCATTAAATATTTATAAAAACTTTTTTTGGACTGAACTGTGCTTCAAAGGAAAGAAACTCAGACTTTTTTCTTCCCCCCCCCATCTTGATGAAGCTAAATACATGCCCTCTAGTGTTTATGGCCTGCTGGACAAGGAGAATGGTAGTGGGAACCTTAATATTGTCATACAGGTGACAGCCAGGAAGTTACTTTCTTTGGGACTTGCCTGGTATTGGGTTGTCATTAAAAAAAAAAAAAAAAAAGGGGAGAGAGCTTTGTGGAAGAAAGCTAAGGCTTTTCAACTCATTAGGATCAAATTAGACTATTCAGAATGAGCATGAGAATCTGCTGGGACAAGCATATATGAAAATACATTTCCAAGGAAGAGGGATTATACAGAGGAAAGCAATAAGAGTAACTCAGAAACAGGATTTCGAAGGGAGGAGGTAAACTAGACTGTTAACTCCTGAGCTGAGAAAACTGAGAGTCAGGACATCAGTCTTTGCATATGCAGGCAGATGTAAATAAGCTTCTCCATGACAACATGAAAGACTTCTCTATATGTCTGGCAAGTCCTTGCAGTGATAGAGATGGCAAACCTCCGAAATGGATTACTTGGGGAAAATGTGAGCTATTCATGGTTTGATAGCCTCAAGAACAGCTTGAGAATACATCTGTTGGGAATGCCATGAGGTTTATTAAGAAGAAATTGTATAGAAAAAGGTTTATATAGGAAGAAATTCTTTACTGTGAGGGTGGTGAGGCACTGGAACAGGTTGCCCAGAGAAGCTGTGGAAGCTCAAGGCCAGGTTGGATGGGGCTCTGAGAAACGTGGGCTAGTGGGAGGTGTCATTGCCCATGGCAGGGGATTTGGAGCTGGGTGAGTTTTAAGGTCCCTTCCAATCCAAGCTAGTCTGTGATTCTATGACTCTACATTTGATGCAGGGTTTGATCAGAGGGCTATACTGAATCATTTCATAGAGTGTCACTCACTGCTTTTTTTGTATGTGACTATGAAGGCTAAAGGGAGGTCAGAGGCATAGAATCACAGAATATGATGAGTTGGAAGGGACCCACAAGGATTATCGAGTCCAGCTCCTGGCCCTGCATGGGACCACCCCCAAGAGTCACACCATGTGCCCAAGAGTATTGCCCAAATTCTACTCGAGCTCTGTCAGCCTTGGTGCTGTGACCACTGCCTAGTCTATTCAAAAGTGTAGATGAACCTATTAACATGTGAACACAATTGACTCTAGATGATAAAGTAAATAATATGTTATATCATAATATGATATACAGATTTTAGCTTGAGAGAAATGAGTTCTTAGACGTGACTCAAATGATCTTTTTATTTAAAATATAGAGTCTTCATGCTTCTTTTTGCTGTTGCAAGATGAAAGTGTTGTAATGCTCTAGATATTTCTGGAACAGGATATCTATCAGGCATATATTTTTTTAAAAATGGAGTTCACAAATTTTTCTTACAATTTTTCTGTAATTTTTCCGTTATTAAAAATAGTGGTCCTCTGAATACATCATCTCTCTGTCATAGAAATGAAATTCAACACTAAAGTGTGACCAAATGTGAGCCTGAACCTCTTTCTCCACTTCAGTCTCAAATTCACACTTCACAAACTACAATCAGGTGCAATACTTTTGATTATAAAGTAGCAGTACTTGGAAGTCCAGAACAAATTATTAGATAAATTTCCAGCTTCCTGTGTCAGGGATAGGTCAGTTAAATCTTTGCAACTGAAAATATTTGACAAATGAAAATATTAAATTTATGTAACCCATGAGCTACTACAGATAATACACCTGTATAAACAAGCAGATGGAGAAACTCTGCTTGTGATTTCTGAAACAATTTAGTACAGGAATCCATATAGCCTTATCATATATCTGCTTATGCATTAGTAGAAAAAGTGAACTGTATTGGAATTTGCTGTGCCTCAAGCAAAGATTACTTCCACCTTCTTTGAAGGTGAATTGTCTGTCTCTCTAATCCATCAGAATAGGATGCTCTGTGCATCTGAATTATTAGCAAATGCACTGTTAAAAATGAAGTCTTTCTTTGCAAAGGTAATCTTTTAAATCCTAGTGCTGCTAAGAACTATAATTTCATGCAGTGTTGGGGGTTTATACACAATCCCAGAAGAAATAATAGCCAGACTTCTAAGAAATATACACTGGTCCAATAAACACTGATGAGGTGGGCATTGGCAATAGGATCAGCACTTTATGGAGAAGCAATAAATTATTTAGTATAGAAAAATGTTAATATTAATTTGTTTTTTTTCGATTTGGTTGTAAAATTATTTGAAACCCCTCTGTATGGGTACTGAGGGGGAGAAATGCCCATTATGTGTCCTTAAATAGCAATTTGTTACATTTACATGTGCAGGGAATGGTGCTTTTGTACAATTTCTGAGTTCCATACATAAAATATGAAACTATTACAAAGATATAGTGGCCAGCTTTACAGAGTTGAATTGCCTTATAATTTTGAAATACAACAAAATGACCCAGGGCATAGCATAAAAATCTTAATTTAGGAAAATGTCTATGTGAAAGTGATTTGATAGCAAATGGCAATTATTTTCTTCCTTATTGCTGCAGCCAAATTGTTAGGAGATGGATTTTGTTTTCGTTCTTAGCTCAAAGTGTTTTTTTAAAAAAAAAAGTCTCTTGTCAGCTGAAACCTTGTCTGCAGATTCCCAGCCTAGAGCAAGATTTTTACAGTCAAGTTTTAAATCCCCTGATGTATCTGTGTTTGTAATGGAAATGCTAACATAACCTTAGCCGTTACAGGGCAAACAATATTGCGATAATAAATAATGAACAAAGTGGTTTAATAATTTGAAGCAAATCATGTCATGGGCCTGGCAAGATTTTATGACTAAATTATATGGGCAGAAACCTATCAACGGACATGCTGCATAAATACCATAAATAGATGGACTAAGGATGTGTGTTCATGAAGCTGAAACTACGGTTTTCATGATCTAGGGGATAAAATGCTGGAAGAGACTGTAAGAAATTGGGTGGAAGCTTTAGGCAAATCAAAAGCCAGAACAAATGATCAGTGTGTCAGTTTTTAATCAATGGCTATTATCTCAAGTGCTAATGAGCTCTATGGTGCCTCACTAAATCTGTTGGGCTTCTGAATGTGGATGTATTGGTTAATGATCCATTATGTGGCCTGTTGGTGAAACTTCTTTCCTTCTAATTGTAATTTCCTTTTTTTTTTTTTTTTCATTTTTAGTACTATGCATAACCTGACTGAATGTTTTGCTCTTTATAGCTTAAGGAGCAATGGGAATTTCCCTGGCACAGTTCAGATATGGTTCAGCCAGGCCAGCACCTTCTTTCTGACAGTTGCTTGTACTCACTGTGTGCTTCTAAAATGATGCAACATCTCGCAAAGCAGGAAACGGCTCAAGAACCTAATCCTTCCTGACCTCTGATACCAAGAGTGAGTTTCTGGGGTTACAGGTTGAAGGACATCTGCTTTCCTTCAGAGGGTTGATCCTCAGTTAGCTCTTTGCAAGGTAGGATGAGGGCAGTGACCACAGGCATGCCCATAGTTCCTTGGGTTTCAGAGCTATCGAGTGTCTTATGGCGTGGAGTTAAAGAACAGGCAGGATGTGGGAAACAGCCCAGCTTGGTGCACTGTTGGTTCAGGGCCTTCTGCCCAGAGCAAGGGAGTGGAGCAAAAGAACCATGAGCCCATTGCACCAGCCCCATCTTAGTTAGAGAGGCTGTCTGCTTAGGCAGTTTTCCCTAAGGAATAGAAAAATGGGCAGAAAAAAAAGACTCTGTGATAGTTCGGCAAGAATCTGTTTCATACTACAGCAGAGGCCACAAAAAGTGGGGATAAGGCTGAGATTTGGGAAAGATTTTACTCCTTTTAGGTTTCTCCGAGCAAATGCAGTATTTTAGGTGGAGGTTTAAGCAATGAAAACCCATTTCTGTTTTTTTCTGTGCGGGATTTGGTTTTTCCGTCGCAGCTGGCATTCAGAAATGTCCTGGTGGTGCACAGCAGCTCTTTCCAAATTCCTAGCATGATTTTCTTCTACTTGTGACATACAGGCACAAGCAAGTCATTATGCTTGTGTTAATGTATGAGTTTTGTAGCTCCCTGACACTTCTGCAGGTCATACCAATGGGCTGTCAGGCTGCTGTGCAGTCAGAACTGAGGGTGGTGAGAGAAGAATTCAGCTCAGTCTGTAAAGCTTAGGGGTAGGGCTATGGTGGGACTTAGACTACCTGAAGTCCACTTGTGAAACAGGAGTCTTGCATCCAGAGAGATCATTAAATGTGTCCCTTAATCCTTGGATTTGTCTGTTGATTCAATAATGTCTGTCTCCAACCGTAGCACTTCAGGTAACAAGGCTCTATTTTAGTTCAGACACTGAGATAGGAAATTCTGGTTGCTGCTCATCTCACTACATGTAATTTTCTGGCCAAATTAGGTTTTAGAGATTCTAGTTTACTCATTTGTGACCAAAAGAGGCTCTATTGCCTTAATCATAAATGGAAATATATTGATATTAATAATAATTATGAATAACAATCAATAAAGTAATTACTATTAATAATAATATGTCTCCATGCTTAGGTGTTCTTTGAGAGATCGCCCTTTGTCTGCTTGCAAGGCAGCCAAATTAGGGCACTCTGATCTGCTACCATTTAATATTCCCCTCTTAACTCATCTACTTACAGAAAAGCATGGCAGATGTTCTTTAAACTCTAGGGAAGGCTCTGTGAGCCTTTACCAGGAAATTTGTGCTCACACCCTGTCACAAGGCAGGAAAGGGGCCTTTTTGCTGTCCTAAAGACAGCATACACAATGCTAAGAGCTGTTTGTTTAAGGAAATACTTTTCCAAAATTTCACATCTTGATTATGGTTGAGGCAGTGATGGGTGGGGGATGAGGGGGGGGAGACAGAGTCTGTAGCTGGAAATGCTAGAATTCATGTATATTCTTCATACTTGTTATTCAGATTTAGGCAAGATAAAGGCATAAAATTATCCTCTCTTAAGATTCTGCACCTTACACTGTATATTAACTCTGTGGATTCAACTAAAATTTTCTGTCATTATAGTTTAATGAGCTTTAATGATTTAGGATCCTGTTAAATCAAAACACGATTTCTCCTCTTTCTCAGGTCATGGAAGTTCAAACCTGTGAAGCCATGTCTGTTATGTTTTACAAGGAATGCAAGGATAGCCCCACTTGCAAGACAATTTTAATAACAGGCTGTTGGTTTTACAATTCACTGCCAAATTTGAAGACATGCACTGTTTAGGTCACACTGAAGGACTGCACGGAATCTTTATAGTTCTTTGTTACCAACTGGCTGCTGTTTCTGTTACCCATCATCAGTTTGTGCTCCAGTGTTTGACAGATTCTCTTACTGTTTCTCTTTTGTGAAGTTCTCATGTGGTTTGGAGCATGATTAATTATGTTCTGTGCTGGAATATTACCTAAGGTTCTGTACTGTTGTTAGAGATAACTTGTTCTGTGCTTTTCAGTGATGAATTCAGTGGAAGTGACTTTACCAAGGTCTTTCAAAGGAATTGGCAATTAGATTGCAATTCCTCCTCCCCTAAACCGTTCAGAAGCTCCTCTCCCCCAAACTATTTTCAGTAAATGAGATTGTATTGCCCAGGATACAGAAAGTGTGCTGCAGTTAACATTTTTCAGAGTGGGAAGGAGGATGGTAAGGTTGTTGTAGGACAGAAAGAAAATGAGAAACAAATGCAGAGCTATTAAATGGTCCAACTTCCCCAAATATAAAATTCATGCTTCAAGGCTTCTCTAAGAGAAGATTTGAATAGAAAAGCACCCCAATCCAAGCTTGCACCTAGAGATACCCGGTATATCAAGAACTTGATGCTAGGGATTCTGGAAAATCATCCTCATGTCTTTTTCTAATGAAGGACAGATGTTTAAATGCCCTTATAAAGTTCAGTTCCTTGTACAACAGGCACTAGCTACTTCTGCAGCATCAATTAATGAAAATGAATATTGAGCATTTTGTCAAATGTGCTATGAAGACATTGGAAAAAATATTTTTTTTTAATTTATTTACTTATTTTCTGTCTCTGAATAATAACAACTCTACTCCCACCCCCTTATTTAAAAAAAAAAAAAGGGACCCACCACTAAAAAATACTCTCTTGTAGTGGTAGAAATCTTCCTGGTAGCTGAATTTGACACTTGGAAATGCTGTAATTTTGACAGAAGAACAAAGACAGGCATTGGAAATGAGGTGTTATTTCCCTGTTTAGACACAGCTTTTAAGTAAAGTTTGAGAATGCAAGGGTTGTTTGTGTGGCATACCTTACAGAAACAAGAGATAAGAACTGTATTAATACCAAGATGTTCAACTCTCATACTGTAAAAGCGTGCCTGTGCAACATATTTCAATTTAAAGTGTGCTGCACAAAGCACAGTAGTATCTCTTGCAAACTTTCAGAATTGCTTATCTGGCAGTGTTTGTAAACACCTGAGGGTGATGGACCTGGATGAGGGGTGCAGGGCGTTGGGTAAGAGGTTATAAGTGGAGAAAAAGGGAGACTGAGGAGGAGCTGATTGCATTTGGAGGGGTCGTTGTGTCTGAAAGCTTAGTGTTATGTTGTCTGTGTCCCTGGGAAGGAGAAACCCTGTTATATGCTCCATCTGTTTATCTTCCAGCTCTGGCTCCAAAAGTTCTGTACATCACCGCAGTCTGTAACTCTGACAATCCATAACTGCTCCTTTTTTAAGCTGAGTCACTTCTCTCTCAGTTCTGCCCGCGCTCAGCTGTTCCCAATAGCTTTTAATTTGGATTTCACACCTGTGAGGCCTGACACGGTTTATATCAGGTGGTCCTCTAGAGCGGCCTATTTTTTCCCTGCCTTTGCAAGACTTCACTTCTCACCTCTTGCAGTTCACAGAGATTATCAGGTTTTATGTTGTGTTGTTTTCTATTTTTCTTTATCTCAAGGGAATATATTGTGTAGGAGTGAAAGTGTCCTGGAACGCTGGAGTAGCAGAGTTTGGAAGGTATGTAGTGAAACAAAACGAGGAGGGAAATGATGAAGAAATTTGAGTGTCTTTTTTGTCAATGAACAATAATAGGCTAATATATTTTTTTTTATTTCTTGAACACTATTTGCTGAAGAATAAAAGCAAATTTCCAGGTTCTGTTTATCTTGGTAACACATTTATTTCAGTAATTATTTGGGAAGTAGCTGGAATGAATATTATTTAGTTGCAACCTGTTTGCCATGGGGGAGGGCGGAGACAGAGCCACAACCAGCCAAGCTTTTCTTTAGTGTGTTTTGTGTTGTGGATTTTTTTTTTTTTTTTTAGGGTAAGCATTGCCAGTCTTTCTTTTTACCTTGTCAATCACACATAATTAGTACTTTCTGTGCACAGAGAGTTTTCACTGTCATGCAGATTGATTGGGAAAAGGCACGTTCTCTAAGGCCTCCGTTGTTCTGATGAATTAAATAGTCTTGCTATTCAAGTTAGCAGGAGCAGACTTTGACACGTATTCCATATGTATACTTTCCACAGTGTTTGGAAGGCTACTTTGACTTTCATGGGACTTGGCTCTGACTCGTAATGCCTGCTATCAGAAACATAAGTGATCCCTTACAATAAAACATTTGGCAGTATTTGCCATCAGAAATGCCTCTCTTGCAGAACCTATGCTGTTTTCTGCCTTTCTGCAGGCTATCACTCTAAATTTGTATTTAATTGGTGCCTGCGCCCTATTGAAACCGGTGTTCCACCTTGTCTGTGGGCTGAGTGCCATGCTGACAGATGGACATCAGTGCTGGTATGCTCAAGCCAGTTTTTCGTTGCTTATAAGTCAGGGAGGCTCCATTTTCCTTTGCAGATAGTGAATTTGAAAATCACCTCTGAGGTGAAAGGATGCACCAGTGTTTTCCAACTCCACGGTTGGAGAGTAGGAAATACCTTGTGGTAGTATGAAGCAGGTGTTTAGCTGTGGTTAGCCCGAGCTGCTGTTCAGAGGGAGGATTATCTTCATCTCCACCCTCGATTAGCTCTCCACAGGGCACACTCTGACTTTTCAGTGACATTACTTCCATGGCTAAGCCAAGTTTTTTGCAGAATACCTCTGCTGAATACAGAAATCCGATCTGTCCTGTGTCCCATACAGGAGTCTGTCTATTATTTCTAATCAATACAAGCTTTATAAAGACAGCTTTGGTAAAAGAGCATCATTCAAATGGCTATTTAACTCCTCAGTGAAGAAGGTAAGATGTTCCAAAAAAAAAGAAAAGAAATCAGTAATTATGTTGTCTTATTATTCTTCAGCATTTAATACACATTTCAATACTTCCTGTTCAGTGTTTCTTTTCCTTTCTTCAGGCAATTAGCTGCTAAGCTATAAACATAATAAAAGCTAAACTGTACAATAGAGGGGGTTTTCATCCTTTTGCTAATGCAAGTACAGACTTTAAATCTCAACCTGAATGCTCTTTGCAGATTGACAAGGGGCGAGTTATTCTAAGTCACTCCGTATTATGTGTGAAGAGCGCCCCAGCTGTGTCACCGCTGAGGTTAAAAGGTGTTAGTGCTTGCTTCTTTTAAATGAGCATAGTCAATGGAAGTGAACAATTAAGTAAGAAATTTGGCTTGCTATCTCTGCATGCTGTGTTTTATTGTGCTGTTGCCAGCTCCTCTGAATGAAAATACAAGAGCAAATTAAACAGCTTTATGAACTCGCAGGAGGAGCAGTTGTTCTAGTGGCTTTCATACAAATGTCTAATTAATTCCTGAAGTAACCCAAATTGTTCTTTTGTGATCTATGAATGGGAATTTGTGAGGAACCTGTGCAGATGAAACTAAGTGAAAGGAGAGATAGGATTTAATGATTAGCTGGCAGTTTGCACTTGCTGGGGTCCAGAAAATTTTAGTTATCTTTCTCATTAATATTACATTACAAAGTTAATGAAACATTTGGGTGAATATGTTATAAGTAATAAGGCATTAATGTTATTTTTCAAGCAGTCAGTTATGCTAATGGGCATCTGTCATTTTTTTCACCACTGCTTTTCTGAATTATTTGGGAAAATAAGAAAGGTATATTGCAATTAAACCCCAAAATGTAACAGAAAATCTACATTGGCTAGTAGCAGTGGACTTTATTTTGTTAACTGAAAGAAAATGCTACTTTAGGAGAAAAGTTTGCAAGTGTATAACTCCTGTTTCCTTCTTTTAAACTTTTTTAGGAAGTCTCAATTTAAAATTCTTAAAAGGTGTGTTTTTTGTTTCACTCCAAACCCATATAAAATGAAATATTTCTTTAAAAATAGATGTAAAATATTCATCATCCATAGGCAAATACATGCCATCTTTGAAGCATGTACTGAAATTACTGAATTATCAAAAATTATTTAATAATTACTTATAATATTCCTGTTCACTGCACCAATGCAGTATCTTACTCCCCTTGGAGAAAAACTAAACTAATATGAACTAACAGCACCTTCACAGGTAATGTTAATCCAAACTCTCCTTTTTATAAGTGTATTTGATACATATATTTTAAACATTTGTATGCCAGAAGTGCTGTTCTGTTAAATAGTTGAAAGTCAAAGTTAACTGGTTTTAGGTAGCAGTTGACAAGGTCACTCTCTACTTCATTTGGAACACAGCACTCCATGAATTATATGTGTATGCTTTCATTAACAGGCCTTTTTTTATGGTGGATGATGAAGTCAGACAATGGCAAAATTTAAACAGCAGAAAAAAGCTTGGCCAGGGTGCCTCAAAGTGCAGATTACAATATTTATACACTGTGATGTGCAGGCAGCTGTAGGTGTGAAATGGCACCTGCACCTCTCCAGGAGGGACATTGAAAGGAGCTGTGCTTGGACAAGGGAGAGCTTGCTTTCTTCATCCTTTGTTTAATATGTAATACATTATGATTTCCCCCTACTCTATTTCAATTTAAACTTGGAAGTTCTTTTCTTAACTAAGGATCTGGCCACTTTTTGCATTTGGGCCAGGTTTTACTGATTAAGCATAACTGGTATGCTTGAATTGTTTTGCTTAGCAGTACTTTTTCCTTTAAAACTTCCACCTGTGCTTGTCCTTGCAATAACTTAGTTGAAGATTGAATTAAGCTCGTCATAGATTTAGAACAGCCTGATTTAATTTGCTGCTTTCATAGTGGAGATACAGTTTAACTCCATGTTTGTGTTTTGATAGCTGTGAAATGGGGAACTGAGTTACACTTCCATAGACTGCAAAGTGTTATTCATCTGATCATAAAACAGAAGGGGTTTCTTGTAAAAGCAAATCTCCCCACTTTACGGAGGTTTAAAATAAGCCCCTCAACTCCTTGATTTTTATTAAAACCTGTAGCAAAGATTTGCTTTGCATTTTCAAAAACAAAATAAAGGTGCTCTGGAATAAGGACATAAAATAATACTTAGCCATGTAGAAAGTAAACAAAAAGTCTTCATTAAAAACAAGCAAACAAAAAAAACCCACAAAAAACAAAACAAACAAAAAAAAAACACAAAAGGTCTTGAGATCTCTGAGAAAGAAAAACTCTTGCTGCCACAGCTTGTGTTGCATTGGAAAAGGTCCTGATCTAAAGAAAACATCTAAATATTGCCAGAATACAATAAAACCCTTAATGGCTAAGTTAATAGTGACCCATATCATTAATGAATTGGTAAGGGACAGTGTTGTGTGCAGAAATGATAGGAGATGGACAATGTCTTGGTTTGATCAGAACCTGCATGTTTAGCCAGCTGAATTCATACCTGATACAACTCTGGGTCTAATGTATTAAGGTAACCTGTACCACAGCTGTAATTTTAACTCTAAAATTGCTTATTCTCTGACCCTAATATATGTTTAGTCAGTAAATACACAATGTCATATGAAGATCAGGATTTCATGTGCGTATGTGTATGATGTATAAAAGCTTGCATCCCAGTGGAGCATTTTATTGAGAGACTTTGAAACTTATGTAAAAGGAATATGAGAGCTTAAACTGGAAGGAGTTACACAAAGTCTGTAAATTATATTTTAATACAAGAGCAGACTTTGCTTTTATGTCAAGCAACAACTGATGCATTTTGTATGGCCACCTGCCTGTTGATATAGTGTTCCTCTGAAAAAGGTCTGGAGGAAAAAGAATAAAGTCTATGTTTCCTGTTTTGTGTAAATCTGGAGTTAAAAATACATATGAATAAGCATATTTCATAATGAGTGACTCCAAAAACTGAAGATGTTGACAGCTTTAGGAACACTTTATGGATCATTATGTTACCTGATTTAGTGTATTTGACTACATGGGAATTTTTCCACGTTACAGAAGTGAGTGTCAGAAATATAAAATCATGAAAAGCACTGCTGGGCTTACTTATATATGCTTACAAGGCATGAGCTGTGCTACTGGGATGTACATTCACAACTTGGAAGGCAGTGAATGAGGCTGGCATGTGCAAGTTTCAAAAGAGAGCATGGTTCAATTCTCATACGGATAAATGAATAGGCATACATGTCTATTTTATATATACATATAATGTCTACTATATGTATATATTTATTTAATAGAGGCAATAACTCTTTGTCAGATCATTATTCTAGCAATACCATTGAGTTTCCGAAAGGCCAGCGTCGAGCTGTGTGCTTTGAAACAGTCAATATTAGTTCAGTCACCCTTTGCCAAGTACTGCCATATGGGGTATAACTAATTCCGTGTAACCCCTTCAGCTTTCTGTCACAGTTATTGCTAATGCACTATATTATTTTCCTGGACCCGTGACTTGCCTCTGTCTCCCACAGGGCTGTAAGTGACAGCTCGGTGAAGACACTTCAATGCCTCGCATAGCTGCGTGTCAGCTGTAATGCGCTGCTTTGCACCTTTGTTCGGTGATGGTGGTGCTGCTCCATAGCAACGTCGGCTCCCCGGCTGGGCGGGGGTCTGCCGTGGCTCGGAGGTCTGCTGGGAACTATTAGAGCCTATGGAAAATCTCCGGGAAGGATGCAGGGTGCAGTGCGCACAAAGCACGGGGAGAAGAGAAGCTCTGTTGCTGCTGCGTGTGCCTGAGCACCGTAATCACTGCTAAGCCCTCATGAATATGCTCAAGTGTTGCCAACAGCGTGCCTTTTGACAAAATACTCTTTCCTATTGATTGGAAACCGAGGACAAATATTAATTTATAATGTAATCAAAGGTATAGCCCGGAGTCGCTACTATGCATGACAACTGTGAGATTTGAGGAAAAGATTTCCTTATGTAAATGAAGGAGTGTTAATCTGCATACAAAGGGATTTTGGGAGCGAATTCAGACCAACTGCTTCTGAAAATCCCTCAAATAGGAGAAGAACCCTACCCCCTTTCACTGCCTTTGAAATCTGCCCCATGCCCCACAGAAACATGCTCGTTTTCAAATGAACAAAGGTAAAATTCAGTGAAAATCTCAGGTTGGAGTTCTACCTGATTATGCTGAAATTACAAGATGGGGTTCCAATTAAAGAAAGTAACTTCTGCGAATCAAATCTTAAGACACAACCATGCTTACTGTTCTTAATTTGCTGTTCATGAAGCTGAGTAAGGCTCATTCACAAATCCTGCTTACCTTTTCTGAAAAATCTTTAAACTGCAACTTAACTGTAATAATGTGCTTCATAGTAGTATAAGACTTCAGTGTAAGTAACTCAGTTTAAATATTAACACTGAGAATAGCTTTCAGGCTTGTTTCTTTCCAAATTTGGGTTAGCCCTGATTGTATCAATGGAAGCTTTTCATGAACAATGTTATGAGGAATTTTATGATTGCAAAACTTCACAACCTGTTGGCTTGTGCTATTCATGTGATTCCCTCTCCCCCTTCCCTCCTCCATCAAGATTTTGTTTTGTATTAGCCAGCCCTGATGTTTGAAATCGTATAAAAATCAAGAAAGTGAAAGCCCTGACATAAAAATAACCAGGAAATACATCCACTGTAGAGCAGCCTGTAGTTAGCTTGTTGGTGATTATTGGACTCTTCAGATGAGGACTTCAGAGTGTCTTCGTAATTTTGAATTTACATCTGTGATTTTAATTTCTATCAGTTTCCGTACCTTTTTCTTTTTCTTTTTTTTTTTTTTTTTCCATTTTGCTAAGCTTATGTTATTTAATAGAGAAGTTTGGGGGTTTTCCCCTTCTCTGATTTCTTGTTCACTTTAGGATGTAACTCACAAGGGATAATGAGAGGAAACAGAGATTGAAGGCAAAATTACTTCTTGTTGTTATTCTCAGTAATAATCTATCCAGAAGACTTGTGATAACAAATGCAAACCAACTATTTTTTGGAAGAAGTCATTTCCCATGGGAAACTCAAAAAGTATCCTAATCAATATCATTGCTTTCCTGCTTCCTAGCTGGCAGCTGTGGAGGCAGAGTGGTTCAGGGACACCTGCTTTACTATCTCCACTTATAGATCTGAGGCGTCATCAGTGTAAAGTGCTTCAGCCTTCCCTTTGCGCTGGAAGCAGCAGGAGGGTGATTAACAAAAACTGACCTTAGATCCTGACCAAACAGCCTTTGGACCCACCTGCCAAGGGAACAGACTTCGATTTGTGGCAGAAGCAGATGAACAAAGCATTTGGAAAGATCCAAATGCAGAAGTTTGATGCTTCTCACACAAAGCTTCACAAAATGCCAGGCATGGCATCCTAATACCTGTGGTCATGCTGAGCAGCCCCTTGACTCGCTTGTGCTGGTGTACCAGCCTCTCCCTGCACCACCCATACTGGAGTCAACAAATAAAGGTTTTTCTGTCTCTAAGGAGCACCAAAAGAATCAGATATTTTATTGGTTCATGGAACCCTCTTCTTCTGTTTAAGCACTACATTTATGAAATGCAAAGGAATTGCTTTTTTGTGGCGTGCAGACCACGTTGGCAGATGTAAATGATGCAATGGCCACAATGGATTAAAACATCCATTAAATAAATTCAAGAAAAGAAAAGGCCATACCGAAAAATAAGAGTAAAGATGCAGGTTTGACCTCAGACTTAAGAACCTCCTCAGCCAAGAACTGATATAAGTTGGGCAATCATATCAGAGAAGCAGCTCTGTGTACCTGTGCTATTCTTGTTCCTCCTTGTCCTCACTGACTGAGTTTCTAAGTACAAAGCTATAAAAACATCTGGTCTGAAGCATTCTAACTGGTTTGTATTTATATATATATATATTTATTTATTTACTTGAGCTGTGTCTTCCCTCTTATTTTGCAGTTATATAGTTGTTGGTTGACTATATGTGTCAGTGTTATTCCAAATAATACCCTTAGTTTGCATAGGCATCAAAACTGTCTCACTGAGCTCATAATTTCAGTATCTGGTGGCTTTTTCTATTTCTGTTTATTACCTAGAGGATTTAAAATATTCATCTGAGGCAAAGAAGTTTGCTAAGTAGGAATAGTTTTAGAGCACAAGGTTAAATGCTTTGCTGAACTGGTGTTCCATTTACTGTATCCACACTCACAATTCTTCCTAGATTATTAAGGGAATAACTAGTAGTTTTTAATATATAACCCAATTTCAAAATTCCAGAACAACAGTAAATGTGCAGGATAATATTTCCTGTTCATGCAGAAGTCACTGAACAAGGACTTATCCTCGCTTGTTTTCGTATCTTTTTAATGTTCTCCAATGACTCTGTGTTGTCAAGGAAAAGTTTGCAGGATCAGGTCCTTAGTTCAGTGTTTGGCCTGAAGTGTTTAGTGACCTTCTGCACCAGTAGTTTCGCTTTGCAGGGGCTGACATGAATTTCACTTATTTTGACATGTGCAGATTAAGGTGTTCTTTGCTTCATCACCCACGAGAAGTAGCATCCTGAGTGAAGGATATTGAGTCAGCAGTTTGAGAGACACTGGAGCTCTTAGTATCTACATAAATTTCACCACCATTTTGTTGGGTATTTTAGAATGCCAGAGTGAGGCATTAACATAAGACAGAGAGAGAAAGAAAACCCTTTTGTTGTGAAATATTTTACTTCAGCCACTTCCAGGTTTCTTTGTCTAGATCTGGCTACTATGAAGAACACCTTATAGTCTATTGTTTCTTTGTGTAGGAATGTATAACAAATAGAAAACACTCTTCATCAGATTTGACAAAAGCACCCTAAACCAGTCCAGAGTCTTAAACTTTGAGAAGGATGAGCTTGAACACAAGCAGAATTTGTATGTACCACTAGTTTTGTACTCGTGTACTTGTAGAGTGGTTATGCTTTTATTTGCGAGGGTGCTTAGGAGAGTGGGTTTTTTATACTGCTGTTAAATCTTATCTTGTTTGCCTAAGCTGCTATATAACAGGGTTATTTTTAAATTGTGGATAGGATTTTGATATGACCTTATCACTCAGCATACGGCAATACAGATGGAAAGTGAAGTCACAGATGAGTGACAATGAGGAAATGACTGGGAAAGAGCAAAGCCTTCAATATGCAGAGAATAGAGGGGGAAACCATCTGGTTTAACAGTTTTCTGGTCGACTCCCTTGCAGGCTGTGTGTCAGATGTGGCTTCTAGATGTGTTGAGAGGAGTTTTATTTCCTTCCTGTTTTTAATCATACTGAAATGTTAACCAAGTGTCCACAAGAGGGAAGGAATCTGCTGTCCCAAGTCAGTTATCTTCAGGTTAGACTTGCACTGTTAGACATTAACAGCTTGATGAAATAGTCAGTGGGGAGCAATGAGTGTGTCCAGAGGGTGACTTCTTCCTAAAACAGGTATTTAGGGGGGCACATACCTGAAGGTACTTGTATTTCTTTAGTGGTTATCGACCCTAAAGTCTATATTGAGGTTAGTTAAATTAAGGTTAGTTAAAAGCCACTCTTACCTGTGCTCAAAGAAATGTTGAAGATGGCGTTTAAGAATATGTAGTCTTACCTGAAAATAGAATGCCTGTGAAATTATTTTTCCAAGATGTGGGAACTGATTAGCACTGGGGTTGTTTTTCTCGGGTTTTGTTGCTTGAGTTTTTTAGTTTTTCATTTTTGGGAGCTGGGGCTGGTGGTGATTGTTTGGTTTATTTTGGTTTTTGTTGTTGTTACCATTTGCTTTTTGTAGAGAGAAAGTATGTTTTCAAGAGTGGTGAATACAGCTGTGAACTTAAATTACTTTTAGGAAGCGAAGTCTGCTTCAACAGAAGTACTTGTACAATAACCATGATGCTTTATTGAAGTTAAAGTGTTTACTGAGGGTATGTATAGACTAGATTTGAATGTCAAGTTTATAATATCTCAGCAATCTGAGAATTTGAGGCTGGAGCTCACAGATTGGGACTGGGATGTGGAAGATGCAAGAACTTGCACATTATATTCTTACAGTCAAGGACCATTTTTGAGTGCTCTTGAGGGTAAGAGGATAAACTTCATCAGAAAGCAGGGTCAATTTATTTCTAACAGATGTTGGAAGTCCAAGAGCTATAGCAAAGTGAGATTGGTTTTATAATCTCATCAGCTTTGCTTACTAGCCAAGATTCTTGACATGAGAGTGCATTCTCAATGATCAGTCAGCTACTTTGTATTATTTGTTACTGCCTCCCAAATGCTGTATCCAAACTGCTTCCTTTACAGCTGCCAAAATCTCCTACTTCCCTCTGCCACATTCTGTGACATATTCAAAGTACAGGATTCTGCAGCACGGTCAAATTAACGGTATGGAGTAAAATCCAGAGGCATAATGCAAGGGTTACCTATGGGTTCTCTTACTCCAGTTTTTTAGTTGGTAAGAATGCTTTCCATTTCAATTATCTCATCAGCTACAGCTTTTGCTGTACTCCTGCAAAGCCAAGTGCTGCCCACTCATTTCAGGTTGAACTTCTTATTGTAGAATAAATGGGTACTGGTTGTATCCGTTGCAGAACTCTTACTGTGTTGATTCTGTTCTTCATCAGCAGTGTCCCCCTTTTATTGTCTTACACTCTGTTCTTTTCCTTGTTACTATCTTATTTTCATAGCCCTGTATTCCACAGATGAGATCTCTCTACATATGATAGTTGTCTCACTATTCACCTCAAATGAAAGGCAGTATCTGTAATGCTCCTGAGAAACAGAAGTAAAAACTAAATGCAACTCATTTCCTGTTTGTCTTTTGCTTTTCCAAGGCAGTACAAACTCTGTTACCACCCTTGCTGCAGGAAGGGGCCCCAAGCCTCCCACCATTCTCTTACCACCTGTGCAAGGGATGGACCTTAGCTGAGAACTGGCTTTACAGTGAACCTCACCCCCTTTTAATTTTCAGGTTGTTTTGTTTACTGAAATAAGATAGCCTGAGTAGTGCTGAGAAGAATTATCAAGTTCTGAAAGAGAACTGTGCATCATACCAAAGGAGGAAAAATGGAAAGGAAGAGCAGAACTTTATCCTTATTGTTTTTAATGTCATCATGCTCTTGTATACAGCAGCTAACAGATTTAGTTCACATTGGCTCATACAATATATAGAAAACTGGCAGTGGATGTGAAATAAATAAAAGATTGAGGGGAAATGTCACCTTAAATTCAGTAATTCACATTCTCAGTTGGTGTAAAATGAAGCATTGTAGATTTCCACCCCTTTAAGGTCAGGCCTAATATATTCACGAAAGGCTTTCCTGTATTGCTCTTTTATACAGCCAACTTTCTAGTTGGCTTTTTATTGCTTTCTAAATTCATCCTCAATTGATGCACATCTAAAAAGCTATTAAAGATCAGCAGTGGAACAGTATAAAAATTCGGTTCTTACATTATGACTTCAAGTGAATTCTTCATACCATATTATTAATAATTTTTAAAAAGTCAAAAAAGAGTTCCCTTCAGAGCTGTGATTCTATCTTAACTTCATTCACTTAGGGAAATTTTGCACAGAAACTTTGTCTTGTAGTTCTGCCTAGGAGGCCTCAGGCATGCCATGTGATCCATAAGTTTTTTGGGATGGTTCCTCCCCTGTTAATTTTAAACAAATTGATAGGCCAGGCTCTTAATATTGTAGACATTTAAATTTCTCCCCCCCCCCCCCCCCCCCATGTGACATTATTAGAACTGGAAACTTGTGGGGTTTTGATGTGTTTGAAACACAAAATACAGAGAGTGAGTAATTGGGGATATTACATTAAAAAAAAAACCAAACCAAAAAAAAACAAAAAAAAACCCCAAAAACAACAGCATAAAAAGGTTATTTTTTTAACTTATGAATGGCAGGGCTGTACCTGTCTCAGAGTGATTACATGTGGAAATAAGACTGCTCCTTATTTTGCTGAATAAACTAAAGGCTATTGTTTAAATGATCTTTAATGACCTTCTAAATCTTTACTTTAGTAGCCTTCTGCTATGAATAACGACTCTGACCTTCCCGACTTTTCTCGTGGTATGAGGTGCTATCCAATATACCCAGGACCAGCAGGAGTCTATCCTTAAAGGAGCCCCACTGAGATGCTTTTTTTCCCCACACACCCATTCTTTTCCTTCTGCAGTTTAAAGTGGTAACAAGCTCTTTCCCAAAGCATCACTCCTCGTGACAGCGTAGGTTATTCCCCAGCTAAAGTGCTGGAAATCCTTTTGCAACAGAATACCCTAAATTTCCTGAAGTTTTAAACTGATCTGTACACATAGTGCACATCTATTAAAAATAATTGTTTAAAATGAGATTGGTAGGGGTTTTTTTTACCACGTGCAGGTTGCTATTAAGTTTTCAGAAATGAGTTCAGTGAGTTGAATCCATTAATGTGGCACTGGATTCCAAACTCTTGTATTTTAGGGTACATTTCATTACTGTGAAGATTTATGTCCTCTGAAGCTAAAAATCTCCCTTGTATTTCATTGTTTTTGAAATGGAATGATAAAATTTTAATCTAAATTTGAGATGAGAAATCTCAGCCATTGCTTCTTGAGGTGCATGCAGAGTGAGTCTTCACAAGGATCTTTTCAGAAAAACATTCTTTAGAAACTATTTGTCTGGGTGCTAAATTGTTAGGATTTTCTTGCTTTGGTGTTTGTTTCTGTTTGGTTTCATGCAGGTGACACTCTTTGCATTCCCATTACTGGATTCTTCCTGTAGCACAGGACTCCCATTCAGAAGCCAACAGTAGATGTTCCTTTGTGTAATCTGTCTGGAGCAGGGCAGCTAAAGGTATATCCTAGCCCAAGAGGTTGTTCAATAATGTCAAATGAATCCCTGGAGCCCTGCTCTCTGTCATATTATTTTCTGCAAATGCTGACACAAATGAAGTGAAGCATTTATTTATATTCATATACCTATTATTATGGTAATACAGTTGCTATTGTAGTATCAATATGAGAATTTAAATATATGGGATGTAACTTTATGGTCCTTTTCTATGATTACCTCACAATTTTTTTCACAAAATCAAAATGAGAGCTCAGATGGAGTTAAGAAATACTCTAGGTTAGTTTTTGCACAAGTAAGGAAGGTAACAGTAAGAGAGATGACAACAGTTATACCTCAGGTGAGGGGCTACACTTAACTGCTTCCTGCATCTATATAAGTGAAATACATCCAGCAATATACAACTGGCTGTGTGCCTTCAAAGGACACCTTAGACTGCCAATGTGTTCTCAGGCAGAAAGAGGATACAAGTTTTCTTCATTCCCCAGAGAAAAGTGAGTATCCATTGTAAGCTCCATTTATTGAAGTGCATTATTGCACTCGTAAAATGCTTTTTGGTTATAGTTCAAACAGAGGAGTGAGTAATTTAACCCTTAGCTTGCAGAAATATCCAAGCAGTTAGAATTCCTGTTTAAATTAAATGTTAAAATATAAGGTAGCACCTTCACTTGCAAGAGAGTCCAGATTTAATTTTAATTGCCCAGTTGACTGGAAAACATGCCTCAGGTCAGATCCTTTGCTGAATCATGTAAGTAAGTATTTATATACGTAGTTGCTCTGTATTGGTGGTGAATTTCTTTTTATACTCCTTTAAAAACCAGACTAAAAAATAACAGAAGCAGCTCTTTTAGTTGCTTTTGTAGAAATTAAAATGAATGAGAAAAGTATGTTTTAGAATTTTTAACTTACTATTGTATTACTATTCTATGCTAACTCCTATTTAGTCTTGTGTATCCATGGAATTAGCTATGCCTGGTCTTTTAAGTATAGCTAACTGCAATCTTCTTTCCCTTTTCACTTTTCTACTTTACTACTTGTCCACTGCATTAAGAAGGATGGCATGAAAACACAGCTGTGATTTGGGGCTACTAAATGCTTGATTTCCTTTCTATCCTTTCTTAATGATAGTTTATTTTTATATTTCTTGCTCCTTGATGTTTGGCTCTCATCCACTCTTCATTGCATTGAGGATTAAGCTGTTGCTACCTCTTCCTCTTTTATGTTGTTTCTAGTTTTCTGCATCTCTTCTGTAGAAATATATAGTCACTTTGACAGTCTTCTGTCTTTTGATGGTGGGGGTTTGGTGTTTTTCACTCTAGTATATCTTTCTGTGATTTTTGCAGTTCTACAACATTCATTGCCTCAGGGTGTGTTCAGTAAAATCCTTCAGGAGTTTGTTGAGTCTTTAAGAGGTATCAGCTTCTTAATAACCTTACAGGGCTTGGAAAGTAACAAAGTGTGATATTTCTAGGATGAATTGTACATTCAGTGTGGCATTTTGGCAGATATATTGATATAGAGGTTCTTTGAGCTTAGTGCTTTCCTGTCAGGATGAACTCTCTCTGCTTTTTCTTGTTCAGTCTCAGTGCTGGTAAACTTGGTGTATTTGGTGCAAGTGTGTGTATATGTACATCCATAAAAATGTAGCATTATGCTTTATGTTCTTCATTTTGACTTTTAGTGTTCAAGTAATTTGCAACCTGTATCTCACCTATGTGGTATGAAGTGTGTATTCTTTCTTGCTTTTACCTTTTCTGTTTTGTAATTATGTCTCTAGACTGCAGTTGTTCTGTCCCTGGTCATGGGTATCTGAAAGAGATGCACCAGTGAGAGCAATCTTACAGGGTAAAAAAAATACATAATTTTGATTGGTAAAATAAGAAAAGGTGGGGGGGAAGAAAGGAGAAAAAAAAAAAAAAAAAAAAGGAAAGAAATGGAAAGCAGAAGACTCAGGGGCCTTGTTAATGAGAGAATGAAAGATCATGAGAGAGAGCATATTTCACTCCTAGGTCACCAGTTCAAATGCAGACTAGCTTAATAGTGTAAGTTGTTACCATCTGACAGCTGTTCCATAATCCATAAGAAATGGGAAAATAGTCACAGTCTAGTTTCTCTTCTAGATATCTAAATGTTGACATCCTACAGACAATCATAATTTGCACAGGGACGTTAATCATTTGCTTTACCCTTGCAGACACTGAAGTGGAATATTACTATTCTGAATGAAAAGAACACTTTAACTTTCCCATTCCTAAATTATTGCTCCGTGGGTCAAAGTTGAAGGGTATTTGAAAGCCACTGTGAGAAAGGGAGAGGTACCACCTATCCCTGCCATTTGCAGTGTTGGGTTACTTGGTAAATGATTGGGGATAGCAAAGATTCTCAGCATCAGACAACATAGACCTTCCTGTAACTAAGTTTTACTGCAAGTTTTTCAGGCTTAAATACAGGGTAATAATCCCACACATTACAGATTAAAAATTTAAAAATTTGCAGCATTAATATATTTCCTTAGAATTCATAACGCTGAGGTGACGGTGTCTGTTCCAAGCTTTAGCTTCTAAAATTCTTAGGTTACTCCATTGTGGGTATTGAGTTGAGAGCAACACACTCAAATAGGTGTAACATTTATATAAATACTGAGATTATGGTAACAAATTATTGTATTTTTACTTTGCAGTGCTTCAAATAGTGAAGTAAATGTGTCTATATTAATATAGTATCAGTTGAACACAGAAGAACAATTACATTAGGATTTATAGGCTTAGATTTTAATAGGCAGACAATGTCAGTACTTATTTAAAGGCAGTAAAATTCCTGGACTTGATTCTGGAAGGTTTAAAAAACAAAACAAAAAAGGAAGATAATTCTGGGCTGTAAGTGATAAAACACTAGAAGACAGCATAAATTTATTTATTTTTCTTTCATTTTTCCATCCAACAAAGTTCTGGGTAAATACCAAAGTCAAATATTACCTGAATGGGGAAAAGCAAATCAAGGAACTAATTACACACATTTCACCAGTGTTACAGTTCTGGACCATTTTCTGATGTTTGATTTGGAAATATAAGATTAAAATTTCCTTGTAAAGGATTCTTTTTTAAACTAAAAGCTGAAAAATACTGTCATCTCCTCATGCCATTTTTGTTAAGTGTCTTACTTAGAGGATTTGGGAACTTGAGTGTCTGTGTTCCATTCTTTAAACCACAGCAATCGTAGGTATTAAATGGCTTAAGATATAATTGAAGGTTTCACTTTTATTTCAAATTAGTGCAGTTTATCCATCTCTTAACGACATAAGGTCACAAGCTTCGTTACTAGCACTGTCAAGCATCTGTACATCCATTTTCACTTGTCTCGTAAGTGTTCAGTGCTTTGTGAGGTTCATACTGGTACCCCAGGAGGAGTTTAATTTTCATCCATATAGATTCATTCTGCTCATTGGTGCATCTTATAAAGTCTCATCAGATTAATAAAAACCCAACCCAGGTGCTAGGAGCAGGGAAAGGTAATTCTGAACAATTTCTGGCTGTTGCAAAACATAAATGATGGGTAGAGCTGATGTGTTTGTAAGCAAAAATGACATCTCCTGTCTCAAATGGTGGAGCACATCTGAGCAGTTGCTCTTTATATGTAATTAGAAGCCAGATGTGGTAGAGAGCTAGTCATTTAACAATAGTGAACAACAGAGATTAAAAACTTCATTACAATAAAAACCGCAGTAAATACATTATCAGAACTTGGAAATTAGGGAGCATAAACTGGGTTTGATTTATCTACACTGCCTTTCATTAACCGCATATCCTTGTTTATATAAATGTCAACAGTTGTAGTCTCTTGGCATTTTCTTGAGCTCCCATCGTGAAGTGTTTCTTTTGAAGTAGCATGTTTTTCTGAATTTAATGAGAATTTTAGACTGGCTCTGCTCCTTAAACAACTGGGATTTAACACTTGTGACATTTAGTTAACTTTTTTTTATGGACATATGCTTGGAAGAATCTCCTTGTTACTGTCTCTGGATCAAAAGACTAGAGAATTACTTACCTTAAAAATGATTGCAGCTTCCAAACTGAATATACAAGCTAAGTAGGAGAAAGTCTCTTTTCCTCAGATATTTCTGCCTGAAGATGAGAGAGAAAGCAGACAAACAAAACCCAACATTTAAAGTGGCTCTCTGACTTTGCTGTTGGTTAAATTTTCAAGATGCAAGCTCAGTTCTTTACGATGTGATCAGTCTGATATATAGGCACCTGATGGAACTGCTGATTTGTTGTTTACTGTACCTTGAAAACAGCACAAGGTACTGCATGCTGTATGATTTTTAATTAATTCTTTTTCCCCCCTCATTTTCATCACAAGTGCAACGTTTCTTCTTAGTTCAAACTTTTCAAAGAAAGAAAACAGCAAACAAATTAATTTCAACACTTTATGTGCAAAGTGAAGCAGTTTACAAGTACATCAGTTATTTTTAATAACTACCAGTTGAGGTAGAGGGTGTGCTTCAAGTGTGCTACTTTCAAATTTATTTTGCAGAAGAGAAAATTTTTTTGCATAGGCCTGATAATTCATGAAGATTAAATTATTTCTTCTCTTTATCAGATGTAAGCCTGATATAATTTTATACTACATTCATGTTGTCTAAAAACATTAGTAAGGGGTTTGTACTGTTTATTATCATCTTATATATCCACAGCCTTGTGTATACGTGTATATATATTCATACATAGGGTGTGTTGTGGGAACAGGCATTAGTTAAACATTCTGAAGATACTAATTATCACCAACATAATGCAAAGTTGAAGAAAGTCATGACTTTGACATATTTGTGCATTGAGGACACTAAGTAAAGCTGATTTTCATGTACATTTTAAATAACTTTCACCAGAATTATTCACTCTTTTTCCTACTGTTTTCTGAACACATTTTTGTCCTCGTGTTCGAAAAAGCCTAGAAACTAAAGACAAGCCTCTTCTTCATTCTCTTTCTGAAAATATATATCCAAACGGCATGGCTATAACCATAAATAAAATGTAGCCTTTGTGGGAAGATGTAGGGTTCTTTATATTTAATTAATTAAGCAAGGCTTAAAACATAAGTTATGTTTCTCCACATATTCTATTTTAATATAGACAGTAATAAAATGAGCAGTGTAATATGGGAAGAGGAGAAAATACTGGCTTAATGTAAGCCAGTGATTTGTAGGGCAAATAGAGCAATGGGGTTCCTAAGTTTTTTTGAAGATAAGTAATGTCTTGAAAAGAATACTGTCAATGCAAATGCTTTTTTTTGAATAATCTATTTTATTAACCCAACATCTGGCACCCATTGCATATCTAAGATTTCTTGAAATTTTTATTGTAAAAAGCTTTGTTACTGTAGTAATAGATGGTTACAGATTTTGATTTGTGTCTCATTGCAGCTTCATTGCAGAATTAAGGATGATGGAAAAGGTGAATTGGTGCCTGTCACCAGCATAATAATGTTCCTTTGAGATCATTACTTACCTTTTTTCTTTGGCAAACATGTTATTTAGGCTTTTTGTAGGGAAATCAAGCATGTTCTTCCAGGTTTTTGTCTCTCCTTTTGCAGCTTAGCCTTGACAGCTCTGCCTTGAATGCAGCCTTGTCCCTCCAAAGTACTTGCGGTTTGTTTCCAGCTGCCTAGTCCAGCCTCCCCTACCTGCATTTTGGCAGCTTGAGGGAGTGGTAGGTTGTCCTGAGCTGGGATGTGTTGATTAATTGGCTGGCCTGTGCAGGGGGGTTGTTTGGTGAGGAGAGATGCTGCTGCTGGCTGCCCTTCAGTGAGAGCACTAGGGAAGGTCTCTCCAGCTGCCCACTTCCACCACGTGGAAATTCGGGAGTTTGTTTCTGAGACCCCCACCTCTGAAATTTGGTTACAATTCATGGGCAGAGTCAACACCTGCTGTGGTCTTGGATTCAGACTACATGGCATATGATTGCATAAGTCTGGTTTTGAAAGAAGCCGAGGTGGGTGGGTAGATGGGGGGAAGCAGTCAGATTTATTCATTTCTATTTAGGCAGCCCTTACCAGGAAAAAAAATGTTTCTATCATATATAGATTATATTTACCTATTCAGGTATATTCTTGCTGTCATTTCCATGCCAGTTGAGCATTTGGTTTAAACAAAAATGAAAGTTACCTTCAGATGTATCTGCTTCCATGGGATTTGAGGGAAATTCTGGTTAAAAGAAGTGAATCTCCCTGTACGTCTATGGAAAGCAAGCTGGGAGAGAGTGCTCTTCAGGTAAATGCTGTGTGATGTTCTAGAAACATGGAATCCTCTCCTGTGTATGAAGGGATCAGCATGCAAATAAGAGGCAAGTGTGAGAAGAATGTTTGCTTAGTACTTTGCAAATAAATTAAAATAAGCAAAACAGGCAGAGTGGGCCAGACTGAAAATCCAGCATTGTGTTATATAAATAAGAGTCCTCTATATAAAGTGGTCTCTGTACTTTTTAAAATGCTCTCTTTAGGAAGCTACTGGAGACCAAACACGTCTGAGATGCAGGCACAGAGTGTTGGCCGCTGTACACAGGTGTGGTGTTGTGGTGGGTGCTCACAGCCTCAACCTCCTGCAGTCTGGAATAGAAGCCTACAAAAACGATGCCACGAAAATACTAATGAAACCAATGGCTTATAAAGTCAAGGACAATGTGAACAGAGGAAAAAAAAAAAAAAAGGCCTGACAGCCTTCATGCAAAGTGGATGCAGAAGTAGTACTTCTGGGTATTAATGCTGTTTGGATGCCCAAAGCCCCCTTTTAATAGGACAGAAAAGTACGTGTGCTCTGGAGATAACACAGCACACATAGTATTTGAAAAGAAAAAAAAAAAAAAAAGTGAAATTACCATGAAAACTGTGAATAATGAAGACATATTTGCGAAGAATATGTATCTATTATGGTGCATTCGAAACTGAATGGGCAAAGGCAGAGATTGCAATATGTGGTTAAAACTACTGTCTAGGATATACTGGAAATTGAATAGAATTTTGTACCTTGAATAGCTGAAGGAAAGGTTTGTAAAAGAGCAGAAATTGCAGGCTGATAAGAAAAGCTGAGAACAGGGAAAAATTACAGTTTTTCACCTGCCCCAATTAAAGCATACAATGAATATTGCATTTCCTGATTGAAATTCAAGCTATTCTTTTTAATAGTTTGAGGCTTAATTTAATGGAAGCCTTGGGTAGCGTAGATTGGATAGTGCTTCTCTCAATCTCTTTCCCTGCATTCAACTTTTCTTTCGTAATTTATGTACTTACAGATAAAACAAAGACGTGAGTTTATAGCTTGCTATTGATTAAACTCCTTTTTTATTTTTTTTTCAGTTGATTTAATTAGGTCCTTTGCTCCTTGAAAACCTGATCTGAGGCTCAGATAGGGATACATCGCTTCAGGCATTCAGGCGGAGGTGATGGAAGGAAGCAATGAGCCCATTGTGAGCGGCTTGGCACGGGGAGCGGTGGGGGGAGCCGGGCAGCGATCAATCAGTGCTGCTTGCCTTAATAGAAAACTCTGCCGTGCCCAAGTTACCATCGGGAACAGAGAGATGCAAATGAGAGCACAGATAACTGCAGAAATGCAGACTGATGAAGAGGGACATTCGGTAAATTCCGGATGTGTTTGTATTCAGTCCTTGAAGGTTGTGGTGTTTTTGTTGTGGTGGTGTTTTGGTTGTTTTCTTGTTAACGTGATTAAAAAGAGAAATAAGAGCAGGATGGAAGATCTGCCTTTCACCAAAGCATGATAAATGAGCTTTATGTACAGTTATTCTAAATGGATGCAAAGGCATTCCTAGATGTGTGTGACCTATTGATCATCTAGCAAGAGTGTAGTACTATAATGCAAGATCTACTGATATTACAGTAAAAATAATTTCTGATAGTAGTTATTTTTAGAGGCATGACAAGGGATGAAACTATGTTACTCTGACTACTGGTTCCTGGCATCTCAGACCCTTTGTGGAGACTGTCTCTCTCCTCTATTTAAAACATCTATTTTTCAACTCATTAGTATTCTTAATCTTTCAGGAAGAAATATGAAACAGTCTTTATACTCCCTAGCAATTTTTCCATGAGCTTAGTAGCAACAACTCCACATATGTATAGGAGTTACAATCCTAGTTTTAGATGAGGAAGTTCTTACTGCATATTTAAATCAAGTCAAAATAGGAAGAGCAAAATTTCCTAAAATAATTTTAACAAGTTTCTTAGGTCAATAGGCTGTGTACTTTCAACTTAACTCTGTTATTTCAAGCTCCAACTATCCCTATTAAAATGCTGACATTTATACAATAGTGTATATATAGATCCATTGATCTCACGTAACAATTGCATGTACAGTATGAAAAATTTAGGAAGACTCAGGTAAAGCAGTATGAAATGATGTAAATGGCTTCAGCAGAATTATAGGTATTAATGCTACAGTGTATAGAATGCCTGTTGAGGAAGATAATCTTTACTTCAGACACAGAAAAGTATAGTCCTTTGTTTCTCAGACAGCAGAACTTGAAAACTCAAAGCTGCCAAGTGTCTTCTTTTTGGTCAGGTGACAAGCAGAGAATCGGGATTAATGAGCTGCAACCATGAGGGAAAGGGAGATTGTTTTCCCCTGTCTTTGTAGCTGAAACATATGCACATAAGATGAAGTTCAAACTTCAATACTTGGCAGCCAGTTCAACCTCCTGCTCAAGGCAGGACTAACTTCAAAGTTCACATTCTTGATAATTTGTTCTATTTCATGGATATTAAAGATTTTGGCTTAATCCTGAGACAAGTTTTCAGAATTCAGTAGGCAGGAGGGAAAGGTTTTCTTGTTTCTGCTGCCCAGTACTATACTAGCAAGGTTCTACCCTTTTTGCCCAAACGTGCCATGCCCACATAATAAACTGGGGCAGGGCAGAGGAAGGGAGAGGAATTGGCCCAATCTGTCTCACAGTCCTTCAAGAAAAACGTGGCAGAGATGTGTCCAACAGCGGCAGGTAAACCAAGTCTTTCTGTGGGGATGGAGGGATCCAGATCTCTTAACTATTTCTTGAGTCTTATTTCCCTCCTATGCTAAGCACAACAATGGATATAGCAGCACAAAGCCCAGCAGAGGGGAGTGGGTGATGCTCCCTGGAAGAGGAAATACAAGCCCCTGGGCTGGACACCCCCAGCATGGTTGTGGCTGCATGCATGGACTTTTGGCCCTTACTTGTCTCAGCTCTTAACTACCTGGCAATCCCTACACTCTGAGTAAACTCTGAACAAGTAAATAACAAATATAAAGACTCATGATATGCAGGCTGTGCCTTGGAATTTTCCCTGCAAATGTCCAATAGGTAGCATTACAAAAAAATGAGTAATAATTTCCAGTTACTTACGTTTATGATATTAATTTCTTTTTCCATTGAATTATGGAGAGTTAAACTATAAATATGCAAATGGCCAAAAGAAACTCTTGCCAATACTAGTTCTCAAGTTGCATCTACAGAGCTGTTTTGCTTACTTTGAGACTGGTTGTAGAATCTTATAAAATATCTTGAGGTATTTTGGTAACTTGGTTCTAATTTGCTACTTTCACCACCAGACAATTTCCCAGTCTCAGTAAGGATTAAGAATTTCAGTAGGGGAATAGAGGTGAGTATATGAACATGATGAGGAGGAAAAATTACTGATTTCTGACAGAGTTTGTGAGTAATTTGGTATCATCAGTGCCAACCATAATTGGAAAACAGACCTGTTGTTTCTAGGAAGCTTTTAAAACATTTTCCTAAAATTATTTGCTATGGCCTCTCCCCACCTTCTGCCTTGAATTTTGCCCCAAATCACATGGAAAGCATTTAAAAAAACTTCTCAGAAGATAAATGTCACATATAGGTCTTAATTTTATTGCCAAAATATCCATGTTAAAACTCAATACCTTGTTTCCTTTTCAATTTAGAATGTCTGGAACAAGAATAATGTATTTTAGAGGTTAATTCAGGTGTATATTCTGGAAAAAAAAATAGGACTTTTAAAATGGGCCAACATGTCAATCACATGGCACTGTTACTTTGGTTTGTATTAAGATCTGTACAGGTCTAATAGTGAATTTAGTGCACTCCTAACTACTCTTACTGCCTTTGTAGTACCGGTGGCATCACTCCATCTTTTGTTCTGGGCACCTGGGTCATCCTTCACTCCATGGTACCACATCACTCCCCTGTGTGGAATGGCACGAGCACCCCTAGGCAAAACCCCATGGTTGTTGAGCAGTTACAGATGTGCTTCATGGAAATGTGCTCAGGATGCCGATGGGTGAATATCTGTGAGAGAGGGAACAGAATCTACTCCAAATTCCACATGGTGAAAGTGTGACCAGGCAGCTCTGAGTGGAGGTTACCCAAAGCAGTGTGGATGTGAGCCACTCGGAGCCAAATGGCACTGGAAATAGGGATTGAAGCAGCTTAATACACATGAAAAATTTGGGAAGAATGCTGCTGCAGCAAACATTCCTGTAACATGGAACTAGGTATCATGGAAACTGAACCCTGCCATGGCTTTCCTATAAAAAAACCACTTCATAGAGGCATTGTTCTGTAGCATGACTTTGGGCTGTATTTCTCTTCTTATGTGACTGGCTCTTTCCTAGCTGTTATCTTCAGGCAATTGTGGGGGTTTTTTTTAGATGTAGATATTCTTTGTAGGTCTCCAGAGGTTGAAGTTAGATTGTTTCTTCCCTCATCTGCTTTTAAATATGCAAGCAACTAATTGACCATTTTTCTCTGCTCGGGAGTTTCTTGCATTTTCATAAATTTGTTAGCACAGTATCTCTTTGCAGGCAAGAGGATAAATACATATAATTATACTGCTTTGACTTGTCTAGAGATATAGCCTAAAACATTCCTTTTCCCTGATTTTAACCCTTTCTGTCGCTTCAATAACATATTTGGAATGTGGAGGTGTACTTGCATATCTCCATTTTAATTCTGATAGCTGGAAGATAAATTTAATGGCAGTGCATGTCCAAAGAACGAGCAGACAAGCCCATGCTATTACTCCCACAGACTTGCAGTCAAAGTTTGGGACCTAGTGGAATTAAGCTGGTGTGATTACTGGCAGTATTTGCAGTGCTTTTTGTTACAATACAGGACAAAGTAACAAAGTCTTGTGCTGGGCAGGTTTTCCAGCAGCGTTTGTGGCAACTACCTTCACTGAAACCTAAAGGAAGAAATGTGAAGGAAGCTTCTCCAAACATCTGGACAGATGTAAGAGTGTAAGAAGTCCAGCACGAGGAATCATCTTTATAAGTGAGTTGTCAGTAGAGATATTCTCATGAGGAAAAGTGTCTTGTGTTCATGGTTCCTCCTTCTACCACGAGATGTAAGAAAAACATTCTTGGTCGCAATCATTCTTGACCTGTTGGTCAGAAGTGCTCTTTCATAAGACAGTAAGACATGCTTCTTAGAGTGGGGGTCATTCCAGTGTCTTTTACTGTCTGGGTCTCTTGATTACAACTTTCAGCAGAAGTGGAGCCTTGAGAGTTGCAGCCAAGATATACTGAGCAGAACACCTGGCAAAGCAGTTCTGGTTGTATATTATCATGACCTTAATCCTCAGGTCTCTCCTCAGCTGAAATGCCATTTCAGCCAGCAACAATTAAAGGGAGAGGAGTACGTGCTGTTACACAAAAGATAATATCAGATGATTGATACTGGTACTGGCCATTTTATTCCATCATTGAAATGTGCTGAATTAACGCTTCTGCCAGAATTTTCTTAGTGCTTCATCCCTAAACATATCTCATGTGAATCATTTTTGGCTTCAGTACTAGAGGGTTTTTTTGTATAGGAGGCTTAATGATACATATTAAAAAGGGCAATTCATATTTCTCCCATAAGTAGAGTTTTGGATTCAGTGTTTTGTTTTTCTTTAAATGCAGGCTGTAGGAATGCATGATTTAATAAAATTACTTGAGCATTCCTGTCTGAGCACTGATCATGATAGAATAATACAAATGATTGATGTTCTCTTTCTTTATGGTAAGCCAAAAGACCTGATCATGGTATCATAAAAAAAGGAATAGCATTTTATAGCAGCAATGAGAGCTGAATGAAAGCTAATGAATTAAAGGGGGAAGTTTTAGTACCTCTTTCAAGGAAAAAATTCCAAGTACTTTATGTGATGCATTTATATAGGCTTTAAGGTAAGGTTCTTTTTATAAAACAGATATGGTGGTTTTTATGTCACATTTAGTGTTTATCGAAATCATTGTAATAACAATAAAAAGAAAGCATCAAGGTTTACTAAATAAGAGGCTCTGATATTTTGATTAGAATGAAATTTTATAAATGTTAATATATAAGTAAGAGAGCGTATGTGTTTTCTATTGTAGACAGAAAAGAGCTATGCAATTTTTCTTGAGTAATTTAGTTACACATAAAGCTTACCTGTGAAGGCTGTTAAATACCTTCTCCCTGGGGTTTGGTTCTCTTTTGTTGTGCTGTGCTCATTTGCATAGGCATGCCTTAAAAATCCATCCAGGGGCAGAGATTTGTTATTAAGAATATCTGACAAGTTCCAGTTGGGATTTGGTCACGGTCTAAACCCATGGTCATATAGCCATTTAGTTTGGCACAAGAGCCAGCAGAGGCAAATCCTCCCTTCCTCTTCCATAGTCATGGCTGCCTACTCTTATTATGTCCTCCATGCTCCCTGTAGCATTTATGCAATTAAACCATCTACTGGGTGAAAAACTTCTCCAGTAAAAAGGAAGTGTCTAGCTGGCTGGGTGCCTTATAGGAATAACATCACCAAAACAGAGCAAAGAGCTGGGCCTGGCCTTTTTTTATGGGGACAGAAATTTTAACACACTGAAGAAAAAAAACCTAGTTAGGGGCAGAGGGAACAGGGCAGCCCAGCCAGTCCACCCAACTGGAGCCACTGCTGTTGTAATTTTGACGTCACAGGTGATTTGTGTTAATTTGGGCTCCAAGGACAAAAATTCCTATTTATCAAAGCCTCTAAATTGTTCTAGGAAGTCAATCCTCTCGCCCTTCCACTGCCCTGGGTAGGAAGTGGATGAATGCTGGCTGATGGTCATGGCCTGCTGTGACCCTTCATCCTGCCACCACTTGCCATTTCAGCGCAGCACAGGTCCAGGTGTCTTTCCCAGTCCCTAAATGTCCCCCTGTGAAATTAAGCACATGAAGTCAGAACAGGCTGTTGCAGCATCAGCAGGTAGTTCACTTTGTTCTCTGAGTCAGTTTTGAGCCACTGTTGTTAATGTAGTGCTGCCTCAGGGCACACTGCAGGATCCACATGCACTGGCTCTGGTAACTACGTGAAATACTTTTCTCTACTTCAGCATTCTTTTTTTGTTCATTTACTCTCAAAAACTTTGATTTTCTAATGGTAAATTCAGCAAAATTATTCTGTGATATATGGGAGAGAACAGTCCTGGGCAGAAACAACCAGGAAATGGAAATCAGAATGGAGAAGTGGACTGTTTATTTATACCTACGTATGTTTGGCTTTAAAATTCTAGTGTCAAGTGTTTGATAATTTTCAACACGGTCTTGTGGATATAGTATTAAAAGTTTTATTATATTATAGGTAGATGATTTATTGTTTCCAGTGAAGACTCACTCTCACAGTACAATACACAAATGACATGGATTAGAATGTAAAATCATTGTAAGCAGAATTCCCTCAGCCATGTTGTTTATATACATATATGTGCTTTACATAAATAGTTCCTTGTTTTGCTGCTATTGTAACATTAAACACCTTAACAGCTGGCATTAGTGAACTGCCTCATAGAGTTAGGTGTGCCATTAAGGAGGAAGTACACAGGGGATGTTTTATGCCAAAGGCATGAAGTGAAATGGAATTTTGCACATTTATGGGACAAAGTGGCAAAGCTGTATATAAAATAGGTGGTTGCTGAAGAAGTAGAATTTAAAATGCTGAGACAGAAAATGAGGCAGAAAAGGACAAAATTAAGAAATTATACCAAAAAAATTGGTGCATGAAACACAACAAGGTGGCAGAAAGATTACAAGAGTGGATGAGTGTGTAAAATTGTCCAGTTTTCAAGATTCGTAGGGGCTTATGTGCCATTGTAAGGAGGAGAATCTTTTGTAGATGTTCATGTGTCCAACAATAATCTGCATCCTGAGCTGCATGAGTGCTTACAAAAGTGACCTGTATCCATTTAGAATCCTAAATGGATTCAAGGATCTTTGGGTTTTAGACTATTTTATGCTTTTGGAATTTTTATCCATTGTGATGAAACCTAAATGGAGATAAAGCTAAAAAACTGCATTTAGAATGGGCTGAAAGGGAATGGTTGATACGATGTAATGGAGCTTGAGAATAAATGAATCAAAATGAGAACCAAGAGCTTAAGTGAGCATTTAGCTGTGCAGGCAAAAAGAAGAAAATTATCTTTAATGCCTAGAAGAAGCAGCAGAAAGAATTATTTATGATCTGGATTAGGAAAGCTAGGGAGAGGTGAAACAAAAATGACATTTTTATTACAGACTTGAGTGACGAGGGGTTGGTGGTGATGCAGTGTTCGGGTGGGAAGACAGAGAGGTCAATTTTGGCCATGTGAAGCTGATAACACGGTAGCTAGGTGAGGAATCAGTGAGACAGCTTAGGTAGGAGATTAGCTAGAAGAAGAAAATTCAGGAGTGGAGAGGTTAATCTGTGATTTGTCAATATAGCTGCTTATGTATTCTGTGTAGTAAATACTTTTATTAAGCCTCTATCAGAATCGCAAAATAAACCCTCAAAAGCCATTGACAGTGACAAGATATTTTTAATAAAGGGCGCATTTACTGTAGGTGTCATGACTTGAAGACAGATCTACTACCAGAAGTTCTTCTTGTATCTTCTAATACTTATAACACTGGGTTTGATTTATGTTTGAATGGAGACAGTGATCCATTAAAATAAATTGCCTGAATGTTTGCCTAACAGATCAGGTTGATTTTCATGTGCAGAATTTAGTGGCTTAGGCTCACAGTTAGACTGACAGGTTGCACTAAATGGAAGAGCAGTAAAACTGTATTGTGTCATTCCTGCACTGTTTTCTTACTTCCCTTCTTCTAATATTGTATTCTGAATCTGTTTTATCACACTGAACATACAGTTCAGTTTATTTAGTTTCAGTGTTCAGAGAAAATGTGTGTTTTTCTATATGATACATTCTATTTTGTGGAAAACTAAAACAGGTGCTTTGCCAAGTACACAGTAAATAAACTGCTTTAAGAATGTGATGATGTAGTTGGCTTAATTTATATGTAAATGTGAGCAATACTATTTTAGATTAGTGCATCAAATTGCTAAAAGAGGAGTCTTATAAATACCAGCTTTTGAAGATTGGAGTTTAAATATTTAAACAGGAAAAGTTTTTTGCAGGGAAATTTGATTTTCTGAACACCATTTGAGGAACAGGGTCTTGATTTTTTTCTTACCAAAGACTAGTGGCTTTCAAATAGCTTTCCAGAAGCTTTGAATTTCCTCATTTTTCACTGTAATCAAACCTGCTGAAATTTCTACTCATGCACCATATTTTTATTTGACTTAGCTTTCGTTGCCCACAGTGGTAGAGTAGCATCTATTGCTTTGAGGAATGTCAGCAACTTGTCAGTCACAAATTATTTTGTATTTGGTTAAGTTTTGCCTGTGAGAGTATTTTGTAACTGATTTTACTGGGGAGGCTGGGGAAGCGGAGAGTTATTTTCTGCAGGCATTCAAAAGGGTAAATTTTTTCCAAATGTACTGATGAAAGTGCTGTCTTCCAAAACATACATTAGAGTGTGTCCCAATGTGTATCTTTGTTGCTCCACTGACGAGCATAACAGTGTACTTTAGCAGGCTCTTTCTCCCTGGCTTCAATTTAACTTTCTTATTTGATTGAAGGCAATTTGACAAGAACTTTAAATGCCAGGAGAGGTAGTGCTCATTTTATGAAAACGAGATTTTGATTTGTCATCTGTTGCCACTTCAATTCATGGCTCTTAAGCTATTTGAGTGCTCTGAATAAGCCAAGTATTTGTTGGTCTAGGAGACATCTTGAGGAACTGAGGAACAGTTTTTTCATGGCAACATTGCCTCAGCCAAGAGGGGAAAACAGTGTTATTAAGTCGTTACACATATTACAACTATGTAGAATAAGGGAACTATTTGTAAACAAAAGATATAAACTGTTGTACAAAGACCAGCATAGTTGTAGAATTCCTGCTTAGGAACAGATCATCCCCATTCAATCAACAAATTCAGACCAAAGTGTTACGACACTGATATCTGTGGAAAAGACATTAACAAAGTTATGCCCGCACAGTGACATAAATGGTGAGAGTACCAGGGAATATTTAAAATATTTTGTTTCAGCTACCAAAATTTTTTAATTGCTTGGTGGTTAAAAGAAGCTCTACTGGTATTAATTTATCAGTTATGATCATACATTGTTAGGGGTTTCAAGTTGAGTGCTTGCTGTGCAAGGTACAGCCATATACAGTAAGTGTGCTATTGTATATTCATTCTCTGGGAAAATATTATTAACTGTTACTTTTTTCCAGGTTAAAAGTTTATGAATATTTTGTACTCTATAGGACGTGCTTTTTGTGTCATTCAACACATTTGCTTTTTGTCTGCCAATGTATACTGAAGATCTCCAAGGCAGGCCGAAAACAAATTAAGTATCCATTTATCAGGAAATGAATAGAAAGTGGCTTGTGATACGTGTTGGCGCAGATGAGAGCAAGGATTTAGAATAAATTTATTTCCCTCTCACTAACAGGAAAACAACTGGAGAAGGGTAGCTCTGAATCAGTTTAATGTGTGCAAGGAATGTGGCTTTGAGGCTTGTTATGAACCTCTTCATCAATACTGATTAGTTCGTCTGACTATATGATAAATCATATGCTCAAATTGTGAGCAAATTTACATTGCAGCCACATGAGCATCTAATCCACTGCTTTCTTCTCACATGGTTATAGCATTAGTGGGCTGCAAAGAACCCATCTGCTTGGACTTACCTGAAAGGGAAGGAGGAGATGGGTGGGTGTCGAAAAGCCAAGCTAATAGAAATATTAGAAAAAAATTATTTTAAACAGGGATGAATGAGAATCTTGAGTCATTTTTTTAAAGTGTCTTTCTTTTAGTGAGTTAAGTTAAAGTTGCCTTTTTTTGAGTCTTAGAAAAACAATATTGCCATCCAAAAGGGCCAGTAGCACAAATGAGCACATGCATAATTTTCTCTAACATCTAATTAACATTCTTCATTTTAGTGTATGATTTTGTTGTCTTGCTTCACTGGTATCCTATTTCTAATAGCATAGGGCTTGTTAGAAAATGAAGGCCACTTTATTTCAGGTATTTTCAAAGAGGCAGATGCATCAATGAAAGAAAATAAAGCATTTTCGAAAGTCAAAGACAGAAATGCTTCTCTTGAATAACTCTCAGCCTTTTTAAAATATTCCTCAAAATGCTTGCATGGTAGTCAGTCCTCTAGTAGTTCCAGATTACAAGAACATTTTAAACAAAATATGCAGAAATACAGCTGATTATTGTGTCACGAATACACAATTCCCATGAATTCAGGAGTTTTTCTGCACCTAACTAGTTAATCCTCCATTAAAGGCTAGTTTTGTTAGTATGGTTTACTGCTAGGAAATCAGTTGTCCACCTCTATAGATTTTCAGTTGTCTGTTTGAGCTTGAACTCCTTTAGTCTCTGAAGGTTCAGGAGTTAGTATAGTTATCTGGTCCGTGTTTTCTAAGTCCTGCTGATGCGACAGAATTCAGTGATTCAAGATGTTGTATTTTCTTGCCCACATGAGACTGATTATACAGCAGTTCCTCTATTAGGAAAGGTCACACCAGTTATGTCAGGCACATCTATAACTTTTAATATATGTTTATAGCCGGTGTCCCTTGTACTTACAGGGAGCACGATACATGTATGAGCATCTGATTGTGCATCTGACAAAATGCATGAGGATCCACGCTAGGAACTGGAGACCTATCAAAATTCTAGCCAGTTAATCTGAACTTTCAGTGTATTAGATGTTCTGTTAAAATGAAATCCCCTTTGTTTGAGCTGAATGTTTTTCTCTCAGGAAAGCGCATTGCACTGACAGGAGAAAATATGAATGAAAATTATTGCCAGGCTTTGGTTTACTGTGTTATTGTGGGGAGCTGAAAGTCCAGAATTTGTTATTGGGACACATGCGTTTGTTTTCTCTCGTGTGTTATTTCAAGTTTTGCATGGAAATAAAAAGTTTGAATAGCCTTTCTGAGACATAAATCCTTCATTCTCACTTCCATATCTGTTATGCTTTCCAGGTCAGGACATTTTTAGAAGGTTTATCCTTTTTATTTACTTTTCTACAGTAGTACTTAAAAACAAAGCTTAGAAAGCACACTGTTGTTTACTTCATACATTAATGGACAGTAACAGCTTCTGTGTTTCTAACAGACAGAATTAATGATCTGGGAGCATCACCACAAGGGAAGTTTTCCAGAGTGAAAATATTCAGTCTATCAATTTAAATTCTCTGCTACTGTTGGCTCTATAGCAGATAACTTCAGACCTTGTGTTCCAGAACTTGTGAGTCAATAGATCCTGAGATGATTAAAAATATGCTGTAAAAGTCTTTCTTAAAGGAGAAAGCAAGAAGGAAAGGGGGTGGGAGGAAAGGAGGATGATATTCTTTTTAGGAGGGATCTTGGTTTTCAAATTACCCTTTAGATTATGAGGGAAGATTTTTTTGCATATCCTGCTGTTCATCAAATTAAGTGCAATTTCTAAATATATCTTGCCTGAGACTTCAATTCCACAGAAATAATAAAAATTATTTTTCAGGTCTAGGCTCAGATTCTCTTTCCTCCTGCTTCAAAGAACTCCTGGGAGGAGTTTGCTGGTGGTACCTTAATCATTCATAGGTTGTTGACAGCACATAGACTAAATAAATCACTTCCATAAAGCATGCTCAGAGGATTATTAGGGTTTACAGCATAACACTTTCCTGCATGTAGTCTGTGGTCCCACAGCCCCTGTTGGCTGTTCTTCTTATAGGAGTCTGAAACAAAAATAGCAAGACCAGAAGGATCAAAAAGATTCATGTCCTGCATCCACTAAACTTTCTCTCTGAAATAATCCCAGATCTCCATTTTCATTCCCTCCCATGTGTTTTAAGGCCCACCACTGCACTGCTCTGCCTGTCTCTGCCCTGGTGACAGTGTGGAGACATGGGACCTTTAGCCTGGCAGAAGAGGTAAGGATTAAGACCTCCCTACATTCCACCTAGGGCTGGGAATGGTGACATGAGGATTTTTGCCCTTGACCCACAGATTTAGAATCTTGGGAACTGTAGATATGCAATCACTTTAAATCTTTGTGTTTCTCTTCACAGTGCATACTGGTTTAAAAGCCAGTGGGAGCAAAATCAGTGAGATGGGCAAATCTGAGGCATAGCAGAAAGCTACTAGCTTTGGTTCCAGAAAGGCTAGGGGGCATTAGTACCCTTCTCACAGGAAGAAGCTATTATTTCTGCTGGGACATGGACAGAACAGGGCTTTCCAGCCAGTCCCTAACATTGCCCTGCAATGACAGCTGCCCTGAACTAACACTAAATGCCACACTCCCCTCCAAGAAAGCAAAGAGTTGCTATTAACAACCATAATGACCTTATCAGATCAGTCTCAGTTTCAAAGGGATTCTGCCACTCTTCCAGCAGCTTGGTGAAAGCTGGCATCTTCTTCCTTTTCCCCAAGGAGTTAGCATTTCACATAGGTCTATTTAACCAAGAAGCAGACAAGGTTGAAAGTCCTTGTATTGTATAAGCTTCACCTTTGTTGGCGACCCCAGAAGGCTGAATGCTCTCTAGAGGAGAGCTGAGTATTCTTTGAATCCTGACATAAATTTCTGTCTCTGAGAAGGACTGCTGGTGGGGCAGGATCTGCAAATCCTTTCTAATTGCTCCTGTTCTTGTTAAGGGTAAAAGCCAAGCTGTTTTTTTTTCCCTTCAAGTTGAATCTCAACAAGTAAAGAATTCTGACAAGCCTTTTGCTGTAGAAGCTGCAGCTCACAGTACCAAAATGCTTATTGTTTCATAGCTTTGCAGTCAAAAGCACGCACTGTTTTATTTTGTGCACTGAGACTTTGTTTAGAATTCCCTTTTTTTTATATTTCATAGAGTTTTAAATTTTTGATAGATAAATCATCTAATCATAGATAGAAGCTTAAGCAGTTTGAAGGCTGGAGGAACACAAAGCTTTCACCACGCACTGGAGTCCGGGCTTTTTATTGCGGTGAGTGACTCGCACTGAGGTCTCTCTTTGCTCTGATGTAGCTGGCAGGAGAATTTATCCAGGAATTTTACTTCCATATTTAAACAGTTTCACAGCACTGGTTATGGCAAAGCTGTGACCTGGGGTCAAGCCTTAATTTTCAGACAAGCAAAACCCCAGGACCTTTTACTGCATGCCCCACTCAGTATGCACGCCTGACTGCTGGAACTTAAATGCTAGTGGAGTGTCAGCTCTTCTCACACACCTTTAATTCATGTTTATGTGCAATGTGAATAATGACTCATGCAGAAATGCTGTAACTTGCTAGCTGAGAATCTGAAAGGAACGGGTTTTAAAACCGCCCCTCTGTTCTTGGCCGTGTGATCACTACTGTGAGATATCAGAGTAAAGGCAACCAGCTAAGTTTTAAATCTTTGTTGTAGAACTGTAGAATTGTTTAGGTTGGAAAAGACCCCTAAGATTGTAGAGTCCAACTGTTAACCCAGCACTGCCAAGTTCACCACTAAACCATGACCCTGAGTGCCAAATCCACGTCTTTTTAAATACCTCCAATGACTCCACCATTTCCCTGAGCAACCTGATCCCCCACACTGCTCAATAGCCATTGACTCACCTCTCTGGCACATGTATGGAACACTTTTTTGTGTCCTTACTTTTAACTGAGTGAGAGAGATCTACAGAATTGCATAGATCCGTCCCTATTTCACTGCATTTGCAAAATTCCAATCAATTTGCTCTACTGTGGGAGCAGAGTTAGGTCAAAAATGTGTACTTTTGAGACTACCACCCCAGATCTGTTGCATTTTTCAGAAAGGAATCACGTATTTCATAAAGCCTGAGGAACACATAATTTGGTCAACTTAATATTGTGGAAGCATTATCAGTAATCTTCTCCTTCCCATCTGTGATTCTGAACTCTGCATCATTACTTTGATATTTCAAGCTCTCCAATCCATTAACATTTCGGATATATAGTAGGGGCCAACGCTTCTCCAAGCACAAGGAATTCAGCAAGATTACAGGATTAGCTTTTACAATGTAGAATTTAAAAAGATTCAGTGAAATCTGAGGTGCTACATATACCTGTGGGGGTTTTTAATTAGTGAAGATAAAGTAAAGCTGCTCTGTATTTTTAGAAAGGATAGGTGGATTACCAGTTCTTTCAAGAAGGGTGAGATAGCTGTCAAACTAGAAAGAATTTAGAAATTTTCAGTAATGTTCAAAAACTAAGACTATATTTTTTTAAGATCACAATTGCAATATAAATTACTGTGAAGCTAATTTCCTTTACAGCATTATGTATCAATATGAGACAAGATTAGACTGAGTAGTGTACAAATGCTTTCAGGAAAAATTAGTAGGTTTTAGGGCTGGAATAATTACCATTGTGGGTTTTGGAATATAATTGTTCTGTAGTACCCAATCCTGTTTTATTTGAAAATATTTTACTTCTCTGATTAAATATTGTTTCTATTTATTATTTAAAAATTTTATGAGTATTTTGTTTTCTCTGGGGACTTCCCGTGCATTTTATCAGCTGAATAAATGAAGTAATTCACAAGCCAAATGCCTCTTGCTCTCAATGGCTTTAAGGGACCTTGTCATTCCCTGTAGCCTTTTCTTAGGCCCAGCTGTGTGGCTCTGAAATCACTTGGCTGGTAATTAGGTATTTATCAGATTGTTTCTGAGAAGGGATGAGACAGTTATCTGACACAATTATCTTTGAAAATTGAATCCCTCTTTTCTGGTGCTGCTGAGGACATTCAAAGATATTGTGAATGTTTAAAGCTAAATGTCTTTGAAAAACCCTTGCTTTTTTAGATCAGGTGTAACAGTGGAGTGAAAATGCAAAGGAATTTTTTAATCTTTCAGACACGGGATTTTTTTTCTATCAAATGCTGTTTCTTTTCCAAAGTGACTCTGTTTGGAAGTACTTTTGACAACAACTGCTTTACTTCTTTAAATGTCCACATTTAATAGCATTTGAACACTGGCAGTATTTCTTACAAATCAAGAAATTATTAACTACATTAAGGCATTACTAATTTTTTTTTTCCTGTTAAAAAAGTGATGAGTATGTAGTTCTAGAACAGCCATTTGGAAACATGACATTTCATACTGGGAAGTCTGCAACAGATACATTACCCATTTTTTTCCCAAACAGTCTCTTGAGAGTTTTGATTTAATATACCAAGGGACAAAAAGAGATAATGCATCAGTAATATAAGACAGGAGAAGGTTTTTTCTTTATTTAGAGCATTCCTTGATTGTATTTTTAAAAAGCACAAACTCTTTAACGTTGGACCAGGGCTTAAAATTTGTCTGTTGGAAAACCCAGGACATGTTCCACTGTTACTGAATTTTTCATAAATTTGGATTATTTTGAAAAGGTAACGTTTCTTTTTAACAAGTTCAAACATCTTTAAGGGAACCTTTTTAAGTAAACGAAAGGTACTTATTTCTTGTGTAACTTAAGTGCAAGAAGAGTTTGTAGAACTGAAAGGTGGAAGCATCTGATATAATGGGAGTAGAATACCTGTTTCTTCCTGACATTCGTGAGTAGGAGACTTGTGAGTTGAGAAACTTCCAGACCTGAAAAGCAATGAGAAAATTATTTCATATCCTACATGTTGCTTTCTTTTGAGTAGGTATAAACTAGTATGTGATATTTGTCAGTCTTGTAATTTGAGTTCAGAATCATGTTGAAGTTTTATTTCCTCGTTATTGAATCACAGAAAAGGAAAAATCTCACCAAAAAAAGGCAAAGCATGTAAAAGATAGCAGCCTCATAGATAATCCATAAACTTTGTTATAATTTTCAATCTCATGATTATATGCAATTTCTTTGCAGATACCCTGCCTCAGTTAGTGATCCAGCTACTAACCAAGAATTCTTGTTTTTCTTCTTTCCCCTCCCTGCTTTATACTGGTTTTTGTGTGTATATATATATATATCCATCAAAATCCACTCTGAGTTCCATCCATCTTCTCTTGGGGTTTTCTCAAGTGCTATTACTAAAGGATTTGCTTTCCATTTACTTGCCCTTATTAAGACATGGTGCCTTGTTACGCTAAAAAAGGAGGCCCAGGTTGATTACAGGGAATAGAATCTTGAAAAATACGAAACTGAATTAAAAAAAAAGGCCCCCCAAACAAATGTTTCAAAAGTATGTTATTTTAGAGTTGCATAGAGTGAGTCACTTGAAGCTGCTGCTGATGGTAGTTCTGCTCCTTTGGCAGGCTTTTTTAATTATAGAGAAATTCTGTGCTCTATGAGCATGAATTATGCCAGGCTGGTTACATATGGGAAGAACAACCTAAAGTGTTGCTTTTCTGTAGGTGTGAAGCACAAGTAAATTTTATTAGATTAGAAATGTCTTTAAAGCTACATCCTCTCACACAGGCTTGTGTGTGTGTGTGTGTGTGCACACAGACTATCCTGCACTATCCTGTAAAGCTTCTAGCTAAGGCCTTAAAGTCTTTTCCCTCTCACTCTCTTGAATAGCTTATTGAGAGTGATGATTCAGATGTCTTCACTTCTCCATTCTCTTCCCACGGCTTTTAGCCATATCAGCAGTTTCAGCAAAAAAGGCTAATTAACAGAATGAAATCACCTTCTGGATTTGAGGAAAGTTTTGTCCAATGAATTCACTGGTGACTGTTACCAATTACCTTTTGGCCTCTGATTGCTCCCCTGAGAGTCACTGAATATAAAATAGAGAACAAAATCTGCAGTACTGCGGGTCTGTGCAAAATAATAGTTTGCAAGTTAGAATTGATTTTTGCATTCCAGGGGAATAATCAGCCTGAACACAACAAGCACAGTGATGACAGGCAATGGCTTACAATACTGCACAGCATATTTAAACGTTTGTCTGCCTGCATGTTCTGTTTCCCTGTGGGATCATAAGGTTATTCCCCCCAAAATATCATCACAAAACCTCTCCATCATCAGTCAACCTCCTTTCCATTTTTCTTTACCATGAATTGAGGACTTTTTCACAGGATGAATGATTATTCTAGTAATTATACTTTTTTTTTTTTTTTTTTTTTTCTCTTTTAAGTCCTAAAAGGCATGCTGAGCATATTAGCTCCATCCAGTCTGCCCCTGCCCTGGGACCATTTGGTACTGCCAGCTTTTCTAGTCACCCTGCACTACAGCTTCTGAGCATTTTATGACTAGTTTTCAGTGACAGGGAAGCCTTCCCTTTTTCTTTGCTAGACACTTTATATCATATTTCCCAAAACAGAATATGGATTCCTGCTTTTGGTGCTGTGATCCCCAAGCAGGGAAGTGGGATAATCACAGGGGAGGAAGGGAGGAGATAATTTTGTTCCATGTCCTGCTCGGAGCAGGGTCAGCCAGGGCAGGTTGAGTGGGACTGACAGGTTTTGTGTATAAGGATGGAGTCTCCTCATTTCTCCTCATTTCACTGTCCATTCAACCTCACAGTAGAAAAGGTTTTTTTCTTATGTTTAAGTGGAATTTCCTTTGTTTCAATTTCTGCTTCTAGTCCTGTCAATGAGCACCACTGCCAAAAGATGGCTCTTTCATTTTATCACAGCAAATATTTATCTACATGAATCAGATTCCCCTTAGACTTCTATTGACCAAACAGTCCCAGCCTTACCCCAAATGACAGATGCTCCTACCCATTCATCATTTTTGTGCCCCTCTGCTGAGTTTTCTTCGCTGTCAGTCTTGTACTGGAAAGAAAACTCAATACTGGACCCAGCACTCCAAGTGTGGCCTCACCACTGCTGAGAGAGAGAGGAAAGAATCTCTCTCTCCACCTGCTATCAGTGTTCTTCTCAGAATAGCCCAGGATACCTTTGGCTTTCTTTGCTGCAAGGACTCAACATTTTGCCCAGCAGGAGCCCTGGGTCCCTCTTGACAGAGCTGCTTTCCAGACAGTTGGCCTCTAGTGTGTACTTGTGCCTTGGATTATTCCTCACCAAGTGCCAGATTTGGGATTTACCTTTGCTGAACTTTATGAGCTTGTTCAGCCTGCAGAGGTCCCTCTGGATAGTGGTGAAACCATCTGGTGTATCAGTGACTCCACTCAGTTTTATGACATCTGCAAACTTGCTGAGGTTGTAATTGTTTTATTGTCCAGGTAAATGGTAAAGATGTCAAACCAGTAGCAACCCCTGGGGTGTAACACAAGGGACTGATCTCCAGCTGGACTTTGTGGTTCTGATAACAATCCTTTAAACCTGACAGTTCAGCCAGTTTTCAGTCCACCTCACTCTCTGCTGTTCTAGCTTGTGCTTCATCAGCTTCTCTATGAATATCTAATGGAAGAAAAAGTCCAAGACCTTCCTATAGTCAAGATAAACAATGTCACTGGTCTCCCTTTATTTACTCCCTTTATTTACTAAGCCAGTCATCTCATCATAGAAAGCTTTCAGGTTGGTTAAACATGGTTTTCTCTTTATAAAACCTTGTTGACTACTCCTGATCACCTTTTTGTCTTTCCATGTGTATGGAGATGGTCTCCAGAATAGGTTCATCCACCACCTTCTCAGGGATGCTGACAGGCCTGCTCTTCCCTGGCTCCTTCATCCTCAAGATAGGGACAACACTTGTTTCCTTCCAGTTCTCAGGAACCTCTCCTGATCCTCACAACTCTTCAAAGCTAATCAGGGAGTCACCTTGCAGTGATGTTGGCCAGCTCCCTCAGCTCTCATGGGTGCATCCTGTCAGGTCCCAGGGACAGGGGTGTGTGTGTACAGGTGGTTTAAGTGCTTCCTAACCTGATCAGCCTCCACTGAGAGCAAGTCTTTAGCTTTGGTTCAGACTTCTCTGCTTCCAGAGGGCTGGGATTCCGTGAAGGCTGGTCTTTCCAACACAAACTGAGATAAAAGAAGGCATCAAACACCTCAGCCTTTTTCATGTCCTTTGTCTTCAGCTCCTGCACCTCATTTTCCCCGGTCTTTTTGCTGATTATGTACTCTCAGAAGTTAGTCTTGCTGCCTTTCATAGACCTTGTCGGACTGACCTCCAGGTTTTGTTTTTCCCTAACCCCAGCCCTGCCTGCTCAGACAGTGCCTCTATTGCTCCTGACAGAGCAGGCAGCAAATACACAGAGCAGTAAGTGCTGGGTAACCTAATTTGAGTCCTTGAGAGAGACCAGCAGTCTGGGGGTCAGGCAGGGGCAGGAGCCTGCAGAGCACTGTCAGATTTCTCGAGCAGCCCCAATTTCTTCCTCAAGACTAAGGCAAAAATCTCTCTGCAGCATTTTCTTCCTTTTAGTCCTTTGTGTTTAGTCTTTGCACTGAGCTGATTTTTACTTAGTGCCATCTGATAAGGAATGGATGCTAACTCATCTTTCCTGCTGCAAGGGAGCCACAGTGTGAATGGCAGTGGTGGTAGAGGGGAACATGGTGCATAAACAGACTGGAGAATCTGGAGATTTAGGGAATCTTTTAGGACTGATTGTTTGGGAGGTTTGTGATTCTATTCTGATGCTGTTGAGTGATACCCCATAAAAGAAAGAGCCTCATCTGACCTATTATCTTTTTTTTCTTCTTTTGAGTCACATACTTTTATATATATGTTTCTGGGGAAAGAAAAAGAGAAAAAAAAAAAAAACACCAAAAAGCAAAAAACCAAAACCAACAACAAAAACCAAACCAAAAACCACAAATGAAATTACTTATGTACCTGAAGAGTATTTAAAAAAAACCAGACACAGATAATACAATTCATAGGACAATTTTTTTCCCATTCCATTTACACTCCTTAACACTCCACTTCATGCTCCTTACCTTGTACTGCACATTCATTGCATTACAAATGTATTGCTTCATTACACAAAAATCATGTTCTGTTGTTCATTGCCTCGCTTATGTACTCCTTCCTGAGGAAAGCTGCTTTGTTCAAGTTGTCCATTAACCATTAATCTGGGTTTGTATGGTCAGACATGAAGGAAACTTTAGAGATGAGCAGAACTTCTTATAGGGAGATTGTTTATGAGACTGAGGCTGGTGGGATAAAAAGCTGAGCTTTCATTTGCAGGCAGCATAGTGGAGAGTGCTTAGGGTTTAGGCTACAAGTTATGTCACATATCAGATTTTGTAAGGCTGATAATGCTTTTTGGGTTTCTGCTGCAGTCTTCAAGTACAAAAGGATGAGTATGGATGCAGCTTTTTTATTTTTCTTTGACTTGCACTAGGTGAACTATTCCTGTGGAACTGCTTAGTCTGTAAATATACCATACAGAAATCAAATCAGTTAAAATCTGCTTGAGACTGTTTTACATGTAAGTTTGCCAGCTGCCAGCTTGGAAAAGTAAATTGAGCACATTTGATGCATTATTATTATAAATAATAATTATTTTACTCTTGGGTTTCTCTCCGCATTAAAAAAGAAAAAGCAAACCGGAGCTTAAAGTAAGTAAAGTGTGACTCTTGCATCATAATTGGTAAAACTGACCTAACAGTTGGTTCTAAAAAAGCCAGTGTCTGGGAAAACTAAAAGATTTAATAAGGTGAGCTTCATGAATGTCTGCTAAAACATTCTGTCACTGAAAGGATTGCAGTCCAGATTCACAGATGTACTATCCTGATAACTACTCTATTTAAATAGATTTATAATTTTTGAGCTGCTTTGATCTTAGTACGGTTGATTTACTTTATAACAGAAGAGGAGCTGGCCAGACTTTTTTTCCCCTAGTTCATCAAACCCTTGTCATTTTTGCTTCTAAATGGAAACAGTTGAGACAATGTATGGCAGTGCTTCCTTCCCATCCTGCTGGAAATCCAAATAAATTTAGTTTAACAAAGACAGGATGTTTAAAATAGTAGAGGGAAGTTCTTAATTTCAGTGATACACAACTATACTGATGATAATGCACAGGAGGAATAAGTTCAGAAATAGTGCCAGTCTAAACAGAGGTGACCAGGTAACTGGGTGTCCTACTAGTAGACAGAAGAATTGAAAGTAGAAGAAGGACCATCCACTATCAACAGGTCTAACAAAGCTTTTAAAAACTCTCCTTTCCAAATTAGTTAACATTGCTTCAAAAGGAACTTTTTTCTTTTTTCCTCCTTTCAGTGAAATTTTGCCACTTCACTCCAAAATGGCCTTTGGGTACGTGGCAAATCAAAATTCTATCTCCTCTTGTAGGTAAACAATCTTTTTTTAGCATAATGTTTTCCAAAGTGCATAGATATTATAAAGGGAAGTTATTTTTCCAAGTTATAATCTTAATTACCTGACTTTTGTGTCCTTTTTTTTTCCACTCAACGCACTGTCAAAATCTAGTTTTAGGAAGCTAGTTACTGTTTCCAAGAGAAACATCAATAGTTATCAAATTCAAAAAGAAAAAGCAATGAAAATAAAACCAGCATTGGTTTTGGTCGTCTCGGTGTCTTTGCTTTTGCACTGGCTATACTGATAAATAGCACTGTACTTTAAAAGTGGAAAAAAATAATTGATTAGACCCTTTCCCTTCATTTACCATAGCGCTTCTTTCCCCTCTGGGTTTGTGCAGTTTAATTTACCATTGATTCTTTAATGATTATAATGTCATAGAGAAGGCAGTGTTTGTCTTCATTGTGCACTCTGGAAAACACGTTAGACCTGAACCTTTTCTCGCACGTTCTGGTGTAGGTCTGTGGTCATTTGAGGTGGAGTTCAGTGAGGTCTCAGGCCAGCTGAACAGTGTGTGGTGAGTGCATCCTTCTTCTGTCACTGGCAACGTCTAATTAGTGCCAGTCCTGATTCTGCAATATTAGTCTTGGACACCGAAATTGCAGAGATGGGCCAAACACAAACCCTGGGTTCAGCTATTGTAGTAAAGGTTATGACACTGGGAAAGTTGTATACCAATAGAAGTTCTAAATGCGTGTGGCAGGTATTTCACGGGCTTTTAGCAAGTACTAAGGGAAACAATGTTTTAAATTGCCAGCTGAATCCCTTTGGTTGTGATTACACTTCTGTGGGTTTCCTCCATTGCAGTGTAGTACCAGAACTGTGGTGCAGTGGCAGTAGATGATGATGAGGAAGACCTTGTTTCTCTTTTGTTGAACTCCACTGCTACCTGAAAACCATTTTCCATTCTGATGACAACTCTCTCTGCTTTGTCTTTCCTGTGATCAGTGCTACTCTTTCAGAAGCACTATACCCCAAATATAGAGAATTAGTCCCCTATTCAGGATTGTTTGCAAGGAATATCTACAGGAATTGTTTTAAAATTGTAAACTGAAAAGTTTTGTTTTCATATTAAAATTATTTGGCTTAATTAAAGTCATCTTCACTGAAATTTTCTGTAAGAGTAATATTTTTAATAACACTGGAATAATTTCAGGTTTTAGAATTATAATATTTCAAACATAAGCCACAAGCAGAATTAGAGGGCAGAAAAGGTTTTAACAAAACAGCCAAGCAGTCATGATCAGAGCTCCACAGGGAGCTTTATCACATACAAAGAGATTAAAAAGCAGTCATAGTCTACTGATTAAGTAAATGGAAGAGAGAGGCATGGAAAGACAAAATGTTGGATTCATGCCTGGGATGCCTTCACAGAGAGGGTGAGTGCCATAAAGTATGTTGCTGGGACTCATCTCTCCCTTGCAACTTTATGGCTGGGGTGAGTTAACCTTGGCTAAAGAGCAAAATTTATTTCTGATTAAAACAGAGTTGGATACTGCAAAAAAAAGGATAAAAATTAAAACTACACACACTCTGTTTTTTTCGAGGCCCAACTCCATCCCTTCATCCTCAACTCTTCTACCTGTGCCACCCTACCTTTCACTGGAGTGCTGCAGTGGGGCAGGGGGATGGGGAATGGGAGATTGTGGTTGGTCCATAACAGCTCCTCTATGCCTCTCCTCCCTCTTCCTCACACTTTTTCCCTGCTTCAGTGTGATTACTTCCCATGGGTTGCAATCCTTCAGGATAAATCTGCTCCTGCATGGGCTGTGGTGTTCTCCAGGGAACATCCACCTGCTGCAGCCTGGGGTCCTCCATGGGCTGTAGTGTGGGCACCTGCTCCAGCGTGGTCCTCTCCACGGGATGCAGGGTATTCTGTTCTGGCACGTGGAGCACCTCCTGTCCCTCCTCCTTCTTTCATCTCGGTGTTGCTTCACCTCATATTGTAATGACTAAGTAATACCTTAAATGAAAATGCTATTTTTTCGTTTTGTTCTGGTTTCTTTGTTTGGTGAAGCAAAATCAAAGGGCTGCCTCATCAGCTTGGCATTAAAAACAATATTCAGTCTTGTATTTGCAGCAGAAAGTGAAGATGAAGAAACTGTGGGAGTGTGAAACCAAAGTAGTAAAAAGTTTTATTACATGTTAATAAATGTTGTATTACTGTACAGAGAAAGAGATTGATCTCCTCAAGGCCTGAGCTGGCAAATCCTCACTTAATTCTTGGAGTCATATCACGAATAGTTTGGAGCAGCATGTAGCACCTTGGCCATTAATTGCCATTAACTCTGCCATTAAGAGCTGTCAAGGTTTTTGCAACACAAGAGCAACCACACAAGTGATGGGGGAAATTAAAAGAATGGGAGTGGAAGGAACTTGGGAGTTTTGTGTGCAGTGCAGAAGAAATGAGAAAAAAAAAAAAAAAAAGAATATTTTGTAGGATTCAGGTAAGAGTAGTAGGAAATGGAGTGTTATTAATTCTGGTTGCTAAGATAATAGAGGCAGAGGTATAACACAAGAAGCAAATACAAAATGCAGCATGTGTAGGGGATTGAATCTGTTCAGATTTAACTTATTTACGCATTTTTGAACATTCAAAAGTGTTGTATGACACTGAATGCTCCCAGTAATGATGCAAGTCTTCTATCTGTACTTATTAAATATGTATTAGGTTTACATCTGAAAATTCTCTGTCTCAACAGATTGATCAAGTGACTGATGGCACTATAGTTTTCTTCACTGTTCTGATTCTGTCTGCTGGCATTTAGTAATATAGGAGTCACAATCCAAACTGGTTATACATTCCTAACTACAAGGGGGAAAAGTACAAGGAGAGAGAAATAAGAAGTGCAGTTGTAATGTTATTAATGTCTGATATAGTTACTGATTGCTGAAGTGGAGTTTGATGTGTCAGCATGCATCCCTTGGTTTCTGGTTGTTGATTAGGGTCAGGCAGTTGTGCACATCTCATAACTTGACAGGCACTTGGAATAGCATCTCTTTTGTCCCCAAGATCATGATATGAACCCTGGAAACCATGCAATATATGGAACACTGAATTCACACTCGTTTTGGTTTGTATTGAGATAAGACCCTCTAAAAAAACAATCAAAAAAACCCACTCAAACCACCTTCCCCAAAATAAACTACCCTAAACAAAACAATACATGTGATTTACAGATCATATGTATTAATTAGATTTTCTAAAAAAAAGCCTTACTGCTTTTAGAAACCTATGATCACCTAAAATACACCATATGTTTCTTAGAAACTTATAAAGAAGGCTAGTGTGCTGTGAACAAGGGTCTCCCTCTCTGGACAAATTCAAAACCCACCTGGATGCATTCCTGTGTGACTCTCCCTTGCCAGAGGGATTGGACTAGATGATGTCCAGAGGTCCCTTCCAACCAATTCTGTGATTTCTGGCAAAGTCCATACCAAGTACTAATGTAGCTGAAGTGTGACAAAGAAATAGTATGAGCAGAGATAACTTTTCAGCACTGGTGGAGTTGTGAATGCTTATTAACCTACAGGTGTGGTGGTCAGAAAAATGAGTTTAAAGGTTGTATTTTGATAAATTTTTTGATTTTTGATATATTTTTCCATTCAAAATATTGTCTTTCTTTCATAAGATTTCATTTTCCTGTCAGTTGGATGAACATTTTTGCCCTTCAAGAACATAGAAACTCATTGAAAAGTTGTCTTAACTGTTAAAGTTATTAATGGGTAAAGGTGTCCTTAATACTCATTCAGCAAAACATCATGTCATAAGGGGACTGGTAGGAAGTTTTAACCCTGCTTTCATAGTAAAGCTGAATAGCATTAAAGCATTTTCAACTTATGCAAGGGTTTAAGTATTTCCTTGCACTGAGATGGATCAAACATGCACTTCATTATCTTACTGAAGTGAAACAGTTTCTTTAATAACTTAACCAAACATGCAGCACTTTAAAATACACATGTGCACTATGGGGCTCCTCATGTCCTCCTTTAAAACATCTGTTTTGGGGGTGTCTACTCTGCAAGGATAATTAATTTTCTGGTTGTGGTTTGCAACTGCTTGATTGCTCCATAATTTAACATTATTTAAGTAGCTAAAGCTGTATTGAAACCAGCATACTTCATGGAGTTACACTGGACAAAAATATTTGGAATTACTTTAAATTTATCATTAATTCCTCTGTTCTTGTTTCCATTGTGTATTGCAGGTGACATTTACGTTAGCACTGCCGAGCTGGTGTAATGCGAGGAAGGACACATCATGAAATGGAAACATTATCCTTTTTTGGTCATAGTAGCTGTGTTCAGCCTTTCCAGATGCCATCAGTTACTGGGCCAGCTCGTTCCAGGTAGGTACCTTTTGTTTAAACGTAAGTGTTCGTGTTTCTACAAGTCATGATATGTGCATGAGCATACCTGAAGTTCTCCCTTGGCGTGTTAATGTGTGTGTGTGTGTGGAGTTGGGAAATTTATGAGCATATCTGCATATGCACCACGCAGAATTTAATAATTTAATTGTATTGTTTATGCTGCAATCAGTTGCTTTATTGATTGCAAAGGAAATTATAGAAAAGGAGTAGCATGAAAATATAAGTACGAGGAGGTCATGGCGTCCATTAAAGAATTCCTTTGATTAGCATTGTTGGTGCAGGGAAGATAGTGCAGAAACAGACTTGAACATCAAAGAGAATTGGAAATCTATAGAGAACCTTCCTGAAGAAGGAGCAAAATAGCAGCAACTGTGAAATGCTGAAATGCAGTGTTTCAGTAAGGCCCTAGAGATCAGGGATTGTCCTGGTGCTTGTATGCAGCAATCGTTACCAGTGCAGGGAGGAGTAGCAAGTGTGCATAAAAATGGCAAGATACTACCCAGCTTTATAGAGAAGGTGGTGGTAAAGAGGTAGCCTGTATCACTTCATCAAATAGTGGATTTTTGTCAAGGTAACACAGAGGAAACAAAACAGTGTTTTGTTGTGTTGTTTATTGGGTTTGTGTTTTTTTTTTTAAGAATAAATCTGTAAAATCTCTAATGTTTGTAAAGAAAAATCCAAACAACCTTTGATCCATGCTGCTAATGATGTACAATCGTTCAGGAAAACACAATAACTAAAGAGGGGTGGGGAGGGAAGGTACATGCTGCTTTTTGGTGGTTATTTTTTTCTGCTTTGAATCTGAATAATAATGCAGAAGATTTCACAGGCTGACTTTCTAAGTTGAATATGTTGTGCATGCAGAATTTTGTGGCTATGCAATTCTTCCTAGATATAGACTACTGAATGAAAAGAGAAAGGAAAAGGTTTTCCTCAAGGATTTGTTCACCTGTAGAGAATAGTGGTTCACTGAAAATAAATTAGGGAAACGAATTGTTATTTTTTTCCCCCTCCTGGTTTTGCTGGTTTCAAATGCAAAAAGACTCCAGAATAAAGGAAGATGTACGTTAAAATTATCATTTTAAAAGTTTGACCTCAGACTTCAAACATAATCTCAAAGCAATTTACCTGTCACAAAGACATCTACTGCTCGTTTTAAAAGGAACGCCTGCAGATCCAAATGTATTTGCATGATAGCTACCTCCATCCACTTGCACTGGTTTCAATTTAGTCCTAGTTTTGTAGTCTCCCCTAAAAAGACTGTTTGCATTGTATTACCTTTTCCATCAAATTAGCTTCAGAATAAAATCACAGGTGGCATTTTGATTTTTTTTTTTTTTTTTGTCCCTGCTTTGTAATTTTCATCACAGACCTCAGACTTGAACCAAGAGATTACTGTACTTGGCCAGACATCAGCATGCTCAGCCTTGCTGGCGGGGTGCCAGGAGTGTGATTATCACAAAAGATCAAATAAAGCAGGATTATTTTTTTTCCTTTAAGCAGTTCATCCCATTCATTTTGCTCTTTTCATGTCTATTCCTTACAAAGGCATATCTCCTCTTTTTTTTTTTTTTTTTTTTTTCTCCAATGCACAGAAAGAGCAAAATACCTGTGCAAAATCTCAGACTTTTCCCTTAATTTAATGGGGGAAAAAGAAATAATGATTCTTTAGAATTCTGCTGTAGCCATACAAAATATCAATAGAGCAATAGGTAACAGCTTTTCCTGAGGATTGTTAAAAGCATTAAACAGTGAAAATATCTGTCATCATGGTACCACTAGACTGTGTTATTTGATTTCAATAAAAAACATGCTTTTAAAATAACAAATTTAATGGGATTATTTTTAGATCATGTTATTTGAAACCCTTCAAAAATGAAATTTTATGGTTTCAAACTCTCCATTTCCATCTTACCTAAAATTTGAAAATTGTTCCCAGCTTCCTGATGACATGGTTTGTCATGTGAAATTAAAGCTATCAGAAATGTGTTAAAGCTTCCTCTCAGAGCTGGAATACTCAGCTCATGGTAAAATGTGATGAATTTTAATGGTGGCCTCATAACTTTGAAACATTTGTTGTAGTTTTTGCTGAATCTTTTCACATATTCTTGTCGAGTCTCACTCTTTTGCATACGGGGTCCACAGGGATGTAGTGTCTCCCCCCTTTATTAAAATCACGGCTGAGCCTTTCATCTCATGTCATTACATCTTACCTCTAATTCACATATAAAATACACTCACAATTCCACTATGGCTGTCTCCTGAGGCATAAAGTATCTCTGCCTTGGCACATCTTTATTTAATCAGGGATTGAACATTATCTGGGAAAGATGTGATTTTTTTTTTCTTCCTTCTTTCCAGTTGCTCTGCATATTTAAAAGCTGAAAAACTTGATAGCTGATTTTAAAGTGCACTGATCTAAGAAAACATGGCATTAACTGATGCCATGTCATGTTTAGATGCTTATGTTGAGCTCTGTGTTTTCAGTTAAGCCTTTAAAATGTTTTTAAGTTACCAGTTTGTAAAAAAAAAAAAAATCAAACAACAAAAAACCCAACAAAAACAACCAACCCCCCCCAAAACAAACAAACAACCCCCCCCAACAAAACACAAAAAAACCCCAAACAAACAAAAAACCTATAAATTTAACATACAGCAAAATATTTTAATAACTTAAACTATTTTTTTTCTGTCTCTTTAACTTCAATAGAGTTGAAGTTTCAAATTTTTGATGTATTAATAAAGACAAAAGAGCAATCCTCAAGGTTTTGGCTGGGTTTGGGATCAGGTCCTTTAGCACTGACTATTGTGGAAGTGCCCTCCATCTGAACTGGAACAGATGCCACGTATGCGGGATCTTGTCAATCCTTGAGCTTCACAGAGATATCTGGACAAAGAAAGTCTTGTAAAAGCATGGAATGACAAATCTTGAATGCTCATGGTAGATTATTAGTAGGCTTTAATTATATTGTTAGAATTAATAGATTAGTAGGATTCTCTGTAGATCTCAGAGAGAGGAGGCTGAGGAAAAAGCCTTTACTAAACCCAAATTTTGGAGAAATTTTGATAGGAGCTTCTAGACCTCTGTTCTCCACAAGTATCATACAGTGTTTCTCCAGGAAATATGTTTCCTTTAAGAGATGCAGATATATAACAAAGCATAAGATATATAAAACATACATCATGAAAGATAAATTTGGAAAAAGTATTTCAGTAGTGTAGGTTTTAAAAAAAAAAAAAATTCAGAAACTAACCCTCTCTGGTAATCATAGAAGCTTACTGAAATCCTGAAGAGAAGCAGTCCAGGATTTAACTTTTTCTGGGGCAGAAAAAACTGTTTTAAATTTCCTTTTCCCTAATACATCTTGGCTTATTAATGAAACACTGCAGGAAATAAGTTCTCTCTCCTAGCTTGTTTGCCTTTTTTTCAGCAGGAGACAATTATTCATCATGAAACTTCCATAAATTCAGATTGCCTTTCTTTCAGTGCCTCTAAGATGCTATAGTGTAAGATACACTTTTGGAATCTGGAAAGTCTTGCATTAGAACTGTTTTCAAATTCATCATAATTCAGTAGCATAAGTAATTAAATTTTTTGGTATCATCTTTTTGGGTTTTTTTTAAATCACTGTTAACTTTTCAGTACTCAAAACTTTGTGATCTGGCTAAGGAAAACAAGAGTTGTAGTTTTGACCTATGTGTGACGTTGTTGACCTTGTTCTCTAAATATGATACTTGTTTGATACATTTTGACAAAAACTTCTGTATTCCTCTCCTTTCCCTGCAACCTCCGAAGGCACCTTGAATAAATGGTTCCTAGCACTGGAAGATCTTAATTTGCTGCTTCATGGAGAAAAATCAGGATCTTATCATGTATATTCAGGCATTCTTCTGTACTTTTTAAGTGCCTGATTTTCAATCAAATATTTAAAATAAATCCGTCAGTGATCTGAATAAGGCACTGAATAGTTCAGATGAAGAATTTAGCTAGTTTTGTGGTTATGAAGGTCTTTTTTGGAGAATAATGTTAAAAAAAAAAAAAAAATGTTCAGTCAGACCCAACCAACCCCTGTAGTTTATCTATTAGACATCTTTTGGGACAGACTCAGAGGCAAAGAGAATTGGATGCTTAAATTTTATGTAAGCCCCTGATCATGAAGATGTAAAGTGAGAGTGAAGGCTCATTGAGTTCAGGAAATTAAGTAACCACTGCTCTCTTGACACTTTTAAAGGGATGGGGGATATGGATTTAAATTCCTTCAATTGGAAGGTAGTTGAGGATAGTTTTCACAATTCCTGAGAAAGTGATCTGACAGCCAAGCTCGTATTTAGAAAAGGGGGCAGGGCTTTTTTGTTTATAATTTTGTGTTACTTAAAAGTAAAACAGTGTTTGTAATTATTTTATGATAAGCCAGTAAACCTTTCAGAGCCTGGTTTGTAGATTATAGGGGAAATAAGGCAAAGGGCAGAAGCCAAAAAAATCCCCCAAACTTACATAAAGCTGTACCTTCTCAGATATAGAGCTATAAATCACAGAGTAATGTTAACTCTGAAGAAGGAAGGACATGATTTAAGAGAATCAAATTTTTAAACATAGGTCCTGGAATTCCATGCAAATTCCACTTATTTTTCCTTGGCTCTCAGCCCAAATGAAGATAACCTTTATCTATTTTTGATTAAAGACATACGTATATAAACATAAGAGTGGAAGTGTATAGCTCTGATGTAGGAACACTCATAGAATTATGGAAAAAATTAGGTTAGAAGGCACATGGAAATGATTTAGTCTGTACTAGATGCACTATTCCATGTGCAGACTTGTGAATGACAACCAGAGGGAACCGATCAGCCCCTGACCTGCTGTTTGTGCTCTCACTGGAGCATCGAGTATTTTGGTCTCCTCCCCTGGGTCAAGGGCACAGTGCCAGCTCAAATTCAGCTTAACGACCGTGGCCACAGATTCATCTTGTGTTCTTAACTTTTCATTATATGACTTCTACTGTAGAAAACAGAATCTTAGAGGATCTGTTGACAGACTGTAGTGTTTTGGTGCTCGTTCTCTGGTAATTTTGTTTTCACAGGGTTTATGAAGTGTCACTCTCAGCCATAAATTACATTTTTGTGATCCTAATTTAATGTAACAGTGACAAATGCATCTGTAGGTGATGTGCAGCAAGGGATGATGATTTAATGTGTTGTTTCCAGTCGTAAGTGCCACCAAGTTCGTAGACTGTGGTAGTCAAGGTCAAATTCAGAGAGAGTAGACAGACAGTTTTAGGCCTTGCTGGGGTCAAGGAACATGTGGAAAGATGTGCTTCTGTCATGCACATCCAATTAACTTAAAGAGACAGAAGCAGTTGTCAATTCAGACCTAAAAAAAAAATATATATATATATAAACCAAACCAAGCAGCACTCCCATTTTGGCTAGATCCCTCCAAAGAAGAGGCTTTGTTTAGATGGAGTAAACAAAATGAAAATTGAGAAATAGAAAAATTGGCATCTGTGCTCTTTTAAAAACTGTTTGTGTTCATGTCTGGCTCTTCCTTCTCTCCTATCCCTACAATATGCATAGGCCGTACTGAAACGTCTTAGAGAGGAAGCAGCACCAACTGAAGTCATCTAATTTGACCCCTGCTTTTTTTGTATACACGTGTATGTGCATTTGTAAATATACATAATGACGTACAGTTATCAGTTAGTAAGTCTCAAGACTGAAAAGTCATCTTGCCTCGTGGACCATTCAGCTTTCTTTGAAATGCAGACCAATATGTTATCCTTGCAAACTATTTTTAAAATATCCTATATCCTAATATTCATGAACTACATCACATTATGCTATGATACAATGCATTTGTTATCAAGGAAACATTATGATGTTGCTGTGGTATAATATTAGCATGCCCAATTTCCATTATGACTGTACAAACGAGATTACTTAATAACACAAGAGATAATAATTTCTGTTAGAAGAAAATGGAAAGTGTGTAGTAAATCTCATACAATGTTTTCAGTTAATATACCTCCGTAATGATCATGTAATTTTTCTAGTCACCCATGCCTGGTGATAGAAGTAAAAGTAAATAGCTATTTTTTTATTAATTTAGGATATTGTGACCAAATTTTAAATACATCAGATATTTGCCAGCTGATTTTTACAGTTTTGTCATTTACCCATCTTTTTGAATTGGATTGGCATCAACACATTTTTAAAGTACTGAGATTGTTCACATTTTTGAGCTTTATGGTATGACCTTAGGTTTTCCCTGCTGGATGGTGGGTTTGCTCTTTTGTTTTGTTATGGGTGGTTTGCTTGTTTGTTTATTTTTAATTGTTTTCGTGGGGTTTTTTGTGATTTTTTTTTCCAACTCCTCTCCTAGCTTGAGAGGGTGATAAAGGTTTTTAATTGCCATTAGCAGTAGAAATGTTGTGCCTGAAAAGAAGACATATATTAAAACGGGGAAAAAAAAAATCCCAGCACGTGCCTTGCCTTCCAGAGATTGTCACTGTGTACACTGAGGTCTTAATAAATAAAAAGATTGCCAGCTGTACTTCAATTCACAGCTTCTTTATTAGCCTTTAAAAAGAAATAAATAAAGCATGACGCTTTATTTAATTGTCTGAATAGATGGAGACAAACCGAGAGGCACAGTCAGCCGCAAGACCCTTAATGAAAAAACCCCAATTTTTAATCTAGCTGCAGAAGACACAACTCTTGTGCTCTGATGATCTGGCCCTTGTGATGAACCTGGCTGGAAAACCACATGTGCTGCACCGTCTTCCTAATTAAGTCATCAAAATGCACTGGAGCAAACGGAGTGACTTGCCTAGACCAGTATAAGTAATTTTAGTTCTTCTATTGCTTGGTTAATAGAAAGTGGCACTGTTCTAGATTATGACTGATAGAGGTGAGGTGCTACAGCTGCTGTCATTGTGCTCCTAGGTGGGTGCCTTTATTATGAGCTGTTTCTGTGTGTATCAAGGAACAATTTTCTTTGTTTTTCTTTCTTTTCTCTTTTCGAGGAGGCGTTTCATCCACATTTTCTTTTCCCTCAAGAAGGCCAGAGCCTCTGATTTTCCTCAAAATTGTACAGGTATTCTAATTGTTTTGGATGCACTGACAAAGCATCCATCAGAACTGGTCTTGAAAGTAAGGATTTAGGAAGGCTGCCCACTAAAGCAGATTTAAAGATAAATAAGAAGAAAAAGTTTCAATGACAATCACTGTGATATAAAAATTTTAGCCTATATTATGAGGATGTTATCAGTTTTCCTGATCCAGACTTGATTGGCCACAGATAAAGACTTTGCAGATGTGCAGACCAGATTCTGATGTTTTTATTGGTAAAATTGTTTGTAAATACTCATTCCACGCTTCATTAATAGTTTTACTTGAAGCTCTTGTCTTCTTGGAGACAAAGCTATGCCAGCTATGAAAGTGTTATAATCAGGTCTTGAGTATCCATCCTATGCATTTTAAAGTTACATGGCAACACTTTCCCAGTTTAAATAGCTCAGTGACACTCTGAAGTTGATAGCAGGGTTACTGCACAGGCATTTGCATGCTGTAATCTAAGAATAATACATTTGCTTAAATTCTTCTATAAAGGTTGTGCTTCATGTGTTTGTGAAAGCACTGGCATAAATTGCTCTGTATGTATTTGGAGATAATATAAATAGAATTTTCCCCAGAAGTTATTCTATGTATCTAAAAATTAATAATAATAATTTTTTTTACATAATTCATCAGTTATCCAGAGAATAATTTTCAGTTACAAAAGTAGAGCACAAAATGGCAGCCTCTATTGAATCTAATATTTATTTAGATGATCAATCTGTTAGAGCTTCAAAGCAATTTAATGTCTTTAACATCAATTATAAAACTAATTTCAGTCATATCAGTGAAAGAATGTAACAATTTACAAGGGTATTTTCACTTATGACTACTCAAGGGGTTACAGTAGACATATCTTCACTTGCTAATTTATTTTCAGTGCTGTGAAACAGAGTGTCTAGAGATGCTTTATTAGATATTTTAATAAGTGTTGAACATATTTGCACAATTTCTGCCCTGACAAAGGGTGATTTATATGCACCTGTGTCTGCCTATGCAGAAAAAATATCCTTTTTTCAGTCTGCCATCTTATTTTTGTATAAACTAAACAGGAAATTACTCCCTTTTGGCTAATCTGAATTTTAAATCAAAGTGGAATTGGTGAAAGCAAACAAGTCTTATTTTAAGCTTATTTCTCAACCTTAACTGTTGAGTTAGATTGACAGTAACCTTATTCTAAGTATTTATACTGTATTGATGATGGTGTTATCAGTACTGTGCTGTGTAAATAACTAGTTGCTGCATCTTCTTCATTCCAACCATTATTTATATCATTTCATAAATGCTTACAAAAATACTTTACTTGTCCCTGAAAGTAGGGGTTTAAAAATCACCATATTTTTTGATCGAGAAAGAAACCTGTATGTAGCCTATAGTCAGAGGAGTTGATATTTTAAATTCAATAAATCCACACTATAAGGCAGCAGGTACAGTGCGTTTGACTGAGTTTCTATTTTTGATAATACTTCTTAAGTATTTCTCCTACATTAATTATTGTATGCTAATGGTCAGAATAATATGTCAAATATTCTGTCTATCATGCTACTAAGCCAGTCAATTCTCCTTCCTCTGTGGCATAAAACAAAGGAACACCTATCCTTTACAAATGTGTTTTGCTCAAGGCATTGTTACAGGCTACCAGGAAGATAAAAGAACCCTTAAAAGTGCTGTGAAGCACATCTGGTTAGCCATTTGCTGTTAAGTTTCCATGTTTAGACGTTTCTTTAATTACATTTTAGGTGTGTTTTTTATTTGTCTGTCTTTTTTTTTTTTTTTTTTTTTTTTTTTTTTTTTTGCTCTCCCCAGAATTACCCTAAGGGTAAAATTTAATGATGTTATTTAGAACTTGGTTTTTTTTTAAATCAGATCATAAACGACTGAGGTTTTAAGCCTACTTCATTTTGACACAGAGCTGAGGTGACCATCAAGGTCACACTTTTAATATACGAAAATAAAAAGGCAGTTAATGGTACACAACAAAAGGATGTTAGTTTGTTTTGGGTTTGTTTTTTTTTTTCTTCTTTCTTCCTTTCTCTCTCCTGTCTTTACAAAATGGATCAGTTATGCCCTTCAGGATTATATTCACCTACAGTACTTCCTACTTGCAGTAAGATTAAGCAATTTATGTCCATCTGGCACTTAAAAACAGAGGTAGAAATGCATGTATAATACCATTTCAGAAAACACTCTTTGTTATATCCAGTAATGCTCATCTAAGATCATGGTACTGACCTCGCACTGAATGGATCAGCTGCTTTTTTTGAAAGTACTTCATATGTAAGTATTTTTTCTTAGAATGAATGTTACCTAGCATGTCTAGGACAGGTTAATTCTCAAAATTTGATACACACTTGGACCTCTGCGTGTTTTAGCTGTAACACATTAACATCCTTTTTGAAGGGTGGTGGTGCCCATGACCACTTCTATTCATCAATTCCCACCGACTACGTCTCTTAAGTGCGTCTTTACTTATGAATGGCAGCTGATTAGCTGGATTTTATCTGGCTGTTAAATCAGGACTGAGCATTGTTCACACTCAGAATTCGAGTTGGCAGCCTGTGGGTGTTCACAACTACATCATCCACTGAGGAAGATCCGAAAAAAGTTTACAGATGTTTAAGTAAGAGCTGAATTACCTCTTGTTTGTATATGTTCATTTGTCTGTTTAATCTGCTCTCTCCTAACTTCTACGCAGATTCATTATTTTCTATTCCCATTGATTTACTTCCTATTTTTTACAATTTCATTTGCTTTAATCTGTTGTTCAAACATGTCAGCATTTTAGCCTTCAGTTTACAGTTTGTTTACAATTTACAGTCTGAAATAGCTGTTTTGCTGTACTGCAGACCTCAGGTTTACTTCAGCCACCTTAGATGTTTTTAAATTTCAGCACTTTGGTGGCCTGTTTCTGAAATAGCACTTGTGGAGGGGTTTCTGGCTTTAAGTTGGAGCTGTTGCAGGAGTAAATGCTTCTTAGGCAGTAACTTTGCTTTAGGACTTGGGTTGAAGAAGGTAGGTTGGATTGGTCTCATAAGCTAGTCATGGCAATTTGATATACAGATCAAAACTGATGTCTGAGTTTAATTGTTTAATTTAAAATATTCAAAATATACAGACAATTCTGGATTTGAACTAAATAGCATGAAACTTAGGACTGGGAAGAGGACAGTGAGGAGAGTGATTACTGACTAACTACCTGGTTTATTTTCCATCTCTTTAAAGCTTCGTGTTTGTTTTGGTTTTGTTTTTGTTTATTTCAAAATTTCTCTGTCCTTGAAAGGGCTTGCTATGGGGAGAGGTCAAAATGCTAACCTAGGTTCAGCTCTTTCCAGCATTCAGACAGCTTTACCCAAATTGAGCTCCCTGCTGTCATGGCTAAATTACTTCTGGGACCTGAGCTGGCTTACTTAAAGCTAACCTGGCACCTTGACTTTACATTGCAGTCTCTATTCTTTCACTGTCTTTATTTCATAAAGGAAGTGCTGCTTTTTTTGGACACTTTATGGTGTTTTAGCCTATTGTAGACGTTTTGGAAGTTATAATATAGCTTGTAAATGAAATGGCTTCTAATTCCTGATTTCCACCCCTCACCCCCCTCTGAAATATTCCATTATTAAGGGATTTTGTCTCCTATGGTTTTTGCAAGGCTGTGCAGAGGGTTTTTTAAACATTGTACGAGTAAGTTGTGTGTGCTTTTGCAGGAAAGTCTGAATCATCTGGTATTTCAAAGGAACAGAGTACAGTGAGAAAAAGGATGGTCTGAGGTCAGTGGTAGCTTATGAAGGTATTCAGTCAGTGTCAAGTCTGGCTTTGAGCTCTAGTTCGAAATATTTAACCTTTCTATTACTGCAGAAATTCCAATCAATCTGTGTTACAGTCACCTTGTAAGAAATAACAGAAATCCCTTGATCAGCATTTGCAGAACAGCCTGTTTTGCTAATTCAGAAAGAATGACAGAATGGTGACACTACAAATAAACCAACCAGTCTATCCTCTTCTCAGTAAAATACTAAATGGTATGGTATATATGGCTACAGGAATAACATGTTAAAATTCATAAAAGTATGTTTTTCCACAATTTTTGAATCTGAAGGAAGAGGAAAACTGCTGCATTCTAGGCCAGTTGTGGAAAATCCCTATTCTGATATTTGATGACATAAGCATTCATGTAAATAATAAAGCATAAGCAATATTTTAATGCTCCAGTGACAAAGTAGCAAATTCCAGTAAAGGGCCACAGAACAGTGGCAGTCACCATTAAAACTTACTAATGAATTCTGCCAAAATGAAGAGTGATGTGACTCATCTTTGTTTGAAGCCTTTGTCTTGCTTCTTATTGTAATCTTTTCTATGTCTTCAGTCTTGTAAATGTACATCATGTTTCATTCCCAGCTATAAAAGACTTGTTTGCAGCATTTTCACTGCAGAATTCTTCATTCCTACTTCTTTTTATATTCTTTATGATTGCTTTATCTCATGTTTGTCTACAGAAAGATTAATTTTTATTATTTTAGCCCATTTATGTAAGTAAAATATGGAGGAGTCTTGTCACATTTTTACACTTCTGCAATTACCTTTTAATTTCTTTTCTCTGTTCAGTTCAGTTCCAACCATACAGCAAAGTTCTGCATCACTTGGAAAATTTATTCCAGTCTTCAGTTGTGATAAAGCAATGAACTTGATCATACGATTAATAGTTCCAATTATTAGGACCTACCACTTGAGTGTCTTAATCATTTGCATGTAATTTTTCCACGATTCCAGGTGAACCCAAATTCATATGTTCATTTAATGTAGGAGAAGTGCTTCAGGGTTGTTATTTTTTCAATAAAAGGTCAGATAAAAGGATTCTCTTGACCTTATTAGTAAATGCTTGACATTTTGGAGCAAGAACTTCAAATTGGCAGTGTGGCTTGCTCAACATCTTTTTGTCAGTTCTTAAAAAAGATAGTTCAAATGAGCCCCAGTTGTCTGTCTGCAGGGAATCGCACATTCAGCAGCTGATGTTGTATTTGATATATTGATGGAATTTGAAAAAAGGCTTTTGGTGTTCTTATATTGGGAAATATTGGCAAGACTTTCTCTGTGATCAGTGTTCTGGAAGAAGAGGAGTTGGACTTAGCTAAGTGATCAGGGAGATTACCCAATCTTTTGGGTTCTTAGGGTGATGCCAAAAACACTTCCAAGAGGAAACTGCCAAATGGAAGAGCCAGTCTGATGAAAATGATGTGGGAAAAGTCAGAGGATGGTTGTATTAAGGAATTAGGAAAATGAGATGATTATGCTGTGGAATTTGACTTCTTAGGGGAAAAAAACACAGGGACAGGAGGAAGAGGTATGAGAAGAGAGGTATTGGTGTTATACACCGTTACTGTTGGCACAGCCATCCTGAGAGCCTCAACTATTTGCAAACAAAAGAATTGGCATTTTGGAGCAACATCTTAATCAAGAAATCTCATTGTGTTCTCTAGCTCAGTGCAAGGCTGCAACACGTTCCCTCTGGACCCATCAAATATGCATATTTTTCATCTCTATGTTGATGGTCTTCATCCATTTAAGTAGCATAACAGATACACATGCTCAGTGCTGTAGATACTTGCATCTGAACTGATCCTCTATGTTCTAAATACTTTATTCTCAATAAATGAGGCAATTCAGAGTATAGTGGATGAATCCTTGGTGCATTTTGGTGGTTGCCCTCTGGACTTGCCTGTTCGTTCTCTTTACTAAACCAAAGAGTATGGATTTACCTTTAGTCAGATAAATCCCATCCGTGGTGTCTGTTAATTCTCTTCTGACAGCTGGGCTACCTCTAGACTAAACAGTGGATATGCTCTTGTTTATCTTGTACCTATTCGTCCTATAATTACCCAAATCGAGGATCAAGGCAAAGTGTACTGTGGATGTCCTGTAGTCTGCATATTCCTCTTTACTTTCCAGGCAGATTAAGCCTAGAATAAAGGCCCTTGGTGCCTGAAGTAAAGATCAGGCTGAGGATGTAATACCAGCCCCAGTAATTTTGTTGTGGCACAGTCTTCATCAAATTTTAAATGTGAGACCTGTTTCATTGTCAAGCTGATAAGAGCCCTAAAGATATATTACAAGAAAAGTGCTTTTCCCAACCTATTCTGACAGCAGCTCCAAGTTATGCAGGCAGCTTGTAGCACTAGTGCAGAGAGTGTAAGTTGTAGGGGTTCACTGGCATTTCCGAAAGTAAGCAAGGCTGTGGAACACACAGTGTATTTCATGGCATCGTTTGCTCTGAGAAATGAGGCATTTTGAAAGCCTTTGTGAAGCCTTAAGCACCCTCACGTGCTCTCAAAAGGGACTCTGGAGTCTGCTGCAAAGCTTGAAGCACGAGTCCCAAGCTTCAGCAGCTGAGTTGAGAGCATCTCAGACCTCAGAAGAGGAGGGAGAGTTATGACAAGAGCTTTAACTCTGGGCACGGTGCCTGAAAGCTATCAAGCCTCAGAAAACGTAAAATCTCAACCATGTAAAGCCCAAGCAAATAAATTAGGGAGTAGTTGTGAAGATCTGAGTTCATTCCAGCTTATGTTATGTGAGAACACCTGAGGCAGGGCATCCTTGCAGCCAAGGTGGAAGTGATCTGAATTATTCCTTGATTACCCGTGTCTCACCGTTGACTACAGAAAGAAACAGTAATGATACTGCTGAGTGTTTGATGTCAGATCAAATTTATTGAGTCCATTTTTTTCTTCTTTGAGATACTGACAAGACTTGTTAGCAAATAATACAGCTACACTCTTCAGGCTAAAAACTGCATTCTCATTTTCTAGTGAGACAGGTAACAGGGATGATACTTCAGAAATAGTCCCAACATTGTGAAGGAACCTTGACATCACTTGCTCTAGTGTGGGATACAGCAATTTTTTTTCATGCTCCTCAGATTCCCAAGATTCTTCAGCTGTCAGGCTCTATAGACAATTCTGAATTGCCTTATTCTACTTTTTTTTTTTCCCAGAATGTGTACATAGTGAAAGAGTGTTAGTTTAAATTTCAAACTTATTTCTTCTTGTGGCTACTTTTCTCCTCTCTGGGGATTAAGAAAAAAAAAAAAGTTGCTTAAGAATATAGTTTAAGGGAACAATATAGGAACCACCAGATAAAGTAATTTATTGGCAGGCTTTGCCTTGAATAATAAATAAAACAATGGTTTCCAGTTTTAAAGATGTCAACAAAATTAAATACTGCAGTGAGGTATTGTGACCAATCTTCAACCTCTGCACTGAAAGAGATATCCTGCCACATGTATGAACTTCACATATACAGAAAAAAGGAATAGGAGGAAATAAAGGTTTTAGGGAGAACTATTTTGCTGACATTTCATAAATGTTGAATTTCACTTTATAATTTTTCTTTAAATACAAAAAAAAACCCAAATACCACAAACCAGTCTAAAACATGCTAGTTTTGCAGAAAGCCGATAAAATAATCAGTTTGGGTGTTGAAATCAACATCTACTCTGAAAGATGTTTGGCATTTTCTGTATTAAAATGCTATAATAATAAAATAACTAAATCCTTGGCAGAGGACAGGGGAATAGAACACAGCAGAACTGAGGACCAGGCTTTGCTGTTAGGCTGTATGCATTTGCAAAAGTAGTAATTTTGTAGGAATCTTTTTTATGCATGGTAGTTGGAAAAGATAATCAGAATCTTTAATTTTCAAAAGCCATTTTAAATTTTGGTTTGTGCCGCAGTTTTTTTAATCACACTGGTGTTTTAAGGTTGTAAAAGAATATACATAAAAATAGGTTTGGGTATGCTGGGTCCTATCAAGACTTGCTTCAGGGAAGGACTTCAAAAAAAGGTATGAAAAAATGGATTTTAAAATAATTAGAAGTAACATAACTAATTTAAGACTGTTTAATTGAACTAATTTAAATTTAAATTGAGAAAGAATACATAGGAAATACTTCATTTTACATGCTGCTTAGAAATTCAAATGTCAATCTGTTCATTTCATAAGCATGAAAGTAAACCTTCATATTCCAACTTTACAAGCATATCCCAATTCCCTAATTTACTGCACATGCATTAGCATAATTTTACATTATAGGTATATTACTCCCTCAACAATGTTTCGTTTCTTGATGTTGTCCTTTTTTAATCTTTCTCCTACTCTCCAAACCAAACTTGAAAATGTTTGGATCTTCTCAAAATTACTCATGATTTCTCACATAAATTATCAAAGGTATATATAAAAAACCCAGAGTAGTTCACTGAAGTGAGATGGAATGTAGACATGTAATGTTTTCCATACTTGGTTTTATAAATACTTGATGTGTTTCGGAGCCTATAAAAATATCCACGGACTTCCCCCAGAATTACTGTGGGACCAACAGAGATCACAATCCCTTACAATAAATTGCTACTCATAAATTGAACTTATCTTCTGATTAATGACTCAGCATGTTGATGATGGTGTTTTATTGCTGCTGCATTTTTGCTCACTTTGTGAATTATAGATGTAGTTAGCATCCAACGTTGCAAGCATAATAAAAATATACATATTATTATCGCTGTGCTTTTGATACTGTTTATTACACAGACTTCTGCATGAATGATTTTATTTCTCTGTTATTAAAAGCCTCTTTAATTTGCACACGCAGAAGTCATTGCCCCAGCATGGTTCAGATGTAATTTCCATGTTAGGGCTATAATTCAGTGCAGTTGTTTGCCATGGCAGTGAGCATCCATACCTAAGGGTAAGAAATGTCGTGTTACTTACTGATTTCTGAAAATTATGTTGCACGATTGAACCATCAAATTTTAAACTCGCATTTGAATAAGGGAGCAAGGATCCCAGTTTACATGCAGATAATGAAAAGGAGGTGAATGGCTTTCACTACAGGCAACTTACCATTTTTTTATTTTCTGTAACGGTTTTTTGAGTTTTGAATAGTGGTTTTGGGGTGCTGAATTCTGCTTCTGCTTAGCTGTTGTTAATAGCTTTGTTAGACTGACATTTAAACAGCTGCAGAAAGCCTATTGAGCAATATCTAATTTTTGTTATTATTTTTATTTGTTTTACTATGAGTAAATTTTGAGAGAGAAGAGTTTCTGTGAAATGCCTGTGTCCAAGTTTTCAACATAGTATGCACTGAAAGGAAGAGCAGATTACTTCTACTGTAGAGCCCTACTCTCTGAACATAAAGGGGACAAAGAACATACAAAATATATGCATTTTGGGGATTACTAGTTAAGGGAGAGGGAAATTGCTAGATGAATAGCTGAGAGGTGTTCACCAAACTCATCTGTGAAATTAAAGAAATGCAGTAACAAAAAGGAGGGAGAATAAAAGATAGAAGTCCTACAACTTGTACCCTTGTAGCAACATTTGTGGCATATGCTCACTAGCTGTTAAAGAGAGAATTTAGAGGCCAGTGAGCAGTTCCAATACGAGAATTAGAGCTGTAGCCCAAAGGCAAGAGAAAAGGAGAAAGGAGCCCCAGGAATAATACATTTACTTTCTAAGAGAAAAACTAAGCAAAAAGAACATTAACTAAAGGATTCACCTGTGTGTGATGACGTGCCTGGTGACATGAATTCACATGAATTCACCTTGCGTGTGCCACTCAGGGATAATTTTTAGTGCTCACAGTGCAATTCAAACATGTCAGACAGCCACTGAGCCTTTCTCAGGAGTCACTGAAGCCTCTGTATCTTTTTAATATTTTCATATCAAAACACATCAGTAGCTCAGGCATCTACGGTACTTTCAGATAAGTATGCAAGAAGATGTGCTTCCAAATGGATACCTCAGGAAACAATTTCATTAGTGAGTTTATCCAAATTTATCTGAATTGATAAATTCAGAATAATAAATTATATACTGTCTCAATTGGTGCAGTGATAAGGAGTACAGAAGTTTTAAAAAATATTTTAAAAGCTAGGTGTTAATATTTACTGTTGAACCTACACAGCTGTAACACAAAGTCAGCTTGTAGACAAGCAGGATGATGAATGGATATTACTATATTTTATCCCTGTAAAAGAAGACCTATGAGCTTTGTGCCAAGGTCTGATATAGAGAAGCTTATCCCGTAATCAAAGGATTATTACTTAGAAATAATAGGTAAACTGATTTGTTGCAAGAAAGTCAGATATAATTTCAAAATAATTCCTTTTTTGTTTTATTTCTCAAATGACAGATTGTGGTAACTGTGTAGTGCAGTTTCAAATAAATGCTAGAGGAAAATAGACAGGTTGGTAGTGACCAACCTTGCAGAAAAATAGGTGTTAGGTTGCTTCTCACGTAGAGGGCTAAAAGACAAGGATTATGTTTCCTTTTGCTTGAAATTTTGAATTTTAGGGGGTTTATTTTAATTTGAAACCAATTCTTGTAGTATTGAACTACAAATACTTTTCATCATGCCGTTCACAAGCAGTGTAATAGGAATCCTTGTCAGATTAAGAGAAACAGTAGGTGGTCTCTTAAAAACGTGTAATAGATAAAATTGCCAAAGTAAATATTTGTATTGGTAATAATATATGCACACAGTTTTATATTTGCAGAATAGGTGTAGATTGGAGGAGAATATACAAATGTATGATATGTCCCATTCATAATAGTTTAAAATGATACCTTTTATATTATATTCTGTAAAAAATTAATTTCTTTGCTTCTCCTTATTTCATGACCTTTCTTTCACGTGCAGTGAAATCCCATTTTTCTGGATTATACATTTTCTGTTCTTTGAGAAGCTCTTTGCTTAGATTAAATGGTATTTGAAAAATTTACCACAAGATGTAGGAATAAGACAAAACTCATTTTGACTGTATTAAAAATTGTCCTTTTTTAACCATGTAAAAATCACTTCTAACAGAGAGCTCACAGAAAAGTGTTTATCACTTCATAATACAGGTCTCAGAAATAATGCAAAATGAGGTGATTTAGTACACTGTTCAGAGATGCACAAATCACTGTTGTAATTACTGTGTTCTGAGTCACTCTTCTCAGGTCACTGAAGGAATCACTAGTATACAGGGTCATAGATGTCTTACAGGATTTTCCACATTTGGAGTTTGAATGATGTTGGAATTATAATAATTTCATGCTGGGTTAATCTTCTGAAAGTCAGCAATGTGGCAAGGAAGTGTTGAAAGTTCATAAACAAGCTAACATCTTTTAACTTATCCTACCTGACAAATAAATATTCTTCTAGACTTCATCTGGCTATATTTTTTAAGGAACAGATTCAGAAATGAGGAAGACTGATGGGTCAGAAAGTGAATAAGATAAGACTCAAGCCCAAGTACAGCTCTTTATTTACACAGTCATGCACATTAAATCCACTGTCTGCAGTGAAGAGCCTCACTAAATGTGAGATTCCATCTTTCCCAGCTAAGTTTCCATCAGCTTATACCAAGATTGACTTCCAAGGTAGCTCAGGGGTTTTTGGCATGACTCAGCAGTGCACTGCTGTGAGGTGGTGTTTGAGAACATGGTTTTCTGAGATTTTCATATAAATCACAATTTTATAAGCTAAAATTTCCTCATAGACTCTGAAACTAAGAGGGAAACCTCAGTGAAGAGCTCAGTCTAAAAGATACTGAAGTGTGGGAGGAGCCCTTTTTGTTTTTATAGAACACAGTGGTGAAATGAAATTAGTTCAGATTGGGGAGTTATCAGAGGTAATTGAATGTATCAGTGGAGATAGTGCTTTCTACACTTACTTCCTTGTAAATGCAATGAGGGATAAAGAAGGGGCAGGGAAGAAAAAAAGAAAGGTATTTTATCTGAACTCTTGCCAGCTGTGGAGGAAGCACAATTAAGTGGAAGGGTATAAAAAACTGATTAAGAGAAGGTAGAAGTGAAGTGCTGGGTAGTGACAAAGTAATACTGATCACTCAAGGTAAAAGCAGGAAAGACTTGGACATGGAAAAGAGATCTGAAAAACGTACCATCAATAACTTCTCTATATCTGTTTCTGAAATTTTCACTGGCACATATTCTATATAGTTTTAGAAATATATTTTGTCACCAGTCTGAGGATTCAAAAGGTGTTTCATTATGATTCCCATTAATACTTCCCTGACATACACTTCTCACAGCCAGGTAACTGATTCCAGTCTGCAGACTAAGCTACCTAATTGTTTCAGTTAAAGGGGGGTGAGATTTGGCATAGTTTGAAATGTTCCACAGTACAACTTTAAAGTCTTACCCTTGTGTTCCTTCAGCTCACAGAATCAATGTGAAGTCACCCTATGAAAGGAAATCTCCTTCCAAAATATAATAATGCATTATTGATGTAACCTTAATATTCACATTTTCCCCCCAGAAGATATCAAAACTCAGTAAAATGACAAGACATTTCTAGACAGTCTTTCTGCTCAAATTAAATCCTATGAACTTCAATGCACGTGTAACATAAATCAGAACATGGTACCCAGCATATGTTTTTGAGAAAGTTGTGGTTGCATTAGGTATCATTAAAGAAGATAATGTTTATGCTCACACACATATCAGCACTGCTGGGCACCCAAGAGCTGGGTTTTTTTTCTGTAGGGAACCAAGATTAGATGTTAGATGGGAGCCCTGTGATATAACCAGCTTGTAGACAGTATGGACTAACACAGGACTGTGGAATAACTCCTGTTGGAACAGCCTTGGGAGGTCACTGTCCCAAACCGGGGCAATCACCAGGTCAGACCATCCTGTTCATGTCGGTGTCTGTCACTTGGAAATCTCCAGACTGAGTTTGCACAATCTGTCTGGAACACCTTCTCCAATGCTTGACTGTCTTCCCAGGGTAAAAGGTTTTCCTTGTATCCAGTCCAAAACTTTCTTTTCAGTCTGTGTCCATTATCTCTCATTTTCCCTCCACTTTAAATCCTTATTAATGCATCCTGACTTAATTTGTCCATGATAATGTAGGTTCATCTGTAGTGCCAGAAAAAATGTTAAATAACATTTACAATAGCAAGAAAAATCAATGGAATACCTTTAATGATAATTCCTTTTAATATTTAATCAGAAACTTATTACATGGCTTATTAAAATATAATTCTTGGTCACACACAGACTTTCCAAAGTGGAGCTGTCATATAACAAAGATAATGATACTTTTTTAGTGATTAATCTATATTTTTAATTAAAGAAGACATGTACAGTATGTTTGGGTGCTGGTCATATTGTGAAGTACTGAACTGTGTCAGTTCTTGTTATTTTTTCATTAAAATCAAGAGAATGCAAAATTACTACTCAGCTACTATGACCCACTTTCTAATATTCATGCTGTGAAATTAATTGGATGAAATACTACCCCTTTCAGTTTACCTACTCTGGCCTATCTAATGTACAGTGTGGGGAAAGGTTGATGGGATAAGCTCTTTCATCTGTTCATTTTAATTCTAGGGCTTAAAAGGAGATTTCAAGTGAAAGATGAATGTCCACACTCACAGGATTGAAATTTTGTCTGTAAATGGAAAAAGAAATTTCTTTTATGGTTTTTCTACCATGGCAAGGTGCTTGTGTGCCATGTTGTGTGTTTAATTATAGTAATTTTAATGTCTTTTTTTAAAAGTTAATCTTTAAATAATTCCTTGAGATTCAATGTAGCTATGTTTAATACATATTATGTGGCTAGTTCTATTTCCTCTGGTAGTTTATGAGCAGAGATTGGATCTCCATACGAATATTTGTGCCAAATATCTGCGTTGTCTGTCCTCTTAGTCAGTGTTTGTAGTGATTCAGATTCCAGTTTTATGGCTGTGTATTTAGGGAGCCACAAACGATTGCTGGCAAAATCTAAGAGATTAGCAGGGAAAGAGCTGAGAAGGTGAAATGTTTTTGCATATTCTTTTGGGGATGCATTCAGGTGTTCAAAATTACTGGTGTGGATAAAGCACCCGGGAAAATTCATAAAATTGCTGGGATGCATAATTTGTGTTTCTCTCTGCAGATGTGAGATGTATATATAAGATGTCATATTAGATTATTTTAAATGAACTGTCAAATGCGAGTTAGTTCAGTGCCTTCTGGTTTTAATGAGTTTTGAATAGCAAGCAAAGGAGACTATAATAGCAGAATAAGGAAAACATTATAGAAAGTACTTCACAAATGACATTCACAGCCCCTTTGTATGCATGCCAAAATACCTGTGATAACTAAGAACCTCAAGTGCTAAATGGGGTGAAAGAAAGGAATGGATTTTATGCATTTCGAAAGTAGCTATTACATGTATTAAAAATACATAAAAAATAGTATTCTCACATTCAAATGGTAGTGGGGGGGGTGTGTGTGGGTGTGTTGGTGTTTTTAAGTCACCTCACTGAACAGGGAAGATTTGTCATCCTGGCCCAAGGCTTAATTAAGTCAGGGGGCTGGTATACCATGCAGTGTACGACTAGAAGGGGTAAGGGATGGAGACAGTAGGATAAAATGGACAGGTCTAGAGCTTTGCTGATCCCAGAGGGGGAAAAGGGAATAGCACTGCAGTTAAAATGGACCTTCCTTCTGATTCTGCTTGCAAGAAAGTTGAGAAGGATGGAAAAGACGGCAAAAGAAAGAGCAATGACAGGAGTAGCAGTATAGAACTTTAGATGTTCCCTTGAAGGAATTTAATACCTGCAGTAAACGTGAGCTGATTAAGTGGACTACTTTGCAAGGAAGCAAACTCCCTTGCATGCTGCCTATGTACTTGCTTGCAGGTAGCAATTATATATAGCCCATATACCTTCATTCTGGGGTTGGAGTCAGCCTGAGTAGTAAAAAGAATCTCCTTTTTTTGTCCCACAGCACTTCCTGTGAATAGGTATCAATAGAAAGTCTCATGACTATCCCAGTAAAAAGCCAAAGAGAGGAAAATCAATTTTTTAGTAGATTTATATTGTCAATGTATTGTGATGAAAGGGTCAGTCATATTATATGTGAGTATTTACATACACCTGAAGCCTGCTGCAGAATGATGCAAATTTTTTTAATAGCTAGGTATTGAAGCTGGAGTTATTCACATGCTAAAAGCATAGAGATTGAAAACAAGTGATGTTGGGTGTAACTCTTCTGAAGAAACTGGCAATGCATTAAAGGAGGAAAAACAAGTGACACCATACATGGCTCTTCACTGAGTAATTATCCCAATTCTTTAACATGGTGATGTACTGCAGTTTACAGCAGTCATTTTTAGGCTGATTACTTCTGAAATGGAGATTTCCTTTGTATGTATTTAATGGTTATAAAATAGTCTGGGTTTTTATGTTGTTTCACCCCATAATAGTCATCAAAAAATAAGCAGAATAAGGATTAGGTTTGCTACATATCCCCATGTGAGCAGTACCAACCCTCCTATCCTGAAGTTACCTATTTTATCTGGTTATAATTTTGTTGTAGAAGGCATCTGGGCATGAGTGTAGAATTTTATATGATGATGTTGAAGAGATTTGAGCATAAGGATGAAAAAAGAGACAAGAGAAAGAGCTGAAAAATAAAGGCAGAATTCTAGTCTCCAAGCAGAGTCAAGCCAGTCAGGAAATAGAAGGTAGGAATAAAAGGCTGCTCTTGAGAGAGGAGGGAGGTCACCAGCAGAGTCACACACGTCTGAGTTGTTGAACATTTTCATTACTACTGAAAAAGAGAGTGTGTATGAGTAGACAGAATGTACTGATGACACCAAGTTTTTCAAGGCAAGAGGAACAAAGGCTGACTATGATGAAGCAAAGATATTGCTGTGTTAAGTAACTGCAGTAAAATAGCAGATGAAGTGTAGTCTAGATAAATATCAAGTGATGCACAGGGAAAATAATTCCAACTTTACATATATAATGATGGATTCTTAGCTATTTTCACATGGAAATGAGCAAAAGAAATTTTGGAGTTATGATTGATTGTTCTAAGAACATGTCAGCTCAGTGTTCAATAACAGTCAAAAAAAGGAAATCAAATGATGGGTGTTATTAGGAAAGGAATCTAGCATAAGGTAAACAACATTAATATGCATATATAAAAGTGTACTAACTCTTTGAATACTGTCTGAAGTTAGTTTTAGTCCTACCATCTCTAAAGGATGTAGTGGAGCTGGAAAATGGAGAAAAACAGCAGGTGTGACAGAACAGAAAGACTGATTTATTGGCTTAGGGCTGTTCAGCCCTTCAGAGAGATGGTTAAAAGTAAAAAGGATGTAGATTTAGAAAATATGATTGCAATAGAGAAACTGAGTTTGAAATTATTTTCCACTAGCTTCTCAGATGTAAGAGATGGAAACAGTATTATTTGCACAAGAAAATAATTGTGGACAAAAAATAACACCCCCCCTCCCCCCAATGTCACCTTGTTCTTCTTTGATGTAACATTTAGCTAGCCTTGGGGGGACTCCTTACCACAAGATGCCATGTCAAAAATTGACTGGAAAAATTAATGGAAGAAAAAGTGCTCTTCCATAGCAAAAAGCTACTTTTAGCAGTGAAACTCCATGACCTGATAATTGTTGGATACAAGGAAAGCATATTAAGGAAGGAGCACTACACATGTGCCCAGTGATGCACTCTGGTGGGCACTGACTGGTGTTGGGGGCAGGACCCAGACAGACCTTGGTGAGCCATTTATATATAAGATAGGATTTTATTTGAGACCTGTATAAAAGAACCTCCCTATTTATTTATGCTACAGCTATTTCTTCCACCCACTGCACAGCTAAATGTAAAGTTCTGGGCTTAGTCTTTAAAAAGTGCCAGGGTTTTTCTTGACAATAATGATTTTTGTTTTTCTGATGCCAGGAATTAATATGCATAAAATTTTCTTAGAGTATATATTACAGTTATTTCTTTCAAACACCAGTTATGCAGATTGCTGGGTGTACCTTTGCTAGTTATATATATCCAGCTGGTTACCTGAATTTCTCTACTCTTTATCTCTTGACAAATTGAATGCTTAGAAAACAAATAATCATAAAACAATTATTAGAATCTCCAAGCTTTAATTTAACTCAGACTTGCTCATGAAGTTAGAAAAGTTTAACCTTTCCAGAGCTCACTGTACAGATTTCTTTGAGTTTTCCCTTCCTTTTGTTCATGCAACCCATTCCCACACTAGTTCTGTTTTGCATTTATATTAACACATGCACTTGCGTTTGATTCAGTTCAACTGAAGTCAATGGATTTTTCACTTTTAACTTCAGTTGAAGCAGAAATGAACCACAAGCAACAAACATGACAATACCTGCTTTTCAACTTAGGAATCAACTATTTCCTTCTGTGATTGCTAATGTGGAACCAAATTTGCAGTTTGAAACTTAATAGTTTAAGAAGTCTTCTGAGCTAGTACAGACTGCTAAGAGCAGGATTATAAAGCCAGTCTGTTTTTTTTTTTCACATTTGTATTTCTCCCGACCCAAAACTTAAAAATAAAATGACAAAAAACACCCAACTTGTTTCTTATAATAATTGTTTCTGTCTCTTGTTTTTGGTTGCACCTAATTTTTTTTAAGCAAGACTTATTGATTTTAAAAAAAGCCAAAACCACAACCAAAACAAACAAACAAAAAGGTCACCATGTTCTTCTTTTATGTAGCGTTTGGTCAGCCTGAGGGAGTCCTTACCACAAGATGCCGTGTCAAAAATTGATTGGAAAAACTAATGGAAAAAAAAAAGTGCTTTTCCATACTTTTAGCACTGAAAGCCCATGACCTGGTAATTGCTGGATACAGGTGAAGCATATTAAGGAAGGAGCACTTTATCTTTGTTCAGTAATGCACTCTTTTACTGGCAAGAAACATGCTTTTAAGGTACAGTTAGTCTGTTCCTTAGTAGTTTTACAGTGTGTGCAACCATCTAACAAGTAAATGTATGTGTTAGAGTGCAGTGTCATCTTTATGGGAACACAATAGTGAGGCTGAAAGCAAATGAACCAAAAAGTTATTCAGGAGATCTCAGTATAACAGAAATATTTTTTTGTTTTCTCCACGTTGTACGTACTAAGACAGACAGGAAAATATGAGCAATAAAATGAATTGATAGCTTTTATAACTCCTACAGAGAGCTTCTGACAACTGAAAGATATATAGTAAGGGCTCTTTTTTCCATCCAAGGTATTCATTGCAGTCATACAGGACTAGGCCATTTTGCTCAGCCTTATAGGATGGCCCAGAAGCAGCATGAGCCCCCTCCCTACAGTTGGTCAGGGTGTACCTGAGGAGCCCTTTACACAATGTTATATAATACTGTGTATTGTCTCCTGTAGCTCTTTCATTCTTTTAGTGAAGATATTAATGCACATCTTCTAATATTACTCTGTTCTGGAAAGATATTTGTGCATTAAACCCTTTCTGGGTGCGCTGAAGTCACAGTCAATGGTGGTTCTCACCGGTAGTTCCTGCTCAGGTGAGATTCTTAAGCCAGAGGCCACAGGGCTTGCAGAAAAGGTTCTCACAGAGGTTGGAATTGTACTGGTCTCTGAATAGCCAATACTCTGCTGGGAAACAAACCTATGTTTTCTTGATCCTGATTGAGCAGTCTTTGTGAGTTGAACTGAACTTCCTGGGCTTCCTGACTGGACCCTGTCTGGGATGTTTTTGGAAGTGTGGTTTCAGAGTCCAAGGTAACTTCAAAACCAAAGATATAAAGAGCTTCATTTCTTCCCCCTCTTGGAAGAAAAGAACAACAGATTTCATTCACCTCAATTCTGCTTATTATAGTTCCCTATATACCTTTGACTGACTTTGGTATCAGACAGGTAGGGCTGTACAGTATTTTCTGCCAGGCATGTTGTGAAGATAAATTCAAAAACCAGTAGTGATATACCAAAAGCACTTTGCTTATTTTGGGCTGTGGTTGCTCTACATTACCTTGAAATGGCTTCTTGTTGAAAGTCTGGGTAGCATCTTATTCAAGGCAAAGCAGGAAAGGTAAGGAAGTAGATTTTGGCTTTATATGTCTGTAAGAAAAAGAGGCTGTAAACAGGGCAGAATTCTGTAAATCCAGTTGTTAAGGTACCATTTGCTCACTGACTTGCTGAGACAGCTTGAATTTATATTTGGATATCTTTTTAAAGAAGTGTTTCCTTCATAGACTTCTGTATGTTGCATTTTTAATTTTCAGATATGTAACCTAGAACTCAAAATTGTTCCTTCTGCAAAAGCAAGCTAACAAAAACCCCTCAGAGCAACAAGTAGACAAGATAGAACTGAGGTTTTTATTCCAAAGATGTATTTTCCTTCTAATCATTAAATATCAATGCATCTCAGATACATACCTCACCTTTCTGTCATAAAATCAATGGGCAAGGAACACAAATCAATTTTAGACTCAGAAAATAAGTTGTCAGGACTTCAAGAATTAGTTTATCATTATCTGCAGTGTATTTTAGAATGAAGAACAGTGATTGTGACCTACAGTTTTATGCCCTTTTAAAAGGGGATATAATGTCTTTCAGAATATTACATGTCATTCAGAAGCAAGTTCTCAGATGGTACTTTAGCAGAGGCAAATTTAAAACATCAGTGCATTTTAGGACTTTTCGTGGCTTGTGTTTTAATTAGTTCTTTATTTTACTTTTTTTTAGGTTTTATATTGTAGGAAAAGACTTAAAAAATATCATATTACATTGTTATTAGCTGCACTGCTGTCAGATGTTTGTATAATCTAATAATTCTATGGTGGTTGTAATCCAGAGTCTTCTGAAGTTACTGCAACCTGTTGAGTGGTTAGACCTTTTGCAATGTTGAGCATCCTTTAAAGTAGAAGTTTAGGAGCCTTATTGTTTTAAATTAAAATTACAGACAATCCCCACGACTCCTAGCATAGTATTAACATATACTGGCTGCATAATGGTTTCAAGAATGATGTTCAGGACTGTTACCCTGAGAAATCATTTAGAACATTATATGTCAGTAGGATAATGCTCTGAGGTTCTGAAAGTCAAAGCCCAGTTTAGGGTTTTACAAAGTGGATATCCTGGAAAAAAGGCATGGCTGGAGCCATTAATTTTGTCCAGAGAACAGTGTCTGCAGGGCTCTATCCTTTAGAGAGTGAAACAGTTTGGTAGCACCACCAAGGGTTGCACCATGTTGAAGGACCTCAGTGTAAGTTTAATGCACTATCTATCCTAGGCACATAAGAATTGCAAATCCTTTAAAGACTTTATAAACTTTTTTTTTTTATAATTATCTGGTTCTTAAAAGAAGAAATACGAACCTCAGAAATATTTAAAGTTCATCAAGAAACTAGATGGCACCTTTTAGAGATCTGTGTTAATGTTTGCTACGTAATCTCTCAAAGCTCATACCAGGCATGAGCACCAGCTCTGTGCTCACGTGTGAAGGTGGCCCTGGGTTCCTGGCAGTGTTTTCTCATCACAGTCATCACCACAGCAAGTGGTGAACCACTCACATGTTTCCTGATCTCCACAGGTGCAAAATGCTATTTTTGTACAGTCTTAGATTTCTTATTAAAGGCAGGATGTGATAGAGTTTTGTGTCTCTGTCATCTGCCATGCTACAAGCAATGGGACAACCAGGGAAAGGCAACATTGCACCAGATAAACTTCCAGCTTCTACTGCCTTCTTAAGAAAATTAGTCCCATAATACTTAAAGGCAGCAAAACCGTCAGCCAATGTTTAATTACAAAGATGTAATTTCTTTTTCTTTTGGCATTGCTAAAAAGAAAAGAAATAACTGAGTAGTTTTTTTTTTTATTTTAAAAACTTTCAAATAAATATTGTGCTTTTCAAATATATTTATGCAGTTTCAGTATGTTTCATCTTAATGTTAACAATGCCAGTTACTTTACAATTTTGTTTCCTTTTATTGTGTTTAAGATTTTAATATAAATTTTATTATGATTAATAAGATGGCTTTATTAAAAATAATATTAACAATAATTAAATATTTTATTATATATTTTATTTATTTTATAATATTGTAGTATTAGCATATCAGGGCTATGGATATGATATGTCAAGTTAACATAGAGTGGTGCAGATGGTAAAAGTTTTCCTAGAGGCTCTAAAGTAAAGAGTACCAGTTTTAAAACTTCTGAACTCTTCTGTTGAAGTGGGTTTACTGAAGGAGAGTTGGAAGAGGACCAGAGGATGGCTGGGATGTTTCTGGCATTGGTAGCCAGAACTCCCTTTCTGCATAAGATTTTTTTTCTGCAGTCAGGAGAAATAGGTTTTCTTAGAATAGTGGGCCCAAGGCTAAGAAATCAGATCTTTCCTTTTGCATGGACAGAAACCAGAAAAGGTCTGTATCTAAATTTATTAAGTCATCATTTTATTTTTTTTTTTCAGGAGTGGAGTGATTAATAAAACAGCAAGAAAAATATTTATTTAGGAAGAAAGTTTTAAGACTATGTTATATTTGAGGAATGCTTTCTGTACTACTGGCAAGTAGCACTCTCATGAACACTTCTTTGATGCCTAGATAATGTTTCCCAGAGGAAGTATCAGTAAATTCTCATGGGAAAAGCACTCAGTGCTGAGTCTTCTTTCCTTGGCCTTTGTGTAGCCTGCTTGTGCAGCTAAATTATGTTCATTTAATACTCCTACGTTATTTTCAGTTCTTCTATAAAGAAGAACTGAATAGTTCTTCTTTACAGTTGCATAGTAATACTCCTGATTGATAAGTATATGTGAGAATAAACATAGTAGTAACTAGAAAAGTTGGATGCTATTGTCATTATCTGTTTTTGCATACCTAGAAAATATCTTAAACATGTAACATGAAGAATACACTGTATTAAGCTCAGCAAATGCCCAGTGGAAAACCAGTTTGTACAAATGTAGTGACCAAATGAACTATTTATTGATGTTCTACCTTATGCTTCCTTATAGTGACATTTAAACTTAATTTTCTTTGGGAAGAGGAATGGATCTGTGAATTAGACAAAATCAGATTGATAACTCTGACATATAGTGCAGTACAGAGAGTACAAAGATCAAAAGTTGCCCATATGCTGTAACTTTCAAGTCTATTACAAGTATTTATCTTTGGCCTGCAAAAAGTAAAAAGGAATTGATTTCACACTTATCAGTTCACTGCTTATTTTTCAGCTCAAGAGAAAGCTTTTTAATGAGTGAAAGGAAATCAATGGATAGAAGTTGCCTCTCTAGTCTAGATTATCTAGCCACAGAAGTTAATCCAAGAAAAGATAGCTGGACCTTTAAAAATAGGGATGGTTTACTTCATGAATTAGTCTGACATAATAAGTTTATTTCATAATAGTTACATATGATCATAGACTAAATTAAGCCTGTTTCAAGTTCACGTTCAAAGCCTGCAAAAATATTCCATTAAAGCAAACCAACAAACCTGTACACTTCAGGAACCACATCATGATACTAAAGAAATGAAATTAATGACTCCTGGGACTTGATTAAGCTCTGAAATGAGTACATAGGTATAATCGCACAATTTTTAGAGTGAGAAATTGCACAGTCTGTGGTTGTTTCTCAGCACTCCTGGATCAGTGTGTCTTTTCGGACTAGTGCTGTAATTTTACTGTGCATAATTTTTTTCCATGTAATGGAGGTAAAAACAGTCCCATTTATGGGAACTGCTTGTAGACATGTGAAATTTTCTTCTTTTGAGACTAGTCAAACTGAGACTAATTATACTGAGTTTTTTCCAATAACATATTTTTCAGAAGTTCAAGACTTCACTTTTAAAAAAAGTTATTGAGCAGAATTAGTTTTCATTATAAATTATTAGTAAGATTTTTGGCACTCTTCAATATTTGGGTGATTTTCATTCTCATTGTAGAGTGCTGTAACCATAATTCAAATTTCTGTTAGTTATCACACATAGTTTGTATCTGGATATACAGTCTAAATTCTCGTTATATGAGCTTCTATGTATGCATGTTTATATTTTTTATGAATATATATTATATATACCGTGTGCATATATTTGTAAAGATACGTATACAAAGAAAGGTTTGTATTGTTAAACACAGACTCAGATATGTATATATTTTAAACTGTATTCTTTGTTATGTAAGATGTTGAGGTGCATCACTGAAGTGCTCAAGAATATGGTAAAGGAAAGAAAAATGCTGGTTTAATCCAATGAGGGGTAATAATATGAATTGATGAAGCAATGTACAAGCAGATTGTGCAGTACCTGTGTCTGCATTATTGAGCTTGAAATATGATCAAAGATGGGAATTATTGAAAGCTAGTGTTTTAGAAGTGGAAATTCTTCTTTGACAAGGCAAGACAAGACTGCAATAACCTTGACTTAGACATGGAATCAGAGTGATTAGAGCCAGTGCAAATTTCAGACCCATTCTCTGACAATAAATAAATGGAGATGTCGAGTCTCATTTCGATCACCTTCAGTAATGACCTTGAATGCATGCAAATGTGGAATTTGCTCAATGGGGACTCTGTGGCAACTCTACGATTCAACTGTGAAATTAAAGTAGCTTGTACTTAAACTGGAATTTCACACCTGCTGAACTAGCAGTCTGTAACTGCTAGTTACAGGGAGGGAAGAAGCCCTTTAAAAAGCCATGTTTTCATGTGTTTATTTGAAATCATATGTTTTTCCTTAGTTAAAACTAAACAGGCTAAAAGAAAAAAAAAAATTAAAATCCAGCTGGGGTAACCTGAGACGAAGTGGCTTGTGGATTTTGTTTGAAAGCAATGCTTACTCTATTTTTAGAACATTGTTCATTGTTGTGGTGGGTTGACCTTGCCTGGGCACCAGGTGCCCCCACAGCCGCTGTATCACTCCCCTTCCCAGTGGGACAGGGGAGAGAGTTAAGGTGGAAAAACAACTCGTGGGCTGGGATAAGGCAGTTTATTTAAAGCAAAAGCAAAGTGGAAGTTTGCGCAACCAGCAGGGCTTTGGCACACATGATGGTTCCTCAGCAGGCAGCCACTGGAGACAATGAATGTCCCCTCTTCGTACTCCTTGCCTCAGCTTTTATATCTGAGCTGACGTCATGCGGTGTGGAATATCCCCTTGGTCAGTTTGGGTCAGCTGGCCCACTTGGGTCCCCTGCCAGGATCTTGCCCTCGACTGAGGAAGGAATGTCACAGTGCTGGTGCTGTGCTCAGCAGCAGCCAAAACACCGATGTGTTATCAACACCCTTCTAGCTGCCAGTGCAAAGCACAGCACTGTGAGGGTTACTGTGGGGAAACGAACTCCAGCTCAGCCAGACCCAATACAATTGTTGAAACAAATATTGCAGTCTTTGTAGATGTTCTATGAATAAGAACTTATCGAGCTCCTATGAGGAGAGGCTGAGGGAGCTGGGGTTGTTTAGTCTGGAGAAGAGGAGGCTCAGGGGAGACCTCATTACTCTCTGCAACTCCCTGACAGGAGGTTGTAGCCAGGTGGGGTGTTGGTCTCTTCTCCCAGGCAACCAGCAGCAGGACAAGAGTCTTAAGCTGTGCCAGGGGAGGTTTAGGTTGGATATCAGGAAGAAATTCTTTACAGAGAGGGTAATCAGGCATTGGAATGGGTTGCCCAGGGAGGTGGTGGATTCGCCATCCCTGGAGGCTTTTAAGATAAGACTGGATGTTGCATCAGTGCCATGGTCTGGTAACCATGGTGGTAGTGGATCAAGGGTTGGATTTCATGATCTCAGAGGTCTTTTCCAACCTGGCTGATTCTGTTATTCTATGATGTTATGAAACATCTAATGTGTTCTGGTTCTTAAAGAGGAAAAAATTTCAATAAAGTATATGTTATGCATTAATACAATTGTTAGAATTACTAAAGTTGAGGATAAAAGATACATACTTTGTTTCATGGTTAGTTCACCTTTTTTTTCCTCGACTTTGCTTTAGAAAGAATATTTTTTAGAGTTGAAAAAATTTGCATCAGTTGAAGAGCGACACAGTGCCAATCTCACCCTAACTCAAATGCTTTCAAAAGTAATCCATTGAACATTGTCAGTGTACTGGCAAACAGTGCTTTCACAGCCAGAAATCTCAAATAGAATTCCATTTTATGATGCAGGGTTTTTTTGTGCAGCAGGATTGGCAGTTTCTGATTCTGTACATCCCCTAGAACTGCATCATCACAGTGTTATTTCCTGTCTTGGCTACCAACTGAAAAGAGAGAACTGTTACATCCAAGTTCACTGAACACATTGCCTGAGTGCTACCCATCAATTTTTCTTACAAGGAAACTAAATTATTATGCATACACATTGTGAATTATCAAAAAAATTAACTAAAAGTGGAATAGTTTTTAATAGGGTACTTGTTCTTTTTAAAAAAATTTAATGGTTAGCTATTTTATCTGGGGCCTACAAATTATCCTAAGTCATGTGCACAGTTTTCTTCCAAATGGATGTTGTGCAACATTTTGCATATTTTCTGTGAGCACATCTTATTGATTGTTGTTCAAACACTTTTAATGAAATGAAATGTTTCTATGAATTTTCAAATTATGGCTGTGTACAAACTCTGCACGATACTACACAAAGAGCAATCTCCATTGCATCCCAAAATGTATCGCTGTGTGCCATTGAGCAAAAATATTGCATTGAGTTTGTGTGGCAAGGTTTTGGGCACGGGGAGGCTACAAGCTGTCAGAAGCTTTCCCCATGTCCAGCAGAGACAAAGCCAGCCTGCTCCAAGAGGGATCCTCTGCTGGCCAAGGCTGAGCCCATCGGTGACAGTGTTAGTGCCTCTGGAATAAAGTATTTAGGAAGGGGGGATAATACTGTGCAATAGAAACTATGGCAGGAGAGAGGACTGAGGATATGTGAGAGGAACAGCTCCTAGGTCAGTGAATAAGATGGGGAGAAGCTATTCCAGGAGCAGAGATTCCCCTGCAGCCCATGGTGAAGACCATCATGAGGTAGGATGTGTCCCTGCAGCCCATGGAGGTCCACGGTGGAGCAGATGGATGCCCAAATGAGGCTGTGACCCCATGGGAGGCCTGCACTGGATCTGGCTCCTGGCATGACCTGTGGACCCATGGAGAGAGTAGCCCGTGCTGGAGCAGATTTGCTGGCAGGACTTGTGAGCCCATGGGGAATCCATGAGATAGGCCTACTTCCAAAGGCAGTATTTGTTCCCTAAGCTGTATCTTCAATGTAAAACATCATTACCGATCTTATTGCCATCTTATTACCAATAGGATTTATTCCCTAATTTTCAGCAGAGCTCTCTAGTGATACCCAGAGCCCATGCTAGTGGTCTTATCACTATCCCAAAAGCCTTTGTTTTTTGTTTAGGAGATTTCTTTCGTTCTAAAAAGCTGATGCAAATGTTAAGTGCTGGCAGAATGGCTATGCTTAAATTTGATTCAACCATCATGGAAATTGTTTTATCAATAGTTATTATGCTTCTAAGAGGCACAAATTATGAAAATGAAAAGAAAAAAAGGTTGTAAAATGCATTGTCTCTCTGAGATTAGAAATCAGAGATCTCTTATTTGCTTCCTGGAAAATTTTTCAGATGGCACTGCACATAGCAGGGATAGAAACATAATCATTTGCATTTCACTAAAACCTTTTAGAGTACACTTTGTTTTAACAGATAGCATTTTAATTAATAGTAAAATATGTATCTATTGCGAGGTAAATGTGTTTTGGTGCAGTTGCATCGAATCCACAGGCCCTAGTTTAGAAAGTGCCTGAGGCAGATGCTTATCTTTAGACTGATGAGGTCTGTTAACTTTGATAAAACTAAACTTAAGCTCTAAGTGGTTTGCTGGATTGGGGCCATAGACTGTAATTGAGTTGGATTTTTATCTTTAATCTTTCGTCCATTTGTTAAAATTTTTGATGAATTTTGTTCTTTTACGCAGAATTATCTTTGTTTAATGCTACTGGTTTCCTAATGTAATTATCATCCAGGCTCCATTAATCATGTTTAAAGTACTTTCAGATATTCATGCATAATTTCTGCATGTTAATTTAACTTGGTTATTGGAATTTATTTAATGTCCTTAAATATCACAGGATACACATCTCTATGTGTGTCCTGGTTAATAGACTGATCTGATTCTCAACTGTTAAGTACATTTTATTTGTATAAGGCTTAGCTAAAATGACCAGAGAGTCACTTTTGGCAGTGTTTTGCATTGTAACTGCAGTGCATACACTCCCTTCATAAGGAAAATCTACTGAAAGTTGCTGTTCAGAAAGTTTCCAAATTAACTACAGATAGGATCTGTTCAGTTTTTACTGTGAACATTAGTTTACATCAGAATCCTTCAGCAGGGATGTTAGAGAGAAACCAATGAAAAGCAGATCAGATAGAAGCTGGCATTTGAAAACAGAATACTGTTTATGCATATGGTTGTTTTTGTAAGCACAAAGATTTGTTATTGCACTCTCAGTCTTAATTTTTCTCATGTTTGTTTTATAATCGTTCTGTTGTTCTTTTTTGAGTAGGAATGTCAAACTTTTCAGGCAAGAATCACACCAGATTCGTGTGTGCTTGTATAGTATCTATCATAATGATTCTAATTAATGCCTACAATGCCTGCCCTTAAACAAATAATTATAATCACATAAGGAAATGAATACACTTTACTAGTCTTAGGAGACAAGAGCATTCTGACAATTACTACTGCTTCAAATGCATCATAATAGGCGCTGATCTTTTCCCAATAAGCTAATTAATTATTAACTATTTTAATTATTAATTATTGCAAATTATTAATAATGTCAAATTTGTGGTACACAGAGAATCAGAAACTGAATATTTATTAACAACAACAATAATGTACCTTGAAATATATTTTCATCATTTCGTACTTTTTGAGTGGAAAATTTCCAGGAATTGAGAATATTTTTAAGCAACTTAATTGTCAGACTTTACCTCTGTTGCTTTTGATCATATAATATAGTTCTGTCATATTCTGTCTAACCTATTCCTTCTAAATTTTCATCAGCCCTTTTATTCCTCTACCAGTATACCTGGCCGTGCTCCATATCCTTGCTGGTTCACACTGTTGCAGATTAATGTGATAACTATAGTTAATGATGAGTGATTAAAAACATCTTTCTAGGTACTGCAAATATTCTTCTAAATTGTCCTTTCAGTGCCCTTTAAACATTCATTTGTTAGATTCTGCATTTTTAATGTGCTTCAGTTAGAGAGAGAGAGATGAGAAAAGTGGGCAAATTCCCTCCTTAGGCTACCCGTTTCTTTACACCCAAAAATATGCAAGGAGGGAAACTGAAGGCACAGTGCTTCATGGGTAAAGAAACCTAAGGGTATTGTGAAATTTAAGTGCAGAGATGTGTGGATAGAATTCTTGTAGCTTTGAGTATTCCCTGTTTCACTAGTTATCTTCAGAAGAGCTCCTTATTTGAATTATTTCTTCTTCCAAGGTGATTTAATGGGGAAACTGTACAGCATTGTGACAGACAAGTACTTCTACTCAGATGAGAGTATATTACTTTAATAATACTTTTAGCATTAATTCTAAATGCAAAGATTAGGATTTGAGCCATATTATGTTTGTCTATTTCTATATAAAATGCCAAAGTAGAAGAGACGTTCTATTGTTGCTTATGGTTCTCATGAATTACGACCGTGTCTGGGTGAACGGTTCATCCCATCAAATCTGAACCCAGCTAATAAAAACAAGATCGTTTTTGTTCAGCAAATGCTGGTGCCTTGGTATGTATAAGGTTCAGGCTTAACTCTGCTGAACTGTTCACCCCCTCTTAATCGTTAATCAATTTAGTGACAGCTTAAACGTATGAGAAACTTTTTTATGACACTTGTATCATGTCTTTAATAGCAGAGATGAAATGTTTTAGTGTGATGCTTTCTGGAAAATGTGCAGTTCTGTACCTTCTATCTTCGTTTTATTTAATGCATGTAAGGGTATACGGTCAACCCTGAGTAATAGGATATTTAACTGTCAGGCCTCATAAGTCAATATTAAAGACACTATATGTCCAGTTTACTGCTAGATAATTTGCTGATGGAAGAAAGCTGTTCTTGTTGGCTACGTGGGCAGAAATTACCAACAAATTGTGTACAGTGTATAAAACCTTAAAGCTTCCTTTTGTGTCAGTTCCTACTGCTTTATGGCGAGGATGTAAATGGTCGGCTGGCTTCACAGTTAAATATCAGCACCACCTGGGTAATTGCTGGGGGGTGGGTAGGGTAGTATTGTATGAACTTAGATTTGGGTCCAGTTGATTGAAAAATATATATATAACTCTGCAGAGCTCAAATACGATGTTTCTTTTTAAAAAAGTTAGTCTTTTTGCTTGCTGCAAGAAGATTTCTGCCATTGTGTGTGCACATGTGTATGGATGTGTACTTGAGGGGGAGAGAGGCCATGGTGGCAAAGTCTGAGCCTTTGGAAAAGGTCTAAGAACTTTTAAAAGATTAACAGAGGTGTCACCCCCAAAGGAAAACAGGCCTGAACAGGAGGATTATATAGAGCTATGGCTTTGTTAAGTTTGTGTTGAAGTTAATATTGCTTCTGCAACTGAAGGATAAACCCAAAGGAACAAAAATAGAGAAAAATATGTCTTGATACAAGGGAAATATTAATTTATCATTATTTTTAATAAAGATTATGTGAATGAGATGATGTTTTGAATGTTAAAAAAGATCTCAGTTTCTAACAGAGCATACACAGCATCCTCTCTAGCGATACCTGGGAAATGCTGCAGCTTGGAAAGGTCTCCAAATAAAACATTAATTTTATTTTAAAATAAGGTCATAACATTAGCTCTTCTATACTTTAAATAGAGGAAAAAAACCTTATCATTTAGATCTTTTTCTTCCAGCCAGGCCAAGTCAGGTAGACTCAAGTAAACACTGTGTGTGTATTGCGGAGCCAAATTATATTGCATGTAGCAAGATGAATATAACAGTTAAAATTAAAAATTACTAAAACCTTTCAGGTGCTTGTCAAATAGTTTTATTGTTCTGTACAGAAAACACACGATGCCACAGAAACACTTTGTTTGCATTTGTTCAGGCTCATCTATACAATTAATTTTTGACATAGCTACCCATGAGTGACAATTCCAACTGCACACTCATAAAATCTGTGTACCAAGCCATGTCATCAGCTACTCTTTCTGAGATACCAGTAGGTGTTCTAAAGGATAGAAATGTGGCAAACTGAAGGACATTTGAAATAACTGGTAGTATTCAATGTTCATGGGTTTTTGGATAAACGCTGAATTTACTGCTTGGCTTTGAGGACAATAATTAATTTTATGTTGGTCCTTCCCAGTTTACTCATTCCAAAAGTATCTGATTGATTTAGAAATACCCTTAAACTTATGTTCACATGACCCTAGCTTGGTAAAAGAGATGTATTATGCTGATTTGTAAATGAGGAACTGAAATGCAGAGGATTAGATCAGAATTACCTACTTTTTGTCCGCCACTAGGGATCCCTTGGACCTAATTTTTGTATCTTTTGAAGTATTATGAGCTCTGATCTCATTGTCCTCAACTGTAGCTGTGAGCACAGGGGTTACATAGGTAGGTGTAGCACTGTGTGTGAGCAATGGGCAAGTGTATGCATATCTGTTTGTGCAAATATACAGTACCTTTAGCCCTATTCATTACTGAAAGTTGTAATCAGAGCAGCAAAGATGCTGCACCATTCTGAAGGTTGTTACTGATACAATCATAAAAATATGAAGAGCCAATTCTAAGAAATTATTTTAACATTTATTAAAATACAGTAATGCATGTACGCACATAGATATAAAAATATCATGAAGTTAATAATATTTCTTTCGTTTCATTCTTATCCTCTAAAGGAAACAGCATCTGGTGCTGACTATAAGCTAAAAACTTGAATATCTGAGCTCAGTTCTGAGAGAACAGCTTGTCTTTTTTCTGTAACATATATTGTTTTTCACGGTTTGTCTGTGAAGTGAGCACTCCTGTGATGGTATCATTATTAGCATTTACTTTCAGAGGACTTTGGTTAGAAAAAAGGTGTGATATATTACTTTCTCCTCCATTTTTTAAGTTCATACTCACAAAAGGATAAAAGAGGAAAAATGAAGCACATTAAGCATGGTGTTGCCAAGGCAACGAGTACTTGAGCCTCCAAGGTGAAGTGTGACTGAAATGCCTATGATGCCACTGCATAGGGACATGTGGTCTCCTACACTTAGAACCAAAATTAACTCTATTTAAAATTAAATTAAATTTAAAACTTACTTTTAATACCTGTGGCTATTAAGACAGTTTAGTTTCCAGCCAACAGCACCATAGAAGAGTGATTGATTTCAGATATACTGGCAAATATAGTCACGTGTGGACAAATGCTTAATCTGAGTTTTAAGGTATTCTGAGAAAGGTATTTAATATTTAAGGTATTCTTTTTTTTTGTTTTGGCTTGAGAAAGCTATTTGGGGACAAACACTGATATAAATTAAGGAAAAAGCACTGAGAACTCAAAAAATGTGTGTAGACCTTCTGCTTCAGCAATACTTAAAATCATGGAAACATTCAAGTTGGAAAAGAACTTTAAGATCATTGAGTCCAGCCATAGACTGAAAATATCAGTTTCCAGGCAAATATTGTCTTGTCCAGTTTCTCTGTACAAGGCCATTTTCTGAGCACGTGGGTTTATACAACTTTCAGTGTGATAGTTCAGCCAGTGCTGCTTCACAACTGATTTATAGAGTCATTGTTACAGTCACTGTGGGCTATGTGAGGGTTCCCTGTCTAACCTGAAGTGTGGTTGCATCAGAATTGATATTTGGGTTTTTTTATTCGCTCTTCACTTGGAAACTGTAATAACATTTATTATTAATATAAATAGTTAAAGCTCAAAGTATCACTCAGATCCAGCACTGTCTGTCCAAAGCTTTAAAAAATCATGAGATAGGCTGATAAAAAATGCCATTTATTTTCCTTTTCAATTATTTAAATTCTTTGTATTTGAGCTTCAATTTTTTTTATCACTCCCTTCAGAGAAATTAATAAATAAAGATTGAGAGCTTGACAAAATCATCTGACTCCAGAACCTGAGGATTTAAAGATAAAATGAAATGCTGTGCAGTTTCAGATCACTTCCTGACTTCATAACAATGGGCCAGTTTTCTTCTTGCTGTTCACTGAGATAATTCTTAGCTGGACCTCATTATTTCACAAGAGATCCAGGTGTTAGTGTTTCACAAAGCACTTGAGAAGTGACTGTGAGTAGTGGAATCAGTCTCAGACCAAAAGATTATAGAGATCTAGGCTGATGCAGCCCTGGCCAAGTCTCAGGAAAAAGCTAACTAACACATGCAGAATAGCCAGCTCTCTCAATTTAATCCAGTTTTATCAAATTAAAGGTGTGGAGAGCTCTATGTGTGATTTTTTTTTTTTTTTTAAACTCTCTTCACGCAGATCAAGCCTTAACAAGTGTTTTAGTCGAAGTTACAGTGTGAAAGAATTACTTTTTGAAGAATTACTTCTCCAAATGGACTGAGTAGTGTCTGTCCTAGGATGGCAATTGACGTTTTAGAACAATATTTAAAGAGAAGGGGAGTTTGAGGAAGCAAATAATATCTACACAATGTATTTTACTTGCAGACCTGCATTCAGTATCCAGTGCTATAGGGTAGCTGTGAGAGAGTAACTTTAATTTTGTGTGTAGGTTATTTTGGGTGAGAGAATTTATTTAATGTGTGTTATAGAAAAGAAGGAAAGAGAGAGGAAAAAGTCCAAACTGACATCAGTTCAGGAACCATAATTAATAATTAAGAATCAGAACTGGTTTGGGATTCATTTTGCCATGAAGATTATTAGTTTGCTGTCATCTAGAAGACTGGGTTCAAAACCCTTCAGTAGAAAGAAATCTGTGATGCTGGGGAAAAAGGGAACTTCAATGCATAAAACAGAATAAACAGGTAAGAAGGATTATTCTGTTACTTACAAAGCACACATAGACTGATAACCACAAAAGAGTTATATCGTTTCTATACATAAATCCAATTCCAGCATTGTTTATTCTAGAGGAGGTTGTGTTTGCTTGGAAGCTTTTTTATAAGCCTCAATATTATTCTACCCCAGATGTTTTTTTAACTTAGGAAATACTGTTTTCTATTAGTGCTTTGTGGTGGAGAATACTCAGTGTGGTTGGACAAAATGTTCTTTGTTGGAGCTTTCATATGGTTTGGCTTGTTTTGTGGAACAAGCTCAGTTCTTTCTTTCATCCATGACACTTCCTAGTGGCTGTAGATTTGGTATAAACAATACTAGTTGCTCAAAAATTTTAAGTTGAATCTCGTCAACTTTGTGATAATATGACAATATGAGAGTTTTTCTTTCTAGTAGTAGATACCTTGTTCATACCTTGCTAAACTAGATAGAATTTAATTTAACATAATTGCCAATTTCTATTACAAACTGAACAGTTATTTTCTAATGAGAACCACGGAAAACTTTATGCAATCCTTTGAATTTTTAAACTGAGCTTTATCTTAAAACCTGAAAACTTTCTACCAAACAGTTCCTGAAAAAATCTCTCAACTGAAAATTAGTTGACTTACAAAAACTCATTCTTGTAAGAGGAATGAGACAGCCCTGCACAGAATAAGCACAAAGTCAAAATTCTCTCTTATTCAAAGTCATGTTCAAATATATCTCTAAACATTTGTGATTTTCAAATTTTTGTAAATTTTATATTTGTTAATTTGCAGAGAGATATTGAGACAGCCATAGGCAAAGTGATTTTTTTTTCTCAATTGTCATCATCAAAAGCTGCCAAAGTAATGCACCTGAATTGTACATATAGTCTGTTGCACTGTAGTGTTCCTTTCCTCCAAATTTTCAAATACAGATCTTGTTTTGTGTTGCACAGTAACTCATAACCAATGCATTCCTTCTGTATGGCAGAACAAAGAAGATAGGGATGGGAAAATTCAGTGAGTGGGGCCAGTGTGCTTATGTTTACCTAAAGTATTCTCATACTATAGAGTATATATACAAGAGAAGTGCTCCCACTTCTCCTGAGATGGAATTACTTAAAGAAGCAGTTTTCTCTGATAATTTCTTTACCAGTCTTCATCCTACACCGTAAAACTATGTTTGTTATTTGGCTCACAATAGTACTAACCTGTTAGCATTAAAAAACAGTATACATTTTCATCTTTTTTAATATTGATCTCCAGGCATTTTCCCATGCAAAGGGAAAAAAATTTGGTTTTTGCTCTAACAGATATAATAGTCCTGGTTATGTGTGTTATACATACATAAACCTCAGTAGTAATACTTTTAAATAGGTTTCCACTAGCAGTTAAAACACACAAAAAAACATTCCCCGCCAAATAAATAAAAAAAAATAAAATAAGCACAGGTGGCAGTAAAGCTTATTTCTACATTGGAGTAAATGACAATTTGTGGAAATTTTATTTTTTTCCTCTGTGAAGCCTTCCAGACAGGCAATTCCTTAGCGTATTGCAGCAGCATGGAGTACAGATGTAAGGGAAAGCTAGGTGTCACTCAGTAAGGAATCCTGTTGGTATGATTGACACATAAAGCAAATTCTTCTGCCATTCTGATGTGTGCTCTCTTGTGGAGGGATATCTCTGATACAAACCATTGGAGTAAACCCTTTCTGTTGTCATTTGGTGAGATTTTTATTTTAATGAAAGCAGTCGGTCTTGTGTGCAAATACTGGCCTTTGCTGTTTGATATGCGCAGAAATCCAATCAGATGCTTAATTAGATCTTAACATGAGTTCCATACAGCTGGCTAATTCCCTTGTTTCTGATTAAAGAGATTACAAAAATAAAATTTAACATTGCATTTACATACACCACTAAAAGGAAACACTTAACCATAAGTTTTAGTCATTTAGGAAATTCATGTCTGTTCGATGCTGGGGATCAAAGATTTTAGCATGATGAATGGTAGAGTGACAAGAGTTGTGGTTTTTTTCAAAAAAGAAGAAATGACAAATGCAATTTGTCAAATGTTCTGCTTGTTGATTATAGCAGGATTTAACTTGAAGGTGTGAGTCCATAGATGTATGCAGAAAGTATTTTGTTTCATACTTCTTCTTTGTGAAAACACAGAAATTATGTTTGTTCACTAAGCCATGACTATGGGCTCAGAATATTATTTTTCAAACAGGGCTGTTCTGAGCATAGGCACTAATTTGTTTAAAGTTGATTTGTTAATTGTCGCAAAGTAAGGTGGAATTTCATTTATTTTCTGTCTAGTTTAATCTTCAAGTGGGTTATTTTTTAATAAATTTAAATTCAATTTTTAATCAGAAGTATAGTTATTCCAGTGTCAGGGAGTGTTTGACATTTACCTATGCCTTCAACAGTGATAGTATAAAACTTCTCTGCCACATTAACAGATAAAGTCCTCTTAGCTGAAATTCTTGTGTCAGTGCATGCACCAGAAGTTAAGCCAGTCTGGATAACTGCTAATGTTGTCATTTAGGCCTAATTGAGATTCATTTTAACACATTAAAAGAACTATTGTTATACATAGAGAATTCATATGGAAACTTTTCTTTGATATTTAAGTAAGAAATGTGTCTATAATGTGGAAATAGGAAATCAAGAGTGCTAAGGAAAGTGATAAGCGGTTAAATGAACTGTAAGCATGATTTGCTGACACTTGGGTGTGAAGGAGTAACTCCCTTTTTTTGGCAGTAAAGACTGAGAATTTGAAGAGGTTCTGGGACTATTCACACTTTAAAAAAAACCAAATGGGACAAATTCAAGTCTGCTAAGAGAAGTGGAGTATAAAATAAATGAGAGGCTATTAAAAATATGCAGGTTTTTTTATTTAAAGGGCTGGTGAGTGACAGATCATCCACGTTTTACAGAGGTCTGAGTTTGAACCAGGGGACTACTGCCCTACCAAACATGTACGTCAGCCTAGTCTATTATTCTAAGGGAAAACCTGGGAGACAACTACTTGACAATTCTAAGCAGAAAATGCTGTGTAAAAAAAAGAACAACTCTCCATCCTTGATCTGTTGACTTTTTTACAAACACATTAGTAAATGAGCATATTGAGAAGATCATGCCTGACATTTTGTTTAGACTCTGCTGAGACTTTGAAGAGATCTCTCGAAACACAACAAAAATATTGAATAGTCATGGGATGTGAGCTGTGTTTCATTGTATCATAACAAAAAGTCACTTAGATACAGAAGATAAAAATTGAGAATAAAGGCCCAGATCTCACTGGAGATTCCCTGTGCCCCTGCACCCCCAATAAACAAACATACTAACCAAACAAACATATCCCCTTTAGAGCTTCTGAATTATGCCATGCAAGAACAATGTATCAGATCAGGCTAATGGGCCAGCTTGGGTTTTTTTCTGACCAGCAGCTTAAGGAAGAGGAACTGTTGTGAGATGATATTTCTGCTCTCGTGCAGGTTAGGGAAACTCAGGTGAACAATTGTACTGAATAATGGTGTTTAATAGTCCTTAAAGGCTTTTACTTACATGAAGTGATCAGACCACATTGGATTGCATTAATGTCAGGAGTCCACTTCTCTCTGACCAGGTTATTTTTGATACTCCGCACTTGAAGGGTTTCATATTTAATATCAGATTTACTTATTTGACATTATCTGATGTGACATGGGATTTTGATTTAGTACTGTGCTGCAGCAGTGCTTGTAATCAAATATAAGTACACTTCACAACTACAAGGTGCAGCTGGATCCCAGTAAAATGGCTAGGCATTCCCAGCTGCTGAGAAGGAATATGTGGGTTCAAACCATCTGAAGCCCTTTGCTCTCTTTTAAGTTCTGTTTGTTAGTTCAATTCTGTACTCTGTGTTGGGCTCCTTGGTTAACCTGCACCTCAACAGCTGATGTAGCCTAAAATCTGCCCTCCAGACCCCTCTGTGTTGGGGTGAGCTCAGCTTTCTTTACCTCAGGAGTGCACAGTCACTCCCCACATCCCACCACAAGCTTCATGAGTACAAAGTCCTTGTCTGGTTAGCCCTTGTCTGTCTCCTCAGAACCGTATTCCACTGCAGGGCTTCATGCATCGGTCACAATTTTCCCTTTGATGTTCACAAGGTTTTGTGGCAAGGAGGGTTCTAACTTAAACATGCATTGGATGAAAAAGAGTTTATTTTTGTTATTATTGGGAAATAGGGGTTGAAAGGTATAAAAATAAAATTTGAAGGAGATTATTTCAAAAGTAATCAACAGCATTGAATAAAATGGTCAAGCCTCAGAATCAAAACTACCTGAAAAATCCTAGGCTGCCTTATACCTCCTTCTACAAACTGCTGCTTATCTCCCATCAGATTTGTTGCTCTTCCAGTATTATTTCTATTTGTGCTTTAAAATACCTTTTGATTTGTATGTAGTACCCAAGATGTGAATCCACTGTGCTTTTATACTGTGGCATAGTAATGATAAGCACTGGACTCAGATGGAGCCCCAGCCACCTGCAGGATTTTGTTCCACTGCCTGTGAGAAATGAGAGAGAAAAACCAAGTGGGATTCCCAGCAAACTCTTCTGTGTGAATTCCATCCATGGCTGATCCATACAATGCTGTAAAAACAGTAAACTGTCACTGTACACGTCTCATGAGACCTTGTTCTGCTTTCTGATTCTGCAGTGCATCACTTTGTAACCTGGCCAGGACCCACAGCCTTTTGTTTCCATTTCACTGTATCACAATCTTTTCCCTTGCAGCTCAGACCACTTAGTACCCTTAATAGAAATACTGAAGGAGAGGAGAAAGTAGAGGCTTTACTGCCTTTATTTGTAAACAGGAAAACAAGTAAGATGGCACAGAAGGTGATGTAATCTTTCTGCTAGTAATGAGAGAAACCTGTTCCAGGTAATGCATTTATGTGTTCATCATATTATCAATTATTAGGGAATCTTTCTCCGGCCAAAACTTGTTAAATACCTTCTCAGTGATCAGTGGAAAGAGTGTTTAAGCTGTTTAAAGATTTATGCGACAGAGTGGAGGTTTAGAATTACCAGTGAGAGCCCAGGCTAACTGTGAGCGCTCAGTTCAGGCTCTGAGCCATGAAATGCTTCTTGAACTCTGCTGCTGGCCACCAGGCATGTTCTTATTTCAGGATTGAATGGACTCTTAAAAAAGAAAGAGAAGGAAGGAGATAGATAATTCTCTCTAGGGACTGCTGCAGGATGTGTAGGCCCTGTAGTGTCTGTAAATGCTGAGAACGCTGTTGGACTCTGCTAATCACTTGCGTTATTTTATTTACTGATTTCATAAGGTCTTTTTTTCCTATTAGATACACAGCTACAGGAACCTAGTGATTCCTGTCTGAGCTGCAGATTTGCCTTGACTCATGCTTTTGTGACTTTGCTAAATTTTTTCTCATTTCTTTTATCAGTTTAAATGATTTACTCTCCCCCCTCTCTCCCCACCCACAAGCTATCTTGACTACTTTCTTTGGAGGAGCATCTTGTGCAATATCAGAAAAAAGCCTTTTCTGGAAAGTGTTTGAGACATTCACTCAAGGTTTGGTTCATTTTGGAACCTGTTGCAAGATGAAGAGTGAGAAATATTATCTTTGTAAATTAAGTGCAGCATTTTAGGCTAACTGTATAAATTCAGCAGAAGCATATTAGCTCAATGAAACTGCAGTGTTTCAATAAAGTCAAAGTGTTTTAATCTTGAATTTTTCTATTCCATAATAGAATAGAACATAATAAAATGCTCATAATAAAATGTTCATAAGCAGATTGTAAAACTTTGTATGGGAGTAGAGGCAAGAATTAGTGGGATTTAGATAACAGCTGGACATTGAGTAGATCAAGAGCATTAGTTGGTCAAAGTCTAAAAACGAGCTTTTCTTATCTTTATCTGACTTCTAGCTACTACAATGAATCTTAAGGAAGAATGAAAAATAATTTCTGATTTATACTTGTACATTTCCTCACAGTCTTAATTTAAAATTATATTTAATTGGTGCTGATTTGTAGCAAGAGTGTTAAGTGCATTAGGACTCCCAAGGGCACCATAGAGAGTTTGTTGTTCGTTGGGGTTTTTTTCCTAGAATATTTTTTCAAGAGTGGAGGTTTAATAATCAAAAAAGCAGTGCTCCAGGAACTATATCCACTATGGAAGAGGGATTTCCAAAAATCTTTAAAGCTGCATTTTTTTACTCTCTTTGCTGCTGATTTAGTCAATGGAGCATTGTTGGTTAGTTCTGTAGTTTCATTCCATTACTAGGAATATCTTTTAATATGTTGCTGTACACACAAGCTACCATAGTGATTGTTAATTGTTAGTACTGTCCAACAGCTAAGAGTAACCATGTAGTTGTTATTTCTGTGGAAAACTATTTGAGGAAAAATAAATCCACTAATGGTAGAGAGCCATGAATGCTTTTTTAACACAGTCTTCAACTACATTCCTTATGATGAAGCCTTTCTCTGCATATTGCTTATTTTAAAGTGACCCTAAATGTGCTATCTGAAGTACCAGATAAAAATCATTCTAGTGGGTTCTCTTGTGAGGGAACATATCAGAACAGGTCAAGTCATAGCTGATGCTGTAGTGTAATTCTGGTTGCATAAGCATTTCCATTGTGAGTTCATTTTTTACCCAGTTCTTAAAAGTAAAAAATGGATCTGTTTTAATAGCTATCCTGCTGGAAGTAGGGCAACACTGTGCATATATAGGGCTCATTAGGTCCTTTTTCATGTTTCATTAGAACTACATAGTTATATATTTTATATGCAAAGACATACATGCCTCATGATCAGGTTTATAAGATCTATAAAATTTATAAGGTAGGAAAATTTCTTTGCTGCCCTGTCAACTAAGTGAACTGCTTATATATCTGCTTGACTAGAATTATCCTGTTTTAAAACACTTCTTAGTGCTTCAGTGGTGTGTTCTGCACTGTGGTGTTTGCACAGTATTAAAAAATTCTTTGTTTTAAAACAGAAAACATAATTTCCTGAAGTATCTGAGAACTGATTAACTGAACTTGTGTTTCTTCCCAACAGAGCAAATGCCTCAAAAATCACACCAAAGCCAAGTCCAAACAAGACAATGAAATAAAAGTATTTGAATTTAGCACATGAGATTCTAGCCCCCTTATAAGTTAGCCCTGGAACTAACTTGAGAAGAGCTGTAATGTCACCTAGAGCTTCAGCTCAGACAGACTCTGGGTGTGAGCCTTCCCCAGAGGAAAATGAAGACAGCACAGTGAGCTGGGGTTACACCTGTGTTCACAAGCATGGAATCTCCCTTAGTCAATGTAGATGTCTTTGTGTGCTTATGTTGAGGTTGCTACCAATTCTACTGCAATTACTGTGCCCAAAAACATGCACTCTAGTGAGTAACTCTGCCTCAGGGTCTGCAGGAAAGGTGTTTTCATCCACTCGGCTTCCAAAGCGTTTGTGCTTTGTGAGAGTAGGCATGTTCAGGTAGTCTCAGAATCTTCAGTTAAATTAATCAGTGGTTTATATTAAAAGCATTTCAATAATATCTTTTGATTTTTAGTTGTTTTTATGAAATGAAACTAATTTAGATCCAAGCCTGCAGAGGCAGAATGACGGAATGGGTCAGGTTGGAAGTGACCACAGTGGGTCATCTGGGTCAACCTCCCTGCTTGAGCAGTTATCCCAGAGCATGTGGCAAAAGATTGTGTCCTGTCAGCCCAGAATAACTAGAGGGAGACTCCACACCCTCTCTGAGCAATCTGTTCCAGTCCTTTTTCACCCACACAGTAAAGTTCTTTCACATGTTCAAGTTGTTGAATGGGTGAATAACAAAGAATGAAACCATATTTCTTAATACTGTCATTGTAAACATATGACAAGAGGTTGTATCTTCATTAGTTTCCTGGGGATATTGTACTGAGTTTAGGGAGCACTGTTCTTGGTTCCTTTGTGCTCTTCAGCATTTTAGAGATTAGAAGTGGTATGAATTACGATGGATATAGTAAGAAGTAAAGGTGGACAAACTCTCAAACCTATTCCATATACATATGGTAACCATCCTGTAATTCTGATAACTTAGTTTAGAATAATTACATCGACTGTATTTTTATTTTAGAACTGCAGCAGTATACCACAGATGCTGCAACAGGGCAATGACACAGCCCATTATTTTATGGGCCTACATATTTAGTTACTTAGTTTTTAAGACTACATAAAATTGAAAGGATGAAAACATATGGCACATAATTATGCTTAATTGTGGAATTTAGCTTCAAATGGAAACTGCTGAAATCATAATCCATTCCCTCTGAAGGCCGTTGTTTAGGCCCCTGTCAGATAAGGGTTGTGTGTAGAAGATATGGGGGCAAATCTCATGCAGCATATCATCATATCAGAGAGCTGACAAGTAGCCAAGAAGGCTGGAATGCTGCCAGCCAGGCTATATTATATTTCTGTATAGTTTATACTGCTGCTGAGATGCATGGTACTGTCTTTTCATCTTGTCTCTTATATTTAAAGTAGATCACTGAGGGGGGAGAAATCATAGTATTGCTGCTTTAGAGGGTGTGTTTTATTATTACTATAGAGGATAATTTTTAAAATCCTTGATTTTAAAAAGGACTCTTACTTCCTCCTGCCCCCCCAAAGACTTAGAGCAGGCTTACCAAAAGGCTTGGGGAGAGCTGTGAAGTCTAAATTCTGAATGTAGTCCTCCCTCTGCATTTCTAGCAATTTTTGCTGCAGCCTTCACTGAGGCCAAGAGATGAAGTCCCAGATTATCTTTATTCTCTCTCTCCTTTGTTATGTTTGGCCTGTGTTATTTATAGCTTTCCCTCAGTTACCAGTTTGCCTTACAGAGTCTCCATCATCGACCTACCCAGTATTAAAATTGTTATGCTTGCATAAGAAAGTATATTTTTCCTGCAGTCATTTCCATAATAAAAAGAGTATTAGTGCTGCTAATTCAGCAGTATGTATTTTGTGTGATAGCACAAACTGGCATGAAGTGGGAGTGGGTGAGTCTGTTTACCCAGCTCAACCTAATCTGCCTTCTAGTGATGACCCGTCTGTCTAGGGGGTCATGTAAACTCTCTTAGGCGATGTCTATACCAATCCTTTGTGGGTGTGTGAATTTCAGTGACATTTTACATTGAGGATAGAATAAATACCAAGAGGATGTTTTGCCAGGGGCTTGGTCAGCAGTCTTCAAAACTGGCGGAATTAAATTAGAAAGAACACGGGAAATGTCTTGAAACGTCTTCTCTTTCTCAAGAAGGAGAAATATGAAGGATTCAGAAGAGCTGAGAAGTGTTTGTAGCATCACTTGGAGTACAGGTCTTTTGAGTGTACAAATCAGGATTGGAAAAAAGCCCTACAATTTTGTACAAAGCATCTATTTTTGAAACTTTCTGCCTAGAAGAGATGTAAGGGAGACAAGCACTAAGTGTATAGCACTCTAAAAGCAGTAATGTATTAGGAAATCATGAAAATTATAAAATATTTATCAAACCAACATTTTCACTTAGAAATATTTAAAAAATGACCAGTCTTTTATATGGATGCTAAGAAGGAAGATAACTGCATTTGATACTCTGGAAAGTAATAAATATCTTAGAAATTCAAACACTGTAATAGGATGGTTTCAGGTAGTAAAAGAGGCTGGGGAAATTAACACTGGGGGGCTTTGGCACGTATTGCATTTGTCTAATGAATCACTTCCCTGGATTCGGTTTCTAGTCTAGAAGGTGAAGAAAATAAACACATCTAAGTCTGCCTTATTAGCTGGTGTTTGTGAAGTAGTTGATGAATGAGGGGATGTAAATGTTAAGTGCTATTACCACAATAAGGAAGCTTTTTGTGATATTTGAATAGTAAGAGAACATAGCCCTCAGAGTTTTCTCATTATTGAAATCTCAGGGAAGAATATGACATTTTATTATTTAAATGATTAGGACATCTTTAGGACTTACAGGGTCAGAAGGAGTATGGACTCATTGACCCTATAAACAGAGATGAAATATTTGTCTCTCCTTTTTTTGCTAAAGACACAGACATAAAACTCACTGTCCCAAAATATGATACTCATGGCAAGAGTTATCACAATTTCCATCTCCTAAACACTAATCTAGCCCCAAATCCAATCTGGTAAACTTTGTTCCTTAGATTTTTTGACAATATTGTCACCTTTTTCATATTCTTATAAATGTGCTGCACCACTCAGACCTTTATAAAAGCATTCTAGAAAGACACTGAAAAGTTTCAAAAGCTGGAACTGAACAATTTGCATGGTGCAATAAAGTAGCAGGCTCTCTGTGCTTTCTGTCTTGGTAGCCATGTGCAGGAAGGATGCAATAAAGCTTGTGAAGGTTCATCTCCTTTAATCACAAGAAAAATACCTTCTATGAAGGTGTTCATCACGTTCCGAATTCTCTCCGATTTTATTTTCCTGCAGGGTCATTCAGTGTCACAAGTAGTTGATGTAGCCATCAGCCAATTTTTTTTTTTTTTTTTTGTCTTGGGGTCCACTCTTTAAATATTCCAGAAGTCTGACTTGAATAGTTATTTCCAGACTGTTAAAAAACATGGTTATACTGCTTCCTAGTGGGAAATGAAAGAATATTTTGCTCTCATTTGGTGAATCTCTTTTTTATAATTATGCATGTGCAGTTTTCTTTTATTCTTTGGATTTGGTGCAATATTTAGAGTTTTTCTCTTTTCTATTATATAGTTATGTATCAGTGTAGATTGACTTCAGTGAATTTGTCCTAGTAGGTAGCAGTATGTGGAAGAGAATGTAAAAGCAGAATGCTTTGCTGCTTAACTGAAGGCTGCAGCATGCTGTTTGCAATCCAAGATAATAATTCACCTAGGCTAGTGGCCATAATCTCCCCTTAAGATGGGTAAGCAAAATGTTCTTTTCTCTTACCTCAGCTGTGACTTATCTGTGTAGGAGAGCATCGCCCACTCCTAAAAAATACGTGTTCTAGGGAGGAAGATAAAATACAAGTAACCCAAAATGCATGGAAATGCATTAAAAACAGTTTGACAGAGAGAAATGTCTGTCAATGGAAGTGATGATTGCTTTTTGAAGCAATCATTGGGAAAGAAGTGACACTGTGCACTGAACTCCCTGGGAGAACAAAGCTGTGAGTACCTTCCACGCATTAGTGGTGTTTGGTGCTGCAGATGTTGGGCTGAGACTCAGGAGATCTGCAGACAGCTCTTGCTTCTGCCATCGGTTTCTTGCAAACAGCTGGGAATGCACCAGCCAGATCCACAGTTCAGCACCGGCAGAATGGCAGGGTTATTTTTCCACATCTCCCTGCTTTTGACTGCTTAGGGACAGACTCAATGGAGTTGTTTGTGTTCAACCACTGCTTGTATATTCCCACTAATTTTTAGGGAAATTTTGAAAGCAATGAGTACTACTGAGTGTGTGAGTAGTGGGTCTGCACTTCAGAGCAGAACAGGCATGTGTAGTCTGTTTAAGGAACACCTGGATCTGGGGGTCCTAGTTCCTGGATCTGGGAACAGGACTCAATAGTTCAACAGTAAAAATTCTTCCTCATGCCCTTGCAAGGTCCGTACTCTGTTTCTCTCTTCATGTTATTTTCTATTTTTTAACATAGAATTCCAAGTCCACTCAAAATCAAAGTGAGAGAAATTTTAACAGAATCTGTTTTCATGTTTGTTTTTGTTTGAAGTAGTTCCGATGCTCTAAAACTGCTTTCCAATGTTAGCTGGTCTTCCAAGACATGGCTCATGAACCCACCTGCGATTGTAATGTCTCAATTTAGATGGTAAAAAAGAGAATTGGTAGTATCTCAGAATAGCTATGACTCCTTCATATATTTGTAAGAAGGCCTGAACTCTTGATTATATGTCATTCACAATCATATTTTCTCATTAGACGTGCTTATTGGTTGATTTGTTTTAGTAAAATAGCTGATAAAATACAATATGTCAAATAAACAAAAATAGAATCTGTTCTTAATGCACAAATATTTCCCTACAATATCTTCTGCTGTTAATAGTGGTTATGTGTATTACTCCCCTGAGAATTAAAATGACAATATATCCCTCTGTGTTTAGACAGATACATACACAGAAGCAGGGTTACCTAACATTTAGAATTTCATTTTTCAAAATTAATTCATCCCAGAGTGCATCTAATTTCAGATATTTGGCTAATCAGTTCAAAATAACTGAGTGCATAGGCATTTGTGGGAATTTTATACATTTATTGGCTACAAAAAATCTTGAAAGTCAGTACTTTTCAAGTCTGTACTTTAGTCTATACTGACTGATTTTACCCAATGACCCACACATCTTCCTCTCCCAAGTAAAACTTAATGGATTTCACCAACCTTTACCAAAGTTATATGGGTACAAAAATGCTGCACTCCTTACTTTCGTGATAAAGACATCCACAGCAAATTTTAACGCACATAGAAATTGTCCCACCTAAAGCCTGCAGATGCTTTCAAGAGTCATTCCCCTGCAAACTTTGCTGGGGTGGTTAAGATCTACAATGAGTAAATCTCCACTGTGTTCTTTGGATTTCTGGAATAAGTTCTGTCCCTCAAAGGGATTGCAGAGGGGATCATATCCCTGCACTCAAGGCGTGTCAGCCACTGTTTTAGTGTGAACTGCAATTGCTCTCATGCCCACCTGAGCAAAATATCGCTGCCTGCAGAGCTTTGGCTTCTGCCCCCCGTTTTGTTTTGGTGTTGTGTGCCTGCCCCAGCCCCAGCACTGCTCCTGGGTTTAAGCCACTGTTTACCATGAGCAGCACTGGAGAACCCACCCGTTTGAATTCCCCTGTCAGAGTCTGTCTGACACACGAGGTTTTCCAGGGCATTTGAATTTTTATTGTGTTTATTTACGGAGACTGTTCTAGAAGTTTAAGTGGTCCTGAAATTTTTGACGAAGCTGAAGGCTGTAGGCAATTTCTGTAACTACCAGTGGCAAGGTGTTTCCTTTCAAAATAAAAAGGCAAATCTCCTGTAAATTGGTAGCAGGATCATTTCTCTCTTTAAAGTCAGAAATGGCTCTCAGCTTTCAATGGTAAATTACAGCTGAAGTTATTCTTTCAGTGTTCAGAAAAGCAAAATAAAAATAATATGAACTAGCTCATGCACTGACTGATTCTGCTATGCTTAATCAGCTTAAATAATTTTTACTGTCCAAGAGGTCTTAATTTAATGAAACGAAAAGCTGTTTCTGTTTATGCTTGCTGTTAGTGACGTGTTTTTGCCTGTGATTGCAGTGTTAACTGCAATCTGAGCAAGTACTCAGAAGTAATTCCATCTACTCAGGAATTTGCCCTAATCTGAACGAAAATACACAAAAATCCAGGAAAGCCAGGAAAAGCTAGTGATTTTGCTTTGCTCTCTGATTAACTAGGGGCAGCATTATGCACAGACTTTATTAATGAAGGGTTTTCTTAAAAATCAAAAATGTAAAATTGTGTTCCTTTAACTAAATTCTATAGCAATCATTGAGAAAACTGATGTAGGGTAACAAGTCACTCATCAAAATACACTGCAGCTTAACAAGAATGTAGAAAAGTCTATGACAGGACCCACCTCTTTTGATGCCTCAAGTCCAAAACTGCTGACAGCAAATGCATAACAGTATAAGCACAGGGAAAGCCCACCCCCCAGAAACAGTCCAAGAGATTTACCAGCCCGAGATAGTATCTTAAACAGTCTTTAGAGGGGGTGGGTGCTGTCCATTAATTTGTCTAAATATTTCTGAAATGTGAACTTTTAGCCTGTTCTCTGTTTTGTGTCAGTCAATGCAATGGCTTCTTTGGCTTTCTAGAAGAAGTACTAGGGAGGATATAAGTCTGCCACCTGCTGCCAGCTACTTTTGTTTCTCTTTATCTCTTGTGCTATAGCTGGAGAATAGTCTTTCTATTCTTGAGTAACCTCTCCATAAGTATTACTTTTTCTAATCCAATCAACATGCTAGAGAGCTCATCTTTCCAACAATGAAAGAGGATGTTGTGCTCAGCCAAGTGTGAAGGCTCTTGAACTTAGCAGATGTGAATATGTAAGTAAAAACTGGGGCAATCAACATGTTGCCAGCAGTTTTTGCACTGGTGGTATATAGTCAGGGTCACATTTTGGTTCATCTGTATAATGCTCACACTCAAAAAGAAAATCTGTTTGTAGCCTTATTCTTTTTCAAATATATATATATTTTCTTCTTCTTCTTTTAATGCTGACTGATTTTACTGATACAGTAAAAACCTGGCAGCTGCTTCAAAGAGACTGGAGTCTGAGGTGAAAAATGAGTTCTCATCGGGTAAAAAACGAGCCTCTGGTTTCTGAAACAGCTGGGAGCGATGTGAGGTGCTGTGAAATTGCCTTCACCACAGTGGTTGTGCAATGCTCTCGGCTGGTAAAGAGAAGGTTGAAAGAGAGCAGTGAGATGGATTCCTGGGTATATACGTGAAGATGTTGATGCATAAGATGAGACATAGGAAAGCAGGAAAATGGTAGGAAAATTGAGCTATCCAAAAAGCTACTCAAAGATGAAGGTTTTTGGGTCTCCCTGCTTTGTAGTACTTCTACACTAGATTGATTGATTTCAGTTAATAAACAGCTAATTAATCCCAGGAGGGGAAAAAAAAGGGAAGAAATTAATCTATATTATATATCTGCAATTTGACATTTCAAGATTTTTGACTAGAAAGCAGTGTTTACCTCTTGTTCTGCCTTTAAAGAGGGCTAAACTTGTACTGCCTCGTTAACCTGACCAATATCAAACTCAAGGCATAAAGGTTTGCATAGCTCAGGAGTGAACAACAATGAAAGAAAATTCCTATTAGCTTCCTGTGGCATCCTTTTTAGCTGAAATACCCTTGTGCAGTGCCAAGGCATCTGTGAGGACAAGGCAAACAGCCATGAATATTCTGGGGTACAGACGTCTGATTTTCCCTTTTTCATCGTGAAAAAATTTCATCTTTTCTCCACCATTTTGGAGCCTGTTCCTGTTTCTGGACATCTGGGCTGCAGAGGGGGAGCTGGGGAAGGAGGGATGGAAGACTCCTGGGAATGTCAGGGTATTGCTGCTGCAGTGCCAGGGACATAGAGGCCCATGGGACAGAGGAGGTGGCAGGTCGGACGTATTTTCACTTCAATCCATTTGGGCTGAAATTCCTGCTTAATTTCAGTTAAATGTGCTATTTTAAGAATGAGGAAAAACTGGAACAAAACAGCCAATGAGTGGCATACATGGAGTGAGGTTTTTTCCCTCTCTCTCTCCTCCTCTCCTTCTTCCCCTTCCTCATCTTTTATCTGCAGTTTACATGCTTGTATGTTGATTCTTAGGAGATGATACAATTTCATCCTCCCAAAGCAGCAATCCTCAGCCTATCATTCAGCATGAAGCCTGAAATATTATATATATATGATATTACAAGCGTGAGATAATGCAGCGTGAATTACATATTTGATTACAAATGGTAGCTAGGATTTTACCCAAGCCATTCCTGATGCACATTCCTCCCTTGGCAGTGACAGAAGCAGCTCTGAGCGAGGCAGGCAAGCCCCAAGCAGCTGCTCTGCCTTCCCTGGAGCAGCAGCTCAGCAGCCCTTCACAACCATTTGTTGCCTCAGTTTGTGGCATTTCTGTGTGCTTTCAGAGACCTCCTAAGGGGCTGCAGAGCAGAGCTCTTCCAAAATCTGGAAGGCTGAAGCTTCCAAAGTGTAACTCTAGGAGTATGAAGAAATATAATGTGGCTAGGAGAAGGCTTGGCATAAGAGATAATGTCTGTGCATGTTGCTTGTTTTGTGATGCTACCCAACATATCTAGGCTGTAATGGGTGAATTGCTGTTCTTCTGTAAAGGCTTTGGCTGCCACAGCTGATGCTTAACTGTGCAAGAATCAAAGGCAGAGCTGCAGCGCAGCCACAGTGAAATTTGCTGTCCCATCTGAAACCTTGTCAGTGCTATTAGCAGCAAATCACATGTGAAACAGCTCTATGTAACTTCTCCCAGAGCCAACATGTGTTTTTTTGCCTCTTACACAAAGACTGAGCCACTCCACTGGAGTGGTGCAGTGGGATTTGCCATAGACATAATGGGATACAGGAGTCTATCAGCCTTACTGTGAACAAAATGGTATCTTAATAGTTTTCAGTGGCAATACAACTGAATCTTACCCTGCTTTTATTAATTTGTTTAAGTGCATTTGCTTGTTTGGTGAGCCAGTTTGTGTGTTTATCTTTTAATTTCACAGAATCATGGAATGGCCTGGGTTGGAAGGGACCTTAAAGAACATCTTGTTCCAACCTTCCTGCCGTGGGCAGGGTCACCTTCCTCTACACCAGGTTGCTCAGAGCCCCATCCAATCTGGCCTTGAACATTTCCAGAGATGGGACATCCACAGCTTCTCTGGACAACCTGTTTTAGGGCCTCACCACCCTGACAGTAAAGAATTTATTCCTAATATCTCATCTAAACCTGCTCTTTTCCAGTTTGAATCCATTCCCCCTTGTCCTGTCTCTTACATGCTCTTGTAAAACATCCCTCTCCATCCTTCTTGTGGGCTCCCTTCACATACCAGAAGGCCACAACTGGGTTCAATACCTTACATGGGCCATTCACTTAAGAGCTGGACTTGAAAATCCTTGTGGGTCCCTTCCAACTCAGAATATTCCGTAATTCTGTGGATGTTTCAACTTCTGTCTGAAAATTCAGACGAGCTTAGGTGCAGCCTTTTCAGAAGCTCAGCTCCAGCCTTGTTCTGCCATCTAGTGTTTAATGTAGCCAGTTTCAGCTTCAGCAAAGCGATTTCCAAGTATATTTTTAGGGCAAAAGAAAACATGTGAAAAGAAGGTGGAAACCCACTATTTTTTAGTGTAAAAAAAAAAAAATGTAGCAAAAATGGGAGAAGACAAGTGGCATTTTTTGCATTCCACTTAGCATTGCTCTTTAGAGAGTAAAAGAACTGGTTGGCATCCAGGCTAACATTTTTCACTGGCAGAGCTGTAAAAGTTTGTATTAGTCCCACAGTTTTGGATGCTCCTTTGTTTAGATAAGGGAAAATTTATTCTAAGAGTGAATCCAGCTGTTTCCTTACAGTGTATCTACTACTATAAATAGTCACTGAACACCTTGGATAATTAGGTCTCAGAGGTTTTTTTGGTTTTTTTTTTTCCCCCCCAGACTATTTACTTTTTACTGTTTGACATTTAAATAATTAGTTGATTATATAGGCTTTTAAAACTAGAAAATAATTGGTTCTATTTTAGACCTTACAAGATGTTCTTTATCAGAGAGATTACTTGGATGACATGGAAACTTATTTAACTGGGAGTTGTAGTACAACTCAGTTTTCAATGTTAGTGGGATCCTAGTTATGCTCTGGAACAAAACATATATCAATTAAATAAATTTTGCATTGTACTTTTTTTAGAGCTTATTTTATCTTCTGGTTAGTAATGTTTCTAGTTAGGAAAGTAATTTTTATTGACATCTTCAAATGCTGCACAGACACTATTTTCCTCCAGTAAGATTTGCTTAATTGGCTGGTTGCTTTAATGTGTTGTGGTTTTTTTTTCAGTTGTTTGTGTTTTTTGAGGGACTGTTTGTTTACAAACTTGTGCTAAATTTTAACAAGTAGTGTTATGACTGAGAATAAACCCAAAATAGACATTTTCAAAAATGTAAAGTGTAACAATGAGCTCTTGAAGAGCAAGTCTGTATCATTTTAACACGTCTGAGGAAAGGGGGAAGATGGGAAGAAGGGTGCCTTCACTTTTGCAGTAATAATGTGTTTGGATATGGCAAACTGAAGGAAAGGCATTGGCCTTGCAGGGAGTCAGAATGTGATTTGTCTGGGAAAGGAAACTCTGCGGTGCCTTTCCAGGTGTCAAATGAAGGCCATTTGCAGGCTGCAAGTAAATCACATGCAAGAAATCAAGGTCAAACTTTAGACCACGGAAGTAGAATGGAAGTAGTGGAAGTAGCTGAGAGTAGTATTATCCCAGCTGTGCTGAGAGGCAAAGGAAATGATGGGAGAAAAACTAGATTTTAAAGAGATACAGAGGGAAATTCTGGGGGAGTTGGGGGCGGGGGAGGGGGAGGATACAAAGCTATAAAAATACATAATTTCAACATTTTACGCTTAATAAGGAACAGATTCCATGCTTCATTCCGCACTCACACTTCAGTGGAGTTACACTGCTTTGCAATTACTGGAAGACCTTTTCTTCATACCTAAGTACACTCATCTCCTATTTCAAAATCTAAAATTGTCCCTTCATATGCTGCAATCTTATGAAAATTTACAGATGAAATGAAAATGCATAGAATAATTCCATAAAATGCCTAAAGGCTGCATAGTTTGATGTGCATGATGGATACTCCAAGATTGTCCTGGTCTTCCTCGTCCAATTATAGTGCTATCTCTGATCAGCCTCTGGGCACTGTCCCCTAAAAGCATAAAAGAGCTGAAAGGTTATAAAGAAAACATTGTTATTACTATAGATTTTTTTATAGTTCTGACAAACATATGGATTAAAATGTCCTGTTGTCATGTTGAGCAGTACAGTATAGCACAAATCTCCAAGGAAAGGACAGACCAGGAAATTGTTCATTATATCTCTTCTGCAATACCAAGCTTTCACATTTCCTTCAGATCTGGGACCTTTCTAGTCTTTGTGGTAATTTAAAGAGTTAGGGACATAAAGAAAATTTGACTGTCCTTCCCTTTCAAAAGGAAAAAAAAAAAAACAACAACAACAAAAAAAATCCACAAACAAACAAAAAACAACAACAAAAAGGACACCATTAGAAGGTAGTGAAGTTCTTCCCAACATTTCTCAGCACCTTTAAAATGTCGATAACGAGACTTGATTTTGTCTCCTGTTTAGAAGAGAGGCAGGAAAATCATGTTTGCCTGCTTCTCTTTGTATTCTTTAACATTTCTAATGCTAAGTTCCTGTTTTACACACTTTTTTTGTCCAAGCATACCACAAGTTTCCGTATTTCTTCTCCTTTGGTACGTGGAATGTTTATTCTCAAAGAGCTTCAGCTACAGGCCCAACAGCCAATAGAGAATGCAGAAGTGCAGTATTTCACCTCTGAAATGTAATCCCCAGATTTTCCACAGGGTTTTGTGTTTCTTTTTTTTTTTTTTTTTCTGCTCTCTGGAAAATATGATCCTGTCTGCTGCTATTTATATGTTATATACTTATGAAGTAAAAAAAAAATAAAAATGCTGCTTTGTTTTGCTTTCAGTCAGATATGGCTCATAACCTTAATAACCAGCTTTATGTTTGTAGAACGGGGCCTTTGCTCCTTTTTGCACCTTCAAATGTGAAATTTATTTGTGCTATAAAGCATTCCATGTTCAATCTTTTTCTCTTTATTTTCTGGTATGAAGCAACTTACGACCAATAGAAAAAATCTACTACATAAAAACCAGGGAGAGAGTGCTCATTTTTGGTGCGTTTGCAGGTTATCTAAGAAAATTGCCTACTGCTGGTAGAGGAAGCCCTTATCCTGTAAACCAGGTCTTTGTGAACTTATTCTTGCAACCATTAAAGTCAATGGATTTTACTGTAGTTCAGACATTAAAAACTATCCCATGCAGTCTGAATTTTGTAACACTCAGCTCCCAGTCTTGTCTTTATTCCTTTCACAATAATTTCTCAGCATCCAGTCATATCCATATTCTTCCCTATTCAGATAAAAGGATTATTTGGGGTTTTTAAGTCAAAATTCAGAACTGTTAAGTATCTGTACATTATTTATGCAGAAGTAAAAACTCTGATGGATAAGTATGTTCAACTGTGTATTGAGATGGCACAGCACAGGTCTGATATTTTTTCTAGTAGTCTGGAAACAATTTTTAAATTTAATGTGGAAATTTGCATCTCAAAAAGAAGAGGCAGTCTGTTTGCCATGCAGTAATCTCAAATCCTTTTTGGTTACACATATGCATCCCCTATTGCTTTGTCATTTTGAATCAAAATTTTTAACTTATGTATCCTGAGAGTTGTCCACATTCATGCAAAAATTGAAAAATGATTGCATAACTTCAACTAATGAAGAAGAGGAAAAAGACACTGAAAAACCCCAAATTTTTTCAATTGCCTTCTTACAAAAGGCTTAAAGATGTTTTTATATCCATTTTAATAACACTAAAATAACAGACTTTCATGCTCCTGTCCAGAAAAGGGGAATATTTTCACTATGAGAGAGAGCAAGTGCCCCTCGTTAAGAGTGCACTTTCTTTGGCATTGTGGACTTCAGCAAAACACGTGTTTAAGCAAACATACAGTCCATATTTTGCAGAAAACTTTAAGCAAATAGGATGTAACTCTAAAGGGGTACAAGGTAAAAGAAGGGAGGGAATATTATACCTTCAGCTCAGAACAACAGAGTAGTTTGTAACGAAGGAGCAGACAAAAAGGAGCTATGCCAACAGGTAAAGCTTACCTGGCCCAGATTTCTTTCTCCCTCCTCACCCTACATGTGTCTTCAAGTGACTGCAGATGAGGAAGCATGTTGACTTTTTTTTTTTTTTGCATCTTTTCTCTGTCCTTATTGTCCCTTTAGTGCCTCCTGGAACAGGTGACAATTTGAATTTGACCATTCATTTTCTGTGCTATACCAGCCTTTCTCCAACCATTCCCAGGACAATTAGAGAACAGTACAAAACCTGCAAAGTCATCAGCTTGTGTTAGTTGACTCCCTCAAAATGAACAACTTATTTACTGCTATGAACTGAGTTACCTCTTATCTCTAGTAACACACATATCTATTTTTTCTTAAATGTTTGCACCTCAAGATATGCTAATAGTCATGTAGGGAGAGGAAAGCAGCAGGTTGTCCATGCTTATTTGTCATGGGAATGAACATGAAAGGGATGAGGGGGAGGGCTGCCCAAGAATAAAGAGCAGACAACCACACCAGGAGTGGGTGTGGTGGGAAGGAAAATGAGAAGGGGAAATAAAAGAAAATAAGGCATAATTAATTTTTTTTCTATTTCTTGTATAGAAATGGCTCATTAAGAAGGTAAAGGACAAGGCACCAGGAAAGACTGCTAAGAAATTTATTTCAGTTCCTTACCCTGTTCTAGTCAATAGTAATTAAAGAGCCTGATTTTCTCCCAGACTGTTAGTTTTAAAAAAAACTGTAAGTTCAAAGTGCAAATAAGTTTATTGGTTTTCAATCCTTGAAGTGATTTCATCACCGTATTCCAAGCATAATTGAGATGTACAATTTTACCTTGCATTGTGTATGCACATATATCTACGTATGTAGATATTTTGTATATACATATATATATACCAAGGGTATGTAACCAATTGGGCCGTAGCTGTGCAGGAATTCCTGCTGACACATTCACAAGCTCAGATGTCTTTTGGTTGATTCAAAACACTAAAATATAATATTCATTGAAAGTTACAGTTACAAAACGGTAAATGGTAAATAAACATAGCTCTGACTGCATTGTTTGGCCATTGGTAAGAATGTATTTTTAAAATCAATTTGCCATAATTGGATTCTGTTTTGCATTTTCCCATGTGGGCAAGAAAATCCAATTAGATCTATTTTATTTCCAGAATGAAACAAATACATTTATGTATTTGACCCTCCAAGGTGTCAACAATGCATCTACTCAGCATTCAATCTCTATAAACAGCATTACTCTATAAACAGTTAAAGTTTCTTAATTTATAACATCAATGTTATTGGTATCTTTTTCAATTGTCAGAAACATTTGTGATGTTAATTAAGAAAAACCTTTTTGACAAAATATGCAGCTTACAGACATTCCCACTAAGAGATGCACTTTCTTTTAAAAGCCTGCAATTAGCTAAATAATGAAAAGTCTTGCAGCTTGTTTTCCTAGGAATGCTATTGCCTTCATCAATAAGTACCTGAAGAAAAAGCGTGTTCGTCTTGATAGAAACAAGGGTGTACTCCTGCATTTTCTGAAATACTAGATCAGCAGATGCATGAATCAGTCAGTAAAGCTAACAAATATATCTTGCACTGCTTAAATATCTGAGTTTGTTTGCTGATATTTCATTTGGTGTTATTTGTTTTCTGAAACTCTTCTGCTGTCAACAGGCATTTCACAGATGAGTGGTCACAAATGAGATTTTGATGTTCAACCCTACCACTGCTGCAGACATTACATATTCTGTGGGAAGGTCAGGTTGCTGTTGATTTGCAGTACCTACTTGGACATGTAGCATACAGAATGTTTCTTTTTCTTCTGCTTGGGGGGGTTCTTCATGCTCCTCTCACCTGGCTGTTGTTGCCTAAAGGACTCATTTTGTTTTTAGTGAATTGAGGTGAAATGTATTTTAAGATGCTTTATTGAAGTACTGGGGCTCTGGTCAAATACAACAAAAATAAGGTGGTTCTGTGAAGTTGTCTCTTCTCACAGTGTCTTTGTGGGTGGGTCCTTGCATGTGGTCTTGGTTCCAGTTCCGTTGGCAGCTCTGACTGGGATCCAGCTCCCACAGTCTCCCAAAAGCTGTTCCCTGCTGCCCAGCTCTCTTGGCTCTGCTACCAGGTGGTAACCACTCGTTTATGACTCACTTGGAATTTCCATCCTTGAACTGGAACTAGTTCTTCGTTAAAGGTTCTAGACCTATTTTTAGGAAGAAAAAAAAGAATGAATCGGAATATGTTTCAGCTAAGACAGGTGATTAATGGCAGAAATTTGAAATTTCACAAAAGAGTGTTTTAGAATACTATGTATTCCTTTGGAATCTGCATCCCACTGGCTTTTAGTACCTACACGTTGCTCAGGAACTCCTGAGGGGAAAGCTCATTGAAGTGTACAGTTCTCTCATGAGGAGGAGCAGACAGGCATCTCCTCTCTGGTGACCAGTGAGAGGACCCAAGGGAATGCCATGAAGATGGCAGGGAAGGCTTAGGTAGGATAATAGAAAAAGGTTCTTCACCCAGAGGGTGGTTGGGCACTGGAACAGACTGCCCAGGGAAGTGGTCACAGCACCACGCCTTCCTGAGTTCAGGAAGCATTTGGACAATGCTCTCAGGCACAGGGTATGATTCTTGGGGGGCCAGGAGCTGTTGGTCCTCGTATGTCCCTTCCAACTCATGATATTCTTTGATTCTATGAACACGTAATTTAGAATAATCCAGATATTTTGGTCACATCTTGACTATGGCTGGTACAGTTTTAGAAAAAAAAAAAAGCAGAAACTTGAAGTGTTGTCCCAGTTCCTACCAGCTGCTGTGCCACCCCAGAGGGCTTCCTGCCAGCTGAATCTAGGCAGGCACAGGCAGTGATCTGGCATCCTCTGAACACAGATGCAACATTCCCCTGTTCCAAAGGCAAGGGGAGGTGTGGAGTGTGAATAGGAAATACTTCCTACTGATTTTGTGCCACTCATAAACAAGTAATATACATAAAAAAGAAGAAGAAGAAGATATAAAAATGTGTTAGCATCTAGGTCAGTTCTTCTTGTTTCCTTGTTGATATGGCAGAAATGCTCTTGGAGATCATAGAAAAAGAATTTATTTATAAACCAATGCAAGAGAAGAGTACAGACATCAAAATGAGATCTAGAGAAATCCCCAGGCAAACTGAAGGAAAATGTTTGTATCTCTTCTTTATGAAGTTGTTTCTAAAATACTCTGCTGGAACAAACCGTTTATTTTAAATGTTTCTTTGAGCTGTAACTTCTGGGATGGAAAATTTCATTGCAAATTAAGCCCCAAAAAATCTGGAGTAAACCCAGTCGTATTTTTTACCCTGACTTACTGCTGGTTTACTGTACCAGCAAGTGGGTTTTTTGGCTGACCCTTCCTTCCCCTCCCACTTTTCTCTTATGCAGATGGCACTGATGGAAAGCTCCCTTCTCTTATCCATGCTGCTGATTGTCATCAACTGATTGTCACCACAGGCTGGAGCCCTGTGGTGGGTGGAGGGAATGGTAATATACAGGCAGCTGGAAATAGGTTTTTTGCTTGATTTACTTCCTTATTTCACAGTCAATTTTTGTGCTTTGCTGACTATTTTGGATGGTTTTGCACATTCCAACATCTCTAGATGGTCACAGCAATTCACATCTGACAGCTTTGTCTTGTGTAATTCACTCCTTCCACAAGTTTGCTACAAATTGCATAGGTGACTCATCAGAGTGATTAAAGCATCTCTTAAAGAACACTATTGATTTAAAGCATTTAGGGATTTGGCTCACCCTTTAAAATCCATCAGTCTTAAAACAAAGGATAGAGGTCTTTAAATAGAGTCATGATGCTCGATACATTTCTTTTGAAAATGATGATGGAGAATGTAAAGCAGGAATTGGGGAGGTTGCCAAATCCAATTGGGAAAAACACTGTGGGGAGAAGGGAAGGATATTAAAAGGCAGGGAGGGAGGCAGAGCAAAAGCCATAAATTTTTCATCATGAGGGATCATTCTAGCAGAGCTGACTCAGGGCTTCTCAACAATGTAGGCAAAAATAAATCTTCCTCTCCCAGCTGCTGTGGCGAAGAGCTTTGACAGAGTGCTGGCTGAAGAGCAAAGAGAAAATTTCTAGCTTTATGCTGGTCATGCTAATAGCCATTAGGTGAGCAAAAGTGATAAGGCTAGCACTCTGTCCTGTGGGTGGAAAATTGAAAATGAGAGATGCATCCTGCCAGCAGTGTCTGCTACTGCCACTGGCCCTAACCTCCCCTTTGACCATGAGCTGGACTGGTTTTCCAGGGCTGTGGCATAGGCTAAGAACTCAGCAGATCAGTGTCTGTCCTTTCCAAGGAGTGGGAGGGTTAGCCTGGACAAGTTTTTCCTATTCCTTTCAATGATGTCTTGATATGAGTTAATAAAGTAGGTACTTTATGTAAGTAATTTTGTCAGTATAAAATTTGCATTCTGAGGCCTATGTAAATAACTGTCAAATGGTGGTGAATCCTGCTGTATTCTGCCCAGGACCTTTTCTTTATCATGTTGTTCATGTACCTCTTAAGAGGTGTGATAGGGTTACCTCAAGCTGTGACCGTGGCCCATCACATTCCCTGGAGGTGTAGGAGTCAAAGGGGCAAAACTGAAGAGCAGAAAATACAGAAACTGCAGATAGCTGTAAGAAATTCCAGAGAAGTTATAAATCCTATGAATAAAAAGGTGTAACCTCCATTTCTTACTGGGCTTTGGGTTCATTTTAATCCTTGGCTCTTGCTGCAGGCTAATGCTCTAATTCAGAATCTACTGATTTTAATGACTTTGTGGAGATTTTGGGTCAAAGCTGATGATATCCCTTCTCCTAATTGTATTCTGAATCATGTTTGTTTTAAAACCATTATTCTCATAGTTCAGTTTTAGAACAGAAAGAGAATGAAATGCTTTAATATGTTGTAATAACTCCTTCATAAAGACCTTGTGTTAAGACACAATTAAAATAGCATTCAATATAACAAAATGTATTAGGTGTTACTCTGCCAAGATATTACTGCAAAGATGAGCTCTGTGTTAACAGACTAACAAACAAAAAAAAGAGATCTGAAATTTTTACATTGATTTTTAGTTGTAAAGTTGCTATATGTGCACATCCACTGTGAAGCAAAGTCAGCAGCAGACTGAGGTACTACATAAATTTTATAGTAGCTGGAAAACAAAAAAGAAGGCACTAGGACTAATGTGGTGGCCTCTCACCCCCTCTTACCATCCAAGAGGTGTGTTAAATAAAGTAATTTTATTTGAGTTCTGGATATCAAACCCAAAAATTTATCCACAAGAAAAGACTGTACATTTTGAGCGTTAATTGTTGGGTTGTTGTATCTTTGGCTATAATAGCATTGTATATGAGGAAGCTAGATTAAAAAAAACATCCTGGGGAACAGTCCTGCATTTAATTTGTTCTTTTTAAAGTGTGATAACTCGATAACTCTTGAAGGTAAAATATTTTAAAGCATAATGATTTCTGGAGAGGAAAGAAAAAAAAAAAAAAAGGAAAAGCTATTTTAGAAGCTTTTTGAGACTTTCAGCCTTTGGAAGGTCTCTTGAACACAAAGCTTTTTCCACCTACCCTTGTAGAGGAATACGGCTGCTAATCTAAATTTATCAGGATATGAAACACTGACCATGACCCATGAAACGTTTTATCCAACTGAAAGTCCTTTGTATACCAAGAATGACTTTCATTTTTTCCTCTAAGGAAATGTTTTCAGACTCTTTTTAATAGTCCTTGGGCTGAGTAGTGTGTTGGTAAAAGGGACTTGCAAATAACAACTTGTGTTTCTGCGTTAGTCAGTGTCAGATAGAAACCAAAAAGCACTTGTGTTTGCCTTGTTTGAAAACCTGATTTTCAGAATATGGAAGATGCTGAGGACATGTTTTAAGAGCAAATATATATTTGACACAGTCATCCCTGCATTGCTTATTCAATTACTACCACAGTTATCAGTGAAAATTCACCAGGCCACACTGGAGTTACTTTTGTACTAAGTTGCACTGGTGAAAATCAAAACTTCTATGACTGTCATCTTTTATTCGTGATTACAACAACCTTAATCTTGACCACTGACTTGTTAAACATGATCTTAGAATCCCTTCTTTTTTCTTTTCCCTTCAAGTGCAGATAATCTTTCTAAGATTTATCCTTTTCTTCTCATATAACTCATGAATTTATGATGCTTATGTATGGCAGTCTTTGGCATTTTTCACCTAAAGCTGTGAGGAAATCAGGGAGATGGCAGGGATACTGGAGTTTAGGATCCTCTCCCCACAATGACTGCAGGATTGGATATTGCCTACATTTTTTTCCCTGGAGCATCTCACACCAAACATCTTCACACCAAAATTTCTGCATCTACAGCTCTTTAATTCTCCTCTGCAGAAATAACCTGAAGACTGGGCAGCCCCACTGTGAAGTTCTAACTGCACTAACATTGTAAAAACTTTGACTGAAGAAGCCAGCAAGGCTGGGTCAATACCCAAACTGCTAACACTGTTTGGGCTGTGTCTGGATTGCACAGATGCCAGAAGTTATTTTAGAGACTCTACTTAGATCTCTCTGTGTGTGTATCTGTGTATATGTTGTGTGTGAAGGAGTGGCATTCAAATTTCTCTGGGTTCTTTTCATGGATAAAACATATTTGGTGCACTGATGATTTTCTGCTCTGCATGAATCATTTGTCAGAATCAACAGAAATATCAAGCACCTTGTTAGTGCCTTCATGGCTCTGGTAAATAGTACCTTTCCTAGATGATATACCAGATAGAGAAGATGAAGATGTAATTGGCTAGGCAAGAAACTAGAAGAAACTATATTTTGGTGTTGGAAAATGAGAACAGTTGCCACGTGGATGTCACTAGAGTTACTGGTGCTGTATTTATGTCTGCTTTTGAGCAGGAATATAAAGGCAGCCACCTTAATGTATTGCTTTCATTTATGCTCAGATTGGATCTCATGGTAATTGCTGCTAAAGTCTCTCGATCCATAACTTTCTGGTGTGGAGATCAGTTCTGCTACATAATGCTGCTTTATGAATAAAGTCACAGGAGCTCATCAGGGCAGGGCTGTGTCAGTGCTGCTGTTCCCTGTGAGCACGTGAGCCTAATGCTTCGTGATGCACGTCGGTGCTTTGGGGTTTAAAGCCGGGGCCTTACTGACCTTAAACCACTAAAGCCTCAATTTAGCTGGGTCATCTAACCCTGGTATTGCTTCACATCTCAGTCAAGTCAAAGTAAAATGGCACTGTTGGCAAAAGCAATGGTTGTGTTCTCCCCAGTGCTCTCTGCCAGGCATCCTTTCTGCTTCCCTTGAGCCAGCCTTAATGTTTGTGAAGCTGCACCATCAGACAACTCCAAGAATTGATCAGACCAGCCTAGATAAATAAAACCTAAAAAAAAAAAAAAAAAAGCATTTCAAATCAGCCCTCATAAGCCCTGTGAAATGCTTTTGTGTCTATATTAATATTACTAAGATTATATTTTGTTACATATTTAATGACAGAGAAGCCATAGTGCATTAAAAATTGCTGAAGCTCTTTTCCTTTAACATAGGTCTGTGAAGCAAGGGTCACTCAAGGAATTTACATTTAATAATCATGTTTAAGGATGTATTAGAAGGCATAGAATATATGTACACAAACACAAGCCTACACATTTCAATACTAAAAAAGCACAGAAGCAGATTTAAGGGATGTCTTAGATGAAATTCCGAGGTAAAAGTCCAAGAAATACAGGACTCTTCTTAAAAAATTGGGCTAGAAGAAATATAGAATAATCATTTGAGGATGCTAACAAGTGGTTTAGGGCCATTTCAGTCAACATAGCTCATTCATCATTGTTTTTCTAGAGCAGGCAGGACCTGAAGCCAAAAACTGCAGGTGGGAAAAAAAGAGAGAGTTGCTAGAAAAAAAACAAACAAACAACAAAACAAAGCTTGAAAACTTCCATTCATCCAAATATTTATCAATGACACTCTGGCTGTTATTCACAGTCTCCATAAAGGATCCCATATGTCAAAAGAATTCAAACATCCTGTAAATTTACTTTTTATTTTTGGGTGAGACAATCCAGGGATACCAAAGTTAAACTTTGAAGCTCCCTACCTCCTGGATTGATTTCATCCAAGCAAATGAAGTAAAATGTTTAGTTTGTGCCAGCACTAGGAAAAGGGTCATGGGACAGGGTGAGGAGAAATGTGTTAGCTAATCACAACCTCCCTTCACCCCCTTTTTCTAAACTAAATAAAACCTCAGTGGATGAAGGATAAAGCAATCACACCAAATCCATCAGATCCTGTGGACACAGCAGTGACACCTTGCTGTCAGTGGTATCAGAGACCTCTGATAACATTAACATGGACACCTGACCTTTGTCCACAGCTGATGGAAATCTTTGATCAAGGGTACAAGTGTTGTACTAAACTGACTCACTTCTGAAATCAAACTGAAACGGCAAGAAAAACCCCAAAACCCAAACAACAAAAGCAACCACTTAGAGATGTCCAAAATTGCCCTAAATACAATGCCATGTAAATTTGTTATATATAACTTGCCTTCTGTTAGGAGACATTCTAAAGGAATTAAAATATTCTTATTTTTATATGAGCAGATTTTCACAGGGAAAATTCAGGTACTGTTCAATTTTAACTCTTTTGAAATATCCTGACACTGTGTTAAACTGACTTTCAAGTCCTTTATTCTTCTCTTTAGCTTCATTAAAATCTACTTTCTACTTTTCTGATTTTTTTAAAATGTTTAATTCAGGCTTAATTTTAATCTTGGTTGATAAGGAAAATACGTATTATATAGATTGAAAAAATAGGAATAAATGTATTGTTCTTTGATATTACTTTACTCTGCATGTAAAAGAATGTGAGTCATTTGATAGTGAAATATGAAGCATCCAAGGGATACTATTTGTGTTATATCTAATACAGGTAGTAGCAATCATAGGTGAGGTAAGCCTAGGTTTTTCAATAACAAACAGATAAAAAATCTAAAATATAAATTCAATTGTTTAGCAAAAATTTTAACTTTGACAAAGATCTAAAATTGCATATGATATTTATTTCCTTATTTTCCAAATGAAACATTGACTAATATTCTTAGGCAGTGCAATTTACAGTGCATGAGCCTGATTTACTAGAGTTAATTACCTAGGTTTGCTTGTCAAGTGTAGCCATTTACAGAATATACTCAGTTTTATCATGATAAACTACTTACACCATGAAATTAATAAATCATTACATTCCAGGCATTAAAATATCACTGCAAAATCATAACAATAAATTCAAAGGATCTTGTACTTTATCACGGGTTCCACAAGAGGGCAACATGTACCAGGCATTTAACTACAAAGGCATTATTAAAATCCTTTCATTAGCCAACAGACTTGGATGAAGTTGACTGATATTTTATTTAGTATTCTTCTGTATGAATTTGTACTGTTATCTAAACCTTGCACATTGATAGGTGTTAACAGAAACCAATCCGATTTGGTGTGGTACTGAACATGGGCGTTGTTATGTGTACTTATAATTAATTACAATTAAGGCTTAATATGCAATTCATTTATCACTTGGACTGTCTTAACACAAGCATTCTGGTATTGGGAATGCCTTCATGGCTAAAGGGAGCGTGCAGTGTTAGAATTGTTGGAGTAGATTAATGACAACACTGGGAGGTTTCTTGGAGGAAAAAAACACCCAACAACACCATGTTATGCAACTAAAAGATAGAACCTTGCAGAACATGTAAAAAAAAACCCCAAACTGTAAAGGTGGAAGTGCACTTTTTGTCTGAAGAGCCCTTTTGCATTCACTCAGTGTGTCAGGGGCCTGCATTTCTTACACACACTGGATAGGACTTTTCTCTGCAAGTAATCACAGTGACTTATAATAGAATAAGGGTGCTCCAACCTAATAACCTAATCCAAAACTATTAAATCAGTCCAGCAAGACACTGACATCTGATCAATGGCATTGGCATAAAACTCAGTGTCTCTTAGGTTTCTTCAGACTCTCAAAGCTCATGTCTAAAGGGTGAGTGTTTTTAATTCTCTCCCTACAATGAATGAGCAAGTTAAGCTTCTCGATTTTTTGTGCAAATATTTTTACACAGTCTAACTTCTGATTTAGAGGAATTGATACACTGATATTTCAGTGCCAAAACTGGTAGTGTTATTGTTACACATTACAGTCATAAAAAGTGACCAACACAGCAGGATGCTCAAACTCTGGAAAATAATTTCTTTAAGGTATTTGAAAGGCTTCATTTTCCACAGACTTGTCTCTGCAGCCTGACTGAATGATGGTGAAAGATATCTTGTAACTTAGAATGTCTGACACTTTGCATCAGTACTTAATAACAGAGATTATAGCCATTATTGCCTTCACAGAGCACTCAAGCTGAGTGCTTCCTTCTTATAGTAGTCTCACTGAAATGGGCAAAAATTTGCTGGAAAAATTAATTCCACTTATCCAAAGTCTCCAGAAACAGCAGACAATACTGCTTTTTATGTTTTATTTTGTTTTGAGTAGTGTTTAGTAGAAAAAAAAAATAGACTGTGTTCCATTCAATATAGGAACTCACAGCTTTAAGTCAGTCGTGATAAAAAATCAAATGTATGTGAATACCCTCAGAGTATAGGAGATACAGAGCATACCCAAGCAAACCCACATATATTAAAAATACAGTCACAGAAGTTATTTATATATGAATTAACTTGTGATGAGCTCTCTGCTGTCACAAATGATTGACTCCTGAAACCCAAGCCAGATAAAGGCTGGAAGGTTTATCTCTCAGCTACACAGCCCTGACTGCAATGTAGACATGACTGGCTCTAGCCTACCTATTTTGCTGTATTTATCATGGTTGTCTAAGAGTCTCGATGTAATCTTTTCTAGTTTTCTGTATGTGTTATTTTTGGTTTGTTTTCTCCTGAAGCAGTGTGGATCAGAGACATTAGAGGTTGCCTCAAGTAGCCCACACCTGCTTTTGCAGACTAAGCAACTGCCCGGGTGTTGAAACTGTGTTCTGAGCAAAAGCAAGTGTTCTTCTGTCCTTAGGTCTTCCAGATGCACCTCAGGTGAATAAAAGACTCCTCTGCTTTCATGTTCTTTCCCATGTGGACACATTCTTAATGCTGTTGCTTATCCCAAAGTGTACTTTGTCTAATGAGAATGAGAATATAGTCACCAGAATTCAAAATAGTCCTCTGAGTCCAGCTCCCTTTCCTTGGTATCATAGCCATTTTTAACTTCTGTTTCTTTGATAATTGTCCTTTGTGCAGTGATGGATTAAGCGTAAAGGAGCTTTATTTGTGTTTTCTCACTAAGAAGTTTTTCCAGATTCAAAAGTTGTCCTCTGTTTCTAATAAAAACAAGATTTGTTTCCAAGCATCTTACCACTGATAACCTGGATCAGCTCTAAAAAATTTTCTAACACCACATTTGAAGCTGGATGATATGGAAAAACTTTATTAAACTTGTTCTATTCATACTTAGGAAGTTTTTGGAGTCAGTACTAGTATAATTTGAACCACCAATAGAGAAAGTGTTTCTTTTAGTCCCTGTGAGAGGAAGTTTTGTCTCCTTTTTCCACATGTAGTTCTTTATATTTGAAGTGCCATCTTGAATAAGCATGGGCTGAAACTAAAAACCCTCTCCCTTTGTTTGACCCTGCAAAAGCTACACATCCAGAAAGCTGCTGGTCTTCCTGGGTGAACAATGTCTGCTGATATCACTGATGCCACTGTTTATTCCTCACTGATAGGCTGTCACAATATGTAGTTCATGGAGATATATCTTGTAGTAATTTCCTGGATGTATTTCATACCCTGCTGGAGTATTTATTTCGTTCTGGGGAGGAGGGGATGTGGGCAGAGTGGAGCACTGCTCCTGTGTCCTGCAGTGTGGATGCAGCTCTCAGTGCATCACTCTAAGCCTTTCAAGGTTATGAATAGCCTGCAATATATATTGCTGCACTAGGAAAAGATATGATCCTTTTATTTTTCTTATCTGGGAAACCTTTCCTGATGGCAGGTCAAGGGTGTCCCAAGAGTAATGCAATCTCCCCTGGAAATTTCAAAGAACACGATGATTATCTGCAACTGACTGAGGACATCTGTGGTGGCATCCTGACACCCTACCTAATTGATTATCCCAGATTTGCACAGCCACATTCAAACCCAGGGCCCCAGCTGAACAGATGCCATGGCTAACACCCCCTCACATTTCATCAAAAAGTTCCACAAGTGGTTTGTTGTCTGTCAGAGAGGAGGCTGTGTAGGGACACTGATTGTACTTTACAGGCTTTTTCTTTCTGTAGTTGGGAAAATCCTTATAGACCTTAAGTCAGTAACCTGGGGGCATAACTAACTGTTTTTTAGGAATACCCGTGGCAAAACTGTCCTTACCCCTGGCTATGAGGTAACAATTTTAAGATGCAACTTTGTCCTGTAACTAAAAAGTGTCGTGGGTTCTGAGAGCAGTGCCTGGAAAGGTCCCTCGGTTGTTCCCCCAGGGACTTTATTTCTTTAGTTCTCTGAAAGAAACAAAGCATTCAGTTAAACCTTATACTGCACGATGATATCTGTATTTTTCAGTGGGATGGTCACTTTGACCTTGACCCCACTGTAGGAATAATTCTCCCTTCTAGTCTCTGCAGTTGACCACGTGCTTTGATTTTATATGAACAGTTTAAGCAAATTGTCATAGCCTCTAGTCAGTCCAGTCCCCCTCTATTGCTGACAGGTGTTTATCATCACTTCTGCCAGTAGTGAAAATGCTATCAGTCCTTAATGTAACATATGGAATGCTTTTCAATGTATTTTCTGCAGCAATCTATCTAGCAGATGAAAATTAAGTGTGAGCCTATATTACAGTACATCTCTGAAGTTTGCTCTTACATAACTGGGAAGTCCATTGTAATAAATCTTCTGTCTTTAATTTCAGTAGCAGGTTGTGTTTTATGGAAAGGAATAGCACTTAATCAGTTGTAAGTTTATGATTCTGGCAGATACAGATCACGTAGTTATGAACATTACAGAAAATATCTGCTAAAAGAAAATGAAGAACATGAAGTGAAAAATTGCAACTGTTCTTCCCCAACTTACGTAACTCACGTTGAATTTTGGTGACTAAACAAAGGACTGAACTACTTTTTGGCTTGTCTTAATATCAGGTTCTTGATATGAAGCTTGTCTGTAACACCTTTCAGGGTGCTTTCTGTGAAAATGATCTGGTGGATATCCACAGCACAGCAGTTCTTATTTTATACTTCACTGCAGGCTAAACTGAGTTTTACAGCTGCTTAATGTACTCTGACTTTCTGTCCTGTTTATCAGAATTAGGATTTCTTTCAGGTGATACAAAGCCCACCATCTGGTTGAAGTCTGTGGTTAAAGTGGGGTTTTGTGGATTATTTCTGTATTTGCAGTCAGGTCACTGCAGTGCAGATATGTTCATTGATCACAGCTACTGAGCTCTCTGTGCTTGTTTCCATCTGTAGACTGACTGTATCATTATTTGGCAAAATCTGTCCCACTCACTCCATTTCAGTAATGGTTAAGAGCTAAAATGAATAGAAGTTTAAGATTTTTTAAGTCTGCCCCCTTTGGCTGTTTGATAGGTAATAGCCTTAGGTTGACCTGCTTTAAAATCAGAAAGTAGTGCATAGAAATATCTTCAATAGCAAAAGAAGCCTCTTAGAACTTGCTTAACATTTCACTGCGATGGAAGTATCTGTTCCATCTAAGTTTTCTGCTTTGGAGCAGATTAAGTTCTAGTTTGGCAGACATGATCTTGGATTTTCTCCTTGCTAATACGTTAATTCGTCTTGCAGCATAAATGCTAGAGCACTTCCTGTGCTGAGCAATGCTCAGTTAATGGTTTAGTTCCACACATTTATTTCGGTTTAGACTTTCTCATCGATCAGGAAGTTTTTTATGTTCAGTAATTACGTTTGACATTGGTGTGTGCTGATATAAAGCAGCTCGGAGGAGCAAGAATGAAAGTTGCCTTCAGAAGATGGCCACTGGGGAGCTTCTAACCTTCCTCAGTTGCACTGCAGGAGAATGGGAAGGAAACTCCCACTTGTGAAACAGAAAATAAAAAGTTGGAGCATGACTTTGTGCTAAGCTACTTTGGAAAATGCAGAAAATGCTCTCCCGAGTGTTTTACTGTACTGTTGCTGCTTCAAAATGTCATTCAGCCAATTGCTTACATAAATAAAGTGTTGGAGGTTTTTTGCCCAGAAAACAAAAAAAATATTTTTCTGTGTTTATAGAATTAGCTAGTTGCAGCATTTCAGATTACAATAACTTTAGTTCAGCCTTGAGATTTTTAGAGCAGTCCTCCTCTACTTGAAGGTTCTACTTGTTGACCTTAATGCTGTGGAAACACACAGTTTAATAGCAGCCAATGTCCCTACTCCAAAATCATAAATAGGCATTGTCCCCAAACATGGGGGCACGAGCACATGTGCAAAATACAGTCTCTGGGAGTGTGAAAAAGGCTGTTTTATGTGGTCAAGGCACGTGGAGGACAGAAAAGAGGCTGTTTGATCAACATTGCTTTATCTGCCTGGTGCGAGGGTTAGGAGACAGTCATCATTATTCAGCCTCCCAAGTAAGTTCAACTCAGTGTAAATAGGCAAGATGTTATATAATATCACATAGAAATATAATGAGATCTACCAGTAACATTATAACACTGGATTTTTTTTGCCTCTTGTCTATATTGCTGTCGCAAAAAAAAGGGAACAATCACAACATTCATATCAACCCTTAAAAGTGTGAATTGTTACCTGCCTTTGCTGCCTGTTCTGAGTGGGTGGTGTTCTGGAAGGCTGAAATAATCTGCCTGTTTTGAGCCACTGTTAAGCAATTGTGGTTGTCTCAACAGTCAGAATGTAAAACCTGAAGCATCCTGCAAATGTTGGCCTTAAATTCCAAGGACGGGAGGCACTTTAGTGGCAGCCGAAATATATGTTGGCCTCTGTATTTTAAGAGAAGCTGTCTTCCCTCACCTACTGGCCAGGGAACAGGAAGAGCCATCAGCAGGGGCAGATGCTTTGTTGGGGATGAGCATGCTATGGAATTGATCATTCACATTAAGAAGGAGTTTTTCATCGGATGGGAAAGCCAGAGGATGTGTCGTAGAATCACAGAATAGTTTATGTTGGAAAAGATCTTATCATCCAGTTCCAACACACCTGCCATGGGCAGGGCCAACTTCCACTGGATCAAATTACTCAAAGCCCCATCCAACCTGACCTTGAACACTTGCAGGGGTGGGGTATCCACAGCTTCTCTGGGCAACCTCTTCCAGTTCCTCAATTCCCTCACAGTAAAGAATTTCTATCTTATATCCAATCAAAATCTTCTCTCTTTTAGTTTGAAACTATTCCCCCTCATTCTGTCACTACAAGTCCTTGTAAAAAGTCCATCTCCATCTTTCTTGTAGGCTCCCTTCAGGTGCTGGAAGGCTGCAGTTAAATCACCCCAAAACCTTCTCTTTTCCAAGCAGAACAATCCCAATTCTCTCAGCCTTTCTTTGTAGGAGAGGTGCTCCAGCCCCTTGATCATCTTGGACTGACTTGAATAGGTCAACGTCCTTCCTGTGCTGGGGACTCCAGAACTGTCTATTGATTCCACTGATATAAAATAGACATCAGATATAGTTGTTTTCTTTGAAATTACTAAATACAGGACTTGTATGTGTATAAATGTGGATATATACTTGACTTAATTTCCTTTGAATAAGGTCCTGACATCTTCCTGAATTGATAGTCTGGGTAAAATTGAGTATTTTAAGAATTTTTAAAAAATTAATACTCTCAGAATGAAAGATTTAAAACCATTTGTTCAGCTATATGTATGAAAATGAGTTTAAAAGCAAACTGTTTTAATTAACAATTGCTAACTAATAATGTCTTGAGCTTTCCTCAAACCACTGGTCAGTGGAAAAACCACTTCAGCAATATCGAACAGAGGATTATCCCAGGGTGTACTGTAAATTGCATTAAGATATCAGAAAGAGTTCACCCAAGCAGCAAAGGTTGCTGCATCCTTGACTGTAATCAGTAGAAAGGAAGTAGCAGCTAAGATTATATTTGAATTTAGTCTGTCTGAAGCAGGAAAAATCCTGTTAGTCATGCATTGATTTGGAATATTCAAGTGCAGCCTGTGTTGGTTTGCTTGAGAAGTAATCCTGATTTAAATGTTAAGCTTCTGAGGGCTAGCTTAATTTAAAGATAAACCTTGGGATTGTAGAAGGTATTTACTACAAAGAACATACGCTATATTTGAGATACTGCTCAGCAGTTTAAAGAGCCAGAGGAATTTGAAGTTCTGAAGGCCATGGGAATGCTCGAGTTCAGTAACACTTTTTTACATATTTTTTTTGTATATATGTCCCATCTCTCTTAGTGTTTCCTTATAAAGAGAAGCTCCAGTCCGTTAATTATCCTAGCAGCCCTTTGCTGGTCTCTCTCCAGTATGTCCATGTCTCTCTTGTACTGGAGAGCCCAGCACTGGACCCAGCACTCCAGGTGTGGCCTCACCAGTGCTGGGCAGAGGGGCAGATCAGCTCCCTCAGCCTGCTGGCAGCACTGCTCCTCATGCAGCCCAGCACATTTATGGCTCACGTTCACTTTGGTGTCCATCAGCATCCTCAGGTGCTTTTCTGCAAAGCTGGAAAAATAGCATATTTGTAGAAATTCTGAGCAGACTAGTAGGATGCCAGTGCATAGTGATGCAGTCTGTGATTGACTTGAAACCATTGTGTCCTTTCACCAGAAGTGAAAATCTTTGTTTTGAATGTTACTTATGCAGTTCTAAACTTTAACATACATTTCATTTATAAAAGAAAAAAATAATGATAATTTGGTTCAAAATAAGTTTAAAAGTACTTCAGATGGTGATTTGACATTTTTGGAACCAAATAAATATATTCTTTTTCTATAAAAAAAACTTACTTCACAATTTGATTCAATTAGGTTTAAGTAGAATTATATAGAAATAAAAAAATATTTAAAATTCTGTAATTAAGAAAAAATATGCTTGTTTTGATTTGTGTGAAAAAGTTCATGCCATCTGACATTTTCCTGGTGTCATTGTAAGGATAATGGAATAAAAAGTATCCCTGTTGTTCAATTTAGAAGGACAATATTCAGTGGACCATAAGAACCTAGTGAAAAATTAAAAGAATATTTAAAAAGTTGGAAGCATTCAAAGGGCCATTAAAATGGCTAAATTCTGTAACCAAACCAGAAATTTTATTTATGTCAAACAAGAACTTTTTAACTATTATTGTGGTAGTATTATTATATGTAGGAAGGATCATGCTTTACCTAAGGTTGAGCTTTAAATTTTAATACTCTAGATTTCCTTACAGATTCTGGATGGACACAGCTAAATATTTTTTTGAAAATCACCTTTTGTGATATACAAATTTCCCTTGTAATACAAAAATATAGATATATTATCTAGAAGCTTACTGCCGAGGTGACAATAATGTACTCTATCTTTTTGGATAAAAACAAATAGGCTGAAAGGAGTTAAGAATTTTTTTATTTCTGCTTATATGGTTTCATATTTCACAGTCTAGTCCAGCAGACTTAATGAAATTCAGAATGCTGACCAGATATCAGAGAGAAACCCTACTGAGACATTAAAATGAACAATAGCAAACATAAACATAAAGTCTCCTTCAGATTCCAATGACAACACACCCATCACTTTCCATTTGCTTCTGTTCTCAAGGAACCTAAGGCAAATACTACACAATAATGAAAGATATTAATTAATAGCAAGCTGACTAATTCCATTATGCTCTAAAAAATACCTTTATATGCAGTAGTTTACATCCCTCTACTTTGTCCATCTACGTTGTAGAAAAAAAAAGAAAAGAATTAGTGAAAAAGATGTAGTATACTGTAAATCTGTAATTTCATTTGATGTGTGGGAAGTTTTTGCATAGACTTGACATTTTTTGAAGGTAGGAAACTGGGCAGAAAAACAAAACATCTACTGTTAATCACAGACCATTCTATGACAGTCGAGACAATAGAATGTGTTTATTTTGAGATTAGTGGTCTTCCCAACTATAAAGACAGTTTTATGACTTATACTGTCTATGGAGCTCTTTAAAGACTCACTCCTGAATGCAGAAAATAAATAAATACGTCTTGAAGTAATTATTCAAGCTAATGCAAGAGTATTGTAGCACAAACTTGGAGATAGTGCCTTGAGCATTGCACGGTCACCAAAGTGAAAATTAGACGTAGTATTTAGCAAAATCTTGGAAGACTAAGAAGTCACAAAGTGCACACTGGAAAAGTGTGATTAGAAACATTTGTAAAGGCTTCTGTGCTATCAAAAATGAGAAAGATTTCTGTAAAATTTTTTTATTTTGTTTGTACTTTCTATTCAGCGCATCCTTTAGTCATCTCACTCCTCACCTTGTTTTCTTTGTTCTTATCCTCTGTTCTGCAGTTATTTATTAGCTCCTTTCTTCAAATGCCCTAAATCATAATCTTCTCTTACCTTTCTTTTTTCTTTTCATGTTACTGTTTTCATGTTACTGTTGAGTCTGTGGTTTGATTTATAGATTACGTGCTGAATTTTGGAGTGAGATTTCTGTTTCCACCTCCCAGATGGAAATTATAGCGGTTGCTTTGTGTAAAAGCCTGAAGACATTTACCTGAGACATCCTCTTTGCTCCCTGGCCAGAGGGGCAGTTAAAGCATCTGATGACTCTTTTAACAGGATCATGCTGGAGATGTGACAGGGCATGGGGGGAATCTGTCATGCTGATGTCAGGCACCACTTGGGTTTCATACCAACTTCTCCATTTGAAATTCCTCCTCAAGCAGCCCAAGAACATTGACCTTCCCACAGTATTATAAAGCTCTGAAGTCAGTATTGCACAGAAGGTGGGAAAACCTGAGACACTGCAGTGTAGATGTCTGTGTAGGAGAAAAGATTGCTTCTCTTTTTACCTCAAAGTACAAGGGCCGGGAAAATCTTTGGCCTGTGATACTTCCTTTCTGTTGGTCCTTTATTTTTAAAAAATGTGCTATTTATGTTCTATTAAAACATTGGTAGGAAAGCCTAGAATATGAAATAGAAGACAATTTTATTTCAGATAAGGCTGTGAAAGTAAACATGTATTTGCATTTCTCTGTATGCCAAGGCTCATTAGCTTGCTAATTTTTCTTGAGTCCGTGAATGAAGTTGAGTTGCTGCTTCATAAAGAAAAAAATTAACTCTTAAATATTTGTTTTAAGCATTAAGTAGTGCAGAAAACTTTCTCACTGCTATTCTGTGTAAAAAAAGGTCCATCCTTTAAGGGCATTTAAGGAAAGGAGAACCTATACTTGGAGAAACAATATGCTTGACATGGTTATGGAGAAAATAAAACATGAAAATGGTGTTCAGGTACAAAGTTTTCAAGCTAAGCCTCTTGTCAGATAATTGTTAAGTACATATTGATCTTTCAAGTAAGGTTTTTAAGACAGAGCAGACTACATGAGGTAAGAGTCCTAGTTAAGTGCAAAGACCTTGTTAAGGTGATGCATTCTTGGTACAGTAACTCAAATATACTTTCAGATGGAAAGCAGAAAGTATGTATAACAAAATACTCAGCTATACTATTTTACTTGTGATTTTCACTAACATGATAAATTTGTGAAAGTTCCTTTTCTCATCTTTTTTAAATTCAAGGCAATATATCTGTATTGCCTTAGATAACTGGGCTTGAACCATTTCAACTCCTGCTCCCCCTATAAACAAAACTCATGTGTCAGCCAGTCCCTATCCCATAAATGAATTTTCCTGCTGAGAGAGGCAGAATGTGAAAAAACATATGAATGGTGAAGATAATGCAGGGGTTTGGGCTGCAGTTCAGACAAGAGTCCCAAGGTAACATAATGTTGCATATACAGTTCTGCCTTACTTTTTTTCCTATCCATAAAGGGGAGGAAGAAAACTGGACTTTTGCACCAGGGAAACACGTAACACGTTAAAGGCAAAGGTTCATTCTTAGAGCCTAAAGTGAAGAATCAATTCTAATCCATAACTGCTTGTCACAAGTATCTCTTTCATGCATGAATAGTAATATTGCACTCAATGAATACACTGGTGATTGGTTTCTCCAAGATAGCTAAGTGCTATTCTTTTTTTCTGCTTTGTGATTCCTGGTCAAGATAGTACATCATGTTGCTGAAGAACACAACTGAAATATTCTAGAAATAATGGTTAATAATGGGACAAGCCTCTGAATATAAAAGAAACAGTTGCTCATATATTTACAGTCTTCTGTGTCTCTTGAGCATCTGCAGAGGTGCTGATATTATTGCACTACTTTCATTCTGAATACAGCATAAAAAGTTAATTGCCCTGACTAGTAAATGTGTTGCCTCATATTTGTAAGTTCCTTTGGCAATTCCAATATTTTTTTAGGGAGGAGTGATTTTTATCTATGGCTTGGACTGATTGCTTAAAAAGCAGGTTCTCTTGCTAAGACAAAAATAACACGGTTGAATAGTGATGCTTCTGCTGTCACAGCATTCCCTGGGACCTAAATCAGAGCGTGATAGGGGTGTGACTGGCACAGCTACCGATACCACAGTTATGAAAGGACATTTTTCAGAAATGTAGCCTGGCCTACATGTGTATTGTCATACTTCTCTATATTAAAATTGATTTTAAGTTACTGTCCTTTCTTTTATTGCAATTTTCATGGGGAAATCACGTACCAGCTGCTGATGTGCTGTTGTCTCCCGGATGCTTGGGCAGCTGAATCTAATATTATTATTTTACTGAACATATAAATTTTACCTTTGGGTTTATTTGTGTTTTGGAATGGATTTTTTTTTTCCTATATTTAAGCTTTAAATCTTGTTTGATGTGATAGCGGACAAGTGGCCTCTATTGAAACTGATGGGACTGTCCCTTTCAATTATAAAGACAAAGGAATCAATGGGACTCATTTCACACATTGAATGAGGTTGGTATTATTTAACACTACAGTGAAGGACAGTAATTGATGATAAATTACAAATGAAGTCCTATTGGATTATGCATTACTTTACTCATAGTGGTGTGAAGGATTAATTAAATTGAGTAGGAAGCTGCAAAACATGAAGTTTTCTCAACTCTACCTCATCTATGAAACCACAGGATGAGCACATAAAACATGCGTTTTGCCTTTCCTTGTTTGAGTGAAGAAAAACCAAATAATGCACTTTATATTTTTCTATACATGCATTTGGATGGACGATCAGTCTTCAATTGTTCATTTTGGCAATGGAGAGAAAAACAAACACAAAATTAGGAGAGAATTAATAAGATATATTTCAGATACGGAATTGAAAGACTACCATTATGCAAGGCAAAGGGAAGTTCTGTTAAACTATGTATCTTAATTTTTACTGTACATTATATGAAATTAGTTCATAATCCTCGTCACTGGCTGCAAGTTCTTTTGTAAGAAAAGAACTGTCAGTTCTTTTGTAAGAAAGAATTATTAAATACCGAATTCACACTGGTCCTGTAGCTTCTCCTGGTACCTCTTGCTCTATCAGATGAGCTCAGTTTCTTCAGCCAGCTGGTTGCTAAGGTCTGAAGAGACCTCGGAAGCCCACCCTGGTCTTTGGGAATGTTGATGGCAATGCCAACCAGGGCTGTTGTTCCAAGATGAGTCTGGAGTGATTCTCAAGTGAGTATTGCTGAATCTTTAGCCAAATGCTGAATTGTTTTACTCCAATGTCCTGCTCAGTTCTTGTAGGAAGATTCCCTGTTTCTGCCTCTGAGTTGGCTGCTCTGTTTCTAGATATTTTCTTTGAAATTCTAAATGGCAGAGGCTGTAGGGAATCAGCCTCATTGCTGACTGCCTATGTCATGAGGAGCTCCCATACTCCCCATGTGGACTCTACAGGTATTTTGTGATGTTCTGCCTCTTTTGCAGATAGGGAACACTAGGAATAGGATCATTTATTGCAGATTACATCTCTCCTGCAATGTGGTACAGGGTTTTTTCCTGTTGAATCTGACACAGGCTGACCAACAGAAAGGAAATGCTCTGACTAATCTAAGAATTCATTTGGACAAATTACTAGATACTCTTTTATTCTGTGAAATGCCATCTTGTGAAATGTAATGCCAGTGGGATTACCCAAGGTTTAAAAACAAAAACCCTGATCAAAACCATACACCTTTTTACATGAGGAAAGATTTGCAAGGAAGTCTGTGTTATTCTGGTAGGCATTATTTATTTCCTCTTCCCACTAGGACAAAAAATAGAAAGTTAAATATGCAACCAGAATATGTTTTCAAAGGGTAAAATTATACCTTTGACTGACATTGTGAGATATTTATAACGTTGGGAGGTAGTATTTCAAGGTTTCCTTGCAACCTGCTTTGAAGACCGTAGCTCCTTTTTTCTTTTAATATTTCTTGTGTAGTGATGACAGTACAGCAAACTGTCAGTCACAACTAGCTCATGCACATCCTGCTGTCAGTGTGAGTGTGGAGCACTGTGGAGATCTAATGGAGCAAAGGAATGGAAATCAGAAAGCAAAGTCATCCCTGTGTGACTTTGAAAAGTCACTTAGCCTTTTTAAACAGGAGCTGTCACAAGTGGACTCAACTGAACTCATTCTCCTTTCTTGTGTCCAGGAAAATATCTCTGTATGTTAATCAACACTTCCACCTCTTCCACTTTTGTTTCAAGTCTTGAAATTCCCATCAGCTCCCAGCCCACACTAATAACATCAGAATTTTAAAGGTTTTTTATTCTTCTTATTTTAAAGAAGATCTTTCAGCTCTCTTGGGGAGAGTAAGCTTCCAGAGGAATGTTTAAAAACTTCAAGAGTATGCATTTTAATATCATAATCAGGAAACAAGAAAACAAATTACAACACAAAAGCTGAACTGCACTGGTTTCTTTTTTTGGAGGCCTTGTTATTTAGGGTTATATTTTTGTGGACTAATTGTAATGAGTTATATTTATTTTGATTGACAAGCAAACATTTATTACAAAAATTGTGGAATTATTTAATAAGAAACATAGAACGAGCTTGGCTTCTGCATGTTGTAAAATAATTTTTATAACTTGGAAGTCCCTGAAAAGAAAAACCAAATTCTACTATGCCACTTAAATGAGAATAAGCTTAAAAAAGGTTAATTGCACAGTGCTGACTCCAGGCCATCTATCATCTTGTTGACATAACATTCTCTTCACTGGTGGTAACAATGATAGGGCGTACCAGAGATGACATAAATTGAATAGTCACTTTTTCATGTAGATGTATGCACTTGCAAAAATAATGCTTTGGGATTCCCAGGTTGTGACAATGTAGGAAGTTGTGATTAGAAAAAGGGGTGAGAAAAAGACTTGAAATGTTCAAGTATATTTCATTGACATGAAATGCAGAACAAATTGTATTTAATAACTGCCTTTTAAAATTATTTGTAATTAGTGAGGCATTTTGGCAGGTGCATTTTCCTTTTCATCTTTGAAATTTTACCTTAATTTTTTTGACAGATTGGTCTCATAATGATTACAAAAGAAAAGGCAAAGCACCTAGGTCATCTAATCTACAATTAACTCCGTTAATTTCCTGGAAGAGTAAAAAAAAGATTGATGTACAATATTACACAGTACCTGTTTCAACAGAATTATTTTTAAACCTAGTAGTAGAACATCAAGGCATATTTATTTTGCTTGAGGTACAACACTCTAAAATAAAAATATTATGTGATCATATGTTAGCATGTACGGTAAGGTGAAAAATCAAATCAAACTCCATGACATGCCTTTAGCCTCTGAGAATTTAGTACAAGTGAGAGACATTTATCTGCTAATTATAAAACTAAATGTGATCCAAAAAAAGAAAAGTGAATTTCCTACAGGGAAATGTTCTTCACTCTTGGGGAAATCTTCTATGATGTGTTTAACTGCAGTCAGGGTGTGTTTATAGACTCATTTCATTGTTGCAGTGGTGGGAGCAATGCAGAGAACGTTTATCCCAAATTCTGGATAACCAGCGTAATTTGGACTCCACAAATGCAAGTGCAAAATAGGTGGCATGGAGGAAAACCATCATCACGCTGAAGCTGAATCATGGCTCAGCTCTTTTTGAGTGTCACTTGCCTCTTTTCCCATATCCTTGGGAAGTACAAAGGTAAGGACATGGTCAGGGGGCCACCCCATCCATGTTCCATTCCTGATGTGCAGTTCTACTCAGGGAATGCAAACCAGCAGGCCCTTCTGATTATGCTGAAATAACTGCAGGTATTTATTACACAGAGGAAGGCACATTCTTATTTTAGCATATTCTTAAGACATTTGGAGCTTTTTAATTTAAATCCAAAGCACTGATGTAACATCCCTAACTGGAAATCTACTTTAACCAGAAGGTCCCAGAAAGCTCCAGTGGTTTAAGTTTGCCTTGATTGCAGTGTGACACCTTGCCTAACATGGGATTTATAGCAGTGAAATGCTTGGGTACCAAAGCCACGGGTATTTGTGTGGCTAATTTTGTATTGTAGAAAAGCTGTGCAGTTTGTCAGAGAGATATATCATTTCTGCTTTCAGAAGGAAACTATGTTTCAACTCTGTTTTCTGCTGAAGGCAGCATCAAAAATCCCTGCTGCTTTTGGCAAATCAGTTAAATCTACGTTGAGTGCCTCTGAAAATCCTGTTTTAGATGCTTTAGCCACAACTTAGCACTTCTGTTCAAACCCACCATTGCCAGCACCTTGTGTTCCAACTCCATTTGCAAAAGTGTTGTGTTAAACACTGTATCTTAATTTTATGCATGTGGGCTATTCATGTGTGTGATGCTGCATCGTTTTATCTTTCTAATCCTCCTGCTCTCTGCCAGAGGAACCAACAGACTCCAGTTTTTCACTGCCATGTCCTCATAAATTCTTTGTGAAAGTAACATTATAGTGTAACTCTGAGAGCTCTCTCAGCCTCTAAGATCTCTTTTAAGTTGTCATCCTGTGGATATGGGAGATTGGATCTTCTAATAGGAACAGCCAAGGCAGGCTGAAAAACTTACACTTTCCAATTATTTTCTTCATTAACCACAAACACTTTTGTCTCCACCGCAACGTTCAAACCCCAGCTCCACTTCTGTTTTTCTAAAGTATTACTTTTCTCAACTCATTTGCTTTACACCATTCATCAATCTAGTCCCTCTATTACCTTGCAAACCCAGTAAGAATCAAACTCACCCAGAAGAAATGAATAGCATCTGTTGGGAGGTATTACTTGTCACTAGAGGGAAAAAAAAAACCCAAACTGCCAACAATTCCTTATGCCATTTTTTTTTTTTTTTGGCTTACTATACAGGGAAACACCTTTAGGAAACACTAGCTATGGGCAGATATTTGGATGATAAACTAGGGAATGAAAGTAAGCTCGCTAAAAAAACCAAGACACTTCAGATTGTGTCTATTACTAAAAGAAAAGCATGCAGCTATAGCTAAGTAGCAGTTTTGTCTTCAGTTCTGAATTCCTCCTAGAGCTCCTCTAGATATCTTTGCCCCATAGAAAATCATTTCAAAAAAGGAAAAGGTAATTGTTTGTGCAAACATACATTGCCTCGAAGATTTGTGCCAAAAGTGTAGATTATTTGGCACTTATGATTTTTTTCAGTGTTCTTTTGCATGCTCCTCATCAAGGCGCAGAAACAATACTAAGCAAAAATAATAAATATTCAAAGACACAGGTGAATTTTGGACACTAAATGCCTAAAAGTATTTTGTGAATGTAAGGAATTGTTAAATTAAAATTTTTAAAATAAACATTTGTTTAATAACTCTTATAAACAATACCAGTTTACAAAAAAATTAACAAAATTTAAATGGGAAAAATCATTTTGCAAAACCTGATGTGCACCCACACACACAGGCAAGCAGCCACAGAGGAGATGAGATGCAAATGTTAAACAAAGGTGCCTCTCTACCAGTCTCTCAAGCCACCCCAACAACAGTAACAAAATCCTAGCTGAAGGTCTGCTGCTTGTTCTTTTTTCATTTACTAGGCATTGCTGAATAGGGATTATGAATTCTGACCACAAATTTCAACGTGCTTTTCTATTTTTCCTCTGCCTCCCTGTGACACATTTTTTTTATCAGTACTGGAACATATTCTAGTGAGCTTGAAGTACCTGACAGCTAACAGGCAGGTTGAATAAATTGTTGCTGTGTGCCTGGGGGTCTACATTTCCCTGACTCCTTCTCTTTTCTTTTTTCCCTGTCCTCATTCCGCTCCTCCCCTCATTTCCCTGTCCTGTCAGCTGTTACAGAATTCCATTTTTAATGCATCATGTGCGATGTGTACAAGACTCTGCATGGGCAGGGTCATCTTTGTAATCAAATTTTACTCTTCTAGTAGCACACATCACAATAGCAACAACAATATTTTAATATTCTTAGCAAGAATTTTCACGTGCACAAAATTTGGAGTTCTTGTGCTGCCTGATACTGCATTCTTTTAGTATCACATTCGCTTTAGTGTGTGTGAGTTCAGTAAACCAGGCAGTTGTGCCTTGGCTTTGTTCTGGAGTGTCCCTTTGATCCCATAATGCTTTAAGGAGTCTATTTGCCAGCAAACAGGAGTTGCCTCTCTGACTTTAAAGAATATTGTCCCTTCCCACTGCAGCATTGGCTTCTTTTTCCTACATTCCCAGAAGGATAGAGCTTAAGAACTGCATTGGTAGTGGATTATACTGACAGGCAGTAGCTCCCTGCTTCATATGTTACAGTTTTGCCAGCTTTTGATTGCTTTCTTTTTTTTCTCTTTGAGTGAATATAATGTTGTGTTTGGGTTTCTCTTTGCTGTGGTATGGTATATTCACAGCTTACAAAGATGTGGATATAGTCATTGGAAGAATTTTCAGTTTATTCCTGTTTGTCACATCAGGACCTTTCAGAATTTGCACGGTGGGTCACGTGTCTGTAACTGAGTAACTCTCTGGGAAAGATTTGGATTCTTAATAACTCAGAGTTTCTACACTTTCAGTTGAAATGGAGAGAGAGGTTGTCCATGGCACTGAATTTATTTCAAGATCAAAGGCCTTTTGTGCAGCATGGATAAATGCAGAGACTCAGAAGCTGGGCATAAACTTTTGGTCTGTACTGTCACTTGTTTGCTTTGACAGCCCAAAACCTGGGCAAGCAGCTTATGAATGTTTAAGTGGGGGTGTCTGGTTCTGATCTCCTTCCAGGCTTGATTTACCCGGTCTGGGGGAAGGAGAACACCCTCAGAGGTGTCAAGGAGCTGTCATTCCTCCTCCAGAGGTTCCTGATCCCCGAGTGCACATATGGGCATTGGGAGGTGGTAGGAGAGGCAAAGCTCAGGCCTGAATTTGGCTGATGGAAGTGCCTGACTGAAGCTGAGGAACTCTAAAAGGAGCTGTGGAATATCCCTTGTGTAGATTTAAAAACAAAAAACGTGACAGTCATATGGCAAAGTAGCTGCTCCCCTCATCTTTCTGTCCTCATGAAGCTGAATAAGCAGCTACAGACCTGCTCATGGTACACTTTGATACTGATACACTGGGCTGTGCACTGTGGCACCTGTGAGTTCACTTGAGGTGTCAGACAGCAGAGATGGATGAAGAGATGGGAAATAAACTGATAAGCTTCCCTGTGGTGACCCATCTTCCCTTCTGCTTTCTGTGGGCAGATATTAAGTGGTTCTCCACGTCCCTGAGCTATATGCTGTAATGCAATTTCTGGAGAGCACAAAGATTAATTTCAGTGCTAGTTACATTTCATAATGAACTCTTAGAAAATACAATTTTGACATTCCTGACTTCTATGATGTATCAATTCAAAAACTCATTTGTCTTGCCTGTGTGTAGTAATCTAAGAGACATCTTTTATCAACTGTGCTTTTATCACTTTACCATCGTCTTTGCCATTTTATCTTCTGTATTCTGTAAGTTATATTGAAAACAGAAATTTTCTTCCATAAGATAATTAATTAGAATATTTTCAACACTTTTATTTCCTTTTTTGAACATCAAGTCAGTTGTACAGTAGGCACTTTGTGAGGTCTGAGATTGTTTTTTCAGGACGGACCGTATCAATCCACCTGATGTTTTCACTTATAATCCACTGAGGACTCTGTGTGGGCAGATGTATGTGCTTATCCTCTATCTTGTTTCTGGAGAAATATTCTAATTATTTATTACAGAACATACACTAAAATTATTGGTAAGGGGCATTTTTATTTACGTATCTGCAACTTTTGCTGTAAGAATTAGTCCATTTAAGACTTGCATCTTGATAGCTTCATGGACAAGGGTTAAATTTTAAAATTCGTAATGAAAAAGAACTTAAACATCAAAGGCAATATTTATTATATTTATAATAGGAATGTGTTTTGTTATTATATTGTTTGCTGTAAACCTCACTAAATAAGAATTAGCAATCGCTTTAGGAACAATGAAGACTGTAGCACATTCTTCTGTATTAAATTAATTGGAGGAGGAAGATATCAGTAACAGGAACCATGGGTGGGGTTTCTGCTGGAAAAATTCATTTAGAAAAAAATAACAGATCAGATTGAAGGTTGAGTAAATAATATTGCTTTGAAAATTCTATTGGCAGACAAAGACATCAGATGCATTATTGTAAATTATTTAAATATAAATTGTCTTTAATTGTAGGGGAACATATAGAAAATTTTCAGAGGGTGATGTAGTGAAATATGCCTAACAATTATAGACAGAAAACTGCATGTTATTTCCTTAGCATGCACATTAATGAGAAAAAAGCATTATAGGACTGTCTGACAATGTAAGAGAGAACTACTTCACCACATTTAGTAATCCTTTCTAAAATTTTGCAGCTGTCTATGATTTTTATAGAGTACAGAAGATTAATTAATCCAGCAAGTACTTAATTATTAACCATTGTTATAAATGTCATCGTACAAGCTTTAACTGCTTGAGTTCCCTCTTTGGATTTTTCTGAAATGATTAAATATTACATTAACCTCTAGCAGTCTTTAATAAAACTGGAACAATCTAAAACTTTAAAATATATTACAATCTTATTTTTGTACATGGCTAAAGTTTGTCACAATAAGTTTATGGGGTTTTTTTTTTGAGGGAAGACATACTATAGGATTTTTATATAAATGCTCCAACATTAGCTGGGATTTTAATTGCATGCATATTTTCTAGAATTTATAATTTCTGAGCAGAGCAGAATTGTGTTTTTCTTCTTCCCTAGTCATGTTATTTAAAGGTCTTTTTGAGACACTTCTTTTCCTTAAAGTGTTTGGCTAAATTCCATATGAGACAATGGAAAAACTTCCACTGACCTCTTTGTGGCTAAATTATCTCTAAGGGTGAAATATTCTTAAAGGGTGTATTTGAGACTGCCAGCTACATAATTAGTTCATATGTGTGGAGATTCTCAGCTTAGCACCATCTGGATTGTAGATCCTCTGCTTTCAAAATGTTTGTCTAATATATTTTAAGCAAGAGAAGATTAGTTGAAGCTAAACAGAATTTCATTCAAAAGAAAAATAACTTCAATCTGGTTCCACAGCATCCAAAGTTTGATGTGTCTTATTTTGGATTATTATGTTTGAAGCTCAAGGTTTATTATTACTGTATAACTCTCAAATTTCCTTAATTTAGAGATAATGAGAGAGTGAGGAAAAAAGAATTAGGATAGTATCCATATTTAAGATGGTTAGATTGGTTTTGGTATTGAATGAGGTAGAAACAACTTAAAATATTCTACATGAGCATTTTGTGATGCCTTCCTTAAAAAAAAAAAAAAAAAAAAAAAAAAAATTGGAATTTTATTTTGTGCCTGAGAGCCATAAGATATGCTCAAATCTCTACTGCAGATCTGTGACATCTGGTTTTGGTTTTGTGTTTATGGGGTGAGCAGCAGCCCCATGGCTAATTGGAGACTTGCTGCCCTGTTTGGATGATCCAAACACCACCGTGTGGATGGTGCAAAAATGAATATAATCAGTCCAAAATGATATTATTCACCATATATGGCATTCTAATAAAATTAAAACTGGAGAGTTGCATTGTAGAGCATAAACTGCTATTAATTAGTGTTAGCTGCAGTAACCTCCTTCAATGCATACTGAGCATTGGAGCCTAAAACTAATGAAAAAAAAAAAATTATATTTTCAAACTTTGGCAGTTTTATAATTCCTAGCTGGTAATTGTCCTTTTCCATAGTTGAGCTAAGATTGCAAAATCAGGAGTAAAAATCAATTCAGTGTATTGCATTTATTTTTTTTTTTTTTTAAATAACAAATAAGCAAACTGTATACTCATGTGTCAAAACACAATGTACAGCGAGGTCGTAGTCTCAGTGATGAAAAACTTTACTAGACTTTTGTTGAAACTTTTGGACTGTCATTTTGTACAGCACACAATAGAGATATTTTAAGGGCTGTAATAAATTTAATGTAGCCTTGCTCCTGTCTTGTGAGTAGAGTATAGATACCTGAGCATTCTGCTTTATTTGTCAGGACCCATGACAAAGCAGCTATGTTATAGTTTGAGGAAATAATATTGCTTTTGAAAGTTTCTTTGTAAACAAAGCTACAAACATTAAACTGTTGTAAAGTACTTAAATTTTTTTTTCTTTAATTATGGACTATAATAATTATAGCCACATAGGCTGCTTCAGAAACAAGTTCTAGTGTAGAATGTCTAGCAAAATTTTACTTAAGAGAATTCCTATAAAAAGAGTACTAAACAATAAGTTTTTGCTTATGGATTTCAGCCAAATTAAATGCAAAAAAAAAAAAAAAAAAAAAAGCAGGTTATGAGCAGTTAGTTCAGGTATTTCAATTGTGAAGAGAAAAAGTTCTTTTATCTTTAATGTTTTTTAACCTTCTGTAAACTAAAAAAAGGTGTTCAGATAGGAGTGGCAAACACAGTGCAACTGATATTACTGGAGTGGAGATCACTGTTTTATGGGAGGAACTTGGTTTAGAAAGTCATTATATTTTAGGTTTCTTGGCTCTCAAACCTCACATTTTCTGTCTTTTTTTTGCCAAAGACTATTTGGAATAGCTTATCATCTTCACAGTTTGACAAAGTTCCTGACAAAAATCTGACTAAAAATAAATCTTTTTTTTCCTGCTGTTTTTTTTCTTTTTCCTTGTTGATTTTCATTTTGATTTAGAGTATTAAAACTTTTTTTCATTCTTCATTAATCGTTCTTACCACTTCACTTTTCAAATGCTGCCATATGATTTTCCTCCCTACAGTTCTCTTCTATGTGCTCAAAGGAATAGCATGTTCTCATGCTCCTTTTTCTTTTATGAGCAGTTGGAGGAATTCTTAACATTCAAGAAGAATAAAAGAAAATGTGGATGTTCTGCTGCCAGAACCAGAAATCTTGCAGGGAGTACTATTTCAAGAGTAAAAACCTGGGAGGTTGGTTTTTTAGGAACCATCTGCTGGCACTGAAACACAGAATAAAAGATTTGGCTCCTGAAGCCACTCATATGTACTCTAGAAAATTTAAAAACCATTACCTCTCCCTTTTGAGAATGGTGAAAAATTTTGAAACTACTGGAAAATGTTGGCTATTTCCAGGTTCATGTGCTCCTATTTGACAAATTGTGCCATTTGGCTATGTATAAATTAGATTTTTATTCTAATGAGTCATGGTTTGCCAATAAAAATGAAATATGTTCTACACTTGTGAAATGCTGATGCAGAACTTCAGAAGTTAGTTCAAGGCCAAATATTTATTCATCAACATGTAGTGGTTCAAGTTCAAAAGCACAGGCTTCTATCCCAGAAGAAATTTTATCCAATCAATCACTAATTTTGCAAATACTAATTAATCAGTTGTTCTGTATTGCATAAGAAAATAATGTTCCCATGTACAGAAGGAATATTTATAGGTCTGGTGAATCTTCACCTTTGGAATTTGAACTTCCAGATCCAAGTCAGTATTTGATAGCAGAGGATTTAGAAAGTATGCTCAAAACCTTTCACATCTCTGCACTGTAGTGTGAAAAAATGTTTCGTGTTAAGTAGGAATAATAATCTTGTAATGCCTACAGTCACCTGTCACAGCCTTCATTTCAGCTGGCTACATACTTGGAATTCAAATGTTCTTAGATTTGTTTACTATGTAGATTCAATGCAAATGAAAATTGTTATTTCTTCATGTTATGATTCTGTTGTTTAAAATTAATCTGGCCATATTGGTGCCATTTACAATTACTAGCATTTGCATTAGCAATAGTTGAAATAATGACATCTACAGTCTAAATTTCATGAAACAAAACATAATAAAGTGTTTTAAAAGTAATCAGTTTTCAAAATTGACTGCTTTATAGAATTCCTTGGGAATTAACTTTGAAAAGCCAGTATGATGAGCTTGAGTTAGTCACAAAATAAAGTTCAGACATCTCCCTGTAGCTGCAAATTTATTAGACCTGTTTAATTACTCTGTTAAGTAACTAGGTTATAACTCCTGCTGATTTCCAGAAAAAGTGAGTTCTTTCTTCCTACTTCTTTCAGTTGTTTGGGGTTTTTTTTGCTTTCTTTTATACCATTTTCTAAACTGTGACATAGCAAGTTACAGTTCCTAATTTCTGATCTACATTGGACTGTATTACATAAAGGCACAGCAAGCATGGTAGTACATGAAGCAATTGCTTCATACATCTCAGAATCATGAATTTAAAATATATCTAATTCAAAACAAATCAGGCAGCGATGTGGATTACAAATATAAAGTTACTCTAGGGATTTCTGTGTTTACACTGCCCAGTGTTGCTGTGTGCTGGCTCCTCAGATTCAGTAAATGGACCTCACAGAGTGAAAATGCCAACATATGTTGTAAGCAGAGAATTATGTCATTTGGTGTTAAGGCTAATAGACTAAATTCCAGGTAAATGCTAATGGATCTACAAGTGGCCTTGCAGTGCCTGTTACAAAGTGTAGCAGTTAGTCAGAGGAGTGGCTATCACCTTACAAAACAAGATGTTAGGCATTTGCTTCATTTTGTTCTCCGTATCTATTTCTTTGCTGTAAACAGTTAGTAAATGCAAATCCAAATAGATATTGCATATATATATAAGGAAATAGATGCATCCAAGAAAAAGGCTTGAACTGCTCCAATGAGAGGAAAAGAGCAAAATATTAAAGAATCCCTACAAAGTTAGAGTGAAGAGGATGGGTTTCTTAATTCAACTGAGGACAAATCTTTCCTTATAAAGATCCTCCAAATGTGTAGGTCTGATAAACCAATCAACTTTATGTTGAAGGAACAAATTATTTAGACAAACTGAATTGGCATAGCTGAAGTTATGCCACGTGGCTTTCTCAAGCTGTCCAATTGCATGTGTGCCATGTGAAGTGCAGGGGATGGAAAGGAGAAGAAAAGCAAAAAAAGATGAGGGAATGAAAGCAAGGGTGAGCGAAGGGAAAATCTTTGTGCTGTTCTTAAAGGGTTTTCTCTACCCTCTTTCCTTCTTTCCAGGTGTCATACTGATTGATATATGTGGGATTGAAATCTGCCCTGAGGTGTGCAAACCAAATGCTTTTGATTTCTGTGGAGCTTGTTTACATCAGAGTTGACTGTGGCTTTTCTTTGACCAAATTTTTTTCTTTTTTACCTCAAATTAATGAAGTCCCATTGCATAGCAAAATCTGATGGTAGGTCTTGGAATATTGTGGGAGAAAATAACCACTTTCAGAGACAGTGGTTCCTTCCAAAACCAATGCAATTATTAAAGATGTCCCTGTACAGTGAGGCTGAGATTCATTTATGCAGTGGACATTGAGTGTGTATAAAATCAAAAAAAAAAAAATCTTGGAGCCAGCCCTCTGGGCTTGTCTTAGATCTTTTGAGCCAACTTGCAGCAATCTGCAGTGGAGAGAGAAAAAGGCTGAGTGGAATGCTTTCACCTACTTCCACAAAAAATCAAAAAGCCATATTTAGGCCATTTCCAATATGAGCTTCCATCACACCATCCCTGCCAGCATGTCAGGCTGGAGCCTGTGCAGGTGCCCACCCTTCCCAAGGACTGCCACTCACACTTTGCACTTGATCACCTCTTTCATGGCACTCTTGGTCTTTATTTTTGCTAATGTCAAGTCTTCCATTTGAGAAGACAGGAATACCTTCTTTGGGAGGCACAGGCAGACTGCAGACTTCTACAGGCTTCATTTTTTACAGACTGCAGTTTTACTCAGCAGTGCAAATGCACTGTATGCAAACCCAGTAGATTTCAGAGGTTAATTTTTACTCTTTGCAGAAACCTTCCACGTTATACCATGGCACAAACAAATATACTTCAGAGTTACATGATAATCTTTAATAGTAACATAGTTTTTATACTTTAAAAATTAGCCTTTTATCTGAAAAGCTAACAGTATTTCTGTGACTGCCAGTATTTTAAAAATCTGATTAAAATGCAAAAAAAAAAAAAAAAAAAAGGTGTTTTTTAAAAATTATTGTTTTACAAGCTTTGTAAATTTGAAACTATTGTCTTAACTGGCCTGTCTGAGAAAGTCATGTTAACAGCTTTCATCTTTAAAATAGCTTCAAATGCACCTAGAATAGCTGTCAACAGAGCAGAGATCTGTGAAATGTATCAGACAACTGGTCCACATGTAAGTGAGAAGTGCATGTGTTACCTTGGCTAACATGGAAAATCAAACAATTGAGGAAAAAAAGAAAAAGAAAGAGAAGAAGGATAATAGACTAGATTTACTAATTAGAGAAAAAAATAGATTTTCTGTGGGAAGCAACACCTGCAGTCATTTTATAGCATTCAGGCTGCATTCATTGTAATAAACAGGGATTTATACTGATAATTCTGAAAGGTGATAATCATCACTCTCATCTTATGAAAAATAAGATAATCAGTTTTTCATCTGCCTTTAATACAGTTGAGGGTCTTTTCATTTTATTTTGATTATTGTTACTTATTTTTGTGTTATACAGAACATATCTCTCTTACCTATAAAAAACTCCACAAACCTGCTGGCAAATTATATTACTATAGCTCTGCCTCTCAAAAATTCATCTTTTCTATGGCATAATTTAGCTATGTTTCATCCCGTTACTGGTAAGGAGAATTTGGTTATTAGAGTCACAGTTTTTCTTAAAACCACATCTTACATTTAAAGGTACAATTTTTTTATTCCCATAAAAAACTTCTACCAGTAATTGAAAGGTGCATTTGCATTTTATGGGTACTTGAGTTTTTTCAAAGAAAAACTGAAAGGATTAGATGTCTCCAAGTTGTGATTTTATAATCTTTAAAACAGCTACTTGGATGTTTCCAGTGATTTCCTTTTTATTTCACATGTGCATTTTCAGTGATTTCCCAGAAGAATGCTTCTCTTTATGACAGATAAAAATAATAATAGCAACCCACATCTTAAGCAAGCCTTATGGTGCCATACAAAAAAATTCAATATTGGAAGCAATTACTAAGTACTATGAGGAAAGTATTGATTTTATTACTGAAGTTATTAATTTCAAGTAGCTCATATACTTAGGAATGTTTGTTTTCCTGTGTCTAAGTTATTATGGTATCATTCTAAACATCAATATTTTATACTAATGATTTTCTAGATTAGAAAGTGTGGAACTCATTAAAAAACACATACCTTTGTTATTGGGCTGATTTCCATTAACACATCTGTGCATGGTAGGACAACATGAAACATAAAATGAAATGCTGCCCTGAATAAGCTAAGAAAGTATCTTTTAGTTTGAAACATAAACAAAAATCAGGCACAGTGGCCTATACTCCTAGCATTACTGTATCCCAACCCACAGAAAAATGTGTTCAATATATTTGTGTTTTATTTCACTTTAATAATAGAGTTTGCTTGATTTTTTGGATGGTAATTTTAGCCCCATGCTCTTTATGACATATCAGCTAACAGTGAAACGCTTATTTCTGCACATCTATTAAAGATAAATATTTTTAATTCCATCAGCCCAGGGCTTAAATTAGAATTTAAGGTAAATGTTTTCATTTAGTTTATTGATTCTGTTCCAATTTAGGAGATTACCCCGTGGCTTTAATTCAGCCAAAGAATCTCACTGGGGAGATTTTCAAAGGCACAAAAAAAAGTCAGACCACTAACTTCCATTGACTTCTGAAGACTGTATTACTGCCTTCTCTCTGGATACATGGAAGACTCAGTTCCCATTGTTCTTTTAATAGGAAAGAGCATCCATCTTTCTCAAGTAGGCTTTGAAAATGTTGATCAAAGAAGAGGAGGCCAGATGCTCACAGTTTGCTATAGCTCTGCTATATTAGGGTCAATGAATTATTTGCACCATTTGGGACACAAGCCATGTCATTGCTAAAATTATTATAATTTACTTAGTCTCCTAATAACAAAATTCAGCACTGAAGAATTAAGTTTTCCCTGACAAAATGGAAAACCAAAAAAGGTTGAAAAAACCAATTCATTAACACCAATGCATTTGCCTGTTAAAGTTGTCCTTCAATTGGGATTTTTTTTTTTTTTTTTATTAGATTGTGAGGCATTGACCTTGATTCTTGTTCTGAAGATAAGTACTGAAGCACTGCAGAGGAAATGCCCTCACATACTTGGATAAGGATACTATAATGCTTTTACTGCATTGCAATTTAGGTTTGAATAGTGTTGGCAGATGCAGAAAAAGTGTAACCAGACTCTTATACCTGCTTTTACACATTTTGTCAAAGTTCTTCTTCTCTGCCCATCTGCCAGAATAGTTCCCCAAGCTTCTGGTGCCACCCACCCTAGATAAAGTTAGCTGATTTTATATTCCAGCATCATGCCCCATTCAGCAAGAAAGCAATTTCTTTTCTTAAATGGACAGAATGAATACCAGGAATATCTCCCATCTTCTGGCATCAGCTTTGTGGAGTTTTATGTTCTTGGTAGGCTGGCTCCAATATCCAGCTTTTAGAGCTGAACTGTAGCGCAGGGTCGGAGTGCAAGTTGTTTTACGTGTTTATCTCCTGTTACCTACTCAAAATCAGCAGCTGAGATAATGCCAACTTTGCCTTAGTTTGTCACCATCAGTTATCCACTCATATTGGCAAAGTTCTCAGCTCAACTACCTTTTCCTTTCACCTCTTCCATGCGAGACCTCATCACCGAGCAGGAGTTGGTTACCTGGAGATACAGGAGATGAGGAATGATAAGTGGAGGGTACACTGGAAAAAAAAAAAAAAAAAAAGATTAATACACTGAGATGGAGAATGAAGAAGTCAGAGCTTGCTAAAAAGGAAAATAAGGTTTCGGTAAAGAGCCATTAGCAAGAAGGGAAGAAGTTTTAAGAGCAAAAATAGTAAGAAAAAAATGCAACAAGCTTCGACTTTGACCTCTCAACCATAAAATGTCCCAGCCTTCTCTGAATGCTTTCGTGAAGCCCACTAACATTATATTTAAAATGTGTGAAAAAAAGTAAATATAGAAATGCAAATTAGGCCTGACAGATTAGCCTAACAATCATTTTTTTCGAAAAGCAGAAGGCTGACGACAGTTTAGCAGTTTATTTTAAGAGCTGAGTAGGATGGCATATTTTTACATTAAACAACATTAACTTTAGTTTTCTTGTGTTTATTTTTGTCTGAACATATCCTTATGAATCTCCACCACTCAGTAAACAGTTCTACATGTGCCTGAATTAATAGGATAAATATTGCCAGTTTGTTAGAACAGATAATGATAAATGACTTGAATACATTAAGTGTGTTTGGGACATATTTAATCCATAAGTTTGATGTTAACAGCACCAACATTATCTTATAAAATTTTACTATCAACATGATCTGGGAAGCGTTCTTGTGGTAATCTCATATTGCTCCTCATTTATGCTAACATAAAACACTGGCTATGTTGAAATATCAGCTCGTGTAGAACTGTGAAGAGCTGCTAGTGTTACAGCCACGCAGAAAAATGCTAAATAATCATTAGAAGAAGGTGTTCTCTGGCTGCTGGTTTGAGGTCACAGCAGGAAGAGACAGAGTGCCTTTAAAAGACTGAAGTGCCATGGTACGAGGGTCCTGAGAGCTCTTGAGATGTACTCAGGCTCTTTGCTGGTTTAGTGCCAGAGCTAAGGTGGCATATTGAGATGTGATGCTTTCACGAGAGCTGTGATTTCTTTACTAATGGTGTGTTGGGATTCAGAGTCTGATGGTACTTTTTACCTTTGAGGAAAAAGTAGTTTTGTATTGTGTAGAAGCGATTTGTGGCTGCAGAAGGAGAAGGTACAGGAAGGAACTGGACTTACTAGCCTGTGGTAGCATCAGCATCACTCAGACACCCTGGGTCAGCTGGAGTCAGAGTGTCCTGCTCTTTCGGTCCTTAGCTATTTGACTATTTTATTTTTGGGTTTCCTTTTAATTTTTTTTTCCAATAATGGCTGCAAATTAATAAACTCTCCCAGGATGCCATGGCATGAAGGACAATATAGCTGTTAAGACTACTTCTCAAATAACAGCCTTTAAGATACATTCTCTCATGTAGCCAGCTACAATTTCTGAGATGTCTAGGTTGCTTACAGAGGATGATTCTTTTGTCCAAGTGCAAGTTTGGAGGTATCTCCCTTTGCATTCTTAACACCAAGAACAATAAAACCTTCTCTATTATGTGTTCCTGGATCAGATTTTCTTTCATTTGCTTCCAGAGGGACTTAGAGTGTCTTCTGCAAACAAAGAAAAAATGTGTTATGAGATAAGAAAAAGGTAAAGTCTTAATTCTTTCTTTTCTCATACAATCTAGGCCAGCAATAGGGACTTTCTAGTAAAAGATATAATAGTTGCTGACTTAGCTTTACAGACTTTGTCTGATTCCTAGTCTTCTGCAGCTAGAAGGAAAAAATAAGTCCAGTGAAATTCTTTGATCTCTGTGTTTTGAAGTCTCTTTGGAAAAAAAATATATCTGTGTCACCTTGAGGGCATGAGAATAGATGGCAGATTGATAAGGTGCATAGGTAAGCAAAATATACTTTTCCCTGCAAAAAACAGATCATCTCTTACCCAATTTTCATTAGAAGGAACTTTATTTCTTATTAATTTTATATAATTAACAAGTGTGTGTATATATATTATAAGTCTGGTTGACCCAAACCAAGATCAGTTTACCCAAACGTAACTTTATTCAAGATTAAATAACAGGTATGAGAACTGCTTTTTAATTATGCAAATCTTTCTCTCTTTTTGCATTTGTGGGTTTATTAGCAGAAACATCTATAAATAGATGCCTGTACATACACTTAAAGATTTGTATGTATGTCTTTTTATGAAGAACACTTTTGTTTTCCTCTGCCACCAAAAACTTAAAAAGGTGCTAACAAAATGTACAATATTACGGTTGAGAATTTAAAGCCCCAAAAGTGAGGAAATTAAGAAACAAACATATGCCCTCATAGAAGAAATGACTTTTAAGGCACAGTTGTGCTAGACCATGAAGTCTTTAGAGGAGAGGTTATGTCAATTTATATGATTATACAGTGCTGAGTGCACTGTTGGTGTTCGGTAAGTAAACAGAAAAAAATAACAGGTATGTTAACAGAATGGTAAATTTGGCATATTTTTTAAATTTTATGCATTTGGATGATTAAAAAAAAATACTAAGGCAATAGTAAAATTTTGTACACTCCACGAGCTACAGAAAGTTTCAGGGTATTTTGTTCAGTTGATGTATTAATTAGTTCTCTCTTACAAGCAAAACAAAAAAACCCTGCCAAGCTGATCTGGGAACTCAACCCTTTCCCCAGGCTTGCAGGGGTAAAATGGTGTGTAGGTCTGGTCCCCACACACGCTGCTGAATTATGTGTATGTGCCCTCCACTTCACAGAATTACAATGTTTTCATGGCAAACATTGCTGCTTCTGAGTTGATCTCCCCGGAGTTTTTAGAGTCACAGGGGTTGCAAAATAAAACTTGGCCAATGTTTAGCTTTAATGAGTTCAGTAACTGTTGTCCTGTCATGCCTCAAAGTCTCTGTATGGCTGCTCACAGGGGCTCCCTGAGAGTCGCCAGACTTAGTAGTTCTTCTAAAATGGGAAATCGTTGCAGAAACACGTCAAAGGCGATGTCAGAACTGTGTGTGGCAGCTGTTTAAGTGTAGATGTACTGCAGAAATAGAGACCTGCTTTGCTTTGCAAACTTGATAAAGATGCCTTGAATTCAAGGACCCTAAAGGGCACCTCATTACCCTCCACAATAAGAGAGGGAGGGAGCAATAGAGGCCCTTACTCTTGGGCTGACCCAGTCCTGGTGTGACTTTCAGGAGGGGATGACTCAGGAGCCCGTGCTGTGGGTGCCCAGCCAAGCTCTGCCTTGTCAGTCTGTCCTCCTTCAGCACTAAAGCAGCACGTGACTTCTGTGGTAAAAAAGCTTTCCCAGGCTGGCAATTTCCAACACAATCAGTGGTGGGTTCTTCAGAAGTGACAGAGATGCCCCTGTGTAAGGAATTGACTTTGAGAAGTGGAGAAGGACTTCTGTGCACAAAAGGGCTGACCTCACAGCCTTGCAGGCTTCCAGTGGGAGAGGCTGTAGCTTTCATCATGTCTTTTGTGAATGGATGAAGAAGAAAGTTGTTTCACACCCTCCCTGGAAGCCCGTGCGAAGGTGATGTAGAGAGCTCTGCTACCATTTAGAAGGTGGTGAAGGTGAAGTCTGTAATGAAGGGAGAGAAAACTTTAGGAAAAAAGTTCTGCTTTTTATGAATAAAAAGCTCTGTGGAAACTTCTTTACTCAAGGAAAGAACTATGCAGCAAATTGCTAGTGACTTCTATCTGTAGTGCAATAAACCATAATTTAAAGGGCTGAGTCATAATGAAAGCTGAGGAGAAAAGAAATTAAATATGTCTGAAGATCTGAGAGAATGATGTGTATTAAAGCTAGATAGAGCTAGCATAACACAGGCCATAAATTTATTCTGTAATTTTATCATCAAGTCCTTAACTTCTGACTGTGCAGTAACATATAAGGCAGAAAGGTACTCAGTCTTGGATAAGGGGTCCACTGCAATTCTGAAAGAGTTGTCCACCTGATTAGTTCCAGAATTAATTGTCTTGCTTTTGAGTCAGCTTTCAAATTGCTGAGGAACTCATGAGCAGAAATTATACAGCAGAAACTGAAACTAGTTAAATGAGCTATAAAACACTGAATCACAGGGCACCTTTTATTGGGCTTCACACCTCTGAGTGCTTAATCAGTTTTGGTTTATGTGCTATTACTCCAGGGGGGAAGGTGGTGGACTGGCATTTCTTTGATGGCAGTAATTGCCCACTGTCCTGCCAACCAGCAACACTGTACAGCAACACTGTTAGACAGAGAGATATAAAAACGTTTTTGGTTATGAGTTTTCCCTGTCTGACTGCATTTTTTTGTGTGAATGAAAAATGGTCACTCGTGGGATGCTGCTCTGGGCATCCCTTCCCACCCATCAGGGTACGGCGTAGCTTTTCTGAAGGCAACAGCTCCTTCCCCTGTGAGGAGATAAATGGATGTGACTTGTGCAAAATGCCCGTGCAGTGGTCTGTGTCCATAAAAGTCCCCTTCCATCAATCTTGTAAGATAAAAAGCCTTCTGGCCTACAGTTCTGAAACTTTGCCCTAGCTCTGTGTAACATTGCTTTTTAGACAAAATAACTGCAGGGCTTGAGAGCTCAGCCGACGGCTGCTGAAACACCAGTCTGATGCACCAGTTTACTTTTGCACAGCACAAGGCTCAGTGAGGTTTGGATCTGGGACCAAATAAAGGATAAAAAGCATTAACTCCCAGGCAGGGCTTTCTTCTACGAGGCAGCTCAAATTTTTAGCTCAGATTAACTTTCTCATTCTGTAATTCCATGCTTTGGTTCGTGTGGGTTTTTTATTTTTCCTTGAAAATCTTTGTCTTCTGTCCTTCAAACAGTGCACTGCCAATTGCAAGATCACAAAGCCTTTTGGTTTTGGTGCTAAAAATTGCAGCTGTCATTTGAAAAGTCAATTTTTTCTGCATTCAGAGTAAACTATACCATTCTGCATTACTGCTCTTGTGCTCCTAAAGCACTGCCTTGTACTGACTGAGGGTTTTTTTCCTCTGCTGTATTTTGGTGTGAACAGTTTAATACACTGAGGTGTCTTACATAACCAGTAATATGATGAGTCATCTTCAGAGAGTGATTATTGACACGCTTCCCTTGCTTGATTTCAGATGGGGAAGGATGTGCAGTTAGGAAGTGCTTTAAGAAAGGACAGTCTGAACCCCTTAACCATTTCTGTTCATGCTGTAAGTTACCATAGGAGTTATTTTTGCTATGGGGCAAAGGCCTAACAGCATGTTTAGGAGCGATGCTCCATTGTTCTTCGCCCCATAGATGTGACTCCTGATGAATAAAATGATCACAAAGAAACCAAAGCCCTACATCAAGAATTTCCACTGAGACAAGGACGTGGAGACTCTCTCCCTGCACAGTGCTGGGTCGCTGTACATAAACCAGCACTCCTGGTCATCTGCACTGGGGGAGCAGCCATGCAGGGGCTTCTGGGCTCAGAGAAAATTGGAGGCTGCTTATAATGTGTGAGATGTGGGAGATTTGGCAGGTGCTTTCTATTCTCTGCTGTAAATACTTTGCTTTTTATACTGAACACAGTAAACCCAAATTAAAATAAGAGCACATCTCCCTTCCTAATTTCTCCATCTAGTCCAAATGAAGAAACAAAGCATTCCTTCTAGAGGTTTTGTGGATAACCACTTTAATTGCCATTGAAACTTTCTGGTACAGTATCTCTATGGTCATCTGAGGTCTGCCAGCTCTGGGTGAAAAAATTCGTCCTAGCCTCTTTTGGGAAGTTTCCATCACTGGCATGAGAATATTTAGAAAGGAATGGCTTCAGCTGGTCACACCCTGACTGGTCATTGTGGAGTATTTCAATAGCAGTTATCATTTTGAGCTCATAAAGAGCAGTGGCTGGGAACACTGTAAATTAATAAAATGCATTATTAAGACTGAAATAACTTACTTTGTCTCTCCTTTCTTGGTTATTGAAATTATATCTAGAAATTTATTCCAGTGCTTTATACAAAAAAACCCTTAATGCTTCAGCTCAGTTATATCCATAGCATCTATTCAACAGATGTGTGAGGCAGGTCAGCTTATAGAATGTCATTGCTATTCTATTAAGAAAATAAGTTTTACTGTTGTATAAGTCAGTAACAATTTTTAAGTATTCCTGAGGCTGATGATGCTACAGAACTAGATATTTTGCAGTTGCTTTTATTGAATATAAATATAGACTTCATGCAGACTAAAGCCTTTCTGTCACCATGAGTGAGAAGCCCTCTGGTCTTATTATAGTGATTTTCAGCTCTCAGGATGAAGCTTTTCTGGGTCTTCACAAGTCGTGTGGAATGACTTCATAATTCTGGTGAAAGGGTTAGCACACAATTTTTGTTTGAGTTTTTTCCTGAGACTGTTTCAGTCGCTGCGGGGATGTTTGTGATCTGCCTCCCAACTGGGGACAGATCCAGGGTTAAATCTCTGCCCACTGCACTGCTGGCAGTGCTGCCAGCACTGGAGTCTGCTGGCACTGGGCTCTGGCTGCCCAGAGGCTGGTGGGCTGCAGGGGAAAGGTTTGTTGGGTACCACAGATTCTATACCCAGTTTCTCAGAGCTTCTCTTGCTGTCAGTGAACTGTTCCCTTTATGCAGCATCTGCTGGCAAAAACCTGCGTGGGAGGTGGTATTGTTTGTGTTATTTTCCCTAGAAATAGAAGACACTTATGCTGAATAAGAGATAGAGTTACTGAACAGCTTAAAGAAAAAAAAAAAGTTTCTTTTTAAAGCGTTTCTTTCTCGTCTTGGATATATTGTATTTTTGCCTTTGCCTCCCCTCTGTGGGTAGGGGGGAAGCTTGACAAACTGGTTTTTTGTGGCCATTGATAAATGTAATGAGATTTGAGTGTCAACATGAAAACGTTATGTGTCATCAGCTCTGTGAAACTGCAGTGAAACATGGAAGTGAGGGAGAAAAAACTCCTCCGTTTTCAGCTTGGCTGTGTCCCCTGCTAGGGTGCTGTGGGGAATGTTGATAAACACTGGGAAGGGCTGAGAGGTGGCAGAGGCAGGTGAGGAGCTGGTGGCTTCTGAGGGACCACAGAAAGCTGCCACTGCATCTCCTCGTGCGTCTGAGTGCCAGAGGCTCCTGGCTAGGGGAAGCCTTCACAACTCTTCTGGTTTTTTGCATTCCCTGGATAAAGGAAATAGACGATGCAATGGAAATTTTGAATAAAAATTTCTAGTAGGAATAATGTTTTACATCTCCCTCTGCCTCTGCTGAGTAAGTGCTGTTAGCTCCAATTATTCAATACTAAGGAAAGTCATCTAATTCATCTCTATCAGTACTCCTGGTGGAGGTGATTTTTTTTTTTTTTTTTTTTTTTTTTTTTTTTTTTTTTATTTTTTGTTACCTGGCATGGCTGTGCTGTCACTGCTGCTGCTGCTTGGGCTAGTAGACATAACTGCTGCCGTGGACATCGCGCCTAGAATAAAAGCGGGGTCAAGGTGGAGAGGTGAAAAGAATCGTGAGTAACCCGGGCTTTTCCTTCTCTTCTTCTCAGCTCTCTATTTGAAGAAATGTGTTAGGCCTCGTTTCTCTGTGTAATTCTCCCTCTCTGTGAGGCTGTTCTTTAATAACAGCCTTAAGGCCATATAATTCAAGGATTTAAATATGCATGTGGAAAGCACGGGCCACACCTTCAGTGCGCTCCACACATCTGCAGTACAGTCCTGTGTCTCACTGCAAGCTCTCGGAACTGCCTGTGCTGATTAACTCCTCTCTGTCCAGGAAGTTGTGAGATGTCCAGGCTGTACCTTTTCTATTTCCAGTCGGAACATTTTGTATGCTGTTTCAAATGTTGGCTTTGATAAAGGCAGCGAATCTCGCAGGTCTGCTGTTTGTGTAAGGGAACCTTGTAACCCCAGTGATTATACGGGGTGATTTTGTGGGTGTAAATGGGTAACTGCGGTTTAAATTCTGCAGATTTAGAAAGGGGGATGTAATGTAGCATTGCAGCTTGTGCAGGGTTTATCAACGCTGCACTTAAAAAGTGAAAAGAACATTTACTATTAGAAAAGGAAAGTAGATGAGTCATCATAATATTTGGGAGTGAGACTTCCTACTGCATACACAACTGCTTGACTGAAATAACCAGATGATTATTTTCATTTAAAGAGCAACTCAGTTCTCACTGACATTATTTTTTAATCCTGTCCAGCTATTTATTAATAAACGTGCCCATGATGGGCAATATAGTATTATCATTATGTCTGTAAATCTTTGCAGTGGTTTTGGGGTTTTGTTTGTTTGGGGTTTTTTTTTTTTTTGGTAGAAATATTTATGTTTAAAAAAAAAAAAGTAGAAGAAGAAATATTGAAAATGGAATTAAGGTTTTCTGTTTAATTCAGCTAAATGTGGTGTGGTTGCCTGGAAAACATATGTGATGGAAACCCTTAAAATAACAAGAACTTGGAGGGGTGGCTGTTGGTATCTTTGGGATGGGTATTATCCTGAAAGTGCTGTTATCTGGGAGCCAATCTGCAGCTCCAGAAATATTTGTTTTTCCCAAAGTATTAACATACGTATCAATAAATCTACCATTTAGTTCCCAAATCAGAAGCATTAAGGAGAGAGGTGCTGGACTAAGTGGAAATGAGAACTGCCTTGTCCACCCACAAGTAATTTACACCTAAAAAATACACAGCCCAAAGTAGTAGGCCACTAATGTGTGCATGAGTGATGTACAAAAATAACAACCTGTGGCTTATAAATATATGAACATTGTGACTAAAAGAGCACTTTAATTTAACGGTTGTGGAAACTGAGGCTCAACTGAAGTTTGTTAATTGAAATCTTTCCACAGTATGTTTCTGGTACAGTAGTATTCTAAAAGAAGTATCTAGTTTTATTTTATAAAAAACCCCACCATTTCCTGGAGTAAAGATCCTGTATATTCTGTTTTGATTAATCAGGTGTTTGGAAGTTTGTGATTCTGAGCATTTAGTCTGATTTTTTTTCCTTTTTTTCTTTGAAGAATTGAAATAGATGGAGACATTGATAATAATGTCTCTCAAAAGCATTAATGAAGTTAATCACTTTTGGATGGCATTTAGCCACGATGAGTAAATTACACAAATATTCAGGAGTTTTAAGAGCAATACGTCTTTGAAAATTGTTTTGCAACTGTAAGAGAATATTTATTGCCACCTGTAGTTAACTATTAGGCTTCATGGATTCAAATTACTTGCTTTCTTCTCTCAAGACAGGGTGCTCTCAAGCTAACCCACTAGCAGATTGCCAGTATTTGGTTAAAGGAAGAATAGGATGTAAATTAGTCATTATATCATCTTGCTACTGTGTTACTTAACTGCTTAGAAAGATCAGTTGTCTGAATGTGTTAAAAGTTATGGGTCTGAATCAGCTCTTCTTGAAATAAAGATGTGTAGATTAGACTTCATTGTTCCTTTTATTTAAATATTGGGCAGCAGTCTCACTAAAAACAACAGAAGAGATTTTAAAGGAATGCTCTTTGCATTGTTACTATTTGGTCTTGCTATCCATGATGTCAAAATTTCTCTACTAGCAGAATGCAGATATCATGCAGAGCTGGATGCTATGAGAAGTAGATATCTCCTTTTTGAGAAAGGAGAAAGCCAAAATGATGTGTAATTATATTTAATGGATTATTTGTTGAGTGCTATTAATTTTTGGCTATGTTTGCCTATAAATTGACAAAGTACTTAAAGGTGTTCTCTTGATGATTCGTTTTTGCACATCATAGTTAAAATTCTAGTGAAAAAAAATCTGAAAGGACTTGTGATTGTTTAATGTATGTTCTTATTTAATTGGGGTCATACTTATATTCCATAAACAAAGCCAAAAAATATGACTTTAAATGAAAGGGGACATGGCTGATTTCTATATCTCTTAATCGGAGTTTTCACTAAAACATTCAGAGGTAGCAGTTCAGAAATGCTCTAAAAGTGTTTTATATTTACAGTGTAGAGAGATTTCAAAGTATTTTTGTTGTAAGTTGTGTTCTATAAGATAGAATAACTTTGCAGTTCTTCAGATTCTCTTTGATGCTCCTCCAGAAAAAGATCATGGTATATTAAGAGGCATAAGGAGTTGCCCAGAAAAGCTGTCATGATCTGAATCCTAGTGATACTTCTCAAGGGCAGGTCCAAAGTGACCCACCAAGGACCACAAGAAAACTCTCATTTCCTTGAGTGGTATTTGCTTTATCTGAGCTTACACCTCCTTGGATGAAGCTTTATTCTTTACATTTCCATAGAAGGGTCTTGGAGCTGGACAATTTGTAGCCTGATTCTGCCCCACCACAGCTCAAATGAGTGAAATCAGAATTGGGGAGAGTGGGAAGAAATGATCATTTCTGACAAATACAACAACTGCAACAAAAAAAATTCAATGGAAGAAAAATAAGGGGATTTATTGCCGTATGAATTTGTGCTTTTAATGTTAACAGCATTGAGATGAGTCAAGGTGGGGGAGGGCAGCACATCTTTTAGAGGTAATATTAAAACGTTTAAATACATAAAGGATATAATTTTTAATTGCTTAGACAATGATGTCTTCTACTGGCACTTGACTAATTTTTTGTATTTACTTCATTTTCAAGGAAGCCAACAATTATTGTTTGACTGAATTACATGGCTATGAACATAGGAAATAGCACAAAGAAATCTCACTGTTATTTTGATACTGAAGTGGCAAAGTATTAAGACTGTCTTACTATCTCTCAGAAAAATATATTATAGAGCAATACCGTGATTACTGTTAACTTCTATATACCGCATATAATGTTTACGCTGAAGATTGTAAAAGCATATTTTCTAACATTTATAACTTTGTATATTTTTTGTTTTACTGTAATTACTATGTAATTTTCTTACTTTAGGAAACATTAAAATTGTTTATTCTGTGGATAAAATATATTTTCTCAGTTTATTGAGAATAAAATTGTAATATTTTGGTCAGGTATTGGCTGTTCTGTAAAAATTGGAATTTAAAGTTGTCCTGGAGTAAATAGCTGGTGCAGAAGTATGCCTTCCATATTTTTGGTAGAAATAGAATTACAGTGTTTAAGATTTTAAGTGGCATTAAAACTATTCTTTCTGCTGTTTGATTCATTTTGTATTTCAGGCAAAGATATTGAGATCAGCTTCATTGGCTTATTTACTGTGGTTGGTACTAGAAATATCAAATGCCATAGCCTTTGTTTAACCATTATTACTGTTAGGAATGTCATTAATATATCACTCACTATTAAAGAAGAATGATACCTGTTGTTGCTGATTCTTTGTGGGTTAATATGTATATATATGTACATAAATGTATGCATACATATGTAGTTACATGTAGGTACATAAAGAGTTACTTTGTTAACAAAGTTTTAACAATTTTTTTGTTGTGATGCTAAAACCTGTCAGAAAAATTGTAGTCATTTCTCAGTCCCAGTCCTGTGTTTTCTAGGTAGAGAGATATGTTGAAATTGTGAATTTTTTTTTCTGCTAAAAGTGTTGCATTTCTGTTCTGTGATTAACTTATAGGTTGTAAATTTTTTCTGGTTTTGGACACTCATAATTTTTACCTATATTCCATTGATAAAGAAGCAAGGTCCTACCTCTGTTATAATGCAAAAATTAGCTGTTTCTTTCCAAGTTTCCTCAGACTCATCTCAATTTAGACATGTTGCGGTGTGCATTGGGGTTCAGTATTTCAACTTATACCATAATTTATATTTGAGTATCAAATTAATATATATTTCAAATAACCTTTTAGCCCTGTGAGTGTGGTGTGTGTATTACTGGCCATGCCTGGGAAGAGCTGGGAAGGCCACACTTTCCAAGACATCCCGTAGTGTCCATCCCTGCTGGGCATGTCCCACATCTCCTGCCACACCTGGCAAAGAGGAGCATCCTCTGCTGGCACCTTGGGGCCAGAAGTGCTGGCTTTGTGGTTTGAGCCCAGCCCATGCACAGCTCTCATACAGTCTGGGTGTGAGGGTGTCTTGGGACAGAGGACAGCAAGGCATAATTAGCGTCATCTGATGGTGTCACCTGCTGCAGGGATCCCAGAAATGCTTTTTCCAGGAGGATTTTTAGAATGAGGTGGGCTATAGCGTTGAGGACAGATGGATTGCTCTGCAGTCACCATCTCGTTAGGCCTCAGGCAACACTGACCAGGCACATCGCTGTCCTTGTGCCCATATCTCCACGTGGCAGAGAGCACTGGGATCCCCAGGAAAATAACACTGGGAGTGTGCCATCAACAAGAGATTGATTTCTCTGCACAGATGGACTCTCTTGGCTTGATGTAAAAAAGTGTAAGGTAGATTGCTAAAAATTAATGTTGTTCTAAAAAAACCACCCAGATCCTTATCTTACAGAAGAGAATAAAATATTTTTTCTTCTTGAACAGCTAGAGTAGTCTTTGGTGTTCAAATCTGCTCTTTAGTTACAGTATTTAACCCTGACTTGTACCAAATAGTTTAAATGTGTTAGTTTGCCTATTAATATTATCATCTTGCATTACATGCTTCATTGGGAGCTTTAAACAGCATAGCAAACCAAAACCATTTAGTGATCTTTGGTGCCAAAAAGTGTAACCACAAAGGTTTAACACAGCCTTTCCTAACCTTAAGGCCACTTTCAAAGTACTTTTTTTTTTTTTTTTTTGCTTTCAGGTAGTTGTATTTCTTATAAGAAATCTTACTTCACACAATAGAGAAAAGTGTCTTATCACAGACATATTAATGTGCAGTAACTCATTGTCTAACAAGAACTTTGAACAGAGAAGATAGTGCCCTGAGATGCTGGAGCCATTTTTTTCTCCTGTGGCTGATAAGAAACTTAGGAGGAATGGTGAAAAGAGAGATTAGGAAAAGAAGAAGAGATGTTTTTAATGGGAGAAAGAGAGGAGAGAACTGGGAGCAAACAAAAAGGTGACAATGTGACAGTTAAATAGCTGAAGGCTGAAGGAAAGTAAAGAGAAAGGAAAAGAAAGATAAGATGGAGAAAAGAAGAGAATCTTGAAGAGCATAAAACAATTTCTGCTTGTTATCATTTAACTAATTTGGAGTTTCTCATGCCAACTTCTTAGTCTGTGGTATTAACTTCAGTGTCTCACTTTCATCATACTGTCTGTAGCATCTAGGAAATGACCTCTTATGTCGAGAAATAAATTTACTTAGAAGTTTAATTTGTGTAAGTTATAAAGATGAAATGAACTATTTTATTTTAAAATGGCTTCAGTAAGATTTTTTTGGTAGAAACTGAAGTGAGATGATGTTGATTCATAAAAGCATAGAGATTTTAGAGTAATTAATATTTGAAACATTTGGTGCCCCAGAACTTTTGACCTTTAATAAGTTTGAATGGAATTGAATTGAATTTCAATGTACAGCATCACATATGATAGATATAGTCAATGAAGCTGCTGTGAGATTATATTTCTGTATCACAATCCAGTTTCAAGAAAGGCCTAAGTGATTTTGAAGTACTTATACAAAAAGAAAAAAAGCATAATTTTTTGCTCCTATTTGTTCTATTTTTATGTAAAATTATTTAATGATAAATTTTTAGAAACTTTATCTTTCATTTATTATTTCTCAGTAATAATTTTTGGAAAATGTCTATTTTCTACCAAAAGATAATTTGCCATTTTTCTTTATGGATCTTCCTGTGCCATTTTTTAAAGCCAGACTGTGTATATTCTCCTTTAAATGTATGTGATAATAATTTATTTTAAATCACTCTGTATAACATTATATGTACTTCCTAAGAGCTACAAAAATAATTTTATTTTTTTTTTATTTGTAACTCTTTATTTTAGTTATACTCTAAGCACAATGGAAGAGTTAACACAATTCTCTACATGAACTCTACTAAAATCCTCAGGACTGCATTCCCTTTTTTACTCTTATCTTAGATAGATAGGCTCCCCAATAAATCACCTCCCTCTGCCTCTTTGCTTGGAAATATATGGAATCATTAGGCATAAGTATTCAAAGAGGAACATGAGGACCACCCAGTACCTAGATAAGCAGTTTATGGTGCTCCAAGTCTGCTTTCCTGCCAAGAGCACCACTGTTAACTCCAAACATCTAAAAACATGATTAAGACGTCTCAAGATACATAAAAGAACAGCAATGAACTGCCTCCTTCCTCTTACAGTGATCTCAAAGCCTTGTACTTGCACTCAGCTCCTCCATTTTCAGGTTGTTTCCCAACACAAGAAAGATTCAAATAGTCATTGCTCACCTCCAGGGCCGAGAGCTGGAACTGTTTTGTGTTCTCCTGCTAATGAAACCCCTGAGATTTGAGTCTCAGGTGCGCTGTTTATGAATAGGGGAGAAACATCTCCGCATCAAAGCCACTTTATCTATTTCCTTTTTCTCTTCAAGGGATGCTTTCCTTTTGATGGCCTTTCTCCTCTTCCTGTGAATCTGAAATCCCACTGTCAGCCTACTTTCCCACATCCAGCAAAAGGAAAGGAGACTCTTAACTCCTCCATATCCCCCAAGGGAATAGCAACTGGGACTGGAGCAATGCTGTGTTGCCTGGGCATGTCCTTGGGAGTATCTTTATCCCTTCATCTCTTCTCTTGCCTTTCCCTTCTGCCCTCTTTCTATACCACACCCTTTTATGGGGCCCCAGTTGTCATTTTTTTAAGCTTTTTCAAGCTTTTCCAATCAGTTGCCTCTTTTCCAGTACCTTCTGTGAGTGTTGCCAGCCCATGTGACAGTAGTCCCATGAAAATGAGCAGCCTGGTACTGCTGTGATCAGTGTTCTAGTCTATCCTTGAGATTCTACTTCATACCTCTTGGAGAACTGAGGACTTGACTGATATATCCACCATCAGAGTTACTTTATTTGGCTCTCTGAGGTACCTGCTGAATTTTTTACAAGATAGAAACTCTGAGTTGCGTGTTGAAGGATCAGAAAATCTGTCCGCCACTGCATAAGTTCAAGTTGGAACACAGCAGGATTTCAGGGCTACTTGGGTTGGCTGAGAGAGATGTTTTAGCCAAAATAAAAAAACTTTCCTTCTAATTTTATTTTTTTTACAAAAGTTTTGAATTCCTAATCATGAATTGCAAATATGTGGGTGTATGGGGGGCTATTTTGTCTGCACAGATTCTGGGGGTGATGATGCCTGTCCATACCTGTCTCAAAGCTTCAAGAGTAAGATGGGCATCAGAATCCATTGACACCCTCAAGACTTTCTTAAATCAAAGCCCTTTGTTTATTTTTTTATATTCATATATTTTTCCAGAAAAAAAAAAGTATAAATTTAGTTGTTCATTATATTTTTATAGGGAGCAAATATTTTTCTGATGTGTCATTTTTTTTGTTTGCTATTTGTACATCCTTAAAAGTGAACAGTTGCCTGATTCATCACTGTCCTTCTTCAGGTCTGCCCTCCAGTGAAATAGTTGCTTTATGATGACATTACACTGGACTACTGATGTTATAAATGTGTCTCTCCTGTTAGAGATGGGGAAAAAAAAATCCTTATGGCAATGAATACTCATAGAAATATTTATTTCTGTTTGAGGAATTGATGAATGAAGATACATCTAGATTATGGTCATGCATTTTTTTAGAAACAGAACTCAGTGTCAATAAGGAGGTATTTCTGCAGGATTTCTGAAAGGATGCACATAGGAAAAATAGTGAACTAAAACAATAAACATGAAGCTTGCTTTACATAGAGCACCTCCAGGGTAATATGTATTTTGTTTCCTGGGAAATCTTTGTATTTTTTTGTTAAACTATAAAACCACCATATCAGACTTCCAAAAGTGGAAATCACTGATAATTTCTTTCTTTTGCTATTCCAAAACTACAAGAGAGCAAACTCAAAACAACCATCTTCAGTGCTGAAGAACTGAAGTTTATTTTCTAAATGGCTGTTTGTTCAGTGGCCCCACCAGTGATGTGATTTGCTTGTTTCTTGCAAACTCCTGTTTAACTATGTTTCGTAACAAGTGATTCAGGAATGGCTGTTCTTTGTGTAATTATCCATATTTGCATTCTTTTGAGTAATAAATGAGAGTTTCTCCTTCAGAAGTGTATGGCAAATATTTACAAGGAATATATTTATAAAAATCAGGATGACTTCTTTGATAATGAAAGAATAGATGAGATTATTTATTTGCCATCACTAGTTTTACTTGATACTGTGATAAAACTGACTAAGTGCCATTTTTGTTCTGCAGAGTCCCTGGAACATCCCTGTGTTTTCACTAAAGATTGGATATGATATAAAACGAAAACAAACCAAAAAATTAGGAAATTCACATTTGAATTTCCCAGAAACAATGCAACCTATAGAAGTGTGTCTCACATTAGGTGGTTTTAGTACCTTTGAAGGCACATGCATGCTTTTAATTCCTACCTCTTCCATATTCTTTGTAGCAAGAAACTCTGTCCTTGGCACCAACTATTCTTGCAAAAAGGACACTCATAGAGTCTCTCTCTTCTACCCAAGGTCCTGTTTTCCTGCTACGTGTAAGATCCTGGTGTGTCTGAGATATTCCATGAGACAGGGCTTAGTAGGAATTTGAGTGAAAAAGAACAAAAGCCTTTTTCATTTACCTACCAGAAACTTGAGAGGAGGTAGGCACTGACTACTCACAGCCTACTAAAAATCTGTATTTGAATAATGAATGTGAAAAATTCATGAATTATAAAAATTAAATCCTGGGTATGCTGTCTAGTAAATCTTTGTGTGAAAAATTGTGATGGCTTGAGCTGAAAAATGCAGCTGCTACAAATACATTTATTTGCTATTCTTTTACATATGTTCAGAATCAATCAGTTTGCTACTCTCAATTATATGGCCTTTCATCAAGGTTTTTATATGTTTCAGCCTACCCAATGGGCTGAATTGTCAAGCTGGGAAATTACTGCTGTGGAATGTTTCCTCTGATATATTGCAGTCCACAAAAAGTACTGGCTTTTGTTCTCTGCATTTTTTATTTGTATTTTCTCCTTAACAGGCTTTGCTGAAAGGAGCTACCTCTTTGAGTTCTTACTCTCTTTCATACCTTTATCCTTGCTCTCCCAAAACTGATCTTGACTCTCATGTAGCACACAGAGATGCCCCTTCATGTTTTGGGGCTACCTTGGGTATGTTTGGCTGGTGCAGGTTGAGGGGAACTCTAAGGAGTCAGTAGGAAGAAATGTCTCCCAGACCCTTCTTTTTCTGTGTGAATTAGAGCTGAGGAGGCTTTGAGAATTTACCTAAATCCTTAGTTATGAAACCCGTTTTTCTCTGAGACATTTCTGCAACAGAAACACAACGCACAACACAGAAAAAGTAGGGTATTTAATGAGAAACAGATGGGGCCCGTGTATTGTTAATGGAGAAAGACTACTGTTTTGTGTAAAGAGAAGCCAACACGTAACATTAGGAATAAAAACAGAGTAGGTTACAGGACATTGTAACAAGATGTTAATTTTATGCTTGGTGTTTAAGATATTACTTGAAATGTGTTTTTAACTTACTCTGTCCAAAAAACAGTCTCTCTGTATGTCATAATTAAAAAAAACCCCAAAACTGAAAAACTGAAAAACTGAAGAAACTAATAAATATACATCCTAATTTTTGTTGTTTCTAGTTCTTTTGATAAAATTTTACAAATATGTTCTCTTTCTTTCTTAACACCAGCTGTCCCTTTACAACAATATCCAAAGACAGTATTTTTCTCACAATCAATTTCTGGTTGTTTTAACATCTGTTGGTGTGATTTGTTAATGTTCAGGTACCAATAAAGATTTTTTTTTCGTTTATGTGTGTGTGTGTGTGTTCAGCAACATAAGAAGAATTTAACTACTTGTTTCCTGGAAAATAAATTCTCACTGACTTAGTTTTTCTTTTTTTTCTTAGAGACCATTGGGAATATTACAGTTTTACATGTCAGCCACTAATGGTTTTATATCCAGTATTTGATTTAAAAATCACATGGCCCTGAATAGTAGTGTTTGTTTTTTTTAGCAAAGCCTGCTTAGTTTCATATAGCACTACGACATTAATGTCTTCTCTTTAATGCCTGTAAACATTTTAGTTTGTATTTTATATGCAGCACCTTTAAGCTTTAATTGGACATCTGATAGTCTGTGTACATAAGCACCTCCCAGGTACTGTGGAAATTGTAGACTGAGAAGCAATGATGCTATTGTGCTGGTGGATGCAGACTTGAGCCTGTTTTGTCAGATTGTCTCCCAGGAGTGTCTGCTGTATTTCAGAAACTCTTTTCATATGAACTGTTAGAGAAATATGAAAATGATGAGGCAGGTGCCAGAGCAAGTTTTTGATGTGCATTTTATCCCACACAGATTAGAAAGTTCACACCTTTTTTTTTTTTCTTGATCTTTAATATTAAAATCTCAGACTGTGAGTCTTATAAGGTTAGATCTGTGACTTTTGATGTATGTTCAATATATTATCCTATGTTTTCAAATACTGTCGATCATCCCGTTGCTGGAGATGCTTTGGTCTCTACCATATCTTACTTTTGAGGGATTCTTCCTGTATCTTGAGAACAACAAATGCAATTGATTTGTTTCCTGAGATATTCTTTGAGAAGTTCTGCCCCTTTCCTTCAGCAACTGCAGCACCTTCTGCTCTGTGAAAATGTGTGTCATCAGAATGAACCAATTTTCCCTTTCTAACTTATTGTCACTACCTAATTTAAATATAGGAACCATCAGTTGTCACCTCACTGTGCTGTATCAAAAGGCAATTTGAAGAGTTAGTTCATCCTGGAATACAGCCTTTTCTGATGGTATTTTGTTAAAAGCATTTTGTTTCTGAAGTAGCTCCAGCCCAAGATATGTAATATAGCAACTTTGTAATAACTGTAGTATCTAAAGATATTAATTGAGCCATTTTATTCACATCACTATGAGGTGCTGGAAGTAGTTCTGTGTTTGCTGTCCTTACTTCATGGATGAAGCCAATGACAGACAAAGCATGTATGAGAATTTGAAAAAGCCCCACAGAAAATTAGTAGTCTTACAGATTCTTGTCATGAGATTCTTGCTCATAAGAACCTGGTATTGCTAAAAAAAAATGATAAATTGATATGTCAGTATATAGTGCGAAGTCTATAAATGGGTATTCTCTTGTACGTGTTTTTGGCTCCAGATATACTTTATGATGGTTACTGACAGTGTTGCCATATGTTATGAGCAGGAAGGGAAATAGGGTCAATCCAGAAATATCTGGGCATATGCGGTCTTTTGAGGACATTGCAGCAGAGGTAAAAAGCAAATGGAACTCTGGATTAGCTTAAGCATTTCTATATTGATAAAATGCTTTGACACAGTTTCTGATGAGAGTTCTACATAACTGTGTGTATATATATAGCAGCATGTTGTCTCTTGCTGTGCAAGAATGCTTTTCAATATCTAGTTCTTTTCACAATGTTAGCAACTCATGATGATGAAGATAAGCAAGAGAATAAAAATTTAAGTTACAGTTTCAGGACTTGAGCAGCTCTGCAAAATCTACAGCAGCTTTTTCACGATGGAGGAAAAATGTGTTTCCTCTGAGCTCTAGAAGAATGAAATGATTTAACATTTTGTTTGGAGTCCAAGAGACCAGATGTATAAGTCAATTAAGGTAGTAACTAAATAAGGGTGGTGTTTCTATAAAGGCTGAATTTAGCCAAGCTATCCCAAAGTTTCTCAGCAGAGGGTTTCCTTTGCAGGAGCCAGTAAAAGGAGCCTGGGGAAATTAAGCTCATTAGGGTAAAGTTTGCCTTTTGGACCACTCAGTGTGCAACAAGATTTTTGTACAGCGTGTCTCTGCTGTGGGCTTGGAGTCCCCAATAAAACAGGAAAGGTCCTAGAAGCCAAGAACGTATCTAGGAATACATGATTCCAAAGCAACCAGGAAAAATCGTTCTCAGAGGCAGGGAAAACATGCAATAAAGCAGTTTCTTTGGGAACTGAACTTACAGTCAGATCAATGTCACTGACATGTGAATTTGAAGATTTCAATTGCACGGCAGTGTACCGAGACCACCTTGGAAAATCTGAATCTCTGGGCTCTTTTAAAAAAGCCCTGCTCTGCATTTAAGTGATATTACTCACTAAGTGAGAATAAGGTATTACCAAACAGTAAATCAGGCTTAAGATGACACACAGCAGTCTCCAGCACTTACACAGAGAAGGAAATATTTAAAAAAAATTAGAATGTGATGGTTAGTAGTCTGCCAAGTAGAACCTGCTCAGTGGTTGAGTATTTACCAAAAGGAATGAATTCTTTTGTAACAGAGCTTGAAAACAAATATATAGTACTTGTAAAGTGTGCATAGCAGCATACATGTCCCTCACCAGAGCCATTTACTCAACATTTGGATAACTGTTACTTTCTCTAAAGAAAAGAAGTCCTAATCTATAAACTAGGTTTCCTTAGTATGATAAAATGAGGCTCTAGAATAAAAAGCAGCAGAAAGAAACTTCTCATTAGTGGGTTAGAGAAGATCTGATACATAATATTTCCAAACATGCTATGTTAAATGTTGGGATTGAAGCCCTCCAGCTTAGCAAAAATTAGACAAATATAAATAACTTAATAATACACCTGCATAAAATCTTGAGATATCAGCCTGTGCAGCTGTCTGGTTTTCTCAGCAGTTTCCACAGTGTATTTGATTTTTTTTTTTTTTTTTTTAACTGAGAGCAATGTAGTTGCATTTTATAGCAACTGACTTCTCCTATGAACAGGAAACAACCACAACAACTCAGTTTCCACCATTATATCAGCACAATAGAAAATTGTCTTGTGGCAAGGTCAATGCCACTGTTATCAATGAAACACTGAATCCAGGTTCCTCTGTGGCATGTTTTGCACCATTCATAGGATTAGCTGGCCTCAGTGGAAGGCAGGGTAGAAATACCTTGTTCAACAGGGAAGAGTTAACAGCTGATTTAAGCAGTACCTTGTTGCAAAAACTTAGTTTCTATTTAGCAAAAGCCACTTTATAATCTCCCTAGCCCAGCTTTGCCTGATGTGACCCTTGATTCTACTGTTTGTTTGGAGTTGAACTGTTATAGGTGGTCACCTGATAGTTTTGATCTTGAAGGTAAATAGAGCCCAAGTCTCCTGTATGAATGCACAGAGATGGGGAACATAAAGCCAGCCTGGTAGTGTGGTGCTGATCTGTAGAGCTCTTGGAAGATATGTTGCATTTGTACAGGTATAGTATTTTAAATAAAAATGCCAGTGCCTTGCAGCTGAGCCACACCAATTTCAGAAAGTTAACATTTGGAGTAAAATTATAAATTACTAAAGAAGACACCAAAGCTGCCAAGCATGTTGAATGTGATTTTGTACTGAAATACTCAAAATGCTACTAATTTAATCGTTGATGGGCATTCTCTGAAAATGCCAGAATTCAGATTAAATATCCAGCATTTGGTTTGTATTTGCATTATCCAGCTGCCTTTGATCACACATCACTTTTTCTGCCTTGTGAATATTCATAAAGCTGTGTTCAAGCTCTTTGCTTGCTGCTGTGTAGTCACTACAGTACTTCAGCCCAGCAGGTACAGACTCAGGCTGCAGTCCTGGAGTGGGGGAGTATTCACAGAATAAGTTTTAAATGTGCTCTTTCCTCAATCCCTTTTGTCAGTGTCAGTGCCTGACAAAACCTCTGTGGCTTGTCCTACAGCAGTTCTGTGCTTTTCAAAAACTTCTGCAAACTTTTTGCACTTCTTCGGTCCTTTCACACCCTGTGCTAGAGCATCTTTAATATCTGTTATCTGTGGTAACCCAAGTGTTTTTACCCATTCAGAAAAATGCAGCTGCCTAATTTAACAGTTCAATTCTGCAGTCTATCTCTGCACTCCAGCACAGCACAATCTTAGGATGTAATTCCCAAGTTCAGGGAAAGAAGCATATTGTCGTAAAATAATAGAAACATTTAGGTTGGAAAAGACCCTGAAGATCGTTGTGTTCCACAGTGTTTTGTGTATTTAGTGTATAATTTCCGTATTTTCATACAGTAACAGAACCAGTAGCTTCCAGAGCTGCACAGGCACAAGTACTTGCTGAAATATATGACTGTGGTAGATTTTATCTTCCAGCCTACACCTGCTGCAGTTATTCAAAAGAAACATACTTGTGTGCTTACTAACACAGAAAAATAGTTCTTTCATTCAAAACTAATAAGGCCATTTTTGCTTAATTAAAACCACTCACTTTCATGTGGGATGGCAAAATGGAAAAATATCAAGATCTCGATGGTGAAAGTTCTAAAAAGTTATTAGTTCTTGGAAAAAAAAAACAGACACTAAAAGGGAGCAGTTGTTCAGTTTTTCTAGATTGCTGCTTTGGTTGTTTTCAATAGTATTCATACTTTTCTGACAACTAACAAATTCATTTGAGAGTTAGAAAGTACAGAGATGAGACTAAAAGGAGTATTGTGAACTATTTAAAGAATATTTGTTAAGAACTTTAGGATTATTGGAATAATATGCTGTAGAATGCAAGCCACACTGATTTCAATGAGATACTTTCATTACTGTGAGACAGCTTGGTTTTATTTTTGCCCTTGGCATTAGTGGTTTAACTTTGTTCTAAAATGCACATATAAAAGTCCAAAAAGTTCCTAATTCTCAAACTGTTAGGAAAACATTTCAGCTTGGACCTTAGCCATTCAAGCTCCATAGCTGTCAGCTGCAATTGTTATTCTGGTGATTTGAAATCAACTCTTCATGCTTCACAGGTGCAAAGAAATTTTGCTTAATTAGCCAAATGTGCATGCATAGGTTATGAGTTTGAATTTCAGAAGGATGATCAAAATAATGTAGAAAAGCTCCGTTCGTGCATTAATTCTTTATAATGTCATTATTCACATGTAGAATAAAGTTACAGTATAAATCTCACTTGGCACAGAATATTTATTTAGACAGTTTTGTTTTAACACCTGAGACAAAAAGCCTTCCATGGTCCTGCTGCAGAAAGCAGCTCTCCTTGTTCTTCTTGCATGGGAAATGCCAGTAGAGTATTTAGTGGGATGAGTATCAAAAGGTACTGATCTTAAACTACTACTTGATAGTAGTTTTTTTTTGATAAGTTTTATGTGCAACAGGATTCACATGATCATCCAATCCAAAAGAGGGGTGATGGAGAAAGGAACAGTTCAGGAATTTTCATGCTTTGGAGTAGTCAGCTGTCAGTCAGTCTGGGTTCTGTGTTCTATGAAGGAGAATGAATGACAGCTGCTAAAGTGGCTGCATGTTTTGATTCACAGCTATGAATTATCTCGAGTCCATCAATGGAGAGAAATAAGTGTAAGAATACCCTGGGACTGCAATAATAAACCCCTGCTTGTCATACTCAAAACTTGCATCTGATTTCAATAACTCTAATATATATTGTCACAGATCTTTAAATTACTTTTGCTGTCAAGAGTTCAACAGGCAAATGTGTTGTCAAGTGCCATTTAAAGTAAGGAGAGAGGTTGTCTATCAGGAACATAACCATTTCTGGGCTAAGGCTGCTGCATATGAGATGACAAATGGCAGGGTAGATGGAGTGTACTCCAAGCTACAGAGTAAAAAGAGGCCCCTTCCTCAGCTGGCAGGAATAAATTTTAACGATGATTTTGATTTATAACAGCTGTGGATCTGTCCCACCATTAGAGAAGAGTGGGAACAGAGACAACAGTGCTTCAGCAGCCTAGTCTTGCAGAATTAAAGACTTTGGAATGACGTAGAAGCTGAAGGTAAGTGTTACAAAATTGTTTTATAAAGCATAAGGATGTCCTACTTATGTTTTGAAAATACCATGTGTTACTTTTTGGCTTGATGGCTCTCACTATTGGTTTTCCAGTTCTTGAGCAGGTTTCTTTTTCGAGTTCTGTAGCCCTAGTGGTGGTGTTTAGATGGTGAATATTTGCAATCCAGTCTGGAGGGGTTACTGCTGAATTGCGCTGGGAAATAGATGAAACAATTTGAGATGGAGGAGATTTTAATGTGAGTCCTGTTGCAGGGGCCAGGAGAAGAAAACAGTGAAGTGGGAGCATGTTTCCCAGGTAGTTTTCTCTGAGGAAATAAAAGCATTGTCATAGCCTTGAGTTGGTAACTTACATTGTCATGGGAATACAAAGCTAAAATAACTTTTTCTTTTTTTTTTTCATAGTTGATCTTTAATCCTTTTCTATGTATTGTTCAAACTTCTGTGGTTAAAGCTTTTCTTATGGACTGGTTTTGGAGTTTCCTTCTTTCATTTTTTTTTTTTTTTGTTTAATTTTACTACCATCTTACTTTGGTTACAGGTTCTAGGCATGGTGAGGCTGGTGGTTTAACACAGCACATGGCATGTTTCTAGATCTGATCTTGTCAATCTAGAGTCAAAACTTTTGCTGTTAGCTAGTCCCAAATATCAATGTGAGTAAACTCACTTCTCTTCCAAAGCTTCCCCCAGTGGTCTTTAGGAAAGTGGTGTCTAAAACTTTGAGTCTTGTTGATCTCTTTAAAGTGAGTCAGGTTGCTGAAAAGCAACACAACCCTTTTGATTACAAGAGACTGAAGTGTACTTGGTGATTTTAACATCTAACAGATGACACTGGGGCCCTGTCATCTTAGTAAGGTACATACAGCTCAGCAAAGAGCAAAATTGTATCTTGCCATTAACTGTAAGGTGGGTAAATCATAATTGCATTTAGTTTCATTGTATGTAGTTCCTGATAATTTTAAAATTCTGTGTAAATGTCATGGATAGTTGTTATAAAAGTTCTTAAAGGATAATGCATGGTGTATTAGGTTGCTAATATTGTGAAACTATGGGAACAACAACTGTGCTGGAAAATCTTTCATTATGCTCTCTATAAAAACATTCTGAAAAGAAGTTCAACGAGGTGGTTTCACAAAACTGCTTTTTCTTCAAGTTTGTTATTTTCTAGCTAAACTAGGCATGTTTGCAGGTAATTGGTGTGGGTGTGAAGTTTCTACATGAAGCTGACTAAGAATCTCTTTAGCAATTACTTCTCCTAACAACAATTTAAGATTACCTGCTGGTATTTTGTATATTGTTTTCTTTGCTTTGTAGCATCTCTAAATTATCATCAGAGTTTTGTGAGGCATGAGATTGACCCTTACTTCTGAGGGGGGCTTGTTTCTAACTAAGCCTTCATCCTTCATCACTTTCTGCTTGTGATGATACTGAATCCACTTCAGTCTTAAGTTTGGAATCACAGCTGCTCTGCAGTGTGTGTGGTATAGTTACCACCTGGCTTGCTGGTTTGTTTTTTTTCCTTTGTTTGGTTAGTTGATTTTCTTGAACTGTAGCAGTGTTTTCGCATGCAATGTCGTGGTTTCACAGTGCATGGTTTAGCACTAAGGGTTTGGGCACTGGAGTTCAAAATTACAGTTCTTAAATCGTATTTCTTACTGTCTTGCAGAACTTACAGGGAACACTGCCCTTTAGCTCTGACATTAATGCTGTCAGAACCTTCTTCCTGGCTGTTTGGAAGTCCCTACCTTTAATGTATCAACCAACATTCTCTGTGAAGTATCCACACATGTAAAAAGTCTCTATTGAAACTAAATCTCTGTGGTCTTGCTCTACGGCATTAGCTCACCTGCGGGAGCACAGGTTCCTTGGCTTAAAGTAAATAAACAAAGTTAGATGTGCTGTTCATGACACTAAAAAATATCGCTGGCCTATCTACCAGTTTGCCTCAAGTAAAACGGGCAATGAGCGCTGTTTACATATTCTGCACCAGGGCGGTTGCTTTAAGGTCACTTTTGCACACTACTTTTGTCTTTTGATCCTGCTAACCATGTAATTAAATCATTTGAAGAGCTTCATCTGGTTGAGGGAGGGGATCTCCTTCCACTGATGACAATGGTCAGCAGGTTTACTTTGTTTTCCATTTGAAAGCATACCTGCTGGAAAGAGTCTGTGAAAAACCTCTATGCAAATAATCCGTTCAAAGATCACTTGGCTCAGGCAAACAAACTCTAGGAAGCTGTAAATCAAACATCAAGGCCCAGATCTCTGTTGCAACATGAATATTACTAAGTTTTTAAGTTAGTTTTGTGGAACCTGAAACTAAAGAGACCAAGTACTTCTGCAGCAGATAGTATCATTGAGCTATTCAAAGGGGAAACTGAGAGCTGTGAAGATACTGCTGTTGTGGAGATAGATAAGGACAAGAAAGAGTCTGAGGATGTACCTGGGACTTGCCTTGAGGGAAACGCAGCCATAGAAGTTGCTAGGTGATTGTGGCTTTTAATGAACTTTAAAATATATTCCAGGCTATCCTGAGATGCTACCTCTTCTATGGCAGGGGTGAAAGTATATAAAATAGTACCTGATATCCTCAGAAATGCTTTAAGAAATGCAACACACTTCAACTATAACAATACTGGGGTTAATTGTCACTTTATGTATGAGCAGAGTTCACAGTTAAATTATATATATAGTTGCTGCAGAAGCTGTTAAGAGAATATAGGCAGCATGTTTTAAGAACAGGTTTTTTTGTCGCTGCAACAGCTTTTAACAAAACTTGATTTTGCTTTCTTTAGTACTGAATGCCAAGTGAATTCTCTGGGTAATACACTTTCGGATGAGCTGTGATGAAGGGCAAGATCCCTGGTCCTTAGTGGTCCCCTTGCACTGTCTGATTGGTATAAGCAGTGGAAATGGAGGATTAACTTAGGAATGTGGGCACAGAGGATTGTGTTTCATCTAGCAGTTTCAGATATCCCAGATAAGGTGAACATGTACAAGAGACAGGTCTGGGGTATGTGGTCAAGGAGGTGGTACTTGCTGGGAACTCCTTCAAGTGGCCTGAGCAAGGAACGGAGCATAAGCTGTTGCGTTCTTGCACCTGTAACATAGGGGTCATTCTCAGTGAAACTGGAATAGGCAAATCATGCAGCAGCCTTTCTGTAGAGTTAGGTTTCAGCTGTGATATAAAGAAACTAGTAGTTTGTATGTGACTGGATTATAACAATAAGAATGTAATAGTGATCTCAAAACAGCTTCAGGCTGTAGGTCTTCTTCCTCTATACATCTTCATTTTCTGCAGCTCGCTGTTTCCTTTGTGATTAAACTTGACTTCAAGTGAAACTACAATGCTGGCAAACAGTGAAGAAGTGTCGAAGTTGGGCTCCCTGCTCCTTAGTGTTATTGCAGAAAGTGAACCGCTGGAACATGAGCTCACCACACTAAATTTCTCAGTTTTTCTTTTGTCTTTTCCAGACGGCTGAGTAATTGCCCACTCTCTTAGGTATAGAGCCTTGTGAATGATTGTCTTGTTACTTGCCTGACAGATGCTAAACCTGCTATAAATTAAGTTGTCTCCTTGTTTTACCAGGCGAGTGGGGCTGCATTTCTCCGTTAGTTGAGCTAACAGAGGAATGAGGTGGAATGTTCACTGCAACATTAACTTGGTCCTGAGAACCTTCGGGGACTGGGTTGGTTTTGGCTTGGTTTTGTTTGCCCCTGAGGATTTTGTGGGAAAGTTGATGCAGCCCAAGTGGTAAAATCATCTCAGATTTCTCTCTATCATTGTTTACTAGACAGTAAGTCAAAGAATGAGCACGAAGGACCTGCCTTTTTGCAGGTTCCAGCACTGCCCTTTGGTGATTCAGGGCAGATTGTAGTGCACAACTGCTGGCTAAGTTTGGGGAAACTGGGTCAATATACTGTTCTCTGTACATACAGCCACTTCTGACAGGTATTTTCTTGCATGACTGTCTACTTGGCTTTGATAAAATTGTTGAACAGCCATAGTATTTCCTAATGAAGACAGAGGATGGATCCATCTGAATTGATGGTCTTCAACTTGCTCTTTCTAAGTCTTCAAGCTGCAATACTAAAACCACTGACTAAATACTGTAAAAGTCTTTTGTGTTAATATTACCAAGTTGAGGACTAATGCTCAGCTTTTAATCATGACTCTAATGTCCTTTTTGTCTACAAAACAGTTGCGCTCTGCAGAAGGCATTGATTAGGCGTCATCGTGAAACTATTCTTGTACATTTGCTGTTTCCTCAACTATGTTTTTTACCAGGCGTGTCATTATCCTTTTCCACAACAGAACCTTCTGGAAAAGAGCAGAAGCTTCAGCAGGGAAATGGAGGGGGGGGAAGCTTTTGTAATTTTAAATTTCTCACAGATTGCTCAGGGTAGCAAAACAATGAATGTTTCATTATTACCACAATAGATTAAAACATCTGCAATAAATAATGCTGATGGCTATTTGTGATGGCACGAAGTATTGTTTTTGTTCTCTTTTATAAAATTACAGCTCATTAACTGTCATAAAGCAAAGATACCATAAATAAAACAACTAGTAGTGTTTCATTTCCCAGAAATGTGAAAGCCTGCTGTTTGAGAACTTTGAAAAGTTTGTTTTCACAGCTGGAACAGTCAAGTATTGGAATATATTGGGGTCTGTCACTTTTTTGGTCAGAGAAATTACGAGAATTCAGACAATTTTGTTTGTCCTCTTTGCAAAGCTAATATTGATCTTGTCTTCCATCTAATCATGAAGTGCTTTTTATTTAGGCCACAGGACACCTGTAGTGATTGGCAAGCACGTGTGTGTGTATGTATATATATGTATTTTAATACAGAAATAATTATAAAGGGGTTATTTCCAAAAAGTAATTGGAAAACTTGACCTAACTTTCACTACGCTACAATCCATGGAGTAGTTGCCCAGATATCCCCACACTGGACCCCATAACTCGTATTTATAGAGGTGTTTTAAGAAAAGGCCTAATCTTAAATGCAAGTTGTTTATAATAATCCAATTGGTCCTTCATCATAGATCACCTCATCTCACCTGAGAACTCAGCAGGTTTTAGTGCTCTCAGTTTTCAAGCTGTGAGAATAGACTGGTAGAGGCTCACTTACCTCACAGATGTGCAATGATATAACTCCAGATTTGTTTCCAATTTATTTGCCATAGGCTTCTGCAGGGAAACAAATCTCTTTGAAAAGTAAAATAATTAGAAACATACCCCATTGTCTCAAGTTCTGAATGATAGTTCAAATTTCCAGACCCAAACATTCTCCTGTTTGGCTCAGGGTTTGTGACAGATCTAATCCTGTGGTAGTTATGGGATAGCAAGGAATTTTTTTTTTTTTTTTACTGGCCAAGACATGAGCCACGTTCTTGTTGGAGCTGCAGACTGCACACATGCTGCTTCTCATTGTGGGCTGAAGTGTCCCACAGCTGTACACTGCACAATAGGAAATCCTCTTCTGGATTTAACATTTCTCGACATTAAAGTTAAATTTGTATTTTGGCTATAACCATCTGTATTTTGAAACAAGAGGCTACAGCACTCTTTGTTCCTGAGGCAATTTAGGATTAGATTAAAAAAACTTGTCTGGAAGTCTGAACTGAAGTTCTTAGCTGCCTGCAGGGTGTAATCCTCCAGTCCAAGGTCCAGCAGACACCAGATGACAGTTTTTTTGGGGGTTGTGGTGGATTTTTAATTTTTTTTTTTTTTTGAGGTGGGGGCAGGAGGGCTGTGGGACAGTGAGGGAGAGAAAGGGGTGCTTTTTTCTTAACATAGGAGAGTAGATAGTTCTGCTACCACAAGCAGATGCATTGTGTATTTCCCTTCCAAAGGAGAGTATGGAGGCTGGAAACTAGCAGGAAACCAAACAAGTTCTGAAAAAACTATCTTTAGGACTGCACAGAAGGAGGGAAAGAAACAAAACCCTGAGCACATTTAATAAAAAAATTACCTTTGGCTAAGAAAGTCCCTGTAGAGCTTATCACATCCAGGTCCTGATAATTCAGGGGAAGTATCAGTTCTGTACTGAAGTGCAAAAAGTTTCTTGGACATCTGTCTGAAAGAGGATACTTGGCTCTTGGATCTGATTTACTGATCAATCCTCATCATAATATTTACTCATCTTATTTTTGAGACCATGCCAATATAGAAAGATTTTCTAAATTAATTTAAAGTTAAGTCCATCTTTCTGTGGAGATGCTCAGATGGGATTGGGAAGTTATAGGTATCATTTTTTCCTAATAAAGAACAAGCCCGAAGTGTCTTTAAAGGATGAGGAAGCCTATTTGATAGATGCAGACTGTCTGCACTTGGTTCTGCTAACGATGGTGATAATCCTTAGAAATTTCAGGATGGGCCACAAGAATATTGACCCTCCTTTATCCTTCCTCTGGGGCACTGCCTTGATTTTTGGACTTGTAGAAAACCTCCTCTTGTACTCTTTAAAAAAGGAGGCCAAATTTCAGTTTTGCTGCCATCCAAGGCAGAGTGGAGTCCTCAGTACTGGTGAAATTAATCTTAGTAAGTTTTATTTTGGTTTTCTTTTTTTTTTTAATAAATTAGTAGAATGGCATATCCTTTTGATGCCTTGTTTTTAAACATCATGCATGTCTGTATGAGGAGTTCAATACAGCTTTCAGTAGGAAAAGATTATAATATGCTTTGGTGATTTGACTAAATATTTCACCTTTAAATTATAGGGAATAAAGGCTGGAATAACAGACAAGGGTCTATATTTTCAGCAGCATACAGCTGTATTTCAGAAAAACTGAGTCTGTTATATGAAGAGGAATGATATATATGGGGGATCACAAAGGAGGGCGTAATTTTTTAGGGGGTGGTTTGTAGGGGTTTGTTTCCTCCTTTTTCCTTTGCAACAATCGGCTTAACTTCTTCCAGACTTGGGCACAAATTCTGGCTGTGCCGACCACGTACACTACCTGCAAATATACACAAAGAGACAGTAAAAGCCCCCTCACACAGGAAAAAAAAAAAAAAAAAAAATCTGTGTTGAAGATACGAGCTGCTCCAAGTGAATGTGAACACATCAGTGCTGTGCAGCACAGCTTTAGGCAGCAGAAATGGCCAGAGCCCTGGAAGCAGCCTAGTCCCACTGCAACTGGTCTGAGCAGGGACTTCTCGGCTACTTCTAGGCCTCCAGTGGTTCAGCTGTTCAGAACTAGCCAAGATATTTCTGCACACAGATCAATAAGATATAGTGCAGTGCAGATGTTCTGTGGTGTACGAAACTTGGCAAGACCGTGTGGAATAGATTTTAGTGGTCTGAAACTTTTTTAACGCAAAGAGCATCTCTCTCGCTTCAGCAATGTCACAGCCTTGTTAAGAATTTCTGGTTTCACAGATAGAAGCTGGATGCAGATTCATATCCATGCTTACTTCAGCGTTGGAACTGTGCTTATTACAAATTATTAATATCACCTATGAGCAACTTTATATCACATGAAACTGTTCACCAGTTCGTAACCCTAAAGAGCCCTTTGCTTTTAATTCCAGAAAGGCTGTGAAATAGGGAAGGGAAGTGTCTCTAGGCAGTTTATCCTTAAATGGCTTGTCACTGCAGTGCTGAACACATGACTCTCAGGAAAATTTCTGTGTGTCTGTGCTGGTGTGGCGTGATACACCACAATCCCAATGGACCATAACTTAATTTACACCCTGAAATGTGCTAGACAACCTGCCCAAATCTGGGAGATCCAGGCACTGAGCCTTCTACCTGTGCCTTGCCTCCACTATTCTGGGGTTATTTTTATCTTCTTCTATCCTAACAGATAGAAAGGGAGTTAATCTCTAAAGGAACACTTGTTCCTACTGAGCAGTCTAAGTGACATCTGTGAACATGATATGCAGACGCAGCAGTTCCGGTTCGCTTCAGAATCCGAGTGCTCACAGCAAGCTAATTGCAGCTAAGGTTGACTGAGGACATTCAAAGCAGAAAGAGTATTTTGCATCATAAGGCTGCTGGATTTTTCTTTTATTCAGGCAGTATCCCTAAAAAACATTTTGTCTGACACTTGGAAAAAAAACCTGCAGAGAAATCGCATGGAATGCAAGAATGTGTTTGTGTATACACACTTTTATACATACATATATATATTTATCACAGAAGTACAATTTGGCATAGCAAAGATGCCCAAAGACATAGGGCTGAGAAGCTCTACCTGGCCATTCCTGAGGCTCCAGTTTGCACCTTAATAATCCTCAGAGCAGAGGATAACAGTCCGACTGTGGATCATGGAGAGTGTTATGTCTCTGATGATGATCACATATCTGTAATGATTTGCTAATCAGCTCTTTATGATGTGTACAGGATACTACTCATGGCAACATTTCTAATTACTGTCTACTCAGAAAGGCAAACTAATGAACAAAGCAGTGTGAAATGCCAGGAGAATTTCCTCTGTGACCTACAGATGGCAGACCAATATAACAGATGAGTGATATGCTTGAAGCCTGTTTCTCTGAATGTTAGGAACACAGTGCACCCTATTTATGAAGGTTTTCATGGAGAAAGAAGCTTTAACTGGGTCACTATAAAATGTAACCACTTTTGCACTAATTCAGAGTTTGTTCAAGGTCTTTTGCTTTGGGCTATGAATTTTGCTTAAAAATTCAGTCCAAAAAATTTTAACCAGAAATGTTTTAAATATTATTACACTTAGCTAAAGATTCTGATAATTGTGCCTAAATTTTGAAAGATAAGACATGCACAGGAGCATACATTGATTTGCTTGTATGTAGTTTATGCCTTCAAATGACTTCATTTTCTTAAGAATGTTACACTTATTTCTGCTCATGTCCTACTTATGTTTTGTATAAATCTAGATTGTTTTTTTCCTTTTTAAGACACCAATAGATAAAATTTATGGTTGAATTTTTTTTATCATTTAATATAAAGCAAAAATTCCTTAAGAAGCTTTTGGTTCAGAAGGGAGGAAGAATCACAGACACAGTAAAGCTTTTGTTTTCTCTTCCTCTTGAGCACTGAGCTTTAGTGGATGATTTGATACTCTTCTGCATCTTTAGCTCATAAAAGCTCCAATTCCAGAAGGTGGGGGGGCAGGGGGTTGGCGGGTGGGGTGGAGGGAAGGCATTTCCTTCAGTTGGAGAAAAAGAAGTTATTGGGAGGGGAACTAAAAAAGAAAATGTAACGTTCACTAACCTTGTTGTTCAGTGAATATCCAATAGAAAAGAGATCTTAAACTCTGTGCTCTTTCAAGTGGTTTTTTAAATGTAAAACATCATTAAAAAGGAGTTGGGAGAGGAAAGCTGTTGCAGGTCATACCCTTTCCATATTGTTTTTTAAATGGCTAATGGAGAGAAAATCAAACTTGCTGTAGTTCACCATTTTAGCCCTCTTTTTCTTTATGACTGTAGATTGAAATAGGCATATTTAAAATATTGTGAAGTATGGAAGTGATTACAACCTGCCGCGTAAGGCACTACTCAGGAAATTGAAGAACAGGGGCTTAAAAGTAGTCCCCAAACAATGGGCTTAACAGACTCTCACAAAATACTTCAACCTTTTTTTTTTTTTTTTTTTTTTTTTTTAAACTAGAAAATACTCGGTTTCAACCAAGTGGCTGGAAAATATTTCGCTATATTCTTGAGCTGTTTTCTATTATGGAAATCAAACAAGCCTTCATGACAGATTACTCTTCAGGCAAGGGGAAGGAATGCTGGCTGAGGCCGCACGCAGGTCTGTGGTCTCTGCTCTGCTGTGCTGTCACAGCCAAGCCTGCCTGAACTGTCTTCTAATCCACAAGTGTTATTCTGGCTGTTAAAAACCTAGTGAAGCAAAAACTTCTAAGACTTAATTCATTTGGGCAATATATATTGAATACACAACGTGGCAGAAAAATTGTATGTGGTCTTTCTGAGCTGCTCTTGTGCTGTGAAACCACGACAGAGTGGAGTCATGGTCTGCTCTGGCTTCTCTGCATTATCTGTCAGGCATATGTTGGAGTGGGAAAAGAATAAATTTCCCAGTATGTTAACTTCACATGTGATGGGAAAGTGTCTGGTGGCATAATATCTGATACAAAGATGAAATGTGGAAGAAGCTGCAAAGGTTGCTGCTTAACTTGGCTATTTGTGAATGTAAGAGCTTTGCTATCTCTGTCATTAGATAGATGTTATTGGAGCAAAACTGTTTTGAAGATGTGCCTGTACTGGAAATCCACATAGGAATGCTCAGGCAGCATGGGGGTGAGAATAATGATGCCTCATCCCTAATATAAGGTTGACATGTGCCTGGATGCTGGTTAGGTTCCTTTTTGTTAGTTTCTTTTCTTTTCTTTTTTTTTTTTTTCTTTCTTTCCTTTAAAACCTGGAAATTATATGCAATTGGAGGGAAAGGGGGGTGGGTGGTGGGGAGATAATCTTGCTTTGAAAATGCCTTCTGTCATGACACTAAGCTTTGCTGTCTCCTGAGGTTTCTCAAACACCAAAGCAGCAAATGAGACTAAGTAATTAAATGCAAAAACTGATGAAAAAAGTTCTGGAAGTCTTTGCTGGCTCATGGGAAGGGCCTTTTGAATCAATGCTAAGGTGATGAACTAGCATCATACAAAGCAAGCAGCATACTAAACCATTTTGTTTTAATGAGTCTACAATCTGTGACTTCCAGCCTCAGAACTGAGAATTCAGATGGCTAAGATGAGACTTGGATTTTCTAAAAGCTTGAGAGGCAGCGTGAGAAGAGACAGGGCCTCTGACCCATTTTCTTTCCTCTTCAGACCGTAGAAACTCTTGCTTTGTCCGCCCTATGCCAGCGTACGGCATTTTTGTAGCAACAACTGTACAGTCCGAGATGCTTTGAAAGGTAATACTTACAATGTGCTTTTGGTATAATGTGACCTAACAGTTACGAAACAGGAGGTTAGTGAAGATTACAGGAACAGCTGTCTGCTTTACGCCACTCCCACGCCTTCCCCGAGCCAGACTCGGAGGACCTGACAGAGCGAGGCACGTTGCGGCCAAGATCTTTTCTTTGTGCGGATCCACGTCTACATAAATAAGTCAAAATAGATTCAGCAGTACTGAATCATGCTCCTTTATAGTTTACTCTGACTAGATTACCATTGCTCCAACATCTCTAGTTTGCAAGCAAAAAGATGTGCTGCTGCTTTTTTCAAGCTACTCTGGGGAGACATTTCCCTGGGCATCTGTACAGGGAGAAATTGAACTAGGATCAGTTCTGTTATTTCTCTCCAAAACATTCATTTATTTAGACTGCAGGGAAAGTGCAAACCAGTTTCTTTTTCTTCTTTTTGTGCCTTTGATTTTTATTTTATTTTTTTTAAATATAGCAGTAAGTATAAGCTCTGAGACTGCAGTTTACTACGTGCATATGGACAGCAGCACCTGCACAGAGCCAGGCTGACTTCAGCGAGGCACCATGTAGGCACAGCAATCTGCCCACCCATAAGTTGTAAATCTCAGAATGAGGAATTTAACTTGTTTACTTAGTGTTCCTGAAGGAGCAAGGCATTGGAAAGTGCCTGTAGGGTGTTAGCAGGTGCCATATGCATTTTCCCACACAGTCCTGCCAATGCACAGCATTCCTGACCTGTAACTCCCCTGCCTGTGCATATGGTGTGCAAGCTGATGACCATCCGTGAGTGTGCTGCTTGTACTTGGGTAAGATTTAAGGAAGTCTTGCTGTGCTTACTCAAGCTTGTAGTCAGTGTTATATTGCTAAAAAGCAAATGAATGGAATGCAGTTTCCAAACCTCATTCTGTTTAAATACAGTGATATTTGCTGGCATTTTCTTGGTCGGGCTTTTTGTACTTACTGAGGTTCAGTTTTTGCCTGAATGTGTGGTTCAGAGGACAAGTTGTTATTTACAGCAAAATGGCAAGGAAGGTACTGAGCTGTAAGGGGAAAGCAGCACTGCTAGTGCACCTTGCAAGAAAACACAAGAAACTGCATCCACCTGTTCTAACCAGGCTGTGCAGATTCATAGGTGTGTTATCCATCTTATCTGGGAGTCACAAGTCTGGCTTGCTTGGGTACCACCAACAAAGGAGGTTGTACCGAAACAGCAGCTGGTTTTGCCCTGGGCCAGGCCTCACACATGCAGAAGAGTAGTCATGCCTTCTGCCCCACCTTTCTGCTCCCAAGTATCAAACTTGCATCAAAAAGTTTGTGATATTCTTTATTGTGTGCAGCTTACCTTCATTCTGCCTTCAGGCTATCATCGTTCTGTCTTTGACTGCAAGTGAACTAGTTCTGTTTCAAAATATTTTTTTTTCTTTAGTGTAGAGGTGTTAAAACAATGATGTGCAATGTAACATGGGGCCAAAATAATTGTTGCAAGTTTTTCATGTACCTGAGTTTCACTAATGTTTTTAGGTTTGTCTCGGGTTTCTCTCAGATTTGTTTCATTATTTAATCAGGATTAAAACTGCTCTCTGTTAATAATCAAGGGTATCAAAGAGGGCTGTATCAAGTTTCTGTGTTTTGAGAAGACTGCAAATAATTTTCAGGAGGCGGGTAATTAAATACATCGTCTTTTGTGTCTCTTTCAACTGAAATTTCAGAAGAGTTTTGTTATCTGAAGATGTGAAGGAGATAAAAGTATCAGTAGTCTAAATCAAACAGACTGAATATGCAGAGGCACACTTCTTGTCATGAAAGAGTTAACATCTGTGGGGAAGCCTGTGTTAAGGTTTTTTTAGTCAAGCAGCCCTCAGATTGACCAAAATGCTTTCAAACACTAACAGATCAAGTTTTATTACAACATAAACTAGACCATTCGATTGTTTAAATAACTCAAAAGAACTGGAATGTCCTCGGTAGGACAGAATAAAAACACCAAGGGTTTAACAATGACTGTCTCCCATGTGCCTGGCCTTGGCCCCGCTGTATTCTGGCTGTGCTCCCCACTCCATTCCGGCCCGAGGATGGACACACTGCTGCCCAATTCCCTCAGCAATTGTTCTGTATTTCTGTGGAGCAGCCAGCTGCAAGCTGTGTTCTGTATTTTAGTCTTCAATACTCACTTTCTGTTAACTCTCAGGTACTAAATTCTACTGCATTCTCCTTACAGAGAAATTAAAAGAAACTCTGACAAGTTTCTGGTACTGTAATTTTGAAGAACAGGATGTGCATGACTATAGTTAAGCAATTCCTTTGATGCTTCCCAATTATCCTTTAATATGCCTGTGATTTAATTTCCATTAAATGTCACTAGCAGATTAATCTCTCTTAAAATCCTGAACAGGCAAACAAATTACTGCCTTATTATCAAGCAATTTTAGCAAGGGTTGAGCAGAACCTAAAGCAAGTTGATCTTGTTCTAAATCAAGGATACAACCTGATAGGCAGGTTTCTGTGTAAGGGCCTTCAAACTTAAATATTTGCTTCTTTTTGCAATTGTTCATTGTTCCTTGTCTGAATAAATAATTATTCTCTGTACCTGATAGGAGAATAGAAGATCACACATTGTGCAAAGGATTGCCATGGCATATGCAGTAAGCATTTCTTTTTTAAACAGTCTTTTAGAGACCTGTTTAACTTTGGTTTTTCTCCAAAACTGTTTTGGATTAACTTAGTTATGCCCCCTTGGATGGCTGCAGAGTTATACAGTGTGATTCTGAATGTTTAAATCACTCCAGAATATCCTGGATTTTATTTTTTTTTTTTCATAGATTCATGTGCAGTGGTGTGTTTGGTTTGGTTTGGTCCTGCTGCTTTTTAGTCAATATACTAAAGACTTCTTCAGAACAGTAGAATCTAGGGGAAGATTATGATAAATGGTCTTGATGTGTATTTTCCCAAGTGCAAGAGTGCATTTGATTAGCACCAACAGTGTTTTTCATGGACATCTGTACAACAAACTAGAATAATGCACAGTAATTCTCTTTTTTCTGTTTGTCTCTTGCTGGTTTCCATTGCAAGTGCTCTTATATCTCTCTGCAATTCAATTCCACTTGATCTATGTCTGGTATTTTAAGGAAAATGAAATAGCTATGATCTTTGCTTAAGCAAAATTCCTTCCTATTTTTTAAACCATAAACTTCTACAGTTTAAATGTTTGTGTTACAGTCAAACGACATTATAAGTTCTGTAATATTTAACTTTTTACCTGATGTTATTCTTTCCAAGGGCAATGTGCTTATCAAAGGGATGTTACTAGAGTGATAAGCATAATATCAGATTTAATGTTTCCTTTGTTTAAAATCAGTGCTCTGAGAGAGTAGAAACTGTGATCTGAAAAAGTGCTGAACTCCATTCCCCAAAAGAAACCAAGGCCTCTTTTATCACAGGGTCAGATCACATTCAGCAGTGGCAGACTTTGATACTTGAACCACTGGGGTCTTGTTCACAGTCACCTTGCTGCACCTCAGCTAATAACGTTTATACTGTAATTTTTGTACCAGATGGAGGTAGTCTATATGCATATATTAGAAAAGAGGGTAAAATGCAGTATGTACTGCCATCGTTCCTTGCAGCAATAACTTCAACTACAAAGAGAGCCAGACTGGGATTTGGGAACCTGTCTTGGAGATCCCCATCAGTCCACTGCGACTGCTGATGTACAAAATGAAAAAAGGGATTTTGAGCAATGACTAATGGTGTTCCATGTGTAATGGGGATTTTTGCATGGCAGGACAGTAAAACATGTCATGTGTGATTGCATTTTATGTTACTGTTTTTCCCTTCAAATATTGTATAATAAGAAAGGTATTTTTATATCATAGAATAGGCTTTAATGTACTTCAATTCCTTATTCCTAGCACAGAAAATTGTTTGCAAGACTACTGTAGTATATATTAGAGACTGTTGCATTTTATATGTCAACTTGAGTAACCACTGACAGAAACCTGAGGTGTCCTGACTCCTCCTCATACATCACCCTTGGCTTTAATCACTAACTGCAGACTTTTTTTTTTTTTTCTTTTTTTTTTTTTTTTGTTCTGGAGCACAGTCAGGAGTTTGGTAAGTTCTTTAAGACCCTCAGTGGTGTGGGTCCTGCAGCTCACAACGGGAGGCCGTGCTGCTCCGAGGTTCAGGAGGTCATTCCACTAGAGGAAGTGAGTGCTCTTGCCTAATGGGCACTAAGGGCAGGATTCATCTTTTTCAAAGCAGTTGGAGAGAAGCACTCTGGGAGACGATTAGGGTTGTTTCCTCTGATTACAGAGGGAACCCCAGGAGCACCATCTTCATAAGTTTTTGCAAGGAACTCTGATTCATGTCCACTGAAAAAAAACCCCTCCTTTTCCAGCTTCAATCTCAAGTGAATCAGGCTTTCCTCACATGTTTGATTTCAAAACATGTACAATGAGTGAAACAAAGTTTTTCCTGTACCTTGCCAGAATTTGTCTGGATTTCTTGCTTTAACTGATTGTTTCCTGTGCTTACATTTGAGAGGTCTTTGATACAAGCCTCTGGGTTTAATGACATTTACCGAACTACTCCACACCTAATGCCTAGCTTTCTGCTTTACAGACAATGTTGTTCTTGCCCATTATGACAGTTCCATATCTCTCTGGAAAGTCAAGGGACTCTAAAATCATAAAAGCAATAGGTTTCTGCAGTGCATTTTACTAATGATTGCTTACTAGAACTGAGCCAAGGCGAGGGAAGAGTTTAAGACTAAGACTGCTTTTATGCTTTCTATTGGAAACACGTTCATGGCCTTTTAAGTGACTTGGCTGCACCTACTAATTTTAAAGAAAGCAGATGATACTTGCATGTATCCATCATGTGCACAATTAGTTGCTCTTTGGTATAATCAATGAGCCCTTACAGGGGGAAGTTTTTCAATTTGAAGTTATTTGCAAGCAATACTTACATAAGGGCTTCCAGGGTGAGGTTGTACACAAAGGGACATTTTAGCCTTGTGTAAATCTATCCCACACTATGTTTCTTTAGTTATTAACTTTTTTCATTGAAATAACTTAAAGGAACTAAGTAGGAAGTTAAAGCAGTGCTGGACTGTACTTAGTGAAGCTGAATTTTCAAGGATAAAAAGCAGGCTTATAGCCAAGAAGAGATAACTTAAGACAGTTTCTGATGTTCCTTTTTAGAGATGACATCATTACATTCAAATGTCTTGCTTTGTGGGAAGGCTCAGGAAAATTTCTTCTTTACATGCCAAATGACATGGAATGTATCTGCAGAAAGTAGTCTGCAACTTGGCTCACGAAAGTGCATGTAGCACAGAGCCCAACTCATGGCTTGATGTGAAGATATGTTATTGATAAGGCATTATGCAAAAGAAAAAAAAGAAAAACCTCTTTTGTTTGACTTAGCCTGTGTGTGTGCAGTTGATCAGCAGAGAAATTGTGTTCTCCTGTGAGGAGAAGTTTCCAGTGTCACCAGAAAGGGCCTTATGAGAAGGGGAATGCTTTTTGGATCTGTGACTGAAGGCAAAGTTTGGAAGAGACTCTTGGAGAATTCCCAGAATGCATTCCCATTGAGAAACAAAATAGGATGTTGTTTTCTGGCTATTTTTCAGGAATAGGTCTATAAAAGGGGACCTATTCCTGAAAAGCATTTGTTTCCCTTCCTGTAGATCCTAGTACATATTTGCCTGTGCTGTTTCTGTTGTGTAGATAAGTAGCAGAAGTTAGTGATCTTACTAAGCACCTGTGTCTTGCCTTTCTTCTGCTTGTTCTGTGCTACCTTTCGTGCTCTCCTCAGATTTTTGTGGACACCAGTAACAAAAGGACTAGAGACTGAATATTCTTTCTGCTTGACAAATGTAGAAATGCTCCATTCCTGATCCCTGCTGATCTGCTGTTGGTCACTGTCTTCTGTTTGTGATAAAGGACATTATAAACTCAAGAAAATGAGATTGTTTAGAAACATTGGTTTTATTTTTCTGCACAGCTAATTGGAACATGAAAATATATATCAAATAAGTTTATATCTCTGTAAGAAAGTGTTACTTCAGGAGAAAGGTTGTGCTAAAACCTAATCAAAATATACATAGCTCTAGATTTTGAAGGCAAAAATATATTTTTGCACGAAACAATTATTATAAAACTCTCCTGCTGAGTTTTTAAGGAACAAAATATAAGTTTAAAAAAAAAAAAAAAAACAAACAAAAAACCAACCAAACAAAAACCAAACCAGACACTTATTTAAAAAAAAAAAAAAGTTAAATAAATACAATAAATAAATAAAACCTCAAAAAATGTCCAGACTTTACCAGCATTAGAACTACTATAGTAAGAGTATCCAAAATCACTCATTTGGAAAAAACAATTTTTTTTTTATGAACTAAACATCCAGAAGATGCACTGAGGAAAAATAATTTTTAAATAACTTTGCTCTTTGGGCTTAAAGACAACTCTAAATAATTCTGCACTGTTGTTTCGGTCATACTATCACTGACATTGGAAATACTACCCATAGTGCACATTTGTGGTTTGGTTTTTCCATGATACAGATGTGAGGTTTTCTCATGAAAACAATCAAATGAAACTATTTAATTCCTGAATTTATTTTTTCTTAAAATGACTTAATAGTTGAAGACTTATTACAATTATTACTTACATATTTAGTTTACATTAAATCAGCCTCTGTATGGGGTCAGGACATTAGGAAAAGGAAAATTTTGAGGTTTGGATGTTAATACCTGGGTTTTTTGTTTTGGAAGTACTTCAGCAGATAAAGATGGAATTTCTCAAATTCAATAGGGGAAGAAAGGTAGTGAATAGAATGCAATTTACCCTAATTCATTTGTCTGTTGGGAAGTAACCTCTGTGAATAAAAATTACTGCTGATCATAAAGTAATCCCATGTATACAAGCAGATGTAAGACTGCTGATGTCTGTTTCTGGTTAATGCAGAGGCAGGCTCTGTAACTCCTTCCAGGTTTGTTATTGATTGAGGGTCGTTTCTTTCTTGAAGGGAAATTCACTCGTACAAAGTATTTTCAGTCTTTTAGAACTTGATGGCCTAATGTTTTCCCCAATGCTAGTGAGGAGGGTTTAGACTGGAAGAAATGGTACTTGTTTTACAAAGCAAAAGTTTGAAGGTGGCACCAGGAAGTCAGTAATATTAAGAATCCTAAATGCTAGTTAAAATCCTTCAAACCAGTATTTATGGATGCTTTAAATATATCATATGGTCTATTTGCTAGCAGTGATTTCTTCAGGCTCCTATCCACGGGTAAATATACTGAAATGTTCAGATTCTCTGTTTACCTCAAACTTTACATAGCTGCCCAGGAATTAAGAAGTTTGGAAATGGAAAATTTTGTGATTAACATCTGAATAACTGACAGTAGGTACATTGGAAAACAAACTTCACTGAAAGCACCTTTAAGAAACACTGTTTTCAAGAAAGCATTTTAAATAGATGTTAGTGCTAATAAGCTCTAGGAAGTTTGAAACTCAAGTGGAGCAGTGTGGTGGTTGTAAGGATCCAGTATAACTTGTTTTTTGTTTACTCCAAGAAAGGATTGTTGGAGCGTTACAACCCCAACAGACAGTATGGCAAACAGCTTTGCATTTCAAATCCATGTATTTATTCCTGATGTATGAGGGTGTTCCCTTCCCTGAGCATCAAGAAGGTAAAAGATTCCCTACCCTGTTAGTTCTGCAATGAACGACAGACATGTTTCTGGTTTGAGCTCTCAGCTGGAGCTCAGCCTGTAACGAAGTAGTGGCCAGAGTGTGTCTGTGCAGGGCTGGAAGGTGCAGGCCTCCAGGTAGCTCCATCTCTGAGAAGAATAGGGGGTTGGTGTTAATGCCATTTCCTTTTTTTTTTTTTTTTTTTTTTTTTTTTTTAAAAAAAAAAAAAACAAAGTTCAAGTTTTCATGATGGTGTAGTTTGTGTGGGGGGAACTGGCTGGGACCTGGGAAGAATCGGTACCAGCAAAAGCTGAAGGCTTCTGAGGGGGACCAGAAAAAAGTCAAACGGGAAGGGGATTAAAAAATAGCTTGTGGAAAAAGATTGGGCACTGTAATACAAGATCCAGGCAGCTCTGCTGTTTGTCAAGCTCACTTGCTCACCAAGCTTGTTTTAGCTGACTTGTTCCAATACTTGGACTTGACTGGCATGCCAGGTTTAGTGAAACACCTGCAGCCCCAATGCTTCTCTCCAGTCTTTCCCCAGGAAAGTCAGCTGCATTCCAGAGGCCCGAATCCCATGCCCCTCTATCTCCATCCTGTCTTTCTTCCATGGAGCTCCTTTTCATACACCAGCTCTAGCTGTGGTTTTTCATATGATCTAAACCGGTGTTAGTTCTACCTGACAAGGACTTAATAACCATCTTTAGTAATGAAAACTGAAATTTTGCTTCACTTGAGTGAGACGATTGCCTTGTCCAGTGTTGGTATTCCCCAATTCCCCCCCTTTGATGTCACTGAAAATGAAGCTATGAAAAGTTTCTGTTCTAAAATATCCTGATTGCAGTACAAGAATTGGTTATTCATAGAGCATAAATAGAAACCCAAGAGTGTAGAAACCCAAGAGTCTCTTAGCATGTTTTATTGATGTACATTTTGTGTGTGAGAGAAATGCATAAGTGAATTTTATCTGTGTTCCTTCATTTCTTCAAAGAAATGACTTAATTTGAGCCAGGAGTTGTGAAATTTTTTTGCAGTTGAACTCCCAGCAGTTAATCTGAGGATAAGTAAGAATGAAAAGATAGAGCATCACTTTCTTTTGTTTATCAAAATAAAAACAATAAATAATTAAAATCCAGATTTCCTATGTGAAATGTTTTTAATTTTCAACTGTGAGCCACTTCTATTCCACCGCAACCAAGTACTGTCCAAGATACGTTTGTAAATTTAAAATATTTTAATTGTCTATGGCTCTTAATATGGAGCATTTTTAATGGCATTATAATGGCTGATGTGTAACTTGGAAGTAATTACTCGTAAATGATTGGAAAATGCACACTAAAATTACAGCAGGTGCGTAGTGTTGTTTAGAAACCGACATAGTGAAATAATGTATTGCTTTTGTTTGTTAAGATCTCTTGAAATACACTTATGAAAACTGATTTATTGAATTGAATGGGAAGAATTTTGGAATTACTGCCTATTTCTATTATGACCTGTTGCTGGAGCACACAAGCAGTTTGTACAAAGGCAGATAATCTACATTAGGAGATTCACAGAAAATGTGGAGGTGAGGGTGTCAATATGTAAAGATGAGGTTTGAAATTCCACTTTCTTACTATTATAAAGAATTCAGGAGCACACAAAGTAAAAAATCTTGTTTTCAACAGCTCTCTTCTTCCTTGTGCTTTTTGTATTCGTATAAAAGAGCATTGAGTTCTTGTTTTCTTTACCTTGAGGGGGCCAATGTGGAGAGAGATGTATTGATACTCTGTGTTCAGGTTGATCTGTGTGTGGTAAATGGCATCTGCTGTTGAGGCACTTCTGATGTGATGTTGTTTTGGTTTTTCTAGCAGAGATCAGGTACCTTAGAGATCAAGGGCATGTACTGGAGTGTGCCCGTCGAAACGCACAAGCTCTAACATGATGTCTGCATGTTAATGACAGATCATTCAGAGATGGGAGGTCAGGAGCGAGGTGTGTCAGGCTGAGTGCAGGCCTGCTGCTGCACGTCCAGTGGTGAAAACACCAGCCTTTGTGTTGGGAGCAAGCTGGGAGTTTGTGTGTGCTCAGGTTTTATTGCTCAGCCAACAAACAGTAGCTCATTAAGCTGTGGTAGCTCTTAGGCGTGATCACCTGTTTGTCCCTAAGTGTAGTCACTGTTGTTCACACACGTACCTAAAATTCTCATCCAGGTCCTTACGTGCATCTCAGCTAGCACAGCACCTTTTCATTCTTATTTCTTTTTTTTTTTTTTTCCTCCCAGTCCTTGAAAAATACTCTCTTTCTCTGTTCACATGTCCCATGTTGACTGCAGTTAAGATTTGGATGCCCGGTGACAACAAAAAGGAAAGGCTGAAGTGATAACTTTGAAAATTGTGTAGCTAGGTATGAGATATGAGGGCACATAGATAGTCTAGCTCACATACTTCATCCTTAACCTTCCATTTCAGTGTTATGCCTGTGTATTCAGATGACTGATAGAAATGATTTTATAATGCACTGTGGGTTTGTGTGGTTTGTGTTTGCTTTTCTTGTGATCCTTCATCTCCTACTCCTCTTCACGCTATGGAACCTATGACAAAAGCTTTTGGCTCTTTGACACAGTAGAGTGTGATGGACTTGTGGATTTTGAATATGTTCCTGAAGATGTGCCTGTCTTCTTCCTAGGGCAGTATCAGTCCTGCAGCCACAGCTCTTTGGTGTCTGATGCTTGTTTTTTTTTTTTTTCCATAATGGATAATGGGATTGCATAAGACAAAGACTTGTTCGTCTCCCAAAAGAGCCACAGAAACCCATCATGGATAAGCTGTTACTCTTGGGCTGGATTTTCTTTTTGTCTTTTTATTTTAATGTGATGCCATGTGGGATCTTTCTGGCAGATATACAAAAGAGAAAGAAGGAAGGGGAAAAAAAGAAAGATGGGCACAGTCAGAAGTCGGAGTGCTCTCTACAATGATAAGAAAAATGTTTGCACTCCCCCCAGGTACACACACACACCCCCTCCTCACGATAGGAGTTTTAGACCTGTTCCCTACACAACAAAGATAGTTGTTCCTTCACCTCTGTTGCACTCACCACTCCCTGATTTACTTATGTGAAACGTGAAATATCTGTATTTTCATCTTGGAAGCTTCTACGTATAGAGGTTAAGTAAACCCAGTAATAACAAAAAAAAAAAAAAAAAAGCCAAAAACAAACAGATGAGTGTTAGTAACCATTATAGCATTATACTGCTTCTAGAATTTGTATTGAAAAATATTAGAATGGGACAACAAATTGTGATAGGCATAGTAGTTTTTGAAAATGCATTGTGTACTTGAAAGCTTAGTTACGCAAGGGGTGGATAACTCAGAAAATCCTAAATTTGGGATTGTTTTCTGGTAGAACAACTACAGTGGCGCAAAAATTGGCCAAAAAGTAGCAGCAGTCAGAGTGAGAAAGTGTAAGTAATTGGACATCATCTCATTTTGGTGTCTCAATTCCCTGTTTTGATTGATTATGTTGTTCAGGACATAGTCTAGAAGTGTTCAGATTTTCTGGTGTTCTGCGGATGTGAGGAGGCACACGGAAGTCAAAAGCCTATGAAAAGTGCTTGATATTTGAACTTCACTATCATTTTTCAGCTCTCTTGAGCTTGTTACTGTACTGAGTTGCATCTTAATGCATTATAGTACACTAAGTATGCTATAGGTGTGGTCTTTGTGATACAGCACAAACACACAGAAGAAGCAAAGTTGCTACTCTCTTGTATGTCCTTCAGCTGATGCGTGGATGCTGTTTTCCAGGCATTTTTACACAGGAGACCAATAGTAAAATAAAATGGAGACATTCTCACCATGAGAGGGAGAGGTTCATCCCAACAGCCTATTTCTGCAAATGCTACTAAATGGAATGTAACATCCAGATGTTGTCTCATGCGTTTAAGCTCATATGCAAAGCATTCCGTTAGTAATACGATTCCACAAGAAACCATGAAACAAGTATAAAATAAAAACCATCAAGAGTTGCTAAAAACTTGTTTAGTTTTCATTTCTGTTATAGCCTCTTCCTTCCTGCTGTTAGTTCAAAATTCTTTTATTTTGTGATCTTCAGGCTGGAATATGTTCTTGCTGAGGAAACCCACCAGTGCTGTGGGCTTCTAATTGGGTCATCTTGAATAATGGGGAGTTGGGAGTCAAATGAAGTGACTTCCAGCTTGACAAATACATTATCCAAATTTTTAACTTCAGCTGTATGATACTTTGAACATAAAAATGTTAAAATATTAAATGCAAAGCACACTTTAGTGTTGTGAGGTCTAGGAGGATAATGCATGATAACTGCAAAATCGTGGTTTGATCAGTGATCACCTCTGTCTTGTTACTAGTGGAGTCTCCATCTAGTTGATGGCTTACTGGAAGTCAAGCATACAGATGTAGTTATACTCTTAAGATCTGTATTACAGCAGATTTTTATTCCTGGTTTGGAGTGGCATAGTATAATTGTTTGTCCTTAGAGGCTACATTTAGAAAAAGAAAGTAACTTAAAATAACAACAATGTAAGGATGATGCCACAGTAATAAACATCTGAGTTAACTGAGCAGTATATGAGGTAATTGTATCATTGTATTAATTTTTCATAGTGATACAGTAAAGTACTTTATTGAACTATACAATATATATTTCTCAAAAATTAATATATATTGTGCCCTGCAATGCTCTTATATGTGCATTGTAGGTAATCTCTAATGCAGAACACCTATATATATTGTGTGTATATATAACAAAACTGTACACCACTGTAATCCCTTAAGTTTAACAATTAGAGTTTTGCAGGCCCTTTTTTCCCAAAAAAACCTCCATATATCCCTTCTTTTCATCGTCTCCCCAATAGGAGGAAGTGTCAAAAATAAGGTTATCCATCTCTTCTTTTGGAGGAGTCAGCTGAGTTCTGATGATGCAAGTTTAGGAGTGTGATATTTGACATGATTAACAAAATGCCTGTCTTACCACCAGCTCTGGCATGGAAGCAAATATTCCCATGCTTGTCTGCAATTCTTAGCCAACAGAAAATTTTTGGTTTTCTTTTTATAATTTGCTATTAACAAAAGGTTATATAGGCCCAATGTATTTTCATTATGTAAGGTGCTGGACAAATAATGCAGTAAATTATGAGAAGAAAATTGATAATGAAAAGACGGTTGAGCTTTTATGCAATTCCTGGAAAGACTTTAAGTCTTAAACTGCCTTTTCCACAAAGTGATTCGTGCATGAAGTTCTCCCAGAAGTCTTGCCACTCCAGAAACATGTTTGAAATGAAGCTGTGCTGCTGTGTAGTATGGAACAGTCATGGGCCTGTAGGGATGGGATCTGTTTGTTCAGCTTAGGAAGCCATGGTTAAGAATTTACTACTTTGTGCCACTAATTTCTACTTAATGAGTTGAATCAGTCACTAGAATTAATAGTTAAAAAGGCAGTTAATAGTTGGCTAAATAATAAAGGAGAGTTTGAGGAGTAAGATATGCAGAAGAGTGCACCACCTTAAGAAGGAAAAGTAAACCACAAAAAGAGAAAATCCTCCAGTATTCCCATATTTATTGATGAAGGTCAGGCTTATTCAAAGCAAGTATTTCCACACTGATGTAGTACTGTCATGTTGATACAAGGTATAATTCTGGTGGTGAATAGAAATATACCATTATATAAGGATTAAATGCTGCAATAGTGTAGGGCACAATGGGTATGTTGTATTGTCAGTCAGTCTTTTAGACACATTTCTTCTCCTAAATATTAGGAGGGATTGAATCATAATATATCGTATGCAAGATAAAATTGTTGTTTTAATGTTAATTTACCCACGTATATAATCTCCCATTAAATTTGGATTTACATTTTTATTGGTTTGGACGTCATTTATTTTTGTATGCTGTGGCACTGGTTTTTTAAATTGCAACTTTGTGCTTTCATGCATGGCCATTTTCATTTGAAAGGGTTATACTGAAAATGTGCTAAAGAGAGCCAACTGTTATGCAATGCTTTCCAAAGCTTTTTCCCAGGACTTAATGGCCAGCCCTCTGCATTTGACCTGCAGTGAAACAACCACCTCTCTTATCTAAGGGTAGCTCTCCCAAGTAGGAAATATTATATGGGAAAAGTGGTATTCTGGGTTTGTTTTCTTTAAAAATCATTGTGATTTAACTTGTACTGAAGTTAAACTGTGTGGGTTTGCTAAGAAGAGATTGTTGCACATTTGAAGTGAGCATCTGGCACACATGCAGCCGTGCCATATGCAATCCTGGTGTCTTTAGAAGGTGAAAGGCCAGTGTAGTGGTAATTTTGCCCTCTTTGCACCAGATGTTAAAGCTCTGCAGTGTCCCTGAGTGACCATTAGATCACTGGCAGCTGGGATTGGAGGTTTATGTTTAATTTATTATCACACTATTAATCTATCTGACTGTCAGAACTCTCTCTTCCTCATCATTTCCAGGAGCCCTTATATTTTAAGGACAATTTAATTTGTCTTATGATGGATCAGTTTTATTTTGGCTCTATATTTACATGAAGCCTGGCATCCATTTTTGGGGGGATAGTATTGAGAGGGACAATACATAAATCTAACAACTCATTAATGTTTAGAACACACCTGAATTTGTTTTATGCCGCATGCTATGGGTTAAAACACATTTCCATGACCACCTTTGCGTTCAAAAAAACCCCCCAAACCAACAAGAACAAAACAAAAGCATAAAACAAATTAAAAACCACCCCTCTCCTCCATTGTAGTTTTTTTTTTTTTTTTTTTTTTTTTTTATTTAACAGTATATTTGGATTTAGCTGGTGTGTTTCTTTTACTCTTGGCTGGAGTTGGCTTATTTAGTTTTCCATTTGTGTTTTTATGTAGGCAGGGAAGAAAGGGAGAGGGAATGGTGTGGGAATAGAAGAGGTGATGACAGTAATGAGGGAAAGAGCCTTTGCATTTGCTAATGGTAATTCTTAGAATATTTTAAGCTAACTGTGGAGAGAAATTGACAATACCGTTCTAATTTATTTTATCATCAAGATGTTTTCTTGCTTCAGTAGTTCATAGGCAATTTGAATAGTTTATTGACTTAAAAGCTGTGGTCTTGACTTACCTTTAAGGGAGAAAAAGGAAAAAAAATCCATATATTTGATTGCTTTTTTAATTCTCCCCACCCCTGCCTACTGCTAATTATTTGTATCATTGGGGGAAAAATGCTTTTTATAATTAATATTTTGCTCCATCAAGTGAAAACCTTTATCCAAATGGGATGTTACTGTCTGTAGGAATAAATTATTCCAGCTTCTGACATCCACACCCCTCCCCCAGTCAGTGCCAAACCTGCAGACCAGCTATTAAAGGAATTGGTGATGAGTAACTGGATGCTCATCCCAGGAAGCCACACACCACCACTTCAAATGCATCATGTCCTCAACAAATCTCACCTGTTCTTCCAGCCATGAGAAATTCATCCCTCCAGATTCACTTTTTATTTTCTTTTGCTTTGGATTCAGTATGCATGTGCCCAGCCTGTGAAGATAGTTGTGAAAGTTTTTATTGGAAGAAGATCCAGTGCTCTCGGCTCTGGCAAACTTGTTCTCTTCAGCTTAGAGGCTTGTGGCTGGCAGTGTCATTGGAGCTATCAGTGGTTTCCTGGGGTCAGTCCTGGGTCCAGTCCTGTTCAACTCATTCCCCACTGACCTGGATGAAGGGACTGAAGGCACCTGCAGCCAGTTTACTGATGATACAAAACTGGGGGGAGGGGCTGGTACACCAAAAGGCTGTGCTGACACTAAATAAGACTTGGGGATAGGCTGGACAGAGAGGAACACAGTGGAATTCAACAAAGGCAAATGCAGGGTCCTGCTCCTGCAGGAGAGTAGAGGGGTCACTTCAGGCACCAGCACAGGTTGGGGGATTGCTGGAGAGCAGCTCCATGGAGAAGGACTGGGGAGTCTTGGTGGACAGCAAGCTGTCTATGAGCCAGCAGTGCCCCTGTGGCCAAGAAGGCCCATGGTATTCCGGGATACATTAGGAAAAGCACTGCCAGTGGGTTGAGAGGTGATCCTACCTCTCTACTCAGCCCAGAGTGCTGTGCCCAGTTCTGGAGGGGGTCCAGCAGAGGGCTGTGAAGGTGATTAGGGAACTGGAGCATCGCTCTTGTGGGGAAAGGCTGAGGGAGCTGGGGCTGTTTAACCTGGAGAAGAGAGGACTGAGAGGGAATCTCACTGATGCAAACAAGTATCTTAAAGATTGTTACCACGAGGAAGAGGCCAAATGCTTTCCTGTGGTGCCCAGAGACAAGAGACAACATACAGTAACTTGAAAGACAGGGAGTTCCCTCTGAGTATGAGGAAAAGTTTTTTTTACTTGGTAGATGACAGAACACTGCAACAGGCTACCCAGAAATGTTGTGGAGTTGTTTTCTCTGGAGACAGTCAAAACCCATGTGGATGCTCTCCTGTGCTACCTGCTGTGGATGAACCTGCTTTAGCAGGGTCCTTGAATTTGAATCTTGAGGGTCCCCTCCAACCCCAACAATTCTGTGATTCTGTGAACTGTTAGGGCATTAAATGCTTGGGCATGGCAGTGTCAGCTGATGCAGTGAAATTAAGAATGAATCTAAAACAGTACCATAGAATTTTCAACAGGACCAAAAGGAATGTGTGTGTGTATATGTATATATATGTATACTCAGTAACAAAATACAGCATAAGTTCTGGTTTTTATTACTTGAGTATAAACTTTTACTGTATTTTGTTAGTTGATATAAATAAAAAAAATTAATTCCCAATGACTTTTAATGCTATTTTGTATTTACAGTTTATTTTAAAAAAATACATTAATACTTCCATGCAATTTTTTTTTCCCATGATTCATGGCAATAAGTATTGCATAAAACTTGGGAAAACCATTTTTATCCTTTTATGAAACTAAATGTAGTGAGGTCACAGTATCTTAAAATAGTGAGTTATTTAACTTTATTTACAGTAACGTTTTGAAAAACTGGTGATCTTGTTATTCAAAATAGATTGGTGTTAATTTGTAGTAAGTTTCATGCATGGAATTTGATAAATGTTCTGTTTCTGCAAACATTATGACACATTCTTAACAAAGAGCAGTGATCAGGCAGAAATCTGCACAGATGCACAACGATTCAAGTTTATTCACTGGGGTAAAGATTACCATGTGTGTAATACCTTATAAATATTATGTTTGTGTAATTACCTGCAAAATAATTTCTAGAGATTTTAATGGTGATGACTGTAATGCAAATGATATTAAAATTTCCCCTAAATTAGCACTTGCAACTCACTTGCATCAATGGCCAAATTTTAATTACTGTTTAATGTGTCTACAACCCCTGTAGTTCCTGTAATCCTTTGCACACATACCAGACAACTGGGTCTCTGCCCAGTGAATTTTAGCAGTTGTTTTTGCTCTTAAAACTGTATAAATTCCACTGAAAATAGTGAAATGTTTATGTTACAATAAGTGGAAGACAAATTTGGCTTACTTAAGTGATACTGTAGTTTTGAATCCTGTTCACTACTTGTGGTTAGGGGAAGCTTTAAACAAAAAGCAGATTCATCCACCACTGAAGTTTTCGTGAGCCTGAGAAGAAAAATGCTCATTGATTACGGCATATGGAGGGAAAAAAAAAAAAGGAAGTAAAATGAAGCTGTAGTTTTAGGTGAGATATGCCCAGCCTCGAGTCCATTGGAGTAAGATAACTTATTTTTCTTGCCTGTGGAAAGCACAACCAGCAGAGACAGCCGTTGATGTGAGTTGTGTCATCAACTGCATGGCAGCTCCCCAGGGCTGGTGCTGAGCTACTGTGCCCATCACTGCACAGCCATGGTCTGGACTGGGCAGAGCTCTGGGTGTGGCTGGTTGGGCTCAGATCTCTAAAACTGAGGTAGCTGCAGGCTTCTCACCCCTCTGTGGAGCTGTGGGCTGACAGCAGGGCTGTCCCTGCCAGGTTAAGGTGCTGCAGGAGGAGGTGAGCAGATTACATAGCACCAGGGAAGAGGAAAGAGGGAGCACAAGGATCTCCACAGGGACTCTGTAGAAAGGTGTCTGCACCCCCTGTGCACAGGAGGGGGCAGATGGAGGCTGTTAGACTGAGCTGCAAATGGGGACTGCCGTCAAGGCAAAGGCTGGAAGCTTGGGGCTTCCATCAGCAAGAGGATGGCTGTTTCTGCTTCTCTTGTGGGCATCTGCAGTATTGCCAGGGAGATCTGCAGAGTGCATCAACAGCAGCTGTCACACACCTTCAGAAAAGATCAAAAGGACAATCTGGGCAACTACAGAGCTCACTTCAGTCTCTAAGGAAATCACCTAGGAGAAATTTTAGGCCCATGAAGGCAGTGGCTTGCAAAAAAATTGTGTTAGCAGGGGGGAATCATGTCTGATCAACCTTTGATAATAAAATAACTGAACTGAACATAATGACAAAGCACTGCATGTCACCTCAACTTTGGCAAGGGTTTCCCAATGTTTTTTGTTATTATTAGTGAATGGGGGGGGCAGGGAAGAGAGCTTATGTCATAAAGTGAGTATAACAGGGGTACCATCTATCTGTTATGACACCTGAAGCTTCTAAAGACTTAGTTGTTTGTTTTAATAAAAGTATTTTTATTCTAATTTTCTTTTCTTTAATGAAACCAGTGTATTAAGACTCTGGTTGTATTTTCTATATAATGCAATTTTTAAATAACCTCTATTTAAACTTGAGAAGCAGAAGGAAACAATAGTAGGCTTGGAGCTATGGTTTGAATAAAATTAGTTGTTGGTTTTATTTAAATTCTTTTTACTCAGATACTGTAATGGTAGTTCAAAATTCTCTTCCTTTCTTCCTGCTTAAGGTTTTCATTTTAAGAAAAAAAGGGTTTGGGAGCTACAGTAATGGAAGCTTTGTAATTGGGAATTTTGTTGTGTTGTACAGAGCAGGTTAGAAAATCCAACAAGTCTGTAGTTTTATGAAGAAAAACAAGACTTTTAATTTCACACATATGTGGCCTTGATAATTAATCATACACTAGTATTTGGATTTTCTCAAAAAACCCAAAGTGGTCTGATATTGTCTCTTATCTTACTTGGAGGTAGGTATTGGTTGGCTCTGACTTCTGAAAAATCTCAACAAAATGCTTATTTGTTCTTAAACTTAGATTTGAGCAAGAAGTTTTGCTTCTACAAGTGATGTTGTTCAGAAACTCTGAACTTTTATAATCCTTGGGAATTCAGACTAAATTAGCTGTATTTGGATAGATGAAAGTTACTATTGCTGTGGTATAGAATACATTTAAAACAATCTGTTATCACATAGGACTTTATTTGCTAAGAATAAGAGACTTGCAGAGAATGAGGTTTAAAAACTATAGCTCTTGTCTAAAAACTATGCTACTTATGTTTAGTGCAGACAAGTCTTCCGTGAGAGGCCTGAGTTGCCTCTTTATTTAAACAAAATTCTGTATTTTGGAGAACAGTAGAAGCTTTTGGAAATGCCTTTTTTAGCCAATGGATTTGTAGGCGTATTTATACAATGACAGCTTTTAAGTCTGTGTTTATAATGCTGAGTACTTTCAGCTTTCCACTGCAATTACAGCCAGTACATGAGAATCATTGGGGGATTTAAGAAAGGGGGATTTGTAGTCCAAGTATTATAATTTGGATATGGAATAAATTTTAAAAGCACAGTTGTAGCAGCTTTTTTTTTTTTTTTTTTGTAAAATAAGTCTTTGAGACATCTTTATTTTTCACTGGGAATAGGGCTTTTGGTATAGAGCCCTAACTAATTCCGAGGAAATGTCTGTTAGAATTGTTATCTCAGTAAGGGGAAAAACCATGTTGGTCTTTTAATATCACCCCGAAAGTTTGAAACACCAGAAAAATCAATTATTGCAATTTAGGAAAGGGGGGAAAGTATTCAAATGGATGTGATTTCTCTTCTTCGTATCAACTGTGTTTTGAAAAACTCAAGATTAGATTAAATCATTATATGCAAAAGGCTTTTGTACATTCTAAGGTTATTAGCATATAATACTCAAAATATTGCAGTAGAGAAATACCCTCCAGAACTGTAACACTGATAATTTTTATTACCTTGGATGTTAAAAGAAGAAAAAAAAAAGGGAAAAAAACCAACAACAAAAAACACCAAGAAAGGAAAAACAACAACCCACAAACAAAAAAAACCAAACCAAACAAAAAAACCCAAACAGCCTCCCAAATAGCAGCAAACAATCCAAACAGCACACCACTTATTTGTGCACCTTTCTGCTACTCAGAGATGACGTGTCATATTTCCATTGTCTTGTGTCTTCTGTTTCAACATGTCTGTGAATTTTTTAATTTTTTTTTTTGTACCAAAACCCTTCCTTTTTTTCCCCCAATACATGACTTTCTGCTCCTGACTTTAAGCCTTATTACACTGTAAATTGACCAGTGTGATACGGTGTGAAATTGTCCATAAAACAGAAGTTAAGGCTTCTCTTTTACCTCTTTCCTTTGCTTTCTGTAATCTGCCTTGTTCTGAGGGCCAAGCAAACACTCTGCATTGAGTCCTGCTGTCTCAGGAGAGTCGGGAGGAGCAAAGCACACCCATGCAGGATGATGAAAAGGGCTCAGCAGCACCCGCAGCTGCCAAACAGATGAGCAGTTTTTAACAGAGCTGAGAGTCACAATGAAATCTGGGCCCAGAACTAATCAGATCTAATTAAGACAGACACGTTATGGTCCAATACTGTTGACAAGGTCAGGGTTCCTGTAGCTCTAAATGAGGCATGTTATAATTATGATCTAATTGAAAAGCTGGGAGTGATACAGAACCTGTGCACTGCTGGGTCTGAAAGAAAAGTTGCATTTCAAGTCCTGTTGTGTACCTTATTAGATTGTTAATGCTCAATTAGACAGCTGTGCATTTAAAGAAAAAAAAAGGCAATGACAGTTGCACATGGTTCAAAGAAAACCTATATGAGTTTTCAATATTTTGGGGGATTTGATTCATGGAGACTTACTAAATATCTAGAAATTAGGCTGTTTGTTTGTTTGATGTTTGCTTTGCTTCTCAGAACTTGTCTTATATACAGCAAGGCGAAGGGCTCCTAGATTATTTTGTCATGAGGCAAAAATGCTGTGAAGGTTTTTTTAAAGTGCAGTATGTGAATGCTTGAATCTGCAGTATGATATATGAAACTTTGAGGCCATATTTTCTAGCTCTCATCTATCACTATCAAGCAGTCAAAGTGCTATAGAGTGGCTTTTTATTCTAGAGATTGTGGTGCCTTCATTTCTGATTTAAGTATGAGTTGACATATGGTCTTATAAATTATCATGTCTTACCATGGATTGTGTCACAAAAAGTTTGCACAGTACTGATCTCCCTTTTTTTTCTGGTGAGGAATTTATGGATTTGAATTCATTAATTTCTTTTCATAATGCTATCTCTGCAATGAAAAGCTTTGTTAGAAAACAGGAGTTCTCACTGCGCCTTGAGAAGTCATTCATACACATGCCAAGTGTATTGGAAATTGCTACTACTATGGAGAGGTCTGTTTTGATCCTGCATGCTTTCGCATGTAGCATGCACATGTATGCATGCCTAAGAGAGATTCTGAGCCTAAATCTGCACTGCTTACCATGTGTTACAGATGGACATCTCTGAATTTTTTTCCCGATCTGCAGGGAATTCCAATACCACAACAAGTTTTTTGTCTAGATTTTCAGTAGAGTTTTCAAAACCATTCCTGAAGAGTTCTCTTATTCTGCTTTTCACCCAAATCGAATTTGAAAAGCCCGTGTAAGCTCTGCGAAGCCTTTCTAGTCTGCAAAGCAACGTGGCCACAACATTTGTGTGGTGTTGGATTAGCCTTGGCCAGCAGCCAAATGCCCCCCACTTGCTCCCTGTCGGATGAGGCAGGTCATGTGTCAAGATAGACAGGAAGGTGGCTTACCAGGTGCTGTCACAGGCAAAATAGCCCTGGCTGTGGAAAATAAATTAAGTGTATTGATAATGAAAAATAGAGGTTGAGAAACAAAGACAAAACCAAAAAAGCTTCTCCCCATGCTGCTCGTTCTTCCCAGGCTCAGCATTACACCTAGGCTCCCAAATTCCCTACCCTTAGCCCTGAGCAACAGGGTTGTAGAGAGGGTACTGTCAGCATATAAAGATTTCTCTGATCCTTCTTCCCTCTTGCAGGTTTCCCCTGCAATGCTGTGGGCTCTCCACAGCTTGGGCAACATGGAGCATCTCCTTCATTGACTTTTGGTTTGTGTTGCTTCTCCTGTTTCTCACGCTTTTCCCTTCACCCCTGGCTCCAGGCATTGCTCTGTCCTCCCTTACCCAGGCTTTCCCTGGGGCACTGTCGTTGTGCCTATGGGGCTCAACCATGCCCTGCAGTGGGTTGGCTGGAATGGGCTGTGTCCAGCACAGGGCAACCCCAGCTCTCCTCACAGAGGCCACCCAACAGCCCCCCTATGCCAGCCCCTGGGCACCCACACCCAGTATACACTTTAAAAAGAAACACAAAAGGCTGTGACTTGATTTTGTAGTAGCAGCCAACTAAATGCAGAGTTACATAAACTTCATGTCAATTAACGAAGCCGTCTTTGGCTAGGTGCTTTCTCTCAGACTGACTCTCTACTGAAAGGTAGGTTTCTTTGTGCATACCCTACTTATCTCCTGGCTTGTGCCTCCTTCAGGTAATCAGCAGAGTCAACTCAATGGCCAGCTAAGCGACGGAGCAGGAAAAATGTTCACTACCTTAATGAAAGCTCTGTCTGCTTCTGACTCCTATGCAGTTCAGGCTAGCAGGGTAACTCTTTGATCTGCTGCCAGAAGGCTCTCACTTCCCTATCATCCTAGGGCTGCACAGCAGGCTTGCCCCCTCACTCAGGGGGGATTAGCCAACCTGGGAGACAGCAAATAATTATGTTGAATGTCTCTCGTGCTGATTTAAGCAATACTCATAGCTGCCTGGGGCAGAGGGGGTAGTAAAAGAAAATCAAACCAAAACTCAAAAAAAACCCAACTCAGAATTGTGCACAACTGCATCGATCCCACATATTTTTCTGGAGGTTTTGGTTTGAATTTCAAAATATTCTGTGGCTGAGGAGATTAAGCAGCCAAACAACAAAAGCACAGCTATTTATAGTTCTGGCTGTCCGTCGGCGGCACAGCCATCCCCACCCATCCGGACAGTGGGAGCTGGAGCATGCTGGAAGCAGGAAAAGGTTGTGTTAGAAGCAGCAGCTGTTTGGGTTTAGCCAACAAGCCCTTTGCTCTGGTTTGCTGTTGCGTGGTCAGTGCGACTTGCCCTCCACCAGCTCCAGGAGGCCGGCAAAGGCAGCCCGAGCAAGGCTGGGTTGGCCAGGGACAGGCAGCTGCGTGGGGCTTTTCCCACAGCTCTGTCTGAGTAGGAGTTATGTCCAGACCTGCAGGACATATGCTTTGCTTCCATCTACTTAACACTCTGCCAGGTCTTCGTGCCAGTTCTGTGTGTGCTCTATCCTTCTTTTTTTTTGTTCTTTTACAAACAATCACAGCAAAGGGACTTCAAGCTGAGTCTTTTTGAAGAAAGCATAACTTCTTCTTTCAGCAGGTTTGAAAAGGATCCCTGACACTGTTATTATCCCTTTGGGTAACCCTTTGTGCTGATGACTCAAGAACACTGTAAATAATGCTACTTAGAATAAAAAGTGCAGGCCTGTTGCTTGGTTGTTGCCAAACAGTGTCAGCAACTTTTATTCTTCTAAAAGGTCGCAAAGAATTTGTTCTTTACCTCTCCTGTCAAAAAATTATAAATACCATAAACTGATCAGGTGGATTTTTGAGATTTATCTATTCCAAGAGTCTATGGAGAAGGTAACAGGTAATGATGGGAGTCAGTTTTGTATAGTAAATGATGGAAAAAGAATGATTCTTAATTGAGAACACTTATGTCTGTAAAAACGCCAACATTTTAAAGGAAACTATTTGTAGAGTCAACATTCTTTTTGAAAGCCCAGTGAAAAATACACAGGCAGATGTTTCCATGTACTATTTAAACAATCTCTTAGAGATTTGCATAACTTTTTATTTTGCTTAGTATTTTTATAATACATATTTGTTCAGACAATATTCATCTTCAGAATCACAGAAATGAAGCTCTCGCCTCCTTTGCACCTCTGCAACTTCCAAAGTATTCTATATTTTCGTGCACAGTATCAAAAGTATATATTTAGTAAGCTAGAGAAAACATAGTTCTAAATCATATTCTCTACAGAACTTGTCATTCCAAAATTATTAGCCAGTCTATGAACTGCCATAATTTCCTAAGCCTTTCTGTAAAGACAGAAGAGGGTAGGAAAGAGGTTAGATCAAGATAGAAGAGGGTAAGAAGATACTCTTTCATTCCCCAGCTGAATAAATTTTAAGAGATGTTTACAGTCCCATACGTTTTCTTAAAATTCATTCTAATTAATTGTGAACTGCAGCCATTGAAACCTAGATTGCTGTGTAAAGGTATTTGCAATTTTGTAGGTCTTCTGGGGTTTTTTTGGTATCCTATGTGAGCCGAGTTTCATGTCTCACTTGGAAAGAAAAAAAATGGATTTTTATATATATATGTATATATATTTGTGTGTGTGTGCATTTTTTCTTTTTAATAGCAAATTCATATTAATACCATATCTTTGTGACGATGCCTACACAGATTAAGGCTGCTGTGAAACTCACTCTTCTTATTGACACTACAGTCTGCTCTATTTATCATCTACAGTAGTTCCTAATTATTTGGAATGCATTATGTGTCAAGTGCTGATAAACTTCAACATTATATTCTTTTCCACATGAGTTATCATCAATATTTCATGTGGGCTGGCAGGACATAACATTTTCTCATCTGCTTTCCTTCCACTGGACTTTGTTTTGCCTCAGTGAATTATAATGGGAAAAAAAAAAACCAAACATGTGAAGGAACTCAGCTGATATGGCAGATTTCTGAATGCTGGTTCTTCATTGGTGTGTCTCTTTGCTTTGGGGGTTCAGGCTTTTGTTTTCTTTTTGTTTGTTTTTTAAACTAGGATTCTGTTCAAGTACTGGTTCTATCCCCAGTTTGTCCTGAGCATCTTCTCCATATTGAGGACCCCCATGACAAAAAAAAAATCCCTCTGGAGACAACACAGTGGGCACAATATTTGATGTTGGTTCTGTGGCTGCAGAGTGAATACAAGAGTAATGTGTGTTGGAAAGGGAAAGGTACTGAGTAATGGCTGAATAGCCCTGCACATAAAACTACAAATCAGGTCAAGGATTTACTTTATTTATAATTTCTATCACAAGAAAGTGCCCAGAATCTTGTTACATGTACAAGCAGGAAGTTGTTAAGTGTTCTTAATCTGTAGGAAAAGTGTGTTGATTTTGGTCTAAACTCAAGGCCCCAAGAAGCAAAAAAAAAAAAACAAAAAACAAACAAAACAAAAAAACAGTGGATGGATCCTGCATGTTTCATCACAAGGTTTTTTTCATCAGGGCTTGGTTACTGGGAAAATTATATTTTTGGTTTTTCAGCCCAGGGTCGTTTTCCTCTCTTTGTATTTCAGGATTGCTTTTGGTTTTATCCAAGTAGTCCTATTTATTGAGAGTAGAAACAAGAGACTATTCTGTTGGGAGACACTGGATTATAACTACATCATAAGCGTCAGGAATTACAGTGGCTGTACTAGGATGATGGGTCAAGACAAAATAGGAAGATAGATGTGTTAGTTATAGACATGCATCTTTCTTTTTGCTCCAGAAAGCACTTTTAAGATGTGAAAAATACAGGAAAAGTGTGTCTAATCATAGTTTCTTGCAAGTCTTATCAGCTCTCAAGTGAAGATTTGCAAAATCAGGAATGAAAGAGGAAAAAAAAAAGAAGGGGGGGGGGAAGAGGAGTAGAGAGTTCCTGTCTTTCTAGAAGGAAAAGTGAGACCCTGAATGTTGGTTGATTAGATGCTAGAGCAGATTCCTACGAGCTTGGGGAAGGTGCATCTTAGGGAAACAACTGTTCTCCGAGGAGAGGAAGGAGGATAGTGTGTCATGCAGGTGTGTGCTCCACCACCTTCTCAGTTCTAACCCTAGTCCTAACTACTGAAAAGAATACAATACATCTTGTCCCAAGATTTATTGGTAAACAAATAATAAATAAATAAAAAAAAAATCAGTCATGTTCTTAGTAACTGGCAATCCTTGTCACAGATGGAGAACTATTCACAGTTTGAAGGAGAAAGTGCTCAGTGTTCAATTACTTTGAGTAATAATCTTTGAAGGCAAGCACAATGGAAAGCACACATACCTGTCAATTTATAGTTAAACAATGGTTGAATATCCTAATCACTAATATTTGGATATATCTTGTTTAAATGGTTTCATTGGTATTTTGATTTTATAATACACCCTCAATACCTAATAAAAAAAGCAAACATATGCTATAAACTTACTTTTTAGGAGTGTAACAGGAAATAGGTCCTGTAGAATATAAATGCAGAAAAAGAAAGGGAAGCACTTTGTAATCTTACCCAGATTAAGATGGTCCCTTACCTGTTATACAAGAAGAAATATTTAAGGTTATTTCTTTCATTTGGCCTGAATGTTTGGTGAGTGGTAATTTTTGTTTCTTGGGATTTTTGTTGGTTTTTTGTTGTTTTTTTTTTTCCCATTTTCTGAGTCTGTAGTTGGTTCAGCACCTTAATTTTTGCCAAGGTACCTTCAATTCTGCTAACCTGCAGCCCAGAAATCTGTAACCAGTTTCTGAATGTGAATGCTTTATGCTGGCATTATCTGCTGAGCACAAGGCTTGCTTTCTCTTGTTCTTTTCATTTCAATAATCCCTTCCTCTGTTTAACTACTCCAGTAGTTCAAGTAAAGCTGGAGAAACTACATGTTGATGCTCTGCTAGACTTTGCCCTAGTACATCCAGCAACAGGATTTGTCTGCACGAGTATATATGTAATGGTATGAATTACTCTACAAAATAGATGGAGTTTGACATTTCTGTTTCTGAAGTTTAAGTCAGCTTAGGGACTGCAAGATTTTAATGTCTCATTGTTCTCCACTCAAAAATAACTGTTTCCCTCATCTCTCTGTTCTGTGAAACAAGAAGAATAAGTACTGACCGAACTCTGGAGTGTAATTGTTTGTATTGTGCATCATGCAAGGGTTGGTATGTTTTGCATAAAACTTGCTTTTTGAGCGTTGCCTCTGGAGAAAGTAAAGCACGAGGGCACAGGGAAACAAACCCAGCCTCCTCAGATTTGTAGCTATTGCATTGTCAAGGAGCAAACACGTGAACTCCTGATTGCTTGAGCATAAGCTGTAATTGCTGTGCTTCCAGGCCACTTTCTGAAGGGAGAATTGTTACACCACTTACCAAAAAAAAAGTAAGCAACTCATAGCTTGACAGTTAATATTTGTATAAAGTATTTGTCTGTCTTTGTTGCTGACTGGAATGCTTCATCAGTGGGAGGATGTGGCCTGTGACATCCAAGCACAGAATGCATTCCCTTGAAATCAGTGCTAACACAAAAGCTCAAAATGAAACTTCTGGAGAGATTTGTCTCATGATTTTGTGATTTTTGAGTTTCTGACGAATTTCTCTGTGGATAAAAACAAGGGAGCCATCTGAGCCCAGGAACAGCATTGTGACAACCACGAGGTACTTTAACATTTATGTAGTTTAATTGATTCACCCAGGAAAAGAAAAGGAATGAGAAGAATTATTATTCATGGACTTAGGAAATATACCTTGAAGGGTTTTTAAAATGTTGAAGGAAAAACCCTTTCATACAATTTTTAGAGACTGGAAAGCTGACTTGATGGAGCATGAAATGTACTTTCAGGGAAAATATAAAAAGTAGTACATGGCTAGTGAAACAAACCTGACTTAGTTTGTATGAGTTGGATGTGTCCATCCCACCCCCTTTCTTTTGCTGGAAACTCTGAAGGAAAGGATGTAAATATTAAAGTAAGTTTACAAATTGTTATTACATATTTCAAACTAATGCTGTACCCCAGCTGAATCCCCAAGGTTTACGTCCTGAGATAAGTAGTTTGGTTGCATCTTGCCATCCCTAAATTATTCAGAAGAACTGGGGCACTAAGACTTTAAATGAAAATAGATTCTTCTACGCTTTAGTTTAGCTTTCTTTCCTGCCTATACATTGTGTTCCTCAGCTTTCTCAGCCAGTGCAGTTGTTGAAAAAAAATTTAGAAACAAAATTAAAAATCCAAATTTCAGTTATTAGTAGCTTCTATTGACAGCATTCTTCCTCTGTTTGTTTTATATTTTGCTTTAGTCCAATTCCCAGTTCCAATAAGTCCTATTTCACGTTAATTTACCTCCAAACCCTGAAGACCGTAGTAAAGTCTTTAATCTCCTTTAGCACGTTGAGGAGGGACACAATTGGATTGGCAATCATTAATGAAACATCTGTATGAAGTGCTGTATCTTGTTCCTCTGCCCTTGCTTTAGTCCTTTGATATGTCTGGGTTTTCTTATTTCTTTGGCAAAAGCCATCCTTTCCTCCTTTCCTTCTCAGACATATTTGCACTAATGCCTTTGCAGATTAGTCAACTAGGTTTTCAAATTATACCATTCCAGAACATATCAAAATTTAAATTCAGGTCTCTCTGTGCCTGCAACAAACTCTCATCCCAAAAGCTGCAGAATGTGGAGATATTTAGTCTGTCTTAGATATATTTTTTGGAGGGAGGGTGCTTTTTGAAGCATTTTATTTTATCATCACACTGTATGAAGATACCACTGTTGATGCCTTTTTTTTTTCTGCTCCAGTGATCATTATCATATTAGCATTTACACACCACAATAAAGTTGTCATCTGTCACTTTTGAATTTTAGACATAAAAACTTTTTGTGGAGTTCCTTCCTTAAGTAAGCAACCTGCAGTTTTCTTGAATGTATCAGTGTAGGCTTCACCTGTATATCTTAGGCTTTCTCAAACTGGAAGGTGACAAACAAAATGAAAGTTCGACAACAGCAACCCGGGAGGAGGGGAGGCATTTTTGCCTTGACAGGTAAAATTCAAAAGGAAATAATTAGTAAGAGTCTGTTAGTGCTCTGCCCTTTGAAATGGTTCTACCTGTTGATTCTCTGTACTTGCAAAGGCATTGACTATTTCTCTCTCCTCCCCTGACTGCCTTTTTCAAGCTAACCTAGCAAGACTTAATGCCATGAAGAGAAATTCCATAAAAACAAAAATAACTTCCTGTTAAATAACTCTACCTATACTCTGCTGCCTCGTGGAACTCAAGCAGCAGGATCTCCAGAGTCAATTAAAGGCTGTCTGTGCTCATAAGGTACAATTTAAAATGAAAAAAAGAAATAAAATTTTTTGCTAGAGATTTTTTTCCTGGTTCTTCAGAAGTAACAAATCCTGCTGAATGATGAAAGGTCATCAAATGTAAGCATCACTATTGTTATGTGTGCATACTTAGCAGTCTCTCAGCTATGCTGCTTTATATGATGCAGTCCCATTCTGGTCTCAGAGACAACTAGTTATGCCTTTGATTATACTGGTTTTTTTTTTCTTTTGTGACTACACTAAATATTTGGAGGGATTATTCTCCTCATCTACAGGAAAAAACTATGAAATCCTCAAGGAGTGATTTCCAGCCGCCTTGGCTTTGGTCTTATGAATACATCTTTGATCCATGGGCACTGTAATGTTATGTGGAGCCTCCCACGAGAGTCCAGTATGTTAAAAAAGCAGATTTCAAATGTTTGGCCTGTCAGACTGAGCAATCAGAACTAGATAAACTGTAATGGCTTCTAGTTTTTGGACAATATACACTCACTTGAATAGATTTCCTGTACCTTGTCTCTTTACACATAAACTTCATTTCTACTCACCTCCCTCGCGCCTGATAACATCATAATATTTCTTCTTCAGCCAAAACCAACCCAATAACGGTTGCAAACTTATTATTCAAATAATGACAAGATAGGGACAGATAACCTCCTCCTTTGAATAGCTGGATACCCAAGGCCCCATTTTTTATGATAACCATTAGACTGTCTATGTTTCAGTGTAGCAAGGTGGTAAATAGATCAGTGTGTACTGAGATAGATTATTTCGTATTTTTTTCACCACTGAGAGAACTGGTACTTTATTTACAAGTGGTGTTCATTTTTCATGTCACTGTTCCCACGAGAATTAACATAAATCAGACGAGCTCAAATGTTCTAATTTCAGTGTGGGACCAGCAGCTGTTTCCCAGAAGTTCAGACAGGCAGGACTCAGTAAGTCACCAGTCAGACAGGCAAAGTCAGCTATATCCAGTTTCTTGCCATGATATATCCATGCTACATGTGCCCGTCGGAGATTATGATAACAAAAGGATTGTGCAGGGCTTCCCAGAAATTAGGAGTTTAAGTAAACAGTTATGTAATTGTCCCTCTTGCACTCTGTAAATCACAGTGGCATAAAAATGCAATCTGTGAGTGCCCAGGTCTTTGGAGGTATGCAGTAGTGGACTGGTGCAAACACGAGGCACTGAGCAACAGCAAGAGTTATACTCATTTATTTTCAGTGTTAAATATGTATATAGAAGCACATAATTGAATGTAATGAGTGGTTTTCAGTTTATAGTATCTTAAAAAATAAGTTATTAGAGCAGCTGAGAAGAGGTAAACAGCTACTGCTTTAGTCTATTCTTTGTCCCTTTTGGAGGCAGATTTCCTTGGGTAGCCTTGTCTTTGCATCAGCTCTAACTTAATGGCCAGCATATGGAGAGAAAGCCAAGCCAAATTATGGTCCTTTATTACCTATTTTACTGATCAAAGGTGTTGAGGTGATTTGTTTGATTGTTTACTGTGTTTGTTGTGTGGGTGTGTTCTGGGTTGTGCAAAATTGTGGAGAACAGTAAGTTAAAAAGGATAGTTGTGTCTTAAGTTGAACTTCTCAATTTAAGACTCAGTGCCCAGACCTGGAGGTGAAGTCTCAATTCTTATGAATTTCAAAAGATTTTTGTCTCTGACACAGGTTAATCTAGGATGTCTCTCCACCTTAGTGTTACATGTATAGGAGTGGAGGAGGAATAAATGAAACAAAATTGGTGATCATCTCTGTCTTCCAATTTCACTTCGATCCAGCTGGGATCAGATCCTAGGCTCACATGTGGCAAAGTTTATTCACCATAAGGTTTGCCAAAAATCTGCAGTATTTAATTGCTATAATGTAAAGCACCATTTGGTCTCAAATTCGGATATTTTAAAATATCCTGAACAACATTTACAAAAATTCAGTATTAGCTTCATTTAATGTATACAGGTTTTTTTGAACAAAGTAGTTTTTAAAAGCCTCTCTTCAGTGTCTGAGATCATGTTGATATGTTTATACACTCACAAAGCACTAGTACATGGTAGCTGTTGATTTCTGGGTTTTGAGGTTTCTTTTTTGTTTGTTTTTTTTTGTTTGTTTGTTTTTTGTTTTTTTCTGTTGCCTTTTTTTTTAATTTTGTTTTGCTGAAGACTTCCATTTACATCAGTGAAATTCCTGCTCTTGTATATAGAATATTTTATGGCAATTTATCGGTGAAGGGCATTTCTAGTTTGAAAGTGGCCGTCAAATGGCACCACTCTATTGAAGGCCAGCATTATGGTTCTGATTTAATGATTTGAGGGTTTGTTGTTTTTGTGGTTCTTTTGTTGGTGGTGGTGTTGGTTTGGTTTTTGGGTTTTTTTAAAGACTTGTGTTTTGAATTATGTAGTGTGCATAAATGATTAATTTAGCCATCCAGTGACTTGCTCCTTGATGGCATCCAAGTTTATTAGCATTTTTATTCTCTAAGTATAAGTATTACTTAAAGGGAGAAAAATCATTTTCAGACTCATTACTTCAAGACTAATTGGAATTTACTGGAGATTTACTACATTAGGCCTGAAGGTTCCATTTGGCTATTTCATTAATATGACTGATCTTCCTTGTACATAAAGAAAGCATTATCTAACTTTATTTTATTGAATATTTTTCAACAGTCTAGCTACTGAGGGTCTCTCTCCTTGAAGTGTATGTTTGTGTAATCATCTCCCTTTTTTTTTTTTTTTTCCTACTCTCTTATTTCACTTTTTTCCTATTCCAAAAGAAAATTAAGCAGGATGAGATTTGATTAATGTAGGAATAAGGAGGTTAGGCAGACTGCACTTCTGTTGACTTTTGTCTTTGGCCTAATAAAGATATATTGGGGTATTTTAAAATGGCAGGTTGGGTCTAAAGATTAATTTCCTTACACTGTTGCTTTTAAGTCTCTTCTCCTGGTCACAGAGAACTATTATAAAATATCTAGTAAACAATTTTGAATTATGCATTCATGGAAAGCGGAAATTTAAGTAGTTAATTTCATATAGGGAGAAAAAAATATGCTTTAAAGCATACGCTGGGATAGAGAGAGATAATTATTATACTGCAAACAGAATTAGTGTCATGCTCAGAATGGTAGAAAATATTTATAGTTCAGAACCGGATTATGTTGATAATCAGTTTAAATAAACAGAACCATAGATAAAAGCTTTCTATTTTTTGCATAAATTTTTTTTTACTCATGTCTCTTTCTTTAATCCTTTTAAAGATTACTAATAATATTTAACAGGTAGTAGTACTGCCATTATGAAAGCAAAAGGATGATGTAAAAGCAAGAAAAGGAGTCTCTCCTTAGTGGGTAGTACTGTGAGCTTCTCCAGCTTTGTCAGGTAAACTTGACTTGCTCTACTGGAAAAGAAATCTCGTGGTGGAAACCTGATCAGATGCAGCATGTGGTCAGGTAATGTCTGAAACCTGCCTGGGCTGTTTGGGACTGGTAATTGCAAGACTCACTGATCTGTCCAAATTCTATATCTGTGTCAACAGGAAGGCCAAGTCGGATGGAAAGTGTGCTCTTGGGTCCTATGCATTTGTTTTCACTGTTTTGGGGGCAGGGGGGACAGTCAGCAGCCTTTTCCAGGTCTTTTATTAATTAAAATAAATTTTAAAATGTGCACATCAAATTAGGAAAAGGATCTATTAATTTATTCAGAATTGCATCTGCACATCTTGTTCTCAGTGGTCCATAGCAATGGGCTTCCTGTAATCACATAACAGGCTGTTCTCACTCCATTTAGTGTGAACAATGATATAAAAAAGTATCAAGTATCAGTACCCCTTTTCTTGATGTACTCATGTGTGGTGCAGAAATAACTGGTTGATTATTTATCAACAGCTATGTTTCTGCTTGAAAGTGAAAACAGTCATTTCAAAAAAAAATAAAAATGAAGTGAAGAACTGCTGAGATGCACTGAAAGTGCAAATGTTAATATATTTGCAACACCAACTCAGGCAGAAGGTTGAAGGTCAGGCTCGGAGGGCAGCTGTGAACTTCTAAGGGAGTCAGTTCAATAAAGCAAACCACAGTGCTGGGGGGCAGGGGAGATTTATTGCCAGACCAGTGGATTCTGCATCTGCTCTCTTTGGTTTCATATGGATCCCAAATCAGAGTTTTGGATTGCTTGTCAGCACGTGACTTACACTATTGAGGCACAATTCCCATCCGAGCTTGCTTCGTTCTCTCTTCTGTAGGTAGATAATTTATCTTTTTTGTAAGGCACAGGCACAGCAAGCACTGTAGGTTTTTTTTCAGGCAGAATAGTTTGTGTTTGTACCAGAAATACTGATTTCTGTGTATATTGAGGAATAACTCCTGATTTAGCTGTAGCTGACACTGGATTGAGGGAAGGAAGGCAATGCCACTGAGGGGCTTCTTGCATGCATTGTCCATCTATCCTAGCAGCTTCTGAGGAAAAAAGGGAGACCTGACTCTCTCTTCATTTACTAGAAATGGCCTGTAAATAATAAGCAAATGAGCACCATTTAAGTAACTTTGGGGCTCTAGCATATTTAGTAGATTCCTCTTTGCTAATTATAAATGTAGGTACCTTTTAATTAAAAAATTCCTCAGAATAATAAATGCATATAATTTTTTAAAAAAATGCTGAGTAAATGGTGTAATGTATTCTGTGATCTGTAGCTGTAGAAATTTCTGTATGTTTTGAGAAGTAATTTTAAACAGAAAGAGAACTACATTCAGAGTGCATTACAGATAATCAGAGTTCATTAATTCTTATACACACATTTATTAGCAAATTAGGTGTGTAAAAAACCCAACATTTATTTCTCTTGTAAGCACTTAAAATAAGAAGTAAGCTATTTTTTGTGGTGATTTTTTTTTTTTTTAATAGAGTACATTATAATGGCACTGGTCAGCTGCAACTTCATGTGTTAGAAGCAAAAGTTACCACAGTTGACCACAACTGATACTTGAAAATATGCTTTTAATTAACTTGCCCTGGTTTTTGCTGGGGCTTTTTGCTTCCTTTTCTTTTCAAAGGCACAATGCTGCTTGAAGATTGCTAAAATTTCTTGGGAATGTGCTCTAAGGATTTTTTTTTTTTTAAGCATTCCCAGAAGATTGTTTTAAAGATATTTCCCTCCAGGGTTAGCAGGTGTGAGGATGAAATATCCATGCCTTTCTGCAATATCAGGTTTAGAATTTCTTAAGGGACTTGAGACTGCAACCAAGATGGTTAACAGTTTGCTAAACCCTTTAAAGCCTGGAAGTTAATGGGGAAAATGGGAAAGCATCTGCATGAGATTCAGCATTCAGGTTTTCTTTTCTAATTTTAAACTTTGGAAAAGCATGATGTGCAGACTTGATGTTTGGGAAAGGCTGCTCAGTGAAATAGTCCAACGTTTGCTGTTCACCCATTTCTCCTTCCCTGAGCTGTTTCTGTAAAGTCAGTCGATGTCTGTCCCGTCTGTCCCACTGTCACAGTGATGCCATTTGATCTCTTGGTTGCAAGGACAGCACCACGTCTGAGGTTCCACCAGCCCCCAAGGGCTCATCTTCTGCTTTGTAGAGTGTTGCAAGTGTTATTGCATTATATTTTTTGGTGCATATCAGCAGCTCTTGTGCAACAGGCTGTTGCTTCAACAGGCAGCTGAAAATAGTGCTGTTGATTTGTGTGCCTGGTGCAAGTGAAGTAAAAACATGGCAATACACGGTTGACCTAATGCTGTCTTGTAAATTAAACCTTTTTCTTCTTTTAAATCTTCTCAGTTATTACTAGAAAAAATTACTACAACATCCAAAGGTACACAACAGTCTGGGCTGAGCTGTGTAGGAGTGACAAGGTCTATTTTTGCACTATAATGAGTTCTTACAGTGATGGGATTGCCTGACTTGAACACAGCTGTGTTATGGAAAACTCCCTAAATTAAAGGAAAGCTCTGCAAATTATATTTAATTTTTTTTTTTACCAAATATTTTAAGTTATTATCAGGTTGGGGTTTTTCCATACAGAACCAACATCCTGATTTTACTTTTAGAAAGACTGGTTTTCTCCAATACTTCAAAATACGCTCTTCTAAATTCTGCTTGGTTTTCAAACCAAACAGAGAGCTATCTAATAATTGTATTGATCATCTCAGTACACAGACTCCTTCTTTATTCACTTCTGGTATCTCAGGGATGACATTGTGGCCAGCTGCCACTGCGTGTGGGGATAGTTTCTGTGATTTGGACACCTGTCAGCAAGAAACTGAAAACCACATGGAACACAAAACAGCTGCCAAGTGTAATGATTTAATATTAACATTCAGTAAGGAGTCAGGGCATGTTACTCCTTTTGTATTGCACTACAAATAAACGAGGTAGGTAAACCACTTGTGATATCCTCTAGCATTTGATATGCACTGCCAAGTATTTAATAAATAATATTAAGACTACTTTATGGACTCCATGTTATAATTTAAACCTCTTTTACTGTCTGGCATTCTACAGAATGGTAGTGCTTCTCTAGTCCTGCATATTTGAAACCAACTGCCTGTTTTCCAGGACATGCTGCAGTGCATGTCCATGTGTGTCAGATTGGAACTGAGCCAGTGTCTTATCCATCAGCATTAAGAGCATGACAGGGAGTTGTTCTGTTTTCTCTGTGTATCCATAGACCAGAATGTTACTGCACAGTATTTCAGATCTACTTGGTTTTGGGTGATCTTATTGCAAATGTTCTTAGAGTAGTTAAAACCAGCATTTCTAGTTTGACAGTGAATCTTTACCACCCCTTCTTGCTTTCATTAATTTCGTACTCAGTGGTGTGCAGTTTCCGAGTCTTAGGGCTGTATCCTTGAAGAAAGGGCTGTTCTCAACTGTTTTCCTAACTGGTTTATCAATTTTTAAACAGGATTTTTCATATGTCATTGGAAGATGGAATTGCAAATAGTGCATCATGCTCAGAAATTTAATGTAACATGATAATAATTAAAATAAAATCTTCAATTCAAATTAAAAAATAGCAGTATTATCATCTCACAGGAAATTTTTCTATGTGTAGTAGAGCTTAGCATGTGCTATGTTTCTTTAATTTCCTATACAGATGGCAGTGCTTTGTGAAATTTTAGGAAAGAAATTGTGCTACATGTTCAGTGACACAGCTCTTGGTTCCCTCCCTGCTTGTCTAGTAAATTTTTGACCACATCCTTGAGGGTTAAGTCAAGGGTGGAGCGTGGCAAGCTAATTCACATCTTGTTTTAAAGCTATCTTCAACAGTTTGGCTTTGGGAACGTTCCAATATACGTCCATTTGTACAGGTTGCCACAGATGATTTAGTGGTTAGGGAGGGTCATGCTTTATTTTGCTTTCTGTTTAATTTAATTTCTGGTTTTATAATTTATAGCAAAGAAATCCAAAAGGTCTGGCTAAAGCTCTTTTATTTTCTTCTGTGCAAATATTGACTAAAATAATTTTAAAGATAAATCTAGTGTTTAGACTTGACAGAACAAGCTGTGTATTACTAATCCCATCAAAAAGGGAAGTTGAAAGACTTGGAGAGAGGAAAGCAACGTCATATAAAGTTGAAAGTACACCAGTTCTGACCTCGCAGGAATGTGAAGGCCAGTGAACCTGATGGTATCTTTCACTGGTGCTTGGGCCATTTTATGAAAATTTGGTAGATAATGTTTATTCTAATAGTCCACAAATATTTTTTGTTTGGTTTCTTTGGAGTGTGTGAGATATTCCCAACTACATGTTTCACTGCTTTACTTTGTCAAGCACACCATGTGAAGGCAATTGTTTACGGATTGTTAGTCCTGCTTCTGCTCTCCGCCGTCTGGAAACAAAGTATAGGAACTATTCAGCAGTGAATATATTTATTTTTAAAAAGCAGCTTCAATTCAAAATTCTATGATGGAAAATTAGCTTTTAAAAGCCCTTGGGATGCTGCTTTCTTTACTTTTGGGATTCACTCAGATGGCAGTCCGTGCACTACGTGTTTTGCTAAAATAATGTGGGCAATTTAAGTGGTTCTTTTGATAAACCATGATGGCTAATGCATAAAGAAAGTTTCTATTTTTCTGGTCTTAGGCCTTTTGCTTGTATTCCCAGGCATGGCTCCTTAGGGAAAGGAAAGTGTTGACTCCTCAGTGATGTCATTTTTCACTTTGAAGGGTTGCGCGTTTTGGGGACGATAATAAATGTGTCCAGAGTGACAGAGCTGACATCTAGAAATCTGGAAGTGTTTTTGAATAAGCCATTCACAGCGCACAGCTAGGTTTTCATTTAAATCTGTAGCACGTTAGGTTTAGACAGACTCAGTTCTAATTCATTTTTATACAGATTATACCTTCCTAAGCTTAATTACTATTCTTTTCCTAATATGTCCCTGAAGAGCAGCTATTTTACTGCAATTACTGCAAATGAAAAGGGGAATAAAAGTCAGTGACAGTAAACTAGGCTCCTCAACTGTACATATTCATTTTAGGGATCTGTTTTTTGCTGTTCTTCATTTATCTCTGCTGAATGAGACAGGTCCCATATTATTATGAATTTAACAGTCAAGCTCTTAAGAGCCATAAAACCAAATTCTTTCCTGTTAATATCTTAGCAACATAATTAGTAGATAGATGCTGTTGAATTAAAGTATTTTTTTTTGTTACAGTAAGCTTAAGATACTTTTTAAATATCAAATATTAAATAGGCGGGTTTGATGTAGATGCAGTCATTGTTTTATCTCCTAAAGTGTCTTTTTTTTTTTTTTTCTGAACAATCTCAAGTAGAATTAGTAGCTAAAATTCATTAAAATAATGTCTTCAATTAGTGGGAAATACCTGTGTGGAATGCACATCTGGAGTTTAATTAGTAAATTAAATTGGGACTATACTGCATTCCTACAGATTTTAGTCCAAATATTTATGTTATACTATCCAGGCTCCCGAGGTAAAATCAAAGTGTAAGATTTGAGCTCCTGTCCACAGGTAAAGAGAAAGCTGATGAACTTCCAGCAAAGGGAGTCTTAATGTTAAATTTTGATCAGTCAGGCTTGAGGTACCAGTAGAATATAGATGGTCCTTTAGGCTGCAAAAGAAAAATAGAAAAGTCTTTTTCTTTAATGTGTACAGATATAATTTCAAATAGCTCCGGCAAGGATGTGAGGCTCTAGTCAGGCTAGAGCCTTGTTCTTTTTCCACCCATGATTGACAGTAAGTAGAGTTTTTGAATGAGCTACATCTCTGCCACGAGGTGGTGGGAGCAGGGAAGAGGGGTGCAAGAAAAAAGTATAATCAAACACAACTGCACAAAATGTCCTGTTCCCTTCCAATTCTTCAGCTTCTTTTTCCTGACATCAAACTTCAAAACAGTTGGGCCTGGGTTAGTTTTTTGTGTCAAATATAGTCCCTACCTATGTTAGAAGCAGAAAGGAACCATTGTTGTTCCAGTCTTTGCCTGGGAAGCTTTCTGATCAGTAGATTTTTTTGTCTTATGTTTTCATTAACTTGGAGTAGTGTCCTCAAAGGCACTTGAAGATGGTGGTCAAAACTGCTGGAATATTCCCTTGTGAAGGTTTCATTTGTAATAAGAAAATTCTCAGATGGGAGAAATCATTCGGTGAAATTTAGCATACAAAACAGTTTTCAAAGGCTGGTATTCTTCTGGGGCATGAGATGCCCAAGTTTTATTTCCTGAAAAAGTGTTAACTAAACTACATTAGTCTAGGTGATTCCTTAAATTATAGAAGTAACTGTTTAAATATGTCCAGACAGGTAATTCAGCATTTTTAAAAGTCTACAGTTTTGGGGTTCTTTTGTGAGAGTTTATTATTAACCTAGAAACACTGGATAATTTATTTAGAGTAAAATGAAGAGTTTCATGCCATGAATCTTAGATTGGTGGGCACCCTGGGAAGCTTTGGTTGGTTGGTGGATTCTTTGAACAGTTGAGACTTGATGGAAGCCAAAGTGCCCAAATGTGGTGAGCCTGAGCACTCGCTTCCCTTGCCCAGAGGTGAGAATTGTCTTCTGCCATCTAGAGGAGTGGACCCAAGTCCATCTTTGTAAGGGATGTGGAAAATGCTGAGTGTGTGTCAGATGAAAGGAAGAGAGAAAGACCTGCTCACCCAAACCACTAAGACACACTACACTCAAGGTTTTCCTCAAGGTTTTCAGTTGGGTGCAAGTTCAGAGGAGAGACAGAAAACCATCACAAATGTTCCAAGATCACATTCTGTGTTCACCCCAAATCCAATCAGAGACATTTAAAGTAATCTTATAGTCTCATCTCTCAATATTCCTACTTAACAGGCAATGAAACAGATAATTTTGTTCAGATCTGGAATGATTCTGTTCCCTCATTCATTAATGTTTGTCTAGGTTCTCATCCAATTTTTCTTAAGACATGTATATTGCTTATGCTGAGGATCCAAATTTCAAAGCTGTAAATATTACAGTTGAGAAGGCCCAGCTGATTTCAGAATCACTGGGGATTCTGCAACTGCGAAGCATGTTGGTGAGAACTGGTCATTCCCTGTAGTCTCGTCCTCATTGCTGTCTCCTTATATTCTGCCTTACAGTCCCATTCACTTCTGAAAATCACCTGCCTTAACTGCACTCTGCTAATGCCCTCAGGGTGGAATTAGTATCACAATGTTATGGGTTTTGTAATTCTCCATCCCATCTCACTTTCAATTTCTGCCTGACTGAGGCAACCTTATAGATTTACACTTCTAAGGTGTTCAAGAGCTTAACATTCAATAATTTGATGTGATTGAAATGTCGAAGTTATATATGATTTTTCAAAAATGTATCTTATGCTCTTTGTGTTGTTAGTGACAGAATTCAAGCCATCATGTCTTGATGTCTATAGAGAGTAGGACTTGAACTTTTCATTCTGCGCAGTGCAGCCTGTAATAGTGGGTACTATATTTTGAAGTATATCAATGGAATACTTATGCTATAAGAAAAATGTTTAAATAGTTTGAAACTATTTACATTTGTGTGAAAGCACTGGTAATTTGTTTAACTTCTGGTGTCCTTCCATACAACCTGCATGTTGTATGAAACCACTGTATTCATATATTAGTAGGTAAATATAATTTATTGTAGTGGACTGCCTCCAACTATGACAGATGAATCCATGTGACATAAGCACCTTAAAAAGGAAAATAAAAAAGATGAAAACAGTTAATAGGAGTAAAAAATCAATATATAATAAAGGAAGAGGTATGCAGTATAAAAAGTACAACGTCAGCACAAATCAGAAAAGACCCTGTAAACCCATGGGTGGCTTTAGGTTGTGGAATCAGCAATTCTGTGGTAGATAAGTAGCTCAGACCATGGTTATATAACTCTTACAAGGTCCTAAAAATACATGTTTGCAAGGGACTATGTAAATCTATTGTATTTTACTAATAAGCTCTAATATTACACAAACGATGGGTCAGCAGCAAATTCTTGTTATGTTAGTGAAGTTAAGCTTAATTATTTTGTTGTTTGTGTGGGGGTTTTTTTGTTTTGAGGGATTTTGTGTTTGTTTGGGGTTTTTGTTTGTAAAAACTAACATTAGGTTAGCAGTGAAGTCCATTGTTATCTGTCATCACAGATGAGACTTCTCACTTGCTTGTGCTGATGAGACTTGGACAGGTGACAGAAGAATGCCTGGCTGTGTTTTCCGTGAAGGCTGGGCAGGTGTGAGCCCATGAGCCCTGGCATGAACTCAGAGCAATGTAATCCAAAGGGATCCAGCACCATAGCCATTAGCTCAGGGCAGTGTGGCCACCAGGCACCAGAGACAAAACCAGCAGAATTGCTGCCCCTTTGGTCAAACCTCCTGGTTGGATTTTGACCCCGAGCAAGTTCACTTGAAGAAAACACTTGGGTTTTTAGAGGCACTGGGATTATGAGTGCTGTGTGGACAGATCGTTTCAGACTGAGCAGGCTGGATCTGGTTTGATGTCTTTTGCAGGAAGGGAGGAAGGGAGCTAGAGGTGAAGCTAAATATGAGAGTTAGCTTAACTGGAAAGCTTCCCCTTCCTACAGATAAATCCACGTTTTAAGTAACAGACTAAGAAACTCAGTGCAGTATAAATGAAGCACAAAGGCAGCATGGAGCACTCTGAAGCGCAATGAATGCTTCCCATTCTCTAGCTCCTAAGTTTTTGAAGACTTTTCAGCTGTTTTCAGCTGTGTAGCTCAGGTTTGTTTTTTTCCTTTACATTTTTTGAGCTGTCATATCACCCCCAGGTCATTTGCAGCTTTCCCTGCCAAAATAGCCATCACACCAAAATCACACCGATTTAGAAAAGTGTGTCTGACAAAGAATAAATAATCAACTTGGGAGGGAAAAATCCTGAAAAACTGCTCTAGATTATGAAAGTAAGTGATGATCATTCTGTGCAGATAGTCCTTGTGAAATGGTGTCCCCAGGTGAACAGATTTAAGGTTTCTGGAGACAAAGAAATACAGTGTGGTATCCCTAACAAATGAAGGACACTGCGAGAACCTTCCAAAAGGGAAGTAGTTTTGTATTTAAGGTACTGGTAAGCTTAACCTCTCAATAACATTTTTTTCTGTTGGTCAGTGATCCTTTAAATTGTGAAAAATCCCTTAAGATGTTCTTTCATGCTTAAGTTGAAAAAGAAAAAATACTTTCCAGCTCTTTACAGCATAGTCTCTCAGCTCCGTAATGAGTCTTCATTTGACTAATATTGAATGTGGTTCTGTTCTGATTAATAAAAATTTGTAAAGAAGGAGCCTCTATTGAAAACTATAGGGAAAGCAAACAGTTTTCTCTGTTTAGCTGGAGAAATAAAATCCTTTTTTAAAAAGTCAGCTTCTAAACTTCGATTAATAATGCATGTTATTAAAAATAAAGAAAATAAATTATAGTCACTTTATTCTAAACAATTATCGAAAGTAAAGCCAATTAAAAAGCCCAGTCTGAAAGTAATGAGCAGAAATTATTTCTGGAATGTGGAAAAAACCCCTTTATTTTTGTATGATGGATTTACATTTATGATTACATTTTAATTTTTTAATTGTTTGTTTATTATGTTCTATTGAAAAACTAAACTTAAAACATGCACTTTAAACTACATCTGAGTAATATTAGTGGGAGTAAGAATTGATAAGTAAGTGTTACTTGAGAACTCACTTCATTTGGAACTTTGTCTTAGATTAAGACAGAGGCAGTACCTTAAGGGTTTCTGGAAGCTGTCATTCCGGTCCAGTGTTGAATTTGGGATTGCAGTGGTGTTCTGTGCTGGTTTGGAGTTATGGATATATCCATCTGAACCTCTAAAAAACCACGTTCTGTGTACATTCATCGTCTCTTCCCTGTGCTGTTTCTGAAATGCAAGGGAAGGTATCAGGAATTTTAATAAGCTTTCACCACTGTTTCCACACAGCTTCTGGGATGTGATAAGCACAACTAGTGGGACTAATCAGACCTGTGTGCAGCCAAGAGGAAACCACACATGTGTGCTGTGGGGGTCAAAGGGAAGCCACGGAGACAAAGTCCCTTTCCACTCCCAACCCTTGTCCGGTCCCCGAAGAATCAAGAAGGAAGCCACAGCTGTGGGTCAGAGTTTCTAACGTGGTTTACGGCAAGGCAGACCAGCACTTCTATAGGTGTAGTAAAGAGAGATACATAAACTGTAAGGTGTATAAAAGCAAGTTTGTGACCCTTCAACAACAGGCTTTACGTGCTCCCTGTGCAGTCCATCACCAAACACTCAGGCAGAGTTCTGTGTGACGCTCTCACAGTGTCTTTTTCATTACATTCTCAGCTCAGATTCTATGTTTTCAATCCTCATAATGAACAGCAATGTGTTTAAACAGAAAAATACAATTTGCAGGTGATTTCTCTCTTCTGCCTGGGGCTGGGTGGTTTGCATGGCTCTTAACTTTCAGAGCACTTCCACAATTTGCTTTATAGTACAAACGAGTTCCTTTTGTGCCTTTACAGACTAAGGGCTATAAGCAAAAGGAATTCACATCAAGTGTGCATTCTATGAAGGTGTTTTAGGTTTTTTTAATGCCAGTGCTCTGCAATTACAGTGAAGCATTTCAGTAGTTAAGAAGCCTAGCAGTTTCAGGAGCAAGTATGTTCCTTAAAAATGAAGGATCTGTGGCAAGTCAACTCGAGAGACATGGTAAAGGCAATTGTGACTAGAGGTCTGTAAAGAAAGAATTCTAAAAGAAAACCCCAAACCATATATATAAATAAAAATTATTACACTTAAATTACTTTGTTTACTTATTTTGCAGGCACGAAATAAAATCTTCCTTCACAACTGGTGGATTTGCTTTATTAATATATGTAGAGGCCTTTTCTTACAGTGGTAATAGCTTTGCAAATGTTTGTTGGCTTGTTTTCATTTTTTTATCAAAAGCATTTAAGTAGAAATTTCAGCAAACCTTTGAGTAACATTAATAATATGAATTTTTGCTGGATTATTGAAATACAAAGGAAAATTGATATTGCACTAATTTAAAGAATAGTACACAAGCAGTAGAACTTCTTCTAACATCAGATGATAAGAGTCTGCTCTGTCCTGGAGTTCTGAATATCATTAAGAAATGCTGAGAATGGAATTTCCAAAGTGCATTTGAAGTAATACAATATTTATGATGATAAAGAATGTACCACTGGCTTCCCACATAATCCCTTGAGGCTCGTTGGCTGCATAATTACCATAGGTATAAATTAGATTTCGGTAAAATTGGGTGACAATTTCTTTCTTTTTTTTTTTTTAACATAAGACAAAGATTCTACTAAGAGACAAGTAAGGAAACTTAGAAACACATATCTGCCTCTTTTCTAACTATATATAAAATGGTACACTATGTTTTGTGAAAGATGCAAAAATGACAGTGGACTAAAGCTGCGCTTGTGTGGCTGATGGCTAAAAGGAGATTGCTGACTGTGTGATAAAAAGCAATTGCTGCAGTCATTGATGAAGAGGTTTGAATATTGCACTGATTGATTGTTTGCCCCTGTGAACGTGTGGCATCCCATTAAAAAGCTTAATCATCAAAGTCAAAAGTCACTAACTTGTATGGAATCTAACTTAAAATGTGGACTCGCCAGTTAAAGTTAATTGTGCAGTAAGATTTGTGTATAGCCTTACATATGGGCTTAAAAATTCCTTTTAGGGCTGGAATTAGAGGAACCAAACCATCAATATGTCAAGTCACTATGGATTGCCTTTTCATCTGCATGACCTTTTATCATGACACAGCATCCCACTAATCAGAGCCATTCACTGGTGCCAGCCAGAAGTGACACTGGTGGAGCAGGCACTAGTTTTTAGAGGCAAAATCAGGTACTTTGGAAATTAGTTATCAACTACTGGATATTTGAGCCCTTTGGCTTCTCTTCCCATATTCCTCTTCCTATTTAAATCAATAGGAATTTTGGCAGGTACCTTAAGACTAATCGGGAGCTCCCTTTCAATGCCTGATGCCTAAATGAATGTAAGGGAATGAAGTCTTGGAAAGAAGTATTTAGCCTGACAATTTAAGAATGGTGTTCAGTTATGAGGTCCAAGTGTACAAAATAGTTTCTCTGTGAGAAGCTTTTGGGATATGTGTCTATCACTTGTCCATATGAAATAATCTCCTTGCAACATAAGAGGAATTAAATGAGGTGTTGCTTTGTGGCTCATTAAGCAAAACCTCAAATTTTCCATGGTGTTTAAATCATGGCTGTCTAGAAAGTTTTAAGTTGTTTTTACCTGGTGGATCCTGAGACAGATGCTTTTATAAACTTTAGTGCTGCCTAATAATTGCTCTGTGTGAAATGAATTAAAATGGAAGGTTATGTTCTCATTTCTCACCATAATAAGCAATTATTGACTTCCATGTCCTTGGCAGAGTGTAAAGATTTATTAGCATCAGAAATTAATATTGATTAAGACTAAGATGGTGGGGCAATGAATATTAAATGAAGGTATTTTCATCTTCCTGAGGTTAAACTAAGATTTTGTCAATTCTGTCATCAAGATTTTGGTTCTGGTTTCAGATATGCTGAAAATGGAGTTGCAGATGCAGGACTTGAGCTAACTCAAGATGTGCTTTCATTTGCAACATGATATTTCAAGCAGTTTTAAGACAGATGGAAGTGATTATCTAAATCATACAAGCTGTTTTTTTTTTTTTTTTTTAAAGAGTAGGGGAGAAAGGGACTGGAGCCTTATTGTACATAAATTGTTTGCCTACACTGCTCTATCATTTCCTAGCCCTGACTGATGCGATGGCAGATGTCCTGGTGGTGGATTATCTAATCACCATACACACAAATAAACTGGATATTTGTACCATGGATCTTCAGAGCCTGCTGAGTCTGCATCACCTTCAGGAGACATGGAAGTCTTTGCCAAGCTGGGAGGCTGTTAAGTTGCCATTGCCTCCACAGATCCTGATTTCTCCTATTTGTATGTTCTTCAGGCTGCTTCTGCCCATCTTTTTTTATTCTCTGTCTGTAGCCTGTTTTTCTACAAATTATAATCAAGACTGCTATCACTGATCATGGTCCCTGACCTAAATCCTTCATTTTAGCGTAGATGAACAAAGCACCATTAAGAAAACCAATTTTTTTGTTTATTTATTTTTAAGACAGTTTGAGTTTTAGTTTAAAACATATACTGGCATGAAATACCTTCACTGGTATACACATCTGTTTGGTTTGACATTTTGAAGTGTTAGTTGTGCACTTTGGCAAATGCTTTCAAAACTTACCTCTTGCAACCTCTTCTAACCTCTTGCAATAGCTTCTCTTCCATTACTGGATTTTGTGACTAAAGAAGATAGTATGGAAATTTTATTGAGTGTAGGAAGAAAAAAAATTTAAAAAATCTTTTGCTTAAAATGGTGATCTTGAATGAAAATTTAACATTGTGCTAAGACCTCAAAAATGTCTTGGAGTCTTATTTTGTGAACAAAGAACTATTTTAATTCCTGCTTTCTAAAAATAAATTCTTTCAGCCTTATGACTGACTACAAAGCTAGACAGTCAGTGATCTGCAGCCAGTCTGTGGACCACGATAGCTATTTAAATATTTCTTGTCAAAAGTATGGTGGAGGCAAAATAAAATTGTAAGGTTGGCCAAGATAAAATACTGCCAAAAGATAGGGCAAGGCAGGGGACACAAACCCAAATCAATAGTTTAACTGCTGGCAGTTAAAACACAGGGTTTGTCTCCCACTTCTCTTGTCAATAGAAGGAGGAACAAGTTTTGTTTCTGCTTTTGCTTTTCTGTTTGTGTTTCTCTTATATTTGTCTTGACTGCCTAGATTTAGAGATGGATCCTTCTCTTGCAGAGTCCTCAGTACTCAGAAATGTAAAATATTACAAGCAAAGGATATTTATGTCTGTATTTAGATCAGTGTATGTTCATCAGAACAGGTCACTTCAGACTATCTGCTTAGAGCTAAAGATGATTTCCAAAGGCCAATGAATTAGGCTGCTGCCCTTCATCCCACTTTGCAGTGTGTGCTGGGTACACGTAATGGATGTGGATCAAGAAGCATCACGAACTTTTCATGTTGGGAATGGGAAACATGTATTGGAGTGGGCATTTAAGGTAGATCTGTGGAGGGGTTTATGAGTTACAGCAAGTTCTAGTGTCCTTGGATATTGTAGTTCATATGAGGCTTGGGCAGATGAGTGCAGGATGAGAGGAATGGAACATGGAGTGGAGTCTGTACTTTTCTTCCACTTCCCTTTCACTGATACTACTGCCCTTTTCCATATCTTTGGTGCCTGCAGTAGGACTAGCCCAGTAAGAAGTGGGAAGGGTAGGAGAAGAGTACATCCAGTGATGAGGAATTTCACTGTGTGGTTAAATTACATCCCATTTTTCATGGCTGTCTCCTGATCTGTGCCTGAACTGGGTCCTTGGAGCAATTAGAAAGGTCACTGAGGTGCCTTTTTGTGGTCTCTTTTTTTTAGCATTCCCTGAAGTTAGGAGAGGTAGGAGTAGTCTTCCTCTGGCTGGCACTTCTTGCTTATTTATCTTGATGCTTAGGAAACCACTGAAGAAAACTGGGGACAATAAGCAACTCATTTATTCCACTCCATTGCAGGCTAAGGCTGTCTGAACTTCTCTGTTCCTACAAAATGAAATGGGATTATAAAAATTCTTTTTTTTTTCTTCTTTTTTAAATAGCCAATGGTAGTACCTGGTTTCTATAGCTGAGCCACCCCCCTGTTCTTGGACTGATTTTTGCAGCAATGTAATGACGTGCTGTCACATGTATTAGGTTAATTTAAAACACAGTTTTGCCCCAGTAACATGCTGACTTAAGAGATGTATTTTGCTCAAAGTTATTAATTCAATGAGAATTCTCTATTTCAATGTCATGTCTAAAAATTAAAGTACCAAAACTGAGTGCAAACACATGGGTTTGAGATGACAGATTTGCCTTTAATGCTCAACTTTGTTCTGTCAAGAAAGTCCCTGATTTGTATTCATTTCCTGTTTCCTTTCTTCATTCTGCATTTGGGTAAAAGCTTAAAAAGTCTCTTATTCTCTCTGACTTTATCTTAATTTCTCTTTGATCCTTTTTTTTAGTTCCTTTTTTCCATTTTAACCTTTCTGTAGCTGTACATGTTGTTTAAAGCTGTTATTCTCTCAAAAAATCCCTTCTCTTTCCTCAAGATAATTTCTGTCCTTGAATAAAACTTTCAAAGTAGCTCAAGTCCCATATTGAGAAGATATAATTACTTAGAAGCCTTTTCTCTTTGAGAATCATTGAACTAAATATTAAGCGAATCACTTCAAGTGATTTATGTTCCAAACTCACTTTTGTAATCTTTAAAATGTTGCCTTAATTTTTTCCAGTTATATCTAGTTATTTTCTCTCTCTCTTACCATTTCTTTTACTATGTAGTCTTCTGGTTTTTTCATATCCATTTTCTTCATTTCTCTCTCATGTTAATTTCCAGGGTATTTTTGTATCTGTATCCTCTATTTTGTTTGTGGTTGGTTTTTTTTTCTTCTTTTTACCCACTGGCATATTCAGCCTTCCCTGACTTTCATCTGGTGTCTTCTTTCAAGTTTGTGCAAGAGCAATAGTGGTATCTTAGCAAAGCAAGGGAGGAAAACAGCTCCATGGAGCAGCCAAATCTAGTATTTTATTCAGCTCCCCATATTCTGTTCATAAGGCACCCTCTTCATATCCATCTTTCAGCTCGTTTTCTTGAAATGCATGCTACAGAAATGTCTCTTTAGGGAGAATTTGTGAATCTCAGCAAGGTAAGTTGACAGCCTCAGAAGAGAAAAATTTAATACCTTCATTAAGCATGGCTACAAGGCAAAGATAGTCTTTCATTTCTAGTAAATTCCCCAAGCACTGTCTTTCCTAAGTTATTCTTTCTGCGAAACCGTATGAAATTACGAGTCTTTTTTGCATTTACAGTAGCCTTCTACACTATAAATTACAGCTGAGATTTTTAACCTTTTTGTTTCTTCTATAGATTTTTTTCTTAAACAGCTTTTACAATTGAAAAAGTTATTAGGAAATATGAATGAAATCTGACACTCCCTAAAATTGCATCTGTCTACAAAATTCAAGCATGGATGTTTTTCCATGAAAAGCAAATTTTGCATCTATCTAAACCGAAACATCACAGGGAAGTAGTATAAACACAGGTTTGGTTAAGAGATTATTCACCCTTAATTAATAAGTGCTTTTAACTTCATTGAGAATGAAACCTATGCATATATTTTTTCTTCATGTGACTCTGCAATATGTTATATTATTACATGTTACTCTGAGATTCATTTCAATTTAAAAAACAGGCCACACCTTCTAATATTTTACAGATCTATTGATTTCACCTTGCCACTTCCAATGGGCACACATATATCTCCAATTAGGGCAAGGCAGTTTGTAGTTTTGCTTGAAAAATGGCAAAATTAACGTGATTCATTTATGAATTGTGAAATGTTTGTGGGTGAGAGGTCTGTGTCTGAAGACCATCCTGGGCAAGCCTGGAACATAAAAGTTGAAGTATATCCTAGCAAAGATATGGTCCAATGGAAGAACTTCAGATGGAGGTTGGATAGCCTGGATCCCAGCTGTGAGTTGGAGCACCAGTTAAAGTAGATGGATAGTTGGATAAAGCAGGAATGAAGCTTCTTGGGAATTAATTAAAGTGCAAGTAGTTTTTAAGGGTTGTTTCCTTTTATAGATTTATAGAATAATTTGAGTTGGAAGGGACTTTTTAAATGTCATCTAGACCAAACCTCTTGCATGCATCTGTCTTTCTGTGAACCTTTTCATACTTGATGTTTAGAGTATTTTTAATAAATGGTTAATTTTTTTCCACTGTAACACACCATGGGTTTTACAAGGCTGGTTTCAGGTTAACTGACAAGCTAAAGATGTCATGTGACAAGTCTTAAAATCAAGGACCTGGACAATTCTTGCATTCTGGTATTAGCAGCATAAGATCCAAGCCAGTGTTGGAAGCAGAATTCCTTCCCATGGGGTTTTGAGGGAGTTCTAAGCTGGAAGGCAAACCACTGGTGTGGAGGAGGACTTCTTGAAGCTCCTTGGACTGCTTTTCTGCACACAGCTGTAGAAGCAGGGACAGCCTCCAGATCCTCTTTCAAGGATGTGTCTACTGAATTGGTCTGCATTAGTCCCCAAGTTAGATACTGAGTTACTTATAATTTCTGATGCCATCAGTTACTGAACTGATAAGATGAATTGCTACACGTCAAAGTTTAATTTCTAAAGCAGGGCAGTCAGGTAGAATTTTGGTAAGCCTTTAAATATACAACTTTATATGCATAAATTTAAAAAGTTGACTCAGTAACACTCAGTGTAGTTGCAACTGTTAGAAATCCTGTGTTTGTCACTATTTTAATTTCCCCTCAGCATCAAAGGAGAGGCTTATATTTTCCATAAAAAGGAAATGATAGAAAGGAGTTTAAAAATGTTAGTGAAATCTTTTTCTAGATTTTTGAAATATCAATTTACTCTGTGCATGTCACATTTTTATATTTCTTTATCATATCACTATATGATAAAAGTATGCTGTTACTTACCACTGCTATTGCTATGACGTCAGAATATCACAAAAAAGTTCTTTAGTACACTTTTGAAATAATTGTGGAGAGCGGCTAAGTAAAATTTTTTCTCCCACATGTCTCTTGGCCTGAGAATAAATTAGCAGAACTTTCTTATGTAGACATGCATATACATTTCAAATGTAAACATACCCAGCACGATCAAAAATAAATGTAAGGTAATACATTTTTAACTGTAAAAAAAAAAGTTAAATGCAGTACATAATTGTGAAATCTTTCATTTCTTAAAACAAAATCTCTAGATTAAGATATATTTCCCCATGGGAATTCTCTTCAAGAGTTAGCTGTTTCCCTAAAACATTCCCAGAATTAATGCCATCCCTTTTCCTTCCTTCCTCTGTCTTTCTCCCATCACCTCCTCCAAAAGGGAAGAACTTAGTACTAGCTTAGCCCATAAAAATATGTCTAAATCAAAGATCCCAGATGGTAATTAGAAACCCATCTCCTAATGAAAAAAGAAAAAAAAAAAAAAAAAGACATTGTGGAACCGTATCAACATGCTGCTACAGCGCCGTGCCCTGTGGTAAAACAGGTATTGTGGCCATTCTGAACCAAAGGACAGTGAGCACAGCTTTATTTCAAACTCTACTTAAAATTCAGAGCTGTTTCTCAGATGTTGTTGCACATCACAGCAACTGCTCTATGAGCTGCTGCATTTCTGTGCATGTCACAGCCCCACTCCCAGGTTCTGCAAGAGCCTCGGCTGTTCAGTCAATACAAAACACTGCAGTTACAGTCACTTTTATTTCTCCTGGATTTAGTTGCTTGGAAAAAGTCATCACATATTGCCCTCACCAGCTCCCTCAGAGAACGTAGATGCTTTGAAGCAGTGGTTCTTTTAACATCACAGTTTTCTCATTTCTTCTGTTCTGGGTTAATGGATGCTGGGAATTTACCTTTTTCCTACCTTCCAAGCTCTTCAGTCTAGTTACAGATTATATGAATAGATTATTATGGATTTAATTTAATATCATTCCTGTTTGCAGAACATGTGTTTTGGAATAATAGGAATAAATGCTTCTAGACATTCAGCTTTAAATTTTTGTGAAAATGAAGTTAACAGAAGTTTTCTTTGCCCCATTCTTGTTCATTTTTAGAGCATTTTAATAACTGATATTCTGATTCATTTAAGTGTCATAAGTGATTTGAGGGAAAATCGTAGGGATTTTTTGTTGGATTTTGGTTGGTTGGTTGTTTTTTTTAAGGAAATAGGATGAAAAAGAAATTCAGAAATGTTAATTTCCAGGATGTAGAATCACACGGAAACTCTCTCAGGTTATTATGAACTGGAAAAACTTTCATTCTGCAGTTTTACATGGCCTAAAAACCTTTTGCCTGAAGAGTAAAAGTATAAACAATTTCAAGCTGGACCTCTGGGAAAAAATCATCTGCAGCATCACAGACCATTAGCAATGAATGCAATCATCTTAACAAACCATTAGGAAAAGAAGAAGACTATTTCTGAGTCTCCTAAGTGCATTCTCAGTTTTGGCCATGACTTTCATGGTCTCTGCATGGTGAATAAGTTCTTTTCTTTCAGCTGCTCTCAGCTTCCTACTTCTTCAACACTTTTACTGTTCTCTTTTTCCTGTATTGTGAGGTACAGTGAACTGAAAATTTGGGGAGTTTTCCTGTGCTGTTTCTCGTTGTGGTGTTGTATGATTTATGATTCCTTTTATTCACCTCTTTTGAAGGCAAGCACAGTCTTCATCCTTGGCCCTACTTCCTCTTACTCAAAACTTTGCTGGATAGTTTTGAAATGGAAAGTTTTACCTACGTTTTCTACAGGCCTATCTGACATGATGCCAGTTAAACCACTTTAACTGTACTTAAAATCTTAAACTACAGTCTAAAACCAAAATATACTGCAGAAGGGTGTGTGTCTTCCAGTATGAGGACACACTCTAGACACATACGGTGTCTAATATGAAACTGCTGTTCCAGATCACAGAACCAGGTGCTTCTGAGATTGTTACATGATTGCAGCAATAAGAGAACTAACTACACCAGGGTGTTATAGCTCAGTTGGATACTCCAGCTGACTCTACTGACTCCTGTGTGATGCCTCAAGAGAGAGCTCAGCAGATGGAGGAGGTGGTTTTTGTGTGGTGCGCACTTCTTTTAATGACGGAGATATGATTTAACCTAATTTCCTAGGAAGAGTTGTATTTGAAGCCTTGTTATCTTAATAAGGCAATTTGCAAAAGAAAATTTTGTTTAAAACTGGAATTTCACAGTTCTCTGTTTCTGGTGACTTAGTAAAATGTCAGGTTATTTTAATATCTTCTACAAAGAAAGGCTGCTGAAAGGGGGAAGAGCCTGGGATTTGTTGCTGTTGTTGGTTTGGTTTCTGTACTTGTTATTGCAAAGAAACATATATGCATTATTTGTGTCTGGCTCTAGTGGCAGCTTAAGATCAAAATCGCAGCATAACTGTTTACTCTTGGAAGAAAAGCTTCATTTTGTAACTCTCACTGAGGCAAAAGGATCTGATCATGTGAAGCTTTCCAGCAGGACAGCACGTTCCGAAATTCAATGTGTACTCTTGAGTCTACATGTGTAGCGTTAAGAGAAGGTTATTTCTTCAGTGAACATAGCTTTCCAGTTAAAATCCAGTCTTTATGCCCCTGTAGTGTTTGTACGTGCATCTGGAGTACAAATTGTGCTCCTTTTTAATCGATTTTTGTGCTTTTACCTTTTACTTGATGAACATGCCATGAGGCTTACAAAAGATCCAGGGTGGCTTGTGAGCACTGTAGTACAAAGGACTGAAAGCTTTTTTCTTTCCCTCCTCATGGAATTCAGGGCTGAAACTGAGGTATTTAAGTACAGTTGTTGAAAACCTTCTGTTGTGAGTAGAACTTGAAAAGAAAACAATACCGTAGCGAGTCACTTGTTCTTTTATTGCTTCTCCCTGTGCAACCTGCGTTTAGCTGTTTATTTTATGCTGATTAAACAGACCCCTTTCGTTAACTGCACTTCCTTAGATATTGTTTCTTCTGCAAACAAGACAAGTGCCAAAAATAGTTATCTTTCGAGCTTTGTTCAACCTGAACTTTTGCTAAGCCATTCCCATGTGCTCTGTAAATAATAAATATAATGTGATTCCATTAGTCTAATCATTTTAGCACAGAAGGAGGATATTTAGCCAAGTCAAAAGCACGTTTGATAATACATCCTGGAGAAGTATGAGCAGCTGGTTAGTGTGAGAAAGAAAAGTAAAAAAATACTAATTAAAAATTAAAAAGTGTGTATAGTTTTCAGATGACTTTTTTTCTATTCATTCTTTGCATTACCTTCCACTCTTTGCTAAGTTCTGAAAATATTTCTAGGTTGTGGGTTTGTTGGGTTTTTCTTTTTCAGGAGAAAATTTTCTGTCATTCAAGGTAACATTTTATTTGTGTGTTGTATAATTCAGGATAATGGAATGCTATGGCATGTGCTATGTGTGCAGTGCTGGGTAGAAGCCCAGTTTTCCCCAGGAAAGGACTGATAGGGAAACTTATTAAACCAGCCATGAGCTGTGTCCTGCAGAGCCACTTGGGTACTTCTGCACTACACTTCTTGTGTCAGGTTTGCTCACAATGGCACGATGACACCCCCCAGCTCTGCACTGACGGACCACACTACCAGGTGTCCCCCTGTTCCCCTTTGTGCTGAGTTTGGCCAAACCAGGCTCTGTCCACCCGGTGCCAGGGGCCAAGATGGGCTGAAATGATTCAGAATGTTTGATGCTGGTGTTTCCCTGCTGCTGCCTCCTTTGACCGCCTTGTCCTGCAAGCCTGACTCCATGTACCAGGTGAGAGTGGCTGTCATACAGAGCTGGGTCAATGGTTTATAAGGGTGATAGGAGGTAGGCATGAGTATCTAAAACCACAGGATAGTTGTCTAAAACACATGTATATCACCACTGGGTCAGAACCGACTGCCCCTCTAATCAGTAATAAGTTGCAAATTAATAAGTTATTATACATTTATTCTTGTTTATTAATATCTTACCTTGTGTTTTCCCACCACTGTGGCTGGGGAGTATAATTTAGGAAGGAAAGTAGTGTTCTTTAGTGTCTGAATTCCTTTCAGTCCTGGCAAACACTGAGCACACTGACCTTGATCCAGCCGATTGTTTAAATACATGCTGGTCCAGTGGTTCCCCTTTCCTGCCTGTGAGAGGGACATTGCCAAGCTCAAAATTAAAGAAAACAATACAGTTGGTTATTTCTGCTTTCCTCACTCCAACTGTTTCATCACTGGCGGAAAAAAACCTCCGCATTCCAAGCCCTTTTACTCTCACTCCTGCATACCTGTCTTCACATTTTTACAGTGAATCGAAGCATGGGAAGTTTTATGCCACACTGACTCTTAAAATGTGTTTGGATATAAAATTAGTGTGCACTTCCTGCAATGTTTCTGCTGTTGTTATTGTAATTTTATCTCACACTTCATTGCTAACTATACCTGTTCTAGATAACCTCATGTATTCTGTTACAGATGTTAAATTTTTTTAACTAGTCTCCCAGATGAAAGGTCTATACTGTGCCATCTGCAGTTTACCTCATTTATTTCTAAGTGAATGAGATTTTTTTTTTAGGCTTTTCAGGTCCAAATTTAAAAAAAAAAAAAACACAAACAACACCTTTATTAAATCAAAGTGAAACTGTCTCCTGTAATAATATGTTTCATGTAAGAGAACTTTTGGACTTGTGTTAATTTAGTAAGCCCAAAATTAGTCTCTGTAGGTCAATGTATTCTTGAAATCCTACTGAAATGCATCCAACAGAAACTCAAACATGTCCAAGAAGCATTGAACCATCATTTATTTATTGTCCTGGCTCCATGCTACAGTAAACAAGAGTTGCTCAAGTGTTTTGTATTTCCAGTAGTTCTAAAGCAAGAAATACTGGATTCTTAAAAATGCATGCAAGAAACTTTGCAAATACCAGGTGTGTCAGATAAGCTGGCTGAAATCAATGGTAAGACTGCATAGCTTTACTTTGTATTTAGCCATCCAATCAAACACAAATATATAGTTCAGGAATAAGAATTTGAAAAATTAATGAAGGGCTTAGTTGACTTAAGTCTCCTGTCAAGATCAGTAACAGGTTTACTTTAGCTTTTACAGAAATAATGTTTAGGATAATCTGGAATTATTTAAAACTAATAGCACATTTTATTATCAAGCCATCTGGGGGAGAATAAATATTGCTGTTAAGTCATTAATGAAAATGAGTAAAACAGTTCATAAAAGCTCAACTGCATATGTTTTTCTACAGCCACTTTCTTTTTATATTTTCAATAATGGCCTTAGTAGCAGAAGTCCTGGCTGAGGGTAAATTAGATTTCAGAAATACTCTTATTTTCATGACTAACAAAGTTGGTACATAATTTTTAATCAGTGCATCACCAGCACTTAGAAGAGAACTGCAAGGCTTTTGCCCTCCTTGGGCAGGGCTTGGATGTGGTGCAGTTGAGGTGTGGGCAGTGGCAGAGCCCAGCACGGAGAGGGGGGCGTGAGAGTCCCTTGCTTGGATTATTTTGGTCCATCTGTTCAGTCTGTGTGTTGAGTTGCTAAGGGAGCTGGGTAAATCACTGCTGCTCCTCATCTGTAACGTGAGGGCTGACAGCATTTCTTTAATGAGTGAATATAACCCAGATATGACACACTGGAAAAGGCAAGCAGTGTTATTTTGTCTGGGGGTTTAAGATGGAAAGAAGAAAATTCTGGACCTTATCTGAGGAAGGTTTGCCACAAAGACCAAAATCAGGAGGTGCCTCGCTTGTTCACTTCACTCCTACCCCTGTGATACTCACAAAGTATTCCTTAGGTCCATACAAAATATTCTTCTACTGTTGAAGAAATTATCTTGATGACCGGAACGAAGTTCACTGAGAATATTGCTGATATTCCAGACCAAGATGAACATGCCTTGCTGACATTTTCAACAAAGTTTGTTTCAGACTTACACATTTTAACACAAATGTAGAGGTTGCTGAAAAACTGAAAGGAAGTCTTTAGTTCTGTGATTTTTGGTTTTTTTTTTCTGTCAATTCTGAAAATCTTTTATTTAATGCTCTTCGTGTAAGGCCAAATGTAGTATTTCCATTCGAATTACCATATTTTTCTAGCACTGTATGAAAGTATATAAACAGACATGCTCTTATTCTAAAAAGATCTGAACAGACTGTTGAAGGTTTCCCTCCCATTTTACTTGTCTGATTTATAGCTGGAGTTGGCAGCAATGTCTATAGCTAAAGTTTCTTAACACTTTCTGTTACTACGTCTGTTTTCAATTGCTTATAATTTTGCCAGCTTCAGCTGCTTCCCAGTGTTTTTAGACCTTTTGGCTTGGCCAGTGGTTTTGAGCTTTTATGATACTGGTGAGTTACTTCAGAAGTTTTATGGACCCCATCCTGAGCTGATCTAAATTTGTGTAACTTGAACACTGGGCTTAGCTATACTTTCCTGGATATAATGCTACAGAAAGAAGCCCAGCTGGTTTTATTTATTTTTTAGTGACTTGTGATGTGAATGTGAATGAGACAGACAGTAAGGAAAATGGGAGGAAGTTGGGCTGGAAACTCTACAGTCATGACATGTAGTAACTTCTTTCTATTATTCTGCCTTTTCATGTTGCACAAGCATGTGGATTCCATTTGACTGTAGCCAGCTCTGCCCTTCATCATGCTCAAATTTCTTGCTATTGCAAAAACAAGCCTGAGGGGGTTATCCTAAAGGAGGAAAACTTCAATAAGTAACCTGGTGAATTTTTCACTGAATTACTACATGGAAGAGGTGGTTGAAAGGGTTTTCTCATTTATTTAAGAAGTCCTGCATTTGTGCTCCCCAAGACTGAGCTCCACGTTTGCTGTAGGAGCGGATCCTTTGGGATACCTGGATTCCTGCAGTTTATGTGCCATAACACAGTGTCTGTGTAAGGAGGTTCCCCTTCAGCCTGGGTGCCAGTGAATGGCAGCACTTAGTGGGAGATGCTGAAGTTTGATCTAGCAGAGAAGCAATCTCCACTTCCCGTGGCTGCAGTAAGACTGCACATATAAAGGGGTTGACATGTTCAGTGCCTTAATGGCTAACACAGGATTTTTCTTAATTTTGTGAGTAAAGAATGTTAATTTAATCAAGAGAGTTTTGAGTCCTGCAGTGGTGTTTTAGCTTTAGAAAGTGTACATAATACATTCATTTTGGATTTTTGGGGTTTTTTTCTTCATTCTTGTGATTTCAGCTTTTGGACTTCGTGCTGTTTTCTTAACATCTTTTTATTCTTTAGTGGTCTTAAAACAGTAGTCTGTTATTTTCAGTCTGCACTTGCAGTGTTGCAGTCACATTCAGGTTAAAGCAGACCAAGTCTCAGTGTAGTATGCTGTCCTTATTTAATTTCCAGTACTTCACTGAAGGTGTCAGTATTTTCAAGGAGACTCCAGTGTTGCTGAAGTTGTGTCAGTGTTATGTAGTCAGTACTGTGGCTAAAAGACACGTGCATCAAGTTGCAGAGGATACTTAATTAAATCCTTTATTAAGGTTCAGTTTATGTATCTGAACTGTTAGTATTTAAGTCACGTGTAGTTAGTAATGCAGCAATGAAACCAATCTGCTGCATTTTTCTTTAAAAAAGGGCTGTGGGTAGGGGCTGAGAAAGGGTCTGAACCAGAAGTTTTTTGTTCTTGTCAGAAAAATCTGGTTTAGTTCAACCATTATAGAGACATTACGTTCTGTAGGGTTAAGTAACTTACTAAGCAGATTTATCCAAAAGAAGAAAAAAGATGTGACCAAAAACCCCCAAGCAGATTATTTTGAACCTGAGTCCACTATTGAGTGTGGTTCTCATGGTGTCAGCACGCCTGGCCTGGCCAGGCCAAGGGCACGTGGCTCTGGGAGGAGAGGTGCTGTTTTCAGTCAGCACTGCTGCTGCTTGGCAAACAGGTTTGAACAGAGCTATCAGGAAGAATTTCTGCTCATGAAACTACTTCACGAAAGGTATGGATGGCCAGTGAGCTTGTTTAGACCAACAGATCAATATTTTGATATTATCATTGCACTCAGCTGTTCACACTGGGCTCCCCAGGAGAGTCAGTACCAGAGTGATCTTTGCAAGTGTTGTAGCTTTGTAGAGGAGAAATGATCAAATTACCTGGGAGAGTAGCAAAGCTGCTTCTCGGGAGGCTCGCTTGTTATCAATTTATAAAAAATATAATGCCTAAATTTAAGGCCTCCAGGATGTGTTTGATTTTAGTTGGATTCTTGAATAGGCTATGTCTTCAGTTTGGTCTTTCAAAGGCTGTTGTAATTTTTCCAAACACACTTCTTCTCTCACCTTTCACCATTAAGGCTTGTTTCTTTTCCCTCCCTTGTCCTCTGATAAATTTGTGGCACTGGTTAATGATTGCATCTTTTCATAATATAATCAATACCTTTTACTAGGGGAGGATGCAGAACTTGACACTATTGGGTTCAGACAAGCTGAGCAGTAGGATGCAAGATGGAGCAGCTTTACCATCACTTAATGTCTAGGTGTTGAGGCCTCCTTTCAGACTAAATTTCAGTGTTTGGAATTGTTTAAATTCGTTTTCTTTTTCTGAAAGTTAGTTTAAAAGGGACTTCAGAGCACAGTCACCTTCTCCTGGAACTTGGAGTTTCTGGCCATGACCTGTTTCCTCTGACTCTAAAGGACAGCACACCTGGCAACTTCCTTCTGGGAGAGCAATCTGTAAAACTAATTTTTCTGCCTAAGAGTCATGATGAAGGTGGGCTCCAACTGAGCAACCTGGTCTGTCTGAAGATGTCTCTGATAGCTGCGGGTGTGTTGGAACTAGATAACCTTTAAAAGTCAACCCAGATGGTTCTATGGCAGCACCCAACAATGTTCTCTAGAGAGCTGAATAGCGTGCAGCCTTCTGTTACTGGTGTATTCCATTTGCTGGTTCTCAGGCAGTGAAATCAGGTAAATTAGGATGTAACTGGGCAACAAGGGTGTAGCTGATCAACCTGATGCTTGGCTGACCTCGTGGTAAACCAGTGCCGTTCAGAGGGGAACAGAAAAGTAATAAATGGGGGAGGGAGCTAGTGGTGAGCCACATCAGCATGATGTTATGTCAGATCAGTATCACAGTCAGTGTGAGAGAGGCACAAGGGCTTATGTCTGGGAGAAAAAGAGGGATAATCAGGAGACACTGAAGGAGTAGATGAACTTCCACTTAGAGTAACTTTTTAGGTCTTGACTGCAGTAGCCCTGAATTTTATAGCCTTTTTTAAGCCAACACAGACACACAGTGTGGATTGTGTGACCCACAGTCTGGCCTGTCTTATTCTCACCAAAAGTTTCCTGGAAGAAATAGAATTTGAACAAGAAGGCAAAATGACTCTTAACAGGCCATGAAGTGCTGACAGGCTGCTTCTAAAACAAACAAAAGCCCAAACCATCCAAAACTCACACTTGGTTTTGTATGTTTTTGGATTTCAACTCCCCCCAACATGTGTAGATGTCATACAAAATATTACACTTTGAGAATGTTTCAGGTCATCAGTCTGTTACTTGCAGGATTAAAAATCTGTCTTAAAAGACATTATGATCTGTCTGGAAGGCCAGTGAAAATGTATCCTTCTCATAGTTGCTAATCTCCACATCTGCCCCTCCAGAATGCTTTCATGTGATCTGCCCCTGTTGTTCTTTAAGCTTATGTGACTGATGCTAGATAAAGATTATATAGATCAAATGGGAAAGAAGTATGATTATTTTACATACAATATAAAATTCAAAAAGCATGCTTTCATCTACCCACTCTTTAAAAAAAGAAGAGAGGGGGTAAGAAAGGTGTCAGACCTTACTTAGGCGATAATTATCTTCTCCTGCACAGTGAGTTATAGAAGAAGCATTGAACTCATCAATATGAGAATATCCCCCCAAGTTATAATGTTGAAAAAAGTAGAGGGTTGAAACTAAGAACAAAGGCTTGTCAGACTAAAATGGATACAGCTGTGTGTACAATTTTAATGCTGTTCATAAGGAATTACACTAAGACTTCTCCAAAAGGAATCATGTGATCACCAAAGTGGACACCTCTGGAATTTAGAAATACAGCAGTGGTGGGGGTGGGGACATGGGGTTTATTCAGTGTGTTTGAACACCTTGTCCTTGTTTAGGTATGTTGTACTACTACTACTTGCATTTTGAACACTGAAACTCAGTTGGCCAAGGCTTTCTGTGAACCTCATGTCTGAGACTGCAGCAGCTGTTGGGATGTTGGAAAGTGCACACACACTGCAAGCAGCCCTACCCTAAAACCTCAGAGAAGGGTGGAAGCTATTAATTGATGCACTCAAGGTTTTAGAAGAAAAACTTCTTCAACTCTGACTGTTTTTCCTGTGTTTTGATAATATTAAGTGATTTCCTGTGGTAAGAATACTTAGTAATTCAACACATGAAAAAGCATAGGAGAGATTCTGCTGGAGAAAATCACTTGCAAATTCCTGTTAATTTTGCACACAATTAACGTGGTGTGTTGGCCTTTCTTAGTGCTAGTCAATATGATTGATGGATTTCTTTCAGGGCAGTCGATTTAGTTTATTGGAGACTTTTAAACAGTGACTGATAGCTCTGTAAGTCAAAGAAAGAAAGAGTAATTTAAAGTACTGTCAGAAAAAGTACTGAATATAAAATAACATTCTTTTGAGATTGAAGTTGTACTAAAAAGTTTCATGAAAGCAGTAAATCGTTGCACCTTTCTGAGAAAGAATGTATAGCCAGAAATTTCAAGTTTTATTTGAAAACCCATTAAATTAGGGGATTTTCTTTTTGTTTATTTTGGTATCTGTTAGGGTATAAATAACTTTGTTTTTTGTGGTTTTTTTCATTCCTAATCTCTCAGTTAAAATATTGTACCAGAATTTAAAATAAAGTAAAAATGTTACGAACTAGAAATAGTTGTACATTTACCTGTCAGAAAACAAAATATATAATGCCTGAAGACTTCTCTGAAAGCATCCACTTTTCACCGGGCAGAAGATATTTTTAAAAGTGAGAATGAATGATAGAAAAGACCCAAATTTTTATGGTTGGGGAATGTTGCTTTTGCATAGCTTCCTAAAAGTGCCGTGGTTGTGTGAGAAGTGCCGTGGTTGTGTGAGTTCCATTGGCAGTCATACACTAGTCAAGGCAGGAAGGCATCTTTAGGGATTGCCTGGTCCTTGCCTTGCTCAGAGCAGGATCAGCCAGAGCAGTTTGTTCAGGGCCATGTCCAGTCGGGTTTTGATTGTGTCTGGGAATTCTTTAGGATTTCCTATCATTTACTTAAAATATAATCTGTTCTTGCTATTGGCTGTTGTAAATATTATTGTGAGTTTAACTCTCCCCAGGTATTGTACATTGAATTCAGGTGACAAACTTGAACAGTTCTGTGTGGGAGTTACACACACAGTTCCACAAGTTTTGTGTTCCTTTGCACCTTAGTATTTTTGGGGGGATGTGATCTCACAGGCAGCCAGGATCTCTTCAAAGGTGGAATGATCCACAAGAGGAAATGATCCAGCATTTCTTTCTTTCCACTTTGATCTGCAAACTGGGTTCTTACTCAATACCACACTTGGTATTACTGTATGGGCACATCTTCTGCCACATCTGGGGTCTGATCCAGCTATAAAGAAACTCATGCTTTTCTGGTTTTGGTTTGTTATGTGGGGCTTTGTTTTTGTGTGTTTGTGGTTAGTTTGTTGGGGTTTTTTTTAAGGGACCGAGAATTAGTTCTCCATGGAAGCTGTTGAAAGCTTGAAGAGAAGTGGCCAAGTGGGCCGAAGCATCTTGAGAAAATTTACCCTAAATACAAAGGCTAGTTAATAGGCCTTTCATTCCTATGCCCTGCATTTTTTTATTATTATTATTTATATATTTTTGTCCTTTTTGTTTGTCAGTCTTGGTGTCCTTACAGTAGTCATCCATGTGAAATACAGATGTAGCTGGATGAACCTTCATAGAATATCCTGAGTTGGAAGGGGCCCACAAGGAACATCAAGTCCAGCTCCTGGCACTGCATGTGACAGTCTCAGGAGTCGCACCATGTGCCTGAGAGCACTGTCCAAACTCTTCTTGAACTCTGGCAGGATTGGTGCTGTGATCACTTCCCTGGGGAGCCTGTTGCAGTGCCCAGTCACCCTCTGGGTGAAGATCATTTTTCTAATATCCAGCCTATCCAAGCAGCGCAGAGGAAGGGGGACTGTGGTCAGTCGTAACAGCTTCTCTCTGCAGTTCCCTCCTCCTCACGCTTTTCCCCTGCTCTAGTGTGGTTGCTTCTGATGGGCTACACTCCCTCAGGATGAAGTGCTCCTGAGTGTGCCCTTCGTGGCCTGCAGTTTCCTTCAGGGAACACCCACCTGCTGCAGATTTTGGGGGGATGGAAGTGAGGGGGTCCACTGCCATTTTTGTGAAAATGGGATTAGCATCGCATAGCAGATGGATCCATTTGTGCTAACCAAGCAATTTCCTTACCTTAACTGATTAAATGTACCAATCTTTTTTTTTTTTTCCTAAAAGCATTGTTAGGATGTTGGTTTTTATATCAAAAGGCAGCTAGCAGACACGCAGCAAATTAAAATATTTTCCTTTCTCTAATTTCCTTAATAAGAAACAAAGACTTTTCTGCTTTGTTCAAGATGTGCCACACCATTCCCTGTGGGTTTCTGTGGCTTGTGTTTTTGTGACCCTTGGGATGGGGATAGTAATGGACTGTGGAAGTTTGGGAGCAGGAATTTTAACTGTTGACCTTAGGTAAAAAGCCTATAGAAACAGTCATATAGGATTTCATGTGCACAGAGAATTTCCAAATAGTAAATATCATTTTTCATCTTATTTCTACCTGTTTGAAATAAATGCACCAATATGACAGTAAAAAGAACATATGTCAATTATGTTGGCATTTGTACCTGCTAGCAATAAGTTTGAACACTGGAAGACAAAGCTATTGGATAGCTAGAAAGCAGAAAGATGTTATTACTCCCTTTTTCTACAAACTTGAACAGAATATGTGGCTCATTTGTCAGAGTTCCTGCTTGTCCTTCTTGGTGTGATGTTGCATTGCTCAAACAGTTGATCCTGTACAAATCGATGGGCTGCCTTTTCAGTGTTGGACAGGGAGGCATGGATGGGTTGCATGCCATCAGTCAGTTTGTCTGTGCTGCTAATGAATATTCTTGACCACAAGATACCAACGAGCAGAGAACAGGAGGCAGCCCAAGGCTGCTTTTCTGTCTTATGCCTTCTTTGTGTCTATCTTAAACTCCAACAGTTTTAGGTGCTAAAAGGAGTGGCAGTGACAGGCTGATAATTTCTGATCTCCTCTAACCTCATTAGGTCCTGTGCTTAAATATATGTGAACAAAGCGATGCGGAGGAAAGAAAAAATTGGACATTTGAAAGGAAGGGTTTGTGTTTGAGGTATTCCTTCTCTTACCTCCTTTGAATGTACTTAGTTATATAGAAAACTGCTTTATTATACAGGATCCTTCCTGCCTTTTGCTGTTGTTTACATGTTTCTAATGTAGTTCACTGGGATCTGGATGTGCCTGTGTTTCCATGATAATTTAACTGTGGAAGGGCTGTTCTTCCAGATCATTAATCTACCAGTTTCAAAGCATCAGAGTGTGTTAAGGGCTCCACTTTCAGAAATAATGTATATTTATAAATCACTTTGAATTGGGTGAGGGTTTTGGCTCAGGGGACAAGGCTTTTTGGGGATTCTTACTTTGCTTTTATTAGACTGGGTGACAGAGTTGGAAAATAAAGATTCCTTGGCTCTCAGGCACCAAGGTCAGAAACAGCAAACTTCAAGCTAATCACAGAAGAGAAGAGTTGCTTCAAGCTCAACTTAATTATATTAGGGAATTAAAGACAAAACTCTTGTTGGTACTTTTTAGAGCAGAGGTGAATGTGAGCAAGTGGAGACTTGATAAGGTCATAGAAAATCTTTAATGCTTTGTAAATGAAAAGTTCTGAGAGGAGTGAAATGCTTTTAATAGCAAATCTCTTGCTGTCAGGAAGAATAGTTCTGAGACCAAAGGAGGTACAAAGGCTGGCTTCCTCAGTCTCTAAAGACTCACACACTCCCATTCATCCCTGCAGCTTAACTCACTGCCCAATTTCTACTATATTTTTACTTAAAGTCAGTTCTACTTGCCTTATCCTCATTTATTCCTCAGTAAACTTTTTAAGCCATCCTGAACATTTGTTATGCTTTCACCAACTCTTCAAAGCAACAGGTTTTGCAACAGATTGATGGTGTGTGATCGAGGAGAAATCATATAGACTTAAAAGTTAGTATTAGAAAAAATGATTATTGATAAAGGCTTCTTGTGAGTGCTCTATTATTTCTGCAGTTCTATAAATACATTTTTACAAAGAAAAGAAAAAAGCTTTTTCATCATTTACCATCTAAATTATACAAATATATGCTTATTTAATAGAAAAAAAACTCCAGGAAAAGTGTAGCTTGTTTTAAATTAGTAAAACAAAATACAGATGTATCTCTGCTTTGCCTTTTGCAAAAGGGAAAGGGAACATCAAGCGGCTTTAACTTTGTTTTTATTTGCATAGCTTGGTCATGTAAAGGCATTAGTTGTTTAAATATTATTTAATTTATGTTATACTTAAAATGAGCTTCATATAGGTGGTATGGACTAGGAATTTTATATGGTAATTGATTAGGGATGAGAAGAAAGGAATATAACAGTATGGTCTGGAAAAAATTTAAAGAAATGCTGGAAATTAAAAAGCAGTTGTTGATGACTCTACTCCCTTTTTTTGATTAGTTTCACCAAAAACCTACATGCAATGAATATGAGACCTGACCAGGAGTTAATATGTATACTATAGGGCTGGGTAGAACTTTTGACATAACTATAGAGACTCCAAGTTAGAATTCTAATTACTGAAAACTTGTGCTTCATAGCAGAGAATCCAGCTTTGTGAGTAATGCAGATTTTTAGGTTGATTTTGCCTGTCATAGCATCATAGAATGCTTGAACTTTTGCAGGGATGGGACATCTACCACCACCCTCAGTAACCTGTTCCACTGTTTCACTACCTTCATAGCAGAAAGTTTCTTCCTTATATCTAAACTAATAGCTCTGTTAGGTTAAAACTGTTACCCCTAGTTCTTTCACTGCAGGCCCTACAAAAAAGTCTGTCCCCATCTTCCTTGTGGAGAGGGGCTTGGCCATATTCGAGGACAAAAAGCAGGACATGGACCTGCAACATTTGGTGACAGCCTTGGAAAGCCACCAACAACCTGGGCTGCAGCAAAGGCAGAGTAACCAACAGGTTGAGGGGGAAGATTCTGTCACTCTACTCTGCACTCCAGAGACCTCACCTACTGTGCTGCATCCAGCTCTGGGGTCCCCAGAACGAGAAAGGCCTTGACCTGTTGAAAGCAGTCCAGGGAAGGGTCACTAAGCTGACCACGGAGCTGAGAGACCTCATCATGAAGACAGCCAAGGTTGTTCAGCCTGGAGAGAAGGCACTAGAGAGACATTAGAGCCCCTTCCAGTACCTTAAGGAGGCCTGCCAAAAGACTGGAGAGGAACTCTTCACAAGGGCATGTAGTGATAGGACAAGGGGGAATGGGAAGATGAAGGAGGATTGGTTTAGATGAGATATTAGGGAGAAGTTCCTTACTGTAAGGATGGTAAGGCAGCAGAACAGGTTACCCAGAGACACTGTGGACTCCCCATCACTGGAGGTGTTCAAGACCAGGCTGGATGGGGCTCTGAGTATCCTGATCTAGCGGAAAGTTTTCCTCCCCATGGCAGAGGGGTTGGAACTAGGTGATCTTTCAGGTCCCTTGCAACTCAAATGATTCTGTGATTCTATGACTCTTATAAGCCCCTTTTAAGTACTGAAACGTCAAAGTAAGGTCTCCTTGGAGCCTTCAGAACCCAAACTGTCTCAGCCTTCCATCACAGGAGAGGTGTTCTGTGCCTCTGATCACTTTCGTGGCACTCGTCTGGACCTGCTCCAACAGGTCCATGTCTGTCTCGTTCTGTGGACTCCAGAGCTGGGCACATTACTCCAGGTGGGGACTCACCAGGGCAGGGTAGAGGGACAAAGTCCTTCAGAAATTGCCCAGTAGACTGATAAAAAACACCCAGTAGTTTTGGTGTCAAAATGAAAATCGTAAGAGCTCAGAAAAGGAATTCTTGTGTCTGTAAACGCACTGCGTGAAGGAACAGTTATAGGCAAGAAACTGTCATTTTCCATAAGCAGAAGTTTCTTTCTTATGTTCCTTGTCCATCATTTTTAAAGTTACTATATAAAATTATTGAAGCATATGTGCTTCCTTGTGCATACAGTAACTTAAGGAATAGATTTTCAAATCCGTTGTGTGCCACTAATTCAAAGAAAACTACTTTCTACTTTTAAGCAGATGCCGATTAAAGAAATAATTAGATACTTGTGTGTATCTACAGAAAGAAAAGATAAAATTTCTTCCATTTAGTTATGTAGGGAGAAAAAGGCTTGTTTCTTGTTCTGACTTGCAGGCTCTAGACTGTACAGATGTCAGCATAGATCATATTTGATTTAGTCCAAAAGCAACATAAAGTATTTAAACAACAGAATTGTTTGGGCATTTCACACCTTGCCTAATAAAGCATTTTAAAATCTCTTTCTTTCTCAGTTTATTGTTCTACACATATTATCAAGGAGACAGGAAGTATGGAATCTCTGTAGGAACCAGAACCACTTCTAGTATTATTACTGTTGTTTCATCTTTGCAGTAATATTAAGTTGCATAAATATATATCTCATATCAGCAGAGTTGATGGGAGAGATTGAGGGCAACATGAAATGCAGTCCTAATTCATCACCAGGAGATTAATATACAATTTCTTCGATCGTCCCTATAAAAACTGGTAGCGCTATATTGTCATACACTTATTAGAAAAATGAGCAGCGTGACTCAAAAAAATAGGTGGGCAATTAATTAAATGATATGCTTGTTCATCTTGCAGGTCAGCCAGTCAATTGTAGCAAGAATTGTTTTGAAATCATGCGTGCCTCAGCTCAGACCTTTTGCCTCCCTGGAGAATTCCTCAGGTCTTACTGTGGATCACGCTTCCTGTGGAAGCCAGTCTAATGCTGGCTAATCCTGTTAGCGTGGATAACAAATACAGTGATATCTGGAAATCCGAATCTGTATTCAGCACTTCTGTGCACCAGCAAATTGAAGTTTTTTTGGCTTCTTGAAAAGGAGAGTAAAACATGATTCATGGTTAAAATTAGCATCGTGTGCTTTGATAATTCATACTTTACAAGGCAGAGGGATAACTTCAGCTAGGATTTAAAGTTTTTTCACCTGCTTGTAATACACTTTAGCTGTAGAGTTGAGTTGTGTTTAAATGAGTTGTGATTTTCAGCTTCTTGTGTTCCTGTATGTATAGCAACCCACTTATTTAGTGTTTTTCTTTTGAACTTGATGTTTTCATACAAATCTCTATCAGGTGCAACTCCTAAGGATTGTGGGGTTTTTTGTTTTTGTTTTTGTTTTTCGTTTGTTTTTTGTTTTGTTTTTTTGTTGTTTTTATTTTTGTTTTTTTGTGTGTTTGTTTTGTGGGGTTTTTTTTATTTATTTGAGAAGGTGCAAAAAGATTTCTTCAGGTTAAAGCATGCTTAATCTTTAAGGAAATGCCCAGACAGTGCAAAAGCAATCCAAAAGTTTCAAATGAAACTTTCATAACTCAGAAAGTTTCAAATGAAATTATAAGATATAAATACTCTCTTTCAAATGCATTAATATTGCTTATCACTTGTACTCCAGCATATTGCACTCCAAACAGATATAGTTTTAATGACTTTGATTTTTTTTTTCCTGAAGAACTTTGAGATTAAGAATATTTGTATCCATATTCTTTGTATTTCCTGGGACGATTGCTCAAAACCAGGATTTACAGTTTTGTAAATACCTGTAAGTGATGTCAGAGCTTCCTCAGGTGCAAGCAAGCCAATTGGTAAGGATGTGAGCCATTAAGAGTCTCCAAAACAATGGCAAATGGACTTGTGCTTGTAACAACAAAACAACTGTGTATTAGGTAAAGAACGTACGGGGCAAAGTACATTCTTGGCTACACCCCAGCTGTTGCAACGATTTTTCCGCTCTCCCTTCGAAGCAAGAAAAAAGATGTTTTTAAATTTCCTGTTAGCATTCCTTCCAGAAGCTGGGATCTTTCCTTCTTGACAGGAGTCAATACGTCTCCAGAGATGATGATGGTGATAATACACCAAAAATCCAGCAGGATCAGGAGATCTGCTGTAATGACTACAAATAATATAAGAAAATACATTAGTATAATTTATAGGAGAATGGAAGGCTTTCTTCCCTTTAAGCTTGATGTGAGAAGAAAAAAAAAAATTCCATGCTCTTAAACAAAATTAACCTCATTTAAGTTGAATTAACTTTGATTTTTTTAATGTAGAAGAAGGAAGGACTAGGTCACATTGTTAAAGCAAGGGTCTTTAAATAGAGCAAAGGCTTAAAAATATTAAATATACATTCAGAAGTGTCTATCCCATAAGTGGGTGTTACATAGTGGTTTTTACCATCTCTGTAAAAGTGAAAACTCTTTCCTCTCTCTTTGTAATGCTTTTCAACCTTCACAATCAACAGAGAGGGAAAGAGGGTCTGGTTTACAAAGATGTTCTGTGGAAGGTCTTTTATTCTTGGCATCACGTCTCACTAATTATTAGTACAATACCACAAACATGTCCAAGGCTTTGTAAGCCCTTTGGTACAGGCTGTGCATGTAGTAACCATTTCTGTACAAAGCCTTCATATTATAAAGACATAAAAATGGAAGGAATGGAAAAAAGGAAGCAGCTTAAGAAGAAGCAAAAATTTTCCATTTGTAAATCACTGACATTTACTGGCAATGGTATTTGTTGAAGGTTTTCATGATGTCATTTTAAGGGCAAAGTTTGTTTATTCTAAAGCCTGATTCTGAGTGAGAACTTTTGTTATGCTTTTACCTCTTCAAGGAGAAAATGTGAAATTCAGAGGTTCTCTTTTTTCATGACCAGGTCAGTTTGTATAAGACTACACAGCCCTAATAGGGATTCCCATTTAAAATAAAAGGAAACTAAGGAAGATAAGTAGGTATTTACTTGAGGTGATTGTCAGAAAAGATCCCATACCCAAGTTTTCTTAGACTTGATGTTCACTGACGTGCCAGTCTTTGGGGTCTCTCCAGCCACTGACCCATTTTTCTTTGCTTCCATGAAGGGACGTGAATTCAGTCAAAAGTTCATTGTCTTTGTACAGTTTCTGGCCTTTAGCAATTCTCTTCTCAATTTTTTTTGTTCTACCTGTCTCCTTAGTCTGGAGTTCCTTGAAACACATTAATATTTCTGAGAGCACCTAAGGTAAGTGAGGCTTATGTATTCCTCAGGAAACACTGATTTATCCTTCGTGACAAAACAGAACAGCGTCCTCGCCCCAACAGAGCTTGTTCTTTGTGCTCAATATTTTCAGCAGGGCTGATTGTTGTAAAGATAGAGAGATGAATTATTCATTAAAAACTGATCTGCTCATTCAGATATCAAGGTTTAACAGGCTATCCTGCTACAGCATATCCTGGGAATACAAACTTCTCTCTTGACTCATTTATTGTTGATTCAATGAATTCAAGTTGCCTGTCTGCAAGCTGCATCCCTTTCTGACCTGTTTATTTCTAGTCATTCAGTAAGAATAATTGTAAGTCTGAACCACAAACACAATGTCCTTGATAGCTGCAGTGGTGACTTATATTGTGGTGGGGCTTTTTTGTTTTCTAATAAAGTCTGTCCTGTGTGTAATGAATCCTAGGCTCCAACTGAAGAAATTATTTAAAAGTATTTTTAAAGTTGTGTGGAATACACTGCTGCTTAGAATGAAAATAATTATGTGCCTAAAGAGTTAGCTTTTCAGGGTTGCTTTCCTAGATTGAGACCTCTATTGAATCATAGTCCTACTTAGTCTACATTTTGAAATTCTTGCCCATTTCTCTTGTGAATACTTTGCTGTCTTGGTTGTTATGAATAGAGCCCTTTGTTTTCTGTATCTGGAATTTAGTCTAAATAATGACCTCCAATGAAGTACTTCTGTAAGGTCACAAATGCCTCTCGGAGCCAAGCTAAAGTAAACATTCTAAATAATGATATTTTATTTTTTATGGACCTAATATATCACTGACAAATATTGAAAGTTCTCCAGTAAGGGGATGACAACTCACCACCTCGGTTTCACTGACCTGCAGGCTGCTTTTTCTTCCAAAGGGTTTGTTTAATTGCAAAGGACGGAAGTCTTGAGTACTCACATACGGGTAATTTAAAGCCTGCAAGTCGGATTCAGCAGAAGGTGGTTAAAATAGGCTGATTCTGCACCAGTGAAAGTCACTCCAACACTCAGTGTAGAGACATTTCACTCTGAAGCACTTTTTTGCTTCTGATGCAGAGGATGATGGTCCTTGTGTAGTCACCCGCTGAGATGCCTGAAGCAGACAACCTACTTTTTTCCTTTAAGGAAAAATGATAAACTGAAATCCTGACGAGTGTGTTATCTGATCCCACTGTTAGGGAAGTCTGCAGCTGTTCATATTTTTTCCCTGCAGCACGTGTCACTGTGGCAAATGGAAAATATTTTCATCCTCTAGGATTACAGAGCTGCTGAAAAGCCATAAACAAAACATAACTAGAATTGTGCATGTAAGTGACAGTTAATGCAATCTCTCATAAAAAGGTGAGAGGGAGAGGGGGGAAAAAAGACAAGAGAGAATTCATACTTTCATATGTATCGATACACTTCAGAGAGAGTTTCAAAAGAAAGTTTTACACTTATCAGTGGAGAAATTATCAGTGTCATTGCGCTTATCAGTGGAAATGTTTTGCTACCATTGTTCTTAAACTAAATATGAAAACATAAACCTGAGGAAAGCATTTTTTACAAAGAGGTGTGTGTGTGTATGTATTTAAAAGTAAAGCCCCCATTAATAAAGTGGGGAGATGCATTTGAAGTTATCCACATCAGAAAAGTCACACTGATGTTAAGGTTTATGTTCCCGGGGTGTCTGACAGGATTTCAGGCCTTACTGATAATGAAGGAGAACGTGTTGATACTCCCACTTTAAGAGCTGATTCAGAAGCAAAGCGATTTTTTTCAAGGTCAGACAGAAAGACCATGTCTTAAATCTTGATTTCTTCAGGCTAAGGCCCTAATCGTGGTAGTTTTACTCTCTTCTTTTGAGGACAAGGTGGCCTTAGCATTTTTCCGCGTTGCTCATCCTTTCTGCATTCCAGTGTCTTGAAACAGGATTGGCAGTTCACACCACAGCAAGAGGAGAGGGTGGGGCTGTTTATTCAGGCTCAGAGGAGATGACACAGCAATTCATCTGTTTTGTACTGAAAATGCTGACAGGGATCATTGAATTTTATCCAAACCACCTCCCATGTATCTAGAGGTCTCCCATCTCCCTCACTTTCCGCAGTCATGGGTTTATTGGAGTGACATGGCAAAGCAGAAGCATGTAACCAGTGCTTCCCAAACCTCACTTTTCTGGCATCCTGCTTTCTGTCACACAACAGCTAAATGGGACTTCTGCTGGACCCCAGTTTTGCAGCCTGTTATTTTCTTGGATCTTCATTTTGACAGTCCTATACAACAGTGGCACAGTTATTCCTGAATTAACTGCACCACACTTTAGTTGGGTGGGTGGTGGTGTGTGGTTGGTCGCTTGCATTGAGTGGGTCTTGTTCCTGCTGAGAAAGAAATGCTTCATCATTTAAATAGAAAAGTGGTAGTTGAAGCATACATGTCAGAGGATGAATTCACTGGAGTGATGTCCTTGATTTTATAAAACACAGCGGTGCCAGAAACCACTCATGTTACCTAATTAGGGGTGACCTGATAATCCATTTTCTTCATTTGCAGAGTGTTTGAACAGATAAAACCAGAGGCATTTTAAAAACGGGGAGGAAGAAGGGAGGTTTAAAAACCTGCTTCTAGTCTTGGTATCAATACTTACTCAGCTCCAGTGGGCTGCTGCCAGCCAGCCCTTCCCGAGGCAAAAGGAGCCGTACCAAATTTCCCAGTTGTGCCACCATACATGAAAGTGCATGTGATGTTTCTTACAAGTACAGATGACCCCAACCTCAAAATAGCATGATTTTAGGTCTTTTTACATCAGTGATAATGCTGTTCAGTATAAGTACTCTCAAACTAGAAAGATCTTTACAGAAGGAGTTACTTGTTAGCTAAATATGGTCTGCTGATTCACCTCTGTTGCTTTTTCAAGTATTCAGACTAATGTCTAGAAATAATTCCAGACTTCTAGGCACTGAAACAAGAACAATATTTTAGGGTTTAACAAGTTAATTCAAAAGATATTAGCTGTCTACTGTTTAATAAAAAAAAGAAGCGACATTGTTACTACTTTAAAAATAATCTGATGAATATGATTTGGTAACCAGCTGGGACTGACTGTTTGCTTCCTTACTGAGAGCATACAATAAAAATAACAAAAGTGGAAAAAGGATTTAAAATGCTCTTTTCCTGTTTAGGTGACAGGAAGGCCACAGCCAGCAGAGCCATTTACATCATGGACATCAAAAACAGATGACCTATTTCTGGCATCAAATTTATGGATTGTATTGGATCCCATTCTCTAAAATGTACTGTTGAATTAATAACTTGGATTTACTAAGTGTGTTTTGGTGAACAAAAGCTACAAAATTGATTTTTTCCTTTCCAACTTCTTTAATTCTGCCACTAAGAAAGCAGTGCCACAGGAGTACAAAATACCTGGGCATTCTTCATGAAGAGATGTTTACTCCTTTTGCTTTCCCTTTTGTCTGGGATCAGCTCCTAGGAACATACTGCAAGGTGAACAGTGATTTTTACAATGTTAATTCTAGGGCATTAGAGGAGTGTAAACGTGCAGAAACCAGACAAATATCATATCTCAGAGTCTGGATGAAGTGAGGGAGCAGCTCTGTACTTACAGTTAGTCCAGGGTTAATATTCTGTTTTATTGGGTTTGGCTATCATGTAATTTGGAGTTTCCCTTTCATTTGCCTGGTGACAAAAGGTCATGATCTTTGCTCACATGCTGGCGCTGAGCTGCTGTTGGCACATTCACAGTGCAAAGAGTGAGTGCCAGGACTTGGCACTCTCAGGCCCAGCAAAGTTTCCAGGTCCTGTGGAGCATTTGGGACCGCTTGGAAGTGCTAGGTTTCACCTTTGACCCACAGTTCCCAAAGGACCCCCACAGCAGACAAGGATTGCCATGGCAAGTATGAACTGCACCTTGCCCTTCATACATTTCCCTACCTTATAGTCGATGTGCACTACGTGCTAACCGTAGTATGTTGCCAGAAAATTCCCGCTTAAAATTCCCAGCTGATTTCTGACGTTTGTTGCATATCCAGAAGGAGGTAAAACTAAGTGTGTAACCAGTACAATTGACTTGTTTCAAGTGTGGTTTTTCTTTTCCACTTTGGAGTACAACTTGAGCTCTTGTGAGAGGAGCTGCAGTGGTTCAGCATGGAGACAGCTGAAGTGCGGATCCAAAGTGACCTCACTCTTTCTGATGGAAACAACTGGTGGTGTCTCAAGGCAGTTTTGATGATGTCACTCCCCAGGGGACAAAAAAGGGCCAAACTTTGGAGCTGCTAATCCTTCTGGAATAGCTAGCGTGAAGTTTCGTGATGTCGTGGCTGCTGAATATTCTTATGGCTTCAAAGGCCATGTGATATCATTTATGTTGGGTATGGGGTACTCCACAACGTGTGGTGCAGAAAAAAACGTGAACAAAATCTGTCTTTCCAATATTCTTTTATCTTTCATACTCCTGACTTGCAGTTTGAATGTTTTAACTGTGCAATCCAAACAGGGTGACTTTTGAATGACATGATATCACTTATTGATCTGAAGTATAGGAACACTCACAATTTTGAAAAGGGAATGGCTGCATGAATGTTTGGCCATGAATTAATCATTTAGAAGGTAGTGTGGAGCTAAGTTCAGTTTTACAAATGGAACAAATGGCTTGTAGGAGCAGGTGGCTGTTCACAGGAATTACTCCAGCAGGTCCAAGTTTATGAAGGAAGAGTATCTTGTGCTCCGTTTTAGTTATGCCTATACAGTTTCACTACAGATGGCAGTAGCAGTTTCCCCAGCAAGGCCTTCTAAAGGCTTCACTGATTGACCATAAAACAATTGTTTTATGTCTTCCCCAAGGCACAAAAATCAGAACTGTGCCTAAGGAATTCTGGAATTCCTTTATAGTCACAGGAACACTGAGGCTGTGCCATAACATCTCTAAAATACTGCTTTCCTGTAACTCAAGTTTAATTGGAAATTATCATCTAACTATTTATAGTTATACTGTATATACACACATAGTGTTTTGGTGTCAAATCCACTAAAATATGATCTTTAAACAATTGATTTCAGTTGTATTCTTTATGATTTATTATGACAATTCTTTCTGCAGATCAGTTTGGAAAGCTATTGTATTCCTTCCCTAGAGACAACAAAAAGAGAGAAAAAGAAGTATTTTCTGTTGTTGTGGTTGGTAAGGAAAGGAAAGATTTTAAAAACAAGTTTTCAAGGCAAATGTTGAATTCTTAATAAGTTGTTGAAACACTCTTTTTCACTTGACTTTAACATTCAAGCCACTTCTCATGTATCGTTTTTATGTCCAAGGGAAAATAAGGAGAAACTGAGCAAGGAAATGATTTAAAAATCACTCTAGAATAATAAATGACAGTAATGTTAATTTTGGGGTGGTTTTTTTTTTTGCTTTTTGGGGGGGTGTTCATTTTTGGGGGGACTTTTTGGATTTTTTTCCATTTTGCTTTGATTGGTTGGGTTTTTTTAGCAGTACCTGGTAGACCCTCATTGCTGCTGAGGTTTCTCTCTGTTCCCTTATCTCAGATTGCCCAGCAAGATGGCTGTTGTTGGTAGAATTTGTATATAGAGGATTGTGGCTATTTCTTGGAAATACACACACATAAAATTCTTCAGATAATTAATCACATCTATTTTGTGTCATTTTTGGCACTCTTACAGAACCATGACAGATCTGGCCAGATTTTGGCTCTCCCTTTGGGAAAATACAACTACTGTATGTCAAATCTTGCCAAATTAATGCATGCAAAATCCCTACTCTTGCTACAGTGGTAATAAGTCATATTCAAAGACTTTTTTGCTGCAGTTTTAGTGTGGATATTTAGTTAATAAAGTAGTTACTTTGTTATTTTAAATTAGACAATGCCCGCAGTGACTGATGGAAAAGGGTTAATTTACACATGATAATACTCTAGACCTCCATTTCTACTGAATAAAAATACATTTTTAGAGGCAATAGTAGTGTAGTTTACTGTTATCTGAACTCAAATGTTTTGTTTTGTATGAGCATTGTGGACAAGGTTTATCTATGACTGTATAGGTCCCGAGTGATGATGTGATGTCAGTTAATTTCTTTAGTTTGTGCAGTCACAAGTCATCATCAAGATCTGAACATTAAATTAGTGAAAGAAAACTAAATAAACTAATTATTTAGTTTAAAATTCAATTTTATCTTTTGTGACATGCGAAGAAAAAAAACGCTTTGTAGTTCAGTGCCATCTTGATTGCTTGTGAACTAGAGCCCATCATCCACAACAGCTCCAGCTTTGAAAGACGAATCCCCGTCCATGGGGAGGGATACGTGTCCCTGCATCCCTCTGATGCTTTCCAGAACTGAAAACTGTAGCTGACATTAAAGGCATTCTGTGGTAAAATTCTTGTGAATTTGACACCAGTGCTAGAAAGCACTGCAGCACCCACAGTCTGCTAAATTTCGGGCACCAGTGGCATGATGTAGTTCTATGTCCACGAAATTACCCATGGCATGTATTTCCCTCTTCTTGTGCTCAGGTACGTGTAGGAAAGTGTCTGCCTCCTGTCAGTGTCTCAGAAAAATTAACTTGATGAAAGGTGAGTGCAGTGGTTAAGAACAAAACACCATCCAAGAGTACTGTAGCATCCAGAAAATTGATATGCTTATTGCAAAGTGAAAAGGAGAAGCCAGTTTAACAACCACTAGAGGAAAGAGCTGATGGTTTTAAACTAAAGCACGTGGAGGATGTTTTATTCCAAGCTCTTCTTGGAATCTTTATTCTGAAATAACATATGTAGGCAGTATGTAATTTCCTTCCTCTATCTACCACCTCATTAATAAGGTTGGCAGGAGGAAAAGAAAAATGAAGAAGAATGTGCAAGGCTTGCTACGTCTGTAGTAAAAGGGGCTTTTGCATTCTGTAAAAATAGGTTTCCTTTGGGTGTTTATTCTGTGTTGTCACTACTGAGCAGTGAAAACAGTGCTTTCCTAAATACGTGGTGTTCAACTGTGACACCTATTTGAGCTGCCACAGATCCTACCAACTGACCTGTGACAGCCTGGACTTCATATAAATACCAGTTCTAGTTTCAAAATGCCAGTGAAGTGAAAACCAAAGATTTTTGTCCCTGTTTTAGGGGTGAAGTACACAGTCCACGTGCATATCCTTGCATTTCATGTGCAAACACAGAATTTGGTTAGTGGGGATAACAACAGATGGTTATTGGTGGGGGAAGATTTAATAATGCTGTGCTCACACCTAATATATCCACACCAACAGCTGTGCAGCAAAGTTGTGCTACTCTGGGCCTCGTCCCCATGAGGTGCATGAAGATCTTCTTTCTGAGGACTGGGAGTTGTCAAATGGGGACCGTGGGGAGCTCGTTTGCACAGGCTCCATAACCTGCAGCTGGAGACCTGTGGATTTTGGTCTGTGTCAGGATATCTGCAGCAGGTTTACTTTTTATCTGCAAAGTAGCTCGCTCAGGTTGGAAGTCACTGCGGGGCTGCAAGGCTCACAAGGCCTTGAAGGTTGTGAAGATTTGACTTTGGCTTTGCCACTGTCATTGCTTTGGACCTGTTGAGCTCCACAGCATGGTCATTCCCTCAGCTGTACTTCCATGGGAGAAACACATGAACTGTCCTGAACTCAGAACAGAACTGAATTCAGTGTCTACCTGCTTCTTTTGTATAGACCCCACATTTTATCCAGTATGAGTCAAAATAAGAGCTGTCAGAGTAAATGATGGCACATTTCACACAAAGGGTTGGTAAGATGGCTCAAGAAGGTTACTGGAATAGGGCAGTGCCCTACAGACGAGGGAGCATCTCTCTTACACCTTTCCATTAATTATTTTTACTTTGCAGTCACAGCTGACTTCCCCACTTGATTTGTAAGGTGTATGCCAATGGAATGTAGCTTTTTGATTTTATAATTAGTCTCTCTTTGCAACCTGTGTATGGAAATATTCGTAATACTCCCTATTCGACCAAAGGCTTTAAAATTATCTTGCATCATCCATTTGTATAAAGTATGTTCTGTATTTATAGCACATTAGAGTGACTGTAAGTTCTACTAAGTTAATTTCAGGGGTTTAGAGAGACAGAAAAGTGTTACAGTTTCTATTTCTTTTAGGTCTTTTATGACCTAAACTGTTTTTCATCATGGAACCTCTTGCTGAAACAGTTTTCTGAAAAGAAAACAGTGTTTACAAAGTAAACATTTTTTCTGGCAACAAGACTGTTTGCTGTCCAGGAAGCAAACACATTCTAGTTCATTACCTATATTTTGAGTGTTTGAAAGGAAAATAAGTTTATACATTTTAAACGTGCAGCTCACAGACTTTCCGGCTGGAACCCACTTGGGAGTCATAACACATTTCCAGGACCTCCCCTAGTGAGACTCCTCAGATATCAGAGTAGTAGTGACTCATCGACCGCAGGAGAGGCAATTGAATTAAAACTTAAATATTTATGTGTCTGACTCACTCAAATTGCAAAACAAATACAGTCCGATTGCTGGGTGAGATATCTGTGTTTCTCAATAAAAGTTGGAGCTGGTATTTCAAGAGCTGCAGTGGCCTGAATTTGGCTGTTGGCCCTTGTTTTCATACCACTTTTTTTTTTTTTTTCCTTAAGTGGTTTTCACAGCTTTAGAACAGTAGAAGTAAGGCCATTATAGCTTAGTTATTAAATATGTCTGCAGTGCTGGATGGCAGTGACAGAAATGGAACTTGTAGCAGATGGCTCAGCCTGTTCTCTCGCACTCGTAACTGTTGCTTTTGGATGTACTGAGGGTCTGAGGTAAATGAGGTAAATGAGGTAAACGTTACTGCAGTTCATCCTCCTATCACTTCCCAGAGACAGAAACGACAATCCCAGATGACGTGCAGTTTAAAACTGAGCAAAGGGAAAGATACTGGAGAGCTACTGCTGCGACACTGCGTTTTTCCCAAGTCCAGAGATTGACAGTAACAGCCACCAGGTCAAATGTCTTCCTCTCCCCACAGCCAGAGTCAAGATCTTTGCAAAAAAAAAAAAAAAAAAAAGCTGAGCTTGATCCTCTGAATTTGTTTCTGAAGCCGGTCTTGCTAACCACGCACATCACAGGTGTTGCTGCCCACACCCCACCGTCAGGTGCTGGGCCCTGGCCCCTTCCAGTCCTCCAGGTCAGTCTGTTTGGAGAGGGCTATAATGCATACCTAATTACCTTACAGCTAAGAAAAGCCCTAGCAGATCCTGCTTGTTGAAAACCGAGCATGTGCTCGGTGCAGTCATAATTTGAACCCAACAATTTTATTACGCCTTTTCTGGTCCAAAAATCCTGATTTTACAGCTTGCCTTTGAGCGAGGGGTTCAGGCATTTTTCAGTCATCAGCAAGTCATGAGGTATTTCACGAGACCACAAATAAAGCTGTTGTGCTGCAAACACAAGTACGGCAAGTGTTTGCTTTTCTTTAGACAGCTTTCTGAACGACACAAAAGTGTGATGTGAAAATATAACTAAATGTTCTATTCAGTGTTCTGTTTTTAAAGAATATCTCGTGTGTAACTGCCAGTAATTATCAGCACTTCATGTGTCATGTTCCAGTTGTCTTTCCCCCTTCCCCCCCCCAATATCCTTATTTACCCTTGATTTGGAAATATATCCTGGCACTCCTGTTTCAATGTCTTAAACAAATTTGTAGATTTGGCTTGAAAGATAGCATCAAAATGTTCAGATTTAAATTCTACATCAGAGGTGGATTATCCAGATGCAACTCATAACACTCTTATTAGGCTCTTCTTCTGATGCTGAATCACTCTGCTGAGCAATGTGTTGTTTATCTTTTCTCTTCTGGTTGCAGTAGGGATGATTCCACAAATTAGATAAAATCAAATTAAGCTGGAGTTTTGGCAAATCTTGGAATCTTTGATCAACTTCAGCTTCACAAATGCTTTGAATTTAATTTGACTGTTCGGGCCCGTTTGTAGTGGTAACTGCAGCTTTGTATGGGGCAGTTCTTATCGTAAATTCACATTTCAATATGATTTTGTGATTACAGGTGTGTGGATTTTATAATGTAGCAGAAATATTAGGATAGCAAGGTATGAGATTTTTTTTCAGTGCAACAAAGCATTTTGGCTAACTTTGAGACAGCTATTTTTTAGTATACTGGGTACTTTTTTCCTTAAATTGTGCTTGTTTAAGGAGGCTGGGGTAAGGCTTTGGCTATAACAAAAGCTGGGAAGAGTCCATAGAGTGTAAAAAAGAAAATAAAAAAAAAAAAAAACCACAAAACCTTGCTGCTGCCATCTCTGAAGGTCATAAAAATATTAAGGATTTGAGGGAGATTGATCAGTTTACATAAGGGATTACAAAAAGTGGTTGCCAGGGGACTCTACTGGATGACATAAGATTTTTCTTACAGTTTTCCTTTATTAAAATCCAGTCACAAGAGAGAAAACAAAAGCATAATCACTGATATATTCCATGAGATGCCCAGTGCACAGCCTGCTGCTCAGCCACTGTGCTGCTGAAACAAAGTGAATTGCATGAGAGTTAGTGCAGGACGTGGCTGAGCAGCAGATGCTGCCCAGGCTGAGATTTGTACCTGCCAGTGTTTCATGGATTTCCACTTGTGATTTGCAGGTTGTAAAGAGTATGTAACAGGTTACACCAGGAGGACCTAAGCTCTAATCCGTGTAAAAATGCCAGATTTTCCTCTGGGGCCTCTGACATCAATAACCTGAAAGAGCATTCTGTCTGCTCGGCTGCAATTTACCGGTGAATCAAGAGCATGTTTTAGTCGTAGTATCAGAAGCTGCTTATAATGCTAATAATAATAATAAAAACAAATAAATCACTTGAGAGCAGCCTTCCCTGGGCCATTATATTTGTATGGTTTCAGTTCAATTTCCACATCATTTCAGCTTATTAAGAATAAATAGCAAATATTATGACATTTATTTGTTCCAGGAGCTGCATCATTACCACTTCTTTAATAATTCTCTGCAGTGTGGCAACTATTTCACTATTGAGGTTAACAATACTGACAGATTTTATGGTTTTCATTAAAAATATCTACCCACATTTTGTTGTAACTGTCCACTTAAAGGAAAATATTCTCAGGTAGTCTGCAATATTTGTTATTTTTCTCGTATTTCTTTATTATATTTATATCAGCTCCACATGTATCTGATGAAAGCTAAATTTGTTAAAAGCAGACTAAAACAGCATAAATGGTGCTGGTGCAGGGAGGTTATGCTGTTTTCTCTAAAGGCCAAGAAATTAAGTTAAAATAATATATTTTTAATATGCTTTTCAGAAACATATCTGTGGCCTGAGTGCTTTCAAAGTGCTTCAGTGAAGCTTCTAAAGATCAACTGAAAGCTTTAATTATATTATTTTACAGTCATTTTAATCACATCATTGTCATTCTTTAGCAGAACTGAAATCCTAATGTATGTGCTGTGAATTACTCTATTCAGAATTAATCTGAAGAGATCTCTGCATAAGAAAGAGCACAGGTAATGCACCATGTTTTAAAAGTCATATCAATTACTCACAGTGAGAAGAAAGGTAAACTTTAAGCCTTGTGTTTGCTGGGCTCACTTGGGACTATAATAATTTTATCCTTTGGGCTGATTTAGCACTTGAGATGAACACACCTTTTCTGAATTTAGGCAGACAAATTGAGCCACATATTTTAAAATGCCCTGTTGATTTTTATTGGTGAAAAACCAAAAACCCTGACTGCACCTGTGCACTCTAGCACAGTTACCTAGTTTTAGTCTTCTAATCAGAGTTGGATTCATGTTTTCTGTAAAGCTGTTTCAAGAAGTTATAATATGGAATAAAATACTGTGTGCTACTAGTTTTATCCACACAAACGTGTTATGCATAATCCACTCCTGGCAAAACTTATGCTTGTAAAGCTTCACTTGGCACCATCATTTAAAAGTCTTTCATTATTAAATTCACCCTTTTCTTTTTTTGATTGATTTTTAACACACCTTGTGTGAAATCTGTTCTAGGATTTCAAATGATACAAATGCCTTCACAGAAAATGTGGGTTTCGTTTTTTGTTTGTTTGTTTTCTTTTGTTTGGGGGTTTTTTGTTGTTGTCGTTTTGACTTTTTTTTTTTTTTTTTTTTTTAATTCAGGATTACAGTTATGATGAACGAAAAATTACTTGTTTTGTCAACGTATTGTTATTCTCGTAGGGTAAAAGAAGTTTTACAGGTGTGGGTGAATGGCAGGAAAAGGAAAAGCAGGTAGTCACAGCAAAGATACAACTAGGAGCTCATGTAAAAAAAATAAAAATCAATTACAGCCAATGATGGGGATAGAAATAACCTCCCAAGGATCACCATAGACCTATCTGAGTTGATCTAATGAAAAAGTCTCTCAGAGTGTGAAACAAAGGTTAAGAAAATATGCCAAGGCAGAGAGAGCAGTGTGAATTGTCTGTCACTTTTTGCATTTCTTGTCTGTCCATGGAGTGTTCTATCTTAAGCACTGAAAGTTTTATTTGAGTAAAACCTATTTTCTTGATTTTCTATTCCACTTTGGGTACTTGACATAAGAGTCTGTTGCAGACATATTCTCCCTAAAGATCTGGCCCGTTCAATGTCCCATCTTACCATTTAAGAAGAGGAAAAAAAGCCCAAATGATTGAACACCACAGCTTCAAATTAATTGCTTTTTCATCTTTCCACAACAGGAAGTTGTGCGAGTTTCTGTCAGACAGCCTGGACATCAAATCAGCATGGATATTAAAGTAGTTGTCCAGTATTACTTGTTTCATGTACAGGAGTAATTATCTATTTACTTATTTCTTTGTCTTAATGTTGTGATTTGGTTCAGGTTTGTTAGGGAATTGCAGTGAATTATAAGAGTGTTCAAATACTTTATGATGTCACAGTAGCCAAGCACTGAAAATTATTTTGGAAAAGCAGTATTTTTAGCTTTGGTTGCTACTTTTCTTTTTCTGTTGGTTGATACAGATGTTAGCATTGTTTCAAGAGAGATAAAGGTGCTAGTGAGCATCTGAGAGCAGTGGAAGCCTCTTCGTTAACAAAACTCTGAATTTTTCATTGACTGCAGTGTCACTTCAGCTCCCTAACTTATGTAACATGCTGGGGGAAACGGGCTAATGCTTAGGCATTCAGGTGAAAGGACTGAAGAGTTTCTGATCAGGAAGGAGCTTATTTAGCATACAAGGGTCTGGTGGATCATCAGCTTTCACCCAGGCACAGCAAGGGCAGATCCACAGCCAGCTCTTCCTAAGCCAGGCAGCTGCCACGAGACTGTCCACAGCAAAGGCTGTCATTCCCTGTCAGCAGTCACTGCCACTGTACATATTTTAGCTTTCTTCTCCCCTCCCCCAAGGTTCCAAACCCAAATGGAATCAGCTAAGTTCCCAACTGACTGGTTTTTGAAACCACCATCCAGTCTCTGAAGCCCAGTGGAAAATCACTGGCAGAGCTTTGATCAAGAGACGTAAACAGACATGTCAGTAAGAAGTCCAAGCAACAGGAAAAGGGACACACTGGAGTGTTTCGTAGGAATGTTGTAGTTAAGCTTCACAGGCTGCCTTTGTATGAGTGCACTAATCACACATCGCTTCTTAAACGTGCTTCACAGACATCTCACTGCAGATGTGGGGCAAAGAAGTTCCCTGCAAAGGGAAAAATACTTTAGGTCTACCCATCTCATCCTTGGTTTCTTGCAGTATTTATTTCTGGGTGCAGTTCTTTCTAGGTTTCTTCCCCCCCAGAGCATGGAGAGCTGCAGGTGCCCGGGTAGTGAGGGATGGACGTGCTGTGCCTGGCTCTGGCTCTGCTGAAGTCCCCACATCTCAGCTCAGGTTGCTGTTCAAAGCCAAAGCGCTTCAGGAGGTGGAAGCTGAACATGATACCTGTGCACGTAGAAATATTTTGGGTTTAAATAATGGGCCTTGGGGTCTTTAGTGGTCCCTTCACAAGTACAAACCTCCACAAGTGTGATCCTAATCATGGTGTAACTCTCACCTGTGACCAGGCTATTGTGTTTGACATCTGTGAAAGTCTGCTTCCTACCTGGGCATGCTGCCCTCTCAATGAAGTGAACTAAATCTTCTCAGGGGGCAAAATAACCTTAACTGATAGAGACAACGTAGTCTCGAGGCCACAGAGATTTATTATCGTCAGTGCAACTTGTCTGGTGAATTAGCTCTACCATGTATTTTATTCAGCTGATTGTGGCAGTCTGTGACCAGATCCTGTAAAAGTTCAAAAGCAGGAAATGTGCATGCATGTAAGCGTGCAGGGAATTAAAGAGTTTACAGAAATGAATGTTACAGAAATGAATATTACTCAGCTGTGCCCTGAATGCTGAGTAATATAAGAATGACACATCTTAAGAATGAACTTAGATGTAGTACAGTGCAGAGGAACATCCAGCCCCAAACTGAAGCGATTCCTGCTGCTTCCAGAGGAGTCCTCCAGGAGGTGTGGCAATCAGTGAGCCAGAGCTGCTGCTCCGTGAGTTGCAGCTTGGGATATATTTCCTTGATTGTCATTATTGAGCATCCTCTAGAGAAATCTCTTTCAAAGTTGGAATTAGAAATCCTCCAGTGCCTTATACTTACACTCTTGGCACAAAAGTTTTGCTTGTTACTATGCAGCTAAACTGCTACAGATTTTCTTTGCTTTTTGATGTGACCCATCCGAATTCAAAACAAAGATATTTTGTATACTCAGTGAAGATACTCATTCCACCTTTTTTTTTTTTTTTTTTTTTAGGATATTCTTCCTTTAGTGACTCCTGCTTCATTTTGCAGCATCAGAGTCTAAGAGGTGGAAAGATTTGTAAGATTTTCCTTGAAGGAAATTAATAAATAGATTGAACCCCTTGGCTGGGAATTACCTCAGCTGGAAAGTACCATGTTAATGTTTTATTTTGGTAATCAGTATGTTTTAGGCTTGCTTCTCACTGTCGAGATTCACTTAGTTAATGACATACGAATGTATTCACATAAATGAAACATTCATATTACAAATAATACAGGGAATGTGCTTGTGATGGATTTTAAACTGTCTCACAGGGCACTGTGACATTTTCCCCTGTGAGCTGCTCCTATGTATAATGCCTAATCTTGCTATCAAAGCAGTCCTGTACCAGAAAGAGTAACCCAAGCGTAATTACCTCCTGATTAATCGTCTCATTTGCATGTTTGCCACTCCAGTGCCTGTGGCGATATTATGGTAAACACAGATGGGTTCTCAGGTTCCCCTCACGTTTAAATTTTGGTGCAGCTGCACGTGAAACCAGTGGTGGGAATAGCAACACACATGTAGCTGCAGCTAGTCTGGAGAAACCTGAGCAGAGCAGTTTCACCTTTATTATGTGGAGCTGGAATTCCTTGGGGGTTATCTCCTTCCCCACACATATTTGGAATTTTTGTACTAATCTTGCCCTTCTGCATCACATCCTAAATACATTTAACATGTGGCAGTGATTTCCACTCCAAGTGTGTTGTTTGGGACTCATATTAGCAACAGTTGCTGAAATGTTCCCTGTGTCTCTGTGATGTGCAGTGGATTTGGTTTCTTTGTAACATCTTTTCTTTTTAGTCTTCTCTCTTAAACAAAGAAGTTAACTCATTCTTCTAACCATAACTGGATTCTAAGAAGTCTTCTTACATTTCTAATGCTGTCTAATAGATTGGGTATATTTAAGTTCTCTGAACATCCAGCACAGCCAGAAATCTGGGCTTGATAGAACCAGTTATCAGATTTACTGTGGCTGGTCCTGTATTTCATCAGTCTCTAGCCACGTTATAAAAAGATGCCAGGAAATAATGTTGTGCTCCATGATTTAAGACTTGCTTACACAGAGACAGACATCTGTATCCTTTTCAACTCTCTCCATCTCTTCTATCCCTCCCTAGATTAAGTTGGTTTGTAATTTGATGGTTTAGTTCCAGTACTTGTCTGTCAAAAGCAGCCAAATTCATCCAGTAGGCTGTAAAAACAGGTGTTTAATATTATTGTCCAGTACTGGAGAATAGAAGCCAGCCTTGACACAGATATCTGCAATTTTGTGTGTTTTGAATAGAGGTTTTGCTAAATAAGTGCACATTGAATTCACAAGTTGTTAGAAATTAGGTTGTCCTTTGCCACAAAACTAAGTGTTTCTGGCAGGGACACGTTGTTTGTTTGGGGTTTTTTTTGAGTTTTTTTTTAAAATGTTTTAAGTATTTTACATTATCATTTTAAATGCATTGCAAACACTACTCAACTCCTTGAAAGCATTCCTCCTGTATTATATCCAGGATAAAGCTACTTAACCTCTCTTTGTAGTACAAAAAGTTGTATGGGTAAAACTGCATCTCAGCTGTGGTGGAAGAAGTTATCAGTGATTAAAGTACAGCAGAGGTTTATTTCTTTGTCTTTGAACTAATAGAAAATAAAGATTGTGGAGGAGGCAGGCACTTTGGTTAGAAGCAGCTAGATCTACTGAAAAGGAGTGGAGTAACCTAGAGTAAAAATCCAAAGATTTTCACTGAGTAGATATCTGAGGTTCTTTTAAAAATGCTCATAATGACAGTTGTTGCCTTAAAGCTAGTGCAAAATTGAGTCAGATTGAGCCTTTGAGAAAAACAGCATTTTAAACAATTCTAAGAGAAATTAACAGTGAAAATATGGGATGAGGAGGGCAATGATGTGTACAGTATGAATAAAAGCATTGATGAGATCACTCATTTTTCTCCATTGTTTTTTATTTTGGACCTATTAATTTTTTTTTTTTTTGGTTTTTATTTTAGAGCCACTGAAATCTGTTCCAAATTGTGTCCTGTATGTTCTGATTACTTATATTCTTTAACTTTTTAACTGTGTTTCCAGATGCTATTAGCAGAATCCCTTCAATTATCTACAGTTTAGCTGGTTCAGGGCTGGCTTTTCTATATTCTCAAAAGCTCTGGCCAGCGTGGGAAATTAAATTTAAAAAGCAGCTTGATTTACAGCAGCAGTGAATTTGCTTCCTGGACATATTCCCCATGCTCTGGCTACACTCGCACCAGAAAGTTTTGCTTTGGGCTTCCTGGGAGTTAAACTTAGTTGAAGCTTGTCATTCATTGAAATACACAAGAGATGAACTTCTAGGATGGAATATCTTAAATTAAAGTCAGAATATTGCTTCTAATAATCAGCTCTCCTTAAAAAAAGTCATTAGAATGTCATCTAGCGTCTTCCTGCCTTTTCTTCCTTTCCCTTTTCCTCAGTTTCTTTTAAAAAAACCCTTAAAGCTTTTAGTTTTTAAGTTTTAAAAACCCTATTAGTATTGACTTTTATTAGAATGAAAAACTCTAATAGTATCTTTACATTGCATTTATGTTAAGTAATACATAATATTCATCTAACAACAATATAGGCTTTTTGAAATTATCATTTTCATTTCTTGCTTTGCAAAGAAAGAGCACATTTTTATGAAGTTAATGTGTTTCCCTGGGCAGCAGAAGTGATCTCTGCAGAGTTCTGGAATATGATGCCTGGTGATACTGATTTTGTATATGTGCTCATGCCACATTAACAACATTTGAAGGTGAAGGGATCTTTGGAAACTGCAGCACAAATGATGCTTTCAAATGCATAATTTCATAATGCAAGTCTTTGTTGGTGAGGAGTCCAGTTTGACCAGTTTGCTACAACTACCAGCTGTTAGTCATCAGGAATTATGTCATACCAGGATCTGCTCTTGGAATATTTACCTGATTCACATGTGGTTCATGGAACAGCCATTGCCTTGTATTGACTTTCTGTCACTATTCATCTGACAGAATTTGAACCAGCAACCTACAGGTGATAGGCAATATATTCCTTAATTCTCAGAGTATTTGTATCCTGCCACTATCCTGTTCATATTTCAAGATTCAGAATAAATGAAGTTTCAGCATATTTATACTCCACAGTTCAATATAAAGAAATGTTCTTTTCCAAACTCTTCAGGTCAGCCTGGAGGTATTTCCTAAATTTCTCCCTCTGAAGATCATTACACATATCTTTTAGATCATGCCTACACTTTTTCATACTAAACACTCAAGTTGACTTGAGTAACTTTTTTTTCTTTAGTTGCTATCTGGAAATACTTTAAAAAGAAACACAATTTTTAAAACCTGTACATCTGTCTTCTACTGTGCTGACAGGTGAACATTCAAACGTGCAATTTCATAGCATAATTCTCATAAAACTTCCAGAGCCTCATCAGCATCCGCTGGTAAAATTGCCATGTTCCTTCTATGGCAGCACAAGAATGAGAGTTTTTAAGGCAGGAATCTTGTGGGTTCTTTTAGCCCTTTCAAGAGTCAGGGGTTGGTTCTTCAGTATCTCTATTCTGAACAGCAGAGCAAGACTTGAAGATTTTAACATGCTGTCACAGAACACGTTTATACATAAGAAAACTTAAAATCCTGAGTGATTTTAGAAATAGCAGACATATTATAAACTGTAATAACGATTCTCAAGTAATAATATACCAGCTTCTGGGATTTCTTAGTGTTTTGTTAAGCCAGTGAAACATCAATGGTTTAGGACTGCACCTTGTTTGTGGCTGTTTCGTCTCTAAAAAACATGTACATGCACCTTTATTTTCTTCCTAGAACTGCAAGATAGGGAACAATCGTTTGAATGAAATTAAGAATGTGGTTTCAACCTTAGACAACCATTTTAGATATTTTGGAGACATTCGTTTCCTGCAGGTAATAAATTATGAAACTGTAGCTTTTCTTTCCTGTGGTTCCTCCCTAGGATTTTAGGTTGGATTGAGGCATTTTAAGTGGTTTTACTAGTTTGTTTAAACAAGAAACTAAAACCAAACAGTTCAGTAAAGGAACAGCCTATGTGAAATCTCAAACCATTAACTGAACGTTCATTCACTCAGGACTCCAATATTTAGAATATATCTTTCCTTAGAATTTATCTTTTATCCAAGGAACAAAATTAGCGAGTACCTCTACAGTAGGGCATCTTGCATGTCATGTCCACGTCACTATGCTTGACCTTCTTTAGGTTATGGGGTTTTTTGTTGAAAAGTTTATAAATGTCAAGTATTATGTGGTTTAAGAGCTTGTTTACAAACCTATGAATAAAAAGATTTTTTCTTGACAAGGAAAAATGTCTGAGAAAACACAGATTGTTTTGTCAAGTAGCATGTGGTCTGCACAAATTCATTCTAAGACACAAGTACTCAAGTAATGGTCCATCAAACAAAAGATCAGATGAAGCACAGGCATCTTAAGCGCTGGCATTTTACACCCAAGGTGTTGAACTGTGAATGGTGATTTTCAGTTCAGTCAGAAAGAGTCTCACTGTCGGAATAATGAAATAGCACGTTTTTGTTTGTCTTTAGAAACCACTCTCCTATTTGTTTTGTTGCAGAGAAAACTCCTGGAGGATTAAAGGCAGGGATCGGGCATTTCAGTGATTTGCCTGCCACAAGCTCCCTGTGCAGTTTCAGACCATTGAGCTTCCCAGTAGATACAGGACTATTGATGGGGAAAAAAAAAGAGAAAATGATAACAGGTTGATATAAAAAGAATCTGACATAATCATATTAGGATGGTTTATAGTGCAGTTTATTCTATTGCTATTTCATTTAATAACAGTGGCATGTGTTTTTTGGAACAGCTCCACACAGGAAAAGTTTCTTGAAATGAGGTAAGAAGAGAAAGGGTCTCTTCCGTATAATGTTCATAAGTAATGAATGTAGGTGTTTTCCCTTTTTTTTTAATGGTGAACACAAGAGAGCAGCGTAAATCTCTGCTTGTGTGATGCTTTTGCTACTTGCATTTCTCTGCTACGTCTGAAGAATACAGCTCATACAAGGAAACTGATACATTTCCACGTACAAAATCAGTAACAGACAAAACTGCTCACATTCATGCATGGTCAGCATAATCACTTACATATCCCAATTCTAGAAATACCTCATGATGAGAGGGTCTCCACAGCTTTCTTCTGCCACCACACCAAGTAACACAAGCTTAATTTTGAGCATGTGAAGGGAATGCTCTCTGATTGTTCAGAATGCAGAGTAGTGTTTCTGCCAGGACCGTGAGTCTGCACAGTGGGGAATTTCAGCTGATGGCTATCTCAGAGTTGGTTGTGTCAGCAGCCACATAAAAGAGGGACAGGCATGGCATAAAGTGATGGAAGGGGTTTTTTTTGTAAGAAACCATGACCTGGTGGTCTAATATAATCTCTGTTGATTCCACAGTGAGTAAATGTGGTAGTAATTTCTGTGTCTCAGTTGTTACATGAAATTGGTCTTTCTAAGACTTGTATGGTTTGTATAAATGAAATGAGAATACCACATTAAAAACTTGAATTGGTCTTGATGAATGCATAAACTGGTATCAAATTAGCTGCTAGTTTCTTCTCTCTTACACACTTTCATGTGAATATGCTATTTTATAATATTTAAGAAAGATGTGCCCCAGCAAATTCAGGGGTTTTTAAAAGCATCTATGCTGATACACAAGAATCACTGGATTCTTCTCCCTCTTGTTTTGTGTCACACATTTGACTTCTAGCCATCTGCATTTTGAAATTGTTTCTGGTTTCTCATTGCAGAGATGTTCTGATGGCCCCACGATTCTTCCAAAGCAGATGCACAAAATCATGTTTAAACATGAAGATCTTCCTTATTTTGCCTAGTTTTCTGTTATACATTTACCTAGGGTTTTAATTCACATTTATTTTACAAGTATTTGCAGTGTGTCAAGAGTGGTAGATCTGGTATAACTGTCCTGAATTGTATAGGGAATTAAATGCAGTTTTGTTAATTTGTTTTGGGTTGGGGTGGTTTAGTTTTTGGGTTTTGTTCTGTTGTTTTGTTGGGTTTTTTTTTAATTCATTTAGAGTTTATTTTCTAGAAATGAACCTCTACATGCAGTTTTTCAGGACCATTTTATTCAAGGCATTCATTCTGTGAAGAGAACTGAAAATGTATAGGCAACACCTTAGAAACAAAAGTTAGATAAATGCAAACAAAACTGAAGTAACTGATGGGTGGAAAGTCAGTCCCATTGTATATGGGAGGATTAATCCTCCCTCAGTATCTCAGTGTTCTCCTTTGCATCTGGGTACAGGCATTGTTTCATACACATTTGACCTAAAAGTTTAGGTAAGCTTAAGGAAGACCTTCATATTTTATTTTCTTCCTAAATTGGGATAGGAAAGGAAATAGAGCAAGACATTTTTCTGTGTCCTGTAATAAAGTTTTCACAGCTGTGCTGTGATTGTTCACAGACTAAGCATTCCCCACGGAGAAGTTCCAAATCCCATTTGAGATTAGTGGAAACCTTTGGATCCAGCTCAAAGTAATAGAATAACATGTAATCTTTATGATAAAGTGTGGTAGCTGTTATTTCATCCTTCAAAATAACTTCTCTGCATCAGCATGAGAGGGCGAACAGCAAACAGGCACTGCAGCAGCAAAGTCCAGCAGATCAAACAGCTACCCAGGGTCCTCCAGAAAACTGATAAAACAGTGACAGGAATTGTGTGGCTTCAGGTTATAAAAGGCTTTTGGCTTTGCATGACCCCCAGCTCAGACTTTATATCTGAAAAATAGAACATATTGTGCTAGTTTGTAGGGGAGGGTTTCCAATAAATTCCAAAATCAGATCCCTAAACTATGCACTATTTCCAGTTTTCAAGCAAAAGCATTTCTGTGCTGTCACTCTGATTATTTTTTTCACAACTGCTATTTGAAACACCACTTAGGTGCAGAAAAAAAAGAAAAAGGCCAAACCATCTGATGTACTTTGCCTTCTTTGTTGAAGTTCCACTGAGTCATTCTGAGATAAATGGAATTTTCTTCTTCAATCCAAAGCTTAATTATGGTAATTAGCCTGTGCAATTTGTAAAGTTTGGCAGTCAATTCAGCTCCTAATATGCATAAGCCTCTTTCTGTTACAAATTGAGTAGGTTTAATCAGTTTTAAAAGGACAGTGTCTCACTATGTCTGCATGGCACACTCTTAGATTTTCAGATTGGTTGTTATTCCAAACTCTGCTACATCATTAGCAGTTTTGATATTTTTAATATTCATGAAGCTTTCATTTTAACATTAATCCCCAGCATCTGTGATTATGATGGGTACTTTTGGGAGCCGTCTATTGTGTGTCTACTGAGAATGAAAAGCCCAGCAGTTCCTGGCAGTAAATTAACCCTCGCAATGCCAGTTGGTGCTGATTCCTTTTGAAATGTTGCCTTCTGCTATGTTCCTTTCTATTCAGATTTCACACTAAGCTCTGATTCCCTCAGCAGACACAAGCTTCATTTCATCCTGACAGCCATCTGTGACACTAAGAATTTTTCCTTTTTTCATTCAAAGAATGTATCTTTCACTGTGTGCCTTTCCCCCCCCACCCAGATTCAGTACGGTAATCAAAAGGAGAGAAAAATAGAGTTCATAATGCAGATTTCTATCATAAGGGAGAGGATGAAGGCATTAAAGAACTTTATTTTTCTTGCATTCAAGGAAGGGAGAAGAGTGTGGAGTTTTCGTTGTTTTGGGTTTGTTTGTGGGGTTTTTTGTGTTTGTTTTTTTGTTTGTTTGTTTTTTGGGTTTTTTGGGTTTTTTTCTTAGTTTGTAGGTTTTTTTGTTTGGTTTGGGGTTGTTTTGTAATATTCATGGTAGAATTTTATTTAGCAGGAGAATTTTTGTGAAATTTCAAAATTTGGTCCTATCAAATGAAGGTTTTTGGCTGTGCAAATGAAGTTTGATGAATGGAGTGCAGACTCTGGGTACTGCTTCCCTCTCTGCTGCTAATTTGTGGCATATAGCAAATTAATCCTCTGTTAGTTTTGCTTCTCTTCTGATTTAGGACTGTAAGCATTTGAGGGCAGAAACCCTCAAAGTGCAGTATCATATCTCCTATTTTAGACATGCAATTCTAGCTGCTTGTCTAGATGACAAGTACTTGATGGATGAGTGCAGACTCTTCCAGTTGTGGTTTTACTTGGGGTGCTTTACATCACTGTGGAGGAGCTTCCCACCGTGGAGGGTGTAGATGGCATCCAAATTAAGATGGCAGGAGTAGATAGTGTAAAATACGTACCTTTCCTTTTCCTGCTGTGCAAAGCAGGAAGCTGGGCATAAAAGTCCAGTAGAATAAAATAAGACTATTTAAAGAATGTTTTTATGCGCTATCATGATTATAGGAAGAATTCTTCACAGCCTGCCATACTTTGTGCCATTGATGGGATTTAATATTCCAAAGAAGTTCTGATAAGTTTGGGGCAGCTTTGGGTTCCTCTGTAGGATCTGTGGAAGCCCTTTTCAACATGAATTGCCTAAAGACTGAAGCCTCTCTAGGCAAGTGTTACCTGCTCCTAATTGCCTCAGCAGACTCCCCTCCTGGGCTCTGCTACCTGATCACACAAGTACAGGGCTGTCAGGATTTGCTTTTTCATCCATTGTTCCAAACCCTCTTTGTCTCGGGCTGCTCGAAGGCTCTGCCTGCCTGCTTGCTCAGAAGGAAATGAAATTTCTTTCTTAAAAATGTGTACAAGTAGGTGGTTTTTAGCACATTGCGAAGAAAGGTGAAGGATTCTTTTGTCTTTATCCATCAAGCTTTTTCCCTAAGACTTCTTTGCTATTTACTAAAGACATATGGGTTTAATTACATAGCTTTTGAGAAATATAACTGTGGGTAAATTGCTACCCTCAAAGGCAACTGGCCTGTCATTTGTAGCCCTGGGTTGGCCTTGCTGCTGAAACAACTGTACAAAGTGTAAGGGGACTTGCCAGCACCCACTTCCAGCAATATGGGGTGCTCAGAAAGAGCCATGTCAGCAGTAAATGCACTGAGAAAGCTGGGTGTGTGCTGCAAAATTAACATCACAAGCCAGAAAGAGCTGCAGAAAAAGAAAGGGACTGCGGTGTCTTGGTGATGTCAAGTGTTTCTGATGCCCTAATGGGACAGTCCAAAGTGTCTGGAGCATTAACAGAGAACAAAGCTGGGCCCACACTGGCATGCTTAGTGCTGGATTGTGTGGCGTTGCTTCAAAGCTAGTCTGGGCATCCCAGAAAGCTTAAACAATGCACTATTGCTGATTTTCCATACTCTTTCGAAGTTTATAACAATTCTAACAGCAGGACCATGATGGTATTTCAGTGTCCATCATCAAGTGTGCAGTAGATTATATGTTCATAGCAATGTTCTTGTGTCACAGATATTTAGATTCCATCTTTTCCCTTCTTGCAACACAACAGTGCAGAGGACAGCCCTTCCCTTGGTACTGCTATCATTGTATTCCCCCAGCTGTACAGCCTTTTCAGAACAAAGTTGTTAGATCTTATATTTTAAAGTTTGACATATTTCTGTATTCTCTTAGTAGTCGTGCTGTTTGTAATACCCTGGAAACAGCCTATAGGTAGATGCAAGTGCAGGAAAGCCCAAAACCTTGTCTGTTTTCTTCACCTTAACTTGTTGCATTGTGTTATGCCTGTAGTTTTCCTCTGCTTTTGGGAAGTCCTGGATATTCTGCTCATGTTTATGGGCTTGCCCAGGCTCCCTGGTGTCTGGGAACACAGGACAAGTGTTCAAAATCTTCTCTCGCTGTCTGGACAACATTTTGAGAAGGAAAAGTGAACGTGCTGGGAAAGCTGCAGAGGTATTTCTTAAGCCCCATTTGCCCAACTCCGTGCCTTCCCCAGGATGCATTCTGCACATGAGCATTATCTGTCCTGCTGCTGAGAGCTGAACTGGCCTCCTGCAAGCTTGGGCAGTTTGGGCATTCCCTTTCACCATGCCAGAGGCTGCCCTGAGCTTCCGTTCATGTGGGGCATGGCTTGAAACCTGTCTCTTCAAAGTAAGAATACTCTGCTGCTCCCTGCCTCTTCACAAGTTATGTGGCAGCTTTTTCACTCCCTTGGTAGAATAGAATACCTGTTAAGAAGTGTGTTCTACCAGTGTAAACTCAGATTCTGCAGTTATCTGATCCTTAGCACAGCAATCACGAATAACCTCAAGTACTAAGGATGGAATTTAACAGAGGTTCAGTTTTTGTTACAAAAGGAGCAAGAGCTTTGCAGTCTAATAAATGAAAGAAAGGTGACGGCTGGAATTTGATTTAAGGAAGCAGGACTTTAAAACATAATTCCTTCTGTGTAATTTAATAGCCATTGAGGAAGTACTGGAATCTACAGTATGTGGCCTGTTAATCTAATTAATCTACCCTAAAGGTTAAGTCACACAACCGAAAAGTATAAGTGGATTTTGATCAAGTTTTACTGGCCCTATAAAATATCAAATATATGAGGATGTCCAGATTTACTTGTGTTTGCATTGGAAGTAGCTCAGCTTTGTAAGGTCATGTACTGATGTACGTGCACACACAATTTTTATTTAACTTTCTATTTCCAAACATAACATGCTGTGGATTTAAGAATTGCTCTTTTATGATGCTGAGTGTCATTGAAAAAGTACAGAAAAAAAAAAAAAAAAAAGGGAAGGAGAAAACTGCTGTTCTTTGCCAGTAAAAGGTGGGAGTTAAAATGAGCATTGAATGCTAAAGCCTATTATTTTTAAGGATGTAAAAGAGGACCCCAGTTATTCCTGTGTAGCATTTGGTGTTCCACAAGTTGTTGTCCTTGGTTTGCTTGTACTCTGTCATCCTGAGAAACATTGAAATCAGAGACCAGCGTTCTGTTCCTAATTTTTCCTCAGTTGAAGCAGATTTCTGTGACAATGACTCTTCACGAGAAAGATTGGACAAAATTAATCTTTCTCCCAGAGTTTCAGATGAGACCAGCTCAGCGTAACTTTGAGTAACCTAAATCCTGCTCTGACCTAGGAGAAAACTAGTCAGGTTCTTAACCATGCCAAGTCCAGCTATTCAGGTGAACCTTAATCTGTGCAAATTTGTAGAGGAGATTGTGTGACAGAGATTTTCCCACTTGTATAGTTTAAATCTGTATTCACTCTTCTATCAAAACACAAATTCTGCCTCTCTCTCCATGGCTTTCAATAGGTTTTCTGCCTTCCTACGAACAGCATAAATTACAACATTAGGATATTAGCTTCTCATTTATTTGACAGTACATCTGCTACTGTTAGTGTTATCATGGTGACAACTCTCAAAGAACCTACACATGAAAGAGGAGTTCAGAAGAAGGGGGAGACTGCTACAGGCTTTTGGGGATCCCCAGAGTTATTGTTGCTTTCTCCTTTCCTCAAAGATTTTAGTTATCTAAATTTGATACCAGATGTTTCTGGTGATGCTGGTGCTCAGGTTTGTCACAGGGGTCAGTTGTGGGTGTGGGCACTTTCCAGCAATCTCTCATACGTATCACCGGAGTTGTGTTCATTATGAAATGCAAATTCATTGCTTACCATAGGAGAAAATTATGTAATGAGGCTCCAGAGAACATAAATATTTAAATATGTTTTTAAATGCATTCAAATATATGTGTATGGAGAGGGGGAGGGCTTAGTGGGGGCAATATATTCAAATAAACATGTTCGATATTCTATTGTATAATGTATCAACCCTGCAAATTCATACTAATTAGTATTTTGAGCTGTCATGGTGTTACTAAATCATTGGCAGCAGATGAATAAAATGTTTAGAAAACTTTTTTTTTATGATCTTATTGGTGCATTCACCCATATCAATGACCAAAATTTATCTTGCTTTAGCAAATCAACAGATTTCTTTCTTCTGCTAAATGTTTTTTGGCAACGCAGATGGAGAACACAGCAGTCAGGGCACTACTCAAAGGCACCAGATAACTGAATGGGTTACTTCCTACATTAAAACCAGCTTGTTGACTTGGCAAAGAGCCCTGGTCAAGTAATACAACCATTGCTGATGCCATTTGTTAATTCTGCATAATTAAACACCAATTATACATAGTATTGTTTTCTAGCAGGCTCCTCAGCTGGCTTTTCTTTATTATGGTTCTGTGCCAGTTTCCTTCCTTATTGCTAAAAAGGGGCTTTTTATTTGTTATTGTAATTAGGAGGTTTAAAAGATATCAATTTTTTCTAAAGAGAGAATAGTAAATGATTATGGAAGTTGGCATATCATTTTACAGGAAAGACATTGCATATAATAGGTATTTTGATTTTCTTGTGTAATCTGAGGAATCTGCACTGTACTATTAAAGGACTCCCCAGAACAAGTCTATTAGTGAATATGTAATAGTAAATGAATGTATTTACAAAGCATTTCCAAATCTGTCTCTTTTAAGACACTGGGAAATTCAAATGTAGAACAAATATAAATGTCATAGCACTTTTATCCTCATTTAGCAAGGCTGCTGACCACATGCTTAAGTCCTATTGAAATGAACAAAGTATGGGCTTTACTAGTGTTTTAAGGGATAAACCTAAATATCTGTTCAGTGTTCTGCTAAAGTTGGAATATTTCATGCATCTTGTCATATTACTCCGTATTTGGAGGCTGTGTAACAAGGGATGTTATTCACTGTCTTGGTGCTTTTAAACTGTGTTATGGTCAGTGACGCAGCTTTATTAGTAATGATGATGGAGAAATATCAAGAAAGGTTTTGCCTGTGTTGCTGGGAAGAGTGGAACGTGAGGAGCAGAAAGTTGGAGGCCGGTTTTATGTTTCTTTAGAGTTTATGTCTTTCCCTCAGTACTGAAGAAGGTATTTGTTATGTAGACTCAATATTTTATTTTTTCAGCTACTTAAGTTTATAAAAATAGCCTGGAAAATGCCTTTTTCCCCCCCTTTTCCTTATGATTGTTTATGTAATAATACTACCAAAGGGTACCAGAGAGCCAAAATAGACATGGAAACTCTTTAGAAATTCTGTGCTTAAACAACCCATACATTTTATTGTAAAAAAAAAAAAAAAAAAAAAAAAAAAAAAAAAAAAAAAGAGAGAGAGAGAGAAAAACTTTCAGGCTTGATAATCATTAGAATTTCAAAGCTCAGGAGAGATGTTAACTGACGTTATTACTCTTAATCCATGGACTGTTCACATACACAGACTGAATCTGTATGCAGCATCCTCATGAACTTTATTGAGAAGTGTTTCTGTGAGTCAGCAGCTGGAGCTCATTTCTCAGCCAATTTTTTTTTTTCTTCTTATCTCCTTGTGACTCAGCTCTTGTTATCTATCCTTCCCTTCCACTGAGCCCACATAATTATTGACACCCCAAATGAAAATGCAGAGTTTTAAGCTTGGCAGTTCTTTGTTCTTCATTTACTGGATCACAAGTCAACTAAATTATAAAGAGGAGAAGATGTAGTTTCCTGCTAATGCTGCAAAGTCATGAGGTCAGTGGGACTTCCCCACAGCACATTACAGAAAGCACAAAAGACTTTATAAGATGAGGCTTTGGGTTCAAGTTTCAGTTTTGTCAATGGAGCCATTTTAAGATGCAATTGTCAATAAAATCTCTCCTTGACTCTCTTTAGGGTAGGTCAGCTGTTTTGAATCATGTTGTTTTATGTGTGAAACATGTATTTCAGATTCCATAAACTCAGTAAAACAATACTGGTTTGTCTTAGTTGCTTTAAGGAACATGTTCTTTTGCCATCTTCTTTTGACCTTCTGTTGTCATAGCTCTTATTCTTCCTGTCTTAGGCAGAATAATTAAACTTTCATTTTAATTATGATTTAAACAGAAAAAAAAAGTGTGATTCTAGAATTTTTTAAAAGTTTATATCTAGACACAACATTACTACATCAGACATGTCTTCATTTTGCAACTGCATCTAGCACAGCAGAATTTAACTAGAGAAACATATTTGCCAGAGAGCTTTCAGAAAGCTTCCTTTTAATCTTTTATGCTGAAAGAAATGTTTTAGAGGACACCAGTGAGAATCTTGACAATAAGAACTAGTGAGAACCACAATGAGAAAGAGGTAGAAATTTTGTTTTTATTTCTCAATGGCAATCCTTTGAAACAGCTCTTAGCTCTGGGATGTTATTTATTATTGATGTTATAGTAATGCCCCAAATATGGCAGGAGCTGAATTGTTTCCCTGACATGTAGTCAAACCTGTCCCAAGTTTTGAAATGTTGGTTTGTAGTCTAAAGATTTGGGATTACACCCCAGTTCAACAAAAGCTGCTAAAACACATGAATAATTTCTCTAATAGTTTGTGTCATTGATTTCTATAGTTTTGTTTAAAGAACACTCCCCAGTCATGGCACTAAGATTTTGCTTGAAGCAAAGTACCCACATAAATCCTGTTTTGGATTAGAATAAGTGGGGAATACATGCATAAAAGTGGGTCACAGCAGCATAATGGATGCAGCTTGACTTATCTCCCCTAAATGCCAGTTTTTATTTATATTCACATGTATTTATTCATAATATATTTATATATGCACATCCTGAGTGTATTTTGATACCCCACTGATTAAGTGCAGAATGATGTGATAAGGTGCATTTATAGTGCACCTGGGACTTCTCCCCTGCAGCCCTGCTATTGAGGCAAATCTCCTGGTGTCACCACTAATAGTCTTTCCAGGATCAAAGGTTGAAGGTCACCTGGCTAACAAACCATGAAGGTTAGAAGCAGGAGCATCAAACCATGAGAAAGGATGGATCCTCAGCTTTGCTAGGGGAGAGCCTTTAGCCTCAAGCCATGGAAAGTCCCACAACACTAGGCCTTAACAGTGTGCTGGGTTTGTGCCTGTAAAAGCCATTTCACACTGTAGCTGGAGTTTTTCAAGCTAATTATTTTCCTCTGCTTCGGGACTCAAAAATAATGCAATTCTCCTTCTCTCAGATTTGAAATAAAAAGAAATTGCAAAAATGTCACTATATTATAAATAACTTGGGGGGAAAAAAATTGTAAGAGAATGTTACCACACAACGATGACACATGGACCCTCCATATGGCATTTGTAGATGCCAAGATTGTTTTTGTCTGGACTTCTTTGTCTTGGGGATAACCTGGCCACACTGAAGCTAGCTCGGCTTCGTGTAGCGAAAATATTTAGACCACATTATTTACTCTTTCCAGATTAAACTTTTGGATGTATTTAAAATGTCACTAATTCCTTAAACTACAAAAGACCAATCTGTTGTGTCTCTTCACCTAGACATGATCCCAGAAATCAGTTTGGTGGGTGACAAGGAGTGCTCCATATAATAGAGGATAAAAAACCCACTCGTTTTGCAGTTTAATTCTTAATACAAATTAGCAGAACCTGAGCCAACAGTTTTAGAAGCTGCTGATGAGGTTTCTCCAAATGGGGGTTTTGCATGCAATGAGACACTGGGAACAAGGAAAGTATATCCAGCTTGTAACATTTCAGAATCTAAGTAGTATTGTGAAATGTCATGTTTAAATGCTGCAGGGGGCTCCTGTAGTACCTCAGAAATACCAGAAACAATTTTGACACTAATTTATAGTAGTACAAAAGCTAATCTGTTGGGATGTTGTGTTCATATTTGATAGGCACAGTTATATTTTGTAGCTTAGGTGTCTGATACTATGAGGTATGGAGTATATAAGATTAAATTGTCATTTGATCATTTAAGAAACTTGAAGAAAGGACATTTTTGAATACTTAACATATTAGTATTTCTTCTTTTTCTGCCAAAGGAAATCCCTGTTGTTACTTCTAAGACATGAATGGTGTTATGTGAGAAATCACTATTTTACAAAATAGTGAATAGCTATGCAGGCTCAGCAAAGTGCTGGCTTTCAGGAGTACTGGTGAATTTACGCCTGCAAAAGCTATTTCTTTTATGGAGTATAGCCAGTTGATGTTCCTGAAGATGTAACTACAATGAAAATAGAGTGCCCTCTGAAGTTTCGGATGAGTAAGATAAGAATTGGATTTACACAGTTCTTAAACATTCAACATTTAACAAGGTTAAGTGGTTACGAAGTGTCTTAGATAAATTTATGCTTCATAACTTGGCAAGCCTTCAGATTCTTACTGAAACATTGTGGATATTGTAACTTATAGTAATGATAAAGACATTAAGACAAATTTCAATTTGCTATGGACATGTATATTGTATAATTCATTAGTCTTTTATTCCTAAGATTCTAAGATTGTTAAAGAGAGGCTCAGGAATAGATCCACCGAGGTGTCTGGCATCTTAGTGCCTGTCTGGATTTGAGTACTATTGATCTGATTCTGGTAACTCAGCAAGAAAGTGACAGATTAAGATATTTGATTTCAAAAGTTAGCAGCTGAGATGGTTTCCAGGCTAGCAGTCTTTCTTTGAAAACGTCTGCCAGTCTTCAAAATTTCCTCTTCTTTAAGCTGTCTTGATTCCAGGAGTCACAGCATTCTCTAAAATAACTTCTCCTTTGTTTTCTTCCCAAGCAATCAGTCACAAACTGTTTCCTGTAAATTAAAAGAACTTTTGTCAGCATGACCTTTTTTGCTGCAGCACATACAGAACTTTGCCTCAGCAATCAATTTTCTTCCACATGAATACTTACGACTGGCACTAGGGTTTATATTTTCCTTTGCTGGGAGAAGGACTTGGAAGAAGAGAGAAAAATAGAAGGCAGCCATCAAAGTCTGCATTTTATATTTGATTTCATATTAGCCAGGTTAGATTAAATTATATTTTTTAAAGATTGAATATAATGTTTTAACATATTTTTAAAAAGTAGACATTAAATGTGAATCTTATTCAGAATGTTACAGAATGAAACACATTCAGAGGAAGTGAAAAATTTATTACATGCTTACTGATCCTTTCCTAAAAATTGGAAATGCTTCTTTGTATGTTAATCAGCTAATTATTTCTTGATCTGGAAATGTTCATGAAGGCAGGAGATGTCCCCATTTGGGTTTTATAATATCTTTGGCTTGCTTGGTGCCTTTGGCTAGCTAGGCTAAAACTTTGAAAGCAGTCAACCTTGTCTATCAGGCAGCAGACTGAAAGCACCAAAACACAGAGATTGTCAGGGTACTGGGACATTTACTGGTTACTTTTCTCCCTGTACAAGCTCCAGTATTACAGGCTTTTAAACCCAGAGCTGGAAGGCTTGGCTGTGGAAACCTGAAGAGAGCAACTTCCTTGAGACAACTTCACTCTAAACGCTGTGGCATCTCTGATCTCCAGCTTTAAAATGGAGGTGATAGCAATACGTCCTCCAGCTTGCAAACTTTTGGGGGACAAGTATTAATTCACCTTTGGAAAACATTCAGCCGTGGTGTCTGCAAATTTGTTGGTTTTAAAGAACTCTTATTCCTAATCAGCATTCAGTGTGTACATACATCAAACATTTTTGTACTTCAGTTGCTTGTTGACTGCAAATCATCTGTCCTCTGCACTGGGAGAACACTCTGATTGGATCAAGAAATTAATGACTTAATGTGTGCCTTGAGAAGTTGTGGTAAGGTTTAGTTGAGCAGCTTCACTTCCACAATTCCTGAGGTTTCAAGTTTGTGGCTTTGTGACTATATAGGAGGGGTTTTTTTTTACTTGCAAGAGTTTTTGATTGGAAGTGGTGGGGTGTGTCATATCATAACGGTGCATTATTTGTTGCTGTTGACTAAACTAACTGGTCACAAGGTTTGCTGAAGGGCCTTGTGTCTGGCTGCACTCATTTCACCGAGGCTCAGGCAACACTCTATGCTGTTTTCAATGCTTCTTCATTATCACTTTATTCCTGTTGTCTCTGGATGCCTGCAAAACGTAGAGAGGAATCAGAGTTACAAGGGGCGGCTCTCACCCCTCCAAAGCGATTCCTGAGAATATCAGAGGGCCGAAAGAGAAAAAACCTCTGTGTTCTCACCCCTTCAGACTTTCTGCTTTCCTCCCTTTCCACGCTTTAATTCCACCTCCTCCCCTGCCAGCAGCAGCTGTAGCTCAGTTCCGACGGGCCCCTGGAAGGCTCCCCTGGCTGAGCTCGGTGGGGCTCCAGCCCCGGCTGGGACCGTCCCTTCGGGGAATCTTCTCCATCCCGGAGCCTCTGCCTGTGCCTGAGCGCTGCATGAGACACCAGCCACGAGATCTGGCTTTGTTTTCCTCAGATATCTTTTTCAGGTTCTCTATACTTTATTTTCTGCTAACAGAACCTAAACACGGAGCATTTAAAAACAAAAAGAAAAACTAAAAATGTTAGGGGTCTTCAGGCTTGGTTGGGAAAAAATTTTGCTGTTGAGAAAGAGGGGTTTTAAATGTAGAAACTATATGAAAAAGATCCTTGCAAAGGTTGAACTTTCTAAATGCGTGCCAAATGAAAGAGTAACTGGTTGAATCGGTCTCTGAATGAAGGACAGGTGATTATTTGAGCTGTGTAGTTGAAAAATGAAAACCAGTTGCACAAGAAAGAATAGTTATGTTTTGTAAGGGGAAGGTCAAAGAAAAATACCAGCACTGCTTCCAGAAGTTTTAAAATACATATTGTGTTGATAGGGTGATATTTGATATGTTGTGTTGTATTTTGGTCAAATACCTGTTTATCTACTCTATACCTTTCTTCAGACTGAAGCCAATTGCACAAAGTGCAGCACATCCTTTCTCCCCTCAGAAGAAAGATAATTTCCCTTTTTTTCATTGATCATCTTTCTTCAAAACAGATAAACACTGGGGTGAGAGTCATGTTCTCTGCTCTTTGCATTTCACTGAGAGCAATAAACAAAACCCTGTAAGTTGCCTGCGAAATCAGGTGTGAGCAGAAATGGAATGTTTTTCCCTCGACCTCATCTTCAGATAACGGTAGGCTGAAGAAACCATATTCTCAGATACCTGTTTCCCATTGTTCTCTGGCTGAGCAAAGTTTCACAAGCAGACCAGTACCCCAGAGTTTTGTGTAAAAGTGGCACTTAACATGTAAAAGATTCTCAGCTGATACAGTTCTGTTCAAATCCCTTTTAGGTCCTATCAATATACTACTTCCAGGGATCATCTAGTGTGTATTATGTGATATTTCCTGGTGTGATTATATGAATGTGTCCTATAATTTAAGAACAGCAAATCCATTGTATAATAATCATTCCTAACTGCGATTTCAAACATTTATCATTGAATTTTTTTTTTCCTCTAAAATTAATATAGTTCCTTTCACCTTGGTTGGATGATGTATATAAGAATGAACACAAAAGAGAATCAATATAGTCATTAAACGACTTGCCCACAGGATATGATAAATGAGGGGCCAGCTTAAATTCGACTAAATTTTCTTTGATACTATATCATCAGAAAAATCTTCATGTGCCTGTAGCATTTCTTATCAAGTGATTTTTTTTCTACTTATGAATAGCCTGTATTTTCAATTGCAAGAATCCAAATAGTGGAATTGGAGTCAGTCATTCATATTTACAAAATATGTTATTTGTACTCACGTTACAAATTCAGATTATGAAGCATGTGTTGATAAATTCAGCTGAGTGGGATGAGGAAGGGCTTGGAGGTGTTTCACTCTAGGCTGAGTTTCCACAGAATAGGGTTTCTGCTGTCACAGAGTCAGCATCTTTTGGATATCCAGCTCTAGTGTTTCCTATCCCCTTGCTAATCTTAACTAGCATCTTAAATAAAGATGGAAGGAGTTTCAAAGCTAAGTCTGAACTCATGAGTGTGAGATGCAGTTACATTTTGTCTGCATATTAGGACAAGAGTTTGCTACACACCAACTTTTGTCTTTTGGTTGTCTTGAGAAAGATACCTCTGGTGGGAGGCTTCAAGGAGAGCAGGGAAGGTTTTGTCTAGGACTTTGATTGGGATGACTGAGGGGGCAGGACCCTGAGACACGCTCAGCCTGAATCCAGTCAAACATAATTACGTTTAAGTTTCAAGCTGATGAGAAAAGCCTTAACAGTAGCTTACCTGGGGAGCCTTCTTAGGCATGAGTGCCAATCAGTGTAAAACTAGTTAACATTCAGTCAATGCTTATGTAAAACTTTATTTATTTACTTCAGTTTTTTACCCAGGTTCCTTTCATCACCGAACATAAAACTTTATTTTTGTTGTATCTGTCAGTGGATACTTTTCTGAGACTAAATGCATTTTCAAAATCATAGCCATTTTCTGTAACCTCTTAGAATTATAAAAACTATAAGGAAAACATCTTAGATGACTTTTAATTATATTCTTTCTAGTGACAAATGTTTCCGTTTTTGTTGCTCAGTGTTTTGTAGCTAAGAAAAAGTTCTAAAATATTTAACAGCTTCAGGAGGCTTTCCTGAGGTACATTTGAAATAGTCTTCACCCCAGATGTAAGCTCTTTTTCAATGACTTGCTTAATGCTTCAGTTGTATTCAGTTTTGAGCACTTATGTACACTTACAGCTTATTTATCTCCAGATACTTTCAAGATTATATCACGATTCCTTCATCACTCTACAGCTTTAGAACAACAGCAAGGCAAGATTTGGTAGAGTTAGATAAACTGTAAAGCTTGAGCAATGGGCATGATGTGGTAGACTCAGTAATTTCTTTTGTTTTAAGTTCCCTGACTCTCTTCTGAGGTTTTCTTTTTCTATTTAAAATATAAAATTGTTGTAATAAAACAATACCATTCTGTGTTGCTTTACTTTCTAACTGGTGTTCAGTGTCAGATCAGTCTCTAGCTGGATGTGTTATTTGATCTAATGTGTTACTCTCTTTTTTTCATATCTAGCACCTTCTGAAATTACAGTGTTTTTCCAGGAATTTTCTGTAGTCTGGCCTCCTAAAATGAAATATGATTAATTTCCTCCAATATGCTAAATATTCTTTTCTTTCTTTAGGTGGTTTTTGTATTATTTTGTGGGTTTGTATTGTTCTCTTGTCTCCTTTTCCCGTAATCTTTCATACCCATATTCCCACCAAATCAAATAAAATAGACTTGAAGCCTATAAAAATATTAAATGTCTTCCCATTTTGTTCTGTTGTGTGGTAGGAGTTTAGTATGCTATTTAATATCAGATATATCTAGAAATATATAATATCATAATATGCTGAGGTTCCAAACTAGCAAACATTTAGACACAGCATGCAGGCTTTTAAATTTAACAGCAGCAATGGTGTATCACTGAGTTGTGAACCACCAGTTGTTTGCAATTGTTAGGTTATGTGTGCAGGTCTGGATCAATGGCTCTGTGATTATCCATGCCTTGATCTTCTGATAGACTCTGTTATGTGATATACTTAAACACTGCTGCACGTACAGCACACCTGGAGTGCTGTGTCCAGCTCTGGGCCCCTCAGTTCAGGAAGGACATTGAGGTGCTGGAGCAGGTCCAGAGAAGAGAAACCAGGCTGGGGAAGGGACTGGAGCACAAGTCCTGTGAGGAGAGGCTGAGGGAGCTGGGGTTGTTTAGTCTGGAGAAGAGAAGGCTCAGGGGAGACCTCATCACTCTCTACATCTCCCTGAGAGGAGGTTGTAGCCAGGTGGGGGTCTGTCTCTTCTCCCAGGCAATCATCAATAGGACAAGAGGGCACGGGCTTAAGCTCTGCCAGGGGAGGTTTAGGTTGAATATTAGAAAGAAGTTCTTTACAGAGAGAGTGATCAGACATTGGAATGGCCTGCCCAGAGAGGTTTTTAAGACAAGGCTGGATGTGGCACTGAGTGCCATGATCTGGTAATCACAGTGGGGTTGGATCAAGGGTTGGACTTGATGATCTCAGAGGTCTCTTCCAACTCAGTTAATTCTATGATTCTATTTAGGTTTAAAAGTTGTTCTTTGTAGTGAACTGAAGTTTTCAGCTGGAGACCTTATTATAAGCTTCCCTATTATGACTAGATAATAAAAATGTTGCTGAGGGGCACTTGCTTAGTCAATTGACACATCTGCTGTGCTCTAACAGCAAGGGTTGGGAGCTGCTGGCCCCAGTGCTGTGTGGAGCCCCACAGCTGGGGCACCCTGGGGCTGAGGTCTCAGCCAGGAACAAAGAGAGAGGAACCCTGAGGGCACCAGGGCATGCAGGAGTTGGGAAGGGGCCGCTGATGGCCACTTCAGGGCTCGGGCTGTGCGCCCTTATTGACAGCCTGCTCCCACAGGCAGTGCTCAGATGGAAGCCAGGGCATCACCTTCCCTGCTGGAATGCCAGTGCTGGGTAGCAGCCACCCTAGCCACCTAGGGGTAAAGCATCTCGTTCTGATTTTATCCAGTTTGACATGTTTAAGTTTGCTGAGGATCTCTGCTAGAGGTGCTTGAGGGCCCCAACAATATGGAACCAATCACGCCAGAAACATATGATATGTATATAATGTTGCTTCAGAAGTATTTTTTATTTCCTGCCCAAAGCAGCTGCACCAACATGTTAAATGAAGGTAGGACAAACAAACAATCAGGGCTTGCTAAAGAAATTTTTCTTTTTTTTCAGGCTGTCACTCTTGCAGTGTTGTACTTAAGGTCAGAGATATTAAAGCTGTGACCTAGTCAGCAATGGTACACTTGGGAAACTTTCTACACGTAAATCTGACACAATGAATTCTTAGTCATCTGTGCTTCCATTTTCAGTTCATTACTGTTGTGATTATGAGCAGCCTAATTTCCTGGTCTCTAGCACTATGGGTTTTCTGGTTTTGCTTTTTAGGGGTGGCATAGGTGTTTCCTTCTCTTTTCCATTTAGTTGTTCTGCATTTACCAGTGCACACACTGAAGCTTCTGATAAGGTTATGTCTTACTGGGCAGTTTAACTCAAAGGTCTGGTTGGTTTTTGAACATAGATATGTGATTTTGTCCATCTTTACCACTGTGATATTGTGTTATCCATCAAAATTTTGATGTGGCTGCTTTTGTTCTTTGCACTGGCATTGTTCTCATTTGTGTAGTTTAAAACATAATTTTTCAGTGTTCATACCTTATTGCTCTGGGCTTTGTGCTTCCAGTTACAGCTCTAATTATTTCAGGGGCTCCTGTGGATCTATTGAAGGTCCTATTTTGTTTCAAAATTACTGCCTCTAGCTAGTAATTCCTATGCTCAATGTACACAATATTACAAATTGACAATATTTAGAGAAATCTGTAGATCCTTGTAAACCCAAGTACCCCTTGCTGTGTTGTATGATTTCTTATCTGGTATTAATTTTGCAGAGCTGAATTTTGACAAGATAGAAGAGTTATTGATTGTTCCCCTCCTTGGTTATTTAATTTCATCGTTGTTCTATTTTGTCTGCAGTTTAAGTTCATAAACTTGGAGTAATTTTTGACCCTGTGCTTTCTTTTGAGGCTAACATTAATCATACTGAGAAATGAGATTCCCAGCTGGAAGATGCTGAAGAACCATTAGGAACTATTAAATTAACTTACCACTATTTTATGAATCTTTCCTGGTTTAGACTGAGAATTATTAAGTTGATTGGGATATATGTGTATGTTTCATTATGAGCTAGATAGTAATTGCTAATTCTTTATTTGTGGCTCTTTCTCCCATTTCCCTGAAGTATTCACAGCTGTGCTAACAGAACCCTGCATGCAGTCAATGGGAGCATTTTGCTGCTTTAACAAGAAAGGGCTTCAGCCTAATATCAAATTTTCCAGGCAAATGCTTCCATGCTCCATCATTTGTTTTCTTTAGGATATGTTTTTGAGCAGTGAGTAGTCAGCTCAGGTAAACAAAGCAAGGAGGAACACCTGTTGTACAGCTTCGCTTCTCTCTGAGGCACAAACTCAAAAACCTCCTTTGTAGAATACATTTCATTATGCCCCACAGAAGCAGTAGCTCTGCAGAAGAGCTTTACAGCAAAAAAAAAAAAAAAAAAAAAAGAAAAAGACAAAATTTTTCCAGAAGTTCTTAACTCTACTTAGTATGAATAAAAGAAGAAGTTCTTTGGATTTAAAAAAAAAAAAAAAAAAAAGGTAGTGTTGCAAGTGAGAATCATTTAATACATTTGAAAGGTGACTAGGAAAGGGAATTCTGGACAGACTCGAGTTACTACCACTACCACTTTGCATGGATATGTATTTGTGATTTGATGATACCAGTAGCTTACTGTAAATTTATTCTTATCGAGAAGTACTGATTGACATGGGATGTTTTTCTACTCCATGCCTTTTTGCAAGTCAGTGTGAATATTTGTTTACCTTGCAAGTCACCTTTTCACTTCCCTTCAAAATCATGCCTGTGCATTCTCTACCAAATAACTTTCCTGGTAGGCCACAAAGACTTTAATTGTAAACTGCAACAGGGTTAAACCTTCATTTTTTTTAATCCTTGAATCACCCCATAGGCTATAGCAGGTTTTTGCTTTGTACTGAGGACAGGTTAAACACAATGTGAGTGGTTTTTGGTATGAAAGGATGGCAACCTTTAGAGCCTGTCCTGTCTGCTGGTTTCTCTCTCACAGCCAAAGGGCTGGGATTGCTGGAGGCCAAAAGGAAGGGAAGGCAGAGGAAAGCAACAATCAGACACATTTCCTTGAGAAATCCATGTGCTAAGGGTATCAGTAATCACAGTGTGACTGAAGTCACTGTTGGGAGGTAGAAAACGTGTTGCCAACAGCAAAATGGTTCAAAATGTTGCACTTCCAAAAGGCGGGGGAGGCAAACCAAAGCAGAAGAGCTAGAAATACAGCTAGGAGTGTCTTCTGCAACAAGAGGACCTGTGATTCTTGTGGTATCAGAGAGAGACTTCTTTGCTTAAATATCTGTTTTTATAAGCTGACTTAATGTGCCAGTGCAGTCCCTTGCTGGACAGTGTATTAGTGCAACTATGTCTATTATTTCTATAAACAAGCATTGACATACATTGATTTAATATTATTCTTTGTGCTGAGCTCTGCAGATAGACTAATGAAATGTAAATGACACAGCTGTGTTGCAGATATATCTTTGACAACTCAGAAGATGACTTTGCATATTCAGAAAAGTGAGGGAATGAGGAAGGACTTTCTCAGCACTTGAATTGTGTACATCGCCTTCAATATTCATTTTTAAGGTAGTTTTAATTTTAAATCATGTCACTGTAAGGCTGCTGGTGTGTTGAATTAGTTCCTGCATTTTCTTTGTTAGTCATTAATGAGGGATATTCATCACTTTCCTAAAATTCACCACTCAGCTGAATAAAATAAGGAGTAATCAGCATGGTAGATTTCTTGCTGTGTTCTATCTCTACCATAAAGAAAAAGTGAACCCAGTTTTTTGCTACTATTTTGGGGGCAGCTACTTGTAAAGCAGCTGCATAATTCAACCTTGAAACCTACTTGTTGGGCTGAAATCATAGAAACAACAGCTCCAGGGGTTAATGCCTGGAGGACTGGGTGTAGTCTCAGAGAGTTTATTAAAATAGTTAGGGGATTATTGCAAGAAGTCCAGTGGAATTGGAGGATTGCATGGGAAGCTTGCATAACCAGTTCTTCAACTGTACATGGTATTAGTTGCTATTATTTAAAATGTCTTGATAGTAGTTCCCACCATAATCAGAACTTTCTTGAGAAACGTGTAAGTTTACTTGGAAGAAAACAAAACAAGAGATCTTCTAAGAGGGAGGAAATTCCCTAAAGTAAGGTAAAGTTCAGAGCTTGCAGTAAAAAGAAAATACAAAATACTGGTAAGAAATCTATGTCAGGTAGGTCTTAGATATGTGCCGTATTGAACATAGGCATGATGAGCAGTGAGCAGTTCAGAACAAGTCATTTATTTTTGTATTTTCTGGAGATAAGTTGCTTGTTACCTCGGAGAAGAAAATTCTGTTATACATCTGGTTGTCCCTTCCTCAGAAAATGGCTTCTTGTCCTTAATTAATCACAGTGCCTTACAGAGGCTGGTGATGGGTCTCTTATCTACCCCTGCAACCAAAGCAGCTGGGGCCACCACCTGTTAACTCACTTCCAGCACCATTTAATTAGCCTGAATGGCTGTTACCTTTGGGTTTATCTGGCAGGGAAAGGAGTGGGAGCAGATGCAAAACAGGAGAGATCTCCGAGGGACAGGGCAAAGAAGGGCTGGGAGAAGTCAGGGTGTGAGGGCAGGTGGAGAGAAGGACAATGGGCAGGTTCAGGAGCATCAAAGCCTTATGGTGTAAGATTATGTGCCCTCTGCTAAACACCAGGTTTTGAGAACTGAAGTGTTCAGTCAGTAATGTTGCTGTGTGATTAAATTCATGTAGCTTCCTGCATGACCCATTCCATATAAGACTTCGGGTTTAGAATTTGGAAGCAATTGTTGCAGATAAAAAACCAACGAACCCTGCAATCACAGTTGTGCTGCTCATTTGCTGGGTCTGTGTTGAAGTTGCTAACACCTTTGTTTGATACCTACTTGATAAATAAAGAAATTAATAAGAAAGATGTAACAAGTACTGCTTTCGCATAACTTGAGGTCCTCGCTCATTTACTTTTTTTGACTTAAAGACTGTTATTGAATGAATTGTGAAAATAAAGGGAAGGAAGGGTGTTGGAATAGCACCCACTACTGAGGTTTTGTCAGGATTTCAGTCACGTGCACTGTTCTTTGATGGCAGCAAAACAACAACAAAAAAGATCCTCAAATCATTAAATAAAAGCTTTATTCCTTGTTTTAGAAAAATCCATTTCTAAGGGGGTTTTTGACACCATGAAGTGTTCTTTGGCACATAATGAATAACATTTCTGTACCTGTGCATGTGTACCTCTTATTTTTAGAATACTGATTGAATTACTCCAACATACTTGTACAAGCTATTAATAAAAATGCATTCTTTTAGGTTTATTTGTAATTTACTTGTCCCAGATCCTCAGATTAAGGACATTATATGAGAGCAAATTCTTGCCTTTTCCTCTTAGCTTAAATCTTTCTTAACTTTTAAAATGAGGCAGCTGAGCAGTGTAAATTTTTAATGAAGGACTTCTTATTACTTTTGGAGACTCTTAGCTGATGAAAATGGTCATAACTCCCTGAAGTTATCCAGTTTAAACAAGTTAACAGACTGAATGTGTAAGTCTCTATAAAGGTGCTCTATTAAGCCTTTTGAAAAATAATAGACTATTTCCTTTGATATAAAATGAAACGTTGGTAAGGATATTCATCAAATTAACCAGTTATATTGTTCATAGGTTTCTGATATAGAGCTGTGAGTGTTCTCTAAGCTGTGATAGTTAAATGGCAGCCTAATTACTCCCAATTCTGCACATAGGTTTTTCCTTTTTGTTCCACATCTGAAGAATAGGTCTACATTCTTGAAAGCTTGTCTGTCTTTTTCTAAATAAGCATGTAATTTTAGATAATACTTCCCTGTGCAAAAATTACCACTCAGAGATATATTAATTTGACTTTTAACAGTAGTTCTCCTTTAGGTACTCTCCTTACTTCTTACTTATACTCTGATGGCATAAAATGTTTTGTCATTATGAGTAACCACCTGAAGAAATAGAATTAAATCAAATATTCCTTAAGATATATTATAGTGTATTTCTACTGTAACTCCAATGAAAACCTAGAATAAATCAAAATAATGAAAAGAGCCCTGAGTACTAATTTAGTTTCTCATCTAAGGTTTAGGTTTGATGCAGTCCCAGTTGGGCTTTTTTTCTGATGTCTCTTCCTGAATTTGTCTAGATCACTCGAAAGGAATCAATGGGAATTGATCCAATTTGTAGAACACAATTCTAATATTGATAGTAGTTTATATTCATTTGCTTCACCCTAATCTTTTATTAATGCTCATTTGCAAAATGCTGTTCATGCTGTTTCCTCCCAATTTCGTACCCCCATGCTGATGGTGATAATGAAATTTGGAGAAACGTAACAAGAAATAATGAAGTTATAGATTTTGGAATTTAATAAGGTAAGAGTTACTATTTTTGTAGTCAGACATTTCTCAGTAGATGACTTGAATTTCAGATAAATAATGACCAGTGTAGAAACTCAGATACGTGAGATTCCTCCAGCAGTAAGAAGCTATGTCTGTTTAGCTCTTATCAATTTTTCTTTATGTCCACCAGGAGGATGGGCCAGGGCATCAATACTGAATCGTTTGGGGACTTTTAAGGATGCATCATCAATAAAACATGTCATACAGACCTATCTCCTGGTTCAAAAGAAGCGATAACCGATGGCATCCCTTGCTGTTACCAGAGGGGAAAAAATTCACTGGTGACTTCTCTGTGAATAGCAGTGCCATGGTTAAAAGCAGGCTTAACACAATTTTTGAGGTTAGGATTGCACAACACACTTGAATGTAAGTAGCTGCAAAAATAAGTGTGCCTGTTTGTTCTGAGGTGTTGTAGGAGCTAAGGGAATGAGTAACGATACTAAATATTTAGTATTTGGATTTTCTCATTATTTGGAAGAGTTTAAAGATATGTAAATTAATAAATATAATTAATAAAATGAGTGGTGTTTAGTGGCTCCTGGTGCAGCCCAATAAAGTGTAATAACGTAGAGATTTCAGTAGAAATTTTATAGGAAAAGGCTCTCCACATTCATGTAAATCTCCAACTGCCACTGGACCACCCAAATTTGTTCTGAATCTGCATGATTATGCAAAATCCTTGCTTTGAAGGTGTCATCTCTGCTTGGGCTGACTAAGCCTAAAAAAATTCCATCAAAAAGCTGGACCACTCAGTGCTGATAAACTTGGCACTCTCCTACCAAGTCCAAGTAGATGCTCATTGGGTTTCTCTAATGCCGTGAGGTACTTTCCCTACGTAATGAGTGGTGGCTCTGGGGGGTTTCCCCTCTTAAATGAGGCATCTCTCAAATGCTTCTGTGAAAGAAAAGTGTAGTAGCAATTGTTAAGGGATGGTGGTTTGCTCCTTATTTTCTTATCACTAGTCAAGGCTTCACTTTTCAACTTCCTCTTCCAAAATAAAGTCATTTGGGAAAAGGGGTGGGCAACTCTATTTGAATTCTTCCTGAAGTTTTGTATAGTTACAGGTAAAGTAATTTTTTTGTTAAATTAAGTATTGGGTTTTGTTTTGTAGAGGTTGGGGGGTTTTTGGTGTTTTTTTTGGGCTTGCTTGGTTGGTTTTGTTGTTTAAGTTTTTTTTCAGTAACGAATCAACCGGTTACTGCCTAGGCATCTTTTGAAAGCTTAAGGGTTTCTTTTCACTGAAAAGAGGTGCGCTTGTTTGTTTGGTTTTGGTTCTGGGGGTTTTTTTGCGTTTTTTTTTTTTTTTGTTGTTGTCTTTCTTTGTTTGTTTGTTTTTCTGAGGAGCTAAGAGATAAGAGACCTTGAAATATTCTTGTCACCAAGAAGTCCAGCCCTATTAGAGAGGTGTTTTGAGGGACATCTCTCATTATCACTTCTGTGAAACCTCTCAGAGAGTGATTATGGCATTTCTTTGAGGGGTGCGGCACCAAGTTCAACCTCTGCTTTGACTCAGACTGAGCTGTAAATTTTTCAAAAATCATGGGAATTGTTCTTAGTTTTATAGTTTGTTTGCTTCACGGTTTTTTTTTTGCGTGGCAATTAGTTCAAAAAGTTTAATGTTGTAAAATCCTTCGTTATTTTTAGGAAAGCCAAATTGAAAACTGCCTGATTCTACAGCACTTTAGTCAAAGAAATATGTCATGTCTTAACATTCAGGCCTTTTACCACCCATTCAATAGAGTGCCTTCACAGCAGCCTTACAATGAAATGTGCCATTTAAGTCAAGAGTTCTTCTGTTAAGTTTTATCAGGGACTCCCAAGCAAAGCTGGAACCTGTGACAGAGTTGAAATTAAATTCAGCCCAGCACAGAGGGCAACAGCACAAAATGTAGGACTTGGGTGCAGTGACACGGGCAGAATTCACCCACAGCAAGAACTGAACTTCAGCCGTCATCGTTAGTGAGTCATTTTCAGCCAGAGACCCTAATTTAACATTAGTTAATCGGGTGGAAAAGTAGCATTTCTCGAAGCAGGAGAGAGTGAATAATGTCTGTGTAGTTTTAGATTGCAAATAACATTGACAATAAGAGGTTTCATGTAAATATCAATCGTGTTAAAAAGACACCAATGCCCTCATTTCCCTTCACTGAGGGATTGAAGTCACTATTCTGACGCCTGAGTAACTGCTAGTGGTAGTAGGCTGATTTTTAAAGATGCTGCTTTCATGTCCTGATGGCTAAATTGAATGCAGAGCTTTTCTGATTTGGAAACTGCTCCTGCTTAAACTTCTAAGTGAGCTTTACTAAAGGGCATTAGCACTGGTTGTTTTGTGAGGTGCTGTGAGGAGGATGGCCCATTGCTTGGAATACCATGTCTGAGGGACTATTGTGGGGAAAAATGTTCAATTTGTTATGCAATTATATTTTGCACATGACACCAGACATTACAGTGACACATGGAACACTTCCAGTAGCTTTCAGTGCCTCTTCTTCCTCCTTCATCATTATGAGCAGTGTCTGGATAAATCTCCTAGAAGGCAATCAATCTTTCAGAATGATGATCAGCAGGTTCATTGGTTGAAATCTCAGTCTGGGATTTCTGTAGTTGATTATAAACACTTTCCCTAAAAAAAGTGGGCACAGTGTCTGCCTTTTAATAAAAAGTCCTATCCTTCTGTTCTTTACTGTAATTTAAAACTTTGACCCAATCAACCCTTGAATGCAAATGAGAGAGCAATCTGGAGAAGCAGAGTGTTGATTCAGTCACTCTACAGCCATTTTCAGAGCAGATTTTAAAGATGTACGTGACATTGGCCATTAGTGAGCCAGCAAAGATGAATGGGCCAATAAATGAACATATTTCACTTCTTTCATCTGCCAAGATGAAACATCATCTTGGTGCTTGCCTGTTTTTTTTTGTTGTTTGGTCTTTTATTTTCTTAATTTGCACGACACTATTTTGAAAAGCATGCTATCAATTCTTCAATTGACTTTTTAAAAGAATTATGTTTTGCCAATATGTCCCCTTGAGTGGATTGGTCTTGAGGATTTTGGTTTTCTTTACATTTTTCTCTGTAATTCCTTAAAAAGATTTTGATTTGTAAGGATGCTGTCTCTGTAACATTGTTTGAAAAACAAATGGAGGAAATGAATGTTTGGCATCACGTTTTAAAAATGAGATTGACTGAGCTAGAAAATTAGACACCCAGAATTAAATAATCTACTTAAGTTTTTTTCAATTTTAGTTTCATACCTAGTTGCTTTTGGTGTTTTGTGAAAGTTCAGAATTATTTTTAGCAGCATGTGGGTTTTGTTGAAAAGGAACAGTTACTTTCAGTCATTATAGAATTCCAGGATGTCTGTGTGAGAGAGCAAAATATATCTTTCCTATTCAGGGTCTTTACAATAATTAATAAATTATCTGACACCTGTCAACAGAGAAAAAGGAAATAAGCAGCCTATTGTTGTGGTAGTGATATCATTGCAAAGAGCTATGCTTCTTGCAGTTTTTTTCTGAACTAAATATTGATGTTTCTTTTTAGGTATTATCTGTTGGACAGTGCACTATCAAAAGTAAATAAAATAGGATTGAAGTTTAATAAAGAGTTTTGGTTTAAAAGCAAAAATACATAGTCATATTGACAACAAATTCCTTTGGGTTGTGCTGTTTTCTTTTCACAGCAAGTGGGATTTTCATTTTATTTTTTTGCTTGGAATGATTTAGTTCGTTATTACGAGTTATCCTCGTGGTGCTTTGCGGAGTTTTGATCAGCAGTTTTTCTTGGGCTCTTAAAACGTGTTCACTTATGTGTTCAGCTGACCAGCTGCCTTCCCTTTTTTTATTGTTTTTCTATGTGACATAAAAATGGATGTTTCCTTGAACTGAGAAAATGCCTCTTGCTCCTCACACAGCTAAACTGTTGCCTTTTCGTGGAGGGGGCTCTTCCCCTCTCCCCTGCCCCATCTCCCCATAGAGGTCGAGCAGCCCCCCTTCTGCCTGCCAAGACACAGCCATCCCCCTCAAACCCCCCCTCCCCGCCTCCTCCCCACAAAGAGGTGAAGTCCCCTGAGTCTGTAATTGCCAGGAGATGAAGCGATGATGGGGAGTGATCACAGTCAATAGCTTTGATTAACAATAAGGTGGAAAATTAGCAATGCTAGCATTCAGCTCCCCTGCCTGCCCGGCCCCATATGCTTCCCCGCAGCCTGCGCTGGCTGCTGAGCAGGGTGGCCACAGTGCCGGGTGACACTTGGAGTGGGCAGAGGGGGACGGCAGGGCAGCGTTTTGGGGACCCCGGGCGATGCTCCCGGACGCCTTTCGCTGGGCTCCCCCAGGCAGGAGGGGGAAGGACGAGGTGTGCAGTGCGCTGGCACTGTGGCTCTTGCTGTCATGTGTGGATTTGATTGTGTCTGGGCGTGTTGTGATCAAAATGGCAACTCCTGTTACTCCTGTGACCCCATCAGCAGCTCTGGTGTTATTTCCGACAGACTCCGAAGACCTAGAGAGGGGGAACGACAGCGGGACACCACTCCCCACCTCTGATAATGGCGACAATTCGCTGGGCTACACAGGTAGAGTGCACCTTTCCAAAATATTCCTGACTGCCTACTTCTGACACTTTCCACCTACATCTGCCATTACCCACCTGTACACATTTCTTTAATCACCTTTGCTGTCTGGCTATCTTTCACCATCACCCTAGAAGTTAAACATTGTTAATATCGTTGGGAAATATTATTGTGGCTTTCAACTAACCAAGATGACTGTCCTCGTGTGTGTGTGTGTGTGTTAGTACTTTTCAATTATTTAAGTGTTTAAAGTAAATTTCTCTTGTTGAAACAATGCACCCATTATTTTCCTTTGAACTTTATATATTAGTGCATGAGGCAGTATATCATCCCAGAGAAATTTTTCCAAAGACCACAGGGGTTTTTCCATGTGTTTATTTAGGGAATTTTTTTTGCTTTGTTTCTGTTGTAAACAAAAGTAAAATATATTGCCGCAGGAAAGAAAATCCAAGTGAGACTTAACTGTGATTGGAGAAGAATCTGTTTCGTTGACTTCTGCTTTGCATAAGCTAGAGAAATGTGTCTCTAGGCCAGATAAGAAAAGCCACAGATAAGCAGCACCATAAGGAGTATTGAAGCAGTGATCTGTGAGGGTCCCAGCTCTGTAACTCCTCTGCAGACTGAACTGTTTCCCAGCTCCAGGAATCACGCTCCTGACCACAGCCTGGGCTCTCCTGTGTTTTCATGAACTCCTGGAAGTCCAGTGTGAATGAGATATTCTCTTACAGGGTACAAGAAGATGATAGGCAGGTATAAGAGAGGGAGCAATTTCTTGTCTATTCATAAAACTTCAGCTCTCTTATATGGCACTTAGAATGATTGCAGCTTTCATCACCTGCCTCTCACAATCATCTCTGCATGTGGTTTGAAACCTTGACACGTAATTCTGTTCCAGTTTAAAATACTCTTTTTTTTTCTTTCTTTTTTTTTTTTTTTTTTTTCTGAAAAGGTAAAAAAGCAAAGCAATACAAATTCCCCCTCAGTCAAGATGCTTTCTTAGGAAAACATTGCATGAAGTCTGCTGCATGCGGATTATTTAGACTTTTCTACCTTCTGAACATTCCTATCATTTTTTTTTCTAAATTCTCTCCCCCACTCTCCAAGTTTGGCAGGTGTACGTCAGCTGATGCATAGGGGATCATCATATTGACAGAATGTAGCTTAAAGAATGCTTTTTTTGATTCATTGTAAGTTAGATTTTTGCTTTCAGAAGACATGGCTGGGAATCAATGTCCCTAGGTCTTGTGTTTTAACAGCCATTCATTTAGTTGGGAATCATGATCCCTAGGTCCTGTGTTTTAACAGCCACTAGTTTACTCGGGACCACAAGTCATTCCTATGTTAATAAAGTGGCTTAGTTTTACCTAGAGATGAGCAATCCGTTCCCCTCCAGCCCCCTCACCCATGCCTGGCTTGCAGCTGGTCCTCAGCTGGCAGATTCCTGCACCCAATAGCCCACAGGATAGGAGAGGGGGCCGTCCATGTGCCCTCCAAAAGCCCCCTTAGCCACAAGAGCAACATGGATAAGAATTTAGAGGGAGACCTCCTAATTTTTCCTGTATTTTGGGCTGGAGGCTTGGCACAGGACCTCCCATGGCAGGTGCACTGCGTGGGCAATGACAAGCAGAGGGTGCAGAGGCTGCAGGCAGTGCTGCTCCACAGCAGGGATTTGTCATCCCCCTAGCCTTGCAGGGCCATATTTAAGGCATATAAGGCAGTGTTTAAGACAGTAACTCCCCTGTGAGCACGGGGACATGGGAGGATAACCCGAGCAGAGCGCAGATCCTTCTGCATGTGTCCACCCATGAGGATCCTTCACCCTTTTCGAGGTGCACATGAGCATCTGGGCTCTGCATCCCAAGAAAGGCCTCTGTGGGGTGTTGCAGCTGTTTAACCTGCCTCTCAGAGACTAATGGGGTCATCTGAGAGGACTGACAAAATCAAACCAGGTCTAGTAGTTCCCCAGAGGCTCTGGTTCTTAACTCTAGGCCGTATTTTAATAGGCATTTTCCAAGCAAGCACAAAAGTCAGGATCAAGTTAGAGGGAAACACAAGCTGAAGAAAGATTGAAACCTAGAAGATTGCTGGTTTTAATTGGAGATTTTGTGCCTTTATTTGAATGAGCACTGAATGAAGGAAAGGCCAAGTTCTTCATGTATAAAGCTTTAATGATCCAGTATTTTTTCTCCACTATGTAATAGTAATCAGTAGTACTTGGTGTGTATACCTTAGTTTATATGGAAAAGCCCTGAGGCATCTATTAAAATTCGTCCAACAGGTTTCTGTAATAATCAGTATGGTTGTTTAAAAATAACATTAATTGTAATACAATCTTTTAGGTAAAGTTACATTTTCTTTCTAATTATGGGCCCTAATATGGAATTCCTGGATTCTGCAGAAGTATTCTTATATCAATGTTCATTCTCTCATACCTATAGAATCCCTTTCTCCAAGTGGAAAACCATTCCAGAAGCTTGTTTATATGGAAAATTCTCTGATTCATTCCTAAAATCACTCAGATTAAGTCCGGGATGTGTATTCCCACAGGCAAAATAAACAGCAGTTTATTTTTTAATTGTGTGTTTACCTTCAGGTGGCGTCTGAATAGACAAAACCCAAACAAGCTCATAACTGCTGTCGTACTATATGATCATACATTGTTACTCACGCTGAGAGCAGTGATGTAGGGCACTTCTTCCTTCCAGTTCCATAGAACTTAATCTGTGAGGTATAAAAGCAAAGCATTTGCTTATATGAGAAGTTTCAGGATTAAGGATTTTTCCTACACCTCTTTCTCTCTCTATATGGTTTTCATGGTGAATACATGCAGCAGTTTCATACTGTTCTTAGGAGGTATGTGACTCTTAGAGAGTGTTTCAGTGTGTTCTCCTAAAGCCCCCTCTATCAGTGTTATTTATTCTCCTAAATCAGGAGATTTTTGTCTATTACATTAGGTTTTGTTGTCTCCGTTGTGGATATGAGCCCTTAACTTGAGAAGTAACACTATACCAAACAGTAAACACATTGATTTCAGGGAGGAAAGGAGGAGAAGTTAACCCAAACTGTTTCAAGTTTGAAGTTGTTGATAAATTTCAAGACTTCTAATACAGGAAAATGATGAACTTCTATTTGACTTTTCATGATTCTTACTATATTGTAGGACTGAACTCTAGATTATTATTTTTTTTTAATCCCCCCAATCAATGTAGTTAGTAAACTGGCGTCTTATAGATGTTGCATTTATTTTAAATCATCAGGGTCTTATTATCAAAATAATTATTACTGCCTATTAACAGTAGACCCAACTGGAGAGGTTTTATATGCATCTATATTAAAGATGTTCACTTTCAAAGAGTATTTGTAATGCACATAAATAAGGACTGAATAAATAACTAATTAAGAAATGAAGTTCAGCCACTGAGGGTTGTTCCATATGCATGACACTGATATTAGACTGAAGGAGTTTATAGGACAGGTTGCTCCTGCATACTTAAATACCCGAGAAATTCTAAGAACAAAAAAACATATAAGAGCTGATGTGACCACATAGGCACCATTTTAAACATGCTTAATCCAGCTACATCTGTAGCTGGCTTGATTCACCAAAGGATTTAGGGTTAAAAAAACCCTAAAACTTCTAACTGTAACTCAGTTTCAATAAACGAGCCAGAAGGATTACCTTTTCCTCATCTTCACAGAAGGCCATTCACAGTGTCAAGGCTGGATTGGAAAATACTTGCATGGTTAATATGTGTAATAGCAAAAATTCAAATAGCTTTCTTAACTTTGTGCATAAAGAACAGGCTAAATCACAGTGATACTCTGTGTTGTATTTACTTTGTCCTAAGGGAAGCATCCAAAGTACTTTCCTGCAGTGCTGTATGACTTTGCTTGTTTCTCTTTCTTTTAAAGGGACTTTAGATGACTAGAAGTGCTGTAGATGCCTAAAAACGATTGCAAGTAATTCCACCTCTCCATCAGTTTAGATCTAGGTTGTCAAAAGAGAACCACGTGGCAGGAGTGTGCACCTGAGAACACACACAAAAAAAAAAAGGAACGACAAAGGAAGGCAGTGGAAGTAGGAATTCAGTTCTTTGTCAGGTTTAGGCTGTGGAGATGTTAGACCAAGCTTAGTGTTGAGACAACTATTTAAGAGGTAAAAAAGCTCTAAAATTAAATATATATATATATATATATATATATTTTAATCTAAGTCCTGGAGAAAAGTATAGGGACAAACTGAGAAAGGGAGGTGAGGAAAAAGATCTAAGAGAGTTCCCACTGTATATCAGAGGAGGAATATGGATAATCATCCCAGTTAAGACACTGGAGGAAATCAGGAGATAGAGAATTTGGAAATAAAAGTCATAGAAGGAAGAGCCTTAAATAAAAGCTGTGTTTCCAAGAGGCAGGCTTATGGTTAGATGTCAAATGGAGCAGATGATGTGTTAAGTGATGTCCCCTAGTGCTGAAGAAGCTTTGAGAGCCACAACCCTGTAGCATGGAGTGAGGAAACCTGAAGAAGAGCACAGGATAAAACTGTCTTGACTGAAGCTACTGAGCTTCATTTCTGTTGAATATTTACCTGTTAGAGAAGATTTACAAGAAAATACTGAAGTAATTATTATTTCCACATCAGATTTCACCTGCGGTTTGCCAGCCTGAATAGTTAAGTAAATGTTCGCTCTTAGCTGATGGGCCTCTTTTTTCCTCCCCAAAATAGTGCAAGGGCAGTAAGTGTTAAGTGTGAGCCTCAGTTATTTTCCACATAATCAATGGCTGCAGAGTAATCTCTGAGATTGCACTGTGCTGTGCTGTTGAAGTGTGTGCATGCAGGATATCCCAGGAAGTAGCACATTTCCTGTTAAATCAACTGTGACATAAATATTGGGGATCATTTAACAGATCACAGAGTATCACTTGTGCTACAGAGAGCAGAATGATGGCTTGTTAAATTAACACTCCATATTCAAACATTTGCAGGCAAGGATCACCACTCCTCATTAAGTAGATTCATGGCTTTTTAAAGGGATATTTCCAAATACATTTTTCCTCTAGTTTTCTCAAATGACTCTACCAGTATGCAAAGAAATCCTATGGTTCCCATCTGTGAGCTGAAGTTAGTCATTCCCCTCCCCCCAATTTTAATTATGAAAGTATTGAGGTGGTGTTCTTTTCTATGACAGGGGATCCCCTCCCTTTTTCTCACATTACCTTTCTTTTTTACTACTATGTTGTTATGTGATCAGGACAGTTGTTTGTAGTGAATCACTGCTTGTCCCATGTCAAATAGGACAGCTTGCCCTCAGTGAGCATTTCAAGACCTCAAGAGGAAATCTCTCTTCATTTCCTGGCCATTTCTGAGACATTTCTTCCTTTAACCCAGTAATTTTACTCACTGCATTATATAGTGCCTGTTCTGAAAAGTGGTAGTTCAGAAAACATATTCAAGAAAATACTTCTTTGACATCAAAGGTAAAAATCTACACTAATACTTACACTGTGAGAAATGGAGTTTTTGTTTGTTTTTTTTTTTAAGATTATTAAAGATAGTAAATGTACATACAAATTTTGTGGCTGAGAGGAAGAGGGGAGAGGAGAAAAAGCAATAACACGCAACAGGATGACAAGAATGTTGGAAAGAAAATTTACTATTTCTTCTAAATTACCATCTTTTGTTTAAGGATTAGTTAGGAAGAATGAGCAATACTGGGGAAAAAAACACATGACAAAAAGCAGTTTGGCCAATGGGGTACAAAAAGTGTTGGATGAAGATTTATGTTGTGGAGTGTGCATATCTTTGATTTGGAGGAGGAGGCTTTCATTTCCGGGGCGAAGCAGGTTGCTAGAGATGTCAAAAAAAAAAAAAAAAACAAATTGCTTTTTTCCATACAAGAATCCTGAGTAAACTACTGGCATGTCTCATATTGCATTGAGTTCATCATGCCAACAACCTGTAGAGAAAAACAAACACTTGTTTGCACAGCAGAACCAAAAGACATCTGACAGAGCTGAACAGATCGCTAGATCAGAGAGCAGCCACATTAATTTATTTGAAGTTACAGAATCTTTGTTGCTAATGGTAATACACAGTAGACTTCAGCTTGACTTTTACATCTCAGGGTACATGCAAAGCTTGCAGTTAAGAGCTTTTTCCTACTCTTTCTCTTTTTTAAAACTTACCAGCTGAGCAAGTGTGCTCTTGAGTCACTGGGAGAATGAACAAAGAGCCCCATGATACCAATTTTACAAAGTTACTTCTTAGAGTACATCTGCACTCTAAATCCAGGAACAGATGGATACTGTTATGCTTATTTAAAAAAGAAGAAAGAAAGAGAGAAAAAAAAATCCCCTGCTCTTGTCTATCAGCAATGTCTCTGTTCCCTATGTCAATCTAACCTGTCAGAAAGGTCCTTTCAGCTTTATGCTTCTCTTTCAAGCATTCTTCTGACACAAATACATTTTAATATGTATTAAAATATAGATGTAAATAGAACATCAAACAGTAGAATTGTCTGTCGATGATAGTGATGTTCCAGCAACAATAATTTAAGTAAAAGTTATAGAAGCAATATTGGAGCAAAGATACTCCCACTTGCATAAATCTTGCACTGTCATATTTTATGAAAAAGTTCGTAGAAAATCACCTCCTGCAGTTAATGTGTTATACTTCAAGGCAGAAATTTTATTAAAACAGGAAGCAGTGGGAACATCCCAAGTTTCTCAACTGGCTTGTGAGTTTTCTTGTAGCCATCAACGACACCCATGCCCCCCATCTCCCCTCCCCTGACAAAAAAAAAAGGGAAAAAAAAGCACCACAATATTGTGTGAGGAGTTTGTCTATCAATTACTTTAGTAGCAGTAAATGCCCCTATATAGCTGAGAATTGTTCTAAACAACCATATTTCAGGAAGATGAATTTTTGCTTGGGAAGGTGCAGGAAAGGGCTATTGAAATAAACAGGGAATGGAAAGCTTATTTTGACAGAGGCCTGAATAAAAGGGAGATGTGACTGCCAATTGTTGTCAGCCTTCTTTCTTTAGAGAACTAATAGAAAACCAAAATTACCTACAGAGCATGTTGACTATTCAACTTGAAGAAATTCAGTTATTGACAAATAGCCCATCTTCAAACAGTGCTCAAAATGTGTGCTTTTATAATGGATGATTGTAAGCTTTTATTCATATGTTACCACTTGACAATAGATTAAACAATAATAAAATGGGCTGTCGTTAATTTAGGATAGAAATTTAGGATGTTATACAGCATCAGGTTCTAGAGGAGTTTTCAGGCAGGAGTTTGAAATCTCCTTTCCAAAGATTTAAATTTGTGAGAGGCTATGATAGGCCTTTCGTGCTAGATTTGATTCCCCAGGATGGGCATTTTAATCTTGAGTTCACGTGTTCCTAATTAATCACGAGGCAAGTGAAATCAAAACAAAATGCGTTCGCAGCACTTTATACTCTCTTTTCCATTTGGGCTGTCACAGACAGGAACCCCTGGCGTTGATGAGAGGCTTTCTGCTGAGGGCCTCCTAGCAGGAGCAAAGACAGAGCAAATTACCCTCAGCCACTGCTGTCAGTTCAGTGAATTAAGTATGCAAAGCAATTTGTGAAGATGTTCAGAAGTGCAAATTTCTGCCAGTAGGTCAGAAGATTATGAATTATCACAGGATGAGCAAGGTAAGAGGAGATCACCCCCCATCCTCATCAGGGTGTGTTATGCAAGTTGGTGTTTGGATTTAGCCAGGCAAATTGTTTTATTTAAGGAAGCAGGAAGTTAGTAATGCACATGGTAACATTAAATGCATAGCTTTGAAATGCACTGTAGAGAGGATAACACTCATTTACTGTGTCTACAGTAATTCATTTTCCTGAATAGCATAGAAAAATGTTGAAATGTATTTTCTATAATTTAGGTATTAGCATGGCTGATAATTTATCAAAGGCATTACCATGTAGGATCATGGATTTACAGGCTAATCCAGGTTGGAGGCAATGATTGGGGCTCTCTAGTCCAACTTGCTGAAGAAGCAGGGTCAGATATAACGTCAGAACAGGCTGCTGAGGACTTGATCCACTTAGGTCTTGAAAACTTCCAAGGGCAGAGCAGGCACCTCTGGACAACCTGCTCCACTGCCTGCCTGCCCTCATAGGGAAAAAAAATTCTCCTATTCAGTCTGAACCACTTTTGTTTTGACTTAAGCTAGTTGTTTCTTGCCCTGAGATGGACCACTGTGAAGAGCAGGTCTCCACCTCCTCAGTGGCTTCCTTGTCAGGACAGGCAGGTGACTCAGTCCCCCTGTCACTGCCTCTTCCCCAGGCTGAACAAACCCTGGCTCCTCAGCCTCCCAGGCAGGTGCTCCAGCCCTGACCATCCTGCACGACCCTCTGCTGAACTCATCACAGTTTGTAAATGACTCTCCTGTACTGGGAGGCACAAACTTGGGTGCAGTACTCCAGCTGAGTGCTGAGTAGAGGGATATAATCCCTCTCCTTGATGTACCACCTGTATACCCACACAGCCCAGGACGCTGCTGGCCATCCCAGCTTCCAGGGCAGGCTGCTGCTTCATGCTCAGCTTGCTGCTGGCCCACAGCCCTAGGGCCTTCCCAGCAAATCTGCTCCCCAGCCTGGCTGACCCAGCCTGTGTGGAAGCAGGGGGTTCTTTCTTCCTTCTTTCCCCCAGCAGGATTTTTCATTTGTCCTTCTTAAATTTCTTTATGTTCCTCCAGCCAGTCTGGCTCTGTCTGGCTGGACTGGTTCTCCCAGTTTGGTTTTGCCTGTGAGCATAAGGAGGGTGCCCTCCCTCTTCTTCTCCAGGTGACTGATAAGGACCTTGAGCAGGCCAGATCCCAGGATAGACCTGGAGGTCCCTCTTCTTGTTGCTCTCCTTCGGGTAGGCTTTAGCCCATCAACCATTAACTTTCGAGGTAATGTATCATAAAATTTTTATTCATGTGGTAATTCACCCATTCTGGCCATAATTGTCCCCCCTTGGATACAGGAATCTCATGGGAGACAGTGGTGAACCCAAGACCTTGAAGTCTAAAAACACAAAGGATCTCTCAGTTGAGAATTTCCCATCAAAACTGATCTCCCCTGTTTGCACTGCTTATAATTACAACCCTTGTCCCAGCATCACAGCTTCATATGTTAACATCCATCAGAAGATCCACAGTTATTTTTATCAGATCCCTCTGGAAGTGCTACCAGCCATTTATTTCCAGTGCTTTGTGTGTGTTTGTGATTCCTGCGGGTTGCTTGTCCATAAACCGTAACAAGTTGAACCATCACCTAGAAGTGTTAAAACATTGTAGAGAGCTTTTTAGAAGGAGCTGTATTGGTTTTCAGTGACCCTTGTATAAGAGAGGAGGCGTTTTTTCTGTGGTACAGTTTACTGGAGAATATATTATTTATAGGGCTTTTGCCTTATCCTTCCTAAAAGGCAGTAAAAAAAGTACTGCTAAAACTCTCTGCTGCTTTCTTTATTGCAGAAAACCCAAAATTAATTTGCACTCCTAAATAGAAGCAGAAACCATATTTGTTTGACTATGAATATTTTGAATTCATCTCTTCCAAATCAGTAGCAGTTTTACTAGATTTCCTGCCTCTTCTTAGACTCCTCCTTTTATTCCCATCAGATGGTTCATGTGCAATAATACAGTTCCAGTTGCTTCACCCTCCTCTTTTCCTTTTTTTTCTTTATTAGTTGTCCTGCTCTCATGGCTAATTCCTGAATACCCATCAGAAAAAAAATTGTTGCAGTTCGACTGAGCTTGAAATGGAATAACCAGCCCACTCACACACATAACTTATTTACTCAAAAAAAACCCCCACACCAAAACTCTGCAAAAACTACTTTCTGCATTTATTTCTGTCTAATCTTTAGCAGAATAAATTCCTCTATCTTCTTTCTGTGTTAGTGTAAACCCAAATAAAAGATTCTGCTCTTTTTGTTAGGAGTAAGTACTGTCCAAGGAAAACCCAAATGTTTTTCAGTAGATTTAAAATTTTGGATAGCAAAGTATAATTTGCTTCAATTTCAGTAATTTTTTTTTTTTTTACTTGTGTTCTGGTGTGTAGTGAGGCCTTTCATAATTTCAAATGTATTATTTTTCTGTACCTCTTGCTTAAAACCAAATGGATAATGTTGCAGTAAGCTTTGACAGGAAGCATAAGGCAAAGGAAAAAGAAGGTTGCAGGGATCACGAACTTACTGATTGAGTGGTTATGGAGTTAGAGTTCTGGATTTGTTGCAAAACCTCAAATGGCAAATTTAGCATAAAAGTCTGGTGGGGGAGGAAAATGCCTGTTTCACTTGGAAAAACTACTGTGTAGAGTTCAAGTACTACATAGAGTTTAGAGATCAAGTTTTAATGAACATCCCATTAGTGCATCACAGGAGGCTGAAAATGGCTTTGGGGCTATTTTTTCCTTCAGAATTTTAGCTGTTTAATTATACCTTCCAGACAATTACAAGATGGATCAAATAGATAGTTTATTTGGGAAAGATACTGTAGAAATTTGTGGGAATACTGGGAATACTGTTGCACAGTGTGCACTCTAATGATCTTCAGTTCTTGAACTTACAGTATCACCCATGAGTTAACTGGATTTTTATTCAAAGTTTAGATGCATGCATATAAGTACTTCTGGGTTTGCTAAGAAATCATTAATCAAACTGTATCCAGAACGTGATCAAAACAATCAGATAGTGCGCAATGAGAAATTAAATAACCTTCTCTTAAAAAAAAAAAAAAAAAATAGATCTGATATGGATATCACACTCAGCATTTTATACACCCACTCATGTATGTGAGGGGCTTTGCAAGAGTGTGTTGAAGATTTGGAAGAAAAAAATAAAGTTCTGGGTAATCACAATGTTTTGACTCCAGACAGCTCCTGGTGAATTTTTTTAAAAATTCAAGATCTTTTAAGGGTATACAAGCCAGGCAAATAGCATAATCATCCCAAAGGGGGAAGATTTTATAAGGAAGTGAGGAACATTCAGAGGATATGTTTGTTTAGATAAAGGAGTTGTGATTTTTTCTTAACAGATGAGGTTACATGTAGCACAGAGCTAACAGATGGGCAGTCATAAGCCAGGCTTCACTTCAGCACATCAGCAGAGAGAGACATTTTTTGTAGCTTATTAAGAATAAACAGTATGACTTAAAAGTGCACTAAAGTTTGTAATAATATGTGGGCATCTCATTATTGTGTGTAAATATCTAGAGAGAGGACAAAAGGAGGACAGAGCCAGGCTCTTTTTGTGGTGCCCAGTGACAGAACCAGAGGCAATGGGCACAAATTGAAACACAGGACGTTCCCTCAGAACATCAGGAGACACTTTTTCATTGCAAGGCTGACTGAACACTGGCACAGGCTTCCCAGGAAGGTTGTGGACTCCCCATTCTTGGAGATAATCAAGAGCAACCTGGATATGGTCCTGGAAAACCAGCTATAGGTGGCCCTGCTTGAGCAAGGGACATGGACAAAATTACCTCCACATGTCCCTACCAACCTCAACCAGTCTGTGATCCTATAATATAAGAGCTTTAACCAATGTGCTTTTGCCATACATGTGGATGGCAAATATGATTCCATTGTTAATGTGCCTTATAAACCAATTAATTTATATATAAATCCAATATAAGTTAATTATAGACTGATCACCAGTGTACACACAAGCGTTTCAGGCTACCTTCTCCGTGTTTCTGAGTTTACCAACATGCTGAATATTGATCCAAACCAAGACAGCTACAAATATTATCAAGAGAGTCTCAGAGGAGAACAGAATAGACAAAACAGAGGATTTATTTTTTTTTTAAACCCACATGACAGGAAATATAATACCTAGAAAGAATAAACTTATTGAGATCTATTTCTTATATAGGTCTATAAAAGTTCTCTGAAGAGTGAACACTTCTGGTTTTAAGATCTGAATAATGAATTCTTTTGTAACACGCAGATGGCACCTTTATGAGTTTTCTTCTTCCTTGCTTGGAAAGTGTCCTTGTATTAAGGTTAAGGTCTTTTTGTAGCTGCAGATGCTCTTCAAGTCTGCTGTCCAGAAGCTGAACTGAGATAAAGAAAAAGCGTCACGACACATTTATTTTGGCAGCCTGATCAAAGCGGGGACGGCCGTGTTTAGGCAGACAAATGTATCAAAGTGATGCAGTTTGAAATGGCTGAGTTAGCATTCCTAAAGCTGTGTCCCTGTGATAGGCTCTGCAGCGGTGCTGGCAGGGCAGAGCAGTGCTGGGAAGTGTTTTACATCCATCAGGACACAGCTTGAGCCAAGTATAATGAGAAATTATGATTCACTACAATCTCTTGCTGCCTACATTAATTTCCCTGTTGCCACAGCACATCTGTTCACGGTAAGACTGGTCCAGCGCCTGTCCTGCTACAGTCAGTTTATGCCAGCAAGCAATGGATTCAGTAAATACTATCTATGGGAGGATTTTAAAACAATTGCTAAAAGCTGAGTTAAGAGCACGAGTGCAACTAGAAGAACATAAGTCCTCTAGCAGCTGTTGAAATGTAGTTTCCTTCTTTCCCCTACCAAGACAGTCCAGTCCTGTGAGGTATGGAGCATTTCTTAATTATATTTTTTTTGTTTGCTTATTTATTAGTCTTTTCTATTAGGGGCAAACAATACACTTCTCCAGAACTATGTTAGAGCACTCAAGTAGCAGAAAAAGTGGATTTTACATATGGCTTTTATCAGTGTGGTAAAACTGAAATTGAAGTCTTTGTCTCATAAGAAGCTTTTTTAGTAAATCAGTAAGAGCCTCTTTTGAATTTGTTTTTCTGTATCTCAGAATCAGTGGGGCTTTTTCACTTTTTACTAGATGAGATAAGTGGAATAAAAATTTATTCTGGATTCTTCTGAAATCACTTGATCCAAACATGTGCATACAGTACAGAGTCATGTCAAGAACTTGGATTATATTGAGCCTCTCTTGTGAAATAGGGTGTAGTTTGGAATAAATGAAATTTTCCATACGAGAGGAATCTTATCTGTAGTTAAGTGTTACATAGAAATCAGTGAGGAAAGCACTGCAAATACCCACTGGCCACTTGTCTCTTCTGCTGTATTGGAACAACAATGGAGAGTTAAAAGAGTTTAAGTGATTTGCCAATCTTTTCCTTGCCGAAGAACTCCTTACAAATGATTTAGTTAGCATTTCCTGCTGAGTCAGTGAGTTTGGCTTCTTAGTATCACCGCAAGGGAGAAGGATGGAAGGAAAATGAAAGTCTGGGAGTGAAACTGAGGAGAACTGGAACAGTTTGAATGTTTCTTGTGCTTTTCTGTATTCTGTAGAAGTGTAATTAGTTGGTTATAAGCTACTAAGGGTCATGACGTGACAAATATTGTATGCAGCCTTCTGATTTGCATGTATTTATGTCTTTCTTTTAAAATAACACTGCACGTTTCCTGGTTTAAGAGTTTATTTAGCGAGAGAGCTGCCTATCCTCAACTTTCCTCCTGAGGTATAAATATCAATCAAATAAATAATCAATTTTCATACTCTCCTGTGTCCCCTTGCCAGCTGTACTATTGCAGTCATAGAAAAGGTCTTCTCTACATGTCCCCATGTACATAGAGTAGGGGAGGTGGGAAGGAGCGATGAGCACATAAAACACTGGGGTTATTTCCTTCTCCTCAAGCACCTTCTAACACACATGCATCACCACACCAGGGGCTCTGAGCTCAGAGATTCTGTATTTTGGGGCAGAGGCCCAGAAATGCCGCCAATAAGTTGCTCTCAACCTTTGTCCAACGCAAGGTAATGGTGGAGGGCTGGCACAACAGTTACCCTCTTGCTTTTCCTACTGTTGGAATGCCCCTGCTACGTCTGGCCTTCCCCCAAGGTCCCTCATTCCTCTCCTTTCCCTTCTGTACTCATCAAACCCAGATTCAGAAGCAGCTCCATTAGCCACAGATACAAGAGAGAGGAGAGCAGGACCAGCACAAAATATGCTGCAGCAGATAAAGGGGTCAATGAATCTCAGCCAAGTGACAACTCCCAGACTCGATTTGTTTCTTGAGGTCTTAGATCAGGATTAAGAATGCAGTGCCCTATAAAAAAGATTTTCCAGAGAAATTGTGGATGCTTCTTTCCTGGAAGTGTTCAAGGCCAGGTTGTATGAGGCTTTGAGCAACCTGGTCTAGGGAAGGGTATCCGTGCCCATGGCAGGAGGCTTGAAATTAGATGATCTTTAAGGTGCCTTCAAACCCAAACCCTTCAATGATTCTATAAATGGGACTGATAGAGAAACCACAGCTTGACCTGTACTCTTTGTAACATCCAGTGATGCTGCTCAAAACAATGCAGAGAGGAACTTCCTTTTTATTTAGCCAGAGATGACTGTTTCTTTGCAATGTATGTAAACCCTACCAAAACTCAAGAATTTTAATAGTGTCTGAACACCTTTTCTTCCCAGCACAGTTAAATAACAATTACACTTGAAAAAAATGCTGACAATTACAACTTCTCATGCCCTTCCTTTGTGCAACTACTAATAACATCTGATTCTGCTCTCCCGACATAATTTCTTTTATTGGTAAACTTCAATATTTGTTAAGCAAACCTGAAAGAGAGTTAAAGAGAAAATTAATCTTACAAGCTTATATTAAAAGCTCCCAGGGTCGCACTGATGATTGCTGATTCCGTTTGGAGAGACACCAAGGGTGTGAGTTTCCATATGAATGGTTTCTTCCCTTTTCAACTCAAAATAGCTTAAGGCTCACTAATTATACTGGTTCTGGGACTACCCTAACAACAGTGTGCATCAGAACATATTTTAGATGGTCAGCACAGAAGAATTAGGTCAGAGACCTCCAGGGATTTAATCAAAAGGTTAGCAAACCTAGCAGCACACCTTGAGCACCAGCCACTGAGGCTAATGAGACCTCATTTAAATAGTTTTTCAGAGAAATAGAAAATATAACCTTCTTCTGGGAAATGAAATCTTACTCTGATACATCTAGTAGTAGATCCTTTCCTGTATTTTACTTATTTTACACATTTTCTTCTTTATTCTGGCAAGGATATTAGATTATTAGACCTGCCTAAAATATGCTGCCATTGGCACAGCGAACTCTATTTTCCTGATACATTAATGAAAAAAAATTCTCCATAGCACATACATTTTCTTTAAAATTAAGTCTATTAATCTGTCATATTAATATTAACATTAACTAGTAAATTAAAGCAATAACCCACCTTATTTTCTCTTCCAAACCAAGGAATTCTTTGACTAAGAGCATTCATAAAATTATCTGAGTAAAGAATAAATATGTTATTATGGTATTAAGGTGGTAACATTTTATACATTTAATTATCAGGGTTGTTAAGTGAAAGGGCTAATTAATTTTTATCAATATATAAAAATTTACATGAAACAATATTATATGTATTAGTTTAATATCATTTAGTAAATAAACTATTTTTTATTAGTCTTTAGCACTGAAAGGTCTTTTAGCAAAACCTAAGGATGCAAAAAAATTAGGCTAGCAAGTCTTCAGTACCTCTATAATCAATACCTCTATAATTATTTCCTACATGTGTTTTTCTAATTTAAAGTACCTATGTCCAACATAAGTACTGATTTTAAATATATTTTAACTCAACCTTCCCTGGCAGAGAAACTAAACATTCAAATCAAATATTCAAATAAAAAGTCAAAAAAGTGCCAGAGAATAAAAGCAGTAAGCAGTAACTTTGTGTCATTCTGAAATTGTTTGTATTTTCAAAGTGTCCTTTCACGTACAGGCAAGAATCAGAAGGGATTTGAAACAATTAAATTCCCTTTAAAGAATGACTGTCTAATGAAAGCCTGGGAATATACTACTAAAATAGTAGAAATTATCTGTACTGCTACACTCTAACTACATTTCACAGCCTTATGTTCCCCAAAGGTACCTGATATACATGTTGTGTTCAGTCAACTTCTGATTTATTGACAGAAGTTCCTCATGGTTACCAAATCAAGCATACTGCCCTTTTGTTCTTTGTTGTATGGCTCTCAGTGTGGTATGATGGAAAATTCTAATTCACCAAAGAGATTTTACTGTAATACCTGATATATATCAAAAATCTCTTTCTAAAACCTATTCAGGATATTCTGAATTTTATGTAGTAGCTCCGTAGCATTAATTTTCTTAAATGATCTCCCTAGAGATTTTCATTGTATTCAAGTGAGTGGAGTATTGAAGGGACTGTATTATTAGCTACCACTTAGAAAGCAAGAACACAAGGATTTCTCAATAAAATTCCCAGGGCTTTCTTTTTTTATCAAGCAGTTGAAAAAATAGGATGCTGAACACAAGGATTAATTTTTTTTATGTTTTTGGGAAATCGTTATGATTTGTATGAAATGCCAGTAGATAAAGCATTATTTTGGCAGAAGTTAATTACACAGGATCCAAATCTCATTAAAGACCCCCCCTTTGGCATGGATAAATTTTGTTAAATTGGGCCTGTTGATCTTTGCCAAGTGCTGGCTGGAATTATTCCATACTAAAATGTTGCATGCATGTTACTAAATGCTGTGGTCCCATTTATATTAATTATTCTAACCTATAGAGTTACAAATGAATTCACAATTGTTTATGGAGATGTGGTTCAGTTCCAAGGTGCCAGCAATTCAGGGGCTATTACCTTTGATTACCAGTCCTTTTCTCAGTACTGCTCAAAGGAAGGATTAAGCCTTACAAAGATTTATGTGGATCCATGCCTAGAATTCCATATAGTTGTGGATCTGACCTCTGCCTAACTCCATACCTCTTCTTCAAATATATTCTATATCAAAACTAGTGGAAATAAATCCATCTGGATTTAAGTCAATAGGAATTCTACTGATTTAGGTGTGGAAATGTAAGAGTAATTAATTGTCTTACTCAAGAGGTGAATATCTCATTTACTCTGCAGCTACCAGGTTTCTACACCTCTAGCAACCTCTGAGAGTAGAGAGGAATTGAGTGCCCAGCAATCTGTTCAGCTGGTAAACTGTAACATTTTTGCCTTAGATTCATCAAGATTTCTCCTCCTAAAATGCAGGCTTTTGTTAGGAAAAAGAATAAAATATGAAAGGCAAATTAAAAATACTTAGATAAGTAACCTCTGTGTAAGATGAGTAAAGTTTTAGAATAGTTTGCTTTCACACAACCTCTTTACTACAACATACGTGCAGACACCATTGGTCCATAATACAAAACAAATGAAGCTGTGTATTAAAACGTAGAATTTCACAGGTGAATGCATTACAGAAATACATTTCCATTGATGATCTGTAAACATAAACAGAAATCAATGATGAAATGAATATTTTTTTCTTTGTATGTCAGAATGAATGGATTTATATTTGGGTTGAGCATTGAAAGTGTTACAGTGGATGGAGAATGCCTGGCTATTTATATTAAAAACATTAGACAACGTTTTCATAGATAATCACATAAAAGAGTACGGCAAATACATGAAGTTTCCCAAATCACCTTTGTTTGGAAGTCAGAGAACAGCCTATTTCCTGATATTGCTACCATACATCACAATGAATCAATAGAAATCAAGAAAAAGTTCCTCAAGTGAAACAAACCTCAGGAAACGTCTTATTGACTTCAACAAGCTGCTGGCAAACTAATAGTGTTGTAAGTTTTATACAATATCACATTCACAGCAAGGTATACAGTGAGGAGCTTTACATTCTGTCTCTGGAACACTGTCTCTTGGGTTCTGGTTAAATAAGAATGAGCTCCACAAGGAATGAATTACAAGGGTTCAGAAAAAGGTTGCATTTCCCGATTTAATTCGATTACAGTGGTTTCCATTTTTTTTCTTGAATTTATGATCTGTATAATTCCAACTGAGTAGGAAAGAGCCTCTTATATTCATAGTTCTGAAGGAAAAGCCTCGTTTTAAGTGATGGTTGCAAATGCTGAGTATTGGAGTAAATATGAAAGGATAATATTTATTAAAGGTACACTACATTTTGTTAAGTGACAGTTCGTTTAGGAAGCACAGTTAAGTAATGAAAACAGAATAAATGCTCAGAATGACATACTGGAAATCATGAGACCTCCCTAACACTGTTATGCACTTCAGCCTTTACTAGTAAATCTCTGTGGAAAAGCAAAGGAAGAGGGTCAGGGTTACTTCTGTGTAGAACATAAACTATAATAATCAGACGTTTTGGAGTAAAAAAAAATCTTTAAGAAGACATGTTAAGTAGCAAAGCAAAGAGCGAGTTGCTTCAAAGGTAGGATAATACATAAAAATAATACAAATATTTTAGATTCAAGGGAAAAAGCAGTTTTTATTTGTCTGCATTTTTACACCAACAGAATGTCTGTGATCACACTCCCAATTTTAACATTTGAACATCAATTAAATTTGACAGAGGAGGAAATCCTGTTTTTCCTCCAAAAGGCAGGTTCCATTCAGTTTGGACTGGTTGCCAAAAGAACAGATATGCAGGTGCAGGCTGTCTACAAGCACGGAGGGACTCTTGGCCTGCCATGATCTCCTGGAGGGTAAATGGAAGACATAGGAGTGAGCTGAGATATTACAGTGTGCAAGGAGGACTGTGGGAGAACTGATGACAGTGCCTTACACTGTGGACAGCGTAGAGACCACAAGGAGAGCGAGCACCAAATTGTGCCAGTGTGGATGCTGGGAGAGGAGGCAGGGAAAAAAATCAGTAGGAAACCAGACTTCACTGATCTGGTTGTTCAGGAAGCCATTTGTTCTTGTGCCATGTGCTGTCATGTATTATTCATGGCCAGTGATACTCAGGCAATTACTACATAATTTGAAAAAAAAAAAAAACAACTAAATTATCACAGTTCTAAGGAAAATAACTTTCCCATTCTCAGTTTTAGGGACTTAATTTTTTTTTCCCCAGAAGCATTATGTTACTCTCTGCTGTGAAGCAAGTAAATAGACAAAATGTCAAGAATAATTATAGAATCATAGAACAATTTGAGTTGGAAGGGGCCCACTAGGATGATCAAATTCCAACTCCTGCCCCTGCACAGGACAGCCCCAGGAATCACATCATGTACCAGAGAACACTGTCCAAGTGCTTCTTGGTGATGTGACCACTTCCTTGAGGAGCCTGTTCCATTGCCCAACCATCCTCTAGGTGAAGCAGCTCTTCCTAATACCCAACCTAAACCTCCCCTGACACAACTTCAGGCCATTCCTTCAGGTTTTGTCACTGGTCAGAGAGAATAGATCAGTGCCTGCCCCTCATTTTCCCCTTATGAGGAAGTTGTCACTTCAGTGAGGTTTTCCCTCAGCCTCCTCCAGGCTGAACAGAGCAGGTGACCTCAGCTGCTTCTCACACAGCTTCCCCTCCAAACCCTTCACCATCATTGCCCTCCTTTGGACGCTCTCCAATTGCTTTAAATCCTTCTTGTATTGCGGTGCCCAGAACTGCACACAGGACTCAGAGTGAGGCCAAACCACTGCAGAGCAGAGCAGGACACCTCCCTCAACCAGCTGGCAGTGCTGTGCCTGATGCATCCCAGTAAAAACTTCATTAAAGTACTGGTTCTTACTGGGAAGTCAGTACATGTAGCTAAAATATCTCCAGTATACAAAACTGCTTTGCCCCACAGTACAGCAGTAGTTACACAGAGAGCTCTCTCACTGGAAAGCACCAGAGAGTCCATTGCCCACATGTGATTTTCATTCAAGCTGCAGGGACTACCACAGTGTTTCCCCCTCTTCTTGACATATTTACAAATCTTGGCAGGCCTACCAAAAAAATTTTGGCTCATCCCGCTGGATTCTTCTAGCTGAAGGATGAAAGGTGGTGATGGGGTTGTCATTGTTACCATTTTTGCCTCTCAAGCTCTCTGCCAAGTCCAGGAATACCAAAAATCCCTCTGTGAGCAGGTTCTTAAAATGCATTGACTTCAGAACTGAGTCAGTGACGGCAGGGGGGGAAATCAAGGTAAGGCAGACACTTCACTTGTCCTAAAGGGACATCACTGCCCTAACATATTGCACACAACACACACACTCTACCCACAGGAGAAGCCATCTGTCAGGATGGCTCAGTGCCTGCACACAGTTGATAAGATCTTTGTCCCTACAGCATGGCTGCCAACAACAATAGACTGGCTTTGGGAGCCAGTGCAACCCTGTGAGTAACCTGTCACGGTGTAGGAAGCCCTCCTCTCTACTGGAATCGCAGCACTGGTACCACATGCTTCTCTTCAGTTGTTAACAGCTTCTAATTAGCAGTAGTCATACTCTGAACCTCATTTGTGAGACTGTATCTTGGCTAAGCATCCAGCACACTCAGAAATAGAACTGTTAGGAATAATGTAAAATTGCCTTTTTAAGAGCATCATAGTCCACTTGGCTCAAAGTAAGCTTTTGGGTCTTACTGTAATATAAACTAAACATGATTTTTTTTCTTTTCCTGGGAGAGGAAAACTTTGAATATGAAGTTCAAAAACTGTGAAAAATATATTAGCAATAAAAAATTGTCAGTTTCAATTCTTTTGTATTGCTTTAGTCTGAGAATGGAGCAAGAGCCAATAAAAGGAAATAAGCCCTGACAGCAGGACCCAAGACTTCAAAGCTTCAGTTCCAGATAAAAGTCAGATGAGGGGAAAAAAAAAAAAAAAGGGCAGTTGCATAGTGAAGAAGCTGCATCTCTTATACAAGGACAGAAAATCCTATTATTAAGCACCCTTCTTCAAGTGGATGTGGAGAACTGCCAATTAACCACCTCTGCTAAGCAATAGACAACCTACTTGATTGCCCTGAGTACCCGCCTGTCTTGATGAGTAGCGCTAATGCAGGATTTCTGTGGTAGATTTGTTTTCAGAGCCTCTTTGAAGGTCCCAGCATCGAATACACATCCGGGATCCTCATTTGTAGTCCTATTTGCATTTCAGCACCTCGCTTCACACTTCATACATCAGAGATGGGGGTGGATGAGCAAGGTCAAAAAAGAGGCAGAGTCTGCAACTTGACTTAAGCAGAAGGCCTTGTTTTACACAAAGTACAGGAAGGGGATTTTCTGTCTTCTTTCAGCAAAAGTGCAGAGCTCAGTCACAGTCCCAGTTTTTAAGGGTACATGTCTTTTTCCCATTTCTTTTTTAATGGTCATATTGGATCCTAGTTTCCTCTCTGCTGGGGTAAAGCTTATATTCTGAGGGGCTGGAATTTTTAAAACTTCTTCCCAAACTCTCACTTATACCTATATATTTCTGGTTTTGCTTTATTTGTCAGAATAGTTGTGATGGCTTCTAAACTGTGTTCTCTGGGATTTTCAAAACTGGTTTTGATCACTAAGATGTTAGAGAAACAAATTTTGCTTCCCATTGCTTAGTCTTGCTCATTTAGATTAAAAAATCTAGTCTAACTGCCTAATTAGTCAACATAATATTAGAGACCTAACTTGAAGAATGGATTTGGACAATTTAGGAGATTCTAAGCCATGTCCATAGCTGTTCCTTGCTTGTATAACTTTAGAGGCAATAATGAAATCGGATTTTAGCTGTTACCAAATGCAGTAGCAGGAAGAAACTTTTTAAAAAGTTCTATATATTCTTCACAGGAACTGATAGCAGTGTCTCCCTGTCTATCTGTTTTTTGCACTTTGTACAAGAGAACAAAGGAAAGCAAGAGAAAAGCAGCAGATGCCATAGAGACAGTGAGCAAGGTTGTCCTAGGATGAAGATCTTGAACCTGTCCTCTCCTATTGTGACATCTGGGCTCTCTGCTCCTAGCTGAGATAGCCAGCATGCTTTTGGGCCAAAAGACTTTTACAATTTATAGTTTTAAAACCTTGAGATAACCATGAGGAGAAGTACATTGCATCATGATCCTTTTATAGCAGGCTGGATTTTCATTACATGATGAAGTAGCTGTTCAAGCCTGACTCCCATAGGATAAAGGAACTGGAAGTCTGGCTCAAACACAAAAATATTTAATGTTATCTCTAATATATGGGGGAAATAGAGCTTATATAGGTGTTTAGTAAACTCAGGACTGTATATATCAAACCCTCTTTTTCTGTACACATGCATCAATTTTAACAAAGGGGCTTTCCATTAACAAAGGAGCTAATCATCCCTTGCCAACTTAATTCCCCTTCTGTTCAATATTGTAGATAATATGAATCAAATAGGAACTTCCTAGTTCACGTCTGGCACAGAGAGATGCTTTCAATCTTATAACTAAATCAGCTGTATATTCATCACAACCTTTTACAGCAAAATAAATACGGACTTGAAAAGTGGAACTAGAATCCTAGAATATTTGAGAAGCTTGGGGTTTTGCATGTGCAGTGTAGGGTTTAGAGCTCAAGTGAAACACTCCAGTCACTTACATAGAAGGTAAGAGCTGCATAAAAATACATTTAAGGCCCTTTGAAAAGAAGGAATGAAATTGGATTCCTATTTAACAGTAGACTCTCCCAAGAGCTCTGAGCAGTACTCCATTACTCATTTGCAAAAGCAATGAAAACATTAATTGACCTCTTGATTAGTATTTAAATAATAAATACCACAGTGGATTAATGCACTGGCCTTTTACCTCAAAGACATAGTTTAAAACTGGCTTGACAAAAAAATCAATTTAATTACACGATACTAGAATTGCAAGTGCCAATAGGTGAGAGTTTCCATGCACACGAGGCCACACATCACATAATGATGCCAAATTGGAATTTATTCAGTGCTTTCTCTTTTTTCTTTATTTTTTTTCTTTTTAATGAATGCATACATGGTGTGTGTTGAAGGAAAGCAGTCTGCCACCTGCCACACAACTATCCCACAGAGCAGCTCCCATCCTTGTGAACTAAAATACTTGGTTTAAATGCTAGAAACCTGAAAACTGACAAAGTTCCATTATCACATTCAGCTAATTAAAACAGATACATTCTGGAAAGAAATGTTAAATGCTTTCTGTAAAGCTTATAATTTGCGGAATCCTTGAACACATATTTGTGGAAAATAAACTCAGATTTTTGATTTTTTTGGAAGATCTTTAAATGCAAACTTGATGTTAGCCAAGTCAGTGGAGTCTAGAGGTACTTGTTTATGTTAAATTAGTTAATGCAAGGCTTTCCTTATGCCTTGGACAGCTGGGAAACATAAACTGCTCTTGGTAGGCTTCTACACTAAGGAGTAGAAATCTCATGAGGTCATCTATTCCTTTGAGGTTTCTTGTATCTTAATCTGAAAGTCTGAAATCAGCTGGCCAAAACAGATCAGCAGAAGAGCCTGTGCCCCCGTTTGGATAGGTCCCAGAAGATAAATCCTCAGGGCAGGTTCTGACATTTAACATTTGCAATGATTACATGTAAATGGGTGCTATGTTCTAGGGAAATTAGATCTGAACCCCCCTACTGTGACTGTGATACAATTTTTGGCTTAGAACAGTTAAGAAAAAGTAGTTTCCCCAAACCCATTCATTAGTGTGTACAGGCCTGATCGTCCTGATGTGAGTGTTTCGGTGTTAGTGAGCTTGCTATAGAATTTAATAATAACCCTAAATTTTGGAAATAAAGGGTTTGGAAACATGGACATTTTTTTAACTTTGATTGTTAGATTTGTCCAAAACCAGTTTATTTTCTGAACATTTATGCATATCTATTTTTTAATAGGTTGAAATTTGCTTGCAACGATATTTTAAAAGCAAGATTGTGTTTTCATGTATTTTTAAAGGAAACCATCTATCTTTAGAAGAATTTTTTAGCTTCTTATTGAAAATGTGAACATTTTAGTCAAAAAAATGCATTTGGACTATGTTCAAGCTGTTTTTCATTGATGCTCTAGTATATGTAGTTTTACTTGATTTGGTGTGAAAATGAAAGCCAATCAGGTCAAAGTGTGCAGAGACACCAAACTGTGGTAGAAAAGAAAATGAGATCACTTCGATGTCATCAATCTTTGTTAAGAGATTGCTTTGCTTTACCATATTTGTGTGATGAGCATTCAAATTTTGCCTCTTATGGAAACCCTGTTGAAAAATGTAAGCGCTGGAGATTTTCATATATTACAACAATGTGGTTCAGGCAACCAGAAAATTACTGTGGCAAAGAGACCTCAAAGTAATTCTGTTTGTAATAATTTTTTTCTTCCCCGATTTCTATTCATGCTAAGTTGTCTCAAAGAGTAGAAACTCTGCAGAGAAAGAATCATAACTGTTCATTTTCTAAAACACCTAAGACAGCTTTTTAGGGCATCATTTTGTAATGTCGTCTTCACAGTTTGGAAGCCTTGCTAACAGTCTTGGTCAGATATGGACTACTGAGAAACTAAGCAGTTTTTCTGATCTCTTTCATGCTATAAAATGTGTGCTCTGACAGAGCTTTCATAAGTCCATGGAAGCAAGATGGGGTGGGATTTTGTTTGTTTGGTTGGGTTTTTGTTGGTTTTGTTTGTTTGGAGTTTTTATTTTATTTAAAAGTAAGCAAAAAAAAAGGTCTATTTTTGTTACTGACCCATTTTATGCTTCATCACAAATCCTTCCTCGTGCTCTCTATGTCATAGCCATTTGTTCTCTGGTGTATTCTTCCTTCAGATTGACCCAGAAGACATAATCTAGCCATGAATGCTACACCTGCTTTATAAAATTCACTTAATGCTACTTGTGAAAATGGCTTACAGATACAAGGTATAAATTAGTATTGAAATGCTGCATTTTAATGTTATTCCATTGACACTTCTTAGCATTAAGCCTCTAGTTAAGAGGCAGATGCCCTGTAATTTGAGAGGATGAAGGGTAGATTTAAACCTAGCAAGTCCAAAAATCACAGGCACTGTAATTGCAAGTTACGTAGGTGCATAGCTGTGAGTGTCTCAATAATCCTAATTTGCATACAGGTAAATGGATTTTGTGCAGAAGTTCTGAAAATGTGACTAGTCAGAAAATTTGACAACTGAAGGCCCAGTTCACCAAAAGACCAATTTTCAAGTTCAACTTATATGCTGCAAATAGAATGAATCCATTCATACACTTAAATATCTTGCTCATTTGGAAAGAGTTTTCTGGGCTTGACTGAAAATTCACTGATAAATTATCTGTTGACGTCAGTCACAGTTGTCTCAGACCACAATCTTTTCGAAAACTGCAAAATTACATCATCAACACCTGCTATTTAGGTTAAGCTTACTAGATCTTATACCAACCAAAACTACCACTTAAATAATCTTAGTCATATTTTTTACAAACTTCCTAAGCCCTTTTATGTGTTTTAAAACCTGCGAGAGAGAGCATTAACCATGCAAGTGTTCATTTTTGACAGAGGCAGTGAAGCAGAGCTCATCACCTGTAGAAATGCAATCTTCTTTGGAAGTGGTAATCAGCACGACACTTTTAAAGCAGTATAATGTGTTTTGGCAGCACATAAATGAATAGCAATTGGAAACAATGATACCCTGTTTGATCTCTTGCCAAATGATTCAGTGTTGTGGCTTAAAAGTCATACAGGTGTTCTTTTTTTCTTGTTGTTGTTGTGGGAACAGGAGACACATCATATTATTAGTGGTCTTGAATTTTCGCAGCTTCATATGAAATGTTGTGTGTAGTTAAGAGATTATAACAAGACTACACCTTTATTAAAGGAAAACAAGATATTTGGGTCAGTTGGCTTATGGGGTAAAAGTTGACTTACTGGAAGAAAAATCTGATGTATTTCCAGAGCTTGGTTCAGAACTGAACAGTAAAAACTTAAAGCTGAGCCTTTATGGCTCAGCTAATTTATTTTGGAAATGTATGTATTATCAAATGAATTTATATGGGAAAATCTGGTGGGAACGACCAGATTTTAAACAGCTGAGAAATGCTATGAATTAATTCTGTCCTAAATAAAAGCAGGGGTCATGACAGGATAAAATAGACAAAACACTCGGGGCTGCAGCCTGCATAGCACCTCTGTGGCTAAACCAGCTTTCTGTATTAGCAATGCCCAGCATTTCAAATTGTCTGCAAAAGGTCTGCAGACAAAATGAGAGGGGTTTGGGTGTGTATGATGAGTTTCTTTCAGAGATGTTCAATGTCTATCTTTTCTGATGGATCTGTGAGCATTCCTACGTAGCACAGTGAGAACACCAAAAAAAACCCCCAAAATAATTAATTATTTTGTTGTTAACCCTTCTCTGGGAAATTAGAAATGCTAACTATTTATCCCACTGAAGTTAACAGGAGTTTTCCATTGATTTCAATGAGTCTGGGCTCCCAGTCTTCGTTCTCAACAGCACTTGTGTGTTCAAACTACAGAATGATCCACCCCTCTCTGCTTGATGATCATAATTTTATATCAAACAATATAATTATGCATCTATAAAATGCCTATCACTATAGCTTATATATGACACACTTTCCTACTCATAGCTTTAAAAGGTAGATGAGTGAAACAAATGTCTCCAGTCTAAAAGCATATTTCAGAATCTTAAACAGATAGAAAGCCTGATAAACTTTCCTTTTGTGGCCATTTAGTCTGTCTGTGATATAATTTCTTTAGTTTGGGATTTTAGATGCAAACCTACAGGACAGAAGGAGTTCTTTGTTTTGCTTTTTTAGTGTTTGTTACATTAGGCAATATAAAAAAATGGATGCAGGAGAGAGTCAAACAGTCGGTTCTGTGTTTCTTACAGGAAGACTAATAATAACCTTGGTTTATTTAGCTTATTATTAAAGTAAGATGAAGGAGAGGTTTAATCACAGTGTGTTACCATTCTCACTAAACAGCTCTTGGTGTGGAACTTGGCAGCATGGAGCAGAACAGTGAATGGTGGTTAAAAAACAAACTTTTGATTGAGAAAGAAGCAACACATTTTAACATAATAACCAAGTGAGCACTGAATTCCTTACTATTCCATTGCATTTGAATGCTTAAAACCCGAAGCCGTGGCAATGCAGTTCATCCTGTGTCATGGGTTTTAAAGCACAATAGCAGGCAAAAAATTAAATGGCTGTTTCATTTAGGTGGGGGTCGGCCTCTTCTCGCAGGCAACTAGCGACAGGACAAAATGGCATAGCCTCAAGCTGCTCAGGTTCAGGTTGGACATCAGGAGGCATTTTTTCCTGCAAAGGGTTGTTCCACATTGGAATGGGCTGCCCGGGGAGGTGGTGGAGTCACCAACCCTGGGACTGTTCAAGAAAGGACTGGACGTGGCATTCAGTGCCATGGTCTAGTTTGACAGGGTGGTGATTGCTCAGCGGTTGGACTCAGTGATATTGGATAAATGATTCTGTGATTCTGTTATGCACAACTTAGATGGTTTCATGGTCTTTGAGCTAAAAATCCAATCAGTGTTCCTGTGCTTGTGTTAAGTTTTAGTGACCTAGACTGTGCAGAGATGCTCCACGGGCAGCCTACACCTGGCTTGCACCTTCCTGCAGAGTGCCCTGCAGAAGTACTGAAAAGGCAGGATATTTACTGAGATACCCATTCCTAAACCTTTACACTAGTCTCAGTGTGCTGGTGGTAACAACTGTATCTGCCTGATCTGGTTGGCCTTGCTCAGACATCCTCTTCATCTTGCACCTTTGTTCTCCCCTCTCTTTCCCTCCCTTCACCTGCTGGGTCAGCTGCTCCCAAATCAATCAGCGAAGGAGACGTGCGAGTCGCTGCTTCAGCGCTCATCACTCATTTTCACTGCACAGGTTAGGGAGCAACTGTGTAGGAACCTGACTTCCAGCTGGGAGATGTTAGGCAGCGGCTCGTGGATAAATCTTCTTCAGCGGACACGGCTTCGGCTGAAAGAAGATTTGTGCATAAGCACCAAGTGTAAGCTGGGTGAAAATCACCATGGAAGTTAAAATGACTTGCTACTGCCTCTCCTAAAGCAAGTTAGTGACACTTCCCTTCTGTCCTCCTATATCTTGCAGTGACCTCTTGTAGACATTTTGTGCACTCACAAGTTTGTGAGCTGCAGCGTGGTACCATAAATAATGAGACACCTTTGTGAGTGCACAGCAATGTCAACACCCCTGTTTATGAATAAATATGCTCAGGGATCAACTGAGTGGAGAATACACACGTTTTGTGCTTCTGAAGACAGTAGCTCCCAAGAAAAAAATATTTGTCACCATTCTCAGGTAGCACAAAAGCTGTACTTCTTTTTTCCCTGTACTTCGGTTATTTTCACCTCAACTTTCCCAGCATACTTCCCAGAATGAAAATCCTTGATGATTCATCTCTCTGAATGCAAATTAATGTGAATGTAAATAGATGCAAAAATAAATTTGCATTATTTATATGAATGCTAATTTTTCCAGGTTACAGCTGTCACCTTTTAGATGGGTAAATTATTTAATTCCTCTCCTTGGCATTCTTTTTAAAGCTTGCCTTTTTGTACCTTGGAAAAGACTATTTCATATGATAGAATAAATTGTCTTTAAGAGCTTAGTTTTGTTTAAACTTACAGCCAGATTAGTAAATTCTAAATGTTTCTAATTCTAAACATATCAACTAAAATTTGCAACTGCAAATGATAAAAAAAAAAATGTTTCAGAAGAGATTTTTTTTAAAGAAGAGCTATTAGGAAACCATAGCTTGTACTTCCAGAAATCACGATCTAGGATACCACTTGTGTATCAGCTTTCCCAGATCTAAGTAGCATAAATATTAGCAAAATCAACTGCTAGTCACATGTGTGTTATTGCTTGAGTGAGGCAAGGAAAGACAGCCAGGAAGAGACATCAGCTTTTGAAAAATACATCTGTTTGCCAGTAAGTGAACCCAACTGATATCACATAGCTTTGTTTAACCAAACTTCAGCCATCTGCCTTCCAGAGTGCATTGTCCCTGGTGATGAAACTCCAGTACACTTGGATACAAACTGTGAATTTGCTCTTACTAGCTCAGTCGCTGTTCCCTTCTGAAGAATTTAGGGTGAAGGGCATTTCCTGTCCCTCAGCTCCAGCTGCTGTGAGGCACAGAAGGAGGGGGGGAACCTCTGAATGTGGCATTATTAGCGCCCTGGTGTTATCTGTGGCAATGGGGGTTGATGGTAGGACAGGCTGGAGCCACCACGGGCCACAGGACCAAGCTGGACTCTTATCCTATGAGAGAGAAGGGCAGCCACTGGTTTCCCAAGTCATTTTGAGTGGGAAGCTGATGTCTCCATGGACCCAAATCACCTGACTGGGAGTACTTTGAGGCAGCATGCCTGGCAAGTGGCTAAATTTTACTTCCTCACATAACAAGCTCTATTTTTTTTCCCTCCCTACTATACTACCTACTGAAAAAAGAACAGCACTTCTACTAAGTGTATTGGAAGGGTGGTAGAAAGGATTCAGAGAGGGAGAGATTTGCTGGGAGAGGTTTGGTCACAGTGTGGGGAAGTGACTCCCTGTTCTCTGCTGGAACTTGTAGAAGTGTGAGGAACAAAACAATTTGCTGGTTATAACAACTGAGAGGTGCAGTGGACTCTCTTGAGGGACAAGAAGCCTTGCAGGGGAGTCTGGGTAGGTTGGAGCATGAGGCAATGCTTAATGGGATGGGATTTAACAAGTTCAAATGCTGGATTCTTCACCTATAGTGGGATAACATCAGACACAAGTATAAATTAGGAGAGGGGTGACTGGAGATCAGCTCTGCAGAAAGGGATCTGGGGGTGCTGGGTGGTAAACTATATCCTGGGGTGCCTATGTAGCACTGAATAAAAGGAAATAGTGTATTTAATTTTTTTTTAAATTGTCTAATATGAAGTTACATTGAACTTTTGTTCCCTGTTACTCATCAGTCCCAGAGGCCAGATCCTGGACTAGATAGGCTTTCTTAGATAAGAATACAGAAAATCTTACATTATTTCCTGTTGGTTGACAAAGGACCTGGCTTGAAAATGCCCCAAGAATTCTTCCTTTTTTCCAGTTATTTTATCATAAAAATGATACTGCTCTGGGTGCAACCTGGGCCAGGTTCAGATTATTGCCTAGAGTATTCAGAAGTAAAAGGCAAAATATGATGGAAATATGGAAAATTATCCTTTTAAAACCTGCAAAGATGATTGTGAAATCTATGAAATGGAAAGAACTCAGTCTTTTACAGATTGTCACTGAGTGCACTGCTTTTGTGATGACCCATTTGGGGCATTTGCAAAAGAAGCATCCCCACAGTGATGGAATATATTTTATGGTACATGTACCTTATCAGGAAATCCTTTTGACTCATATGTGCTAAAATAAATGTGTGTGGTTGGCTAATCTCCCAGTTTTATATCATCACTGCTTCACTCTCAGTTTCCAATTTCTAGGCATAGAGCAGCCAGAGTTATGGTAACATCATGAACCGACAGAGTAATTGCAGTGAGGCCTGTGCCACCACTTTTAAGAGTGGAGGTTATTCTTGCACAGGCATTAGAAAAACATGTAAATACAGAGTCTAGGGAGACATTCTGCTCCGAAAAGGCAGCTTGGCAGCAACATGATTATAACTGAATGGAAACAAGGAGCTAAAACTGTAAATTCCAGGGTGTGACATTGTATGTCATTCCCTGTTTTCTTACACCGTGTCTGTGTTGTGTTGGTTTCTCTTTACCATCTGTAAGATACTAAGTTATTAAGATATAATTCCAAACTCTTATTGCCATTTCTATTTTCTTTCTTCTCCTTCAGAGAATTTTCTTCTTCTTTTCATAAGGGAAACAATCTAAAATCCATATAAACAGAGTATTTACATTGTTTATTTCCTGAAATCTCAAATTAAAATATATGCAATAACACAGAGAGAAGTCACACAAAAGCAAAACATTGATGTGATCCAGTAGCAGTATTTCTTGAGTACTTATCTGTATTTTTCAGTTCTAAGACACATAAATCAAAATTTCAACATAAAAAGCTAAAGGTGAGATCTTCCAATGTAGGGATTACAGTTTCATACAGAAGACAATTTTGAAGCAACTGAAATCCATGCATTCTAGCATAAATATGTAAACACCTTGAAATATATACATAGGTGGATTCTGGTTACATAAAAATGCCTAAACAGCAACATACCTAAAAACGCCAGTTTAGGTGAAAATAGGATCATGCTTTTATCATCCTGTCTGGATAGAGAAGGTTTTTTCTGCTTTCTACTGATCTCCCTCTAGTGGAATCCTGTAAGCCTGCATGACATGAAACTTCAATTTTATCTCCCCTATCTTTCATGTAACATAGCTTTACCACATGATGCATGTGCTACAAACATCTGTTTTCAGTAATCAAGCCAAATTCTGTCAGTTCCTTTAGGGAAAAGCAATGTATGTAGTAAACACAAAGGCTGGAATTACAAAGCCTTGAAGCAGGCCCATTAGAGAACAGCTCAGAATGTAATTTGTTTGCTTGCTAAATCCATTCCTTATGGATTGCAATTTTTTTTTTTTTTAATATATTGGATTAATATATGGGCTAAATTCTTCCTGGATATGACAACAGTGGAGAAGGAAAAGGGAAAAATAGGGAAACAGGTGCTTACAGAGAGTTCTTTATCCCTCATCCTTACTGGGTGAGCAAACTCCCAAGGGGGCAGGAAGTAAAGTGTGGCCTCACCTCCCCTAATCTCCACACCAGCCTGCACTCCGTGTTTGGAATGCAGAAGGAGTACATTGCACCCCATAAATCAATGTCATGCCAAATATGCTCCTTCCCTCACACCCATGTTTTGTGCCCTCAGACAAGTGGAGTTCTCTGAAGCAGAATCTCCTCCAGCTCCTGCTGCAGGGTGCTGTCACTCAGCTGCCCCAGGCTTTCCTTGGATGGCAGGGAATGGGATGGTGAAAGCATACACTGGTGATTCACATATGTAAATAACAAAGTTGCTTCTGCTCATGTCACACAGGACAGCGATAGAGAAGCAAATCTGTGTTACAGATACTGTGGATAAATAGATAAAAGGCAGTAATAAACACACACGTGCATTCATTCACTTATGTACACCCTCAAATGCGAATTGCCAATCATTGTAAAGAAGACAAAGTGGTTGCAAGATAACAGAAGGTTATTCTTCTGATATCAACAGCATTAATCATATATTTCACTGTGAAGTTACCATTAAAACATAACTTTGATTAATGATAGTGTCAGTGTATTTAATCAAGTGCAAGCAACACAGCACTGGTTGGCTGGGATTATTTCTCCCCTTGACCTAACCTAGTTGAGGAGGAATGTGAGTGATATTAAGGCCTTTCCATTGGTGCAAGGCGATTCCAAGGCCCATCTTTGCCCAGGTGACTTCTCAGAGCTCAAGAGGGAAAAAGAGAAGCAAGACTGAAGTTTGAACCCACATCAAATGTTACAGTGATTAAGTATAGGCAAGGAAATCATATCCCTGGATCCCAACTAAAAGCAATGTCTTCTTGTCCTAACCCTGCACTTGCATATACTGAGGAACCATTACAAAGACTTGCCAGTTATTGCAGACAAAGATTAGGGGATGCTTTCAGGTGCAAAAAAAGTTTTATGTGATCAATCTGAACATATATTGTCCCCCTGTACTCGGCACTGGTGAGGTCACACCTTGAATCTCATGTTCAGTTTTGGGCTCCTCGCTGCAAGAAGGACACTGAGGTGCTGGAGCCTGTCCAGAGGAGGGCAATGGAGCTGATGAAGAGTCTGGAGCACAAGTCTGATGAGGAGCAGCCGAGGGAACTGGGGGTGTTTAGCCTGGAGAAAAGGAGATTCAGGTGTGACCTTATCACTCTCTACAACTCCCTGAAAGGAGGTTGTAGCGAGGTGGGATCTGTCTCTTCTCCCAGGTAACAAGTGACAGGACACGAGGGAATGGCTTCAAGTTGTGCCAGGGGAAGTTTACATTGGACACTAGGAAAATTTTCTTCACCGAAAGATGACCAGGCATTGGAACAGGGTGCCCAGGGAAGTGGTGGAATAGCCATGCCTGGAAGTGTTCAGAAAAACGTCTGAATGTGACACTTGAGGGCGTGTTTTAGTGGTGAGCATGGTGATTTTGGGTTAACAGTTGGACTCAAGGATCTTGGAGGTCTTTTCCAATCTAAACAATTCCATGATTCTGAAAGACAGCCTCCTGGTACACAGTGCCCTGTTAGATCTGTGTAGCTGGACTGCAGCTCTGGCTTTGGCAGGGGTTTGAGCTCTTTTCCACAGTTGCCTGTTTTGTCAAAGCAATGGAGCCTGACAGTTCTTGGAGGATGTGTTACTACCAGCTCCATGTAAACCCTCATGAACTGACTCCAGCAGTGGAACAAAACCAAATGGAATGGCTTTGCAAGTGAAAAAGTTTAGACTCCAAGTAGCACAAGCTCACAAAGGGATAGTAGAAAAGGGAGAAGAAAGATCAGGAATATGGGAAGAAGGAAAAAAAGATGGAGAAGGACAGGTCAACTGCAGCACATATTGCTGCTTGTAAAGGAAATGGAAATGAAAATCATGCACAGATTTATTTGAAAGGAGGGGGAGAGGTCTTTACTTAAAGAGCTGGCAAACCATTGCAGTAGCTCCAAATCCACTTTTCCTTCCACCATACTCTATTTGATCTTGATGATTTATTGACTTTTGTGCGCTCCCAGAAGTTGTTTTTTTGGCAATTGCAATTGGAAATGTTCTAGAGAGTTGTGGGCATGGCATTATGTCAGTGAGCAGGAAGGAACTGGAAGTATTTTACCTGTCTGTGGCAAAGATAACTAAAATGACTCCAAGGGTAGTTTGCCAGAATATTTTGACTGCACCTTTAAACTGGGCAGCTTGCAGTGTTCTCTGTGCCAAATAAATATTCTCCTGGTTTCTTTTTAGACAGGTTTTGAATCATGGTGAACCCCCCAAAAAAGTCTCTAATAAGTGCTATTTTTTCCACTCACCACTAACACAAAAATGCCGAAGAGACTGAAAGCAGGGGGATGGGAAGGGAGGAGGGATGAGCGAGGAGGAGTTCCATTGTGCTGAGACCAATTATAGAGGTCTCAGCCCAAAAAAAGACTCTTTCAGAAAGTCACAAACAAATGAAAACAGAAGACTGTGATAAATCGTGGCACAGCTTTGACGGCCATGTATCTCTTGTTCCCCTAAAAGCTGTAATAATACACAGATTGTAAGGGGGCATATCCCTCTGCTAACTGTCAGTTCAATCAGTATTTGAATACTTTGCATCTTCACTCTTAAACTGTTTTACTACTAATGAATTATAGGGGTTTTTATGACACAAAAAAAAATCTGAAAAAAAAGATACCACTTTAAAAAATGTATTCATCTTTCTGATACCCTAATATAGTATTGAGAAAACATTCTTACAGCTTAGTGTTGGAAACATAATATGAAGTGGAAATAGGGCTTGTTGTCTTTAATATGAATTCATCCACCTTCTGAAATCTTACCAGCCTCCTACCACATTCTGTTTGTTCCCTTGTGTTTTGCTGTATATTCGTACATCTTTCTGAGCATTACATCTCTTTTGCCCCCTTAAACATGTTTGTTCAATGTATTTCACGTATCATATCCTTCCTGAGTGGGTTTTCAGAAACCACCACATTGAAAACTCTGTGGAACCTCCAGCTTTTCAAGCACAAGAGGGAAAATAAACAGCTGATAATCATTAGGAAGTGGGAACCGAAGGCATATATGACATAAGTGTGTAAGCTAGCTTTCATTAAAAAAATGTTTAAATGGTAACTGGAGTGGATAAATCTGTCCTGCAGATTATTTGGTGATACCTATCAGAGACAATCACAACATACAAGTTACAATGTGGTGTTTTCTTGACTGTATCTCAAGGCAATTTGGAAGACAGATTATGTCACCACTCCGTTTCTGGTTGCCATTATTCATGTTTTTATTGAATTCCATCTATTTCTGTTCTCATCATTGTTCAAAAATACTGGATTGTGCCACCACAGTTGGGAATCAGTAAGGAGGAGCAAGCCAGTTCTAAAAAAGGAAAGCTTTTTGCTTTCACAAAAAAAGCTTTGTTAATTAGTCCTACACAAGGAGGGAAATGACAAAACTCCATACTTTTCCATTTAAATGTTTGTAAAAGTGATTTTGTTTAAATTTCACTGAGTGTAGCAGGAAATGTTAAAGCTGAAAGAGACCAGACAGAATATACTAATGTCCTTTGGGGTGGGAGTGAAAGAGGCAAAGGGCCTGAGGATTATATTTTCTTTATTTATACTCTTGCCATAGAAATCTGTGAATGTTTAAAGCTTGTAAAAGAAGTATTGATTTGACAGCCCTGAAGACAGAACTCTACTCTTTTAGAGTTAGAGACAGCACAACACAAGCAGTCACAGTATCAAACCCCTGTTCACTGCTGATCTGGGAACAAAAGGAACAATTAGAGAGCCAGGCCAACACCTACACAAGAATGCCCTTTGCATACCTTCGGCTCACTATCTCAGAGCACCCTCACACCAGGATACATCTCACCTAACTTTTGGTATTTAATTTGAGGCAAACTATTTACTTACTCTATGGGGGTAATAGCCAAAAAGAGATCCTTCTAGAGCATAAGTGAAATTTCAAATGTGCTCTTCACTGACAATAGAAAAACCTGCAGGACTCTTACACTCCTAACTTGGATTCTTCAGTTGCATGCCCAAAATTTGGTGGATGAATCTAGATCTTAGCATATCCATACAAGGAACTGGTGTTGAGTAGCACTCACATGCTAGTTCACAGTGCATTCATTTCCTCATATAGACAAGATATAGCTCAGAAATGGGACTGCTGTTCATTAGGATAAATTAGGATAAATTAGTAAGATTCTGCTGCAGCTATACAAGATAATTTCTGGAAACTGTATTACTCCATTACCAAATAACTCATTCTCTGTGCACAAAAATAATGCCCAAAGTACAAGACCTTAGCCTTTTTCTATAGAAGTAGAGTTGAGTTTGTATTTGACTAGTCCTAAGAATGTTATTTATTTATTAGTGGAAATAATAATACTTATTTTGGCAACCAATATTGATCTAATAAAACACAGATGTGTGAATGTAGCTATATTTGCATTCATGCAGGTATCTGCAATTTATAGTCACTTAGGGGCTCCCAATATCCACAGAGAGCCACAGGCATTGGCTCCATGCTCAGCAAAGCCATGGAAGCTTTTCCATTTGGACTTCAGCTTCAGAGAGGGAAATGTGGATGTAGCTTTCATATAATTAATTTCCCTTTCACTGCCTCTTCACTTTTTTGCCTGTTTCATGAGAATCCAGACTCAGTCTCTTGTGGCCAACTAACTTTTCTTTTTAGGTCAGAAATCCAACTGCTAATATAAAGATTAATTTTCACTGGCAAAGCCTGGAAAATAGATTTTGCCTAAGGCCTTTGCTCCAAAGCGGTCTCTCCTCCACAAGGTAGTCAAACATTATGGCACGTATCAATCTACCAACTTAACGTTCTGTCAGCCAAGAAACATGACCTTACTCCAGCCACATTCATCCTCCTTTCATGAAATACTCACTTTTGCTCCACCCCAGGGCCTGTGAGGGCAGGTGACATAAAACCTGCCTTTAGAAGCGTCATGCCACTGATGATTTCTGTACCTATCACATCTCTTAGTGTTCATTTGCTCCAGATAGAGATAAGCCTAACCCAGTGCTGTGGAAGCACTTCAAAGCAAAGCAAACTTTCCCAGGTTTGTAGTTCTTCGGGACTCTTTATCCCACGTGGAAGCCAAACAATAGGTATTTCCCACCTTTCTGCGGGTTCATCCTCCAGCTCTTGCATGGATTTGATAACCTACACTTGCCTGCAAACTTTTGGAATGAATGTCATGGTTTTCATTAGCAGTTTATTGCATTAGAACATGTTTGCATGTTTCCTCTTGTCTTCAAAAGCCAACATACTCTGTTTTGCTTTGTTCTGTTTTGTTTTGTTTGTGGTTGTGACTAATTAAATGCTGGCATCATTCACACTACTGCTATCAGGGCTAAGTGTTTTGGAGTCATCCATGAGAGTCAGGAACATTCTGTAAGAACAGGTTTGGTTCAAGATAACATTAGGAAAAAGTAAATGAGAGCAACTGGCTTGTGCTTGACTTGGGACCACAATTTCTAGGGAAAATCTGGTCTGTTAGGCTGCATAAACTGCAGCCTAATAACTGCATAAAGAAATCTTTGAATATTGACCCTGTAGAACTTGGTTTAATTCCCTAGAAATTCTTGAGCAAAAAAAGCCAGGACTGACTTAGTGCGTTTGTATGAAATTTTGGTCCTCAGCAAATGTTTGTTGCCAAACAAAACTCCATTGCCTGTAAAATCCCGTGCATAGTTTATCTTTTTGCTGAATACCTGAATCTGTATCCCATGGTTCTAGTATAAATTAGAAGGAAAGTTTTTACAGCTTTTTAATAATGATTTTTTTTCTTCTTAAACCACATTATTTAATTGACTCCATTGACCAGCTTGGGCCATTAAGTGCGAAGTGTGCAACAATTTACTAAAATAGGTCATGAATCTGGCTCATGACATACAGGTGTAAAGCTGGTGCCTCAGCGTGAGTTCTCACCTTGCTGGCTAATCTCAGGAGGCATCAGGATATGTTAAAGCAGGTTTGCTTCACAGCAGAGCTTTCCACATAAAAAGTTAGTGCTGTATAAATGCTCCTAGATAGAGAAAGCCCCAAAGTACTAAAAGTAAAGTTAATTTAATGCTTCCAGATTAACTACCACATGCATTTCTTGTGGACTCAATCTGGTCAGCCTGTTTTTGATTTGGCTCTATGGGCAAGTTTCTCTGATTTCTCAAGGGACCCTAAAGTATATTCATTCACAGGGACAACAGCAAGCTGGTGAGCTTTGAAACGTGCAGCTGGGTTTGGGCTTGCATGTGCAAGAATCCATTGCTTACAGTCCATTTATTATTTGATATGAAGTACTAATATGCATACAAAGAACAACTGTGCTTCTTTGTCCCGTGCTCCTGCTGCAAAAAGCAGCTAACTGCAGCTTTTGAACATGTCCTTTGCCCTGAGTATCTCATTAACACTCCAACCTTAGTTGCACTGTATCTGTTTAATTTTTAATGCAAAAATTCAGAGTGAAGTAGAAAGGAAAAGGAAAGCGGAGAAGGATTAAAAGGAAACAAAAGGATATGTAGAGACCAATATGGATATGTGCACATGCAGATTTTATATGGTGTCTAGATACCTAGAGGGAAGGAGATAACAGTCAAACACAAATGTTCATGCAGCCTGTTGTGAGAGCAGTGACAAGTGCAGTCAATAGATTGATGCAGACAGAAACATTCACAAAGCCGAAAGTGAAAATGCTTTATACCTTTTTATATCTACATATAAGCAATGTGGTATGTAACTAATAAAGGAAGCATTTTTGGTTGGACATTGGAAAGCCACTGAGTTGGTATGTTTACATGTAGGACTCCTTTAATTCCCTCAATTCATTCATTCCTCTAAGAGGTGTCTCTGATACTGTTGTATTGTTTTAGGGTTTATGTCTTTCTGCTTGCACTGGTGCATCCAGTTTTATATATGGCATAATTTTTACTGTTTTTTTCTCAGTCATAGCACAGTTTCATCTGTAATATATAATAAACAGCCAAAGGTCCAAATTACATACAATAAAACATTAATATTTTCTAAAAATGCAAATACTGGAACATGTCTGAAGTAAATATTATTCTTTTATTCTACGCACATTCCAGGAATTTCACTGACTCCAGGAGTTTATCCTTTAATGTTAAAATATATGTCAGTGGTTTTGCTTTGCATATGCTACTCATCCTTAGACAAATCAATAATAATTTTAATTTTTTTCCTTTTTGTATGAGTCAGTACATATGCACTGTGTATCTGCACCTTATAGTAAGAAGGGGGAAAAAAGCTCTGAAAGCCCCACAGTTCATTAAAGATGCATCAGGCTTTATTATCATTCAAAAAAGAGGGAAAGAAAAAGAAAAATGGGTGAAGAGGCCATCCTGTGCAGGGTGATAGAAGCTAGGCTCATATAAAACAAGCCAAAGAATTAGTTCCTTCAGCAAGGAATGACACGAAACTCTAGCCATGGTAGCTGTAAAAACAGTTAAAGGTCTTCTTTGTGCTCATTAGCACCACTGTGCTGGTATTCTGTGTTGGCAGCTTTTGGTTCTGCTGAGGCAATCCTAAAGAAAGTTGTTACCAGCCTATATTCTACAGTTCACAGGCTCTCAAAAAGGACACATTAAAACAGCTAGAATCCCCAGGGCAAGTGGGGAGATTAAGTAGCCCTCTCCCTCGACAGAAGCCCCTGCAGACAAAGCTTGGCATTGTGCATTCAGCACACTATCTCTTTCCAGGACTGAACTTTACCATTGTCCTCCCGGCTCCGAGTTTACAAAGTGTTTGGGGGACTTTGGGTAACGGTTCACTGGCATCACCATTGACAGCCCCCTGAGTGTGGGAACTGCTGTAAAGGACGTGATGCCCCCAAAATCGCTGGCCTATTCTACTGGTCCTTAAGCAGAAGCCAGTGGCAGTGTTTTAGGGTGGGTGGGTGTGTGTGTGTGGTGGGGGAGGTTACTCGGAGTTTTCTTGGAGTCTCATCTTTCACAAGAATATAAATTCAGGCAGGCCAAGCAAACATGGATTATTTGTTTCCTAAAGGGTCAGGCCTTTTCAGAAGTTTTAGCTGTTGCACTGTGCTACAGAAACTACCATTGAGAAGGCCACAAGGCGCCATGGAATACTCACAGAGTTTTGGGGAGATGCTAAAAACAAACTGGGGGAGGGAGGGTTGGTTACAGCAGCCATGAGAGGGATTTATTATCTACCCTTTTTATTTCTGTTTGCTTCTACTCTGAAATTTTTTTAAATTTCTCATTAGTTACTTTGAATAAAGAATAATTAGCAATTTTATCTGATGCTAAGGCCCATTCCTTTTGATATGGTTATTTTTTTGACCGAAGACTTAAAGACAAAGTGGTATGAGAGAAGCAAACTTCCCAGAAAGACCAAATTTGAAAAGAATACTTCAACCAAATCTTGTATTTCATTTTCACCTTCTTTAATATGACAAACAGGCTTAACAGAATTTTTTTCCAGACTCCAAAAATGTCAGCATTGATGTCTGGAAAATGAAAGAGGCTCATTCTGGGTAAAAGCATGTTTAGATGCAGGGTAAGTTGTGGCGAGGGGCACGAGTTTTACCCTTCCCACAGCTGCATTCCTCTTTGCTCCCCAGCCAATCTGAGAAGCTCCACCAGCAGCTGAGGGTACAGAAATGTGAGTCAAGATAGTGAAATGCAGAAGGGGCAGAGAGTGATTCCTGGGCGGAGAAGTTCTGATGGAGCAAGGGGGAGTGGACATTCGCTTAAGGTTCTCTGAGGGAGGCAGAAAACTAAAGGAGATGGTAAAAGACAGTTTGGAAGTGTAGGGAGCTGGAAGCCAGCGTTAAAAGCCCAAGGTGTGAGATGTCCTGCTCTTCAGGTGCCCACATGTTCATATCTGTGCCCTAGTAGTATTAGGTCTAAACTGGAGACAAACTGTGGTTCTGCATGGTTTGTGTTTAGAGTATGGTGGATGGAAAAAGACTGTGTCTTGACAGGGACATGGATTTTTGACTGTGAAAAACACTGTGATCACAGTCTCATTAAATGAGATTCATATTTATGACTGAGAAAGGGAGGGGGAAAAAGGAAAGCGCAATAAGATTTTAAATACTCAGTGACTACGAAAACAGATTATGAGATCTCATATTTTACTTTGATAACTGATTCTTTGAGATGAAAGAAAAGCAGAAATTCTATATACCTGGACCTGGGTATATATTCTTTCTATCCTATGTAAATAGAAATTAAAGTATACTGTAGAAGACTGAAACTAGTATAAGATTGAGTAAGAACTCAAAGGGTGATGCTGAAAGAACTATAGAAATTTTGAAGCTGAAGTAGAGTAACAGTGGAATCTTGCAAATATTTGCCTTTGCTATGTCCTAGATTGCTAGTTTTCCTGACCACCCTTTTATGAGGATATGATGAATGGTAAGATTTGGGGATATCATAAATACAGAAGGATATAGGAATATCCATTAAGGAAAGCTGTATTGACCACAGGGACTACCAAACCTGAAGTGCAACTGAGTATGTGAAGAACAAGGTTATAAACTTGGGGACTTAGATTATCTATCACAAATTTCAGGATTCAGGATTGTGAAATGATAAAGGAAAAACACCTGAGTGCACAGATCAATCTCAAAATGACAACTGGTAAACAGTGATGCAGAAACAAAGTGGAGGGGGGAAGTCTTGCTCCCAAAAGCATTCATCAGGGAAAGAGAAGGTAATGACCAAACATAAAGGTGATGTTGGCACAATGCTAAGAAGGCATAAAGTGGCTATAAATACACTAATAAATTTGAAAAAGGCATCTCTGCATCAGAGGAGTAAAATTCTGGCACAGCTTTCCTGCAGGGATAGCTGGTGCAAAATCAAACTCTTTTTGCAGGAAGATTAATGTGTGAAATAAAAGTAACTGTTTAGGAAAACAATTTTGAGAGAAAAAAATCAGCTAAAAAGAGAAAATAAAACATAAAGTGATTTAATAAGAATGGAATTGAATGAGACATTTAAATTTTCCTTTTTTAAATGCTTTTCATAGAACTCATTTCATACTTAAGTAGTAAAGACAAAATCAGAGAATGTCCTATTCAGCCACCAGATACCTCAGGATTCGTAAATTTTTGTTAATTATGATCCTGAACAGGACAAAACATAGACTTGCAAAGTTCCTTCTGAATCCATGAGTACAATTTCCACGTACCTCCAGCAGTTCTGCTCAAAGCAGCAGGTTTGTGGATGGCCATTCTGCCAGAAGCAGTTAGAGTAGGGGGACTACTCTCTGGCCTCAATCCAGCTTGCCACAGGTTCCCACATGAATAGATGCTGTGGTATTTGGGAAAAAAAAAAAAGTAGTACATGGCTATTAAAAGCAGGCAATGCACTGGAGAGCACTAGCAGACTGTCTGCTCTGGGCGAGAGCTGCCTCAAAGCAGCCATTTTAAGGCAGGTGGTGTTATTGTGGACACAAGGAAAACCACTGAGTGAATGCTTGCTGTAGTATATTCTGAATCAAAGGCTCTGTTATAAGGCTCTCCAGGGATCTAGCCATTATATTCATGATCTTAGCGAATTTTTAGTCTGTAAGTCCTGTGTAAACTCAGAGATGCAGGACAATAATAGGAACTCTGTAATTTACCAGTAAACTATTCTTCAGAAGTTATTGTTTATTAGTATTAACAAATCAGTGGTGTGAAAATTAACCTGGTCGTCTTCTGTAGTTACTTTGTCTTCTTTTAGACGTGTTCCTGTGAAAGTATATTTATTTAAAGGCTCATAAGTAAAAGCTTAAACTGCTATTAGTTAAAAAATATGTCACCTCTGATCTTGAAACTAATTGGTTTATATGGACTCTGTTCAATTTGCATAATATCCTCTGCGTGATTTCTTCAGTCTTCTTTCATTTTAAAGGGAAAAAAGTCTTTATTTCAGTACTGAATGAGGAGTTTTTAAAAAATAAGCCTTCCAGTCATTATAGGTTAGGTGTAAAGCTTCATCTTGTAATAAATGGGTGTGTTTCTGTCACGTATGTTGAGATGTGGAATTCAGGGGCTGAAAATGTTATTCATAAGCATGGATCCTTGTTAAGTAAGCATTACCTTTGCTTTACCCCTTCCACACTGGGAATGTACAGCAAAATGTACGTTCTAGTGAGTCCTTACTTCCTCGTGGCAATTACTGGAGAAAACCTGACTGGAGAGCCTGTTTTATCCCCCACTAACTCCCTGGCTGGGTTTCCCCACGCCAGGTGAGAGGAAATCTCAGCTCCCTCCTTACAGCTGCCTAAACCTTTCATATGCGGCATCTAAGAAAATAACTCTGACCAAACTCTAGCAAAATGAGCCATTTGTTGCATTTCCACTATTCCTCAGTAGCCTGCAGCTAAATGAAGTTCTTTTAAGTAATCAATAATTTCAGAGCTGGTTTTGGCTAGGAGTAGGACTTAAAAATTCTGCTTAGCAGTGGCACTTGTCATTTAAAGTACCTTTAGAAGAACTAATACTCTAAAACCTGAGGTTTAGGAAGAAAAATGCCCAGAGCCCCAAATCCTCTGCTGCTTTTTATCACTTTAGAGTGTACTGACATGTTCTGGCACAAATAAAAGGCCATATATTTTCTTTCAAGGACTCACCACAAAATGGTGGTGCAAACAAACGAGGGAGTGTAATTCTGTTCCACATGGGAGTGGAGAAGAAAATAGAAGAAAAATTTTACAGGAAAATAGAGTGACGAAAGTGACATTGCTTGTTAGCCAACTGAAACTTTGAGTTTAGCTCTGTTCTTAATATCAGCCACTATTAAGTCGGTGAAGACCACAGTGCATATACCCAAGAAATAAGAGGCTGAGAGTTGTGGAACAGCTCTCCTGTGTCTTGTTAGCTCAGATGTGAAATATTGCTCTTGTTCACTGTTGGAATAAAAGCCACCTGACCTATTGTCATGCAGTCCTAACATGAATGCGCACTGGTTTACCTGAACGAATAAAACATGTATTAAACATGTAGTTATGTAAGTGGACTACTAGGCTTGTATGCAAATCACAATTCAATTTTGTATATGTAGGTGATGATGTAAAATTGGATTGGAATTTAGGAAGGTAAACTTTAATCTCTTAGGGCTAATCCCAGAGTTTAAACAATCCTTTTATTACTATCCAATACAATGTATTAAGAAATTTTGCAAAATTCTTTCTATTTATACAATTTACCTGCTTCAGTGAGATTGTTAGAAAAGCAGATTAAGAAACTTGAGAAAAGTATTAATTGAGGAGTAATACCACTGTAATTTTGTAATATGAATAGAAAGCGTAAACGATCAGTGTACCAGAAGAAGCAAAAATGGCAGATTCCTCCTTTAGTTTCACCTCCTGTTAGGCGGAGGGGAAAATGTAAATTTATGCTACAGGCACTGCAAAGAAAGTGCTCACCCACACAGCTCTGCCTCAAGGATAAGTCTTTGAAAGGGCTTGGTTAAAAATGGCCAATATGCCATGAATTTGGAATTAGCTTATGTTGACATCACCTGAAATCAGCACACTTAAAGTGAAAAGATGATGCAGGAATACAACCAAACAGAAATTGGATGGACATACAGAAAATTACACATGCTTTGAATGTCTGGTGTTGGCTAATAGGTGAGCAGTATGTCTCAGAATCCAGGGCCCTGTGGCAAGTTCTGATTTCAGGACAGTCTTTAGAAATGTTCTGCAGTTTGGTATAAAGACAGTTCAGTTTGCCAAGTCTCATGTAATCTGACCAGCATGTTGAAATTCAACAAAGCAGCAGCAAAATCTCAGCATAAGGAAACTGAGAGTGAATAAATTAAATGCTCGTTTTATTCATGCATCGCCTCATGTTGCAGGCTGATTAGAAGTTAGGTTTGGCACTGATCTCTGGGGTTTTCTCTCCTGGAAAAGCGACAGTGAAATCCAAATTTCTTGATTTTTTTTCTTTTGCTTTTGTAGAACAGAATTCACATGACATGATAATTAATAATCCCAAAGTAGTATTGCATAAGATAACAACTGAAAAGTAGCTCCATGACAGATTTGTCACTGCGCTAGAACACATGCATGATGCTGCGATAAACACTGGAGAAAGCACTTGTTAAAACAGCCCTTATCCCTAAGGAATTTAGAGCCTGGGAGATAGGGAGAGATAAGATAAAATGCACCTGGTAACCAAGATGTAATGCTATTTACATTTTTCTTTTCTGTTTGCTTTCTTTTCCCAATGTTTCACCCTCTGTTTTATAATGAGGTGCTGGATTGGTTGATGTGACATTTGTGAGTCTCTACGAAGAATTTGATTGAAGAAGACTGGTGGCTGGCACTGGGTTTGGGAAATCATCTTTCACAAGACAGGCAGCAGAGAGGAAAGTATAAAGATAGTGATGATTGGAGACGATTTTTAAGGCTCAGTCCCTGTCAAACACTGAGCATTTTGACTCCTGTCAAAGAGAATGAGAAGGGGAGTATTACTTAGAAAAGCATAGGAACTCCTGTACATTCAGTAGATGATTTTTTTTTTCCTATTCAGATATTTAATGCATAACCCAGTCCTCCTCTCGCAGTGCAGTCTTTTGATGAACAGCAAGTAACTGTCATAACACTGGAATAAGAACTCAAGTGCTGCTGCTGCTAAAGATTTTCATTTACCTTGATAGCATCCAGATATGAGGCCTTGTTTAAGTTCCCAAGTGTCATTAGGTTTCTCAGGCTTAATGCTATGCTACTAGACTTACTGAAGCTATTCTAATCCTTTCCACTTCTCATTATACAGCATTGCTGTCACTTTTTCTCAGCTTCTGCATCTGCCTGTTCCCTGGTTTCCTTCAATGTATTCCACCTGAACTGTCTTCAGTATTACTTCTCCCATTTCCCCTTCCTCGCTTTTCCCCTTATCTCCTTCTGGTAGCATAATATCATCATGTGAAATTCATGGCCAAGTTTTCTGATTCCTTTTTCCCTCTTCTACTCCCTTCTCTCAGTAAGCGCTTTGTAGGGCCACAGCTTGCAACATTAGCCGAGCCAGGCCGTATCTTTTCCAGTGTGTACTTTGCCACTTGCAAAGGTTTTTAGTATCTCAGCTGGGTTATCTTTCTATGCTGCCATTAATTTTGTCGGTGATACTTAAAATGACAGGATTGCAGCTCAGTGAAAGTGCCTCACCTGAACCTCTGTGTTTTGAGTCAAACAAGGTTTGATTTTTGTCATCTGAATCAATTTGATTCCTGTTGTTCTCTCTCAGTTTGAAACTGTCTTTCCCAATGAAAAATGATAACCCTATCTTTGGTTCTTCTGCCTCTCCTGCTAACAGCCTACTCCCATAAGAAACTGGAATGAGCAGAAATATATAGCACAGGCTAAAATCTCACAATAAATGCCTAAGAGTTGTAATATGTGAGTATACAGTGACAGTCAAGCGGATGAGACTCTGATACCCATCTCAAAAATATTTACTGTACAGTTCAAGTGTAAGTCTGCACAGACAAATAATAACATGCTTTTAGGCTTGGTTACTGCAGCACAGTAGGTGGCAATGATTATGAAACAATTCAATTTAATGAGTGTTATTCAGACGTGCTGTAGCTGTAAAGTAGAATATTTATGATAGTTTTGAAAAGGTGTAATATCTATTACCAGTCTAAAACCTCCTAAACATGCCCTCAAACATGATTAGCAGTAATTTATCTGAACAGAACATGAACAGATAAGCACCTCAGTTGACATACTTATACTCCCAGCAAAAAGAATTTGATTAATATAAAGCACCTGTACTGCTTAAATAATTTTCAAGATGGCAACTGTTTTCTTATGAGATTAAATCTATGTAATATCAGTATATTATCTCTAGCCTGTGTGTCTAATAATCTCAAAAAAAAGAGTACAAAGGACAAGATTTGAAAGAAGAAACGGAAAGACAGCAACACACATGTTTTCACAACAGCACTTTCACCATTTATCTAAAGAGCTTTGGAAGAATTTACCCGTGGCTTTGAAACCAAGCAGTAATGATTAAACACTTGCTTGGGTGTTAATACTCAAGAGAGATGTGAAAACAGATTAAAGCAAGAAGCAACTCTTTTATCATCATCATCAACTTCACATATACTGTACAGAACATGGCAGACCACAGGAAACTTTACTGGTTTCCATAGCCTGAATAACCAGATTTATTTATTCTTTGCTCTTCCTTTCTTCCTTCCTTTCTTCTTTCCTTTCTTCCTTCCTTTCTTCCTTCCTTTCCTCCTTTCTTTTGCCTGCTTAGTGTCTAACATATAGCATGTTTGGAGAAAAAGACTTGATTTTGGTGCTGATATTTTACATATATCCACAACAATTTCTCTGCCATCTTCACACATTTCAAAGGAAAATGCATCTTCCAAATGGGCAAGAGAAAAAGAACACATTGCCTGTGATTAATAATCTCCTGCAATTCCAGGGTCATGGAAACAAAAAGTCATCCTAGATATTTTGACTAGAAGAATGAATAGTACCCTCATGTGCCCTATTTGTTTTATTAGACTTTTCATGCACATTTTGCTCATTGACAGTACAATTTCTATAAGCCAAAAAGTGATGCAGGTTTATAGGAAAACATGAAAAGATTTTTCCTGTTGATAGACTGTAATGACATTCAACATCAAGGAGCCAGCTGCCTTAAAGCAAGTTTAATTAAGCATTTTTTTCAAAGAGAAATGAAGGGGGAGTGGAGACCTCTAACACAGACATTAGGACAAGATCTTAATTGCACGTAGACCTCATTATGGTTTCCTTCTGAAATACAAGAATGGGCAAAAGACAAAGGGGACAAAGAGAGAAGTATAAACACTGTGTAAGACTCAATACAAGTCCTTTACTATGGCTTGAGTAATTTCCTCTCATACTGCAAAACTGATGGCCAGGAAAATAAAGTTGTGTTCGTGTGTTTGTCCTTGCCTAATAGTAGGAGAATTTTAATGGTGTTACAGGAAACTTCAAAGCAATTAGTCTATCCCTTTCTAATAGACACTTCAGTTTCTAATTAATTTGTGTGTGCAAACAACTGGTTTAGAATTTTCTGTGAAAATAATCAAGGAAGTTGCTTGATTTAATCAGATGACCCATAATTCAGCCAAACCACTCAAGTTCAGAGCTCTTAGTTAAAAGTTTCACTGCTTCTTCACAGACTTTGTCTGCAGCAAAGACTGCTAACTCAAAGCCCTGTGCTCAGTAAATCTAAAACTGATATTGAAAGTGTCTTTGTGTGAAAACTGTTTCTGAGCAGATCAAGGTCCTTCACTCAAGTATTACATGCAAAGACTGGATTTTTCTTGCCTAATTTCAGGTACATTAAATGTCATTTGGCCAAGTCTAAATCAGTTTTGCAGTAGGAGGGCAGAAACAGGCACTTCCAAGAAGATAATTCATCAGTCTAAGATAGATGTTAAAATCATCCATTAAAGAGCCTCCAGAGTAGCCCATTTCTTGTACTGGCTGTAGATGGAATCAGAACTCATTTTTAGACAGCTGACCTCTGAAACCCTATTCCAAATCATGGAATTCTATAATTCAGAAAAGAAAATGCTCTATGAATTTCCAAATTGGTTTGAAGAAAAACTTTTGAAAAATATATGATTAAAAAAGAAAAAAACCCCAAACTTGGAATTTACTAATGGAGGTAATCACTGATATTTATGCCCATGGAAAGGGAATCTGGGTTCACCAGAACAGGCTGTACTGTGTGAGATGTAGCAAATGCACCAACAAACTCTCACTGGGACCCAGTGCTGTACTTTTACCCATCAGATAAGGTCGTGAGTTGGAAGATTATACACAATACTGTATGAAATGCAGGTTCTTTGCTTAATTCAGTTTCCTTCACTAAACTCTGTACTATCTGCAGAATTCACTAATATACCATTTACACCTGCCTGTTTCCAATCCACAGAATAGAAAAAAGAAAAGTGCGAGGAAGGACCTTACTGAGAACAACTTTTGTTCTCTATATATATTCTGGTAATTTTTGGGAGTAGTGATTGTATTTGAAGACTCATGGCAACTTCTATGTATTTTTTAAATTTATTTTAGGAAACAAAAATAGATTCTAATTCTGAGAATATATCCATTTAAAGGGAGTTGTCCCTTTTACAGTAGAAGCTGTATGGTAAACCTAATACCACTGAAATTTTTGGTAATGCTAAAGTTAGTTGATATGGTATAGTTTCATTTCATATAAACATTTTCCTACTGAACGTGTTTTATTCTTTTCCCTCTGCCACCAAGTCCCACATCAAAGCATTTTACTGCAAAATAACAATTTGAAATAAATAGTGTGTCTCACTGTCACTCTCTTACTCATCTTATCATGGGAGAAGATGAAAAATATTGTCCAGCTTATGCCTCTTCCCTTGATTTAACATTCAAATTCAGACTCTACTGACAAAGACTTCCTTGTCTGATGGTGTGACTAAGTTATTTAGAAAGTTGCAGAGTATATGCATTTTTATATATAATGTTCATTATCAATACTACTCAACAGTGTAAAACTGGGGTAATGACATAGTAATATAAATCTCTGTTGATTTAACACCTTCCAAGAAAGCGATTCTTTGTATCTCAGTCTTTAAAATTCTGGAGCAGAAAGATCATTCTGGTCACAATCTGACCATTATCAAACGTTATCTCATGTTACTTTATACTTCAAATAGTGTCAACTTGACACCCTGTTTGGTTTACCCTTTGCTAGGATGGAGGTTTTACCCTGAAATGACCTCTTTGGCTTTGCAGTGAATTGTTTTAGTAAACAGATGGATCATTTGACTCAAAGAAAAAAACCCCTAAAATATTCATTTCGGTCTGCAAATCATTTCTCTGAAGGAGAACAGTAAATTCTAAGTGCCTGAGGCTTCAGACCTTTTCAGGAGTTGGAGTTCTGTGTGAGATTGAGTAGTTAGTGTCTTGCCTTTATTTTATGTGATTTATTCTTTGTACTCCATGAACACTGGGAGTACATACTAGAAAACTGTTAATTACTTATTTCATTGAAATATTTGACGAGTTGTATTTGTTTCACTCTGCTGGCAGCTTTGCTGAGTCGTGTGTGATTCTTTTTAGTACAACTCTGAGTTACATACTTCATTAAAGGATTTGTTTTCCAATCTTACTTGTAATCAATTGAAGATATTACTTCACTGAAAGATGAAAATTCCCTTGACTTTCATAATTAGGAACATCAATTTAATCTGCTTGTGTTGTAGTCTGTAAACCACAAACTAAAGGGGTGACAAAGGGCTAATTCATTCAAATTTTTTTGGGTATGGGCTATCTTGCTTTGCATCTATGTTCGTTTTTGTCAATAGAAGAGAAAAGAATTTTTGCAAGCTGTGGTGTGATTATAGTTGCAGAGACAAATGAAACCTTTTAAATTCATTGTAGTATATAAAATCTTAAAATACTGATGTTCATTTCCTAAATAATCTATTGTCTAGTACCAGTTGCGTGATTTGTAACATTTATGATAAAATGAGACCACTTAAGTAACAAGTGTAATCTTATAAAAGGCATTTAAATTTCACCCATTTAACCCCTGTACTGGGCTCCATAAGGCACGCTTGCATTCGCTTGAAGCTACCAGAAAAGCACCTTATTATAATTTGCAGGGATCGAGAAATGAAAATTTCACTTCTTCCCTTGACTCTTCAGTACTGTGTTATAAGAGGTTGTTTGCAATAATTGTTTATTAATATCAGTTCCAGAAGCTGGTGTCTGATTTCAAAAGTAGAAATCTATTTCTATGTCTTACTAAACATGTCAGCCTCAATGTTTGGTGTAAATTCACCCCATTTATCTGTTATTTTCTTCCCCTGGGGGTACAAATGCATTGTTTTCCAGGATATGATAGAAATGAGACTTTGACATTACTCCAGTGCTGATGACCTCACAAAATGGTTGTGTTCTTCTTGGGACAGGGCAGCGTTTCAAGCTGCAAAGGTCTGAAGGATGAGTGGGCAGAACACAAGCATTTTGGATCTTTTGGATTTTCTGGATCCGTATTTTGGCTAGGGAATCTAAGTCAGAGTTATGGGATTCTCACTTACTTAGCAATAGAGCACTAAAAGGTCTTTCTGTTTTCCTTTCTGCCTGTTGCTCTTGTTGTGTGCTGGTTTGTGAGATGCAGGGAAGGCTGGTGTGCCATCCCTGGAAAAGCTGAAGTTTGCTCGTTACCAAGGCAGATTTTTAATTAGTATTCAGACCTGAGGCCTGTGTCCTATGCAGCATCATGGCAAGCCCAGGAGTATTTGAGGAGGATGGTGCATGATTGATATACTTTAATGACATTGTGTAGGTTCTGAAACAATCTGTGTTTTGGTACCAAGGTTCTAGAAATAAGTCCTGTCCTCTCTGTAAGATGGGTTCTTCACCGTGGATCTCAGTCCCTCTGCTATTCAAGTGAGAAATCAGTGTCAAATAAATAGGTTATTCTGAATCCAATGGTTAATAAAAGAATAGGCTCCTTATTCAAGGTGTCTTGTTTTAGCCACTGGACACAATGCTAACCTCTTAAGAAGTGGTTACATATAATTGGGACCAACATTACACTAAAAGAGTATTTAATAGAGAAGAGTAGAGATAAGAGATGACTCATGAATGTTACTTTGCTAGACTACATTGGGCAATGTCTGCCAGAAAAGTAATAAAACAAATTTTTCACACAGGCTAGTTAGGCATCACATTATTTCACTAATAGGAACTCTGATCACTAATCTGTGTCCTATCCTTAATATGTTAAGTTTCAAACATAAAAACATACAAATGGCATAAAAATAACTACAGTCCTCATCAGAATAAAAGAGATTTCAAAGATAACTACATTGTGCCATATAAAATGAGTCTCTGCTCTTGTTTTCACTGTGGTTGAAATGCAATGGACAATCAGAGATACGGAAAATCCTTAAAATGTTGGGGAAGAAAACAGATGGACTCCAGCTTTTCATGCATATCTGGAAAGTGGCAGCAGAGCATCTTTTCAGATGGCAGCTTTTTGCCATCTGAAATGATGTTGATTCACGACAAGAAGATGCCACCTATTGTGTAACAGTTTGTCCCGCGAAAACATTTTAAACTATTCAAACCCGTGTTTATGTTGCACTGAAATTCTCAGGGCTCTGACTGTGAAACATTCTGTGTGCTCAAACATGGAGGAGACAGGCTGATTGTGAACAAAAGCAGCAGCTCTCCAGAGAAATGCTTGTCCAAACTGTAATCAAGAAAATCCTTCATGTCTCCTGTTAATTGGTGATTCGCCCTGCATATCTGATGGGAAGATTTATGGCTTCAAGCAAAAATCTCTTTCAAGGGATTCTTAATAAAGGGTTAAGGGTGGGAGTTTCAAGAATACCGAGGGGAATTCTTTCAGTGGCAGTTGAACAGCCCCCTCTGCAAAGCACTTTTGAAAATCTCACTCATGTTTCCAAGATGCCAAATTCAGGCCAGGTTTGTAATTTTTACTCTTTGCTCGGAGAGAACAGAAAGACAAAGATAAAAACACCCTAGACCTTATTTTTATCCATATCCTATCTAATTAAGACAATTTTAAGCAAGCATACTTCAAAAGATATGGCACCTTAAAAACCATTACTTGTTTAATCTTGCTGCATAGAGGATGTTTCTGTGTTTGATATTTATCCACAGAAGGTACTAATTAACTCCTTGGGAATGGGTAGCATCTCACTAAGATTTCTGTAAGGCAGTAGCAAGTTGGGCAGGAAAAAAAATTGTTTTTCAGTATTTCCTTCCCTTCATGTATTTATGCCATAAAGGTTTTGAAGCAGGATCCTCCAGTACATGTGGACTTTACTGTCTAAATTGTCATTCCCATTTTCTTAAAAGCTATTCAAAATAATAACCAAAGCTCCAATGTAAGTCCTAGTGGACGTATTCAGTTCCTTGCTTGAACAGTGTCTTCAGTCTATGGTTATTGCCATGTGTTGGATGGGGAAAATGTAAGACAAGAGCTTTGAAATTCCATTTGAAACTCTGAAATCTAACATGACCATTCTGGTAAGATTTTCACAGTCTTGATTTGCTAATGCAGCATCAACTTCTTGAGGTTAAGTGAATGCCAGTTGATGCTCTTCATAGTTTCTTTCTGTAGCTTTGGAATTTTTCACAGAATTCTGAGAATTTAGCAAGTATTTTTTTCTTGAGGAGCCTTGAAAGGTCTTGGCAACTTTGTAAAAAGTTTGTGTCTAAACTAGTACTGCTTAAGATCATCTTGGCTGTTTTTACTTAGAAGTGTCTGATAGAGTATCACCAGCCTAAGGCACTGGTAGAAGTTTACAGTGTCTGAGACCTCAGTCTTTATACCATTTTTATACCTCTTCAAGTAACTGCAATGGAAATCTAAAGTGTTTTTACCAGCTCAATACCAGCAGAGGGCATTACAGCATAGTCCACTAAAACCTATTATATTTTGGAATTAATCCAAGTAAGAACAGACAAAGTATATTGGAGGTGTGATAAGTACTTTGCTGACAGATAGGTAGAGTCTTTATTCCTCACATTGAACTGATTGAGAGGATTGCCCCATTATAATGATAAAAATCCCATTTTTAAAAACCTCATTTGCTTCATTAAATCCAAACACAAATCTTGCAACACAAGTAGTATTGCATACCAAAATGTGTCCCAAAAAGTGTGTATATTTTCTAAAAGTGGTGAAGCCAATTTAAAATTTTACGATTAAGTATAAAGTTGTTCATGAGAACCAACTAAGTATGCTTGGATGAAACCTCTCCAACTTCTACTCAGGTTTCCCCTACCAGTTAAAAAGAGTTCTCTTGTCTAGTACCACGTTTTCAGGGCAATATGCAAAACTTAATATTGCAGACCCCCTCAATGCCAAGGAAATCTCCCCTGGCCGAAGGTTGTTACCTCTGTGTGAGACTATCAATCTTGAATACACAAAAGCAACAGTTTCTCAGCTCCATCACTATGAAGCAAAATTTTAAAATGTCAGTTGAAGCTAAAACCCAAATTAAGTTAATTTAATAAGCAATGCACAGTTATTTGGAATAATTTTCTTCGTGGTCGTGCTTAGGTGTAGGTTTCAAATTATGTTTCTGGCAAATAATGTTTGTGTCTCACTGCTCTTCTTTTACCTACCTACCTAAGAATTACAGCTCCAGGGAACAAATGTGGAAGGGGTAGATCCCCTCCTATTGTGCTCTGTAAGAACTTTGCCTGAGACTTTCTTCAGTCTCCATATTTATTTAGTCTGATATTGCTGTCTGAACTATCATGCTGGTCCTGTGCCCTTACAGCACTAAGACTTAAAACCCAATTTTTCCGTTCTTATTGCATTCTCTGAGATTGGCTACGAGCCCATGCAGCTCTGACTGTGCAGTCCAGCTAAAAAGTAAGTTGTTTGTCCAGCAGTACAGTTGAGGGTAAAAGCAGATAAATTGTATCTACTCAGTAGACACAAAAACCTGTCCATTCGTATAAAAGAGAAGGGTGAGTTTTCAACTTTTTATTTGAAAGCAGATTGCTGCATTTCTTAGGCCTCCTCCGGTGCTCAGTGTGTAATTTACTCCTGCATTTTCTCTGTTAAGAGGTGAGAGAAGAGGAAATTGAAAGTTGTATACCTATTTGACGCTTGCTTAGGGTTGTGCTTTGTATTTGGGCAAACGCCATCAGAATATAACAGGGGTGCTCCTCAGAGCTGCCAGAGGCAGGCAGCACTTCACAACCTTCCACGAACCCACGGCTTTCTTTTTTTTTTTTTTTTTTTTTTTAAACGCTCTTTTATGCCAGGACAGTTTTTGGAGAGGAGCTGGCTCGCAACGAAATGACAAAATCTCCGGGAAGAAGAGGAGGAACACGCTGACGGCATGTCTGCACAGCCAGGAGCAGATCCTGAAGTGCCTGCTCCCTGCACAGGGCAGAGCCAGCTGCAGTGCAGCAGCCACAGAGCCGTGTTATTACAGTAATGAGCCTGAGCTAATAAGGCCTGTTGAGACACAACCTGTGTTAGCTCAGGCTTGGCACTGTGGTGGAATATTTACTCAGCTTCTGGATTGGAGGTGGCTCGTGTCAGGCCGTCTTGGAGAGTGGGAGGAATAGTTGTTACTGGATGCTCCTAACTATGTAGACATACCCTGACAGATTTGTCCTTTGGGAGGTTTTAAGGAGAACACATGCAAGACCAGTTTTCTTTTTAATGAAATATTTAGCAGGGGCCCAAGGCTTTCCCTCTAGTTTGTTTTCCCTTTTCCTCCCCACCCCCATTCTGAAAGCAGCCTGACCTTCTGTGCAAAAGGAGCTTTATGTGGTGTGTACCACATAAAGTACCAGCCTGGTGCTGCTGCTGCTGCTGGAAGGAACTGTTTTAAAATAAAATAGCCTGGGTATACAAGACTCACCGACAGCATCCTCTCCCTCAGCAACAATCCTTACTTGCCCTGCAGGTTTAGTACTTTATCAGTGTCTGCTATCGAACCTCACGGTATACATCACCTGGGCACTTATCAGAATCTGTTAGGACCTAGACCAACTGTTTCAAGAAAACAAAATAAATTAAAAAGAAAATTCCCCAATAACTCTATTTCCAAAAGAGGGAAGAAATTCTTCTGAGGCCCTGAAAGCATTCAATATCCAGCAGAATATGATGTTTCTGATGAACAGAGCTCTGTTCTCTGTGTTGAGGCTGAGGGATTTAACTAATCTTTCTTCCTTCACTTCCTGCCTCAAAATGTAGAGGTAGTTTGGTTTTACTCAAACACTTGAAATACATTTATACTCTTTGCCTTCTCCTTTTTTTTTTTTCTTCTTTTTTTTTTTTTTCTGTAATTAAATTAAGTAATACATATTTTCACAGCTTTCTTGAAGAGTGGTTTTGAGAGCTTTTGATATATGCTGGGGTTTTTTATACTTTTCCACCAAGGGTATTTTGCAGGGAATTTTAGATTCACTGTGTGTGTTATGCATATGCAGAAAAGGCTAAGGATGTGCCAGCCATTATATACAGAGGAAGGCAGATCCACTTGTTCATTAAAACAGACATATTATGGCAGGGTACCAACAGCAGGGCCAGCAAAGCATATTGCTAGTGTAAGATTTTTGCTGCTGCTTCCAGTAGCATACTGTGCCTGCTGACAGGTAGGGTGTACTTCTGACACCAAAAAATAAGCATACCATCATAGGGCAAAGACTTGTTCCTCCTCACACGCTGGTCACACAGCACACAAAAATTTCAGGGGGTGTAATAAAATGCATGCTCTAGGCACGAAAACAGGATGTCTTTATCATTTGTAGTTCCATCCTTACTTTCTTCCCTTCCTCCACTCAAGGGCAGAATGCAATATTAAAACTAGAGTAAGCATTTTTTTAATTAAAAGAGGTTAAATATATGGGATCTGATAGGCTTTCATCATGCAATTATAAATTGTACGCTGGTTATTTTAAATTTCAACATGCAATTGAAATGGTACTGGGCGAGCTGGCTTGGGTATCTGCTTTGCATTTGACTGAGTTAATTCACTGCAGGTATTGAGTCCTTAAGTGGCGTCTGCTTTAAATATGTGCAGTAATTCAATCAAAGAAATAAGATGGATAGTTTATGTAATCCTTTTCATCTCTAGATTGCTAAGGTTAACCTTAACTATTCATGAATTATAAATGCACGCAGCAATCTCAAATTAATACATGTAAAAAACCCCTCTTTTTTTGATGGCCTGTTGAAAACCATGGAATAGTTCCTTCTTTTAAAATATAGTTGATGAAACCTGCAGCCACAGTATATCATTTCTTCCACTTATTATTTGTAATCCTAAACAAAAGTTTTGTGCAACTCATTTAAAATGGTTGTCTGTGGTAATATTAAACCTTTCCTCTGATCCAGGAACAGAGGCAATTTTCTCTTCAAAATTTTGGATGCATCATTCTTACAGCCCTTTTCAGTGCCAACAGATTCTGTGACATGAATGGGAACCCAAAGGCAGATATTACAGAACAATAACGCTCTGTTGAAGCCTTCACAATTCCTGGAGTAATTAAATAAAGGAAAAAGAATCCTTTCTCTTTCATTTGGTTAGTTCATTCAGTGCCATTTGGATGATTTGTGCTGTTAGCTCTCTTCCAGGCAGCCTGAACAATCCACTAGGTGACACCCTCATACTCTTCCTATGCTCTGTGTTAGAGTCAAGGAGATAGCGAGTACTGAATGGCTCATTTGTTAAACATTTAAAGCAAATACTGAGATTTCAGGGACAGGTCTCTCTTTGTTTAGTAATATCAGAGATAACACTGGCTTTGTAATAAATACTGTGTTGTTTGTATATAAATTACATATTAAGCAGATTAGCATTTTGTCATTAACAGGAACAAAACCACAAAGCAGTTGTATGCAATATTTCCTATAATTATAATAATTTTTTGAAAGCGTTTGAGCGTCTGCTGAGTAGACTGAATAGAAAATCTGCCTTTAGCATTTTTTACTGGGGGAACCGAAGGAATAGACCTTCAGTCATTTTTTTTTTTTTTCCAGTGCGGATGTGCTTTAGCATCTTTTGAACAAAAAGATGTACCTAATAAGACCCCTAATAAAAAGGATTATTAAAGGATAAACTTCAGTGGAATTTTGCATGTTTATGGCAGTGGTGAATTTTTCTTGTAGTTCTTTATGTTGATAATGATGCTTTATAAATCCTTTGAAGACAGCGTCTCTTATCATGCTGTTTTTAGACACCTAGTATTACGAAGCTTGAGCTTGGTTAGGATCTCTATCTATGAATTCATCATAGCAAATAAATTATTTTATTTTATTGATGGTTTTCCTTGCTTGACAATTACTCTGGTACTATTTTATGTATGTAGTGAAAGACTCTGGAATTCTGAACTCACTAGTGGTGTAATTAGGAGTAACATCAAACTCATAAGAGTTATATCCCCAAATTAATGTAAATGAAAGCAAAATCACGGCAAGGCGTTAGCAATCTAACACAAGAAAATAATTTTTTTTTTGAATAGCACATTTAAACAGTAACCAGAAAGGTAAAGAAAGAAATAAATTGACAAATAGGGGCATGGAAATAATAACATTTCTTTTTTGCTCATAATAATTTTCCCAATTAGTTATACGGCAACTGTAGAATTTTCAAGCTTTTGCTATTCATGCACTTTTTTATATTCAGCTACACTTTACAGTGCTCCTTCTTCTAACAACTTCACTGCCTGTTTAGGTCTAACATGGAAAAATCCATTTTTTAACTAATGAAACCTGGAAAATACCACTGAAATGATACACTACTCTGCTGTTGGGTATTGTTTATTGACTCCAGTTAGGATTACTACCATGGGTTAGGCCCATAACATGCTTAGAAACAAAAATGCAAAGATGTATTTTTCCACTTAATTTCAGCTTATTAATGCTTACGCTTAGAAAAAAAATATTTCTAATAGTTGTTTCAGACAGTTTACTAAATAATCCAACAGATCAGCTTCCTGGTGTCCTAAACAATCTGGAAGAAACAGTTTTTGAAACTTAGCTATATCTAGATATTCTCTGTGATGCCAATGGAAGCTTAATTGGAACATACAGAATAATGTTAGTGATTTACTCATCCTCTCTGCCAGTCCCAGAATGATAAAATGCGTGATCTTATGCAGCCAGGAGCGTGTGGGATCATACAGTGTACTTACACACAGGTATTCCTGGCAGCCAGGCCCGGAGATAACTGGAAGGCTACACAGTAGTTTTAAGATCAGCAAGGCAAGAGTCATTTGAAGTTCAAAAAGGTTTGTGGAGGGAGACGGCATTTCCCTCCACAGCACATCCAAGGCATTGTGTGTGTATCTCTACCCTTACAGAGAAGTACCCTGGGATCTTTAGTACTTAACAAAGTTCAGGTTCTTCTGGGTAACATAAAATGAACAATCTCTCAAAGCTCATTGTCCCTTGCCTCAGGGACGGCACTAATTTCAGTCAGTTCGAGGGAAGAGTGCCATCTGCTGAATCACAACTATCACTTCTGTAGAACCTTTTCTCTTTTCTTGGTGGTTTCATGACCAAGTCCTGTGCCTCAAATACAGGCACCGTGTGTCATTTCGTGCAGGGGACTGGTTCTGTTCTCTCAGAAATTACATGTTTGTGTAAGTGTTAAAAATGGTGCTACCTATTACAGAATTACCACAGCAAGTACAGCTGCTTTTTAATACTCACATAAGAAATGTTCCCCGGATCTGAAGAGGTTAAAGCAGTATTTCTCTTCCTAGAAACATTTTCTGACAGATATACATATATGCGTGTGTCTCACACACATGTATGTATGTCTCTGGATCAAGGACAATAAGGATGCTTGAATAGCACACATTTTGTAAGAACATCTGCAGAATTAAAGATGATGTCAATTACTTACAAGACATTCTGATGAAATTCTGTGGGCTTACAATTTGAAGAGATTCATTCAGCCGTGCAGCTGTTATATATTATTACAATCTAAATGAATTTTAAGGAAGATAATTAGAGCAGTATATACTCACTCCTAGCAATTTTTTTTCAAGTAAGAAAGCTCTGACAGCTAAACATTAGGTTCTGAAGTATCTGAGACAGTACAAATTGAACAAGCCTTTGAAGCTCTACTATAGGTACCCAAAGTAGAATGACCCTGTACTCTTCAAAGGATAAAAATTTCCTTATAGTGATTGTTACAGTCTTAGGTGCTCATGGCATGGGGTGACTGTGGCACAAAAGCTTTAAATGTTTTACTTAGGCTAATCTCATGATGATATGGTGAGGTCATTGCAACTTCAGAACTTAAATGCACTGCTGTATTTAGAATTTCTCTGCAGTTGAATTTGAAATCAGCATCCAGCATACACAAGACTTCAACACAGCATAAAATTTTACCGGCCCCTTTTCTGAATTACTTAATCAAAGGAGTGTGTGAATCTAGAAACATACCATTGCACTAATGAACAGGAAACAGACTTATCTTGAATAGAGAAAACAGCCTGGGAGTAAGGAAAATGCTTTATTTACCTTTTGTACACATCATTTATACTTGTTGTCAGTTACAAATGAAATGGATTAATTTATGTTGCTAGATAATACGTATGGCATAGAAATGCATTAAAAATTATGGATTCTTAATTAAAGATTGCAGAGAATATTGACAGTTTCATCTAAAACCAAGGATACATAAAAATGACACCTTACAAGTAAATAAATACATGTATATATAAAATATATGTGTTTATATACATTCAGAGAATATGTAAACCCGTGTTTATTCCCTATTGTGGGTTTGCTTTTTTAACAGAAACAATCAATTAAAATATGTAATTTGGTACAATGTGAGTCTGTCAAGTATTGATACTACAGAAGGAATTTAAAAAAAGGCCTTCAAAATGTTATCGGTGGTGGTGGTGTGTTTTCTTCTCTTCCTGAAGGCTATTCAGTCTAGGCTTAAAAAAAAAGTAATCTGGCTATATACTAACTGGAACAGGCTACCTAAAGAGAGTATGGAATTCCAGTAATTAGAAATGGATACTTGCTAGTGGGAGTCTACTTATATTTGACCCTATCTCAAAACTCGGAGGTGAAATAAATGAATTATTGAGGCTCATTTTCAGCCCTGCAAGTGACTCCTGTTTATTTAATTAATTAAAAAAGAACAACTCTAAATCTAATTTGTTGAAATCTCAAACTTCTCACTAGGATTCAAGGATTATCTCAGACCTCTTCATTGTTTTAACTCCAGAGGTCCTAATACATTTTTCTTTCATGAAGTACGGAACGATGCATGAAATCGTTTATCTTATCGATGCAAGAGATACATTTTTGGCCAAGTACAATTTGAAGAAATCTGGTTGTATCCAAAAGTATTCGCTGTTATTGATTCTGATTGCTTTCTAAATGTGTTTGAAGTAGGACACTAATTTCTTTTTCTCTGTGAAAATTAATGTCTAACTTTTGAGTGTTCTAATGTTTTGGTGTATTATCATCACTTTTAGAGGAAAATCTTGCCAGTTTGGCTGCTGCTGCTATAGATACACTGTGTGTATATAAATATATAGATATATATATATAATTATATATCTCATCAGGAGCTTCCTTTCCCAATGTAAACCAGTTTTGCTTTACATTACTGAAAATTTGACTTTGCAGGCTTCACATAAAAGTGGACTAAAATAGATTTGGTGCAATCCATGTGACCTTTCTGTTGCTGGACTTTTGGACAGTTTACCCTACACCACCCTGAGGGAGACAAACTGGGACAAACACCAGTGTGAGTGAGGGAGCTGAGAGCACCCAAACCAGTTTGGCTGATAACAGTGTGGGGTGCGTATAAATCCTGTGACAGGAAGTACATGAAGGTTCCTTCCCCAGTGTTTTATTATCCCACTGCAAGAAAAGGCTTCGCTTGCAGTGGGGTTAATATATTCAACACGCTGCTGGGAAATGAAATTTCTTCTTACATCTCATTCAATCCTTATAACTTAATGAATCAAAGCCAGGAAGAGCTGGAGCTTTGCTGTGACGAGGTAGTGCTGCTTCTTCAAAGTCCACCTTCCCTTTTCCCTTCCCTTTTCCCTTACACTGTTAAATCTTCTTGCCCAAACGCCACCTTTTGTGGCACAGGATAAAGCTGACACGACCATGTGGAGTTGCCTGTTAGAGCTGCTCTTGTACTATTTGTCTGTGCACCCAGGCGCGGCAGCGGGGATTTGAGGATGCTTCTCCTAAAGATTTGGTCCACTCCTGGAGCACAGCCAGGCCGCGGGAATCAACCGGTGAAGCGCTGCCTCCTCGCTCCACTGGGGATGCCAGTGGAGATCCGCGGGGGGGATCTTTTTGTGTGTTAGCTTGTTTTCGGCGGCGGTGGGTGGGGGAACCTGAACTTTTTCTCTGTGCCCCATGCTGCCCCAACTGCCTCCCATCCCTCGGGGGCTGTGCTGTGCCCGGGGCCGCCCCGCTCGGTACCTCCGGCGGGGACAGGGGCAGGGGCGGGAGGCGGTGCCGGGGCGATGCGGGGCGGGGCGGGGCGCGGTGCCGGGCCGGGCAGCGCCGCCCCGGGCGTGCGGGGGCCGTGTAGGTGCGGCTCCTTTAAGGTGTCCCGAGGCGGCACCAGACCTGCCGCGGCGGCAGCGCGGGGAGGAGGCGGGGGCGGCCGGCAGAGGGGGAAGGGGAAACCCGCGGCGGAGGCGGCGAGCGGCTCGACGTGACACCAGAAAGTTCAGGCGCAGCGGGCTCGGCCCCGCCTGACTCCTGCACCCCTGCCCCGGCGGCGGGGCAAGGCGAGGAGCCGCTCCTCCTCCTCATTCTTCTTCTCCTCCTCCTCCCGCAGCCGCCGCAGCGAGGGCGGGCGGGTGGGGTGGGTGGCTTTGGGGGCGTTGGCCCGGGGAAGTTTTGCTCGCCCTCTTTCTGCCTTTCTCTCCCCTTTCTTTCTTCCTCCCTTCCATCACCCCTCTTGAGCCCTCCTCCGGCGCTGGGGAGGGGGGCGAGCGTGGGATTCCCGCGTGGAGGAGGAGGAGGGGGGGAGGCGGCGGCGATGCTGGGCAGGGCTCGGGGCTGCCGCCGGGGCTCCCCTGCCCGCCGCCCCGCCTGACCGCGGCCGGGCTCCGCCGCGGCCCCCGACGCACCCGCCTCCTTCCCCCGCCATGGGAGCGGGCGCTGCCGCCGCTCCGCCGCCGCGCTGTGCCCGCCGCTCGCCGGGCAAGCAGTGACTCGGCGGGGGCACCTCTCGGAGGGCGCTCCCCTGCCCTGCCCGCCCCTCTCTCCCCCGCGGAGCGCGGCCGTGGCCGCTCCGTGCCCGTCCCGCCTGCGCTCGCTCCGCTACCGCCTCGTCCCCGGCAACCCGGAGCGGAGTCCGCCGCCGGAGCGGCAACTTGTGCGGCGGGAGGCGGCAGCGGACCTCGGCTGCGGGAACTCGAGGATCTTTTGTTTTCTCCTGTCGCTTTGGATAGTCCTGGGAAGTGTCAAGGCGCCGCTGAGGAAAGCCCGGGCCAGACGAGGGGAGGCCGGCCGGAGTTGGCGTGCGGCTGGAGCCCCGCGGACCTGACAGCGCCGCGCCCGGAGGGGGCTCGCCCCGGGAGCCCGGCCGGATTAGGGAACCTCGCTTTACGTAAAGCTTCTGTGGAATTACAACTGGGGGCTCTTCGTTTCTCTCCCCCCCGCTCTTCTGGCATGAGACTGCTTGCAGGCGCCACCCGAGGACAATGATCGCGGAGTTTGCTCACTTTTACCTCTTTGGATTCATCTGCCTCACCTCAGGTAACCACCTCCCTCAGGCGGGTCAGATGCGCGGCCGCGGCGGTGGCCGCGCTCCCGCCGCCCTCCTCCCCTCCTCGACCCCCACGGTTTGGCCCCTTCGTGCATCCCGCTCCTCTCCTTTTTTTCGGAAAAGAAGCTCGGTTTGTAACCCGGCGGGCGTCCGGAGCGCCTTTGCCCCGGGAGCTGCCGCCGGCCGCCGGGGCTGCCCGGGGGTCGGGTGTGATGGGATGCGCGGGGCCCGGGCCGTCCCCTCCCACGGCCGGCGGCTCCCGGGGGTGGTTTGATGGAACCGCGGCTGATGCTGAGCCCCGGCCGTGAGGGGGCGACGGGAAGCGGCCCCGCGGTCCTCCCGCGGCGGAGAGCTGCGCCTGCTGCCCGGCCGGAGCTGGGAATTCCCCCCGGGTACCGCGCTCCCTGCGCCAGGCGGTCCCTGAGCGCATCCCCTCTCCCGGCCCCCGGCTAACCCCGCGGGTAGGGGGGCACGGCGGCCGGGGAGGGGTGGGGGGTGCTCGGGGATGGGATTTGCTTCACCTTGGCGGTTAAAGTTTACCCACGTGTGTGAAGCAAAGCGCCAGTGGGCGCAGGGGAGATGGCCGAGGAGATGAGGGGGAATTAATGGTCATTAAGGCGCTGTTTGCGCGGGGCTGACGCGTGTTGGGGTATCTAATGGTGCCTGTAGGTTACGGACAGGGTTGCGCTGCTAGGGTGTGGCGGATGGCAGGTTCGGCTCGGTGTGAGCCCCCGTGGTGTCCCGAGAGCGGCGCAGGGCTCGGGGCGCCCGTGGGGGGCTCCGGGGCTTTTCGGGTTTGTTTCTGCTCGAGGTTCTTGTTGCTCTCAGGAGGCCGGGTTTTCTCCGCCCGCGGTATTCCTTCCCACTCTCATCAGCGCCTTTTGTCACACGCTAAGTAAACCCTTGTGCCATAGTTAAGGTTAGTTTGGGCGCGAACTCTTCTGCCTTAATTGATTTTTAGAAGTTTGCGGAGGACCCCTTTGAGTCATTAAAGTTATGGTGGCATGAGACATCTGGTCAGGGAATGAATGAATGAAGTTTTTGAAAGACTTAAGCACACTGCCTGAAGCTTTAAGTCTTAATTATGTCACCAAATGCAATAACTTATGTCTGTTCCTAGATGATATCATAAATTTAACTATTTAATTTTTGCTGTTAGGTATTAGGTTTGCTTCTTGTGGCTTTGGATGTGGAAAGCTTTGCGTCTCTGAGTAACTCTTAACCCTGTTCACTTTTGACCCTGTCAGTCATCCTGCCTTTAAATTGATTTTTCTCTGTATTGCTGCTTTCATCTAATGGAAGAAACAATTGGAATGGGGAAGAGCCTTTGCACTAGTTTGCTCTCTCTAAATCTTTTATGCCAACCATCTCCACCTTGGAAAAGTCTTCACAGACAGTGGACTCTCTAAGTCAATTCTGTATTGGGCTATCTTAAACTCCAAGATAATAAACAAACTTGTTTATTTTTTTATTCTCTGATCTACTTTTCACTTATCCTCAATAGAATAAGTGGCATGTAAGGGTTTTTTTTCAATGTTTTTTTTCTTCCCCCCTAGAATGGCGATGCTTTCTCTAATAATGTTGATTCCAGCTGAGCTGGAGAGAAAACAAAAGGAAGAAAGCCATGATTTTTTATGGCGATTTTTTATTTTGACATGTAAGCAACCTCAGTAACAAAGCTAAGAGACAAGCACCAGATAGTAACTCTGTTCCGACTCCCTCACCAGAGGAACTTCTTTTTCCCCTCAACTAGAGCATGATCAAATAGTCTTGTGCCTGGAACAATGGAGATGCCAGAAACCTTTGGCAGGATGAAGTTTGAGGGCAGATGGCTGCAGTGCAGGAGGAAGGACAGGAGTCATCTACAGCAGTTTCCACACTGAAATCCTTTGAGTTCTACTGACAGCTGATCTTGCAAATTGATTGATCCTTTCCTCCCTCTTCCACTGAAGGTTCTGACTTCCTTCACTTACACCCACCACTGAATCAATGGATTGTGTAGCCACATTCTAAATAGAGATGTTAGAAACTTCTGCTGAGAGGTGAGAAGTAATTGGGGGATGGGAAAGAGAAAAATTTTTAATAATAGCAAGGTGAGTTAGTGTTTGTTGAAACAGTAATTGGTAAACCACTTAGATTTTAAAACCTCTAATTTTTACCCTGGTGTTGTCTTTGTGCAATCCTGTGAAGTACCTTCTTTCATGTAAGCCTGTGGTTAATAAATGTTGAGTAAATTTAAATTTGAATAGTGTTGAAAATTGGAATATAGAAGCTTTCCTCTCTTATTCTCCTAGTGTAATTTCAATGCTCCTTTGCATAAAGAATAAAAATTGCTTTAAGGGATACTTCTCTGATATCCTTGTTTTCTTGAGTATTTCCCTGCTTTCTGCCCTTTTTCTTTCATTCTGAGGCAGACTTGGCTGCATAATCCATGGAGTTTTCATCTTTGCCCCCAAGAAGCAGCAGCATCAAATTAATACGTTTGGAAAAGAAAAGCTTTCAGTTATCTGAAGGGCAACATGCAGAACCCTTTTGCTGGGAATGAGTGTCAAGGCTCTGGGTTTCCACATGGGTGTTCACTGCTCTAGCAGTTCTCAAGCCTAAATATGTTACTGTGTGATTTTTTTCTGGTTCCCTCCATGGAAATCTTTATATTTTGACGAGGTATTTCATTGCGTTGCTGATTCCCATCTGCTGAACACCCACCCTTTCTCCCTCTCCTGTCCGTGTTATCCCTTACTAATTACTGCGCTTCAAATGGGATTGGTACGTTTGCTCAGGAGGGGTTTCATGCAGTTTGAAGCAGGCAGTGCTGACAGCAGCAAGGCAGGCGTGTTTTCCAGTGATAGTTCTAGCCAGTGGAGGGCAAAATTGTCTCTTATATTCCCTTCATGGGAGAGTTGCCTCCTGATGGTTAATACTTTCAGGGTGTCAGTGGAGTGTCCCCAAAGCCCTTTCTAGCTGGCTAACCTACCTACTGGAGTAAATAAATCAGCCTCATCTTTTGATATGTTTTGTTTGTTTTTCTCAGAAGTTTGTATTTGTAAACTTCCCTTGTGAAGTGCTAGAGCACTTCAAGGAATGTTTCTACCGCTTTTCCATATTCTCTGTCTAATAGTAATAAAATAAGAGCAATCTAAAAATATTACACAGTAATTCAGATATTTATGAAAGTCTGAGTGCATAACCTGTAAAAGCAAGTAAGTCATCCAAGAACACATGAAAACTGTGTTTTTCACCTACCCCTAATGCATTGTGTGCTGTTTTAAGTAATTTTACTGTAAGAATGTTTAAGAAAGATTGAGCCAGCTGCTTAGAGCTGAAGAAGCTGGCAACGCTTGTATTGTGCTTGAGGACTTCAAGCTAGAAAAGAAATAACCATATGCTCTAAAATTGATAATTCCTTACTTGTGATAAAACACTCTTGAGGTATCCAGGTGTTTGACTGATTAAAAACCACTTATCCTTATGAGTACTGATGGTATCTTTGGAGATCAAACTTTTTTTTTTTTCCCCCCAGTGTGCATTAATGTGAGTTTTGTTACCTTGCACCCAATAAGAGACAATTTTTTTTCCTCTAGCTTGGCAATTAAGTTGGATACCTGTTTAAAACAGAAGAACACTGATTTTTGCTCGCTTCAGTCAGTGTTGGTTACCAAATGTTTGCTTGCTTCGGTGTCATGTAGTCCAATAACATTGTCCTGGAGCAGCTCAGTGTTTTCATTAGCAGGGATCATCTGTAAGGTTCAGGGTCCTGAAGTTTGGGGACTTCATGTGTACTGTCCATAAGATTTTATTAGAAAACATGAATTTATGTCAAGGATACTTCTGAGTAAGGTTCTGATTGAATCTTCAAAGATAGATGGGCCATTACAAATATTACCTGAAACCAGTGACACTTAGGTAGCAGTGTTATTTAATGTCCAGTAGTAACATGTGATATCTGTGCCAAATGATGCTTTGGATGGGATGGCCAAAGAGGTTCAAACCCAGTTTTGTTTTTGTGAGAAGTGAAAAGAGAAAATATTTAGATATTCAAGACAAACAAATGTATAGCCATACTTAAGAATCTGAGAACCTGTTCCCTCACTCTCAAATAACGTTTTGATATTTCCTAAATAACTGGAAGAGTTTTGTTTCACGATGCTGAAGAAGTGTAATATTACGTCTCATTAGGGGATAGCTTTGTCTAATGAGTGCAATAATTTGCTGGGTCTGGCAAGTCCAGCCACTTGCTCCACTTGTGCAGTTTGTTATTTCTGTCGTAGGTCAATGCGTTGTGTGAATAATGGGCACGTGGCTTGGTGTCACTGTAGCTGTTTTAGATTATTCTTCAAAACTTCTCTTTCGTGGTGGAGATCAGCGTAGTCACTGTAGGAGCTCTTGATGTGAATTTATTGGGGGTTCTGTGTATTGGAATGGTTAGCAATGAGTCATCTCACTGTCGATAGTTGTTGATATTTTGAGGCCGGGAAAGTAGTAGGAGCCTTGTTCTTTCCAGGCAAACTCAAGGGCACTTAAGAATTTCATATGCTGAGATCCTGACACATTTTATTTGTGTGCTTTGCTATATAACCTCGCTCGATGGTGATAACCTTCCTTAACTTTTTATGAGTGCCTCTTCATAAAATTGTAAGTTAAATAGTGAAGTTACTGAAGTAGCAACTGAGGCATATTTGAAGTCCAATAAATTGTGTAAACATGGGAAGTAAGAGTATTTTCCTGTTAGTGATGAGAATCTTTACCAAGAGATGAGAGCAGAGCAACAAAGAAATATTCTTAAGTATCTTGAAAGCCAGAGGTGCTTTTAAGGGCAGATAATTTCCTGGTTTATACCTTCTCTAGGAGAAAGACACAGATATATGCACACCCTCTATCTCAATAATACACTGATGCCTCTTGGCTCATTGTGTCAGCCTTATATCAGTGCTAAATTAGTAGAGGTAGAAGGGCATTCTGTGATAAGGAAGAAAATGTCTTATGAGCACAAATATTTTGTAGTGCTGACATAGATGGCAGCCAGCTACGTTGAATTTGCACAGTTGAGACTACGGAAAATCTCAACAGGGGAAAAAGAGAAACAGTTGGGAAGCTGATAATGAGTTCAGTTTTCAGTCAGATGTGCAGAGTTCTGTTATTCTCGTGTTGTATTACAGTGTTGGGTTCTGGTTTTTAAAGAGCTATATCTTCCAGTATCCTGGTCATTAACTTAGGCCAGGTGCTGTAAAGATACCTTACCCTGAAGATGACAGTAAGCTTAATTGAAATAAGGTGGTGATGAATTTAAATCTGTGTGTCAGAATTTCTTTGTTAGTTGATTATTCATTAGAAAAAAACCAGTGCATTTGCACGGATTTATCCACAAAAATGATAAGACATTGTTCTGGAACATTTCTTAAGAGGTATGAGGGTAGGCCTCTCAGACCAGGAATGTATATGATTTAATTGGTGTTAACAGCACAAAGTGAGACAGAGGGAGAGGTATTTATATGGGAGGATCCATTTCAGGTGTAAATAGTAGGGGAGTTGTCCTGTGCTTCAACAAAGCAATGAATAGAAGCTTAGGGAGAGTATATTCTATTTCTTTTTGTGCCTTTTGAAAACAAGGTAAGGAAACTATTTTTTTTGTGGAAAAGGGAAGGAGTATATGAACAACTAAGGAGGTTTAATAATGTCAAATACTAAAAACTCTGTTAGGGCTCTCTGAGACTTGTAAATATTTTCCATGCCTCTCTTGTTTTGAAGCTTAGAAAAGTTTCTGACTTCAGGCTGGTGTTTGGATGTGTGTGTCTGTGTATGACTGATTAAAACGAAATAGATAAATTGACAGTAATGTGATTTGTGGGTGGCAGCAGGCCAGTCTTTTTAATTAGAACTTGCTTGCCATCTGAGCAGCTGCAGCCAAGGGGAAGATGCAGAATGCTCTGCTCTCACCCGTGAACAGAGAAGTCATTTCTCCTCTGCTGAGGACAGAAAGGGTTATTGAATGATACAGCCTTAAAGTGGCCTTACCAAAAGGAAGCCAAGTCTGTGCTGGGAAGGGGAATAGAAAATCTTTTGCCTTCACTTTTATTTTGATGGGAAGTCCATTGTGCATTCCAGGAGCAGAAACTTGAAAAATTAGAAAGGAGAATCTACCATTTATCAGCAGAGAGTGCACTTGTAGGTTTATATAAACCATCAGTATGTTTTTTAAGTTTATAAAACATCTTTGTGTCTTTGTGAAAACTGCTTTTCAGGTCCTCAAGATCTCTCTTACAGTTTCTTTCAGCACCACTCTCCTAAGAACTACACAGAACTTGAGCACTTTTCCATCTAGCTTTAATGAAATGATGTCAGCCTGTGCTGCAGGAGAGATGATCTTCACAGTGTAACTTGAGAATGCACTTGATCTTCTGATGTACATGTTCAATACATGGATTTTGATAAGGGCAGTAGCATGTATGTCATCTCCAACCTCATTTTGAAAACGTTTGGGTTTTATCTTAGGGCTTTTTTTTTAATAAATATATATATATATCAACTCTATACTGCTAGTGCATAAAACCATCAGAATTTTTATAAAGGCATCTTAGGTATCCATCTTCTCAGTCAGAAGGCTGGCATATATATATAAAATGCTTGTATTAGCATCTACACTTTGACAAAATAGTAAATATGTTGTTGAAGAATTCTTCCTTACTTGACATCCAAAGAAGTTCCCTAGCAAGGGATTAGATTCCATATTTAAACAAGAGGGCAGTACCTCAATGGGTTTGCTCACTGGTGGTAGAAATAAATCCCAGAAGGTACTCCCGTTTACCTCTTGTTTTCTGCTACCAGGCTTTGTACCTCTAGAAGGGCATAAATATGTTAAATATTTATGTTTATTTACATTTAAGTAAATAACTGCAAATCAAAATAATAGGGCATTGAATTTTAGTAGAACTTACTATAGCTTAGAAAAAAATGGCTAGCTGAATACATTAATTTTGAAATGGTATTAATATCTTTAATCAGGAAACAAACATGTCTTCTGGACTACTGCAGTCTTGAAGTCCATATACTTTCTTTGAAGAAATGCTTAGTCTAATATGCAAAATTATTCAAGCTGCCTTTTCCTGTTGGGAAGTATTTGCTCAATATGGCATTGCATTAAGTCTAATGCTAATATAGTGAATTATTAAAATAGTACGAACACCCCTTACCGTAGATTAAAGATCTGTAAATCTGACAAGCCTGTGCTGAGCTCCAGATTTAAAATCTTAAAACTTTGTTTTCTCCAGCTTGCCTAGTGAATGAGCAGTTGAATAAGCTCAGTTTTGGAATAAACTGTCTCTTCAGACGTGCAGGGTATGGCAAGGATCAGTTTCCAACCAGTGAAGTCTGGAGTCATCCATGACAGCTGTCTGGGAGAACTGGATAGTCTGTATAATTTTGAGGTTACTCAGTTTTGTAGTCTTTGTCCTCTGCTCCTTCAACTGTCATGCACATAAATCAGAATTGTGATTTCTTTAGTACTGTTAAACTGTTTCATGCTAGTATTGCATTAAAACTTGCTTGGCTGGCATTTTTGTGTGCTCTGAAATTTGCATATCCTCGGGCAAGATATTTATTTTACATTCTGGGTTAGTTATATTGCCTCCTATCTAATTGCTTAACTGCCTTTATGTTGAAGATTAGGCATATAAAGCAAGTTGATGGTTATAAATTCATATATATAGAAGACTTTTAATTTCACTATTTGCTTCTACAGTAGTATAGTAGGCATTAAGAGTTTTTTATATTAGAAATTGGGATATAATATGTGGCCAAGGATTTAATGTAGGCCTAAAGATATGCGTGGGATCAACTTCCCTTTCTTCTGGAAGTAGGTAAATGGAAAAAGAAATGGTGTTTTAATAGTGACCAGATGGACATATTTTAAAGAGTAGCTTGATTTTGAGTAGACATTAAACCCTTGTAAATTTTTGTAATCCAGGACGTTGTGAATTGTTGAAGTTGGGAACCTACAACCTGAGTTTGGAGCCACTTAAAATCAGTAGTGCCTTTTGAAACTCTTGATTCTAGTGTTTAAATTAAATTGCCTAAAGTGTTTGACTTCAGTTGCAAACGTTTATGGATCACTGTGGGTTCTTAGCCTGTGTGAAAGTTGAGATTGTAGTGAACATTGATTTAAGAGCCAATTGACAGAAAAAAGCTGTATAACTTCGAATTTGCATGTGCCTCTTGAGCTCTGTGTAGGTGAGAAGCCAATCAAAAATGTGTTTTGAGTGTGTATTCTTTTAGAACCTTCTGGACTTCTCCCTTTTACAGTGCATTTTACTAACACTGGCCAAAAGCAGACTTTTCAGCCCAGACATCTCCTGTTGGCCAAACAAGCCCAAGCATGTAAGTCCAAGATAAGGATAGCAGCTCCCAAGTCCAAAAATAAGTTGTGCCTGGATCTGTGTTGAAAGAATAATACAAGGTCATAAAATACTATTTTTGGATCAAATGTTCAGCAATGTTGCTAAGCTTTTGCTTCTCTCAAAACCTCTTGGCACCTGGTATTAAAGTTGGCACTTGCCCTAGCTTTGTCCTAGGAGATCTCTGGGATGCTTGGCAGCTCCAGAACTGGGATTTGCAAATTCTGAATGTTTCTCCCCTCACCTCCCACTCACAAAACAACTCTGTCAGTGCAACTTTCTGGTTTTGGAATAGAGCTAATGCCCTAAGTACTGCAGTTGACAGATACTTCATAATCAAAGTGTTTAGTGGTAGGAGGTGATAAAGGGGGAAAAAAATTAGAAGTAGTGTGAGGACGCGAGGAGAAAACAGGGTAAGTAAGGGTAGTAACAGATTATTTTACTTTTTGGCTGGCCAAATCAGGAGTTGTCCGTGGAGAGGGCAGAGTTTGGGACTCTGATGCTGTAGCAGCAGAATGTAGGAGAGAGAAGGTATCTAATGAACAGGTTTAACAAAAAAAGTGCCTGATGTAACCGTGGAATAGAACTTGTACTGTGCCACTGCTCAGGCATAAAAGTGATTGGCAGGAGGCCCCGTGCACGGAGTAAAATCCTGTCTTCACCAATGTGGAAAATTATGGTTTCAACTGCAAAAGGAAGTAAAGCTTGGAAGGAATTAGCATATCTCTAGCACCGAGTGGCATCTGGAACTGAATGGCTGGGTTAAATCGTTCAGGAGTGATTAATGAGGCTCATTGCTTAGGTTGTACAGCCTGTAAAAATTAAAAGGAGTAATTTAAAACTAGATGCAAAGCAGAAAGAAGAAACCATTGCTGCCATTTACCTCTTGAATACAGAAGGTGGAATAAAGTCTTCCCTCTCTTTTGATACAAGGAGAAAACCATCAAGTTCTTAAGATTAGAAACTAAGAAATGAACTTCTGAATAATTGTGTTGAGGAACGTTTTGGGATTTTTTTTAAATGTGGGAGTTTTTTTAAATGTAAATTTCAAGGCAGTCAGGGCTTTGAAATGGGAGGGAGTGTTCAGGATGGGATTTTGCTGCTGGTGAGTACTTGGCTTCTTAGAAAACTTTAAAAAACAACAATTTCTGTTTCTCTCCCACTCACGAGTGTTAATGTGCGTTGCCTATAGGGGAAGCAAAATATTGAAACATGTAAAGTGAAAGAAGATTAGAGACGTACAAAGCATTTTAACTTTACTGGAGCGTGGTTCTGGCAGTTCCTGAGCTGAATGGCAATGGAGCTTGGTATCATATGAGGAATAATGTTCAGGATGTTCAAAGGCTGTTATTCCGTGGGAGGATTACAGTACTGATATAAACAGGCTTCTGTTTACTTCCAAGATTTTAGTGGAGCGAATAGAGAAACCAGTGAAATGTGTGTTAAAGTGTTAAGGGTTGTTTTTTTAAGAATTGTAAAAAGAAACAAACAGTGGCATCATTTATGATGCTTTTGCTTAAAATGGTTGACCTTTCTGCAGCAAGTTCATGGGCATAGAAAATAAAAGGGAACTAGGCCCTTCTAGAATAAGGTATTTATTCCTCTGGAGCTTATCACTGCAAATACTAAAATAAAGTTCCAGTGCTTGGGACTTAGGTTCCCTAAAGTGTGTTGCTGAAAAATCTCTGCTCCCAACATTTTTTTTTTTTTTTAGTTGTTTATTGTCTGCCTTGCTTTTCTTTTAAAATTTTTCTGATTTTCTTTTTCAGAGAGGGGATGCTGATGTGTTCAGCAGAAAATAAGGAAGTACATTGGTTTATTTTTTGTTTGTTTGGCTTGTTTTTGTTTTTTAAAGCTAAATGATTGCATCATTCTCATCCATACACTTTCGTGGTACCCATGACCATAATGTGGAAGAGGGCTATTTAATCATTTAATCCCCATCCCCACCTCAGCACTTCATATCAGATGGGGATTATTTTTTCCCTACTTTTGCTGGGACAGCCAGGGTAGGGAGGTTGATCTCGTGCTTTAATGTTGTGACCAGAAGGAGTGAATGTTACTTGCACAGGCAACTTTTGGGTTTTTCTAATTCTCTGACTATAAGGTTTATTGATACTGTGTTTGATTGTGACTAATAACTATGAGTTTTTTGTGGGGAAATTACTATTTGCATGTCCATGAAGTCAGTCATTACTCCAGAAAAGTTGGGTTAGTGTCTGCAGTATGATTATTGTGTCTTCAGAACTGATATTTCTGTCTTTGACAGGAGTTTGCATTTTCTTTTACATCAACTTCCAGATTGGCATTTACATTTTGTTACCTTATTGCAGGAAGGAAAGCAGCAACCTCTCAGCTAAAAATTCCCACTGACCTACAGTCTAGTAATAATTAGAATTAAAGAGAGGTAGTAATTTAACTTGGTCATTTCATCACAGTTCCTGCAGGCGTGCAGCTGGTCATTTTGAAATCTCATAAAATGAAGTTTTATTTTGCTCACCTTACGCAGGTCAAGTAAAAAGCCACATCAAGTTAATTAATCCCTTTCTTTGCAATGGACTGAACGTGGCATTTGTTTTTGTTCTGGCAGTCGTGAAATCACAGGGTGTTGGCGACAGTCCATTACTGGCTCTGTGCACTGTGTTTCTGAGGGTTTCTACTCCACCCAGCATATTATGTGTGCAGACTGTATCATACCCGTTAAAACTTGTTCTAAAATGAGGATTCCTCTTTTTAAAAGCAGTAATAAAGAGAAAATAAAAATAGCTCCCTCTTCTTTATTAGCATAAATGAAAGAGAAGCAGCAACTCATTCCTTTTGTGGCCTGAGGAAATAAAAGAAGACCTGGATGATTTCTCGGCCCCTTAAAGTCAAAGGAAGTTTAACTGCTGATTTTTATTTTTACCTCGTCTTGCAGAAGCTCAAGTTGTGTGTCACTTTTATTCTATGTGTTGATACATAGGAAGCTTAATAATGGGGGAAAAAAAATGATTAAGAGTGCCGCTTCTTAAAAAATGAGAAATTCAAGACTAGTCAGATTCTGCAATTTGGGATCCTTTTTTGTCATCGATTGCAAGGCTGAATTTACGGTGTGTTGTGTTGGTGCTCTTGGCGTCTTTCATGTGGTAGTCAGTCATTTCCCTGCTTCCTTGAATACCCAAACTGGTTTTGTTGTAGCTTCTCATTTGTATCTGCTGTCTTTGGTTTTTGTTTGTTTGTGTGTCTAATGGCTTCTGCAAAGCATTTCTGGCTTGGACTTTTCCTGTGCTGTGTATTTTTGTGTGGCATTCAGAGGAGAAACCAAGAGTTTTTTTCCTATAGTTTTAATTTTTTTACATAGCAGAAATACTCAACTGTTACTGTTGCTCAGTTTTGAAAATTAATACAATCTAGTTCCTCCTAGCACAATATTTGAAGGAAGCCATAATAGATTCTAAACAAAGTATTAAGCACAGATCACTTGTGTAAAGAGAACTTAAAATAAGAGACTCATCAGCTTTTAGAACATGTTATTTCCAAATCTCTGTTTAATTTATTCCCCCCCCCCCAAGAAGTTTTAAATTACACAAAAAATAAAGCCAGCCCTTCCTCAGTGACTAAAAGTACCAGGTGTCAGATCAATAGCATGTTCTGGGAAGCAAGAATTTCATCTGAGTAGACTTGAAATGCACTCATTTTCAACTTCCATGAGCTACAAGTTGTACGTCTAGTTTTGTTTTTCTTTTCAAGTGGTCAATGCTAGGTAGAGTTTTGCTATTTTGCTATTGATTTAAGACAGAGATACCTACATATTTTTCTCCAGGCTTTTAAGGGCTCAAGTTTAAGTGGTAGATCATTATTGTATGCATCAAAAGTGAAGGGTGATTAACTCTGTCTGGGTGCATGCAGTGTAATTTTAGAGGCTACAAATGTTGTTACAAGTCAGGTTAAGGTTTAAAGGTGAAAGTTTGGCTGAATGAGTTTTACAGCTTTAAGTTAATGTATGCAAACAAAGAAACTCTTGTTTTCTACTCATTTGTGTCTAATGAGCAAGTAGCTCATGTGGTACAGAAAAGAAAATGAGAAGATTGTGCAGTTTGCCATAAAGTTAAAACTGCATACTTTTTATTTCAATTCAGAAGTTCCATTAAATAGACCAAATCTAATACAACTTTTATTTAGGCTGTTCATCATCTAAATGTAAAGGGAAAGGATAATTGCCTTAAGCTAAGTGATAATGATAAACTAAATGATAATGGCTTTAAACTATTATAGCTTAACTTTTAACATTAATGTATTTTTTGTAGATTTCCTCATATGCCATTAAATAATTCAAAGAACCTGTTGAGGTAGCACTTAAAATTCTCCTAGTGTGTTTAAGCTTTTTTTCTAGGTAGTTCTAAAGTTGCATTGATAACTTGGCTTTTCACTCAGTTGTCTGTCTTAACTCTATTTCTGTAAGTTCAACAGTATGTGGAAAGAGAATGGCCATTCTTGGATTACAGAGAAGTTATACAGAAAGGCTGGAATTTCTTTTCAAGGCATCAGCCTGATTTATGATGTTAAAATTGTAAATAATGAGACAGGTAAGACCTGTCTCTGTCCTTTGTCCATCTATTGCCTTCTCTCACCCTTAAAGATTTTAGAGCCAAGCAGTTTGGAAGCGTTTTTTTGAACTTATAATCAATTTCTGTTTACACTGGATAAAAGCTAAATAGTTTGGGTTTTTATAGGACTGCAGAGCAGCATAAAAAACCGTTCAGCTGCATCTGAAGTGATCCAGTCTGATAGCAATTCTGGGTGCAAAAGCCAGGGTGCATAAATGGAATAAAGCAAAATGGAAGTGATTAATGGGAATAAAAATAAACAGCCTTTGGTCTCGGTAAATGATACCTTTAAAGCATGGCAGCCTTGTTGAACATAATTAAAGTTGTAAGAACTGGGGTGGGGTGAGTGGGCTCTCTTCTCTGAGGTCATGGTGGAAATACAGAGGTCAGGGTTTTACACTTAGTCTTATGTAAACAGTGTCATGCCCTGGTAAATATAAGAATTGATTTAACTAGGTTAAGCTAATTTAACAAAACCCAAAAAAACACTCCCCCCCCATCCCTCCAAAAACAAAGCAAAACCCACCAAAATAACAAACAAGCAAAAAACCCAAAGACAAAAAATAAACCCAAGGTGCACTCATTTGATATCAACATTTAAGTGCAGCCTTTATATCCTCTTTTAACCATTGGGTGGGGAAGGGTGAAGAGAAAAATGAAAAGAACAGGCTTCTATTTATGCTTGCTTCGGGTTGCCTTCAGGATTCTGTGGTGTTTGACTTTGTACAGTGACATCTCTGTAGGTTTCCTTAAGCTTGTTCCTTGAAGTCTGTAGGTTCAAACTGATATTTCATAGAGATTTTTATTTCTAGTTACATCCATTGAATATTATTTTCTTTTGCTGCGGAGTTCGTGTGCTCATTCTTCTTGTAATCCTGAACCAGGGAGTCATAGAATAGTTTAGGTTGGAAGGGACCTTTTAAAAGGTTCTCTTATCTAACTCCACCCTGCAGTGAGCAGGGACATATTCAATTAGATAAGGTTGCTCAGAGCCCTGTCCAGTCTGACCTTGAATGTTGCTGTGTATCTCTGAGTAGGTTTACTCTTTATTTAGTTCCAGTGGTTGTGGGGTTCGGTTGCTTTCTTCATTAGGGCTTTGGGTTTTGTATTCAGACCTATATTTATGCATGGTAGAGAAGAAATTCAAGGGTGTCTTAGTAGTTCTCCCTTCTGAATGACACAAATTTCATCTTTTTTCTTCCTGCCTCGTCTCTGTTTGTGTTGAGCCTCCTTTCATTACAGTCCATCGCCAGGCAGAACGAACCACCAGCTCCAGGCAGAACATGTCTCTGACTGTTAAGGATGGCTGGCAAAACCCATTGAATTGAAAACAGAGTTCTGTAACTTAGTCTGGCAAGCACAGGCACCACTCCCTCCCAGAAGCTTCGGGGGCAGTTGCTCAGGCTCTCAGAGGCTTTGTCTAACCATGCACCAGCTGTGAGCTGGCTGGGCTGCCCATTTCCAAATGACTGGTTGTATGAGCTGTCACTTTGTCACTGCAGTGTAAGGGGGGGCTGCAGGCTCTTGGAGAAGAGGATGATGAGTGTACAACATAATGGTTAAGTATGCAGAAGAAAAACTCTCCAGTTCCCGGCTCCAAGTGTCTCCAGGCAGCTCTTCCTTGGTGTGAAACTCTGCTTTAATGTAGGTCAGCTTTAACTGCTGTAAATGAGTGTAGTTCTGGGGAAGTCAATGAGCCGCTGTTAATTTAGTTCACTTGAGAATCTGCCCAAGTAGATGAGCAACTGGCAACCTCAAAGGCGAGTGCTTATCCCGCAGGAGAAGTGCAAAACCAGTTAGGTGTTTTGTATTTGTTTTCTTCTCCCTCTCTTCTGGGGAAGGAGTTAACATCCCTACATCCCAGCGGTGTTTATTGCCAGTGGAATTTTACTCACAAAAGGAGGGTTTGTAAACTGTTGCTGTTTTGGAAATACAGGGTTAAGAGTTATTTCAGCTTCTCACTCCGGATTGCCTCTTTTACTAATAAAATGAGTGGGTATCACTTCAGAGCACAAAACTGTCAGTCAGAATTCAGCATGACTGACATAATTAGCAGCTTCCAGAGGAGGCTGAAGATTGATTTTAGTGGAGAGTGCTGATGTTTGCCCTGCCGTGTTCACAGAACAAGGCATCCTGTATCCCAGGGGTTTTGATATGTCTTCTGAGAATGAAATAAACACTGTGTGCTTGCCCCAAAAGCTTACTTTGCTGTGCTGTAGTTGGTGTTTACCTGATGTTCCAGAAGGAACTGGGTGTAGAGCAGGAACACCTTTGGTGTGAGGCTCGTGAGGATGCAGCTCTGTCCAGTCAAAACTACTTCACTCAGGTCAGCCCGGTCCCAATAGGTGCTAATGTACTACAAGGAATTGCAAGACTGGTAATGCTTAAAATTTTCTATTTTTCAAAAAGATGAAGTGAAAATGGTGTCCATCTTAGCAAGCTGGATGACGAATTTGGTGACTTAAAGCATGTAAGATAAACTGTGCCATTGGAGTTTCCTAATCTAATGCTATCAAGCAGTGTTGTCTCTTAAGTCTGAGAGGGCTCAGATGCTTTTACAACTGGAGTGTGCACTGCTTACAAAAATGCAAATAAAAGGAAAAAACCCTAATTCTAGAGCATACTGCATATGTATCTATTGGAAGAGTGTGCATTTAAGGAGCAATGTAGATGCCAGCTGACTCAGTTTTGTTGTTATTGTCGTTAACAATTCATCTCTCCTCAGGGACTCTAAACTCTTCCAACTGATGAGATGATTTGGTTACCTAGTTTGATTGTTGTTCTAAGTGTTTGCATGACTGGAAAATTGTATTTTGTTCATTTTGAATTGCAGGTTTTTGCTGCCCTGTACTTTGGTTCCTCCTGTAAGCTGAATATTGAAGCTTCTTAGGCGAGGTGCTTTGCATAGCAATTGCTCTGTATTTACCCTAGGTGCAACTGTGTAAAATGTTTACTCCTTAACGTGTATTTCCTATTTCTGTGATCAAATAGCTCCAGGAATAAGGCAGCATTTTACTTTTTAAACATTCATACACACATAATCAGGGAAGACATGCAATAAGCAAAAGAATTACTGTATGCAAAATCCTGCCTTTCATATCAAGAGTACAAGGAGCTTTGCTACTTTCTGCCTTCCGCAGGCACTTCAAATGAAATGTTTTGCCTGGAATGTTTTTTGGATAATTCCAAATGATATCCAGTATCATCATGTTGTCTTTGATTTTGTTTTTCTTTTTTTGGGGAATGATTTTGTTTTCCTTTTTTGTCCCAGGTTGCATTCTGGTTGACAGTGTAAGACTACTTGCTATTTGTATCTGGGACTTTTAAGAGAATCTTTGAATCATCAGACATTTAATTTTCCAGCTCTGTGAATTCAGGGGATGTAAGGAAAGACATACCCCAGTACAAAGAAAGATTGTTCAGTATTTCTTTTTTAACAGATCTGTAATGTGCTTTTTATATATATAAAAAAAACCCTGAGGATTTTATGTGGTTTTGTTTTAGGGTAACCTAAGCATGGTCCTAAATTCTCAAGGGTAGCAAACAGAGGCAAGTCATGTCTCTATCACATTTGTCTGCAATGAGCACACAAACTCCAGCACAGGTGCCTGTTTTATTTGGAATCTCCTTCACAGCATGGGAATTCTCTTGCCTTCTGTGCATCCCCTGGACAGCAGCAGCAGCAGTGGTGGTGGTCCAAAGGTCTGCCCTGAGCCCTGTGCCTGCTGATAGAAAGTCTTTTTCTAGGTCCTGATCAGTGGGGGTTTGAAGGCACTCAGATGTCAGCAGGTTGGGAAGCATCATTTAACACAGCAAGTGTGATAGTGAGGGTGGTGGAGGGTTAGAGTCAGAGAGGTCCTCAGCAACATGTGATCTCTGCTAATTAATCAGAAACAAGCCCTGTATGCAGGACTTGGTCCAGCAGTTCCTTCCTTCCTGATTTGGGGTTCCTTAGCATGGATAATGTTGTGGGAGATAGTTACAGAGAGTTTCTCGGTTTGACTTGGTTGGTTGTGTGATTGCTCTGTCATGTAATGCTTGGCTTAGTTTTTTTCTCTGTCTTTTTTAAGCAGTCTGTTCCAGACATCTTGCTTGCCCTGCCCTACTTATTTTAATTACAGCTTGAGTTAACTTTTCTTTGAACATGTTAAGGTATGTCTCTAAAATACATATGTATAATTTTTTTGGGGAAGTCAGGTATTATATAATGTATCTGGTATGTTTTGGAACGTGCATAGTTCCCTGGCAACTGTTAAGCCAAATTATGCCTTTCTCTATATTGTAGTGGAGGAAATTATTATTTTAGTCTTTAGTTACGTACCAAGTTAATTATTTTATTTTTTTTTTTAAATATGAAGTAATACCCTTGGGGATAAAGTAGGATCAAAAAACATCTCTATTTAAGAAGTTGGGTTAAATGCTGTCAGTGTTAATACTGCAGTTTTGCTAACACTTGTACCCAGTGAAATGACTTGGCAGTCTTGAGGTCTAATACCCAATTTCAGGGAAGGTGAAAGACCAAACTCTTCCTTCTAAACTTTGTTTCCTGTGTCATCACAGACTGGATGATCTTGAACTTCGAACTAGATGATCTTTAAGGTCCCTTCCAACCCAAACTATTGTTGGAAAAAGTATCAAAAGGTGTGCTAATGTGCACCCCCACCTGAAAGACTTCATGTAGTTTTTTCAGTTTTCATGGATATGGCTCCATTTCAGAGATTAATATATCTGGCTTGTAAGCATATAGACTTAAAAACTTGAAACTTAAAAACATTCTCCTCATAAATCAGCAGAAATTTTAGAGGAAAGGTGAAAAGGTTCTTTTGGAAACTGTGCATTTAAAAAGGCATTCACATAATGCATTCACCACTTTGAGAGACGTGTTATGTGTGGGATACGAGCATATTTGTAATGTAAGGACTTAGCTTTAATTAGCTGGAATCTGAAAATATTAAGCAGAATTTTTCTTCACATTCGTTTTGTATTGACTGAATAAAGATATTTTTATGGGCTCTTTTGGTTTGACCTAGTATAAATGGCCACCTGTTTAACCTAAGGTTGAGGCTGGTTTTGGGTTGTTTTTTTGTGGTTGCGTTGTGTTGTGGTTTGGTGATTGTTGTTGTTTTGGAAGTTTTCTTTGGGTTTTTGTTTTAATGGGATTAAGAAATCGCCAATTAGGGTGCTGTGAAAGCCATGGAAGAAGATCACAGCACCCAGCCATCAGAAGCAATAGCAGTCTGGGCAGCATTCAGCAGTTGAGCTAATTAATTCTTCTCTGTATTAGACCTCTCTGATACATCGGCCACCCTTAATTATGTGCATCCAATAGAAAGTAGGTGCTACTCTAGTTGTATTTGGGTTTTAAGGAAATATTTCTAGCATGAAGAAACTTGATGGAGAGTCTGAAGAACAAGATTTATTAAAATAACTTCATAGTGACATTTGAAATCATTTTACCTTTTTTGGAAGTAGCCTTGGAACAAGACTGCATTCAGAAATGTGAATGGAAAATCAGAGTGTAGCCAATATTATCTTGCCATCATAAGGAAGTGGTTTCAGTCTCACAGTTGAAGGAATGTTGTGTTAGGGATAAATATTTGATGTATCCTCTAACAATGAAGCATCAGTTCCATTTGTTTTTCTCTGTGTGTATGACACATTAATATTAAAAAAAAAAATCCCACAGAATTCTTTATTTATCCTCACTGCATTTATCTTCCATTAGGGATTATTGAAGTGTATTGGATATTCCCTTCACTTAATCTTCCCTGCTGATTTCTATTACAGGAAGCATGACATTTGTTACAAGTGCTCTTCCCATGGTAAGGTTCAGATACTTAAAGATATGGTTGGGAATATGAGTTGGATTTGTTTGTCCATGATAGGGGTGCTGACATAACATTAGGTTTAACAATAGGCAGAATAAGTAGTAACAACAAAAGTTATTGCTTTTATGTGTCAGTATTTCTTACTACCTTATTCTCTTGGAATTGTGTGGGAAGTGTCACCTGCTTGGAAAGTGTTGGTATTAACCATAACTTTCAATATAGTATTTGTGACTGAAATCTACAAAATTAAACATTTTCTCAGAATAATTTAAAATAAACCATTTTTCAATTTTAGGAGCAGCAGGAAGACAAGAATTCTCTAGATTACATTTAGGAATATGTTTCCTCTCACTGTGTTAATACATCCTTACCACAGTGATAAAATCTTAACTATTTTGATTATATTTTTTCCTTTTTTGCTTTGAAAAGTCTTAAGGAGTAAACCTTGTAAGCAGATTTTATATTAATTTCTAAAGATAAGCTCTTTCTCTCCTTCCTTACCTTTTATGAAATGAAAACTATTTGTTATAATTGTCATGGGAATAGACTTCAAAATTAAGTTTGTAAATTTGATGAAATAAAATCTTGCAAAAATCATGAAGTGCTTGTTAAGAACAATCAAGTTAGAAGCTCCACACGGCAGTTTTGGTGCACTCATATTTCAATGTGTGTCAGAATTCAGAGAGAAATTATTTGGGGAATAGATAACGCATACTAGATTAGTCTTGTATTAAGGTCCAACATAATTCAGGGTAGGTAGCTGAAGCTTTATAGTAATTTTGAATTTTGGAGAAAGGACATAAATCTTACTTGATTATTTTAGTGTATGCTGAACAGAAAATATATTGCTCTTGTTTCTTAAAGGTAGTGTTTCTTTCTCTTTGGGTATACGTGTGTTCTCACTGTCCTAAGATAAAAATGTCTCTTTCTTCCTTCCAGAATCTTTATCTTGCTTTAGATTCCTTCTCTGAGATAGGTGAAAGGATGTATTTTTTCTTCCAGATCACAGACTGCCTCATTTTATATTCATGGTACCTAGTTATGTAGTTTGAAATAGATTCACCCCTGCATAATGTACAAATATAAGTCTGTTGTGTTTTGGTGGTTGTGGTGTGGTTTTTTTTCTTTCCTGTAGCCTATTCCTCCTTCTCATGAATAGCCAATAGTTTTGACAATTTTCAGCAACTCCTTTTAGACAGGCCTTTAATCCTCTACTACTGCCTGTCTGCTTGATTATAAATACAAGTTTAGTCATGCTAGAGAAGAGGGGAATGTTTTTCCTAAGAAAATATTCAGCCGTAAAGAAAAAATGAAGTTTTTTCAAGTGTCATTAAAATAAGAAAGCTTACGTATAATTAGAGGTAAAAAAGAGGTATAACTCTCATGTGTGCATTTAGACAGCTTTTTACAGTTTGGGAAGCTTCAGCTAGGAGAACGTTGTTTATAAAATGTATTTTCTGCTCCATTAGAATAGAAAATGCCATTTTAAAAATCTATAATGACAAGCAATTCATTACCCCTCACATCCACATTTCTTGAGCATATTTGTTGGATTCCTTCTATTATCTGTTAGAGACACCAGTTGGAGCATTGCTATGGTAATGCTACAGTTTCCTTAGGAAATGGCACTCCTCCCCCAGAATCCACATCCCCTCTTACTGCTCTACCTTGCTTGATTCTGCTCAGTGTGAGCACAAGGCCACACTGCTCCAATTCCTCCTCTTTCCCTAAAGGAAGTGCATGTCCAACAGCAGAAAACTGAATTAATTAAAATTTAGCATAGAATACCGGTTACAGAGCAGTATTGGTCTTGCCTTTTGTGTATAAACAGCAGGAGCTGCCGTTTTGTTTGTGTGTGTGTTTCTTTTCAGGTTGTGGTTCAGTAGAAAACAAATTATGTTTATAAAGATGGTTGGCTTCACACACAAAGTCTGAAGTGTAGTTTTATAAGATGATTGATGGAAGTAACAGTGTAGTGTTTTATGAGTTGTTTATAGCTCTCATTTTAGAGCATAGCAAGAGGTTTCCACCTTTTTTGGATTAAGATCCCATGCAAATGCAAAAAAAAAAAAATCCTTGTACATGACTCTGTATACCCACTGTAATTATTGTTAAGATGTAAAGATGGTGATGGTTCCCCACTGGTTCCATCATATCACACTGATCCTCCAAGAATGGCTTCATGGGGGGGGGTGACAGGGGCTTGCAGTTTGCAGTTCAGAATCCCTCCTCAAGGGAAGACCAAAGATGGACTTATTTCCTAATGGCAGATAGTAGCAGAAAGGATTTTTTGAGCTTTGTGTCATTGCTGTTTTACATATTGTGCTTTCTCCATAGATATGTATTGTTTGTCAAATTTAGATCTTGTAAACAGGCTAAGGTCTTGCTGCCCTCCTTTGCCTGAGCAGGACTCCGTACTCACCTCCAGGAGCTATTACCTGTCTTCAGGTGTCCTGTGAATTCTTTGAGAAAAGCTTTCCCTTCTAACACAGTAACAAAGAGAGGGGAAAATGCTCTTGAAGATGCATCTGCTGTGCCAGTGGGGGCATAGTAACAACCAGTGCATCTTGTGTAATTAAAGCAGCAACTGTGTGACTCAGATCTGGTGCTAGGCAGGTGGAATGCCTTGTTGTGGGTAATTAAGTTATAATTCTTCTGCTCTTAATTCTTGACTGTTTTCCAAGGAGTTTTCCGGCCATGTGCGTCACCTGTGATAAGACCAACCTTGTCTTTGTTTGGCTTAGGCATTCCTTTTTACATGACTAACAGTTGAGATTATCTGACTGTCTGTCCTCTCTGAAGAGGAGTGTTCTGCGTTAAACATCTGCCTCCACTTCAAAGAACAGGATTCAGCCACTGCCTCTTTCACTTGAATTTCTTATTGGAGAGATAAAGTATGACAGTGGGATAGACTTGGACTTTCTGAATGTTCTAAATATTTCTGAGAATTAACAGTGCGTCTTTGAGCTCCCTGCCACCAAAAGGACTGTTGAAGATTATTTCTACAGCTTATTTTAAGCACTGAACCAACAGTGAGGAAGAGAGTAGTCCTAGGAATACATATTTTTAAAGTATGTGCAATTTCTCATAGGGTGTCATAATGTGTATTTGTTGAACTTGAACAGATGGATGCCATTTAATAGCTAATGTGTAACTCTGCATAAATACAAAATTGACTTTGTTCCTAATGCATTTAGCTATTCTGTCAAATTCCAGCTATTTTTAACCTATTGGTTTTTATGAGAATACCTTGTGTTACAATAGTAATATTTTAATTCCAAAATCTGTTGTTTGGTTTTTTATTTTATTTTATTTTATTTTTGGTGGTGGTTCATTCCCCTGCAAGACTCCCTCTCAGTAAAAACTAACCAAGTTTGATTTCCATGTTTGTGGAGGGTTCTAAATTCATGCGTTTTCAGAATGTTTCTGTTCTTCTGGCATCGGACATTTCTCTAATGTCACTTCAGAGAAGTAAACCAGATTTAAAAATTAAAAGCATTTAAAAATTGAGAGTTGATTTCTTACGATGCAGTTAAGTATGAACATGAGCCAGCAGTGTGGCCAAGAAGGCCAATGCCATCCTAGCTTTATCAGCAATAGTGTGGCCAGCAGGAGCAGGGCAGTGACTGTCCCCCTGCACTGGGCACTGGTGAGGCCACACCTCGAATCCTGTGTCCAGTTTTGGGTCCCTCACTACAAGAAAGACACTGAGGGGCTGGAGCACAAGTCCTGTGAGGAGCTGCTGAGGGAGCTGGGGGTGTTTAGCCTGGAGAAAAGGAGGCTCAGGGGGGTTCTTCTCGCTCACAAGTACCTGAAAGGAGGTTGTAGCCAGGTGGGGGTTGAGTCTCTTCTCTCAGGTAGCAAGTGGCAGGACAAGAGGAAACAGCCTCAAGCTGTGCCAGGGCAGGTTTAGACTGAGTATGAGGAAAAGTTTCTTTGCAGAAAGGTTGCTCAGGCACTGGAACAGGCTGCTCAGGGAGGTGGTAGAGTCACCATCCGTGGAGGTATTCAAAAGATAACCTGGCATTTGGGGACATGGTTTAGTGGTGGACTTAGTAATGCTAGTAAGGCTTAATGTTCTTAAAGCTCTTTTTCAACCTAAATGATGCTGTGATTGCATTAGGAGCATCAGCAATTTGACTTACAGTTTTAAATGTTATTTCAGTGAGAAAACTCTGTGTTGTCAGTTCCTATACAACAGCAAAGGTGCCGAAAGACTTCGACACAGGAAAGCCATCAGGTCTGAGCTTTTCACCTGGGAAGGCCAGCTGTCCCATGTGGGGTTTTGTAAGTCCATGTCTACTACAGTTTGTGAATTAAAACTGCAGCACAAACTGCAGACTCTGCCATTTACAGTAGCTGCTTTTACGTGATGTGTGCGAGAAAGTGTCTCATGCTGGAAAGTCGAATCAACTTCTTCATTTACCTCTCTTTTTTTTATATTGAGTTTTTAAGTGGCTTTTTGTAAACCCCATCACCATGCTGCTGCTGCCAGAGTGACTAATAGATCTATTGACACCATCTGTCTGAGGAATCCACAGCCACTCTTTCCCAGTCTGGTTTAGTTTTCAATAGAAAAGCATTCTTTATAGGAGGAATTATTTCTGCGTTGCTCTTTTCTCTTTTGCTCTCATTCCCCACCCAAGGATCCTTAGTGGTGATTCATACTGGAATTTCCCCCAATTTCTCTTTCCTTTTGCACATCCAGTAAATTTCTCTGTTGATTCTCCAGTATTGTATGATTTGTTGGCAAGTTTTATCGCATTATAGAAGCTGTAGGGCAATCTGGACAGAAATAAAACATGAATAGCTCATTTTGCAGATAATTCTCTGAAATTGTTCTGTTCTTTTGGAATCTATTTGATGTATATAGATAATGTTTTTATAACTGAACTGATGGTGTGTTAACCAGATTTAATAGCATGTATTCTGAAATACTTCTACTTTGTGGCAGAGAAACCTATTTCTGCAAAGGGGAGTTAAATTGTACTTAATGATTAGAATATCCATTTCTTTAAAAATTATTCTAGTTGAGTAGTATTAGGATGGGGGGGGGAGGGAGAGAGAAGGGGAGAGGAAAGCACACACAGATTGACATGAAGTGTTCCAGAAGTATCCAACACTGCTCAGTCTTGCCATTTATGGTTGGCAGAACCAGCATGGTGCTTGAAGTAAATTATGTTCTTAATAGTGGTGATTTAGAGGGACACTTATACACATTTTTTTTAAAATGTATATTTCTGAAGCATGGTGGTGCTTTAGCCTGTGGCTCACTGAGCCCTTCACCATTACCTATAAAGTGAAAAAAATATAGGGCCAGTCTCCACAGCAAGAGTGATCACTTGTGCTTGCTGAAAGTTCTAGCAGGTCAAAGCAAAATTTGTGGTTTGTAAACGAGGACCTAGTCAAGACAGGAGAGTGGTTCTGTTATGGGTTAATCTAAGGAGTTTTATTAAAAAAAAAGAAAAAAAGGTGGGGGGTGCAAAAAAAGGCAAAAAAAAAAACAAACAAAAAACAAACAAACAAAAAAAAAACAACAAAAAACAACAAAAAAAAAAAACCAAACCAGGCAGCAAGGTAGGTAAAGTTGGGCCAACTGTGGGCAATGGCAGTGAGATAATGATGCCATTGCGAGCGCTTGAGATTGTGGGAAGGGGAACTAACTTCTCTCAGGTAATGACGAGGTTTAATTGTTTTGTAATGAACAAGATTCTTGTGTTTGGTTGATGTGTGGTTCTTACTTGCATAATGTTTAACTTGGGTTAATGTTAGACAATCAGGGTCTTTAGGTTAGGAAGTCAATACTGTAGGTACTTTGTCGATTGAAGTGAGCCCCCTGATCCATGTAATGTAATGGTAGTGAGAAATTTAAGTTCCTCTGCTGAAGAATTTGCCAAGACTGTAGTTTCTTGTTGAAAAAAATCCAAGTATAAAAAGTATTTAGTAGTACTGTGCTCAGCTGTATTCTAGAAGTATGCTCTAACCCTATGAATGAGGGTTTGAGTCTTCTGAGTTCAAGAATCAAAGAGAACCAAACTATAAATGGTTTCTAGGGTTCCTGCATTGGTCTTCCTCGTGATGGTGCTACAGTATCCCAAGATTCTTGTTCTCCTGTCCTGGAGAATTGGTTGGCTTGCTATTTCTGTAGGAGTTCATGGGATTCCATCATCTTGCTAGGTTTGAAGGACAGTAAAAAGCAACTAAATCTAGCTAAACCTAATCTTTTATGGCACTAATATTTGCTACTGGACATGATAATGGGGTCAAAATGACATAATAGATGTCTCTGTAGTTCAGTCTTCTATCTTGTCCCCTTATTTCTTTAAGCAGATGTTTTATTTTGGACATTTTTATGAAAAAAAATGTATGGGTCACATGTCTTGGCCACTGCATTTGGTTCTGCAGACTTGGGCAGGTCCTATAACAATTATTTTGGGAGCACTTTGGGGAGGACAAGAAAAATTGTGGGTTTTGAAAATATCAAGGTTATAAAAATTTGGGACAGCGAATAAAAAAATCTTTTTCTCAGATAACTCACAAGTCCGTATCATAAAGGAGCTGATGTTTAACCAAAATCTTATTTTGGTTAATAGAAGAGTATTTGTTTATTTATTTTTAGTTTCCTATTCAGTTGTTTAGAACTGGTTTCAGGACTACTCCTACTTTTTAAAAATGGCTTTGTGTTAGTCAGTCATCACTTGTGCTGAGACCTCTTTTTTTAACTTATGACAACTGAGGGGGGGGGACCTCATCAGTGTCTGCAGGTAGGTGTCAGGGCATGGACCAGGCTCTGCTCAGTGTCGCCAAACAAGAGCACAAGAGGCAGCAGGCAGGAAGCGATGCCCAGGAAGCTCCACCTGAACATGAGGAAGAATTTCCTGCTTGAACAGGGAGCTTGGTCCAGGTGACCCCCTGTGGTGCCTTCCAACGTGATCCATTCTGGGGTTCTTTCAGTACTGTACAGATTTTTATGGAGGATGCACAGCAATTTGGCAAGTCAAACTGCATTCCCTTTTCAAACTTTTTAATCTTTTTTTTTTTTTCTCCTTCATGACATGATGTCTTGAACATACCTTCGCATGCAAGACAGAAAAAAGCGCTCTCATCTGGATGCAGCAGTTTGTTGATCTTAAAAATATAAAAGGAGCTTGTATAAGGAACATAATAGGGTTTTCTTAAAGGATTCCCTTTTGTGAATATCTGTCTGCTCTTTTTCAGCTGTGAGAAGAAATCTTTCATCTTGAGAACAAGAGCTAACTTATAATGCCATCCTATCATATTTTGATTGAAAGCTCAACTTAAAAAAACCTATTTACTTGGAGGAAATGGGCCAGCCAGCTTTACTGTTATAACTAAGTTATGTTTTGTTTTGGTGATGTTTACCTTTTATGATTTCTATATATCTCTAAGTTGTATGGATTACTACTTAATTTGGAGTAGTTTCTGGTGAACATGTACGGTCACATTGTCTGCAAAATTTCTTAAGGAAGTTTTTTTTAATACATATTTTTACAAATCACCTTAATGAGGAGGGATACTAATTACTTCAAGTTTTTAACAATTTCTATATTCAGTTGCTGGAACTTGCCTTTTCTTTCTTCCCCCTGCAAGAAATGATTCTTAGTAGATATTCCATTCTCCAGGACTGTGAAACCCCAATTCCTCTGGAGTATTGTCTTTAGTAGTGCACTGTCTTACCTACGTTGGAAGCAATGCACTATTAGCAATGCACCGTTTGCCACTACGGTTCTGTCTAACCCTGAAGACTTTTTTTTTTCACCAGTAAGTTATTAATAGATTTCTGTCTCACTGGAGAGCCAGCATGCTGGAGGGTGAGTGATAGGTGTTCATAAGGAATAAATACTTAAGGGGGGTAGGAGGGAATCGCACGCTCGTGAAGGAGAGCAGGTAAATTGTTGCATGGAGAGGGGACTACGATGAACAATACTAATGAGCACGCAGGGCTTTAGGCATTTGCATTCCCAGCAGTGTTTTTTGTGGAGATGGCCTCTTTAGCATTACTTGCCTTTTTACTTCTCGTCCCCTGCTAATTCATTCTTGTCATTGTGAGAGCTTTTAACATAAAAGTAACGATTTTTGGTAATTCATTCTGGGCTTTGTGACAGCATTAACAGGAAAATGGGGATTTTCTTCCTCCTGAAGCATGCCAAAAAAAAAGGTTTTTTCAAGGTCGGGGATGTTCTCTACTATGGCTTGATGATACATGCTTATATGAGTATTCTCTTTGCTCTTAAACATTTAAAGATATTTACTTAAACTAGGATGAAAGATATTTTTTGGATCTGTTGTTTTGATTCAGAATAGTGATTTTAAGTTTGTGTTTTGTTTTTGAGTATAAAAAAGGAAGACTATAGTCTCTATTGACCCACCAAACTCCTGTGACTTCTCATGAAGGAAAATAATGTAGTTGTGTGTAATTAATTGAGGCTGAAGAACTGCAGTTCTATTTTTGGGATTTTTGGTGTGTGTTCTGTGGTTTTGTTTGTTTGGTTTGGGTTTTTTGTTTGTTACAGGTGGAATTTTAAAGTATTATCAGCCAGTATTTTATCAAGGTCAAGCAAAGAAAGATCACTTGTATTTAGTAAATGAGGAACAGAAAACTGAATTTCACATCCCGGTTTCCTTGGGCCAGTCTTGTCTAAAGATGGGAACTGTTAGGCCATAAGAAGGATGGGATGAGGTGCTCAGGATAGTATGCTGCTTGTGTATTTAAGGAAACACTGAAGGTACAGCTTCCTGTTTAATTTACTTGTTTTGGTGATGGCTTCCAGTCATCACCACACAGTATGGTGTTCTAAGAGCTTGAAACTTGTATGAATGCTGGTTAATGCTTACTGAGGTGACCCATTTGGTTTGGTGTGTATGTGGGCATACTCTTAACAGAGTTATACAGTCAAGGGATGAATAAAAACCCCAAATAAAACCTCTTGATGCGCTTTTTCTAAGCAGTGGATTAAATTTTCAATTTTTCAAATCACCTTTGTGGATTTAGGCACTCAAATGCCATTGAAATACTCTGGGTCTTAGTGCCTTTTCATTGCCTAAATCTGTAAATTGATGCTCTCAGGATAGGTCTGTGAGCATATTTATTTTTACTTGTTTAGAAAATAGTTCTCTTAATATAATGACAAAGGTACAGACAATGGTGACAATGACTTTAAGTGCTAGGAACGTGCGTGGATAGGGTCTGTTGCATTTTTGATACAAAGTGCACTTTGAGACCTTTAGAAAAGGCTGTGTACTACATGAAACATTGTGTGTATAATGTGTATAGAATGGCAGCCTGACTGTGTATTGTCTAGTGTATTTAGCTTATGTCATTAGAAGAAAAGAGTGTTAAATAAATGCTGTACCTTTTTTTGTTCCAGAGTGCTTTAGTCTGTCATGTGGAAAAAAGTCCTTGTTTTTTTTTTTGTTTTTTTAAGTGATTTCTTGTACCTGATTGAAAACCCATCTTCTCTTTGCTGAGTTTTTCAAAGTGACTTAGGAATTCTTGTTTGATTCAACATTTTATCCTGTGCTATCAATTTGTGTCCAGTTAAGACGTTCTTCCATTTACAAGGTTTTAGTAGTTCGGCACTTGTGCAGAAGTCGCTCTCTGTTCATATAAATAACACGAGGTGAAAGCTCCAGGAGCTGGGCTTTAACCTGATCCCCTGTGCCTTTCTACATCAGTTAACAGATGACTTTCTGGAGATTTACAAGTACAAACATTGAACTTTTTTGCTCTCATAATGCTGCATGGTCAATTAAGAACTAATGCAACAACTAGATGAAAAATGGTCCTGTTTATGCAAGAGAGAGTCAGAGGCTTTATTTTCATTCTTAAAGCTATGTATTTTGACTTGCATTTAAGAAGTTTTCAACTTTGGCTCGGATCAAAGTTTTGTCTTTTTAAACAAAATTCTGTGTTGAGTGGGCTTCTATAACGTTGTTGCTAATTCATGAGCATTTATAATTAAAAAAAAAATAAAAGGTATGATGCCTTGTTATTTTTGGAAAGCCTGTTTAATATGCCAAATATGTTTGAGTGGGGAATAAAGCTACGTAACAAAGCAGTTGTGAAATCATAATGTTGGCTTGTAAGAACCTTTTGATTGCACTGATGGTTGTGGCATGGTTTGATTTTTTTGATTAAACGCCCATGTTAAAGTTAGGATCCAGAAAAGATTTAGATAACTGAAGTGAAACACTGTTTGAAACTGCTGTTCTGAAACCTCCACGATCTATTTCCCAATTCCAGGGAAGCCTAAACACTGCCAGACAAATTCCCCCTCCAGTCCCCAACTTTCTGTGCCCTTCTCCATGCCTACCACTCTCCCTATGGTCTGTCTCAGACCCACCAGGTTGGGTTTCATAAACAAATCATAACTGTTTTCTTCTAAAATCGGTGGTTTAACTACTTTATGTAAAAATGACCAACAGCCCTTGGAGCAGAAACTTCTCTATTTGCTGGACTTCTGTGAATGCTGATACAAATGGCCCTCTCACCACGTTTCTCGATTTCTTCTCTGAAATAAATATTCTTGTCTGGCTTTACAAAAAAAGGGCATAAACATCCTGAACACACCTGAAGTCTGTGAACTGCTCGTTCCAGGTGGAAGGAAGTGACTAATTCACCATTACTAAAGTGTCAAGGCATGAAAAAACAAGAGATTTGATTTTTGGCTTGGTTAGGCAGCTTCACACCAAGTAGGCTAATTCTGCATAATTTTCTGCTTGGAATGGTAAAAAAAATATTATTTAATATTGAGTCATTTAGTCTTTCCTCTGCACTCTGTAGGGGTTATATGTACCTAATAGAAAATCTCAGGTTTTATTAATTTATAGATATAATGTATTTTTTTTAAATACTGTTAAATGCAAGCAGTTGGTGTTTATATATAACCAGGGATATCAATAGAGGGCATGGCTTCTCATCACTTAACTTTTGAACTGAAAGAAGAGTATTTGGTTGAGTGGGACACAATCTTTTCTGATAGCTCTGAGCTCTCCCTGAAGCCCAATGGCAAAATGTGGGATTTGGGGCTGAAGTATTCTAGGGACCTTTGTCTTGCCTTCTTCTAAGTCTTAGGCAGTAGTTTCTTCTTTTTTTTTTTTTTTTTTTCTATTAGATTATAATTCTCAAAGTTGATAAATTAACTCATTAATTAACTGGCTTGATGGTAATCGTTTCATGGTGATGATGGTGTGCTGACTGATGCAAATGAAGACTTCCAAGTCTTTCCCCTGTGTTTCCTTCCTAACAGTCATGGTACTGAGCTGTTTACCAGTCTACTTGGGAAAAATCAACTACAGTTGAATGTGTCCCATGTATCTTTACTTATAATTTAATTCTGTTTATAAAATCCTGTAGCTCTTGCAGTGTGATGTTCCTAATGCAGGTCTGCCAGGTTATAAATATTTGCAGCAGCCACGAAATTAGAGAATAATTTAAGAGTAGAAATCCTGTGGAACGTGGAGAGTACTGACAACTTGCAGTACAATCTCTTATGAAAAGACTCATTCATTTTTAATAGACCATTTTTTTAGCACTGCTTAGCTTTTGTTCTTAATCAAAACGCTGGGGGAGAATTTCCTGTTTATTTAAAGTAAGAATGTAAAAGGAGGGCAGATTAATTGTCGTTAAAAATTCATTTAAACTGATCTATGTGCCATAATGCCTACTAATTAGTCATATAATGGTATATTAGAAAAATAGAAAGATTGATATTAGGGCTTTACCTGTAGAGGAGGAACAACTGATGCCCGTTAATCAATTTAAACCTCTAACCATGGGTTTAATTCTCAGTCTTTGCATTGGGTACTGGTGAGCAGCTGTGAGCCTCAAGGCCTAGTGCTTCTGTCTAATTAGTCCCACTGAAGGCTTTCAGCCTATTCAGGAAGCCTTAATTTAGGGGTTTGTTTCAAATAGCTCTTTATTACATAAAGTGGAAAAATCTGTATACTGGTTGCCTTTTTTTTTTTTTTTTTTAGCATTTAGAAGCTGTGCTGATGATACAAAACCAGTAGTTTAGCCTTGAAAAGCCCTGTTGCAAAAAAAAAAAAAAAAAAAAAAAAAGAAGGGTACTTAAAACCGTGTATAGTCCTTTGCAAGGATGAAAACAAACAAAACCTCTAGTTCCTGGTACCCACCTCTCCAATCATGTTTGATGGTCACAGCCTGAGCTGTAAGAGGTGGGTGTAGCTACTTGAGCAGTGTAAATTGCAGTGAGATTTGTGTTGCATGTTGGCAGGAAAGGTCCCAGCCAACTTCCTCCTCTCAGGAGGGACTGAGTAAGTTCTGCACGGAGTAACCATGGGAGGAAGGAGAGGGGGAGGCAGGGCGTGGAGGTGGTAATTAAAAGTAGACCCCTTTGCACTCTCCTCTCCAATTTATTACAACTTAGTGAACAGGTTGTAATAACTTCCCTGCATAATAGAATTACTACCATAATCCTGAGCAGTAGAAGCTGAGATACTTGTTCGTGAAATGACATTTTTCCTTATATGAATATAAATAGCTTTTTTTTTTTCAGCAGCATTTCTACATCCTTGTAAAATACAGTTTAATTTGTTGCAAGGGAAACTCTTATAATCCTACCTTAGAGTCTTACAGGCTAGACAACAGTAGCTTTTCTTAGCTGATGGAGCCTTCTTAGTAGAATTGTCTGAATCCAGCTGCCTGTATTTATGGGTAGCTGCTGCTGTTTTTCCACTTCCTTCTCTGTGCCAGGGGTATCCTAATTTGTGAAACAAACCATGGGCAGAGAAGTCGTCTCTTCTACTACAACTGCTGCGGCATTGTTGGTGTTTTCTGTTTGTTTGTTTTTGTGGTTATTGTTGTTTTTCAAGATGGGTAGTATTTCTAGGTGCACAGATTCCTCTAAGGTTTATTACTTCCTGGCAATAACCAATTTTTCTTTGATCGTTGAACCCCCCTCTCCTGTCACAGTGATGGCTGGTAGAAGTAATAATAAAAATAATGATTCCTTTCTCTTGTTTACATACAGTTTTTCTCCTTAATAATTTTGAAGGCTTGGCCATCATTTGCAGTTCTGTGTGTATACCACACAAACCTCTGCCTGCTTGCCCGTGGTGATGATGTATGATGCATTAAAAAATCTTCTCAAATTGTATAGTTCTGTTCTTTTAATTTTCACTTGCTGGGGTTTTCATATTTCTTGTGCAGGTCTACAGAGCTTTGTGTCGTTTCCCTTGCTTGATTTTGATGTTCACCTCTGCTTTTGACTCAGCCTTCTGGTTGTGTAACACTGTGTCTTTCTCCTATGTCTCTCCTTCCTTTTTCCTGTTTTAGACCTCTGAACATTGATCTGTTTCTCTAAGCACTGATCCTCCCACCCAAACCCCTTATAGTAGCAATTCAAAAGTTAGTTGTTAAGCTATCTGCTAAAGAATAATTAGAAATTAATTAAAATAGTGAAAAATGGACAGCTGGCCTTTTTCTTTAGATCAAGTAATTGAATATGTAACTTTTTCTCGTACTATTAATAATATTCTTCATTCTTTAGGTCTTATCAACACATAAGCTACTGCCATTCTTGAACTTTTCTTTCTATTATAAGCTTCAGTAGGCAGTCGACAGCATTTTTGTTTATCTGTTAAGTTCTCACACTTGGGGTGCTATGTAAGGTATAAACATCGTCTTCATTAGTGTTCTGGATATGTCAGAATTTGCTTTTAAGGTTTAAAATTGACTGAGGTGGGCTGCATTCCTCTAGGGATTTGTTACTAATCCTTTAAAAGACTGTTTCAAATATTTTGTTTTCCTTTAAGTATAAATGACTTCAGACAATTATCCTTAAAATCATGGTTCAGTACTTTGTCTCGAAGCAGTCAATAACTTGCTGAAAAAGGGTGCTATTTAAATATCTTCCTTGAGTGTGTCTATCATGTAGGACATCTCAAAAGCTTTGTTTTACATGTTTTAATACATTTCAGTCTGCTGGGCACTTAGACTACTAGCCTGAACTGATAGAGACTGTAGAGTAAAAATGCAAGTGCTTTGTGCTTTTCTCAGTTCCATTTGCCCCCACGTGTTTCATTTGGTGGTGTCAACTGGAAGCTGGGGCAGTGCCTCTCATAGTGGCCTTTGCTTTCACTCTTCCTAGGGATAACATCCAGCTTGTTGGCTGAAGCTGTGACATCATGGAGAGACTTCAGTGAGCTTCTGATTTGGGGTTCTCCACGGTGTAAAAGGGTGATGTTTCCTACTACAATCACTTCCAAGTAGCTCTGTATGGGTCTTACTTTAGTTTTGGGATAGGTGAGAAATCTTGCAGTGTGCACTAGTAGAGGAGGAGTATAGGAGAGCTGAGCAATTCCCTGCATGGCTTTGTTTCTTGGCATCTCCCAGAGAGCTTTTCCTCATAACAGGATTTAGAGCTCAAAGTGTGAGGGCTCTGGTTGCATAAGTGATCAAGATGACTTAAGGTTTATGTAGGAGTACATACACAAGCCTGGTAACTGGAACTTCTCTAGGCTCTATTTTTAGCCACTGTATAATATGGAAGTTCCACTGTGATGCATTTAGGTTCTGGCACCATTTTTGCTACAGCCAGAACTAAAATCCAGTTGGGAAGGTATAGGAGTGGCAGAGATGTCAGTTGATGTTTCTGATCATTTTTCACAAGGTTTTCAGCAGCTGTGCTCCGGGAAATCAGACCACAGGATGATAATGGTTCTTGATCCATCAGAGAGGAAAACTCAGTGCATAGCAGTCTTCTGGGCACGTACTTTTGTACATTTGAGGATGTCCTGGGATGTGCCATTCCATGTGCGATGCCAGGCACCTGCAGTTGGATTCAATGTTAGCAGTGAAAAGTTGTGCTTTCTGCAGAGGTGTAAGTAGAAACAGTTCTAAAACAAATGGGCATGTGCAAGATCTCCCATTTTCACTTTGGAATCCAAGAAACCTTTGAAGAAAGAAAACCCAAATCCTCCTGCACTGGGCATTGGTGAGGCTGCACCTCAAATCCTGTGTTCAGGTTTGAGCCCCTCACTGTAAGTAAGACACTGAGGGCCAGGAGCGTGTCCAGGGAAGGGCAATGGAGCTGATCAGGGTCTGTAGGGTCAGTCCTATGAGGAGCAGCTGAGGGAGTTGGGAGTGTTTAACCTGGAGAAAAGGAGGTTCAGGTGTGACCTTATCCCTCTCTACAACTGCCTGAAAGGAGGTTGTAGCAAGATTGGGGCTGTCCAGGGGACTAATGACAGGACAAGAGGACATGGCCTCAAGCTGTGCCAGGGGTTCAGGCAGGACATCAGGAAGAATTTCTTCACTAAATAGGTTGAGTTCTGGAATGGGCTGCCCAGGGAGGTGGTGGAGTCACCATCCTTGCAGGTGTTCGAGAAATGACTGGATGTGACACTCAGTGCTCTCGTCTAGTTGATAAGGTGGTGATCACTCAAAGGTTGGACTTGATGATCTCAGAGGTCTTATCCAACCTAAATTATTCTGTAACTTTCTGGCCTGTGGAGGGACAAGAAATTCAAATACAGTCAAAGGGAAAAGAGTACAGTGTTTCTCAGAGACAAGATTATTGTTATGGCATTGATAGGAAAGTTTGCTGTTTTGACATATTGTATTGCTGAAAAGTAGCAACAGGAAAATACCTTCAGTCATCATGCAGTGAATATCATGTTGATTGTTATGCAGAGTAACTCAGCAGGAGATATTTATTGCTTTCCCCTGAAAACATGTCATCTTTTATGATTTTCATGCTCATTTACTTAGCTTTATGTTTGGAAAAAAGTATGTTTTGGAAAAAAGGGTGGGGATAGACAGCTTTTAACAAAGGCATTGCTTGATTTAAAGTTTTTAAGCTGTTATGAAAGCTCTTGATTGATACTGATCTGTACATTTTATGTAACTGTAAACAACTCACTGACATTTTTTTTTGCTAATTTGGATTTAAATTTCCATTCTTCATTATGCAAGTAAAACGCACCAGTGTTGTGTTACTGCGGTAACAACTTGTAATTGAAAATGTAATTGTCCAAACTTCATGTTGTACAAAAAATCAAATGGATTTAAATGGAGTGAAAGAAAGCTGTTTTAATCCAAATTTCTTTACAAATTTTGTTACAATAAAGTAAGGAAACTCAACTACTTAATAGTGATTCTTTTTATTTTATTGTTTAAAGTGTCTAAATTGTGAGCAGTGAGTAATTAAAATCAAACTTATTCCTGAACTGACATACCTCACCTCTCCTTTAAATACCTCAACGTTCAGATTCAGGAGGGCAGTTTGATATTTCACTCACTCTTGCATCTGAAACAAATTTACAACCATCTTTAAAAAAATAGGATTTTGGACAGGTGTTTTGAATTATCGTATTTCTCTTTAATTATATTTGGGAAACAAGAAAAAAATTACAATATCGATTGTTTGAGATGTACCAAAACCAGCACAGGCCTAGGAAGGCTGTTGACTGTTATAATATGGGGCTTCTGTAGTGGCAGAGTTGAGGAGTGTTCCTGATAGAGCTGGGAAGAGAAAACCCCTGGCCCTACTGAGAGTTAGTGTTTCTCTGGCTTCCCAATAGCCTTGTGGAAATGAGGATCCTCTTTCCCTTCTCTCAGCATCTCAGACATCTGAACATGCAGTTGATCAATATGGGATTTAATCTCACACTGAACGTGGAACTGGAAATGAGTTAGATTAGAAGTTGGTATTCCTAAGCATGGTAGGAGGTGACTTTGAAAATGCTGGAAGGATGTGGAAGCAACTCCTCTGAAATATAAAGAGAATGTGTTATATTTGGTTTTGTGACTATGTGGTTTAAAAGAAAACAACCCAAACCCCATGTATGTCTTTAGATCTGTGTTTATGATCATGATCATCCAAAGGGATATTTTATGTTTTGTTTGTGCATATAGAATGAGCCTTGGAATAGAGTAGCCTCATGTGCTGTAATCACACCACAAATAGCTGGAATCTTTTACACTGATGACAGACAAACCTACAGATGAAGTAAAATTTTTCTGCATCAGTGTGTCTGACATCTGATTTATTAACACATAATACATACAAATAAAATATATAGCCTACATATAGCATAAACCCCATTGGGTTTGGTGCAGTTTCACTGTTTTTCTCTGAGTTCTGTTTTCCTGTCCCAAATGGCAAACCAGTGGTTCACAGCCAATGAAACACCCTTCCTGTCTGGCATAAGACATGACTGAGGACAAAGATGGAAGACAGACCCTGATTGTCTCTCCTTTGATTCCTAATCCTCTCTCTGCTCAATAGAAAACCAGGCCCTGGAAATGGCAATTCTTACGCGACTCACACCAGCCTCTGTCCCAACACTCCCCATTTTCTCTGTCTTCTCAAGCTGCTGATGGCAGATCAGAGCTGTCAGGCCTGCCTTTGTAGGGAATACAGTCTGCCAGGGAAGGAGGAGGACAGGGCAGCTGTGATTGCTCTGTCTCAGATCTTCCTACTGTGTCCTGACTCCTCTGTTTAACCTGTGGTCATTTTTGGTATCTTTTCAGCTCTGGTGTCCACGGAGTTATCCACTTACCATCAAATCCTATCACTTTAATATAGTTCAAGTATCTGTTTCTGTAGTGGTCTTGCAGTTCTTTTTCACTTGAACTCTGCTTAATATTTGCAGCTCTTCCATAATCGTTTCGCCTCCTCTTTTTCCTTGCATTCTTGACAGCTGTTCCAGGGGCTGAGCAGCTCTCACAGTGTCTTTGTGTTCCTGCAGTACCTCTCTGACCCCACTGCTTCACTCCTCCTGGAAGTTGTTGTGGTCGTTGTCAGCTTGTCCCATCCAGAGCTCCAAGGATGAGCTGGCCTTCGGATACATCCCAGCCATTCTCAGACTTGTTCTTCTCAGTATCATCCCAGTGTAGAAAATACCTCCCAGCGTTACTGCAGCCATTTCAAAGACAAAATGACTAACAAAATAAGCTTTATTACCATTGTGTTTGTTTTTGCCCTTGAGTATACTGAAGTTGTTCATTGCGTCAGAGTTGATTTTGCATTATTAATGAAAGTACTTTTGTAATTTCGTTAATGTTTTGCCTAAGGGAGAATAGTATTCCCAACTTATTCCCACACCATTCCCAATTTGGTGTGGGATATTGTTGTTTTTATTGAGTGAGTTTTGGTTTCAAAAGTCAGTGTTCTGGATACTGCCATCTGAGACTATTCCAGCATCTGCCAAAGTCAGATGAGATAAATGTCTGACCAGAAAGGAGAACTGAGAGAAAAGAAAAAATACAACTGACCAGTTTCTTACACTGGGAACATTTAAGTACTGCCTGAGGTTTTATGTAAATGTCAGCCTCTTACAGAGTGCAATATAAATATTATTATTTTAAATTTATATTCTAGCTAATGTAATGAATAACCAGGTCAGGACTTATTTATGGTAAGTGCTGGACAAACCAGTAGCATGTGTTCGTGGAGCAAAGGTTGGCTGTCAAGCTACATCTCTTTAAAATAAATGGTTCTTTCAAGAGCAATTTAGAAGAGTTGTATTTAATTTTGGATTAAGAAACTAAAGCATGACTCTTACTGTTGTCACTTCGAGCTTCTTTGTTAAAAGTGATTATTTCAGAGAGCTTGGATCTCTTAGCATCTCCTGGGAAATATGTCTTTAGGTATTAAAACAGAGACTCAGTGTTAATATCTGTGCAGTGCAGTACCTGACAATTTTTTTCCCCATTCCTACCAGGCAGAGTGTTTAAATAACTATAAGATAATATACATCTTTCCAGAAGTCTTTTTGCTTAGAAATTTATGGCTTTTTCTGTATGTCCAGACTTACTGCATAGTAAGGAACAGAAACAAACCATTTATACCATATATGATCTATGAACTTTTTTTTTTTTAATTATTTTTCTCCCATATATATTTAGCTTATTGCCAACACTCCACCTAACTCCTGTTCAGTTGACCAGGTCATGAATGTTGTGTAAATTGAATGTCTGTAGCTTCCAGTGTTTGGGTAAATCTCTCAGCGTAAGAGCCAGGCAAAAGATCAGTCTGGATTTGAGGCATTTTTAGTAGAGCTCCCATTTAATCTCTTATTTCAAAGAGACAGACAGACGTGGCTTAAAACTCCAGGCGCTCTGTCATTATTCTAGTTTTTTTTCCAGCCATAAGTGAACAGTAAATTATTGGTTTCTGACATCTCCTGATAGTGTGGTAGCTGTGACAGAAATGTAATTCATGGTGTCTTAACCTTGAAGTGTTTTTTGTTGCTGTCTTTTTAAGTGGGGAAAAATGTTTTGTGAGTGCCTACAAATTTATTTTAAAAGCCATGGTCCGCATTTTATTTAAGACTTCGTGTTTAAAGTGGAACTTGCTTTACCCAAAAATATCCCTTAGTAGAAGAAATAATTAAAAAGAACATCTAATAATAATTTCATCTTTCATTGGGATCAGAACAATAGCAATTAAAGGAGAGGAACAAAAGGATTCCTTCACATGATGATGTAAACTGAAATAAGAACAACTTCTTTCTCGGGGAACATCACAGTGGTTTCATGGTACGACCGATCAGTTGATGTTCAGGGCTTTTCAGTGACATCTTGCTCCCCTGTTTTCCACTGTGTGCTCAGAAAAAGATCTGGGGCACTTACTCTTCATTGGGAACACGTGGGGAAATTGCACATTCTCCTGATCCAAAGTGAGAGCTGAGCTTGTCACATTTTATGGTATCTATTGAAGAGAACTGGACCTGTTCCCAGATCAGTATCTGGAACCATTAAATGTACCTTGAAATGCATTTCAGTAAACCTGAGGTCCTGTGTGGGCACTAATAAACTGATGGGACAGTGCTGGTACGTTCCAACTACGTATTTTTCTCCTTAGTGTTACTCACTTGCAGGTGATATTCGTGTTCATAAAGGGGGCATCCTTTTACAGTATTTATCGAGATGTTCACAGTTGTGACTGGGCAAAGTAATGGCAGGATTTGGGTAAAAAGTGCAACTTTATGTTTTTCTGGAACATGTGTTCAGTGCTCAGCTGTTAGAGAGGAATGGCTGTTGTAAATAAAACTCTGTCAAACACCTCCTTCCCGAGTCCAAAGTGACACAGTGATCGTCTTTAGAGTCAAAGTAATTAAATGGTGAAATTTCTGTTCTGACACAATTGACTATTCTGAGAAAATCTAAATAGACACAACATTGCTGTCTTTATTAATTGCTTCATGTCTTTGGTTACCTAGGGAAGACTGCAACATCTGCAATGGAAGTGTCAGCATAGTTGCTTCTTAATATGCAGTGTTCTCGTAGGCTGCAAAGCTCAGGAAGTCAGATGTTTATTGAACTTGCACAAGGGTAGTGCACAAAGATATATTCTTAAAAACATGGAGAAATTGAGAGAAGGAAAATCAATGGGACAAAATCTCTGTGGATCTTCCTTGTTCTGTTGTTTCTCTTTGCAAGTTATTTGTTGCCTGTGCAACCAGACAAACCCAGTAGGTTAGCTTAGCTGAGGGTATTGAAGCAGAAAAGCCACTTTGAGAAAAATACTTTGATTTTTTCCTTTATTTATTTTTCCTCTGTAGCATGATGTGATATTATTTTGTAGTGTCTGCTTGAAACAGTATTCAAAGTCTGCTTGCCTCTGAAGTGTGCATAGTTTGGGTCTTCCATGTTCAAAAAGGATAAACTCAAAGTAGAATTTAAAACAAGGAAAAGGTGAGCGAATCTTATGAAAATAGTTTGCTGACTTCGAACAGCTGAAAGAACACAAAATCCAAGAGGATGGTAAAAAAAGGAAAAGGTTGCAATCTGCATGTCAAAGGGATAAAATTCCAAAAAGTGTGTGGAGAGATCTGAACTAGAGGGCAGTTGAAGCCAGAAAGAATGAGATATTTATGATTTAGGGTATGTTAAACCTGAGGATTAGAGAAAGATTTCTAACCCCTATTTCAAGAGAGTTATGGGACATTTTTCCAGTCAGCATACTCAAAAGCAAAAATATTCCCCCCACTTTCTGAAAGGTTTCTGAAAGCAGTTAATAGTGGAAACACTGGGGAATTGGGAAAGGTCTGATGTACTACTGAAGTAAAATTGTTTGCAAGGATCACCTAACACTGCTTTTAAACCTGTGGTTTTGTTTGATAACATTTTACTAATAACTTTGGTAGCAATAAGGCCAGTTACTCAGATCTTACGTAGCCTTGCAGTACTGAGAGGGGGGAAAAAAAAAGGAGGGATCTTGTGCTCTGACAGTCAGTGTTAAATGCTCTGTCTGTGAAATGGAAAAGAAACGGGGCCAAGAGTGTACTGGCTCTTTGGAATTTGGCTAAAGACACAGTCTGTCATGGAGTATTTTATAAGCATTGTGATAAATTACAATTTAGATATATGGATCTTGAGAAATGAGGTTTTTCCATATCCATCTGAGCTCAGGTTTAGATCGACAGTAGATATGGTGGTGATTTTGAACTGCCTTAGGCTGCATGGATCAAATTTGAGGCAGTTTGTTCCAATAGCGCACAACTTTTTTGTTCTCCCCCACTAAAGGAGAAAGTGTTTGTGCACAACGGGTACACAGTGCTTGAACCCTTAATATCAGTAGCTTTTTCATGAGCACATTCCTTATTGTTTTTCAGTAAGTTGTGTTTGTATGTGCTACCAACAGGAAGTTTCAAGGAGGGAATAATAAAGGCAAATCTTGCCTCTACGAGTTTGTTATTCATCTAATGTAAGCTTTCTTTCAACCTGCACATCTGTTTTTGTCAGGGTCTGAATTCTTGTAAAAATTGTTGTGGCACAGTCCAAGAAGCTGGAAACATAACTTCATATAATTGTCCTTTTAAGTTGCAGCATGAAGTAATTATCATGGCATACTTTAATTGGTGGCATCCTATTGACTTTTTATGAAAGACTTGAATTATAATAAAGGAAAGGAACACAAGTTGGTTAGTTCCTCTAACCCAGTGCTGTCGTCTTTGGGGGAGAGAAAAAGCAGCTCTGTTGTATATTTAATGGCAGATCCAGCATGTAATAGGTGTTCTGCTTCTACTTTTTTTTTTTTTTTTTTATCAAATATCGTCTTGGGAAGGATTTTTGACAAGAAAATTACAGGATTGGTGCCCACTCTAAGATTTATGTTGATAATTGAAGCTGCTTCTTCTCAATAAAACGAAAATGCAGCTTAAATAACTAGCTAAAAGAAAAGAAAGATCTTATAAAAAAAAAAAAAAGGTTATGTAGATATGTAGAAAGATTATAACTTGGTTGTCAAGGCCATTATACCCTTCAGGCAGTTGTCAGTAAATCTGTATTTAATGCTGACTAGGTGCCAGTCAACTAATCATACAACTTTTGTCCCTTTCGGCTTTAAGCAGTTTCATGTAATTTGCCAGAGAAATGTTACTTTATAAAATGCTAGGATTAAAAAAAAAAAATAAAAAATACACATATAAAAAATAAATGTACCTTTCTGTTATTTATCTCCTCTGATGTTAGCCAGCAAAGATAAAATGTATATGAGCATTCCTGGACGATCCTGAAGGAATTTCCACCCCCACCCCCTCCCCTTTAGAGTTTTGAGTCTCAGTTTCCAGCAAAGTTTAGAGGTCAGTCTTTATACTTTCAGTCTGTACAGTGCTTGAAGTTAGTGTAAAGCCACTCAAATGTCAGTGTGGAAAACGTGCATACAATACATCTGAAAATGGTATTTCATTTATTTGTGGCCTGGGCCAGGCTGACAGAAACAATAGGAGGTTTGTACTGTACTGTGTGCTGGTTGGCCAGCATTGCCTGTGAAAATGCAAACACCATACATACTAGCATATGTGAAAACTTCCTTTTTTTAAAAAACAATTCTTAACTGTCTTTAAACATCTTTACGTTGAAATTGGCCTTTTATATTTCCAGAGTGACTTAAAGGGATTGATTTTTAGCTCTGTAATCCTTTCTTTATATGCTTTTCCTTGTGAGGGTACGTAGGAAGTGAGTAAAAATATTAACAAAATAAGCTTTTTAATCCCTGTCTAGGGATTTTTACCTATCTAAAATTGGTCAGCCCGGTTGTGAGGGCAGAAATATTGAATGAGGGGTTTTTTACAAAAGCTATTTGAAAGTTATGCATGAGTAGACACAAATGCAGTTTGCAGTGGCTGTGATGTGTTCTCAGGGCACATGGAAGTGTATCAGAGGTTTCTTTAGATGCTGCAACAGACCAGTGCTCCAGTGCTGGTTTGAACCATTTTCTTTTCTTCTTTCACTGCATTTGGCCTGTGCTGTGCCTCTTGGAGGTCCAGCTCAAAATCTGGCTCTAGAGTGATGTGCAGGGCTGGGTTGTGCAGTGGTGTGTAGCCAGAAGAGTTCAGGATCTTCCTGACTTCTGTTCCATCTATCCATATCTTGGCTTCCACGTCTCAGGCATGTTGGAGGTAAAAGGAAATTTGAAATGCAATTACTTATTTGCTTTAGGTACCAAAAAAAATCTTGCAATACAGTCAGTACTGCATATGTTTTCTAAAGATTAGGTTTATTGCTGTTTGAGTTAGTTATACATGAACATTATTGATCGTTACATATAAACTATCTTCTTTTCCTGCATACAAAACACCAACTTATTTGACTGTAGTCAAGCCATGCTACCAGAGATTTGTAAGTGGGTGCTTAATGCTAGCTGATTAGTGTAGTATTTAATTTGTATTGATTACCTTGAGGTGAAGAAAATGGGAAATAAAATCAAATTTGTACATTTGAGAATATTTTTATTTTATACATATAGAAACGTGTGTGTGTGTATTTATATTACATGCACATATTTAGCATATATTGAAAACAGAAGTCCCTGGGACTCTCCCTGCTTCCATATCAATTTATGGTCTATTAACCTGCAAAGAATAGATCTTGCATTTCTTTTTGGTGCTTCACAGCTGTTCAAACCTCATGTTATTAATGTTAATAAAGAATCTTGGCATCCAAGATTTTAATAATCAGGATTTAGTGACCCAAGAGACCTAATTGTATCCATGGCAAAGTTGTGCTTCAAGAAAGAGAGAAATAAGGAAAACAGTAATTTTAATTTGAGTTTAACAGTTTAAAACTCTGAAATTTTGATACCCCTTTATTCCTAATTTGGAATTCTTGGGCACCGAGTTGCTTGTCATATTCTTCTGGCCAGACAGTTGTAGGGTTTTTTTCTTGCCAGTTTTTATCGGCTTGCCTTTTGAATTAGTTTAAAATTGAACGCTTTTCTAGAAGAGTATCTTGTTTGTTTGTAACTTTTCTTTTATCCTGGATGCTCTTGTCTCACATTGGATCAGTTTTCTAGCTTGAAGAAAATAACATTTTCATGATGTAAAATGTTTCTCTGATTTACCCTGAGGCATAAGCAGCACTCAGACACTCTGTGCATTTGTACCTCTTATGGTACTGCCTAACAAGGGACTAAAAAGAGACAATGGTACAAGCAAAATAAAGCAGCTCTGTGGGCGCTGGAAATGGCAAGAGTTACTCTGCAGACATGGCATGAATTAATGGACTTTCCAAAAGGTTGAATGAGGTTGGCTGTGACTTTGGGTTATGGATCAGCACAATTACCAGTGTTGCTGGTTGAGGTGGTCTGATGTCTGTCGAGTATCTGTAGGAATAGTTTTTTTTAATTCTAGATATGCACATGCAGGGATGTGTGAATCTGTATAGATGAACAAATAAATAATTTGATACGATTTAGGAATATGACAGTTTACTTCACTAATATAGGTCCACTGTTGAAAAATGCCTTTGAACATACTCACCTGGGAGAACCTCACACGATGAAGTGCATTAAGATTTTCTCTTATTTATAATTAACATTCACTTTAGAATGTTAATAGCTGTCCTTAGTAAATGCTGCTCTATAAGGTAATAGTTTAGTAGCTGTTTTGCAAGAGTGCCCTGAATTGGCAAGAATTTCCTAATAAACTTTTATTTTTCTTTCTGTCTCGCAGGTTCCCGCCTTCGACAAGAGGATTTCCCACCTCGGATTGTCGAACACCCGTCCGATCTCATCGTTTCCAAGGGAGAGCCGGCGACTCTAAACTGCAAAGCAGAGGGCAGGCCGACCCCCACCATCGAGTGGTACAAGGGAGGGGAGCGAGTGGAGACGGACAAGGATGACCCGCGCTCGCACCGCATGCTGCTGCCCAGCGGCTCCTTGTTCTTCCTGCGCATCGTCCACGGGCGCAAGAGCCGGCCGGATGAAGGGGTCTATGTGTGTGTGGCAAGGAATTACCTTGGGGAAGCTGTAAGCCATAATGCATCGCTGGAGGTGGCAAGTAAGTACTTTTTTTTTTTTTTTTTTTTTCCCCCCCTCTTTTTTTTTTTTTTTTTCCACGCTCTTTGGTAACAGCCGCCTGCTTTGATGTTACGTGAAGATAAAAATTAAGTGTGAGCTGCCTCTGAGGCAGCGACTTAAAAGCAGTGAAGGAATTACACGGTTAATTATTATTTATACAGAGGTAGGAAAGTGGAAAAAGAGTCAGAAGATGTATCATAGCACTGGAGAAATTCAGACTTTTTGTGTGTTCTCTGCTTCCATGCAGTTATGATTGCTTAATGTTTCTTATATTTTGTGTACTTAATTTCAATTTATAGATTTTTTTTTTTTCCCCCCTCCAGAGAACCATGCATACTGTGATGTGTAATAGGAGGCAGGATAGGCAGGATTTTATCTAAAAGGATATGTTTGGAATTTTTCTTCCACAAATAAACACTAGAAAGAAGAATGGCAGATCTAAAAACACAACATGAATTTTTTTTTTTTTTCCTCTGAAAGAACTGACCCACAAATTCTCTCTAGTTTTAAGTATTTGGCCAGCGGAAGGTGCAGTCAAGTATCGTCACATCACTTTGTAATTCTTATCTCTTCCTGTATACCCTTTAAACTCTCCTTTTTTTTAGAGGAAGAGAGTGTGCAATAAAGTGTTTCAAGCATTCATATGGAGGGCCAAGTGTAGGTCAAAAAATATCCGTTTTGGGGTACTACAGTATGACAGGAAGCCTCTCAATTCAAAGTAAGGTATCTCTTTTTAAGTTGCTTTGATAGGCCTCTTTTGTGATGTGGAGCAGTTCACCTGGTGTCACGTTGAAGAGCTAGCACAGACCTGGGTGAGTCACTCTCTGGAAACACTGCTCTCTGCTGACTAAATGACTCATGTTGCTATCTACCTCTGATGAGTCTCCTATCTTCTAGATAAGTTAAACACCACTGTCTGTGTATTACATTAGAAGAAGGGCTAGATTTTCATAATTGTCACATAAGGCAAAGGAAATGAACTATGAATTTGTGAATTTACTTGAGCCCTTTTCCCGGTGTTGCTCACATTCAAGACAAACCCCAAGGACTTTGATAATTATACCACAAGGATCTCAAGCTTCACCTGTAGTAGGGTAGATACATATGATTAAGATCTGTGAGCATGTTGTTTCCTTGTTAACCACTTTTAGTGATAAAAGTAATCAGTGTCTGGGTAGCTGGAAGTGTGCTTATCCAGTAAATGTATAACCTGTTTAAATCCCATGCTGATTGGTTACTTCCAAACATTATATCTGCTATCTTGGAGGTGCAATTTAAAGTGGGCATTAATGTTTGTGAGATTTTGATTTTTATCTAATGCTGTTGTTTCACTTATCACGCTTCTTGTTGATTCTTTAAATGAGTTTTAGTGCTGATTTCATGGTCTTTTGGTTTGGGATGTACCTTGAGGTAATGTTTGAAATGTCTGTAGTGTTTCTGTGTCTTCCACAACTCTTCATTCAGAACCCAGAAACCTGAGGTGGACTTCAGTGGCTGGTGCACTGTGGCATCAGTGAACTGGTGCATAGTTGCTGAACGTGTTTGTCACCCCTGTCTCAAGTCATCCTCATTATAATGATGATAACAGAGAGTCTGACAGGGTCTGAATGCAAAATATTGGTATCACCAAAAATTTTATTAAGAGCTTCTGCCAACACTGAAGACCAAAAAAAAAAAAAAAGAGTTCTTCTTAGAAGCACTTAAATATATACCAATTAACAATAATGTAGCACTAAATTGTTAAGCCATCTCAAAATGGATCTCACGAGCCCTTGTGTCGAGGGCTAGTGTCAGAAAATAACCATCACCAACGGTGCTGTAAGGGCAAGAAAAAAAAGATCACAATCTATATTTGGAAATAAGATGTGTAGGTATAATGGTATACAGTTTTAATTGTATACCAGGACATCAGAGAGACAAAGAATTTTAACAGTAAAGGTTATTGTTTTGGTAGAAAAGGTAGTGATGTGACAGTGCAAAAGCACCAAACCACTTAAAATAGCACAGAAGAGGTGAGGAACAAGGAAAGAGTTGAAGGCTGGTGGAATAAATTTGCATTAAATTAAAAAGCTCTGCACTGTGGCTGTAATGCTCTCTTCATTATGAACTGTAGCTGCATTCACAGTGGATTGCTGCAAATCAGCAAACTGTTTTGATGAACTTCCCAGCACACCTGTGCTGAGCAGCACAGCATTTACATTTGGATACATGTACTCCTCCACAACTGCTGTTTTAGAAATCCTTATGTTATAGTCTAATTTTTGTGTATTTACAGAGGAAAATTGCCTTTATTTGGTTTCTACTTTCCATGAAGTACAGAAGATCATTTAGAGTACTTGTTGTATGCTTTGATGCTGCAATTTTAACCACAACCCTTTTGTGAAACATAGGAAACAGCAGCATGTTTTGCACTGTACCTGTTAACTCTCGCTGGAGGAGGCAGCTCCTGACTGCATCAGTTTGTTTCATAATATGAGAGGGAATTTATGACTTCTCTTCCATCACCTCATTTAGTAACACCTTCAATTAAATGAAATCCCTTCACTGTTCAATGGGTGTCGTAGACTTGACTTCAGGGTCATGTTAATACTACAAGTAAATTTTCAGGTCTGTTAGTCTTTCATGCAGTTTGGTTTTATTTTTTTTTAAGAGTTCCAGTGCTCATCTTTGAGATAGTCCACAAAGAGAATTTGTTACTCATGTGATAAGGTGGACATCTTCCTTAAGTACCCTGTGCATAGATTCCACATTTGCAAAGGAGGAAAATGTAGTGGGATTTCAAAAGTATGTTGTTTTAGAAGCTGTTTTATCTTTTTTAATGCCTGTGTATTTTAAAGGACTCTTAAAACAGCTTTAGATTTGATTGCCACAAGGAGGGAGAGACTAAAATCATAAGTCATAGAATTGCAGGTAGTTTTCCCTCTGCTTTGTCACTTTCTAGTCCTTGACATCTCTTTGGTGACTTGACTGACATTTGCATGCCATTTAGTCCAAAGCATGCTGCTTTTTCTCCCATTAATGTGTATTTCAGTAATGATAATGTTAGTCCTTAGTTAATACCTTTTGAACACGACCTAAATACAATTTATTATCAGCAAATTGAATTAAGTAAGTCTCTTATTCCATCTTTGCCTTTTGTATTCCTTCCAAAATGTTTGAAGATGCCATGTGTCTGCTCACGGCATTGGGGATTTGTTACATCTTTTCCATAATATTGTTTTATTTGATATAAAAATATTTGTCCAGCTGTATTTCCCCAAGTTTCTGGGGTTATTTCTTTGAAACCATGCCCCATCCCCAAAAAACCCCTAAAACAAAGATGATTCTTTGGCTGGTAAAGAGTGGTATCTTAAATCTACAAAACATATACTTGAACCCCCACTGACTATATTCTGTTTGATTATGTTTCAGGGACTGTAACTTTCCCTAATCAAATAACTAACCACTTGATTTCAGGAATTAAAATGTTTCAGACACTTTAGAGACTGGTAAAACTATTCTCTGTTACACAGCCCTGTGCAAAGAAGCTTTGTAATTTAAAATTACATGAGGTTTTCTCTGTAATTTAGATCTGTAGGATCTTCATAAATGGGAAGGAGATAAATTTGCATAAGCAGGAACTCAGCAGAAAGGTGAATTACAAGTCAGTGAAATGAGAGATGTAACTCTTGTTTAAATGGGGGGGTGGGGTTTATTTTGTTGTTGTTACTGCCTGATTTCATCTGTACTTGAAATCCCATTCCCACCAAATTTTTGAAACGGGGACTCTCTGTATTTGTTCAAAGTTAGTTTGCAGAAGAATGAAGTTTCAGCAGTGCAGCCCAGAAAGGCTGTGTGGTGGGATAATCAGATAAAAGGCCGTAGTCCTCCTCCAGACTGAGGCTGCCACAAGTCCATTTCCCTCCCTCTCCCTGACTTCCTGAACTCAGCCTTTTGATCACTGGAGACCTGCTTAAATCAGCTCCATGTTTTGTTTCTGAGGAATGTAGCTGGGTTTGGATTACTGCCTACCGGTGACACATTCCCCAGTGCTGAGAGGTCCTCAACAACGTGAAAAGGGCATGTCCTTGTCAAAATGAAACTGGGTAATTCTCTCTATAAATGTCAGCTTTTACAGGTGGGAGAAGAAAGTGGAACCATGCTTTATCCTCGGAGTAAGGGCTGAAGACTGTTTTGGCTATCATATAAACGTTTGGAAAACAAAGTCATTTTTCTAAATAGGGCAGTAGAAGCGGTTTTGAGGTGCATTAGCAGACTGGAAGGTGGCTGCAGCTGCTTCAGATGTTTGAATCTCTCAGGCTTGTCTGGTGAATGGATGCACCCAGTTAAGAACAATTCAGTTAATGGTTGTGATAGTTTGATTCAAATGCTCTTTTCATTTTTTTTTTCTTTTTTTTTTTTTTTTTTCCAGTTACTCCTTTTTGAGGAAAATTGTATCTCTGGATCTTGTGTGTGTCTGTTATGTAGCAGTTTGTAGGAGCCTGTTCATGTCAACAGCAGCAACAATAGCTGCAGGGGTATATTCATCTTCCTTTCTCTACTCTAAAATATTTTCAGGACATTAAGAAAAAGTCAAATACAAATGAAGTTGGTTGTGTTTGTTAGGCAGTGACTTCGCAAATCTTTATTTCAAATAATAGTTTTCTCAGACAAACTTATTTCTCTTTTGCTGCCAAAGCTCCAGGGTAACTTTTGATAGGAGTGCTGTTGCTCATACATCTTCAAACCTACCGTTTATCAGTGATAGGTTTACCTTGAATCCGACTCTTTCAGCGCTTGTTGCAGGTGCATAGCAAGTCTGGATTACTAGAAGCTGCCTCTGAAGCATATTTTACCAAAATTGTAACACCATTTAGGAAAAACTTCTTTGCAGTTAGGTCAACGTTGCATGCAAGTGTGCTCTTTTTTTTTAATATAGGTATCTCTCTGCTTAAGGAAAACAAGAACCACTGTTTTAGCTACTTGACAAGTTTGTGTATATTGCTGGCTCAGCCATTACAGTCACTTGAAGAGCACTGAGAGTTTGAATGCCAGTGTTCCCCTACCTAATTTTTGAAGATGCATAGAGTCTTATTTACTCTTTAGATTTTCTGTTTGCCTTACTGACCTTACTGTCCGTGCTAACTGGAGAGCTGAAGTAATTTGTTACTACTCATAGAAAATCCCACTAAATGCCACTGCTAGGAAAACTGGTTGCCCTAATGAGACTTCAGAGGGAATGAGAAAATGTGGAGAAACTAAAAACTGATTTCTTTGACACTTGCTCTCATGTTTCTATGTATGTCTGTGTGTGCACACTCAGGTGCTCTCCCTCTTAAGCGTAGTAGTATTGGTTACCAAAGATTTGAAATCTGAAGTTCCTCACTGAATTAGACTCTTTCCTTTTCTGTCCCCTCACCCCTTGCCTTGACATAATGAGTTTGGAGAGTAGGGTTGTATTTATGACCAGGGAATTTGGCATGATTCTTTCCCATGGAGCATTGTCATGGTTGTAACATAATCTTCAATACATGCTAGAGAGTATTCTAGCTTAACTGCTTTTTTGCACTTTTAAAATTACTTAAAAGGTATAAAATTGGCATACAGTCAGTATAGGTGTCTAATGGTTAAAAACACTTCCAGTTCCTTTGAATTACAAGAAACTCATTCAGCCATTCTGTGGAGAGGGTTTGTTTCATCAGCCTCATTACTTATTGTTGATAGAAAGAAATATCCCCTGTTGTTCTGAAATTCCTCTGGCAGATGAGGGAAAGGTTGCTATAGAATCTGAAGATCATTGATGACTTTTATGTGCTTCATTTTCCTGTTATGCAGAATATGAGCTGCTCAATTATTTGCAAAATTGTTTCTCACTTTCCATTAATTTTAGGCAAGATAGGGTCTCTCCGAGTTATTGTTTGTATTATTAGCTGCAAGATAAGCAGTATTGTTGAAATTCAAATGACTTGATTTGTATAAATGTTCTGTGTTTTAAATTACACCTCGTGTGCAATCACTGGCCTGTTAAGAGAATGGGGCAAACAACAAGTTACTCCCTTCTTCAGTTGCATGACAATGAATAAAACATTTTGGATGCGTATCAGAATTTCCATCATTTGAGGCACCCATGTGTATGGCAAACATATGCTGTTTGTGTTGCTTACAGTTGTATTTGGCAAAGTCTCACAGAAGTGAGGGCTTTGTTTCAAGTATGTGGTTGGTGTTAAGGTATCACAAAAGGCCTTTCTTTTTTGAGTCTTTTGCTTGCACTCATGAAATAAATGAATAAAGTAAGGAATGTGCCTTATCAGAGTTAATGGCTGTTCATGATGTAAGAGAGGGTTACAGGGTTAATTTATGCATTCATGCATCATTTATGTACAGATTTAAAGCACAAAAAAAATCCCTACAAATAACCAAAACACCGAGGCTTGACTGGAAATGCCATAATTAAATGTGATTCTACCTGACAATTTGGTATGGCAGAACCTCATTTTGCAGTTATGTCTAAGTCTACTATTAAAGGAAATTTGCATGTGTATTATCTAAAATGCAAGTTGTATATATTTGGGAATATACAGGATTAGTTCTTAAAAACCAGGAGATGGTATAGTCTGCAGTTATAATATTAGTGTTTTAGGATTATTTTGGGTGTTCTGTGGAGATGTTTGGAGGCCTCTCATACTGCATCTGAAGTGTGAAGATTTACTGTATGTTGGAAGCAGATTGAGAGGACTTTTATTGAGGATATATGTGAGCGTATCTGAGCATTAAAGCTAATTCTGTGCTCAGAGCAGTTCACAGGTCAGTGTTAGTGAATAACAATGATACTGAAACAACAAATAAAAGCTTTTTCTAAGTGCTGATACACTACAGCTGGGACTACTGTGAAAACAGAGCCCACAAATAAAAGATTCCTACTTAATGCCATTATCTAATCCTGCCAAGGTCAGGGCAAAATAACAGGCTACATGCACACTTTGTCTGGACCAAGAAAGCTGTTCTTACTTATCTGTGCCTTCCCAGAAACTATGTACAACAGAGGAATTTAGGAACAGAGTTCTTGATTGGTTGTGATTACTGTGACTATACTGATTATTCTTAAGCTGATGAGTAATTTAGGATGTTACAGTGGCCATGCTGGGATGGATGATTAAGCAAAATTAGACATTTTATAGTCTTGCCAGAAATTGCTGTGCAGCTCAGCAAATTCATAAATCAAGCAATGTGGTGGCAGTCTTTTTGAGGAACGGCAGCTCTGATGGGTAAAAGGTTACCTGAAACCAAAACTGGGATAGTTGGTTCCTAAAATAAGGTGAAATATATTCCTTGCAGGTTTAGAGTCATTGGTCATTAGTTTCAGAGAAAAAAGTAGAATTAAAATTGTTCAGGTTGCAGGACCATACTTTTCCAAGCATGAGCCTGAGACAGATTTAAGTCACGTTACTGAATCCAACCAACATAGTGAATCTGTACCAAAGTGCTCCTTAGTTTTGCTGTTGCCATTTAAAAGCCTGTGGAAGACAATTCAGAGTGATAACACCAACTGTAAATGGGAATAAAGGCAGGTATCCTAATTGTATGAAGGAGGAAGAGGAGGGTTTCATACTGCAGTCTGTTTTCAGTCTCTGCTGCATATTCTTCTTCCTTTCCCATTGGGGCAGAGCCTCAAGCAGAGTTTAGAGGGAGCTCCTTGGTGGAAGTTATCACGTGTATTGGGACCGTTGGCTTTCCTCTTTTCTGAGAGGAAAAGCTCTCCTTTGGTGAGCTTCCTCTGGGCTCTTTTCAACCAATAGATATCTATTATATTTCCCCCCGGTTTCTGCTTTAGACTCTTGATCTTTCTTCCCCCACTGGCACCCCTCCTCCACCATCCCCCAAGACATCTTGGTAGAACAAGATGAAGATCATTGCTATTTTTTATAAGTGTTTACATTTCCTAGATGATGATATAGGACATATGCCTGTAGGCAGAAGAATAAAGTCAGACAAATAAAATGCTGACTAGTAATCCTCCTGCTTTGGTTCTTATGCTTTTTTCCCCAGTACTACATTTTAAACCACATTTGTCTGAAGTACTGAAAGACTTGATTCTGACTTAAAATTTGGAGATAAATTTGTCTTGTGCCAGTTCATTTTGTGCATGAATGTAGAATATTTGGCAAACACTCCATATTGCTGAAATATTTTGAATCACCATTCCCCGGAGAACAAAAGTATCGGCTGCATTGAAAATCGTTAAGAAATTGCTTTTTATTTTTCTTTTTACTGTCATCCTATTCAAACCTTCCTTTAAGATCATGCTGCCGACAGATTTGCATCTTCGTGTCTGTGAGCTGTTTTGATGAGAACTGTCTGACTTGACTTGCGTCCTGTGTGTAAATTGATTTCAGCTGATGGCTTTGAATTTGAAAGAAATTTAATTTGAAAACTGCCCCGTTCCACTCCCCGAGGTAGTAGATGCTTCTCTACGTCATCTGCTAAGCAGTGCATAGTCAGCATATGTCTCTCCTATTTGTTCCTCTCCTATTTAAAACTGTTTTCTCCAGAGAAAGAGAAATTCCCTTTAGACCAGACAGACATCTGCTGACTCTCTCCTGTGAGCAAAGCAACTGAAAAGATATCTTTGCCGTGATTAAAAGAAGTATGTCTGGAGGCTCTTAGTTTTTTTTGTTCAATTAATCAAAGATTAAACACATGTGGACTCTCTAAACTGGGCTTCTTTGTGCTTCTATGCTATCAAAAGTGATTGCAGAGGGGAGCTGTGGGTTAGAGCTGGCTAGACTGGCATTTAATTTTTTACCTATATACATGCTTTAATTCAGTTCCAGAAGTTCATAATAAAGTGAAGAAAAAACACCCCAAAAAAGGGGGTTTTTTTATTAATTTACAACTTAGAAGTATTTCAGTTTAAGGGGGAAAAAGAGGAAAAAGTGTCTTTTTTTTTCCTAACACTTTTTTTTTTTAAAGAAAAAAAAGAGTCTTGGGGTTATGTGAGTTACCATTTTGGTTTCTGTAACCATTTCCAGATGCAAAGGCATTCTTGGTTGCTTTTGTTCCTTAATTCCTGTTAGTAAATGCTTTCCTAGCAGAAACTGTTAGTGTTAAAAGTCTGATATTCAACTTAATGCCTTATCCTTACTCAACAGTTATGCTACTGATAGACTATTTAGTCAAAACCTGCAGGTTTTTCTCTGATGTCAGAAAAGAACCAAACCTGACCTTAAAGTATACAAAATATGTGGGATAAAAATTCTGCAAGAGTAAGATGGCAATAATTAAGCAGATTCTTTGAATACCATGCTGTTCTTAAATTTTTCATCAGAGACTAGCAAGTCTCTCCTGTAGACATCTTTATCTGAAGATAATTTGTTTGGCTCCAGTTTTATTAGTGCAGTAAGTTCTTTGGTGTAGTCTGTGGTGAGGTTTAGAACAGGAAAGGCTCCACTGATAATGTGACTTATTTTTTCAAACAGTGTCTTGTTCCTGATTGCTCTTTCTAATAACTATCGTTTTGGCTTATTAACAGGTCAGATTTTCCTCAAAATATCTGAATAAACATTAAATACAATGGAAAAGGTCTGTCCTTTCATAAATAGGCATCAAGCAGCATTTTTGGCAAAATACTTCATGTGATAGCAAGGTTTCCTTATAAAGTAAGATGTATTAGCCTTGTATTAATAATTATTGAAGAAGCAGACAATGAAGTATTCAAAACTGCCATCATGGAATTAGCTAATAAAATATAACAAAAAAAAATCTTTAATATGTAGCATTTTCACTCTTAGTGGGCTGAACCAATCCTTTGTTGTTAATAAAAGGTGTAATGGGAAGCACCGTGAATTACTTCATTTTAATGTGCTAACTGAAGTAATTAGGTTTTTATACCTGAAATAGTCACCATATTTTCCAAAAATGAAAAAAAAAATCATAATGGTCAGCTCATTTTAGTAAATATTGCCTGTGTACAGAAGAAAGAGAATCAACGCACCTTAGCATTATTTTGTAGTTTTTCCTTGGCAAGAATACCCTGAGAAGTCCTCACTCCTCTATTTATATAAAGTAGGTATTTCAAATCAAGCTCTTAAAAACATTGTATAAATGGTTTAATATGTCTCTATTTGGAAGGGAAGATGGTCTTGCTGTTCTCTAGACAGAAAAACTGAGACAGGAAGAAATTTGTTCTCAGGGTCACAAGAACGTCTGTCAGCCCTGGAGAGATTGGGAATTCCTGTTGTTGTATTTGTTCCTCATAAGACTGCTCTTCATCACTGTTTTAAGGACTTATTTGAAATGTTTCATAGCTATTTTTAACACTAATTGCAAATAACTTTGGAAACCCTTTGAAATGTTCCAAAAATTATCCCTTTTGGGTGGTGCTGGGATAAAAACTGAGTTCTCTAACTTGTAATTTTCCATTTCCCTGGATTTATTTCTCTAGAGCCTGTATTGTTGATTCCCTATGGTTATGGGCCTCCTTATTTTTTTTTCTTTCTCCCTGCCAGCTGCTCATGGATCACATGAATATATCAAGATGATTGTGTGTTTAACCCTCTGTTGTCCAGAGAGAGAAGGCCAAAAAAAGATAAATGCTAATAATATGTAGGTGCTGTGCAAGATGCTGGAAACAGAGAGACTTGTTTTTCTGCCTTCAATTCACTATGTTCCTGCTGGACTCAGGACTGCTCCTACAGGAACAGATGAGCGTCACTGGTTTTCACTTCACCCATGCTCAGGAAAAGCCTAAAAAATCAAACTCAGCCCTTTGTTTTAATAGAGAGGATTTTGTGCCTAGACTAGGAACAGTCCAGACTGTCTCTGCTCCAGTAGTGTGACCTCCCTTTGGAAAGATTGTTGCTGCCATGCAGGAAATGGTACTCCTCTCTCTCCTCAGTTTGTAGGGGTTCTTGGGGCACCAGTTGACTCACAGTCTGCTCTGATGATGTGGTAGGTTTAGCAATGCTGCCTCTTCAAACCGTGTTGCAAAAGGCACGTGGGCTCAAGAGCCTGGTGTGGTTGTGGGTCCCCCCTCTGGTTTAGCTTAGTTTAGGGGCAGACCCTGTGAAGGACCCAGCCTGCTCCAGCCCTGCCCCACATGAGATGCTCTCTGGGGGCATCTTGGGAAGGTGGGGGAATGCTGGAATGGTTAAACTTACCTATCAGCCATCACCCACGCTCTTTTGTTCCTCCCACTTTCTACCTGTTCTTACTCCTTTTCTTTCCCTCCCACTCTCCTGTGGGCTAAGCAAATTGTTTAGCACAGTACCTGATGTGTGGTGTTGCTCTAGGCCATCGTGGGATCCAAGTTAAACCGTCTAGTGGAGCTGGATCCAGCCTTCAGGCTGTCAATTAATTTTCCCCATTCTAGAGGGAGAATCACAACTCACACATATTTCTGCTCTGTCAGGGAATAGATGCAGAGCTTGAAAGTAAAAAGGGTAGAAAATGGGAGAAGTAATTAGCAGTTACAGTCCCTGGTTTCGCTCCTGCAGCGTGCTGTCATCCTTTAAACATTTTGTTACTCGAAAGGAGAAAGTAAGCTTGATCTTTTCTTGACTTCAGTTAGGACAAAGAAGAAACCTGATTTAAACCAGTCTTCATAGAGGATTAGATGAGTGTGAGGAGAGCTCGTCCATGGAACAGCACTGTAAACTAATGGTGAAAAACTGATGTACTTTTCTTCAAATTATCTGATTGCTTTGTAGCAAGAGTCAGGCAGTGACCCTTTTCTCTAAACACACACGCACAAACCCACTGGTTTAATAGACAGAGGTGGAAAGAGTAGAAGTCCATAGTTCAAAATGGATTTACACAATATCATCAGTCACAACTTGCAGGATTTGCACATGAGACAAATAAGATAAACAAGATAAGAAAACAGATAAACAACTTGTGGTAAAGCCAAGTCCACTCTCCATATTTGAGCTGAACTGCCTGACAAGAATGTGCTTGCACTGAAAAGCCACATCATGTATCTGAACCTGAAAGTTGTGTGTTCAGAAGGTTTGCATTATGGGACCACAGTCTGTAAGTTAGACAGTCTAACAAGGTTATTCCAAGATATGCTGGGAAATACAAGTGGAGAGGTAAAGTACGGGTGAATAATCAGTGAGACCACGGCTGGAATGCTGAGTCTGCACACACACAAAAAAGAATATTGGAGATTTGGGCTCAGAAAGTTGCACAAATTATTCCAAATTTGAAAAGCTGGGGATACTTGAGACTTCTGTTTAACCTAGTAGAGTTTTATTAAACCTAATATTAAAAGGTAACTTGAGGCTACAAGTCAACTAATACTATAGAGAAGTTCCAATTAGTACTGTAAGTCCATGACCTCAGATGCAGGGATTCTGTCTCTAAGAAGTCATATATATATATATATATATAAATATATATATATATATATATATATGCTACCCTGTCCACAGTTACAGCTTGAAGAAGTTCTGTGCCTATGAAATAAATCAGTAGTTGAAATTTTGCTAATTCTGTTGCAAGTTAGCTTTCTCACTGCTCTGGGAACTTAAATCACCACTGGAGTTTATTTCATTAATGTAATTTATTCTTCCATTAAGAACACAGTAAGGGAAGTCACAGGATAAATGGTCAGACTGTTTTGTCTTTCTGAGTAACATTTTTGACATGAAGAAATACACAGTTATTCCTCCAGTACAGAAATTAGTGAATCCAAGCGAAGCAGGAGATGGGACAGAACAGAACTGCAGTTGAAACTTCAGAAGCATAGCTTGTCAGAAAAGAGTAGTGGCTTTATAATATGCTTTGCTTTCATGGGAAATAGAGATTCCTTGGGTCATATCTTACTGAAATGAAGGAACATGCATTTTTAAGCTTTTAGTTTTGTGTTTGTTTTGTTTTTCAAACACTTCCTTGAAATATTCCTGTATTGAACTGATGATATGCAAGACTGGACGAGGCTCTGTGTGGTGTCTTTAGAGTTAAAGGGGAGAGCAGAAAGTTTGAATTGGTCTGTGGTCTACATTCGAAGACGTGAACTCTTCACCAGACTTTAAATACTGTCTCTGTAATTCATCTTGATGGCATCTTGTAAAGCCATGGACCACCAGAAGAGCAGGAAGCAGTTGAAGGTGGCTGGTTACGCATTAGTCTTACTCAGCGGATTTTGTTTCAAAGTGTCTTGATGTGCACACAGTGCACAGCAGATAATTTATTTTTTTTTATCACAGCCTATGGGCACTCAGCTGTGTCATATCTGCCAGCTGGGACTGTGTAAGGAAATGAAGCACCCTGCCCAGTTGCAGAAGGTGCCAGGCCCTCCTGGCTCCATTCCTCCTCCCTTTTCTGGGGGCTCCTAAACATATCTTTATTTTCTGATAATGGTGTTTGTACCTGCGCATTTAGTCCTTAACGAGCCATCATTTGTCTTCTCTTCTGGCTCTCAGGCTTTTGGTGCTTGGCAGCCCTGCAGCTGCAGAGGCATAACCTGGGACAAGGGATCCTGGGATGGGGTGGGGTCGTGGGAGAGTTTGGGAAGTGGTAGAAGGCCAAGCCTCTCACAGGGTCAGCTTGGAAAGGCAGCTGTGCCCCTGGCCTGGAAACAGCATCATTACCCACAAGTAGCCAGGAAAGCTCTTTTTAATGCATCTGTCCAAGCTGGGTAAAATTGTTTTGCATCTGTTATTGCCAGGGATTTATGTTTTTGGAAATTTGGTAACTTCTTCTCCTCCCAGAGCAAGCAGGGGATTGTTCCCCGTGGTCTGTGGTGTTGGCCCTGAGTTCAGGCACTGGTGTTGTGGCTGAGACCTGAAGCAACGAGGGCACATTAAAAGTAATGATCTCTTTATTCCTGACCTTAATTATTTGTGTTTCTCTCTTTAGATGATTTGGAGAGATAATAATTACTCCCCTTGAAGGGTATTACTTTGGCTAAGATGATTTGTTGAGATACATGGCTTAGTGTGTCTAATGCCTGATGATTATTCCATCTGATTGTTCCCACTGTAGATGTATTGGAGATTCTTCTGGTTGATGAGTGGAAATTGAATCTGAAATACATGTGCATAGTGGTAATAAATAATCACAGGTAGGCTCTTCTGTGAGCATAGCAGAGTGTCAGACTTAGGAACACGTGGTCTTGCTTTTTTTAATTACAAGGGAAACGAATGGAATATTGAAGTATGTCAGTGTTCATATATATTCAATTGTTTGAAGTAATACACAGTTTATATAACATACCCTACATTTCTTGTGTTGATCTTCTAAATCAGATATATGCTAGCATTTTGCTTCTAATTTGTTTGTTTAATTAAACATGTATTTATATAGGTTTTGTGTGCATCTCACTTGAAATAAAAATTCTGCACAAAATTATTTAGACATCTTTTCCAAAACCATCATTTAATACAGGGAGAAACTCGACCTTAAAAAATAAAATACAAAATGTATTTTCAATTGCTGCATGCAATAAAGATCTTTTATGAACCTGTGCATTTTATTTTTGTATCTTAGATTTACTGTATAATCTATAAAAGAAGTAATATGGCCACTATAAAAAGTTATGGCAGGCTTTGCAGCTGTATTTTTTAAGGCACTGATTGGGAAATGGTACAGGTTTCGCTTTCTTGAGGAAGTTCAAGGTGTGCTTGGAACTGAGAGAGCTTCTCCAACAAGAACTGGGAAGGAGTAGTGCTGTACTAGGGCTAATTGGAGGGAGAAAAGCCCTCTTTATGAAAGAGGATTTTATCCAAAATACGTTGGAAAGTACTTTTTATGGGTCGAAATAAAGTTAGTGCTGGCAGAGGTTGTTCTTTGTTACCGTGGGGTGAAGTAGGCTTTGTGCTGATGGGAAGGTAATTGTTTCTTTGTGACAGCAATAGAATATAAGGTAGGATGATTTTTCTCTGGTAATGCAGTAAGCTTTTTTTCAAAATGCTGTTCAGCAATTCCAGTGGTGATTGTTAAGATGGTCAGACTACATAAATGCTTTCTGAGCACGCTTTGCCATTTTGTTTAGAGAAATAGTAGTGGTAATAATTTCGAGCTTATTTGTAACAAGAGATTCCTGGGCAGAGCATTCCTGTTTCTCTTGCAGCTTTTTTTCTGGGGTAAGGATTAGTGGTGGTGTGAAATAAGACTTGTTAGCCAGTAAAAGTCTCTGTACTTCATACTGTGTATGTCCTGGGGAAAGTTGGCTTTATGGTGTGATTGTGGGCACCTGAACTTGTTCATTAGTGGAGCAGAGGCCACATCTCTGCAGTTCTACATGGAGGGTTTGTAATTCATAGGAAGATTTTGGAGGGAGTGTAATGTGAAGTCTCCTTTGGCTGCCATTTAACTATGGAAGTCAGGAAAATTTTAAGGAGGCAGGGAATCTTACTGTTCAAAATACCTGGATTCTAGTACGAGAGGGAGTAGAAAAAGGCTGTAGTTGAGGACAGAACTGATTTGTGTGCAGTTTTGTGGTGACACAGACGCGTTCTTCTGTTAGTCAGCAGAGAGAAGGTTCATTTTGATTCCAATAACTTTTCATTTCTCTGCTCACTTTCTGGTAGGCGGGAAACAGAACTAGCCCGGGTTTTTTTTTCCTCTTTAGTTAATGGGAAACTCTAATGTGAAAGGTTTTAATTTATTTTAAAGATGGGGAGAATATTTGCCTTTTATCCATGGAATCCTGTACCTAGCTTCTACTTCAGCCTTGGGCACTCTTACAGTAAAGGAGCTGTTAATCTCTATTACTACTGCTATTTTTCATTTGTCTTTTGAAGACCTGGTTATCTTGAGAAACTTGTCTGTCCCTAAAATCACTTTCATTCGCTATTTTTCTTCCTTTACATATTTTTCTTCCCCAAACTGGGGTTTATCTCTGCGTGAAGTGATCTATATTAAATTAGTCTGTATGAATAGACTGGTGGAAAGCCTGCAAACTACATCTTGGTTTGATATGAAATATGTGCAAAAGAGAAGTAATTGAACTGAGAAGGAAGGCTGTGTCTGCACCAAAGTTCAATCAAACTGCTGCACATTCACAGCACATATCACCAGGGTAATACTAATTACAGAGGCAGAGTTGTGTCAGATCTCTGGGCTGTTTGTTACCCCGTGTGGGCTGTAACCATCTCTATGATGTGTCATGCTGACAGGCAGTTTCCTGAAGCAGCAGATAGACCTGCTGGCAGTGCATTGCTCGGTTACTCAGCTGGCTTAACTTCACTTTGTCAAGCTCAGTGTACTTTTTGGTAGCATCAGTCAGCAGTGGAGATGTTTTTCATTTTAGATGGGTAGCAAAAGCATCCTGAGTGCTTCCCATCCTATGTTTTCAGAGTGGCCAGCACTGGCTCGGTCTTTTGATTCATGCACCATCAGTACAAAGGTCAATTCCTGTAAATAAATTCATACCTCCAGTATTTTACACTGCCTGTTTTTAAAGTGTTATTTTCCCCTCTTTGAAGTTTAATTACATGTGTATTTGCAACCTTAATGCTCAGGATGGCCAACATTTGCACTTAGGAACGTACAGCAGAAATTACTGTACTGAAAATCTTGGATGTCTCTTCAAACTTTACTATAAAGCAAGCAATACCATAAAATAATTTCAAGTTGTCCATGCTGTCTTGAGAAGTGATGAATTCATTAGCATATTCAGACAAAATGTAAAATATAAGTTGGAGTGTGTTGCTACCTGTCTTAAGAAGTAACACAACTTGGTTTTAGTTTTCAGGACTGTCTGTATTGTGTTGTCAGGTTTTATAATGGACGGTACTGCCAGGGTGGAACTGGCCTAAAAGAAAGAAAAAAGGTTTTTAAAGGAGTTGTGTCAAAGAGTACTCTGAAGGCAGGAAGCCACCCTGTATTCCAGACTTGAATTATTGTGCTCCGTGGCTGTGAACTAGTAGAGCTTTTCTACCTTGTTCTCAGTAGAATATGTACCTAAAGAGACCTATGGCCACTGAAAAATACCTTTTTGGGGGAGTTATATACAACAAAGGCAGCACTTTACTGACTACTTGGAGGAAGAAGTGCCAGCTGAGGCTGTAATGACAAGTATTTGAGACAGGTTGGCCATTCTGCTGGTGCAGCTTTACTGAGGTTTGCAATCAAGATGATTGCTGCTTATTGTAGGATTAAAAAAAAAATTAGTTAAAATATTTTCAGTGGCTTTTCAGGTTTCTTTCCAAGTAAAAAAGTCTTTTCAAAAATTCATGGAAATGGCAGCTGAGTTTCAGAATTGAAGAATAAGGGGTATTTCTATGATTCCTATGTATAGTGGTTAAAAATTAAGAAATACATTTTTTTCCTTTGGATAATTTTCAAGCTTCCTTTTCATCTTTTATTTGGAAAAAATGCCAAAATGTTCATGACAAAAAAGCAAATTTATCCCTACTTGCTGGTGTTCTGATTGTCTTTTAAATTAAAGCCCTGAAAAATTTAGGTTTGAATTGTAGCCCAGTGGAGTGTTGACATAGCACATTTCTAGAAATCATACATTTTAATACTTCTTACTTTCGTGTAATCCTGATGCTTGCAGTTGGCAAGGTAAATGATTAGGTCTCTTGGAATACAAAGATAAGCACTGTGTTGGTAGCCTTTATTTCCTCCCAGTCAAGACACTGAATCATGTTAAAATACACAAAATTTCTTGTAAGTGAAATTATGTTGATACTACATATTAGGGTCCTAAGCTTGAAAGATCCAGTGGAGTTTAACATAAATGTCTTGAAGATGCAGTGATATTTTAGGGTTTATAAATTTGAGCAGGAATTTCAAGTTAAGAAACAGAAGAAATGCTGTTGGTGTTTGAAAGTAATATTCCTCTTTTCTGTTAATTTGCAATCACCAATTTCCCCAGTTCATTTAGTTAAAGATAAAGAGAGGAAAAAAACCAAAAAACAAACCAGAAAGACCTTTCCTTTTCAGAAGGAAAGTACTGGTTTTTTGTGGAAGTTTATGAAACCATTTCAGACTTTTGACTCAAAGATACTCCATGAGGTCACGTCGGGTTTTTTTGTATACATCCAGCAATGTTCTGGTCCCTTTTAAAACACATTGAACCCGCAATAAAAATGAAATCAATCGTAGAGAGAATTTCAGTTTTGTTTGTTTTATGTTTGAAATAAGCGAATGCTCTCACTGAGGCGTTTTATGGAGGTTGGTTGTATGAAAACTAGAAAACATGATTTATTTGAGTTTGTGTGAAGTGGCCTTGAAGGTTTATAACAAAGCTGAGTATTCAGTTTTCCAGTGTGCATGAAGGTCTTTTGCACCAAGGTTCATTTATTAAGAACAGTAGTTGAATCGTTAAAGTTTTAGCAGAAAGTAAACCTAGAAGTACTTTACTAATATTAGTATTGAAAGATGTACATTTAGCAGCCTTAGAATCACTATGGCTGGAAGGTTCCTCTGGAGAATGTGTAGTCCAGCTCCCCCTTGTCGAAGGCTGTCACCTTTTAATGATACGGAAGGAGTTCAGAATAATGTCAATGCCAAACTGTGCCTGAGTTACAAGGGAAGGTAATAGATTTCAGGTTGTCATAAATCTGGTGCAATAAAGCAGCTCTCTCAGCTGCTCCTCATAGCTTACTTTACTACTTTGTTTCATGGGAGGGAAAGCAGGAGATGCACTGAGGAGTGGCAGTACTGATCCAGCACAGGTCATTTTGAAGTTGCACTCTCTCAGACTTTTCTTAGTGCGTTTTTTTTGTGCACACGGTTGTGTGAGAGAAAAATGAAAATTCTGGTAAATGCAGTGAGAGATTACATTTTCTGTTAATTAAACAAAATTCTTAAAGAGCAAATAAATTTTTTGTTCAAAACTTATAAAGGATATTTCAAAGACATAAATCAGAGGAAGGTATAAACCACTTATGAATATGTTTTTATTCTGCCTATGTTATGCTGGGCAACAGGAAACAACATCTCATTTTCTATGTCAAGTTTTGCAAAAATATGATTTATAACTGGTGTTTCAAAAGTCATGTATTACAAGGAGAAAAATATTCTACTTTATATTCTACTTTATTCTGGTTATGACATCTTTGGTTGACTTATTTATTTTTACTTCATTATTATCATATAAGATATCTGACATAACTTAATTCTCTTACCTGTAAGAAAATTTTTCAGTGTGAAAACACATTATTCTGTGGCTAACTTAACTTCTGATGCCTTAATTTTTGTTTGGTTTCTGTTTGGTTGGTTGTTTCCTAGAATAGTATTAATTAGTATGTCAAAAGAACCCCAGAATTTATCGGCAAAGATATTGAGAAAGCCAGGAAGGTGTAAAGAAAACTTGCTTGGTTTTCACACCATGGAATAAAATCCAGCACTCACAGGATCAAAATGAGCTTACGACCAAGCCTAGGAGTGAACTTGGAGAGGGTAGGGAGAGTTGAATAAGCTGCAAGGGAGTTGTAGTTTTTAAAAGTGCTGTTGCAGATAGATTCCCAGGCAGATGTAGCAAGTTCCAGTCTTTGGATGTTGAACTGTGGCTTTGCACTTTTAGCTTCCCGCTGGTTTGCAGTCGGTGCTTCCCACCTGAAGTGGAGCCCCATGGCCACGTAGAGTTACTAAGCACAGGGACGTTGCCATAAATAAGAATAACATAGGGTAGATGTTCATATGAATGATTTTGTCTCCATCTAAAATAAATAACCTGACTAGTTTGGAAAGGTTTATTTTAGTATTTTAGTATTAGTTTTGGAAAGGTTTATTTTAGTATTTTAGTATTAGTTTTATGTGAGAAAGCTCAGCCTGATCTGTGCACTTGGTTAAGGCTGCAGAGAAAACCTACCAGTCAGGGACTGGCTGCTGCTCTGGGTTGCTGTGTCTCAATCAAAACACAAACTCGAACCTAGTGTAATCTATTTAGTAGTTTTAAAATATAAAAGGTAATTAAATACTTGAGAGACTATATGGACTCTAAAAAGAGCCACAGCAGTAACAGACTGTTCCTTTTCAGATGCTTACTCTTCCTTTGGAAGTCTTCTCAAAGTACAAAAAAAAAATTAAAGAGATTTCTCACACGTAGAAGCAAGCAGCAAGCACAGACTATTTTGAGTGCACAGAAATTCCAGTACTGTGCAGTGTACTTCTCTAGACTGCAGCTGCTGAAGTTTTAAACTGAGTATCCCGGTCAGATAATTGCCATTGTCGCTGCGTGGCTCAGAAAGTGGGGAGTGGGAGGAAAACCTCACCCGTTTTCTCTGTGTGTGCAGCCCACAGAGATGGGGAGTTGGCTGGGTGTGACATTACTGCTTTTCTGTCAAATTAGGCCAGATGTGCTCTTATGGCCAAGATGAGAGGTTTTGGTCCCAGCTCCTTGCTTCTGTCCTGCCCTGGTGCGATTACAGCCCTACTCGGGGCAGTGGGACTGCACGTGGGAGCCACTGCCAAGGCAACCTGCTTTGAGAAAACCTGATTTGAATGATGCTATTTGAACTGCAAGGAACTGTTTTGACACAGCTTAGTTAGGGAAAGGCTATGTGCTAGGTGATACTTAGGCTGTGTTTAGGCTAACTTATTTAAACAGATATTTAGCAGAGAGGACAGCTTCTGGTCAAGGAGCATGAAGATGCAGACCAAGATCTCTCGTCTTGCTGTCAGAGTCACGTGCAGGGCTATAGCATATTGCTGCCAGACTAACTATGTGTTTGGTAAAAGGGTGGAAAAATCATGTTCCTCCAGATCTTGTCATTTTTTTGGTGACTTCTGTCTTCCTGTACGGTATTTATGCCTGTAATTGCTTTTTCTTGTTTGACCTTAACCTAATGATGAACCGAATTTTCAGAATTACGCCTTATGATGTTCCTTATTTTTTACCTCATGTGTTAACCTTAACTAATGCCATCTGGCAGGGAACTGATGTTTCATGCCTGGAATTAGACAACTGTGTTTGGGTACTGGAAACAAAAGTCTAATCAAACTGAAGCAATGAAATTTTGACTGCATGAAAGATTCATTCTTTCAGAGTGCTTAAACTAAAAAGCATTTGTCGGTTCACAAGGCCATGGTCTGGAAGGAGAGTTTGTTTAAACTGACTGTTAATTTTTGATCTTTTGGTTGTTGTTGTTTTTGTCAATTTCTAATAATCCAGGACTGATTGCTGAGTGCAATTAAGTATTATAACCATTTTCCTGCAGGCCACTGCGGTTGGACTTAGAGTTACAAAAGCTGCTGTTTGAAGTTGAAGCAGAGCTGTACCTTTGACACCCAAGTATTAACTCTGGCACAGGTGGCAGGAGCACAGGCAGGGTGACACTCTGCTGTGGCTGAGAAGTTCAATTAACAGTTGGTCAGGCTTAGAGAATTGATAGCTGCATGATTAAGCTGTATATGATCCTTTTTACACACAGTTGAATAGGCTCAGAGCAAACATATGGTCATTAAGTTACATAATTCTGCATATACCTGGACATAGAATATAAATGAATTATGTGTCTGAAGTTCTGATATGAAAACCATTTCAGTAGATTCACAAGTTTTATTTTAAAATTTAATTTAAGGGTTTTATATTTCCCTTACAATTTGAGAAGGTGAATTCATTTATATTTAAAGAAAAACATCTTCAGAGCACTTGAAGGTTTATTAAAAGCAACATTTGAATCCCAGTTGTCCTGTAAATCAGCACAAGAAAAACTTAGACTTCCTTCAGCTGGGGGTAAAATAAATCCTGTAAGCCTCAGTAAAGTGGAAGCTAATTAAATGACTAGATATTCTAAGGCATTTTGTCAATAAGTTGTGCATCTCTTGCATGATGTTTGAAAATTAAAGGTTCCCTTGGTTTAATTTGATGAAAATTTTGTGTTTTCTAGCCTGAAAATTTCCAACAAGAAATCACGTCACAGATGAAAATCAGATTGTTCTGTGGATTTGTGAATTTTTGGGTGGGAAGTGGTATTTTTGGGTGGGTTTTTTTTTGTGTTTACTCAGCAACTTAATGCCGAGTAAGTGCCGACAAGGAAGGCATAAAAGTACATATTGTGAGTAAGCATGTGGTGAAATTTTATTGTGTGAAAAATTGAGAACTTTGAAATACTGAAAACACCAGCGGTGGATTTTTGATACATGTAGTGTTTTTTTGGAGAAAACCATGAGGATGGATACGGTGTTAAGTTTTCTGCTGAAGTATCACAAATTTCACACCTGATCCAAAGGGTGAGTTGTAGGAGTGAGTGACCAGAGCTTTCACTGGAAATCTGTGATCCTTTGCTTTCAGTGGGAATCTTTGATGTCTCTGGGCTTTTACTTTTTTTTTTTTCGAAAACTGAAAGCAGCATAAGTGAATATTTGATTCTGGGTCAAAACCACAGTGCTTTGTCTCAGAGCCTCGCAATAACGAGCAGCTTAGACCATGATGCAAGGGCATTATCCAAAATAATTATTTCAACATTTTTTATTTTTTTTTTTTACAAAAATGTGTTCAGACAAACATCTGAACAGCTGCTGGGGTGAAGGATTCCCGGGGATTGAGCAAGGCTGGAGAGCTCCACAAATCTCCGAAGTTTCAGAGGCACTCAGAAGTTGAGGTCCTTCATCTCACTGCTGGTTAATGTATTCCTGCCTCCTAGTCAGACAGCCTTGCTGTTCCTTGCAAGTGATGCAGCTTTTAGCCACTAACATCTGGCTGACAGACAGCAGTCAGCTGTGTTCCATGCCAGCGATTCTCAAGTGGGTTTTTTTCTTTGAGGGTTTTTTTGTTTAAATGGTTGGCTATTTTTTTTGTTTTGTTTTGGGTTTTTTTTTTGTGGTCTTCAACACAGAGAATGGCTGAAAGAGAATAAAAAGAAGAGCCAGAATACTCTAATAAAATTTGCAGCTCCTATGAGACCTGAGGATTTGGGTTGAGTCTGCTTTTTATGCCAGTGCTATGGTTACGAAGGTGACATTACACTGTAGATGATTCTTTTTATTCTTATTTCTTTATAAACTCAGAATTTATTATAGAAGTGATGCCATAAGATTCAGAGTCACAAGTCAAACATCAAACCAGTCAGTAATTTGCAAGAATCACGTGTCCAAATCAAAGTTGTTGGTGAGATTCTAGTTATTAGCTCTGGGAAAAAAGAAAAAGTGCTCTTTATGTATTTGTATCATAAATGGCATGTTCTACTGCCATTTTTAAACCTACTGGATCAGATTTTTTTTTCTCCCTAGTTGTATAGAATGTGGGAAGACTTTTATTTCTTTTTTTTTTTTTCTTATTTTGAAATCTAGAACAGTGTTTATGATTTTGTAACACCACTATTTTGTGTATTGCTTAAAAGGTAATCAGGACTTGTCACAGTATATAAAGCAAAGCTCTTTTGCCAGACTGTGACTTAAAACAATTCTTCCATAAAATGTTATGGATTTTTTTTAAATTTTATTTTTTTTTTAAAATTCTTTTCCTCTCTTTGTGCCTGTGAGCACATGTGTTTGGCTTTCCATTGTTTGCCTAAAGTAGTGATGCAAGCACAGCACGCTGTAGATTAAGGCTTTGGGGAGCTAAAGTAAGCGTGAAGTTCAGCCTCTACCTAAACATCACCACTGGGCTAATCTACAATTTAGACTGATCCATCACTAATATTTACAAGTAGGCAAAACTAAACAGCATATGGGTACAGTTATCCCTGTTAAAATGACCAACGTGCCTCGTGTTGTGTGTGGAAGATAACAGGGACAGGTGGTAATCTGTCTTTTCTGAGCAGAGACAGCTGGTATTTTCCTTGGGCTTCAGTGGTGCTTTTCTGTATGGTCTCACCTACCAGCTGATATCGTGCTTGTTAGAACAATACCAAGTGTGTATTAACCCTTTTATCTATTCCTCTGTGATGTCCAAAGGGGGAAGTGGCAGACTGCCTGAGCACAAGCTTGGTGATTTAAAATTTCTGAAATTTTCTAGTAACATAGTTACATGCAGCTTGTCTACTGGCCTTTCTACAGGCATTGCTGTGGTGATATTTATCAAGAGATGGTAAATAAAAATCCTAAGAGTTTATAATTTATATCCTTTTTTTGTTTTAAATATCTGATGAAGTTTCACACTGAAAGAGGGCTTGAGAATGTACCTGCTTTCATTTCAATCAGGAGAATCTGAAAGGTCACACAGCAGAGAAATAAAATTGTTTCATAAATTGACTTGTATTTACTTCCAGCTAGATTGCTTAATATTCAGGTGTGTGTAACTTCTCCTTTCTGAACACACTAATTTGGTTCCCAGTTTGAGCATGATGCTTTAATTTTTCTTTCTGTAGAGAACAAATTCTGATTACTCACAGTTGTTTTTTTTTTTCTTTAAATATTTAGTAACTCTGGGTTGTGGAGTAACCAGGTACTCCATGAAAGGCAGCAGGCACCACTTGTGAGGGATCAGCCCCTGCCTCTGGGCCCTGGCAAGTGGGAGCCAAATTGACACGTGTGGCTGTGTTCAGTTAATTGATAAAATTAATCAGCAGTTAAATTATTCCATCACACCTGATGTTGTGCTTTGAGCCCCAGATGAGGCCTCGTAACGCCGAGCAAGGGACAGCAGTGTTATTGGGACACAACAGGGATGGGTTGGGAGCGGGGAGGAAGCTCTAGGAATTGTCATAAGTGGTCTCAAAAAACCATGTCTTGTGAGATCAGCTAATGCCAGTCCTGGTGGAAGGAGGGGAAAGAGGAACATCTTAGTGAAGGATGAGACAGGGTGTGATGTGAGAGGGACTGGAAAGCCTGAGGGAGGCCAATGTTCAGATGTCTTGTTTTTAGCTGGAGATAACAAGGAATTAATTTCGTGTCTTAATCTGAATGGATCACAAGTAGTGGTGCTTGTTCTTTTAGAAACCATGTTTATTCTTGATTTTTTTAAAACTTTTTTTTTTTTTTTGCTTATTAATAAAAATGAATGTAATAAACTTGGAGGAAAAAAGCCACCCTAGATCCACCTAAACAGTAGAAGGGTTCTGTCCAGAAGAGGAACTTTGGGCTTTGCTTGGACTCCCTAGGCTACACTGCACGGAGTGCTTGTCAGGGCTTGAATTTGCTATGAAGGTTAGACAGATAAACACAGAAATTGTTTAGAAATTCCAGTGAATTACCTTTACAACCAGAAACTTTCATATTATTCATATTCATAAGAAAGTGGCCTCAACTCTTTAAGTATTCATTAGCAGTCAAATGTAGCACCTTGCAAAAGGGTTGGTAAAGGTGTTTTGATGGCTTTCCTGGAATGAAATGATTACCTAGAGAGTCTGTAATAGAGGAGATGAAATTGCTTCAGAAACTCATCAAAATTTGCCATCATTTTGCCTGGTTAATTGTCACTTGGTAACCTTTTTTATTTTCTTTTAAACTAAAGGTAGTTTAAAATAAAATAAAAAAGAAAAACAGAAACATTAAATAAAAGAACTGTTGAAACTAACCTTCATTTTTAAAAAAGCAAAACACTATAGATAGGGTTTTCTCCTAAACAAGTTAGGTTAGAATATATCAACATAGTTTTAAAGTTTAGGTATGGATTTCTGATTTTTCAAGTTAACCTTTTAAAGGTATTACCCAAGACAGATATTTATTTTTATGTATCATTAGTATGAATCAGCCTGGAATGAAAAAAAAATATTTATTTAAGAAAAGTCTTATTTGATTAAATAGGTAAAAGCACAAATTTTTGTAGGGGGGCTTTTAATTCATGTCACCAAAGAGAGATTTTTGTGTTTCAAACATGCTCAAATTAAAGTTCCAGCATTACAGTATTATTTGCAGTTGTTTTATAGAATTATTTCTCAGATTGCCAGTTGTTTGAAACATTAGTTTTGTTGCACGTGCATATTTAGACAGCACGTGGCCACGCAGGGAGGCATGAGCAGAACTTGGAAGATCTCCTGTTCTAATGGATTTCACTGGACTGTAATTGGTTCCAGCTAGTTAATTGTATGTGTCCTTGGAGAATGCCGGGGTTTTTTTTCCCCCTGCCTGATTACTGCTCACAGATCCACACTTAGCAGGTATTTCCTAAGAAGAAAAATGTCTGTACTGTTCTGTCCATGTGTTTTTCACTCATACAATGATGATCAGCTACAATGATAAAAATTCTTTTTCATTTCTAAAAGCTACATGAGAAACATCTTTTTTTTTTTTTTTTTTTTTTTTTTGTCTAGGCTCCCAGGATAAACTCTGATTGATTTTAATGTGCGATATTTCATGAGCCAACGCACTTATATGATGTTTAGTGCTGCTTAAAACCTGGGTTTTGGCCTTAAAAGGGAGAGTATAATGAAAGCAGTGGTTCATGATTTAGTCTTTTATGCTTCGTTACTTGCAGAAAGTCGAGCTTGAAATTTATCTAATGAAGCACAGCAAACTAGTAAAAATAATAAAAAAATATATATACCATTTTAAGGCCTCCAGATCTATCAGCTCTAGTGTGAGGAGTTAAAATACATTAGAAAATTTCAGAAGTTGGCTTGTTGTATTGCTTTATTTTTTCCCCTCTTGTTTGAAATGTGTCTAGTTTTGTTGGTGTCTTGTTTTCATTTTTTATTTAATCTGGCAACCTTCATAAAAAGACTGAGCTTTGGACCATTGTAGCTTCTTTTCTATTATATAAAATTCACTGCACCTCGGAATCCAAGTGGCACAGAAAGTTATAATTGGAAGAACATTCTGAAAACTGTGGTCTGACATTCTGGGCAGGGTCAGGGAGCAAAGTGAAGGTGAAATTTCTTTTGAGTTGGTCATGCATTAACTGGTTTTTTCTTTAGTAGTTATCATTTGTTTATTTTTAAATGAATAAACAAAATAAACATCATTGGTCTTATTTTGAACCAGTCCAGATGAATAAAGAGATGGTCCCTGAGGATGTGATGATATATGGTGAGGATTTTGACCACCGAGTTACTGAATGTAGAGAAAGTGCACTTTTGAATATTGCTATGTTTGGAAAGCTCCTTTTTTCTTGTAAATGATGAATCTTTTGCACCTAAATCCAGAGGGTTATAGTTTATGAATTCAGTGATGAGAAACGGGCCTAAATCTCTAAAAGGATGAAATTTCATGTGCTCCCTGTGCAGCATTTACTGATTTCAGCAACATTCCTGTGCCATGAAAGTTTTAGTGAATGGGTAGTCTGGATTAATGAAAGGACATCAATGTTTAAAGGAAGTTATACTCAGAATTTGTGTCCAGAGTCCAGGAGTGCAATTATCAAAGCATTTTGCTGTGAATCCTGTTCTGAGCTGCCTTTTCCTCTTCTGCAGTAAAATGGGGACTAAGTCATGTGACAATAAAGTCCAGTGTGGAATTCAGGCTCTTCAAAAATCAGAAGTCCTCTTGTAAATCATACATTTAATATTATGTGAGTGAAATGACTGTATGGTAATACTTTTCTTCTGAATCATTTAACCATTATTCTGTCTGGGCATGAAAGAGGACAAAATAAATAAAATTTGGGATTTGCCTGCAGTAGAGCAAAGCTATAGACGATTCCAAATCAGTTTTATACATGGCCTCGTGATCTATGATACCTGACAATTTATTAAGGCTTTCACGAGGTGTCTGCATCAGAGAAATGAAGCCACAGCCGGTGACAAGCTTTATCCTTCTCCTTCCCATAACGAGTTACTTAATGTATTCCATTTTAATTGTTATCTTGGAGTCAATCGTGATCTCACACTACAGCTACTGACAGCAATCATCAGTTATGTGCACGGTGTTTTGCAAAATTGCAAATTCACAGTACATCTCTCTTCAGTGGCAGCGATGTTTAGCAGCTCATTAGCTTTTGGGCTCTACCTTCTGGTCAGTGAATACTGGGAGAGGCAGACAGCCTGGTTGGTTTGCAGACATCTATTAGTCAGGATGAGCACTGCAGTGCAACTGAAAGGAAACACAATAGAACAGCGTTTAGAGTAGGCTTCCATTAGCTGGAAGATTAGAAAGATAATTAAAATGGGATTGAAGAAGAAATAAAGCTGATTTTTCTGCTTACTACTCTTGCTCAGAAAATAATATTTTTTACTGTTGGGTTTGATGGCTTTGATTATGGATTCTAAAATGGTCCATTTCATCAATTTATATTTGAGCAAAAGTAAATGTACAGCTAGAAACTGTGCTGCATGCTTCTTTCTAAATGGTGGAATACTTGAAGGGAAACAATATCAGAGAAAGGTCCCATGTGCAATATACTGGTGATGCCAATATGTTGTCCCTGGTTACAGTTTCAGAGGGTTTTGTTCAGATTTGATGACTTAATATTGCTTTGAAGAAGGTGAATTTGAATGGAATTGTACAGTACTGAAAAACACTGTAGATATTTTTCCATTGCTGAACAGCTGAGAAGAGGCTTTGATAACTCAGACAAATAGTAGGATCAGTCGGAGTTACTACTGGGAAACAATTGGAAAGTGGAGGTCAGGTTGGAATGTTATCTTTAGAAGTGTGACAAAGCTGTGTTAGTTCAGAAGAGGGTAGGCCAGGAGGCTCAGGAGGGTCTTGGCCATGTCTGTAGATACCTGTTGGAAAGGAATGGATAAGAGGAAGCCAAACTCTTCCCAGTAGTGCCCAGTGACAGGGGAAGGAACAAAAAAACCCCCACAAAGCCTATTTTGCTGCCTGGTATTTTTCTTGGCATACCAGTTATTCTGTTAAAAGTGACAAAATGTGCTGAATCTCTCGTGGGATCATTGAATAGTTCTGTATGAGGTACGAGCATATTATCTTTTAAGATATCTTCTGATGTTCTTTTTACAAATGTACATTTCTTGTTGATTTCTCTGTTACACTTTTTTATTCCAGTACGTTCTTTCCCCTTTTGTGGTCACTGTGTTAAGCAGCTCTTCATTAGTGATGGTGTTGTGCTTGAGACCACGTCAACAGTTGTTTCTTCACATTTTTTAGAAAAATACCACTTTTTTTTTTTTTTTTTTTTTTTGATTCTCTGCTTGACTATTTGTAATAACATTTCATTTGGCTAAACAGTTGTTGCAAAGTATTATATGTCTGACTTAAAATGGATGCACTTAAAATGTCTGTCTTGTTTTCTGTGCTTCTGTAAAACCCAGAAGCCATTCACTCCTACCTCATTAGCCCAAAGCCCTGTCCAGTCATACCTATATTATTATTAATGGATGGTCATCTGACCTCTTTTGTAGACCTACATTTTGATGTTTGCAGTCAGTAATGCTTTGCAATGTTCAGTGTTACAAATCTTTGCTTTTGCTGGAGCAGCATATGAAGCTCTGATAAAATGGACCACAAAGAACTATAGAATATTTAAAATAAATTCTGGATGATCTATTTTTGCAACTGGTATTTGGTTTTGTATGTGATAAAAATGTGGTGAGTAGGCAGTTGAGTAGATTAAGGGGACACTCTCTCTCTTAGCACCTGGTATTTTACGTCATTCTATTTGGTTGGATATTCATTGTGTATTTCCAACAGAGAGCAATAAAGATTAAAAAGCTGCATTTATTTATGGGCAAGTTAAATATTCTTTTGTTCTATTCAATTTGTCCTTTTTAGGTAAGAAGTTGCACTCTAGCCATTGTGCCTGATTTATTGCTTCGAGGCCTGTGTGAAGTGAATAAGTGAATATTCACTAATTTCTGGTGCCCAGGTGTTAAAGTTGTGCATTGAGTGCTGGGGTAATTTGCATTAATTGGCAAGCTGTCAACAGTGAAACACCAAATATTTAAGCAATAATTTTGCAAAATGTTGAAGCTCATTCTTCTGTCGCTTGGAAATCAGCAAGGTTTAAGTATGTGAAAGTTCCTAATAAGTAAATATCCAAGTCTTTTGCTAAGCAGACTCAAATTGCCAAATGAGGTCACGAAAACTAGCACTGAACCATTTTGCTGAGATATTCCTCCTTTACAATTATGGTTTAGACTGATTTAATTTTTAATTGTTCCTAAAAAGAAATCTTGTTCTTTACTGATAGTCTTCTGCCTCCGTTATGGATAAATAGAACAGAACATACATAAGATTTCATTTGGAGTTTGATCCATTTACATTTATTTAAAACTAATTTTTAGTGATTTTATTCATGTAGTGTACTCAGTGATAGTCATCAGCAAGTCTGACATGCTTTTAAAAATAAGTTGTAGCTACTCATGATAATGTCAATGACATTGTGTGAAATGCAATAAAATCTTGGAACTCTTGGTTTACAAGTGTTATTAGGAAATGATCTTTGTCTGCCACAGCATATCAAGCTGCCTTTTTTTTTTTTTCCAAAAGAGCCACCTCTAGCTAATTAATTAAATATTTTTTTAGTTGACTTCATACTAATATTAAGCAAGAACTAAAAAGTAGATCACAATAAAACCTAGTATCACTCTACAGATTTCAGAGGTAATTAAGATCACTCTTTGCCTTCTTTTTTTTTTTTTTTCAGCCTTCATTCTCTTTCAAATACATTTTAATATAATGTTTTTAAACTAGAAATACCTTCCTGTCTTTTGCTTCCTGAATAATTGTAATTGTTATTTCACACGGAGTAGTGAAATAGTATAATTGATTTTTTTAAGTAATCAGCTTCTTATAATGTCAAATTTGGGACACGGTGAAAAAATCTATGTAGATGATCTCACTTTAAAATAAGGAGTACTAGTGATAACTATGTAGATCTCTTAGAAAAACAGTACTCTAAAATCTTAGGAAAAATATTTTGCTTCAGACTGGGTGGAGGTTTAAGGTTATCCAACGTGTACTGAAGCCAACAGAGGATAAAGAGAAGGAAACCAATTATTTGTACTAGTTTTATAAATCTCTCTTTATTGCCTAACCTTTTCAAACAAGAAATGGATTTATCCTCTGTGGAGACAGTAGTATAAATAATGTCATTTTCTGGCTAGAAATGGCTCTAAAATCCTTTGATCTGATACAGGGTTGCTTAATACTAAGTACATCCTGTTCCAGTATGTGCATTCTTAACTAGATTTTTTTTAAAAAAATCAGCTCTAAAAATTCTTTTCAATAAATATATCTTATTTAGACCTATTTAATATTTATAACACGGTATAGTTAATAGGTGTATTTAATTTTTAATGATTCTTCTTTGATGTTTTGGACTTTTTCTGAAAACTAGATTTACTTTTTGTTCTTCGGCTTGGTAAAAATATTAGAGAAGATGTCCAAGTGAAGGATGAACTAATAAGTGTTTAGTCTATAAAAGTTGGCCTGTTGACTAGAAGTTAATATTTTCTGTGTTCTGTTTTTAAAATGTTGATAAACAAGCCCTGTATTTACCTTCCCTTGGACATGGCTGTCTACTATTGCATTTATTTATTTATTATTAAAATTATTAAAACCAGTACTGGGGGAGGAGGATGCAGACAGGGCAAAAACTGGCATAATGAGAGAAAGAAAACAAGCATGAAAATGGCCTTCACAGAGGGAAAATTGGGCTATCACTGAAGGTATCAGAGGGGACACTTGACGTGTTCTAATTTACTAAAGGTACGGATGTGAAGAAATTATGGCTCACATGTCTGCTACGTATCAGAAGGCAGGAGCCAATTCATGCCTGTCAGGCAAACATTTTACGGGTTTAAATCATTTCTGTGTGAGATTCTTCCCTCCCCCACAACCCACCCCATCCCTTAACAAGCATTTTGGTTCAGCTGTCACTGTGGTGGTATTTTGCCCCCGCACTCACATTGGGGGGGTGGGAAATAATAGTTGATTGGAACTGGCAAATCTGCTTGCAATAAGTGTTGCTGCACTAAAACTACCAGTGTTGTGCTACCCTGCTGAATTTTAAATAGTTTTTAGATGCTGCTGTTTTGTCATTTCGGAAACGTCATTTCGGATTTTAGTCGTTCCACAAAAGATTCTCCGCCTTTACCGTGATCTCGAAGTCCCTTGTTTTTTGAGGTGTCGTGTTTAACGTGAGGCAGGACTTCCTTTGTGTTCTGATGAGATGTGCCACTGCGAGGCTGTACTTTAATAAGGTGGAGCTGGTTGATCAGCCCTCCCTGGCGGACAGAGATTGCTGTCACTGCTCGTGGCCGTCAAGTCACGACGACGAAGCTCTGGGTTATGAGCAGTTGTCAGAGAGAACTTCTGATTTTCCCTGCTGACTTGGTGCCTCTGGGTCATGGAGATCTTGCCGCAGTATTTACACTGTGTGTTAGGTTCATTGCTGCTAGAAAAAAAACAAGATACTTCTGTGGCATTACCTTAAATACTTAGTTATGTATTAATTTCCTTAGACTTGCATAATTAAAAAATATCCTCTGCAGTTGTTAAAACTAAATGGTAGTGAAATAATTTTTCTCTTCATTACATCAGGTGAATAGAATTCTTCTTTGGGTTTGGTTGGTCTTGCAAGTCACATCTTTAAACTCAGGAACCCTCTGTATAAACCAAGAAAATCTGAATGATTGGTGTCGTCATCTCTCATAATGGGTTTTTGCTTTTGTTTTGTGTGTGGTTTTTTTTAAATTGTTTTATTGCTTTAAAAACCCAGCTGGTAGGAGGAGAAGGAAACATTGTCTATCTTCTGAGATTAAAAAAAAAAAAAAAAAAGACGATGCCGTGTAAAGTCAGGAGAAATCATGAGAAATGTTTACAAACACCATGGATGACTGATGGTAATTCAATAAAGTAGAGCAGTGTTCAGGAGGTGCATAGGGCCTATGGTTCGTATCACTTTGCTTAAGTATTTTGCATGTATTTGAGGAATGATACTTTGTCTAAGGCTTCTTAGAGCAGATATTTTGAAGACAAACTTGAAATTGATATTATTTTTGTAGTCTCCCAACAGCCAGTTAGAGAAACGAAGGAAAGCCACATATCTCTATTCTGTCTTTCCATTTAAATACATTTAAAACACACTCAAATGAAACAAGAAACCTTTTCTCACTTTTTGTAGAAGCTGCATCCTGGCTGGACTTCTGGCACATTTAGGACTTGGACTCCTGGGGGGTTTATAAGTGTTATACAGTCACGCATATGCCCTTGCTAAGCTCTGTTTACTTTTTAAAGTAGGTTTTGAAGCTGACTTAACTGAGTAAGTTTAGTACCCCGACTGAATATTTGTACTGGTTTCAAACTGCTTTGGTCAGCTTGGCTTATTTCTGTGTATTTACTGACACATGTTAAAATATACAAGTCAGTGGTAGAGCCATTAAAACGTGTCAACATGTGAAGTCAGACTGATTTATTAAAAGAGTCCAACTCTTATGTGGACCAAAACGCTGTTGCCTTAAGGGTACTCTTTGGACAACTCCCTTCTGTGCCTCTTGTCTCCCTCTCTACCTCTTAAATCTGTGCTGGTATTACCAGAACTGAGAATGAAATAATGAATTCAAACATGCCCTTGTCAAGATACTGTTTTTGTCCTAATGTTCAGGGAGGGAAATGAAAAAGTGATCCATTAATTGCCCAGCTGATGAATTACAATTTTTTTTTCGAGGATACCTGAACTCATTCTGTGTGTGTTGGAGGGACATGCACAAGAGGGACCTCGCAAGAAGGCCCTTTTTTGGAATAAGATTAAATATTGTACTGTTTTATGAAGGCTTATGTGGTAATACTGATATAATTTCAAGAGCCACAGCTATGCAAAACTGCACTTTCAGAGCCCTTGTGGTTTAAAAGTGAAATTGCCTTGTCTTCTGGTTTCTGCATTTTCCTGGAGCTCTGATCGCATTTCTGGCTATGAAAGCCTAGAAATAATAGCCTTACACTTTTCAAATTCCCACAGGCTTCCCTGCTTGCTTCCAACATGGACTGTTTTTCTTGTGAGCAGGAACTCTTTGTGCTGGCAGGATGTGAGGCAAGGCCAGTAGCTACTCTCGTTCTGTTTTTCAAAGATTATTTTTTATGACTTAATTTATTTCTGTGTTCCTTACACGTAGAAATGTTACAGTAGGGTTGATTTACAGGCAGGGTTAGAAATCTTCCTGTAACTCTTACTCCTCTGAGCAGTATCAGTAAAATCATCTGAATTGTTTTGTGACCAGAGCAAATGCCTGTGGTGAGAGCTTTTGTAATGTTTCTCCCATGACAGCCCAGGTAATAAAGACTTAAGTTGCAGCTTTTATGAATTACTGACAATGATTCAAGAACTACTAGCAGTTCTGAACTTGGGAGGCTGCAATCACAGTTTTTTAAAGCTCGAGAATGGTAAAATACTCCCATTAAAAAAAAAAAAAAAAGAAATAGAATTTAAATTTCTTTGTCCATTAGTGAGCTAAAACCATTCTTGTCAGTATAAATATATTTTTATATATGAGCACTGTGACCAGCTGTGCTGCTCAGAGAACTCCTTTCCATGAGAAACACTTGAGGCACAGGAAAAAAACAGTTTATGCCCATTTAAATACTTCAGTTGCTTTTTACTAAGAAGTGTTTCATCAGGTCCTATTTAAAGATTCTACAGTCCTGAACTACTTCATTTCTTACTTACTTGAATAGAATTATTCTGCATGTGGGTTCTTGTACTCTAAATAAAATTTGGATGAGCGAGATGACCACTGATTTGATTTTACACAGTGTTTTGATAAGACAAATTCCTTCAATCAAAATGCTGTGAGAATATCACTTGACCCATGAAATGTTACCAAGCATTGTCTAAGTGTATGGATGGTTCCATTTCACTTTTAAAGGACAGTTTACTCAGAGATTTATAAAGGTTGGAAGAGATCTTACATATCACTCAGTAGCAGTAGTTTTCATGTCTTCAAAGATTCCTCTAGGGCATCAACCCTGTTAACCAGACAACTCCACAGATGACTGGGATTTATGGCATAAAGAGACACGGGATTTAAATTAAAGGAGTTGAAATTCAAATATATACTTAATCCCATTTAGGAATTACAGCAAATTTATATTAAGAATTTTCTTTGAAGCTGAAGTTTGTAATGAGTATGTTCTTTTTACTCAAAGAGCTCAGGTAAAAAGTTCAGTTTCAGGGTTGTTGGGAGGTTTTTTAGCGCTGCTTTAGAAAATGCCATCTGAGAAGGTTCTTTTTTTTGCTTTGCAAGAAAAATACTCTTTGGATACATAATTGTGTAGGTGATACTTTTGGTATAAACATGGAATTTTTGTTTCATGGCATATTGAGATTTTAGTTTTTAGATATAAAGTGCTTCTTTAACAGCTCTCCAATTAAAGGTATTTCAGTGTCTCATGAACAAATTGTTTTGCCGCCTTCACGAGTCTCTGAAATGTGGATGTGCATCCAGCTGTAATTGAGGAAAAAGTAGAAGGTATTGGAATACTTTACCTCTCTGGGTGACAGATTATGTCTTACCTGTTATTTTCTGAAAAAAAAAATAAATATTTGAGTCTATGGGGTTTGTTGATCTTTTTCCTGAATCATACCTCTCACAAGAAGGTCTTTTCAGAACTTTCAGCTTGGTCCTTGAGGCCTCAGGTTACCATTTCAAATGGCAGTCACAGTGATGGTACTCAAACTTAGCAGTTCCATAGAAATCCCATTGCTTCAGTGCAACAGGAGTTGTTTGATTTGGACATTTTGTCATTACCAAAAAAAAAAAAAGGTCATTATGACAAATGCTTTTCTCAGTAGACTCAGTGGAGATCAAGGATCACTCCGGAGTGCACTGCCCTTGCAATTGTAATTGTGGACCCTCAAGTCCAGGATTCAATCAGTGGGTAAACACAGGGCTTGTTCCATGTTTTGGTCTGGGCTGTGGTACCCTAGTTAGAAAAATTAACTTCCCTGAGTTTGTTAATCACTGTCCAAACCATGCTGCAACTGTGAGGCAACCACTGCACTCTGTAGGGTTAGTAGGAGCTGTGCATCACAATTGTGACCATTTGAATGGTGTGTAGTGATAGTGCTTTTCTAAACTCTTCCTGTAGTAAATGAGTAATCAGCACATCCACCCAGAGCTTCAGCCTTGAGCTTCCTGTCCTGCCCCCAAAACTCCAACAGGGAGCTTTGTAACCAGCCAGGGATAGCAGACTAACTTAACTGGATAAGTGAGGCAAACATCTTTTTATTTGAAGAACTGAGATTGAGTTAGCTTGATTTCCTGTGGCTGCAGCTTTGATTTCTAAGAATTAGTGGAGATTTAATAAATTTTATCCTTTGTTGTCGTATTTCATCCTGTAATCTGGTTTTGAAAAGGACACTTGTTTTCAAATGGTTCCATAGCTAGCTAAACACTGGATTCTTGGCTCTTTATAATCCTCTTCATTCTTGCTTTTTTTTCCCCCTGAGAGTGCTGTCCCTGGACTAAGTAATATAAATTCTTTATGCTTGATTTCAAAGTCTGTGTACTTCATACATGATAGGCCTGAGATTTGCTCTGGTTTTCTTCCCTTTCTCTTTATGTTTTCCATTCATTCAAAACCCAGAGTATTTAAATAAACACCACAGCGAACAACTCCATACGGATTTGCATCAACTGCAAATCGACTCGAATAATGCTCTCTGCATTTTGTCTCGTTATAATTCTAATTTGTACATTCAGTTGCATTGGAGAATCTTACACTTGTGTCCTTTTCAGTTTCTCTTTGAACAAAGTAAGTACTATTGTAGTTAATGAATTCTCATATAGAATACTTTATAATTTTACTAATGGCTGCCTGGAGCCTGGAATCCTCCTGGAATCACCACCAATCTTCTTCTCTTCATGCAGGTTTTTCTTCTGAATATGTTGAACGTTTTCCAGGCTTATGCCAGTTTTCCCCCTTTAGTTCACAGTTAAAGTGAATATGTTTTTTTAACCTCAGTGCAGAATATATTCCACCCACATGCCTGATTTTGTTTATATATTTCTTCAGAGTGGATGCTTTTCTGCTTCTCTTCTTCAGTGCTTCTACTCTCTTTGATTCCACATGATTTGCAAATACAATGGTTACGGTCCTGCTTTCTTCCAGGGGCTTTAAAGACCTAAATTTGTTCTTCCTCAGGGAGGTAAATTCTTTTAGTTTCTGTAGCTCATGTTTATTATTATCGTTTTAATTGCTTTACCTTGTTTTATGCTTCCCCTGACGAGTAGGTTAAGGTATTTAAAAACATACATGTATGTGTGTGTATATGTTAAGATTTACTGATAAATTGCGATGTAACTATTCATAGCCAAATTCTAGAGGTACTTTTTCACTGTCTCATGGTTAATTTGGGTAATCATAGAAAAATGCCCTGAAATTTAAACTGTTTTTGTCTTTAGTTCTGAGCGAAGTCCCTTCTTTGGGGAATATTTTAAACCTTCAGGTCAGTTGAAGTACAAAATTACATTAACCAGCCATTGCACTGAAACCTGGTTCTCAGATTAGGGTTGTTAATTGCAGGAGTCTCAGTTAGTAGACTTTCAGTGCAATTAAAAGAAGTGTACTGTGCTTTATGTATATTTGTGTGCACTAACAATGTTTTTCCAAGTGAAACTTTGAAATAAAAGGCATAGAGAAGGTTTGATATTTTCTGTGTTTTTTTTTTTTTTTTTTTTTTTTTTTTTTTTTTTTTTTTTTGTTTTGTTTTGGTTTTCTTGTTTTGTTTTTTTTTTTTTTAAATATCTTAAAAGAGAATTTTTGGAGGAAAATTTATGGATTAGAAATGTTTCTTTAGGCTCTGGAATTTGAAGCTGTTGCTTTGAAAAAAGTTTTCTTTTTTTTTTTTTTTTTTAAGCTGTATTTATTTACGAAATATAATGAAGTGTTCCCATAAAGCTTTGTGAAAACAAAGGTATTGTGATGTCTAAACTCAGCAATGCAGAGCACTATGCTTGGATGAAAACTTGGATCAGATGATGTGGAATTTAGGAAGAAGAGTCCTTTTTTTGTAGTTGTTGTTTTTTAATTTTGTTTTAAGGACACTCAGTAGACACTGAAGCAAATCCAGTTAGTGTAGTATTAATAGCTTTAATGCTGTACAGCCAAATGCTACATCTGGTTTTGCAGTGTTGTTTTTTTTTTTTTTTTGCAGCCAACAAAGGCACTGAAGGCTCTGTGTGTGTTGTATTTAAAGCAGAATTATCAGAGGGGTTGTATCCTTTAAAACAAAATACAAGCCAACGTTAAGACTCACTCCTTGAATAGAGATCACAAACCTAAATTTCCTAGAAATAGCAAAGTCTAATTGTCCACAGGCTGGGGTTATATATCGTTTGAGTTTTCAGACAGATCACAAAAAGATTTCCATTTACATGGATTACACAGATGGCATTTTGCAACATGCATTTTGGGCTGGTGTGAGAGCCTTTTTTGGTACACTTCTTAACTTGTGACCTTTGGCTCATGGTCTTTGTGTTTTGAGTTGCAGTGATTTCCTTTTTCTTCCTGAAACAATTTCTCATTGTTTCTTCTTTTGTGCAGTGAATGTGTGTTAAGAATTCTGCAATGTCGTTTTTGTTCTTTTTGTTCACATTACAGTAATTTGTATCTTATGCAGAAACACCTAAATGTGAGAGTGCTGTGGTAGTATTTTTACTTCAAAAATTATCTATATATCTCAACATAAAATTTCAATATTGACCACCCTGTAATAATAGAAATGTCTATTTGTTATTTCTAGCATTAATGAGGAAAAATAAGAAATTAGAATTTTACGTGTGCTTTTTTTTTTTTTTTGGTCAGAGTGCTTTTTGTCCCTTTCCTTGAGGAATATTTAAAGGGACTGAATTTGTTGAGAAGATAGTAGTTTGTCATATGTCCACTGGGATATAACATATGACCAGAGAAAAGGTTTCAGGGTTAATTGAAAATGATGATTTCAGAGATTTCAGAGATAGCTTTGGTTTAAGTTTTAAATAGAAATTCCCTAGTCAACGAGAGATGCTTTTAAAACTTTGTCTCGGGGTTAAATTAAAAGGACTTACCCAAGACTTCTAGATCCATAGAAACATGAAAAACTGGTTTTCTTTTTCTCTGTATAAGGACCCACGGCTTTAAACCTCCCATGGCCTTCTGAGGGAGGGTGTAGATATCTTAATTTATAGCCTCAGTTCCAGGCACTTCTAAATGACACTTAGGACATTATGTATGTGTGTATAATGGCAGCATTCATGAGTTCGTGAGCTTTAATTTTCCGGCTTCTCGGCAATTACACCCAAGTCTGCTAATCAGGGGGAGCATTCGCTCCCTTGGGATGCTCTGTGGATGCTCTGCCGAGGTGACACCGCCTTCCCCTCGCGTGGCAGCCACAGGAGGTGATTGGATTGAGCCTCCCACTGCTGTGTCCTTCATCTCCTGCCTGTTGGTGGCAGCTTCCCAAGTACCAACCTGGTCTGTGTGGACTGCACTGCTGGGCCTGGTGATAAATCACCAGTGAATAGCCAGCTCTGTACTTGTGTGTTTAAATGGGTCCTGAGCGCTGATTCATGTGGCTCTTCAGGGGCAGAACAAGGCTTGGGGCACAAATGGACATGAAAAGCTATTCTAGTGCGAGAGATAGCTTTGTCCTGGGTGCTCCCCATCCTTCTCTTTAAGTGATTCTCCTCCTGGTCTGGCCTGGACCTCTGCTAATTGACTCCCAGAACTTCAGGCAGGACATTTGGCCTCAACCTGAAGGGCAAATGAGGAGCCTTTGGAAACTCTGGCTCTCTGCTCTGGACAGCTATTGGCACAAGTTCCAGTCATGGTCCTCACAGCCACCAGGTCACCTCCAGCAGTATTTCATGCATACTCTGAGGACATCTCGTATGTCTAAATGGATGAACAGCTTCAGCTGGCAGATGAATAAATGCCTAAGACTAAATTTAGAGCAAGCTGGTTTGTTTTGGTTGGACTTTTTTTCTTTTTTCTTTTTTTTTTTTTTTTTTTTTTTTTTGGGTCAGTTTTTATTTTAGGCTTGGACAGTGTGTAGAGGTGAGGAATGGGGTTACATGAACTCAGTTGTTCTCTTGCCTTGCGACAAATGCCTGTTCCTAACTTGCAGTTCTTTGGATATTCCTGCTTCTTTGAAAGCAGCCTCTGTGACAAGCCTTGGAGAGTTGGGCCTTTCCTGCTCTTTGCAGGCACCTCAGTTCATTACCCTCAATTAATCTTCTGAGCAGTCCTGCACAATTCAGCCAATTAATGGAGCAAAGCCAACACAGAACAGCAGAGTATTGTTCCTCTTTTTTAAAACTCTTCCATGCTTTCCACTACCTTATTTGTAATTGTCTTCATATAGAATTGAAATATATGTAAAAATAGCTGTAAAATGACAGCTCCTTCCTGATTGCTGCAAAGTAGTGACTATCTAGTAAAATCAGCTGCTCTCTCCAACTTTTTGACAATATAGTCAGGATAGGGAGCCTTCTGTTCTTCAGAAGGCTGAGAATGTAGTACAAAAACTTGTTACCTTACCAATGAACAGCTTAAATCCCTCCTTTTGCTAGTCTACTGTCAAATAATTGTTCCATATGACAGAAGACTAAAAAAGGGGAAAGTATCTTTAAAAAAAAATCCTATGCTTATATTTGAATTTTTTGTGTTTTCTTACTGTTTAGTCACTTGTGAGTCATGTATTTATATTATTGCCTTAACTGTACATGAATAGTTTTTTGTCTCTAATTCCAGAAGAATTAGCAATACCAATATGTTTTCTTTTATCTGGAACCCGAAGTTTTACTGGATCCCAGAGTTCTCATTATTTCAGGGATGTGCTTTCACTCTTTAATTTCTGCTTTCAATGTTAATTTCGAATACAGAAAAATGCAGCAGCTTCCTCTGTCTGTTTATCTTGTCCCTGAATCCAGGTTTCTTCAATGATATCTTGTTTGAATATGCAGTACATGAAGGAAAATTATTTGTATTTCTTCCCAGAAGTTTCTCAGGGACAAGAATTTTTTGTCACAAGCAAGATGGTAAAAATAATGGGATTTAATTTAACTTGCAACTCTAAACTCTGATTCCTTTTGCCTTCTCTTGTCTTCAGTATTCATCTGCTTTATTTGTGACTCATTCAGAAATGAAACCTACATTTTTGATAGGACTTGTCTTAATTCCCACTTCTGGGTAGCATTTTAGGGGTTGTGGTTTTGTTTGGTTTGGTTTGGTTTTTTTTGCTTGTGATATCTTGACTGTGTCTTTAAATCTTCAAAGTAAAGAAATAGAAAAGTTAAGGTCAGACACACCAATATTTGATTGATGTGCCCATTATAAAAAAAATCATCTTTTGTATTTATCTCGCGAAATGTTAATGTTCTAATTACATTTTAATGTGAATTTGACATGACGGAATGCTGTAATTATGAAGTTTTGAAATTACCTGGCGGTTCTGTCTCAACTTGTGTCTGGTTTCAAAGTCTAAGTCCTGTTCTGTGCTTTGAAGTGCAGTGCTGGTGTTTGAGGCTGGAGATGGCAATGTGCTGAATACATCTTGGTTTGGGAGGCTGGGACTCCACCTTAAATCTCCCTGCTTTCGGTGTTTGGTAGTCTGGGTAGTTTGAAATTAGCGTTCCAAAGATTGTGGATGCTCTTCCAGAGAACTGTTCTGAGGACAAAACAATCAGAGGAAGGTTCACTAAACAAAGTGGTGTTTTTTGGAGCGTCATAAGCTCATGGCACTTCCTGAAGAAGTGCTTCAAACAGAAACATATGCCAGTGCTGGAGGAGGTGACAGCAGTTTCCAAAACCAGACCCACTATAATATTTCTTCACTTTCACTTAAGAAGAGAACAAAGGGGCTGACTTAGAATATCCCAAGCCTCCTCTTGTCATTACCATCTGAACCCCTGTTACTCCATCCTCTCATCAGCCCTCTTGCACCCACCCAATGTTGTCTACTTGGTGTATAAGAACTGTGTTGGATATGGGATTCAATTTTCTCTGGTTAAACTCTGCCAGCATAGGCCAAAGCACACGTAACAAGACAGTGCTTCCACTGATAGATACCCAGTACAACAGCAGTGACAAGGTTTGGGGTAAGGCTCCAGCAGCAGCTGCCTGTGGCTTTTAGGGCTTCTGCTTTAAACTAGGTCTGGTCCAGATGCTTGTCCTGAATGAGCTGATCTCCTCTCCAGGAGCTTGTCTTCTGTCTTAGCTTCAGCTGAAGGGAGTGCAGTTAACACACTGCAGGACTGCCATGTCATGCAAACTGAAATACAATGAGGAGGGGGATGTTTGGGAGTCATTTCAAAAGCAGATTATCTAAATTGAAAAACTGATGTATGCTGGGCACAGTTTGAGGCATCACAGGGTAACAAATGCCTTATTAAGTAGCTGAGCAGTCGTTTTACTGCAGAAGGTGACCTAGGCAAGGAAATCCATCCCTAGTTTGCAAAATCGAGAAAAACAAAGGAGTTTGAATTTCATCTAGTCCTAGATTATATTTTTGTTTCTTTACTGCATTGTCTTTCCTAAGAGATCCCTGATCTAATATTTCAGAAGGAATGAAATCTGTTTAGTAGGGAGATGGTAGGAAGATTTTCCTGTCTACTTCTCTATCATCGTGTTCCTCTGCTTTCATTGTGCTCCTGTAACAAGAAAAAATAGAAAAGAACTTAATGAAATCCATTTATCCAAGATTTTAGTGGTATTTTTTTTCTGTGTGTGGACTGCAGTGCTGTAGTCCTCCTGCGAAACATTCAGGGAGAGATTCCCTTTTACGTGGAGGTTCTGGTAAGGTATTGCAGTGCAAGCTTGGTTTGGCATTCAGTGAATAAAGGGGCCGGTTGCACTGTGGTCAGAAAGGAACTGTTGCTAAAGGAATCCCAAGGCTCTGTCTGAAACTGGATTTTCTGGAAATTAGTACATTATAGTGCCTCCCTGAGCTCTACATAATTAGCTCTCCACGTTTTCATATGTTCATCAATTTACATTCATTGAAGGATTTAGAAAATTGGATAAGATACAAAGTTAAAGCTTAAACCGATACTTAGAAGTGAAAGAGTTTAAAAAAAAACAAACCATGTAGACACAGTGGCAGTTACTGGCTGATGCCAAAAAAAGGATAATTTTGCTCCATTGCTGATTTCTGCACCCAGCCATAAGCTTCATGCCTCTCCTAATTAACTTCATGCTGGTGAGCAGATTGAGAATGGCTCTAGTCAGCGCTAAAAAAGCCTGGAAACATGCTGGTTTACAGCCCTATGCAAAGTTGCTGAATTTTTTTTTAAATCACTGCCAAAAGCCACAAGACATAGATGCATATGTTTCATGCTAATCACAAAATAATAAGGTAATTGATATTCAACAATTTAAAACAACAAACGGAGCGCACACTCTGAATCTGACTGGCTGCTTTTAATTAAAGCTACTGCCCACTGTTTGAGTGGAGCCACAAAGGAAGTGGTGGGAACTTGGTTTTGAAAGAGAGGTCTTTTCCAAAATGTTGATAAAGCATTTAAATAACTCTTTATGTGTCCAGAAAGGCAGCTGAGGGACTGTCCTCCTTTCTTTGTTGCTCATAGTAGATTTCAAAAGAGAAAGCAAGGTTCTAGGAAGGTTAAACCAGGAGAAGGCCTGGGAAGGGTTTTGTTTCTTTCTTTTCAATTATCAGTATCTTCTTAGGAACTCACTTCAGGATTTATCCAGATTCATCCAGATTTTTTTGAAAATTAATTACACCTCTTCTAAAGGGGTATCTGTGAATTGTTTTTTGAGACTGCCGCCCATCTACATCACAAAGCAGCTGAGGATAGGAACAGTTGTGTTGTTGATGGAAAAGTAGTAAGGAAGTGAATAGGATTTACTAGAAGGGAACAGGGAGAAAGGTCCTGACATGGAATAATAGACACAATTACTATTCAGAATCAGCTTTTAAGCTAAGGGGTTTTATGGAGGGGTTTTAGTTGCAGTAATTGTTGGCTCTAATAGTCAGAATTCTAGGCTACTGTGAGATGTTGCAGTTTTTCTTGGTAGCAGTCAGCCCTTCCAGCAGTTAAACCAACTAATACTCATGTAAAATTTGAATGACGCACCTTCAATAATGGTTAATATTTCTAATAATTATTTAAGAGAAATGGAAAATTTTATAGAATATGTCATTACTTTTCTGTGCTGGACAGTAACTTTTGATAAAATGCTTCCTTTCTGTGTTCTGGGAGACTACCAGGAATGCTTTGAATGATTCTGATGCATAAAGCATCGTTGTGCTTCGTTGCTGAGCTAGTTTTATTTGTTTATTTGGGTGGGGGTTTTTTGTCTGTGGGTGTTTTTCTGTAGGTTTGCTTTTAAAGAAAGTGGGAGAAATCGACTGTAGAACTACGATGAAGAACGTTTCTCCTGTCTTCATGGCCTGGTCATCCCCCCCTGTGGTGGGAATTGCCTCATGAAACCTATAATTTTAATAACAGAAATGACTGTGGCAAAGCAGTGCAATCAATGATTTTTTTTAACTGGCTACTCCTGGGTAAATTGATAAGATTCTTCTTCATTGGAATAACAACCGTGTTAACATTTTTTTAAAAGGCTCTGTTCAAGGAGGAGCTTGTGTAATTCCCCTCTTGGAAATGCTTTGGAAAGGAAGATTTTGTTCAGACAACTGCCAGATTAAGCAGTGGTCAGGAGCAAAAGGCTTAAGGGTCCAGTAAGGGCACGGAAAGTACATTTTCTGAGCTCTTCTTGTGTTTGGACAATCAGCATGTGAAAATGAAGAAAAATTCCGTCTCTCCTTTTATCCTTTCAAATTAGAATATAATGTTTAAATATTGCGTGATTTCTGAGATGACTGTCAGAAAATGATTTTTGTGTCTATTCTCTCACTCCCATTAGATGGGGAAGGATTTACTGTTTTGCTTCATTGAGGCATTGTTCTGGAGAAACTCTGGGGGGAAAAAAAATTGCCAGCTTACTGAATTGGAAAATCTCAACCTGATTTTTTTTTTTTTTTGGCATGATGAACTGGCTTCATTGTTGCAATATACTGGTACAAACTGTTTCCTAAAGGAAATAAATGGCTATGAAGAATAGGTCTGTCAATGGCTACTAAATACGTTAAGTCCAGATGCAAATTCTTTCAAACCACAAAACTATGTATTAGGGAAAATATAAATAAATAAAAAAAATCAATCTGTTAAATCTATTAGGTCAGCATCTGCCACACACCACTAATGGGGATGTAATACTGGGGCAAAGCAGGACTTGAGCCTGGTCCTGCAAGGAAGTATTTTATGTTCTGATGTTATGTTGGTAAAGGCATTTTTTGGTAGAGGTTAATGGAAAAACAACAAAGGAAATTATAGTATGTGTCATTTTTTAAATATTCAAGAGAGTTCAAAAAGGGGCATAAAGAATAAAGCCTGGAGTCAAAGTGAAGTGACTTTATGTAGGTCTTTGAGGTTTCAGACCCTCTCTGTTGCCTTGGGCTGTGTTTCATTACTTAGTGAGCCTGCTGGGTCCTTTGCATGTGCCAGTTTTCCCAAGGGTGCAAAACCTCTGGAGTCTCAATTCAACATTGTCAGCTGCTGAAGGAAACACAGTAGCTCCTCTTAAAGAAAGTTCAAAAGTAGTATTTTAGAATCATGATTGAAAAGGGGATTGGGTGCATTGTTAAAACTGAGGGACTGGTGACTTTACTGGAGGGCAATCCACAGGGAGAAGTGCTGAAATTCTCCCATGCTTCTGTTGTTGCTCATGAATTTCATTTCCTCTGGCTCTTTCTATAAATGCTTGATAAATGAAGCCTAACTCTTCATTTATAAGGGAAAATACAGCAACACTGTTTTGCTGCTTTGTCCTTCACTCAAATCCATGGCTGTGGTGAATTACCCAGCTCGCAAGTTTGCCCTTCTGCAACCAGCACCTCGGGTCTGTATCTTGTGGGGGTGTTGCAGCAGTTAAAGAAGCAAACCTTGCTCACTGTCACTACTCCTGCCACTACACTCGAGCACCAACACTTGGCATTGCCATTTAATCCTGCTAAAGGCCCTCTGTGACAAAGTCAGGAATGTGGGACTCTTAACATAAAACAGTGTTGGTGGAGGAAGCTGTAAATGGTTAATTTATCCAGCTTGAAAACATTTTTATTGCTGTATTTCTGAGAAAGTAGTTGTGTGAAGTCATAACTATCAGGAAACTCAAGCTGGCAAAGATGAGAATGAACAGTTCAGTGAGGATGAGTGCAAGGCCGAAAGTGTCAGTTGAAAAACATGCTTGGCAGAGTCAGGAAAAATGAAATAAATAGGTTCCAGCTCACCTGTGGAGTATTTCTTTCTGTAAAAACTTTTGGATTTAAAAATAATGACTTTCAACAGGTTTCTAAATAATTTACTGGTTTGAATTAGTGGATATTTTAGGGCCAGTTAATATGTTTGGGTTTTTTTAATATAAAAATCCAGAAACTACTGACTAAATATTCATTATTTACCATCAAACATCACGTTATTTTTGAATCTGCGTTACTGAAGCTTATTTCCTAAAAGATTGAAAAGATTTGCCTTTCAGCTGTGTTGCTGACAGAACTTAAGTTACATTTCCTCCCACATATAAGCTCTTGGTGCCCTTCATAAATTTTTGCTCCATGATGTTAATTTTTATATGTGGCCATGGAAAAGCAACAAATGACGGGCTTCCTGGAACCCAAATTCTTCATTGCACTGTTAGATATTGTACAAATACATATATTGTGTAGGAACTGTGTAGCTGGGGTGTAGAAAATCCGTGTGCACAGAAAGAAAATAAAAGTTGAGTACAGAAATTCCCATGTTTCTCTCTTTCTCTGCTTCACTCAGAGAAGACAAACTTTTATATGTTGCCCAGACTACAGTTTAGCACTTGAATACTCCCACTGCCAGTAATCAGCACATGCCAAATGAATGTTGCTGGAGAGAAGTTCCTTGAAAGATCAGATTGCAGCTTTCTTAGCATGTGTGTTATTTCTGAGCATTTGCAATTAGATATGTAGGATTTGTCATGGGCTCTGGATATTTCTTTTCCTGTGTTGCTGACTCTGGCTGTCCAACTAAAATAATGTTTAAAATAATTAAGTTGTATTGGGTGGGGAAAAAAAACAAAACCAAAATTACTGCTGCGCTGGCTTTTTGAGGTACGTGTTACAATTTTGTTGTGATAGAGATGAGTGTAAGATGTTTTAACATCTGCAATATGGTAGGTAAAAAATCAGGGAAGCAGGGTCCAGTGCCCAGTTTGTAACAGCTCTTTGACTCACCATTTTAGTAACACCTTGGGTCTGGCTTTCAGAACAGCCAGGAAAACTCACTTTCCCAGTACAGAGCAAGACAGTTCTTCTAGCTGAGGTTTTGAAAATGGAAGCAAAGTTGGTCTGCCTTTGCTATTTTAAATTTTATATTATGATCAGAAAATTGTAAACCAAAATCAGCCATGAACAAAGTTGAACTTGTAAGGATCGCAGTCATCTTGAAAGAATTTCTGCTGGAAAAAAGTTGTGTTCCTTCTGGTTTGGAGCTTTGGGGAAAAGCTTCTTGTGGCTTGCCATTTATTTGATTTTATTATCATCACTGGCTACTCTTGTGTCCTTGACTTAAATGTATATGTGCACTGTTACTCACAGTTTTCTCTGTGTAAACATTTGAAGAGCAAACAGCAGTATCTTGTAAAGGGTAAGTGGATTTTCTGAGGTGAATACCCTGTAGGTAATGTGGACTTGAAAGAGCATTCCAGCAGAGCTCTGGCTTTTCCAAGGCTATCTCCAGTGCTCAGTTAGCCTTAGCCTTGCTCAGAACCGTGGCATCAGTATTTTGTTGAAACTATTGGAGAAGCAAATAAACCCTGCCTTTACTGGGATTAATTTACTGCAGTCTGAAGCAGCAAAGCAGTTCTGGCAGGAACTCAGGAGCTGAGTAAGCAGCACCCTCACATCTGTTGACAGTGTGAGTTCACTGCAGAAGTCTCTGAGAAGACATTAGACTGTCTGGGATGGGAGGGGGAATATTGGTCACTAACAAGTGAGAGCTCTGAATCTGAACACTGTAAGACAGCTACTCACCTGCTGGAATATGGATGTGGGATTTGTTGTCTTCTTCTTCTTCTCCAGTACTTAAATAGCTCAGCTGAAAAACCGAAGATCTTTATGCAGGGAGAAGCCTCTCCCTTCTGACTTGGCCAGTTGCAGAATATTTACTTGGTTTAAGTAAATTTATTGAAATTCTAATCAAAGCAAGTCTTTCCAGGGAAGTTAGTGAAGCCCTGATTTTTTTTTTTTTTCAGAGCTACTTTAAGACCTAGCTTAAGTAATTAAATAAATTACGTTTGGGGATTTGTTTTTCTTCTGGATGGCCAGCTGGATCTTACCAAATCACTTTAAAACGTTATTCCCTGTAATCAGTCTTTGGTCCTCCACAGCAGTGCTAGACTAAACAAGGGAGAGCATTGAAAATCAGAATTAGTTTCAATGATGTAATCACGTTGAATACTTTGACCCTTACGGACTTGAGTAATTTCCTTTTCCAACTTCATTATTGCACAACATTGATCATCTTTATTATTAAAGAGTGCCTTTAAAAGGTACTTGCATTTTATCTGAGCACTGGTAAAGGCCTAATCCAGTCTTGGCAATGCCACTGCAAGAATCTTGGAAACCTGCTGTTCCTTGATTATCTTGCACAACGTTGGTGTGGCACTTTGAATTTTCATATGGCATTCTCTTAGCTCTAAGATTAGGGTAGCAGTGGGCATTGCATTGAATATTTCCATAATCTTATAAAAAAATATACTACTCTACAAAGATGTCCAGACTTAGCTTCAAATTGGAAGGTGTTTTCAGAATATAGATTTTAGTTGGTGGTAGGTAAGATATAAATGTATATTCAGTCAAAAAGCAGACTACTTGCATAATTATGGTTATGACCCGTCTCACATTTTGATTTTTCTTTAGTCTAAGTGAACTATCAGCAGCCACTACAAAAACAGTAAAAAAACAACAACAACAACAAAAACCCCACCACAACAAGAAAATAAAAGTATTAAATATGTTAAACAAATAGAACCCATCTGTTGGTGAGCATTTGGTGAGCCAAGGAGAAAAAAAAAATGTTTTGAATACATATTTCTGAGGGAGTTCATTGCTTAGGTCTACAAATTTCTGTCAAATTGTTGAATATGATATAAGCTGTTGAAACTTGTCAGAATTCATGTTCAAAATAAAAGGATCTGATTTTCCTTTAAGGGCTCTGGTTGCGTGTTGTTACTAGCATTCATAAATTATCCCGTGATTAAGAAAAGTGACGTGGGAAACAGAAACAGTTTTGAACTGATGGTGAAGCACATTAGTGGCTATTGTAATAGAATATTGCTTTGTACATTTATCTCTTCTGTTCCTAAAATTGTGTGGTTCCAAATGGATCTTTGGTTTTGCGTGGAGTCAGACTTTTTATATATTCACTACAGCCTTTACTTATGTTTATACCTCATTTATTTTGTTTAAGAAGTACTTATGTGCTTTTATCATTTAGTTTTCTATTGTTGCTGCCAAATCCTGAAAAATTGGTCCCAGTGGTATGCTGCAGCCATTAAATACCAGTTGGTTGCAGAATATCATTTGAACTTATTAAAATGTGATTCATCTGGTGCCAAGTTTATTCACGAGCCTTGTGCTGGGCCAGGCATTATACATCAAGGGAAAAAAATGCAAACTCCCGTGGGTAGAGTTGGACAACTAAATTCTGTGAGCATAGTTAACTCCTGTCTGCACTAGATCCAGAAGGGTGCTGCTGTCCCTTTTCTCCTCACTTATGTTTTTTCCTGAGTGGCCGAGGGAGAAGGCACTGGAACACGTGAGCAAGCAGAACTTCTGTGGTCCTAATCCCCTAATTAGACTATCTTGCACAGATGGTATTTAGATTCCTTTTTCTGTGTGGAGAAAGCATGTGGTAACAATATTCACGAATTTTTTTGGAAGATCAAACATGCTATGTAGGTTTTGCTTGCATATTTCTTAACTTTGTGTTTGGGCCAGACCGCTGGTTGGAAGCAAATGTGAAATCGAACCTAAATACACAATGAAATTCTTACCAAATCATTTTACAGCATGCAATAAATAATAAATGCATTGCACCACTCTAGTGGTATTTCTGACAAGGCAGCAAGTCTTTTCATTGTCTTGGTCATTGACCCCAAAAGGTAAAATTCAGTAAATGTTGCGGTATTACACTCATCCCAATGTTACATTCAAGAGTATATTACAAGGAGGGTATGTTTTATTTTTGTAAGTAAAGACATACTGAGTTTTCAACTCTGTAGAGCAGGTTAATTTCCTACAGAATGATTTAAGCATTTTGGGCAAAGGGATTATATAATATGGATGTCAGAGAGAGATGCATTATTCTAAAGCATTTGCATTGGGAAGTCATTCGAAGACAATTATTTTGGTAATCTTATCACATGAATAGCCTCAGTACCAGGTATAAGAGAAATTGCATGGTTGCCTTAAAAATTGCTCCACTGATGGCAGTGGTTTTCATTTTCTTTTGCATCACCCACAGAACCAAGGAATAACAAAGAAATGAGGCATCATAAAAGCAGAGACTGGCTGTGGTTAAATCTTAGATTAAACTAGCCAGTTATAGTGATAGTTTCTCGTTCTGTCTGGCATTTATATGGTGCAATTGGAATCAAATTGCAGCTTTTAAATTTTCCAAGGTGGACTTTGAGTAAATGAAATGGGATTTTTCCACGTTGTTTTGATAAAAGATGGATTTACCATGTTTTGTTACTGTTAGTGAACATACTGGAAGTGTCAAAGAGATTCTCATAAGAACTTCAAAGGAACAAATAAAAGGGGAAAAAAGAAGTGCAAGGAACATCCAGAGGGCAGAATCAGAAGATAAGGAGAGGTAAAGAAAAGCCAACAAATAATGGTTATAACAAAATAACGAATCCAGGGCTAATGTAATTTGAGAGAATGTTGTAAGCTCTGGTATTTTTTAACAGAAGAGAGTTGAGGTTTTAGGTGAGCATAGTAATGAGTCAGGTGGAGAAGAAAAGTAACAGATTTCCTGTTCTGTTTCCTGCAAGAAAGATGAGTGTTATCTCACATAGCAGTGAGGAAGAAAGAGCAGTCACAATGTAGGGGTCAGGAAGAAAAGAAATGTTGACACCAGTCTCTTTTCCATTTTTCCTACTCCTGTAAAGATTTAGATAATACGGTAAAAATAGCAGAAAGTTGAAGGCTATAAAGGGATCTCATGAAAATGTGTAATACAGTGATGTTCTGAACTTCTTAAACCGTGTGTAGAACTGCAATTAGGGTACATTAAAAATAAGTAAACTGCTGCTTAAGTGGTCAGATTCACAGATGGAATGTTTGTGGGTACCATTAAATCCTTTACAATCACAGGAATATATTTTAGAATTGTGGAATCATTTAGGTTGGAAAAGACCCTTCAGGAGTTCAGCCATTAACCCAGCACCACCGAATCCACCACTAAACCATGTCCCCAAGTTTCACATCTACTTAATTTTAAGGTGCCTCCAGGGATGCCATATTTTTCAACTAGCTGAAAAGTAAGCCTGGCAGAAAGCACTGACTGGAGTTTTTCTCTCTTCTTAAAGATTGGCAGTGCTGCAGACTCCACTGTTTCCCAAGTGTAGTACATTCTGCTGCTTTGTTATTTCATTCCCTAACATCTCATCTGAATTATCTTTGCTGTTAGTGAAATGCTTTAATCCTTATCCAGTCCACTAGGGGCACTGAGAGTTGTCCTCTTTCTGCTTTCAGCAACCTTTGCATAACTGAAAACTGCTATCACGGCCCTACATCACTTTTCTCCCAGCTAAAAGAAGGTTTTGAAAGATCAGTATCGTTTGCATAAATCTTATTTTCACAAGGCTTGTGCAGTGATTACAATAGCAAGAGCAAGAACAAATTTTCCCATGAATAAGTAAGCTTTTGAGAGCCCAGCTCTGTTTTGGAACTGTGATGGTATGGGGAGATGTGAGGAAACAATGAACTTCTGGTGAGGCAAAAATGGCTCTGCAGCTCTGGTGGCAGCAGGGCCTTTGCTGTTTGCCCTGCCCGCTGGTCCAGCTGTGTTATTTTCTCAGTTCTTCACACTGGGAAATTATCCCAGTGATTATCCCCTGGTGCCCTTTCCCATTCCAGATTGCACGGAAAGCGTGCCCACAGTGGTAACACGGCAGGGACGTGCTGGAATGGAAAACGGGACCCATCCCTCTCTCTGTTCCTTTCAACTGCCAAAAAAGATGGTGAAAGAATGAAAAATGGAGCTACAAAGAGAGATTTGGGGCAGAAAGTATTAAAACATGGATGCAAATTGTCCTCCTTAGGCTGAGACTGAATGACAGTGCATGGTGATACTGAGTACCACTGAAGCAGGTATGGAGCATAACTGACTTCATAATAGGACTATTCAGTATCCCTCCAGAATATTCTGGTTGTGTAAATACTAGTACTAAAAACATACCAGTGAAAACTATTTTATTCTCAGTACAGTAAGTTGATGAATAGAAGTGCTAAGATGTTCTTAGCTCACTTTTAGGAGATAGGTAAGTGTTTTCAAACAGCCAAGTGAAAAAGTAGCAAAACTTGTGGCACAGGGAAAACCAGACTGTGCCACAAATGTAGCATCGTTGCTTTTATAACAGGCACTTTGCACAAAGATATTCTAACACATTTGAATGTAGCCACGCTGGACAAGAGGAAGATCTCGTCACTGTTTCAGAGATCAGGTATTGCTGGTTCAGAAGCCTGTTGACAAGGCTTCTGCTCTTTAGGTGTCTGATTTTTAACCGAAAGAAAGAACTATCAGGGCTGGATATGAGCATGAAAGGAGCCTTGAAACTGATGAACTTTTCAAACTATTGTTCAGTGATCCCAGTGGTATTGAAATGTTTATACAGCAGCCTGGGAAAAGAAGGAGACCTGGTGCAGGCGTGCTACTGCAGACAGAGCTTCAGTCGATGGACAAAGGAGCACGGCCAACCCAGAAATAAGATCTAACAGTGTAGCTAACCCATCTATTTCTCTTTTGGAGGAAGAGAGACAGCAAAATTTGATCTCTCCAGAGGGAGATAATAGTGCAAAGGAGACAATAAATCCTTCTGAAAGTCACATTTACCTCAGTTCTCTTGAAAGGTGAATAAAATAAATCAGGCATGTAAGAATAACACTCCTTGTCAAGCGGCTTCTCTTTTGTAAAGGAAGGAGAAGATTCAGATAGAGGAAAATGAGAAGAGGAAAGATAATTTTTAATCGAGTCTGATAGTTTAATGCAGTGATTTTATGAGTAATTCAATGTTTAAATAATTTTTGAAGAAAGATGAAATGAGAAAAGGACTGTGGCTAAATATTTTAGTTCTGTGTCCTTTTTCCTCCAGTACTGAACGATTTACAGGAACATTAAAAGTTCAAAGTGAAATTAGATGATGAAATTATAAAATCATCTACAGAAAAAGGAAACCTTATCGGCTCTTCCTCAATACTATGTAAATGAGCAAAAGGAGAAGAGTATTTGCAGCCCTATGCAATAGCAGGGAAAGCTACAAAGAAGCTGTTTTTTAAAAGGAGTTTGAAAACTGTACAGCATCAGCAGATGTAGTTTCTGGTGGAAAAACTTTAAAATTTACTTTAAGTGTGAGAAGGAATAGTTACCCTGCACGCAATTTCAGTAATTCTCTCAGTATTCTAGATGCTGAAAATGCTTGATTTGCAACAGCAGAAGTTGGGACATCATTCAACAAGTGGAAAGGCCAAGTTGGAAACCACTAAGTAGGTCAGAATTTTATGGAAAGTACAGCACATGTTGCGATCGTATCTTGTGAAGAGGCGACGTTGCATCCAAATGCTCCTCTGCTCTGCAGCAGCGACAGCGTGAATGATGTGAATTTTATGTTCTCGAGAGTGAAGCAAACCCCAAAACACCAGTCTGTGTTCAAATTAGCCTGTGGTTCATGGTAATGAGCCATTATTACGAATTTGTATCTTTGTTAAGGTATTGGCCAGGATCTCCCTTGGAAAAGGCGAATCCAAGGTGCCTGTTTTAGTGCTGGGGTTTGAGATTGTTTTCCTCAGCATTTCTGTTACTTAATGACAGGGTGCTTTCTCTGCTGAACATGCTGACTTAAAGTTTTATTCAGCAGGATGGCTTTTCAGCATCCTGCTCTGAATATGTTTCTGCCCTGCCGGTGGTGTGTGATGAAAACAGCTGCGTTTTGGTGTCAGGGAAGGAGATTAACCCAGCATTGAAAACGTCTCACTTGCCATAATCCTTGTCTTTGGGGTTTTGTTTCAATAGTGAATATGGTAGTGGCTCTATCAAACAGTACAGGAGTGGGAGGGAAAGTGGGTGTATATGGTCATGTGTTTTCAGTTAGGGATATTGTTTAGGATGGTGAAGTTTTTTTAAATTTAACAGGTGAAATGTTTTATCATACTATATTCCCTCTCCCTTTAATGATAGAATATTTTTAAGGGAAAGACAGGTCATTAAATGATGGTTTTTTTCCTCTAATTTTGACTTGAAAACATTTTCCCCTTTGGTTTTCTGTGATATCATGAGTGAGTCTAGAGATACACATATTAGTACTTCACCCAGCAAAGAGGGTAAAACTAAATTAAATTCAGTATTGGCCAAAGCTTTTAGCCCTGTGCTAGAATGATGAACAGAAATGCCTCTGTTTGAGGTGAATAATGGAATTGTTATATACAGTCAATGATCTCAGAAGCAAAAGTGACTGAAACTTGGAGGATCTATGAGGGCACTGGAAGATGAGTGATCATCTGGTGAGACTCAGCTTAAAATGTTGTTGTCAAGTAGATAAGGACACTTTTGTGCCATTGTAGAAAAGACAAGGTGAGACCCCATCTGAAATACTGTATACAACTTGTATCTCCTGTGTTCCAGAGGTGTGAATTAAGACTTGAAGTGAAGCTGAGGAGAGCTACAAGAGAGGCTGGGAGAGTGATGAATTAGGGTTGTAAGAAGAGACTGTGAGAGCAGCTTTGCTTGGCTTAGGGAAATTGAGAGCTTCAAAATCTGCACTGTATGAACAGTGTAGAAAAGGAAGGTGTTTCCTTACAGTTAAAAGACCATATTTTACCTAAGAAAAAATGGATAGAAAATGACCTTAAATAAAACCTGAGTAAATTTTTAGAAGGGGTTTAATTATAAGAGATGTGAGCATTTTGAAGCAAATTTTTCATTAGAGTACTGAGGGCAAAAGGGTTGCTTTCTAAGATGGATATTAGTAAATACATTATGAAGTTTGTATAGTTTGTATTGAAACTAAGGACTAGGCTCATTAATTCAGAACATTTGTACTAATTGGTTGTTGTTATGAAGTACATGATTGTAAGGATACACCTTTGAATCAAATTTAACAAGGGACATATCTAAAAAATAAGAAACCTTTACAAATTAGTTTATTTATTTAACATGAATTTTATTAAAACATCCACATTGGAAAACAAAACCTTGTATCCTTCAAAGGAGAATACAAATAATCAAAATAAGCAAATAAACAAAACAAAAGTATCAAAAATAGGATATTCAAATATTCAAATAGGATACTTGGTGATTTTCATGGGAATTGGATATCCCGAACCGGAAAGAGTAGTCCTGTTGCCTTGTAACATGCAGTTAAGTATTGCTCCTTCTGCAGTTCTCCTTCCTGGATAATTACAGGTAATGGAAGACAGCAGTGATGCACCAAACTTCTTTCCTTTTAATCTTTTTTGTGTGAATGGGTAGTGTCAGTGACTGTCCCTGACTGTAAAAGCTATGGTTAAAGTCACAAATCAAATTCCATTGCAAATCCCTGCTTTTATTTCCTTTTGGATTTCTTCCATGGAGTTTAAGCCTGATATTTTCCTCTTATTTTTCTTCTGCTGCTTTTAGCAAGGTTGCTATTTTTGTTTTCTTCATCTTGTAATAGCACACTCTAAAATTTTAGAGCGGTGTCTACTGAGACCCCAAATACACAGGTTATTTTATATTTTTTTTCTAATATAAACATTTCATCTTGAAAAAACAGTCATTTCTCTGGCACTGTCATAGTCTTTATGTGCCTTATTTTGCCGAGTAACTCTCAGATATCTATGATGCATGTTGTCAAGTAAATAAATCGAGCTTTGCTTTTTCTATATATGCTCAAGATAATAGTTGAAACATTTATTTCTCCTTTACATGCACTTATCTACTGCGTGTCTGTCCAGTCAATCTTTGGTGTCCATCTTTTGAGTAAAAAGCAAGGAGATTTCAGGGGCCAGGCATTTCCTTTGTTTCACTCTAATGGAAGTCTGGATAACTGTTTGAGTAACCTGGTCACCTCAGTCAGAAAGTTTAGTCCTCTCTGTCAAATAAAGAGCAAGATAAATTCTTTCTGCATTGATGGAACTTGTAGTAATAATGCCTTGTATACAGAGCCATCCTGCAGATTCCAGGTGCTTTTAATTTTCTCTGTGTTGGCAAAATGAAAATGATCCATTAATCACAATATTTATTTATTCTGTCTTACTAAACTGTGCATTTAGCATGGATGGTTATAGGTGATTGTATTACAGATGCACGTGAGTCTTAGTTAATAGATTAACTAATTTAATAGGATAAATTAATAGTTTCTCTGATAAGAGAACGTTTAGTGAAATGGATACAGTCCAACATACACATATCCTGGACATTAAAACCTCAGAGAAAATTGTTGTATCAGGTAAAATTTGAGCTGATTGTTCCTATTAATCTCTGAATATTAACTATAATTAGTTCAGTATGGTCGCCTAGTTTCTTTGTAATAACCCTTTTATAAAGTTTAGTTTAAACTCTCTATGGAGAGTTTAATGGCTTCATCTGAGACAAAATATGGGCCCTGCATATTTTACCTCTTGAAATGCATCTACAGTTGGGTGTGTGCAGATTGCCTTCCTACATGCAGCATTTTCTAGTTGTGAGTGTTACTCCCAAGCAGGTAATTCTGAGTCTTCTGAAGGTTTCAGTTCATGCACAAGGACTAAAGTAGAAGTACTCAAGTGTCCCTGACCTGTTTCCTCCAAAGTGAGGGTAGCCCACTGCTAAATTCAGAATGCGCTCAGTTGTTCATGTCACCAAATCTTATTCAGTTGTAATGATTGCCTTACTGTTTTTAGAGGGGGAAGTTAACCACATTTAACAACAAATATATAAAAATGAGTGAGTTTTAGACAGGAAAAGTTTTGGGATTTGTGTTTTGTTTAGCTGGTTTCATTGGAAAAAAACTTTACTTCTCAGAAAGACTTATCTGCATCAGGTTTGTTTTTTTATTGGAGTTTTTTTTTCTTTTCAAGAGCTCTGTTTCACAAATTCAGCTAAAGCTTTGGGTTCAATATAGGGAGGCTGTTACTTTGTCTGTGTATCAGGATGGTCTGGTATGAAGCAGCGGTAATGCTAAATAGCTTCACTTTGTGTCGAGACTGTCCCTTTGTATTTACTCTTTTCATCTCACAAGTGCCATTCACTCATGTTTTATATTTACTGTGGCCCTTTGCTTGGTTAATTATATGTCACAAGTGAGCTTCAGAAGCAAAGGTGAGTGGCAGGGAGTGCACCTGAGCAGAGAACTTTCTTCAGATATCTGTCTTTTTATTACCAATCCCGTTCCACTGAGTATTCTCCAAGGTATATTAGGAAATTTTTAATGCATTTGTTTAATTAAAATATTAGATCTATATTCTTATCTCTGATTCTGTGACTCCTTTGGCCGTTGATGTGGGATGACCTGAGTTTCTTCTGCCTATATGCCAATGCTGTGTGTCGTTAGGTTGTAGACTATCTTGTATGAAACCAGCCAGGCAGTGTCATAACTTCATTTCTGAAGAGGAACAGCTTATATTGTTGATTATTTGATGACGGTTCACAGTGCTTGGTGGTGTGCCTGGCTGACACCCAGCTACTACCAGGCCTTTGACCTGTAGAGATAAAAGTCCAAACTAGGCAAATCTTATAGGGAGATTAAAAAGAATTAACGTAGGTTGAACTTAGATGAAGTAAGTTTTCAAATACCTGATTTTTTTTTTTCTTTACAAAGGTGGAGTCTGTGCCTAGGAAACACACAGAGGTGGGGAGGCTGGATGATACCAGTGAGAATTAACTATTACTGGAGTTGTATAAAACATCATCTCAGAGCTGATGCCAGCTGCTGTAGCACAGTGACGTGTTTAACGCCAGCTGAAAAATCAGTGTGTTTGGGTTCTGTCTTGCACTTGTGAAGAACAAAAAGCCAGAGCTGAAGGCAGTGTGCTGTAAGCTGACTTTGTCAGCTGCCTTACAAAGCACAGCAGAGTTTAGGGACAGGAGAAAACAAATGCTGTATTTTGATCCTGTTAACTGGAGCTTTTGGAAGGGCTTCTGGAAAGAGCAAACCTAGTACACGGAGTTAAGAGAGGAAACTTAACTGCAGGATACGTCCCATCTGATTGATAAATAACGTTTAGGCTTGCACATAAACAAATCTGCTTTTCAGCTGGCAGTTTGCTGTAATTGCACAGCTTAATAGGGGCATTCTCAGAGTAGTCCCATTGTCTGCCAGCACAGCATGGACTCTGCTGAGATGACAGGAGAATTCTCAGTTCTGTGTGCCACAGCAAGGCGAAGTCAGATGTTTCCATTCCTGTCTCATGGAACCAATTTTTGGCAGATTTGGCTGTTAGCATTTTAGTAGTGGCTTCCAAAGGCCCGGTATCTAATGTGGTGGCTAAGAGGGTGGTCTGGTTTGGGGGCTGCCTCGTGCATTATCTGACTTCCTGACGGGTATCTTTCTAAAGGGAGAGAGAATCGTTTTGTTGAATAGCTCATTGCTGGGAGGATTATGCCGTGAGAATTAAGAAAGGAAGAGAAATCTTCATGAGATCCAGGCCTTTTGTCACAGCTATTGATATGGATGCTAAAATCAGTAGGCTTGTTTGGGAGCAGTATCTGTAATAGAAAACACCTGGGAACGTTTAATGTGTCCCTAAGCATCCTATTGATACATAAAGCATGAAATATCTAAAGGCACCGGTAATTATTTGCTTTGCAGTTCAGTCCTTTATAATAGAAGGAAAAGGGGAAAAGCAAAGCCAAAACCTTCCTTCTCCTCCTCATCCAGGTGAAAAGGCTATAAACTGGAATTTTTGCTTACTGTTGGTTTCTCACTCCCTCAGCCCCTTCTTCCCTCCCACTTTGTGTTCTCTCTCCTATCCCTTAAGAGATGGGAATAATACAGATAATCAGCCTAAAGAAGATAAAAGTTTTAAGTTCAAAAAGATATAAAGAAGCTTTTGTATATGTATGTGTGTGTGTATATATATATCTATAAATCCTATTTTCACCATTGCATTCCAGACCTTTTACAAAAAGTGGATAGTAAAGGTTTTTCTATGTTCTTTTCAGAATTTCATGATTGTTTATTAAGAGAAGTAAGAACTTGCACAGTAAGGTAATTAAAATTACAGATAGAGCTTGTGTAAGCATCATAGTAATTCCTTATATAATTTAATGGATGCAGGTTACATTTACAGATTTTGCTCTTATATCTTTCAAGAAGTAAATAACTAATTTTAGACTGTTCATTATTTCAATGTACACAGTACTTCCATAGATAGTAAGGTGCCATTGTTCTGTTAGGCAGACCTATTTGTGTTTTGAGGTTTTCCTAAATTTGAATATTACAGCCTGTGTTACTTTTTTTTTTTAATAAGTCTCTTTGTCTATATATTACTTTTATGCACTTGTCTTAGTACATCACAGACAGTGTGTAGATCCATTCTCTCAGAAAAACAGACTTGTCTTTTCAAATCTGCTCTGTAGATTGTGGGGCTGGTTTGTCAGAGATGTGTTGGTACTGGCCTGCAAGATGAACATGAGTTTGAAGTTGTTAACTTCAGTGACACCAAGGATGTTATTCCCAGCATCACAAGGGCAAGCTTTGGTGGACAGTAAAGTTACACAGTTATCTCTGAGGGGAGGATAAAATTGTAAAACTTGTATTAGTGTGTGCAAGGTGGAGAATCTAGAGCTTGGATGTTGGATTCTGGTTTGATTTTATAGCTCCAGTAATTAGGTTGGTTGGTTGGTTTGTATTTCTCCCCGTAAATGAAGCATTTTTGATCATCACATTTGTGAAAGAGTAATCATGGAATTTCACAAATACTTTACAAACAAAGGTGAACTTTGGGGTATTTAAAGATAGAGGCCTCCTGCTATACATGGATAGATGTCATGTGTGCCTTCAAAAATGCCTTAGTGGGCATTTAGGCAATTACTTAAATTGGACAGAAACACTTTTGAAAGTGTGTTGCCAAGCTAACCAGCATTAACGGCTGTAGAAACATCGAGGTTCTCCTCACTCTGTTCGTAGGGCTCTCAGCCAGCACCTGACTGGCACTCATCTTGGAGGAAGTAGATAGGCTGTTTCTCATTATTCAACTGTAAAGACTTGCCTAGCAAGGAATTGGATAAAGTTTGGAAGCTGCTTTGGTGTGAAGTAAATCCATGTTAATCCAGTGTCTCCTTTTCCTGGCTAATGCATCACATTCCAACAGTGGATCGAGCACACGTCTGTTTTGGTCCATCTCCATGTCTCCCATGCTTCCCTCAACTTAATGACTTTTTTCTTTTCTTTTTGCCTTTTTTTTTTTTTTTTTTTTTTTTTTTTTTTTTGGGTGTCAAAAACCCCACAAACAAGAACTGTCAAAACCCTAAATCCAATATTTATGTAAAATAATGCAGGTAGGATGCAGCTGAATGTGCTCATTTTCCAGCGCCTTCAGTACTTTCTGTGTGCTCACTGAGCATGAGATGGAATTTTCAACTGGCAATTTCAGATCCACTTTAGCCTGGCAGAAACCATTTTCTGGCAATTCTCAGTGTGTGCAGTATGTGGTTGGGCAGGCCAGAGACTCTGTATCTTGATGTGATGGTTTGTCACTCTGGTGGTTCGGGAAGCAGCTTGTTTGAGGCTGGGGAATGAAGGATGAGCCTGTTAAAGGGAAGATCTTTTGTGTGAGGATGTGTGTGCCCATGCACCTGTGCATATACTCTCAAATCCAAAATAAGCATTCTTCACCCCTGCTAAACTTGTCCTTTGAGCTTCTCGTTCTTTCTGGGTTTGTTGGCCTCATCCAAGGGGGAAACATCTTTGTCTTTTGAAGAATAAAGAAGTTACCTCAAGATTTTACTGTGGTTTTTAGTGCTTATGTTTGTTACACAAATACACAGGTTACCACAAAGCATTACTATTTACGTTAAGAGTTTGTGTCTGAAGAACCTCAGCGTTGTGTTTTGAATTTTGATAGCAATATTATAATAATAGAAGGTTGATGGTGTGGTGTAAACACTGCGGGCCCCGAAGTACATTGGTTGCAACTCCAGCATGTGTGCAGCTTACTGCAATTGCTCTTCCGTGTGACTTATCATCACCTACTGCAATGAAGAGGAAAATCTCAACAGTATTGACTCATATCTGAAGAGCTTCACTTGTGCTGAATGTCAGATGAAGGCATTTCATGTTTATTTTACAATGGGAGTAGAAAATTATAGTAGGATTTTTTTTTCCCCCAGGAAAAGTCAGATGGGATGATCCTTGATTTCCCTTCCAACCTGGTGTTCTATTCTATGATTCTGTGAAAATTGAAAACCTATAAGGAAGACAAAGCACATAATAGTTTGGATCATTTTTCCACATTCTACTGATTATTCTGAAATACAGATGATTTTTATTTCCTACTTAAAGGAGAGAGAATAATTCTACTGTGTTTGCTGCAACATTGGGATAACTACGAGAACACCGAACCTGTCAAAATCTGTGCCATGGGCCTTTCATAAAAGATATTTCTAAAATGTTGAATCAGATATTTGCAATTTCATTTAATACAGTTAAATGATTTTCTTTAAATCTTGGTTAGTGTCATAGATTACTTTTTTCCTTTTTTTTTTTTCCCTCATAATTATTTCCTCTGTTATTTAAATTAATTATTTAAAATCCTATTTCATACATGTTTCTATTCAAAAACCTATACAAGTAGTATTGGCACAATTTACCTCCTTTCTTACTTTTTTCAGAGATACAGTTCATGCAAATTTGTTTCTCATTGAACCAGAACCTTCCACTACAGATAAAGATCCCAGTTTGTTACCTGAAGGTTAAATGTTTGTGTCAATAATATCTGACTGTACTTTTGGAAGAAAATGGTGTGAGCACAGAAGCACTGAGAAGGTTTGCTGTTATTTCTACCTCATGAGGAGTAATCAAAACCAGCACAAAAGAAATGTGATTGCTTTTTAATTATAGCATTAGATATTTTACACTTTTGAGCAAAAGGCATTGTTTCACATACAGTGCCAACGAATTTTTTGATGCATCTTGTTGTGTCTTCATGTTAGGGTAGCAAAAAGGTGGTCAGAAGTCTTCGCTGAGTAGAGGTGGTACAAATGATAGGTATTTTTTGTTTTGTCAATTTTTAAGTGGGAAATAAAACCCGTTTGGAGATGGGACGAGATTTAATGCATGGAAAAATCTGTAGGTTTGTGTGCTGTGCTCTGGAATTCAATCATACCGCCCTCTGGAAGTTGCTCTAAGATGTTTGGCCAAGATCACAGGTTCAACCACTTGCTTGCACTGCTGGCACTCACCAAACTTACACCCTAGCAATACTTTAGAAAACATCTGCTTATTAGACAGAAAGGGCAAATATTTCAAGTCTATTGCTCTGTTCTAAGCTTTGCTCCTTTCATCTAGAGGAAAAGAGATTTTTTCATTTTTTTTTCTCCCTGGGTTTGGAAAGTACATTCTTTCAAGTCCAAAAGAATATTTTCTGAATTAAAATATTTGAAGAGGCATCAGTTTAGTCTCCTGCCAGCTGCAACAGACTCCTGCAGGCTCATCTGGAACGAGCCAGAACAAAACTGCTTCCTTTTAGCCAGAACTTTACAAGTTTGCCTTGGTTTTGTACTGGACAGTGTCATCTTTCTTTTTTCTTTTTTTTTTCTTTTTTCTGTAAACAGTCTCATTTCTGCATATGAACATTGCCAAGGAGTAATCGTTACTTAATATGCCAAGAGAGAGTTTTTGCACAAATGTCTTTTAGCTTTTGTCTTGCTTGACACCCTGCCATTTGTCCTTGGCTTGCTTGAAATTATCTTGGTTTCTCCTCCACTGGTGTGCTTTTCCTTTCTTTGTTCATAGCTCTCGATGTACAGACCTCCTGAGAAGGCAGTCTAGAGGGGAATTTCTTACTGCACCCATCCAGTAAATCTAAAACTGATTATAATTATTAATAATGCCATATGTGATGTATTACTGGTTTCAAACCAAAAATAGTTTGAAATTTGTCCTTTCTTTGTGTCTAACTAAGGACATACCTGATAAAAGGACAGCGGAGAATATTTGCTGTTTAATAAGAGTTCCACGTGTCCTGTTTCACTCCATTTTGTTTTTATTTCTCCACCTCTATTTATACAAATACAAAATACTTTCAAATGCACAAGTGGAGGCTGCACTTTTCTGCCTGTTGGTTTCAGTAGAAGTTCTTCTTTTGTCCTAGAAAATCTTCATGTGTAACTGGCCATGTTTAGTTGGAAAATCTCTGTTTCAATTAAACTAACAACTAAAAATAAGTTTAGATTTTGAACGTAGACAACGTGTTGTTAGCTCTGGAAATCACAATCATCTTTATGGGCTACTTTCACATTGCTTGTTTTATTACACTAACTGTGAGTATTATTTAATTACTGTGAATGTGTAACTGTTATTCAGATACAGATCTCAAAGAATGATATAGATCTCAAAGGACTTGCTTATTTGTGCTTCCTGCTGTTTTCTCACTCCATATAAATTCCAGAAACCCAGGAGATGCTGCCATCATAGAAAGTAAAAAGTACTGCTGCTTCTAGTGCAAGCTGGGACAGCTTTAATGGTCTGAAAATAGTTACAAAACTGTGTTTCAAAGTGGGGATTCTTCAGGAAGAGATCAAAACTCTAGTCCCCCTTCTGGCTTCTAAGCAATGCTTACTCTGTGCATTAGAAAGAGAGGGGATGGCAACTGCTATTTGGGTTTTTTTTCCCCTCTGGAACCCTGTTTCCACACTCAGGATGAAGGAGGTTCAGTGGAGCCTGCAAACTTGTTCTATTCAAGTCACAATGTGAGGTGTGTGGTGGCAAATCCTGGAAAAGCTTTCCTTTTAGATGGATGTTGGGAGTGATTGTGGGCAGTTGGTTACAATTCAGCTGGACAATAAGGACAAGTCAGGTTGAGAACTTTTCGTAATTTCCTGTGGAGGGGGAACAAACCCCAAAGTCCAAAGCTCGTTATTTCCATTTTAAGTTGTATTGTTAAAACTTGATTGGACAAAAGTGAGACAGCAAAAGGGTGTTCAAGGGGTAATGTGCTTTCTCTAAAAAAAATGAGAGAGCAGTACTGCGTCTTTTAAAGAGGATTGATTGTTTATTGTTCATTCAGTTCAGTGACTTTGTTCAAATTAGCACTTGCTTGTTCTTCAGTTGTTGCACTTGGTAAGATGCTGAAGTTTGTTTTCCCTCCGGCAAACTGCTAAAAGTACAAGCCATTTTTGGCTTGAAAAACCAACGAAACAATCATCAAATCTGAGTTCAGGAGAAGGTAAGCTACTGACTGGCACACATTGCAGATGATGTTTGCCTTCTCAATCCCTATTTTGAATACTGTGGATTTAATAAGGATGCATGTTTGGAAGGATTTTACTTAGCGTAGTATTTCTTTATTCAAGTAGTAGATTAACTGGAAAATGAGTCATTAAACATTATTAGCATTTAATTTCTGCTAGGTAGAGACAAGCTTGAAATAACATTGTGCTTCCCATGGCAGTAAAAGTGAACCAAGGGAAGGATGATCTGCTGGCTTGCGTTTGGAATGGTTTGCTGTGGTGAATGGCAGCCTTGCTGTTCACACAACAGTAGCTTCTCATGAACTTTTGTCCTGATCTTTTCTATATTCTTCCTTATAAAGCCCTTATAAACCTTTGGTCACCATATAACAGAATCCAGTAGAACTGAATAAGTATTTTAAAAAACTTATTACCCTTGGTTAGATTGATTACTTTGGCTTTCTCAGTTGAAGACAACAACCTAAGAAAATAATCTCTTACAGTCATTAGTTTTTCTGTGTTGGATAATCTTTACCAATCATTTCCCCTCTGTTTTTGTATGATTGCACTAGTAAATCTTTTTTTTTTTGTTTGTTTCATTTTGATAAAGTAGAGTTGGTCAATTTATAATTAAATGTCTTTATTTTTGGAAAATGATGCCACATCTGGAGTTGTCTTAGGAATAGTGTATTTCCTTGCCAGTATGATAAATGCATGGGCATGGAATTTCAGTGAAAGAAAGTTCATTATTTTCACTTCATACGTCCTGTCAGTATAAACTTCTGAATGCAGTAGATCAAGTGTACCTTTCAGGTATAATGAAATATTGCTTAAGAAATAAGCGTTTGTAGTGCTGTAGACTAAAAATTTCCATATATTTTTCATAGTGACTTATTATTTAAGTATTATTACCATGCCTGGTCTCATTCTCTCCAATCACTTGATATTGCTGAACGATAAGAATTTAGGAAACAAAGTTATCATAATTGTATGCAGAGAATAGATTGCATATAATCCACAGGAGTTGGTCTCTAACACTATTTGGCTGAATATTATGAAATATTCATTGCTGGAGAACTCCAGAGTCAGCATCTGATTAGAAAGACCAAGCCTGAAAAATATATTAAAAGCTGTTGAGTGTTTGATCTGTTACCACTTAGTAGGTCAAAGACGTTTAGGGGTCACTGCACTTCCACAGATAAAGACATCAGAGTAACCAGGGGGCTTGCATAAATTATTATTTCTCCAGTAGCCCTGCTGGAGGATTAATAGGTTTGCTTTCTGGGTTTTGTTGAACAGCGTTTAGGGCAGTTCGATGACTGAACTTCTCCCACTGATTATTTAGGGGGCTCGTTTGTTTTTTTTTTTTTTTTGTTTTTTTTTTTTTTTTTTTTTTTTTTGTATGAGTGTTCTCCCAAGTTGCGGTGAATGAAAGGGATGTTTTGTTCTGTAAATCCCGTTGTGAACCTTGCCCTTTCCGCTTTCTCCATTTGGAAACATTTTGTGACATTTAATGAGCTTGAGCACTGGACAGAAGATGATTTAGCCTTCTTGTACCCATGTGCTGCTGGGCTTGTAACAGCAGTGCAGACAAAAATGGAAGTATGTGATAAAGAAGCAGAGGGTTTGCCACAGGTCTTGACCAGATTTCCTTTCCAGCCTATGGAGCGCCTGTGGCTTTAGTGTTTCCTGTCTGGAAGTAGTGGCAAAAAACTGTGGCCTCTGTTTTATCCTAATTGCACTCAATCACACAGTTACATATGTAAAGCTATTGCACAGGAGTTAAATTCTGCATATATACAGTGGTTATAGAAAAAGCAACTTGTGCATATTTCTCTCTTCCATTGGTGCCTTTTTTTTTTTTTTAAGTGTCTTTCTATCTTTCCCAAAAGCAAATACTCTCCATTCAGAACAGCAGAAATGGCCTGATGTTATATGTACAAAATGCCAGATTAAGGAGAGAGACGAGCTATTAATAGGCTGGAAGTGTTTGCTGATATTTATGGGTTCTCAGATGCCATTTGTTATAGCAGAGCAATCACAGCTGAAAGATCCGTGCAGGATGTACAGGGTGTAACCTGATGTTGTGCCAGTTCAGCTTCTGCATGTCTGGCAGAAAAATGGCAAGTCATCTCTTGCCAAAATGCTAACAAGGGCCTGTGTGTGTATCTTTTCCTCTGAAATATTTTCTGAATCATCAGTGATCCATGTGGCAGGCGCTGATTTCAGAATGCTTTGTTCATGCAAAATCCACTAAATCACAGTCTAAATTCCAAAGTCGTACACTCCATCATCCCTCACTGCTCTTTCATCATCTCAGCAAGTGTAAATATTGCAGCACTTCTTTCTAACCGGTTCCTTGGTGGAGGAGGAGGAGTCCTCCAGGCAATCATGGAGTAAGTCTTTATATTTCTGTGCACATCCATGATTTGCCTTTTGATATTTTGTGTAAAATCACTGATATGTGAGTGAAAACTTTCAATAGTGGGATAAATAGTTTTTACCCATTTTGAACCTATGGTTTGATAGGTCTTGCCTGGACAGAGGGGCCCACTTCCCACAGTGTGCCTTTGTAGCAATTCCATTGTGCTTTTGTGTAGCATAAAGGCACCTTCAGGTTCAGAAATTTACACCATTGCAAAAGATTCTTGTGCAATATTATGATCTTATGAAATATGTTTTTTTCAGAAAATAATTACCAGTAATTAAAAACACAGCCTTATACTTTGCAGGCACATGTGGTGCTTTGCACACATAATTATTACGTGTTATTGCAAAGTCCACCCTGATGTGTCCTGCAGCAGAGATGTTGCGGAAGACTGGCTGGAGGAGCGGGGTTTTTTTGACCACTTTTCAGTCTTTTCTTTCTTTTTAGCCCAAAAAGAATGGTATCCCAGTGGGTGAAAGTTTTGCCTCATTAGTGCCTGGCAAAGTTCCACAAATCAGTTGTATGACTGAGACAGCCTTCTAGGAAACATCATCATGAATGTTAAGCCAAGTATTCACACTCCTGTTCTTCTTAGGATGTTAACTCTCTTGTTGTGTCTTCTGTGTCTCTTGCTCTCTCTCATATATGCATATAAAAGAAAATATGTTGTCAACTGTCATGTGCCTACTGAAGTATTTTTTGCCTGTTTTTGTTTTGGTTTTTTTTTTTTTTTTTTTTGCAAGTTAGGTCACTGTGTGCTGCTGCTGGAATGACAACATATTAACTCGGAGATGATGAACTGCAGGACGGCTCCTTGGCAGTTGGTGCTTGTTCTGAACTCTAAAGCATTTTCTAGTCTCAGAATGCTTTGATGCTTCAGAAGTCCTGTCCTCTCTAAACTGACAGATACAGTGAATAAATTGTTATGGTTTAATTAGAGATAAGAGCAGTGATCAGGTCCTTTTGGACAATAGCCATGACACACTTTAATGAAAGTGCTACAACTTTCACTTAGCAGTCTCTTCAAATCACTCCAAGCACTTGCTCTTCTGCATATGAAAAATTAAGACTTACAGCTCAATTGCTGTAACTCCAAGCTGTAAATTGTAGAAAAACTAAAATTTGTTACTCCCATGTAGGAGAGTGCTCAAATGTCTCAGTTATTTTCGACTATATTGGGTTTGATTTGGATTGGGTTTTAAATTTTATAGATTAATCACTTTAGTGTGCTTTTTTAGGAGGGAGGAGGCATTACTTGTGATTTTTCTGTGATTGTCTCACAGCCACAGATAAAATTAGTGTTCAGTCTTTTATCAAGAACAGATATCTCTTCTGCTTTCTTCACCCCCTCTTCTGTCCTGATCTGCTGGGGGAAGCAGGTGATGTAGTCCCATGGTTTCTTTCTGTGGCTGTTTCCTCATTTCTAAACACACGTCCTGCCCTTTTCTCTGCATCTTTTAAGTGGCCATGCCATTTCCATGACAAGATTTACTTTCCCTCTCACCCTGTGTTCCAATGAACCACTTCCCATTTTGCCGTGTCTTCCTTCCTCTCTGTTTTTACCCATTATATCATTACCCCACAGTCTACAAAGCCTTTATTTAAAAACAAAACAAACAAACATAAAACAAAACAAAACCCCCCCACTTCCCTTGATGTGTTCATGATATCCTAAGGACTTCCATTGATATTTCTTGTGAATATTTCCTACTTGTGAATAATTTCTACTAATGATTATTTATAAGTTAGATATTATTTAAAATTACATATTTTTTATTTTAATACTATACCAAATAGTCTTTAATATATAAAATCCCTTAAATACCCTAATCTAATGCTGCGTACCTAATTTTATTAAATTAAAATTGGTGGATTGGGTTATTTCAGAAGTCTGAAGCAAAGGCTATAATAACCTTTGCTAAACAGTGCAAGTTCTATCTTATCTGGTTAAATTGTGCAGATAATTATGAGAGATGGTCAGACTTGTTTTGCTGAAATATTCCTGTAGTGTTTCTCTTGCCCTTCAATGTTTAAGTGGTTATTCCAGTGTGGTTTCGTTCACCTGTCTGTGCCAATGTGCTTCACAGGGCTGAATTTCAGATGAAGTATAAAACAGTTCAGAAGAAACGTCACATCCAAATTCACTTTTGTTTCTGCTTTTTCTTTATACTTATTAGCCAAACAGTGCTCAGGGACTTCAAAGGAGTTTGGTCAGACTTTAACTATTATACATTTAAATATCAACAATGGTTCTATACGAATGCTAATTTTTTGGTAATTTAGATGGAATGACTAGTTTGATAACACAGTATCACTGATGTCTTGTGAATGTTTTAATGGATTTTGCACAAGTCCTAATTTTCAAGTAGCTTATATTTTATATAAAGTTTATATTAGTTAGGCATAGTAAATTACTGCGTTTACTTTGTGAAGGGCAATGCAGTCACTGAACATGTGGATCAGTGTGAGATCCAGGGTTCTTGGCTGTCACTAGAAACCACCTGAATGGAAAAAGAGACTGGTTTTTCGAGGAAGAGATGGCTGCCTTAGCCTTCTGGGCCAGCTGCTGACACTGCTCTATCATCTTACCAGCTTTTTCAGGCTGAGAAATGGCCACACGTGTCTGTTCTGTGACTGGTTTTCTTGTTTGCACTCTCAGGGTGTGTGCCCAATCTGTAAATGCTGTAAGAGCTGCAAAGAACCACTGCTCATCATTTCTGTACACAGCCAAAAGCAGACATGGTCTCTATGTTTACATTCTTACCGTCTGAAAACAAGAAAAAAGGGGTAATAGGCCTTTTAAATATTTTAAACAATAAACCCCACTAAAAATAGTTTACTGGTTTTACTTCGATTTACTTTAAAAAAAACCCAAAACAAATGGAATACATTCCATTATAATTTAATTCTATTTCAGAGTTTTAAGTATATGTTGCAAACTCAAAATACAGATTGTAGCTTCTTTCTAAGGGGATTAAAAAGCAACACTGGAACATGTTTCTAGTGCATCAATCTTTACGGGACCGAGGTCTAAAAATATATACAAACTATGACAGTGATAAATGCTTTTGAAATTGCAGGCAAGTTATGAAACAAGTGCAGGTCTACGTGATTAAATTCATTGCTGATTGAAATTAATGATAGTTTTATTATCTCCAGTGAAAGCCTGCAGTTTATTTATTTAGACGATGATAAACTTTTGGATGTAAATGAGTGAATAGAAAATGCTAATTTCCAGGCTTTCATCAAATAGCTGCAATCATTGTCAGAGGAGTGTTGAAAAGAATGCAAATAAAATGATATACAAGACTTTTAATAGTTGTATTTTCCAGGTTTGAAGTCGGGGACCTGAGCCATAGTATTGCCATTCATTTTGGCAGAATTTGTTTCCCTTGAAAATAGATGCAGGTTGTTCTGTTGTTAGTGTGCTAAGAATAATTACTCTATCATTTACAATCCTAACGATATTTTAAAAATATTCTTCACACACACACAAAAAAAGTGAAAATCACAGTTAAAAAGAGAGGGGAGCATTCAGGGTGGTAATTAATGTAATTTGATTGGAAATGACTGAGCCAGCCAAATATCTTTTGAGTGGAAAAGAGTGTGTTGATAAATTATCTTTTCAGCCTTCCTCAAAACATACTAAACCACTTATCTTTAAATAGAAATGTGGCACAGATCTAAATGAGAACCTGAAACAGCTTCAAAGGTGGCTGCAAATTGGTAGTCAGCATTAAAAAGTTGGACTGCCTACCAGAGGTGTCTCCTCTGCCAGCTTCTTTCACCAGGTTAAAATCCTTCACTGATTTGCAGAAGGACCATTTGAACCATAGCAATAGGCTTTAGGCTCATGCTATATATAATTCAGAACATTTGTGAGTTAGTTGTAATATTTATTACAAATGCTTAGTTGTGAAAGAAATGGAGCTGTTTAATGTTATAGCTTTTGGTGGAGAACTTGGGGAAAAAAAAATCAGTTACAGATGTCAGCCAGTTAGATTGTCTTGTATTTAGTTCTTCATGTGGCTTTCTTGTAGAGATGGCTTTTTAAAATGTATGGTATTTCAGATATGGTATTTCAGCTGGATTCTGTGACACCTGGAAATGGAACTGGGACTCCACACACCTAATATTGTAGGCTTTTCAGAGGAGGAGAAAAATAAATTGAGGTGCTTAATGAAAAAATCTGTCTGACTACAACTCTACCTTTGTCCTAGTGTCTGATTTGAAACTTTTTATTTTTCTGCCCACATTTGGAGTGTGGTGCTAAGGTCTGTGAAAGCTTGGCTTATCCCATTCACTTGCTATTGTAACCTGTTGAGGGTTGGCAGATTTTGTATTAACACAAGCAAAAATCTGAGCAAGTTGGACCTTTAGCACTGATTTAAATTCAGGTTCTTCTCTATTAGATTGTTAAACTTCAGTCTATATCAATTTATTAGAGAGACTGTTTTTTTAATAGATTACCTTAGAGAACCAACATTGGGATCATCCTCTTGGAGAGCAATCTTCTTGGTCTGACTAAGAAGTGTAACTTCATAGGAAGATCTTCAAAACATGGCAGACAAAAGTCTGCAGGCTGTAACCTCATGCAAAGCCCAGAATCCTTGCTGTGTCAATTGTTAGATGTGAAATGTAGCATTGATCAGATCCTTCTTCAGCTAGATTTGGGTTTAGCCATTATTTAATTTTTGTCACTGAGGGTGAGATGAGAGGGAGCTTACAACTGCTTTCCCATGGCAAAGCCTCCTGAGAACTAAAGGGAGACAGTTTTGTGTCTGCTGTTCATCTCCATCTCCCAGTACGTGACTTTTTTCCTCCCCAGTTTTGTCACGATTGCCTAGAATAACACCGGATTTTAGGTCATATTTCTCCACAAATAATGGGATTTCCTGACTTTCTTAATGCTTGGATCGTTTTCAGGCTTTTAACTCAGCAGTAGTGTGGCATAAGCTTAATTGTGGACAAAAGTGCTGCTGCTACCCACAAGATTCTGTAAAAGTGACAGCAGAACTTGAATGCTTGCGAAGTAAGTGCTGTCAGCTGATGGTGATGTTGCAGTTTCAGTTATTATCCTGCTTGTGTCTGCCAAATGGGAAAGTAGGATGAATATTTTAAAACAATTACTTTAATTGTACAGGTGATATCTAAGAGCCAGATCTGCAAAATTTCAGCAGGATTTTATGTTCTTAAGCCAAATAAAGATCTCAAAAAAGCTCTGGCAAGTTGCTGGTAGCCCATTCTTTTACTAGCTGCCTACTTTTTTTTTTTTTTTTTATTGTGGGGACTTGAATTGTCAGTGTCACAGCTGAGGTGAGCATCTCGTTTTGAGTTCATGCCTACAGCTGCTTGGGAAATGCAAACTAAAGGGAGTGCTGGGCTGTCTGAAAAGTTGGATGCACGAGGGGATATCTCCTTTGTGTGGGATGGGCTCTAAAGCATGGCAGCATTATCAATAATGACCCTCATTTTAGAAAGATAATAGCTGTAAAAGCTGATTTCTCATTGGGAGTCTCTAAGACTGCTTGCTTGGGGAGCAACACTGCAAGGTGTAGGAGAGATGAGTTTGAGCCTCTTAGGAATCCCAGAGGAATATTGAAAGTAAGTCTCAAATTGCAAAGGCCCGATCTAACAAAGTCAGAAATAGTTTTATATTTTAGGTGGAAAATTATAAAAACCATCGAAAAAATGCCCTGATTGAAGAGTTGTGCTTTTTTTCTTAATGTAAATGATATGAACTCTTGTCTTTTTGCTGATAGTCCCTCATGTAATATCTACTCCTGACCTAAAATTCCAGTTAATGCGTAATTAATAGGATCATTTTCTTAAAATTAGCTGATAATGATTTCCGAATTCTAACTAATAATGGTATAAATTAAGTAGCATAATTTTAGATTAGTTTTTTCCATTATTTCATCTAAGTTTCACAGGTAGTTTTATCAAGTTTTCTAAAGTTGCAATTTTTCTAGCATGTTTGGCACTCCAACCCATGAATTTCACTGTCATATATAAAAATCTCAATGATTTTAGTTTTTTTAAGCTTAGGAAGATTAGGTGCTTTCTTTTTAAAACTTAACCTGTTGTTGAAAATAAGTAATCATAATACTGTGTTATATTAATATAAATAGATGTAAGTAAGGATTAAGAATATAAAAGGGTGTTTTTCACTGTTTTATTTACCAGTGCTTCCACTGAAGTTATGAGGATTTTGTCCTGAATTCTAAATTTTCAGCACTCGGTATAGTTGTGGATGTTGGATGTGAACTGTTGGATGTATCCCAAATGTCAGTTCTGAGGGGGGTAATGTAATTGTCTCGAAGCATTCCTAACTGAAAATACCACATTTAATGTTCAGTAGCCAAATGGAATTACCTGCTGCTGCCCTTGATCTACAGAAGGGATATAAAACCCATATAACAATTATTTCTGGTAAGGCAGAAAAATGTCAGTGATCCTTTTTTCAAACCTGTTCAACTGCTGTACGTTTAAGGGACGGCATTTTAATGTCAGGTGTTCAAAGGAATTATTAAGGTTATGACATGTTAATATTCTAGCCCTCCAGATTAAAATACCTCTTCTGATATTCGTTCCTCATCTGAGATTTGAAGCTGTGTCTGGATGCACAGCACAGTGTATGAGATTGAAAAATGATTGGGGTTTTTTGGAGTTTTTTTGTGCAGGGAAGTACCAGCAGACCTGCTCATATTGATACAGGAAGTCTCTAAAGTCTGAAGAGAGAGAATCCAAATATGGGGCTCAGTTGCTAGCGTAGAAAGAAATATACTTTTGAAGTTTTTACTACTGTAAATGAATCAATATTTACCTCCCATGTCCACTTTACTCAGGAACGTTGTGAGGGTTTTTTCCCCGCTTCTTAAAATTGGAGGTTGTGTCTGAAAGCTGTGTGTCTGAAATTAATTTTCCAAAGATAGGCTAATTAAAACCAGCAACACGAAAATGAATCACTTCCCGCGCTGCTGAAACAAAAACTTCAAGAATTTGCACCTGCACTTGAAAGCATACAACAATTGTCACTAATTTCCTCATGAACTTTATTTCTTGAGCATCTGCAATAAAATGTACAAAATCATTTTGTTCACACAAAGATTCTGCCTTTTTTTTTTTTCCATAAAGTACGTAATTTAGTAACAGAAAAGGGAAAAAAGGCTAATTTCTGTTTATTTTAAAGCTTGCTTTATGGAGAAAAAACTGTGATTGGATTTGTTTCAGACAAGACAGATTACAGGATATCTGAACAAAGCATTGCTTTAGATTTATGTGGATGGTTCATAATTAAACACATGAGGTTGGTTTGTGTTGCAGCAGTAGTTTATGCCATACCTGTTGCTCAGTGATTCTTAAATGAGGTTGACCGTGGAGAGGGACTTTTCATTTGTTTACTGTTTTAATTAATCATCACAAACCAGGAATGATGATTTTGTACGATTCCATTATCCATCCTGTGACATAAACCAACACTGATCACATTACAGCCAACAAGCAAATTGTCAGTAAATAGTTCGGGATTTTTGGATGGCTCAACGTGTACTTTCATGCATACTGACTTGCAGCTCTTAGTCCATATTGATTTCCACCTGCCTGTGTGATGGAGCTAACTTAATAGGACTATAACTGCTTTGATCATTTGCTGTCAGCTTTTTCACTGTCGAGAAAGGGAGAATTTATGAGTAAAGTCTTCAAGGATAGCTTTTGTCATGGCCACTGATGAGTTTATTAAAAAAAAAGGCATTTAAAACTAATTAGGGTTAATTTAAGATACAGTATAGTGTTGTTAGTTTGGCTGATGGCAGAGGAATCATCAGCATCATAAGGTATATATTAGATGATTGAAGAAAGAAGAAGTTGTTTTCTGTTAGATCTGATGCAGTATCATCATACCATCCTTCATATACAGCTGTTTAATTTCAGTCCTTAAGTTTACATAAAATTTTAGCTTTATAGTATTTTTCCAGAAAAACTTCCACACAAGAATAATTTCTGATCTCCTTTAGAAGAATATTAGTATATTTTTGTATTTGAAAAGCATGCCACGTTTGAAAAGCAGTCAGTACAAAATATTTCTATCAGGTTTTGGTTTTTTGGGATTTTTTTTTTTTTGAAGAGGGTGTTAATTTTTTGACAGACACTTGCTTTCTGACTGCTGTGGGTTAATCCCAGCAGGCGCCCAGCCAACTTGCTCATTCCCCTCAGAGGGATGGGGGAGAGACTCAAAAGGGTAAAAGGGAGAAAACTTGTGGGTTGAGATAAAGGCAATTCAATAAGTAAAGCAAAAGCTGCATGGGCAAGGTAAGCAAAATAAGGAATTCATTCACCCCTTCCCATGGGCCTGCAGGTGTTCAGCCATTCCCGGGAGAGCAGAGCTCCATCATGCGTGGGAGTGACTTGGGGAGACAAACGCCATCACTCTGTCATGTCCCTCCCCTCACCTTCCTCCTCCTGCCCCTGGTTTTATGTGCTGAGCACACCACCATATGGTGTGGGATATCCCTGGGTCACTTGGGGTCAGCTGTCCTGGCTGTGTCCCCTCCCAACTCCTTGTGCATTCCCAGCCCACTCACTGGTGGGTCCGGCTGAGCAGCAGAAATCACTTTGGCGCTCAGCAATAGCTGAAAGGTCCCCGTGTTATCAACACTCTTTTGGTCACAAATCCCAAACTCAGCTCCATTAACAGCTTCTGTGAAGAAAATGAACTCTGTCCCAACCAAAACCACTGACCAAGGATACAGCACTACAGAAAGCAGATTCCCAAAGTTGCTCTGGTCATTTTTAAACACCTTAATTTGAACTAATGTCATCATTGTCAATCTTATTATTACATGTTCAGTGGCTTGCATTGCTCTCAGTTGGGGAACTGAAACCTTTTTATAAACCAAGCCTGAAAATTTGAATTTGATTTTCTGGTTATCTGTGTTCCTCTGCTCTAAAAAAGTTATCTTCTGCTTCAGGATCTGGATAAGTGCAGTTTAAATAGATTTAAATACTTTAACAACAACTGCAGCCATGACACTGTTTTGTTTTAAAATCGATACTAGTTTGTAGGTAAATTACAAAATCACCAGTGTTGTTGAAATCCCTATTTGTCTGTTTTGTCTCTCTCATCCTCCAGCTTTCTCATGAAGGTCCCAGAGGGGATTTTATAAGTATCACACAATCACTGTCAAACAGTGATCTTAAAAATCTCCAGTCCTTTGCACTAAGGTTATTTCTTCTGATTTTCTTTGGAAATGTGCTACATGTCACACTTTCCTGTGATACCTGCTTTGGCCCACATCTAATCGTATCAATTTTTCTTTTTCCCCACTAGTATTTTGCAAGAATCTGGTGTAATTGTATCACATATATGCTGCTGTATTTCAGTTAAATTCGTTTGTGGGGTTAACATAAACAGATGACTGTCATTAAAAAAAAAAAAAAAAGTTAGTGCTGACTCACAGCAGTGGGAGTTTGATGCAGAGGTGGTAATTCAGCATGTAACAGAACCCAGCTTCCCCAAAATCAGCCTGCTTCAATTTCCAGAGCTAAAAGCTTAACGTTTGATTAATTATTTTGGAGTTTTTTTTCATTCCCTTTAAGGACTGGTTTTATTAATACATTCCTCAAACTGAGACATAAAACATTATCGCTCTCTCGATCGCCGTAGTAAGTGTTGAGATCTGAGGGGACCAGCTGGAGCAGCTGTGGTTCCCCCTTGAATCTGGAAGCTAAAAAACTTTCATCTCTGTTGCTGTCTCAGCTGCTGGTCTCGGGCTGTGGCCTTCCCATAACTCAAACCAATTTCAAAGCAATGTAAGTAACCTCGCTGGAATGCTTGTGGAAAACCACAGGAAGATTGGGGGGGCTTTTTATTATTATTATTTTCTAAATAGTGCCTGTCCATTTTAAAGGAATGTTTCCATTTTAAGGTAAATCTGTGCATGATGTCTGTTGTGAACTGAGAGACCCATCCTACAGCCAGGTTGGGACTCTTGTTGCTACTTTTTTTTAAAGGAGGGAAAAAAAAAAAGCAGTGATTCCAGCAAGGCAGATGGCATGTAAAGACTGAGCTTAAGAGTTTAGTTTAAATCTTTCTGATAGTTGCATGTAAGGGTATGACCTTTGAATCGGGTTGAACAGAAAACTGTATTTCGGACACGGTTTTGCTGTAAAGAGAAGAAAACCTTCCTGGAAAATGTGCAAACACTTGTTAAGTTCCATTGACAGGATGGGCAGAAATGCATTAAACAAAAGCAAAGCAGTGGGAGGAGAGCTTTTGAGACCTCATGGTAAGACCATGTGCTTTACTCGCTTCTTGATGTTTCTGACCTCAGAGAGAACCTCAGACTTTTTAACCTTTCTTGACTGACTCCAGTGAAGTGTAAAATAGTAATAGTGCACGACTTTCCAGGAAGGGACAAATTCCTGCTGCTGACCTTCATCAAAACAGAGAAAGGCATCTGTCTTTCCCACTGAATCCTAAATCTGTGATTGCCAAGCTGACGAAATACAGGAGAAAGGCTCTCCCTCCCCTGCAGTGTAGTGACAAAGTGGCTTACAGTCTTGCTAATAGGAATCTGTCACTGGGGAAGTGGCTGAGTGGTAACTAATCAGGATGCCAAGTCAGTAGCAAAAAAATTGTTGAAAGTAATAAAACTTCAATAGATCAAAAGAAATGATCAGACAAGGCACTGCCCTTGTGAATGCATTTGCAAAGTAAACACTGGAAACCCCAGTTACAGAATTTTTTCCAATAGAAGACTCTCTGAATGTTATATAATTAAATGTTTTATGGTTTAATTTTATCTAATTATTTTCAGCAATTTATCTTCAGATAAGATGAGTCTCTTTGAAAAGATCTGTGTGAATTATCTCTCTCCTTTCAGCGTAGACAATGAACACGTTCCTGTCTCACAAAGGACAGTCAGAGCTAGTCTGGATTCACTGAGACACTTCTACTTTCAAAATAAATTGTCTTCTAGCCTAGCCCTGAACTTTTCTCCTGTTGGGCTCAGAGCGCTGTTTTGTGATGGGATGATGAGGGAGACAGTGCCATAGAAAACAGGAGCTGGGTGCCAGGAGGGTTTGCAGTGTCAAGACCCCACATCCTGCACACAGGTTCAGCCGGTGTTGCTCCAGTCCTTACCTCTCCTGCTGTAATTGCAGCTGCATCCCGTTGCTAGTGCCATCTTTCAGAGGCATAAAATTTCTCTAAGCAGGTAGCAAAAGCATGCTTGAGTGACAGGCTGTCACTGCCGACTTTCACTTTCTGGCTGTTGACCCAATTAGTAGTCTCATGGTGAATTCCAAATTAAGTGGTATTTTACAGCACTAGCACGGCACTAGTAATCGCTCTCTTAGACCAGCAGGGAAAGGCATCATCCTCTTAATTTCTGGTGTCAGGGGAACTTTTGGAGTTTATGGATGATGATTTCTGTCTCTCTCACATTTATGACTGGTAACAGAATGATTTATAGTTTATCATGTCATCGTTCTGTTCAGTAAAGGGCCAAGTACAGGAGAAGTATATTTTGGGAGCGTAGAAAACCGGATGGATTTAAGCACAAAGTTTCATTACTATTCTTTGAACCTTCTAAATGATTTGACCTTTATCCATAAAGTGATCGCTGTGGTCAACAAAGGCTAGTATTGATTTACAGCGCAGCTAACCTGTCAGTTCTGAGCTCAGCCTTTGACCTTTTGTTTTGTTGCTGGAAAAATTATGGCACATGCCTGAGTCACAGTGTTTAATAGTGTGTTGTTTTTTTTTTCTATATGCAAAAGGCCAAAAGGCTCATTCTAAATAAATCAACCAGTTTAATAATCTAGGTGGCAGGAGAAAGCAAATTGTCCATAATTAAATAGGTCACAAAACCTGACTGCCAAAAGCATTTCTCACAATTAAACAATGAGTTTTTTCTGGAGACAGTAAATGCTCCTGTTTTGCAATGGCTAGTTGCCTTCTCTTATCACCTGCATTTTTTTTTCTTTCTTGCTTGTCTTTTAACTCACATCTGTTCCAAGTGGGAGGGGAAAAAAAGTGTAGACAAGATCCTGATTGCTGCATTTTTCATGTTTTAAGCTTCCCCCCTTTTAATCTTGCTCACAAGCACCACTGAGAGGGTCTGTTTCCTTCCCATTTCTCCTTCACAGATAAAGTAATGTTTGCCCTCTTCTTTGGAGCAAGGTATTCCACTTCACAGCAGCTTTAACCTCAAACACATGAAAGATGCATATTTTTTTTTTTTAGCCAGGATGTCAGCTCAGGGAAATAGTGTTTACATTGTTCAGTAATATGGCTTATATAAGTTAAATGTGCTGACTGACCATTTAATTGTGCAGATGGCTGCTTTGCTTTGCTTTGCTTTGGCTGTATTTGGTTTGTTTGAAATTGTTTGCAAAAGGCTGTTAATGGAACTAATGGGAATGAATTATAGTCCTTGCCCTCCTCTCCCTACTCTCCCCCCTACCCCCCAAAAAAAAAAAATCAAAAAAGAGTAGTTTTATACATTGAATATCAGTTTTTTATTTCTGCAAAGTAGGTTACAGTGTTATAATTGGAGTTGTATGGAAATGTAGCATTATGCATGTAATAATCGTCACAGTCTCAAAGCTTAGTATCTTTCAGTTTATGATTTTATTTTAAAACATTCCACATTTAGAAATGAAAAAAAACTTTCATTAAAATTTGGATAAAATTTCCATCATTGCTATACATAATTTATGGCAAAATTTAACTTTAATGTGTTGAAGGGAAGAATGTAATTTTAGACAAGACAAAAGCCTTAATTGGTAGAGTTCTGAACTAGATCATAATTTCTTCTTCTGAAACAACAGATAACAGAGCTATGCCATGTTCCTGCCAGACACCACTAAGAGTTTACATATGCCTCGATGGAAGTAAAAGGATTGATGATGAGGAAAAGCTCAGCAAGTTCACTTTGTTTCGCTGGATTTTTTTGCATAGTTTACATGAAAAATCTCCACCGTTGTTCTCTAGTTTCCCTTAAGCATTATGGCAAACTCTTGTTATATGTCACAGATAACTGCTAGTACCTTCAGGAATATTCTTTTTATTAAAAATGACTCTGTCATTAATGTAGTGTTCTGAAACCTGGGCAACACCCTCAGCCCAACTCAGATTGCCCATCCATAGGTGCAACCTATGGGTGAATCCTTTGCAGCTTCATTTTTACTCAGGACTCACTCTAGGTCTGTGTGATAGGGGATTAGATATGCTTGCAGGAACACACAGCTGTATCAGAGAGTTTGTCAATACTAACCTTCTTTTAATGATTCATTTTGAATTCCAAATTCAAATTGATGCTTGGATCTTGTTTCCATGACTACAGTTGCACTTCTCTGAGATTGGTAATACTTGATGCCTATTTATGTCAGCAATTCATGTACTAGAAATGTGTAGATAGGTGTAAATTAATATCAGTTTAGGTTCTCCTTTATGCAAAGACTGGAACGGAATATCATGACAACCCAATATATAACCAGCAGGCATGATGCTAGGATACAGTGTGAGGATATGTAGCTCTGTTCAGTATGAATATACTGAAAAGAGCCATATCTAGCCTTGGCTGATTTGGTTAGGCAGGCAAAGTCCCTTGTTCTACTTACCCCAGGGAAAACAGATGCCAATGCAGAGGAAGAGCTTTAATAATAGCAGTAGATTTGCCATCTGTCACCTTGATGGGCAAATAATCAAGGATTAAAGATTTAACGCCTGAGAGGGATCTTTTTTTTTTCTTTTTTTTTTCTCTTTTAATTTCTCTTCTGGATTTTGTATGTAAATCCCTATGAACACAATAGTGGAGTGTATTGTACTTACATTTTCCTATGGAGACCCACCTTCAGGAATGCTCTTCTGAAATCCCACCTTTTGTAAGCAGCTTTGGGACACGTGTAGTTATCAAAGGGTTTCATCATGGAAGAAATCTTGTGTTTGATTCCTTTGCAACTGGATTTTTGTCCCTCTTCGTTATTTCCCTGGAAGGAAAAGAAGAAAGCAATTGAGTGTTCATTAGTATGTGTTGCTGTGGAACATGAGATCTGAAAGCACTGTTTTATGGAGTCTGTCACTCACTGGAATTAAGTGCAAAGGTACTCTTAAAAATAAACCACAAACACCTCTTCCTGCTCCAGTTTTATGTGACCTCTTCGTGTGATCAATTTTAGAAGTTTTAACTCGCTGAAAGGTTAGACAGTACATTTTGAATGGGGGTATTAAAGATGGTTCTTGGTTTTGGGAGGGGCACTTGCCCTGCTCTCATTTATTAGCACTGCAGTGAAAATTTGCTGTAGTTTAATCTTTTCAGTTGCTAAATGGAGAAGGAAAACAGGAGAAGAAACTTTACACAGTGTGTGCTGTATATGAGACCAGACACAGTACAGGTAGGTCTGAGATAGTAGATGGGTAAAGGAAAAAACCAAACAGAATAAACATAAGCTAATAGTGAAAGAAGTACATGACAATGACAGCACATCAGCAGCATAGCAATTTTTGAGTTCTGTGTGTCAGTATTACAACAGGACAACTTCAGTAAAACCGCTTTGTGACTTTGAGACTCTTGTGGGAAGTGTTACCATTACAGGGATGCTACTCAGAAATCACAAAGTTGTGAGGAAAAATGAACTAAAGGAACTGTTGAGTAAACAGGAATAGGATGTCAAGGGGCCTCAAAAGTTAAGGTTATCATAGAGAACAGCACTTGAACTTGTTCTTAATAAAACTGCAAAAAAATGGTCTATCTACGTGTGCACCCTTCAATTGTGTGACTAAACTCGAGAGATGATAAAGAGGGAGAAACTTTCTAAATTATCAGACTCCAGTTGTGAAACAGGTTGTGGGACAGGTTCCAGTCTCAAAGAGTAATGAGGTTGAAATTTTTATTTCATGTCTTCAGTGTCAGTTAAGAAGTAGGGGTTTTTTTCTATGCCAGAGATATGATGAAATGGCACTGACAGATGATGATGATGATATGCTATCTGACAGTATTTAACTAAATCATTGTAAAAACCGCAGAATCAATTTTTCTATTGTGTTCTGTGTCTCTGTAACATGAAAACCTCCAAGTCACCTGTATAACTTTTCCACTTTGTTTTAGAGACGTTTGACATGGAGAAAATGTCACATAAGTGTGAGAAAGGTGTGTGTGTGTGTGTGTGTGTAGAACAGGAGCAGAGTCCTTCTAACTGCAAGAAAACACATCGTTTTGCTATGCTGACAATTTTGGCATTGTGCTTTTCCCAAAGGAGGCACCACTGGGAGTTCTTTGCAGTTCCATCAGGGAGCCTGGGGAGAACAATTTCTTATGTTGCCTTCAGCCTTCTCATAATCCTGACCTTTCAGTCAGTGACTGTTCTCTCTGGTCACCTGTGTAGTCAGTCAGGATCTTAGACTATTCCCCGATATGCAGCTGATCAAATGCATTTTTTTTTCTTGGTTTATTGATTTTCTCTTTGGCTCTGTAACATCAGACTATGTTCAGAGAGAGGCACTAAAGGGGATGGGACAAAACCCACGCTTACTGCAAATGTAGTTCGTAGCCTTTAGACTGAAAATATTTTCCATATAGAGTGAGGATTTCCAAATAAAGTGGGAAAAGATTGCAAAAAGGTTTTGCTTTTCCAAACAGAGTGAAATATAAGCTGCCTGATAGAGTCCTGGTCATGTTACCTAATCAGTTCTCTGGACATTTCAGTGCTTCAGCAGTTTGGTGTCTCCAGTTCTTTGTGGTACAAAACTGTTTCTAAGAAACAGGAGAGTTTTGGCATAGCTGAAGCTGGTGGATTTGTTCTTCCACTGTAGAAGTCAAAATTAACAGTACACGAGCAATGCTCGCTTCTCCTTCTGTGCTGTGAATTTACCCTCACAGAGGATATCATCCCTCTTGCTCTTATGACAAACAGACCCTTTCTTTGCTTTCAATTTATTATTTACTGGGGGATTTACAACTTCTTAAGGTTGATGGCAAATGAAGTGAACCAGTATTTTCAGTTGTACAGTTAAATCATGGGATGAATACATTGTAATTACACAAATAATTTTGATTCGGATGAAGGTAGTATAAAAACTAGCTATTGTGCCTGTTGTTGGCTTCCCTTGATTTTATCAAATAGCTTTGAGAATATTTCATTCATGGGGGTGTAGCTGATTGTGAATTAGTCAGAATATTACTACTTCCCTTAGAAAGAGTCAGGATTCTATTTAATAATGCTGTGTATAATTGTGTGTTTTTGAAAACTGGGATTACAGGCCTCAGCTGAGATGTTCATTGAGAGGACAAGTGGAGTCCTCTGGAGCCAGTAGCCTCATTTAGCCTTGAATTTTGTTTTCTCTCTTTTTTTTTTTTTTTTTTTTTTAATTACTGGGCTTTAAATTTACTGTGTGCAGAAGAATTAAGGGAGTGGGATTTTCAAAAGACTCAGCAGTGGCCTCATCTGTACTCAGTGAAGTCAGTGATAAAAACTCAAAGCTGGATTTTATAAGATTAAGCCGATTTACACCATCTGTGAATCTGGCCCCCATTAACTCCAGTGGCAGCAGATTTAACCAACATTGAGAGCTTTTGAAAACCCTATCCTAATTTGGTACTAAATACTCTGACTGTATAAAGGGTAGATGTCAAAGAGGAGTTAAAAATAACAAAGCATCAGTCTAGGTTCCCCCTGACCTTTTAATTATATCTTCTTTGCTGTCTTAGAGTTCTAATATATCATGCCCATGATGACCTGTAGATTTTCTGTTTTCTTACTACTGTTGTTTTACTATATCCAGCCACTGACAATCTCAAATCACAGGTTTACAATCAGGATTTGTGTGTGTAGCCAGACAGACAAAGAACAGATATTTGGGCTTCGTGGTGTATCTTGGTACAGTAAAATTTCTCTCTAACAAGGATAATGTTTGATCGCTTTATTTTTATTTCAGCAGTAGGTTGTGTCACAGAACCACATAAACCTATCTTGCTTTCTTTGTCTATACATATGTCTGCATATTTCTCCGTGTGTATGTGTATATATTTTTATATATCTGTTAAACATAGCTCAGCCATTTTCAGGTATTATCCATGTCTATTTATCCTCAACAAAGTCTGAATAAGAGAATGCACGTTATAGCAGTACTTAAATGATCAGTGGTATGGCATAAGAAATTCCATCAAAGTCATTTTGCTTTTGGGAATTATCCTAATTTTCTCACCTGAGAACTAAGGTAAAAAGCCAAATGCTCAGTTTTGTTATGCTGCTGTAGAAATATTTGCTAAATTGCTAAGTGGTCAAGTAATGTAGTTCCTGTCTATTTCACCCTTTGTACTCAAATATTTTGTGTTTGGGGTGGTGTAAAGTACATATTTTGGGTTACTTTTTAACTTGCAAATATTCTGTATTAAACTCAGCAGGGAGGGTTTCCCACATGTTTGGAGTTGACCACTGCCACTACTAAAGCTTTCTGTTCAAGGCAGACCACGAGCAAAAAGAGCATCTCAACTGAGTAACGTTTTCATCAAATCAGTGATGATGGCTGGGGCATTTCTATGTGCAGGATTAGAATTTATCTTGAGATATTTAGCACTAACCAGAGCAGTTGAAAAGCTCTCACCACCAGGTTTATGAAAAACATCATGGTCACTGTTCTGCTGTTGTTGGGATCCACGTTTCTTGCTCCACAGAGAAGGTGTCTTGCTGCAGGGAGCCTTCAGAGAGCAGACGGCATAAACAAACCCTCCATCAACACCTCAATTCTCAGAGTGGTAATTGAGGTTTTAGCAACAAGACTCTGCTTGACTGTAACCAGAGTCAAATAACTAAAACTAGTTTCAGCTCCTTGAACATTTACTCATTAAGGGACTTGGAAAAATGAGCTCTGTGTTTGCTCAAATGAGTGTAATGAACATCTTCTTGCACCTTGAGCAAATTCAATTCTTTTGGCTACTTACTGTATTCTTTTTTTAATCTTGATTTTTTTTTCTCAGCAAAAGCTTATCAAGCATGGTAAAATTGAAACTTCTTGAAACAGGCTTTTTTTCAGATGCTGTGCCACTAAAATATAAAGTAATTTACCTGCTTTAATCTAACTTCATTGTATTTTTTAATAATATAAATTTCCAAGTCGTGGCCATGGTAGAGATACTGCCTATTAAAAAGTAATTTAAAAGTTAACTATAATATAGCTTGAGATCCTGATACAATTTTTCGTGCGTAGATAAAAAAGAAAGAAAGCAATCAGTGCAACTCCAGAGATACTTTTAAACTGATAGTTTTTCATGGGCTGTAAAGCAGTGGTTTAGTTCAACAGAAGAATCAAACTATATCTGTGATCTTGAGAGAATATTAATGTTACAAGTATTAAACTTGACTGAAGCGGTTTTATCTTATTCTTTTTTTCTACTAATAATGTAAATTGATTAATTATAGTTAAAAAGGAAATCTAGATTAGGAAAAAAAACCCCACCCATGAATAGCATCTGCAGGATGGGGCACAGTGCAGCAATGACTGCATTGTATGGCCTTAAAATACTCTGTATTCTCATAGAGGTGACAGAATTATTCTTGTGGGCATACTGCTGCAGAGATGAGACACACTCCTGCTTTCCAGACCTGAAGTGGCCTCTCTGGTGTTTTATGCTGTGGGTTTGACAGGACTTTTTGATTCAGGGATAGTTTATGGGTATCTCCTACATGGTCTTTTGAAAAGACAGACCCTGGCATGCCAAAAAACAAACAATACTTTTACTGAAATCTGATATTTCGTTATTTTCTAGTCCTTTTATGATAAAATGTAGCCGTCTCTATGAGTCCTCTTGCTTTACATTGTGAATGTAAGCAAGGTTTCAGTCTGCAGTCATCTGTTAATAGGCTCTGGAATGGATCTCACATTGAACTTTGTAGCAGAAGATGCCCTTTTGTGGTCCAGTTGTTAATTGATGCTAAAGATGTCAAACTGATAAGTCTAAACATTCGTCATTAGAAAAAACCCAACACAACAAAACAGAGCAATTGACTGTAATGACTTAGTGCATTAATTAAGAGAAAATTAAAACTGGGCTAGGTAGATGTGGACTGTTGTTTGTATAATTGCATCAAAAAGGACACAAATTTTCTTTGTCCAATCCTTTTCTCATTTCATGTGCTCATTGAAACCCGGTACCATTTGCAGCACATGGATAACACAAAGCAGTTAGTCCATTAAACCCAAAATGGTTTTGCTGTTTTATTGGTTTGCTGTTTTTGAGATGTCAGCAATACCTTGTGTTTCTTTAATTTTACCTTGCATTTGCTGTAGACTCTGTCACTCTCTGAATGGATCTGAGCTTCTTAGAGCAACAGGGAAAGGGGGTGGGAAGATGGGTGAGTCAGAGGTATTTTCTACCTCTCTGTGGTGGCTTTCCTGACATTAGAGTTGCACTCTGGTGTGCTCTGTCCTGGTATCCTGAATTCTCCTGTTAAAACCCCCAATTTGCAGGCAGTCAGTGCAAAAAGACAGTTCAGAAGGGAAAACCAAATTCTGACGGTTGTTTCCAGATTCTTTTTCCACATGTGGATAGGTGCACATGTAACCCCACCTGAATTCTGTGAGGCTCACAGAAGCCATGGGGCTCTTGTGATTAATGCATGTCTGTGCTGATTGGTGAGCCAGCTACTGCCTAAAAGCTTTGATTGCTCTTTCCTTGATGGAAACACTGATTTAGGCTCTTCTGGCTCTTGCTGCTCATTTTCACAGAACTTGTAGGAGTGTAATTATCTGGGAGGCTTTAGCTGATGTTAAATTTGGTTGAGAGTGACTGTATTCCATAGAGTTATTAGAATAAGACAGGTGAGCAGACAGGTAGGCAATCCATCCATATAAACCTTGCTGCTCTGGGGAAGCTGCTTCTGTTTAAAAGCATCACTCACACAACACTGAGTCTTTGAAATCTCATTATGTCCTGCAGGTATAATAGGTAGGAACTGTGTAGGAACTTGTTCTTGCAGACAGCATCCTGTAGGGTGGAAGTATCCCCTGCAGCAGTGGCAATATTTTAAGTCTTCATTATTGAAAGTTCTGCCTTGTGTACATTTTTTGTAGTGCCTTTACCATTGAAATGTTTTAGAGTTATGCATAAAGCAAAACACAAGGAGCATTTCCCTTAGCCCTCTAACACAAAGGACGGTGTAGCAACTATCAAAATTGACTTGGTTATTCTTAGGAATATCACATATCATATTCTTATGAATTATCATGTATTAGCAGTAAAGAAAAAAAAAGGCCCAGTGAATGCATGTTGTGTTTGGATGCAAATGAACTTCATGGGAATAACCTTCTGAATCTGAGTAGTGCGCTATGTTTGGCAAAAGTTGGTTTCTTCAGGTAGCCTTGACTGTACTGTTCATATAAATAGTTTTTATTTAGTCCTATTTGTCTAGTTCTCATTATACCTCTGGTATTTTAGGACTTTTTAATCACTCACACTCACACAGATTCACGTGCACACACAAATCTTAAATTGAAAAATTTGCTCACTGTGATAATGACTAGTAATATGAAAAAAAGTCTTTGGAGTTCTCATCCCTGTCAGTCTGCTGCATTCCACACCTCTCTGCATAAAACTTGTTAAACCTCTCAATACAGTCATTTTGCAAACTATTGTGAAACCTCTGAAATTAGCATTTAACATCTTTTAACTTGCTGACATATATTCAGGTTCATCCAGAATAAATTAAAAAAAAAAGAGTAAAAACTAGAGAAAAAAATCACTCTTCTGTCTCCAGATACTATCATGACAGACAAAACAAAGTTTACTTGGAGTCACTGCAAAGAATTGTGGGATGCAGTTCATGGAAGTTGGGACAGCCTCTATCAATAACTTGTTTATGAAAAAAATATGGGGTTAGATACATTTTTTTTTAATTTGTGATTCAAAGGAAAGATATGAAGACCAATTAAAGAAAATACCACAGAAGGTGCATTTTCTGCATTACACAATGCCAGTGTTTAATTCATTCTAGACAGCATTTTTGGATCATTCTTCTAATCCATACCTCCAAAAGGAACAAGCCTCAAGGGATCATTCTCTTGTCATCCTGACAGAAAGTTTCAACTTAAAGAATTAAAATTAAGCAAATCAAATGCAGAAGTTTTGACACTTGAGGATGTCATCCAGCATACTTTTGGCTGCACAGTAATTTTCCTCCTCGTATTTTGCCTGTGAGTCAGATGAGGGATGCTTTATAATAGGATGCAGGACATGTAGGATAACCTTTCTTCAACCACTCCCATCAGGTGTGCTCCCAAATCTTACAACAGATATCTGTGTTCAAGTAAAGCTTCTCAGCAGTGTTTAATAAACTGAAATGTCTCTGATATATTACCAAGTTACAGGAATGGAATTTTTACATAAACAAGGACTGTTATCATGTCTGCCATTCTTTAAAAAATGCTGTTGCTCCTTTTTCCTCTGAGAACACATCTAGACTTTCAGGTTATCCTTTTCTGGTCTCTTTTTAACTCCGTGGCTGACGTAATTTCTGAAGTGTGATGGCAAAGCTCAATCTCCAGCTAGAACCCTGCCAGACTAATTGATTGAAGTGTTTAAGCAGTTTCAGGACACAACTGGAGTTTTTTTAATTAATTACAAAGTTGGATTAAATATAGCTATATTTAATGAATTTTTCAGTTTGGAGAACAGTATGGGGGAGAGATGAAAGGCACTATTGCTTTTATAAAGCTGATGGAAATTTCCTGTTCATGTTGATCTTCTTTCTGCTGTTCTTTTATGAAATATTACTCTTCAACTATATTTGGTTGATTACTAGGTTCCTAAGTACACATGAGCATATCTAAATAATATGAATAATATCATAGCTGTTATTAATTGCCACCTACTCAAGTCGGAATTTGTGGGGAATTTACGACTAATGGGCCATGTACACCTGGGTCCATGAGCACCTATGTAGTAAAATGTCTTCAGAAGCAGAGATTCCTAAGCATTTCCCATTTTCTTCTTCCATTGTCTACTCCTAGCAACTCCTAACAGTCTGTGATATGGGTTCTGCAGGGCTGTCCCATAGCTGTCCTACATGTGACATTGTTAGAAAAGGACACCTGCTGATATCCAAGCCCATTTTAGCCTATGAGACAGTAAATAGAAGCTTTGTTCCTAAACCTGTTGAAACACAATCCAATGACTTCTTGTTATGCCCAGGTTGATGCAAGTTCCAAGACCAGAAGAATAGGGGAAGTGAGATGGAATTTTGGGGGAGCTGGGTTTGCCAGCAGAACATGTCATTGAATTAAGGTGGCACCTAACCTGAGCACATCCCATTGTCTCCTGTTGCTTCCTTTTTTCTTTTTCTTTCCAAAAAGTAGTAACATCAAATACCTTTTGTCTGTTAATTAATCAGTCCTTTCTATTGCACCTGAATTCCTAATGAACACTTAAGCTTTCATAGCAGGGAATGTCTTTAACACAACTTTAAGATATATCACTATGCTGCTCAAAAATGTTTAATTTGACTGTCTGGGTAAATTGAAATACTGGAGATTAATACAGCATTAAAAATACAATGAAATGTGCATTTCGCAGTCGGTTAAATACAGGCAACTTGGAATTCTTGACTTGGTACAATTAATCAGTTAGACATACTGCCTCTGTAATGCTCAGGTTATATCATTTCCCAGTAGGTTTTTTATGTAAAAAAATTATTGCTTTATAATTTAACACTAAGTGCTCCCTGTAGAAAAATTAGAGTGCCGTCTTGTAACGTAAACAACCTAGATTACTTTTGGGTAGGCTTAGTTCAGTCTTCCTTGTATTTCTGCCATTTTCATAAAATTGACTGTGAAGCATATGACGCTGAATCCCTTTTTTTAAAGTCAGTGGACAAAATTTTCCTAACAGTAATTTTTATTTTTTTTCTCAAGGAACTTCTATTTCTGTTCACTAGAACCTCTCCACACAAAGTCATTGCTGGAGATTTAGTGAGAAGGTTTTCTTTGATTTCTTCAGAAAGACAAAATGGTAACAGTGTTTTTCAAGCTACCAAATTAAAGTATGTAGATTTTAGTGAAAGAGACATATTTCCATTATCTGATTGTAGTTAAAAATAAGGGTAAAGTAGCCTTTCATAAAGACATACAACTGTATACAACCTGTTTGGCTGTTTTGTATTTAGCTATAATAAGAGAAACCATAAACCAAACTTTTGACTATCTCCTTGTTATTGATTTTATTGTATCTTTTTTCCACTCCCATTAATCTGTTCATATACACAATTTAGTAAATAGTCTACCTAGACACACTGTAAATAGAACTGCAAAGCGGATGAATGACCTCGTTTTTAATCCTCATTACAATTTAATTTATTTTATTGGAGATGATTTCTGACCTTGATTTTTTATTTTTTTTTTGGCCACATATTTAAAGCCTTCTGATCTGGGGAACATTTATAACATATATTTTGATTTATTAATTTATCATAGCGGCGAGAAAAAGATGTGAATACCTTGAACCGTTGGGTCAGTATAAAACTATGTTCCTGGAAATTAAATACTGTAATTAGAATTCCTTGGAGGCAATGTTTTCTTTTTAACTTGATGTTACAACTTCAAAGACTTTGTGACTTCAGCTGATAGTGGAGCAACTCCCTAAGGCGATCTCAGTTAGACAGCTCAGGGATGGCCATTCAGTAGGAGATAAGGTTGTCTGTGAAGTTAATGAGTAATTCTGCCATTTAAAAATGCACTGGGTTTTTATTCATCGATGAAAATTACAGTTTTGACATCTTAGTTAAAAGCTGAGTAGGAATAGGGAAATGTGGTGCTGGTAACATAAGAATGATCAGAGGTGATAATGTCATAGCACTAGCAAGTAAGAACTTTAAAATAAAGTGCTTTTCCTTCCAAAGGCTCACAGAGTAGAGAAACTCTTTAGATCATCCTATCCCCAATGCAGTTACTTCCCAAAGAACAATTAAATTAATGTTTAAGTTACTTAAACATTGGTGCATCTTTCACATCACTGGAGCAGCTTTCCACAAAAATAATTGCACATTATTTGATAGTTTCTTCCCCCTGCCCCCACACAATTTTTTCCCCCCACTTGCTTTGATTTTACTTGATTCTCTTGTTTTTATATAAATGAGTCCATTTGGAGAATGACCATATTCCAGAATACCACATCTGAGCTGCAAGAAGTTAAGTGTGTCAGCACGAGTGAGATGCTGTGCGTGGCCTGCAGCCCCTGCTGTGGGTCCAAAGCCGTGTTTGGTAGAGGCTGCTGGTGCTGAGGACAGTTTGGTTGGGGCTGCTGGTCCTGAGGACAGTTTGGTTGGGGCTGCCAGTGCAGAGGGCAGTGCTGGCATGTGAATTGCTGATAAACTTCCAAGTGCAGCCAGGCGTTTACTGGTGGCACGTCCACCCAGACTGGACCAGGGCTCAGGACTTGGACACGCAGTCAAACCCTAATCCTTGTTCTCTCCTGTTATGATTCTTTTGTTCAGATTCCCTTTCTCTGTGCTCCAGTGTATATTTTGGAAGTTGGTATGGTAAGAATAAGAGGCCAGAGATTGCTGGGATGTGATAGGAAGGAAAATGCTGGATGGAATAGGATAAAGAGGGCTTTTGGACTGCTGTGTCTCAGGCAGAGAGGAGCACCTGTCAGTGCTGCAGAGGCTGGCAAGAGGCATGGGAAGTTAACCTGGGAGAACAGGTTATCCTGAGCTGTTTGTTTCTGAGTGCTGCAGTTTGCATGGGCAAGGTCTCCTCTGAAGGAGCCTGCCCTTCCCTGCAAGGCTGGTGTTGCTTATCCTGGCTCCACATCCTTCTGACAACTGAATAGGGATGAGCTGCCTGCCTGCAGCTGCCAGCCTGTTGCCAGCCCACTAATAGCAGGAGTGGAGGGGGAGGGAAGGGTGTTGTAACCCCGTGGACCTCAGGGCAGACGTGTACCCAGCACGTAGCGCTGAGTCAGCCCAGCCCAGCTCCTCTCCGGCCTCGCAGCGTCTGGGGGGCTCCATGGCCAGTGTTTAATAATGTATGGGAGTCCTGAGCTGCAGCTTGAAGTTCAAAGCTCAGAGTGTCTAGTGATGTAAATAAGGCTACTGGACTTGTGCAGTCTAAGCAAACCCTCTCTTTTCTACCCTTGATACCCAGAGACAGTTTTCATGGTAGTTCCATTTCATGTTGCCTTGGTGAAGGAAAAAGATAGTATATCTGCATGCTTGTGCATAACATTTCCTGTATTTGTGTAGTCCTGGGGTTTTTTCCATCATCATACTGCTGATACTTTAACATTGTAATAACTCTTTAAATATACTCTTTAAATATATGTTAATTGCTGCTCTTAAATTCTCATCGGTTTGTTGAGATACTTTTGAGCTGTTGTATGGAGTGTTTTCTCTGTAACATACTTAACCCCTGCATATATAGTGAGATTATAATCTTTGTATCATGTCACAGAAAATGTTTTGCATGCATTTATTAGAAGTCTAGGTTAACTATGTTTTGTGCTAATGAAAAAGAAAATCTATACCTGCAACTGGTATTTAAAGGGGTAAAAATCCCTTGCTCTTTAATGGTAGCAAAATTATTCTTAGCTGTTCCACATAATGGTAGACTAGTAAGTTGAGATGCTATCTGAATGACACACTGATAAATCAGATGAGTAACATAAATTCCTATTTTGAAAATACCATAAATGAGTTTTTCTAATGAACTGGCATATTTTCTAGAGCATACATACTACTACTAGTACTGCTACAGTCAGAAGAGTGTTGTCATTCAGGAAAGGTAAATTACCCTGTTCATTTAGAAGAAAGAGACTGAAGTCTGTGTGCCTGCATCCTTTCTTTCCTTCTGACCCCTGAGAGCATGCATTGACTTCAAAATTCACAGAAATCAAATTAAGTGCTACTTATTTTTAGAGTGCCTTTCATCTCCCTACACATGTAGACCAGAAATGGATCTCCTGAATAACACAGGCCGTAGAATTTCACTCAGTAATTTCAACATCCAACCTGCAATTTGTGGTTTAGTTAGGGCATATCTTTAAGACAGACATACAGTCTTAATTAAAAGATTTAAAATGAAGGTGAATCTACTACATTCCTTGACTGTGGAGTGTTCTCTATTTTCTGGACTGAATATGTCCAATTACAGCTTTCAGCAGCTGAACTTTATCTTTCTGTTTGCCAGATCATACTTTTTTTTTGTTCTAGAAATACTTTTTCAATAATCCACTCGGCAATAGTGGTTTAGGTTTGACACGCTGCAAACATAATTAGGATGATGTTTAAAAAATTCAGGCAGTGTAGTACATAACTGTATTTCTTAAATTGTTAATAGCTTGTGGTGCAGTTTCAGTGTATTTCCTTTTATTTTCAATACATCATAAATATATAAAAAGAATCAAAATATATGGTTCCTATATATGTATGTTCACCAGAAAAAAACCCCAAACTATAAACATACAGTGTAAGCTCGATTTCAGTTTGAAACAAAAAGGTTCATCTTAGAACAAAAAAAGCTTTTATTTTACAGGCTTTGTCGTGTGCTATTTCTTAATCTTATTTCTTCTTGAACGTTCATATCATCTTACAAATCTGTTTTGACAGTATTTCCTACTGAGTTGCAGGTAAAGGGCAGGCGATACAAATGTAGGAAACACAGTTCAATAGAAGGAATTAGATTTAATATATAACAACTTTGACATACAGCATGACTGCTGTATCCTCCAAGATGCAGTGCCCATGCACAATTTCATTAGCCAATCACTTCAGTACTTGAAAATTATTTTTTATCAAGTATTATGTTCCTTCCACCTATCTTAGAAGTACTGATCAGATTTTTAAACTCATCTGGCTTGTCTTTTACTTGAAAATCTGATGAAAGATTGCAGGAATTTTCACGTCTATTGCAGTTATTTTAGAAAGGAAAAACATTTATTCTTTTAATTAAGATAAACTCGCAATAAAATCTCGTTAATGGCATTGCTCTGAGAAATACATCCACAGGCTGTCCTGGCAACAAGAGATGGAGATGGAGAAATATGTCTCCTGACACAAATTTCTAAAAGTAATCTTTTATTTTATGATTTTTTAAAGAAAACAGTAAGTTTCAGCTTTGCTTCCCATGTTCATAAGAAAAGTGTTGTATTTTTAAAATATACCATTAACCCCCCCTAGAAATTATTTAAAAATCTCCATTATCATTGCTCTGGCTATAGCACAATCTCTAAGGATTGCCATTTTAATGCTAATTCCAGAAGCAAATGGAGCCAGCTGACATGTGCAGTATCAAGAGAAGAAGGTCAGCGTAGCAGCAAGAGACACAGGGAACAGCAGGAGACTGCATTATTACTCATTACTGATATTACACTAGACCTGAGGGATTCCTGCTATGAGCAGGACATTGTTGTGCTTGATACTGCACAAATGCAGCAAGAGCAATCCATGGCCTGAGGGATCTCAGAATAGGAGCAAGGAAAGTGTTTATTTAAATTGTCCTTTTTCGTTTTCTTTTTTTTTTTTTTTTTCTTAATTTGCACCTGCAGAACCAAAACAAACTGGCATTTACTCAGAAAAATGCAAGGTCTTTTGCTGTCCCCTGTGCCTCTGGCTGCGACTCAGATATTTTAATTTGATGAGTGTCATTAGAGGAAGCATGGGACACTCAGTGGTTTATGGTACACATTTCTGCATGTACTCATGTAAGTACCCAGGCAGTAAAGAGCTTCTCAAACTCTATGGGATGCATGTGGCTGCATGCTCAGCCAAATGAAATTACTTAAAGTGGAAATTATTTTATATTGCATTGATTTTTTTTTTTCTTTTTTAGCCACCTCCACCCCCCCAATTGTCATTAGCCACAATTGTTGTTTTCACCTGGGGATTCATCATAATTCAGATCTGTCTGCTGTGCACACAAGGTCTGGCTTTCATAATGTTTAAGACTGGGAAGGATCAATAAACCATTTAGTCCCATTGGGACCTTGCATGTCACATCTGTTAAATTTCACCGAGTTACCTGCATGCTAACATTGGCAACTTTATATAAATAATTTTTTTTTTTTTTTTTTAGAGCAGCTGAAAACAGCAGAGAGTAGAGCATTAGCAATTTTGGAGGTCTAGGCAAAATGATTAGTTTGCTAAGATGATCTCAGCAGGTGTTCCATCGTGCATACTGAAAAGGGACATGATTTGTTTCCTCCCTCCCTTCCTGTCAGTCAGACCTATGGAATGCATCCCATCTGATTATACGTGGGGGGATCACCATGACTCCCCGTGGGCAAGCAGTGCACACAGGCCAGTATCTAGGAACAGTAATTCTTTGCTAGTTGGTGACCAATATGTAAAATTTTAAAGGAATTAAAATGTTTTCCTTTCGTTCCCTCTTTCCACCCCTCAGAAATGGAAAAAGAATATTAAAATGTGAAAAACGTTATCAGTTAGACCAGAATGTGTATGATCACTGTAACACAGTGATCTAGGCTTGCTGGGAGTCCAGTGGGATTTCCCTGCAGTCCTAAGTTCAGCCTGGAAAAATAGATTCCCTCTGAAGACCGAGGACTGCCTCTTTGTCTTGAGCTTGGGGAACCAAAACTGGTGAGTTGCCGTCTACCACTGTGCAAAGGTGTAGCCAGTTCTCCCTTGTATTTGCAGCTATTCTTTGTGTACAACCAGTGATTGTTGTATTGCTGCTGCTTTGTTTTGTTTTGTTGGGGTTTTTTTGCCCTTCTTTTTTGGTGACTGTATTACATTAGAAGCACATGTCATGGCAGTTGTCTGCAAGCTTTGCTAGACGGCTTGTTTTTCTTGATGTGGTTCTGGAAGCAGTGGAGCTATTTATTGGCTTAGAAGTTGGTCAAAGCCTGCGCTGCTGCTGAGGGGAACGGGCTGTTCTTGCTTCAACCACAACCAGACATTCCCATTTCTCCCCCTGTGCTGGCTCTTGCACTCGAGCTGTAGCTCAGTGAATCAAGTTTGCTTGTCCAACCAAACTCACCACGGAAAAAAAAAAATAAAAAAACAACCACGCTTTGTCTCAGTTTGAATCAGTCCAAGTCCCCGTGAGGAGCACTGCAGCTGCCTTCTGGGCACGAGTAGGGAAATTTGTAACCCCTTTTACAGCAGTGGTGTAATGTTAGATTAGTCTCACTTGCCTGTGTGACCAGATTGTCTCTGGGAGCATTTCTGTGCCAGGGTTAGTCGGGCTCTGGCCTGGAGCCAGGCTGCTGTGGCTGCGCTTCTTCCCCGTCCAACAGTAGTTTGTTTGGGGCTTTGCAGTCTAGATATTGTTTGAGTTGTGCTTCCAAAGTGTAGTTTTTTTTATTCTCTTATTACACGAGTTGTGTTTTAATCTCAAAGGTGTTGTTTTCTACTTGTCAGTATAAAATACTTATTGCTGAGTCGCAATTGTTTTACCTGGTAGGTTATACTGTAGCAGTAGCCAAGTTTCTTTAACTCTTTAATTATTTATGTACTTACTAATCTCTGTCATCTGCTTGCTTGCAGTAGAGATTTTATGTTTAGATCATTGTTTCAAAAAAAAAAAAACCCAACCAACAACAAACCCAACAAATCAAACCCACAACGTGAAACATTTGGAAACAGCAGCGTACTAAGAATAGGTCCCTGGGGACCTTAAGGCACTTCTGCTTATTCTTTGTGTGCCAAAAAGTCATAAAAGAGAAAATATATAATACAAGTATTTAATAAAATCAAGTTCAGCTATTAAATTGGAAATTAAAATCTAGGATATCAACACAGCAGAGACCACTAACACCATCACAAAAATATAACCGATTGGTTTGCTAGTCCTGCTGGTTGACATTATTGATATTTGTAGGCCCGAACTACTTATTATAGTGAATTTACTTTACTTGTTTATAGTTTCCAAAGTTTGAGTGTTTCACGTTTTACTGTGTAACAGTATTTTCTTGGCTTTTCTTCTTCCTATTTTTTGGGGGATATTTTTAATAGTAAATATCTTGCAATATTTTAAATTACTTTTAGATATACAAGTAGATAAAAAAATTAGAAATTAAGCTGGAAGATTTAAAAATCTTTGTGCAGTAGCATGTCTAAAACAACTAACAAAGAATCACTACATTTTGTCTCTGTGGCCTCCATCTTTTTCTTAAAGAATATAGTTGACTTCTCAGAAGATCAAATCTTCTATTATGTGTATTGCACTCTACATTTTTTCTAATTACCAATATATATCTAAATTGGAACTCAGTATCTCTAAATATGAATTAATTATTGCAAAAAACCGCTTACTTCCACTGTTGCTGTAAAGAGAGCAGTTTGGATAAGTATACCAGAAAATGCTGCTTATTAGAGATAATTTGAAATTGAGTGCAATTTCACTCCAAGCCACAAAAGAGTATAAGCTTGATCTTGAGCTTTACAGCATCAAACAGAGTTGAAGTTGTTTCATCGTTTTGGTCATAAAATCTGAAGGAAACAGGTCTTCAAATAAACCCATTATAACTGAGAAGGTCTGCTGCTTCCATTCAGGTGATGCAGTTCCTAGAAAATTTAATTTAGCAGCAGCAAATTCTTTAATAATTTCCAGCTGACTGACTTTATCAATGTAAATAGAAAATATGTTCCAGTTTTGTCCGTTTCCTGCAAAATAATCTTACTGGCTTAAAGCCAAGTCAAAACACTCAGAATAGCTTTTTGGCACGTGTCAAGCTTTATAGAGTGGCTCTGGGATTCCTGGTACCAGACTCATGAATAAGAGATGTGGGAGGAAGTTTTGGGTTGCTGGTAGCAAAATCTAAGCAAAAGCAAGACAACAGGGTGAGATAATTTGTGTAGGCAAAGCCCAATACTTTAAAAAGGAAGCAATGATCAGCGTACCTGGTGAAAGTGGTTTTGGCACAGCTGAGGTGAGGTACTTGCAGGCTTATTATATTATAAGTCTTAGGCCATATTCTTAGCCTGAGCAAACAGAGGGAGCTTTACTGATTTCAGTTAAGCTGTCCATATTTACATAAGGTGAAGTTCCAGCTTTCTAGGTCAAGTTAAATAGGAGGTCATTGCCTCTGTCCATACCTATTAGGCAACATACATTTGTGAGTCTCTGAGACAATGCACAAAGATGTATTGATAAGATGCCAGGTAACTAGAGAGACAAAATAGCGTCTGTTAAACAAATCTGCCTCAATTTGTCATGGCTGAATAAGCTAAAAACTCTGGATGAAATTTTAGTTGGGTTTGTATGATCAACCCTGTGAAAAACTCTGTTCAGTCTTATCCCAAATAGAGTGCTTAATTGAATCCTTGATTGACAACGGATCATTTTTGCAGTCAACACTTTATTATCTAGTTTAGCTCTAGATTAGGATAGTACATAGCTTACAGAAGGAGGAATTAAAATGGAACAGTGGGTACTCTCCAGACTTTATGATTCTTTATGAATGCTGAGGTCTCTTCTCTAAACCAGAAGAGTTAGAAGACTCATCTGAGCCTTCAACTCAGCTGGTTGTCCTGCCTTCCCTATTCTTCAGCAGTTTGTGTGACTGTGGACTCTGGCTCACCTGTGCTTCAGATCTCTGCAGAAAACATATAAAAGTGTTTTCCTAGCCATAATATTATTTTGAAGCCTCCAAGAACTATAATAGGCAAGATCAGAGCAATACAATTGTCCTATCACAAATGGTGAGATTTGCATCCCCTGGATGAATATTGTGAAGATTTTTGCTGGCTCTAAACTACGTTCTCAGGCATCAGTCTTCTGGGAAACTCTTTCTCTGAGGACTGAATAGCGCTCCTAGAATATGTCCTTTCCTTTTTGTTCCCTTTTGTACACTGTGTGATGAGTATTTCCTTCCTATTTGTTCACCGTGAGATTAATTCCATTGCATAGACTTACTAAGATTTACCTGGAACTTTGGCACTTTAATTTCTTTGAGGGGATTGGAAATGTGAGTATCTGATTAAACATTGCAACAAAAGGTGCTTGGTCTTTTCAAATATCCCTTTACTTCTTTTAATAGGAAATGGAGAATTGTGGCATATTCCATTACAGCCTTCTAATAGAATTTTGTACAAATTCTGTGCCTTTTAATAACTGTCTTCAAGGTTATTGATACTAGCACTTCAAAAGTTTCTTTCTTCCTCATCCTTAGGATCAGATCTAAGGACAATAACCTGTTTACAGTATGTCACATTCATTGTCTTAATTCTTTCTCTCATTAGAGTCGTATTTCTTAGCTAGCACTGACCTCAGGACTACTTTTCAGTCCAAGACAGCTTCCAGAGTGCCACTTTTTTTTTTTTTCTTCTTTCTTTTTAAACATTTTTTTGGCATTGGAGAACGTAGTTTTCTTTTTAGTCTTTCTCAATATGCAGTTCAGCACTGGGAAAACTTCTCTTTCTTTCTTTGATTCTTAAGTTATCATTGAGTGTTCCGACAGCTCTCTCCTAATGTGAACCTTTCTTACCTCCAGCTCAGAGGAAAATTGAACCATTTGTTTTTGCTGTTCCCAAACTACAACTACATAAAAAAAGTTAACTGGGCAAATAGTTACCAATACATGAAAAGGAGCTATGGTTATACTTTAGCATCATATACCTGATTTTACAACTCCATGCTAAAGCAATTGTTTGCCATCATAGAGCACTGAATTTTTGAGCCACTGGAAATCCAGTCTGTATGCACAGCAGTGATTAATTTGTGTGTCCTGTTAGGAAACTGTGGTATGTAGTTCTCAGTGATGAGTTATCTTAAAATGTTTTCAGCTGGATTCTTGTTTTACTTGATGTCCCCTTGGGGCAGAATGAGCGAGGCTGAATCTTTCTGTTACATAATGTGCTGCAGTTTTGAAACCACTTACTTACATCCCATGAAGGAATTCTTTGATTTGAACAGATTTGAGCCAGGGCACCTGGTTAGGTGTAAAACCCAGAAGAGTTTAGCTGATTACCAACCAATATGTAGTTCTACACATTTAAGACACAAACTGTGGGGTCTTCTTGCTAGTGACTCAGTGAGGTGCTACATATTTTCAAGGCTGAAGAGCCATATTTATCATGATTTTCCTAAGCTGTGACTTGCTTTCATGGGTATTGATGCTGCTGAAGCAAATCTGTTCCTACCACCTGTGTCCTTAGAAGGATGTAGTGTTGCAGAAGGAAGGATGTCTTAGCTAAACGCCCAGTTTTAAATAAATATCTATTTTGCATAGGTAAACCTTCTCCCCTTCCCCCCATATCATTTCTATGGTGGTTGTTACTGTAAATTGTTCTTAGTTTTTAAAGTTTGCCTTTTAGGGATTAATCAAAGCATAACACTTGAGCCCAGTTTACATAGAGCAAATATACACAGCATTTTTAAATGCCTCTGTCCCTTTCAGCATAACCTCTGTGTTTATAAACACATCTGAATCAAGACTGCTGTCCATTTCAGTAACCAATTTTGAGCTTAATGTATATATTTTAATACTGAACACCTGGTTCTTTTGGAGCAGAATCCTAAAATGTACACAATCCAGCGGAACAGACAATTTTCCTGGTTTTTTTTTGTTTGGTTGGGTTTTTTTAAATGTTTTTTATCCTGAGGTCTGCTAGTTACGCTATTTTCACTTTGTAGTGTTCCCTACCTGTTGTGGAATGTAGATCTAAAGAACTTCAAATTTCTACTATTGACTGACCAGAATCTGCAGCTGGCAGCAGGTCTCTGTGGGTATCCGTGAAGTCCACAGAAGTGGGCTTTGAGTGCCCATGCAGGTGTTTTTCCCAGCTCTCTTTGGGAGTGGAGACCCCAATCATTCCTATGAGCACAGCTCAACTTATATGTCTCAGTTGGGTTGTTGTATGTGCTGTTGCTCAATAACCAAATAAAGTGTTAAAAGGTTTTTAGAAGGTTTCTCTTCCTAGCATTGGCTGGACGGCAGGTCCAGAGGAGGTTTTGGTTTTCTTGCGTCTCTTAGGTAGTGGTTGCTACTTTGTTCTATTTTTATGTGTAGTTTCTAGAGGTGTATGATGTGTCTTTGGAGTGTTTCACTCGTTGGGATCAAGAGACGTGGCTGATCAAGGGAGGTTGTTCTTCACAGGCAGGGATGTTCTTAGATGAGTTAAACAGATGTGTAAGACTTGCCTGTTCAGCCTGTATCGAACTCTGCCAGGGGCTGGGGACTTGCTCTCTGCAGTGTGTGAAAGACAGCTATTTCTTCTCATCAAATGATTTTCTGTTCTTTTACTTTTACAGGGACTGTGTACCTGTGACTCCCGTAGTCACACCGAGGTTACGATTGGCACTGTGTTGTCCACAGAACAAACCATTCAACAGCCACAGCCAGTGAGAAAAGAAAACCCGCTTCCTTGTTTTTCCCCTCAGTGCATGAGTTAATGGTGTCCCCTGATTTGTACAGTCTGTCACATCTTCTGTTAGTGAGCTCGTCAGGGTAGGAAGTGTCAGGATCGTGACACAGCTCCTTCGGACCTGCATCCATTCAGCTGTCAGGAGTCTGACACAGACTTGTAGTCGTAGATGGTTTGAACCAATTAACAAATGGATCTTCAGTTTGGAGAGCAAAGAGTCAAATATAATCCCTTTAATAAACATAATTTTTTTTCTTTCATTAATAGGAGTTACCTTTGCATTAACTGTAATTGTAATTTTCCATTTCCAGGTACAAAATCACCCAAGTCTTTAAGAAGTGCTTGAGTGCTTGATTATTACAGCTTTCAAAAGAAGTTCTTTATTAAAATCCATTGCCCTTTTTTTTTTTTTCCCCTTTTGTGTCTGTGTTTTTCAGACATCTTGTCAAGGCTTGCTGTTTCTTATGAGAATTGATGCTTAATGTGGAATCATAGACATAACATCTGACCTGAAAAAGAAAAAAAAAAAAGTTCTAACAAAGGGTTGAATCTTCTGTATTGAAGACATCGAAGTGAAAAGTAGCCTGATTAAAGACAGCAGTATTGAGGTTTTGCCATTAGACTAGAAAGGCTGAATTGTTACAGAAAGCCATGGAGAGGGGGACTCTGGAATTTGCGGTGAAAGGAAATTGAAAAGAAACAGAACATTTGGATTCATGTTTCATGAAATAATGTGTGTGACAGAATAGGAAGGCAGTCTGAGGGAAAATTGACATAATTTTTTCCTGCAACTGGGAAAGGCCAGATAAATATGTCAGTGTTAACAACTGAACTATTGTATATGTAGAGGAAAAGATTCAGAACAATTTGTAAATATTAATTTGCGTTGGCCTTAGAAGAATATTTTATAATACACAAAAATGTGCTTTTTCTCTGTAGAACTTTTATGAGCCCATACTAATTACAAACCTTTCTTTGGTTTTCTTAATTTTATAGGACAAATTCATTATTCAGCTTTGCTTATCTTAATTATGAAGCTATAAAGTTAAATATTTCCCACTGTATTTTGTTACAAGCACAAGAAAAATAGAGAAATGCTATGGTATTAAGTTTTTCAGATAGAAGAGACCGTTAGGGAAAGAAAAAAGTTATTATTAGTATCTTGAGTCTTAACTAAAAAGATAAAAAACCAAAACCAACAAAGACAGAATTGTATATATTTTTTTTTTTAACAAAAGAACAAAGCACATTGCTAATGTTGATGTACACAGAGTAATGGAGACTATGGGTTACCAAAGGAAGAAGGAGCGAAATCATACTTTATTAATTGAAATAAGCTCTGCAAGTAAGTAATTGGAATACAAAATCATTGTAAATAAATGTGCATAGAAAAAAATAGAATAAAAGAAAAAAAAGTAATTGATTCCATTTTAGCAGAAAGCAAAAGTTGGGAAGTGGTCACCCAACAGATGAAACTTTTTTACAGAAAGTAGCCAAATCCTACAACCCAAATGTTCGCAGTAGCAGCATCAGGATTTCAAATTCTGTATTTCAGTAGAACAAATACAAATTTGTCATCATTTCAACCACTCTGTCGTTGCGACACAGAGTAACACTAATGTTTCATAATTATTTTGGTGGTAATTATCTGAACTACTTCTCCTCTTTGTTGTGGTTATTGAACTGCTTTGTTTTGTGTGGTGTTTCCAGTAATTTATGAGAGAAATTAGGCACTTTATTGGTAGGCTTCTGTTCATGGCTTTTATTAGCAGGCTGTTTCAGAGGATTTCTCAAGCATGATGCTGACTGTAGGAACGTTCACATCAGCAGGAGGCTTCACATGTTGAAGTTGCACACGTTTTAGATGTCTAGAAATTAGATTTATATAAGAAGAGGAAGAGTTAATGTATTTGTATACTTGACTGTTCTTTAACTTAATCCTTTCACACAGGTGAGGATTGTTTTGACTCTTCTCTAGACCATATGGCATCATGTTTTTCTTTTCAGCTACTTATTTTCATCTCTGATTAAAGAAAATGCCTGTATTCAGATAAAATAGGAAGCATAGAGTTGAGGAATTGCCTTAAAATAAACATGTGAAGGTACTGGAGAAGGGTTTCTTGTTTTCCTGTTTTCCCTGGCAGTCACTAGGGACTCCCATGGACAGAGGGAAGAGCCTGGTTCTCTTCCCTGAAGTTAGAGTCCATGAACCTTCTTGCTCCAAAATTATCTTCTGTGGCTTCTGCTGCTGTTTGCTCCAAGAAATCCTGTAGATAAGCACTGTAAATATTGAGCCACCACCCTTGCAGATGGTGTGGTGCTATTGTATAACTTGCACAACATAACATTATGTTGTTAGTTTTATATGGTTGGCCTTGGTGGCTGTAAAGCACAAGGATAAAGCTGCTTGCCCATACACTTGTTTTATTTTCGGCTCTGAAGTCCATTCCTGTGTGACACTTTCCTACTACTGTTTAGGAGAGTGGAGATTTAAATAGTGCTGCAGAGAGAGACAGAGGGGAGAAACAAAGGCGCAGAAAATTGGAGTACCAGCAGCATTGTATTGCAGAAGGTTTTTAAAATGTTATCATTTGTCAAGTAAATTGCATTGCTTACGTGATTAGCAACCTTGCTCTGAGGGCACGATGGAGGCAATGCTGCTGTTCTTCATGGGAGAATTTGTAGATACCAAAAAAACCCACCTTTCCAGTACATCCTTGTCTGTAAAGAGGCAATGTCTTTTCTTGAGAAGGGAACAGAAAGGCTTCTATAATTTTTGAAGAACTTTGGGAGCCCTTTATAGAACATTAACAAATGTCTGATGGCTGCTGTGTTCTTATAAACAAGACTTCTTTTTTTTTTCTTGTTGTTCTTGTGCTTTAGTCTATAAACTGTTGATATTTCCAAGCTCCCAGCCCAACTAATGCTCAAGAGGATACATGTTTCTGCAGTCTCCAAAGAGCTAGATGTCACCAGTTACATCCAGGAATTTCCTTTTAAAAGTCTGTTAAATTTACCAGGAATGTTTCTTGAACAACCTTAAGGAAGGCTGTGTTGGACTGGGTTGTTTGGTGGGGTTTTTTTATGCCATGTATTAATTTGATTACCTGACCTTTCAAACCAGCTGAAAACACAGTTAACGATGTAAGTATTAGCAGCACACAGATTTTTTCTCTCAGATTGAAGATGTCATCATAGATAGGATTCACAGTTTTAAGTCACCAAATTGTAGAAGAATTATAAATATGTTATAAATGGCCATCGAAGAGCTCGACATATTGACATGAAAAGTATCTGAAAACCTTGGGAATTTTGTCTGTTCCTTTCTTTCCTTCCTTTTAAGAGAACAGAGTGTAAACTCATTTAAGAAGAACAGCCAAAACCAGTTCTCAGATTGCCTTTAAATGTAGCATTGCCATTGACTCAGCTTGCCAGACCACCCAGCAATCAGATCAATTCTGGGCTATCCTTTCACATAAAACAGTCTCCGAGTTCAGTGTTCCACCTGGAAATGCTGTATTTTTGTCATTGGGATGACTAGCAAAAATTTTCATCTCAGCTAAAACATGTTTGAACTGGAGGGTCTGTTCAGTGCAGTCAGGTGTTCTCATCTGGAAAGCTCTGGCTGAGTCGAGGATCTGCACAGTGGCGTGGTGAGAACACGCAGGGAAGGAAAGCCTCGTTGCTTTTCAGAGGATTTCATATCCTCCTGTTCACTTGGTACTTACCAGTAAATGCTCTTTATGCAAGAGACTGAAAATACATTAATTTGACTACAGATTAAATTAACCTCTTCTGGATGTTTTCAAGGGGTTGCATATTAAGTCAGCATTTGCAGTGTTTTTATTTCTATTTGATTTTCATTTGTATGGTTCTTTGTTTTTTTTTAATGTCTTGGTTATGAATGGAGCATTGTTTTGAAAGCCTGAATGTTGAACTTATTTAATAATATGTCAGAAAAATAGACATAAAGGACATGAAAGGTGTAGAATCTCTGCCCCATGTATGTAACAGTTAACAAATGCAATGACAAGAAAACAAAAGCCTGAATAAATGCAGCTTTATAGAGAATTTTTCCTTCATACCTCAACCATTACATCCGTATTTTTATTGAAAATACAAGTGAAGATTTTTTTTCTTGGGGGACTTCATTCAGATGGCACTTTGTAGTTGTTGCTTGCAACCACAAAATATATTAGCATTTTAACTGAATTCTTTTGCTTTAGTTGCTTATTCTGTATCCATCATAGGTGCCAGCAGATCTCCTGTGAATCATGACTAAACAAAACAGTTATATGTATAGATTGACAGGAAATTTTGACCCAGTAGTAACTGTCTTCTATAAAGTTAGTTGTCAAATTTTTAAAATTTCAACTAGCTAAGTTTGTTTGTTTATTATTACTATCTTGTTCTGGTGTGCTTAGACTATTTATATATTTATTTATTTACTCAGAGCTAAGAAAACCTGTCTTTCACTCATACTGTGATATTATGTCACCTTTTTTATTGTTGGGCTAATCTTCATTATCTCTCACATCATCCTTCTTTCTTGAAGTTTGAAATGTTTATTCCCATATCTTCTCCTAATCCTTATCTTGGCCCCAGCACTTAGCTTTGTGTAGTCTCCATTTCTCAGCTTTCCACCCACAGAAGAAGGCTTCCCTTGCAGAATTAAACCAAGTGACAGGCAGTTGGAAAAGCAGAGTACGTAACAGCAGACACTCCTCAGTTGTAGAAACTCCTAGAATAATTTATTTAAGAAAAAAGCATTAATTCTGGGGACAATAAAATTGTGCTGCCTCATTGCATAAAATTTCTGTAAGTGACAGTTTACTGTGCCTAATGCCCTGAGTTCCTGCAGCCAAGAGCAAGGAATCAAATTAGGAAAACACTGTTTATGTTTTATAGATGTTCAAAGTTGAGTTCTTTTGCTCTGGTTAGTGTTAGAAGAGACAGCTTCGTTGTTGTGCAGTAGCTTGATACTGTATTTCATTATCTCCTTTTAAAATGATACTCTTTAAAATGATTTCAGGAATGAAAGGAAAAAAATTTAACAGAAAAAAAAAAGAGAACTGAAGGAGAAGGAAGGTCTTGGACATTGCTGATTCTTTGCAGGAAGAGATTTTGTGAGGGAAGCTTTGACTGTGCTATGTGAATACAGTGTTGATTAGGAAGAAATAGATGGCAGTGTATTGGATGTGGACAGGCTGAAAAAAATTGTCCCAAGCCAGTTTATAGCCTCAGCCACATCTGTTGCTGCTTTTTTATTGGAAATTTTCACATGAAAACCTGGTTTGCAAGCTGGAGTTTGGAATAGCTTTTCTTTACGTTGGACCCTGACTTCCCTGCAAAAAGCAATTAAAACCATATGTATCACTTTTTTTGGATGCAAACTTCCCTTTGTCCCACACAGACCTGGGAGCGTTACGGGTAACATAAGAGCTGAACTATTAAAGTAGTAACAAAATAAAGTAACTTTTCCAATGCATTTTGCAGAATAATTTTTTCACCAGATGCATTTGCTTACATAGAGCTTTTTCCTTGCCTTTTGTTTTTTGGGGGGGGAGGGTGTGGGGGGTGTCTTTCAGCTATTTAGAAATGTTGGTACCCCACGCTTCTTCTTTGGCATTGCTAGGAGCAGTTATTGACCATAATTGGTTTTCATGTTTGTTTTTTTGTTTTTTAAAATGCCAATCCTAAAATACAGGTTTGGTTATTTAACACCTACTGGGCGATTAGGCAAATGCAAACTGATTTGTGTGGCTACAAAAACCACACGAGTGGAAGCCAATCATATTGATTGCTTCAGCCAATTATGCTTGTACAACACATGGTTATCCCATTTTATTCACTAACATGCAGTAAAGCAAGCTGGCAGCTAAGCAGTTGTTATATGATGAAAGCCTCTTTACTTACCACTCTGATATCACTGCTGTGAAGGACAAGTCTTGTAACATATTTTAACAATCTTTTCAAGAATACAACTCGAAGTTACTGGGACAAGGAAACGAAAAAAATGTTGGCACAATTAGCGTTGGGTTGAGAAGTAGCAGTTCCTGGCCAGCTGAAATGTTTTAGATTAACTTTTGGATTCAGCAATATATTTTGAAAGGAAAACTGTTGACAAGGCTGCAAGTACAGTGAAGGGATGCGGTGCGACAGGCTCGAGCTGGAATGGAAGTTCTGGTTGTCCCTGAGATTTCTCTTAGCTTTGAAGCTCATGTGGCTTTAATGCCTCCAAAACTAAAACCAGTCTATAGTATCAGCAGTGGCCACGTGAAGAGCCAGGGGCTTGCTTAGCAATATATGGGTTTTGCCTCATTTCAGTGGGGATGCAAAACTAGGCCTTTGCTAAACAAAATTGCGAAGGAATTCAGTCAGAATGCCCACAGTCATGGGGATTAATTCCTTTGTCTGTTGTCATTTAGGCTCCCTTTCCTCTTCCGCTGTAGGAGTCACCATTTTATAAATCATTTAGTGACCATAAAATTATTTATAAATCATTTTCGGCTCATTTGAGATACAGTATTAGGAAGGAGAACCCTCCTCCAGAAGGTCAAGCTTGTTGTTTATTGCCGGTGAAAAGGTTTTCCTTCTTTTCCCCTCCTTTAACTTCTAATAACATCCTTCTTTTCCGTGCCACCGACTAGCTTTGTTTCCCTCTGAAATGACCAGCAAGAATACTGCTAAAATTTATGTGGCCTTAACCTCTTCTCTGTGAAAATGGCCAGCAAAGCTAATATCCTTAGGCCCTTTCTGCATGCTCTATCCTGGGTAAAATAGTGTGTTTTAATAATGCTTGCCAAAACATAGGTAGGAGAGGGAGCGGAATCGGAAGGTCTTAATTTGGAAATAGCATCTCTGGAAAAGCGGATGTTGAGAATTGTTTAAATTGTGAAATCCGTATTTTATGCAGGGCTGCAAATACCTCTGGTGGGATGGGGGGAGAAGAAAGAAAAAAAGCAAAGCCCAGCTTAATATTCTCTTTTTGACGTATTTTCTTCATGCTTTGTGTACGTGGAATATATTAGGTCTCCTTGCCCATCACTTTTCCATTATGAAATCTCAGTTCATTAAGTCTTATCTGCAGCCTTTGAATAGAAATGCAGTCTTCCTTTTTTTTAGCAGCAGGGCAGGTTACTCTTTATCAGCTCTTAGACCTTGCAGATGTTTCCCTTGTAGCCATGTATAAACTGGCTGATATGGCATGAATCTCCATATGACAAATAACCTTCAAATGCCAGAATCCTATTTTGGATTCCACTTCTCGTCCTAATCTCATACACATCTTCCTGTGATACGACAATTCAGGGTTACAGAAAAGATTGACTAATTAAAAAAATATTTTATTCGGTAAAAGGTGCAGCATTTTAATAAGACATGAAAGTTAGATTGATAGGATATGAACTGTTGCATTGTAATGCTCAAAAAAGGAAAAAGCTGTGTAAGGAACTGTAAAGGAAGATTGTTGGGTTCTTCATGATGGAACTAGTATTTTCAATGTTTGAAAACATGAAATAGCAAGTTGAACTGATAACATGTGCCAGTGCCACCTGTGCTCCACATTAAAAAGAATGGGCTCCTTACGTTTGATATGTGCCACATTCCTTGTTATTTCAGTGGCTTTGTGACTGTTGCTAAATTCCAAAGCTAGCAGACATTTGATGGCACAAGAAAGTGATAGGATGCTTTTTTATATGAATTGTGTGGAAGAGCTGCCTGTAAGAATCTGATCATGCTTTAGAGGTCTTTCTGTAACAGCAGCAAGAAAAAATTATTTTATGTAAAAATTCCTGGATTTATAAGTCAGGTAGCCTGTCTTTACAACAACTGATTTTATTTTCTGGCTCCCATTAAGGTATTTTTCCTCTAAGTTCTGTATCCTCATTACCAGCATAGGCTTCCTTACATTCTTGAAGGTTGAGCAGATGGAAATCAGAAGAATGAATCAAGGATTAGACTATTGGGCCCATTAGGATCCCAGGTCAGATCTGTGTCAGTATTCCATAACCACGTTGACTTTTGGGGTTAAAATAAAGAACGAGAGAAAGTGTGCATGTGCAGGTGAGCAATTCTTTTTGGTAGATGAAATCTAAAGCAAGCTGTGCCATATTTTCTTATCAAACTGCAACCGTTTTCTCAGCTGTTGGCTCTGCCATCTAAGTAGGCACCTACATCTGCAAACTCTCTGGAAAGGTGAAGAAAATCTATCCGTGTTGGAACACTACTTGAGAGAAGGAACAAGCCTCGGAGGAATCCTGAGCTCCAGAAAAAAAGGCAGCAAAGCTGCTGCTGACCTCTACAACTCATTTTAAAGCTTGGCCCTGTGCAAGATGCTAAGCAGAGTGCTGCTCGTTAAAATAAGAGGAAGATGAAGGCAGCTGCTGTGCTGAGACTTGCACTACAGGTTGACTCATTGCTGGAAAGGAACTGCAGAAAAGTGGTGCCAGAAATCAGCTCGGAAACCAGAGGAGCATGTGAAAGGCAGGAGTTGTGAGAATGCTTATGAGTGTAGGGGTTTGGGGACTTTATCCAAGAAGCACAGCAAAGAACTTGAGAGAACTGCAGAAGGCAGGTTAGCCCAGAAATGTCTTGAGCTGTCCATAGGAAAAAGCATCGGGAATCACAAGTATTGGAAAGGCTTCTAGGGGAGGGAAAAAGATTTTGCCAGAAGCCAGAAAGATGATTTTTTTTTTTAAATTATTTTATTTTTTAAATTTTTCTTTATAGTGAACTAAGCAGCCAAGCGCTGGCAAGCTTTTCTAGAGTGTGCCAGGTCCTGAGGCAAATGAAAAAAAAAAAAATCAGTTGTGTTCACTTTACTTTGAGGTTTCACTGACAAAACAGAACTTTTTTAGGTTTTGGGTTAGTTTTGCTGTTTTAAACTGGCAAAAGAGTGCAGTCATTATTTCTTCTTCAGATAGGGGCTGAAGTAACATTTGGATGCCAAAAAACATTTGTGTGTGTGTCTTACTGTAGAGAAATGCCTAGTATGACAATTCCTAACAGTTTTTATGCATCAGTATACAAGAATGAAACCAAAACGATCGGAGGCAGCTTTTTTCCTCTTCTTTCAGATAAACTGTAGCAAGTATTGCTAAACTTTTCAGAGGGATAGACAGCTGTAGATCAGTTTGTGTGCTGCAGTGGAGGTGGAGTTTTGTTGCTCTGACAGCAGTCTTAAAACTAAAAACCACACCCAGAACGCAGCTGGGAGGACAAAAGCCACCAGCTAATATTTATGTGTTTCAAGGTGAGGGGGATACCTTTCTTAGAAATAACGTGCTTGATGACTATCAGGTCACCTTGATCTTATTTTACAGCAAGATCATAGACACGAGGAAGTATCGCAAAGTAAAAGAATAGGCTTGTGCTAACAAAATTAGAATCTATATTGCAAGAAAAAAGGCAGGAAGATGTAATTAGAGCACAGTTTTAATCCCAAACACTAAGCAGGGTTGGGTACTAGTAATCTTTCTCAACAGGGAGCACTGATAATGTCTCCCAGGCACACACACAACTTCACAGATCAACCTCCTTCTATGATTACTGGCTTCTAATTATATTCCTGATATATCAGATAAACTCTGGCAGCAAACGAGCCTTCGGAATTAGTCTGGGAACTCTACTTGTGTCTCTGCAAATTTGGTTACATCACTAATTATGAGTTGAAAATGCAATTGAAATGTTAGTAGAGTGATCCTAGATGGAGCTAATTTTGATGTCTGCATTTCATATCTTCATTTTCTCATTTCAATTTGCCTCTACCTCCCCTTCCTAAGTAAAGGGAACAGTGAGTCCACACCTTGGATGTCACATGTATTTTGCCAGGCAAAGCTCTTACTGCATTGTCATCTCTGCTGAAGTAATTCAAATCTCATCTATTGTAAGAAATGTTTACTGTTCGGATTCTTAATAATAATCCAGTTGTGCCCCCAGCGTTTGAGAAAGTACAAGTATGACTTCTTTTTCACTGTGGTATTTTAGGGTATCTGTGCTTTACTGTAAATTCTTATAGTCTTTATTTTCAGGTTATAGGCCACTACACTCAGTAGTAGATGCATTTTGCTCTTCTTCTCTTTTAACTTTTACCCAGATCACCCTTGCAGTGGTGATTTGAGTTTTATTTGAGTCTCACCCCGTACATAAAGGAGACTAACTGTCAGGTTTTAGAAAGAAGCCTATAAGCTGTTAAAATTTTGATTGTTGGTTTTAAAAAAAATTATCATTATTTCTAGATCCGCTATTTCAGTTGGGAAAGGGGGGTTAGGTATTTTAGTCAGCAGGAGATTGGCCACACAGGTAAAAGTAGCAGCCCGAACTCTCTCATCTCCTATGAAACTGGTCAGTGCTGCTTTTATCCTAGATTAAATGAACCCTTTTTTATTTCTGGAAGTGGTATAAATCCAGCCACTAATGTTTCTTTAGCTGAAACATTTGAACTAGGGAAGTTCAGTACAGGAAGCTTTCTTTGAGGAATCCTTTAAAAGGAAACGTAGCTCCTGTGATGTGCTGGAAACTAATATTGTCAAGCTATGCATGAACTACCATTTGGCATAAACTCTTGAACATAAGATGTCTTGAGGGGGCTGGTTAATTAGAGCACTGGTTTTGGTTTCCTCTTGAGCTTTCTGAAGCAGGTGAGAGAACTGAGGGGTGGGTACACTGTGGACTTCTCTGGATTAAATGTCTCTTGTGTAGTGGGAGAAAGAACCATGGGGTTGGATTCTGTTACCCCTCAGGATCCCTCACAGTTACATGTTTTTGTGTTACCAGGATGACACATGACACAGTGTAAGTTCCAGATGGCTTTTGAAGATGGATATAACAAAGTGTTTGCTAAGTGGCTCTCGTAAGAGAGCCCAAACTCCGTTCCATTGTCAGAAGCAGTGAAAAGCTCATCTCTCCAGTTAAAACCATAGGGCTTTGTGGTGATACTTGTTTCTGAATGTCTCCGGGTTCTAAGTCATTTTGTTACAAAGATTTTCATATATATTTTGTCATTGATAGATTTTGGAGTAGTCCAAGTACAGTCATTGCATGAGAAGATCTGAAAACATAATTTATATAAATGCAGTCAGAGAAAGGGGAAGTATGAGCACACCCAGATAAATTATATCAGTATACTCAGAGACAGAAATCCTGACTGTAGATTTAGAAGTCAGAGATAAAGCTTCTGTTGACTTCAGTTGGTAAGAATTCGACCCAGAGAAAATAAGAAACATGCCTTACATGAACTGATGTCAAGATGTATGTCCTCTGCCCCACAGAGAGAGGATATTTAAAATATTTATGTAAATATTTCAAAGAATTGCCAGTTGAGCTTTGTTATAGCAACCTGCACGTGTGTTGACCTTATGTTTGTTTGTTTCGTGGAAGACTCATGCAGCTGCTTTTCATAACTTTGTTCACATCTGCTGTTGCTAAATCGTTTCTAGCCTGGTTTCCGAAGGAAATGAGTTTTATGTGACTACACTGTGTGTGCGTGCACATGTGCATCCACATGCATGTGAGGGTTTCCCACAGTGACAGATTTTTTAACTCTGTGGCCAATTTCAGCCTAATCTGAAGGGGTGAGGCAGGGCCCAGTTTCTCAAACATCCCTTTCCTACAAGTTTTAGGTACTGCAGTACCTGATTATGAAATACAAATCTGCAAGGAATCAGGCTTCATTAATTTCACTGTTCACAAAACTGTGTTTTCTAGTGAATTGTCATTTTATTAAAAAAAAAATCCAAGCAAGCAAACAAAAAAACTGGTAACTAGGCTGTTTTATAGGAGAGGAAATTCTAGATTTAGGAGAGGAAGAAAGCATGAAGCGTTGGTGGTAGCTTTTATTGGCAAGAGCTTCTGCTGGTATTGGGTGTGAAAGCCATAAGTTACTTCTGCAGTTCATCCTATGGAAAGGTGAATAAAATCGTTGTGTTACATCAAAACACCATAGACTTGCTGTGAACCACAGAACTTGCATGGCAGAAAAGCCCAGCTTCAAAAAACTCCCATGAATTACTTCTCAGTTGCACTGATGCTCTTTCTTATTTCCTTCCTCCTGTAGAACAAATCTACCTGTGTGATACTAGAAAATTACAAGCAGTAAATTGTGGAAATCTTTAAAAGTTGACTAATATAGCTGTGGTTGAGGTATACAAAAAGATATGTTTTGGACTGGGTGCATACCTATGTGTATATAAATATGTACATGCATATAGTGAGTGAGTGAATAACACAGAGCATGAGAAGGATATTTCTTCCTGGGAGTTTGTAGCTCACTAAACGGTAAAAGGCCTTTCTTTCCAGCCCTAATGGGCTGTGAAATATCATACTTTAAACCTGTCACTATTCTGGGACCGAATCTTTCTTGTCCTGTGCCTTAGGGAAATGTAATTTGGGAGTGTGTGGGGGAGGAGAGGGCGTTTCAGGGATGGAGAGGTAAATGGGATATCTACCATGGAAAGAAGGAAGGAAAAATTTCCTGGTGGAGGGGAAAGGGGGTTTTATTTTTAAAAATTGGAGGTGTTCAGATGTTCAAAAGCTAGGAATGATAGAAATGGCCTTAGGGAAAATGGATCAGTGGGAACTGAAGTATGGAACAGGTGAGTGGTCAATGGGGCACGATGAATTAAACTTCACGCACAGTTACAGGATTAATTACAAGATTTTTAGATGTAATACATGAATTTGCAATATAATCGTCTTCATAGCAATAAAAAATACTATTTAGGCATACCTTATCTAGGATATTATTGGTTCTACCAAGCAAAACACTTAAATGTTTTTTTGTGATTACGTTTACAAAAGTAACCCCACCCCAACAATAACATGTATAACGCTGGGGGAAAGAGAGACAATGTTTGTGATGTGTCCACACAAAAGTTCCTCAGAGGAGGAGTACACACATGTACTGTGATGTGGAAATACTCTTTTGAAAGCCGTGGGGAAAACTCACTTTAAAACATGTCATATCTTAGCTGGAAAGCTTCACGATGGAAGCAGAGCATCCTTTGAATGTAGTTCAAGTAATGGGAGAGAAAGAACTTCAGCAGCCCTGCATCTCTCATTTATCTGAACATCAGCAAATGGACACTTCATTTGATATCTTGACATTTCTTTGTTTTTATATATTTGGCTGGTATATGTCAAGGACGACACAATGCAGTTTCTTTGAACTCTGCTGCTGAACATCTGTAAAAGTTTATTTGGCACATGGTAGTAATTTCAGGCTATGTGTATGGCAAAGATGTGTTTATGTCTCTGTACAGAAGTTAAACTACATTTGTCTGAAACATGTCATTTATCCAGCATTTTTAAAAATTATGTATCAAGTTAAAAATGTAATATTTAGAAGTTTTTTTGTGTGTGTTTAAGTGTGCCTTTGAGCATAATGCTGAACAAAGACCCTACATTAGCCCTAATATTTTGGATGAAGTCATATATATGCATATATGTAATTCACATACACACATATTAAGTTCACCATAGACACTGAGAATCAATTTACTTTTGTGTGATATGCAGCGAAGCCATTTGTGCTATAACTGAGAGTGTTTGGATTGCTAGCACAGAGTGGAAGACGGTGTAAATTCCAGTTTTCTTCCGAAATTAAACTTTGTGACATTTTATTTTAACATGGCCTAATCATGATCCTTTTCCCTCCCAGGATCATATGGCAGATGCTTTTATTGAAAATACACAGATACTTTCTTAAAATCTCCTTCCTATTCTGTTGCTGGAATGAAAGCTTTTGCTTGTGACAGTTGTGTGCTTTGGGATTCAGTCACTGCTTCAGGGGACTTCACATAAAATCCAGTGGCTCTGAGAAGATTCAAGGGCCTGTTTGTATGGTAGTCTGTATATTCAGGACCGTATTTTTATTTATTTATTTTAAAATACAGGAAATAGTCAATTCTAATTCCTGTAGTACTTGAGTACATGCTGTGGTGGAGCCCAGGTTACTGCAGTCCCTGCTTGGAGACTGCCTGTGTTTTTACAGAGCAGGGAAGGCACTGGAAATAACTTGAGAGTGGAAAAGGAGGCCAGTGAGAACAACTGATGGAAGAGGACACAGGGGTGACCATGGGTAAGGTCAGATGTCAAACACTGGCAGAGAGCAGGGATGAAGCTCCTCTACTCAGAGGCTGGACTGAGTGTTTGGCAGTATATCGCAGAGTTATCAAATGTTTTTTTGTATAGAATGGTTAAAGATATGAATTTGATTTAGGTTGAAGCTTCAGTTCTGAATTTTGTGCCGTAAAAATCTTTTTATTTGTTGATGAAACCATTAGCAGATCAGTCTACTCTCTTTAAAACACTCTTTAGTGCCACTCCTCAGACATTTCTTTAGAAATGAGGGTTTGGTCTTTGATGTGCTTTACAAATTTATCACCCATTTGGATTGTGCCTGGTGCTAATTTGCAATGCATAGCTAGTGGTGAAACACAGCACTGAAATGCTTGGTGCCTGCAGAAAGTTACCTCTATCTCAGTGCCAGGCCCATGAATGCAGAGAGTTCTGTGTCATGTTTTTGTCGATGATTACAGCAATAGCTACGTTTTGCTGTAATCTGTTATGCATATTTGTATTTCATGTCAGAAAATCTGCAAGGGCTTCACTGCAAATGTACAGATTTGCCTTTTTAATTCTATATTGGAGCCATCAGAAAATACTGTGCTTAAACTGAGTGTAAAATGCATCACTTTTAATACTTCATCCCTGTGGGGGAAAACACAGTGCAGGTCCTTGATGTCAGTGTTCTGAGAGTCCAGTATTTGCATTAGGAAATACTTCATATCTCCTGGTGGGAATAATTAAACTGGATTCCCGTGGTGTGAATAGATGCCACAGCTTTTATTGTGCCCCATTTTCCATGTGTAATTGAGCAGCTTTGCAGTAAGAGAACAAAGGTTAGATGTAGGCGAGTTTATCTGGATACTAGAATTCAATTAGAGGAAACCCCAATTCCTTCTGCTTTTTCCAGGTTTTCTGAAGCTTGTATGCAAAGGACATGCTGATTTCCCCCTTCAACTCTACACTAACATTTAAGGTGGTTTGGTTTTTTTTGTTTGTTTGTTTGTTTTGGGTTTTTTTTGTTTGTTTGTTGGATTTTTTGTGGGTTTTTTTGGCTTTTGTTTTGTTTTGGTTTTTTTTGGTGGTGTTTTTTTTTTTTTTTTATTTTAACCAGCATTTTTTGGCCTTGGTTCCTAATCTGGGAAACATGGAGATGACAAAAAGTGTAGTTAGAAAGAACCACGACCATCTCACAATATTAAAAAGAAATTCATGGCAGGTGATGGAGCCATGTCCTTTGCACTGGGAGGTTTAGTAGATGAACTGTTAATTTTACGGAGACATTGTTATTATATTAGCCTGCAAATGTTTTTGATGTTTCTAAAATAACCTTTGAGGAGTTCCAGCTTCCTGTGTGGTGATACAGTCAGTAGAATAACATGGTCTGAGCAGTGCTGTGTTCCAAATTATCTGCCTCTAATATCTGTCATTGCTAAAAAAGAAGATTTGGGTTTAAAGGGTTTTTTTGGGTTTTTCTGCTCTGTAGTTTGTTGGTTGGTTGGTTGGGGTTTTTGTTTGCTTTTTGTTTGTTTGTTTGTTTTTTTAAATATAATGTCACTGGAGCTTGCAGTTTATGCAAATGAAAAATAAGACAATGGAAGAGCTTATCTTGCTTTCATTCTTATTTCACACCTCAAAGGCCTGGTTTATCTGGCTGTAACAACACCTCTGCATTTTATTTATTTTAAGACAAACTGTGGAGAAAATTATGGGTGTTAGTGGCTGTAAAATTTACCAAGGCCAGGTTAAAGCAGCACAAATTTAAGGACCCATGAAACAGTAAATCTGGTCAGAACTAGGTACAGTAACTGAGTTTTGGCAACGTGGTTCTACATTTATGGATGCAGAGAGGTTGAGTGTGTTTCTCCCAAGCCTTTCTGGGCACAAGTGCATGTAGGCACCCTTTGTTGCTCTTCTCTCTCAAAGTGTTGGCCCTCTGCCTTGCTGTACCTTGCATGCTCAACACCCAACAGTCAGAACATCTAGGAATAAAAAGATGTCCAGAGAGGCAATTAGTTTGTAATTCTGCCAGGTTATTTTTTCAGATGAAAGGTACATCTGAAAAGATTGGATTTTCTCTTCTTCCCATCGTTCTCAGGTCACGAGGCCACCTTAGGCGCGTAGGGCGTGTGTTACGTTGGGTTGCTGAGCTGAGCCTCAAGTGACCTTCTGTGAAACCAGGGAAGTGAAACTTTCAGCTGCACAGTATTTTTTGTTCATGGTTTTGTTAGGTTGGGGTTATTTTTCCTATTTTCATTTCATGAGGGTGGTAGTGCTGGTGGCATTCATTAGACCATTTTAGCATTGCTTGTGGTGGAAGCAGATATATGTGGTTTCACCCTGAACCTTTTGGTGATATTTAGTGCATTCTGACTGAGAATGCTCACAGAGACAGGGTTTTTATTTAGGCTTTCTAGACACAGCTTTTGAGAGATATCACTGCTTCTGTTCTGTTTGGAAGGCGAGGCAGAGGGACATGACTTGAGTTGTTCAGGGTGTCAGGAAAAGCCAAGTCAAACCAGTCGGATCCTCAGACCACCAATCCAGCACTCCCTGGAGCAGAGCCCATGGCTACCCCAGAGCTGCTGCAAGCCTTTGTTTGACGTGGGGCACCCCAGGCCCTGGGGGATTTGCACAGTAAGCCTTTGTGTGACAACACTCCAATCTCAGGCTTACAAACACAGGGGTGATGAGTGTGTTAGAAAGTGTTTGGATAGATAAAACCGAAATGGACTGTTAAAATGGCTCCATTTTTTAACTGGTAAAAAAAAATGCTCAGCGAGACAAGATATTACCACAGCTAAGAACAGCTCTGAAAGGATGTCAAGATAGTGCTACTACCAACATGAGCGTTTGTGGTGATCCTTCAAAAAAAAAAAAAGGCTGAGAAACAATTTTTCTTCATTCTGTCCCCTGGGGACATGCTGACTAGTGATGACTTGTCTGGCTCAGCTATGTGTACTCTGATTCACTTTCTTTGCCAAGATCAGTCAACACTCATTAGAAGTAAACTTCAGCACTTAGTTCAGATTCAGTAAATAGCTTTATTAGTTTAGGTGAAATACTCTTTAAGTCTTCAGCCTTACCCAGATGACACAGTAATCTGGGTGTAACAAGGAGAGAAACTACTCATAAATCCTTCTGTTACTTTAGTGTCACTGAAATGGAGTTGAGTTTTATAAATTACTGATTTGGCTCTCCTTCAGTGGAGATTCTGCTGTTACAAACCCAAGATTCACTCATTTTATCTAGGTGTAAGCTTAATTTTAATTCAAAAAATTATTTGATCGTTCGATTACAACTGCCTAATGCAAACCTAAATGTAGACTGGAGTCTGAGTTCTTAAAAATCCTTAAGAATCTGTACTAGGATTAATAAAATGAATTCATTCCTAATATATACATGATCTATTAGTGGTGATAAAGTACTTCAACATGAAGGTTTATTGATAGAAACCATTGCACTGTTAAATACTATTATAGAAAACATCGCACTGTTAGAAGCACATGACACCACCCATAAGCATTTGTACTTGGGCTACAAGTTTTTATAAGGATGTAGGTTTTAACAACTTCAAAATTATAAGAGGCTAACACTAAAGGAAACAAAGTTTGGTGATTGACATAACTTTAAACAGTTCTTCTCTGTACTTTTCTTTAAAACAAGCATCCAACGTTGCAGTGTCTTGCAATCAGTCAGTTGTAGCAGTGTTACAGAATCAGAGCCACAACCACAGGAGCAGTCATGATAGATAGCTGAGAAACGTTCTCTGGTAAATTACGTAGGAAGTGGCCTGTGCAGGAGGCTTTTAACATTATTTTTATAAAACCAATAGCAAAACACACACACACAAAAAATAAATATCCCCCAGTATGCTTGCAAGAAGGTTTGCTTGGAATCAGGTTCTTGCATTAGTGCTGGTGTAATTGTTACAACCCCAAGGCCCCTTCTGAAGTCAGAAGGACACAGAGCCACTCTCGGGATCTTGGGAGGTACCAAGTGGATCTCCTGTTTTTCAGGACTGCTGGCAAACAGATAATGATATGTATGTGTATAGAAGTATGTGATGTGATTTTTAAGCATGTGGAACTGTTAGTTTGGAGATTGTGTGTGTGTAAAATGGATGGAAGGCAATAAGAATCATTTCTTAGCTCGTGGTCTGAATTGAATCATAGGTGTGGATTCTGAGAAGATTCCGAATTTTTGTCTTCTCACTGAAAATTATCGATATTGAGGCAATTGGAAAACATAGAAACCTATGGAAGAGCATAAATGTGTGTAGTCCAGCTCTGTGAATATTTTGAACTGCCATCCTCTTTCTTTGTGTCATCTCTTGTAGCTATTCCTGAACTGTAATGATCTGACTTGGATTTAACACAAGTACTTATAATTTTAAAATACAGCAATAGTTAGAGCGCACATAATGTCAACAGGGCTTCAAGGAACTTGTTAACAAATGTAAATTTAGTTTCAGCACACGAAACATGGACCCAGGTATGGCAGCAGCCTCATTATCCAATAAAAATCAGTGATGTGAAGTCGTCATATATTTTGCCCCAGGAATCGAACAGCCATTTTCTCTGCAGCGTTTGATAGTATGAGAGCAGATGTAAAGATGAGATTCCAATTATGGTACTTCTTATTTAAATCTGCATCTTTTATTAACCTCATGCACCCATTAGAACAGGTGAATGGAAATTATCAGGTCTATATCACATAAATGCTTTTTATGTTATAAACAGATGATAGGAAATCTCACTTGTACAGTTTCAGTGTGATTTAAATCTATTTAATGACTAGTTTGCAGACTTTCATTACAGAATTTAATGTGGTTATAAATATACAGTGAAGCATTTGTTAATATTTTCTCAGGTTAACATATTGATAATGTGGTCAGGGAAAATGTCTGTCTGTGGCAAACAGGACATTAAGAACAGAAAGCTATGAATAAGTAGAATTTCTTAACATATGTGAATGGACTTGTGGCAATATGCATAGGATGGGAGGATTTTCATTAACATAAACCCATTTTAGTTTCTGAAGGGCTCAGTGATCTAAATCCTCTCTGTATTTATCTACATTTCAGTATTTATGTCTAGATCTAGGTCACGGTCGACATTTATTTGAGGTTTTTTTGCAGCCTTCGTGTTTCTAATGTTTTATGACCTTTAGCTGTGTGATAAGGTGTGCATTTCTTTCAGACAGGAATCCGGGACTGGAGAGAGCAAAGGCATGTTGGCATCACAGAGGCAAATCAGTGTGGTTCTGTTCCCAGATTTGTGAGCTCTGATGGGGTTGGTTGCTTCAGGTGCTGGGTTTTGTGCCGTCACCAATTTCAGACCTGGAGCGGAATCCCCATATCGTTATTCCCCCCCGCCCTGTGGGGATGTAATAACTTGATTGTAGCTACTCCACAACCTGTCTGCAGGAGACAGGTACACACTGAGTGACCCATGCAAGGTGTGTAGGATATTAGCAGTGGAACAGGAATTGCATGTAGGTGATGCCCTTGCAGTCTGGTGTACTCAGTGGACAATAATCCTGCATGACCCATTTCTGACACTGCTGATTCTTTGCAAGCTTTCGGACAAAGTCATGGAACAGCAGATTACCCTGAGTCGTGGTACTCTCATTTTGGTACAGATAAATATATACTTGTTGATTAAACTTTGCATTTCTTGGAAGAACTAAAAGTTCAGTCCCCCTTTTGTGTCGTGAAGCATCACGTGAATACTGGTGAATTCCACAGTGTGCACACCCAGCTGTTTCTATGAACATGGCATCAAAAATACAGGCCATGTCATAGTTTTATTGTAAGCTACAAGTACTGCTTAGTAAATTAAATGCTGACATGTTTGCTAAAGGAAGGAATTTTGACAATATCACTGTAAAAAGCCGTGATTTTTAATACCAAATACTTAGAGCAGCTTGAAGCCTAAATCTACTGCAAGCTAAAGTACTCTGGTAGCATGCCTAAGTTTTTGTGGAGAACACAGCTCACAAACAAGCGTAAGATGGAGCTGGCAATACTAGGTTTTTATTGCTTACATAAACCAAAAGCTTAGTGTTTGAGATATTGTTGAGAAAGAAAAGTTAAACTTTTCTCCTTGAATCGACAAGAAGGAGATACGAACTTAATTGCTGACCTCTCAGGTGTGAGAGGTAACCTGTGTGTACCACCAGCATATGTACCATGGGTGTCAGTGCTAATACTCTTTTCTTCTCAGTTTTGTTTGGGAGGCAGTTTAAATATTGTTATTATGACATTCCTGAAATTTAAACGTATATTTGTTGAAGTTATTCAGTGATTCAAGTCAAATCAAGAGATAGTTCACAAATAGTCTGAAGTTGATACTATTTGCAGAAAAAATTAGGTTTCAGCTGTTCCCAGAGCTGTATCCAGGGCAAAATGAGGAGAAACACACTGTTCAGTGCTTAGCTTAACCTGACTCAAGCAGCTAAACTCCTGCACCACAAACTGGGGTTTGCACTGGGGAAGGGGGTAAGACAATGTCACAGACTTTCTTTCATTATGAGAAAGTGAAACAGTTGCTCTGTCCATTGTTCTTCTCTCTTTCACTCTCTTGGAGCAAATATTTGAAAGTGTAAGAGCACGATAGATCCTGTAGTCATCACCTAAGTCTGTGGGTGTTAGGCTTTTACGTAGAAATGGAATGATTCCGAATCCTGACTCTTTGTCACTTGCTTATTCAAGAGATGGTCAGCATCTCGGGAGCCTGCCATGTGTGATGGATCCTGGACAGTCTGGTTTAGAGAGAAACACAGCCCAAAGGGTGCTGCATTTTTGCCTTAGTTGCCTGTAAAGCTGAATTGCAAGGTGAGGGTGAGCCCAGCCTGTAGTTCTGGCTATACACTCTGCAAGGGGGAAACAAATGGGGCTGATTCTCCTCCACTTAGGTAACACTATGAAGTCTTCAGAAATAGTGGATTTGCTCTTTCCATCTGCAGCTCTCAGTAATTGTCTGTCTGTTACTGTTAAACGCTTGTCAGATGTTTTCGATTGCTTCGTTCTCAATGAGGATAAATAAAACACATTCTTGAGGCTGATAGGAGGAACAGTTCCATCCCTGTTCCTGGTTAGAGATCATACAGGAATATGCATACATAACAGTGCATATATTATTGCAGTATAATTGCATGTTCTGTTATCCATCAGCATTCAGAAACCCTAGAGAAAGGCAGTTTCTTCAGTGCTTCTTCTGTCTAGACTAACACTGAGCAGATGGCTTGTGGCATGATTTGTAAAAAGACATCCGAAAAAAATATGGCTGATTTTCAGTTGCAGTTTGTACCCATACATGGATGTTTATTCCCTTTCTGACACATGATATTTACAGTGAATAGCAAAGCAGCTGCAGAGAGGCAGTAGTTACGGAATCATTGGAAAGAAAGGAGTCAATCCTTGTGGGTCCCTTCAAACTCAGAATATTCTGGGATTCTGTGATCAGTAATGCTGTTAGAAACCAGTCATGAAAGGAGTTGTAAAGAGTGCCAACAGGATTTCCTGCAGCAACTACACACCTTGCAAGATACCCAGCTGAGAACCGTGAAATAGATACTTCAAAAGTGCTGATTATTGGTTATTTCCAGTTGTTCCTCTTACTTTTTGTAAGGAAGGAGGCTGAGCGTACCTAGCCTGCAATCTCATGTTTACTTCGAGTCATCCTTCCTTCTCTAATAGTAATGCAATCCTCGAGATAGATGGTAGCAGCATGCCAGCCAAGTGTGACAGTGATGCCTCTTGGTCTTTTTCATATCCATGTGGAATAAGTTTTATTTTTGTCCAAGCTAACTCAAACTTGGATGAAAATCTGCTTTAAGATACACAGTAGTAAAGCACTTTTGCTTAGATTGTGGAAGGTGGGCAGTGCTTTTCTCTGGCCTGTGCTTACCTCACCAGTTTTGGAAATAACCTAAATGTTAAAAATCCTCAGCTATAACAGCAATGATGCTTCTTGATGGGATTCGGGTACAATGTAAAATAATTACTGGTACGAAGCAAAAAAAGCCCACAATTTGGTAAAATCTCACTGAACAAACACACAATGGAGAACAGCTCCCAGAGGTAGGAGCAAGGAGTACCTGTGGGGAGAGAAGGACAAGACAGGAGGAGGGCAAGGGGTTGTGAGATCTGGAAAAGAGATTTCATAAATTGTCCCTTCTGTGGGAATGTTTCTGCAGCAGTTCCTGGTGAATACATAGCACATCACTCATAATGACCTACCTTCATCACCTTAAAGTGCAATTTCTGGTTTCAATGATGAGGATGAGTAAATGCAGCAGTAATAATGGTTGCAGCTGTCAGGGCTGAGATTGCTTGTCTTTTATCCTTGCATACAAGTGAAAAAAGATCATCTGCAGTTATCTATCCTGCTTTGAAAACCTCCTCAAAAACTTCTAACTTAATAAGTATCGTTCTTACAGTTTGCAAACATGGAACATTTGTTTTTCACATGTTGATGCTTTCTTAATGCTTTCTCTTCCTGAAAACCTAATCCTTTCCTGTACTGTCAACAGAAGAATGTAATCTTCCGTTAGGGAAATCTGTTGAAAATCCCTGTTACATTTGTTTACGTGTGTGCAAGTGTGTATAAAACCAGTGCATCTTAAATAGGATTCATTATGAAACGGTAATTCTTTGTTTTCTTTCATTTTGTTTGGTCAACTGAAAAAGAACATCTGCACCCTCATCCTCACTGCAGTTTTCCACCTTGGCAATTACCCACATGAGCAGAGATCGTGTGCTGTTTTGGAGAGCGGGGTGTGATTGTGCAGGGTTTCTGTTGATGCGGGTAATTTAGTGGAAAAACTCTGATTAGTCTAATCTTGCCAAAAGGTAGTAAGGGACACATTAGATGGCTTACCTGTAATTTAGATTTCTTTTAAGCTGGTTACAGATTGGTGTTTTTGTTTACCTAAAAAGACATTAGAAAAAGATGTATTATTCATAGCTGCTGCTTCCTAATGGAAGCTAAAACTTTTAAAATGCATAATGCATTTGCACTAAGGAAGATACATCCAATATTTCTTAAATGTCAAATATATTTAAATATTTAAAAAAAAAATTAGTTGAAATTTTGCATCATTTAGCAATATGTTTTAAAAATGCATTCGGCATTGTGAGTTGTTTTGAAAATGCATTATCCAGTTAGCAACTGAATGAAATATTTATCTGGCACGCTGACATAAAGATGCAAAAATCATTAGAGAATAATTCTTTTCATAGAGGTCTTAAAGTGAGGTCAAATTTCCATTCATTCATTGCCACAGTACAAGGTTACTGGAAGGTCACCCCTTCTGAATAAACAGGGCAGTAGTTACAGTAAAAAACAAGGAAAGCTGCTCAGTTGAATCCCTAAGTGCTTATTCTTTGTGCAACTGCAAAGAATTACAGCAATTGTTGAATCATGTTATTTTGCGCATTTCAAGCTAAAGAATCTAATCCAAATATCGTTGCAATCATTGTGAGATTTAGTGCTTGATAGGGCCTGATCCATCCCTTTAGTTTCTCTGCCTTTTGTTTTCCAAGTCCTTTGAGACAAATAAGTCTTGAATCATCAGTAGCAAAGCTTGTTTGTGAAGCTGGAGGCGCTTCTGCCATCAAAAGCTCTGAATCCGCTCTCAAAAAATTTTGTAGCTTGCTGTGATGTGTGTGGCATTCAGCTGTTATCAACTGACTGGGGGAATGGACCTGTCCTGACTTTAGTGAAACTTTCAAGTGCAAGGATATAAAGCCTCTGAAGAGGGTTGGAAACATAGCCAGGTGCAGAAATCAAGCACAGGTGCAATCAGGAACTGTAACTGGAGAGTGAAATTAGAAAAGAAGAACACAGCATACAGACCTCTTCCTCCTGTTTGCTGGTGCTCTCCTGCAGGGGACTAAAGAAAATCTGACTTTTGGGGTCTGTTCCATTTGTCCATTGCACTTTGCTCTCCCCAGCAAATCCTCTTTTCAGGTAAGTCAAGCAAAAATGCTTCTGCCAGAAGGTAGAGACCAGAAAGGGCTTGAAGTGGACACCACTGGTTGGTTGCTCATCCTCCAGTTACCCTGTCCGTCTTTCCATCAGTGTCTCCCTCTGTGCTGAATGCTGCCTGTGCTCAGAATTTATCTTTCCTGGTAGTGGTGTTTTCAATGATGAGTTTTCTTGGTTTGGACCATGTGAGTCTTTCCCCAGTCAGTCATGCTGTCCTGTAGAATCTTTAATTACCTCAGCATTTTAGTATTTTACTGTTCCTTCGACAGTCTCTCTTTTGCCATAAAAAACTACAAGTGACAAGTCAGTCAGGACTAGTGCACCATCCTTACTCAGTTAAATTCGTATCTGAAAATTCTGCTGGCATTACCCAGTTGATAATCTGATCTGGGGAGCATGTCTCTTGTGGACTCTTGACTTTTGAAATTTATTTTTTTTTAATTCCATTCTTCTCCAGTACCATTGTGTAGGGTTATTTAAATGCTTATAGACCTGGTTTTCCAAGATGCCACTCAGCCAGGTCTTCAATAGTTCACTGATTAATAGGTCTGAAAATCAGGCTCCTTGTGTGCATTCTGTTGAGCATTGACCTCCCATAAAAGACATAATGATGTCTTCCCCAGCCAGTCTTGCAGAACTCCCCCAAAGAAGGATTTTGCTGACTTAGTGAACTGTTCAAAATCCGGTATGATTTCTGTAATCCAAAAATGCAGGTGTGTCTTGCAGGGTCACTTTATTCCTGCTGTTGCAGAGAACAGTGGTAAACCTTTTGTTTTCCCTTTTTCAGAGAAAGATTTTATTTTATTTCTGAGTGTGGCACCAGTGTTTCCGTTGCACTCCTTCTAATGACATTTAGGTCTTTTCCCTGACTGCCATAATTTAATTTATTGCTAGTATGTATACATGCATGAATAGTTCAGATTTCACTTCCTAGATAAGTAATTTGCACTTCTGGCCTTTAATTTCATTTGCTGTTGAGTTGTATGTTTTATGGTTTCTGACTGGCTTTTCCCCTCAACAGAACATTGCCAGCATGAAATAATTGGTCTGGGAAAAGGCTGCACACATGGATTATGTATAAAGGGACTTAATTGATTAGCTTTGCAAAAGATCCAAGCTTTGCCTGGTGTACATTTGCCCCAGTTCAGGCAATGATACCAAATTTCTATGGAGGGCTCAGCACATCACAAAAATGCCTTCTCTTTTCTCGTGAGGGTGGATGCTCAGCTTTCCTCAGTTAAGAGGTACTAGATTGCACTTTGTAAATCTTGAAATACATGGCAAAATCTCAAAGGTTTCAGAGTTTTGATTTTGGATGGTTCTTGGTGGATGTTTTTTTATACTAAAGGTATTTTTTCTGTTCCCCTCTGCCTTAGTTCAAGATGGTAAAATGGCAACTTAAATTACAACTGCTATAGGATTATATAAAAATACTCTTTTCACTTTTCAATATAGTCTTTTCTTTGTGTATTTCATGGTATAATATTCAAAATTCACTTTGCCTTGTATGAAAAATTTAGGTGACGACCTAATATAAAATATTGGTAATTTGTCAGTAACAGAGTAGAAGAAATTAAAAAGTGGTTTGTGTGGGTAATAAAAATTATCAAGACGCTTCTAAAATAATTACTTCATAAAAATACCCAAAGGGAAAGTTCTGCAAAATGTTTCTGCAGAAGCCTTTAAAATCAAAGAAGTATTTCTTCAGTTTGGACTTGTCAACCCATTCACATAGTTACTATTTTTTTTTTTCCCCTTTATGCTTTGGCCCAACACTTGAGAAGAGAATTATGAATGTAAATAAATACAAATCAATAGGAACACTGTTTTATTATTTCACTGGGAATTTCTGTACAATTTGAGAGCAACTTGCTACAAGTTGAGCAGATGATTAAAGTTAACCTTGATCTTAAGCCAGCTAGGTTGGATTACATTCTATCAGCAAGGGATTTAAATTTACTCGGACACATTTTAATTGGCATTTATGCAACGTGTACTCACAGATGCTGAATTCATTGAGAAATACCGAGTGCCATCTGTTTAACTCTGTTTCCTCTCTATTAAAGTGTAATAAAATAAGGCCAGGCCCTTCTGGCTTGCTAATGTATTTATCTTTCAGAATACAATATTTTAATTACCATATCAATAATGTGTTATTCTGTGCTAGATATTAATTTCTGTGTTTAATTAAAAGTAACGTAATTTTCTCTGCTCTTTTTCATAGCTGTTTCCTCTGTAAAAATGTCTTTAAAAAAGTCTGGATGACTGTTTCCATGTTTGCTGAATGTAGGTGCTACTACTATTGATTCACATGGAAAAATAATTGAAGTTATTAAGTAACATCCAGCCCATTTCTGAACAATTTGGCTGCCCATAAAACAGGATTGTTATTGATTGATCATGTTGCCCAAAGTAAGCATGTATAAATTCTAGATACATTTTATTTTATGATGAACAATACATGCACATGTTAGTACATTACATTTATTTAGGAACATGGCAAACAAAAAGGGATTTGGATTATCTGGACACTATGAGAATATCTATATATGTATATATATAGATATGTGCAAAAGTATTCATGTATTCATTCCAACCCCAAATGGTAAACGTAACAAAGAAATATTTTCTGATGGGTTTTGTTTTTATCTGAACACTGTACTTGCACTTTACCAGATTGAAGACCTTTTCCCTGCTTTTGGCATTTAGAGAGAGAACTGACAGATCTCCCTGACTGAAGAAAACTTTTAGGCCTATCTTAAATTTATTGCTGCTCCAGAAACATTGGGACACGCTTGTGTTTCAATATTTCTCTTTTATTTTTGCATTAATGTAACTCATGGAAGGTGTGAATTGTCATGGTGAGGCGTAGGAGATTCCTCTTTTTTTAATTTACAACATAGAGTTGTCTCAAAGTTAGTTACCTTTTCTTTACATTCTTACAGTAGAAGCTGTTTAATGCAGTAAGAGGTTTTCCTAATCGCTGTTGAGGTCATACTTCTACTTGTGTACATGCCAGTCTTTTTTTTAGCACTGTTGCTTCCTGCATGAGAAATAATATTTTTTTTGATGATGAAATTTTGATATTAGTTTATCTGTTGCATTTCCAGATTTTTCTACTTGATCTTAAATCAGATTTTAGAGTAATTTGGATGTGTGTTACAGGAAAATAAAACTTGCAGAGGGTAAGTCGATTAGAACATGAAGTATCAAGTACAGTGAGTTAATGAGGTGAAAGATGTATGGTAACATCTAACCATGAAATCACATAGCTTCTCTCTATCTCCTTTTTTTTTTTTTTCTATTTCTTGTCCCTTCCCAAAGTTTTCTTTGCAGGGTAAGCTGGCTGATATTCGAATGTTAATTGTTCAGGTTCTACAGATAATTTGTGTAATCTTCCTGTTTTACCTGTGCAAGATATTTGCCTTTGATTGTGTGTTTGCAGAGCTGTCTTCATGTAAAGCTTGTTACAACAGTGCCTCAGCTTTCATCATTTCTCTATGGTGGGTTATACTGAAATAATAGTAATTCCCTTGCATACTATGCAATTAGCCTTGCTAGATGATATTGGATCTATAGATTTAGTTTCAAAGGAAAGGTTAAGACACCATGAGTATCTTTTTCCTTTGAAGTGTGCTGTTGAGACTTCATCTGGGGATGAAAGGGTGCTGACTTATAGGGCAGTGGGGGCTAGAAGAAGAATGCCCGTCTCAAATATGGGCAAATGAGATCGTTTCTATTCTCTGCAAATAGTGCCCTATAAAACACTGATTCTTCAAAGAGCTGAAGAGTTAATCAGATAGATGTTGATGGATATAGCAGGTTCAGTGTCCAGTAAGACTGTAGGGAAAAAACCCCAATCCTTTCTGGGGGAAAAAAAAATCATATTAAATAGACATGCATGTAATAGATATTTATTTCTCTACTCGTTACCAGCAGGGCTAAGCTAAGTGTATTCCCACTTGAAAAGTATCTTTTTAATTATCCATCTGTTTTTCCCTTACCTTTCATTATTCTGTCTGAATTGGTGGTTCTGTGTGCTTCAAATGGTATGCAGATTAATTTCAGTTCTGGAAGTCTTAAATTATTTATACTGTTTGGGAATAATGCGCATTCCCATTGTTTACAGCTCTGGTGTTTCTGATTATGTAGCATCAGTCTTGTTTTGCTGAGAGTGTCCTCTGTTGATTAACTCTCTAGATAGTTTGATAATGGGCTATATCCAAATGATGTATGTACAAATCCCTGCTGTCTGCATGAACTTGGCAGGGTTTAGTGAGGTATTTGTTCCTGGTGTGTTTTTTTTGGATGAATATATAGAGAATTCCCCCTTTCCTCTTTAAAATTTTTTCCTGTGAGAGATTAGATAGTTTTATCTGTCGTACAGTTTTACATGTTAGAATAGCAAAGGCCACGTGTCCAGACTCATAGTGGTAACAGAAGTTTGACACCACGATGGGAATAAATGCTAGTGGCATTTATACTTCTGATATCTTACTAAAGCACTTTCTGTATTTTCTGCAGCAGTATCTTTTAACATATAACTGCAGTGCACGTGTGTCGTGGGTTTGGTACTACGTAATACACTGTGTCTTTCAGTTCTGAGACAAGTCTCTCACTGCTGTAAAGCCAGCTAGAAATCTAGCAGAGAAAACTGAGTACTTACACACACCTTACAGTTTGTATAAACATTAGGAGTGCCTCCTGTTAAAGAGAACTTTCTGCATGAAGTAACTGTAGTGCCTCAGTATTAAAGTTCAGGAAACCTCTTGAGAAATGACTTGTCAGGGTAACTTGCTGAAAGATGCCAATCAATTGCATTCAACCACACAAGCAGCAACAAAGCACTTTCCTTAGCAAAAATACCTCTTTTTGCTTTAGGTTCTCGTCTATAAATGAACATGGTGACTTTGAAGATTCTTACTTGCTGTTTTGTGTTTTCTTGTTTCTTGACAATAGGAGGCTTGTATTACCTTTCTGTTAACCCTCCTCCTCCTGGTTAGTTTTGTAATCCCTACCCAAAGTCTCATAAATTCACATACACCAAGAAAAAACCCTGTAATGTGAACTTAAAAACTTGTCTGACATTTCTAAGGCTGTTATAGTTGATATTAATAAGGATTTTTTTGTGATGTCAGGTGTTCTTAGTTCTGCTGCATGTTCACTCTGTGTACAGCAAGTAGTTGCAAATAGTGCAAGCCAATAGAAGTGTATTTTTAGAGGGAACCAGTTGGACTGAGTGTTATCCAAACTGCACATTTCATGAAGGGTTCATTTTGGTCTGTTGCCTGAACATCCACTGGAACCTGGTGTTCATCTTCTCGTCTTGTTCCATCCATAACCCTTCAAATAATCAGGCCTCATCACAAAATACAAATTAAAGCCAGGATGGTGGAGAAAATTTGAAGATCTTCACGGTGCTGGGCTGATCCAAACTCAAGTGCTGACATCATAAACATATCCACAGAGAAACTTCATTTTGCTTTTGAGCTTGTTTTTTGCTCTGTTTGGAAGCAAACTGAAGAGAAGCCAAATTTAATTTTTCATTTCTTTTGTGTGTTTACTTGAAGCCTATATAAATGTGCACACCAGAAACCTCACAAATGAATTGAAATTCTGATATTCCTGGTACAGCTCTCTATGCTAACTGACTAGCTAGGGTGGGAAACCAGAAGCAGGCTGCTGAAGCCTGTGTTCTTTTGCACTAAAGACACCAAGAATAATGAGTAGCACTAAAGAATCCCAGCAGTGCCATTCACCAGTAAGTTTTAAAGTGTCTAACAATAATAGTAATCAGCATCCCACTGGAAAGTCTGATAACAGCAAAAACATATTGTCACAGTATATTAGAAAAGTGAGTGTAAGGATTTGGGCAATCCAGATACTGTTTTGAGGTTGGTTTTTTGCCCTTAACTCAGTCATTTCTGAGTGAATTATTAGAAGATACCAGTAGCTTTTATTTTACAAGTTCAGTGGCTTCTAAATACGCTCTTTGGTAAAATTAATAGCAATGTATTTACTTTTTTTAATTGTCCTGAAAATATATTATTTTCTGCATCTACTGATAGTCTTGATCAAGTCTTACAATGTTTTCAAGCTTACTTTTTGTGCTTAAACATACAGAAAAGAACGAGGCCACTGAGCTGACTTGAAAATTTATTCAGAGTTCACGGAGAAATAGAATAATTCTGGTCTCACACAATACTGCATTTGCTTTTTCTCTCTATAACAATTCTTGATGGAAATCTAAAGAGTCTCCTGGTTTTACCAGGAAATTAACCTGTGTGGGCTGCTCAGGATGGGTAGGAATGGAATTAACAGAATTGGTAGGACTTTGTAGAGCGTCTCATGGCACTCCACAGTTGAGGTTTGTAAAGGCAAGGGAAATCAAGCACGGGTATATCTATTAATGCTACCCTAGCTTGTATGGAATTGAAAAAAAAGCTTGGTCTGTTGAATTTTGTTCAAACTTCTGTCATTAGTAAGTAGAAATACCATAAAAGAGGGGCAAAAAAGAAGACAACAGGCAAATTACTGAAAGAACACGTAACAGTTTCTTTACCCCAGTAATTTCCTGGGAAGTAATGAAGAAGTTGCACCACTCTGTGGTCTCACAGGCTGTGAAACAAAGGCGAAAACAGCATTTCCCCAAAATGTACTCGGCTGCCTTGATCCATTTTGACTCTCACAGCCATTTCTGTTACATTGGGTTGTTTTGTCCCAGATGCATTTATGAGCTCCTATTCCAAACAGTCCAAGGTAACATTACAGGTGTCCACTTTCCTTTTCCTTTGGTGGTGAAGCCCCTCATGCCACAAAGCCCCCACCAGCCCACGGTGCCTCAGAGCATCACAAAGTTGGACAGCGATGCATGCCAGCATCTCTTACATAGTAGCTGTTATTAAAGATGCTATCTTTAGCTGCAAGATTGAAGTTATGCAAGCCTAATGTTTCTGTGTGTATTAAAGCATTAATGAAAACACAGGGTAGAAAACAATGAATGCGGCCTGATACAAAAGGAAGCGTTTAATCAGAATTAAAATCTCCAGTAATGAAATCTGCCTGGTTTTACGCGTGTTTGTGTTCGTGCTGAGCATCGCCCTCTGTTTCCTTTTGTTAATTCTGAATCAGACTTCTGGCTGCTGTCTTACCACATAGGGTGATCCAGAACTTCATGCACTCCTTCTTGCCAGCAGTACAGCAGACTCTGCTCACAGGCAGTGTTTCTCTGATTTTTACGCAGTAGCACTTACTGCACATTAAATACTAACATATTGATCAGTTGGCACACTGCCTCTGACTATCTCACTGGGATTGAAGCCAGAATAAGAGTCCAAATGCAGAAGTACTTTTCTGTATGATTTTACTGTCTTGCTATTTACAATAACATATAAATCTCCAAGAGCTGCAATTCAGAGTTCCAGCTTGGTGAATTTGGTGTGTCCATTTGCTTACAAAACCATTTTTCATTGTTGTAGCCTTTAACTTTGCTACTTTTTGTAATGCTCTCTGTAGGATTTTACAGCATTTGAAGCCTTCAGATGTTTTCTAAATGATGAGCTATTGCTGTAAATCACGAAGATGTCTGTCTTGAGATTTCTCAAATTCTGAGCAAACCTGTAAAAAAAACCTGAGTGTATGATATTTTGCCATTCTTCTTTATAGTGAGAAAGCAGAATGACTCATTTCTTAGAATATGCCTGAAATAGAACACAGGTTTGTGTTGTGCCATTTGGGATCTAACTGAAAGCAGTTAATTGAATTAGATGAAGACTGTATTTCTGTATGACCTCTGTGTAAGTCTGTCTGCCATTTTCCCCTGAGCTGATTTCTCGCATTGTTTTCCAGCACCAGCAAAAGTAATTTGGAAAGTATATGATATTTGTCATAAATGTAATTTTGAAAAGGTTTATCCATTTCTACAATGGCAATCTCTTGTCAATTTACATCCTACAGGAGGAAAAAAACAATATAACATTACCATAAGGATTATATATTCATGCATTTGGACATGCAGAGTATAATTAACAAAACATCTACTATCTGACTCAGGTATGTCCTGCTGTATAGCAGTGTGGAGAGATGAAAAAAGACAGTGGAAGTCTGTGGTCTGCAGATCCTGTCAAGAGAATAAAATTGTATACAATAAGAGAACAACAGAACACAATAAAAACCGTATGCAATAGTTCAGGATCGTTTTTGAGCACGGTGGCCTTGCTGCAGTGTGTGGTGCCAGCAAATGCTGTTGTTAGCTCTGCTGTTATTTAGAATTAGCCACTCAGCCATATAAAGTTTCTGCATCTTGCCCCTTCTGACTGATGGTTCAGGCTTGACCTCACGTGTAACGGGGGAATACAATTTTCCGGAATATTAAAGGAGCGACTTAGCTCTTCAAGTGTGATAATGATACTGTATATTCTCTGATATTAAAATGCCATCTTTTTCAACCACTTCAAGAGCATAATGGGGACTGTTTCCTGGAAATAGAGCCCTTTCAAAAAGCGTTGATGGTAGTGGTACAGTTATAACACCGTAGGATTTGAATGCTAAGTAGGACGTGGATGTAATTGTTGTGTTGAGGCGAGACCTTGAGCGAAACACTAACATAGTGAGTGCCTATGCAGATTTAGGGCTATGCATACTGCAGAGACATCATCATGGGCATGTGAATCTATTTCCTTGAAAATGTCTCTGAAGAGTTTTTTTTTTTCTTGAGAGCAAAAGGATGGTTGTTAGCAAACACACGAGCATCAGCCATTAAAGTCTTTCCTGTACTACAGGAACAGTGCTGCCACAATTTCATTGGCAATTCTATGGAGTAGTCACTTCTTTTAACAACACTGGTAAGGACAAATGAGGTTCCTTTAGATCTGGCTTACTAAGGGATTTTCCACTGAGAAATTATGGGAAGAGTCAATTTTAACACAACTCAAGCCAGCATAACTTACTATTCAGGGGCAACATCTTTTAAATCAATTGCAATCTGGCTCCATTTATTTGACAGTGCCATAATATCCTAGCTTTAACCTCTAGTTGAAAATTGGTTAAATTTGTTTGCTTTATGTCCTTGCTACCTATATTTCTTCCTTTATTTTATTTCCCCTGGAATCCTGAGTTACAGGACAGTGGCATTTCTGTTGGTTCTTGTCTTCTTTCATAGAAGGTAACCCTGTTCTGCTCATGAGATAAGTTTTGGTAACTAGTTAAGGAAAACGCTGGAGTTTTGGTCAAGTGTCTTTTCACATTCTCTCTTTCTTTGGTCCTTATATCTCTTCTTTCATTTCAGTTCTCTCTTTATGCTTTAATTTGGAGGGCCAAGACAAGATCTCACTGCAGCTTCTTAATCTGCTTCTTTTTCTCCATTATAATCTGCTTTCAAGTCCATTGCAGCCAACAGTTCATTGCAAACTGAACACCAGAACCTTGATTTAAAGTGTAAAGAGAAAAATCTTTATTTCCAGAATGCACCCAAATCCTTGGATTTAAAGACACAAACTCTTCTTTGCCTAGGGAAAAATAATTTATGATGTCTGAAAGACGTTTTTCTTTGGTGAGCTGTGTTGTGTCTAAAACCCCTTGGTTTGTGTCCATAAATTTAAAAATACACTATGTTGGTCATGCTGAAAATATTGTCTGTAATCCAGTGTGATTCAAATAACCCCAAAACTCTAAATGAAATTAATACTACTACTACTAGTACTACTAATACTACTACTGATATTAATGGAGATGATGAAAAAAACCCAAAGAAAATACCTGTAAATAGGACAAGAAAAGGGAAATTGTCTCTGCAGTCTGAATTCAATCTATCCTTCCAGGAGATAAATTCTTACTTACAGGTGGTAAATTCCATGTCCTAGAGTGTAACATGTGGAAGATGTTGAGAGGGTTCGTGTTTTCTACACAGTCAGTCAAATTAATAATTAGGTCTCTCTTCTCCTTATCTATTCTCAGTTTTCAGTCAACCTAAGGGATACTCTCAGAGCTGCGTGCCTGAGGCACCACAGATCCTTCAGGGTTTAATTAGGTTTCCCAGTGCTGCAGCTTGCTCTCTTGGGCCTGTCAGTCCTTCTCACAGGAGTTAAAATTACTCTTTATATGACTTATCAGATTTGGTCATTTAATTGATTCCCAATTCATCATCTAATCCGTTTACAATTTCCCTTCCGCACATGGAAGTGTTGTTGTGGGTTGACAGCTTTGTCTCCCAGTAAGATTCCTGGCAATACTTAAAGCCCAAATCTTAAACTAGTGAAATAAAATTGACATTGTGAGTGGTTTCCATAAATTTTTGTCATGATCATCAGTAACTTGCAGCCAGTGGTTTTTACTTGGAAGTCTTTTTCCTTGCAACCTGCTCCTTAAGCATGAATTTCTTTCTGTTGACAAGTCTAAGTTTCTTAATTACAGTAACGAATGACAATAAATATGTTTATTTTAGAGCCTTTATGTGCAGTCATATGTTTATTGCCAAATGCCTAAATACTTAACTGCTTTTTCAGTGTAGTATATTGCTTGATTCAACCATTTGACTTGTGTTTGTCATCAGCACCTTTTAAAAGATGTAATCTAGTAGGCAGCACTCTTTGATTAATGAATTAGAAGCGTGCTGGTCTTCTGTTTGCTAACATGTATTGCTGAGTCTATTGGGGAATGACACTTTCCACAGGTGGTAACAATTGACCTTAATAGATAAGAAGATTCCCTATTTTGATCATACTGTTTGGAATCATAGAAAGGTTTAGGTTGAAAAAGACCTGTAAGATCATCAAGTCCAACCATTAACCAAGCACAACCAAGTCCACCACTAAACCATGTCCCCAAGTGCCACATGTGCATGTCTTTAAATACCTCCAGGGATGGTGACTTTACCACTTCCTTGGGCAGCCTGTTCCAATGCCTGATCATCCTTTCAGCAAAGTTTTTTTTTTCCTAATATCCAGTCTAATCTTCCCCTGGTGCAACTTGAGGCCATTTCCTCTTGTCCTTGTCACTTGCTACCTGGGAGAAGAGACAAAGCTTTACCTGTCTACAACCTCCGCTCAGGGAGTTGTAGAGAGTGATGAGGTCCCCCCTGAGCCTCCTTTTCTCCAGACTAAACAACCCCAGCTCCCTCAGCAGCTCCTCACAGGACTTGCGCTCCTGACCCTTCCCCAGCTCTGTTGCCCTTCCCTGGAGATGCTTCAGCCCCTCAAGGTCTTTCTTGTAGTGAGGGACCCAAAACTGGACACAGGATTCGAGGTGTGGCCTCACCAGTGCCCAGTGCAGGGGGACAGTCCTGCTGGCCACACTCTTGCTGGGACAGGCCAGGATACCATTGGCCTTCTTGGCCACCTGGGCACACTAATGGCTCATGTTCAGATGCTGTCAGCCAGCACACTGAGGTCCTTTTCTGCCAGGCAGAGGAAAAGCAATCAATGGAAAACATAATTCTTTGGAGAGCATCTGTTTTCAAACAAATTAAAGGATACAGTAATGGAGACAGTACATTTTGTTAATATTTTCGAAGTGTGATCTAATTTCACTGCTGCTATTTCCATCACCTGTATTTAACTCTATTTCAGCTAGTTTTGGACGGTGCCTTGGTTCTGTTTATCAGTGTTAAAACAAAGCTGTGTTTCTTTGCTGCTTTGACTGTCAGTGCTCTTTACTGGTGTTATCAACGAGGCAGTACTAATAATGTCAATACTAAATTACATAGCAATGTAACATGAACTTAATGCTGCTTCCTGACACCTTCAGTCTGTTAGCATTCTTATAGCAGCATGTGGTGTGAGATTCAGTAAAATCTTTATCAGATCTGCATGTTTGATGAGAAAAAAGGCAATTTCCCACTGCTGGAAATCCCGTGTTACTGTAGTGGGTAGTAGCAATACAGGTTTTCTGAGCAACTCTTCCCAAAATAGTTTAAAACATTCTATGTACAACATTCAATCTCTAATTATCTCATTAATTCTTTTTCATTCATTCAACTTAAATAATGCTATTCTTTAGCGCTCTTAATTCTTCCAAATTTAAATTACTGTTAAAATTTCTGTATGTCTCTTGCAGTGTCTACAAAAATCTTTAAAATTCTTAAAAATAAATCATTGGCAATATGAAATGTTAGCACAAGAAAGAGCATAATAATAAAAGGCAGATCCTAAATTTTTGAAATGTCTGAAAGAAAGGACTCTTTCAAATCTTTTCTTCCATTCATTAACCCTTCATCATGGAGGAAGTGTTTATGAACCACCTGTTTAAACTCAATTAATTGATCTCAGTGGTAGTAGAGTACAAAAAATACAGTTGTTTTTCTGAGGGGTTTTGATAGTTGCTTCCTTTAACTAAAGGAGATGTTAAAACAGAAGTATGTATGATGCTGTGAGCTCAATTACAGAGATTCAAGTCAAGAGCTGAACTAATTCATGCTAATACATATGAATATTAAGCAAAAAAAAAAATAACATTTGGCTTTGAAGTACTTTTGTTTCTTCAGTCTTTGAGGTAGTGAGGTTTGCTAAAGGGCAGAGTTTAAAGTGGAGCAGGACAGCACCGTGTGAATACATTACATTGAATGTGTTGTCATAAATGATTAGCCGAAGATTCAGAGTTGATCTCTGCTGTGAAGATGTCAAGTCATGGTCGTTGCTTTATGATCAGTCTCTTTACAGTGAGCAGTCTCTGCTGTCTGGATGCCTGTTGAGTGTGAATTCTCAGACTGTGCAGTCAGGGCTGTCCTGTGCTGTCAGAGACCTGGCCATGTGTCTGGTGCTTCTACAGTACTGAAGCTCAGAGAAGGCTGGAAGTGTATTAGAGATCATGACAGTGAACTGATTGGCATCTGCTTGCCTTTAGAAGGCTTTTTGTCCAACTGAGGAAGGGGTAGAAAGAGGTCAAAGTGCTCCAAGCTGGAAAACGTATGAGAAATGGAAATTATGAAAGTGAGGAGCCCTGGGCATGCTGGCTGTGACTCCCTGCCTCTTGGAGGCCTTGTAGAACTGTGACATCTTTTGAAACATTCAGTACAATTGCAATCCAGTTGCTGGACTCAGTCACTGCATAAAATTATTGCCTGTGTTACATGAGTGGTCTTGTTAAATGATCATAACAGTAATTTCTGGCTATTTATAGCCCTACTCCTTCTGTTCCATTTTAATGACTGTGTATTGTAGTTAACACCAGTGTTAACCTGGTTTTAACACGTTCAGAAGGGAAAGGAAAGGATTTTTTTTTCAGGGAACAAGTATTTCCTTTAGTTTTATATGACTACATGGAGACTTTTAGGGAGGTTTCTTCTGAAAAAGAATTTTTCTCATTTGTAAATGATCAAGGTTTTTGGTTAAACCAGATAACAGTTTAATAAGCTGTAAAATATACTGTGGTAACACATATGTTGACTTAAATCTGATAATGTATGCCTTTTTTTTTTTTTTTTAACCTAATTAGGTGCTCCAGCACTTTCCTGTTAGTGGCATGCATGTATTAAAAACTGTATCCTGACATCTGTATAAATTTCATGCCAGGAAAGTCTTTAAACAAGGTACCATAATTCTGGCTGATGCTTAAGTTAGTTGTAATTAAAATTAAGCACCTGGTCTGAAGCCCTATTCCAACTGACAACCATCTTATAATATATTTGAATGCCAAAAATGTCTAGTGTGTCTCACTAAATTTGAATTACAAGTTCAGGAGGTAGTGGGGAAAAGGGATCATTGTTGGTCCTAAATTACAGGAACAATTCTGCTTTTGAATAACAGCTCAGTCCTGACTAAGAAATAATTAGTTTCTCTTTGATTACAGCTTCATGGGATTAGAGGATTTATATAACCACCTGAATCCCATTTCTGTTTTCCTCATCTTACAGCATTTTAAAGCAAATTCTCATTTTTGTTGTTTTGTTTGTCATATTTTATTAGATTAGGTATTAGGTGGAAACTTCGTTTATAAATACTGCTGTTTTGTTAGGGAGGAAAAGGGGAGCATGGAAATACTTTTTATATATTTGCAGGGATTAAAATAATAAAGTTGGTGGGTATTAAAGAAAATTAAGATCTGTTACATGGGAGTTTTAACACAATTAGCCAAAGGACAGGACAGTGGGCCATTAAGGTTACATTACTCAGCTTTAGCTTGATGTTGGAATAGTTTTGTTTGCTGCTGGAAACTTCCTCATTAGCTGAGATCTGCTTGTTTTCTAAAGGAATGTGAGGAATGAGCATCTCTTCTATTTATTTCACTTTTTTTTTCCTTTTTTCCCCCCATTTTTGAAGCACGTGCTACTATTCAGAGAAAGATTCAGATGATCTTCATGATGAAAGAGTGGAAATTGTTGGGATCTCTCCTGTTATCCAGCTGTGAGATGCTTTGTCTCACCAGTCTCTAGCAACGTAGGCTTGCAAAATGGTGTGCTTTGTCTGGGAGGGTGCAGGAGAGTCAGTGGGAAGCAAGTCTGAGTGATGTCTTTCATAAAATTTGAAATATATTAAGATTGCCTTGGTCTGACTAAGAAACTGTTTCCCCAACACATTCATTTCCCTCTCTTCCTCTGTCCTCTGGGTGACCATGGCTGTAAGATCTTGGTTGATTAGGGGTCCCAGATGTGTTCTGGTGCACTGCTTTGAATTGATCCAGCATGAAGTGTCTGTGCTAGAATAGACCTGTAATCAAAATTTTCAGGAGATTTTCTTGCTTCCAGATCTTGCATGATACCACCTGTTAAGACATGATATCCAAAATGTATGATGATAAATAGTGTGTTCCTTAAATATTCATTTTTTTCAAGTATTGACTAGAACTTTATGGTTGTTGGTTTTTTTTCTTGTGTTTTCTTTATCGCTTTTGAATCACAGTTATTTAAAGATAAACTGGAACAGTAATCTTTCTTAATTATCTATGATGTATATAGGCAAAAAACTCCTGCCTACCTTCCTCCAATTCCACCCAGTAGTGACTTCATACTCTTTTTTTATAGTAGCCAACAAAGAACTGAAGGAAAAAACCAGTGGGTGCTGCATTTTGCAAAGCCTTGTTTAGGGTTTACACCAAAAAAATGCTGTCTCTTCTTAGGTTGCTTGTCAAAAAAATTTATCCTTAAGTGATTGCCAGTTCCTTTGTTCTCTGAGAAAGATTCTTCTAGGGAAAGTAAAACTGTTTAGGTGACTGAATAATACACGATATGAAGTAGTTGTGTGAGCAGTTGACTTTTAAGTGGAGTTACAAAAGTTGCTCTTGAACCTGGTTAGTTCAGCATGTTCACACAGCAAGATCACAGAGTTGTCCTAGATGTGCAGTGACAATGATAACAACCATTATTCATTATATTTTAGAAGATATTAGGTGAAATGTCAACCTTTATAACCATGGTCTGTCAGAAATTGGAGGGTGGTGGTGGGATGAGGAGGGGGTGTTATACCTATGAAGATTCTACACAGAATTTCTTTTAAAACAGAAAAAACCAAACAGCCTCTTAGTGTATCTTTTCATTCCAGCTGCACTTGTGCCTGTGGTGAAATTTGACCGTTTGGTGGCAGAAAGCATTTGCTGTACTGGATTGCAAAGTGTACTTCTAATATAACTTCAAAAGGAAATGCATTCTCAATTTACAGTGAGCCTTGACTATGAAGGACAGAAAAGAAAAAAAAATAAGGGTTTTTTTTCAGTTAGGGATGAAAATTTTAGATTTATAACTTCATGCAAGATTGCCAGGGCCTGAGGCAAAAAAAAAATTCAACAAAGAACCAGAGCATGTATCTAGTTTACAGCTGCAAAAATAATTACATGATGACTATCTGTGGAGTAATCTCTAATGGATTACATTTTGTTAGCATTTCGTTATTTAATGTTAGAGCCAAAATAATTCATAGTAAATGGGAAAAAAAAATACTTGTTTTGATGTATCTGTGGCCTGGACCTTTGATGTCCTCCTAGGGCGTTCTGTTAAGAAATGGTTAATTTGTGAAAGGTCTTGGTTTGCAGACAAGGTACTATGCTTGTAAAGCTATTATAGGACTAAGGAGTGTAGGAATTACAGAAGTAATTTGTTTTTATTATGCAAGCACTGGACTTCTTTGTTGCTTCAGAGGTCCTAAAGCCATCTGAGGTGCTTTCCTCGTAGATTTATGGTGTCTCAGACTTAAAAAGCAGTTATGGCTCATTAGGATCACTTGATTTAATTTTTTCTAAACTTAAGGGTGCTTCTTTTTATATGTCTCTTAGATTTTATCCAAGTGATACAATCTTCAGCAGTAATAAGAAGCTTCTTAGTCATGGTCAAAACACCCCTTTTATTGTGTTGCAATAGAACTGTGGCTTAGCAAATAAACTCTTTTGCACTTTCATGTGCTGTTAGCAAAGGGAACTGGATGTATGGGGTTTTTTTCGGAACTTAGGGCAACTTCTGCTCCTTCTTCTTTAATATTCCTAAGTTTAGAGAAGTGGAAGGGAAAAAAAAAAAAAAAAAAGAAGTAATATTATGACCAGGGGTTCTAAGCCAAATCAAGTCTCTGAAGTATTAAAGTAAATAGAAAAACATCTTTGACTTCAGTAAAAACAGTGTCAACTTAGCCACTTATGCTACGTGATTTACTGTCTCTGGCTTGAGGGTTGCTTGGGAACACAAGAAATTACATCTGGTCCTTAATGCCATATTCAGTATCAATGGAATAAGGACATATAAAATTCTCAGTGTATGTGAGTGGGATTTTAATGCTTCCATAACTAAAAACAATTTGAAACATCCAATTTTGATGCATCAGTATAAAGGGCAATATAGTAAAGAAGCTATAAGAGAATGAGGGTTTAAGTTAATAAAGTCTTCTTGAAAGCAGAAGGGGAGCTAAAGGATTGGTCTTTTCGGAATAACTAAAAGTGACATCATTCTCCTCTTTGTGAACATATTCTTTCCTCTAGATGTAACATAAATTGATGTTATAGCTGAAAGTATTTTCGGTTTTCCCCAAGTTCTTGTTAGGAAAATATCCACGAGTTCTGCTTTTAAGAGAGAGAAATTCTCTGCCCTTAGATGGAGCATGCTTTCTCAGGCTTTTTTATGGGAAGCAATAGATGCATGTTTTATCTGTTGTGTTGTTTCTTGGGTTGTTTTTTCCTTTTAATAAACTGTCCACACTAGATCTGTTCAAGATACCTTTTCTATCCAAGAGAACATGTTCATCCAGTAGCATCTCACTGTTGTAGACTAGATGACCTCCAGAAATCCCTTTCAACCCAAAATATCCTATAATTTCTTCATTTGTCCTATCATTCTGATTTATTAGTTTGTTTTATTAAAGTGATACAGAAATTTCACCCTTGATTATCCTTTCTCAGTGCATTAGTATCTCCTGATTCCAGGGCATCCAGAAATTTCAGTCATTGAACTGAAATATTTTAAAATGTCAATGCTTTAGTATGGGAAGGGATTGGTAAATTCTGATGAGGTCTGGTGAGTTCTCTACTATATTTAAATCTTGTTGGTACAGAGATGTTCTTCATTACTTCCAGAAATTGTATCTTTTTCCCATAATAGTGGCAAAATGCTTTTTATGTATTGCTTTGGATTCCTGTCTACACTTCTGTATCAATGTGGAACTTTCCCTGTTGTGTATTACATTATAGTGAGACAAGCTGGAGACACAGCCCTGTGACTGTGGCTACTGAATGGTGGGGGATAGAATGTAAGGAATGTGTACTTGAGAGTCAAAAAATCAAAGACAGTCCCACTGATTATTGACAGGGCTATTTGCCAGTAGTCCTCCAAAATAAATAACAACAAATAATTTTTTTCTCCCCTCCTTCATTTTGGATGAGATAGCATTGCAGGAAGCAGGTGTGAGGAAAATGCATAACCTCTGGCCCAAAGTAGATGACCCATTTGCCTGCTGACCATTTTAGAAGGTCTTAACAGCATGAAAGACCTTACAGAGAGGAACGTTTTGGTGGTAGTGCTGTACCTGCCAATCCCTGAGCACAACCACACTCCTTAACAGCTGACAGTAAATCACACCTCACTTTGAAGCAGCACTAAAACCAAACCTCTATTCACTAGTGGATGTCCATATGTCTGTGGTCCATGGCTGGGGGGATATTTTTTTTTTTTTGCTTTGTATTCTTAGCACTATTTACTGCTGACACAAGATCATTGCAGGTAGCAAGAATGACATACAGCTTTCTAAAAATCCTAAGAGTCCCTAGGTTGTTATGAGCTTTCCCATTGCCTTATCCTTTTCCAGTGTGGAGCAACAGCAGCAGAGAGAACTAGAATGTTATATTTGTTATCATCTTAGTTTTTTTTAGGTTAAACCTAATGCCCCTTACTTAGGGATGCCATTAGTCTGTTAAACTGTGCCCCTGTGTAGTGGTCTGCTGAGCACAGTCTCTCCTGTCCCAAAAAGAAATATAACCACACAGCTATTGATAAAATTCATAGTGGGTGACTGGAGGAAACTAGAGTTTCCTAGGCGTGGGCTTGGTGAAATGCTGAGAAAGAACAAAATCTAGTAATGAAGCAAAAATAAAAACCTATGTAAAGGTGGCAGAATTGACCTCTTCCAGTTTAAAGATGTGGTCCTGGCTTAGGCTAAGTGATGGCTTCAGGAGATCAGTAAAGATTGTTAATATTTCTTCTTGAAATAGACACAAGCCAGATTGCAAAGATGAGTTTGGCAGAGGCTGGACAAGTGTTTAGTGCCTTGTAGTGTCATCAGAGAATGGGGAGTTTTGGTTAGTGTATTCATTTTTGCCGTAAATTCAGGGATGGGGGCAGTTCATAAGGCCAGCGGGCAATCTTTAACCATAAATCTTTGAGTTATTGGCAGGCTGACCTTGTATCTCAGGAAAAAAAAAAGGGACACAAAGCAATCTCTGCGATGCTTATCCCCAAGTCACCTGAGCAGAAGAAATGGTGCCATCTTCAACTGTGAGAGAAATCATAGAATGATTTGAGTTCAAAGGGATCTTAAAGATCATCCAGTTCCAACCCCCCTGCCATGAGCAGGGACACCTTCCACTAGTCCAGGTTGTTCAGAGCCCCATCCAACCTGGCTTTGAACACTGCCACAGATGGGGCATCCACAGCCTCTCAGGGCAAGTTGTTCCAGTGCCTCACCATCCTCCCAGTAATTAATTTCTTCCTAATACTGAATCTGAACCTGCCCTCTTTCAGTTCAAAGCTGTTGTCCCTTTTTCTATCACTACATGCTCTTGTAAAAAGCCCCTCTCTAGCTTTCTTGGAGCCCTCTGTCACTTGGCTTGTGTGCTGGAAGTTAAGTAAGAGTTGTACATGGGTTTTCTGTGTTACTGTGTGGAAGTACCAGAGACCATCTATAGATGCCAAATGATGTTCATTAACTGATGTGTTCGTTAACTGATATGTTCATTAATATAAAGTGCAATGACAACAGGCAGCATTAGGGGCCAAAACAAAACACTTTTCTGTACTGTTGGTGTATTGTTGGGTAATTTTTTGTTTTGTTTTCTTTATTTCTTTCAGTTCTACGGGATGACTTCAGACAAAATCCCTCTGATGTGATGGTAGCTGTGGGTGAACCTGCAGTGATGGAATGTCAGCCCCCAAGAGGTCACCCAGAACCGACTATATCGTGGAAGAAAGATGGGACCCCTCTAGATGACAAAGATGAGAGAATCACAGTAAGTATAAAAAGTTCTGCAAACAACACAAACATCAACCAATCTGAAATTACTCGGCTCCTGAGCATGTGGGCAACCAGCTGAGCTGTGGTTGAGAGGATGTGTTCTTTCCTTGCCTCACAGGCAAGGGCTACTTTGCATTTAGCTTGGAAATGTATCCTCTCATCTCACCCTACTTCATTGCAGGGTATGCATTCGTTTGTTAAAGAGACCCATGCAAAAACCTCTGTTCTTCTCTTCCTCAGAGGAATTAGAAGCTTGTGGAAATGAAATTCATTATATTCATCACTGTCCTGTAATTTCCTTACCTTTCATCCACCTACAAATTTCTGCAACCTGTAATACCTGCCTTCTTTGGTTGGAAAGAGAAACAAGGAGTATTCTCAATGAGACCTTCTTTTGCAATTCCTTTGAAGATAATACATGCAGAAAAGCTGGGGGTTGTATTAGAAAGGCTGAAAAGGGGCTGGGGATATGGACACATTTCTTTAGAGAGATGATGGCTTATCCTGCCATCTCAAATTAAGCTGTTTTCTAATTAGTGGTGTTGTCGTACGCATTTGTATCTGTAGCTTGCTGAATGCAGTGCACGATTATTCAGTGTAAAACAGCATCTTGAATCAGAAAACTATCCATTTTTTAGTCTTTGACATGGGAAACAATAAGCTAATGAACCTAAATGTCTTGCAGAAATGGCAGCAAAAAAGGGAGTTCAAAACTCATTTATATGCTGCCAACGTGGTGATACAAAACATCTTCCCATATGGTGAGAAACTGTACCCTCTGAAAGCACACACGTCTAGGATCCTGTTGGTACTGGAAGGTTTACAAGTGCAAAACAAGATCAGAGGCAAATACCATTTATATGTCTCAATTCTATACTGAAAGGAGGGAAATGTTTATTGGAAGTACATTTAAACCCCAGCAACCTGACTAAAAAAAATTACCATTTTTGTTTGAGATTTAAATTTCCTGTTATTCCATTTGTGTTTTTTTGCAAACAAGACAAAGCTCAGGCGTTCTGCAGTTGTGGCATATGCATACATTTAAATTTTTAAGTACCCTACCAAACCTATACTGATTGCTGGCTATTAACTCAATTCTTCCCATCATACTTGCTAAGAACTTGCAATTTCCTTTTCAAATCTCCTTTCCACCGTGACAAGTCAATTGACCTGAGATAAAGAGAAGATTCTAGTGCTACCTTTTTCTTTTTTTTTTCTTTCCCCCTAGGAAGTGCTTTCTAACCTTGCATTTTCTATTGCTCTAGTTTATTCTCTTGAAGGATTTTCAGGTGTATCCTATTAAGTACATTTCTTTTGTTATACATGAAAACTGCTCTTCCAGCTGCTGGAACAAAGACATACCCAGAACAAAAGTAGCTATCAGTGACTGGCAGTGCCACCTGTACTCTTCAAAAACCATTCTTAGGATGAAATAAAGCCACTCAGTTTGGTTTTCTTCTCTGGTGATTGTATCAAACACTCACCTACACAGTATTCTTTCACCATGACATCTGGGAGAGTTATCCTGTGTCACCAGTTTCTCCCCCTGTAAAAAAAAAAAAAAAAGAAATGAAAAAGAGTTTTGATGCAGGTGTAGATATGCACTTGTTTCATGTACCCAAGTGAGTGTTTTCAGAGGTGTAAATTAGCAGTGATGCCATAGCTCAGCTCAGCTCAACTGCATCCATTTATTTCCTATTTGCCTGGCGTTGTCTTAGGCAGCGCTATTAATATCATGGGTTCTTTTTCACACAGGCAAGAGACTGAAGCCACATTCTAATGCAGATTTGCATCCTCTTACAGCTGTAGCAGGATCTTGCCAAGTGGATAAATATACATTCAGATGTACCTCTTTACAGCTTTGCAGTAACCTTCTGTATTATCTTGCCAGTTCCTGGGAGGGTACAGGAGATTGGGAGCTTGGAATGGACAACTTTCGAAAGGGCAGATGGGAAAAAAAAAAATTAATAATTTTGAAACCTGACATAGAATTATTCCATTTCTCTTGACTTGTCTCCTTTAAGGCATTTCTATTTCACTTTAGCAATAGGAACATAAAAGATTGAAAGTTACAAAAGCTGAAATGAGGATGAATTGCTGAGGTTGAAGTGAGAGATTTCATTTTTTTCATTAAATGAACCTTTTTTTTTTTTTTTTTCATTTAAGTGTCTGTATTTAAAATGAACACCTACCTTCACTTGATGGTAAAATTTTAATTGACTAGGTGGCTGTAAATTTCCATAATACAATTTACTTTTGTTACTTTCCTCTTTTTAAGCCATGAAATTACCAGATCAGGAAATGTGCAGCTATATATGTTGGTGTTCCATACGTATGTAATACCAGTGGGCATTTAATCAATGAAAAAACTTGGATGGCTCCGCTTCTAAAGCATTTCCAGTTATTTTAATTCTTAAAGGCCTGTTGATCTTTGACTCACTGCAATTTTGAGAGTTCTCTGTCAAAGGCTGTTTGAAGCATTTCATATTACTGCTTTCCTTTCTAACAAGAGATTTAAAATGAACATTAAGGTTGTCCTTTTTTTTTTTTTTTTTTTAATAAGGAATGATGCTTGGCATCTCTTTTTTGATCCATATATATACTTTCTTCAAGAATATATGTCTATGGAACAACCTTTTTTTTAAAATATGGAAGCTTTTTTCTCATGTGCAATGATACTTGATCTGTGAGTCAGCAGAACTGGACTTCACAGACTGAGTATTAAGGGGGCTAGAGAAACTGAGATGGAAGCTTGGTTCCTGGCAGAGGGTTTAAAGCAAAATATGTGGATAAATAGCAGGTAAATAAGATACAAGTTAAGGCATGACTTCCTCAGGAATGCAATAAAAAGAAAATAGTATTTTGTCCTGGGTACAGTTAAGGAAATCAATATGTTTATATAGGTGAGATAATAAAAAAATCAAAGTAGTCTTTGCCTGGTTTTGGTCCGTTTGTAGGGCAAATAAATGTGCTTTGAGGAGAAATAAATGTGCATGTCTTTCAGGTTATAAACTAGTGAATGGAACAAATAAGAAGTGAGAGTTAGGGTATGGGCACAGCTATCTGTGATGGGGATTATACAAACAGACCTTTAATTTAAGCACAGCTCTCCCAGTAGTGCTCAGTGTTAGCACAAGTGAGGCTCGGTGTAGGTTCTTTAGTGCACACACGTCTGCTCGGTGCATCTGATGAAGAATTATCATCAAAAAGGTTTTCTCTCGACTCTTGAATGTGTTGTCTGTAAACAGTTTTCTCAGTGCACTGGACCTAAACATGATTGTTCTCATGTGTGCTCTTTACACCACGGTATGAGAGCATGTGCTTGATGTGGCTAATCCCTCTCCATGTATTACAAACCGAGCGGGAATGACGGTCTTGCCTGTGAAGCAAATGCTTACCTTTCACTTAATTTATTGAATTGAAAAACAGTTATCAGGAGGACAGAGCAGAACTAGTGTGATTCTGTGCTCATCTAGGTAATTTTTCTCCTGGGATTACTGCCAAATCAAGAATCCCTCCTGTAAAATATAGAGCTGGAAAAGAGTTCCTTATTGCAGTCCAGTGAATAGCTCTAATTTCTCGCTGTGGGCAATGTGAAGCTCAGATGTATTTTTTAAATTTATGAAGTGATCCATCTGCACTAGGAGAGGCTGCTGATGCTCCTCTTGGAGCTGGGACATGGTGGAGAAAGGAGATGCAAGGTTATGCCTGCGAGTGAGAGAGAAGGTTGCTCACCAGGGTGGGGAAGTTCCTGGTTCCGTTTCCAGCCCCTCTTGGTGTTGACACATTTGGCATCTCTGAAGTTCATAGACTCATTGCTTGAAGTGAGGATCCAGGCCAGGACTCCAGGCTTCTAGGTATCCTCAGCAGGAACAGCTCTGCTCCCAGCCCCATCAGTCTAGCCATCCTTTTTGCATGACAGCGCAGTGTCATTAGGGCGTAGCCGCATATGTCACCTTGGTGCCAAAAGCTGTGACTTTGCATTCCCTCGGGCTGAGGAGGAAGTGCAATCAGTGCAGTTTCTGCTGACTGCTGTAATCACTAGGTTTGGTCTTTCCACATGTATCATGTCTGGATGCAGTTGGCAGGAGTGGGAGTGGCTGTGAGTACCATTAGCAATGACTTGCTCGGGCACTCAAGGTAATCACAGTGAATATTGGCTGCTTGTAAGCTTGGGAATGCAGTATGCCTTCGTTCACTTCTTGCCCATCTTCTTGTTGTACTCCAGAAACCTCCCACTACTTCTCAAATGGTGTTCCCACTGCCTTCCTACCACACACCCCTGCCATTAAATTTTGACCTCATTCCCCATCCGTTTTCTCCACCTCACAGTGAGTTCTTGCATCCATCCAGCCTGTCTGGCTCTATCATCTGATTAGTGGTATCAGCTTGTGTGGAGGTACCAATTTGGAAGCTCGGATGAGCAAACTCTCCTGTGGTGTGCTGGGATGTAAAGGCATTCCCCGTCTGGCTCTGCCGTGGATGCAAATGGCTGGTGTGCTGTGATCTGTGGGGGATGTGGCGGTGCCTGTCTGCGTTAGGCTTGCTCAGAGCCTCCCTTGAGGAGCTGCCTCACTGCTCTGTCTTCCTTGTGAATCCCAAATGCCTGTATATAAGGTGCTGACATCAGTAATCTAACCAGGATGGTGGGGTCTTTGAGCATATCTTTAGGCAAAAACTGGCAGTAATTACAGGCTCTCAGGAGCGCGGAGCGTTCAGAGAGGATTTTGCAGATCTCCCATCTAGACAGGGCAACCTCCATGTACTTTTGGATTTATCTCTCAATTTGTCTTGTATTTTAGCAGCAATGCCTGCATAATTGACTAAGCCTCAGTAAAATCAGGATGCAGTCAGAGTGCTTGTAATTATCAATACTTTCCCAGGGGAGAATGTACACACATCCTGCATAAGCTCCAGAGCAGACTGATGTTTGAGCCAGGTTTGGAGGTCAGAGTTTCACAGCTGCATCTGTCCCTGCCCCATGACCACTGGTAGCCCATGCTTCAGAAAGCTTCCTAATTGTTCACATCAAGTCGTGGTGTAGGTGACAGAAGAAAAAAGCTATGCGCTGAACATGAAATTTTAATAGGTAAAATCTTTTACATATACATGAAAAAGGATGCTGGTACCTAAAGAAAAAAATCCTTTGTAATTGAATACAAAAAGCAAAGCCTTTTCACTGAAACTCCGGTGCAGCACCGTGATTGCAATTTCCCCCTCTTTCGTATTAACTCTTATCTCTCATTTATCCTGAATCATCCTCATTTGATTTTTAAAAGAAAAAGCTTGAGAAGCCATTTATCTTTCCTTGTTCAAGTTTCTTAGCTTTAAAGATCAAAGTTACAAGATGAATAATGCATACAGGTTTTCATTCCTTTTTTGTGTGGCTGTCATGTGACATCAACAGTTTTGGATGACTTACACTCTTATTTTAGATAGGTTGTAACTTAAATTCTCAATTCCCATTTCATTTCCTGGCCCTTAAATAGTATCACAAATGCAGAGCATTTATTACGTCTTACACAATTCTATTTTTACATGTGTGAGTGATGAAAATGTTTTTTTTTACAAAATGTGAAAACAAAGCCTCTGATCTTCTGCTGTGACAGGAAAACCTCCTGAATGGTACCATCCCAAGGAAGATGTTTTATTTATTTGCCCCAAATTTTTTTGTTAATGAATTGTCACAGAGAACTCCATTCATTCTTCTTGGTGGAGACCAGTCATAGCCTCATTGTGCTTTGGCATGTTTAAAACTACATAGGTGATGTGACCTCGATCATGAGAAGAAAGAAAAAAAGAAATGGAAGATGTTGCTATGACTATCAGTTAAAAAGGAAAAGAAAGGGTTGATTACATTGGAGGGAACAGTGGAAAAAGCAGGAATGAATTCCCTGTTTAGGAAAGGGGTCTTTCTTTCCAAAGTTAAATTGCAGTGGGAAAAATTGCAATGGGGAGGTGAATCAAGACAAGGAAAACAAAAAGGGATTGAATTTGTTGGTGTGTGCTGTGCGGAGTAACAGTCTCAACCCATTACAGCAGCAATGCTCCTGACAGAAACCATACTGTTATGGTGCCACTCCAAATTAATTCAAGATGTTTATCCGTATTTCTTTCTTCTCCATTCCTCTTTTCTGGCCTCCTCGCTTTTTCATTTATTTATCAGTTGTTAATCTCTAAACTACTTAGTTTCCCATAATTGTATATTTTAGATACACAGCAAAAGAATGCATGTTCCAGTAGGGGATGTAATTCTGGTGGTAGCATTGTCTGTCCTATGGAGAGCTGCATGAAGGATCATGGCCTGGGTGCACAGCACACAAAGCAATGGGGGTGAGGGGAAAGTGAGGAGCAAGGACTTACAGTTCAGGGTTTTATTTCATTTTAATTGTTTTTCTTTTTTGGGGCAGATTAAAGGGCAAGCAGCAATTTCCTATACGCCCCTGGAGGGTTAGAAAGAGAAGTGTATTATTTTTTTCTGATTCCCAATATGTATTTGCTGCCCCCCCACCCAGCAATTTCCTTTCTTCTGAGTCCTTTTTCTTTATTCTGTCTCTTTTTCTCACTCCCTGGGAGGGTTGGCTTCCCACTTCACCTCTCTTTTTCCTTCATCTCCTGATCCCTACAATGCTGGCTTCCTTGAGGATCAAGAGTAGTTTTTGTTAATGTTTTATATTTCTTCTTCTATTAATATTGTTTCCCCCGGTGACACAGCTGGAGCTGCTGTGAGTTAACTCGGCACCCCAAGGGGGAAAAAATGCAAAAGATTGTGAAAAATAATTTGGAACTACACAGTTGTCCCAGAGGATAGTGAGAATGGCTCTCAATCCTGCTGTTTCTCCCCCTTATTTTTTCCAAAATGTGACATTGTTTTTCTGTGTTCACGCTTAAAGCTCTGTGTCAGGGTCCCTGTTGCTCCTGCTGAAATCTCTCTGCTCTCCAGATTCCACAAATCTTTGTGTCTTCTAGATCATTTCTCCCCTGTTTGCTGTTCTGATCTTGACATGTACTTGTACTGTCCCCTGCCTTATCATCAGGACACCTTTCCCATCTCTCTCAGTTCTGACTGCGTGCCTGCCTCTCCCCCTGCCATGTCTAAACCAGTCCAGTTTCCACATCTGCACAACCACTCTGTTAAGACAAAGAGTTGTCAGGGTATCGTCTGACAACTGCTCTTCTGACACTGCTCCTTCCCATCTCATTTTTTTAATTATCATAGGCTTATCCAAGTTCTTTTCATCGGTACGTTAATCTTTCACTAGCATTTGTTGCATCACTTTGTACATTGTTTGTGGGATTTTTGGCTGAGCCCTGAAACACATTACCTTCTCCTACAGAGGACCATGCTCATCTTGGAAGGCTGTAAAAAAGTCTGATAGTCTGGGCTAACACAAAGAGGAGAAAACATCCGACAGACTTTTATTTTTGTATTCATTTTCCTCTTTCGCTTCTCCCGTCCTACTTGGAGCCTTACCGTGCTCACTTCATTTTTCAGGGTTAGCCCTTTGGAACAAAACTTCTCATCTCCACCACATCCACGAGTAGCTTCCAGCCCTGACCACGGCCGTTAAACAGCGAGAGCTTGCGCTCCTGCAAGCGACCACTGAAGGAAACGCGGGTTGAAAACCCCCAAACTACTACAAGATTCTCCCCTCATGGCCTTTATTTCAGGTTTGCCGTTTTAAGGAGAGCCCAGCTCTGCAGGCAGGCCTTGTCAGGCAGCTGTGAGCTCGTTCGGCTCTCTCTCTGAGCCGACCAGGAGCCATATGGCAGCGGTTACTGTGGCGCCGAGCCTGAGCTAACAAGCCCTGCTGAGAGACAGGCTGGGCCGCCCCGGCACGGCACGGGACTGATACGGCCACACAGCTTCTGCTGCGCTGGGGGCAAGGGCAAAATGAGCCTGCCTCGGCTTTGGAGGCTCCACGTGCCAAGTCAAACGGCCTGAAAATGCCCGCGTGGACATCATCATTAGCTCATGTGTAGCTCAGCTGTCCCGAGTACTTGGTGGGCAAGATGATTTGGGGCATAATCAGTGCCCAGCATTGCTCTAGTTGGTTTAAAGGGCTCGTTATTAGCCCTGAAGCTTCTGGGCAAGGTTGCTGGGTAGGCTAAGACGTGCATTGGTTCATACTTGATGCAATGTGTCTTCTCAGCAGACATCTCCAAAGGATAACGTTGGTCTGTGGAATTAGGGGAAAGGGGAGGAGCATCATGATACGGGGTAAAAGGGTGGCCCAGTGTCAAACATCTGTGGACTGAGGAGAACACCAGGGCTTGTGCTGGCTATCATAGAGAATAGATGTAGCATTTAGGGCCAAACTGACTTCCTGTGTTCCCAAGAACATGCCTGGTAGTAGTGAAACCTACTGTGTGAGGTTATCAGATTTATTGACTGTGTTCACGCTAACGGAAAGTGCTGGAATTAAAAATCATCATAATTCAGCATTAGATTGAATTAGATAAAAAGGCTCCCTGCGGTGATTAAACTGCTAGCTTTTTAAACCAAGTTATTGCTGATCATATTTGACCCTACAGATAAACAGTATCTGTTCCTCCTAGTTTTTCTCACAACTTTCAAAACTGTTCTTTTGCATCAGGGATGCACTTTGCTTCAGCTGTTTTTGTCTTCTCACCACTTGAAAAGTTCAGCATTAGACACGCATAACTTATGGTTTCTCACTATTGTTTCACCCAGCAGTAGTGAAAAGGACTTTAATGTGAAATAAGTATGTATTTTTCTACAGTCAGCTTTGTTTTATGCTGATTTCTCTTCTCAATTATAAAAGTAAAGTGAAGAAGAATGGAGTTCTTTTGCAGATACTCTGTGGACTTACTGGAATTTGAAAACTCCTCAGTGAGTCAAAATTCACCACGGGTTTCTTTTGTCCCTAGTCATGAACTGATGACCTAGATAGTAAAAGAAAATAAATGCCTGCAGCAAATAGAGTATGTGTTAGATATCTTGAGTTTTGAGGCATCCACAGGCCTAGACATTAGACTATCAGGATTTTCTTGTTAAATCAGCTTATTGAGAGTTTTGAACCTCTGGGACCATCTGAAATTATAGAAGTGGTGTCTGGGAAGCTTTTCTTTAAAAAATAATAAAAAGCCAGGTGGTTGGTATCTCAGACTAGGTTACTTGAGCTATGCAGGGCGTGTAGGACTTTATGATTTGGATGGTTAGGAGCAAAGGTGATTTATTATGCTGAGAAAGTAAATTCCTTGTTTTGTTTGGCTGACAGTCTCGTTGTTGGAGTTTTTTTGGATGGGCAAGAGAGATGAAAAAAGGATGTGGGAGGGAAATTATTTCTCCATTCATTTTATTCTCCTAATGAAAAAGAAACATTTTTGTTTGGTTAGTTTTTTTAAGCAGTCAGGAAAGGAGCCTTTGCTTATATTACAGACAATAAAGATGGAGATTGGGTTTATAAAGTTAATTCTTCTCTTCCCTTCCCTTCATCAGCTGCAGGGAAATCTTACATATAGAGTGTGGACATCCTCCTCTAAGTTAAAAATCCCTTTCTGGGAACACTGTTCTCCCCACCCCCTTAGGGACTGCTGTGCTTTATACTTTCCCTGATTCCTCAGCATGAGCAGAAACAATGTCAAGCAAAGCAATATTGGGAAAAATCAGGCTTTCAGAGGCTTTTATGAATCTGTCACACCGAACATGAGGACTCACCCAGGAAAGTGTGCCACCTGTGTACAGGCAGAAAACAGGTTTAGAGTAGAGCTCAGGCCACTGGACGTGGGACTTAGGATCCCTACAGGTCAAATGTGCAAAAAAATCAGTACAAATCCTCTGCATTCCAAGGTTCTTTCAGGCAGACTCCTGGACCTCTGAGCTGTTTACTTAATTTTTACTCTATTTATGTTTACTTTATAGTCATACAGAGAGATATTTCCATTAGTAAAGCATGAGAGACATTTTAATACAAAAATATCCTACAGAAATTAAAGTATTATTTGTGGCACGTCTGTAGAGTGAAGCAGAGCAACCCAGCTCCTTGCTGTGTTCACGGCTTTCCAAACACTGAAACCCTCTCCATCTGGGGGGATGGGGGAGGAGGGGAGAGGGGGAAAAAAAAAGTACATTTTTGTTCTTGAAAGTCTCCAGTGGACCTTATAAATTTGATTGTACTTGGCATTTTTGATATTCCTAGTCGCTTGCACACCACAGCAGCCACATGTTGTCACTTAAAATCTAAATATCGGGTAACTGCTAACTGAGACTTTATTGTGTATCCTGCTTATTTTAGGAATTACTTTTGTAAAGCAAAAATGACACTAACTCTAAAAGCATGTTTAATAAAACCTCAACAATCTGTGTGCTGAGTTTGCACATATTATGTTCTCATAATCAAAAGAAAAATGTAGAATAAAAATAGTAGAGAAGAACAGTGCCCGTTTTTGGAGCCTCAAGCAGATGTAAGTGATTAGAGCTTCTTGTTGGGTTTGCTTTGATTTTTTGGTCTACTTTTTGAAAGTTCTGTCAACTTCAGTTTTGCTTATTTCACTTTGTTTGGATAGTTTTGCCTTACTGAGTTTCCTGTGATGCTTCTGGATATATGAAAAGTCTAGTCCAAATCACAGCACTTCAAAAATAATAATTTTTCAGTTCTTGGGTTTCCTCAACCCAACAGAGTACTTCTCTCTCTCCAGGTAATAATATACTCACAATTACTTGCTGCCAAGTTTAGATGTTCACCACGTGCAGCAGTGTGGGACCAGCACACACATTGCAGGGTGTTATTCCAGACTCCTGTGTAATATTATGCAGGACCAAGTCTGCCTTCTTATGGTTGTCCTCCTTAAAAGGGAAAGAAAGAAAGGAAAAAAAAAAAAAAAGCCGCTTTCTTTCTTTTTCTAGATATAAAATTCTTGCTAATACTTATGCCACACTGAGCAATTAATTAATTCCTTTTTTTTTTTTATCCTCCTGAAAAAGCTTTGTCTAACAAGAATCTGTTTGGCAAGTGGTCACATAAAGTTCGCTCTTTTATTTAAAGTGGAAGTGTGGGTGGTTAGTTATACTTGGACCTATTTATACTCTTATTATTTTTTCTAACTCAGCAGCTTTGCTTTTGCCTCTGTCTGCTGCTGTTGTCAGTTGTCTGCTTGTCTCTCTGAGGCCTCCTGGTTCTGGCCTCGTGGGGAAAGACTAAATTACACAGAGATAGAGGGGGGGGGGAAGTAAATCAGTTTAAGAATGACAAAAACCCGCTAATTTTTCAGGGAAAATAATGCTGTTAAAAAAAGGGAAAACATGAGAAAGTAAAATGCTTTCCTGGTGCATATCATGAAATATTTCTAGTGCCATATGGAATATATTGAATTTTGAAACTAGCCATGGAGGTTTGTATGCTTAAGTAACTTTCCCTTCCCTCACAAAATGTATAGTTTGGTTCCTCGACCAAAATGATGGTGGATCAAGATCTCTTAACTGTAATTTTGTGGGGTTTTTACATCATTGTTTTTCAAAGTGTCTATGCCATTCAGAATGGTTAGGTTTTTGAAAGATGTTGACATGATGGCTTGGACTTCTCTCCACCGTGCCACACATTTCAAACTCTGCAGATCTTGCTCTCAGGATCTGAATCTATGAAATCATTTGTCTCTTAGGACTTCTTTGAACTCTGGTGCCCAGTTGGAACATTTCTCTTGGAGTAAGACCCGATGCAAATCGAATAGGGGAAAAAAATTGCTTGTTCAGGGTAAAGTGTTACCACAGGTACCTGATGGAAGCAATTTCATGGTGCATGGTATGTATTCCAGAAATGAGTGGTCCTGCTCTCTGGCAGACCTGTACACTGCACAGAATTAAAGATCTGCTTTTACCATAAGGCTGTACAGTCATTGCAACACAATTTCGAGCAGTGTGCTGCAAAACATTTTCCTACAGAGAAAATTATTGTGCAGTAAAGGAAAGACTGCCTTGAGGTAGAAAGTCTGCCAGCTAAGCAAAGCAGATTGCTTGGGCTGCTGCAACCTTCCTGTGCCATTTTGGGCAAGCCTTGAAGTTGTTTGGTTCTTCTTATTCAGCATTTCACGAGCTGTGGGACTGCATTCATACATGGGAAGCAGCCTGACACTGTTGCAACAAAGGTGTTGTTATGCCACGTAGCCAAAGTGCAAAGTGTTATTACATCCTAAGTCATAAATAGGCTCTGTTTTTGGAAGGCAAAACAGTAGAGTCATGTCTCCACTTTCATATTCAGGCCATGCTCCAGTCTAGGTTCTTGTGATGGTATAATACTTGCAGGATCTAGCCCAGCTACAAATACTCAGAGATTTTCTGTGATTTTAAAGAAAACCTCTCGTTATCATTCAAGTTATATGCTGAAGCGTTAAAGTGGTTTGAAGATTATTGTCCCTTGTATTTAAGGATCTCAGAGGTTTTTAATAAACTAGGAATGTTTGTACAGAAGGCACTTTGCATAACTATAATCCTGGGAAGTCTTCATTCACAGTGACTGTGGTTAGAGTGTTTCACTGAAGTGCACTTTGCACACGTCCTGAACTCTCTGTGAAATTCTGGCATTACCGAAATCAGTGAGAGTATTAGTCTTTCTTGAGACTTTCTCTCCAAGAAAGTATATAGTGGAATTTGTAGCAAGAGAAAAGCCTCTTGTTTGATGTGCTAAACGAGTTGATGTTCTTCACCTTTTTGTTGCAAGTGTTTTTACTGCTTCACTTCTTGTTTTTATTGGCTGATTTGTCATTAAGGTACTTAAGGTATTCCAGTTGGAGGTTTGTAGACATATGCCATATTGATTCTCAATTTTTGTTCCAATGAGACTTTCTGCAAAGAAAATTCTCGTGTTATCTGTCTTGCCAATATCTTTTGCATTGTCATTCTCAAATATTAGAAATCATGCAGCTGGAGGTGACAGCTGTTACTCTGCTTTCGTCATCCAAAATTGAAGGCTTTGGTGGTGTAAGAGGTCGTCTGTTGTATCTGTTACTCTTGAGGTTAATAAATGTAGGTGGTTGTAACAGGTTTTTCAGCAGGAGGAGAAAACTTCAGCAATCTGAACATTTTAAGTAGGACATGGGCAGATCGCTTTTAAATTCGCAAAATTAAGAGCAGCTGGAGCAACCAGAGTAAATCAACCTGTCAGCCTACTTTGCTAGTTATTTCCACTTCAGAAAGAGAAGGTGATATTTTGAAAATGTTCACTTTTAGGATTTCAGCTGTAGTGAAGCTTGCTCTCCCTACTTTAGCCATCTTAACAAAGGCCATTTCTTCTACTGCTATGAATAAAAAGTTCAAGAAAAAGGCAGTGCTTCATCTTTATAACATATACATTTCTTAGACTGCAGTGTCAGTTTTACTGTGCTGCTCTGTCAATGAGTCTCAAATTCACCTTGAAGGATCACCCCCAGGGATGCCAGCTGAACCTCTGACCCTTCTATTCTGGCTGTCACCAGGGTTAACACATCATTACGACTTGTGATGTGTGGGATACCTGTGCTTTTGGAGCCTTTATCCACCTACACTGTTTCACACAACTTAAACAGAGGTCTGTCTCTCCTTTTTCACAGGAATGTTTGTTGATTTTTGAGAATGAATTGTACTTCTTCCTAATTTTGCGTTATAATAGATGTGAAATTTTAAAACTTACAGAAATATCTCTTGTTTTTCCTAAATAGCTAAAACAGCAACTATTGGCTGTAGACAAAAATAAAAGATGAGGAAGCCTTTTCTATTAAAATTTGAAAGTTGGCAGGTTCATACCTGAACTGTTGCTTACAATACCACATTGCTACACAGTGCAAAAAAAAAATTATGGTGACAGACAAAAGGACAACATTAAGCATTGGCTTTGTGGGATAAGTTCTAGCTACTGAGAGGTTAAGGAATTTTTGTTAATTTGGAATTTTCTTGCTGAGGTACCACGTTGGATAATCAACTGGTTGTAATTAAAATGGAGTTTGGTTTGCTAACTTGAAAAATGGTATTTTCAAATACTTTTCTTGTCTGTGGCACTGATATGTAGCCAAGGGAACTCTTTTATAAGAGAAGCCTGTTGATACAGATTTTCCACATATGTATTACAGTATTGTTTTAATATATTATGCACTAAAGGTTGGACTCAATGGTCTTAACAATTCAGTGATTCTAAATGCACTCTTAGAGTTCTTTGCTTTTTTCCAAGACTGTCCTCTGATAAAACACATAGGCCATTTGGTTGGCCAAACCTGCTTCTGGATGCTGTTAATGTTTTGTGCTCATGAAATAATGAAACTAATAGACATTGAAATCAGTTCATTCTAGCTCCTATATTGTTTCAGAGGACTTCCACATATTCTCATTGGGGAATTGACACCACTAATGTTGAAAAGTCATAAGAGGTAAAGATGACCTATTTATTCTGGTAAACTGGAGAATGCTAATGGAATTTTTCTTTCTGCTGATGGAGATTGTTTTTAATCCCAAACAGCCCACAGTCTACTAGTTCTTACTTTTGTATTGGTTCCTTCTTACTTGTTACAAAATGCAGTCCTTAAAAATAAGTCTACACACATTACACCTAGGTACTTACCTGCAGTATGCAAATGACATGCAAATGCTATGCAAATGTACTCATTGTCCACATTCAGCTGAGCAAGCTGAGATGATACTGGGACAGGATTGTATCCATTTTTGTCCTCTCTATAAACACTTTGAATAGTCTTTTAGGTAGCAAACCTTAAATCACTCCTTTCAGTTAGATTTATCTTTTAGGTACCAAGTCTGAAATCACTCCTTTCAATTAGATTTGTGTCATTTTCCTTCTCTTAGACTTGTCTGGAAACTTTTAATAGCATAACAATTAGGCTAACTCCAGTTAGGTGTGATCCAATTTTTCTTCCCTGTGGAACTGTTTGAAGAGTAGTTGACAGTGCCACAAAAGAAGTTTCTGAGGAGGAAGAATATTGTTTATTTAACCACATGATTGTACAGAAAAAGAAACACTTCAAGCCAATCTAATATCTGTGTGCCTATCTGACTCATTGAGCATATGAACTTTCTTTCCATTGGAATTCCATATGTATACCTTCTTTCTTCCAAATCCCCACTTAATGAGCTTCTGGTCTTTTGCTCCTCAAGGAAGTGTGCATCTCATGACATCCCTCTTCCTGATTTGGTTTTTGCCTCCTCTTATGTCTCAAGAACAGAGCTGCTGTTTGGGCTACAAGCATGTTGAAAAGTTAACCATTAAGATCATATAAACTAATACCTTTGTGGTAAATTTCCAGGCAATTCTTCTATGAAATTAGTTTGCTATGTGAGCAGAATGAGCCTAGATCAAAATCTAAGACATTGTTAAGGGCAATTCTAAATACAGCAAAGATAGTTTAATATTCAGTACATCAAAAGGCCTGCATACCAGCTTGTTCTTTGCAGACGTTTGAAAGCATTAGTAGTCATATCAATGATTACAGCATGTATGCTTCAATTCTCCTGGGTCTTGAACAAAATTTTGACTCTAATAGGATTTTTCCAGAACTTAATATTCAGAAATTTAAGAATATTTAGGCATTTTTCTGAAACATAGTAGAAATATTCATGTTATAGTCTACCAAACGTTTCTTGTCAAATCTTAGATCTGGAAAAACATTTAGTATTTCATTGCTATCCACTGAAAGTGAGTCTCATTAAAGGGCAACACTAGTTAAGATGTTATGGCACTTTGTTCAAATATGGAACTATTAGAAAGGCGAAGAGAATCATCAGAACACTTTTTTTCTCCCTCTTTATCAAACATTCACTGAAATTATTACTTTTCTGGTCATGGTTGACTTTAATTTTCAGTAGAATTTGGCTTTCTTTTTATTTCAAAAGTCAACAATATGGCTGTCTTAGAAAAACTCTGTATGAAACACATGAAGGATAGTCCCTAATAGTATAATGCAAAGTACAATGCACACCTCATGAAGTCTTAGGTTAGCTGAATGTTTCTTTTTGTATTTATCGTACTGGAGGAATTTTAGAACTTTTCCGCCTTATTTTCAGAGTTTGAAAACCACTTTGGATGTCTTCCACAAAAAATGAAGTTTCAAGGGTAGCAAGTATCAATTATTTAGCTTTTCTGGACATAAATAAGAGAAAACAGTGGATCTATGTACTCTAGGATGAAAAAAGGTCATCTTTACTGTTAACGAAATTTTCTGTCTAGTTATACCTTGGTGCAGACATCAGGGTGATGATGTGACCTCCTGTAATTTGTTTACGTATTGATAACTGGTTGATCCTGTTAATGTTTGTGTTGGAAAAGGAGGCAAGAAGACTCAGGAAAGCTTATTGATAAGGTCTTTTGTTTGCATAAATGCTCTCAAGGTAGTCCTTTAAATACTGTCTTCCATCCCTGGTATTCATTAGTGTGTTTCTGCATCATTCTCCTTACGACACAGAGTCTAAAATATTTTTCCTCTACATATTTGTATATATTTGGGGCACTGATTGGAGTCATAGAGTGTCTCAGGAGCGGTGAGTTCAGACCTTGGTGGGGCTTCAGCAGGGGGAGGCTCTTCCATGTCCCGTTTGCAGATGGTCCCTGCTGGGTCAGGATGGCCCTGGGTGCATTGCAGGCTGTGGGCTACAGGCAGCACCTTTGGTCAGCATTCAGGACCAGGTTTGGAAGCTGGAATTGCAAACTCAACTGGCTGGACGTGTCAGTATGTCCATCTGATAGGCACAAGTTTTGAGTACCCCACACGTTCCCCAGCAGCAAAGGACTCCTGGGAAGGCAGGTTTTAACTTCCTGCCACTGTCATAAAAAAGCTAATTCATTCCAAGCAAACTAAAATCTGATCAGGTGACACTTTAAGTTTTTTGTAAAGATAACTTCTCATTCATTATGTGTTTTTTACACTGCTCACACAGAGAGGTCAGAGCTTCTTATTTATATTAGGATAGAACTAATTTAAAAATGGGCATGCACACAGACACAAGATGAAACAGAAGAAGTGTGGAGTAATTTCAATTTCTCTGCCACTTTTCCAAGCCTGTTCCACCAATAACAAACATCAGAAAACAGGACACACTAATTTCCACGGAACCTGGCCAGCTAGGCTGTAGTTTGCTTTGCTTTGTAAATACAAATGGGGAAAGTCGAGCAGCTAGCATTTCCAGTGTCCAGAACAGTTTTTACCCTCTTCCAGCCACATTTCTCTCTCCACCTTTCCCATTGGTGCAGTTCACTATACCCTTTCAGCAACAACAAAAAATTGTGCCGGGAGTTTAAACCCTCTGTGGCAGCTGAGAAGAAAATGCTGCAAGGGAAGCAATTATCCCAGCAGGGCTCCAGAGCCCCCCTGAATGGCTCGGGCAGCCCCCCAGCCGTGAACAGACAAGGCAAGGCGAGAGGCACCGCTTTTCAGGCTTCAGTCTCTTCATTCTCTCTGGCTTTTCACAGGGCAGCCACTTCCATTTACACCCTGAGCGATGGGTGGGTCGCTGCCCAACCGGTAGGCAGCCTGTTCCTGCTGCCACTGGAGCCGTGTTTCCCAGTGGCCAACCTTGCAGTAGCCCACGAACAACAACTGTGTGAGGGTATCATAGTCCAAGGATGGCAGTGAGAAACCTGTGAGCATCAGGGAGCAGCGATCCCAGTATGTACAGAGAATGGGAACAGTGTACGCTTTGTTCTGCTTGACTGCAACCTGTGCTGGCTTATTTTATGAGGGAAAGAGGCTCCGAGGAGCTCCTGGCTTCACTGTCTGCTGCTGAAAATCAGCTTGTACTGTGTAATCCCCCTGTGGCATCAGAGGGCTGAACATTTGTGAACGGACCCGAGATCTGCAGGTCATTCACTGCCTGTTGAGTCTCTCTGGAGGATCCAAAGTTGAGCACAGAAGTAATGATGCTGGGCTCCTGTGTGAGCTGGGGCAATTGGGGGATTTGATCTTTACCTCTCTGTGCCTACATTCTCTTTTTTCTTTGTAAGTTTAAATTCTAGCATCTTCCGAGCAGGAGCCTTTCTGTAGCTGTAAGGTCTAGCCCAGTTGATTTTTCAGTGTTCCTTCAATAAAAATGAAGGTTGCACTCAGATTTGCTTGTGATTGCCTATGACTGCAGGCTTTTGCCTCAGTCCTGTAACACAAGGCTTGTGTGCAGACCACAGAAAATACAAGGAAATCTGTGATTTATGATTTGCATGTGCTGCAGTCACAAGAGCTGCAGTGATTTTTGACGGAAGGGTGAAATTATGGCAGGTTAATATATGACTTTTGTGTTTAACTGTTCATGAAAAATGATCATTGTGGTGCATGTGTTCCTTTTTTTTGACAGTGTTACACAAACGATGTGAAATTTTTAATGTTTTCACAATTTTGTATGACCAGCATAGTCCTTCTGTAAGAGTTCCACTAAGCTTAGGCTCAGTCAGAGATAAATGCAATAGAAACTTAACACAGATTTATATGCTCCTTTTACAGCGTGGTCTCATTTCCATGGCATGTCATCTTGGTCAAAATTCAGAGAATCAGTAGGGTTTTAGTTATGTTAGAAAACACTTTATATTTTTTCAAGGTTAGTTTTGCAGGATATTTGTTTATTCATAGTGTTTACTTGACGGGGCCAACACTTCTTTGGAAGCAAATTTGATTATAAAGTTTTGAAAGAAAATGTTTTGAACGAGAAGTCCAATCTGTCTCAAAATTTAAAACTGTCAAAACACAAACTTGGAAAGGTATGAAAGAATCCGCTGCGTTTTTGTCACCTGTGACTAATTTAATTTGCTTGGTTTGGTTCTCTGTTTGTGTTCTCTGCCATAAAGAGCTCAGGTTTACCCCCAGAGGAACACAGAAACTCGTTCCTCCCTTGGGAAGCTGCTGTGCCAGCTCCAGGGAGGAAAGCTTTCACAGGCAATTTAGTGCAGGAAGTGCAGCAGTCACGGGAAGGATCCGGGAGCGATCCGGGAGCCTGTGATTTGCATCCCCTTCAGCAAGGAGCCAGCCGTGGGCAGCCAGTCTCAGAGGGGATGTGCCTTCTCCTCCAGACAAGTGGGAGTCTGAGCCAAAACTGCTCAGAAGGTCACTGGATGACTGAAGCCACAGCTGCAAAGGATGACCTGCTGCACAGACCATGCCAAGAGAAAAGTTTTGAATAATTCATTTCTATTTCTTGTCCTCTGTTCTCAAACTGTGGTGATTTTGTTGTTGTTTCCCAGTTGTACTTTTAACTCTAGGAGAACCTGGGGTTTGCATGTTGAAAGCCTTTCATTTTCCTGTGGGAGCTCATGGTAAGAGAAGATCTGTGAACTTCTACTTCACATCTCTTGGTAACTCGAGTCCTGTCAGAACAGTTCCCTGTAGAAGACCCTATATAAGGGCCTTGTAAAAGGTCATATTTTAAAGCGGTCACTCTGAGGGATCTGCACTCTGAAAAATGTCTTTCTTCAGATCACAAGTTTTGGTGAAGTTTTATCCATCCATGCTTCTGAGCTTTGAAGTTGAAAGTTAGGACTGTGCAGTTGAAGACTTGGGCTCTGCACGGCTCCTCTTTCCTTAGCGGAAAGCAGGAAATTTCCTCCTGATGAAATACATTCCATGATATGCAGTTGTCCTAAATCCATGTCGTTGTTTTGCCAGCCTTAACCCCAGCCTTAGAAAGGTAAGACAAGGTTGTTTAATGCCTACAATGACTGTTAGGAACTGAAATCCTCCTAAAATCGGCAGCAGAGTCCATACCCTCTGGAATGGCGTGGTAGTTGTACTCCTCCCTCCACCTCTGGTGCTGTCTGCAGGGTTTAGGAGTTACTGCAGAGTTGGGTCTGGTCGTGTAAATGGTCCCTTAATGCTCCCTGGAGCAGTGATATGAAACCACCCTTGGCTTCATCCATGGTGACTTTTTAACACAACCCTCAGAGTGACCTTGGCTGGTGTTTTGCAGTGTGGGCACTCTCGGTGGGAAACGGGCTGCTCAGTTCCTCTGGAGATTTGGGTTATGTAGTTTCTTTTATGGTTACCAGGTAGGATTGTTTAATATGTTTTAAAAAATGTGTGGTTTGTTGGTATTATTTTTCCGTATTGCATTTGTGATTCTTTAGGTAACATAATTAAAAACTGAGAGATTTTGTGCGGCAAATTAACCCTGGCTGGTCTGAGACTTTATCCTTGGAGGTTTGTAAATAACACAGTAGTGATGATACTTAAGAGAAAATTCCTGTGTAACTGGTACCTCAGATCATCTGACTTGCTAAAGTGGAGAGAAACGAAGACATGCAAGATATTGAGTTCAGTTCAAGTTCACTTTTATTTCTGATTTCAGTCACTGATTGCAGTGAAAGCTACGTATGCACCGGTGCATCCAGGGCAGACTCATACATGGGGTTAAATCTACAGTTTTACAGAAATGCCATAGTTGTCATTACAAACATGTTATTCCTATGCTGGACCTTCTTTGGGTGTTGCACAAAGATTGCTAGTTCCATATATTTTTTCATAACCCATGGAATGATACTATGTGTTACCTGTTAGTTGAGTTGAGTGCATTTTCTGTACTCAGTAAATAACACTGTGAAAAACAGTTTTTGAGGTGTTGGGTGTCTTTTTTTTTTTTTTTTTTTATATCTTTGTAGAGCAGATTTAAAGCATGAAGATAGTTGTCACATGCTTCAGTTATGGGATTTTAATCTTGGTTTGTAATAGGAAAGGGAGTATTGCATACTAAATTTTGTATTGTGGCTGTGAAAGCGTTTTGGGGAAATATTTACTGGTTCATATATTGTCATATAAACTGTCTGTTCAGAAATTACTTCTGACTAATGTGAGCCAATATTGATTATTTTGAATTTATCTTCCTTTGTGATTAAAAAAAGCCTAATGTTTGTAGAAAGTAAGTTTGGGGTCATTACATTTTTAAAACTTTTGAGAATTGTATGTGCTGAGGTATGGATTTTCCTTTTCTGAATTTGATTTATGACATTTTGCATGTATCTTGGTTGTTTCCATGATCGTGTTGGGTGAGGTATCAAACACATATGGAAATTCTGATATTTGATGCCTTGTGATAATAGCAAGGGCTGAATAACTCTCAGCTGCCTCTGAAGTCACCAAGCAATTCAGGACACAGATAACCCCTAATCCTTTGTAGATATCCATCATCTTGTGGTTACAACCATTAATAATGAGGCCACAAAAGTGAGAAAGGGAGTCTTAGGAGCGGACTCGAATCTGATTCTGACTCTGATGTATCCTATCTGGATTGGCAGGGGTGCCAGAAGCAGCAGCTTGAACCTATTGTCATTTTATCTACCTTAGAAGCTCTTTCTTTTCACATACAGCAATCTTACTATGCATTCTGTACCTTCCTTTGGACTCTACCTCCAGGCCTATCAGTATTGCGAGACTGTTTTGTTGGTCTGTATGGTAGAGGGGAACAATTGACTTGCACTTTGTCATGACAGATTTACAGCACAGGAAGACCACTTGAAAGAATGTTTCAGACTACTTTCAAATAGAATTTTTTGTGTGTTTGATCTGGAGGAGGCAGCATGTACCTTCCTGGGGTCCCAGAGAATGGAACGGAAGGCAGGACGGACTCCTCTGTCTGAGCTTTGAAGTTAAACAAGAACAAACTTTAATCATTGGTAAAGACCTGTTCCAAACATGTTTTGATGTCTAGTGTCTGATATTTAAGCGTGCTATAATAGACAGGGAAGACTACGTGGGATTCACAAAGCTTAGAACGAAATACAAATTTTGAAACAAAAATTTAAGGAAGTCATTTATACTCTTTTTTTGTTCGACTTTGTGGAAACTGCAAAGTTGTCTTCTGTTGCTGACATTCTGTGCTTTTGCACTCTATGCTGCAAGTCATTTTATGGATATTTTGGGATGCTAGACCACATAAAGGAAAACGAGAAATCTCCTTGTTTCTTAACTAAGAATTAAAAGCTACATTTTACTTGGTGACACTATTAATTACAATTGCCTGTACTCGTCTTGTTCTTTAACTGTTTTATTGTCATTTGTAATTAGGTAATTTGCTTTTAAAGCAAAGACCGTGTCTGACAGGTTAATATCACATGCCCATCACTTTCCATTTAAATAAAATATGTTGTCATGTATGCTGTATTGTGGAAGACTGAATTAGATGAAATTTGTGGTATCACATGCAGAAACCATGGCTATACAAACAGAGGTCAGTATTTCATTCTGTAGTCCAAATTTCATTTTCCTTTGGATTAAAGTTTGTTTTGGAGTTATTTTTCAATAGAGCAGATTTCATTTCTTAAATAGAACTAAACGAGGAGCTAAAGGAAAGCTTAAAAAAAAATGTCTGTCACCTCTATATTTGGACTTCCCAACCATTTCTCTCATTGCTTCATTCTGTCTCATATTTCATAGCACATTTCTGTGAAAAGTAAATGAATCACCCACATATATAAAAATATTTCATAACATAGACAGATGGGTATGGATTTATACATGCAGAAATTTACATGCATATACACAACACACATAGGTATATAAAATATGGTCTTAGAATAAGAATAAATGTGTGTATAGCTATACTGAATACTTGGTGTTATGTTGTAGAACCCTTGGGTAAGTTTTTATGGATTTTATTTATTGGCTGACTGAGTTGATTCATTATTTGTATATGATTTTTTGCTGCTGGGTGGCCATAATTTACAATTCTGGACCTAGTTAACTCTGTGGGTGCCCAGAGATTCCTGTACGAACATCTCCAACTATTGTTTAAAGAGATAAATGAAGCGGACTTGCTTGAATGAGCAATTTACTCATGAGGAGCAAAATATGGTCAGGCAGGCAGGTCATAGATAATAGGTTTCAATAAGTCTCTGTAAGTCGCCATCCCATCATGCATTCTCTTAATGTGCAGATGATAATCCATACGTGTGTCACAGGCAACTGAGGACCATCTGTGATCACAATCTTTTCCTCTTATTAGAATTCAATGCTTTTTTCTTGTAGTATCTCTACTTTCAAAGCTCTGATGGATCTGTTGGTAGGCACAGAACAGAACAAAACCCTGAGGAGGTCTGAAAAGTCAAGAAGTGGCTTGGCTTTTTTTTTTTTGTAGAAATGAAACAAGACACAGACTTTCAGACCTGGACTGAAAGCTTTGGCAGTTTAGTAGAGCAATTATTTTCCCGTGACACACAGTATCTACCAGAGCAATGTAATAAAACTGTTTGCTATATGTTGTTTACTGGGAAGAAAGGACTTATCTTTGTATTCAAGAGGGTGACAACTCTTCTGGAGTTTTGGGGTGTAATGGTTCACTGCCTATCCCTTTTTCAAGCCACTGTACCATTTGCCACTATGAAGTCCAGCTGGTGTATGCTGAGGCAGGGGTAAAAACATGAGAAGAGCCAAAGCACTCAGATTAAAATGCCTTCATTAATTGTTAAGTATTCACAGACTATAATTCGAATTCGCAGGATTTCAGATACTGTGCCCAAAGGTGATTTGAGTCCTTATTGCTGTAAATGCTGGAGATGAACTGGACATACTGAATATGATCTTAGTAAGACAAGGAAGTGTAGCAGTGATTCTTTGTGTTCCTACCAGATTTCACAGGGTTGTGTTTCACTGTGTCCTTTCTGACTCAAAGCCGTTGGTCTGCAGTCCGTAGGTATTTCTGGTGTGTCCTGTTGCGAGAAAAAGTGGCAAACATTGCACACAGACAATATCAGTTTGTCTTAGCTCCAGTTTTCATTTGCATTGTCTCGTTAATAAACAGAAGGGCTTGATCAATTTTTCCAAGACAGTGGGTACTTAATTGTTAAAATTTAATGAAAAACTTTAGTAGTTACCCACCACCCACCAGCGGAAGTTTGCTTATTTCTAGCCATCTGTGGCTGCTCCAGTTACAGACGTGTAATTCCACATCTACTTGTGGTGCATTTTATTGTAGCTGTGTAATTCATCACAATTCCATGTGGCGTAACACTCACTGGAGCTCAAGTTCTGAACATTTCTTACATTTTAAGGAAAACAACCAAACAAACAGAAGATCGGCGAAGGAAAACCATTTGTGAATGCATTCAGAATTCCATCTTGGAAGCACAGCTTCCTTCAGTAGGTGTGTCACATCTTAGGAAGTCTGTCTCAACATCCATAAGGGAATGTTGCCTCTGCCTCTTCTTTCTTATCTAAATCTTAAGTAACTTGGAAGAAAAGCAACTTTCAATGATTTTTTAGTTGTTCATATGTTTCTGCTTTAATGCTTCTTCTCTCCATCTATGCTTAGAAGAGACTCTTGTGGTGATTCCTACAAGAAATTCCTAGGATAGCTCTTGCTGGAGGTTACAATTTGTGCAAGATATATAGTTGTGTGATATCATAATGGATTTGAATGGGATTTTGTTATGTGATAAAATAACAGAGAAGCACAAATGCTACTGAAGGTCAGTGGGACTTGGAGGACATATGAAAATCACTGCTTTCAGTTTACATGGGTTTGAAATCATCAGATGAGTTGGTAAATTCCTGTGATATGTAAATACGTTTCTTTGTTAAATCCAGTGCATTCATTATTGATACACATGACAAGTATGTATTTCTGCATGTGCATTTGGATGTACAAATACCACAAGTGAAAGTCTTTCTAAAGCTGTTTTTTAAAATTATTTGCATAGATTAATTGAAAAATAAATCACTTCCTGTGATTTAGGGAGCTGTAAAACAGTAATAATTATAGATAGACTTCTAGTTATATTTTACATTCCCTTCTCCTGCTTACCAGTTCGGGCAGTCAGCAACCTGAAAGTTCACGAAGATTCTTGAAAAATCTGTATTTGCAGGTCACCTTTGTGGTTTGTTTGTTTTTTTCATCCTTCACGCCTCAAATCCCCACTGAAATTTCGGCATTACTGGCTTCCTGGATGCTAAAGGACACATCTCTTCTGTTCTCAAGCAGCGAGTGCCAAAGGCGGCGTAATGAAATTTGTATGCGGCGCTGTCTGCGTTGCACGTGCGCGTTCATTTATCTCAATAACCGACTGTCATCTCTCTGCGCCCACATCTTACAATGATAATAAGAGCCCAACGCTGCTCAAGATGTCAGATTTTGGGGGATAGATTTCTAGCTGCAGGCAGCTCCGGCTAAATGCCTCATCTTGAGAACACTCTCGTCCTTGTCACTGACCACATCAGACCCTTTCATGTAGCTGCGTGTGTGGCTTTTATTTGTTGTTGACTTCCACCCCTGCCTTGAACTGCAAGTGATTTGACTCGTAAGCATATGTTCACTTCAAAATGTAGTTAATGTAATTAAGGAACATTTTTGTGTGTTGAAGTAATGTATTCGGCTGCCTCTACAAATTTTGCTGCGTTTTGGTGAACTTTGAAACTTGTTCAACCCTTCGGTCCGTGAAATGGGAGAATAAATAGTTTTAAAGGAAGATCAGATCTTTTCATGTGCATCTAATAGGTATTTTTAAATAAGATAATAAGATTTGGAATCACAAAGGGTAAGTACGTTTTCTGATTTGTGGGTTATTTGTATTCTGTTATCTTCCAAAAACTGAATCGAAAATTAAGAGCAGAATGTTATTCATTTCCCAGTAAGAATTTAATTGCTTCTGCCCATCTGCTTATCAGCCTTTAAAATTACCAATTTAAAGGTGAAAGAACTAAAGAATAAAGAATTTCCTTCACTTCCTTAAGAAATGAAAACCAAAACAAACACAAGATTCATAAATAGTAATGAGCACAACCAGCAGTAGGATAACATACACATATTTCTTGTCAAGAAAAAGTGATTGCAGCACTTGATGTGAAAATGAGATTTATGTCTACGAGTAATTTTTACTCTCCACCTGATTGTATCAGTACATAGGAAGGGATTGTAGGTTTTCTGGCCAACAAGCATTTAACAGGCTGTTGAACAGCCAGTATTACATTATGCAGAATGAAAAAAAAAAGAGTAATAGGGGTCCAAATCTGAGAGGTTTTAAAATGTTGATATAAAATTAAGAGGCCAACTTTTTTTGTATAAGAGAAAGAAGTTGGGCTAAGAGTATTTTTTTTCCACTTTTTTTTTTTTTTTGTATGATTTGGAAAATCACTGATGGTTCGTTTTGTTTCGTTATCTATAACAAAATATTTTTCAAGTTAATATTCTCAAGTCACTAATTCATATTAAGGTATTTTTATCATCTTTGATTTGTCCTAGATCAGAGGAGGAAAGCTTATGATCACATACACAAGAAAGAATGATGCTGGAAAATATGTCTGTGTTGGAACAAATATGGTGGGAGAACGTGAAAGTGAAGTTGCGGAGCTCACTGTTTTAGGTAAGAATTCCTCTTTTAAGGCTTTGTTGATGAAAATATCCAACTTTCATTTTTCCTAGTAAGCCTTTTATTAAGGGTCACTCTCATCTATTGAAAATATTGAAAATGTTTTTAGTCACGATTGTGTTCTAGCAAATAGGAGACAGTTAATGGCTCTTCAGTCCACCTGGAACTATTTTTTCTATCAGAAGACACTTTCATATTTAGTTCTGAAAGTAATTCCAGTGTCCACTGACTGGATCAGTATTGTAAAATAATAGCAAAACAAAAATGTAAGAAGCAGAGGCTTAACGTTTCCATCTTACTGAAGAAAATCAGAAGTACTCTAAGTTTCTATTTTAAATAATTATTCTTTCCTTTGTCGTTGTGTGTACTGAGTACAACAGGTCTGCTTAGTCAAGTGATCCTAAAGATAGTTCCTCTGAGCATCAAAAAATATGTTTTCATTGAAGATAACTGAGCTTAGCTGAAAACTACAGTTTTTGCTGCTATTGCAGAAACAAAACTGTGACTCCAAATGCAATCTCAGAGTTCCTTCAGCTTGGGAAAAGTCCCTCATGTTCCCTGCAGATGCATCTTTGGTACTTTTCATTCAGATATGTCCATTTTACTTTAAAATAGGGGAGATTTGAAGCAGCTTAATGGTTTCTGGAAAATAAATAGGTGTTTTATCAGCACTTGGTGAGAATATCCAAGGCATGGTTCGTAGCACACTGATTCCACCACAGTGCTGCTGCAGCAGTAGCAGTCCTGGCTCTTTTTTTGTTGTTGTTTCTCAGGATGCTGAAGTTGTGTCAGGGGAGGGTTAGGTTGGATATTAGAAGAAGGTTCTTCACACAGAGTGTGGTTGGCACACGCTCCTCAGGCAAGTAGTCACAGCACAAAGCCTGACAGAGTTCAAGAAGTGACTGGATGATACTCCCAGGCCCATGGGGTGACTCTTGGGAATGTCCCATGCAGGGCTAAGAGTTGGACTCGATGGTCCTTGTGGCTCTCTTCCAATTCACCATATTCTGTGATTCTGTGACTCTTTTTGTTGTTTGGTTTCTGATTTTGTGGAGTTTTTTTTTAATTCATTTGTAAAAGCTGTCCTGTCAGTCTTTGGCACTTTCATCTGTCTTCACTACTTTGTAGGAGTTAGAACTCAGGCAACTTGAGGACGTGTTCAGAGTTCTATGCGAAGCAGGGATTTCCATAAATAAATGAGTTTGCATGCCATCTTGAAGTTGTTCAAACTGAATATCGAAGCAAGATAGTAGTGTGTAAGCCCTGTGATCCACTGCACGGTTTTGGTGTATAAAGGCTTCTGAAGCCCTTTTGGAGGAAGTTTGTTGTCAAATAGACTTACAGAACTTTCAAACAAAATCTAAAATTGAAAGTAAGTTGTAGTTACATGAGTGAAGTCCTGGCACCAGGCTCCTGTGTACCAGTTAATAGCTCATCACTAGCCTATTTCCAACCACGGAATCATGGCATGGACTATTTGGTAACCTAGGCTGCAAAAATAGTCCTCTTGCAGAAAACACCCATAAGAGGAGAGGCATTGCAGGCAGAAGTCTGCTAGGCTTTTTCTTCATCTCATGTTCCCCTCAAACATATTTCTGATTTTCAGCCTGGGGAAACTAGTGAGATTTTGTTTTCAAACAGGACAGTAAAGCTTTGAATGTTTTACCAGTCTGTGTCTAGAAATCCTTAATACACCTTTTTTCTTTCAACTCAGACTTGGATACGCGTGAAAAAGCACAAGAAATACGCTGACTTCATATATTAAAATCCTTCTACATAAATCTTCTATTTATGGGTTTTGGTTATTTAGAAGTTGAACTTTTGCTTTTAGGTCTCTGCTTTAGATCAGAGGGAGAATGCCAGAAACTGTAATATTAGACAGTTTCAAAGTGATCCTTGCTAAGCTTGCCTTGTACGTACCAAATAGTCGTGTGACAAAGATAGATACTTGAATCAGTGCTGATTTCCCTTATCCGTTTCTGCATTTGAATAAGAGTGTTATGAATGGGCAGACAAAAACTCGTGGAAGTCCATTAGTCTTCTTTTAGGAAACTGATCTGGAGAACAATGTGCCTCTTGTGGGTTTTGCAGTCAGGCAGCAGTCCTGGACTTACCAGATCAGTCTTTTTTCTCTTGCATAATTGAGTTGAATATTTTTTTCCCCCGAACTATTCTTACTCTGAGGTTAAATCCGGAATGTTCTTTTTCTCGCATTCAGGTTTCAGGTTTTTTCAGCACCTACAAGAAAGGGGCCGGGGGGGGTTGTCTGTATTTGTGTCGTTCCAAATTCACAGCTACATTCTGCAGATCTCTGTTTTATTTCTCACATTTTGTGTATGAACCCAGTCTAGAACTGACAGCTTAAAGATCAACTTGCTGTTTAAGTTAACATTATTTCCTAATATTGCCAGCAGAGTTAAGTTTTCTACAGCATAAGTGTCCAGCTGTTCTAGACATCCTCGAGAATAAAGGAAGCTTTTTTAATAGGGCTTTGTTCAGTTCACATTTCCACTTTGTGGCTTTTTGAACCATTCACTAAGTTTTTATAATACTGAATCTCTATATCTTTATCTGCAAAGTCAGAGTAATATTTAGAACTGCCGTTTTCAAACACAAATGTGAGACATGAAGAGTAGAGTATGGGCTTATCTCTTTATCCTTCTGTCTTGGTGCTTTTGTACTTCTGTGAGAAAGTTGTGGCATATTTTTGGGTATTCGCACTTCCTGATGGTGCCAACGGCTTCAGACTCTTCCAGTTCCAAGGAGATGATATTTAGATCTTTAATAAATCCAAGTCAAAACATGCAACTGCCTTCTCAACTCCCTCAGAGCTTTCACAGGTTTATAGGCAAAAAGGTCATCTGCCTCAGGCAAAGGAACCTGCCAAGTACTCTCCTGTTAAACCTTCCCTGCACTCTTCAGTTAAACCTTCCCAATTCTTTTATGGACATACTGTTGTCATCTGGTGGTGCTTTTTTAGGTGGGTAATCATTCCTGGAGTATCCCAGAAATTGCTGAAAACAGTTTTTTAACTTGTGAGTGTGCAAACCTCACTACACTGCAGCCTGATGTGGAACTATGAAAATATGAATAGCCCAGCACCATGAAACTTTGAACCCTGTTACAAGTAGAAAGTGTGTTGTTACCTTTCCTGAAATTTGCAGCTGATATCTGGGATGCCAGAATAGCAGAGCCTGTACTGAGATCCCGTTTTGTGTCAGAAATTCAGAGGACAAGTATGCAGCTATTAATCTGACTCTGGTGAGCCAGGACCTGGATCATCCATGTCCAACAATATAAGTTGGGGATAACAGCAATTTTTATGAACAAAAACTACAGAGAAGACATTCTGGGGGTTTTTTTGGTTTTTTTTTTTTTTGGCTGGCTTGACTTTATGTGTGCGAGTGAAAGACAATGTTGCCTTTCTAATGTAGCATTGGAAATTCTTGCATCGAGCACTTGCTGCTGCTGACATCTGCAAACAGCCTCCTGGAGATGCTGTGCTGGGCCTTACTTAGCCTTCAAATTTAGAGGCTCCATTGAGACAAAACCTCCAGTGAGACAGTGTTTGGGTTGTGCCTTCTGTCTCTTTGAAGCAGTGCAGCAGATGAGTGGCTGTTTGTCTGAGTCCTCGCAGCGGGCCTGCTTTCTTTCTGGGGATGGACGTGTATTTAGATTTTATGTTTAGATGGTGTTTTCCTTTAGCTCTATTAGCTGTGACAGGGATGTGTAAGAAGTAAGGAAGTCGCTGCTTGGATCCTGAGCCACTGTTGAGAGTGTCTGCCTCGTGCTGAGGTTCACAGTGCTGGCCATCTGCAGGGGTAGAGATCTGCGTGGGGCTGTGAGTGAGAAAAGCGGCGGCAGAGGCACCTCCGTCACATTTGTCACTCTGCTCCCCTTGCTCTGACAGCCACAGTTCAGTGACAGTTGTGATTCAGACACAGAACTGCTGGATTAATCCTTTTTTTTTTTTTTTTTTTTTTTTTTTTTTTTTTTTTTTAATTTCTCTTTCCCTTTAGAGAGACCATCTTTTGTGAAGAGGCCGAGTAATTTGGCAGTAACTGTGGATGACAGCGCGGAGTTCAAGTGTGAGGCGAGAGGTGACCCAGTCCCTACAGTGAGGTGGAGGAAAGACGATGGGGAGTTACCAAAAGCAAGGTACAATACATGGAGTTACCTTTTTATGACATCCAGCTTGGTATATGACATGGCCATTCAACATTTGACAGCCAAAATTTCTTTTTCTTGAATAGAGAAGGCCTGTCTTGATCTAAGAAGACATTTCTAATTACCACTGCACTCTGCCTAAAGTTACAGTTTATATTGAAACTTCAGAACAGCCCCTTCTCAAGTTTTTGTTGTGACATCACATGACAAATACAACAAAATGTAACCCAGTTCAGTCAGTAATACCAGATACAGATTAATTCTTCACCTGAAGAGTCTTTTATGATTTACTAAAAGTTTTGAAGATTGTATAACAAATAGTAAAATAGATTACAACATCAAAAAGTATATACTGGCATTGCAATTGGTATAAAATGTAGTCTGGTAGTGTAGAAAGCTGCTTTGGTTACACATGTTTTTGTGGCCAAGTTTCCAATTAAATGATTTTTCTGACATTGCTTTAATTCAGGACAAAAAGTAAAACACCTTATTAAAAATACATACATTCTCTGATAGATAGATGGATAGAGAGATACATACATACATAAATGGATTAACTACTTATTTACTTACTTTGAAATCCTAAGTAGCAGTTTAAAAATCTATTAGGGGAGTGGACTGCAAAAGGGAACCCTTTAACAGTTGGTTTCAGCCATCCACATCCAGCTTCCTGTTAGCCTAGTCTTTTGCTTTAATAAAAACTATATAATTTTTAAGAGAAAAATCTACTTACCATAAAGAGAAACACATTGACTGCATTATACAAAGAAAAGAAAAATGCGATGAAAGAAAAGTGGTAAAAGGCCACATTGTTCTTAAAAAAAATAAATAATGAATTATGATTTTTCTTGACTCTCAAGCAATTCTGATCTTCTTGAGTACAATGTTTTCTTTTCAACCATATTAAAAAAAAAATCATTCAGATGGAAAAATTGTAGGGAGAATAATAACTACTATTGTATTTGCTTGTTAGAAGTATTTTAGCAATAAAAATGATCTGTCTTAGGGCTTTGCAACTGCATTATACTGGTGAAATTCTGCTGCTGTCAGTTAACTCATGTTGCAAATAATATCAGAATAAACTTTTCAAATATTTTGTCCTTAAAACTTTATTTTACGTTATCAGTTTGTAAGTGTTGATACTTTATTCCCTTATGGGAAATACAGCAATAAGAATACTTGAGAGCAAACCTCCATCTCTTTACCCTTTGCAGAAGCTGTACCAAGTTCCATTATTCCTATTCATTGTTTATTCCTGTGTATATTTAAAGATACGAAATCCGTGATGATCATACCTTGAAAATCCGGAAAGTTATGGCAGGAGACATGGGATCCTATACTTGTGTGGCAGAAAATATGGTTGGAAAAGCGGAGGCATCAGCAACTTTAACAGTTCAAGGTAAGAATATTTCTTTGCAAGGTTCTGGAATAAACTACTTGAGACCATACACAACTATTATTAGAGTTGCAGCTTATGCAGGAACTCTCTGCTGTACTGTAGAAAAGAAAATGTGAAAATACAAATTTGGCTTGAGTTGTATTCTGAGGAAATGGAACCACTTCACGTGTAGGATTTTTTATAAGCGGTCTTTATGGTTTTGGGATGGGGATGTTTTGAATTTCAGTTCTTCAGGTTCAGAATCGTGTCACTTGCAGTCTTTGTGTCTGAAACCCTAACAGAAAGAAGAAAGTCAATTTTTTTTCAATTAAATATAATTAAGAAGCAGTGAATGATAAATCTGTTTGTGTATTTTTTAATATAGTAACCCAGACCACTGGAATTCCTGTTGGTTTTTTCATTATAAAAGCGTATCATGGCACTACTGGCTTCTTTGTAAGATAAAAATTCAGTGGAACTCAGTGAACTAATATGTATAAAAATCCTTCATGGCCTTTATATACACAATCCAGATGTTCACTATTCAGATAATCCCTCTCTTCCTTTCCTGGCTAGCAGACAGGCAATGATGTCACCCTGATGGTTTTTTTCTAGGCACTGATGGTTCTTCTGTCCTTTTCCCTGTTCAGTGGGAATTAGTCATTATGGAGTTCTGGGGAAGGATAGGCTTAAAAGTATTTTATTTGGTAACAGGCCTCTATTTTGACACATTTACTGTACCAGGAAAGGTCTTGTCCTTAACCTGCTTTCCTTTTTCCAACAGAAACATTTGGTGTCCCTCTGTTAGGAAAATAGGAATTCTTTTGTTGAAGTTCCCATAAAACCAAGAATTTTGAGATGTTCTGTTTTGTTAGTCACTATGATGTTTATACATCAAAACTGATACCTTATGTTTGTAAAATAACCAGTTTTATTGGGCAGTGTTGCAGAATAAAAGATGAACATGTGAGCACTAAGCACAGTTTATTTAAAAGAAGAAGACCAAATTAATTTTTAAATAGTGATTTGTTCTGAAGATCATGTCTTATATCAGCTGTTAATCCTGTAAAATGTTAGTATTAAGAAAATTTGCTTTATGAGTGGTTGAGCAGTTACTTTTCTGGAAATTAGCTATTGGTAACACTAATCCTCCATAGTCCTATTCAAAATAATAAGCAAACAAGTTCTTGTAATCCCATTTAGGTTAATGGTGATAATAAAATGACTTAAGTATGTAGATGTTAGAGTCAATTGAGATCTTTTTGATAATAAACTGGTATTTTTAAGGAACATGATCACAGCCTAAGTCCTGATTCAGCAAGATTCTAATTTTTTTAAGTACTTGTATTACACAGTAGATATTTACGTTATAACAGCTTTGCTCTGAGGATATTGTTATGGGATAATTTGTTTCCCAGTGTGAATGGATTACCTCCTCAGCCATTTGTCTGCACTAATATCTTTGAAGAAGGGATTGATGTGAGAAACTGTAATGTGTAAGGCAAATTTGTAGTTGGTAATTTAGTAAATTATGATTAAAATCCATTTATTAGCATATCCAGGAGACCCATTGTTATGGGAAGAAAAAAGTACTTCTCTAGAAAACATATTTTCCATTCAGACTTTTTCACATTTTTCCTTCTTTTTCTGCCTTCTCCTCTTCTTCCCTCCTCTTCTCTGCTCTTCCCCAGTTAAAAATGCTTATTTTTTGGTACTAAAGTGTCATCTTCTTGACTCTATTCCATCTAGAGAGGTAGATTGATCTTGTTTCAGTGCTAAGCTGACATTGCTCTGACTGTTTGCGGACACACAGCTCTTTGAGGGTTTGTTTTCTGTGGGTTTCTTTGCAAGATTTTGTGATTTATTTTTTTTTCCTGGTGATTTAAGGAATGCAAATGACAAGTCTTTTCTGCACTTTTGGTGATTGTCACGTGATCTGTTGACTGTGGAGTTTAGTAAATGTGTGCTCTGCTGTGCCAAATAGAGTTATTTTCGTTATGTATTTGTAAACATAGGGCTCTGCTGCAAATCACAGCCTCAGAAGTTACAGCTGCCTCTGTGTAGTCCAGTTAAGTTCATAAAAGGGCAATGAGAGGGTTGGGTTTGGTTTTGGGGTTGTGTGGGTTAGGTTTTTTTTTTTTTTCTTGGATCTTTGTTTTGGGGTTTTTTTTCCCCTTCAGTAACTCGGCAGCAGGCTGTGGTGTTTTTGTGCCAAGCCATATGCCCTGGAAAGAATACAAAAATTTTTAGTGGTGACCCCAGATGTGTGTCCACGTTAGGAAAGGGGCAGTTGTCCCCTGTCAGGTGTCTGCAGAGTGGCAGTGCTGCACTGGGATGGAAGGTGGCACACAGCAGGCTCCCAGGGACGGGCTCAGGGCTGGCAGCACTGCTAAGAAAAGGACCCATCTCCTTCTGTACTTGTTCTTTTTTCGGGCCTCAAGCACTGTGGTTGACCCGTGTATGCTCTGTCCTGTGCAGGGTTATCTGGGGTATTAAAAGGTGGAGTGTGCAGCAACAGAGCTAATTGAGATACCCGGGTGTCAGGGAGGTGTTGATGTAACACGGCCAACAGCCAACCTGGTGTCTGGGCAGAGCTGCCCTGGACCTGGCAGGGTCGTTTCCTGCAGCTCAGCTCTGACCCTGCTGGATGGAGCAGACCCTGGAGTGCACTGTGTGTGTGCCCTGCAGGGCTCCCTGTCTGGGGGATGCTGCACAGCTCTGCCTCAGAGCTGCTGAGTGGGCCCAGACTGTGTCCCTGGACTAGGAACTGTCAATCTGGATAGTTCAACTCTCCCTCTCTCTATGTATATTAAACTCTTAATTGTAGAAAATACAAAAGACTGGAAGGAATATAAATTCCATTTTAATGTTCTATGTGCTCATCAGTAGCATCACAGATGCTGGTTGTTGGAATCACTATTTTCCTCTATGCAGACTCCTAACTTTGGGGATCATAAGTGTTTCCTAAATAAAGTACAGATGTTGTATTCTTATTGTGACATCAGTCATATTCTTAAACTAAATTTGGAGTTCTGTATTAACATAGAACTTTGAACCTTTCACTTTTACTGTTACTGCTTAGTAGCATTTCCATCCCTGAAATTATGAAGTTATCTTATTTTCTCCTTGGAAAATAACTAGTACAGAAAATGTCATCCTGACGTTGTTTGCATTTTCCTGAAATTAGAGAGACTCAGTCTCCTGGTTTCATTTTGCAACACCGTGTACTGCATCTATAAGGCATCCAGAGATGTTGCTAAATACATGTGGAAGCATTTCATTCAGGAAATGATTAATTATTAAATAAATACCTCAGTCAATACAAAATGCCAGGAAGCAGCCCAGGGTACAATACACTTCTTTTTTCCAATACATTATATTTTACCAAGTAGCTGATGTGCTCCAGAAAAGGGAAACAATGGCCCAAAGTCTGTCTCTGAAGCCAGTGGATTTCTCTCTTGCTCCATCACTAAGAAAGTTGGCTAAAGTCATTTATTTATATTGAATTGTATTTTATATATATACAAGATGCTTTTAATGTTTTGTAGAGGTTTCTATTACATGATTTGCTTAGTTTTATGCCATGAAGCAGGAATGTAGAAATAATGATATTACATATTTCATTATTATGTATATAATTGAAGACAATGTTCCTAAAACACACAAAATTACCAAAAATGCAAACCTCAGAACTTCGGTCCTAAAAGAGATTTAGTTTTACTATTAGTGCAAATAGAAGTAGGGCTTCTTCAAGGGTGCAAATTCCACATTTAACCATGAAAATGCTTTTAAGCAAATTTAAGAAGCAAAGGTTTTATGTATTTTCACCTGCTTCCATTTGCTTTGCTCCGATTTGCAATACTTAATTAGGCTTTTTCAACAGCTAGTTTTATTATGAGTTTATCATTTATGGTGAAACGAGCTGTACTCTCTGCAACAAGTGTAAGTTATGGCTCCATAACTTTCCAGTGGAAATCCTTCTATGCAGTTGGCCAGGAACCATTGTAGCTGTGACAGGATAGAGACTGCTCAGCAGGAGTTAAGAGAAACAGGTCAAGTAGGTCAATTGACTTAAGGACTTGACAAGAATCACCAACGCTGTGGCTGGTGGTGACTGTGGGCCGGCCACCAGCAGGTTGGTGGTGAACAACAGTCTTGGAGTTCTTCTTAACTCTCCTTACTCAAGCAGTGACTCTGGAGGAGTGTGCAGTACTTGTTACAGTGCCCTGCCTAATATACATCCAGACCTGCAGCAGTGACTGAACTCTAAAATGTAAATTTTACCATTCAAAGGCACTAAACACGTTCAGTGTTGTCAGTTTGGCAGGAAAAAAGAAGAATTCCTGTGGAAATTATACTGGCCAATCCGTATTTTACAGTGGTGATCTTTAATACCAAACCTTTTTAGATTATGTCTTTAATTTTAGGCTTAAGAGAGCCTGTCTGCAAAGTAGATAGGGAGCGGAACTTTTGACAAGTGACTTCTGGCTGTGATTTTGCTGTACTAGTCAACTGACAGGGAATTTTAATCTGAAAAGGTGGCACATGCTCCAGGTCTGGAATTTCCTCCTCCTTTCACCTCCTCTTTGTGCAAAGTAGCTTCAAGGCATGCAGTAAAAGACATCTAGTTGATAAGGCTTCTGGGAAGGGCTGAGGATACCACCCAGAATGAAAAGGAATAGGATTTGTTCTTTCATCTGTTTGATACCACAGAAACGTTTCCACTGTGTCAGGCTGCTGGTACACATTATAAGCTGGCTGTAAATGTAATTGCTTTAGAGGTGTCTGAACTATCTCCATTAAAACAACAAAGACAAAATTCAGAATTTTATGGGATTACAGAAATGCTGTTAAGGTATTGGGTGGTTATTATGCGTTGCAGTGAACGCCTCATAGCATCATGTGGGAATTTAACCACTGGAATTTTAAAACTAGGATTTGGATTTAAATCTGCACTTGTCTACATGGTCACTCTTCAAGTCAGTACTTCTCCTTTAGGAAGAATTAATTTTAAGCCACATTCTGTCTTCAGTGTCATGAGAGAGGAAGGAAGAATAGTGACTGTCCAATGAACTTGAGGATTGTTTTAATTAATAAACTTTTGGCAGGATGAATGAAGGAGACCATCTCTTGTGATTTGTGTAGCTTGAAGAGCCCATTTCCCCCTTAATGACTGCTGTAAACTGTGACAGTGCTTCAGATTTCTGTCAAGGAACTGAGGAGTTTGACTGCCACCAATTTCTGGTGAAAGAACAGAAATCTCCAATGTTACCCAGAAGGAACTGGGAAAACTCTCTTCTTCAGAGATTAGTACCCTGCAGGTTCTTGTCCTACTGATGCAAGGGATGAACATTTAAGATTCCTGAAACATTTCTAACATGCAGATAAAAGAAGGAATCAGTAAATATATCAGTAAAATATTTTTTTTAAAGAAATTGTAGTTGCTTCAAATCGATGTAAAATGTTTTAATAAATAGCTGCCTCCATGGTTTTCATGTTTTGAAATGGAGGTTGCTTTTCTTTTTTACATAGAGTCTCACAACAGTGACAACAATAGCTTACAGGAAAATAACATAAAAAATGTTGAGAATTTCTTCCTTCAATTTGGTATTTTGAAACAAGAATTGGAGACAGATGATTCTGAGCCAGTATAACAGAAGGAGTTCAAATAATTTGGAGAAATGTTTCTACAAGAATAAGTTGAAGTTAGAGGCTTTTTCTCCTGCTGAAAGGGATTTGTTTACTCTAAAGTTCTTTAAAATTCTACATTTTAATCACTTGCTGAAGAGAACTGAAGCAAGTAGATTTGTGTAGCATACTTCAGCACACAATTAAAAAGCAGCAAACAAAATCTGGAGGCTTTTTCCTAACGTCTGAAATTTCCTAAGTCCCATAGCTAGGGAGAAATCAATTGGTTTTGTATCAGGTTTCACTGCTGCAGACTGTACTGTGTGACTGCTGTTGTAAAGATAACATTTCAATAATTCTGTCTTTGGAACAGACAAAATAGAATTTTACTGCAAGTTGTTGAGTTTGCAGATTTTTTGGTTTTATGAATAAAATTAAATGGAGTGCAAGGAATAGTAATTTTAATCGGTTGTTCAATGAACAGTACTCTGCTAGACATTCATTCTGAAATAAACACAGGCTTTATTAAGTATGCTAAACGTCCGTAAAAAGGCAATACACACTTTATTTTTGCCTTGTTTATAGCATGGAAGTAATTTTAATAAAGACTACACAGTGGTTGTAGTACATTCTCTTACTTTTGTTAGTTTACATGCATCAGTAAACTCAGCCATCTCTGAATTGGTCTTAAGAAAACAAATTTCAAAATGCTGAGTTACAATAACAGCGCATTCAGACATTGTTTTGATAAGCTGTTTTGAGTACCATTTGTTACTGTGAATTGTGTTTTGTTTGAACACTAAAATGCTTTATTGTTAGGTGCTGAATAACACTGAAGAAGTGGTAATAAAGTATCTTGCAGTCTTGGTATGTGAACTAAATCACCTCAGTGTAGGTGAGGTAGGCTCAGTGTCAGAATCTTTCAGTGCAAGAAAAAAATGGCTTCCTCAGGTTAAACTGCTAAATATCAAATATGTTCACACTGTTTTCTTCAAGAGGTATCTGCATGCTCCTCTTGTCCCTGTGACCACACATTAATTCCCAAACTTTGGGGTGATGTTTTTTTCCCATTTCTGTACAGAGTAGGATGACAGGACTGAGAAAGAGAAAAACAAAGCTGTCTGGAAGGTTGCTTGTCTTGTTCTCATAAATGCTCTGTGCTCTCTAAACCCAGCATTGAAGGGAATTCTGTTCTCTCCATCTTTCAGTGGCCTATGAGAGCCCACTTAGGACCTTCACCTCCACAAATTCGACAGCATCTGTTCCTTTTGACACAGTTAAGGAAGCACGTTGATACTTGGGTCTCAATACAGAGGAAAGAGTCACCTGAGAGTTGTGCTTTGGTCCAGCAAGGTCTGATGGCCTTTTCTGTACTTCTTCCTTCAGAGTTCCTTGGTGCTCAGAACTTGTCAGATCTTTTCCTCGAAGACTATAACCTAACTAAACACTAAAGTGCTAAACATCTCTGCTAGTCTGTCGTGCACAAATTCTAATACATTGTGGTTTTTTGCTACCTGAAATAGAAATTTTTTAATTTGTCACAGTTACCTTCCTGTTAACATTATGGAAAAGTAAGTTCAGGTATTAGTGTAGGCTTAGGTTGTCTATGTGGGGGGCATGGTGTCCCTGTGAGAAGAAATCCAGATTTCTTTTGAAATAGTATCTGTTTCAGTCTCCAGTATTCCTCCCTGAGTATTGCATGCCCAGAATAACATTTTTTAATGATCACAACTTACTGCACTGTAGAGATTTATTGTCCTTCCATTTTTAGTGTGTGCTTGGTTTCCATTGATCATGAGGCTTTGGCCACTTTTCACAAATAGCTTTAACTTGTTATAAGAAGGTTGCTATGGATTTCAAGTTCTTCTTTCCAAGAAGTAATCTGTGCTATCATAAACAGCTGGGAAAAAAATCCCACTCCATTTCCTTTTCAGCTATACTATCTCTAACTGGAAGTCAAAAAATTTCGTAGGAAGCTCCTAAGGTTTCTTCAAATAGTATCCAGCTCTCATAATCTTTTTGTACTTCTGCACAGCTTATTTGAAATTCAGCTTTTTTTCACTCTTTTAAAAGGCTTTAGTATAAATATTGTAGCCACGACTACTTAAATTACTGCAGTGCTTAAAATTACCTCAGTAAAACATGGGGGAAGACAACTCTTTTCTGAAAAGAGAATCCTGGGAAACAACTTCACAGTTTTCTGCACTGCTCTAGTTTTTAAATAGATGGAATTAGACTTGTCATAAGTATGCTTTTTAAATTATGTTTGGTTTATAGCATGGTTTAGGAGATCCAGAGCCAAAAAGGGGGCAGGGAGACTAGGAGGGGAACTTTCTGGAAGATCTTAAATCCCTCTCTCCCTCTCTCTGTCTTCAGCTTTCCATATTTCAGATATCTCTTGTCACCTGAAGGCAACGACTACAGGATTTATACACATTTTAAACTGCATCCTGCATGTATTAACCTGAGAAGTGCTACCTTTTAAAATCACATTGCAAAGTCTATTTTCACATTTTTATCATAGAAATCTTCATTGACTCCTGCAGGAGGCGAGGTTATAAACGATCTTATTTTGTAGCTACTCTCAGCAAAATCAGTTGCAACTCAAAAATACCTCATGTGAGTACATTTCACACACTGTTCTCTTCTCACAAATTTTTGCAGTAGGTTCCTCCCACACATGCATAGGCAAACACTCTTACACACTCGTGTAGCCCTTTTCATCTTGACTTTTTAAATGTTCTAAGGGGAAGATTCATTATCCTGCTGTGAATCAGACTTTAATATGATATAGTTCCACGGCTGATACACAGCTGAGACAGACCCAGATTTTACCAGATTTTACCGTCAGACTTGAGGAGGGAAACACCTCTCAGCTTAAAATGAATCTCAAAATGGCCAGAAATCCAAAAGGAGTTGATGCCGTTTGATTGCTCTTGAAACAAGAATAGCATCCTAGTAGCGTATTTTGTTAATGCACAAATCTTGTGCTGTTCAGCAGCAGAGGGTGGAGTTTAAGCCACCAAAGAGAGAAAAGAAGCTTAGTAACATTTTAAAGCCAGTAACGAAACCAACGAGCTGTAGAAACAATTTGCTTGCTGCTCCAGCTGCAGTGCTGGGAACAGAAGCCTTCCCGCTTTGCAGCAGGAGGGACAATCCTTGATTTTGAATCCATGGCACTTTAGGCTCATCTCTAAAATTGCTTGTGGAGTTGATGCTGTTGAGCTGCCGTGCTGTCTGTGTTATGAGGTCCACGTTTAGGTAGGTGTTCTAAAGCCACTCCTAGCCTATATCTCTCCCTGGTATGTGCAGCAGCTCCAGATGCACTTGTGTTTTCAAGGTTTTATTTCTACTGTCAGCACCAAGGAGCCATACTTGCCTTTTTTTCCCTGTCAGACTGCTTTCTTCTAGAGCACATGAGCCCTCCTGAGCACACACAGGCGCCTGCCCTTTTTCTCTGGGTTTCAAGTCAAGAGGCATGAGGTAAATCCAGCCAGCCAGGCGTGTGCCATGTGCTGAGAATGAGTCACGGTCAGAGTCAGAGTCATGGGGATGTGACTACCAGGTTTCCAGGCTGCAGCTGTCTTGTTCCTGCTGATTGCAGTGCAGATGGATAAGTGCACAGGGAGAAGTGCAGCTGGCAAGCCTGCTGGTCCCCAAGAGTGGCACTGTTTGTGCAGGGCGTGGTCCCCAGCCAGCCTGTTTGAGTTACTGCCCAGCACATGTGCCGTGGTTTAACCCCAGCAGACACCAAGTACAACACAGCCCCTCACTCGCTCCCTCCACACCTTCCCCCCAAGTGGGACACGCAGAAGAATCGGGAAAAAAATACCCACTACCCTCAAACCCCCCCCCCCCCAAAACAACCCACCACCAAAAAAACCCCACCAAAATTAGTGAAATGAGTTAAGAACACTTCAGTAATTGAAACAAAGTAAAATATATTCGTACTAATAATACCAATGATAATAATAACAACTTTTATGAAAGAGAGAGAGAGAAATAATAAGTGATGCACAATAGAATTGCTCACTGACTGATGGCCAACCTGTCAGCAATCAGCAGTTCCCAGCCAACTCCTTCCAGTTTATATATGAGATGAGATGTTCTATACTATGGAATATCCCTTTGGCCAGTACAGGTTATGTCCCCTCCCAGATTCTCACGAACCTCCTTACTGGCAGAGCATGAGACACTAAGAAGTCCTTGACTTAGGGTAAGCCCTGCTTAGCAACAGCCAAAACATCAGTGTGTTATCAACATTATTCTCATACTGAATCCAAAACTCAGCATTACAGCATCTACTCAGAAGAAAATTAACTCAATCAAAGCCGAAACCTGGACAGCCTGACAGGTTTTCCGTGTTCAGACAGAAGAGGGAGTGTGAATCAATTGTAAATAAACACAAATTTTAAAAGAAACTCATTGGGAAGTATGTTGAGGAAAATAGCATTTCATTGATACTGAGATTTTTGCCTTATTAACTTTTTTTGTGCATGAGCCTGAAACTTTGTAATGGGTCTCTAGGTTTTCTAAAGGTGATCTTACTATCAAAACTATTTTCCAACTAATAAGTCAACTGCTTTCTGCCTTAATTTCATTCTCTTACAGTACCATTATAGAAAACAATTAACCTCTTTCTTTTCCAATCATTAGATTTTTATCTTCTCAGGTTTGGTAAATTTGAAGTTACTGTAGTCCCTTGTTCCTTTAAACCTAAGAAGTGCTTATCTGACACATCAACAGCAATCTAAAACAGAATTTTTCCAGTCATCATAAATATAAGAAACCACAATCGCTCCCTTGTTGGGGGTTTGGAATTACAAGTCATCACTTTTGATTGGAAACATCAAAAATCTCGTGTAAACATTTTGCCTCAGCCGCATGGCTGTGACATGTTTGGCGCCAGACTGTGAGACCTTTGCTCAGAGGTTTGTCCTGCACTGTGTCACACTTGGGGCTCTGGGACCGTGTACTGGGGAAAGCATTCATGGTGAGTAAGGGTGTCCCAGCCTGGTCCTACATCAGTGTGAGTATTAGCAGAAAATCTGGGAAAATATGAATTATTTATATAGGCATTTAGACCTCGGGAAGTGGCAGCTGAAAATAGAGTGAGCAGTGAGGATGAAAAGTGATATACCCCAATTCTTTTGTAATGTACCTGGTGTTATTTTCCTGTATTTTTTTGCTGGCTGAAGCCAGGAGGCAGCTGAATGGCAGCATTTATATTTTTCCAGAAGAAGAGATTCAGGCCTTTGTTTATTTCTCTGTAGAAAGTGATACTTCCCACAAATGACTGCAGAGAGATGTGCATATCGAGGACAGTGAGTGTTTCAGATTGCTTTGATAAGAACAAATAGCCTACAAATCACTAGATAGGAAATGGAACATGGCACATTGTCTTAAACTACCTCCCTTAATAATAGTTTTTGCAAAACAGCAACATAAATACCTGGTAGTCATGTTGCCGAGAGGCATTCAATGGTCCTCATTCTGATACTCTAAGGTAAAAAGTAGTTAATTGGATTTCAGAATTTGACAGGATTAACAGTTAAACATATTTTTGAACAGAAGATTTTGGCAGCTTTTTGCTCATTTTTTGTTTGGAATGAGGGAAAGACTTGGAAAGTGAAATTGTTCAGAATTTTTTATTTTTTTTTTTTTAGGCATGAGCAATTTGAGCTTGACCAGTTTGCTAAACATACTGAGACTCTCACATTTCCTCTGCATGTAACTCTAGTACCCAAATTCTCTGTACCCACTCATTTCAGACAGAGATTATAAACAGTGGGTTTCTCACCCATTCATTTCATACCAAGATGATAAACAGCTGAGTTCAGCCCCTCTGTAGAACTGCAGTGCTCCATGACAGATAATGCAGCTATCTGTGTGCTATCTCTGTTGGTAGCTCTGGAGTTTCTCCTCTCTCACTGTCCAGTCTGTATCTGCCCAACCCCATCAGAAATTCCTGCTCCCTGCTCTGATGTCTCTTCCAGCGCACACACTCACACTTGTGCCCCTTCTCCTACCAGTTTGTTTCTACAGGCACATTCAACCCCTGATAGTTTTCACTTGAACTGGGATTAATGGATCACAAAATTAATTGGAAGGAATCTAAATTTCATTGTGACTCCTAGGTTAGTCAGAATGGCCAGAGATTTGCACAGAAGCTAAAGATTGTATATGAACTTGATTGTTATATGTTATTATTGGCCTGAAGATTGGGATTGTTTCATTTCTCTGGTGTAGAGTTGTATTTTCTTGCTTCTTTTATAATTGCCTCTGTGAATGTCAAGCAGCCCTTGAAGACATGAAGATTTTTATTTAAAAAATCAAAAATTAAGCACACTGAGCTTAAATTGAAAGTATTCAATTTGTGTCAGTTAAATAACAAGGTATCTTCTGAGCACCTGGAAGGTATTCCTAAATAGTCAGACCAATAATTAATGAGTATTTGATATGCAGAACAAAACACTGTTCAGTAATTAAGTACCACCTTGGATCTCAAGATCTCCAAAGCACCTTATTAGTCTAAATAAATGAAAATTTCTATAATTCTACTCTCTTTGAGATAAATAATTATTACCACAGCTTTCAAGAATGGGATACTTGAAATTTTTAACTTGCCCAATATCAGAAAAATTAAGAAATAGATACAACACTGTAATATTTTGTTCTAAATATGACAAAACCGATGAGTTACAGGCAAACACTAGATCAGCATTTACAAACCTAAGCTCATCACAGCAGTGCAGGGTGGGAGGACAAGAGACAATTGATTTTACGTTGAAACAAGGGAGATCAAGGCTGGATGTGATGAGAAATTTCCTCACTTGGGTGGACAGCCAAGTGGTGGAGCTGGTTGCCAGAGAGTCTGTGCATTCTTATTCCTTGAAGTTTTTGAAGACCTGACTGGATCAAGCCTTGGCTGACCTTGTAGCTGACCCTGTTTGAGCAGGAGGTTGGACTGGAGACCTCTGAGATTGCTTCCCACCTGATTCTCGTATGAACCTACAGTGCTACATCTGTCAGATACTGTAGTTGCTCCATTAACATCTGGCAACTATACTGGCCTGTAGTTGAAGTCCTAAAGTTGCAAATTCCTACTCCTGTGAGTGCATTTAACGATACCAATAGTCCCAGTGAGGTTGATAGGATTGCTGGTAAGAGTAAGGCATTAAAAGATCACGTCACTAGTCTGGAAACCACTTCTCTTTTGGTTTTTGTTCAGTGACTGGACACATCTTCCCTGAAAAGACCACATGTCAGGGAAGTTATATGAAAGGCAAAAATATTATTCCTTTGGTAGTTGTGGTTTTACATGCTAACTTCCTGTCTTTACAAACAAGTTATTCCTCCTAATTGCCAAGTGAAAAGCCATGATTAACACAGGGAAAATTAATTTACTTTATAATTGAAAGTGCTGTCAAATAAAATATGCCATAATAGAGGAAAACCTCTTTACTTCTCTGTTTTAGTAACCTTAGATATCAATAGACTGCAAATCAGACTAAGAATGTGGTCTTTGTTGTAGATGTTGCTATTATTGTTGTTCTTTTAAACCACATGATATCCCTGTGACAGAATTGTTTAAATTTTTCTATGAAACTTCACCCTTTGCCCTTTCCACAGATTTGCAACCAATGTGATGCCCTGTTTCTACAGGGATTTATTTTCATGTATCGGTGTCCCCTCTGTTTTTACAGGTGGGCAAAAAAATATATTCGTTTGACAGGGTTACTTTTGACCTACAGTAAGAAATGCCTAGTGAAAAGAGAAGTGGAAATTCAGCACTTAGAAGTTAATTTAATTTGTGGAAATGTAATTGAGCAACCAAGACAGATTTCTGTCAGTTAGAGGTTTTCAAGTGAATTTTCAGTAGAGGACTTGAGCAGCTCTGCGCTGCTACCAAGAAGGCTGAACTTTTCTCTTCTTGGAACTCCTCAACTAATGGAAAATTGATAATTCAGAGTTACTTCCTCTGTGCAAGAGTTGCATCCCATTAAGTCTCTTATCAGGCTGTTTCATGTAGAAGATGAGTTGTGCTTTATGGAGAAGCATTTATAATTCCAGAGCAGGTCAGACTGTAACGGCACGTTTAGTAAAGAGCTTTTCAGTTAAAAAGGAGCTGTTACTGTGTAGTGTACTTACATATGAACAAGAGAACTAGGAGCTGAATCTTGGGGAAGAGCATACGTCTCTCAGGAATTCACATGTATTATTTCTTGGCCACTTCTCTTACGAATCACAGACTTGCAGATAATTTGAGCAGAGTAATGCACGCTGGTGTTCCTTTTGAGAAATACTGAAGCCACACACCCAGAGAAGCCTAGTGCACCATCTGGAATAGCACCTTAAAAGTGAAACTCAAATGCTTGAAAAATGGTAATTTCAACTTCCTCTGTTTGGGATTATTTCCTTTAAAAAAAGAAAGAAAAAAAAAAAGTCTCCAATATCATAAAACTCAAATCTCTTTGATCCGGTTTTGGCACATTGAGTTGCAGCTTCTTGGCTTCAACATGTTCCAAATTCCAGTATTATATCAGATTCTTTTTCTGCTTCATTTTCATAATACACCTGGAGTCCCCTGTGTTCATTAGAACAGGAAGCCACTATTCCTCATGCCTAGTGAATGTTGGCAAACTTGATGTTACTGGTTTCCTCCATGTGTTTATTAGATGATGCTGTATTGAGGGTGCTTAGCTACTTGATATAAAGATGTACCTTTACCCCTGCTGAACAATGTAAAATGAAAATGAAAATTGTTTTGCTCTAAACATAAAGAGGGAAGACCAAAGTGTAGAAGGTCTCACTATTTTCAACGTGCTTTTAAAAAATTATATGGTTTTGGACTTCTGCTGTAATTATCTTACACCAAGTACCCTTTTCTGAGTAACTTTTATGGTCAGTATCTGTGTATATTTTCAAAGTGCATTATTTTTAGGGTTTTATTTTCAAGCTGTTCTTTCAATCAGTGATATGTGGTTGGAATGCTTTCTAACATGCCTTTCTTTTTACAAGCAAAGTTAGCCTGCCAGGATCTGTGCCATTTTGAAATTTATGAAAATTTTCAGCTATGGTTAAAGGATAATGTAATGTTTGATAATTTATCACTGACCATTTCCATTGAAATATCTAATATTTTGCAATAAATGTCTGAGTTTGAATGTTTTAATGAAACTGAGGTTTGGGGGGCAAAGAAAAGAGTTAAGAATCTTTTCCAATTAATTTTAATTGTGGTTTACTTTTAATAGTGAGCATTATGACCTTGACACAGCAATCCTGTTCTAAAGAGATTTGTGTGTGGGCTGAATGCCTTAGCATATTATTAACTTTTTTAATAAACTTTCTTTTGTAATTGCTTGTAGCTTCAGAAAAAAATACTCCATTTCTAAATGTTTGGATGCTTTAGAAAGAGTGTAAATTGTCACTGTTCCATTTCAGCAATATTTCAGGGCGATATTTACTAGAGATTTTAAGTTAATTTTACCATGGAAAGCTCTTGATGCAGAGGAATAATAATAATAATGTGTAAAAAAAAAATTTACTCCAGGTTAAACAACAATTCATTAGAAAAGCTTGGAGCAGAACCCAGACTGCCTGATCATGATTTCAGTCTGTTACCCATTTTCCTCTACCACCTGCTTTCAGTATTTGAAAGACTGCTGCTTAAAAAGAAATTAAAAATATATGGTTTAACATTTTAAACATATTTCTCATATATCAGAACATATATATATATGTATTTCTAAGGTCCTTACCAAGGATCTTTTTTTTCTTTTCTTTTTTTTTTTTTTTTCCTTTTCCAGTTTTGCTTTATTCTTTGCTTTGTTTCATGTCTATTCAATTTTATTTATTCCATGTTTTCTTTTTGTTTTGTTTTTGTTTTTAGTTGTGTCTGGTAAGTTGAAATTTTATTGGCCATCTTCTAGTCATCGTGTCACTGTGACGGGAACTTCTCCTCCCCTTCCCATCCATCCCCTTCCATGTCCTTCAACCAGTCAGCTCCCATCTTTCACTTGTTATTGACAAGACACATCGAACAGAATAAATTCTGCATGAAGTATGGGTAACTTAATGGCAAAGAGAAAGGTAATGGGTTGCAAACTTTCTGTCTGTTTTTATGTGATGTAACGAGTCAAATCCCGATGTCTTCTTTCTTCAGTGACTGCATTAGTTGAACTTGAAAGGGTGCTATAAAAAATCACGTTCAGTTTAAAGGTCTCAAGGGCCAAAGTTGTTCTTTCTTTACATGGGTTATTATTTTGTCAGTCTTTTACAGTCTTATCATTGCATGCCACATGTGTGTGACCCAAGGTGTGAAATCAAACTGGCATTAAAAAAAGAGACAGTGAAAATGCTTCCATTACAGTTAATGTTGAATGGAGTTTAATAACAGTTTCACTTAACCCTGTTTCAATTCTTCTGACATTGAAGATAATAAGACTTTTCTTATTTACCTTAATGGCAATAGATTTAGAATAGTGCACATATGAGTAATATGCATATATATTTAGAATAATATCCATACAAATACATACTTAGAATAATATCTAGAGTAACATGTGCCTATTTACATTTTATAAATTCCACCATGCTTGCCTGTAAGACTAAATTCCCCCTTCTTTTTTGTGTTCAGAACAGTCATCTACAATCAGAATCATTCAGTTGTTTCTGCAGTGGCCAGAAAAAATATCTCTTTGTAGCTGTGACCATCCTCAAGTTCAACAAAATCTGAAACCTTATAAATCCTCTGCACTACCACAGGATTTAGGAACCTCAGTCCCATTTTGTGTGACTCTGTGTCACAGTCTAGTACAGAACCAACCCGGCCCTAAATTTAACTAGGTGCTAAATTTATTCTCATTATTAGAATCTCAGAGAATAACAAAGGGGCTTCACCCTCATCTCCATTTTCCCCAGCATACCTTACAATCCTGTGGCAAACCCCCAACCGGTTCACCTTCTGTCCTAAATGAAACCTGCTGCCATGTCAAAGTCTTCCCACATCTTCATCCAGGGTACTGGTTGAACGTTTCAGAGCTAAATGTTTTGAAGTCTGATAATTACTGCAGGTCAACCTTACCTTCACTTTGCATAGTTTCTTATCTAAGGAAATGCTAGGGAAGGTAGCATTTGCATCCAAATGTACATAATAGCATGTTATGCTTTAAAAGTTCCTCTGAAAGGTGGAGGGTAATAGGACGATATACTCTGATGTGAACTCACAGGGGAGCAGGAACACAAGGCATGGAGAACAGAGGAACACTGAAAGTGATTTTTTTTTTTTAGGAAGGACTTGAGTGTTATTGAATTTATTCTAGCTAAAGCCACAATAGCTTGGTATTTATAAAACACATTATTATAAAGCATGTCTTTGAATTATATATATTACACTGTTTCGAATGAAAAATCTTGTAAATAAGGAAATCTTCGGAAGGAAAAGAAAAAACAAAACAAACACCAAAAAACATTTGAGTTATTGAAGTCAGATACAAAATATCCCCTTTATTCTCAGTCCAAAGAAGAGGGAGACCATAATTAGTTTTGGACAGATGATCAGAAGAAATAGGAAATGAATAAGTAAATGGACTTTCATTTAATGCACATTTTTTAAGACATAAGATTTAGCAGCCTATAAAACACACTAGATTTTTTTTCTGTGCTAGCACCACCAAGATATCTAATGCTGTCATCTATGCTGATTTTTTTTTTTTTTTAATAACTGACATGATTTTTTGACGTTCTGTTTACTACTGGATGAAGGGGTTGTTGAAGTCTGTACAAGTCAAACAGTTTGGACAATGCTGGCAGTATTTATAATGTTAGGCTGAGCAGATGTTTCAAATTTGCCTTCATTTGCATATATATTTTGTTTGAACATGCTCTTGCCTATGTAAATGAGGAAGACATTTAGCTCTGCTTTTCCTTTAAATTTATTCCTCTTCAGTGTTTGAACTGCAGATTTTAAGTGGTTATAATTTGTCAAATGTTATTTCTTGGGCTTTTAAGTTTTTTTGAGTCCACGACTACATCAAAAGTCTCTTATATAAACAATTAAGGGCTTTTTCTCTCCTCAGTTTTCCTAAATCAAAGATGATGAGTTTTGTACATGTAAGCCTGACTCTGTAGTTACTCAACAGTATTTCTTGCAGTCCTTAACAAAGTGTGTCCTCTGGGCCAGTTGTCCCTCAGAGGTTTCTCCATTCTGACTTGCAGCCCTCTTCCTCCTTTAAAAACCAAATTGTAACAGATTTGTGTTGGTGACTGTTGCTCTGCAAGTTGTCTCATCAAGTTGGTGGGACTTATTTCCTTGAACACACGGTCAGGAGTAAAACCACATGATGCACAGTTTTAATTGGGAGTTCCAGACATTAAAAAAATTATCTGAGCGATGCCAAGGCCGTTACAGACTGATGTGTCTTTGTGCTGCCTCTCCTTATTAAAGAAACTTAAGCTGGTTCTGGTTTACACCACTTAAAGTCAGTAGGCAATTTATTCTTTTGAATCAGTTGATAGCAGTGTGATTTATTTTTCTCTTTTTTTCGGTGTTTTCCTTTCAGAGCCTCCACAGTTTGTTGTAAAGCCTCGAGATCAGGTAGCTGCACTGGGGAGAACGGTGACTTTCCAGTGTGAAGCAACTGGAAACCCTCAGCCAGCCATTTTTTGGCGGAGGGAGGGAAGTCAGGTAAAGCAGCCTTTCTCTCCCTTCTTCCTGAGATGATTTCACATGGGAGGAAAGTATTTTAATTATTCTTTTAAAGGTGTGGAAAACAGGTTTAGAGCATGGAGTTGCTGGATATTCATTCTTTATTTCTAAAGTCACATGCTTGCTGGGTGATGTCAGCCTTACTAGCAGGGATGTCTGTGTTTTGCTGTCTGCCATTTTCTCCATGAGTGTAAAAAGATAAATTTGTAACTAGAAACATTCCACGTTTACTGCTGTGACAATCTACTTCATCTAACAGGGAGAACTTTTCAGAGATGGAGATGGAAATGACTTACGCTGAACTTTGTTGGAACCTCCCCCAAATACTCCCAGATTTTCAGAAATTTTGTCTCTGGGTTTATGGTGCAGCTGTTAGTTTGCCATGTGTTTTTGAGTGTCTGGCAAACTAACCCATTTGCTGTATTGATCTGCATCACTGCATGGGTAGGACCCTACTTACGGGCTGAGGAAATCTACTTTCCCACTCCATCAGTTGATTGACGGACCATACCTGAATAGGTCACTTTTTCTCCCAGGTTCCTTATTTGAATGGGAGGGAAAATTATTTCCAGCCTCTTTGTAAAGGATCTTGAAAGCCAGTGGGTGAAACACAATATAGCACAGCAAGAGAATCACAGTTTTCTTTCAGAGTCATCTTTTGCAGGAGGGATGTGACACAAAGTATTCTTTATTGGAAGGAAAGAAGGAATATGGGATTCTGGTTTTCCTGTGAATGAAGGAATGAATGGTGCAATAGCATATGACAGGGTTCTTTGTGTTACAAAACAATAGGTCAGAGAAATTGAGAACACTTAGAGATTGGCTTCTTTACTCCATTTGCAACATTTCTGTCTGAATACCTAAGTACAGCTAGACTGCAAACAGATGATAATCTTCAGTGGTATAAGTATTCCAGAATATTATGCTTGTATTTTTGTATTTCTTGGATTTTGTTTATTGATTTACTTTTTTTATCAAGTGTTGTCTAGAACATCTTTTTTTGGCTCATTTTTGGCTCTGCTGAGCAGTGACCACTTGTGATGATTGAAGGAACTGAAAGAGAAGGTCAATGACTGGGTTTTGCTAATACTGAAGTAGAGGATGTTGTGTCCCATTCCTTTGGATGATTGTTGGAAATGCAAACTGTAATTAAACAAGAAAGAGAGATTAAAAAATAACCTCTGTAACCTTAAAGTATTCCCATTCACAAATTTTTCAGTATTTGGTGTAAAGAACATATATTATTTTGATTGCCGTTTTGGTTTTTGACCGCTGTTGGTAAATACTGTGTACTTCATACCAATACTATCTAAATAGGCAGGGGATTTGTGTCATAAGACTTTTCACAAAACACAAAAACTATGATTAGGAAGAGCTAAAGAGCATTAATTAGGCATTCATGATGCTTATAATGCCAAGATTATGGGTTCAGTCTCCGTACAGACCATTCACTTAAGAGTTGGACTCGATGATTTTGTAGGTCCCTTCCAACTTCAAAAATTCTGTGAACTAAGCTCAGTATCTCTTTTTTAAAAAAAGAACAAACTTCTCCATTCTTAGGAAGGCAAATGTTAAAATACAGATAAGTAAACCAACATCTGCATTTAAATGAAAGAAATCGGATGCCCTGGAGCAAGTTCTAAAAAAGAACATTAAAGCAAATTACTGAGGTTCACCACAGCTGCTTGCACCATTGCGGTATCTGTACGTATCACATCTTCACTAGCGTCTGTTAAACTTTGTGCAACGTCTGACATCATCCATAGAGGATGTTAGAACATTCCCCCAAATCTTACACAATTATATGTGCATATCTGCACCTATTTTATCACAACAGATCCTGTAGAAGCTGTTCATGTTGTGGTACAGTCGTGCTTAAGACAGGAAGAGCAGAATGTTTTCTGTATAATGTAAAAAGATTAATTTGTTTAGATGTATTTAAGTTAAGATAACTGATGTTTGAATTTGTTTAACCCTTTCTTCCCCCCCCTCATCTTCTTTCCTGTCCATCCTGTAGAACCTCCTTTTCTCATACCAGCCCCCTCAGTCATCCAGCCGATTTTCAGTCTCCCAGACAGGAGACCTCACGATCACCAACGTCCAGAGATCCGATGTTGGGTACTACATCTGCCAGACTTTAAATGTCGCAGGGAGTATCATAACAAAAGCCTACTTGGAAGTTACAGACGGTAATCATGGATTCAGTTTATCGTTTCCAAGTTTTTTTGTTTTTATTTGAAGGCAGCAGTGGAGCAATGTGACACTGCTTTGAAATGTGCTTTGCATAAATGTGCATTGCATGTGTCTTTGAACATAAAAATCCTGTTTTGGCCGTCTCTGTCGGGGGTTTAAAATTCTGGATATTGTGTTACACTCTATTTCCATTTTGTTTTTTGGTAAGTATATTCAGTTTATGGATTTTTGTCAAATCTGTTAAAGTTAATCAGACTCTTTTTTACCTTCCCCCACTACACTGAGTTTGCTTTCAGATTACTTGCTGACTCGCTCTTTATCCCTGTTATTGTGTGTCCATTTGCTTAGCATCTCCCCTGGTTTTTAATATTCCATTATAGCAATGAAAAAACTTCAACCTATATGGAGATCAGCAGGATAACAGACAAATTAAAATGATCATACATCTATTTTTAGGAGTAGTTGGGAAAAAAATTAGGATGAAAAAGCTACAGGGAGCATGACTACAAGCGGACTACATGCTAATGTGAGGCCAGTCTCTAATTATCAGAAATACTTCATATTTTTAACAGCAAAGAAACTCAGGGAAAATATTAATCTTAGCACTTATGGAGAAAGAGGATAAGTGCAGGGATTTTAGGAGGAGTGAAGCTGTTGTCTGAGAATAGTTTTTATAGAATATCCCTTTGCACTATAGAAAACATAGAAATAATGCAATACCAGAAACATGCAGTGAACCTGGAGAATAAAAGTTTTTGTTTACACCCCCCGAACTGAGATTGGAGGAATAAGACTACATCCTTTGTGGTTTCTCACAATGATAAGCCACATTTTTTTATCCTTTTTTATCCAATTTTTTACTGGGGAGAAGGCTGTGGCAAGGTGAGAGATAAATTTAAAATAGAAATTTAAGAAAATTAAAGAGTATTTCTGCTAGTGACCTATGTCATCTGAACTTGGGAAAAAAAAACAGTTTAAATATATTTTCTGTACTCTATGCTCTGGATTATATGTCTGGATATATGGATATCTGAAATTTATTATAGGTAAATGTATTATATATATAGCTAGATATGATTTTAAGGTATATGGTTATCTGATATATATGATATATGGATATCTGATGGGTAGTTGTTTACTATAGTGTCTTGGGACAGTAATTGTTTTGGTACTTTCACGAACGGGAAGGCAGGATATGCTGAATGATACCCAGGTATTCTCAAACATAATAGAAGTTGCCATCAACCTCAGTGGCACTTAAATTAACTTTAAATTTCAGTGGCATTAGATTTCTCCTGTGGAGCACAAATGGGTCAGACTCTTAGCATTGGCAACTGCAAAGCTGTTTATAAACCTGTCCAAGTCAAATACAGATTTTAAGTGGGCTTATTTTTGACTGTCTCTGCAGAGAAAGATACTAGTGGCCTCATAGTGCAATGCAACAGGTTGGGACAAGAACTAAAGGATAAATTAAGCAGTTGAAAACAGAGTGTCATTTGAACATGCAAATGAAATTATGGGAGTTGGGATTTAGCCAAAAAAAGCAGTACTAACACCCTGTCTGTTGTTATGAAAAGTAATTTAGAAATATCTGATGTTCACAAATTATCAGAACTTCAGGTTTGTACTTCAGCTACCAAACCAGTTTTCAAGTTACGTGAGCCCCGTGACACTGCTGTACAGATTTATGTCATGTAAAGTTAGGGCTATTTTCAGATCATCAGTCCATGTCATCTTGGATGGTACAGGTACAGCAGATCACTGAAGCATAATAAGATAACTTCTACCTCTTTTTTTTTGATTATTCATTGGATAATGGGAAAAAAAGCCTCGTTTAGACAATCACTCTTTTCTGTGAATACTGAGACTGCTTTATACCTTCCTCTGTACAGTTACTAAATAACCCATGAAAGATGCATTAAAATTGATGTAAACACACCGTGGGATTTTCTTTGTGGCTTTGAAGTCACATTGACAGATTAAATCATCACAGAACTAAAAGTCAGAAACTACTGGAAAAATATTTCTGAGTGGAAATTTCTTTAATATGGTAGTTCTATCCATTAGCTTTGTGTTTATTTTACCCTACTGCTGGGCATCTCCCAATTAGGAAATGGCACCAAGACGAGTTGACGGAACGTGATGAATGGTTTTTTTAAACAGTACATACTTGTCAGGTTATCCCCTGACAGCCCATGTCCTTTTTCTCTGTCTTCAAATGCTGGAAGGATGAGTTCTGGTTCTGCAGGCCTGCCACGTGGTAGAAGATGAAAGAATTTGGGAAGCCCTTTCTTTTTCCATTACGCCTTTATAAAGAGGTTGGAATTAGAGAGTGCCTAGCAGATACTGCTGAGAAACGTGCAAATACTCTTCACGTTCTGAAGATACTGTGCTGGGAATCGTCTTACACTTCCCGTAGTTGTGCATCGTTATAATGCACCCTGCCCTGAATAATGCATGCCTCCAACTTTAATTACTTGTTTAATTATCTTTAGTTTGTTTCAAAGCCTCCAGCAACTGCTGTAGCTTAGATGATTAGAAAATTGCTTCCAGTTGCAGAAATCTCTTTCCTGTTGTTTCTCCTGGCAGTGATTGCAGACCGGCCTCCCCCTGTCATTCGACAGGGTCCTGTGAATCAGACCGTAGCTGTAGATGGTACTTTGGTGCTGAACTGTGTGGCCACTGGCACTTTAATGCCCACTATCCTCTGGAAAAAGGATGGAATCCTCGTTTCCACACAGGACTCCCGCATCAAGCAATTGGAGACAGGGGCATTGCAGATCCGATATGCCAAGGTAGCTTGAACTGGCCAGTGGGTTTCCTTGTTGTTCATTTCACTTTGTGCTTTTTTTTCCACCTCCAGGCCTTTTAGATGTGGTAAATCCTACATTTAGAATTAATGAAATGTTACATAAATGTATGAAAATATTTGATACTTTGTGTTTTCAGATAGTTCATTCTTTACGCTTAACGCCTGCCTAGGGCACATCATTTCAGATTTCATAAGGAAAAATGCTTTTTAAAAGGTATTAATTAAGGGAATTATTTGGTACTTGAAACATGAAAGGGAAAGCAAACGTGTATTTCAGTAAGACAAATCATTAAATTATTTGGGCTTTAGCACTAATAGATTAACATTATCTAGTTAATTCAAATGTTTATAAAGAAAACCTTTGTTCAGCATAGAGCAGTAATAAAGCTATGTACATAGCTTTTTCAAAAGAGTTTTTAGTGTTTAAACATATTCACTCCTCAGTGTACTATAGTTTAAAATGGTTAATCACCTGTCAGATACTCCTCAGGGAGTTCTAGTACCTGCTCAGTACTGCTGCTGGTCATGCCTTGCACACTGTAAAATGTTAAATTTTGTCATACTGATTATTCTCTGCCATCTTTTCTGTGTTTTGAAATGTAGTAATTTTTTGAAATTAGGCTGAATACATCACTTTACCATATTCCCCGGGGTTGCCCTGTTGCCAATTACAAGTTAGACTGGCTTAGGGCTTGAACCTCTGATTTTTGATCACTTCTGTCCAGCTCATCCGGTGAGGCTGGGACCTTAGGAGGATTGCATTTCTTTTTGGGGGTAAAAAGGAAACTCTTTTGAAATGTGATTAAGTCACATATGGACAAATAATCCAACATTCAGGACTGGATGAGAATAGCATATGGAGATTCCTTTTTGGATCTGCTGTAGATTGAAATTTATACTAACAGAGGGAACCCCATGTGCACCCTGTGGAATATTTAAGCTTTGATTTAAGGATGACATGTTCTCCTGTGCTCAGTTCTCATAAATCCCCAGGCATTACTGATGTAGAGGGTTGACAGTTGCATGGGGTCTTGTCATCTGAGTTCCTTCTCAATTTATTTGTTAAGACCTCTGCAGAGTAAGGAATAAATGCCACAAAATTTGCTTTCACTTTATTCATTACAGAATAGTCAACACTAAATTAGAATGTGCAACTTTTCCAATTCTGTCATGACTGCTCAGAAATAAATACTCATTTTCCTTCTGCAGCACACAAAATCATAACTTCTAATGGAAGAAGTTTGTAGTTCGAAGTTTTTGCAGCCTCTAATACGTTCATCCATATTCATGGGGGTACATAGAGAGCTGTAATTACTTTTCTAGCCTGCTGAGTGCCTGATTGTTTCAAATATTTATTCTTCTCTCTCCCCATTCAGCTGGGCGACACCGGTCGCTACACCTGCATCGCCTCAACCCCGAGTGGCGAAGCTACATGGAGTGCATACATTGAGGTCCAAGGTAAATCAATTAGGGTTTCTCTGCAAGGAGAGAATACATAAAGGGAAATCAGCAATTGAAATGCAGAAGTCATCTGACTCTGTCATAAATTGCCAGTGCAGATGTGAACAGCACTTTAGCTTACAGCTGCTTCCCGTCCATACTCAGCATTTCTCTCTCCTTTGTTAGAGTTTGGAGTCCCAGTGCAGCCACCAAGACCCACTGACCCAAACTTGATTCCCAGTGCTCCATCAAAACCCGAGGTGACAGATGTCAGCAGAAATACAGTCACATTGTCATGGCAACCTAATTTGAATTCAGGTGCAACGCCAACCTCTTACATAATTGAGGCCTTCAGGTATACGAGTCTCGTGATCTTGCTGTCTGTACCTTTGTGTATAAAATGTTATTAAACAAGCACGTGCTAACCTGCTGGTGTGTGTGTTTTATCCTTAGCCATGCATCTGGGAGCAGCTGGCAAACTGTAGCTGAAAATGTGAGAATGGAGAGTTTTGCAGTTAAAGGGCTAAAACCTAATGCAATTTACCTGTTCCTTGTGAGAGCAGCTAATGCATATGGACTGAGCGACCCAAGCCAAATATCTGATCCAGTGAAAACTCAAGGTAAGCTTTTGATTCTGAACATTTTGGGTGTCTACAGCAGCTGTCACAAGTGGACTAAGGGATACCAGGTGCAGGAATTCTGGTAGCTTTTGACTGTCTGCCTATCCTGGCAATAATGTATTCTATAGTAAAATAGTGTGTTTAAACTTGCATTTCTCTGTAACACAGACTCTGACAGCATGTTGCATTGCCTAAGGGAACCCTAGTATGTCTTATCCAAAGATAGTCACATCTTGCAGAATAAGCAGCTCCTGTTAGCAACAACAGTAATCTCTGTTTTTCTGAGTTACCACACAAATACTCAAATTCCATGGAAACATTATTACTATGTCCAGTGAATCAAATTAGGCTTAAGACTGAGACAGAGGGAGAAAAATCATGTAATCTAAGTTGATGTCTGCTGCATTAGGAAAGAGAAAAGTTTAAAATTTGAAGGAATTTGGCATCATGGGCCAGCAAAGAAGAGGTTTTAGCAGTATGTTAAAAGTATTTCAATAATACAACTGTTGGAAGTAAAATAGTAGGGAAGAGAGACGATGCTTACAGATAGCCAAGTGGAAGAAAAGGCTGAGTAGAAGTGGATGAAGGAGTCATCCATTGACTCCAGCTGTGACTGAAGTCCAGCTATGGACTGAATCCAGCTGTAATGTAAAATTAAAAAATAGCTGTGTTTCACTGTAGCAAATGAGTGACACTTTGGATGATGTACAGGGAATAATATGTTGTGACTTTGAAGCCTGCATTTTCCCAGTCGAAATACTTATATTCTTAAGAAGGGGAAAGCTAGAAATATCTTTTTTTCAAAGGAGAAGGGATAGAGATCATACTTTTTTTGTTTGTTTGCTTTTCTGCTCTTCCTAATGACTGGAGAAACTGACCCATTGGCTTATTAAGAGTGTCCGTGTTGTATGTTTGTTTCTTTGTTTGCATAAGTAAGTACATGTTTGTTTTTGAAAGGAAGTTCTGTAGAGGAAACAAAGCATTTTCCTTTGGTGATTTCTCATTTTTTCTGTGATTGGTCTGAAAGCAAGTCTTTCTGATCTCCCCTGGGGAGTGACCAGTTTCACATTGCTGTCTTTTGGTATTATGCATTTCTCCTGATGGCTGACAATTTCAGTGGATATATGTAGACAGCAGAGTCACGGACACATGGAAGAGGGGGATTGCACTGCTTCCTAAGTCTGTTACCAAGGAAAGATTTAGTAACCTTTTGCAGATTCCTGGTTCCTGGAAATAGAGCAACACATGTTATTATGTGGGCAGGCTGCAGTGTTCTACTCGGGTCTGTTCTTCATGTAGTGTAGCTCAGTTTTGTTCCTGAGAACGAGATGAGGGACTGTGCCTGTCCCCAAATTACCTGATCACTGACCTGATTCTGACAAACGGCAAATGTTCTTTTCACTCAACTGAATGGTTTATAGTAACATGGAAAAGCTTTGCTGTTCTCTGGGCACCCACTAGAACTGAAAACCGGAGGAACCACACAGAACCTCAGTGAAAATAAAAACCACTACATAAAAATCTTCTTTAATAGTAAGAAATATAGTCAAGTGTCAAGTTCTTTCAAGAGGTTCTTCTCTTCTTCCAGTACCATTTCAGTTTTGTTTGAGTCGTCATCTAGCTAAAAAAGTTTAAAAATTTCCAAGTTCACTTTTGACCTGCGAGTGGTATAGCCTAGCTATAATGCATGTCCAGTTTGGGAACCTAACCCACCTTCAACTTTGCACTTTACCAGCATTACCAACCACATGTTTGGGTGTTATCACTTGACAGTCCCTGCCTTGGAAGCTTGGAGCTGAAACAAGGAAACACACACATCATTGTATAGCACAGATGTGCAAATGGCTGAGCCTGTGAATAGTTGGATTCACATTGTTGATGACTCATCTTTTAGGACTAGCGAAGATAGAACTAATTATTCCACTGACTTTCTTTTTACATTCTAAGCAGTCTGATGTTTAGGCAACACTCCAAACAGAAGCTTCTATCTTTAATGGTTTCAAACTTTGGGAGGAGGGAAATACTCTGATAAATGGGCTGTTTGGCAGAACATACTAAATGTGGAAATAGCAGTGACTCATTGGAGAGTTTTTTTGGTTTGTTGTTTCATTGTTATCAGTGTTGCTTGCTAAGAATCCAGATTTGTCACTCTCAGACTGCATGCTAACCTCAGTTTGCTGCTTTAACTTTGAAGAATTACCAGCTTCTTGTAAATACGTTGAGGAAACCGTATGACAAAAGTTCAAAGTGACATAGGCTTTGTATGAATGGGAACTATATTTCTGGAGGGAAAGTAGGCCTCGTGACTTGTCCTCATGCAGCCTTACAATAGTTTTGTTAATATTTAGTCAGGACTGAAAGCTGGTAAATGGAGAGTATAACTACCATACAAAAAGCGTGTTTTACAACTGTTGCACTCAATAATGTAGAAGACACTTAGTAAATGCATCAACTGTGCTGTCCAAACCTCATCTTTCAGGATAGTCTACACACCTGCAGTGACTTATTACAGTAGTTGTACATAAATATGTACAGAAATTTGGTGTACTCTAGAACTTCTTGAAAGCAGACAGCCATGGAAATTGCCAGGAAATTCCAATCTTCAGAGAACAGAACCTTTGAAGATTTCCTGATGTTGCTTTCTCACTAGAGGAGGTCAAGCAGGGAAGTAGTCAGGCTGGAGCAAAGTTTATGTAATGCATTACTCTATATCTGGAATTAGATTAATTTAAAAAAAGTAAAGTAAAAATTTCAAGTACTTTTTCATGAATTTCCCAGCCTGTGATTTTTAATGAGACTCAGCGTGGTATTTGTTTAAAATGAAGTGATCAAGGAGAGAGATGTGAAATCAAAACACAAACTGTGTTACTCTGCTGTCCATAGTTTGTGTCTATTTTAGATACCCTGTTAGTGCTGCCCTATAAATTTTATACATCTGACAGTCGCCCTTTTCAGTTAAATATGCTTTTCTAGGTCTCAGCATGCAAGAGATATGTTTCCATCATACCATTCCATATTTTGAGAGGAATTTGTCCCTTCATTCATACGAATAAATCTTCTAGCTATAAGATGGACCAAGTATCAAATGATGCAGGCAGGACTCACCCAGGTTCTGCCTGCTGTATACAGAAGCCACTTGCCATCGGAGAAGCTGCAGCTATGTGACTAATTTTTCTTTTTCTTGGTTGTTACATGATTTTGTAGTTAAAAACAGCAAGTTTGCCAGGAATTTATCTGAAGATCCAGCTTCTGCTTCTGCCGTTCTTTACAGGTTTCCTGATCTCTTGGAATTTGCTGAACATTTTTTCTTCCCAACAGGAAAGAATAAAGAAATGCTGCTTTAGCCGTTTACCAAAGCCTCCTTTAGTGTGGAGTATCTTTTTCTGCAGCATTTCCCTTATGTTTCTCTCTGAGGAAGTGCAGTGTATTGATTTGGTACTGCCTCAGCACTGATAATTTGCTCAGGAAAATAATTTATGTAGTTTTTTCTTACATAACTGGGAAGTACTTTGGATAAACTTTATGGGTGATAGCATCATGTACTTTCTGATACATTCATTTGTATTTACATGCACTTATTTTAACTTATTATTAATACGTACTTGTGAGAATGGAATCTTAAATTATTACAGACGTTCCACCAACAAGCCAAGGTGTGGATCACAAGCAGGTCCAGAGAGAACTGGGTGACGTGGTACTGCATCTGCACAACCCTACTATCCTTTCTTCCTCCTCAATTGAAGTTCATTGGACTGTGAGTAGAAATCTGTGTTATGGTGGTGGTTACAGGTACTGCTGAATTGTCCTGCTTTGACTATAGTGGAGTCACACTTTAGGAAGCTGTGTAGTTTGTATGCTTGCAGATCCTTTCTCCCTGGAATGAAGAGACTTGGGCTTTGCTTTCCTACTTCGTTAAATTTTTTCCCGTTTTCGCCATCTATGTCCTCATAGGGAGTTCTGTGTAAAATATGGTGAGAGTTTCAGGGTCCTCCTCTGGAAGCTGAAGGACTGATGAAAGGCCTCCTAAGTCATGTCATTTGAAGCCTTTGCACGTCTTTCTTTCTCCTAATGAGATAGCACGGGCACTTCCCTGTCTGTCGGACACCAGTGGAGAGAAACACTGCCATAATTCTGTTTGAAAGTGTTACCTCCATCCTACAAACCCCAATCCACAGAGCTTCATCTGAACCTGTGCTTCCCTACGGTCCTGGGAGTGCAGATGGTACAGAGAGAGGAGATGGAAAGGGCAGTGTCACACTGAGGTGTGGTGGGGGGCAGCGGGAAGTTGGCCACATGAAGGATATCGCAGAGGAAACAACACTCCAGGAGTCCTGAAGCAAGGAGGTTGAGAACATACAGAAAAAAGGTTCAGGTAGGCTTGCAAGGCATAGGCATCAGCATGAGAAAGGATTAAAAATGGCTCACCGTGAGAGACTTTTGGCAATCCAGAGCTAGAAATAAAGACAGAGAGCAACGTGGGAAACTGCAAATAGTGAACGATGAGGTAAGAAAATGTAATTCAAAGAAGAGCTGTTTTAAAATGAAATACAGAATGAAGAAAAAGTTGGGGATATGATTATACCAGGTACAGGAGTAAAACCATAGGGAGTGAGCTTTGAGGTCTTTTCAAGTCTTCCACCTGAACATGTCAATATATTGGCGGGGATAGTGTGGAAAAGCAAAGGCTGCAGCCCCTGCTGTGTCATGGCAGAGTACTTTGAACAGGAACAAAAGGATTTTTGACTTTGCAGAAGAGCTGTGCCCAAAGGAGTCCTGGTCCATGACCAGGGCTCCTCAGTGCTGCAAGAATACCATTAATATCTGCTGCACAATAATAGAATAATACTGTTGCACAGTAATTTCACTCTCACCTGCAGCATGGCCACCTGCAGCAGGCAATCTCCTGTTTTAGCTAATAACATTAAAACATCTTTGAGGTTCCTAGCACGATTTTGCTTGACCTTTTCTTATAGAACAACCTTTTCCAGAAAGGCATTTTTTGTCAGTCTCTTGGGTAGCCTGTGGCTTCTCTACAATATCAAAAATAAGCATTACCTCAATTCCAGCTAACACACAGATTCTTTATGTGATTATTAAAAATGAAATATGTTGCTTTTTGGAGTGAAATTGCAAGCACAGAGGTTTTTTTAATACCACTGTATGAGATTTTTGAAAATAGGGAAAATCTGATGCACTTTAAAAATTTTTACTGTGGTTGTTTCTGGACTTTCTTATCCACCAGAAGTTGAAAATGGTAGTTAAAACATAGCGAATGCTCCACAACAGATCACATGTATATGATAGCTTTCTATTTCAGTTATAGCCAAGCATATTGAATGCACCCTTGTTTACATTAAGATCTTTTTCCCCAGACATTTGATATAAAATTACCTTGGTCTAAGAAGTGCTCAGGAGCACTAAGCATCACCTTGATCAGTGTTTCCAAGTCTGAGCCATGTTACCATACCGAGTTTTGTGAGCCTCCCAAGAGCTCTCTTGGAACAGCCCTTTCCTGCCCAGCTCTGACAGCCCAGCCCCAGCCATGGAGAAGGTGCCAGCTGGCTGTCCTTCCAGTTCACTTTCTCCAAAACGAAGCAGGCAGGAAGCGGTGCTCATTGCATGGGTTTGGGGAGGCTTTGACATCTCAGGGCAGTTGGCAGTCTCTCTCTTTGACCTCCATATTCATCACCCTGTGCTGTGGCACTGTAGATCCCCCTTTCCCTGTGTGCCCCCTGCGCTGCTGTGCACATTCAGGTGGGCAGAAGTCTGGCCTGTGTCGAGCTGTGTCACCCCGTGGATGCAAAGACTCTTCGTTTCATGAAGCTGAGATGTATTATACAACTCCATTATCCCCCTTTAATGCCTTCCTAAATCCAGGGAAACCAGCACAGTTCTACCAGCAACAAACAGATTAATGCACTTGCAAGTCTGGCCTGTAATTTGCTGTAATGCCAGGAGCCTTTGTGTGCTTTGGCAGGGATGTTTACCATGAGTAACACGAGCGGGTGGCCCAGGGGCCGGGCATGGTGTCACGGGCATCGTCCCTGGTTCGTGTCTGTTCATGGATGTGTTCTGTGTTCTGCTGTCTTGCCAGGTGGACCAGCAATCCCAGTACATCCAAGGATATAAAATTCTGTACCGGCCTACACCAGCATCCTATGGAGAGTCAGAGTGGTTAATCTTTGAAGTGAGGACTCCAACCAAGAACAGCGTTGTCCTTCCCGAGCTGAAGAAAGGTGTAAACTATGAAATCAAGGCCCGCCCTTTTTTTAATGAGTTTCAGGGAGCAGATAGTGAAGTGAAATTTGCAAAGACCCTGGAAGAAGGCAAGTAGGAGCCAGACTGTTTTCATCTTTCCTTTTTGAAGTAGCAGTCTGGCCAGCTTTCCTCTGATATGTTCATTATTTGATTTTGTTTGAAGTGCGTGCTGTTTGAGAGCAGCAATCTGTAGCAGAGGAGGCTGTGTTGGGCTGATCATTATGTGAATTGTTTGGTGACACAGAAGTAAATATTCAGAGCCAGGCACGAGAGACAGAGAGAGAGGGATGTGCAAAAAATCCCCTCCAACACACAATGGGAAATGCGCTTTTTTATCTTCCCTGCAGTGTGCACTCCTCCCTGCTGAGTTCATGGGCTGGTCACAAGTGACTTCTGTCAGATTCAAGCACTTGCTAATCACTAACTTGAGTAGATAGCAGACACCACAGAAATCATCAAAGCCCTGTAGCTGAGGGAATGAAAACCATGCTTTTTAGAAGGCTTTTATATCTCGATCAATCAGTGAGACAAAGTGAAAAGATGAATGAAGGCAACAGATATAGTGGACTAAATTATGCATTTCCATCTCATACATGTGTTAAAAAGAGAAGGTTCATAAAGCTCTTCCTTTTGTTGCTGCACAGTTGTAATGAGTGTGCAAGGTGGCCAATGCCTTCAGTGCCTCTGCTGGGTTACACCACCTTTCCCTTTCTGTCCTCCTTCCCCATTATAAATGCCCTGCAGCTCCAGTTTATTGCTGCAAGTGGTTCAAGAGGTGTGCATAGCTGCATTCATCCCAAGCATCAGCTGTGCATCCGGTTTTTAGGAGGACTATTTCAAATGCAAACCATAAATTATTGTTATAAGTGTGTTAATATTAGCACATGCTGGACTGATTTTAAGAAGTTTCATGTTACTCATTATTATTTACACACTAGAGGAAAATGAGGTTTAGACTGGGGTCAGTTTGGAGGCTTTATTTTTCAAAACTGTTGATGCTGGGTGAAATGATTTGATTGATGAATTCAGTGCTCAGGACTGTGACATTCGGGTAAAGGGTATCTGAGCTTGGAGAGTCTAGTGATGAATGTGACTTTTCCTGTCCTGCACAGCGAGACTGCAGCAAAACCCAGGAGCCTGGTTGTAGTTTGACACACTTTCCTTCCATATCATTTTACCCTGTGGTCAGGAGCTGCCCTCATTGAAGGATGGGGCACAAAAAGATTGCATTTGTACAGCCCAGAAACCATCTTCCTCTTTCAAAACTTCGCTCCCAGGTGCGACAGACGTAACTGTTCAATCCTTCTTTCCAAACAAACAGCTCCTAGTGCTCCACCTCAGAGTGTCTCAGTAACTAAGAACGATGGGAACGGGACAGCAATCGTGGTCACCTGGCAGCCACCCCCCGAGGACAACCAGAACGGGATGGTTCAGGAATATAAGGTACTGCTGGCATGCCTTGGTCCCCTGGCATATGGAGCCTGGCCAGGTAGTGAGGGATGGGTTGTTTGTGGGTGCTTGGCTCCATCTTCTGGTTACTCAGAGAAAACAGGATAGAAAAGCACTGCTTTGACTCAAACTCCATATTTAGTAATTCTGCCTAGATGGTGGAAAGGCAATTAAAACAGCCTCCATAAATCAAAGCAAAGGGTCAACGCTCTTAATTAAGGCAGGTACATCCTTGCCTTCATTATAACTTGAGAAATGCACACTCAAGTAGAGGGGGAACCATACCTGTTTGAGAACCGTTTTGTGACTCTAAGGCATTGGCCAAGGTAGTAAATATAAACAGGCTTAATGAGTTGAAAAGCTTAGGGATAATAATTAACAGTGTTACGATCTGAGTAAATTATGCGTAACTGGGTAGTTAAAACAAACGGGAAACTTTCAAGAGAAGAATGTGCTTGTATAATAATAAATCTATTTAGTGTATAGAAATTCTTCTTTTCTTCCAAACACAGTTCTCATTATGCTGTTTAACTTTTAACAATTTGAAAGTACATTATAAATATTTATTATTTGATGTTCATTTACAAACATAGACTATATTTTCAGTTCAAATTTTTTTGTGAAAATTTACATAGCAAAGTAAATAAGGCTTATTTTTCCTGAGCAAGCTACAGATGTTTTAAGTGTCTAGTTGTGGATATCAAGTAAGCTTTGTAGCCATAGAGAGGCAGGAGCTTTGGTTTCAGTCTTCTGTAAATGCACATTATTGAGAAAATCTTTCAAATGAGAATGTCTTGGCTACTTTTCAGGTTTAAACACAGTGCTATAAACATGTATTTCTAGCCATCAAAACTCATCCTGATATTTCTTTTCCGAGTTGAAATGGAAAAGGGAAGAGATTGCTAAGCTTCATGGTCAATTTAGAATAATAAAACCCTTTTCAGAACCTGGTCAACTGGTAAAAAAATCCGTTTATGGCTTAGTTTCAGATATATAATGTAATTGGAAAAAAATACTTGTGAAGTTATTTCATTTAAAGACAGACATTGAGCTGGAGAGATGGAATTATTTCCAACAAGAAACTGCATGAGAGGAATGTTAGGGTTGCAAGGACACAACACTAAAAGTCAGGAAATTCCCACCTCCTAGCATTCTGAGGGAATAGGCTATCAGGTGGAGGAGCAAGCATCCTGCAGTGCTTGTGTAGCAGTAGATGGCACACTGTCACACTTCACATCTACATTTCTTGTGTTGCTGCTGTTACTGTCCTTTGTGCTTTTCACCACAGACAGAAAACAGACACAATGAATGTGTATGTCATTGCTCTTTAAGTTGCTATGTGGAATTACTGCTTTTGTCTGAAAACTAAATAATTGCAGAACTAGTTATTTAAGATTAAAAACTAATAACAAGTCACGTGAAATTTTCTCTTTTATCTTTCCTTTTTGCTTTTCTATATTCAATGTTTTCTCCTAAAAAAAAAAAGAAAAATATATAATAAGATATGCATATGTGTGGGAGTTCATTGTTTTCTCAGCAACTCAAATCAAAGACAAGTATACCCACTGTAGTTAAAGGATAAACTAAAGAGGAAGAAATATACCATCCTAATTGAAGAGGTGCCAGTAGCACAAACAAAACACCAGAAATTCAAATTCACAGCAAAAGTGATTTTTTTTTTTCCTTTCTTCCCATGAAGTTAGAAATTCTCTTGTTATACTAATTCTTTCTTGGCTTACGTGTCTGTTATAATGTGAATTCATCCTTGTTTTATGTAAAAGTTTGTTTTCACTTGCCTATTGAGGTATACAGTCAATATAGTATGGCAAGTGCTGAGCAACCTGATGTTTAACATAACATTATTGTTTCTTTTACCATGCATTTCTTCATGCACTTGAGCCCCTAAGGACAAAACTTTTTTTTCTGAATTAGTAGTTCATAGTCACTAGCACATACTAAATTGTTTCCACTGTTTGCATATGCACCATTTTACAGGGCGGCAGTAACAATCTCTGTGAAAATTGCTGCAGTCAAAATGTAGATTAAAATGTTTTCTTCCACACTTAATCGAGTTCTCATTTACATAAGATCATTTTCATGACCATCCTCTAGGATTTAAGAGCAGTATTACTAATAATCGAACTACAAGTACTGACTGAAAAATTCTCTGTGTAGTATCAGAATACAAACAGGAGATTCTCTTTGTGTGCTCTGACCCGCTCTGAAGCAGCACTTATGTATATCCTGTGTTGGGATTCGATTTCAAAGGGACTTAAAGTACATTTCACATCCTCACAGTGTCCCACTAGCCTTGTTTCAATCCTTGGCATTCAGAGAAGGGAAAAGGATCTTACAGCCTCCTGAAGGTGAGATAAAATTTCCAGTGTCCAGGCAGAAAGGGCCGTGGCAATTGTTCTACATGTGAAACTGTAGCTCGCTCACCTGGCAATCTCCACAGCAGCAGAATTGCACAAGGGATTTAAAGCAGCTATCTGGGTACTAAATCTTTTAGGAGCTCCATATGTCAAAAGCAAAATCTTCCCTCCTGTGTACAATCAGCCCAGGCTCAGATACACTGCTGTTCTCAGCCAGGTTTGCTTCTTTACAGATAAAGTACTGAATTTAACTAATTGAACTGTCTGGATAAATGTTCTTTGTAGAGCAGTTCGTTTGTGGAAAGGGGACAAAACCAAAGTCAACACAGCTTCATCATTTTTTTTTAGCAGATCTAGATTAGCTGCTACTTCCCCTCAAATAGCAGTTGGGAGTTCAACCATATTCTTAAAAAGCATTTGCCACATCAGTGGTTCAGGCCTACAGGGATAAAAATATCTCATCATCTTGTTTCTCCCAATTGTTTAATGTCACTGATATAATTTGCAAAGTGGTGATTTGAAGTCGCTAGACTGATCTAGATCTCCAGAAATGAGATCTGATGTCAAGCTGTTGTCTCTCAATTAGAAGACAGAAAATCACTCAGTCTTTACCTCTTTCTGCCATCTTAAAAAAAAAAAAAAAGAACAAAGAAACCATTTGAATTCCAACATGGCATCAGTTCTCTTGTGATGTCATGTGATGAAAGACTTTCTCAGGCACTTGAGTGACGATAGTCTTTCTTGACAAATAATTCCTGAGCAAGAGAATTGCAAATTCATTAAACTGAATGCTCTTACTTAGTTGTTTATGTGACCGGTTCTTGGCTACGGGACCTCCCTGTCGTGTTCTGTGCTATTAATGCTTTTAGTTTTATTAACACCAGTTGAACTCTGCATGAATTATGACAAACCCATCAAATAATGGTGGTAGTTGGATCTGCTCTTTGGAACAAAAAGTACCTTTTCATTATTCTTAGAGTGCCTAGGACAGAAGGTGTTGAATTAGTGACAAATTACAAATTCCTTTATCCAGGAGAAAAGAATGTGTCATGTTTCCTTCCGCTTATCCTTTAGTGTTGAATGTTGAACATTTATATGTACCATGCACTTACTTCCCCACAGGTTTGGTGTCTTGGCAATGAAAGTCGATACCACATCAACAAGACAGTGGATGGCACCACCTTTTCCGTGGTCATCCCCTCCCTGGTTCCTGGTATTCGATACAGCGTGGAAGTGGCAGCGAGTACCGGGGCAGGACCTGGAGTGAAAAGCGATCCCCAGTTTATCCAATTAGGTAAGCCTGCTGGTAATCCTGCCTGGTGGTTTCCATGATTTCTGTTTGTTTACTTTTGTCCTTTATGGCACCGGAAATACTTTCAAGCCAAGTGAAATAGATAGCGTTACTTGATCGCTGGAATAGCAACATTTGGCATTTCTGGTTTAAAACTTGCTTTACAACTGCATTGTAAAGGTGGGGTTATAACAACAGAGGGTTCTTTAGTCTCCCAATTCAGGAGTTTGGTTGTTGACTTTTCAAAGTGAATTTTCAGCCTCGACTGATGTAATAAAACATGTAGGGGAGTATGAATCACTAAGTGTTGAATCGCTTTAGTTTAGGGATGTAATTTGTCTTGATCAGATTTTATCTTTATTGAGAAAAAAAATTCCCAAGCATGCTAAAATTAGGCACAATAAATATCAACTCTGTGTGAGAGCTAGTAAATAACCTGAGTACAGGAAAAGGAGGTACCCAGATGATTTACAATAATCTTGACCTTCTAATTTCATTAACACCAAACAACTTTGTCATAAACGCACATCAGGGGCCTTGCTCCTGGAGCTTTCTGGGAGAAATGCATCTTTGCTGTTGGTTAGCTGAAGATTATTCAAAGTAGCTTTAAGTATAGTCATATGCTGCTTTACTAGTATGCCTGTAGCAAAATACTTTATCCTTACAGTATAGAGTTGTGAAAGCAAGCTCAGCATGTTGCTTTGGGCTTTATGTCCTGTCTGTCTCTGTATCATTAGTAGATCTTCCTTCTTATTTCACTTGTTGTATTAAAAAATCTATAATTAACAGCATGTGAAAACAAGACAGAGCGACTAATATGGAAAATTATATGTACAATTTCCCTGGCTATTAAAGTCAAGTCCCTCTTTAACTTAGCTAAATTATGCAGGCATGTGACTCCCCATTACATTGATAGAGATTTTACAACAAAATTACAAACCACTTGTATGATATTCCATTAATATGGAATTAGTGCAGGGAAACCCCATAGTTATTTGTTGGATTGCTCTCTTCCTACAGCCAGCTACCATTCACAGCTTCCTACAGTCAGCTTTCCAGGCTTAAATTTTGAAAATTCTACATTAGTGAGGCTCATGAGGATAACCTCAAATGTTCAAAGCCAAAGATTTCATAAAATTTTTTTTTTCCCTATTTCTCTGGTGATAAGCAAATGCTAATGAAGGTGAATTTTATAGTGGAACGTAATCATTTCGAGGTTTTGGTATGTGGAAAAAGAAACAAATGAGACTGTTGGGGGAAGATTTTTGCCTGCTACGGGATTCCTGGCTTTTACTGGCACTGTGTTAGAAAACAAGAAGCAATCACACACCTCAAAAGGTGTTTAGATGTGCAAGTCTTGTAGAATACATGTATTTCCTCATGGTTGGAGTTTGCTTTCATAGTCTTCACTGCTTGCTTCTAATTAAGTGACGTGGCCAGTTCCAGATATGCTGTAGTAAATCCCATAATTTGGTTGTTTCATGGCAAAGATCTGGAGTCTTGTGGATATCCATGCCGTAGGAAGCAGCTCAAATACACACCTAGACAGTCCTGCAGAAGGCTGCTGAAAATTAGTACTTAAATTTAAAAGTAGTATCCTTTGGTAGCACAGATCAAGCTAAAATCATACAGGTAGAAGACTGGCTGCTGTTTATCCAACTCCACACTGTAATACAAGTTCCCTCAAGGAACAAGCCCCCTCAAGGAATCGCATTCTTAGTTTTTAGAAGTGCTCCCAGCATGGGGGTTGAACATTATTCTGGTAGCTCTCTAAAGAAAGGAAATTAATTTGTTGATTTCATCAGTTGGCACTTTTCACCAGCAATAAATAACATGGTTCCAGAGAGACAGAAGGGAGGCCAAGGAGGGGGAGGGAACAGGACTAGGGATGCTGCTTTTAGAAGGTTTGAAACTGTCCTTAACTCTCTGTACCTACATGCTCTAGGAACCATGTGCTTGCCACCAACAGCTTCACGTTTCTGCATTTCTGGCACTGGCCTAAACTATTCTTTCATGAAGTCTTTTCTTGATATCTGAATTAGTACAATCTTTCCCTTTTAAAAAAAAAAAAATAAAATAAAATTAAGAATTCCACATGTTTTACATGCGGAAACAGAACATACTATGTGATTTAGAGGATCGCTTTTTTTTAAAGAACTTTTCATTCAAGTCTAACATCTGTCTCCTCATGATGTGTTTTTCTTACAAAAACGTGAGACTGGGTCGTGGCAGGCTCTGTGCTGTGTGGGGTGCTCCCCACGGATGAGATGTGCCTGGGCAGAGTTTCAGCCAGATGTGTGACAGGAGAAAGCTTCACCTTTCGGAGGCCGCCTTCCAGAATGAGAACGAGAGGGGAGGACAGGAGACATTGGATTCCCTGGGAGCTGAGGCGTGCAATCACAGTCCCATGCATCAGCTGAGCTGTGATAAATGACCTTGTGCACACACTTAACCTGTTACAAAGACAGGTACAAATTGTAAGCTCGAAGCTTTTTCATTTTCCACGTCTCAGCTGACATGAAGCAGCTCACTGAGCTGTGGTACCCCAGACTTCCCGTGCCACCAGGGACAAGACAGCGATATAACTTGCTTGTTATTCATAAAAATCACCTTCCAGTGTTTAAAATCATGAGATCAACTGAAAAATCATGTGCCTTCTTAAAACATACCCACCCATGAGGCTTCTGAATTTTCCTTTAGGCTTTTGAATGGCCTTTTAAAGCTTTCTGTGGAATTGCAAGGACTGGAAGTCAATTTGTTTGTTTGTTTTAAAAGAAAATATGGTATTTTATGTAAAGACAGACTGCAAGAGCTTTGTTGTTAAGGAAAAAAAATTGTTATTTTTTGAGACCTAGACACAGTACAACTTGCTATATTATGCTTATAATACTGAGCTGTGGACAAACAAAATTGTAGAATTTCAATGCACCATTTTTGTCTTCTCACAACACATAACTTGAAGGCATCATTTACAAAAATGCTTTATGTCAAAAGATGAGAATCAGCACAATATTTTTTTCCTGATCTCTGGCCTAACTTTTGCAAATTAATGGGATACTGCCTATGGGAGCTTGGCAGTATTACCTATGCTTGTTGACAAATAAGTAGTGACATCGGAACATATTGCAACATACTTTGTTTCCAGTACCAGCTCTGAGAAGCCCTACAACTGTAGTTAATGTTGCTCTTAAAAACTCACAATTTGTATGAATACATGGTATGCAGTTGTTTGTTATTAGAGGTCTGCACAATTACTGCACAATTAAATGTTGAGTGTAATTGGATGTCTCAAGTGTACAAGGCACAAGAAAGTCTCATCGAACCTTTATTATTGTAATTGCTTCATTTAGGGGATGTGATTTGGGAACTACCTAGCATGTCTTCAGGGCATCCTGTCAACCCCTTTTTTTGTTGATACTTTTGCTTGTGGCCTGCGAACAACTTGAAGAAAATAATCTTAATTTTTTTCTCTCTCTCTCTCAGCAAACCAGTTTGGTGCTGTCTCCTCAAAATGTATGTTATAAGATAGAAGTGCAAAAATGATATTTTACCAGTTTTGGAAGCATACATAACTAGAAAGGAGACAAAATAGCATATTCTTATGTTGGTAATATTTTACCAAATAATTTTCATATTGCATCATGGACATGTATTTGAGAAGACACTTAGGCAATATGTTACAGTTTCCAGGTGTTTTGCAAGTTTTGATTTGTCAGAATTAGCAATGTTAACAGCATTTAGATGTTTCTACTTACTGTTTGTACATTTTGTGTACCAAAGGAGACACTCATATGGAAAAGTACCATTCTATAGGTTGTACATGTGCAAGGCCAAGTTAAGGCTCCTTGCACACCTGTGAACCTGGAGTTTCCAGTCTTTTTTGAATCTTTGGCATTCTAATCTTAATTGGAATATATGTTGGAGTATATTAATTTTTAATTTATGCTTTAGCAACTCAACTATAGCTTTTACGTTATTATTATTTATATGAATATTTAACATTGGAGAATTAGAGGTTCCAGTTCTTCTCTGTGTAAATTCTAATTAGTTTTTATTCAAGTTTGAAACTTGGATCTTCAAGACAGTCAAATCGAGTAGCTTATGAGCAATAGCCATAGCAACATTATCTGTAATTAAGAAGAATGCTCTTATCTTGGGGTAGAAGAAGGCATGAGTCACTGTGATAATATGCTGGTTTCAGGGAGTTGTGGGATCAGCCTGCTCCAAAAACTCTTGAGGCATTTTCAAGTACATTAAATGCTGCTGCTGCTCTGGCAGTAGGATGCACTTTGCTGTAGAATGTTTATGTTCACTTATTATTTTGGCACATCTCCCCGAGGAGTGCAAGCAGCAACAAGAATGTTCATTATGAACCATTTATATTTCAATCAAAGCTTCCAGAAATTTCCTGGGATGAAGAAAAAGTACTTTTTTTTTTCCCTTCAAGAGCTTTTTTCATGATTGATCATTGAGTATTTCACAGGGCTGTTACAGAGAGTGAAGATGTCCTTCTCAAAGAAAGGCTCCTGAGATAAAGGTCCTGGAAATTTTTAGGGAAGAGGAGTTCACTAGATTTCATTCCCTTTGCTTTATATTTAGCTTACTTTCTATTTTTGAATTGTAAGAGGAGTAGGACATGGGTCAGATGGGATCTCTTGAAAGCCCTTCCATCTCCTTTTTTCTGATGCTGTTTATATCACTGAATGTGAATATAGACCATTTTTCTCTTCACCATGTGTGTAAATAAATACCAGCTAATGGAATAGCTCTAACAGTCCACCCATATACAACGTGCCATACGCCTAATTTCTTAAAAGTAAGCATATTATTTTTCTTGCAATGACAAGTCAAATAATAGCATGAAATTAATGTTAATTAAAAAGTAGAATAATAAACGTTCAAAGAGATTCTTCAGGATTTTATAGTCTTCAGACAGGCATTGACTGAACAATGCAAAATGTTTGTGTATGTAAAAGTACTGTCTTTCTGTATGGCTGAATGGTTGACATGTTTAAAAAGCATTCTTATTTGGTTTTTGAGTTTCTGATGTTTAAAAAGCATTCTTACTTGGTTTTTGAGTTTGTGATTATTTTTTTTCTCCTGGATTTATTGTTTTAAATACATATATTTTAAGGATTAGAGGAAAATATTTATTAGTCTTCCAGATTTATTCGGGACCATAGGCTCTCCATAAATCTTTTGCTCTATTCCATTACATTGTATAAGGTATTTTAGCTGTTTAAAAATACAGAAATTACTCATTTTGAAAAGAGACTGATGATGCAAGTTCTCATATCTTAATATGGCCTCAGCTGCAGAGAGACAAAAGATGAGATAGAGAGTGACAGCTTTAATTCATTGGTCACAGTACACTTTATACGTTTAAGCCCATCTGGCCACTTGTGTGGAACTTCACTTGGCTGTCTCCATAAAATCTGAAGCAACCCATCTTAACCTTGCACAAATAGGCATGAAATCCATAAACCCAGCAGACACAAAGGGTGTATTAGTAAGAAAAGAATGAGTCTGCCTGGTGAACTTTCAGGCTAGGCAGTGCACTTAGGATCACAGGAGATAAAGGGACCTGAAATATGAAATAAGATTTCCAATAAGGTGGCAGGCACAGGGCAGGGGTGATTTCTCGGCAAAATAGTTATATGGCTTCAGTGTTGCAAAAACTGGAATCTAGAATTCTTCCCTGGAAGAAGCTGTTATTAATTTAACCATTTCCCATTCAAAAAGGTAATTTTTTCCCGAGGAGGTTTGTCATTTGTATAATTTGCTGTGATTCAGTCTCTTGTTTGTATTGCAATTTCTTATATATTTCTTCAGCTTATTTTGAAGTAACCCAAGGTGTCATCTTAAAAAAATTCTACTCACTACCTAATTTCTAGGGAAAAGGTGTTGGTTTTTCAGTAAATAGGTGTTCATTTCTTACATGGTTCATATTAATAGAATTAATAACAGCCCCTTTCTCCTTAAAACACTTTTCTCTCATTCTGAATCACTACCAACAGTAAAAAACAACTATCTGTTGGATATACACGGGAGTAAAAATGGGTATTTCAAAGAGTAAGCTGTGGAATGTGTAAAGCAATATCTGCTCTGAGTAAAGGTTTCAAATTCTTGCCCTCACCCTGTGCAGTAATGAAATTTCCAGTAAGCACTCACTGTAGTGCTAAAGCACATCGGGAAAGCAGTATTTTGTCTTTTAGTTGCTTCCCTTTGGTTACAAAGCGTTAGTCACTAAACTGAATCTTCTTACTGCTGCTCCTGCAAAAGTTCTTTAGAGCCAGAGTGGAAAAGACCAGTTCTTACAGGTGTGATGTCTATTTAAAAAAAAAAAAAAAAATTAATTATAGTGTGTGGAAAAATACATGGTCTTTATTTTGACATGGATTATTTAATAATCAACTGATTTTGAAAAACACTGCTTGTTCAGTACTAATGAGGCTGCTTGGCTTTTTTTGCCAGTTCATTTTTTAGTTATCCTTTAGCTTTTACATACATGTCTAAGAGGGCAGGATTGGTTATTTTATACTTCTGCTTTTTTACATCCTTTTAAATATTCAATCTTTTTTTAATTGAGGTCAAAGTGAGAGACTGAGAGACTGCAAAGAGTACATTAGACTGGTAATACAAGATTTAAGTAATCTGTCAGGAACTGCTTGATTAAATGTATCCCTCAGTACCAACCTCATGTGAATGTAGTTTGAATTCGTTATTCTGTGATTTTCAGTGGGTGTTTGAGGAGCTGATTTCTGCCTATTGACAGAGCCCTGATAACACTACTACTCATAATTCGAGCTAGAGCTTTCTTTTGCTTGCTGTGTTCTTTGCTAATTTTCTGAATAATTTTATGAAGCTGATATTTCTTTGCTTAAATAAATAAATAAATAAATACCCAGCAGTCTAAAAGTTTGTAATTTATGAGCTTAGTTTTGTATTTGTGTGCCTGGTAGCCTGATTTTAGCAGGTTTCATAAACAAACAAAAGTCAGTGATGTTGGAGGTACCTGTCTTGTATGGAAAACAAAGCATTTCTATCAAGACCTGTAAAAAGAGATTTTGAAGAGCAGTCTTAAGGATTTTACCTTGAAAAAGTGGACTACAGTTATGTTAGTTCTTTTCATGGTGCCTTTTACAGTCGATCATTCAAATTAATTGGCTATTTTGTGTGTCTCTGTTTCAGATTCTCATGGAAACCCTGTGTCTTCAGAAGATCAAGTCAGCTTAGCCCAGCAGATTTCTGATGTAGTGAAGCAGCCTGCCTTTATTGCTGGAATTGGTGCAGCCTGTTGGATTATCCTTATGGTCTTCAGCATCTGGTTGTACCGCCACAGGAAGAAGCGGAATGGGCTCACGAGTACTTACGCTGGTATCAGAAAAGGTGCCATATTTATGTGTTTTGGACTGCTGGCTGCTGAATGCCTGTTTGCTGGCCATTTACTTGGTCATCAGTCTCTTGTCCTTCTAATACCCCAATCAGGAATTACCAGATTGCTTCAATACTTGCAGGAAGTGTGGATCGGGAGCCAGTGCAGAAAGCAGCAAAATTTACGTAACGTGTGAAATCTGCCTTTAAAGCCTAAGTCTTTAGCAAAATACCTAGACTAGCTTTTTATAAAGGTACTCCTACAGAGGAGAAGTGTAAAGATGGGATTTAAGGCTGGGAACTTCCAGTATGCCCTTGCTGTGTGACACTGTTACCATCTGAAAAGGAGCCAAGTGGCTGGTAGTTCGTTGTCCCTCCTGTTCAGCCCTTTGCTTGCTGCTGGGCTCGCTAACAGTGGTGTACATTACAGCAACGCTTTTGGTGTGTGTACCTGGAGTTCCTTCTGTTCTGGAGGAATGTGGGGAAGTGGCTGTTGGCAGAGGCACAGCGGTCAAGTCTGCTTTCCAAGGCTCTTTTCATAAATGCTGTCGTGAGACCCTTTGCTGGGACTGAATTCTGGGGCTGTCACATCCTGCATCTGCACTTGGTTAGAGCGGCAGCAGCGGGGCCAGCTTAAAGCATCCTCCATTTTCATGTTATTTTGTGCTATTGGCACCTTTTATATCCCACTGTCAGTGGACAAGCAGCGCTTTACAGTATACTCTCTGACAAACAGAGCTAGAATCTCTACCTGGAAGATCTGCTGGAATAAAAACTGGATTCCTCCTGATTCAGTAATCTTTTGATTAAGCCCCAAAGTTGAAGTTGAATTCAATGAGCTGCAGTTCATTACATCTCAAAGCAGGACCTCGTAGGCACTCCTAGAGCACAAACTATAAAATTTGGAATGGATCAGAAAATGGGAGGTCCTGCTTTTGAAGGAGTAGCAGGAAAATATTTGATATTTAGCAATCAAAAGATAGGCCTAGGCTTCAAAGGTGGACACACCTTAATGTACAAAAAGTGTCATGCGATTCCATTCTTTAGTCCCTTCAAGAGTGAATGCGTGATGGGCAAGAAAAATAGGCAAATCTAACACAAATGTTTTTAAACAGTAACAATGTGTTGCTATGTAAAAGAAGCAGTGCTAAAAATAGCACATGAGTGAGTGGAAACACGGAAATAATTCTGGAGTGTTGCAGAGTTGAGATGTTCTCCCTGTTAATTAAGTATCAATGCTCACTGTGGGCTTCAGGCACAGTGGTTGTAGTGGAGTTGGAACCACTGGAATCTGGAAGGAGCTCCACTGTTCTGCTGGGATTTCTTAGCTAGGACAGATTCCCACCTTGTGCTGCATTGGCCTGGGCTGTTTTGTTTTACTAACAGCATGCTGCCATACTGCCTTCCTACAGTTCTATCCAACTAACATCCCTGTGCTTTCAGCAGTACCTGTGGTTAAGCAAAAGGCATACAATTTGCCCTTAAAAATGGTTACTTTGGTGACATCACCTATTGTTCAAAACAGCTTTTTTTTTTTTTTCCCCAATATCTGTATAAATGTCTTTTGTTTAATTTGGTGGGGATTTAAATGAAACTATGCAGAAAAGTAGGGTCTGTATCTCCAGTATCAAGTGTTCTTCAAGAAAAAAAGCAATCTTTGGTGAAATATAAATTGCGAAGTAGTTTGCCACTCTGCAGGGCATCAAGGCACAACTGCAAGCCCAAACTTTCTTCAGTCTTGCAATTCTCTATTTATTTTTATATTTAGCTTCAGGCCTGGCATCTGTTAAAATACTTCACTACTCCCACACGTACATATTGTACTAGCAGTCTTACACACTCAGAAGAGTTTATTAATAGAAGCCCTAAGAAATAAGTTGTTCTTTCGTGTGGTGGTGATAAAATTTCTTTTAGTTGAACCTCTGTTCGTCTGTTCCTCAGTTCCTTAAGAAACTAAATTAGATTTAGTACTTAGCTCAGAGAAGAGTAACAAGACAGTAGTTTGAGATTTTTTTTTCATATCCTTGTGATTGCAAATTAATTTTGAGATTCTTGATTCTCTTTTGAATAGCTGGGGTTTAGATGCACCTTTCTATTTTGGTGAGAGCTTGTTACTATGGTTCTATATTTTTGAATGTAGCTAAATTCTACTTGACTGTGTGAAAATGCCTAGCCCAAAGAAAATACAATGGAATTCCCAAGATAAAGAGATTTGCTGTAAATGCAGCCTGAAATGGGCAAATGCTCCAAGGTTTTCTTTTCTTTGCTTAATGTCATATCCCTGGAAATAAATTGTCTTGGTGAAAGAGGGAAAATCTACAGCATATCCAAGATTATAATAAGACACTCTGAACTCCCCCCAAACATCAGAGTTGTTACAGAAATTACATTAAGAAGTCATTCTCTTAGACAGAACCTTTCCTTTCTGTACCAGGTTTGCTGATCAAATTCCGTCTCAAGGCTATTTTAGTGAATATTTTATTGTTTTTCTTACCTTTCTCTTGTCCTTAGATAGAAAAAGGGCAATGTTAGCCTTATTCTGCCCATCAGTTTTAGGGAAACTATACTATCTTGTCAACAGGAGGGGGAGCATGTGCTAATAGGAAGAGCAGATGCTGGTGCTCTGTATTTGGATTAGAGACCCTATTGATCCAAAGAGGATTTATAGTAGCTGTGAGACAGAAGATTGTCAAGCAATGTCATTGTTCCGTCGTTAACCTTTCCCTCTAAAAGCCAAGGGTTGAAAGGTAGAAAGGTGTTACATGTAGGGAGATATTCTACTCCTTTTTTTGTGATTATTTATGAAAGAAAGAAAGACAAACTCTGTGCGAGGGTCTCGTCTATGAAAACAAAAAAATTAATTGCTGCAATAGATTTTAGTGCCTTTATTGCAGGGGGGGTTGGTGCCATTCTTGACTCAGAGACAGTAAAACAGCAGTTCTCTTTGTTCCTTTTTATGATTATTATTTCCTTACTGAATACTTAAGTGTGCCTATTAGTTCAGCGTAATGAGCATTTACTTAGTGAACTGCAGATAAGATTCAATAGGACCTTGATAAGGCTTTGTTAAGGAATTTGTCATTCTGCATTCTAAAATGATTAACAGTGTGGGGGTTTTGTTTGTGCTAGGATTTTCAGGAAAAAAAAAAACCAAAACCTTAAAATACCAAACTGAGAGGGATTTGAAAGGCTAAACCACAATCAGGTCTCCTCAGGAGCACAATAGAATATCAAGCTTTTTTTTCTTTTTTTTCCTTTTCAGAGTAGTACCTGCAGAGACAAGCTTCTTTCTGAATTGCAATTTTAATTTTATTTTTATATCATTGTGACTGAACTACTGGGTTAGTTGTATACATTTGTTTCATGTTCAGCTGTCTGCTAGGTTTATACTAATGTGGTATGTTTCCCTTTCTCTCTTCAGCTTAATAACCAGTTTGTATTTTGTTTTGATTTTTCAGTCCCGTCTTTTACCTTCACACCAACAGGTATATATTTGCACTTTTCCCCCCTTCTTTGTTACTTAAGCATGTGTTTGTTGATACTGTTTCTCTTTTTTCTGACATAACCAACCAGCCCAGCTGTTCTGAAGGGTTTCTTTGAACAGTTCCATTAATGACAGCTGTCATTATTTGTTCTCTGAGTAGCGTGTATTTGCTTTGTGGCTGACAATTTTTTTCCTGTTTGTGTGTACCATTTTGTAGCGTACCATTTCCTGCCAGCATGCCATTCTGTAGCATGATCTTGTCAGCTTGTACAGCCTGGGCTCTTTTTGTGGGTATTACAGTGGAGTAGTGTGGCCTCTTCCATCAAGGGATGAAAAAGGTGCTTCTGGTGGAGGAGGAATGACTTAGCAGGGCCCAGATGCTGACTTGAAAGGGATTCAGTGGGATTATAGTTGGTGAAACATTTGCTCCTTTTTTTTTTCCTCTGGATCTGCCTTAATCCAGTGACCTAGGAGTTGTCTACTTTAGAAGACATGGAAAATCAAAGTGTTATAGCTGTTGAATTTCTTTGCCTGCTGCCTTAAACCATATTTGTGCTATGACATTTTTAAAAAATTATCCTGTTCTGCTTAAACAGAGGTGCATTTAAAATTCAGTGCACGTTTACAATCATTTTCTATTTCCTTTTGTTTGGAAGTGTGTAAACATGACACAATCCAACCCATAGCCCATCAAAGTCCATGGGAGCCTTTCTGTTCTGTAGAGCTGACCTTCAGTGGGTCCCACAGTCTGGCAGCTGAGCAGCTCATCCTCTGCAGTAGATACAGTTCAACACATCCAGTAGCCACTGCATTTCTTGTAGCTACAGCCTGAGTGAACAGACAGGTTGTTTCTTCCTCCAGTGTTCTAAACCCTTTATTTTCACAAGAGGTCTGTGAGACTTGCAGGAACATGGATACCCAGGCAGGGTAAAAACCTCCTACCCCCCTCCCCTGCACACTCAGGTTAGCAGGGCATATTAGTCCATAATCAGCACTGGAGTAATTTGGCCTCTGTGCAGCAGCTGAGTTACGTCCTTCAAGCTGGACTGCAGACAAAGCAAACTCGTGTCTGTCTGTTCTCATCCCCACTGAGCAAACTGTACTGGGTTTGATTCTTATCCACGGGCTTTTCGTCAATCTGGATAGTACCTTGTTTCAAAAGTCATCCTGTTAGACTCAGTGGAGTTGCTTCCTGTTCACCACAAGTTAGAGTGGCCCTTAATATTTCTGAAGGCCTCTGAGATCCACGGTGCAGGCTTAATTCAAACTTATTATTTTGCTGTTACTTTAATTGGCTTAACAGAGAGCTTCTATCTCGGTCTCAGTTGTAGCACACTACTGAGGTTGGCAGGTTAGCTAACATGTGTTTTCTCAGTTGAATCCTTCACATTAAAAAAAAAAAAAAATCAAGGCTCCTTAAGATATGTCAGAGCTGCAAAATAAATAGCCCTGAGATTTTTAAAGAAGAGACTGGGAAAAACATAAAACATGTAAAACGTTAAAAGGGAAAAAAAATTGGTTTTTTTTTTTCAATCCACAATCTCAGTCATTTGTTCCTTTGACTTGAAATGGAACCAGACCCTCCTCTTTAGCATTACCTATAGTAAAAGACTTAACCTGTAGGAATGCATCCTACATTTTAATCCTGTTACTGTAATCGCTGCCAGCATTTATCTCTCTCATGCAGACTCCCAGTTTGGAGTTCTACTAAACAGCAGAATTTGGCTGCTTGTTTTCAACACATTCCTAGTTGGAAAGCGTAGAATCCATCAGCATTTGCAGGGAGGAAATCTCCTTAACCCTTTGCCAAACCCAGTGCAAACCTGCAGAATTAATAGCACTGTTTCTTCTTGGATGTTTGCATCCTAAAAATGAACTTTTCAAACATCATGCTTCCTGTGAAGGATGAACAATGGCACGTAGACATCCACTTTGTTAATGCAGAATGCTTCTGAAATGCCAGCAAAATCATTCCTTCTGACTTACAAAGTATTCTTCCTGCCAGATGTGTGGTTTTTTTACCAAAATTCACACATTTAAATTTTTAGATTAGAAAGTATTGTTTATAAATCCATCTTTAAAATGTTATAAAACGTGGAGCTTCTGTGGACTTTTAGAGTGTGCTTGTTCCCTGAGTGTAGTGCAGTAGCACTCAGAAAGTGAATTTATTTTTGCAGTAGCTTCAGCTGTAATGAGCCATTGTTTACACTGGAAGTAAGGTCTGTTATAGAATCATGATACCTCTTTAATCATGCCAAAATAATAAGGTAGAGCAAAGCTTTAACATCTAGCCATTCATGAAATAAATATATGACCTAAATTCTTCCACAGAGTAACTCCACTGAAGTCAGCAGAGTTATGTTAAGGATAAGTTCAACCTGATGTATGGCTTTCTGCTTTCTTAAGCAATTCATGTGTGTGTGTGTGTGTTTTTCAGAACAGAACTGAAATATAAAACCCTGCTGGGGCTAAGACTAGCAGTTAGCAAGCATCACGAAAATTTTATGTATAAACTTCGATTTGAAGCAATAGCTGGCAAAATGAGACCCAGAATTAATGTATAAACAATGCGCATTTATTGTCTCAAACAAAGGCAAATGTAATACTGCTATTTCAGGAGTTTTATGATTTTAAAATTATTTCTTTTTTTTTTTTTTTTTTATCTTTAACTATTTCAGTAACGTATCAGAGAGGAGGAGAGGCCGTAAGCAGTGGAGGCAGGTAATTATGTCCTTTATTCTTAAAGGTATAAATCATGTGCAACTAAATTTAGGGATGCCAGGAGTACAGTTGTCCTTATAAGTGATGGCAGAATAATCACTTGCAAAGATACGTTTTAGTTTGTTATATTAATTTATACATCGTAGCCATCTATTTTTCTGTTTAAAAGGAGGGCAGATGGTTTGAATTTTTAGGTTGACTTCCTAAAAATTAGTCAAAATACTTTAAGCTTTGTTAACCTGTAAAAACTGCATCTCAAAAAATGAGCAGCAGAGGGAGCACTTTAACTTTGAAATGAAGACCTGGTTTACCACCTGATTAAGGGAGTAAAAGTAATTAAGTCGTGGCATTTATGAAGATTAAGAAATATAGCTGGTTCACAAATACTACAAAGAAAGAAAACGTTTATTGGAAAAAATTGCTGAAGACACAAACGGCTTAAAAGGTGACATTTTAAGAGAAAATATTTCTGTGAATACAAAATAGTTACGGCATCGCTTACAAGAGACGGGGCACTGAAGGAGAGGGAAACAGGTAGGTTTTCAATTTACAGCCTCCCACTCTGAGAACCTGGCCCATTCCAAACTGAGGATTTAACTGAGTTTATGTTATTACTTAATGAATGGCAATGGTCAAAACAGTTCTTACATTTCCTGCGTAGAGGTGGACTTAGAAATCTAGGTTTTAGAAAAAGGCAAGTCAAAGCAGTGAAGCTTTAGTGGCACACCACTTTTTTTCTAGGTCACGTTCAAACATGCCTTTTTAGAAGCATCTCACTTAAAGATTTGGTGTGATGCTGAAATAAACACTAAAATCTCAGAGACCAGCTGGGCAACAAATTCCTATATCAATTCCTGTTTCACAAGTGGCACCTTGTGGTTTCTAATTTGCAAGACCGTGCAAAAAAAATTGGTAATTGTGAGGATTGGGCTTAAAAATAAAACATTCCCAGTCTAACTGAATGCTGTGCAGAGGTGAGGCCACTCAGCTCCTGCTGCAGCTGAACCTCACATGGTACAGGGCAATTGCAGATATCTCTTGTCCAGCACTGGATGCTGCTGCTCTGTTGTGGCCACAAATGCATGGAGGGAAACCTCTAAAACAGTTACCATGTGATTTTGAATGGGCAAATCTGTAAATCACTGGGCTGCTGCCTTCACTCCAGGATAGTGAGAAAATATGAGAGAACAGAGATGAACCCTCTCTTTCCCTGACTAGGTTGTTCAAGTAGATACACAGTTAACAGCCTTTGTGTTCTTTGTGCCACTGTGCTGTCTTGCTCTTCCCATAGCATAAGCTAGACAAAGCACACTCATACAGACTCAGAGGACAGAAATGAACCCAGAAGTGTCTACATCATGTACAGTCATTTTGGTAGTGCTAGGGAAGCAGCATCAATTTTACTGTCCTAGTTTTCAACAGCAGTGCCATAATCTAGCAGTGGAGTTGATTCAAGGTGCTGACATCTATTCTGGGTTTGTACATTTGCATATATAGCATTTACAGCATGTATGATGTATCTTATTTTGTAGAATATGAAACATACTTCTGCAATGTTTAAAAAAAAAAAGAAAGAAAATGTTATTTTTGCACATGAAACCTTCCTCTGATATTCAAACCTAAGGTTCTGACTTCCTTACTTTATAAATGCAGTGTTTTGGAAAGGTTTAGCATTTTTGCCAAGTGCGGTTATGTGAGCACGTGAAAGCATTTCTCAGAATTCAGAATGTCACAGTGATATATTTCAACATAATCCCCACTTCTGTGATGCTGAAAAAATATCCATTTCTGTAGCAATCCCTTTTCTAGACAGGATTTGAGTAATGGTAATTGTGGTGGATTGACTCCAGCCGGCATCTAGGCATTCACACAGCCACTTGCTCAGTCCACCTTTACTCAGACCCAGTACAGAAATTCAGGGATTCAAGGAATTTGTTGCCAAGGTTAAAGATTTTTGGAAATTTTACTCTCAAATCATCACCACGGAAGCATCTCTTGCCTGCAGTCCCACCTAAATGGCTCCTTTTGGTAGAATCCTCATCTACTTATATACCTCACACCAAATTCCTTACTTGACAGCAGGTGTGAATGCAAAGTAAATTTTAGAAACAAAGGATCTTTAACTCTCTATACAAAAATCACAGGTCTTTTTAAAGTGCTGAAACATTCTGGAATGCTTTGTCTCCTCTTAAAGCCTCGAGGTGTAGTTTCATTGTAAGAGCAGAATGGTAGGGGGAAAAAAAGCAGAGTGTTTCAAATCAGCAGGCCTACAGAGCCCTGTATTTATTTCAGATTTTTTTAAAAAATACTTCTTTACTGTATGTGCATTGGCTGGTTTGTAAGCCTGACAGCAAGTCAAGCCTCATCACCTCCTATTTTAAATTGTCAGATGACATATGCAGTACAGAAATATATATATACACATATATGTATAGAACTCCTAAATGTCATTCTAAGACTATGACTTAAGCCTGCAGCACTGACAGACTCTATCCCCCACAACTGACTGCATGCAGTTTACATTCTCAACTTGCTGTTTAAGAGGATTAGCATATTTTATTTTTGAAGATCATCACATTTAATATTATGGAAGCTAGTTTCTGCACTATTTTAAATGGAAAGTTGCCCGTTAAATCCTGTGAGAAAGAGACTGTGTTATTTATATATATCTATAGATATGTGTCTATCTACATAGATAGATATGCCAGTGGGTAAAACTGTCTATTTTTAAAAGCACCTTAGTTATCAAAAAGGCAATTTTAAATCGTATCGGGGTGCTATTTATGCGGGACTGTAACATCCACTGAATTTTTAGCGTGAAAACTTCAGAGGCACCAAAGATTCTACAGAACATTCATCAGAAATGTTCAGCACTCACTAGAAAAATTCAGCAACTTGGAAAACAAGAAATGCTGTTTCTTTCTGCTGATGACAGAACATGCTTTATTCCAAATGCAGGCAGTAAGCAGCATTCATATCTGGATATTTTGAAGCTGTTAAGTATTCCCAGTTACTTTAAACTTTCTTAGGAGCTGCTGCTGTTCCACTCACACAAAGATTAAGAGAGTGGTGTACTCGTTAGCAAGGATGTATCACCCACTCAGTATGGTTAGTGAGGTCCAAATGCTCCCAACCACAGAGGTTTCTGTTATCTCCTGCTCCCTTTGATCCATTACAGTAATAATATCTAATGGTGAAGAGAACTTGGCTCCATAAATCACTAAGAATTTGGGACTATTCACAGCCAAATTTGGCTCTTATTTATCCATATCCATCTTGCTTCCATATGTGAATTTTTTGTTTGTTTGACTTGCCAATTTCCTTACTTTCTTAAAGAAAGGGTGAAGGGGCAGAAAAATAAAAATACAATCTTCCAAGAAAAAGAATTTAAAAAAAAACTAAAACCAAAGTGACAGGTAAAGGTTGCACACCAATATCCATATGTAGTTCAGCAACATGAACAGATGTTGTCCTTGGCTGTTCACTTTAGTTTTTTAGCAAGGACTAGGTTATATAAGAGACTAGAAACTGTTAAATAATTGATTCAGTCTGCATTTTCCAAAGGCCAAAGCCTTTAGACACGTGATATTATTTCGTAATATCTAACCTTTCGAGAAGAGTGTAACTGCAATGTGAAAATGCTTTTGTTTAATTTTTGAAATGACCAAGCTTTGTTTTTAAAGGCCAGGACTCCTAAACATCAGTGAACCAGCCACTCAGCCATGGCTAGCAGATACTTGGCCTAACACAGGGAACAATCACAATGACTGCTCCATCAACTGCTGCACCTCTGGCAACGGAAACAGTGATAGCAACCTCACAACGTACAGTCGACCAGGTTAGATATGTTTCTACCTTGCTAAGGAATCTTCTTTACAGAGTATATGCTTCTAATACCTGAGAAAGTGTACAGGTTTGTCTGCTTTTTATTTCCAATGCATTTAGACTTAATAGAGTTTCTCCTCTGTGTCATGATTGTGCTTTTGGTCCCCTTTTGCATCCTTTTTTGGCCCCCTTTGGGTAGTTGTAGCAAGCTGTAGGCTGAGGGAGTCCCTGCAAAGTTCACTGCTACCAAAAGTCACACTGAGCTGACATGTTTCAGCTTCTGAAAAGGGCAGATGAGGTCATTTTTAGGTTGTTCTGTACTTCCTTGTTGATTGGATGTAGAAGGAGAAGTACTGAAATGACACTAACAAGATCTTCCTTCTGGTTTGGGGGTGATGGGAAGCAAGAAATAAAACATTGCTACAGTACTTGCAGCAAAGTCAGTCTATTTTGGCACATTCAGAACTTCCCTTGGAGAGCCATTCTGTACAAAAGTGGATAGCTGGTGTTCTGGTTAGGGTGTGTGGATAAGAAAGTTAACTTCACACCCTAAAAGCAATTACAAAATGTTAGGTTAAATGGTAGTTCCTGGGAGATTGGACAGACTCAGTGCACTGAAAGAAAATCTCATGAGTTCCATGGGAACACCGTTGGGGAAATATATCTTGAAGTGCTAATTGTTGCACATTTTCTTTTAAACACACCCTAGGTTCCTTTTGTTTTAACCCAGTTTGTGTTATTGGTGAGGAATAAAATGAATCTTTTCCAGTTCCACCATCTCTGGCTGGTTTTGGCTCGCAGCATGTCCCAGCATTTCAGAGAGGGAGTCTGATCACCTGTAGTGAAGTTGTATAAGTGCAAAGCAGCATTACCTCCTGTAATTAACGTGAAACCAGCTCTAATGGCTGGTAATTCATGGATGGTGGTAATGGTAATTCATCTCCTGCAATAATGCTGTCTGGCAGTGACCAGTGCCAGGTTCTTCAGATGAGAGATTTTGACATTAGAGACTTGGATCTCACTCTGCCTGAGGACGTCACATCCACAACTACCTGAGTAAAAAGATTTCTGGTACAGGGATACTGCACTGTAGCAAGGACAGACATAGCAAATTCTAGTTATTGAAACTTAAAACATTCAGGAAAGGAAGAGAACACACATTTTTGAGGGTTGAAAACTATTATAACATCTTGTAATGAGCTGCAGTGGATTCTTCCTCATTTTGGCTTTCATGTTAAGCTTGGTTGTGTTGCAAAGGGAATCCTTCCTTTCAAGTAGAACTTTTGAGCTTGGGGGTCAGAAAACGTGTTCATAAGGGTCTCTTCTGTCCTGGAAAATCTGACCAGTGCTTTTAATTCTGTCAGCTTGGGCTTGGTTCATGCTCTGAAGCAGCAGCGATGGATATCCCCTCTATAGCTGTGAATATGCTAAGTGGCTGCATTTTTAATTGCTTTTAAGTCTTCCAAGTCTACAGAGTGGGAACAGATTGCTCCGAAAGTTAATGTTATGAAAAAATCTAACAGAATAAATTTTCTGTTATATAGGTAAATGAGTTTTAAGTACTTTGTTTGAGGAATTCTTAAGTGTCTGTGTAAAAAAAAAAATGTACCTACCGCACATACTGTGTTGATTGTATTGCCTTACACAAAAATCAGAGGTAGCTGCAAATGGAAGGAGGTAAAATGTATAAGTGACTCTTATATTATAGAATATAATTCAGTAGGTGAAAGAAAAAGCAGAAATGAAAACGTTTAAACAGTAGAAGTCAAGAAGTTGAAGACTGTGAAGCAATAAATAACAGAAGCAATAAATAACATCTCACATAAGAAAGAAAAATATATCAAAATAAAGAAAAATATATCAAACCAGAAAAACCTTCAAGGAAGCACAGGCTGGAGGGCATGAAGTGTACAGTGATAAGCTCTCTGTGGCATGTTGTGATATTGTTCTTTAGTCACTGAAAATGTGGATTGGTGGTTTTTATCCTCAAGTAGTATTTTATATCTCTTTCTCAGGAAATATTCCTCAAATATATGTATGTATTAGGGAATATTTTTGAAACTGAACATTCTCTGTGTTTACTAATTATTTCATTTAGAGTAATGGTAAAATCTTGCATTTTTGACGTAGTTTTACTTGACATCCTCTCCAGTAAATTCAGTGTGGTCACAGGTAATGGACTTCAGGCTTTGAATCAAATTCATTAGCATAAATACCACATCTTTTAAAAGAGAAAAAGTATGTTCCTGGTGAGTGTTCTGTAACTATTGATGAATTAATCAAGTGGAAAATGAGAATTTCTGCTTAAGGATCATTGAATGCTGGTTTCACTGAGCATTCTAACTGCTGACCCACAGACTGTTTTACTGCATTCAGTATTCTCCCAGTGGACTGGATGTGGAGAGGAAAAATATATGTGGATCTGCTGTCACGCAGAGGCGAGAGAACGTGGAAAGGCAGGGACACTGTTTCATGCAGGAGTGTCCAGAGCATCAGCACATGTCTGATTTATTCTCTGCAATAAGCGGTGGTCTCACGATGCAGTAAACTCTTAGAAGAAGGAATTCATGCTGTCTTTTTTTAATATATCTTTAGCATACAGGACAATGGTATTACTGTGGTATTACATATTTTGCAATATCCCAAGCGACTAAAATTAGCAGAAATTCCAGATTACTTTCCTGGGTTTTTTTTCTTTTGTTTCAAATCAAATATAAGACTGTACAAGGAAACGATGATCAAATAAAGACTTGCTACTGGATACTGAGTTACCTTTTACATTGTACTGTTTTTCTTTAATTCTGTTATGTGTAATCATTTTTCACTCTGTTTTATAAAGGTCTGTGTATCTCTATTTCTTATCACAAATACAAGAACATCTAAGTGCTGTTCAGGTGTCATGAGGTGACTGTCACTGTTTAGTTATTCCCACTATTAAGTTTTGGTTAATTTCTCCCTGCAATGCCAGTTACTTTAATCACAATTATTAATTGAATATCTATGCTGCTTTGAGAATAATGTCTAAAAATGTGCATGTTTCTATGGCCCCTGTAGAAAAGCCCAGCAAGGTAAGTCATTGTAGATGCAATTCAGAAGGTCCGAATTTACAGTGAAACGAAGCAGTGAGCCCTGCTTTTGGAGCAGTAGTTTATAAGGTAAATAATATTCTGTAAATTATTTAGCAAATGGCAGTATTTCTGCTTAGTGGATGCAAGCCATATAGTTGTGCACTAAAAGAGAAATTTTAAAGGGGGTTTCATTGAAAGTACAGTGTAAGCGAACAGAATGACCTTTTCTCTTTTCTCTCCTCTGTGGTTAGCCGATTGTATAGCAAATTACAACAATCAGCTGGACAACAAGCAGACAAACCTGATGTTGCCCGAGTCAACTGTGTATGGGGACGTGGACCTCAGCAACAAAATGAATGAGATGAAAACCTTCAATAGTCCAAATCTAAAGGACGGAAGATTTGTCAGCCAGCCTGGGCAGCCCACTCCTTATGCCACCACTCAACTCATCCAGTCAAATATCAGCAATAATGTTAACAATGGCAGCGGGGACACGAATGAGAAACACTGGAAACCCCCTGTTCAGCAAAAGCAAGAGGTTCCACCCATACAGTACAACATTATGGAGCAAAACAAATTAAACAAAGGTGAAGAGCTTTTAGCTTGTTTCTCCTCTTTAGGCATCAGAGGAGCTTTGACCTTCTGGTGCTGGGAGTCTGAAGCTTTCAGGTTCAGCAATTAAAGGCTTCTGTGGTGCTTTTAGACTTCTGCCTCTTTAGATTTAGAAATCCACAGCTAGCAGTGTCAGAAAGTTAATTAGCACCACAATAACCTTCAGATATTGAATTTATTGAAAAAAATAACAAGCTGTATCTTTAGAGAAGAGTTAAATAAAATACATTTCCTATGGATATGAGATTAATTTAAATTTAATAGTAGTTAAGGGATTGGTTAGGACAGAGGCCAGATATTTTATTCATAAGCCAGATGCATGGTAGTCGCATTATACTCTACCTTAAATTTTAAATAGGTCAACCCACTCTTCCCAGTCGTGGATGGAGACTAATTAAATCTACATGTTCATGTAAACGAATGAAATTTTGCATATCAAACTCCGCAAAATTGTATTGTGTTGTACACTGGGGACACAGATGGAGTGATCCAATTCGTTTTAGACATGTTCCTAGCAAGCCTTCGATTCTTGTACTGAGAGGCAGTGCTACCGCACACAGTTTTGGAAACTAAATTCCTGTGTTACCCTGACTGAAGTCTCTGGATCCAGAAGCTAAAAATAAATAGATTTCAGTGTTAACGGGAAACATCAGAAGGGGCTTTTGTGTGCTTGAGGGCATGTTTCTTTAATACACTGCGTGGGAGTTGGAAGAAATAGGTATGTGATTTCTTGCTAGTCCTCCAGGCTACCATGCAACAACCTCTTTTAATAACCTGATTTGCAAAACAGTATCCCTAGGAACTGGACCCATTGTAACTTGGAACTTTTTGCATGGATTGTTGTAACTCAAGTGATGGCATAGCGATAAGTGATCCAGTAAAACGAAAACTTTCCTTGCAGGAATGTTGATTTCTCTGCCGGACCCATCTACTCACAGAGGAGTTCAAAGGGCAATATAAAATGTGACACCTTCCCTTGGCATAAACATGCCAAAAGAAAATTCAGGGTTTTTGGCTCCTTGCTAGAGGGGGAAAGCTGTATTTTTTGTAATGGTTTTCTTTCGTGAACTGTGTGTTACGTATCTGCCTGGGAATTAAAACACGTTTGATTTTTATGCGCTGGAAGACACTGCATCTTTCAAACTGTGTATATTACAGCTGCATATTCTCTAGCATACTGTAGTGTGGAAAGGCCCCCTGAAAGCATTGTCTGCTGACAGTTCTATATACATGTTTCAGAGTGCTGATTTACTGTTTATCCTCTGTGTAAACATATGTGCTATGTAGGGCTTCAGCATGGTCTGTGGAATGCATCTAGGCTGAGAAACTATTACAGAATACACTCTGGTGTGGAATTTATCATTTTGCTCTTTTTCCCATGCTTACATTATCACAAACATTTCTGCAGCAGATGGGGACAGAATTCTTAGTTTTGTTTATTTTTGTTTTGATTTGCGTTTTTTTGTGTCAATATTCTGATCTTGGTTTTCTCATTTTCTAAGTCAAAGCCATCTTGCTGCTGATTATACCTATAGCTTTTGTGAAGGGAAATAACTGTTTTGGTGGGTTACATGCTGTGCTTCATTGTCACTATTTTATGTCCAGTGGTTCTGTTTGTGACGCAGTTTTATTTGCTGTACGAGGAGTAACTCAGCTCCTTTCTGTTCTCTGTAAATTATAATTCCTTCTTAGCATGAGAGTGTTGTTCTGCCAGATGAGTATTTTACTTCTGATAAATTTTTACAGATCTGGTTGCCAAATCTAGATTTTAAAGTAATATATATATATCAAGTGCTTTGGAACTGGAGGGGAAAGTTATAGTTACAGCCATTAGTGGGAAAAGGCCCTGCCTATAGGACCTGCGTGATCCAGTGTAAATAGAAATCTTCTTGGAGTCAACAGACCTGAAACAAAGATCTCTTCTGTTGCAAACCAAATTCAGTGGAGCTTCACTGTTGTTCCAGCAGATCATTCAGCCTTGTCGTACAGGGCTGGCTCCTATGTGGGTTTGTCACCTTTGAAATACAGAAAGTAGATACCACAGTCCATTGGTTGCCCTGCATGCATAAATTAGGCAGAGACCATAGAAAATCAGTCAAGGTGACAGTGTATTTGTATGCAGAATGTTCACACAGCTCATGTGTGTATATATATATATATATATATATATATGTATATCCACTGAAACTTAGTTGTTGCAGAGGCTTTGTGAAAGCCCTGTGCATAGGATTTCATTTTACTCCATTTTTGACATAGAGCTACTAAGTTCCCATGATATTCCTTAAGCTTACAATTAGAGACAAATTAAAAATAAGACATGATGGTAGGATGATTTGGCTTACTAAAAAAAAAAAAAAAAAAAAAGGGAATTTGTTTCTTCCTCACTATTTTCAGGAGATCTTGCTTTGTGTTATAAAGCAGATGATACATAGATGTGTTTCCAAAGGGTAGCATTAATTATACCATTGAACTTGCAGATTACCGAGTAAATGACAACATTGCTCCAACTATTCCCTACAACCAGTCGTACGACCAGAATACAGGTGGATCCTACAACAGCTCGGACAGAGGCAGCAGTACATCTGGTGAGTATCCACGGCGTTTTCCAAACCTTAGGCTTTGTGATATTCGGACACTGTAGCCGTGGTTAGCACTGTCTGCTGGGCTTAGAGAAGGAATAAGGAGGAGGAACCCACTGACAGTAGAACAGGCTCAAGATACCAGAGCATTTCAGTGATACCTAATAGAAATGCTTTAAGAAATGTTTAATTTTATAAATTAAACACATGCATTTTCTTTGAGTAAAAGAATTCAATAGATTTCAGTTGCTCCATGTCAGAATAATTCTTGTACATCGTTCAGATGTAGGCAGTAGATAATTAAAGTTACATTTTGTTTCTTAGTGTTATCTCCTGTACAAACTATCTAAAAATCCTATGTGAAAATGTTGAAACAAAACAGCTTTTTGTGCTGGAGAATGCTGACCTGGGCACTGAAATTGTACTCTTTGCTTTGGAACCACAGAATATGGTTTAATTCAAAAGTTATTCTTTATCATTGTAGTATAACCAGTTCACTTTCTGGTTTGATTTCTAGTAGAGCTATATGAAATATTCAGAGCTAAACCAGAAACTATGCACAGGCTTGGTTTGGGGCTTTGCTGTAAGTCTGAGACTGTGTTTATTTACATCAAACCAATCATAGGGTGAGCTATGGTCACAGTCACTTCTGCTCTGGACTTTACATCTACTCATCAAGACAAGGACTTTTCACAATCTGTTCTGCTGTTGCCTTAGATAGTCCAGTTCCCCCAGTCCTAACCTGTGCTCTGTCTTGACTGATTGTGACTGAGGAACAGCAGAGACATAAATATGCTGATGAGCCTGCTGTGCCTCTGAATTCCCAGTGCCTGGGGTGGGATAAGCACAGCTCCCAGTTCTCCCGGCTGCTCAGGGGTGTTGTTCTGGGAGACAGCCTGTTCCTGGGTTCCACAACATCTGGATGTGGTGCTGAGCTGGTGCTCAATGTCGTTAAGACTTGGAATTCAGCGTGGAGCATCTCAGGGGTATGAACCCGTGCAAATTAAAGATGAGAAGGTGGCATTCCCCTTGCTGATGCCTATTAGGTTATTCAGAAGTCTGACAATTTACAGTCCCATACCAAGGACTCCAGCAGGAATGAAGCAAGGTGACCAGAGTAATAAATCAATTGTGCTGAACCCAGTATATATCATGGTGCTTAGGGTAGAGAATGAAGATGATGGTCGCCTTGGGATAGTTAGGGTCTTGCTTGACACACTGAGATACCATAAAAATAATTGTACGTACCCAAAAATGTGTATCCGGCAGCTGACACGGGACAAGAATAAGCCGAACTACTGTCTGTAAAAGTGGAAAATCTGAGACAGCAGAAGTGAGAAAAACAGACTTCCTAAATCTCACTGCTACATATTTCATCATGTGCATAAGGCTTAACTGTGGGAATATAAAATCATGCTTCAGTTTAAGAGAGAAATGTGAAGGATTCTAAAACATACTCAAAAACAGTCGCTTTATCTACAATAATGAAGTAACACTAACAAAGAAGAATTAAAATATATACTAAGGAACAGTGGTTGAGTCAGTTCTCATCATAGCCATGTCCAAACTTAAAATTCAAGGCCACCTGAATAATTGGCCTATTCAAAGTTATTTGAACTATAAAACTGTGTTGTTTTATTATGAGCTAAAATCTTCCAGTAATAGTAGTTGAAAACATTTGTGAAATAGTTCATCAATCTTTCTTTTTTTTTCCTTCTGTTATTTTAGTTCTTCCAGCAGTTATTTTCAACTGCACCTGCCATTTAGACTAAAAGTAGTAATTTCATTGTGCCTAAAATGTTTCAGTGGACAAGTACAAATTACACATATTCAGTGACTTAATGCAACAGTGGAACTTTAATAGATCATATCCGTATAATATTGTATATTAGGTTCTGGCAATTAAATACTATAAAGGCACTTTAGAAAATATGTCTACAGCTCATTTGTTTTAGATGATAATCTGTAATGTAATTAATAGAAGTAGGAAGCTCACTCTTAATGACATTGCTTGTAAAATTCATTTACGGTTTTATCGCATTTTGACTACTTATTGACAATTAAAGTTTAGTATCTCGTGTGCTTTTTTCCATGCTATGTAAAGTTTCTGGTTAAATTCAACCATTTAAAATGTAGACCAATTCTGCAAAGAAGCAACAAGTAGAAATTGGTGTTAAAAGCAGGAATGCCAATTTGCTCCAAACGCGGCACAGGAGTAAATTCCTAGAGAATACAGAAGGATCTGGGAGGGGCTACAGTTATTTTTTTTTTTCATAGCTAGTGCTGAGGAGAGAGTTAAAAGCATTACAAATATGTGCTGCTTTTTATTCACAGGGAGTCAAGGGCACAAGAAGGGTGCTCGGACCCCAAAGGCCCCCAAGCAGGCCGGGATGAACTGGGCAGATCTTCTTCCACCCCCTCCAGCACATCCACCTCCCCACAGCAATAGCGAAGATTACAGCCTCTCAGTGGATGAAAGGTAAGGAAGATGAAGACATCGTCCATTTCTCACTTTAATCACTGGTTAATTGAACCGTAATTTGCCCTGCAAGCTGGCAGTGAGACCTTCCTTCAGCACCATTCTGGTGCTGCTCATCTAGCTGTGGTGTGGCTGTTTAGAGAGCATGTACTGACAGTGGTTTACATCCACTCAGTGCATCCTCACTAAGCTATTTTCAAGAGCACGTGGAACAATGATTTGTTTCTGGGCTATTTAAATGTGTAACCGATGTGCTAATTACACAGTACAAATTTTAAGTCCCTATTTTCTTAAAAAATTAATTTTAGCTATGACCAGGAAATCCCTTGTCCCGTCCCACCCGCAAGGATGTATCTGCAGCAGGATGAGCTAGAGGAAGAGGAAGAAGATGAGCGAGGTCCTACTCCACCTGTCCGGGGAGCAGCCTCCTCTCCAGCCGCTGTCTCCTACAGCCACCAGTCAACTGCCACTCTCACCCCCTCTCCCCAGGAAGAGCTCCAGCCCATGTTACAGGACTGTCAGGAGGAGCTGGGACACACGCAACACCAACCTGACCGGAGGTGTGTGAATGCAAATGTAGCGATGAGAGTCATCCTAGCCCCCACTGAAAATTCCTGTTGAATTCAGTGATGGCAAGATTTTCCCCTGGATGTTTATTCTGTGGATATTTAAGTTCTAGTCCAGGATGCTAGAGCTATTTTAAGCTAAGAAATAGGTAATTAAGTTGCTTTATTATCATACCATGGAAAGAAATGCAGTGTATCACTTTAGGGTATGTACAGTGCTGACATAAGTTAAATTCACAGTCATCAGGATATTAAAGTGGTATCGTTAACACAGCTTACCATATAATTACAGTTCCATTGTTTCCAATAGATTTACTGCATTATTACCATAAAATAGCGTGCATTATTTCACAGTAACTGTGCAATTAACTTGTCACCAATACGTATGAATATATATAAATATATAATTTATATAACCTATAGATTTTCCTCCTCTCATAAATCCTAATACAGGAAATTACGGCTTGCAAAATTTTCTTAACATTTCCATCTACCCTTATTTAAAGGAATGACCGACATTAATAAAGATAGATATTTGTTACGGGGAAATTTTGTTTCTTCTCTGAGTTGCTCTTAGTACAAACTATTTTGCATATACACTCACAGCTTCTCTTCCATAAAACAGTGAATTTTGAATGAGGCTTTTTATGTATGATGCTTGTCTTGATTTATTTTAAAAAGGCACAGCATTTCTGTCCCAAATTATGTCTCTTTTATTATTTTTTCCTCCAGTGGTTTGCACACATTGTTTGCTATCACAAATATATAAACTTACCTTCAATATTCTATCTGAAGTTTCTATTTTTAGTGAAAACCAGGCCTATTGTGATGAAATTAATTTGATCTTACTGAGTAGACTGTAGAACTTTGATTTTCTTAACGCAGCTTACTGGACATTATGGATGTATTTTCCAGAATGTCTGTTTGAAAATTTAAAGTTTCCCATTTTTTAGGTAAACAGTAGTTATGAATCTTTTTTGAAAGGGCCTTTTACTTTTGCTCCTCACTTCTACTTGATCTGCCTTGGTTTGTTTTCTTTACTCTTTGTGTTAACACTTCTTGTACTGTGTATTTTTTCCTCTATCTTCCTGAGTCTTTAAAAATCACTCCTTTTATTAGGAGATGGCTAATAATATTTTCCTGTAATTTCCATTGACCTTGATATGTTGGTCCACAGAAGAGTGAAATTTGCCTTTTCTGTCTTTTTTTCAAACATTGTTTCTTTCATTTTTGCCATATCCATCTCATCAGGTTTAAAATATTCATATCATTCTATTTATTTGATTTGTAAGGCTTGGCTGATGAGCTCTTCCATCTAATGGCATTGATATGACCCGTGGCTTCTGCGTAGGAGTTGGGTGTACTGTGCTCAACAGCTGTAGCCCATTCTGGAAGGGGCAGTTCTGTTTTGAATATGGTGTGACAGTACTTGGGAATTAAGAATAGATTCCGGGTGGTGTCTCTCTGTATTAATTTCAGGAGTTTTGTAAATGGTGGGTTTACAGTGAAAATAATGTCTAACATACTATTTGTCCTACTTTTCATGAGCTTTACTTGTAGTTCTGCTGAATATTTTCTCAATTTCTGATCAGAGCCAGGCATCTGGAATAGGATTCTGGTAGCGATGGTGTACTGTAATATTTATCTGTCCAGTCAGCTTGCTAGAAATATAGCAAACTGAAATAGAAATCTATACTCTAGAAGAGTCAACAAGGAGAGAAAAAAAACAAAAGATTTAGTGGGATAGCAGATGCTATCAATGTTAAAGCGAGAGCTGAGATAGGACAGTGTCCCTGTGAAAGTGAGAACCACTGCATCAGATAAAGTGAAAGAAGTATTGTTAATTCTATATGCCCATGAACCAGCTGCTCTCAATTAGCCTGTCCTCAAAGGTTGGCAGCCAAGCTATGTTTTCAGGAACCCTAATGTATTTTTTAAACAGTTGCCTGTCCTCTAATACTAAAACCTGGAGAATAGGAAGACTGGCAAATACGTCACAAGGACAGTTGCCACAGGAGCTTTTAATTTAGGCAGTAAAACTTAATTGGGCAAGGTCTCTAGTCAAAGCAGGTAGAGATTCCCAGGCAGCAATGTCTTCTGGGATTTGAGAGTGGGGAAGTGGTGTTATTAAATGATTATTGGATATATATCTGTAATGACCTGTTCTTCGTTCTGTCCAGTGCTTAATACAGCAAGTGAAAAACAGTGGCTAGATAATGTAGTCCAGAGAGGTTCCAACTTGCTCTTGCCTTCCAAAATTAATATGTATTCCTAGTTATTAATTTTTTTTTTAATTGCATGTCAACATTGAGTCGTCATTTCTCAGTGAGACAATAAGAGAACAGAGTTGACAAAGGCAAATTACTGTGGAAATTTTCAGATTTTACTGCGGGCTGCAGTAAAAATTCCCGGTGAGCAAAGCTAACAGGACAGCCATTATTGCAGAAAGTATGTTTTCCTGTCAGAGGAACAGCAGTTAAAGAGCACATCTGTGGCCCAGTGAAGAACTGATGACCATGTTGCTTTCTGGGACTTCTGAGTGAAGTATTAAGTCAACTTGAACATAGATCTAATGATATTTGACACTTTGCCTCTTTAAGCTGGACACGCCATTACTGACAAACTAAGATCAAAATAAACTAACCTGTAACTCTGTGTGCATTTTGGTATTCCTAACCTCAAGAACTAACATTAGAGAATACTTTTTTTATTTTATCACCTGGACCAATTTTAAAAATAATGAAATAGCACTCTCTTTTTTCATATCTTTCTGAATCACTGGGGTGGGTGGAGGGAAGGTAACTTTCAAGGAGCAATTTATTTGGATAGATGCATTTGTTGATGTCAGTAGTTCCAAGCTTATAGAGATATACAGACATTTCTTTTGCTCATACTCTCAAGGGTACACAAATAGTTATTTTAATGGTCACATGATCTGTAACCACCTCTTTGCCAAGTTGCACATGTACTACCTTAGGGAAATTGAACAGCTTTATGCAAAATAAGCCCATTTTCATTAAAATCAGTGATAAGGGAACCATATTCAGATGTCTTTGTGGTAGATATCAAACTACATAACTGTCAATTCTGATTTACAGCAAAAATAATAACTAAAAGGCAAACAGTGCTGACCCTTTCAGTTATAAATTCTGGTGATTTAAAAAAGCAAGTCAAGCTTGCTGAGAAATAAAAAAAAGTCTTTGCATCAGTCTCCTATTTCCTCTGACTGTGTTAAGTGACTTCAATTCTTCCCTTGTATTTTTGTGCAGACGTCAACCTGTGAGCCCTCCACCCCCTCCAAGGCCCATCTCCCCACCACATACCTATGGCTACATCTCAGGGCCCATGGTCTCTGACATGGATACTGACGCACCGGAGGAGGAAGAGGATGAGGCCGACATAGAGGTCGCCAAGATGCAAAACAGGAGGCTCCTTTTGCGTGGCCTGGAGCAGACCCCTGCCTCCAGCGTTGGGGATCTGGAGAGCTCCGTGACAGGGTCCATGATCAATGGCTGGGGTTCAGCCTCCGAAGAAGACAACATCTCGAGCGGGAGGTCCAGCGTCAGCTCCTCGGACGGATCGTTTTTTACCGATGCAGATTTTGCACAGGCTGTGGCAGCAGCTGCGGAATACGCCGGTCTGAAAGTAGCCAGACGTCAAATGCACGATGCAGCAGGAGGTGAGTTTGATGGGAGGGGAAAAGAACGTGGCCATTGTGAGATGAATCTACCCACAGAGGCTTTCTGAATTCCTGTTCTTAGAATGTTTAGGAATTCAGGTGTGGAGGCTGTGCATTTACACTTGTGGAAGACTCAGGAAAAGTTTTTGTGAACAGTTCAAAGAAATTGCTGCCCTACATTGTTTTTCTTAACTAGTTCCTAATCTTTTGGTCTCACTGATTATTGACAAACCTCAACCCTGCTGGTGGGTTTGCGCTCAGAACTGAATGAGGGAAAGAAAAACCAACAGAAAAAAGGATTACGGAATTCTATTGTGTCCTAGTACAAGGCTCCCAGTGTTTTCCGTTACTCTTCATGAGAAGATTTAATCCCTCTGCATTGAGATGTTCAATAAAGATTAAACCTATTTTTTCAAATCCCCTGGATTTGAAAAAAAAAAGTAATGTTTTTCTTTTGAGGAATCCTGTTCAACCTCTTACTGCTGTATTATTAGGACAAACTGTCTTTGTGTTGGTTTCATAATTTGACAGCTGTTATGAGTTGCAGTTGGGATTATAGATCCTGCATATGCAGCAAGGCCTTACACATACATTTTTTTTCCTTTCTCCCAAATCACCATTGGACATATGAAATATGATATTTGAAATACAATATACTGGATACTAATAACACTGGCTATATACAGGTAATCAGTAACCCGACTAGACCAAATGGGTGTTGTTATGGTTCAGCTTAGAAATAAGAGTACAGCAGGCTGGGATGCAAGTTTCAGGCAGATCCCATGAATGTTTTGACAATCAGTCCTAATAAACTGCCAGAGCTGGAGAAGAGGTACTCTGTCACCAGTGTGTCCACCCTGACTCCACAGATTTTCAACCTTCCTCCCATTTCTGATATCCTCTCCGAGTTAACAGTCCTTTGTTCCATTTCAACACAGCTGCTCATCATGAGGAGTGAGAGGGGAGGTAATTTAGTAATTCTGGATGAAATCCTGGCCGATTGAAGTAGGTGGCAAAACTCCCATTCATACCCACATGGCCAGGATTTTATCCATTCTGTACACATAAGTTCATATAAATATGTGTGTTTACGTGTGTGTAGGCTTACGTATTTAGAAAAGGTCTTTTTATACCCAGTTTCTAATCATTTTGCAAGAGTGAAGTTCATGTTATATAGTGATTTTTATATATTGATATTACCTGTGCCTCACTACACATCCTAAAGATGTGACACTGCTTATCTGCAAGTAAGCTGTGATAAAATCCAGTTATACAATTCCTGATAATTTGCTGAAGGTGGCAGAGGGGACTTCTGTACCTGAGACCTGCTGGTGACTTTCTCTGCTTATGGCACCTGGGAACTCACGTGGCCCAAGCTAGGGGAGGTGAAACCTGTCTGGAAAGGGAAACATTTTGCTATTTTCAGAAAGTTGCAGCATGGGAATGCTGCTTGTGCTCACCTGCCTATGGAGTTCATGATCCCGGGGCAGGAGCTACCAGCTACTAAGCAGCTGGATAATTTCTGTGCAACTAAGCCAGCCTGCCTACTGATAGAAAATGCTCTGATTTAGTTGCAGCTCGCTCTAAAACTGGATGAGTTTCATTATTGTTCCAGCAGTGTCCTTTTAGGTTTTGCATAACCAAGTCATTCTGCTTTTAAAAAAAAAAAGTGAAAGGTCTTAGGTAAGAAAAATAACACTGTTCTGTAACAATTTCCAGGCCGTAGACATTTTCATGCATCACACTGTCCTAGACCCACCAGCCCTGTATCTACCGACAGCAACATGAGTGCTGTTGTAATACAGAAGGTCCGACCTGCCAAAAAGCAAAAACACCAGCCAGGACATCTGCGCAGAGAAGTCTACACAGATGGTGAGTCCACTGAAACGGTTGAAAACGTCAGTGAACCTTTCTAAATACCCATTCAGCCCGTGTGTGTGAAATTTTTCCACAGAGATAGCATTATGTTTCAGAATTCGGTGATTTGTGTTTCCTGTTGCTAAACACGCTGAACAGATTAATCATTTTAAATGCCAGAGTTCCTTAATACCCTACATTGATGCTTCCACTCCAGAGCCTTGCACCTGTTTTCTATAGTGTCCTAATCGGCTAATTACCGTCATTATTTAAGAGCCCAGATAGCATAAATAGGACAGTCATTGAGAATAATGCGTGGTTAGGATTAAAATCTTCATTCACGTGACTGACTGTTAAAACCTTCACAATTTATCTTTTCCTGAAAAAAAAAACAAAAAACAATTCACCATTCTGGTGGTGGACAACACAAATCAGTGAATTCTAATCCTGACCACGGCATTGTTGCAAGCGGTTACTTTGTGAGTAAAAGCAAAATCTAATCATCCTCTCTCGTGCCTTCACACACAATATCAACTCTTGCTGAAAAGGTAGTGCTTGTATTCTCTTGGGGGTGTAGGAGGATAATGCAAACATGGTGATGTTTTCTAGAGAGAGCCTTTAATGAAAATGCCTCAGGTGGTGCAGCTTTTATTAAAGCACTACCTTCCAGTTTTATAAAACAACCCGTGGGCTTTGTTGGAAATTCATGTAAGATAAATTCTCCAAGACTTAACTCATCTTGTCAAGTTTGCTGAATTTGCTAACAGGGGAGGATGGAGGAGGGGGGGTAGGGTAAAGAAAGGCATCGTTCCCCCGCCTCCTGCTTTTCTGCAACAACAATCTGATTAGGACTTTCATTACCAGCCTGAAATTTTTCAAAGAGGGGCATCATTTGCCATTATCATATGAAAGCCTAATATTATAGATCCTTATCCGGGGTTACAAGAAGGGAGTTTGAACCACTTCTCCCTGTGATTCCTGCCACTTGATGAAAAAATTTAATACAAAGCTCAAAGCACAATGAGCAGAAGTAATTTAGCAATGAGTGGTTGTCCGTGCCATTATCTGTACTTTATTCTGAGTATTTTCTCTCAGTAGCATCTATCTGATATTAGGCTGCGTTAAATACTGGCATGACACAGTGCACCTGGGCCTCTTGGCTTGTGCCCAGGCCCCTTCTGCCAGTGAAACTGAGCTGCTGGAATATTATCTGATTTCGAGAGGTTATTACAGTGGTTTTGTGCGTTTGCTTCTGTGAAAGGACAACACAAGGTGTAAATCCCAAAACTGTACCAGAACCGTTACGTTTATGAGACCCTTGTAATGGCGTTTCACGAGATTTTATTGAAGTTTTATCAGCTTTTATTCTTTTGAAGAGAATGCTCTTAACTAAATAATTGGCAGAACATCAAACCTCAACACTAACACAACAGCCAGGACATCAGAAATAAAATCTGGGCAGGAGTTTTATGTGGCCATTTGCTTCTAACACAGGGATAAATAAGAGGTGGGTCTGTATTTGGTGATGGGTTTTTGTAAAAGTAGTTATGCAGAGCTAAATCATAGAGCATTGTCATTGCAATAGATTTGATCTTGCAATAGATTTGACAATCATGATCAATATTTGTTTTGTGTTTTGTAGCACCTGCTTACTTCAGCATATTTTCTAATTAGGAGAGAATTTCCACTAACCTCTTTAGAGTGCAATACAGTGTGGTCATTCAGGGAATAGCAAATTATGGCTTTAATTTCTGTAGATCCAATAAAACCCAGTTCAAAGGTTGAAGGGCTTGTTTGGATTTGATTTTTTTTTATTATTTTTCCCCTCAGTCTATTTACATAGGCATATTTGGAACCTGACTGTAGATTCTAACCATTCATTTTAATAGCCACATCTAGTATTATTGTATCCTGTTAGAATCAGCTATACAGTAACATTTACTAATTGTTTTCCTTAAGTGGAGAAAAGCAATGAATGAAACATTTAAGTACCATTGACCTTTCCCAGATATACTTAGGTTTTGCCATTGGCTTGATGTCACAATATTATTTATCATCTTTATAAAGGAGTGCCTGATACAACAATATTTTATTTCCTCATAGCGGGTGAACATAAATGTTTTTTTAGTAGAGGAAAAAAAAAAAACAGATATTTTGAATTCAAGAATTTGTTGGTAGCTAGAAGCATTCCATAACTACTAATAAAAGGAGAAAAATACATTGTTTCATTACTTTAAAATGGAATTTACTTTCACACATAAGGAATTTTCTGCTGTTCCCAAATTACCTGAATTCATATTTGCTAGAAGTTTCATGAAATACCAGTGTCATGAAGAATTTAAATGATTAGTTGGCAGAAAGAGTATACAAATAAATGTTTGTATGTATGATTGAAAATGCCAAGAGTATAATCAGCAGCAATATATCTAAATCTTAAAAAATTCTTTGGGTTTTTTTTGTCTTTGTACAGCAAGATTTGTGAAAGAGGTTGGTATTTCTGAAGGTGTGTTTGTTACTGATGTACCAGTAAAAGGTCTACTATAGTAGAGGAGAATGCTCTCTGATCTACTCTGCATTGTACAAGTACTAACAATTTTGTATTTTCTGTGAGCATTAGTTCAAATCAGTTGCTACTTTATGTGAAACGGGATTTCGGCTCGGTTGTTTTGTTCCTTCACAGTCATCCAGGCAGTGAAATGTTCTTCATATTTGTTGCTAAAAATCTCTGCTCAGTAGGTGGTAAGGATTAAAATGTATGAATTTTTAATTGCTCTTCCTCTAGCCTTTTAAGAGAGCTTACTAAGAGTGCATTACATGAACCAACTAGCAAATGGATCCTCTTTCTCAACCTTGTCTGACCTACTTACATATTTAATTTAAGAAACCAAACTTTAAAAGAATACATTTGTCTTTTCTAAATATACATATATAAAAGTCTCTTCTGAACTGTCTTGAATTGATTTCTCAGTTACAAGCCCTCAGAATTGTAAGCATAAGGAAAAAAGGATAAAAGTACTTTGCCATTGTTTCGATTCAGTAGGTCTTTCAGTAGAAATTAAGCCATTGACAGTTCACTTGAGATTTTAAATCTTGATTTTTTTTTTTTTTTTAAACTCTCTAAGTGACAAAAAATACTGAACATTTTCTCAACTGACTGGTTAAGACTATAACTGAGTTATTTATCTGTGTTACCAATGACACGACGTGAGGGCAGCTGAATTTGTCACAAAAGGCAGTTGAACATCTGCCAAATATTCCTCGAATTTTTGCTTGGAAATGTTAAGCCATTGTCCTTGCCAACACCATTTCTACTTTTGTCTCCCTCTGCCTATGTAGTACAAAAAAAATCCACTCTGCACAAAAAACAATTTGGCAAGGTAGAAAAGAAGTAGGAATGCATTTCTTGCCTCTGCTAAAAATCAGCTCATTATTGAATGATAATAATTTTCAGATACCTGCCCTTTTCTCAGTCTTTACTTCTGGGTCCACTGTGAAATATGTGATATTTTGTAAATACTGATTTTGGTACTGAGGGAGGTTTTGTGGAATGAAAATTGTTTTGCTAATTATGTAAATATGCATAAAGGCAAGAAAAAAAAGGCAGCAACCCATTGCTTTTATACATCATATTGGGTTTTGCTGTATCTATTTGTTCATCCAGTTATTGTGTACAGTCTGAGCCATGCTTCTTGAAAGACAAAGCATGAAAATAACTCCAGTACATGAATAATAGTAGCTCAGGTTAAGATGAGTCTAGGAATCTTAAATGCTGTTAAAGCTTTCTGTAAGTCAGGAGCAACATTCAGTTTTGCATGCCTGCTCAAACATGCATTAGAAAAAATTCTCTTTGTACCTTACAGAATCATAGAATGTCCTGGGTTGGAAGGGACCTGAAAGATCATCCAGTTTTAACCCCTGTACTGTGGGCAGGGACATCTTCCACTAGATCAAGTTACTCAGAGCCCCATCCAGCCTGACCTTGAGCACTTCCATGGATTTTCTCCAATATTGCATCAAATCTGTAACTCTGCTGTTATCTTTAGGGTATAACTGTAGAAATCTACAGCCTGATAAGAATTTAAAAGAGAGAGTTGCCTTACAAGGCTTCATTTGTTACTAGTTAAAATTCATCTTTTTGTGCTTATTTGTGGTTTCTGCACTTTAGTGTCAAACTAATTTAGCAGATTATTTTTCCTCTGCTTATCCTGTGCATGTTCTCATGTAGAAAATCATCATCCCTCCTTTCAAAAGACATATCTGCAAGGTTTCTACTGTAGACTGTGCTGTGAAATGGCATCCATTAATTGTTTGAGTTACATGGGAAGCAGTATAAGTGATACATGACATGAATGAAACATGTGAGCACAGCTGACCTTTAACAAATATTTCTGAGTTCCTTATATTGGTTTGATGTTGCTTTGTGATTTACTTTTTATTCCTTACAATGGAAGCTTCCGTTTTGCTTTTAATAAGGAGTGTGCCAGTTTGTACTCGAGGAGGCAGATTGAATCTGGATTTTCTCTGTGATCTGAGCTGTTAAAATAAATACCACAGGGGTGTAATAGTGTTGACCTCTGAAAAGGTTTGGGGTTTTTTTTTCCTCTGTAAAGGATTCTTCTCAGCGAGAAGTACTGTGTTATAATGAAGATTTTTATAGTTTCCCTGCAGGTTGCAAAAATGTTCTCAAAAGAGAATATCACTTTTCTTTAGTTGTTACTGTACTATAGAGCTACAACTGGTTTATGAAACTTTTTATATCAATGCATCTTTCCTTTCCGTAGTCAAGATTTAACACCACTTTGTTCATTGCTCTACGCTGGATAGAATTCTTGAATACAGTAGTTTGTTCCAGGTTGTATTTTATAGGCTACAGGAAAGATGCTGTTCCTTCCCTTTGGCATTCAGCCAGAGCACTGCCGTGCCACAGCTGTTGGACACTGGCTCCAGGGGTGTGTGAAAAGGCTGATTTTAAGTACCTGCACTCCCTGTACATCATCAGGCTCCACAGAATGGCTGTTCAGTGCTCTGGAAACTTTATAATAGAGACAATGAAGGGGGCATGTGACACACAAGAGATTGTGTGAACAGCTGTGGTTCCAGAAGCCTACACTTCTGGTTTGAGTGTCTCCATCCACTTCTGAATCAGTGTAACCTCTTCTGAGAGAAGACATGTTGAGAGAACAAAGTTTTCCTCAGAAAGGAAAACATTGTTTGAATCTCCACAGCCTAATACAGGCTTTATCTTATTTTTTAAATGTTCAAATTGTGTAATTGCTGCAAGTCTGGATCTGATGTGACCTTTCAGGGAACATGTTACACACTACTCTGAGGTCTCAGTCACACAATTCAACAACTATGTTAAAGTTTGTGTGAAGTCTCAGACTTCACACAAACTTTAACATAGTTGTTGAATTGTGGAAGGTTATGTACTTCTCCAGACCAACACTTTTTTGCAGCAGGTATTGACCCTTAGGATCTCATGGACCTCTCCGTGGGTCCTTGTGATCCAGAAGTCCAAGTTTGTATCTACAGGGCTGGGCAGCCCAGTGAAAGTGGTTTGGTTCTCTCTTTGGTGGCAGGACCTCACAGGGCAATTTTGGAGAGGTAGCCTGAGTGCAACTCTGATGGCTGGAATTACAGAGTTAGGTTGCTAAGGTTGTGTACTGAGCAGAGGGTACCTCTGTAAACCATGTCTGAGCAGTTATGGATAAGGGAAGACTGCAACATAACCAATTCTGTGCTTTCTCGCCAAAATTTGTTGTATTTCATATCTTACTGAGTCAGAAGTTGGGTCTCCATTTCAGTTTTAGTTTCTTCAGATAAACAAGTGCAGCCCATTGCCCAGAGATCTGCCTTTTTATATGGCAGTCTGTAGTCTACTATTTCCCATTCCATAAATGAAATTGTTTTCATAGAATCATAAAATACCCTCAGTTGGAAGGGACCCACAAGGATCACCTGAATTGATATGTATATGTTAGGTAATTTTTTTTTTCTTGTTCAGGAGTACTACCTTTATTTGTGGCCCAATTTAGTTAAATTTCAGTTGAAACATTCTCTTGAATAGACTGAGAATTAGCTGTATATACAGTGATGGTGTCTGAAAAACACAGCTGCTCCAAGATTTTTGTGGAAGTAGAAAGAATGAATGCATGGTATTATAAAATGCTGAAGTTACATTTTTTAATAGTGCCATTATTTTCTATTTTAGCAATCTCACTTGAGAATATTAACCTCAGAAACATCTCTGTCATCTCACCTTTTTTAACCTGTTCTCTTATATACATGTGAATTGTTCCAACAGCTTTGCTGTGAACTGCTTTCGTGTTGTTGCTTCCTTGCTTGACTTCTATATTTTTTCTTCACATTTTATATTGCACAGAACACTGTTGTATCCTGATGAACAATTTGCACATTCTAGTTTTATGTCTTAATGCAGGAATAGAAAAATATAACAAAGCAAAATATATGCATGCTTTATAAATAGTATTTTAAAATATTCAGAATTCTAGAACCCCTTAAGCTGTGCTAATTTAAGGAGACAAATTCTAAAGTCCTGTGTGTCTTTTTTTTTTGTTCTTCCTGAGAGCTTGCTACTTCATTGGCTGACTATATTTTTTTTTTTTTTTATATCTTATGGCATATCCACAGACATCAAGGATATGTGTGTTAGTTTAACCTAATATTTGGAAAGAAAAATGCAATCATTAACATATAATATATAATGATATATAATTATCCTTATATATGTCAGCAGTGGATCTGATATACATTCTTACACCCCAGCTAGCTTGCTGTGATGCTCACTACACTGAAGACCTTGAGCAATTACAGCACAAGCTGCTGTGTTCTTGAATGGATTTAGCAAAAATGATAAATATTAGTAATATCATGTTAATATCCTTAATTCTGTGTTGATATTCATAACTGACATGTTAATATTTATGTGCTTAAGGTTTATTGCAGGTTTTTTGGTAAATGATTTTTAAGAAAATATTGGGATTTGGAAAGGCAGTGAGAGGTCTTACTTGGTGTTTTTAGAGCTCAAGCTTCAGAAAAATGCCCATCAGCAGTTTTTAACAGTAACATAACACTTTTTGGGGTGGAGAGAGGAGGGCAGAGGGAAAGTAAACAGGGCATCTGTTTCTTCAGTTCAAGTTAAATATTATGTCTTAATTTCACTGGGGTTTGATGTCATCATAATCATTATTCCCTTCCAACCCTGTAGACTTGCCACCTCCTCCTGTGCCACCTCCGGCTATAAAATCACCGACGGCCCAGTCCAAGTCGCAGCTGGAGGTGCGGCCGGTCATGCTGCCAAAACTGGCTTCTATAGAGGCGAGGACAGACAGGTCTGCGGAGAGGAAAGGAGCCAGCTACAAGGGGAGGGACGGCATGGACGGCAGGCAGCACTCGGACGTGCGGACGAACTCGGGAGAGCGGCGAGAGCCCCAGGAACAGCAGAGCGACGGGAAACTGCGAGGAAACAAAGCACCAAAACGAGACGGCACACCAGCAAAAACTCATCTTCTTCAAGGTTGTTCCGCCTGCCCTGGGCTTACTGAAGTGTTGGGTGCTGATCACGGGGAACGGGCCAGCTCTTCTCGGGTTGCTGAAGTGAAGTTAGAGCTGCTGAATTGCCACCGTTTGTTGTGATTGTACGGTGTTAATTTAGGTCACACTGCAGGTTCTTGTTAGGGTAAAATGGAAATACAAGCTTAGGAAAAGCGGATTTTCTATCTTGCTGTCCTTAGACCCACCGTGTATTAAAGCTAATGCTGAGGAAGCCCAAACAGAAATATTCCTTGGGAGTTGTAAGGATCAGTGTCCTTGCTCCTACCTATACACTTGTAGTCTAGTTATATTTTATCTAATCATAATCTGATTTATAAGGGAACTGAGTAAAGTCAGAGATATGTAAGGCAGATACTTAACTTTTCTACTGAAGAATCTGCACTTGACCCATTTTGCCTATTTGCAGAGGAGAAAAGGGCCAGAATGATACCTGGTCCTGCTTAAAGCATAAGAAAGCCCTAGTGGTCAAGCATTAATTATAAATACTAACTGACATGGCATGGTATGAGGTAGATCTAACCATAGAAATCTCTTGTATAAGGAAGTTGGTAAGATTACTAATTAATGGAATGTGATTAATGGAACTTGCCAAGTAAGACTTTAAACACAGATTCATACAAATGCCTGGTCCTTGCTACCTGCAGGTATCCATAGATAATATCAGGAATGACTGGATACTAAGTTGGTTCAATGGACACATGAGTAAGAGTTTGGTTACGGTGGATTGCTATAGAGAGAAGTTATTAGAAGGTTACCATGGAGGATGATGCTGAAATTTTGAAACAGGACCACTAATTGTGGTTCAAACTCAGCCCAAGAAATGTAGGGTCCAATATTTATATGGAATGAGTTCCTTGTATCGTACATATATTGTCATTTCCTCCTACTCAGTCATACTGAAAATATACTACAAGGAGTGTTTTTTTTTTTTTTCATTTTCCTGTAGAACATAGAGCAAGGATCCTAAATTGAAATGAAGTGGACAGTAATCATGAATTAGTTTTTCTGTGGAGAATGTTACCATGTAAATACCATAAATTTCCTCGAGAAAGCTTCTATAATGCTGTTATGGAAACAGTGTATTTCATATTCCTTTCAGGCATCACTTTAAACCTGCTGGGAATCATAAAAAGTCAAATAAATCAACTGCATGCAGAAATTTTAGGTTCACGGTATCTCTGGGCTTGTAAACATAACCATGTATGCATTTAATTATACAGAGGACATCCTGCCATATTCTAGACCAACGTTTCCAACATCAAATAATCCTAGAGATCCCAGCTCCTCCAGCTCTATGTCGTCGAGAGGATCAGGAGGCAGACAGAGGGCAGATCAAGCAAATCTAGCCCGAAGGAATGTTGCAGAAATGCAAGTACTGGGAGCATATGAACAAGGAGAAGAGGAAGAAGAAGAAGAGATGGAGGTAACTGTTGCAAAACTGAAGATAACAGAATAAGGCTATTTTTTGTGTTTAGACAAGAAAAAACACTTCTGAATCAGAAATATTCCAGTTCAGAAAAATTAGTACATTTATCTGTCTCTTAAAGTTATGCCCAAGTCAAGAAAATAAACTTAAAGAATGTGTCAAACAAATAAAAACCAATATAATTGTCAACACACTAAAACTTATGGAATAGAGCTTGCAGAAATACGGTATTTTAAAGTACACTTTACATTATCCAGATTCTTTTGAAAGTGAAAATAAGGAACTAGGTTACCTGAGAACACCTTGACATCACCTTTCACAGTTTTTGACAGTTCATCATTCTAGATTTTTTTAGATGTTGATAAATGAACTTTTTTCTTCTTTTTTTTTTCCACCTAATGATATTAATTCAGTTTAAATCCTGATTGTAGAAAGGATGGCCAACATACAGTCATGCTGCTCTGCTTAATTAAAACTAGTAGTTATCATGTAAAAGTAGCAAATTTCTAAGAAGTATGTAAAACAAATTTTAAAAAATAAAATTTAACACGTAGTAATTTATGTCCTCTTCTTTTTTTTTTAATACAGGAAACAGAAAGCTGAAGACAACGACATGTACTGTAACAGGCTTTTAAAATCTAATCAGAAAAAAAAAAATATCACTTAAGATGCCTCAAGTCTGATGATGTTTGACGCCAGAAATAACGTTCAGTGCAATCAGAGTGTACAATTTTTTCCTGGTTTTTTTTTTTTTTTCCTTCATGCCATCAGATTGCTAGTTTTTTATTTTTTACTCTTTTCTTTGTAAGCCCCCCCTTACCGGGAACGGCCCCTGCCCGTTCCGTGACGCTGAAGTGCATCCGAGGAGGCAGGTGAGCTGCTCCCCGTGGTGCTTGGGCCAGCTGCTGCTCCCGGAGTAGAGCAGAAAGGAATTCCAGAGGCTGGGATGCCGAGGTTTCTCCCCAGCGGGTGCGCCGCCAGGTACACCCGTGAGCCGGTCGGTGACACCGCGGCGGTCGGAAAGGAGGTCCCCGAAGTGAACGTCGTGCACGGCGTTCTTTGGTTCTCGGGGTCCCATCTGCAGTCAGGGCAGACGGTACCTTGCCATTTCGGTACACACCGCGTGTCTTGTTCCCTGCCTGGTCTCTTGCTAACCTTTTGCAGATGATGCAGTTTGACAAACGCAAGTAAAAATTAATTTGGGATGAGGTGGCTCTTGTTGTAAATATGTACTCATTTTAAATCCCCTGTGGTACTTTGATTTGTCTTTCCATTTTCATCATTAAGTACATTCTTATTAAAAATGTCCTTTGGGATAGGCAGGAGGTAAGCCAGTGTGATTGCTATTTGCCTAATCATAGCATGAGCAAGGTTATCTGAAACTTTTTCTAATTTTCAGTTTCAACAGTGCTTATGAAAAGAAAATCAATGGACATTTTTAATAATTATTAGGTAATATCATCAACTGTTACTGGCCCAAATCTCAGACCTCTACTTGTGTCAATTCACCTTAAAGAAGAAGTGCCACTTAAAGAAGTTTTGTTTGATCTTGGCGATGAATTTTTTTGTAATGCACTGCTTATCTTTTTTTTTTTTTTTTTTTTTTGGTTTTAAAAGCACAATCACTAGACTTTGTTTGTAAACCATTGTAACTATTAACCTTTTTTTTTGTCTTATTGAAAATGTTAAGCATTTGTTTGGGATATTTTTCATCTTTTTGTTAATGCTCTATGTTTGTATTTGGAATATTTGAATGATGACAGACGGTAAAGTAACAAATGTAAATGTGGGCCATAATCAAAACACTTCTCACTTTTCCTGGACTTACAGAAAATTACCAATTTTTCTGTGGCCTCTCGCAACATTGGATTATCATTAAAGCTGAAATAGAGGCATTAGTTGCATTGAATTTGCCAAATGATGTCCTCTGTCTGTAGATTTTATGATCTTTTTTGTAATTATAAAATTTCTTTGTCATTGGTGCTAATGGAAAAATGTGTGTTTGTTTATTGACAGCTATCAGGACTAGCCCCAATGGAGAAAAAAAAAAAAAAAAGAAGAAAAAAAAAGTGTTTTGGTGTTTACCGAGGACTGAAATTTTTCATTTAGCTAATTTTTAAAGAAAGGTTCCATAGAAAGGGTGTGCAGTACTAAAGGAAAAATCCATGTGATTAATGTTTTCATTATGTTCATGTAAGAAACCTCATATTTTAGCCATAATTTTGCATACTGAGGATCCAATAATCAGAAAAGTAATTTTTGTCACATTATTTATTAAAAATGTTCTCAAATACATTATCTTTCTTGCATAGTTTCTTGTGTTCCCTGAAATGTAATTTTAGGGCCAACTCTCATCTTATTGGTAAGAGTCAGGATCTGTTCCACTGAAATCATGCAGTTATAGTAGCATGAGCAGAGTGGGAGAGCTGGATGCAGCCTGAGATTTTACATAATTACAATTGATTGCCTTAAAGATCTGATTTCTGGGCGCTTCATGAACTGTGATAATGAAAACTTCTCTTAGCCTGCCAGTTTCCGGAGAGAGCTGATGAAGAAAATCTGTACCGACAAAATCATTCACCTCAGGGGTGAGACACATTTGTTGCAAAGGCCAAGTAAGTGGAGAGAGTGAATATTTTGAGTCATATGTTTGTTGGGACCTGCCTGCCTGCTGTCCTCCTGGGCTGTAGCCATTCTGTGCTTGGCAGAGTCCTGCTGTGGATCACAGTCAAGCAGGTGACTGTCCCTTTTTGACTACTGTATTTTCAGAAGCCTGTACTCTTACTGATCACCCCTTTCCTGCTTTTCCTTATCCTATACCCATCATCCTAGTTTAAAAAAAAAAAAAAAAAAAAAGAGAGAAAAGAGAGAAAAAAGATAACCAGCACATTTTATAAATCAAAAATAAATAAATAAATAAAAACCACAAACACAAAAAAAACACTGTATCTTTTACTCAAAGAAATAGTTTTGCCTCTTTTGACTGCCTTTCCTAAGAGATTTAAAGAGGCTTTAGCTAGATCCTACTACAGCACCCCCTATCTTCCCACAGCACATGGCTAAGCCTCAGGTATAATTTTTATTTGTAATTGTAGCTTTTAAGCAGGTCTTAAGTAGAATAAGTTACACGTGTAACCTTTCTGTGTTGCTTTTCCTGGGGGATGTCTCCAGTCCTTGGTGCCTGAATTCAGCCCCTCCTTGTGTTAGAGCCGGCGTTGTCCAGACAGGAGCCCGGAATGTGCCACAGGAGATACCCATCTGGCCTGCACCTTTCCTTTGGAGGAAGGAGGCACGAGAGGTAGTTCCATGGGCACAACTGAATGTCTTTGCTGGCACCAGGAAACAGCCTTTTTTTGGTTTGGGTTCAAGCCGTTGCCACAGCAGGGTGTGGGGAATGAGGTGGAGCTCGAGGAAATGTCTCTGAGCTTGTCAGCCCTTGGCATAGAAGCTTAAGCTGCTGCCAGAGGTGGTGTGGTGCATCACAGAACTGGGATCTGGTTGCAGCTGTGGTGTGTAGACCTCTGTAAGGTGTATCTGCCCAGAAACACTGGTGCTGCATGCCTGAAGTAACAGGTAAGGTACTCACTTCATTCTTGACTGGCACGGTGACAAGCTGGAAACTGCGCGTTGGATCCCCAGCCAATATCTGGAAGTCAGCCTCCAGGTGAGGTTCTGGCCTCAAACAGAGGTAAGTGGGAAAGGCTGCCCTGTGAGGATTTTTATAGAGTTGTTATGAATTTGTTGATGGTGTTCCCTGAGAAGTTATTTGGATTGTTTTGTGATTGCATTCACGTATGATCAGGAGAGTCTTTAGACAGTGTGTTGCAGAGTTGTCAAGGATTCTTTGACCCACAATGTCTGTGCACTGTGGTCTTACCAAAACAAATGTAAGTAAGATGAAATATGCCCAAGCTTGATTTTAAAATTATATCTCTTGTTAATTGGTATTGAGACACACTTGACTTAGTCTTTGGCATTCAGGTACAGTAAAACAAAGTCATTTGTGAATAGCTACATTACCTAAAGAATTATGAAGGGATTGAAAAGCCAACACAACAAAAGAAAGTAGTAATCAGAAGTTTTGGTTGTGCTCCATACCTGCAGAAATCAAGTATCCTACTAGAAAATCCGTAACTTTTTTCTGCTGGGTGAATACAATGGATGTAGGCATTTTATTTTTTTCTTGCAGTGTGTCCTGTGAAATCATGTATGACTTCCTATTAAGTTTGACTTTACACAATTAATATACTATGAAAGATGTCAAAAATAATATTTATAAAATTTTAGAAAATGCCTCTATTTTTAGCATTATTTATCAGTCTATTTTCCAATGAGTAATTAGTCTGAAGCATTAATGGTAAAGTTGGTTTTATTTTAGGGTAATGTAAATATGCCCTAGATCTGTATTTGCAAAAAAACTGTACAGGAGTAGGTTAGCTGTAGCTGATCAGGGAAACCAGGCAATATAATTAGCTTCAACTCCATATTTTAACTCCAAATATATTTAAAATGTCTATCAACTCACTTCCTGTGTTCCAGAGCCAACTATTTGTTGCAATGCCAGCCTAGTTAACTTACTGCTTTAGTTAGAATGTAATTGTACAAAATGCTTTGCTTTTAACATTCTCTTCTGTAGTTTTCCATAATCTGTTATCTTCCTTCAATAAACTTAAGGAACAGAGGACTTCCGTGGGAAAACTGTAGGATCTGCCTAACATAGCATCTGTTCTGCAATATGCCTTTTCAAGAGCTAACCTTCAACCTCTGTATTCACAGCTCCTAAAAGGATTTTTAATTATTGGCAACAGAACCAGCTATTAGAAATTAAAAGTACTATATTCCTTAAGCGAAGCTTACAAATTAATGAAAGGATCTACTTACAAGTGGAGGAAATTATTTTATGCGATGGTTTTGCTTTTATTGCAGATAAAAATTCTTTGCAAAGAAAGTCCTACTGCTTACATACAAGAGAAGCATTACAGTATGTTCAGGGTGTACACAGGAAGATACTGGTATCTGCAAATGCAGATTTTCCTGTGTGTGCAGTTCTATATTTGCTGAGATTAAGGCTGGGAACTAAGATCCTGTTCCAAACACTCAGATGAAAGGTGAACTTGTTAATGGATTTTTGAGGTCCCCCCACACATGAGTAACACCAGTGTTGCCATGGACTTCATCCTCCCTGGACACGCCCTTCAGCATCTTCATTTTGTATTGAACTAACTGAAAACTGAAGAATTTAAGTCACATGATGAATCTTTAAACTTGACCACAACTCTGGATCTCAGTATGAACAGTTTACCCAGGTTTGGTTTTCTTTGGACTTCTTTTTGTTGTGTATGATGATTTCTCTGCTGAGAATGTTCTTCATAAAAACTGGTGCATTACTGTGCTGTCAGTGACAGTGAAACACTTGAAGATTAGGAACATTATTTCTTAAACTGCTACTTTCTCTTTATCAAGCCACTGAATTGTGGATCACAGAAGCAGTCAAAGATTTGAGATGACACCATGGAAATGAGGATCCTTTTACATTTTATGTCCATACTGAGGATGTGTAAAAGTCCCATCCTATTCAGAAAGAGGAAAAAGAATTGGGTGAAATTGGAATGCAGTCTCTATGAAAGCTATAAAGCAGGAAGATGGACTAGAGAGGGAGAATCAAGGGATATAAAGAGAAAAGAAAAACTGAGGAGCTGAGGAACCCAAGTCTCGTTGAAGCTAATGGCAAAAATACTGTTGAAGTGGACTGTCCTGGAAGTAAATCACCTTGTTATGGAATGGCAAACAATGGCCATCACAGTGCAAAGAAGAGCGAAATCTTTGCTGCATGCTTGTTTTGTTCAGGGTCCTTGCTAAATACAACCAAATGGCCTCATTTTAAGCTACCAGAAGAGAAAAGTGGAAGTTTAATTCACCTTGGTATTCAGCCTGCTTGTCACGTGACGTGATGAGAATGGGACCGACTCAGTTCTAGTCTCTCTCTCTGGCAAAAAGTGGAGCCAATTGCTCTTCAGATTTTTTTTTTTTTTGGGAGTATGACAATCAAAGCCATGATGATAAAAATGGTGTTTATTGATTTTTTTTTTCAGGCCTAAGATATTTTTAGCAAAGGCAACATCAGGAAATAGAGAATAAAACTACTTAGTATCGACTTTTATTCTGTGGCTTCCCACAGTCTTAAAGCACAGATAGGGTTCAAAGTCAGCAGCAAGGGATAACAGTAAAGAAACCCTTATGGGCTTTGATGCATAGAAGGACAAAAGAAAAACAAAGCAAAATGAATAAATTTAAAAAAAAACCCTCCACCCCCTCTTTCTGCAAATGGTGGTAACTAATAAGATATTTGTAAAGCACTTGGATAGCATGAAAATAATGGCCAAGAACCTTTATTTTTGCTATGTTAGTTGTCACAGAATCAAAGATTTCATTATATTCCTGAAAAAGATGTTTGTGAAAGAAATTGCACTCTACTGAGACAAGTAAAGAGCTGTGCATGCTTCCTCATGTCTAGTAAAAGCCTGAAAAAAATGGAGCTGAGAAATAGGTCTTGCCACCATCTTGTCAGCAACGTGCTAAGTCTTTTCCCCACTGATCACTCATTATTTAATTTAATTACTAATACCAAGTAAAATAGAAAATGTTAGTTTGCATAGCCTTTTTTGTTAATGATGTTACAAATGGGGACGCATTTGATGGCACAGACAGCTTAAAACTTACAAGCCATCATAGTCCCAAAATCTGTTTCTTGGATACTAATACCTGAAATAATTGTAGGGACAGCATAACAATCCAAGGTGCCAATGGAGTCCAGTCTTTATAGGAAACAAAATCCATTTAGGCAGATGTAAACAATTCATGAGTGCCAAATGGCTAGATGGATCTGTTGATCTGTTCCTGGAGCTAACTCCACTCTTATGGGATCTGTTTAGGAGGGACACATATATTATTGTGCTTCTGCTACTGTAGGTTGAATTTTTCAGCAGAACTTCACAAGAATCATCATTAGCTTTATGTGCACAAGGTGTAAAGAGGAAGAATGTACATTTGTTCAGTAACCCTAACTTTTCTGCCCTTCTATGCTTGCATTTTGACTATCTTTTCACTTGCATTTTACCCTTTGTCTACAAAAATGTCACAGAGTGTACAGGATGCTAAAACCCTTTCTGTTTGTTGACCACTGCTGTGCCTTTGGTGAGTACTTTGCAAATGCTTCTCTTCAGGGGGAATTTTTCATTTTTCTTTAAAACTCTGCATAGTACCATGAGACCAAAACCCCATCTTCGTTGTGAGCCTAATCCTTGAGAGCTCACTTTGGCTGTCCTTAATAAAGACAGGCAGTAATTCCAGGGCACACGCTACAAACACTCTATCCTGCCTATGTAGCACTCCTGAGAATTTATCAAAATCTCTAAGGAAAACTAGCCAGAGTGCTGATGTTCAGGTTCTGAAGTCTTGCAATGTTTTCCTTTGTTCCACATTAATAATTGCCACAAATACAAGCTCACCCTTCTGATGCGCTGGGGATGCAGCACCTTGTACAGTTCTTGCTTCCATCCACTTGCACGTGTGTGCTTCTCCTCCAGCTTTCACAGGGCTTTGTCCACTGTGCTCCAAGTGCACATGAAGTTAGATGTAAGATGCCCGGGGCTGAAGAAATCATTCTTTCCAGAATACTAATCTGGGACCGTGAAAGAAATAGGCTCGTCGAACCCAAATACATTTGGGCTTCCTGTCACTCTGAGATGAGCTGATTGAGTGTGTAAGTGCTTGGAAAGGAGGTGGTCAGAAACGGATGTGCTGAATGCACTGAATCTAAAATTTGAGGTTTGAAAAGGGAGAGGTGAAGAGAGGGTTTGAAACAGGGCTTAAATGTATTTTGTAGTTTGTTTTGGTGGATTTTTTTGCCCTTGCAGGAGAACATGTAAAGGCTGTTATGTTCCTACTTTATTTTATATGAAAGTTTAGGAGTAACATAAAAAGTAACAGGTTAGATTGCCATTTTTGGCTACCACAATAACCATCATAAAACTCTCAAATGAGAAATTTCAGCTACATCCATTTTTTACACGACTGACAGATTAAGAAGGCTGTGCCAACAAGATACCAATGAGCAGGTCTGAGCCCCATCCTAAAATGTAGGGAAAGAACCTTGAAGGAATATTCTCACTGTAATAACAAACAAGAGCTTAACTGTATTTCCTGCAGTAGAAGGGTGCTACAGACACTTAACTTTTGCAGCAGATATGCCTCAGAACAGTCTGAATCCCTGTGGCAATTAGAATTAAGATACAGTGGGATTAATTTAATGTCTGTCAAGCACTCTGAACATGAATATTTCTGTATAAGCCATAAGTAGTAGTAGCACTTCTGTCAGTTTTGCCTTGCAATCAGTCAGGATGTTTTCTCAATAGCTTTTGGAGAGCTTTTATTTAGTTACTTAACCAGTCCACTGAAGTGCAATAAATCTATACTACAGAAAGGAAAAGGAAAACAAAAATTGATTTTATGTGGATTCTCTTTTTTTCTTCCATGCTCAGTGCTTGTAGGCTTGCTTTCTTGGATGCATGCACACTGTCACTATGTTTTGACATCATACCCACACTGGGGAAATGCAAATTCCAAGTGCTAGGAAAACACATATGTACTAATTTCAGTTGGTTTATGCTTCTTATTGACAGTAAACTATAAAGGATTTAGTTAGCCCAGCTAACAGTGGTAAAATTTTGTTGCTATCAGTGATATACTGATAAAGTTCTTAACAAAATATGTGATTCGTCAATTTTTTTTTTAAAAAATCAATTCAGATATTACCATCAATTTATATAAAGGATCAAATGAAAACTGAGATGAAAAATCTAAATGGTACTTTCTTGAAGTATTTTCTGGTTGCAATACTTCAACAATCAGAAGCAAACAGTTCTTCATGGATTCTGGTTATTGCCATCAGACCAGTTTTGTGTTGATAAAAGATGGCATAATTTTTTTTTCCCAGAAATACTGAAACAAATGTTGAAAAGTGTTTCTATTAAATGCTCAGGAATCTCATTCAACACACCCAGAGAAGCCTTGTGTGACTGATTTGTGAAGAACACCCAAGAAATGTTGTGAATATTTCTTCAAGCATTATAATGGGCAGCAGAGTATCTTTTATCAATTTCCCTTTCCTAAACCAGCTGCTTAGAAACTTCAGACTTTCTACTAACTTCAGATCATCATTCTTGTAGTTGAGTAAGATATAGCAGGATATTTTTCCGCTCTTCTTAGTCCGCAAGTAGCGGAAATCTAAAATTTTAAACAATGTTATATTCTTAAACAATGTTCATTACAGCTGCCATAACAATGTCTAGATTTTGGCCCTCTCAGAACAGCAGAACTCTACTTCCCAACCCATCTCCATTTGTCTTGTCAGTTCAGGTGGCTGACTCCTCTGGCCAAGGGCTCTCTCTCACAGAGTACCTGTGTGAGCAGAGCACTGAGTCTGGCATCGCTGCCCTAATGTAAACATCACAATGTAATTAGTATTAAAATGTAAGGCCTAATGATATTCTGAGACTATCAGTGGAGCCCCTTGAGGATCAATTTTGGGACAGTCTTATTTAATATTTTCATTAGAGTGCCTGGCACAAGAGCAGGAGTCCAATAATGAAATGTGCTGATCGCAGAAGTTGTGGGCAATTGTTGTTATGGAGGAGCAGTGGGTCACCTTGAGGGCTGGAGTATCAGAAAAAGCAGGAAATTAAGCAGTTCCCTATGCAAGGTCAGGCTGTTAGAAATTAAAATGAATATCCATTATATGCTGGAAATTCGTCAGTTGTAAACAGCAATGAGGAAGAAAAAGGCCTGACTGCATTTATTGACTATTGAAAGTTCTAGAAGCTTACAGTGAGATGATGTCAATGAAAGCTAAGCAAAGCAAAATAAATGCAAACCTGAGATATCCAACAAAATTTATTTCCAGTAGAAGGAGAGAGAAATGTAGATTTCATTATCTCAGCACTTATAAAAACAAATGGAGTGCTCTGTCCAAATTTAGTTGTTCATGGAGCTGATACTGTGGTGAAATTTATAGAAAATTAGAAGTATCTGTGCTCTGTAATCATATCTGTTCCTTGTAAACAGAAGGAGTGTAGTGAAGAGATTTTCATTTATGTCATAATGCAACTTCTTGATAGGAGCTATCATGGAAAAACAGTTCTTTGACATGTTTATATGTGAAAAATCCAATATAATCTCTCTTTGTTCTCAGTGTAGTTAGTCTGAAATGTCAGTGAAAGCTAACTCTTCAGTAGCAACCTGTTGACAGTTGGACTCATCAGGAAAGCCATGAAAGCACAAGGTGCAATTTTTCCTCTGACTTCTGAGGCTCTGCTTCTGAAACTGGCTGAAATGATTCCCTTTCAGAGCAAGGCGTTAAGGTTAATGCTTAAGTCAGGGGTTTCCATCTAAACCTTAATCGAAAGATAGAAAGAGAAAAGTGAACTCTTGTCTTAGTGGTTTTGGAGAAATGGCAGAGTACCAATAGCTTGAGATAGCCCACAGTGGTCTGCTTGGTTTCACTATTCTTACAATGAAATGGACAGACAGAAAATAATGAACTTCATTCCTGTAGTAACTGATCTTTTTGTTAGCCTGGTGGTGCTTTTTTTATGCAGTGTTATGTATTTCTTTGATTCCTTCCTGTGTGACTGCATAAGTGATTCAGTCTCCTGAAAGTATATCTTTGTCACACAAGGTGCTAAGTGTGAAAATAAAAGAAATCATTTTCAAATGAATTATTTAGAAGCCTATCATTTAGACCCTCAGGATGTTTTGCTACGTTCAAACATTTTAGGCCCCTTTACGTGATGGTTGTGCAATTTTTAGCATCTCAGTGTAATTAGAGATAATCTCCTCCCCCAGTATTTCAGCGTAGCAATGTTGCTGGTACCGCAGCTGAACCTCACATAGAAAGGGAAAGGAGATTTACAAGTTTATAATGTTTTTATTGATACTGAAACATCTTCAAGGGTCATGATATGAAAAATGCCAGTACAATTGTAATCACAGTAATTTATAGTATATCAACCAGTCTAAACTGAATATCCATTCTGTGCCAAAAAAAAAAAAAATTAGTGTGGTTTGCATTTAATTTGAAAATTGTATCCACTACCAAAATACTTTTATATATATATATATATATCTCTATATATATCTATATATATATATATATATCCCTGAGATTAGCCCATTTGCTTAGAGCAGGGTGCTACTAACCCCAAGGTTGTGTGTTTGGTCCCTGTATGGGCCATTCACATGGAGTCAATGATCCTTGTGGGCCCCTTCCAACTCAGAATATCCTGTGAAATTTGTGGTTTAAAAATTCATATGTATTTTCTTGACTGTCGTGATCTCTCATATGGCTTTTTTCCAGTGATGAAAGCTGTAGCATGATTTTTCAGACAGAATCTACCTATGACACATCTGGCCCCCCCCTCCACCACAGAAGGCATTACTTCTCTTTATCCACCTCCTGAAATTGCCTTTCGTATCCAGCTTGTAGCATTGGAAGGGAATTACACCCCAAAGGCTCTGAGGCAGATCTTTGGAAAAAATACTTCTCCTGGCAAGTCTTGGAGTAATTGCCTCTCAGCAGCCTGAGCACAGTGTCTGGTTTGGCAGCCTGACCTTAAACTCTAACCTCTAGGTTTTTATTATCATTATTGTCATATCTGCTTCTCTGTCATTAAGAGACTTTCCAGTTTCACTTTATTCAGCTGGGAGCTTTAAACCCTCTGGCCCCCTAATTTCCTTTTCTTTTTTTGGCATTCCTTTTTCTCAGTCCTTTCATGAAACTTGTCTGCTGAGTGACATGCCCTCTGTAAAACATAAACCATAATTACTCTAGGATTGCTCATACTTGGCATAAATACTGTACTTGCAAGTATGTGGCTTATAGCAACACATGTCACATTTAATTAAACTGCAAACTGCATCTTATGTTGTCCTTCAGGAGAAAAGAAAAAAGGAAGCGAGAAGGCAAACTTGTCCATGAGGATTTTTCATCGCAGCCACCGTGTTTAGGCAACAACCTCGCATAAAAAGGGCGGCACGTTTGTGGGTGGCACGTGCCTTTCCCTTTTGCACTTGCCAGGGTTAAATGCATGCTTTACAGGTACGACAGCCTTAACCTGCCTCTTAAAAAAAGATAACTTTCTTTTTACCACTGAGATAACCGTCTACATTACTCTGCGAAACACTTGTGTATGAGCACCTCAAGCAGTTCCTTCAAAAGAACTCTGATTTTAGTTTATTTTTTGGGATTGATTATTTTTTGGTGTTTGTTATATTGCCTTCATTCTTCTTAGGATAATAAGAATTGCTGTTCTAAAAACAAGGCAACAGAAACATAAGCAGTAGTTTAATGAAAGTTTGAAGTTTTGTCGATCTGTGTTTCTTCTTCTAAGGCGATTTTTTTCTTGGAAAATGCTGAAATTAGTTATTCTGAATTTCTCATTTGCATCAATGTTTTGTCACTACATGTTAGCATGGCAGAAATGAAACATTATTGCTTTGAAAGATTTCAACACTCTCTGGCTTATTAGAGGGGTTTTTTAAATCCTGTCACTGGAAAATTTGTGAAGCACTAACCTTTGCTTCTTGTAGGGGTAAAAAAGAAACTCAAAAAGAATTCTGTTTTCTGTCTAGCTGTGGATTTCTTTAGACACTGAAGCTTAAAAATGCTGGCTTAGGAAAGTCTGCAATTTCAACCAAACCCTTCTGGCTTTATACAAATGCAAATATGACTGAAATCTTGATCTTGGTTGGCGGCCTCTAAGCAGAGTTTTCATTCAAAATCTAGGTCTGCACAGCTTCCAGAATCTAATGATGTGAAGGCTGCTTGGATCTGTATCGCTGTCTTTCAGGCTACCCTTCAGATTGAACTGAATCATAATCTATAGCAATGTATCAAGGACAACAGGGAGACAGTTTTAACAGCAAATCCATAGGAATGTAGTTTTATTTCCGAAGAAAAGCACTGCGGCACATTCCTTTTTTAGCCTCCTCAGTTAGAGTTCAAATTTTAACATAATTTTTATTTTTTCATGGAAATATTTAAGTATGGCTTTGTAGAAGTCCTTGTGAACGTGGCAATTGTAAGGTACACGTTTATCCATCATACATAACACTTAGTGGTATGTAACTTAGTAGTACATAACTTTTTACATATTTTTTTAGTACTCTGAATATGTTTTCACTTGGAGCTGGAAAATGAGATCCTAACGGTACTAAATTGGAATCTCGTTCATAAATAATTTTGTTTCAGTTCTTACTGTCGCATCAAACTGATCGTGTGGGAGGAGTTCATGAAGAGGTCACCAAAGGTGCATAAAAATTAGAGGAGAGTCTTTATTTGCTTCTAGGAGACTGCAAATACAAATACAAATTTCTCCCAATTCTTCGCTCAGTGTGGCCAAACCATTAATAGTATTTTACTCTTCTGTTCTAAAAAACATTGGCTAAAATTCTGTAAAAACTGTAAATAAAAATAACTGTAAATACATATAAACCTGATACATAAACGTATAAAATGCTAGCCATAATAGTTTGGTGCTATTTTTAAGAAGTCCAAAGCTTTGTTATAAATTGGAGTTTTCAGGTATTTACTTCTTGGTGCTGTTTTTCCCATCTTAAGTCCTGCAATTCACATCTCACCAATTCCTTATCGTACCTGAAGACTGAAGGATTAGTGGCTGCTTTTTTTCCTGTGCTGTTTTAATACTGCCCTGCCTAATTTAAAGAGGCTTTTGACACAGAATATGGAAGGAACTGTGTCATTGTTCAGCAGAACACGTTTTCATTACAGCTGCATCTGGCTGTGGTAGTTGACCTTTACTTGAATGTAAAAATTAATGCTTTGTCTAAACTAAAACATAGATGATTTCCCTACAAAGTACCAGTACAGGTCTTTGATAAATAGTCACAGCACTTGAACACAAAATGAGTTTGAACATCATGACAAGAGGAAAGCAAAATATTTGTTAATATATTTCAATAGTGCATAAGCATTTCATTTTAATTCTTGTTGGCTGTGGTGTGTGGATTCTTTAAAAAACACTAAGTCAGTAGTATTTGCAGACCTAATGATATCCATCAGGCACTTTTACAGACATTTTATTTATTTATTTTTATTACATTCCTGCCATGAGCCTATCTGCTAAATGTATCAACATAATACTGTAGCTGAAAGCTGCACAAGCAAGAAGGCTATTGACATGAAGAAAAATCTTCCCTGAATTTTCTTCATATATACATATATATGATAAATATTCATCACTTAATAGGTTCTTTTTGCTACCTGGATACTTATAGCTTTATATCACAAATATTCTGCTTTTCTGGTTTTTAATTATTTGATTTTTTTCGTTTCAAGCTTTAGTTTTTTCTAGGTTGGTTATTTTCTTACTGCTATTGTCACCAGTCATCACTGTGGTTATGTAATTTATTGTTTACGTACCTTCTAACAGGAACAGAGGTTATTATTTTTTACAGTGTGAAGTGAATGTTGCTTTGGTGTTTTCTGTTGTGGATAGAAAGCTCACGTTTTTTCTCTCTCACTCTTCCCCATGATCCTCCTATCATAACTCCAGGTTCAATAACTGGATGAGAGTCCCTAGCTGTGTACATCTTATCTTAATAATTTCCTATGTTGAGGCCATAAAAACTAATGGAAAAGTCTGTTTACCAGTAGAATAATTCTGACTGAACAGATCTCAGTTTGGATCCCAAGCAGCACACAGAAGTACTCTTCTCCCCTCACACCTTCATAATAGTAGCTCCCATTGCAATCACAGCAAGGATTTACAGTGATGATTTCTCTTGGACAGAAAAGAGCCACTGAACTGGCACTAGGAGGGTAAGATACACTCTGTAGTCCTCAATTCCAGTCACAGCATGGCAAACACTCAGCCTGTGCAAACCAAGTAATATTGATATCAGCATTAAAATAATCCGTTTAAGTCAGACACATAACTAAATAACAAGTAATCTCTTGCTGCTAAGCTTACTCAGAGTCACTCAGATTTATACCTAGTGATGAATAAAATATTGTGTATTAACCTCAAGTTATGCAAGCAGTACAAGCTTGTAGCTTCTCTACCACGCTTTGATCTCAGATTTTTTTGGTCTTGTCTAGGTCTGTCTCTGTCTACAAATCTCCTGGGGTCAGAGACTCTCCTGCTCAGTTATTGTGTGATGGATCACCCTGAGCCTTGAGTTACTAACAGCATTATCACATAGTTCAGGAAAAATATTCCCCTCCCAAGTTATTTTAAACTATTAGACCTGTGTACTTTCTCACTTGTGTTGGTCACCTAGAATAGTTTCCAAATCAGTCTAAGAAGACAATCATCTACTTAGTTTCAGCAGAACTTGAGGTCCTGCAGACTATCATTCATTACTGGTGATAGTGATTATTGTTACATTTTGACATTTTGGTGGTTGTTTTGGGGGCTGTTTTTGTTTTGTTGGTTTTATTTTTTAATTTAGTGATCACAGGAACAAAGTTATTTCATTCTTAATGAATGCTTGAAGAGTTTTGATGTTGCTTTTATTTGCTAGGCTTATGGCCCTTCTTAGGGGGCAGAATTTAACATAGGCAGAATTTTGTAGCTTGTACACTGCTATGCACTCTTTTGAAGCTAAAATAGAGTCTAATAATGCTCATATAGCTTGTTTAAAAATACATGGATTTGGGTATTTTAAAATACAGAATTGTTTCTAGCTGTTCTTTGATAAATGTGATGCCCCCAGTAGAACACAGATGATAACACAGAAGGTAAATTTTCTAATAGCAACAGGGTGCAGTAGAACAAGACTTGTGTACTGGTGCCCTAAGCCTGGTTTTACTGGATGTACTGGGCTCCTGTTTTAAGGTGAACAGGGCAGGCCTGAATGAAGGCAGCAGGGCATGCAACCCCACTGCTTAATTATCATATCAGAAATATGGGGGTAGCTGTATGGGGTGATTTAGCTGTGTGGGGTCCCATTAAGGTCAGCATCATGTGGCTGAATCCCCTTTATATAATTTCAAATACTTACCCTACAGTGAGCAAGGGGGTCTGATGATATGGTTGTACAGACTTGTGTTCACTCACTCATGTTGTCTAGTAGTGCAGTTCTCTGTTTTCTGTGCACAGTATTATTTTAAGTGGCTGGAATTACTATATTATTAGCAGAACAGTTGCACTGTCATAATTTTCATTATGAATTCTGCTTTCAAATTTCTGTAAAAATTTGCTTTGGGTGCAGGTTTGGTGCGTTGTACGAATTATGATCAAGTAATAATTTTCTTTGTTCGTCAGAAAAGTTGAGATGGGCATTTTCCTTAGGTGGATAAACATTCATCTTGCAGGTGGTGATCAAGACAGAGAGAGGGGTTTTGTATATCTTCTCACTTTTTCCAACTTAACTGCCACTTGGGCACAAATGTGAGCTAAGCCACTGCAAGGTAATTTCCAGAAAGATGAATGAACTGCAGGGGTCTCCACAGTATTTTGTACCCCAGTTCCTTTTTTGAACTCCTAGGGAAAGAGCTGTTACAGATTTAGCTAGCAAGATGTTTCTGTGCCCTTGAACATCTTTGCAGCAACATCAAAGAATCTTTTTGCACTCGCGGCAGCAATTTCTTCTCTGTTGAAAGAGGGGCCTGAATATATCCCACACCAAGCTAAAAAAGGAATAGAAAGGAAGAAAAAGAGAATAAGAATGTAAAGAGAAAGGGAGAAGGGAAGGCAGAAGGGAAAGGGGGACACTGTGAGCAAAAGAGAGCCAAAGAGCAAGAGCAAGGGAAAATGAGAAACTTTTCTAGTTTGAAGATCTCACTGCGGTGTACTGGAGGAGGCAAGGTCTAATCCAGTTAGCAGAGACCCTGTCACTTCTGGGTTCTTCATTTAGGAGGCAATTACAGAAAATGTCCCACTGGGTCAATCTGCCTCGTGCAACTCCATGGCCTTGCTGCCCTCCAGCCCTGCTCCCCTGGGTCACCCATGAGGGAAGAGCGAGGCACTCCTTGTACTGTGGCAGCAAATTGCAGGGACAAGGTGGGATGTAGCATCTGCTTTCCACTGTTACTTCTGAGGTAAGAGGGAACTACTTCCAAAGAGGTTAAAAAAAAAAAAAGGTTTCTGCTTCTGCCCCTTTTCTTGAGGGGAAGAGTTTCTTTAGCTTCCTATATGCAGATTAATGCAAGGGTGTAACTGCAGTCTGAGATGAACAAGTGGTCCTTTGGCACAGGAACAAGAAAATAGGGCTGAAGATCTGTTTAAGACTATAAGTTAAAGATACATTCCTTCATTCAGGCAGTTTCATTTTGAGATATATCTTATGGAACAAATGAGGACTGGACAGACTGCAAACCTTGAAACAAGGCTTTCAGAAAGGCCCATTTGTTTTACTTTAAAACGTTGGTTTGTGTGGCTTTTAAAGCAGACCAGTTTTCCCTATATTTCTAGAAGTCACACATTATTCAGTCTATTAAGCCACTGTAAGTATATGTATGAGCATGTTTTTGTCACAGCTTTTAATTTGTTTACTCATATTTATCAGAACTTTTCACCGCCTTAATGTCATTTCTGGGAGGATATTAAGACTAACTGCCTTGTAGCTGAATTTTCAGCTTCCATGCTGAGCAGAATCAGTTCTGCTTCAGACAGAGCTTTTCCACAGTGATTGGCAGGAATGGATGGCAAGGGAAGTTCCAACTGAGTGCTGTAGGAGCCATTAAAATGGCCGTGCTGATTATTATTTTGAATTAATAATAATGCAAAGATTTGTCTTTCATTGCTGCACTGATGGGTGGGGTTAGGGTAGCTATCACCCTATTGAAATCCTTTAGGGGTACAGCCCTGCATCTAGTGCTGAAAGATGTTTCCTTCCTCTGAGGGGCAGACGAGATAAGGGAGCTGAAAATACTTATGTGACTCATTCTCCAGTAGAAAAAATTAATGTTTTGTAAAGCTAAAAATTTCCCTGTAAGAAGTGGAAGCTTAGTGCCAGTTTCTGTAGCATGGAAAATTTAAGGAGATTTGCCTGTTTGGTTTTTCAAGACGGATGAGATAAACACTTTGAATCCCAAGCAGTGAGCTCTAGCTGGGAGGGGTTTCCCATATTTGCAGTAAGTAATGAGGATACAGTATCATGAGGGTACAAACCCCAACAAATTCAACTAGTACAGCATGAGATACACATTGTGGTTCTGAAGTGATGCAGTCATCAAAAGAGATCTCTGTTGCTTTCCAAGTGCTTTGGATTTAAATTTTAATCTTCCAAATCATTAATTTGGGTGTATGGTACTTAGAAGTGAGACTATGATGGACAAGACCCTATCACATTTAGATACACCCAAATAAAAAAAAAAAAAAAAAAAAAATTAAAAAAGGAAAGAAAGCTGTTTTACAGTGAAAGATCACTATCTCTAGAAGTTCTCAAGTCAAGGAAAACCATAAGCATCTTTTTCTTTTTTTTGCTTAGCTCAAGAAACAACTTTGTGGGCAGAGGTAGTACTTGAACAAAAGATGCAGTCAATAATACACTATTAACCTGCAGGAAAAGGGTCTGATCTATTGTCCCACCCTTTCTTAGATTAACCTAAGAAAAGCATACACCCAGAGTACCATTTGGTACTGAAGAAAACATCTGAGCTCTATAGCTATCTAGCACTGGGTCAGGAGTATTTTATACTTCTTTTTTCATGCAGAAAGCAAAGAAGTAAACACACAATAGATCTGGCAAATATAAAATCTAACCTTTCTGTGTCCACAGACGTTCTTAAAAATTGCAGTCAAATATTATTGCCCCCATCAGAGAGAGAACAGAGATACTGTTGGCTTAATGACCCATAACCATATACTTATTTCACAGAAATGTAGTTTCTAGCCCTCTGTTTGGCTGGAGAGATCTCATCTGAATAATGCCTGCACAACTGCTTCTGCATCTCCCCTCACTCTGGCTTTTCCATGTGAGCTTTTCCCACTGTTACTGGCTTCCTCCTGATGTGCCCACCCCACCATCGCTCCTCCGTGCTCCATCGCATCCATCATCGTGCCTGTCCACTTCTTTTGCAGATATTTAATTATGGAAGAGTAGTAGTATGCTAGAGCTGTATAATGGAACAGGAGGGCACTTAACCTGTTCCCACACACAGGAGAAAAAAAAAAAAAAGAAAAAAAAAAAAAGATTAAGTGATGTATTGAATAAAAAGGCACCAGGAAATTGTCAGAGCAGAGATGAGGTTAAAAAATCCTGAGAGGATAAAACAGAGGTTTATTGCCAGGATATGGCTGGGGAATTTTGACGGTGGTAGAAAGTCAGAGCCACATAAATATTCAATAAGCAATGCAGAGATGAAAGAAAGAATAATGTTTTCAGTAGCTACTTATAAGCTTGGCTCTTAGCAAGTTTTCAGTCCAAAATGCAGCACTCCCCAATAGGCAGAGTAGGATGCTGAGTAGTTGCTTGGATGCAGTTTGGGAAATATAAAAAATAAGGAGTGCTGGATGTTGCCATCCCTTTTACCTACGCCACAGCTCCCACTATTGTCTTTGTGTTAAGAAAACATGTTGTTTTTCTCCTAGAGAAACAGGCTCCCTTTGTAACACAAAGCTTGCAAAGATGTCCCTGTTATGAAAGGGAGAAGTTATTTTATGTTCTGTCTGGGGGAAAAAAAAAAAAAAAAAAAAGAGGTCTTTCCTGAGCTCTGACATTGTGACAGCTAGCTGTCTTGGAGCTAGCTAGTTTTAACCTTATTTCTTCCATTAATCGAGCAACAGCTACCCACAGGCTCATTTCACCTTTGGGTTGCACTTGTTAATAAGCTATTTATTTCAGTGACTTTTTGTCCTCCCTCTGCTTTCTCTCCCCTTTGCACTGCAGTTTGCTACTGTTGGCTTCTGAGCCAGAGAAAGTATCTGTGTCAAAAGATTAAATTGGTGGTCTCAGCTACTACTCTTGAGTTCCACTTTAGATGATGATGTAGGATTCCTTGGTGCATGAACTGAAATGAACCTGAAGCAGGGCAGACGTTGCCAGAAGACAAACAGGAAAGCACACATAACTGAGCAGAGTAGCAATGAGAGATGAAATAATAGCTGTAAGGCTGGAAACCTAATCAGCCTCCAAAACATGTTGAATTTTCAGTCATCAGTACATTACTGACAAGATATTTCAATGGGGGTTGCTAAGAGAAAGGTTTTTGGGACACTGTGAGTGTGCTGTAGCTGGCATAAGGAAGCCCTGCTAGAAGACATTTTGAAAGGAAACCGGGATTATTCTTCTTCCTCTGCTATCATCATTCCTTTATATATTTTGCTTTTTCCATTTTCTTTTCCATTATACTGTGCTCTTCCTCCTTACTTTACTTGCCAATCCTCATTATAGTCCAGTGTTTTGTCTTTATAATGAGCCCAGTAAGGCCCTTTTGCACATAAAATCATACTCAATACAAATTATTGTGAATTAGAGAATCAGCTACAGAGGTTTGTAAGTCATTTAGATTCCAGACTGCCAGGTGTCAACTACCCTTTTCTCTTAGTTATCCTGGTAGAGATGGGTGTTCTTAACAAAATTAATAATAGCTGAGATTACAGTCCTAAGAGCATGCAAGGATCTATTTCCACTCTGAATGTTCTCTTGTCTTTATCTGTATTGTCAGCACAATAACATAAGAATGCACAGAAACAGAAAAAAAATCAGCACAACAACAAGTAAGCCTCCAGACAGGAATGGTGTCCTTGTCCTGTTGTTGATCAGGAGTATTCTGCTGCCTGTGAGTGAAAGGAATGATTTGTGATTTGGACGCTGTCCCAGTGGATCAGCACTCGCATGGCAAATCCTGGCGCGTCATTTGGGGCGTTTAGGGGATCGTGGGCTTCCCCACTGCGCCAGGCTGGCCAGCGTTGCATGACAAATCATGAAACTCCAACTGTGAAAATTATGGGCTTAGTCAAACTGTCAATCCGGTGGTGAGAAACAACTGCTGGTAGAAGTAACCTTGGCAGATATTTGTTCCAAGTGTGGCAATATTTGCGATCTGCAATAGGTGAATTTCTGTGGCAAGATACTCGCTAAGCCTCTCCTGGTGGCACAGTATACTGCTCCTATCAGTGTCTGGAAAACGCCTGCACTCAGCACACCCTGTGTGTGATGTGATGCTCACATTTCTTGAGAATTCTTAACTTTTGAGTTCAAAAAACCCCCTTCAGTGTGTGTTAGAATGAACACTGTTATTATGCTGAACTGAATGTACCATTTTCATAATTGAAGCTCCACAAGAGTCCATGTTCTGTTTGAAATTCAACTTCAATTAACATATCATAGTTAATTTTCATGCTCTGTGAAGTTCTTAGTATTTTTCCTTCCTTACATCTAAATTTAATTTAAATATATTCCAGATTTGCCAGGATTTCATTTTTAATAAATACATATATTTTTAAGAATGTGGGAGTGCAATTGTTTGCAAATGCTTTTCTACTAATAGGAATATAGATGAAGAACCATGTTTCAAACAAAGAAAATGAAATGGAATAGCTACAGCATAACAATGTATCACCTAATGGAGTTCTCTTTTGGAGCTTCTAATGTGTGGAGTCTCCTTTAATATAGCAGTGAGAAACACCACGTTCAAGATTTTACATTCACTTCACTTAGCTAGCAAACTTTTTTTTTTTAACCAAATGTGGCTTTACTTTTTTTCAAGAAAATTTCACAAAGCTTTTAATCTTTTTTAATTTGATGGATTTGATGTAAGGCTGAACTGAAAAAGCACAGTTTAATCTTCTGCTTTATACTTTCTTGATTTCTCTTTTTAAATCTCTTTCTTTCATATCCATAACGCTAGAAGTAAGAAAGTGAAAGACAAAGCAATCAACTATGTATGCTTCAGCAATATAGTGGATGTTTTATACCTATTGAAAGCATTTTCACATCAGTCATGATTTTTTATGCCTACTTATGTTCCTGATGCATCCTTTTTCAGGTTACTATCTACATCAGTTGTACAGTTTTGTCCTTTCAGGCAGTGTTTACTGCATGTTCAGATTTTTATTTCTTTTTCTTTTCCTTTTGTTTCCTAATTCCAAGAGGTGTTTATACATTATAATTATTCTAGCAAATATATGGAAGTCTTTAACAGCAATCTGAAGAAATTAAAACTTCTTTTGTTCTGAACAGCAGAATGGCCAATGCAAAAGACGTCGTGATTGTAAGATTATTACACCTTGTAAGAAAGAATGTAACAGGGCCTCTCTAGCTACATGACTTTACTCAGCCAAGGTATGTCAGGGCTGCATGGAGACAGTAAAGAGAGATATCAACTTTGAAAGGCATAACTTTGGAATCAGACAAACTGCAGATTTCACTCATAAATTCTTTCAGAGTAAAGAAAAAGAGTGTATTAAATTGCATTATCATATGAAATTATTGCATTAATTTGTTATTACAATATGGCAGAAAGTGTCACATTATATAAACTGCTGGTGGATGACTAACATATACCAATTGACTTCAGATGATTGTTCAAGACCTGGAGGACAAGAAAAAGAATGCAGCTTGTCACAGCTGAGGAGTACGTGGGAATGGCTGGTACCACTGAGTTTTTCTGAAGCAATGTGAAAATTATACAAATATTTGGAGAGCAGGGAGCCTTACTACTCAGCATTCTGAAGATTTTTGCATTTTCTCACTATGGTTTCACTGATAAAGCCATGTACAAATATTATGGTTGTGAACAACCTTTTTAACACCATGGAAGCGTTGTTTGTGTAGGAAAAGCTCCTAGATTTTTTCAGGCCCTTCATAGGTAGAATGGGACAACTGGGACCATACCTAGTCCATGTGTAATCTGTAATTATTACCTCGAATCTTTAGTCCATCTGGCAGGTTTTATTTTTCATACAGTAGGCGGTTTTAATTATAAATGCATATGTAGAGAAAGGCCAAACAAAGGCTTACAAAATCTTTGTGACTACACTGTATTTCCTACTAAATGCAATTGTTTTGTTAGATTTTTTTTTTTCCCTAAGTATTCAAAACATTGTGATTATGGAAATATCCCTCGATCTTGCAATGTTTTAATTTCATAATGGGTTTTATAACCTTTTCGTTCTCAAAATAACAATTCCTGCAATGGAGTGAAAACAGGCACTAATCTACTAGAAATGAAACTGCCATCCACAGTATTTGTCATAGCAGAAAACATTCTTTGTTAGCACTGGAGCTATGAGGGAAAAGGGAAGATAACAAAGAGCTGAGCACAGGCAGAGAAGGTCCCAACATTCCCTCGGTTATTATTCTGCACAGAGCATGTTTATTTTAACACTGCTGTTGACCAGCATTCAGTAGGTCATGATTGTAAAGCACTTCGGTAACAGAAAATTAAAAGAGAACGGTCCCCAGATTGCACCAAAGTTTTGTTCTTGTGAGGATTCACCCAATGACAACTGGGATCTGGCAGTGCTGTGGGAGCTGGGGCAGGTTTGGTGTCTGAGTTGTGCACAGCCTCGGTGCTGGGAGTGTTTCTGCAGCACCTCAGCGATGACAGCTGCACAGGCAAATGTTTTAGGTAAGCTTGAGTCACTGGGACCTCTAATTCCTCTCCCACAACCATGTGAAGCATTTTCTGGCCTTGATTACTTTAACTCATTGGTCTCTGACGAGGAAACAGCAGAGATCATCCCCTTTAGATATGCCTGTGGTTGTCCAGCAGCGGGGACACCATTTGAATACACACATAAGTCCGGCTTTAGGGTTTATGTCACACTTGACTCTGGGACTGGTTTCAAGCTCTCTCATAAAGCCAAGCATCTCCTCCTGTAATTTTTCCAACAATGGGCCAGCGCTGGTGGCAGCAGGCAGCACTGAATAACACAGATGGTGGTGCATCCGACAGTGTGGATTATTCTACAATAAAAAATTGGTTGTCATTTTTATGCTTGCTATTATGAGGCCACCTGTATTCAGTCTGCTTCTGGGCAATAGGGAGTCATGGGAAGTATGAGTATGTTGTGCTGAGTGTTGCAAGTGCATGCGCTCTGTGTGTGTGTACAGAGAGCTAGGTACATGTAAATGGAGTGTGTGCAGAGACACATGTATAGAGGCATATGATGAAAAAGCATAGTGGTTTTTTCACATGGACAGCATCAAATTTTGACATTTGAAGAAGCATTTGATCACATTTATTGGTTCTTGGGAGAGTTTTAAACCAGGGCGTCATTTTCTGAGAAAAAGAATTCTTTCTCTATGCTGTTTGGGGTGGGGCACTTATTTAATAATTGTGTTTAAGAAAAAAAAGAATTGTTTGGTATCTCACAGGATAAGAGATATGCATAGCAGCTTGCAGCCATCAGCATGTTTGAATCCGTTTTCCATGCTAAGTAATTCTGGTAGATGTAACTGAACTAAGAAGCAGAAGTGCTATGCTCGGTATAATCAGGCCACTGACACTGATCCCCACCCTTATCCAGGTCTCTTCTCTGTGAGAGGTTCATGAGAACAGCATGCTGCTTTCTCTGATACTTTCTGTCAAGAAATATTTTGACCCTGTGGACTTCGATATTCTTTTTCATCACATTAGTCTGTTAAAAAGGACTGGACTCAGATGGGGTGTGTGTTGTGATACTAAGTGAACAGTCATGATTCCAAAAAATGTCCTTGTCTGGTCCTAAACTAATATTAAATAAATATTATTTTCTTAAAGGAAGGGAGTACACAAAAAGGTCAGCGAGGAACAATCCAGGAAGAAGAAACACTGTAATCAAAAATCCAGTCATTTGACCCAGCTGCTTCTGTGGATGGACTACATTTAAAAGGCAATGCAAGGTAGGACTTCCAATCCCTCTTCAAGAAAAAAATATCAAAAATAATGGGATTTTTGATCCTCAAAACCAAAGCTTTTCTGGAGGACAACCTTGATCGTTTGCATTTTACACAGGATCTGCAGGATAAGTCAGATGACAGGTTGGTCCTGCTACAGCTGTGACACACGAGAGTGATGGCCCCAGTGCAAAGATGTTGATCTATCTGAGGTTTGGAGACACTGGTTTGTCATTTTTATACTGGCAAACAGTTTTCATATCCTAAGCAGGGTAATAAGACAGTAGAGCTTTGTTTTTCAGACCTTTATCTGTTTTCCTGAAAAGAGAAGAACACCTCTGACTGCAGTCATATAAAAAAACCCTCTGAAAATCAAATTAAGGTAAAAAACATTGTAGTTTACAACCATTTCTGAAGATTATGAGGATTTCTCTATGTCATGGTTTCATTTTTAACCATTTATCTGCCTGAGTATAAGATGACAGCTACAAGATTCTCTTAATTCACGTGTTTCTGAAAATACAATAACAAGAAATTGATAGATAGAAACAAGAACATGAATTAAGATTCAGCACACAAGCCTTTACTTGTGTATTGAACTCGGGGAGGGTGATAGTCACCTGCAGGAATCAATTTGTTTATTTGTAGGAATTAATTGTTCTGTAGGACAACATAACTGCTTCTTTCACCTTGCACATCATGGGAATGGTATGTTGTCCTCTTCACCCCAGGTCCTCGAAGCCCCCAAAAGGAAATGCCTTTTAGACTTTAAAAAACCCTACCCTTAATATTTCAGTAAGTTGCAAAACTGTTTGAACTGCAGTGGCATTGGTGCAGATAACAAGCAACATGAGGGCTAAGCCTTCCACCTTAGGAATATTCATGAACACTGAACATCTATGGGGTCAGGGGATCATGGACAAGTTACTAAAATGTCTAATGACAGGCAGAATAATCAGAGGGCCCAGTCTATTCACTGTGGGGTTTATAAAACTCTTTTTACCAGCTTAGGCCATTAGCATGACTGTGTGAGATCTTCATTTGAAAGCCTTGTTAAAGGAACCAAATGTGATGGACGCTGATAAGCATTTGCAGGACTTTTTTCAATAGTGATTCTATGTCTAGCAGAACAGATTTGGGTAGATATTAAAAGTTCCCATAAGGCCTGGATCAGTCACTGTCAACAGCACTGGGAGTTCTTCTTTTACTCTTTTAAATGTGAAACTTTGATTTAGTTCCAAACCATTTGTCTAGGGTATGGTTTGATGTATTTAAAATCTGTTATAGTGTATGTGGGCATGACCAAACCTCAATAGAAAGCAAATTTTGGTTTGATGTAGAGTCTAAATGACTAGACAGAATGAGAGTTCGTTGCTTAGATTATGTAATCAGTAAAAGAAAATCCTCACACTATATTTAAAAACTTGTTACAACTGCATTTAGTAGTTCCTTTTCCCTGGACCCAGAATCACAGAATAGATTTCCAAAATAGGACTTTATGTTCTTATGCCTAAGGTGGACTCATTTCCCCAAAGCAAGTGTTATTTCCTTCCACTGAAATTATTTGATTTACATTCATAGTGACATATACCAGGACTACAATGGGATACAGCTTTGTGTGCACAGTGTTGTGTTCCAAAGGGCAAGCTCACCTTACCTGGAAATGAACATATTACCTTTGAACTGGCCTAAATGAGTCTGACTGTCAGTGCATTAGCTGTAGCAGCCCAGAGAGCAGAATGGGCTACCCTTCCTTTAGTTTCCCTGGTCTGTGCACTTAACTCCACATTTTATCTCTACCTGGACCCATATCCAAGCTGGTTAGCTTAAGAGTAAGTTGGAGATTGTGAAAAAATTCCTGCTGCATCTTTATCTATCAGGCAGTGTTTCTCTTTTTAACTATAAACTCCCTAAAAGTCGTCCATTAAAACAAAGTGTTAAGTGATCATTGTGTCTTCAGATGTGGGCCTGTGTCTCTTTTCTCACACCAGACTCAAACCCATTGGGATTGCTCAGTCAAAACTGAACACAGTTCATAATTTTGAAAGTCATAAATGCTGCAGAGCTGCTTGGAAATACGAGGCTGGGTGGAGAAGAGAAACTCTGTAATATCCTTGATTGAAAAAAAAATACTACAGCATGAGCTCATACCTACCAGACACCAGAGAATCCACACAGGAGATGTTCATTTAAGCAGTTCCACTCACAGAGAAAAGCTTGGCACTGGAGTTTATATCATCCTAGACGTGAAAGTCAATAAAACTTAATCCAAGGAAACCAAGCCTCATTAGTTCTACTTTTTTTTCTTTTTTTTTTTTTCCTTTACAGAACAGCAATCTTTGGTCAGGTTTTCTTGCAACATTATTCTGTGAAAAGAGTAGTTAATAATGTATGAGATGGTAAAATAATAATTGAAGCAACATTAGTAGCACAATTTCAATAAGTTAAAAATTTTATGGTGTTTTTTTTTTAAAATGTTTTTTGGGATGTGTTTGATATAACCCTGTGTCACAAGGCTGTATCTAGCTTATGTTTAAATTTAAAGCTTTAATCCTGTCTGTGTTTAGCTTTAAAACATCATGGACTAAATCTCCAAATCTTCTTATCTTCAAAATTATGTCAGCAGCTATGGCAAAGTGACATCTGTTTGGAAGCTGTAACAAGGATCCTGCTTTACTTGACACTCAGCTCAGTCCTGTTAGAGAGCGATGTGTGCCTCACCCCCCACAAATGCAGCAAGTCCTGGCCTGAATGTATGTGATTCAGCTGGCAACCACACTTAGTAACTGCTTAATAATTAGTATCTGCTGCTTCTATTCCAGTGAAAAATTTCAGCATTTTGTACATTTACATGGGTCAGAGGAATGCGAGACCTTTTTCCAGAAGCAGGGTGGGGCAACATTTTTTTTCTTTTATCGTTTCCAGAACTTGAAGTTTGGAGAACTGCACGGCCAAACTGCTTGCTGTCTCTCCCTGCTATTCATTGTGTGCATTTAGTCTGTCAGAAACGCTCTGCTGCTGCAGTTAATGCTGAGCAGAGATTGATTGTGGGCTGTTGTTCCACAAGACACGGCTGAGGCAAATTAATAGCTCGTTGCTACTGAAAGGGAGCGGGGGTCTCATTCCCACCTTTCCTATTCCCACCAGTAATCATGGCCCTGGGCTCTTGCTCCTTAACTTGTCTTGGGAATTAACCTCGTGGTTTCTTCAGGCCCCCACCCCACATCTATCTTTCTGAAGGGGCTACAGGATGGTGAGCAATGCCCACAAAAACCTGGATGGGTCTCTGGGGAAGAGGAAGAGCAGGAGCAGGATGGGCCCTTCCCCTCATGGGAGGGATGTGCTGTTGATGAGCTAAACTGTCCCCAGAGCTGTCTACTCTTTGCTAATGGCACATCTGGCCAACAGTCCCTCCGAATCAGGGGGTGGGATGTTTTTTTGCTTTGTGAAGAGCCTGGCTGCTCCCCGGTGTGTAATCCAATACTCCAAGCAGCACAACAGCCCCGGCGGTTCAGCTCCCCAGCCAGCACTGACTTCCTACAGGTACAGCTTCCCGCTCCAGCTTTCTGCAGCCCAACACAGTGATATGAACTAGTGATGGCAAAAAGGATGGTGAGGTTACACAGACATGTGTCCCACCACATAAACCAGTAAGGTTCTTGCAGCCTCTGAAGCGCCACGTGTTGCTCCAGAGATATCTGTGTTCCTCCATGGATTCCAGCAGTGCTATTTTTCTGGTCTCTCTAAGCCCCTAGGCCAGGCAGTTGTCAGCCTGTTGTGTCTGATGGAATGGCAGGAACATCACCTGTGGTCTTCCCTATTATCTCCCACTGTGGAAAGGGATATTTGCTTTTTCCAAGTGTGCCTGTGAGCCTGGGCCTCTGGTGCTAATTCCCAGGTGCTACTGCTGTCCATGACCTTAGTGCTACTGTTTGTCTTTTTTTGAGAATGAAATGGAAGTTGCCTCACCTCCAAATCGCAGTGAGAGTTTGGTCTTGTACATCTGGAAGTCCCTGGTGCTTCTGACATAAGTGCAGACATTCTTATTTTATGATTTCTGTCAAGCCAGATGTTATCAGCTTGCAACCTATGTTACACCAGTCCCAAACTGTAATCTAGCACTGCTAAATATGGAGAAGAGTCTGGCTTTAGAGTGGTTTTCCACGTTTCATATTTAGATTTTCAGCAGCTTATGTGAAAACATGTAATTTTCTAAAAATTACATAGTCATACCCACTATTTCAGGGATAGCGGGTAGCAAAAATAACTGTTGAACTGAAGCATTGTCTAGTAAGTCTGTCTGAAGGAAATGAGTCTAAGTAGTCTAGAACAAGGACATACCTTCTTACAACTAATAGAAAAATGTCAACCACGACCTGTTAATTTTCTGCTAACAAAAGAGCTCCATTCACAATTCAGTTTTTGCGGTAAAAAATATCTCTTGTACTTTTGAGATGAACACAGAACTCTGTAATCTTCTTTTTATTGTTTTCTTTTGTTTCAGTCCCTAATAGACTTCAGATTTTCTTTTAGACACCCTAATTTCCAATGCATTACAATCATCCAACTTACTCTCTTCAGGAGAATTCCTTTCATATTCCAAGGTCTCATGCTTTGTGCTCCCTAGGCTATTCCTGACACTGGAGGTGTCAGGAGAAAAATCAGTTTCAGTTATCTGCCCTTGGCTATTTATCATTATATGTAATAAACCAGTTTTTTATATATGTATATATTTTATTTTATTAAACTCCCTCTATTTTCCTGGCTATGGAGGGCACTGAGACTCACCTTTGCTTTCTGCTTCTTGAAGCTTCAAGAACAAGGAGGACTTGACCACTGACTTTAGCACCAAGTTCTTCACATCTCCTTAACAATTTGTTGAGATATTTTCTGCGCCTTTTTGATTGTTTCTCCAGTGGCTTTATTGCACCTTGCAAATTGTAGTGGACCAAGGACTGTCATGTTCTTAACCCCCAAAGGTATGTTTTTCCTTTGAGATTATTCTGAGTTTTATCCTTTCTCATTCCTATTCAAGAATGTCATGCATAATCTGCTTTAATGGTCATGAACTCTGCCCTTGGTACATTTTAAAAATTCCTTTGTTGAAAAAATTAATGCAGCTCTTTCTTCTCACTAAGGGGTATTGCCTTGGCATGTTCCTTTTGCAGCAGCTGTGCAACCTTTTGCAGACCCCAGCCTTGCACAGCATAGGAGATTCTTTTCATCAGATGTCTCATCTTGGAGCATTTTGGTTGACTTCTCTGATCTCTGAGTTCTCTCTATCAGCTGTTCCTGGTTGATTCGGTCAGAATAACTTCCTGCTTGGTCAAGTTGGGCCTTTTCTTTGGATGAAATTGTAGCTCCAGATTCAGTATGCTTCCCCAGGCCCTCCTGATTTTTTTCCCAGTTCTACAATGACTTTTCAGATATTCAAGTGTTTTTAAAGAGAACACAACATGGGGAAAAAAGTCAAAACAATTTACTTTGCCTTTGCTTTATACTGAGTAAGTTGTTTTGTTGTTTTTTTGTTTTTTTTTTTTTTTTTAATAAGTGATTTCATGCTTAGTCTCTTTTGCCTGCATTAACCAGAAGAATTTTAAGAAAATTCAAGTATGCTGGGAAAGTCATAGCAGTTACCAGAAATAATATCACTCATTCCTCAGATAAAAGAAAGTGCAACTTGAACAAAATCCTGCTAACAGCAAGGCTGTACAGACTTTTATGAGTTAAGGAGCTTTTCAGACAGATAAAGAATAAGACACTGGAGGGATAAAGCATGGCAAATTGCTAGAAAAGATATTTTTGTAGCCAGTTGCTCAGGAGTCATTGGAGTGGATACTGTCAATCATTACATAGTTGAGAGCAGCAGGTAAATGATTTTTTCAAGAAAATATCACCACAGAGAGAAAGTCTTTGCTGCCCTGCAATAAAGAGCGAGTCACCCAATCTTCCAAAGTATTATGGCATCATTTTGCAAGCTTTATAATTACCCTTTGTTATAAAGGGGGGAAATTGCATTGAAATGGTTTCTATATGTAAGTACAAAGTTTGATATTATGGTTTACAGATGCCTGAATGCTTTCTTTGTGTATAACATACACTCACTCTTGCTTCCAAAATATATCAGTCTGTGATTTCGAAATAGAGTGCTAATCTAGGTATTGTTATGCAACTAATCAAAAGGCATAATGAAGTTTTAATAACTGAGTTTTGGTGTTCTGTAGTTGCAGCAGTATTTTTTACTCATTTTTGTGTATGTTAGTAAGCAAAACAGATAGCTGGTCTTTCCTTCTGGATGTGGACTTAAGCACATGCATGTGGACTGGATGCAAAACAGAAGCTCAGGAGGAAAAGCCCTGCCTAAATTAAAGATATAAAGGAAGGTTTTCACACAAATAGTTGTTTTTATTGAGAGTGCTCTATTACAGTGAATGGCCTATTAATTCTGAAGGCCATTTGGGTTAGAATTCTTAAACTGAATTAGGTTTTCATTCATGGCCTCATTTTGTGTCTTTTCATCAACTTCTTTGTCTGATGGCTATTTTAAAATACGTTTTTAAGAATAGGATGGGTGGCAACAAAAGAATGTGTTTACTTTATTCATCACTGTGGCCTGATTCCACCATCCTTACCCTCACTGAGGCATGCATTAGATTTCAAGTGTCCTATTCATCCCAGTGAAACTAATTGCAGAGCAAAACAGACCAAATGTGAATGAGGATTCAAAGAATCCCGTTTGCAGTAATTATTGAAGCAAATGAATAAATTTTGTTTTGGTGACTTCTCCTCTTAGTGCATAATGGCTGGATATGAGTCCTATGGGGAATCACTGGGCTCTTGAATAAGAGGAGTGACCAGAAAAGATGTGACTTGGCAAAAAAACATGAGCTGATCAGAGAGGATGAGACCTTATGATACTGTTCAGTAGCAGGAAATGTTTGCATAGTCAAAATGTTTAAATACTATTTATTTTGTTTTTCATAAAGGTATATATGGAAAAACTGGGTAAATATGAAGTTTTGCTCTGGAAATTCTTAAGGAGGTTAGCTTTCTGCCCAGTAAATTTTTAGTCAGAGACAGATAACATCCTTTATTGGAACTGATAGTACAGTTATCAGAGGAGATAAACCTTCTTCCACACATTTCAGGTTCAAAATAGAAACAGAAAATTTCAAATATATTTTAATTCGCTGAATCTCAGTTAGACCAGGAGACAAACAGAAGTGGGTCTGTTGGAAGTAGAAGGTATGTCAATGCTGGGGAAGGGTGATAAGCTGGAGGAACAGAAGAGAATTTTTCATATCCTCTAGAACTTGAAGAAATTGCGAGAGTGCAAGTGAGCATGAGACCAAGAGAGTTTTTAAACTAATAATTGTAAGGGCTGTGAAATTTGCAATAGACTTACAAAAGTTTTAGTCCTCAAGGTCGTGCCTGCAAATGTTTTACCCTTTTCTCTTGAGGCCAGGGCTGGGAGATCACTGTCAGAGTGGTTGCTTTGTGAGAACTACTCTCATTTGAGTCACTTGGGCTTTCTGTACTTTATTAATCTCCCAGGAGTTCATTTTAGTGTGTTACTGTCTTGGTGAAGACTTCTGGTGCCTTGGGAAATGCAGCTGTCAGACCTCAGGATCCTGATAGCTCTGTTTGGGGGATATTTATTATGATTATTTTCAAGGTGTGTCAGCAAGTTTGCCAAAATTTATGGTCTGGAATTATTCAGCACATGTCAGATTGTGACATCCTCCTCCTGTACATAAACATGGTCAGACCCATGAAGAGCTTACAGTCTAAACAGCTGACACAGGCAAAAGACTTCACTGGTATAACTCAGTTTTCTTCTTCTCCCTTGAGTAAAATATGCCCTGTGCAGTGCAAGATTTGGCACAGAAATAAAAGCAGGCTCTGAGCTAGGCAGCAGGCTGGTGTGGCCTGCCTTCTGTGCCCTGCAGATGCAGAACAGCCACTCTGTAACGTAGCAATTACTCGAGGGTGGCACTACATGACGTGGCTGTGCTGCCTCCAGAACCTCAGCTGAAGTGTCTTTAGTCACATGGGGTGTCCCTGAGCCATCTCCCTGGGCTTAATTTACCGCTGTTGAACTCACCCTGCACCTCCTGCAAGGGAGCTCTTTGTCTTGGTAGCACTGACGGCCACTTTTCAATTAAATCCTTGAGCAAAGCGCTCTTCTAACGAGAAGTAATCAGCCCAGGAGAAAGTCACATCCACATCTGATGTAAAATGGATTATCTCCATCTGGTTTGGACTCTCCCCTGGTATTTTGTGTCTGACTTCTATTATCTGTGTCTGATTTAGAGGATAAACACCCCAGGGCAGTGTTTGCACAGTACCACATGCCATGACAGCACTCAATAAATTTTAGGAGAAGGTGGTCACACAGGGCTGTTCCCAGCTTCACATCCCTGATCCCACTATCCATAGATCCCAAGCAGTGCAGAGGAGCTGTGTTTTCTACACTTGATCAGATTTCTCTTAGAACTAGGATTTTTCTGCTAAGGGGCATTAAAACATATTCATTCATAATTTAAGGAGGAGAGTTTTTTGCTAGTTATTCATGCTTTAATAATTCAAATCTTTTCCAGACATTAATTCACCTAGGACAGTTGTAGACACCCAAACAATTAAAAAAACCAAACCCTAAGCAATTCCCTTGTCCTACCTCAAAATGAAATGACTTCAAAATTACTTTTTCACTTCCTCTTGATCTCTTTTTTACCCCCTTCACTTCCCATATCCCTTTCCTTTCATTACACCTTTTTCTGTGCTCCTTCCCCCCCAAACCCATGCTTCTCATGCAGTTTTTCCTCTTCTTCAGCCACAAATATCCACAATCATCTCCTTCAACACTTGAAAGTGCTTAGGCATGACTGCAACACAAAAGAAGCCCTTAATTGGGTAGGTTATATTCTTAATTTTAGCTTATTCTAGGTCTCTCGCAGAAGTCTGGTGTTTACAATTTCTGCATTTTTATTGTTCTTCCTCAGGCACTAATGAAATACAAAGTACTGTTGGTTTGAAAGGCAGCGATTACATTTAAGGGACAGGATACACAAGGTCATCAAAGATTCTGTCCCATATAGTTATTTTAACCTATTTTCCAGCTGACCCCTTGGGTTTTACTGTATACTGTGTTGTTTATTTCCATTTCCCTAACAGGCATGAAACAAATACAGCAGGAAAAACTGATTTTTCTCTCAACCTTTTTCCCCTCTTAAGAGCAAACAACAACAACAAAACATCTATCTGTATGGATATGTTAAACGTTTGCAAATTATTAGGCATGGCATCTAATGGGTGTGCTTCTCATCTTAAACAGAGATTCCTTTAAATCCCTTGTTAAAATCTCAGCATTACTGAAACATTCTCTGGGTTTCAGAGGGAGTCAGATTGAATGCTTTTCTACTTACTCTGCAGTTCCCATTAATGTTAACAGGCATATTTCTTTTTGCTTCCGTTCGAGTCGACTTGATACACATGCGGGATCCTTTGATAACCTCTTAAAAAGACACCCTTCTGCTTTACATGCACTTTAGAGCTTTAATGAGCTCACGGTGCTTCTTTGTGTCTCTGTGGCCAAAATGTTATCTAATACTTCTTGTAAATAATACAAGATAGCTTTTTACTCTGTGAGCGACCTCTGTAGCATGTGCTAACTGTCTATTTGAATATATTTGCCCACAGGGTGTTTTGCCGGAGTCAGGGGAAAGCATTTAGGAAGCAAAGCAGAATGGCCATTCCCTTGCTTTTCCACAGCCCAGAAACAACTGTATCTATTCAGCTACCGGGCAAGACAAAACCTGGGAGAAGGAAAGGTGAAGGAAGGAGGAGCCAGTGCTCTTATCTGTGCTTTCCAGTTCATCGGCCCAAAGCCGTGTAGGAGCAAGTCATTTCTCCTGGGGAGCCTCTGAGCAATCCCTATTGTGACAAAGGTTTTTTTACACCTGCTTCAAAGGCCACTGCAAACACACAACAGTTTATTGTGATGTGTCTGCATGTTTATTTTTTCCTACATCTGTTTACAGATTCAATGTTTGAAACTCCGAGTCCTCAGCTCACATCTTAGGCAAACCAGGATTTTTGGGTAAATTTTCTGTAAAAAGCGTGAAATCGGAGCTTTGGATTCCTTTTCGTAGCTCTGTTGTAGATGCGTAGGAAGTGTTAAACAACTGTTGAAATACAGCCTTATGTGCAGAGCTGTCTGATCTGAAGGTATTCAAAGGAGTGGGCTGCAAGGCTTTTAAGTTCCAGCACTCACGTGCACAAAACACACTTCGGAACAGCTTTCCCTGTGAACACTGGGGACTTCTGCCATCTGTGGATGGCTTGAACAGGATGGATTTAGCAGTGGGACATGAGATGGCCTCATCTGTTCACCCTCTGGCCCTGGCTCTCACAAGAGTGGCGCCCCAGGAGCGCTTGGAGACCAGCCCTTGCGCCCTTGGCTTTGGCCATCAGGCAGCAGCTCTGCAAGAGAGACAAAGTAATGGAAAGTAATGGATAAAAGCCTCCCTTCCCTCCCTGAAGGCCTGCAAGCATGTTCCTGTGGTGGGATCCAGGTGGGACAGGGTGCTCATCCTCCCTCTGCGCTCCCGAGCCTTCTGCTCCCAGACCCCACCCTTGGCTGATGGTGACGGTGGTAGAGCTGCAGGATCTGCTGAGTAAATATGAGTACTCTGCTCTGTACAGTGGCACTGGTGGCTGCTTTACTACTGTCAGCAATGGAACAGATTGCTTTTGTAAATTAAAGAAACCAGGAGAAGCATAATTCAGATCTGGGGGCTAACGGAGGAGACTAGAAAGGGTGATACCTGCTGTGCATCCCTTCGCGTGCTTGTCACGGAAAGAGCACTAAACACACGCATGTGGCTTTGGATTCCTGCAGTTCTCAAGCTTTGTTTGATGTCAGTGGGAAGTGTGAAAATCTAAAGTAACTGATCATCTGCATGTGTAACATCTGAAAGCAGAGGAGCGAGCTTCTCTTCAGCTCTCCAAATATAGATTCTGTTCTGTTCCTTCTCACCACAGCTGGCCAGATAATTTGCACTTATCTTTTTTTCCACTTTCTGTGCTTCTGGTAGTGTCTCTAAAAGACTTGAACCAACTGAATACCGAGGTTATTAACTCACAGCATCACTCAAATCTTTCTCCCTCTCTAACCTGTATAAAGCTAGTGTGACTATTATTTAGGACAGAATAAGGTTATTAAAACTGTGTTCACTTTTTCTGATCCTTATAGCAATCCCATGTTAAATAAGTTCAACAGTAAAACTATGTTTTAGTAGTTGGTAAATTCTGGTGTTTGGGTTTTTTGTAGACACTTGCATATTGAGGCACTATATTATAATGAATATTAATTTTGGTTGCATTGCTCTTCCCCGTCAATGACAAGAAGAGATTAACTAAAACAATATTTTATTTCCTACTTTAATGGTGAGTACATAGTATTAATTATATTATTAAGCCAACTAGAAACTCTTGTACAAAGCTATTTCAGGCCATTAGTTGCCCCGTTGTAATTGATGGATTACTGCATTACCATTTAATTTGGTATTGTTTTCAAGGCATTACATTTGGTTTCATTCAAGTTAATTGTATAGCCAAATAAGGAAAGAACTTTCTTCATGAGCATGAGTGATGCAAGCACGGATTCTTCCTGATTTCAGATGTAATGGGATGTGATCCATATAGCAATTCTGTACAAGGCCCTCCAGTTAGCAATACCTTGTAATTTATGGCAACGAGAAATGAGGGAATGGACCAGAAGATTGCATGGCATTTGGATTCAACATTGTGATAGTCTTCTCTGCAAATGGAAATTAACATCAATTATTCAAATCTAGTTATGCTTTCAGCCCTCTTAATTGCAAAGTGTTTTCCATTCAGTGATCAAGCCCAATTCCCTAAACATAATAGCAATTATAACTGTGCATCCAGAGGAAAATATACTCTCTTTGGCCCAATTTTCAGCTCTGATATGACCTCCTTATGCTGCTTTTTTCACAGAGGGGTTGTTAAGCTAGAGCAACCATTCTCTTTGCAAAGAACACATCCCAGGGCTGTTGAGGAGTATGGGCTATATAATCTTCTTTACTGACCCAGCATAAAACCAGAGAAAACATATTTGATGGGATTCAGCTGCCCATATATAAGTATGTAGACTATTTTAGACAGAAACCCTTAGTACCTCAGACACATTCACAAGGGTAGAGAATGTCCTGTAGGACTGGGGAAGATGCATGGCAGCTGGAGGCAAGGCTGGAGGTAATACCCTAGGGTATCTAAAATAGCACAGTGGTTACTTGCCTGAATTACCCCGGTTTTGCCTGGCAACTGGAACAGCTCTTCTGGGCTATGAAAGCCTAAATGTAAATTTTATTACTCTTGGAGCTGAAAATTACTTCATGCACTGGATTGGATAAGGGCATAATGAAGCTTTTTTTCTCCTTAGTACAATTCCTGTTTTTTGTTAAAGAACTTCAGGCCACTCTTAGCCATCTTCTAGGGTGTTTGTTTTGGTTGGTTGATTGGTTGGTTGGTTGTTTTTTTGTTGTTGTGGGGGTTTTGTTTGTTTGTAAATTTGTTTGGGTTTTCTTATGGCAGAAGTGATGACTCTGTTGCATTGTCTCAGTGTTTAGTCCATAACTGTTTTAGGATTTGAAAGTACTGCACCCTTTACTGCAAATAAACAATAATGCACACTGTGTGCCTTGAACTACAGTCAGATCTTTACTGAACAGACAACAAACAACAAGGCTTAACATAAAGTCCCATCCCCTTGGTTAACCACAATAACAACTTGGTCTAAATGGGCCATGTCACCTCCCAGACACCTTTCCTGATTATTTTTCTGTATAGAAAATAGAGAAATAGAGAATAGAAAAGGCAGGCAGCAGCTGGTAATACCTTTGGCATCGAGAAAGTGTCCTGTCCTGATACTTAGGGACAAATTAGGTCTCTCATTCCTTTGCTTTTAGTAGGCAGTTGCATGAGACATCAAAAATCAATGACATGTCTACTGACAGGGAAGAAAACATTAACCCTTTTGAACCAAAGATTTAGTTGAAATTGGTGTCCAAAAAAAAAAAAAAGGAGAAAAAGTCTCAGTTTTCTGAATTCCTTAGGATTCAAGTCTAAGTTTCATTGTTCTTGCTTACAGTTGATTATTTCTTTCATGTATATAATCTAGAGCTCTCTACATTTTACCACTTGTGTTTTTGAGAAACAGATTGTTTTCTTGCTGCCTTTTCCATTTCCTGTTTTGATGTTTTGGATTCATCTGACAACAAAACCAAAAAAATTCCCTGAGTCATGACTGATTAGATTCCAGCCAGTACTGGTTGGCCTGCATTTGGGCAGTGACTCCTGCTTCAGCTCTCTCTGGCAGAAAAAATTGGTTTGTATACTTATTGTGAACAGAGGTGTGTTGCTTTTCCAAACATCTTCAACTAAACTATAATTTGCTAGTAAAACAGTGCAGAGATAAGTAGTCAATGCCAGGGATGGGCTTCAACCAAAAGGGTTGAAATTCCTTATTTTGAAATTCTGGGGCTGTGTGTGCTTAGACAGGAGATTTTATTAGCTACAGTCTACCCTGCTAAAAGAGACAGACCACTTCCTAGTGGTATTAGATGTTGGAACAAGGACCTGGTCTTACCTCCAAAAACAATCTGCAAAGATTGGGAAAACTTCCATGATTGGTGGCACTTTCTTCTTGCCTTCAAAAATGGTCCTTCACTTCCAGAGGATTAGCCCGAGATCTACGAAACACCTCCTGCAATGTAAGCTTCATACCGAAGGATCAGGGAGGATTTCATTTGTGCCCAGAGGATTTATGTTTTGTTTCTCTACAGAGGCATGATTTTCAAGCTTTGAAAGAACCGGAAATGCTGCTTGACAGAAGGAAGCCTGAATCCCATGCCAGTGCTTGTGCAGAGTCCACTCCTTTTATGAAAGACTGCTGTTCATACAGGCTGAAAGCTTTGTTTTGTTTTACTCTACAGATACATAGGATGGGCTATCCTGCTTATTATAATTGGAGTCTAGAGGTAATGATAGACATAGTGAGCTTATAGTTTAGTTTATCTCTTCTTGCAACTTACCACAGGGTGTGTATATATTTCTGGGGGAGCATATTGCTGGTGTCTGACACTGTTCTACAAGAAATGAGATGCATTAACTGCAGTTGTCAGGCTGTTGTCCCCAAACCCATTCAGAACAGTATGATCTACTCATTTTAATAGATGCCTTTTTTTTTTACTCATTATTACTTTAGAATGAATGTCTCATTCAAGGAAAAAAGAAAAAAAAGGGAAAACTGCAACACAGAGAAATTACTCTAGTGGTGGTAGCACTCGGAAACATTTGCCATGGGCATTGATTAGAGTAGTTGTCATATATTTATGTCATGATATAATGGCATACTGTGGGCTATTCTTGTATGCATTCTCATTCGAACCTCATTTGTCACTTGTCTGTGTAAATTCAACATCTTCCTCATCTGGGGGAGTTTATATATCTCCTTGCAGTTGACTGTAAACAAATTGCAAGTGCTGCTTGGCAGGTGACAGATAGATCCAGTTGGTTAGGTGAGGCTGTTGCTGTCTCAGTGCACTATGAAAAATTTACACATTTGAGAAATTCCATACGCTGCTGCTTTCTAGCGTACTATTTGGGATATGACAGCAGATGTTAGATTTAAAAAGGAGAAGAATGAGATTCTGTGGGAGACTGAACTAGTTCGTTTCATTCTTATGAAAAAAAAAAAAAAGAAAAAAAAAAAGCCCAGACACTTTGCTGGCTTGCTGCTGTAATTGGTTGCTTTGTGCACAGAGTGTGTGAAGTGAGCCCATATGTGGGGACTGAGTTGCTACACTTTGCTGAGGCTGAGGTTGGTTTTGGATTTGCAGCATGTGACAGCCTCTGAGCCTTACATGGCAGCTGAGCAAAGGCCTCTACTGGGTACAGCTGGATCAGGGTGCTCAGATCCCCCCCAGCCTCAGCCTGCCTGTGAACACATTCTGCCACAGAGCTCACTGCAGCCCCGAGGCCTCAGCGTATCTCTGCCTTGGATGATGGAAAACTTTAATAACATGTACAAAATTAATTTGGACCTTCTCCTAACACAGGTCTTTGAAGTCAGTGGGAAGCACTGAGGGCTTTTGGCATGGCATCTCTTTTTTTCTGTGTATTCAGCCACTATACCTACTGACTTCGGTTGATGTGAGTCACTGTTGGTTCCATAAGTAGCTCTTCTAATATGTAAAAGCCGTATGTATTTGTTACTTCTTCTTGAGCAGCCCCTCACCTCTCAGTCGTGATGAAAGGTGCTATACAAATAGAATAAATTGGTAGTGCAACTCTTTGTGCCTTGCTGAGATAAGGCTCCAGCCATATGGCTTAGTGCTGGGCACCAAGAAAGCAGCTGAGAGCTGGTGGGTTTGGGGGAGTTCGCTTGTTTGTTTGCTTCGCTTTGATTAAGGCACTTCTTTTAATTATTTCTTTTTTTTTTTTTTTTTTTTTTTTCTTCTGACCACTGAGAGATGAGACCTTGTGGTTCTGTATGTAATTGTGCTAGCTTTTATTCAGGAGAAATCATATGGTGGTCTATAAGAGTGTTGGAAAGGCTTCTGGGCTTGTCAGGGGCAGCCACAGTCCCCCTTGTGTTATCTAATGACATTCACAGGTTTGCTGAATTCCCTTTTCACTCAGGCTCCTTGTGCTGCCTATTTACTCCTACTAGAAATGTGCTTTAAAACTTCTCTCCTCTGGAAATCTCCTAATTTTCTGTGCAAGCTTATTCCTGGCCTTGTTTTCCTCCTCTTTGTTCGTGTGCCAAAGAGGACGCTGTCTTTTAATGTAAATAGTTTTTCTTTTGAATGTTTATCTCTGTCTTCCCATAACACAAACAGACACACACACATTTGCAAAATATACATATCTACTTACATGAACAGTAATTTTTTTCTCTGAGCAGAACAAAGGAACCTCTATTACTCCTCACATTAATCTAGACAATGTTCTTCTTTCTATTCCACTCTGAAGCTGTCTCCTTGAATGCCCATGACTGGAACTATACAAAGTATCCACATAATATTCTACATAAATTGCTGTCAAAACCTTATACAATAGAGTTAATGTTGCATCTCCCTATGGAAATATTTGGTTTACATTGTTATACAATCACATTAGCTTTCTCAAAAAATAAGAAATGCACCGATGGTTCATGTTCATCCTACTCATACATTTAATCAATTCATCTAGTTTATGTAGCAAATATACATTATATTCTTCTCAGTCATTTAGAAACCCTGATTGGGCATACTAAGTTATAAACCAAGGTAGATGGAGTAACAGAAAAATATGTAATCCAGTACACAGCATATGGAGCTGGAGACTGGCCCCAGCAATTTTTTTCCCCAAAGGCAAAGCATGTAGGAAATGTATCTTCCAGCTGCTTTTTGAAAATGGAAATCGTAACTCAGGTTAACAGGTTAACCATTTTGAATACTGTTGTGTAGTTGACATGAACCAACCTAATTCTTACTTCATTAGTTGAAAAAAGAGTTAATAACTTCATTGTACATAATTCTGAAATATCAAGCAGGTCAAAACAAAGGGCATTTTCATTAGTGATCACTCTGTGTCATCATTTCAGTGCAATATTCAAGAATAGTTGTGCTACAGATGAAAAAGTATTAGAGATTTACTTATAAATGATGTTATTATATCAGAATCCATCTATTCTTAATAATATAATTTGTTCAATTCAATAATGTAATTGTAATTTTTTAAAGGAAAAATTTACATCTTGAATTTATTTTCTTACCAAATAGTATTCATAAACATGACAGTGTACATCTCATTGGTGCAAGTCACACCAATCTCCGTTTTCATTTTGTCCCCTTTGCTTATATTAAATCTGTTAAAGTAAGGTTTCATTATGATTTGGAATTATCATAAATACGCTTTGAACAGATCCTTTAAAACCTTCCATATCATTCTAGCGATCCATTCTTAGCATGAAAAAACACACATAGACAAAGAAACCTGTAATATCCCAAGTCCTTTGTTTTAATTCTCTGCTTGTAAGTTCGAAACCTCTGCAAATCAGCAATGTTTAATGTGCTGACCACTTCTTTCGGTGAGAAAGTGCATATCTGTGTGCATATATCTGGATAAATAAGGGTAGTTACCCAAAGGACTGGCTACAGATACATTATTTATTATGAGTTACTGATGATCTTATAGCTCATGAGTGACAGAGCAAAACAGAATGACGACTTGGTATGAAAGCTCATCAATAACTTGAAGTAATAAATAATGTATTTGTCGTCTGCCAATTGAATACATTTTTTATGCATTATTAGTATTTTTTCAATGTGTTTAATAATTATTTTGGAATGAGATGGGGAATTTTATCTTCCACATTCAAGGAAGTATTTAAAAAAATCTCATTTTATTCTGTGGCACATGCTTGTTTTTGTTTAAATTATAAGGAAATGTACTAGAGATGTGCAACTAGTCTCCATGAATAATTTATTTGAATTTAACCTCCTTTTCTACTGCTGGAATATTCAAACAATAGGCCACAACTTATTCTGATTCATATGTTATTAAAATTTTATTTGACAGATGTCTTTTTGAATTTTTATTTTATGTCTCGACAGCGATTATTTGAAAACGGAGCTATGCACTATAATTCTGCTGAAATAAATGGGACTCTTTTTATCTGATCCTTGATTAGGTGCACTTTGCCTCATGAATCCCACGGTACTTTGTGCCCTGGATGGATGAGAATACAAGTAATTCTTATGTGAGCATTTTATATACCAGGCATAAAGGCTGGTTTCTGCCAAGTCTCAAACACGTAATTTTGAAGTTGCCTTGAAAGAATATATTGGTCAATTGTGAAAAGCTACTGCAGATAGATACAGAATGAAATAACTTTCTCTAAAATGTCAAATGTTTTTTCCTTTCAGGTTTTTAACTTGGTTTACCACTAAGGCTTCATATTTTATGTTATTTTCCCTACTCTGGATGGTGTGGTCTGTCTTTTCTTGTTTCTCCCTTGTCTGGTCCTGAGAATATGATCTTCCAGTATCATCTTCTTTCACAGTGGAGTGAAGGTGAAACTAAATGTTACAGGTAAGTTACAAAAACCAGTGCTACAGTACTTCATCTATTCTTGTTCCTCATGTGTTTTCTGTGAAGACAGATCATTACATTAACGTGTAAGATTAATGTATAGTCCACAAATCCCTGTTGGACAGAAAAGTCCAGATGCCTTCCACCTAATTCCAGACACTTAACTGAGAATTTTACATGAGCCTCAAGAGGTAAGCCTCACTCTCAAAGTGTTCATTTCATGTTAATCACCAGTTTTGGTTCCCTTTTCAAACAGTACAGAGAGAGACAGGAACCACACAGGGATAACTGGGATCACAAAAAGTCTGGGTTGTTCTTTAGATCAGCTTGCTCACTCTCAACCAGGAGGACAAATCCAGGATTTATCTAACTGAAATGTAGAGGGCACCAGTGAAATAGGCACTTCTGGTCAAAGATGGATTTTATCCTAAAGTAGCACAATGGTGACTAGCTGAAGGGGAAATTTCTGCATTGCTGGTATCTGAATTTAGGTTAAATGAATCAATGCAGTGAGGTAATTTATATCACAGACTTTTTTTAATGCAGCGAGGTAGGTGAGTTTGGATAGTAGCAGTAAGGACCTAGTTCTGCCTGGAGAAGGCAGATTCATGTTGCCTCACCGGGGCAGCTCTGCTATTTACCCCACTTCTGCTTGTTAAGGTTTTAATTAGGCGTTGCAGGTCTGAAGTCCAGGCCAAATTTCTGATTTGATTTTAATTCAAACTCAGCATAGTAGTCCCATGCTGACTCCCTCATCCAGGGTGTGTCCTCTCGGTATATGATGATTCCCAGACCATCTTGATAACCCCCTGCTGCACTGGGGCAGTTGTTCACAATTAATATTGTTCACAATACAAATGATCTCATAAAATTAATTTGGACACATGCCCCTTTTTCACAAACTCCCACAAATGATTTGAGAAGATGCATTTTTGGGAATGTTGGTAACAGGCAGCCTAATAATTTCATTTTATTTTCTGGCAGAACAGGGTTCGTGAAATCTCAGAGGCAGACTCCCAGCTCTAGCATAATTTGCCATCTCTCCCTTGGATTGCCACTGTTTTATTGCAGCTCAAGAATCTGGCCCATGACTCTTGTTCCACTCTGACTTTTGTGATTCCTGTGTGCCCCATATATCCCTGTTTTATTAAACCATACTGAGGAGGAGGGGTAGCTTTCCTTTGTGCTACTCCAGAAATACAAAGCAACTTAATTGGCCAGAGCAGGCAGGTTTACAGCTGCTTTATGTTGACAAAAAGGCACAAAGGAGCCAGAAATGAGGTCTGTACCTGATAGTGGCAAGATGTATAAAGGAGCGTGTGAATCATAAATACATTTAGATTTGACAATAAGTCTTCTCGTGGCCCTTTCGTAGAGCTAGATGCTCTTATTCGCTGGAAGAAAAAAAAAAATTCTTTGGGGAAGAGTTCTGATCTGAATTGACATTAGAGCTCTGCTCTCTGTTTTGTGATGCAGGGTGTTCCCACTCCATCACAAAGAGGGCTGAGAAGTCAGGGAGTCTGCAGTAAAACCCAGGTCAGTGTATTTTTGAGTTGTAACATGATGGTCACTCCCCACAGTAGTTGATGCAGCTGTTCTGCATGTTCTGAAGAGCCTAAAACACTTAGGGCAGACACTAAGGGCTCCTACCAGAGGCCCTGCTGTCTTTAAGGACCTTCTCCTTGAAGGAAGCCCTTGTAATTAGGTTTTGCTCCAGTTCTGAGACACTGCATTTCAGAATACTGAAAATAAGTATTCGGAGAGTCTGATGTGCATATGCCCCTTCTACATTTCCTTTATTCGTAGCACCTCTGAAACCCAAGCAATAATAATAATAATAAAAAAATGTTAGCAGCAAATAAACTAGTTGCATTATGGGAAGAACTTTCTGATCAGTCATAATTCATTTTTCATGACACTATTTATCTGATATTCCCTCCCTCCACTCCCCTCGCCTAACCCTCAAAGGAAAAAGGGTGAAGGAGGGAGGATGGGAGGGAGTTCACAAGCAAATGAATCTCTGTGTCTTGAAAAGACTGCAGTTACCGAGGTTACAAATCACATTAGTCCCCAAACAACAAGGAGGATGCATATGCCATCAGCAGCAGTGGGGTTAATAAAAGCCTGTTCTTCTGTATCTACCTTATCTTATAGATCTCTGTGCTTTTTCAAAATTTCTGTAATGAGCATGTTGTGCCTGTCAGGGGTTGGTTTTCTCAGTGAAACCTTCACAGTCACTTTCATCCCCAAAGTCTCAAACTTCTTGTCAAAACCTATAATTACCTCCCAGAGTCAAACCTGTCATTAATCATCTCAGAAAGACTTTTGCTAAGCCTTATCACTAAGAGTGCTGGAAATGAGTAGGGACCTCCTGTATCTGCCACTTCTTTGGACTCTGTTGTCCTGTTCTGTGAAAACAGAGAATTAACTAAAATAAGCTTTGCTGAAATAACAAGGCTTTCAAACCATAACACTGTACAACAGGAAGGTAATCCAGATGTCCTTCTTCCTCTTTTACTCCTTCCTTTTTTTCATCAAAGGTAGACAGGTGCCTTCCATCCTTTGCAATAATACAGCTATAACAATTAGAGGGGGCATAATGTGAGAAATATTTTTCCCAGTGTCTATATTTTACAGAAAAGACTCAGTCAAAAGGCTACAAAGAGGATTCTTTTTCCTGTTCAATTATAAAAAAATCAAGGTAACTGCTGTGAGGCAGCCTGAATATTAACATCAGAATACATGCAGTTATTTTAATGAATAAAAAAGCAGAGCAATACCCCCTTGCCTCTATCCCTAACCCCAATGTATACACTGAATTAAAATTACTATGAAAATGAGAGTTTCAAAGACAGTAATATTTTGGTATTGTAAGTTTTCATCTACTCGGTGTGGATAATTTTCCAGCGCAGGTAAAAGAACAATGTGAACCATTAATGCCATTCTCAGGGCATCTGCAGACTGAGAGCTCCATAGTCATGTCTAAACTACAATCATGATGTGAACAAAGGCCAATGATAAAAAAGAAAAAGGAGTCTTGATGACCCTCCCTTACCGCCTAGCATTTGTTTTTAGCACCTGGCAAATGTAGTTGATTTAACTAGAGTGGATTAAAGGCAAAGTTAAGTCTTTTATTTATTTCTGTCTGCTATTTTTTCCCTTTTGCCTTTTTTTTTTTTTTTTTCCAGAGTTCATTGTAAAGACGTCAAATTGGTTTTGGTGCTCACTGTGAAGAAATTTGTGTTCTAAGAAGCAATTTATGAATGCATTTATGATTCTTCTCTTTACAAATGCTGGTCTGGCAGCCTCACAGTTGAGGGCAGCTTGAAGTCTCAGATATGCCTTGTGTAGCTGGACAGCAGGCTCAGGACAAAATGCTGTAGGCAAGACCTAGTTCCTCAAGAACCACAATTTTAAATCCTTCCCCAGGTTTTCTGTACTCCACTTTAAGCCATTACAGAGGAATGCAAAGGTAATCCATTTATTCATCCCACCCTGCCTGGGATTTCCCAAGTAGGGGGTTCCCACTGCTGAAATTCTTCCAGTGTATCTCTAAGCTGTTCTTATCCCATTGAACACACGGGAATTTTAAAGTTTTAAAATAGAAGGTGGTGCCATCAGTTTGGAACATCTGGACCTTGATGTAAATGATCCGATAGTTCCCTGAAATTCACAACTCATTTGAAGTTTTCTTTCCAAATCTATCGCTATCTCTGGATTCTAAGACACTGATTAGAAAAATTGTATAAAAAACTTCACTGTCCAAGTGGCTGAAGATTTTGTAGCCATTTGTAGGTAACTCAGAGGAAAGGGATGAATGCAGTGAAGGAAGAAAAGAACAGGATTATGCCATGAACCAAGATGGACACTGTGGAAGTTCTGCCAGAATGGAGTTCACTTATTTGCATTTGGATAATCCTTTAAGTGAGAACCAGAAGACTTACTGGAAAATGATTACTCAGCACAGGCCAAATGCTAGTGAAAACAATGAGAAGGTTGATTAGTGAGTTGAAAGAAATCCAGAGTCACAGGGTTACAGAACATTCTGAGTTAGAAGGGACCCACAAGTATCACAGAGTCCAACCCTTCAGTGAATGGCCTGTATGGGGATTGAAAAAGAAGGATGGACCTGGTACCGCCTATTGTGATCTCTAAATGAATAACACATGGCAAATACAGAAATACTTTAGAAATTCATGTGTGGAATTGTACCTGTTTAGAATAGCACATGGGAAATATGCCACCAGAGATATTTTAAAAATTCATGTGTGGAATTGTAGCTGCAAACATGGAAGGGAGTGTAAATATTTTTCTCTACTTTGCTGATTGCAGGTGAAGGAAAAGAAATAAAAAACATTAATTTAGGGAAGAATCAAGAATATGGTCTGGAGTCACAGAGTACATAATTCCAAGTATTTTGAATGACCTCTGAAATTTTCCACAATTTGTGTTGAATCCTGCAAAAAGCCCCTTGATTTTCTGCAGGCTCTTCATCTTACCTATACAGGTAACTCTCCTGCAATTCCAGCTGTCTTTGTGCTCTTCTACTGCCTGAGACAGCTCTCAGTTACTGCCTTACTTCAGTGACTGGGATATTTTTTTTTTCCATACCCCAACTCCTTTACTCGTGCATTGCACCCTGAGAGCTGCACCCCCATTCTTCAGTGACTCTGGGATCTAAAATCTAATTAAACTGTCTTCTGATCTCTGTTTCTCTGTCTATCTGATCTATCAACACCCATTTTCCACTTGAAAGAGTAAACAGATATCCATTTCTACCAACAGCAAGGAAGAATCATGAGTCTGTGACTACAAACCCTATAATTCGACTCAGAAAGTCAGAGAGACTTCAGTATGGCTATCAAATTAAATTATGAAGCAGTTATTCAGATTCTTTTCTGCTGTGTATATGCATCTTGCCAATGTTTTTCTGTGCACTTATATTATGCTTTTATAATTTTATACTTTATATATAATTTTGCAAGTTAAATACATTTACAAATAGTTTTGCAAAGAAATATCTTATAATATGAAGAATACAGAATCTGCCAAAGGGTTAAGTAAATTAAAGCAGGAGGTAAATGAACTTGTTAGGCAGAACGTTGATTTGTGAAAAGAAATATTGTGGCTGACATAGAAATCTGTTAGAGCCATGAAATGGTGAGTTGATTCTAGGATGCTGCAGAGAGAGCTTACATCTCTAGGGTAGTTAAAATAAAATAACACAGAATCAGCAAATGTTTTTATACACTGGAGATTTCTATAACAAGGCAGGATGTTTGATCCTGGCAGAGTTTTAATTACTCAGATGTTGATTTGGATGCCACTCAATACAAAAATGAAGAGGAGGAACACATTTTGAGAGGTATTTCAGGATTGCTTTCTTCCATGGATTATTGAAGCATTCAGATGGTTAGAGGCTATTTTGGACCAAGTCCTAGGAAATATACCAAAGATGATTAATAGGACTGAAGCAAAGAAACACCCATTCATCACAATATCGTTAGTTCAAAATATTCTTGGGGGCTGGTGGAAGCAAAGTGAACGTTCTAGACCACAGGATAGTTGACTTTGAAAAAAACATGAAATGCCCCAACAGATTTTGGTTGTTATTTTATTGGTCAAGATTTTATCATGCAGAGGGAGTCTAGTGGAGATTCTAGGAAGTGTTTTAGAAACAGCTGGTGATGCAATTAAAATCCATCCTGGTTCAGTCTAGAGAGAAAAAAGGCAACAGATGCAAGTTTGTTTAAGTGGCAATGTAAAAATAATTATAAACAGAAGACTTCTTTAAAAATATATACCAAAAAAAAAATTGAAAGGTGGATTGGGAAATCTCTAATGTAAGCATAAGTAAGTCAAGAACATAATTAGCAGTACCGAATGTTCAATTTTAAAGGGTATTTCAACTAACAAAGGATTCTGCTGTTGTATTTACAATCAATGAAAAATAAAGTGGGAAAATGATCTACTTAAAATGGAGATTGGGGAGCCAAAAAAGGAAAACCACAACAGATTTTGAGAAGAGACAGGAGATGACAAGCTGCTCAGGGTAAGGATTACATTTCCTAATTAAACCAATTATCAACACTTAACATTGCATTGAATGAATTCTCCAGTTTTTTACAAACCTTTCCACACCAGCAGCAACTTTTACAGCCACAGTAATGCCAGCCATTGGGCAGGCTCCCACCTAACTGAAATTGTTTGCAGGAAGGGGATCTAGTGTTCCTGTAGGAAATAGAAACATGTTGAATAGTTTGGGATATGTGAGGAGATGAGAACCTGGTCACACTCACTAGGGAAGAGAGAAGATTCATATTTGTGTGCCTGGGCTGCAAGCAGGCTGCTTTCCATCCTTCCTTCCATTCTTCCATTCTCTCTTCTGTGCTCCTACCACTGGCTGACTTGTACAGCCCAAGAGAAAAAAAAAAAATCAGACCCTGGCTTGTAAAACACATGTATTACTTCAAATTATAAATTTTTCCAGCAGCTTCAGAAAGAACACGTATCTTCTTGAAGTTGAGAACAAGTTTGTATTCTTAAATGATTCAGGGCCATGGTCTTCATGATGTAGACCTGATCATAAAGGAAAATTTCTAGTATCCTGAGGAAAGAGAATTACTAGAATGCAAATAATTCATAGCTATGAGAGTTCAAGAAGATGAAGAAAGAAATAGATGAAGTCTTTGGGAAATTACTTTCCAAGTTCCTTGATGAGAGAACTAGAAACTTGCAAACATAATGTCATTAGTCTGAGATAGGTCTTTGACATCAATTATGGAAAAATATTAGCAAAAATGTGTAGGGTCATTGATGGAGCATGCTGTGGTACTTAATTTCTTTAGAGACAAGTTACACAAATTTATGAGAGTTTGATATTGCTTTATTCAATTGTCATTTTCCCCCCATTTTTTTATTATGTAGTCTTTTCTGCATTCAGTATAAAATGAATTGACATAATTTTATTTTTTAATGTATACCATTTTCACCTTGACAGTGATTAAGTCCATGAAGGAATCATCTCGGTGAAGAAGGCAAAGATATTCTTATCCTTTTCCTTTGAAGACTGAGCCTGTTTCCACCATTTCATGAGGTGATGCTTCTAGATGTGTGTTTCGGGCTTGCCCCTTCCTGAGTTCTATCTATGGCAGAAAGGTGAGATATCACCTTACTCTATATGGTCCTTTATAGCTACTAACATGGGGCTTGAAGGGTTCAAGATAACAACAGATTAGCTTGGAATGTTCCAGATAGGATTTATAACTGTTATTGCCATGCAGCTGTTAATGGGTGGCTCCTGTGCTTGCTGTGGGGCTCACTTGCCTGACTGTGAGTCCAGTGCTCATCAGTGCTGCTCTTTGCTTTCTGTGCTTGCTGCAGGGCTGTGCTGATCACCTCACTCTGCTGTGCCTGGGAATGCTTTGATAACAGCACTGGGGATGCACCTGGGCCAGAGAACGGCCAGGGCACCGCTGCTGTTCCAGTCCTGGACAGGCTGGAAACTCCGGTGTGACACTGAGTTGAAGGGACTGTGACCTGTGGATGAGTCCACATGGGAGCAGAGATCCACCTGCAGCCCACAGGAGACCCCACAGCTGGGCAGGTGGATGCCCAAAGGAGTCTGTGACCCCATGGGAAGCCTGTGCTGGAGCAGGCTCCTGGCAGGATCCACGGAGAGAGATGAGCATTTGCTGGATCAGGTTTGCTGGCAGGACTTGTGACCCCATGGGGACCCACATGGGAGCAGTCTGTTCCAGAGGGACTGCACTGTGTGGAAAAGACACACTCTGGAGAACTTTGTGAAGAACTGCAGCCTATGGGAGGGACACACAATTCATGCAGAACTGTATCCCATGGGAGTGACTCTATGCTGGAGTAGGGGTGAGTGTGAGATTCCCCTGCAAGGTGGGGTGAAGACCATGAGTCCCTGCAGCCCATGGGGACTCATGGTGATGACTGTAATTACTGTAACAGAAACCCCTTGTTGCAGCCAGGCTGGGAACAGGGACAGGAGTTCATTTCAATATATAAAACCTGTTCCAAAAGGACCAGGAGTGGATATTGTAATGGGTATACCTTTAAATTGTTATAATTCATGATTTTAGCTGCATGTGATAGGAATCGCTGCACCAGGAACCATCTGCACCAGTGGAGAAAAGTCTTGCAAGAAGCAGTTGCAGTGCAGCAGTGACCTGACCTGAGCTGGCTTTGGTACCCAATAACCCCACACAACGCACCACCTCCCCTGGGGGGGTCCTGAGTCACCACAACAGATGGGGCCCTAAGTAATGGATAAATGAGCTCAGTGGGCATTTTATGGACATTTTGTAGGTGTGTTCCACAGAGTAAGGGAATGACATCTGTGTATGATATCAAAGCATGGGAAGGGTGGTCGTGGTTAATGGAGTTGTTCTGAATAGTGTGAGACCCTGAGCATGATGCAGCTGATATGGAGGGAGTAAAGGGTGGATAATGTGATGGTTCTTGCTGGGCGGGACTGATTTTCGTCACAGTGGTTAGTGTGGGGCTGTGATTTGGGTTTGTGCTGAAAACAGTGTTAGCAGTGCAGTTTTTGTTATTGTTGAGCAGTTCTTGCACAGCATCAAGGCCCTTTCTGCTTCTCACACCACCCCACCAGAGTGTGGGCTGGGGGTGCACAAGAAACTGGGAGGGGGCACAGTCAGGACAGCTGACCCCAGCTGACCCCAACCCCATCCATTTGGTGTAATGCTTAGCATCTCAGGCTGGAGGAAAGGGGGGATGTTCAGAGTTATAGAGTTTGTCTTCCCAAGTCACCATTATGTGTGATGGAGCCCAGCTTTCCTGGAGTTGGACAAACACCTGCCTGCCCATGGGAAATGGTGAGTTAATTCCTTGTTTTGCTTTGCTTGTGTGCACTGCTTTTTGTTTCCCTATTAAAGTGTCTTTATCTCAACCCATGAGGTTTCTCACTTTTATTCTTTCAGTTCTCACCCAGGTATCGGTGTGAGCAAGAGGCTGTGTGGTGCTCAGCTCCTGGCTGCATTTAAATGATGACATTGCCCCTGCTGTGTGGCTCTGCATGGCTTATAGCTCAGCTCCTCATGTCAGGTGCTGCTGAAACACATTGCTTCTGGCTTTACCATATTACACATCACTTTTGAAAGGGGGACTGAAGCTATCAGTCCATTATTTTTCATCAAAGGTGGTGATTTCACGGTTTTCACATTGCTCAAATTGTTTCTAGAAAATATCAGGCAAAGGGTTGCTACTGAAGGACCATAATTCTGGATTAAAACCAGCCCAAGGGAAGTGTCCAAAAATACATCAAAATAATTCAGATTTTTGAGACAGATTTTTCCTTGTAGTCAACTTTATGATGCATTTCTCTTTTTCAGTTCTTTTCTTTCCTTCTCTTCAGAAATTTTCCTAAAAGCCTGCTGATGCAGTTTACACTGGACTTGGGTGAGGAGATTTCTCTGTCCACAAGACAGCAGGATGGTACTGAGGTTTCAGAAGACTTTTTACTTCACCAGCACTCTCACAAAGTTGTAAGTACTGATTGTGTTGCTGATCAACAGGTGTAGAGTGTTCTTGGTCAAGGACTGCTACAGGTGCAATAGTCACCTCAGAGCAGGTGCTTGTTGCAGGGTTATTTTTTCAGGTAGAAGGCAGATTGGTCTATACATACTCACCAAGGTGTCTGGAAAAATCACACTTGTAGACTATAAGCAAGTTATTTGTTACCCATATAAATATCTTACTCCTTATTTGTTCTACCTGATACTGCGTTCCATTCCTCTTACATTGTGGCTCTTCTGAATGCAGCCTCAGGTTTTGTGCTTGAGGAAGCAATACAGTTCAGGAATCCAAATGACATATTGAGGTAATTCTGGAAATCCAGGGAGATGAATGAGTCAGTGATTTCACTTGCAAGAGTGATTTTTTTAGCATTGGAGTCTTGCTTTGCCACTGACTGCACTGAGCAGTAGCTTACCTATGGAGCTCATTGTTTCACTTGCTTTTCTCGTTCCATGTTCTGAGCTTTCTCCAGCTGCTTGCACACACTGACTCATGCTTTCTGCAGTATATGGCTCACTGAGGATAGAAAAATCCTTTAATGATGATAAATAACTGCCTTACAAAAGCTTCATGACCCAGTTAGACATTGTACCTCACCCTGTCACATTACATCTAGTGCCGGTCGAGTCTCTGACTAAAATCCTTAAATAGTTGTGTTTTAGACATGAATGTGAATTATTGACTGACACACACTGAACCGAAAGGATTTGTGACACTAACCAAAAAACCAAGTAAAGAATATTGCTGAGAGATGTGAAAATGTTTCAAATATTTGACCAGTTGTATTCCCATGCAGTTGTCTCCAGCTTGAACCCCACCTAGTAACTATCATCTCTGGGCATTGTTAATATGGGCTACCTCTTCTTCCCTGTGACTGATGAACACTGGCCAGCTGCAAGACTGGTCATTCTAGCACAGTTTGCTACTGGGAACACATCTGTAAACAAAGAAAATTTTAAAGCATGGTTGACAACAGGATCGTAAGATATCATGTTACTGGTCAAACAGATGAAAATATAATCTCTTTAGTTAGAACACAAAAAATAATATTTTTAATTAGAAACATTTTTGCCTCTTCAGAAAATCGCATAATGGTGAATATGACCTTGATATCCCCCTTTGCCCCCAGTTTCTAAAGCTGCCAGGAGTAGGCTGAAGGGCTTGCTTGTGTGTGAGAGGAAATGGACGACAAATAGCAACAGCTATGGGAAATTGAAGACAAAAGTGACAAAAAAGGGGTTTTATTGTCTAATGGTCTTTGAATTTCTGACTGCATGTAAAGGCACTGGAAAAGATAAGCAAGCTATGGAAGCATCTCCGTCGGGAAACGGGAATTGAAATGCTATTGTTTGAAATGCAAGCTACCGGCCAGGCTCCAGTTTGCTCACCCTCCTCGGTTTCAGTGACCTTTTCTAACAAAGAGTAGTGCCTTGCTGAAGGTACAGAGCACGGCATCAAGGATAATTCAAAATGATGGGAAGAAGATGTTCTTTACGGTATGTAATAAATAACAGGACCAGGCCTGGGTGGCTATATTGTGGGTAGCTTTATTTATGATCTAGTAGAAGTCCCTGACATGTATGTTTGTGGTGTGCTTTTTAGGAGGAAGCAATTTTCTAACTGAATGGAAATTATTCTTACCAGGAAAGACTGAAGAAAAATGTAAAGGAAGCTTCCTTTTTTTTTTAATTCTTTGTTAGATAAAGCATCTTATAGCTGAATATTGATTGCTAAGCTCCAAAAAGAGATTCATGGGTTTTAAGCTCCTGACCAAGGAAAGTTGTTAAACACATCGTTTAAGTTGTAGCATGTGAATTGCATTTTGAATTCAGCAGGTTTACCTGAAGTTGTATATTTATTTAAGTGCATGGCTGGACTGGCATCAAAGTTCTGTGGGGAAGGATTTGTAACTTTCTGTTCTTGCTTTTACAGAAAAGCAAATAGTAAGAAGCAGTAATAATTACTGTGCCATTTCACAGTCATTATCAAAACAAAACTTTGTGTAGCTTGTTGACTGCTTTGGTTAAAAAGCATCTTTTTGATATTTTAGATTATATACATTTGTCTCGTTCTTTCCAGCTTCTGAAGCAAGGTGAATAAAACATTTCCTTGCAGTTTCTTTTAGTTTTAACAAGAATGTCACATGTAGCAATTACTTCACAGAACAACTAAAAGAGAAGATATCGAGCAGTAAAAATTAGCAATGGCGAAGATAAAAAAAGACATTTAAAAATAACTGGTAGCTTTTACCTCAAAATTTAAGATTTGATAGGATTGGGCTTTTCCCCCCACTGTAAATGGCATTACCTCACATATCATATTTCAAGGATGCAGAGCTGTGTGTCGTCATGAAACACACAACAAAATTTGCTGTCCAACACTCACAATTAAAAAAAAAAACAAACCCCAAACAAACAAACAAAAAACAAACAAAAACCAACCAAACAAAAAACCACCCAAACAGAACCCAAATAAAAAACAAACCACCAAAAATTTATTAAGTAAAAGACTTTCTGATTTTTGTCTCAGATATCTAACACAGAAAAGGTGTTCACATAACATATGATATGTTGGCAGTGTTTCACATGTCCAGAACTGATTAGCCACGCAGTGCCTGCTCCATATAATTGATCTGATGCAGACAGACTAACCTACAAGAAGTTTACTCCAGGACCCCCTAATCACATTTATTGCTCATATGCATGCAGTCTGCATCACTTCTGAACTGCACTCACAGTGGGACTTCTGCATTCCAGAGTCAGTTCACACATGTATGACTGCTTGCCTAGGATTTTGTGTGAGCTACCATCTTTTAAGGAACTTAATAGAAAATTGGTTAGGCAAAGGGGTTTATTGAATGGTAAAACCTACAAGTTAACTCCCAGTGTTTTCACAGTAAACCCATTACATCTATGTCCCTCAATTACTTGCCAACAGCTCCATGCTTATTTTGTTTCCCTGTGGAATGGCTTAGTGTAAAAAGCAGCAATATATTTCACAATAACTAATTATTGCCAATTAATAAAACAATTGGCAATTAGATCAAACATGGAAATAATTTTGTATCGATGATCCTTCATACGTGTGGTGCAAGCAGGGATTCCATCTTATGTGCCTCCATGGGTGAGATAGGCAATTACAGCAGCAGACATTTTTTGGGAAGGGAAATTTTATGTGATTGGGTGAAATTTGGAGTATGTACTCATCTAAATATAACACAAAGAATGGCACTCCACATAGCCTGCAAATGGAAGAGAAGCAAATTTTTGTCAGGATTGTGCACCTGGAAAAATTATGGAGGTTAGAACTGTGAGATAAAATTGTGAGCTGCTGACAGCCTTAAAAATTGCCTAATTGAGAATGGGACTGTGAGGCACATCTAACTGTTGCTAGGACCTTGAAAGGACCGGCACTCAATCTTCTAATTCCATATTATGGAGTGAACCTGCCGTGTTTGTGACCTTGCAAAATCAGTTTGAGCCTAGCTGGCTTTTAAAGCCTTAAATCAAGATCCTGCCAGAATGAGATGATTCTTGTAAGAATGATAACCCGCAGATAAGGCAAAACGAAATCTAGTTGGCTCTTGAAATGACTTGGACAAACTCTGGCAATGGAAATGTCAATCACATGGCCTTCTGCCAAGGTTAAATCTCAGCTTCCCCGTGATTCAACTGTCTGGGCACCTTGGCAATTGTTTCCAACAGAAATACCATAGAAAAGCAAGACATTTCTGTTAACAGCTGGTGCGAGGTGACTTGAAATAGGCTTTTTAGCTTTGCTTGGGAAGTAAGTGTTAGAAAAAGGGGAAAAGTGATTGTTTTGGACAGCAACTGGTCTCCAGACATATGGACCCAAAATGCTTTTCTGCTTGCTTATATATTTGAAATGTAGAGAGCCAAGTCAGAGGGTTGTATCTCATGGGTAAAGCTGTGGGGTAGACAAACATTTTAAAGTGAACCTTAAAGTTCATTCAGTATTCCAGGTAAATTGTCTTCTTCAAATTCTTACCATAAATTCCAATCATCACCTTTTGCTGGCTGGTGTTTTGTTCCTTAATTCCTCATTGCTTATAAATTAGATGCCAATTTTTAAAATGTGAAAACATGAGAACTTCTGCTGATTTACATGGAGAGTACAGTAATAGATTATCACTGCTGCTCACCCCAAGTTTATTCTGTATCCTAATATTTCTAGAGCAATGACATCTGTCACTTCCAAGTGTCAATCAATGACATGTTTTCTTCCTTGTGTTCCTGGCCATTGCTGGAAAGCTATAACTAGAAGCACCTTTCTCTTAAATTAAATGAAATTGCAGCTCAGAAAAAGTTTTTGGCTGGACTCCAAACTTAATTTTATTGAAAGAGAATTGTCTTTCATTACAAGTAAAAGCAGAGAGGTACATAGGACTCATTTCCACTCCACGGCACCTAGTTTCAAATCACTTATTTATCTTTATGGGATAAGAAGGGTGGATAAAAGAAGTAAGCAATATGTTTATTGGGAAGTTTTAAATTCGTGCTCCAGAGGTGGATTTACGACTAGATACGTTTCCATACTTAGTGGGGAATAAATTTCCCACGGTGAGGAAAATTGTCAACATAGGTGGTCCAGGTTTCTGTTATCTTCCCTTGCAGCTCTTTACAGAATTGGTTACATGTACTACAATATCCTGTAATTTCTAGGTGCAGAGAGGTTCATTAGTTCCTAACAAGGGTTTTTGCTTTGGCCAGCCAGGCTCCTCTCACCATTACAAATCCAGGTTCTCCACCATACCCCACTGACCTGTCTCTTCCCTGCCACTTCTACTGCTTCTCTACCACACACCTTTTAATCTTTACAAAACTCACACAAATGGAGTGCTTGAATTATTTGAGCCTGTCTTGGGTAACGACTGGCCAGCATGGATCTTTATTGTTCCCTTCCACACCTCAACCAGGCAACACCTGCCTAGAAATGTGCTTCTCTCCCATTCCCTTCCTCCCCTGTAATTTCATGCTGATGCCCAGTAGAATGTATTTCCCAGGGAATGCTTTTAAACCTTTTGCTTCTCTGCTTTCACTTCTTTGCTAAATCTGTTCTAAGCAGGTCAAATCCAATAGATAGATGATGTTATAGGAGGAACTCTGCTGGAGTTTTCTGAGAGGCAGAATGTAGTGCAGATCTGTACGAAAATAGAAAATTCTGCAAGGCAGTTTTGCTGGGTTCAAAATCACTTTGTCTGTAAAATCTCTTTGAGTATCTGTACAAAGAATCCTGTTGGGCCATTTGATCTGGGATGAGAAGTAAAAGAGACTATATGGATCAGTGAATTTGTTCTCTTTAGGAATTGAGAACTCTCCACAAAGCACTCTGTTTTGTTTCTCCAGGCACCTATAAACTGTTGTGTTTGATGTTTCCCTGTCCTTCCAAGCAGAGGAAGTTTTAATTTGTTTTCCAGGATTTTGAACACGTGTCCTGCCTTTTGGAATAGCAAAGAACTGCGAAAGATTATTGATGTGCCTCAAAACTGAGCCATTCAGTTCTTGAGAATAATACTTTCACCACTGCCATGGAATCAGAGCAATATCTACTTTAACAGGTTAATTCTTTGTTTCACAGCATTCATGCAAACCCTCGTTCCAGTTGGGCTGTATTGAAAAAGACACTGAATGCATTAAAAAAGGTTGGAAGGCATCTCCTACAGGCTTTATAGTAAAAAAAAAAAATAAATAAATACAAGTTTCAAAGCAGTATTTCCAGTGTTTGTTTCCTTATCTGTTACCAGATGTCCTATGCAACAAATGTGCTAAATTATAATGGTTGTGTTATTTCCTCTTTTAGATGCTGGTGTGGAGTCAGATCAGGATGGCCAACCTGCATCTTCTGCTCTCAGAGATCATCTCTGGTCTCTAAGGTATGTGGGATGTGATAAATGGCCCTCAATCTATGTTTTTAGTAAGAAGTTCACACGGCTAGAAGGACTGTCTGTCTCTTGTTGGGCCATAAGTTGTCTTGGTAAGGAGAACTTCTTGAAAAAAACTTTCCATCTTTCCCCTGCACGCCAGTATAAGACATGGACATGAAGGCTGGCACTGAACATTGTCCCTGACTCTCCCTTTTGGGAATAAAACATTGAGAATAGGATAGGGGATGCAAAGATCAGGCGTGATCTCCAAAGCATCCTGAATATGTGTTCCACATTTCATGTGTGCCAGGTTTTCTGGTGGAAAAAATGCATTTTTAAAAATAGGGAATTAAACTCTTATTATTACATTTGGACTGACTGTTCTCTGTGCCCTTTTTGAATTAATTCTGATCTGCTTGGTGAAAATATGATTGCACCAGTTATTGAAATGTATCATTTTTCAAACACTAGCTATTTCAGTAAATTAAAAATATTGATCATATGTCATTTTCAAAAAAGAAGAGCAAAAAGTAAAAATTAATATGACTTCAGTTTCAAATGCTTTGAACTAAAAAAAAAAGAAAAAAGAAAAAGATATTTTTTCTTTAGCACTGCTTCTAAATATTCGAAGCAATGAAACACTTATCAACACCCCTGAGAATATTCTCTGGAGCTGAATCAATCTTATTCTCAAGTGCTTTCCTGAAATTCAGTGTAAATTATCCTTTCCTTAATATCATTTTGCAACTCCTCCATGTCTTCAGTATGCTTTTGAAGTATTTGTCATGAAGCTTCAGATACAACCAGATACCAGGGTCTCTTTTTCAATGATTGAAAACATATTCCACACAAATCCAACCTTCCAGCAGAGCCTGCTTAATATTGGCTCTGGTGGCTTTGGATTAGAACTTTAGGGACAAACTGTGGTTTGAGCAAGTAAGTGGAGAGAATCAGTGAAATCCTGCACAAAAATTTGTTTTCTCATCTTTTTGTTTCTGAAAACTTGGAGAGAATTTTTTTTTGGTATGCTCCTGGGTCAGTGTTCTTAGAAAAACACTGACTCATGCTCCAGCAGAGGATGTCAGTGAAGTACTGTAAACACCTATCAATTACATTTAAGCTGTTTTATTAAAACCCAGGTAAGTCTGTGCTTTGGTGTGCTTTTAAATAAATCTATTTAAAGTTTGAAGCTCCAAATACTTTGCATCGAGCATGGAAGTAATCCAATATTAGATCTCATAAGGACAAAGAATCTTTTATCTTGAAGTGTTGAGAACATCTTAAAAAAAGTCTCATAGAGTTACAAATTCAGTAAGATAAATCACAGTGTCAGTGCGATTGGAAATAAGTTTTCAGTTGAAATTCTAGCCAAAAACTGGGATTATTTAGAGCAAAAACATAGGGAACTGATTGATGATTATGTTTTTTTTTTTCTCAGCAAGAATAAATATTTCTAGAGTGCTGAGGTTTACAGTACACTTCTGAAGAAAGTAATTAAATATTGGAAAAGGTTCAAAATAAAAATAAAGAAAAAGTTCAAATAAAAATTAAGAAAATTATCAAATAAAATGGATTGTTCTGAGAGATTCTACATGGTCCATTTTGTTTAGCAAATAGATATTTAACCTAATCTCCTTTTTTTCAGTGGGGAGCAAAAATTTGGTAAAGAACAAGATCCCATGACTGAAGGCTGCAAAAAGTACCAACTGGACATTCAATTTGAATATGGATGACAATTTGTCACTTGGAATAGCCCATATTGTTTGGCATTCCCTAAAAATTTAGATCAGGAGTTTAAGGGACATAGCACTGTTCACATCTGGCTATTCAACTGAAAGTGGAAATCAATACAGTCCTCTGTATTGATTCACAGATAGATTTGATCCCAGATCTTTAATTACAAAGCTTTAAACATCTAATACTGAGCACAATTTTTGTGGTTGCCATATTTAAAAGTAACACCAAAGCAGAAAATAGAAGAAAAAATAGAAACTCAACAAATGTGCTTTCCCACCCAGCTTTTTTAATGTGACATTTGTCCTGCCAGGGCAATTTTTTACCTTTCAACTTTTCTTAGGAGTGGATTGCAGTATTTTTTAAACTTCTTATTTCTTTGTCTCTATCCATCCCCCTCTTTATGCTTTTTATTTTTTTAAAACACACACACAAAAAAAGATTCACTATTTATATGTGCTCAGCAGTCTCAGCAGAAAAATGTGCCTTTAGCATTTTGCAGAATGATTGCAGCAACAGCATTCAAGGGATTGTGGGTAAATAATTGTTCACAGGCACAAGTGATGCTATGTTTAAGATTCAAACATTGGAGTGTATCATTCTGATATCAAGGACATGTAGAAATATTGGTATATATAAAGAGATGCGCTGTGATGCACTTTAAGTTTGTTTTCAAATGTATCTCGGCTACTTCAGGAAATCAAAATGTAGTGGTGGCTCAAAAGAAAAGTGAAAAGTCTCCATACCATTCATATTACATATGAAGCAAATGCCATTATGAAAACTTCATTAATATGTAAATTGCAACATTTTGATTAGCACTTGCAGACCCCTTTTGTTAAGAAAAGAGACGGAAGGAGCTAACCAGATTGCAATAATTTACATAATAGCTCAGTGGTGGCAATGCCACCAAGAGAACCTAAGGAAGGTTATTATGACTTTTTTTTTTTTTTAACAGCTTAACACAGTATTAAAACCAATTGTACAAAAGAAAGGACAGTATTTTTCTTCAAACTGACAAACTCTTTCATGGAGTGGTGGGATATATTAAAGACAGGCTGGAGCTTATTTTAAAATAATAGGATATGTATTTGTTCAACAAAGGAATTACAAAAATTTTATGTCATTATACAGTGGTTTGAAGCCAAATGAAGAGTAGCTTTTGTATCTTGTTTCTCCACAGTGATTTTGCACTGTGCTAGATCCTATCCTTTTGAAAAGCAGTGAAAATTTGTCCACTGACTTGAACAGCCTCAGGATTTATTCCATGCTCTAAGTTTTCAAGCTGGAATATGTCAGTAGGACACGTAAGTCTCTCACTCAGGTGATCAAATCACAGCATCATGACTATACAATATGGCATTTAAATGTCTAAATTCGGATAATGCATCCAGATGAGCCTTTTTCTGTCAACATCTGTTTAAGTTGGTTTTATAGGTCTACTAGGCTTTGAGTTTCTTAAGCACTATAAGAAAGCTAATACATTATGGGTTTGCTCATTCCCTTACACTTCAGATATTCAGAGAAATAAGTTAATGAAGTCTCTAAGTATGAGAATTTACTTCTTCTATTTGAGTTTCACCATTTGAAAGACGTTTCCATGTTTGGACACCTTAAAAGGGAGCTCAATAGCAGTCGTGTTTGCCGGGCCCTTTGGGTCAAGAGACACTGGAGCACCCACAGCTGGCTTACAACAGCGTGGCTTTTTTTAGTGGTAACCCAGAAGATGGTGAGTAACAGAAGAAAGAGAGAGAAAATCGTGGGGATTCTGAGGACTTTCATATACTTGCCAAAGTTCAGAGACCTCGGGGCAAAACAGGAAAAAAAAAGAAAGAAAAGAAGATGTTTGAAAAGCAAAGTTCAACAGCTCTGCTTGGTGCTACTTGAAAGTATATTACAGGCATCACACCAGATTTATCACAAAAAATAACTGTGATCTTTTAAAATTAGCAGGCTAGATGGCACATTCTGTTTGTTACAGTTCCATAGGGACATTTTTGCGCCAGCTGACTTCCACAGAAAGTTTTTCATTATGATGTAACTAAAGCAAATATTGGTCTAAGAGTTAAGAATAACAATACAGCTTTTTGCATTAAAAGAGTATTCTGTTACATTGGGAAAAGAGTTTCTATGAAGCAGTGTGCCCACAGGGAACTTCAGAATAGGAACGGATGAACCTGCAGAGATTTTTTTTATTTTGCTTTGTTAAACCTTTAAAAGATTTACAGAGATTTTTACTGTTTTTAGAACTCATTGTAAAAAGCATGAAACTTTTGTCAAACTTTGTAAAGGTATTCAGGATTCAGTTAAAAAAATACACCCAAAATAACTTGTCATGCTTATAGGACTGGGCTTTCAGCTGGTGATAATCAGCCTTGCTCCATTAAATTCAGTAACCTTACACTGTCTGGTGTTGCAGGCATCTGCAGGAAGTAGTCTGTCACAGAAACATCAGCCTAGCTCCAACTAATGCCAGATTTTTTTGAGAGGATGGGTTAAGGCTCATTTGCAGCAGATAAGGATATAGGATGCATGTGAGTCAGTACGTATGAAGAAATTACCTAAAAAGTTGCTGAATGGAATATATTAGAAAACAACCTTGATAACAGGCATTTGATCAATTTGTTTATAGAAAAAACAGCATCAAATTCCCTTTTGTACCTCCTTGAAAGAAACAGTTCCTGAACAGGTGAAGAGCTGAGGGCAAGTAGTAGTTGGTGACACAGTGTGCCTGGTACCCTCTCCTCCTAGATGGGAGGTGACCAGACCTTTTAACTGCCTGGCCCAGGTTCTGTGATTTGCCTGAACTGTGCTTTGTGCAGGCTCAGAGGGGAAAATTTCTGTTATCTTTCTTCTTCTTCTTTCAGGACCTGCTGTGTGCCAACTAAATCTTTGCCATAAAACATTTATCCTCGAGCTTGTTTGTTTTATGACCAACAACCCACAGCAGCTGGAGCCGATCCAGTACAAAGAAACCAGGAACTCCAACACGCAGGAGACAAAACAACATCTCCTTTTCAGCTGCATTCATGTTGGCAAAGTGGGTGCTTTAGAAGCTATTGAGCTGCTGTAGATGCAAAGGGGTAAGACTCTAATGAGGGATTGGGATGAATCAGACTTGCTAATGAGGTCTGCTGTCCACATTGCCAGAGCTGCTGCTTCACGACAGCATAAACATTTCCCCCAGCAGTTACGTGGGTGTAGCAGAAGTGGCTGGGATTTTGTTTGCATTTTCTTTGTAGCAGGGCTAGAACTGCTTCGAAGGGAATTGCAGATCGTCCTACCTGCCCAGGCATACGTTTGGGTTCACAGAGTTAGTCTGCGGTGTTCAAACTTGAATCCTTTCACGGGAACTAAGCTGGGAGTTCTCCTTCTGGTATGCACCGAATGTGCTCCAAGCCATGTGGAGGACACAGTGACTGTCTCACAGCAGCACAAGGGCATCCTGTGTGTGCCAACCCATGCACATGCCGTTTGAGGATCTACAGACCGGTGAGAGCTCCTGCAATGTTCAGAACAGCTCCTTTATGGTATGCTATGGGACAGAAGGCATATGCTCGTTCATATTTGCAGTCAGTCTTTTTTGTTCAAGGTCCTCTCCTTTCCCTAACTGCTTCATCTTTATTTGCTGAACCTTCTTTTGTATTCTAGCACCGTTTTAAAGAATTGTGGCTTCTTTCTTCCTGAACACACCTCCCTTTATTCTCACAAAAGTTGAGGAAATGTTCTCCAGTGACACTGACATCAACCTGTCCCCTAAAGGCCCAAAACTTTTTCTGATGGCAGAATAACACGTTTCATTGTTAACAATCCAAGCAATCCACTAACCTTATGCCAGCACTTACATACACAATGATCTGTAAAGTGGTACACTGTGTTCAAGAAGATGAAGTCCCTTTTACTGAAGACATGGCACAACTCTGTCTCTACTACAGACACTCCATACAGGTGGTGAGGTGAGAAAACTCAGATGAGCCAGTCAGACTTTTGGGTGCCCTGTGGCTCTTGGGCTCATTCTGTGGGACACCCAGGGAAGCACAAAGTAAACCCCAACCCATATATGATGCAAATGTAAGGGTGTCATCACCTGCCAGTCTAATAATCCATTCCTATTCCACCAAAATACTTGAACTTGGCAATAAATTACTTGTTTCCAGGTCCTTCACTTTAGTGATCTTTTAGGAAGACCTGACTAGTCCCAGAGGATTGCACATGAAATGATCCCAGACTCACACCTATAATACAGCTTTCTATATCTCACCTGTAGGCTCCTTTGGCCTGGCTTATTTTCCGTGCAAGAAATTTGCCTGTTCTGTATTTTTCACATATCCATGCTAATTTTCATTATGTACTTTCAAGGGGGATGCTTTTATTTTTTCCAATTACTGTGGCACTGTTCTAAAATTCTCAGCAACAAAGCTGAGCTGATACACCCTCCTCCAAGTGACCATGAAGGCATGAATGAACGTCTCTTCCTCACCCTCCCTGTTCTTGGGTGTTTTGAAGCATGATCCTCATGACCCCATTCTCTGATCCTGAGATGTTTGAGCTATTTTAAGGAATTTTAATAAGCTGTACTTCTCTGCAATGTGCCAAAGATGGCAGCCTTTTACATTTGTGCTCTGGTAAGGTGACACTTCAGGTTGTACCTGCGGCAGGGTGTGCCAAGAGAATGCACGAGGATACAGGACCTGTTGGCGACATAGGACAGGTCCCTGCAGCTGGAGAAAAACCTGGTGCAGACCTGTCTATACCATCCACATGAGCAGTGCCTGGGCTGATCTAGCCATGGAGCCATGCCTGGGTTTTAGGTGAGAGGAACTGTTTAGCCCCAGAGGGGATGCTGTGGGCGTGCAGGGAGGCTGGTCAGAGCAACAGGGCACTGGGATGAAACAAAGAGTAATCTGAACTGACAGTGGAAGTTCCACCGATGTTTCTACTAGCTGTGATCCAGGGGGATTTATCTGAGACATGCACATTGTGCAAATGCTGTGAGAATAAGAGTAAATTGAATGTGCTTAGTCAGCTCTTAACTTCTAATTTCATGTGCCTCTACATAATTATTTTCACTAAGAAAATTCATTGTAACGTCAGCAATGAATGTCCTGACTTTCAGCCAACTTTATTTTCTGTTATTGAAGCACTCAATTGTTTCTTTTTTCCCTCCTCACTCCACAGTACTGATACAACAAGCCAGATATAATGAGAGGGTCTTAAATGTTTCTCTTTCATTGAGGAAATTACCTTTGGTCCTCTATTTTTAATGTGAAACTTGAAAAAGCCTAGCTATATTAATTGTAGGGTTGTTCCATATATAAATATAATGCTGGTTATGCTCTTGCAATATTATTTTCAACATCTCATGCAGCTGTTGTAGCATTCAGTCTTTTCAAATAGAGAGCGGTGCTCATGTGAAAACAAATTGTGGTGAATGACACTCAAAAAACGTTAATGTGTGTGAGGCAACTTAAAGCAATAACTGTGGCCTTGAAAATACAGGCAATTATTCACTCAGACTACAAAGCAATCATTTTGTCCAAGAAGAGAGAAAAATAGGTTGGAGCAACAATTTGTTCCTAAAAAAATTGGAATCAGTTGATCAATTTGCAGTAAGTATCTGAATTATTTGTGTAATAACATGACTGACAATTTACAGCCTTTTCCAATAAATCTCAAAGCCATGATTTGCTGCAGCCATAAGCCATTTATTTTATAAAGATGACCTTTAATCTCTCTGATGATTGATTAATCAGTATATCATAAATAGAGTCGTGAGAGGTAACGAAAGATTTGCTTGATCATGACCAATCTTCTGTTCCTAAAGAGCTCTGCAGGTGTGTCCAGCACACAGAAAGCTTCATTAAAGACAGCAGAGAAGTGAGAGTGGTATGTGGTGGAGCACTAAAAAACCAATAGCATTGCTTAATACGTGTTCATTAAAAACAGCCACGATGATAAAAACAATCCTCCAGTTGTAAAGAGCTGGCCTGTTGTTTTACAACCCATCCCAAATAAGAGGGAGATGGGTGATTAACCCCTGGGCAGAAAAGAGAATGGGCTGTGCCTGTGATTTCACCTCTTAACCTGCCCCACTCTGGGGTGCTGAGTAGGTACTTTAGCCCATTTGGCAAACATTGTTTTCAGCTGTTCTACCTAAGGACTAAAGAGAGAGAGGGAGATCACTAGAGCTTCTGCTGCTTGTCTTTTCCTCCACTCTTGCTCCGTAGCCACGCGCTTGGAAGAGTGAATAGCAGGTAAGTATTGTTTATCCTCCTGACTGTTTAGCTAAGTCTGTGGGATTATTCTCCACTCCCTGGAGATGTGTTTTCGTGACATGGCTTCAGCTGAACTAATTGCTTTTGGTCTCTGAAAAGGAGTTCGTTCCCCTCTCCCCCACGTCCAGCTCTTCCCTGTCAGGCTCACTCTCCTGCTGTTTCTCTTTAGCCTGGTGTGGCACTCAGGTGAACGTGCAGCAACTGTTCCTAAAAGAAAGGGAAGTAAATACTTGGAGGGGGCAAAGGGGTGGTGGGGAAAGTGAATTTGTTTTCTCTCACTCAACAACTCCTGTGCCTGAAGATTGGGTGAGTGTCAGATCCCGTACATGGGAGGTGTGATGTGGATGGGTGGGTGGTAAGAGTCCTTTCCAGGGCGGTGAGCATTCAGCTGGCTCTGTTGCCGGTCTGAAACTATATCCACAGAACCTCTAAAGTGCTGTTGCTGCTGTTCCTTTCCTCCTTGATTGCATCTGCCTTGCCTCCTTTGTGTCTGTGGTCACACAGTCAGCTGTATCAGCATGATGCCCCTGTCCTAACACAGAGGAGAAGACAGGAATGAGCAAAAGGCTCTGGACAGTTGTTTGATTGTTTTACAGAACTTAAGCTTTTAATGGAAAGTGAAAATGTGTGTTTTGGGTTTTTTTGGTCAAAAACTTACGTACAAACTTTATATTACAGGTTTGTTCGAAGAGCATTACTAAAATTGAATAAAAATACCTGCCACCTGGTTTTCACTCGATTCGTAGAGCTGCATATGACTATGACAGAAGTGATACAGTGGGGAACCAGGACCATAGCATATTAAACCCCTCTTGATGAGTGACAGCATGGTGATAGTTGGGGAGTTGGTCTGTGAAGTTATTCCAGGACACTCTCCTATTCCTGCATTGCGATTTATTTATCTTAAGAGCCATATGAGTGGCAGATTTGATAATTATTTCACCCCTTATCACTGTCTGTACATGGATAGTTTCTTAGAAGCAGTGGTGTAGAAAGGAAGGAGAAGGACTGCGAGCTGCTGAGCTGGGAGAGGGGCAGTCAGAGTAAGAGCACATGCCCCGAGGGAAAGCTGGGCTCAGAGGGGTATTAAACCCAAACCATGACCTGACCCACGCTTTCTTGTCTTTCAGAAAGCTCTGCAGGCCATTCATACCTCCAGAGCAACATCCACAGCGAGTCTGTAGGCTGGCTGATCATTTTTCTTCCCAGTCTTACACTTCTGCTGCTCAGCTTTCTAATGGGGCATATTGATTTAGGTGGCACAATCTTCCCAGGTTCTGCTGGCTTTACAGAGACTTATTTAGTGGTATTTGAGTCTTTGGTGAATGACTCTCTGCAGCTTTCTGTGTGCAGTCCTAGTGGGCAGTTCTACTTAGCAATTCACTGGATTGGGTGCTCTGTTACAAGCTGGATGAAGTTACAGTATCCTTTTTCTGCTCATAATTTTCATAGGCATTTCAAATCTGATTATTTCGCTAGTATATGTTACCCAGGGGAACCATAAATATCTCTCACAAGGTTTTGGTTTAAAAAGGAATGCAAAACTTTGGTTAAAAATCACAGATGGTTTGATTGTTATGATTGGTGATGTTATATTTATTTTCCAAACCCATCCTCTACAATAGCTACATGCCATTTAGCAATTTACTTGTGCTAGAAGACTAAATTTGAGCTGAAAAAGACCCTGAATCTCAAGCTCTGGGTTGACAAAATTCAGTATCTGAAACCCAGGAATGCAAGCAGGGCTGGCCTGAAATACAGGGATTCTTGCAACTCCACCTCCTCTCCAACAGAGTGTATGTTTCCAACATATAATTAGCTCTGGATTTTGCCTCATTAAGCCTTTATTTTTAGTGAAAAGAAATAATATTATTGTCAGTCCCATCAAACAGACACTGCCATAGGCTCAACAATGCCTTGGAGCAAAGCATTAAGAGACAGAACTATTGCTTTATTTTGAGTCTGAGGAGGAGGAGGAGGAAATCATCAAGCCACTGGGATTTTTTAATGCATATATTAAGTTGGCTGGCAGAACATTTCAGCAGGAATGCCAAGCCAGCCAAAAGGCCTAACCTATAACCTCTAATCTTATGGAGCTGAACTCTGTTATTTGCCATTAAAATTAGATGTTACCGAGTTCTAACAGATGTCTTCAGCAGACACGCTTTTATTACTGAAGAAATTTAGGTAAATGGAAACTGAGCCCCAAATTTTATTTTGTAGATTATGAGACTGCTGTGCTTTGTGGTTGAAGCTGGCATTTGAAACATGAATTATAAAAGCTCTTAGAAACCACACACTAATTGATGTCTCAGCAGTTCTGCTGAATCACAATAAGAACACAGGCTGCCATGACAAAAAAAATAGTTGCAATAACCAGTTACCCAACACACTGGCTCATTTTTTGCACAATGACTGACACTAGCTGGTGGGTCCATGTTGTGCATCTCCATGGAGGTATTTTAATTAACTGTTATGAGGAAGCAAGGAAGTGGGTAAGGGGAAAAATCTTCCCAAAGACCTTTAATAAAAACCATCTGGAAATGCATGATGGGTTATGAAACATCTTTATGAATATGGCCCAGCACAGGTGTTTGAATAAAAAACAAGAGGGATTAAGATAATCTCTGTATTTGTGCTTTGTTCAACCAAAAAAAAAAAGAGGTCAGAAACCACAGAAAAAACTCGTTTTGACAAAGCCAATTAAGCTAGAATATTGCATTAGTATGAAATTGCCCTCTTCAGCTTGAAATGTCTAATATAAATCTGAATATATCTTCTGCAGCATGTGGCTACAGTTCCCTGTGCCTCTAGCACTGGATTAGAGACCCTGGCTTCCAGAGTGCAGTGATATTCTTTTTCCAATTTAACAATACTATTCAAAGGCACTAGACAGTAAAATGAACTTAATAATTTCAATAATATTCCTCTCTCCCTGAAGGTACAAGGGGAATAGAATCTTAGGTATATGGATCATGTTTGCTTTATGAACTTCTCAGGCAAGAGTTTGCTGTTTCTCCCTATTTTGCCTCAGGATATGCTATTTCAATGGTGGTAGAGGTAAAGGCATAATTAAAGAAAGGAGGGTCTTTTTGGTGTTCTATTTCCCGAGCGTGCTTCAGTCTGATGGCAATGGGAGTGAGAAATCTGGACTTTGTGAGCCCTGAATGATGCTGTGAATGTTGTTGAAATTCAGCTTTTTCGTTCTGTTGGAATTATTTCTGTTACTTTCATAAGAAATTTTAAATTACAAGACAGACTGTAAAATATGATGCAGTGTATGGAAGGTGCTTCTCTCAGTAGTGTTTCAAAATAGAGTAAAATAATAAAGCTTCCATAAAAAGGGAAAAATATCTTGGTTATGCTTTCAAAAGCCTGCTACTAGGGAGGTCAATAAAATAAGTTAGTGAGGTTATTTGTGAAGTAAATCAACATGAATGAGGTGGAGAACATTGCCCTAGGGAAGCAATTCTATCTTTTCTTCTGTAGTACCCTGAACCAATCAAGGATGCAGTCACTCCATGTGAACCTCTTGTGTTATTCTGGTAGTGTAATTAAAATCATCATTTTGCACCTTGACACAATTAATTGTTGTTTTTAATTGCCATGGTAGATAGAACAGAAAAATAATGTATTTTCCATCCTCAATTATCTCCACTAAGGAAGCACTTTATGCAGAAGGATATGCCACTTCTGTAGTGCTTTAGAAAAACTGTGCCTCCAATATTTAAGTTGAAAACCCTTTCTGCCTTTTAAGAGGTTGTAAAGGATGCATTTGTCAGGGAGCATATTTCAGTCTGCTTAAAATGGCTTTAGGAAACATTTATTCTCTGAGCAGTTTATGAGCGATGGCTTTGTAAATACATATTAGATATAATCTGCCTTATTTCTCTGTGTCTTGTACATGGTACCATACCTGCATTGCTGGTGTTTTGAATAGACTTGACCCATAAATCCATAACCTGAAGAAATCACGGTGTGAAGAATGCACTCCCAAAAGCTTCCATGCTTTTGTGGTGGTTTGTTTTTTTTTTTTTCCCAGCTCTCTTATTTTATCCGCATGAAAGATTTTGTCTCTCCTTTTGAAATGGCCCATTCATTAAAGACTGAGGTTTGATTTATGGTAGCATTGTATTATTTTCTGCAAAAGAGGAGAGAACTTTGCAAAACTTAGGAGAGTTTTGTGCAGTATGTGCATTTTGTGGCTGGGTGGAAAGTGGGACAAGGCGAATGCATTGCATTACCTCATGGATGCAAGAGGAGACACAGACTGTTGTTCCTTGGCCATCTGGAGCACAACAGAAGGGAAATAGGAGCAGCACTGCTCTTGTGGAGGGGATCAGCATTTGAAAACTTGCACTCTTTTGGCTATAAACTCCTTAATTACTCTGGGAGCTGTACATTGAAGGTGTCTTGCATTGAAGTTGGCTCCCAGTGAATGAAGGAGATCTATGTCAAAGCCTTTGGCTAAAAGAATTGAAGATTTTGTCTTCTGAAAAATTAATAGCTGGGTAGGCTTCCTGTTGGCAACCAAAGTCCTTGCCTTGGCTTTTCTCAACTGGTTCTTGGTGTCCAAGAGAGAAAACAGAGAAGACCTATCAGCTTAGCTCCATCCAGAGGAAATACTCCTCTTTCTCTGCTGCTGCACCTTCCCCTGTCTTATTTCAGAGGGAGTGATGAAGGAGGGGCAGTACAGAGAACACAAAGGAACCCAGAGATGTAGAGGTGCTGCTGAACAATAGAGTTAGAGCAGCTTGGGGTCCAAAGAGCTGAACTGTGGTTGGAGACAGTGGGGAAACCGAGGCAGTGAAAGAGGGCAGGTAGGTGACTAAAGGAAGGAGCTTGGGGGTGGTAGAGATTTGCTGGGGCTGTAGGAGAGGATCCTAAAAGAGATGATATCTTCCAATTCCTAAAATTGCAAAGGAGACAACTATCTTCTTTTTCCCACCCAGTCCCAATCCTTCTCCTTCATAAACAAACCTTTATAGTTTTCTGCTTTCTCCTGTGCTAAAGAAATCAGTGTTGCTAGAAGCACCTCATTGAATTTGGAGATCTTGGGGAACGAGAAGGGTGTATAGCTTCTGGAAAAGTTGTCTCTCATGTGGCCTCAGTGGCCTCCAGAAATACCAGATATTGCTCTTCCTGTGTTGCTGCACTGACAAAATACAGCTTGGCTGAAAAGGCTTCATCTCTGCACAGACCAAGCTGCCAATGTCCAGGTGCTTCTGTCCCAGTGGGTGTGGGTGCTGAGATGCTTTCCCTGGATTTAGGTTAAGGCCTTCTTAATGCTTGAGTCCAGATTCATTCCATAGCCTGAATTTACATTGTATTAATTGAGGAAAAAATTGGCCATTAAGGAAGACACTCGATATCTTTCTGCAGGGGGGGAAAAGCCCAGAGGGCTGTTCTCATTGTGCAGAAGACATTATTAGCAATTAAGTAGCCTAATTCCTTTAGAATTTGTACTAGAATTTTACTATTTGTAAATATCAAGTTTTCATTTTTTTTAATTTCAGTTTTCAAAAATAGTAGTTTTAATTGTCATGTAATAACTTAAAAACACTGGTGGGCAAGCACGGTATTAAATGAGATGTTTTAAACCCCTATTTTTATTAATCTTTTTTAATTAGATAACAGCCCTCCTTTTGCCAACATCTGAAACATGGTCTTTACATACAATTATTTCTGCAGTCACATAATTAGTAGTTCAACAGTGCACATATACAAAGAGGAGGAGTTAAAGTTGAGCATACAAATTTGTCATTTTCTGACTTTTCAGACCTTGACTTAGTAACCTGAATGCTCATCTTTTAAGGTGAGTTTTATGGGGAATATGCTTAAATTTTCTGTTTCATGACCTAGTTCCTTTGTTCTGAAGATTCAGTGCCAAGGTAAACTGTCAGAGCCCTGACAGCTGGCACCACAACAGAAATACTGGAATTTTTTTTAAGCCTCTCTCTCGTAGATTAACTCCTCAAAGAGCTTGCACACTTGAATGGCAGACCCTTCCAGATTCCGCTTCATCACAGTCAACACTTTGACTTTTGCTGAGCAGAGATTGCTCAGGATTCATTTCTTCTCTGCCACTTTTTTTATTTTTTTTTTTTTTTTTAGCACATAAAGCTGAATTTCTAGCCAGTTCTTTCTGGAAATGGGCTTTTCCTGGCTAGAAATGGAAAGAATTGTAGTCCTGGCCAGTGTGGCCCCCCTGGGTAGGAACTGTATCAGGGCAGCTTATGATTTGGGTGGTTCTGAAACTCTGTGCATCCTGCTGTAGGCTTAACTTGAATTGCTTTAAAATGATTGATGAATTGTATTTCTGTGCCAGGGCTAGTGGGAAGGAAGCAAAATTTTAGCTGTGCGGTATTTTTTTTTTTGCATGTAGTTATGAAGTGCCTAAAACATCATCAGCTTCTGTATGTTGTGATAGTATGGTGACATTTCCACCTGCCCCTCAAACTGAGCCATTTGGGTGTGATTAGGTGCAAAAATCCAAGGTGAGCAATGTAATCCTAAAAACTGAACAACAGGAGCTCCTGCCTCAGCAAAGGTTGGGCACCATGGTAAATGTTCATTCCAGTGTCACACACCGGTTGTGATTTGTTTGAACTCTACAAGCTACCTTATTACTGAAGTAGAGAAATAGCTCTTTGATCTTTTTAATTTTCCCTTTGTCCACCAGCTTTTCTCTCAGCCTTTCAACCCAGATAATGCTCCAACCAGGAATGAATACATTACTCTGTTGAAATTTGAACAGAAGGCTAATTCCTAATCAAAATAGGCACTAATTTCTTTCACTGCAAATTATCATCATTCATTGCAAATTTGCTCTCCTTGAACTATGCCAACATGTTGTACAAATTTCAGCACTTGGAGCCAGCTGCTTATATACATCAAATCAAATAATATACTGTTGGCTTTTTATTATTTCTGTTGCATACTTGCATGAAAAAATTTTGTCAGAGACAATGAGTAAATATTACTGTCACTGATATGATGAAAATAAATGTTTAAACTTTTATTGGGTTTTTACACCAATAATAGATTATTCCATTAAAAAAAAAAAAGAAAAAAAAAGAAAAGTAAAAGGAAATCCACTTGAAAATGCCGAGAAACTAAATAACATGATACATTGTTTATCTCTTTGTTGCTTAAACAGATCATCCATAGGGAATACAAAGCTTTCAGGGAAAAGATACTGCTGAGGTACCAGTGGAGATCTTTATTCCAAAACCCAGTGGCTATTATTTTACAAGCATGGCCAAGATGGCATTTGATATTATGAAAAAGACATACTGATCAGCCATCCTGGGAAACTGGGCCTCGAAGTTGGGGTACTTACCTGTTTTACATAGCTTTTGTGGTCTTCTAGGTGCCATCACTTGTATGCCTACATATATACTATGTTTTCAAACACCTCTTCCCGGATACAATAGTATTTTATAGCACCATCTGTTCAAAGGATGGATTTAATAGATTTATAATAGTGCCATCAGCCAAATAGCTTTGCAAATTGCAAATATGGTTAAAATATACACAAAAGATACAAACATTAAACAGAGCAATTATGGATTTCTTTTTGGTCCTGAAACGTGTGTAACTGGATACAATTCCTTTTTGCTGGTGCTTGAGGTATAGTGCATATTTGTATGCAAGCAGGATTCGGAACATTTTGTTAATCATGGTTTTTATTCTTTTGTTTGCTGGTTTCTCTTTCAAGATAGAAATCTCTAGTCTAATATAGTGTTCCTTACATGTGAAAAACATTGATTATAGTGTAAATGAAATAATTGAAAATATAAAATGTGTGAAATCCAATTACCTGCTGCCAAAGTGTCTGCTCCAAATAGTCTAGCACTGGGTCTGTTTTATTCATGGGACTTACCTTTTAGCAGGGAGAAATGGCAAAAAGGGGGGAATAATGTTTGCCAGAAGTTAAAAACATCTTGGAGTGAGATACCTAAAACTGAACTTCTGCCCTCCTCTGTTTACAGTATGTTAAAATTGATAAAATATTTTCCACTAGAAATTTTATACAATGCCTTTTATTTGTTTGCTATTCAGTCCTGGCTTTGGAAAGCTCCCAAACAAAGTATATAAGATGTATACAGTTACCTGAAAATGTCAAAGTTTGTTGTAAAAGGAGAAGGTGGTGGGATATTTCCTAAATTTAGCCATGGATGCCAAATCACAGAAAGGCAGGGCTGTATTTCACTTGACAATAAGATGATCTTAAATGCTATAATTAAAAACAAGAGTTACTTTCATTAAATACTGAACCCCCATTGTGCCGATTATCCTCATAATGCTTTGCATAATGCTTGTGAATCTATAATGCTTAAAGATACAAGATGAAACACACTGTAAAGACAGCAAGGAAAAAAATCAGTATCAACCTCTAAATCATTAATTGAGTATTTTTCCTTTTGTTGTGCTATAAGCTTTCTAGAAAACTGATAGGAAGCTTCTAGTTACCTGTTCACCTATAATAAAGGTGCATATTTACAGTCTGAGGAGAACAAAAGCTTTTCACAAGCAATTTTCTTAGCCACAGATAAATTTTGCTGGAAGGAGGAAATAGAGATTTATTGTATTTTTTTCTGGTTTGGCAATGCTTTTTTGTTTTCTTTGCTTTTATTTAAAATTTCTTTCTACATCTTTGGGTAAAGATGCTACAAAACCTTTGGTTTTAAGCTGAATTATAATACTGTGTAACAATTTCTCTGCTTACCTTTGAGCTTTTGCCCAGCCGAGCTGCCATAAGGGACCAACAGTACAATATTTACAATTGTGGTGCATTTGACCCTGTCTGGATGGCAGGTGCCCACCAAAGCTGTCCTTTCAGTACCCTCCTCACTTGGGCAGGGGAGAGAAAATCTAACAAAAGGCTTGTGGGCTGAGATAGGGGCAGGGGGAGTTCACTCATTTGGTTTTGTCGTGGGCAAAAAAGACTCAAGGCAATTAGTTCGATTTATTGCCAATCAAATCAGAGTAAGGTAATGAGAAATAAACCCAAATTTTAAAAGCCACCTTCCCCCCACCCCTCCCTCCTTCCCAGGCTCAGCTTCACTCCCTGGTTTCTCTGCTTCCTCCCTCACAGCAGCACAGCAGGGACGTGGAATGGGGGCTACACTCAGTTCATCACACATTGTCTCTTCTCCACGTGGGGAGGGCTCCTCACACTCTTCCCCTGCTCCAGTGCGGTGTTCCTCCCAAGGGATACAGTTCTTCAGGAACAGGCTGCTCCATCAGGGGTCTCTTCCATAGGGTCACAAGTCCAATGTGGGCTCCTCTCTCCATGGGGCCAGAGGTCCTGTCAGAAGCCTGCTCCAGCAGGGGCTTCCCATGGGATCATTTCAGGCTCTTTCAGGCATCCACCTGCTCCAGCATGGGGTCCTCCCATGGCTGGAGGTGGATCTGTGCTCCTCTGTGAACCTTCATGGGCGGCACCACAGGCTGCAGGGGAACCTCTGCTCTAGCACCTGGATCACCTCCTGCCCCTCCTTCTTCTTCATTGTCCTTAATGTCTGCAGGGCTGTTTATCTCACATATTCTCACTCCCCTCTCTATCTGAAGTTGCCCAGGGTTTGTTTTTTTCCCCCCCTCTTCTCACATATGTTATCCAGAGGCACTACCACCATCTCTGATGGGCTGGCCTTGGCCAGCAGGTCTGTCCTGTAGCTGGCTGGCATTGTCTCTGTCAGACATGGGGGAGCCTTCTGGCAGTTTCTCACATAAGCCACTCCTGTAGCCCCCTCCCTGCCAAAACTTTACCCTGCAAACACAACACAGCAAGGGATTCGGAAGGTGCCAGCAGAGGGACAGCTCTTTCCCAAAGAACAACAGTTTGACCAGCATAACACTGCTTGAAGGAGCCTTGAGAATGCCTCATTTAGTGTGTCATGCTAAGCCTTGCACAGCCCTGAAGAGAAAAAGGGGAGAAATGACCATAACTTGTTCAGAAAACAGCAAGAAAAGGTGTCTGAAGGTGATGCATGAGGAAGAATATTGTGAAACTGAGCAAAAATAATATTTAGGTGATAAAGCCGTTTCCAGCGGTGAGCTGGAAGTGCCCACTCTAACAAACCCCACAGTAGCATCGATTGCTGTGGCACCCAGTGAGCTGGAGATTTTCTTCCTATCGCAAATGAGAGGGGGAGAGGAGGCCCTGGGGCGAGAGAGGGAAAGCTGTAACCTGACTCACAGCTGTCATGTTTGTGTCCACAGCTGCCAACACGCTGTCGGCTCTCATGTCTGATAAGACGAGCTCCCTTCCCTTGGCTTGCTCTCCAGTTTCTGCTGCTGGGAGGCCCATGGTCAGCTTGTCTCCCAGTTAGTTGCAGGATGAATCTTCCCATCATCCCTTCCATTGCCTTGCACTCTCCAGTCATTTCTTATTTTTAGGCATCCATGCTTTTGGCTAATTTGTGCTGCCTAAGGCATGAGCCCTGTGTGTTCTTTTTCACTGTAATGAGAAAGAGCCTGAGCCCAGAAGATGCCAAAAGACATCAGCTTCCCATGTAGGCAGTGTAAGCTGAGTGTGCTCGTTGCCTCCAAAGATGTTCAACACATTTGTAAGATGGGTCCCTGAGTACCTACTCATCCAAACCCCGTGCTCACAGGGCAAAGGGCTGCATTTCATTTTCATTGATGATTAAAGCCAAATTTCAAAATTAGTTTTCTCCAGCAGCAGTGGATTTTGAGACTGTAAGGAATGCACTGTCTTAAAATCAAGCTCACTGTGTCGGCTAGTCCAGATGAACTCCACAGAACTGCAGGCAGCTTAAACCAGTCTCATCAACAGAATCTATTAAAACTTTAGGAAACTGTTACAGGCACCTTTTTGATTTTACTCCCTGAAATTATTATTTTTTTAAAATAACATCTTCCACACATCCTTTCCCTTCTCTTTGCTATTTACTAGACATCAGCAGCAGTGCTAGCCCAGAGTTGTTAACGTTTTGGAGCATACCAATGTTTAAATTCATTTTATAGGAAAGGAAGGTAATTTAATAATTTACATATAGCAACATATGGACTGGTATGTGTTGACATTGGCTACAGTCTCTATCCACAGATAGGAGAGCAGAGGTGTTTGTGTGTATGCATCTGTAGATCTGTGCAGGAGAAAGTTCATAAATACTAGCAGCTTGCTTCATGTACAGGGTATTTTGCACATGTTAGTGTGTTTGTAGAAATCTCTGCACGTGTTTCTCATTGTGATATGATGTCAATAGTTTTAGAATAGCAGCACTGTAACTGCTGGGTACTAGAATATGATACCACGTTGGGTTACCTGTGCTGGAAGTACACAAAGCCAGTGTTGCAGCATGCCAAAATTTCTTCAACAAGGGACCTCATTTTACTTCTCTGAGTTTCTAAGTAAATTATGAAAAATATAAAATACAATTCATGGAGTACGTAAGAGAAGGGCCTACAAAGCATGGAAGATCTCAAGGAAATGTTGATGTTTTTAGTTCTGTCATCCATCACCATAATGAGTGCCAAAACTCCTTTGAAAATTAGCTGTCTGTGATTAGGCAGGTTTCAGAGTGCAGGTTGTTTCTGTATCTGATTCTGAAATATATTAATATGAATGTTATGCTAATTTGTCTACTTTTGACCTAGAGCTTATCTCAGAGATTCAAGAGGATATTGCCTCATTAACTATCTCACTTGCAAAGTAAAACTACCTTCACCTTCTCACTTCATTAGACGGAATCGTTCCTTTTTTTTTTTTTTTTTTGGGGAAGAGCGAATAAACAAGAGTCCTTCAAGATGCGTTGCTTATTTCAACCTCAAGTATAGTTTGTCTTGTGCATACATAATAGAGGTATTAAAATTAGCATTCAGCTCTAATTCTCTCCAGTCTAACCGATAGTATTTTGATGAGTTTTGGAGTTTCCGTTCTGTCTGGGAATTTTAGCGATGAGGTAGGGGAGACAGACAGCAGCTTGGTTTTCATAAGCTTAGCTGACCTTGCAGGACACAGAAGCGTAAAATGTTTATTGTGAAACTGAATAAATGTTCCTAACAGGCAATGAGAATTCATAAAGGAAAATAAAAACACAGACAGCTTTTTAAATATCCCAGGCTGACCAGGAATTCATATTAATTCATATTACATTTCTGCAGGACAATATCATCCCTCTCAAAATGTATAAGTCACATTTCTTTTTAATACTGTAATTTTGATTTCTGCGTTTTCCTGACATTGCAGGGAGGACATTTTCCCTCCCCAGTTAGTGGGATAATTTAGCTAGACTGTCCTCCCTGAAGTCCTCCTTCCTACCTGTGCCCACCTGCAGTTTGGAGTAGGTTTACTGGAGAGGCTTGAAAAGTGAAATTTGCATCCACACTTAGATCTAACTTGACTAAAATTAGATCATGTTGAAACCAGTGGTCCAACTTTGAACCTTGCAATTTTTTATTTAAGCCTAAAGTAAACATTAGAGGAATACAAAATATTTCATATATCCTCCCTGTCTACTTCTAACTCTTGAGTCTTACATTTGAATGCAAATTTAGTTAAAAGAAAAATTACAAGAAAGCTCTTTTAGCATTTTACCACTATCATTAAAAACAACGAGTTCAAGCAACCTGTCTAAAAGACCTCCTTGTCTTTTCAGCCCCATTGGAGGTCTGTTCAACCATTGCACAACCAGAGAGGTTCCTTTCTTTGACTTTTGGCCTACCCAGTATACTCAGAGATCCCTCAGTCTTTCTCAAGGAAACTCTCTCTAGCACTGGGGATGCACCCTAATTTTGATTTACTTCTGGCAACAGCCACAGAAATCCAGGGACTCCATGTGCAGCCCTGGTCCCTAAAGTCTGTGATGATTGCTTATACCATTTGATTTAGCCCAGTGAATAGCCCAAAGAAGATTAAAATGTTTCCTTCTGCCTAGCTGAGATATACTGTTTTGCTGAAATATGTCCCTGACCTCTTCTGCTGATCTGTAATATGGAGTCTAATAGCCCTTATAACTGTTCTCCTACCTAGTGGAACTGCAAAGGCAGTACTTCTTCATATGTTTCAAGTGGTTTGGTGTGAGTTTTGTTTGTTTTTTTTTTCCTTTTAATCTCAGTAAAACACCTTCATGCAGTCTCCTGAGGGTAATGTCACATCTCTCTGCTCACATTCCAGCATATATGGCTTTATTTTTTTTCCTTCTTGCAGCAGTGCACCTAACATGAGTTATTTCAGTAGGAATGACTCACAGACCTCTGTGCCTGCCTTTAGCCAGGTGATGTTCTCAAGTTGCAGAAATGTCCTACTGCTATCCAGGAAGAGGTGAGACCCTCCTGCTGGCCAATTCATCCTTCTGGGACAGTTCCAGAAAGCTTCAGGGAAAAACCTCTGTGGAAGGCTTTAAATGCATTTGGATACGTCCCTGAATTCATTTGAACCAGTAGGTTGAATACTTGCTGTTTCCAGTCCTGTAGTACTCAAACATCCCGGGGATGTTTTGGATCAGAAATGTGCCTCATCCCCACTAGTAACACAAACTTCCAATCAATAATTTAAAGATTGTGTTCTGTCCTGTGATTGCTAATGTAAAATTCTGTCTCTGGGAGATCCATGTGGATACACCTGAGCTAAGGTGAGTTCCTCTGCTTTACCCTGAGGGCGAATGTAGACCTACGTAAAGCCTCTGTATAGAAAGAATAATATTTTCTAATTCCATAAACCTTGGCCTTTATGAAGGAGTCAAGGTAGTGTAGCGCAGTAAATGGCTGAAGGTCATTGAATGAATGATAAATATCACGCCATATAGAGAGCAGCAGAACCCCCTGATGGAACTGGAGCAGTGCTTATCTATGCAGACTACAATGATGCTGTTTATTTTTGGGATAAGAGCTAAATTACTTGTATATCCTCTTGGCTATGCCTTCCTTCATATGCTCACATATTTCTCACGGCTTTTATGGCACAAAACAGCAATACTAAGAGATAAGAATGTATAAATCTTATTTGGGCCACTGGAAAGTATTTGCACACTCTTTTTATTTTTTTAGTTACTACGTGTTAAGATAACGTAAAGCAGAAATGCAAATACTTTCACAAATTAATAATTTCTTAAGGGAAACAACCAACCAGCAAACAAAACCAGAACAAAACACAATAAGTAGCAACACAAAAGCCAAGGCTGAGTCCTGGCTTGGCAGCAGTCACGTACTGTTTCAGTCTCAGATATTCCAGTGGAATCTGCCAGTGCAGCCAGGGGTAATATTTGCTAAGAAGTCAGTCAAATGTCAGCTTCAGCTTCTTAAAATTGCTGTATGTGGTGCTGAGAATGATGGCACAAATCCTATTCTCTCTTTGATTATTTACAGTTCACAAATATTTCTGCTGTTTTAATGATCTGTCCACTCTATAATATTTGTGTTGCCATATTCTGGAATTCAGATTTTTGAATGATACATCAATTAATTAGATGCTATTTTCAGAAGATTGGGTGGGGACAGAGGTGGTGACTGATGGAGGGAGTCACTAGTGTTTCTCTTAGCAAAGTAACAATGCCTGGTACTTGTTATCCTCCGATTTCTTATTGCTGCTTTGCAATACGTTCTTAGGAGCAGATGTTATTTACTATAGAAACTTAAATGTCTTTATTGACAAATAGCAGGAGACAGACCCTCAGGAAGAGTGGCTTCATTAGCATGCAGCTTATACAATTTTTCAAGAATATGTTTGAGTCTTTACACTTTTTTTTTTTAACACTAAAACACTGATAGTAAATGACAGTGGGAATAAGTGCAGTTGGCAGGATAAAACCAATGGTTTAAAAAGCCTCAATCTGTTTTCCTGATCTTTTTTCACCATGTGTGATACAGTCTTAAAAGCTATATGTTTTAAAAGATAGATGCGCTATTTATAGTGGTGATTTTTATATTTCCTTTTGCCAAGGAAGGGCAAAGAACTTAATTTTATATCACACCATTTACAAGCAAGGTATGACAATGTCCTTTTCCAAAGAAATGCTACTGGGTGAGGACAGAAGCTGCGTGGAGGTGACTGCAGTGGTAACTGCTTCATTTTAAATCCTCATTTTTAAGAGCCCCATTTTGTGTAGACTTTTTATTGATGCAAAATGTCAGAAAGGAAAGAGAATGGAAGGAGTACCTGAAGGGTTTTCCTCCACCTGTGTGGGCAGTCACCGCCCCATGCTCAGCAAGGAGGAGGAATTGCTTCCACATTTTTCCCTGAGACGATTTCCACTGGCCAGGGACAGCAGAGGCAGTCCCAGGGGTGCAATGCACAGCTCCTCTGTGGCACACTCTGCTTTCCTCAGGTGGAATTCATCCTCCTCCTCGGGGTGCTGAAGGGGTTATAGTAGAGGAGCTGGGCTCACAAGCCATGGCTAACTTTATAGTGCTGCATTCATATATCTAACACATTTATTTTTCTCTGCATAATTTTGAGCATCCCCTAATGCCCCTCTCCCTTATCCAGGACAGCTGATGAATCAGCTCAAGTTACCGTCAGGACCCTGTTCTGGCTGTGCAAAATCACACTGAGAAGTGAAAAAATCTGTTTCTCAGTGGGAACTAATAATCCACCATTAATGTGACCTGTGGGCTACTACCCATGAGCAGTTACTTGAGCATCTTCCAGACCAGTTCCTCTTCCTCTGTCTGGCAGCCAAATGAAAGCAAAGTCCTCCTTGCAGCCTCTTCTGGTGGGTTTACATTGAATGATAGAAGTTATCACCCCAGTACCTGGCAAATAATCACCTTGCCTCTCCTTATTAGTTCCCAACCTAGTTTACTTCTTCCTGGGGGCTGCTCAGTATCCTCTCACTCCTTCCTTACCTCTTGTTCTCAGAGCTGCTTGCCTTCCTCTCCGGAATCTGTAGTTCTCCTAAATGCACTACAGTTACAGTCATTTATGTCAAATCCCTGTGTTATTCTGAGAATTAAGCAGTGCAAAGAGATGAAAAAGGGGGGACACTGATGTAGTTTTGGAGCACTGTTACTGTAAGCATGTGATAGGTGTTTTGTGGCCTATCTGCACGTGGGGAAAACAGTTTTTGGACTACACCATCAGGTAGTGACTTTGTACAGTGCCTTAGTTTGTAAAGATGATCATAAATCAGAAAAATACAGGACTGCTGGTTCAAAACTGAATTTTCTAAGTATTAAGAAAAATTAGAAGTGATTGAAATGAAACAGAGGTGAAGTTGGGCAGTGCAGTAAAAATTAGTGTACAGCTCTTTTAGAGGAAAAGGGTATTTTGCTACTAGGCTCTGTTTTCTGAATGTCTTGAGCAAATAACAGTGAGGCCAATTGGAAAGGAAGGCTGTGAGTACTTTTAAGGATGATTTTTTCACACTGAAGATAAAGTGGACTAGTAACCTAGGGATGCTGGCCTGCTTACAGTGTGGTGTGGGTTTTTTTTGGTTCATTAACTTGATGTCTGATGGTAAATGTTGAACAGTTGAAAAAAAAACCGAAACAGCTTGATGCACATCTTTGAAAGCACCTGTGGAAAAGAATTGCTCAGTTTTGTACAAAATAAGGACAATGTGCTAGCTTGCAGTTTTGCATCCAGGTTACTCGAAGCTATGATTGCAAATCTAAGGTTGATACACCCACTGTGAGTTAAGCAGTACTCACGTTTGGTTGCAGAGGAATAGAAAATATCATGCACAGTTCAATTGCATAAAATGGTAGATTAATTCACATTATTAGGACAGGAAAATGTAATGGAATTTTCTTTGGGTGTCAGGAGGATGATAATCAAAAAGATAGGCTCCTATTTACTTATTTTATATTTGTAGGTTAAGAGATAAAATATTGTCATATATAATGTTTACACCACCAGAGGTCTGACATGCTGCTTGTGAAAATCAATGAGAGATTTGCCACTGAACTTTGGATTATCTATTAAATCTGTGAGAATCATGCCATTACTGATAATATTGAAGCTGGGAATATGGAAAACAAGCAACTTGATATTTTAACATAGTTGATTAAAATTGTAGTAAACTATATAACAAGACCTGTAAATACATCTACAGTAAAAAAAATATTGAGGGTCTTGGCATGCAGCCTTAATATAGAATTAAATAGATGGTATTAAAGTCTGTAGCATTTCTTTACCTTTATTTGTCTTTTCCATTTTATCTCTTTTTTTTTTTTTTTTTTTTTAATAAAGCTGAGAGAAGTCAATGAGTTGTGAGAACATGTCAGCTCAAGTATAGGTTTATAATTGTAAGAGTAGGAATGGTTTTGTCACTGATATTTTATCAATCTAATATATTGAAGTTGGGACACAGTCACATTTATTGATATTATAACAGTAAGATGTATTAATATATTTAGCTTAAGACACATTTATTTGTATTGATGTTATGTCAGTATAATGTAATAAGAGAAACTGATTGTGTCTTAATTTTGAGTTTTCCAGAGAATAGTGATTCTGTTCCATCCTGAACTCATACCTGAGCTTTGAAATATTTTTATACTTTTGTTTGGAATATAACATTTTCACCACTCAGGTGCTGAAATGTCCCTCTTTTTATGTGCAGAATAACAAGTTCCTCAATTCTGGGTGATGTTTTTGGCACAAAGTTTGTCCACTTCCATGTGAACACACTTGCCCTTTCTTTGATAATGACAAAAGCTTCATTACCCAAAACAGTGTTTCCTCAAAACAACAACAACAATTAATAACAATCTGTGAAAAAAAAAACAAACATAAATCTGTGGCTGGATTCAAACCAGTGTTTTATCCCACTTATCTGTTCTGCTTTAATTCAGACTACTAATTGTCCAGTAATTCAAAATTCCTGCATTGTTTCTTTATAGTTCCTGATTTTAAAAAAACAAGTAATCCAAGGCCTTGGATTGCAGGATCGCTTTCTGTGTGTACATACCTTTGTGTCAGACAGGCACAAAGGGTATTTCTTACACTTTTAGGCCCTCACAGGGCAGGCAGGTAGATAACAACACTTTGCTTGACAGCAAAGAACCAACTGATATAATATAAAGGATTTCATGTAGATGTTACCATCCTCTTCTGTTACTGATTTATTATGTTCCATCTGCTAATAATGGTATTTGTTTACAGCAAGTTTTTTCCATTCATCTTTGGCCTATTAGTGGGTTTTGAGAATTTTTGACATGTGGTCACTTCATCCAGAGGTCTCGTGGCAACAGCTGGAACACGGGAAAGTCTGAGCAACCTAGAGATGGGTTCCAGACGTTTCATTTTTGTCTCACAGATTGAAGTAAAAAAAAATGTTTCTTTGTGGTCAGTCTTGAGAGTATTTTTGAGGGCAGCTAATTTCTGAGTATGCAAGGACAAAATAATATGGATAATGATGATTATCAAGTCTTTTTCAAGGACTGGCACTCTGCCTCATGAACACATCTGCCAAGATCAGGATTTTTAATACTAAGAAAAAACAGTCTATTTATAGTGTACAGGGATCTTGCCATTCTGAGATGAGTGAACACAAATGAATAGAGAGCATTGTAAACAGAACTGTTGTGCTTCTGTTTCTGTGTACAAATTCCATCTGAGATGGAATTTGATGTAGCCAGTCAAATCAGTGCCATTTTGAGAAGGCCCTTTATGTACGGATGCAGCATTTTACTCTGTCCTTAGGGCATGAATTCCACATTTTTCCTTATTTTTTGACTAAAAGGAATTTCAAGTCTCTTCTACATTCCTTTGTCAGTGACTCTGCTGCCTCAAAGTCTGTCCTTTAAAAATGGAATTCCATAGTTTATTAATCTTAGTTTAAATTGAATTCACTCATGATCACCCCATTCAAGGTTATTTTCTGCAATCAGCTCTTCTTTTCTGTCCTTGCCACTTACCAAAACCTCATCTAAAAATAGCGTAGAATCATCTCTTGCTGACTCAGTAGGTATTTGGTGAAGTCTGTTTACTGTTGTGTCCCGAAATACCTGCACTTTGTAACTGTATTTAGGATTAATTAGTCAGTCTATACTAGTTATCCTGTTTTTCTTGCTTCCACAGTTTACTTTCTAGTAAAACCTTTGATGCTTCTGTTATAATTAAGCCGTTTAGGATTAGGTTTTGTACTTTGCTTGAAAATTATTTGCTAAGATCAAGGTTTGATTGCTGATCTTACTGGTGAACTGTAATTTCTGGGCAGTTTTAGCTTTTCTTCCCTTCAGCAGCTTTGGAGATCCAGAAACTCTCCAGAAGTCCACAGTTGCTGCTGTATTGCCCAGGAACTATCATCATGACACAGGTATCCTAAAAACTCAGAAATGGACAATGCAGTGTTTACTGATATTAACAAATTAAAGCTAAATCTTACAAAGCTTGATTCTGTTTCTTCAGCATCTGCTTTTCTGTTTGATAATGGTATTTAGTTTTCCTGTTTAATTTTACACCAGACACATCTGTTGTGTACCCTGCACACAAACAGTTCAGATGTTCCTTACTGACCAACGAGTTTCTGTCTTCCAGCTCACTTATACTCCTTTATTCATTGCTGAATCTCTATTTGCCTTGTTGTTTTTCCTTTGTATACTAAAACCAGAAGGCAATTTGCCTGGCTTTTTTTCCCTAACCTTCTTCTACTGCTGCTTTGTTTCTTTATGTCATTTACACCTCATTAAATTCTGTTTAGGTGGATAATTTATTTTTTATTTGTTACTCAGCATTTGTGCAAAGGTGTGTCTGTTGGTGTTTCAGATGGAGCCCTGGGCTCTTGGGACATGCATTTTCTTCCAGGCACGTTCCCTTTTTTATCCCCCAATTCATGCTGAATCCAAACAGTTCCAACCAGTTCAATCCAGTTCCGACTGGTTCAAACTGGACTAAACTGTATCTCAGCAGTTCAAACCAGATCAAACCAGTTCAGCCTGGATCTAACTGGACCAAACTGTTTCAAACTGGATCCAACCAGTTCAAAACGGTTAAACCTGGATCTAACTGAATCAAACCAATCAAACTGGTTTCAACTGGTTCAAACCAGATCTCATTGATCGAATGGCTCATATTCAGATTTTTAGAGAACAAATGATGGGGAGGGGGGGATATTAGGATGAATTTTGGGGCATTTGGGCAAAATTTTTGATGAATTTAGGGTATTTAGTTTGCTTTTGATGGGATTTTGAGATACTTTAATGTGGAACTGAGTGAATTTTTGATGATGTGGGGGCACTGTCGGTAGATTTGTGGAGAGCTTGGGGACATTTTGGGGTGATTTGGGAGGGTTTTTGGTGAATTTTGGAGAATTCTCAGGAATTTTTTCATTTTTTGATGAGTTTTTTGATATTTCAGGTGAACTTGAGTAACTTTGGAATAACTTTTGGTTGATTTTAGGTGGATTTGGGTGGATTTTGATGGAATTTGGAGGTATTTGGTGATTTTGGAGTAATTTGGAATGTTTGGGGGACATTTTAGGTGAGTTGGGGGAATTTGGGTTAGATTTGGGGGGATTTAGGGGAATTTTTACATATTTTTGTGTGGATTCAGAGTTGATTTGGGGGCATTTTGATGGGAATGTTGGGTGCAATTTGATGGATTTTTCTGGGATTCTTTGGATATTTTGGGATATCTTGAAATATTTTTGGATATTATTGGGAGATTTTGTGTGGATTTCTGTGGGTGTTGGGGCATTTTGGGTGTATTTTTCAACTATTTTGGTATTTTGCTGTGATTTTGCTCTGTTTTGGTAGAATTTTGTTGGAATGTTGGGGAATTCAAAGATATTTTAGAATGTTTTGGTGTGATTTTGTGTGTATTTGGTGGCATTTATGCTGAATCTTGGGCTATTCTGATGGGATTTTGAGAACTTTTTGGCTATTTGGATGGAATTTGGGGCTATTTTGACAGAATTTTGTGAATTGCTGTCCCCACCTGTGCATACCCAGCCCATGTCATAGCAGCTGCTCCTGAGATTTTTCACTTTATCTCCAATTTAAAACAGAAAATGGATAAAGCTCCAATTAAAAAAAAATGAAGGAAGCTGTACTTATCTCGGGTTAAGCTGGGGCTTTCAAAAAACATTTCCCCCAGTCTCTTGGAACTGAAGAGCAATAAATCTCTGTAGTGCTCTCTGTTCAACACCTTCAACATTCCCAGCCTTTCACATGGGCTTGAGCTGGAAGTGCAAGGAATGCCAAAGGATGGTTTCATTCCCCAGGGTGTCACTCTGCCTTCTCAAACAGGGCCACACATGTTCCCAGGGCAGCATCCTGGCTTGTCCATCCTCCTGCTATTGTTCCAGCTCCTGGTTTGTGCCCAGTGAGGAAAAATTTACTAAAATCCAAATTGTCATTCACTGGATAGAAAAATCACCCAGATAGACCTGTTGGCCAAAGAGTTGGCTTTCTGGCTGCTATGCACATGTTGCTCAGAGATTTACCCCCCTCTTGAAAGAAGAACTTGGGTTTGGAAATGAGTTTTAAATTTGGGATTAGAAAGGAAGAATTCCTGAAGGGGGGAAAAGGAAAAAAAAAAAATTAAGGTTATTGGTTCATTACACTAAATTCTTTGCATGTCTCAGTGCCAAGGCCCGCTGCCAGCAGTGGTTCTCCATGAAAGACCTCCAGATGTGCTCCCAGCTAGTCATAAGTTAGCACCTTCCTTACCCACTAGCTGCGGTTGGAGATGGATTTCAGAAGAGCCAAGTGTTTCTCTGTATGAATGAGGGGTGAAACTCAAGGCTTCTCTCAGCAGCATCTCCACATCACGAGCTGGAGAACAGCAAGATGAGATGTCAGGCAACAGGTCTCCACTTATCCAGAGCTCCATGGCCTGCCTGGTGCAGTCTGCAAACAAAACTCAAATGTGGCCCCAGCCCTACAGGAGTCCAACCAGCATCACTGGAGATGCATCACCCACCCAGGAAGGCTCAGGCAGCGCAGTGGGAAGAACAAACCTGTGTTTATAGATCCCTTTACAGGGCAGACAGCAAGCCATGCTGGAACCCTGCACTGACCTTTACAAACCCAATTCCTTCCCCCCATCTCGTGCTCTCCAGTCCCAGCCACAGCCAGAGAGGGACACTGATCATCGTTTACCATCAGTACTGCAGGAGAGGAAGCAGAAGGGCTCTGGGATTACTAGATGGCTGTGCTTGGCACTCCTGGTCCCATCTCCACTTCCATTTATAGAAGTGGAAGAATATAACAGAAATTTCTTTCATTTATAGAAATCGAAGAAATAATAAGAAAGTGAAGCTGGCCATAACGATGCAGCCTCTTCCTAAAAACAAGCATCACTGGCAGCAGCTTTATAGCTGCCGGTTCAAAGGCAAGACAGCACAGCCTCTGCTTTCCAGAGCTTCCCAAGGATACGTCAGACAAATGTATGGAGGAGAGACACCACAGGGCATTCCCACCCTGCAGCACAGAGCCCACCACGGCACCTGTGAAGGGGGATCCCACCAGAACCCTCGCTGCGGGCTGCTGGAGAACGCAGCGATGAGCGTCTGTTCCCCTGGATGAGGGAGGTTAATTACTGTGATCAAAAATATCCAGAGGGGAAAACGTTACACCAGATATTACCAATTAACCCATAAATCTAAACATGACAACTGCTGCAATTAATACAGTCCTACACTGGCACTAATTACCAGTCTGTGGGAGGAGGCTGGGAGGGAGGGAGGGAGGGAGGAAGGAGCTTGCAGACCTGCAGAAGCAGCAGATCCCAGGCCCAGCTGGGGATGCCACAGTGGGTACCATCTGGAGCCATGCCAACATGGAAGTGTCAGAGGTGACCAGAGGTCTCAAAGGGCTCTCCTGCTTTGAAAGCTAGGCCAGGGTGTTGAGGGCCTTCACAAAATTATAAAACCAAACCACTCAGAGTAGCATCATGGTGTGTCCCCAGCTTGATGCAAAGGTAGTGCTCTGCAACACTGCCATCATGCAGGATTTAAACTGGGAGAGGAGCTGGGGCCACTCCCAGCCTCACCCTCCTCAGTTCAGGGGGCTGCAGACCCCACCACGCCCACACCAAGGGTGGTGGGGGAAGATATAAAGAGAAAAAGGAGGAATTTGAACCACAAAGGTTTGTTGGTAGGGGTAGCTGAGCTTGTTCAAAGCAACGTAGTCAGACATAGTATGTGAGCAGTGTGTCCAGACAGAACATTCAAACAACAAGGCTGAATATTTACTTTGTGCTCAGTGTTAAGGATAAATGAGTTCTCTGCTGTCAACTTGTCTTGTGTTGTGAAATCAAATCAATGCTCAGTATTCCCAACATGTCTAAATACAGAAGAATTTTCAAACACACACACACACACACACACACATTTTATTCTTTACTTTTATGTTTCTATTTATTATCTTATTATTCTGGGATAGGAGGTTACAGGACTTTAATGGAACATGCATCCTAAGAAAAATGGGCTTAATCCATAAACAGACCTGTGTCCTGGAGCTCCTGATTTGATGTTAGGTGTGTGTATGTATTTTTACTGTAGTAAGCAAGGCTCATGTGACTTCATTTTACCAGATTCATATGTCTGTAAACATGAATATATTAGGAAATATAACTAGGTAGAATCTTTTCACCTCTGAGCTCCTACAGTGGGGTGAGTCTGGTTAGTAGATGACAGAAAGGTTTTGGATGTTGTCTACCTGAACCTTACTAAAGCCACTGTCTCCCACAGCATTCTCCTGGAGCAGATGGAATCCCAAGGCTTGGACAGGTGCACTGATCACTGAATAAAACACTGGCTGGGTGGCTGGGCCCAGAGGGTGATAGGGAATAGAGTCATCCAGCTAGTGGCTGGTCACAGGTGGTGTTCCCCAGGGCTCAGTATCGGAAACAATCCGGTTTAATATGTTTATCCATGATCTGGATGAGGGGATAGGGTGTCCCTTCCATTATTTTGTAGAGGACACAAAATTGGGTGGGAGTGATGATCTGTTGGAGGGCAAGAGGTCTCTTCAGGAGGGATCTGGACAGGCTGGATTGATGGGCTAAGGCCAGTGATATGAGGTTCAACAAGGCCAAGTGCTGTGTTCTCCACTTGGGTCACAACAACCTCGGGCTGCTCTCCTGGTGAGGAGCAGCTGGAAAGCTGCCTAGTGGAAAAGGACCTGGGGATGCTGGTTGACAGTGGCTGAACGTGAGCCAGCATGTACCCAGGTGGCCAATGAAATCCTGGCTTATATTAAGAATAGCGTGGCCAGCAGGACTAGGGGAGTGATCACCCCGCTGTAATTGGCACTGGTGAGGCTGCACCTCGAGTCCTGTGTTCACTTCTGGGCTCCTCAATACTTTGAAAGACATTGAGGGGCTGGAGCAAGTCCAGAGAAGGGCAATGGAGCTGAGGTTGGGTCTGGAGCACAACTGAGATGGGGAGTGGCTGAGATATCTGGGGGTGTTTAGCCTGGAGAAGAAGGCGGCTCGGGGGTCCTTTTTACTCTCTACAGCTACCTGAAAGGAATTTTTAGTGAAGCTGGGGTCAATCTCTTCTCCCAGGTATCAAGCAACAGGACATGTTTAGTGGTGGACTTGACAGTGCTGGGTTAATGGTTGTACTCAATTATCTTAGGGTCTTTTTCAACCTAAATGATTTTAAGATTCTATGATTCTTCCTGTTCACTGACCTATGCCCAACTCTGTCATATCTCTCTGTTTTGAGAGATGAGATTCTAATCCTGGAGAAGTAGATCCAGGATCTTTCACCATCTATCACTGATGAAAATGTAAAAACAAAACAAAGAACAATAAATCCTCCCCCAAACTCCATATAGATTGATTTTTAGAGTTGTTACTATATAAACCTGTTGGCTTTGTTCACCCTAAATTCTGGAGTATCTTTCCAAAACAGTTTTGTGAACCCATATGTTCTGATAAAGACTGTCACACCAGCTCAACTGCCTTATGAGACACCAGATTCTACACTGGAAGTGCGAATGCCCCACCAGAAAGAAAAAAACTGACAGATTGGGAAAATTCAGAAATAAAACATGAAGATGCAGGAAGGTGAGTTTCTAAAGTTTCACTCACAAAACTACTTACTTTTCTTGTTTGCCGAATTTAAAGACATAGGACTGAGCTGTCAGAGTAAGATGGAGGAGACAAAATGAACCACAAATTGTGCTGTCTGATTTACTCAAGTATCTCAGCTTTCCAGTGCTTCCAAGCAACCAAAGCTTCCAAACAAAACAAGTTGCTTTTGTTCTTCTGGTTTTGACTTAACTAAGAAAAAGTGACTTCATGTTCAGTTGTACTGAAAATTATAAAATAAGGGACAATGACCTTCTCTGTTTTAAAACTTCAAATTATGCTTATGAAATGAGACTTGCTTACAGTATTATCTAAAATCTGGGATATATAAAGTGATGTTATATTGGATTTGGGGCTATGTCTTCTACACCCTTCTTGATATGGGTTGGTTCAGTCCCTATTTCTCAGAATGTAACGAGCTGGGTGGGCGTGGGTGTATTGTAGAAAAAGAGGAAAACGTGTGACAGTGTGGCTGTATTAAGGCAGCCAATGTATATATATAGATAGTTGCTTTCAAATCTTCTTAGCTAGCCTTTTAGAAAAAAGCAATGCCACTCCCAAATCCCTATATTATTCTGTACACAACTGTTGCAGTGTCTTCAACTTTTTTTTTTTTTTTTTTTTTTTTTTTTTTTTTTTTTTTTTTAAATTAGGCTAAGTCTTGGATGTTTATTTGTGCATTTTATTTTTACCTAATTTATTGTCCCACTAGCTTGCATTTGCAGGAAGGTGAGTGCATAGTTTTCACGTGATTCTGTAGTCACTTCACACACTGTATCTGACAAGTCAGTGTTGGTCCATGGACCACAGGCAGAGTAACACCACATGAGATTACCCAGGGAGCTTTTCACAGGGATGAATGGTAATAAATAGAACCAGAAAGTGGAGTCAGAAACACACTAAGAGCCACATATTTTAATAAGTTTGCATTTCTTCTGGTGTGATACCCACATATAAAAACCCTCCAGAGATTTCATTTAATAATGCTTCCTCAAAGTATTTTTCCAAAATATGTTTGAGACTTCCAAAAACAGTGATTTTTTTTTTTCTATATTTAATAGCCACCAACAACCATCTCTTCTAATAATTTATTCAGTTGTCCTTTGAACCTTAAGTACCCTTAAGCATCTTGGAACCTTAAGAACCTTAATCATCTTGGAAAAGATGCTGCAATGCTTGACCCCATTGTATGAAAAGCATCTTCCTTTCCATTATTTTGAAGCTGCCACCTCCCAAGTTTCTTTGGTGTCCCCCCATTCTTGTACTACAACAGACAGTAATCAATCAGTCTTTATTAGTCCAGTCTAAGGAGCCATTCTAGTATTGCTCTTCTTCCTACAGACTTTTCAAAAATAATTTCCTTCTGTTTTGTAATGGGTAGCACTGTTCATGCTAATATGCTGTATTTTTTTCTCTCTCTCAACCTCCACATCAGTTTGCCCTGCTCTGAGCAGGGTTATATGATAGAGAAAAATGGGTTAGCTTCTAAATTATTTTGATGCTATATTTTTGAGTGGTAGTTCACTTTTTCTTTGTTAAAGTTGACCAGTGTTTTATTATGTGCTGGTATTATAGACATATTCACACACATATATATATATATATGTGTAAAATCATACATGTTTCTATAGGGACTCTGTGCACAGCAGGCTAAATAGGTTGCATCTCCATCAGCTTTTTTTTTCTTTGTAATGGCAGTTTTAAAGCAAATACTGTGATTGTATCCTTATGCTGCATTTTCGTTCAGTTTTCAGAAAATTTTCACATGTCATTTTATGAGCATTTACTCAAGTTCGTTGGTAATTATGTACTTTTTAGTATTTTTTTTTCTGCCTATTTGAAATTATAATTTATTCTTACATACCATCTCATATACCTGGTGCCACAGTAAGCTTGTGGAAGGAGTTTTCAATTCTCTGTTTTGTTTCAAATGTTATTTCTCTCAGTCAAAGAACCTTGTAATTTCACTGCTTTGTTGACTAATATGTAGGTGCATAGAAAAAATATCTTTTCTTCAAAAAAAAAAGGACTAAAGAAAAGAAATTAATGGATATAATGTTATCAGTGAAAAAAATGTTCAACAATATCTAACCAGAATGCTTTGAAATCTCTGAGGGGTAAATGATACACCATTTATGGATTCCTTTTGTTATATCTCTTCATTAGTTCTGGAAGTATAAATAGCTGATCAAATCCAAAATAAAGTACAAATTGGAGATAGTTGCACTGAAGGAAAGGACATACACATGCAACTTAGTCCTTAGCTATAAAGGCAAAATTCTCCATTGAACTGGTCATCTTGCTAGTCATGCTTTGTTAGGAAAATATTTTGCCAATGTATGGTGTCAGAGGTCACTGAATTTGTTTCTACGAGTGATCTTCTCCATGATAATGCATATGTGCCAGGCTTATTTATTGCTGGAACCATGGGCCCGAAGGCTCTCACAGAAACCTCTGTACGATGCAGTTTGTCGCCAGTGGCCCCTTTCAAGTGGCCACATTCATTGCAGATGGACTTTGTGTGACCTTTGGTTATAATGCTTGTTTGCTTCGAAAGGAATTCTATGAGTCCCTTTGGAAGTTGTTTCAGTGTGTTCTGGTGTTTTGTAGATCATCCTCATTAGCAAATACACGCAAGATGCACTGTAGGTTCAAGGACTGTTCATTCCTTAACCGCAGTTTAGAGATTCAGGAGATAAATTCATGTGAAACCTTCTAGAGCTGATTACAGATTTCTGCTCATGCTTTTTTCAACAATATTTCTGGCACTAACTAGAGATAAGGAGAATAATTACTGTATTGCAGTTTAAAACCCAGCAAAATTTAAAAAAGGAAAAAAGACCAACTTTTGAGGGTTTTGTAAAACAGTTCAGTTTCTTACGGGTTTCCAGGCTGGAGATTCATCTTCTCTGTGTGTGTTGATATGTAATACACAGTTCCCACAATAGGAAATGAACACACAAATATTTCTTTGGGTTTTTAAACCTCTTTCTTTTTCAGTAACAATTTGCAATTTTGATGCTTGCACAGCATAATTTTCTTCTTCTGTGCTTACCATTTAATCCTTCAAATGTGTTCAGCTATCTCTGATTTTGTATAAGCACAACATAATTCTATCATTAATCAATGTGTTTATATAGAAAAAAAAATAATACCACTTTATCCTTCATGAAAGGTAAGGACAACACAAAGCAACAATAGTTGAAGATGCGTGTTCTTTGTGTTCTTTCAACTCATTCTTTGTTGCGGCTTCATTAAATGGAGCCAAGCATCAAAAGGAAAATAGCATGAACTTTTTATCAAGAGTTTTAACAAAATCCTCAGAAGGCATGAAACAACAAATGGTGAAGCTGAAATCCGATAAATGAGCATTTGACTTACGAATTAGTTATTCCAAGATGAAAGGCTAAACAAATTAAATAAGAACTACGTTAGTCAGGGACCTAAAATACGAGACGGACGCTTACACGTCTCACAATTTATAGTCTGAGCCTTAACTCTTTATGTCCACATCCCGTGATGGACCAACTCTAGGCCCAAAGCCTCTTCCCATTCTCTGTGTGTTCTTGGCAATGAGGCTACCAGGACTTTTGTTGAATTTCACAGTGGTTTCTTAAGTGGTTTCTGTCCCACTCTAACTGCTGTTCCACTTCCAACACATGCACTCCATCGTGGACTCTCCCAGCCACCCACATCTATGGACTCTTCCAGCTTCCCACCCACACCTGCCCAGCGGCTTGCCAAGAACAAGGATGTAGAAGATGCATATGAGGAGAGAGGAGGGGGAAGGGAAAAAGAGGGAAGCAGAGGTTTGTGTAGGAGAGGGAATATATTTCTCTTACACTCCTCAATCAATGATGGCTCAAAGTTTAAATGTAGTTTACTAGCGGTTTTGTAGCAAAATTAATATGTGTATGAAACCAGTCAGCAGAATGGAGGAAACCTTCAGCCTGAGGCGCTGCTGGCTGGTGGTGGAACAGTGGTTGTCCAGTGGAGGATGGCACACATCCACAGGGTAGCCTTTTAAAGTCACAGCAGATCTGTCACCTTTAATTTTGGGAAGTTTTCAATAGCAAATGACAGCAAATGCACATGATGTTAGTTTTGTGAGTACTGTGCTGCATGCTTGGACAATGCCATTAATAACATGCTTTAACTTCTGAGCACCCCTGAAGCAGTCAGGCAGTTTCACTAAATGACCACTACAGTACTCTCCAAAGGGAAAGTGTTCTATTCTATTCTAATTTATTCTAAGATTTGGCTGTGTTGGAGAAAGAAATAATGACATTCAAGCCACCTCAGAGCACCAGGTATTTGGGAAGCCACCAAGCAGGGGTGTCATTGGTCACAAATGTGCCCCCCTGCTGGACTTTGTCAGGTCTGTGGAGCAGTAAGTACCTGCCTGCCTCCCACCACCAAATCCACCCATTCCCGTGGAAAAGCTGTGGCTGATGGGACACTTGGTCTGCTGTCAAAAGGTCACCTGACAGAGAGCAGAGCTCTCCCCTGTGCAAACAGTCAGGGCAGCAAGAGTGAGGGACACACATCAGCATAGAGATGGTGGTCAAGAGGTACAAGTGACTGCTCCAGGCCACTGTGGGGAGAGCACTTGTGGGGTCTGGCCATGACTGGAATGTAAGAGGGGAGTGAGTTTTGAAAGGACAGGTCTTTGGGACAAGTCTGGTGACACAAAAGTGCTTCTGCTGCTCCCCCTGGCTGGGGCCCATGCTGTGCTATCTGCCCCAGGAACTGAAGCCTGCTTCCCAGGGGCCTGCCAAGAGAGGAGTGGGTGTGACCTAATGCTTCAGTAAACATTCTGACTCTTCCCTGGATTTGAAGTGGAGAATGGAAGTTTAAAGTTTAGGATCTATCAAAGCATTTCTAAAGCTTTAAAACTCACTTTAATGAGTGAGTCAGATCAAATTTATAACCCCTCCTTTCTGCTGGAATAAGTTTCTGCATTTTGTTTTCTTGTATCTGAAGAAGGAAGCCCTCAGGGTAAAAAGTTAGACTTCAGAAATATGCAGGGTTTAATAGTTGCAATAATAGGGCTTTTTCTTGAAGGATCTGAAATAGATGCATTTAACCTCCTGGAAAATAATTGCAGCCTTCAATTATGCAATAAACACTCTTTTTATTTAGCTCACGCAGTATTTTTGCTTGACTTTTTAAGTATAAATAGCTACACACAGGATAGCGTTTGTAGGAAATGCAATTTGTTTCTGAAAACTTGAGGAATGGCAAATGACCTATCACTGGAGCAAATTCTTATGTGCTGAAAAAAATAGGAATCCTATCAAAACTATTTATTAGCAGATGAAACTGTTGGCTTTTTGCAGGATTTTTAACTTTCTCTTAGATGAGCAGGCTTTGACTGTATTTAACACTTTGGCTTTCTTTGAAAAGAGTGGAACAGTTTATTAAATATTTGCTGTCTCGTGCTCTTCTGTTTCTAACAAAATTTCACTAATGAGCAACGATGTTCTCCATCCAGATCTGTTAATGAGTCTTTCAGTGTGTAGTGACTGAAAGTAAGTCCTTCAGAAATAGGGCTTGTAAAGTGTTACTTGTGTCACGATTATCCCCAAAGGGAGAGTAAATAAGTGTCTGTGTTTTATCTTAAACCTAGAAATGCAGCAGGGTTTGGTTGCTGCATATGGTAAAATTGAGACTGAAAATAAGCAAATGGCTGATGTCAATATTTAAAAAAAAAGAAGGTGTGGTTTCATGAATTGAAGATATTTCTCAGAAGCCACCGAGATTTCTGTAGCATAGTAGGTTGGCTTGCAAGAAAATGAGAAAGAGTAATTGGGATTATGTTTTCTTAGTCTTTACTCCTGGAATAGTTTAATTTTCTAATACTCTTATTTTCAGTGCAAGAATACCTACTCCTGGTTTTTAAAAGTATCATCACCTTGTCTTTGCCTCCTGGCAAAAATATTGGGGCTTAATTATGGTCTAGGGAATTTAAACAAACAGAGGAACTGGCTATCCTTATTTTTGTTTATGACCCTATAGGCTGTATATGCAGTGAATGAGTCAAAAACTCTGCAATTAAGGTAAAAAATTTAAGGAAGTGAGATTTAATATACTATCTTTTTTTAAAAAAATGTTATTTAACTGGATGGTTTTTGTATGTCTTGTCATTCTTTAAAAAAAAAGAGATTAACCAGATTATTTCCTGTATTGAGTATGTTCTTAAATGGTTGCTATGACAATTGTCTTCCATTTTCTTCCTTGTAGGCTTATCTCTTTGTTTCTATAGAAGGAGTTTGCCAAGGTAGAGAATTAAGAAGTTTCTCCTTCCCCCCCTGCCCTGTATTTCAAGGATTTTGTATTTTGAAGAAAAAACCCCAAAGTTACAGTCAAAGCATTATCTTTCTGGTGTGTCTGTTCTGATTCTGCCTTTTAAGATTTACAAATTAAATACACAGGATTTGAATCTTTACAAAAGACTTATGGAAAAATTTTTCACCTAAGAAAAACTAAATGTTCTGCTCATCAATTAAACATCTAATGACTATGACTTTTTTTTTTTTTTTAAGAATTTACAGTAGAAAATACCATAAATAGAGAGACCGCAGTGCCTGTGCAGGATAGTTTAAGTGACTATCTTACACAGCTGCCAAGCAGGATTTTCAGTGGTATAATTTTGCAGAGAATCTTGCAGAAATCTATTTTTAAAAAGTGTTTGACAAAAAGAAAGTTGTAGCTGGAAGGAAGAATAGAGCCTTGCTTTACACTTTGCTAAGCCCGATTTATTTGTTTCTCATTCTGAAATGTTGAAAGTATGGATACATTAAAATATGGAATTTTAATTTGATTTCTTTGGAAGCTCTGGAAACAATTTAATAAATAATTTTTTAAGCTAAATGCCTTTAATAGGTTTGGGATCATATTCTTAAGTGTTGGAAGGATGTGGTTCTGCAGAGTCTTTTTGAAGCTTTTCAGAGAAGGTTAAAAGGAAGAAGAGAGGTTAAATCTGTCCTTTCCTGTGTAAGTAGGGAACTTACTGTGGCATCAGATTCACAATTCTGAAGAATGATAAAAAAGTTTTTTGTAACAACTCCTTCACCCTTTCTTTTTATAAATATCAACTGTGTGTTTGTATCATTCTTCTAGTCTGTTCTTACATTTCACGTGGTCTTTTAAACTCAGAATAAGCCAACTGTTCTTGGCTCTGAAAATCTTCTTTACTGTTTTTCTTTGTGATCTTTACCTGACCTTCCTTAGCATCTTCACCTTCAGATCCAACTTCTCCCTACAGAGAGTGAAGAAATATTGAAAAAGGAAGTAAAATGAATGTCATTAAATATCTAGTACAAATGGACTGGAAAGTATATTAAGTAAACTAAAATATTCTTACATTTATCTTAAATGCTTCGCTTAAGTTCCGTAGGCCCTGGTTCACTTGCTGCCCTTCCTTGGATTCATTGTCCTAATGTGTCTGGGAAATTTTTAGGACAGGAACATAAGAATAGTCATACTGTATAATACTTCAGCTCAATGAGGTAGGATTTGACAGTGGCCATTAGTATATGTGGATTGAAGCGTACAATAATGACATTACATGCAAAATTTCTTCTCAAACTCTGAAAGTTTGTGGCTCAAGGACTATCTGTATCACAGGTTATTTTGTTTCATATTAGGTGAGACAAATTTTTTTCTCTCAAGAATTTAACGTGTAGGAAGCATCTGAATTTTAAGCCTTCACATCATCCTGCTTCAGGAAGTTCCACAACTTCATGGGGAGAGGATCCTTTGTTTTGTGTTTTGCACTCAACACCTGCTAACTTTCTTAGTTCTTATGTAGGAAGTTATAATAATTCAGAATTCTACTCTGCCACTCATGATTTTTATTGATCTCTATTGTATCTTCTATTATTTTTAACTTTTCAAGCTCAGGAGTCCTAGTTGATTAAATCCCCTAAATTTCATACCTTTCCCATCCTTGTTGTCCCTGCCTGAATCTTTATCACTTCAATGTTACTCTTCCCAGGTTGCAGAAAATCAGACCTGTCCCCAGTTTCGAATGGTGTGTGTATTACAGATTTATAGGGGGGTGTAACATTTTTGCTCTCTTTTCTAATTGCCTTTTTTCACTCACTGCCAAGCAATCAGTTTAGGACTGCTATCCTAAACTATATATGTTCTTATTCCCAAATAGGAACAGCCATCTCGGAGTCGATCATTTCATGGAGCAAGCTAGAATTACTTTCGTACAACGCTTTACCTATCTGGAACTTCAGGTGTCATTACCACCAGTTACTGTCTCCCTTGGCAGGTCTTTTGACACGTTCTCTCATACTAAATCTGTGCCACCATCCTTAATAGCTCGGTGTCATCAACAAATTTTGTCATGCCCTTTTTCCAGGTCATTTATGAATATTCTGAGAAGACCCCTGTGGACTTTTCCTTTGCTATGAAAACTTCCTAGTTACTCATACATTTTTTCCTTCCTTTTGACCAATTATTTAATTATGGAAGTAATTTTTCTCTTATTTCATGATTGTATATTTTCCTTAAGAGCCTATGGTATGAGCTTTTGTAAAATCCATGGAGATTAACATTACCAAGAACTTTTTTAACCATATGCCTTTGACTCCTTCAGAAAAACAGTCTGTGAGTCTGGACTTCCCCTCCAAGGGGTGTGTTGATTTTTCTTTTCCTATTTGTGCAGCAGTCCATCTGTTCCCTCTACGCATTTTCCTAGTAGGTTTATCAATTTGACGTTTCACGTATGTTGGATCATCAAACCTTTTGATTAGATTTTTGGCCCCCATCCCAGTGGAAATGCACAGAAGTTATACACCACCATTAGTAGGCAAGGTATTTTATTCCTGAAATTCCAGCTAAATTGCTAAGTATCATTTGAGTCTGAAAATTTGTTGGTGTTAATTTAATCTGTTCAGTCTACAACCTGCACAGTCTGCACTTTGATTTGATTCAGATCTTCTGCTGAGAGAGTGAGATACAAATTCCAAAGTTAAAACCAGAAAAATGAAATACCAAAAAATCATTTAATCTTTTTTCTCTCACCTTGTATTTTGCCAGTTCTGACCCCAAGATGTTCTTCACAGATTTCTCATTTGATGTGTTTTAGGAAGGGATCTTTGATGACATGAAGGAACCAATGATTTTGTTGCTCTTAAAGATGTTGAACATATGCTGCTTTACCTCAGTTCTTCATTATAAGGAGTCTTTTAATAGCTGTTTCTCTGAAAAAAAAATATAAATATATGGCTTGTAGATATTTAGGAGAAAATGAAGGTTAGTAAAAAGTCCAAAAAGGAATGTTTCTTTATGTTTGTACAGCACTACGCTTAATGTACGTGTCAATGGATTTGGACTGGCAGTAGTGCTGCAGGTCTTTCTCATACATGTTGTAGAATTTGCACCACAGATATTCATTTTGTGTTCAAATTTTTCTTCACATTGATTTTTTTTCAGACAGGGCATTTGCTCTCAGACATTTGGTAAACCCAAAAGAAGCTTAGTACTCAGCTGGCAGAAGAACAAACCATGTTTATTGTCAGAATATTTTGGGCCATCTTTTGAGTTACAAATCATGCAAGTCCTTAAACAACATCTTACCAGTTTTGCTCTGTAATCATAACCTGCAGAGGCAATATGGAGAATACAATTTGCTCACGTGTTTGGTAGCCCTTTTCTTACCTTCCCAGGGTGGGTGAGAACCATAGCATAGGATCACAGAACCATGGAATGGCTCCACCTGGAAAGGACCTTTAAAGATTATCCAGTCCAACCCCCCTCTCTTGACAGTTCAGGTAAGAAGCAGATATAAGTATTTTATTAACATTGTATTATATAAATGAGCAAAGGACAGTATATATTTAGGAATGCAGCTTCTTGCCTGTATCATACAACTATCCTGTTTTCCTGCTCCAAAGAAAGGCTAGATTTTTCTCACAGCTGCTTTCCACAACTGAAAGGCTCAGATTTTAGAGAACTGCTTTATTTTTCCTTTGCTGTGGTTAAATTACTTAAATTGACACCTTTCAGAATCTATTTCTCCTATATAAGTGTCCTCTGTGGTAGCTCTTTGTTTCTTGTGTGAGCATTATCCCAGATTTACTGTAGACATCGTAACAAAGAGTAGGCAGCTGTAGCTGTGCTTTTCTAATGTCAAACAATCTCTGTCAGCATGCCTGTTCTTCCTGTATAGATTATTTTAGTTTGTGTTTGGTTTTCTGTTCATAGTGGAGCCACAAGGGATATAACACTACCCCACCTGCAATGTCTGAACCCTTACAGAGCTGAGTTTCTCACTGTGCCTGTAGAAAACCCAAACATGCAAATCCCATATTGGATGGCTAGCACAAATAAGGTTGGTTTCCACAGCACAGCTTTGAACAATTCTAAGTATTCCTGTCATCTTGCATTTTACATAACATTGCCATTAGACATGGAATTAATTTAGACATCTCAGAGGTGAACATAATGGATGTCATGATGAGGAATTAAAAACCTTTAGGAACGCTTGCTGGCCCTAGTGAGATCAGAAATACAAAGAATCAATTAATAGCTCTGCCAGTCAGTCTATCATGCAGATCTCAGTAAGGGAGTTATATAAAGCGTTTTTGCCCAGGTAACAATCACATCTTCTCCAGCATAGCCTGATAAAATTCTGTTTACATACTTCTCTGTAAATGAACTCCATATTTTACGTGCTTGCTTTCTCATTACATTCCTAACTAAATTTAAAAAAACCAACCAACCAAACAAACTACAAAAAAATCACCCATCAACACAACAACAAAAAATCCTCAATGCAATCACATTTGCTTCTAAAGCAAAGTTTCCTCAGTCTGCACCTGGCTCCTGGTGAGTTGGTGGGTTTACGCTTTTTCCCAGGCTCAGGCTTCTCCTGAGACTTGTGTCCAAGTGTGGAGAAAGGGCAGGACTTCTGCTTTTCTAAAATCTGCTTCTCTAAATCTGGAGTCCTCATGATTTGTGAATCACAGCTCTTTAAATAGATGGAAATGATGTTTGCAGGAGAAGTAGCAGCTCCTGCTCTCTCTCTGCTTGCAGGCAAGTGGGATCCCAGACCTGGGATCTAACTTCCCCCAGAGCCAAGGCAGCAGCCAGCAGGAGCCTGTTTTTCTGGGGGAAATGGGTTCCTTGCCCCTGCAGGAGACAGGACATTATGCTGAGTGCTGAGTTCAGCAGGAGCTGAGAAAAAGAAGCAGCTTTCTACAGGGAGGAGAGACTGCTGTGCAGCAAGGTGGTGAGAGCTGACTCCCAGGAGAGGCACTTCCAAAGCACCTGTAGGATGGGAGCTACAGCAGTATTCCCCAAATGAGTGGTGGCACTGTGATGTAAAAAAAGTCCCAATCCAGATCCTAGCAAAGGTATTGCATTCCTACTCATTACTGAGGCTAACGGCTTCCTAGAAACGCACTGTGCTCTGAACTCTACTTCACATGTTGTTTCTTGCTTAAAACCCATGGCAAGTTCATGATAAACCATGCAAAAGAAGTCATGGGATGTGAGAGATTTACATTTCCAAAGTAAAGTGTGACTTTTTTAATAGACGTAGTCATTTCCTCAAAACATTCCATACAGATTTTTAAAGAAGTTAGGATATTTAAGTGACTTTGCTATCCTTCCTCTTTTCATTGGCCATGCATAAATGTTTCCACAGCTGAATAACATCTTGAAGCGACATCCAGAAGCTTGACACCTGTTATAACCTCTGCTCTGATTCAGGTAGGTGGCCCTTCCAAATCATGGTTTCTCAGCAGGGCAGGATAGCTCGGCAAGTCTTCCCATGGTAATGAAAGCTGTAAGTACTGAAAGCTGAGCTGTGAAGCAGAGACTTTCCACAGGATAGATGTTTTATTGTGTTTTGTTTACTCTGGTGCACTGAACTAAATGGAACTCGAAATGGTGCCCTTATAAATCATACCAAAACGCTGATTCCCCCTTGTGCTGGCAGGTGGCACACTGTGATGGCAGAGGTGGCTGGGTTGGCCACTTCCTGATGCTGCAGGAATCCTGCCCAGTGACATTCACGTCACAGGTAAATAGAATCTGTGCAATAGAATGCCATTTTGGAATCAAACAGGAAGGTAAATTTAGCTTTAAGCTGGGGAAAAAAAAAAATAAAAATCATACTGCCTTGAGCGTATAGATTTTTTTAGAGTGGGATTAAAAAAAAAAAAGTAGGTCAGTATGCTTTGTAAATCTTGATGCAGTTCTTCAGTAGAACCTTTCAGAGTGGTCTTTTTTAAGGTACTTTATCAATTTTTCTAAATTGGATGCTAATTTTCATCATTATCACTTAAAAGAATTCATAAACATTCACAGCAATCAATAGGAAAACTCATTTTAATTCCCATTCTTTGGCAAATTCTCACTTGCTAGTGTAGGAAAGAGGAACATTTATTTTAATCTTGTTTGTTGGCTTTCAAATAATCACCGTGGTAATATTTGCAGGAGACTTGCAAATCTTTATATAATATTAGCAGTGGATTTTGTGTGTTCTTTTGGTGGTTACTCTTGTGGATCTATATAAAAGCATCAATAGCTATTCTTCAGCCTTTTACTGCAAACTTTTTTTTCGTGCTTTTTACTGTAGGTAAGAAAGATTGACCTAAATAATTCCTTCATAGGAGACTGTAGAATGTGGGACATGCAGGGCCCATTGCAGCATTTCTTAGGTATTCTGAATTGATTGGAATGAGCCATTAAACCCTCAAACAGCAAAATAATTGGAGACACTCTCAGCCCAAGTGACTAAAATGAAAATCAACTCCAATGACGTGATCAAATGTCTTGCCAAAACCATCATAATAATAAATACTTCTGCTTTGAATGACATGTTTTACTGTAAAATACTTTCAGTTAAAATATTCCAGTGGTGAGTCACCTAGATTCCACCTTAAAGCTTTCATTTTATCTTTCTCTATGTAGGTTATGCAGTGAACAGCATTTGGATCAGAAATCTCATTGTGCATATTAATCTGAGGGGGATATTTTCACTGTTCATACATGGGGTTTGAGACAATGATTTAAAAAGGGATGGGATTTTTTTTGTATCTCCTCTATGGATAGTTAGTATAATTGCCATGAATTTGGCCAGGTGTAGCTAAATAATGTTTCAGGCAAAGAACTAAGAGCGAAGCTTTTTACACAATAATTTCCTGGGTAAGATTCCACAAAATGAAAACTCATCAGAAACCCTGCTGGGATTCCATCAGCAAGCATTTATTTGCAGTTGCTGTTACACCTACTTACACAGTAATAGTATAGCAGTGAGTTAAGTCACTATGCCAATGCAAATTAGCTTTATTTTGAATCAAACACTAGATTTTAAAACATGATGTCACAAAAAACCCCAAAACCCTGTAATGCCACTAGATGCATGCAGGAAAGTGACAGGACTCAAGAAAAAGAAAAAAAAAAAAAAACCACAAAAACCTGCACATTTATTCTGGCCTCTTCTATTGCTGCTGTTTTGTATGCTGATTTATCCCATAAGAGTACCTAGTCTATTTATAGTATGTATGTGGAACATATGCTTTTCTCTTCTGCTATAACTAGATTTTCTTTAGCCTTGCCATCTGCAATTTTTTTTTTTCTTGGAGGTGGTCCTGTATTTCAGTCTGGGGAGAAACTGCCCAAAGTGGCCTTTTCTGTCTGTTTGTTTAATGCAGTCTTGCCTCACCCTCAGATGGGCTGTGGTTTTCCTAAGACCAGGATGTCCTGTATGTGCTTGTTTTTGGCAATGCAATTGTAAATCTTAGAAAAGTATCTAACATTAAGCACTGAATTTCTTAGTGTTATAGACTGAATTCTGGTGATTGATCCTGAACTATTAAAAAAAAAAAAACCAAAAAAAAAAAACCAAAAAAACCTTCCAGAATAAAATAAAAACTTATAAAAAGATTACTAATAAAAACTAGGATTATTTAGATATCATGGGAGAATTCAGGTGCCCAAATCTCACCAAAATTCAGCCTCCCTTACAATCTCCCTTTGAAAATCTCAGCTGTTGCCAGCAGGCACTCAGTGATCACAATGATGAAGTGTGGGATTTTGAGCCTGAGCAGAATAATAAGAGTTCAGATGTCGAGCTATGTAACAACAATAGAGATCTAAATTTTATCCTGTATTTCAATCTTCAACACATTACAAATTTATTCAAACATTCTTTTCCCTTAAGTGCTTTTCCTTTGTTTCCAGGAACTAAGCACAGATCTACCCTGGATTCTGCCAGCAGAGCTATTTCAGTCAGGGGTGTGAAGGCAAAGCTGTGGTGACAGAAGAGCAGGCAAGACACTTGTTCTGGCACTGAGGCCCCTGGCATCTTTTCGTGAGCACACATGGAGGGTAACAAATGCTCAGGAAGCATCAAGCTCGCACATGGCTCAGTCAGCCTGAGAAAAGCCCTTTTTGCAGAGGTAGTTGGCTGCTGTTGTTTTAGCAGGACGCTGTCATGCATCTGCACGAGTCTGCGTGGTAAAATCACGTAGCTCTGGCATCACTCCTGGATTCTGGAGCCTGTGCTGTCAGCTCCACAGGCACTAGTTCATTCCAGGACTTCTCTCGAGGGAATCTGGGTTTGTTCTTGTTGAATCACTCTTTGTGAGTACTTCTTTACTAGTTAATACAGGTGAGACTGTCAGATTTGGCCTTCTCTTCTCCAGTTTCTAATACCATCCTAGCAGACTCTACACTCAGGCATTTCATTTTTTCTTATGGAAGTATCCTGCATTACTTATCTAAAAATAAACACAAAAATCCCCAAAACAACAATGAACAAAATCCCAGGCTGACCTTGCTTTAGCAGGGGGTTGAACTAGATGATTTCAAGAGGTCCCTTGCAGCCTCAACCAGGCTTTGATTCTGTGGCACACGCTCTCTTACCTACCAGCAAAGGTGTGTCTATAAGGACAGTAATACCAAAACTTCTGTTCTATCCACTCTGGAATGGTTTTGCTATTGATGGCTGGACTAGCACAGGGTTAGGCAGAGTTTGGATGCAAAGGCAACCCAAGCATTGGATGCAGAGTAACAACATCTCTCTTTGACTTCATAAGTTGTGCAGAGACATTCACCTCCCATTTTCCTTTGTGGTGCTCCCCATGCTATGACAGTTTGTCACTACTCATTTCTACTTTGTAAAGGTAAAGCTTTCAGATGCTAAGGAAGTTAGTTAGCTTGTTTATTGCTGTTTCTTTCCTACTAGGAAACTGCTCTTGGCCTCAGTGCTGATTATTCACATCAAAGAATGCCAGATCTGGCCTTTAAATTATATCCAAAACTTGCCCACAGAGAAATAATTCATCAATAGCTAAATAAATAGAAGGGTTTGCAGTGTATGTGCAGACAGACTTTGATGTGACACAGGGCTGTTGCATCAGGAAACCATCTGAACCACAGGACAATTTGTGTTTTGAGCCAGTTTCATTTTACGCTGCTCTAGGAGAGTTCTTGATTCCATGGGAAAATTGTTATCAACCCCTTGTGACAACAATGCATTGGAATAGCTTTTCCTTGCTGGGGCCATAAGTTTCCCTTATTTGGCAGACTGTGGTACAGCTTTTCCACTGTGCACCAAGCTACTGAATACCAAATAACTGACCCAGGGTAGTATCACTTGTAGTCAGCAAGTTGGATCCTCTGTTAAATCTGGCAATCCAACAGAGTCATTTTTAAGAAGCTGGAAATCCTGTTGCTGGGTCAAATTCTTCAAAGAAGCTGCATGCTTGGCTATCATCTTGCCTTTCCCCCAAGTGTGCTATTCAAACAACACGAATATTTGTAGCATGGAAGAGACACAATCGTAAAAACATTTTGAGAGTAAGGAGAAAACGTTATTCAAAAGTGTCTTTGACTGTACTGGTGGTCTCCAAATTAATTTTTCCAGGCTGCTTTGTTTCTCATGGAAGGGATGCATGCCCCATCTAGCATGTGTCCATAAAAGGTGTGTTCCTGAGGGTCTTTCTGATAGTGGCTCCTTTGTACCATCACAGGATACCCGTTCAGTAAAGCCACTGTGTGATTTCTTTCCACATTCTTGCACTTTATTGTACACATTTTCAATATTCACTAAAACCCTATTGTCATAACCAGTAAATAGATGTTTTAAGTAAGACATTTATATTCAGCCCATTAAAACAGAGTAGTTTGACAACACTGTAAAATCATCTGCTTTCGCTGTATTTGGGGATGTGAGCCATAGAAGTGCATCAGCACTCACATGCTGCTTTTCCACTAATGAATAGCCTTAAGGACAAGATAGCTGGTGAGATTGGCAGCTGGATCTAAGCTTTCTGGAGGTTGTCACCAGCTGTTATAAAGTAGCCAGCCTTTTTCATGTTCATTGCTGGAACATGAGTAGAGCAGTTCATCCCAGTATTGTTCCAAAGGAGTGGGAGTGACAGAAAAACTACTACCATAGCCAGAAAACCAGAGATAGAATGGACCAAGGTTGAATGAGTCCCTCCCAAGTAAGAAACAAAGAGAAGGGCAAATCTCTATGCAAGTCCTGCCTCTCCATTGACTGGAGAAATATTTTGCTGTAGATGATCACCTGATCTGATTCTGCTTTACAGTTAAAGCCTGTGCAAAATCTGGTAATTCTAACAAGGAAATTTACAGGTGTGCTTAGGTTAAAGATAGTTATATTTGCAACAGCTGTGTTGGCTATCAAACAAGTGTGAGGTCCCTTTCTTAATGTAAAACACCTGGCTAAGAACCAAGGCTTGCAAAAAAAAAAAAAAAAACAACAACAGTAAGAAAAATATGGGAAAAAAGGAAAAAAACCCCCATCAACAACAACCCAACCCTCACTAAAAATCACATCAAAAACCAAATGGAATTTTTGTTGAGTACTTTCATCAAAATGAGAGCTACCTGAGGGATTTTTTTGCCTTTTTTCCTGCATTGTTACACCTCTATGGCCAGTATAGAAGATGTAGGGTAGAATCAAGCCAGCGTCACTGTCATCTGGATGGATGGGAAAAACCTTTATCTGACTGAACTCTTACATTGATTCTCATGTGGGGGCTTGTTGCCTGGCAGATTGCCAGTTCCTAAAATGAGAATTGTGTGAAGGATGACAGCTGTACGTTCATGGGTTGAGGGGCTTCGAGGAATAGTAAAGCAGCAACCAATGTCAACTTTTGTTTTGTCACTGCTGGGAAACAAAAAATGAACTCATCTTGATCTAAAAAGTAAGTACATTTTGTTATTAAGGTATTTAGGGCAGTGGTCACATTAAAGAGCCAGACACAAATTATCTCTAACCCAGAAGGCATATTTTTGTGCTCCTGAGAGAGATCTTGGCAACAAGATTAAAGGAATAGGTTTTCATTTCTAGATTTGAACTAGAAAGCTCTGTGTATCTGAAATACTAGGTGTTTTGGTTATGTTTTCTCTATTTAGTGCTCTTTCAAAGAAATTTAATGGTGGCATCAGCTCAGCAAATTTCTTGTCTGAAAGAGAATTCAAGGTGTGTGTTTCAATGTGGTGATGAAGAGAACATATAAAAGTCTGAAAAGGAGTGTGCATTGACTGTGGTAACACTAAATGTTTTAATCAGCACATGAGCTAATAGTTCATTTTTAGAATCATATAGCCAATGAAATGGTAAAAAAAAGCAAGATATCATAGAGTTTTACTGCACATGTTCTGTTGACAAATGCCCTTTGCATATGATACTTTGAAATGATTTAGTGAGAATATGGTTCCTGCTACATTTTACTATTTTGAAATACATTTTACCTTTCTTCCTTCACAGAAGACTATTTAGCTTTACAAAAGAAATAAACATTTGAAATAATTTTTTTGTTTGTGCAGCAATGGAAGTTGCAAATTACCAACAGGATGACACAAAATTTCTGTCACTCAGATTTCTTTTCCTGAAATGTTGCAGGTCAATGCAAAGCAGGAATATTGGAAACATATATTTAGGATGACTAAATTTAACAATTCAATCCAAAGAAAAACTACCCCTAGGTGATCTGCTTTTTATAAAATACATAAATATTTTTTGAGAATTAGTTGTGGAAACAATATGTCTTATTCCTCTTTTTCCCTTATGTAATAACATTGTGGTCCTGAGGGATGACAAGAAAAAATAGTTTCATTTACTAGGGCTTGAATTTTAGTGGTTTTAAATCTATAATTTTGTGACAGAATGGCACAGCAATATTTTCTATTTGCAATTTATGTCCAAGGCAACAAGAAAAAGTCTAGCAGCATTGTTGATACCAGAGATCTTTCCATAGCTGTTTGTGTTTTGCTGTTCATTCTTACTACTTTCCTCCCATAAATAATTGATACTGTAACATTTACACATTGAAATCTGCAGTAATGTTTTCCTGAACAACTGATCAAGTCCATGCTCTAGAACAAAAACATCTGGATATGGACTGGCTGCAGATATAAGACTCATCACTCCATACAAACACTACAGAACAACCACTCCTGTATAAAGACCTTACAAGACAAGCCCCTTCTGCAAGAGGCACAGTGATTTAATTCTTATTTACTTCAAAGTTGCAAGATCAGGTTCTGTGAAGTAATACCTAGTAACCTGCACCTACAAAGGCAGGTGATGCCATGCTTGGGAATTTTGAAATAGCAATGAGAACAGAGGACCGGGATCTTTGCAAACCAGGAATAGATATTTGAATGAACTGTTCTGAAACAGTTTAATTTGCAATTTTTGAATTTCCCATTGTATTTTAATGTTCAAGAATGCTTTTGTGTTACACACTGTTCAGACACTAAAAAATAGACAGGTAATACTTCAAAGAAATTGTATATAGCTCATATTCTATAATGTGGTGTTTTTGTTTTTTTTTTTTTTTGATAACTGGGTAAAATAAACAGTATTTTTTCAGTGCTTTAGTAAGCATTCAACATATCCATGTATAGAGAATATTGTGTTGTTTATAGCTATAATGCTATTAGATTTTAGTGAAATATTAGCTACAAGTAAGGAGTGGAGGGAACCTCACTTGATATATATATCCCAGGAATCACTTTTTATGGTTTTATATATAAAGAATCCAAGAGAACCTCAGCATAACCTCCACAAAGAAAACTCTTATTGTTATGTTTCATCATTGAGAAATGTTTATGGGTCCCATAAGATTTCGCTCAGATGTTTAAATAATTTGTGTAACCTTTTGGTCATGTAATTTATTTGATTTATCTGAAATGATTGTAGACTAGAAATTTCATCAGCTCTGCTATGTTTGAGAGTTTTCTCATAAAGCAACGGAAATAGTTACCAAATTGTATTAGGCTTAAGATTATTGTAAGCAGCTCCCACAACAACCAGACGAATTGTGGGTTTTCTCCTAATTTCATCTATATCATGTATGTCCTAGATGCTTGGTATAACTTGATACGAAAAGACAGAGTAAGGATTTGCCTGGGAAAAAGCACATCTTTTTGAAGTTGAGTAAATTTGCAACAGCACCTGCATGAAAGCACAAGGGGATCCCAGGGAGACACCTCTGGGAGCCCCCATGTCACAGACAGGCACAAATTCATCCATGTGCTCTCTCAAGTATGGGGACTTACAGTCTATTTCTCACAGTAATTTTTTTGCATACAATTTTTTTTTCTCCTTTATGCTTAAATTAAAAGCATCAGCATTAATATCCAGCCCAGATACAGGTTAAATAGTATTAATAGTACCTTATGTATTTACTAATCAAGCGTGACTTTAGTTAGCAAGCTATTGCATACAGCCCTGAACAAATTCTGGAAAGTTTCCCGTCTCTGTGCTGACACTTGAGGTGCCTGGTTATATTTTGAATATGGCATTGGCTGCTGTACCTCCTGTGGGTGTATTTTCTTCTCTCTTGGTGCATATGTACAAAGTGCTGAGCAGTGAAACCATGGAGGCATGCAACTACAGAACTGGCAAAAGCTGGTCTTCTCTGTCCTCAACCAGCCCCTGGGATGAGTTTTTTTAGGATGTTTTGATTTATATGGGAGAAGAGAGATCACTAATTAAAGGATTGTTTAATTCTAATGACAGGGCTTGCACAAGTTAGAGGGGCATCTTCCAAAAAGTAGACCCAAATTGTACCCTTTCTTGTCAAGCCATCAAGGGAGTTTGCACAGCATGTAACTTAGCTTTTCAGTTCAAAGGAGCACATACAAACAAAGGGTGGTCCCATTCATGGTTTCCTCAGAATTTCACGTATGAAAAATGAGGACAGTGTTGAAATAAAAGAATTTGGATATGATTATTTTCAAAACCTGGTACAAAGCAGAAGCAGTCTCAGTAAAGTCAGAGGAGCTATTCTGATATAAAATAAGTGTGAGGAAGACTGGAGGCAGAACTGTCAAATTAGTTTTGTTTATTCTTATAGTGATAAAAGCTCATGACTACTCATTAGGCTTTGAAGAAAGACATTCCTAGTGAATTTATTAGTGAAAAGCAGGTGCTTTAGTTTGTGGTCTTCCCTAGGCAAACATTTTTTGCTAAAATTCCTGAACGACTCACAGCTGAAAGGATTCATTCTGGTAATAACATACTCATGTATCTGGCAATAACGATCACTTTGGACTGTTGAGAGTTTACAAGGATCAATGGGACAAATTCTTTAAAAGAAGAAAGCACAGTTCAGCTATGATAAATTAAAGTCTGTTTCCTCTTTTAAGATGAGTTATTACAAATAGGAGAAGAATATTAGATGGTGGTATTAAACTTGAATGTTACTTTTTGGTTTCTTTCACCTATAAGCATATTTTTTGTCTTGAAAACCTATCCATCTGAGTGTTTTTGTGTTATTTCCATTTCTTCCCCATCTTTTAGCACAGTCTTCCTTTGGTGGCTCTTCATGTAATAGAGGTTTCCTATTCTGATGTAGGGCACAGAAGCAGTGAAAACTCTCCTACATACAGGACACCTAAAGTCTTCTGTAATGCTGTAGGAGGGAATAACTCATGGAGCTATTAACAGCTAGTAAAAACAGAGTAAAATCTTGATATCCTCTGCTTTTGATTGGCCAGTGTAAAACACCACATAGTGTCAGTATAGGGGAGAGAAAAGCAAACTAATTACTTTAATTAAGCTGTCCTTGGAGGACAGCAGGTTGCTGTTCCTTGGTCAGCTCAGCTTTATCTTCTTATCTGAATTGTGTCTATACAGATCTGCACAAATCTGCTGAAAGTGAAGCCTGGTGACTAAAGTACGAGTTCAAACTCGATTCATCTTTGGTGCATCTGTTTCGTGGTAAGTGTTTTGATGAGTGGGAACGGGAAATGTTAACACCTTGTAAGATGATTTGCTATGTGAGAAAACTCCACTTCTCAGCAAGATAAATAGCAACCCATCCAACTTTGCATCTGCCAGAGAAGTCTCCCAATAGCCTGGGGATCAGAGAAGGTAGGTTGAATTCCAGTGTACCTAAAAATAATGCAGGAGACCTTATGATTTGTCACAATGCCTACGGATTACCAAAAGTTTCATTCATGGCCAAAAAGCCTTCGAGACTGAAGCAGTTATAGTTATCTCTTAGAAGTACCTGTCAAAGACACTGAAGTCTATTTATCCTTTGCTACATTTTAGGAACATCTTGAATTGTCATATTCCACCTGTTCTCACAACCACAATGTTTTTCACTAATCAAAACCCATCAGATTTGTAGCCTCAAGGCACGATCAAGGTGTCAAAAAGAATTTGATTTTTACCACTTTATATTCCTCTGAAGTGCAGATGACTCTGACTTGGCAGCAGTATTCCATGCAGAAGCAAATTCTCAGGGCTTCCAGGTACGATAAATGGTCCTCAGCGGAGAGTTTGTGTAATACATCTGGATTTAACATTGATGAAGTAAGCCGGAAAGATTACACTTTGCAATCACAGAGTGCTTGATGAGAGAAGACTAGGAGATACAAAGCATAATTAATATAACAAAGAACTTTTTTTTTATATTGAAATATATCCTTTTAAGTAGTATAGGTGAAGCTCTTGTTCAGCTGTCTGTATATTTTATTTTGAAAAGTCATTCAAGCCTCAGCAAAGTCAGTAAGCCACTTGACCAAGAGCCAAGAGTTTTTTGGCTTTGACTGTCAGAAGAGACTGGATATCTCTTCTAACAGCCTGTATAAAATACCTGGGCTGTGATATCAGACACAGACTTCAACTTCTAGGAGTCTAGGAGAAGTCAAAGACAAGCTATTGTTTCCATATTCATTGATATTTCGAAGTAGACATGCACAGAATTTTCTGCATTTGAGGTTTTTGACAACATTTATTAGTATAGGCAATTTTGGTGAAAATGACTGTTGTTGAATCTTTTATGCTTTCTACCTACTTAATAGCTCTCATAAAACCTGCACTTTGAAATTTTTAAAATCCCCTGCAGTTCCCTGTCCATCAAATATATTTTGGAAGAAGGTAATTTCTGATAATAGTGTATTTACTCTACAGTTGATCTTACTGCTACATGTATTCCAATTCATTAATTATACCTTTTTCTCTGCACCTAATTTCCAGAGGCTGAAATTTCATGGGAAGCTTTATTATCAGCGTATAACATTTCTTCTCTTTGCTTGACAGTGCCATTTTCTGCCTCCTTTACGAGAAATACCAAAGGTGCTATTTTGCTTCAGTTACTTGTTTATTTTTGAGCTAACAAAATGTTTAGTCTTTACAGAAGAGAAAGAAATGTCTTCAAATAGCTTAATTGATAGCATAAATGCAGTTCAATAACCCTTATTCCTGTCCCTAGCATTTTTTGCCTGAATGTGTATTTTTGGCTATTGAAGCAACTGAATTTCTCCTTTCCTCAGAGTTTTCCAGTATGAAGTGTCTAGATGTTAATGATAGAGCACTACAGGAATCTTTCTTCCAGAAGGTATATCCCTCAAACAGCTTTGAATCATACATTTTAATCTTTCTGGGTTCAGGTGGTCAGCAGGCTATCTATTTCAGCCCCTATGCTTCATTATCTGAACATTAGAGTAGTGCTGGAAAGAGGTAGACCCCCAATGAATCTTATGAAAATATTGCAGTGTTCAACTACATTATATTATTGGTATTAATAAGATGAAAAAATTAGACAGTACAAAGCACGCAGTGACATTTTTCAATTCACAAAAAGAAGCTTTCTTCAGAATATATCTAAAGGAAAATATGACAGCAGGGAAACAGATCTAAAGAGAGTTTTTTTAAGCTTGTGAACCAAAGAGTGATGGTAAAGAATGTGGAGTTTGGGTTAAAATACGTAGGTGAAATGGCTACATATTTCACATAAACAGAAGAAAAGTCTGCATCAAGGTTGCCAAATGATATGTGTTCATATGGAGATGGTCTGCTAAATGAAAGTCCATCATGTTACAGAGGTGCAAAGATTCAAAGAATAATTGAAGCATTTCTATTTATGAAAGCACATAGCATTTCACTCTCTTTAAAAAAGGCTGAAGCCCTCTTTACTGGGAGGGATCATATTGCAACAAAGCAAAAAAAAATGTCAGAGAACTTAAGTCAGAAAATGAGACTAAAGACTATAAGAAGAAATTGTTTCAGTTTAGCACAGTGCACATAATAAAAAGCTGAGGAAAATGTGTATGGTACTTAACACATTTAATGTGGTTAGTAAAGAGCTTCTGGATATTTGTGTTGGACAGCAGTACTAGGGAAGGTGGTGTGCAATTTCTGTCTGCCAGGGAAGGCAGAGAGGCTCTGTCCCCTGTACTGGCAATTGAGTCACTCCTGAGGCTATGAGACCTTTCCCATCTTAGCTCCAGGAAAGTGGCAAGGGGAGCAAGGCCAGTTCTTTAGCGAATCATTTGTCTTTTTGTAGTCATTAAATCCTGCTGTTAAAGGCAACTGCTGGAACAAGAAGGCAAAATCTTAGCATATTAACAAAACAGCCACTGTTTCAATGCCAGTAAGCAATAGTAAGTCCTGGGTCACCAGCTTTCTTGTATTCTTCTGTGTGACAAAGGATGATGAAAATGTTTTCTTGCAGATTGCTCTACAATGAAAACTTTTTCTGGCTTGGCCAATTCCATATGTATTTCTTCACAGTGCTTCTCTAACAGTGAAAGCCTTCCTGTTGAAGCCACTATGGCATAATTTGAGAATTATATGTAAGCAATACTATCAGAAGTTCATTATTGTCAACAGGAGTTTTGAGTGCAGCACAATGTTTTGTTAGAGTATCTGTAACAGTGAAGCATGCCCGACTTCAAACAATGAGGAGACTTCAACTAACCAGCATTTGTTCTTACACCAAATATCTTTTGTTTCTCAAAATCCTTAAATAGTTTAGGAGGCAAAAAGTATACCTGTTGCCATTTCAAAGCAGTTTAATCATATTTGTAAATGCTATGTGCTCAGCTATATGGTTTGGTATTAAAATTCTACTGCTCTTATCTGAAAAGATACCAGCACTGTAGAATAGCCAGTACTCCCCAGTACATGTCAGGATAACTCTTAATGTCATCTGTCTCTTCTGTCACTGCTGAATGTACTAGGAGAGAAGAATAGACAAACATACCATAAAGAAGCTTACACAAAGCTCAGGCCTCTAATTTAACAGTTCATATGTAGGTACTCTCTTCTTGAATGGTGCAGTGAAGAAAATAATGCAGAAGAGAAGTCACAGCATATGATAAAGTAGAGGAATATTTTATGATATGCTAATAGGACTGATTCAGTCAGTGAATTGTACCAAATGGTGCAGTTGCTCATGTTTTAATATCCTTGGGGGGAGTTTTACCAAAGTAACTTTATTTAGTCCACAGAATTACTACAAAATCAGATTAACACAAAGGGCCTGTGCAAATGAGTTATCACAAGTCCTTTGCACTTCACAGTGTACAGCAAGTACACACACTCATACATCCCAACCACTGACTGGGCAAGAAACTGGACAAAAATAATGACTATTGACATTAGAAATTGGAAATCTTTCTTTTTCTGCTTACCTGCTATTGAGTGGGGTAAAATGACAACCCCAGCTATTGGTGTGTAAGTACAGCTACTAATTCCACTGCTGTGCTGAACTGGGGGCAAAATGGGAATGGCTTTGATCAACATAAATAGTACTTTGCTGTACTTCATACAGTCAAAATATTTACCCTGCTTGTAGCCTTCCCTTGTGACAAACCTAAAAGAACCCATATATACTAAGCATACTTTAATAAGGGCTAAGTTGTATTTTATTATATATATATGGTAACTACACAAAAGCCTCTGTCCAAGAGCTTGGATCATGACAAAAGGTGGCATCAAAGCTAAAGGTGGAGTAGACAACCTATTTCAGACCCAGCTGGAGTAGTGGAACTCTGTACTGACCTTTTGCTAGAGGGTAATGCTCTGTGGAGGTCAGCAGATGGACAACAACTTGAAAACACTCCTTTGTCCACCAGAGTGTAAATGTAAGGAGCTGAGTTCCAGTGGCTGCGGAAGGGTGAAATGTCTGGGTTTTCACAGCAGAAGTGATACCTATGTGCCCTTTTGCAGCCCCATTTTCTATGCACTGCCTGCAAACAGAGGAGGTGGGTGGTAGCTGGCAATCCAAATCATGTATTTTAGAAGTAGTCAGAAGACAGTGAGATAAATCTGCCCTGTTCCTGGGTGAGAGGGAAGAAAATTCTCTTGTAAAAGAGATTGTTGTTATTGTTGTAGTTGGAGAAAGAGGACTTTCCTCTAATAGAGAAGCGTTAAGTAACAGGCTTGGAAATTATGAGGAAGGAAAATGATTGTTTTCCTTTTGTCTTCTAGTTCTGGGGAAGTAATTCTTTATGGGAATTATTTTTTTTTATGCTAATCTATAATCACCTGTTATTATATGTAATTCTTCTCAGCAGTTAAGGTATAATGTCCCTTTTTTTAAAATTGAAATACAATGCAGTTAAAGTGCTACTTAACTAAGTATACTGGCAATATTACTATTCCAATCATTTGAACAAGACAAAAATCAAAATTTCCAAGAAAAAAAAATTATAGTGTATTACAGTACAAGGGTATCAATTATACTGGTCATTTAACAAAGGTTTGCAGTTGGTGAAAGGTTTCTCTGTCTTGAGGAGCAACCTCAAGAGGTGTCCCAGCTCAAGGGGAGATCACCATAAACACCAAGGAAGTCAGTCGAAAGTTAGAACACATTGGGCTTTGTTGCCCCTTCTTAAACATGGTAATAAAAGAAGGGATAAAGAGCTTGAACACTGATATTATATTAAATAAATGCTCCATATGTCAAGTATAAAGTTGTAACAAAAAATGTTTGGATTTCGGTGACTTGGTAAAAAAGTCTTTATTTTGATTTGTTCCCAGGCACTTTTCAATCCATCTGTGAACAATGAACCTTTAGTATTAACAGGACACTACACAATGTGTTTTTTTTCTTTATAACAGTGTAAAAGAATACAGAAGCATTTTGGGGAAAAAAAATTAACATAAGCTTTGAGTGTTTTATCTGGCTCCACTCCAAAACAAATGGAGCACATGGAGGGCAGTTACTCTGGGGTGCTGAGAATAACTGTCAGATTTGGAGTACTGAATGGTCTTTGTTCAACTCTTACAAGATATACTGAAGGGAAATTATATAGGGTATGTAGGATATACTTGCATGTTATGTGTGTCTATACATTGCTGGTTGTTCCAGGAGCACATTAAAAAGTGAGAAAAGCAGAAGGTGATATCACTGAATGTTTCTAGTCAGCATTTTCTGGGGTAGAAACTGGTGGTCATACATTGTTGAAGTCCCCAACTGTTCCAATTACTTCTATCTGAAGCTGATTTTGAAGAGGCTGCACGCAGAAACATGGAGTAACATCTGTGGCGGAAGGAGAAAAATTTCTAGCTTAGCCCAATGCTCATGTTTTCTGTATAACTGAAGTTAAAATCTCTATATTATTATTGTTATGGATTCTGAAGCAGAAACAGGTTAGGAGGCTTTAAATGAAGGTTATCTGCAAGGAGAATGGGATGTTGTTCATGACAGCTCTACACCTCTTCTTTCTTTCCATGATTTTTCTAGTTAACTGCAGAAATCCCACAGTGAGACCCACTGCTATTCTTCTGAAGGAGACTGTAATCTTACACCTTGATTAATTTTTTTTCTTTGTTTTTGTTATTTACCTTGGTGGTGTTGGGCAAGGGTGATATACTGAAGTCAGTACAAGGGAGTTGTGCTAGTGTGGCAACCCATGTGTAATACATCGCTGTTTCTGCTCAGGAAAATGTATGTGCTTTGCTCTCTTTTTTAATGGCTTGTCCATTAAAATGGCCTTAATATTCTTCATGGGTATGATTTGAGATACTTTTAAAAATCTAAATACTAGAAAATGTATTCCCTCCTTGGTCTGCTTTAATGGAAGTTGTGCCTAAGGATGAGAGGACAATAGATCTTCGTGTGTCTGAGTGAGATTACTCTTTTGGAGATTCAGAAGGGTAATTTGTCTTTAAAATGATGTTGTTTAAAGCTGCTTTGTTTGTTTCTTAAATGCAATAAGCCAGAGATGTTAGCTGCATAGAAGTAACCAGAATCTTGGAAAAATATTCAGGTACTTGGCCATTAGTTGTAGGAATCTTGGAATATGGGACTTATAGGCTTATGGTATATGCAAAAAGAAAATCTTAGAGCTGTAAATAAGACCAGGCACAAACAGCTTCTGTCTACTTTCAAGTGTTTATTTCCTGTGTCCTTCTAACATCTGGCAATGACATAAATTCTTAAGATTGAAATGCAGCACCAGGGCTTAATTTTTCAGAGTGAATGTAGTTTAAATTACTTCCTGTAAATGTAAGAAAATACCAAAATGAACAGCAAGAAAACATAAAAATTAAGCAACCAGTTAAAAGGATGTATCTGCTCCAGTACTCTCTCTGCAATAAAGTATCAAGCTTAGAAGCTGGCTTTTAATCTGGTGGGTTACATCTTCCTAGGAGGAACTAATGTGAGATTTGTTTAAGTGTCTTAGAGATATTCAGAAGCCTCCCTTTTTGTTGTTTACTCTTCGTTTGTCTCTCTACTGGGCACTGGTGAGGCAGCACCTTCAGTTCTGTGTTTGATTTTGGGCCCCTCACTACAAGAAAGACATTGAGGTGCTGGAGCAGGTCCAGAGAAGGGGAACAGAGCTGGGGAAGGGTCTGGAGCACAAATCTTATGAGGAGAAGCTGAGGGAGCTTGGGCTGTTCAGCCTGGAGAAAAGGAGGCTCAGTGGAGATTATTGTTCTCTACAATTACCTGAAAGGAGGTTGTAGCCAGGTGGGGATTGGTCTCTTCTTCCAGGTAACAAAAGATATACAAGAGGAAATGGCCTCAAGTAGTTGCAGGGGAGACACAGGTCAGATATTAGGGAAAATTGCTCAATAGAAAGGGTTGTCAAGCCTTGCAGAGGCTGCCCAGGGAAGTGGTAGAGTAACCATCCTTGTAGGTATTTAAAAGATGTGCACATGTGGCCTTTGGGGACATGGTTTAGTGGTGGACTTGGCACTGTTAGACTTATGTTTGGACTCGATGATCTTAAAGGTCTGTTCCAAACTAAGTGCTTCTATGATTCCATACTTTACAAATATTCATTTTTCAGAGGATTGCCTGATTTGAACTTTGTATCCCAGCAGGAGTACTCAAAGGAGATCTTAAGATTTTTGAAATACTGGTTCAGTTAAAATACTGATTCTGTAACTATCAGGTGTTACTGCCTACTGCTCTGAGAAGGAAGTAACTTTTCTTTGATTGATCGAAATCCAATTGGCTACAGCACTCAGTAATGTGGAGTACACACCAGCAGCTCTCCTGAATAAGATATGGTGCACATGCATCAAAGAGTAAGCAGACCAAATATTATTGTTAAATAGGTAAAATATGTCCAGTGGGGAAAGAATTAGTCCCATGTCAGTAAAATGCTGGTGACCTTCATTATAAAATATTCTGTGTTAAATGAGTGATTTTTTTCATCAAAGAAAATCTAAAAACCAAACTGGAAAGCTATTTACTTCACCAGCTGTCTGCTTCGAAGAAATGTATTCAGTGTAACTGTTTATTCTAGTTCCCTCATAATACAAGATTATTGTACACCCTCTTCCTACCGGTGTTAAGTTCCAATATCAGTTCTATTGGCCCCTCCAGTTTTCAATGCTTTTTTTTTTTAATATATATATTATTGTTATTCTATAACCTGTAGAGTGCAGTTAGTTTTATTCTCCAGATACCTTATCTCTAGTCATTCCCCAGCCTAAACACTCTACACAAACCTTTTTTCAGACCACTTCCCCTGAGATGTAAAAATGTTGTTTATGAAAATATCAGGGGGAGAACATAAGGTCTATCATTATATAAATAATTTCAGCCATGACATGGGAAATATTTTCAAAGAGAAAACATATCAGTACCTGAATAGATTTTTTTTGGGGAAAAAGATGTTTCTAATAGGAAGCTTTTAAAGCTTCCTTAAGGCTGAGGTTGAGGGGGAAATGTTCCCGGAGCCCCATTCAGCAGCTAGTATGGAATAGGTCTGATTTCACATGCGTGAAACCTACTGTTCATTCACCATGTAATCACTTTGGCTAGATGGAAAAAAACCAAGATGCAGATTCCAGCCTCGCTGAACTGAGTGTCACAGAGCCCTCTCTGCATGTGTGTGTCTTGCCTCTGTAAGCCCGGCCACTGCTTGTGCAGGCAGGTCTTTTGTAGCTACAAACTGAGACATCAGACAGAGGATGACATTTCCCTCTTACAGGAGTCTGTGCAAATGCTAAGGCCCATGGTACAGTACTTTCTGAGCAGGTGGTACAAGGATGCCAGCAGGAGCACATCCCAAAGGCATTCCTGCAGCACGGAATAACTCACTCAACCTGCTGGAGGCTTCGAAATGAAAGAGGGAGATACTCTGTTTTGGGCAGCTGTTGCCAGGGATTTTTATTTTTTGGGTTTGCTCCATTCCAGTTTAACTATTTATCAGCATGGTCTGTATCATTTACATAGTTGATGGTGCTGGAAACAAAAACCCCAAGCTAAATTCTTTCAGTCATCTTGGTACCATTTTTCTGCTAAAAAAAAATCCTCAGAGAATGATGAATTACACCTCCTTTCTTCTACCCTACCCTTCTGCTAATTTTTCAGTGTCCTTTGAGAGCAGCAAGTGATCCCTATATCACTGACTTCTGGTCTTAAATTCGCAGTTTCAAAGTGGTTCTGCTAGTCTCATGTTTTTCTCAGCTATAGATATTTTGTATCCCTAGGTAAGCTCTGTTTACTAAATGCAACGCAATCTAGCAAAACTTTCATTATGCTGTACTGAACTAAACTTTTCCTGTCAGAAGCCTGTTTATTAATAACACTTTTCTATGAACTGCATTTACAGCTAAGTGTTGCAGCCATTTCCTGTGCAATAACAAAAATTTACTACCCCCTTTTTTTTTTTACTTTTCATTTGGCAGTGTTTTCTCTTCTCCAGAATTACAAAACTAGCCAGTTAAATCATGAGCCTTATTTTTCCAACTTATTACTGGTATCCTTTTGCCTGGAGGATACGTAATAGCTATAATTATGCCCATTGTTTACTAAGGAAACAGCAGCATGACACCTAAAAAGCCCCTTTGCCTTATAGTTAAAGGACAAAGTTCATGCAGTTGATGAAGGACTCTGCATGCAGGTGTAAAACTTCAGTGCAGCTATTGCTCTGTTTTTACAGCTGTTGATCTTTCACACCACTCAAGCAGACCATGCTGTGCAGGAATTGATCTGTAGAAAATAACTGGGCACAGTGATCAGGTATCACCGACCTCATAATTCTGCAGCATTTTGGGGTAGTGCTCATGTTTTCCTTCTACTTATTGTAGATTAGGTACAAAAGGAATGAAATTGGCCTGGTTATTTCCAGTTGTGGCTTGTTGTTTTGTTCTTTGGGTTTTGTTTTTTCTTCTTTTAATTTTTCTTATTATTATTCCAATTGTGTAATTTTTATTTCTAAGAAGATGAAATTCAGGCAATGACTTAGAATATTTCTCTCAAATCCTGATGAGGACACTGGAAAATTTCAGAACAGAAGCCTCTTTGAAATAATTTAATCCAAACCTTTACATAGCCCTCATGAATATTGTGATAGTGCTAAGAATGAGATATTAGCTGCTCAGTTGCCTGTTTGGTAGAAACTTTTTTTTCTAAAATGGTTCATTACGTCATTTAGTGGTGGTGTTAAGGCCAAATAGAGAGTCTTCAAGTCAGCAAAGAACGTTTTCAGTAGAAATAATGACTTTTGATAAGTCAAAAGGGACTAGAAAGAAAATCATTTATGGAACCAGATCATTTTTACATATGACAATGCATAGAAGGAAGTAAAAGTCAGGAGCAGGGTTCCAAACCAGACTGAAAGTGATTCTGAAGGAGAGGGAGGATGGGATGGCTCAAAAGAGGTTTTGAAGGCTGCAGCCCCTGCAGTCTCTTGGGGAGAAAGGGCCAGCAGCTCTCCCAAATCCTGGGAGATGACTTCCATCACTTGGGATAAAACCTGAGCTGAGTCTTAGCCTAGGAATCAAAGCTGTTTCTGTAGAAGCTGAGGCTCCTTTCCACTGGCTCTAGCCATACAAAAGTCATTGCAGAAACAAGGGAGGGCGCTTTTTTTCTGTAATATATTACCAATAATAAGCTGCAGTTCATAATAAAGCATAGTAGCATCTCTGGTGTAAAATATTATCAGGCAACTGAGTGCATTCTAAAATTAGACCCTAATGCTGCCAAATCTCATCTCTCTCTCTGGCTTTGGGATGTTATAAACATAATTTATAAATGTTGTAATTTTCACAGAGGGAAATAGTACACAGATGTACATCATCACTCTGAAATATCCGGAACATTTAAGCATAGAGCTCCCATTAAAAACACATTTTTCAGTGAATCACAAGGAAAATGTTCTCTGAACCTACCTATCTCTTACAAAATTGAATCAAATTAATAATGTAAGCAGTTCAATTTTTATGTTATTCCTTGTCCATTTTATTTTAAAGCAAGAATTAATTTTTCTGAGGGTATCCTTAAAGAATGGAAAATATTATCATAGAACGGGTGGAATTTACCTCCCACTTTCAACAACAAAAGGTCTGAGTTTTATGCTTTTACTTTTATTCATGCCATAATATTTTATGTGACTTTCTAAACTATGCAATCTTGAATATGGAAGCGTCTCTAGCCTAAGGGTGGTGGGCTGGTAGCTGTGTTTGAAATAACACTTAAATCTTTTTCTCTTTCCATAATGCACAGTATTCATGCTTCATAAAATTGTTTGACACTTCTCCAGAAAAATGCAGCGTCCTGATGATGTGTCATGCTTCATTATGTCAGCAAGTTCTGCTCCTTGGAGTTAATCAAAAGGCCAGCGGAATTTTCTCACGTCTTTTTCTCGTGTGTGCCTCGTGCAAATTTCTTTGCTGAAGGAAGGCGTTTTACAGCCCTCTGAAATTGCTTTTGTGAGCAATTCTGTAAATGATGAAGAGCATGATAAGGTAAAAACTATGGGATGCAGCAAGAAGGTGGCCTAGTTCTCCAGTTGTTTACACAGGTGCTCTGCTAATGCAATCCTGTTGTCCTTGGGGGACTTGTATCTACCTTGGGACCAGGCTGATTTTCAGTCATGCCACCAAAGGAGGAGCCTCCCAACTGATCTCTGCCACTGTGGCCCATGTAGAAAGATTGCATGAATGCTGTTCCAAAGCAGAAATAGTAATATGGTAGAAAGAAAGGACAAAGAAGTTGTAGAATTATGCATGTACTGGTGGAGGAATATTATTTTATAGCTTGAAGGCCATAACAGTGTATTCAAACTCCAGTGTTCTGTTATTTTGGTGCTTTAGAACATCACAAGTTCCCAGTGAGAAGGTGGGGGTTACCTCTGTCACTGATGTTTGTGCATGTACTTTTCTTATTCCGCTTTGTATTTACAATGCATGTTTTTCCTTGAGTTAGTGCTGGAACCAAAACCCAGCTTTAATCAGATATAAAAAAATCCAGCAATGCATTTTTTATGTGAGGGAGGTCAGCTTCTGTTCTTTTGAAAGCTGAGAGACTCTTCATTCAGCATTAATTAAACCTATCTCATCTCACAAGTCCTGTTGAACTTCTGATCTCTTTTCATTTTTTACTGAGAGGTGTGATACTTTTTCAGAAGTAATGAGGTCACCCTGCATGCTGACATCACTCTTTCTACCTTCCTCCTCCTGCAGGAACTGCCAGCAGAACTACCATTGTGAGAGAGGAACTGTCCCTTTACATAGTGCCTGTGGATGCTGCACAGGTAAGGAAAAACTTTGTTTGCACCAAAAGGTGCCAGAATCATAGAATGGTTTTGGTTGGCAAGGATCTTAAAGACCATGTAGTTCCAACTCCCCTGTCATGGACTAAATCAGCTAGTTCAGGGCCCCATCCAACCTGGTCTTGAACACTTCAACCTATCTCAAACTCATTTGTATTTTCCTGTAAACCCAATGAGTGCAAATTTCCTTTTATGAAAACACTATTTTTTTACTTCTCCTCTCTGTCAAATTATTTTTAATAGGAAGTCTTTTGTATATACTTTCTCTGAGCATCTGAGTTAAACCTCCAATTCTACTTGGTTAATAAGCCTAGCTGAGGCCTGATCAACCAATAGCCCAGACTGAGACTGAAAATCTTAATAGCAACAAGTATCTGGAGAGAACTTGCCAATATCTACAGTGTTGCAAACCGCTCAGTCTTACAGCCTTGCCCCAAGCATTGGCCAGGAGGTGATTTTTGCAAGGCACCTTAAGTTCCACTCAATTCAAATAATTAGGAATTATTTTTCTATCGATCTCAGAAAGAGAAATACACTTTTCTTCTACAAAGGTAAAATACATTTTGCCTTTCTAATTAATTTTTTTAATGAAAAAACTCAGCCACGTACAAAACCTCGCTGAAAGTCAGAGTTTGTTATTTCTGCTTCTTCATCACCGAACTGTGTCAAACAGCAGAGCTCTGGGTCTAGCATTTGTCAGCTACCTGCTGCTCCAGAACAGCAGAGGGAGCACAAAACACTTTGTTTTCTTTTAATTGCTCAGTGATGGTGGGATTAACTTAAAAATGACAATCACAAAGGTTGTTAGAACCCATAGGGCTTCATCAAGTTATGTATTTTTCTTGCTAAAAACCCAGAATTGGTAGTGACGGTATCTCTCATCTCCCAGAAAATCACACACAACTTCCAGGTACTGCTTGTTTTCATCAGGAAATCTGTCTAATCTGTTTGTATTGGGCTTGACTCTTATTTTTCAGCTGAACTTTAAATACCACATCCTTTAATCACTGCCCAAAGGTTCAAATAAGTGGTAAAATACTTGAGACTGTGCAATTTTATACTTCAAAATAGACTATCTTGGCTGATGTATTCTGGAGCAAGTTAGCATCACAATCTTGTCAATTCAGTTTTTGTATCTTTTCTGTGTTATGCAGCTATGTGTGTGTTCTGCAGCTCTTGAAATATCTTCTTCCAGCTTCAGTGCCTGAGGCCACAAGCGTGCAGCACAGTTCTGTCTCCCAAAGAATGTCAAACATAATGAAAAAATGAACTTGCAAAAGAGCTGATTTGTTGTATGCCTTCCTGCTTGATTCTCCTGCCTGCTCTTTTTGCTTTCCCCGGTTCTCCTAGGTTTTATTTTCTGCTTTTGGAACTGTACCCAAGGCCTCCTCAGAATGAATTGCTTTTAAAAAGCTTCCTCATAATGAGGCTTGTCACACAGATGAATGGAGCATTGCTGAACTCTCACAATGTGGCACAGGCTGACTCAACCTTTCGAAGCTCGCTCTCAGAATTAGCATTCTTGTCTAACAATGGTTTTCGCCCCTTCTCTTTCTGCTGCTGAAGATTGTGACCTGATATATTCAAGAAATCCCACTCACAAAAATGAATGGAAAGCACGAGGATTAAAGTGAAGGTTAACCTTACAGAATAGGAGAACTTTAGAGTCGGGCTGTCTTCCTTATCCATTGGACCTAAGAATTGTAGCTGAAGCAGAAGAGTGAGTGATCTTGCATTCTGTGCCAAAGGTGAAGGCAGCTTTCCTCACAAGGGGCAAAGCCTGCATGCTTTAAGAGTAACTTCAATGAAGCTACTTCATGGCTGAGGCAAACGGGGTTGGGCCGCTGATACAACTCTTCTGCTTTACCAAACGGGACAGAAGTGCTCAATGTCTGTTGAACTCCTTGTGCCCCTTCAGACCTCTGAGCAGACGAATCGTGAGGGGAAAAAAAAGATGTGAGATACCTGCTTTGAACTGGTGGATGCTGGAAGAGTATAGGCTGGGCTTGAAAGCCTTTCTGCCAATTTGTCGAAGACAGGAGAAGTAATTAGAATAAAAGAGGGCAGCCTCGCTGCCTGGAGTTCTGGGAACTAAACAGTTCTCACTGGAGCTCAGACCCAAATTACTGCTGCTGTGCAGCCCTGGGGGTTGTGTCTCCTTGTGTCTGCCCCAGAGTGCAGCTAACTTTACAAGTAATGCAGAGTTTTTGAGGGCAGCCTTCTTCCCAAAGGCAGCACAGTGAAGAAGAAAAAAGAGTGAACATGTATCTGAAATCCTGAATTTCCATTTTGTATATAATCTTAAACTTGCAAAGAAGAGAACGAGAGATAACTGAAACAAAGAGAAGAGGGGAATGGAAGGGGAAAAAGAAAAGGTCATCGAGACTCCAACTCAGCATTACTACTGAAATGTCCATTGGAATGGAAACTCAACTTCTTTTTTTTTTTTCTTTCTTTCCCTTTTTTTTTTTTTTTGAACAATCACTCTGACTTTTTATTTAAACCTTTAGAAATTACGTATGACTCTCCATACTGATCTAACAAACTTGCATTTACACTTTCATCCACTTATCGTGAGTGCTGGAAGAGCCTAATAGTCCCAGCTCAACTGAGTCTCTGATGTGTTGGATGGTAGGCAGGATATCCTCTATGATCAGAGTGTAAAATCTGATGGCTACACAAATTCTTTTCATGTCTTGGCTTCTTCTGCTTAATATTTTGCAAAAGAAAACAATATAGAAGCATTGTGTATGGCAGACAACAGCACTTTTCTTCCATGAAGTCTTAATCCCAGTTTGCACTGGTGACCTTGTACAATCTTTGAAAGCCTCTATTGCTTCACTGATTAAACTGATGGACTGACAATTTTCTGCTTTCTATGCAAAAAATGCATAACACCTTGCTTGATTACAGATACAATTGCACAGAATTATTAGCATTATGGAGTAGAAATTATGAAAGTGCAATTTATGATCATCTGGCTCCCAGACAATTGTTCTTTACAAAAGCAAGCGAATATTTTTTTGGGAAAAAAATAGGATGCAGAAGCAGGGTAGCTGATGATCTCATATTCAATTCCACTTTAGGCAGAAACAAAGCATGTAAAATTTAGCCCAGAATGATTAACATTCCTGGGGTTATAAACTAACTGAAAACCAAATGCTATGAAGGAAATTATTAGACAACCTTAATTAAAAACATCACTACCAGCTCTCCACATAATAAATGCACTTGATCTGAGTAAAAGAAAATGAAGTTAATGGTGAATAAGCATTTGAAATAAAAGGAAAATTTTACAACTTAGTCCTGGGAGGAGACCTTCCTCATTCCCTCCCCATAGTCCCTGCAGCCACATTTCAGCCAGTGGTAGTGGATAATCATAAAACTCCTGAATTTGGGAAGGACTTACACACCCACCCTGTCACAAAGAGGAAAAATTAGAGCAGAAATACCAATTATCCATAAGTTAGATGAGGAAGGAGAAAGACAAGTGGCAGAAAGGCTGGACTCCTGCCAGCTGGAGGAGGCAGATGAGAGGTCAGGCAGGGCAGGGAGCTGACCTGACACCCCTGTTTGGGAGTGAGCCAAGCCTGGCTGCAGCGGTGAGCAGGACCCTGATGGGGAGCACTGGACAGGTCCAGCCTTAGAGAGGTCCAGGCTGGCTAAAGCAGAGGTCAAGCTGAGCAAATTTGATTAACTTCTCCTCAGAAGGGACAGTGACAGCTGACAGGAGTGCCACAGCAGACGTACTCTCCTTGGATTTCAAGAAGCCTTTTGCCGTGTCACGGCTTCAAAGGCTGGTTTTTAAAACTGGTGTTGCTGGCAAGATTTTACTAGTTATATCAGCATCAGAGAAAAGGAGAAAGGTTGAAAGCTCATTTAGCTTTCATGCTGATCACCTTGGCAGCAACACTTTAAAATCAAAAATAGTTTTAAAATAGACTTTACACTACTTGCAGCTGTAAGTACTGCCTATACTTATACAAGCAAAGGAGGCTGACTTCTGTCAGAAAGATGAGCTTGATAGCTTTAATTAATTCTTAATAAAAGAAAAATAAAACAGATGAAAGAAGCCAGCTCAAGAATTCAGTAGTAAGCCAAGAATTAAATACTTATGGTCTGAGTCTTGTAAGCACAAGCATCAGAATAAATTTATTTCTGTGTGTGAAAATCAATGGTCTTTGTCATTGTAATTAAAACCGTACTTGAAAGTATAACTATTTTCATTGGGGGATGTTTTGCCTGCTTGTTTCAGCAAGGGTTATACCACCACTGGCAGTCTCAGGCTGCACATAAGGTATCAAAGCACAGTGGCATTACTTGTTTTCTTGTCGAGGTGTTGGCTGTCCAAGCACATCCCACATCAGGACAGCATCTTGCAGCTGCTTTCATAGAATCATCAAATCATGAAAACATCTCTGGGAAGGGACTATTAGAGGTCTTTTAGTCACACCCCAACACAAAGCAGGACTGTAGCCACTGTGGGATCAGGTCAGCTCTGTCTAGGTCTAGCTGGGCTGTGAAAAGCTAATTTGCAGATTTGACATTCTCTCCGTGCAGTGTGCTCCAGTGCTGCCCTACCCGCCCAGCTTTGCTGTTGTTTCTTTGGTTTGCCTTTTTTTTTTTTTTCCCCAATGTTTACCTACAGTGCTTGATGAAGAGGCATCCCTGGACACTAATTCAGAGGGGGGAAACCTTTATAAAATCTAGACCCATTGTTTTCTGCCTCAGAAGTGTGTTAAGGCTGGATTGTCAGCATGGAGTAGAATTTGTTGCCTTTTGTTGACTTCATCCATCCTGTTATTGTTGGGGTTTTTTGTTTTGTTTTGTTTTGGGTTCTTTTTTGCTGCTTAATTATTACAGTCCATTGTCTTGGGGCTATTTGAGGCTGAAAAACAAGACTTTAATGATAAAATACGGAAAAAAAGACAGGCTACTCTTGTCACTGTCAGCAAATAAATAGCATTAATCTGTCTTCATTACTGCCATGCATGGTGTAACACAAGAGTCCACCAGGTGGGAAGGGATATAATATCTTTTAGCCACTCTGAGAGTTAAGAATTAAGCTGAAATTTAAACTGAAAATTTTCCTTTGATCAGCAAAGAATTGTGACAGTCATTTTGTCTTCAGAAGCTCTTTGACATCTTTCCATTAGGATACTGAGAGAGAGCAGAATTGTCTGACCTGACCTGTCATCACCAGTCCTTGATGGGAGGTTCCTCACTGCCATTTGTGCCTTTGGGAACTCTGCCTTGTCTCTACTCTGCAGTGGGATGTTGATTCCAGCTGGAGTTCTGTCTCTTCCCTGGTATATTATATAGAAAGATGAAGTTTTAATTAGCACGTAGTTATGTTTTAGAGTGCTTCAGAACATGTCATATCCTTAAAGGCTTTCAGCAAATGGATGTTCAGTTCCCCCCTCCCCACCTCAAAAATAAGTTATCTGAGCAATCTGTGCTAAGTGTTTTGAAAATAAGGGTTGAACACACACAACTGGCAGTGTAAATCAGAACTGTGCAATTCACTTCAGTGATTTACATTATCTGAAGATCTGGACTATTAATTATTGGAAGACTACCTTTTTAAAAGCAGTTTTTTAGTCACTGTGACATCTAGCCATCTGGCTTCAGTTTCCCTTGGTATGCACTTTCAGGCATGAATACTGGGAAGCTTTTTTAAATATGCAGATTACCCAGGCAGCGTGTGCAGGAGATGGTGATAGACACAGCTTTGTTTGCACAGCTTTTTTCTTTGCAAAGTTATCTTGGTTGAACTTTGTATACCAGTCAGTAATGGATTTGATTTGCTGGTCTCTTTACTATGGCTTTTTACTACTGTTGAAGATTTTACCTGCTGGGATAAGGAAAAAAAAATGTCCTGGCTGGTTTGAATATCTGCCACAGTAACCAGTTTCACTGTGATGGCAGAAGGAGAGATTATTTAGAGAGAGCCTATGAACTTGGTCACTTTTGGCAGTCTATTGCTCTGGCACATCTCTGTAAAACACAGGTGTGATTTGTTTTGGGAAGAATAGTGGATATTGAAGCAGTATCCATATAGAAAATATCCTAGTATTTCTTAATGGTTAATGATGTCACCACTCATGTTGATAAAATCTGAAGGCAACTCATTTAACTTGATTAGGAATTGAGGGATGATTTGCATATACCACTAATTGAAAAAAAAAACCAAAAAACAAAACAAAACAACAAAAACAAAGATATCTGCAAAGCTTTTTTGACAACCTCAGTTTTGTATAGTCTGTGACATCTCAGTTAGACTCAGCTATTTCATCAAAGGTAATGATTTATGGTTAAACAGTTGAGTTCCTTAAGACCTTACCTAGTAAATGCATTTCCTATTGTCACTGTACTTTTTCTCTCATGCCAGTTTAAAGCAGTTATTGAGTTTCAGTAGCTTAGACTCTTATACATGTTACTAATTCAGGGAAAGAGATGTATGTCTGTTTGGAGAAAAATACCCCAGATGTTGTTAAGACCCTCTTCACCCCAAAACCTGTGGCAGCGTTGAGAAATCTCTGGTGTTGATGTGTGCAGCTGAATTTCCCAACTCAGCATGTGCATCTAACGAAACCCATCATCAGCCAATTGGAAGTCTGATTTTCAAGGACCATTGAACACCAAACATTTCTAGGGAGCTGCAATTACAGAAACAATTGTGTTAAATAACTTTGGACTGATGGTGTGTGAACATTAGCCCTCCCAACTTTCCTTTTCTTATTTTGGTTGGAATCTAACAGTGCACAGGGTTATGTTAGGAATACTTTAGGGAGTGTTGATATGCTTCAGAAATTCTGGCATTTCTTCATCTATCTGTGATTTATGCATGTGTTTTATGAGTCCATAGGCTGAACAGTGTCATATTTGCAGTTGTGTTTGATGTTGGGAAGAAAAGGGCAGGGTATGTTTTACTGAAGGTGAAGCATCTTAAACTCCCCTCACATAATTCCAATTCCACTTTCAGTCATAGCAGCGTAAGTCAGGAGGTGCAGCATATTTCAAATTTCTGTAGTGCTGGACATATGTCAAATATATGAGGCAGTTTACCCAAGACAAGTAACAGGCTATATCAGAAAATCCACCTCTGTTTACTAACCCTGTGAATTGTTCATTTTGCATTTTTAGTTGGTACAGTGGGAAGTGTTAACATTTATATTACAGCGAGACCAAAGGGTTCAACTCCCCCTTAGATGTCCTACAAAGCATGCGAACAGCATTAAGTTTTTGGTCTGAGACTGGTCAACTGATACTGATGCCCAGGCAAGGGTTGTGCACTCATGTGCCATGCTGACCACCAACATCACCAGAGTGCTCGAGGTCACTGCACCCCTTTATTCACTGTCAACACAGGCTGGGAGAGGAGCAGATCAAGAGCAGCCACGGGAAAGGACTTGGGGGTGCTGATGGAGGAGAGGCTGGACATGACCCAGCCAGGTGCACTGGGAGCCCAGAAAACCCCGTGTCCTGGGCTGCATCCAAAGCAGTGTGGGCAGCAGGGGAGGGAGGGGATTCTGCCCCTCTGCTCTGCTCTGCTCTGGTGAGACTCCACCTGCAGTGCTGCCTCCAGCTCTGGGGTCCCAGCACAGGAGGGACATGGACCTGTGCGAGCAAGTCCACAGGAGGCCACCAAGATGATCAGAGGGATGAAGCACCTCTCCTGTGAGGAAAGGCTGAGAGAATTGAGGCTGTTCAGCCTGGAGAAGAGAAGGCTTCAGCGTGACCTAATTGTGGTCTTTTCAGTACCCAAAGGGAGCCTACAAGAATAATGGAGAGAGACTTTTTACAAGGTCATGTAGTGACAGGACAAGGGGGAAAGGTTTCAAACTGAAAGAGGGTAGGTTAAGATTGGATATAGGGAGGAATTTTCTTACTGTGAGAGTGGTGATGCACTGGAACAGGTTGCCCAGAGAAGATGCCATGCTTACAGGTAACCCATCCCAGTTGTCTACCCCAGTGAAAATACAATGCCAACATTGCCTGACCTCTGGAGGCAGGCAAATGACCCCTGGTTTAAAACTGCAAACTAGCAACATGTATTGAGCATAGAAGAGACTTGAAATGTTTGCTATGTAATGTGAATATTAAACGTAATCATTAAAAACAGCTACATAAACATAAGGTAATGCAGTAGCTTTAACAGGTACTTCTCCAATCCCACTCAAGCACAGTGGAAATGCAGACTAAATTGTGCAAACCAAACCTCCACAAAATGAAACATAAATGTTGATGTATTGTGACAAGGTAGTTAACAAAGTGGAAGGATGAACACCTGTCTCCTGCATATGGATTGGCAGGTACAGTGAAGACTTGGAGTACATGAAGGCTTATGGAGAAGCTTGCAGAATACTGACAGCATAAAACTTCTCCCCAGCCTTATTTCTAAAACTGGGCTTTTTCCCGCTGTTATTCGGAAAGGATGAACTGATTCAGGAGGACAAGGCAGTTTCTTGCATGCCTATCTGGCAGCACAGAGTATTTCTATTCTGATCACAGAATGGAAATGATTATGATTTAAAGGTAATATTTCTAGCAGTCAGGATTGGAAGACCCAGAGGGAAAACACTGAAGGAACGCAAAAAGCAAGGCTGTCATTTTAATAAGAAATATTTAGTTAATAAATAAATATATTACATTTGGATATGTTGAATGGTAAATTATTACCTAAAACCAACAGGTGATAAAGAGGTGTTCTATGTTGTTTTATTTTATTTTTTTCCACCTCTAATACTGTAGAAAGAAGTGTTTATGTTTATTAAAATTAAAAAAAAAAAAAAAGAAAGAGAGATATTTTAAGACATTGCTCACAAATTTGTTTGGAATTATATCCAGACTTTTCAATAGAAAACAGAAAACAACTTCTTCCCTTTTTGACAACGTTAATATTAATTCTACCTTTCATATGTGCATATAGTAGAAGCAAACTCCTGGTGAGTCAAAGATTACATTAAGCCATTGAGGGAAGAGATAGGAGACTTAAAAAAATGGTAATTCACTTTGTTGGGCTGAATTTTTGTACTCATTCTTGAGTGTTATTGCATCCTTTAAATAACTCTCATGAGAAAGATTTGAAATTACAGAACTTCTAAACAGAACAAATAGTTTAAAAGTAGTGTCTACAAGTATTGAATAAATAACAAATTTATACCCTTTGTCACACTTTTGCTGACCCTTTTCTCTTAAGTTCTCAGGTGCAACATGAGAGAGGGGAGGAGATTTTCTTAGCAACTTGAACTCTGGAAAATTCTCATTGGCAATTTCAGCACTTCTGCTTTAGTTCATCTTCAGCTCATGGTAGAACATCAGCAAGGTGAGCTTGGGGGAAAACCTCCTACTTCTGCTCACTACAAATAAGATTTCAAAAGTTTGCTGTTCTTAAAGGCATGGAATCAAAGCAGTTGAGTGATGCTGGTAAATAACACAAAAACCTTTCTAAATGTAAGTAGCCTAGGCTGTGAAATGCAACAGCCATTTAAAGCCTTCCTTTCCTCTCCCCATACAGAGAATGAGAGCCATGCATGGCCAAACTGGGCTGCATGTGACTGCACAGGATTTCCACTGCTGTGCTAGAGGTCAAGCCACATGTATTTTGCTTTCCAGAGTGCAACCATCCCTGATTCTGAGTGATAATGGATGCCTGTGAAGAACAATGGAAATTTAAACAGTACAAACCTATTTGTTTTCAAGTAGGTCATAGATGAGTTTTTCATTTTGGGTTTGTTTTGGGTTTTTTCATGGTAAAAGAGCACAGGAATACGGACCATCTAGGTGCTAGTTGCTATGGTAACCATAAAATCACATCCTCCAAAACCTTTATATTTAATTATATACATCACTGACATTATATACATAATTTCATTTTTTTTCCTTCAAAACTCCAGATTGAAATGGGAAAAAAGCCCTGTTCATTGCAGTTTAACCTTTTCTTTTGTCACTGATATTTTGGGAAAAGAATTTTTTTCCTTTTTACAGGCATTTTTAGCTGATGTTCCATCCAGTTTTATTGATATCATAAATTATTATATTGGGCTGTAGTGCTACACAGTTAAGGGTTAGAGGTTTGTCATTGTTTCTGTGTATTTATAGCCTAATTCTCCAGACCTCTCCTCCCTGATATACATGATTTGTTCCCAACCTGCATTTTATTGGGGTTGTATTTCATCTTTGGAAATACCTGCATTGTGTTGAAATCCATATCTACTTGAGGACTACAGGAAAAACACCACCTGTATACAGAAAACCGTATATATTGCCATTGGAAACAAAGTCAAGAGACTAAAATCAAAATTGAGATTGTACAATGGCTCAGATGCACTTTCTGAGCAGCTTCTGTGCAGCAGGTTGAATAGGCATTAACAGCCAGACCAGCCTGTACCCAGGTAATTCAGATACTTTTTCTGTTCCTAAGGTACCCTCCTTATAAAACAGCAAAAACTATAGCTAATTTTGATATCTAGGGAAAGAAAGAAAAAAAATAATTTATTTCATTTCCCTACTTTCATAGATTTTATGACATATCCTTTTTTACCTTAGTAGAAGAGATACAAATGTCACTGTCTTGTACGCAAAAATCATAATTCTCTTGCTTTTTTATACAATATATGTAATATGTAAATTTAATTTTTTCTTTTTCCTTTTTAAATAATTTTCCTTAAAATATGTTGATTAAAAAAGGTAATGAGGAGTGATCTCCGTATAGATATTATATATCCACGTTCAATTCATATAATTATTTGTTTATTTTTCTGATATTGCATTACCACACCTTAACAAAGTGAACCTTTTCATGTAAATATGAATATTTTAATTTAAAAAAAATTCTCTTCCCCCCCCCCAGATTTGTTGTATGAAGTCAAACTGCACATACTTTTGGAGTTTTCCAGGTAAGAGGTCACATCCTAATAATTGTGTTTATTAGCTACAGTAGTATCACAGTTGCAATAAAAACTGCACAGCACAAATAATTTATTACTGTTTTGATAAGTAAGAGAATTGGAAGGTGTGTTATTTTGATTCAAACAGGTAATCTCTCTGAAATCAAGATACAGAATCCCAAAATAGCAGACACTTTTAGCCAGGTAATTCATAAATACAGTGTTTGAGCTTTACAGAGTGACTCCCACCTAACCTGAATGCTATCTTTAAGCCTAATTCATAATATTCTTTGTATTGGACAAAATAATCCAGTATAAACATAATGAAAAAAATTCAGGTCAGGAAGTTTAATGCTACAGGGTTATTGATGTAACAAGAGAACATTATCAAAATTAGTACCAATGAGTTTATTTTTTGCCAGAAATTAGCCAGTTGCTGTGATTACTGTTCTGCTTTCTAGTCACAAAGTAAATATTATTCAAAAGTAGTAAGTGCTCTGAAACACATGCTTGTACAATTGGGTAAGCTTTTTATGAGTTTATGAATTTGTGACAGATGGAAGGTTCTAAATAATTCTCAGCTTTGAGCTGCAGATGCCAGTGATAGCAACAGCAATCTATTATGAAGCTGGGACAATCCAGAATTTGTTTTTTCATTATTATTCTGCTTCCAAACCGGGGGATTCTTGGGTAATTTGGGAAGGTGCTTTCTCTGTGTGTATGGACTTACATAATTTTTTTATCTCCTGAAACAGCTCAACATCTTGGTGGAGACGTGTCTTTTCTCCTTTTTGAAACACCTGAGGAACGCACTGGGGTATTTACTGTGCATCCTGCAAGTGCTGCCAGTTTGCTGCAGTCAAGTTACAGAGTAAGTTGTATTTATTCTCAGCTGTTTGCTGCCCTTAACATCTTCTAACACGAAAAATAAAAACATATCATGCACAAACAGGGATTTTATTGTTCTACTAATCAAAGTCTTAAGAGACTGATTAAAGAATAGTCATTAGTCCATTTACACTTGTGTTGACTTTTGATTCACATTATATGCATTTGAGATTAGTATACATAAAGAGTCAAGCATCTCCATGGGTCTTTGGTGTTACTGTCTTACTTCCACTGTGTTTCTGGGTCATAAGGTTCAGGCACTGGTTCAGGGCAGGAGAAAAGGACTACAACCAGTCATCAGCAGAATAGTTCTTTTTTCAGAGAACTTCAGTGCCAACGTATGTTTCCTTCCTCCTCACTTTTGGATCTGTCTGGAGTAATTTTATATGTTCTATAATATGACCTGTGCTCTGCTGCTTCTTCTTCATTGGCTCACATTTCCACATTACTGTAGCACATTTAGCTTGTGTTAGAGACCTGGTCATTATTCTCTTTGTTATCCTTAAAGCTATCTTTACCCTGCTCACATGGTTGCATTCCTTTAATAACCATTAAGTGATCATTGGTGACATGTTTATAGCCCTGTGACCCCCGGTGTCATCCTGTGCCCATAGTTTCAACACCCCTCTATTACCCCATGCTCTCATTCCTCTACTCTTTGCTTTATTGTAGAGTGACAAATAGCTCATTTTGCACTGACTATCTGCTTCCTATCACCCCATACAGTTATTCATAAGCAAAACAAAGTAGGTAATAGCCATCAGATTATTAGATAATTGTTGTAACCACTAAACAAGACTAAATATGGCTCCAGTTAGGCCAAAAAGAAGTCCAGACAGAGCCTGACAGGTGTCAGATTCTGTGTTACTGCCTTAGCACAGAGCCTGTCACAAACACCACCACACTTACTGGGCTAAAAGCCTACAGATGGTCATAGTCCCAAAGCCCTCACTTTAGGGATCCATGCAAGTTTGAGTGAAGGACCTCCTTGATGATCAGTAATGAAACATCTATAATACATAACACAGAACCAAATATCCTGTTTATTTATGGTTTTGCAGTGGTGGAACAGAGTTATAAAAAACCAGAATAACGAAGGACATTACTCTGGCCATACTCAGTGGAAATCATCTTAAATACTCCAGTTTCTCAGGCTCCTTTGTTAGTTTGTGTTAGCTGTCCCCAGGCTGGCACACTAGAGAGAGCTCTTAGATATCGATGTTTTCTCCTTGAACTGCTAATGTTGGTTAGAGAAGCCAATTGGAGCAGTTTCTTCTTTGGCCCACAATCAAAGGACCTGTTTTTTTTTTTCTCTCTTGTTTACCTACTCATCATTTTCCAGTGTGAGAGCACTGAGACATGATACGGTGCCAAGAGGATTATGTAATCACTTTCCCCCGTCCTCCCTAAGTTTACTTGATTAACATTTTTATTGCATATCTTAATTAGTAGATTCCTAGCTTTGGGCTTCAGGCTGCTTTCCTCTCCTTGCAGCCTCCTTTGAATGCATTGACTTAATTTTAAAAATTCTCATTAAAAATGAGAAATTTTAATGTTTTTAAATATTTGGTTTGTTAAAACTTTGTATATAGAGTAGCACAATAACAGATTAAAAATTATTTGAGAATTTGCTTCTGAGAATGAACATTCTTCCTCTGCATTCCAGTAGATTTCAGGAAACTCAGTTATATGGTCAAAAAATAAACATAAAAATTGAATATCCTTGATGTGAGGGATTCAGAAACAGTTTTTGTCATTGGAAAAATATGGAGACGTATACTTGCAAATATAAAGGGAAACAGGGAAATACTGATCCCTTTCTAGCTCAAGAGTTGTCAATGTAGACATTTCTTTGTGTGGGTCACTTGAGGAATTGATCTGGAAAGCAGTGTCAAACCAATTCCAAATCTATAGAAAGCAAGCTGGGGTGAGCGTGGTCTCTTCTTTTTACCCAATAGTTCACAGATTATAGAACTTCTCTGTAAATTATTTTTGCGGTAACTCAAGCAGATTTTTCTACAGTGTATGGTGTTTGCTGATCACCATATTGCACCATATTCTTATTCAGGGCTTTTGTGATCTGTCTTGCTGAATCCTTTGTACATTTTAAAAACCAGTTATCTCTGATGGGGCAGAGACTTGAATCCTACCCTGACAACAGTGCTATCAGTATGTTGGTTGTCAGTCTTGTATTGTCTCCTTGTTTGTCCCTCAAATATTTCAGGATTTGGAGGACAAGGGAAAAGTTTCCAAAGAATGCTTCAGGATATTTGAGGTGATTGGATTAAGTTGGCCCCTGGCACCTGGTGAGTCCTGGACACTCTGCCCTTGGTGAGATTCCTCGTGATAGGGACAGGAATGTCCTTCATGCCCAAATGAATTCCATCAGGTAGCAGGTTGCTTACAAGTCGTCCAGTGTAATGCAGTTCTTGTGGATCAACCCTACTGCTGCCAGCAGCTTGTTAATGCAATGAACAGATGTGTTTCCTGTTTTCTTTTTTTTTCAGTGTGCAGAAAATACACAGAATTCTTTACACTTATACTGTCTAGTGAACTGAAAAGGTCTTTTTTATGTGTTTTCCCTTTCTAGGTATAATTGAGGAAGCATCATTTGCTTCCTATGGAGGTATGCAGCAAAATTATGTCCTGGGATCTTTAGGTGTGTGTGAGAGAAACCCCTCTTGTCCCTTGTTTCCATGCTACATATCAGGCAGCAACAAACATAATTTATCCCCAAATCACTTTAACAGTAACTTCTCATATTGTTATGCCTTTAAAGGAACTCTGGGCTTGGCACATATCTGAGGCTCTGCATATCTTTCACCCCAGGAACAATTTCTCCTTTGCAAAACTTTCTGGTTTATTTTACATGCAAATGATCCCACAGGGTGGAATGAGACCAAATGTTGCGTTGGCCAAAATATGAGGTGATGAGTATAACTGGGACTTTATTTATTATGTGACTTGGCATTATGATATCCGAATTATCTACACATCCATATAAGAAAAGGAGCCTGTTATCTGGATTCTGTGCCTAGAATTAATCATCCATGTGTTGTGTCCTCCTGTCCTCTCTCCTCTCCTCCCTCCTATAATTTGTAATTGCTTTTAGTACTGATTTTGGATCATGGAAAGTGAAAAATTCCTTTGTGCATGTACTTTCTTGCATTAACTCAGAAACCTGCATTCAACAGATTCTGCAGAAGTGTTATATTGGGAAATAATATATTCACAGGAACAATAATGCCATATATTAGTTCTAAATAATAAAAAAATCCCAGTTTACTAATTTTTTCAATTAACTCTTTTTTGTAAATGTAATTTTTGAACCTGCTTTGTAAATAATAATATAGTACACACTAAAACTGATATACTGGTGAAAACAGTTATAGTCCTATGAAAATGCCAGCTTTTTCTATTAATTAATGAACTGTGTATTAAAATGTAATGGATCTCTTCGGTTTACCAAATTAGAAAGGAAGCAACTGGGAAACTAGCCCACAGCAACTTAAACACAGATTATACTTCAGCCATTGCAGACAACCACAGCACTTGAGGCTGAAAGAAGTTTTCTAATGCACTGCACCATTTCAGTCCCAACAGATAGCCTAAAAATAAAACTGTTGAAATATCTTACTATCTCCCAGAAAGTCTTGCAGATATTCCAGTAGCAGGGCTCAGGGTAAAGGCATCCAGGCCTGGTCCCCAACCCAGTGATGACAATTATTTTTCACATATTATTTTGATTACAATTTATACTTGAAAGTGTGTGGAAATACAGTGCAGCTCATCTGCATTTCTACTGGAAAAGAATTACCAATGCTGATAATTCTTGACATTTTGAGTCTTAAAAGCAAATTGTCTTATTATTATTTGATAATAACAGTAGATTATTAGATGCGACTACATCTGATAAAGAGCATCGCAGTATGTCTCCAGTCCTTAGTGAGATATATTAGAGAAATAGAGATGGTAATAACTTTAGAAACTAGAACATGTCTGTTCCTACAAACATAATTTTCCTTAGGGTAGACTGGCAATCTTCTCTGAAGTCACTGATCTTGCCAGTTACAAAGATTTTAGCAATAGGCTGAATGTCTGTATTCCACTTTTTAAACTTATTATTTAACTAAACTTTTTCCAAGCATTTTGCTCAGCTTACCCAGTACTTTTTCCACTTCCAAACTTTAACTGAAAGAGAAAGCTCTCTATATAAATTACATCATCTGGAAGCTGTCTTCTAAATTCAGCCTTTGCTGCTATGTTTCCCTGAAAAGGGTTGTCACCTACACTGTAAATCCTTTTTAAGCCAAATCACTAAGTTCACTGAATGCACATAACTCCAATTAACTGCAGCCTGCTGGCTCAAAAGCAATTTGGTCTTTCATTAATTACTCAGGTAAACACAGGAAAAAGCTCTTGTAGTTTGGCTGTATTCACAGAACAAACAACCTCCCCCACCCCATCTTTGATGATCCAAGACAATCTTGTCTTTTGATGCTTATCATTTGGTAGTTCAATAAAATGTAATTAAAAACAAAAGCAACATCCCCCTATCACCAACCCTGAGTTGCAGCTAATTGTCAGGCTTTCAAACTTACTCTCACAGTGCAAATCTCATTGCACTGTAGGTCACAAGACTATTTGTTTAATCTCTTTCCTTGTGGACCGACTCTCCTGAGTCTCACAATGGGATTTCTGGAGATGAAATTCAGTTACAGCTGCTTGGAGGGTTTCTTTTCCACTTGGCTTTGTATTGATCATATGCAAAATTGAAAAGATTATGCATGTTTTTATTCAAAGGCATAAATCAATTCTTCTAGAAATCCAGATATATTTATGATGCCTAGCAAGCCGTTTGATAATCCATTCTGCCTTTAAAGGTGGAAAAGAAAAAAGCTAAACTGTTGATTTTTATCTTGATTTAAGGTTAATTCAAATTTCCAATATACTAGCCAGTGAAAGGCAACTCAAGTATTCAGTATGATCATGCCAAGGAGCCAATTTGAAGCTATCAAGGGCTTCAGAAACTAAACTGAGCAATGATATGGGCATGCAAGAAGTAATTATAAAAATTAATGGACTGTTATTCATCTAGGGTTTTTTTTTTAATGTTAATGAACAAATTAGTCTTGCATGTGAGTATAGCACACCTGTTTGTGCCTACACACAGAGAAACACATCCACATGTCACACAAGCTGGCTTGATTGCACTTTGCAGGACATATTTGTATACATTTTATCACCGTTTCTGTAAACAGCATTTTCTTTCAGTATGTTCCATGCTCTCTGCCTGTGGAACACTAATGGAAGTGTTAATTAGAAGCGCAGTAGGGAAACAATTTATGCTTCTATAACATGTCTTGTGTATGGAGTTTGAGTAATGAGAAAAAACAGGCCAGAGCATTTGTATGAACAGATACTAATTACAGTTTTCTGAGTCTAGCATGGCTCACTGTTATTGCCAAGAGCACAGCATAGAATATGAAAGGGTCAGAAGATTAGAGATTTTAAATAATCAAAAAAAAGGGGACAAAGTCCCACATTTCCATAAAAGTAACTTTAGATGTAAACCTGAAGGTAGAATGACTGTTTGTTTCATAAAAACCTCATTCTGCAGTGTCTTTAATTTGCTTCATGTTTAGTATCCACTGAAGTCTCTGTAGGCTTACCATGTTGAAATGCTTAGGTATCAGTGGCAGGATTTTACCTGATCACCATTCTTGTGCCTCAAACGTGGTTTTCATGTGCCCAAATGCACCTTTCCATTGCCAAAAATCAGGTTCAAAAGTGCTCAGCAAAACCTTCTGCCCTGTCCTGTATTCCTGGAATTAGCTGAGGGTCTGTCAGGTTGACAGAATAGAACTTTGTATGATTAGCTGGAGAACTTACACTGACATGTTTATAGTGATGGATAATTAGCATTATAAACCTAACTGTGGTTAAACATCATAGTAAATTTGATGAATAACAATTTCAGAATCTCAGAAGGGGGAGAAAAAAGGAACAATAAGGAAAAAAGGGGAAATAGTGGTAATATAAATGGCAAAAAGTAAAGGGCAATAGAAAACAAAAGGCATTAACTATGCATGTGGTTTCTTATTGCTTGCAAAACTGTAGAATATATACCAAGGCTAATGAAGAGAATAGTTTGATTATTTACCACCTGGTTTTATTTCTCTTTTTCCACTGTAGTCCATATATCACACACAGCTGGAGTGGAAAAGTAAGTATATAATTTTCTGCTGCTTAAGTACACTATTTGCTATAAATTGAAAACTTTCAGCTTGCATTAACTTTCCATACAGGCAGACAAAGTGATCAGCAGTTCAGTCATCCAGGAGCATGGTGAGTTGCTTTGGAATGAAATTTTTTTATTTAGTTGTCTGACGCCTGTAAACTGCTTTTATGGAGTGGGGTGATACAGGCTTTGCTCTCTTTCTTGAGAGGTGTAGTCAAATACATGATTTTTTACAACTAGAAGTAATACAGATTGCCTTTCATTTTTTGTTGTGATCCTTACTGTATTTTGTAGGGTGTAGTTGGCACAATAAAAAAGCTCTAGCTGAAAGTGAAATGAAGTTTGAGAGATAGAGGCAGTGCATGTATATATATAAATGTACATATACATATATAATGCCAAAAGAATGTTAAATTTGTTATTAACTAACTCTACACAAACCTCTTTTCTGCCCTAGGTATAGGGGTTATGTTTTTCTAATTTGCTCACTGTCCTGTTAACTTGGAAATCAACAGTGAAATCATTGGCCAGATTTGGACTAAGTGAAAAATCTTCTAAGGCCCCACTAAGAACTCTGATATCTTGCAGATGAATGTAAAACATAAAATATTTCATCTAGAATTCACAGTAGGTCCCCTTGAAGGGCAAGACACAAAATGAGGTTAGGGTTCCAGGAATACTTGATTTCATAACAATACTTCAGAGGGAGGTATGAGTCCAGAAAAGAAATTTTAAAATGGAGGGTAATGAAAGTGGCATTTCAGGGTTAAAGTCTGAAAAAACAGAGCAGTCCTTGCTTGGAGCCACATCTAATGTCATTTCCTACTGAGGATACAGTTTGCTAGGTTGGGGCAATTCCCATAACGCTCATGGTTTTTAAAGTGTTCTCTATCATTTCCCAAGGGTGATGAAGGATAGCCAGCAGATGACAGAAACAGGTGGACACTGTAAACAGTAGATTCCAGAAAACAGCTATTAAGCTGGGAGGTTTCAAGAAAGAAAGATGGAAGATGGATGGATAAGAAAGGAAGACGAGAGAGCTAAATGGGAGAAAAGGTAAGAAAGGAGGGAAAACACAGGAGACTAAATAGATCATGAAACGTTGAATGTCAGAGTAAGCAAAAAGAAGTTATCTCCTCTCCATTATTCAGTTGTTCCATCTTCTGGCCTCCTGTTTTGGGACTTTCACTTTTTTTTTTCTTTTTTGTGAATTAATAAAATGCAGAAACTCATCTCACCCCACTGTTGACATTAATAAGGTAGAATGTTACACCAGCATTAGTCACCTGTTTCTCCTCTAGTCAGTGAAAAGAAATGGGCATTTTTAAGGCATGATTTATCTGACCTATTTTAGGCACTTACATTAGCATGAGACAAATTGTGGTCATCGAAGTGCTTGCATTTCTCCATTGCATGGACCTTTCTCACATTACTGCTTCATGTACAAGCAGCTACAATGGATCAGATTACTTAGCTCTTTTGTACCTTTGCATTTAAACAGTTTGGTGGCTTGTAATAGTTGACTGTGAGTAGCTGAGGGTTTTGGCTCATTGTCAATATTTCTCAAAGTTAGTAGAGTCCCAGGTTATTTTTTATTCTTCCATTTTCTGGGTAAAACCAGCCATTAAAAATAAAGGTATGTTTCAGGTGCACTTAAACATTTTACACATTCTAAAGAAAACTCTTTGTTTTTAACTTTTGTCAACTCTTGAAAATATTTTTACAGCACCTCTAAAATATATAAAAAACCAAATTGTTTTTGAAATTGAGGGGACATTCTATTGTCTTTTGAAATGCAATTTTTTTCATTGAAACTGTTTGGCAAATTTGACCTAATTTTGGCTGGGCTTAAAGAGCGTTTTTGGCCAGTAAAAGATTTGCAGGGGAAAAAAAAAATTGACCAGCTCTAATGGCCAGACTAATCACGCCTCTTTTTTTTCCAAGCATAATCTTGTTTTGCAGAAGTCTCAGTTGTAGGCCTGTGAAATGATTGCTTCCCCTTGCAATGAGGAGGACTGTGTCCCAATTTTCCTGTGAAGTAGCTGGCAGACCATGGGCCACAGTATGGGTCTGGCTTTCCTGTATGGAGCCCAGATCCCTGCTAGGTGCGCTAATTAGGGTGCTAATTGCAGCAGAGGACAGGAGAACTGTGAGGAGGACAGGGTGATCAGTGTCTGGGAGAAGCAAATTCAGCGAGTTAATCTGAAGCAGCAAAGGACATCCAGGACATCCCCACCCAAGGTGTCTGCTACACCTGGGAATGGTTTGGATGGCTGCAGTAGGAATGCCGACTGTGGTCTGAGCACAGAGCAGGAACGAAACACTCCCAGTGTTCAACCAGGCAGAAAAAGGCACCAGTGAATAGCCATGTGAATAGCTCAGACAAATACATGTAAGTGAGTTGTCTCCACTAGCAGCTGCCTGCTCTGAAAAACTAAGCAATCTTTATTTTCCACACACCAGCTTGTCAGCACGGTGTGTTTCTTTTTATTTATTCTAATCCTAATGTTCTTTGAGAAGTCACCTCTGTTTCTGTCCATATCTTTGCAAACAGCACTAAGATGTCTTTTTTCCCCCTCGCTATATTTTTGCTGTAACTGTGTCTGCCAGGTAAATACCATAATGACTCATTCTTTGTGTTAAGACTTGGGTTTCCCCAGTTTTGCTGGCACTCAAGTGTTATTAGCATAATGTATTTTTAGTGAACTCTGTCAGCAGAGCACTATATGGCTAATCAAGCACTCATTGGGGATAAATGGTAGACTTAATATTCTTATCAGGCTACTGGAGCTTAGAAGTTACCGACCCTTGTTCCACTTATATCAAAGCCACTTACAATGCTACCAGCTTGTAGTAAATTCATTTTCTGTTCATGTCTGATTGCCTATGATGGTGCCTAGAAACAGAAAACAGAAAATGGGAAATGGGAAGGAATGAGGGTCCCTGTTGCCCGAGGCCTTAATGCGATTGCAAGATATTGATCACATTGGATACTTCAGCCTAATCCTCACAGTTTCACAGGCTTTGCAAAAAATGTTTCTCATAAGCACATTTTCAATTACATTTCAATCTTAGTGATTCAGAAACGCTATTCTTTAAGAAGATCTATTTAATATCAGTAGTGGCTGCCAATTAAACCAGGGATTTTATTAATTTTCTCTAGTATTTAATCTTGTCTGCTGTCCCTGTGAAAGCTGGGCAGTTTAGGTCAAGGTAATGCCATGGATCAAACCCAGGAGCTGCTTCCCTCTAGTGCTCTGCCTTTTCCCTAGTAAAGGTCAGGACTGATTGCAGGGACAGTGATGTCTGTCCAAACCCTGCAGCTCACCCAGTGGTGCCTGCTGTGTCCTGACACATTTTCCCATTTCTTCCACAGTATCCCCAGTCCTGCCACAGTTTCCCCATTTCTGCTGCATCTCTGGCTGAGCTCCTCCAGCCCCTCCATATCAGTGTCAGTGGCCACATCACATTTATTGATCTGTGTGCTGGGCAGTAGATTTGGAATGAGATTCAGTTTTCCTCTGAGAAGAGAAACCATAGCCAAAGGCAAAGCAAATAATTCTTTTTGATACTAAAAGGAAGAATGCTAAAGGAAGAAACTGTACAGGCTGATATATACATAGAGATCCCTAAAAAAACCACTTATCTTGGGAGAGTCAATAGTATAGTATAGAATAGTATAGAAATGGGAAGAACAGGTCTCTCATTCTGTAATTTTGGTTTGTTTTTTCCCCCTGGTTTTTGTTTATTTGTTTTGCTTGGTTGGATTTTTGTTTGGTTTGGTTTGTTTGATTTGGTTTCTATTATTTATTGGTATACAAATTAAACCATAGTTTTCCCCACTGTTCTGAGATTTTAGAGCAACAAAAATTCGTTCAGAATTCTTATGTGGTAGGTCCAGAAAATGTTGCCTTTGTGGATGGGATTTGTGTTTGTGCGTCGATGCACGTGAGCGTCTGTGCGCTTTTGGTCATGCAAATGTGGGGGCACATATGCTTGTGTTCCTTCATACATGGCCATGTGTATCCATGACTGTGTGTCTGGTCACATGTGAGCACATATCTTTGTGTGTTTTCCAAAACTTGGGCTCTGTCCCTGCAGCTACTTGTGCTGGATGAGAGCAGTTTACATTGAAATACTGATAATCTCTGCTAATGTCTCGTCACCTATCCTCCACAACATGATTTAGCTGTGTTCCAAAGTCACTCTTTAAGTTTGTCTATGCTTCAGTGAGATTTAAAATGAATATAAGTAATAATATAAATTTACATTAAATTTATATAATTTAATATAGAGAAAAAGGTTCTAGAAGCAAATATTTCAAAATGTGCCATGATGAGGACTTTTTCATGGGACATTTCTAAAATCAGTCAATTGGTCAGCAGGTGACTCAAGGTAGTTAACACAATAGCCTTCTTAAAGGCTAAAGGACACTCTACACATTCCTGCTGCAGACTTTGGATGTTTCTGCTTTGCCCTAGGCAAATCTGATATTACAAGACTGGCAAACTTTCAAATATTGATTGTGTTGCTGGTGAATGTAAGTTTGACTCTCCTACAGTAAAGTCATTCCTTTGAAGGATGGAAGAAGCGCAGCAGTTATTGTCCTATTTATCCAGGGCAAACAGCTTTTATCCAGCATTATGGGCTACCTCTAGTTATATAGTAATCAAATAAATGTCCTAGTGAGGGTAAAGATACTTTAGGAGAAGTCTTAAAGGTTTCTGAGATTAAATAAGAATTAAAGAGACAAAATTATATAGTTATACAGTGTTCTGCCTCAGAGTTACTACTTCATCTGATCTTTGTCTTGGTTTATGTAAGTGAAACAATTTCTATATCATTTTCAATCTGATCTTATCTTGGAAGTGAACTAAACTAAATGAAGCTCAGTTTAAATGAATATTTTATGTTATCAGTGAATACTTCAAGTTTAGTGTGATTTATCGAAGCCACAGTAAATGTAATTCATTTCTTTAGATCACTCCTTCTGAGTGATCTCAACCAACAAATGAGCAAAGCTATTCCAAAATACTCTGAACAAGATAAACAAATTCCAGATTCAGTTACTTTGAAATAACTGTGTGCATGCAATTATCCCAAACAAACAAGTAAGATAACTTACACCTCACATTTGCTGTAGGGTAAACATTTACCAACTGAAAACTTGAGTAATTTCAGTGGAGTATCAAACACACCATGAATGTCTGGTGCAGGGACAGAGATGTCTGTCTAAACCCTGCAGCTCACCCAGTGGTGCCTGCTGTGTCCTGATACATTTTCCCATTTCTTCCACAGTATCCCCAGTCCTGCCACAGTTTCCCCATTTCTGCTGCATCTCTGGCTGAGCTCCTCCAGTTTCCTGCACAGGAACTAACATCTGTAGTTCTGCACTGACAACTCAAGCACCACTCAGGAGTCAACAAAGATTGTAAACTTCTCACTTCTCAGAAAATTTCATTTTTTATTTTAACATGTATTGAGTTTCCAAGTACTGCAGTCAGTATAAAATGTTATGTTTTGATACAAAGAATGAATTGATCCCTTCCCCTTCCCTTCCTCTTCCTTTTCCTTCTCTTTCCTTTCCCTTCCTCTTCCCTTCCAGTCTGTTCTGTTGAGATGCGTAAGAAAAATGTATTCATAGAATACATTCAAGAATCATTGTCTCAGGAAGTTAAAAAATATTTAGGATAGCTAGGGTGTTGTGCAGCTATTCTCTTTCATCAGCGTTGATCTTTTAGAAGCAGTAATATTTCTCAAAGACACAATTTCTCCTCTCATTGATTATGTGACATTTGGGGAACAAAGACAATAATTTCTAACAATTGTATCGTGCCTTCCATCCAAATGATTCCTTAGCTTTTCACCAGTTATATACTGCATGATGGTACAAACAGCTACAAAAACAGGTGCCTGAGGTAAAGGACAGAAATAAACTCAGATATTTATACCTCCTTTTCAAAAGACAAAAAACTAAAGACAGCTTCGTATTTGCTGAAGCACCTGGGGCTCTTGTTGACTGTGACAGTAACAGCTGCCACCTTTGGGAAAGGAGTGAAGTTTTAGGTATATATAAAAAAACCTGCTCTCCAGTCCTGACTGAAATCATGTGGCTGCTTAAAAGAGTCATGCAAGACTCATTAAATATATGTTTTAAAAAAGGATTCTTAGTATGCTGGGTCTTGTAGAGTGTTTTCCTAGAAGTAGGTGTTGCCTGTCAGTTGTCCTTGCAGGAGGGGTACTGGCCTGTGCCTGCAAAGGGAAATTCCATCCCAGAGCCTGGCACGAGCAGGACCAGTCTCCACCCTCTCTCCACACTTTGGCAGGAGACACTATTCCCCCTCCACATCTAGGGCTGTAAGTCCCCCCCTTCTAGGGATCTGTACCAGTACCTGCAGCTGTGAGGGGATTTCTTATCTTCAAAGCCCTGCAACATCCCAAATTTATTTCTAGAGGTAAACCCTTTCAATTAGTCACATCTTCCCCAGCACATTTGCCAGAGGTGTATTGTTTCCCCTTTTATGGCAGCTGATTTATTCAGAACTTAGCCAGAAGTATTTATCTTTCATCCTTAAAGCATTCGTTATAAGTCTGTTTCCAAATCTTTCTTACCTTTCTTCCTAGAAGTTTGTTAAAGTACATTTTTTACCCACTCTTTCCTCTCAGAGAGTATTAAAAAACCATTAAGATAGTTACAGATATTTCAAATGTAAAAAAAAAAGAAATGGGAAGCAACTGGGTTTAGTTTATAATTTTTGGCATATACCAGCTTTTCTATAAAGACTGCATGGGATGTTTTAAAGTGCACTTGGCAGATTTGGTAACTGGGTGCTTGTGCTAAGGAGTCTTGCTTCTTTTTCCAGGACTTCCATTTTTTTGTCATGAGCATGTATCCCTGCAGAAAGATATCCTGCAATTCCCATGCAAGGAGAAACATGCTATTTCATCATAAGCATGTGAAAACAGGCTGACAAAGCCACCTGAACAGACACATTAAGTCTTTCCCTGTCATCCTTTTAAACAGCAGTTTTCTCTTCAGGAAGGCAGTGTTGGTTTACAGGTTGTACACAGAGAAATATCTTTCAAAATGGTTGTCGTCTTCCATTTTCAATAATACAACTGATCTTGCCAACTTGCTTTCAGGAGTTTATTTTAGAGGGACATCCAGTTTTGCTATTTTACCTTAGATCACTGGGAGATAATCTTTGTGATTCTCTCCTGCAGAAGAGATCACACAACCAGTTTTGCTGATTGGTGAATTTCTAGCTATTAAAAATTATGGCAAAATATGATTATCTCAATGAGGGCTACACTGCAGGTAGATAGAAGGATTTGGGCTGAAATAGTTTGAAGTGAGATAGTGTGGCCACAAAAAGCAGAGGGAAGGTGTTATTTGGGCATATGTATGTATGCTCATAAATGTACATTTCTGGAGATTGGAAGGAAAGTGGAGAAGGTGATGGAAAGGTTAAAGCGGATGTACAACAAGAAAACAGAGGTTGATACTCTCCTTCCTTTTGTGGAAAAAGAGGATTTTTGTTGTTGTGGTTGTTTTTAATATGACCACTTAAAGAAATGGAGCATTTTATAATTTAAGGAATAATAAAACAACACGAGCATTGCAAGATTAGTATATAATTTAACCCATGCCACATCTGTGGTCTGGAGTGTGTGACACTTTTTGGTTTAGAGACTAGCTTTTAATGAACATGTTTATCTGTAAATCCTTGGAAAAATTGTGATTCATTAAAAATGAGTGTAAGGTTGGTAGTCTGTATGTCTGTGTATGATAAAGGGATTGAATTCCAACTTTAGCTTACACATAAAGCTTCAACTGGCACTTCCACAATGCATGTCCTGAATTCTGTTTGATGTGTATATCAATGTCCTTCAAATACCACAAGCTAAGAAAAACGCTGCTAACTGCCAGGTTTTAAAATTGTCTAGTGCTGGCTGACTGATTAAAGCTACCTTGTCTATAGGCTGCTATCATTTATGCTATTTAAAACTTAGTCCCTTTTTCACTCCCTGTTTTCAGTGCTATTATCCACCTACCCTGTTCGACTGGGAAATAATCTGCATGAGAAATTCTTTTCATGGTGGATGGGTGTTTTTTTTTTTTTTTTCAACTATTGCTATGAGTGTCGAGAAGATTTGGCAGTGGATTTTATTTGTGCTCGAAAGGATGATGGATACAGCTCTATTCATGTATTCTGTACATATTTATTCTTGGTGTTGTTTGCCAGACTATGTTCTGTAAATGGAAAATTTAAACAGCAACAAAGCATTTAAACAGAAAACAAAGGACTATACAGAACCAAGTTGTAATCAGATGGGGTATTAGGCAGAATGTAAGGCCAGTTGCACAACTGTAATGGGTAGAAAATATTCTTTTATAGATGGAAAGAAAAGGTTGTAAATAAGCATTTAAATATATACATTTAAGTAGGAAATATGGTGATGTTGCATAGGAACCTTCCTATTTAATAGGAAATCAGAGATTTTGACACTTGTCATGATATAGGAGGTTGGAATGTGTATTCATCACAAATATTGCCCCCTTGCAAACATCAGATTAGGCTTCAAGTATGGCTACATCTTGCATCTCTTAGGAGCCATCCCTCCAAAAACAACTTTGTTATCTTAATAAAACATGACAAATAGGCAGCCTGGTTAACACATTTGAAATAATATCAAGTGCACATGAAACATCACAGAGAGAAGCACAGTATCACATGGGCAAGGACTCAGTGAGAGTCTGTGTTTGTGGTCTTTAAGGAGTAATTTCAGCAGACCAAAGGAGTTGTTCATGTGAAGTTGTAGCAGCTAGTAGTTCTTTATAAGATATTAAAAGCTCTTACTATTCAAGTAGCCAAAGAAAAAATATTCTTACACAACATATCTGTTAAATGTAAAAGGCAGGAGGTCCAATTCTTTAACAACTGTTTAATAATGTTCAAATCATATTCTGGAATATTTTTGTGAGTTTAACTAACTGAATTCCTTCAAACTCAAGATTCATGTCAGATTTACATAATTTTCAAAATTCATAACAGATTTACTGTTATTTTTAGAGAAGGATTTAGCCCAGAATATATTTGCAACTCCAGTGTCTTGTAGCATTCATCACAAACATGATTGTGTATACTGCCATAGTTCTTGTGTTTGTTTTTTGGTTTTATAAAGTCACCATCAACAATATGTCAACCATACACCCAAGATGTTTGTCTTTTAGAAAAAAATATGTCTTTTTTACCTTAATTATATAAAGTACTTGGAGAAAGCTACAGATCAAAACAAATAATGAGGTTCATTATGAAATAACAGTGGGCCTCCAAAGTCCCACTGCTGTATGAAATCAATTGCAACCTCCACAACAGCCCTTCACTGATGGAAGTTCATTTTAAACTTACCTTCTGTGAACTTTTCATGTACTCAAACAGGCAAACTCCTGAGGGAAAAGGCGTGAGATGAGGTTAACACGAGAGGGAGTGAAAGTGGTCCATGAATGGGGCTGTATGTTAGAAGGTTAGTCAACACGGAAAATGTTAAAAAGCTGTCTGAAGTCCAAAGAAATGTTTCTTTTGCTCTGTGCAACTGATGAAAACCACACTAAAGCTGCAAACTTGATATGCAGCAACAGTAGAATGCATCTCTAAACATATGAAAGGCACTGGGCTGAAACTGGACAAAGCCTTTCACAAGTCTCACCTTTCAGTTTGTTCTCAAGGGGATTGCTGTTTCAGAAACTGAAAGATACTTTTCCATATTAAAAAGGCCTTTTTTTAACTAATGCCTTAGTTTATTGTTGACTCATTCAAGTGGCACCCAATAGAGCAACTGAATTTTATTTGGAAACCCACTTAGGGCTTAACAGTTTTGGCAGTATAACTTTCCCCTGGCTTTGGGAGATTTTTCGACAGCTTTTTGCCATGTAAATGTGCCCACTGAGTGATTCAGTTAGAAATTTCCATGAGAATACACCCTGACAGCAAGAGCCATAGCTATGCCCCAGCATGCAGGTTCTCACAGGATGGGCTGAAAAGCTTTCTGGGAATCACTTACCATGCAATCTGATTACTTAAACCTTTTCCTTTCTGCATTAAGTTTTCAAGGTGAGCGTTTGTTTCTATGTATACCTTGTTGGTTTTAGCCACTGGTAGTTTGAAGCCATTTTCCCACTGATATTGGCTTGATTGATACACACTTAGGGCTCTTCCCACGTAGAACCTCAGTGGCATTTTCTGTGCTGCTCATGATTTTCATACTTTGTTCTTAAACAGTAGGAAATCTGTGGTTTTATTTCCTCCGAGATACCACCCTTTCTAACGTTTCTGTGAAGGTCTGAAAAGTTTCTTTTACACTGCCTGGTACTTAATAGAGACCTGTTTCTTCTAGTTGACCAACTTTACCGTGCTTTTATGATGCTAAATGCTATTAAGATCTTATGTAGTTTGAGAGCTTATGTCTTTTTTAAGTTAGTTGCAGTTTGACTTCTTGATGTCTGGTACCCTAGTTTTATCTTCCTGCATAGAGCTACTCATATGAGCTAAGTTTTCATAGATGAGAGGTTTGGATACCGACTCCTTTGGGAACTGGCAGCTGTGGATATAATTGTGTGAGGAGCGATGGGGAGCTGGAAGAACTGACAGACTGAACTGGGTGAGAACTGCTGAATTCAGGGGACAGAACTGAACATTTTATTTGGGTTCAGAGTGGGTTGTCTGAAATGGCGTAGAGAAACCAACAGATGAAGAAAAGGAGTAGTGGTTTTGTTGAGAATCTTCTGATTAGTAACTGTGAGGTTTGGGCTAGCAGAAGCTCTTATGGAGGAGAATGACAGCTTTCTTCAGCATTTCATAATTGGGAGGAAGGAAATAAGTGACATTGACTGGGCAGCAATTTGTTAGCTATGAGTAGTTTCCTCATAAACTTTTGAGGAAACTACTTCTTTTTGGTTTTGCATGGGAATGGTGTGCCAACTGAAAACAGTCAGCATTGATTTCAGTTAGTCTTCAGGTGAATCTAAACAAGGCAAGTAAATGTATATCTGTTTTTCTATTTGTTCTTCTAGGAAGCTGTACTTTTTCTGCCATTTCTGATGGTTTCCTGCTGCTTTGTTCCCCGTCAGGGCTACTTGGCCAAATTCAAATAAAGGTGTGGCCTGTATTGTACCTGAATTGGATACTGATGTAATTCTGTGCACGTAGATATGTTAAAAGTACATCAAAAGCTGTTGCCCAACTTATTTGAGACTGAGAAGTTAATGGTAACAGTCTAGAAAGCCAAAGAACACTCTGCAATATGAGAAGGAGAGGACCTTCTGTATTTCTTTCAGCATCATTTAGGCATAACCCAAAGGTGTCTGGCTATTCTCAGAAGGTCAGAATTTAGATATGTTTGGTTCAAGTGTTTCTCTTCTCAACCACTTTTTCACATCATTCATGTAAATCTTAAAACATTTTCAGCTATGCATGAATGTTCTCTTTTGTTACTGTTGCTGAAATCTCTGCAGCAGTGTTCAACAAAGTAAAGCTTTCTTGAGAGTAACTTGAAGTGTATTTTCACTTAACCTTGTAGGAATCACAGTTTAACTCCTATATCCACAAATTTCAAATTTTAGCTCCAAGGCCTGAGTATATTCAGTCTGAATGCTTCTTCAGTCCTTTGCAGAAGTGAAATTAGTGTTTGGATTTGGAATTAGACTCTATGAGCACTTCAGACATGTTTGGATTCTTTCTCTTTTTTTTTGGGTAATGTCCACTTCTTACCACACTGACTTTCAATTCTAATTTACTGCCTTACCTTATTTCAATAAATGCTTTCCACAAACGTAATTAGTGGATGAGTGACATATTTATACCGATCAAGGTAATCTGTCAAAATGTGTTGTCATGGTGACCATAAGGCCAGAGAGTTTCGTGAGACAAAATTAAATATTTTATAGTGTTTTTGAGAGTGGTCACAGATGCAACCCATGACATTGTATATTTGTTTCACTTCGCTTTATTTATTTATTTATTTTTCATGAGGGAGAATAAAACCCCCTGTGCTTCCAGGTATAAACCATAGAACAGGGACTGGAGGAAGCTTTGTCTAAGGCAAGTCATTCTCTTGCTGAGCTTTTAGTCTCAGAAACTGCCCAGTGCTACAGAGGGGTTCCCTGGGACCCAGTGCAAGAGGGGCCACTGATAAGTCAATTCATTTGTTATTTTGAATATTAGTTCTACAGCTAAGGAGAAAACCCTCATTTATGTTTGCTTCCAACATTTAAAAAAAAAAAAAAAGAAAATATGTAGGACTTTCTTCTGGAGAACTATTTTATGACAGTTGTTGCCAAACCACACAACTAATAAATAAACAAAGGAAAAGAAACATCCTGCTAATGAAAAGCTGTGCTACAAAATGTCATCAAAATGGTGCTTCAGCAATGATGAATTTTGCAGTACTAAGTCCAAGGACATAAATTTTGTTTTCAGCATCTGCAGATTATTTGGAAGCTCTCATTTCCGTTGCGAATTTAGTATTCTGACTGCCATCGCTTCCGTTTGATTGTTGCTCTTTCATTTAAAAAAAAAAAAAGTTTTTAAAATGGACTTCATTCACTCTCTAGGTCATCAAGAAAAGTACCAGTTAACTGTTTTTCACTGTAAGTGAAATATTTTCCTCTAGTGAGAATAGTGACAATAAACAATATTATTTTCTTTTTTAATAGCAGAAGCTGCACTTCTATGCATTGACTCCAGTAGGACACTGACAACATGGCTATGACAAGAGAGATTCAAGAGAAATAATGAAATCTTAAATGGAAAAAAATTTGCTGTTGGGTTTGGTTCTACCCTTCATGGATTTTGCAATAATACTCTTTGCAACATTTATTTTGTTTGTTACTGTCCATAGATGGTTAATCAGCTTGCTTTCCTGCCTTCTACATTCTCTTCCAGTGAACATTTGTCTTCAAACCAAGCCTCATTTCCAGTAGTAAATTATCCAGTTCTGTGTAATTGCCTAGGGGTGCCCTCTATATTTTTTTTTCTTTCTCTTCTGTCTGACAAACCCCAAAGAAAAGGATTTAGTCCCTACCTGTGGCAGCACATTCCTGCCCCTATGATTTTCAGTCTGGGAAAAGAAACCTAGTTTGATGCTTTTCAGAGCACCAAATTATTTAGCAAAAATTTATATATCTGATTTTCTGTTGCTCCAAGCAGAGGTATTTTGCATAATCACAATTTGCTTTAGGTAGATCTTATATTATAATAATAAATTCTAAATGTGTTTTTTTTCCTAATTGCTAGAGGACAGTAATTTTTTAATACTACAAGTGAAGTTTAGAAGGAATAATGTTGTACCCTTTAAGAGCTAATTTTGTAATTGCGATTAAATTCATAGTTACTCAACAGTTTGTGAGAAGTTACAGAGCAATGGTAAATTCACTGAGTAAACCTGCTGGGTTAGTAAGTCATAAATTTAAATGGGTACTTCAGTGTGCTGTTATGATGGACTCAGAATGAATAAGATTGAAAGGGACCACAGTGAGTCATCTGGTCCAACCTCCCTACTCAAGCAGAGTCATCCCAGAGCAATGACACAGGATTGTGTCCAGATGGTTCTTGAATATCTCCAGTGAGGGACACTCCACAACCTCTCTGGGCAACTTGCACAGTAAAGTTCTTTCTCATGCTCAGGTGGAACTTCCTGTGCATCAGTTTCTGCCCGTTGCCTCTTCCTATTTTCTCTATGAAAAACAAAATGCTACAATTAAATACATCACTGCTGAGGTTATTTTGTGAAAACTTGGTCTGCTAAGGAGTATTGTTTGTTCTTTATTTTACAGTTTGAGTGCTGTTTCTTGGGTATGGTGGATGTGCCACGGAAAACTCACTGTATAGGGAGGGTGGAAGATGAAGAGGGTGTGGGTAGCTGGATATGTGCATGAGAGGAGTTGGTTGCAACTAAGAATCATATCCATAAAAGAACTCAAAGAGAGGTTTATAGTGGGGAGGAAAGCAAAGAGAACATTTGGAAGAGAACAGTCTTGTTTAGATCCCTCAGACCAGGGAAGTAGCAGGAGGAGCTGCCTACCTGCTTTTTGTATGCCCTTTCCATCCTTTATGTCACTTCTACTTCTGCAGTATCTGTAGACCTTCAGATTAAGGTGCAGCCTCCCTCTGCTACCTCCAGGTGAGCTGTTGAACAACTTTTTCTTGTAATCCTGACACTGCAAGGCAGAGTGTTTGCCCTGGCTTCTTGGAGACACGGATGATTTTAATGGAGCTGCTAGGCCAGAGAAATAGGTTTCAGGCACTGTACCTGGGGTCTAAAAGGTGGAGAGAAAGGACTGGGGATGAAGATGATCAAAGAAGAGGTAAAACAGCTTGCGTAGATCATGCAGGGTATGTCTTCATTGCTATTTAAAAATAACAGCAGAAGTAAATACGAAAATAAGAGCAACTTATACAGGCAAACTAGATGGAACAATCTTCAAGCTAGCAAGCTTGGACAGTAATAACTTTGCCTCTGTTTCCCTCATATTCCTTTAAAATAAGAACAAGACAATTCTTCTTGGCTTTTCATAATGAGATGTCTAGTACCATCTGATGGCTATTATATGATTCAAATAATGTTGCTTTGTCTGGGACAGCAATTACAAGAGATCATCGTATATTCAAGTTTAACTTTGTATGACCTCAAGCAGCTTTCAGCAAAAGCAGCAGAATCTGTAAAGACAAATTCCACACCAGAAAGAGAGTAAACAAGCAGAACACAGCAGTTCTTATAACCATGGCATCCTATTGCATTTTCATCAAAACTGAAAGAGCTACAGAGCAAAAAAAAGCCAAGGAAAGAAAACTCTCATGAAAAATGGGAGGAGCAATAAGAAAGCAGGCTGATAAAATGAAGTATTCTTCAAAATAAACTACAACACAGATATATACACAGAGGGCAGAGGAGATGTGACACACAGGCTTTTAAGAAACAGACAAGGAATAACAAATGTGCAGTGTTTTGCCCTGAATAAATTAATTTGTCAGGAGCTTCAAGAGTTCTCAGGAGTGTTTTTTTGTTTCTTTTTGTTTTGGTTTTTGGAAAGAAGGTTGTTTTCACAGAAAACATTATGTGTGCATAACAAGTCATCTAAATCAATGTTGTACACTGTCTTTAGGCAATTATTTTCTCTGCTATTTGTCAAAAGCACAAAGTAAAATCCAAGCAGTTTTGAACTGCTATTTTGTTGTAATTATCTTCCCCTTTTAAAAAGATACTGTGATTTATGATGCAAAATCAGTGCTTCAGGGTTACTTTCTGGCATTCATTATATCTGAGAGAGAAACAATTAAAACCCAGGTACATAAGAGACTGGTAGATGCAAGAGCGTGCAGTGCAGCCTGAAATTAATTTGAAGACTGAAGATTTATAAACGCGCTTTGTGTACTTGAGGGTAAGCGTTAGATCTATGGGCTGCCATCTGGGCACGATGTATGCCTCCTCCAAAACTTCATTAGAAACTTTGCCAACGTTGTTTGAACAGTCTTGTAACACACTGTGTGTGTCTGTGTGCACGTGGGCTCTAAGGTAGCAAATTCACAGGAGACAAGAAGCTTAATGGTGCTCCACAGACTGTGGCTCAGGGGGAACAACATTAGTACTGCTGTCCAGAGGTGTGGAAAACAATGCACAGCAATAAGAGATACTAAAAGTAGTAATTGAATCTGCTCTTAGGGTTACGTTTTTCTGAGTTCCTCTGTTTGGAAGGAACCAGCTGTGTGATTTCCATTAGTAGCCCTTAAAAATTTTTACAGCTTCTGGATTACTGCCAACATAAATCCCGCTGGAAATGCTGTAACTGTAGCTGTCATCAGCATCCTAGCCTATAATATCCATACTAGTTTATTTTTTACACTTGACCCACCTCCTTTGTCATTCCTGGTACATGGCACCGATGCAGTCTTACAAAAATAAGGGAGGCCACAGACTCCTTTTCATTGCCTTTACTTGAATGTTAGAATATTCTTCAGTCTCGAGTTTAGGGGCATAAAATTAGCCATGTGCCACTAATGTTTATTTTTAAAAAAATGCTTTATTTCAGGAGAAGATTTTTTTTGTGCAAAGGTAAGAACAACAAATAGTTTGAAAACTACTTCCCCACCCCCCCATCCCCCGGAGTACTTGACAAATTGTGAATGTGAGAAAATATTCACAAAGATTACTTTTAGTCATCAAGAGGCTAAACTCTCTAGTTTGCAAACACCTTTCAGGGACAGGTCAGAATAAATTAAAGCAAGCCCTGTTTTGACTAGAAGAAGTATCCTCTCTCTCTTTTGCATTCTCACTCTCTGTTTTGCATTCTCACTCTCTTTTTCTTGCCATTGGATACAGAGCTATCCCAGAGAGCTCTAGTCTCCAAAAATGTAATTAATTAGTTGTTGAAGATGACTTTGCTTCAAGTAGTGCAGTAGGACCAACAACTTCTGAATTGGACAGAATTACTCTATTATTCTGTTTCTCTCTAACTTCACTGGGAGTACAGGTTGTGATGTTCTTACTGATGATTTTCTCCCCTCTTTTTAGAAGTACGTTTCTCCATTCCACCTTAGTCATACACACTTCCACAATTTAGGAGAGAAACTAATTATTTAAATATGTTAGTCAAAAATACTTTTCCTCTGGCGAGTATCCTGAAGATGTTTTGGATAATTTGGAGAGCAGTCAAAAGGAACTACATGTGCATTTCAGAACACCATCTTGATTCTCTTCCGTACAAGTCATCACTAAAATAATTTTGTTCCCGTCTGTACATCTTATCTCTAATTTCTGGTGGGTCCTGTTGGTAGCCTGCACATTTCTGTACACTTGAATCCATTACTAATCAGTATATACTCGCTGATTATACAAGCTGCTTTTCATAAACTCCAGGACAGCTTTGAGAGCTGATGACATCAAAATGAACCACAGCATTTCCTTTTGATGTCAGCTGTCCCACCACAGCTTGTTGGATCAGTGTTCTCTGCTTGTCTAAACCAGGCTTCTTTTTGTCCAAGTTTTAGTATTCTCTGATTTTTCTTTTTTAAAAGAGTATCAGCAGTAAGAGGTTTCAGAAGTCCTACTGGTACATAATGCACTCCATATACTAAGCTCAAAGAAAGATATTATTTTTCTAATTTAATAACTTTGTGTCAGACTTTTGTCTTACCTTGTTATCGTGTTGGATACAAGAAGAATACTGCTGAATCCAATTATATCAGACTTGCATAATGATGATATACGATTGGCATCTGCTTTTCTAAAGCCCTGAATGCAGGCAAAATAACTCACCTCTTTCTTCTCATTTAATATTTGATTGACTGATTTCTTTATTCTGATCTTTGGTTAAGAGATTCTGTGTTTCTTGTCAATGGATTTGCACACTGAAGGGATTATGTGCATTGTAATTCAGGTCAGTAATGGGTTGGATTGGCTTTTTGCATTATGTGACCAAGAATTTGAGGAGACTGCTATTCATAAGGTAGCACAGGTTTTCTTTCTATTGTTGGAACTTGTTATATTCAATTTATATGTTTGAAAATAATGTTTGTCCTACATGTCAACCAGAAGTTAAAAGCCAATCTACCAGGAAAAGGCAGTAACTTTTGACATTACATCAATTCTAAAACTTTCTCTCTTCCTATGGTTTTTAAGCATAAATGACCAAGTTCACTTTATAAATATTTTGTTGAGCACATTCTATATGGGAATATCAGCCATACAGCTGGATGACATACAGATTATTAGTGAGCCCTGTTGTCCTATTCTCTATTCTTGTGATTTTATTTTTAGTTTTACATTTTTAAGTGATCTTCCAATACTTGCAGTCCCTGTGTAATGTGTCCAGGTGAGTGTATTCATTCTGCTTTTGTTCATAGTCCTTTCTTTGCTCTGCTCTGCTTTGAGTAAGAGAACACCACTTTAAGCACCACTTCATCCTTTTGCATATCTGTCTGCAACTCAGCCAGCGCTTCAGAAATCCTTTATCTTTCCATATTTTTTTCTGACTAACAGTAGTTTTTGCTCTATGTTGCTCTAGCTTGCTCTTTTCATAAACCTGTTTCACTTGGACTTCAGGCTTTGTCTTTCTCCTGTGATCTTGTCTGTTGCCATGGATCATAAATGTCCATTTTGACATGGACCCTAACTTCTGCTTCAGAATGACTTCCTACAAGTTTGAATCTCTATTTAGTGTATGGTGCAAGAAAAAAAAATGTAAAGAATTCTAACAAGTGCTTTTCCATTTTCTTTAGTAAGACATGCACCTCTTCTTTCATGAACATAATTGAATTCTAAACTATACCATTTCACACCACTAGAAAATTTCAGAGCAAGATAATCCCAGGGGTCCCCTCCTTATTAAAAATTTCTTTCAACTAAGGACTCAATAATCAAAGCTCTGAGGATATGAAAATATGCAAGTCCTTAGCACTGACAGACAGATTCTGATTTTAATTATTTGGAAATAATTTCAATTTTTTATGGGTGGAGATATAGATGATAATTCAAGTAGAAAATGAAAGCTGAAATACAACCATGTTTATGCCACAATGAAAACTGAGCTTGGGTGTTATTTTCCAATGAAGTATATGTACACACATGCCTGTCTACATAAATGAGATTTCCCTCCCATTTTTGTGTGTATGGACACTTTGCCCTCTCTTTTCTTAATAGATAAGTAGTTCCACTTCAGGGTGGTACCATTTTATTAAATATCACAAATGGGAGGACAAAAAAAAAAAAAAAGAAAAGAAAAGTGAATGCCATTCACTGAAATAATATTTACTTTGTCAGTTTGAATAACATCTGCACTTGCAGCTTCAATCTTTCTACCAGTGTTTGACCTCCATTTCCTCTCCTATCTCTACTGATTATGAGTTATTATTTAAGCTCTAAACACAAAAGTCTATTACTGCTTTTGACCTTGGTCATTCACATATCTTCTGTATCAAGGTCTTGCACTTACCTGTCCTCTCATAAATTAAACTGGATTTCATATTTATCAGCTAGTCAGAAATATAACTACAGCACGACTGGCTCTTGACTTTTGACAGACATTAAATAATCTATAATGAAAAAGGCAAACTATTTATACAAAAGACAATATGAAATACGCTCAATTATAGAAGGTCTCTCTTTTCCTACCTTTACCTTTTGGATGCCTTCCTATGAATTTGATGGAGGCTCTCTGGAACCAAGAAAATGTATAATTTTACAGAAGCAACATTTTAGTAAAAATATGCAACTGCCAGGTAATGCTCAAAATTCAGGATCAGGTCTATGCTACTGGAAGCAGGTTTTCCTACTGTTAATATTTCTGGACTTGGAAGCACATTTCCAAAAAACAGACATCAGCCCTAGAGTTCTGTCAAAAACTGTAGCTATTGTACCAACTGGAATAGTCATGAAGCTATATGGCAGGAGGGCAAATGGAAAGAGGGAATATTCAGGGAAGTTTTCTAAACTGTGAGGATGAAGTGCAGGAAGATATAAAAATGTCCATCCTCAAAAATGTCCATCTTCTTAATAAAACCTGAGTAAGGTGACTGCTGTTGTGGGAGAGGTGTCAGAAGAAAGATAAGCTCTACAGAGGAAACTTCAGGCACATAAATCCAGATATTTTCAGACAGGTCTGTACTCCATGTGTCTGCAGTCTCCCCTCCAGGTATCCAGTGGTTTGGACATTAGAGTACAAGCCTGGTCACTGATTTGATCTCTCCCAGGCAGAGTAAGCTGTGAGTCTAAGTCATCTCTAGATCTGTTGCAAAGTATGTGAGGGGCCCCATGAACAAAACTCCTTCACTTCCCTTTCCTCCCTGACTCCCAGCTCCTGAAGTGGGAGAGAAACATCTAAGCAGTATTAAGACCTGGAAATTGGCATTAGTCTCAAGTTTTTGTATCATAACAAGTAACTTTCCTTCTTAGTTTATGAAGGAAGTTTGTATAGGTGATGGTCTCTCAGGACAGCAGACAACTGTTCTGCTCTACTTGCAATGGGCAAGTAACGTACTCACAAAGGTTTATCCTGGAAAATCACCCATCCTCTTTTTGGAGTTCCATAGAACAGGTCTGTAATGTTCATGTGAATGATTGAAAGCCATCTTTGAGCATGCTAATGTGATTTCATACATTAACTTGTCTCTTAACAGCAGTAGAACTGTGTTTTCTGTCACCCAGGGTTTATACATTTGCTTTAATAATTATAAGAGCAGGCCATTTTCTAGATAATTGCAAACATTCCCAATTTACATTTAAGTTTATGCATAAGGACATTATAGGTACTGTAAATTTTATGCTTTATGAAAGATGCAAGATTAGTCTGATATGTACCTTTTATGCAGAGCCGTTGATTGATGTGCCAGAGACTAATAAATCGTGTCTGAGAAGTTTCACTGCAATCTGATTCCCATTCATTTGCATATGACTTCATTTTCTGAGCAGTGTGAGAGTGAAACTATTTCTCAGTAGCATTAAACTGACCTAAATCTGACATGGAGACATTAATTCTGGGAGTTGACAGAGCAGAAGTATATCAGCACCACTGATGGTAGTGAGAAGACTCAGGTATATCTGTGTGTGGAGCAACTGATCTTGTAGATAATGCAAGAATAAGGCATAATTTGGCTATTATAAAATTAGAAAATACTTTTCATCTTGTTCTCTGAATTCTGATACTATTTCCAGCTGATAAGATGTGTTAGGCTATGGTTTCTGAAGTGCTAAGATGCTATAGTAAAAATCAAATCAGAAAAATACACAGGGCAATTAACATTTCTGATTCCAGAGAAGGATTGGTCAGAGTGCAGTAAATAAATCCTTGACACACATATTGGGTAATAATTATAAAAGGCATCTGATTATGTGAACACTGTAGGAAGCAGAACTCATTGGGGTAAAAGAAAAATGTGATCATGCAACTTAGACTGTGTCATATAACTTATGTCAAAATACTTGATATTTTCACTAGAAGCTTATATTATTTTTATTTTCTAAATTTTAAATTTTTCACCCTGAAACCTTAGCAAAGTTTTAAAATAGCTTTTTTTGCAACTTTTCAATGATATAGTGGGGAAAACAATTGACAAAAACATCTTTCAGATATTTAGTTTTAGATCAGTTTGACTAGGTTGATTTCTGGAGTCAAAAAAGAGATAGCAAAGAGATAACAAATGAGATAATCCTCCAGAAGTTATTTCAGTGCATTTTTATTGGGCTTTGGTTACTTAAACAGCTAAGATCTCATGTAACTACTGAATATGTTCAAACTATACATTTAGAATTACTTCATTTTAGTAGATTTTCTCTTTACTGAAAACAGCTCAGTGATATCTGCCACAATCCAAAATACTTATTGATATACAAAAACTCTTGAAAGGATAGCATTAATAATATAATAACACTTTATTTGGTGATACAATAATATGTAGATTATTATCTGAATGACTAGAAAGAAGTTGGAAGCTGGTATAAAAAGTGATTGAAACTAAATCTCTTTAATAACAAGAAGGTCTTTATAACTTACTTATAACTCGTGCTGCAAATAGTAACTTTAATAAATATATGTTTAAAAAATGATTAAATTTTCATTTGAATACAAATATCCTTTAGGGTAGGTCCATATCTTTGCAGAAAAGCTGCTAAAAATAAAACCTGCTTTTTGAGAAGACTTTGTAATGCTGGGTCTGGAGTGTCAGTGAGAAAGAAGGACCATGATTATGAAATCCATTTCTAAGGCCACAGTGTTCAGATTTTACATAAAATAGTGTTCATTTAATGGGATGAAATGGCTGTGCATCCTAAAGCTCCATTTCTGTATCACATTTTCAAAGGTGAATAACCTGTCACCCATTTCTAATGGTCACTCCTGCCAAGGGGACCACACGCTACTCTGAGCAAATGTAAACTCAGTTGTGTCAGACAGCAAGTTTGCCACTGTACTTCTCCTGTAGCTTTATTTAAGTGCTGAGAGTTTTCAAGGCTTCTCATTTAACCATAACATCCTTTGAGCTAGAGCTGACATTCTAACTGCTGGCAAACATCTATTCCTTACTGAGGTTTTCTTCTTTCTTTCTCCTCCCAGTCCTTGTGTATAACATTCTTAAGACTTGAATAATTCAGTTATGAATATAAAAAAAAAGAAAAGCCTCTGTTCATGCTTATTGACTGTTATGAGGCTGTGACTGGGCAAAGTTTGGGCAACTCCTTTAATTTCAGTGTAAGGACCAATTCAGTATTGTCCATTGGCATGATGAACAGGAAGTGAGTTAAACTTCATGCAGTAGTTTTATGTAAGGAAACTATCTTAAATTATCTGAAATAACTATTCATGCTCACCCCACTGCAGTTTCATTTTTAACATCATTTGGTTCTGTTCAGACAACTGCTGAAAGTGTAACTCATTCTCTTTGCGTGATGAATTTTGATCTGTAACAAGCAGCCACCCCTCACCTTGTTAAACTATGCACTGATTTACATATGTTCATGCCTCTCCAGTTCTGAATGAGAGATAGCAGTGTTTGTTAACAAAGAACATATTTGTCCTTCCTCAAAATGCAGTTGCCACTGAATTTTTATTTTTTAATTATTTTTTTTCACATTATAACCATACAACCCTTCTCGCTGGTTTTCAGCATAGTAAGTTTGACCAAATTTCCAGTTCCAGTTATTACCTAGATGTTTAGCACCAAGAAACGAACAGTTAATTTTCTTATTCTTTTCCACCTCTATATAAAACATATGTATCACCTTGAGTCTGACACATATTTGTCTTCCCTCCCGCCAACAGAGTAAGCAGGTGATGTTCAAGAAGGAAAACAGGAACTGTGGGACAGAAACCATCAAGCACAACTTACAAAGCATAAATTATGGCAAGAATTAACAAATCTGATTTCAGAGAAGGGTTGGTCAGAGTGCAGTAAATAAATCCTAGACACATGTATTGGGCAATAATGATAAAAGACATCTGTTTATGTGAACACTGTAGCAAGGAGAACTCACAAGGAAAAAAAGAACTGGTATCGTTTTCCAGACCAGAAAAAGCTTCATTTAACACACTGCCTATAAAGGGACATTATTTTATTACAGAAATACATGCTTGAAAGGTGAGGAGGAAAGTGTTGTCTCCAATTTACACCTAGGGCAGAGAAAGGTGACAATAGTTGTCAGAGATCACATTGACTGTGACAGAGGGAGTCTTGCTTTTCTTTGATAAAGTATCCTAAGAAAAGTGAACCCCAGGAATTCAGTCATCTGATGGAAAAGGATATCAGAAATCCTAACTTTAAACTAGATAACACAGCTCAAATGTCACACGTTGAAGACTTGCAGTAAAGTGCTCTGAAATGAGATGCAGACCGGAATTGTTAATAGGAAATATTCAGTGAGTGTATTTATGAGAATCATAAATAACTCACAAGCAGGGAGGAGGGAGTGATATTAACCAAATCAGCAATTCATTATGAATTATTTGCTGGCTCTTAAAGGAGAAAAAAAAGGATCAGGGTCTCCTCCTGTCTCAACAGAAAGGTGAAGTGTGGTCGGTCAGCACAGACAGCCTGGGGGGCAGGAGCTGTAAGAAGAGCAGGAGCTGTCAGAGAGTTATTCCAGTCTGGTTTCCTTGTGTGGGACATACTGAAATACCCAGAAAAATGGAGAAGGAAGGAAGTAAAAAGGGAAAGATGAAAACAAGCAAGCCAGAGTAAAACAAATTCAGATCAAAACCCTTGGAATTATTTTCAAATATTAGAGAGTTTTCTGTTGTGAATTTTTTTTTCTGACATCTTAGCTTTAGTGTCCTTTCAGTTCATGAACTCCAGAAGGGAATGCTCAATCTAAATATCATTTTGCCTCTTGCTTTTTGGGCAGGTGGGGTCAAATTCGCTCAAAATAAATGTTGGGGAAAGAGATCTTGCTTGCTGTATATCTTATGACAATTCCTATGGGTGTAGTGGCAACCTTTTGCTCATCTCCAGACTATGTCCACAATCTTTGCCTAATCATTCAGCCTATCTGTACAAATTATTGTCTTACCCACTTATTCCTACAGAGCTAAGTTCAAGTCTGTAGTCAGTTGATTTGGATGTTAACCATATACCCCCAGCAATGTTCCACTTCCACTCATGGGAGACCTATGATCCTGAGGCTCAAGAAAGTTGCCATGTACTGCAGCTAATTTAAAAAAAAAACAACAACAAAACAACAACAAAAAGCCCACAAAAGTAAAATACTAAAATTTGATCATGGCCCTGTTTTTATTCTAATTTTCTCCTTACATTAAAATAATTAAAAAATATTTTCTTCAGTTACAGCCAGCTTCTGAAGAAGACTCCATTCTTGACATAAAATCAGCAAGATGTGGAGGCTCTCCATTTTCACTGCTAATTTTCATTAATTTTTACCTTTTCAGCTAAAAATATATACTATATTTTTTAATTTTCAGTTTCAGCTTTCAGTCATCAATTCTTTCTATACTTCTTTTTCTTTCCCCCAGCAGACTAAAGAATCCTTTGTTCCCTGGTGTTTTTTTCCCTGTGCATATGGTTATAAACCATTATCAAATCACCTCTCAATCTTTCTTTTGTAAGCTTTACAAAATGAGTGCTTTAAATTTCTCACTGTAAGTCATTAAGTCTCCAGCCATTAAATACTTTTTATGGCTCTTTTTAACACCCTCGCCAACATCCTTTAAAATATGGAGACCAGACCGGCACAGGGTATTGCAATAACAATCACAGAAGGGTAAGCTCACCTCCCCCTACTTCTGTGTTTATATACCCATGGATGGCATTAACCCTTTTCCCACACTAGCGCAAAAAGCCTTTTGGAGTCACACATCTACTGTGACCCCATAAATTCCTTTCAGAGTCACTGCTTCCCAAGGCAAGCTACTCCATTCTCTAAGCTTAACTTGTACTTCTCATTCTGTTATCTGGCATTTGGTGAGACAGAATGAAACACGTTTTGATTGAAGGGTACCCATTTGCCAAGTAGAGTAGCTCCTGCACTCATCTTTTTTTTTTTTTTTTTTTTTTCTCATGCCATCAGTCCTCACCTCTTCTGCAAGATTATCAGAAGTGATTTTTTTATTCACTTCCACGTAGTTCTTTAAATGTTTTCGAAGTTTGCTGCTAAGATCTTTCTCAAGTCTCAGGCAATACAAGCAGGGAGAGGATGGCACCACAAACTGAGTGTGAGATTTGTTTCAGGCACATTCAAGGTACATTCTTACAAAAGCCTCCAAACACACCCTCCAAATGTCTCTGCTTCCCACTCAGCTAAATGAAGAAAGACAGAACAATACTGCTGGAGGAAAAGAGGCAGAGAAGTCAGTGGGCTAGCTCACAATTATGCTTAAATGTGAGGAATTTCCATTTCTGTGTCTTACTATTTGTTTTTCTTGCCTAACCATCCATAGTGTGTCTAGAGATTTTTGTCTCTTTCTCTGTGTGTTTTCCCATCTCCTCAGACATAAGAAAAAACAAAACACCAGCCCAAAAAACCCAACCAAACCCCCCAAAAACCCACAGAACCCCCCCAAACAAATAACAGCAACAACAAAAAAACAAACAACCAAAAACAAACAAACAAACAAAACAAAGAAACCACCCCCACACAAAAAGAAAGCAAAAAATTGCCAATGGTTTGTTCATGTCTATTTTTCTAAAGGGGATACGTTACCTGAGTCAGAATTTCCAGTCAGCCAGAGTTGTACGCTTGAATTGTGTAAGTTGCTTTAAGTACACTGTTTAAATAAGCAACTGATAAGTGACTCCTTCTGCCTTTAAAGGGACATTTTTTTGCATTGTCTTTGAGAAGAATTTGGATGCATTTGCTAGTGGTCACTTTCTGACAGTTGTGGAGTGTTTTTGTGCGTTTGAGTTCTCTGATCCACAGGAAAATAGGCTGGTTTGAATACAAGGCTGTCAGCAGGCGTGTGGATGTTCAAGTGTTGCCTGTGCCAGTGTCAGCGGTGTCTTCACAGAGAATGAGTGTAAAGGTGAAACATCTGACTGGGAGCCGGGTCTGCTGAGAGATTTACGGACAAAAACTAGAAAAATTCCTGGGGAGGATGAATCATTCAGGCCAGGAAAGGGGTAGGTTAACCTCTGAGAGGAGGTCCTAGGGGAAGAAAGGCAGATCTGTCTAAATGATGGGGCAGATATCCCAATGGGATTAGAGTGCCAGGCTCAGAAACAAAGAGGCTAAGATTAGATTTGGAGCTTATGGTTTCCCCCTCCAGTATTGACTTCATTAAAACTGCAGGAACTGATTCAGTGTGTTGAAGTTACACGACCTTGAGGTCACACAATAAGGTAGCTTCATAAGTCATACTCAGTTTCCATCTCTGCTTTCTCATTCACTTTCTCTCTTGCTCTCCCCTTCTGCACACACTTTGTAGCCTCCAGTCCCAGACTTTTCCTTCGAGACTTTTATCACATCTCACTGTCCTCATCTCTCAGACTTGTCCCACCATCACTAACCCTTCAGGCCCACACTCTTCTCCCCTTGCACCCTAAGAACCAAAGTCCTTTCCACCCAAGCTTGCCATTCCAGTCTCTGTCTCTCCCTGTTTGACCCTAGGATCCTTCCTCTCATATTACTGCTAGGCTATATCTCTGTGTATTTGGATCCAGGAATTTTCTTATTCCATCCCCCTGAAGTCCTTATCAGGATGTCACTGAGAACAACAGATTCCCAGCTTTTGGGCATCTGCTGGAACTGGCATGATCTGAGGCATCTTGGAAGACAATTGTAGGGAAAGTCATTCTTATCCCTAGCTGGAGCATTGCCAATATGGATGTATCCTTTGGGAATATATAGCTGTTAAAACATTTAACAAATCCCTGCCAAGCATGCACAAACGGTACTTTCCCAAAGATGTAACGAGTTTGAGTGGACTTTTACAGGTAAGGCAAATCTCTGGCAAAGGCCACTGTATCTATCTAATTTCCAATTCCAAATGATGAGGTATGCTAGTGTTTTTCAAATAATATATTTTCTTTTTCTAAAAAAAATACCCTATGGCTTTAGAACACCTGTGCTTTGCCTTATGCAGAAAAGGTAAGTAAAAGTTTCTAAAAGGAGTAATAGAATCAGTTTGCCTAATTTGATCTGACTTTGCAATAACAGCTTTGATACAAGACAGAAAAAAACCCCAACATTTCAGGATAAAATGAGTCTTTTACTTTATATAGCCTTCAGTGTAACTAGTTCTTTGAAATTATGCAGGGAACCAGAATTAACACACTTGGCAGCTGATGAAAAAATACATCCAACACATAAATCAATGGTATTTTCAATAACATCTCTGAATGCTGACAGATCACAGGTCCATGGCATCCTCCCTAACCCAGTGGTGCAACATTGTTCCAGCACTATCTCCAAGGGTCACTGATTCAAACTTCCTGCTTTTTTTAGAGCTCTTCTACCCAAACACTGACAGCTCCAAGGCCTGTTTAGTTTTTGATGCGTGATTTTAACTTCCAAATCTCCATCCATATCATGTATCACTTCCCCTTTTAATGGAGACTGGGGTTTGTTCTCCTGGATTTATCATTGTTCTATAACTATGTTTTAACTGCATTTCTAATCTGTTAAATCATATCTTCTGCAAACACAATCTGTATTGATCTAGAATTCAATTTTTCTTAATTTGGTTTCTGATAGTATTGGATGAAAACATTTGCACATGCAATTTAATATGTGTTACAAAAGGATAAGCTATCAAGTCTGATATTTCTTTTGTTTAGTAGATAAAATCTTATTTTATTCTTTTAAATTATCCTTATGATAAAAAAAATCTGTATTAAAAAGGAGTATTAAAGAATCAGTTGTGGATACCATTCTTTCTGCAGTTATGCCATTGTTTCCCTCTCAGCCTATTTATATAGAGTATCTACAGATACCTTTATTTTTAAATATTTAGAGCTTGATGTTCTGATGTTCTGATTTTTTTCCCTGAATTTTTATGAAGTAATGCCTAAACTTCATTGTTTGGCAAGGGATACAACACATAAACACTAAGAAATACCAATTGTAAATCTTTGTATCAGGCTAGCCATGGCAGAAGCAGTAAATCCATAATAAATATACTGATTCCAGAGTGTGTGTTCTGAGCTGGCAGACTTATATAAGAGAGCAGTGTATGGCCTTTTGATTTCTGTTAACTGCTTGCATTTGCCTTTGTGACCATTACACCAAACTTGTTGTAAGAAATAAAGTTTCTCCAGGTTGAGTCCACAACAGTTATAAATCATTAGAGTTTAAGAAGCCTCCCAAGTAATAAGTATACATTGAAATGTTCGTTTAAGAAATACTGGACATGGAAATGGTGCATTTTCTAAAGTCCACTTAGATAACCAAACAGCCTGAGAGCAAATGGAAAAATCAAAGGTGTACCTTGGTCTAGGGTATGGTCTATGAAAGATCTATGGTGGACCACTAATCTAAATTTTTAGAAGTAGGATGTTTCCAGGGTTGTGAAGAAAGAGATTTCTAGGATAAAGAATACCACTCAATTTGTCACCTTGGAGAGCTATTTGAAAGTTGATCCACTTATTCTGTTGTTTGCTAAGACAAAATTTAAGTCAAATATAACTTTAACAACAGCAAAATGTACAGATCTCCCCCTATGACTAATATGTACTTGAACAGATAGATTTTCTGTAACCAAATTTAACTCTGCAGTCAGTAAGTAGAATATATGCACACTACATAAAGATCTTTTTTTCAAAATTCTGTGACCAAGTTGTTCTGAGGGATCAAATTTTCAGTATTCAGTTAAAATTTTAATTTTCCTTGAACTGCAGTGTACATGCAACACAGACCCCACCATTTTATTTTGATGAACACAAACCCAGTGCAGTGTATAAGAACAGAAATGTGCTTCATGAATCAAAAGTGTTAAAAAGTATACTAAAAAAGACAAGGCATAACAGTGACTGTATCTTCTAATCAAAAGTTCCATGCATCAGGATTTTGGAGGTTTATTCCAGGAAACCTGGAGCCTGCAGCAACAGTGTCTAAAGTTTGTTTCTCCTGAGATTTAGCTATATTACATCTCCTCCATGGCTAGAGAAGTCTAGCGTCTGAAGGACAGCTGAATTTTCTCCACTATTGCAATTACCAGAAATTGAGGCCATCAAAACTTGTGGGTCAACACCTTCCACCACTATTTCCTGACATATTTTAACATGCATCTGGCTATCTTGGACCTTTGGACCATTCCAGCTTTTAGGGATCGTTGGAACAACATAGTTCCTTTGGCTCATACCAATTTCATGGTGTTTTTCAGTTTAATATTAAGGGCCAGACTCTCACCATCTCTATAGCAACTTAGGATACCCTGTAGACAAAGTTAGCTGCCAGGTTTCCTGTCAAGTTTGACTCTTCAGCAACTCTGTGCAGCTGGGTGGTGAGAAGTTGCCAGATTGCAGGAAATAATTATAGTAAAATTTCACAAAAAAATGCAAACATGTAAACCAAAGCTAATTAAAATAGAGAAATGATCATAGTAATTGAACCTTACAGAACTCATACAGTATGGACTTCAAATGGGAAAATAAGTGCATCCAGGTGATGGTGATGAGACAGTATATATAACTCCATGGTAACCCTCCTTTTCTCTGTATCTCATTTTAATTCTTCAAAAACACATGATGATGGTGCTTCAGGAGTCCTTACAGAAAATTAAAGCCCCAAATCCTCATTATACCTTTTTTTGTCATCTTGGGGGTTTTCTGAGCAGATTCTGTGAAAATTAGCACCTCAATTCTTTCACAAACAGCTGTGAAAAATTCTGGGCTGATCTGAACTTGCTTCAAGTCCAGTTTTTCCTTTCACCTATCAAATAAGGACATTAAATATCTCTGCCCTTGCCCAGGTTTCTGTGCTGCATTCCTAGTCTGAGCTCACTAATCCAGCAGAAATCAATCCCCATCCTGTTCCTGTTGTTTAGTGATTGTTGTTCAGTGTTGTTTAGTTAAACTGACTCCCACAGCGGTCCATAAGTGGCAAAAGTTGACTGGCATGACCCTACAGCCTCAAGGTGTGGTGGAAAAGGACTTTTCTATCTTCTGGTGGCAGCAAACTATGAGATCACATTTGCTAAATAATAGGGATTTACACAAAGAATACAGAACCTTTTTTTGACAAACTGACTGTAGAAACAGCTCCACAGCCAGTATTTAACTTTTCATCTAAAAGTTGTGTGGTATTATTAGGAAGAATGTAGCAGTGCTCCAGAAATATTCTGGGTCTAACAAAGAAACTATCTGGTTTTTGACCTCTGGAGCTTCCTGTGCTGTGTCCTTAAAATTAAGCAGGTTATCTAAGAATTTTTAAGGTCTAACACCATCAGAAGTGATCCTGCTCATCCTATAGCTGGGGTAGAAACCCGGTGCAACTAGTCAACAGCAAAATATAAGTTATAGGACGTTGACACTCCAACACCAGGTGACTGGTTCCTCACATCTCTGCCTCTTAACACACGAGGGTAGTGCACATAGTGCGCTGTGAAGAACTCCTCCAGTAAAAAAGTGAAAAGTTTCAGTGAGATAAAATACTGTCTTGAAAGAGGAATGCTTTAAATACCCTACCAATGAGGGATGAAATCACAGAATTAAATGATACAGACTTCAGCTAGCAGTGATTTTTAGTAGGGATCAAAAAAAAAAAAAAAAAAGGAAGGGAAGCAAAAAAAAAAGAGAAATGTTGTGACTTGGCTCAAAAGAACATACTGAAGGAACATTTTTTATTAGTTCATCTGTCTTTGCAAGTGATATTTGGTAGTTAAGTGAATGTTGAAAGACAGAAAGTCTATAAGGAAAGACTTAAAAAATAATGAAGGGGGAACAAAGCTAAACCTAAAACTCCACTTAGCTGTCTACAGATTGAGATTTGTTTACAGTAGCAGGAATCTGCCCTAAGCAAAGCTTCCAAAATATGGCCACAAAACATAAAACGTGAGGTGAGGAAGCAATATATCTTTTATAATTACATTAACGTGGGGGAAGTAAGTTCATATATTTAAATGTTAGAATTGCAGAGAACTGTCTGAGACTTTGGAAGCATATGCATTGTAAAGATCCTGTGGATTCAGTATTCTAAGGATCTTTTCTGAGGTCCTGGTTGGATTCACAGTTCTTTATTTAGTCATAATCAGGTGAGTTTGTTCTGAATTCTCTATTTACACCTACAGTCTATGGTCTCCTGGCTCTTGTATAAAAAATCCCTACCATAATTTAAAAGATGTCATCTCTGGTTTTTTTCCTTCTTGCTTAGAGGATTAGACTAATAGAAAGCTTACCTTATTTAAATCAACAAGTTTTGTGCATTATTTGTATCATAATAGTCAGCAAAGAACTACAATACATTTCTGTAACCTGATTTCTGACATGCAAATATTGAGAATTCATGTTTATTTAATTGCAGAGAAAGGAACGTTTTGTCATTTTTCTCCAGGAAAGAGAGAACCAACACAGAAATGCAACAGGCCATAAATTTGAGAAGATGTCTTGTACTGCAATTTTTTATTTGTCCTCATGGGACTCTTTGAGCTTTCCCAGATCTACCTTTACCACAGAACTGCCTGATGGTCTTCATCAGCTCTTAAAAACAGAATTGTTACAAATGAGAGCTTACAGTGGCAGCCCTGGTTTATTTTATGCAATGCTGCCACATAATAATTGTATTACATAAGTTTGGCAGCATTTCACAGCTGCACTAAGTCATGCTAATGGGTGGTATCCAGTTGCTAATGTTGAAAGCTACTTCTACACAGACGCTGATTGAGTAGGTTTGCTCACTAGCATGGGCTCACTTATTTCTTTTGGTTTTTTACAGAGAGGCCTGACATTATCCAATTTGTATGTCTGATGAAAAGTTTCAATAAAGGGTGGATAAAGTGGTATGGAATGAAATCTGAGTGTTCACTGGAAAAAAAACCCAACAAACAACAAAAAACCCTATCAAACAACAAAACAAAAACCCCCACAAATTAAATTTTCCGTATGCATTATTTTTTTCTAATCAAGAGATCAGACAGAAGAGTCTTCTTGAGTTACAAATTTAAAGTACTTCCAGATTTATTTGATACCTCTGAGACTTTACCAAACTTTCTTAATCTTCCAAGCCTGTCTCCCATGCAGTTATGGGAAGCTCAGCTGAGGACAGAGTGGTTAAGATGAGGCTTAGTGGAGAGCTCAGGCACTTCAGGAAGCAGAGGCTGTGCAGTGCAGTAACCAGTAGGTTGTAGGGTCCAGGGTGGTCCAGCTTACAGCTCGTGCCAAGTGTGCTAGTGGGAATCCTCAGGAAACAGATGTTACTGCCAGACTGTCTCTGAAAGGAGGTCTGGGCTCAACAAGTAGCTTCAGTGAGTCAAAGGTGTCTGCATCTGTGCATGAAGATAGTGAAAGCACAGAGAATGAGAGAATTGCAAGCTCGTAAAACCCACCATCCATTTGGATGGCTCAGGAGGAACGTGGCAAGAACAGAAGAATTGAACACTTGACCAAATATACCGTGTGCAAATCTCATTGTAATAGTTCAGCTTGTTTTATGAGACCAGATCACCTGATAGTAATACAAAAGAAAAAAAAAAAAGACCTGGGCAAACCTGAAATATTTTAAAATAATAAATCTAATCATGCAAGTGTTTACTTCCTGTTTTTGTTTTCCCAAAGCTGTGCCTTTCTAAACTGAAAGAGTTAGGAAGCCCCTGTTGCATTTCCAGTTCTGGAACCCACAAGACCAATATTCTTCAGAGCATCCTTCATGGTAGGTTACAGGCAGGTCTGAGAGGGCCTCACTTGTGGCACAGAAGTTTTGCCACCTTTCATGGTTTTGTGTCAAACACAGCTCATTTAATGTGGGACAGGCAGGAGAAGAGTGAGCATAATATTACTTCTTGAAAGAGCTTCTCATTGCTTCTTGGGGAGCATGAGGTTTCAGCCAAGGAAGTGGGGCACTGAAAGATGAAACACAGGCCACAGTCTTTGCCTGAAGCAGTAACTCTGAGTATTATTAGATAAAACAAGTCACTGGAACAGGAATGGAAATCCAAGCCTTCTCTCTTTCCACTAGTATATTTAAACCTTCAAGATGGATTGGAATTTAAAATCATCCTTGAACTCAGTGACCACTTGCTGGCATACCCTGCTTTAGCACACTGTATTTTGTGGCTCCTCTTCGACAGGAAAGTCATTTGCCTGAGAACTATCTTTGAAATACTCAGCTTTATGTTGTCATAACTTCTTTGCAAAAATGCCTATCATACTAACAATTCTATGCAAGGTCCCATGCATCACTCAGTCTTACAGCATTTTATTGACAGTGCAGGGGAGATACAAGATTCAATTTTAAAAGCATTTGCTGTTTTAATAAAACAAAATGCCCAAATACTACGTATTATATGGAGCAGACAACACCTCACAGCTACATAATAAAATGAAAATGAAATCTATAAAACTATGATCAAAAAGTGAAAATGTCAGTCACTTATAATTCTAAAGAATAAATAAGAGCTTGTTAGGCTATGGTCTAGTGATGAGGATCAGGCTGAGAAAATGAAGCTCAAATGTCTAAGACTTTTAGTTAAGAAATAAGGCCTACACAAATATAGGAACTTTTAACACACCAGAATATTCTCAAGGTTGAATTAAAATATTTCAGCACTGTACAAAAGACACTGTTAAAATAAATGGTGCTAATTTAGTGTGAGTATAAAATGACCTGATTGACAGCTGTGGGGAATTTTGTTCAGAAAACAGTACTAGAAAGGCAAATTTCCCTACATTGTCATCATCAATGTGCCTTACCTAAAAAGAGCTATCATAGGGGTAATTATTGCGTCAAACCTACTTGTATTTTTTATCTTTTTTTGGTCACATGACTCCTGTCTCACTTGGTTTTAGATTGATACTGTCACACTCCTTGCATCTAGCCCAGCAAGCAGGCATCACATCCCACTGGTCAGAATATTTTGAGGGTCCGTGACAGACCCCAGACCAAATATTAACATTTTTGGCACTCTGTAAGTAGATCTGTGCAGATCCAAGAGGTGCAGTGTGGCAGGCAACAAAGCAGTTGGTGTGGACAGACATCCCCGTGCCTGTGCCCGTGTCCATGCCCATGCCAGGCTCATGCCTTGCCCATGCCCCACTGTTGAATTTTGGTCTCAGACCATCTCAGCCCTACTCCAGAGCTGTGCCTGGGATTGTCTCAGCCTAGGGGTACCCTGGGGCCTCCCCTGTGGGCGAGGTGCTGCTGCAGGGAACCTGGTCTGTATGTTCTCCGTCTGCGCCACCGTGTGAGCCACAGCACAGTAAATTGGGGTGATCCCTAAATTTGTTCCCTAAAAACCACACCCCTGGTACGAGCTAGAAAGCTGACTCTGATGGCTCCTCCATACCACTTCAGCTACAGATCTCACTGGCTGAAATTAACTGCAGGTGCAAAAAACCCCACAGAAGCCAAATTTTGAAGAACTGGCCCAGAGGGTAAACTTTGATTTAAATATTTTGTTTGCATTTGTATTGGGTGCAGGTGTCAAGGAGTGGTCTCTGTGAAGAGTGGCTGGATTTGCTCCATGCCAGACACAGCTGGTTCCAGTCAACTCCATCTGACCCTCTACAGGGCATGGCTGAGTCCCAGATTCACACATAAAAGGAGAGGCTGAAAGTGCCAAATGGAGACAGGAAGGGAGAACAAAAAGAGAAATAGAAGAGACAAGGTCAGAGGAGCAGGAGGAAGGAGAAGGTATTCCCTGGCACCAGAGTAGGCATCCATGTCATAGCACGTGGCCATTCCCAGAGGAGCTGCCACCATGGAGAGCCCACGCTGGGGCAGAGGGAAGGTGTGAGGAAGAGGGAACTGCAGAGAGAAACTGCTGAGTGTGAACTGCGACCCCCTGAGCTGCCCTGCATGTGGTGGAGCCTGGGGAAAAGGTGTGAAGTTAACCCTGGGAAAAGGAGGAAAACATGTCTTGTTTTAAAATTTGTGTGTATTTTTTTTTCAATTAAATTTTTATTTTAATTGAAAATAATTTAATTTTCCCCAATTTGAATCTGTCTACAAAGGTAACTGATAAATCATGTCCCTGTCCCTGTGTGAACATGAGAACCCTCCTGTTCTTGTTTTTCCTATTTTCTTCCCCCTATCACACTGAGAAAGGTGAGTAGCTGAGCAGTTGGGTGGGATTTTGGTTGTCAGTCAAGGCTAACCCATCACAGATCTATTTTTTTTTAAGTGAAAATTACTCTTAAATATCTACTTAGCTTTTTTCTTTTTTTTTCTTTCCCCCTCCTTTTTTTTTTTTTTTTTTTTTTTTTATTTCTGTTTTTGCTTTGGGGCATTTGCAAATACTCAAATAATTCCAGCTAAAAGATTACTACTCTTACTTTGGGATATTTTGCGCTTGAATAAAAGCATTCCCAAAAAATTGAACCGGATGGATAAAAGAGAAAGTTCTTCAAAGAAATCAAGAGAAATTAAGTTACTGAAAATGTTTTGTTAAGCTTCAGATGAGCCCCTTGGGGAAATTTCTAAGCAGAGCTTGTGATGCCTCCATGTTCTCTACAGGTTAAAAGAAAATTTAGAATTGAAGTTAATGCTCTTTGAACCTAAAATCAATACAAACTAGGAAAAACACGGCAGTGAAAAAGTGATTTTAATTCAAAACAGAAAGCAGAATGCATCCCTGGTCATTTTAGGTTTAGAAAAATTAATTAACTTTGACACAACTACAAGTGAGCTGGCTCACTGCACGTCTTTCGAAGTCCAGGACAATCTTCTTAACAATCTGCTTAGTATAATTGGAGTAAATGGAGAAATACATTTGAAAATGTCAGAATTACAATCAATATAATTGACCAGAAAGGGGTAACAGCTTTGTTACTCCTTTATGCAGCCAATGAAATGCTCTGTTTTCATGAGACTATCCCAGAGAGGTTTAAATTTAAAATTATAAAGAATATGTCCAGCAGCCTGCAGAAAGTGAGATGGAATCCCATTCAATTCATAGAGTTCTCACTGCAGATAAAAGTTCTGATGATAGACTTTGAAAAACATAAGGTTCTTGTCCCAGTGAGACATGAACTGATCTCAATTACCTTAAAGCTAATTAGTGTTAAGGATGCTGAAAGTTAATAATTTCTGCTGGAGTACCATGGCTTACCTATATTTCCCTGCTACGTGAAAAAACGTTTTTTGCATGTTCTTTATACTGAAGATTAATCTTGTAAAAATTCATGCTTTGATGAGGAATGGAAATACAGGATGAAGACACATGAAGGACTCTGACAGTCATGTAGTGAGTTTGAATATAGATCAGAAGAAAACACTGTTTCAAAATGAAAATTAAAATTTAGTTTATTTTTTGTTTTCAGCATATCACCAAGTCTGATAGAGATCTGACCTGGTTCTTTCTATGTAATCTACAATTCCATCATCGTATAACTTTTGAATCAGATTTTTGCTTTTATTTTGAATAGCTCACATGAATAATATATGTTTTGGGGACAACCCCTGTGCTCAAAATAAAATTACTGATGTTAACTCTTACAAGTGTTTTGGTTTCTTTGACTAAAAATGTGCAATCTTTTGACACTGAACTAAAACTAAAAATAAAAAGTGACCAGTAGCAGGGAAACAGAAAGTCTGTAATACAAATATCCTTTGGTTCTTTTCATATGAGCTGTTAGTCAATATTTGGTGCCTTTTGACTTGTTGCTGCTTCTTTTAGAAGGCAACAATAATTATAATAATCATGTTTCTTTGAAACAAATCTCATTTTACAAAAACATCAAAAAATACAGAAATGTCACCGGAGCTGACTAGTTTTTTGTGCCTTTTTTTTGGTGGTTTTGTGTTTTGTGGGGTTTTTTGTGATCCTCTGACTGTAGCTGTCTGCATCTGCTATGCTTCTGCTGTGTCTGTGCACACAGAGATGCACACTGGCAAGAGAATTGCTTCTTATGTATATCACAGCTGAAGGATAGCCTGTATGTCCACAAGCTCAGTGAGATTTTACCCAGCTGTCAGACAGAGAAAACACTGAGAAGTGAAACAAAATTGATTGCAATGGTTATTTTGTGTGCATGGAGAACATGATAAAGCAAAAGCAAAATTAAACCGGAAAGAATTAATGAAAAATATTAATGAAATTAGGACACAGTTTACGAGCAAAATCATTGAAATAGAGACACTGATCAGAACCTGAGGCATTTGAGGCTTTTATATCTGTAACGGATAAGGGAAGAAATTTTGAAGGCTTTATTTAGTGCTTAGCTGAAACAAGGAAAGCCATGAACTGCTTTCCTGGAAAGGAAGCAAAGCAAAAACCTCTATACAAGCCAGTCACCTCATGCCATTTTGCACACCTGGTACCCTACAGATGTTCAAGTGTGCACAGAAGCAAAAAGATGGGTTAAATAGAGAAGAACTTTGTGAAGATATTACATCTTGCACTGACAATTCTTAGAACTGAAAACAAAAATGCCTTTATTTGCTCCCCCACCTGGCTTGTTATACTTCCATAATGTTCCTCATACTGAAAGGTAACGGGGATCCCTTCCCTTCCCTTTCCCCTTCCCCTTCCCTTTTCTTCCTTTCCTTTACCTTCCCTTTTTCCACACTTTCAGTTTCAATGTCATCCAAAAAATCCACACCTTCTTTGATCTCACAAGATCACTTTATCGTCTCACTGTTAAATCCTTCTGCCCAAGTGTGCAGCACTATCAGAGACTTTCCTAAACTTTGTACGAGTTCAGAAAGCTCTTGAAGACTGGGAAAAACTATAAAGGTATGGATACAAGGAGCTAAAGTTTAAAATAGAATCTCTGAAGTGGAGGTCTGCTAAATTAGTGATCTTTCATCAGTTATTAACCTGAGTTCAGGAAGAGAATTCATAAAGTTTTGAAATACAAAGTACAAGAAGTGAACTTTTGAAATATATTTAGCTGCTGAAACTTTTCAAAGTATAATCCACAGAATAATTCAGCAAATTCCCAATGTCCCTAGTGGCAGTGATGACATTTTAATCTTTGGCAAAATTAAGGAAGTACACAGGCAAACTCTTGGGGTGCTTGATTGCCAGACAGCTATTAATCTAACATTTCAAATTGCCAACTGCAATTGAAAGAAGTAAAGCTGTAAGTTTTTTTTCACGGAAAATTTTATAGGATAGACATAATAAGTAACTGAAAACTGCAAAGAAGCTCAACATTTGTATTGCAAAGTCTTTACACGCAGCCCGACATTCAGTGGCAAAGGCACCTTAACACCACTTCTCTGAGGAGCTGAGGTGGAGCCTCCTTATTGTAAGCCAGGAAAATCACCAAGGATTACTTCCTTTTTTAAATGTCTCCTCACCCCAGAGCTGAACCTGCCGGAGATTTCTATTCATGATCACTTGTACATTTTGCCAGACCTCTTCCCACTGGCTACAGGATATAAATTACTGCCTGTTGGTTCAGTCTAAGTAAAATATCATGTGTGAACAGTGATGGTTAATGGTGACCAGATGTCTGCATCTCAAGCTATGATGACTTTCTTAAGACAGTGTTTGAATACTGACTGACTCTTAACATCACCCGCCTCTGTAAATTTGGGCAAGGTGGTTGTGGCAAGAAAACCCTCCTAAAAACCCCAACAAACAATCAAAACACTCCTGTACATCAATTTTGTCTGTCTGGTTTAGGCAAACTAGAGCTTGAATTTTCAAAACTTCTTAAGCCCCCATGGAAGTCAGAGTAAATCTTCAGTACATTTTATAATCAGACCATAAATGCTAGAATTTGGTGATTAACAATCTTAGTTGGAAAAATGATTCTGTCCCCTTTTTACAGAAAACAAACAAACAGAAGAGAACTGAGCAGAAGGGTACAGGGCATATGAATAAAGAGTAGCTCACACTTCCCCAGGATAATGCTTGTGCAGATGGATAGACATGAGACCCTACAAAAATGTTCTCTTTAAGTCAAACACAGAGTTGTTCACCTGAAGGAATCAGGCAGATTTGGGAGTTAACAGTTTCCTATAACCTGTTTGAAGTGATTCTCTTTGGAAATAGTTCCCAGGAAAAGAGAACTGTTCATCCAGCTAGAGAAAAATACAGCTTTGCCCCAAAAGAAGGGACAAACCCTCTTTTTTCAAGCAAAAGTTGTGTTTGTGCTGCACAGAGAGAAATACATAAGCCAGTCGTACCACTGTGTCCTCTGCCAGATTCAAGTCAAATATTTCATAATAAAAAGCTGGCCAACCTAGGACCTGAGTCAACTGCTGTCCTACAGAGAGAGGTAACTAAGTGCATTAAGACGTGAATCTGTATGCTGGATGTTTATGTTGGATAGTGGGTGTCACTAAAATCAATATGGTATTTTCATGACTTTTTTCCCTTTCCTTTTCACCCCCACCTTTTGAAATGAACACAAGCCTCTCTGAATGCACAGGTGAACTAAACTGTTTTCCACAAAACAAAAAATCTTGAGCCTGCACCTCTGATCTTGATTCCAAGAATTGTGGCATCATTGTGTATTGCATTTTATTATGAAAAAGTAACCAAATCTGATACTGTCACTCATCATAACCTGTGAGAATGCTCTTAGCTGAAAACAGTAGCCTGCCATTTCTGCATAGTGAAGGACCACCAGTATTTCCTGCTTCTTTTATTTTTATTTACACATATAAAGAAGTGTTTACAAACTCCTTAATAAAAATAATTATGTCCCATTAAGATATTTCTAAGCATGGAATACAAATGTTGCCAGTTCAGTTCCTGCTTAACATTTATACTAAATGGTATACTGTACTAACTGGTCTGAAGTTTTTATTTTGGGTGTAAAAGTCTAATTTCATCCTTCTCAGTATAGGTGTTGACACTATTATTTATAGTTAAATTAAAATTCTTAATAGTCAAAAGCCAGTAAGCACAGCAAAGCTTGCTGTTAATAGTTGCCCAGCCTGCTGGAATGATGGGCTATGTTTATCATGCAATGGAATAATGCCATCACTGGGAAGCTCTTTCCCAGATAATTCATTAATTAATTATTAGAGGATTGCTATTGAACAGCTTTTATAGTGCCATCTATAACATAAACAGACCACTATTAAAATAATTTAAGTAAAAAGTAACTCTCACCCTGAAACTAGTTGTTCAGGAGGACATAGCAAATAAAAAATTATCCAGGAACAAAAAAGTCCGTTTAATTGCTCAGGTTTGACTGTTTTCCCCAAACACTGAGTCTCACTGGGAAAGGCTTTTGTATTTCTCTTCAGCCAGTGAAAACTATAATAAAGAAGATAAGAATGACAAATCAACAAGACAAAAATGCAAATCCCTAAAAACAAGCCATCACATTTTCAGCCACAGAAGGTTCATAAAGCTAAGCTGTTGTCCTCTCAGGTGTCTGAAAAATGCTAAGTATTTATTGCAAAGTGTTCAGCATCCTCTGCATTTAAAGTCATGGGTTGGAAAGGGTCTCCAAAACTGCAAGAGTGGTCAAACCACCACTAAGAAAAGAGTAGACTTTTGAAGGACTGATAATTCCAGAAATTTTTTTTCTGTGCTGGAATAAGCAACTTCTATTTGAAGAAAATCCCAAAGTTATGTACCATTCAGTTAAGGAAGTAGAGAAAATAGCAGAATGTATGATAAAACACCTAAAAAGGGAGATTATCTTCAGAATACTGACAACCTCTGGTGTTGCACTTTTTCAGTAGTTTTGATCCCCCAAATATTACATATACACTGTGAATGACCACATTCCAACAGAAAGAGTTTAACTATGGGCTTGAGGCTAAACTGGAGGACAAGTTGTGCAAGCAGTTTCCAGACAGCCTTGACTGAGATGTTCTAGTCAACAACCTTATTAACGTTGCAAATTAAGAAAGCTAAATTCATTAGATTTATTGTCTTTCAGATTTTCTTTCCAATACCCTTTTTGTCTAGAAAAGCGGAATAGATTTTGAGAAAAACATAATACAACTGCACTCAAGCCAAAGGACATAATAGAAACTAAATGGATTCCTTTGGGTTAAGACTTCAAAGTAGTTCCTGAAAGAAATGTAGTCCAAGTGAGTTTAAATATAGAATTGCAGCTCTGACCTTTAGATGTGAATTTTTATGCTTTTATTTTAGACTTGTAAGGGTAGAACATGTTGGGCATATTTTGGGGTCAAAAATAAGCAAAAAGTTGGTATCTGGCGATCAAAAAGAGACGCCAATAAACCCAACAGAAAGTTAAAAATAAATATTGGTGACCAGAAAACATACAGGATTATAGCTAAAGGATATATGTCCCTCCTGCATGAATTTGCTTTCAGGTTATATGATATTTTCCTATGATTCTGATGTAAGTAGTGTTCCACCTGATTTACAAGGTTCTGCTGGATTAGATAAAGGTAAAACTACCCTCTAAGGAGAGGGAATAAAGTCACTGTGACTTTTACTATGCTGGTGTTTTTTCTTAAGCAGGAGAAGCTAAAAGTACAGTTATTCATCCTGAGGTCATATGCCTCCCATTTGAAATCTATCTTGATACAGGCCTTATAATAATAACTTAAAGACAACAAATCTCAATTTCATGGGAAACTGAATAATTGTAATCACTTAGGGTTTTTTAAAGAGCTTTTACTAATCAGCTGAGTGAAAAACATTGCAACAAACATTTGTACAATACTTGTCAGTGCATTTTATGTTACAGAAAAAAAAAAAAGACACCAAATAATTTTTAGCCTGTCACTTACACAGGCTCTCTACATAGAGCCACTATTTAGTAAATGGGTCTATGTAAGGAAATGCAAATGCAGCTGATCGGTTACCACAGGCACAAATTCATTTATTTGAACTACAGAACTGAGGAGAAGAAGGTCCTGCTTTTCACATCCTTATGGATGCCTCTTCTCTTACTCTTTCAAAAGAGGAGTTGAAATAGGGTTACAAGAACTGTCTCCATGAAACCAAAGAAAAAGCTGCTCAGGAGTTCATTGAGTGTGGAGGCTTCACAAACATGAGCACAATTAAAAAGCCACTAGTAGTTTTAAACATGTCAAGTGATTACTTGTTTTACTAGAATTTTTACAGACTTTAGAGAAGATGCAGTTTTGCTGTAGTGCTGCTTTTTCTTTCAGAGAGTGAAGGAATTTCCAGCTAATCTCTTAATATAGAAACTATCTTGAAATTGCTTTATATCAGTTATGTTCCCCTTGTCTGTTCAGTGCAAACAAATACCCAGATCTGTTATTCTCCTGTGATTTCAGTTGTGTTCTTTGAAATGACGTGCCAACACTGTGAGTGACATATCCACCCTCTGGTAATTTGTCATTGATAGATTATTCTTTAATTAAAGTTTCAAGATGGATTTTCTTATACTTGGGAAAAGCGGCTTTACAGTTTTATCTGGAGGCATAAGGTAAAAGTGCAGATCTATAAATAGATGTCATTTAGCAGAATGAAGAAGAAATACACATTTTTATATATTGCATTTACATACATTTTTAATATATAATTTTTTATGTTATATACAGAGACAGTAATTTTAACCCCAAAATTTAAGCACTTTCCTAGACTAAAAATACTGATGCAAATCAATATATGTTTCAGTAGGCTTGTGTTGGGGTATGTCTGTTCAACACACTGCTATCTGATTCCATGACTTGTAACGTTAATAACAAAATCAATCAAGTGCCACAAAAGTGAATTGAAAGACTACTAGGGCCAAATTTGAAAACAGAATTAAGAACCACAAAACTGATTAACACTGAATAACCTTGAGACCACTTGAACTCCACAAAGGCTGTAGTTTTTTATTTAGAGAGAGACTCATGAAAATATTTTTAGACTATGACAGGGTCAAGCTCATCACAAAATGAGATGGCAGACACACTTGTTTAAAAGATGAATGCAGTAAGGGATGGAGGGCCATGATTTACATCTGCCTAGCATAAAGGAATTTGAACTCATCTCTCTCAAAATGCTGCACTTACCACCAGGTTATCAGCTATTTATATTTTAATTCATGCTTTTTGGAATCGTGCAACTGTTTAGGGAAGAATTCAAGACAAAGCTGTTCAGGAAGGGAACAAGCAAAAGCCACCCCAAATCTGTAGCTGCCAGTTTTCCTCACGGAAATGTCACACTGGAAACGTGCAGGGCCCTGTGCATGACCCATGAAGTCTTTGAGTGCCTCTCATAAGCTTAGCAAGGTCTACATTAAAGGTCATTAGGAGCAATGGGAGCAAAAATCCTGTAATTTTGATGGGATCAAGAAGCCTTTTGGTGGTCAGAATGACTTCTGATCGTTCATGGAATACTGAAATGCTGGTGCCCTTTACTGAATACAGCACTTCTTAATTCCAGCAACGAGTGGGTCTATCTCAGAAAGAAACTATTGGCGGGGCATGTTCTGTAGGAATCTCTAGGAATAAAGTCTTAGTCAGTGTAAGATATCCAAACTACATATATAGCATCTTGATACTGGATATATAATCTGAATATATCCCGCTGCTAATCTGATGTACCTTTCTGTTTTTTGCGTTAAACTAAATTCCAATGGATGATTTTCAAAAACAATGAAGAAAACAAACAACCTCCCCAAACAAATGAAAAATCAAAAGCGTAACAAAGGAAGTCATACAGATTTATTTTCAAAATAAGGGGCTAGGTGACCTAAAAACTATGATAATCTTGACTCTTCTGAGATCTGTATTTGTCAAGCCATCCCAGCCAAGCAGTGCTTAACAAAGGAACATTTTTCCAGTGAATTCATTTCCAAGGAGCAGCCAGCTTTCTCTCTGGCTTTTTTTTTTTTTTTTTTTTTTTTCCCAGTCGCAAGGTGAAGAGTTGGGAGTGAAAGAGCTGACAGATTTTCTCTTCACAGACAGGTGTGATTTAGGGGTATTATTTCTTTTTTTCAGGATACTGTGAATCACATAGATTTGGAGTGCAAGGGCTACACAAAATGTAATGAGTCAAAGCCTTAATAAATATTTGCACCACTAGTGTAAAACTAAATAAACTATAGTTTCAGAGTACTGTAACCTTTCATAAAAAAAAATGTAAACTAGCCCCCACAGGACATGTCAGCTTCCCATACATCATAAGAAATCCAACGCAAACATTCAGGAGCAGTAGCATGCTTTGCAGCATTTATTAAACTTGTTCCTTTATCCTCCCTCCTTATGATTCTTCTAATAATGTATTATGTGGCAAAAGATTATTGGGTTTGTGTTGGATTTTTTAATGAAAAAGTCACAAAATATGTGCCGTGGAGACATAAGAAAATTACATAGTTATTAGGAGAGAGTATGGAACCTATAATGCAACACAGCACAACATAATTGCTGTGCAAGTTACCTTCCCTTACTGATTTCTGCCAAAATCCCAATTCATATCTTGTTTCCTTCCAGCTTCTTTCTGCATTTTTATTCTACTTAGAAAGAGTTCCATTTGTCAAAGGTTAATAAAAAGCTAGTGATTAATAAATATATCATGCTTGTAGTTATCAATAAGTGATTATTTGCATGTAAGAATGAACTAGTTATTAAAATATATATTCATCTTTCCCTAACCTTTTAATTAAAGTCGGATTTATAAATAATACCCAAGAAATTACCTATTCCCATTTATGAGGTAGTCTTAACTCTCCAAGGTGTTTATGTTTTCCAGAATTCTGCAACCATGCTCACTCTGTTTTGGATATCAAAAATATATTAAACCCCTATTCTCTTGTATTTTCTGTCTGGTTTCCTTTGTCTGCTCACATTTCTCTATTTCCCCATCCTTTTCTGAACATTCGTTGCAATTCTTCAGCCAAAGACCCCACTTTAATTTACACTGGCTACCTTAACCAGAAGTCATTCCATTCTGGTGAGACAACATCTCTTTGCTGGAGACTGAAAAAAAAAAAAAAAAAAAAAAAGAAGAGGAAAAAAAAAGAATAAAATTAAAAATGTGTTTTAGATTATTGAACGGTTGCCAGCAGCACAAAATAGCTCATAACCTGGTCTGGTGACAGTCTAAAAATGGTTTCAAGCACAGTTTTAACATTAGAAATTCGCGTGAACACAAATTTATATTCATAAAACATCCATGATCATGCTCAAGATGTTTTAAATCTCTTGCTTTAACCAGTGAACAGCAATGCTTAAGTTACCCTTTTCTTCACAAAATGCATAATGGTGCACTTTTAAGACATGCTGCATTGTAATTACTGCTTTGCTACTGCAGTGTACTTCAGGGAATTGTAACTCACTGAACAAAGGTATCTTGCTTTTAGTTGCTGAACAGGCAATTAGCTTCTCCCCAAAATGGCATGTTCATATCCCAGCAGCCCCATGAAGCAAGAAAAAAAAGTCTATACATCATATCTTGAGCTCTCTCCTGTTTCACAGACTCTGAGGTTCCTTTCACACATAGTGCTGATGTGCACTTGCCGGTGAAAAATCAGAATAACAAAGCAACATTCCACTCCCTCTTGTCACTTGTCATATCTTTCCACCAAAGAAAATTTGCACCGATCAGCTGTAACAATTTAGGAATATTCATCATAGAGGCTGCCTCCTCTTTCCCATCTTTTGCAAGGAAGGTACTGGGTTGTGCATGCTTGGGTAGAATTTATTCTGAGTCTCGGCGTTTGATCTTGTAGGTCCCCAAACTTTCAGAGTTTTGAGGGAAGCTTCCTCTATTGGCAGTGCTCCTGCCAGGGTTCCCTGCAAAACATCAGTGGAATTTTATCCCCAAGAAAAAAGAACATATTAAATCTGTCACCCATGAATAAAGTTGCAACCTAGTAAGAAGATTTATTGTGACAAAGAAAATGGTTAAATCTAGGGGGAAAATGTTAAAAAAATAAAAATATTGCAAAACAATCCCCAAACCCCATCATCAATCACCTTTCCTTGCTGTCTCCTAAGATTTCTTAGGAGGGAAAAAAGTCCTCCACACCTGACTCCTACCTTTTCAAACTGACTTCTAGAAGGAATGTGGGAAGCTGGTGGCGTAGCCTTCTTCACCCCATCTGCTTTGCTTCAGGGAGCATCTACATATCCTTTCTCTTTTGTCTATGGTAAAACTTCCCCTCCCATCCTTCCTTTCATCTAATCCTTTTCTTCACCTTTTCATGAGATGCAGGTTTTTAGATTTAAACTAAATGTGTAAAACTACTAATCATCCCTCGGGGTGATCATATTCTTTGGGATTGGTATCCAAGACACACAATGGAGTTGCAGTGAACAGGATCTTTCATTTTTGTGAAGGGCCTACACAACATTCTGCAGTTTCAAATTCTTCATAGTTAACCTTCATACTGAGGTCAGTGTTTTTCAGAACTCTTAATATGGAAGGAATTCTATATTCCATGAAGTTCTATATAAGCGGCCTGAGGATTATTCTGACTTGCCTACACTGAGGACAAGGATTACTATGAATTTAGGGTCAGTTTTGGCTCACTGATCTTCATCAGAGTCTGGAACACATCTGTATCCATGCAAGCTTTTGCTAGATGAAAAAAGGGGGAATTTTTTAGTGAGAAGGATCAGTCACTGGAAGACTCTCCTCAGGGATGTGGTGGATTACCCATCACTGGAGGTCTTCAAGGTCTTCAGTTGGACAGGGTGTTAGATAATCTGACCTTTCCTGTGAAAGTTTGAACAAGAGGATCTTTCAAGGTCCCTCCCAACCTGGGCTCTTCTATGATTCTGTGATTTCATGATTGTGTAAAATCACTATGTCTCTGTGAGATTGCAAAGGGAGAGGTATTAGGATTTTGCTTTCCAGTTTGGTACATCTACAGCTATGTGCTAGAAGATGAAATATATTATAGCTATTATATTACCTAAATTGTCCAAACAGAATATTAAAGTGCTCATCCTCATAGAATAGACATCTTGACCGTGTTTATATTAAAAAAAATAAGGTGTTTAGTCCCTCAGCTAACCTTTTGTGGTTCAAGAGGTTAGCAGTCATTGCCCTTTCATTATACTATTGCCATTTATTTTTTTCCCCCTCCTTCTGGCCTATAATATTCTCTATGGAAATTTCTTGCACACATGCATGTATTTTAAGTCCAGTGTTATCCATTGGGCCTCATTTACTCAGTGCTACACCAGAATACCTGTTATTCTGACTCTCTGCAAAGCCAGGTGAGGATCACAGATAATTCCCCATCAGTGATACAGGTCTAAATTCAAACTAGCATAATTATTCAACACAAACAAAGAATAAGTTTTTGAAATCAGCTTCCTGAATTAATAGAAAAAAAAAGATTTTTTTTTTTTTTTTTTAATGGGATATCAAAGGGAATGTTTTGGGGGAAATTTGTGCTTCTGTCTAACAAAAATAATCATGTCACACTGATAGAAATTTACTGTGCATGGCTGTTTCAGTGTGCTGCCACAGATTTCCAGGAGGATCACATGACAGCAGGCAACTGCCAACAAGAAAGCAGCAACTCCTTTTAGACTCTCTGCGAAGTGCTGATGTGTCCACAGATTCGGTGAAAAAGCAACTTGCTTTCTGTAGAGCTGAAGCAAGCTGTGTCAACACAACAGAATTTGAATTATTACATGCTGCTGTTACATCTCTAGAAGCAGAAGAAGGGAGTAGATGATTATGGCACAGAGCTTGTGGTTAGGGAGGGAGTAATAGTAGCTCTTCAGCATTAGCTGTTGATGGAAAACATCTGCTTGCTTTCCCATCCCCATGAAACAAGCACTTGGGAAATGTCCCCGGATGGTATCTCTCTGATCTGGGTCATTTCTGTCCTTGGAAGTCTTATGCAACATTTGGATCCACTGAAAAATCATTAAATATCAGAATGGAAAGCAGATAAGGAATCTGCTGCCTGCATTTCTACCTAAGGCCTCTCACTGTATGAAAAGTGATGCCAGCCCCTGTTATTGCAGAGGGGATCACAAGCAGTCCTTTATTCTTCCTTGGGGCAGGAGGGGGGGAAATCCAGATCCCTGTACTGGTTACATCAGAACCCACCACAGCCCAAGTTGATAGTATTCATCTTCAATTCCAGCACATCAGCTCAGAGATTAACTAACCACCCATAATGAGAGGGAGGTGAATGTTACCCTGCTGGGGGAGATTTATTTTCTACTGATTACAAATTTCCTTTTTTTTTTTTTTTTTTTTTTTTTTTTTTCCCAGGCACCTGTTTTCTTTTCAGGACTGAAGTTAGTTCAGGCTCTTCAAGGTAAATTACAAAGTGCATCACTATGCAAAAAAAGAGTAAGGAATGTGATGCAAAGGAGTGATGGTTTTGCTTAGCCACCACGTTTTCGGAGTTTGTTGCCGGCACATTTAATCTACCATACAAAAAAAAATAAATGATTCAAGTTGTGAAATAATGATTGAAAGAGAATAAGGATATTAGAGGAGAGGCAATTTTTCATTTTGAATCCAAATTTAGCCAAAAGGGTGGCAGGATTGATTTCATGGTCTCATGAAGCAGCGCTCACAGAGGAAGAAATGGGGGCTTTCCACCTAAAGAATTTCTGATTCCAGAAAGTGTGAATAAAAGAGCAGTTCCCCAGCCAATGTTTTAATCATAAAGAGTCTGAAGGGAGATATATTTGTATATATGAACTATGTATGAACATAAGCATATAGAGAGAGTATATATTCCTACAGATAGGAACACTACTGAGTCTCACAGATAAGCATGCAAAAAGATAATAAGCCTTTCTTTTATGTTCCTTAATGACATACGTACAGGAATCTTTTTTTTTTTTTTTTTTTTTTTTTTTTTTTTGTCTTGTGTGAGTTTATACGTAATTAGGAGATAAGTGAGGTGAGGGAGATAAGAGTTTTATTTCAAGGTGCCTTTATTTTATGTGTGTAGAATGTATCAGTGTTAAAATGCCTGTATATAATTGAGCATTTTATTCACATTGTGTCTATGTCAGATTGGTTACTATAATTGTGTTCAAGTCTCAAAGGAACTTGGTTTAAAACCTTTAAGGACTGTAGTAAAATAAAGCAGGAAAGCAACTCCTAAAAGTTTCCCCACATAATGGTGGACAGTATGATAAAACATCTCTTCACAGCTGAAGCATCCAGCCATTATGCTTCATAAATCCAAATCTGTATTACCCACATTTATTTACAATTTTTTTGGGAGAAATCTGGCACCCAACCAGAAATACGGTTTAAAAAGCAATAAATGTCAGAGGAAAAAAATTCCTTCTGTCATCAAGTGATAAAAGAAGGAGTTTGCTAAACATGTGGTGATGAATTAAAATATTACTGGTAAGACAGAGCCTATACATAATCTTGGAAGAGAAATTCTGGAGACGAAGAGATACCATAGTACAAGCTAGCTGTTCTGTAAATAACAAAATAAAACACTACAGTGCGCCTTCTGCTTGCTCAAAATGGAGACAATTGGAAATTCTCATACTGTATGTATTTATTTACTTTAAAAGGACATGATTTCTTTCCTTTAACTCTGAGCATTTAGGAATATTAATTAGAATGTCTAAGGAAGGTACCACAGGGGACTAGATTTGGAGTAGCAGATTCTGAGTCTGTTCCTCGGTTTGTGAAAAATCAATTTAAAAATACTGATTTGGTTTCCCTGATACTCAGAATATAATGACAAAGTCAAGAAATTATTCCCCTAAATACAGACTCACCTCTCTTGATTCAGGGGGACTATTGTTCACTTCTGCTGTTCACTAAAGTCTAAATCCACAAGAGTGTTTTGGGGGCAAAACCCCAGGAAAATTATCAAGCTCAAAGCTGGGATTTCAAAAATTCCTACCACCTATTCCTGAAGTATTGCTAGTCCAAAAGTGACTAAGAGCAGAACTGCATTGGCTCCCACCATAACAAGTTTTGTTGATGTGTGGCAGGGAATGATGGAACTGCCTTCTAAATGCTCTTTCTCCTTCAGATGGGCTGCAACACACTGCCCTCTTCTCTCAAGGTACCCTGAACACCCATAAACTGTGGATTAAGTGATAACCCAAATTTTAAAACATTGATCAGTAATGGCCTTTCAGGAACCACAAGTATGGAATTTCTCTGCCTGGATTGCAGCCTCTCACAGGGCCTCCTCCTGAACACACTGGGCAACCTCGAGCTACAAGGCTGTCAGATTTTGCAAGCCCTCTTTTGGTGTGGGTTGGCTCAGGAGATTGCATGTGAGGCAGTTCCCCGGCTGAAATTGTTCCAGTGTGCATGAAGTAGTCAAATCTTCATGAGACAGAATAAGAGGTCACTAGAAAAGTGTAGTGCAAGAGTAAAGATGTAGCCCAGACTGATATTCCAAGGTGTACTAATACAGAGTAGCAGACACTTGAAGGAATGTTTTATGGCCCAGTAGATTAGACACACATTTGGTGATGGTAAAGCATGTCTTCTGTGTTCCCTGCATTCAGAATGAATGTGTTTATTGTTAGACTGACAGGGAAAGCCAGCTCTTCATCTGTGTTTTTTCAGGAAGGGCTGAATTTTGGCACCTACTTCCATCTGATGGGTCACAAAGAAGAGTCCCAATCCTGCAGTGAATCTCCAAAACCCCAGAGAAGGAGGAAGTACAGAACATAACCTTCTCTACTGCACTTCCCACCTGCAAACTTATTTGGATTTCTGATGTGAGTTGTAAGCTTTGATGCCTGATTCGCAACATGCACATTTCAGGACTGTACAGGCAGCTCAGGAACAGAAATCAGAACTGTGAATTCCCCTATATTAACAAAATTACTCATTACTGAGTCCATACTGATGAACATTTCACTGCCTAAGATTTTGGGTAACTTCAGCCCTGTACCACATGTCAAGCAAATGATGGAATTATGCAGACAAAACAATTTTTATGTTGCTGGCCGATTACAAGATGGCAGGAGTATGAATACTTACAGGGGCATGCCTGATATTATTGCTTCCAATGAACAAGAGGACTTACTGCCCTAAGTACCTAAAAAAAGATGAATATTTTCCAGTTATTTTCTTGTATAAACAGTTTCTGCTGCTGTCACAAAGATAATATTGGTAGACAAAGGGGAAAAAAAAAAATCTGTGCAGTAATGAATGTCAAGCTGGTTTTCATAAGCTATCACACTCCATTAAGATGAAGGATACACTGAAAAAATATACACCCCCACAAGATAATATAAATGCCCATAGCCAACAGGATCAAAAATCTGACAGCTTTTACACTGCCATTTCTGATACCATAGACAGGTCTGCTTTGACAGGCATTGTCGAGGCTCTGTCCCATGGTCAGGGCAATAGGACAAGGAACTGGTACTTTGAATGCTCAGACATGAAAAAGCCATTTCATTTCCCCAGAGGTATCACAGAAAGTCGTTAGAGAACACTGGTTACTTTAGCACAATGGAGCCCTGAAAGATAATCCAAAAAGCAGACATGGGTTTGGAAAAATATCCTGGATTCCATAATTTCATCAAGGTAACAGTCAGAGGGTTACTTGAAAAGCCAAAATGGAAAATGATAGCTTTTACCATACGAAGTGATTCAACACTTCTAGTGTTGATAGGAGCAGGGCTGGGTGGACAGAGGAAGTTATAAAAGTCAAACCTAAATTATATATGTAAATCTTTAATAGAAAATATTATGTAAAAATTTTGGTGGAAAAACATTACTGTTACAGAATTTTTCCGAGCAACTAAATGCCAGAAGAATGTATCCTTCTTTAAATAAGAAAGTAACATTAAAATAGTAGGGAAAAATATTTGGATTTATGACTGTTGATGTTTATTCTTCCTTTCTTCTAACAGATCATTAACTTAAAACACAACACATTTCTGAGTCTGCCTTGGTCTACAAACATACAAAGCCCATGGGAATAAATGAAAGGGGCTCTTTCAAACTGGTGGACTATTGTCTTTACTTTCTTCCTTTCCTTAAATCCACCAGAAACCTGTGGCATTATTTGCCTTTTTTTCCAGCAGTGTAATAGAAAGTCCAGTCACAAGTGAATGTGAGGGAAATGGCTAATGACACCAAGTTCAGTGAATTGCTACCCCTTCAAATGAAAGCAACACATAGTTAGATATCAGAGTGCTCTAAATATTAAATTAGCACCACTGAAAGACAATTATGCAGTGTTAGGGATGTCTTAAAAGAGAAAAAACTCTTTTCTGATCCTTCCTTTTTCACCTGTATAGCAAGAGTTTCTTCCAGTGGGAAAAATTTCATCATTCTATTGTACTTTACTACGCAGTATTCAAATGTCAAAAGTTTTTATGGAGTTTTCAAAAATCTCCAGGTTATATTCCAATTAAAAAAATACTCCAACAGAACCAAAAAAACCCCACAAATGTCTTTAAAAGTACATAAATAAATATGCACATAGATGCTTGTGTATGCTGAAGGCTTACCAGTCATAGAAGTGTAGCCAAGATTATTATTTTTTTACTCTTTTTCCTTGGCATCAGTTATGTATATTTTCAATGCTGCCTTCACAGAGGAAGATTTGGTTTTGTTTGCTTCTTTAAATTGAAAAATCCTTTTTTTTTTTTTTCTTTCCTTCTGGGAAAGATGGCTGGAGATCATTAATCTCTGAGCAGAGAAAAAAATATTGGAGAAGTAATAAAAACAAACAAAAGAGTAAATTGTATAGAGCATACATCAAGCACTTCTTTTCACCATTCTCCCTTAGACACAGAGAAGGCACAGCCTTCATGTGTAAAATGAAATTGAATTGAAACACAGAAATCACTGGCACAGTTAGAAAACATGACTAAAGTTTTTCCTATACAGATTCTTTCTGCAGGTTTTTCTGCTTTGTTCTCTGAAGAAATTGTTTCTGTTCACTTCCATACAGGACAGCAGGCTCCAGAAACCTGTTGGTTTGCATCAACTTTTGTTTTCTGTTGGTCTGCTCTAAACCAGTCAGTGTAAGCTTTTTCTCTATGAAGCCACATATACAAAATTTTCCCCTAAATATACCTCACTGTTTCTTCTGCTCCCCCTGAGTAGACCTCCATAGGCAAGTCCTATGGCACAGTTAATGGAATACATTAAGATCATTTTAAGTGTTTGGGTAAAGTCACACTTACCTGTTATCAGAGACTCAACACAGTCTGTCAGATCTTTGGCAGAACTTGAAAAAATACTAAATTACTACGAGAAAGTTTTAGCTTTATGTGGTCTGAAGATAGATGGCAAATTAAAAAAAGACAGAGTATGCCTGTGCTGGAGTTGTAATTTAATGTATTGCTAACATCTGCTTCCCTTTGCATGACTAGGCACACTCACACTTTTATTACCAAAATTTTTTGTTCTCTGTATGAACTATGTGTTACTGTCACATTTAATAAAGAAATCCTGCATAAAAGAGCTCTCACACATGTAAGTTTAATGCTCCCATCTTCAATTCCTTTCTCTAAAAGGCTATGAACCCACTTCTCTCACCTTCCAGGTGAAGGTTTGAGTCTGTAAACTATGGGCTTATGTGAAAGCAGGTGCTCTCATGCCCTCTTATTGTTATTGTTCCACTTTAATGTGAAATATAATATTATCATTCCATATTCAGTAGACCAGAAAGAGAGGGTGAACAAGCACCTGAACAGAAACATGACCAACTAATTTAGTTGTTAGAGTACCTACCTAAAGGAAAAAAAAAAAAAAAAGAAAAAAAAGAAAAAGGACTCTCTCTTACTCTCCCTGCTACAATGCATTCTTAAACTTTAAATGCTTACACTTTTACTGGCATTTCAAAAGAAACCTAGACTTCTTAGGCAAACACTCTTATAACAAGGCACAGGAAGTGTGTTCACAGGCCTCCCTGTCTGGTCCACACTGAATGGAACTGTTTCAACAGGAAGGATGAAGACTGAACAGTATCATGAAGACCAAGGTTTGAAGTATGGAGTAATGAATTAAAAATGTCCACAAGGCCACCAAGAAGAAGGAAAATATTTAAAGATCTAAACCTCTAAATAGTGGAATTATATGCTAGTGGCTAATCCACAGAGGAACTGATGGTAAGAATAGGAGGATATTTCTTTTTTACCTTGCTTTGGACAAACTCAATATAAAAATATCTCCTAAGGATGAGCCTCAGCAAGTGAGAGAAGTGACTGCTCTGTATTTCAGTTTCAGTGGTCTTTAAATTAGGCTAAGCATGGTCTCATGGTAGTCAGATACTTACATTCTTAGTAGAAACCCAAGACAGTGAGCTTCTGCTGCAAAGGATTCGGCTGAGTTGGGGTCACTTGATCTAAAATTTACCTCAGATAGAGATAGGTCTAAGCACTTAAGATGAGCAAAGGCAAGCTGACAGAGACACATACAAAGCCATGCCTGTGTCACCATGTTTCAGGTTGGGCCAGCAGGATGCTCAGGACTCGCAGACACAGCACTGCTTGAGGCTCCAGGTCCCACTGCCCAGAGGGTGCTTTAATGCCAGCTGTTTTGCAATGCCATGGATATACAACTCCAAACGTGATGCCAGCTCAAGCTCCACCACAGCAGATGTCAGAAGGCCTGGAGAGGTTTTCTGGCTCTAGTCCAAGCAACAAGAACATAGATATGGGTCATGATACTTCAGTCTGAAACTGCAGTTGAAAATCTGAGTAGAAACTGTAATTATGAGTTCAGATCACAAGAAATAATTGTATAAAATAAAAAACAAAAAAAAAACCCAACCAAAACCTTGTGTTCTCCTCCAGTTGCTCTGTTTGTCAGCTTATGACTAAGCTCTCCAGCATGAACCAAAGGCAGGCTGCATCCTTGATTTGAGTCAGTTGAGTTGGAGGTCAAGATTAAGTCAACATCAGCCTTTCAAAGGCTTCTTCACTAACCTCTTTAGCCTGTCTGCAGCCTTAGCTTGTGTGCAAAATAAGTGATCAGCATAGCAACAAATTCCTAAAGTAATGGGAGCAGTAGCACCACACATTTAATACATGTCTAGACAATAGCAATAGTGTTAGTTTCTGAATTACAGCATAACAAACAGGGGCATATACAGGTTAATTAGTAATAAAGTTGAACTATTAAAGTGGATCTCAGTTAATTCATTGGTTTTCAAAGTATTTTAGGCTAGATGGATTCTAGCCAAGGCTCCAAGCTTATGAAACAGTGATTCATGGCTAATAAGGGCAAATGCCCTAGAGATACGAATATTTGTTACCCCAACTTGCTGACCTTTTCCCAAAGAGGCAGAAATTTAATTATCTCCTTTGAAAAGCACAATTATAGAAAAAGTCAAAACCTGATTTATATTCAGTTTCTGCATTTTTCACAGATAAATAAGCAGGGAGAAAGAGAAACTGAAGGAACATTTCCATCAAGCAGAACCAGAATTAATATGTGTGTGCACATGTATTTGGGGGACAGAGGTAGACTTCTTCTCCTGCTACTCATTCAATTTTATCAGATCTTTCAATTTTGGCTCACTTTGGCTTATCAGCCACATAAAATAAACCTTTCTTTACAGTGAAGTCAAAACTCAGAAAACTGCTTTGACTTCCTCTCTCTGTGTCTCAGCCCTGGCTGGCATCATTCTCTTCACTGGCAAGGTAAATAACTGCTCAGAGGGGTCAGTGGCACACTCCCAGTAGCAGAGCCAAGCTGCCAGTCCCAAATTCACCACCAGCACATACAATCACATTGCCACACTGGCAGGTCTTGCAGGGGCTGTTGCAAATGAAAAATAAGTGGCTGTGGTCAGGGATCTAAGAATTAAGTCCTGTGAAGCTTTATTCAAAAGAAGTGGTTTTCATCTGTTTATCTATATGTGAAATTATCTGCATTAATTTTGTTTTTTGTACTAAGCCTCCTCCAACAGCTCAAATCATGACACTGTGAAAATGTGCTGATTAAGTCAGCAATTGTCCACAGCTAAGACATTGACATTAAAAAAATAATAATAAAAAAGCCTTCCTAATTATAAATTAAGGCAAACAAGCTGAATGCAGATTAGCTGACACACTTTCATCAAGTATACTTCTTTCAGAGTGATCTGAGCTCTGATCTGCTGTACTTAGGATCTCTTGGGAATGTATCTCCTGTAAGATCATATCTTAATTTACTCTGGCAATATTTTTAGCAATTTGATGTCTTTCTACCCCCTTTCCCACCAGTGAAATAAATCATATTGTGGTCATTAAGTAAACCCATTCATCCAGTTCCATTTGCTATAATTCTGCCTGCTACTGTGTAGCCTAGGGCTATTGATCAAGCATAGCATTCCATCCAAGAGTGTGGATGTGAGCATGTGTTTAATTAGAAACTTAATTTATTGCAATGACAGCATGGAAACTTTTAAACACAGGAATTTTTAGCCCTGTTTTCAATTCTTAAAAACATAGATGCCTTGTTTAGTTGTAGACAGCTTATTTAATTTAATAAAAAAGTATTTCCACAATCAAAATCAATTATGAAAATTTTTCATTCACTTACTTTCATACATTTCCTTGAAGAGTTTATAAGCCTTCCAAAGGTAGAAATGAAAGTTATTTGAACCAGTGTATATCTCTGCAACTTACAGATCCACAGCCCCATAGGCTCTGGAAGGCACCTCCAATCGCCGCCTCAGAGCAGGGTCACCTATAAAGGTTGCTGAGGACCATGTGCAGTTAATACCTCCAAGGATGGAAATTCCATAGCCTCTTGGGGCAACTTGTGATAGAGTTCAACCGCCCTCACAATAATAGTGTTTTCTTACTGCTACATGGGATTTCCTGTATTTCACTTGGTGCCCACTGCCTCTTGACCTGTCAGTAGGTAAAACTAAGAAGAGTCTGACTCTGTCTTCTTTACTTCCTCAACCAGGGATTTATATATATTGATAAGTGTCAAAAGCCCTGCTGAAGTCCAGATAAACAACATCCACTGCTCGCCCTTGCTCACTGAGCCCATCATTTTGTCATGAAAGGTTCTCAGGTTGGTCAGATATGATTTCCCCTTCACGAATCCATCTGACTACTCCCTATCACCTTGTTTAAAAATGATTTCCCAGAGACCAAAGTGAGGCTGAGTGGCTTGTTGTTCCCTGAACCTCCTTCTTGAAGGCAGAGGGGACATTTGTTTTTTTCTCTCCAGCCCTCAGAAGTCTCCTTCTATCATCACAACCTTTCACAAACAATGGAGGGAGGACTCACACTGACAGAGGACAGCTCCCTCAGCACCTTATGGCCCAAGGACTTGTGGGTGTCCAGGTTGTTAAAATGTTCTTTCACCAGGTTCTCCTCCACCCAGGGTGAGTCTGCCTTGCTCTAGACTTCCCCTTGGATCTCAGCGAGGATTCTTGAGGGCAAAATTTAACAGTAATGATTGAGTTGATGAAGGCACTGAGCATCTCACCATTTTTCACGTCTCCTATAAACAGGTCCCCTGCTCCATTTTTACAACAGATCCTTATTTTCCATGGTCTTTCTTTTCATGCTGTAGACACTGTAGACCTGTAGACACCCTTTTTGTTGCCATTCACAACCCTCATCAGGTCCAGCTCCCGGTGAGCTTTGACTTTACTAACCTGTCTCTGCACACCTGGACAATGTCTCTGTATTCATCCCATGTCACCTGCCTCTGCTTCCATGCCTCACACATTTTTTATGTTTGAGTTTAGCCAGGATCCCCTTATTCGCCTATCCAGGATCCCTGCCACCTTTGCAAGGCACGAAGTGGGCCAAAGGCATAGTGTGCCTCGCTGACATCACGATTTCAGAGCAGCAGCACATTGTCATTTTCTGCCTGAAGCACTGAAGGCTGTCACAGTCACTTACTCCGGGCACTGCAAGACACATAACTATTATTTTTCCCTGTAGGAAATCACCTCCTGGAGTTTGTGAAGCCCAGCCCTGGGCACCCCTGCAGGGGAGACCTCTCCTCTGAGGACACAGGGCCCCATCTCCCAGCTTTCTGATGGATGTCCCCATCCCCGCCTCGCTGGCCTCAGGCTGCGCTGCAGGGGAGGGCTGTGCCAGCGAGGGGTCCCCACCTCGCCTGCCTGTGTGGGAGGGAGAAGGAGCCAGGGCACAGTCTGGGGTCGCTGCCTGCTGATCAGCTGCAGCACGGAGATGAGCAGAGTGACAGAGTGAGCAAAGGCGTAAGTGAAGCAAACAAATGTGATAAAAGAGGCTCGAATCATTCTGTGAAGGGAACCGGTTTGTCATCGGGGTACTGAAACCTCAGAAACCTCACGTGCAAGGCATGCAGAACTGTCATAATTTCTTGGTCATAACACAGGTCTGCTGCACTAAAACTTGGACCAAAATAGGCAAATAATTTTCATCTGGATTATCAGAATTAAACTCTGTGATAAACCACCACCCCTGCCCTCTTTCAAATAAGAACTTTCTCCGGGTCTTCCTCATTCCTCCCAGTTGTGAAGATCTCACTAATTGTCTATATTTCCTAGTTATTTCCTTATAAAAATAATTTTTGTCCTAATATTTTTGTATTAAATATGACCATGCTTAGAAACACCTCACTTCTCTCTTACAAGGCATCAGCTAAAGGGCTTCTCCTGAGATTAAAGGACAATCCATGCTAGGCGTGATTTGTTTCAAGCATTAGCAAGACATATCTGCCAAGATATTAGCACAGTTATCCAATATAGTACACAATAATTTACTATTCTATTCTATTTAATTATTTATTTCCAACATAGATAGCATTTCATTAACTAGTACTTCATTTCCAGTAACCAGAAGATGCTGTCCAAGAAGTTGGCTAAGAAAAAATCAGAGATAACCTCAAGATTCATTATCTTCCCAAATAACAGACTCCTGGTAACAGAAGCTACAGGACAGAGAGGAAAAGCTTGTGCTCTTGTAAGGAATATATTTCAATGATATTTTGGAAATAATTAGGAATTGCACCAATTCCTCCACATCCCAAGTTTTGTTTCCAGACACTGCATTTTATTCTACTGTGTGCTGCTTCAAACAAGGAAAGAAAACCAAGAATGAGCCTGACTTCTAAAATTTTTCTCTTTTGTGCCACTTTATGTCCAGCACTAATAAAGCAACTGGGATGTGGCAAAGAAATGAGAAGTATCTGTGTTTTCTGGAATAGTTTGACAATAATTTTTGTCATCTCAGAACCCTGGAAGATCCATTTTTTGTAGATGTTTAACACCTTTTTTTTTTTTTTTCATCAGAATTAAAAAAAAAAAGAAAATAAATACTCATGTAAAATTTTGCCATGCACTGAAATGGGCAGATATCCTTCTCTAAATACAGAAAGACAGTTTTCTACTACTAACCAGATTAAGTCTGATGTCCTTCTGGTAGTCTAATGTTCAATATTTCCCTGCATGCACTCCAACTGCTGAGTTGGATTGCAGGGTTTTTTTAGGCTATATTGGAAAACCTATATACCTCTAATGTTTCCTTTCTTCTGTTTGTTACCAGCAATAATTGGATCAACTTCTCCACCCCCTTTGGGGGAGAAAGCTATCTTTATCACACCATTGTTTTCTGTTTTTCATCTCCACGTGTCTAAGAACCTCAGTTCTAAGAGCTGCACAGAGGTGCACAGTCTATCCCAGACAGACACAGTAGCAGTGTAACACTTTAAAGAATTAGTCCTTCCCTGTGGTAGTTTGTGGTTTTATAAGGAAGGCAGTGAGTCAAAAGCAATGTTGTAATGAAAGGAGTTAGTAAGAATAGGACTCTGGGTTATGGAGAAGGAAAAATTTAAATTTCACTTACATTTTCTGTTTTCTTACTATTCTTGCCTCATTTTCCACTCTCAGGAGGCAGCTCCATCACAGGGATATTTCCCCCCTCCCAGTCATCCCTCCAGGACAGGCAACAGCAGCTCATTTTTTTTTCTATTTTATTCTTCCAATGCTCTTTTCTTCTGTTTCTTCTAATGACATTATATCTGTGCCAAAGTTTTTGACTCCATGAGATTTTTGCCCTCTCTGTTGTTACTTGCAATTAGCTTAACAACTTATCACTCATCCACAGAGGCTTTAAATAATTTATATTTCAGGTTTTGCTTTACAGTATTTCCTCCCAATCTTTTTTGCAAACTATTCTTTTTTTCATCCTCAAGAGTTCTTTCCTCATAAACACTGCCAATCTATTTTACTTAATACATTTCTGATTGTGTTAAATTGGAGCATTTACATGTTAATACACCTGTATTTGTATCCAAAACCCATCCCTAATGATGGTGGTACTTACCATATCCATTTTAGTTAATAAAATTCAGTCTGAAGTTTTTTCCTTGCTGAGTTGCCTGTAACACATACTGATATAAAAATGAGTTCTACATGAAACTCTAGTCCTCCTTATTAATGACTGAATAAATTATACAAATTAAAATTCCCTAGATATCACGGCAGTCACTAATCCAATGCTCTCAGCTATCTCTGAGTGTGCTTCTCTACCCTGAACCACAGGTGGTAAACACTTTTTCCTCCCCCTTTAATACTTCAATTTAAACTGAGTCCATATTTCCACATTGCCCTTCATTTCTGATAATCCTCATCACAAGCTGAAAAGAGTTATTAGCTCACAGTGCCACCTTTCCCAATTTTTACTTACCGAATATTCTGATGCAGAGTGTCCTCCAGATTCCTAATCTAATCACAGACAGCACATCACACAAATAAGAAGTGATCCTGTGTTACCCTAAGTTTTGTAAATATTATTAATAAAATAAAAGGACATACTAACAGCCCCTGTCAATAGAAAGACTATTGAGAACTTAATGTGCCCATATGTTATTATATGGAGAGTGTAGGAACCTCAGCAATCAACCTGCAACAAATAGTGGTAAGAACTTCAGAAAATGTTAAATTGCTCACCCAGCAACTCTGCAAAGCTCTTGCAACAGCATTCTTAGTGCTGTGTTTCAATATCTAGTTTTTGTTTTCTGTGAAAAGCCATATATCTGTCTCACTGCATTCAGTTGGAGATAAAAGTTAAAGCAGATAAATGTTTAAATGAGAAATTTAATGAAAAACATTTTTTCTCTGAATTCTAAATAAAGGAAATAGCACTCCTACGATATCCTTCTATGAATTCCAGCCAACATTTTAAAGTTGTTGTTTTACTAAAAAACGTTAACAACCAGCCTCATCTTTCTCCTAACATCTGGAAACAGCAGGGCAAAGGTTTTGGGCTTCAGAAGGTGAGCTTCTTCTAAAACTCTATTTAAACCCCCAATTTCTGTAGCAGATTCATTGCTATATACCTAATAAAAGGAATATGAAATGGAATAAAAACCTCCTGTAAGCTGCAGGCCTGCAGCCATGTTGGAGAGTGATTCCTTTTATATTTGCACACTGTCATGAAAATTGCTTTTGCTGCCTCCCTCCTCTCTGCCATTGTCCCACTGCTTATCCCCATATCCTTGGGAGGGTGGATTGGAGCAACATGCTGCTGATTGATTGTTCATACACAGCCATGGACAGGCAGGCAAATTATTCAGACTTTTCTCTGGTTAGAAGCACCAATTTGAGTATCTGTCCTCCGACAGTTGTCAGTTGTCATGAAACTTGTAGAATGGAAATAACCTTGGTAGAACTCTGTGTTCTCATTTAGTTAAAACTGGCCCAAATATTAATGGAAAACAGAAAGAGGGCAGAGACACAGGACAGAATGAGAACACAAACTTCCTTTCTTAGAAGTAGGAAAGTGACTTATCACTGTCCAATCTACACTTCATTGTGTTCCTCAGAGGGTACAGCACGCCCCTGAAGTCTATTTTTCATATTCCTTCTCTAAATTTAGTAGTGTCAAAGAAAATCAGGAGTGTGTTCTGATCACTTGGCTGCCAGTGAGAGTAATTCCTTACTACTTCCCTCATTTGCCAAAGGCCAGAAATGTCTATTTCTTAGTGCTAAAGACTTAACTATATGACCAGTTCTCATGCACCTGACCAATACTAATGGACTTTAAAAGATGGATAATGAAAAGTAAGTATCAAAACCAGGCATTCCTTCTCATTCATGAAAAAATATATTTTCTTTCCCTGGGAAATGTCAAAACAATATTCTGGGCAGTGAAGTTCAAAAAGAAGTTAGATTTCTGCCTGTCTGAGGATGACTTGAAGCTTCAGGATGCACAAATGAGTAGTAACTATTTGGAGAACATCACTTCTCAGACTTATGCCTGCACATAAATAAGAAAAGCATTTGAAAGCCTGTAAAAAAGAGAACTTTGCCTGACTGGCATAAAAACATGATTATTCCTCTCAGCTTACCCTCTCCTACATTATTAAAGGGAAAAAATTCACAGAGTAAAGGTACCTTGCATTTCTTCTAGAACAATTGTAAGCCCTCTTTTTTTTTTTTTTTTTTTTCCGTGGCAGATTATATACTTGACAAAAAGCCTCTCAACTATCCTTTCTTCCTTTACCTCGTGCTACTTCACCACTTTTTTCAAGGCTTTATTTGGGACACTTGTCTTTTGTTTTATTTTAAGTAGGGTAAAGTCTAGAAATATGAACAGAGTAATGGACTGGGACAAGAATACAAAAACATTTTCTGTACCCTGTGTTCATTAGCAGTCCCTGGCTGCCATTCATTTTTTTCCATGTCCTTACCTCTTCTTTAGCATCTTTTCAGATTTTTTTTCTTCTGGCTCTTCTCCTTTATCTGCAGACTTAAAATACAGCAGTGTTTTAAAATGATAAATCAAATTCCCCTTTATTCTCTTTTCCCCTCTAAAATTCATCTGATGTGCACTCATAAATTTATAATAATTCACGAACTTCATTTTCTCTATTCTGATCCATTTTAAAGCCAAGGATCTTATTTTGAAGTGCTTTCTGCAGTCAGAACACTTAGAAACTTTTTTTTTTTTCCTCCTGACATTTTATCATGAACATAGGCCTTCCAACTAATTAGAACTTTTGAAGAAACAAAACTGTTCCAAACCTCATGGTAAAATAGAGTGAGCGGCACAACTGCTCCTCCCATCCATCTTCAGTGTGCTGAAAGGGAGATAAGAAAGGAAAGGGAAACAACCACAACACCCCCAACAGAAAAGCACAGCTTGAAGAGATGGGCCAAATAAGTCCCATTCTCTTGAAGTGATGTGTTAGAAGCATCCCTCCTGTGAACAACTGTCTAACATGCACATGGTCCTTGGCTGACAGCTCATTTTCCTCCTAAAAGGTGACTGATTTGGATTAATATATTCATTGTTTATTTTGTGTCTATGCACAGAACAAATGTACACCCACATATTTATGTGTTATCATTTCATTCTGCGAAAAACATATTGTTTGAGCTCACTCGAATTACCAGTATTAATAAATCATATCACAAAATGCATTTGATACATCATTTCTGTCAGTAAAGCCATGGGAGGAAAGGGGAAAAAAATTTGCTTCATGCATATGTTTTAGGGACATTTTGTTCTTGCTTCTCATTGTCTCACTTTTCCTGACTCCAGACAGAAACTCGGCAAATGAGGACTTACTTGTTTAGCACCCTCCAAATGTGCTGAAATGAGTTTAGTCACAGCCCACACAGAATGCTATTTCTATTCACCACAGTCCAAATCTGCTGTACAAGTGAGGACCGTGGAGCAAAGATCAGCCAGCAGGCAACAGATATTTTATTTCCAAACTTTGCCTGTGGAAAAAGACCAAGCAAAAATTTAATTTGGCAGGCTTTGCATGAATTACATGTAAGCATCATACAAGTAGAGTTTACACAAAATACACATAAGGAACATAAAATGGGCTCAATCAAAGAGTGGGATATAGTAAGCATAAAAGTATTGCAACAAATTTTGACAGCAAGGTGATTGTTCAGCCTTTATAAGGCTTATTTTGTAGAATATTTTTTCAATTCAAGTCCACATTAACTGTTTGCTTTTAGATTATTCTATTAAAGATACAATTTCCCTTAAAGAGGCTATCTAAAATGCTTTCAAGACATGTTTATGGCATATCTGATGATATAATAAAGTTAATTTAATTTCTATAAATTTCTATAGAGGGGTGTTTTCTGCAGGTCTTTCTTTTTCCACACCAGGCCACACAGTGATATATGATACCATTAGTTGGCTATCTTAGCCTAGTTTCTCCAGTAGATGGACATATTTTTAATTATTCTTCCTTTGTCAGAATGAGTGGCATTTTACTGGTTGCTGTACTGGAAGGGGCAGGCAGTTGATGAAGCGCTCTGTGGAGCTGTCCTTCCACTCATCAGTTTCTTGCAGGTGTACAGGTTTGCTTTTAAACACTACAATTCTATGTCAGATGAGATGCATACAAGCTTAGGGGGTCTATTCAAGAAGCCATAAATTCTGTGTGTGGCCCTATTTGGGGTGCCTTTGCTCCTTTCAGCTCACCATACAGCTTTATTTTTTTCACATTCATCTGGAAGCTCATAGTCATAATTTAAAAAAAAAACAAACTAAAACAAAAAACCAAAACAAAAAACCCCACCAAAATAACAAAACTCAGAAGTGCAGCTTTTTTTTTTTTTTTCTCTCTGCAATGAAATTTGTATTCTCTCCAATCCAACACATGTACAAGCTCTACTTGGGGTGGCAACCTTTGTGCCCCTTTTGCTTTCTGTCTCTTTATCCTAACTGAGTCAGAATAAATGTTGCATTACCCTGTGAATGCCAGAGAGGAAAGCATTCTTGAGATTAAAAAAAAGAAAAAAAAAAGGTGTCAGAAAGGGGAATTAAGAAAGTAGAGACCAAATGGAGTTTTCCTGATCTTAGGGAACTTGCCCAATTTGAGAACAGGCAGTTTAGAAACAACCTTAGAATTCTTCTAAAGGAGGGTACAAGTTCCATATCAAGTACTAGTTAAGATCTTTTTGTAATAGCTCTGTATGTATACTTATTCTTCTATGCACCTGATATTATAAGGATGAGATGTGCTGAAAGGTGCCAAGGACTAATGTTTTGGAACAACAAGAAATTTACACATCCATTTAAACTTCAGCTCCCTATCCTGACAGATCACTTCATACATTTTTCTCTTCAGGCCAGATTCTCTCTCAAACACATGACTGGCTTGCAACTAATTTCATTATTGGTTTGGGTCTGTTTCTGTACTGCCCAATAGACAGTGAAACAAGCTGTCACAGAAGTGGTATAGCTGTGTTAATGCAGAGCTCTGCTAAGGTGAATGCCTTTGAGCCAAGTAGTTATTTCATTAGGACTATCATAAAGACAACAGAAATGAAAAATCCATTACTGATGCATGTGGTATATTATCCTGTTAATCACCTTTGCATCGAAACTCTGATTTCTCATGTTACTCCACACAGTTAGAGCTTGCACAATGGCTCTGTTTTTTCTCCATTCTATCTATTACACAGCACTTAGTACCTAGACATTGTTCCACTGGAAGAGATTATCAGTATAATCACAGTAATCTCTCAACCTGTTTTTCCATAAATTAAACAAGTTGTCTTTCATAATGTCTCTTAAAATATGGAGCATTTTTTGACTCAGGGCTTAGCTTGATTTTCTCTCCTTTCTCTGTATCTTTTCTAGCCCTTGTTGGATCAAACCTGTGGTAGATAATCAAGCTAATATTTGTCAGAGGAAAAACTCAGTTCTTTCCCAGGTTTGTAGTTCCTTGTGTAGCTGATGCCTCCATAATCACTTCTTGCCATGGCACAGCTTTCGGAGCTCCACTGCAAATCCTACCCCTTCTGAATTGCTGGCCAATAAGAACCAGTTCTGAAACGAAAAGTGTATACTTCAAATCAGTGCTCTTGCACTATTGAATACCTCTCAAACAGTTTTTAGATAATATTAAAATCTCTTTTTGTTTGATCTTATCCACTGATTTATTTTATGTAAACCTCCTACATCAGGAAAAAAACATTAATACATGTAATAGACATCTGAAGTGGAAAGAAAAAAAAGAGAGAATGGACTAGAGTCTCTGTAAAGACTGAGCAATTTACAGGTCCAGATACTTTTCAGTAATGTCACTGCTAAAATGTTTTGAGGCTAAAATGGAATTATATTGGGTAAATCATTAATGAAAGGATAGTGTTGGAGCTGAATTTTACACTACCCCAAATTCAGGAAATGTGTCTTCCAGTAGTAAACTAAAGTGCCTAAACTAGAAGAGCCTTTGTTCAATTTATGGAGAAACAGACAGCTCAAAAATTCAGCCCACCTAAAGTCTCAGTTTGTACCCAGCCCATCCTATGGTTAAAGTTCCATCATTGAAAGCACTTCCTGCACTGAAAAATTCTTGGTCTCCATCTACAGGGGTAGAGAGAGATCCATGACTACCCCATAATTTACCGTGTCTCTCTTGGGTAAAAAGTCCATGTCCACACCGAATGAGATTATTATTCCTTCTAGAGCTTAGTTAAAATGCTTTGGGTGCAGCATGAGGTTACAAAGGAGTTGGTGAGAATGCAAAGACTGCAGAGTCGCGTTGGAGGTGTGCAGAGAGCTGAAGGAGTCCAACCTGCTGCAGTTCCATCCATATGGTAGAGGGGTGGTTCTAGGACCAATTCCCAGAGCTGCATCATGGTTTCCTCTCAAAAGAAATTAGATGATTTGCTGTGAAAGACAGTCTTTCATTATGCAGGGTAAGGAGACGAGGAGACAGGACTGGATCAGGGTCTGAGTTATCAGATGGTGTAGATCCATAAAGTTTAATCTTATAGGCAGCCTATGGAATATCTACCGTGCTTTAAAAACAAACACACACACACACATATCCCTGCTGCCAAAACAACAACAAAAACCCCTGAACAACAAACCAAACCAAACCAAAAATAACAACAAAATTTATTAAATAGCAAACCTAAATACTGGTGTCCTGATCTCTCCGTGCTTCTTCATTTTCTCATTTCTTTATTTTTGCTTTAGTCCTCACCAACAAACTGCCCAGATCAAGCCTACCATATTCTTGATGACTTTAGACTGCCTTACTTTCAGACATAAGGATTGCTCTCTGATCCTTTTTAAAATACTAAATATTTAAAATTTAAAAATATTTCTTGTAGTCTGGGTGAATTTAGGCCTATGGATTTTATAGTGATAATAAAATTGTTTCAGTTCTTATGGTAGTATTTAATATGGACCATAGGTACACAAAAGAAGTCCTGTTTTCTTTTGCTGTACAGAGTTTTGCAGTTAAGCAACAGAATTATTCTCATAAATTATTTTATAAAGGAAATGATTGCATTTATAATCACAATATATGACTATATTATTTGTAAACTTTGTCAGTGAATGTGATGTCTCAGAAAAACCACAAAACTTTATGTTATGAGCCCATCATTAGCTCACCATACAGGTAAAAGTATATATATACTTTTTTCTTTGGCATTATGAGTCAAAAAGGTCTTGCTGTCAGTAAAGAGCAATTTATTGCAATATGTGGGTAAACACATTTTAATAAAATATTTATCAGTGAAGATCCTACCTTCTCTTAGCTTAGTCCTGATACACTGGATGTCAGACTGGAAGAGAAAGGCAAAATATGATCTATGCATATTTTAACTCACTTAAAACACTTCTGCTTGCTCTTTCCATTGCAAAAAGTGGTTAATCACAATTGGGCATGTCAGAAAAATGGAATCTATATAGTCTAGCCTCTCCATTAACTTTCAAAAATCATTTGAACTGGAACAATATGTGGTTAAACACAACTAAAGGATTTTTCAGATAGACAACTAAACTTCAGTGAAAGCCATTGAAGTTCAGAATTATAAGAGCCTGACTCACTTTTGAAAAATCACAGTAAGATCTTAAAAATCACATAGCACTTTTGGAAATTACAGCCAAAAGAATATTCTCATGTTCTATAATGACTTATCATAAACAACAGCAGGAGAAACAGCCTATTTTTTTCTGATATATTACAAAATACGAAGAATTACCAAACTAAACAAACAAGCCACAAGCCATATCTGTTGAAATGCATATGAAGCATGAAACATCTGTATTAATATAGTGAGATACTTGTATTAGCAGTTTCATTGTTTAACACAGCGATACATTGCACCTATTAAATACAGATATTGTGTAATAATAATCCAGTAGGGAGAGCTAGAGCGTAATACTTTCATCAAGTGCTTAATGGCAAAGATTCAGACTGCACAATCATTAGAGAAGACATTGCTATTATGATATGCATTTCTGAAGGACCTCTCAAAAATGCCTAAGCTCTCTTATTTACATTTTGGCTTGCATTGCTTGCCTCAAGGAAAGAAACCAATCTTTCCTCCCTCCAACGTGAATGTGCTGGCTTGCAAGACACTTACTTTGCAGCTGCCTCCAGAGACACACAACTGAGTCCTTCCACGGCTGGTTGTTCAGCCTGTACTGAATTCAGCTTGCATCATAACCCAAAGGCTACAACACTCTGGATTCAATACCTTCTCCAGAATAGGGACAACAAGCTGTCAGCTAATTTAGTACCTCTTGATCTGTAGTCCTGTTTTTCTAACACTGAACTTTGCAATAAAAATTGAATTTGGTCCAACCACTGTTCGTGCATCGCTTGGATATAGCTGTAAATCAGTTTCAATCATTATGTTCCTACATGGTGTCATGTCAGCAGGGTGCATGGATTTGCAGCTTCCAATAAATAGGTTATTTGAAATTTGATGAAAACAAGATATATTGTATAAATATATTCTAGTTCATCACTTGCCCTTATTTGGATGGATTTTATGTCCCTCTGCATTTAATATAGCTATAAAGATTACAACTCTTCATGAGATAGAGAGAGAGAGAGAGACCTGTACAATGGACAAGACTATACAGGCCAGGATTCTTCAACCCAGAGCAGTGTTATTGCCCTTTCCTGCTTTCTTCCCTCTTCATGTGATTGACCATCATATGTCTGCAGTGTGTTAACAGATCTACCAAATCTTTGCAGCTCTTCTAGCATACTCATCTAAGAAATATGGCTCAGTTATAGTTACAAGACCTGCTCCATGAAGAAAATTATTTTCCCTGAGTCCTTGCAAATGCCAGCTGGAAACAGTTATGGTGTAGAGCAGAAATTCATGTGCAGAACTGTGTTACAGAGCACTGAGAGGCAGGACACAGACACTACACAAAAGAAATGCCCTACAAATGTCTTGGCTCCAACTGATTGCTGAGCAGCCTGCATTCGTAACAGCAGGAAAATTACTGAGTAGAGAGTGAAACAATTAAAAGCTGTACTGGGTCTGGCACATTCCTGAGATGCAGAGGGCAACTGCAGAAATTTAATAAAGCTGCACTCTGCATTTGTCAACACTAAAAATATCCACTCGCAACATTTATTTCTGTCTAATACTAGCTAGTTCAGAGGTACTCAGTTATTATCAGATTTTTCTGCATAAAATCATTGCACAGACGTGGGCAGTTATGAACATCATGTAATAGTTGCTCAGAAGGTAGATTGATGTTTGTCCAGAAAGAGTATTTATCTAGGGAGTTATCCAGAAGATAAAGACAGAATACAGTGGTCTGCTAACACTTGGAAGCAATGATCAATGGTCAGAGATCAAATCTTGCAATGCTGAGTTGTGTTTGACAAGTGTTGTAATGCGGTAGAAGGAAAATATTAAAGGTTAATTTGAAAAATGAGGATCTAATTAAACATGCCCTCTATCTGAAATATTTTGACAGCAGTAAAAACTACACTGTCCACAGGTGACATCAGTCTTTCTGTCACATTATTGTGTGTCTACAAAAAAAATATAAACAAATCCTCTTCTAATAAAAAAAAAAATTGTACAAGCCAAGTAAAACCTGAATTTCAAAATAGCATTTGTATTAAAGATGCAATTTTTCCAGGCAGAAATATATGCAATGTGATGTACAGATGACACTCAGCTCCATTACCTTTGATGCAAGGGTAGCAATGGTGTTCAAGTAACAAAGCACTTGTCGAAAAGAAACATGAAAGTGGACACTGATTCATATTTTTCACTGCAAAATAACACAACAGAACCAGTAATACAGGCACTTGTCCCCTGCTAACTCCTCGTTCGAGAGGAAACAGCAAAAGGCACGTCTGCACCATTAGAAACCGATGTCAGGGTGATTTGGGGCTAAATAACAACACAAGAGACGAAACACTGGCTGTAATTTGTGATTCCGAGAGCTGCTATTACTTTGGGAAGGCTGTGCTGTCGGGTGCGATGGGGAGGGATGGCAACTGCAGCTGTGCTGTCATAACAAGGTTAACCCCACAGTCAGGGGAAGTTGTCAATCCAAATGGAGACATATTGAGGAGGGACTAGGCTCCACTTTCCTGGCCTCCCCAGGGGAGGGAGACCACAGGAGCTGAGTCACTCTGCTTGGCAAGGGAGGTCGTAGTGAGACAATTGCATCCACAGGCTGAGCCAGGTGGAGGAGCTTGGACCATTTGGGTTGATAAAATTGCAACTAATGGACTTACCCTTTTGCAGCAGGAGTGCTGCTGAAAGTCTAGAGGATAGCAACAGATTATCACGAGAGGATTATGCTTGTTAATTGATATTTCTGATACATTTGACTGGAAGATGACAGTGCCAGGATCTGTGGATGCTGAGCTGTCTCTACTGTTGAAACTGGGGCTTGTGCTATGGCCCAGCAGCTCATGGGTGCAAAGTTGCTCAGCCCGACATAGAACAGACTCCTGGGGAGTAAAGAACACCAAAACAGCTGAGGCTCCTCAGCCCCCAGAAGACTGAGACTGTGAAGGGGTTTGGTAGGCCCTCACTTGTCTCTTGCCCCTTCCTCAGAACCTCCAGTCCTATCGGTAATACCCAAGTACAAGTAAAGGTGATAAACATTCCTCTCTCTCTCTCTCTCTCTCTCTCTCTCTCTCTCTCTCTCTGATATTTACCTTAGCACCTTTCATCCAAAATGAATAACATACCTTTGCAGATGTTTCTTTGGAAATTATGCAGCTTCAAGAGATCAAATAGGAAATCAGACCAGCTTTAACTTGTAATGAAAACTGGTTAAAATTTATGCTATTCTCCATTTTTATTATTTATTACATCCTTGCCCGAGTATATTGATTTTGTGCCAACCTCTGTTCTTGTCAGAGTTTTTGTCACACAAATGAGGTTCCAGAAATGTAATGCCTATATTTTATGAAATACACTCCTATGCCATTTCAGTATGACCTTTTCAGTATTCTGCATTCTGATGGGTTGCCTGTTTCTGAGGCAGAAGCCTATTTCCATCTACACCTTATCCCCTCAACACTTATGTTTTAAAAGTAATTCAAACAGAGGCTGCTATATCAATTTCTTTTGTTTGTACTGACATGCAGAGTTTATAATCTCCTTTCTGAAAAACTGGTGAGCTCTGGACAGCTGACTTTTCATTGTATGGGCCTCCATGCACTCTCCATGTAGGAATGGAGTTTAAAGTACAGTATTAATTTAGTATTAGCATGTGTTAAACCAATTAGACTATTTTGCTTCTGCTTTCCAGCAATTCTAAACATACATTTGAAACAGCACTATGGAGGACACTAATGAAACAACAGTTTACCCAAAACGGAATCCCTCAGCTTTTAAGTGCCTAAACAAGAAGGAGCAGAGGCCCCAAAACAGACACAGAGATTTATAGAGTCATCACAGTGTCACCATAGGGTTGTGGAGCATACAAAAGATGTAGAGAGGAATTTAGCTGACTAGGTCCTATAGTGGCAGAGTCCTTACAGTGTCTGCATCTGTAGGCAGAAGAATTGCAGAATAGGAATATCATAAATAGCAATTTTTGGTCATTCCTTATTAACTTTTCTGGCAGTAGCATACCTGGTTCACAGCTCTTTCCCTCCTTGCTCAGCATGATAATAGCTCCTTGCAGGATTCATGAAGGCATCTGTTCCAGTTGATCATCCCCTATCACACAGATCACAGGAGCTGCTGACTCTTGATTTCTCTTACGACAACTATAGTATGTGGTATTTTCCCCAGTAAAAAATTTACTTTTGAACTGAGTATTTTAGAACACACAGCGAAAGACTGTGAAATAATGTATCTCTATGAGATAATCCAATGGGTAAGATATCTAATCAGAATTCAGGAAGCTGAGAATTTTTTGTTCGTCCCTGCTATGGCTCTGGGAATCCTCTGAGCCCAAGCTCTGAGCCTCTGCTCCCCTGGCAGCACTTTCCATCCATCTATTTCGGACAGTGGTTCCCAGAAGCAGGAGCTCAGAGGGAGCTGACAGCCAGCCAGATCTCAACGCTGCAGTGCACGTGTAGTGACAATGACTCATCTGTGACAGATCATCTAGTTTTCTGTGTGCACTGTGGAGACAATTTGTGTATGCTCAGTAAATCCAGTACATCCACCATGTATCTGCCTTGCTACACACCCTTTTGTCACCTGTGTAGCTTGTGCAGAAGTCCTGACACGTCCTGAACAGATCAGACTCATCGTGCGTGCGCACCTCTTGTGTGCATTTGTTTCTGCCTGGAAAAGGGATGAGCTGTGAGAGTCTCGAGGATGTGCAATGGGAAAGCAATCCTAACAGATTTTTACTAGCTGAACTCCAGCACATCTCTGCTTCGTATACACACGGTGGGCAAATTTCGTATAGCAGGGCATTTATTGCTGCAAAACATGAGGACTCCTGAACGCTTAAAAAGAAACATTTTATCAGCGGGAAGGGGCAGTGGAGGGAGTAAAGAGTGGGTTGCTTCCTAGCCTCATTCAGAAGGAAAGCTGAGCAGTGCTAACTAATACAGGGCAACTGGGCAGGGGGCTGTTTAATTCACCAGCAGTCACAAATTAGCATAGTGCTCTTCACTCTCAGGTGGGTGCCCTTTGTGCAGCACCATGCCATGCCACCACCGCTTTGTTTGGAACATCAGCACCCTGCTGCTGCTTCTGGAGAGACTCTGCCTCACACCAAGGCAGGCAGAGACCCCCACAGAAACATCCCAGGCACAGCAAAGCAGGCCAGCTTGAGCTGATCTCCACTATCTTCCTGGAACTGGAAGTTTTTCTTGTTTGTGAGTTCATCCCACTGTACCTTCCTTTTACAGCACAGGGTGTTACAGATTAGCCCATTCACAGGTTTCAGGAAAAAAAAAATTTCTTTGGATAACATATTTTGGGCATAAAATAGCAGAGAGAGCAGCCAAAACAGGGAGGCATTTTCACCTCATGCATTCTCAGGCTGAACTGATAAAACAGCCTGTTCAATCAGTGAGAAGGCCTTCCTGTCCTGCCTGCTTTGCTACTTGGAAGAATTCATTAAGTCAGAGGGGAAAAAAACCCCACCTTTCTCTAGCAAACAAGCAAACTTTCAAATAACATATACTTTAGTCCCTGAGTATATAGTTAGACCTCCGAGCAGTTAGTTTTCACACATTTCAAAGCCCATAAAAAATGCAAGAAAAAGCGAGCAAAAAAATGAAAGCGTAAATACATGTGAGGCAAAACCTTTCCTGCAGAGAACAAGAACCCAGAAAATCTTACAGATCAAATAGTTTAAGGAAATACATTACCATTTTGGATTCTTAAGGTTTTTTCTTAGGAGGATTAAACACCTTCTTCTTTAGAAAAAGTTCATCTTAAAAGCTGTCACTTGTCATCCAAAATGCCCTGGAGGGTTAGTAGAGGTCCAGACAGCATTGCAAGTAAGAATTTTATTCAACATTTCTAAGTCATAAAAGTCAGGCAAGCCTAAATGACTGTTTGGGAAAGATGATTTTGTTGAGAAACATTCCTGAGCTGTATAAATAACAAGAGCCCAACAGCAGGAGCAGGCTGTGGGAAGTGGAAGGGCTGCAATAAGTGCAAGCAAGATATTCTGTGAGTAATGAAACAATTATCCTGGGATCACCAACATGCGTATTACCAATAGCAAACATTTTCATAAAGGGATATGTTGTAACTACAGTAAAACAGTAACATCTCATTGATGTAAACACATCAACGCTGATCTATCCCAGCTGAGCACCTGGCTCTTGAGCCCTCTTCAGATCTTCTACTGCAGAGAAAATAACAGCCAGACAGAACTGGACATCACACTGGTCAAACCCAAACAGCAATTACAGTCTGTAAACTGCACACAACATGCTGTAAACTACACGAGCCAACACGAATACTTACACTTTCCCTGTGAGGACAATGAAACATGGGCTTGTAAACCTCGAAACGCGTGGTCTGAGCTCAGCTGTAGCAGTGCAGGGTCCCAGGGGCACCAGCCAATACACCCAAGTCCTATTTGCCTCTTCAGCTTGGGAAACAGAAGCTGTGGCACTGTCCAGAGGGTGAGAGGAGCCAGGTCAGTCAGAGATCACCAAAGATGTGAGGTGGGTGTATGAAACAAAAGGTGCCACACAGCCAAGATTTCCAAACCCTGGCACACAGGGAACTGGCTGATGGCACACTCTCTGAGTTGTTCTTATGCCCAGCTGTCAAATTACATTACAAAGAACTAAAGCACATTAAACATCTCCTAATATGAAGTTGCCTTGAAACAATGGCTGGAGTTGCCCCAGAGATGCTGAATGAATATGGGAATTGTTCCATGTGATCCTGATGTATCCACAAAACAATTTCCCTACTAAACTGCTCGAGCCAGCTGTGCAAAAGGCAAACTAGGCAGATGCTTAGGCCAGTAAAACTACTTTTGAGAAGTGGAATGGGCACTGCCTTGTCCCCCAGAGCTGGGTGGGTAGGAGTAGCTGAGGGATAGAGGATCCATGGCTGTAAGAAGACAATCCACTGAAGCAGATGAATTACTGCCTCTGTTGCACCAGCAGCAGCAGCCTCAGGGCCTTTCTCCTCCCTTCATATTCCTCCCTTCATCCCAGATCAGCTTTCTCCATACTTTTTTCCAGCAGCCCAGTGTCTATCTTTGACTTATGGAAAAAAAAAATCAGTTTCTATTCACCCTGGAGAATTTTTGGGAGCTTTAAACTAATGCTGAAATTGTGCTCCTCGTATTGAAGGCACTTGCTGCATGAAGAGAGGTAAAGCAAAGATGTGTTTTATATTAAATCTAAAATAATCTAACCTGGCATGCTTCCCTCCAGGTTGTTCTTTTTTTTTTTTCTTGGGAATCAAGGATGTTAAAATCTAACCTTAGGTGCCCATATTTAAAAAGTGCCATCCTTGATGAGGGAAGAAGTGAAATGGAGCTGAGATGGAAGCATTAAAGATTATGAGGCAGCAGGAGCTACACCAGTGGGTCTCTGTAAGCAGCAGAGATCAAAAGAAAGATTTACATGCTCTAAACACACCTATATGTTTGGGGAGAAAAAAAAAAGGCATAAAAAATTTCTACTGTTATATTCTCCTTGTCTAGACATTAAACACAGCAGAGAAGCACGATATGTTCATCTACCTAAACAGTTCCTCATAAAAACAGTTCCAGTCCCTCACTTCTTCTAGCTGAGCATTGTCAGAGAGTGCTTTCCTTCTTCATATGACTTAAAATGTTGATTTTATAGTCTGATTTTTTTCAGGAAGAAGAATGCAAACAAGAAATTTTAGTCAATACAACACATTGTGAAGTATTTTAGAACAACCTGGGGGAGCTGTAAAGTTGCTAAAAAAAAAAAATTAAAAAATTAAAAGGTAAAAGGAAGAAAAGGAAGAAAAGAAAAAATTTGAGTGTTTCACACAATAACCTGACTCATGGAGCTGACACTTAAAGGGGAAAATAAGCATCAAAGGATAACTTATGGTAAAGTACATAAGAACATAGAGGACATAAATCCAGTCCTGAAAGAATACAAACTGAGCACTGATTATAGAACTGGGATATTGAGGTAACAATGATTCGAAATCAGTGTGAAAACAAAGAATAGCTCTTGTTTCTTCCAATCCTTTTGTTCTCCCAAGTAAAGTGATTTCCAGAATAAAAAGACTGACTATGATGGTGTTCCCTCTGTTTTGAAAGTGATTATCCTATAGGGATCAGTATTATGCTTTTCCATATATTTTAAAAACTTTTTCCTTCTGCATATGGGTTTCAAATGAAGCATATTAGAATTGCTAATAACATCCCTTACTTAGCTAAGAATATGCCAGGTCAGCTCAGCAACAGAATGAGTCTAAGAACAGCAGAGCTGGAACAGAAATAGATGCAATTATTCTGTTTTAGTACAAAGTATATTTGCAAGAAATGAATATTCAAAACAAACATGTTGTCAGTAAAGAAAAAAAAGCCCAAACCACCCTTATTAAGTAAAGAAAGGAAATAAAGAGCCAGTAATCTCTGTAAAACAACAAATTTCATTTCTGACATGAAGGAACCGGGTGAGGAAATGGAAATATCTACCTTTGACAACTGAATGGGAAATGTGACAACTAGTGAATCCAGTGAATGACGTGAGCTGTGTTTCATGGCAGCTTACACAACCCAAAACCAGTCCAGAATATCAGTAAAACAGTCTGATGACTGTTCAGCGGGGTGTGTGAAATGACTTCAGGGACTTCTGTCTGGAACTTATACCCATGAATTCAGGTTATCAAAAATAAGCTCTCAATAATTTGGTTTAGAGTAAATCTTTTTGGCTCAAAATCATGTGATATAGATTAATTGATGGCATATAGTTTGGTCTACCACATGCAGATGTATAACAGACACACATTGATGACCACTGTGTGAAATTCTCCATCATTTTACATTGTAATCCCACACGTACCTGCTATCTCTCTGAGGGTAGGCATCATACTGCATCTAGCCCAGCACTTACACAGATGGTATCTCTCCTAGCTCATTTTACTAGGTTTTTTTTTCATTAATCAGCAACAGACATAACATTCATCACAAAATTAGATGTACTTGGTTTTTACTGAACAGGGCAATGCTCTACCCTTTACATGGCCTTGGAGCTATAACCATCAGAGATACTAGGTCTAAATCTGTGGGTCTATCTATAGTATTCCTTGTCTGGAGCAAATGTGGCTCATTATGGTCTGTCAATCATGGTGAATTTGAGTAAAGGAATAACATACTCCAACTGTCAAAAAGGGTTTTACCCACCCAGAGATCCTAGTCTTATAGTGGAATTAAAACAAACCCCTACATTGTACACATAATTTTTACTCATACTCTAACAAAAAGGAAATTAATGCAAATTTCATTGTACTGTTGATTTGATGAGCTGTACAGAGCCCCAGAGAATAGTACTTCCTTCCACAAAGAAGAAAGTAAATTTTTAGGTAAATATGCCAGCACTTAGTGTGCAACAAGATGCACACAGCCAAATAGACTTTAAGGGAGAAAGAAGGTGATTTTTGGTCAAGTTTTGCCAGATGGATCTAAGATTAAATTACTTCTGATAGCAGGGCAGCGCATTGTAGTGTCTCTCCTGAAAGGGATGGTTGAAAGCTGATGAACTTACAATTCTCTGAGCATATTTTGAAATTGATATTCTGACTAAGTTTGCCAAATGCAGAGCAAATTCCTTTTTTTTTTAAACACTGGAAAGCATATTTCATTGTTCTCTGATTCAGTGGTGGCATTAGAACTTGTCAGTTAATTATCAAAGAGATTATAGGAGCATCTTTGATTGACTTAACCAACAAAGCTCGCTCAAGTTTAGTTTTACACACCATTTCCATGACAAGGCTGTGAAAAACAAGGTACTTCTGTCATTAAACTGCAGTTTCATTATTCCTTTGTGCCGTCATTTCAGACATACACTAAACATCAAGAGCCAATCTGAAGCATAACTGGGATATCAAACCTAGTGTGGACTTGCTAGAAGTAAAAAATCTGTACCTTAATAACCAAATCTTTCAGTGCTCTTTGTAGCTTAGCTCCTTAGAGGCAACTTAATTGGTATAAGCTTAAATCAGATTGGAAAAATGCCTTTAAGGCCCTGAAAAATTTTGAGGGGTAAGAAGTACTTTTTACTTCTACTATCAGAGAGATGACCAGGTGAGGAGGAGGGTGTGAAGCTGGGGAAGGCATCACGAGGTGCTGTTGCTAACCTCATCCCTCATCTCAGCCTGCAGAATTAAGTCAGGTTAGGGGTTTGGTAGGAGCACTTGAGCACTTGATTTGCCCATGAAGGTGCCTGGGGTCAACCTCAGGGAAATGGGCCCTTGTAGCCCTCCCATACCCTTCCACAGGTGGCCAGAAATTTGAAGTGAAGGACCAGAGATGTCATAAGGCTCTAGAAGGAAGAGACACTTGGCAATAATGAGAAGTGAAAATTGGGCCTAATCACCTCCTTTGTTTTCAGTGGTTCTTTCTGGAGAGGATACACTGCTGAGATTCTGGGCTCTGGTTGTGTTTATAAGTTAGATTTAAGACTTAATTTCAAGTGCCAAGATATGACTTAGTTTGAGGGCAAAGTTTCAGGTTTTAATAATTTGTAGTCTTTAAAATTAAATCCAGGCGCCTCTCTCGGATCTTATTTTATCTGAGTGGGAAGAGGAGCTTGCCTGTAACAGTAAATTGGACTCAACACCTATACAGCACTATTTTATGGTTTACTGTACATTTGTCTTAGGGAAGCCTGCATCTGCATTACATTAAAGCTGAAAGGAAAGACACAAATGAAACTCAAATTCAGACCCAAGCAACAGTCAAGTCAGCTATGGAGCTGCTAAATGCATTTGTATTGATTAAATTTACATTCTGAAAATAATGAAACTACTTCTGCTGCATTTACCTTATCGTGATCCCAAGCAAGGCAGAATTATTATGTAAAAGGAAACAGTAATACAAAATAGTAGGTCCAGGGAGAGATGACCCCCCCTGCCCAAACCACAGCCCAAATGGAGAAAGCCTCTTGCTCTTTTCCTCTCTCTCTCCCCAATGCTACATAATTTACTCCCAGTCCATAAGGTCCTCAGTTCCAGTGATTGGGATGATGGATGGCTCTACTTCAGCTGCAGCAAGAGAAGATACAGCAATGTATCACTCTGCAGGAAAAAAACAATAGAGCGAACAAAGCAGCAGAACAATGTGGTGGGCAGAAAAGCCGGGGGAATTCTCTGCTGGTGGAAAAACAGACAGCCCTGCACTAGAGTGTACTGAACACAGCGTGCTGGGTTTGCAAGCATTGTGGCCATGCTTGTCGAAAGCAAATAAACAGGGGTGACCAACAACTGTGGAAGGGAAAGATCTTTTCTGCTTGGGTTCTGATGCTTTTACATTGAGTAAAGACTATGGCAGATGTGCCATAACCTAATTTATGATACTGTATGCAATTTAAACTGTCTGGAAGTGAGTTGGGTCAGTTCATGGGTAATGTCTGTGAAAGTTAGGTGACTCTAAAGTTTACCTGTGAAAACTGTTATTGTCTAAATCATTCTACAACAATCAAGTAAAACGTTTATGTTTTAATGTAAGTCAGTGTTCAAACTCGAATCCGATAAATCAACAATTGCTCTGCTAAAACTATCATAGTTCCTACCATAAAACTCAGCAGCAACTGCAGTAAAAAAAAGAAGAATACTACTATTAAATATTGCGCTCTTTTCCACAAGAAGCAAAAGCACAAGTGATGGCCTGAGGAAATTCTGAATGCTGAGATGAAACGACTAAAACAAACAAGACACATCCAAACTATATTCATTATTTATGGATGTTTTCAGCACATAATGCAATAATAATGAATTAATTACAGCTTGTAATTTAGATGATTCAGACGGAATATAAGTAGAGAAATATAACCACAAACAAATAAATTTACATAATACACCTCACAAAAGTTCAAGGGCACTTTCTAATGCCTACAGAGAGTAGAAAATATTGAAACTATTTGTTGAATTAAATGCTGCAATAGGACAGGTTTTCCACTTTTTACAAGAAATCAGGTTCATCATCAAGAGAAACTCATATGGAGCTCTAATGATTTGTCATTTAAGCATGTTAATACCACTTACTACTCAAGCTTTCTCTCACTTTCCATTGTAAAACCTACTGAATAATTTTGCTGAACTTTAAACAATGAAATTGAGACTTTTTTCCATTCTAGTTGAATTCTTATAGAAAACATCTCTACCATTTCTACAGCAAGGCCAAGGAAATAAATAGATGGCATTTCATCCACCCGAAAAATTCAGCAAACGTTCTTTGAACAGCAACAATATCTGCAAATTTTAGAGCAGTTTTATGAAATCTGGAAAGGGCTCCACTGATTACTGGATTTCTCTTTTGCTTTTCTTCTGCAGTTCAACAGCAATTTACACAAATAGAAGACTTTTGTAAATGCAAATGTGACTCCAGTTAAATAAAATATCTGGAAAAGTCAAGTCTCACAGAGCAAGAGAGGAAGCTCTCTGAGTACGACACCTGTTCTGAGAATGCATCAACAGCCTTTCTGTAAACCTTTTGTAGAAGAGACAAAGGGAGTTTCATGTTCAAGGTGGAGAGGGCATGCATGCTCTGCCTGCACATGCCTCCCACTCCCTGTGTGCTGTAGGCAAGCAGTTGACCAGGATTAACCAGATATTTCTTCTTGGAGATGGAGCTGATTGACAAAAATCTGGAAAAAGCTTATTGAGGCAGCTCCCAACATCCCTCAGTCGCTGCCCAGGCAAGATACATTCATTATTGTCTCTAAAACACTAAAATATTAGAACAGTGATATGAGACAAAAGTCCATCAGGAGTTAACAATTTTTGTTTTGGAGCAGAGTTTTAATGTGCTGCAGTTAAGGAAAGCCCATGGCCTTGTATTGACAATACAAAATATTAAATTGGCAAGGTAGTGCTGTTAATTCTGTACACTGAATAAAGAAAGGTTCCGATGGACATAGTCTAAGTGCTCATGTAATTACAGGTTAGATTTTTTTTCTTTTTAGTATCCAAATTAGAATATTTGCTGTTGTTGAACTGATCTGAAATAGCCATGCCTCATCCCTCCTGCATCACCTATTTGCCATAATCTATTTGTCATAATCTATTTGCAATGGATTGGATTCCTTATAAAACTACCTATCTTCCAGGTAAGACTGTCCATGTTCTGACTGCCATGTGCAAACCTGGTCAAAGTTCATATTTTAGTATGAGACAAGATATAGGGAAGAGGCAGAATAACTACCATGCTTTCTTTTCTGTGGGAGAGCCAAAATCAACTGTAACTCTACAGTTTAGAAATGAGCTAAATGAAAGAACATGCATAACATAATATAATATAAAATAAATAAATATAATACAATAAAGATTTAATCAACTAGGTATAGAATCATGAATGGCATGGAGAAAGGAAAGATGAAAACATTCACTGTACATCATAGGAGATTGAGAGGGCAGTTAGTGTACTACTCATGCTATAATTAAATGATGGAGCTCATTGCAGTAGCATTTTTTAAATCTGCTTAGTAGATAAACAATAAGAAATGAGAAAAAATGAAAGAAAAGTCCATGAATATCTATGAAAGAGAGTGAGGTAACGGAAACTTCTGGCTCATCAAATCACATACTACAGTCTACTTGCAGAAGAATGACAGATTACAGAATTTTGAGACTATGCTGGAGAAAGTTTGCTCTTTCCCAAAGCCCTCATAATCTGACCCTGTCAGAGGTCAGGCCTCATTTGAAAGTGCCTTTAGTCTGCTCCTAACTGATGTATTTACCATGTCATATTCCTGGAAAAAGGTTTTAAGTTTAATGTGATATCTGCTGAGCAGGCTTCTGAGTGAGACAAAGAATACATTCACTTTAATGCTATAAGAGTATCTCCCTTAACTAACAGGGAAAATACCTGTTACGTTCATGAACACCTCAGGTTGTTTGAGTTGGTTGCTTGGTTGTTTTGTTGTTGTTTTTTTTTTTTTAAATTTCAATATGCAGTGTTTCCATTTCATACACGAAAAACTGTAGATTTTTCTGCACTGCCAAAAAAATCTCACTTTCCTTTTGATATGAAAGGGTTAGCAGCTGTAAGGATGACCATGTGTTGTGGAGCCAAGAGTGGTCAGGTATTTCTCTGATGTGTCCTCAGAGTCAGAAGTCCTGACTCCTGCTCGCTGCTGCCCACCTTGCTGTCAGGCACCTGCCCTATCTGACAGCCGCGTGCAGACACCAAACTGGTAAAGCCCTCGGGAGGAAACTGGTCAGGCCCTCACCCTCGAGGTTTTATTTTAATTCCACCAAACAGTTAATGTGAGATTTTAATTCAAACAGCTCCTCTTCCAAAGAGCTCTGACACTGGGCAGGCACTCTACACGCTCTCGAATCCCACATTAGGCTTAATGCGCTCTGAGAGGTGGCGTGATCTGACGTGACTCCAGAAGAAGAGGGCGGAAGGAAAGAGCTGATCGAAGTCATTAGTGGGATTCTGAATCCAGCAGAAACGAAAGTCTCACACACTCCAACTGCTCTCTGCTGTCACTGTGATTATTAACTTCATGATAACAATAAGGTTGTAAGCAAATTTGTAGCCCAGCTGGGGAAAAGATTGGACTGGAGTGCAATTTTTTTCTCTCTCATTAAACATTTCAAATACAACTGAGAGGAATTTTAATATTTAAAAAGAAAGGTTCAAAAGCTATTTACTTCTGTACAGCTTATTCTAACAACACCTCAGCTTATTTTTCCTCCCATGCATCTCTAATAAGCAAATATATGCTCATAGTTAACTCTAGAAATCTTTGCTATTTAATGAATATGAAAATAATTTAAGTCTCTAAAGCATTCTTCCCTTAAAGCTTCTCTCCTCTACTCCACCCTGGCCTCATTTTTCTTCTCATTCCAACATTGTAAAGATAGGCAGACAAAGTCCTTTACTGATATTCATCACAAAAATACAGGATTTCCCCCTTTTCAAAAGACATGCCACTACTTATTTGACCAAAAAACGTCACCACGTGTCAGGGTATTCAAGTCAACAGAACCCTATTGCAGCTGAAGGTCATGCTGTTGTTTTACTGTCTGTCACTGCTGTTTCAGCTGTGCCACAGAAATCCTCCATTTTTCCAGCATGATCAGGCAGCTTTGTGAGCTGAGAGGGGATAAGACAGTAGGAGGCAACACTTCGAGGAGGGACCTGCTCCCTGCTCTGTGGAAACATACTGGATGAGGGATACCAGTGAGACCAAAAGGCTGATCTAAGCAAGAAAGAAGAGTTCAAGAGACCAGGGGGTGGAGGCTACTTAGAATTAACAGAGCCACTCATTATCTTGAGCCAACATACACAGCGAAGTGGTGAAAAGAAATAAATATGTAACAACACCAAAATTATTAGCTTAAATATATTGCTAGGTTTTGACTGAATGGCTTTTTTTTTTCAATAATTTTTTTATTTATTAAGGATAGAAGTACTTCCAATAAAACCTCACAGCACTTCTTAAACATAAGAATATTTTCTTTTGCTTCTTTCAACACAATAACAAGTGAGGGAAGAGAAGAAATACTCCCACTGCCTTCATTAAAGGCAAGATTATATTCAGAATAGTCCCTTAATTATCCTTAGGCTAGCATAGTCAGTATTTAAAAATCCCACTCAATAATTTAGTAGGAAATCTCTTTACAGTTACTAATTAAACACCAATAGCTGCTAGAGCTTACTAGAAGAGTATAACGCCATTTTCAACCATATTTCTTCCTTGAGTATCATACATATTTTCTCCAACATTTGGCTAGGCAGGTGGCCAGCAGGCACTGTCAAGATAATTTATGTCTCTTGTTTATTTGAATAATTAAAGTAACAACAGCACTGGAACCCTGCAAGTTTTGCACAACCCCAGCTTACACAACACTTTCCTATTCCTTCTACTCCCATGCTCTTCTCCCACAGAAGAAATCCCATGCATGAGGAGGCTCCTAATGAATCACTAAGGTCCAAGGAAGTAGATTTTTGTGAAAGGAATGGATTTCTGTACAGTTAACCAGCGAGAGAGAAAAGCTCCCCTAGCAGCTTATGAATCTGCCTCCTGCCCCATTTATCAAACTCCTCACACCCACCTCAGTGTTTCCTCTTCTCCTGGGAGCTCCGTGGGCATCCAGCTTCACCCAGCCCTGCTGCTCCTGTGCTGCAGGCAGCATTTGGTGACCCACTGTAACTGCACACGAGATATGTGTGGACAGCTCCAATGCTCCTACTGCTGAGGGAAGAGCTGAGAACCCAAAAGCTGTAAGCTCGAATTTTTACAAAGAAAAGGAAAGCAAAGCAATAGAAATCAATGGGCCCCGAATCTCACTTCAACACTCACCCTGTTATGGCTTCTCTGAGGCTGCATTTGTCCACACGTGATTGCTTCTGATCCCACCTGGAAGTGAAGGAGCAACTGATTGTGGTTCTGATTGATTCCTGTGACCTGCTAAATTCAGAGCATTCTACCCATTTTGGTCAAAAAACTTGGCTGAGCTAAGAGACATCACTGACCGTAGGACAGCCAGAGTAGCTCACAGCAGGACTAGATTCTTGACCTGTCTCTACCTATTTTTTTTATTGTTACCTTTTTTCTTCTAGAGAACCCATATTTTCCCCACGTTTCAGGACATTTTTTGGGTATTCACTTGGTACATGGATATCTCCCTGCAGTGCTGCTGGCCTTGCAATACAACACAGCTGCACTCGATGGGTGTTTTTTATATCCCTGTTTCACCTTTTCAAAAACTGTCAGATGGTTTTAAAAGATGAGAAAACAAAATGATGCAACTGAGGGCCTTTTTTTTTTTTTTTTTTTAATGTCTGTAAAATAATTAGGAGCCCCAACTCCTGTATGCACCAGCCAGGGGCAAAGTCTGAACCAATATAAATTGCTTTGCAGATAAGCACATTAGCTAAAAGAGGTCTATTTTTCCCTGCTAGGCAGAATTTTTTTTTGCACCAGTATGGGGGAACCTACCCCTTGCCATATTAATCCTGGTATTATTGTTTATGTTCTTTGATGAGTAATGTCCAGGGCTCTGAATTGTGAGGTAGCAGATTCCTTTAGTCAGTAAAAGATTTTAGATTATCGCGTTCACAGAATTCCTTCTGGTACATTTTTTCCTCAATATACGTATCTTGCTGTGAACTAAAAAAGAAATAAACAAGCAATCAATAAGTAGTAGTTAATGTGATACTTCTAATATGACAGCTTGTTCCTTTTCTCTAATAAAAAATAAAGGGCATGCACAGCAGGTTTAGAATTTATGGACTCTTGCCAGTCAATCACTCAGTTTAAAGAGTCAGAATCTTCTGCCTATGTTTTATCTGCAAATTCATCACATGACTGAATATTTTTCTATTTTTAAAAGGTGACATTTTGAAACTATACATATATTTCTTCGGAGAAGTCCAGAGCAAAATCAGATGTCAGACACACATAAATGAGAATGCTAAAATATGGTAAGCATATCTGACAGTTCAAAATACATAATTTCTTTGCTGTCTGTCTCAGTGAATTTCTGAAAGAGAAAATAATATTACCTGCTTTATTGCAAATTGTGTTATGAGACAATATTTTTGTTCTACAGCCCTGGTAATCTTCTTGTACTTCTACTACTAGGAAAATTGTCTTTAGTCGGAGACATTTCTTGACTTGAATTTGACTTCTTTCAACGTATCGAACCGCCAGCAAGAATCTTTCATTTAAGTAGGCTTCTCTGTTTTCAGGAGAATGTGTGCTGTCACCTTGAAAACCCTGACTCCATCTCTCTAAGTTTACAGCTGAGTATAACGGTCTCGATCTTAAATTGACCTTTGCTTTAAGAATATATATTTATTAAACTTCTTGGCCAGATTTACCTTAGGAAAAAAAACCACAACAACAACAAAAATACTACAACAACAACAACAAACCACCAGAAAACACAAAAAGAAAGCAGGACTGAAAAGCACTCAGTTCAGACAACTGGAAAAGCATTTCTGTAAGTATTTCCATTCTGTAATTATTTCTATTCTATAGCTCCGCTAAACCTATCCTTTTAAAAGTGTTATTCATTATTAACTGTTGCAGCTATTATTGATAAACAATTATAAACCTACTTAATCCCTTACAGAGCTGCTACAATTCAAAGTTGTTTACATACATAGGAATGTATATATTCATATTTATTGATAAATATATATAAATTCCTAAAGAAAAAATGTCTCTAATTTCAGCATAAATACATTTAAAAATGTACAAGAGGAATTTAAATATACCTATGGTTACAAAAAGAACCCCTTAAATTAATATCTATCTAAAGGAAATCTATTATTTTAAAACTGAGATTCTGCCACTGTAACCAATTTGATTTATCTCAAATAACTTTAACAAATTTATCTCAAATGCAAGCAATCTGACAGTCTTGCTAGAAGCAGGCCAAGCGCCCTGTGTCAGTTCAGGACCCTGTTTTGTTATTCCCATTTAGTAAGCAGCAATTACAAGGATTAGAGGCTAAGGCTCAGCTCACTGGAGATGATGATAGGTATTTAGCCATTTCCCTGGCATTGCTTTGGGGCACACAGACAGGTTCCCATGGGCCCTGAGCAATGGAGCCTCTTCCACCAGCAGGGACCAGGGCAGGTCCATTCTGCTGATGCTGCAGCTGCAAATGGCACATACCACAGGTGATGCTCATTACGGAAGCTGTGGGGATATAAAGGAGATCAGGGGTTATTGCTGATGGTGGAGTGCCAAAGGTTAGTGAAAAGCTGGATTGTCTGCTGGACCAGGGTAGATAAGAACACAAAAGGGCACGGGAATAGATTTGAATACAGCCACTTATCAGTGTGCCTTTTAAACTACATTATGCCCTGTATAATGGTGTGCTGTTAGCGCTAAAACTGGGAGTCTCCTTTTATGAGTGTACTAATTTATTAACATCAATTTGTGTCACCGTTTTAGCAGCTCCTCTACTTCCCTGAGCCAAGAAGTAAGGCACCAAGTCAGCTAAATTCAGACTGAATTCTAGTGGCTCTAGTTCTTTTCAAACAAATACTGCTTTCTGCTGATGTAGCTCTCTGTTGGCTGCTGTATTGTTTTCTCCACAATAAAAACAAAGAAGCACATATAAAACAAAGATGTTTATGATTTGGAATAAATTGTAGCTTTACCATTCTTTATTACTGGAAGCCATCCAATTATTATGCAAAAGAATAGAAAAAGGATCATTTATATACCGTACTGTTAAATTTTATATTGAGTGATATGATAAAATAGCCAACTGGGACAGTGGGTGGGGAATGGGAGGAATGCCAGTTTTTATTTATGTCATGTTTATAGTTAGCTATGTTTATCCTTTTTTGTCAGTTAAAGGAACATTAAATAGAATTATCTTGGATTTATGGTAAGTAATAAAGCAGATTTTTTTTCCATGAATGCTCAATTAGATTAAAGTATACAGTCACAAGAGCAAATATGCACCTATTTATGATTCCTTTCCTGAGGCCATCTTCATGTTCCTCTCCTGAGACTGCAAGAATCTGGAAGACTTTGGAGAAAACAGCGCATGTGTTTACTATAATACATGTGTAAGCATAATGCAAGGCTGGTAGGAATGAAACATGGAGTTCAGGGATCATGAAAGAGAATGGAAAGGAACAACAACAACAACAAAAAGTTAGCACCAGACTTAAAAAAAACCCATCAAATGGGGATTTTTGGCAAGAACTAACACAAATAAATATTACTTCAAAAGAGCACTATCACTGCATGGTATTGCTGTAGGAAAACTCAAAAAGGCTTTGTTTAACCTTTTTGCTGACATGACTCACTTGTGCCTAAAAGAGTGAGAAGCTTGGAAATGATTGGTAGAAGGCACCCAGTGTCTGGTTGTGTATCCCTGGCACAGGCTGACAGTTTGCTCAGAAAGGGATCAGTCATCTAAAGTCAGGGGACAGATTTACTTCTCTTTTCCTGGCAGTAGATATCCTTCAAAACTCTTTTAAAATGGGAAGATATAATTTTGAGCCACAACTGGTATCCTTCTTTCTTACCTTGTGGTGCTCTACTTAAGAGAACGCTTTTGTGAAACACAGGAAAGGAAAACAAAGTCAAGTTTCATGTTTTTCAACAAAGTTAAATTTGCAGTTCAAGTCTGAGGATCTAGTATTTGTTGTTGTGTATGCTCACATACAAGATAAAAGAAAAAAAAGACCACTTGTTTGAATCAATTAATCTCAAAACATTCTGTGAGGCTTATACTCAAATACTGGCTCAGTCTACTGAATGCTGTTTTTTGATTAGCTGATAAAATGTCTAGCCAGTGCTGTCATGAAAAAAAAGCAAAAATCCAATTCATTAAGATCATTTTGTGCTGCCTCACATGCTGCCTTCAACATAATTTTAGAGTGGATTTCTTGCACAAGGACTTTCCCACACGGCAGTTTTCTTAAGTAGGTAGCACAGTGATGCTTCTCAGCTCCATCACGGAGATGCTGCTTAAAAGGAGCTATAGCTGGGAAAATGCCAGACCTCCTGGGACCTGAGCAAGGCAGGTAATTGATGGTGCCATGGCTCAGGACTCTGAAACCTGCTGTTTCTCCTCATTTCTCTTTAATCCACAGCCGAACATCATTCATGCCGTACTAATAGCAAGGATTATATTATCACAAGCTATACTTCCAAACAGACTCTTCCTACTAACAAACAACTGCAGACTTTGACAATTCTGCTTCACTTTTATGCCAAAAAAAAAATTGTAAAGGCACAAACTTCTCTGCTGTTTTATTCCTGAATTTTTCATGCCTCTTTTTTCCTTCCTTTTTACAGGTGGATGCAATCGAGTAGCTGTTGTTCAAAATTTTATCATTCATACCCTAAATAACTGGAACAATAGGACAAGTTTTAAAAATCATCTTCCTTGCTCACTTTGAGGGTAAAAGTCTCTTGAAAAACCCTCTTGCTGCAGATTTTCTTAGTTCCTGTTTATTAGAGTGAAACATGTTCTTTTATTATGGCCTAGGATGGCCATAGCAAAAAATCATTTCAGGTCGGTTTTGTTCACTTAGTACAAAAAGGTAATATTTATTACATACACAAGTGCTACACACTTCTATTATTCATTAGCTGTGGACTACTCAGTGGTGTAACCCTATGTGCTTCTGTTTTTTATCAGTGCAGAAATATCTTTGAAGCTTGTGAGACAAGGGAAACTGTGGTCCTCAAATACTATTCAGAGCCAAGGAGACTAACAGAAGTCTGCATACACAGCAGTCAAGTGCAAAATGCTCAGACACACCCAGCAGCAGAAACTGTCCTGCGTGTTGCACAACAATAACTTGTTCCAATACCTTTTTCATAATCCTCCACTTGTCTTGAGGGGCCCAGAACTGGACACAGCACTCGAGGTGTGGCCTCACCAGTGCCAAGGGTGAATGGAACCATCACTGCCCTGGTCCTGTTGGCTAAAATATTTCTGACACAAGCCAGGATGCCACTGACCTTCTTCGCCTCATGGGTACACACTGGCTCATGTTCTGTCACTGTCAACCAGCACGCCCAGGTCCTTTTCCACTGGGCAGCTTTCCAGACACTCTTCCCCCAGCCTGTAGCACTTCCTGGGATTGTTATGACCCAAGTTCAGGACCAGCACTTGGCTTTGTTGAATGTCATACCACTGACCTTGGCCCATCAATCCAGCCTGTCCAGCTCCCTCTGCAGAGCCTTCCCATCCTCCAGCACATTAACATTCCCGCCCAACTTAATGTGGTCTGCAAGCTTACTGAGTGTACTCTGAATCCCCTCATCCAGATCATTAACAAAGATATTAAACAGGGATGTCCCCAGTACTGAGTCCTGGGGGACTATAGCTTATCATACAAACTGAAAAATTATCATACATACTGAAAAAGAAATACAGAATCCCAGAGAAAATTAAAGCTATGACTAACCAGTATCCCTTTGTATCTGAGATACCTACCTCTGCTCTGTGTGCTTTCTCAGCAAGCAGCACCAGGGCTGTCAACACTGTCAGGTGCTGTAGTTCTGTCTGCCCTTCCTGCCAGGGTGAGGGCTGTGCCATCCAGGGGCAGAGAGATTCCTGCTGAAGCAGCCAGCTTTGTTACAGAGCTCGTGCACGGCACAGCACATGCCTGTTCGAAGCATCTGCAGGGTCCTTTGCTCTTCTCTGCTGCTCCTCAACACCAGCAGTGGTGATGCTGGGGGATGATGCTGAGGGTTACATCAGAATATTTTAAGCATCTGTATCATTTGGCTGAGAGGCAAACACCTCTCCCTAACGACTGTAAATAAAACACTGAGGAAAAATAAATAAAACACTTAGGAAACCTAGTTTCCTGACACTGATGATTCCTGCAAATTGTATAAAGCATATGCCTCAAATAGCTGAATACTCCTGCAAAATGCCCCTCTTCTCCAGAGTGACGCTGTCTGCTGGCTTCCCAGATTTTAGTGTTTTGGCCATTGATAAGAGAATAAGTTAAACAGAGGGAAAAAGGTGGAAAAGTTAGTCGGCAAGGCCAGTCAATACAAAAGTTCTCTCTCCCTGAGCAGTGTTAAGTCTGTCTGTTAGAAACACTTACAGTAATGGTGCTTTTTCCAAAGAACAACAACCTGCACAAAACTTATTTGTAGCTCCGGCAGTTTAACTGGAAATCTAAGCCATCGGCAAATCCTCTTTTAAGTTTTAATTTAATTTAATCTTCTCCTCAGGGCATGGAGTATGCACAGGAAGAAACTCTTATTATATTTTTCATGAGAGAGGAAAAAAAAAAAAGAAAAAAAAATGTTGGTGAGTCTGATGGGGCTGTGGAGCAGCTCCGAGGTGGGGGCCAGGGGGGGAGCTCAGAACTCAAACGCCTTCAGGTGAACCCTTGAGAGAAACTGACTTTTCAGCTGATGGCACCAGAGATTGTGGATGGATGGAGACAGATCATGAAAGCCAGATATCAAAGGAGAGATCAGAAGCAAGCTATTAAAATGTACATTTATATTGCTAAATATTTTTTGGCTTGCTGAATTGAGACAGCTAGCAAACAGCACATCATGAAGAACATTGATTGAAAAGCTCACTGAGTTGGGAAGGAATTTTTCATTTCATAAGTCATTTGCTGTAACCATTCCAAAAAGTCAGCAGATTTTTAAAATTAATGAGAGTCGTTCTGTGATGAAGTCTGGCTTGATGGCCACTTCCTTCCCTGGGTTTTCTCTGGAGAACTGAACCTCATCCTTTTGTGCCATTAGAATTTTTCGGTCAGTAATGCTAATTTGTTTGGCATGTATACAGCATGAGAATGCTCTTATCCTGTTTATAAAATCCCATACAGATACAATGCTTTCCAGAGATTTTTAAGTCCATCTCCAAAGAGCTTTTTCTTGGGAGCTGATGCTGTGTGTTGAATAAACAGTGGAGAGGAAGGATTGTCATTAGAAGAGGTTACAAACAGCAACAACTACATTTTTTTCACTTGTGAAGATCTGGAAGTCTACTATTTTTAAAATTAATACAGTGTTATTTTTTATTGATTTATATCCTAGTAGCTATTTAAGTCTTCAAACAAAGGATGGAAATTCCCTGGCCATATTCCACTTCTGGTGAGGAAAATCAGGCACTGGACAAAAAAAAAATCAACACATCTGTTACCCATAATGGTAATTTTCATTGTTTTCCATTGATCACTCTCCATTACCAATTTTAATGTCACGATAAGATACCACAATATACATATTAGTCAAGCCAAAGCTACTTCAATAAATACCTGCCATGCCTTTGACCTTGTATTGATAGTAAAAAAAATCTGATTTTCTTAGTATACTGCCAAACACTAATTGATTTTAGCAAATTTTAGGAATCTAGACATGCTTTTTCTTGTGCACAATACAAGCATTTGTTTCAAAATGAGAGCTAACAGGACTTAGTCTCAGTAGTAACTTTCTCATTGCAGACAGAAATGTCTCATGAGTATAGGCTTTCCGCTTGTTGGAAGTTTTCCTTATCCAGAAAACACCTCCAGGACATAACATATGAAGGTGTGAAAGTCTAACAAATAATAATTAACACCTAACATTTGCCAGGTTGTTGGAAATCACCTAGTTACTGACATTCTACCGAGATCCAGCAAGGGTTGTAAGAACCAACCTGCCATCTGCGGCCGGAATTGTTGTCCTGTAAGAGCTATTTTCTCTCTGTTGCCTGTAAGAGAAGTCCAGATGACAGCACTGCAGATAATGTAAGTCAGATGGAATAAACACCATCCCTAGTCACTTGTGCATCAGATGCAGTCTCACTTACACACTGCATTGTCAATGAATTTATGCTGTCCACAGCCTCACGAGTGCTGGAGATTTCATTTTCCTCGTGTTTAGCATTACATTAACAATAATAACATATATTATGACATCCTGGTACTGTTGGTCTTGCCTTTTCTTTATTTGACTTAAAAGACCAGGAAAAATACTGTACTGATTCGATCAACTAATTTGCATATGTATTTTGCTTTGCAAATTATCTCACTATTCCAGAGCTTTAACCAGTCTGGACCACAATTCTATAACAGTCACAGCAACTGTTTTGTTTCATCAAATGAATGAGCTTTTTCCAATTTATATTTTTGTGTCTAACTGAAACAAATGTAATTATGAAGAAAATAATTTTCCATGACAATCATTCAGAGTTGTAGTTTAATTTGTAATGGTTTAATATGTTTTAATTTCTAAAATTTATTCTGAGTGAAATTTAAATGTAAACAAAAATAGAAGCTTTTAAGACTATTCAATCCACAAATGTTTCCCTTTTACAAAAATTAAGTCTTTCCAATCCACTTTGTCAACAGTTTCTTTTATATTTACATATTGCAAAATCAGGAATTGGAAATCTAAAAAGTTTTCTTTAGAAAGAAAACTTACCAAGAGGATGTACCCAAGGAGAACTAACCTTGGCCAAAATCAGCAAACCTCTTCTACGTATTTCTATTTACTTCTACTTTATATGGTCTTCTTTTTGAAGAACCTGAAAAGAATAAATGCTGAGAACCAGAAAAACAAAATGATGGAAATCCAAGCAGAGAAAGGTAACAGAAGGAGGGTGGAAGTGTATGGCTGTCAGAAGAAAGCTGGTAAGCACAGAGATACACAGAGAACTTGCAGATTTGGGCCAAACAGGATCTTTAGGGGTAGTGCACAAGTAACGGTTGCGTAAAGCTATTTGCAGGATTCCTGGCAGCTGTGTTTTTCTGGTTTATCTCATCACAGTGTAGGTGCTCTTCTTACCTCAGCTCAGACATCCTCGTTCACACTTTCTCTGTGAGCTGCCTGAGAGCCTGGGCTACTCATTCCTTAGCGGTCAGCAAGATCAAGGCAAAGGTGTAGAGAAGAAGAAAATAAAGATCTGCATGAAGGCAGGAAGAAAGTGCTGCTGCACTCCTTCCTCAAGTCCCTGATGCTCCTCTTTGGGTGCTGGACACAGACCCTGATACCTCCATTCCCCTCTACTTCCTCACAGACCTCTCTGCGACACCACAGTGCCTGTGCCTCACGCTCGCTTTCAGATATTGCACCTTCCACTACGATTTTAACAGTTTTGATTCTTATACTGCCAGCTCCAAGGGGGGACATTCCCCCCTCTCCGATGCTCCTGCAACTTCTGACTGCACAAATCTCACTGCAAAATGGTTTGGATGGGAACACAGAAAATTTCTCTAGGATTGCAAACGTGTGACCTGTTCCGACCAGGATCCAGTTCCTCCTCATTTCAAGGGCTACCCACATGGGGGACTCCAAGTGCGTGTGACCTTTCCCTGCTGCCTCTGCATCGAGTTCTTTGTGTGGGAACATTATCTTTTTATGCAGTGGGGACACACTCCTAATGAACATCACCTCATGCTGAAACCTGCAGCATCAAGGCACATCCACGACAGTTCTGTGGCCCTTCCGGATTCTTCTCTTCTCCTCACGACCCTGTGTCTGTCTCTCCTTCCAGACCAGGTCTCATCAGTGTCCCCCTGAGTGCAGGTCTCTGCCAGACACCCTCCTCCTAGACCCCCTTTCTCCCCTCTCCAGCCTGCTTTTTATATGGAAAGCAGCTTCCCACACATTGCTCCCGAAGTTGCTGCTCTCATTCTTCTCCCTACCCGGCTGTGTCCACCCTGTCTCTCAGACAGGGTCTAATCCCCTACTCTTTGTCTGCACATAGACTTTAAACTCTACATTTATGATGCTGCTGCTGTCACTTATTTGCTCAGCTCTATGTGTCGTTTCTTTATAAAGGACCAAAATCACTGCTTTGCCTTCAGAACTATTAGTCTATTCAGGTACCAATTCAGATGCTATTTAAATGACAATTGGGTTCACAGAATATGGCTTCCAAGTATTTTAATTTGATTAGGAATCAATCCTTCTTAATTAATTTTACAAATAATTCCCATTTTCCAGCTGGAAGTAGAGATAAGCTTGTGTGTATATATATAGTTTGCTTTGAGATTGAGGGGGGAAAAAAAAATCTGTTCCATAATAGTGTATCTGATAAATTGGACAAAAGAGAGATGACAACTCTTAAAGAATTCAAAAGCAGACCTCATTTTAGTAATAATCCCCCCTAAAAAAACCTCACTAATCACATTAACAGAAAATAATCTGTAAAGAGTAAAGCAAATTAGGTGCACCTCAGAGCATGGGAGAAGTTTTATAATTTGGGGAATAGATAAGTGATTATCCCCGTGAGATGACAGGGTTAAAAAAAAAAAACAAACCAGAAACATCTAAATTCACAGCAGGTGTCAAAACCCAAAGATGATCCTTTTTACTATTTTACAATAAAGATATGAACATGGTTAGTTTAAAGGTATTGGTGAGATAGTCCATAGTATGGTAAAATTAGGAAATTTAAATCAATTTTATTTTAAAATCTTTATCTCTATACTACTTAAAAGACAGTCATTTGAAAAATTACAAGAAACATTAAAGCATTATAGTGAATGTTCAAGTTTTTCGCCCGCACACTCCCAAATGTGATATTAAATAACTCTGGAGGAGCTATATAAGGAATAACAGATATAAATGTATTAAATTTTAACCATCGACAAAAACTAAGCCAACCATTGCTGTTTTTCCAGGTTTATAGTGGATAGAGAGGGAGCAGCTACAGTGCCACACAGAGAACAGCTGTGGTGCCAGTAGCAAAAGAAAGAACGGGACAGGGAGTGGCTGCAACCAAATGTATCATAGAAAAATTATATCTCTGAGGGTCTGTTACTGACTGAAAATGATTCTTTAAAGGAATCATAAGCTATCTTAAATGCATATAAGACTTGTGGTTCTGTTTTGCTCACTCTGAAAGAGAGAAAATCTTGTTAGATGTGTGTAGACACATGGAGAGAAATGAAGGCAAATTCTGCTCATTTCTTGCTTTCAAATTTTTAAATCGGTTGAAATTTCTTCTGGAATTACAGGCAAAATGTTCCTATGCATCATGCACAATAACCTGTTATAACTTGGAACAGAGATGATGTCCAATGCTCACCTGGCTCTAAGGTGGAGATTTTTTTCCCATGGCTGACAAAGCACACGGGTAAACCATCTCCACACAAAATTACTTTGCTGCTGCAACACTCTGCTCAAATGCATCATAAACATAGCTCCAAAAGGAGACACCCACTGTGATCATGACCTTCTGACTCCAGAGATAATAATAAGAAATGGCACATGCTTCTTGTCTGTTTCCACACCTTCTGTCCTTTACAAGTCACTTCTCTGGCTGCCCAAGGGTTGTCAGAATAGCCCAGTGCAGTCCCAGTGCTTCACTGGTTCACACAGAGAGAGAATTAAATAAGTCACGTTGTGGAGAAGAGAGAAGCAAGATGCCACATCCTGTATTTGCTCTGTGAGTTGAGCAAGCAAGCACAGAGAACCCAGCCACAAAGCTGCTCTGAACTCTGGATCCCTTCCACAATTACTATTATACCAAAAGCAAGCACAGAGAACCCTGCTCTAAACTCTGGATTCCTTCCATACTTACTGTTACACTAAGTCAGACTTCCGAGATGTTTGCTTTTCCTTTACTTCTGCTGGGATTAGACATCGACTTAAAGTAATTTTTTTGCTAGGATTTAAATTAAATGCAACTATTTAAAATTCAGTGTCAAATGGGGCAGCTAAAATAAGAAAAATCAGAATAAATAAAAGTTAACATTTGTACTGCCAGTGCAAATACACATTTAACAGTTGAACCATACAGCCTATTCAGCAAAACACTCGCTTCCTAAACCTCATTGAAATGAACAGGACTTAAATATATATGCCTAAAGTTATTGATTTGTTGGCTAATATTTACCTACTTTGAGGTAAGTATTGAGTTTTGCCCAGTAACTCAGCGTACAACATACACACGACACACAGTGAATCTTGAGTTCTCTAATAATTAAGCACCTAGTCCAAGTTAGTTCATTTAACTCAAAAGTGCACGAACTTTCCAGGTTCATACACTAGGCATTTCCAGAAGCAGTCAAAATAAGGTTCAGGTGAACAACAATACCCCTCTGCATACATAGTTTTGACTGGAAGTGCACTCTGGAGAGGCAAACCACAAGGAAGTCCTCACAGCCCAGCACACCCTAGAACACCTGCTCCTCAGATTATAGAATCATGAAATGGTTTGGTGAGAAGGAACCTTAAACATCATCTAGTTTTGACCCCTAAATTAGATTCAGTTGTACCTACTGTACAAACATACTTCTGTCTGTCTCCGTCTGTGACAGATGACAACTTCAATCCCAGTGGTTGTGTACGATGCATCTCCTTCGTTGTGTGGAAGAATAGATTTGCAGTGCTGATTTAAGGGGAAAAAAAAAAATTTGGAAATCTTAAACAGTCTAGAAAATTTCCATACTTTTAAATTGAAAACTACACCATGTTGAATTACAACGTCCCTCTATTATTCCTGTTTAGTCGAAGGAGCCAAATTTGAACTGTGTGGGGTTTTTTTCTAAGCAAGTCCTGACACTGGGCAAAAATTGAAGTTAAGACATGTAACCATACACATATATCTATATATTCCACTTTTTATATTTAATATATAAAGACATAATCAGACAGATTTACATTTTTTCTTATTTTGCTATATGGTAGATGTGTTTGGTTACATATTTTGCACTATTCAGTAAGGCAACAAAAGCAAAAAATTAGTTAAGTCAGTCACTGAATGAAAGTGTGAGCATATAATTTCATTATTTTTTTTTCTCCAGCTGGTTTCAGCACACTGAGACAGTTTCATGTGTTCTTTGAACTCCTAAAATGGCTTCAATATAACCTGACATAGACAATTTCCCTCTAATAATAAAGGAAATCAAAATACATAATGCAGAATCATTCAGAGCTGCTGGGATTTTAAAATCCCATGCCCTTTAAGAAACTTTCAAAATAAATGAAATGTTTTATTAATTGTAACAGCTTAATGTACAGAACTAATAGAGGTGTAGTCCATTCATCATAAAAATCTTTGTCTTCTCCCATAATGCATTAATTTCTTTATACAGACAGATTGCATGGCTATGTTTTTGTGACACTTTTTTCCCACTCAGATCAATTGTAAGACCTCTGAACTAAAGAAAATCATCTTTCTAAATGGAATACTAATTTTAGCTAAGCTGCTTTTGAAGACTATGCTCTTTTAAAAAAAAGCCAAAGCTCCATACAAAAGGTAGGGAGAAGAGGGAGAGTGTAGCTGATGAAATGCAAATGAGGCTTTTCTCAGACAGCTGGCTGCTTTGGGATGACATGTGTGATGAATGGCTCTTAAAACATGAGCAGGCATCAAGCTCCAGTTCAGTGTCAGACTGGCAGAAACAGCAGCATTACTGGATGCTTCCTTTAATTAATGCAACACTTCTGCATTAGTCCGGACACTGCCGATAAATGGGAAAGAACTGATATCGGTGGTAATATCAGAAATCTTTCAACCTTGAAGCTGGGATGCATTAGCCAAAAGCTGCGGTATCGTAAAAGGTTTAATTGTATTTGTAATGTACCAGTGCACCATGACAAAAATGGGAGATAGTGTAGGCAGGACAGAGTAAGCCAGTGATAAATGAGTGTGAGTGAGCGATTATAAAGCAAGGAGGAGTGTGAAAACAGACAATAGACAGCGGAGGGGAAGGGGGCAGGAATGGGGGGTTATGATAGCAACAGCTACTCTAATGTGAAAAGCAGGTAACGAGAGAAACCAGGTTATAGTTTTGAGCAGGGCTACAAGCACAAAGCAGTTTAACATAAATCTTCCCTACTAAATAGGTTTCATTGACAAAAGTGAGATTTACCACTGCACCTACTTCTAGCAGGACTTCATGGGGAAGGCTTCATGAGCCAGTTATCTACTACAAAGCATTACAACTCACTAAATCAAACACACAGCAGAGGGTTTTCTATTAATTGCATACCAATATAATAGGATACACACACTGTTCATCCATTGTGCTTAAAATTATGCTTTCTGCCACAACATACCATAAAACTCCCATGCAATTTTTATGCTGTCACATAGTCAGCAAGTATATGTAGTAATAGCAGTAGCAGCTTTCTTGAGATTATTTGAAAATAAAGACTAATCTTCCATTCAAAGTATAAGAGCCTTTCAGACGGAGAGGCTACAAAGAATTCATGTGCAAGGTGTTCCTGTTTTGTGTTTGCCATCAGTTGCAAACATTTCCTAGCATGTAGGGCTAAGGAACATAATTAAGATTAACAACAAGTCCTGGTGAGGTTCTTGAAAATGGCCTATGCTTAGTGTTTCTGAGAAAGGTGAAGTATTCCCGTAATGTGCTCAGAGTGATTTGCTGTTTCTTAATGACACCTTTATTCATGTGGTGGCCTTTTGAAACCATTCCAGTTGTTCTCTCCCTTGTCCGTGCACCCAACAGGTATTTACTGTGTGCACCAAGTATTGGCTGCGTAGTTTCAAAACTGCCTTTTTTTTTTTTTAATCTCATTTTAATTCAACTTTGTTCTATGAAGATACAAAGAAAAAAAATCTGTTGCTTTATAAAATGAATGCAAAGATGAATTACTGTCAATATTTATTTTCAGACATGCGGAGAAAGCAAAGAAAGAGAGAGAGCCATCAGAGAAAGAAACATATTTAGGCATCAAAACCAGATGCTGAAAATGTATAATATGACAAACAGAAGACTTCTTTTACCACAGTATAGGAAAATAAAGTTATTTTTTAGTATATTTAGACAGCTTATCAGTTAGGAAAGTAATATATATATATATATATTTATCTATCTATTTCCCTGAACTGAGGCTGGAGACATTAAAACATCCCTTTATACTATTTTTTCCCCAGTACAACACATTTTCTTAAACATAAAGGACTGTAGGAAAAGATCAAAATATAGATGTTTAAGTAATTCTTTTTAGTACATTTATAAATATTTTTCCTTATTAAAACATTTATGTATTAAGATTATTGTGCACAAGTACGTTTTGATACTGATAGAAATGTCTGAATGGAAGGTAAGCTGGCCAGTGTTTGGCATGAAAGTTTTGCCCAGGGAGAAGGGGATTAGCAGGTTAGTGGTTTTGTTTCTTGTTTGATACACTGTTTTTGTAAATTTTTTAAGTTAGGTTTTACATTCTGTGTCTTGGGTAAAAAACACAGCTACCATGGTTCCAAAATAATTGTAGCTCCAGAAAGTTAATTGGAAACCAGCTTGATCAGCAGAGGAGTTGAACAGGGACTTAAAGAGGTTGGGATCAATTTTTTGTTGTTGTTAAGAAATCCCCAAACAAGTTTAAAAAAACAAGAAGACAAAAAACAAACAACATGTCAAAAAATCCCCACATTCACAGACCTCATAAATCACCAAACTTTACAGAAATGCTCCTTACTAGCTATATTTTCAGACTAATAACTTGGCATAGAAACAACAACAGTGGGGTTAATGTTTACCCTGTGCCTGTTTATTTCCAAGGCCTTGTAGGAATCCCAACAATTTATAATCCTTGATGCAAAGTGCCCTGTCATATCAGGAACTTTCCCAGTGATGTAGGCAAGGCATCAGTCTACCCGGGTTAACAATTTTGCAGTAGAAAACTCCATTATATTGCATTGAATGAATTCCATTAGCTTCTGGAATTTTTTACATAGTCATGAAACAGGGGAAGTGTAAATGCAGTCATGACTTAGCTTTGCTCAAAGTTGGCAGTCAGTACTTACTGTAAGGTATCTCTGTTCAGACGGTCCATTTTCATTCTTAATTCCCCAAGTTCCTGAAACATAATTTAGCTCCTATATTATTTACAAAGTGCTTTACCACAGGATAAGAGACTGTGATCCAACCATTCTCTTCAGACCATATACTTCCCCTTTCCCTCCCTCCCTCATCTAATATTTAATGTACAGGACAAAGCATTTATTTATACTAAATGAGAGATGCCATCAGATGTGAAAGCTTCATGCTCAGCCAGGATTGGGTAATGATATGCTTACTCATGCTTACCACATTAGGAAGTTTTAATAGGACTACACGAGGATCAGGTGCTAATCACTGGAACAGCATCAGATCACAGTCCCTAATTTGGCTCACTCCTTCTGCAGAGCAGCTATTCAGTGCTGATGGCTGAATTTTAGCCACCTCTGAAAATTCAGGAGGACAAAATAAGAGGAGGAAGAGAATTTAAAAGGTCCCTCACTGTATGGTTTCATGTCCAGAGGAAGGCCATCAGGTAATTGTGCCTGAACTCAGTGCTGGCTGTGCAGAGAGCTCCTAAGCAGTGCCCCATTGTGCTCCTCTCTCATGGGATTTTACTTGGACAGTGTTTTCCACTAATGGATGCTGGTCATGAACAAACAGCTATAAATCACTTTGGCCAAGTTAACCCGAAGACATGTGCCAAATTCTAGTGTCAAACTGTCTGACACGCATTTCCTAATAAATAGAAATGTTTTTTAACAGAAAACAAACAACCAGCAACATGGGCTAGGATGAAATCATCCAACTGCCAGGACAGACCCAGATGGCTCCAGATTTCCTGGTACAGTCCAGAGCTCCAGTGATCTGCCACAGTGAGCCCAGCCCCGAGCAGTTATGGAGGGACACATGCCCTTGCTGTTCTGCTAAAAAAAAAGCATAGAAGTGAGATCAAGTACAAAAACTTTGATGAAAGAGAAATATCCTAAAGATGAAGTGTTTATAGCAAACATTTTGATATAACAATTCCATGCAGAAACAAGACATATATATATATATATATAATACATGGCTTATGTAATAAATTTTTTTAAGACTGTGCCATCATTATTGACCAATCCCCTAGTTCCCTGAGATCTAATGGTAGGATGTAAAAATGATCTTTATAACCCAGTTATATGACCTATAATATTCAATACTGAGAAGATGCCAGGAGTCCAGCTTAAGTAAGTTTCAAAGAACATATAATCTGATAAGTGCGGGCTGAAATCAGTTTGAGGGCAGAAGTTTTGAAGAAAGGTTTCCAAGATTATTTTAATGGCAGATGTTTGACTACAGACTTTCCTGTGTATTTAAAAATTAAAGGCCAGGCACCTAATCAAGCTGCTGGCCCTTTTTTCACTGTACCAATGTCTAAAACAAGCTAAAAGGTAAAAGGAATCTGGCACTTTATTAGTTCACAACAGTGTTAGATTTTTATATATTTTGTGCTTCAGACACAACAGATATTGGAATCGTTACAAAATGAGGCCTGTATTTGGGTGGATGGTGACATTTAGAACAAGCCACATTTCAGTTGGAGCTTCTTCATGAACATTTTGCATGGAAAGCTCTCATGAAAGCTAGAAAGCTTTGCAACAAAAAGGAGGCAGAGAGAAGTATAACTGAATACCTGAAACTCCTTTAAACAGGAATATAGTAATTGATAATTCCTTTGGAGCAGATGGTCTTCTAGCTGATTTAAGAGATATGAGGTCCCTGGGAGCAATTGCTCCTGGAACATCAACAACTAATTCCCATTCTTCACATGTTCCAAATCCTTCATTCTCTGGAATGCTGCTAATTGTTTTACTTTGGCTCTGTTCTCAAGAGAAACCTAAATAATTTCATTTCACTAAGAAGTTTATTCATAATCACCGGAACAACTGAATTGAAATATTTAAAACCAAATTTTCTATATTCTGCTTATGGACCATTTTGCATGCTTGGGTAATCACATTGAAATTATTTTGAAGGAAATCAGAGAAATATGCCACGGTTGAACCACTTGTGTAATGCACAGATGATTTCTCGCTACCCCGTCTTCCCCAGAAGAAATTAGTCAGAGCAGATATGAGTGCTGCAAAAAGGTGATGTGAGTTGGAGTACAGAAATGGAAATCAAAAAACCTGGTAGCTGGCCTATGGCTAGTTATTTCACTTCTTTATAGACATTTTTATTTAGACCAATGCCTCTTTTTGGACAATGACTACCCTGTGCTGTGTGTTCATACAGTTCTTTCCACAGTTCTGTCCTTAAATCAGATGCTACGTAAATACAAAAAAAAAAAAAATCATGAAACACAATATGAATAATAATATTATCACAATTTATCACTTCTTTCTCTTTCTGCATGGCCTGAAAATGTTCTGGGCCTAAAATCCATCCACAAATTTGCAATAGGCCAGCACGAAAAAATCAGATGTTTTTACCACACAGACAGGATAATCAAACTCAAACAGATATGGAAATCAATATTCAACTAGACATTTCTTTTGTTAACCTAATCCCTCCTTAGCAAAGAAGAGGCATGAACTAACAGGCAACAAAACTGAAATGGGTAGTTTTCTTAGTTTAGTCAACAAAGGGCTTTTTGCCTCCTAAGAGAATTCTTATTACCAAGATTACTGCTGTTGTTGTTATTTTTCTTTAACAAGACTCTTTTGATAAAACATTACCTGACAGACAGGGCTTGCAAAATATAATAAATTTATAAGTCATCTTTATTATGATAGTTTCACACCTTGCTTGGCATAAGAAACCACTGTGCTCTCATAATACTACTCCAACCATTTTAAGCCTAATCCATCTGCATTGTACATCATTGCATTATATGCATCATTACACTGTAACTGTAAAAAGGAAAATTAAGGTGTGATAAGACCTAAACACCTTCATAACAATTTCAAGTCTGTAAGATATAATTGTCAATTACAACACACATTCTCTTCAAATAATAGCCCATTAGAAAAAAAAAAAAAAAAAAAAAAAACAACCAACAAACACTTATTGTACCTGCTTTCCAGTTTTTCTTTTGTTTTTGCCTCAGGTTTTAACTAAGTCCCTATCCTAGTTACAGTTAATTGGAAATAAGTGGGGAAAAAAAAATCAGCATTTTTCTGCATCTTTTTCTCCCAGGATTTTTACCATCCCAAAATTTCAAGGTCAAAGAAATACAAAAACTCAGAGGAGGAAATCAGTTACTCAGTTGAGATGATCTGCAATGCACAGTGACTAATCTAAAGAACAGAATGTTTAAAATTTGGTCAACTTTTAGCAAATGTCTTATTCATTGCAAGACTGAATTACATTCTTTTTCATCAATTAGGAGAGAAGTACTATTCCAAAGAGAAATTTCCTTTAATTCCAAAGAAACAGTAGTTTGGAAAAAGCTGGGCCTCTGATTATTTTCTGTGGTATGATAACTGACAGCTGGCTTAGACTGAGAAAATCCTGGTCAAGAAGTTCAGTCTTCAAGTAACCTTCAAAAGCTCCAAAACATCCAGCAGCCTTCAGCTGTTCTTCTATTTCCCTTTGCTCAGGGGTGAAGCTGTGCTGGTTGAAGAAGATGCACTGCTGGGGTACATCTACCTTAATTAACTACTTAGCTCAGTTATTGTGACCATGTAGCAAGATGGATGAACGTTATACATCACCTCACCACCATCAATTGTTCACCCCATTAGAGCAGAGCAGGAGAATATAGACAAATGATTTATTCATCAGAAAAGAACAGGTTCAGCTGACCTGAAAAATAGTCGCAAAACTGGGTCAAATCCATCAAAAGGTTTCTACTGGATTTCAGTCTCTCTCACTCTCTCTCTCACACACACACACACACACATATATTGCCTGTGAAAACCAGAAGGCCTGGGACTCACCTTTTATTAGTATTGTGGTTGGGACAATCATGGAGGAAATGGGAGGAACCAAAGTTTTTCTTTACTCTTCTCCTTGGACCCTTATCTGCTGATCCTGGCAGGCCCAAGCCACCAGGCTTCATGAGCTTCCACAATGCCCCCAGTTACAGCTGTCCTACATGGTGTGGGGTAATAACAAGTTTGCTGGGGGGCAGAGGAATGAAAATAACTCTGTCAGCATTAAGTGACCCAAGTGGTGGAGTTGCTGAAATGTCAGTGCCCCAAGCCTGGACTCAATTAACTTGGGTCTCCCATTTCTTAACCACCTCAGCTCCAGGCTGACAGAACTTCCTCCAGCTTTGTCACAGCACCTATATCCATCTCTTTACCTCTGCTGGTTGGCATTAGTTAAAGATTCCCCAAATAGGATCGAAATATTTGCTCAGAGTCAACAGAAAGGGCTTGACTGATCCAGAAGATGTTAAGGGAGAAAGATGGAAGAGAAAAAGTTTCCACTGAGAACAAAAATCCAACATTTCTCTCTTGAAAATGTTCACATCTCAGGTCAGCAGGAAAAAACATGTACATCATCAGTTCTTTCCTGTCCCTTCCTGACCTGTTCTAGTGAACAAGAGGGCAGGTGATCCCTTACAAAACATCACTGAGAACACTTCCCATGCACCCTTATTCCCTTGAACGACAGGTAGATTGGATTCTGATTCAAACTAATTTGTTCACTGGTAATGAGCTGTGATATCGTCACCTAAATATAGAAAAAGGTATTCAGTGAAGATTTTAATAAATGCAGGAGTGGAAAAGAATGCCTCTTACCTAGCCATAGTCCTTTTGAAAAGCTAGAAGTCTAATAATGGAAGTTGTTTCTTCTAATGTTTCTAATGAGATGATATTAATAGCTTTCAATCAAATTAATTGCCTGATGCTGAATATCCACTAACTCGGATCGCACACTCAATTTTATTCATTTTTTTTTCAGTAAGACACCTGGTGTATTGACACTTTAAGGACTGTGCTCCTGAAATAAGGCTAGAAAATCCTATTTAGATTGTCATCACTAAAAAGCAGCAAATTCTCAGCTATTTTTCATGGGACAAGAGAGCACTTTAGTTATTTTGACAAAGTATTAAAAATCTACATAATGCTGTCCTATCAGAAGATCATAACAGATTCTGCCAGTAATTTCCCAAAAGTATGGAAATCATTCTCTGTGCTGTAAAAATAACTGCAAATGTTCACTGTCTTCCTTTTCACTGTCCATGAACTATTTTTGCAAAACGTTTGTCAGCTCTACAGTGTCATTTGGAAATAGCCTCAAGTTTGGGCAAGTCTGACAGTGTAGGCTATAAGAGAGAGGAAGTGAGACATGAGAAGAAGTTAAGTTGACGGTGACCCATTGTTGATGATGAAGGATGACAAAAATAAAGTTAAATGAATCGTTATTCATGGCTCATCTTGTCCTTCATCTGTGTCCCAAATCAGAAGTCTGTCCCAAATCCACGTATGACGCTGTTTGCAGTATAAGTGGGATTCACAGAATTATGAACATGGCAAAAATGTTACCAGGTATTTATGTGTTTTTCTTAGTAAGAATGGACACAAGCGTGTAGCCTACTCTTTAGAAACACTTTGTGAACTTTAAATCTTTCAACTGGCACATCATTCTGTCTCTTGAAGTTCTCCAGCTTAATATCCTGACAAAATAACTAATTTCTTTTTCTATCAGAAGTTTCCTCTATAATACTTTCTAACACTTTTTATTTGCACTTTCTCCCTTTCATTTCGATGTTGGTAACTAATTTAAAAAGAATAATAGAAAAAGTTATGTGCTTTTACTCAGAAATTTTAAATCAGGATCAGCAATAGGAAATGTTTTGCCAAAATTTCGCTGATTTATGATATGTTTAAGAGACAACAAAGAGAAAAAAAGAGTACAACTGTAATAGCAATGTTAACTCATATACAGTTACCTCAGACATTTTCAATTTTATCAGCCTGGTTTGCCCCCCTTTGTTATTCACCAATTCCTATTCCTTCTACTCTCCAAATATTTCAGCACATGTCCTTCATGATCCCTGTTTTACAGAAGGAAAATAAATGAACAAACAAAACCCTACCAAGCACCTAGATAGTTTTCTATATAGATTTAAAAACTGAGGAAATTTCTAATTCCCCAATAAAGCTGGGAAAACTCTACTCAGCAAAACTTGGCATTTGTGGTGAATAATGGCTTCTTTGAGCAAAACAGAAAGGTGATAAGAAGAAAAAAAACCAAACCTTAGAGCTTTATATTGTTTCTACTCAAGAGACTCCAGAGAAGTCCAAGAATGTATGAGTATTGAAATAATGGTATTCATTTTTTGCATAAAACCTTCATATTTATAATCTCAAGATACCTTTTTATTCTTCATAATTATTATAACTTTAATTTTGTGAGTCAAATTTGACATAACTGAGCTGGTTTTGAGAGGAGAAATTTCCTCAGCAACTCTTCTTCCCTAATTTTTAGCTCACAGAAAGACTTTTCCCCAGTTGAAGAGACTTTATACTGGAACAAAACCAAGCTTTGCACAGTCTTCAAGGCCTTTACACCATCACCTCAACTGTGGCAACTGCATTCTATTCTTACACTCCCTGTGTATCAACAGACCCTGTTGTATAATATTGCACAAATTTGCATTTCCATATATATAGGCCCCGATTCTGCACTCGGATCCATTTGGACAAAAGCCCTTTGTCTGTGGAGAATACTCATGATTTCGAAGTATGGCCATCTGTTCTGAGATTTTAAAACTGAGGCTGCATGACAATAACTGTTCTTCCTCACAATAGAAATTACACGCAAAGCTTATTGAGCATTGTAAGTTGCTACTGTGGAAGTTGTGGCTGAGTTTTGTGTCTTTATTTTGTAAGAACAAGTGTGGGGTAAGAGACTTGTTACTCTGTCAGTGTTAAGAACCAATGTTGCAGGTAGCTGAAGAGGGAAAATGCTCCATACCAAGAAACAGCTCATGAAACCTGGTTGTGTAGTAGTTGCCAATCCAGCAGAAGCAGACATAGATGTCAAAAGGTTTACTTTTATTTCTTGTCTAAACAGTTATCATTATTCCCTTCCTCTCTTCCATATACATACCCATATGCCTTGTTTCTGGGTTAGGTTTTTTTTGGACAGCTGCACGGTGAATTAACACAGACCTAGTGTATGAAAGTCATGCCACTCTAGTGTTGCATAATCTCCTTCTCCCAGGTGGTATTAATAATCATTAGTCAGTTGTATTGAATAACAAAAGAAAATCCATAAAGGATTAATCACATAAATTAAGTTTGGGCTTGATTTCTGAGTAAATCATAATCTATACTGAAAATGCTTCATCCAGAGATAATTGGCTTTTTTTTTTTTTTTTTTTTAATTAAGTGTGGAACTTAATGGCCATGAACAATAAGAATATTCTCTAGCTTCGTCACCAAATGGTTATTTTCTGGTCAAGATGAAGTCCTTTATCAGTCAAGCTCTCTGAAGTTCCAGTTTGCATCTGTCTGCTCACTGTGCATTGAACTACAAGGAAAAAGGAAGCTTGCACATGCAAATGTATTGGTCATTACCCTCTCAAGAGTACTTTGACTTTATTTTGTAGCTGTGTTAAATAAGCAAGGGCTGCAAGAGGAACATAACTTATTGCTCAACAGAAAAATATGCCCAATTTTGCATCCACAAGCACCTCTTTTTTCATAGCCAAACAAAATAAGGATATAGCTCATCATTTGTAGAAGATACTATTATTGCCAGAGATTCAGACTTAGTGTAAGCAAAAGAGTGAGTTTTTCTCCACATTACTTTCAACTGAGTGAGCAGGGGAGTCCCTTGGTTCAGCACATGTAGAGAGAAATTATTTTGAAGCATAGCATGGGACTTTTCACAAATAATCTAAGTCTCAGAGGCAAAGGTAGGAAGAACTATTCTGTTTCATTTTTAAGTGCTACCATTTAGCAGAAAAGCGCTTAACAAATTATTACTAAAATAATGGCATAATTCATGAACTATTTTTTCAAATTTCAAAACTGATGTTCAAAAAACAGGTTCTGATTCACAAGGGTGCATCAGTAAATTCAATTTTTATCACCTGATTTAGTCCATTCTGACCAACAAAGCACTGTAGCATAAGGCTGATTTTAGGGCTTTGCACAACTCAACTAAAATCAACAGAACGTATCTCATCCATAAAGATATTAGTGAGGGAAGATGGACTTGAGCATGCACTTGAATGGCCTCACTGAATCAGGGTGTAGACAATTTGATCTGCACAGGCAGGGCTCAGTGGCATGAAATCTCGCTGATATCTATGAGGTTATCTATGAAGAGACTTCCATTTAGTAGGTGGACAAAAATGTGCCATTTTATGCACTTTTTAGATAACAGAGAGAAAAAAAAACAAACAAAAAAGCATTACAGACGTAAAACCTGGATGCTTTATGCAGCTACATAAGTATTTTTAAATACTGCATAGGAATACAAGCAGTGTTATATCCAGTGGCAGAAATGTGTCTATTGAGGCCATCCACCAATAGAACTTAAGGAAAGTGAGATGATGAATTGCAAGCAGCTGCATCTTTACTGCACAGTCAGGATTTTATAATAAGCCTGTAGATTTCTATGCATAATTTTCTTACTCAGCCAAAAGAGAAGGTCTTTCTTGGGAAAACTTCAAGAATATGTACAAAAGACTAGGCCCCATGGGGAATTAAAGGAGATTTGGGCATCTAAAGTATCAATTAGATGCCTGATTTATACCCTCAAAAACTACACCTAGCCCTAACAATGCACAACCACACAACCCAAACTTTCCAGCAGAATAATCCCCCACGTCCCTTAATATGGGACAGCAGTTTCCCACCTTGACCATTTGCCCTGATGGTCAGGACATGTACAGGTACTTAAACATAAATTCTGTAAACATAAAATCTGACAGATGTCAGAGCAGCTCCAACACAAGGTAATGAGAGTGTGAAACCTCAGTCTAGGCTGTCCAGCCCACAGAGTGCTAATTAGGGTACTCTCCTGGGAGGTTTGGGTTCAAATCCTCTCAGATTAAGGATGCTGCAGAGCATCCTGAGTGTCCTTTTAAGCCAGAGACCATACAAATAGAGCACCCATTCCAGTGTTTCACAATATAGTCCTAATTCTTCACTGGTTTTAAAAAGGAGAGACTTTCACCCAGGCTCTGAGGATATTTCAGAGTATTTGGGGAAGAAAAGGCTGTGCATTAATTACGTCCTATCCAAGAGTAGTATTTCCTATTAATTTCTGTAAGCGACTCATTCACTGTCCTGCATTTTTACAGCACCCAAAACTCCCCATGAAGAATATATGGAGCCTATGGCCTGCTTTGATATTCTGAAGACTCGCCCATATTTAATTATGATAACACTCAAATTCTCTTTCAGTAGCTGAATTTTCCCCCAATATGTCTAAATTGTTCATTTGGCCATATTTCAGGCAAACTCAATATGTCCAGAGGGTCATCAAAGTACCACAGTGTTTCAGACTGTTTAAACATTTTAAAATGTACATTACAAAATAATTGTTCAGGGCCATATTGACTCTAAAATCATTATGTAGAGAGAGAGCTTTTATTTTCTATGTGATATTTATGTGAAAATGTTAAGTGTCAGAGAGAAAATAAAAAGCAGATAGATATGACAAGTCAAACATATTATGGTACTCACTATCCCAGGTGCTCTTTTATCAGGTCTATTTGTGCAGCTCCAAGTAAGCGTTCTCTGTCCACGCTGTTGCTCTGTGATAAAGCCTACACTCCTCATTCCTGGATGAGGATCTGATGGACAGATCCTGGATGCATGCCAGGAAAAAACCTGAAAGTGCCCTTCGTGTCCAGTTTTGTTTCAGAAGGAAACATTTATTTGTTCCAATAGCTAACATTGCCCATTTATCAGAAAGCACAGATCTGACCTGATCTTTCTTGTGGGCATACTACACCACTGAGTATCCTTTCATTACTCAGTTACTAATTCTATCTGTGTTTATTTGCACATGTAACTGTGCAGTCTCACCAAAACAGAGACTAGTTACAGAAAGCTATTTTCTCCTGTAGCTGTAGGGGAAACTTGCTATGCAAGCAGCATCCAGAGCAGTCCATTAGTCATTGAGGTATGCCTGCTACCCAATTAAGAGTACAGTGGGAATAGCTCGTTCCAGGAGATTTCTGTGTTACGATTGCTCTGTGTTGGTGACAAAGTTTTCTTGCCTACTAATCCTAAATGCTGTAAGCCTATTTTTAAAATACTCACTAAGAAATGGTTAAGTGCTTTTAAACTGTGCCTCGCTCAGGTTGTAAAGGTGCTGCCTCTGGTTCTGGAGTCAAACTCTTTGGCTGGTAAAATAAAGATGACATGCAAATATCACAGAGGTAGATAGAAAAACTCATTACAGAGTTAATTGCTAAATAGTCACAGAAACCTAACAGCACTTGAGCTCCTCTTTATAAAAGTGAGTCTGAACAGAAGGTCTGTCATTCCATTTACCACCCCCCATGAAAATACCTTTGGGTGCCAGGAAGAACAGCGCTCTCTTTAGTTACTGCCACAGCCACTTCTCTCCCGTCCAGTGACTGAAATCACAGTGTCTTCTTCCAGAAGGGTGGCCAGCACTGCCACTGGCAGAGCAGCTCCCCACACGTGCCCAGCCTGGAGGGATGCCTCCTCCAGGCAGCCAAGCAGGCCTGCTCCACGGCTGTGATGCTGAAGAAGATGCCCAAAGAAACACACCAGACTATCAAGCAGCAGAGTGTACATGGCTTGCAAATTAGCAACAGGTTTTGCAGGGGAAATATCCTTTCAGCAGATATTGAGGTCTGAATTTAAATCAAGAAATAACTCACTTGTTTAAGCTTTTTTTTTTTTTTTCCTCAGAGCTATTTGTGGATATGAATATCACCAATCCCACATGACTCCTGCCACAGCACTGCATTTTAACCACGTGAACTCAGTCAAACATCATGTACCTGATGTGATAGGCACACCAGTTGCCACCAGCTTCATATTTCAGTGCCCACCTCCATCATACAGTAGCATGAGGAACCTACAGTGCCGCCACTACAGAGGAACGTATGGGGTATGCTGTGGGTTTGGTTTGACTCTGACATAGCCATTCACTGCACTTCCATTAATCAAGCTGCATGAGGGGAAATTCCAGTTTCCAGGAAGTCAACAAAAGTTATATCGGATGCAAAAGACCAGAAGAAATACGTTGCATATTTTCAGACTTTTAAGATGGTTGGATATGATAATTTTTTCCACTTTCCTGTCACTCCTTATCTTTGCAGTCAAACTAAAGAAGAGTATTTTGTTGACAAAGTGGTTTCAAAGACTGTGCTAATAGCCTAAGCTCTTCTCTCCTTTTCTTCCAGGTGGTTGCTTTGGTTTCATGAGGCACAGTGTGCTGCTCTTGTATTTGCCTTGCAGAGCAGCTTCAAATCCTTAATGCTTTCAGTGTGTTAGTCAGTTCTCTCATTGTTTCACTATACACATGGATACATTGCCAGGGAAATGGAAATTTAAACAAGTCACAGGATTTCTGAAAAATAGATGAAATAGAAGTCACTGGCTGAAGTAAATCATACCCTGGCATCTTAATGTCTTGCAGTAATGAGAAAATTCAAAGTTATTTCTAGTGACAATTGATCATACTACTACAGTCTTCATGAGAAACACTAGATAAAATGGCAAAATGTCATGTCCATCTGTTGAGAAAATACCTCCAAGGCAAATATAGCAGAAGACACCCTAAATCAATCGACTGAGGCTTTTAATGAGATAAACTCAAGTCAGATTTGATGCTAAAATTAGACTGTTTATGGTACTTGGACTTCTGAAAACATTTAGCTTAAAACTAAAAACATCCACTCTATATCCCTCCTTCCCTCACAAACAGATTTGTTCTGCTTGGGTTTGCCAACATGAAAGAAAACTGGTATAGAAGGCAGCCACAAACAAAAGAAAAACTTCACACTCCACAGTGTTCTCGCTGCTGAAGACAAAGCAAAGGTGTCACGAATAAAGAAAGGAACCTGCAGCTGAATTATTTTCTGCCTATACTTTTCGTGCAGCATGTACTTTTCATCTGCAAGCTCCACGGTGTCTTTAACAGTGTTGTTAATGAACATCTTTCTTTTTAATAAAATTTTCAGACTCACACTGCTTTTGCCTAAAGCACAGCAACTGAAGAAGAGGAGCAACACAAAAGGAGGTAAAACTGACCCAATCTGCGGTTCCACTGATTCCTATCCATGAAATAAAATGAGCACAGACACATAACGCCTGTTTGACTTCAGACTTTTTCCCTTGCTGAATGAGGTCACTTGTGACAGGACAAAGTGGCATCTGACCCCCCCCCCCCTCAGACTGGAAGGAGTAGAGTTGATCACAGGAACAGGTTAAGTGCACATGGTAAAGGTACACAGATTTTTCAGATCAACACTTCAAGGTCACATCACGTAACTGCATCACATGTGGATAACATTATGTAGTGTTTACATCACTTTAAGGATAGGATAGGACAGGATTAGGATTAGGATTAGGCTAAGGCTAGGCTAGGCTAGGCTAGGTTAGGATACAAAAGTAGGTAGGCAAAAGGCCAGGCAGAGGTACTTTAAAAATCTCTCTCCTTCAGCTAAATCCCACCCTGACTGTTTTGTGGAAATCTATATCTATAAGGATCTGAAGGGAGGGAGTCAAGAGGATGGATCCAGGCTCTGCTTGCAGGTGCTGAGCAATAGAACAACAGGCCATGGGCAGAAACTGATGCACAGAAAGTTCCTCAACATGAGGAAGAATTGCTTTACTATGCAGATGACCATGCACTGGAACAGATTGCCAAAAGAGGGTATGGAGTCTCCCTCACTGGAGATATTCAAGAACCATCTGATCACACTCCTGTGTGCTCTGGGGTGACTCTGCTTGAGCGAGGAAGTTAGACCTGGTGACCCACTGTGGTCCCTTCCAACCTTACCTGCTCTGTGATTCTGTCAGATTGGTGAACATTGTACTTACTGTTGTGGGGCAGGGGAGAAGAAGACACAACCATGTGGGTCAGGCAGTGTGTCAGCAGTAGGTCTCTGGTGGGATAACTGCACCTTGGCTTCATCCACTTCTCTGGCTATTGCAAACAGCCAAATTTAGTTTCTGCTCCTTCTAGCAGCTCTCATTCTTGCATTTCCATTGCAGTGCTACAGCAGGGACAGAGACCAACGAAAGGTTTCATGGGGGATTAAATGCATAGCTGACATTTATTATTGTTATCGTATTTTCCTATGGCAGTCACCAGGCAGGGCCTGGGGCCACTGAGGTATAATCTGAATAGGCATAAAGAAAAAGTTGGCCAGGGAACTTCTGTTGAAAATGCAGTTTTGATGAAGAGTGTTTAATTCTTAAATCTTATTTAGAGGCAGGAGAATTAGGCTTAAATCAGAAAATCTTGAACATGCTCAAGCAAAGTTAGAGAGTTCCCAGTGCAAAACTGAAGTCTTCTCACGTGACGTGAATGTTAGATATGTCAGACAAGACAGCAGGGCAAGAAAGCACACATTTGCAATCAGTTGGAAAAAAAAATATTTTCATGAAAAAGATTAGATAAAGACTAAACCTGAAGACCTGTAATGATTTATTTTATCTGTAGCACTCTTAATGCAAAATCTTAAACCCCTTGATTCAGTAAATTGTATTGAATCATACCAAACTGAAACTTTCAGTGTTTTCCTAATTTTTTTAACACTCACTACATATGTATGTGCATTTCTTCACAATCTATGATCTCGCCTTTGCTGAGATTACAGAAAAATGAGGCTCCAACCCTGTACTTTGTGGCACTTGCTCTGTTAAGTATAAAAATGTCTGTGCCATAAGAAATTTATCATTATTATGACTTCACTAAGAGAAAAAACATTATAATGGGAAAGTATTTCATTTAGAGCTGCCCTGAAACTGTTAAGTTTGCATCAAAGCTGTGCTTTTGGAGCAAAGACAAGCCAAGCTGCTCCTATGGGCCTCAGTGCATCGTAAATGCTTAGCAGGGTCATTTGGTCATGTTGGATGGTGAGGCCATGCTGAAGGCCATCCTATTGTTTTCATCTCCATTCTAGCCAGCATGTCTGCCCTTCTGATTACAGACCTTACAGCTATTATTGCCACAAAAATAGAATATGGTTTTTCAGGCCCTGATCCACTGTAGCAATTTTCCCTCTTGCTGATCTTCCCACTGAAACCATCAGACCTAATCTCATGACTGAAAGTCACACTAAGAAATAGAGGCAACTGAATTCTTTATGTCTGGTATTTTAGAAGGCACTCAGAACTCTGCAAGATGACTGCTAAAATAATGTTCACAAGGATATTGTTGTATGTAGCAGGGATTAACAAAACCAGTGAAGGAAATAAACATAGAGAAGAGATGACAATAGTAAGTGTCTCCTAAGACACAAAAAAGCAGATGACAGTGCCTTGAACTTGCTTGCTAAGCATGTGCTTTCTAAGTGCTGGCTGGCTGCAAATCAAAAAAGAGTAGATGGTAGTTGCCAAGGTTTGTTGTTTTAATGGAAAAACACTGCAAAGAGATTTCAAATGGTGGCTCACTGTATAGTTTCCTTTTGTACAGAGTTGCTTTGTGAACATCTTGCAAAAGATAGCAACACATTTCATCTTTGAGTCAGAACACCGGGAGAAATGCCAGGCTAGCCCAAACTGATTTGGTTACCTACAGAACTTCCAGCAGATGTCTTACCAGTGTAGATGCTGCTAAGGTGCATATAAAGAATGGAACGTGAGTAGAATGCACATTAGTGAACAGTGAAAATGGCCCATTCCATACATATACACATAAAACTACATAAAAAGAACTGTTCAAAGGACACTGCTAGGATTGCTAAATGTAACACTAAACTAACAGCCTTCCTCTTTAAACTGAGTTCAGTGTCCCCTTCCAAACACCTCCAGTGCATCATTTGCTTTGTCTTCCCACTCTCCTTGGCGACTTCCAAAACCTGGAGCTAATTCCAGCCTTCATTACCTAACCCCAGTTTCTGTAAGTCCTTCTTTCTGGTGCTTCTCCCACTCTTTGCCTTCCTCCTCCCACCTCTCTTCCCACTCATGGACATCAGCCCCAGTTTTCCCTTCTTCTGCCCTGGTTTCCCTAAGTGGTTCCTTCTTTTGGAAAATTCAGCACTCTGTATTGCCTTCAGGAATGCATTTAACTTGTTTACCCTGATAGCAGCTGAGGCAGCCAACACTCCCCATCACCCCAGGAAGAGCAAGTGGGTGAGACTGGCCCTTCTGTCCCTGCCAGCCACTGTGGCAGGCAGCACCTAACTAGGTACAGCCTTTATGATGTTGTCTTGAGGGACCTAGGAGATCAGCTGTGTCTAATGTGGGCAGTATTTCCAAAATTTTTAGAAGACATATGCTGAAAAACCTCTCAAGAGAAAATCTGGACATTTTTTGAGCAGGCTGAAGAAAGCAGCGTTGATGACAAAACATCATCCTCACTATCCCATACACAACAGCACTCACTCTGTTGAAGGCAGGGGTGACCAGAGTTTATTTTTTGCAGTGGAAAGCAATCCTTTTTTTTCTGTGCCCTCTTTTCTTGAAATAGCATAACACTTCTGCTGTACTCCCCAACCTTTATCATCACTTGCACTGTACTATGAACTCACAGCATGGATCACTATCACTTCTACTGCAGGACCAAGTGTTTCAGCTGGCAAAGCAGCTGGCACTCTGGCCCACAGGAAAGACACACATGAGCTGCTGAGAATAAATATGAGGACCCAGGGGCATTTATATTCAGCTGTACTTATTACTCACCTCCAGAAGACTGTGGTGCTTCTTTCAATGAAACTCCAGGGAAGGGCCGTGAGGAAGATCAGCATTGGGAAAGATGCTCTCCTTCCCCACTGCCCTAATGATGCCTTTGGTACCTCTCAGGGAGGCTGCTGCAGCTCTCCTGGTGAGGGAGCAGGACTGGCTTTCCAGGTGTCTCCTCAGTTACTTGACATGTTGAAATTTCCCTAAGGAATACAAGAAAAATAAGTTGAAATGAAGTGCTATAAGTGTGTAACAGCATCGAGTTTATCAGGTAAAGACTGGGCATTTTGTATAGCCAAGGGGCTTTCTTCCTCCCAGATTTCAAAGGTCTTCTGTGAACAAAAGCAGCAGCAAAGTGCTGAAAAAAGGTTATATGCATCTAAAATGTAGGCTTAGGGAACTTTGCTATAGGAGTTACTCCTGGCCCCCACTAAGATTCTAAATATACTATTCTTTGTGTGTGAATTTTACATATGCTCTTGTTAAAAAGAAAAGGTCACACTGTAAGTTTGTTGTATTTTTACGTTTCTGGATATAGTGGATTCCAGAGATGTAAATTTTTCTTTCAAAATACAACCCACTATCACAATTTTTTGCCTGAAGAAACAACATCTATGGCTGTTTCCAGCTGATAGTTACAGATCAGTGCTGTTTGAACATCATTTGATCTACTGAGATGGCTCTAAGTGAATGGAGTTGACGGTTTTGTGGAGTTCTAGTTGTCTGCTCCAGTTGAAAGCTAGTTGTCTGCTTCACTGGAGATATAAGCTGAAACAGCTGATCAAGACTGAGATCTTATTTGAATAGTTAAACACTGGCTTCATCTGAGCATTAACTAATTTGCATGGCAAAATTCCAATTTACCACCTATCACTTAAATGACAGCTTGTGAAACAGTAGTTCAGTGTTCTTCACTTGCAGTGTTAGATTTCTATTCAAATCAGGAGAGGAAACATATGTGGAGTGTGTGCGTTGGGGCAGTCATTGTAAAACACACACAGAACGCATACTTAACACCAAAAGCATTAGATATGGAATACAGAATATAAACACGGACATTATTCTGTTCCACTCATAAAAAAACAAAGACCAAAAATAAAACAACAAATCCACAACAAGCAACTGTTTGAATTTAACAGAAATAATAAACAATATGTTAAAACCTTCTCTTAATCCAATCCGTAGGATCAGAGGCATGTGGAAAGTCTAAATTTGTTTCCTTGAGCATTATAGCAGCACTCCACTGACTTGTTCCTTAGAAACTACAAATGTGCCACACACACAAAAAAAAAGGGGAAAAAAAAAGGGAAAAAAATTATCCACCCATTTTCCTGTAATGCAAAAAGACTGGTGCCTGTTCCTTGGTTTGGGGTAGCTAAAGCACCCAGTTATAGAAGAAGCTGTTGGAGGTAATCCAAAATCTGCTGTTGTGCATTGCCACGCCAGTGTCACCCAGGTGTATAGGGCCCAGAAACTGGATGAGATCTCCTATTTGAAAACATTATCTGTTTGGGGAGTATCTGAATCCATTACAAAGCCAGCATGATTTAAGTCTGTAAATCAAAAGCTTAAAATAGGAGCAATTTTGGGAAGCGGGAACAATGGCAACCAAAGCACTGTTGCATTCAGACTATTACTGCAGAGCTGCTGGACGCCCCCTCTGAGGCCCACTCACAGCCAGGAGGGTCAGCATAAGCTTAGAAAAAGATCCATTTTGTACTGGAGGTTTTAAAATTTTTTTAAAAAATATATTTTTTTTTTTTTTTTTTTTGCTGTGGGATAATCTAAATATATTGGTACTCTGTTCCATATCAAGGTTAAACGATATAAGCAAAATTCCCTCAGAAACCAAGACACATTCTCACCGCTGCCCCGAGTGCCTCTGCTGCCTTGCACGTCCCTCGGCTCCCACAGAGCACCTCAGTGTCGGGCTGCAAAGGTGTTCCTGCTACAGCAGGACTCTGGCTGTACTTCAGACATGAACTCAAGAAGAAACCTGCAGAGAATAATTACGTTTCAGCACTGTGGGGACACCATGGGCAGCCAAGCAGAGCGGTCAGCAGGCTCTGCAGAGCAGCGCAGACACAACCGTTCCGCATCGCCTGGCCCCGAGGACAAGGGAATTGCTGGTCCTGGATGCATTTCCCAGTGCTGATGTGCCCAAGTCAGACTCCTAGCACAAGCCTCGGACACTCTTTTACACCAAAGTAGCATATCCCTTCTTTTGTATACAAGGCACAAGCATCAGCCTCCCAAGAGCTTTTTTTTTTTAGGTAGGAATAGATGTAGCTTTTCCCCAAACCAGACCCTAAGCATTAAAGCAATACCTCTCTGGTTGTCTGGTTGCTCTTGTAGGTGGTTCTTCAGCACTAGCAGAAGCTCAGAATCCTGCAGGAGGTAGAAACAAATTTTTTTTTTTTTTTTTTTTGGAAGAGCCAAATAAGTATGAGAACTCTGGATGTGATTTCCACAAAAGAAACCATAGAGCTTTTTTTTTTTTGCCAACACTCCCTGTGTGGCAGCCTCACCAAGTATTGGTGTGCTTGTAGGGGTCCTTCTTCCCCCCAGTACTCGCTCCTGGCCTGAGCACAGTGACCCAGGAGTTCTCGCCCCAGGATTATGGATTAGCCATGCAAGGATAAAACAGCTCCTCCTGCCTTACAGCCCTTAGAGATGATGGAGTGTACTCCTCTTGCTGCTGCTTCTAGTCCAGTCTGGCCCAATGGCCATGGAATCATTGAATGGTTTGGGTTGGAAGGGGCCTTAAAGACCCTGTTGTGGGGAGGATGAGCCAGATTGCTCAGAGCCCTGTCCATACTGGCCTTGAACATTTCCACCAATGGGGAATCCACAGCTTTGCTGGACAATCTCCTCCTGTGATTCACAGCAAAGAATTTCTTTCTACTATCTAATATTTCATACACAAAATGCTGCATTTGGCACTGTGTTTACTTTGATGTGTGAACGCTCCTCACCCCATTCACTCAGGTAGATCATTATGAGGAACTGTGCAAGTACCTTGTGCTTGAACTACTTCAGTAGGAAAATTCTACCCTGTGTGCGTGCTGGAATGTGTCTGATTCCAGCAAGACATATATTAAAAAAAATTAAAAACATGTGTGAGAAAAATCGGTTCCTAAAGCCTGTGGTCACATTTCAGTCTTTCCATTCTTGCGAGACACATTTGGAGAGGAAATTAAGAAACCAAAACCAAATACACACAGATGAGGGAAAAATGGGCTTAGATGTAAACACATGACCCTCAAAGAGCAGATGGAAAAAAAAAAAAAACCACGTACCATCCCTGTATTTGCCTCTGAATTTAACCATCACTTATGATTAAACAGGTAATCACAAAACCACACAAAAAGTGTGCCCCGTTGAGAAGCTCTTAATGCATCAGGAAGACACTTGTGTTCTGTAGGCTGTTTGCTTACAAAGAGAAACTGCTGGCTCTCCTGCCTTTTCCCAGAGGAGATGGGCATTTTGCCAGTGTTTCATTTACAAGTGCCATTGTTCACCTAGGGCTTTAGCAAAAAAGCTTTTGCTTATTTATTACTAATCCTAGCCAAAGTAATGATCTTTTTAAATCCTTTTACATTTTAAAACAAATTTATCAGACAATGACACTAAACACAATGTTCCCCAAAACCTCTGGCATTTATTTTTTTCATTTAATAGGTAATTCTATAATTTGCACATCCATGGACTGCTTTATTGATTCATGAAACCTGCTTCTATGAGCTTCACTATGTCAAAATATAAATCTTGCTCAGGTTGTGAGGGCTCTTTTCAACATGTTTCTGTTAGTTATAATCTTGACAACAGAGCAACAGAGAGGAACAGTTTTTATTGCATAATTTACCTGTCTTTATAAAATGCTGCTGTATTCAAATATTAGAATGCATATTTTTAATAAGTAATAAATTATTTTTAGTAATATAGAGTAATCTTCCTTTATCTTTACAGTTTGGTATAAGTTCATACTATAACCCTGACCAAAACCAGTTTGAGGGATCAGTGTTACCCAGTCCTTCCATTTTGATGATTACTGCTCTATTATTAATAAAGTGATGCTGTGAATATCAGCTGGCTGCTTCTGTAACTTTGCTGGCCTTCCATACAGTGCTGCCAGTCTGTAATCTACACTGTGAAACAATTTACCTGTCATTTCACTTCTTTAGTGTCAACAGAAAACACTTGCCAAGCAATTTGCAATACACACTTATGAAAAGCTTTCTGGACTTTTTGTAAGGCTTGGAATAAGACAATTGATGTAACAACAAATACCAGCAACAAATCCATGCATTCTTCAGCTTCAGCTAGTGCAGCCCTCTGGATAACAAATGGTCAAAAAATTCTATTACCTACTTATATAAAAAGTTTTAACAGGTTATTTAAATATTTCATGAAAATGGAGATTTCCTTGTGAAATCTCTACTTCCCTCGCTAGCAGTGCCAGAAGACAAGAGGATCCCAGAGACTATCAGTGCAATTTTGTGGTTCCAGTCCACACAGAAACCATAATCTCCCACTGGAAAAGAGAAATTGAGAACACAGCAACTCTATTCTGTGATTTATTTTGTTTATCTTTGTACCAAGGAGACTTACCTTTCAGCAGTGAAAATCAAAAGATGAAATATTTCCATTACTTAGAGAAATCGGCTTAAACCCTACAGAATCTGGAAGAGGAGGCAATGGGAGCAAAAAATACAGATCTAGCACATGGGACAAAGAGAATGAGATTCAGCTTTCTTGTTTCCAGCACCCTGATGGCCTCTTAGACCCCTCCAAAGCCAGTACCTTCTTGCCCTCCTGGTTCTACAGGATTATCCTGCAAGCAGTGTGAGGGAAAGAAAAAGCTGCTTTGAGCTATTTTGACCCTATCCACCCTTACAGGTAGAGGCAAAAGATACCAGAGAAGCTGATGGGAACTTGCAGAAGCCACTCTTTTTTCAGGAAAACCACAGAAACTCTCCAAATCCTCAGCAGGGAGTAGGATTAAAACTAAACTTGGCATTTCCTGTCTCAGCATGAGGTGCTCAGATTGTCTTACCCCCCTCCCCAGGAGAAATGAATGAGCAATCAGCATATAGGAACCTCATACAATTAACCTAAAGCCCTGTAGGTTGCCCATAACACCTCCACTACCTGTGTGGCCCTGCTGATGGTCGTGGTACTGCCAAGAGACCTGACTGTCCAATGGTCACCAGTCAAAATAAAAACTATGCCCCAAAATGGGGTTAATTTGCCCGCTGATTTTCAAAAAATGTCAGAAGATGAGAACAGTACTTTCAGCTGCACTTGAAATCACCTGGATTAAAATGTGATCCTAATCTGTTCTCCTTTACAGTTAAACCAGTAGACTAAACCATACTGGTAAGGTATATTATCTTTGCAAAAATTCACTTCCTTTTCAATTACATTTAATTTCCACTTCATCTTTCTCTTATATTTATTCCACAAACAAGCCATTGTGTTATTAATGATTCAGAGTTCCCCAAATCCATATGTTATGGATTTTATGTCAAAGAGGACTCATAATACTTTAATGAGGAAAAAGAATACTATTTTACTATACTCACATTGTACACTACCCAGCCAATGGGCCTGCAAGCAGTTTTAAATATTTCTGTAACAGCACAATGGAAATTACAAAAAAGAAATAGGCATTACCAGCTTGCTCTGCTCTCCACCCCTCAAAAAGAGTGATGTTTTCCTATTTACCTTTTTGAAGACCTAATACGTTTGTAGCAAATTGTTAATTCCTCTCTAATGGTTATACACCTATACATGGGTGTAAGAAAATCCTTTAACATTTTGTAACAAGCAGAAATCAGGCAGATGATAAGACAGGGCTATCAGTCACATTAGCAGTCAAGTGAATTTGATTCTCCTCGTTTTTCTGAAGGCATGCAGTGCTCAAAGACTTAGCTATTCACATATTAGAGTGACACATTTAAAGTAGTGAATTTCACATTAGCAATGCAGATGGAGGAATGAATGATCTTGGAAAATTAGACAGTGGAAAGACTTGGTGTTGGAGAGTAGCATGAGAGTTGGAAATCCCAGACAAAGCAGAGAGAAAGGTTATTAGAGAGGAGGCAGAATGGGGGGAAAAAAAAAAAAGTTAGAAAAAGTGGGGAAAACTGCAATAGAAATTAACACTGTAAGTCTTTAAAAGTGAAAGTGAAAAGTGAAAAGACAAAGATTAGAAGCTAATAGAAACATTAAAATGCTCAGATGTAAGCATTTCAATGCATTTCAATTAATAAGAAATGCATCATCATGTAGAAAGTTTATGCTGTTTTTTCACAGAACAACTTGCTGGGCCTGTTGCCTCCCAGCTCCCAGTTGTGCCAATCACTTGTTGGTAGATTAAGAGGCCAAAAAGCCTGTTTGTACCATTCAGGTTTAACTCTGTTATATACACAGATACACATGCACAGAAAAGTGCTTCAATATCTGCTTATGAGATAAGAAATTTGTATAAATAAAAGAGTAAGACCAGGGAAGGGGAGAGGAGGGATAAGGGAAAAATATATCTGAACAAAAGGAGACATTCGAGAGATGTCACTCTTGAAATTAGAAACTCATTAATTCTCATCTTATTTTCACTCCCTGTAAGATTTACCATATGTGACAGATACTCAGCTTTGGAGTCTGATTAGAACAGTTTTCCAACTACTAGCATTCTAAATTACCACCCAAAAGCCTCATCATCTTCAGCAAAGTTTGATGAACTGGTTACCCTTTAACAGCTGTGTTCCATGCACTAAATTGCAACTGGCCTGCTATTTTTCTCATATCACTGCTGACAGATGAGCCTGATTATCATCCGAGATCCACCTTGCTCTTGCTCATTTGGACAACAAAGACAGCAACTGAACTGAACGAAAATTCGAGGAAAAGTAATTGAAGACAAATTAAAAATTTCAATAGATTTTCCTGGAAATTTGCCCACAAAGCATTTTGTTTACGTATCCACCTCCATACAGAAGTTTGAAAGCATATCCCAGGATGCCTGCTGTTAATGTTTTAGCCCTGCCCTGGCCAGGTTTCTCACAAAGCTCCTGGATGCTCTAGGCCAAGATCAATTTGTCAGTGCCAGGTTGTATGATGATTTATGACCATAGCTGAGTGAGGATGCTGGCCATGTTCTGTCTCTCTCTAACTAGCTCTGTTGAACTCAAGCCATTCCAAATCCCTGACTGGCTACGTGGATGAATGCTTAGAGAGACTAAAGTTGTTTACTGAATTTCCAGGTATAACTTTCACAGCTGAAGGAAAAATTTGGAAGAGAAAATATGAAACTGTTAAAAGCTGCATTGCACCAGAGTAAATATCTCACAGAGGGAGCTAGGCTTGTCTACCAGAGGTGAAAATTCTCAGGTGAAAATTTATTTGACCAGGTTTTTTCACATCACACTTGTTATCAAAGGATGGAACCTCTGAACTCTTTACCCAATATACCTGTAAAAGTGGCAGAAAAAAAGTGGCTAAAAAAGCTATCTTAACAGGTACATAGGTGTACCTGTAAATTATTCTGATCTGGGTGAACATCAGGCTCTGATTTTCCTTACCCAAACAGCACAGAAATCATGTACAATCTGCAGAAGGGGATCAAAGAACAAAATCATATATTTAACAAAAAAAATATGAAGGAAAACCAAGGTTAATAAGATTAAAAATTTTGAAAGTAGTAATGAAATAAAGATACATTATAAATGTTAGGGTCCAGACTGTAGGACACAAGAAATTTAAGAACAGTGGTGGGGAAAATGAATTACATGAATAAGGAAGGTCCAAGTGGCTTATAGAAGCACCATGGGATAGACATTGCACTCTGACTAAACTCCACCACTTATTATTTGGGACTGCTCTAGGTAAGGTGCTGCTTATGGGTATGAAAAGATAAGGATGAGATTCTGTCTGGAAGTCAGTTAATGCCTGGATCAAACTGTTTCTCTGAAGGAAAATCCAATTTGTTTTTCTGAATAGGAAATTCCTTTATGGAGAGATGTGAAAATTGACAAAAGTTCTATAAAGAGAAATGAAACACAACTTCTTTTAGCAGCATTGGCCAGTTGTTTTTGTTGGTGGTTTCTTTTCTTATCTTTCCAATAAAGCTATCCAGGAGCTTTATTAGCAGAATTATGCTGATAATTGGCTACACCTCAAGTAAGACGAACCTGAGTCTATTGCAAGGGAGTAGAAGGCAAAAAAAAAAAAAAAAAAAAAAAAGAGAGGATCAGAGACAAAAAAGAACCCCCTTATTAATATTTCCTTGATATCACAGAATCCACTAGCAGGTCAGAGCTGCAGATTTGTAATAATTTCATTTCAGAATAATCAAATCAATGCTGAAGAATGATGAAACAACAGCTACCATGGCTGCTTCAGATGTTGTGATACCATGAGAACACAACAGACTTATTATCCATTGTAGTTGTTCTTTCCATGTCTCAACCACCTTTGCAAATGTGTTTCTGAAATCTGTGCAGAGACAAAACCCCAAATTAAATCTGACAAACACAGAAAGTGTCTTGAGCTAACTCGTCCCCCCTTTGCAGTTGCTTATTATGGAGTGGCCAACTCTTTTTCGTGTCCTACATGGCCCACATCCCTGTAGATTGTGTTTATTGAAATCTGATAGTTACAAGTGCTGATATTTGCCAGGTTTTGTATACCAGGGAGTTAAAATCAAAAGAATCTGACAAAGACATTGTAAGTAACACGAGAGAACTTCCCTAAACCTGTACACTGTATGAATGCAGAGGAAAATTTAGTTACTCTATTTTCAGAGGCTCTTTGTGTGCTCAATTCTCATTGTATGAGTGCTATTAGAAGTGCAAGCACATAACTGCAGATATAATGTCAAAGTCATCCACATTATAACAAGGTTTCAGATGCTCCGTAATGAAGACTTCATCAGAGAGTGAAAATTATTGGCTCCCCTGTTGACGACTTTTACAAAAATCGTAAATGTGTAAAGTTTGCCAGCTGGATTCATCTTCCTGTGCACAGTCATTTATGAAGCTTTGAAATTTTAACCACTGGCAACAATGCTATATTTGAAAAAACTCCAAGAATATCTGTTCGATGACAAACAATGGTCCGCTAAATAGAGACACGCTGTCCTGACAGCTCCGCTTCAGCTTTATGGTATGATATGTGCCAGCAAAAGCAGAGGAGACATTTTGTAGCATCATAAAACTGCTTCCAAAAATGAGCACCCTGCAGCTATTAGAAACTGCATGAGAATCACCAAATGTCAGCCTCATGCTCAACAACGTTCAGTTTAATAAACGGATTTCGGAAAGTGAACAACATAAGATGCTTCAAAACACCCTCAAGACTACAATGAAAATATTGAGTGCTAGAGAAAAAAAAACAACCCAGCTATTCACCATGTAAAGAAAAAAAAAAAGGGGGGGGGAGAATTTTATGTCTCCTTTTTGTTTCCTGGGACCAATTAAGAGCATTCTGTCATTATTATTGTCAGCACTAGGAACAGTTTACGAACGATAATCAATTCACTGACACATCCTAATATTGATAGTCAGAGGCCTGCACTGAAAACAGCCCCACATTGCTCTGGCAGTTAAAATCAGGTTTGTTTCTCAAATTTTCTTCTCTGAGAGAAGTATTTAAATTTATCCAAATATAAAGGAAAAAAAAAAAAAAACAAAAAACGTACTGTGGGCAAAAGGAGTGTTTCTGTGTATCAGAAACATAATGTGCTAAGAACTGTCTGGAAAAACAAAGAACTACTTTTTGTCCTGAAAACTGTTGTTGAAATACTGCATGTCCTCATGTTCTTTCCTCAGTTTGCTTTTCTCCTCCTTGCCCTCTACTCCCATGGCTGCTCCAGCTCTGAGTGTGACTGGTGAGGCAAGAGGTGCCAGGCAGGCACAAAAGACACCCGTGCCAAACCAAACATTTCCTGGCTTATGCCACACAGAGACTAAACTCAAGGAACTCTCAAGTATTCACTAAAGGATGGTGAGGGTTTTTTTTTCCCCAAGAGTGCTTCTACTGCTATAAAGACATATGGGATTTACTTGTCCCACAAAAGTCCATTTATTGGTCCAAGCAAGAATTCCTGATCAGAGCAACTCAGTTTCAAGTGAAGTTTCTTCACCCAGACAACTTACCAGGAATATTACAAAATGCTGTGATTCTATGATCCAAATAATTAAAGAAAAAGTAGTTGTACAAGTACTAAAAGTTTTTACCCTCAGCTAGATTGCAAGGGTACTTACCAGATCTCAGAGGTCCAGTACTTTTACTGTTAGTTTCCAATTATCTAATTGACATCAGTTTCTATGAAAATCATGCCTCCTAAATCCCTCAATGAAAGCAGAAGTGTAACATATCAGCAATTGAATGCTGAAATTGCTATACGTTCTCTTTCATGGGCCTGGAGGAGACTGCAAAGAATATGAAAATATGGAAAACATCATTCTTTGAATATTCTTAGCTAGTGATAAGTGCTTGTGAAAACACTTGGGATCTGGGTAACCTCCAAAAGTTCAAAAAGAACATATGGACTATGATAGAAGGGAATTCAAAACCCCTTGTTTGGAAACAGATTTTTATGTACACTGAAGTTCAGGTGGAGAAAATCAAAATATGTTTGCATGTCCCAGGGCTGTAAGGTACACAGAACAATCCTCTGATGGGCAACAGCCCTCTAATACACTACAAAGATTGCCCTGCGAACTAAGATTTCACCTTGATTAAAGAAAAGACTAATATTTTAACACAGATTTCACCAGACCCGAGATTTCTGTGCAGGTTGTCACAACTCTGGACGTCTCGAGGTGCATTTCTGTGCCGCTGTTAATACCTGAGCACTGACGCAGGGAACCACGCCCAGCACAGCAGGCATGGTCTGTGACACACAGCTGGAATCTTCCTGCAGCTGAGATCATTCCCCCCTGAGTTTCTCAGGCTCTGGCACACAGGGCTGAACCACTCAAATCAAGACTCATCAGGGGCTCTCCCTTAGTTACAAATGCTCTAAAGGCACCCAATGACCTAGTTTAAACTTAAAACTCATATTCCGCTTGGATCGAATATAAAGTGAACTTTTATAAATCCCTAAGTGTGACGTGTCTAAGACAGCTTTCTGGGCAAAGGAGGACAAAAATAGAAAAGCCTCATTATATGCCTAACAACAAGGTAGAAAATATGTAGATGAAGTTTTTGCATGATGGGAAAAGAGAGGGAAGAAGGGGGTGGGTAGGCTGAAGCTAGTTTGAAGCCTGTGGCACCAGGGTAAATACAAAAGATTTATTTATCTGCAATTCACTGGGAGATCTGGGGGACTGGAGAAGGAATGGGAGAGAAAGGTTTATGTTAAATACAAACTGGATTGGGTGCCTGTCATTTTAAGATTGGGACGAGGGGAGACAGGTCTGCAGTAGCTTGGGAGAAGAAAGTGTTTCAGGCAATTGGTGATTAATTGTACTCTGCTATGCCACATCTCTTTCTATTAAACCTCAGATAGCCAAATCTGTTTCCTAATTGTTTTTGTGTTTCTCAGTCTTCTTTTGTCTTGCATAGGAGTAGGCAATTTCTATGCCATCAATATCTCATTAAGGGGCCTGGGATCTGAAATGCCTCGTTTTGTTTTTAATTTTGTTTTCCAGGCTTTTTGCTACATTTTATGACATGGCATTTTTTGTTTGCTTGTTGCGGTCCATTTATTCTCTGGCATTCCCTTTCCCTGGGTTATAGCTTTATTTGTTTCTCTGCCTGTTGGCACTCGAGGTGTATGTAAATTATTGTTGCATGCTTCACCATCACTACCTATTGCTCTTCATTTCCCCTAATGACATTCTCACTTAAATGCGGTACCTGCTCAGGTTGTACATGTGTAGAAAATAATTTCAACTCATCCATGAGGTCATTTTTTTCCTTTCCCCCGCCCCCCCTCTTGCTTTTTTGCCTGACTTGTATTCATGAGGTAAGGAGCAGAGCTGCACACTTTTTGCCTAGGGCAAAATCCTGCTGCCACTTGTGCAAGTAGAAGCTTAGAGGAAAAAGGAAGGGCATTCACACAAATAGCTAATCAAAGGGTTTTTAATGATACTCATTAGGAAAGAAATTCATTAACAAGCCAGCACAGAACATTCCCTGAAGGGAGAGTGATGTTATTGGTCACATCAAAGTCCCCACCTGACTAACACCTTTATTGCTGTTCATAGTAAGGCCAAGTTAGCAGCAAAATCAGTCGCATTCAGTTCCTGCCAAGGAAAAAGTCAGCAAAGCATGGTCATGGAAACTGGATCAATTCTCTTTTACTAATAAGAATGGCTTTTCAACTTTTCACAGCGATGTACAGTTTAGCACCCACCACTGATGCTTTTGAATTCACACAATTTTACATTTCCTACCCTTCATTCTTTTGCCCTGCTCTTTCTCCCTCTTTTATTTGGATACCTCTGACTGTGTCCAAACCAGTGCCCGTGGTAGTGGTGCAGTCCCACAGCAGCACAAACCTCAGGTGGATGGATGCCAGTGCCCCTTTTCAAACAGAAGCCTGCAGAAGGCAACCTCTTTGCAAGGCACCACTGCAGGCCCACCAGGGTTTACCCCCACTACTCAGGATAGACACAGCCTCTGAGCATCAGAGCCATTTCCAGCTGGCAGGCAAAAAAGCTGCCTTCTTTTTCATGCTCACACCATTACTTACCTATAAAAGGGACTCTTTATATTTTCTGCCAACTCATTCCTAGAGATTAGTATCGGTATCTTGGGATGCTCATTTGCTCCGTAAAAATTATGTTTTTAAATAGACTGAAGCAGAAATCTCACTTTTATTGCACTGCCCTGATACAGTAGAGACCAGTTATTAGAACAAATTGTAGCAAGCCGCTTCCTGGTTGTTATACCCACATAATTACTACAGGCTGCTACATGAAACCCTGCTTCACTCTTATGCTTAGAGGCGAGATCTCCATTTTGCAAGGACAGAGCAAGTTCTATTATGCATTTTACTGCCAAAGGAGGTCAATTAACTTTAATTGGTTCTAATTAGCACTTGCTCAAGCTGTTATATTCTTTACCTGCATCCGAGTGGCTCTCCAAGTGCTGCACAATGGATTCCTGCTTACGAACACAAAGGAGAATTACTAATGGCATCCTTGAAGGCAAAAGATGCACTGATCAGCATAAATGGGGAACAAATATCAGCACAAATAGTAGCAGGCCTTTTTAGGATAAAAACAACCCCAAACATTTCATCCCCATCTGGCTTTGATCAATTGAACTGAATGCAACTGTGCACCTTGTTGTTTAAAGTTAGAACAATGAAAGTACACAAATGCAATTATTCTCTACCATAACTTCTTTACACCTGAAAGATAAGTACCGGAAAACACAGGGGGTAAAGGGGTGGAGGGAGAGTGTAGCAGGTCTGAAAAAACCAAACAGATCATTTCAATGGTAGCAAAAACAAAATGCCAAGGAAAAGAAAATCATCAAACATACATCTGAAGTGCTCTGTTTTCTAGGATTTTTGAGGATTGTTTTAAAATATTTCTGTTTAAGAGAAAGGTTTAGTTTTGTTTGTTTGTTTTATTAGGGTTTTTTTCCATTCTACTGCAGCGAGAGGAACATCCTCACTTGCCTAAAGAGCCCTCAGGGTGTGGTGAGAAGCTGGCACTAAACTCAGGATTGTGTACAACAGACTGAATGCCAGAAGAGATGCTGCAAGGCTGAGCTGTGCTCTAGGAACTTGTTTTCTGCTGTAGTCATCCTGGATGTAGCTACAGTTAAACAAAGTCAGGCTAGAGAGGAATCTAATCCTCACGCCAACAGTGGAACTGAGAGCTGGCTCTCCCAAATAACCCGTCCACTTTCACAGCACACAGGCACAGCCCTACTTCTCCTCTGGGTCCCATGGCAAAATTCTGAGTCCTATCTGTTCTTTTGGGTGAGGAGTGTTGGCAGGCAAGGGTCAGTCCTAAAGAGATGCAGGGAACACACTACACACAGCAGAGTTTGGTGCCACTGCTCTGCTGCGTTCCACTGCTCAGCACTGAGACCATGGCAGGAACTGGGGAGGATGTCCCAAAATGTGAGACGTGCCTGACTTAAATGGTCCCTGTGCAAACCACCACAGTGCCTAACTCATCAAAGACCTGCCCTGCCCTGAAACACTCCATCCTCAGGGAAGTGACCTACCTCTTTATACACGGGGTGCCTGGGATCTAAGGAAACCCACCGAGCATAAAGCCATGTGGGCTTCCCAACTGGAGACTTCCTGAGGTGCAAGCAGCCAGGGCTGGGGCTTTGTACAACCCTTAACATCCTCCAGTCCCACTGGCTTGGATTAACCACATATTTAAAACAAAGTACTAGAATTAGTGTCCCCAGGATCTAGGCCTCTATGGATTTTGGATAATTTGTTTTGGTATGGAAACCAAAAGCAATGAAGTTTATGCATTTTACCATATAGTTTAAAATTACATGTGAAACTGTGGTGGACTTGGCTGACTCTAAACCAGTTTATGTGTTCCTTATTTTAGTATTACTTTTTGCCATTTTCCTGCTATTTGAACGCACCTCCTAAAGAAAATGTCCGTTTCCCACATGGTTTCCAAAATTAAATTTTTTTTTTTTTTTCCTAATGTGTTCCAGAGAGAGGGAACACAAAACATGTGTTAAAAAATAAAAATGAAATTAAAAAATCCTCCCCTCGGCAAATAAATTCCCCCGAATCTCTACAAAAAAAGGCCAGCTTTTTTTTTTTTTTTTTTCCTGGTTCCCCTCCTGTATCTTCACAGGTTCTTTAATCAAAAAAACCCCAAACTGCATATACTGAAGATAAGCCCAAGGAGCTGCCTGTATTTTTGTTTTTAAGAAAAAGTTCCTGCCAAAATCTCCCCCAACTCGATTACCTTTCCTCTGTCAGTTGTGAGGACTTTCTCAGCCCTAGCACACACCTTTTCTCCTGGCTGGCAAGGCATGGGCTGAGGCAAGCATAAACCAGCAAATAATTATTTCAAACAGTCATGTCTTCCTTTTGCACTGGTGTATAGTTAAATTAATACACTTAAAACATTCCATGCACTTTATCTTTTGTACTTTTCCCAAGGAACGGTGTTTCTGTTACATTTCAGGTGACAACCAAAAGGTATTCAAAAGGTTTACTGACTTGGAAAGGGCTTGAGAAATAAAAAATTAAAAAAAAATTACAAAACCAAGAAATGTCTGTTCTTTGCATCACTGAAATGGCTGCCTCTACAGCAATACACCACTGAAGCACATGTAACCATTTATTATTTGGTCCTTCAGCCCTCCTGTGCTTAAAATCGGGCATGCACTCAACGCAAAGATTGAGAAAAACTGACCTGGCTTCTCTTTGCCATTTGGGGATATTCTGTACTGGGTTGGCAGAAGCTCCACCAGTACAAAGCCCCAAGTGCAAGGGCTCAGACCCACGGAGTGCAGCTTTTACACATCCATTGCTTTATGGGCTGTGAGCAAAGTGAGCTGAGCACTCGGGTCCTTGCTGGCCATTGAGAGAGCGCGGGCACAAACACAGGAACTTTGCTGGAATGGCTGGACTGGGGTAATTACACTGGTCCAGCTATTCCCTGCATAGACAGGACATTAAACAGAAACCCCTATGACAGGCAATGTTTACCACTGGCCTATTTATAACACAGCTCTTGGCTTAGCTCAGAAACCAGCACACAAAACGTTCCTTGTCACCTGTAAGTGGACAGTGATGATTATAGCTCAGTCTATGTTATTATTGCCTGATTTTCCCAGTTTGGCTTTTCACATATTGACTCCTTACTCAAGGTCTTTTAACATAGATTTGAAATGTGAATATGTTTTATTTTTTTTTCCCCAGTAAATATACAATACACACTTCAACAGTACTATTAACCAACTTCTTATGCCAATTAAACTTTGCTGCACTAACAATACCAATGAAACACATTAAGAGGTCATACTTTTTCGTGAACAAACTGTAGCCAATAAACAGTTTTTTAAAAAAAACAAATTAAAAAACAATTCTAAGTGCTGCCACAACATCCCTTTTCTTTAAACACATTATTCACAATAAATGTTTTCATTTTTTTTTTTAAAAGAGAAGAATACTTCTTTTAAAATAGTAAATTAAATGGCATTTTAAAAAATATGTACTGTGGTTCATTGGAAGTACACTGTATAGAAAAGAGAGAGAGAAAAAAAAAGAAGAGACATCACCTGTAAGATAATGGAGACACTTTGCCATACACAACAACACCTTATGTAATATTGTAAGCAAATTATTAATGAACAAAAATGTACAGAAGCAGATGGACAAGTTAGTGAATATCATGGTACTGCACAGTTTTAATACTGACACACATTTACTTTCCAGTGGAAGAGATAAAACACATATTTGAAAGTAATTGGGATGGCTTTATCAACCTCTAATGATACTGAATTTTGAATAGAATATAATGAGTAAGGTGTTCCACCAAAGCTCAGCACAAGCTTTTGAATTAAAAGGAAAAAAAATCAATCCGTGACTGAGTTAAACATTTTCCAGAGAATTAAATTTGAATTGTACTCTGAACAGTCATCTCTTTATATGAGAATATCAAAATAAAACCAAATATATGTAATTATGATGCATTCTTTATCTTACTTGAACATTTTTAAGCAATGTTTTTAACTGTAGTGTTTTAACAAGCAGGAAAATGACATGTAATCATTAATCACATATATAAATAAATTATTCCATTTTTTTTCTCAAGTTTTTTGTTTGTAACCTGCTAAATAACACATCTTGACTTAAGGAAGTTAACTAGCTTTTTTTAAATACTCAGTAGTGCTGAGTTATAGTTGATGGCTGTAGTGTTTTATCTTATCATGGAACAAGTTAATGAAATGAAAAGCAACACATATTTAGCATTTTAATTTACTTTTCTAAAATTCTGCCATTACTAAAAGTGTTCTTAATACTGGTGAGCTCCAAGGCAATATATAAAACAACATAGACTGGTTATATGAAAAAGGTATTCAATGGAAACTTGTGTTCATGGTCAGATAACTAACAGAAATAAGCTGTAAGATTTAATATTTAAATTAAGCATCAAAGTAATGGGTGGGCTATCCACATATAATATTCTAAGAAAAGCTTGACAATTTACTCACTGAGATTTGAGAAGTACAGAAGATTTGGACAAAGTCATGAAAATTAATGAAGAGACAGGATGCTGTCATTAATGTCCACTTACAGAGTCTGGTTTATTCAAAAAGTGTATAAACGTGTTATTTCCTCACCATAGTAGGGTTTGAAGCCACTCATTAAAAAAAAAGGTCAAAGATTTTCTTTGCTTATATCCAACTTTTGGATGTATTGTATTGCCAGAAATATATTTAATGCAAGTCAAAAATAGTTTGACTGTTGCTTTCCTTCCAAACACTAAACACTTTACTACAAATTTAGTGGATCCAACTTCCACTCTTGCAGACTTCAAGTCACAGAACAGAAAGGGTTGTGTAGACTGCATCAAAACAATTAATGTCATGAATTTCAGTGGTGCAGCTCTATCTTCTATTCTACTGTACATGTATTGCAAAGATGAAATAAGATACTCTGACATTTCAATTTTTTTGGAAGCAGCCTGAATATGTCTTAATAATAAATTGCATTCTTAACTTCTTGCTAGGTATTCCTTGAGTTTATATTGTTTTTTCTTTCTCCTGGAAAATCTCTATCTTACATTTTGGGCTGGAGAAATTAACGGTAATAATTCTTTTAAAACTGCAATATAAAAACAGCTTTAGTGAAACACCTTAAGTTCTTTTGTTTGTAGCAAGGTTTGTTTTTCTTCCCCTTTACTTAGTGGCATGGGATGGCTAAAAACAGGTACTAAGGGCATCATTCTAGTGAAAGGGTCTAGGCCATCTCATGCTACCTTTAATTTTCATATTCGCCCTTTAATCTCACACTTCCAACTTCTGACCCCTTCTTAAATAGGAAGAGCAACCATGTTGCTTGCTTTGAAAAGATTTAAATCTGTCTCTAATGTCTTCACTGACATCAGTTTTGCCTGTCACTTTCTCATTTCTACACCCCAATGGAAAACCACCTAACGTACTCCTTTACATCCAGCGTTATCCAAAGTAGCTTACAGGACGTAAACCTTCTCCACACATTCAGTCTCTTTTTTTCTTCATGTCATGAGGAGTAGAGTTTTGTGCTTATCACCAAATAAAATTGCAGTGCAAACTTTAAACATAAAAGTTACACAATTAAAAGTTAATATATGGCACCACAGCCTATAAATTCACATATAGTACAACAGACCAGTAAAAACAGACATGAATATGAACATAGCTAAAAAGAAGGTGAGCTTGCATAGCAATGCAACAAAAGAAATTATATACAGAAGGAAATCCTTTCCATCCTGGAGGGTGATTTTTTTTTTCTTTCTTTTTTATATACTCCTGACAAGGAATAGTTTAAGGTGGATGGTGTATTAAAGAGAAGAACACAAGTAAAGAATCTGTGGGATATGTGTGGCTGTGTGTCTTTACATTGCATTTACAGTTCTTTTAATAGTACATAAATAAAGAAAATGTTCATTGCACTGTTTAGTGTCATCACTTCCATGAGTTCAGACCTGATGGTCCATCAGAGCAGCTTGCAATGTGTCTTCTCAACTACTCTATAGAGAGAAACAAAAAGAGAAAGATAGGTTGTAATAAGAGAGAGAAAAAAAACCCAAAAAACAACACGAAACAAAGCCTATGGCAATATTACTGCAGTAGGGGATGAATATTCAATAGGTTGTGTGAAGAGAGTTAATTGCTTCTAAGATGAAAAGCGATGGATGCTAAAATTCAGCACTTACCAACACCATATCTGAGACTGCACATTTCAGGGTTTGTGGATCCCCTCTTACAAGCTACTGGGCAGTAACTGTGGGGAGGTACTGAGGGTCTGACTGCAGCAATAGGATGCAGACACTCCAACACCTCCACTGCTTTTATCAGCAAACATGCCAGTATGCCCGAGCTTGCTGGGATGTTGATGTTCTACTTCAAACACCAGAGTGAAGCCTTTGGGTATCTGGTACTGCCATCACGTACACAGCATCAACATGGTTTTACACAAAGTTTAACAGGCACTGAGTGATAATAGAAAAAAGTTTGGGAAATAATTTCCCTGTCCTGGGATGCTGAGGAAAAGAGTTGAGATACGCAACTCAAAAAACTGGGCTGCACAATCAAGAAAAGATCTCCATCTAAGAGAATACTGCTCACCAGGTAACAGGAAGTTAAGGAGAAGGCATCACCATGGCCAAAAAAGTCAGCACCCTTTTCATTCACTGTCAGGAAAAAGTCAATGGCATTTCCAAGACAAGCACGCTACACTTAGCCAAGAAAATTCTAAATTACTGGAGTTTCTCTTCAGTTTTCTCTGTGCTTCAGTAGCATGACACACTGAAAGATGTACTGTGCAGATAACATTGGCATGGCTTACACAGATTTGAACTGGTCCAAACCAAAGAACAGCACATTATTTACTTGTCACCTCTGAAGGCAGAAATATCTGGGTAAAATTTAATCTGATTATCACACACAGCTTCCTACTCTCTTCACGGCACACCTGTAATTTTTTTCTCTTTTTGTCTATTTGAGAGTTTTAACTGTAGCTAGAGATAAACTTACATAAGTCACCAGTAAACTGTCCTTGACTGTTTGATCCCACATAGCCTATATCAAGAAGGTCACTGGCATTGCGTTGGTGACCTCCTCGCAAGACTTCACCTTTTCTAGGTCCAGTCGATCCTTTAGAAGAAGATGTTCCTGAAGAGCTGTGGCCACCAGGGGATGGGAAGTTGGGTTTACTATATGGTACGAGCGCCTCTTCTAGAAAAAAAAAAAAGTAAATACCAGTAAATTCCTAGAAATAGGAGTAAACAAGCTATTAATTTATGGACATCATATTAATTCCTGCCCTCATGAATCTGTCTTTTGTCTTACTTTTTAATAGCACGACAATTTTATGTAGGAAAATACACAACTAAGAGTTGTGTCTCAAGGACAGAGAAGCCAGCAAGAATTTATTCTTGTTTCCTTGTAAACTCATAAGTCAGTTTGTATTAATTATAAAAAGTCTAGATCCATTATGAAGTAATAGATCATGAATCATAGATGCTTTAATAAAAATAGATGCATATGCAATTTCCAAAACAATGCAGCTATGATTAGATTTTTGCTTCAAGCCTACATGAATGTGCTTTTTCCTTTTCTTTAGCTTAAATTATGGCAACATTACCTCAATCAGTTTAGATAAAGAACTACAATATCAGCTAATTTAATTAGCTTCCAGCAACTCAGTAATTTCTAACGATGCAAAGTACACTAACAATTTTTTTAAACTGGTGGTGAATTACATTGGAAAATATTATATTACACATAGCAGTTGTAATATTTGGGCTGAATAAATCATCCTGTAGCTTGTTTCATGTTCCATTATGAGCAAAAGGGTTACTGTTGCTCACTTGCCTTCTTTTTCTGTGAAGACTTGTAATAATGAACTGCTTGCAAGAGCAGGATTAATAGCAATAAAGCATAAGACTGCATGTCTTCATATAGCATGAAGTAAAACAAGACATCGCTTCTGATTAAAGTTTCCAGGAGATATTGCTGTAATAATCCCAATCTAGGAAGCAAAACAGCAGCACTGATTTAGCACTGAAATAGAAGCACTGTTTTATTTCTTTGCTGTGTATGATCCTTTTTTGCCATCTGTGAAGCTGAAGAAAGAGATCTTCCTAAATATAGTTTGATCCAAGAAAGAATATAAGTATACATCCCTAACCTCAAATACAGCATCTGCCCCTTCTGAAATCGGTGGGATATCTCCTGCTTGAATCTTACTTTTTTTTTTTTTTTCAAGTGAATCTAGGCCAAAAGGGTTTTCTTTATTTTGCTTTTCCCATTGTCTTCACTCTTAAACAACCCGATGAGGAGAAATGGACTTTCTTTGACAGAGGGCAGGAACACAGACAGAAAAGTAGGTGGGGATGGTTGGAAAGGAGATAAAAACTGCTCTATTCACGAGCTTGAAGCCTTTGCAAAGGCTGCAGCAGAGGCACAATTAACTTAGAGAAATGCTAAATGAGAACAAATCTGTGGAAGAAACCCAGGATTTCATTCATTGTGCCTGCTGCCACAAGTGAGTAGGACATGGGGATTCCCCATGTGATCTGCTATTGAACAGGGCCTGTTTGCAAGGTAAATCTGTTGCAGAGAAGGGCAGGCAGCTGAATTCCTTCCCTGCCAAAGTATCTCACTCTGGCCCTGCCCAAGGGACCAGCATATTTGTGCTGCGGGACATAAGGGTGTTATCAATATTTTGTGCTGTGACCGTGTGGTGTCCTTGCTGAAATACAAAGAAATGCTCAAAAGATGCAGTAAAATGGCATTTAACAGCCACATCCTCCTAAATCATGTTCCTTGTTCCTTATATATCAAGGCCCAACAATAGAATCAGATGCAAACCTGTTTTCCAAAGGCTGGCTAAAATATGGAATGGCTTGCACTAAGGCAGCAATAAAGCAGGCAGCATAAATCAGTTTAGCAGAAAGCTGGATACATTTTTAAAGGATGAAAAGAAAAGTCACTAGCATTGCAAAAGAGTTGGAAGATGACATATATGGTCAATTGATTTGTTTTTCTAGTTTGTGGACTCTGGATAAGGCCTCCTATGGGTTCAATGAAATATTGAGGAAAAATGACCACGAATAAATATAAAATCCATTATCATTATAGAGCATATGGTGTGTTAAATTATCTGTTGTGCCCTCAGAAATAAATATAATCCATAAAATAAGTAATTGTGACATAAAATAAAGGCTAAGTTTTTCACATCGTAGCACATGAAAGGTAGTTGTCTCCAGTCCTGAGAATGGGCTCACATTTACTAAACACCCTAAACAGCGCTCCATGCCCCAGACCTGCAAAGAATATGGGGAGCCTTTGCCAGTGCCTTTCTCTTTGAAGTTCCGAGCCTTTAATTTGAAGACACAATTCTAGCCCCCATGAAATCAAGATATACGTGTGTAACGATGTTTCTATACCCCATAAACTAACCAAAAGGCTTTTCACGTTATCAAAACCATTGTAACCTGATCTAGCACTGCTTTCGTTAGAGGGATAGCTGAGAATGTCATATTTGATGTGCTGTAGCTGCGCTTCCACAATGAAGCCACTGGCAGGAACCCGGTGATCTTGTTTATACTGAAAGCAACCAGTGGAAACACGCCTCCCAGACTTAAGCATTTCTATTCTATTCAACTTCAAACTAAAGGCCTTGCTTTCAAAATTTCACTCACAGCTTGGTAACATCTGAATGAAGACCCCTAAGCTGCAAATTAGCTATTTTCTGGAAGCTGATAGCTAATAATAACTCCTTTTGGAGATGTATTGAAAAGTGGGACAGGATAGATTTCCAGAGATCTATGCCATTAATAAAGGAAAAGGAAAGAAGAACAATTACTAATATTATTAAACCCCACAAATTTAGTAATATAAACAGGCATCACATGTAAGAGTAGCCTTTTTTAAAGGAGAAAGCAGAGAAAAGAATACACAGCAAGAAATTGTAGTGCAAGAGGCTGGAAGAGAAGGCAGACAGACAGTTATAAAGCTCTGCCTCACCTTGTGCACAAACTTTATGAACTGCTCACACCAGGGTAAATCCGTAAGATCTCCTAGAGGAATCTTTATTTTATGCACTTGCTCTCATCATCCTGAATTTGACAAGAACAAGATACCTGTAATCACTTCAGCCCTAAATTCAATGCTTATGTAGGTCACTGGAAGTGGCAAGATCAAGTTCTCTTTATTTATGGACAGATAAATGCATGTCTTTCAGGATGGGAATTTTATTACTGTATAAGCTCTGCATCACAGAATCACTGACAAATTCTATTTGTACACTTGTGAAGCAGAGGAAAAAGAAGGGAGCTCTTGCTAAGCAGGTCAGAGAAGCATTCTTAATAATAATTTACACAGAAATAAGGAGTGTAAAGTATATTCAGGCTATTTTTTCTACGTGTTTCTGCATCTCGTACACTGCAATTAAAATTGCCATTTCCCCAAACAGCAAGAATTTCACACACTATTTTTAAACTGAGACTTCACATCAAGATTTCACAACATGAGCAACCACTCACTGGTTTATGCAGCTGAAAGATTAGGGGGTTTTAACAGTATCGTTATTGTTATATTTTAAAGTATGCCTGTATTTAAAATAGTTACATTTTAAATATAGGTAGCAATATTTCCCAGGAGGACTTTACTCAGTAAATCCTGCTCCCACCACAGATTTGCCTGCATACTACTATTTTATTTTTTTTTTAGAGTGTCAGTGATATTAGTGGCCTAGATTAACAAGGAGCATTAATAGCAGAATAAAATCAAGAAAAAGATGGATTATAAGAGTACCTCCAGTGTGCCAGTAGGAGCCACAAACATACTTGAAGAAACACTGTAACCCTACAGAAAACTCCACGTGCAATGTAATTTTTTGTTTAAATCTTCTTAATTGTCCTCTTGTATAACTCTAATTGGCACTGCACTGGGATGACACGTGACTAGTGGGTTGAAGAAAATACCCTAGTTTGAGGGTAAAAGCTGGAACAGAAGCTTTTACTTGAGGTCAGGCTGACAGAAGGAAGCTGCAAATATTGTAAAGCTACAACTGCAGGCCAGCATCGCCTCCTGTGCACGTTTTTACAGACCTGAAATCCATTTAGGAGATAAAGTCAGCCTGCAGCAATGTGCAGGTCCTGCATGAAGGTGAAAGCCTGTGCTGTCATCTTGCTGGGCCTAAAAGACGAGTGTTACTTTGTCATATCCTTGAAGAAGAAGATGGTGCTTTAAATACAGCTGGAAGGCATGTCAGTGGCTCAGAAGAATCAGCCTTCTTTTGGACATCTAAAAAAATCTCTTTCTCCTTCCATGCTGGCCTGAAACCTCTCCTATTTTTTCCAACACAATGCTTGACAACAATATTAATTGCCAAAACACTGCAAAGAATGCCTCGAATCAGGTGTTAATCAGATTTCATGGTTGCAGGAGGGAAAAGAGTTGGATCACAAGCTCTCGTTTCACTTTGCCTTTCCTTGTTTTCCAGCCTGAGCCTCACCAGTGCTTTTACAGAGAGGTGTGAGGTGACCCTGGACTCCTGCCAGATACAGAAACTCTCAGCAGAGTGTCAAGAAGCCGCCTGCCTCGCCTCGGCTGGTGCAGCACACACACACCTGATCCGAAGGCTTGTTTGTGTTGGGCTTTCCTGAAATCCTCTTGGCGGTCTGTAGAGCTTATCCACTCCTGGGTTTGCCGCTGCCACTCTAGAGATGTCCTAGCTTGCCGGTCCAGGGAGCTCTTTGTCTCATCTAGGTTCGGTGCATGCTGCCTCTCAAGAGAGCTTCCTTTCCTCTCTGCCGAGCCTCCACGCTGGCCGGGGACTACTGGCTGCCTTAAACCCTGACCGGGGGGCGGGTCGGGTGGTGGTGGAAGATCTAAAAAACGTGAATAAGATTTAGGTGAACTAAATTTTTTTTTTTTTTTTAATTGAAACAGAAGGTCTGTTTGATGCTGAAAAGAAAAGCCCCCTGCAACCGGCATGAACCGCTCCCTTCGTTGGTTTTAAAAGGAAGGAATTTCATGTTAATCAGAAAAGTGGGTTTATCTTTCGCTAGCTTTTTATCCAGGTTATTGTGTTGCTAGTTCTTTCTAGCTTCCATTAAAATTGACAGTCTCTCACCCCTGACTTACATTTCTAAGCATGGGATTTATTTTCTGTGGGGGTGAGGGGGTGCTGTTTTGTTCAGTAACAGCAAGCAATTAAGAAAGGATGTGGAAAACTGACCTGTGCCAGTTGACAATTTCCCCCACCATGCTGGGACTTGCTCCATCATCCCCATTTTTAGGCTTCACTTTCAGCTTGAGCTCTAAACTCAAAATCTAATATAGATCTTCATCAAAATGAATAAAATGCGACAAATATTGCAGAAAAAAGATTCACAAAGCCTACTGTCATTGAAAAAGCAACAATACATCTCTGAAAAATGTGTTTAAATGGAACCACCAAACAATGTGTAAGCATTTTATTCAAGTAAATGAAGAGCTAAAGTCTTCACAGATAAGAGGATGGCCACTTCAGATTAACATCCAGCAAATATAACCAACCAAAATACAATTTAAGCTAACACCAAAAGACATTTGACTGGTCTCTAACAATCCCATTCTTTTCAAGTTTATCACTAGGACTACTAAGATGCTTGTAGAACTGAAGATCAACCTTCTAATCCCATTTGTAGAGGCAAAAGTACATTTTTTATTAGTTCTAGACCCAAGGTAATTACAGACTCCAAATAATTTTAATTCTAAATCTAAGATTTTCATGTAAACTACATGATAGACTTATAATAGTCCAGAAAAGCCTCAGATTATTTAAGAAAAAGAAAAAAAAGAAATGGAAGCCCCTTAGTATCGTAATGAAAACTTCCATATCAGATACCCATTTTCTGCGTGGAACACTTTTTGATAATTCTGTTTGGGGACAATGCATAGCCCAAATAAATCCTTGCAGCCCCACCAACATCACTAAACCTGTGCTAGTCTACAACAGATTTGGGTCTGTCCTGTTTTACAGTCTATTGTATCCTACAGTGTTGTGAAGATTTATAGGGAAATTGAACTTGGTTCAGTAACAGGAATGGAAAAGGAAATCTGTTTTGCCTTCAGGGAAGTCTGATGCTTATAACTCTAGTGAAACTGAAATTCATTTTATAAATTGTTCAGGAGGTCTTTGGAGGGAGTTTATTCCAAAGTCTGTAATCTGGCTTTATATAATACTTTATATAACATTACATAGAATTTTTTTCATGTCCTTGCTGTTAGAGGTGATGCTTATACCTCATTTACGGAGCAGAAATGCTTCCAAAGTCACTGAGATGTCATTCCAGTCAACACTGTCTCTTACAGATAAATGAGGAAGTGCAGGCTATTTGTGTTTACAAGGGAAAGAAGTTGTCCCTGATGATGCTCCTGTACCTTTGCTCTGAGCTGAAGTGCTCCAGCCCGATGAAGATAACCATGTTCTGGCAAGAGCAGCCTTATAATAATGTGTCAGTGAGCCTGGTGTATGCTTTATGTTCAGCACTAATTTAGTTGAGAAATTTTTCGTTATGAATATAGATGTGACCTTTTGTGACAATGACTATACTTGAGTTACTGTAGGTGGAAGCAGGGGGGGTATGGGAGCTTGCCAATGTTGAAATTGCTTTATAGTGTTGGCTTCCAAAATGGCATTTCTTATAATTGATTTTATTGCGAGCATAACCAGTTAATGTACAGAATCACAACACTGGCATCTGCTTATGAAATCTGAAATAGAGATTACTGAAGTTGTGATTTATAAGCACTTTGTGGGGATGCATTGAATCCAATAAACACAGCCATAACATGACATAGGACTATGCAATTTCCCCAGATAAAATATTTACCGTTCAATATAAACAAAATCTTCAAGTAGTAACATAGGAAAAAAAAAGTTCAAATTATTGCAGTATTAAACTTTAAACAGAGTACCCTTCTTCAGAAATTGCCATCTAATAGTTGTTATTAATTAGGTACTTAAAAGGAAAGAAGGTTTGTACTTAAACCGTACTGCATGTTCTAGAGCTAGCTGCAACTCCTGCAATTGCTGTAGAATTATGCTGCTGATCTAACGTTAACCAGATTCTTGCTTTTATCCATCCACAAAATAAGCATAAAGACTGACTTATGCATAGAAGTGAAATGAAACACCATGTTTGTAAAGTTCTTTGGCTGTTTTAGACCTATGGATGAGTTGAAGTGAAAAATAGGATTTACCTTCTAATGAAGATTCACAGAATTCTAGAAGAATTACAGGTACTATAGAAACAAAATAAGCTGGCTCCAGCCTGAGCACAGACTTACTGAACTGTGTTACACATATCTGAGAAGATCTGTAAGAACAGCTACTAATTGTAGCCAAACTTCACCTGACTAAACTGTTTGCTTCTTCACCTTCTTCCTCAGGCTGACTGTCACAGTAACACCTACCTGTCCTTTTCAATAAGAGCTGGAAGAGAGCTTCATTTGGAAATGTGGCTTTTTATTCGCTCTACAACTCCCATCCCATAGTGTAAATCTTCTGCCTTAGGTAAGTTACTAAATATGCTCTGTTATCTTGCCTGGGCATACAGAAAAATCCCATGTATCTGGAGTCATGAGTTTCTTCCTCCAATGCCATAGAGAATAGTCTTTCCTTGCCTTTCCTTTCCTCTCCTACCCCTAGTAAAGGGGTAACAGAATATCAGCAGAATTAGAAGTCTCAAACCCTGACAGGCAGATTTAGTACCACACAGAGGCAATCCAACTCATTCCATCATGTCAATCACTTCAGAGAAGTTTTGAATTCAGAAACTTAGGGACTTCAGTGGGATTTTCAGTGAGGATACCCAGAGTGGTAACACTGACTATCTCTCTACTTCCATCTAAATCACATTTATCTTTCAGGTGCCAGATAAAATACCTAAAAACCCACACTGAGCTAGTAACTTTCTAGGCCAGTGGGATGTCATCCAGACTATCGTTTGAAGCCTCTAATGGCAGGATTATCAAACCTGTGAGGCAATTCAGAAGTGCATTGGTGGAGGTGGTGGGAGGGTGATTGTCTTATTGATTTAGTAATGGAGGGATTGTGATTGAGAAGCTGTAGGACATCAGAGTGCCTAATAGGAGGGAGATGGATATTCATCCTGGGATTACTCCAGCCTTTCTTTAGAAAGCAGGACAATTGCTAATTGATTTAGGTAAGAGTCAAACTTTGTCACAGCCTCTCATTATTAACTGGAAAAAGCAGCAAGTTACAGAACTTACAAGTATAAGGACACACCTTTCTACCTGTACCACTGATTTCTTTTCCCAGGGATGATAATTACTGTGACATTTAATAAGCCTCTGAACCACTTTCTACTATCAGAAGATAAGCATCTTCTCCACAGTGATCTACCTTAGGAAAAACTGACTTTTAATACACAGTAGGAAGTCAGTGGGAAAACTAAGAGAAGTGTTATGTTCCAGTTCTCCTTTTTAGCCCCTAAGCATATTTCTCTTCTTGCTCCTCTTTGTTTTTTGTGTGTTTTTTTTTAACATATCGTGCTCAGAAAAGGAAGAACTTTTAAATTTAGTCATGCAATTACCATGCCACAAACTATTTGACAGATTCCACTGTTTTGCAATTTGTGAGTATACTGTTTCCAGGAAAACAAATTATTCCTTGAGCACTGGAACTAAAAACTTCCTGTTTTTATGGTGGCCTGTGAGCTCAGAATGAAAGTTTTCATCATCTGAGAGATTCCTAACATATGCTTCCTCTGTGGATTTGCTGTTGTCTCCATGGTCTTTCAGGATGGGGAAGTTAAAAAACGAGTTGTACAGCAAGACAAATATAAAGACTCCATCTAAAGTCAGTCTTGGGAGGATTCTGCCCTGCAGCTGAAGAAAACGAAGCAGCAGGCTTTTAGGGGATTTGTGTGGACTGCTGTCAAAAGCAAGCATGTAGTTGAACCCTCATATGCTTACGCAGTCTGAGATGTGTGTGCTATGTGTTAAATATTACAGCTTCTTAGGTCTTTTGCACTGTCCCACATGGTTACAGTTAACACAGAGGAAGTGTTCAGGATGCATATGGGATTGGGCAGAGAAAGGACAGAGCTGGAGCTCACTTGGGCAATGAAAATTTAAAACGACAGATATCCGGTATGTGATGAGACTTAAACACAGGATACTAGGACTCATCTAACTTGGGAATTTGAAAACAACTGGCAAACCAAGTATGTTCTCACATGACAAATACAGGAGGAAGCAGTTACAGACATCTGAAAAACAGGAGAAAACGTATAGTGACGCTTCCCAGTGAAATCATGACAGCCTGGGGACCAACGGGCTGGCCTGGATTAGGGTTTATAATTGCTGGACCTATCTGAGGTTCTCCTGCTTGCTTCTTCCAGCTTAAGCATAGTGTATTTTCTCTCTTTGTAAAAGTTCACTGCAATATTCCAAAGAGAGTATCCAGTGACCATTTTTAATTTCTGTATACCAGAGTTTCCTAAATTCAATTGTTTACATACATGCAGGTGGCAGCAGCAACCTTTAGCTTCCTTAATTTCAAATGATCTTTTGCAAATTTAGCTCTGACTCAGACTTGCCATTACACTTTAGTGACTCATATTCAGTAGGAGTTGAAGTGGAAAAACTGTACCATTTGTGTTTGTTTGTTCCTGTGTTAATACAGAATGGGAAAGGTTTCTCTATTGCTCCAGGACATTATAAATTTTTGGAACATATAGTAAGCATTTTAACTAGGTTTATAACAGACAAATATTAATCTAATGGCATCCAAAAGCTGTTCTGGTTACTGCCTGTGCCTGAAATGTTGAAGGAAATAGTATATAATTCGTATTCTGACTCAAATATATGAAAGAAAATCCAGTAAGATTAGTATTTTATAAAGATGAAATAAAATACAATAGGAGACTCCTCTTTTAAAATAAATCCTAAAATCTGATCTCTTTCACTAATTTAAAACAATGCCAAATTTCACAATGGAGTCACACTGTGGAATCACACTTCCATCTGTCTCATGACCTGAACTGGATTCCCATTAATTTTCTCGTACCCACATTGTTGTAAAACATTTCTATAGCAATACTATTCAAAAGAAGGATTAAGGTCCCACCATACTGAGTGCACTACAAACTCACATGTACACAGAATTTGTAGCCCAAATTGCTCATAGTTCTGGGTGACAGGATATGCCAAGCAGACACTGTATGGCCAGCACCACAAGTGACACCCATGATTTCCATTTACTGTTCTCATAGACACATATATATTTATATATATTTATTATTATTTATATCCCTTTAATGGATCTGTGTAGCAGAGAGGCCTCTGGAATACATCTAGAAAGGCAGGGTGTTAATGTTTAAACCAATCCAGGTCCTTATGAGCAAAATCTAAGCTACTTTACACTGTTTCCACAAATAATATGGCAGTGAGAATTAGCCATAGAGCATGAGATGTAACAATAACCCCTCTGGTGAAGACTTCCCTTCTGAAATCTATTCTCCATCTTTCTAGTCTGGCAAACATGGATTCTGTCAGAGGATACTGCAAAATTGAATCTTTATACCTGATAACATGACTGAGAGCAGAGCTCTGGTGGTTTTGGTGGCCACAGTCTACCTTGCAAGCTGTTAATATATTTTATACATGTACTGGGAGTAATAAATAGAGCATTATATATATAAAAAAACCAACCTAAATATACTGTATATCAAATCCATTTATTACCTTACCTATCCAAAGAAGACAAAAGAGTGAACTGGACTTGATGATCCTTATGAGTTCCTTCCAACTTGAGATATTCTATGATTCTCAAGCAATTTTTACTAGAATAAGGGCTCTTTACACTAAAATCTAAGGTAATTTTTAAATTTTATTTTTACACCTTCTGCATACACTGCAAGATTTGTCAAGGTGTACTTAAGATTAGGGGATAGACTGACTGGCATCACACTCGCTGCTGTGGTCCAGACAGTGTTATGAGAGCCTCTGAGGTATGTGGGACAGTCTGCCTCTCAGAACTGTCCTGCTTGGAACACTGAAAGAGAGGTCAGCATGAGGATAGTGATCACATCTCCACCTGCATGGCACTACAGATACCCTTAGTGTATTTTTTTTAATGCTGCTTTTCCATCTGCCTCTTTCTCCCCTCTTTGATCATTTCAACACCTACAGGTGCAAGGCCAGGAAGAGAAGAAATGAGGGGGAGGTGGCCAAACAGCCACCTTCCTATGCAGTATTCCTCAAAAAGTATCAGGCAGCAATTGTGTCTTTTGCCAGACTCAAGAGGGGCGGACAAAGATAACGGAAGACAGAGCTGATCTTGGTCAGATCTTAGAAGAGCCTGAAATTTCCAGCTGGGAAGCAGTGGTCAGCGAGAAGCAGAGATGTAAAAGAGGGAAACGAAGTCACTGAGGTCAGTGGATGTCAGGACTGAAGCAGCACAGACAAGACATGAGGCAGAACCATGGGAAAAGCACGGCACATGTTGCTGTAGATGTTGAGTGTCTGTCAAAAACAGCACAAAGCAAACAGTGCTGCGGGACTGGCTCTACACTTCTCCTTAGGAATTCACGGCACACTGCTACTGGTGGTGGCTACTTTCATCTAATATAAAATTACTCAAAGGCCATTTTTTAAATGTCAACTCCTCTGCAACACAGTAATTTTTGAGTAAGATTTATACTGAGATCTGATAACTCCTAAGAGATGCTAATGTGTTCAGAGCTGAAATGAAGAAAGGCTCCTCGAAGACTCACTTTACCGAGCTCCACACTGCCAGCATTGCAATTTTGCTCGCAAGGCAACCTGGGGACCCCACTTCACCAAACCAGTAATTCTCTACAACCTACATTTCGTAAAAGATTGCTCTGCCTTCTCCCACTCTGCATACCTGCTTGCTGCAGGTTATCATGGGGGCCCTCTCCACAACACTTCAACACTTACCGTCTGTGATTCCCTCCCTACGATGAGGCAAAGGGGGCTGGTCCAACCGTCCTCCCTTGTGTTTTTTGGTGGGCCTCGGCCTCTGACCCTGATTGACAGCTGCACTGGTGTTGCTGTCAGTAGAAAAAGGACTGCTCGGCCGAGGTCTCTGAGAGGAAGAATATGCTTTGCCTAAAAAAAAAAAAAAAAAAAAAAAAAAGGAAAAAAAGAAAAAGAGAGAGAAACCAGATGAAAAAACGTTATTGCTTTGAAATGGGCTGTTCTATTAATGTCTATTCCGAAACATTAAATTAGGCCTAAATCTCAGAGGCAAGCAAGTGTCCCCTCGAGGTATCCACTGATGACAACTGCTTTAAGACACACCACAACAACTGAAGTGATAAACTTGGCAGTCTTTTCTCTTTAACTTTTATAATTAAAATTATTCCATCTGTTGTGATAAAACTACTGTATGCCATGTAACTCCTACCTGCTCTGTGTGCTGAACAGATGTGTCATAACAACTCCTCAGCCTTGAGCAGGGAAGGAAAACAGTTCTGCAATCATATCAAATTTATCTCCTCCTGCCTTCCACTTTCATGTTTATCAAGCCAGATTCTCATTTTAGGGGCTCCCATATGCACTGTATACCTGGAGTAACTCCAGTGAGATAAACATAACTGATTCTGCAAGCTATGTAGCAGGGAAGGGTTGTATATTTAAGGGCTCTCTTTTCTCAAGAAATCAAAAATGGGGGTATATTGAAATGCTAAAATTTTCCTGTTCATTTTCAGTACTTTTATATGTTAAAAAAATATATTCTCACTGAATTTATTCCTCATATATATATATATACATATACACACACTATTCAAGCTGCATGATGTCTCCTAAAAAAATCTTTGATGCTGTTCTGTGGAGCAGATGATTAAAAGCCTCATGCAGGAACCGTAGGAGCAGCACAGTTCATTTACTATGTTCACTTCCTCTTATTCCGATGTTCTTATTCTTAACTAGGCTTAATGTTTAATGCCAACTGATGAAAACTAAAGATCACCATCTTTTTAGTTTCTTTTGTTCATGTGTAGGTTGTTCTTGCCAAGTATCTTGGGGATGTTAACATTTTAATTTGTTTAAAACTGGTAATTAAAATTCTTACATGTTTTAATCCTATCTGCAGTGGAAAATGTATAAGCCTGTCAGAATTTCTGCTCTTTTAATGCTGCTGTAGGCCCAAATGGTGGTAGACTTGATAGAAAGTGGCAAAATGGCTGTTTGCTATTTTTCTGGTCAACTGAGCCCAAGCTAGGAAGGAGGTTTTTTTATCCTCTGGTTAACTTAGACCAGGGTCTACCCTGCTGTAAAACCTTTCAACAGATGCATTTAATTCCAACATGCTATCACATATGACCTGATCTAGATAAGCTTAAGCATACTGTTTGAAATATGCTCAGTGCAAAGAAGGCAAAGTGAAAGAGTAGCCATAATCTCTCTAACATGGCGTTTCACATCAGTACATACATGTTAGAATAATATATCACTGTTTAACTTCAGAGATTTCCTGACTCTCTCAGGCTTGCCTTCTGACTGATGTGCACCCTGAGGGGGACACAGGCAGGCTCGTCTCCCAGCTGTGTCTCTGCCAGCTATTGGAGGTTACCACATTTGAACCCCTCATGTGGACATTCCCTAACCCTCCTCTACAAAAAAAAAAAAAAAAAAAAAAGCCCAGTTGAACTTAAATGGTCTGAAATCAATGCCTTTGCTAACCTGGCTCATTTTAATTGAAATGGGTTACAGAACACCCACCCAAGCAGCTAATTCTGGAGCTGAGAAAAAAGCAGTAATAAACGTTTGGGGGGGAGGCTGGAAACATGAACCTCTATAGCTGGCACAGCTGCAGCCAGACAAAGACAAGTGATCAAGCCCTTGTTTCATGGATAAGGACAAAATAGCAGATGAACACAGACAAAATATTAAAATTTCATTTAAAAATAATTAAAAAAAACCCTGTAATGCAAAGAAATTCAGACATGAGCCTGACATTCCATCTCGGCTCACAGCACATTGCACAGATGTTTTGTAAAAATAAACTCACATATAAGTGCAACTAGTGAGTGCAGGATTCAGATTCTTCACACTTATTCTTTGGACTAAAGAAATGTGATTTTTCATTCAGAATGTTGGTTTCAAAGAGAAATAGACACCAAACATTCTCTTTTATCCTTTCATGAAAAAGAGGCAAAATAAATAGCACTGACCTAAATCAGACATGGGGCAAACACAAACGATGTGCAGACTCCCCAAACACATTTTTCAATGCACTTAATAACTGATTACAGCATCTTGTATTTGTATGCAGCCCTTCCAGTAAGAACTGCTGAGCAGTGTCAGACTTTGTAGCAGATTTAGTGCGTGTAAGAGGAGACAAGGATGAATCCACTAATTCTTGATTTAATTTCCCAAGGGTGTTAAAAAGGAAATCTGTCTGAACTTCATGGCAAATCACATGATGGCTTCTGGAAACTGGAATCAAAGTGTCTGGCAGGAGAGACACATCGCATCTGGATTTACCAGCACCTCTTACGCTTGGCAGTCAAACACTCCCACGTGAGGCTATCAAGCCGGACATCTCCTTTAGTATCTACCGGTGAGAATATCTCACAGCTGTTCTACGTGGGTGAAAATAACTGTCCAGACTGCAAAGGAGCAAAGAGTCAGGACCTTCAGACTCCCTCCAGAGCAATGAACAGAAATAACACTGCTGCTTCTTCACTGCTAGACACCATTCTGCACTGTGGGGGCTGCTGGTCTGTACCAGGCACATCTGACTGATCCAACCCTACCCTGGGAGGTCTCATCTCATAATGAAACTGCAGTGAGCACGGGGGAGTCACTTCCATTTGCTGGGATTTCCAAGAGGAAAAAGAGGGGAGGGCTGTTTGTTTATGTGTGGGTTTTATTTTATTTCCATTTTGCCTGCTGGATCATTAGGAGAGAAAGAGGGTAATAATCATAAAGTCTCCACCACAACCGCTAGATACTTTTTTGTACCCTATACTCTAATAGTCTGTCTGAGGAATTACACACATGCACTCTGTTTAAGTGCATTTGTGACCTAATTAAGCTGGGAAAATATAACTGACAAGAGGGTTCTCAGCCTTTCCTTTTATTTTCCATTCATGTTGCTACAATAAGAAATCATATTTATTTTTAAATGTCTATGTGTTTGTGTGTCTATTTACTTCTCTTATGCGTGTGTTTGTGGTGGGAACTGCACTTCTCAAAGGCCTGATAAAAGTGACATTAACTCTAGGTGAATCATTGCATTAAACTTTTACTGACACCAAGAACACTACACACACACACACACACAAAAAAGGTTGGGATGGATTTGCTCCTTTCTTTTAAGACTTAGGAGACTATTCAAGGAAAATAGTATATTTTAAATTATAGTTTGGCCATATGTGCCCATAGCAGATGAGTGAAGGTCTACATTGGTTCTTGTTTTCTTTTGCTTTGTTTTTTATCAAATTGATGATACATATCAAATATACTCAGTCAATTTTCCACAATGTCAGAAGCTGCTGAGGGGTTCAATTACGGTGAAATAACTACCTTTAAAGGATGACTAGGTATGAAAAGTCAGTGGCAAAAGCCATAGTGGTTTGAGAAAAGTTGTATCTGTTCACCTTCTAGTTTTGTTGGAGACACAGGACTTTGCCATCAACTCTTTTCTTTATTCCTAATGTCCTTAAAAGGTGCTATTTGCCATGAAGTCATTGCATGCAGAAAGAGTGCATTTTTCAGGCCTAACATGTGAGACTTTTCTCATAAATTTTACTGGAGGAGAGACTTCACACCAGACTAATAACAAAAAAATTTAAGTGATAGGAACATTATGGGACCTGTGGGCAGGAACTGGCTGAGGAAGGATAACAAAAATAGGACCCAAGCTCATACTTTGCTATTAAATTTGTACATTCAAATAATTAGTAATTTTTGCTATTTTGATAAGACTAAGAAAATGCAAATACATTCTTGTTTTTTTTTCCCCCAGAATATTTAGAGATCATTTTTCTTTATTTTTTTTAAATAGAAATAAGAAATATTAAACTTTAAAAATATGATCTAAATTATATTTAGTTTTCACTAATTCATTTTAGAAGATTGGCTGTTTTCAAAAGCAATAGTCACTTTACCTTTGTTACATTTTACTTGGCAGACTCAGTTGGCATAACTAAAATTAAATGTTATCAAAATATATTAACTTATTGAATCCAGTATTTTTAAATCAGCTATTAATAAAGGTTTTAAACAGTTTGCATCGTTAACAATAAAAGCACACCAATTCACCCCATGCTTAGGAAAACTTCACAGAAAAATACACTTTTCCAAGAAGAAATGCCACAGAAGAGCAAGGATGGAGATAATAGTTTAAATATGATCTTCACCACTGGAAATGTGATTGTGAGGAGATTTTTCAGAAAATAAGATCATCAAAGACTGCAAGGTAGAATTAGTGATTTTTTTCACTGAAATATTAAATGGAGCATATCTCAGTAAATACACAGCAGAGTCAGTACGGAGGGAAACTGCAGCAGAATGAAGGTGCAGATTAAAAGCTTGTGCTATTCACTACTTCAAATCACCAAAGGCAAAGTTCAAAGTGCAAATCACAGTGCAAAGTTTCATTTCAAATATACCGATAAAAATATCTCCATCCACCTTATTCCATGCATGTTAGACAAGTGTGAGAGGCAGGTTCACTGAAAGAAGAGGAGAAGAGGCAGAGACACCCTTCATGCAGAGAGCATCAACTTTGAGTCTACAAACCTGTTCTCGTCAGGCTGGTTCCATCCAGCCTAAAACCAGCTTTATCTGCTGCTGCAACCAGTGCTTGTGCAAAACTGCCGCTGGTAAAGATCGAGTCATCTGAGGAGCTACCTACACTAGATCTATGACTAGAAAAGTTACGGTCCTCATCAGACGCAGAACCCCATCCATTTACCATTGAACCTAAAAACAAATGTAGGGGTCTAGTGAGTTGTGCACATTTGATACCTTTTGATCATCTAAAAGCTTAAAGACCCAATTAATATGTCTCTTCTCAACAGGAAACCCAAAATTCATTTGACAGAGCTTGGTACAAAAGAGCAATATTCAGCTAAAGCTTAAAGACCCACTTAGTATGTCCTTTCAGAACACAAAACCCAAAGTTTATCTGCTAGACTTTGGTATAATAAAGCGCTATCAAAGCTAAGAGGGACCTCATTCATAAATTGCTCCATGTAGCTTTGATCCTGTAAGCAAAATTATACATATTCTCTACAAATGTGAAAGCTCCATAATAAGTTCTTTTGAAAGTTAACAGATCTTTCCTGGAAACAAAATGAATGTGATGGTTTTGTTTTTCCCTTTTTTTTTTTTTTTTAACTTGACTTATTACAAACCAGTATCTAGTTTGATCTTTGCAAAACCAAGTTTTCATTTCAGACAGCACATGTGTAAGATAGATATGGCTAAAGTCAGACCTGGGCTTCAAGAGCTATCTTGAACAAGACTGGCTTTATGTCATTTTGTCAGTCAAAACCTTAAAATAAATGAGCAGCTTTAATGGCCTGAAGAAAGCTGATCTAAAGCAGTTCATTCTAGTGGATTAAAGTAACTTTTTTAAAAGGTTAGAAAATAATTAAGATTCAAGAGCAGAGCAAATATATGCTCAAATTTAATACTGAGTCAGTCACTAAGCCAACATTGGCCCCATGGAACCTTCTAACTATGGATTACCATCACTGCAGGAGATGAAAGTGATAACAACATCATAAAAATGTAGTCAGAAAACCAGACACCTGAAAAAGCACATGAAAGAAATATCGAAATCTTGACATAACTAAAATGTAAAGAGCAAAACAGTGAAGGAAGGATTAATCTTATTTGCTCTTCATTCATATTTGCCCAGGAATGGAGCAGCTGTGCTAATGAGTTACCAAGTCCAGTTGAGGTGCAGAGCTACCAGATACTTCTTGGAGCTGAGCTACTGCAGGGCATTGGGTGGGGCTGTGTAGACACAGAATATTGTTCTGACATAGTACGGGCACCTATCTTGAAATACCTGAAATCTGCTTTTTAACACAGGTATATGTTGAAGAAAAAAAAAAAAAAAGCACACCCCCCCCCCCAAAAAAAAAAAAAAGCCCAGCAAAACCAAGAGAATCTGCAGAGACTGGTTATTAAAGACACAAAGGCACATGGGGAGGGATAAATCCCGGCCCTGATTTAACTACTCAGTCAGCATAGCTGAATTTGTGCAAATGTACATAGGATGTGAAGCAGAACAGTAGCCTCTTTTTAATCCATGTGCAAGGAAGCATTATTGTGTTTAAAACTGCTAAGAAGTAAATCAATAATGACCTGCTTATTAGCATCAAACTGATTGGCTAATTAACTAATGATGGTGTCAAATATTGAAAACGTCCTGCAAAAACGAGTCATGAGCACAATAAATGAATTCTGGAATTCAGTACCATGCAGCACCACAAAGCCCAAGAACAATGGGTTATTTTGTGATGCTGCAGTGTCCAAAGCTTTTAATGTCAGTGAAGTGGCAGACTAAAATAACAAAAGCCCGTGCACTCCTAAGATACGAGAAAAGAAACCGAAGAGGTCTGTGGAGGTCTGACAGGCAGAAAGTGTGTTAAGTGCAACAGGGAGTGACAGAGTTTGATTCTGCTTGCCAAGAGAACACATAAAATTGTTATTTTCCAAACAGACTCGACCTGATGCAGACAGATGTAAGGGAGCCCAGATAACAGCAAGGGAAGGCTAACACTGAATTTCCTCTGAGAAGACAGTTTGTGAACTAACAATCCAAGTGTGATAGGATATCATAGAGAATGGGGAGTAAAGAGGCTTAGCAACAGTTACTGATGATGTATGAAAAGAGATACTACAGATAAAACACTTCATGAAGATGTAAGAAAATGAAATGTTATAGCTGAGGACATTTTCAAACAATCGCTTATCGACATGTTCTACAAAATATGTAAGCACAAGCTGGAACATGAAATATATAACTAGAGCTGCGGATATCAAAGGAGGATACTTGGATGCTAAAAATTTAACATGTATCCCATTAGTTTCAGAGCCCAAGGGTTCTGTGTGATACATTCTACTCTCTATGTAGAGACATATAAAACCACGTACTGCGCAGAACAGTTATTGTTTTCGGTATCATAGTTCATTAGACTATGGATATTTTAAAAGGACTTTGCATTTCCACGTGCTCAAGTTGCTCTGTCCATCTGCTAACCCCTCAGCTGTTACACAACATATAATACACACTGCAATTTGGATGGGACACTTTCAGGGTATGTCTAGTAGCTATTTTGCATCTACTCTTTGGAGGACTGGATTGTCATTCAATCCAAAAAAATAAGCCACGTTCTAAGTGTGAAACGTATTTAAAATCTGCAAAAGCCCATAATACTCTCTCCTAATGTTTGTGAATACAGCTGTTGTTCTACACACTCACAGATATGCCACTTTTTCTAAAAATACCTAAATTTTAATTGCTGTTATCAGACTGCCAGCTTTCTAGGCTAACCCTACAAAAAAGTCCTGTTCCTCCACTCCTTCACATTCCCATGGACAACAAGTATTATCCAGGCTGGAAATAGTGCGCTCTGCCCATGGATCACTCCTCCTTCCCCTCTCCTTCAGCGGCTGTGCTAGGAGGGACCTGTGAGGATGGAAGCATAGCTCAGTTCTTGGAGGGATGGGAGTTTTACTGGGACATCATGACCTCACCTGGAGTTGTGCATCCAGTTCTGGGGTCCCCAGGACAAGACAGACATGAAATCTGTTAGAGTGTGTCCAGAGAAGAGCCACAAAAATGATTAGGGTGCTGGAAAACTTCTGTGAAGGCAGGCTGAGAGAGCTGGGGTTGTTCAGCCTGGAGAAGAGAAGGCTCTGGGGAGATCTTACTGCAGCCTTTCAGTATATAAAGGGGGCTTATAGAAAAGACAGAAGGAGACTTTCTGATAAGGCCTTCAGTGGCAGGACAAGAGGCCATGTTTTTGAACTGAGAGTAGGTTTAGATTGGATATCAAATTCTTTACTGTGAGGTGGTGAGGCACTGGACCAGGCTGCCCAGAGAAGCTGTGGATGCCCCATTGCTGGAGTGTTTGAGGCTGGGTTGGATGGGGCTTGGAGCAACTAGGTCTGGTGGAAGGTGTCCCTGCCCATGGCAGAGGGGTTGGAACAAGATGATCTTTAAAGATCCCTTCCAGCCCAAACCATTCTATGATTCTCTATGAAACCTCTGGTTGCTGGAAGCAAAGGCAAAACTTTTATAACTGCTGAAGTCAGCAAGATACCCTGAGACACACACAGCACCCACAACTGTGTGTGACCAGGGAGCCAAAAGCAAAATCTCTACATTATTTCTACTGATTCCAGAGCTATTTGGTTTCCCTGCACAAACAATTTCTTTTCCACAACAGAATTTGCAGCAGTAAAACCCTTTTTGCTTTGACCTGCAGAGGTGTGGACATTGCCCAGAAGGCATGGGAGAGCTGGAGCCCACCCTGGGCCCCTAAGGCCACCACAGAGCTGTGTTAACACAGCACACATGGCGACTACTTGTTTAAAGGCATCCACTGGCCTCTTGTTTTACAAATCAGATGCACATTTGTTTTTCTCTGAATAAAGGCAGAATAGGAGATGCTGACATTCCTTTCAGATCAACTGTGCATTTTGAAATGGGATGAAACAGGCTTTTAGTGTCTCCTTTACATGCAACTCACTCTGTGTTTTCCAAGAGCACATTTGAGTTTTTACGCTTTCTGGCAACTGTAAATTTTACTCTTGCTGACAGCAGCAGTAAATGCTTTATGCAGAACAAAATCAGCTCTGTGAAAAGTTGAACTCTGTTTTCTTGGTCCATAAAATATCTCTTGGTGCTAATGCAAACAGAAAGCTTCTGTGCTCTCAAGGAAAGGTGAGGGGAACAGAGGTGCTAGCTTCTAGTATAGACTGCATTGGTACTGCTTTCAGTGGCTTTTTGCTGGCAATAAAAAAAATGTTATTTTTCTTTGTAAAGTGTGCTGTTGCTTTACTTAAAAATAAAAATATCTAATGCACTTGTGAAGTAAAAGCTGCTCACAGCAAAGCTAACACTTCTGAGAATTCCATTAGATACTTTTCTGTATGTACCAAACTCTGTGTGCTTGCTCAAACTGAAGAGATGATGTCACTGGTACTTTCATGTTTATGCATACCTGCTTTCCTTCACAAGACCCTCAAGCACATAGTAATGTTGGTCCCTGCTCTCCTGCAGGTTTTTTTTTTTGGATGGAACTCCTTAGGTCCATGAAGAAGGAGTAACACCCCTGGGGACTGATGCTACTTCAGCTGAAATCAGTTACAGATTTCTCTTAGCTTTTGTACAGGAGAAAGACATTATCCTCTTGGATATATCTGACCACTGCCATGATTACAAAGAAGAAGTGCCCACTGATTTTGGTGAAAGTGATAGAACAGAAGGGGAAATAGTCATTGTACCACCAAAATAAGAATGAATAATAGAGGGGCCTAAATGCAGAAAATATTTATGATCACACTTCAAAAACTAGACCTTGTCTCATACTTTACATTATACTTCAGCATAAATGCCTGAATATTTAAATGTATCCACCTGGAACAAACCCCTAAGTTTTAATTTTTTTCTTTTGGAGCAGGAAACACTAAACAAAAGGAGGTAGAAATCATGCATACTTATTTGGCACTTCACAGGTCCAACCATAATTAATGCCCTTCATAAACATCTAATGAAAAATGAATTTATGTCACTTAGCCAAATTTATTTCTGTTTGCATTCCATCTTTTGAGATTTTTTTGGTTTCCATATTGCTGAAAGGCACAAAAATTTCTCAAATTTATTCAAGCTGTTAGAAAAGAAATGCACACAGAACATTAAGTAGTTGCTCAAATGTTGCTGAGCAGTAAAATACCATGATAAAGTGGCATCTTGCTGTGTCTCTATTACTTCTTCAGCACTAAAATTAATTTATGATCAGTCATCAATTCATTTACATGTCATTTTATGCTAAATCTATCGTTGCTGATGAATGCATATCCCTAGATCCATTAAGCTAGAGTAAAGTCTGTGCTTTATAATATGACCCTGCTAATTGTTGCATTACCATTTTTATGAGATACAAAAAGTAGCAGTTTCTTATTTTCTGAGCACATATTTAATCCATGAAACACATTCTACCTATTAAATGCAATCTGTCTAACTGCTTATAAAATAGAATCTTTTGCAATAGGTATCCCTAAGCAAATCAATATAAATATTGAGCTCTGCCATGGTAAAATATGGCTCATGAAAATGATATTGTGCAATTTTCAAGAATTATTCCATTTTTGCTCAGACACAATGAATGTAAAACTTTTTCCATACAGACAGTGATCAGTGATTCTTTTAATCAAGACTAAAACATGTCAAATAAGGGATATTCTTCCTTGCTGAGCCATTCAGCCAACAGAGATTTTTTATAATTTCAGATCTATACAATTCTATTGAAAAAAAAAATTATCCGTTTTCTGTGGCACTGAACATCTCTCTGTTTATGTCAGTTTGTACCAGTTAGGTACAAGAGGGCTTGCTTGTTCTAATTTCCATGCTAGTTAATAGGTGTATCTCTCCCCTCAGTTAAAATGCACCAGGACTGAAGATACAACAACCTGCACTACCAGCTTCACTGGTGGTGCTGTGGGAGGAGAAAATAAGGAAAGTGGAAAGAAAACCTCCAAACCATAATACTTAGACGTGAAAAAAAAAAAAACAATTAGCGTTGTTCTTAGTGATTTCAGTGAGAGGCAAATTAATTTCTTATACAGTCATCATATGCAATTGATTAAATCTATTAAAGTAGAATAATATAACAGACTCTTCATGATCATTCACGCCATAACTCTGCACAGCAATTATTAAGGCAAACATTAAACATAAACAAAAGAAAATACATATTTCAATGTGTCTCTGAAAGCCAAAAACAACCCTAAATAATTGTGAATTAAAAGTACAGTGAGCAAAAGTTTTACCACTGTTTTCCAGTTCTTTCTTTCATTTCTTTTTGGTTTTTTTGGTTTGTTTTTTTTTTTTTTTTTTTTTGGTTTTGGTTTTTTTTGTTTGTTTGTTTGTTTTGTGGGTTTTTTTGTAGTTTGTTTTGTTTTTTGTTTTGTTTTTTTTTTTTTTAAAGCAGAATCAGTAACTAAGTATCCTAACAAACTGGGAACGGAGAAAAAATTTGGCTTTAATTTCATATTCCATCCCACAAACATTCAAATCCAAACCTCCCTCCCCGAGTTCTCTTTGCCATATCTGGAGGATGTTAAGATACAGTCACTGTTCACTCCTCCTTTCTTTGCACTTTGTTATACACGTCAACATTATGTCTCTGCCACCTGCGAAGAGAAAAGCTTAATAGTGCAGATTAAATCCTTGTCTGAATCTTCAGCTAGCTGTAACTAAAACTCAAGGGCCTGGAAGACAAGTTGACTTTTAAACAGTTTAAAGGAGCAACACTGTGGTGACAGAGGAATTTCGTAGTTTGTGCTTTGGCTCACGCAGTGCCAGGGTTTCCCCTCAGAGAATCCCACATTTTGGCACTCAGTGAAATCCTGGGTCTCAGCTCAGCCAGGGAGAACAAAGCACCACTTCAGTCCAAGAGCATGCTAACAGTACAGGGTGAGGAAACTTGCCCTGCTCCTTGTACAGCAACTCTATTTGAGGGAAGTCTGGACCAAGGGATGTCAGTACAGATTTCTCACAATCACCAAAATCACAAGGCACTTCAAAATGAACAGAAATATTGCTTCATCTGGGTCAGATATCCTCATTTGCCTCCATTTTCAATATAATGTTTAGAGAACTGAAAACATGGTCTATAAATTCCTAGGAAAATGCTGGTTTAAGTCACCAAAGGCTCTGTGAAAAGAAGTAGCTTATATATTCACAGTGCAATAAAACAATTTAGTTGTTCTACAGTATTTTAAAAGCAATCAAATTGAAGAATGAGAAACAGCTTGGAAACAATGAAAGCAATTTGCTATACCCTCATTAACACCAGTAAATGCAGCCTGGAGGAGTTAACAGAAACAGATAAACAAAAATTAAGACTCTCTTTTGGGAAAAAAAAAATCCTAAGTATAATAAGCAGTTTCCTTCCAATTCTTAAAAAAAAAACCCCAAAAACCAACAACAAGCCCAAAGCAAACCCTCCTAAAAATCAAGGTTTTACCCATGTAGTAAATGAGGAAAACAGAAGCAGTTTTGTTATTTGTATATTTTGCCATTTTACAGATAATTTAGACTAACACTCTGGGTGTATTTTTGTAAGGCTACAGTTCCCTAATTGTTTTAAGTCAATCTAAGCACTGGCTGTGTGCTATAGGGGCAGTCTATCATTCTGCTTCCCTCCCAGCTGCACATTCCCTTCCTGCAGCGCCAGCACACACCTTGCCATGCGGTGAACCAGATCAAGGAACAGATCCAGCTAGTAATTAAACAGGCAAAGGAAAAAGCAAAAGGAAACCCTTAATTTTCACCTGGATGAGGCCACATCAAGATAGTGGTGGTGATGAGTGGGAGTGCATTAAATCACCGTGAGTACACTCCCAGTCTACATAATCAGGTTCTGCCCAATTTCTTCTAAAATAGCATAGCAGGAAGTTTTTAACACTCCAATAACTACACTTTTAACACTCCAATAATACAACAAGTTTTATAAATATCATAAGAAACTTAAAGGTTATTCATAAAAGGTTAAATTGTAATAAGCACAAAAGTCTACAAGCTGGAGCAGGAATACAGCTATTCCTTATTTGCTCTAGGTAGGGTGGTCCAAAATATCAGGTGAAGATGCAAATGTGAAATAATTTTCTGATTTACAGATACATAAACATTGGCATATTAATATATACCAAATGAAAAATACATACAAACCTAATTTTTTTTATTTACTGCTGTATTACCACTGCAAAACTCTTACTGCATTCCTAATGGAGAGACTTCTGAGCCATTAGTGAAATATGCAAAAATATGCAGAATTATAGCCTGAAGGAGATTACGCTGGAAATTCAAGCAAAGTGACTTAACATACTCATGCACTAATAAGTTAACCTTCTCAATTCAGGGATTTAAACTTTAACTCTATGGCCTTCAGCTGAATCTGGATTTCAAATCACAGCAGCAGAGATACAATTCTTAAATCTTAATTAGATTGGTAAGCAGTCTGGCCCAAGGGTGAAGGAAAATCGGGAAAGTGGGATTAAGCTACACACTGTTTCATTCAACAAGGGAAAAGGAAGAAAATTTATAGGTATTGATGCTCCATCACTGTCATGTTTGCCCAGTGTTTTCAGAACAGCAACTATTACATGAGGGTGCAAAATCCTTGGAATTTCAGAGGTCCAGAACAATGAGATGGAATTCAGTGGCAATAGGGTAGTAAGTTGTACTGAACAAGTCTCCCTTAAGGTACAATTAACAGTCAGTATTTGTCTGCTGAGATCAAAGACTGAAGCAGCACCCATGAGCTATGGACACTGGGACATTTGGGACATTTGGGTCTTTAGCACACCTTCACCTTATGGACACATTATATTATAGAGAGGCCCAAGTTTAACATAAAGGGAAATACACTGATGATTAAAAAAAGGACTTTATGTGTTTGAAAACCAAATGTCTTTCACTGCATTTCTCCAACAGGCATTTTATTCATTCAGATCCTGTGCATTAGTTTAGAACAGCTTTCTAGATCCCCTTTGATGATGCTGGAGCTTTCCAAGGCATGCAAAGGGCAAGAAGCAGTAAGGCAAGGAGGGTCAGAATAATTAAACAGCTTTACTGAAAGGGAATAATTACTAAATTCAGCAATACAAAGTGGGGTTAAAATACACATTTTCCTACATAAATGTTACATTTACTCTAGAAATAAATGTTGTGGTGATCTAACTACACTTACTCTGAAGTCTTTAACTTCCTTGTGTTCATCTGGGAAAGCATTTTCCCAGCAAAATACCTAAAAGTGCTTTAAGATAACATTTTTATGCTGCTTCTGATTTATGAAATATATATTCCTAAGCTGAGGCCTCCCCCCTCCTTTTTATGTAACTGCCTTGCTCCTCCAGTAGAATGAACTTTTCATGAAAGCTAGAATATAATTGAGTTTTCTTTCAAGTCTTTAAAGCTTTTTAAAATTCATGAATTTTCTTATCATTTTGCAGCAAAGCAAACTATTCCCAAATCCTTCTTTAACTTTAGTGTTTAGTATTAACACATTTTAAACGTTGCAGAAATGGAGTGGAATAAATTTTCACTTAGAAAGTATTTGACTGATGATGTATTTTGCTGTTTAGGAACAAGTTGGTGTCACTGTTAACTGTGTTTGGTTACCTGTCACAGAGCTGTCTAGATTGTCCATACTGGAGCCTGGAGTATGCTCTAGACCTCTTAGTGGCCTACTGATTTCTACAGTTTCTTCTTCAATATCATCCTCATCGTCATCCTCATCTGGAACATCTGTTTCCAAATCTGAAATAAGGTTTCCAGATACGTATCCTAGGGGCGGAACGGGAGCCTGAGGAGGTTGTGTATTGCTTTGGATGTGCCTACACAAACAAACAGACAGGAAAAGTTATCAGAACGGGTGAGCCTTTGTACCCCACGGTCAACAAAATACAAGCCTTTCAACGGGTCCTGAAGTAGATTTACAAAATATGCTTGTTAGGTTAAACTCAAGAAAAGACAGTTCAGTTATTCACCACAGCTTCTAATACCAGAGTACCTGCACACTTTCCAGTCTTAAATATACTTCTCCTCTAGGATGGGGAAGGTCAGGACTGTCCTTTTACAGATGAGGAGCGATGTACACAGAGGCTCCATAAATCAGGTAGGAAACCCGTGGAAAAGCACAATTCTGAATCCCAGCCTAGCACACAAGCGTCTCGCACGATATTCCACCTTGCAAATCACACACTGAACCAAGCTTAAATTTCACTCCTTCCGCCTAAACAGACACAGTGCCCTGAAGCAGAAGTCACCCTAAAGAGGGGGAAATGGCCAGCAGGACAGGAGAAATTTTCAAGTCCAGTGAACACATTATCAGTGAGGCCTTTTCATTTTGCTTTATTCCAAGTAGTTTAATTGATTTAATTGCAGCAGTATTAGGGCATGCATGTGTGAAATTACTGTATGCAGCAGTCACAAATAAAAAAAAAAAAAAAAAGGAAAACAAAGATAAAAAAAACATCCACAGGATATCTAAATGGCCAAAGGCAAGCATGGGATTTGGAGTCCCATTTGCCTGGTCTCTGAGAGGATACAGAGGAGAACAACACCATCAGCTTTCAAAGCAGCATTCCCCACAGCACAACAGGTACACCACAAGCTGTGCCAGGGGACCCAGGCACGACTGGCCTTGGCATAAGAGCATGCACCATGCTTAAAATTGCTAACTTAGGCACACAGGAATCTTTGGGTGACTGCATGTGAGGTGCCATGGCCTGATTCAAATCGGCAGCACCCTGGATGGGACCCAGGATTCTGCTGCTCTCTTGCTTGGACATCAGTGCAACAGAAAAAAATTACAGCTGTCAAATGTTTGGTTCTGAGCTTTACTATATTTTCAATGAAAACTTTGTGCTGTATTATTGCCTACACTCAATGAGTACAGTCATTTTCTTTATTCATTGAGCTTTCTCTCCCTCCCCCCCCAGTGTAAATCTATCAGATATGAGAATGTCACAGTAAATCTTTTGTACCACTGGAAACAATCTCCACATCTCCACCTCTCTGTAGGTTTTAAGTTATAGCTTATTCTGAACCTTATTTGTAGAGCAAATGCTTTCTTTTTGATATACAACTCCCTTCTGATTAGCAGTTCTTGAATACTTTTCTTCCTGGACACCAGGTTCTTATCTATGCAGTGTTCAAAACACTGTGCTAAAGGGCACTACCATCTAACTAACCCTCAATAAACAGTGTGATTAGCTCCCAATCAAGCAAAATGCTTAAGTATATGCTTAATGTTGAGCTTGTGATAGAACAATTGAAGTCAATTTCTCATGTACTTGTAGTTAAGCATATACTTAAGTGATTTGCTGGATCAAGGCCATAATGATTATGTACTTTTCCAGTAATCTCTAATGTGGTCTTTCTTAAATTCTTAGTTGTCTGTTCTCTATATTTCTCTGTTGTTACTCCCACAGTAACCTATCTGACAGGTCTCATCCTTCTGCTTTGCCTCCCCCTCTCTCTACACTGGACAGGTTAACTTCGTAAAAAGAAAACTAAGAAATCTCCCTTCTCAGTTAAAACAATGGAGGACTTTCTACTGACTTTGAGCAGCATGATACACGTCCAGCCAAACAATATAAAAGCATTAAACAATTCCATTGCACAGAAATCACTTGTATTTGCAACCCTCAGTTTTAGCTCTAATATCTATAAGGTCTCAGTATGAAAAAAAAGTTATCTCCTTGATTTTTTTTTTCCCCCCCTAGAGTTTCAGGCTCAATTACTGTGACCTTACCCAAGAGCAACATTAAAATCTGTGTATTCCTAAGCACATTATGAAAGTTCCCAATCAATTTTCACTTCTCCAAAGAGGGAGCAAGACCTTTCTTGTCAGCCGCAAGAGGCTTCGCTACAGTGTCCTACTCCATTATCGGCGCCTGGACTGGAACCCCAGGTTTGTAGGGCATAGAAAGGGTAACAGCTGCAAAATGCAGCAGCGAGTGACTGTGCTGACAGGGTGTGCATCTGTGTGCTGGCTCAGAAGTCAGCTACCTTCCATAGGCCAGGTCTAGCTGCTGCCTGGGATTTGGGGCCGTCCCACAGGCAGGCCGGGGTCCGTGCTTGGCAGCGAGGCGCTGCAGCGGGACCAAAGTACCCTGTTGATCGAGTGCAGATTGCAGACAAGCCTCGAGGCCTCCGCGGTGTCCAGGGAAAACAGCTGGCTTTGATTTGGCACCGCCTGCCTACCTGCCTGCTCTATTTACGGGAGCTCAAGCTGAATAACTTTGTGGCTTTATTTACCAGCGAAGAAAGGCTGCTCCTCTGCTGGCACTGTGCCATTCCGTAACTAGCTCTGCTCCTCTCCTCTGAGATTCGCGGGCTTTGTCTGGGTAGAAAAGTTGTAAAAGGACAACTGCTGCTTAGGGAACATCCAGGAAGCAACTGACCTTCACTGTATCCCCAGCCTGGTGCACTTGACAAGTTCTTTTTTCAGTCCCTGAAGAGATTGCTTCTGTTTGTTTTGCAGGGGAAATGTTACTGTGGTATTTGCTTGCTCTTCCTTTAAATAGGCATAAAGCGCTCTAAAACACTAGATCCATTTTGTAAATACTAACAACTTTCTTCCAGCTATTTCTGGGTTTTTCCTATGAATCAAAAATTCTCATGGTATTTCAAACTACAGTCAGAGATGCAAATGCTCCATTCTCATGTGACAGCATGTAAAAGCTGCTCTAGCGCTATTTCAAGGAAATATCATTATTTTTAATGATTTTCAGGAGTTTAGAATCTCATTATTTTTGAAAATCCTAAAAAATTCATATCTTTTGCTAACCTGAAAAGAGAGTACTCTTGACTGTATAAAAGCTGTCAGTAGGTGGGTGCTAACTATTTCGTTGAGCATATGTAAAATTTCAGAGGAATATTGTTTTTACATGTTTTTAGGCAAGATTTACCTTATTACCAAGCATTACGATTTTAAAAGCACCCACTAACACTTAAGGCCTTCACACTCTAGGCACAGTTTTACTATTTCTTCTTCCACTTTACTTCTTTGGAAATATTATTGAAATGTTGTTAAGCGCAGTCAATATTTATGTCATAGAGGAATAAATTAATATTATCATTAGCTTGCATTTCCCAGATCGTGAGTGCCCCCCCTCAAACATTTACCATGTCTGCTTTGCTATATCAAACTGGTAAGCCCTTGTTAATTCATCAAGGTGAGCCTGAAGCATTGGCTGCATCTCCTCTCGTGGGGAAGGCGTGAGGGTTGCAGTCGACTGTTGCCCAAAGGAGATGGCAGGTGATGAAGCTACTCCTCGGACAGGAGGTGTGGGAACACGATCATCATCTTCTTCAAGCTCATCCTCCATGCCCTGATGTAGGTAGGTCTGAACTGGCAAAGGCGGACACCAACCATCACTGTCGTATCTAGAATGAAAACCAAATAAACTTAGTGTATATCAAAACTCATCTCTGCCACACAGTCGAGGGTGTAAAAGGGCATACAGGATTTCTGCTATAGCTGTAACCCTCACACTCAGTGGAGGTTTTTAACATTTAATGAAAACAGGGACGTAATTGCTTAAATTGTCCTTACTGAGTCAGTTTAATTTTTCCCACATCAGCTAAGCAGCTCGAACAAGAAGCGCAACAAAAAAATTACTGTCCCGTTATTGCATTTGTTAATGGTGATTAGATAATGTTACACCACAATCAACAACAACAATGAACTAACTCGCTTCCAGGATCATTAATCTAGGAGAGTGCATGAAGATTGACCTAGACGTGAAAACAGCAGCATTCTTAAAAGGTAGAGCAAGCCTTACACAGTTGCACTTGTGCATTTATTCCATCCTCCCCTTTGTCTATAGATTTACTCTTTGTTTCTATTTTGAAGCTACACTTTCCTCATAAATGCTGGTCTTCTCACACTGCAAGTATGTATCTCCTATGATGTGTAATATATTCATGTCACAGCAGTGCTGACCCTAAGCATATGCTATGTCACAGCACCAGCTGATAAGGTACATCTGCCAGCACCCCACCTCCTAACCAATCTGTACTGGGACTCACCTAGACACTGCTGCATTGCTGAACACTTTCATCACATCTGCCCAAGGTAAGTTAAAAGATAAAACAACTACCAGTATTCTTGAACACCAAGTTCTTCTCTTTTCATATATAAGGGGTGTTCTCATAGGTGTTTGTGGTTCAATTTTTGCCTTATACCAAAGCTGTAAGGTGTGATGCTATATCTGATCAGGGCTAGAAACAGAAGCTTTATATTTTATTATCACTTTTTATGTAAGCTTCACCAGCAAGTCAATCTCTTTCAGTCTCTGTACTCATCACAGGACCTTTCAATTCAGTGATGTATTTCAGTATCATCTTGGGATCCTGTCACTTAGAGACACCAGCATCACAAGGAGTATAGGCCTTAGTGACTATGGTCATTCCCTGTGCATTATCTCCCCAGAGTAATTCCCTAATCTGAACACAGCTTCAGTTGTGCACAGCTCTGCTGACGATCACACCACACCAGTCTCAACTGTCTACTTTTCCCATCTTCAAAACACCCAGTCAGTCAGCAGTCCCTTGAGCATCGGCCCACATTTCCTCTTAACTCCCAGTGTATTCCAAAATAACTCAGGATAGAAAGTTTGGTTTTTGTTTTTTTTTTTTTTTTTTTTTGTCTAAAGGCAACCAGACAACGAAAAGCTCTCACAGCTCCTTCACTGTCAAACCACCTCACACTCTAAAAGCCATTTCCCAAGCATCATCTACTAAGTCACTTTATCTTCTTTCCACCTTCAAGGACTGCTGACAAGGTCCTTTTTTTCTGCAATGCAGGCAGGCAATGCATTGTGTTACACAGCTAATTTCTCAAACCAGTTTAAGAATACTCCTTTAAGGCTTCTGATTCGGAAGGAAGGAATTACCAATTTCCCCGAGAAAAATGAATTACTGCCAATTTTCTCAAGTGTGAAGCCAGGTTATAAAAATGCTGGGAACACCGAGATGAAGAAGTTTCAAACCTATATTATGAACAAACATTTACTTTAAGCAAAACCCACAGATTTCTAAAATTAACTAGACTATCTTTTCCTTATTCAGATTCTATTTAAAAGCACATGTTCTGGATAACTAAAGCAACCTGACCTAACCATCCAAAAGGATGAGGAAGACGTATTTGGTAATTAACACTGATATTACTTTAAATTTGTATGTCAATATAACAATATATAGATACACAAAGACACGTACATGTACAGAGGTGAAAACAAAGGCTGGATCTTAACCCTTGGCATTTAGCAGCTTTTCAGTGATTGATCATTACCATTTTCATAATACAGAGACTTAAGAAAATGTTACATGATACATATTCATCCTTAGCAGACAATTAAGATATGGCCAGCTGTAATTTCTCTGTCCTAACAATACTCACTCATGACATTTGCACCCCAGGCTGAAAGGACCATCCTAACTCATGCTGCTAAAAATGTACAGTGCAACAGCTCTCTCACTTACTTTTGCTCTTTCAAACTCATGCTTTGGTATAATGTCTTCTTCAAAAGGGACAGGGCAAAAAGATACTCCCTAGTGACTTCCCAATGATGAATAAATGAGCTTTGGAAGTGCTCGTCTTTTGACCCTACTTGCTTCAAATCCCCAAATGTTCAGCTTGATAGTAAAGAGATTTCTCACTAAAAAGACTTCTTAGTGAAAAGATTCTGCACAAGTATCGTATCTTTACCCAAATTTTTTTTAAAATGGAAAGCAGCCTAAGCCTGAAGCTCAGGACATTGAGATTCAAGATTTCAGGTACAAGAACCCTTGCCTTCATATTGTAAGATGTCCAAAAAGCCACAGGTTCCAACCTGCATTTAGAGGAGGAAAAAAAAAAAGCCTGCAAGAAAAAGCTAGCAAACTTAAGAGACTACATAGTAACTACACCTCACAAATGATTCCCATTGGTCACATCCATGTTCTTTTTGGTTAAACCAACGTGTTGAAAATGCAACTTTTTTCAAGTACACTTATTAAAATCTAAGCACCTTAACTACGTTAGAGATCTCTGACTGTAATGTCATTAACTGAGTCTCTATTAAGTTCTGGTTAACAAACATGAATCTCTATGTTTCTAATAATTTTTATTGTATTATCAGCACTTTCATCTTATAGCAATCTATTGCTATTAAAAAACTTAATTAATTACACTGGTAGATTTTTTTTCCTTCAAGATAAAAAATAAAGGTAATGGATAATGGGCACATTCTATAACAACTGTGTTTCATTACACACACAGTTGCAATAAAGGATGCTTCCCTCCCTAGACCTCACCAGAAAAGATTTTTTGACGTGAAAGTTATTACTTTCTTAACTTTTTCTAATGGCAGAAAATCAGTATCAAATATATTGACATCCAGCAGCTAATATTCCCTTTTAAGGTGCAATCAATAGCAAGAAATAGTAATAGTCAAATAAAAATATGCAGGCTGTTTTTACTGGGGTTGGCTCAAGAACATGCACAGTATTAGTGAAAAATCAAAATAGATGATAATGACTAAATAATGAGCATTTCCTTACTGTCAAGTTTAGATAAAACCAAGCAAAACCATCTACTCCGCATGTAATTAATTCTAACATTAAAACACATTGAACTTGTCACAGATAGAGTACATCAAAACAAATCAAGACAAACAAAACAGTTTAAAAAATGTGTTGCTGTTTTGGGGGGTTTTTTACCCACTGTGTCCACATTGAAGGCAACATAAAGGACCACAGTCCATGATTCATTCCATTTTAGCATGTTGAAAACCATGGAAACAAGATCAACCCCGGAATACAGAACGACCATTACTGTTGGACACATCCTGAGAAAGTATGGACATTGCAGATCCATTCTTCAACAAAGGTGGCTGCACATTACAGCTCCAGACTGATACTGAAAGTCTAATCTTCAAATTTTTGTGTGTTTGGTAAAATGCATATTACAAGGTCAAGGTACAACCACTGTTAATGAGGCACTGCAAAAACCAGAGGAGAGTAATTCAGAAGATAATCAGAAGAAAAACTAAGTCTGAATTGTTGTGAATGTGGAAGGCTGGTGATTACCTTATCCTTAAATAACCAGTGTTGTCTTGGTGACCAACATCATTCCTTCCAGCTAAATTACAGATACTCTATGCAACTGAGGAGTCAAGCCCCGTGTCACAAAGGAATTTTTTATAAGGTATTTCCATTTACCTTTTATGCTATTTCACTGTTCTGAAAGACAATCCAAGTTTTTTGCCTTCTGTAGCATAACTGTTTCAGTGAAATGGCTGTAAATGTGTTCTAAGGATGTTAACTGATAAAGACAAGTGTTATCTGGTAAAACCATTTTAAATTTATTTTAGTCTTTTATAACAGAATACAGAACACCATGATTATAGGCACTTCTTGCCTTGAGATTTAAACAACACCTACAATCAGTAAGGATATTAATTTTCCCTTATATTTGCTTCGCAATTCTACCTCTATTAGAGTCTGAATGGGTCTTAATTTTAAAAAGAATTCCACTGACTAACACAGTCAGTTGTTACTCATTTTAAGAGTTGAAGAACTTGGTATAAACTCAAATAATATTTTCATTATAAAACTAGTAATGATCAATGCTTCAGGCTTACAAAAGAGATAACACTTGAAATATTTTTATTCAGTAAAGCTATTACATTGTTCTTTTAAAACACGTTTCATCCTTAGGAAATACTGGTTGATTCATATATTTAAACAGGCAGAAATTTGTCCCTGACAGAACAATTATTCTCAAAGGCTCCAACAGAACTGACCACAGTAAACTATTTTTCTGTATACTCTGATTTTCCTCCAGAGTTTGATAACCTGGTATGCCATGTAATTACACGTTATAAAAAGCATTCTTTAATTGTTGTCTGAGCAGAAAATGTCTCTCTCCTCTCCCTTAGCGCTTCTTGTGTGATTATGTGTCCTTGAGAATAAGTTTAAGCTATATAAAAAAAAAGTGGAAGGTTTTAGAAACTTAAAGAGTTGTTTAAATGGCAACAACAAAAAGCCTATAATTAGCATGCCTTCCTCAACTGTGAAATTTCTTCTAAAAGCCGATGAGAACATTATTATCCGTTGGTTGATCTTCAAAAAATAATCCAATTTGGTGGTGTTTTTCTTTTTTTTTTTTTGTTCTGTTGGCTCTAATATTTTTAAACATCAAAACAGTGAAGAAATACAAAGAGCCAGATTATGTCATCCTTACTCACTCTGAGTCCCATCAGCTGCATGCAATCCCAACAGAATTCAATTAAGCTACCTGTGAAGTGAGATACTTCTCAGCATGAGAAAGCAGTGAAGCCCTACATGATGACAAAGCAAGGTCACTTTTGTTTCCACCTCCAGTCACTCTCCAGAGAAGCTATCCAAACATTTCTCCTCCACAGCCTCGAATAAGTCTATAGGATAAGGTGCTATTTTACCTTTTCTTTTTTTTTTTTTTTTTTAAGAAATAGAATAATATTGTCACTTAGCAAAATTTAAAAAAAATAATAACAAAAAAGGCCCCATCTCTGCAAAACACAGATTTTTCTTCAAAAGAAAAAAAAAAATTACCCTGCTTCTTGCTGATCCACCCCATAGTGTTCCAGCTCTGTGCCTGGAAGTGGCTGCACAGGAGGGGGTGGGAGGGGAACACTGGCCCAGTTTGAACCATTACTTTTCTGGGGTTTGGCAGTATTTTTGTTTTTCTTCTTTTTCCCTCCTTTGCCACCTGCAAATCCAAAAAGAAAAATAAAATGTTAGAGATGTAATGTGGGCAAAAAAAGCTAGCTATTTACATTTCTTTGAAAGAATTCTGATTCCAGATGGCATGCCCCAAAAAAGAAGACGTATTTATATCTCAGCAGAATCAGCATCAACGTGCTAATGCTGTCACAAGGTTATAAGTAATAATAGAATGGAATAGAAAAATATTCTGAATATTTGCTGAAAATCACTTCTTTTTAAAACTCTGTACATTTGCACCACAGTAGTGCACAAACAAGGAAAGACATGTCTTTCTGTATCAGAAATATATTTCCTGATATTATTCATGTCTTCTTTACGACTTCTCGAATTCACTCCTAGATAAAAATATAATAAAACATAACAAATTATTTCAAATGTCAGAATCCAGTGTGACTATAACACAGTTTTGCATAATCACTTCCCATGGAAAACACAGAGGTTAAGGACACCATCTAAAAAAATTGTCGTTAGACTCAATATCTTTCAGCCAGAATGACAAGAGTAACTTGTCAAAACAAAATAAACGTTGTATTTTTTTTTAAAGATCAGGAAGTCATGTGCAATTTCACAGGATTCAAATATATTGTGCTACTATGAAGAAGAGGTTCTGTTTCTGATGTATAACTCCAGTAGATGAGGCTGGCAAAAATGAAGAGAGCAATTCATTTTGTGTAAGCCCTCTGCTCTTCTCTTATTGTCCTTGTATCCACTTCTTCAGTTGAGACAATTCCATTCGTGGGAAACTGATCCTGTAGAGAAAGCTCTCATCCCACTTGCTTTGCTTCTTTTATTTTGCCAAGACTTCTTTTTCTTGGTAGGAAGTCATTAAGAGGAAGAACAGCACAACATTTTGAATCCCTTGACTGCTTGGAGAACCATCTATTTTTGCTGTTTTGTTGCGGCTTTCAGACCCTTTGGACTATTGGGGGGAGGAAGGGTTTGACACATGCCTTTTCACTGGGGTACCCAGCTGGCCATCACTCATTCCTTTCCTGTTTGAGAGAGCACAGTCTAATCCACCCTACCCACTGACGTCTCTTGTTGATTTACAAGGATCAGTTAAAAAAAAAAAAAGAATCAATGAATCAAAAAAGCTGCAACTGACTCATCAGGTGTGCACTGGCAGGCACCACCCTCTTTGCCATGGCTCTAGATCTAGGAACAGAGGAAAACAGAAGGAGGTGCAATTCTAGCAACAGAGACAAGCACATGTCATGGGATTTTTTGTGGGACAGCAACTTTCTTCTGTTACCTCCAAATGTCAGCTGGATGAAAACAGGAAAGAATAGAGAGGGAAGAAAAAGGTGATTCTGTGACTCTGAAGTAGCCATCTCCTTCCACCTCTGGTTGTGCCTGCTAGAGACAGGCAACAAGTCCAGCAAGGTTTCTAATTGGCCTGACTGCACACTGCAAACAAGACTTTCCTTTCCAGTACTCAATTCCAGATCAGAGCTCTTCCTTCTTTTTCTTGGAGGGACATACAGTAAATTCCAGCCAAGATCCTGTCATTCACCATGTGCAAACTGAGCCGATATTCCCTCTATTAGGACACAAGACAGGCTCTTCCCTCCTTTTGTAGCCTGGTAGAGAGAGAAGCTTTCTTGAAAAGGGAAGGAACATTTCAACCGCTGAAAAGAAACCCTCGTGATGGTGGAGATAAAGGAACAAACACATGGACCTTCTGGAGGGAAAATTAAGCTTTCAAAGCACAGGTAAGGCAAAAAGTGGATATAGAAACAGGGTCGTAGAACAGTGTAAAGGAAGTAGGTTAACTTAAATTAGTGGGATGTGGGGAAAATTTTGAAAAGTCAGCAGAAGTAGAGCTAAGGCAGGAGGGACTGCTGTAGGAGAAAAGTACATGCATAAGAGTGTGTGTGTTGCAGGAGGATTTAAGCAAGGAATACTCAGAGAAGGGAAATGCAGAGAACAACTTCAGAGATTAGTTGAGGTGGTGAGGAAGATTTTGGAATTGTAGCATCTTGATAACATTAGGAGACTAGTACAGTAGAGGTTGGATGTGTGGGGTGCTAATACGGAATCCCTTGGATTTGGGGGGTTTCAGAGCAAAAGGTTAAAGATAATGGAGTTATTAGAAAGAGTAAAGCAGAGAGACAAGAAACTATTTGAATTAAGAAAAGAAAGAAGGGAACTCCAAGGTCATTATTGGTAGGGAAAGCAGCCTACACTGTATAGTTGGGCAGGAGATTTCTCTTCTGTCCCCACAGGCAGAGTAACTCCACTGTCAAACTAGTGGAACAGACACCTAATACATAATGCCTGATGTGTGTTTGAAAACTGATGCACCAAAGCCTTGTTTCCCCATAGCAATGATGCTTGATGTTTCAATGTCTCCTCACACTGAAATTCAATTATATTGTTTAAATCTCAAGATGAATCAGGTCCTGGAAAAAGACTTTGCCGGTTGGGCTGATGTTCATAGCACTGATATAATCTGGGAGCTGTGCGAAGTACAGCTACAAAATTTCCCTGCCTCATAAAGCAGTTGAGTTTTTTAGCTATTTTCCATTCCACAGTGGGATAGGATTTCTCATGATATTCATTTAAGAGAGACAGAAACTTAGTCAGAATAATAAATAGTACTTAAAGTACTAACTGAGGAAGTGAGAGAACAAGTCCCTGCTCACCCTGATGGGGACTACGTAACCAAAGCTGGTCTCTGACTCCGGTGATGCTCTAATTACCAGACTATTTGAAGGTCTCCCCCAGTTTCTTGTGTATTACAGACATAATTATCCTGTATCAAAGGCATAATTACTGGGCAAGGGAGAGCAAAATGCTGACTCTGCAGTCCGATAATCTGACACTCCTCTGAGCATTGGGGCATCCAAGTGTGAGCTGCCTTGGTCACAACAAGAATGCCCTGGCCATAGAGAGACTGAGCTGAAGTTTCCTCATGTACTCAAAAGATTTATTTCAAACTGATAAAAACTATGCAAAATATGTTTCACTTGAAATATTTGATAAAAACCTAGCTTTTGATTAAGTGGCATTTTCCAATGAAACTTCATATTTCCTGAGAAAATTCTTAGGCATCCATAGCTGTCAACATATCTAAAGTGTGATACTGCCCTCTGATAACTGCCACATATGTACCTCAGCACATCAATTTCTGCATTTGCATGCAGCCTGGGGAGCAAGCTGATTTCCTAAGCTACTTGCCAATACATCTCACATACAAGGAACAAGAACCTCTCTTGCAGCATTGTATGAACCTCGCTCCCAGACCCCTCTCTATCAATGCCATAAGCCTATTTTTCAGTCTCACTCAAATCAGCTCATACTTCCCCTTGAGAACACAAGACTTGCAAACACATTTGGCTATTTGAGTTATGGGCCAGTGATTATAGGCTTCTAATCTCAAGATTCAATTTGAATAGTCATTTAAATTGATGTGAAGAAGTAATTTCTAGGTTTGGTTTGTTAGTGTTACAATTGCTTCAGCCTGTAGTGGAAATTCAAAAGGCTATGGATATAGAATGAATATCAAGGTTAAGTCCCTTCAGCTCTCTCATATTTCAGTTATGTGAATTCAGACGTTTTCTTTTTAATTGCTGCCTTTTCAGTTTTTGTTTTTAAATAAATAGAAAAAGAACAGTTATACATAACATAAGCAACAAGTAAGCAACATTAAAGAAATCAAGAAAAAGGTGTGTTTAAATACAATACACAACCACATGTACTACAGTCATTTTCATCTGATGAAAATGCGTCATGTTTCCAATAGAACATGCAGCACACACATAAAATTTACATCCTGTTTGTATGCAGGCTTGGCACAATTTGTTGAAACCCCAGTCATCGTTCAGGGCCCTACAATTATTTCTGAGCTGTTTCGCTGAAGAACAGCATCTAGAAACAGCTCGTGGTAGTGGGGGATCTCTTAACCATTCATCATTAATATTATTCTCCTCATGATGTTCCATGTGGGGTGACCTATAAACTGAGAATGGATGAAGAAATACACTTGCTCCACGAACTGTGCTGTCAGGGAAAGGATGTGACAAGGCAAGGCTGCCAATTGCGCCGATAAGCACCACCTGGGAGGAATCTCCAGTTATCTCCAAATAGGCTTTGCCAAAAACTTTTTTTTTTTTTTTTTTTTTTTTTTTAAAGTAGAGGCCCATGTGACAGTGTTCTCTGATGTTCCAATGAAACTTCCTATTTTCCAGTGTTTCCTAGCGGGCAGGCACTCTCATGGTAGTTCTCAACCTGTGCCTGGGAGGTCTTCCACCTCCGTGGCGAGCCACTCACCAACACCCCTCCGTCCCTCACTCCCCTGCCCACGGCGGTGGAACCAACCTGAGAGGCTGCCACTCCTTTCGGAGCTGTTGTGGGAGCTGGTGGTGCTGAAATCCTGTGACTGGTTGTGTGGCAATCTATTAGCCAGTCCCTCAGCCACCCGGTAGTCAGGGATGTAAAGCAAGGCTAAGGGTTAAACAGCAAAGGTCACAGTGGCATCGTGGGATTAGTCGACAGCACAAGCACATGCGACACATGCAGTTAGCAAGTCAACAGCAGATGTGGTGGGGTGGCAGTTTTAACTGACTTACTTTCGAAGGTACACCTACCCTAGCCTAATGGAAGGCAGATGGCTTGGTGATTGGCACAGGACAAGGAGGAATAAAAGCACAGGACAATGCATTTTGTGATTGTGTGACATTCAGCACGCATGCAAGGCATGTTAGCATTAATTAAGCTAAATATGAACAATGTCTCACGCAACTAAAAAGAATTTTCTAATTCATGCACAGATGATACAGTACAAAGCCAAGGTCCCTAGAAAATAAGAGCTGTAATTACCATTGTTGCCTTTGCCTTGGTCTGGGAGAGAGTAACCAAATCCCATCAGGTCATTTTTTTGCTGAATTGAGCTTTTCCACTGAGGATCAGGTAAATCGACAGCCAACTCATGGATGCTGTTGGAATGCAGTATCTGGGTGGTGGCATATGGTGTGGCTTGAGTTATTTGGCTGGAACTGTTGTAACTAGTTTTCGTGGTGAAGTCGATGCTGCTGTAAATGGCTCCATCAGAAAGCATAGTAGCGGTTTTATCTCCTTGCCCTGGCACTGGTGGCAGCACATCTGTGGTGAACACAGGGGAATGAAACAAATCATTGATGCACAGGAAGCCTGAAAGTATCAAGGTTTAAGATGAGAAATAAATGTGTCATTTTGCACGTTTGCATTTCAGCTGAGACAGGTCCACGAGCCAACGAAGGGAAGATGATGTACAACCATCGCCAAGCTATCAGCATCTGTGACAGGCCTACCACTTGTCCTTCACGTCTCACTGCTTAAAACCATCTTTTTTTTTTTTTTTTCCTTCCATACCTTCAGCTTGAAAGCGAAGTTTGGAATATTTCTCTCCTAAAGAATGTTTTCAATTGTTCACTCTATGTCAGAACCAATGAAACTGTCTGGGCTTCAGGGAAATGATGAAAGGAGAGAATTTACAAATCACAGAGGGAACTTTCTGAGAAAATGTGTAGAAAAACTCTTGCATGGATGCCAAAGCTCTGAAAGTAATTTTTTTAAGGGCATCACCTTGATTTCCTTTAAGTTTTATGCATCAGCTTATCTAATTCTCTTTTTGACATTAGCTAGTACATTTCTCCTTTTCCACAAAGAAAAACATGACAAGACCAAGTTGTTCCTGATATGTGAAAGAAAATCTGTTACTCTGAAGGGATTTAAGTGATCAGTCCCTCAAATGGCAAAGCAGTGTTGATAATGGAGAACAACTTGTTCAAATACTCCAGTACATTTACCTGAAAAACAGTACAACACATTTAACTAAAAATCTGTTGACTTTTCTACATTTTTTGAATCATCACACAGTGCAGTTTATATATTTAATCAGATAGATTGGCAATCTCTCCCCTTACTAAACAGTGAAGTGACCTTTGCTGGTGGAATACTGTATCTAGAAACTGAGACTACTGATGTATGAAGAATCTAATGATGACTGGCATGATGTTCCAAGAAGAACCACAGCTCAGCAGATAATCCTTTTCCTTCTCTCTCTTAGGGGTCAATATATCAAATGGTACTATTTTTACAATTTATTTAGACTCTGAAAAGTTGAATCAATTCTGGAATGTACTTGTTAAAAAAAAAATTAAAAAGCATAATTTATATTCCATTTTCTTTCTACAGCCAGATGGCAGATATGGATTCCAACTGCTAGATCACACTTGAGATAATGCACACTCCTATAGTGAGGAGGTTCAGGTCTCATTCTAGGGATCACAGCCAATTTGCATATACCTTGAGCCCCAGAAAGAAAAGATGATTCTTGCACCTACACGAGGGTTTAGGCTCAGTTTCAGACTCAGATGGGGGTTTTGTGAAAGCTCAAGGAGTACAGTTGTTCTCTCACTGTCTCAAAGACTTATGCGGCAATGAGCTGTCACAGCACTGTCTCCTCCCATTGTCTTGGTTTGTTTGATTGTTTTGTTGTGGTTTGTTTTGGTTTTGGTTTTTTTTCCCCTGGGATGAACATTTGGATCACAAACTATTTTCTATTACATTCATGTGTGCAACAATGAACATTTTTATATGGACCCTAATAACATCTTCAGTCTCAGGGCAACAACATAATACTTACAATAAATACGGCAATAACAAGTGCTCAGCAGAGACACTGCAGAAACAGAGATTAAATTTGGGTCTATCAGCATGATCTGGTTTTGCAGACGACAGGGAAATGGACACAATCAAGTATTTAAAAGATCTTAATTGTATTAACTTATAACCGCAGATAAATTGCAAGTGCAAAAAAATTACAATTAATGCAAACTACAGCTCATATTTCAAAATCAGGTTTATCACTATCTATCTGCACACAGGCAATGTGCTTTCTAGGGGCTGTACACAAACAGAAAAGCATCTATGTCCAAATACAGTATGAGATGTGAGAGACAAATGCAGTCCCATCTTTCTTTCATTTCATCCACAGTATGAAGATTTTTCCTTTCCACAATTGGTTTCGTCAAACTATAATGGCTTGAAGTTTAGTAAATAAATTCTGTTGTTGATGTATAAAGTGAAGCAAATCCAGCTCAACCTGTCTGTGTTGGATTTGCAGACTCAGGGAAGTAAAAACGATCAAAATGCTCATCTCTCAAGTACTCAGACATCTGTCTTTTAGAGCACATTTCTGGCAACTGAAGAGGTATCATCTCTATTGCAGTCATTTTAAAATGGAGAACTACATGTTGCACATGCTTGAAAGGAAAGTTGCGTAGCTCCCCACCAGCCAAGAACTTTCAGTCATTCTTACCAAAAAGCTGAGGTTCTCCAGACATTCTGGGAATTTTCAGTACAGCTACGGATTAGGTTTTTTTACCTCGATGAGATGTATGCATTAAGCACTTAAATAGCTATGAAATTGCCATTTTACAAAGTGCCACAATCACCTAGTAAAATTCAAGTGTGATTTTCCCACCAAGTTTTCATAGCGGAAAATCCCACACTGTACATTTCAGACCAAAGATGAACACGCATTTCCCACCGGATGCTTTCCTCAAAACTCTCCAAAATCCAACTTGTTTTGTAATTCCTGAGATAAATGAGATAGCACCGAAGTACTTCTGGAGGGAAGCTCCTTGTTGCTGCCTCAGGAGATGCAGTACCATTCTGTGATCTGACATGACTCCAGCTCTAACCTGTGCTTGCCACTCACAGCCTTGCTCTCACATGCCTGTCTGGGACACAACACGGATCTCACTCTTCAGGGCAATGTTAGAACTGTTTGCCTCAGCTTCTGACTTTCCAGTGATTGTTTCATTGCCACCTTACTGTTTTTAAAATGCACAGACCTTTTATATTATCTTAGATCTTTTTATCAGTGAGAGTTCTATCTATAATGTTAATGTTCTATCTATACATGTGGAAAGACATCTGACTTTTCAGTCCATCTTTAATGCAGAAGCATCCAATCTCAACTACTGAAACAGATAGCGATAAGTGGTCCCAAACCAGCCAGAATAAAATTGTGAGCTCAACTGTGAAGATCACGGGTGGAATTAAGCTGCTGAATTTCAAATGTAACTGTTTTATCTCTTGCACAAATTTGGACCTATGCCTCATCCACACTGAGGCCAAAAACTTTAAAACATGCTTCCAATTTCTGTCATGTAGAGCCAAATGCTAAAAGAAAATGGTAATTTTTCTGTATTATGTGAGCTTAAGAAAAGATGGAAAAGTACTGAAGGGTTTTATTTTCAAGATATTTGCAGCAAAGAACCTGGCAGATATTCAGTTGCCTTCTAAATATTATCAAAAGTTTTGCTTACTTTTAAATAGTTTTGTATGACAAGAGCTTTACAGCATTTTTATATGGAATTTAAATCTGGTGTGTTTTGTTGTTATTTGAAGTCACAGTAGTCAAACCACAGGCAAGAGATTTTGCATGGGGATGTATAACTGACATGAGGGATGATTTTCAGAAACAGGTTCTGGTACAGTTCAAAACTGAATTCTTTTCACATTTATCAATTTGATGGGTTTATAGATTTCTTTTTTTACAGTTTTATTGCATTTTTTATATATAAAGTTGTCTTGATTTTTGTTAACCTATTCATGTCCTAAAAATATTTATATGCTCATTTACCTGAAGAAGTCTTGTCCTGAACACCACTATGCAGAACTAGCTCTGTTATCACAGAAACCAAGGGACTAACTGAGAGATGTGAATACTACCGTGACTTTTAAAATTCCCATCCTCGAAATTCCCATTTGAGTAAAATATTTGAAAGAAAACAACCCCTCTAAAGATTCACCATCATAATAATAAATCATTACCTCATCTCCCCAAAAGTCCTCCCACAATTCAAAATGGAAGCAAACCCCTAAAAAAATCTAAATAGTTCCCTTTTCTATATTTTTTTTCCTCCAAAGAGAAAGCAAGTTGGTGAAAAGTGAAGACCTTTGAGCCCTTCTTCATGGATTATGCTTGAGACTGAGAGCAGGCCCTCAGTAGGAAGAGGATGGGTAAGGTGACAGCAACAATGTTCTTCTGTTCTGCTGAAGGAACATCCTTCCTGTGTTCCCTAGGTTTTCCTCTGCCCTTATGGACACCTTTTTTCCCTGGCTACACTGCCCTGCCCTGTAGATTGCTTATCTCCACACAAAGGGGAATGAGGTTGAGCAACAAACACATTTCTCTTTAGATCATAAGCAGACCCTGTCTCACCACTGTAGGGTAAATTACAAACTAGACCTAGCTTTTAAAAGAAGTAAAAAGCAACAAAGCAAAATGAACAATTTGAAGTAAATTTTCAGTCAAATCTAGAATCACATATAGAACTATAATGATAAAAATATTACACAGTATTTATCATAAATGGTAACTAATGGGAGCCTATTGCATACTATATGGTGACTTAATAAAAGGAAACCTACCTCCACGACCAAAATTGCCAAGATCATTGGGTCCACTAGTGCTGTTGTTTACTGGCAGACTTGTGGCAGGCCAGGAGTCTGCAAGCCAAGGATAACTGGGGTCACTTGCATTCAACAGACCTGGTCGACTGAAGCAGAACAAGAAAAAAGAGATATACATACAAATATGTACAAATATATTTAAAATTACAACATCTCTGAGACAACTAGTGATCAAACAAGCCATATCACTGTTCTCCTAACACCACAGGTAACTAACAATTTAGAAGAATTTAATTTATTTCAATTTAAAACTGTGTAGCCTTGGATGATTTAAAGACCTTGAGCAGTTAATTAAGGTTATATACAAATCAACTTTGTCAGTAGAAGGGGGACTAGGCATCCGTCGTGACTCTGCCAGAATCCAAATGAACTCCGTTGTCTGTGTGAAACAGGAGTTAGGCAGCACCATCACGGGATCCTACAACAGGGCTGCATGATAAATTACCACCTCAAGGGAGCCATCACTCAAACTGATTGCTCCATATCAGCCATTTCCAGGACTTTGGGCTACTATTTCTTCCTTCCCTTGCATCCCAAATGCACGCCTGTCATCTATAGGCTGGTAACTCTTTCTTTGAGCACTCTTGGATGGTTTAGAGGCAAACAGGTTTGAGTAGGATTAATGGAAAGTCCACAGCTATCTCTATCTGCCACTACTGCACGGCTTTTATATCCCTGTAATTCCCAGCTTTGAGAGCTGTATTAAATTGTGAGTGTGGTGAAAGGGAAGGCACCCTCAGACCATGAGGTGCCGTATCTCTCTCACCCCAGGATAAACAGAAATTTAGCAAGGCAGGTGGATTGTTTGTATTTGTATTTCACAGGGAAAACAAACAATTTCCTGCAGACACCCCCCCCCTTTCCCCAAATGAAAACAAAAAGCCATCCACAGTTCTGCAGCTTTTCTAGGTTATTAAAGCACTCATGAAGTTGGAGCAACATCTCCGATCATTGTACATTATAGACCCCTGCCTGGCACAATCCCTAAGAGAAACATCAGTTTCCATGGAAACAACAATAAGAAGGCCCAGCCACGTTCTCACCACATCTACTTGCTCTCATTAGGCCTAATCTCTTTTTGCTAAAATATTGATTAAACAGGAGATTGGAAGTTATTACCAGGGCCTAATTACAATCTCCATATTGGCAAAGGGAAAATAGATGAGGATATATGGGCCCGTTATCAGCTTTTATCAATTTCAATTGAGTAGCCAAAGTTGTGGAATCCAGTCCTATCAATCTACAACCTATTCATCATCCATGAATCATTTATTTCATGATCGATTAAGTGTAATTGTTCACTCACAGCAATTTAGGGGGAGCCAATAAGGAGTCTTAAACAACAGCAACTTCATTTGCTAATGTCTAATTAATGCAATAAACATCCTGGTAACAAATGAACACATTCTTTGTGATATTTACTACTCATTTCTTCCAGGGCATCTGGGAGATATGAAACATCTGGGCTTGATTCCTACAAAGTGCACAACAGATAGGTCATTAAACCCTGTGGTAAGCTACTTAACTCCTCCGATGTTGCCAGTCTTCCCAATAATCTGTTATGACCCAAGTGCATTCACCTACAGCATGGCTCAGATCCCTACTTTTAAAAATAAATACAATGGAAAGACCTTTATACAAAGAAACATACCTTCCATTGCTCATTAGTCCTCCATCTCCTCTTTGGAAAGTGACTGTGTTTTGGTTGGGAGAAAACAAAACAAACAAACATACACACACACACAAGCACACACATATAAGACAGGGAAAAATCAATTAGCAATAATTTAAAGTAACAATTCAAACCGCTCAGTGTCCAAGATAGGAGGCTTCTTGGCATCATCACATAATAAAGCACAGATATTATAAGAACAGGATCAAGCACATCAGGGTTACAGTTTGTTTAGGATTTCACTGCACGCTGCTGACTGACACCAACTTGCTCTGTAGCTTGCAAGGAAAACCAGCCATCTGGGCAAAAGGCCTGGATTTACCACAGGCCCCTTCATATGACTTTGCCTTGCAAGACTGAGCCATGTGATGAAATTGTTTCTTGGCATGCTTTTGCTTCAGTACATAATGACATTGCACCAGTGAGTTAATAACATCATGTCCTAATGCAGTAATATAATGTCACCACACAAATATGCCATTTCCCAGGACAAACAGTCCTGGGAAAGAGGTGGCAGCTCTATTACAGCTGAAGGGATGGAAAAAAATCATATAGCTGCACCATTTCCATCAGAAGGACAGTTTAAGAACTAGCAGCCACACATAAATGCATACATGCCAGTGTCACTGGGAAGAAAAAGTGTTTCCAGTCTTCTACCCATGGGGGATGCCAAGGACATAATCAGAGGGAGGCAATTGTTTTTATGTCTCCATTCACGGGTGTTTGACAAAAACCAGCCTCTCCCTTATCTATCTTATTAACAGGATTACATTTCAGGGCAATATAGGTAAACCCACATTACTGGTGAGGTGCTAATTGACAATATTGGATGCCCCTTTTTGGAGCACTGGCAAATATTTTGAACCAAGGCCAACAGACTACTCTGGTCCTCAGTGGCAATATCCCATTATTTATTGTCAAGCACAGATAAGGCAGACTATTAAATTATATCAGTGTCCTGGACAGTTGCATCCTTACAGACCTCTGACAAGATGAGGCCTTGGTTTGGAAATACTGTTTACCTTTGTAAAACATACATTCCCATCGTTAAATTATAGCTCCCAGAATATTAGCAAGATTTTCCAAGTATTGGTCCAAATTGCATTAATTCAGAATTAGGCTATTATACACTATTCTAATCAGACAAAATTACTACACCCCATAGAAATTCTGTGATCATTAAAAGAATTAGCAATGGCATAAATCCACAGGGAAAATACTTCTGATACCTTATAGGATCCTTGTCACTTTATTAACTCCTAGGATAATTTCACAGTCTACATTCAGCAAAGGGGACAAAACTGGCCCCTCTGGAAGCTCTGCTGGAAGAGTGCTTGGGTAGGGTGATTAATTATCCTTCACTGCAGAGCAGACTAATATCAATATCAGAAAATCACTGCAGTCATATGTCACATCAAAATGGTTAATAGCTGAATTTTGAAAGGATGTAATCAAACCAATTAATGGAAAGAAAATCAAAATGCAAGTATGGAAAGTATTAAATAAAAGTCTGCTATTGAAAAACAAGACATGGTAAAACACTGCAGGTAATTCATTTTAGAGCCAACGCTGCTTTCTCTAACAAGCTGTCAAATGACTGTATCACTCGTTGCTTAAAAGTAAATAATCTGAAGTGCTGTGACTTCCATGAATATGCAAAAATGTGGGCACTGCCTGGCTGTTTCAAAGTATCTTGTTCAAAAGTACATCAGATGTTGCTTCCTTTCTCCTCCTCCCCTTCAAATTTAGTACTTGATTCCTCCAACTTTCTGCATTTGTCAAAGTGACAAGACATAAGGCAAATGAGAAAGAAAGGCTAATTCAGTAACAACCCATAATAATAAAGATTACAGATTTAAGGGAATTCCACTAAAACATATTTTCTAAAAAATGCTTGGGATTAATGCTCTTTTTTAGACTATCATCTCCCAGAAATAATTTTGAAGCTATTTTGTCACCACTTGTATAGCACATACAGGTGTGTGAGATTTTAACTTTGCATGTCATAAGAGAAAAAAAAAATCCCAACAGTATTTGTGCTCTTCAAAATAGTTATATCCCTTGTGTAGCTTTATAGTGCAAAGCTAAAATGGGGGGGCTAGTAGGAGATTGCAGCAATGTTTGCCTGACACAGTTTATTTTCTGGGTAGTCAGGGATGGGAAAACTCCAAGGCAAGCTGTGAGAAACATATTGGGAAGAAATGACACCGAAACCTCTTTGCTAGAGCCACAGTTGCTGCAGGTTGGCTGTGACATATGAGATTGTTGGGAAGAGACAGGTATCACAGCATTTGCTCCTTTTCCTTCTACCTGTGTGTCCTTGTGGTAGGAACTGTTTCTTGTTTTGTTTTGGGTTTTTTGCCTACATTAATCTTACACCCTCCCAATACAAGCACTCTTTTTAGAGGAAAGGTTCAGCTTAGTTTATATATATAAAAAAAGAACTTTTCTTGCAGTGACATTGTTTTTCCTGGGGGAGACTGTGCTTATGTGATGTGTATGGAACTGGGAAGGAATACAGGTTCTTTTGTTTACCCTCCACCCTGCATACCAGTGTATGCAATGAGAAAACAAAGAAGCAAGTATTTGAGTTATTTACTCTGCTTGGTGGAAGAGGTTCTGGCATATTAATTAAGCATGCCAAAATTCCTCCTAAGGTGTGGACATTTCACCAGGATGCTACAGAAAAAAAAACACAACAAAGCCTGTTCCTGATCCCATCCATGAATGGGCTACCTAAGGCTGGATAGAGAAGGTGCTTTTTTTTCAGCATCAGTGTTGTGAAAGGCAAGACAGCTAACAACAGAAGATATGGTCAGGCTGCCAACACAAGCACTATGTTTATCATTCCTGCCATACATTTTGTCAGCATTTTTGCCTGCAGTTTGATTTCTGCAATTACAAAACAAGTCTAAACGCCTGAATAGAAGCAGACTTAATGCAGTGCAGGCTTGTAGATGTCACTGTAAAAATAAAACACACAGACAGCTGGCTTTATTCATCCTGCCTCCACTTCAAAAAGCAGCAGAGCAATTTCAAGGGGCAGTGTAAGAGGAGGAAGGGAAGGATGTCCCTATCACTGACCCACCCATCTCCCTTGCTTTTTATCACCAAGGAAGCAAAACAGCTCTTTCAGCAGTCTTTGCATCTGATATATGTTCTTAGAAAGGCTGAAGACCTGCAGGGGTGAGATTGGTTTTCAAAAGGAGATGAAAAAATAACCTCTGCATAGAGAGATTTTGAAGGAATCCCCACCAGCTTATACTTCAAGGACTGTAAAAATGCAGAAATATAATCCAAAGAGCATTTTAAATGCATAAATATTTCAGGAAATTATATTGTATATATTTGTATGAAAACCAGCATATGTTAAGGAGCTTTTCAGATGCTTTTTATTAAATATATAAGGAGGTACCAAAACCATTTACTAATATTATCTGACAAGGTTAAACTTAATCTTCATGCCTGCTAGAACTGGAAAAATACGAATGTACAGTAAGTCGACATTCTGAGGCAAGAAAGCTTTAGAAAGCTTTAGAAAGCTTTCTGTATGCCTATCTCTAGTAGGCCACATTTTCCTACTGCAAATGAAAACTTTAATGTTGCCAGCCAAGTCTCATTCCTTTTTCTGATAAGCTGTTTCTCAAATATGAATGTAGATTAATCCTCTTTTAATAAGCATTAACTCAGAACAGATAATCAGCACATAAAAATTCCATCAAATCTTCTGTCTACCTTTGGATGATTCTGTCATACAGTTTATCCACATTTAACAGTTTCAGGAGTTGCACATAAAATGCGTAGCATTTCATGATTCTCTATCTATTTTTAATTTGGGTTTTGTTTATTCAGCTCTGTGAAATCTTTAATCCCAAGGAGCACTAGTCACTAAATAAGCTTATCTACTCGTAAGTGAAAATACATATTTACTTTTTTTTTTTGCATGGCTGATGGCCTAGACACTTGAAAACACCTGAGTATTCAAGTGAGGGGGAACTGGCACAAGTCTGAGGGCACAGGAAAGATAAGGAGATAAATAAACAAATTCTGTTTTTTCACTGTAATACAGAGTTGAAATAATTCATCTGTTATACAAGAAGTGTTCAGATATCTGCTTTGTGCCATCTATCTTTGTATCATGTGGAAGCCCATCGTGCATGTTTATATCCAGGCAATTGTCCAAGTAAAGTGTAATCAGAAAAGTACCATAAAAACCCCAGACCAGCAGTACTTTAGCTTTCACAGAAGCTCACAAAAGTATCTATCTTTTTATTACAGAATTGATGGCTGAAAAGGAGTAACACTTGTATTTACTGTTTCTATGCCAGATTTGGGGTTTACATGGTCACAACAATGTATAGTTCTGGTACAGCTGCAGATGATGACACTACTACTTATCAATAGTAATCTAACAAACATATTAGCCAATCATACGTCTTGTAGGACTGATATTACTGAGAATCAGTGCCTGGTGAGTCATGAAGGGGGAAAGGGAAGTGGAAGAATAGTGATGTACAGAATTGTGGCTCAGCAACTACTGGAGTCACTTCAACAGAAAGTAATCAAAAAAATTTAGCTGTGATTTTCAATGTCACTTTACTTGTGACCATCTGAGCAATCTCTCAGTGCTTATGAAAATGTTCACAAAGACAGGGAACTTAATGAATTTAACTCAGTTATTCTTCTCTGAAACAAATCATTACCAATTGCCTGACATTTGCTGTTTGCTCTTCTCCTGCATGGGGTGTTACAGTAGTTTAGTCTCACAGCAGAAATTATACATCTTAGGCTCCTCCTGACAGAATACAAATAACACACGATCCTAGGGAATGACCCATAATCTGAAAATTACCCAAAAGAACATTTTTAGCAAGTAATTATAAAACTGCAGGATCCAGACTTTTAAACAACTATTTTCAGTGTTCTAAGTTCTACACATAGGCAAATGCAGCTGAAGAAAAACAAACCAAAAAGTATTCACATCAGAAATAATAGGGGTTTTATTTTGAGTGTGAAATAAAGTATTTGAATGTTCCACTAAAATATTCAATTCACTTTATCATACAATCAAATGTGCATGTTCTGCAGCTCTCTGAAGGATTTAAAGTAGATGTCTGAACAAAAGTTGAACACCTTCTAAAATCTGAGTATATTAGGATAAATTCATCTTTAGTAAAACTCCATTGACAGCTGTCTCTGATGAGATCCTTAAAGTTACATACCTCTCTCTAAATAATTATATCTAAACCCAAACCATTTATGAATCATAACTTTGAAGGGAACAACACACAGTTGTGAGTGACTAATCCCCACAAGCACAGATATGTTTGACTAAATTATATTATAACAACGGCAAATTAAATACTAGAGAATTAACAAAGTTTCTTATGGAACTCTGGGTATAAAGATAAAAATTATGGACTATGTTCTGTCTTAAGGAAGACTTTTTTTAAATTAGTGATTGCTTTTTTGGACTTGACTACTGGATGACTTAGGTTCTCAGTGCCTCCAGAAACGATGATAGGCCAGGAAACAGAACTGTGGGATGTTTTAGTTTATGAAGTCCACAAGATGTCAAAACTACTTTTAAAAAAAGTGCACTTTTGGCAGTGCCTCTGACATATCCTGGTTGCCCAGCACATGTGGATCATGAACACTAAATCATGCACAGCCACTGTGGCTACAGCACAACACACATACCAGTGTATGCTACAAACACAGCGGAAAGTTGTGTTTAAAGACAGCTGACAGTGGCATAGTTAGAGGAACCAAATGCAAAGATGAACTATTGAATTTGGGGGAAAAATCCTATGTTGCCTCTCAAAGAAAAGCCAGTAAAGTATTTAGGTTAGGAAGTGTTGTGCCTCTACTTGCACCAGCTTGGCCAAACCTGCCCGGGAGTTAGAAGAGCAATCGTGAGCCCCCAGAGCTTTTCCACAAGGGCATTTCTCCCTCACAATGTCACAGGCCCTTGGGGCAGACACCACCACCTTCACTCACATGTCCTGACAGTCATTCGCCCTTTCCTGCTTAAGGTAAACACAAAAGCTGTGGCTGAAGACAAGCAAGAGTGAGAAAGCAGCTACCTGAGCATGAGGACTGGTTCAGCAGGGCAGTAGGAAGACTGGACTCTATCACGTGGATGGCAGAGAGGACAGAAGAGGAGACAGCTTTGGTAAATGAAACTGAGTGGCCAAACTACACACAGAAAAATTTACAGACTTCTGCTGGAAAATGATGAGATTTATCAGTCTTTTACACTGTAACACTGAGGTACAATTACTTTAAAGTTTTTAAATGTCGGATTAAGTATGAGAGCAGAAGTTATTTATTTGTATCCATTATTACTATTAATTCTGTAGTCTATTTTTTTCTGGCTATCCATATGTTGAATAAGCTGTTTGCAACCTGCTGTTTCAGCCACACTTGGTTTATCCTTCATATATCTTTAATCATGTTTATGATAATAGTCTACCGTATGCTATCTTTTTAAAGACATGAAAAATAAGATACCAGCTTTGAACTGGGTAGTCAGAAAAAAAGAAAATGCTTTAATTCCAAAAACCCTGTAAAGGAAATGAGTGAATCTGTTAATCACTAGGTTGCTTGAAGATCTGAACACCTCACAGTAAAGCAAACATATACATAACTAAGAGCTAAAGTGGAAGAAAGTGCCATTTCTCCACTGCAAAAATGTTCAAGATACTTTGGCTTTAAAAATCAAAATTCAGTTATATATGACTAATGCTTGTTTATGTTAAGCCAGTTCAAGCATCTTGTCCTGCAAATTACTTTCAAAACTGCATTATTTCAAGGAGTTAGATGAGTAAGTATGCAGAATTACAATGACAGAGACATTAATGGTGGCAGATTTTATTATGTTCCCCTTGGATCACTAGGGAAATAAATACTACATTTTTATCACAGATAGGCAGCCAAAGTATTTCTCCTTGTATTTGGTTTTGATTCTGCGTATCTCACGTGTTCATAAACATTTAGCTAATGTTTGCAGTGATGTGCTGGTGAGGTAAGAGACAGACTAATGGACAGTACCTGCAGGGGTGAAGGTGAAGGACTGAACTGCAAAACAAGAAAGCAAACACATTGTGAGTTACACACCCAGAGAAATAGGGCTAATTGCAGGGCAGGAGTTTCCTCTGGAAATTACTCAAGTTGGGGTTGAATATCATAAGCAGGACATAACAGCTGAGCTTAAAGCACTGACCAGCCAGCAGCCAATGAGAGACAATGGTCGGAAAGATGAGCAGTGAATTTCAACAGTCACATGTGAAGACTCTCTGTGTGGACATGCTATTCTCCAAATTGAAAACATTAGGATGAATTTTGAAGCATGATCTGTTATCTACATTCCTTGCTGAAAGCACACACAATTTCATGATGCAAGGTTCACATCACACTTAGATGCAGCAAACGTCATGAGAAGGAATGAGTTGCAGGAGACACAGTTTATTACAACTATTATAGTTACTTACAGCTATGCATTTAAAGGTATAAAAGACTTTGCTCTCAATTCTCCCCTGTTCCTCCCCAATATGTTAACTCACAAACAGGGCTAATAATTATCATTTTTAAGAAAAGACTAATTTTAGCTTGTGTCCAAAAATCTATGTAGGACTCTTTCCTAAGAGGAATAATAGCCCAGCTGCCCCTTAGTATGAAAAATCTTGGGATCTAGAATGACGTTTCGTAGAAACACACCTATAGGTGTGTGAAAGAGAGATCAGTTTCTCAGTTAGCAACACCCTACCTCTTAGAGAGTAAAAGTCACTGCTGTTAAAGAAAGAAAAAAACCCAAAAACCCAAATGAAAATACACAACCCATGAATGTCAGAGGTCACATGGTGATACAAGGTGAGGTTCCACAGAAACCAAGAAGATTCAAAAGCCACTGGTCTCTCCTTCCTCTTGTCCTCTACTGCTCATCTCATGTTTTCTTGACCTGCCCTGTTTCACTAAGCCAGTGGAAAACAAATCCAGCAGGAAGGATTGAAAACCAGCATGGAATAGTTTCCTTCTGGTTTAGTGAGCCCAGTCAGGACACTGAGGAGTCTCACAATGGGTAACGTTAAGCTGAGAAGAACATGTGGGCTGTGAATGAATGTGGGGTTTTGGCAAGGAGTTAGAAATGCTCAGCCACTTAGGGAAGATGTGTCCTAAGGTTCACATGTAATAGAAGAGAACTTTTGTAACTTTAGTGTGATAAAATTTTGACATTAAATATGCTGTGTCCTCAACTGGGCTAGTCTTCCTCAAAAAGAAAATGTTTTCTCTTTATAAATGTTAATAAGCACTTCTAGAGAACCTGTCCCAGTGCCTGAAGAACAGGGAGGGGATATTGTGTGTTAAATTAGGCTTCAGAGTGACCTTCAGATTTATGGGTGATCACCTGACTCCCTAAGAATTCATAAGAATCCTGAAGCACAGAATACACAAAACAAGGAGGTTGGGAAAAGATGAAAATATTTTCATTGGGCAGGTGTATTTATTTTTCCAAATGTAGTTTTCAAAAACTAATTTGTAACTGGAAGAAACATCTGGTACAAGAAGAAATTCCAAGAAGTTCTACCTCAAGGGCAAATCTTTTTATGGTTTCTGCCATAAGTAAATTTTGTCCACACTTCTCTGTCTAACACATCACTCTTCTCTTCCAGCTATAGGTATGAAGTCACTGATTAAACACATCCATTTATTTCCCATGCATATGGCTTCAGAGACATGGAAATGCATGGGAACGAAGGAGAAGACCAAAAACTCTCTAACCTTCCTTATGAGGGTCCAGTCTAGTTCGTATTTGAACACATAAATAGAGCTGCACTGCTAACAGAGTGTCTTCTTTATGCTAGATGTGCAGGAGATGTAAAAATACTGTCTTATGACAATGATGAAATGTGGTACTGAGCAATGCATTTAAAGCTTCTCATACAAGAGCAGTTTCACGGCATACATTAAAAACAAGCATACAAAATTCACCCAGGACACTTTTGCTGGAAGTTCAACGTGGTTTTTAAATAGAGCCCCTGTTCTCTTCATGACCAAACCTGCTGAGATGGTAGTAAAGCTACTGTTCTTACCAGCATAATTGCTGAGCCCCTTCCTCTTCTTTCTTCTCCAGTACAGCCAGATGCTGAAACCCATCAGAATCACCCAACACGCACCACCGATGCCAGCTATAAAGGCAGGCTGTTTGACGACGTCAGTGATTTGCTCAGTTATGCTGTTGTTATTTTCGGTGATGACAACTTCATTACGACCTCCTGCACAAAAGAAATTCAAAGGAATGCGGCCATTATGGATTCTGTAACACAAACAGGAAGCGAGTACAGCTAATGAAAATCAGCAAAAAAAAGAAAAAGTAACGGACCTGAAAAGAATTATCCACAGTAGAAGAACTTGAAGGAGTAGCAAAGCACCCCAGAAACACAGTGTTTCTAGAGAGTAAATCCATAGCCATTTTGCAAACATGTATTTGAAAAGATAGATCTACAGCACACTCTCAAGTAATCGAACAGATGTAAATCCAAAGCTTTTTTTTTAAACAATATACATATTTGTTGGTTTGTTTTCACATAATTATAGACAGGATACAATAATGAGAAAAAGGATTATAGGAAACTAATAAAAAATAAATCAAGCAATCAATAAATGGCTTTTTCCAAATGAGAAATCCAAATACAAAATATGTTACAACATCAGAAGATTCTTCTCTCATTGCTGCCAAAAATTCTTACTTAACTTATTTGTTTTCCCTGAATGCTGAAGTTTCCAAATTTGAAGTCAAATATAAAGTGTATTTTCCAGAAATTATTTCACGGGGAAAATAATCCATACAAATTCTAAGTGCATCAGCTTTGACACAAAGCAGAAAATCACAAAGTTAACTGCAAACTCTAAGCAGTCACAGCAACAGATGCTATTTTTTTCACATACAATACACAAGATAAATTCTTAACATCAACCTGTAAGAAATAATTATTACATGGAATCCCAATTAAAATTACATGCATCAAAAATGACTATATGGGATCTTAAATTGTACATTACATTAGAAAACTGTAAATATCAGTAGATGTTTCCATATATTTTTTTCCCCCTCTTTCTCTGAAAGGGAACTTTTTCAAAGAAAAAGCTTGATGTCTGGCTGGAAAACAAATGATCATAAAAATCTGAATGGAAATTCAGGAAATGCTAAAGTATTTAGTTCTAGCGCCAGCACTTTTCTACTTCAAATCTCCCCTTGTCAAAAATAGTTAAGTTTTACAATTAGGAAATGCAGAACATATTTTTCTGCAAACCTCCCTCCCCCCCACGAATATTGATTCTATGTACATTTGATATAAACTGCCCACATCTGCAGTTTGGAAATTTGTGAAATATTATCCATCTTTTCCAATAAAAGCATTTATATAGCTCAATCCTTGAAATGTTTATGCAGTATTACCAGATGCCTCTATGCACGCTGAGGAGCTGCAAGAGTAGCTACTCTACTGAGACAAAAAAGATAGAAACACTATGATTCTCAGTTATGAAAGTCTATCACACACGTATAAAGGTAGTAGAATATTGCAATAAAACACTGAAATGGCCATTCACAGGAAATTATTAAGAGCATTGTATCATTATGCCTTGCTGTGAAAATAAGATGTATTTCTCTTCTACAATTCAGCAATGGTTAGATTTACCACTTCTTTCAACAGACCAGCTCGCTGGCTTCAGCCTAAAGCCCCCAAACAGGGTCACTGGCTAAAACAGACGTGAGAATTCTGACACTTCCAGTTCCGTTTCCACAGACACCTCTTTGCAGGTGACCCAGAGCCAAGTTGCCACTGGGGATCCCTCACAGAGAGCCTGTCAGGCTGAGCGTGCCCTCCCTGCCCCACTCCCTCGGGGACTGGCTCTGCCCAGCACTGCCCCAGCCAAGATGCAGCTTCAGGCCCTGGACGGTGCTCAGAGCCAGGCTGAGTTACTCGGGAAGGAACCGCTATCGCACTGCTGATGAGCTCAGGGATTTTATTAAGCCTTCTCTCTTTCAGCACCATGTCAATATTTAGTAATGATGACCGTCTGCTTCTGCAAACAGACTGTTAAAACTGTGCTAGAGCTTGGCTTGCCTTCAAGTCGTTCTGGGCAAGAAACAAAACGGGCTTTCCCACAAGAGAAATAGGTCCCACAGAACGATGCTGACTGACTAGGCCTGCTAATGTGTAAAAAGGCAGTACACCAGTACTGGTGTCATGTATAGTCTACACTGGCCATGCTGGTGAGCTCTAATAATTTTAGGGCCTGGAACCTGCAGCTGTCCTTTCCCATGCTCTCCTCTCTTGTCAAAGGCCCAGCGGTTTCCAGTTCTGAAGCAGTAAGGGAGAATCAAACTGAGTGAGCACTTATGACAAGGAAAAGAAGGGAGACAGCAGTGGCTCCTTTATCTGATTTTTCCCTGTTTTTCTCTGCCCATGGAACCAACTATAGGTGCACCCCAATGCTGAAAGAGGAAGGGCTGAGAGTAAAACTAATAGAAAGAGGCACTCTATGGCATGCTCTTCCAGGCACACAATTCATTTTCTTGTAAGAAATCAGCATGGGAATTTGTGTTGCTTTAATTGCCATTAACTTACAGTTAATTTCTGTGCCCTTTGGGAGAGAGACCAAATCAGTGGGACAGTGGGGAAACAGGTAATTTTGGCACTGCTTCAAAGGTAGCTGTGCTGCCATGGAGAAGAGCAGGCAGTTATGTGCTTCAAGAGACTGATTTTGGAAGCTGATGCTCCTAGACTCAAGAAAAGTACAGGGTCTGCCTACTAAAGCCTCCAAAACATCTGAGGATCCCATCTTCTCCAAAGTCAGAAACTAGTCTTTTGAAAATGGAAGATGTGAGAGCAAACCACAAAGAGCCTGTGGAGAGCTTTCAGTGGGCTTTACTCTCTCCCTCTCTTCTAGGGGAAGATGCAATCTGTCTCCAAATTACCTTTTAAAGTTTGCAGTCTGGCTGCTTGCTCTTACCCTTCTGTGCCTAGCAATTACAACTGCAAAAGTAATAACTCATTTAAATGTCAAAATTACATATGCTTTGTGAATTTGGTGATGGAAAAATAAATGGATACAGATGAATGTTACCCGCTGACATCTGATGAAATTAATATAATCGTTGGGGGTTGGGGAAACAAACGACATTACTTTTGTACTTCTTTTTATAATATTTAAGCAGAAGTAATAAATATGTCATCCAAGGTACCAGTGTAGTACTATTTCATATACTGCAGGTGTTTCTGTAACAATGCTGTCAGTTCAACTAATTAGAACATAGACAAGGGAAGTGTGCGACCTGTAACGCTCCATTGTTCCTGAAGACAAAAACATAATGAAATATAATGTCTTCCTCCCATTGGAGAGTAATGAAGAACAAAACTAATTTGTTGGACCAAAAATTAATTAGACACATCAGATTCGATTGTACCTATTACTGTGAAAGTTTGCAGCTGTTCCTCATATTATTACGCCAGTGATGGAATGTAAGAGTGAACAGGCCAACTGACGAGGAGAAATAATAGCTATGGCATTAACCAACATTGCCATTATCTCCACTTTTATGTCTGGTTCTCCAGTAGAAAAATTTTTAGCATATCATTAGTGATCATAAAAATTTTATTCTTGATTCTCTTTGAGTGTTCCGTAAAATTTTTCAGCATCCTGCTTGAAGTATGGGCACAGCACTCCTGTAACAGTGAGACAATTTCTAACTAAAGAAATAATATACTTCTTACTGCTCCATATTCTCCTGGTTTTATTTGCTGGATTGTCACAGGTCTGTTATCTAGAATTGCTCTGGGAAGACAACAGTTGATTACCCACCATGAAAACCAGTTATTTTCAGAAAAAACCTTCTTCCTGTATTTAAGAATAACATCTTCCTTTTTTTTATACATGGCAATCTGTATTTCATGACAATGAAAGCTGTACTGTTTAGAAACACTGCTTAACTATTCTGCATCACTGACCTACTCTCTCCATAATTCAGCATTTCTGGAGCTGCTCGTTCTTTCTGCAAGCTATTCAGTAGTACAGCTATTCACCAGGCCATATAGGATGCAATCACTCAATGTTTTCACAATCATTATGATGTTTTGAGCTTTATTCATTAGTTCATTTTAAATCCATTCAATTAGTTTTTTCATGTACTTAAAAAAAATATATTTCATATTATACGTTTTCGATTCCCAGTCAAACACTGAATGGTACCAACTCAGGTTTTCCAGAAATGGTATTACTTAAAACGCTGCTACCTTTATCAAGCAAATTTATAGTCTGAGAAATAACTCCCAGCAATTATTAATCAATAAAAAAAGGGGGGTCTAAAGAAAAGGGAGACAGATTATATATGTAGTCACCACATTCAGCTTTGGGCTGCCAAAAGGGAAAACAGAAATGAGGACAGAAATACAACCCAAACAGAAAATACTCTCCTTTACTTTCCATGCAAAAGACTCTCAAATGTGCAAAGATGCCACCAGACAGACTTGTTGAAGTAGACATTCTGGGATCATTTAAGGAACAAATAAATATCACTAAGATTAACGAGGGCGAAATTAAGCCTCTAAATGCCAACCAATTTTTGTCCTTCTTTCTTACTTTATTTACACCCCAACATCCCTTTCCCTCTCCTGGCAACAATACAGATCTCTCCTCATTTAACTCTTGACTATACCAGTCATTTTTTTTTTTTTAAGGAAAAATTCAGGTTTAAGTGCTGAATCCAGATGTGGGGCTGAACATTCTGGGAATCATCCAGTGAGGACCTTTGGTGCAAGTTTAACTCAGAACATATTAAGTGACACAAGGCTACTTGTGTACTTAAGATGCAACACAGTTAAGTGCTTTGCTGGAATAAGTGTAGTGCCTAGTTAGATGGACTCCTCAGTGAAACAATAAAAGTCCTGCTCAAAGTGGATGTGGTGACAGACTAGTCTTACAACATCAGTTATTGACACAGTGGTCCAAAATCCAGGTCTATTAGGTGATTTCTTACTTTCAGTTCTAGAAATCATCCCCCTCCCCCCTGCACTCATTTCTCTGGCCTATCTTTGACTGCCTTTTTCTAAAATCAATGCTCCCTTCACTTCTACTCTTGTATTTCAGTCTCCAGTGACAATATATTCAAAGTTGAAGTACCCTAGGTTCTGTTTTGATGAATGGGGAACCCAAACATCATTAAACATTTAAGCAATGCTTAGGGGATGGCCTTTTCTAGAGGTCTACACATAACAGGATAGTCCATGTTTGGGACAGTGTGTTGACAACACTTTCTAGAAAGAAAATATTTAAAAACAACAAAAGTCCCACAAATAAACAAAAGTATAGTTAAGTAATAACTAAATTAGGTCATACAGACAAAAGCAACAGAACTCCTTTATTATGCACTCAAAGGAGGTGCTGCTTTGCATAGCTCAGTTCAGGTTTGCTAATTATGATTCCTTCTCCTATTCTTCCATATTGTTCCTGCCTTTATGTTTTATACTCAGGAAAAATTTCAGAAGAAACAGAATCTGTGTTTCCCTCAGGTTAGGAAATCAATTCTGCATTGAAACCACTACTAGGAAATGACCATTTCAAAGGCGGGGAGTATAATGCTGTCTTTGCTCTCTATTTGGTCTAAAGGCCACTTTAGTGTCAGAGGATGCTTATCTGCTTGGGATATCTGAGAAACACCGGCTTAAAATGTTCAGAAAACAATGGTAAACAGAGCCTTAGGCACCAAAGGGATGAGTAAGGCAATATTACAGTCATCTTAGGAGAAGGAAAAGGGAGCTTGGGCTGTTAGTTCCATAAATCCATCAAGCTGCAGAAGTGGTAAATTCATTAAAAAAATCCACATTAACTCAGTTCCACTAGACAATCTGCATTCCCTCTCATGTCTTGGGAATATACTTCCCTCCCTTGCAAGAACTCTGCATGAAGGGAAGACGCAACATCAGCAGGCAGTGGGACGTTAAAAGCTAACTAACCAGCTCTATTCAAACCTTGTCTTTTGCTCCGTGGATTTTTATGCTTCCGGAAGTGATTTATGAAAGCATTTCTGAAAGGAAAAAAAAAACAACAACACAACAACAAAAAAACAGGCAAAACAAAACAACAGAACAGACAGTCACTTACCAATTATTATGGGTTGTGGCTCACTTTTTACTCCCACACCTGCACTGGTGCTTGCAGCAACTTCCACACGGTACTGGATACCTGGATATAGGCCACCTATTACTACAGACCGAATGGCTGCATCTACTGTTTTGTTGACATGAAATCGAGTCTCATTACCTAGGCACCAGATCTGGGACAAAAGTCGATGTGTTAAAAGAGATGAAATTCTTCACACTCACACAATCGTGCACAGATATGACATATCGAAGTGTTTCACGACAATCACTTATTTTGGGCTTCTTAACAATGTTACTCTCTGGGAATAGCCGAAATTAGAATGATTTAGCTCAGCAAACTGTGCCAGTTCAGCACAGGACCAAGACAGCTGCAAAAACTGCTTGCAAATAACTCTCTGGACTCAGGTTCTCTATGAAATGCAGTTTCTGTGGTTACACTTCTTAGAAGCCCAGACCAGATCATCTAAGTGAAAAAAAAATGTTATAACTTAACTAAAATCTTGTTCAGTAACATGATTACCACCAAACCTGTCCTTTAAAAAACCCACATTTTTTCATTCTGAATTTTCCACTGAATAACAAAAAGACACCAAATAATATGAGCACAGGTTGAAACACTTCTTAAAGTACTAAAGAACAAACAATTTTCAAAGTTATTTCTGACTTCCTCTCATTTTGCAACAGGGATATTTGAAATTTAAGAAATGGAATAAATACAGACTCACTTTGTACTGCTGCCTTTCTGATTACTTAAATTGTTTAGGAATCCAGATATCAGTTCCTGATTCAATTACTATATAATTAAACAGGAAAAACACTCTATAATCTCAGCTGGCATTTTGTGATGAGAGCTCTCTATGATTTCAAAGTTCTGTGTCTCTCTCTGGTATTTTTTTATAGGTTCTCCAAAGAGGTTTCAAAACAAAGACCTTCTAGGGATACTTCTTCAGTTAATGTTATCTGCATAAACTGCTTCTGTATTATTTTTAAAAGCATTTACTACCACTCAAGAAAATCAATGCACAAACACATTGCATGTACACTCACACACAAGCAGAAGAAAGCACTATTGGTGGAACCACTGTCAGCAACCAACTGATGCATTTAAGCAACAGCAATGCTATGTTTATCCTTATTTTTGACCCTGCTTAGTGTTTTATCACACCTTCTCTCTCTTTTTTTTTTTTTTTTTTTTTTTTTTCTGTGAAACACTGGGAAAGATTTGAAGAGAAAAAAAACTCCCTTGCTTTCCTAAGCTCAGTGAGAACTTATTTGCAGGGCAGAATGAATTAAGTTGAGAAACTGTTGCATTCATTCCTTTTCTCCTTATCTGTCCTGGTCTTAGGTTACAGCAGCTGTGAGACGCCTCTAATTAAAGGCATTTAATTCATAAATGAATTTACAGGCGCTCTGATGCTTGAAGTGGAATCAACAGATCTACTTTCAATTTGTCAGAAATTGTACTGTGAAACCTCAGCAGACATTTTATACTTGGGGAAATATTAAACTCTGCACCACAGTCCCTGCAGCCAGCTCACTAATCAGGCAGCCACCTAATCTAACACAGAAGGGATGTAATAGGTAGTGACTCCAGCTGTTTTTATACACAGCCCAGAGGTCTGAGCACTCACCTGGAACATGGCTTTTATTAAACATCAGCTCTCTTTGTTTCATATCTACATATTTTGTGGTTTAGGAGTGTGCTTTACCTATTTGCCTGTAAGCCCTTGATGGTTTATATTGACTTATACCGGAGTCAGGACCAAGATTAATTAAGCCAAGAGATAATTATTAATTGATATGAAAATTAGATCAATAAAATACTGGGATTAATAAATCTTGATATTGACTAAAAGCAAAACAAAGGAAGCCCTGTGCTAAACACAAATATTGTGAGTATTTACTGCATCCCTCTGACCAAGCAAAAAGGTGGAAGAAGTTGAACCAATTAGTTGATTTAAAAGTCAAGCACCTTCTCCCTTCTTCATGCTGTGTTCCCTCAAGATACCCCATGGCCAAAAAAATTACATCTTTTTATGTGAAATAAGCTGCACCCACCACTTCCACCCTTTGTGGGACTGTCCAGAAAGCTGCCCTGTACTATTTCAATTAAAAATTTCACACTTGGCATATAAGTCAGTCACAGCAAGGCTAATTTACCAAGCAGCATGCTCCATGGTCACAACCCTGCCATAGTGCTGAACCTTGCCCAACCAATTTCTCTCTAATCCTCCAACCCAATAACACTGCACTTCTTTCATGTTGTGAAAATATACTTGTGCAAAAGTGATCTTGGTATGGAATTATAGACTACAACAAAACAAGGAGTGGATACTTTAAGCTATGACAGCAACAAAGAAGAAGAACATGCAACCCAATGAAAACAACTCTCATATAACTCTGGATAGAGTTGTCCTGTTCAGCCTGTTCCTCAGAGCAAACAACCCAGCATTTTAAATTGTGAAGCTTGACAGAAACAGTATTCAGAAGAAGCCTTGTATTCTCCCAGAGCCACAGTCCTTGACTTTGACCTTGAAGTGTCAGGAGTAGCATTTTTGCAGGGGAAAGAAAAAGTATCTTTCCTGCCAGCTTTTCTGCCAGATTAAAGGCAGTCTAAGACAGGAACTTCACTGCCTGTCTTTAGAATACAGAAGCCCTTAACAAAAAACCCTCTTCTTTCATTCCATAGCAGGGAAAAGCAAGCAGTACTGGAAACTAACTGGAAATTACATCTCTCTTCCATAGTATTTATTTTTTTCATATAACAGTAGTACTGCTTAAAAAAAAAAAAAATCCATAAGCAGTCAGTCCTCTTTCTCCCTATAATTACATGGGCAGCTGTAAAAGCTGTCAGAATCTAAATCCATAAACACGGCTATTGTTCAAGCAGGCTGTTTCCTTAAACACACAACCCTCCCATTAGACATCATTTCTACCTTATACTCCTGGATGACTCCATTTTGGTGGTCTGGAGGGGGAGGATCCCAGGAGATGCTGATGCTCGTGCTGTTGTGGCTTCCAACTGTCAGGACAGTAACAGACTGAGGAGGGGCACTTGGAGCTACACCAAGGAGAGAGAACAAACAAATGCAAGACATTAATCCGTTTGCTAGAGCACGAGTTCTGCTGAAACCCTGCAAGAGCAAGCAGGCAGTGCAGAAAGTTCACACTCCCTGCAGGCCTAGGTGTGCACATTTTGTTAGGCACTGTCAGTTTTGAAAAATGCCTTTCTGGAGAGAAGCATAGAGCTGAATGACAATGTGGAATTTGTGGCAATGGAGAATCAATACAAATCACTCCTCACTTATTTAAATTTAGCATTTCTTAGTTTTGCATTGGAACTGGTCTCACTCTTGCCTTTGTTTCCCATAATAAACATGGATAGTTATACATATATCAACTGAGTCACACATGAAGCTGCTTCACCCGGCCTGAACAGGTTTAAACATTAAACCTTTTCCTCTTCAGAGTTGCAAGGTTTAAAGTGTTCATGGCTTTCCATCAAATGCCAGTGAATAGGGCAGGTGCTAAATTAGGTCAGATATGTACTTATGTCCTTATTTTTCGCCTGGGCAAATTGTTTTCTCTTCAGAGTCCTGTTCAGTTCAACCATTCACAGCTGTTTGGCTGGTCACTGCATATCATGGCAAATTCTACAAGACAATTGCTTGCCAGCCCTGCTAGTTGTCTAGAAGTGCGAAAAAAAATAAAAAATCATAGTTGTTGGTGATCAGGGCTGTGCTGGCAAAGCCTCTGTTGCAGCTACACCAGCAGCAGGGTGCTTTTGTTGGCTCAGGACAAGCTGATTGGGAAGTGGAGCAGAAGCTCAGCTATGGAAAAGTCCCCTCTGTGAGCATCTGCTGCATCTCCTCGTGGGGCTTTCCCACCATAGGTACAGCTGCCACAGCAGAGGGCTGGGAATATGGCCCTCCCCAGCCACTTAAAACCTCTTGCAGCACCCCCTTGCCCTTCCCTTTCTTCCAGGTAAGTGCTGAAACGTCACCACAGTGGAAAGATAAGCCACTGAGGTCAAATGTATTATATTAAGGTATAGTCCTTGGGGGGAAAAAGTTATTGATAGCAGCTGCTCTGAAATGGACCTAAAATCCAACTATTCCATTTATCCCAGTCCATCTACCTAGTCTTCCACAAAACTAATAGAAAGAGGCTAGAAAAGTGTGAACTAATAAAGTGAGACATATATTGATACCTCTCCAGGACAATTTTCCAATTCACAGAAAACTGTGAATTCCTTCTGTTCCAGGGTGATGTCTTTGTGTTTAGTAACTATTTATGGAATTTGTCTTCCATGTATTTGTCATTGCCTTTAATATGATCTTAAAACATTTAATATGGAATATGGATGCTGATTTTGAAGGCTTAGAGTGGACCTTGCACCAGAACCTAAAATATTTATCAGTCCCCCGCTCCAACTTCAAATGTAGACAGCCCTCTGGTTTTGGGCATCTCATGTCATGTGTCACAGCTCCCTGACTCCATTCCCCTGGTCTAGAGTGACTTCACTGCTGAGCTCTGTGGCAGCAGGGCTCTACTCTTATCTTTAACAGATATCCTGAGTGCATGACCATGCTTGGACTATGCTTCCCAAGAAAGCCAAGACCCCTGGCATCTTTGTCCTAAAGTCTGGCAGGCTTAAACACAACTAAGCACAGCCACAGATATCAGAGGTATTCAAGTCTACTGAGCCAATTCAGATTTTCTTATTGTTCCCCATGACCTGTTTGGGACTGGCCGTGTTCCTTCCCACTTTGGAAGCTCCTCAGCACTTGACCTGGCACAGGCTCAGGGAGCTGAGCTCCAAACTTTACCCTGACAACCTCTGTTGCAGGAAGGACGTAACTTCAAACCAAGGTATCAGAGATGGGGACAAGGGACCATACAAAATTATATCAGAAAAAAAAATATATTTTAGACGAAGCATGAAACCCATACTACAGTCCCTGGAGGCTGCACATTTCGACAGCTACATTTTCAGATGCTGGTTCAGCTGCAAAGCTTGTAGTGCTTGATATAGTCCTTGTGACCTTGCCTGATGCACACAAACAGTGCACTGGAGGGGAGAAATGGAGCTGCATTGTGGACAATTTGACTCTTAGCCTGCTCAAGTGAAGCACAGAAAGGTGGCCTTGGGCTACTCCTTGCAACCATGCAAAGCATAAAATTGGTGAAGATAATAGTTGCATTGTATGTTTTATGGCAAGTGAAATCATTTGCCACACAGTAAAAAAATTAGCATGTTAAAAGTCTTCAAGTCTGCAATAACAACAAAACCGTGAATAAATGCATGTGTGTGATATTGATTAGAATATTCTGAATTAAAATAAAAATCATAAAAATGGTAAAGCTTAAGGCTGTGTAACTCAGTTTTGTTTTTAAGTACAATGGAACAGCTCACTCAAACATATGTACTTTCATTACTCAAACAAAAAAGGCATTCAGAAATATAATTTCTTATATAGATATACCTAAGGGGGGGAGCGTGAATGCAAAGAAATGTGAGATGACTACCATACTGTACCATTTAAAGAAAAACATACTGTATTCATTTGTTTGTCTTTGCATTTAAACGCTATGAATATTCTAGTTAATATTCTACCGGTATGTGGTTGGGTTTTTTTGGAGGATAAATGAGAACTTGCAAACAAAACTAAAACTGCAGCTGACGGATACAGCTGGAAGTATCATTTTAGGAGCTGGACTCAGGTGAGGAGGAACTGACAGACAGCAGCTTTCAAAAGCTAAGGTGACTTCCACTACCAACTGTCTTATTTTTGTGGTGACGAACAATAGACTACCTCAGAAAGTTATTCCAAAAGAAATTTAAAACACTGGATGTAATTGAAAAAAAAAAAAAAAAAAAGTCCTCTGTCTCTAGAGCATGTGTGACAGAAATAATGAAAGTGATAAAATAAAATATTTGATTTAGCTCCTCTTTGTATGTGTGTACACATGTATGTATATAACAGTTCTGCTTCCTCTCCCTGATAACATCACTCTGTAAGCTGGCACCGTGATATAAATTAAGCCACTCGTCTGACACTGCTGCAGTTATTAAATAGATCACATTGAAAAATAACATTTTTAAAACCATTTTCTCATTTCCCTTGCTGCTGCCTTGTGGAGAACACCTTGCCTGCTTCTTGACAGGTCAATTATTCCAGTGCTCAGCTTCTTCTTACAGATATGAAAGAACCCAAATCGCTGCTCATCTTTTCCAGACGCCGCCAAACAGAATTCCATTTTTTACCTTCACAAGGCCAAAGAGGCAGGAGATGGATGGATACTGAACTGTGACAAATGTCTGATCTAGAGGAGAAGTCTAACTGCAGCAAAATTGATTTTTGGAGGTAGGCCTCAGACGTAGCATCGCACGTAAAATCCAATCCAGCAGAAAGCTGCCACTACCTTTTGGTCCTACTTTGCCTTTATCAGGGCTATTTGTTTTGATGTCACAAAAAAGCTTCCAACATGCGTATCACTCTCCCAAATTATTTTCTAAAAATAGTACAGCTGACATTTTTTAAAAGTCAGGTCTAAAAAAGCTCATTTTCGAAATGGAATCACAGGCGCCAGAGCGAGTGGGATACCTTTAAATAGACTGCCATCTTTCTTCGGTGCTTGAGAAGCAAACCACTCTCATTAAACATTTAGTCGATGCTATTTTTGAAATACATGAACACCAATATAATTACAAGGATAACACGAGGAATTAAAGGAAATATCTGTAGAAACTGCACCTACTGAATGCCTTAATTTTCTCATGGAAGTACTTAATTTTATCACCCAAAGAAGAGGAAAAATTTTTTACAAGGGTTGACATTTGTCAGGTGATAATACTACATGTTCTAGGCTGATGGTTTTTTGAGAAGAGGTAGTTGTAAACAGACTCCTTGAAGGTTATATTAATCTACAAAGCAGATCCTCAGCTGTGAGTTAAACATATCTGTGAGCATGAAACTTTTTTTAAATCTTCACTATGTGGAAAGCTATTCCACATGAACAAAGTGTCCTTTAAGGTAGGAAATTACCTGACAGGCTCTGCTGGGAGCTGAGGCTTTTATAAAAGAGAATGTCATTCATCACGTATTTTATAGAAAGAGACAGGAGGTATAAAATCTTCTCTTCTTTTTTCAGTAGTTCTTAATTTACCTTTAGCAAGAGACAGTTAGATGAAGCTAAATAAACACCAAAAATCAACTGAAACTAGACAAGAAGAAAATCTGCTAGTGAATTTAAGTTTCCTTAACTCTAGGAAAGCAATTTCACATGTAGAAAGCTTTTTAGGTTTTTTTTGTTTGTTTGTTTGTTTTTTGTTTTTTTTTAAAAAAAACTTTTTTCAGAGTGGTGCAAAGATATTCTTTACCAACTGACTTAGGCTTTACTGTTTGAACAAAGAACTGGGAACCGTAAACTCCCAAATTCCAAATGAGACTTGAACAATGCCTTCCTACACACTCTTCTACATGTTGCAGACAAGTGAATTTCATCATCCATAAAGCGCAAACTCCAACCAAGTTATCTTCAGGATTACTTACATGTTGGACAATAATCATAAAAATCAAGGAGGAAAAGTGAGTAAAAGTAAGTGTGTTCTAGAATTAAAAAGAATCTGGCAATCAACACTAAACCTCAAGAGAATCACTGTAAATGATTAGGATACACCTTCAATAGAAGGAAAGAGTGTACTCAGAACCCTTTGAAACCTATATGAACATTTTGAAGCTTATTGAACCAATAATTCTTTACCTTGTTTTGGAAAAAAAAAAGATAGAAAAAAATCAGTAAAACAGATAAATAAATTCTCATTGTTATGACCATCTTGCATCTACAGGAGAGATTCTCCAGGCAAAGGCTGCATTAGATAGGTAGAAAGACAGGTTTCTAAGAGAAAATTATTAAAATTACTTATATCTCACCTCACTCCCTTTACTTTTCAAATCAAAACCCGCAGCCTAGGAGTGCAAATGCTTTAGCAAAACTATTCACCAGGCTACATGGTACAGATATGAAAGCCTGAACAACTCAGTAGTATAAACTGTTTACTATGTCTGAACTCTGCCTGTTTCAGAGAGGCTTGAAAGGTCCTTAAGGAAATCCTCCAAAGGACTGAATAGTGCAGTTTCACAGTGTGCTAACAGAAACATTGAAGTGGCATCCCCTTGAGACTGGAGTTCCTTCAGACCAGTTAAATATGTGTCCTTCTCTACTCCTCATTTCCCAGCCAACTTTTCACCTGCATTATTACCCATTGCGAAAGATGTGCTTAATATCAAATGCTCATCTGCTAAAGTGTCCTTTTTTTTTTTCTTTTTTTCAAAGTGCAGACCAAAGCCTTTTATTGCAGCAGCAGTGGTTATAAAAGAATGGCTGCAGCACACACTTTTTGGAAGCCACTAGTGCATTAGAAGGATGTATCAACTAAAAGAATAGAAGACTGACCCAGTGCTTTCTTGAGGAACACTTAAAGCACAAAACTGAACATTATGTCAAATTCTTACATCACCTGTGCATCTAACACACAGAAATCACGTGGAGGAAATAGAGGTGAACAAATGCATACACACCATAACCAAAATGGTCACTCTTCTCCTCACCCCCCAGTGGTAGCTATGAAGCCTGTTGCTTTTCTGACCCTTTTACTAACCTTCCTCTGTGGTACGAGCAGACTTCGATTCACTGTCCATTCCTTGGAACTCATTGAAATAAGGGCGAACCTTAATTTCGTAAGTGACCCCCTTTTTCAGGCTGACGAGGACAGCGCTGCGCTCAGTGGGGACTTTGACCTCCAAATTCTGCCACACAGCCGGGGAAGGCAGGCCAGACGTTTGGCGGTACATCACTCTGTAGCCCTGAATAAACTGGGATTGCCGGTCAACCTGGAAACGACGTTACATAATGGAGCGATAAACAAATTAAAATTGAAAAAGAAACAACCTGTATAAAAAGAAAACAGAACGTTTGCCTAGGATACTTTTGTCCTCATCAAAAAGAGAAAATTAACATTCATGCTGAATTTCATAATCAGACTGCCTTCTCGTAAGTCACTCTTGATTAATTGCCTGTAAAGAACATTTGTCTCATGTTACTTGTTATAGAACATTTCTTTCTGCTTTGCTTTCTCCAGCCCTGTATATCATGGCAAATATCACGTAAAATCATAAAGCAAGGCCCCACCCCTGCAACAAATCATGAAAAGAAAACTTTGGCATAAGGCTTGCTGCATGTAAACTTACTAAGCACGTCTTGGCTACTGATGTGCTGAAATATGAGAAGAAAAGAAAAACAAATTCTTCTCAGAAAAGGACAAGTCTTTGAAGATACCCTGCATGCTTACAGTTAGTCCATTACTTGGCTCACAGCTCATGGGATGCACAGGAAAATAAAATAAACATAAGACAGATGCAGGGAAAACAACTTCCAAAGACATGTGCTGTTTCTTGCATTCACAGTCTGAACAGTCTCTTTGCATCCTGAGGCTGTGATGCTTTTAGGCCATCAGATGGAGATGGAATGTTAGTTTTGGTTTATACTTTTTTTGTTGCTAGGCAAGCAGAATTCAAGATTGGACCATGCCTAGAGGTTTAATAATTTTAACCTATCATAAATATAAATAGGATTTTTATTTGAAGAAAAACTTTGTATGTGTTTTATCTTGCAGGAAAAACAAAAAAGGCAAAACCCAGTGATTTTAGCTATTATGGTGCTTGGATTAATTTTGCCTGTAAAAAACAGTCAAAACAATTTGATGTATAAAACTAAACCAAATCCAGCTGCTTTTGTAGCCATCAAATAAAGAGCAAAAAAAGTGCAGCACAAACAAGACCATACAGTTAGGTGTTCAGTAAATCTCTGGGTTATAACCAAGATTCAACAAGTAGGATATCTGTTATGTTCCTGTCAATTTGCTAGCTCAAAGATATTCCAAAATTAGAGATACAGTTGTTTGCCTTCTCTTAAGAATAAACGAATTTAAGGCTGAAAACACAAACCACAGTCTATTACGCTTCTCCTATAATCTTGTTACAGTTTATTGAGGCTTTCAGAGGGGACACAGACTCTTAGACATTAAAAAGCAGGGCAAGCAAGAGGAAAGCTTTATTTATGAAAGCAAGGCAGAAATGTCTTTCATCAAAACTGTCACTGTTAAAAACCTTGCAACATATGTTACAACAACATTAAGCTTGCATTTTATAAACTTCTCTACGTTCACTTTAAGTGAATTTATGCACTGAAAGAGGGATATAACTCACAATAATAGCTTGTTAATACTGAAAGAATCAAGCTGTGTTTTTAAGAAGAACATTAAGCAGCTGTTTCCAGATGAAGGGAGTCTGTAAATCAGAGTAAATTGTTTTTATCCATGTTTGACTTTGATTAACTAAATGTTTTACGGACACAAAGACTTCTATGAACCTCGCGTTTACTCCAAAACTCAGCAAAAATAACACTTTCGTGAACTTTGCAATACAGATTCTTAACCTAAATTACAATATAATGCTATGATGTTTAATAATCACACACCGAGTTTGATTCTTGCCTAACTTCTGAGTTAGAAGCCACAGAGAAAAGTGGCATAACTTTCTTATAACTTTCCAACTTTTCTTTGCTGCATGTTCCAGCTCTACTGACTGCTGCCTAGTGGAGAACAACTGAAAATTCAGAATTGACGAGGCTGAACACTGTGATGCTACAAAACAGAAGGGAAAGTGTTTTATAAAGCACAAACACAAATACTTCCACCAACTCAGTGAGAAGAGCTGGACCCCTAAAGTATGCCTGTAGTGTAACAATTTTGATTGCATTACACTTTTGTATCTATTTGTGTATATATGATATATATATATATATGTGTGTGTGTGTGTGTATATATGGGAATATATAAGTGGTACATATACATCTTTTCCTCCCAGACTTCTAAGTTCCTAACCTGAAAGACTAGAAAATACAAGGACTATGAAAAGGCTGACATGTTTATGGGTGCTACAAACTAGCTTGATTTGGGGCTCACACAGTTTTCACAGAGCTTTCAATCAGAAGTTTGATTACAACTGGGCTGAGTGATCTGCCCGAATTTCACATTATTGACAGTGAGTTCATTCCATTGTTTATGTTTAGGGAGGGTACTGACAAGAGAAAATACTATACATTTTTAATGTTTTCTGTAAACATCCAGTTGCATTCAGAATCAAGGAGAAGATACAGAGCTCTATCTCATGCCCAGTTAGCCTGAATGAACAGGGCCTTCTTTAAGGTCAAAATCTTGGCAAATTACACTTACTTCACTTATTGAGAAAGGTGGATTTTTTTTTCTTTTTTCTTTTTTTTTTTTTTTTTTTTTTGGTTGGTTTGGAGTTTTCAAAATAGTAAAAAATTACTCTTGGATAATTACATGGACTGACCACAGACATTTGTGAGGTACAGGACAGGTATATTTCACATATATATACAATATATATACACAAATATACATTTGTACATGTATGTGTATGTATACACATATGCATACACATATGTATACATATATGTGTATGTCTATATACTTGCACACACAAAGCCTGTGACTTAACAGTTTGCTGCCAGTTTTGTGTCACAGCAGGCCACTAAAAATATCCTTATATGCTTAGCAATTAGGAAATTAATTCAACTATGCTAAGCATTAAACATCTCTGTAAGTTTGGTACATGTTCACACATAGGCAGAGTTGCAGAAACATGCACTGTGATTTCATGAAAGAGTGTAATATTTTCTAGGTATCCTCATTTCTCTCTCTTTTTTTTTTTTTTTTTTTTGGTAAGTGGTTGTCACTTGTACAAAGTGCTCAGCATTCCTTCAGTGATTGCAGGAACTCTCTGCATTGAAATATTCGTGTCAGATAATATTTCTGGTCTTCCTCTGATGCTTAACTACTCTTGAATTTGTACAAGTAGCAGTGATACCAACTCAAAAGATCTGCAAGAGCTGCTGATCTAAAGACACATTTTCTCCCTCAAAGGACAGGAGGCAGAAAATGCAAATGCTCCTTAAAAGGCAGAAGAAAGAAGTTATGGGTAGTTGCTGCTCTCACTGACCTAATGCTTAAGGCGACCTACAAATATAATTAGTCCTGTGTGCTCTTTCTCACCCCCTTTTGTGATGAGTACATAGTGCAGGAGGTACCTACAAACCCATTTCTGCAAAATAGAAACTCATTTCTCCTGGATGTTCAAATCTGCACGTGCCCCAGCAGAACACAAGACAGGTTCAATGGCTATTAGGTTGTTAAAAAGATGGCAAGAAACTCATAATGGAGATTATGCTACGAAAATAAGCTCCTCCCAGGCAAACATGCTAATTTGCACCCTAAAGACATTTTGTAATGTGCTCTGTAGTACGCAAATTTCTACCCCAAAATACTCTAAGAAATACTCTGCTCCCACAGCAATACCCACAGCAATTCTTCACCTGGGCAGAAAAAGCCTGCATGCTGTGCTGAACTCATGAGCATGGGCTCACAATACTCTCTGGAAATTCAAACTGCACTAGCATTCATCTGTCCTACAGGAACACGACAAAAAGGGATGAGACACTGGAAGATAGTCTAATGGACTCGACTCCTGAAGCTTCCAGTGAAGTACATTCGTTTAAGATCTACATCAAATTAAAAGTCAGATGAAAATAAATTATCCCTCTGCCTAGTAGCCTCCTAGAAGGCAGTCAGTATTTCAAAGCAACAATTCTTTTGTCATATTGAAGAATGTATTTTTATTCCTGCTTGTGCCACAGGGCTTCTTTCTAATGTGGGAAACATTTCATATCTGGTCACTCAAGAAACTTTCAGTTTAATGCCCACTGAGGTTACAAGTGCTGAACCATAGCTGAGGTCAGCTAAAAAAGAGCTTGGAGTACACCATATGCTCTTGCAATGCAAAATGTTTTGATAAAAGTGAAAATAATTCCCATCCAGGGCTTGCAATTAACCATTTGATAACAGTGTGTATATCTGACTCCACAAGTCTCATCAGCAACAACTACCTCTGCACCTCACCTCTCCCTGTGTAAAGTTAGGATAATGACACATTTTTACCATTGTGATGTTAAATTCAGTATTATTTGTGAAGCACCCAAATGTTATGGTTGAGAGCATGACAGATAAGCAAGCATGTGAGACAAACTAATAATTTTTTATTCAATGAAAGGTTTCAATAGAATGAATTTAATAAGACCTGGCACCACACAGTGAATAAAGAAGATAAAAAGAAATACTGAATAGCTCCATGAAGAAGAGATCCTCTATGTGACCAGATAATTACGGCTATATTTTAATATCTATGCACAAGAGGAATACATTTAAGTGACACTGAAAACCTAACTTCTGACATTCCTCTTCTTTTTTTTTTTTTTTTCTTTAACACTCACTTTGTAAGTCTGACCTTCCTTTAAAACAGATAAAATATGTGTGTATATGCCTGTGCATATTTTAAAATTGCAACACATTAGCAGGAAACTATTTTGGAAATTTGAAACTCAAATTTGGAAAAAAAATAAAAAGAAAGCCAAACCAAAACAATCTCACAAAGGAGGAAGAAAGTGGTGTTAATTTGCTGTGAGTCAGGATGCCAGAAATTCACTAACCCAGGACATTCCTTGGCATTCATTCTTTGAATTGCAGAAAGTCAACACAAAGAGTCTTATGACTCTCATGGCACTTCTGTTCCTTCGTATGATAGCTACACTATCTAACCATTTTATATTATTAGTGTGGTCTTTATTCTCTGGATAGAGTGGTTTGTTTTTTTCCTAGAGACTATGGTTAATTAATTGGTTTTGTTCTGGTTGCTGGGTAGTTTCTAATTAGCTGCTTCAGAGATCTTTCTTTGTGTGTGTCTTCCCATGGGCAATTCCAAAATGTCTCTACAGAGGTCTGTGAGCTTGTCAGGTGGCATTGGGTCACTGCTTTGAGGATCTTCCCAATAAGCTGATATCCAGAGCATTCCCAACAATTTACTTTTACCTTACCATGTTTTCTTCGCTCATTACTTGTTCAGTAGGGACACCAAGAGACTCTTTTCAGGGGAAATATATATATATATCCCCATATACATGCACAGATAAATACCTATGCATATATATTTCATTATAGTATAATGGCATTGTTTGCATAGTATAAAACTGAATTCTGTTTATACTGTAGGCTCCTTCTGTAGCATATGCTAAAGCAAGAGCCAGCCTATGAAATTGTATTTCTGATAGCTGCCACATCCAAGAAAAGGCTTGAAGGAGCACCACATGGATGTGATCCAAGTTTTCAATTACTGGCTGCTAACATCCAGAGTTTCTAAACTACTGATCCATCTGTTTAGGCAAAAGGGTTTGCTGCAAAGGTTAGTCAGCCTGTCCTGGAGGTATGTAGAGTTTTTAGAAAGGTAAGCTGCATATTGACATCATCAAAGGAAAAATGCAGTGACACATACTCTAAATAATCTTCTAAGAGAGACACATTTGTGGGTTTCTCTCTTTATTCTAATCTGCACCCTGACCACTGAAATCTGTCAGAACAAGGATGGTGCATAAGCCCCCATAAATATGGCTGAGTTGTGCAAAAACAACAGTAATCCTTATAATACACCATCTATCACCATACTTCTTATCTCCTGTTGTGTAATCCGCTGTGCACATTAACCTCTTAGCAACATGACACATGGAAGAAAACCCCTGAGTATTGTGAATACTCCTTTAGCAGAATTCACCCTACATAAAACAACAGTTTCAGAGATGTGCAGGGCAGTACTATTTCTCTCATTCTTCCACTCGTGGCTCTCCATCGTCTGGGGCAGATGCCCCAGGAGCAAAACCCTCTTTCTGGTGTGCAGTGCCCTGGGAATTCTCTCCTCCTTCTGTTACAAATCCTTTCCTTCAAGCCTCAGGAAGGGAAACATAGCATTTTGAAAGCCAAAGCACTATATCAGAAATTCTACCCAGTAGTTTGACCCCTCAAATAGAAATGTTGTTAAGTACTGCCAAAAAGACTCTGGTCTTCTATAATGAAAGGATGTTCAGATTGTGGGTAAGGCTTGCGCTAGAAAACCAGATGCTACACAGTGCACCAGGCATTAGCACCATGTGCTTCAGACTGCCCTAAAAATGCCCTATAATAAAGTTATTTTTTTCATTTTTGGGTCACTAAATAATAGGTATTGTCAGAGGTCCCTATGCCTTGAAGTGCAAAGTGCTTTTTCATACAATTCAATACAATTTCATGTTAACTTTGATTATTTTTTGACATTACCTTATATATATATGTGTGTGTGCATACATATATATACACACACCTGTAGAATGTTATTTTGTCAGAGCACTCACGCTGGGGTGAAGAATGGAGCTTTTCTGGGTTGTAAAAAACTGAAGTAGGCAAAATAGGCAAACTGAAAGCACTGTTAAGGAAATAGCAGAGGCCTCACCGTCCAGGTGACTTGAACTGTCGTGGGGGTCAGCACAACAGGATTGTGCAGCCGTACAATGACGTCTCCCAGTTCTTTCTGAACTTGCCTGTGATCCACACCTTGTGCTGGTGGGCTGATATCTGCCAGGCACACACAGGAAAGCATTATTTTAATGAGAAGAGCTATAGATGGTATCAACAAAAATTACTGAATAGATTAATGACCTGATTTAAACATCCTTCATGGTACTGTTTTTAAAACAATACAATACTAAGGTTTAAATAAGAAATCCAAAAAAACATAAAGTAATTCACCAAGTCATTCACCTTTATCCACCTAGGAAATAATGAAATATAAATATCTTCAAATGAGTATTCAGACTAGATGGCAAAGTTTTCTCTGCTCCAGTAAGGGATGAGAGAGATGTAAGGTTAACCAGTTCCAAAATACTCAGATAATAATAATGCTGCCTAGATGCCTGGAACCAAACTGGTTAGTATAATTTAAGAAAATGAACAGGTTTCATTTTTTGGTTTTTGTTTTTTAAATTGTCTTAGACCATACATGACATTAACTCATTATATGTTTCTAAACTGTCACTAAGCTTCCCCTCCCCACATGCCATGCACACAAGAAACCAAACACCAAAAATAACATTTTCCTCTGCAAAGCAAATTTTCCCTTTACAGACATAGATAATGAAATCTAGTGCAAATATGAAAAAAGCAAAAGAATTAATTTAGGAAGCCGAACTGATTTTGATCTAATAAAAGGCCAAAACCCCCAATCTACCACAAAAACTTTCTTTTCAAGATTATGTGCCCTTCAAAGTGTGTGGGGAAATTGTTTCTTCTTGTCAAAATCTGAAGGTATTTGGTAACTCGATATGCACGTATGGAGATTTGTGATTCCAACTCCAGCACCTCATGTGGTCCCAGTACCTAGTCCTTAGAGATCACATTTGGGTTGCTGTGTTAAACTGAATGAAGGTTTATGTGACCTTTGCTAAACTGCAAGCAGTATGTATGTGTCAGAAAATGGTGAAGGAGATGGGCAATGTGTCTTTTCCACACTTCACCAAAAGGAGAATGCTGGGCTACAGTTATCACCCAACTGTAGCATGTCCCTTCCCTCCAACTTTGACAGAAAGAAATTCAGGTACTCTCTTTAGAGCCAGTGAAATCTGGATCCCTCCAATGGTTCCTTCAAGGATCTTACACCACCACTCTTTTGTCAATAGTTACAGAAGCCCTTACTCTGTCAGCTGTCTATGTGGATTGCACAATGCTTATTAGAAACACACACGCTGATTATTTCAGCTGGAATTTGCTTGTAGTTTTTCCAGAAGAGGGGATCTGGAACACAAGCACAGATTATATTCAAAAGGGCCTGATAAATTATGGTCATGCCTGCCTAGGCATCTGTGAATTCTGCTTGGTTTTCCCTTGGGATTCACTTTCTGGATCAACATCATGTCCTTTTGAAGAGAATATATACATAAAACTTTTTCCCCCTCTGATGGACTTAGATATGGGGACAGGCATTATGTGACTTCTTTTGATCTTCTAAATATTGTTAAAAAGAAGTAATAGAGGTCTTAAATATGAAACATTTAAATGTAACAAGTGAGTTTGAATCACATGACTCCAGATTTTGACAGAAAGGAGTTCTTGGTGATCAATATTTCAGGCTCTTAATTCTGGATTGTTACAGGTTCTGAGTCACCAATAAACAATATTGCCATAGGCTTCTATTGATATTCAATTTACAATGGCTCCAAGGATCTCCCAAGGAATATAAACCAAATATGGATGTCAGTCAAGGAGCTTGTCTAGCAAATTACGTCTATTCAAAGCAACCAAAAAACAGAGAGATATAAAATGAATCTGCAACTGTCAGCAACTCAGATTGGTCTATGGGGTGATAATTTATGCGGCTATCCACAAAAAGCTATGAGCCCTGCTCCAAAATACCTACATGGCTACTTTTCAAGTTAAGTTACTCTGTGGTATACAACCAGCAAAGTACCTGTATTCCCTCAGAGGAAAGGACATTTCTACATAGTATGCTTGTATGAATGGCATTTCATCATTTTATTGGGACATATTTCCAGGAGGGAATAACATGAAGTCATAACAGTGAAAAATGAGTATCATCAAGTATTGGAATAATAAAATCATGACTCAAGCAAAACTGGTTCAAGAAGCTCTATTCTGGTCACCTTTAAGAGGGTTCTAAAATCAAATTGGTTAGATGGTTTCTATAACCTCTCTTTTATCAGCTTCCAGGGGATTTACTATTGGTTGCTATTAACTTAAATTTCAGGGAAAGGATTATATATAGTTTCTTGGAAGTGTTTTTTTAATATGTGGTTTGGTCTATTAATAATCCAACAAGAAACCAACTCCTTTCTTAAAAGTAATTATTATTTCTCTCTCCTTTTTTTGTTGTAAGTCATACAAGATAAACCTACTGAAAGTACCTGATCATCTACATGTAGTCCCTTGGTGAAAATATACATAAAATCTTATTACTTGTATTTGCTATACTTAAAAAAACAGGACATTAAATGCTCAGCTATTAAAGCTACCAGAGACACCTGTTGCAAATTATTATATAGCACTGCTATAGCTGCTTTGTTGTTTCTCCATGGCCACTGTGAATAGGCTTTCTACTGTGTGTCAGCTTCTTCTGCGAGTCTGAACTGAGTTCAGGCATAATTAGAAATCACATCAAAACATTATGTTAATTTTCAATTGATTTTATGATTTAATTCTATTAAACTGCAGGCTTGCAAAGAAGCTATAAATCCTGTACATGTCTCAGTGTGCTTGACTGCTAAACAGCTTCTGGAAATGGAAGCTGCAACACATGCTGTAGCTAATTAAAAGACATGTTTTTACTGAAATCAAATTGCTTGTCAGTATGTCAGGTAAAAAGTCTATACTTGACACTCAAATGCCAAATAAAGTTGTTTTTTTTAGCTAGGTGATAAGTTATGCAGACTAAAAGGCTGTTCCAATGAAAAGTATGAGTCACCCTATAATAATGGGAGAGTAATAAAGAAGAGAACTTGTGATGCTCTGTGGATAGTCAAGCCACAAAATCCCTGCAGAACTCACTCCTCCAGCTTTTCAGAAAGCAGCTCTGTTTCTTCTTTTCCAGCCAGAATTAGTATTTTGAGTGCCTAACGATTAAGGACAGATTTATTCAGGACTAGGCTGGGATGAGAGAGGCTGGATCTGATGGTTATGTGATTATGAAATACTATCCTACTTTTGTTTATCTCTTTCCATCTAGGACCAGTGAAGTACAGAAACCACTTACACAAGCTGGATGCTCTCTCCACACATAAACACAAACAGAGGATCTCATTTTAAATTAACTGAGACGAGCTATTGCTTTGGACTCAAAAAATTACGATTCCTAAGAATTATTAATTCCTGTGTTACAGCCTGCATAAGACAGAACTACACTCTTGAATTAATTAGTCCAGCAATGTCTTGTCAAAGCCAAAAAAAAAAAAAAAAAAAAATCCATGCTGTGCAGGGAAATTTGTTTGTGGAAGTTACATGCAGTTAGAACTTGATGCAATGTGAACAGAATTCAATAGGTGATTCAATTGCAATGGAGGATCACAGCTATCAGTCCTATCACCACCCCATAAATGAGGGATTTCACTTCAGCCTTCCCTTTTGGTTTATGCAGTGGATTAATATAAAGAGTTCAGAAATGTAGGTATATAAATAGAATGCACTTTTCTCAGAATAACTTCTATATATTCTTAGCATGCAGATGCCTTAATTTACATGAATTCTCTGCCTAAATGTTGGATTGGATTAATCAACACACTACAGATATTTTTTTGTCATTCTTTTGATTAAAACTAACACTAAACACAGTGTCTGCCTGTCATAAGCACCTGTTATTACAGTATATCCCCATTATAATGATGGAGAGGAAGTAAGGACATGGAGAGAAGAGATACTGAGGAGAGCATGGAATTCAGAGAAGTTCTCAGAAAAGCTTGGGTAACTCACATTAGGAGCACAACGAGTCTAAGTGAATTGCAAATCAAAAGGTCTACGCTGTAGGAAGGATTAAAAAGGGAAACTCTTCTCCAAGCTCCAGACTGATGCAGCAAACACTGGACTATTTTTACCTTCATTGGTTAAGCTCGATTCATGATTCCTTCAGTCAGGGTGCTAGAGCCCAGACTGACCCCCTGGCCAACTCTCGGATCTTTCTTCTTATTTTAGCTCAAGCACAGAGGCCTTAATACCACCCTTACCTTGAGTCCTGACAGGATCTGACATAGGGCTGGGATCACTCAGGCCTTGCGAGTTGATGGCTCTCACCATGAACAGGTAGATGGTGTTGGGGCGCAGGCCCCTCACAGTGTACAGGGTGCTCTTCACGTGGTTTGCCACGGTCTGCCAACTATTGCTCACAGACTGACTGCAATGAGAAGAGGGTTGAAGATCATACACCAATGCAAGAGAAAAATAAAGGAGCGAAAGCACCTATTTTGTAACCCAAGATAAAGTCTAAGCACAGGAAAAAATTAGTAAAAGCAGGGTGAAATTAAAAACACTTGTTTCAGCTAACTCGTTGAGATGGGATAAAAAAAATAACACAGCTCTCAAAAGTGTTTTTCATTGCAACAGAAGCAAAACTTTTTGCTGTTTCTTTAAAATAAATGCCTGCAAAAGGAAAGTGTGGAGAGCTGTAAAGTAAATTTGAATGATAAACAGGCCACTTTTGAACATAAGCCTTTAAAAGGAAAATTCTGTTAAAAGAATAATTTTTTATACAGCTAAGTAAACGATGTCAATAAATTGTCGTTGGAAGAAAAGTAGTCTCCTTAAATTAAAATCATAAAAGTTTAAAAAATAATCAAACCCCTTGCTTTTAAAGGAAGGAAAGTATATGATTTTTTTTTTTCACTACATTATTATAATTAGATTAAAATCCACCATATGAAAAGATTTCAAATGTGATTGTAAAAACAGCTTTTAATGAAAATGTCTGGCTTTTGTTAAAATTATTGATGGGATGCCATTAAAGCTTATCTAGGGGGAAACATCACAAGACTTTGAAGAGAAAAATTTATTTTATTGTGCTTTGTTGTATAAAGTATTGATAAAAAAATTCTTTAAATATATTAAGAGGAAAAAGAAAATGGAAAGCTACGAGTTCTATGTTGTTTCAATTTCTTCATTCATGCAACGCATAAAGAATAAGTTCTAGAACAAAACCAATCAACTACAGGCACAATAATGTTCTTTACATATTAACAGAGCAGAATAAAGCATTTCAGCTAAAATGTGCATGCATGGGATTTTGACTTGCATGACTTTTAATTAAAAGACGAACTGAAATATTTGTCGTTTGTTGAATATCTCGATTAAGGAAAACATTTAAGAATGTCGTGGATTTTTAAGCAGAAATGTGCACTACAGATCCATTGCAGAGGTATGGCCCAAACTTGCTGAATCGGAGCCCAGGAATTCTTTTGTACCACATAGAAATTGCTGCTGTGTGGGAGGGAGCAGCTGGAGTCTCTTCAGCCTCAGGCTGCAGGATAAAATCCTAAATTATCAACACCAGCCTTTTCACTTAAAAGTTTTCATCTATCCTAAACAGTAAGAAATTTAAAGTGATTTGACACTTTAATAGGTACTGCTTTAACAAGAGCAGGAATTAAAGTAAGCAGAGAAGTTTCAGAACTACCCACTTATTTTCATACAATTTGTACTATGATATTCAATAACCTGCAGCATTCCCACAGAATAATCTCACTGACCATCAACGTTAAGCAACAAATAATGAGTGCATTGTTGTTATATTCCCTTAGAAATTGTTAGATGCTTCTCCAATTAATCACTTTTTAAAATAGTGATCAATTAAAAAAATCAATTTAAAAAATATGAATCAATGGCTGCTATAGGAGTTGTCATTTAATGAACCTCTAATGATATGTGTGGAGTCCAAAAGAACACCACAATACCAGCAGAACAGCTGTTAGCAGGGTTTAAGCAAAATTAGAAAGAAAGGAGCTTAAAAGTGGAATAATTCACATACCTAAAAGCCTCAATGATATATGCAGTGGCTGGGAGGCTTCCAGGGGTCCCTGGCTGCCAGGACAGGGTGACACTGTTCTTAGTGACATCAGTGACCTGAGGTTTGGATGGTGGCCCAGGGAGGTCATTTATATCATAATTTTTACTGACTGTTGCTCCACCGGATTCTGTGAAGGGCAAATATGAAACAAATATTCTTTATCCTTGGTTATATAATTTGATCAAAGTAGAAGATTAAAAGGAAAAACATGGCAAACATCTGTAAAAATCATAATGAATATTCTTAATCTGCAAAGAACTGAGTCAAAAATTGCATGTTTTTGGATGAAGAGTTATCGCTGTTTAAGTACATACTGAAAGAAAAAAAACTGCAAAAATCGAAAGGTCATGCATAAATATATTCCTTAAAAGAAAATTAAATAATAATAAAACCAACCAAACAAACAAAAAAGAAAAACAAAACAGACCCCACTAGCTTTACTGAAATTTACGTAAAATGCCGAAAACTCAGTTTCTAGAAAGCTGAGAAAGTTTCTGTATCCAAATCAACTCCAGTACTCACAGAGAGCACTCTGGCCTTTGAAATGCCTCTGTGTAGGCATAATAGTTTTGTTGGTCAAGTCAGTTACTGCATAAATCCACAGTTTATTAATACTCCTGTTTAGAAGAGTTGTAGCTTCTCTCTGTCACTGGAGACAAACATAAAAACTGTTTTGATGCCAGTGGGCATTTAAAGATATCAGGAATGATATATAAGGCATGTGAAGGAACGGAACCTTCTCCTCCAAAACAACGCCATGTCAATCCCAGAAGTTCTAAAATGGATTATTTGACTCAGACTGCTGTGCTATGGTCTACACTTTCACTGTGTGCCAGCTGAAACAGCGCTGGACATCACTTACCTGTCACCTCCAGCACAGCACTCCAAGATGTCTCCCCACTGGAACTTGTAGCCACGCAAGTGTAAGTCCCAGTATCGGACAGCTGGAGATAAAAGTGGCATAAGGGCAGTTTTAACAACCTTTTGGAATCAGCTGAGTTTACTCTAATTTTCTTTTTCTAAATGTTTCTTGGTAAGAAGGACTTAGCCTACATTTTACATCAGACTAGTGGGCACCAGATATTTTCCAACAATCATTTAATGGTAGCTTACTTTTAGAGAACTATAATAAGATTACTTGCTTCTAATACTTTACTAATTCTAGTTTTCATATTGTTAATGGTACCAGTACTGTAAATGCTACAGAATGGATGTTTTTGACAGTGCCAGCGTTTGTGTTGGTTACAACAAACGCAGGTGAAATCAGGTAACAATATAAAAACAGTTAACCTCTTAGAGGGCAAAATCTCAACATTCATTATCCTGTGATGACCCAGAAGTACAGGCTCCAGTGCCAAGGAAGGATGTTACATCATCTTAGATTTTTATGACAGATGAAGTCATTTCTATACAGGCCACCACACAAATACTTTTGATGCTTAAGAGTGGTTCTCTCTACACAGACAGTCCACCAAGCAATTTTCAAATAGCGAGATTAAATTAGATCCTATACCATGCTTACCTTTCTTCTGCTTCACATGGGATTTTATTTCAGGCTTGCAAGGCCCTTCAGTAGCAAGGAAAAATGCATTTGTATAAAACTATTGTGATTCCCTCGTCAGTTCAAATACTTTAAATTTATTTGGGGAAAATGTTTTGAATTTGATTTTCAATATTAATCCCATCACTGTATAAATTGTTCTACTAGGAAATTTGCCAAATGTTTTCCTATTCCCTATTTAAATTAAAAATAAAGATTTCTGAGTCAGGAACTAGTGAAGACCACAGAGATGGATGGGAAACAGTAACTTTACAAAGCACAAAATATCCAGAGGAGCTCTCCTACCACTATGCATAAAGCACGGTAATCTGGAGGTGGAAGCAGAAAAGGGAGAGTGCTGACTCTAGTGATAAAGAAGAAGAATTATATTCACCATCAGATGACTTGATGGAAACAGAAATACATCCAAAATGCTTTATTGGACTTTAAAGAATTGTAATGGGTTTCTGTTAAATGCAGATTGGCTTGTTGATATGTAATTTAATTGATTTTTACCTTGGTCATGTTTGAATTTTGTTGGTAGTTTCTTCAGATACACTGGGACTGCAGTGTACCATTCCTAGGGGAGGAAGCAACTTAAGAGGAGGAATTCTTAAAGGAGGAAGGAAGCTCAACTGCCTGAAGGAGCCTAACTCTCATTTCAGGAGATTTTTTTCTCCGTGAAATACAAGAAACAGTGAAACCCCTCTGACAATGGCTCAGACACTCAAAATATAGAGGTGCTGCTAATGAAATGAGAAACACCCTTGAAATGAGAGATTTTTCCAGAGGAGAGAGCTTTAACAGCATTCTGAAGCAGTGTTTTATTTTGCTTCCTCTGAGCTTTTATTAAATATATAATTCTTCATTACAAGGTAACAGGGAATATTTCTCAAGGCTATGGCTCTCAGCTTCATTTGTGTGCCGCTGTGACAGATGGTGTATGGCACACTCAATGAAGTATGTGCTGTACACGACAGAGTAACTTGCAGAAGGCAAACTCAACACATAAAGCAAGCTGGAGATACACTGCTTCCTGCAAGTTATGGCAAATTATCTGACTTCCAGACTGTGGATGGATTAGATACAGTCATAGTGTGTTGATAATTCAATTATTTATACTTTTTTGTGTGTGTGTGTGTGTGCTTTGGAAAAAACAATGGGGGAGCTGAACGGAAAAATGTTTGCTATTCAGTAAAATATAAACACTTTTGTTCCTTAGTTAACGGAGGTGCCTAAACCTGGTGTGGTACATTTCTGTGGAGCAGAAGGGAGATTTCTCTAAGTGCTGAGCTGTCTGAATAGGTACTGAGCGAGTGACTTATGTGAGTTTTCAGTTGTCTTCCTCAGAGCAACTGGAAAGACTGGCTCGTCAGAAAAATCTCTGTGTTCATCCTTATGACTGTGGTCCTTGTGACTGCTGCAGGCTCATGAATAATTTGATTGTGATGTAACAGAAAGAGCTACATTGCAAAAAAAGGCCAGCTAAGAAGGGATCTTAAAAATCATCTTTCCAACCCCTCTGCCACAGGCAGGGACAGCATCTACCAAACCAAAGTTGATCAAAGTCCCATCCAACCTGGCCTTGAACACTTTGAGGGATGGGGAATCCATAACTTCTCTGGGAAAACTGCTCCACCCTCACAATTAAGAATACCTTCCTGGTATCTAATCTAAATCTACCTTCATGCAGAAGGCTGAGGACATGTGGGTAACAAATACTAATTTATTTTAAACTTGGGTATGTAAGTGTACTTGGCCATTTTCATGGCCATTTTTTGCTTAGGAAGTGGTGCAAATCCTTGCTTAGGTAGACCTGAGAGAAAAGTTAAACATTCCAGACTTAAATCCATATTTAATTCATAAAAGCTGCAAGGGGCAGGAGAAATCTGGGGTTTATGGTCCTGTGTAGTTTTTGTTCTTGAATCTGAGTGCACTGCTACAGAGGGGTTTATAAAAAATGCCTTTCTGAACCTCTAAGTAAAATTGTTTACTAGTGAATGAGCCACTTAAGGATCAATAAAAACCTCATGCCTTTCAAAACCACACTCACTACTAATACTGTTTTCTTCTCCCCTTGCAAGCAATTTTTTTGCCCTTCAGTTTACAGACTTTGGGCCTCTGACAGCGAGATTAATGCGCTGGCACGATTCAGAACCAATTTCATTGTTTGCATAGCTGCAGGCAGACAGGTATCCCAGGAGCTTCTGCCTCATGGACACTCCACAGAAGCCCATCATCAGTGCCTGGAAGTTTGTTTGAAATCACTAAGCTTCCACCTTTAATTGCTGCTTTCTAACACTACTGGGGAATCTTGACTATTCAAGCGCACTCTTTAATCCAGCTCTACAGGAAAAATGCATTAACCTTCATGGCCTAAACCTGCCTTCAGCCCAGGGAGGAAGGATAAATTGTTTACTCAAGGAAAGCTAGCATAAATTTTTTAATAAATTCCATTTTGTTCCAAGAAAGTTCACAATTCATCTACGATCACTGATGAGATGGAATCAGAAAACAAAACTGTTCTTTATGTCCTGTCATCAGTAGCGACATTTAGTGACATTTTTTTGGATGGAAAAGCCAAGTGCAGAAATTTCTGCTGATGGTTTAAGTGGTTCCTGAAATTGTCTTAAAGTTCTTGACAAATAAGGACATTTAATTACTATTTTTCCATATACACGCTTGTCCAAATACACACAAACAACTAAATGTTTATCTTTGAACAGGGAAAAATTAAAAGCTAAAAAAAAAAATAAAGATTAGTGATGCAATTTTTATCAACAACTTAGGACATTATGCTATTTAGAATATTATAATATCATGTGCCAAAATGCAAATGTTACCATAGATATTTATTTTTAATAGAAGTCCTGCTGCATATGACTTCATGTTCCAGTTGTCTTTGCCATTTGCAGCCTGGTGGAATATTTCCAGCAAGCATAACATTGGAATAAATCATCCAGTTCAGGACTGACAAGACTCACTGATGGAGAAAGTGCTTGGTCAAACCCTGATGAACTCCAGATCACGTGCTAACACCACAAGTCCCTGGAAAATTACGATCATGTGTTGCCAAGGAACTGCTCTGAGTTTTAACAGAGAGGCCAATGCCTTCATGGTTAGACTAACTGAAAACACAGGAAGGACTGTCCTTTTATATTTCTATCCATCCCCAGCTCATGTGTTTTACTGAAACATATAAGATCTTAAACATCAGTTCTGTTTTCAGGGAATTCTCATAGAAATATCTGATACCAGTTTCGCTCTTCTTTCCCCCCCCCGCCCCTTCCCTACGCAGTGTCAAAGAATGAAATAGGGTTTGGACTTGGTGAGAACTGCACAGCAAAAAAAGACAAGTTAATTTTGAAGACAAGGGGGAGGCGGCAGAGCTGCTCAAGGCACACACCAGCAGGTCAGAACCAGCCGTGTAGAACTTGTCACGCTTGTTCTGTCACCGTCACTCACCCGCAGCGCTTTAATCTGAAGCGTCCCCTGGTCCTGTATGGACGTCCGAGGGTCTCGGCCCAGGAAGGTGAATCCTTCTTTCAACCAGCTGATGACAGGAAGGGGGTCACCCGTGGCCTTGCACTTCAGCAAAGCCGTGCCATCCACTGCCAGTGTCTGGTTGATGGGTCCCTGGAGGATGATGGGTGGAGGCCTATCTGTCAAGACTAAACAGCGACATCCACACCTTTAAAGATCCTCTGCTCCAGTGAGCCCCGTTCCTTCACACAGCACCAACCCTAAGGGACTGGTTTAAGTCAGCAGCCAAGAGGTTAAAGACATTATTTCTGGAAGACCCGTAGATACATGTTAACAATTTGCTGGCATATTTGAAAAGTATTTGTGTAAGGATTTTATTTCACCATTGCGAGATAACACCTAGACATGTAAATTTCTGTCAGCAAAGATCATCAGACTCATTTGGTTAACACAGGATGAAAATTAAGACCTTGATTCAGAAAAGAATTGAAGTGCATCACTTATTTCTCCCAATTTAGGAAAGCACTTAAAGCACACATTTGATGTCACATCAAAATGTGCTTAATTGCTTATCTAATTTACGGCCTAGAAAAGAAAATCTGTTAAGAGTTCAAAGTGAAAAACTAACACTATTCTAACGTAGGTACCAACCACATGCCCCAGTCCTGCTCAATTTGCAAGTTTTCATCCACAAAAATACCTCACAGTAATACAAAACATTTCCATAATCTGAGTGATCTAAATGACTGCGCCACTCTTTCCAGTGGAGGAAAGCTCAAACTCAATCACACCATTTAAAAGCTTACTTATCAACTCATTTCATCACCTTTCAAAGCCATGAACTCTCTTACTTTCATCCCCTGATAATTTACATTTGCAAGCTTGAAACACTGCTTAAAGGACTCTCCATCCAGTTAAGTGAGTACTTGGCTCTGTATAAACCTCATTCCATGACCGGTGGGACACCTTGAAGATGAGGTAAAATGCTCAGGTTCACCTTTCTTGAAAGACCATTTTTTCATAAATAATTTTGCTGTTGAACCTATCCTCTGAGCCATCTGTTAAGCAGAAAAACATAACTTTTTGTTTCTAAAGCATATGTTTATACAAACGAAATGTGAAATACTTGAATATGAACAAGGCTTTGACTGTTGCATAAAATCAGCATACCAGAACTGAGTATTTTTGTTTTATATATTTACCTGCCACATCGCTGCTGTTTTAAATCTTTGAACAACTAAACAATTATGTGATTGGTATTAAATATTGTAACAGGCAGGATTATCTTCTAAATCAGTGTAAGTTAGCCTCCCTCTGCTGATGTCAATTGAGTTTGAATCATTTATTCTAGCTGAGAATGTTTATTACAGTCCATACACAACATTTGACTCTAACAATGAAGCGAAAAGAAATTATTAGGAAGCAATAAGGTTTCTGTTGTATTTGAGCTGTTTGAGATGCAAACCTCTAGAACTTCAACAGATCCGAATTGCTTTCATTAAGTTATTTAATAAATAAAAAATATGAGGGACATGTTGGTGGTACATTTTATACCTAAAATAATTGTTTCTGAAATCTGAATGCTGCAAAAATATGACTATCCTGTTTTGTTAACAAGATTCACAAAGGACAGAATAATTTCTATTATCAGAATCACACCTTGGAGTGTGATTAATCACATTTTTTGAAATTGAAACTAGAAATAGAAAGCCAATACAGACTATTTATTAACACCAGAATGTGAAAGCTATTTTGGAAATTCTGAAATATCACCCACCGAACTCAGAGAAAACATTATATTACAAGATAAGAGAAAATGTAATGCATTTTCAAATTAATATGAAATTTTTTAGCTCATTAATGTTCCTCATAACTACACAGTTCAGCCATTTGGTGAAATAAAAATTGATCTCATCTCGTAAGGATACCTGCAGCACAGGTATATTCAGATGAAAACTTAACTGCAAGTTATCCTTTAGATTTAATGTAAAACAGGAAACCCCAGTATTTTAGGTAGCTAAAATTTAACGGAAAAATTACTATTTAAGTTGCTAACTGTTCTATTGCAGTTATTTGCTTCATCTGATCATTTTTCATATGTGCAGCAATGTAGGCATTTTCAAAACCTACCGCATTACAGATATTGTTCTTTGGCACGTAATTAGTTTTTTTTACAGCACAAATGAGGAGCTCATAATCCTTTAAACAGCTCTGATCAATAGTGTAATTGAAAGTCTCCTGGCCAGAAGGAATCTTCATTTTCAAGGGTGTCATGGGTGAGAGACCACTACAGGTTTCCATGACACTAAGGCTAAAGGTTAAATGAACACTTAGGGTTTCCACTGATCTGTGAATGACTGTATTGTCTTCACCACCAGGACTTGTAAATCTTCTGTAAAACCTGTGTAGGTGCTTGTGTTCCTACCACATAGGTCTCCACATTAGTAAAGATCCAAAACTTGCTTAGAAGTTTAAAAACATATGTCATAAGCATTCTGAAGAATAGAGAGATAATGGAAAATATCCATAAAATGGTATGGGGTTTGTTAGTTGCTTTTAAAACATTTTAAGTTTGGTTTGTTTGTTTGTTTTCACTTGCAGAGTATTCCCTTGCAGAAAACTTTTACATCCTTTCCACAGAAACATTTTCTGTGGCTACAAATATATTTGCATGGTAAAATAGAGGTTGATTTCAAAATTAATTGAATTTAAAAAATGGTTTTGAAACTATTTGCCAGTATCCATATATTCACATATTCTGGTAACTGAAAAATTAAAATATTTCTTTTTGTGATAAAATGTGTCTTAAATTTGGAGCAAATTACAGGAAAAGAACAAATTATACTTATTAATTAACATTAAATTATTAATTGCCCAAAAATGCAACGTGGATCAACTGAAATAATATTTAACTTTGGGTGAAATGTGCTCAAATTACAACAGGAAATTAAAATAAGAGAATGACAAAATGAAGTCTTTACTTTGTCATTTCCAAAATCAGAATTTCAAAACCTTTCCTGGTGAATTAATGGGGAAAACCGAACATAAGTCATGAAATTCACATGATAAACACTAGTATGATAGGAGAGGGTTACGTTGGAAAAGCAGAGACCAATCCTTCTGTCTTTTTTTTTGCAGAAGAGCTTCAAAGGGGGCTGTGAAGTTGTTCTGAATCTCTCCTGTTTGAGACTATCACATTTGCTATAAAATATTTAATATACATTTGATGAGGGCTAAGAATCACAATGGCCAGATTTGCAGGCGAGTAAACTGTGAGTAGAGGATTTGAGAGAGAGATACCCCAGAGTATTTAAAAGACCTATAATAATAATAAAAAAAAAAAAAAAAATTGCAAAGAGTTTGGGTAAAATGCCTGAAGTGTCTGTTCCAAGTCACTGGAGAGTAGGCTGTTGAGGTATGCTGCCAACTCCTCTCCTTACTTTTTTTAGTCTGTTCTGAATTATCCTTATAGATCCAGCCTTTTGTTTTTATTCAAAATCCCAGAAACATAGTATTTTTAATTAATTTAATATCCTAAACCAGTTAATTCCTATGTTGTCAGAAAAATCCACACTATGAGGCTAATCTTTTCCTTGGAACCCAGAACTCACCCTAAACAGCAACTGCTGGGTAAACTGGACAAAGTAGGTTGATCCTACGACTGAACTTGCATTGGCCACATTTTTTATTAATAATTGTTAATGATTACTAGCTAAGGAGAAATTAAGACCTTCTCCAAAATATTCTGTGCTTGATGAATAAATTTATGTAACAAAACACTTATTGTAAACTATTAATTTTATGCTGAGCACAGACATAGATGGAAGCATTTGGTTTATTTGCAGGATCCATCATTTTAAGATTGTGAGCTGCACATTCACTTCTTGAGTTTGAAAGGATTGCTAAGATTGTTCAATTTTTGAAATGATTTTGCTTTTCCAGATGTGCATTAGGCGATGAATTACATGATAGCCTTTCAAGAAAATACAAGATTTGAATTTCAAATACACCGAAGGCTCTTAGCACAGTCCATAATCAGCAAAATTATCACTCAACTCAGCACATTTCATCACAGCTAGTAATCTCTTCTCATGTGAACACTTGAGTTAAAAATATTTCCAGTAAAGACTTGTAAGTGCAAAAATGTAACAACTGAAACACTGCTATATATGGTATAATTAAGCACTTGTTTTTCTGCACATGACATGTTTTCATTCTGTATTGGAACTTCAATTGGATCTAAATTACTCTGGATCAAACAAAAATGTGTTCAAAATGAAAAAGATGGCTCGCCACTATTATTAAATCATTAACCAAACAGAAAAATTCTGGGCTATGAAGTAAAACTGAAATCACCAGCCAAAAACTAGAACACTAATGCTTAAGTATATAGCTAACATGCACAGTGTTTATCTTTTATTATATTTTTAAAACCATTAAATCAGATTTCCCTACTGATAAAAATCATTAGCTTCCTTAACTTCTGCTCAGCATCAACCAAAACAGATTATTTTGACATTTATGGGTAACTTCCTTACTAAAAGCAATTAAAAAAATATCTGTGATCTAATGGTACATTTATTTATATAATCTCAGTTCCACAATGTTGTCTTGGCACTTTTCTTCTGACCTCACCCGCCCTTTGACTCAGGGATGAAATGGTATTTCTATAAAGCAATTTTGTATCATTTCATAACCATCACGCTGACAGCGGGTTCTGGAAAGCGTTTGAGGAACGCAGGCCTTGCAGTCTCTGAGCAGCAGAGCCTCCAGCTAATGCCTTCTCTAGCCATGTGGAATGCACACTGCCTTTAATCACAACTAGCTCTAGGTGAGTTTGCATTTTAGCAGGGACACTTCCCGCTAATAAACTAACAAAAAATTGCAAAGAGATCAATTAGGATTAATTCCCCCCCCCCCCCAAGAAAAAGATAAAGAAGGACCACAGGCCTTGCCTGTCAAAAGGAAGAATTTCTCATCACTAGTGTCCTTGAACCTGATTTGATGCACTCAGCGCCTGTTGCTGTAAATCTGTACAGCATCAGCAGGTGCAACCATTAACAGCTCAATGTCCTCTCAGCCAATGTTTGTGTGTTCTATTTATTCCAATCACAGTCATGGCCCTGAGTCAGGCAGCACTATGGACAGATATTAAAAAATACTGCCTTTCCATTAATTTTAAATTACCTTTTAATCTACATTTAAATTTGAATTGAATGAAAATGCATCATTTTGTCACAGACCATGAGAGAAAGGACTTAAAGGGATCGCAGAGAAGAGCCAAGCTTTTAGTCTCCAGAAACTATAGAAAAGCAACGTGCTCGAAGAGATGCAAGGATAAGGCAGAAATTATCTTCCCTTGTCATAAAAATATAGGCAGCTTTTGGAAAACAAAGAAAAGGCATCAAATTAATGCTCAAACCTCTATAACATGAGCCTGAACCTCTCTACCTGTCACTTGTGATGAATTTGCTCTTGTGAAAAGGCAGATTATTCAAAATTAGACATCTTTTCAAACTTTCATGGTGCAGGCAGGTCTCTAAGGGAACAGTAAAAGTAGACCTCTGCATATAACAACAGTTTTAATGGCAAAAATTCATCAAAGTCTGTCAGGAGATATTTAATGTGTCAGTTAAGATAAGGAATAATGATGCTGGGGAATGCCACAATCTCCTGGTATAAGAGGAATTCTTCTGTTTTCCTCACTAGCATTAAAGGATGCAAACTGCCTTCTATCCACAATAGGATGAAGGGGGAAATCAACAGGATTCCTGACATATGAAAAGGATTCATGTTTGGAGATAGAGTAAGGTAAACTTCGAGGCAGGATAAATTTCAAACCCCAAAATTTGAAACAGAAAGCATCAAGACAGATGCTTCTCCTTTCCTGAAAACTCTTCTCAACCTACGTATTTTCATGACTTTTTTTCACACCTAACCATACAAGGAAATTCTCAGAACATAGCTCTGGGTTAGGTGCCTTATTCACAGAGCGACTAAAGGGCTACCCTGTTGTAGCTGTTCTAAATCAACAGTACTCCACTACATTCAAACAATGGTGTTGATTTAATTGGGCTGAGGAGACATTCCCAAACTACCTGTGTAAGACAGTAGTGAAGACTGTTGGGAACCAGGACTAATTTTTTTGCACCCCAATTCACTGCTTTAATCACAAACCTATTCATTCTTCATAATGTTTTCTTGCAGTTGTCTCTTAGCTCTAGCAACCCAAGAAGCTTCCTTTCTCACCAACCCTATTTTCAGCTTGTTTTCCCCTTGTTTGCATTGTTAAGGAACCTTCAGCAAGCAAGCATAAGGCAAAATAGACCTTGATGCCTTTTTGACTCCACAGACTATTGCACAGAGATCCTTTTCCATTTTATTTCCTACAGAAAATTGTCCGTTTACTTGTATGAACTATGTGATCTCATATGCCTTTATTTACGTTGCTTTTAAAATACTTTTGACAGGACAGAAAAAAAAACAACAGGAATTTCTAATAGCTCACCATCAGTAACCTCCAGCTGAGCCTTTGCTAAAATGCTTCCAGCAACCGTCAGTGCCTGACAAATGTAGTACCCTGCATCCGACCGCTGGATGTTGGTAATGGTGAGGTCTCCGGTCGGTGACACTGAGTATCTGCTGTTGGGCTGGAGAGGCTGGTTTGGGAAGAGCAGATTCTGCAAAGACAATTCATCAAACATCAGTTGCAAACACAAAAGCACCACTTTTCCCTCAGCTAGAGAGACGATGATTTTCCCCCCTTAAAAGTGCTATAAATAAACCAGAAGAAAAAGTAAGACTTTATGAACACACAGAGCTGGCTTTCCCTGCCTTGGGCAACTTGCAGTTTAAATTAGAAACAGCCCTTTGACAGCACACAGTGCTGTGTTCTGGGGGTGTAGGCAAGGAGACATTTCCTAACAATCACACTTGAGTGATTTATATTTGTGACACATTCATCTTCTTTCTGAATGTAATTGTAATAATATACTTAGTTGGGCTATCAAACCAGGAGGACATAATACTACAGTGAACATTAGAAAACTAGCAGAAAAAATTGAACCCTGGAGACTTGAGGGAGCCATAGCACTATTGTTTGGCTGTGAATATGTCCTGGGCAAGGAAGAAAGTAAGAGTGGGGCACAGAAATAAAGCTGGGAGGAAGATATGACCAAGTCATAAAGTCGGAGAAGCTGGCAGAGCATGAGAGCTTTAAGGAGAAGTAAAAGGAAATTAAAACTGAGGTGCACCAAAGGAGAAATGCATCATGGAGCCTTCAGGGTGAAGAGAAAGGGTATTAATCTGATGTAGAAATCATCAGAGAGAAAAAATAATTTCATGTAGGATAAGATATCAGTTAGCACAAAACAGGGAGATTAGCTTTTGCCTTTGGGCTGGATTGGAGAAGAGAGAGATGTCAATAATAATAACTGGAATGGCTTTAGTAGTCATTGCATACGATGAAGGACTGAATCACTGAATGATGAATCAATACTGAAAATGTTTTAGTAGTGAGGGCTGTGTTTTCAAGGAAAAAGTTATACCACCTGGCACAGCTCTCGTGAATAAATAAGAACAGGAAAAGGAAAGCAATGCAAAGAGAAAGGTCAGCAGCATTGCCCAATGAGGCAGAAAGGAGAACAGCTTAAACAATAATTAAACAAAAGTAATTCCAGTAAAATAGGGTCTGGTTTTTATGTCAACTCAACAAGCCTCTATGAAAAATACAGTTGTTTGCAGCAGGAATACCCCAAAACACTGTTAACATGCTGTGATAAGCTTTCAGTCATTACTGCAGCTCTATATGGCTCTGCTGTGCTTTCTAATGATGACTCCCTACTAACTTTTAAGCTTGTCTGTACAGGCTAAAAATAGAATCTAAGAGTGCAGAATAGGGTATTAAATGAATTTTCTGCAGACCTTAACAGTTTACAAAAAAGGATTTGGAACTGATAAGCAACAAACTGCTTAAGAAACAAATAAGAATTCAAATAAGAAACAATTTCTGCTTTTAAGTGAAACCCATGCCTTTATCTCTATGGTTTTGGCAGCAAAAAGAAAGTGATATGGTTTAAATAAGATCGGATGCTCTAAGTATCCTTATAATTGTATTAACCTACAAGGATACTTGTCACCTTAGGCTTTTCCCTTGCCTTGTTTCAATAGCAACATTCAAGAAATTTACAACAGCAAATTTTTTTCTCAAAAAATCAATATGCACCCAGTAAACATGTCAGATGCAATAGAAAAAAAGTGTTAAAATTCTGAAGCAATTTCAGGCTTTGGGACTAAGTGGGTCTCAAATAATTGCCTTGTTTTCTGAAGTGCCTGGAAACTTTCAGAATAACTTCTGCTTGGCACAGATGCCTACTGAGTAAGGGTATTATGAAAACTTCTCAAAATTTTACAAGAAAGTGGAGAATTTTGACATGGCTGATCTTGACTCCCATTATCACTCATTATGTTAAGTGTATGAAGAAACACATTGTAAAAGATAGTGCAAGGATTGAGCTACTAATTCTTAAGAGAAAAATAATCCAGAACCCTCTTTATCACTGCAGGAGAAAGGGGAGACTGCTCTTCTTTTGCTCTTCAGCATGGGCCTCTCTGTTCTGGAAGGTACCATGTCCCAGTAAATATTCCACACATCAGGAGGAGTTCACTAGTCTCGTGACTCCTCCCTTAAAGACCAGATAACTATGAATTAAAACTTGTCCTAAATTACAGTAAAACCTCTTTTTAAAATGCTTTTCACAATTTCACTGGTTTTAATTAGCTGCCAGGTTGCTCATCTGGACACAGATGCTGGGTTGTGAAAAGTGGGACCAGAGACACCCCTGATACAGTACCACTGAATTTATCTCAAGGAAGAATTTAATCCACAGGGCCTAAAGATTACACACACCCTGCCCTCATGCATTTCACTGGGCAGCTGTTGGACTGTGGGGAAAAGGCTACCAAGTACAAAGGGACAGCTGTTTATGCACAAAAATTACTCAGGAGGGAACAGCTCCCCTCCCTTCCAGCTGGTTGTGCTCAAAAACACAGGACTGAGAAATGGAGTCACAATGAAAAATGCCCTACAATTACTGGAGTGGAATAACATGACTACATAACGTTACTTCGAACACTAAAAGTGGTGCTGCAAACAGTTCCCCAAGTAAAAGCAGAAGCGAGCACTGTGGAGACAATAAACAATTTATTTGCTGGGCATGCAAAGGTGAAAAGTCGCGTAATTTGGCAAAAATACCACCCTCCATTTGTAGGATGATATACAGTATGTGGAAACTCACCTCCCTTACGGCATCTCACTGCAAAATCTGCCGAGTTATGCAGTGAGATGGCAACCCTAACCTGTGTTACTTCACTGATGATCAATCGAGATTAACACGAGGGTGCTGTAAATCACACTGAGCCGCGTTTGAAGGTTTGATTATAAACCATGTAGGTATCAATTTTTATGTTGCGTTTATTTGCCAAAAAAGACTATTCTAAGCCCTCGGGGATCCGTTTCTCAATATGGTAATTAATTTTCCAGGTTTGTAATTAAGCAGCTTCAACATGGTACAATCAGTAGGTAATAACATTCAATTAAAGACACAAGATGCGTTTTCACCTTAAAATGTTTTTACCCTTGAAGTGATAGAAATGGAAGAGGATAAAATAGAGTATTAACACTTTTCAATTACGCTAAATGACTTTAATCCTGCAAATGATGTCCTACTTTAATTAGAAGCTCTTCTCTTTATTACAGCATGATGGATGTCCACTTTATTAGATTCAAGTGTGACACTATAAGCTCACTTTACATAAACATTACCATGTTATTAAAATGCTCTACAAGAAAGGGTTTTGAAATGTTTGCTAGCACATCAGTACTTCCTACTTGAATTTCAACATACTATTCTACTTTCCCCTTGGAACAATTGCCACCTTAGTCAGACTCACAACACTTTGCTTTTCCAGGGTGTGTGATCCATGGAGGCTAAATCTAAATTTCTCTAGACAGTACACTGAGAGATAGACACTGAAGCTTAAGCTCACACTCAGACAAGCTTAAGCTCACGAAGCAATAATGTTGTATCTTTGTAAGCCACAAAGACAGCAGAGCACAAAATGCTGTCAGCCTGGTCCTGTCATTCTGGACCAGCTTTATGATCTCCTGAGAAGGTGAAGGAGAAGCAGGTGGGGCAGAGTGGAAGATCTGTGGTTCAGCTCTTATCTCATGTTTTAACTGAGCTGGTACACACAGTGCCTCCAGATCTGACAAAAGGTACATCTGCACTGCTCAACACAGTGTGGATGCTTGAGCTAACTCCCCGAAAAGTAGCACAGGGCTCTGAAAAGACCAAGCTGCCAAAAGAGAAGGGTATATTGCATAGATACACGGATGGCTGTAGCCATCATGACAAGGTTCAGCAGGGAGCTGCAGAAGAAACTGTCCTTGGGCGTCCATTTGCTCCTTTTAATCTTTTCTCAGGTGCAAAAGAGAATACAGCACAAAGTTTGCAGTGTTCAAATTTAACATACTAACATGAACTGCACACTAAGGTGAGGAGGCCTGACTTCTGCTGTAACTACATGCCAGTGCAGCAACTGCAGTAAAGAAACGTCATGACGTGACATTCAAATACTAAGCTATAGAAGCAAATATTGGCTGGTGGCAACGCTGATTGCTACATCACAAATTCAAATGCCTTCAAAAGAGAACGGGGAAATATTTACAAAACTAGATCTGGAAATTTCCTGAGACAGTTTTACTCAAGAAAGCATCTGCCTGTTCAAACCCTGTATCTGAATGCTCCATGAGAATGCACCAATGCAAATCAGCGTGTGAGATACATATCTGCTTCATCACGTCTAGACAGGTTGTGAACCGTAATTACTGACTCTGATTAGTAAAAAATTGAGTCACACCTTTTTTATCTACTGTGCCTGTCTCACCCACCTGTTTTTTGTGGGCTTCAGAATGAAAAGGCTTTACTGTTGCTTTCCATAAATCTGCACAGCACCTAGCCCAAGTTTCAACAACTTAAATGGCCTTTGTATTCTCCATAATATCAGTATTTTTTAAAAAAGCAATAACAATTTTAGTATAGAATAATGACAGTTTAAAAAGACAAATTCCTGTGAAAGATTAGGAGAATCTGTGAAAGGTAATATAAAAATTTTTCCTTAAAATTTACCAATATAACTATTTAGAAAGGCTTGAAAGACTTATAAGGTGCTTACAGCTTACCTGACTTCCTTCTTTTTGCCAGAAAACAGCTGGCTGGGGATTTCCTTTAGTTTCACAAGGAAAAGTCACTGTTCGACCCTGGGCTACAATCTGGTCTCGTGGTCTCACCACAAACTGTGGAGGAGCTACAATGTAAGAAAAAACACAGTGTAAGTTTGGGATATTTTGCTAGGGAGAGATGGGGAATACTGAAGGAAAGAGACAACATTATGGAGATTTGTTTTATGTCAGAGGACATGACACCAGAAACATTAATTAGTATAGACAGAATTAATATATAAACAAACAAGAACAGCGACAGAAAGAGCAGCAATATATGTACGTGACATCCCCAGTTATTAAAAAAAAAATAAAAAAGGAAATAAACATTACAACCATACATGCTAAAGTCAATTCTGATGACAATAAATGCTCAGGAGCACAGTCAGGTGTTTATATTGCTGGCTCTGGATGTGTTCTACCTTTGGTCTGGAAAGGTACCAGCACTCTTATACTCTCTAATGCTTCACAGAGCTATCATGTATTGCAAGTATGAATTAGGATAAACAGAGTGTCCCTCTCAGTCTACCCCTCTAGACTTCTTGAAATGATTGAGAAAGGAAAGGAAGGTCTGGATGGCAGCAGAAGAACAGAAGTTCAAGAGCTCAGTCAGTTCTCTTAGAGGCAGCGTGGTCAAGAATGGAGCGGGAAGGAGGAGTTGCGGTAAAAAGAATGATTGATAAAACAAAACAAACTTGGGAGTTCCAGATTTCAGCTTGTTTAAAGATCAGAAGGAAGCAAAAGTTGAAGAGTTAGTGGGCAGAAGTGGGTGGAGAGCGAGAAGGATTCCAAGAGATCAGGAAGAAACAAGGAAAAGAAAAAATGAGACTGGGTTCAAAGCAAGAAAGAAGAGCCAGGACTGGCTATGTTATCAAGTAGCTGGCATTAACAATGTTCAGACATATGGCACTGGGAGGCACAGTCAGAAGTGAACAATTTCTAAGAGAGAGGAGTAGTTTGATTTGTACTGGCAGGTACTGACAGAGAATAGAGAGTCAGTACTTGGTGGGAATGAGAAGGTAGAGAAAAGGTGTTGATGTGTAGAAAGGAAGTGAGAAAGAAGCAGTATCAGAGGATTTGAGAGGGAAAACTTGACATCAGTGACCATGCTGAGTGTGATGTAGAAGTAAAGCAAATGGCTTTTCTATGAGTGATATGAAAACCCTCCAGTCTTGGTTCATCACTCAAACTGGATTTGTACTATTTTGCATATCTTAAAAATGCAAGCAGCATCTCCAAATATGCTTATCAAAAGACTAACTAACTTTTGGGGCAGGCTGAAGAAGGAGACAAAACAATAAAAAAAAACAAACAAACCCAAAACCCAAACAAAAAACACCCCACCTTCATTTTCTTCTATTCCACTATTGGTTTTGTGGTTGTGCAGAGGGATGGCTTAGGAACACTAAGCTTTTAGGTAAACAGAATTTAAGTGTTTTAGAAAACCGTATTTTCACCATTATAATTACAAACTATTTAATTAGGCACGAAGAGCAATCAAGACCCAGCTTCCGATTACACCTGCTGACAGCACAGACACAAATCTGCTAACTGAATAGAAATGTAGGCAGACCTGATTTTTCTGAAACACACTTTGCAGAGATCTCCTGAGGTACTTCCTGAGGCTTTACAGATCAGCAGGAGTCTAAAGAGCATCAGTTGAATAGTGCTGGTATAATGCACTCTTTAAAACAAGAACTGCAAAGAACTTAATAAACATGAACCGTCATAAATTTAAAAGGTAGAGGGTATTTCTTCTGCCTCACACTCCTAAACACAGGGTTTGGAATCTCTGGAAAGAAGTTTCCACCTCTTCCTCCACCTCAGCAGCTGTAAAATCTTCTAAACAGGCAGGGATGAAGGCCTTAGTGCCCTGCTGCTGCCTGTTTATAGCCATATATTCTGAGGTGTCCCTAAGGTGTTTCTATACATAGTCTAGGAACTGAACTTGTGCTATTCTACTCTTTAAGTGCTGAGTTGCAGTGAATTATTCAGTTTTCCTTCACCTGGTTTTACCAAGCATATCTGCATGCAACCCTTACAGGTGTCAGGAGGCAGCAGTGTGGTAATCAGTGCGTGTGTTAGCTCAGTCAGACACAGGAAGAGAAAGAGAGAAAAGCCTTTAAGCTGTGAAGTAGAAACCTCCCCTTCCTATAGGCATGTCTTGGGTATCTCTACAGTTCTGACCATCTACTTAATAAAGGTCACTAGACTAGCCCAGTGATTGCTGCTCAGCCGCAGAATATTAACATAGCCCAGGATATTAATAGAGAATCAACAGCAACCTCAGGCACAGCAGAGAGCAGAGAACCTCTTCAGGTGTTAGACCTGCATTTGACAGGAACAAGGCATGAGCCCTACTCTTTGCTGCATTTTAGGTGGCCTAGAGACCACAATCTTTCTGTTGTGATGCTAAAACCCTGGTGTCAGGAGACCATCCCACAGATAAACCCTTAGCACGATGGATGCCTAAGATCATTTTGTAGCCATGCTTGGTGCACTGGGGGTATGTTACACAGGCAGTGCTCCGAGGCAGCTCAACAGGAGCAAGAAGGGCTTGGCATTTCCATGAGCCCATCTTTCAAGTCATGTAACCACCATAAGTACAAGGCAGGCAAGTTTAAGGGTTCACCTGAAACACTCTCACACACTCAAGGCTTAGTTGTAAACCGGTAACTCAAAGATTTGAGCAGATACAACAGAACCAAATCTGTTGCTGTAGCAGACTTTCCAAGGATCAAATAAAGATAATTTGGTAGTCAAGGCACAGTGAGAGACATACAATCTAGTTCCTACCTCCAGTTTCTGATCTGTCCCTAACTTTGAATATCTCTCATTTTCCTACGCGCAGAAAAAAGATCCTTTTTCTTTTCTTTTCTTTTTTCCAAAAACAGAAAAGGAAAATAAGTCAGACATGGACGGATCCTGTTGTTTCATTATCTGCCTTCCACACACCAAGTCCTTTCCAGCTTTTGCCATACTAGATGAACAGAAGATCTGTGGCCTCATAGTTACTAAGTTAACCTTTCTAAAGACTCCAGCAAACAACGTTTAGTTATGCCATTATATGTTTTCTAGCTTTTCTCTGCAGCCATTATTACTGGAAATTTACTATAAAAAAGATTAATTAATTGGAGCTTTTATTTGTATTAGAGTTTCTTCAGCCAAACTGTTTGACAACATATTCTTAAATAACACGAGAAACATAATTTTGCAAAAATAAAACATTGTGTGAGCCGTTTGAGGTTTTTTAACTTATTTAAAGAGGGGGTTCTATAATGAAAGAAACCCTCATTTTGTTATAGTTTGTTGTCATATTCAGCTATAGCTCTGTTTATAGACAGCCTCTGATTAAAATAACATTGTTTACAGCATTTAAACGTTTTCACCATACCAGTTTTATTTGTCAATTTCTAGTTGAACAATGAAATTTGAAAAGTGAAAGTAACACTTAATAGCTGCAGGATAAATTCTTGGTCAAGTATAACTACCCCAACACTAAGACTGTCATTATCCCCAGAGAATGCAATTTGACCATGCTCAGAGACAGCAAGGCTCCTTTGACAGAATAAGCACTCAGGCTCTTCAATTTTCCTAAAAACAGAGGTTATTATGTTCATATGTAGATGCTGTTTATAAAGATGGATAAATATTATTACTTGCGTTTTGCAGAAAGGTTAAATGAGATCTTGACTTGCTCAGAGCGTAGCTTCAGTCAAACGCTGGACAAAACTTATTCAAGCCACTACTGCTGCTCTCAGTTTAGGTGAATATTAAAAACATTCTGAAAAGGTACAGTTAGAGAAATAACAGCAGGCTTGATCTGCTTCAGCTGTTAAAGTTATGTAGTACTTAAATGCTTAATTCAAGCTAAACATTGAGGTCATTAGAAGAATCTGTTGAAAAAACTGTTATGAAGCAGCAAACCGAGTGTTGTGCCTACCAGACTATTACTCTTTACAGTTTCAGATGCAGCATTAGGTGCATTGGAAGAAACAGAGTGGAAAAACTCCTGCTTAATTAACATCTGAAAGTCAAAGACAGTGGCTCTAAAATGAAATACATCACTCAGATTCCAGCAGACTAGCCAAAACTATGGGGGTAAAAAAAAAAAAGAAAGAACAATTAAGATTACAAACCTCATACACTTATACTGAAATTGCTGCCTTTTTTTTTTTTTTTTTTTTTTTAAGAAATTTAAATAGTACATAGTAAATTAGATTTGATTTCTGGCAAATTATGCTTTGATACTGCATTCAGCAAGCGCTGGCTTCAATCAATGTCACACTAAAGCTCTGTTATGCTAATAGCCGCTCGTGAGGCTGAGCGGGATGATATGGAAATCAGATGGTTGAACATGAATAGAAAGCACAGGCCATGTACGAGGGGGCTTTGAGATGAGGGGATGGGGGGACCCCGAGGTTAATCACATCATGTTCAGAAGTGTTTTTACAGCACAGAACAGTATTTGGCTGCAAGAATTAAAATGGAGATAGAGGAGCATGAGCACTGGTGAGCTTTAGTCATGTTGTTCAAAAAGGGAAGGGTGCATTTCTGTTTTCTGTTGTACTCTTTCTGGGATGTTGGTTTATGGATCTTTTATTCTATTAATAAATGTATATGAAGGTAGCCTCTGCTCTAGTGTTAAAGAGCTTTATGAAAAAAAAAAAAACAAACATATAGACACTTCAAATTATTTCAAAGGGATTTCTCAACTCTTCTTCAATCTTAATAGTTAGCAGAACCTCTAATCTGATGGGATGGATTGCATGCATTTCTTTCCCAGTACTGTTACTGAATGCTAAAGGTTACACTGAGCCGATAGGAGCTGATAAAGCTGTTAATGCAGAGAAGCTTGACTGAGAAAGTGAGTTCATCCCTCTTAGGTGAACTCTGGTCATCTGATCAAAAATGTGGCAGAAGACTCAGAAGGGGAGGGGAAAATTGCCACATAAAAACGTGAATTCATAGCAAAAAGTACATTGATCCCTTATCAAGCCCTAACAACATTTTCTTCCAGTGACACAAGTTTTCTCAGCTAACTCTGTGATTTGTGGTTCATGCTGAATTCAGTGATCCTAAGGGAATTTTATTATCATAGCTTGCTCCCCAGCCCATACATTATATTGCCAGTTAGGTAAAAGTAGATATTGCAGCAAGTTTTACTCCAGTACCATTACTGCAACAGGCTGGATCAATGGGCCAAGGCCAATTGTGTGAGGTTCAACAAGGCCAAGAGCCAGGTCCTGCCTTTGGGTCACAACAACTCCCTGCAGTGCTACAGGCTGGGGGAAGAGAGGCTGGAAAGATGCCTGGTGGAAGAGGACTTGGGGGTGCCTGTCCAACAGCAGCTGAACATGATCCAGGGTGTGCCCAGGGGGGCCAGAAGGCCAATGGCACCTGGCTTATATCAAAAATGGTGTGAGCAGCAGGACCTGGTCAGTGATTGTCCTCCTGTACTCAGCACTGGTGAGGCCACACCTCGAATCCTGTGTTCAGTTTTGGGCTGCTCACTACAAGGAACTGAGGGGCTGGAGCATGTCCAGAGAAGGGCAATTAGATGAGGAAGGGTCTGGAGCACAAGCCCTAAGAAGAGAGGCTGGGAGAGCTGGGGTTGTTTAGCCTGGAGAAAAAGAATCTCAGGGCAGACGTGATTTTCTCTACAAATGTCTGAAAGGAGGTTGTAGCCAGGTGTGGGTCAATCTCTTCTCCCAGGGAACAAATGATATACAAGAGGAAATGGCCTCAAGTTGTGCCAGAGGATGTTTAGATCGGATTTTAGGAAAAATTTCTTCACTGAAAGGATCGTCAAGCACTGGAACAGGCTGCCCAGGGAAGTGATGGGTCACCATCCCTAGAGGTATTTAAAAGATGTGTAGATGATTTTCAAAACCCAAACGATTCTGGGATTCTACCATAGAATATGAGGCTTTATTCAAACTTCATTGAAACTGGTAGAAATTCTCCTATTGGCTTGTGTAGTCTTTGGATCAAACCCATTGAAAAAATAATATATTACAGGAAAAGAGTGACAGCAACAAATTTCAAGGGCTTAAATTACAGATTTGACAACCCTTAATTACGACTAATTTCAGTTGATAGTGAACTGCACATGAAATTCATCATGAAGATTACATAGGCAAGCTAAAGCGATAAAGATGAGTGCTTCATTTTAAACTGGAATTGTTTATTATCCATAAATATATTTCTATGACTGGTTCATAGGGGGCAAAGGGAAATATGCTGACTTGTAAATATCCTAAGCAAAACTCAGATAATGGTAGGGGAAAAGCCTTGAGGAACAAAAAGAAAGACACTGGCTGGTAAAGTACCAAGATTCAGTTCTGCTTCCAGCAGGAAAGAGACAACAGAGCAATCTAGAGATTCCTATCTCCCATTCTTTTTCAGCACTGTACATTTGCAAGGATAAACTAATTTCGTTTGGACAATCAAAGTTAGGCTAGGTACAATACTCAGTAGCTCAGGCAAGAGAGTGATAATGTCACCTTCCCCAAATTGCTTTTTGACTTCTGAAACCCCACTAACATCCCAATCTTCTTTTACACAGCCCACAAAGACTTGAAGCTGGTATCTCAGTGCTCCTCTCAAATCCTTATCACAGTGACAACATTCACGTGGCCACTACAGCAGGTTTTGATACGCACGGATATTTTAAGAGATCAAACTCAGTGGAACTCTTACCAAATTCAGATCAAGACTTGCCTCTAAAACATTAACACTGAGGACAGAAGAAAGCCCCCAGAGCTCCAGGTGAAGTAGTATGCATTTTGAAAAGGGAGGTAACCCTTGACATCACCTCTGGAGTAGGACTATTTATCTGTAGGATTGCTTTGCTAGATCCTGATACCAGGTTAGATAATTGAAGGGCAGTACAGGAACTCTTTAAAGAAAATAATGATCCTCTAACTTTGTGTGTCACTGGTTAAATTTGTCTAGAAGGTCTGGCAGATACTGGAATTTCAGGTACTTTTGTGATACAAATGAAAAAAAACCCTTGTAAGATCCTACTTACACACCTTGTAACAATGTTTGCCCTTAGCATGGCATGAGCTGCCAAAAAGTGCAGATGCAAAAATCTACAAGTTTTGAAAGGTGTTTTGCAAGGCTACTATTGCTGATGGAGTAAATAGAGGAAAACAGAAAGTATGTGCAGTCTCAAACACTAGAAACCTGGGCTGATTCAGCAGTTCTTCCCTCATAAATTTAGATCTTCTTAATGGGTACTGAAAGTGATGTGTGGTTGTTAGGACACAAAGTTATTAGTGCACTATTAGCTATGACTAATGATAAATCAAGGGTGTAGCCCCTGACACAGGAGCCATTACAGAAGACTGAGACAACTTAGCCCTATTACTAATTCAGATCTTTCTTATCAGGGATAAACTAATGGAAGTTGAGGATGATCATTCTCTTTAAAGGGAGAAGACATTATTTTATGGTGTGCTCCAATGAATAGGTGTGTGAACACACAGGGAAGGCAGTAACTTTTTAGTGTGCAAGTTATAACTGAGTTACCTCACATAACATAGGAATCTATAAATATTCCCTAGGCTACATGAGTGCAGTGGTCTTTGAAACAAATACACAGATCTCATTTGGTGGGAATTCTTTTTTTAAACTATGTCCTCTTGCTTGTTCATTTATAGTGTTTTCTTTGTTTCATGTTTTCTTCTTCAGGTGGATGGCTCTGCCAAAAACTGGAGGAATGGGCAGGTTATGGGCTTAACAAGTGATTCATGAGGCCCTTCACTAGACCCATGATACTATTTTAAAATGACATGGGTGGAAGTGTTATAGCAGCTGCTTGGTTTGGAGTCTTCTGAAAAGCAGCTTCCCATAACCCAGGGAGGTCCCAGTAATCCATAGCTAGGATATCAGAGCAAGAGGTAGAGAGAGTGGGAAGTGGGGTCTCAGCAAGTTTATTACCAGGACCAGTTCTCCTGCAAGTGTCCTTCACTCTGCTCTTGTCTCATGGAAAGAGACAAATTCCTTTTTTTTTGTTTTGGTTTGTCTGCTGTTTTCAGATGAACCATGTAAAACCACAACAGTGTGAAAAGACCATACTTCAGTCATCTGAGACTGCTAAACATTCCTTCATCCTAATTGTTCTAATTTTCAATTTAAATTCAGGTTCTGAATTTCACATATAACAACATTTTTATCCTTCAGTTGCTCTGAAACACTGGAGCAGATAATCTCTTAAAGCATGGAAGCATAAACACTTTTTCCTTTCTTTACAAGAGGTGAAAGAAGTCTAGAGAATCAATAAATAAAACCCACTAACTGTCCTGTATATTTTGACATGCAGAATCTCTCTTTTATCCCTGAACGACCCAAAAGAATGAAGTGATATAAATCTTCAGGGTGGAAAAAAAGAGACTTGTTCCTCATTCTTCCCTAGGACTAATGTTAATAAGACAAAACTCTGAGAATAATATTAAAGAACTCAACTCTCTCTTACATAGCTGAACAGAAAGATGTCTACTTTCTGCTCCCCCACCCCTATTTCCAATGCTCTCAGTTCATCAGCAGCACTTTTCCTGATCCTCTCCTCCTCTTTGTTTTGCACTGCGTTTAAATATTTAGTTTAAATATCTGGTCTTAATTTCACCTCAGCATTAGACTGTAGCCTGCTCTCGTTTAGTCATACACCTCTCTTTTATTCTATCTTGTCCAGTCATCTCTTTTAAGCAGCCCCTTCACCCTACAGATGCTGCTGGAAAATCCCCTCTAGAAAGTCCTTCACTTAGTTTTGATGCATTTTTATTCCACTTAGTTTTGATGCATTGTTATTCCATAACAATGACTTGACTTTAGATAATGTTTTTTAATTTCTTTTATTTTTTTCTCAAGTGTCTGAGATTCAGGGTGTACCTTTTGCTCAGATCAGATAGAAGAGATGTGCTTTCCAAAAATCTTTACACTTTAGCCTGCTTGCTTTTGTAAACTGTAGCATAAGGGGATGGCTTGTGCTACTCTACCTTCTGTGAGTTTACTAAACAAAACAAATTATGCCAACAAAAAGACATGTAATCTGCCTTGATTCCCCTTTTCACAGGAGAAAGCAGGAGGGTTTGCTGGTAATATGTTTAGAAAGGGAAAGCACACCCCTTGCTGATACAGTAAGATTTCATCAAAATAATGAGTGTAATCTGGTTATCCCCTTCAAAAAAAACATGAATTCACGTGCTGAAGAGAAGAGCTAAGGAGATGATGAAAAGAATAAAGAGCCTGGAGAGGATAATAGGCTCCATCTATAGCAAGAAAGATGACAAATTCCTGGTTTGTTTACCCTTGAGAATAAATAAGTCTGAGAGGAGATACTCTGCTCAATTTGGGCCACTGTTAAACGAAAAGAGGAAAAGGACTGAGGAATAAAAATGACTGCTTATTCTGACTGACAATGTCGGCATTCAAGGAGTAGGGCATACAGTAGTTTTGGTGTTGAATAACACTGAGATCATATCCAAACTGCATTATGGCTGGCAGCAATTGAGAAAAGAAAGTAAAAGGAAAAGTGAATGGATTATTGTATTGATTTTCACGTTCCTCTAGAAGTAAAGTAAGAGATTTCTCCTTTTACAAAAAGAAAAGGAAAAGTTTGGGGAGACCAACACAGCTAAAGACCCTTTTTTTGCACTGATCTTCAAAGACTTATGGAGATACAAGCCACTGAAGTAAGAAAATCATTCCCATGATTTGAGCATGTTTTGGCAAATTTAAAAAAATGTATGCATTAAACTTCTTAAAATTTTCCCAAGCTAGAGTTCAGCAATTAAAAAAAAAAAAAATAAAAAAATTAAAAATAGGGTGCTTGATCACTTCCTGCATCTGCTGTAAGTGGGTTTTCTCTAAGAGAAACAGCATGAGAACTGGCACTTGGAGCCACAGTGGAATGAGCAGGATGCCACAGCATGACATGCTAATAATTCAAGAACACACACTGTCACTTTTCATGCTTATCTTTGAAGAAGAATCCTCTATCAGATCTTCTGTTTTTCTGTTCTGACCTCTATCTGGCAAACCCAAGAAGATTTGGAGAAGCTGGAAATGAAGATGAGTTTTGTGGACCAGCACTTAAACACATGGTGGTTAATGTGCTCAGCGTCCACTTGCAGAGCCATTCTGGTCCACACATTGCAATCAGTCTGTTTCTACAACACCCAAAATTTTTGCTTCAACTTCAGTTCAGCTAGTGAACTTTTGCCAAAGTAGACATACTAAGGACTTCAAGATTTTTAGATTGGTCTTTAAAAGCCTATGAAATATCAGAACAAGTTAGCTCCATATTTTAATCTCTTACTGGTTTACAAAGAAATCTGAATTCCGTTTTATGGCAACCTTTTTTCTTTAATCTCAAGAATGTGCCTGTTCTTTTAAACAATGATGATGTCTTATTCTTCCATTTAAGGAAGAAGCAGATCCTAAAAGCCTAGTATCCCTTGGTGTCCTTAATCCTCTTCTGAAAATTTCTGTACGTGGTAGCTGAGAGGCAACACAGCACATTTTGATATAGATTAGAGATCTCTGCCACTGAAAGATGGCACCATAGTGCCAAGCCATGATCTCATCTCTTCTGTCACACACCAATCGACATTACTGATATTTTATAAGTCCTCAGTGTCTCAAGTGAAGGGGATATGTTCATGACCACAATAAAGAGCATTCATCCTACATAGACTTTCCCTGAAAGAGTTGGGATGAAGGAGAATCTCTATCACTTACCAATCTGAACCATCTGAGCAATGTAATTTCTAGTCACAACACCTAAACCAGCTTTGTTTAAAATACAGCCCTTTCTATTACATTTCATGCTGTACCATCCTTAATAGACCATTAAGTCATGCCAGGCTGATTTATGTTGTGAGAACTTCCCAGTTCCGAGTGAAATGCATCATAGAGTCACTGCACTTAAATGTGAATAGATTTAATTAATGAGAAATTTGGAAAATTCCTGGCAGGTGTTTTATCTGTTTATCTCTTCTCCAACACGGTAGGGAAGTTAAGATTTTGTAACTTGGTCTCCCTTTACTTCTTTAGTTAATTCCAAATATTTGACTTTTATCCAGGTGGCAAAACTGTCCAGCTTTTTGCTGCAAGTCACTTCTTTCTGGGAAGGTGAGTTATAGCATATGACAACAAACTGAGTAAACTTGACTAACTGCAAAGCAACTGAAATGCAAAGAAATGAATTTTCACTTGGACTTAGTTGAAATCAATTTGCAAACTGAGTAGTCCCCTATCATCTGAATGACTTTTTGAATTATTATTAAAAAAGTAACTGGGACATCAGACAGATCTTCACAGATCTTCTGTTTGAAGGTCTTCTGTTTCAGAGCAGTATGTAACTGCTTCTAAAACGAGTATCCCTGTCAATGGGAACACATGAAACTTCTGGATTCTTCCCAACTATTGTGCTTCTTTTAGCAGCTATTCTCCTGCCCAGCTGCCATGAGAAATACAGCAGAATGCAAAAATGAGAAAATTCATCTGGAAAAACCCATCTAATGAGTGAAATAACTCTAGAAAAGGTCTAAATAGGGATATTATCTTGTTTCCTAAACCCATCTGTTGCAAATCCTGTCAGAAATCTTTTCAAAAGGTTATAAATAAGAAAACATCTATTTTAGAAACGAGCAACGCATTTATTCCTAGCAGCAAAGTCAACCATGATGAATAATCTGGCACAGAGTTGTTAAATTCACCAGCTGCCATCCACCTCAGGCAGCACCATGCCTCATTTTATATGTGTAGTCTATACCATTTGTTAATAGCTGCTTGAACCAAACATGGTCATTGGCAACCCCACTCCTGAATTTTCGCTCAAGCTGAAATTTAAATAAAAATGTCACACCTAACAGAATAGAAATATTTGAAACAGCCAAAACCTCACCAGAAAATGAAAATTATTCCATTTGCAACCAGAATTACAATCCTGGAACATTAAAAATGCATTTCTCTACTCTTCAGTGACAAGACATTGGAAAAGAAAAAGAATTGTTTGGTCTTATTTAAAGCACAATAAAGACAAAACATGTCTGCTTTGAATTAGAGACAGTGATGAAAGGTAGAAGTACCTAGATAATTCTCTGGTGTCACGAAAGAATATAAACTTTTAAATGGCTCCCCTACACTTTAACAAATACATAAATATATAAATATACTTCTGTTAAAATGTCAATCTCCTACAGAGCTGTGAGCTTAATAACATTAAGTAGTGTTTGCTTTAGCTTCCTTTCGGCAAGGAGAGGTATTTTTGCTCTGCCTTCCAGTTAACTTCCTGAATAAAAAAATGCTACAAAGGCTATTTGACTCACTATTCTTGTCAAATGACAATTTTAACAGAGGATCACGTGGGTTTCTTGGAGGAGAGGGAGGCTACTTTGGTTTGCCTTACCAGACTTGAAATTTAAAAAAAACAACAACAAAACAGGTTAGGTAGCTGCCTGCTTTGCCTGCTCTTGGGTGGAACAGAGCTATGAACTGTAGAAAACAGTTTGATTTCAGGTACTTAAGCACAAAAGTCAATAAAGGTAGACACTATCACTGTCTGCAGGTACAGGACCTCATAAAAGTGATTGGCAGACACTGATCTGCTCCTACACAGCAATCACAACATACACACTTTTATGGGAGTTCTGAATGGCAAATACCTTTGGGGTTGGATTTATTTACTCAACAATCTTTTCACAAGTCACAAAGGTAATTTTAAAATTAAATAATTTCATAAAGACCATGTGCCCATAGAATAATTAGTTTCAGATCAACCACTCTAATTTTAGTTTCCTGAGTAAATTACGTAAAAGAAGAATGTTCTCTTGCAACAAAATAAAATAGCCTAGACAGGGAATATGTGAAATTGAGCACAGCATGATCACACAAAGGGATCATATACCTGGACATAAAGTAACTGGAGACCAAGAGCTGCTGTATAAGCTTTGGAGATGGAATCAGGGATGACTCGATGGCCTGAAAAGTCTTAAAAAAGAATCAGTGCTCTGAAATGAGACACCATCAACACTGCTGAAACCTATCATTTTCTTGTGAATCTCCAGTCATCTGTTTCATGGGGCTTTCACACAGCCTGAAACAGTCTCTACTTTGTGATTTTTTTTTTCTTGCCTTTTTTTTTAAGAGCCATCAAAGTGAGAAAAATACCTAGAAGTACAATAGTTTTAATCTTAGGGAATTTCTTAGTGTATGAAGAAGCAGCATTCCCTGACGTGAAAGATTTACCTTAAAAGCACACTAAATTCATACTCCACTTTCTAAGAAAAGGAAAATTTTCTTGCAACTTTACTCCAATTTTACCCTGCTACAACTCTTGGGAATTAATTTCTTAAGAACCAGCGTAATGCCTAAGTAATACAGCAGTGATTTGGATTTTAAGCTTGCTATCAAAACCCCAAGTGGAGAAGAGTGAATTTCTGTTCTGCACAGGGAATTCTCCAGGCTTGGATAAGCCATGCTGTGACTGTGGAGGTATTTGGCTCTGCTCTGTGTTTGCTAGTTCAAGCAAGCTGATAAGATGGGATCACCTTAGTTCTGGAAACAGAGGCCTAAGCTGGGCTTTATCTTTTAATTATTCCAACCTTTCTTCATCCAAACTTGGAACAGTCAAGAGCTGAGATGACTTCAAACTCACAGACTTTAGTCAAACACATACCTAACAAAAGTTTTGACTAAATAAAAAAAAGACCAAACCCCTCAACAATCTCCATAAACAGCAGTACCAACTTTTTACACTAATCCAAAAAGTAAGAGTAACTATATTATTCTGAAAGACACACTTATACACAAACTACAAAAATCAGAGTGGGAGTGCAACTCATTAAACTAACTCCATACAGGCACAGAATAACCATCCATGAAAGAATATTAAATAGTATGTTCAGGATATTTCTGAACACCAAAGGTGAATTTCGGCTACTGCAAAATTTCCATTATGCTTGGCTGTATTTTTATACATTTTCACAATTTCAAAGGCATAGGAAAATTTTCAGTGGGAGAATGAAAAATTCAGAGGTTGTCTTGCTCAGGACTTGTTTTTCAAAACAGTCTGCATCCTATACGGTGCATTTCAAACTGCACTCCAAGATGACCCAAAGGCAAAAATCAACGATGAACTTTCTTAAGAAGCACAGAAATCTACTCCATCCCCTCTTTGATTTCAGGACCACTTCATTTCAGAGCTCTTTGAAAGACACAAGAAAGACAGGACATGCAAAGCCTGTGCTGTTACTGCTGTGCAATAAAAGCAAGATGAGCTGATGGTTTTGGGCCTGGTAGAAGCTCACCAAAGTCAACACAATCCTTTCCCTTGATTTCAATGGCTTTTATACCAGGCCCACAAACAGACCATTAAAAACATCTAAATGAGTGATTTTGGCTCAGTATCACCACACCCACCCCTTTTCTCTGATTGGCACTCGTCGGTGATTTGGCAAAATGACTTTATACACGACACAGCAGAAAATACAAAGTTCAGAAACAGCACTTTGTCAGTCAAAATCACTTGCCTGGTGTTAGACAGTTACAACTATTAAGCGCTGGCTGCTCATTTCAGCCAGTTAAATGCTGTTGCAAATGAAAGATGAAGCATTGCATGAAGCCATGCTAAAATGGATAGAAGGATGGTTACTTACCAACGGGGCGAGCTGTTGACATTACAATGGTGTAGTGAGAACATAAAAAAGAAATTAAAAAAAGAAAAGAATATCTGTCAGAATGCATGACGTGTAATGTTACCTTCCACTATGGATACTACCATGATTGCTAACCCCTCAAATGACAGCCTAAGTAAAAATGTTTACTGTTGTTATCGTTCAGTCACGTGCCACTATCATCCCATTTACTTGAGCACAGCATCTGAACAAGCTGACTGGAAACATTCTCTGAGAAACATTTTTATTATCTTCGCATGCCATCATCAAGTATCATTGTTAATGCCTGATAAAAGAAAAATTGCATTGCATTAGCACAAACTTTTAGAGCCCGATGCACACATCATTTTAAGCCGCACACTGCCGAATGTCATGCCAGCAGATGCAAGGCCTTTGCTTTCTGAGTCAAATACCAATTGAATTTTAAGCATGACCAGTCAGTACAGCAGTAAGGGCTGCAGAAAGCCCAGGACAGTTTTTCTCATTCAATAAGGACATGAAAGCTTACAGCACAGGTTGTTTTTTTTTCCTCACTGACACTGCTGATGAAAATATAACAAATAGGCTGAAATGGCCGCAGGGACTTCAACCCAGAACCTCCCAAATCACTCCTTAGGTAACTTCTACTTCTTAAAAAAATCGCTGCTAAATGATCGACAGGTTAATAGCGTTTCAGGTTGATATCAAGATTGAAAGTTGCTGCTGCAACAAGTGATTTCTTGATTATAGCAACAGCCCTTCATTACACTTGTGCTGGGGAATAGGGCTGCCAGTCCCCCTGTTAATAAAATATAGACATCCCTTTCAGAAGAGCTGAAAAGTTGTACATAAAATTGACTCCAGGTTGCATCTGTGTAGGCAAAGCCTCCCTTGTTTCAGCAGCAGAAATAGTTCCACATTTCTGAGCAACAACACAATTTTTTTTTTTTCTTTTTTAAGAAGATTACCAAGTCTATTTGCTTATGTGCAGGCTAGGGTCAAACATAAGGCATTCAGATTCAGAGGTAACAGAGCATGCAAGGACCTTCTTAGTTCTCAATCTTTCCATGGCTCTATCCCTACTTTGGGATATCCATTTCATTTAACTGTTTCGAGCCTGCTGCCCTTTCTCACCCGCCATCAATTGGAACGCTTTTTGGCTTTTAGAATTATGAACATATTCCTCCTTCTGCAGAAAGATGAGGTGTAAGTGATATGCATCTTTCCAAGAGAGGGCATGAACTCAGATTCTGGTGTTGTTTGTGACAGTGTAATTCAACCTTCCTGACTGGGAGCTAAGGACTGAACTGCTGTCAAGTTTTCATATGCAACCACCTGGCACCTGCAAGGACCAAGGCACCCTTAAGGTAAATTTTGAAATGCTAAGTGTTTTTGCTCCTCTATGTGACAAGTGGTTACAGTAAAAGTAGTGTCAGATAAAACTGTGAGAAGTTGAAGAATTCAGAATTAAGACTTTCTTTAATTAAAAAGACCATTGCTCATGGTCCCTTTAAAGTCCATGGGAGTTTTCCTAGTCCTTTGTTTTCAGAAAATTCAGAGTAATAGACTTCTTTGGTGAATGTCTTCACTTTTCACATTTTCTGTCATATCCTGAACCTTTAATAAGCTTATAATAGCATGACTTCCTTAGAGTTGGATAAACATTATGTATTTGACTGTAAAGGACAAACCCAGGGGGGAAAAATACTGCTTTTATGTGGGAAATATAAGTAATAAGATAATCTAGATAATAAAAATCTGCTTTTATGTGGGAAAATCGATTAAAATATATATTTCCTTGGGATTTTTTTTTTCCCCCCACTTTTCATCGTGTTCAAGCTTGGGTGATTTCAAAGGATTTTTTGTCTTGGTTCTAACTATTGTTTATATCACAAGTCTGGGTAGCAAATCTGAAAGGCTTGCTCCAGTAATGGATACAGTGGACACAGTTCCAGGGGTGTTTAAAGGCTAGTGTATTGGTTACCAGATTTATGGGATCCTGCCTGTGACAAAGGAACAGAGGGAGACTATTCCTGGGAGTTCGCTGTGGTGACTGTTTTCCTCATGTTCCAATACAGAGGAACAATCTCTTACATAAGCAGGTAAACCTATTTCTTCAGCTTAAAACTGGAAGAGCTGCATTGTCACTTATGGTTTAAAGTGAACACTGAGGCAGTATTTCAGCAGATGAATTATCACAATACTCTCTTTTCTTTGTTACATACTAAGATCTCTCCCCCTACAAAGCCACTCGGTGCCTTTTTTTTTTTTTCCCTTTGAATTCAGCAAATTAAACTGAACTGTGTCCATGCATTAAATGGATGGAAATGGAAGCTGGCCTCTTGGGTCAGTTGACCCCAGTTCTAATAAAGCAATCCATTGAGACTTTGAACATTTGATTTAATGTGTATGAAAAGAAGAGGACAGATAAAGCTAAAAATGTTTTTATTAACCTTTCACAGCTCTACTGAAAACCGTCAGCATGCACCACTAAACTGTGAAATAGTGTCTGCATGATATCCATTGTGCCAAATTGCTGCTTATCTTTTGGTATGTAGTAATAACTATTATATTCTGTTTACTCATATGGAAATATTAACCTACAAACTTTTTCTCTCCCCATAATCTGTAGCATGTCTGTATCTACTATCACAAAAAATATTTTGTCAACTCATTATTCTACCAGCCTTAAAGCCTCCTTACCAAATCAAACAGCAGCACATACACTCTGAGTGGGTACTACAGACCACAAATACTTTAGGAAAGAATAAGTTAGTCTTTACCTTGCAATGCTCACAAAATTTAATTAGGATTTTCCCTTTCCTTTGGCTACAGTTTATCTTGCAGATAAAGGGTAATGGTAGAGAGTTTAATTATAGCAGAGCTAATCACATAACAATATTATCTGCATTATGTTTGCCATTAATATAGTTACAATACTCCTTATACCTCTTAAAGAAAGAAACTTGAATAATGGCCTGAACTGATGGCTCACATATGCCCACGGTTATGTAGTGCTTGCTTATGCATGTATATGCATCTGTTCTTCAACAAAAACACATTGGAGCAGTTCTTTAACTGCAGGGACATCCTATCCTATTGAAGCCAATTAAAATTTTGCCTGAGACATCACCAGGGCCAGGATTTCACCCACGATGTAAATTCAGCGCCACACCCGTGGTTGCAAAGGGCACGCGAAACCCAAACAACGCCAGGGGAGGATGTGGCCCATTCCATCAGGGAGCAGTTTATCCACACAGGACACAGGCCCTCCCTCCGTGGGAACACTCACCTCGCACAGTGAGGGTAGCAGAGGCTTCCACTTTTCCGACTCTGTTCTCAGCAATGCAGGTGTAGGTTCCTTCATCCGTGCTCATGGCTTTCTTGATGCGCAGGGTGTAGTCGTCTTTGATGTCATACCTGTGTGGCACAAAAAGAGTGAAAACTCATTTTGCAGACAACAGAAAGGAACAAAAACCACCACCTGGAATACGCCACTCGGAATCTATCTTGGAGCCAACTTTGGAAGATAAATGATTATCTAGCATTAGATGATTCCACCAAGCATTAATCTTCGTGACGTCTTTATTGCACTCTGCATTAGTTAGAAACTTTACATAAAATTAGTATTGCTATGTTCACTCAGTATTAGGGCTTTATTAATAATATCATTCACTTTGTCCTTGATCTAGAGCAATAAGATAAAATTAAGCTATCAGACATCAGTTATCAATACATGACAGCTCAGGTTCATCATGCCTTTAAACTGTGAGAGCTACACGTTTTACCTTCTGCTGATTTGGAAATTTCCCTTTATAGACAGTTTTTCCCTACAGCAGCAATCCCTTAGGGAACCATGAGCATGTTGGTAGAATCTCACACTACCCGACTGCAGACAATAAAAAATATATTCAAGCTCTGGAATGTGACATTTATTGAAGAGGCACATTAAAGCAGATTTATCAGTATCACAGAAATACCCCAAAATGATTCATTAAGGGAGGAAAATAACATTTTCTCTTTCTTAAAACACATGAGAAACAATTCAATTACGCTTTGTCCATTTCTTTGTTTCTCCTGTTGAAATAATTCTAAAAGCATGAGGATGTGTAAAATGTGAATTAATACAAACTATTCCAACATGCAGCAAACATTCATTCTCAAGGCATTTAAAGTGCTTATACCCAGAAAAATATTTTCAGTTATATTGTTATTATCCTGCAGAAGTCAAGCTTAACAAAGCATTTTAGGCTCTCATCCAAAGCTCAATAAAGTCAACGGGAGACTTCATCTTGTACAAAATGTATTTGGTCCCCAAATCAGGAAAACCCTGAATTACAGCATGGATATTTTGATCTTGAAATACTCTCTCGTAAAATTATTTTCAACACATTTCTTCTTCACATAGTAAGCCCATGATACATTAAGTCGCCTTGAATTTGAAGTTGGCTTCAGATTCTCATTTACCAAACAGTGAAAGAGGAATGTGAAACTAAAGAAAGATAAATACTTCAGGAGATGCCAGTACTATTTCTCACTGCATTCACAATTGTGACACAACTTCAGAAGGACTGATTTACCTTCTCTTTGCTATACAGTAAAGAACTTACAGACTTGTTCATATGGAAGAGCACCCTTAAAAGTTTTGATGAATAAGAAAACGATGCAATTACTTAGAGGAATGTTGTTGGGCTCTGTGAGGATTTTTAAATGCTTTGGGAATGTGAAACATAACTTTTTTTGTACATAATATAAATTGCTATTGGTTCCTTTAATACAGATTTCTAGAGAGAACACTGTGTGCTAACAGACTTTAAAACATCTTAACTCAAAGGGTCCTACATGTTAGAGCATTTAAGGGTTCTGTTAGGTCTAATTAAATATCAATTACGTTAGTAACAATTCCAAGAAAAAGAGCAGTCAAGACATCTTTTCACACTCACTACAATACAACTTAATTCTGTATTCAGTAAGTCCATTCTATTAATTGGTAAGAAATAATTTTAAAATAAGACCAAATTGAGGTTAACCATTCCGTCAGAGTTAACATAAACACCCAGGAGTTACACTTAATTGTGTGTACATGCAGTACCTCAGGTTTAAGTAACAAGTAAAAGATATGTCAAGAGGAGATGCCATGGAAAACTTCAGAAACCTGTAGAGATATGGGAGTTTTTGCCACTATAATGCCAGTGGGGGAAGAAGTCATGATACTAGAAATACTTAACCTGCAGCTTCTGGAGCACTACAGATCTACTGCAACTATGTTCAACAGCCACATGCAGTTGAGGAACATTTCTTCTTGACTGCTCACAAATTATGTCATTTTGCATGCTGTGCTGCATTAGTCAATGGCAAATAGAAATCACTGTTTACATAAGAGAGAAAATGCAAATTTTCCCCCCTTGAAAATCTCAAGGATATGACAACAGTATCCCACACTGATGGAAAAGTTACTCATCCTTGGTGACCGCAGAGTTGCAGACAAGAGAAAATGCTTATTTTCTTGACATGAGGCCAGCCCTAGGAGTCTGAAAACATAAATTTGTATTCAGCTCCTGCAAGATGAGAAAACTAAGATCAGTTGCAATATAAATATGAATTGGATATAGGAATCAGAGTTATAAAGCTGGGGCAAAAATTAGTCATTGATGTTTTTAAAATTTTTTTGTTAAATAGGACAAATAACATCCGCGTGGTTCCCTTAGCGCTGCCGAGAGGAAAACAGACAGGCAGCAGGACTGCATCTGACTGAGGGGCTGCTTGAACTGGGATGCAGGAGGGCTGGGACAGGGCCCTCCAGTCTGCTGTGGGTTGCAGCTGACTCGCTCCTCTCCCTGTCCCCGATGTGCCGGTGACGGCATGCCAGCCAGCTGCCTTGGAGGCTCGGGCAGCCTTTATGCCTGCACCTGCCAATCATGCAAATTGTGCAAAGGCTGCAGGGGGAAGGAGCCAGCTGCATGGCATGCCAGGACGCAGAGCAAGGGTGCAGCCATCATCTCCCACTTGGGCCGTGAAATGGAGGGTGGCGTAAACATGTCGCTCTCACGGTCCAGTTATCCATTACTTCAAGGACAGGTTCAGCTCTCCCAGTCTGCTTCTCCAACAGGGCCATACTGGGTTTTTGGACCACCCTGACAGAATGTGCCATCTAGCAATTAGATTCATGCGTGGAGGGGCCCGTGGGACATTATAACCATCTGCTGTGCTGAAGTATTGATACGCTGCCCCTCAGTCATCTGTTCCACCCGCACTGTCCCCAGAAGTCACCACGGTTCAGTGAAGTGCTTTGACAGACGAAGCAGGCAGGGAGAAAACTGGCTTTTAGCCTGATCCACTGCAGCACAAGAACCTTGTGCAAGAAAGGGACCATGAAGTAACGAGGAGTGAAGACTGTTCAGCATCCACCCATGCAGCTTTTAGCAGTGTCTCGTCTCCTGTCTGTCCCACAGCCTCGTATTCCCCTAGTGAGGTGTTTTCACCTGAATTTCTGTGGAAGTTCACCCTCACTTGGATTAGTACTACCGAACACTTGGGAATCAGGATGAGGGCCTTTCTCTTTGCTACTTCCAATCACAGAGAGAGGTTACCTACCAGGCTCCTGAACTGGCGATGGAATGGCAGAAAACCAGAGCGTAGTGGTTAAATTGCTCCTCATTGCAGGCAGTGCACAAAGAAGGCAATGCCTTCAAAATATGTGCAGTGTCAAGAAACAACTTGTGACATATTGCCCAAATATTGCTGACTCCCAGCCAATTAATGCTAACATTCAGCTAAAACCATGGGGTGTTAGACATCAGCTTCACATATTTATGGCCATCTAATTGATTTTAAGTACTTGTCTTTGTTAAACATTCAGAGGTGCTTCACCATTCAGTTTAGCTTAGACTTCAGCCATCAGACTGAGCTGGGAAAGGTCTTTTAAACAGCCAGTCAGTCTGTGTCAGATATGAACCAGCCACTTTTGGGCACCACGTTAAATAATTTCTGTTCTACAAGTAACAAAGCAGGTCTGCCTTTAATTACCCGAGAAGGAAGGGGCTGGCAGGGGACTGGCAAGGAAGAAAGAAAGAGAGAAACAAGAGGCAGATGAGAAAACACTGCTGGTGAGGAAATTCTAATAGAAATTGGGTGATTTTGAGTGAAATCTGGCAGTCTCTGGCACATATGAATGCATTCATTGTTGCTAGTTTTGATTAATGACAGTTGTACAATAGTGTGCTGACAGTCACTGCCATACAGACACAATTTTTTTTGATATGAAACACTGCTGAAAATGCAACCCAATCAGATTTGGCCCCTGAACAACATGTGCTATCATCACTGTACTGTGAATTGAGATTGATTGGTAACCAGCTGTCACAAAGTGGGAAAAAGAGCCTTGTCTTTTTCAAGAAAAGAAAAGAAGAAAAATAAAAAACTGAATTGTGTCAAAACCATTACCATCTGCTCAACTAAATAACAAATAAAACAAAACACATTGACTGTTTTTAACTATCACAAATTAACGTACTGAGGTTGAATTAACGTATTGACTTCAGCATCTAAGAATAAACTTGAATTGAACTGGTTCTGTCACAGTTATAATCCCCCCCCATTCAAAAGTGTATCTGTTCATACTCAGCCACCAATCTTCCATCATTATCAAATAAAAAAAGGGAAAAAATTTACTGAACTTAGGGATTTAGCAACATTTTTTTTGCATTTGATATACATTTTCCAGAGTGTTTCACAGAACCTCTAGTTTCCAGTTTTTCAAAAATATGCAAGCAGCTATGCAAAAAAATATATGCACTTCTTTTGTCTTTCACATGCACAGGTAGCAAAAATGTGTCTGCAGTTGGAGTAATTACATTCCTAAATATCCAAGTAGGCCTAACTGTTAATACAAGAACCTACTTGCATTACCAGTGTATTTTAAACTCGATAGAATTCATTACTAAATTCAACAAATCCAACTCAAAAAGTCTTATTTCTTGCTAAAGGGAGTTTGCAAGAGGAAAAAGTCACATCTTAACTGTTGCAAATGATGTCATGAGCCTCAAAAAATTGAAATCTGTTTATACCAGGCATCTATTTTCTTTTAAAACATTACTGTAAATAAATAAAATAAAACAAGACAAAAATAAAAATAATATAATAATATAAAAATAATCGAATCTTTGAATGAATGCATTGCAGGCTTTGATTTTTTTTTTGTTTGTTTGTTGTTTAGAGATGGCACAAAAATGACTTTGCTCTATTTCCTTTTGCCTGTTTGCCAGACTATTTTGCAAAACACGCACAAAGCTTCAAGATTACTCACAACATCGATGATTAGGGAGCCCAAATAGAGAGACCCTACTGGCCAAAACCAGAGTAAACAGGAGGTAGTTAAGGAGGCTTAAGCTTCTGTCTGCACTTCTCTTTTGTGGTGCTGGCACTTCAGCTCCCAGCATAGTGCCACAGCTTTTCACTGGCTCCAGGACTCCGTGCCAGATGGAGGGAGCCAGAGGGAAGCTGCAGCAAGAAAGGAAGCGTGAGCTCGTTACCTGCTTCAGCCTTGTGCGATCCAGAAGCAGACGGGAGAGCCTCCATTGCCACTGGCAGTGCCCTACTCTCAGCTCCCTCACACAAATGGAGTTTTGTTCACTGCCATCCCGTGCACTGACAAGTGGGAGAAGAAAGAAGCCCAAACCTCTGTGAGTGGCAGCTTTCTGAGGGAAAGATCAGGGAGTCTCTGGTTTTCTTTCCCTGGTAAACCTGAATCAGCAACAGAGAGAGGATGAATGTGCACATTTGTGTGCACTGGTCTCAAGTTACTCTGTTGTGCCCCTGAAATCAAGGCTAGTTGCTGCTGGGTGTCTCTAAGACACTGCTTACAGCTATGATAAATTGAGCTACCAGGGAGCCATCCCCAAGGTGCTGACAGGATGGCTACCACTCACATCTACATGTCTGCATTCCCATTTATCTTTTGGCTGTGCCATTCATGCCACAGCAAGGTAGGAGAATATGTGACATTACCTTGAATTTCTTCCTGGGAGAAGGAAAGCAGTCATATAAAAGGGCTCACTGGGCTTATTCCATCAGAATCAGAAAAAGAGTTACATGACACAGACTACTATTCACTATTTTGATATTTCTTAAGGTATGCTGACAGCAGGTTCTGCTTTAGTCCAAAACCTCTTATGGGTTGTGATCAGCATATTATTTGTAAATGTTAGGGTACTCACTGTCACTTCCAATAATACAAAACACAAACCCACGCTGCACTGTCTTTTAAAGCAAGGCATTCAATAAAATGGCCTAAATCACATAAAATATGTGTACAACATGAAAGTCACTGGGCCAGCATTTTGAAACCATACCTGCGTCCAAGAAGATGATGTTTTCCAAATTCTCTGGAAGCATTACACTCTGCTCCTATGTGCAAACAGACAGGTGTGACTGCACATAACTAGTGCCTCACAAAATCAGGAGCCAGGCACTCAAAAGAGAACCAAGAAATTAAAATGAGACTGCTCTTTGATTCTCTTGGAAATAATTTGGAAACAAACAAAAGTTAAGAACAAAACATATGTTTGGGAATCAATGACTCAGTAAACCCTGTCTAAACTTATGCAGGCTCCATCTTTTACCTCTGCATCTCCGCACAGAGAAGTGTACTCATAGGGAATTACCACATGATAATTACCCAAAATGGGATCTGATTTGATTTTAGTTCCAGACAAGGCCCCATATTTCAGAAACTGGAGCGTCGGTGGAAGTATGATCTAAGAGACCACGTAATGACTTGGCATGGAGACCCATCCTCCCATCACCAGAAGTAGTCCTTTCCCTCACAGATGAGACTCATTTCTCAGCCACTTGGGGAGATTTGTATTATTAATGCCTATGTCATAAATTCACCCATCAGAAAAGTACCTTTGATTCTCAGAGTTTTGTCCATTTCCGAGTTTGGAAAATTGAAATGATACTGCAAGGACTGGAACAAAGTAAGAAGATCTGAGCCCAGACCAGCATCTTGCACTCACTAAATTTGGCTTGATGCATTTTTTTACCATGAGCACATGGTAAAACACAAACTCTGTTTATTTCAAACTCCTTATGATTATCTATTATTATTTGCCTTAAGCACGATAAATGATTACTATAAACTTGTCAGAGAACTGAAGTATTTTCTAATCAGTATTTTGAATCAGTAACCAACCTTGAAGTGGTAATTAAAGATGAAGTCATGTTAATGTTTTAATGAAAGTGCCTTCAACGTTGCAGTTGAGCCAGAAGTCGTATTCTTAAAAAGCATATTTTGTTAATGTTAAACAGTTATCAATGTAGGACTTACCAATAGAAACTTAAACTAATTCTCAGGTTAAAACTTTACCACTGAAGTGTTTTCACTGACTGTGTAAGTTTATTTGTTTTTAACTGAGATGACAACTTTACCATCCCATGCAGGGATGGAATGTGTTAATGCAGAAGAAATCCCTGCAGGTCACCCATCTCAGTAGCATCAATGGTCAGAGCTCTTACATCTTACTGCCCCTTGAACATAACTGCCAGCTTCCCTCTCCCTGCTCTCCTGAGGGTTTTATAGAAAAATGGCATTGTTAATTATCTTTACTTTTGCACTCTATATTTTAATAGTCAATAAACTGACTACAGTGAGATTAAACTGTCTGATATCCTTATACTTTTCAAGAAAGAAGGCTACCTAAATATTCTAAAACTTATAAATACAGTGTATAAGCTATTTAAGTTTTCACTCAGTATACTCTGCTTTTCTGATAGTAAAGAAGATTCAAGCACTAGAATGAGTATTTTTAGTGAAATTCTACATTGGATTTTATTGTGTCTTCTTCCTACAAGACTATTTTTTTTTTACGTCTCCCTTCGGTGAGTGGAAAATTCAGAGAAACCCAAGTCTGAGGCTACTGCTACTGGCATTAAATTTTGTTGCTGAACTCTGCCAGTGACTTCATTAATTCCATGAAATTTAACTACTTTAGGATGTTAAATAAGAGAATAAAAAAAAAACACAGAACAAAACCAAAACAAACATTCTCCTGTAACAACACTATTTCAAGTGCACTGTCAGTGATCACTTCATACATCACCAATGGTTCACACAGCATAAAGGGAAAACATGCAGGCAGGAGTGCTAGTTGACACAATTCCTTTATGGTTGCTGTCCATGGAGTTGTAAAGCTATTTTTCCAACCTTGACCCTTATGTAAGCAACTGGAGACTGTTTTCATGAATCTGCAAACAGACTGCCTGAAACAATAGCTCTTCTTCAGCTCTGTGGTGAGAACTGACACTTAACATGAAGCCAATTTAAATGTCAATGTTATTAACCATTTCTCTACTGATCAGTCTAGCAGAGCCACACATCTAACTCACAGTTCTGCTCACAGCATTTAGTATTTCAGAAAAATGCAATGGCAGGTAACTATTGGGTTAAACTTTAGACCTCTGGAGTAACTGTGGGATGATGCAATTATAGGACTTTATTCAATGTCAAGCTTTGGGGGATTTAAAACGTAAAAAATACTCTCATTTACACATTCACTTGGCCATGTATTTCTCATAAAACTGTAAGGAATAGGTTTTCACTTACAGAGCCGGAGGGGATCACTGACAGGCAAAATATCAAAGAGAAAAGGGATACTCACCAAAAGAACAACAAAAGGAGGTGCCCCACAAGCAGTGGTGTACATCATCGTGATGCTATATACACAAAATTACCAAATCCCCGCATCTATTTCACCTCTCACCACCTCCTTATCTCTAAATGATATCTCTGGCTCTACAGAAGTTTCCTGAATGGTTCAACATAACAGCAAAAAGATGCTTACACTGCACTTCGCTGAGATCTGCCTGTGTTCACTCAGGCTCCATGGACTCTACAAGCTGGCAGTGCTCTGTGTGCTGCACTGTACCCATGGTGACATCCTCTGCAAACCGCCCCTACTCCCTCCAGATGTACGTAAGGATACAATCAGCATATTAAATCTCTTTCTTTCACTGTCTCCTTTTGATAAGCTGTTAAGAACATCCAATCTTCTCCCCTATGCTCCTCATAAAGAGACTTAATCCCTTCTTAATGCTTTAGCTTAGAGGAAAAAAAAAAAAACCAAGATGGACATGCATATCATACAGGATCTAACCAGAGGTGATGAACAGTACATGTGATATATGTGAAAAACATCCTTCCCCCCTGACCCTTTATTTAAAAGCATTAATTGTTATTAATTGCAATAGAAATTTGCTGATGTAACCAAAGATTATATCCATTACACTACTAAAACACACTCTTTGCTCTAATTAATTTTCAATACACATTAGACTGCGTTTTGTTACAATCGGCACAGATATTAACTGGAACAAAGCACACAGCACTGTAGTGTTATTAACTCATATTTCATTGAAAGGTCAGTCTCCCCTTTGTTGTATCTAGAGGGGGCTGTAGTTAAATACCTCACTATCCCATCCACAGAATATAAATGGAATTCTGTAGCGCTGTTGTTTATTCTTAAAAATTACTGTGTCTCTTGCTTACAGGGCCTTATGCTGTGACCATGGATGTGGTGGGTTGAGCCCTGGTTAGATGCAAGGTTCCCACCAAAGCTCTCATGAGAGAGCAATAACTCTGCAGACACCCAGAGCAGTGCAGGAGGAGTGGGAGGGGGTGCTCTGAGTGCCTGAGCTGAGATTCCCCTGCAGCCCAGGGTGCAGACTGTGGTGAGGCAGCTGTGCCCCTGCAGCACACGGAGGTCCATGGTGGAGCAGAGATCCACCTGCAGCCCATGGAGGACCCCACAATGGAGCAGGAGGATGCCTGGAAGAGGTTGTGACCCTGTGGGCAAATCCCCACACTGGAGCAGGGGGAGAGTGTGAGGAGTCTTCCCCCTGAGGAAGAAGTGGCAGAGACAACATGTGATGAACTGACTGTAACCCCCATCCCCCACCCCCCTGCACTGCTCTGAGGGGGCAGGCAGAGAAAATCAGGGGTGAAGCTGAGCCCAGGAAGAAGGCAGGGTGAAGGCAGTTTTAAGGTTAGGTTCTATTTCTCATTATCTTATTCTGATTTGGTTGATAATAAAACAAACTAATTTTTGCCCACATCAAGTCTGTTTTGCCCATGACAGTACCTGGTGAGTGATCTCTCCTCATTTGTATCTTGACCTATGAGCCTTTCATTAAACTTTCTTTCCCCTGTGCAGCTGAGGAAGGGAATAATAGAAAGGCTTTGGTGGACAATTGGCATTTAGCCAGGGTCAACCTACCACAGTGGAGAAACACAAATGCAGAACTTCTCTGGCCATCAGGGCCTTTCTGGATCTCCTCTTAAGGAATCCAGCTTTTCGGAGTTCATTAGGATAAGGTTCACTGTCAGTTGCATTTAAATCCATTTCAAAGATTTGCATCTGGAAGACAGTAACATATTTCTAAAATTTCATGTTTTAGTTTTGGGCTCACAAGATGCCATGGAGGAAAGCATGGAAATTATAGGTGTGTACTTTTTCAGTAAGTACTATCAGAAGTGTGACAGTGCATATGCAATCACTTTTCAGGTACAAGGCATCCAGTTTTAAAAATATAGCAAAACAAACGCCTACACAGACTTGTGTTGTTGCAGCTAACATACATCTCAGAATATATAATTTAATTCTACACTTTAAGAATGCTCTTTCCCAAATAATTCTTAATGAATATTGCTAATCTTCAGCAAACAAGAAAGCTTACTGTGCTGTTTGTGGTTTTCACTGCTGTGTGTCACCGCTCTGTTTCATTTTAATAACCTACAATCTCTTAACACTTAGCAATATACCTTGTGTAAACTGCACACTATTGTCGTTCTGAAGCATCACTCTTGGTTTTTCTGCCTACACTCCTACTGTGTGGGTGATTTATAAAACAAATACCTCTTCCTGCTGGTGCAGTTGCCTCTTTTCATCTCTAGTACAATATCCACCTAATCAGACAGTGCCCGTAAGTGCAACTTAAAAGAGCAGGTTGTAATTTCATTAAAGATGTATTTACTGAGCTAAAACAGCTGTTCTGGGGCTGGAATGCAAAAAAAAAAGGCCTATGTGATTGCTGCTCAGCCATTTTTAAGGCAACTGAAAAATACATTTGCTGAGCTAACCTCACTCTCCCAAAGCACTGGCACTGCTGGCTTCTTCTCTATAAAAGGTTTAAATAGTGTGCCATAAATTTTGACTTGTAATTGAAAATCTCTTCACTTCCTTAAAAAAAAAAAGTCCTTATTGCTCGCTATGTAATTACAGACCATGCAGCTGCTCTCTTCGGCTTCACTAGAAAATTTGAAGAAATGAAACACTGTGCAAACCTTATTCAAATTTTATTAAATTGCTAGTCATAGATATGCCACTCTCATACTGGAGGCTCTCAAATAGTATCACTTTGTTCCTGTTACCAGGACTAAAAAGCAGACGAGTAAAAAGTGGATCCAGGCCATATTGTGTTTCCCACCACACAGGAAACCATCAGCTCTTTAGCAGGAAAGTATAATCTCTATTTCTGCCAAGAAGGCATCAAAGGGAAAGATACCTGAGCATGTATCTGCAAAGATATTTCAATGCATAAAGACAATTTTTATTCCATTTTCAATAGGTCCTAATCATTATGCACGGCCACAATTGTCTAAGTCACCTTAGTACAATCGTTGTGCCATTTCCTTGTGCCGCTTATAATGAAAAGAAACTATTCATGAAATAGTGAACCTCATATTTCAGCCAAAGGCATAGGACTGGTGACCCCACAATATCCTGTTCACCTCCAGTAGTTTGACATGAGTCATACTTGATTAACTATTCCCTAGCCTTTGTGTACTGTGGAGGCTATGGTGTGATGCTGAATTTTTAGAGCAATTAAAATAAAATATACACCATGCGCCTCTACCTTTGATTTACAACACATTTCAGTCTTGGGTCACTGATTTGAAATGGGTAAAAAGGCTTTACACACCCCTGACTTCACTTTGCATTTTGTTCCTCCCTGTTGGTGCTGTATCAACATTTAAATCAGCAAGTTATTAACTTCCTGGGATCGGTTTGGGCTCTAACAAGAATTTTCAAGACTGAAGATTACAATTAATTCATTAACACAATGTAACAGAACTAACTATATGTTATTACATATAAGTCACAACACTGTTTCCATCTGGTGTTCATTGTTTTCTTAATTCCTGTCCAGACATATGCAGAAGAGCTCCAGGATACATATCCCAGTCTGAAATCTCAGGTCTACAGGATGTTGGACAAGTAACTTCCTGTGACTGCTGGTGAGACCGATGTTTCCATGGCATTTTGAAAGATGTCACTCAAAGGACCACTTTAAGGTTTTAAATTCAAAACACAGACCACCATAGTTGGTTTAGATCATCAACTCAAAGCAGCTAAAATTTGGAATGAAGTTTTGCACCTCCAGAATAAACTATCTGCTCTGTTTTAAAGCACGGTCATTCATACATTTCTGGTTAATTACACAGACTTTTCAACAAATGCCCAAATTAATTCTTTTAAAAACAGTGATGCTTTCAAACATAATAATTTCTTTAGAGGCTGGGATTTTTTTTTCTCTTTTAATCCAATTTCAACTGGAGATGCTTGTTGTTCATCAGGGACCTTTATAATTAAAACTCTAACATTCTGAAATTATTTTCCAATTATTACTCAACACACAAATCAGTGCAGCAATACTATTTATATTTGTTACTAGAAAATACTGTGATTGCTTTGCTTTCACACATCACTAAACAATCCTCAAAGTAAGTAAGGTGGAAAAGCAGAGAAGGATTTCTGAAAGACTATGGATCCACTATTTCTGATTCTGACATTCACCAGGAGCAAATTACAGGAACAAAATGCAAAAAGTCAGTTTATCCTACTTTGCTGCCACTGAACTAGACACTTTTGGAAGTCGAACTAACAACAGACACATTTAAAAATGTGCAGAAGTTGTTGAAACAGGTACCTTCTATAATTGTCCTCTAATCTAGGGATGACGCCAAAAGGAAATTATTGAAAAAATGAAAACCGGCAGATGTGCAAAGAACGTTGTTAGCTGTAGAAACAGGAAATTGATATGGAAAGTTATAAGACAAATGGCTCGCTCCACAGATCTTCTCAGAAAAAGTGTTTATGCATGTAGGAAGAATAACAAAGGCAATTCCTTGAGGGCTTTATATTTCACTGTAGATGTTAAAATACTTAAAATACAAGGCCTCAGAAGCTGAAAGTTTATTTCTCTTTTACCTCAAAAGAAACCAAAAAACCCATCGCTACCTATTCCTTCAGACTATACTTGAGCAAATTTCTTTGCTAGTATTAAAAAATCAAAAACAAACAAACAAACAAACCATCCCACACCAATAGCTTTTGTTTTAGCTGTTCCAAGTCAATCTTCCTTGATTAAGCATCATGCAGTACGCTTTGGAAATTTCCACTCTATGGACAGAGAAGACTCTGCTCACGTATTCTGCTATAGATATGGAACAGTTTAGAAAAGAAAACATACAAAGCTGATCATCAGTGGTATTTGCTTCTGAAGTGCAGATGACAGATCCTACTGGATGACCACAATCCATGTGGCCCAGGTGGTGGTCACCCGCTACGTGGGCAAGGGGCTGTGTCAGTCCTCTGTGCCCCAAGGTGGTCTCCAGAGCGAGATTCTGCAACCTTGCCCCTTCCTTACCCACCCCTCTGATGTTCTGGGAAAGAGATACAGATGGAGACATACCCTTACTTTGTTTTAAGATGCCAAAACATAATTAATGAAATGTTAAACAGTAGTGTGAAAACACTGCAAAACATTGAGAGTAGTTTTGGAGCCTGAAGTTGATTATTATCAGAATGTACCCCATGAACCTTCTCTCCTTTTAGTTAAAAGCCCAGTGAAAACTCTTCCTATGCTTCCTGATAAATTTTTTCTTCCTTAGAAATACATCATGAATGAACAGGAAAAACCACCTCAAAGCACACAGTACTATGTTTTTCACAGTAAGATAAAAACCAAAAAGAAGTAACATAGCCATTAAAAAAGAAACTATTAAAAGGGCAACCTGACCAAAGACACTGTTGGTTCTTCATCTGTTACTTCTGCTTCTGAGACCAAGAAGTAGACACGATTTAAAACAACAGAAGTAGCACAACAGCAAGAATAAATCACATAAGCACAATGTATGTACTGTGGACTACTCTACAATGCATGGTTAAATAGCAAGCAAACAGAAAAATCCATCCTGACACCCAAAAGTCTTCTCTGCAAAATAATATTTTGTGTATTACATGCATACACATCTGCCAGTATAATGAGTAAAACAGCTAAGTCACTATTTAATTTGTTTGAAGTTGTAAGAAAATTAATTTTTTAAAGTATTTATATATATACACACATACATATCTTACTTATGTAGAAATGTTTTGTCTAGATTATGTATTCCATTACTATATTCCACTAATGGAAAAGATCAACTATGGTGTGGGGAAAAAAAGCTGGCACTATTCATATCTGCTGTTGAAATTAAAAGTCACAAGGCCAAGAAAGATTTGTTGGGTTATGGAGACCAGGGTTCTAATTCCTGTTCCCAGACCTGTTTCTGCATTAATAATTTTTAATGTAACAGTGATTCAACATCAAAACAAGGAAGAGTCCCAGAAAATGAGGACCAAATGCTGTTCTGTTAGCTGAAAGGAGCCAAGCTAATTTAATACTCTGTTGCAGGAGAGTCTTCCTTCCCCTGCTCACTCTGGAATTTTCTCCATGTTTGTTCCGGAATACACGAATCTTTCTTGAACACAAGGGGCCTGTTCCAGATTTCAGCTTTGCTGTATGCTTGTGCTAGTTCTGGCTTTTTGTTTCCTCCAGAGGAAGGTTTCTCTCCAAGACTTAATAGATGTGAACCAAGGAGCCAGCACAGCCCACCACGGTGCTGTGCTTCTAATCCCTTCTGCTAGTGCAACACAGCAACTCTCCTGCCAAGTTCTCTCCCTCTTGGTATCAGCACATTATTCTGAAAACTACTCTCACTAATACATTCCTAAGACATCTTTACTGTCTCCAGTAAATTCAGTGAATACCCATGTGCTCACAACACCTACAAATCATTTTTCTTCCTTCCACAGGAATCCATTACCTGGACAACTCACCCAGACTGGGTGTCCCTGCTCAGCTGGCTCTGGAACAATTTTTGTAGTGCCAAAGACCAGCCATAAGGGCAATAAACCTCAGATATAATGTCAAACAACAAACTCTAAGTAGTAGGGATGGATTCCAGCATTATTCAACAACTGAAATTTGAAAGTGTAGGGAATGTGAATGTTGCTCTCACCTTCCTCTCGGTAAATCTGCATCATCTTTCTTCCACCGGACTGTGGGCGTGGGGTCCCCCTGCACCTGGCACCGGAAATCCACGGCCTCCTCCTCCAGCACCACTTGGTTAATCGGTCGCCTGAGAAACGTGGGCCGCTCTTGAAAGAGACATTAAAATTCCTTAGTGAGTCAGAGGGTTGAAATGAACATTTTTTGACTTTTCAGCATCATTTTGTTTACCCATCCACCACACAGAAAGGAGGCTGAGCTCCACAAATTCAGACAAGTGGAACTGATGATGTGCATAAAGAGCCAGGAAGAGGGCTGCCAGGCTGGAGAGGCAGGGGCTGTCGCATCTGGCCCTCAAGGAAGAGTGGAGTGCCACCAGAAGGCAGCCTGTGCCAGGACTCACTGCCCACCTGCCCTGCTGGACAGCAGACAGGCCTCTGAGCCCGTTCCCTTCCCTGGGAATGCTGTGGCTCTGCACTGCTGCACCCACAAAGCCTGATCTGAGAGCTCCTGTCTGCTCTAGCAATGTATGAGCTGCCAGTGGAGCCAGCCTGGCTTTGGCAACGTTCAATATCTCGATGCTGCAGAGGAAAATTTGAACTCGGTGTTACGAATCTCAGGCAATCGAGGAGTGTCGGGCAGAGGACAGAGCTTCCCTTCGCCGACTTCACCATGGAAAACCAAATTAAGGTCTGAACAATAACTTCTGTTTACCCTTGTTATTTTAGCCTGCACGGCTACAAATATTATTAATCACCCTAATGTTGTACAGGCCTGCTTAAAATCCAGATGCAGAGCCACAATCTGATCTCAGTTGCACTGGTACAGTACCCTGTACACAGACACTGGTCCAAACTCCAAGTACCGGTAATTTCATTTGAAAGGATGTCACCGGGGTTAGTGTCCAAGCTGCCTTTGGGTTGCATGAATTTTGCTCTGTACTCTCAGCCATACCACGCTCTTATTGCCGTAAATTATTTATGCTAGCCAAACCATTATAAGGCTGGGTTTATATGAAGCAGTATTTCCACTCAAGACAGGGATTTATAACAAAGACATTTAAAACTGGTTACACACTATTTGTTTCACATTTCATTCTCAGCAAGTTGAAGGGTATGATGTCACTTAAAAAATATTACTCAAAATTCACACAGATGCAAGCAATACCAGATTCTGACTCAGGCACTTTGTCTTGATAAGTACAGAGCTGAGTTTATAGGTTGGTTATCCATGTTCATTATAAGCAAATAATAATAAAAATAAAAACCATTAAAGAGCGTTAATAAGGTTGCAAAATCAAGCAGGCAGCACCTCTCTGCCAGAACTAAGGCTGCCTGCCTGCCTTTTAATCACTTCCTTTCTGTTTATGCCTTATGGGACTGGTTGCAATTATATGATAACACACCATTTTTTTCCCCAAACATCTCCAGACTGTTGGTGTTCATTTAATGAGCAGGTGTTTAATATTTTGCTTTAGTTATACTGTTTAGTGGGTGGCCTCCTGTCATACTACTCAAACTTCACTTCAAAGGCAGAATTATTAATTTCCTCATGACCTCTATTACATATATCTTAATGCTTCATGAGCAACTCACTTATTTTCATAACTCCTCTCCAAGGTGCGATGGAGATGTTAGAAAGCAAGATAAAAACTATCTGCTAAATTTTTATGCCCAACCTGAGCCACGAAACTGGCAATTTTTGAGGGGCAGGGAGAATTAAGCATTAATTAAGCTTCCATCGAATTCAGTTGCAGACAAAAAAAAATGCTCATCACTTTTATAAATCAGAATATCAAGTCAGAAAATTAAGGATCACAAAACCACCTGTTAGTAATTATGCAAATGAGTGACAGCATCAGAGAGGAATTCCATGATAGTAGCAGGGAGACCTATTGGCAAGGGAAAACGTATTTTGTCAGCAGAAGAATAGACATGCTCAAGAATCTGTAGCACTTTTCCAGATGATAGAGATAAGAATATGTCTAACAGGCAGAGATTCTTCTCTCCAATCCATTGCTTTTGTCCTATTCCTATTCCTGCCCAGGACCTGCAGGTTTCAGCAACGTTCAGGCAAGTAAATTCAGTTCTAGTCTCTTTCCACACATTGAAATCTTTACTATTCCACATTTCAAGTCTGTGTACAAGCCATGTCCAGCTGCTGACTGCTTCCTTAGTCAATTTGTCTCATCTTAGCCCAGAAATATTGTATGGGACCTGCAGTTCTCAGGACAGAAAGCTTCCTCCATTCCTCTCCTTCAAATCTTTGCCCATTTCTCTTCAATTATTCCTTTTACTCAAAACTGCAAGAACTTCAACATTTTTAAAGGAGAGTGAATTATTCTGGCAATTTAAAAATAAATAAATTAAAATCCAATCAGGCACAGAAAATTTTGAATAAAGCCTTTTTTAGTTTGACAAACTTATTAAAACTGAGCAAGGTAAAAACACCTATTATTTCTTGATGTTAGTGCTAAGCAATGCACTTGGCCCACGTGTAACTATGTGAATCTAGATGGGAATTTCTGTATGAAACTTCCTGCAGATTATCAACAGTATCTTATTCACAAATGCTCTCCTAAGAAGAGCTCAGACCAACCCCTGCTCTGAGCTCATACATAATACATCCTTCATTTTGGTATTCGTTTTTCAAAAATGACCCTAAACTAAGAAATTCAGATTTAAGATTGACATTTCAAGTGGCAGCCCTTGGTTCATCCACTCTGAATTTAAACAACTCTGTCTGTACCTGCCCAATGGCCTGGTCTGCAGACAAAAATTATTTTAGACCACGTGTATAAGAGCTGCATGTAAACAGCTAAGAAATTAGTGTGTGCATATTGATGAAATTGCTACTTGTGGCTGTAAATTCTTCTACACAGGAGATGAAGAAAGAAATCCCTGTCACATGTTGAGAAGAACCCAGAAAGTAAATAGCCCAAAGGTCATTAGGTAAATCACTGGGTTCCACATCAAGTAAATTTAGGAGCATACACACACATTTGTTTCAGATCAGCTTCTTAAGACTGTGTATTTTCAAAAGCATTTAAAAAGTTTCTAGAAAATAAATTGCTATGAAAGGACAGATCCCACTTAGTAAGGAAATGCAAATGCCACTAACTGCCTGGTTCCATTTTTGATCATCTCTGCATTTTGCTCAGCGTGAATCAGGAAAGAACAAGTTACCTCTCATGTTGTTTCCTGTATTTGTATCACTCAGAAAACCCCTTGAATGTGTCCAATAGCTAATTATACAGCTATAAAGTGATCAGAGTGAATGCCATTGCCAATGCAATTAACATTCTTTATATGAGATTAACTGGATTTGAGTCACCTGCATAACTTGCTTACAATGTTAATCTCTCAAGAGACAGAGCGCTGCCTGCCCAAGCATGCTAAATAAAGAAGGTTTCTTCACACAGCCAGGTCAAATTTAGTTTAAGAGCTAATCTTGACAAAAAAAAAATCTTTTTTTTTATTTTTATTTTTTTCTTCTGAAATGGTTTGCCCATAAATAAAGCCTGGTAGTATAATTAAACATTGTTATTCTGTCAACAGCATCCAGAACACAATATATTTGAGAAACAACAAGAAAGGGTGATAAATTAAAACCACAGACATATATAAAAATTTTAATACAGCTATTTTATAAGCTTTCACTGAGTAAATAAAGTACCTACTTCCCAGACTTTCTCTGATGAATATTAAAAATCTTTGAGGAGAACGATAAAATAGGTCGTGGTTATATGTCATGTCAACCAGTCATGCCATTACTAGGGTGACCTTTATAACTTCAGAATAAACTTTGCTTGCAGTTATAAAAGGGGGTTGTTAATGCAATCTGGACACACATCTAACAATCTGTTGCAGAGCTCGAGATATGCACTGCAAGGAAACCTACAGATCCTAACCAGAGACAGGAAAATGCTCTCCTTGCTTTGGGTGCTGACACAAGTTAACCTCAGAACTCAATTTTTCCCATATTTAACAATTGGTCTGAGTATCAACAGTCTATTAGAGAGACTCAGATGACCTTCAGATGTATTACTGCCCTTTGTCTCTTCCTCAAAAAGTTAGATAGCCATACATGGGGCCTCAATCTAATTAAAATGATCCTAACTACCTTAATATGTTTTCTCTGCTGAGGCAACTGCTAGAGTGAAGGATCTGATGGTCCCTATAATGTAGAGCCTCAATCTGATTTGGAATTATTTTCTCTCTCTTTGCTGGAGAGAAGACACAATTTTTTTAAAATGCCTTTTTTTTTTTTTTGGTCTAGAAAGAGTATTAAAACAAAAATTAAAAGGCTTTGGGGAGGGAATTAATAGTAAATGTTAAAAAATAAAAGCTTTTCTCCCTTTAGCATTCTGATGCAAAAAGAAAAAAAAAAAGGAAACATTAGATGGTTGGAAGTAAGTCTCACTTCAGGATGCTGTCAGTAGCACAGATATGTTATTAAATACAACGTGATCTGGATGAAGGAAAGCTCTCTGCCAAAAAAGAAGATGTGGAATAAGACAGGATATTACAATCTCACTAAATTTACCGATGCTGGCCAAATAAATGAAAATACAATTTCAAAAGCAGATGGCTTTATATTTAAAGACATTCTTCTACTATTTAGGTGCTTCTCTATTTTTCATTTGAGAAATAAGCACTTGTGTAGACATTACAAACTTCTGCTCTCTAAGCAGCTCATCTCTAAGGTGAGATGAGCTTGCCCAGTAAAGGCACGGGGCACTGACAAGAGGCACATGCAAATGCAGTAGAATTATTTTTATCCATTGCTAGTGGTTTTCTCCTTTTATATGTGCCTACAACCACCTTCATTTCAGTTTTTACTGACCATTACATACAGACCTTGGAGAGCAAATCAGACCCTTTTTCACAGCACTGTTGCTACCCCTTTACAACTTCTCTGTATCTGGGAATAACAAATATCGTAAAGCCAAACTGGCTTTTTGCAAATTGCCACAAGTAGAATGCGAGTGGAAAATACAAGTATTTGAAGAAAACCTGGAGGATCTTTCACCTGAAGGACAAAACACATGCTGCTGATTTCTCTGTCTCGACCTGTGTATGTATACCTGGTTTTGGTGGATTTTTCCATGAGACTGGGAAAGCTTCTGGGACTAATTTCCAGGATACAATGGGACAAGACTGTCTGCTAAAGCCTTCCACATAGCCTGAGCTCAAGAAAGCAAAATGGGGCACAATATCTTCATTAAAGGATTTTTGGATTTTTTTTTTTCCTCTAATGCCATGTCATCACAGAATACTCTTCCTGAAAGTACAGTTTCTCTTTCAGCCTGACAATATCTACAGAACATCAAACACAAATACTTCTTCAAGCATCAGACAAAAGTACCTCTTCATCCCACAGGACCTTATTAGCAGAAAAAAGGGTCAGGTACCAAAGTTTAAATCAAAGATTAATCCAAAACAATCTTTATCATGTCCAAATTGACATATCTTTTAAAGACATTTTTGTACTCTTCTTAGTTATGCTTTATATTCTTTTGAGGCTCTTCTAAATATATCTTTTTCCACTGCTTGATGCCAGCCTCTTGAAGTTGATATACTAAGGCTTTCATTGATTTCACTGAGCTTTAGAATCAATATACAAGATATACCTTTGTACATGCACTTCAAACATATCATTTTAAGTCCAAAGGAAAAAAAAAAAAAAAAAAAGAGTTTGAAACAGTTAAAACAACTTGAAAACTTATCTCAGAACAGGGCAATAGTATGACAAAATAATAAAGGTTATCTTAAAGAGTAATTCCTACTTTATTTAATTTCTGGCTCCATATTATGTATTTACGAACAAAGCTTTCTTACAAATTGGAATTAAACTGTTTCTGTTTTGCATCTTGCTTTAATTCCGTTCAGCCAAAGGCTATGAGCCCAAACACAAGCAAAGCAACCTAATTTGTATCACTTACACTCCTGAAATTGGCCTTCAGAATGGTGTGTTCATGATAATAAAGTCCCACGCTGCCTCTTTTTGTGAGCATTAGGATTGATGTCATTAACTCCCTGTAAAGGACAACCCCGTCACAGCCCCTGTCTTCTTGCCTTCCTCCAAGGTTGCAACTTGGAGCCTCATAAAGGCAAAATCTAGCAATAGTGCTTGAAAGAAAAGACTAACAAAATGTAGTGCATCCTTGTGACTATTCAAAACACAGGAACAATTTTGGGTAGCACTGCCTCTATGCCCAGTTTTCTTTATGGTATTTGGCTATGAAAGTTTGACAATTTTCTGCTGGTAGAAGAATTCTGACTTGGGAGCAAAAGAAATGCAATCTGCATCAACACTACCAGCATACAGTTCGTAGTGCCTAAATGTTGAAAACAAGGTTTCAAGCAGACAAGCTTGGGAAAAAAAAAAACCATCAGTTGTTTTGTGAAAGTTCTACATGTATTATTCACAGCTATCTCTCAGCAAAGGTTATTGAATGGGTACCCAGCCAAGTGGATATATTCTGCCCATGGGAAACTTTTTATTTTCTCCCCCTATTTCTTTCCAAAGTTCTTATTTATTGTCTCTAAAATCAGGAAAGGTGTAATATTTTAGGCTAGGCTTCCATGCTGTTCCCCTCAGGCCACCAGTTCCCACCACACTGACTCACTTTTTCCAGAGGCAATGCCTCCAGCTAAATTTTCTGTACAGGGAGCCAGAGAGCTGTCACAAGTCACACACAGAAGTGAACTTCAGGTATTACAGAAAAACTTGCAAAGCCAAAAGTAACAAATGGCTGGTTCCCAGAGAGGTTTGAGAACTATTATGAAACAGTTCCTTTTCCAACACAGTGTAGTTTACTAAGGCCACCTTCAGTCTATGAAAAGGGTTTGAAAGGTTGCTATTCGGGAAAGGAGAAGTGAATAATCAGCTAATTAATATGCATTCCTCTCCAGAATCATCACCAACTCTAGGCTTGCCAGTCATCTAATTAAATTCTCAAAGTCTCTTATCTAAGATCTCCTTATTTTTATAGTAAAGTCCATTTTCAAATAAGTGCAAAGGAGTTAAAAGTTGGACACATGAATTGCATATAACTATTACGCTATTTTCAGCATATTTTTCCTCAAAATTTGCCCTGTTCCAATGCTCCTCAAACCTCTGAGTCATATTAGAAGGTGGCTGTGGACTTAACATATGATCCTTGGTCTTGCCTGTGCTCACTGAAGCCAATTTGAACGTGCAAAGCCAACCTGACTTTTCCCAGTCTCTGGATTTATTGCATTTATTTTATATGCTTAGACTGATTGCCCTGTCCAGTAGACACAGTGCTTCCTGGAAATACCATGGATAATGCTCTCCAGTGCACTGCTCACACAGGAGCTGCTGCCTGCAGCCCAGGAATGGAACACAACTGCTGTGCTGGTGGACAGCAAAGCCAAGCCAGCTCCTTTTGCGTGGAGTGGACCAGGACTAACCTGGACACGACTGTACAGGGAGCCCAACACACCAAAACGGAGCTTCAGGGCCAGGAAACAGGCACAGGACACTCAAAGCATTCTGTCAAACAGCAAAACCTGAGCACCTGCTTCCTGTGTGTTATTCTTGTAGAGTAAAAAGGAAGGCAGGAAGGGTATCCCCTTCTATCCCCAGATAGAAGGGAAATTTTAAATAGGAAGATACTGACATAGAGTATTTTAATACAATTTTCTTTTGGTAGTCTAACACACTTAAGTTAGCATTAAAATGCCTAATCTCATTTATTGCTGATGTTTTTCAGTATTCACCAAATAATTTCAGACTGTATTTTTGCAAGTTGATTGCTATGACTATATCCTGTAAAAAATTCAGAATATTGCAATTGGCTATGCATTCTTTTATATACCAAGATAAACCTCATATTTTTCATAGCCTGGCAGGATATGAAATTACATGAACATTTCAGTTTTCATTCCTACAGTTCAATGCTTTTTAACAAATTATTTTCTTAAGGATTTCTTAGGGCTTTGTAGTTTAGGACTGCAATCTGCTTGCTATCCACAGGGAGTATTACCAGAGATTAGCAGTACTTAAACTGATGAAGGAGATATGTCATGTCTCTTTCACATCTGTTTAAAAGCACAACTTCAACAGATTGGCTGCAAAGGACATAATAATTTGACATAGATCCTTTCTCTGCTTTTTTTTTTTTTGAATGTATAATAGTTTGTCTTTAAAAGTTCCATGTTTCCATGAATCCACAACAAACTAAGTGAAATGGAAGCCTTTACAGTCTTGTAATGCTGGAGGGCAGAAAATATTCAGTCACTTGTCCAGCAAAATTTGCTCAGATGTTGTCTAGCAGAAACTTTTCTTTGCCTTTTCTGAATCCCATAGTGTGTTTGGTTTTTTTTTTAAAGTGGACAAACAAATGTTGAATTGCACATACATGCAAACACAGAGATGGCAATATGACTGGGTTTCCCAGTGCACCATATTAGGCAGAAGGTGGGAAAAAATAGGAGCATCTGCCTCAGAGAGGACCTTAGGAGTTCTGTTAAAAGTCTTACTGGAATTACAAACAATCTTGTTTGGAATTCAATATTGTATATTAAGGATATCAAAGAGCTGTAGCAGGAAGGAACATTAACACTGTTTCTCTCTTGTTGGCACGTCCCTGAGGGTTTTTTCCTTACTGATTTGCCTTTGTTTGCTCAGAACCTCTTGACTAATTCCTACAAAACCATGATTGCAGGATGTACCACAGCAGGATTTTGTGGCTTTGCTTCTTGTCAAGTTGTTAGCAGGATGGATCCAACTCTAGGTTCAGTTATTACTCTATTCTTGCTCTAGACCCTGACCATGGAGGGAATGTTCCTAACATTCTTGCCTTGCCTATCAGGTCTAGAAGCTCTTTCACACAGGAAACCTATTCATTTTTGATTCATTCAGCAGCACCAAAAGCCTAAATGGCTTACAGGATGAAAAGCTGTTTCATGCCCTCTAAAAAACAAATAAAAATAGCATCTTTCTATATTTAACAATTTGATTTTGTAATTTTCTTCAAAGACTTTTTACCGATCAACTAAGCTCTTCTGTGCTTTCCTACAAAGGTTTGATTTCAAAACCCCAAAGGAATATGGAATTATTTAAATAGGCAATGTCAGTCCAAATCTCTGGCAAACAGGCATTGTCAACTCTATTAGAAGTAGCTTAATTACTTTTGGCAATTTTGTGAGGAAGGGCATTGTGGCCTGCATTACCATCTCTGGTGTATGCACATCACCGTGGACCTGCAAGTAGATTGAAACCATGTGCTTAGATGGAAAAATCTTGAGCCATCACAGCTCCACCGTTATAAACGGCAGGTTTCAAAACCTGGCCTTCTCCGGAAACTGCGAAATGCATCTGAAGAAGCACTACTGTGTTTTGGTAATTTCTTTTTTAGTCTCATATTTTGATGAGCCACCCAGGTCAATGCAGTCTGTGGCATTTGTGGTGAGGAGGAAATAAAAGCAAGAGCCACTTTACCAAAGACGGTCAGCTCCGCGGGATCGCTGTCTCGCTCCCCCACCATGTTCGTCCCGACGCAGGTGTACATGCCAGCGTCGCTTTTCCTTGTATTGGAGATCATCAGCTTCCCACCACGGATCTGTCCCAAAACAAGGAATGTGTTTTTAACTTCAGATAAACAAAGCGTATCAGAAAAAAAAAAAAAAAAGAGCTGCCTTCTCAGGCAACAAGTTCCGCAATCAAGGCATTTTAAAGTTTTGCTTCTAAATATATGTATAGCTTAAGAATTATAAATTTATGTATTTAAATATATTTAAGCTGTTCTAGAGAACATTTTTATCATAGTGACTAATTTCAGCTTGCAACTAATTTCAATTGCACTTAATTTTTTTTCCTTTCATTTTCATTAGATTCTTTACATTTCAAAGTTTATATTTCTTGTTGCCTCTTGGCAGCACAAAGAGCTTCTATTTCTTGCATGATGATATGTAAAGCACTCTTGACATCTCTCAGAAGAAAAAGGCAATTGGACTTAGTTTTACTTTGTTCATTTTACCGGTTTTTTAACAGTTTCCTTGATCACTGATTAAGACAGATTTTTTCTTTGTTGAGGCAAACAAACTTAATCTGGCCCAAACTGAGAATTCACCTGAATCCCGTAAGACTTAATATTTTCTTGGCTACAAAGGGTGCTTGTAGAGGGAAAGAGTGGGATAGTTGAAAGAAATAAAGTAAAAATTTGCAGCTTGTGAAGGCACAGACAGTGTCAAAGGTTAGACAATGGGGTGCTTAAGAATAATCTAGGAATATAGCCAAAGAAACTTGAGGGTCAGGGAATGATAGCCCTGCTACTCTTCCTTCTCTACTCTTGTGCAGACCCTAGCAGAGAGACCCTGGTCCATAAATAGCAACAATTTAGATTGTTTGGCCTGAAATCATTCCTTAGGCATCCAAAGCCATGAACAATCTTCCTGATAGTACTTCCATGTTGAATAAGATCAGCACTGACTCATTACATACAACATAAAACTTCATTGAAGGAATATTAACGGTGAAAAGCTAAGCATTTAAAAATTAGGAATGAGATGTCCTCACACCCTTAATTTATCCCAGTTCCTCGCACAGACCATGGTTTATTTATAATCACTTGATAAGTTAGGTATTTTTGCTGGATCCTTTTTCACTCAGTATGAAAAATGAATGGTCACAGAATTCAGCTGATGTTACTCAGTTAGTCAATATGTATTCCTATTCAGGAATCATAATTCTTCAGGGTATGACTTCAGCCTTCGATTAGAATTCACATCCAAATTACTACACCAAATACAACATTAAAAATATCATCCTAAGCTGTTGGTTGTTTTTTTTTTTTCCCATGGAGTATCTGTACCTCAGAGACATGACTGAATTTACCTATAAAACACCTTTCTGATATAAAGTCTGATTTCGTCGTTCAGTGAACTGAGATGTAGAAAATATAAGGCCAAATGGCTCAGAGACATCCACTGAGTCCCCCATCAAACCGAGCACCTTACATGACCAAACCTACAGCTGAATGGATCTCCATTACACTGGACATACAAACCAGCCCTCAGAGAAGTTCAGGGCAGAGAGCCAAACCCGAAGCAATTAACAACCTTCTGCCCTCATTTGGGAAAGCTTGGAGAGGCAACCTGCTGAAAGCCTCTGTGGGAAAGGCTACAAAACCAAAAAGTTCTGCTGCACTCGGCCCTGTGTCTGCAGACAAACAGCCAGCGAGTTGTACTCACACTGATCCGCTCCTCCCGGTCATCGATACGGACTTTATCTTTCTTCCAGTAGATGGTAGGCTCGGGGTGTCCTCGAGGTGGCTGGCACTCCAGTATGGCAGGCTCTCCAGCTGCCACCACAACATCTGTAGGGTTTTGGCGGAAGTCATCCCGTAGCACTAATGCAACAAATGAGGGAGAGAAGGAAAAAAATTAATAGAAGTGATGACACTGTAAGTGTGTGTGGGGGGGGAAATACACGTAGAAACATACAATAAACAAACAAGTCTCAACCATTATTAGGTGATGAGTGTGCATCTTACATTGACTATAAAAGGTCTCACTAAAGAAGGTGGTGGGATAGGTCCTTTTGTCCAGTAGAGGCAGATTTCAACACACATGGCTTTTTTTCCCCTTGCTTTTTTCTCCAGATAAGAATACTGCTCTGAATTTAAATTGGAAAGACCTGTAGCACCCATTACTCTTTTCAAGCTTGACAGGGTCACTTTCCATCGTTGCAGAAGAAGCATTGCAGGTTGGATGTTGAGCTGTTTTCAAAACAGAAAACAATGTGCTGAATATCTGCCTTGCCTGGATCTCCACCTTCAGTGTAAGCTAGTCAAAAAAAGGACAAAACTGACACTGAATTGCAGAGTTACACCTTGATTCAGGGTGTTGTTGTTGTTATTCCTATTGTTATTGTTATCACCAAATACATGCTGAAGTGATCACCAGTTCTGAAAGGCATCAGAGAAATCAAGCTGTTAGTACTGTGCTTCCAGCACATTTATTTCTTCCTTCTATATATTTAGTTCTAATATTTCTGAAACTTCAACCAGTGCTGTCCCAAGACATAGAAAACAAACAGCATTTAAATCACCAAGCTGTTTGGGAACTAAATTAGGCATCACAGGCCAACTTGTTATGTAAATCAAGCTTCTATAAGGAATTAGGTCCAGCTAGCTGGCTTCAGCGTGTTAAAATGATATCCACTTCGTTATTCTTCCATGTGTGTCCTAGTCTCTAGGTTAATTGACATTCTTATAAACATAAAACTGAAAATAGCTCTAGATGAGCTACTGAAATAGAATTTAGGGCATTGCCCCTCCTTGAATTTCAGCTTCGTATGGCTTTCATTAGAGCTTTAAAACAGTTCTCGCCCTTAATGGAACCAGGGCCCTCTGAGAAATTAGAAAACACTGTATCCTAGTGAAGGGGCAAGTCAGGAAGAGTTCAGCAGAAATTGCTCAGTCTCATTTCATAAGCAGAGATAATTTACTGCTTTCAATGTTAATAAAATGTGCCCCATTTTAACATTTGGAACCGAATATTTTTCTGTTCTGTAATAAGCCAGAGGAAAAATATGATTAATACATACAAGAATTGGTTTCTGAACAGGCTGAGGGGAGTGGGCTGTATATATATGTGGCATTCAGAACGACATAAAAGGTAAGTTTTATAGTTCCCCATTTTGGGATACACAGGTAGATCCCAGAGGAAGGAGGGAATTAATTGGAAGTTAATTCCTTTTCTAACACACACACACAAAAAGTGTGACTATCTAGGTTTCGCTCTCGAAGTATAAAACAAAAGTGACAGGATGGAGTTGGCAACAAATGCAAGGACTGGCAAGGACCTGAAGTCTTCTTAGGTGACATACCCAATTGATACTTTTTTTTTTTTCCAGCAGAAAACAAAAAATAACCTCAAAATATTTCTGATTCTTACAAATCATTTGTACATTTCTTATTTGCAATAATCAAATTGACAGAAATGGAATTTATAGAACTTCAAATGGAAGAAATAACTTATGCAATGCACTGCACAGAAACATAATGATGAAGATCATGGGCTGCTGATTATTTGGCAGTACAACATTTTGCAAAGCCAAGAAAGCCAATGCCGTGGCAATTTCAGGGCAAGAACCCCCTAAAAAGTCTTACAAAATCATGTTTTTTAGGAAGCATTTTCATGTATCTCAGTGTTTCCTATGATACATAAGAAGAAAAAATATTTCTAGACAACACTATACCCACTTTCATATAACTGGCAAATGGATAAAAATCAAGTTCCTCCGTTACACACAAAATCGTTATTTTTATTGGCTTGATTCTATTCACAATTGCAGAACTTCAGTGCAAATCTGTTAGTGGAAAATCCCCAGAAAATCAGCAGATCCCACCGCATAATTGCTTTGTATTCCTGGCTCCTAACTCCTGGCAGCAATATTAAGGGCAGCATTTTCCTTGAACATTTCACTCCGCTATATGAACCTGACAAATACAGTTTCTTGGAGTGATACACTGCAAATTACATTAACTTTCTCTGAATCATCCCTGCAACTGTGTAAGGTTCCAATCAGCCTCCGAATATGAGGCTAAGAGGTGATTTGATTTTATCACATTCCTTTATCCAAAGTCTTTCAGCAAACTGGCTTGAATGGAAGACAAAATTGATGCTACAGGCCTTGCTTAATCTTGCTCTGCACCTCAGCACATGTGCGAGTGTTGAATGGATATATCTTGTCATTTCCATCTAAAGCATTCTGTGTTTTGGAGAAAAACAAAAAATGGTTGGAGAAAAAAGAAATAGGGAAAAAAATAAAGCTGTGACAGAAAGATAAAGACAAGAGAAAACTGTGTGGAATATAAATTCAAGCAAGAAAGCAACTCGAAGAGGAAGAGAGGGAACACTAAGTTTAGAGACCGTGAATTGAAAAAAACAGGTAAAGAAAGGGAAAGAAAAAATAAAAGCAGAGAGAAAAACAAGGTAAAGAGCAGAGGGCACAGGCTGCCATTCCTGTGATTCAGTGCTTTTAAAGCAATCTAACAATAGAAAAGCACAGACATTAATCTGATCAGCCCAGCCAATCCAGACCATGCAAACATCACCCCGAGAGAGGGGGAGCAAGGAAAGGGGGGCTGAGTGTGAGCTGGTGAGCTTGGCTGTCCCCCTCCAGTGGCACAGGAAGCCACAGAAGAAAGGAGCATCGACTGGAAGTTGAATTCACACATATTAGCACAGTAAATGGAAAAGTTGCAGCATAGCTTAGTGCATTCACCATATCTAATGGTACAATCATCTGTGAAAACAGAAAAGTGATTGAGAGCTGCAGAATATTCCTCAGCCAATTATCCACAATTGCTGGGTACTTCCAGATAACTACTGGTGTGCCTGAGCAGATCACCCTTTCCACACACCGACAAAGAAGCTTTGGTTCACTTGAGGAGCCAGCCCTCCTCAGGGCCCTTTTGGCAGGGCACAAATACTAATGTTTTAAAAATTCAACACAGGTGGGAAAAATGTTGCCACCAGCCTTATCCTGTGTTCTTATTTTACTTTATTCCGATCTTATCATTACATAGCTCCCTTTGTGCTTGCGTGGGTGTTTCCCTACATTTTGGGTGTTTCCCTGCATTCTTTACTGTGAGGGTGTTGAGGCACTGGAGCAGTTCCCCAGAGAGGTTGTGGATGCCCAGTGTCTGGAGGTGTTCAAAGCCAGGCTGGATGGAGCTCTGAGTAATGAGTGGAAGGTGTCCCTGTTCACAGGAGGGGCATTGAGACAAGATGATCTTTCAGGTCACCTCCAACCCAAACCTTTCTGTTATTCTATGATTTACCAAGGGGTGGCAAAGAGAAGGATGTCTGGCACCCCACCCTACCAACTCTGGCACCACAGCACAGCCGGTTCCCTTTGAAGGGCGGGACCCCAGGGGATACCACAACTGAGACAGCGACACAGAGGGGAAATGCTCCTCTCCTCCAGCCCAGGGGCAGCTCAAACACCCTCACATCTAAAAAGGCAAAGCCTTGGAAGGGCAAAAGCTTCTGGATGGGTAAGCCTTGCTGTGTGGAAAGGCACCAAGAGACGGGAGCGCTGGGAAGGACAGCTGACACGTACACACAGCCCACAGTGGTGCTGCGGACAAGGGTTAATTAAAGTTTGATCGGTCTCTTTGTAGCTTGGAAAGCTGATGCTGCTCAAACGAGATAGATGTCTGTGAGCAGTCACGTTGGTCTTCACGGCACGCAAAGCCCTGCACGGCCATTTCCAGGTACCCAGGAGCGTAACCGGGGAAAGGGAGAACATCCAGCAACGGCAGCGCCGAGATAAACACGCACAGGGCACGCACCTGCCGGGGCCAGGGAGGGAGGGGGAAAGGACTAAAAAGGAGCCCCTGCTACCAAGGCAACTGCTCACCAGCACCTGCCAGCTTAGGCCCAAATCCAGGCCTCGGTCAAACTGATGCTCATAAACTCAGGGAATTACAGGGAAACCGAATTAATTTCCTCGGCCGAGGCTCCAGCAATTTGTTTAAAGGAAGTGGAGATAAAGCCACGATGTTTATGGGGTAGGAGGGAAGGTGGCCGGGTCAAAATTATTCTAGGCTAGATATCCATGCCTTAATCCTGCTTTCCAGCTTCCAGGCCCTTAGAAAGAAAACATTTTTATAGGATTTACATTTACATGATGATTACAAATAACCATCTGTCTGCTTCCACTTTTTCAATCTGGTCCATGTCCCACGAGCCCCCAGCCTGTGGTCAGAGCAGCTAAGCTGGAAGGAAGAAGTGGATGCCCGTCAGGAGGCTTTGGGATAATTGCATTCTTCTCCCACCAGCGCTCGTCTCTCCACCTCCTTCCCCCGGCGTGCACGGTGAACATCTGAGATTATCAGGGACAGGAGGGAGGGAAGGAGTATCTTTTTTGCCTTTTTCAATGAATGATAATGTCTTAAAACGCAGCTACATGTGTTGTGCTGACTAGAGGGTATAAAGAGATATCGAGTAAATATTAATAGGCTGCTGTAACTTAAAACCTGGTAGTTTGTATTCCCCTTTCTATTCAGTTTTGTGCTTATCTCAGGATAATATAATTCTTATATAAAGACTTTATGCAGACACATCAGTGACAGTTTGGTCACCTGCCACACACACAGGTAGGTCTCCCCTGATCCAAGGCACTCCCTCACGGGCGTTTTCCTAAATCCTCATCTCTCCACCACTGCTTTGGCACTTCCCTCCTCTGATACACACTGATAGGAACAATTGACATGAATTATTATGTCAAATAAGTGCCCAGATGTCATGCAGTGGACAGATTAAAGGATTATTATACTTTAGGTAGCATATGGTGCAAGGGGGTATTTTGGAACTTGACTAATGTGTATGATCTACTGAAATGGTCCCTGAGCAAGCCAGCACTACCTGCTGAAATGGGGTGACAGAAAAAAATCCAAGGGTCACAGATAACTCTCCCTGTGAAGGATAATAATATACTTTGTTTGAAGACGCTGCTGCCCCACCTCCTTCTGTCACTAACTGCCTCTGTCACATTTTTGTAAGGAAAATAAAACAAAAAAAAAAATAATCACAGCCTAGGCAATAGTCCTAGGCAAGACTGTCATGGAGTTCTTGAGCTCCTTCTGCATGTGCATAGCCTGGAAAAAGCTGTTACCTTTAAAACAGACCAAAAAAAAAGGATTATAAAAAATTATACACTTTTTCCTTCTGTTCTTTTTCCTATCCTCCACTTATCTCCTGATACTGATATTGCCAAGCAGACACGAACACCAGCTAATTTACTAGGACTCAAAATGTTCAGACTTTACCTTAAAATCAGGCCCTATACCCACGAGATCCATTTTCAGAGGCACTAAAATATTTTCAAAAGTCTAGTAGCTTCAAGAATGTTTGATTAGTAGGGTACCTAGAAATCAAAGTGATGAAGTGAGTAGCACAGAGAGAGATTCCTGCATCAAGAAACAAAAGGAGAATCTTCTTCCTTGCCAATTCAGCAACTTTCTTTGGCTTCATCCATTTTTCTCACTCAGTATTTCATGTTCTTCTGAACTTAGTAACTTCATACTTAAGTTAAAGATAACTTGCTTTTTATTCTCAGGCTTCAGCAAATACAAAAATGTGGAAAAAACACTCCATTCTGATGCATCCTCTGAAATGTCTAACTGTTCATACATACAGATATACACATAGAAAGAATTTGGACTTTATGAGGAACATTAATGTCTCAATTTCAGTCTGAGGTGTACCCCAACTGGCTGACTGTATAAGGGTCAGGAAAGAAGGCAGACTTTTTCCTTTCTTATTTACAGCACACAGTGTAGGAGTCAGACTTTGAAATCTCTCTTCAGCAGTTAACCCAGTTAAGGGCACTGCCGACCTATTTTCCCTTTAACGCAATTTCACAGGTGATAGTTGTTGCAGACATTAGCTTATGATTTCTTTCTGATTTTTTCAAGGCTGCTATTTGTGCTGAATTAAGCATATGCAATACAGCCTGAACACACTGAAAAATTGTGCAATGTCCTTGCCTTTCTTGTGATTCATTGTGATCACTTGAATGCAATCTGACATCTCTGTAATATTTTGTTTCTGAGAGATTTTATTTGACTACTAGATAGCAGGAAGAGTGGAGATTTTTCTAATTTAGAACATAATATATTTATGTTTAAGCTTCCTGATTGAAAACAAAGTTCTATCACCTGTCTTCATTGCAATGAATTCCCAATAACCTTCTCTTTTTTCAAACTCCCACCTCCTTCCACCAACAAATTCTGAATGCTGCAGTTAACAGTCAGCAATCTCATTACCCATCTGCTATAAATCTTCAAAGGCATCACTGTGTTTTGACAGTCAAGAAAGGCAAAGGGAAGCAATAAGCATAACCAAGTGTTCTTTATGAATGCAAATATCCTGAAGACCACATTTAAGTAATTTCAGAAATCTAAAGCTATACAACGTAATACGTTGAAAAATTTTCTCTAGGATACAGAGAAGATTTTTTTTTTCTCTTATTCTTGAAGCATAATCACTCTTGATGAATGCACTGCACAGATTGCTCATGTTAGCAAGAGACATATTACTAGGAGTTTTATTGCATTGAAACTAAAAGCCTGACCACTTGCTTAAAAGTCCAGAGACTTTCTAGAAGAACTGATACCACAATTGCAGACAACGAACTTGGAGAAATGTGCACGGCCTGCCATAAATCTTCACATTTAACAAGCATCAGACATTTGGCATTTTAACTCAAATGTGAAGTTAGCTTCTACAAGCTCTTCCCACCTAAGGGACTACCTATTCAGAAAATCATGGAAGATTCATTTATTTTTACCCAGCTAAAGGGAATATGAGATGTGGAAGCAAGCACAGCTTGAAAACCACCACATCACAAGCGGAGCAGTATCCTTTCACCGTCACTCTTATGCCAGCATGTCTTCTTCGCAGCAAGAATATGGGACTAGTTTCAGCAAAAGCACCAGAGGACTCTTCGAATCCCATCAACTATGCTTTTCTCCCAGAAATGCAGTAGGAAGGATTGTGTTTAGTAAAAGAGGCAATCCTCCACAATGATAGATCAGATTGAATAAACCTTTGCTCTCTTGCTGTACAGCCATTCTTAGGTTCTAACAAGCAAAATTAGAAAAAAAACAAACCCAAGCAAGAGACAAAGAACAAACTTAAACAAACAAACAGACAAAAAACTTCCATACCAACCAACCAACCAAACAGAAACTTACAGGAATTAGAACTATATAAACAATTTTCAAAAGTAACAACATCCAAAAAACCCTCAGATATTCCTGACATACAAACAAAATTTTGGTGGGAGCTTTTCATTACGTGCTTCAGAAGAGCACACAAGAAACTGCACTGCACATTATGAGTTTCTGTGCACAGCAGAGAGATTCCCCGGAAAGCACAGATTTAATTAGTGAAGTTCAGAAACCACAGTATGTGAGCATGCAGGTTTACTGTTGTGAGTACAAAGGTAGCACTGCAGCACTCTGCTCAACCTAACGAATGCAACCGAGAGTTTCACACAGCACTGAGCAAATGAGTTTTTTCTGCTTCAAACTGAAGTTGGTTCTCCTAAAACCCCTTCAGCTGCTTCAGTCTCCTGGGCTTCCAGCTCGAGCCCAGCCAAACCACCTAAAAAATAAATGTGCCCTCAGTAGAACAAAAGGAACGAGAGCAGATGAGAATCATGAAAACAAATACAAATGAATGAATATTTCTAGTATGAGAAATACAGAATGTTATATGCTTCATTTAGCCAATATAATACAGACTGCAATCTCAGAGCTCCACTGAAGTGTGAATAGCCTCTAATAAACTTCTTGTGTACACACGCACAGCACATACACAACAGCTGGGATGCTTTCCCATCTTGGCAGGGGGTCACTGCCACATTACTGCTATACTTTAGCCACATTAGGCAAAGCATCAAACAAACTAGGCTGTTGCCCAACATAGGAATTCTCTGCCATCCATCCCCCCTCTCTCCATGCCTGACCATGGTCTCTCTCTGTTAATCATAAGCTAAAAGTTGTCTATTCAATGTTTTGTGAGCAGGATTTTATTTTTTTTTTTTCAGGGCTTTTCTGTTGCTCCTTTCAGTTGTCAGGATTGAAAACAAGGTATTTGAGCAGACATGGCAAGGAATGTATTTCTCAACGAGCTCTTGAAACTCCACTGCAAGGGGACTGTGCAGCCACACTTCATCAAACAAGAAGGAGCACAAGATGCATCCACAGCTGGCACACAGAACCAGTGGGAGCCGTCTGCTGCCTCCCGAATACCTCACTTGCCATCCTGCAAACTGTCCTCATGTCAATAGGCCATTTTGGGGTGGTTGCCAGGTGCCATTTAAACAGGCCTGCTCTACAGGCCGGGCTGTCCTCACGTTCTCTGTCCCAGAGACGGGCACATCACCACACACAGGCTCAGCAGTGGAGTTTCCTGACAGACCTGGCTTTGTCATCCACCCTCTGAAAGGATCAACTGCTCCCACTTTTTTTGTAGAATTTGTCCCAGCAAGCAGAGAATGGAAACTGGAAATGCATAAAACACGTCCCAGTCGTTTGAAGCTCGTGGAAAATAGGAGCCAAGGGAAGGAAGAACTGTGTGTTCAGGGGGTGGGAAAGCAGAAGGCCACAAGTCACCAAATATGTATGCTCACTGCTCCAGCCACATTTGGCACCCCCTCGACAAGAATCTACAGCAAAGCCTGACCCCCTATAATTCCTCTACAACTTATGATCTCATATGACTTTAATACTGTACCATAAAATAAAAAAGCAAGGATGCATGGCCCAATGACATCACTGTTCATTAATGCTTCAACTCTACCATTTCTGAGGAGAATAAAAACTTTCTTTTTTCTTCCAGTGTTAGGTTTTTCTTTGAAGTTCCATCATGGGATTCTTCTTCAAAGAAGGAATTTCAAAATCTTTCAAATTTAACAACTGATCAGAAATGCTAGATAATTTCTCTGGATTACCTTGAACAATGCAAAATAATTTATCCGTCACTTGCCATCATAATATTTTGCATAATGAAGTTTCCAGAGCTCTAAAGAACGGAAGAATCAATATGATATGCAGAACCTGTATTAAAAATGCTCTTAGGACAAAGTCACTTGAGTTCTGTCAACATCACTCTCTGCAGCTCCCTGACAGGAGGTTGTAGCCAGGTGGGAGTTGGTCTCTCCTCCCAGGCAGCTCTCAGTAAGACAAGAGGGCATGGTCTTAAGCTCTGCCAGGGTAGGTTTAGGTTGGATGTTAGGAAGAAATTCTTTACAGAGAGGGTAATCAGGCACTGGAATGAGCTGCCCAGGGAGGTGGTGGATTCTCCATCCCTGGAGGTTTTTAAGACGAGGCTGGAAGTGGCATCAGTGCCACGGTCTGGTAACCACGGCGGGGTTGGATCAAGGGTTGGACTTGATGATCTCGGAGGTCCTTCCCAACCTGGCTGATTCTATGATTACCACCACAGATAACTAGATAAAACAGTAGTTTTCTATGGTCTAAATGTGGAAATGAAGCCCTAAATTTGAGATTTTGTGCAAAACAAAAAAGAAACTAGCGTAATTTGCCAGAAATCTCTTGAAGTTCTGAGCTATTCCAATAACATAAGGAATGGCTTCTCTATACTGAGACATAACTCTCCCACTTATTTTCAAAAGAGAAAAAGAATATAAGAGTTCACACTGCCCTCATTATTATTCACTGCATCGTGCAAGAGAAAAGAAAAAAAAATTAAAGAAGCAGGAGCAAAGACCAACCGTAATAGCCTGAAGCAACAATTTTGAAAGGGGAGCTTAAGCATCCAGAGGGAGACCAGAACCTGGGTGTCCAGCTCCACCCTCCAGTCACACTGTGCCTGAGACTCCAAATGACCTTCAGCTGAGTGGTTACACCAACTCCCAGACGTACTGTTGAAAAGATAGTAGCATAATATTCTGAATTGCAGTAAATGCGAAACAATCTTTGGGTTTTTATAACTAGTTTTTATAACACTTTCCCAAAGCACTATTCCATGTACAACAAATTCTGCATAATAGAAAAATGAGCAGTACAATGAAACTAGAAGGATAAAATAAATCCCCCACGTGCCACATATCCTTCGAAACCCTTGGTGCTGAATATTCCTCTGGCAGTCCAGTAGAAGAGAAAATCACGGTAACTACAGATCTGCTGATGGATTTAAAATAAGAGAAAACTGACAGAGAGCACAACTCAAATAACAGTTTACTCCAGACTGCAGCGAAAAATCAATCTGAGATGTGCCTGTAAAACAGCCTTTAACATCTGCATTACTCAACAGCTGGAACAGCCCTTTGGATGAAGGGCTCACATTCCTCAGAAGTGTCTGAAAGACCTCTGTCAATCCCACACTTGGAGTATAAAATCATTTTTACAGTCTTTCCTCTTCCCCTTACCTCCCTTCCAACTACTTATATAACAAAAACCTCTATTCCAGCTCAGGCACATTTAATAACCAAACACTGAAACAGGTTCATTTGGGAACCTCCCAGCACATTCAAGCCATTCATTTTCTGCCTTAAGTAAACACAGAGTACCTGTGCCTGCAGCTTCCACAGAGGAGTTAATTTGTGTACATTTATACAGGTATTGTCATTCTTTGATTGCACTGGAAAACTAGAGGCTATACTGACAAGATAAAGTATTCAAGCACCATACGATAGACAAAGCACAATATTGAAAGAGGCAGATTAGATTATTAGACTCGACAGGATTGGATGCAGGGAATTTTTAGCTTGCCACAGGATTCACCTGGGACAGATTTTAGGCCAAGTAGTACAAATATTTTCTTCCATGCCAATTACATTTAAAAAAAAAAAATCAAAAAAATCTCCTATTTGGAGGATTTTTAACCCAGATCACTCTGGGTTCACAGCCCAGATTCACAAGCAACAGAGAGAATGACAAGCTATTACAAGTGGAGGAAATAAGTGGCCAGGAGAGAATAGTACTACTTAAAGTGGATTTTCCACCAAGGAAAATGTGTTGTTCAGCTATGCAGTGTACTTCCCTATATTTAGAATAAGAAATATATAAAATACAATAGCTCATATAACCAGTGCATGCCGTGGGATTTCTCTGAGACCAGGAGAAGTGGAAACATTCTGTAGTTCACTTGTGCAGCTTCAATTAAGGCAAATTGAATTAAACCATCCCTTGAGGAGGACCTCTGTAGCTCTGCTCCTCCTTTTCTGAATTCCAGATGTAGGTGTGGAACATTTTCAGTTTCTCTCCGAAGGACTCCACATGCCTGGCTGTGCTGCCACATTCCTACAGGGAGGTGAGCCTCTGGGGGAGAAAGCATGGGGCACTAAACAATGTTCGGCCGAGAGTGGGTACAGGTTCAATTTTATAACTTATATCTGTTCACTGGGGCCTCCTTCCTTACTTAGCAACAGACAGATCCACTGGAAACAATTCACAAGACATGGAAACACTTCTGCTGCTGAACAAATTCAAGTTCAGTACCATGTGGCTCATAATCACACCTTCAGTAGCACTTTCCTGTCTTCCTGCCATATGCAGAATTTATTCCCTGCTTCATAGCTCTTCTTTGCCCTTCCTTCTGAGCACATATCCAATCCAAGGCACTAATGACTCCTGCTGTAAGGAGTCATCCTTCTAATCTAAGTCTGCAGGTTCACCTCAGCATGTTGAAGCTCAGCCATGCCCACTCTCAGGGCACACTTTTGGTTCTGGCCCCTGCAGGAGTGACAGAGCTCCAGCAGGTCCAACTGCTGGCCACAGTTCACGATTTTTCTTGCTCAAACAGACATTTGCCAGAATGCTCTTTCCCCACAATAGCAGGGGTTAAGAAGTCAAGTCCATTTTACTGAAACTCATGAAAGGTTTCAACCCCCTTCAAGGTTTCCCTCACCCCACTGAAAGGCTGGGACATGAACAAAAAGCACGTTGTTTGTTTGTTTGAATAGCAGGTCACAGACCTGTCCTATGAACAGGGAACACTAATTCAGCATAAATAATACTTGTTTAAAACTTTAAAATTTGCTTTATTGTCCTTTTCCAATCAAACATCTCATGGCTCTGAGCTACAACCCTCCATACTTCTTCAGACGGTTAAACAGAAATGCCAACAGGTACACAGCAGTAAATTCAGTGTGCAACTGAACTTCCTGAGCACTGACAATCTTAAATCCACATCGTGCAGGGTCTGAACAACACCTAAATGTACATTTGCATTTACAATGCAGGCAGCATAAAGCTTTGTGTGGGAATTCACCTGTGATTCCTGGGCATCCAGGAGCCTGGACTGCAGACATTCATCACTGCTACAGTGGGCACGTCAGGAGAGCTGGCAGATTGCATTCAAATCTCTGCCAGTCCTTTTATAAAATGATAAATCCAAGACATTTATTCAGAACCTGATTCAGATCCTACTGGCAATGGTAAATCCATTAAACTTTGCTTTCACTGTTCACGGTGTTTATAAAAATAGTAGGTGGAATTACAGACCAGTAATACAAAGCTTGGTATTTTTCCTCCTCAGATGTAATAATGAGCTGGATAAGAACAAAGTTGACCCAGGGATTTCAATGCAGAAACTTTCATTGGAAACCTGAGCAGTAGTGTGCAAACCTGTGTTTTTATGTCAATATAATAATGGCATTTCTATGACTATTAATAAAGTATAGATCTGCTGCTGGATTCATCGTTGAAGTGACATCATAAAATGAATTATATTTCTTCTTAAACTATATAATTAACTCTTAATGAACCCTTCTCTTTTCCCAGTAAATTCAATTTTATCTAATCCTTGGGTTTATGGTAATGTTGAGCTCATTAAAATGTTACTTAAAACTCATTAAAATGCACACTGAGAGGTAACAGCTTCATTACAGTAATATGTTGTAAAAGAAAAAAGAATGCTTTATTATCATTTAATTGTTTCCAAAACGGAATACATTTGCATAATGATGAGGTTCACAGGATATTTTCAGTAGTACTCAATAATTAAGCAGTTCAGTAATTAAAAATGCATTTTCTAAAAATAATTTTATGTTCTTGCTTACTCCCTGTTGTTTTTTTCAATTGGGAGAAGTGCTCACGTTGATAGAGTTTACAGAACTGAGCAACAGTGATACCTGAACTGACATTAAAAAAAGATAACATATAAAGCCCTTGGCAAACTTCTCTCTCAAAATAATAAATTAAAATTGCCACCAATATATATTACAAATCAGACTACCTAAGTCATATAATATCCCTGCGATTTTTCAACACCCGGCAGAACCACGAATCATGAAAGGGCCTTTCAAGTGCAAAGCCTTACTCTCATTTTCATCATTTATTGTTACTGTACATTTGCACATGACAGAATCCTCCAACAAAGGTTGGCTGGGACCTGGGCATGGCTTCAGAGGATGTCAGTGTAACCATGGATCTTCCTGAGCCCATGTTTGGAGGCAGAACCCCCCAAGCCAGGGTACTGATTTGAGCCCCCCAGCTCAAAGGCAAAAAGAAAAAACAAGGAAAAAGCTAGAGATAAAAATTACATCTTCTCAGTACACTCAGCACTAAGAGTGTCCATTATTTGCCATATGACACTTGGGTAGAAGTTATTTTGCTAACTTTAACTGCCAAAGAAGGGCTACTAGAAAAACTGGCATGACATACAGAGCCCAGACTCTTAGATGGGAAAAATACAACTCTGAAGCCTTGAGTCATTCAAGGAACTGTCTAATGTAACACCATTTAAGATCTCTTGAAGTAATAATTTAATACCAATCACTGCTCTTTTCTGTGGCTTTCAAATATTTCCAGAATTTCAAATATTATTTCTACTTCTATAAAACTCTGCATCACAAAGCACCCAACGTGGATTCTTCCAACTTGTTGTGAAAGTTGATCAGCAAGCCAAAGACACAATTACACATGGGTGCAGCAGGTTAGACATGTCAGTGTAAGGGGGGCAAGAGAGAAAAGTGGTCTGTGAGCTTTCAGCCTCTGTATCATTAGTAGGGAATAACAGACTAGAACAAAAATAAACTAGAGGGAAAAAAATGAAGTACTAACCAGATTTAACAATTTCAGCAGCTGAAATTATTGTATGTAATAGGACAGCATTTCTGTGGTATGAGGCTGGAATGTACAAACTGAGAACAAGTTCTCTGGTTTACCAGTTATCTGGTTTTCCTGGGTGAGTCTGGACAACTAACAGATCTCAAATCCCAGATGCAAAAGCAGCGTCAGACTCCTTTTGATCCCTTTTCTGACTATTTAAACAGATCAGTCTCATCTGTCTCTACAATCTCCTCTATGGACTCTTTGTGGTTCCTTGCACAGCGGTCCAAATGACAATTCTATAATGCCTATCTTAACAGAATTTATAAAAATAAATCCAGGGCAGTTACTCACTGAGATATCAGTATGTGGGCTGAAAAATGTTGTTTAATGCAGTAAATCAGGTCATATTTCTAAATTTGCTTTAGATACTCCCTTATAAATCTAACTCTTCTGATGGAAATGCACATCACTGTCTCTACAGTAATTTACATCTCAGCTATTTCAAAAGAAAACAAATAATGTGTCTTTTTAGGCAAGTAAACAATCTCTCATTTTATCTTCATTGCACACACTAGCAGATAAGTCATTTCTATCAAACACTCAGCAAGGTGGAAATAAATAATTCTGAAAATAAGTAACTGGCATAATAAGTATTAATGTTGAAACCCCTCTCCATTGTATTCCCTTGTACTGAGTAAGTAAAAATAAATGAGATACCATAAATATAAAATAGAAGATAGATGGTACACTGAGGGGGAAAAAAAGGTAATTACCTCTTACATTTACTAGTTTTCTCCAATATAAGCACTGTGTAAACTGAACAACCAGCAACAAAGGCTGTTAAAAAAAAAAAAAAACAACCAAACAACAACAACAACAACAAAACACTAAAAAAAATAAACCAAAGCCTCAGTTTTCAGTTGTCATACATGGGAGGGATGACTAGTCTATTAACTCCAATGTTCAGCAGCAATATGCAAGTAGAACTTATTACTGTAAGATTTCTGAAACCATGGCTGTGCATATCCAAACCTCACAGGCAGAAACTTCTATGCCAGTTTTAGGAACACAGAAGCAAATGTTTTGTTTCATCACAGCTGACAGAATCATTTTAAAAAGAGAGAAACCCAGAAGCAGTTCTTTCTCTCTGCCTGAGTCATTTTGCTCACTGCATCCCCCTGCTGCTGTGGGGGGAAGCTGTAGTGAGATGAGACGTGCCCACCAGCAGGACAGGACAGGAGCTTTAACACAAGTAACGTGCCTGAAGAATTTCAACTAACCATTCTGGATTAATTTTTAACTTGCAGCAAAGGAACTCCAAGACACGAGCAGTGCTCTGTACTATCTCGGAGTGCGACACGATGGTCATTGAAACGCATCAGATATTTCCTTGTTAAAACACTGGATAATGCATTCTTATTTAGTGCCTCCCTGCTGAGGTTATACTACATGTTGCTGTTTCCAAACAGCTGATGGCTTTCAGCTAATGAATTTATTTCTCCAAAAGACAACTGAATACCTTGTGGGTAAAACAGAAAAACTTGAATACGAATTTTGTGGGTTTGTTTTCACTCTTACTCCAAGACTAAAGACACTTCAGTTATACAAGCTCTATGCCAGTGAAAAACATTTGTTCAGAAACACAGGAATTCCTGTGTTGGAATTAATCTCAATCATAATTAATAGTTCCTAGAGTGGAAATACATATTCTGACTCAGTTTAGGACTCGGACTTTCACTGTCTTTACTCAAAACAAAACACTTGAAAAGGAAAGATGAACTGTATACTCCCATATCTCAATGGAAAAATCTGTAAAATAATAACGGGAAAAAAATCACACAAAGAAGAGAGGAAAGAAAAGAACCACTCCTTCCCCCCCCCCAAAAAAAAAAAAACAAAAAACGAAAAGAAAACCCCAACACACAAAAAAGCCTAACCACAGAAAAAAAATCACAAACTGGAGTATGAACTGTGTTTTGAACTCTGTAACTGCTACAGCTGATATGTTTCTTTTATGAAACACCTATTCTTACACCTCAGGAGGTAAATGCCAGTGGTATTTAGCATAACCACTGAAAAAGCGGATGCTCAAGGCCACACAACACCAGCCTCACTGGTGACCTCCTGAGCAATATAATGTTCCCCAGCTGCTTCAAGTTTATACACAGTCACAGGGACAATTACATCACATTCTACTTAATTCTTCAAATATCTTTAATTTCCTGAATATTTAGCAATTCTCAAGTTTCCAAAGCTGCACAGTACTAAAAATTTCTACAAAGAGGAGAGTGTCTTCAATTCGGCCCAAATCATGATGAGAGGGGTTATCTGAGATAAGAGGATGCTCTGAAAAATGACTGCAAAAGACTTTTACTTTTGAAACACTAATTTGATTTCTGCTGTCTTTACCATCTGTCTAGATTTCTTCTGCTAAATTTGCAGTTATTGCAGCTTTCAGACTTTGTAAAATGTCATATCTTGCAGAGATTTGTTTTAGAAATAGGGGGGAAAGAATTAGAATAAAGGGAAGGAAAGAGAAAGGAAGGGCCAGCAAACAAAGGAGAAAGCTAGTCTGGCCATTTTCGCCATTTTTTATGTAAAATACTAAAAATCACCTGTTCAGGCTCTCCATTCTCCACCCCCTAATGAGAGTTGTTAGTAAAAAGAAGCAGTCCAGCCCACCCCCTGACGTCTTTAATTGACTTCATAGCGAGTGTTATCAAGAGCTACTGAAGCAGTGCTAATGGTGCCTGCAGATTGCTCACACATGGCATGGCTGGCATTCCTGGGACCTTAAAAGGGCTAATAGGAGACTGTAATCTCCACTCAGCATGGGAGCAAAGACCACGAGTGATCTGGAAAACACAAATAATTAGAAAGTATCTTCCCCGGAAGGAGGGGAGGTGGAAAAAGAAGATAAAGCCGGTACCCAACCACGGAGTCTCCTAACTTTGCTATTATGGCGCTTTTGAAACAACAGAGTACTATTTCAAAGAGTGTGACATTCAACAACTAAAGAATAAATCCATTTCACCTGGAAATGTGGGCTTCAAATTCTGTCACTGAAAACTTCATAGAGAGATATACAATAGGGGTTATAGGGAGCTTTTAAGGTTTTTTTCTATCAGTATTTCTCCAATAACTTCAGTTATCATAGTGTCATCATAACTTTCATTAACATTAGGAATGATAACCTGAACTTTGGAAATCTAAACTATTTTCATACTTAAGACCTTGAAACACTTCACGAACTCTGAGCAAGCCTCACAAACAAGGTGACACAAAGCCTGCAGGTAGCCCTGAGAAGTTCTGCAGGGCAGCTGGGATACATGTCCCCTATCCTTTGCTGCTCTGGTAAATCCCACTCTTCCTACCACGCTGTTCCTATTAGAACAATGCATAAGGAACAGAACTGGGAGGGCAGGATCAGTGCTTGTGGTCTCTGCAGAATGCAGCAGTGCTGATCAGGAGGAGTATCTTGACTGCAGAGAAATGCCTTCATAATAATTTTCACTAAGGAAAGCAACAGGCATATTTTTATCCTATAGCTATTCCTAAAATATTTTTCACAATTAAAATATTTTTTAAAATGTATTTTCATGGAAGATTAGGCTAGACAGAAAATCAGCCGTGATTTCAACTTGATTGCCCCGCTGTGAAGGGAGTGATTCAAGAATCAACCTTTATGAAAAAGAAACTAAAGACACTGTGGGCATGATGTCTCCATTTAGCTGCAGAGCAGCTGATAGCATACAAATACACATTGATAAAGCTGGACCTCCCTGGTGGGAAACACTGCCCCTGACTTATTTGAATTGTTGGAGTTGTTAATGAAACAGGGGGAGATTTGGTAGATATAACTTACTTGACTTGACAAAAGCCTGTGATAAGATACTTGACAAGAAACTATTAAGGAAAATAAATAGCCACCGGGTAAGAGGTAAATTCTTGTTGTGGATTAAAAATTAGCTAGGTGATAGGAAACAAAGAGTGGTAATTAATGGCTGCTTCTCCAACTAGAGAGAAGTTAAGAGCTGGGTACCTCAGGGATCTGAAACAGGACAGGTGTTCAATACGTGTATTAATAGGTTCAAAGTGGAAATACACTGGAAGTAAAGGAAAATCAGCGAACAACACAAAACTATTTTCCACAGGATAAACATGGCTGAGATATGCCACAAGGATCCATTCAAATTGAGACAGCAATACTGAAACAGCAGACAGCATTTAATTTTATATATAGATGAAGGTATATACAACTGGGAGGACTGCTGAAGGTCATCCCTGTGCTCCAAATAATTCTGGAATAACAATCTAACTGGAGATAAAGGGGTGAAAAAGTCAGGAAAGATAAAAGCAATGAAGTTTCAGAACTACAGCAGTATGACTTGCAGTCAATTTAGATTATTTCTGAACTCCAAAATAGTACTTTACAATTGACACCCAAAATTTCAATTGCTTTTTTTTTTGTTCAAATACTTGTGCATCATACCAGCCTAATCACTATACAAAAATGAGTAGAACTTTACACAGCATTTTATTTTCAGTAAATACAGTTCAACCAGCTGTGTTCATCCTTTTCTCTGGCAGTGCCAAAAGTACCATACAATTATCAACATCTGTTATAAGTGCTTTCCAAATTTGATTCCAAAAACCATGTACTTCTGTCTCCTGCCTTGAATTCAAATATAAAAAGACTAAAGCACAGTACAAACAAAGAATCCATCAAACACCAGCTGCAATTACAGGGCACACACAGCTAGAGAGACACATTAAGAACTCAGTGTAACACATCCCGGTGTATTTACATTAGTCTAATCTAGCTGGCCCAGTCAGCTCCACAGTCAAGATGAATAGCAGGATTTTTAGCACTCAGTAGCAACTCTGGAGTATTTGCCAGGAATCCTGGGAGAGTTTACATCACATTGCTACCATCAGCTAAAACCTTTGTCATGCACACAAACCCAGAGGGGACAGCTGGACTGAGGCTGTTTGTTTGAAATTTAGTGTAGACAGTTAATGAAGTTACAGTACCAACTGCACACAACACATCCAACTAGCATTAACTTGTTTAAATAACAATTCAATTTTATGGCTACTTGGAGTGATGACCAAAGCTTAAACCGAGAGGACCTTTATCTACCCTTCTCCCAAAATGCTTCACTGGCTTCATATTAAATAGTTACTCATGAAACAAAATGGTGCTACTATTCTTTAAACCATAATATATGAATAATTTCTCCACTGTACCTCTTTAGAGTCAGTGCACTTTATTGACAATGCACCTACCCATCCAGCAATCTGAGTCTGGGGGTGGAGTTGAGTTGGGTGCACTAATCAGATATGTAAGAAAACTGCTTGTCTAAAGAGACCAAACAAGTTACCTAAAAAACCCAAAGCTCTTCCTAAAGCAAAACTGCCAATGCTTCTCCACAAGGAGGGCTGAAGTAAGACTCAATTTAAATCATCTGCAAAAAAGATGATTTCTTTTTACTTCTTTTCCAAACCAAGCTTTCCCTCCAGAAATTAAACACCCAGTTATACATGTTTCAATAAAACTTCTGGAATTCTCCAGCCATCTAGGTTACCCTCATTGCCTCTGGGAGCACAGTGCTCACATTATACACTCTCCCTTCGCACTGCCCCATTTTCATGCATGCCTGATGACATAACTTCATGCTCCAACCTGAACTGCACTCTTAACTCTATAACCCTTCTTCCCCCTACTAAATATGTGCACCCAAAATTCCATTAGAGCAGGTGCCAGCCTCACCCTGACATCACCTTGCACCTGCTTGCACGGAGCAGCTCATCTGCTTTGTCCAAAATCTCTGGCTGTGCTCTGGCAGTGCAATGGCACCTCTGCTTGCTGTTGCCTAAGGAGGAGGGTGGACATGCTGAAGAAGAGGCAGCCTCTGGGTAGAGAACCAGATTTAGGCTTACCTGATGGTTGTACTGCATCCCCAGCTGCTGAGAGTGGATGCTTTTATTGTCCATGCAGATACCACAGAGAAGAATGGGAAGACAGAGCGAGAACAGCGGGAGAAGAGAAGCGAAGGAGACAAAGAGACTCCTCAACAGGGCATGTTCTTCATCCTTGCTTGAAAAGGCTAATTTAAGGAGCAAGTGTCCATATGAAAGTAGAGAAAATCAATCCTGGTTTTGTCAAGGTTCATGTCTAAACTCAGTGTGAACAGTATCTGCTGCACTGGGGCAGTGCGTTTATACAAGACTGAGGTATCAGCATGTATGTTTGTACAGAATATTTTCAAGTAGCTTAACACATCACCTTCTCAGTATTTTTTCTTAATTTTTTTAAATGTATTGAAATATTTTAGTACAATTTTTTCTTCCATGATTTAGCAAATACTGTTCTCTTCCAATGGAGCTTGAAATTAGTATTTTTTTATTTCTCCTACTTACTGTTTCAATTGAATGAACGGGTCTGTGGATGTTTTTTTTAATTGTATATTTCTCCTGATCACTTTTAAAGAAACATCTAATTGTTTGTGTTCTTTCAGTAAGGACAAAGAAAAAAAAAAAAAAAGAGTCATGTACTTTATCTTAACTCAGTATTAAGAAACCAATAACCTGTATCTGCCATGGAAAAGTGACAGATGTTCAAGATTAAACCCTTGCCCACTTTGTATCTTACACTTATTTCACAAGGGCCTTTGACTTAGACTAGAGACTGTCCCTTTGACTTAAACTAAGTTCTTTCTCCATATTTAGTATAATCATTCAAATATCATATCATATCCACCTGGCCCTGGAAGAAATCTCCAGGGAAAAAGAGGAACAACAGAAAAGGAAAGGGTAAAAACCTGTTGTAGATTTTTGGGGGAGGAAAGACCTGTTTTGACACTTACCCAAACATGACACAAAGAGGAAAAAAATACCCTCAGCTTTGCTTTACATCAATATTTAGATTTTTTTTATCTACATGCCATGACCCATTTAATTAAACATTTTGCTGTAAACAAACAGCTTTCTGCAGGATAAGCCAGTATTGTAAACTTCACTGTGAGAGGCATCCAGTCTCTATTTTTGAGAAGTCATAAACATTAAAAAAGACTGTTAAAAAACCAAAACCAAACATAATTAAATCTTACGAATTTTAGGATTTCATTCCAAGCATCTTGCCATTACTTGAAAGATTTTAAGCCTGCCCAAACAAGATGCTTTGTGTTAAGCAGCTGAGTCAGCAATTGCCATGCTCACAAAATATGACAGTACAATTGATTACTGCCTCTCTTTTTTTTGTGCCTCTCAGATAACTGTTTTCCTTTGAAGTCAGAGGCCAAGAGATAAAACATCTGTTATCCTCCAAAGCACTCTTTTTAAATGGGGGTGTTCCCATGGCCAAGGAAATCGTGGTGTAATTATTATTTTGCTCCTAATAATTAGAAAATTGTTAAATAGATGCTGTAAGTATAGAAAAGCTTTTTTAGCACGTACAGATATGAGGAATTATAGTGGATTTATCCACTCCTGTGCTGATTTTGAGGGGATGTTGAGTGAAATGGCAGTGTTGAGCTAAAACCAATCAAACATATACTGATGTATGTGTTGATGCTTATCACTGGAAGGCACCGTCCAACTTCTTAAAGGATGTACAGTGTGTAGTAAACTAACAACACTTTATTTACAGGAAAAGGCACACAATTTTCCTCTTACTAAAGTTAAACTCAACAGTATTGTACTGAAATCAGAGGAACAACCCTTTGTAAAATGGACACGAGTGCAAAGGAGAACAGGGCACAGGAGCTTTGAGTGTGTGCCCTGTTCTGATATGCGGTATTGCAGCAATACTCAGGAATGTTCTGCATACTAGGCCACATGTGGCATGAACTTCTGCTGTTCCTGGAAAAAATGTGAAATCTCCTTTGCATAAGAAAACTTGAAAACCTGTCCTCTCTAGTCATCAGTGCACACGAAAAGAGAACGTTGGAGACACAGAACAAACACAAAGACAAAAAAAAAATTTGTGGTTGACTGAACACATCCAGAGAAAAATTAAAAATGTATTCTTTGCCAACTGCCACCCCACTGAGGGATTTGCGATGCTTGAGTTTTCTCCATCTGTACAAAAGATGCTCCCCTGTCCCCATTACAACTCCTGGCACACTGAGCCTGTAGGTGAATGTGCATCTTAAAATCAGACCTGTCAGCATCCTGAGAAAGTTACCAACTAAATAAATGTGGAGTCTCCTTCCTTCTCTCTCTCTTCTTCCCCCTACCTTCTTTCTCCCTTTTTCTCAGCAGTCAGTCCTAGGTCGGCTGGCAGCACTGAGCAAACCGTTACTGTGCTCCCTTCCTTTCATCACTTCACCTTCTAACTTGAATGTACCTGGCTGGATCCATAGCCATGTCATGGGGGCAGGAAACACTCCACTAGGGAATGCTCACCTACCCACCTAGGCCAGCACTGTATTTGTGATTTAGACAATGGAAGAGCAGGAAAATGCAGGAACTGAACATGATCAAAAGTGGGAGCGAGGAAGGTGAGAACTGAAAGGAGAACAGGCAGGTTCAGCAGCTGAGAAACTGCCAGTCCCACATGTTCCACTGACTCCTTTTAAACAGCGAGGCTGTGCTTGGAGAAGGGGCAAGCTACCTGTGTGGGATAAAAGGCATAGCAAGAGTACAGCAAAACCTCTACAACTGCTGGTCCAGAGACCAGTGTTCTTAGCCAAAAAATGTAACTAAGGACATTATCTTGCTAACAAGAGAGCCGTATCATCATCATTCCTTTTTTCCCTCTAAGTAGCGCATTTCCTATTATGTCAGCAATTTCATTCATTTAGAGGATCTTAACTTTGTGCTTTTTGAGTGTACTCACTATAGATGAGTAGAACTAAATTTACTGTGTATAAATCTTGATCTACTTCAGAAAATTCCAAAGACTTGTAACTAAAAAAAAAATAATTTTGAATAATTTATTTTAAAAATCCTTTCAATAGTGCCCTCCATAAAGTTACATTTTCTTAAAGTTCATCACTTTTTCACCTTTTAAGTACCTAAATCTTTTGCAAGATTATCATTTCCACCCCCCCCCCCTTCCTCTTTCCCCATTCTTTGATATATATGTTAAACATTGCTGGAACTAGTATGCAACTCAAGACAATTTATTTTTTTATCTCGTCACTGTGATGAAATATAATTCCTAATTTCTACTCTGATTTCCTAATTTTAGTTCTTTTTCCAAGTTTGTACCCCAGCACAGTGTTTTATTTTTCACCCTAAGACTACTTGCATATTTTACAAGCCTGCCACAAAGTTTAAATTAAAAATTTTCCCCTGCCACTCAATAGTAGATTAGAGAGGCAGGGCTCTCCTCAAGAAAAGTTATGGTTACCTGTCCTTTACAGATCCTTGTTTGGGTGTTATCTTTTATTTACTATTTCATTTACTTTTAATAGTACTGAGTTAAGGACCCCTGTTACCCAACACTGCTCTAATAACAATATTATTGACAGTCACAGTATCTCACATTTTTCTTCTAAACACAACACTAGTTGTCCTAAAATGCTGCAGGGGCAGGACAGAACACAGCTCAGACATCCCAGGGCATGGCAGCATTTCAGAAGGATTGTCTGCTTTCCAAATTCTGAAACTCAGAACATTATTCCTTAACTCTCATCTTAATATCCCTCTTGCAACTTGCACCTGAAATCTGTTCCTGAATGTAAACTAGAAGTGCTGGCTCATATGTATCTGGTGAGTCATTCAGAAACTATAATCACATCATAATTAGAATGCAGTTCTCTTCTAATAACTTTAATGACAGTCAAACTAGTCAACTTCCACCTAGTATTTAAGTAATTTTGCTGCTAAATAGATTAGGGTTTAATCCATATCTGAATCAGTAACGTATCCAAAGTGGCAGGTGTAAAATAGCCACTGTTTTACCTCCATTTTCATTATATATGGTGGGAAAATAGGCATATAGAATAGTTTTCACTTAAGAAAAAGCTCTGTAAATTAAGGCAGTCCTTTGAGAATTGCTGTTTAAACTATCTATTTTACATCCACAAGGAGGAGTTGAAGAGGAAAACCTAGAATTGCAGCAAACCATTAGCTAGACAATAGCACTTGGGCAAACAAGGCTCTCCAGATTCAGACACAAACAGGTTTAGCAGAAACTGTAACGTGGTGTTGAAGAAGAAGAAATCCAGAAGACCTAAAGAAATCTTAGCAAAAAATATTGAAAATATTGAAAAAGGAGTGATTTTTTTTTTTCAACTGGAAAATAAACACCACCCCCCCCACACACACAACTCTACTAGCAAAAACAACAAAGAAAAATAAACTGAACGGTTTCAAAAAATATTGTTCAGAAGAAAAACAAGAAAAAAGAGCAGTTACAGTGTATTTTGAAGACTGCAAGATTCAGCTAGACATGTCCCTGAGCAACTTGATCTATTTAGAACTGCTTTGAGCAGGGAGCAGGACTAGCGAGCTCTGAAGGTCCCCCAAAGCCTCAGATATGCTGTGATTCTCTGTTGGAAAAACTGACTTGCACAAGGCCAGAGAAATCAGAAAAGCCATACTGGATGAATTTCTAGGAGAATATATGTGACAATAATCCATGGATACTTCAAAGGAGGAAGTATCCATGCACTCTGGGCAGACACTGACTTCTCACAGAGTGTTTTAAGACAAGAGGAGAACAACCATAGGAAAAAATGGATGTGGAGAAGCAAGGCCAGTCCAAACACTTCCAGTGAACACAGGAGGAATTGATCCTTTCACTCTTTACATTGGAAGTGTAAGCCAAACATTGTATTTCTCTTGCCTTTAATAATGTGCACCTGATAAACACCTTGGGAATTCTTTTGTTTGGACAGTTATGAAACAGCCAGCTCTACAGCAGGTAAAATGAAGAGGAGGAGAAGAGGAAGGACTGATTAAAAAAGAAGTTTCCTGTGCTTAACTGGGAAATCTGCTTAAACGGGATGTCTCCCAGGGAACTAATTTAAACCCGATGATACTTAATGGCTATGATTGGTGCTTAGTAAGTAGGGTAATTATGTTTAATGGGAATGCCTTAAGGCAACTGAGTGGCACTTAAGTCTTTTGTATGTCTCAATCTCATGGCACTTCTCTCCATTTTCTCCCCCAGCAGCTTTCTGACCGTCCATAACAGCTATAAATGTTGGAAGAGCACAATCACCACCTGTTTGGGTGACTTTCTCCCTTCTGTGCTAAATGCAGGGCCACCCTAGAAGGCAAATATTTGTTGTGTCCTCTGCTCCTGTCACTGCATGATCCACAGCACCGAGCCAAAACACGAGCTTGTCTGGTCATTGCAGGTTCATCTAATTACATGAGCCTGGATGCTGCCTCATCGAAGCTGATGGAATTCTTCCAGGAGCAGAATCAGGTTCAAGCTGAGTTTAGGTCAACCTCTTTCAGCAACGCTGTGCTCTGCAGCAGGACTTCCTTCCAGCCAACTGGAACAGCAATATCCTACCATTTCTTTTTTTAAATTATTCAGAAATGTAATAAGGGTGTGAAATTTGTGGACGTTTCTCTCTGGGGTTTAAATTAACTAAAGCTCTTGCTTTATAGTATGAAGTGGTCCTTTGGACTTAATTTGGAATGTTGTGTTTGTTATAATATAAAATCTATAACTGGACCTGTAAAAATAAAAATAGAGAGGAAAAAAGTTACTTAAACTAGGACTCATATTGGAGGAAGCTACAAGTTGCCCATAAACATGTTTATGTTGAAGACTAGAAAGCCCTAAACTATTATAGCTACCAGATGCTGAAATTACTTTCCTAGCAAGCACAGTGGAGGAATAAAACATATTTTCAGATGGAGCTCACTCAATAACTTTGTGAAAGAAATGATACAATGTTGTGTCCAGAATAGCTGAAGAATAGATTTATTGATCCAGAATGTGGGTCTCAATCCTATTTTCCTAAAATCATTGTCAATACAAGAGTGAAGCCAACAGAGAAAGCAAAATAAAGCATCTTTAATTTAACTTACTTCCGTCACTGTCTCAAGGAACCTGACTGCATCCTTTTAATACTAAAAGCCACGGCTAGACTACCACCAGCCTTACTTTTCTTGTCTGAGACTTTACCTAGTCAGTGGAATACAAAAATTCATCCTTTTTTCCCCAGCATTAACTTGATAAAAATAAATTGAAATGTTGCAAGCTAAGCACATGAATGCTGTATTAAACACTGGAAATCATCTAGTACTAGCATTTGATATTTAATGCAACAAAAAAAAAAGTTGCAAGGCTGTTAGAGTGAAAAGGTGCCAGCAGAGGGGTTTTAAGAAGCTTCTTACTGAGCTGTGATAGACGTGATTAAACCACAATTTTAATAAAAGATACAGACCTACCCTTAAAGAGAATTTAAACATATATATTTTACAATTTTCAATGTATCTTTGCCAGATGGATAAAATACCTAATTTTCTACTTCAAGCCTGAATTCCAGAAAGGTCAGTTCACAGCTGAGGGGGGAAGATACCCTTTATAAATCCATTTGCAGACCATACCTTGAGCCTACATAGACAAACTTCCTAGTCAGTACGTTATTTTTCTTATTATATGCATTTTAGTAATTCTAAAATGGTTGCATAATCCTTATCAAACATGTCTCTCTAAAACAAGTTTCAGTAAGGGCCTATAGACATCACCTGTTACTGCCTCCAGTTCTCACTGATCACAACTCTTTTAAGGGTTGGACTTCACAAGGAACTCCCAGCTTCCCACTGCCCCATGCTTTAGAATCAAATAGCCTTGTTGGCAAAGTTTTTGTGCTTTTGAAGTATCACTAAACAAAAGGAATTAAATTTCGAAATATTTTAAACTCCACAGTTACAAACTCTTAGGATATTTAATATGAACAGGACATTAAATTGTTGTTTTTCATCCTGAAATCTTGAAAGACTACTTTAGCAGCAATCTGTTCTCATGGAAATTAGCATAGGTTTGGACAAGGGAAATCACTCATATGATGAAAATTCTTGGATCATTAAATTTATCCTTAAGCAGTATACCAAAGTAAACTGGTTAAATCAAAATGCAGTCCATTTTTAATAGGGATTGGTAAAACTGGTTACTGTTGGCTAATAAAATTAACAAGTTACTATTAATTACTGTTAATATCAGTATCCTCTTCACAGTGAAGTAAAAGTAACTTAAAGTGATTAATGTCTCTGAGTGTGCTCTTGCTGCTTTTCTGTGTAAGAAAATTAGACTCACTGGAAAATTAAACTACTTGGTTTCACATCCTGTGAGCGGACAAGCCATTTCCAGAGCCTAAGCCTGCCTTGCTGTTCTACCATCTCTGCTGTTTTCCTCCAATATCCCTTAAATGTACCAAGCAGTCTGAATTCTCAGCTTTTAGTCATGTTCAGAAATGCTTTCCTTGCAAGAGGTACCTCGATTGCAGTGGGAACAAAAGTAGCAGTTGCTTGGAGAGGACAACGCACAGGGAAATGGTATCAGACAGAACTGGATTTGGATGCTGCTTCCTGCATCCTCTGGTGTTAAAAAACCAATGCCTCTCCAGAAGAAATGAAAAAGCACATCTAGAGCTTCCCACAAGTGTCTATGCATTTAAAAAATGGTGTGCCCTCAGAAAAGTTCAAAGCATGCTGAAAACATCGATGACAACTGCAAAGATATACGAAATCACCAATTTGAAGACACTTCCCTTAAAACCACGAAGGATTAGATATAATTTTGGGGAAGAGTTATGTTTATAAATACTGCCTGTTTTCTCCTCTAATGCACTCTAATTTATGTTGTGTTAATCTATGAGAGAGAAGGGATGAGAAAAAAACATTCACAAAATTTGGTGACACTCTTTTCTTCGTTTAAGTGAGGGGTAAATCATGTTATACTGATTGACCCTCCAGCTCCACTGTGAGCTATGGATAGACAAGGACAGGCTAGTCCCAGGGTCTGCTGAGTGACAGTTTAATTCCTTTTGAAGACAAATTAGCTTGTAAATGCCCCAGTATTTGACTTATTTCTTGGCCAATGTCCCCCAAAATATTAACTACAGCACGGGCAGGAATGTACCATAAAGAGATAAAAATAAATCTACCATCGACTAAAACTCTTTCCCCACCATTTCCTTCAAAACAAAGAGGAAGGAATCCTGCATCAGAAATCAATACTCTAAAGATAAAGGAAGGTCCTCAATTACTGCCAACAGCCAGAGTTTACTAAACAGCATTATGTGTGTTCTATTTGTCATTTTTCTGGCACCTTCAGCTACACTGCAGACAAATGGCACAGGAACAAAAAGCGATACAAACACCACTACTAAGCATCCAAAGCGGAAAAATATGTGATGAGTTCCTGACACCCGTGCAGCAGCTTGGTGTGTGCTGGCAGAGAACACCAAAAAATTTCAGACTATACAGAAAAAGTTCCCCATTAACAGACTGGTCACTAGTGACAACAGTGAAGAACCTCACACACTTGTTTTGGTAAACAGATGCACTCCCTGTTGCAAATCAAAGAGAGAATCAGCTCCAAAAGAGACATGATTTAAACAGCCTTGTCCTTCAAGGTGGAAAATCTACATTCGGTGCAGTAAATACAGCTTTGTGCACAGAGACTTAATACAGCCAGACCTGGAAAAAAAACACTAGTGTGATCCAAGAAAGTAAATGACATGTGACTGGCTTGTTTACACATCCTCATTTCCCCAAACCATTTTGCTTCATTTACTAGACTTTGTCACTGTGAGAGCGTTTGGGGGATTTCAAATGGACTCATTCTGTTCTAACAGATGTCAAAGAAGAGGTACATTGGTTTTAATACCTATTTGGGGACATATGGGAATAGTTTTTTTTCCCTATATAAAAAGTCCACAGCAATATCTGTTTTCATTCTTTCCCCCACTTATATCCTCCTAAATTTCTGCAGAATTATCGAGTCACTGTTGTTTACTAAAGCACTGCTGGCCATGCATTACTTTCTGAAAGCACTTCATTGTAACAGTACCAGTCAGATTACAAGAGTGAAACTGCCACAACTTTATAACCAACACAACTCTGTACAAAGCCATTTGTCAATAGCAACCATTTCTGTTTCCAAAGTAAAACAGTCTAATCTCATATGCATATACATCTGAAACGTTCCATCTGAAATGTTAAGAAAAGCTCAGCTACAAATGAAAGTTACTACTATATTAAGCAAAAAGTTAAAACTTTTTAAAAGTTGAAACTAGTGTGACATTCTGGGGACAAATTCTTAAACACATCAGTAAGTAACATATCCCACTATTACACAAACACATTATACTTTGTGTGGCTCACTTATTCTTAAGAGGCTGTTAATTGAATTTTTTTTCCAAAATAAATGTGAAAATTGCTTAAATTTCTAGGCCATAAGATAAAATTTTCCTTAGATGTAAGAATAAAAAAAAAAAAAACACAATAAATTTTCTAAGCACACAGACTGCATGCAAGAGATGAATTTGTCTCCAGTTTAGGCTATTATCATGAGCTAATATTACTTCCTCTCTGACAGCCCATTACAAAAGAAAGCCTAAGCCATGAAAGCATGCAGTCTACCAGTTCTTTGTCACCACACACATACACAAAATCAACATAGACTTTTCTCACACTTAGCAAATAATTCAGTGACCTCTTTTTGGTCTTCAGAAAGAAAGGCTATTCTGTTCAGATAAATAAAATAAAGATATTTTAGATCTACTTTAACAAAAAGCTTATCTCACCAACTCAACGAATCAAGACGCACCTCCAAAAAAAGACAATACCTTGGGGTAACTGAGCTACAGACCTGATTATGCGAAGTCACACTCAGTAATTCTGTAACCTATGTAGATGTTACACTCTTCAGATGACATCTTCTCTTTTTTTTTATTATTCAAAAACTGTCCTGATCCTGCAGATTTTTTCTGTTACTTGGTAATGTAATATCAAGCAGGAATAAAGCAGTAGTGCTCAGTTACTTCAGCTGGTGAATGAAAGCCTTCAGCAAGCCATTAACTGGGACAGGGTCTTCTGTTGTGTTCACTGGAGCATTGGCTCTTTTTTGCAATCTTTCCAGTGTTTCAGTGGCTGCATGCAGAAATGAAAAGGGGCAAAACTGGGTGTGGGCCATCATCTTTAGCTGCTTGGCATGTAAGATTACCCAAAGAGCAAATTATGTGGCCTTCCTCTGAATGTGAGGAGGAAAATACTAATTGCTTGCCAATGTCCTTGGCAGGAAGCAGACCCATCTACTGAGGGAATTTAGGGTGATTAGGAATTCATTATCCTGTAGAAGGGCACAGGACGCTGTGTTTCCTTAAAACCTTTTTTAACTGAGCTGTAAAGTTCCCAACACCATTATGGAGCTGCAGTGGGGAGGAGGAGGAGGAGGAGGAAGGTCGAATTGCAGGCCATACTTCTTTCTTTGTAATGTTGTCTGAGAATTATGGCACTGGCATAAAATGCTACATTTCCTTTGAACGCTGCCATTTCATCTTCAGAATTTGTTATGCGACTCATATTTGTGCTGCACTTCTCATTTCTTTTATAACAAATTATTCTGTGCCTTTTTATGATCTTGTAGGAAGTCAAGGTTGAATCAAAGCCATTGTGACTGCCAAAGTGCATGTATAAAATTATACCACTAAGCGTTAACCTTGCTTTGTAGGTTCACTTACACTTTTCAATTAAAAGCTATCTTTAGTATTGAAGCAAAGTACTTCATAGTTTTTCAGTTAAAAGTCACCTTTAGTATTTAGGCAAAACTACTTTTATGGTAATTCACACTCGCATTCTCAAAAAACTCTTCTGCCTAAAAGGGCTGTACAGTGACCTTGCTCCATCCAAAGTTTGAAAAGAACACAGAAGAATTATTAAGTGACATTTTACTTGTATGTACTTAGCCCATTTAGCAAATGTGGGAAAAAGTAAAAATCAATACACTTAAAAAACCACTCCCATCTCCCCAAGGAAATTATATAAATATTGTACATGTGGGCATGCATGCCTGTGTGTGAACATATACCTGAGTGTACATGTACATTTTTAAACCCAGATTCAGTAATTACACAGCATTAATTTTTTCCTCTCTAAAACTGCCAGTTAAGCCACCAGGAGCTGCTTGTTTTTCCTATGAAGGCTAAAATCACACGTCAATCGATACAGCTAGAGTTGCAAAATAAATATTCTTTTAACTATTTGAAAAAAAGCTGTTGAAATTGCAAACACTAATGACTGTGCTCCTGGTTTGACCAGAAGCCTCAAACAACGAGGATAAATAAGCTTCTCCTGAGCTTCTCCAAAATAAACCTTGAAGCACACACTCATAGACAGGGAAAACTCTACAGACCTGTATGCCCCGAAGATTTATGCACATGTTTAACTATACTCATTGTCAGCAGTCCCACTGAAGTCAATAGGAATACTCACAGTGCATAAAACTACAGACACACGTGAGGCCTCGGAGGCTGATATTTCAATAGTAACTTTGCTGGAGTAATACCCTGAGGATCTGGCTCCATAAATGTTGTCCAATTATTTAACTGGTTCGCAGTGACTTCTCTGGAGAATAGTTACCAGTCACAACTCTCTTCTGTGGGAAAAACACTGACCCACCTTTTGGTTTTGACCATAATACTTTCACCGATGTATTGTTTTGTTTCAATAAAATTAACATCCTGAATTACTCTTTGAAACAGCTGACCAACAGGCCACAGAAACAAGCAACACGAGGTGATGAGAAAAACAAGATACTCTAATACAATAAGACATTTTCACCTACAGAGAAATAGGGATGGTATTAAGACTAAATCACCAGAGTGTCAGAATGTGCATAGTGATGATAAAAGATTATATGCTTTATACATGACTGATGATGACACATTTAGAAAATATCTGGAAGGGAAAAGACAAAGTGATGTCTCATGCAACTTTATGAAACTGCAACATTTACAACATGTCACCCTGGAATTAGTGCACAATGGGGAAAAAAATGAGCCCTTCAGTATCAATACCCCCAGCTCCTCTCTTACAATGGCCTTGACAAGAATCCCATTTATTTTCTCCAGAGAAATTGTTCCAAGGTGGTTGTTAGGCACAGTGGAGGCTTGACTCTGTAGACCTGGATTAGACTGCCCCAAAAAGGCAAAGCAGAAAACAACCTTGTGTGTTGGTCTCACTCACTCCTTAGAAAGGGTGGGTATCTTCTCTGAGAAAGGCATTCCTAATTTAATTTGCATTGTAGGGATTTTGAATCCCAAGACTGTTGCAGAAGTTAGAAATTATGCCAAGAATGATAACATTTTCTTGATACTGCAGTGAGAGTCTCTCATAGGAAGGGCAACCTAATTAAAAAGTTATAACAAAACAAACATTTTAATACAAGACACAGTATATAGTAATTCTCCATGCAGAAATAAGCTTAGCTGCCCCTTGGATTCCACAAGAGACCTCTTTCAACTTCATCTTGGAAATCATAATTTGGAAAAGCTTCACCTATATCTACTGCTGTTCTTAAAGATTTTCTTCTTTAAATAACTAAATAAAGACATATATATATAAACTCTTCTAACAAACTCATTTTGCATCACACACCTTCATTTTACTTACAACTAAGTAATTACCTTACAAGAGCATCTTTTTTAGAGAAAACTTTTTGCAAAGGGATGCTTAATTTTTCAATACATAAAATTATATAAATCAGGAATTTAGAAGTAATTGACTAAATCCATAGTCATGACACATCTAAATAAATATTCAAATCATTTCAACTGTTGACAAGCACTTTAAACTCACCAGAACTAAAGAGATGTAGGAGCTTACCTTAAGTTAAGAAGCTGTAAAAACAATGCTATTTTCTCTTATGCAACATAAAATACAGTCCAAGTCTGTATGTAAAAATGTCACACTAGATTAGTAGCCTGTCTGCTGCAGATGCTTTTTAGACTGATACTAAATGAGGTACTAAGTCTAGCTGTCCTCCCTCTCTGGGAATACACTGTACTGGACAAATACATTGATTGTACAGCTCCCACTCAAGTTGCACAAATTAATTTGTACCAACAGACTTGCATGAGAGAGAGAGAGAGGGCAACAACAGTTCTAGAAGATCTCAGCAGCAGGGGAAAAAGCCAATTTGTGTATCAGTCTCCTTTCCCAAGACACCTGTGACACACCAAAGCCCTTTATCATGTACTGCCATCTAACAGAGTCAGCTGCTTTGGGAGGCAGATAAAATTCCTAGGCACTTAGAGCGATAAGAACAGCCCTGTCTGCTGAAACTCTAGAAAGAAAGTTAATTGCTTGTTAATGATTTACAAGGTTTGACTAATTTGCCATTATTAAAGTAAATGGTTCTCAGCCAGCTGTAGAAAGTGTAAGGTATTCTTCTTCATCTACACTTAAGGGATGTACCATTCCTAAATATCTTTTCCTACACAAACCACTTGACACCATTCCCTGTGGGACTAACAGTACTAGCCAGAGTAAAGCCACAAAAATCCTGGTCTTCTTTTGTAACATGTATCGTATTAGCTGATAAATTTCATCAGCATAATATGAGGGCTTAGGAATTTGCTTAACAGCATCTTCCCCACAGTTTTAGCAGGACACTGTTTGTGATTAACTGTTCCCACATTGCCTAATTTCCATCCTTGAAAAAGAAAATAAATTTTGTAGATTTCTGTGCAGAGACTGGACTCCTCCTATCCCTCTTTAGTGCAAAGTACGCCCTCTCAATCTGGCATTTACTCTCAAAAAGTAAACTTAATACCATGACAATTCTTCTACCTTTGTTAAATTTAACTGAAATGATGAGAATCAGAGAGCAAAAAGGTCAGTAGGCAGACACACACAGTGACTAACACTGAATACAGAAACCTCATTTCCATAAGAAACCAGGATCAAAACACTTATCTAACACTTTCTTTTTTTTTTTTTTTAATATACTCATCTGCCGTGAAAGGATACTGAATACACAAAAGATACTGAATAAACTTCAGTAAGAGCATTATCTCATTTTAGGCACACAGACACACATTTAGTAATTCTGAAGAGTGTCAATGTATCTGTAATGTTAATATTTATCAATAAGAAAACCGTCCCAGCAAGAACAATGAAATTATTTGGAAAGGTGTTCTGTTTCCTTGTCGTGGGTTTTCAACCCCATGTTCCGGGGCTGAAAATAGTTTTTTCCAGGTGGATTTCTGGAGAAAAAAAGCCCATCAAAAGTTTTAGTAACACCTCTGCCAATGACGTTTAAGGAAATGGAAGAGAAGGGTTGTTGGCAGATGAAATTAGAAACTATGTAGAGCCTCCCTCCTTTCCTTGGCCCTGGGGCAGGTGTGGCACTGAAGCTCCCCTGAGCGAGACGTGTAACTGAGTGGAGAAAAGAGAAACCTCTAAAGACTGCCTGGACGAGAAATACTGCAGAAGGAATTCCAGGCAGAGGTTACGGAGCCTCCAAGGTCAAAGCTGGCAGCAGCAGGAGAGAGAGAAGAGAAATCACGAAAAGGAGGGAACTCTTTCTCTCCCCCCATCTCTCTCCCTTCAGCAGGGAAGAGACTGAAAACTAAAAACCCCTGCCACCTGTGGAAGGTTGTTGGGGAGCAGAAACTCCCCTCTGCAGCTCGTGTTGAAGCAGATTGCATGAAGATGTGACTCCATGGGACACCTAAGATCAAACAGAGTCCTGCTGGAGACCTGTGGCCCACGGAGAGAGAGACCTACACTGGAGCAGGTCGGCTCGGGTAGGATTTGTGTGATCCCAGTGAGGGATCCGTGCTGGTGCAGCTGAATTTGTGACCCTGAGGGACAGCACAGAATGGAAGAACTGTTGTCCCAAGGTAGACTCACCCTAGAGAGGTCCATCAAGGACTGTCTCTCGTGAGGAGGGACCCCACAAGAAACAGGGGTGGACTCAAAAGCCATTATCCCCTACGATCCTGTGGTGAAGATCCATGGTAGGCAAGTGTCCCCTTGCAGAACACAGAAGAGCCCACAGGACCTGGGTAACCCCCAGCCTCTGGTCTTAGCCCAGGAGGGGGGTAGGCCCAGCCCTGAGGTTGACATAGAAGAGGGAGAGGAAGAGAAACAGTTCCAGCTGCGATGAATCAGAGTTGTCATCCTACAGATAATAGAAGAAGAACTTTAAAGTGCTGCAAAGTTATTTGAAAGAGCTGCAGCTCTGCAAACGGAACAGAGACTGCTTCTCCTCCTGAACTGATACAAGGGGGGAGGGGTACTTCTGTAAATACATAGTACTTTTGCCTAATTAGAACTGTTGTATATATATAGTTCTTCAGTTTTTATCTTACTAGTAATAAATCCTAATATTATTCTCCCCAATCAGATCTCTTCTGTCTGCATAAACCTTCTCTCAACTTACAGCAATTGTGTGGGGGGTGAGAGAAAATTGGCGCAGAGTAAACCCACGACATTTCTGAAGCCAGCACGAGTTAGCTTTAACCCACTCACACTTAACAGATGCAGTTACCTGCTTAGGGAAATTTGGCATTTTGAATCTGAGTTCTCAAAAAACTCTGGGAAACCTTCTGATGCACGGCAGGTCAGGATCTACAGAAATATCAGTGCAGCACGAGGCTCAAAGCTTTATCAGACCTTGTGCCCCATAGACCACATTCATCCAACATTTATCAGGTAGCATCTCCAGTGAATATTTACAGTGAAGTCAAGCCCCTATTCTTTCTTTTTCTTACAGTCTTAGAAATAGGCTATGAATCTTAAAGGCAAAAACTCCAGAATAATTGCTTTCACCTCACAGGAAGAGATACAAGAATTATTTTAAATAAATGTTTGTTATTTTATGCAGGATAGATGAGATTTCTTGAGTTCTCCATCAGAAACAAAATCAAAAAAGCAGCATTCCTATTTTTGTGCTATCTAGTCAACTCCCTTTTTATGTCAGTGGATTAAAACCTGAAAGTAATGAAGTCTTCCTGGGAAATGAGTAAGACCATGAACTCCTAAGACAGTGATTTTTAGGAGGTCAGCACCTTGCAAAATGGAATTTAGTTAATATTGCCATTCATGACTGCAACAAAATGAAAAAGGAAATTACAAATGAATACACAGAAATTTTAAGCATGATGGTTTAAATCAAAATCTTCTTAATGTTGATGAAAACTTCCCAGTAAGTTGCAATACTGAAGGCTTAATGTGCCATAGTTTCATTAATCATTTAACTCAGTATGTATAAATCCAAACCCCTGGGGAGACAAATTTTGAAATGATCATTTCAGACAGTGCGTACCTCTAATGAATGCATTATTTGGGATACTTCCAACATGGTTAATAAGGTAATGTTCATAAAAGAGACGAATGGATATTTCTAGCCTACCTTATATGCTTGGACAAATTGTGATGAACACCATGCATACAAATGATAAAGGATTAATCATACCAAAAAAATTGAAATTCACTGTTTATTCAATGGCAAATAGAGTACATCAGTGAAACAAAGAATAGGCACTACGTCTGACTTTTCATAGGCAGTGAACTTCAAAATTGGCCGACAGTAAAAGCAGTGATTTCAGTGTCCTTGCCTCCTTTTCTGAAAACTTTGCAGGATTTTGAAAGAATCAGAACAGGTTTTCCAATTATGAATAGGCTGAAAACTGCAAAACAAAACTAATGTCTCTTTGAAGAACTCACCTATTGGTTTCATATCTATTTCTTTAAGGCAGAGACAAAGTACATTCTAGGAACAGGATTTTTTTTCGAGAACTATATGTATTATATTAAGTATTTTTTAATTCACTGTTGTACCTAACACCATCCCAGAAAATATTTCCCATTAAAACTTAAATATTCCCTTTACATTGTCTTGACAGATCACATCTGACCATCTTAAAGACCTGAAGTCCCCAAGGTATTCTATTGTGAATAATTCATATTATGACCAATTTTATTCCTAAAAGCAGTTGTACTAAATGCTGGTGTGGCACATATTCTATTAAAAAGTATCTTGTCCCAGAAGGGGAGAGAGGGGGGATGGAGATAAAAGAGGCAGATATTGTTTCCTTTGCTGCAAAGCCACTCGGAACCAAACCAGATGATACGCTCTGAAGAGATACAGTGACCACGCATCTATAACTCTAAACTCTGCTAAACCTGATTCCTTAGAGGGGAGGCTGAAGTGGCAGTGTGGTGAATTGTTCCTCTGTGATTATGTTAGAAGAACACGTACCCTCAACCTTTCATCGCCCAGCGTTAGACAATTAGCTACAAAATATGGTAAAACCTAAGGAAATCATAGCACTGATGCAAAAATGTGGATTAGAAAGCTCTGGAAGCAATTTTTTTGAATGACACCTACTCATCAACTCTTAAAACAAGGCAGCAGTGCAGATTAAACATTAATTTTGGGGATTAAGCCCTAAATTATAATACTTGTGTGGAACAGACACCCCCCTCGTCGTAAAAGTTAAATTTCTAAAGCAGAATGAGGAAGGATTTAGAAGGCATGAAAGCTGTAAGGGATTAATCATATTATAGTAGTGTTTCTCCTTATTTAAAATATAAAGCCCTTCATCTCAGAGGACACCAAGGACACAAGAAACACATGAATGAATAACACACTGTGGTACAAGTACACTTCAGGGCTGTTGTCGAATTATACCAGCACATACTGACTTAGTTCTTCAGTGGGGAAAGCAGAAATGGAATAGAACTAGAATCTCTATGCACTGCAAAACCCAGCAATTATAACCATCAAAATAAGGGGCTGAAGTTTTTAAGGGATTAAGAATTTCTGACTATTTGAATTTTAAAATGTTCTATTGTGCTAGGCAGAGACTAACATCCCTCAGAAGTGTGGCTCTCACTTTTTACAAACACATAGAGCTGTAAGCAGTTTATTATTACAGCCCTGTAAGACTTTGCAATCAGCAAGTTCCTGAGCAGACATTGAACGCCCCTTAAATCTCTTAACGGACAGGAGCTAAAGCTAATTGTGAACCAGAATATGTTATTCCTATCTGACATGATAAAACCTGTTACTGGTGGATTCCTTTACAAATACCAATCAGGTCTACTTTATGATATGTTCATTTCATTGTCTCCAATAATCTGGGACACCCTGTTCTTTTCCTGACCTTTGATGACCCCGTCTCTTTCTTCTGGTCTATACTGCACATCCACATTGATCTGTAGACAAAGCACTGTCAGATGGAATCAATACATCATTCCTTCAACACCACGACTGGCTTTTGCTCAGTTTACTTTCATTTTTTTTTTAACAGATCAATAGTGCTAAACTGATGTATCTTAAATTGGGGTGTAATTAGTACCTGTCTGCAGGCCTGTTAACAAGCTGCTAAAATATTAGGCAGACTTTTTTAGTTAAACTGAACGTTTCAAACTCTCTTCAACTGTGAGTAGGTGGCTGTTTTAAAGAAATGCAGAGCACAGTAGACTCCACAAAAATCGTGCCCCCACAGTTACATGGAAAGTTTTCACTTTGTATTGATAATGAAAAGACACAATTATTACAATGAAACACTTAACAAAATTAAATCATCAAACCTGGATGTCACCAATGAGCACAGCTAAAACTGCCCCTTTTATTTAGGTTAAGATAATTCTGAGTAACAACTTTACGCTATTATTTCATATATGGTTAAGACCATATAATACTCTTAGGTTTCTGAAGACATCACCACTTAGAACTTACAAAATTAGCTGTTTGATGCTATCCAGTGCAAAATTTTAAATGCAACACACTAATTCTAACTAACATAAAATTAAGATGATCTACCACTACCGACATTTATAGCAAAGCAGATTTGCTAAAATCTGTAAGCATCGCTACATCAGGGGCAGAGAAGCTGCTGAGAAGTTGAACTTGTGTATTTTTGAAAAAGAACAACAGAAAAGCAACAAAACCTAAGTTTTCTTTCTGGAATATTGCTTTTCCAGATCAAGTTCATTGAAAAAGCAGAGAATCATCACAACTGCAAACCATCCATCACGCTCAACAGCTCTCAGTTATGAGCATTGTGTCCAAAACCTTTAGGCCTGTTAAGGGTTAATGGAGGTTATTGTTACAGAACTTTTCTTAATGCAAAACCTGCTCTCTGAGTTCAATGAGACAGACTTCTGTTTGAGCACTGGTTTTAACCTCTGCTTCTTCTCCTCTCCTATATTGGCTTGTTTCCTCCTCTCACCTGGTCAAAGCTATTCTGCTGACTGCTTCTCTGGTGTCCTGCTCCTGTGCTTACCCAGGAACGTCCCTTAAACATCCCCTGAGACCTGTCATTCCTTTACCAGTGACTACTTTATTCCTCCACGCTGTTCTCTCCCAGGTTCTTTTAACAAGCCTGGACTTTCTCTCTGTTAACTATTGGATTAGAAGCCCAGCTTGAGATACTTCATGAAGAAAGGCCAGGCCCAGGAGCTCCACAGCAACAGACCCACCCCAGTACAACAGGTAGAGCCCCCCAGAAGCAGAAATGCACCCCAGCACTGCTCACTGTTGAAATTCAAAGGCAAACACATATATTCTAGTTTAGTGGGAGTGCACAGCTGACACAAGAGATATCTTAAACAGACTGTCTTTGTCCTTTCCTACCACCCATCATTATGAACTCATCTCTCAGTATCACATTAATTCAGGTCCCAAGCCCACAGTGTTTACTCAAGTCTAGGAAAGGCTGCATAAGAGGCACAGGGAATACAGTAAAATGCTAATCTGTGAGTCCTGTAATTACATCAGACTCTCCACTCACATTGAAAAGCATGACTCTTTAATAACTGTTGAGGAAGGAAGAGAAACATAAGCTTCATGTTATTAAAAAGAAGTGCCTGCTTGAGTCTGAAGACTACCTGAATAAAGAGGACAAATGTCCCGGAGAAAAAAAGAAAAAAAAAAAAAAGATTAATAGGTAGAGAAGTGACTCCACTTTCTTTCATTTTCCTTTAAATAAAAGATAAATTGAAGAGCAAGTAAGAAAAAAAAAGATTTGAGAAAAAAAATTAGATTGCCTCTTTCTATAAGTTAATCGGTAGACACAAGAGAGCTGAGCACTAATTTTTCCTTTAGATTTGACTACACCAAGTGATCAATGTGTTATTTCTCGAGCATTCCTACCAGCTCTGTAGGAAGGAGCCGTGTGGCCGGGCTGTGCACGGTGGAAGAAGGATGGACGCCCGTTCCCGGGTAGGAAGGAACAGATGTCGGAAGGTGAGCAGGCAGCAGCGCCAGGGCTGCAGGTCCCGCTGTGCCCGAGCTGCTCTGAGTAACATATGCTGCTCTGGGGCAGATGGTGAGGGCCAGAGCCTCAGGAACAGCAGAGCTGCAAAACCCCGTCCCAGCTGGGCACTGGCAGGAGACAGTTCCCTCACCAGGAAGGGCTCCCCAGAGGCAGGTGTCAGCCCAGGGAGCCAGGGCAGCACCACAGCTATGTTTGAAATTTAAAGCAACTTCTTCTAACCCACCTGTGCTGCTTTATCAAGGATGGATCTTGCTCCCAGTGCTCCTGGAGCCCTCACGCCCCGGGGGTGGAAGGATGCCCAAGCTCCCTTACTGTGTAAAGAGCAGTAGGATTTTGGGTTGGGGCTGTTCATTTATGTGAGATTTTGTGGGGCACAAGGGCACGAAGACCCGCTGGGATTTCAAATGATCTTGTCTGTGCAAGCTCCAGGGGGAGATCGTGAAAGATGATACTTAGAGAGAGGAAGAAAAAGATCAGCAGAACCGTTTTACTGAGTACATTATTTAACAAACAATCTGAAAACTTTAGGTATCCTACCAAGTCTTTTCCACTCTGCAGCCTTATAAATTTGAGGTTACCTTCACATGTTTTAATGTGTTTTTATGTCTAAAAATTACTAATTAAAAAAAATCTCCCCTACAGTGTGATTAAACCATAGGGGCTTTACAAATGACACATTTTTCAGTTACTCTTTTGTTTACAGACAGACCATTATTGCAACAATAGATCAAATATAGACAACCTGCTTTCTTCTTTTAGTGTTATGCTTTGAAAGTTCCATGCATCAGTGGAAAAGATCCCATTGATTTTACCTCTAATCTTTTCATTGAGGGAGGACAAAAAAACCAAAGCAAACTGAAAACCAAAGGGAGATAAGACGACAACCTTATGCATCTGTGCATTAAGAAAAAAAAAAAAAAATTACCTGGACCTCAAGAGACAAACTGAATTTTATTTGCGTTCCTGTCCAGAAGCACTCATCTCATTGCACAATATTCTGAGACACACTTTCCTTTTACTTCTAATTTCTTTCTGTTAGAAATTGCAAAAGGTTTGATTTTTACTTCAATTTAGATTTGGAAATAACAGACAGGAGATAAGATTCTTAAACATGCCGCATATGAAGCACTCTTGGTTTCATTTAATCCTTCATGGGAACTGCTTTTCACACTACCAGAGAACTTGAAAGACACTGAACTAGATGCCTTTGGAAGTGGGCAGTTTTTAATTCTCTCTTGTGGAAATGACAATGAATGAAGGAGCACAAACCCACACATACATATGAAGTCCAAGATTTAAAGAAAGACAGGTAGCACGATACAATAACTCTTCCATTTCATTCTAAATCCAAAAAGTATGACTCTGTGAAGGTAAGAATGTTTTTTTCTTGTATAATCCCACCTTTTCTCATCCTCTCTCTGTGTCTAATCAGCATTCAGCCTCACTTGCCAACATCCAGGACTGTAAACATAAGCTCCAAAGCTTCCAGCCACAGAGAAAGAAAATCTGACCTGCATGTGCTACTTCATGCATTACATACATGCACTTCCACAGCGCAGTTCTCCCGTGAAGCATTAAATCTCAGCCAGTCAAATGCATCAGGTATTTTCAGCCAAACACAAAGCAGAGCCCCCATCACTGCCTGCTGTTCTCTGACACCTTGTGCATCCTCCTCTACCTTCATCTGTCACCCCATGCCCGTGGGGTGGCTCTGCACAGAGCAGGAAGCTCCAGGAGGAACGTAGTCTGAGGCAAGGGCAGCTCCACACAACCCTTTTCCCCATGGTAGTGTTTGGTGGCTACTGTGCAACTAACTTGCTTTTTCCACTCTCCTTCCTGTCTTTGCATTGCCTCTGTCTTTTCTCCCCTGATTTTAAGGCTATTTAGTCCAGAATACTCAGGTACAGCTGTGGTACAGAGCTCTTTAAAAAAATCACAAAGGTGGTTTTGGCCAACCAAAGGCAATAAAAGGGCACAGCACAATAATCTAATTTGCTCTACAAAGTATTTGAGGGCAGATTCTGCATCTTCTCTGTCCTGCTCATCTGCAGGGATGAGGATACAACTGTTGTGCTTGGTTTACACATACAGGCAGGCAATCTTTTCGTCACCAGTCCTCCTTCTATGTTTATTCCTACTTGACTGACCTCTAATATTATCAAACTGGAAAAAAATTCAAGCCTCTGACCATTAAAAGCAAATGTAAAAGAAATTTTAAGAAGTCAAAAGAAAAAGCCAATACATGTTTCCTTCTAAAACCTTACAGATTAAATCATCCTCCTTTATATTTTATATAACTCTCATAAAAGACTGGATAGACCTTCCAGTGTTAGGAGACCAGTCCATGTAATATAATAATTCTTGAGAAATATAAGGCACAAACAGCAAAAAGAGTAGTTTAGTCAACTCTTTTTTTTTTTTTTTTTTTCAATTCTAAAAGCTATCTAAAGGAGTTAAAGGTGCTAAAAAGTTCTGTTCTCTGCCCAAATATAAACACTGATCACTAACAAACAGATAACATCCAAAATTCATATGTTTAGGTTTGGTAAATAGAGAAAGCAAAATAATTTCTTTTTGTCTACCAAAATTATGAATTCGTGCAGAGGAAAAGAATTCTTTTCTTGGGGACAAGAACTTTATGTTATATGTTCAAAAAGAAAACTTAAACAGATATAAGCTGGCTGCCTGATTTGGGTGAAATGAGTCAACAGAGCAGCAGATGCAGGGACTGCAAGTGCGACAGTTGGGGAGCAAATGTTTTATAGATCCAAAAACCTGCTGTGCTTTTTTGTCTATTCTTCTTTTTGCCAGTACCCACCATCCAGCTTTTATCTGCAGGAAGTGTCCACGGTTTCAGCCTCGAGTAGCTGCTCTCCCTCACGTGCAGCCAACCGTCAACAAGCAACATTTCCTCCTGCTGGGAGGATGCTACATGCAACATATTTCATGACTGCCAGCAATGGGGGTTCATTAATCAGCCTTTAGGAGGTGCTGAAACAGCCACAGACAGACACAAAATGAGGGTGTAGCAGAAGCCTGAAGATTTAGAGTAATCCAAGGTCTTTTCTCCAGAGAGTAAACTCAGTGGTTTTGGTTTAATACATCAGTTAAAGCTCAAACACCTCAGTGTCATTTCCAGGGTTAGATTTCAAGTGAAGTTTTAAACAACTCTGCTCAGGACCATGCCATGCTTCCAAAAACGACTTCTCTCTTCAAAATGGTGTTTGGAAGAGACTATTCAGGAGCAGAGGAAACCTCAAAGACAAACTCCAAACGTATTATTAAAAAATAAATCATCATGAGTTGCTGGCAAAAAGATTAGCTAGCTAGTCACTAAAAAGGACATAACTGCAGGTATTGAAGAAATATAAGTTTTCTGTGCTATGGTTGAGACATATTGGTTGAAATATTGATCTGTTTTAGCGCTTGTCCGTGATGACAGTTATTGCCCAGGATAGGCAGGATTCGAACAGGCTGTGTTACCTTGCCCTGTGTTGTGTCTGCAGTACAACTTAATCATTTCACCCCCGCCACATTTTAGTTGGGTTTATGACTTGGGTTTATGAGAGTGGAACTTTGCTCCAGTGTTCAAGAACACTCTGGGCTTGTTTCAGCCACATAAACCCCAAATCAATCCTTCTTTGTCACAGTGACACTGACAATTTCTGCCTCTGCTGCTGTATTAACCAGGCCCAAGGAATATTCCTGAGCCCTGCAAAGCAACAATCTACATGCTGCCCTTTTTTTTTTTTTTAATGGTTCACACACTTCTGCTGTCTGCTATTTACACAAGCTCAACTTAGACTTCCAATTCTTTAGGATGTATTTTTTTATTTGAATAAAACAGAACAGGCTTGCTCAAATCTAAATTCTTCTCAGAAAGCTCACATTAAAAACCCTTACATTCAGACATGCATTCAATTTTCCTCTCAAATCTGTGATTCTGGTATATTCAATGACATTCACACCAATTATTTTTTAAAGCACCACTGCTACATCCAGTCCACCAAGTGAACATTCACATCTTCACTGAACAATTAAAAAGCATAAATAAATTTAATAAAACTACCTTTTCTTTTGTCTTGCATTTTTAAGGTTAAGTAGCACAAGATTTATTTCATACATTAGCAGAAATTATGAGTGAGAGCAAAGCCAGAACCTTAATTAGAGAGAACATAAACAGAAGAGTCTGATATCAGCCATAACTCAGCACAGCTTAATTATGCTCCTTTTTTATATTTTCATCAGGCATTAATAAAATCTCTATCATAGCCCAGATACCTATGTGGCCCTGAAAATTACAGATGCATCTTCAAATAATCAAGACTGTAAAAGATATTGAAAAAGAAACAAGAAGATAAGCTATTACTGTTCTTTTGTTTAGTTTACTGGTAGACATGAAGGGAGTGCTATAACTGGCTGTGTGAGGGCAGGAAGGCTCTACAGAGGGGTCTGGATTGATGGGCTGAGGACAGTGGTGTGAGGTGCAACAGCAGAAGAGGAAAGGGCCTCAAGTTGCACCTGGGGAGGTTTAGGTTGAACGTTAGGAAAAATTTCTTCACCAGAAGGATTGACAAGCACTGGAACAGGATGTCCAGGGAAGTGGTGCTGTGGGTATTTAAAAAACATGTAGATGTGGCGCTTTGGGACATGGTTTAGTGCTGGACTTGGCAGTGCTGGGTTAACGGTTGGACTCAGTGATCTTAAAGGTCTTTTCCAACCTGAAAGATTCTGTGATTTAATGATCTGGAAAAACAATTTCACTGTTGATCCAGATTCAGACTGGTGTGGGCATTTTTTCAGGAGCACTGAGAGACATTTTTTCACTGATAGTATCAAAGAACTTTGAGATCCTCCAATACCTGGTAAATATAAAATATTGTTAATATATTTTATCTTTTTGTACATAAGACATGGGTTGACTGAATGAGGGGCTCTGGATGTCAGATTGTTTCTGCAAGCTGACTTGATGAATAGGCCCTGGAAGGACTTATTTACCAATTCTTCAGGATTCCTATTATTAAAATAGAAAAGAGACTTCTTGGAAAAGTATTTGGAGAGTCACTGGAAACAAATCTACAGCACTTTGATAATACAAATTGAAGGAATACCTTGCTAAATAAATATGCAAGTCTTTGATCACAATTTCATCTGCATAAGAACCAGCTGTACTTCTATTTTGAAAATTGAGCATTCTTGCTTACTTTTTTAAAGACATGTTACAATACCCTTAAACAGAGTTCTTGATGCACAAGGCAGCTGGCTGGCTTGAAACAGAACACTTTTTTTTTTTTTTTTTTCTCTGTATAACAATTGCTAATAATGAATAATCCTCTCCTTTGCTTCCCGCAGCTCATCTTTCTGGGGGGTTTGTTTTGCTGAGAGCTGGTGGTGAGAAAGAGGTGGAGCAGTCACGGTGTGGAATAATAAAGGCAACACACAGCAAATTTCTGGCTAATTAAGTGATATCTCCACAGGAGCGTTAGCTATACAAGAGGAATACTTGCACAGAAGAACAAACAAGATGCATTTTCCTTCAAATTCACAGTAAAAATATCTCTTTATTACCATTTAGTTGCCAGAAATAATTTAATTTGCCTATGAAACTGTTATTTCTGAGACTTAAATAAAGAGCAACCTAAACCGACCATGAAAAGTAGACAGAAAAGCTGGCTTGGCTGCAACAAGGAAGTGTGCTATGTGCCTCATGAAAAAGCATTCACAGCAATATTATTAACACCTACAAGTCACTCAGATGTGACCCCTCCAAGAATCACCAGTGAGCTCTGACTTGGACGACCAGGTCTAGAACTGACAGCGTACCTCCCTGTCTCTTCCTATTCTTACTATGGCACCTCCTGGGACCATCACAGAAGTGCTGACCACATCATGTTCAGAACCAGTTTGTGCACCCTTGTGTTCCAGTGAGGAGACAGACCTTACTTTCTGAAAGCTTCATTTTGTAAAGACCTTGATGCTGAATTGGATTTAAGCAGAAAACCTGGAAGCAGAAGACTACTGGAGTAACCTGCTTTCTCCTTATTTTGATACTACAAATAATTTTTACCACAAATAGTACGGGAAAGCTTGAGAAGAACTCTGCTTAAAGTAGAAGTTGTGATTCACCTGATCTAACAGCTGCTCTCATGGCTGTTCATTTCTGTCTGACTGCATGCATTTTCAGTGATAATGACAAAAAGGAATGTGAATTTAGATGCTGTTTTTTATTCTGGAAGCAGTGCAAAAACTTCCTATTTAAATATGTATGCACACAATGGGGCCAATATAGGACTTCCCAGAGAAACAAATGCCTTTTTATCCTGTTATTTATTACAGTAGCATCCAACCAAAATTTTACACAGCCTCCCATAAAACCTTTTTGTACTTGACATCTCAATGTTATAAAGTACTACACAGCTCTGCACCGGTATCAGAGACCCCTGAGATCATACAAAACAGGAAACAGAATTACAGCTCTGTGCTAGCAAACTTGGAACCTATAAACACACAGTGTAAAGTACATTTGCCCTGGACTTTGGGTTTTTTGGGACTGACATCAAAGCAAGTCATGTACACTGTTCTTTGTGAAATTAGTGACCATATCACTAGCGGGACCACCAGTCATACAGAATAAATAAACAACAAAATCACCTGCCCAACAACTACTATGGCATTACCAGCAGACAAAAATAATGGATATCACCAGTAGATTAAACAAAATAAATTAATGCCACCATGTAAATGAATGCCTTCCTAAAGAACAAATCTGACTGTAAGTGTAAAGCCTCGAAGATGGTATTTTCACCCTTGGATATCAGAGGCACAGGACAGTAATTCCTCATTGTGGCAGTGAAATACCACAACATTAATTCCAGGCTACCAGGTGGAACTGTACTATACTGAAGTTGAGTTTGTTTCTTGTTTTTTGCTTAAACTTGGCTCGACACAATGAATCTGAATTGTGATTTATTCTTCTAACACTTTCCCACACCCCACTAATGAAACGCATCCCCAGCCTCGTGAATGCAGTATTAACAAAACACTAAAACATTTGGAGCTGTAAAAGTGGGAAGCAGTCTGGATCAATGCAAGTGCATGAACATTTTCAGATGCCACTTGAAAGTATTAACGACACGCAGTCATTTGCTGACGATACGTCGATTCCTTCTCCAACGAAAATTACTGGCTATAAATCAGGCAAACATTTACAGGAATCTGCAAATGAAACAGCTAAATCCATGATGACAGGGAGCCTCATAAAAGCAGCCCATTTATTCCCTCTGAGCACTCATCCCCACCAGAGGGATCAATAGCAAACCTCATACAATATACTTCTAAATGTCATGCTGCAAATCCTCTTTGCATTTATGCAGAAGGAAAAGGCCCTCCTCCAGTTTTAGAGGCTGAAATCAAGTAAAAAGCATATTAAATGTCTAAAAAACAATAAATCTGAGAGTGAACCTTTTATTCTTGGGTCTGTGACTTTAACACCTATTCTTCTAAACCATACGGATTATGACACTCAGAAAGATAAAGATTCCAACTAGAAAAACAAAATGGATGACAAGGAATTAAAGAAACATATCCATCCACTGTCTGTCACTTAAAAAAATCAGTAGGCAGGGAAGTGACACCACACTGGAGTGTCTCAGTCTCCGTTTCCCAGAAAACTGAGGAAGGCAATATCAAGAACCAACCAAAGAAGCTGTTAATACAGAGTCCAAGAGGGGCAGCTCTTTGACTCGTTAAAAACTCTATCAGGCACTTGACAGTTTATGACAGAGTGGAGCAAAATATTACTCTTGCAAAAGCAGGGATGTGTATTTGAAGTGTAACCATCAACACCTAAGTCAGTTTTACAATTAGACAAATACATGGCAGCAAAGAGCAAGAATACCCTTCCGCGAATTCTTATTGTTATATTTTGACTACCTCTTCCAATTCTTTTTTTCTTTTTCTTTTCTTTTTTTTTTTTTTTTTGCTTTTGTAGTTCCATGGAACCAAGCCTCTTGAACATGATTCCAGTAGAGGAGTACAGGAACCTAAATTCTTCCCTAGCATAAGATTCCAGTCAAAAGCACTGGATCAGGTCACTACACTTGGGAAGTATAAAGGAAACAAGGGTCATCGGTTGACAATGTATTCATATTAACTTGCAGCTAATTAGAAAAACTAAGTCATTTTATCTGACACATGACTCAAGATCATACAGCGAGGCTAAAAATTTAAAAGCCTAATAAAATGCCTTCTGGGATGAACACTTACTTTATTATTGGCTAAAATAAATCTGCTGTATTCCCTATTAAAAAGGTGAGCCTTTCTGTGTAGCTGGATATATCTAACAAGCACTTAAACCCATTCCTTCAATAGTAAAATAGTCTCAAGCATCTGAAATATTCCTCATGCAAATAAAATATATATCCTGAAGAAGAGAGATCAGACATGACTCAGCAGGGCCTCTCTACTTCACGAGGACAAAACTGTTTCTGAGGAAAGGCGTGTTATTTCTGAGGCAAGCAAAGCCATGCTGTTCTGATGCAGCTCTTCCAGGTACCACCATACATCTTTTAATTTATATCACACTGGTGTGTGTGTGCACAAACTCATCTTCTATGAGTGTGCATCCCTCTCCTGTGTTGACAAATGTAACGTGTTAAAAGGAAAAAAAGGAGCTTCACACAAGCAGTTGGAAACAAGCGCAGAGTACAAATTTAATCCCCCTTAATCCCTTGTCAATTACAAGGAATGTCCTAGTGTAAAGTTGTATCAACAGTGCAGTTTCCAATCCCATAGAAAAATAAATGAAGCCATCCTTTCCCTCTTTCCACTTGGACCGTGTTCAGTGAAGCTCCCTTAAAGGATTAGGAACACTGTCTGCAATAAACACGGGCATCAATTTTTAAAATCTGCTCTGAAAATGGCAACATTTCACAAGCTGTGAAAATGCTTTGGTTTAGGGCATGGCCTGAAAGGCAATAGGCCAGCAGGATAGCACTGGGATTAGCCCTAATTACCTCATGTTTCACCTTAATTAACTACTGATACAGAAGGTAAACTCTGCAGGATCTGTGGCGAGACCTTAGGCCAGTAGGCAAGATATCTAAGCCGTCATTGTTTACACATGATAATCTCTCTTTTGAATTTGCTTTAATTGCTCAAAAAGATTAGCTGAAGGATATGTATTGATTAGCAATGCTAATCAGATCCTATATAATTTTCATGTGTGCTCCACAAATGCAGCCTAGCAGTTTTCGAGGCACATTCTTTATCAGCCGATCGTCAAAGGATCAACGTTTAACTTTGGTTAAGACAACATCAATCACGAAGAAGAAGAAGAAGAAAAAAAAAAAAGCCCCAGCCTTTGGTAACGTGAATGGAGGGAGAAAAATACAAAAAAGGCTCTTTGCTCTGTTCTAGAGATACCATTGTGCTCCTCCATTGTGAGAGGTAATCCCCTCCTGCACGCACCCCTGCTCAGAGCACAGGCAAATTGGGAGCAGAGGGGAAGCAGCAATAAAGCAGAGAGAATATAATATATATTTTAAAAATAGATCACAAGGTTGCCTTGTTTCTTGCCCCATGTACTCTTCATTACTCAGACTCTGCTTTCTTTTTCTGTTTTATTAGTTCTCATCTGCTCTTGGCAGGCCTTGAAGATTACTGGACAGTCAGATTTTGTACAAATCTAAGCAGTAACTGCTTACAGAATCTGCATAAAATATAACAGTCAAACCAAGGAATAAAGTTCTCTGCCATGTGCTATTACTCTGTCTGCTGGCAGAGAAACACATTAAAAATATGACTTCTCTGTTGTTCTGTGCTTTATTACCAAAAGCAACCCAAAATATGACTTTCCAAAGGCCCTCTGACCTGAAATACATGTGAAAAGTTAGGAATATATTTCCTTAGGAAAGTAACTTTGATTTAATGTAACAAAACAACCCGCAAACTGATCAAAACAAAACTTGGCAACAAATTATAGTGCAGCATAAAGGATTAGAATTATTTATGTCAAAACCCTGGACTCTTAAATCAAATGCATCCACTGAGGTCTTAACTCAGTTTTTAAGTTCAAGACCTGAGATTTTATCTGTACTGCAAGTGTCAACTAAATTTATGAAATCAAGTTGTTAACGTAAGAGTTCTACTGTAACCTTAAGGACAGAAGGGTATATAGCAAAAAATCAAGTTTCTGTGGAACTACTTGTGTGATAGCCTTTTTTCTTCATAGCATTTTACAATATCTGCATCCTTAACTAACATCCAAGGTTGCCCTTGCTTTTTAAGAGGCATCCCGAGGAGTTTTCCTAATTCCTTCCTGTACTTCTTTATTTGCTGCTTCATTTAAGTCTTACAGTGGCAAGGAAATGCACACTGCCTGTTGGAAAATGCTCACAGAGCACTTGCTACTCACTGGAGGTGGCTGAAGAACTGAGAACTTTCCCCGGGATCTCACTTCCTCTGCAGGGATGAAGAGCTGTCATTGAGGGCAGGACACTGTAATTTCGCTGGTGAATGGTGCCTATTCCAGATCATTGCCCCATTTCACTGGAGGTGTCATCTTGTGCTCTGAGCAAAAAAAATCTGTAACTGCTTACTTGACCAGTAAGGTTTTGGAAAACTTTTAAATAAAAAAAAATAAAAATTGAATACACAATGGAAGTTTGTCAAAGGCTGTTCTGACAAACTCCTTCACTTTGCAGAAGGCTAATATTGAGATAAAGGCTGCAAACCATCGCTTTTACTTATTTGTTTTAAAAATGCATTTAAGGTGTAATTGTGCTGAGGGGTTTTCAGGGCTTCAGACACATTTGTGTTTGCTAGTCTGAGACAACAGTGGAAGGGAAAAAAAAGTTGAATCTATTCATATAGTCCTACTGTAATTGATTTTATAATCATAAAGAAGTATGAGTCTTAAAAAAAAAATTAATATTGTGAGACAGGCAGTGAATGAACATTAAGTCCTACATTTTTATTGTAAATGAACACAGTAGAAGATTTTGCTTTCCCTGAATGTCAACCTCAAGATGCTTTCAATCTATATGTTAAAAGTACCATACACATCTCTGTAAAATACTGCATTTTTTTTCTCTGTGATTTGCTTTGTTTGTTCATGTGTCAAAAAATGTAAAACATTCTGATTATCTGAATGTAGGTATCCTGTTTTGTATAAAGAGGCAGAAGGGCTTAGTTTATGCATATATATTTATGCACAGCCTAATCAGGCCTTTATGATGGTCTGCTCTTTGAATATTTATTACTCGACTAATTATTGAGCTTAATTATAATCTACTTTTAATACATTAAAAACTTGTTTGAAGATGCTGAAGCAAAGTTTCACCAGCGAGTAGAGAAAAGCAAGCATATTTTCAAACAAAACAACCTTTTTTTTTTTTTTTTTGGTAACAGATCTTGACAGTGAATTGATTACTTACATACCTTTAAGGTGAAACCCTCTCCTTCCTTGGATTTAGAGGAGTCAGGCTTTCTTCCAGCGACCTATATAGCTGGGTTATTTATCTTCTTAGAGAATATTTGGCCTGCAGTTATCTGATATCAAGCTGTGATCTCATCAGCTCTCACACACTCAGCAGGGAAGGGCTAAGAAAATACTTCAATGTGAAACCTCTCCAAGCACCCTGAGGGCACCACAGCTAAGGAGGTGTTGTGGCTGCTGAATATTTTCCTTTGGCAGGAACACTGACCCAGTGCCCCACAATGATGCCCATATGCCACTGGAGGGTCATTTGTAGGAATGAAAGACAAACTAATGATCTCACTATGTGGATTTGGAGAAATTTAGTATTTCCTAAATTGAACCATCATGGTTTTTTATGTTCTTGCAGAGATTTGAGATAACTGCTTTGGCAGAAAACTCTTTGCAATTCTAATCCTTTCTAAGACAAGCAGAGCTGTCTATTTAGAGGGTCAACTACTGTTTGCAAAATGTGATGTCTGTAAGAACATAAAACACTTGATAATTCAGCCTATGCAAAGAGCACATCTTAGAAACTCAATTGTATTTTCTGACAGACTACAGGGTCTTTCTATCATTACTTTCCTTCTATTGCCCCATGCACTCCTTTCCTTTTTAAGTGAAAATACTTTACCAAGGGGAAGAAAAAACATCCCCAAACCCTCAACTGTTTAAATTGCTGCTTTACTAAAAACTGCCTGCCTGATTGTTTTATGAAAAGCTGCCTGCCCAGGTTTCTTGGTCACCTGGAAACAAGTGGAACATTTGTAAAATATCTGCCAGTTCTCAATGGAACATTTTTAATGAATCCAGGATCTTCACACAGCACAATGACATTTGGAAAGGATCATCTCAGAGTTAAAAAAACAAAATAAGGAAATTCACTAAGGGAAAAAAAGTGATTTTCATTAACCAAAGGATAGAAATTCACCTTTAAGTATGAAACTTGGAATGCCTTTGGCACAACAAATTAGATTCTTTAAATGTACAGTTTGTGACATGGATATGTACATTAATAGACCCTGAGAAATTAACACTTGATTTTACCAGGATGCACGTGAAGAAATTGCCAGAACCAAAGTACCAAATTTCACCATCAAATTGAATCAAGCCATTTAAAATTTGAGCAGCTTTTATAAGCCTCTAGTGAATTCAAATTAAAGTTTTATGGCCTCTTTTACTCCTACTGAATCCAATGGGAGAGCTCTGCAAGGAACCTTAATTATGTTTTTCAGCTTTTGGTATTCTGGTCTCTCTTTGAGTGATGACACTTGCTATTTAATGATAGAAAATTAGGAGAAAATAAACAAAAGAGAGTTGAAATAGCAGTAAGACACAGATTTCCCTCCAGATGCTCTATTGGAATTTTTTCCTAAAAGGAGCTATTTTTGTACAATTAAAGTGGTTTGGAGGACCTGGATGAAAATAACATTGGCCAGATTGGACAGATACTGTGCATTTTGTTACTTGGTCTTCAATCCTTACAAATGTTCTTATTTTGCCAGCATCTTCACTAGCAGTGAAAGGAGAATTTGTATCTCTTTTCAAAACACAAATTACTCCTCTATGCACAATTAGGCTCGTTCCTCCATCAGATTATGTTTACACGACACACCATTGAAAATACATTTTCTCTGTGCCAGTCCAAGGCACCCAAGCATGGGTTTTTCATCCCCTCACTGGCCACAGGCATGCCCACAGGGCCCTCCTGTCCTACAGCAATAGCTACAGCATAAGTGTAAGTAGGTCCAAGGAAATATTCAGATGATAGGAAAAATGCTAACTAAAGAGGAATATAACCAGACTCAATTATTTCAGCCAGTTCTTCCTTCTTTACATTAAATTAGGTTTAGGAATTTCAGATCTTCCATTTCCCCCTCTGTGGATAAGAGATGTAATATTTAAGTACGTCTCATTTCCACAAACAACTTCATGTTTATTGAAATTATGTTTTCCTGGCTGTTAACTGATGCAAAACCTGCAGTGCTGAGATTATAAACAATTTGAATGTGTATGCAGTAATGGATTTTTTGGAAAATGGGCAGGATTTGCAGCATGCAATATCCAGCCAATATTATGGAGATGTACGACTTCAAATTGGTTTCTGGAGTAAAAATCCCCCAACATTACTGATGGAGTAATACCACTACCACTAAATATATTCAAATGGATGAAGCAGGAGAAGTCATGAAAATCTAAGGTTCTGTTGATCAATTTTAACCTGCAGAACTCTCATAACAACTCAATCCACACATTCTAAAGACCGAAACAGAAATTCTTTGCTGTTGATAAACAGAAGGTCTTGCTTAGTGATGACTTCAATTAACTAGGTTAAGAATTGATAACACCACTTTGCTGCTACTTCTATTGCTAGAAATACTTTGTAAAACATCTTTCTAGTGCCTGCATTATTATACAAGCAATTTTAAATGCCTCTCCATTTAAAACTTTACGTATTCACCAATAAGATCCTTATATTTTTTCTCATTTCTTTAACAGTAAATTCAAAGGGAAGCCACAGAAATGACAAATTCTTTGAAAACTTGGCTTGGTCACTTCAGATAGAACAAATAATACTAACAATGAATGATTCCAACAAATGCAAGGAAAGAAAATATTCAGCTTTAACAGTGAGTTACTGCAGGGGAAATAATCTAAAATAAGTAGGCATAACTGGATGAAAAAAACAACTAAACCACATGAATGCACAAAAAGTTAGATATGCATTTGAAGAAATGTCAACAGAAAGTCTAACACAGTTTTTATTACACTAAGATGTGTCAAGAGGCAGAGCCAGATGGTTATAAATCCTCTTTGTACTGCTGTGCTGGGGCACCACTGACAAACCTATGCTATTTTCTTAACAATTTCTAGGAAAAAACCATACTGTCAAACTCGATAAACTTGATAAATGAGGCCTCCAGTGTTATTTGGTAGCTGCAAAATAATTAGAAAAATATTTTTTAAATCCTGATTTATAAGCTGCAAATACAAATAAAGCTCTAAATATATGCTACAAATGAAAAGCACACCTGTTTGTTATAAAACGTGTTCAAGTAGTAATGACCCTTATTGTAACATAACTAAGGGTAATGGGGAGGAAAAAAAGGAAAGGAAAAAAAAAGGTCTTTAGAACAAAAAAAGAACGATCAAAATTCCTGACAGGAAGATGCATTAGACCAGTCTCTCAAGGGATGTAGTAGAAACCCAGGCCCTGAAACTTTTAAGAGCAGAATGGACAAATCACTAGAAAATAGACAATAGGGAACAATCTTTCACAGGTAATGAGATGGGGAGCAAACCAACAGAGGTTTTCTAGTTCTGCCCTTACTTCCTACCATTGATTCCACACCACTTAGTGCTGCCCCCAGAAACCGATCTAAATCACTGCTTAGTTAGGAGCGCTGGAGAGGGGGTGGGGAGAGATATCAGGAAGATTACAGTTGTGTAGAAGTGCTTATCTACACAGGGATTAGCTGGCTTTTGCATCCCTGGCAAGATTTTCCTTGCACATCTCCCCACAGAGACAACATTTCTATCTTTGGTCAATAATCTCTTTCTGAAGATCAATACGGGTCAGATGCCCACGTGTTTATGAGAGCTATCAGTTTCTGATGCAAACACTCATGAGCTGGTGCCGACTCACAGGAGAGAGAGAAGGGGCCGATTCAGACCCTGAATAGTCACTCAGGCTCTCACAGGGCCTCCTGATACGGCTTCCCAGCAGACCTAACAAGGCTTAAAGGAGACAGCCAAGGCTGAGAAGAGTTTAGATTAACAGCACATTAAACTGACAAGTCCACATTGTTTCTTGGCAGCTCTAATACAGACAGTCACATAAAGCCGTAGTAGGTAGCGAGACAAAGACTTCACGCTATATAGAAATGTAACTCCAGAGTCCAGAATTGCCTCAAGAGAGTATTGGCAGACTTTGCCAGTAATTAGCTAAGAAACACACGTGAATGGAACAAATCTGAAGCCCAGAAAACAGAGAACAGATGTTGTTTGGAAACGGCAGCAGGAAAGTTGGGCTTGCTGTGGTTTAAAATGCTGCCTTCATCTGCTCTTTGCAAAGAGAACTAGAAGTTTTCTTTGGTGACAGAGCCTAATCAAAGCAAATTCAGACTTCTGTCATCTCAAATACTCTCTGCTGCAGTGCAGTCTTGTCAAAATTGCTCTTGAAGTTCATTCAGAAGCTTCTTATCAGGAACAAGGCTGTGGACAAAAACTGCTGAAAACTAGTGAGGACTTAATGCATCTACAGGTGAACTGCATTAGCGTCCTGGTTGCTTCTGGGATGGATGCCAGGATAATTATAAAATAATTTAGGCCAGCATCATTTACAGAGTGTTTCCTTAGATATTTTCACTTGGGAGTTGGACAACTCTTTTGTCTGAATTGTTAAACACTGTATTTATTCTTCCAAAATGTCTAATAAAATCAGCCTGCAGAAAATAAACACAAGTACTTCTTGGCTATCTATGACTACATGTGTCAACTCAGAAATGACTGGGTTCAAATTTGTGTATCACTGAACAGAATATGATCCATGTATTATTGAACAGAATAAAATCTATGCAATTAACATCAGTGTCATGAAAAAAAATATAACACACTAAAAACCATGAAGCCTCTCTCAAACTCAAATAACACTGAGTTGTGATTTTTGCTCTTTGCAATTTCCAGACTACATTTATGAGAATGTGATTGACACAAAAACCTGTTTCTTGCTTTTATCCCTTTAAAACCTGATGGTTGAGATCTACCATCATTATGTTGAACTAATTACCACTCATAGAACAGAGAAGAAAATCCTCATCCTTTTGCTCCCACAGCATTATAACATGGCTTTGTCCAGACAAGCACTCCCATTTTCCTTGGTTGCCTCACAACGTAAAACGAAGTTGGCAAGATGAAGACAAATGGCACAATAGCCCACTGCTGATTGGCTAAAGTATTTTGTATATGTTGGAAAATTCAGGACATCCATCCTAATAGGCAGTGGACAGAACACTTTAGGAACTGTGACTGTGCAAGGCAGCAATCTATCCATCGTGGGGTCAAAGGGTGAGGTCAACAGGAGAGGATGGTGATGTTATTATCTGACATGTGGGTTATCTTCTATACACTCTGCCTGTGAGACACAGGACATGTGATGAGCTCTGAGATAGATATCAAACTCAGCAGCTCAACATGCTGAGTGAGTCGAACAAGCAGGCAAAGAGTTACTTACAGCATAATTAAGTGCCTGTGTGGTAAAATAATTGATGTGAACAGAGTAATAGAAAGGCAATTAGTAGCACCAGAATCCAGGTTTGAGACCAATAAAAACAGAGGGTACACAACTGACAAAAGAGAAAAAAAAAATTAAAATAAAAGAATGAATTGAACTTTTCGTGTATATGTAAACTTGGCCTATGATACAAAGTGCATTATGATCAAACTACAGACAGACCTGAATAATTTTGGTATCCTTTGGAATTTCTAAATGACCTTTTCGTAAAACTCCTTTCAGTTGCTCTATAATTAAAAAAATGAAGGTATAAATCTGAAAGCACTAATTCACACTTGTTGGTTCTAAGGTCCCCAGTGATGCACAGCAGACAAAAGGTGCTGTGTCGTCAAAAATATTTAAATATTAAAATATTTGAATCATTTTGGAAGGCATTCACATGGGAACATAACTACACAGCATTGAGGAAATATATGGAACTACCTACAAACACACAGTGCTAAGAAAAAAAAAAAGATATCACAGGAGCAAAACATGTTTTATCAGTTTATGAGAAAGATTCCTTATATTAATCAAGTAATTGAATGAAAAATAATATGCTTAGACTTTTACCACTGCCACTCCCATGACCAAGAATTATTTACAGTTAGTTAATGTGGTGAAAATTCAGATTTAAGAAGTTTCACCAAAAGAACTTTGAACATTCTGGCTGTACAAGTTAGGTAAGAAAGCCCTCTTTACTAACCAGCACTTCACTGTCAATGTGAGCATTCAAAAAACCATAAAACTCCTGCCAAAATCACAGAATTTGTTTGAAAATTGTGAAATTGGACATTGAAGTTCCATACATGACGTAGATGAGAATTAATAAAACATTGTCTGCTTTATGCTTCTATCTGCATATTTTCAAGCCTTTCTTCACAGTTATGGGTGTTTGTTCCTTTATTTTTAAAGACTTACCATAAAACAATAAAAGGAAGCCAAAGTGTGTCAAAGGCAGTAAATCCAACACTCTAGTACTCATCCTAATAGGCAAATATTAAGCTACAGTTTCTTAGTGCCAGCCATTAAAGAGATGAAAAGAGACATTTACATAAAGGCAGAGACTACCATAAGTACCTTTTTTTTAAAAAAAAAAGATTTGAGGAAGTAACCAGAAAAATCATGTTTCTTCGTGGCAGCAATGGTTTCCAGAGTATTTCCAGAATGTTAATACACTGATTTGGCTAACTTGGTACCATGCCATTTATCACATTCAGAATGAAAGGATGAGTGTGAGAGATCTGCAGAGGCAACAAAAAGCTCATTTGAAAACTTGGACAAAACTTGTGTGGACTAAACCTGGAACTGCCCTATGTTTGATCTCAGCAGACTGTTCCTGCATGTCTAAGCTGTCTTTGGCTTCTCCATTTCTGCAGCTCCTGAAGAGCTTCTTCAGCTTTGCCTGATCTTACTGCTAGTGTTTCACAGAGCAGGCACAGCTTCATACTTCCTTCCTGTATTTAAAGTGAACAGCACTATCCTTAATTAACGAAACAAAAATATTAATTTTCCCAGCCATGATACACCACCTCTATTATAAAAACGCTGCTCCTCCGCTTTCAAAGGTATTAAATATATAATTAACAAATTAAAAATCCTAACACTTCATGGAGCAACACACCTTCTCAGTTCAAGGTCTATCCAAAGAGCTTTTACCATCCACGCAAAGTAACATCAGAGTTATTTCCCACACAACTCACATTCTAAATGTCAGAAAGGGGATAATTGATGGCAAGGGGCCTATAGCAAATTTTCCCTTAGTGGTGACAGAGGCTGAGGGTAGAGCTGTCACAGCCTGATTTTTTTTTTTAATTTTAAGATCTGGAGAAGGATGCCTGTTCCTCCAACCCTCCTGTCTCCGACAACTCATCACACGGAGCCGGTTCCCCCGGGGGTGCGGCAGCATCTGGCACTTCTGCTCTCTGGTGGCAGCTGCAATCATTTTGAGGGTAATCTCCTGAAGGCGGCGTCTTTATTCAGCTACAGATGTCTTCATCTTACATCCTGCTGGATTCCTCAGGCCTCACGTTGCCTCTGCATCCCCATTTTACCCCCTTGGGCTTGGTTTCTCAGCCATTGCCTCATCTGAGAGGTGCTGACAACAAGCGTTCAAAAGGTGCCGGGGAAGGTTTTTTCTTGCAGATAATTCATCTGTTGGTCTCCAGCGTCTTTTCAAAGATACAGATGAAACCTTGAAAAATGACCCAAGGATCCAGTGTTTAAGTGGACTTCCAAATACAAAGCAACAGCAGAATTTTTCTGGTTTGTAAAGAGTGCTCCCTTTTGTTTGTTTCCTGCTTGCCACAAGAATTTAATTGCTATCTCTGGCTTCTCTCCTGATACAGTTATTACTTTTTTCTGTACTGAGTCAGACAGATTACTTATGAGGAACCCCAGTGGCAGGAAAGGAGAATATTTCATATTTCATGTAGTTATACACAGCTTAACATTAATCATCTTTTCAAAAGTTCCTTATTTCCGATCTCTTCCACATGCACTGCTGTAGATCCAGTCTTGCATATTTAGAGGTGACTGGGGAGAAAATCATACATCAAAAAGCAGCATTCTCAGGGACACTACTATAATAATCTCATAATCCAGAACACATTGGTACCTGCACAAAGGCCTGCTGCAGCATGCAAAAACCTGAAAAAGCTCTGGAGATCATCAGTGTCTTAAAGGAAAACAGATTTTACCTGTTTCTAACTGGCTGCCTCACAATGGAGTTATCCTATTGAAAAACACCAAAACATTTTGCAAAGGAAAGATGGAAAGATAACAGGTATTTTGTCTGGGCTAAGAGCGAGCTTTATGGCTGAAAATTTATTTCTTTTTTCTTTTGTCTTAGATATCAGATAAAAAGGATCTGTTACAGGTACATGCGGTGAATTATTTTGCTGATGGTTTCCCTACCATAAAACTGCTCTTTATATAACCCTGTTCTCAGATAGCTTAAAGATACACACTTCATAAACACTCCTCCTCCTTCCTTTGTTGGTAACAGGCAGTCAAAAACCGATCAATTTTCTTCCAGACATTATATGTATCAATTTCATCATGTTAAAGCAAAATTTTGGCTTAATTTAAAAGTCCACATTAAGTGATATTGTGTAAATAACAGCATTTGTTATCAAGAAAAAATATTAGTTCTACAAGTCATTCTTTTTAAAATGTGTTTTAAAAAGGACATCTGATATTATTTTGATGCTGCCTTTGTGGTAAACAGAGACACCTTTTGAAGATCTTTTTTATTATTTTTATCATTTCTGGCTGGGACCTCCATCCGTCACCCTTCTTTAACTGACATTTTTACCCCGTTATTATCCCTAATATATTCCACTGAGAGTTTTCCCTGACTGCAAAGAGGGGGAGGAGATCAGCCAAAGGCATACCCCCAACCACCACTGCCTTCTAAGCCTGCTCACTAGTCAGAAGTGGGTCAAATGGTCCTCACATGAAAGCATCTAACAAGGTCCCAGAGGAGGCTTCCCTTTAGTGGCAGCAGTGAAAAACACCATTTCTCTTCAGAGAAGATGGATACTGTCTTCCTGTGCACAACCGAGGTACTGATACTTGCCACTTTGAACTTGTTACATCCACGGATGCTTTCTCAAATGCTTCTATCATTTTGGGAATTAAGTCCCCGAGATCAGGGACTCTGAGCAGTTGAAAAGGATCTGTTCGTGAGGCTAAAAATTCTGAAAGCGATGGATTAAAGCTCAGAAGTTTGACACTGATTCCCAGATAAACACTGAGGACAACTTCAAATTACTTATTTTTAAATTAATAAACAGTGAGTGCTTTTAACCACATTTTGTGTTTGCTCAGTTTTATGCACACAGCACCACCCTCTCCTCTCTTCCTTTAGCTACTTCAGGTTGAATGCAGAGCTTACAGAAGAGACTTCTTATGGTAATACAACAGGAGGGAGTCTGAGGTGAAACAAAACTAAACTGATAAAGAAGTAAAACAAATTATTTGACTCCTGTAGGATGGACAGATGCCGGGTTTTAGTAAGTAGGGTTATATGTAAAGAACAAGCAGGATCAAATCAATTAAAGAAATAAACTGAGGGAAAAATTACATCAAACCACCGATCTGCAGCTGAGCCAGAGGCTTTAGTGAAAAGAGTTCTTCACACAAAAGGGAAAATCTGACACTAATCATAGGATAAACCTCACATACACTTGTGCATTAACACAGCTCACAAGTCCTGCATTACCTTATGCACTCCTATGTGCTAGAACACTTACAGGGTTTGCTCATCAGCTATACCATTTCTTCATCTCAGTAGTAAAGCTTTCTGGGTAGACCTAAGCAAGCAATAACCTTCTCTTGAATTCTTTTTCAAACTGCTCTGTTTTCACTTTTGCCATAAAAAATTTATAGCTTTCAAATATACGTTTGCATATGAGAAAATCGAAAAAGCTAAAAGAGAAGGTTATGGAAAGAAAAAGAGATGCCTTCTCCCCCCCCACACACATGCACTTCAAATCCCATGAAATGAATGTTTAGCTCAAGGATTTGCTGTTCATCTCAGTGCCCCACAAGCCTGAGGCAGGATTAGGCCAGACTCATGTTTGAACAACCGGAGAAAATCAATGGATTTCACCTTATTAATAATTAAAAGACTTTCAAGTGATTAAAACTGTGTACAAAATGTATGAATTATTGTAACTGGAAATGCACTTGTGCAAGAGGTGCTCTGAAACAAACGACAAAGTAAAGGAAAAGATTAATTTTCTGGGTATACTGTAGTATTTAGAAGAGAAATAAACCATTTAGTAGAGTGCTAATTGGGTATTTACATGTAGCTAAACAAATACCTTACATGAACTTTAATTGAAACCTTAACTAATTCCTAGGTGATGTTAACAGCACGCAGGGTAATTGAAAGCTGAATCACATTTCTCTCAACAGCCTATTTGCTGATGGCCTATTCTATCATTAAACAGAACAAGGAAAGAGAGGAACATTACAATTTGCTGGGCTAATGGAAATTTTTTTTAATAGCAGTAGCCATCAGATATGTGTTGAAGTCACTACTTTATTCCTTCTCTCCCTATGCACAGGAATAGAAAATAGCCAGTGTTTTTGCACTGTAAGAGACTTGCCTATTCACACACTATGAGAACAGAGCAGAATGTGCCTCGACACCTGAAAGCTATGCTGAAACTTAAGGAAAGCCACTCAGTTTTATCACTGAAATAAATGGCTGCCCTGCTTGCTGTCTCAATAAGCAAGCTGTGGAGTGATAACTTTGAAAGTTCAAATATCCTGGCTTGATTTATTTTTATTTAAATTACACTTTGCCGGTGACTATCTACAAAAGCGACTTCTGCTATGCTGTTTAATTTAGCTGCCTTCATACCATAGGGTAAGAAAAAGCCTCCTATGCTTCCCAGACTTACAAATGTTACTTAAAATATTTCAGCCATTGAGGCATTCCCAGTGTGTGTTACAGACAGACAGCACAAGGCTGGAGTATATGTGGGTACTTGAAAAGCCAGTAAACTTACTAGCTGAAAAGCACCTTGCTGAGCCCATGAAAGCCAAGCAATGTTCACCGTCAAGGAAATCAGAAACCTCCCTTTTGTTGTAGGAGAAACTCCTTTCAAACTCCGAGCAGGAGAACAAGACAAACTCAGCAGTGAGAGGTTTCTTTGCATCCTCTCAGGATACATTTTCACTGTGCATCATGCACACACCTGTAATGAAACACGTGGAAGGAACAGCAGACTAAAAGTGAGAACTGTGGGATTCATATATATGTGTGTACACTATACTAGATACATATACACTACAAATATATTAAGTGTTTATATATATATATTTATATGTGCATAAACACACACGTTTATGTAAGTCAATAAACTACGAAACTACTGGAGCTGTTATCACAGTCTACCCTACAAGTTGTACTCCTGCTCTACAAGACCATCTTCTCACAGTTTCCACACAGCCAAGCTTTGCACCACAGACCTAGCCCATGAAAATCACTGTGATACACAAAGCCAACCAGTCCCATGGAACAAGCTGCCAGAAGGAGGACAAACGTTCCTCGGCGCAGGAAGTGCCGTTCCAAGCCCTGCTCCCGAGCCCTCTCCCTGTGCCAGCTGAACCAGCAGCTCGGCCGCCCGTATCTCATTAGATCAGGATGTTTGAGCAGCTGCTTGGAGAGGTTTTAGGAACGCAATTTTGGCTTGATAAAACCCAAATCTACTTCCCGTGTCAGCAGCCCACACTGCTCTGAACAAAGTCTGTCCTCGCTGCACTGGGGTCAGGCTGAGCCCTTCTGCTCTTTCTCACCAGAGAGCCACACTTGTCACTCGTCTCTCTGGCAAGAGCTAACGAGCCACTCCTGCCATAATGAATCAGCAGGAATCAGTAAGCATCTCCACAGAGAAGTATAACACTTGCTAACAAGACAGATCTACAGAAGAAACCTTTGCCCTGCTATACAGTGGATTTTTTATTTATTATTCCAATTTAATTTGGAGTGCACAGATGACAAGAACCCAGGAAAATGGGGAGACTTAAGAATCTTTATATCCCTCAGGAAAAGCTAGGCCTTTTTTTCTTTCTCTTGTATACATCACTGCTGTATTTTCAACTGTACTATATCACATTAAGAAAACAACATGTAGAGATTCATGTATTTGAATCAAAGCTAAACTAAAGACACAGAAACTTCTTGTCACAAGATTCTGCTTTTCTCCATTTCCCTGCCAATCCCAGTAAGCATTTTTTCAAATCCCTTCTCACTATGCACACTACCTACTTCTCCTGCCTCCCCCAAAGTATTCCCATCTAGCCCATAATTACCCATCTGGAATTAAAAAAACAATTGTGGTGTAGGGAAAATTCTATCAAAGAGACAGTCAAGTGAAATGAAAGTTGGCAATTCAGAGAGTACGTGTAGAAATTACATCTGAGATGCAGTAAAACTGCTCACTTGACAGAAAAAAAAGGGAAATTGGAAAATTAGTATGAAGGAAATGAAGCGGATCACTGAGGGATTTCATGGCAAGGAAGCCCAAGTTAATGACAAATGCAGGCGAGATCATGGGCTAGTGGACTTTAAACCCTGCAAGGCATAATTCTGCCAAAAGCTAACTCAGTCAGCTTTCTAAACATGGCAGTACCAATCCACAGGCAATTCCATGGTTTTAATGCTGACCTAAAACTGCTAAATCCCCTTTCCATTTCAGAGTTACTTTTCAGGAATTTTACTCTTCCATGAAGACTTTTACAGTTTCCATTTGGTGTACTGAGAGAGGTTTTTTCTGATTTACAGTCAATTTACTGTAAAAGGCTGGCAGTAAAAGGACATAAACTGAAGAGATGTGATAACGTCCCAGCTCAAACTGGAATTTGGCATTTATGCTCAACACAGTAAGGAAGATTATCCATTGAAAAATATCTTCCACAAAACTGAAAGAAACTCAACTTTCCTGTTGGAGTTTTGCAAAATAGTCCTATTTCTTCCTTATAAAATATGAAACATAAGGAAAACCTGTGCTGCAGACAGTTCCATTGTTGCTGTAAATTGATTTATCCTATTGCTGTCTTTACTAGTTAGTGAAAAAATTATAATTTAGGAAACAAAATGAACATTCAGCACATACCAAGAGCTGCAGGATGATTACACTTAATCTTCCTAAGTATTAAAAACATTTAAGTAGTAGAGGCTAATTCCTGTACTGAGAGGGTGTCCAAATATACAGTAGGACATTATAAACAGTAGAAACCCGACCCAACTGAATTAAATAACTGAACTTCCACTGACTCCAACAGGGTTGGATTTCACCCACTGTAAGTGAACATTCCTTTAAGTTTCCATGTTTAAAAAGGTTCTATCAACCTGTAAAGCCTATCAGACAGTAAGACAAAGAGGACATAAATATTTACAATGTTTTGACACTATTTTATTACAGTTATCCTTTTTCTATTCTGGTGTCTTTCTCATTGCTCTTTATGAGTATGGATTTACCCAAACAGACTCTGATTTTGTCCCAGCTTTGCTTTCATTTGCTTCAGTGCAAACCAGAATTGATTCTAGTGAAGAAGAACTTCTGTTCAGACTTGGTAAGCAAGTTACTGCTTGGACAGTATTTAGTGACAAAGGACCTTATATACAAATATCCATCCTTTTCCCAGGAGTGTAACTCAGCAGCAAAACCATTCTTTTGCCAAATCTGTGACTGCTACTCTGCAGATTCCCAAAAGCACACCAGCAGACAGTTGCCTGCCCTTCAGAGGCTTCCTGCTGAATGCTGGGTCATAGTCAATGCAATTATGCCTTGATTTTCACAGCAAGTGCAGTGTTATCCTGGTGAAGTGTCAGCAACAAGTCTCACACAAAGAAGAAACTAACCTTTCTCAGAAAAGGTGAGAATCAATTCAGCGAATATTGGAACAACTCAACTACACCATCCCAAAAATGCTTTCAGAAAGGGAGCTCAACAGGAAAAAAACTAAAAGAACACCACGTATGGACACAGGCAGGTTTCAGATCCCCTATACACCATATGGCCGCAGCATGCTACAAAGGCAGCAGGAGAAGCATCCAAAACACACCGGGAGGACGCTGTCAGGGCCAGGGGGCCAGGCTAAGCCTCCCTGTGCCCCCAGCGGGGCCAGCGCTGTGGGTGCCAGTCCCTGTGATGCCGTGGCAGCCCCAGACCCAAACACAGCCCTGGCATGGCAGAAGGAACAGGGCAGGAAGTGGACGCAAAGATGGAAGAGGTGGAAACCTTAATTTTTCCCTTTGTAAATCTGTGCTCGCTCATACAAACAGACCTCGAGCCACAAGGCGGCCAAACAGTAAAGCCTGGAAATCTGCCACGACTGGAGCTTAAATGGACATTGGAAATGGTCTATAATATGGAATTCTGGTCACTTCGGGCCATCCTGACTCTAAAGTACCAAATGTCTACACTTCAGCTCAACAGGTACAGAGCTTGTGCAGCAACTGCTGCTTCCCCCAGCACCTGCCCTCACTGCTACTGCAGTCACACCAGCGCAGTAGTTTGTGGGACCACACTGACATGCAGCTCAGGAAACCTAATCTAACAAATCTCCTCCTGTCTCCATCCTAAAAAATATGCTGAGTGACTGCTCAGCGGAACAGAACCGTGGTTCACAGCGTGGGGCCACGAACACGTCTGCCAGCACACCTGAGAGAGCGGGTGTGCCATGGCCTGGCAAGAAACGATGGATGCGGCAGGATTATCTGAGGGTGCTGCTGCCAAGCATGGAAACTGGCTCATAATTACAGGCTGTCTGGCATAGCCTTTCCATATTTCGTGACAAATCTCTGTTGTCATCGCTCTTCCTCTAGCAGCACCACCCCAAACTTCAATTTGCCTGCTCTTCCAGAAGTCAAATCTCTCCTCTCTAGCCCTACAGCTAGGGACTCGAATAATCTCTTTCTTACACTCAGTTCTCCAGCACTCTTTTATTTGCTATGTTTTATTCTCCTTTAAAATTTTAAATGAACATTTCAAATGAAATAAACAGAATTGTTATGTTCACACACAGAAACTATGCCATGCTTTAGCACTCACAATAATCAAGCTACTTAGTGGTAGCTCAACTTACAGCTCACGAGGGAACACCTGAAATACATGCTGCAGAAAAGTGTTCTTTAAAACTTTTCAGTAATTACATTCAAAAGCATGTTAAAAAATAAAACAAACAAACAAACAAAAGAAACGGAAAAAAAGAAAAGAAAAAGAAAAAAGCATCAGCATTACAGAGAGTAGAGGTGTCAGACCCCTACCCAGTGGTCCTGGTAGCCTGACAAGCTAGGTTAGGACAAGCTAGGTGGATTTAAAAAAAGCTATCTAAAAACAAACAAACAAAAACAAACAAACAAACAAAAATGGGGAAACAGAAATTTGGGGAAAATGTTCCTTATGTAAAGTGGCTGCACAGCTGCCTTCCCTCTGATGCTATCTCAGCACGCTCACCACAAGAACACTTTCTTCATTTTTTTTTTTTTTCTTTAAAAAGATTTCACTTGAAGCAGTCACAGGTCCAAGCTTGTGATTATCTAGCTGTGGGTGTTGTATATGCTGTAGTACTTGCCTCAAGGGAATGACAAATGTCAGTAAGATGCAAAAAACAGACCCAGTGTGAAATCAAAGGACTACAGGAAGTTTAGAAGGCATCATTTAAGAGCTCCTCATGCAGAGCTGCTCAACTGAAAACAGCTATGCAATATCCTCGGAAGATCTAAGTGAGACACAAGAGACTGAAAATCTGATAATGGCTTTAAGGGCTGGCAGGGCATCCTGGAATACTTTAAACCTCCTATAGATTCCATGGAAACAGGAAATGTAAGGACACTGTCTTAAGTATTTTAAAAGTCTGATTTATGAAGAATTCAGGAGAAAACACCAGTGTCTAGTTAGGGAAAAAAAATTACCCTGTGATCTCAAAGTCTTTGAGTTGAAGGGAAAAAAAAGGGGGCATCAAAAGACCAGGGTTTATCACACTTGCCATTTGGGACTGTGCTAATCAGCAGAGGGAAACAGAAGCACATTCATCTTTGCACAGACTCGCCACTGAAATAATCTCTGCAACACCCACTGCTCTGATAAAAAGGACATTTTAGCCTAACAAAGCTTTAAGGCCAAGCAATACATGAAAACAAAGAACAGTTATTTCTGTTACTTCTTTGGTTTCCCCAAAATCCCCATCTGCTGTTTTTCTTTATTATTTTTTTTCTTTCAACTCTTGTCTCCTTTGTGTTCCTTTATTTTTTCAGTTCCTCAATATTATAAATTACTGAGACCATTTTCCCTCACTTTTCTCTTTACTTCTGCAGCTCTGATCACCAAAAGGATACCTCTTCCTCCTCTAAAGGAACCCAAACATCACAGTGCTGACATATATAATTAACTGTTTTCCCCTAAAATGATATGTTCAAGAAAAATACAATTATGTTTTATAGCTGCAATTTCATGACAGATTCAAGAAGGTAAATTCAAATCATGTCTTTTGTTCATGAACACTGAAAACCTCATTTGAGAAATTATTTTACTCTACTGGATATTATGATAAAATGGTGCAGAACCTGAAGTAGAGCCCTAAAATGAGGGGGGGAGAAGAAAGAAAAAGGCCAAGTTTGGTAAAAAAATCCTTCTCACAAGGGGAGTGAAAAAAAGCAAACACATGTATTTCATCATAGTTAGACTACAAACCCAACTATAATTTCCTTTGGCAGTGCCAAAATGCAAACTTTCCCATTCACTCCTGCCTTACCATGACCCACTCAATTCATAATAAGCTGGAATTCTTTTTTTTTGCCTTATCAATTTATAATTGTTGTCCACTATACCAGATGATAAACACAGATCATTTTTATTTCAAACTATATCAAGAAGTTAAAAATAAAAGTCGATTTTTTATTTTTTTTTTTGCATATATTGTCAACTGGAAATATCAACAAAACTTTAAACGGGGGGGAAGGGGAATCATTGAGAAGCTTAATGAATGTGTGCAGTCATTCTACCTATGGATATGCCTTTTCCCATTTTGAAATACACAATATTGCCTCTCAATTGCTTCAGAAAGTACTTAACCACTAAGATTGCTTCACTCTACAAGGGTAACATCAATTAATACACTGGTTTAGCCTAAATCTTTGGGTATGGAAGAATTAATGAAAAGTTCTTGTGCAAAACCATAATAATTTGTTTTGGAAATTCTAGACAGAAAACAAAATGCTGCCTATTTTACCCAAACTAGACACCTGACTCCCAGGAGCCGGTGGGTAAAATCTGACCACTTCAATGTCCCTCCCTTGGTTTGTCACCTTGTGATCTCACCTGAAATAGAACATGAAAATTGTGTCAAACTGGTTTTCATTATGTTTCCTGTCCTGTTATCTAGACCCAAAGATCATCAACAAACATTTGTGGAAGCAGAAATGCTAAGCAGGAAGCCAAGGTGAACTACAACGCCCTATGTTAAATTCTGCAAAGTTTTGAAAACATGCAAAATAAATGCTGATATTTGGTCACAACAGTTATATCCAACTTAAGCCACTTAAATTTTCATTTACAATTACCTAAGAGTTTCAAATTATTCAGAATTTTTTCTTTAAAAAAAAAAAAAAAAAGTTCTAGACAAAGTGAGAGATACACATGTTGAATTCATGACAGCTACCCCCCGAAAATTAATCTGGAACCGAAAATTAACCACACTCCGATGTCTCTTTTCAGCTGAGTTTTCTTGCGGAAAAACTAATCTCCATCCTCAAGTTAATTATCTGTATATCCACATCATTATAGGCTGAATAGCCTTCACAACCATCCTCAGCTAGGGAAGCTGAACTAGGAAAATCTGGTTAGCATCCTGTAGGAAACATCACCAAGTCCAAAGAAGCTCCTTAACATCACTGGCCCAGCAGTTGGAAGGGGGCAGAGCTGGCAGCAGCAGCAGCAGCCACGTGAATGGTGAATTGCTGGGTGTCTCCGAGGGGGTGACACAGATGGGAGCACACGCTGCCCTGTTTACGGCTGCAGTCAGTGGTGGTCAGTGGCACACTGACAAAACTGGGTTAAACAGGACACTGAGCTGATCTGTTCTGACAGTGACCGCAGTCTTAAGATCAAGTGTTAAAGGAACAGCATCAAATCCAAATTTGCTCCCATGAAAAGGAGAAGCAGCAACAAAAAAAACCCCAAACCCAAACCTAAGCATATCAAAACTCATAATCACCAAAACCAGTGTTAAGTGCCCCAAATAAAACTTTTTATTTGAAGCTGTTACTGCTTTGTAAATATTTTTTTTCAACCCTTATTCAAAATAAACCGTATATGATAATGGCAACATTTTAATGACACAGAGTGTCACTCTATAACTTCTAAAAGCATACTATGCTGCTGTAGTTTTTGGACCTACCTAGTTTGGCTTGCTACCTGACAGCATGCTCTGCTACCCATCTCACAAAATAACTGAATAAATACTTGTATTTTTATTGCCAAACTGTGGCAGTATGAATGGTAAAAGGCTAGTGAGGGAAGCATGATGTGTTAAAAGTGAAATCTCTTTGTTTCTGTTTTGAAGAAGGATATGCAAACATGAATCATACATCTTGCTTCTGCTACAGTAACTCAATATCCTCTGCTTGGTTAAATAACAGACACTTGGCACGTACAAAATTGACATTCTTGCCAAGAAGTGAAATTTGCAGCAACTCTGAGCTCTGTTGAAACCCCACTGTTGATACTTAAGTTGTACACAGCACTCCACCAGGATCAGCTGCAACATGTTTAACGAGTATTCAGCATCAGAATGACTATTTAAATCTCTCTCCATCTCTGAAACAGTTACACTAAAGCTGAAAAGAAGGGTTTTGAAAAGATCTTCAGGAGAACAGAAGGTTCTTTATACGTTGTACTGCATTAAAAAACCACCCTAAAAGTATACAGAAATGCCAGAACCTGTGCACGTACAGCAAGTTTGGCATCAACGCAAAAATCAGTCCTTGTGTGGTGCTCCAGAAAAAGGTGAAAAGTCAGAGGCGCTACAAGGATGTCTTAGGATAAAAATAAACAAAACAGTTGTCTTGTACTTTTTAATCAACCTATCCCAATGTAAGTAAAATCAATGAAGAATGGCTACACACCTAGCCCTATCTCTGCTGAGTTGTTACAGGAGCCCAAACAGCTGGCAGTCCTGAGTGCTACAGAATCTGACTTCCAAATTTGCATCACCCTTTCAGGAGGAGGAAAACAGGCCCCTGTGTAAGTGATTGAGTGCTCACATACTTCCTTGCTCTTGTTCAGCTCGACCAGACCTGAGAGAAAGTACTTTAAGATACCTTTCTACATATCTATTAATAATGAATAAATACATCTGTAGCCACTTCCCATGCAAACACGCTGTGAGCTTAGAGCTTCATCCTTCACCAAAGTCACCTTCACCAAATATGAGGCAATTCCCTATTTCTGTTCTTCTCCTGCCAGCATTTTCCTGATTTGTACTTTCTAGCTGCGGGTTGTTCAGAACTGCATGTATGCCCTGAGCAGGGCTGCAGGTACAGTCATCTGCTGACTGTTGCCCATTTCGAGGAGGAACCAGCATCACCTTTACCTTGTGGTTATGGAACTGTGGATAAAGAAAGGCAGGATTAACATACCATTTGAGGCAGCTGCCAGCTGGAGAGGGAAACCTACTATAATTTTTCCTGTTGTCCTGATTATAACATTGCATGGTTTACCCTAGGATGCCATTATTATTTCTTTAGGAAAAATTATGACTATAACTCTTTCATTACAGATTAATATTTTTCCTATATTGATACCAACTATTTTATGGTACTATGTAATGATACATTCACCATCCTTAAAATTCATATCTCTACAATTATCTGTCTTATCTAAAGGCCAAGTAACTTCAGTAAAAGAAGAGTGACGGACCTGCATTTGTGACTTAGGAAAAAAAGGAACAACAAATTGGGTTTTACTTTGCCACAACTTCTTTGCAACTACTGGTAAAAGAATGAGGCTGGCATACAACTTCCTAAAATATGGATGCCTTCTACCATTTTAGATGCCTGGGAGTATCTAAGACATCTGCATAGGGCTGGCAGATATGATTTGAGGGAAACTCACTCCTAGGTGGGTGGATGTTGTGAAACGTGAATGAATATGTGATGGCTTCAAAACCAAAATGTAACCAATAAATAACACCCTGTGCTGAGGTGACTGAATCCTGCTGTTAAAGTCAGCTGATGGGATTCAGCACAAATTGTAGACAGCTAAAAGTTGAGGGCAGCACATGAGATCAGTGTCCCAGTCAACTGAGATGCAGTCAGCAGAGTCACACAGATCAGTCAGGAGCTGCCTGCTTTAAGATATATTCTTAGCTCTACTGGCTTTACTGAGTGCAAAGGGAATTAAGATCCACAGTTCATCCTAATCTGAGCCTCTCCCCAACTGTCTCTCTGCACACAGACCACGCGTGTGCCTCAGGAAGCCACAGCCGAGCCTTCACCTCGATTAAATGTGCCCTTTCCCTCCTCAGCGCGCAGTCGATAGGGGCATTGTTATCACTGCAGCTGCACAGGGCACTGCGAGTGGCAAACACTGTGAGAGGCTGTTCTGGCGCATCCCGAGCGCCAGGGCTCTGCCTGGCCCGCACTGACCCCTCCCGGAGCAGGGACTCTCTCCCACTCCAGGGGTGCAGGGGTCACCTCTGCTTCCCCCCTGCCCTCCACTTTGTCCCTGCAGCGGCACCTCTGAAAGCTGTAATTTCTGCGGCTTGCTCCACCCAAACACACAGCTCTCACATCCTCCCTTGCTCCAGGTGTAGCTGAACAGCAGGGCCATAATTCATTTGCAAAATACATTTTATAATTCCTTGCAATTCTGCTCTTAAAACTGTCAATAAAGAAAGTAACAGTGGCTGTTTAATACCTATTAAACTATAGCTCTAATTAAGAATCTCATAACAGGGTTATAAAGTTATAAAGTTCCATAATGATGATGTCCCCATTGACTATTATTTCTGTGGCAAAAGAAGGAATTTCTATGACACAACAGCATAAAATGAAGAGAAATAAATCAGTAGTTTGCACTTCTTTTTTTTTTTTTTTTTTTTTTTTTACCAAAAGAGCATTGGAAAGGTCTAATTAAGAGAATTTGCCATGCTCGTTTCTTTCTTATAATTAAGACAAATCTGTGGATTATTTTTTTTTTCCACTGAAAAAGTTCTAGGTTTATTACACATTGCACTTTAATTATACACTTACTTCAATGAAATGCCACATCTGACTCATGATTTAGATACTATATAACAAATATACAGAATTACTGCCAAAAAAATCTCCATTGCATTTAAGCATCAAGGAGGTGTAACAGTTTTTCTTAATTCAGTCAGTTTCTAAAGATATGTAGTATTTATCCAGGACACTAATAAAAACTTGGACAGCTTTTACCCCTTTTAAAAAAAATTGCTTTGTCTATTGAACTATGGAAAATCTAGTGAGACACCTTGCCTGACTTCCAATCTTTGAAGAAAAGTAAGGTTAGACCTACTTTCTTGTCTCTTTCCCTTCTTTTCTCAGAACACGACCACAAATTAGAAACTCCTACAAAATTAGTTTTTTTAGAAAGGATCTTTCCTTCATGGGCAAAAAAAATACCACTTAGCTGGTTACAGTAAAAGAAAAATGCAGCTGAAGAGTCCTTAAAGCAAAGTCTACAAGTCCAGGAGAGAAAGAAATAATAAAGTAATAAGTTGCTCTCTTCCATTTGAAAATTTAAAATTAATATCTGAAAAAGAGGATTCTACGTTTAGGATTATTGACTCAGTGTTGCACCTTGTCTTGCTCCTCCTCCCTAAACCCCACGATGGACAGGCTCAGAAACAAAGGCTGTTCACACAAACTTATCCAGCGCTGAAAAATAAGGCGTTAAGGAGAGCTCTATTCTTTCCTTTCCTGCCGTTGTGATGTTAACGAGCGTTTTCAACTGTGAAAAGGCGGCTGCAAAATGGTTATAGGGTTCCATTGTCTTCTTCTTGTGCGTTTCAGAGACAAGCAAAGCCGAGAATCCAAACCAAGCAAAGAATGTCACTGCTTCAGAGCAGCACCTCCAGCGCTGGAACCGAGTATCCTAAATGAGAGTAAATTATGGCTGCTGCCCTTACAGGAATGATTAAACCAGATCAGGAACTGGTTAAAGTCTCTGTATTTGATTTAAAGTCTCCATCCCTACTTCTGTTTCTGTCTGCTTCAGGTTATATCGTTAACTTATTCACAACCAATTTGACTTAAAAGCTTTCACCGAGGCAATGACAGAATCAGCAGCACTTAACTGAGGAGACCATGATTTCGCAATTCTCACAAGTGTGTCCTTAGCTAAGATTGCCTTAAGCAACTGGCCTCGGGGAATCTGACCTACAAGCATACATTTTAGTTCAGTTTAATGAGATTTGGATGATGCTCCAAAAGTAAGGAGCATAATTTGTAATCCTTAAGAGATGTCGGTAACACATTTCTGTAATTCCACAGCCAATACACCTCTAAAAATGTTTACAAAGGAGGGTCCTCCAACTGTAAAATGCTGTCCTAGTAGCCTCACCTCAAAAGTGCATGGCACTTGAACCTCATGCAAGATATTTCTAAGCACATTTCAGTAAAGAGAGAAAACTAGAAAGGATATTTTAGCATGAGTTGATGATAAAAGTATTAAGCTTTTCTTGAAATGAAACTATTATCTTCACATTTTAAATAGCTCAGTACTGGATTATGTCCTTTGTGAAACATTTTACACAAAGCAGGCAAAACCAGGAAGAACACATGCCTAGCAAATGGACTGCAGCCTTAATATTTTATGTTCTTCATGTCATCCATGCAAGATTCCTGCTTTTCTGTCAGCATGGGAGGTTGACTGGAGATAGTTTGGGTACAAAAAGAAAAATCACAACTGGAGTACCATGTTCTGACAAAGACAATGGAATGGAGCCTGCAAGAAATCTGGAGAGAGATTTCTGTCCAAAGACATATAGTGATAGAACAAGGAGGAATGGCTTTAAACTAATGGATAGTAGGTTTTAATTGGATATTAGGAAGAAATGCTTAGGTGAGACCAGTGAAACTGTGGATGTCCCATCCCTGGAAGTATTCAAGACCAGGTTGGATGGGACTTTTAGAAACCTGATCTACTACAAGATGTCCCTGTCCATGACTGCAAAGTTGAGACCAGATAATTTTTAAAGTCTCTTCCAACCCAAATCAAACCATTCTATGACATTCACATGCTCCTCTAACATGTGTACATGCAAGTACTATTCTACTACTCCTTAATGCTTTAGTAGTCTCATTAACAAAACGTTGGGGAGAATATATAATGCTTAACACTTTTCTGTGTTGCAAGTCACTCATTAGATTATTGTTCAACTTCACAGATAAGAATTTCTCCCTCTCCATCCATGCTCATGTATCTGCAGAGACACACCCATACACAGAAGACATAAATAACTGTGATGTGGCAGTGCAAGGGTTAACTGGAATGCAGCATTCCTTTGAGAGGATAAAAGGAATAAAGTTCTGGAAGCCAGAGGTAATATTTCAGCCTCAGATTTTATTAGACTCAGTTTCGTTCCTAAGCACAGTATGTCCCATAGAGCTAGAGAAATTACTATCTCCGGCTCTCAAAGACTGGAATCCTTCATCTCTCTCATAATCCCTCAGTAAGAAACAGAAAATCGCTTTCAACATCTCCATAACACCTTTAATTTTTCATGTTGAATGTTCTTTTTATTGCTCATCTAAGAAAGGTGCCAAAGTCTCAGTTATTACTTATTAGTCCATACCAGTTTATTACTTCTTTTAAAATATGGTGCTTCCATTCTCCACTCTCCAACTATTTGCTTTACACACTGTTATATATATCAGCCCTATCACTCTTTTCTTTAAAAAAAAAAGGATTCAGAGAAGAAGCTGAAAGAGATTTGTGCCACAGAATCACATCAGTCCAAGAGCCTATGCACCCAATTTGGGACGATCAAATTGCATGCAAATGTCAAGTTCCCCTTCTAAAAAAAAAATCAGTGAGATGAAAACATTTAAATCACTGATTACATTCTCAATAACTGCTACAGATGGTGAAATATTAGAAATTTTTAATGGGAAAGATACTGAGCTATAAATGGAAGGATGATGTTAATGTAAGTGTTCAGTTCTCACTGAATGGAAAAAATCTAAAAGCTAATTATTTTATTTACAGAAAAATAATAGCTATAAAATATATTATTTTATGCAATAACATATTCCACAGAAGTCCCCTGGAGTGCTAGGGTAGTAACTGGGGCTACCAGCCCCCTGGATCCACAGCAGGTAGTTCAGAAGCACAGATTTTCCCACATTTTAAAGAGTGCAGGGCAGAGGAAAAAACCCCAACACACCAAAATGAAACAAAATAAAACTAATCTATCTGCAAGAGGACACTGAGCTGACACAAACAGGCAGAACTGCTTTATTCTGCCATGTTACATTGTGCCTACAAACGTAACAAGGAACATATCTCAACATACTAGCACCTCTCTCCCTAATATTTAAACAGAAGAACATCCCAAAGCTGATGCAATGGTGATCAGGGTGGGGTTTTTTTAGGTTTCTAAGTCTAAATCTATTATCCTGGTATTCCTATGCATGCCTTATCTATCCAGTGGTTCCCCTCAAAACCAGCCTCACTTTCACCAATGAAATCAAATTACTTCTTCAGTGGCTACAGTGTCTATAAAAACAATATGGGCAGATTGTTGCTGGTTTTTTAAGGCAAGTGCCCATACTCATTTGCTAATTACATGTCTAGTTTATGCATAGAAAAGAAATCACCAGCAGTATGGTATGTATGCAGTGCATGCTGCAATGGTCAGACACAAACTCATTTCCTGCTATTACTGTTCTTGAAACAGGCTTTATCCTTTAAGTCTCTTGCTAACCTTAAATATATGTATACACAAACTCATACATATCCACCCATCACAACATTGTTGTTCTCAAAAAAGTGACATGCAAAGGTGTTTCTGTTTCAAATTCACATCCTATGTCAGTCAAAACTTTCCAGAACTTTCATGCCCTGTTTTTTTCCTTTAAACAGAATGAAAGTTGCAGACATAGAATAGACTGAAATTCAGATTGTTTGCACGTTTTGAGACACCCTAATGTTACTTGTCATTTAGTGTTGTCTTACTATGTGGATGCTTCAATATTTTCCTAAATTTCATCTTAGCTACTATCAAGACTATAATTTCATTTCTTTATGAAGAAAATATTTCAGAAAAGTCAGATTCCATTCCACACGATGATTCTAACCAGACACTTAATCCCAATATAATACCTTATGTTTAATAAAGTCTCTGAGCTTTAATTCATATGCTTTTAAAAAACATGCACTGTTCAAAAGAAACTGAGGGAAATGGAATACAGGGAGGGTAAAACAACATCAGCAACATCTGCATCTTCAAGTCTATTTTAGATCGACAGAAGTTGGTAGCTTGGTTTTAATGGCACTGAGCTGCTTTACACGTTGATGGCCTGCTGTTACTGATCCTGAGAGCATAATGAAGAGCATCAAGTGTTTAAACATAGATGTCAATAAAAGACACCACAAATAATGGCAGGCAGTGGGGGCTCACAGAGATCCACTGGGCTGATATAACTTGTAATAGCCCGTTAATGAGGAACGGACCAGAGAAAACTCTGATAGGAGAGACTGATCAAAACCATTCATAAAGCCATTCATTTCTGACAGAGGGCTCTTCCAAATGAAGGCATTATAGCCCAGAGGACTTGGCTGTGAATTTACAACGCACTGGAGACTCCCCACTGGCTCCATGACTGCACATGCTACACTCTGGCTGGTGAAAGCGAGTAAGCTTCCTCATGTCATGGGTTCCAAATGGCATGAGGGTTATGGCAGATATTTTGTGGATTAGTTGGGATGCTATAAATGCCAGTTCAGCCTATTGCAAACCAGTATGTCCCTAACTAGAAACTGAAGTCTGTACAGCACTTGTGGTAGCTCTTTCCTATGATGAAGACAGATGTTCATATAGAAAAGATTGAAGGGAAACGGTTGGAGACCACCTTTATGTAGATGCACTCCCGTATTAAATTCTGAAAACTAATCCACTACTTACTGCTTTTACTACTGCTCCAACTTTCCAGGTAAGAATGATGTATTTAAAGTGCTGATCCAGGTGAAATCCCTCATTTTAAGCATTCAGTTTTAATATCATGACTTCTCAACTGAGGACAGGAAATGTTCTTCACTGTCTTCACAAGTTACATCATTACTCAAACTTTTTAAAATCTTATGCTTATCATTCAAGGGCATAATGAAAATGTTCCTCACTAAATTTTCATGGTATTAATCACGTGTGCATCTGGAAAGAAACACCATTTAAGGCTGCTGCAGGAAGCCAATGGATTTCAATGCATTTACTCATAACTATTTTGGCATCTCATGAATTATTTAACAAGACTGCAGGTAGCAAGCAGCAAGCAGCCAGACTGCTTGGGAGTACCCTAAATCTAAAATGCTATTTGGGAAGACAAAAGGAAATGATGTGTGCAGAAAGGAAGAAAAAGGGCACTCAGCTGAAAGGTGAAAAAAACAGGTGTTCTCTTGGCATTCAGTGCTCCACAATTCTTAATGTTTCAGTGTCTCTCTGCAAAACATTCCTGATGTAAAGTGTAATACACTTTGCAATTAAAGCAAACAGATATGTGCAGAAATACACATCTGTATGTATATACACATCTGTAAATAAAAGCAGTGAACTCCAGAAATTCCAGTGTGTAAGACCACATCCAGTAGAATGTCAAGCCACAGGAAAGAAGGGGAAAACAACCAGAAAGAAATGGTATCTCACTGGAAGTTTACCAGCATGGGAATCAAAAAGAAGCACATGAATACCAGCAGCCCATCAGCTCATAAGCTCTGCTCCAGCTACAGAGTTGTTATGGGACTGAACTGCTGGGTCATGGCACAAGCTACAGTGCACTATGAAGAGGAAGGTGGAAATCGTCAGACTGCTCTTACTTGAAGTAGTAGTTGTAGAAATAATAATAATAATAATAATAAATCCTTTAATTTGTGTTGTATACTGAAAGGAAGGAAACATGAGGAATATGGAAGTTAAAAATGTTTGCTTGAAAAGATTCATGTCAATAAATATCAAACATTTTAACACTTCCCAGGCTTACTTCAGTAGGCTTCAACTGGCTCCACAAATTCTTTCTAAACATGGGTAGTCCTAACAGTGCTTTTGACTTCCTGCCCCTGACTGTTCAACCATTTTTCAAGACTAAGAGAAACAGTCCTCTTGTAATTTTGGAAGAATAATCTTATTTGTACCCTGCCTAATATATGAATTCTATTGGTTTTCCAATTTTCCTCCTCTCTTCTATTTATTATATTCTCAGAATGATATTTCCAATCTCCACAATGAACAGATATTGGTTCTTCTTGCAAGCATCTGTTGCACTGCAACTTACCTACTGAACAAATTACATATTTCAGTCCTCTTTCATGCACACTTCCAAAGTATAACCTCATTTTTCTTTGCCTAATCATTCTTTGCAATCATATCTTTTTCTGCCAAAAAACCCCCAGATCTTAAATATGATTCCAAGATGCAGAAAGACAACAGCATTTTCTTACTCTTGCTCATAGTTTCTCTGGTCCCGTGGCTAATTTGTTGTGTTGATAGGAATTGTAGACAATTTGGGCAACTACATTATTTAAAATACACTAAGTGAGCATTTTGAAAGTGGATAGAAGCCATTTATTTCTCCTGAAATATTCACATTACCACATCTTGTCATAACAACCTGTGTCATCATCTTGCACAGAACCTGCTAAAAGTTAGCCTGATTGCTTTCTGCTCTGTAATGTGTCTTTCAGAACCACTAGACTCAAAGGAAGACTACATCAATTCTCTCCCTTTTTATTGACCCACATAGTTCAGCAAACCTTGTGTTGAGGGTGGAACTGTGCAACTCAAGGCCTGTTAACATGCACTGCCTTATAGAAAACGTAGAAATGCAAAAATGCAAAATAACAAACCCAGAGACATCACTCTATGAGCTTCTGGGATCAAAACACCTTGTAATTCAATTGTTTGCAAGCATTAATACACAGTGTGTAGAAGAAAAGATATTCCAAATGCATCCAAAAGATGTTTTCTACAGCTGCATGCTTTCCTTTCTCAGCACCCTCCAGAAGTACAACACCCAGTACAATATTACTGAGCACAGTTTAAATGGAAAGTTACTGGAAACTTGATGTAAAAAAATCTCAAGTGTGGAAAACAGTCTGGTTTTGTTTGCTAAGTGGCCTCACGCTAAGCTTCTGATCCAGGTGTTGTGGGAATGGAACTGACACATACTACACTTCCAAGATTTTAATGATGCCCAGAGCTTTCATTTTCTTTTACACTCTGACAATGGCAAACATGGTCTCCTTATGTACGACATAAAATCTAATAAAGAAGCCAGCTGTTCTTTCCCTGCTGAACCCTGCAGCTCCAGTGTGAAGTACAGGTTTTTTGAGGGGGAAAAAAACATGGAGTAATTGCACTGTACCTATGCAAGTACAATACACTTGACTCTTCTTCCTGTCTACATATTTTAAATACACAGAAGCTGCACAGCAGCCTGGTATAAGCCAACAAAATAATCACCTGTTTAACAGCTAGCAGGTTTTACACAGTTTCTTGGCTCTTCCTGTCGCAGTATAATACAGGATATCCTTTCCTTCCTAACATCTCTCACAAGTGGCTGCTGCAATAATGCAAACTGACACACCTGTTCTGCCAAACGCTGGCTACCCACCAAACCAGCCAAAGTAAATATCGTGCAATAAGGGTGCTAACTGAGAGACCCTACAACATGACAGGCCAAATTTTGCTCTTGGCAACAACAACAACAACAAATGCTGGTAATTTTTCAGACCACGGTCTCAGCAGGAGGATGGCTCAGTTTTCCCATCTTCCTCCTTGCCACAGACTAAAGAATTCTAGAGGTTGTTACAATATCTGTGTTGCAGAGCACTGGTTGTGTGCAGCTGCAGAGATGTTGCCCAGAGTTGTGTTGCCTTATCTGGCATCGTGGGGACACATCTAAGCTCCACGTTTGGAGAACGCGCAAACAAGGGGACCACCAGAGCTGCTGTTTCTGGTTTTGAATTGCAATCCTTGATCTCAGCTATGAGGTGGCAGTAAGAGCAAAGAAATGTCAAAGAAACAGATTTAACAATCAGTTAAATGGACAGATACCCCCAGCACTCTTTCCCTGCCTCTACAAGAGCCAAAATAAAACTACACAAATAAACAAAAAGCCCAGATTTATGAAAAAAAAAAAAAAAACCAACAAAAAACTTTGCCAGATTGGTAGGTGATGTAACACTAATTACCATGGTTTGAAACCTTCCCTGGGTTGGTTGTGACGTGAAGTTCAGCATAATATTTTTAATATATATATTCTCAGCATTCTCCTATAGATGTTGGAAAGACAACCTCAAGAACTGTCTTGACATGGAGTAATCTTAGTAAGGGTCTACATCCTCAGGAAGACCAATCTGCTGTTATCTGTATTTCTTACTATAAACTAGTAGTCAGCAGACACTGTAATTGTGGTATCCAACAAGACTTCCCCACTGGATAGAATGATTTCAGAAAACACTTTTTCATATCTCTGTATTTTGCTTTGCTGCCTTTTCCCAGTCATCATCAAGAACTTCCTATCTCACAATATACAAACACCACCGATATTGAAAAACTCCAGTAATTTAGTGACTGATGACAGCATTTCTTTTCTTAACACCCTTCCTCCAATTCCCTGAGTCTGGACTATATTCTCAAAGTCAAAACCTTTGGAAATTCATTTCAATTCTTTTACGTTCTAAATTTTTAAACAAATATTCCTCAGTCAAAGTACTGAAGCAATTTGGGATTATTCACTTACCTATTGAAGTTATATCAAAGCCAAGCCATTTCCACAGCAGTTCAGATATCCATGTTAGGAATCCATCACCACGTTGAAAGGACATGAAAGAAAAGGAAGAAAAGAGAATACAGTAAGCTATCTTGCTCCTTTTCTAAACAAAAAATGCATTTTAAAACAAACTTATAAATAACAATCTGCCATGAACATGGAATATATTCATTTAAGCAGGTACCTGCTAATGCTCTGGTTTTTTTTTTCCTGCTACCATTCATTACAGCAAGTTGGTTGTTAAAGTAGCTGTTAAAAGAAAATGTTGACTGGTACTCACATTAAACAGACACAAAAATCGAACAATCCCGTTATGTTTGATAGCAGGCTACGTTCAAACAGTTTCACAGCATTTTTGTAAATGACTTGAATGCACTCTTTATCTGAATATCAGCAGGCAGAAGGCCAAGATGGAAATTATGCAATGAGAAGGAAATTGAACAATTCAGAGATGTTTATGGAAAGCTCACAAATCAGGGCATCTCATTTGGCACCAAATAAAGCTGTTATTCATGATGTGCAGCTACAAAAAGGAAAGCAGCTTTCTGCTGTAAAGTGTAGCCCCAGCACTACAAGCTAAAAGAAATGGTTCCTCAGCAGAGAAAATAAAGGGGGACACTGCCATAAAAATATGGCAATGACCACTTGGGTCATGTATCCTCAGCTGGAATCAAACCAAGGATCTGTACTGGCACACCTACAACACCACTTGTTAGATATGCTGTATTGAGCCCAAGCAAGAACCTTCACCTCTAAGTCATCCTTTTCTGTGCATCCATAAATATTATAGTTCCACATGGAAACTGGAAAGGACACTGAGTTGCAAAGAGCAACTCTTCAGAAAATTTTCCAAGGTCATTTGCTGGGCTGCTAAGAAAGCTACTGTGACTACACCAGTTCCCATACTTGGATCTCTTCCAAGGTATGGCCTGCTCTGTGGATTTGTCAAATTAGATTTCCTCTCATAAATCAACATGTTAAAAAGGCCATTTTATATGAGAGAATTGTCATACAAACCTTAAATTTTGAATGAGTTTTGGCATTTATCAAGAAGCTGACTTTGCCAGAGTCATGCCCAGTCTGTACATGAAAGAGAAAGGACCTGCTTCATTGCCATTCTGCCTACACCGAGTGCTTTTTAAAAGGTATCAAAATCAGCATTAAATAAACCTTTGTTATTGATTAACACAAGGAAAAATTCATTCACAGGACCGGAGGAACAAATACTCCAATACTGGAAAGTGATATGAACAATCTGAGTTTATTCTGCTCTAAAAATGAACCCTAAAACAGCACCTGTCATACACAGCCACTTCACTCCTCAGAGATTCCTCTCACATGCCAGTGGTTTTAGCCCCTTTCCAGCTTCTGTATCTCAGACACTCAGCCCACTCAGAGGCCTCCAAGCTGAGATGTGTGGTAACCTCCTCAGATATGTCACACAGATACAGCAGCCAATCCATTTAACTGGAAAACCAAGGCAGAGTCCTTGTATTCCTATTGTTGTGCCACTTGTGCTCAAGTTCAGTCTTCACTAACATGGAGAATACAAACAATGCAAATGCTCAAGTGTTTTACAAAAAGTGAAGAATCACTATGATAACACACTGGTGCTCAAAAAAAGTTTTAACAAACTTCCTTTTCTCAAAAATAAAAGAAACAAGCAAAATACACTTTCATAACCTCCCACTTCTTTGAAAAACAGAAAAATAAAACCACAACAATGATGTAAAGTGGAAAACACTGTTGTTACATAACAACAAAAAACCTCAACACTTTAATAAGAAAACACTAATTTCCCACAAAAAGTGTTAACATTTACTGTCATATGGCTTCCAGGGTTTGAGTGCCAAGTATAATTATTCTTTCTATGAAGTCCTGTGACACAATAACAAAAAATTAAATAAAATTTTTTCCTAGAATCCTTTAGTAATACTTTTCCCCCTCTCTTCCCACAATGGTCACAAATACCTAAAAAAGCATCATTTTTTGTGGACTTTTGATTTTTCTTCATGGCCACAGTCCAGTTCTGTCATTTTTATAAAATGGCATCGCTCAGCTGAAGCCAGTGGTGAAGCTTTAACTTCCCTTGAGTCATGTACCTGATACTGGGACTGTCTGTTACGGAAAATATTGTGCCCACCACACCCCAGGTATTTAGAAAACTATGGCTCCTTTCCCGAGGACTAGAAGATATATGAAACCACCAGCTTGCTGGCTATTGTGTGCACATTTAAAGTAAAATAAAGGGCATTCATTGCCAAAGAACACTGCATTTGTACATCCATTTCTCAGATAAGCTGTATCATAACTCAGTGAGGGTTAAGTAGCAGGGAGAGATGCAGAGAGAAACCAATGGTCCTGTCAATTTTTCCCATGAAGAAATTACATTATATTTTTTATTTTAGACAGAAAATTACTGTGTTAAACATTTTTGCAAGTTTATCTGCTTTAAAGGGGGTCATTCAGAGGTCTCTACTGTTCTCTTTCATATTCTCATGACAGTTGACTGAACCCTTGATCTTTGACCTGGGCAGAAATTAACCCTCCACATTCCACCTTCTAAACTGAGACATTAATATTCCTAATAATGGGAGGTTATTAAAATCTTAAAAGTTCAGTGGAGCATTTCAAGGACAGTGGAATTAGATTTCAGCAAATACCTATAGATTTATTACACAATGCAAACCACTCGATTTGTTGGGATGTACACTCCAAGGCTACGGCTCAGCCAGCCTTAGCTGGCTAGAAAACAGCCCCTTCACTAACTAAACTTGGCCTGTGAAAGAGGAGAAATCCTCGTTTTGGGCATCTGAAGCTATTCATTATTCCTCTTACCCCTTTCTACCCTTAACTTTGCAGTAGAAGGGATATTATTTGTTAAGCAAATTTAAAATCTTTAGAGGGAATGACAGCTTGTCACTCACTGCATCACAGTTCCTTGCTGGTGCTGGATTACAGCTGTTGGTGGGGGCAAAGTGGTGCAAGTGGTACAACAATGGATAGCTGTGGTACCCCAAGTGCTATGCCAGGTACAGGGATACATGTAAAAAACCCCACAACTGAGGTTCCTAATTCACTAGATTAATCTCAAAGTGGTAGCATCACTTTCTGTACCTTATACACTCAAGCCTTTAATTTTTGGAATAGTCCTTCTGCTAGCCCAGGACTGGCCAGCTTCTCTGTTTCACTCAACTGAAATTCCTAGGTCAGTCCATGGTATGTATTTTCCATGACTGATAAGATTATCAGGAACAAGAGGAATTACACCAAGAAAACAAATTGAGACCTGAGTGGAAAAAAAAAAAAAAAAAAGAAACTAAACTAAAGGCAATATTAAAATTATCATGCAGGGAGAAAACGGAGAAAAGAAGGGAAATGTAGAAGCCACAGGATCCCCTAGAACTTAGAGCTGAGACCACGAGGATCAGCAAATATGGTTGTGGAGGGAACACGCAAAACTTCTTTCAATTAATATTTTGAGGTCCTGTCATCCACCAAATGTGGAGCAATAAACTGTAATAAACCACACCAAACTCCCACTTTTGATTGACACTTATGGAAAAGGGGTGTGATGCTGGACCCCATCTTCCAACGAGAAAATTCCTACTCTCTTACAGAGCTCGGAGACCTGGGAATTCAGCTGATGCAACACATTCCTTCCTCATACATTTATGGCTTTCATAAGCAAATTAAAAGATGTGCTTATTTATTTTAAACTCCTACATTCAGTTATGATATGGAGACTACAGAGACACTCTTCATAACCAGCTCCTCAGTAGTGCATTTGAGATATCACACAATGATTATGTGTTTCTATATTTCATATCTAAGTGAAATTCCAGCTCCCCACCTCACTGCCATAGGCAGCTACTCTGCAACAGAGCTGTTTCCAAAATATCAGACTCAAGGAAAGACAGAAACTCTCAGGACAGAAATGAGGTCAGTACATCCACTGACAGACTCGGCAAAGTTTTCTTGTTTAACAACTGCACTAAGGTTAAAGAAGAAGGTAACGCCTCCCCTGCACTGGCTGCTGCCAGTTTTCTTTGAGAGTTGCCAGGGCACAGTTGAGCCAAGAGCAGCTCCTAAGGAAGAGCATGAAGCCAGTGGCAGCTGTCAGCTCCTGAAACCCTGTCGTGACACTGAACGCTACCGGGGGCTGCAGCCAAACATACAGACCACACAAGACAAAGTATCAACTACTAGCAATTACTGCAGGGATAATTAAACAAAATTTGCAGTGCAATACTCGGTTTGCCATGTCAGTCCTAACTAATTCATCACCTATTAAGCTGGAAAAACAAGGGTAGCAGAGTATCAGGATTTGTGAAACCGTTATGGAGGACATAATTCCAAGGAGAAAGCTTACTGTGACTGAAGTAGATTAGAAAATCTGAAAGAAAATAGTATTAGCAGTGTAAGTATCTTTTTTTTTTTTTTTTTAAAATTGCTTTATGATTTAATGGAGGAATTTTTTAATATTTTCTTTTCAGATTAGACATTCATGTTTTGGGCAGCAGAATATTTACACCTGTCTAATTAAAAACAACACATACCTAGTAACTGTGAAGGTTACCAGAGGTACATTTTGATATCTATGTGTAACCTTTATTAACACAAATAGATTTTGGCCAAGTAGTCAATGACTGTATTGAACGGGTTCTACATTAATTTCAGTTCTGGTGATTAAGCGTCACTGCTGTGACAAGAGTCAGACAAAGCTGGAAAATACTTCTCCAGTAATTGCCTACTGCCACCATCAGTTCCTGATCACACCAAACCCAGAAGGACAATTTAGGTTTTATTCTTCTCTATTCATCACAAAGAGAAAAACCTTTGGAAAAGATAGTGGCAAGTCTGCTATAATAGACGCACAAGTGGGAGGCAACTCTGAAGTCATTTTACACAAAGTAGCAGGTGTGATACGACTCAAATGTGATTACAGAGTTCATTTACTTCATATCTGTCAGAATGTTTGCTGTACTTCTGTTAAAACTGCAGCTTTAGATAATTTAAAATAAATATATTATCCTGTGAAGATTCATGTATAGAAAATTATATGTACTTGTGTGTATATATATATATATATATATATATATACACCCACACTTGCCCATATATTTCAGCTGTACTCCCATTTCTTCATCACAGAGACAATAAAAAAGCTTTCCTTTTCAAAGATTGAGACATAAAAGAGACACTGAGAACCAAATCCTGAGGAAATGCAGACTAGCTGAGAATGCCACAGAACCCCTCCAAAGCACCCAGGATTCCTGTTCCTTGAACAAGCCAACATGCCAAGTTAAAGCTCTTTGTCTGTACTCTCTGGGCATTCCCTAACCTGAGGGTTGAGTGCATTTAGGACTAATTGGAGCTCCAGGTTAGGATCCCTGCATAGGTGACACTGCAGTTTTCTAACACATAGGTTTATATATATATGATATACTGTTGATTTGGAAACACTAAGATATCTTAAAGATCAGAAATAAAAAATATAGGCTATAAATAGGAATGGAAAAAGGAAAATAAGTAATATCAGTAAAAAATAATATTTTAGCTACTAAAATGAACTTCTTGTGTTAGATTACTACCAGTTTATTGTCACATAGCTGACATTCTTCTCCTTAATAAAGCCATTTTTTTTTCTTACCTTCAGGGAAAATAATATACAGTAGCCCTTTACTTCTGTTTGCTAGAACTTGGAGGGCATATAAACCACATTCGGGAACATATCCTAGTTTTATTGTTCTTTGTTCTACCAACTGTGTGTGTCCTCAAAATGTCATCAACGATAAACTGTAAAAGGCATCACATCAAGTCATTAAAAGACACTCCCTAAGGCAAGAGACCACAAACCGAAATTGCCTGCTACCTCATTTACACACTCGGCCCACCTCGGCACGGTAAACTTCACAGTCCCTTTATTAAAGATACATTTCCATACATCACGAGTGTATTTAATTACCGGCCGGTCGAGGACAACGGGGGGGGAAAAAAAAAAAATGTTTATTTAATCGTTTGGTTCGTTTTTCCAGCCCTGGAACGATGATTGGCGGCTGCTCCTGCCGAGGCCCCCGGGGCCACCCACCTGTCAGTTCTGCCAGCAGGGCCCGGCGTGACGGCCCACGCCGCGCGTTTGACGCTGAGCGACAGCGACCCGGCCCCAGAGCGTACCTGCCTCGGCCTGGCCTCCTCCCCTCCCTGATATCCGCTGCAAACTCCGTGCAAAAAATTTTGGAATGAACCGCTTTGTTTTTAATGTTTTAGACCATGTGTATAACTCAAAACCAGCTGTAAAGAGGAGCTTCAGGATTCCTAGTCAGCTGACCGGTGATTATGGGCTAGATGGAGTTTCCAATCTTAAGCCATTTTGCTGCACACCAAGGCAACAAGCTGGAGTTCAAAGCATGGGAACACCACATTGCACTGTTATTTCCTAGCACAGCACCATAGAGAAAAGCCAGTGCAGTCTCAGGGCACAGAGTAGCCTCTGATCCAAAGCAGGGAACATCTTTCATTTTCATACTTCAGGTGCACACACAAATGTTCCACAGGACGATGTACTCGCTACTGAAAGCTCCATCAGTGTGAGATTTGATGTTACTTGATAAAGCACTGGTGTTTTGTATTTGAATTTATATTGCATTGCTGTTTATCTTTCTGAAGCCTTTGGGCACTAATGACCAAATCATCATGTGGTGAATGCCAATGCTGAAAATTATTTCTATGCTTCCAAAGACAACTAGTCTTAGTATATGTTGCCTTTTTTCATTGTTTGGGTGTGGGGAGTTTTTGTTTTGTTGTTTGGGGGTTTTTTGTGTGTTGTTTTGTTTTGTTTTTTTTTAATGTATAGGCTTAAGTAGTCCCTTTCTTGTATATGTTTAACCAGTCCACTACAACTTTGCCAAAAATCAAAAAAATGAAGATACAGTGCATTGCAACACACAGAGATGACATGTGGAAGGTGATCTCTGCAGAGATTTGAGTAGCAAGATCATCTCCCACTGTAAATTCTCTTTCCTGCCATCAGTGCAAGTTAACCTGATGATATACATCAGCTGATGTCCTAATCCAAGAAACCTACTTTTTGAGCCCAACGAAGGGAGGAAAAGGAAGACTATCTTTAAATCATTCTTTACAAGAGCATTATATTTCTCTTTTTTTTCTAACATCTTTTCCTAAGAAGTTCCCAAGTGCAGGTTTGGGATAATGTTACTGATATACTAAACTCATCAAAAAGGAGAAATAATCACAGAATTCTGGTTGTGTTTAAAAATGTTCTTCAAATGAAACAGATAAATGCAATGAGACAGCCAACAACAGCACAAAACAAAACACTGAGAAAGAGGAGTATTTCTGATGAATTCAGTGCCATTTAATTTGTGTGAACTATCTATTAAAGTACATATGTAGGCACTGAGACTCTAGTGCTGGACACAGTCACAATCCTTATTTACAAAATATTTCTCTAATCTAAAAAATATTATTATTGTCATTTTACTAGGGCAGAAAGCTACAAAAAACCCTTCCCATGCTTACAGTTCAAACTGGAACATCCTTTCTCCTGGGACACTCCTTTATTTGAAATTACATATTTAGATCACACATACATGAATAGGTGTAAGTTACACAAACCTTTCCATTCGTTTCTCTGGCAGGTTTTTTTGACCTTTGGAATTCACTGCTTGTATCATGTACTTATTTAACCTAGTCATAGTGTCTTTTAGGGTCTCTACTTGAAGAGTTTTCCAATCCAAAAAGTTTCCTATATGAACATTCCCTTTAGGGAACATGCTACATGTATAACATTTTTTTTTCTTTCTATTGATATTTTGCAGCTATTCTTTTTTTATCATCACATGAAAGTTAAGAGAAGAAGGGCAAAGTGTGTGTCAAACTTCTACCTCACAAACCACCCACAGAGCTACCTATTGCCCCTGCTACCAGCCAGAAACACCAAGAGACCTGCAGCTTGCAGAGAAAGATTAGTTCTAGAAATTCTGGAGAGATCTGTCAGGCCCTGCTTTGCTAGAGGACGACTCTTAAGTAAAACCATCAGAAATAACCTGCTCTAACGGATAGAATTCCTGGTTTCCTAACTTAGCCCTGCAAAAGCAAATGATAAAGAGGAGTCAAAAGTTTGAGAATAAGAAGTGACTTCTGCAAAACCTTCCAAGTGATGTCACCCAAAATGGGAGAAGGGAGATAGCAGTACAAGGCACCCTATGTCAGCCCTTCAGTAGTACAAAAAGCAGAGCATGGCACAACTAGAATTGACAGAGAACAGAGAGATTTCCCCATGATCAGCGTGGCAGAAATTGAAATCGAGCACGCCGGCGTGGCACTGGAGGAAACACATCTTCTGCCTAAAGCAAAAGAAGAACTGTTGAAGAACATTTTATTCAGGTGAAAATCTGTTTTATGTAATCCTGCCAAGGTCACTAAAACGCACAGGCTGTTCTACTGCTGAACTGCTGCCACGAAAGTTAAAGCTGCCCAAGGGTTTCCTCTACTTACGCAATTACTGAGAGATTTCAAAGAAATATGGAGAAAAGCATCAGTACAGCATGACAGTCTGTACTGTTCACTGCTCCTCTTCTACAGATTTCTCCTTCCCCCTTTAGGATATGCACAGCATGAGGTATTGTCCCTGTTGCGTTTCCATGAATGTGCCCTAATATCCTGGAGGGAAATGAAAGAGTCCTATCATCCTGCTTTTTCATTTAAATGAGAGAAAATTCTGTATCCTGAGTGATCAGAATAGTGTCCTTAATATGTAGAGCAATGAACTGGCTTGCCAGTGATGGCAGGATTCCTGATTTCATGGACCAATGGTCTAATCTACTAAGGCAAATTCTTCTTCCTACATATGACAAGTGTGAGCTTTAGCCATAACATTCAAAACAATGAGATCATGAAAATTCATTTTTGAGAGACAGATGGATGATATCCATTATTAATGGAGGCCCAAACAGAACCTGTCCCTAAACAATGCATGTAGAGCCTTTGTCAAGATCTGTCAGACAAAAAACTTGACACAATAAAAATTATAATAAAGAAGTTCAGTTTTACAAGGATAGATATTATTACAGGTAAATGCATGCAATATTACAGTCCACTTATTGACAACAATTCAATGAGCACTTACCTAGTGGCATTCAATAGATTCAGCTAATTAAACTCCCACCACTGTAATTCTCTTTTCATACATTACATTAAAAAACTTGTGTTGATGGAAGAGAGATCTTTTTTCCTTCCTATTTCCTACTGTCAAAACAAAATGCCAACTAGGAAAACTAAGGAGATGACAAAACCACCCCTCAGTAGCGACACCTAAACAAAGTAATTATCTTCCAGAAGCCCAGTTACAACCAGCTCTTTTACAAAAGTCCTCAAACTGAGGTAAATGAGAATTATTCTGTCTCTCAAGAAAGCAACACAATCAGTATTCCTGTTTTTTCCTCCTTTCTAGAATAGCTAGACTACATGAAGAGAAAAAATATTGACAAGAAGAAGAAGCTTTTGTAAGGTAACTTCATTGCCCTAAGACTTGGAAGGTTTTCTTACTTGTTACAGATGAATGGTCCATGTGTATAGGATTAATTCCTCACTCAAACATGCACCAAAATCAGCATGCCCAGGCCAAGAACAGACAGTTCTTAGGAAGTCTGGTGACTGATTACCAAATAGAAGTAAGTACATTAATTTTTTGCTATTAAAACAAATGTGACTCTTTTCAAAGCCCAAGGATAAACGTGAAAGTCTCACACATGGACTTACATGGATAACTGTTTTATGTCCAGACAAGCGCTGTCCTTTCTTTTTTCTGCACATTCCCCTCAGTCCCCCCAGTATTTCATCTCCTGCTCCATGCACTATTCATCTGACCTGTGATAATCTCCCTGATAAATTCCAATATGTAAGTGTTAATTTCAGGTCTTTGAAATGGTGACCACTGTCAGTCAAACTTGGATAGTCCTGCATAATTCCAAGTGATGAGGAATCCCATTCTGTAATGGCTCTACAATATAGCACAGATAAAGACAGGCAACTGGTACTGCCTTTTAAGTAAAAAGGAGGGAAATGGTTTAAAACAGCCATTCCCTTGTTCCTTTCTCACAACCAGTTCATCCATGTAATGAGAATTATTATCAAGTTTGCACAAGTGCTACAGCAAAGGTACTTCTCTCTTTCAAAGTATTCATTTACTTCTCTTATTTGCTCTTTCAGCCTCCCACATTTTTTTTTTTTCAAAACCATGATGTGCAGAGATTTGTACTGAGTCAGGCTGATTTCAAGTTCAGATAAAAGTGTCGGGAATAACAAACATTTCCTATGACTAAATCTTGAAAAACCATGGTTGCTCAAGTGGCTACAACCGCTCTGCTACTTCCAGCTTCCCTCAACAGCATAAGAATGGAAGTCTGGCCCTGGCTCTGATCCTTCCCTTTCCTGTTGCAAAGGGAGCTTGATATCAGTTCAGTCTCAACATCCCCTTCCCTGCTTGGCAAAATTTTGTTTTCTTTTTCCACGGAAGGCAGATTGGAGCCATCTTTGTTCTAGGATACGATCTGCAGGAAAACAGGTCCAGTAGATCAGCCCGAGGTATGAAACCAAGTGTCACTAATATATTTAGTTACAACTGCAGAGGGGAATAACTGGCAAGGTAAAATTTGGATGAACAGTGCGCTTAACACATGACTGGAACCCCTCAATTACTACACAAAATACCTAAAAGCAATGCACCCAGGCACATCAAAGCCTGTTCACTTTCAGTTACAAATTTTAAAATTAATCCCATTTTTCCTTTGTTGGTGAACAACAGCAAAATGTAGCAGAATTTGTCACACAGTAAGGTGTTAGTTTTCCTTCTGTAAAAAGATCGAAGAGGGTGGCACTTGGCCAAGATATTTATGATTTCCCACATGTGCAAGTTGTCCCACACTCAGCAACCACCTCTCTGCTCTAAGGATGGGGACTGAGCTGGGCTAACACGACGTATGGTCAACTGGGCACATACCAAGGATCTCTCCAATTGCTTCAAATTTGAGCTTGTGATTTTTCCCCAGTCCAAATTTAGCAAGGCAAAGCCGTTCTTGTTAGAGACTATGAAGAGATCACATTACAGATGTCAATAACAAATATATTTTCCATAGCAGAGTCACTTAAAAAATATATATACAGTTACCACATTGGCTATTTTATTTATAGTGTTTATTCAGAAGTCAAAACCACAGATGTGTTGAAGAAAGCTCGCACTGTCACCTTGTTTCTCCTTTCACAGTTACATGCCACCTTCGTCCATGTCATGTCCCCATGTGCAAGAATTGCAGTATAACAGGAGTAAATGTGTAGAATAAAATCCCTGGTGCCAAGAATGAAACATCCACACAATATGTGATTTTGGTAGAGACATTTTAAACTAGGCCTACTCTGCTACCTTACTTTGAATGCACACAGGTTGCTGGAACATGTTAGAGTTTCTCCTGAAACTCACATTTTGATTTAATTCCTTCTGAAAGGAGCACAGCTCCCATGCCCCAACATCCCTCTGCAACAGGAGCCAAAGGACAGTAACAGGATAGTGACAATATTCACTTTTGAAGAACAGCACACTCTGATCTGCACTAAAATGCTGAAACAGAGACATCCTTTCATTCCTCTTCAGTTTTTGCCTCAGGTGACAGACTTTCTGCACCTGACTCGGAATAAAACTGAACAGGTAAGGCTTCTGAAGACAAACTTTCTTATTTCTACCAGCATTTACATGGCAAGACTACATTCAGATGAAATCAGTACACATGGGTCTTATTAAAAAAAAAAAAAAAAAAAAAAAAAAGGTGGGAAATTAACTTATTAAAAATAAAGAGCAAAAATGATCTCACAAGAAGTTTTGAGAACACCAGAAGGAAGCAACTAATTCATTGTTTTTTGGGAGTGAACTCCACTGACCATAGCATTCAGCCAAGACTGAATTTGGTTCACATATATTTAGTACAGCATGTGATATTCACAAACATTTTAATTCTGAGCCTGTCCTCCCTAGTGAACAGCAGAGGACAGCAATCATATCACTTTCTACTGTAGCCTCATGGCTAGCACGTGACCAACATAATCAGATGAGCTCAGGATCCTGTCAAATAAAGCCCCTTCCAATAATTCAAAGGTGAAATGAAAAAAAATCAGATGGTTTAATATCTACAGAAGCTGTAGAGCTTAATGTTTAGGTCCCCTTAAATAATGCTTATAATACATTTGAGGAAAGGAATTTAAATATAAACAAACAACAACTGCTATAATCTCAACTGAAAATACTTTACTGGAAAAAGCTGTCGACATTAGAACGTTCTCAACTCCAGCTGCACTTACAAGGCCTCAGATTCAAAATCTTGGCCACCATTCCACTGTTACTTGGAAAAAGTGCAAAGTGTTAAATGTGAGGCCAGGCAGTGGGGCTTGGAGAGAGTGATACCGTCTGACCAGAGCATTATACTGCTGAGAGAGAAGCAATCCTATTTCCCACGCTTTGCATATTATTACCCTTCCTCCACAGGTCACCACTCAATGCATCACTGTGTCCATTAGAAATAACTTTGCTCTCATTTCTAACTCAGAAATATGCATTTTGTTGCACAGTTTAAAGAATTCTAATTTCTGTACAATTCCATGCTGCAGGACTGCTAAAATTTACTTTAAATTTCACTTCTAAGCCAAAGAAATTCTAATAGGATCTGGTAAACAAAACCAGTAAGTGCTGTGCCATCACATGGGAGATGCCACAGGAATTAGCTTGTGTTGAGTTAGTTCATGTCCCCAAAGAGTTGTGTTTGAGCTTTTTGAAGCTGCTCACTCAGAGGGATTATCTCATTCAATCTGCTTTAATCACAACTAAATGCTTTCAATTGGGATATACTGGGACAGAATTAGAGAATCAGAAGCTCCCAAAATCCATGTGATGGGCTTAGGGCAGTGGGATAGAAAAGAAAAAAAAAGAAACACTGTAGAGGTAAAAGAAAAAATAAAATCTCTTTTGATACTCCACAATTGAAGCTTACAAGTTGGATTCACTGTATGGTAATGGAGTTACACCAGAATAAATCTAAGAAAATGAAGTGGGGCATAGGTAAAGCAACTGATACAGCTTTGAAGGCTGGAATGCAGGATGCTTCATAAATATTCACTGTGAGCATAACAGCCTAATATTATCTTCCTACTTCAAGAGCTTCATCTCAACAACAAAATTTTCAAGAAGGCTATTAGCAAACAGAGATGTAATTGTGATTACATGTACAACGAGGAAATGTTACCACTACCAAATTCACTGCATAAAAAAAGTTCAGTGGTAACACGATGGAAATGCCAGTGCAGTATTTTCCTAGAAAGCCTGCTGGGCACTAACAGCAGCAGTTCTGCCAGGATATTAAAAGACTGAATCACACACATGGATTTCGGAGTGAAGGCACAGATGGGCCACAGTCACAAACTCTGCCCGTGCTCCGTAAGTGCACGCACACCACTCGGTTGTCAATTGTCTCCCAGTTGAGGGCTTCAACAGTTTGATTGCCTGCTTATTGCTGTCAATAGATTCATACTTTACTCATGATTTAGAGCTATCAAATAATTTTATGCTGACATCAGTCGCCTCCCTGACAGCTCTAGACCACGAAATAACAAGCAGTTGGTGTCAGCACTCTTAAATCAAGCCCAAGGGCCCCCATGGCACCGTCCTATGGCAGCTTGTTACCGCTAAGCAAATGTCAGTCCAGTCAATGTGTGTAGGAGGTTGTCAACTCCCTGGTTGCATCTGCCCTAATAACTAGTCCCCTATAAGGTGAAATTCACAAAGCTACCGCCGTATTGCCTAAAACCTAAAGGTGACCGAGGCTATAACAGAGAACTCGTCTTTCCAAGTTCAAGGAACGCTTTCCAGCCTGTGAAACCGGGCTCTATAGCTGTGCCTTGGAGAGGCTGTTATTCTGCTGCTGCTCTTGCTAGGAAGCAGAGAGAATACACAACCATTAACATGCAGAGAGACGCTGGGTTTTAATCCTCCCTTTCTCTGTTCCAGTGTTAACAGCGTGGCGCTTTTATCGCTGCAATCTAGCCAGGGGCGTAGCTGGGAATTTGGAAAGTATACACACACATTGGCCTCCCTGTTGGTCCCCTGCCCTCACCAGTCCCATAATCTCCCAAGGTAGACATACCATTATCCATCTCCCCATCACTAGCACAGCAGGTGCTATTAGATGGGGGATCTAGCAGCACGTTCATAAAAGCATGTTCAAAGAACAAAAAAACCCATTGCCCTCCATGAAATTAAAATTGTATGCTGTGCCGTGCACAGCACATGCCTGCTTCCACTTGGATAACTTTTGAAACATCTCTCAACACAAAACAAATCAGGAAATCTAACAAAGGAGAAAGGAGGCAGATTTGAGCTCAGTCATACGCAGAAAAATTTTCGTATTTTAGTACCTGGAGCACGACCTTAAGACTTCAAGAGTCACAATATATGTTTCTTTTTATTTAGTTTGAAAAAAAAAAAAAAAAGGGTTATATCTGCAGCAGAAGGCAGGATTTTCTCTACAGTTAAGTATATGAAAATATGTATAGCAATCTCATTTTAAATACAGCCAGTAACACTTCAAGATCAGGTCCCAAGGTTATACAAAGCAAGAAGACAACAAGTAAGAGAGCACTGTGTTTAATTTAGTATTTGTAATTAATTTACCTTCTTTCACATAGCTTGTTTACATGCAATATTCACCATAATGAATTTATGATTGTCTACCATAGTGCTTTACACTGTTTGGGTCCAGGAGATCACCTCCTAAAAAGGAAAGAGACCACAAAATCAGGTTTTATTTCCTAATTAAGAAGAGGGAACTCCAGGACGGGCAGAGCGCTGACCCTGAAATGACAGAACTATTCCCATTTTTCCAAGGCCCCCTCCAGGATGCACTGCAGCTCACTGTTAGAGCTAATCCAGTCATGGTCCATGGGCAATAGAGGACGTGCAAACTGCACCTTTCAACAGTGAATGTCCTAAAAACACAGGCAAATCCAGCTCAGGCTTCCCCATGTAGGAGTCCAGGGATGATGGGCAGCTAAGGAGGAGAGGGATCAAAAGGAGAATGCTTTGAAGGCAAAATGCAGAGGGGTTTGAAGAGGCAATTAATCTTTGCAAAGACACAGAGAAGAGGAGGGAGATGCCTGTCACCTCAGCAAGACTGGAGACAATACAGTACTCCCTGTATTACATTTTTATTTTGAATAAAGGAAAAGACTAGGCAAGCTAGAGAGAGAAAGAAATGGGATTAGGTTTAAAACTATAAATGGTACAAACACTTGCAACATTATATTGTGTTTCTACACTACAAGTTTTGGTATGTCCAAGTGGTTTTTCCAACATGTATCAGAATTTACAGAAATATTAGTGGCTGCCATTCTCATGCTAAGTGTTAAGATTTTTGTGCTCTTTACAATGTCTTGAGAAAAATCTCACACATCATGAGTGACTGATAAAGCTGAAATTGGACCTTACCATTCAGAAGAAAAAAAAAAAAGGTGATATTAAAAAAATAAAGTTTAACATTTCTTGTATTTCTTCCTTGCTTCCCACTATCTCGACAAGGTTATTGCCCTCGTTTTCTTCCTTTCTCCCCAGATGAAAATTTCTCTGAGTTTTGCTTTGCTTCCTCAAGCAAAACACTATTTTTTCACAGCTGAAATGGCAGTGACATGCCTTTCCTGTTTGTACTGGACAAATGTGGAGGATGTATTGATCGTACAAATTAGGAGAATATTGCTGTAAGTAATCTTGGCTCTTTAGAGGACAGAATTAAAATACCACTTTTCTCCATCAGAGCATGTCTAATTACAAATAACTCCAGAAAAGCAGCTGAAGAATGCTTTGGCTCAACTGTAACATGCTTTTCTACAAAGCTGTGTCTTTAGGCTCCAGTACTCTCAGTGCATTACCTTTTACAAGAATGAAAAAAAAAAAAAGAGAAATCCAATTACAAAAAATAAAACCGTAATTGCTTTCTATTTGACAAAGAGAAGCATGAGAGTTTATTTTTACAAGTGCTGCATAAGTAACTACTGCAATTTGTGTCTCTCCAGGGGCAAATGCATGGGAATCCAACATCAGCACGGAAATAGGAGGGAAGGAGGCAAGAGAAAGACAGAGACAGAGTGAGAAGCAGCGTCCCAGAGCAATTCTGCTCCTCTACCATCTGTCACAATCACTGCCAGTCCCAAAAGACCTGGTTTAGAAAGGCCACTACAACTAATGAGCACTGGAGAAAGGTGGAATCCTGAATCAAGCTACATATAAACATCAAAAAAGCCAAATAAACCAGGCAAAGCTCTTAATAAACCCTCAATACAGCATGACAAGGGTCCAACATCATTGGTCCCAGTGGTAGCTTGTTGGAGCTCGTACTGAATCCTTAAGAGAGGCACATGGAGTTAAGGAGAAAGGCTCTCAGTACTGTGGGGTTTGATTAGCTCTACTTTTTTTTTTTTTTTTAATTTATTTTACACTATATTTTGGGTGTTTTTTTGCTGAATGAATTATGCTATACCCCGTAGCACTGGAAAAATAAATAAATAAACCACAGCAGATAGCAACAGAAATCATACATTTTTATTGCCTGCAATAATATTTTATCTAGTCAGTAATTTAAGATGACTTTTTAGAATAGAAATTTCAGCATTTCTGACTCCAGAACATGAACTTATGGATTTTTTTTGCTCCCTGCTTGTAAGAGGAAAAATGACAAGTATCAGGTAGCTGGTATGCTCTCTTTCTGCCATTCCATTAAGAAAAAATTAAATGCTATTTTAGGACCACTGTCAAAAGGTTATGGAATTCAGCATCACAATCAAAACAGAACATGATGCTTGCATCTTAATACAGGCACATTGAACCAATATTTGGTTCAGCTGTAAATATGGAAAAGGAATCCTGCCAGAAACCTCTCTCTCTTCTTTCAGGAACTGCATGACTTTTTGTGATGATGGACATCTCTAACTATGAAAACCTGATCTAAAGTCCACTAAATGTGACAGAAAGACATGAACTGACTTTGTCTCATCCAGGGTTGATGGTATTGTTATCCCATAGATGCCTGGGATAGAAGGAACTTCAAGTGAATAATAATAATTTTTATCTCAAAAACCAAAATTCAGACTTGTGTGCTTGTCCACAAAATTGAGAATAAATTATTGCAACAAATTGATTTAACCCATCCAGACCCTCCTACCAGCAGAAGCTTTCAAAAAACCAGAGCCAACGAAGTTGCAAGAACATCAACTCTCTGAAAACAAAACATCATCACACAAGAAAAGCCCTGAATTCCAATCAGAGCAAGTCTCTGGACACAAGCAGATACCTTTGGGACTGCTACACTGGAATCAAATGCACATGAAAAGTCACTAAGATATTGGCATGGTTTATTAAATAAACTGTTACTAAACATATTGATGCTATTATTATGTTTAATAGCATTATGGAATCATGGAATGTTCTGAGTTGGAAAGGACCCATCAGGATTACTGAGTCCAAATCCTGGCCCTATGGAGCACTCCCCAAGAATCACATCATGTGTCTGAGAGGGTTGTCCAAACAACATATATTGTTGTTGTTGTTGTTATTATTAATAATAATAGTGTTATTATAATAGATATTGAAGGAATTTTAAGGACCTGGAAAATTTTCCCCTCTGGAAAACGATCCCACATACAACATACATACCTTACAGAATTTCTTGTTGATTTTTTTTTTTTAATTCAGCTTTTACTCTAAGTAATCTCTAACACCTCCTTTGCTTAGATGAAGAGATGTTTTTCGTAAAACACATCAATTTAAAGAACCACTCCATCTCTATTCTTTACATTTTTAAAGTGCATTTTAATGCCTGAAAAGAAACTATGATTTTATCTTAACATTGAATATGGCTTAGACAGAGACAGAGCAGCTTCTCCCTTCTCTCTGTCCCAGTTTTCTATCCCCAAAAGCTTACTGCTTAAATGTCATAACCCTAAAGACTATTGTGAGATGAAATGCTCCACATCCTGTGACAGATTCACATGTCTGGAGAGACCTCACATAAACATGTAGACTTAAAATCAGAATTAAGTTCTGATATAGCTACGAAGCAGACAGGCAGTGCCAGACAAACTCATGCCTCAATTCCTTAAAAAAGACATAAATATAAATGTCTGTATCCAACATATCTTCAGTGTATTTTGAGTTCCAAAATACAATATGTAAAATAAGCATGCAAGTAGATTCAGATCTGCATGTTGTCCAATAAATTCCCTTAAAAAATTCCTTGGCAACGAAGTGAATGAACCTCAGGGAATAAACTTAATCAGCAGTCTTGCCTACCATGTGACCATTTTACAGTAAAAGCCTGTGCAGTTCCTTTACATGAACACTTCTGCAGTTCTGTGATGATGACTCAGTACATGATGCCTGGCCTCTGCAATTTACTGGGTGAGACAGCAACTGCTATGTCAGTACATTTTAGTACCCAAATAAAACTGGCCATCTCAGACTGATACCATGATGCAAAGTGCCATAAGCATCTCAGCAGAAGCAACACCTCTCCTATACATTTAAATTAAAAAAACCCACATGCTCCTCCTTATAATTTAATAGTTGTAATAATACCACGATACCATTACCTTAGCAATAAATGTCTATATAAGTACAATAATAATCACAACAATATGACCCCTGATATTGCTTAAAAGTCAAATTCTTTGTCCACAGAAGAGACATAATACACGTGGCAAATGTGTATTTGCCTGACTTAGAAAAGATTATTTAGTTGTTATCCTTAGAAGTGGCTTAAGACACATAGTTGTTGCTTCCTTAACACAGCATTCTTCTCTTTTGAACCTCAGCGAGCATTTTGGTCGGCGGGCACATATAAAATTCATGGTGTCATTTAAGGAAACCTCCTATTCTTCCACTGAACTCTATATATAGAAATCGTAGATGGTCATTTAAATGGAAAAGTACTTCCTTCCCAGTGGACTGAAATGAAGACCTGCTCTTGTCCAGTAATAAGTAGTTGGGGAGTTCAGGTATTTTGATCCTACATTAGTCACTTCTTCAACTTAAAAAGTTTTCCAACACACTAAACAGGATTATCATCCAAAGAGAAGAAGTGTTATTTCTTTCCCGTTTGTTTGATGGGCAAATGATGGGATGTACTGCTTGTGAAGAAATATTACAGCTAGTTTGAAATGGTGTCAAACCATCAGTCACAAACAAACGCCTTCTTCAGGGACAGTATTTTACATACCTTCTGTTCAAGAAAAACAGTTTCCATACTGGCTGATAAACTTACAATAAGTCTGTTTCGACACAGACTTATGTGTATGTGCAACGTTTTCTATCAAGGGAAATCATTATTTTATATACAGCTGAGTTCTGGGTGTTACTCTTTGTTTCCTCCTATGAAATTAAAAACCTGCAGGCCTTTCCACTGCCATTGCCTGGCAGTAATTGCTTACTCAAGGAATATACAATTCTCCATAGTAAAAATGTGGTGTCTAAACAAAACATAGTGATTTATTTACAAAAGCAGCTCTTCTATTTCTGCTCAAGCTGCATTAGATGCACAACCTCGCACCTTAATGACCCATTGTACTTCCCCCTTTGAAACTCATCTGTCAGCACCACCTCAGAGATGTCACATACATCGTAACTTCTGAATTTCTGGCTGGGAACGCTTGGATGAGCCCTCCTATCAAACTGGCCTGTGCTCTGCTGCGGCTGCTGCTTTTTTTCTGGCAACCTGCTGAGAGGGTGGGCAAGCACTTCATCACCATAAACAGTGAAGTATTTCACTACTGCTTTCCCATCCAGCAGCAGGAAAGCTGGGAGGAGGACACAGAGCAGCCCCCAGTGCTGTGCAGCCCCACTCTTGCTGCCCAACTCCTCACCCTCAGCTGACACAAGCCAGAACTGGTTAATGAAGTTTCATGAGCTGCAGCTCGCTTGGCATTATCTCTCCCTGCATATAGTCTAAAGGCATATTTTGAAAGTTCAGCATCCAAAAGAAGCTTGCAAAAGCTAAAAAGGCACCTGTTTTATTTTTCTCGAAAGCTGAATTTTCATCTCGAAGAGTTTATGCAGTAAAGGCTGCCTAATCCTGCCCTTATAACACACACCACCTGTGCATACAGTGAGAAACCATGCCCACTTTCCAGATATAGTTTAGGTGGTCAAATATTACAGCTAAGCTTTCTATGAACTTTATCATCTTTCAGCTACAGGATTCCAGAGTTTTTTATAGCTTTCCTTCACCCTGCTGTTTCTCTTTGCCAGTAAGGCCTATTTAAAATCCCCTGGTTGCATATAACAGAAGGAACAGAACTCCGTAACAGAACCCGTCACTTGGCTGTGCCAAAAACTAGATTTTTTTCTTCCATTTTCCTTATCAACTCAAGCACATACTGTAGTTCATAAAAGGGTTTCCTTGGGCCCATTAGACAAATTTGATATTTTGCTATCTTGCCCTGCTCTTGACAAGAGAAAAGAGTTCAAAGAAAGTCATTCATAGCACTTTGACATTTTTCAAGTGCACTCATGAATAATTTATAATTAGAGCATATTTTATATTTACTGGTTTAGGTACTGTTGTATTAAAATATACTTAATATATGTATGAATTCCATTAGGTTGCATCATGGGACCTAATTTCTTTAGCTAGAAAACATGAAGTGATAACATCAATGCATCGACTACAAACAGCGAATGAGGTAATTATGAGAGTTTACTGGAACTTTCCAAAAGTAACTTCAGCCAGGATTGCCAAAAGATTTGAAGCCCCCCCTTCATGTGCTTAGCAAATTTAAGGCAGAGAAAGAGACCGCATGGGGAGCTGTGTAAGGCAACTGAAATCTGATGGGCTTAGCAGCTGTGAAACTCAGATTCTACTGTTATTATTTCCTTGGCTGTGGAGAGGAGTTTACTACTAAGCAGAAAAAGTTAACTGTTCTTGGAATCTTTGAGGGGTGAAAAAAAAGAAAATAAAATTACTAAATGCTTCAAAAGGACCACACTGATTCTGATTTTGACAATTTTTTCATATTTTGGTGTATTTCACACTCTCTGCCTCCATTAGCGCCGTCACTGCTGCATTCCCCTGAATTTATTTGTAAAGCCCTGCATGCATTTGGGAAGAGATGCTGAGTGAGGGTAACACTTGAATCACAGCAAATTACCAAATTACTGTTGATCTGTTTTTGATTTCTGTTGCTCTGCTGACAGTTTTCGACTGTGTCCCGTGTCATTCTGCCACATATACAACAGAAAACATGCTGCTCTCTCGTCACTGACAACCTTCCAAGCCTTTTGTGGGAGCTCTAATTTGATATGGATACACAGAAAGCAGCATGGGAAGAGGTACAGAGGCAAGAGGAGGAAAAAGCAACAAATGAAGCACTGACATTTATAAAGTGGAAGAAAAGACAAGCAAGAAGGGAAAGCTAAAGGTACCGTTTTCTAAGTTACTTTGGCACCTGTGTCTCCCTTCTAAAAGGGCTTTACAAACCCAAGTCCCAGAGGTCAGGATCCAGGCTAGAGATGGACAACACAGGCACTGAAAGAAAAAGGTGGGAAGATTGGAGTGTTCCTTATTAGGGGTGATAGTCAGTGAATGGACTGGAAAGGAAGGTTAGAGTGGGAAAATGATGGTCATCTTTCCTGAGAGCCTGGCAGAGAAAACGCGAGCTTTAAGTCAGGGAGAAGAACACAAGCAATTAGGATATGAGAAGTGTATGACTTGTCCACATATTTTCTCTGTTCTAGAAGTGTATTTTACTTCCAGTTCCTCCAGGCTAATTACTCTCTCATTTATGGCACAATAGACTATTAATAGTTAAAGACATTTTTCAGTTTCCTCTTAGTTACCACTTCATCAAACTTTGCAAATTTAACAAAACTGTTCTTAATCAGTTAGACCCTTTAGCCCTTTAATTTCTTATATTCTTATCTGAACCCTCTCCAATGTCAGCAACTTTCTGGAATTAGACAAACTTCTCCCTCAACAGTCTCTCTGAAGCCAAAAGATTTTCTCAGTATTACTGTGAAAAGTTTCCTGTACCTCTGTAACAAAAAAACCATCAGGCTAACACATTAACATGAATACTCTGCAGTCCTTTCTCATGTTTATGATTCCAAAATAACTCTAAAACCTAAGCTGAACAAAAAACTGCATACAAAAATGCCAGCAGAAGTTCCTATTGATACGTACATCATCTCTACCTGATTGTGTCAGTGCAGAAGACAATACATGAATCCTAATTAATATTACTTCAAATTCCACTTGAGATCTGAAAGTTGTACTTCTGGTTTTCCTTCTCTTATCTCACCATTCATGGCAAGAGCTTTCCCAAAACAGTTGAGATTCCTTGGTACAGCTGTGTGATTTCCATTCAGCCCAAAGGGACCACAACAAAATAATTAATGGTATTAAGCTTCCCATTATGGTCCCCTAAATATAAAGTGAGGTAGGAGCCTATGTTCTAATTAGAAGGCAGCGAAAGGTGGTCAATAAAATCTCTGCCATCAGGAGAACAACGGGACCAATAGAGATGTTGGACATGTAAAAACTCTCAGAAAGACCCACCTATTCTTATTTTTCTAATTGTTTATAGGGATTCTTGAGACACAGCAATTGCTTTCCCTCTCTCCCTTTCTTTTTTTAAAGGCTATTTATAAATTAATATAAATATATAAATAATAAATGAAATAATTTTACAGAACTGGCTTTCTGCACTGACCACAAAACAAACATTGTGGTGCTACAGAAACCAGGGACCTGAACTGATGGGGCAAGAAGCCTCAGTAACCATCCTCACCACAGAAGCTGGCATGGTAAGGATTCAGGATGAGGATTAAAATGCCAAGCTCAGCTGGAGCTGCTGGGAATTCTGTGCTTTCTTTCAGTAGAATCAGGGCCTGACTTTAGGGTTTTTTTAAATGACTTAAACACATGTAACTCATGTTAAAAAAAAAAAAAATTATCCCAGTGAGTCAGCACAGATGAACAAACATAAACAAGCACAAAAGTGGACTTCAAGAATAGAAACTCAGTGCAGTAACTGCCATCTTATCAGGAACAGAACAAAGCAGCCCTGCAAGGAAGGACATTGCCCAGCTATAACTCTCTATCTCCTCAGTTTCTTCCACAGACCTCCCAGTCAACCTCCCCCTAACATGAGGCCATTCCTGATGGCACACAAATGTGGAGAAACAGAACTGCAAATGTCTGGAAAGCAGCACACAGAATACACAGATGCCATAAAAGTGATGCAGTTTGGCTTCATACAAATAAATTGCTACAACCAGACCACACCAACAGTATAGTTTAGTTGAACTTGCAGAAGTGTGTGCTAAGCAAAAATGCCAACTAATGAATGTTAGCAATCTTCATAGAAGAACTTAGCCCTTGAAGCCATTGACCATGCAGAGTTCTCTAACTACACCACTTCTGAAGTCTATTCCAGATAAAAGGGGTTGACAGATCCAATTAAAAACAAAGGAAAACCTGACAAACAAATTCTTCATTATTGTTTCTGTTACATCAGTACCCGAGGGTTTCAACTGTGATCAGACCAGCAACCAGCTGGTTAAGGTGTTCCTATAAAAGAACAAACTACAGAAAACAAATATTTTTTTTAAATGTAATAAATAGACTCAGTTGCATCTTCCCCCATATCCAGCCTGGCTGCTGTCTCACTACTGCTCTGCTTTCCTTTCTTTAGATCATCAGCACCTCGTAGAAAAATTCAGGAGGTTCCCTCCCCCTCCCACTCAAAACTAACTATATAGCAGAAAAATATCAGATAGTTTCCAATTCAGTGAAACTATCTAAAACGCAACAAGATCTTTTAGGCCATGATCTTGCTCCTCATTTTGATATTTCTCCTTCCAGTGGAACTGCACACACAGGTTATCCCAAGAGGGCTCAGAAAAACTCTGCATCAACTCCACCGAGGCAACCCTGTTGCTCTCTCCCTTAGTCTGGGAGAATGATTTGGTGTTTACCCCAAGTTTATTTGGGAATACAAAGGGAGCATAAATTATCAAGGTTTGTTGTGTTTTTTTTTTTCTCCAGATACTGTTTGCATAAATTACATAATTTTTTTTCTGTCACTAAGTAAGCTTTCTTTAAATACAGCTGCCTTTATAAAGAAAAAAAAAAAGAATTTTCCTCACTTAAAATCATGATGAACTAACTTTATAAGCTGGTTTGGGGTTTTTGGGTTGTGCTGTGTTCTTTTCCCAGAGAAGAAGTCTTTAGTAATCTTTAGGCCTTCTGAGAATATTTGAATCATTTATTCAATGTTTTCCCTTGAAACAAGACCCGTAGCAATGTTGCTTGAAAAATACATTCACTTATAAGCTGGTAAATCCAAACAATGCTAAAAGTCCATCTTTCTGAAGAGTATTTCCCTTTATGCTTCAAACATAGCATGTCTCTTATTTTAAATAGGTTTCCATGTTTATCCCACTAGAATTAGACATCAATGGAGGAGGGTAAAAAAGAGCACTCAGCTCATTCCTGCAATCTTAACTGATTTTCACCTTGCTGCTACTTGTTCTCATATCAAGTTCTAACATGGATTTATCCATCTGACTGACACTGTATAATGTAAAACATTTTGTTCAGAAAGAAAATATATTCCTCTCTCGAGGTCTGAAGTCATATTTTAAAAATCCGAAGCACATTTTTAATAACTTTTGTAGATAAATGGTGATGGAAGAGATCAATTGTGACTCTTTCTTAAGCTACTTCTATGGGCAATTTGGTGACTTTTCTTACTTCTTTCAAGATTACTTCCTTTCTAACTTAGGCACTTTGCCCATTGGAACATGAAGATCCTCAAAATTCCAGTGACAGATGAAGGTAACAGACATACTGCTTTTGGAACAATTCAGCCCTGCCCTTCCTGCAGAGATTCAGCAATAAGCTTTTCTCAAATGTTTTAATTTAAATCTTGATATATACACACACATCCGACCTGTGTGAATTCAGGGTATTAATTTTAATGTTTTAGGACTAAGACAAAAGAGAAAAAAAAAAAAAGGTCTGTATTAGCTGAACATCAAAGATTAAAACCTACTACCTCAAACTCCAGTGAATGCCATCATTCTTTGCAAGCTCCAGTGTACTACTGTACTTGGAATCAGCCAAAGATTAGAAGATAGAAATATTAGATTGTACAGAACAAAAGCAAATTTCCATTCACTGTGGGAATGGGGGTGATTTGGACATGTGGAAAGTAAGTCTGGAAAAATCATGATAACCCGGAATAAGAAAGGAGAACAAGAAAAGGTTTCCTTTAAAATATCCTGATCACACAAAACAGCTTTTGCTCCATATTGAAACGGATTCTAGGTGGGTAAAAAAATTGAAGCAAGAATGCATTATATTGTGTAATTTAGGAGCTCTGCTGGAAGCCATAAGTAACTAGGTACAAAACAGCCAGTACTTAATAAATTTCAATTTTAATTCTAATTGGAAAGCAAAATATGATACCAGGGTAGCTAATACTGAAACAACTGCTTAAAATTATGTCCGGCCGTAAAATACAATTAAATGCACACGCCCACAGAAGTCCCTGTTAAGCTAGAAAAAGTACCCAGGGGTATAAAATGAAAAAACTTTCCCCCTCACCCTCAGTTTTGTTTTAAAAATCAATTAAAATGAAACCTTCACATAATTTACTGAACTGGAGACAAGTGTGTCTATCTAAGTTTCTGTATTTGAAGAGCCCCAGTGCTTTAGAGTGCATTGGGAAAGCACATATTGCTTTTAAAACACACCACTCCAATTTCATGGTAATTAAGGACATGTGCCCTTTTCAGCATGCAGCATACAAATGTGGTGAGTCCAAAAAGACAAGCCTTCAAATTCCCAATATCTGATTCACAGGCAATATTTATCACAAATGTTATGGGATGAGAGGAGATTTTCTAATACAAATAAAGAGGAAACATTCCCCCCCCCCCCCCCCCCCAATCTGAGGGCTATAAAACACTTATTAAAGATAAAACCAGGTTATTTGGCTATATCAGACTCTGTGAGATGCAGTAGGTGCAACAGAATGAAATAGAAATTTCAGTGATAGAAAATCATCCTCTTTCTCTCTTGATAGTATAATAACCTTTTAAATCACATTTGACATTTGTAAGCTGAGTGAGCTGGCAGCCCTGTGAAATCTATGTGGTAATACATGTAGTAAACCCTTTCTGGAGCAGTAATCTCATTGCTTTGTCTAATGGTTCTCACTTCACGTGGCCTACTTGTCCCCAAGAGACTTATTTGACTCTGCCTTTCCTGTGCCACTGGTTGCTAATGTTCCTTATTACCAAGAAAGCAGCAAAGTGCCCGAAGGCAAGGGCTACTCTGCTAGCGGAACAACCACCAGCAACCTTCTGCTCAGGCCTCTTTCCCTTCCCTTCCTGAAAAAAAAAAAAAAAAAACAACCTAGAAAGAAAAAAAAAAAACAACCATAAAATATGCACATGTGTTATAAAGGGATTGCTTTGTGCCTTAAGAAAAAAAGAAAAAAAAAGGAGAGGAGAAGAAAAAAAAACCCCAATATGACAGTGCTCTTTACACTGCTCCAATTGCTAATCTGACAAGCTCCATCTGGTAGGCAGACCTTTTATCTTTTCATCACTCTAAATCTCTGAAGGAAAGTGGACACTAGTGGCATATGTGCATTGTTGGTTCCTGTGCTTAATGAGGTACACAATTTATGGGTCTAACTGGAGAAACCTTATTTAAACTTGGATAAGGAAGGCGTGTGAGGGCATATTCACCCTTCCCCCACCATCAGCAATCACTCACCTGGACAAATATTGTATTATAAGCAAGACCAAACTGTATTGTAAAACCTCATTTAATCCATACATATACACTTGAATTATCTAAGGAGATTAAAGCACATTTACCTAAACATTTTCTTGGCAGTGACCCAACTACCTTACATAGCTGACCATTTCATACATTTATTAATTGTTCTGTGCTGTGAATGATGGAGGCTCTTTATTTTTTTAAACTTAAGCTTGATGTCCCACACTGAATGTCATCACAAGAAGGTTGTACGATATACTGCCACAAAATCTGTGATGTACTCCAAGTTAGATGGTTATATTATTACCTACCTAGACAGCATTTCAATTCAATTCAAATAAGATTTTCTTTATTTGGGGCAAGAGTTAAACACATATGTTCCTGCCTGACTCATGTTTTCTGCAGGTAATGTGTGATATCTTTCACATTTGGTCTTCTGATATCCAGAAGAAATTTCTTTCAGATCATCAACAACATACCTTTTTTGTATGTGCCAGTATCAGGATACCCTATAGTTTTATGAAAGTCTATTTTCTATCTACAATTGTTACCACAACTGATTGAACATTTCCTAATGCCAGTCTTACACTTTACAGATGTTTGAGTGAAAAGCACACCTGAATGCTTTTGATCAGCCACATTTATTCCTAAAATATATAATGTCTTTTAAGACATTTCTTAGAAAATGACATTTCTGAAGCTGTTCCTTTTAAACTGGTACAAAATACAGTATCAAAACACACTTATGTCCTGAAAGCACCATGAAGCCCCATCTCCAGCAAGTTTAAATCACTGTTTCCCTCCTAGCACTGAAAGGAGTTTCAGGTTTTTTAAAAAGTGCAGCTGCTCAGTGCTGAGGTCCTGCTCCAGTTCTGCACAGCTGGATGTGGGAATGACCTGGTGGCCACACCACTTCTCCAGCAAACCTGGGAGGAGACTTCCTTTCAGTTCTAATGAACCGATGGAGTTTTAACTTCGTGAATATTTCCCACTGCAGCAACACTCACTGCATGACTTGTCCTTCCATGAAACCTCCCCCACATCCCCTCTTGTGATGTCTGTTACATTCACTGACACTTTCAGACAACAAATATCATAAAATTAATATTCCCAATTGCAAAGACAGTAATGTCTGAGTATTTTCTGCACTACTAAGCAGCAATGTCCACTGCACATACTCCTGGGGGAACTTCAGCAGGATCCCAAGCCCTGTGCAATCAACTGATGGATTGCAATGGATTACTGTCTAAAAACGAAAAATTCACACTGTAGGTCAGTTCCTACAGAACTGATCAGTTCCAGCAGAAAAGTCCTCAGTAGCCACCCAAGACCTCTGGTGAGCCCCCTCCTCCCAGAATCCACACACATGTCCCTGCACCCTGAGTCACCAAAGGTGGAAACCTTCCCTCTGTGCAGTCACAGACCAAAAGAAAAAGGAGGTTTTAACAACTCACTGAAGGCAGAAGAAATAGGTTTCTTGGTACTATTCTTTTCATCTCCCTTCTTAATATTCCCCTCTTGCCTTTTGTTTCATTTTCTCCCTGTTTGCATTCCCTCTCACCCTACATTTAGCTCTCTACTGCTCTTTTTCCCTTGCTCTCTCATTTTCCCTGCTTATCCTTATCTTGGTCTCCAGCTTCTACCTTGCAGTCTCCTTTATCTCTGTGCTTACTCCCTCTTTCCTCTGCTGTCTCCTGTGCACATTCCTGTATCCCTGCACCATTGTGGCTTCCCATCCATTTCATGACCTTAAATCTTCTCTCTGTTGTCACTGTGTTCTTTTCCCCTCAAACACTCAGCGTTTTTTCATTTCTTACATTTTGTTTCCCCTGCAGATAGTTTCTGTAATTCCAAAATTATCTGATGCTGGTCATTTTTCATGCAAAGCACCTAATAAAAGTTTCCTAGGGGGGAAAAAAAAAAAAAAAAAAAGGAGTTGGATGGTGACATTAATGCCACATTCAGGATAGGGAAACAACTAATAGATAACTGTCATTGCTCAGGTTTATTCCCCCCAGAATTTCTGGAGAGCCTGGAAAGCTCATCCAAAAACATAAAGGATATTTCTCAAAGCACTTCAAGGCTCATAAGAGGACCATAAGCTCTAGAAGAGTACAGCCACGTGATGCAAGGCAAAGCTCATCCTCTTTTTCTAGGAGTCTGAAGTCACTACTAGGACTAAATCAAAATATTTCGTTTCCTCAAAAGAAAGTTTCTGATGTTTCTGCTCCCAGAGACCCAGGGGACACACTGTCATTGCTGTCTGCCTCCAAACATCAACTCAAGTCTCCAGAAACACAGACTGCCCCAGTCTGAGCCTGGATTTTGAAACATATATGAGCTCCCTGCTGCAAACTGTGAGCATCTGTCAGGAGACCCTCCAGGCTTCCAGGCTCCTACTTTTATTCCTCCATGGAAGCTGCTAACCTCTGATATGCAAGCTGGCAGCAGGTACCTCAGGGCCACAGGTACAGGGAGTCAGACTCCTCGGCTGCCCCCAGGCAAAATGGCAGAAAATTAGGCCAGAGTCTCCCTTATGCTGCACTGAAAGTTTCTTGAGATCACGGTGCTTCGGAGTCTCCTGAAGAAAAACTGTTCTGCCAGAATATTCCCAGCTAAACTCTACTTCCAGTTTTAGGAGAGAAGTCAGAGAGAAGGTGGAAGAGGAAAGAAAGTTGTTATCATTTGCATTCTACATAATGCCCATTTTCTCCATGACTTTTTCAGGATAGCAGATGCATTAAAAAATTTCTTCCCCTCACTAATTACATGCACAATAAACTATCTGAGCTTTCTTATAATAAAGATATTGTGCCCTGAGTGATCCAGGCTCCTTCCTACTACAGGTGTTTCTGAGGATAACATCCTCATACTCACCTCGTTTCTCACACATTATCCATAATCCTGTCCTTTGCCAGAGACCTGGCACTTAGCAACACAACAAAAACTAAAATAAAGACAGGTAACTTCCACCTTGACGTATTTGTCTCTAATGCAAACATGATTAATGAAGAAAGGCAATATATGAGGCAAATAAGATCCTAATATAATGGGTCTTTTGTTCTCTGTCAGAACCATCCATTATCTTTTGCCTTCGCAGGAACTCGAATGAAAATGTGTTTTCAAGACCTAACGTATTCAATTTGATACCGGCCATAAAACTGCCAAACTATCTGTCATGACCAACAGGCAGCACATTACCCTGCTCGGGAAATGCTTCTCGCATGTGAGAGATTCTGCCCCTCAACTTCAGCACAAAGAGGGAATTGTCCACCATCTGACTCCATCATGACTGAGTCGCACCACCTGTCCCTTCCCTGGGTTCTGGACACAGCAAACATGTCATCCCACTGAACTTTTGGCAGGGGGGGAAAGGAAAAAAAAGGTAAAATGTTTACCATAATCCAGTTCTATTTCATTAAACACATAAAAAACATAATACTTGAGAATAAATTGTACAAACTTTGTCCATCTACCTGCTCTGTTTGTTCATCTCATTTTCATGTCCCAAGGCTTGGGCGCTGTCTTCTTCCAGGCCTTTACAAGCTGCACAAGTGTTATATTGCCAAGGATTCATCAGAAAAGGACTCTGGCACAGTCTGACCATAGCTCAGGGGGACAGTTTTATGACTCCCAAGGCCCCCATTCCAAACTAGAAGCAACTAGTCCCAAAAGAGTGAAGTCTTTTTGGCTTATTTGAGACAAAGCATTTAGTTTAACAGCACTTTTTGTGCAGTCTGAAGAAGAGACAGGAGAGTCTGAGACTTGGCAAGCTTGCTTAGCTCACCAAGCCTTAAACAACTCTTATCACATATCCACACGTAGTGCTCACAGTCTGATCACCATAACCTGTTTCTGTAGGCAAAACCACAGAAAATTATGATGGGCATGAACAAGTCCAAGATTATCCTTTAGCCCTCCTATGCATTTACCACTGTTCTTCCACAGGAAGATGGAATCAACATCAGTGTGTGAGTGTGTTCTGTACAAATTCTACCCCAGCCAGCAATTCCTCAGCTGATTATCCACAGAGACCGTGGGGCCTGTGGCTGTCACACAGTCAAACAAGGAGAACAGCACAACAGAATGTTAATTAGTATAGCATAAGCACCACCATAATGAACTCTAATTGCCTGTCAGTGGCAGTTGCCATAAGGCACAAGATCTACACCGGTTCTTGCACCTGTGGCTGTGGCTACAGGTACTGCCAAAGCTAAACATGGGCCCCAGTTAGACAGTGCTTATTAATATTAACAGTTCATCAAGCAAGCATCACGTATGTTTGTATGTGTTACCCTTAATATTTAAGTGGTCTTATGTTCCCGAGTATCACTTTAAAAAAATATCTTCACAATTCTCCTGATTTTGAGGCCTTTTGAACCATTTCCCACAATACTGAGAAACAATTTCACACTTGATCAGCTTTTTTAGCCACAGATTTGATCTCAGTATTATAAGGGCAAAAAAATAAGTAAGAAAAACAAACCAAAGGATGTTTTAGGCTCTAAAACACAACTGAAGTCAACAGCTGCTAATGGTTAATTACAAAATGTATCCAAACAACAAAATAATAACAGCCTTTTTAATCTCATTCTGACAAAACTCCTGAAATGACAATACCTTCCCCAAAAACTTAACATTCTTGCAGGGAAGCCTTTGAAATACATGCCAAATAAAAAGATCAGACATTGCTTAAGCAGATTCCATTACATTTATGATATCACCCAGACTCTTCTAAACAGTGAATATAAATTCTGCTGTATAACATCACAGTCTGAGGTGATCTGAGGAGGAAAATGGATTATGATGTGCAAAGGATGAACAGAGACATCAAAGCACTTAGTTACCACATCTGAACTGCAGTCATCTTTTAGAATGACACTCTAAAGTACTGACAGGATAGTGAAATCTGGGAAAGTTGCTATCTGAAAGACTGCAAATCCCTCTTCCCCAAGAAGAAAATAACATGCTCCCCCGCCTCGACACCCTGTATTTTATGTCTTGCAACCTCTCCAGTTACATCTGCATCACAAAGGGATTTTGTTGGTGTTTGGAATCTGAGATTCCCTCCAACTGCATAGAGGCACACTTTAATTTGTATTATTATTTCAGATACTAACAATGGGGGCAAAACAAAAGTGCTATGCTACATAGAGATGGTTACTGCACCAAATTCTGTCTAGCTTAGGTATTTAAAATACATACATCACCTTAACATCTTCTTTACCCTACACTGAATAATACTAATGAAACCAAGCCAAATGCAAATGACAAATTTTACAAAGTCTAAAAACCAATACTCTACCCAGTGATTACATCTCAATTACTTCTCATGTAAAAGAAGGTGGAAGGGTAGTAACATTTCACCAAAGCATTTTTTTACCTTCTTGCCCATAAGAGGAGGAGATAAAAATGGTCAAGGGAGATTGTAGCTTATAGAGGGCAGTCGGCAAATATTTCCCATTAGAGCAGAAACACAATATTTTACTATAAAATCATGTTCCACCTGGTGTCCTAGAAGGCTGAGTAGTTCATGCTAAAAAAGCAATGATGTCTGAGGGTACAGATATGTCAGGGGCTGATGGGTGCAGGGTGTGGCCAAACACCAGGTACAAACACTTTATTGTCAACCTACAGTCCAACAGTCTCACCAACCCCTCGAGGACAAAGGATGGCTCTGAACAGAGATGTCCTACAAACAGTTCTGTATTTAATGAAAGGAATTATTTTCAATCTTTCTTTTTAATTTGTAGATGCCTTCATTTTCTTTTCCAGTGAAAGTGCAAATCCCTGATTAGGAAACATTAACCTAATGAAACGAACTTTTTTTTTTTTTCCTGCACTTAAAGGTCCCTTTAAAGCTATCAGGTTTTTCATTTTCCCCTCTCACCTTCCACCCAGAGTGATAAAATGCACAACAATTAATAAACCTTAAACAAACAAACAAAAAGTACACTTTCTCTGAGCTTCCTACCTTGTCAAGTATTTATATACACTGTCAGTATTTAGCACATTATTTTGTTTTCTTTGGTATTCCTATTCACTGGTATTGTAAGAAAAAAAACCACAGCATTGTTCAAATACTCATCACTGAAGACTTCAGTAAATATTTAGTCTATTATGCTTAGTGTTCCATGTAGGAAGGTCAAATGAAATCACTTGGAAGGACACAGTGAAATCACACACTTGAAACTTTGGAGAACTCAGCTCTGACACAGCACGGCTGTAATTCCACTTTGCTCATCTTTGAATCTTTGTCCTTCATTTTTCTCTTCCTTTCTGAAGCGACTCAGTCTGTAGACTAAATTGCCCTGTTATCCACAGACACATCAATCCTTTTACATCTGAATGTTCTTTACCAAAGTGGAGATCTAGATGAGCATACCACTATCTGATTGCAAAAAAAAAAAAAAAAAAAAAAAAGAAAAGAAAGATTGATTGATGTTCTTAAAACATCTCACACTAAACAGAGATTCAAATTTAAGTGCTGGGGTTTAATGTCCCTTCTCTACTGTTTTCTCTTCCCTTGATGTCCATTTTCAAATGTTCCAAGCATCTGCACAGAAAAGCTTTTATATATTATACCACATTTAGATGTTATTATTATTAGGTTTTCCATAATTTCCTTTTCAATTTTTGTTATTTTTAGCAGATTCAGATGATTTCTACTATTTTTCACCATGAAGAAATAAACTTACTTCTTCTTTAACTAAAGTTGAGATATCATTCACCCTCCCTCTACAAGGAAAGGACTTTCTGAAGCAATCAACATCTAATCAAGATGCAGAATTAGAAATTATTTTTTTGAAAGTAAGAATGTGCATCTCAGTTCTTCTCTAAGAGGAGCTCATCCAGCAGGCAGCATAAGATGATACTAAAATAGATTTGAAAATCTGCAGATTTTGCTGTTTATAATGGTTTTAGGAAATGAAGATTATGACTGTTAAATTTACATTAAAAGTTAGTTCAAAAGCTACTTAACAGTAAGTTTCTGATGAAATCCACATTTATTTATGGAAAGAACTGCTGATGAGGCAATTTATCCCAGAAGAAACAAAACACTTGAAGTCAGCACTCAAAATAGGGTAAACATTGTACTATTTCTCCTTTCCTACGTCCCCAATATCTGCTGTTTAGTTCTGATCAACAACATCTCCCCTCAAATAGTAGCATTTTTGTTATTGGAATAACTGGACTTGAGATGTCAGCCACAACTCTGCAGTATTATTACTTCAGCTCAAGACTTCTGTCTCTTGGGTCCTTTGAAGAGTAAGACTGTACTTGTCATAATAAATCCACATATTGTGGGACAAAGTTCCATCTTTTCTGTTGAAAAGTGAATAAAAAACTAGGGGTTTTTTGTAAAACTGACATTGTGATTACGCTAGCTGTGCTCATACCCCACGCTATTGTCTCAATCTGATCAGTCTACTCCAGACACTAATTCTGCCCCTCCATGAGTCCCAGACCCACAAAGCCAAATTTAAAACCCACTGACATGGTTAATGCCCTCAGTTATCAGACATGCAAGAAATGTAAGGGGTTACAAATCTCATGCCACAAAGACTTCCAAACGTAGTGCTCTCGAAACACATCATGCCTCTGAATCCCACTCCCAAAGAGAAGGGCACGCTTTCAAAAGTATGAGGGATACAAGAAAAAAAAAAAAAAAGAGCACTGACTTTTCTGTAAATTGTATGCTCTGATTGTCAATGACTTAGAAAGCAGTTTATTTTTAAAACATTCTCAAAATCTTTGATGGCATATTCATCCATCCATCTGCCTCGCTGTGGGTTCTTTGAAGTGCAGGTGGCTCGTAACGTCACGGCACAGCAATTAATGGAGTTCTTGAATGTCTCTTGCTCTTTCACGCCCTTTTGAATGGTTAAAAAGGGGTTATCATCTTTAATTTTCCATCCAAACAGTATTCACAGTTAGATATTTTCATATGTTTTCATATCTCTTTCAATACATACGTGCATCAAATATTTTAACACAGAGCTACTGAAGGCAATGCAACCGTGTCTTAGAGCGAAAATAAAAAGAAAAAATTAAAATGTAGATGCTGTTTTGCTCCAGAAATTAAAAAAAAAAAAAAAAAAAAAAAAGAAGAAAAAAACCCATGACCCTAACTATGTAACAGATAAAGTAGAAAACTTGTTAAGTTCCTGAAAGAATCCTTGTGTTTCACACTGTTCTATAACCTATTAGATATGTGGCTGACTCCACTCCAGGTTGAAATTACAGCTGCCTAACTCTTTCTTGCAAGTTTTTTGCAACTAATAAGGATTCTTCAACAGCTCAAATGACAGATATTTCTTCAAAAGCAAGTTCAGAGCTCTGTGATATTCCTCCAAGATGGCATCCCAAAAACTATGAAACATTCATGGCTGTGCATATATTGCACGAGCAATTCTAAAATTCAAAACTCATCCTGGCATTCTTTGACCACCAGGTTTGGGTTTTTTAAACATATACTGGAACATCTTGTCACAATCAAAAGTAAATTTGATAACTCAAAGGAGAGGCTGAGAATAACTGCAAGGTTTTAGAAGCTTCTGAATGCCTGCATTTGTGCTCTGTGCAGATTTAAGACAATTCAATGAGTGGTCCACAGTGAAACTACTGTCTTGGATTTGGTGGTGGGGAGGGGAAGGGTGAGAGGGATGAAAAGAACAGCATCCCTGCATTCTTCCCACTGTCAATTCCACAGCAACTCCTCTTTAAAAATCACTGGAAAGCCCTGGGTGGTCTGGAGCAAAGCAAGCAAAATGGGAACATGCTCTTTAGTGTGACAGTTGTGCAAACCAAATTCTAGACAGATGGACTTTGGGTCTCTAAATTACAAGGAATAAATCTGTTGTTTGTGGTTGCCTCATTGCCTTTTCAATTTTAAAATTTTCTTTCACTGCTTTAGTCTTTTAGTTCTTGTGTTTTCCTTAACCTCTATTGTTTTTTTTCAGGATACAGAAGAGAACTTCCATGCACAAAAGTACAATGTCTAAACATGTCCTCAGACTAAACTGGCATAATACAAATGACCAATAAAAACCACTGAAATAAGAAAATTTGCTATTATTTGTTCTGAGGGGGCTTTGAATATTCTGTCATCCCATTACACATTTCATACATTCATGCAAGAAAAACTGAAATCAGCCCCTCATTTTGCTAAGAAAGTGGATTCCAACTCCCTGCCATGGGCAGGGACACCTTCCACTAGACCAGATTGCTCAGAGCTCCATCCAACCTGGCATTGGACACTTTCAGGCATGGGCCATCCACAACTTCTCTGGGCAATCTGTGCCAGAGCCTCACCCCCTGGAAAAGGGATCCAATTAATTTTTGCTACATTTTGACTAACATTGCTGAATTTTTCCTTTGTTTTCTTTTTAACCAATGTAAATAAAAACATTTATTGTAAAATTCCAGAGCAGTATTTGCTCTGAATGTTAAAACTCAAAACAGGAAGAGGAAGTAAACTCTTATTTCTCCAAAACTATGATGAAAAAATATTTCCAAGCTTTCTTTTGTTGTCACGGTTGAAACACAATACCTCAGAAATTCATCCACATACTAGTAAGATCTGTGGTTTGATCTTTGGGTTTTATACATAATTTCTAAACAATCCAATCCAACATGAGGACAGGATTTACTAGACTTGGGCAGAACTGGAAACTTTGGTATCAGCTAGAAGTTACAGTGAAAAAAAAAAGAACAAGGTACTTGATAAGATGCCAAAAGAAGACAAAATCTAAATTTCAACTTTTTTTTTTTTTTTTTTTAAATTTAGTTTTAATTATATTTTGGTATAATCTAAATTTTATACACTACACAAGGCCTCAGCTGTGAATCTAATGGCAGGTTTCACCTGATCAATTATATTAGAAATGGAGGAGCATGTTGAGTTTTTATGCATCAAACTCCAGAAGACTTCCTAAGGCAGTGACAAACCATTTCAAACCCAACACATGGACTTCAGTTCCTTAGTCCTTCTACCTACTAGTAACACTGATCAGCTTCTTAAACCAAGGAAAACAAGAATCTCAACCATCAATGACTAGAAATGTTTCTTCTCTCTGGCTGAGGAGCTGATTGCACATCTGCAGCAGGAACTGTCACACCTTCACAGGCTACAGGTCAACACACCTCTGCAACTCAAAAGAGCACCACAATCACCATGGCTTTGGCTCAGGCAGTCTGTAAACATCATCCCCCCAAAAACAAACAAACAAACAACAAAAAGCACCAAGAGACCCCAAAAGAGGTGCATTTCTTCCTTAAAGTCCAGAGTGAGCACGCTCCATCTCAAATGCACAGAAACACTTTCAGGAGCAACACTAAGTAGGTGTTGCACCGTTTACCTTTCTCTCCCAAATACTTGCACTTACTTCAAGACTTGCACTAGGTCTTTGAATCTAAAAATTTGTCTTCTCAGGGGGCATGAAACACACTGCCTGATCCAGCCTCAACACAGCCACGATCCCTCGATGGCCATGGCTTCTTATCAGGAGCTGTCCCATCTATCAATTAGGTTTGTCAAGCTCAAAAAGAAACAGTGAAAAATCACTTGACAGTGATAAAACACATAATCCTCTTTTCTCCAGACTCTTGCATGTATCTAGGTGTCCGAAAAGGGAATAAGTGGGGTGTTATTAAATTTCTTTTGACTACTGGTCAGCCTCACTGAAATCTTCAGTGAAGTTTTCACTGGCTCTCCACAGAAATCTTGTAATTTAACCAGGTAAGGTGCCTTGCCAGTTATTCCTTATTACCTTTTAATGAAGTTTAAAATATATTCTTATTCTATGGACTTGATGACGTCTTTTCAAACACGAAGTTCAATCATTTACTAAGGTGAGCAAGAGAATTATGTGGCCTTTACTAAGTTTACATTATTCATAGAATAACTGCATAGCTCAAGTTCAAAAGTTGGCACGGTTTGTCCAGCTTAACATAAAAATGTTTTTATCTCTTCATTAAAAAGGCTTTTATAATATGCATATGCTAAAGTCTGGGGAAATGCAGACAGATGCTATGAAAGTAATTGCTGTCTCCAAAATAAAACATTTTACTGGCAAAAATATAATATAATTTCAGGGAGAAAAAAACCCACAAACCTAAAACGTAGCTTTTCAAAGCATCCTAAGACATACATTTATTCAATATGAAATTGCACTTTTGCCATCTTCACTGCAAGAGTTATTATCAGACTGGCACTCGTGAAACAGAAGAGACAATTTATTTGGAAAGAAGGAAAAGATTTTACAGTTATATGCACTGTAAAATCGGCTCACATTAAGGCATAATGTGACTCCCATTAAAAATTTGCCATTTTCCAAGTATTATGACATAACTGATATTCAGGATGCCATGATGCTTCTCTTTTCTTAGGATAGCAGATGATAAATTTGATGCAATTGGGCGGTATTGTTACTCAAGAGCGACCACTGTAAACTGCTTTACTCAGAATAAGGAACTACTTGCAATTTTCAGAGGCAAAATGATACATTGGGTGCATGGCATTAGGAACCTGTTATTAAAGAGCCCATTCAGCAAGAGAATGTTGTAATTTGGAAAAAGAATCCTAAAGGAATATGCAGAATTACAATGCCACAATAGGTCCGTTATTTGATTTTAAATTCACGTGACTGATGAAAAATTCAAAATCAATTCTCCTCTTAGACTCACATGCCCTCCTGCTTCCCTTAATGCTACTTTTCTCTTTCACTCCTTTCCAGGAAGCCTGCTTTAATTTAGCTCCTTTGATCCAGACCTGCAATGGGATCTCCACAAGCCTCTTGAATGGACTGATGCTGTGATAGTTAGTGAATCAATTGCCATTTTCTGATTCTGCTTTCTCAGATGAGCCACCATCTAAAAGTGGCTGCTGTTCACTGTCTTTCTCCTCCATCAAGCTGTTTTAGCTTTCTCTGAGATGCCAAAGTGTATCTCATTTCCTCCAGTTCAGTACAGTTTCAGACATTGTGCCACTGCTTCCTCTGTTCACTAGAGATTAATTAGATGACTGAGTTACAAAAACAACAGACTTCCAGGAATAAACCATTTATATAAATCACACTTTTTGGTTAATTATGAAGCATAAAGTTTTAAATGTCAAGTGGCAGTCGGGTGTTTGCAGCATCAATAGCACACAGAAACTTGAGTGCACCATTGCAGGATCAGCTCCTGAACCACATGAACATGAGACAGAGGTGCAATTTGGCAGAGATTGCTTTCTGCTGAGTACTCTTTGTAGGGTAATTTTGGTTTGGGTTTTTGGTTTTTTTTTTTGAGGAGGAGGGCCAATTTTGGCTTTCACTAGTAATCCTGTGAAGCCATTTTTTACTGCACTAGTATCAATGCAAAAAGACAGAGGGGCAAGATCCTCTCTTCCTAATTCTTTTATGAGGTTTTTCCACCCCCCCACTTGAAAAACTGGCAAGTGAATTTCTTCGTGCCTCCCTTTACCCAGATGTAGAAAGGGAATTCATAACAAACCTGGAAATGCACTCCTTTGTTCATTCCGAGAGACAGAACACACACAAACTCAATATCATTTCAGCACCTCAGAGCGTAACTTTCGTAACTTCCTCGAGGTCACTTCAAGCACAATATCCAGAATGGCCCCATCTTCTATCAGCCGAGTCATAAGGCAAACAACAACACTGGCAAGGGAATGTTCTGTTTCACTTGATTGTGAGGTTGTACCTTGCCTCTAGCTATGACTTTCAAATCCCTTTACAGGTCATTCTTTTGAGGTCTTGAAAAGACAGCAAAACAAAAATAATTGCAGCACCACAACTGAAACCTTCCTGTCTTTTCCCAGAGCACAGATCACGTGGATACCAACCCAACAGAAACATCAAGCAGTTTTCCTACTTTTCTTTTCATCATTTCCATGCATTAGGAAAGACAACGCATTTCGTTCTTTGCTATCATACTACTTTAATTCTGTGAAGAAAAATTCATGATATTCTAGAGGGAAAAAACAAACAAACAACAACTTCTTATCAACAGTTCTCCTTTCTTTCTTCCCCCCATCCTCAGAAGAAATCTAAGAGTATTTAGAAATAAAAAAAAACTTGTTAATGCAGAACAGTTTGCAGAAACGGAACATTTTCACCCAGAGTGAAATCATAGTCACCTACTCCTTCTCCTATAGCAGTGCTATTATTAACCAAATAAATGCTCAGAATTAAATGCTCCCCTAAGCTATCTGCAGGGAAATGTGTGAGTTTATTAAATAAGGGGGAAAAAAATAAAGAACTAAAGCCCAGAACCACAGACTAAGAAAGGTCATAGAACACAATACTGCAGCACTGCCTTACATTAGCTAATAAAGGCCTCGAGAAGGCAAAACAGGTCAACTTCCCCTCCCCACCTCCAAACCTGGGGAGAAAATTGCATGAATATATTCATTCTATGAAAAAACAATGAGAAATTGTACTGGGGAATTAATGGGGAAAACCACATTTTTGCTATGGCATTATCCTATGTTCCTGAGCTTCCATGCTTGATATAGAAACCACCCACACCCATGAAATAGCTTTTGACATATAGATAATGAATTCTCTATTCTGCCTTCCTATTGTGCTCATTTCCACTATTTATTAAAGTCATCAGCTTCTCACAGGAACACTAAAACCAGACCAACAAAAAATAGGAAGATAATGGGTGGATTTCTGTGGCGAACAAACTGTCTAAGAATAGCCCATCAAACAGTGATTTAATCATAGAGTGTTCCTTTGTTTGCTTTACACAACTCTGCTGTTCCCTTAATTCTTCAGCTGCTTCTCATAAATACTCTTCTGGGTAATGCCTGACACATTAATTTCTATCCAGGGATAAGGCTCTGTTTTGAAACTGGCACACAAACAAATACACAGAGGACCTTTCTTTTATATTTCACCCAAGAAAAATACACTGGGAGGTGACTTACTTAACAATGAAGGAAAACAAACTTCTCCATATTTATACTGTCACAAGTACCACAGCACTGATGAGTACAGCAGTAGGTGGGTTATGTGCCTTAACTATTTTAACCAGAGAGAGAGCTATAGCTCAGGTTGAAGTATTTACAGCAACAAATAACAACTTTGCAGAACCTGCTCAGTCCCCTTGCGCTTCCTTTATTCCACCGAGACTGCTCTGGCTGTTGTAAATAAAACTGCAGATTAAAATCTCTGCACTAATCAGCAAAAGGAGAAGTATGAAATCAGAGAAAGAGATGATGGCGGGTCTCAGTCATACTCTTCTTGAAATACACAGCAAGCAGGATGAGGCTGTGTGTACTGAATTAAAATAAAGCTTATACACAAAAGGATTAACAAAACCAACCCCACAGTTACTGCCCTAGTAGTGGCCCTATTACTGTCTCCCCAACATCCACCCCATTAAGTTCGTGAGTCAGCAAACACAACACAGGTGATGGCTTTGGTAATTTGTCCATACATAGGAAGATGCCCTTTTTCAGGAAGAAATTACGGGGTACCATTACTGCAGTTGGAATAGCCCCGAACAATCCTTACCATTCCTCAGTAATGGAAGTAAATACTTGTTTTTTTTAGCTGCCATTACGAGTGCAGAAGGCTTATTTTCATTATGTGTACCTCAGGTGTACTAAATTGTGTGCCTAAAATTTCATGGAGGGAGACAAAATACGATACAATCAAGTGTTTCACATTGTAACAATAAAATCCTCTGATTTATTTGGTATTACTTGGCTATTCAGCCTGTATCATAAACAGAGATTATGGAATAATAAATTAATCTTGAAGGAAGTAGCTGAAATTTACTATAAGTGTCTTTAGAGCCTTCGGTGACAATGAAAATGCATCTGAAATATATAGAGACATAAGATGTCCTTTTTTTTTATTTATGTATGTCAGCTTTCTGTTCAACACCAATTCAATTACTGTTTCTTCAGGATAAAAGCTTACCACGAATAAACAGTAATGGGAGGTTAAGAACAACAACAACAAACTGTAGTTCTGCAAGACTGAGATCTTTCTACTGTTCTTGGTTTACCACTTTTACTAAAAAACTGTTTCATACAATGCATTTCTATTCTGACTGAAAAAGTGCCTCAAGACAAAAGGGCCTGGTGCAGCCTTTGATTTTAGGATCTGTCTTCCAAAGCTCCAAAATCTGATCATATAGACCCTTTCTCTTAAAACTCATAAAATGTGATAATAGCTACATAAGGCTTTGGACAGAATGATTTAGACATCGATGATGGCATCAATGAAATTATTCTAAATGTCAAACAGCATAACTGACAATTCCCTTATTTGACTTGGGGATATTTTTTCCACAATTAATCAGCTGATCTGATTGTAAAAGTCCAAACCACTGCTATGTATCAATTCAAGAGCTGCTTATGACACCCAAAAAAAGCTGGGCATTAGCTTCTGGAAACTGCACCACCTTGAAATGGGATTAATTTAATCTTTTTTGTTTTCTTTATTTCCATTCACCAGGGAAGAGCATGCAGAAAACCCCACACCTATTCCAAATAAAACTACTAAAAATAAAATAAAAAATAAATAAATAAATAAATCTTTTCCAACCAGTATCTCTAATGCCCAACCGGAGGCTCAGAAAAATGAGCAGTTGATAGAACTGTGGATGACAGAAAAGACAGTCTGTTATTGCCTCTCCAAACCCCAAACTCATCAAGGACAGCACATTTCACCACATGCAGCACGGCACTGATAATATACGAACTGACACCTGGAACTCACGAGGGTAATGACTTTCAGCAGTGTGCCTGCTCACTAACACAATTTCTTCCAGGCAGCTCTCTGCAGCTTCTTTTATGATCAGTGGGAACAAATGTCTTTCTCTACCTTCTAATATTTCACACCAGCCAGTTCCAGACTCCTGTTGACACTCACATTTTTCAGAAATACCACTGTAATGTGATAGACAATCCATCTGCATGATGCCAGGACACTTTTCTTACAGTTTTGCCCAGTTTATTTGGGCTGGAAAACACTAAATAAGTCCTTTGTATTGTTCTGCCCTGCTTCTGTCTTTCCAACAGGACTCCGAGTGGGCACATTAAGGACACAAAGCCCACTCCATCTGAACACAAGTGATCACTACACAAACACAGCTGGGTGCAGGATACAGGCACACCTGGGATAACGGAGCTGAGATGCAGATGAAATTCCAGCTGAAGCTATATAAAATGGACATTAAATTATAACCTAGCCCAGCTCACTCAGAACATATACTGAAACCCACACAAAGCTCTTCCATGGCAACTAATGCACGTAGGAAATGTTAAAACTGGTGTTTTCAGCTGCTCCTGGTGTTCTGGGCAACGGTAAAGACCTCTGCCCTTGTAAATCCCACTGCCATCGATGTTTTCAATATCATCCCTTTAATTGTGAAATAATATTTCCCTCAGGAGGGGATGCTTATCAGTGGCTTCTAGTTACATGGAATACTTGAAGCCTGAAGATTTGTAACAAAATAAAGGTGCAGAGCCTCCAGTGCCGGATCCATATGACTAAAACCAGCAAGCCTACAGGCCTTATTAACACACACGGCTGAAAACAGCACTGTGCATGATTAATGCATGTGATTTGTGCTGAAATAACCTCGCTTTCTGACTGCATCACAAACTGCTAAGGAAGCAGATTTAAGAGGGGAAGTTACAAATTAGTTCATTTACAATGAGCTCACTTTTTTTTTTCCACACCATAATAACTACCTCAGATTCACTGATGAACTCCCAATTGCTCTGATTATTTTTTATTTTCTTCCTCCAAAGAAACATGTACAAAAGCATCACCTCTACACAGACTTTTTGAAACTACAGAGCAGTGACTAAGTTACTAAAAGTTTTCACACCCTAAGTATAAAAGTGTTTATAATAGCTGAGCACTGTCACAGTTCTTATTCACACAAAGCCCCATCATCAGTAAGTTTTGCCAGGATAAACTTGGGAGAATCACAAAAAGCTTCTTACATGAAACTACTGCACAAAGCTATACAACTGTAAAAAAAAAAATATAGTGTCAAATGCCTCATTTCTCTAGAGCGAAGTCAGGACCTTGCAGCCAATGCTAAAACTTCCTCCCAGTTAAACCACCACCTCACACTACTTTTTGGAGGAAGAGGAATAGTCATTATTTACCTGGAACAGTTTTCTTACTTTGCTTTAGGAAATTACTGAAAAATTCCAGCCTGTCCAATTTCAAGTCAGCATTTTAAAGCTGAATCCCTGGAACTGCATTAGCTAAGGTGTATGGGGTTACTTCTGAATATTTAAAAAGAGTTATATCAGTACTAATCTTACCCAGACTTTACCACTGTTTCTTGCTTTGTGTAGCTTGTTCAGCTTCTTATATAAAAGTAGTTTAATGGCAATAAACAACTTTCTTACAGGGCTGCTTTGTATGCATTTACTGCTTGTGAATACATTAATAAATACATACAGGGAGAGAAATTACATATTAGAGAAAGATGTTGATCCATTTTACTGGATTATGGAAAGATTGTCTACTGGGATAACCCCCTGTCAAACCTCTGTGCAACTGAGGACATATGCCTGGGTCACAAAGAGCTTGCTGTTAACCCTATTAGAATATAAAAAGAGTAGCAGACAAGATAAGACAGTAAATTAGGAACATCAGGCACTGCACTGTGTTTCACTAGAGGTATCTGAGAAATGCAGCTCGACAGTAAGGTACAACCCAAGTGTGCATTTAGGGCACAACTCCCAGTAATGTCACACACCCATCAGTTTGAGAACGCTCCAAGTGGATTTGGTTTATGCAGACAATGACAAGCCTGTAGGTGGTCCTGTTTTACGACATCTCGGTCCTTGATAACTAACTCGGTCATGTAATATTTATTTCAATGAGTGTGAAAAATTCAATGCAAAATGATGTTCTCCTTTGTATGCAAAGGGTTAAGTTATAGCCTTTGTGAGCCATTAGTTGGAGATTTATTGTGGGAGTTAGGAAGTCTATAGTTCAGTATGTGGTGATTGAACAAGGACCATAGGTGCAAAGACAGAGAGAGGAAGAGAACTCAGTCAAATGATGCCTCTGGGGCTTTGCAACATATGGCCCATCAGTCAAGGGTCAAGCCCCCTCACAAATTGCATGCACTTTACATAGCCATCTGCATCAATAAATTACTAGTCTTCTGTGGCACAAGCACTAATGCATGAGCTGAAGGGACCACCCCACTTACAAAGAAAATGCTTCTTTATTATCATTATTACTATTATTATTGTTATTATTATTATTATTGTTCACTTCTTCCATGCACACTGAGCTAGTCCTTTCCACAATGGGATTTTGTTGCAGACAGATGCACTAACACACCCCACCCCCACCCCCCCAGCTTGTTCTGCTTGCCTTAATTCCTTCCCAAGCAAATATAAACTCCTTCCAGCTACCACAGATGATGTGCCAAGTCCTAAACTGAAAATATCTGAATTTCAGAAGCGGGATTCCGTAGTCTTATTTTTCCATGTGTACATTTTTACAGATGCCCAGTCCACAATCCTATATTGTCAGCTAATGATGATGAAACTGCTGCCTGCAGTAGTTGCTTGCAGGTGCTGAAAAGCAGATCTTGACAATTCTAACTTTCCCAGCCCAACTTTGTACATGTTGGATGACAGCACCTACACTGCTAGACCTTCGTGTGCCATCAGCTGTACAAAAGATCTTATTCTGAATCCTCAAAATTATTCCCTTGCTGCTGGTATGCCACTTTCTCAAGTTAATTAAGACCAACTATCTAACAGGCATTGTGTACCTGTTACTCTTAAGCCAGACTATAGATAATGCTTAAAATAAACGCTGTACCTCTTCAGATTCACTGATTTGTTTCAGCTTTCATGACTCTTGCTGGATCAAAATTTAGCATGCATTTGCGTTTTTATATTTTCAGATAATTTTATTTCCTATTAGCACAAAGAGGGAAGGGTTGCATCACTGAACAGAGAGGCATCGACAGTTACATCTTTTATCTAACCACATTAGATAAACAAAGCCTTTAATAACTCCTGCTTGGTCAACTACATGAAGTTTATACTTTCAGTCAGAAAAGCAGTTTTCTACAGGACAAAACACTCTCCATGATACCAGGTATTAATCACTGCACTACCCAGAAGAATGGTGAAGACTGAATGAACCCAGAAAACAACTTCTGTGGGCAGTCTGACACTATACTAAACCAATACCAAGAATAAGCAAAATACTTTTTTCAGTAACTGCTTGATTAAAAAGAACATTAAATTACTTCAACCATTAACTAAATAAGCCAGAAAAACAAATACTTTATAATACACCAACTAGAAGGCTGTGCTTTCAAAAATTCTCTTGCTGCAAGCATTTTTTAAGTCCTCTCTTTGATGCAGTTCCTGTCTTGGGTGCAGAAGTCAATAGAAAAGTAGGAGCGCTGCCCTCATGCAGAGGTTTTCAGCATTCTTAATTTACTGACATCCAACTTTTCCCTTGGAAATGGTCCTGCAGGCTTCTGATTTGTTAGTTATTCTATATTTAGATGGAGACATGCACATGCACATACACAGAGAATGCTTTCTACATCCTCCACAGGGCCTTCCTATGGAAGGCTGAAGCAGCCATTAAAAGGTCACGTGTTTGCTGTCACTCTTATTGATGCAACATTTGTTTCAGCGACAGAGCTGCTGTAAACACTGAAAAAGTTGGTGAACGCCACTGTAACAGGTTTCCAGTGATATATTTTTTTTTTCCCAGCTAAAGACAGCCTGTACAAAATCGAGGCAGTGAGAATTACCACATAGGCAGCCTCGAGGCATTATATTTCAGGAGGGCTGAGATGAATCCGGTCAGACAAATGGTATTTGACTGAATACCAGTAACTCTCTGCAAATCTTACTCATACAGAAGATGAAGTCTGAAATGTGTTCTTTGGCATCAGAACAACCTAAAGGAGCTGCTGCACTTTATAGGGTTTCCTATAGATGAGGTAATATGTACTTTTACTTATTACTTTTGTGTGTCTGTGTGGTTGCCAAGTTCCAAAAAGAAGTATTTTCAAGGTTTCTACTTAAGTTGTGTTGCTGTAGAGACTAAAACAAGCTTATAGTTCAGTTCCCTTTACTCAGTATTCGAGAAAACAGACAGCTTTTTGATGGTGCCCTTCTTTCTTCTGTCAAGGATCCTTTTGAAAAAAGAACATCCTCAGAGCGTTTCAAAGATTTTTAAAAAATCTTTTGAAATCCAAAATGCAAAGATTTCAGGAAAAATCTTTGTCATTAGGACTCAAGGAACTTTTTATACATCAGACTTTTCAGTTTCCAGCACAGGAAACGATAAAATAATTCTGATATAGAGAAGGAAGACAGTAAGAGAAGCCTCTCCAGAGTAGTCTCCTAAAACATTACTGAGACAGATTTTGTCTAAGGACAGGAGAGTAGCTCAACTTACAGCCTTTGCCCTCTTTTCTGAGCATGAAGACAGTTTCAGATACTTTAACTGTACTTTTGTCTGCAACAGGATTTGAACTGAATTATTGTCTCAGCTCACACTTCAAAAAATATGTTCAAAGTTTTTAACTGAAGTACTTCCTGATGCTTCACACTGTGGTTAATACAGGATTTCCAGTTTCTTCCTTAGTCAAGCCTATTTTCACATGATTTTAGATAATGAGCAAGCCCTGCCTAGACAAGGTTATCTTGAATGCTCCGCTGATGTATCACAACCAACACTGTGGAAAGAAATGCAACATAGATATAATGGAAACAAACAGAGCAATGTAAAAAAATACCCCAAAACAGACCCAAGGCAATAGAGAAAATAATTAATCACCCCAGAAAGAACAAAGCACGTTGCTGTACCCTATTCAATTTTTTGTTTCCGTGTGGAAGGAGGGCTGTCTGGGTTCAGCTCCCAGCAGCCAGCTGTCCACACCCCAAACCCCACCACTCCAGCTGCCGATAATTGGCACCCTCGGCAGCCACAGCGCGCAACTTGTGGATTGAAGGGCGCGTTGTTGAGTTTGCAAAACGAACTGACCTCCTCCTCACCCCCGGGAAGCTCCTGCAGGTCAGGGTGGGAGCAGGGGGTGGGGACGCCCGGTCAGCTGCTCTCTGTCATTACAAACGCAGTTCCCTCCGTCCTCAGCTCCGACAGAGAGGTGGCTTTTGCCTTCCTGTCGCCGGGGTTCAGGGCAGGGGCCAAGTGTGGCCCAGGTTGCCTCTCGCTGCCAGCTTTGGCTCTTTTTTTATATTATTATAGTGCAGCATAAAGTTTACATGAGGGCCTTGATCTGCGGAGCTCACCGATACAGAACTTTGTGCTAACTCAAATTACACAGGCAGCTTTCCAGGGCTTTAAAAGAGATCTCTCCTCTGAGAAAAGTCCTCATCGCTTTTAATGGTCAAATTGGTCCAACTCTCCCAATAATGTATTTTCTTGACTTGTGCTGTAACACTGAAACTTTGGACATCTTACAATTCCGTGGCACAGAAACCTTTTTCATTCTGAAATAATCTATTTACATTGCAACTTCATTCCCCAACATAATAGGGGAAAACAGGCAGCAGCTAAAACTACAGAAAACCCTACTTTACATTTGTTGTTTAGTTTTTCATTCCGTTTGGGGGTCTTAAAATTTTTTTTAGAACCTTATCGATGGACAAACTGAGGAGCTTTTCTTTTTGTTATATTAGAAGAATGTTTATGTACACTACTTTTCCTTTTCATTAACAATCCAGTATACCTTTATTCTGATCAAACACTTCCACCTGCTCTGGGAAAAGCTTCAAAGATACTATCAAATCATAAAGAGATAAAATAATACAATTATGTGAACTGCTTTGAGACAAGAGAACGGTGATTTTTTTTCCTGACCTATAAATGATCTTCAGAGCAAAAAAACCTACAGCAGACCATGTTTACGTAATATTTAACATAAACCAAGTGGCCTTCCCAAATTTCAAGGCCAATTGTTCTTTTTCTTTCAAATGATGCATAAATGGAGTTAAATCACTCTCACTTAGGAGTGATTCAAAGCAAAGAGCATCAGGGATAACAAGGCACTGTCCTAAATGGTTTGACCCAGCAAACATCCCATGGGCTGTCCCGTCGACCACCAAAGCCAGAAGTGAAGACAGCTAAGACACAATAAAAGAAAGTGTCCAAAGGCCCAGGTGGCACAGCTGCACAAATATATTCCTGACACCTGCACCTGGATTTTTCTGCCACCAGCTGTTACTCCACAGGTGGCTGGAAAGGCTGGCTCTGGAACGGTGGGAAGCAGAGGTCAAACAAAAGTGTCTTGAGCACTCCAAAGAGCGATGCCAAAGCTAAGCATGAAGTAACATTTACATGAAGGGAATGCTGTTCAATCCATTGACATTGGATACACACATTCACCTCCTTGTTTTCAAACCCAAGATCCCACGCTTGCAGAGTAAGACTCTTCACTTCTAAGAACAACTACCATTGGGGAGGAAAAAACAAACAAACAAACAAACAAACCAAATTAAAGTTATGTTTTTGTACGTGCTTTCAAAGCAGGAAGTTATATCCTCTATCTTCTCAAAGAAATGACAATACTCTCCTGGGTTTGCCTGCCAAAACCCAGGCATCTGGGACCAAGTAGGCTACTGATCCCTTCTCGATTTGAGACATTCACTTCATTCCAAGTCTTGTGACTTTCATCTAAGCCACAAAGGAAAATGTATGGAAGAGAGAAAAGATCACACACGACACGACTGAACAAGTGACAGCCACACCTGAGTGCTGCTCAACAGCAGAACTCTGGTAGACAAAGCCAAAGGAGAGCAAAGCAAAGACCTTTTTTGGCAGGATCAAATATCATGGCTTCTTAAAGGTAAGAACACTCACACAACCCATGTGTCTGGGTGTGCATTTCTTTCTGCTGTGCATGACAGTTGACAGCAAATTTATCAGAAAAAGAATCTACAGACCTTAAAAGCTGTAAATCAGGCTCACTCTTTTTAAAGATGTGAAATACTGGGACACCCCCAATATGGACCAAGTTCAGAATATTTGCAGGTTTTTTCACCACCTCTCATTTTCCTCTCAGCTATATCCCAGACATATCTCAGATATATCTACAGTTGTCTTTCCTAATGTATTAAAAGTGGACTAAATGAGGCAACAGAAAACTGAAGAAAAATACACAGATGTTTATAATTACAAATGACTGTTTCAAAATTCTGTAGAGAAAAGTGATGAATCAATCATTAGATCATGTTTTATATCTGAAATTATACTACCACTGCAAGAGGAAATTACTGTAAATTGAATTTAGCTTCAATTTGACAATTTGCACTATTATAGTGCTACTCCAGAGGAATTTTACCTTAAAAAAAAAAATAATCACACAATAGAAATTAAAAATTTAGCAGTGGCCACAGCTGTTACTGGGAAAGTTCAGGTTCCTAGAGACTGCAGCCTACTTTCACTCTGATACTTTTTTTTTTTTGGTGATTGAAGCTGTGTCTACTGAAACTAAAATCTATCTGAAAACATCAAACTGAAAAAAAAAGGAATTAAAAGACCATGTCAACTGAAGTCAGCTGATAGACTTCAGAAGGCTGGTGGTGTCCTGTTGTACAGACTGAAATATCTGCAGCTTCCAGCAGATCCTCTCATTCAAGTACAATCACGTATCCAATGCTCAGGAAATTGGATGCATACTTGAGTGGATTCCTGTCTTCCCAGTTGCCCACATTTATTCCTTCTTGCAATATATGCATTACTCTCCAGCTCTGGGCCAATATGGCATAAATGGAAAATCCAGGGTGGCCTTTAAGGAGGAGGAGAATCAGAAGCTCAACACAGGTTTGGGTTCTGAAACTGGGCAAATGAGGGAGACAAGTAAATTTTCCTACCCAGATGAGAAGACCTCTTACTTTTTATTTCAGGTAATTTGTTATATTTACTAGTTGCTCATCCATTTAAGTAACATCAGAACACTATTAAATAAGTGCCCTCACATTAAATATATTAAACTTTTTGAGGCTTTTTTTATTTACAGGTAAATCACTTCGACACCAGCAAAACTGGCTGAAGCTAAGAAACAGTTCTTTGTTAGGAGCTGCAGAAAATGGAAGCTCAAAAAGGGCAGACTAGTTTTTGAATTCCACTCAGGAACACCTGAATCAATAACTATGCAGCAGAACTTCACAGGACAGTGATTTTATGTGGCACACAGTATAAAAGAGACAAGGCTTTAACCCCATTGTGCACGTCTCATACCTATGAGGTGTTCACCCTGATGTTTTTAAGGGTATAATGCCAGACCTTCATAACTAAGGTAGTAACACTGCTCTTCTTCCTGACAGCATTAGGAATTTAATGTGAAGGACATCAGCGTTTGAGGTGTTATGAAAACATCTGTGTAATATTTTTATCCCCTAACTTTAGTTCTAATGTAGAAAACACTCACAAAAGTGGTCAGAGTGACACTTTTTCATGGCAAAAAAAAGGCCATGAACACGTTAGAGGTGCTATCCCTTATATCAGTCAGATCTCTTAGGCCATGGAGTCTCATCTGGAAAGATTTCCTGTGCAGAGAAGTGAATGCCAAGGCACCAGAGCAACTTCAGCTTCTCTGGTGTAGACGCCAGTTGGTTTATCTTGTCAAATATTTCCCTGCTCAGAGCCCTTCTATTTATTTCCCATCCATTTACTGAAAGAGATATGTTGTGGTTTGATTTGTAGATCAATAAAGTTACACAACTGGAATTAAGAAACAAATGGAACGGAGCAGAGTGGGGAGAAAAAAAAGAGAAAAGGAGGAAAGGATACATGTCACTAGAATTGTTATCCCTAAAGAATTACAACTTCCAGCACTTGGAGAAAAGAAAACAAGCAAACTGTGGGGCAGAGGTGTCTGCTAAGTGCATTTGGTTCACCTGGAGACCCAGCTCATTTCAACAAGAACATTACAATTTTTATATAGCCTTCTTAGCATCCAAACCACTCCCTATTTACTCAGTACACTCTTTCCAGTACTACAATGTAATTTAGTAATCTCTGCTAATAAATATGTGTCCTTTTGCATCCAAAGAAAAAAAGTAGGGACTCAGAACTTGCTCACTGAAGCCAAACTGCTGCTTTTTGAATCAGTCAGTACACACAAGACGTTTCTTTCTGCTGTGTCCAAACATTCATGTAGTTGCTTCCAACTCCAAATGGTCTGGATGTTTCATCCCACAAATTGTAGGAGCAGTCATGCCAAGCTTTAAAGCCTACATCATTTCCTTGCCACACTTATAAAATATTTTTTTTTCTTGTGCAATTCCTCTACATCATGCAAGTTTTTTCCACTATGCAGCCAACAGCTGCACAGGGAATTCTTCTGGAACCTGCTGCTCCACAAGCATTTAAGGGCCCTCTTCCCCTTCCCCTGTATTCCCTTTACAGTGGCATATTTATCTTGGGAGTAAAGCAGGAGTTTTTCCTGCCTCTCTTCATCTGCATTTGTACCCTGTGATACCATTATAATGGCCTGCCAGGTGAGGAGTACAAAACCTGAGCAGCAGAGCTAATGGTTTGTTGATTTTGGGTTGCACAAACACCAGGTTTTAAGCTGCTCTCAAGACATTTTTCAAAGTTCAAGATGATAAAAGAAAATAGACATGGACAAACACACAGTCCTGGCCTGATGAAAATTATTTAAAATCCTTTGAATATTTTATATGATTGCAACACCACTGCTCCAACTAATATCATCAAACCCTTAGTTCTTGCATTAACCTCCTGATATCCATAGAAGGACTTTTGCTAACTCAGGCATGCTCTCTTCAGATCAAAGGAAAAGGTATTCCCAGTTCTATTTCTTCTGCTCAGAATCCCTGTTCCTTTGAAGATCTGGCCTCAACCAGCTGCTGGTGCTGTATACTCACAGAGAGAAAAAGCAAGGAGAGGAAAAGGAGGGAAAGGGGGGAGAGGAAGGCACCCACTTTATACTTTTTTCCTTCAGGAAAGTAATTTTCTCTTGCTCCTAATTCCAATTGCAGAACTCTAGGGATGCACTTAATCTACCTTTCTGTTTCTAAAAGTATGAAATGATTACAGAAGTGTGGCTGAAATGAACAGTGAGGAATTTTGATTTTTATCAAAAAGCTTTAGGATGCCCAGAACCAACTACTTCTTTCACAAGGTGAAAAAGGAGGAAAAAATCCCTAGAAATCATTCCATCAGCACAGGTGGGATGGTTTTTTTTCCTTCCCTTTAAACAAAGGACCCAGGCAAACAAGACACATTCTGTGTTGTGGTTTGTGGCTTTAAACATTCTTCCCTGTAAAGAACAATAACATTCGCCCCAGTGTGCTGCAAACCTGAAACAATCAGAGCCTCCAGAGGTGAGGGAGTAAGTGAATGTGCAATACCTGAAAATGAACAACAAACCCAAGAAATCTCAGGTTTGCTTAGGTTTATGCTAATATTTAAATTATGGTTCCTGTTGTGACAGTCATCTACTGTTTTGCTGGTTTTCCTGCTGACAGACTCCTGCTTAGGGCCCACAGACCTTTATATGGGAAGACAAGCAAGAAACAAAAAAGCAAGCAACAAAAAAACCCACTTCCACGAGTCTCCAGCCATGGGCTAATTTGCTCTTAGAAGAGAAAGGGGCTGTCTGTGAAGGCTGAGCAGCACAGCCATCTGCTCAGGCTGTGAGTGAGGCGAACTGAGCCCAGCAGCACGAGCCATACGGTCACTCAGCTCTGCCCTGACCACCAGCAGGAGGTCCAGCACTCCACGAAGGGTCAGAGGTGACAGGAGCACCAACACCTGGGCAGGGCAGTCAGCTGGAAACACTGCCACTTGAGAAGGGCAGGGAGAGGAAGGTTCAGAAATAAGATACCTCTGAAGGAGCAGACTGCATTTGAGCAAACCCCTCCTGCCTTACCCCGCTCTCTCAGCTCTCCAGCCTTTTTCCCTTTGCCTGGCTTCAGGGAGCCAGGGGACCATGCCACAGAGGGGAAAGGGGGATCATACAGCAGCCAGGGGCACAGCAGGTGGATGCCTACCAGGGGTGCCTGGTCAGAAAAGCTGCCTGAAGGCCTGACCATGGGTGACCTCTGCAGGATGGGCCAGCAGGAAGGGGATAAATGCATAGGGCACTTGCCTGCTGTGAAAATGCTCCCCAAACAATCCTTTCTCAAAAGGTCACAAGATTACTTCTTTCATGACTCCTATTAAGTGAATATTGGGTTTTTTCCATCTCTCACTAGCATATGACTCCCAAGTAGGTTATCATCAGTTTTACACAAATGATTTGCTGAGCCACTTTAAGTAGCTATGTTACTAAATCAGCCAATGAAGAAACATTCCTGTGTAACAGAAAGAAGGAGAAACACTCCAGAATGTCAGAGGATTAATCCACTTTTGCCCTCCAACAGGCCAAAAAAAACTGTCTGAAAACTCCATTTGAATGTTCTGTAAAAACGCTGATAAGAATTTTTATAGTCTGGTTTTAAATAATAAACCTCTCCAATCACAACAAAACCCAAGAGATTACTTAAAAAAAAAATATTCATAATACTTTACACAGAACGTTTGTAATCTAAAATTATCTGACTAGATGATATGGCTAATCAAGTCATCTCCAGAGACATTAATGGGTAACTCACCTGGTTTGCATTAAGCTGTTCTTAAGCATTTTGATGATCAGCAGCACAACGTGCTTGATGTGGTTTCTTAATGCCCTTGTTCCTTCAGCTGCTCTGCTTAGGTATCATATCCCCAATCGTTTGAGGTGATATCATATTCCATGATGCACTAAATCTGGCTTCAGTAGGCTTCATGCTGCATCTGCAGTGCTCTGTACATGCCACTTTAACTGTGGGCTGGAAGGAGCATCACCTCTTCTAGTTAGCTGCATAAACTTGGCACAAACCCCTTATGCTACAATAAATGCATAGGAATTTATTCACAACCTCGACTCAAAGCACTGCAAAATAATCTGCCTTGACGGAGATGAGTATTCATTAAAACTGAGCCATAACCCCTCTTACTGTGTTTTATTAAGTCTTTCCTTTCTACCAAGATTGTCAGTCGAAGTGCCACCCCCTGCCAGGGTGCACTTGAAGGAGTTTAAAAATCTGAGGTAAGACTACTTGTTCCTCCCAGGTCACCTGAAAGTCATTCTGAAGTGGGGAAGGTCACATTCAGATCTGACACATCTAAGAAGAGGAAAAGATGCTAGATTAAATGCCAAAAGTTATTAAGGGATTCTGCTTTTTAAGGAATTTGAGTTAACTTAGACAAATTTCTTTTTTTTTTTTTTTTCCCTAATGGTTAGCAAATGAGAGATAAAGTTACAAAGATGAAAGAATGTTACCACAAATGTTGAAAAAGAATTTATAATTTATATCAACATCAGACATCCACAGTCTCCAGTTCAGGCCTCAAAACTCTGACTCGGTGAATGGAAACCTTTTTTCTCCCATTGGATTGAAGACAGTGATGGAATATTTGATTAGAAATCCCTTTGGCAGTTGGGCTTGTTTTAAACATTTGCCTAAGTTGTAGCATTTCCACTGTTAGTGTGTCTTGCTCACTGTTCTGGTGAATGTTTAGGGGATGCAACGTCAGACTGCACTCCACAAAGGCTGCTGAGCCACTGAGGTGCATTTGCTCATTACTTTGAAGAGCAAGTAATCATCACATAGACATAGATCTTCAGAGACCCAGGCTAAGTGAGTCAGTGTGTTAATTATATGCTAAGGGAGCGCACACAAGAAATGGAAAGTAGTAGTTTATTGCTTTCCCGAGTTTCTCAGGTAATTAGAACAGCTTCTGGAGATACATGGCACCGTCCCAGAATCTATCATCACAATGGGCTTCACTGTAAAACGCACAGAATTAATTTTTTAATGAAAATCCTCTACTGAGTGTCAGAGCCAAATTCACCTGATAAATGTCACCGAGCAACGTCATTACTGGCTCATCAACACAGGGTGTTTAAAGCAGATGGTAGAGCAGTGCATCTTCAGCACTACAGCCTGTTAATATCAGCCACCTCCCATAAAAAAATTAAAATTGGCCCCCTGTCAGTCAAACATGACAGTACTTTGGATTTCTCCCTCATGATATTCTTTAGCCTTGAGGCAGATATGACAGGCGCCTTATTAAATTCCAAAAATAAAATGTAGCACAAGAAGGCAGTGCATTCCAATGAGACAGCAGACTTGTTAAAATGCAACATGCATAAAACTTACTTCATTTCATTTCAGCTATCATCAGTTTCATCTCTTAAAAAACCCAAACAGCAACTTCAGAAACATGGTGTTTGTTGTATATAAATTAAAACAACATGTCATGCTTTATACTTCAAAGTCATTAAAAGCCTTTATAGGCACTGCACAGCTATTTTGGTTATTTTTATGAAAATAAAAGCTGGGGTTTCTATTCACTGTTCTATGTTCAGTGCTTGTGTTGCATCATTATCGATCCCAGACTGTACAGGAGGCAGAGAAGCCAACTATGCTGTTACACAGGAGCACCACTAAGTCAGGAAAACTTTTGTACGAGCACATCTGTACAACACTGGCTTACACGTGTCATGTTCTCCAACCATGTAACACAGCAAAGCAAACCTCATCTAATTTAAAAATCCTCTGAGCTGAATGGAAAGACAGCAAGCACAGCCAAAGCGCTCACAAGTAAACACACCTCGTAATATTCCTCTTTCAAGTTTAACCACACACCATAACAAATGAAAACTAGGATATGAGTTCATACTATTAACAGGGCACATTTGGGCAGTTTTTCCACTGATCCTCACTAAAATTCGGACCTGTAAATCACATGGGTTGCTTTGAAATTCCCTAAGACAAGGTGGAATCCTGAGTGTCGTGAAGTTGATCAGACTTGGCCTCCAAGGTCAACAAAATCAGCATTTTCCTAATAATCTTATACATGTATTCCTTAAATAACACACGAGACTAACTAAACCTCCTGCACTGTTTGTTTTCTGTATCTCAGTATTCCACATCCTTCAAACACACGCAGGAAAAGACATGATGTTCATGCCAGAGTCACATCTTGCTCCCTTCTTCCAAACCCTGGACAAACGGATGCCTGTAATGAACGCAGCCTCTGTTCTAGGCTGTGCCACGCTTCGTTTTTCGAGTCAAGTGAGGTTTAGATGGTCATGAACTTACTGACAAGAGAGTCTCTATTCACTCCCAGGCTTTTGTATGTACTGTACAAACAGCTTCTTCATGTCTGTGGCACACACTATACCCCCCTTTTTTCCTGCTGCTTTGCCTCCTAGACATTAACTCCCGTGGCTTTGCGAAACGCGTGCCAAAAGTCTTCTTTGGCTTCTGAAATAAAACGGGCCTGATTTAAAACAAATGCTTTCATTTTGACAACACATTTGCACAAACAAACTGTGTCAACGTTGATGTGGCAATAACAGAGCAAGACAACTGAGGGCTGCACTTCCCAGGAACTGCCCCCAAAATGTCAGCGATTGCAGTTCTTGCCAACACGCTCTGGAAGTGAAACAGCAATGGGTTCTTCTTCTGCAGCACAAGTCTTTCATGTCTGCTCTCCGTGTACAGGAGGTGGTTTCAAATGCTGGCTTCACCCTCATCTGAATCATATTTTAGGAAACGTAACCGAAGTGTTGCATGATGCATAGAATGACATTTTCTATTGCCAAAAGCGGGCTCTAGAAGCAAAACAGAGCAGGAGGAGGGGGAAAAGGAATCTATTCCCACAAGGCCTAAATGTTGTTATCTCTAACTGCCAAACACCTGACATCTTGCTGCCACTTCAAAGCATTTTTCAGTCCCTTGCATGATGTTATTTTTATTTTTTTTCCTGAAGCAAATGCCACTTCTTCCAAATTCTACTTAACCTGTGTGTTTAACACCTTGAGAGGCTCTGGCAATAGCAAACCATGTGGCAATACACTGTCCATCACTTTTACATATATATATATATATATATATACACATACGCAGACATATATCTCATAAATCACAGAAACATTTCTGTTGCAAGGCCTTCTGGAGGTGACCTGGTGAGATCCTTTTCTCAAAGCAGGGATAACTTTGAAGTTAGGAGTCATTTTGCTCCCAGTCTTTTCCAGATGGGTTTTGACTAACCCAGGAATGGTGATTCCACCACCCCTCTGGGCATCAGTGCCCATGCCAACAAATCCAGCCTCTCACCGTGGAGGATTTTTTTCCCTTATCTAGCTGAAACATTCCTTGCTGCAACCTGTGGCCATTGCCTCCAGCCCTCTTGCTGCACATCTCACAGAAGAGTGGGACTGCCTTATGTTCTAAATATTACATTAGAAAACTCTACAAATTACTCACCAGTGTATGACAGGGCTTTGTAAAATATCTGTGTTTATCATAAAATCTCCTGGTAATAAAGGCAGGCAGCCTGGTGGTATGTGAAGGCTTTAGATTAATGCATCTGTCCTTATAAACACAGTTACAACCTGCATTCAGAGCAGAGCAAATAAGCATTTTAAATGTACAGTCTCCTCCCAATGCTACTTCTGCATAGCTGTTAACATTTGCATGAGGGCCAAAAGAACCCCTAGATAAAAACTAGACATTTCATTTTTTCCATATGAAAACATCAATGATGCCCCAGTTGTCTGATAAGGCTAAAAGGGAGCTTGGAGGATTTACCCAATGGATCAGTTTGAAGGATCATTTGCAAAGGAATTTGGGGAAAATTTGACTCTTTTTTTTTTTTTTTTTTTGTTAATCTAGTACCGTAAGCTGAAAATTCACCTACATTTGCTTTGCAACCATTGCAAGTCTCCCAGCACCAAGGCAACAATGGCTTGTCATTTGGGAGCCATAATAACACAGCTTTCCTCCAGGAAATCATTCATATTCCTTTGTACTCCATAAATCTTTTGAGCTGTCTGTTGAACAAGCCTTCTGCAGTTCTATTTTGCCTTCACAACGCTTTGGTTTTCAGCAACATTCAAGATTTTTGTTTGTTTCTCGGCATTAAAGCACCTGGTTTTAATTAGCTGTCACACCAGTATTGTCTTGGCATGCTTTTATTCCCCCACATCACACTCCATATGATTTGTATTTTTTTTAAAACATAGATAACGTTAAGTAGGATGGATTTGCCTAATGGGAAAAAAAGAAAGGCACAAGTCTGACATAAACTGTCACCAAAAAAAAATCCTTAGACATTCACCCTTTTCAGAGGAAAAGGACAAAAGCTAAAATCATTAAGTCTCCTGTATGTGTGAGTACGAGCAAAGAACACTTTAAACACAAAGATATGTTGCTACTGAGGCAGTGACACACTAATGAGATGCTGGAACTCCGGCGAGAAAGTGGCGGTACCAAAGCTGTGAAAGCTCTGACGGGGCTCCAAACTACAATTACCATCACCCTGAACAGACAGATGTGTGAGATGAGAGATCAGCTCGCTAAGAGTTCCTCAGTTCCTTTTTCTCCTCAGTGGGTTAAAATGTTTTAATATACCACACAAGATCGATGTTACATTTGCCTGCTTGATCTCCCTAAAATACAGGAAAATCCTGTTGTAGAATCTGATGTGTTTATCTGTGTGGATGGGACCACTTTGTTTATAGCCACGTTTGTGTCCACCAGGGAGAGGAGGAGACAGAAATTCCCATTTTATAAAGACAGGCACAGAGAAGGGGATTTATGCCAAATTCATGTCCAAGATAAGAACAGAAATTAGACCTCTTGAAAATACTCCAGTATCCTACCTTCAAGATCCTTATTCTTCTCTAAACGGATTTTCCAGCTATTAAACCTTCCAGCAGCTAACTGGGTTACCACATCAGCAATCAATCACATTTATAAGGTATTAAATTTATTTGGAAACTTGATGGCTGACTTCAATCTAGAGGGACAAGATCAAATTAAAATTCCTACTATGTTGTGTGGAGCACTGTATTTGGGTTTCTGTAGGAAGAAATTGGCAAATTGCATTTGATTTCTTGTTTTGACATGTTACTTGGCACATTAATAAAATAGAAACATTATGCTGTTTAAAGTCATGATCTCATTTTCCCCAAATTTATATTGAAGATGTCTTGAGAAGAAAATAGGGTATTCTTCTTCAGTTACTAATTTTGATATTTGCTTGAGCGGAATTTACTGCACTAATCCACCAGACCAAACCCACTACTACAAAGACCACCTTATCATACCTATTTCTTATTCCAATTTGTAATGTCAAATGTCAACACAGGTTAATATTGCAGTTCAGTTTCCTAACTCACAAGGGTTACATGTAATTAACTCCAAGCTTGCTTAAGATGAGGGCACCGATATTTCAGCTGCACATCAAAAGCAAATATGAATAAGTAATGAGAAATTAAGCAGAAGGGCATATTGGAGAGCCACCATCACATGGAAAACCAGGCATTTGAATAGAAAAACCTGATAGCTGCTCAGTAAAAGTCCAACAGCTGGTAAGACCAGCTGTGCCCACAGAGTTTGCAGGAGGAAAGGTGAGGGGCACCTTGACCTCCAGAAAAACTGCTCTAGTGGGTTCAGAGCACCACTGGGAGCATTTGCTCTCATCTTCCAAGATTTCTGGGTCCCTGAGGAAAGCTTGTGCCCTTACAGAAGGCTCTTCACCCAAGAGATCTTGGGCCCTGGACATGTTTCCACTGAATGTATCACCCCGTATCAACTGGCTGATGCTAATCACTGCTTACTGAAGGTGTTAAAATTATAAAAAGTTACTTGAAAACAACAGCTGCGCTAAAATTATTTCAAATACTACCTTTCAAGAGCAGAATTTAGGTAACTAAGCCGCTTGCAGTAGCAACACTAAGTTTTAGCATACCATAAAATACTTTCATTTTCAGTCGAGGACAAAACCAAGAATTCACCCTCAAGAGCGAGTGCTGTGGGTGTTAAAATTTTCCACCATGGAAAAATCACATAATTTTAAGATGTCTAAATCTTCAAACAGCACTTTACGCCTAGCCTGAGACACAAAAGGTGGGAGCACGTGAGTTAGAGGGATGATGCACAAGTGAGTTACCACGGGGGCTTTTCCCAGAAATGATTCAAGTACTGTAGGGACACAAGCTGTAAACCTGTGAGACTAAGAAAAGTTGGAACCTGTGCTTCCATTCTCCAGTTTTTGCTGGTGAGCACAGAAGTCAGAAAGGCCCTAAGGCTGCACCCTCGTCATTCCCAGTTACCTCCATCATCAGGCAAAGTCTTCCATTGGACTGAAAATACTAAGGATAAGAAATCTCCTTGCATCTTTCAGCTCCTCTTTCCAGCCCTGGGTAAGGACATGATACAGCCCTTCCTCTTTTACTTCCAGTAAAGAGCAGGGCAAATAATTTAAAAGAAATCTTGTCCTTCTGCTATTAAATACTGACATATTGTAACATGAAACACATGTCCCAGTGAACCAGTAAATGTAGATGTGTATAATAAATAAACTTAGAAACAAGCCATCAACCTAACAACGTCAAAACATTCCCACACTCTTAAATAACTTTAGTGCACCTGAATCACTCTGAAAGCACAGAAGTGCCCTGTCCACCTGTAATCACACAATATCGCTTCCTTTGTCTTCCATGAGTGCCTCATGTCACATAAAATACCTGTTAAAACCTCATTATGAGCTTAGAGAAAAGATTAGTATTGTATCAGTGTGTACTCCTTCAGTGTTACAGGAAAAAAATCTTCCTTCATATCTGCTTTATGAAATATTGAAGTTCATGTCTTAACCAATCTTGGTTTCACCAATAAATTTAATCAGTCAATAACATAATTCTTATAGAACAAAATTGTAAGAAGTGTTCTACTTTGTTGCTATGTTTTTCTTCAATTCTAAAACAAACCTGCACTTATTTAATGACCTGGATACAGTGGCATTTTTCAACTACCAAAGCATGAAAAAAACCCCAAACAATAGTATGTTATTTAATAACTTACAACAAGGTCTCCTGAAATGTAAACATCTGTCTACAGAGACATGTACCTTGTATTGTATTCCTGTTCCAGCAAGAAAGACCTCACTGCCAGCAAACTCATCCAAGGAGTCCTTTCCTGCATTACAGTTTGGGATCTCAGACTGCTTTCTACCAAGGTCCTAATTTCACTTCATTTTATCATGAGCAGCCCCAGGGGTTCCTGAGATGGTAACACCCCCACAGCCCCTGAGGGCAGAAAGGGAAGGAGAAGGTCAGGTTTGATTTCAGCTGCAAGCATTAGCTGCTCGCTTCCCAATGAATTCTGACGTGGTACCCAAATGAAGGTTGAATGCTTTTAAAAGTAAGCACAGACAAAGCAACATTAAATATTTAATTTCCAGAGGCAAAGGGCGAAGTCCCAAAGCTCTAGGAAGCTAATGGACCTCAAGCTACATAAGCTGATTTTAAGTAGTAAATGCCCATGCAGCATCTACAGAAAACTCAAAAGTTTTGCTATGGAAGGGGGAAAGATACTTTACTAAGAAATTATATTTGTGTACAGATATTTGAGATTATACCAAATTAACAAAAATGAAAATGAGTCCTAATTCTACCCTGACAGAGTCCTCCTCTTGTTTCTCAAATCAGGGTGGATTAACAGTTAGCACTAAGCTTACAGGAATAATTTCAGCACACTCTGGAACATTATGCCACTGCCATTCATTTCAAATAGGAGTAAAAATTTTACACATACTTCACAATTTTAATAAAGGCAGAGACACACAGTTTTATTCAAAAGCCTCCATGGGAGCAGTGAAAGGAGAACTTCAGTTCTCTGTCACTGAAATTCCTTCAGGACTGGTGGCAATTCCCCTATTTTCTCCTGTTTAATATGTGTATACCCAGAGAGAAATGTCTTTATTTTCTTCTTTTTGATATTAAATAAATAGCATAAAGGCAAATGTTTGGGGGCATTGCTGATACAGCAACACCACCATCATCCATCAGGGCTTTGGTTCAACAGAAACGTGTGATGTGCTTCGTGTAGTGCCCAACACCCACCATCACCTGTGCAATTTCAGCTCAGATTGGAACAGTTTTGTCAGGTCCTGTCTCTGAATGGAACTGGAGGCTCAGAGGATCTGTATGAGTGACCTGAGAGTGAATGAGAGGCAAGCTCTGTGACACAAGGGGGGGTGGTAGAAACTCTCCCATAAGAAGTAGGGTTAGAAATTCTGAGAAGAATAAAAGAAAGCTTTGTTTAGATGCACTTTCCACAAACAGCAAACTAAATACTTTTCAGCCAATGCTGCATTTTCACATCACCTATTTACCACTTCTCCTTAAAAACATATGGATGAAATCTTTTGATTTGCCCAGTGGAGACAGCACAGCTGAGAAAGTGCCTCGCTGTCTCTGGATTAATCATGTGTGATATTCAGAAAGTGAAGGCAGATGCTACTTTTATCCAGCTGAGGATTGCTGAGGTAACCATTATTTATCATGTTTTGATGTATATACTTCATCCAATAATTATTTTCCTGTCATGACAGGAGCTAACTTATCATTTTCCATATGGCCAGAAAGGTGTTAGACCTTCTCTAATTACAGATAAAGCTGTATTAATGGCTGCTGAGCTGCAGCATCATCTGTGATGCTCAACTGCAACCTGAAGCCACGAAGTCTTCCCTCCCACATCAGGTGGATAAATAGAAACTTATAACTGTGTGCACTGAAATACCAAAACTTGTTTAGAGAGAATCAAAATGCTCGTGTTTCTGGCTCAGGGAGCTGATAGTATTGGCTTATTTTACAGCTATAAAGCTTATATGTTTGTCCCACTCATGTTAGACATTCTCCTGAAATCTACTGCCACTCTACAAAACTTTCCTTTATTCTACAATATCATAACTAGAACAGCACTTCTATGTATTATAACAGCAAAGACAACGTTACAGGTGGCCCATAACATCAGTGAATGGTCATAATTTGCATCAGAGGAAGAAATACTGAAGCACGAATATTAAGATGACTGCAGAACAGATACACAGCTGCTGGTAATGCCAAGGCTGCAGACTTGATCCTTGTGGGTCCCTTCCAAATCTGAATATTCTGTCAATCTGTGACTTTTTCAGGCCTTTTCTAACTCCCTCTCCATTTCTTCCTTGAAGGCTTTGTCCTGTGATCACACTCCTCCCTGCCAGAGTCCGGACAGGTATTTCTCCAAATCCCATTAATTCTCACTCTTAGCAGGCCTGAGGACAGGACATCAAGCAAGATGAGACCCACCCCCATCTCCTTCAGGAAACCCACGTGCCAATGACCCGTGTGCTCATCCTGCTGGCCTGGCCACTGGAAATGAGGGGAAGGGCTGCATGATGGGAACAACTGGAATTTACAGGCATTTGTTTTAAATCATCCTGGGGCAACAGCTGCCTGGTAGAGTGGAAACTGATTGCACTTCTAATAAGATGATATAGTTTCTGAATGTAACTGGCTTGCAAGATCATGGGCAAAATGCAATGCAACTTTAGCCTGCTCTTCACCAGGTACAGTAGCTGTCCTTAAGGTCTTCTGCCAAATAAAAAGGAGATGGCAATAAAGGAAAATAATTGCTACCATTTATTCCTTGTGCTGCAGGCTGCTCCCACCAAACAATGCTCAGAATTACTCTACATGCAACACGGGCCATGGCACCAGCTAAAAAAGAGCAGACTAAAAACTCTGTGCTGTGCTGTATTCAGGAAATTGCTCTGGAATTCCCTTGACATTTTCCTTGCCAAAACATTTAACGTGTACTCCACACTGGGATCTGGGAAATTATTATTTCAGTTCACCTACTACCTGCAACAGGCTTTTCTTGACAGCAACAGTAACTCAGGCAAACTCAGATAACTGGTATCACATGGGCCGTGAGTGGCTGTGTCTCCTTCCATGTGCCTGGATCAGTGCACCCTGGAGGGGAGCTCTGAGTAGTCAGGCTCCCTCTCACTTGCTGAGTGGCTGCATGGATAGGAGTAGGAGGGAGGGAGACACCTCCTCTCCAAATCCAACCTGTCCATGGGTCACGAGCTGATTGGCAGAGGAGCCGGCTCAGCTCTTCTGACAAAGAGAAACCATCAGGGCGAAAATTATTTCCCCAAAGCCTAATTATTTCCTAAAAGCCCAATTCCAACTGCCATTGCTAGATCTGGCTTCATCATCTGAAAAGCAGTAGTATCATCTGAAGGGTCCCTTTTGTCATCGCTCACCCCTGACTTTCAATCATTAGGCCTAAAGAAGCTTCACTGGCTTCCCACACAGTCACATCAGTGTATGGTTTTCCTTATTTAGAACAATATAAACCGAGTTTTCTCTTCTGAGGATTGAGAATGAACAGGGGTCCCAGAAACACTGAATAATTTTCATTATTACATTCTTCTTTAGCTGTTATCTTTGAGCTGAAGTAAAATACCAAATTTAGAGAGAGAATCTATTTTGTATGGTCTGCTGCAGAAGTAAATTGTTCTTCTCTTTCAAAACATTTTCCATTTTAGTTTCAAAGTACATGCTTTTAAGCATATTTTCTATTCAGACTTAAACTTTTTTTTTTTTTTTTTAAAGTACTCATGCACAGTGTAATGAGGTACAGATTTTTGGGCACTTCTGTGTGACACAGACCCCGCAGTTCTGTGGCACTCAAAGCCCCTGGAAGGAAAATGCAGCCCTAAGTACCCCCAGTAAAGATTGTGTGCGAGCTCCAGTGCAACTGAGCACAAGCTGCGTAATTGCACGTGAATGAGATGCTCATAAAACACGTACTGATGCACTCCCTCCTTCCCACCAGTACTCTATCCAAACATCTCTCCAGATGTGGACATTTATTCCACTACAGCAGCAAATATACATCCAGATTGCACCCCATTTAGCTGCAATGAAAGCAGCTCCTCTGCTGAATGCGATGGTTTGCGAGGCATAAAGTGCATTTTAACAGTTCCACACATAATTCCAGCATATGTACAGCGCTGTGGAAAAATCCTACTGTGCCTCTGGCCATTCCTAGTTGTTCCACATCACAAACTGCAGGTCATGACAGTTCATATAGGGATTTAAACTACAAAGGGAGTTTTTCATTGCACCAAAACTCCGGCCCCTTTTCATTTTGCTCACTGGACATGCAGAGTTTGGGCAGCCCCAGCCCTGCTCAGGTGCTGACCTGAAACAATACACAGAGAGGTGTAAAAGCCTGTTCTTTGATGATCTTTCAGCTCCTCTTTTCTCAATAGCTCTTCCTCTTCTGCATATGGTTATTTTTCTACCTCAGAAACACATTAATGTGAGTTGGTAGGGAAAAGAAAAGTCGTATTCAAGTATTTAAAAAGTCTGTTAGGATTTGCCTTAAGGAGTCTCAGAGAAACATAAACTAATATAAAATTCATACACCCCAGTCTACACCTTTCAGCTTTGTGCAGTCCCATGCATCCACTATCTCTAATATCCTTTTAATATCATTTCCTTCTCTGCCTTCAGCAAGCCCTGTAGCATTCACCTTTGTCCTCAGAGAAATCTAGGTTAACATTACATTTGTGTAGCAGGTTCTACATTTTTTATTTTATTGGAAAAGCAGTCTAGCATGAAAGAGTGAAGGCACAACCTTAGAATTACCTGAACCAGTGGAGAGAGATACTTCCAATCACCAGGGGAAAATCACTTAATACAGTTCAGTCCTCTTATGAGACAATCTATTTGCCAGACAAAGCAATTATTTCATTTGGATAGTCCCTGCATTGCACTGTGAACCTCGTGGCTGAAGTGAGGTTAAACATTCACATATTTTTTAGAGTATCAGGTAACCTACAAAATATATAATAAAATTATTTTTTCTTATAAGAAAAAAAGTAATGCATAAATATCTAACACAGAAAGTGCAAATTATTTTTAAATTGTCCTGAACATTAAAAAAAAAAAAAAAAAAAGAAACCCTATCATGCTTACCATAAGGGGACAGAAAATCAACCTGAAACCCTAACATACTTTTCCACGGTATGGCAAACTATTATATTACTCTTTGCATAAATTTGTCCCAACCCTAGGAAAATATATCAAAAACCATTTACATGTAGATGCACAGCCAGTGTTTACTTGCATTTAAAATAGAAGCCCAGCTATAATGGTCCCTCTAAAGAATGTAGAACTGTATTTTTCTGGAGAAGCACATTTGAAGCCATATGTGTTCCACTGGTTTAGAAATAATACACCAGTGAATTTACGCTTCAGCTGTTTGCTCGGGAGAACTGAAAGGCTAAATTTCTTCAGAAATGGGAAATAAATCAGTCTTCATGCTAGCTCAGGTCTGAGTCCCTCAGGGCTGTAACAAAAATGCTTAGGTAATTCTCAGTGGTTTCTGCAAACATCCTGCATGTTAACCTGGATTGCACACACACTTTCAGAGCAACAAATTTAGTCAGACTCTGAAAGAATTGTTTGTGCACTTCTGGAAACCCTGCTATGAACAGTAGACATGGCAGAACTTTACAGAAGATGCTCACTGCCTGCTTTCCAAGTTACAAAATGTTATCATCTACTGCTTGTGCCTCTTTGCCTAACGTTTCATAAACATACAAGCTCAGTTGCTGCACTGGGAACCACCATAGATCAGTGCTGACAAAAAAAGCAGCACTGCTTTAGACTGATCTGCTTTGGGTATGAACAGCTTGTTGTGGGTTTACACACCTAAGTCTGCAGGGAGGTGGTCACTCAAAGAACCAGGTTAATAGACAATGGAAGCAAATATAGTTTATAAAAATGAAAACACGACTCAACACTAGCACCAGCAGTTCTATTCTATGAAAGAAAACAGACTGCAACTTATTTAAAGTTCTCAAACCCTGCAGACTGCATTGCGTGGTCCGTTTCCCATAGCATTTCTCGTTTCATGTCGGGAGACTGGAAACACAGAAGCAAGTACAAATGTAAGTAAAACTGAAATGAGAGCTGTAGTTTCATCTCCTTTTGAATTTATCCCATAAAAATTAATTATCTGAATTTGAAGTAAGCGAATCCCACTAAGGACAGTATTAGTCCCAGCAGAGAAATGCTCCAGAGGCAGAGAACTCCACTGCATCCCTTGTCTTAGTGCTACCATGGGAGTACCAAGAGGCAAGTCTGCTGCAGAAGAACTCAGTGCAGAGATGCACCCAGGCCACCTACTGCTATGGTAAATCTTTGCAGGCAGTCCCTGGTGAGAACTGAGACCTTCTACAGCACCGGGGGGAAAGGAAGGAAGTGGCTCTCTGATCACAGGTCCATCCCATTACAAATTTAGCAATGGGTATTACATGTTTTTTATGTGTGTGTAAACATGCACAAATACATGCACATACAGACACCCTTTTTCAGTTCAAAATGAACTTCACTTTTACAGTCCAGTGGTGCTGATTTCTCCATGTAATTATGTGCTTATAAACACAGGGGCTCACCCAATCTTACCTTTAGTGCGGTGAACATCTTGCTGTAACAACGGAACGAGCGCAGCATAAAGACTTATCTGGATATTACAATTCTAGCTGTATATACTTAGCCTGCAGTGAGGGATTGAATTTAAATGTTTATAGCTTTCCAAACACTATTATGTGCTTGCAAATGTTAATTCAGTTTCAATGAAAGAGTCAATTTTTTTTAACAATGCAGAATGCATTTTAATACACTATTACGCACAATGGGCCGACAGTGAATGGACTCATAATTGATTTAGAAGCACGTTCTACCATCCTGCTACCTCTATCTCTTTAGTAAATCACTTTTTAATCGGGCTAGTCTAAGCTGACCCATACAGAGCTTTATTTAATTTATTATGGAATTTATATATAAGGTTGACTAGTAATGCATGGCTACAGCAGCATTAAACAAATTGTACAGTGAATAACAAAGAGGAAAAAGAGAATGAGAATACAAATAGCCTAAGTGTATTGCTGAGGTTAAGACAGGTTCCAAATGAGCAATGTTATTCAAATGTTTCAGAAGGGGAAAGAGGAAAAGGGCTCTGACACCATTATGGTTTGGAAAAAAAAAAGAGCTGGGTTTGAGTCAATTATTAAAGGCAAGATAAGGGAGAGAAAAAAAAACCTCACAAAATTCATTAGTTAGCTCTTATTCCTCCTAATGTAAAGGATTATGATAATAATAAAAACCCAAGAAATACAGGACTAATTATCACTACACGTTTTCTTTTTCCTGTGTGCCTACAAAACTTACTGAAAATATTAACAAGGACTAGGCACTGAATTAATGCTACAATGATAGTTTTCCTGTTACCCAGCACACATAGGATAAGGCCCAGCAAAGATTCAGAATAGGGCCTACTAATCTATAGTGAGCATTTCAGAAATTATTTGTATGATATTTTAACTCCAGATGACTAAACACGTGCATATTTAAAATACACATGCACACACATACACATAGTTGAATATTAATATACAACTATTATTTTGCCCAGTTTTAAGAAAATTAAGATCTCCAATCTTTTCCTTGGAGGACTATCTACTTGGGCATCACTCAGTTTGTGCCCAACGTGCTACTGATAAGGAGGAGCTGCCACTGCCATCACTGCCACATCCATTTGTGCACTTCCCTCATCCTTGTGGAAGCTCACTGTTCACATGCAGGGTCCAGTAAAGACAGAAAAACAGGCTGGTACAGCTGCCATAGCTAAATACAGTTCTCTTCCCGTGATTTCTGCACACAGATAATAAATTTGCAAACTCCTCATATAAAAAAGCAATTCCTTACTTTTTTTTTTTTTTCCAGGTACGTAGAAACAATGCACTGAAGACCTTACAAAAATGAACATGGAATATAGACAAAAGAAAGTACCTTCTGACAATGAAAAGCACCTGCCCTGCAAGCTACATGGCTCAAAAGACGTGTAATAGGATGGGAGCATTTCCCCAGTGACCACTGGCTTGAAACCACCTCCAGGTCATTATCGAGTCGCCATCATTCACAACGGGTTTGGTACTCAACCTGAAATGAGCTGGTACTCTCATCCCAAGGTCCACATCATAAATTGGCAACACTGATAGAGTCTTGGCAGGGAGGTCAAGGATTGAATGGGCACAGAGACTCATCTCTAAAGGTGATCTGTCTAGGTCAGGGTTCAGACATATTTGTGAGAGAAGCTGGCCTCGCCATTGTCTCCTGCTGCACAACTTCTGTGAAAAAATACAGGAATTCATCTTCGAGTACTGTCACAACCCAGCACCTTTCACAAGGATTAAGTGCCTATTAAAAAAATACATTCATCTGCAGCAGGAGAGGCCTGTACCTTTTAAATCACAGCGATCATTACTGCAATACTTTACGTTGTAAAATTAAGAACAAACAAAAGCCAAGAGAATGAGTGCAGTCAATCTTATTTCAGCCTTAGAAATACAGACTGAAAAGCTTATAAGAAATTCTGATTTTTACAGGTTCTGCAAGGGGTGTCTCTTCCAAAATTGTTGCAGAGGAGTTCATAAACATATCAAGGCCAATTCTGCTGACTCAAAATACTTGCACAGATGGCAAATAACTGATTTCAGAAGATCCTAAAGTGGAAACCACTGTCCAATTTATCTTGCCCACAAGAAAAAAGAATGGGTCAAACCAAAGGACATTATTCATTGTATTTGACACAGGCTGTAATTTTCACTGAAAGGTGTATGTTAACATAACAGGTAAACTAACTATTAAGTCAAAGCCTGCTTTCCTTGCAATACAAATTGCATGAAATGCCATCTCGAAAGGCTCCGTGGGATTCCAGAAGCAATTCAATCACTAAACTCCTTTAGCTGGCTGATTGAGGATTACCCCTGAGCATGGCACAGCTGGCAGTGCCAGCCACTCGCCTCGTGCTTGCCTGCCCTGCTGGCTGGGCAGGAAGTACATGAGTGAAGTGGTGCTCTGACCGTCACTGTCCTAATGACTTCCAGGGGGCTCTGAAGGCACAGTGATGCCAAGCTTGCTTCTTCCAACACCAGAAGCTGAATTACAACTACAGAGATTTCAGATTGAAGGTCAGGAAGGGGTACAGGTACTGCCTTCACAGTGTCTTTTGCACAAGCTGCACGGTAAGGCCTGCAGCTTGGCAAGTTACCTCATTAAATTCTCTTATCCCTAGAATCGAGATTGAGTTTTAAAAGATGAATGTCATATCCTGCTCAGGGCTAAATAAATAAAATGTATGAATAAATGAAGCTACCTATTACAAATACTACATCCTCTGTAATCTTCACATTTCCAGAGACCTGAATATACAAAAAGTGCAACACAGCCAATGTACTTGCAAGAGTAAGTAGACTTCTCCAGTCCTCTCCAATATGCAAAAGAGAAGGTCAGCAATATATTACACTTAATGCTATTTTGACAGGGTGGATTACCTAAACAACAGTTCATGCATATTTAAACAGAAATAACAGAGTTGTCAGGGATCTGCAGCTTTAGGTGCCCAAAACACCAGATGTCTGCAGTGCAATAGACCTTCATATTCAGAAAAAGAAAATAAATTGGGACTCAACTGTCTTATCACTGAGATCAGTGTCAATTCTACAACAGATTAATCTTTGATCATAGTACGCTCGAGCTGTGCAACATCCAGCTAGATAAAGAATGAAAAGGAAAGAAAATGAAACAAGAGGAACACCAGTGACAACAGCAAAATAATGCTGATGAACTACATTATGCAAATAGATGAACGGTCCATATTGGGTTTTTCTTAAAAAAAACCCTCAAACTTCTCTAAACCACTTGAACAAACCCTGAGCCACGTCCAGTCAGTGTGCAGGAGAACAGCCTGAGACCAAGGATCTCAGCAAAAGGGGCAAAATCAGACCCTGACATCCTAGCCAAGTGAATCCCTCCACACCCAACCCAACATCCTGTGTAACCTCCCCACCCTCTTTGTCACAGAGGGTGTTAGAAGAGAGAAGCAGGCCCGTGGGGCTCTGATAGTTGTCCCCAGCTCACAGAGAAATGCAGTGACTGTTTCTATAAAATCTGCAGGAACAACTTCCTACTACTGTGGCAACAGCTTGCAGGCATCCATCAAGGATCAGAATCCCTCATGCAAGAGACTACACACATGCATAAAATATAAAGCTCATTCTCACTCCAATCTCTTCACATTTACTCAGCTCTGACACCTCTGAAGAGTGGAACCCCTCAATACTACCCCTGGTAGCAAAATGCTGATATGATAAAAGATGTGCTATTTAGAAGCCAGAGATGGCAAAAGGATCAGGAGTGCCGAGTGAAGAAGCCTTTGACAAACACAACACACCTTTCATATTTGGGCACAGCAGTTCAGCTGTTTTATACCAGGGTGGCAGTAGATATAAAAACAGATAAAAACCACTGAATGTGAATGCAACTCAAAGCCTAACTTTAAAAGTGTTTGTCCTTGCTCCCTTTCTAGCAAGCCAGAAGCAGGGGCAAGCTGCTGCTCTGAGTGTGACTTGAGACATTTATTAATCAAAATATGTTAAGAACTTCCTCATTGCTTGAGTCACAGAGTTATTTATACTTCAACCGGATTATGCCCCTTAACCATTTAAAATAAAAATGCTGCTGTTCAAACAAGTATTCTCATCATAGATGTAATAAAACTCTGAAGCACTATTGAAAGTTAGGCAATAATTTGCCTCTTAGGAAAGATGAATGGCTGAGTTGGGTGCCCAGGACTTAAAATTCATTAATGTCTTAATAGTGAAACAGATATTAATCTCTCTTCATTAGCTCACCAAAATTAACCAAGGCAAGTTAGAAAACGTTCTGAGACATTACTTGATTTCAGATGAATATGCCTGAAGTATTGCTCTTTCAAAAAGCCATTATAAACAACAGGGAAAGGGGAAAATCATTTGAAAAATTACTTTGACATTGTCCTTTAATCATGCATTGTATTCAGGAAAATTATTCTAATGCATCTCTTACATGACTAAATGGTTGCAGTATATAAATAGCATACTCTCCAGAATACCATGCAGATGATGATACAATGCATTAAAGAGGAACTAAATTATATTTAAAAGAACATGAAGATGGAGGGAGATGCTTTTAAAACATAATATAGGTAAAGAGAAACAAAAACTCAATAAGGTTAGGGTATTCTCTATAGTACATTAAAATACTATCCCATTTAAGTAATGATTATGCTAAAAACATCTCTAAACTATCATTTTATTTTTGTTTACTACTATTTTTTTTTCTACTGATTCAGCTTTCACTGTGATGTCTGAAGAGAACAGAATGAACGTTTTAATCCCTTACCAAAACTATAAGCCTCTACTGGAAAAAAACACTGCAAAATTTTGAAAAGTTTAAGAAAAGAAAGTTTAAAGTACACTATTATCGAACACCCTAAACACAACTCATTGAACAAATTCTATTTTTCTATGTAGTAAAATAATATAGGATAAAATAATTCTTCTACAATAACAAAAATTGAGGATTTTATGGCCACTAAATAATCCTCATTCTTCCCTTCTGTTTAGGCTGTATGAGATTGAACAGCAGTGAATGTCCTCTAGTGCCTGAACTGCAAAGAGACTTTGATGATGGGAAATGCAGGTGGTGGAGAGTCAGCCTCCATCAGTATTCTGGAGCTGAAGAAATTCCAACTTCTGTTCTTCACATGAAATGTAAAAATAATCGTCAGAAGACAAGAACATTCACATCAGATGTTCTTCACACAGTTGTTATCTATTAGCAATTGGTTGTGCAACATGGGCCACAATGATAACATAGCCTAACTTATTTCTTGACTTGCTACTGCACAGTTTCTCAGTTCTCCAGTTCTTGTTAAGAACTAAGTATTAGATTACTTATCTACTGTATCAGGCACTAACCACAAACCTGCCAATTCTGAGGAGGAAGGCTCAAGTGACTGTCCCAAATCAAGAGGTGAAGACAACTGCTGCAAGATGACATCACCAGCTCAAAGCAGTCAGAACTGGAAAAACTGATTTGGCTTTTTTTTACCCTGGTATTTCAGTGTTGTTTCAAACTTCCCTACAGAGCTAAAATTATGTACTGGCAAACATGGCAGGTGTTTATTTTTAAATATTGCAGTAATTCCAGAAGACTGAAGATACTGACATAGGGCAAGGAACAAAGCAGAGATCTGTGCCACTCACCAGCAAACCTAAGATTGATGGCCCATTTAAACCCGAATTATAAGTAGCTTCGGCCCATTAATATTAATTAGGTCAAGACTAATAGGCTCTCATGAGTGGGCTGTTTAGCAGGTCAGAGGCAATGAAAAGGTGGTAAACAATTTACTGCATAATGAAGTTTGCAGGCACATGGCACAGTCTCTACCACTGTAACTAGGCACCTCACCCCAAGTCAGATTGCTAAAAACTGGTCAGACCGTTTACCTCCTCAGATAATACTTGAAACACCAAAATCCTATCTTAAATAAATTAATTTTAATAACAATGCTTCAAGTTCCAGCCAGGAGAGAGCTTCAGGGTATCTGAGAATGTCAGGGTGGAGGTGTTGGGGCAGGAGGAACTGAGGAGCATCCACTGGTGTGGCCTCTCCCATCCCTGCAGGCAGAATATTCCAGCTCCTTCTACAAAGTGTTCCCTTATAGAAAGAAAGGACACTCGTAGCTCACTTTTCACATGGATTCATTCACTGCTTGGCCTGTCATTTGTTACCATATTCGGTGATCCTTGGGCAGTACAGCTTGTCATATAGACGTGTATCCAGTTAAGGAGATCACTTATGGCACAAAGATCAAGTTCAAAGTTTTTCTAATTGCATAGGAACACATTCTGATTGATAAAAACACGCATCTTTCACTAGAAATTTCAAGAGCAGTCATACAAAGAGTATGTGGACTTTATTTGCAACCAATATCTTGACACAAGGGTGCAACAATGGTGTGCATTAAAAATATTTTTTTATTTTATTCTCATAAGTGGAGAGAATTTAAACCTCTCATCCAATCATTTTGATCACAGGAAATCTGAATGTGTCTCAATACAACAGTATATAGAAAAGCACTCTGCAGTTATACTCCTACTCCTCTTTGCAGTGCTCACAAAAGACAACACAGGCTCCTTCCATGGGCTAAATTTCTATCTTTGTGATATGTTACAAAACTCTTCCTGTTGCTACTATTAAACCAAAACTGTGCAGAAGGACTGCCCATCACACCCCACCACTTAAGCTCCACTTGAAATCTCAAAACAGAATTCAAGTGGAAGGAAAGTACAGCAGAGGCCAAGGGTGGGCTCTTTACAGAGGGATCAGTTTCAACCGTTGGCAAGAATAATAGGATTTAATCTGTAAAAATATGACTCATATTGGGAATCTCTGTTATTTTTAATTTACCTGTGAATTTGATTGTTTTTACTTCGAGATCCCCCACCTGCTATCCTCCCCTTTTTCTCAAGTGGCATAATTTTCCAGAAGTACTGATCATCTCCTGTTGCAAAACAAGCGCTTTAGAGACGCCTCAATTCAGACATGAAAAAACCCAGACAATTCTGCGAATTTTGCACGCATGGTTTTACTCCAAGCAGATTTCTTTTCATAATGCATTAATTCTGAAGGTAACACTTTATTTTATTACTGCCTGTGTACAATGAACTAAATTGTACCTTTCACCCTGCACCGTGACGTGCCTGCCTTCGAGTTACCCATCAGTGCTGGGCACAGATCAAGAGCAGGAAGGACAAGAAGGTGCAGGTGTTGGTCCTCAGGCTCATGTGCACAAATTGAGTTCTCCCCCCCGGAATATCAGACATTTGAGTCAACTGAATAATGCAAAGAGACATGAAAGTTTTGAAAACCCCATTGCTAGCAGGGAAGGGGGGCACTACTCTTCCACCTCAGAGACTGGGGTGCCAAAGAAGGCAGCACTTTGCACTTGCAAAATGCACACGACCCCCCACGTTATCCTTCTCATCATGACTATCTTCACAAAATATCCTCTATAGCACTGATGTTTTGGGCCCAGCAGCCACACTATACGAACTCTGAAGAGTTGCAAGTGTGTATTGGCCTTCCCTACGTCACAGCCACAGAAGCTTTACAAGATGTATGGCCTTGGGCCTGCATCCACCTACTGAGTGCTGTGGTCCCAGAGACACAGCTTGAGAGAGAATAGTTTTAGTGCAACCAATCTCTACATACTGAACATCTGAAAACATAACTAAAACACCTGTTGTGACACGACGTTTGCTGACACAATGGGAAATGATGATACCCTGTCAGTCACTGTGCTTGGAATCGCTGCAGTCCACTACCAGATTTTGATGTTCTACTGGAAACACACCAGAATACACAAAAACACAACAGATTTGCACGGCATATTAACACATTACGCACAAATGGGATTTCTTAAAACCTGAGCACCAGCATGTTGATGATACCAGGGCAAAAGATAGCACTTCTTTTTTTTTTTTTTCCTATTTCTTTGGTGCTAAATTTATCTAGGTCCCTGAAAAGCAACTTTCTTAGCAAATCTATCAGTTCCAAATATCATAGAATATGATGTATGTGTACAGCCAGGAGTAAATCTTCCATTTCCTCTAGAGTCACTGTCTCTAATTCAGTCACAGAGCACCTTTCTGTCTACACCCCACAGGCAGGAGAAATACATACTCTAATCGTGCAGATTATGAAGCAGGTTTAAGACCACATGAGGCAATAACTGTTGGCAAGAGGTCCTGCCACATCCCCGCCTTCACGCCCACTGATTTGACTAATTAGGCTACCTAGACATTCCATTTTCTCTTCTGAAAAGGCAGTTTCAGTTGGACACTGTGGCCAACGTGTCCTCAATACTTTGCAATACTTGCCATAGGGCTTAAGTTCTGCTTATGCAAAGGAATGAAAGCTGTGGTTCCCACACGGAAGAAAAAACAAACAAACCAACCAAAAAACTCCAAAAAACCAAACCAACCAACAAACAAACAAAAAAAGCACAAAACCAAACCAAGACAAAAGCTACACCCTAAATCTACTAGAGGAAAAAAAAGTTATTTTCTTCACCACACAAACATTGATGCTTTACAAGAAAAGAATGCAGAAGTTCTCTCTAATGCCCAGCACTTCTGCTGCACTGAACAGTGTTTAAGGATGACTTCAGTGGCTGTCCTTGCATTCTTTCCAGTCAAGGGCTCCATGGGCCAGAAGGCAGAATTGTGACCAGTTTGTACCTTGCTATACAGCTCAAATTTTCCTCATTCCAGAGGCACTGACTGTGCCACAGTTCTCTGAGAGATTTCAGACAAACTGAGTCACCCTATGAAAGACCTAAAATCTAAGGCAGCTCATTTAACCTTAGAAATAGTTACAGAATCAGCAGCACCAGGAGATCCAAGCTAGTGGGACCTTCCTGATGGGCAGATACCGTGGAGCAGTTTGAGCAACCTGAATGGGCAAGGAAGAATGTGTGTGGAAAGCCCTGTGTGTCTCAGAACTGCAAAGGAGGCACAGAAAGATGAGGCTTGCTTAAGGAAGTTATAAAACATTAAATCAAGCAACATTTAACCCAATTTAACTTATGGATTTCTTCTACACGTGCTCCAAAACAAACACAGCATTGAGAACTGAAGAGCTGTGACCCTGCAGTCATCACTTCTTTACTGTTTCAAGCAGCAACACACACGAAGTGACTCAATACAAGCTCCAGAAAAGCAAAATATTTGAGCCCAGACTTTTGTCAAAGTGTACCAGAGTGTAATTTGACCTTGTATTTTTTCCTCTGCCCACAGTGCCAATTTTCTGAGTTCCCATTACACCTTCTCTCAGCCATGTCCTCCTGTCACCCGTGCTGCAGTTTTCTGGCTTCCTCGGTTTTGCCAGTGGAAGTGTTTGGGGACACGAGAGAGCTGTGCCCTGAACTGCTGAAATAGTCCGGCAGCAAAGTAATCAACCAACCAACCAACCAACCCCCACATTGTGCTCTTTTAGCCCTCAGCAACAGGCGGGTTGTTGAAGCAGCTTTATACTACTAAGGACACTGTGCAGTCTCCACAACCAGTGAATGCAGAGTCCCACCAACAAAGTGGTAATCGTCCTCTCAAGGGAAGCGTTTGGGTTTGTTTTTTGTTTTTTTTTTTTCTTAAGGGCCCTGCTAACTGAGCTCACAGCACAATACCTCACCCATTTTATTGTAAACATGCCACTCGAACTCTAAAATTAGCCTTGAAGTATTTGTTGTCACAGGGTCACTGATATTTTGATAAACTCCCCTTGCTTTATATACATAGTCAATCACCCTTTGCACATGTAATGCAGGTCAGCCAAAACCCGCTGCAAGCGCGATGACAGATCAGTCTTGAGGCTCCCTTATTTATAACTTCCTAAAGCTCGACTCCTTTAAGAAAGGCTTAGTTCTGCTTATCTGATCAAGGAACGAGACTGCAGACTTTGTTAGACCGCTGAGCTCCTTCCCAGCCAGCAACTGAAGTTAAGGTTTAATACATGCAATGGACTCCTGAACACTCAGCACAAGATCATTTCATTATACACTGTTATAAGAAAGGATTATTATGCATCAGTTATTTTGTAGTGCCTATTTGTATTGAAACACCATGAAGAAAGGCTATTTCCATTTTTAGAAGGGAAATCTCTCCTCAGAGTATTTTTCTTAAGGACATTAAGGGCAAATACACATTAATAAGACTTTTCCCCTCTCCTGCCCCACATAACCTCTCCTGAAGGTTCACTAGAAAATATGCTACAAAACATCCAGTACACTACTGCTCTAGTAAAATGGACATGTAATCAAAAGAAGCAAATTAGTATGAACTACTACAAAGTACAAGTGCTGTATACTGCAGAAAATACATTTATTCCAGTTCACTATATGCAGTCAAAACTGGAGGTAAAATCCAGATGATCAGTAATTTCACAGCTGGCTGACTTCTCTCCTCTTTGATATTATTTGTAAAAATCTTTCCTTGGCCTCTGAACGTGCGAGTAAAGTAATAATTCATTCATTTACTTGTGGGTAGGAGAAATTAAAATAGCTCCCTTTATTGAAGATGCTGAATGGACAAGAAATACATATAACAATCTCTGAATCAAATTACCAAGATGTCATAAATTATGTTAAAAAATACTCAGGCATCTACAATGCTAGAACAGTACAAACACAAAGCAAAGCGGAGGAGAGTGGTTCAAGAAACCCAACAGTGCAGAACATTAATATTCTTTGCTCTGGACTAACAAGGTCTGGATTTGCTCAAGGAATATTTAATAAAATCCTGGAAAACCTGGGAAACACTTTGTGTAGCTTATCAGGGTACCTGTTATACAAACAGCAAATATTTGCATAAAAGGTATGTCTGGGACTCCAAAAGAAAATGTGTTACTGAAATTGAGGTCTAACAGGCAAGTATTTTTATCTTTATACAGATGTTGGGTCCCTTGAATGGCCATGACACACAACTGAACAATCCCAAGAACGACAGAAGAATGTGCTACTACTTTTAAAAAACGTGAATAGTCCCACAAGTAATTGAATTATGTTGCATTTCCTGGGTAAAATCCATAACGGTGGTAAAGCCGTGAGAGAGGGCGTTTTCACCCAACAAAGAGACCCGTGAGGAGTTGCCACAGCAGCAGCACAGCCACAGGCACTGAAACTCAAGGCTTAGCAGGACAAGTTTGCAGCGTAGATGACTTCAGTGGGAACTGGTTATCCGAGTCCATCTTTCCCTTACAAAACTGTGACCCTTAGGCTGCATCTGTATTCATGCTTTCCTTTAGAGCAGGAGGGCATTTGTGAAGCAAATTCCCTGCCGGCTCCTCCCCAGCGCGCACCGATTGCCCTCACAAAGCCGGTTTGGAGCTCCTCAATTAGCTTGCTTTCAATGGGATTGTTTGAGGCTCAGAAAGTCTGCAGCAGGGAATTTCCTCTCACCCCTCCATTCCAAACAACAGCTGTCACGTTTTTTTGAGGAAACCAGCCCTGGGTTTTGTTTTGAGTTTTTTGGTGGTGGAGGAAGGGGGGTTAGGTTTTTTTTGTTTGGTTTGTGTTGTGGGGTTTTTTTTGTTTTTTGTTTTTTTTTGTTTTTTTTTTTTTTTTAGTAGACCACTTCATCAATGCATTATGCCTAAATGAATGGCCAAGACTGGCACTTTCAGCAATTCTTCCCGACATAAAGTGGTTACTCCTGTAGTATAAACAGCTTTCTAGGGAAACATGACCTGGAAGTTGAACTTGCTTACAAGAGGACTAAATCAATGCTCAAAAAGAGCAGCAGCTTCACATTCTGAAAAGTTGCCACTAGGCATCATTTGCACATCTTGTAAGAAAAACAAAGTAGATCGCTGTGTGATGTATTTACGAACCTTTTAGGCATTTAGCACTGAGAGAGCTTTACGAGCTACCAGTTAAACATTCTGACTTTCTCCAACATGCACTCTCAGCAGGAGAACCCCAGAAAACAATCCCAGGAGGGGTGAGGGGGCCCCCAGCCGTTCGGATTCTCGGAAAGCCTCCTGCCAACAATGGATACATTCTTGAAAAGGGCTCTCTTCCAGCAGTTGTTAAATTCCTCCAAGGGGAACCTCTAGTGACGTGAACTTTCAGAGGAAGGACACTCTCTGAGAGGTGAAGAGGGGAAACCATGGGGGACAATTGGCTTACAAACACATTAACTCAGTAATTTCTATAATTTCTGCAAAATCTGTAATTTCACTGGAGGCTGTGATTTGCACAGATCTTCAGCCTTTACTTCTCAGCTGGACTCATTCCACACAAACAAATTATAACTATTCAAAGACAAACACTGAATAAGGCATCAAGCCGGGCATATGCGTTACTTTTAAACAAAAGAAATAAAGCCTTTAGATAAATAGATAAATAAGTAACTAAATAGAATAAAAGACAGGCAAATGATTTTGATAGGCAGACAAAGATCGCTGCAGAGGGAATTCTTTTCTCTTTGTAGCACGATAATTTAGTCTGATCTCGACTTGACAGGACGGGTGTTACATTATGGTTCCAACTTCACCCCTCTTTTGGTCTCTTTTTTTTTTTTTTTTCCCTTGCAAAAGAACCAGAAAAAAATGCAAAAAGACACAGAAGAATTTCTCATAACAGCGTTTGACTCAGTAATAGCTACGATAACACGACACGCTGTCAAAGGAAACCATCACATTCCTATACAAAGCCACGCAAGTGCCTGAAGGGATCTGCCCACGTCTGCAGCTTCCCTATTAGTGCCCTAGAGCAATCCAAGCGAGCTGCCAGCAAAGGCTCTAACTATATTTGATTAGTTTCGGGCCTTCATTTTTAGCGAGTCATCACCCTCTTAACGGCAGATGATGCCCTCTAGTTGGAATCAATGTGAGTGACCAGCTCACAATAGGCCGGATTAATGATGAAAAATGTGTAGTCAGCCTGGAGGGCTTTGGACATTTATCACCCACTGGGTCTGCCAAGCGGTGGGCTGCCCCCTGACTCATCAGGGTGACACCCACCCTGCCTTTAAGAGCGGGCTCTGGCGCTGTGATCCGGCTTAATGAGCCCCGGGTGAGAGAAGAGGAGGAGCACCGCGGCTTGGGGCATTTCCATCCTGCAGCTAAACGCGGTCTGAAATGTCCTCCTTCTCCTGCAGACAGAGCACAGCAACTATAGCGAATCTTTCCAAACACAGCTTAAAGTCGCAGTTGGAAAGTAGAGAGTTGGTTGTTGGGATAGAAAACCCAGGCAATGATCAGTCTGCAAATCTATACTGAAAAATTCCTCTTTGCCAGTTCATCCAAGGGAAGCAAACTTTCCGACAGGCGAGTGAAACCTCATTACAATTTCAGCGACATAATCAAAGGTGGGCAAGTCGATTTTGTGTCTGGTTCATAAATATTCACTGCAGTTTTACATACCAGAGGAGTAGTATCTTGATAAAGGGAATCTGCATCATAGGTCGTAAACATCTTACTCTAAACTTCTGATAATATGGAGTGTCTACAGTAACTCACACTAAAACAGAGATGCACCGGCCCCTACGTGAGTGCTGCTGCAAAAGTTATCCTTTCAGGTGTCTGAAAGGGCACCATAGGGAGATTAGATATGTGAACAGGGTGGGCAGAAACTGCAGAGGTGCTGGAAAAACATGCGTTTTCAGAAACAGCACCGTAGGGAAAATGAAGTGTGGCCAAAATATATATGATCGGGAGTTTCTCCTTAAAACCCAGTTAGGAACAATGACCTTATGCTGAATTTTAAAAAATTAAATCACAGGCGTGAAATTAAGCATGGGGTGGATGAGAGATGTTCTATCTAGTGTGTAAAAAAATACTTAATCATGTGGTTAAATGCTTTTCTGTTGAGGCCTGATACCTCTCTATCTGTTCTGCATCGATTTATTTTCACAATCATCAAAGAATGTTCTGTCAGGAATAAAGAATTAACAAAATGGACTTGTTACCACAACTAACAAGCTTGCTCAAGGCTCATCTCATTTTTGAAGGAAATGATGGCTTTGTCCTCCATTCAAAAACTCTAAGTGCAATTATACTGGATTTTTTGAAAATTCCTAACTTTAAAGGAACAGACAGCCTTGGAAAAACAAGGCAAGGTTTCCATATAAAGAATTTACCATTGATTCAGACAGTTTTCAGTGCTTGACAAGAAAGCAAATTATTATCTCAACCGACTTTTTCATTAAAAAGAAAAAGTATGTTTAAAAATCATACAAAAGCCTGCACATTAAATACGAAATGTCTGTAATCTTGCTTTCCATGGCAATCAGATCTGATGAAGTGCTTTGGTTTGGCAAATGTCCTAAAGACCCTAGAAAAACAGTCATTATGTTTTGAACATTTCAAGAAGATCTCTCTTCATATTTAATGAAGTTATTTTCTCTGCTACTATGAGAGATACAGCAGATTCCTGAATCATGAATTAAGGTTCAAATTGCTAATCATGCTTATTAAAAAAAAAAAAAATACTCGCAAGATTAGTAACGTTATTAAATTACAAAAGAGCTCGTTCAACCTAACCGCATCCAAATCTTTAATAGCTACCTTAGACCTCTTCTGCCATTCACAGCAGTCTCTCTCCTGACAGCCATTCTCGATGCAGAAAGGAGGGAGGCACGCCCATTGTTTTGGGCTAAATTGCAGCCTCACCTCGTGCCAAACAAGGAGCAGCATCCTACCAACACTGCGATGGGAACAGACCACGGTCAGGATGGGCTCCCTGAGGGTCCCCCCTTCCAGGACAGCCACACCTTGGTGTGCAAATACAAGAGGGGTCCTGTAGGGCACCATCCCACCACGGAAAACACACAAGGCCTGAAAACCCTTCGGTAGGTTCAGTGTAGTAGAACATCGTTCCTTACAAAGTGCTACGTCATCTCCAACCCAGCAGTCCCGATAAACGGCCCTTTCTGTTTCGCTCATTTGAAAATGAAGAATAATCATCATAGTGCAGCCACCAATTCTACACGTAACATATCATGCTTTGAAATTATTTCATAGAAAAGGAAAACAATAAATTTGCTGCAAAATTAAAGGAATGATCTGAAATTTTCTCACCTCTGTCCATTTCCAATGGAATTCAGTACTCATTGTATACTACAGATTTAGTTCTCAGGTAAGTCTTACACACTACACTTCACTAACTTCTCTAAATTTATGTCATCTCCAAAACTTCCCAAAACTTTTGTTCAACTCATTGCTAAGGACATTTAAGTAAAGAAATTACTCATTTCCACAGCTGTGCCTTGAATCATCAGGTCATCATCTTTCAAAAAGGAAGATGTCATTTATAACTTTTACTACTATCTTTGTTTAGCCTATTTGCCCTGCCACCTTTGCTGATATCACACTGGAAGAAATTTAAAGATCCACTGTAATTCTTATTAACAGGAACAAGGATTCTTAAAAAAAAAAAAAAAAAAAAAAACAACCACATTTTTTGTTTATTTCTAAAGCTTAGTTAAAAAGCCTCACAGACACAATTCTGGAGTTTGCTCGGTGTTTTCTTTCTATTAACCATAAAAGGAACTGGTCATTGCCAGGACTTCCTGAGATTCTTTCAACTACATGGAATTGTCAGAAGTATGCAAGTGTCATCTGTTTCCATAACTGAGCTTTATAAATTCTCCTTATTCCCTATTTCAATTATTTTTTTTTTTTTTTTGCTCCACATCTTCTAATTTTTCTTTGCCATGTAGTTACTTTCTACTCACACCTATCTTATATGAAAGCCCACAAAGCCTCGATAATCCTCGATTTCACCCAGGACAAGGGCACAACGAGGAGATGGCAGTAGTGGGGCTGTGTGTCAGCCTTTCCTCTCTGGAGGCCATCGTTCGTGTCTGTGTGAGGTCAGCAGTTCAGAGGGTTGTGATCTCGCCCCGGTCCCTGGTGGACATTTCGCTGCACCAGGAACCAACTGTACAATTACCAATTTCCACTGGAGTTGAGGCCTAGCAATGAAACACGGTAGTTTACAAGTCAGGGTTTAAGGTTCACGAGCTGAGCCAGTTTGCAGTCATTTATATGTTTTTTCCATCATATAAACTATCTGTGTTTGCTAAATATGTGCGTAAGGAAAGAAGGAACTAATAGGCTTTCTCAAAAGAATAAACACCTTTTCCAAAGGTGTGAAGTTATATTCCAACTCTACTCCTCATCCTGAAATCCACCTAGTAAAGTTGCATTGGAAAGGCTCTCGTTTTCTTGAACTCATTCTTTTTTATCCCCAAGTACTGTTGGCTGAAATTCTGGCACTACTGAAATGAGTAAAAGTAGCATCTTCATTCACTGGACGCTTTACAGTGAAAGAAAAATAATGGATTATTTTAGATAGCAAAATGGGAAGTGCCATGTCCAAAGCTGAATTCAGGGCATCTGCAGGTGAAAAGCACAATTGAGCTTCATGGCAAAGTCCAACTTTGATCTGATCAAAACCTGTTTTTTTTTTTATTTTGGCTATTACAATTTACATCCATTAAATTTATTCCACTGTAAATTTTCTTATTTCTTTCCAGCAAAAGAAAGCTTTTGTCAGCACTCTCATTCCCTGCTAAAAAGGTAACCAATTTGGGTTATTGTTTTATGATAAACCTGGTTAAGTAGTTTCTCTTCACAGACAGAAAAGACCTCCTAACACTCCACCAGAGCCTCAGCCTGGGACATGACCAGAGTCAGCCAACTAAACAATTCACGTCTGCCAGGAGGGGCAGAATCTGAGCAAGTCAGTTCTGTCAAAGGACCTGAAAATGAGTTGTGGCCACAGAATTAGACAAGAGATGCTGAAAGAACAGCAGAGCAATGAGGGAAAGCCTATGCTTTTTCAAGGATGAAGGATAACGTTTTCTCTGATACTAAGAAAAAAATAATAATAAAAAATATCTTATCTGGCTTAGCACATGGGACTGTGAATCCAGATATGTCCCCCACTACTGCTTTTGTTCTAGTTCTTTCTTTTCTTCATACATATTCTAATTATTAAGCTTACAGTGTTATGAACAGTGTCAAGTTGACATGCACAAAAAAAGAACACTGTGCTTCTTTTAAAGCAATGCTGAAGGTTAACTATGGCTTGGAACTCTGCACCTGACCTACACATGTTACAAGCATAAAAAGGCAATTTATTCCTCTCACTCACACCTACCAAGAAGGTAAGGGATAAGCACAGTATTTACACGGCTCTATAAAGAATACCTCCTTAGCTTCCAGCTTAAAACTGAATCTTTATTCACAGTTCCATTTTATTTTTTCTTTACTGCCCTTCACAAAAGGACTGACTGCAACATTTCTGTAATTAACTTTACCCCAGAGCAGAAAAGGAGGAGCTGTCCTCCTTCACAATGAGAGGCATCTTTCCAGGAGATCAATATATCTGAGGAATGAAGCATTACTGTTTTTACAATAAATAACTTCTCAACTCCAGCAGGAGGTGGGCAGGACAACCTTAGTGCTGTCGAACACTTTTCAGGAGGATGGAAAAGGCGGCAAAATAAAACTATTTTGCTTTTTGTCAGTGCTCTGCTACCTCTCCTCAACTCATCCCCGCAGTACAGTGTCTGCATCACTGCTAGAAACGGGCATGATCATTCCTGGAGAAAAGCAGCAACTGTCTCCTCTGCCTCCCTTTCCCGGGATGCCTTCCAATAGGTTTCAGGCAGGTCAGAGACCAAAGGCACACCTGGCAATAAAACTCCTTCTTTCTGCTCAGATTTGTGCCCCTTGAGGACGGCCCCGTGTGCCACAGCAAACGTGGCAGTGTATACCTGCTGCACTCTGAGTGCAAATGATGACAGTCTGCCTGAGGAGGGGATAGAACTCTCCCCCTCCCACTCCTCCAGATGAATCGTGAGATAAAAGCTTAAAGAAAAAAAAAAAAAAAGAAAGAGGCTAGTGGGTCAGGTTTTGTGTACTTTGCTTTCAGAATGATTATCCTTGTCTTAAGAAATTTCTGGTTGAATAAGCTACAAATCACAGCTCTAAGTGAGGCATTGTATGGCTGGGTAGTCACACTCCTTAACGTGTAACTTCAACCCTGCAAATGAAACACAAAGTAGCTTTCAAAGCTGCACAATGACACAATTCTCCAGTCTCTAGGATACTTCAATCCATTTTCATTTTATCATAAAAGTGCATTTGTGTTCAATTACTACACTTCTGCATTTATACCACTACTCTAGAAATGTGTAAAGTGTTTCCTGTAGTATAAATGAAAGATAACAGCTTGGACCTCCTTTATGCAAGTTTTGTACTACCTGGTCTGATTTAGTTACTGATCTATTTTGAAAAGATTGTGAGGAACAGTTGGCAAAATGGTCAAACCAATTATAACTTCATTCACATCTTATATTCAAAACACTGGGAGTCACCAATCCTTGAAAACATGTCATACTCGCTTGAAAAAAATGTACTGAAATCATTAATTTTAGCTATTTTGTAACAATTAAGCAAGTTAATCAAGAAATGGAGAAGCAAACCACCGAAAAATTCACCCAGCACAGAAGAACTCTGCATTTTTTATGACAGTTACTGCCTTTCTGAAACAATTTGCACATCCAGGAGGAAATAATACTGACAAGCAGCCCTGAAGCCTTGTGGCAGGAGAAGAAAACAGCCTGTGAGCAACCTTTTCCTGTGTATAAGGTCACCTGCTGATCTAATAGCAAAGATCATGGAATTACTTGCAGCAATAGTAATATTGGTACCTCTTTTTGCTGCTGGTCTATGGGATCTAAAAATATTTTTTGTTATGAGAAAGAAAGCAAAAAAAAAAAATGGAGAAAATGCCTATAGCTGAGGTGGATTTCTCAAAACAAAGGAAGCAGAAAATGCAAAGCCCAAGGTCTGCAATACAGTCACGCCTCCCTTTCCATGCCCACTCAAAAAACTAATAACATGAATTTTGTGGGTAGGGGGTTTTAAATTTTTTTAATATATTTTTAATGAGATCAATTATATGAAAAGCCATCATGCAATGGGACCCTGTGTCTGCCAGGGCTTTGAAGAATCACTGCCTGAAATTGTTGTTTGGTTTTCTTACAGAAGGCTCCCTGAAAACACCAAGAGGGCTTACACAACCAAAGTCCAACTTTCACTGGATTTGCCACCAGAACAGCCAATTTTTACAACACAGCCAAACCTTGATGACTAAGCTGTCTTTTGAGAAGACTCTGTGTCCTGGATAGGAAAACGTGAAGGATCTTTTTCACCAAAGAAGGAAGTTTTAAAATCACATCAGGTACCACCACATCAGACCCACAAGAACTGACTGTGAAATCCAAGCTCCACTGAAATCGCTGGCAGCCAACCCTGTATGCTTCAAGGGGCACAGGATTTTGCTCAGAGACAAAAAATATTAAAAGTAATACTGCTACTAATGTTAAAAATAAACATTATTCACTTTTTATGGCCAGAGAGAATAAAAACAACCAACAATATTCAGAGAGTGCAAAGCAAGAAATCTTTGGTACTGCTACCTAATCTGAAATCTTGAATATCCCAACAGCTAAGCTTTACCGTTTTCTCTTATTTTCCTTTTTCTTTTCAACTGAAATATCCAAAGGTATGATAATTAGGCTCAGTTAAAAGAGTTAGAAAGCTCCTGTGCACACATTTAAATCACTTTGAATGAAGTTTATTTGGACTTGACAGAAGTGATTACACAGAAATTAACCTAAATCTACCCGAGAACTGTGCCTCCAGAGGATCCACACTGAGGTGCACCAGCTTGAATTAAAATCACTGAAAAATTTTATGGGTAAACAAAGTAATTGCTTGGACACACGAGAATTTGTGAGAAAAGTATATGTTAGACTACTCTAGTTCTTAAGGCTTTAAGTATGGTTTTAAACTCTTGCAACAGTGAAGTAATTTACATGGTTTTAACTTATATAGTCTGATTTCTTATACTGATAAGTCTTTAAAATAACTACAATGCTTTATTATAGTTATGACAAGCAAGCCAGCACACAATTTTACTAGAAAAACCCTTGTATTCTAAATCTACTACTATTGTCATTATGGCCTCATTAAGGCCATTGACAATCTACAATATTTTTATTCATTGTTTTTCATTAAAAGCTTTGTTGTTACTTTAAATTCTACAAACCTCTTGTTTAATGAAATCTTAAAGACTCCTACATAAGAATTAATACTACAATAGTGTTACTCCAACGGCACGGAGCAGTTTTTTTTCTCTTTCAGGCAAACCAAGTTAATGACACAGTTTCATCTTCATCACTATATTGCCTCGCATTTGCTGGGGGGGGGGGGGGACGACAGGACATATTCACCCAAAGGGACAAATCAGAAAACATTCTGTAATGCCAGCATGTCACTGTGTGCATAAAATAAGCTTCTATCACATGTTATTGATCTGGGCAAGTCAGAATTATGTTTCTTCAATCTTCAGTTGGCTTTTGGCCTCCCTGGTAAATTATGAAAGAATACAGTTATAATCCAGTTTCCCTTTTAGTCCTTTCTACACTCATTACAGCTAGAAGCAATTACCATGCCAGAGGCTTTACTATTTGAACTATGTACCTAATTTTTAATTGAGGTAAACAATATTAAAGCCATAAATTCAAACTCACTCCCATCTGCAGGCTCACTTCAAAAAAGAATGAATTTCTGCAGTATAGGGACTTAAAAATCAGATGGCACAAAATGGGAAAACTTCATTTGTAGATCATTTTCTCAAACAGATTTTAAACAGTTAATGTGCTCCTAACTTTGTACTCATCAGGATAATATCAGATACTACCTTTGTGCACTGCAAACAAAACAAATCATTACAGGAACCTCTTTATTAAAGCAGAGCCCTGGAGGGATTAAGAACTCTTAGAAACACTGTACAATCACACATTGCCAGTCCTATGATTTACTACTGTAACCAACATTATAAGCATCTCTGACAGCATTTTTATACTCTCTCACATGAAGATTCCCACAATACTTCCATAGTGGAGATGACAATGACACAGGTCATTTTTTCCCCCCTCTGTGTCAAAAGGCTGATGCAGAGTTTTGTTGGTGAACAAAACGCAACAGTTCAGTGTTTACTGACAAAAATATTTCAAGCTACTATGCTATCAGATCTGATGGACAGAGAAGCAAATATGCCATCAGTGTGAATAATGCAAAGTCATCACCAAAAACACTACAGATACAAGACAAGAAACTAGTATCTTCAGTGAACATGCTGATTCCACGCTTAACAGGCTCATTGATGACTGCTTTTTGGTTGTGGGTTTGTAGGGGGTTTTTTTGCCCTTTAAGGAAATGAAAATCTTCACAGTTTCCAGTCTACCAAGCACTGAAAGAAAGCTAAATTACTTGCTGATTTTAGATTTTGCAAAGCAGGCTGATGTAATCTGTGCAGGGAGGAAAAAAACCACACACTTTACAATTAATGCCATTGTCTCTTGAGATGCAGGTGTGTTGCCCAGTGATATGGATGCCTCTAGAGTAATTATTCTTTACACCAATCTTAACAAGCAGGATCTTAATTACCAACAGGCATTTGGGCACAGGGTTGTTTGGACAGATTTAATACAGTTCACTGTGGTGAGTTTGCAAAAAGTAGCCTTGTAGAACAGCAGTTTTCTTTATGTCATGAGTTAAGCCACTGTCAGAAAGGACTAAAAGAAAATTGACAGTACCCTCACTAGAGCTTAAGTAGCTGTCTTCATGGTTGCTACATTTCAATGTGTTTTATATGAATGTTAGCACAGTTTTTACCCTGCAATTACTTGTATAAGGTAACTAATCCAACTAATCTTTATTTACATGAGACACCACAAAAAACCCACTCGGGTGTTTCAGAGGTGCTGATTTACAGGGGAGAGGGGAAAGGGAGCAAAGTCTGGTACCAATCTGTGGTACCACTGTTAATCCAGCCCGGCCTGCAAGCTTCTAGTTTTGCACCCTGAGGGGCACGAACACAGATGTGCATCCTTTCCCCAGCCACAGCACAGCTGCCTCCAGCCCAGTATCACTGCAGTTCTCTCCTTGGCTGTGGTTTTCCTCATGGCTATCAGCTCTGGAGGACTCAGGAGTTTTCCCACGGGAAGCCCCACTGCTCTGTGACTGGTTCTGTTCAGCTGCTGCCACTGCAGCCGTTCTGCCCTGGGCTTTCATCTGGGATCTCACAGGTTTGAGCCAGACCATGTCACCCCTGCCTGCATGGGAGTCCTCCAAGGAAAACACAGGTGCACCAGGAAGTGGTTTCACCGTTCAAAGCTGACACAGTTCCCCCCAGGGACAGATCCAAAGCCCGTGAAAAATAGGGGATTTCTTTTCCCCCTGAAGTTCAACAGAGTCTCTGAATCAATGTGGAATTCAGTCTACACCTCAGGGCTGCGGTGAGGCAGCAATGCCACAAGCCCTGAGGGTTTTGGTAAAGTCCTCTTGTTATTCAATCCCTTGTAGCATCAATTCTCAGGATCCAGACCAAATCCCAACTTACGATCTGCCTACCTAAAAAAGAACCTCCTATAGGTTCAGTTACTAAGTACACATATACACATCCTGTACACATGCACTTCACTTTGAATTCAGCTGTGTGCCATTGACAAGTGAATTTTAGTGACTGGTAAGAGTATTTCATAAAGTAAATCTTGTGGAAAATATAAAAAAACCCCACCCAAACAAACAGCAACAACAACAAAAACAACCAGAAAAAAACCCCTTGCATTGCCTAATAATAAAGCTGTCTAGTTACACATTTCTTGGCTGTCACTATTTACCAACCAGACCTTCAGATGAACTAGCAGGTTTTGTTAAGCAGTTTTTCAGTGCTTTAGCATATCCCTTGACAAGCATGTATTTGTTGAAACACAAGCAGTCCTACAACTTCATTTTGAAACACAGCTGAAGTTTCTTTCAGAAAAAAGCAGGATCCTGACCAGAGCACAGTATGGCAACAAAAGCAAAAGCAGAAAATGTCAAAAGCAGCCTAAGTACACTAAGATTAAAGTGTTTGTGACAAAAACTGATCTCCAATCCATTACAAGCAAAATATGAAGGTCTCCTGCAGTACTTCAGCTCTACTCCTCTTTCCTATAGGCCCAGTTCATCAAGTATGCATATAATTAATGCTCAGCCATTCCATTAAGTCTTATTACAAGCATCAACTGTTGTAAAGTACACAAAACGACCCATTTGGTAAAATGAAAAATCATACACCAGCAAAGTCCAGCAAGCTGGAGGAAATCTCTTCATCTAAAGTGATGTTCCAGCCTGGGATTTTTGAGTCTGGAGAAAATACAACAATCCATCACACATCACTGGTGCTGGCAGTGGCCTGAAAAGGTTAACAGAGACCAGTCATCGCTGCCCACCCCCAGTGACACTTTTGATGTTGCCAATCCTCTCAGAGTGTACTACAGTAAACGTTCTCTTAGTTTCCCCCAGACCACAGAGGCTTCTGAATACAGCTTGGTGTATCATTTACTCATTTACTCTCCACTCATATCTCTTCACAAACACCCTCGTTATACATTCATTACAGCAGTCTTGTCCTAGAAGCCTCTACATTTAATATCATATTATGTGCACTGAGCAGAGATTTCCATGAAGTCCACCTCAACTGCTTTCAGGACTTCTGTCCACATTTGTCTGGAGGATGATCACAGCACAACAGTTTCCCGTAAGCCAGACAAAATCTGGGGAGACATCCTGCTTTGATTCTTCCCCTTACATCTATTTTGATAAATTATTCAGTGCTCAAGTGCCGTTCTGGCTTAATTAATTTAATTAAATCATTACACTGAGCAGCTATAAGAGCCTGAATACATCTGCATGATTTTAATATCCCTTACACTAGCTCAGGGATATTCTGTTTTGAGGAAAACATTGCCCTCCAGCAAAATGAAGAACGGTATCCCTTCATCTCAGCAACAGCAGGGTGGTACTCGTTAGTCTGTGGCTGCTCTGGTGCATCACTGGGCACAAGCCCTCTCTTCATCAGACCCACCTGTCAGCAGAAATAAGCTCAGACAACCCACCCACCCTGCTGCTGGGAACATTAGTGTGATAGCCAAGCTCAGATGAACCTCTGCAGCAAATGGGGAAATTAAAAGCACTTTCTCCCAGGAGTCACATCTCTGTGGCTTTGTCAGGGCCAGGTTGTAGTTTATACTAAATTATGCAAAAGGACACAGAGATACAGATAATTACACACACCCATAGTTCTTGCCTTCACATCAGGAAATACTACCAAGAATAGATAAAATAAGACTGGTGCACATTTCCTTAAATTAGTTTCCTTTATTGTTTCCACTAAACATTCCTTTTCCTACAGCAGCACCTCCAGAATGGTTCAGGACTTTTGTTCTCTAGTTTGTGGACTTCAAAATCTGTCCTTTCCAATTCTCCACCTCTGATGAGTGTTCAACAACCTGAACAAGCCTTCTACTTTGAACTTATGCCATTTTGCTCTTCTGCCACACCCAGAGCTTCTGGGAGCCTCTCCTGGATCTTATATATCTTCCAAAGTAACTCAGAAAAGCACATAGTAGTCACAATTCACATAAAATATGAACATAATCATCATCCTCCAAGAAACATGGCTGTTTCTGCATTTGAATGGTTTCAAAGCACACAAAAATGACAGACCAAAGGCTCACATGCTGCACAAACCTCTTTTCTTTTTTCAAGTTTTAAATAAATACAGGAAAAGTCATTTAAGAGTTATGCCAATAAACTGGACAGAGGGTGACCATTTTCCCATGCTGGAAGGGCTTGAGCATTTCTAAAGGCAGATAGAGGTTATCAGCAGACTTACAGGAGGGCTGACAGAACTGACCTCCTCATGAACAACCTCACTGAGTGCTTAGGGTAGTTTAAGCCTCAACAGAACCCCTCGAGTGGCTACGTAATTTTACAAGTATTTTCCAATCCAGACTGCCTTTAGCTAAAGCAGGATCAAACACAAATCCCATCTGTACAATTAGTCAGAATTCATAGGTTAAACATGGATTCCTCAGTTTTCCCATGGAACAGGAGTAGAAACTCGATTAATTCTCATGCAACTGGAATTACAATATGGGAGAAAGCACCTCCTCACACACCCAATGCTAAGGGAGGACACCTTGAGAGAGAGTGGCCAACTGTAATGAAACTGGTCAGGTTCCTCAACAGATGCCACTTGACCTCCCTCTGAAAGATTTAAACCACAGTTTGAGTTTACTGGGGTGATTTGGGGAACTGTTTGCTTTGTCCATGATGTGACTCTCTCCTACTGTAATAATTTACAGTTTGGATATTTCATTGCACAGAAGATCCAGGTCACCACTGGATATGAAAAACACGTGGTGTGAATGCATGAAAAGCCAAGAAGCAAAAAACCTCATATCCCCCATATCCTTTATCTCCTAAACCAACTCCAATTTTGTACAAAATCTCTTCTCTTTATTTTGAACCAGTGGCCACTGAATAGGATGAGATTTCTCTCACAGGCACCTGAACTAACTGATTTCTTGGAAACAGAATCATACTGAAGTTGCACAAATGCAGTCCTGAAAGATTTTTAAAAAATTCTTCAGTTACAGTTCTCCCTCCTCTCCTGTATTTTTTTTTCCTTTCCTATTTGCTGGCTTACACTTGAAGCTGCAAACCACATATCCCTGTGAACATGAACGTGCTCAGCAACTTTCTAGAGTAAAAAGAAAAAAAAAAATCTAAATTAATTCACTGCATGACTGAATCTAAAAAGCCAACAGCATCGATAAGGCACTATCAATAAGAAATCTGTCAAAGCAAAGAGAAGGCTGGCAAAAGAGCTCTGGCCCTGCAAACTGCTTGCCCTTGGCAACTGGAGCAACGTGGACTCCCAGCTCTGAGACTACACCAGTGAATAGATGTTCCTTTCCTTGTGGGACACGATGAAGAATTGAGACTTTTCTGTAACTTGGAAAATTAATACTGTGATTTATTTACCGGGTAAATATCATACATACCTTTAAAAAAAAAAAAAAAAAAGTCACCCATCGAAGCTTTAACAGATTGCCTTGAGCTACAGCATAAAAACAAACAAACAAACAAAAAACAACCAAAAACCAACAAAAAAAACCAACAAACAATCATTATAAAGTTGCTGCTAAAACAAAGCTTTACTGTTGAAAAGCCATCAGAGAGTTACCCTTTTGTGGTGCTGCATCCTCCTAACAAGTGGTTTGCTAGTAAACATAAGATTAAATGTTCTCTCTAGATCTCATCAACACTAAACACCAGGCTGAAATGTCCGTGGCTCACTTCCAGGCAGCAAATTAGAGAGTAATCTGCGGTGTTACTCCAAACAAGGCCTGATGCTTTTATCGACTGCATCACCATCTCATGCAAAACCTAATGTTCGGTCAATAGCTCTCGTTGGAGGGGAGCCACTAACTCACTGCTGCTGTCAGTATCCCTTATCTCATTACAAATGGACTGCAGTTGGAGCAACTCTAACTGCTCAGCACAGTCCGACTCAGCTGCAACTTTCCAGCACGGACTGACCTACACACGCTGCTGCTCCGCAGCTCTCAGAGCCTGCTCCCTCTCCAGTTCCCTTCCACTACTCTTTCCACGAACTATTTGTGTGCAAAACGTGTAGTTATTAAAAACCACCACTTCGGTAACAGCAAGGGGAAGTAACAGTTTCAGAACCCCTGGAAACACCCTGCATAAGGACAGTTCATCCAAGTTATAAGCAAAGCAGATACTGATTCACTCTACAGAAGCTGAAATAGGGCAGACAGGTGAGGCACACATTTTCATCTGCTTTATAAGTGCTCTGTGGCACGGGTAAAGCCAACACACAGATTTGCTGTATATAAAATGCCACACTTTTAGCTGTCTCCCAGCCAAGGCAGCATGTCTCAAATTGTATAGGCTAAATCTGACCTCAGAGGTGGCAAAATGTATCACAGCGCTGAGCATTTCTTTGACTAATGTTTGATATCCCCCACGGGTAGAAGCTGTGGCTTTAGGGGGAAGGTGTGCCCTTTAGAGAAGGAAAACAGGAGCCAGAGCTGATGGGAGAAAACCCCTGTAAGCACAGAGCTTACCTTTGCTTGGAATGCCAGTTGTTCACTCCCCACTTTTCTTTTCCCTTTTCTTTTTGTTTTACCACTACTGGAATCCATTTCCCTCCACTCAGAAGGTACCACACAGAACTCCCTCACAAGACACAGGCACTTAAGTTTCGTCTTTCAACAAATAAACAGGAGTTGCAAATTCCCTTTCAAAACAGAAAGAGAAGCAAAGGTGTTTACAGAAGTGAGATGAGTAACTTAAACCCATCTTAAGCCGAGAGAGCTCAGTGTTTGGAGTTTTCACACGGGAGACCAGAGTCCTCTGTTTCCAGAGCCCCTGAGGAGATATTTCAACCCCACAGCTGAGCTGCAATAAGGATGTAGGAACTTGCCTAAGTCCCCACAGCTGGGTCAGACCCTCAACCATAACAGGGCTGTGGGGGGTTGACCCCAGCTGAACACCAGGTGCCCACCAAAGCTGCTCCATCACTGCCCTCCTCAGCTGGACAGGGGAGAGAAAACACAGCAAAAGGCTCTTGGATCGAGATAAAGGCAGGGAGAGATCACTCAGCAGTTACTGTCACAGACAAAACAGACTCAACAAGGGGAAATTATTTAATCAGAGTATGGTAACGAGAAATAAAAAGTAAGTCATGAAACACCTGCCCCCCACTCATTCCTTCTTCCCAGGCTCATCTTCAATCCCACTTTTCTCTACTTCTGCTGTAGCCTCCTGGCTACCAAAACCTTGCCACACAAACCCAATACAGCTCTAGATCATTATTTTTCCTCTCAACACATGGATGATTCAACAGTCCTTAAAGTACAGGGAAAAGACCAAAAACTAGTGATGAAGCTCAGAACTCTTCGGTAGGAAAGCCAAAGCTAGCCAAACAGCTACACATTTACAAAGTGCTAAAGGCACCTGGAAAGTTTTAACTGAAATATGGAATTAGACGACTTTGAGAAGGAAAATCTTATTCAGTGACTAACAGGTTTTACTGATCTTCTTCTACATGTAATGGTGACAGGTACAAAGGAAAATGCTGGTATTAAGAGAACATCAGTGAAGAAGAAGGCACAACGGGGATAAAACAAGAGAAGAAAAAATATGATGAATGTCTTACAATTGATATGATTTTTTTCCACTAATCCTTCTAGGGCTTACGAAAACTCACTGCTGGGAAAGTAAAATCATGGTGAATCATCAGAGAATCAAAGCTACTGAGTTTGTTGTACAGAGCCCTTGTTTGCAAGATGTGTAATTATACCATGCTATTGGCTCATCAGAGGAAAAAAATCAAACAAACAAAACACAACTGAATTTTAAAAAGAAAACTGAATTAATTTGGAAAGTTCCACACTATCTTTGTCTGCCTTTTTAAACACTGCTGAAACTTGAGATATTAGTCAGTGAAAAGGCTAAGTAGAAATGACTGCCTAAATGTTATGAGCCAGTATTTTAACGAGGAGAAAAAGCAGCATTAGCTGTGGAGATGTCCTAATAAACTCAGTGAACCAGGGAAGTGGAGTTCATTTGCTGAATTATGATTCCACCAAATTCAGGCCAAAGATATAGCTGCCTCTCTTCTCCTAAAGCTGATCAGAAACAAAGGCAAAGAACAGACTTTGATTTACTAATTCAGAAAGCACAGTAGCCTCGAATTCTGCCTTTTCCCAGTGTTTGTGTGCTGTCAGATGAGCTGTTCAGATAATGTAACATTGCTTTAAGGTGCATTCTCTGCCACTACACTTCCAGCATGAATAAGAAAAAAGCAAGATAACAAACTTAGCAGACTTTCAACTAACCAGGACATTTATTTACAAACAAAGGATCAGTGCCAAGAAAAGAGCAAAGGGAAATCATAGATGGCAAGAGCAGATACTGAGCCAAAGCTTCCAGAACTGTGATCCAGCCACAAGTAGATTGAACAGAGTTTATGACGTGCTCAGTCAGTCTCACACTGAGATCTCTACAAAAAACCACCAGTTAACACTGTGGTATTAAATATTTTGTGACTCTGATAACAAACTAACAGTATCATTCACCTGGCTACAGTTATACTACTTTTTTCTACTTTAATAGCTAGGACTTCACATAAGGCCAGTTTCCCTGTTACTTGGATAACCACGATTTAAAAAGGGATGTTCTCCATTATCATAATTCTCTCTTATTTACCCACAAAATTGCTGACAAAAGATGAAAAGAAAGAGATGCTTTCTGCACCATGCAGGCTAGTATAGTCCCTGTCCTCTACTCATTAGACGGTGAAAAAATTTTAATCTCAATTTTACCATTATGGAATCAGAATACAAGAGTGACTTAGTCAAAGCCTGAGCATTATGAAAAGGTCTGAAAGAAATTAAGGAACTGAAATTCAAACTACCTTATTACCTCATATACCCAAGTTTATGGTCCTGAGACACCAATACCAGTGCAAAGTATTTGAGAGCGAGACAGACACGTGTGCTTGGGTAGCTCAGCAAAACACTTCCTCCATCAGACTTAATGCAGATACACTGAGGTTAATCCTGTTTTGCTGCATAATGCACAGACTGTTCTTGTCATTCTGTTATAATATTAAAAATCTTGCTTCTCCATTTAGTGACAGATTTCTAATCTGCAAAGCATTAGAAGATCTTTCTGTAAAGGAAAAGACTGCGGGCATTCAGACTTCTCTGTAAACCTCTATTAAACTTCACTAATCAACTGAACAATAGGAAAAACCTAAAGGCTATTTTCAGAAACCTAACCAAGTCAGTCACAAATACATGGCACGTTATCTACATCTGAGCACGCTTTACTGTTCTGTTGGGGATGGGGGGTTGTAGAAAGCTAAGCACAAGGCTGCTGCAGCAAATTTAAGAAGGATTTCAAAATTCAGCTAAAAAAAGCCTGAAACATCCATTCCATTTAATGCCTAAATCATTACCAAGTACCTAATTAAATAGACAGCAACAGGCAAAAAAATGTTCTATCCAAATACTTTAAAAATTACACATGCAAAACAAATTCTTTTTTCAGTCTAGCAAGGTCTGCTTCTACCTCAACATAAGCATCAAACACCATTTTTTTAATAAAAGAGATTCATAAATACTAGACCTTGTAATTATTTTAGTTGAAGTTTTCTATGAAAAATAATCTGGTGCTTAAAAAAAAAGAAAGTAAATGGGATTCTCTTCTTTTGATATCAATGTGCAGTAACACCGTGCTACAATACATAATGTTTTATCTCCCTTGTCTGGATATAGCAAAACTCAAATTCTTCTCAAAGACAAAACGCCAGAGAGCCTGAAACACCTCAGTCATGACTGTTCCGGCCACTCATCTGCACACTTATTTTTTTCAAGGGCAGTTTTCTGACAGTTATCTGATAAAGAACTTCCTATACACATTTTGGGGGCTTAGCTATTTCTGCCCAAATTACAGATTTATTTGCTACCACACACTGTGAAAAAAAAAAAACAAAAACTTTATATCAATATTGGAGGCACCATTTCACCCCCAAGCCACTCTTCCATTATTACATGTGCATCCTTCTTTCACTCACCGGTACCCTGTATTTGAAAACAGGTATTAAAGGCTGGCTTCACATTCTGAGGCTTGGTTAAGAACCTGGCCAGCCCAAAGAAAATAGAAATCTGAAGGATCACCATTAATTTTGGAATCAAACTGCTGACTAAAAAGGAACAGTATGTTATTATATTATAAATGACTGCTGAGATTTGCTGTGATCACAAGAGATAAGAGGAAGCATCTAGATTTGAGAATAATTCCTCTCGCTTTCTCTCTCTGTGGGTTTTCTTTTCTATATACAGGCAGATTAAAAAAAGACAAAACTCTTCTGTGACCTACAAAAACTGATGAGAGAACTTAAGGCAAGTATATTATTAAACAACAGTTAACTTAAAAAAAGGTGCCTTTCAGCAGCTATCCCAGATGATGTGGATGGAAAAATATTTTTATTGAATTTTTGTTCCCTTGTTTTTCCCTGATATCTAAACCCCCCATTTTTGCTCTTACTCTATATGCATAGGTTAGAAACCTTTCTTGCTCAGAGATTTCTTTCTCATAAAGCCTCTATTTTCAATTTTCAAGAGAATTGGAACAGGAGGAAGAAAAGCTTTCCCCTGCTGACACATTCACCTGCAGCAGAATTTCTAGCAGTAGGAAAATGATGCTTTCCTAATACATAGGATGGGTTACAATATAAACCTTTTAGAGACAGAGATGATTTTTGGCTATTAACACAATGGAGGAAGGTTCTTTAAAAAAAAAAAAAAAAAAAAAAAGAGAAAACCCACCAACCCTGTGGAAAGGTCTTTTGTTACTTTTCAAACCAAATAAAGAAAATCATGCCGACATTTCTGAAGTCAGCTACATGAATGCAAAGAATAAAAACCCTCCTGTCTCAACCAGGTGTAAGGACAGGGAGGTGAACTTCTTAACCAGAGCCTCTCCAGGCAACAGGTATGTGGCAATAAACAAGTCATCAGTCATCTTCTCCTTTGAAAACTATTACTTTGGTGAGAAAGCAACTAGTCCCACACAATAGCTAACCATTTCTTCTAGAAGTGTTGCCTCAAGTCCTGCTAATGAACTGAACAAGTGTTAATTCAAAATTAATGATTTAAAGGATTTCAAGAGTCAAGGGAAGCGCTGAGACGAACAATAACACAGATGATCTTAGAAACCAAAGGTGTTCCTTGGAGAGCCTGCAAAGTCATTTCTAGGAGCTAAACTGCACTGAATGAGTGGAGACGAAAACGGGAGGTCTCAAATGTTCTGATTGCTTTGAAAACTTGCAACTGTAAATGTAATCTATCTTAGGAAAAAAAAGCCTTCAAGAAGAAAGGTGCAGATCTGTGTTTCAGGCTGTGTTTTGTGACACCCGAAGGGTAAGAGCACGTCTAACGTAGAGATCTACTGAGTGACTGAACAATTGATGTACAATTTGTAAGGATAGCAATTTTGCCTGTCAGTTAAGTGGAAAAATATTACAAGCCCTATTTCAGCTTGGGAAATCTTACAGAATCCCTACATATTTTACTTTTCAAATTATTTATAAGCTCCACTTAGACCACATGAAGAAAAACTCATTTGGACTAATCCTTTTGAGACACCAATTGTCCAATTTTCAGCAGTTTGACCACACCAAGTTTCTCTAAACTATTTAGTAATTCTAGAATGATGCTCAAATTAAACACCCACAAATGGCAATTATGAAACTCTGCCATTATTTTCAGTTGTGTTTACAAGTACGGCCATTAGAGCAAGCCCATTCTTCAGTAAAATTGCCTGGATAATAACAGAGTAGAATTTCCCCACTGTTCTGAGAAAAACACTTATTTACACTTCAAATGCTGTTAAAAAAAAAAAAAAAGTCTACTTAATGTAATAGAAATTAATATTTAAGAAACTCTGTCAATCAGAAATCTGAACTTTCACCTGAAGACGTATTGAGATCATTAAGTCTGAACAAATGTATGCCTTGAATAATTTGGTAATAACAGGGCGCTCTGTACCACGTCTGTAAAATTGTCTTTTTTTTTCCTGTATCCCATCTAGCCCTGCACTGCAATAGTGCTGCAGATCTAATCGAGGTGAAAGACTGCATAATGCTACCATTTTGAAAACCAGTAACTGCTGCTTGCCTCATTTCTGCTTTAACCCTGAAAGTCTCTTGAAAACGAAGCACAAAAGCTTTCAAAGCTGCTCCCAGCCGTTTCCACATGGCTCAGTATACAATGTCAGTTTACTCTGTCTCGTTACCTGACATCTCCACTCTATTCAGGGTTCATCAAACACAGCCACTCTCCTGATTAATGGCTAATTTATTATTTGCCTTGCAAATGTTTATCTGCTGGGAGATGAGGTAAATATAGTTCAGCTCTGACAAGCACCATGACCACTCTCTCCCTGCCTGATGGAATGGTCAGTTGATGGTGTCCCAGAGGAATCGTGCCCTGCCTTAGGTTTCCCAGACAGCCCTCTGAAAGGCAAAGTATCTATTTTTAATAAGCCCAGTGCAAAATCAATTAGCTGGTGGCTCAGAAAAAAGAAATTAATAATCATATTTATTTGGCGTTTTCATGAGACCCAGCAAAAATAACCTTCCATATTAACCATTGCATTGGTATTTTTATGCAGGCTGATGAACCATTTCTTTAGAATAAAAATAATAATTAAAAAAATCCTTATATTGCCATTTCATAGTCTTTCACAGCACTAACCTGAAAAATGCCATACCATAGCCAAAAAAAAAAAAAAAAAAAAGCACTCAAGGAAAATACAATTTCAGAAAGAAAAGAAAAAGAGAAGATAAATGTCTGATGTAATTCTCTAATGCCATTCAGTTGGGTGACAGCCAACTTCATATGTCATATTATATCTCTAGTGCAGCAGGCAATTCTTTCCAAAGTGCAATTTGTTAGGAAATTTTCCTTGTACCTGGAAAGTAATAGGTCTCAAATCATGACCTCCACTTGTGAAGATTTCTCTAAGCTCACCAATACAAGCTTGTCTTGGGGGGGAGATAAACATTTGATATTTAAGAATCAAGAAAACAAAAGGAACTTGAATTTCCACAAAGAGCAGTGTCATTGGATAATGGTGAAGTACTGACAGTAGGTAAAAAAACTCAGGTGGCAAGCCAAGTAATTTAAGTTCAATAGGGACTCATTCTCTAAAAAGATGAAAACTACATCTTTTAATATGCATGACAGAAGTTCTGCTGGATTGATTATTTGCCTTCACAAGCAAGGTTGCCACTATCAGGTGTTATCAGTGGAGGGCAGGTTTAAAATCTTACTGTGGCAGTCCCAGGGGCTCAACAGTCTCCATCATGAGCTGCCAGCAGCAGGAAAAAAAACTCTGTTAAGAACTGCTCCACTGAGATCCAGAATGTACAACAGAATCACAGAATTGTTAGGGTTGGAAGGAATCTCTGGAGACCAACTAGTCCAACCCCCCTGCCAGGGCAGGGTGACCTAGAGCAGGTTATACAGGAACAGGTCCAGCTGGGTCCAGAAAGACTTCAGGAAAGACTCGTAATTCAGACCAGCACCTCTTAAATCTTACCTGGCCTGCTGCCATCAGGGACCTAGAACCCAAAGAGATGAAACGTGCCTGAAAGGATGAGCAAAATCAGCTCAGACTCTGTTTGAGAGATCTAATTGCATAATGGAATCAGAAACATACATAAAATCTTTAATTTTTACAGCAGAAACTATAAAGAACGTACATTTATATAAAATGTGTAGGAAAAAAAAGGAATAGAAAATAGAAAAAAACTAATACATCAAAGCAAGTTAGTTACCACATGAAAAGATAATAAAACGTGAAAACAGGAGAAAAAGTGACCTAAATTGAGGACAATTAACATATGTGTGACCTTCATACTATATACTAGCTACAAGTGTGTAAATGTATATTGTACAAGGTAGAGAAAATGACCAGCACTTTGAATTTCAGTAGGTGCAGACACTACAGCAACAGATTTGGAGTGACTGCACCTGATAAATGACAGCCTGAAAAGCATTCAGATATCATTTCCTCATTGCCAAGGCTCTCTGAACCACATCTTCCAATGATTATATGTAGGTCTGAGGGGCATCATTCACATTCTGTTACTGTATTCATACATTTGTCTTTGGAGAGAAACAACTTTGTTGAACCACTGACCACTACGTCATTTTTTTTCTCAATCCTTTACAAGCAAGACCAGAGATACAGGCCTGTGGAAAAGAACATGATTGTCCCTAACACCACTGTTTATCTCCCCTTGTTTCAGAGCAAGTGGCATGCAGGGAACTGAGTGTCCTGCCCTCTCCTGTACTTGCTGCAGGAGTTCTTGGGAAGCAGATCAGAAAAGTTTCAGCAGGATGTATATTCCAGAAAAAAGTTCGAAGTAAATGTAAGTGTACTGTCAAAACACTAACTGAGATTTGAAGAGAGTACCTCTAAAACACTCTTTGAAAAGGTCCACTCAATCTAGAGCTCCTGGGAGGAGTGGCAAGGAAAGCAGTAAAGAGGAGAATGCTGTTGATTGCAGATAAGCCAGATGTGCCCTGTGCTGTAAATATAACACATCTACATCTAAGTCATTTCTTGGCTCTCTTTTTTTTCCTGACAGCCTCATTCTCTCCTCAGCTTCCAGAAGCAAGAGGAAGTGACAGCTGTTAATATAATGCACAACTCGAGTCATCAGTCCTCAGTATGCACCACTGAAATCTTACCTGTGATTTCATATGAGCAGGACAAAGTCTTTTGCATAATGATCTGTAGCTATTACAAGATTATTAATTGAGGAGAAGTACAAATGCACACCTAGTATAGATCTATGTAGCGTAAAATAAGGCTTTCAAGATGTAAAGTTTTGCTTAGTCTGTATGTTCTGGACTGGCACGTTAAATATGTAACAAAAACACAAATTACACGTTCACAGTTCTATCTCATCAGCTGTCGGGGTAGTCAGAAGAAATTCCAACACAGGACTCCTGAAAGAACTTGGCATACACTTCAGATCCCCTGTTTTGAAGCTCTGCAGAAAAGCCCACTTATTTTCAGGGAGAACTACACGAAAATATGGTCCCTTGATGCTTAATTCCCAATTAGATTACCAGTGACTCGTGGCAACAGTCAGTAACTTTCCCAGGGCTAATTTTTTATGTGGGCTGAGGAATACACGGTAGAGTTTGTGTCAGAGTCTGCTGTGGGACACTCTGGCCTTGTTATTCAGACATCATATATGTAACTAGTCCTGACAACTGCTGATTATATCTTTTTTAAAGTGCTGCTACCTTTTTTTGTTTGCCAGTTATCCTCTGGTGTATATGCCAATGCAGACAATGTCCCATCACTGTAATTGTCACTCAGCTGTCTGTCAGTGACGAGAAGAAAAGGGTGACAGCCTTGACATCCCACCAATCATCCCTCTGCAAAATTGATATCGTCCTCCCCAGTAAACAACAGCTAAAGAATCGACCAGCCTTGGCAGTGCGTCCCTGAACAATCAGCTTCCATTAAGGGCAGAAGCCACACATTTATCCCACCACACTCCAATCAATAGTAGGCTGAGCTGCTCTGTGTTCGAGCACGCTGCTGCTCAAGGTCTCCATTTAGCACACGCCACCTTTCAAATACTTCCCAGGTCTTTCAAACTTAAAGGCAGGGAAGCAGCTTTTGGGGGCTTTGTAAAGTCCTCTATTTTAATGCAAAATATCTTGCTCCCATCAGTTTGACTTATTCACTTCAGTTCACAGGAGGCTTAGCAGATTTATTTTCTCAATTAATTTTTTTTTCTTTAACCGTGAAATTAAGTCACGCTATGCAAAATCACTACATTTCTCTCCTCCTTATCCCTTGTAGGCTTGCATTTATATACAGCCATGCTTTGGATGAAATTTATGCTTACTGTGTTAAAAACTGACCTTATTTGAAACGATCTACAGTGTGTTTACATACTAAAAATGCTGTCTGGCAATCAGAACAGTTTGTTAGACACGAAGTCCAAAGACATTTATACATCACCCAGTAACCTAAAAGCTAGACAATTAGCCTGGTAAAAAAGTATAATGATCACAAGCTGGCACACACAACCTTTCAAGACAAGAAGACTGGTTATTCACAGCTCATGGGACATGAATCTTCACAGACAAAAGTCCTGAACATGGGAGTAAGAAAACAGTGATGGGAAGCTCGCTTCCCAACTTGGGAAAAAATTGCAAATCCGCAACTGCAGCTGTAGATTATTACTTCACTCTATCACTCATCACGAGGTGCTAAGTCAGCAGCTGTTAGTCTCCTTCATAAACATCTCTTCTTAAACACAAGTCATCTAGAAGTCAACTGGGGCTATTACAGTATCAAATCTCCCCCACACACCACAGGAGGCACGACTCTTTTTTTTTTTTTTGTCCTTTGTTGGGTTTTTTTTGTAAAGGGTTGTTTGTTGTTTATTTTGCCCCAAGATAACTTTAAAGCTGTTGTACGAGGTCAGCTCCAGCCTCCACAACAAAAGCTCTGTGTTCAGAAGTGTTCCTGAAGGTCCTTTGTGCACCAACAACGACTGATGGCAGATAAAACCACAACTGTTGCTAGCCAGGGCAACAGAAATAAAATTTTCTGCAAGTACAAAGAGCAGAATTTGAATTTCTAAACCATAATCATGATCACAACATTATGTCTCCAGATAATACGCTACTATAACACTACAGCAGCCACTGAAGTGGTGGGAGACCAATTGTTATCTGTAGTGCTAAGACTGTCCACCATTATTCCCACTTGGGAACATTAAATTCTGCACTGTTATAAAATAAACTGCTTATTCTACCTGCAACAGCTTCTGGTCTTCAAAAAAAAAAAAAAGCATACTGGCATTAACAGCTACATTCTTGAATTTGTTTTTTAAGGAAATTTAAGGCTTATCTCAATAGGTTTCCTTTGTTTGGGGGTCTGAACATTACTGGTGTGTAAACCATTAGGGAGTTCACTGTCCCCTTCACTTTGCTAAATGGACACAATCAATACCTTAATGGGAATGTTTGGAAGCATCTATAGGCAGACCAAATTGGCACATTACAAGACTTTTTCCAGCCTGTGCATTAAGTTCATTAACTTTTCTAATTTGAATTACAAATTTCATTTCTCTGATCAAGATGAAGACGTGGGTCTCATTTACAAGATCAGATTTTTGCTGTGTTAATGTTTTACAGGGAACGATAAAGTTAATGCAGCGAAGAGACACCATGTCACCCCTATTGGTAGACAATTATAGATAAGGTTCCAAATTCCAATAATCCTGATGGGAGGCACGCAGGAACTTCCATAGAAGAATGACAAAAATATTAAGCAGAGAGGCCAAAAGGCTAATCAACCCTCTTAGAAACATCTTCGTGCTTGTCACAATAAGAGCACGCTCTATGAAACCAAAACGTGTTATTTAATTTCCTTTAATTTAATGGAAAAACACAGTCCCATTCTCCTCCGCATTGATCATTAAATTGCTAATTAAAACCTCTTAGAAAGGTTTAAAGTTTAAATGAAACGGTTCTCTAATTTTATGATACTGTACTTAGGAGAGTTAATAAAGATTTGGAAGAGAAATTGTGTCTTACCAAAACTTCCTTCTAACTTCATCAGTTCAGATAAAATATAGGGTTATGCACGAAGGCACAGCACAATCCTTCCAAGAAAGTTTTAAAACATTCTTTCAAGAATGTGTTAAGACATTTCAACTAAGAACCAAAATATTCAAACCTGGATGGTTTTCACCTTGAATTCACATATTCAAGAAATAAGCTTGGGCAAACTCGGTGCACAGAACCATTTATGAATTCAGGAATTATTAAAGGAAGAACAGATATTCCATTCCTACTACAAGTTTGTCAGAAACAATGACACAAGTGACATCCAGGCACTTAACTTCAAGGTACCTCTCACATTTTAGGTTTTCCCTCCAAAGCAGCAAATACAAAGTGCTGTTAAATTCCAGCAGTCATTTCTCATTTCAGTAAGCACTCACATTCCTCTTCGCGACCACGCCATAACAAGATGACATTCAATTATATTAAACTAAAGGCAGCTGCAGCAGTTATCTCCCTAAAATACCTCAAGAATTGTCTAACACTTTCAGTGCTGCCTCTGAGGCTGTGATTCTGTAATTGCTGATAGCAGATGCACGTTCCTGCTCACAGATCAGCACAGTAACACAGACTGCTGAGAACTCCTCTGCAGCACACCTCAGGAACTCTGTGCTGGCCATGTGGGCAGACTGACAATATGGCAGAAAACCTGCTGCTGTCATGTTCAGCCATCAAAAATGTTGGGAGAAATCTGAATTAGCAGCATGACTTTATAACTAACCTGCAGGTTTCTGCCACGGGGCACTGGGATTTTTGAAGCAATAAAAGGATGCTCTTACAATCGAACTCGTGGCTCTCTGTTCTTGGTGCCCCGGACATCCCAAGAGCAAAAAGTAAAACCCAATTCCCAAACATCTGTGGAGAATCTGCTAGTGCATTCTTCTGAGGCTAAGCACTGTGAATTTCAGGAATCTTATGCTGGGGGTTGATAGGAAATAGCTCCTTTTTCACTTATGTCCATGTGTATAAAAGATCTGTCGTAACCCAGTCCAGTGTGAATGACTACCAAATACCATATATATAGCAGTATCACAGAAGGATAATTTGCTCAGAAAACCCACACTTGACTGCTCTCTCACACTCTCTTTCATCATCAAGGGTACTAACTTTGAATTTAATTTTAATTTCAAAGTAGCTAGACCGGCCCCATTTATATTCAAAGCAAGAGGTATCTAAGATCATCTCCTCTTGTGACTAATAAACTTTGGTTCCCTCAGCACAGATGTATGGAGGCAAATGGGGAGACACAGAGGGAGACACAAATGTCAGTGGAAATTAATGTACATGGGACTGCATACTGTTCAAAATCAGAATTTCAGTAAGAATAAATGACCTTTGCTAAGTGATTACAGATTTTTTTCAAATAAACAGCCTTGTAAAATACAGATCACAGGGCATTACACTGTGGTGTAAGTCACTCCTTTGTTACACTTTGTCTATTTTAGGTTGGAGGATAAATAAGTGATGAAAATCCTCTTCTTGAGACCTCAGCTGGTTTTATTCTATTTTCTAGCTAGTGGGAACAGTCAATTCCCACTCATATAATATTCATGGAGGTTTGATTTTAATGGGGAGTTACATTTACAGGCTTTTGTGCAGGTTCTTCATTCCCAGAGAGTCGGTTTGCGTACAGAGAAAGCCTCTGGATGCTTTTAAAACAACTAAGATGAGGGTAACATGTATAACATAAATAAAGGGAATGGGAAGCCAAGGATTAAAAGGATATTCACTCTAAGTTTGAATAGTTGCCTACCTACAACCATACCAGTGTTCTCCTACCCAGTTACAGCCATGAACATGAATTTAGGGAGGGCTGCTTAGATAAGTGCCTTACTCTTCAAATGGAAAAACACAAAATGCCAGACATACCCTCACATCAAAGTTACAACTAAGAATGAAGTAGAAGGAATATTTCCACTCTGCCTTTCCAAATCCTGCTCCAGTTAAACATACACTACAAAGTATCACCTTCACTAAAAAAGTCACAGTTATGTATATACTTACAGGTACACCGCCATATGAAGCACTTGTTTGATCAAAATAAATCACTAAAAACTTTTAATGATAAATAACTTATATTAAATATTTTCTTCAATAGGATTTAGGAAATATTTAAACCTCAAAAGAAAAACTATAACAGCTAACCACAGGTGTTTGTTGTGTTTTCTATCTAGAATCCTCTAAAACAAATTTAAAAATCTCAACAAAAACATGAGCAAAATATTGTATGAAGATACATCTAAGATCATTTTCAGAAATGTTTCATTATTCTGAAGGCATTGTATTTTTTTTCTATTAAATAAAGACCCTACCACACACCAGACTCAATACTCCTTTTGAATTGCTTCTTTACTTCTTTTTACATTTGCACAGACTTTTTGCACTATTGCTTCTAGCTGCCAGCGAAAAAGGCCAGAGCCTTGGGTAATAAATCTCTTTAATAATTATCAGTTAAGTTGGAAATATTAGGAAAGAGAACTCATTGCAGTAGCATGCAACCTGCTCAACAAGTGGGTCCAACAAAGCTCAGCGCGTGATCCTCTTTTCACAGCCAGCAAACTGAGCTGTGCAGTTTATCTGAGTTCCAGGGCAAAACACACAGGCAGCTTTTCTGGCCCACTTGAGCCTTTGAAATAGAGTTCAGAGCAAGAACTAGACAAGAACCCAGGTATCTTTTGTGCACCAAGTTTATTCTGGAGAAAAGAGAACAGTACTGTTAAACCATCCTCAAATCATCAGGTACTTGTGTTGTGTCTGTTGAGATCAAGGGGAGGTAAATTACGGATTTTCAATGTAAGACTGCATTCATAACTTAACATTCATGAGCTGTAATAGCATTTCCTGTGACACATGACTGTGTGTCTGTGTTTAAGTTAGTTTACACTGGTCCATTAGCAAATGAAGCATTATAAAATTCTGCTGGGTTTGCATGTTCATGCACAGAACAACTGTGTGATATAGATACGAAACTCCTACTCAAAATGCCTTATTATTGTTGTTATCATTACTATTACCAACAACTGGTGACCTTGTTTTTTTCCTCCAATCCTAAATAAACAGCTCAAAGCCTTTGTTGTGTGGTTTTTTTGTTGTTTTGGTTTGTTTTCTTTCCTCCAGTCCTAAATAAACAGCTCAAAGCCTCTGAGACCTTCGCGTCCTAGACAGTCCTCCTCCCCTGGCTTTCTGAAGTGGTCTCTTTCACAGACCACAAGCTACAACGCTTATGTGAAGGAGACTTGGAACTGCCAGGCTTCCCCAGTCCAGACTACTCTTTTACTTGTGTAATCAGTTAACTATTCAATCATATAAGATGCTTTAATAATATTTTACGTGGCCATAATTGTTCGTGAAACTGAGAAATCCATACATTTCATCATTTGCTGAGAAAATAAAGTATATACTGTATCAATTTCAGCCCACAGGAGAGTTAATGTCTGGCTTGCATCTTTTAGTAAGCCATTGCTAACGTGCTACTGGCTCTGCAAATGCATGATAAACACCTGCCAGGAGTATTCATTTCACATTTCTGAAAATTTATTCTTCCCTAAACATTCATTTCTTAGAAATTCTGCCCTTGATGCCCCTTGAATGGGAATACTGGAAGATTTACTCTGGAAGAAGGAGACTCACACTGAAATTCTCATGAATTTATGTTGATGAAGTACACACCACATACAAAGAGTTGTAGCTAGGAAGACAATGTTTCATTTTCAATATACACCTGCCACTTTCTCTGCATCCTCCCCTCAACCTACACAGCAGCACCAAACTTCCTCTATATTACCTGTTTCTCTCAGTATTGGATAAATTGCTGATGCATTACTTGGACCTTTTATTTTTTTACCAAAGGCAATGATAAAGATACCTAATGAAGTCAACAACATAAGAATAAACGCTCTTTAACTACACTGGAATTTGGTTTTTCATGCTCACAGACACATCCATTAATTCTGTTCATGAACTGATAAATCATTATCTTAAATCTAGTGACATTTTCCAGCCCACTACTCATGCTAGTAGGACTCTCCAAAGCAGAACACTGCAGGGGATCATGATCAAAACCTAACAGAAAACTACCAGCAAGTTGGTAATGAAAGCAGTCACTGACACCACACTGAAAAGAATATCACAGTTTCCTGTGTTTCTCTAACTGATGTGTAAATGGGCTCTTAGGTGGAAAAGAATGGGGAAAAATCCTGACCACGCTTAACCAGACCCCAATGAAAAATTATTTCAGCAATGAAAAATTACTTACCCTGCTGTGACACTACATGAGTAAGGTAATCTCTGTGTGTGGGGACCTACTCATGTTGGTACATACAAATGTAATATGCATGGAAATTATGGTTATGCACATATGTGTGTCTAATTGTTTCTAAAACTAATTAATAATGGTCTTATGTTGGTTATACTAATACTATGCTAATTTATACAGCTCTAGAGAGGAAGAAAATCCTGCTGGATGCTATCATCTTTGTCACAGGATGGGTTTGACCACTGTGCCCTCCAGACTATCCTGAGCAGATTTTTTTGGTGTTTCCCCTGTGATTTGGCTGAAGGAAGTAGCAGGACATTGTGGAAAACTGTGTCATCCAACTGAACTTTCAGTCAGGCAGCCTGAAAGACTGGGATACTAAGCAAACAAATAACCACAAACATGCCTACTCCAAATTATTATCAGTTTGCCGATGAAATTACTCTTAAATGGTATTTCAGAAGCATTTTGTCTTTTAAGACCATGTAAAGGCTGTTCCCTAGAACAGCTCCTGAGTGTTAGCTACTACAGACAAAGAAGGATTCCAAAGATAAGAAATTTATTTTTGCCTTTCCTTCCAGCAGACCCAGGAGAACACATTTCACACTGAAGAACCTGCCAGAATCTCTTAAAACTCTGAGAATGAAAGAGGATTTTAATAGAAAATTAAACTACACCCCAAGTAGTCAGCTTGATACTTTCTCTTATTCAAAAACTCAAGTGCAAGTCTGGGGTGAACAATTAGCATGTAAACTACAATATCACCCTCCCTTCTTTAGGCAGACATGATAGGGGAACTGAGACTGATTATACAGTTTCTAGAAATCAGCCTATTTATTTAGGCACCCAAAGTCAGATGGTATGAAACCTCTGCAGTATATCCCATTAGGAAATCTGCCCAATTCCCATATCGCTGGTCAACATCCACTTTTCAAAAGAGACGTCTGTGATGTGTCTGGTTTTTTCCTTATGCCTGTCTTCCTTCTCTCCCCCCTTTTCCAATAATTTAAAATCAGATCCTAAAAAATGAACAGACAATACTTGAAACTAATCCTTCTCAGATGTTTTAAAAATGAAAGCCACGCACAACTCTCCAGTGATGGCAGCCAAACCACATCCAATACCTGGATTTCCATCCAGGTCACATTGTGCCAACTGGAAATGCACAGAACTTCTTCAGCACTCACAGTTTGTGAGTATAAATATCCTTCTGAGCCAGATACATTTATTTTATTATCACTATGTCAAATCATGCATTTGTGTGCTATAGGTGAGAGCAAGCGCTATGTGAGTAAATTGGATTTTAATTACTTTTGAATTTTATTATATCAATTTTTCTTCCCCCTTAGAATGACTGTAGCTTGACAAAAATACAGAATTTAAGAGTAAGAGAGAAGGCTGCATTAATGGCACTTTTGAGGAGTGTAAAACTTTTATACTTGAAAGAATATGAATGCACAATTCTGATTTCTTTAATCCATTAACTCATTAATATTCCTTTAAGTCCTGCTTCTGCAAAATACTGAACACATTCTTGGATGAACCTGGCCAAAATCTCTGACACCTTAAGTGGCACCAAAGTAAGTGGGAGATGAATGAAACACTCCCCTGTCCAACACATTGGTGGAAGTTATTTATTCCCATTCTGATCCTGCATGCATGAACTGCCACTGTTTGATGAATCACTGAGGAAAATGAGAGCTGACAAACAGCCACTCTTTCAGCAGCTGTGTACTATGACAGCATCAATAGAAAAACACATCATTGGTTCTAAAATGCCACATTTTCACCATTTACACTGAATAAGACATGAAACTCTTTAAGGGAAGCGGCACTATGTTGTCATTAAGGCCTGTTGACACCATGGAGGGTGTGCTTTGAACTCTAGTCTGTCATCACTCTTAATCTGCAACTAATCACATCCCACTCCAAATAGAGGGAAGGGCCTTCTGTATGTTGACAACATTGCCAGTGATGAAGCATTGCACCCTTTAAAATCTCATTTACAGATTGGTTTCATTACCACCCACAACTGGCTTGGATCCATGAGGGAACACACCTGCTCTCATTAGGGCCACGTGATGTCTGCTGTTAACAGTATTTCTATGCAAATGGGGTGACAGGAAGATGAAAGCTCTGGAAACTGTCTTTATCTTTCTGCTGATAGGCTTTTCTACCCTGTTTGGGAGGTAACACATACCCACTCTGTTGATTACTCTGAGAGGCTACTGATGGACTTCACTGACACTTTCACAGATATGGACTTTTACTGTGCTCTTCCACTTCCCTCTCCCATTACGCAGCATTTCCAATCATCATCTTATGCACACATGTTTATTATTTACTACTGCAGATAATTCCCTTAGGCTAAGCAGTCTTCAAAAAGGACTGGCTGAGAAAGTAAACTCCAAACGAAGAGTATTTAAATGTAGAGGGAACAATAATTTTTCCTACAGAGTTTTGGGGTATTTAGCATTATGGATCCATAACATCAAAATAGGGCTTGTTGTTTTGTACAATTATAGAATGATTTGGGTTGGGAGGGACCTTGAACAATCATCTAGGGCAAGGACATCTTCCACTGCACCCTGTATGTGCATGTGAGCTAAAAAAAAAATCCCTAGTTTTAGAGATGGTTTTATGTATCAATACATAATCCTCTTCAGCAAAATCAAAACTACCATTAATGTTAAGATTTATATTTCTTTTCTTTTTTTTTCTCCTGAACTAAAATGGTTCCCTTTTTGTATTACCTGAATAAATGACAGAATATATTTGTCATTTCATTTAAAGGGGCTTGCTGTGTTTGTTTTCAGTCTATCAGGCATCGAGGCAAACCAACAAATAAAATGTTTTTAACACTAAACAGGAGTATCTATTTAGCTTAAACTACTTTTAAAATGGCTTTAAGTTAAATCAACAAACCTTTCCTATCTATGTAAGGCCCGTATGAGTCCATCTAAACCAAGAGGAAAAAGAGGCAAGAAGAAAGACATAATAAAGAAGAATCACTGTTAAGAAAGTCAACTTCCTTGGCACTTGGAGTTAAATTTTCTACAACTGTTAGTTAATCCTTAAAAAGATGTGTGCTCCTTCTATAGTTGAATTAACAGTTTGTCTATAGGCACATCTGCCATTATTTGAATTTTTTTGTTAAACTGAAATAAAAAGCTGAAATCAGCATCATTATTGGAAGTCCTGCAGATTCCCTGGGAATTTCACTCAGGTTTCCACCCAGTCGGCTGCAGTAAGAACTCATCAGGAAAGCTACTTTGCACATTAAATCACCGTAATCCCTTGGAATAAACTAAGGTAAGGACTGAACCCAGAAACAAAAAAATCAAAAGTCTACCTCCTTCTCTCTTCCACTCCACTCTTTCAGAAGCAAACCTGCAGCCAAAGCATGAAAGGATGGAATTTTTAGAAATTCTCAGGGGGTATGCAAGTGTCTCAACTTTTACCAGCTCAGCCCTTGAGCAGGTAAATACAATAATGCACTTCACTGGATCCTAACACAGCCTGGCTTTCAGTTTGCTGTCTGGAAAAGGATTAAGAGCGAGTCATCACATTATTTATGACACAGAGCTATGGAGAGCCCAGGCTCTGGAAGAGGTGTTGCTAAACATACACGTACATGGCACATGTTTCCAACATCTGCTCTCTTAACAGTACCCTTGGCTTGTCCATCAACTCTTCTAAAACCTTGACACTGAGGTTCACATGACCTTTAAGCCATGAACAACTTTTTCAAAAGTTAAATTTTCACACAGGAAACATTCCTGTTCCTTAATTAGTTCTTAACCAAGATAGGCCACACTGATATTATGGCCAGAATCTCCCTTTCATTGCAGGCAGTGAATTGGAACATTATAAGTGCAGATAGGTTATAGCAATGTCTTCCTACTTAAATCAGTCCTTACGAAAAAGGTCACTTTTAAAGCACATTTCTGTTAAGTCATTCAAACAACAGATGAAAATGTCCTCCTGAATTCCCCAAAAACTGTCTGCTGTATTATTTTCTAATTATTTATTACCTAACTGTGCAATTCTGAGGTAATTTCATTGGTTTGGTTTTTTGAAGCTTTTTTAAGAGAATGTTGAAAACTTACTGTCCCCCTAAAAAGGATAAAAATGAGTCTATAAAACCATCAGAATATAAGATGATACAGTAGACTTGGATAAACTTCAGTATTATTTGTGGGGTTTTTTAAATGATTCTTTGGACACATAAAGAGTAACTACATTTGTGGTTTTTTTCAGAAACATCCATATATAAGTATGTGACTCAAAAGAAAAAAAACAATCGGTTGTCACATAGGGCTCTTTCCTTCATGGGATTGATGCTTGTCACCCAACAGAATGAGAATAAAACCACATAAAATTCCCAGGTACTCAACCCCACAAGTCTCCAGATTCTCCAGTCTCCCTCTGCATCCCTCTCTTGCTACCATTCTTTCCTACAGCAGGAGTGACCAGCTGGCATCCATTCCTTATTGGATGGCACTGGACAGAATCAGTTCACTGTAGGACTGAACACAAAGGCCTGGAAGGAATCGCTGCACAGTCTTCAAGTAGATTTTTGATATGTGAGGATAAACATATTATCCTCATAAACATATTTAAACATACTGAGTAAGAGTTGCTAAGCTACATGCAAAACCTTCCACGGGCAAGGGGATGCTCATCTGCAGAGTGACACCTCTCAGACCTGCTGGACACGTCACTTGACGAGTCAGAGCAATGTCTTTGCTGTGTTTGCCAGCACACCCTGCTGTGCTGTGTGTAAATGCCAAGCCCACAGAACATCACAGACCCAGCACAGATCACCACACAGTCAATGTCCCTGCCCAGATTTACAAAAGCCATCAGATCCCGTCGTTCATTGGCTTCTTTACGCAGCCCAGTTCCTGTAGCCACTCGCTATAATGGAACACAAAGGATTTAGTGCCTACAAAGTATTTTAGAGGCACCCCAGTGTGGTGAGGAACGGGCCACACACAGCCTTTTTCTGCTGACAAACAATTATGACATGGCAGTTTTACAGCTATGTTCTTGTTCCTTCCCCAGTCCCCACACAGGGGATTACAGAGCACCTTTTCTTTTTGTGTTCCCTTTCTTTCCATATGAGGCACACTAAGAAAACAATATTCCTCAGCCCTCTGCAGTTAAACCAGATGTTTTTAAGAGCTCCAATGCCTCAGCATCCAACTTCCATTTTGAAATGAAGATTCTCCCTATTTCTTTCCCCTGAGCTGCTCTAAAAATCCCTCCTGTAGAGTGAGTACTGGGTGTGTACTCCCAGTACAAAAAAATTCTGATTTTTTTTGGCAGCAAATGAAGCAGTTTTAGGCATGGGGTTGTAAAATGTAACTCTCTTTCCAGGAGAAGTAAAACAGACAGTCTCATTCACACTTTTGCCCTTTGCAAGTCACACAATCTTCAATCATTTATACATCTTGAGCTCACTGCTTCTGTGAAATATAAACAGATGGGTTCTAAATGATTTTTCACAGAAATGGAACTTTCATTTTCAGAGATGTCTACCTGAAATATGTCTTTTAGAATGCTGCTCCTGAGAGCTTAAGAGAAAAAGAGCTCCATACATCCCCTACTTCATTTCTGTCAACCACATACTTTTTCTTATTCAAATTTCTCCCTTAAAATCAACTGCTTTCATTAGCTCCACGTTAGGCTCTCTCCAGTGATGTCTGCAACATGCTTTTTAAATTATATAAGCACTATAAAATAATACCATCTATTATATTGTATTATATAGTGTAGAATGCAATATTATGGAAAATACTGCATGAGCTTTTTAATGTTTTGGTAAGCATTACTTATATTTACGATACTACCTAAACAGCACCTGCAATACAACAAATGAGTGTGGAGGTTTTTGATGGGAATAATTACTACAAGATTCAAAAGAAGTGGGGAATACAACAATATTAGGGAACAGAGAGCACATTTTTCATTGGTGCTCTGTGTTTCAGCAGTCCACAGGAGGTTATGACTCTCACAGGTATAGCAGACCTGTAGGTATTACCACAACATAAACAAAGAAGCTTAAGAAAAACATGAAAATGTCGATTTATTGTCGATATATCAACACCAACAACTTCATGGCAGAGCACATCCCTGCAACCACTACCAACAGCAGTCTCAAGAAAAACTGACATCATTAGGGTTTCACTTGACATCAACACATCTTATTTTGGTATCTAAGCAATTATATCTATAAATTTCTGTTAACCAAGACTTGATTCCATCACCAGTGGACAGGCTGAGACTGCAGTGTCGTTAGTTCCTGGAATGCTCCCCCCTTTGCCAATAGGCTGGGGAAGGACAGGGCTCACCAGCACTTCCACAGTACAGTCATTGCAGTGACCACTAAGGAATGATTAATGGCAAAAGCATTGGGAGGCACAAGGAAATTCAAGGAGAGGAATGAAAATGCAAAGATAACTGGGAAGGGGAGAAGAAAGGGCCCCACAGTAATACCTGCTGCCATTCTCTGGCATTTGAAAGGCTTAACAGGAAAGTTGATGAATTCATGACATTTATAGGACTCAACAAAAGGTAAGCTGTGAATAAGCAGCAGGTGGAAAACGGTGATGAACCAGCACTAAACCTTTAATTAGATGTAAAAATAATTTGTAACATATTTCAGAATGCCATTCTTCCCTCCTCACTAAAACACAACTCATGCATAAAATACTTATTATTACTTTATCTCTTTTAATAACCCATTGAATTAATAAGTCACATTTAGCACTACAGCATTGTTTGTGCCTCTGTTCCTCAGGCAAATTAGACACTTTTAAATGCCAAGAAACTGCTCTCTGAGCACCTTTTTGCACATTCCTGCCTAACTACAGGGTTTTAGCAAAACCTATGGTAAACTTATTGCCAAATGCAGGTCTTGCTCACCTCCCTCCTAGCTGAGTTTCTCAGCCCCACATCCTCCCCGCTCTTGGACCCCTACAAGCACTTCTGCGATCTGTTCAGAACCAGCCCGGGAAGCAATCCAGTATAAAAGTCAGGAAAAACTTCTAAATTTGGCTAAACACACACACCCTTGCACTTTGCCCCCCACAGAGGACTTTCTTAACCTATATTAGATCTCCATTCTGGGGGAACTGGGTGTCTACACAAGTTTCTCTAATGTTAGAAGGGGTGACTGTAGGTCTGGGGAGACCTGACAGGGAATGAGAAGGGGGCAGGTTGAGACACCTTTGTCAGCTTTTGCTGGTTTATAGACTTGAGAAAAAAATAAGGTTTAAATTTCTGTACACCAAAATAGTTTGGAAAACATAAAGAGTTACATACCAACATGAGTTACAAAATTAATGCAAATTGCCCCGGTGTGATTCCCTCCAGTGACTAAAAGATTTTAACTTCCACCTTTCTTCCAACATCCACAAATCCTCCCTGTGGGAACCAATCTCACTTGTTATTATAATCTTAATATGTTCAGATTTTTGAGGCAAATTCCAGAAGTGGCTCCATAATAGGAGTACATTTGGTGTGAGGGCACAGAATCATGAAGCAAGACAGATACCAGTCACACAACATTAGTGCTGAAGCAGTAATAAGTCATTAAATTGATACCATCTGCCTTCCCCCCAAACAGTATAGAGCTCATCTTAGACTCTGAATACAGATCCAGTAATAATAAATGCTAAACCATAGCCTTGAGGCAGCTCATCTAAAAACACTTGGGAATAATACACTTAGTGTATCATCCTTCTGGAAAATACTTCAAAGGTCTGGGAGAGTTTTCCATGTGAAGTGGAAAACATCCTCCCTTAATGCACTATAGAGCATGGAAACTCCTAGTATGGCATGGTGAACAAATTACAGCAAGAGAAGGGAGAACAGACTGTGGAATAAAAAAAAAACACATGGCAGAGTTATTCCAAGTGCATGGATGGGTTCAATAAATGTGCCTACAAGTTCCACTAATCACAGAGTTACCTTACTAAGAACTCTGCTGAGACCTGTGGGGTACATGCTCCATGCCCAGCTCCTCCAAGCCTGGTAAACATGGAACTCAGAATCAAGGCATCTGCACTTATTTCTTTATAAAGTGGTAACTGCTGATAAAATTAACAAAAATAAGAGCAAATTACTATAAATAATGATATTCATAGCAAAGCACACTTTCAATCAGCCTGAAAAATCATACCAGCTGGATATGTTCAAGCTGCAGATAGGCCTGACAAAGGATAGTTGCAAAGCAGGAGAGAGGTGTGTGTGTAAGAAAAAGCAGAAAATGCTGCTCAGCACCGAGGAGTGAAGTGTGTGAATGAGCCCTGTGAGCACGGAGGAGAGGAGGGGGGGGAAGTACCCCAGACACTAGAGCAGAGAATCCCCTGCAGCCATGGAGGGGATCATGGCAAAGCTGGTGGCTGTGCCCTGAAGGAACTGCAGGCAAGAGCAGGTTTCTCCTGAAGGACTGCCCATGGGAAGGACCTGTGCTGGGGCAGAGGAACAGCATGAGGAGGAAGGAGCAGCAGAAAAGAGCCCTTAGGGACTGACCATAATTTCCCATCCTCCTCAGTGCAGAGAGGAGAAAAGAGAGGAGTTGGGAATGGAAGGAGGTTGAACCTAGAAGGCAGGTAGGGGGAACTTAATTTAATTTTCCCCAAGTGGAGTCTCGTTTACCCATGGTGGTAACAGGTAATCCATCTCCACATGTTTGTCTCAGCCCATGAGGTTTTCCACCCTGTTTGCCTCCCCCTGTCCTGGAGAAGATTGAGGATGGGCATTGAGAGAGGGACTAGGTGGTCAATTGGTCCTTTTTGCCAAGGTTAAAGCACCACAGTGTTTTTTAAAGATGTCTAAATAACCGATGACAACACATGACAACTGCCATACACATTCTGTGACAATAAAGCACAGATTACAAACTCCTATAGGATGAGCTCATTACGTTACTACCCCTACAATTGTATAATGCAAAGAAAGAAATTCCTGAAACAGAGGGGTTATCATGGGCCACCAGATTGCAATATCGGATCAATAATTTGCAACCTAAAGTAGGAGAGATTTTTCTGAACTTAACAGAATGCCTGCAAAGGGACTACTATCTGTTGGATCAATAATTCACTCTTCAAAATTGTTTAATAAAATTTTTAGTTAATAATTCATATTTTTACATGTTCTTAAAGTCACTTGGATATAATCTGTTCTCCAGAGTAATCTTTCACTTCCCAATTTCCTTCAGGTTATTTCCTTCAAAATATTCAATTGAACTCTTATGGAAAAATAAAAGAGATTTGCTGCAAGCATCTACAGGACTACGATTTAGCTAATATTTAGGAGTGTTTAAATAAGACAGCATATTGCTTTGCTTTCAGAGTGGTAACAGTTCATCATCATAAGGAGAACACAGAGAGGAGTATGGAACACCACACACTGTCATGAAGCCACCTCCTTGTATACCACTCAATAACTCCATGATAAGTCATTAAAAACAAAAGGCAAACCCACACATTGCTATCAGTTGTGTTTTCATTAAAACAAACAGAATTAGGAATTAATCTGTTTAGATTACTGGAATGCTTATATTAAGGGCAGCAAAAGTTGTTCTGAATAAATACAAGAAATGTATTTAAGACTACAAAAGTATGGACACCACAACACAAACTTCTGCAAATTTGACTTCTCCCAGGAGCATATTAACAAGAATAGCACACTATCATGTCCATCTTCCCTCACAGATGGACAGGTCAGTCAAATATTTGTGTAACAGTGGTACCTCTGTATCATCGGATTGATCTTCCATTAACTCTTTTCCAGCATCTGCCAATGCTGTCAACAGTTTAGACTTACCAGAGGTGTTCATTTTTCTAAAAATTTCATTTTTTGGTAAAATTTTATTTCTTGAACTTTCTAACCACCTAAACAATTGAAGTTTAACACCATAAACCAGAATCACCTCAAGGACTTACACTGACAAATAAGCACTCAGTGTCTTATTTCTGTCTGAAGGGAGTATTAATAAATGCACTCAGAACTCAACCACAAAAAGCAGAAGTTTTCACACGGCACAAAGACTCTCAGCACTAAACACAAGCACCATTCTCCCTCATTAGTGCCAACATTTCACCATTCAGAACATTCTAATAATTACAAATTCTTATCTGTATCTTTAATAATTCAACAATCAACATCAAAGATTAGTGGCATCTGCTTAAATATTTTGCTGGAGGGTCACCCCTCGGTTAAGAGGATAACAGTGAAATAACACCAAGGGTCTGAAGAAACTCCCAAATTGTGAAGATGAGATATAATTCAAGATGGGCAATGAGGCTTAAGGCATGAACAAGTTTACAGTATGAACAAGCCAGAAAATGTTTTAAATTACATGAAGAGCTGAATGTCAGAACCCAAAAGGCATAACAGATATGATTTTTTAAAACCATCAGCTCTACCTTTCATGCTGCACCACACACTAATATTGCCTCTATTCCTGTTTTGTAAGCAGCTGGATGAGGATTAAGTTCCTGTAATTCAGTTCCCTATTAATAAAATTGAGCACAACTGGAAAGCATAACTGCAAGGCACCCTCAAAAGACTGAAAAATTAACAAATGTTATAAAATAAGCTTATGTAAATGTTCCACTTAGGAGGAGACGTAAAAAGGAAATAATGAGAGTGAATACAGTGTATTTACTCCCATGATTGTAATAATGTTACTACTCTGTGAATGAACAATGGTTGACAAAATTATAGCTTTATAAATAATGTCACATGTAACTTCAGAACTCATTTTTTGCCTTCTATTTTATTTTCATTCATTATAAGGAGGTGTAAGGATAGTGTTTGAAGGTTCACTACACTTTGTAACTGAAATCTATAATTTTGACCTCCCCCAAACCCAAGAAACATAAACCCAAGGTTTATCTTTGTCAATTTTCCTCACCATATGAGACTAGTGAAATAATGATATACAGAAAAAAAATGTAATTAAAATTTTAAACCCTTTGTAATGAAGAATGAATACCTGACAACTCATGCAATGATGGTAAAGCCTTCTGTGCCTCTGTACTACAGCTAAAATATTTCCCAAAAAAAACAAACACCCTCAAATGAACTTTGCAACTATGCCATTCATGAGTTTATATTATTGCATTAAGCAACTACACAGAATTTTGTTTGCAGTCTGTCCCAAATACCTTCATGAGTAATGCTTTTGGCCAAGATCAATGGAAATGCCACTCTAGATTTTGCCCAAAATGACATCCAGACTTCAACAGTCTCTCCCTGTGACATGACAGTCATTTCAGTCACCACAACTGGCATCAGAGGGGCTGTACCCCACGAACAGAGGAGACAAATGGATGGGTCTCTTTCAACCATGAGATTTAGTCCAGCTGGGGGGGAAGGGGGAGAAGAGCTTAAACAGTGATCTTTTGATCTGTTGTTTAGTTTAGATAAGAGCAAGATTATTCACAAGAATAAGGTTGAGGAGTGTGAAGTTTATTTTAAGCCCAAAGATCTGTCCCAAGACCAGTTTGTTGCTGTCAGTCAAGAGGAACTGATGTCCCTTGGCTTGCGTGTCACACAAAGGTGACGGTGATCAGACTACATAGACACAAACTTCTTGGTTCATCTGAGCACGAAGCTTTCAAGTCTGAGTGCATACAAACAATTGCTTAAACATTTGATGAATAAATATCACTTTCCCCCTCCATAAGATCTTGCACAAAGTTTAATTGTACTATTTTTCCTACATTATCTTAATATGTAGTTTACATTTGAAGCCATGTGTAAATGGATCTCCACAACACCCCAAATGAGATCCCTAAAGATAAGTCATAAGGTACAAGTACAAAAAAAAAATAGATTAAATGCCTATCTGGTTTCGGCTGGATTTGACTCCAACAACTAATTACTAACTGACAAGACAAAACATCCTAATTTGGCCTGATAGAGCACTGACACTGTTTTCATACTCATTTCTTGAGAAGTTGGCTCATCTTTACATAATATATCTTCTCCTAGCCACGAGTTCTTGGAGCACTGCAGGTTCTTTTCATCATCTTATTACAAATTTATTAGACTTACCTATGTCTTGTCCCACAAGAACAAGTGGAAAAGGTTCAGCAACCAAAACAATCACCTGTTGTTAACCAGCAATTTCACTACACTCCAAAAAAGGTCCTCAAGCTTCATGAAGCCACCAGAGTCATGGCAAGCATTATTCTGAAAGCAGAATTCCCCAAGTACCAGTAGATGAAACAACTGAAACAGCACTGTTGTCTTTTAAGGACTTAGAGGTCTTAGTTGTAATTTTAATCTCAATAAAGGCTTACTTAAAATGATCATTTGGATTTTAAATATACAAAATAACAATAAAAAATTTTTTTTAGTGTTTGAAATAACCCTACACTGGAGAAAGAGAGAGAGAAATAACCTGGATACACCTTGCCTAGACATAATTTGGAAAGCCAACCAAACAGGCACCTCCTCCGTGGTCAACATCCCTTCTCCTGAAATATGGATCTCTTCCCTACCGAGACAGGCAGACAACATCCTGGCAGGTAACATGCTGAGCACACTAAGCAAGAGTGACTTCACTTAATGAAGCAATCAAACACTTCAATAAAGATATTTTTATCCATACAGGCTTTATCCTGGTGTAATTTAATCCATGTGTTTTATTTTATACTCTTTCTCCTCTATTTAGTTTACAGAACGAGACAGGAACATGAAGCTGGGAGATTCTTCAGATGTTTTTCCTGGATTCCAGGCCTGTCAATCACGGATGAACTTAAGGGTCTTTTTCCAGCCCAAGCAGTGCTGTGACCTCCCAGCACACACCAAACCCCTGAGGCTGCAGGCACGAGCCTATAGAAATTACCTTGGCCTCTTTCCCCAGCAAGGCTGCACACTGTCCATAAAGATGCACATTAACTGTATGCACACTGTCACCCAAAAAAGCAGTTAATATTTAGTGTCCATGTGGCGCTGGGAAAAGTTCATGGCTTCATCTTACAGGTCAGTCACTGAAGCACAAAAAGGCTCCAGAAGCCTCACTCAAGGTCAGGGGGAGAGCTGACAGAGCAGGGAACTGGAATTATGGCCATTTCAGACCAGGATCTGGACACACTGACAGAATAGACCTTCATGAAGAAAACATGAAAATTTTCAGACTTGGTTTACACCCCTGATCTCCTCAGTGTATACGTCCACACTGGGTATCAGAAGAAAGAAAAAACCCTAACCATGCTTGTTTGCATGTTTCTAATTAAAACAAATGAAGCAAACGTTCCTCTTTTGACTTAGTCTCTCCAGCAAATAGCTTCTAACAGCTCAGAACAACTTTTTAATATTATAAACATTATTTTCAAAGGAAACACGAAGAGGCATTTAAAAAAAAAAATAAAAAATCAACAGAGCAAATGTACCCAGACACATTGCTGTAATCAGGTTGTTGTGCTATTAGCTACCCTTGTTAAAATGTTAATGAGTAGCTTGCCATAGGCTTGCTGAATTGCAGTTTATTTCTGAACAGGTCAGCACTTTACAATCCCTACCCCTCTGACCCTGTTTCAGAGTACTTTGTTCACCAGTTAAAAGTCTCTTAATGAATCCTGCTCCTTTCAAGTGCAATGGTATCATGGACAGTGCTGCACAAGGACACGTTTAAAAATGTCACCACCGGAAACAAAACAAACTTTTTTTTTTTTTTTAGACTGGGTATTAAAATTAAGATGTAAAGGATCAATTTATGCACACTCTCACTCAGAAAGATACCAAAAGTTGCCATCCCAAATGCCCAATTAGTTTTGAGATTTCAACCATTAACCTTTTGGTTGAATTCCCTCTCTAACAGAGGTTGGAAGTGTGTCTTATTTTGCAACCAAGTGTTATTAGAAAGGTATTCCTGTGCTCCTGTTCTGCTCTCCCTATAGCATTTAAGAACAGCAAGTTCCAGATGTGGCCTTGAACATTATTGAGGTACCCGGTGAGAGGTGCATCTGAATAATAAAATTAGGATAATACAATTTGATTATAGTGGGAGAAAATAAGAATAATACTGAAATACAATTACCTGGGCAGCTCTAACTGGGAGCTACTGCGACTTGGTAGCATATGCTCATAAATCACAACTTTAAAAAAAATATATGCAAATGGTAAACTGACCAATATTTCTTAAAGTCTTTTCTTTTAAGGTAATTTCTTTCCTTCTTTCCTATTCCTGATGTTATTTACTTCTGTTGCAGTGTTTCAAAAGGGACTGCATCTCTGGATGGTCCTTGAATAAATTCTGTTCACAATAAATTTGTGCATCTGCTCAGTCTGAGAAGACACTGAAGGAACCAAAACATCTTTCAAAAGATAAAGACTTCTAAAATACAGTGTCTATGCATTAAAAACACTCACCTCAGACTGTTTTTCATTGTCAATAACGCACAGAAAAAGGAAAAAAACCACTAGTTTTCATTAATCCCATTCAGACAAGACTACCGTTGTTTTTCAGTTCTTCAGTAAAAAGAAAACTCCAAAATATTAATTACAAGTTACTTCCCATCACTCACAAGATCTTTTAAGCTACCTCTTTCATACACACAAATGTCTATATGCATATATGTACAGATTTACTTACAGAAAAAGGATCTTAACTTTTTTTCCCCCCTTCTTATCCACATTCCAATCTCCTAAATTTTCTTTTGTTCTCAATGCAAACGGTCATTGGTTCATCTTCTTTCACCCAGGACAGTTATGTCACATCACTCGACTAATATGCATGCATTTGCCACTAAAAGACATTTTAACTGAGAGCTGTCACATCCGTCATCTCCACTCGGGCTGGTTAAAATTTTTATCTGCCTTCTTGAATTAATTTCAGCTTGCCTGAGCCCAGCAGGGGACTTTAGAGTGGTTTAGTTAAATTCTTCATTTTGAAAAAAAAAGCATTTAGAGTCCTTCTATTTAGATTTTTCTCTTGCATCTAATTTTTGTTTCACATTACTGAAACAATGAGGTAATTATACATCCAGTGATGGGGGGATAAAAAAAAAAAAAAAAAGACAGATGAGAGAGAGAAAAGAAATTATCCAATTTTGACATTTTCCTGAAAAAGCATTTTCCCCTTGCTTTTCTGCTCTTTATGTGGTTCCCTGTTATTTCACAAATTATCTATAACCATAGTTAGACATGATTAAGCTAAAAAGAAAATATGCAGAATGTAAAGAAAAAAAATGAGGAAAGAGAACACTAATTGACAGTCAAAACAAGAGAATGGAAGAGATAAACTAGAAATGATAGATTCTGTCACCAAAATATTTAATACAGATCATGTCTGGGACAAAGCTGAATGTCACCAAGCCAGAAGTCCATTCTCAAAGCACTCCTTCAACTGCATGGTTTTTAGGCAGCAAGGACACAGATTAATAGGTAAGGAAGTTCAAGCTGAGAACTGAATGGAAGGGATGTTAGAGACTGAGTAATGGTAGTAAAGGATCTAAATTTACTGAAAGATATAGAAAACAACAGTGACCTGTGGGAATATATACCCCATGACTAGTGCTGGACTCTTGATAAATAGGTTATTTATGGTGGAGATCATCAGTGCATTTCTGTGTGTTCTGCCCATTTTAATAAACACCAAAAAGCTCACAGGAAAAGTAATCCACCACAACACAACAGCTCACCTATAACAAACACTACTGTCTACACACGAATGTTCACAGGATCTGTAAAATTCACAGGGTTTCCAAACACTTCGTTTGCACTCGTGGTTACTTTATGATCTTATGTTCTTGAGATAACAAGCCCACAGACACACTGTAGCTGAACAGGTGAAACCCATCTAAAAAAATACAGATGTGACTGCTTAAAGAAGTTTTGCAAATCAAATGGACACACAAAGTTTCAGTGTGAGAGAGAAAAAATGAGTTTACTATCATCATTTCCATATCTTGAAGGAAAACCCCCAAACATACACAAAAAACCCCCCACTTTAGTCAGGCCCTGTAGAAGAGTCCAAAGGGAGCGACTTCAGTGATTAACTCGAAATTTGAATCTGTAACTGCCAGATAATTCGAAATTTCCTTTGAAATTCTCTGCCTAAAGCAGTGAAACAGATAGTACAGGGACACAGTGACTACTCTCCAACTCTGAAGCTTATTGAACTTAAACTCTGCTTAGACTAGTGGATATTTTTACAGTTGAACTATCTGCAACACGTCCCACAGTCCGCAGCACTGGCAAGGATGCCACAAAGACGTGGCCCTGTGAGATGTGCTGCCTAAAGGCACAAAAGCTGCAAAGATGGCAGGTTTAAATAGGCCATGAACTCCCAAAAGAGTGACTGGTTTTGTATGCAGTGATTCCACTGGGGTCACGAGGTGGGTAAGTTCCCATTATTCCCACTGAATTCCAAAGGAGTTCTATAGCCACGCCTTTGAGTTGAGTTATTGTGTGGCTGTTCCTTAGGTATACAAGTCAATCTGATCAAAACAGCTGGTAAAGAAAAAAAATATACTGAGAGGCAGCTGTGTTACAGTAAATGGGTTAGCTTGAGGAACCAAAAAAATATTTCTGGCAAATACTGATTAAAAAAAAAAAAATCTAAATGTGTTTGTGCTCAAGGAAGACAGACAAATTAAGTAAAAAAAAAAATCTAAATACTTTTAAGCTTAGTGTCCTTAAAATTTACCAGCATAACCATCTGGCAACTTTACAGCTATTAAAGGGCAGTAAAATGCACTGTTGACAAGAAATTAGTCATGCAAGGGCCTGCAGATGTACAACCTTCTGCCCAGTCACTAAAAACCCTGTCTGCAAAGTCCAAAAGTGTTCATTTGGTCACACTGTGTGGGGCACAGACAGATAACAGCTCCAAGACTTTGTTGTGCAACACAAGAGGTGGAGTCTTCCCAGAATTCATTACACAGATTCAATTGCAAATGCTATTCTACTTACTACAGGACTGACCACATTTTTTTTCTGCCATAGCTGAATGTGCAAAACAGACCCCAGGTATGTGTCCTGTTCTTTCTTTTTATTTCCCCTTTTGTCAGGTAACATCTGTATGAGACAATGGGCTGGCGGTGAAACACTGGAAAAAGCTTATCAGAAGCACTGTCTTATTCTCAATAGAAAAAAAAGTGCAGGAACCTCCCCGATGCATTAGTGAATTATATAAAATAAATCCAGTGTAATATGCTAAAATACTTACTGTGGTTACACTTTATAGCATGAAAAATTTACCTCATGAAAAGGTTTGACAGCAATACTTGAAATAACAATATGAATTTAATAACAGGAGTTCATTTTGGAAATCACATTTAAGACCCTTCTCCATATAAAGGAGGCCAACATTCCTATTTCACAGGAACATAAAACCTTCCACCATCTTAAATTTGTGTTGGTTCTCATCAATATACAAAGATAGTACTAAAAAAAAAAAAAAAAAGGAGAGGGAGAAAGGAGTGATCAGTATAATGCTTGCAATTTAGCACTTATTTGGCAAAAATTCCATTGACGAGGCAAGTAAGATTTATAGCAGCTTCAAGTTCACAAAATTTGGCAACTCACAATTCCGTTTGTTCTCCTGCAGTTCTGAGCACGATTATCCTTGGATCCCAAAACCCTATTTAGATGTTTATCTCCCTTTATCTCTATCTGAGGAACTACAGGTAAAAGACTCAAGCTTTAGGAATTTAAGTCCAGTTGGCATTAAGAAAGCCTATATGTGAACAGAAAATGCATCATGTGAGAACCAAAATTTTTCAGGCATTTTCTGAATTATGGCAAAGATTACTTGACATATCCACACAGTACAAGGTTAGACATTAGTTAATAAAGCTAATATCTAGTTATTTAAGAGTCTGATTCCACAGCACTTAGTTATTTAACTCTAGAACAGGGGTTATGTTCCTGTTCCTTGCACAGAATCACCCCCACCTCAATAAAGCTACACCATGAGTAAGAGCAGCCAAACTAGACATTATCTACATACGGTGCTTTGAGACAAAACATGATTTTTAAAGCACAGCCCAAAGCAAGAAGGAAAGAAATGCATGGAAGAATCAGAAAAGCTGGACCTGAGAGAAGGTATTTAATCCCTGAGTGTAAGGGATCACAGTCCAGAGACAATTCTCTGGGTGGGTACAAACGAGAAAGCAAAAGCACGGCCCTGCACCTACTTTTAGTGAGATGACCTGGAATAAGCTTTTCCTGTACTTTACTCAAAACACTGAAAAGACAAGAAATGCACAGTAGGATGTGGAATCTATTTTCTTATGCCTCTGCTCCCACACATCCATACTGAAGATTTAGTATGAGAAATACCTAACAACAACAAAAAAAAATTAAAAAGCATTTGGTGAACAAGGTTAAATGTGACTCCTACGCATAGCAGGGGAGAATCAGAGGACTTTCTTCTGTAACAATTGTAAACATATGCCAGCAAGACCCAAAAGACTGGATAGATTAGATTTGTTAGCAGATAACAGGCTGGATTCTGTCATCCTTACTCATGCTCAACAGCACTTTTATCAGCTTTTATTATAAGTAAGGTTCTGTTGAAGGGAAGTCCGGATTCCCCCATCGCCCACAAAGTATGCAATCTTTATGCACCGGAGATCAAAGCCGAGAATAAAAACAAGTGGAAAAATCAGATGCCTTTCATGTGCCACGATCAGCTGTCCACATCTGTTCAAACTCCCAGTCTTGTAACACACTGGTGGGCTCTGCCAGCGCTTCCTTTGCCTCCACAGCATCATTGTTCCTCGGCTCCTCCAGGCAGCCGAATGAAAAGCGCCCGGCGGGGACTTCCCTCCCTCGCTCCCTCCCCCCCTTTGCCTTCCTTCTCCATCAGCTCTTTGGATTCCAACGTGCCCAGCTCATGCATAAGCAAACAGGTGCAAGGGCCGGGTGTGCCAAACCCCCAGCAAGCACGAGGTACACGTGTATCTTGCTGATTGCGGCGTGCTGCTGATAGAAGGCGACAAGGCCAGACAATAGGTGGGGTCAGTAGGTGGCTCTTTGATTTCCCCGGCTCTCCGCAGAACGGCAGCACGGGGGTTTGCCTGAGGGGGACGAGAACGCTGCCTCTCCATGAGAAACACGAAAGCACTGGGGCTACAAAACCAACAAGCACCCAGCACGGGGACTTCCTTTCTTATCAGGAAAAATTCCTAATGCAAATCAAGATATATTCACCCACAAGCCCTGCCTGCTGTTACTCCTTTTAGTGTTTGTTTGTTTGTTTGTTTTCCTTTTTTAAGTCCTACTAGACTTGGAGTTAAGACATTTCAAAATACTTCAACAAACAGTCAAGTCCGCTGTCTCACAAGTATTGATTATGTCTCAGTGCTGCTGGTCAGTGAGTCAACATTATCTCCACCTCAAAGCACATGCCCACTTTCAGAGTTTTCTGTATAGCAAGATGACAAGTTCATTAAAATTTGAAACCAAAAGAGCCGAGCAAACGAGACAATTGTTTCAACATAACAAGGAAAACCAGCTGAAATGCCTGAATTGAAGCCACTACAGAAACTGCCCCAAGCTCACCAGCTGAAGTGCCACAGCACCCATTTCCAACAGTGAAAGCACTAAGTACTGCCTTTTTTTTTTTTTGCACATCTACCTGTTTTTCATATAATCTATTTTATAGCCACATGTTCAGAAAGAAACAGCCACTTTGAACTCATTGCTCTAAATTATTACTAAATAGTTACCGACGTTTACATAGTGTCATACCACGTATTCCAGTTATATTTTAAAATACTGCTTAAAAAAGAGCAGTAGAGATGCAGAGTTGAACTACCTGGGTAGATCACTCAATTAGTTCAAACTGTCCATTCTCAGAAACTGTAAAAACCAGGATCATTTAATTGATAATATTCTCAATTTTAAAATACCTCACGCGACACAAATCCCAAATGTTGGGTATATACGATGAGGCAAAAGCACCCAGATCACTCCACGTTTAGAAATGGGACAGTAAATTTAGCAGTAGCAAAGAAGTTGTGAAAATTATATAGATAAGATCTTAGTATTTAAGTGCTGAATCTGATTTGACTTTGAGCAATCTTATTTGACCATTCTGCTTTTCGAAGGCATAATACACATGCTGGACAATGAACAGTTCTCACCTCACCTGTAACACAAGCCCTAAGTTACCTGCAATGTGGGCTGAAATGGCAGGGAAACACTATTAAAACACACACCCAGAGGGTTGCTACTGATTCTAGGACCGTTTTTAGCCCTGTATCTCTCACACATCTCTCTCAGTTGAGTTTTTAAGTGTGGGCAATCAAATTCAGACCAATTAATGGACAACTGTGCTGGCAAGGTACACAAACAATGGGAACTCCTCCTCTTCTCAACCTTTCTCTAAAACACTTCTCCTAGATCAACCAAAATGTGGCCTTTCAGTTGAAAAACTCCTCTGGTAAATTCCAATTGTCAAATTGTTAAAACAAAGAATATTTAATTCTCTACCTGCTTTTAAATATCTTCGTTGGGCAGACCATTAAGATTTAAACGACAACTATGCCCTGTAAGCTCTGAGAGTTTCTTACCATGATGTGTTTCCTAAATGTTTCAAGACAGATTAAGGTAAAACAAAACAATCAGGAGGTAACGACAGCTCATTTTATCAGCATGCTCCAATAAACCAAGGCATTAATAAATAATTACATCCCTCTCTCACGAATACCAGTAGTACCAGGGGATTTGATTTAAATATGTTTGTCATAAGATTAAGCAAAATACAAAATCAGTTTTTATTTCCCATATGGCTAAATTTATAAACTTAAATAAAAATACAAATCCCCCTTTACAACTCCAGTAACCTCTGTGATACTCAGAGTTACCCAGAACTCTATTCATATTCATAACATCTTTCTCCCTTCACCTCCATTTTACTTCAAAAGCTAAAGCTATTGACCATTTGAATTATCCACTGAGCACTTTAAAGGTTGAATAGCAAAAAGCTTACAAAGCTTCAAAAAGTGGTTATTCATAGTTAGCTTTACTGCAGTGACAAATATTTCCCCCTTCAGTTTGGTGATCTCAGATTTTATACAGGAGAACATTTCACCTAAGGTAAAAAAACTACTTCAAGCTCGATATTTTTGTGTCAATGCAAAAACTGTACTAAGAGCAACAGTAGAAACAGCCCTTCAGCTTTGTATGTAAAAAACCTGAATCAAACTGCTGGTTGCTTTTTTATTGTCAGGTGCTATCCACAAATGATGTAGAAATAATAATGCAGATATAAAAAGACATCCAAGATACACCCGAAGTTTAATCCAGAAATAAAAGGTGTATTTCAGTACAGGAAGCATGTGGTGACTCCTCTGAATAATTGGCAAGTAAATCAAATTATAAAACTTGTATTGAAGTGAACTTTCAATATGAATTTACAACTTTTTTTTTTTTTTAAGTGTTCATTTCCAGTGCATTCCTACATTATCTTGGGCCTCTAAGCAAATATTTAGAACAAGTCCTGTGACTCAACTTCATAATTGTCTTATTCTCAGAGAAAAAAATAAAAAAAGAGGCGTGCAGAGTCAAGTTGATTAATTTTAGTTTCAATTTGCAAGCTATTTAATCATACAGTAGATGAAGCTGATCACTTTTGTAGAAGTAGTTTAATTAGAGCAGAAAGCCATCAGAAGCAGCAAGCAGAAGAAGGCTATTACCAAGTAGTTTAATGAGAACAACAAATATCTGACTCCCCTAACACAGGGAGGGACAGTATCACTCGGCTCTGTAATGCTCAGCAGGCTCTCCTCGGTGTCTTCTGCAACTTCACCAGCTCTATTATTTCCCAGCATGCATAATCAGTAAACACTGAATTTGGAAAACAAGGAAAATATGGCACCATTGGTGCTACTCATGGGATTATACCCAAGGATGCAGCAGAAATGAGCAATCACTCAGCAAGTCTGCTTGGCCTGCCTCTAATTTATCATGGCTTACATCTCATGCCTGCCAGCAGAGCTGAATTCATATGTTATTGTCCCAAACCTGTCACTTTCTGGACTGCTTTTTAATCTTCCTCCTAGAATTACATTCAGAAAGGTCACTGCTATCCAATTAGAACCTTATCAAAGATGCACATGCAGGCTGGATTCACGCTTATCGAGAACGGGTCATAAATCCAGAAATTGCACATCACACAGTACCATTACCATAATGAATAACTCACACGGAAAAAAAAAGTGTCAAAAATTACCTGTGTATTGCCAGGCAAGTGTCTGACTGTATTTCTCCCTAGTCCACAGCAGGTGAATGAGTGTAAGGGTTATTTATAATTACAGGAATGATGGAAATCAGAGACCATCCAATCCAGTAACATCTTGATTTTCAAATGAAACATGACATTGTATACATTTCTACAAACAGAGACTTGCCTGTTCTTTCTCCTCAAGTCTCCAAATGTGTTTCAAGATGATTTGTGAGGACTGATATAATTAATATACCAACATCTATTGCCTATTCTTCTATCTCAGTGCCTTTGAAACTTATTAGGAATCACACATGTAGTCTTTTATCAATTAATTTAATCAAGCTCGGAAACAGAAAGAGGGATTTGCTTTCAGTCTTCTGATTCAGGTACATCAATCCATTAATAATATAACCCATACAGACATCCATGTATTTCTAATATTGACCTTGATAAAAGAAGTTTTTTCCATATGTCACCAATAACTTGAGAAATATTGCAGTGCACAAACCAGTTGAACAGGTAATGATTTAGGAAATACAGCCTAGGACCATTAAGACTGAAAGGCATTAAACACAGACCAGATTTTTACATTGCTTGTGCTTCCAAAATTTCATTCAGTTCCCTATTTTGACAAAGTGCATTTTCAGCATTGCCCATTCCAGCAGCAGAAAGCAGCACATCTTTGTTACTGAAGTCTCCACTTATTAAATAATCACCTGGAAACACCCAGCAGTTTAAGTCCCTCAACAGTTGTTTACAGGGATTATTACAGTGATTTACAAACAGGATCAAAGCCATGCTCTCCAGAGGATAAGCAGATGAGAGAAGTGAGTAGGTTTAAGAACTCCTGTAGGAACCATTCCCTCTCTCCCCTCACGCTGCCAACTTTGTTGGTCAATATCTGGGACGGGTCCAAGCATGGCAAGAGGAACATGGAGCGAAGCTGAAGTCTCCTCAAAGCAATGCAAAGCCTTACTGTTTCACCCCTGTTCCAGAATATCTGCAACAGAGCTTCAACATCAAACCAGGAGTGAAAACATATTTTTTTTTCCATCACCCTTCAGTTCATTCCTTGTCTCCTTGATTTGACTGAGATGTGGGTTTTTTTCCTTAAATTACTGTACAGCTCTTCAGGATTGCAGATGCTCCAGTGAACGTATCAATGACAGTAAAGTGTGCATTACCTACTGACTCTGGAGACAAGCCTCCAGAGCAAGGTTGGAGATAAACCCACAGACCTAGTCTAAACAAACTGCTTTTCCAATATGACAACATCCCCTGTATTCCAGAATCAATATCAGCCATAATCAACTTCCCACACCTACTCTGATTATTTATTAACTAGGAATGCACAGTGCCTACAGGTACTGAGCAAGCCCATGCAGAAAACAACAGGGATATTTCTGCACTATGGTGCATCACATAACAGAGATGTGAATATATTGCTGCATGTGGATTTATTGCTGGCCAAAGCTGGATCTCAGGAGCTCATAAAGAAAAGCAGACACGGTATTTAACAGCAAACCAGCATGCTTTGGCATGAAAACCCTTCCCTCTAAGCTTTTCTCATCATAAATGCTGCGAGTTTTCAGGTCTGATATTGTAACATTTATGCAGCAACAACACAACGGCACTCACTCTTCACTTAGAATGAAAACTAAGGTGCAAGCTATTCTTAATGATTTTTTCTACGTCTTCCATATTTTTCTGTGATTTTTTCTTTTCCTTAGAACAAGCTTCTGAATTAGGTATGCACTGTATTTAGCAGCATTCAAGTCAAGACCTGTACAAGGACTCATTTTATCTGAGGTATTTGCACTCTCAGAGAAAGCAGAATGCACTGAAAGTACATGTTTAATAACCTGGATATTACTGTTCATTCCTAGAACTTAAACTGAGAAATATTTCACATCATAACATATATATGTTGCAGACCAAGGCCACATATTTGAATCACTCCTCCCTTCCCAGTTGTTTTCTGTTTGGTTTGGATTTCCATCTGGCCATGAGGAAGAGAAGATATACCCCACAATCTTTTATTACTATTATTAAATGTTGATGAGGAAAACACCTGTAGCTTTATCCACTCACATAAGAGGCTGTCAGAGTCTGCCTTGATTGGAAAGTAGTTGAACTTTGTTCATAATTATAAAAACAGGTAAAAAAATTATTTGGAAAAGGCTGCTGGTATCAAACTTTATCGTAAAGTGAGAAAACTGCAAAGATTTTTAAACTCACCAGAGCAAGAGGAATGCTTAAGAGTGCTTTGCCCTATGGTTGCACATGGACACTATTCAGCTGCAGATTTTTATATTTGCATTATATTAGTGACTTGCTGTGCAGCAATAATTTAAACTGAAATAGAGTAAAACCTGTTTTAAAAAAAAAAGGAAAAAAAAAATCATAAAACTCACACTAACCACAGCACCCAAGTGTTATGAACAGACAATTGAACACAGAAAAACCTGAGTGCCTCACATGGAAGTCTGATTGACAGTCACCTGTAGGAGTGCCAGGACAAGAGTTCAAATGTAAGTTCTCTGGGACAGAGATGGCCTTTTGGTTGCGCCTTTACACTGATTTCAACATTGGGAAGCCATTTCTCTAGGCCTCGGTGTGCTATAAATTATAGTTAATACTAATAAAATCCAACTTTCAGCAGAAAGTAACAGATCTGCTTGTTGGTAATCGTGACAGAAAGGTCATGAATTACAGGGCACGGAACAAGAATTACCCGATCCTACCCAGAGATGTCTCCTCTGGGTCAAGGTTAGGCTGTACTGGAAGCACCACAGCATTTATTTTTGTCTGTCAACAACGTCCTGCTCCTGTGATAAATTAAGGACTCAAGGCTCTGGGTCACTTTTGAACCCTTCATCAGTTATAAATTCTCCTTAATAATAAGCAGAACTCTGTTAGCAAACATAATGATTTACAGTAATAAGGATGCGTGTACCATTTTTCCAGAATATACTGTCAGTTTATTTTATAATAGCTAGTATTTACAGAGCACTTTACCAACATAACTTAATTAATTATACCCTCAACTGTTTCTATTCAGAATTCTAATGATGTAGTAAGTATGATGAGCAATCATCAAATGCCCACTGAGACTTCTATGCTTGACTTACAGTATCAGATGAGCTCATAGAAAGCAGCCAGCAAACACAGCCAGGTCCAAAAGGATCTTTGTTTATTTCCACCACCTAATTATGTTCCTCAGCCATTCCTTGAACTCCTTTGTGATTCTGTTAAGTCCATGACTAATTTTAATGGCAGCAATTTTTATATTAGACTGAAGAGTGCATTACCACTCTGAACTCATTTTTCAAGAGTTTGTAACTCAACCACGGTGCTTTGCTTAGGACCACCAAGTGGTAAAGAAATGCTCAACCTTGATTCAAATCAGACTCAAGATTTAAAAAAAAAAAAAAATAAAAACAACCACCCAAAACCAGACAACAAAACCCCCCAATAAATCAGAGGAAAATGGCCAAAAAAATCAAGGATATTCTAGAGTTAATGCTTTTGTAATCTATACTGATTATAATTTTTAGCACTCATATGCTGGAAATTGTTTCCTGACATAGATACAACTTTTTACAACAGAAGTTTTGCAGGGGTACAAAAAAGGAGGCATTCATTATTCTTTAGCTTATCCCAAAGCTCCAGGGGATTAGAGCATTCTCTCTCTAAAAGCAAAATCAGTTCCTTCTAGCTCTGTCTCCTGTGATGCTTACACACACAGTTGTTTTCCTACTAGAAATTCCAGGGAGAGAGAAGAAGGAATATTAACTGTGGATACTCGTTCTAGCTTGCTACTGATTTTCTGGGTAAAGTGGGAAAAATTGCCAGTGAACTATTAGACTCTACAAGACCTGCAATATAAAACCAGCCTTTAAGTGTTAAGAGAGCAACTGAAAACAGTTTTACCAAATGCACTGTAATTTTTCACTCTGAGAGGAGGCTTATCTTTTAGCTAATATTTTCAGGAAAAAAATCGTTTATTTAAGCAAGGTGTTGGTAATAAAATCATTTCTATATTATCAAGTGCTCTTAACCATTCATCATTACAGGAATTCTAGCAAGTAAAATATATTTAAATTCTCTGTCAGAAAACTTTAAGGTTTAAAAGAGGCTAAGAAGAGAAGGAACAAGAAGATTGTAATATATAAAAAGTAGGTGACAGCTGAGGCCATGCAGATTTCCTGGATGGAAAACATTTTGGCCCAGGGTCATTCTGTGTTCTCTTAAGTACTGTTCAGAGAGAGAGATTTAACCAAGGGCAGAACAAGAGCCCCCTCTATGTTTCTCTAACCTTGGGTTCCCCAGGGTCCAAACTACATTCCAATGTCTCCAAATTGCAGGAGCCAAAACAATGTCCAGAGGACCTGAACGAGAACATTTTATAAGCCTTAAAGAGAAAGAAACTGTTTTGTTTAAATAAATCACCTTAGGGTCAAAATAGTGATTTAAATATTGAGTCTTGTTTTCCAGCAGCCATTGCTATTAAAATGACAATATATAAATAGAAACTGATAAAGAAAGATGAGGAAGATGTGGCAACATTTTACTGTCATAGCTGATTATTCCACTTTCTAGTCCACAATAGCCAGGTTTTATGTGCATTTAACGCAGCTTCATCACATAAACAGCACTGGTACAGTTCTGCCTCGCGTCTCTCACAGCATAAGCTCAAAAGTCACACCAAGAGGGAACACCCTTCAAGTCAAAGCTGCATGCACAGCTAAGCATTGCTTGTACAAAAAAAGAAACCAAATATTCCAGTAATCCAGAATAAAAATTCTGAACCTGCTGCTCAGAAGGAGGCTGATGACTATATCACATCTCACTCTATTATGATCAGCACACTCTCACAGAAAAGGTGTTAGATACGCAGCGGAGCATCTGACCACGTCATATTTGCATTAGAAAATTAGCGCGCTACAAATTAAACTTGGCACGGGCTAAGTGGATTTGAAACTCGTAATTGATAAACCCAGAAAAAGAGATATCACTGGGGAATCAATCACCAGTGGAAAAGCAAGTTCCTAGTGGAGTCAGGATGGCATTGGTTCACACCCTTTAAAACAATTCAATATCTGCCAGTAATCGAGAAGAAAATACAAGGTCACTGCTAATCCAATTCTCAGACAACACACATTACTGGATAATGAAGTGGCAAGCAATCTGTACAAATAAACATGGCTTGATAAACTGGGCACAGCTCAAGATTTATAGGAAGATCATATTTCAAAACAAACAAAAAAAAAAACCCCACTATGACAGAAATGGAAGATTATATTTCCTAAAGGAAAAGGGAAATAACCACAGGCATGCAAGCTTCTGACTTCACAAAGCAGCTAAAAATTACTGAAATGATATCTGGATGTAAGAAAATAGCAGCAAAGATGTTTACTCAGTGAGCAACCACCAACAATTAGGCTGTTCTTGGGATATTTTGCCTAATGTCACTTTCTGCACTTTTAAAGTACACTAAAAAAAATCCAACAGTTTTCAAATTATCCCTGTGCCCCTTCTGTGAAGTTTGAAAATCACAATTCAGAATCTGATACTTAAAAAACCTGAATTTTCTAGAACTATAGAAGAAAAGGCATAGGTAATAAATATTTATGCAAGTTGCATTTTTTCAAATCTTTTTCCTCAGGGTGACATTCCCAGTAGAGGATTTCAGTATCTCATAGCTGGAAGTTGGGACTAGAAAAATTTAAATTGCAAGTAAAGCTAAGAGAGGGAATAAATTACTGAAATTGAAGCAACTGGATTGAAGGTTTGGGGCGGAATTGGGGTTCTTTTGGTGTTAATGAAGCACATTTCTCAAAATATTCTGAAACATGAGAAAATGCAACTGCTCTGTTTTGCTTCCCTCAGAACTGACTCTGGACCCAAAGGCTGTAGATTTCAGGCACTTCAAGACCATCAGACTGCCATCTAATCAGTGCTGAAAAGTTGTACTGATGAGACAGCACCTGGAAATGTGAATCCCATTTTACCACCAATTCCACACAGCTATGCAGGGAAGGTAAATGCCAACTGTGTGAAAGAGCTGCAATATTTCAGGCAGATGAGTGAAAGATGAGTGCTCAGGAATACCATGTGGTGTGGGCACCAAAACTTTCTTCTCTGCAGAACATTCAGGTTGTATAATTTACAAAGAAACATGATCTGAAGCCCAAGCAGAACAGTACAACTAAAGTTTGTGAAGCAGCAGGTTTTACCTTTGGGTCACCTCAATATTACAACAGCTTAGGGGGAATGTGATTTCCCTATTTCCCTCACTTGAAATATTTAACTCTACACAAGGATTCAAGAGTTATTCAAGATAAGATGGAATAAATTGAGGCCCTAAACCAAAAGCATACATCTTTCCAGCCACACATTACTGATCCTGCTACGGAAGTTGTGGCTTGGGTTATGCAGATTGTCAAACTACATGTTTTTGAAAACTTTGCTTCAGTTTATTCAGATTATTATAATTCAACACCAAAATGAAAATTCAATTTCCCTTGCTCAGCAAGAAGGTAATTAAATAGTTTTGAAAATAAAGCTTCTTAAGCAGATGCCCACATCCAGTTTAGGCAACAGTTCTGGAAAATAATAGTAATTAAAAAGTCTAGTATGTTTTAACGTAACTTTTACTGCAATTTAAACAGGTAAGTACAAATGGAAAAGAGCTGAATCATGTGACTGGCTCATTTCTTCCCAAAGCTCTCCTGAACCTTCTCTATTGTCTAAAGCTTGAGGGCATCCAGGACAAAAGCTGTCCAGGTGTAGGCTGCTATTCCCATGATACAGAAAGAAAAATTCTCATACAGTTATAAAGTCCTGTTTTGCTGTTTGACTGCACTCGTGATAGTCCAATGATTTAAACATGTATAAACAAACATTTATGGGCCTTTCTGTGACCATTCCCAAAACTATCTTGAACAGCACTGACACTCAGCTAATTCCCCTCTCTACCCCTACTCTGCCTCCCCAGAAAATGAAATTCTTTGAAGCCAATTAAATGTTCTACTGCCAGTAAGTTGGGGAAGGTGAACAAATAGATGACCTTGTCAAGGAATATTTCCAGTGGTACCCTCTGATTGAAGAGAAGGTCAAGATTGCTTTACTTTTGAAACATGTAAGATGGCAGCTCTCCTCTTCCTCCTCTCCACCTGCTTTAGAGTTAGCAAACATCTAAACTGTGGCCCATATGCTGCTACCACACCACCACTGTTATTAAGTAGCTCTCCTTGCTGCAATTTCAAATTACCGTCCCATCATTTCTTGCATTTCACATTGTCAGTAGAGTTGTCAGAAGTACAGGGTGACGTGTGGGATCCTCACAACTGGCTCCTACTCTGATCTAGGGACACCTCAGTCCCACAGCTGTCAGAGTGCTGACACCAAGTGCAGTTAATGACACCGTGCCATCTCTCTGGCTCATTTACCTGCCCACCCTGCAAACAAATGGACACTAGCAGGGAAGACAGGGAAGTGAGCAGCAGATACCATATTCATCATAATCACTATGATCCACAGTAGAAGAAAATCAATTCCTCTTAATCGAATAGAGTGACTTATTAAGGGTTATAAGTCCTGGCTGGAGAGCTGGACTGATTGGATTATGCTGGGAGAGAAATTAGCAATGAGCTCTTGAACTCCCTTTACTTTTGTCTTCTGGCTCAGAGTTGCTATTAAATGATTACCTTATGAGAATCTCAGTAAGCAAGTCATGCTCTGATCAGGGAGAGCAGCAGGAGAAAGGGCACTGAAACGGTTCCTGAAGTGTTGACAGACAGTGATGTGAGCAAACAAAATGTGCCCATTGCAGCATTTCTGATTCTTGATTGAAACATAACAACGATGGTACCTGAGACAAACACTTGAGACTTCCCAGAACAACAGTCTTCAGTCCAGTGCTACCTCAGCCACCTTGCAGATTGACAAGGAATTACTTAAACTGTGACATACTGAAACTGCAAGTTAAAACTGACCCAAAATGCAGTTTGCAACAAATTTTTCTTCATTTAGGAAATGTTTTTCAGGTTTTAGAATAAGCAATGTCAGTGAACCAAATGTCTTTATAAACACTACATAAGGGATTAGGAAGGAAATAAGTAAAGGTAGAGATGGAGAATAAACACTTGAGAATTGGCAAAACAGATTTTCACTTTCCAGTTAAAGTAGGACATGATTATCCTGGATTTAGAGAATTTCATGGTGGCTGTTAAAGTATTAGATTCAGAACAAGATTTAACCAACCCTAATAGGAAACCTGGGACTAGAGGGTTTGTGTGTTGAAACTGGGGGAAAATACGCATGGAAGTGATGATTCTTTCAAAGCAGGAATCTCTGGAATTAATGGAAGTTGGGTGCAATCACCTTCCAGGATCACTTTGACTTCTACAGATGCAACAAAGGTGCACCACAGCCTTTCTTAGCAACAGAAGCCAGGCCACCTGAGGTGCATGCCTGGGGCAGCATTTAAGGGAAGTGATCCAGGGTTCAGGCACATGAGCTGATGATCTCCTTCACTCATCTCAAGGCTCTCTCAACAGCCTTCTTAACAGAGCAAGACCAAAGTACTTTGAAGAGTCGAGCCATTTATTCCACATTACCATAATTCTGTCCTTCGCTAAAAATTCCAAAGTGGAAAAGGCTTTGGGAAAACCAAGATTTCATTAAAGTAGTCTATTTGGAGTTTTAAGTTTTGTGAAATGGTCACATTCCAGCAGTATAGAAGTTAACTCAAAAGAGACTGCATGCTCTGGGTCTTCATTTGCTCCCATATCACAACAGTTTGTGGCTAACATTAATATTCCTAGATAGTGGAAAACCAGTTCTAATATTTTTCATCAAGCTGCACTGATAGCTTTAATCACTATGATTTCGCTACTCATGTTCAAAGAGATATTTAAAAATAAGGACATGAAGATTAAAAATAGAAGTTCTACCAGTTTCCAAAATGTGCCTATGCTCATCCCCTAGGAACCCCAGAAACACAGCAGTAATATCCATGTGATAAATTACATTTATCATGCACCTTTGACCACTCCAACTGCTCTCTGCATGCTAATCCATCACTTTGGGAATTATTCAACCATTCCTGGTCCCTGAGCTTCAAATGAACACCATTAGAAGGAATTCCCCCACAGTTGCTGGGAATTGCTTGCTCACCTGGGCTTGAACACACATAACACTGATGAAATCTTCAGGGTACCTAACTGCTTAGGAGCTCAGAGTCTGGTCGTTCACACTTGCAAATGGTGATTTCTTCAGTAGGTTTTGATTGCCAAGTGAAAGTTTCATGTATATAGGTCTCTGGTCCTAAGTATCTAGGAACTGTAACCTGCTCCAAAATCCTTCCAGAGTTTAGGGAGAATACTCTCAAGAGCTATTCAGAGGACCTTGGCTGATAAAAAACTCATGTTTAGGAAGAGGCAAAGTTTATAACCTGTTTCTTTCCTTTGCTTTCCCCATCACAGCACTCACTAGAAACCATCCTGAAGGCAGAGCCAAACTCGGCCTCTTCAAATGAAGTGATCACAGCTAGGAAAGGTGACAGACAGCAGAAACTAGTCTTGTCTTGGAATAAAAGAGTAGACAACCTAAAGATGACAATACTCATTATCTGGAACATAACAGACACATATAACACACAAGCATACACAAATTTACGAAGATATACCAATATATATACACACTTTATAATTATTTTCTGCTATTTTAATACACTTACTAGTCAATATTATCAGAAAAATAAACAGTATTGCAAACTGTCAAAGAAATGTCCTCACTCTGCATAAACAAAAAGTGTAATAATCCATTCACTGATCAGATCTACAGTTCACTCTCTGTTTTCATATGTTCAGGTAAGTTGGTATTTCCTCCTTTAGCATTACAGAAAAAGTTTGTCAAATGAACGCCAGCAAGTAAAGCAAGCTGTTCTGTAAGGTTAGAGCCATAAGAATCGTTTAACTCTCAATACAAAAGCAGTTCTGTCAAAAGAGTTCCCTTTGACAGCTATAACTACTACATTTGTTTTGATTATAACTTTGAATATAATATAAATTGACATATTACAGAAAAAGGCCTGTATTAATCAGAAAGGGTAAGACCAGCACTTGCCAATAAGCCTGAACTTGAATCATTTTATTGCTGTACTGTGCCAAAGCTTTCAAGTGCACTGAAGTTAGGAGCAAGAACTGATTTGCAATACACATTATTAAAGCATTATTCACTTTATTCTTGATTATAAAAACCTATATCCTTTATACCAATTAATCCTCTTTATGATAAATGGGTCAAACAAATCAAATACAAAACTGGATTAATTCTCACTTGTAGAACAATTTGAAGAGTACAACTATATGACTATATATATATATTAAAATAAGTAGGAAAACAATATCCATTTTTTAGATATTAAATCTAGGAATGTGTATCAGACAGCAACTAACCTTTTTTTCTCTTTGTAGGATCTGTGAAACTATTATTTGGCTCCAATAAAGCTAATTGAATACAAGTACTGCTTTTACATTTTTCAAGGGTATGTCCATATAAGTAACATATTTTCATAAGGCTTGTTAAAAAAAATAATCAAACCCTAAAGAGTAAACCCCTTAATAGCATTTCTGTTGTTAACTGAATTAAGACTATTTTTCCTAATATGAGATATTAAAGGTAGAATGAGCAGAAAATTAATTTTATATTGAAATGTGTGTTCCAATAGAACTTCTTCTAAATCCATCTGCAAAATTGAGTTACAGATTAAAACTTAGGTAAACAAAGACCTGCCAGTCATTTTAGCACTTTCTTTGAGCCAACCTATCTGAGGCAGCTGCAAACCTACACTTAGGGGTCATATATTTTCTTTCAAATCAGCTTCCAAATGCATCTCAGAGAATGGGCCATGACAGTGGTTTGAAGCTTTATTCCCCTCTGCAGTTACAAGTCATCACAATGCTGACTCTAATCGGGTTACTCTGCATCTGTCTGTCACAAATAACCTAGTAACAACTAAATGGATCGCCATAAATCTTTCAATTAGAATTTATAACTTTATTAGCACAATATTTTTGAACTGATTGCATTACTTTGAAGAGCAGCTTTCATTTATTTTGTCATTTGGGGGTCAAACGTGTACAAAGGCTGGGAGCTGCATACACAATGGGAAGCTTTACTTCGGCTTCATGGTGGTCTCTGGAATTTCCCTTCTCCAGGGAACGTAGCCAAGTTTTTAAAGGAACACTTTGCTGGCTGAGCTGAGGTTGAACGGTGGTTCCTCACTTGGCTAAAGGTGACACACGAGGGTTACACTGCCAGTTCTTTTTTCATAAAAGAGCAGTTTGCCATGGGGTAAGCTTTCAAAGGGGTTTATGTCTTCGTTTTGCTTTAGAGCTGCTGAAATCCAGGCCAAGGATCCAATCTCTCTCCTAAGACAGGAGATGAGGATCAAGTGATATTCACTGATCTTAACAAATGTGGCTTGATACATCTCTGCCTTGGGGAGGGGAGCAAATACCACTAATTCACTAAAAATTTTTAAGAATTTATATCATTATATAAGTACTCTGCATTTTCTTTGCTGAATTATAACAATTTTACACAACACATATGGTAAAGTATGGGAAAGACCCTGAGCAGGTGATTTAGATGAATATACTTCAGCATTTTAACTTAACTGCGCTGGAATACAAACACAAATGAATCCATGTTAAATACATAGGCCCACATGCACTGACACCCCCAGAATCAAGGCACAGTTTAAGTATCATATTTGTTTTAATGGACTAACCCTTGCAAATTTTAGTTATAACAATAAAATTTGAAATTTGGGGGGAATGTTAACATGAAAATTCAATACCAACAACAATTTTAGCAGTGACTGAAGCTAAAGTCACTTTCCTACCTGAAGATTGAAGAAGATCAGGAATTCAAGTGGAAAAGGGAACCTTCAGAAGAGGAAGGCTCAGCAATAGCAATGCATTCCTTTGTGTTTTCCTTATTATCAAGTGGAAGTTCCTGAAGTTGTGCAAAGCTGTTAACACGTGTTAGATTCTCTGGTGAGATCTGTGGGTAACTTATCAGTTGTTTGTGTGAAACTGCAAATGCAGATATAAATAACTACTGGTTTTAGTTAGAGACAAGGGTGAAAGGTGCAAAATGGTTGAAAAATGCCATACAGGTGAAAAGTGCACGTACAGGGAGACCAGGGTCTAAAAAAATACTTCAGCTCATACTTAGGTGCCACAGAAAAAAAAGAATTCATTAGGCTTCTTGCTAGAAAGCTGTGGAGTTATCAGTTTAGATTTTATTTCTTCCTTACAAACATAGAAAAATATGTTCTAAAAAGAGAGACCTTGTTAAATAAATTATTACAGAAAGGAACTGGTTTATTTGGTACTCGGTGCTGCCAGACCCAAACTAAGAACAGATCTACATGGTAACATAAGAAATGAACCTGCCCTACTTTAGCTTCTGCTAAGCTGGACCGTTCAAATGGGGGCTTGCAACCTGAGATTTGAAACCCAAACATAGTTAGGTATTCTTAAAAAACAAATCAAGGCTTGATATTTCTATGAGCCACCTCTGTCTGGCACGACAGGAGCCCTGAGTGCCTCTCAAAAGTACACGGCAGCCAAAAGACACAAACAGCCAGAAACAGAAAATCAGAAGCACAAATCACATTCCTTCCTGCTTCCTCACACTTCTAACCTTGACCTGACCCTCCACCCAAAAGAAAACTTGTTCAAGACAGCCCAAGCATCTTGAACTAGTTCGTTTCAAAGATGCTATTGAAGAAATGTGAGTTGTTAGAAATCACGCTGCATTAGTTTTCAAATGGACATGCCATAAGGAGCCCAAATAAGTTCTGGCTAATCTTTACACATCTTGGTCTTACTGATAAGAAGTTTAGGAAAGAGCCTTTAAAAATGTTAAATAGCTTTAAAAAAAAAAAAAAAAAGTCAGTAGTATCTTATTCCCTAACAAAATTGTGCAGCAGCAAACTAATTATCTTCTACACTAGAACTCTTTTAAATCTCTGAGGAAAACAAGAACTACAACCTCTTCTGTTCAAAAGCATCTCCATAGAGACTCACAGAGAAAACAGAGTGGTTACATATCTTAAAAACTAGAGAAAAAGACAGAATGATGGGCCAGTTTATTCATCAAAGTGCACATAATTTACATTTAGGAGAAATGGCTTGATTCTCTGTTCCTGATTCCTCCTGAGATTGAAGTACATTCAAAGTCCCACCATTTCTGAGCACACAATTTCCTGTGGCTCCAGGCTGGCCACCACCAAAGTGTCCACGGGTCTTTGTTGAAGGTATAGAATAAAAGCAGTGCAGGCCCATCCCAGTCTGAGAGTCAGTAATGGGGTGCTGAGTTAGGAAAAAGGAAATAAAGGCCACCCATATTCAACTTTAAATCCATCAGATGTGGCTCATGACATTATTTCACCAGACCAATGTGCTGTCAGGATAAGAGATCACAGCAATTTATTTTTAATCTATTTTAAGGTTTGTAATATCAGCAATTCATGGTATACTGAACAAAGGCTTGAGTTAGATTATAAAAAGTTTTCACACTGCTGGCATAAATTTGAGAAATCTTTGAGTTTGTAGCTCTGAATTTAACAATGTAAGCACTGCATTCATTTTTTAGGAAGATTCCTGATTTTTCTTCTTAGTATTTAGTTAGGAAAATACATTAATACACCTAGATATTAGAGCAATGAGCATCATCCATCCTAATAACTCTTACAGACAGCTCACTTTTGTAAAGCAGCTTTCATTCTTAGGCCTACCTAAAAACTTGGTCAAAAGAAGCTCTACAAATTGATAAAGATTTAAACACTATTTATCAATACAAAGATAGCACATTCAGTTGTATGAAAATCAGACAAAACTTACATCCTTAATTTCCTTCCTGATTAAATTCCCCTTCATTGAAAACTAAAAGTTTTTAATAAGTTATGACTATATGTTTTGAAAAGCTTATTTTTAACTCAAGACCATACAGCTGTAAAAGCAAGAAGTACTTAGTGTACCTAAAACCTCATCAGATTGATCTGTATTATACTTAACCACTGAAATGGAAAACTGAGAATATTAATATGGCAGCTTTGACATCACAACAATTGATGCAAATTCTAGGGTCTAACTTGATAATTCCTGCATGCTTCCCCCAGTGAAAGAGCAGAACTATTGTCATCTTCTGAGCATATGTGTAGTTTAACCTCACTTCATTTTTTGTAACAGGGAATTGTGACAAGGGACTGGAATTCATTTTCTAAAATAACACATCTTATGTGTCAATAAAAAGAAACGAGAGAAGTCACAAGAATTAATGAGGTTGATTATAAGTCAGGGATCTCAAAAGGATATTATCAACTCTAAAGCAAGTCAAATGTCAAACTTGGGTTAAAAGTCATTTCAAGTACTGCATATGTTCTTCTACACTTTGGAATAATCCCCTCTAGATTAATGTCTTCTTATCACTTTTTCCCCTCTCAGCATATCCAAAACATTTACCAAAAGAAAAATCAAGGAGGCAGTAAAAGCTAAGGTAGTTTTGCAGGAAGGAAATAAGCAGCCAGAGCACGTGAAGTCTCTCTGGGCTGAAAGAACAACTTGTGTAGAAAGCTGTGCATGTGGATAAACACTGATCAGATCCAGTGGGCAAACAGTGCTCTTGTATCAACAGCAGCAGGATGTCCCACAGCTACCTGCCACAGCACCATTATTGTGCCAGTTCCTTCAGCCTCTCAAACTCCTGGGAGGTGAAAGGTGGTGCCCAACAGTTTGTGAAATAGGGGTGCTAATAACCAGAAATCTGTAGCAGAAGAAAGAACTGAAACCACAGCACTCTCATTCTAATCAAAATCTGGAAGGAATATTAGCTAAAAGGGGGAAATCAAAATCTCTATTAGTAAATACCTTATACAGTGGACATTGGAAATGGAACAAGAAAGAAAAATAATTGTTTTTGTACCTTGTTCCCACAAAGTTTTAACTCAGATTTCTGTTCATAGTGACACCATGTTTAACCCATGGAAGAATTTAAGTGCTTAAACAAGATCCATTAATTGGTTAACTGATACAAGCACTGCATGCAAGGTTTGGGTCTGACTTTTATTTTAGTACTCTCAATATTACTGTAGTTTAATCACTGGAAAAGAGAAAAATCAACCACTTTACCTCCTCTGAAACCATCTTTCCCCTTTGGCTGCACATGACATTAAAGGTCTCAAATGTCATACTTGTAAACTGTTTGAAATTAAAAGATGTTTCTATGGAACTCTTACATTAATTGGAACCTAAAACAGTTTATGATTTACAGGCAGAATAGGAATTAGGTACTTGAAAAACCTAAAAAAGTAGAAAGGAAAAGAAACAGACTCTTAGGCTTTCCAGAAATAAAACCCACTAAATTAAGAATTATAAGAATAAAGGATTGTGACTCCTTGAACCTTAAACTACAGAAGCAAAACATTAACAATTTACTTCCATAAAGACATTTGTTAATAGCTGGCATAATGCCAACATAGGAGAGTTATTAGACTTTAAATGATGAAAGCAGCACTTCCCTAAAAACTCCCTCTTACCACCTTTTATGAAGTCCAACAGGTTATGGATTAAAAGTTATATTTACTCAAATCTACACACAATGAAACTCCATTCTGGCTCTGCTGTCTGGACCACTTTGAAAGATGAAGGACAATAAATAAACTCCAAACTTCTTCACTATGAGAGATTTCACTTCACCACTGCATTCAGCATTATTCTCAGCTGCATCTTTGAAGTCAACAGCCCAAAAGAGTATTGAGTAAATGCTTCACAAGTCACTCTCAACTTCTAATCCTATTAGAACTACCATGAGAAGGGAAAAATAAAAACAAAACAAAACCCCACAAGGTGTGTTTAATAAATTTTCTTTGGGTATTTTTTCCCTATTAATTTCTGTAATTTTCCTGAATGGACAGGCATTTGAAAGCAGCATTTGTTTAACTTGTCTCTGAAGCAACCGTGTCCCTTATTCCCTTTACGCCTCTTTGATAGCACGTGATGTGTATTTCATGTTTGGGCTAAGAAGCTGGTGCTGTTTCTAATATTTCTAAGCAATGATTTTATTTTCTTTAATGAAGTTTTTACTGACATTAGATTGAAATCACCTGCACATTTTCACTGGTTCATCTGCTGGAAGGACAAGGCTTTGTGTGTCGTTTTCTGACCCTAAGATTTTCCTTTGCAGGTACACACAAATTTGTGAAAATAAAAACCTTAGCATAGGAGTACCAACTGTAAATAAATGTATTATTACCTCAAAGTACAGCAGTATGCCATTCCCAACTGGGCTTACTCCAGAATTGGACTGCAAAAAATCCCTAATCTCAGATAAGCTATCAAACAGCAATGACAAGATTTATTGTGTGCCAGGGATGAAATAATTAGGTCTCTAAAGAGATACCTGTTTCACTATGAATTTGCCAGTTTTGGACTTCAAAAATCATTCCATGTTTTCTGCCTCACTACTACTTAAAGGCAAAGTGTCCTCCATTCTGAAAAGCACTTTTATTTCTTGAAACACTCCAGGAAAAGACAAGTATCAGTGAATTCCAGCTTTGTAAGTTATTAAGCTTGCTCCTGACCCTAGAACACTTTTTAGTAGTTGGCACTAATAAGTATGTTTATCACCAAAAGAGATGATGCCCTTCTAATTTCTGTGACACTTGTCCTATCAATCCTGAGCACAACATTCCTAGTGCCCAGATCCATGATCACACAGGTAGCTGAGCATGTTACTGCGCAGGCAAATGCGTTATGAATTCTCAGATGATGAACTGTGCTAAGGCTGCATGTCAGAGGTGATGAAACTGATAATCCATCAGTAATTTTCTAACCACTACAACATCTTTGACCCACTGAACTAAATAAATGTATTTAATCACTGACTAGTCAACTGATCAGAAAGTGCCACGGGGTGAAGTGAGTGTCTTGACAAAGAAGACAGGACCTACCTAAAACCACTGTCACAACAAGAATATCTTATCTCAGCCTCTTACCCACAGAGATGGATTCAAACCGAAATCATACTATAGGAAAAAATTTTGTTTATGACAACACGAAACTCCTCTTGCAAGGTTATTCTTAAGAAAACAATTCTGACAACACATCTCAAATTGGTTTTTCCTTGTAAACAGGTTAGGTCAAAACCACAAAAAACCCTCTCCAATCACTTGTGGTGAATTACAGCCCAAACAACACACGATACAAGCAAAGGATGCAGCTTTTCGAGAAGGTTTCCCAGCACCTTTCTGGATGATGTATTCTACCTCTGGTCTGACTCCTGCCAGCTTCATGACTAAGAAGAATGGTAGGCCAAATCCTGCACCCTTCACAGAGGTCTTAAGCAAACTTTTCCTGGCACTAACCCCTGATTGCCTAGGCAGTGGTACTCTCCTCAGGTGTTCCCATGGCAAACCAACATGCCTGCCCAGCGCTGGGTTATTAATGTCTCATTTTCCCCATGTTCTGTGTTGGCAGCCATGACAGAAAGCTTTGAACTTGTTTATTCACACTTGTTTAGTCCTGTCTCCACACAGCACATCACAGCCTGTGGGGCTTGGAAGATGGATGAGTGAAGCCAAGGCCACGAGGGGGTCAGGGTCGGGGTGTCGCTGAATCTCAATAACTCCATCACTCACTGCAGCAGCCACTCCAGAGGTCACCTCAACTGAGGAGCTTGGGATAGGCAGTGGGAAAACAGCTGGCACAACTGTACACATATTCCCTGCAGTTGATGCTACATATGGAAACAAGAACAAATCCTTGCTTACACTGCGCCTTGAGTGGGTTTCAGTCTACTTGGTTAGAAAAAGAACAGAAGAAAACAGATATTTTACAAATATATTTTCCAAGCAGCAGCATGAATGCTGAAAAGAGGACCACTAAAAATCAGAAAAATAACAGCAGTTTAGTATTTCTTCTGTAACTATTGCCATATGTGTTGGACTAAGGGAAAGGAGCAAAAAGAGCACACGATGTCACAGACTGGTTCTAGTAAAAAACAGTGGATGGAAATACATTTCCTCCTGCAGTTGTATTGTGCACGTGACAAAGAAGCTTCTTTGAAATACACACAGCACAGATGACACAAACTTCTACACTGTCCCCTACTTCGGGATTTTAATGTGCATCAATGATAAATCCTATTTTTTTTGATCTTATGTTTAGAGTATATGTGCATTTCAAATACATATTTCATGCATATATGTACATATGTTTATGTATATATACAAAAATGTCTCTATATATGTATAAACATATATATGTTTTTATATAATGTTTTTATAAATATTATTATAAATATATATGATAGTTCAGTAGCTGTATACTGTACAGGTCCTAAATAATATTGTCAATACTTCGCCATAATTTGAGATCAAATAGTTATGCTGTTAATAACTATATTGCACACTTTATCCCCTTTGTTAACCTGTTCTGTATGTGACTGACAGGAACTTGGTGACATGCTGAAACAAAACTGTTCCTTCATTATACTCTTAACTTCTATTTTTTACATCCACTCCTCATAATAAACCATTCTGCAACAGCGCAATTATTTCCAAGAGAGATGGAAATTAGTATTATTAAACTACCTTTAAACACATCTGCAGCGCTGGAATAAAACTGGGAAGAGATTTGATCCAACAGAGATCAAGTTCTCATTTGTTCAGTAGGCAGAATGAAAAAAAAGGAATATAAACTTAGATCTGCACATATGCACAGTATATTTATGATAACCAGTCAAAATATATTGATAAATGGGAAAATTAGCAAGTGAATTTTATAAACAATAGTCAAAGACAAGCTTTTATTCTAGCAAGTGAAAATAAGTCCTTAAAATCTGAGCAAGTTATTTGATAAGAAAACCTAGAATAAAAAAAATCCAGGGCTCTGTCCCAAACTCCATATTTCCATTTCCATAACAAATGTAAAAGCATGGGCTTCAGTGGAGGTAACATTCAGACTAATGACACTTGTGGGGACATATGGGAAATCCTACAGCAATTTGCAGATCAAATTTTACCGGTTTGTTTGTTTGTTTTGGGGGGGGAGGGATGGAGGGGATAGTGGTGTTATTTTGAGGTTTGATTTTTTTCAGATGGTTGGTTTTCTTTTTGTTTGGACTGCTGCAGCTTCTTTCCCTATGGCACATTTTCCAAAAAATATATTTAAAGGCCTGCAGGGGGGAGGGTGGGAGTGGGGGGTGGTGTTTCCACACCTTCAGTAAGACTGACAGAATCAAAGTTTACGTAACACATATAAAATCCATTATAAAGCCCAAAATTTGCAGTAACTAATACATTCACAATCAGATGCTGCTCGATAGGAACACAATAAAAGCATGAAGAAAGTCACCTGTCTTTTTACAGTAGGAAGAGGGAGGCAAATAAAGTGAAGAATATCCCTCAGATTTTTAAGATATCATACCACAAATCAAAATATTTGGCTTCTGCCTGTGGTTCTGCAATCAGCATGATACATGGCTCTGAACAGATGGCTCTGAAGCTCAAAGAAAACATAACTGATGTTCAGTATTGCCACCACTGGCTGTCAGACATGCAGCTCTAGCAGTGGAATTTACAGGTTTGAAAGGAGATAATTAAGCTGCTTGTACAGCAGAATAAGAATTGCTTATATGCTAAGGGAATTAAAGTACTTGAGGAAGACATGATTTCTAGTTGCTGATTCTAAATTTGAAACAAAAGAAATATATAAAAGCGAGAAGACAGAGTTAGAAACAATGTAGGTGGAACATAAAAGCAAGTACTTTCCAAAAGTAATTTCAAGTTCATATTTTTTGCCGTTTACTGTTTCATAACAAAGATGCTTTGCTAAAAGAAAAAACCATCCTGGCATACCTTGAAAAAGTTAAACATGCCATTTTGCCTCAGTAGCTTCTAATTTATACCCAGGCTGTGCTCCTGGATCTCCTAACCAGTGTCTGCCTTTGTTACTAGCCAAGATGAACCACTGCACTAGGTGGACCAACTGGTGAGACCCAGTGGGCCGTTCTTCCACTGCCTTAGATGTAAAATAAAAGACATGATATATAAAACTACCTCAAACGTGCTGCTCAGGAGAAAACACAGGGATTCCTTCATTCTAACCAGGCCTAAAATTCTATTTTGCATTTATCACTGCTGAAATACAGGATTGCTACTCACCTTATCCTCTTAAACTGGGTATATTCTTCCTCAGGTTCTTATGTATGGACTGGTATTTTAAGATTATAACAGAAAAAAAAAAACTATTTCCTTCCCACAAGCAATATTCCTATGGCTTAGCTTTGCTGAGTTGGTATTTTCCTCATAGACCAACAGAAACCTGTTTCCTTCCCATTTATTTCATCAAATGATTTTGCATAACAGGTGAGAAGCAGGCAGGTGTGAGACCAGTCAATAGAAACAAAGTACTCCAGCAAGATGCAGAGGGTTTAAAAAATTGTTAATTTTGGACACCAAGGCCCCCATCTCCTTTGGGCATGCCAAGATTAGGCAACAAGCCCAACAGGACACAACAGAAGGATCACATGAAACATGAAGAATGGAATGCTAATGAAGGCTAATGTAGGACATACCCATTAAAGTAGAATAGAAAGTGCTTTCAAACTGATCACTGGAAAGTTTACTGCAAAGTAAAGCTCATCTGCTACAAGTCACAGAGGAAGAGACGGATCTGCATCCAACCACTCCAGAATGACTGTGAGCTACCAAGTGCTTACAAAAATGACACATGATCACATGACTGACAGATAAGGGAACAGTGGAGGTTTTCTTAATTAACTCATAATGCACAGCATGCAAGTCTTGAAATATTACATGCAATCTACCCACTCATGTCTCAAAAGACCTATGCAGAGATAAGACACCACTGTATTCTATAAATACAAAGGAGAGAAAACAAGAAAAAACAAATCAGAAGATCTGTTCTTCTAAAGAAGAATCATCAAATAGTTTGTGTTGGAAGGGATTTTTTAAAGGTCATTTAGTTCAAGCCCCCTGCAATAAGCAGGGACATCTTCACCTATACCAGGTTGCTCTGAGCCCCATCCAACCTGATCTTGACTGTTTCCAGGGATGGGGCATCCACTGCCTGTCTGAGCAGCCTGTTCCAGTGTTTCATCATTCTCACAGTTAAAAACCTTCCTCAGATCTATTCTTAAGTGACCCTCCTCCAGTTTAAAACCATTACCCCTTGTCCTGTCACAGCAGGCCCTGCTAAAAATTTTGTCCCTATCTTCTTTGCAAGTCACCTTCAAGTACTGAAAGGTCACTGTAAGATCTCCCCAGAGACATCTCCTCTCCAGGCTGAATAATCCCAGTTCTCTCAGCCTTTCCTCATAGGAGAGGTGATCCAAAAATCCCAAGAACTAGCATCCATCCAGCATGCTTATGTTTACATTGGGAAACATGACAATTCTTTTTCTCACCATTGGAATATGTAAGTTCCAAGACAGGCTCTCAACAGGAACAGGGAATAATGGAGTGAGCTTGAGGATGAAGGGGAAGGCAATCAAACTGCCTTTCAAAGTGCAGCTTGAAATGTTTCTGAACGGAATTACAAAATACAGCTGTGTAGAATACAGGAACTGAGTGATCCAGGACTCCCAGTTCCTTCCATCACTGTGTCCCTTTGTACAGTGGCAAACAGATCCATGAGACAGCAGAAAGTGACTGTGCACGCCTCCCTTCTCTATCATAAGGAAGCAATTTCCCAAGTATCAGCACACATTCACATCACTGCCACTTGAAAAATTCCAGCAAGAGGGCTGGAACAAAACCACCGCTTCGTTTCCCACATAAACTCCACATATCAGAAACTTATTGAAAGTGTAACATCTATGGGAGCATTTGAAGTGGAATTATCACCAAAGCCCTGATTGAATTTTAGTCCTCAAAGAACAGGAAGGAGGGAAGTACATATCTGAAAAAAGATATGTGTGGGGGGGGGGGGGGGAGTGAAGAAAGATAAGGTTTTGGTGCCTTCCAACAAACATAATTATTATCAGAATAAAAAAATCTATATCAATTTATATATATATAGATGTGTATATGTAAAACACCCACCAATCTCACCCTAATAGTTAATTACCATGCTAATGAACTTCGTTAGAATTGAGATCATGCAAAATTTGCAAAGGAATGGTCTGAAGCATTGCTTAAAATGAGTGCTTTTTTTAAACCTATCTGACATTGTGGAATAGTACAACATGAATGAAGCACATGCCAACAGCTAATGTTTCGTTTAACATTCAGATGGTGCTCACAGGCTCCTGAGCAAAGGGAGCAGAGCTGTAAAAATGCAACGTTATCTTGTTCTCCTTCGTTTCCCATAGGGACTAAAAATTAGAAAAATGTCAACCAAAAAGAAAATCAGTACCTGCTGATGTGCACACTAACAGATCAGCCAGTAGCTGATTTCTTTAAAGGTTTCTGTGAAGTCACCAGTAGTTCCTTAGCTGTCAACATTTCATCAGGTAGAGCAATCAAAGTTATATAAACAGTAGGATTAGATTTTTAAAAATCTAATCAAATCAAAGGAAAGGAAAAGAAAGAAGCTGATAAAAATCAAACAAGGAACTGCACAAGAAATGATCAGAATCAGATCAAGCACATTGCCTCTAAAAATGTAACACAAAGGTCTCTTTTAGGGAGGGAAAAAAGGGTAGATTCTGGGCAGAAAAATTCAAGGAATAAATCAGAGATCCTGCACAAAACTTCTCTAACCATTTCTGGATGTAAGAAGTATTTCTACTGCAGGAATGCTGGGCATGACAGTAGACTGTGAGAGTACACAGTGCCTGAGAGCACATGACAAAGACACATCAACCGGAAGTATTAATTCACACACTGGAAACAACTTCGAGCTGTTAAGCAAATTTTTCACTAGGAACATTTAAGCAGCTGAGCTTAAGTGCTCACAACAAACACTCTTCTGTAAAAGTCTATTATAGGATGACCAGAGTATGAAAGGAGCAAGAAAAAAAAAAATAGAGAACAAGGTCTTGAGAAACCTACAGGCATCATACAGCTTGATATTATGACTGAGAGAACTTTAAACATCTTTGGATCAACCTAAAATGTGAGGAGCCATTAGCCCTTTTGGCCTTGGAAACATTTAAATCTGCATGTCCAGGTGGAAGTTCAAAGGATAAGAAATGAAGATATAACAACACAGTGACTTGTCTAAAGCCCAGTGGATGATGCTGGGAAGTACTGTTTCTGTCCTCATGGAGAAAGCAATGCTGAAGCACAAACTTAAATGGTTGGTGAGAAATGCATTAGGAACAGGAGACCCAGTTTAGTTTATCCTGGTGAAAAGCCCCTCTACACTGTAGAAGTTCTGGTTCACTCTGGCTGCTGGTTCAAAAAATCACACCCTCTCAAATTTCTAGATTTCTTATCCCAGATTAAACCACACTAACATAATAAAGTAAATAATCTGAACAGCTTTTCTTTTTGTCTCAAAAGGAAACTTTGCAATGAGATGTCAAGTCATGTGTTGATTTATCTGATGTGTCTTCACTAACATACATTTATTTACCTCTTTATTCTCTAATTGTGACTCTAAGAATTAAGTTGTTCTACATCAAGATCCCATATTATGTAATGTTTTCTACATTCCCAATGGCTTCATCCTAATCCACATAAAACCCCACAGAAATTGCTCATTGCAAGCTTTAGAAGTACAGAGAAATTTTCAACTATTGCCACCATCTTATGAAATCTGCCTTTGCCCACACTATCTAATCAGATACATTTTTATTTGTTTCCTTCTATGAGGGGAATTTTATTTGCATTAAGCGTGCTGTGATAATAGCCCTGGTTTGTTGAATTTCTACTTAGAGAAATGCAGAGTAAGAAAAAGCAGGATCTTTTCAGTGTCCTGACATTGCTCATAGACCAGACCACAGTCTCCAGCATTTCAATTTCTACAATCATCACTTCTATCTTGATGAGAGCAAAGGAGTGCCAGCTCAGACAGAAAGCCCTTCACACTCTGTTTAGAAGGATGAGAGCGAGAGAGGTGTAAGTAAAGGAACAGGACATGCTTTTCATGTGTGAAAGTAACTCCAAGGCAAATAAGACTTTGAAATCACCAGTAACAAAATTAATAACCATTTTACTATTTAAGTCATACACTGAACAGAAGCGAGACAAAAAATTTTTCCACCCATTTTAGTCACATACACTATGCTCTTTTTTTGCTGGATATCTCAAATTAAATTAATAACTCCATTATTATGAACTTACTGCAGCCTTTTGCACAGGCTGCAGCAAATAGTCATTAGCGTTATGATACAGATGTGATTGCAGAGCATATATTTTATATCTCTCAGCCTTCATTCACTGAACATTAAAACACATCTTGTTTATTTGCAAAATTACTGCCTCCCATGTTTAAGGTGTGGCTTATTCTTGCTTTGCAATACACCTATGACTCTTCACACTAAACTCTGTGTACTACTATAAGCTCTTTTGTTACAGATAAAAACATAATTCAGTTTTGAAGCTAACATAAGCAGGATCATTATGTTTGGAGAGGGTTCCAAAGCCTGCTATTCAAGCAATCTTTGGCATATAAATAATGCAAGACCTCTTCTTTCTCCAAATGACTTCAGTTCAAGCACAGGCTCAGAAAGATGGAAGTCCAAATTTATACTGCCATTACAAAATTCAATCTATTTCTGGTTCTCCAATTGAATTATGACTCAGAGCCTTCCACTGCTTTCTGCACACCAACCCACATGCTCCTCGCCTCCGCCAAGCCATGCAGAAAAGAATCCTATTTGTGAATATTCCTGAGTTTTATCATTATATCGAAATGGCAGCAAATCCCAGCTAATCTGAAAAGCCTCATGTTTTCTTTTAAAGGGAAGTAAGGTAAAAAATGTGTCTTCTTCCCCTCCCCCACTGACCTCTGAACCCCAACCTCCTTGCCACTAAAGCGTTCAACACCTCATTTAATCTCTCCTCGCTGCATTGGCACAGCACCGCAAAAGGAAGAGAGGAAAAAAAAAAATAATCTGGGGACTTCATCAATTTTTCATGAATTTTCATTTAGGCCAAAGCCCCCTCTAACAGTGGTCGATAGATCAAGCTGCTGTCACATATTTAACACCTGGGGCTGCAGCTGCTCTCCCCGGGGGCAGCCGCTGACTCAGCCTGGCTCAGAGGCAGCCCTGAGTCAGAGCGGGGACCAAAACGCTCCTCTTCTCTCTCGCTGGTGGTGCCCCAGCGCTGGCAGCTGAAATCCTACCTACTGGCACTCCTGCCGGTGTGCTTGCTGATATTCCCGCCGGGAAGCTCCACGGCGTGGGTTCGGTTGCGTCAGTTCTGTGAGAAGCTGCGCTTTCCTTTTAAAACTTCTGGCACCCAAATGTGGAGGCAGTTTCATGGAAGATTAAACCATTTCAAATCTACTTCCCTTTCTGAAAACCTCCCCAGAAAATCTGAAGATCAACATATTCCTAATCATGGTTGGGAATTATTAGGGATAATTACCCTTTTCAATTCCAAATAAATAACTCTCATACATTAAAAAAAAAAAAAAAAAAAAAAAAGATGTTTTACTCTTCTGAATACAATTGTTCAGAGATGCTTTAGGACTAGAACATTTATTTTAATGATCTAACCATAAAGCAGAAATACTACATGAGAATTTGCCACGTGCAAATCAGAAGACTAGGTTTGCTGCTGGCATTAGCATTATTTTTTTTCCTTTTGAGAAGGTTCCCACTGAAAAAGTAATCTGCTCACAGCACACCATGAATTAATGCATTGAAAGAACTAAATAGAATTAAGTAATATCAAAGAATTGCATAGAATAAGTCATATCTATCATAAACTGTGCCTTCAAACACCAACTTTTTCTTCTAAAAACCAACTGTGTCTTCTTAAATGTCTTCTGGAATAAGGACTTCCCAAATTAAAGGCAAAAAGATTCTAAAAGCCCATTGTGTATAATAAAGAAGTTTTTTAAGTAACTTTCCAAATCACATTTTTTTTCAGTTTCACTGGCACAGGCAAATTCTTCTGAGGATGTACATCAGCACAAAAATATCTGCCCTGGACTGTATGAACATGCTCTGAACAGGCAGGGATTTAAAACCTTTGGATAGGTTGGTATCTAAATTCATTGTGTTTGGAAAAGTGTTAACTTCTACTCAGTCAAAAAGAGCTTTGGGATTTCAGCAACTTGCAAAAACTCACTCCTAAAAAACCAGTGGGCAAAATGACTGCATTCAACATGGACCACACTATGGTCAGAATCACTTCTGCATTACAAACAACTATGGGTATGACTTTCATTCCCACTGCTTTAGTGGCAGGTGCCACGCAGGGTGTGGAAAAAAAAAAAAAATAGAGGAAAATTAACCACAATAAGACTGTTTGTCATCTTAATGCATAAGCATGAACACATCTAACAGATATGTAAACCAAATAAATATTTCTTCATGAATCATTCAAAAGTTGTTATTGGCAACTGACAGTTTAATAAGCAAAGTAAAACAATTACAAATTCACTATCTAAAGCGGCAGACTCAAGTATTTTAAACTGGTAAAAAGCAGCAGTTTTTCTCTAATGGCAACAATTTTAGGCCACCTACAGTCAGATAATAATCCAGAACCCTGTTGTCAGCACAGGACAACAGTCTTTTTTTTTTTTTTTCTTTGGTGGTGATGAAAACAGCTTGGCTCAGTGTGGAAAGAGCAGTTTTCAACACCATGACAGATAGCACAAGTCAGAGCCATCACATGCAGCCATCCTCCTCCCATGGACAGGGCTGCAGATTCCAGGCAGCTCAACAGTTTGCAGCAGCAGCTGAGAACAGGTGAGCGGGGACTCACTGCTGACAACAGCCTGTCAGCAACAACTCATTTCCTGAGCGTGCAAATGGGCCGTGCAGACTGGCCTGTCTTCTCCAGCCCAGAAATGTTGACATGAGAAAAACAAGTAAGAGCCTTAAAACATCTCCTCTCTGAAAGCCATTTGAGAATCTGATTCTACAACCAAAATTGCATTACAAAGCAACTCAAAACCAAGGGAAAAGAGGTAGTTTTGCTATCCCCCTCCAGAGGACACCTTCGATACGTGCAAAGTACTGCCACGTGTTTTAAAGCCAGTGAGCAAAAACCACGGCAGGATCTCTAAAATTAAATGAACAAGCAGTGTATATATTATTTACATTTTTTTCCTTTGATGAAAACCCTCCTGTAATTGCAGCTGTCACAGCATGGCCCAAGGAAAGATAAAGCTCTGTTGAAGTGAAAAAGGAGAGGCTACTTCAGCCTGCTAAACCATTTAATTGGGGGATTCAGTCAGTTACATTTCAAACCTACGAAAACAGTAAAATAGTAAGGTTGCTATTGCAAAAACTTCGGCTACGGTTTCACATCTCAGGTTTCACGTTGATCCTGCCCTGAAATACCTGACAATGAAGCATAACTTTATTACATTTAAAGTTTTCTACCATCTCCCCACACGGTTCGTGCATGACCTGCCACCAGCTACAGTTGTTAAACAAACTCCAGAGAGCGGGGATGTTGTAACAAGAGCCTCTCAGCAGGCAGTGAAGTAGGGATCAGTGAAAACTGACAAGATACAGAGCACATTTAAATTTCAAAATAATCAGGCGCTTTAATTTGATGACTCAAAGTACAACTGAAACAATCCTCTGAACTTCCACTGGAGATTTCTGAATGTCTACAGGATTACAATAAAAATTTCAAGTGTTTATGCCTCTCTCCTGGGATTTCTCAACACACAGTTAAAACTCATGCACAAAGACACAAATAATGCAGTAATTTTATCTAGTACTCACCCAGATTTCAGCCTTCCTTAAACTGGTCTTCTCCTCAGTTCGTAAATACCTACTAAACTGAGTAATGTTCTGTGATGCCTTAAACTGGCACAGTTACTTGTGTTTTGATGGTGTGCCAAAACTGTTCTCATTTTTTGACACAGTAATGAATGTAGGCTAGAACAGGTGAAAAGCAGTGTAAAACTCTGTTCTACTTAGCTTATTCCACCATTTAAATATTTTAAAACCAGCATTTTCTGCAATTTCTGAGGAAACTGAAGCCTCAAGATCAAACCACATTATCTGTAAAAGTCTGCAGACGGCATCAGGAATGAAGATCTCTTCTGTACTTCCCCCCTTTAAACAACATACCATCTAGTGTGTACTTAAATCCATTCCTTATCAACTAAGCAAAACAAGTTTGTGCTCAAGCCCTACTTCAAACATATTTTACTGAAACTACTGCCAGATGAAGAGCTGTGGGAGGAAAAAAGATTAAGTCCAGCAAGAAGAGAGCATTCATAAATCTACTAAAATACACCCCTACGTGAAGATACATGTTCTGAATAAAAAGATCAGCGTTTATTCAACCCATATAACTAAGCAGCAAAAAAACATGTGCAACTCATTGTATTTTAAGTATGATGAGCTTGTTTTCTATGTGAATGTAATGAATGTGTCTGCTAACTCTACTGGAAGCCGAGCATGCCAGGTGGTCTCTGAAAGAGCCATGTCGACTTCTCTGTTGAGACAAAGAGAATCGATAAAGACTAGGACTGCTCTGGATGATATGAGAAATGGCCAACAATTTCACTTGCCATTGACATAATGAATGAGGCCTGGATCAAGTTCATGATAGAGGAGCATATATTGAGGTTTCCAGCAGTACAGAACATGAGTCACCAAGAAGCTGTCTGCTTCTGCTGAGGTAACAGATGATGAGATAAAGAGAAACAGACAGTGCACCTTAGATTAAATGATAGGTATTTTTCCACATTAGTTCCAGTATAACCAACTTTAGGCATAATTTAAAAATTAGATTATTCTTCAGAGGAAAATTATCCTATGTCCATGTTTGCGCCAATCATGATTATACACCAGCTAGAACCTCATTTCAGTATAAATCACCTCTTCTATGCAGTCGCTGCTCCTGAATAAACACATGTAAAAATGCCTTGACTAAGAGCTGCAGCTTCTCACAAAACGTCATATTTATCCACATTCGTTACCTCCAAGGACGCTGACTCAGAGCGAGCGCTGGGTGACAGAAGAACAGCAACCACAAAGTCTTACACAATGCTAATCGAACAAAACTACTCACATGCCACTTCCAGAGACGCATTGCGACTCACAGCTTCCCCGAGATAGTTCCTCGCTACGCAGACGTAACTTCCCTCGTCAGGTTTACTCCTGCGTCCGTGCACGATGCGCAAGAAAAATAAAGACCCGCTGGGCAGCAGCATGCGGTGGGAGCGCGGATCGTCCTTGTCCGTCTCCACTCGCTCGCCATCCTTGTACCACTCGATGGTGGGAGTCGGCCGTCCTTCAGCTTTACAGTTCAGGGTTGTTGGCTCTCCTTTGGACACTATCACATCCGAAGGATGCTCGACGATCCGCGGTGGAAAGTCCTCCTGGCGGAGACGGGATCCTGGAGGAAAGGAAAAAGGAGAGAGAAAGGAAAGAACAAATTATTTTAACTTCAGGCTTCACAAAGAGTTTGCACAAGTTGCTCTTTTAATGTCATAAAATTTCCCTCCCCCCAAAAAGTGACAATAAAATATGAAAACCTGTACACAGCTGATATTGTTTTGTCTGCTAGACAAAACTGCTAGAGACTATCAGACATTTCAAACCTGAAAACCTAAGCTGGACTACAGATGTACAGCTCTAAGGCATTTTCAAATCTGTACCAGCCCAGAAGACTGGGCTTAAAGGAGGATCTCTTACACATAATGCATGACAATCCTTTTCTTTCTCCAATAGCCTTTCCATTTACATTTATTTCTAGATTACTGTGTGCTTTCAGATTCATGGCTGCTGCTCTCCCATCCTTTCATCTGCCAGATTCAATAGAAGGATATCCAAAACCAATGCAATTTACCACCCATTGGTTAACAGTTCTTTATAATTTTTTATATAAGCTTTGTATCCCTTCTCCACAAAGAGTTCAGATATGGAAAAAGAAGGAAAAAAGAAAACCCCTACACAGAAACCTCGAAGTTTAGATTTACTTTAGAGCTCACTTAAGAAATTTTCAGTGGATTGCGTGCATATACACACACATACAAATACAATATAGGCAAAGAACAAGAGAACGGCCTGGGTTGGAAGGGACCTGAAAGCTCATCTCGTTCCAATGCCCCTGCCAAAAGGGAAACTTTTCATTAGACCAGGTCGCTCAGAACCCCATCCAACCTGCCCTTGAACACTTCAGCATTAGTCGTACAGACACAGTCCACTGTTGGGAGTCAGTTTTTCGAGAAAATGTGTTTTAAGTTTTGTGATATGTTATTGCATTATGTATTGTATTATTTCCCTTCATTGTACCCCCATTTTCCCTTGTTTTCCCTGCACCCTTGAATCCTGTGTCTCTAATGGCCAGTGGTGCTGCATTGCAGTACCAGCCTTTTGTGGGCATTTCTTCCTCATATAGTTAAGGTCTGCCCCTTGTTCCGGAGCCTTCCCTACCCTACCCTTAATTAAGGCAGGAGCCTTAATTAAGCCCTAATTAAAGACCATGGACATTCTTTTGACACATAATCCCTAAAAGGACTAACAAAATGGATTCATAAAAATACACACCCGATCCCAGAACACATCCCGTATCTCACAAGGGCAAAATAGGATCGGCAATAGCAAACGCTAACTTCGCAGGAGATAAGTAGACAGTTGACACACTAGTTGTGCGGCAATCAATTTTTAAAATATTAAAAATTACTGAAAGACAGGGAGAGCAAAGCGGTCGAAGCACCGTTTTGGTGATGGGACAAGGGCAAAGTCAAGAAAATCGAAAGGGCTGCTGTCATGTTCCCCCACAGGGCAGTGCCTGTATTTTACAAGATGGCGGCGTTTCCCACCCCTCACGAAAAGGCGGGAATCTGGTATCTCAAAATGGCGCCCTAGCGATATATTACATGATCATTGACAATCTTTAAGTTGATATTTTAACTGAGAAAGGTATATTTTTCTTTTAAGTTGTAAAAACATCTATATACTTTTATGTGAAACAAAAAAAAAATTTATGTTTTATAAAAATTACTGCTATAATAGGATGAAAGGAGAGCTCGTAGAAGCGCTTGAATGAATGATGAGGGCCACGAGGAAAGTTGTGTATGAATGTGTATGTGTAAGTGAAATCACAACACAGTACTTCAAAAGAATTCAAGTCCCCATCATGCTCTGTTTGTGCAAAATTTAGAAATTTTCAAAAGTTGTCAAACTGTTTCTACATATACAAAGTTCTTTAAGTTATTTCTCATTACAGTTCTGATGAATCCTCTAAGAGATCTATCAAAACCTCTAACAGAAAGTTCAATGAAAAACCGTGAGATCTTATCCTTTCTAGTGAAAAGAAAAAAGGGAAAATGGAGATACTAGGCATAAATGACACAAATAGAAATTTCATAACAAAAACGATTTTTTCATTACAAGTATATACTTCTTTAGGTTTATTCCAAAGTAATGTAATGATACTGTTTAAATGTAAAGTTCACTTTTCAATTTGTATGAGTGCTTATAATTGGTCAATCTCTAGGAATAGAAAAGTCTTCAAGAGTGTGATTGTGTACACAAAAGGAGGCCTCCAAGAATGTTGTGAGTGAAATGGGATGGATGGATGGGACCTTGAAGCAGAAAACTGTCAAAGAGTTAAAGCCAACAAACTATTAAAGACAGAATCACAGTAATCAAAGAAAAATTGGATTGAAACCTTTACTTATATTTCCCTTTTTTTTTTTAACCTTTTCAATATGAAAGGATTTATATAAATTTAGGTTTCAGGCTACATATGTTAATATTAGACTCTGTATACGTTATAAACTTTAATAATTAATTGTTGCCGGCTAGCTCTCATAAATTGTTAAAGTGTTTATTGATATGTAGAGTTTCTCTTCCTGTTCAAGTTCAAATCTCTCTGGAATTTACATATTATATTTTTGTTTTTTATTCCTCATTTGGAAATCTCCACAGTTTCAGCTTGCACTTGCTGGAATCCCTTTCATTAGTACAAATACGAGATTCCAAGGCGGGTATTCCTGGCCAGGGGTCTCGAGGGGAATGCTCAGGGTGCAAAGTCACCTAGTGGTTCCCTAGCAATTTTTGTATCAAAGGCCTAAGAAGAGTTTCAAAGAGTGGTTCACTAGTAATAGCGAGAGTAGCCACCATTGAAGCAAGGAAAGCAAGTTCCTCTAGTCTTAACAAATAAATTCTGTGCTTCTGGCATGGAGCAAGTAAAATTTATTTTTGAGATTTTTAGCTTTATTATTATAAGTAATTTTAGTTCTTGCCCTTATTATTTTAGAAGAATGGTATTCTTGTTTATGCCTTACTTAATACTAATTTATCATCTTAAATTTTGTTAAATTACTTCTGAAACGTTATGAATCTGTTACATTGCAAGTTTTCCTTACAACCCTTTTAAATAGTTTGTTTCTTAGTACTGTACAAACCTGTCGAGAATTTGATTTTATAAATATATTTTAGCATGTTTTAAAAATTATCTCTTATCTAACTTTCGCTAACTTTGCCTTTTTTAGAAAATAAAGGAAGGAGATATGTTGGGACCCGTTTTTTTGAGAAAATGTGTTTTAAGTTTTGTGTTACGTTGTTCCATTATGTATTGTATCACTTCCCTTCATTGTACCCCAATTTTCCCTTGTTTTCCCTGCACCCTCGAATCCTGCATCTCTAATGGCCAGTGGTGCTGCACTGCAGTACCAGCCTGATGTGGGCATTTCTTCCTTATATAGTTAAGCTCTGCCCCTTGTTCCAGAGCCTTCCCTACTCTACCCTATAAAAAGGAGCCTTGTTGATTGTGCAGTTTAGTTTCTCCTTATGTTCCCCTAACTTGGTTGATCAGCCCAAGTCTTTTCTGTTCCATTAATAAAAAGTTCTTTTAGTTAATTCCCCGAGAAGTGTTGTGGCTTCGTTTCTCCGAACCCACGTGCCACAGTCCAATATACCAGTCCATTAGACTACATCAGTCTGACAAATAGCTCTTCTGCAACAAACACGTCACAGCAGCTTATGCCTCTTCATTGGGTCTCAATCTTTTCTAGCAGAGAAAAGGTTCCTGAAAAGTCCTTCAAGTGGAGCTGCCACACTAATGCAACTGGTCTGCACTTCTTAAACACAAAGCAGATCAGCTTCTACAGGCTAGTGAAACATTTGTCTCAATTTTCTGATCAGCAGTTTTGTCAAGTCGTAGAAAAGCCATTTAACATCAGTGTCTTAATTATATTCTAGGTACTACATACTTTAAAACATTGTCAATGCCTCATTTACTCCAGAAGTTATGAGGAAAGGCACAAGGATCCATTCGACAGAGTGAATCCACCTTTGGACTTCTGTTTTACTAACACTGAGGTCATTAAACCGAGGCTTGCCACAGCAGTTAATTGTTGCACCACTGCTGCACAAAAGGGCTTTTTCAGTGGCTTCCAGAGTCTATTACCAGGATAGCAAAGGAATCTATAATCTATAATGGCAGTATATGAAAAAAACCCCAACCTATACCTAAGCACAGATTAACTTTTGGCACATTTAGAAATGAAAGATATATTTTATTCTCTCTTCTACTGACAAGGAAAAAAACCCCAACATTTAAAATCTAGAAGGAGAATTTTCAGATGAAGAGTATCTCTAGTCCATGACACCATAAACAACACTGAAAAAAACTGAAATCACCATTAAAGATGAATGTCTAACAGTACAAGGGACTAAAAAGCTAGCTTAATACATTGACTAGAGATATATATTTATAAACAAGACACACAACTCTACCAATTTAATTCATGGCTTATTCTCAAACAGCCAGCAAAACCCCACTAGCTGTGTTAAGAAGTTCCTACAAACAATATTGGAAGAAGGGGGGAGCTGAGGTTTTTCTGAGACATGAGAAAGACTTAAGTCAAAGAAGAGAACAGATAACGACTGAATTACCATAAATGGTTAGCAGAGGGCAATTAAATGAGCAGCAAGAAATCCAAAATGCAAATCCAAACTATTAGTCTTGTTGTACACAAAGGTTGTTTTAGTGAAAAAACATGGGAAAACCCCAACAGGTGATCTTATCACAGCACTGGATGCACTGACATTCTGCCTTGCTGACATCAGCAGCTTCAAGGCTCAGCATAGGGCAGAGAGCTGAGAGGTTTCTCCTCAGGCAGTGCAGCTGGACAGGGGTGAGAAACCCCAAACACAGCAGGGGCACTTTTACACATCCCACTGTAAGGAACCCTCTGACTCCATTACAGTTGTGTCACAACTGTACCAGTTTCAATGGCCATGCCAGGCACTGATGGGCATGTATCAGGCACCAATCCAGTACAATTATTCTCCAGAATTATTGTTAATGCTGCCTTTTGGCTGTCAGTACAGTATTCAACATGACCTCAGTGTCCTACAGAACACTGTTTATCTCACAGCCCAGCCCCACCTCACCAAGGTTCTGTATGTGAGAAGCTGAGCAAGAAAAGATGGATGAGGATGTTTCTCAATATGTAGTGAAGGGACAAACAAATTTCCAGTCCTTGGATTTCAACACAAGTTCAGTAATATCCTCTTGGGGGATGGGGGTGGAAAAAAATACATAACATCACTCTCCCTTAATGCCTTTTTCATTAATGCTTATTTTTGCCAAGTTTGGCTCAGACCACGCTATAGCCAAACCAGCACAGCAGTTTGCACAACTTCATAGATAGATTAATGTTCTTCCCTTCAAACAGCTTTTTATGGGACTAAGGAAAAGACAGAAGGAAGAAGCAGCTGCAGGGCAGCTTCTGATATGTACTGATTAGGAAACTAAAAGTAGAAATAATTCAGATTCTTCCAGAAAATATGGCTTTGGGACAGATGTCGGTGGGTATAAACACCATAGGAGAGTGGATGCCGCCAGAGCTTGAAAACCTAATTTGGCCTAGATGCTCAGGCAATATTTCATTAGCTACCTGAGGTACTAAAGCTTGGTAATCCTCAGCAGGTAAATCAGAACTACAGCCCAGTAGAAAGAGACAAGCGATGGAAGAGTACTGATGTACCTGTTTATCCCACATATTAATTTCTTGCCTTAACAGATTAAAATATTTTCACTGGTTTCTTCCCAGACAAAGATGATCCTGCTAATTGTTTAGGGTTGTTCACCTTTACCCTGTTTGCTGTTGTTCAAATTCACAGCTCACAATACTATTATTTAATTTTTGCTTCTACTGGGAGATACCAGTACTCCTACTTTTCCCATGTTTCATAAAGAATGTATCTGAAATTCCTATGGTAAAATATAAATTACAATCCACAGTGAAAACTAAAACATGGATCATGAAATCTTGAATTAAATTGTTCACTAAGCATTAATTATAGAATCATAGAATGGTTTGGATCAGAAAAGAGCTTATAGATGTCTAGTTCTGATTCTCTCTGTAAGCAGTTACAAAGCCAGTGGTCTGTCATACCAGACAAGCAACAGTACAGACTAAATTCATAGACATTTTACTAATTTCTCAACTTAACAAAGCATCCCTGGTTACTGGGCTAGTGGTATTTAGGAGAAAGGCTAAGAACAATACAATTGTAAAAAAAATATTGTATCAGTTTAAATGTTAATACTCTGATACGGTATTTCATAATACAGATCTCTGAATTGCCTTCAACAACGTCCTCAATACTCTCTCTTCTCTTCTGACTTTGTCTCTACCTGCCACCACTTGCCACCATCTGACACACCATTTATTTGCATCTCTACTTCTTTTCCAGCTTTTTCTCACCTGAGTTCCTACATACAAAAAAGCTCTTCCTGAGCTGACCTCCAAGACCACTGCTCCTTTTATATCCCTTCTGAAGGCTCTCATCTTGATTTAACATTCCAAAGGCACAGTTTTAATATACTTGGATGAAACCAGAAAGCTGGGACTAGATTTTCAATAGCAGGACCAACAGTAATTTAACACTGTGGGTATCAGAGATCATCCATCCCTACTACAGAGCTGCCAGCTACTCGGTTATCTCCCCTATGTTCTCATACTATTGCTATGAAAAAGAAGCTTAAAATGTGATTTGATGTATTCCATCACATCATACATTTGAAATATCTTCAGTTCAATAGTTCTCATAGGTTTTGCTTGTTTAATTCAGAGGAAAAAGTTATGTCATGAAGAACAACAGGAGTTGTTCCAACAACTCAACATGGAAGACAAATTCTCAAAGACATTCTCAGCTACTGTTCATTTTCCTGCTTCTTCATATGCTTCGTTCCACATGAGAAGTGTTTATCAGAACCACTTATTACACACATCTGTTTAATACAGTGAATAAGCATATTGCCTTCACTGCCCTTTTCGCCACAGAAAAACTAAAAGAAAGTAGAGATTTCAAGTAGAGATCCCATCAGTCACATCTTAGTTTCAACAAAAGATAATGCACAAAAAAGTCAAGATAATGAGAAAACTCAGCCAGAGTACAGGCTGATGCACTGGCATCGGGCTGATTATCCCAGATGCATTCCTCTAGGCAGAGAGACATGGTAAAGACTACATTCTGAAAATTTATACTTTACAGTCTCTCCCTCTCTCCTGAGGTTTGGCAGATGGGAGCAGACTCCAGTGATACGACTGTTTCCAAGGTAAGGTTTTTGTTCAAAGCTGTGTCAGCTGTGACAAGGTCCTCAGAAAGCTTTTCCTTGAGCAAAATTAATCCATTAAGCAGCACATCCTAACTTCCCCAGGACATGCATCTGCGGATAAGTCACCTTTCCTATAGTGTATGCCTGCCAAGAAGGGATAGCAGGAAATGCTGACAAGGGGGATCAATAATTGCCATTAAAAACACTTGACCAAATCCTATTGGAAGGGTGATTCTATTAAGTTTCTCTTGTATGAAACCGTGACTTTGCTAAGCCAGGTGTAATCAACTTTAGTAGTAAAGAGACACTGCAAACATAACATTCTGATTTTTTTTTTTTTTTAAATGTGGACAATAATCCAGTGCCACAGTATAAGCACCCTATTCCTTGTATAAAATTATTTCAGGAGGAGCATTCTGAAACCAACATAAATACTTAATGAATTTTACTCTAATTCACTTCTCTTCAATCTTTTTCTCCTCACAAACAAACATACAAGTGTCCCATTTCACTTTTTTGCAGAGTCTTACCACACCTCTAAAATTGTTGCATCCCAGCACACATAGCCTGCTAGGGATGCAGGCAAGAGAGGAGTGAGAAGCAGCATGGTAGCCCTGAAAACTGCAATAGAGATTCACAGGCAGATGATTAATTTTTTTTCCCCAGGTGAAAAGTGATGTTATAAATGCAAGTGACTGCTTCAAAGAGGAAATTACATTGATTTGTTTACTGCAAAGCAGAATGGTATAGAGTTCAAGCCAAGGATTAAAATATCTAACATAACTATGTTCCATGAAAGCAGATAACAGGCAACTATTTACTTAATAACACACCAATACTTCATAACACACCAACCATACACACACACAAAACCCCCAATAAAGCCTTACTTGTAGGTTCTTTCTCAGAAAAAAAGCTCTGGCTTTTGAAATTAAAATAGCTGCTCCAATTCAAGTGTGGGTTTCATTAACGTTCACTGGCTCTAAATAATGAGATGACAAAAAAAACTTTAAGAAATGACAATGATAGGGGGAGAGGAGGAACACTTCCAGCTATGAAAAGCAGGAGAGAAAAGGTTTATGTGTATATTTCTCTTTGTGTTGAGACGCTGTGTGTAGATACATACCACATCTATATTTATGTATAAAATGTACACACACACCCCTATATGTGCCAGATGACCTCCAGAGGTCCCTTCTAATCCAAATTATTCTGTGAGAGCGTGCAACGAAGGCATCAAAGAGCAACAATTTTTTTTTTCTCTCTCTCTTCTCACCTAGCAGAACTCAAGCACAAGAGCTCGGCCCTTGGGAGCCTTTTAAAACCGCTCTGGAATTTAACAAAGCGAAGCCTAAGTGTATGCCCGACTCCAACAAACATCTTTCAGCTCTTTTTCGGGTCAAGGGTGGAAGGTAAAACAACAGACATTGTTTACAGACATCACAATAACTTCTTACACAACGAGCATATTGTCACCACAGCACTGGGGAACTACCGATGGCTTCTTATGAGCCAGGCAAAGGGAAGCTTTGCACCTTCCCACACACCCCTGGAAAAAACAGAGGCTAATTAGGAGCAACTACATTTTGTTTTTACACAGAAGGGCTGATAAAACCACAGGCTCTCCAAAGTCTAAAACTTTCTACTGGTAGATGATAATGAGCATCCAAGACATCATTAAAAATATATATCTAAAAGCTTTAAAAATGAGTAAACATGAAAACACATCAACTCTACAGTATTTTTACAGTATTAACTGAAAAAAAAGCTATTAAAAAGCTTTCAAATGACAATCTGGTCCAGATCCCTTCAAGAACCAGGAGTCAAACAGCTCTCAGATTAAAATAAAACTGCCACAATCTGTGAAATTAGATTAGGTAAATAAATAAACTACAAAATTAAAGGAAGTGATTCCCCAAATAAGATCTTTCAACCTCTCTTCAAAAAGCCTCTTCGAGTAATCTTAAATCTACCTGAACTTCATCTTTCATATAAAGATTTTGATATAGAAGACAAAATTTACAGAATGTTGCACCATTAGAAACCACTATGAATCTTGTCTGCATTCTAATTAATAACTCAGCTTTACTCCATAACACAACTGTAATATACATTTTTACCATATTTTTAGGTAAATTTGATAGTTCTGACACCCTAACTTTTACAGTCAATTATTCAGAGAGCTACTTCAGCCAAGGAAATTGATGTTCTTTTCCTTCACCTTCACACTCAGGAAAACCTCTCTGATGTCACTAACAATCCTGTATCCTAAAACCTGAAAATCAGAAGTCTGATATCTCACAGCTAGACAAAAAGCCTGAAGTGACAAATAGACAGGGTAGTTGAGGTAAGAGAAGTTTCTCAAATCAAAAGCAACACAGTTTGGTCTACTAAGACTTCAGTAAAGTTTTACTCACATCCTGCAACCTGGAAAAATCCTTCTTAGGTGAGCAGAGGTGAACAATTGCACATTTGCCATGACATGGAAAATGGGTCAATGATTTTAAGCATTAAGAACATTGGACAACAGTGACAGTAACCAGTAATTTCACCCATCTGGAGTAGTCTTGAAATAACGTTTGGAAGAAGGTGGGGGATTCCTACTGCATGTACAGCAGGAATTTAAATTTGGTGTTCTAAATTTCACCGTGCAGCCACTGTATTCACTGCTGACATTGGTCACACAGACTCCCACCCTGCTCCTCTGAACCACACCAGCTGTGAATGTCTAGGGAATCATAAATAGGCAATATCAATACTTCCTTTAAAACTCGACCCAAACATCCTAAAATAAGCTTTTGTAAAGTGCTAAGTAACTATCAGCCAATCAATATTAATTCAGCTGCAACGCTCACAGTAAAATTTTAAGTAATATGACAAACATCAAAATCTAGTTGTAATATTTTTCTTTAGAAATCTACAGATTACACCCTTGCTGTTTGTCCAATACCTTCTCTTTGGGTCCTTCAACTAGTTATAGGAAACCTTTCCCAAATATTCATGGATGGAAATATAGATCAAGTTCTGCGAAGACAGCTTCTAATCCTCCTTTTTCTAGCCCCATATTGAGTAAATACACCTTCATAGGCTCAAATTCAAAGGCTTTTGGAATTAATATGAACTTCGTCACAACTGCTACATATGCCAAGGTAGAAGAATCAGGTGAATAAGTAGAAGTAATACGAGAATTAGGAGAACGTTTGCAAATGTCCCTTTCATTTCACCTTTTGCTAGCTGGCATTCTGAAGACAACACCACCTGACATCTGCAAACAGACAACTTTTACCAAAAATTCAGTCACGTTATTTCTGCCTATATAAGTCATGTTTATAAACACACCTCATATATCCCAAACACAAAGGATCATGATTTTTCCACTGGTGCGTTATGGCACGCGTTCGTCTTTGTATTTATTTAGAAGTTTGGTGTTTGGGTTGGCTTTGGGGTTTTTGTTTGGTTTTGTAGGGTTTTTTGAGGTTTTTGAAATAAATATTTTCCTGCAAGGACTGAACATTGTTTTTTTTGTTTGTTTGATCACCAAAATGTCACAAGTTTTTCAATAGTTATCATGCTGATATCTGAGATCACAGTATCAACTCCTTTAGTATTTAAAAGAAATTTCTCTCCACTAATAATCAGAAATTTAACACAATTTAAATTTGTGCACAAATATCTTACATCCTTAACTCTAGTTTCTCCTGATGTTTTTATAGTACAATTATATATCTATCTTTTTTATATATCTCTCAGGTGAGAGTGTGTCTTCTGTTAAGAGAATATTTGGAGTTCCCCTGTCCCACCATCCTTTCTCACATGTGTGTTGGTCCCTCCCCCCCAAAAAAAAACCCTAATCTAAAAAACATCACTTCTTTCCTGGTGGCCTGTCCTTTGTTTTTGCTCTCCATGCATGTTTCACAAATGCCTTACAAGCCTCACTGTGTGTATTTCAATGTCATCTTTCTACCTTGTTACCATTATACCTGCAGCTAATAAATGACATTTCTTCATCCAAAACAGTTCATTGACTCTATTTACAAGGTGAATCTCTTTTTTCCCCTCATTCTCTCATTTAGAAGCCATCCAGTTATCTGTTCCATTAGATAACAAAATACAATTCTGCAACTTCTGCAGCCAAAACGGGATTTAATGTTCTTGGGCCTGGTGACAGAGCACAAACACTCCCAGTCACTGTGCCAACTCTTGGATTTCCTTTTTTTTTTTAAGCAGCCCTCACTGATTTTTCTCTCACTTTTCTGTTTCATGTATTTACACCCAAAGCTGGCACACAGCTAGAAGGTCTCTCATAACTTTTGACTGGAGGCAGTGGGAGGTTTTCTTGGTCCTTGCTGCTGTTAGTGGCAGTCCCAGCTAGGAGGAATTTTGCCTTTCAAGGAACATCCATTCCACAGTGTATTTCTGCATCAAATTTTACCCTTTTTATATTAAAAAGAGGGAGACTTTCTGAAACACCGAAGGTGAAGACACTAACTCATAAACCTGTGTTGTTTACCCTATCTTTATAGAGAGATCTCTGTTGATTCTACTAATGGAGCATGGATTACTGAAAAACAACCACCTCTCAGAGCCGTGGAATGGCAAGGGTGCTGCTGTGACCTTCTAAAAGCTGCTTTCCACCATATGATTTATTTACTCCACATTTTGCATACAGTACTAAGCAAAAACACAGAAATAAGAGGGTCTGGCAGCACAGTAGGTGAAACAAGCAAAAATTTCTAGGCAGTTCTCAGAGTGTTCACTGCAAGCAAGTAAATTTGTGAAAATAGCAGTAGAGAAAGAAAACAGAAAATGTAGAGGAAGCAGATTCCACCTTCTCAGGCTGTAACCTTTGACTTTTAAATAGCCATCTTCAGTAAATACGATGAATGCTGTCTAGGCAAACTAAGGAAATAAAATTGTGCCTTTAAACGGTGGTGGGTTGACCCCAGATGACAGCCAAACCCAGCTGCTCCCTCCCCACCCTCTCCCATGAGACAGAGAGAAAGTAGAAGAAAAGGCAAGAGACTTGTGGATTGAGATAATGGCAGCTAAAAGGAAGGGAAAAGCTGTGCATACAAGCAAAGCAAAAAAAAGAGGAATTAATTCACTACTTCCCATCAGCAAACAGATGTCCAGCCACTTCCTGGCAAGCAGGGCCTCAGCATGCAGAACTGTTGCTTGAGTACACAAATGTCATAACCACGAATGTCCCCCCTTTATCTTCCTTTCCATGACTTTTTATTGCCAAGCGTATGATGACATATGGCACAGAATATCCCTTTGATCAACTTGATTCAGCTGTCCCAGTTATGCACCCTCCCAGCCTCTTGCCTACCCATGCCTACTTCACTCTTTGCTTAGAGCTAAAACCCATCAATTTTTCAGGAGACAGGGTGTTTTTTTTCTTTTCTTTTTTTTTTAACAGATTAAAAAAAAACTCAAAAATTATCTACTTCCTCTAGAACCTATGAGTGTAACATGAGAAATTCTTGTAGATCTCTTTGCCATTTCAGGTTCCAGCAACAGAGTAGTAACATGCTTTTATACCTAATACTTATCTCATTAATAACTAAAGGACCACAGCTGCAGTTAGCTTTTCCATGTGAAGTGGAATCAAAGCTTCCTTCCCATCTAGGATAACAAATCAAATATTTATGGAAAAATACAAGGAAAAGTTTAAGGTTCACACTACAGCGGTGCTCACGTGAAGACCGACATTTGTCAATGTTTGCACTCTGTGTGAATATCATAATGCAACCTTTCTGCATCACATCTCTGTGGGCACCTGGGGGAGGAAAGAGAGACCAGCCCTCTCTTTTGTCTTTTTACTGAGCACATTTCTAATCCATTATCTCATGTTCATTGCCAGAAGAGTGTGGCTAGAAAAACAATTAACTCCATGCCATCACATTTTCCCTATCTAAGGGAAAAAAAGTTATGATTTTGGGTCACTTTTCAGAGTTTAAAAAAAAAAAAAAAACCAAACATTTATCTTCTAGAATGAGAGAAACATGCTTAAAAGCCAACAGTTCTGTCATCAGCCAGTTTTGCACACCTGAGGAAAAGCCCCACATCAGCACTTTTATTCCACACAACTTTTTCTAACTGAGATCTTACAGGTGTGCACACACTTGCAAACTGTCTTGTTTTGTTTTTTTTTTTCTCCCAAAGAAGTTCTGCCTTCCACTGCTGATGTCATAGCTGAAGTTAGGTCATTGACCACAATGCCATGCAACCACATACAGTAAAATATACAGTACCTTTTTAAAACTGTGAGGAGGCGGCCTATTAGTAGTAGCTAGCTACAGTGATCAAGACAGGACTTCAATAACTATGCTGCTGGATTTATGAAGACAATTTTACTGCAAAACAAAGCCCAATAAATTTCATTTCTGCCAAAAGCAGCAGCAAGCTTGAGGAAAATGACACAGGTCTAGCGTTAACAGTCAACTGTAACCAGCTTGGCTAAAGAGAGATTTCCATTTCTTGGCACAGTAACAAATCCTCAAGCAGAGAGGGGCTAGGGGTGAGATTTTTTCCTCTGTAAGTAACTTAATGAATGAAGTACTAATTAACATTATGGCATTGATAAATGGAGAGAGAGATTAGGGATGTACTCGATATTCAGGCCTTCCCAGATGGACCGTCAAAGCCACATTAATTCCTATCTCATTGGAGCATCTGCTTCTCCCATAATCCATTGCCCCTTGGTACAAACAACACAAACTGTTGTGACTCAATTCGATTTATATCAATCTAATTTCTTTTAATCCAATTTGTATTCCAATCTACTACCTTCTAATCACTTAAATCTTCAGCCTCCATCTGGTAAATTTTCTCTCAAAATTAACCGAGCAGATGCCTCTGCAATTGTCTTCCACAGTCAGGCTAATCATGCCCTCGCAGTGGCCTACGGAGCCCACTGAATAGGTACGTGACTTACAGCATTGCCCTTCTTATTACAAGCATGGCGATGCAGGAAGGCCATTTTGTCTGCCATTAATTGGTTGATTTGCATAACACTGCCAGGGAAAGATGCCTAGGAAACAAAAGCCAAGAGCAGAAAGCTCCAAGAAGGCAGCAGTGACATGCTCCTCATTTGTCACATGGCCATTACACTTTGAACCGCCTATTGTTGGAGGTAACAAACACGGAACTGCATTACAGCTAAATACATAACAAACATCTACACATAATATTGGGCTGGGGGATTTTTTTTTTTTGGGGGGGGGGGCATTGCGGCCACTGAATTTGCAGAGAGCAATTGGACTGTCCAAACAAAGTTCCAAGAAAAGTGCAGGATACCGAGAAAATTAGAAGGCACGTTGTTTTGACAAAGTCCAAAACTTCAAACCCTCTCTGTCTAAGTAAATTAACTTTTGCACTGCTACAGCTACATCTGCAAATAAAGCCAAGTTTTCTGACTACCAAAAGCTTTTTCCTCAAAATTGCACCTATGACAGTATGGGTCACAGGCTAACCAATACATCGTAAGTAGAATGAGGAAAAGAATTAGGAAGCTAACCTTCTCAGCCAAGGACAGTTAGAATTCTGAGCCTAAAGTAAAAGGCAGAAAGAGAAGTGCCACTGCTTTAGGAGTGATTGCCTCATTAAGAATACAATATTGATCTCTCTCCCTGCTCAATGCTACGACATGTCCAGAAAGCTGAAGGTATGTTCAGCAAAAAGGGGATATTGCTATTCAAGTGTTCACATGATCATTGATTGCCAAAGTTATAAAGTTTTTTCAGACCTGGTGTTCAGAATCCTGGGAGGACAGAAAGGAAAACACTCAATGTGCTGCTTACGTTTCCCAAGCAATGTTAAGGGGAGAGAAATAATGAAAACACAACAGGTGCTTAATAAACAGTGAGGAAAGAACAAGGCCAGGCCAGTGGAGTAGCCTCTGTCACAGATAAGCAGGGGAAAAAAGGAGGACAGAAGACTTGCACTTGGCACTCAGTGCCTTGCATCATGAGCTGCATTCTTGTTGGCCCACAACCACTTATGCAAGACGAGCCATTAAACAACAGTTCTCAGATTCAGAGGGAGGCGTAGTGTCCCTCTGTCACTACAGATTATATATAAAATAAGTTGCTCCACGTTTTTTTTAGAACAATATAAATCCAGCTAACATGGAAGGGTCAGCCTCCAATTTTCACCCTAAAAAAGACCCCAAAATACTTGTGTCATCCAAATTTTCAGTAGCTGGAAGATGAGCTTACCAGGATGCTTTGCTGGAATTTGCTACTGCTTCCTCCCCCACCTCAATTTTTCATGCCTACACCTGAATAAGAGGTTTCACTTTTCAGCTAATAGGTACCTAGGAAATTTTTTATAACCTAATGAGAGTAAACAGTATAAATACAATGGATCAAGCCAGAGGATGCTGGAGAAGGAAAGAGAGGGTGTACTTGGTTAAGGAGGGGGTGGAGTGGGCAGTCTTTCTTCCCCTCCCACAAGCTGTCAAGTCCTTCTGTGCACACCCCCTCCCTCATCTCTGCTAAAAACCTTCCTCTCTCTGCCTGCCATGACAGGTGGTCCAGATTTTCACTTAGAAAATCTGGCCACCCTATGTTTGCAACACCTCCCCGCTTAGTATCATCTGTGAATTTAATTAGCATGCAGTTTACCCACTCGTTCAGATTATTAACGAAGACGTTAAACAAGACACAACCCAAATAAAAAGATCCCCGTGGCAAACCAATTGATGCCTTTCTTTAAATCACTTTATTGCTATCTATTATAACCCTTTATTTACAGGTGTCAAACGATGATTCATCTACATGATAGCATGGGTACCCAAACAAATTTGCCTTTTTTACCCCTAAACTAAAAGGCTGTGACACACTGGAACCAGTAGAATTACACTGAAGTGTCCCCATTTCCGAAGTTCTAGTTCTGATCTACGTTGCTTCATCACACTAAAATATGAAGCCTCTTGCTTCTCCTCAGAAAGATGCACAAAATCACTGCTAAATGCTGGTCAGGAAAAAATCCACACCATTTGTGATTATTTCTAGTGTCGTAATCTAAAACCAGTCCATAGGAATCTGGCAGAGGGAGACAGAATCCCTGGAAAAAATGAGATTGAGAGAGATTTAACGTATTTAACACTTTTATCAACTGAATTTGACATGAGGGATTAGCAGCAGGGAGAACTATGCAAGGAATATGTAAAGCAAAAAAAGTTTAATTTTTATTTATGCAAAATAATTCATGAGCACTACTCAGAGTTGGTAGCTTCAACAAGGGCATTACAGTTTTACTCATCAGCTAAGCACAATACAGAGTAGTGCCTGTGTATTGGTATTTGGATTTTTAAATTAAAATAAATTTAATGGATTTTCACCCATAAAGCAAATCAAATTTGAGGAAAAGGCAATAACAAATGGCAGAAGGGAACCCTCCATACCTTGAAGACTCATAATTTAAGAAAATTTTATGGAACTTATCACTGTATTTACACACAGACATAAACACACATATATAAATGTTATGCAGAACACAGCTTTGTTCATAAACTAAATCTAATTGTAGCTGAAAACATTAAGCAGAGTTCTCTTCCCTTCACAAAAATACTGTGTATATATATAAAAAAAAAAAAAAAGAGTATTTGAATGTCCAAAGCCAAACGCAAATTCTTGCTAAAACATATGGCCACATATATCAAAGTAATAAAAGCTTGCTCTGAGCTTATTTATGGAATATTTATTTTTTTCTTAATTCCTGTTGCCCAGTGACGTTTTGGACGCCCCATGCCTGGAAGTGTTCAAAGCCAGACGGGATGGGGCTGTGAGGAACTTGGTCTAGCGGAAAATGTCCCTGCCCATGATGGGGCTTGGAACGAGATGATCTTTAGGGTCCCTTCCAACCCAAACCATTCTAGGATTCTGTGATCCTTTCTTTAGAAAACTGCTGAGCAGTCACAAAAATTTGCCTCAGAGCAGTTCAAGTAAAATAAATTGACACATTAGAGCCTTCCTGTCCCCATTTCCAACAGCAAACAGGGGAGCTCTGGTCCTTCAGTTCTGACTGAACTGAAACCCTCAAGCAGAGATATCCAACCCCCTCTTACTGACCAGAGACACCTTCTCACACTCTTCAGCAGCTCCTAAACAAAACCCTCCATACCCTGCTATGGGTACCAGACACACTATGTGGTCTTACAAATATCCATAGGAACATCATTTACTTGAAAGATATATTTCAAGTAATATAGTAGTAAATAGAAACCTAGCAGAGGGAAGAATTTATAGCACTATAAGAAGGCTCAGAAAAATACTGAAACTAATTTTTGCATGTTAATATAATTCTTGAGTCAGTTTGCTTGCAGGTAGTAAATACTGCTGCTTATCTGTAAAAATGTAAAACTTCCGTCCAGATTTTAAAAAACAAAGTTCAATTTCATAATAAGAGTAAACTCTTGGCTGAACAAAACAATAGTATTTTTTTTTTTCTTTTCCCACTTGGAAAGCACAAGACTGTATTTACACTCTAGACTTGCACTATCAGTAAATAACTAAGCTTGAGTTTATTTCTAACAGGATTAAATATTTGGTACATAGAGGATTTGTTGGTTTTTTGGTTTTTTTTCCTTCTCCTGAACATTCTTTTCTCAACAACCCTTTCTTCTGCAATGAGGTCTTAAGTTCAGCTGTTTAACTTTGATATGGTGGGCCTGTTTGATAGTAATTGTAGAAAGAATTCTGCTCCAGAGACTCGTACGATCCTAACACGGGTTTAAGGTCAGTAGGAATAGGAGGAAGCATAAGCACAAGTTTCTCCCACGTCTACAGAAGGAAACTAATTGACAGCCTTGGATTAGACACTTGATTTTACATGGCCTGTGTCTCAGGGGATCAAATTCACTCTACAATGGGTGAGGTATGAGCAGAAATTTTTATTCTCTCTGGGATTACTCAAACAATGCAAACTGACACTTATTTTCAGAGCTCAGGTGTGTACGATTCCTTTGAAAACTAAAATAAGAATATGCAACTTCTGCTGAGTGAAATTTATCGTACTTTTAAACAGTTTGTGGTTTACAGTAAAGAGGACAAATGCCAGACACTGGTGAGCTGTGCCATACTCTGAGAGACTTCTTCACTCCAGAGCAGGCACTGCTGCACTCTATGCTGGCTCAATATAGATATTCACAAGAAAAGAAGAGGGGCAGGGTGTCTAACCATTAACAGGAGTCAAAAAATCCCATGAAGCCTCAGTGCCACATCTGCTGCCTCCTCTACACCAAAGAAACAGTTGGTGCTAATGCACGATTAAGAGCTGAGAGGAATGCAACAAAAGTGTATGCAGGTGGCAGAGGTCACTGAGGGACAGTATAGAGGAAAGGGAGGGTCAAGTTATTATCTGGAATGCATCCACAGGGCACAGCCATCTTTTAAATCAGTTTTTTATAATAGCCATGCCTGTATCGATTTAATAATATCTTTATGCTACGGATTTACTCAGCACACCGTGAAGAACTACATCAAGGACTGAGTTGTGAAACCAGGGTTTATTTCTTTTCCTTACAAAGGTAAAGGAAGGATGTCCTACCTCGAAAGCCCTCAATCTCTATTTTTAATGCTTTATTAGCCTTGTTTCCCACGAAAAGGCAAAAAAACCCTGTCATCCAAACATCTTTAAGTCTTTCAATGACAAGTCTTTGGGTAAAACAATAGAAACACCTTAAAAAAGAACTTCAGCTTTTAAATCAGAGTGATTAATAAGCCTCTGTGTACATGACAACTAACATATTGCGTCTCTTACCTTTAGGCCTGTATTAGCACATGCATAAAGCTGAAATGGAACAGAAGAACTTCCACATGGAAGTGGTTGCATGACACTGGGCAGTACAATACTTATCATTTAGGATACAGAGTATCAGGCCTCTAAAGACAAGTTTCCAAGAATAAGTATTCACTGTAAATCACACCAATGTGAGCAATGCAGGACTCAAAACCACTCTTGTGAAATGACAGAGAAAACCAGCTAAAGGTAATGCTTAAAGGAAGGCGATCCCAGGTTCACACCAGCAATAGGGAGCCCCTCCCAAGCTGAGCCTCTTTGCCACTTACAAAGCAGTTGACAAAAACCTATCCCTGGTGTATCAGTGACTGCCACTGACTGCTTGTCCCAACATTTGCCTTCCTCCTCCAGACTGAGAGGAGAAAGAGCTAAAGTTCAAAGAGGCAGGAACAAAACATAGGGGTCATTCTGAGAGCTAAGGTCAGGCTCTGTGTTTCAGGGCAGGGGAACCCAAAGTAAAAGAGTTACAACTTCCCAGTGACCCTGGAAAAAGGAAGTTACTTAATATTCATGGTGACAGGAAAAAAAAGAAAGGATTAATCACGTGGAATTAGCATTTTCATTGAGGAGCTTGGTTGAGTCATGTGTTCTACTTTGACTGCTTCACACCAGCATTTTACATCTCTCATTTATCAAAACATTGCAGCTTGCTCCTAACTGTCATTAACCAATGAATAATGAAACACTCCTTTACTTTTACTTCACATCAACCATGCAGCTCCCTCAGTCCTCCCATGCCTGATGTGTGTTCTGAACATTGTGGTGTTTTTTTAATTACTTTTTTTTTTAATTATTATTATTATTCATGTGGAGTAAAGAAATCTGTTTAATTAAGTTTCCATTCTCTTGGGGAAAATGGTCTCTATTGTGAGGGCATCACCTAAGTATTTTCCCCTCACAGTTTTTCAGTGTTGCAATGCCATTCTGCACTATTATCTTGATTGTCTCACACTGGGGTTAATTTCAAGCCATCTCTTCTATTACACAAATTAATAAATCTTTTTTAAAAAAATTTTAAAAATCATCACTCCACTTACCTAGCATTAAAAAAATAGTGTAAAAACCTGAAAGAAGTACAACATGTAGGCTTTATAATTACCCTTATAAAGTAAAAATACAAATAATTGTGTACCAGTAATATAAAAATGTCTTAATGCAGTTGTTTTACAACCATTTGCAATTTTTTTAATAAAACTGATTCTTAAAGTCTTTCCCCCCACACTCTTCCCTTTCTTTGCCCTCCTCCAAACTTCTTCCTCTAGACATTATGAACTACTGGATTTCACTTTTCCACTATAGTTATAAAATAAATTATATACAAATGCTGGTTTTCCCCATAGCGAGTGGCACATTAATTAGTACCTCATATAGAGCTACTTAATGGATTCAGGTAATTTCAAAATTTTAGCCCTTTAAAACTTGTACTGCTATATCAAACCCTAAATACATCATTTACTTCATTATCATGCTTGAAGAGAGTGGGAAACCACCAACTTGCTGCAGTTGTACAAAGCTGCACATGGGCCAAACAATTCCCTCAAGAACAGCTGCAGGTGACCAGGTTAAACCTTGAAATGCTTTATCAAAGTCAGTACTTCATGTTTTATTTGTAGCTACAGATGGACCTTCATGGTTAGGAATTCATCTACTCTTACTGGAGCACAGAGAGGGGAGGGAAAAAAAAAAAAAAGAAAGAACAAAATAACCCCACTCCCTTCCTTTTCTCTCAAAATAATCAGGGCAAACCAGGCCAATGCTTTGCAAACCTCTTCTTGTTTCTTCATGGCCTTTTCATCATCTCCACCTTCCTCAGAGTCTACAATCACCACATTACAACACAACATTGCTCTCAGTACTAAATGCTTAAAACACCAGTCCTAAAATAATGTTTCAGGATACAGAGGATTTGTCTGCACAAAAACTATTGGGGATGATCATGGAAATGAGCATGTTTTACTGTCTATTAAGCATCTTCATCTATTAGCTGCAGAGTGATCTCTAGCTTTATTGAGTCAACTTTTAAATTACTTTAATGGCAGGTGCTTCCCCTTCTTGTACCAGAAAGAGGGTTCCACAATGAATAAAATGTCATGTGCATTAATGCCAGTGCATCACACCCCTTTGAGCCACATTCTGTTACACTTCTTGTAACTATTACAACTGCCCATTTGAACATTTACCAGCACATTTCCATGCCTTGCTATGTTACTTCCAGTTCCATTTTCAAGGTTGGATTAAATTGGTTGCAATGCCACGTTGTGATTTTTGTAAGCTACAGACATACCTTACTATAACCCTAGTCCAAAGTATTTTGACTGGGAAGAGGAAGAAACATGTAAAAAATGAGGGGAAAAAGCATTCACAACAGCTCTCCTCATTCTTTTTTTTTTATCTCCTCTGGCATACCCGCCCTTTCAGTTGCTCATAAAACTTCCTCCAAGTTCTCACTAATCTCTTGTCACCGCCTTTCAGTTGTCTCTACTTTGCTGACATGGTTTTAAATCAAGAGACCTAGAACTGCAAGCTAAAAAGCTAAATGCCCCCATCTGCAGAAAGCTGGCACAAAATTTACATTCCAATGCAGTTTCAGCTTCATTCTGTTCTCTTGCAAAGCTGATGTAATGCCTTGTCATTCCCAGAACTGCTCTGCTAGGCCACACCACTCATCTCTCATGTTGTGTATCCTCAGTGGCTCACTAGACACACGTACCCTAAACATGTGCAGGGTACACTCTGCTAAATGTGAGCACAAAAATGCCTCTTAGAGGTCTCTGGCAATCTTATCCCTTGATGCTTATGATTTGATTATTGATTTTTTTCCAGATTACAACCCATTTTCTTTCTTAATCACATCACAAGCTTCCTGAGGTCCCTTTGTATTGGTAACTGTGTAACTTCACTAACTTCCGATCTGAAAGCCCAAATCACCATTTTCTTGCCTATTTTAGTGTAAAATTCTCCATTTAAGATTATCTTTACCAAGAATGTTGTCATCTGGACTAAATTCACATGTATTTAGTCTTTGCTTCTTCCTTCTGCTGCTCCCTAAAGGAAGGGGTACTATCACAGTCTGCAGAACGTGCTCTTTCAAAGCAAAGCTGATGAGTCTGGTGATTTTCAAAGGCTACGTTAAAATGCAATGATACAAGCTAAATTGTGCCCTAAAATTGACCATGTGATTCTTCCCCTAATAAAAAAAAAAAAAAAAAAACAAAACAAAAAAAGCAAGCAGCATTTACTGAGCAACATGAACTGAGTCTTCATTTTTCCGCTGTTACGAAAAGTTTAACTTCCTTGAACATCATATATGTTATTTTCCTTGCAAGTTCTGCCTGGGAAGTATTTTCAAACTTAAACTGCCATTAGATAACTGTTTCCATTAATCTTCCTTGTGTTGCAGTAAGCTGGACACTTCCTCACAGAAAGAATGTTGAGTTAGAATAAAACCAAATGCTGATATTTGTTATACAGCACCACACACGCAGATTTGGTGTCCTATGGATCAGAGGAACAAGAAGTTCTGTCACTTTGAGACAAGAGATCATACATTAGGACAGCTAAACACAGTGGGAGCTACACAACAGCATTCTCTATCATTTCTGTCTTCCCTTTCTTTTCCCTGTGGATGACAACACATTTATTTGTTTGGATTCCAGGCCAATAAATTCTTTCCAAGCCAGTTGCTTGGAAAGGGGGTACATTTTAGGGTTTTGGGAGTATGGATGCCACTCCAGCACCCATGAGATACAAGTTCAACTCCAGACTCTACCATCATTATGATACAGGGCAGATATTCCACTCATCGTTTACCTCAGTTTTTCTACTTTTAAAATACAGATGTTGGCACAACTCCTTTGTGAAACATTTTGAGATCCACTGACCAAAGTCCCGTGTAACAAACAGTATTGTCAGCTTACCAAGGTGTCATCCTGACTGTACCCTGCATACACAGATGGCTTCCAACAACGTGTGACTGATGTCACTGTCCTCCTGCTATGCCACTGCACACTCATGGGCAAGATTTACCTGCAAGCTCTTGATCTGCTCTGTTGGAGTTTTACCCTCTGTCCTCCTGGAATGCCTGGAAGCTCCGTGTTTCCAGAGCCACTGAGGGGCAATTTCACTTTGCCAGGCTGATTTTTCTGATGTTACTTTAATCACAAACTGTTCCATAATTTCAAACTAATTTTGCATGCATCACATGGAAATCCCCAGAGTACTAGGTTTTAATACTACAATACCTTAACCAATATATAACTCTGGAGTAATAAAAAGCCAATATTTGCTTTAAAGCAATAATTATGTGATAAGTCTGGGAGAATGTTGAGACTATTGATAAAGACGTAGGCTGATTCAAAAATTAAGGTCCATGACCTTTCAGAGCAGGTTTATACCCCAAATCAAGTTAGCATTCAATCAGGATCTGTGTGTTATACGTCTATTATTCCCACAATCTATAGGATTACGAAACAATTTTTATCACACAGAATAAGCAAGACACTAGCAGTATTATCAGTTATTTTATTTACTGGTACAGTTATTCTGGAAATAATTGCTCTTTTCTTATACTAGAATCCATTTTTAAGTTTCACAGCTGAGTTCAACAGGAGTGGATAACCAAACAGTATCACTTCACTTTGCTTGGTTAAAAACCAGCAACCTAAGATGCTTCCCACACTTTGTCAGAGAGAGCTTTAAGTCAGACAAGGCCTTTGCTGTGTTCTGTAAACACAAGTGCAGTGCCCTCCACCACATCTCAGAATGTGGGAGCTACCAGAAAGACCAACAGCACTATCAATAATGGAGTATTTATGGGGACTCTATAATTTATATCTATTTACAGGACTACACTTTGTGTTCCTGTTATCTTCATTAGAAAAGTCAAATGTTGCTTTGCTGCCTACATGCTGTTTCTCAAACAAACAAACAAAAAAAAGGTCATCCAATTACATGTCAAGCATCCTTGACATTAAACAAGTTGATTACAAACCAACAAATAGAGTCTGCTGTCATCTGAGATGACGACTTAAAGGCAAATAAGGCCCAGCAAATTCTGAGCACTGAAGGACTGCTGTCCTCATCACTGCTTCACTCCAGGAGAGGTGGCACAGTCTCCCAGGCACTCAGTGACTGTAACCCCCCTGTGCACCTTTGGTCTGTTCTTATCTCTTCTTTTAAGACTTCCATATTGTTCTAACCATACCCCATGGAAGTTCAAGAACAGCAATGCCCACCTGATGAATCCCTTCTTAATTGTACAGTCAAGAAAATAATCTGAGAGAATGTTACAGCCAACAGAAAGCTGGATACAAGTTCTAATGATTACACGTAAGATTATGTTTTCCACCAAAACTCAAGGTTTTTTTTAAGAATGAACCATCACCAGTTCCTACACTAGATAATAAAGGTAATGGAGAAAGACTCAAACCAAGATGTGCATTTAACACAAGATAGTCCCCCATACAGCACTGTCTCCTCTGCAGCTTCCAGTCTATTCCCCCCATCACTACCAAGCTTTTGCTTTAAAGCCTGTTCAGTAGGTGAGACTGTTCAGTAGGTGTCCCCACTAAAAAGCTCAAGAGAGATTTTTCTGACTTCCATAAAAATGACCCACGTCCTTAAGAGACTTTGTGCATCTGAGATGAGACTTCATTAGTAGGCAGAAGAAGCAGTAAAGCCTCTACTGGAGCCCACTCCATTAGTATTAATCAATATTAAATTAAAATTAGACAAAGGCAGCTTTTCAACTGGAAATTATTTCAACCTTTCCCCCCCATTCTACAAAAAAACCCAACAAACCAACAAAAAAAAAAAAAAAAAAACAACAACAAAAAAAAAACAAAAAAAACAAAACAAAAAACACAAAAACAACAACAACAAAAACTAAACAAAGAAACAAACAAAAAAAACCCAAACCACCCATAACAGCATTCATTATATTTGAGATATCGGGACATTGTGTCTCCGTACAAAAGTAATTAACAGGTTATCTTCACATCCAGAATGACTTACAAAGTAGGGATGATCTTACACAGAACAGCTTGATGAGCCTTGCCTTTCACTGCTTGCCTTGGAAGTGTGAGAAATAAACCTAAGCTTGAGGAATAAACTGCCTTTAAGAATCAACAAACAAGGACTAGAAAAAAAAAAAAAAAAAAAGGACTGCTGTAATGGCCAAATGGGAACAACTGACTCCTGGTTCAGTCTGAGTTTCCCTCACTGATTGCCTCAAGGAACTTCAGCTGCTGCTGCACCTACACGATCAATGCTGCTAATTGTGAGGAAAATTATTCAGGACAGCACAGAGCCTCCTATTAATGATGCCTGCCAAAAGACAGTCAGTTTATCAGCTATGCTAAAGGTTAACATCAATATCGATGCAACCACCTCAAATGATCATATCACTGCCTTTTTAGAGAAAATCACTGTGGTGGTGCAATAAACTTCAGAATTTTAAACCTGTTTTGGTGCCCTGCTCGACAGGTGCCAAGCTTATGTTTTTATTTAATATTCCTTAATTTTCATGTAGCAAGAAAAAAAAAACCAAACACATCTCTAGTGATTCCTTTAGTTCTGTCAGTACTTTTTAATAACACTGGGCAAGAGAATGATCTGTGGAGAGACACCAGCTAATACTACAGGAAATGGTTTTGCTGGAATGATTCCTTTACTTCTACTCAGAAAAACCTCAGAAAGCAAAAGAGCAAATAAGTACCGGCTTAAAAAACACCAAAACCAAACAACTGGCTACATTCACAGAAGAAGTTAACCACAACGACAGCACCTCAGGAAGTCAATAAGCCACAGACACTTAAGAGGCTGGGAAGGACTCAAATTGCTTGCCCCGTTTTTCTCTTTCCTAAATACATTGTTTATCTACCATGAGACAAAAGACAAGGGGATTGCTTGCTGTGACCCAGCCACACCATCGTGACTTTTTTAACAAAAATTAATCATATATAGTAATTTCTGAGAACTTTCACTGAGTTAAGTAACAGGGATAACCTACAAAACAAATAATCCATAGTAACAATCTATATAAAAGAGAGCACATACAACGTATATTAAAAAGTGCATAAAACCAGCATTAATAATTTGTGTACAGGAAAGCCTGGATAAGCTTTTTTTTGAACAACACACACTCTCCCTAGTCCTTAGTAGCTGATACAGTTCTAAAGAACACACTCTGGTTGCCAGAGCAATAGCTTTACTTATTTGAAACCTACTTCTTAAATGACTGCTCACTGTTATATTGGGTCTGATAAAAACAGTACCCCTCATTACAAATAATACTTCTGTATTTTCCTAAAAGCAGAATACAATACCTATATAACAACACCTCATTTAATAGTTTCAATTATATATGTGGGTGTGCACATGTATAAACATATATTAAAACAAGCACCAAACAGTATATTTTAAAAAGCACAAAAAGTAAGACTAGAATACCTCAGAATCTGCTTCAACCCTTTGCAGTGAGGATGTACGTGAAATATAGATCAAAGAAATCTGTTTCACTACAGAAGCTGCAGTTGATATGATAAGAAAGCAAGGGAAGGAATCAGAGACAACAGGCACTTTTTGGTACCTGCTTAATCTCAGCCTACAAAGTTATTGTGTTCTAACAAGATCACAAATCTTTCAGGAAAAAACCAAAACGTGATGAAAGGGGTTACCCAGCCATGTGCAGCTCCTCCCGCCCTCCACAACTAATAATTACCCAAAAGTCAGCATTCAGAGACAGACTGACCATTAAACCAGTTGTCATCACGCCTTCCTACAGTTCAGTAGAGAATCGTTTTCTCACCCGGGCTTTAACTTTTTTGTTCCCTTTTAAAGCCTTGATCACGCTCACCTGGCCTCCAGCTACAAAGCTAAGGGATGTTTACAGAACAGATGCAAAGCAGGAGTATTCAATTAAAAAAAAAAAAAAAAAAAAAGTCCTTTTCTCCCCCCCAACAAATCCCAGAGAAGATGAGAATCACCTGCATCATCCTTTTGAAAACAAATGATATACAGGTCTCTTACTGACTGCCAATTATTATGAAACTACTACAAAAGCATGAAAACACCAGACGGGAATAAGATCCAATTACATTTATACAATAAACTAAATTTATAAGTATAATGGGAAAAAAAAAAGGCATTTAGGACAAGTAGACAGAGTAATTTCTGGATCACCAATTCACTTTCCTTTGCTTCTGTGTGTCTAAGTGCAATGTCTTCATTAGTAAATCCTCTGTGCAAAGTTAATCCCGTTTAGCTACTTAAGGCTTAGAACAGCTCACATCTCCCATCCCTGCCAATAAGTTCTGCACATGATACAGCAAAAGACCACATGAGATGCCTGTTTTATTAAAGCTGCCCATCTAAGGAATTTTACCACACATTTCTATCCACCTACTGTCTGTAGGAATCACAGTAAGTAACTGGCAGGAATATTATGATAAGACAGTTCATTCCGTGGTTTTTGGAGGATTATGAAAATGGGGGAAAAGGTTTTTTTCTTCCCACTTCTCTCTCCTCCCCTCCATTTCACCCAGACACCTGTTACTGAAACAGAAGGTGCACACTTTGAAATCTATATTTAAATTTGACCTAATATGTGGCCCAAAATTTACTGATTTAAGACATCTGTGCTAACTCCTTATATAAAATCCTGCTATGGACACATGAGGTAGTTTTTCTGATTCCTTTATAATTGTAAGTCTCTATATTTTATAAAAATGAACAGAGTATTACTTTGTAAAGTACTTTTCAAGTTCTTCATATAAAAAGAAATTTGATAAACACTCAAAATAATAGAGAAGAGAACGAACTGCAAATCCTATAGATCCTCCAAGGAAAATGGGGAAGGAAAGCCAGGTGCTTTCCTTCACTCAAGTTCAACCTAGTCCTTAGTAAATAATATTGTATTCTACATTAATTTGTATTTCTCTCCACACACCCATCTTTCATGAAGTTCAAAAGACCATCCTGGAAGTCTGGCATGAGCAAATGGTATATTGGCTAATTTTAACATCTCTGAGCAGCTGAATTCCAACCAGATGTAAGAAAATAAGGTCCAGTCTCATACTGATTTACTCTCTTTACTCCAAAGGTTTTTTTATTTATTTATTTTATTTAAAAGAACAGCTATGGCACTTAAAATATTTTTGACAAATCTGTCAGTTATGGATTATTAAAAAGGCAGGAGCAGATTTTCCTCACAGACCTGACAGTAACATTTACCCTGACCTAGATGGAACACTTTCCTAAGCAATAAGAAATAGTCCAGTTTCGATGTCAATTCGTTCCTAAGAGAATGCCAATTATGCCAAACTTGCACAAACAGATGTATGGCAATTTTGTAATAAGGACTACTTTACACCAGGGACAGAGGTAAAGCCATTTATCTCAATTAACTTAGGATCTAAGGATTCATTTAAGCTGTTGCCTTAGAGGTGAAAGGCCACCACTTGATCCAACAATCCACCCATACCTCTTATTTACAATAAATATAAACTTCACTCTTTCCTTTGTAAAACTGTATCTTTCAGATTACATTTTTATTCTCAAAACTGTGTGCCTTCTATGTCACGGATAAAAGAGAAAGGTTTGTGCCATTTCATCATTCTCAACAGTCCTATTATGGTTTGAAAAGGTGGCCAGTTGCCCTAAAATAACAAAACTTAATCAATAGGAGGCATGATGATAATTGAAATTCCTCAAATTAGGAGATCACTTCTAGCTTACAAATAGCACTAATAAGTGACCTCAGATTTCCACTCACCCAAGAGCTGCTTGAATTGAAAAGCATTTTGAAACACACACATACAATAGAATGAAATAGTAAAGGAAGGAACAAAGATTAGTGAATGAAAGAATTAAAATTATTCCTTAAAAGAATATTCTCACAGACAAGAGCTGTCTGTAATTTAAAGGTTCTTAATTCCACCCAAACTTATGAAACCAGCATTCCTGCTGTCTCAACCCTACCAGTGTGTCTGTCAATATTCAGGCAAACCCAGTGCAAGAACATCAGATAGTATAGAGCCCACAGTACTCCTCATGGTTTTGACCAAGACCTACTAATTAGGAAGATTGCAAAAGGAGGCAGAGTCTGTGTCACATAGACTTGCTAAATTCACTCCAGTGCACAAGTGGACAATTGCCTTCTTCACATACAGCACCCTCTCGTGATACTGAGCTGGTGGAGTTCACAATCTATGAATCTTTGCACAAAGCAAACAAGTTTGATAGATGTGCCTAGAGAAGTATCAGCCTATGAAATCCAAGGTAGGTCATCAATACATGGGCCATAATAAATCAACTTAAGTAGATTTATCAGTGTTCTATCATAACTTGGACCCAGCAGTTCATGGAGAACATAGAGTTAAGGCATCAAGCCTCACCTATACCTTTAATTTAAAGAGGCCTTCCAATAAATGGAACACAAGCAGAGTCCAGGTTTATCATCTTCTATTTGCTGTTTTCAGGGCTAGTTTTGGGATACATCAGTGATTCTTCTTTTGACACTTTGTGTTTTAACATTAAGTGAATATCCAGCTACTCAACAGGCTACAATAACGTGCCTACACACGAGTCTAGTTTGGCTACAAACTGTCAAGACTTGCACACTCTAATTCACAATATAAAAACAAATAAACAGTCAGTGGATTTTAAATTTTATATTGTTCAGAAGCCTAGTTTATTTGTGGCCCAAAAGATTCTTTGTGTTAGCCATGAACCAGCTCTCAGAATTCCAATTAAGATTTATTATACAGAAATTTCATTCCATTCACTACAAGTTTTTAACAAAACTGAAAGTCTATTATTTACAGGCATGGAAATCTCACAATATTTTTTGAAGGGACTTGGAAATCTATTCTCTGTCTGAGGAGATTTATTTGTTTGGTCTCTGTTCTTATTTGGATCTCTAAGCATGAAATTGTACCCTACGTTGTAAAATCTGTGTTGGAAATAAATAACTTCTTTGCTTGAAAGGAGAAGCTTTATAGACCTAGTTATACCGAGGCTGAGATAAGAAATTTAACTTAGCAGAATGATTTTTTTTCATTAAGCCTTCCAACGATCTAGTTTGCTGGTATTCCGATGTCTCTATTGCAAGGTTAGTCCAACTGCTCCAACCACTTGAAAGACTAAAAATAAACCTAAATATATATTGTGAACTACCCTATGAATCTCTGCTTATGCAGGCAAAAGTTAAAACTCCTACTCTGATTTTTATTCCTTTTTTTTTCTGTTGGATATGGCTTTTTCCACTAAAAAGTAACCATAGCACCTTTACCTCCATTTTTTGAAGACATGAAGAAAAATCTTTAGTCATTTGTACTGATAACTTATCTACTTTTTCCAATACTAATACACCATTAAAAAATATTTTAAGAAGGATATGTATTCTTTTTCTCAAAATTATCTCAGTAAATACCCTCCAAATGATTTTAGGGTCCGTTAACAATAGTTTCATTTGCCATTTAAAGCAAAACTAAATGCAAGTGAAAGTAATAAGCAATATCTATTTATAGCTTTCCAAGACAATTTTCCCAAGAATACATGCATTAGAATCACTGGCTGATTTATTTCTTTGGCTTACAACATCCAGTTAGGTTTTATTTATATCACATGCATATGCAACCAATTCATACCAATTTATTAAAGGAGCTTTGATATATGCAAATAAACTATGATCTGAAAAGCCTTCTGAACATTCAGCATAGAATATTAAAGCATGTGTTTCTTCTGCAGGCACTCAAGTGCACAGGCTGAACAATTTCTCCACTGAAAGGGCTGTCCAACATTGGAACAGGCTGCCCAGGGAAGTGGTGGGGTCACCATTCCTGGAGGTGTTCAAAGAACTACTGGACGTTGTACTCAGTGCCACGGTCTAGTTGGCAGAGCGGTGATTGGTCAAAGGTTGGACTCAATCACCTTGGAGGTCTTTCCTAACCTTCATGATTCGATTATTTTATCCCCTTCAAATGTCTGGTAACTCCTGTATGCAGGGGAATTACAAAATGTATTATCACCATAATAATACAATTACTCAAATGAGTTACAACTCTTCATCCAAAGAGTGCCAGAATTTATTCCATCCTCATCACTGCTCTGGGAACTCCAACCAGTCTAGGAAGACACCAAGACACCTGGTCACAAATCCTAAGATGCGTGAAAGAAATTTGTTGCCAAATAATGCATCTGCCTTTCTAATTTGCAAATTTATTACAGATTGGTTTTGAAATAGATTTGTGGCTGCCCCAATAGTGAACATCTTAGTCCTCAGGGCAGACACAGCTAAAAGTGCTTTCTGTAAGTCAACAGCCAGCCTCCATTTGAAGATGAAATAATGTAGTTCTCATGGTGTTACAGACATCTCTCTCAAGCTGCTGACTATGCTTCCTTCCCAGCACTTGCCTCCCACATTGCCAACCGCTCCAAAAACAAAACCGTGGCCCCACTGATGCTGATGACAAAATTCCCAGCATCTTCTGCTGAGTCAGGATTTCCCGTACATTACACTACAAAAAATAACATTTGTTCATCAGTAAAACTAAGATCAACTGGGAATTAGGAAAAAAATCCCCAAAGAGTAAAAACTTTCACCCAGAAAATACTTGACCCAGCTGACCTAGTAAGTTAAGAGAGTTCTCCTACAACATGTATCGTGTAGTACATCTTGCATTAATAACAGAATCACAGGATATGCTGAGTTGGAAGGGACCCACAAGAATTATCAAAGTCCAAATCCTGGTCCTGCACAGGACCATCACCAAGAATCACATCACGTGCCTGAGTGTACCATCCAAACTCTCCTTGAACTGTCAGGCTTGGTGCCGTGACCACTGCCCGGGGGAGCCTGTTCAGTGCCCAACCACGCTCTGGGTGAAGAACATTTTCCTGATATCCAGCCTAAACCTCCCCTGACACAACTTCAGGCCATTCCTTCCGGTGCTGTCACTGATCACCGGAGAGAAGAGATCAGAGCCTGCCCCTCCACTTTCCCTCTGCTCTTATACACATGTATCAGGTATAGATTATACACACATAACAGAAGTTTTCAAATAATATCAATGATTTCAACAGTTGTATCAGCACAATAATGTCACTGAATGCCATTACTATTCAGTTTATGCTACCCAGTATCTCTTGCCCTTTAACATAAATGTTCTGTTTATAACTTTTAGAACATTAAAAAGATCAGCTCAGATACTTAAAGTTGATTGCCTGTCTATGTCTGGGTATTTTATAAATGGATAAAGTTCATCTTCTTGTAAGAACAGGGAACTTAAAAAACCACGTATAAAACAGTTATCTGTAATTCTGTCTGGACTGAAAGAGACAACTCTCCATGACAAAGTGGAAACGTGCTTCAAAACTAAAAGGTAGATTTAAGACATGGCCAAATGTTCAGGAAGGTGCCTCTTTCCAACTGCACACAAAATGTGGCTTACACTTTTTACATTTAGTTTAATTTCCCCAAAGCACTTGCTTAGGCCTGGCAGAAGATATCTATGCACACAGAATTCACCAAGTAATCCTGCCAAGGGACAAAGTTCCTTTAATAGTAGCTCCCTCATCAACATTGCCTTCCCCCCAACCCTTCCTGTTATTGCAGTCCTTTCATTCTTCCTATTCAAGCAACTTGGTTAAAAACCCAGCAACCTAGACCAGCCAGAGAAGAATAAACAGAACAGGAAAAAAGTCTGGAAGCTAAATCAACTTACACGAAAACAAGATAGAACAAAGTCTATTCAGCTATGAAATACAAGGAGGTTAGAGACATGAATGAAACATGGAACATGTAGCAGACAAACAGCACAAGGGATGAAAATGCATCAACATAAGAGCACATTTTTCTCCACAGCCCAGAATAAATCTAGAAGTTTCAACTTCAGTGTTTTTGTGTGTAGTAAGCAAAGGAGTTTCTCATTTTCTGGCCTATGCAGAGGAAAAAGTTCTAGAATTAGAAATGCAAAGAACTGACAATGAGATTTCATATTTGAAACTTGACAAGCAAGCTACTCCCATCTTTCATTATAGCAAAACTCTGGAAATGGATTTAACAGGAGGGGAGAAAGAAAGTGTAAGAAATGGCCATAAATTTGTTTCATATCATAACAGGAAAAATGTACACAAACCTGCCTGTTTTACTTTTCCATTTCATTATTGTAGCTATTAGCTGCTTCTTATTTAAATAGCTCTATATTAGTTAATCTGAAAGAAATTTATTCTACAGATGAATTGGGCTCTGGAGGACAGATGAGTTCTCTGGAGAATAATCCTTCATTCAGCACGATAAGTTGAATGATGAGGGAAATGCAAGAACAGGATAGATATACAGCCGAATATCACCACACAGCAAGGGGTTTCCTCCCATTTCTGACGGGTCCACAGCTACCAATTCTATCCTGCCTCCTTCCCTAGCATACTGAGACACCCAGAAACACACAGCTTAGGACAGAGGGAAAGGATGAGGAAGGACACTTTCACTGCAGCAGTGCCTGCTCCCCACCAGCCCCTGTCCCAAACCCAGCAGTGCTGAATTCCCCTCTACCTCTTTTTTCCTTCATACTGCAGCGTGGCAGGATTAACAAGTAACAGGAAGGAAAATTATTGCTAGAAGACAAGATTTAATGGTCCATGATTCTACCACTGGCATCCTCCTGGACCTCAAAAGTTGCCTTGTTTTTAGATGTCAGGTAAACAGCTGGAACAGCAACAACAGTTCAAGTCAGCCCTGTTAACAATTGCACAGCTCTCCCACCATCAGCTGTGCTCTGAGAGACCAAATCTCACTACTCCTTCTGCTATGAGAAGTTCCTGAGTGGTACCAGCACATCCTTTATATTAACATATTAACAGTTAATCCGAATATGCCAACCAATATCCACGTGCAGTGACAAAACCATGTCTGCTTTCCCATGCAGTTCTCAGCAGGAAGGAGGACTCAGCAGGAAGAAAGACAACAGTGCTCTGGGGTTAACACTGAAGAATGACTGAGGCAACATCTGCTGTAATTTATGAGGGAAAATTCCTGGTCTCAGCACTTGCAGCTTTCATGGAAGTAACTGAAAACTCAGTTGTACTGTGGATGGTATTTAAATTACTCCTCAAGTCTCTGTGGAACAGGAAGAAAAAAACCACCACACACAAAAGAATACCACACACACTCCCACCCCCATTAGCAGCCCTTAAGACAGAGCCAGTTCCCTTGAATTCAACTCACAACTCTTCCATCTCCATCTCTCCCCTCAGGCAAATTCAGTCCTGACCTAAATGGACACAGATTCCAATAAATTACACTGGGACTGAATCCAGTACTGCCAGGTCACCCAATAGCCTTGAAAATATGGGTGAAACCTGTTTAGTTCCAACTGGAATAACAATTGTTACAAGTTGCTGCACTATTTTTCCAAGTACATCATCCCTGAATTTCTCTATTATCTGCATGTTGCTAAATTGAGTCAACAGGATATTCTAAGTTGGTAGTGAGACCTTTTGCTGCTCAGCACTTATTCCTGTTAGGGAATGATACAGAGGCCTGCTCTGTTTGCAGGCAGTCATCTGTTTCGGCAGCCCAATTCACAGTTCTCCGTGGTCACATGCTCTGTTTCCTCATTCACAGGATTCACACACATGACCTCTTCGGCAGTTTTCCTGAGAGATATAATCACTGCTTTAAGACTGCTCATAATCAACTAAGTTTCATTAAGCACTGGAGGAAAGAATATATTGTCTATACATTCATCCTGCAATCAGTTCCAAGTGAAATCTGTCACAGCTCTCGTGATTTCAACAGTCTGTCAATATAGACAATATTGTCTAATCACTTATACCTGTTATACCATCTAGCCACGTGAAACCATTTTTAACTGCAAGGGTTTAGAAGTAGCCAATGACACTTGGGTAAGCCTGCTTTTTGAGGAATATAGGAAATGATGGTCAAGGGATTCTTGCCACAGTCCCCAGTTAATTGAAAAAGCATGATTTAGAAGGTGAATAAAGGGTTTCACAAACTAAAGCAAGAGCAGCACGTTTGCAGCATTACTCCCTGAATATACTGAAGTTTGAAATAGTCTGCAAACAACTCCAGTATCCTGCATTAAGACTGGCAGGACCACTATGATGACTTTCTGCATACTTTTCTAGCCCTAGCAAAAACCAGAAGGTATCAATCATCCAGTTGTAACAGCAGCTGACTGAAGCTATTCATTGAGTTGTGCTTTGCTACCACTGTGGCCCCATGAATGAGTCTCAAAGTCTCCCCCTCCTCTTTTTGTTCCTCTGAGTGGACTCTCAACAGCACAGTTGTTTTTGTTTTTTTTTTTAACTTTCTGAATGCCTTTGAGAGATCAGCTCAAAAGAAACACCATTAGCAAAAACGAAAGTTTTCAAAGAAAAAGTGGCAACAAAGTGGACATATTAGAGACAACTTGTGATTCATGGCCAATACTGGGCTTTGCCCCTCTCTTTACCTCAATGCCCTTTTCGGTTTTACTGCTGGGTAAGAGCAGGACAGACTATTACACTTCTCCTAGCAACCAAAAATCACTTGGGGGAAAAAGGCATGCTGTCTACTGAAAGGGAGAACAGAGAAATTTGGGGTCATACAAAGCCAGACATATGTTCTTTTGCATTTCATTCCAAATTGAGCAGTTGTCAGAAAAGATTCAGTAAATAATAATAAACAGTTCTGTTTTACACTTATTCATATTTAATTATGTTTGTCTACTTGTCACACATTTAATTTTCCTTTAATTCAGTGTTATAATGGTCCCTAGTATTGTTTTGAGTTTTGCCTTCAGAGACATAAATTCTCTCTCTTACAGTTTCTGAAGCTATTTTCTTTAATTATATCTATACACACTTCTAATGATCTCTCCACATAGGTCGTTTGGTTTGGGGTTTTTTTAAGCCAGATGTACACACACAGAAAACTATTCTTAGAGATTTAAAGACAACAGCACTGATATCCTATTCCAAATGCATGGCTTTTACCCCCTAGATAGGACTTGATCTTACAGGATAAACTTTCTGGTCTCATTAAGTAAAGACCATATTGTAGAGTTTAAGATTATGAACCAAATTCAAGAAAAAGAAAAGAAAACATGGAAGTTTGTTATTCAGACATACATTTGAATAGACAAATCACATGGGCTAGCTTAAAATCAAAGCTTTATAATTTAAAATCCAGTTTGCTAACAGAACAGATGCAATAGATCAAAGGTAAAATGCAGCCTCAAGTACTTCTGATTGTTAATATTTTCTCCTGAAAGTCTTTTGTTTAATAGCTGTTGCCTTGACATAAAACAACTGTTTTAGTCAGTCCACTGAATTCTTCCCACATATTGTAAAAACATGTACACAAAACCTCCCAGAGAATCTATCACACCACTTCTGCAGTGTATCAGGTTAAAGCCAGCAAAGACCTTATTAGTTCACTGCATCAAATTACAATTTAGTGTTTTCTTGCAACTACTCCAAACAAATCTGGACTAAAAACAGTTTCACAGGAAAGCTTATTCCCCCTTCATGGATAAGTGATGTACAAATGACATAGCAATGATAAAAGCCTAAACATAAAGCAACCCTGAAGTTTTCAGGGATCAGCATGACAGTAGTGCTTTGCTGTCCTGTTCATTCCTTATACCTCACCCAGCCATGTGCTCTTTAGCCCAACTCCTCTGATAGTCTCTCTCTCTCCTGTCATGCTTCAAAGAGGACTAGTCCTCTAATCCATCAAACCACGGGCCTGGAATCAGGTTACTATCCCACTTCTACTCCCAGCTTACAGTGTAATTTCTCTCTTCAGGGGACTGTCAGAGCAGGGCAGTGCTACTGTACATGCAGGGCCAATAAGCACCTCCAGCTCTCAAAGGTGTCATAATGCAATGAGCACAAGATGAGATTTCACCTCTGAAAAGAAAGAAGGAAGATATGCCCACAGATCCTTTTTGTGCAGCCTCCACTATGGAGTGGCCATCCCAAAGAGAAGATCAAGTTGACTAAGAATAGGAAATCCAGGTGAGAAAAAACATACCTTTTCTAACTAGCTCTTAATCCAACAGCTTTGTTATGTCATTTGAATTTTACATGGTGCTGATAGGAAAGAAACTATTGTCCATCCTTTGGTTATGGAGTTCTCTTGGGGATAAAACATACACTGTTAAAACTGACCACTCCTTTTGCCAGGATGAAGTCATCCAAGCTACAGGACACGTGGACCTTTAAAACTGCACAGAATGACAGCTTGAGAACCCATGATTATAGCATTGAAATACTTCCTATAACTACTTCTTAACTCTTGATATTTTCACAGCAGTAAAAAAGTACCTTTGGTACCCTGAGCATGAGCAGTCCCTCCATTCACTATGAATGGGAAACAAGCTGGCTGATGTTAGTTACCTGACATTTTGGTTTTAAAAGGTTGAATTTTTTCTACTCAGTTTCTCTTGCAATCAATGGCAAGTGATTAATAGAAGTGAACTACAGCTCACTGTGTTTTACAACTTGCTGCTGGCCATTTATTCTTGACTTATTTGTCCAATCTGCATTTATGACAAGCCCATTACAGAGATGTTCTTCTCGCCTTGGCACTTGACATAATGAAAATACAAATACAAAGAAATACAAATGAAAAGGACATGTCTGCTGCAACATTGTGGCACAATCATCCAGGTAAACTCTAATGAGTGGGACCATACTCAGCTCCTGGCACCCCCACTCATCCTACTAATTCATTTCCAGGTATCAGACCGAATAAACTGTTCTCCAAGTTAATATGAGAAAAATTGATGGGAGAAAATAAAAGTAAATTATAACAAAGTATGAAGTAGTACAATGGCAGACCACTGTCCTTCACTGAAAGATGTTCTTCAGACTGAAGAATTCTGCTGGAAGTGAAGGGGTACAATGAAGACTCAGTGACAAGGGTAATCTTACAAGTAAATACCACACACCATTAGGGTTGCTCCCAATCAAGCTTTGAATAGTGTCTTAAGCAATAAGCACCTGCAAATGATGAGGAGTGAATTTGAAAACACTTTTGTGTTTTTCCAGTCATCATTCACACGGGTGGGTAGAGCTGAATGAGGATCTCCACAACTAGGACAAATAACAGCATGAAGAGTGTGCAACAGCACCTGTATGCTCACAACCTCGATGGGTTACAAAATACACACTGGAACCATCAGATAATGGGTGACCTTCAGTTATCAGCAAGACAAAGACACAGTGAGTCCTGATAGAAACAGCAAGACAAACAAGGAAGAATGTTTGCCAACCTATCTAGTACATAAGCAGAAAGTTCTCTCAAAACCCAGTTAAACAGGTGTATTAACTCGGGGATCTGCAGATAATAACTCCTTGTCAGTTAGTTTACAAAAAAAAATTAAAAATAATAAAATTTAAAAAATGCTAAGCCAAAATAACTCCCCCAGGAATAAAAAGTAACTGGGGAAGAGTGGTATAGAACTTCAAGTTCAATGCACACACCCAAGATACTTCTGCCAGAACATTTGTTTAGATTAATTTCCTCACGTCACATTTGTCCATAACCCAGAGATGAATCTCAATTAGGCCTGGCCACCAGAGCACAGCGGCTCAATACACGTATCAGCAGGTTATCACATGAGTGCTACTGGATAGTTTGTCTATTGTTGTTCATGTATTTATTGATAAAGGTTATTATTTTAATAAAATTAGGAGTGCATCTTGGATCTCTTCCATGTCGGCAAAGCCAAGATAAGCTGCAGAGATAGAATTAAAAAGCCATTTCTTACTTCATGAACTTTTGGCTTGAAAAAACCTTAAGAATGCGTATCTTTAGATATACAGCCTAGCACAAGAAGCACATTCTTAGTTACAAAGGGGTACTCTGCACTAGTAAAGAGAGGCATATAGGAATAAGTAAGAAGCAGAAGTGAGGCATCAATGTGCACTTGTACCCTCTGGTATTTGGGAGCTGTCTCCATGGAATGATGTAGCAACAAATCAGCTTCATCTTGTAACATGATGACATTACCTGAGCTAAGACGTGAGCTTCATCTGCTTTCACAGCCTTCCACACAAAGGACTCAACAGCAAAACTGTTACAGATTTCAGTGGTGCAGAATCAGGACCTAAACTAATGGGGCCTTGTTTAATTATCCACTATAACAACACAAATTATTTTGTTCAGGAAAAAGGTTTGAGGTGAGGACAACACTAACTACTCAATCTTATTTCGGAACACATGACTTCAAGGGAGTCCACAATTTGCATTATGTAGTAGAAGCCAGGTGTGAGAGTAAAGATGGTGAGACTAAAATATACATCTACAAATCCTGATTTCTACACAATATTTTGCAAAGATTTCATAGCTAACAGTCCACATGACTATCCTGCATAAAAGCTATCCTAAACATTCTCAGACAAGTAGTGAACTAAGATCAGATTCCATACCCTTCTATGCAGCAAAATGCCAAGGCATTGTTTTGAACATACGAGGCATGTGTACTGTAAAGTGCAGGAAACCTCAGGTAACAATAAGCATTGTGTAGAAACTCAGCAGTCACATGTAAGAAATTTCTCTTCAGTCAGAACTAAAAAACCAACATGTTTCTTTATGTGACAAGAGCAAATACTTGTTTTCTTGTGCCTTCATGCAAAATAAAGAGATCTTTACAGAAATGTAGAAAAAGCACACCAGTAACCAAGCCTCTTGGCAAGAAACAGCATGAGTGTGATTACTAAGTATCCTCCACAAGGTTGATGTGAGAGGTGGTGAGCCAGATGGCAGCCACAGGAAGAGCAACCTCTGCCACGCCAGCTGAGATAACAGATAAAAGCTGACAGCAGTGTTCCTCTTAGGTGGCTGAAACAGAATGTACAGAACCTGTTAGCAATCTATTTAGCCCAGATCAATATTTGAATAGCAATTCAAGGGTAGCAAATGGCTAAAAAGCCATTGCATACTCTTTAGTAATTTCCACTAAATGGTTCAGGAGCGGACAGAGCACGTCTTGAGTTTAGGGCTACGAGCCCACATTGCTATGGAAAAGCAACTGCTGGAAATATAGTTGACTGGACAGACTAGCCAAAGCCTCTATTTCCTCTCATCACATTTTCTGGCACATCTCCTTGAAGCTTTTTATGCCTCCTTAAAAATGTACTTAAATCCTTTTGTCTGCTTCAAAGGTTACACATCTTTAGCCTGTGTTGCTAAAATTTAGTTTCCATCAATCTCATCAGTTCTTGATAGAAGAACTACTACAGTAAGTGCCACTCACATAAAAGATTTAAATCCCCCACGTCCAACTTTTCTGAAAGATTTGTGAGGTATCAGACCTCTTGCAGAGTTCCAAATTAGCAAAGACACAAACCAAATTGTTTGGATTTTCACGTTAGTTTTCAAACATACCCATCTCTGGAAGTACAAGGACAGGGTTTCCTCATTGCCTATCTTCAGCACATAAATATATGTTGTTGCAATAACAGCTTACCAGAAAGGAAGTAAAGAAAGCAAAATCTTAAGACTAATTCAGTAAAGTTATTCATTATGGGCATAAAGTCACCCATACTCAGTGAAAGCATATGATTAGCTTGGAACACATGTTTCAATTCTTAATAATTTCAGTGAGATTCTGAATGAGAGATGGAAGCACTTAAATACTCTGCAGAATTGGATCTTATGGAAGAACAAGCTCAAGGAAATAAAACTGCAAACTCTCCACTTCAGAATTTCACTCTCAGTGCATTAAAATGCACACATTCCACAGAAGCAAAGGTTATCCATCAACAGCAAAACTCACATGAGAGATCAAGACCCTGTCAGCTCAAATACCCAGTGGAAGAATATACTCCAGCTTTATATGTAAGCCATGTTCTCCAGCAGGCAACAGGGACCAGCACAAGGCCACAGATGTGCAGTTCATTGGCATGAAGAAATAAATTTAAAAAAAAAAAAAAAAGAAAAATAAATACAGAATGCTTCAGCCACCCTACCATTTCAAATGCATACTTTTCATAAAGAAAATGAGTGCTTTTGATATGCATTGATATGGAGTTAAAACGCTGGTGTTATGGAATGATTCTCATGTATCTTTAGCACCATCACCCATCCAAGAGTATCACACCTTCAGTTTTCAAGGGAGTATGGCTAAAAGCCAGCTCTGACTTAAAAGATTATCATTTTCATTGAAACTGCTTATGAGTCCTACCAGGGCAGAGTTTGGCCTGCTTAAACACATGTTGACAGAAGTTGAGAACTTTTCTGTTAATATTTTTTCTTTTAAGTGTTATTAATGATTGGAAGAAAGATAACCAAAACACATAACAGTGAAAGAAGAATCAATTGAACACTTGTAAAGAAAACTTTTAACTCCATTCCATTTTACGGTACAGAATCTGTCAGTGGGGTGTTTTGTTGTTTGGGCTTTTTTAGGGTGTTTTGTTTTTTGGGCTTTTTTGATGTGTTTGATTTTTTGTTTGGGGTTTTTTCTCCCAAGAACGGCAACCAAGACTGATATCTCAAATAAAAGAAAATTAAAATTATTCCCTGAACAGACTGCAAGAACATGGAAAGGATTGCAGGAAAATCAAAAGCACAGTAATAAACAAAATAAAACCTACATGTGTGTAAGTATCACATATTTTCTGCCACATATTTTCTGTCGAGCTTTGTAATTTTCAGGTGTCATAAACGGAGTGGCACTGAAAATAACTTCAGAAGACAAATATTATCATTTTGACCTATATCTCTTGTGAATCAGTAAACAAAACTAACTTCCCAAGGAAAAGGATGGCCAACATGCCTCAAATGCTACAGTGTCTGCGTCTGGACCTCATGCCAAGAGATCAAACAAAAAAATCCAACCAAACCCAACAACAAAAATCAGTAAAAACCAAAAAGGCACTAAGAGGTAACTTTCAAACGTAGAAAACAAACCAAGGAGCTGCTAAACAAGTGGTCTATTAAGTTTTGACTTTTTTTATCTTTTTTTTTCTTAAACTAAAGCATTACAAATCGTGCTAATGTTGATATAGATCTTTTCAAAGCAACTAGTGGTATATGTCACCCTAAGATGTGATCGTAATTACTACGCTTCTAAAGAGACAAAAGCACTGCTTGCCAAGCTTGCCTGCCAGTATTTCTTCAAAGCTACTTGTTAGTCATTTCGACAATAACAGCTTATCTCTACTTGGTCATGATGTGCTATCCACAAGGCTCTTTATTTATTTATTTATTTCGGAGAGTTGTTAATGTAGGCAAACTTGACAGCCTCTGCAATATCTTCCCACAAAAGGGGAGGATCCCATCTATTCCAGGCAAGTTCTTGGCAATCTTTTTCTAATGGTCCAGCTCTGAATTACCTACGTGCTTCACCTGTGCTCTCCCACTCTCATCCTATAAGGCTAAACCAGAACAATGGTTCTACTTGTGTTCCCCGTGACAAAACTCGAATAAATTATGTCTTGCTCCCGTTGTTCCAGCAAGCTGGTTAATTGCATTTGTTTCATATATCTCCAAACAGCCTGGTACATTAATTACATTCTGTAACACCAAGCTCCTCTGATTCACTCTGTCACTTCCACTGAGCACTTTAATTGTATTCCTTCTAGCTACATACAATTTTAAACACTTACTAATAATTACACTTCTACAGGCTGATGTTTGCAGTTTGTATACAAAGCTGTCTCCAGTACTGGTGGTCTTAAAGTTCAGGATCTTCTGTTACAGCAAGAAAAATAGAGCAAACATAATACTATGACCACACTGATTGCCACAAATGTTGTATTAAATCCTATCACTGTTAAAACTTCCTACTGTTTAGCATGTACACACATAACACAGAAATTTTCTTGCTGAACGTTAAATATGCAGAGCATATGACGCAACCAGTGTAAAACCGTACTTGAATGTCTCCTTCTTCTCACCTATTTTGCCTCCTTTCTTGCTAGGGGGTGGTGGAGAAACACCCAAACGCAGGCTGTGACTGCAAACAATAAACCCAGAGCCCTCGCCTGGGAACCGATACAGTAAAAGCTGTGAGCAGCTTTCCTGAGACAAAGTTTTCTCTGACAGACATGCAAAACGAGCGGGGGTCCCAGACATTAAATTCACCTCAAGTCTAAAGGACTGTTAAGGAGTCGCAAACGCTCGGTCCTAGGAGGACTGCCGAGCATCTGGTGCCAGCACAGGCTCCCGGAGAATCGGATGCTCGCTCCTAGTCTTGTGCTCGAAGTGCTGCAGCGCATCCCCGCTCTGCGCGGCGGCACAGCGCCCACCCCTTCTCTGAAAGGCAGTTTACCCTTGCGCTGAAGTTCTCGCCCTACTAAATCGTACTTCCCCAAGATGACAATTTACAGCTCCCCAGCTGTTACTTAAACTCGAAAACCGCAAGAAACGTTGCAGAGCACACCCAAGGGGGAGTGGAGTGGGGGGAGTAAGGAAACCCACTCTTTCCCCAGACGCTGTTGAGCTTCATGAAAACGCTCCCTCTGGAGAGCCCGGAATGACGGGGAAGACAACGGGAAGAGCCTCCCGCCCCACCTGGCCGGCTCGGCGGCGGTGGGCGGAGGTGGAGCGGGGTGGTCGGTACCGCTTCTGCCGCCGCCCCGCGCTCCCAGCCCGCCTCCCTCCCTCCCTCGTTCCCTCCCTGCCGCTCGCCAGCGCCGAAACAGGCGCTGAGGGACTCTGGAAATCCGCCAGTTCGCCTCACCTGGAGCCGAGGCAGGGCTAACCTATTTATTTCATCAGCTGGCTCTCCCGGTGGAAAAGTTTAACAATAGAAGGCGGCAAAGTAACGCCGGCTGCAACAGCTCCCTGCCTTTCCTTTCTCCTTCCCGCTTCCCCCCCCCCCCCCAATAAAAGATTTAACACGGTAGTTTTTCTTCTCTTCTCGCTACCTCAAGCTGACATTCTTCCATTCATAAGCTGCTTTCCCATTAAGTTAGGAGACGGGAATGAGTGCTGATTGAAAACATATATTCTCCCTCTTCCGACCCCTCCCTCCCCAAATACCATTTTTATACCAGGAACAAACTTAAGGCTCTGTAACGTTAAAGCTTATAATGCCGTCCATGTGCTGTCCCAAATCAGATTCAGATGAAGGGGATTTCTGCACAGAAATGACATGTCTAAAATAAGAGAACTTACCATAGACTTGAAAAAATGCAAATCCGAAGAGCAGGAGTGGCGTCAGCAGACCCATTTTGACATAGTAAAAGCAATCCCGATCGCTTGCGAGACTAATTCCACAGAGATTAAAAAAAAAAAAAAAAAAAAAAAAAAAAAAAAAAAAAAAAAAGTATCCAAAGCCAGTAAGAGGTAGGTCCAAAAGTTTTCAGTTTCCTAGCAGCTACTTAAAGTGGAAAGGGAAATCTTGAAATCAAAAGCTGCAGATGCAAAGGTCTTGAATGTGACACTTTTAGATCCATACAGATTAGAGCAGCGAGCGAGCTCCGAAGGCTTCTGCTTTGCACACACGCTCCTTCCTAAATTCCCACCAATCCAGCCCGAGCAGAGGAATTATTCAAGTGTGTCTAAGACTCTCTTTAGGATCCATGGCAATCCAAAAGCCAGCTCTTTCTTCGGAAGACAAGGAGAGACTCTGAGAAAGGACCTGATTCCTAGAAAGTGCTCCACAAACTTCCCGGCACTTTGCAGGAAAACCATTGGCTTGGTTCGGCTATCTTGCTTTCCTCTCGCCCTCCCCCTACCCCTTTCTCTCCCTTTCTCTCCCCAAATCAGTTCAAGCTGCAGAGTTTCTCACTTAACTTCCATAATAGGAACGCCCAGGCAATGTGCTACACGGGAGGGGAACGGCTTGCTTTCTCAGCATCCCCTCAAAAAAAAAAAAAAAAAAAAAAAAAAAAAAAAAAAAAAAGAAAGAAAGAAAGAAAAAAAAAAAAAGAAGCCGTGTCCCCTACACCTCCCTCCTCCCTGAAAGCGGAGCGGGAACTGTTGGAGGGCAGGACCCCGGCTCGGTGCCGCTGCTGCTGCCGAGCGGTGGCGGCGGGGGATGCCGGGCGTGCGGGGGATGCGGGCAGTGCGGGGCGCTCCCGCCGCCGCGCCTCTCCCGGGCGGCCCCGGCGTGTCCGCCGCTCCTCTCTCCGCTCCCTCTCCTCTCTCCCCTCCTCTCCCGCCGCCTCCGCCTCCTGCCGCCGCGGACACACCGGCTGGCAGCGAGAGGGAGGAGAATGAGCGCGGCTCCCGAGGCTGCCTGGGGAAGGGAGGCTGCGGGGTGTGGACTAAACCACTGCGCTCCACACCCACGCGTCCCTCTCTCTCTTTCCTCTCGGGGTAGGGAGATGGGGACGGCGATGCCAGCAGGCAGAGGTAGGGCTGGGAGCCAGGCTCGCTGCCTCCCCTCCACAGTTGGGTGTAGGTAGGATTTACATGATTGCTCCTCACCGCTTCCCCTTTAACGGGCAGCTAATTTTTCGGTAAGTGATTTCATGGAACTGTTCTCTAATTATTCATTTTCCCCTCTCGCACGCCTAACGCAGGCGCTAGCTTGTGAGACCCTCGAAAGCATATTCCACAGGGATTTCTCTGCTGGCCCGCTCTGAGGAAAAGGTGGCAAATAAAATAAAATAAAACACAAAAGATCGCACGTGTCCCACAGAGCCTTTGGGACCGGCGGGCTCCGCCGAAACCCAGGAGCCTCCTGCCTCCCGGGTCCCTTGGATGCAGGGAAGCTCCTCGCCAGAGGGAAAGTTTGGTGGTCCCTGGAGGCGGCGGTGAGGGAGACGGGAGAAGGGGCCGCCTCGCCCCCCAGTAACCAGGGAGAACAGCCCCTCTCCGCCACACGCTCCGAGCAAACCCCGAACCACCAGAGCAGAAGGAGGGAGGGACGCGGGGGAAGGAGCAACGCCGGGAAAGCGGGATTTAACGGCGCCCGGTGCCGGAGAGGGACAGACACACCCCGAGAGGGGGACAGAGACACCCGGTGGGGCGGGGGCGGAGGAACCCCGTGATGGGGCACAGGAGCCCCGTGAAGGGGGACACAGACATCCCTACGAGGGGGGCACAGACACTCCCTGAGGGGACACGAAGCCCCGCTAGGGGACACATCGGCACCGCGAGGGGATAGCCAGCCCCTATGAAGGGACAGCCAGCCCCGCGGAGTCCCCGCCGTGCCCGGGCAGCGGCAGCTCCGCTCGGTGAAGCCCGAGCGCCCCCTCCTGTCGGCGCTGCCTTTTGTGCGGCGGCTTTGAGGCCTCCGAGCTTTCCTCTCGTCTTTCTTTCTTTCTTTCTTTCTTCCTTTATTTTGCACATACTAGAAATTTATTTTTTTTTTAATAAGTTCTCCGCGCGAAGGATCCGACCAGTATTTCTGCGAAAGGTACACTGCGCGCACACACACACGCACACACATAAAATGCTCTGCAAGTTAATTCTTCCTTGATTCTTGTGTGCAATCAGTGGCAACTATTTTACTGTCACCAAACGTGATGCTGTCAGTTTTTTTTTTTTTTTAAGCGTCTGAGAGAGTTATTGGTATTCCATACAAAGCCAGATGAAAACTCCAAAGCCTCTTTATGCAAATCAGAGAACGACGTCCCCTCATACTCACAATCTGCCCCGCAGATAAATACCACAGAATAATAGAATGGCCTGGGTTGGAAGGGACCTTAAAGATCATCTAGTTCCAACCCCCCTGCCACAAGCAGGATCACCTTCCAGGTGCTCTGATCAGGTTGCTCAGAGCTCCATCCAATCTGGCCTTGAGCAATTCCAGGGATTCCCTCAGCAACCTGTTACAGTGGCTCACTGCTCTCACAGTAAAGAATTTTTTCCTAATATCTAATCTATTTTCTTTCAGGTTAAAGCCATTCCCCTTGTCCTGTCACTACGAACCCTTGTCAAAATCTCTCTCCATCTTTCTTGTAGGCTCCCTTCAGGTACTGGAAGGCCACATTTACTGGGCAAAGCCTTCTCTTTCCTAGGCTAAACAATCCCAATTCCCTCAGCCTTTCCTCACAGCAGAGGTGCTCTCTCCCTCTAATCAACTTACTGGTCTCCTCGCTCCAACAGGTCCATGTGCTGGGACCCCAGAGCTGGAGGCAGCACTGCAGGTGGGGTCTCACCAGAGCAGAGCAGAGGGGAAAAATCCCCTCCCTCCCCTGCTGGTCCTATATTGCCACACCTGGAGGCAACCTCATGGGGAAGGCTACAATTAAAGCTAATTACGGTAAGGTGAGCAAAAGGGTAATCTTTGTCAGTGTACTTGTGAACTGACAAAGCAAGAAGACCATAACTATCTGACAGTATGTGTAACAAACATGAAATATTAAAGAATATTTCACTTTGTAGTGGACATTTCAAATGCACAGAGTTAGTGAAAATGCTTGTTTATTGCAAAGTTTTGAATGGGAAACAGCTACACACTGTACAGTTCTTTATCTGCTTCTCAAATAAAGTTAAGATAAATTTAATAATAGCTGATGTAGACCATAACACTTTGTAGATACATGGAGTCTTCAAAACCCTTAGGTACAGAGGTACCAGTAGAAGAGTATAATGACTCATAAAAACATTCTCAGGGAAATCAATGGATTATCCCTTACAGCTGCTACTGTTTTATTCATTCACTTCTGCAGAATACCACTATTCAACTATTAAACACTTTGAAAAACTCCAAACAGTTTCAGCCAAATTTATCGAGCATTTTCACAAATAGATTTTGCTCATATATATTTCACTGATTTGGGTTTTTTTTTTGTGAAGAGTTAACAGTTCCTCAAAATAAAATAAAAGGTCATCCAAAGCTGCCTGGAGCATTACAGAAGAGGCTGTGTCTTACAAGCACAGGACATGTCACAGACCAGTCACTGGCCTGTGAGCACAGTTTGCTCAGGACAGCGTTTGCTTCCATTATAAGATGTGATCCAGATACTGGAATAAAAAAAAACATATGCTGCCTCTCTGGTCTTTCAGTACCCTCCAGTGAACACAAGGCCAACAGGACAGATGTTCTCTGCTTGAACAGCAAAGTCTATACAGAGGAACCGAATGTGCCAACTATTTGTTTGGCTGTGAGCAATATGCCACCTGATTAAATACTTGTGTGAGCAGGAGGAGGAAAGGATATGTCAGTGGTGGTGCACATAAAGCTTCAGTTCAAAGAGTATTGTTGAGGTGGAACTTTAGAACAGGGAAGTGGGCACAGTAAGATTGCCCTGATTCATACTAAGGTCAATCATTAAATGAGGCAGGACTAATCTGCAAAAACAGAGGTGAGATCAGATGTGTGCCAGTGGTAAAGGTTTCATTGCTCTCCCAGTCTGATATTTCATGTCTTTGTTTCCCAGACTTACAAATCTGCATTAAAATACATATTTAGTATATGAAAGATCAGATCCAGTGTTTAAAGAATGCAGCATCGCCCTCTCTTCAGGTGAGCTCTACCATTCACAGGGTTTTTCTTCTAAACCAACATTACCATTTCTGGTGTTACATATCTGCATAATATACCCTATTTCCTGGCTGCCATAAAAAAATCTCTCATTTTCTTCTCAAAGGAGAAAGGTTATGTTGAGGTGGATCATATAGAATTTCTTATGGATACCAGAAGTACTCACCCAGGGAACTGGTGAAAGTGAATAGAGATCGTTAATATCAAAAAATATATATGTGGTGTGATGACCACGTAATTTAAATGTAGGCAACTAAGGTAAGTTAGGAAACTGGTCTTTCTAGGATCTGGAGTAGAGCAAAAGATGGTTCCAGAGGATAATTTAGAGCATGTAATGCTGGGCAGCCTCAGAAACAAAAAGAAAAAGGAAAAAAAATGACAGTGAGCATGGACCTGCCCAGAGAACAGACTTTTGTCTTCCTCTGTGCTTTTATGTTCCAGGTCACTGGGTTCTAATGTCATCTGACTATTGAATACATGATGAGAGAACAGAATTTATAGATTTTAATCCTTATAAATGCTGAAGCATGATTATTATTCCTGCTACAATCAATAGGGTCTTCCACAGGAAGATTGTACATGAGAGGTAAATCAGGAACTGAGTCCAGGAAAAGCAGACGTGTTGCTAAACCAGTGTAAGCGCCGTGGCTAGATGTGTCTCACAAAGCCCCCTGAAAAGTAGCTTTCCTGCTGTCCCTGGCTACCTCAATTCTGACTAATCTACTTTCCTAGAACCACTCTTGTGGATTAAAAAAAAAAAAAAAAAAAGGGTGATGGAAGCACGTGCTTCTTTCTCCGTCTCACAGGTGTCTCTTACTTGCAGCACAGAGGGTCACCTTCTGCTTCAACATTAACAATTCCTCAGTTGTGGCATCTGACTTCAGAGTGTTCCTCTGGAAATACCAATCAAGCAACACTAAGAACCCTGTTTTGAAATACCCTTAGTTTGCTAGACTGTGTCTGCACAATTTTTAATTACTAGTACAGCTACAGTGCTTACCACAATTATAAGAATGATCTATACTGTTGGTAAGATAAATATATGATAAATTAAATTTTTGCAAGTTTTTTGCTATATATCAGATGCTCAATTTAGGGTTTACATCCACAGCTTATTAAATCAGCAAGAACTGGTAAGAGAAAAATGATACAGTTTTTTGACACTCTTTAAAACAGCCTCACCTGAAGTAATTTCTACTCAATTACTTTGTTTTTAAAGGAGACTCAGAGCAGGTAATAAGGAGAAATATTTGCATTATAGATATAATATTACTATGTAAAGATTTTGTACACTCTACTTTGCCTTAGTTTTATGAATGTGCATTTATCACACATAAATAATAAAAAAAAAAAGATACACTTTGCAGATTGATCAAAAATTCAAGAAAGCAGAAAGACAATTTGGAGTTAAAAAAGAATTTGAAAATGGATTATACACAAAACCAGGGTCAATTTTTTTTCCTTTCTGGGGCAGAATGGGGGGGCGAAAGGAAGTTTCTAGTTGTGGCATTCACCAAAAATTGGGTAAGTTTACTGATATGCGAAATACAGGTCTATGTTTTCCTGTGGAATAAAAGATGGCAGCACACCATCCTTTCAGGTACCTGGAGCTGCCACTGCAGAGAGCAGCAGCATCTTTGCACTCCAGGGGTAAGAACAGCCCACATTAGAAATACATCTGTGACACGCTGCAGGAGCAGCTGAAACTCAAACCCCGTAGTGTGAAGAGTAGAGCACCCATGACAGTCACAAACACTAAAGTTGTTTCAAAGCTGCTGGATTTTGTGCAGACTTGCAAAGAGCAGGTGGAAGCACACTCTTTTGAGAGGGACAAGAGGCAGTGGACACCAGCTGCAGTGTGGGAGGGTTCCAGTTAAATGTCAGGAAACAGCATTTTCAAACAGGGGCCTGAGGGGGCTGTGGAATTGTTGTCTCCTGCAGATATTCAAAACTTAATTGGACAGTGCCCTAGACATTGAAAGTGGACCTCCTTGGACTTAGACTAGAGAATCTCCAGAGGTTTCCTCTGACCCACATTTTTCTAAGGTTCCATGATTCTATGACTGGCAGTACTGACAAAGTTCTGATCGTGTAGGTGTACTTTGTTTGACACCAAACACCACCCTTTCTTAGTAGAGATTTATATGCTAAGGTGTTCAGTAGCACTCACTTCTATTATAAATTACAGAAAACTGCACACAGGAGCTATAAATAAAATAATTGCTTGATATTCCTCAAATTTAAGATATTCCTCAAATTTAAGCCATTCCTGTATCAATACTAGGAGCCTTTGTTGAGATGCTCCTATGCAGACTGAGCAGTGAACATTACATGACCAGAAGATCATTCCTTGCTCTCTTGTGACTGGAAATGCTTTCCTTTCCAACTGCAGTATCTAAAATTAATAGCCTTTCTACCAAGTGCAGCAAGCTGCACATCAAGTTATAGCTGTCTCCACACTGTAGCTTGAGCTCATGATTTGCAACAGGACACTCTGCATCCCTTCCAATCCTTGCACTAACTGTGTCTAGCTGGCCTTCTCCGTGTCAGGAATTTCCTCTTATACACCAGTATTTTCTCAGTGATATGTCTTACCCTCTCCCATTTAGAAGGGTTGTGATTGTGCCTGTCCTCTACATCAGGAGCTTCTATTCCCTCTCTTATATCCAGAACCCTGTGTAAGTTATGTAATTCTTTGTATAATGAAGGGAAAGTCAATTACTCAATAAGATGAAGGCACCAATTATGGAATAAAGTGCTAATCTACGTAAAAAAGGACATCAAAGACACATTCTATCAACTACAAATAAAATAAGATTCCAAGAGTAATTTAGTTTGTACTTTTGATAATGTGGACCTCTATCTGGACATTCATTTTAATTAAAAACTAACAAACCCACACCCTGCCCAAACTCACACACAAAAAATAAAGGCATTCCTGAAGTGACAAGCTAAACTTAATTTTCTAAAGACAGTTAGGTTTCCAGATGGCACAAGGTAGTCATTGTATCATTCAATAAAAGAATCAGCATTTAAAATGAATAACCAGAATACGATAAAATCTTACCCTGCCTACATGAGAGATGCAAAAGTGGAATTCTCCTTAGAAAAATGTATTTCATCACAGTGCAATCAGACCAATTCATGTGAAATTATGTGTAGCTACTGCACCCTGACTTCCAAGGATCAGAAAATCAAGCTATACAGCAACACATTTATAACTGTACACAATGATACAGAAAAGTCTTAAGCTGAGGGCCACATTCCTACATAATTATATTATAAATAACATGTTGTGCTCTCTTATTAAATGACATATGTCACACTTTCCATAACAAGTGCATATTGACAGCCAACTACATTAGCCAACAATATTTACACTTTAATTACAGCTTTTAAAATGGAAATATGCGACTATATATATGTGCATAAGTTAACGGTTGGACTTGATATCATAGAGGTCTTTTCCAACCTTAACAATTCTGTGATTTTATGATATGTTATGATATGTTAACAGGGCCAAAATTCATAAAAGTAGGTCCCTGTGTAAATGTCTATTATGTAGATACCCATTTGTAGGTGGGCAAATATTCTTTACAACAGGTAGTGTTTAATTTAATAATGCAGGAAACAAGATTCATTGTGTCATTAATAAGTCAATTTACTTGATAATTCTAACAGACACATCCAGTATTGTGTTACAATCTTAAATGGCTTTTGAATTTGGCTTAGGGCTCAGCTTATTCTGTTGTAGTGACTGTTCTGCAGAAGAAGACAGACTTCCCGAGTTCTCTTTTTATCTCTGGCCTCCAAAGCGTCACCAGCTCAGCCTGGTCTCTGCTGTACTGCAGTCCTCAACTGTAACCATACATTAGTCAAACCAAGGACCTGCAGTGGTACCAGAGAGCTTCTGATTGATAATGATGTCAGCTCCCGAGAACCTGGCCCATCAGTATGGTGGCAACCCTAACAGCATTAGAGGCTCGTGCACGGGTCTACCAGGGGGTTGTAATGCTCCCATCAGGCTACGATTCTTCTTTGCAATATGGTGCTGTCAACACTGTTCTCATCAGTTATACATATCAGTGGATTATTAACAATATTTGTCAGACTTCTATATTAGTTTTGTCCCAGAACAGCCTTGCCTCACTTCGGCAATAGAATTACATTTTGCATTGTCTCGAGAAATGCCTTTAAATTAGAATTGATGTTTCAGTCGTATGATTTTTCACTGCTGATGTAATTTAGTTCTCTATCTAAATTTTTATATGAGTATATGACTTATTTTTTGAAAGTGTGATCCTATTAAAGGCAGCTGAAGCATGGAGAGTTCCCACAGCAGAACTTGGGCTAATACCCCTCCCATACATGGCAGACTAAAAGACTGCTCAGGACTCGCATAAATTTCAGAAGTAAATGGAAAAGAGACATAAAAGAAGAAAAAACTGAAGCCTCAGAACAAGACTTCTCCCTAAAAAGTATGCATTTAATCAAACCCACCAATACATACAAATGTAAACACCAAGTATCTTGTATAATCACTAGAGGAACTATCATGTTTTGTATATATTGCTGTTAAAGCTATTATAGGATTTAATTGCTTAAACTGTATATAAAATCACCAAACTTTTACCAGGAAAATATGTGGGAATGTTTTCCTCCACGCTGCCTATCCTATTATACTGGGAGCAGCTGTGCCAGTGCACAGTCCCTTTAAAACCAATAAAACTGTGCATGCAGAGGGGCCAGCCCAGAACACAGAAACAGAAGCCAATGATTCATTTTAACGTCTGTCTCTGAACTGAAACACAAAATAGCAATTACCTCAGAGCTGCTCACTGCCACAGCTAGGCAGACTCTTTCACATTTAAAGCACGCTAACCAAACAACAGAAAATAGCTTTTTTCCTTTTTTTTCTTTTCACTGTACAGCTTGAAGGACTGTGTCTGCTGGTGGAATTTACCACATTTCAATCTCAGGCAACCGCTTCAAATCTTGCCCACGATGATGGTGACCGACAGTTATTACTTGATTACCAGCTTAAATTTTTTTTTTTTTGTCAGCCTTCTGTAGACAAGAGAAACACATTGCAAGCTTATCTTACCCAGACAATCAGCAATAGCACAGCCTTCTAGGACAACCTGGAGAAGAATAGGGTATTTTGCACTGCCATGGCCCAGGAGGAACTTATCTTGAGAATGAAGAAAGAATTGGGTTTCAACAGCATCTACCACAATGAGATCCTGTAACCAGGACTGTGTATCTATGGACCTTGGTAATATAAATAGTAATTAAATCCCACTGCCCTATTACCTGCTGAAAGGTTATCTAAAGGAAATGTGTCTTCCATGATTCTGGAAAAAAGTTACGTAGAAAATTCACTTTTCATGACTTCCCAAGGGAAAACCAAAAAGAATACATCCTAGCCCTTTAATCTATAAGTGGTGTATCTATTAAGATGTCAAATTTAAAGTATATGAGCCAATAAGTGAAGTAAAGCCACGAGATTATTTTTAAGTAAGAAAGGGTAAATATCCCTATGTCTAAAATTCAAAATACTGTAGTAATGGCTATAGGTGTGTGGGTGGCACAAAATAATGAAGATGTGTGCAGGATTTACTATTTTGTTGATATTCAAAAAGAAACAGTGGTCCAATCTGGAGAAAGAAAGAAATATTCTCATCAAAATCTGCACAGAATTTACTTGAGAAATTGCCAGAAGTGCTTACAGGGCTTGAATTCTCACATAAGATAAAAAAACCCCAAAACCTAGAAGTCTTTTCTTGTATCCTTTGGAAGGAATAGCACAGGTGATTAAAAAAATTGAAATAATGCAGCAGCCCACCAGGAATTTTTTCCTTGGGCAATTGTAGAGAACTTTTCAAGTGATCTGTATTTCAAAAAAACCTGGCTTAAATTCCGATGTTCTTTTACTACTGACCACCACTGTCCTCCAGTGCTTTTGCAAGGATAGGATAATGCTCATTATTTAAACAAAGGATAATGCTCATTATTTAAGCAAAGCAGCACCGACACAGAAATCTGAGTACCAATTTTTTTCCTCCTTTTTTTTTTTTTTGTATCCAGAAATCCCCTTTTACTCTTCACCAGGAACTATAGTGACAGGACAAAGGGGAATGGCTTCAAACTGACAGAGAGTAGGTTTAGATTAGATCTTAGGATGAAATTCTTTGCTGTGAGGGTGGTGAGACAATGGAACAGGTTGCCCAGAGAAGCTGTGGATGCCCCATCCCTGGAAGTGTTCCAGGCCAGGTTGGATGGAGCTCTACCCAACCTGGAGGTTCTAGTGGGAGGTGTCCCTGCCCATGCCAGGGGGTTGGAATTAGATGATCTTTCAGGTCCCTTCCAACCCAAACCATTCTGTGATTCTAAGATTCTATTTAATTTTCCTGTCAGGTAACATGGAGGTTGTTCAGTGATTCAACACATGCTCAGGTAGAAGGAGTTTGAATCTGTTTAATTTTCAAATGGAAATAAACCTACGTTGCTCAAGTGAAATACACAGCATCTTCTGAGTCAAGAAGGAGCTTGCATTTTGGCCATCAACAATTTACAATGCCTACCCTTAAACCACTTAAAATGAAAATACCAAGGATTATGTTTCTAAAATCTCGTGGATGCCTGAGCACATCAGGATCAGCAAAGTGTACGGGTACAAGCTTAGAGTTGCTTAAGTCATGTCTTTGACAAGGAATATGTAGAAAAAGTGATACAGCCTTCTCTAACACCAGCACAACAAAGCAAAGGGAGCAATGTCTCATGGTGTCTGATCCATGCAGAGATGTCTCCTCTGCGAGAAATGAGATCAGAGATGCAGGAGTGGCACGGGGAGGTTGGGGCATCTGAACCGCTAAATCCTGGATTTGTAAAGCACTGACTTAATCCCAAGACTGCTGAGTCAAATCACAGTTGTGGATCAAATAATTGAGTAAAGTATTCCTTAAAAGAGTGTCAAGATGAGAAAAAAAAATGAAATAAGAGCTGAGTGTCAGCCAGTAAATGTGAAGAACCTCTGGAATCTTATAAGGACGTCTTGAAACATCTTAAAACACACTGGAAATTTTGGATTTGAATTCTTTAAGTCCCTGCAAATCAAAGCTATACTAATTAATAACCACATTTCATCCTGCAAATAGCAGATCATAGATGATTTCTTTTTTATAGGAAAAGTACCCCTTATTACATTTCCCATATTCTTGCTTACCATTTAACATTTTAGATCTACATTATATTTAAGATGCTTAAATCAAACTGCTTAATATTCTAGACTGACAGGCTCATTAAGCTGAACAGTAGGATTGCTGTCACATGCACTTCAAGCACTTACAGTAGGAAATGTTCTATTTTTAATTCCAAGTGTTTAAAGAGAAATCTTTATCGTTAAAACTGTAACTGCATTTCTTTTCTTTGAGAGGCATTACTGTATGCTTGACATCTCAGCTCTGATACATTCTTTTACATTCTTTTACATTCTGAACTATTTCAACAAAAAGAGCAGAGTAACAACAGCAGCAGCTTTGGTGGAGTAGTTACCCATTCAACTCATAATCTCTAGTAATTTCTGCCTGTCAACAGTAAAAATCATTTACTATAACTGTAGTTATCTGGATTGGTACCACTGTACACTAATTCCCATTTGGCCTATATTATTTTACTACATTATAAAAAACCCTATCAAATTTTATTCAATGTTAAGAGCAAAACAATTTTGCAGAAAAATGGTTTTTCAAGGCCATGTTTATCAAAATTATTCAGAAGTGCTTCACAGTGCTGTGTGGAAACCTCATTAGTGTTGCAAGTCAGGATGAGTTAAGTTTCTAGCAATTAGTTTCTTCTGAAGGTTCTCAAAAATCTTTATTTTGGCAGTGTACAAAAATTTCCCTCGTGCAGTCTTTGATCTGGAGATCTAGAAAATAAAGACTGTTTAAAGGAAGTCTGGAGTGCTAAGTGCTCTCCTTTTAGACCAAATAAAATGCACAAGTACAACTCTTTGAGTGGTGAAATACCTGATATTAACATAGGAATTAACACAGGATTCCTTGAGCAGCATGTCTAGGCTGGCTCAGAAGTTCTGTTGTGTGTCCTGAAGTCATAACTGATGGAGAAAGCCAAGACAAAGGCCAGGAGACAGTGTAATGGATAAGAACTGTCATAAAAATCAGCAAGAAGGCATTTCCAGGGGAAAATTGGGAACACAAAGTTAGGTTAGCAGACATCTGAGAAAAGAACTGCTCTTAACGCTATTTTTGTTACTCCCACAGAAAAAGAATCTCATATAGTCTTTGAAGGAGTCAGGAAGGGTTGAGCCTACTTCAGTGTCCCCCCCTAAACAAAAAAAGTCACAAAATGCAAATAGTAAACTTCAACTATTGGCCACATGTTTTGTATTTGCAGTAAGGAAAGAGAAGAATAAGGATTTGGGGTAGTATTTTGTTAGAATATCAGATCTCTACACTAAATTCTACTCCTAGGTTACAACAACAGCTGACAAAACCATTTTGCTTCTTCTGTTGTCTCCTCGGGAAATCTGATTACAAAGCCTGTTCAAAGAATCTATTTGCAGATCACTGCCTTAACCATTTTCCCCCTAATTGTATAAGTCAAAACTGTAATAAGAATAGTAGTCAAATCTCATTGACACAACAACATGCTGTTGTTCCTACAGCTGATCTGTTTTTATTGTCTCCTTCTCCCTTTCTCTGCTGAGGTCCAGCTGAGAGGCAGAGTTCAGCTGAATGACTGCTCTGGAGTTTGGCCATATGGTTTAGCTGAGAGTACTAAGGGGCTCCAAGATAAAACATCTTACTGAATTTTCTACTCTTGCATAAACTTGTTTCTTTGAATATTGCATACAAAAAGTCATGATGCCGTTTTTATTTATGCAAGCAGGCACTGTGACGTATTTGCATTCCTGTGTACGATACAGGAGTTTGGAGATAATGCTGCCATTTCTCTTATGATCAAGTTGCAGAACTAAGACTTGTAGCCATACATGACTCATTTGGGTTCATCCAAATATTTTTTTTTCAGCAAAAACAGTCTAGAATTCCTGTAATTGGTTGTTTGGATTTGTTTTCATAAGAGGCAGAGATTAAAAAAAAAAAAAAAAATCTGTTAAAAAAATCTATTGGCAAAATATCTCAATAATATTGTTCTGTCTACTTATTTTGGCTCTTTTCCCTCAGTGTAAGGTTGCATACTGAAGGCATTTCCTCTGAAAGTTAAAAAGTGAGGTCACTGAAACAATTGTGATAAGATATTCTTTCTGTAGCTTCTGAAATTAGATATGTCTGTCTTATCTTCATGTTTGATTAATTCCACTACGATAGAGTCATATCTTGTTTTCATATAAGCTCCTTTCAGCTCCATTTAACTCCTTCCTTTTTAGTTCACATAAAGGATAAATCTTTTAAAAGAATAATCAAAAGAAAGCAAGAATCCAAGGGGAAGATCTATGCACTGTGAGACAAATTTCCAATTTTGCTCTTGAAGAGGGACACCTACCTGATAGATCAGTTTCTAATCTTCCTTCCTGCTCTGCTCAACGTGCACACTGCTGATTTAAGAAAATGTCTGTGTAATTTGACAGTCACAGAATCAGAGAATGGTTTGTGTTGAAAGGGACCTTAAAGACCATCTAGTTTCATCCCTCCTTCCATGGGCAGGGACACCTTCCACTAGAAGAGGATTGCTCAGAGCCCCATCCAACCTTGAACACTTTCAGGCATGGGGCATCCCCAGCTTTTCTAGGCAACCTGCTGCACCCTCACAGTAAAGAGCATTTTCCCAATATCTAACCTAAACCTGCTCTCTTTCAGTTTAAAGCCATACATGCTCCTACCAAAAGTCCCTCTCCATCCTTGTAGGCTCCCTTCAGGTACTGAAAGGCTGCATTAAGGTTGCCCTGAAGCCTTCTCTTCTCCAGGCTGAAAAACCCCAATTCTCTCAGCCTTTTTTCACAGGAGAGGTGCTCCACCCCTCTGATCATCTCTGTGGCCCTTTCCTGGACTCGCTCCAACAGGTCCATGTCCTTCCAGCACCTTGCACTTGGCCCTGTTAGGTACTAAAAGAAATAAACCATTTAGGTTTTTAACAGACACAAACTCCAGGACCACCAGATATGAATCATCCTGTTTCCAACAAGAAGCAACTACCTCGAGATAACTAAGCACAAACTAAACACTTTTGGCTAGCATAGTCTGTATGAAGCAAAGCACTCACTGCATATTAAAAAAATGCTTTAAAATGCAAAACTTTTACCAGACTGCAGATAGCATTACAGCCACGTGATATGACTTGAAAACTTGCCCTAAACTACAGCTCAAAACTGCTTTTACTCCCATTTCATATAAAAGGAAGATGTATCATTGTTAGGCTTGTGTTATATCTCACAGAAAGCAGTGGTGAAGTCCAAACACTGACAGTAATATGAATTAAAACATAGTCATCACTGAATCACAGAATATCCTGAGTTGGAAGGGACCCACAAGGATCATCAAAGTCCAGCTCCTGGCCCTTCACAGGACACCCCAAGAATCACACCACGTGCCCAAGAGCTTTGTCCAAATTTTTCTTGAACTCTGTCAGGCTTGGTGCTGTGACCACTTCCCTGAGGAGACTGTTCCAGTGTCTGACAACCCTCTGGGTGAACAACCTTTTCCTAATATCCAACCTGAACCTTCCCTGACACAACTTCAGGCCATTTCCTCAGCTCCTGCCATTTGTCACGAGAGTAAAGAGATCAGTGCCTGCCCCTCCACTGCTCCTTCTTAAGAAGTTGTAGACTGTGATAAGGTCTCCCCTCTGTCATGAGGCAGTGACCGAGTTTAAATAATTTTTATTTTTCCACCATTAGTCTAATTTAAATTATACCAAGTAATGCCTTTGAAGACAAATGAAATCTATTTGAAAATTCCTAGCCTGGTCCAGCACGCGAAACAAGTCTGCTCAGCAAGGAGAAAAGTTAGGGGAAAACTGTGATTTGAGATTCGAAGTTTTGAATACTGCCCTCTAACTTTAGTGTGCTTTGTTCTCTACAATACTTAAACATGAAAAAATCTAGCTAAAAATAGGAATAAGTCTTGCATTTCATAAATATATTATCATCTGACTGGGGGATGGACCTGAAAAACAAAATTTGCATAGTCTGGCTTTGATTCATGGATAGAAGGAAAACTTAAATATTGCATGATCCTCCAGCAACCTTTGAGATGTTCCAAGGAGACTGTCAATGAAAATGGAGTACTGTCAATATATTACTCACAGAAAATGAAGAGATGTAATCTCTAATACATTTTGACTTTCTTATAAATCTGAGGCAAACACAGAAATGTCCCTACATTAGAAATTAGCTACACTCTGTTAACACTCAGGTGTCATCCCCTCACTTTCTGCAGATGTATATGTGTATATATTTCACAGAATCACAGAATGTGCTGGGTTGGAAGGGACCTACAGGGATCATTGAGTCCAACCCTACAGCCTGCACAGGGCCCTCCCCAAGAGTCACACCGTGTGCCTGAGTATCATCCAAACGCTTCCTGAACTCTGTCAGACTCAGTGCTGTGACCCCTTAAACACCTCACCTAAACAGAACTAGCCATGGCTAAACTAAGAAATCACACGGCTCTGGTAATAGTCACACCTTGCAAATTGATTTTGGATTTCCTGATTCGTTTATTTTAAAAATTATTTCCTCAAAAATCTTCATTGTCAGCAGAAGTGGAAAGGGGAAAAAAAAAATCATGCCTTGGCTTATGTTTTCTGGGGTGTACTTAAAGAAACTCCTTCATTTTTCTTGTATACTCTTATGACCAAATTTTAAAAAATCTGGCCTGGTAAAAATGAAGAAAAATTAAACTACTAACTCTCACAAATGGTGTTTCAAAGGATTGGTGCTGTCACATAATGTAGTAAATTCCTGCCATTACCTCAAATACTGTTTTCAAATTACTTTATTTTAGATCTATGGAGTAAATAGTTTCTGTTTCAGGGTAATTCTCAGAGAAAATGGACACTCACCCTTTCCCATTCTCTAACTGGAGTTAGGACAGTGTAAAGGAAAGTTCTTCACAGCAAGTAGTTATTCTGTCACCCTAGAAGAAGTTTTCCTTTTCTATATGAAGATTGCTGCTCTAAAGATCAACATCAAAACATTTTTTTTTTAATAGCCACACATCATTTCTTAAGGGCAAAACACTTCCTCAGTATGGAGAAATTGCTGTGTGTCTACAAGGAATCAGTGTGGTGCATTCTCTGCTTGGAGTGATAAATTAAATGAATGTAGACAACAACAAACTCACTTCTTTGTTGAAAGTGAATGCTAATGACATTTATCCTGCACTTCATGATAAACCAATTCAAAAGACCAAAATGCTGGGGGGAAAAATCCTGCATTTTAGGAAATGTACATAAACTGTCCTTTAGGTGCTCAGTTACAAACTGCTGCGAGTAGCAGCAATACATATTTACATTATTTTTAAATAATAATAACTGTTATATGTCTAAAAAGGTTTTTCATAAAAGTGTCTTGGTTTGCATTTTCAAACTGATGAAGACGTAACTGTTCATGCTATAAGAATAGCTGATTTTGCAAAAAAAAAAAAAAAAGAAATAAGAGAATATACATATTAAAGTGCAATGCAATGGTTACATGCTCAGGGCCGTTCAATTAAGAGTCTGTTTGTCTCTATTTATTTAGAATCCCTTTGTCACTTTGAGGGTGATGCTACATGTTATGATGGAGCTGATCCCTTACCACCTCTTTCCCAGGCTTTTGTCTTCCCTGAACATGATCCTGATCAGGTAGTCCCCATCTTTCTTTGCTTAGCTCTAAGGCATATATTTTTAGTCTGGATTATTTTCTTGCCAGTGTAGCAATATAAGCCAATTCTGTACAGCTCCTGTGACTGCCAACAGCAAAACAGGAGCAGGGAGAGGAGGGGATCATGTGAGCAGGGAAAGTTTATCTCCTCTCAGTGATGGGAAGCTCTGTGCTGCTTTTGGCTGGGATAGAGTTAATTTTCTTCCCAGTGGCTCATGGGGGGCCGCGTTTTGGACTTGTGCTGAAAACAGAGTTGATAATATAGAGATGTTTTTGTTATTGCTGAGCAGTATTTGCACAGAACCAAGGCCCCTTCTGCTTCTTGTAACTGCCCCGCCAGGGAGAGGGCTTGGGGTGCATGAGGAGTTGGGAGGGGAAACACCCAGGACAGCTGACCCCAACTGACAAAAGGGATATTCCATGCCATATGGTGTCTTGTCCAGCACATAGAGAGGGGGAAAGAAAGAGGAAGAGGGGAGATATTAGGAGAGATGGCATTTGTCTTCCCAAGTCAGCTTTAGGTGAGATGTGTGTGTTTAAATCACCTTATCCGCCTTGAGCCTGCCATCCACAGGACAGTGAGCTGATGAACATCTTGTTCCTACAGAGAGAAGTCTAGCAACCTCCCTTTTCCCCATCCCAGCACTTAATTCCTCGTCATTTCTCCCTTTTTTCTGTTCTAGCTCCATGGCCTTGCTTCCTCCGCTTCATTGAACAAATCTAAATCATTAAAATTAGGGGGGGGGGGGGAAAGTAACTTTTGTTTCTTTGTGGTTGGGTAATTTTCTGTGATTTTAGTGAATTAAGCAGGCTCACAGAGGACCAAGGAAAGCAGCAGTAAGGGGAATGGGAAAGCAGATGGCTGAGGATTCCTAGCCAAAGCTGCCCTGTAAAGCTGTTACTCATGTACACCTTAAACCAGTCTAGAGTTGGTAAAGCCTTCTGAAGCAGCAATCTCAGCTTCTCCTTATCCTGCTTTCCCCCTTTACTGGCCTCAGTGTTTGTGTCTGTGCACCTTAAAAACTGAATAAGCAAATTTTCCCCTTGTGGGTTTTTGTTTGTTTGTTTGTTTTGTGGAGTTGATTTTTTTGTTTGTTTGGGGGTTTTTCCCCCTTGCTTGGATAAGCCTTTAACTGTACATTTTGGAGAAGAACATATTTTTTTCAGAAAACCTATATTTCCTGTACTTTTCATGTTTTTCAGTAAGTGAAATGAAGGTGAATACTCTTCACATTTTCTCTCAGAAATTTAAAGAGTTTTGTGAATTTCTTTCTTTTTCCTGTCCTATGCCTTTTCAAAACTCTCCCAGGTTTGGAAGTATATAACACGTTCTATATGTTATGGTTTAAGTTTTATAACTGGCACTTTTCCTAACTTTTCAAGTTTGAGAAAGACACAGTAACAGAAAGAAATATTAAAAGTATTCAAATTAATACTTAATAATTAAAATAAATAAGCCTCATCCATTCTACTGGGTTCAGTACAAAAGGCAATGATGTGATGGGAAAAAAACTGATTTTAAAAATAAAGTGGCAAGTGTCTGTGTTCACAAAATTCTTAGATTTTATATTAAAAATATGAATTCACAAGAAAGCATACGTGCATGATAGAAAATCAAACAGCTTTTATGGCCTGTAGACACTTTCAAGGATAGATGAATTTTGGCATTTGGAAGAAGGATTTAATTTCACCTCACTCCATGATCTGTTTAGTGGATAACAGTGGTTTCTTGGAGGAGAAAAAAAACAGCATTGTAGAGACACTTCACTAATAGTGAAACTCAATTTAGCAGGAATGTGGTTTTGAGCTACTTAATAATACTGAGCTCCAAAGTAGGATCCTTGAGAAAACAGACAGCAGCTTTGCCAGTGTTCTCGTAGTTTATCAGAATGACCTGAAACTCTTCTGCTGAGGGTCTAAGAAAACTACTCAACAGCTCATAAATATCTTTTGCTTTGACTTGCCTTGCCTTCCCAGCTCTTCTCATTTTCAGATTCCATTGTGCCACATTTTTCTTAGACTCCTGTTGAGTTTGTTACTTTATCTCTCTGAAGGTACTTCTACATTAAAATTCCCTAAAGGGCTCATTCTTAAAAGATAGTATTTACTAAAGAAACTACTTTAAACATACAGGTGGGATAATTAGCATAATTTTCAAATGCTAATTTTTATTTATTTTAAGGGCAGGAACTGTAAGAAACAACACAGCAAGCAAAAGATGAACCTGCTTATAAAGTATGTCCAGCTATGTTTTTGCCCCTTTCTCATCCCTCTTTTCTTTTGAAGAACCTGACCTTCTCCCACAAGGCATTTTTCCAGCTTTTGATAGATAGAACCTATTTCCTCAGAAGTCTTGTAAGCTGAATGAACAGGCAGCCCTTTTCAGTGCACAAATCACACACACACAAAAAAAGAAACTGAGGAAATCTGAGCTCATGTTCCTGTACAAAGGCTGAGTTTATTCTGCCTGTTCTGGTGTAGGTAACAGGTAATTCTTTATTGGCTCAGTGCAACCTATTGCGTGAGATAAGAGATTGGTTGACCATTTGAAAAATGATGTGGGATACAAACAGCAAATGGTAGTGGTCTGTGTTCTGGCATTTGTTTGGATTACTCTACTGGCATGTTTTCAGAAGTGCTGTAAACCTTCCATTCCAGGTTCACCCTCTGTAACGGGAGTAGGGAGAGAGTGTGTCCCTGAACACTGGTAGCTCCTGCTGCTGAACAGTCTCTTGCCCCCACAGAGAAAACCAGTGGGTCAGTCCTGCTTCTCTAATGAATTCCCAGAACTGGTACAGCATATGACTAACTACCCACCTAGCAATGAAAAAGAAAGCTCTTAAGAAGTTACTCCTACAGGTCTGTTGAAAATTATGCTCCAATCTTAAATATATAACCTTTCAACTTTTTTACTGTTATTTTTTCAGCTGTGCATTTATAGATACATTTCAGTAAAGGCTGACATTTTAGTATTGCTGCTAGTATTGCACTAGTTAGTAATACAAAATTGGCAAGCGTAGTATTACAAGTTAAACCATTTATGTCAGATGCACAATAAGCTATTTACTTATTTATTTAGAAAGCTGTAGTAGGTATAGACTGTTCAGATACTCTTGGCTGTACCATGTATGGTATTAAGACGGTCTTAAAATCATCTAAAGCACAGAAAGGATGTCTTTCCATTTTTTTCACACTATTAAAAAAAGGAAAAGTCAAAGCAAAGACGTAAGGTTGCTTTTATTAAGTTGACTCCTGGTTGAAAAAATAGCTTTTATCTCAAAACTCCATACAGCTTTTTTGAAATAAAAGAGCTGTAGTTTTTGGAGTAATAACACTACATATGGTTAACACCAGAAAGTGCCTATGCAAGGCTGGAAGCTGCAAGCTGAGATGTGGAAGTAAAGTGGGAAGAAAACGGAGGAGATGTCAACTACAGGCTCAGGAGTTTTTCAGGCAGTAGGTTTGAATGATCAGCACTACCATATACTGATTATTTGTTACATGATGCCAAAGCAAGGATTCATGCAATTGTTTATTATTACAATCTGTCCTGCATAAAACACTTTCAGAAGGTGAGCTATCATTAATATGGGGTGGTATATTTGAAGGATTTGGTAAATGCCCTTGATTTAATATCTTAGGCATTATTTCATGCCTAGTGTGTAGAACTGCCTAATGTGACCATAACCAACAGCATTGCCAAGATTTACCCTGTACTTGTGGTTTTGGATGCCCCCCTCCCTTTTACTGAACTTGCCAATTATTAGATTTAAATGAGATTTGTTTCACGACCAAGATGCTGTCAGATATGCTAATGCTTTTGATTATTTCAGGTCTTAGTAAAAGCCATACTGTCAGTAATACTATATTGTAACCAGACAGGTGTAAACATTATAAACTAAATGTTTTATATTTCCAGTTATAGATCATTCTCACTTTAATTATCTAGTTATATTCTTACTTATATACCACCTAACAGCATAATACCTCATTTATATAATGCCTTAGCGGTCCATGTGATCAATTCTTACACTTAAAAGACCAGTTAAACTGGAAAATCCCAGCACTGCAGAGGCAGGAAATTACAGAGAGTTTCAGATTCATATGTTTTTAACATATGTGGCCTGTGAATCACATATTAGTTGCATGATCACTCATAAAGATCATGGATGCTCGTAAAGAGACAGAAGCAAAGATGAGAGCACTGTTTCATAAAAAAAAAATCATAGAAATTGGCTGTTGGGATTATTGAAAGACACATAATATCTGGTTCATTACAAGAAGTTAGAATAGGCAATGTAATCTGGGCTTCAGTTCTTGAGTTTATGGGAGTTTCCCATTAGTTGAAAGGGAATTTGAACTGTTATTCCATTTCACACAGGAAGTTTTAATTAGATACATCAGCTGCTTAGAATATATCTTGACTGCAAATATGCACAATCCCATTTTTAGTAAGCTGTGTCCCATGAAAACTGTGAGTGAAAGCAGCAGGTCTGCTATGGAACAAATCTCAGTCCCTGGGATCTTGCCTCTTCCATTGCTTGCACATGCTCTCAGTTATTCCAAGCCTATGGCAGAGCCATCGGAATGGAGATGCATAAGGATAAAACAGAAGCACTTTACACATGTCAACTCCCCCTTTACTCCAGCCTGAAAAGTTTTTGGTTGCTTTTTTGGTGATATTTTTTGTTGCTTTTATATCTTAGGTGGACTTTTTAGACTAGAAAAAAAATATATTCTTTCATATAAAGTCACATCGTGAACAGCAACAAGAATTCCAGTACCTCACATCACATGCAGTCATTGAGGCAGAATCTCTTTCTCCCTGTCACATACACTGGGTTCTACAAATGCAGGTATTTATAGCTAATTGTCCATTGAACAATCCTATTTTACACGTAAAATAAGAATCTATTTTATGCCTTGAAGGGGGAACATCTGTTTAGTTTTATGAAGGTGTATGTTCATTACTACTGCAGGACAGATGATTTGATAATTTTGTTTCTGATTCTTCTCCTCATCCCACTGGAGGGGGGGGGGGTGTCAGGGCACGAGTGAGGGGCTCCTGGATGGGGTTTAAACATGGCAAGCATCATGTTTGAATATAAAAGGCACGACTTTATATTCCTTTTTAACCTCATCAAGTCAAATCAAATTTAAACTGGACAGCAAAAAGAAATGCTTCCAACTGAGGAAATAACACATTTTTATATACAGGAGTCTACTGTTAGCTACACTGGATGCTATTCTAAAACCTGTTGAACACCCTAACTCCCAGAGAGCTTTGCAAAAGGGAAACATACAGTCAACAAGATAAGTTCACAGAAAGAGGGGGAAGAAAAGGAGATTTCTCTTTTTTTGAGGTCAACAATTTCCATACCACATTTCTGAAGAAAAGAGAAAGTAAAAGCTCACATTAAGGAACTTATATGCTTCTTGTGTTAATTGTTGAGCTGTTCTCATATGTTTCACTACATTTATATATAAAAAAAAAAGAACAGAAATATCACGTTAATTAGTTCAGTCCATTAATTAACTCCCTTGTCAATATGTACTTATGACAGACTTTTAAAACTTGCATTTCAAATTCTAATTCCCTTACTCAAACTAAATACCACGTTTCAACATGAGTAAAATCATAGGAATCTGGCAGGAACAGATATACCAGACCCGATTTATTACTAGATAAAATGGTGGTTATGTCTTAACGCTATTTGGTACTGAAAAGATCTGTAATCATCACATTTGTTCATCAGCATGCTGGGAATGCCCTTTCACTGGTTCCATTTGTGATACACTACACTGAGAAACAGTATATTTAATTCACACCTCTAGAATTATGTTTATGATCAGAAATTGCTTTTAGATTCTGAGGAAAAAAAGTGTTCTTGAAGGCTTTCATTGAGTTGCATTCTGGATTGTTTCAGTGAGTTCAGTAGGTCATGAATCATGTGAACTTGTCTGATACAATTTGCAATTCTTTTATTTGAGATCAGAAATTCCACTGTGGTTAGACAGACATTCATTGTAATGATCACAAAACTATTTTTAATATTTATGGAATGGTACTGCAGATCCCACAATAAATTCAGAGCATATGTTTACCAGCGACAAGAAACAGAGGAATGCGCTAAATTTTATGAACTGTTAATGAGTCAATAAATTGACTGTTTTGCAGCCAGAACTCTGTTACTACTGGCATTGTCCAACATTCCAATCTGGATTTCTTATGGAGAGCAGAGTTCTATTCCAAATTTTAATTCTATTTCATTCCTTATATCTCTTCACACTAGCATCTTGTGTCTTACGAACAAATACACAATCGAATAAGAATCCCAAGGTATGTTTATCACTATTGTCAAGGTAAGACGGTCCCCAAAATTTCAGTGCTGTAATGTTTAGGGATATTCCTTATTTATTCCCAGCCATATAAAAATATCCATTGTTCTGCCAGTCATTATAGACCTTAAATAGCTCTTTACTCATTTGAGTTTTACCCCGATGATGATGGTAAGTTCCTTGGTACTTCTCATTTCTGTTTGCAGCTTACCCAGTTCCTCATTTATCCACAAGTTTTTTTCTACTAACTCTGACCTTCTCTATTTTAATTAATGCTTGTCCATATAGAGGTATTAGAATATTTTACCATGGTTTACCTTAAGTCTGAAACATTTGTCTGGAAATAAAACTATCGCTATAATCTGGCATGGTGTAAATTTGCATTTTATCTAAATTACTTGTAGTACCATGTCCAATTGCTCAGAACTTTGCTTCCTGCTGCAGCCAGACCGCTAACCCTATAGTCATATACCACTTCCATTCTCTTCCTTAAATACAAGAAGCACATAAGGCAATTTTCATGTGACACAGTGAAACCTGAGCTGATGAGTTTGTTGAAAACACTCTGCCATGTAACCTGTGATTCAGGTTTTGGTTCCTTGGTAAAGAGCAATCAGTACCTCTAAACTGGTTTTCATTTGAACTACATAAATTTCTCGTGCCCTCCCCACTCTACCAGTGCTCCCATGGCCAAAGTCATTTCCCTGCTTAAAAACTGAGGCCAAGTAGTTACTTAGTTCTGAAGTGTTCTGAATCATGAGGCACAGTGACTTTTCTCACCTGCTCCTGTTACTTATATGGATGAAGTCATTTTTCTGTTGGCTTTTACATCCTTTTTAAGACTTTATTCAGCTTAAATCATCAGTTGTTTCCATCCCTGTGCTCTGAATTCCTCACTGACCTCTCCTTTTCCTCATTGCTTTGTACTCTATTAGCATTTTTGATGTGACTGTACATCCTGAATGGTATATTGCCCTCCTCTTCATTGTGTGATACACACATTCATTACAACATTAAACATTTTTAATCTGAACTTCATGGACCCCATTACACCCAAATTCCCATCTCCTCAGTTAAATCTGTGATTCCTTTAGGTATCAGTAGGATGAGCACATCAAGTGGCCCATTAAGGCCTGCAAACAAAGATATCCACAAATAGAACAAACAGGATGACAGAACTCTGAGAGGAAATAAGAAATGGCAAAACCAAAGAGCTGCTGGAGTATTCTGTTTTGTAATGCTTTCCTATAATTGCTATAAGCAGAATAATATGGACTTTAATTCTGTTTCTAAAACTCAACCAGTTAGAGGCTATCTGAACTATGCTTTCAGTAGTATTGCCTGTTCCTCTTGCAGTAGGAACCAAGTTGAAAAGCTAATACATCTCTTAATTTTTACTTATATTTCCTTGTGTTTCATTTGTCTCAGGCCTCACTCTCCTGCATCCCAACCGCTTTGTTTTTTAAATGCATCTAAAGCATTTTTCTAGCACCGCCTGTCCCACTGCAACATTTGTCATTAAGTTAAGATGCTTGACCAAGGAGCTAATCTTTTCATTGCCATTTAAATCCACCAGTCACAAAGATATTTCCAATATGTTCCTAATTAATTGCATCATATACTTTTATGTCTGCTGCAAACTAAAGGCATGTTAGCCAGCATATTCCTTATGATGCAGCTGTATGACTTACAGTTAAGCAAATGCATTCTTTTGTGTCACTGAATAAAAAGACAGATATTACAGTGTGGCTGGGTTAGATTTAAACTTTGTAGAATATGCCTGGTACAAACACACAGGAAAATATGGCCTTCTTCTCAATATGAAAAGAATAAGAGAGAAAGTACAACTGGAAGCACAGGAGATGAGCATAAAAGAAGAAAACCACCCAGAAATCAAATGTTTTCCGGAAATGTAAGTTTAGCTTATAGTAGAAAATATGAAGACTTCCCTGTCTGAACAAATCTGTTTACCTCACCTTTTCTATGGTAAGAAGATACTACTGATATTTTTCCCTACCACTTTATAATACAACTCCCAGCTTCTAAACAGATAGAAATTTTCAAGCCTACCTTAATGTACTGGTTAGAGAGTGTTAGGAGATTATTTTGACCTGTCACACTAGGAGACTGAAGAGGCCCAGATGAAGGAAAATAAACATTACTTTAGGGTGAAGAGGAAGTTTAAACATTTTTTTGGCTTTGTATCAGAGAGACAAAAGAGAACTATACAAAAAAAAAATCAAAACTGTGAAGACACCAAAACTGCCAGAAACATGTCAAATGAGGTGGTGAAACAGTTCGTGACCTTCTGGGACAGAAGCTAACTGTTGGAACAGTGTGCAGCTGATAAACAAGAAGCACCTCACAGAATGATCATCCAGTAGTTCAGGTTTTTCTACTGGCATTTACTGTTGTATAAACTGAACAATTAAATGGCAACAGATTGAGATGCTACGATTCAATAAGAAATGATTTACATCACTTTCACGATCATATGCCAGAGCCATCTGCATATCCAGGCTGCCCACAAAACTGCCTGACTTAAAGTTATGACTCATATCACTAAATCTACTGGACCACTGGTTGTTTTTTAATTGTCATAAGGGAGGAAAGTTGTCTCTTCATCCCTAAGGGCTTTGGTAAAATGCAGATACTACTTACATCCAGACTAAAACAAGAGGAGTGGCCAGTATTGCTACTAACATTTTATCTGCTATTTTACACAGCTTTTCATTCTCATTCTGGTCAGAAAAGGGCATCTGTACACACACTTTATGTGTTACATCAATCAACATCCCTATAGCAAGCACAGGCCAACATGAGCAACCTGGTCTAGTGAAAGACATCCTTGCCTGCAGCAGAGGGGTTGAACCACATGAGCTTTGAAGGTGCCTTCCAACCTAAACCTATCTATGATATTTTAAAAATTTGGTAATAACACATTTGCTGAGTAGACCAGAGTTTCTTCAGGGCAAAGACATCCTTTCCAAGACAAAAAAAATTGTAGATGGAAAAAATTCATTACAAGTGGGTTTTTTTACACTTATGAGAGTGGCTTGCAACTTAAAGCAATTAAATTGGCAGCTTTTTAAGGGGCCACTCACCAAATGTTGCAACTGTGCTCCTTTGGGAAAACTCCACTAGGAGCCTGATGGCAGCAGTTGTTGATGTACCATTGCTAAAGTTTCAATATCTCTCACTCTTGAAGGGAGAGCCTTATTTTGGACTGCAACAAATGACCATGGCAAGAGTTAAACTTCTAAATTCCTCTTAAGATTTGATATTAGCATTTGATATTAAAATCTACAATTGCACTTCAGACCAGCAAATTGTTGGTTATAAGTCTAGCAGTTCCCAAATAAAAATGATACCTATTTGGTAGTCATACCTATTTGGTAGTCATGCCTGTTGGGGTTTCTTTTCTTAAGTAGGTGACAAATACACTTTCTGAGAAATCTATTAATTGTGTTGTTTTACTGTGAATCTAATTTTATAAAACTGGCCGCTATAAATCAGAAACTGGCCACCTAACATTAGTCTTCTACTAAAGATAAAGGAGAACCAAAAAGGTGACAGATTTCATGATTCGTCACTTATTTATTTGCATTCAGAATTGGCAGGAGAAAAAAGTAGTGCTCTGCTGGAGAGCAATCTGTAATAAATACTGCAAAGCTCTTCTTTGAGGGCACTGCTGAATACATTTCTCTTGAGGGTTAAAATTAGCATCCATGGTGGCAAACACCAAGATGTAATCCTGTCCCCACAGACATCAAAGAAAGCTTTTCTCTTGATTTCAGTAGAGCCAGAATTTCTTCTGATGACTCATGCAGCAATGGTAGGAGAGTGTTTCCTACTGAGCTAGTAAGACAATAATTTTAGCAGTAAAATGGATTTGCATCCATTGTATTTATCTCCTCCTTAATGCTTTTAATTCATTGAAAAGGCTTAAGCCAAGACTTTACCCTGCTAAGCTAAAAAAAAAAAATTTTTTTGAATGATGTTAATGTAAAAGTAATTTATTTTCAGATTTCTATTGCAAAGATAGCTCTAGCAAAAATTTCACAAATACCATTCTATATGCAGCCTGTCCATCTCTTCTTAACATACAAATGAAAAGATTATGTAAGAGCTTCTGTTTAATCTCCTCCACTGTCTGTTAAACATTCCAGAAAAAGAAGCCATTTTTCTTGAAACAAGGAGGTTATTGACCCAGATGGCACAAACCTCACATCTACAATGTCAACAGAAAAAATTACTGCTGAAGGCTTGAAAGTACTATTTGCCCATGTAAATTCAAAGGCATGGCCCCTTTTTATCTGTATGTTTTTCATGTTCACTGTTATGTGAAAGTCCGATTAAAAGCTTTTCAAAATAACCTGAGTGTGTAATTAGGGGGCACACAACTCCCATCCTGAGGTTAATATCCTCACAAACATGCAAAGTACAAATCTAGCAGAGAACCAATCTGCTTCATAATTCAGTTCCAGTGTCTCTCCCCTGCACTTAAAGGCTTACGGTGTTTTACAGAATGATACACTCATTGTTGGTTTATCAACTTAGAGAATGAGTAGTTGTTGAGGTATTCATGTTATACATACTAATAGGGTAGTATTAATATTAATAAGTTGCCATGTTCATTTTTATCTGGATTTGAAGACTAATATTTCGCCCAAAAGTCAAGGGATTTTTTTTTTTCTCCCATGACTGTAAAGACAGTTCTGTGATGTAAAAATATGCTTGCATATTGAAGACTTCAGTAAGTCATAAAGCAAATGATAGTTCTAAAGACATTAACAGACATTAGTTTGAAACTCTGGGTTTGACTTCTGTGGGAACAGTCTAAAGGGAAAAGACTGCTCCTGAAAAGATTCACAAAGTGAAACACAACACCAAATATTGGTAGGAATTGAATAAGCTATGCATTTCTCTCTTATATGCAGAATAAAGCCAGTATTCGAGCAGGCAATTCTTTATTACTCTTTTACTGAAAAATAAAGATGAAAAGCTCCATCAAAAATATCTGCAGTCATGAAATGGCAACATTAAATAGATGAAAGTTCTGGCTGAAAAGAGTAGATACATAGCTTTGATAGCTGCATTTATGTCCATAAGATGTAGGAACTTAAAAACCTCTCCTCAAGATGTAGTCATGAATACTCATTTTACAAATCCAGACAAAGGTTAGTGTGAAAAATAAAATTCACCCAGTGACCTGTACTGAACCATGAAAGATGGGGCTGTGTGGCTTCAGATCATTTGGCTTCAGATCATTTAACTGTCGTTTAGCTGCCTCTGCACTTTTTTTGAACTTCCTTTTCTATCAGCCTGATTACCACAATATTTGTGTATGTATTGAAGGTTTCTTCAGCTTAATTTACCCTCATTATCTCTCACAATTCATTCTCTGCTGAGGACATCAAAGGTTTTGAAAAACAATGAACTTCTGTACACACTAAAACCAGAGTAGAACATATCCTGCTGAGGAAGATGTAACAATAGGCAGAGATAAACCTGTAAAATACACTTTTAAAAGTCACTTAAGTAAGTCTAGGTTCTACATTTAAATTTAAAGAAATAGAAAGGTAAAAGGGAAGGAGAAATGCAGAGCTTGCTTTATAGAAGCGAGAAGGAAAATCATCTTGGCACATGTATTTCCTGTACTGTTATTTCTGCCCAGTAACATTCTCCATTAAGCAGTTTGTGTTAGAGTTTATGATTTTTTTTTTTGAGTTTATGATTTTTTTTTGGGGGGGAGGTGGAGTAGTGTTTCTTAATGTCCTTGTCATTAACTTTTTATAAGTGGTTGACATGCATTTATGGGAAAGAGAAAGAAATAACAGTAGGTGATGCACATCCTGAACTAAAAGGTGGTGAGTTCAGTTAGCAATAACAAATAAGATGCTATTTTAGTGAGAGGATACAGCAGAAAGAAATCCTGCCAGAGAGATCAAACCCCCTCCCTCATGTTTGTTCTGCTTTGTCTTTCCCGCACAGAGGTATCAGGTTTTACATTACGCTGATAGAGTAGGAGAGATTCTATTAGAAGTGGTTTTCTGGGAGCGCATCCAATACTTGAAAGTGAGCCAGTGGATGAGAGAGTGCTCCCTGGGCAGTGCAGTGGGTGAGCTGCTGGAGGTGATTGTGTGGCTCCTGCCTTATCAGCCACAGGGTGGAGTGGAGCAAGAGCGTAGTGGTAGAGCCAGTGCTTTGTTAAATGCTCCGTCTCCCCAAAAAAATGGGAGCAATCCAGAAAATGTACATTTGACAGTGGGATTCAGGGTGAGCTTTGGGGTCCCTCCTGCAAGAGAGGGGTGTAAAAGCTGCTCCCGCTCTGCCTTCACTGGTACAAAATATTCTTCCCAACTGCTGAAAGCAGTGATGAGACATTGACAGGGAAGTGTCAATGCAGCCACGTGAACAAAGACTTTGCTATGCCACGGAATGATAAATAAAAAAAAAAAAGACAAGGAGAAAGTGAAGATCTGCCCGAAGGCATGGAAGTCATATCACAAATAATAAAATATTTCAATCAAGAGGAAAAGGCAGACAAAAGCTGGCTCCCTTCCTATCCTGGTCCTCTTGCTCTGGGTACAGGAGCGATGTTTATCAACACGAATACTATAAATAATTCTATGAACACATGTTCTTCATAAGTGGCAAAGATCTCTAGAGGACAGTGCATTAAATTGTGGATATTATCTATCCAAACCAAAAATCAGAAAAGCATGAAATTAGTAATTGACTCAATTTACCTCATTTATTAGCAGCCTAGACCTCTGTTTGAATTAATATTGCCCAATGGAATTTCAAGTGGTAGTGACATGGCGTAGCATGACACAAATTAACGCCTGTTCCCTCTACTGTACTGCAAACCACCCATATCTCCAATTAGGTTAGTTCTAATCTAATCTGCATGCCTTCACCACTTCTATTGACAATAAAATATGACTGTTTCCCCTTTCCTTTTCTGATGACAGACTTGCTTTACCAAGAAGCTGATTTTTCCTAATGGCATACTGGCATTTGCATATAGGGCACTGATTGTATCCTCTCCCTGGCTACCCTACAGTTTATGGCTGTGTCGCAGTGTAGATCACATCCAGTCACAATTAAATGTGTCATTTGGTACACAAGGCACAGTAATGGCCTGAAAAGACATTTGACTATAATATACTGCCTATCATTGGACAATATAAATGATACAATTTAACAGTTCTTACTTATCTACCTTATCTTCCCCCCCAGCCAATATCGGAGTTTGGCATTTGTCTTCCTAACTAACTTAAAATGGAAGTTTTTTTGTTTCTTAGTATGAATGAACCTTGACAAAGTACTGGATACTGGAAAAGCACTTTGATTGCTGCCTGCAGACAGGGCCTGGTCCAGAGGCTCTCAGGAACAAATGGGAGACTTTGTGTAGATACTGAAGGGTTTTGTGTTGGATCCCTAGAAATGTCCAAACACCAATGTCATTGTATTCATATTACATTGCAGTTTAAAATAAATTACCGAAAAGGAAGAAATAAAATTAGGGTGGTTTTTTTCCTTTTTTTTTTTTTCTTTTTCCTTTGGAAAGAAAGGATTGTAATAGCAATCGTGACCTTGGTATTGGGAATTTCTTGGGGATTTAATAACCAGCCAGGGGGTAATGGCCCTTGGCTTTGCCTCAGGCCATCAGCTCTCCCAGCTGGTTATTAATCCCTAGAAAATGCTCTGTACGTCAATTATTAATGTCTTAAGTTTTCTGTAGGCAAATTCTTGTTTTATTCTATAGTTTTTAAGGAAATATAAGTATAGATTCAAAATTTTGTAAAATGCCACATTGGAAAAAAAAATTAGTGTCAATTTATATTTTCATAGTGCTAAATAAACTCACAATATTTTATGTTTGGACTGAACTAACTCACGGTTGGTTCTGTTTATTCCAGTCAGCTTCTGATCAGACCCAAGAAATACTTCTAGCCTACAGATTTTATTACATCATAATTGAAATTTCTTGCATACAGATACCCTACAGTGGCAGAAGTGATTTCCAGTTTACGTGTTTCCTTCTGGATTCAGTTATTTTTCTTTTTTCCCCAGCAGTGAATTTTGATAATAATCTTAGAATGAAGAAACCAAACAACAAGACTATCCTATCTATGGCTCCATAAACCAATTTTTTTCTTTAAGACAATAAGTTTGAATCTCAGTTCTGAAAGAAACCTAGAAGGAAATAGAGGTGAATTTCATGTACCTGTTCTGAATCAGATTTAAGTTTTACTATACAGAGAAAAAGAATATTTGAGGAATATTACAGGTTACTGATTGAACTGCTTTTTGTTAACATGAAAAGCTTCTAGTAACACAGGAAGAAAGTAGTAAAAAGGAGAGAAAAGTGTATTTTTATGTAATATAATGATCTTTCCATCTTGTGTGGCTTCAAAACAAGCAGATCTGTGACTGCAACTGATTACTTGCTTATTTTATTACAGAATTGAAGATGATATTCTGGCAAAAATAAGGAGTCATACTTTACATTTTATTTTATAATGTAATACCTTGGGTTTTTTTAGTATCAGTTCCATGAGTTTTCATTTCCTATCAGCAGAATATTTACTGTGTACATTTTATAATTAAGCAATGAGATGAGACAAGCAATACACTTCTGTGAGATTACAGCATGCCTCTGGCAGTGTTATATGGGACAAGGTCATATCTAGAATTACTTTAATCACCCAAGTATAATAATTGCTTGGAAATACACTCCCTGCAGTGTCTTATTGCTAATAGAATTATAGCTGAGTCACACAATACAAGCCATAGTTAAGCCTGGAGAAGTAATTCTAATATAAAGGCTCTTTTTTTTTTTTTTTTTTTGTGGTTGTTTGTAACTTTCAAGCTTTAAGTCTTAACTCTGACTGGTAGAAACCCTGCATTGCTGAGGTGTTAAAAGCTACCTCACAGAACCCCTTTTTATTGATAACCACAGCCATCAATTTGGGAAAAAAAAAATTAAAATACTGTTTAGTGCAGGAACGTTCATGGCATCCTTATAAGGAAACAAGAGGCAAAACAGTAAGTCTGAACCACCAGATCCCAAAGCTAAGGACAATTCATGGGCATCATGGAGACATGCCCGAACTTCCGTTTCTTCTGCCTACAAACTAAGTCACCCTGCTGCTGAGATCCAGTCAAAAGTGCCTTTTCTTACTTCAGAAAGTTATTTTTCTACTGACTTGGCCAACTTCGACCAAGTGTAACTTCGCTTAAGCTCCTGTAATGCAGAGCCAAAGAGAAAGCACTGGTGAAATAAAGGCACACTGAAACCTTTACTTATGTTTCTGAAGAAAGCAGCATCAGCTACATCTGCTCAACACTGATGCACACAGCTTCTTACAAGCCAAGAAGAACAGCTTTTCAGATTTGGATAACTCAAGTCTCAAGAATAGTTGCTGAGATCCTGAAACACATCTGACGACGCAGTGAACACCCACTGACAGGTATGAGGGAATGAATCTGGTTTAGAGCTGAGGGCACTAACTACTTAGAAGAGTTGCAGTGACGTTTCTGGTCACAAAGAACCAGAGTAGGTTAAGCCTACACTACTAAGTGACCAAGACAAAGGATGACAATTAAAATCCCATATTAAAGGATAAATTATAAAAGCTAATCTGACCACCCATGAACAACAAACAAACAAACAAATCAACACCATAACCAAAGCACAGAAGTCTCTCTTTTTCTAGGAAATAGGTATTATAATAAAACTAATACTGTCTGATCCATATCAAACTAATTATGTAAGACATGTCAGTTATGACTGCAGCAAAGGGACCACCTTCTGTCTTTAAGGGTGTTCTGAACATCCACGAGGAAAACAATGGCATTTTTACTTTGTCTAAGTCAGTCATACCCTACTCATCTTCATGCATTTTCCCTTAAACCTGTGTTTCACAAAGGACAACAAGATCATGGACTATGAACTGGTCAGAAAATGGCCCAGTAACCAATACTCAGTGGCAATTCCAGTGCCAGCAGCACCGTGTGGCCCAAGGATACCCTCAGGAGAGAGTGTGGAACCCTCCCTCTTCCTTAAGAAGAACAGGAAACATCCTCTAGAGATTATGTGAACAATGAGTTTAACGGCGTTTGGCTTTTTTCTTTGTAAACAAAAGCTCCTGTTTATAACTTCATTTTCTATTACTTTCTTCTAAAGAAGCTCTGATGAGATAACAAAAAGGCCGGTATTGTATTGTATTGTATTGTCTAGCTAATCTTCACGTCATAATCTGAATGCTCCAGCTATTCTTGTCAGGTGGAATTATAATTTCTCCTACTTTAACTTCAAAGGGTTTTTTTTCCTCCTGTATATGCCTGTAATGGAGGGAACATAGTCACATACTTGGAAATTTTACATGTCAAAATCCATTATATTTTGTATTTTCTCAGGAATAATTAGATTCAAGCCACTGGGCTGCCTGAATACAGACAGACTTCTGTAACATCATATATTTGAGAACATTTCCTGAGGTATTCAGATCATTTGAGTTCTTGTGTGTACATTCAATATTCTGTGAGCAGGGAGCTGCTATTATCGCTATTTTGCAGGTAGGGATATGGGAGAGTTTATGATTTGATCAACAGGAAGTAATCAAATTTAGGCCTCCTAATTCCCAACAGCTATTCTTTTTCACACTCGTTCAGCTTCATTTAACATTGCTTAAAGGTGTGCCAGGGACAGAAAGAAGATGTGGATGTGGAGGATAAAAAAGCAATTTTATAGGTACCAGCAGGAGTTAAAATTCATCTGGAAAGTTTTTGAAATCAGGTATTTCGGGATAGATCGTGAACTTTGAGAAAAACTGTAAGAATGATCATGAATCTGGAAGACATGTCAAGATTGAAAAGGTGCAAGATTGTTTACTGCTGAAGAAAGAGGAATAACAGCTGTCACAGTAATCGTGTATGAAATAATGATGGCACATAAAGTTTCTCACATGGTAGCACAAGAATAAAAAAAGCAAAACAAAAAAATGTGGGGTTTTTTTTTCATAAAGACATATTATCTGACTGAAAAACTAATTGCTGCTGACACCAGGAATACGAGATTCAGAGACATCTACACAGAAAATAACATTTTGTTATGATAAATAATAGTAATAAAAACGTTGAAATAAATTACACTTCTGGGTTTAAAACAACCTTTAAGCATAAGCGATCAGTGTCAGATTATCCTACACAAGCCATCTGTTAGGTTATTACAATCTTCCTTAAAAGCATTTTACACAGGGTATTGCCAGAAGAGAAGGAGCTTGGATCTGAGCCAGCATTCCTATTCCTACACTCTTGTGCAGAGCTGTCTGAAGAAGTGAAGCCACTGCCTCTTACCATGCACCCTGAGAGAACACAACCACACATTTCTGGGAGAGATGAAATTCCTGGAAAGACACTGTTGTCCTAAATTAGTAACAGAATGCAGAAGCCCCATCTGCAAAGGTAAATAAAATCATCTAAGAGGATGGATCCGCAAGGATCACATTAGGGAAGGTCATTATCTGAGTGACACAAGTCTATTTTTAAAGGGAATTGATAAATAGAAGAAGTATGATTTACCACACCTGAAAATAAAAATTCATGCATTCCAAGTTCTCTTTTCTTATGCCTTTCTAATACTTTAGCAGAGCACAGAAAACCTCAAATTTATGCTAGTCAATTATCTAGAGATACCATATCAAACTTTCCACAGACATTTCCTAAGAATTAAACAAATTAAATTTTGCCGAACTCTATGTAAGCACACCAGTTTAGGCAGCAGGGATTGTTGCTTCTCATAGGTTTAAAAATATTTAAAGAAGCAAATAAAAATGAGAAAGAGGCACAGGATGAAGCCTAAGCTTGATATCTGAGAAACAATTGGGTTGTCAATATTTCTGATCCGGGGAGGGAAAAAAATGTTTAAATATTAATGTCATTTCAGCATCCACCACCATATGTTTGCTAGGATAGTCTCACAGAGCTATGACAACATTCAGGTATGATTGTATATCTTCATAGAGCAACAAAGAGATGATCATAAACCAAAATAATCCCTGGGAGTGGCATAACATAAACAATAATCCTGAGTAAGCTGCAGGATATACTACTGTTTCTAGATCATTTATCACAGGCTTGATTCTCCCTTTTTTTAGGTAGCAGTTTCTTTTATGCCACATTTTCAAGCTGAGAAGAAAAAAAAGGAAGTTTAGAATCTAATTCTGTAAAGCCCCTACTGGCACAATAAACTCCTCAGAACTGTTCTCCTCGAGCACAGGCAAGGAAATGCCATGTGCTAGCGGGCTTTGCAAGTGGTGATTTAAGATGACTGCTTCAGAAAGAAGTGTTCACGTCTAATAGCCATCACCTTCTCCTTGTTGTGGTTATGTGTCCCATTCATTACATTCCATATGCTTTATTCCATTCCATTCATGTGCCATGGGAAAATAACGGGCAGAAAGATGCCAAAGCTCGCAGATGATACAAAATTCCTCATTCATGGTCAAAGCTGAGACTATACACAGAAAACTGAAGAGTCCAGAAAGAACAAATGGATTTAGTGAGTGATAGTTACCATAGCAATTCACTATCAAAAAATATGAATGAAGGCTAATACAAATTAAAATAAAAAAACAAACAACAAAACCCAAACATACACAATGCTGGATGTGATTTAGCTGTTACCCATAGCAGTCAGGGTGGCAAACAGATTGTTGAGCGTTATTGGGAAAGGAGTCTGGATATAAACAGAGACATATTAAACTGCTTGTAGATCTTTGGTGTGCCCACACTGTAATTACTGTATGCATTTCTGGCTATGCTGCCTGAAAAAATCATATGGTGCAAGCAATAAAAACATAGAAGGCTGACAAGTGTGAGCAGGGGGTACAGAACAAGTTCTGCAAAGAAAAGGGGCTGGATAGTCTCCAGTGAATAGAGGGGCAACTGGAAGGGTACCTGAAATTAAGACAAAGGAAATCATAAGTGGTGTGAAGCTGATCAGTCAAGAACAATAATTGAGGCCAACTTAAAAAAAAAAAATGTTCAGAATGCAAAAAACCCACAACATACTTAGATAAATTAATAAAGAACAGATATACTGTTGGCAGTCAAACATGACCATCCAGAGTATCATCTGGAGCAGGAAGTTCTGATGCTGCTGACTGTTCAGAGGGTGTGCGGACAAAAGATCTAAGTATGACTGAATTATAAACTGTTTCTGGAAGTACCCTGGATGAGTTACTGCCTGAGACAGCACACTGGGCTAAATGAGTCTGCTGACTCAAAGAGGCAGCTGGATTGAATGTCCCACTCCTGTTTTCTTAAAATTCATTTTCTGAACAAACACAGCGTTAATATTGCCACAATATTTTAATTATTATTTATTTTACTGTCCTCATATATTGTTATAAAATTATTAGTTTGGCCTGTTTCTAAGTGGGCTGGATACAATTCAAGATGGCACTCAAAAACTTCTTCTGTGTACCCAAAAATTGGGGTGGGGTGGGGTAGGTTGCTTATAGGCTGAAATTTTGCTGTCATCTGAAATGTACAGGCTCTTTACATCACATTATCTGAGGGAATGAAGCATATTTCTAAGTTAGGATATTCTTTTCTGGCTTCTAACTCGGCTTTTATCCAGCTTTGCTTCTATCTAGGGCTGCTCCCAGCTTGTCTTCCTAAAAGCTTTCACAGAATTGTTTCCAGTGAAAATCCTTCCCTGCCGCAGGACTTGCTATCCCACACTGCAGTTATATATAGCAGGCACAAGGTTGGCAGGGTAATGGAGGTTGAACTGACATGCCTGGAGTTGGCAGATACATTCTAGGCACCCCTGCACTCTTCTGCCACTTAATTTAAACTGTGTTCAAAGCAGGCATAACCCCTGCAAGCACAATCAAAGCGTGCTACATTCCGTGGTAATCCAGTTCTCTCCCCGGCAGAACATCACCAAATCCAGCTCGTGAGTTGTACGTTCAGCAAATGTTGACCAAACTTCAGGAAGTTAATTAGAAGTAACTCTGATTGTGGAGGAACGGGCACGAGGAGAGACACACAGGTATCAGGGCTTATTCCCATGGGATTTTGGAAAAGGAAGCAGGTGACAGCTCCAGAGGCAGAATACTGAAAACCAGCCTGGAAAATTAAGATCCCTAAAACATTCCAAGCTCCAGAACAGAAACTGTAAGTTATTTCTTAAAGTTTGTTTGTAACATATTTATTGGGAAAAATTTGGGCGATTCAGGTGACACCAAAAACATAAAGTCATTTGATACTCTAGAAATCAAGCCTATGGAACACAGACTGCCCCAAAGTGGCAAATTCATGTTATTCTTTTATAAACACTCCATAGAAAGTGGACAGTTTGGAAGCTAAAGGGAAATTACAGTGGACTGAGAATACACACAACTGAATAACTATGAACTCCACTGAAAATTATTCCATTGAAAACCAATTAACAGCCTTGTCCATACATCTCTTTCAAAAGCCTGGTAGTAGAAATGTCTCTTTTGGTATTGATTTCCATTGACTCTCATATGCTTGCCTGCCATGTAAGCTATTTAAGTAAATGATTTTTTTCCAGGATCTACTTTTGAACATATTGAAGTGTTAAAACATAGCAGCATTGTCTATTAAACCAAAACACCCCGTTAATAATAGTGAGTACTACGGCTTTATATAAAACAGAAAAAAAAAAATCTGTGTGTTTTCATGTGATTTTACACACATTATTTTTCCTGAGCACAGACAAACATCTCTCTACTGTCCACCTGGGAAATAGTATTAAACACTAATCACAATAAAGAAGAAAATTCTCAGCTAGATATATATATGCCTATATATCCAAATGCAGATAGGAGATGAAACAACCCCACCTGTATAATTAGGGCATTTGTAAAAATGAAGAGCAAGAGTGAAGAAACTGACTTTTAAATGAGAGCATTATACAGAGAAAACTCCACTTTCTTTCCAATAATTAAGTTTCTGAAGAAAATTTGCTGAACTTTCACCCTGCAAAGCTAATCTATAAGGCATCCAGATAGCATCTCCTTTTCCCTTCTGTCTTTATACAGGCAACAGCTCCTTTTAATCCTTCAAATGGCCCACTGGCTGCATTTGAAGGTGATTTTCATTCCCATCGCCTCTTAAATTAGAACCTTAGCAAGGGTTAGCAAAGGTAGGAATGGAAGGGCTGGTTTTGGGGGTGATGGCTGCTGGTGCAGTGCTGGAAGAGCTGCCCTTCCCAAAGCAAAGGGAGGGACTGCCAGGCTTCCCTGCTACGGCAGCTGCTTTGAGACCTGCCAAGGGAACTGGGCAGTACAACACAACCCCACAATGGTTAGTGACCCTCGTAAATAGAATTAGATATTGAGCACGTGAACTTTAAAGGGGAGCAGGGAAACATGTATTTTATTGCTAAGAGAGAAGGCTTTTCTGAAGAGCTCTTTTGTTTTTGTTTTGTTACCCAGAGCAGCTGCCAAAGCGAAGGCGAGCTTTGAAGAATATTGCATATATTTTAGACATCGTGATATCACAAAGGGAAAGAGTTTTAAAGTTGGTGGAAAGAGAGGGTAGGATTTTTATCCATATTTCCCCAAATCGTTTCTGTTTGAATTTTTTTTAACTCAATCTCTTGGCATACACTTAGAAGAGAGATCTGTGGGACTGTTGCCAGAGCTTTTATGTGCAGAATCAAGGTCTCCTGGATTTTCAAAAGAGGACAAAAAGCTAGGCTGTTCCTGCTAGCTGCAAAATACATACAATGTGCCAAGCTGACAAGTGCTTTTACTTCTGCTGGGTTTGCAGTGACAACATTTAGAGAAAACAGCAAAACAATCTCACAATCTTATTCTACATTCCTTGAGATAATCAGGAGCAGCCTTTTGAGAGAGAAAATCCTAAGATGCCTTCCAAGAGAAGAAGAAAAGCTCTTGAATATCACTTTGCTGACATAATAAAGAATCTACAGTAGTGAGCTCACTCAAAGGAAAGGGCTCAGGCAAAGGAAGCTCAGTCCATTGGAGCTGCCACTGCTTGGCTAAACTAAACACCCCCTATAAAGATACCACTTCAGCCTGGCAAAGGAACATTGGTGTGGGTAGTAACTTGCGAATATCAGTGCTGCTGACTGACTTCTAAGATAAGTGCAGTCATATCCCACCTCCTACAAGAGAAATTCTTTTCATATGAAAGGAGAGACAGGAAGAGAAAGTCAAACTCTTTTGCTGTAAGTGTCCCACTGTTATTACTGTGACTAAGGCTTGCCCCTCACTGGTCCCTCTTCATGTGCTTTCAGAACATGCAGGGCAACTTTTCACTGATACTTCAGATTTTCCCTAATGACCTCAACTGTTTAATCACTAATACTGACAAACTTGTGTTCTTTCACAAGGAATGCCTGCTGAGAAAGGTGCTGCTGTACCAGGTGGTAAATAACAGAAAGATGTGAGAGGATTAAGACACGCTGTAGCCTTACCACCTATTCATCTCACTGATATTCTGTAACAAAGCAGGCACTGTCCATTAAATGACTGCAGAAACTTTGCTCATATACAGGGTTCATCCACTTCCATAATTTTTCAGACTGTGATTGATCTCAGAAGTGAAAATGCAGATGTTTGTCTAGCCAAATATTTGTGTGCACCCAATATTATATTGCATCACATCACAGAGAAACCCTCACCCTAACTAAACTGAGGTATGAGCAATGTCTGGATACACTTGAAGGAAGGGGTATAAGGTTAGTTTACACAAGTGCTGAGTAATCCAGTTTATGTGGAACAAGATATTCCATTCTGCCACAAAAGATCTGACTGGAACTGCTGAGGTATTTTTGAGCACCCATCTGGCATCTTGTTTTTCCTCCATCTCTGTTGTATTTTCTTTGTTGCTTGTAAGCACTGGAGGAGATTGATATAAAGCCCTGGAGAAATGAACCAGGTAGGCATCCCCTAAAACATTAGGTAAAAAAATTAAAAGATTGACTTTAAAAAGTGAGAGGAATCCTAGGAGACTCAATTTGAATGAAATCACAAAAGCTTACTGATTAATACACATAACAGTATTCAGGAAACATTACCAGTCTGCTGAACACCTCCAGTATATAGATTATAAATACATTAGTTCAAGAAGCTACCACAAGAGGATTTCTCAAGTTCAAAAGCTGTGCAGAATTTTTATATTTATTCATAAAGCTTTAATCTTTTATGCTGATAAACAAGCGTCCAAAACTATTCCGAGCCACTTACAGCAATCGTCTGCCTTTCAAATGTGAAATACAGGATAAATCCTTCTTTGCTAAATGGAAAAAAAGGAGCTAAAAAATATGTGCAGCTTTCATTTTCCTATATACAGAATCTAAGCACCATATTTATTGCATTAGCCACGCATCTGCTGCACATAGACCAAATATCGACTTGCTTCCTAGAAGGAAGACTGACTGCCAGTTTGCATTTAGTTCTCCTGGTTTGATCAGGTGGATTTAAGTGAGCTAAAATGACAACTGGACATTTAGCTATTGCACACAGCCCAGGTATGGAGAAAGAGCAGGAAAGAGCTGGTTGTTGCTGCAGTTGTCCTGATCGTATTTGCACCCAGTAAATATTATCATCTAGCTTTTGGTTCTTTGTAGTGCATCAATAGCTCTGTATCTTTTAATGTGAATTTAATACAGTTCTTAAGATGCATGTCATATCAGAACACAGGCTGGGCAATGAGCACTATGATTTCTTCCAGCATCATTTACCACCAATGCAAATTACGTGGGTTTGTGCACCTACTGCTAACAGAGAACACGGCAAATTTCCAAAACCTGTATTTCCATAATCTCCTGAAAAATATATTAACTAAATGCTACCTATCATTCCAAAGAGTAGATATGGTCAAATCTAGGATTTTCTTTTTAAGAATCTGTATTTTCACAGAGGCATAAAAAGCAAAGACATAAAACCTAAACCTTCCTAGCTGCCCCAGACTGTCATAAAAGAAGCAAATTTAGCATTTAAAAGATGAAATTTTAAGAATCAATTTCAATAGACATACAGACTAGAAGAAGACCTCCATAGTCTTCTTCAGCATAAGCAAAAGGCAAACAAAGTTTCAATGTGAAATACTTATTCTAAAAAAATTTGGAGCATCAGATTTTCTGGTTAAAGGTTAGGAGACCCATCAGGCAATAAACACTGGAGAAGTGTCCAATGGAGAACTAGAGAACTACATAAGAGGAGTTACATAAAGAGCAAACTGACTGAGAACACGAGGGAAGAATGAAGAAATAGAGGACATGAATGTAAACAGCTAAAAAAATCAGAAAATCCTCTCTGAAACATGAACAATGCTAACACCCAAGAAATCATCAAATTACACATTAACCTTGTAGTGATCTTAAAATGTGGGAGAAATACAACAGAAAAAAATGCTCATTGTGCTGTGCATCTTTCTGGGGAATTTTCAAGCTTCAGTTTTCAAGGTATATGGGCAGTAATGAGTTGTGGTTCAAACGGGTGTTCAGCATTTAAAAGTGGTTGCATTGCAGGCTTAATTTCATGAACTTGTGTTCTGTTGTCTTTCATAAAAGTGCAATTAGTTATGCTATTTGACCCTTTCCTGTTCCTGAAATTCTAGCTGATCTTGCATGCCATGACAGTGATGTTCTAAGGGAGAAGTGGGGTCAAAGTTTTGCATAAATGCAGGGAGAAAGAGATTACTTGAAAAATAAACCAAATATGTATGTGTTTGTACTATGAGTTGTTTGAAAAGTATGGGACGGATCTGAACTTTCAGTTAAGTGCACACCAGAGTGAAAGAGGATTGAGTCTAGACCTAGATTTCAATTTTTCCAAAGGACTGAAGCTGAGTTCATGTCCACAGCTTTCATCAGCCACGTTTGTGAGCTTACTCAGGTGTAATTTGTGGTAAGAGCACAAATTATAGGCAAGTATATCCAGAACTCTTGCTCTTCTGCCTCTTCTGAGGAGGACTTGTTTAGTTTGTGGTGGTGCAGACACCTGATGACAGCCCAGAGAAGTGCATTGTGTCCATGTTTGAACAAGGGGCTCTAAAATCTGGTGGGTCTCAGAAGGCAGTGGAAAGCTTTTGTGCTACCAGGGCTGAAGGTGTGCCCCGAGTCCCAGTTCTGTATCATTCAAACAGCAAGTACTACCAAGGTCTCCCCTGTGGACCCTCATTTCCACACCAAGGTGGTCAGGATACCTGGACTAGATGAGAGCAGTAGTGTACTTAGGGCACCAGCACCTGGATGAACCCAATCCTGACTTGTGCTTATACACTGCCCCATATTAACTGTAATTATAATTCTAACTCTAAGGTAGAGATGCAGTTCTCATAACACTGCACAGAATATGCAAAATACTAAGCAAAAGTGCTCACTTCACTTGCCCAGATTTGACTGAAGATATATTTTCACAGAAATTTTCAGTTCTGCCTTACTTCCTGTTCACAGATCATGGAATCATTTAGCTTAGAAAATATCCTCAAGAACATCGAGTCCGACCATTAACCCAACACTGCCAAATGTCGACCTCCCCCAGCTACAACCTCCTTTCAGCTGATTTTAGAGAGCAGTAAGATCCCCCCTGAGCCTCCTTTTGTCCAGGCTAAACACCCCCAGCTCCCTCAGCTTCTCCTCATCAGAATTGTGCTCCAGACCCTTCCCCAGCTCCATTGCCCTTGTCTGGACACTCTCCAGACCCTCAATGTCTCTCTTACAGTGAGGGGCCCAAAACTGGACACAGGATTCAAGCTGCTGAGCACAGGGGGGCAATCACATCCCCAGAACTACTGGCCACACTTTTGCTGATATTTAGGTATGGCTGGAATAATTCTAAATATCCCTAGAATGCTTTTACCGTCCATCAAGCAATGTTTGTCAGACCAAACTAAAGTGTTTATTTTCAAACAGCAAACATCCAGCATCAGTAAAATCCCTTAAGAGAAAGTAATGATTAGGTAAATCTTACTGCTCTTCAGTTCTTCTAAGAAAAAGAAGCAATAAAGCATTCAGACTCGGGCAAAAACATTTGACTTAGGCTTTAGTAGTTTTTTTGCGGGGGGGAGAGAGCAATGGATTTTAATGTTTTATTGGATGAAATATTCAACAGCTATTTAAATTTTAGTGATACACTTAATGGTGGCACAGATAGCCTCTCTGCAGGAATCCTAGCTAATAACTGCTGTACTCAGTAATCAACTATGTCAGCTCTATACAGTAAAACACATCAAAGCATTAGAGGCAAAACTACGAAGATTTGAATAGTAGGATTGAACTATGGTATCGAGATTAAAAGGGACACGGACAGAAATTGTGAGGAAAAAACAAGATGAGGCAAGAAATTAAGTTCTTTCCAGATGGTAAAATAAAGGTTTATTTTCCAATTAGCTTGCAATGTAGCAGTTGCCTATTCATATATATATATACATGTATAAAAAAAAATACCCATTTATATGTGTGTGTATACATATATATATATGTGCATGCTGAAATGTTGAGGTTTTTTTACCCAAAAGGGAAGCTGGGAGTCAAACACTGCATGAAGAGCAGGTACTGACAGCTTGCCTTCCCTAAAACTAACCAAATTAGAGTGTTGGCAGAGCTCACTGGAACCTGAGAGGCCCCAGTGACCAAGCCTTGTCTTTCTGATACTCTCCATAGGCATTTCTTCCTTTTCCCTAGCAGATCCTGGTAACAACCACTGCTATTTGTAGAAATAATACAAAACAACACAGATCAGGATTTCTATTTTTACCAATCTCTCGACAAAAGACTCCTTTGGTGAAAGCCTGGCCTCCCTCAATGCACATGTGCAGAAATCATCTGGCACAGTGGCTGAGAAGAAAAGGTAGAGATTACCTCTGCAAACTCTTCAGGATTTTTGAACTCTTAGAGCAAAATCTGGAATAAATTATGTATTAGAGGAATAAAGTACTTAGGCAAGAATTATTTTGTATTTAACAACCACTTAAAATCAGTCACAAGCTAAAATGTTAGAAGCTCAGCAAGCTAATATTCCTTAAATTTTTCTTCCCCTATAGAAACCTGAAAGGTTTATTATAGTGGGGATTTTAAATGGAAAATATGTTACTGTTTCTAATATTGTCCTGTTTGAACCATCTTTTGGTTTGAAATAGCAAGCTGTTTGTTGTTTCATGGAACAGGAACTGTACCCTCATGTCTTAGGCTAAACAATGCAACTTAAGAAGTAAGAACAACTCACAGCACTAAGAACCTTCCAAACTTTCATAATGTAGTTTTCTCAAGCAGGAATCATCTGTTCCTTGAAATTTGGCTATGACAACAGGCTACCTTTTGAGGCATATAAACATTCAAGTCAGCCAAGTTTTGAGGCTGCCTTGCTTTTAATTCCAAATTCCTTGTGCATGCCAGTGCTCAGAAATGCTAAAAATAAGGAGGAAAATGTCCAGGAAATGGAAGACTGAGCTGTGAAACACTGGTCATGCAAGAGAAAGCAAGCAGGCAGATGCCTCCACCTACACTTTGCCTTCCTACATGGCATGAGTCCAGGCACCTTCTGATTCCAGGAAACAGGCCTTTGTTGCTGCTGCCCTATTAGTGATATTGAATCAGATACAGCATGTATTTTCATATTGATAAGTTAATTTTTTTTTTTTCCGTATTTGGAGAGTCATCACGCTCACCAGCTGTTCCAGCTGTGCTCTTAATGCATGCTGGAGATGAATCAGCAAGATTCAAATCACAATGCTTGTCTCCATTTAGCATGAGAGGCTACCTGATAAAGCACATACTCCCCTAGTTTTACTGTGTATTTCCTTAGTTAAAAAATAAGGCATGTTTTAAGACCAGGCCTAGCTGGCTGAAAAGCAGCCTCATAACAATCTTGTATCTGTATCAGGTAATCAAGCTGTGTTCCCTTTCCTATTAAAGCATATCTCACATTTTCAGTTGCTATAATATGAAAATATTGAACTTACACATAGTTGAGCTTCCAAGCTGGGATGGAGCCAATTTAAGAATTTACAGGAAATGTATTAAAGAGCTTACACGAGGTCTGCTTGTACATTTACGCTTAAGGTTCTGAAATATCACTTGGTAGGTTTAGTATTACAAATAAGAGAGTTTTATCTCCCTGCTGATGGCAAAACAAGAGGAAAGAAAATCTCCACCACACAGTCAGAAACTGCAGGATACAGGCAATGACCAAGCAGTGCATTTGGAGGGCGGTGAACTGCCAAGCATCACACCAGGAGTCATGATATGCTCAACAGGGTGCAAAATAATTTGTGATAATCTCTCTAGGAAGGATGTTATGCACATCATGTGTTATTATTTATTGTCTTCTGGTCAGCAGTGGAGGACTCAAGGCCATCGGAAGAACATTCGCCTGAGAACTGCAAAAAAATTTGAAATAAAACTGGCACAAAAACGCTGGCAGTCAGATTAAAATAAAGTACATTCTCCACAAAAGTGATTCTTTAAGTTAGCCTGAAATATAACCTTAGCTTCAGAGATTTCATCGGATTTATTCTTCACTTTATTTCTTCCACTGCTGTCAGACTAAATCAAAAGTTGTAAAGCTGACATTTTTAGAGTGCAGCACCTCAGGTGCAGCCACAAATCCACATTTAGTTATTTAGTGAAAAATGACTCGACTGTGAGTGGTGTTACACTGATTCAAAAGACCTGTTTACTTTCACTTCTTCCATTAGAGAAGTTCACTTCCTTACTTTTAATGATCAAATTCTGGTATTCATATGTAACTCATTTCTCCAGGTTAAACTCACCAATGACAGATGCAAGAGGAACTATAGAATAAAACCAGACCTGCAGTGTCCAGAAAGAATTGAACTAACTTAGGAACCATGAAGACTAACCTTCTTTCTCCTCACATACTGTTCAGGACATATTTAGTCTTTTCCTATATTTTTATTTCAAACTTACAATGTCTTTTGGGTTTTGGTTTATGGGGTTTTTGGTTTGAGGGTTTTTCTTTTGGTTTGTTTGGCACTTTTTTGTTGGTTTTGTGTGTTTCTGTTGGGGGTGGTTGGTTTGTTTGTTTGTTTTTTTTATTTCCTTCATTCTTCACAGCCCCCAGAGGTTTGGATTCATAAAGGATGACACCACAAAAGATAACCAGGGACCCACAGTCTCTAAAACTAGAGGAAAGAATCAGAGGAAAGGCTGGACTAGAAACATATTTCTTGCATGTGTCAGGATATAGGCAGCTTTTATGTACAGTTCATAGTCCATACACTTTCTTATGCCAACATCAAAAGGGCCATTTCTGATTCAAAGAACACTGAGGTAAAGTCTAAAGAACAAAGTTTGCAAGCAGTTAGCTCCTGCTCCATAGGCATCAGGAAAAAAAAAAGAAAAAGGAATAAAAGAAAAAATACAGATAAAGTATTCTTAATGCATCCAGGGTCAAAAGGAAGTACTTATTCACATAACACATAATTAAATTGTGGAACTCATGGCCACAGGATGTTGCGAAGGCCAAAAGGATAAATGAGTTAAAAAAATAATTAGGCAAATGATTGGGAAAAAAAAAATCCATTAAGGGCCATTAAGCACAAAGATGTGCATGCAGCCTCTGGCTCAGAAAATCTCAGTGCCCCACACTGTCTGAAAACGAGAGAATATACTAAGAAAGTGCTCTATGTTTAGCCTTTAATGAAACTCCTTTCCTAAGCACTTTACTCACTACTCCCCAAGGAGGGTAGTGACTATATAACTTAACTAGTACAGCTGTTCTTATATTGTTATGCACTAACTTGAGATGTGGCAGTGGCAAAAATAACTACAGTGGCAAAAAAAGTTCTCTCTTAAATGCTAAATTTTTAGTACCAGAATAATATTAACTTTTTTTATTGTTTTGCAGGACGAGACTTGTGACTTATTTTCAAGGAGATTACCTTGCAACTGGCATTAAGGAATATTAAAAAAAAAGAGATGTAGTTTGTATAGAGAGGGAAGAAGTTTTTTGCACCATGATACAGCTGTTGCTACAAAATTAGATATTCTGCACTGAACATAATTCCCAATTTCTGTGAGAATGACAGTAAGAAGTCCATGTAGCAGATTTCTGCTATAGATGTATGCTCTTTATGTATGTGTGTGTGTATGTGTGACTGCATGTGCAGAGACAGAAAGGGATTTATATGAATATAATAAACACATCAGTCTTCACAACAACGTACTAAAACAGCTCCTCCTGCTACTTTTTGCAATGATAGAATTTTTTTTTTAGCATCCTACAATCCTACTGCATATTAATTGAGTAGGTAAATGTCAGTGGCCAGATTGTTGAGGTATATTTATTTAGATGGAAATTAATTCCCTATCATCTGTTTCTACTCTGAAAAGCCAAACCTTTGAGGTTTTGTGTGCTCTTTTGTTTTGAGCCAAGGAGGTAAGCACCAGGAAAGGATTCTGGGTACTTGGCCTATTCAGTTTTCTTCTCAGCATCTTTTACTGGGTACTTTCAAAGGCAGAACACTGACTGTGTAATCTAACCTGATATTACTGTCCTTCCACTATCCATTCCGTGAAGATTTACATGTCTTACTGCCCACCACACATCTACATTAATGCAACCATTCCTCCTCACTCACAGTCCTCCTGATTACAGAGGTTCCATTTGCTCTTCTATTATTGAAATTTTAGTCTGTGGTTCAGTGGATATCCAGGTTGGAGCCCCATTTTGCAATGCACTGTGAAATCATGGCTGCTCCCTGAGAGTGCTTCCATTTGACAAAATGTGACAGATGGATCAGGCAGGCATATGAGATGAGAAGCTGGTAGTGAAAAAGGCTAATGGAGTGTCTGCAGTTGTTAAATGAACCAAATACTGTGCTTTGAACTTCAATGGCTGTGTACAAGCAAACCTGAATATTTTAAAAAGGAGGAACCTAGTTCAAGTGCTACACCACACCAACCTTCTTAACACCATTTGGATTTCTTTGTTCAGTAGTGCTTGGGTTGGACTTAAGCTGGGTTGAACATTTTAAGCCCCTCACCTTCTACTGAAAGAAAATAGTGCTACACCACAGGTACAGCAGTGTTTTACAGCAGTGTTTCTACCCAGATCAGCCATGAAAAGTTTGGTGCAATTATGCCTGGATCAAGCCTCAGAAAGGATGAATTCCTCCTGGACTGAAAAGCCGCCTCACAGATTTAAACCCCAACCCCGCAACTTGCAGTGAATGCCAGTACCACTCCTGCATGGAGAAAGCTTGTGCATTGCTAGAGATTTTTTCATATTATACACTAAATCTGCGGTAATTTGGCTAGCCTTACCAACAGCTACTGATTAAAACTCAAAAACCCCCAAAACACAAACAATTCAAAACACTAAAAATCACAGGGACTTGTTCTTCTCCCATCTTAGACTTTGTGTCTGTAACTTGTTGAATGATGATCATACTCTGAGTGTGGGAACGGAGATGTCGTGTTTTCAATTACTTTCATTTAAATTATTATATTCAATTAATCCTGATTTGTAGCACCAAAGATGGATGGAATTTATATTAAATATTGATGCTTGCTTTTTTTTTTTTTTTTTAACAGCTCAGTAAGACTAGAGATGTAGCTGTAATCACAGCTGGTGGCCTATTTAACAATCCAACTCGAAGGGAGGATGGAGATGCACTAACTTTGCTCGATTCTTTTAAGATCATGTTAATCTGAGACTGCTCGGTGCCTCTCAGCAGATTGCTGTGTTACTCTTGGTTAGGAGGCAGGTATGAATTTAGTAGGACAAACATTACTGGAATGCTGTTATTATGCACTCATATCATCCAAACTCTGCTTTCATCAGCTGTCAGTGGTGTGATGGCTCCTGTTACACACACTGTGCAGGACTTCTTTTTTCTTGATCCAGCTGCAGGATGGGTTTTCTCAGATCACTCTGCAGAGCCAGTTAATTTGGGAAGTGTTTTTCTGCGTGGCTAAACCAATAGGAGAGCAGAGACTCCATTTAGAAAAGGATCAGTGTTTGGCTGCACTCAGCTCTGCTCAGTGTGAAGGTGAAGTGAGCGCTGGTGGTGTCCAAAAGGGGGAATCCCTTCTGACTCCTCTCCCCCTCTCCCAGTTTGCTCACACATCCCACATGCACAGAAGTCCCCAGACCCACCTCCTGCCCTTCTCAGGTACAGCTACCTGTAACACTGGCCTGGCTGTCAGCTGAAAGCTGCCCATCAGTTTTTGGCATGACTGGAAATCCCTACTGAGATGGTCTCACTCACAGCAATATCTGTAATTGCTACAGAGAGAAGGTCTACTTGTTTTTAATCTGGTAATATCCAGGGAGCTGAAGCACAGATCTATTTCAAAGTACCTGGTTGGCTGAAATTACCAAAAAAAAAAAAAAAAAACAAACAAACCAGTTTTGAAAAACAACAATAGGATTCAATCATAAAATTTCTTTCATCGATTGTCTATGGAGCAAAGATCTGCCTTATTCCTTCTTCATTACCTTACTAAACATAAAGAAATAATTCCCAAATAATTAATTTCCAGCATTGAAAGCATTCAACTGAAATACATTTTGCAAATATAGTGTGTGTGTGTATAAATACATATAAAACAAAGAATAATCTGTTAAAAATTTTCAAACTAGCACTCAAGGTTCAAAAATCTTGACTACCTGAACAAGGTATCTCTCATTCCACTAACAGATACCGATTGTTTATCAAGAGCATTGGCGTACAAGATAACCAAAACAGCAGACAAGCTTTCTACTACAGAAACATAGAACTATACGGAATTACCACCATTTTCACAAGAAGAAAAATAATTTAAAGCTACTGAAACATTTTCAGTTGGAATACAGCCCTGCAAAGTTGCTAAAAAAATCTTGGAAGAAAATCAGTTCCAAAAAGAATCAGAACTAAATAGAAATCTAAGCTTACTGACTGTAACAGCATCTCAGTGACACAAGTAATTCTCTTTTGATCTCTGTTTCAAAAATTTGGTTCATTTAATGCCAGTACTGGCATCTAGTATGCACATACTAATCCTTGACTTCTGAGTTTTTCACAAGTTGAATTTTACCATCCTTTTCTCAATAAAAGCTCATTAAAACACAGCTTAAATACCACATGAAGTACTGTTTCTTTGAAAAATATATTTCGTGTACAAACCTTGACATTTTCTTTTTTTTTTTTTTTTAACTGCTCAGTCCTACCTTTGAGTGCCCCAAACATTTTTAAGCATATTGCTTTTCAGTTTAGTTTTGGTCTAATAACAATCTAGGGCAAAATATGGTTGTGTTACCTCCAGTGGAACCATTCACTCTGGATCTGAAAGCAGAGAAATTGCAGGCAGACAGAGCATGCTCAAATAAAAAAGTAATACAGTTTGTAATTTCATTAATTCCCTTGAGGAAAGAGCACTTCAATGACCTAGATAGACTAAGAAATGGAGGTCTAAAATATTTTATTGATTTACTTGTATATATAGATCAATTGTATACAAAGTTCTTTGTCCAGTGACTGCTTCGCTGAAACAAGTAAATGTTGGGGTGGTTTTTTTAGAATTTGGCGCCCATCTTCAAATTAAATTTAATACACATTTAATTCATTAGTATCGCTTAAAATATTTTTTGATTTGTAGATCCAATTGGATTTTAGAAATGGAGCAGATCTAAACAAAAATGTGCAGAAGTCGCTTATGGTATTAGCAGTCATGAAGGAGACCTATTCTAATCATATAATTAAAATGAAAGATAAAATTCTGCCTTTCTTTTTACAGCTTTTTTTTTTTTTTAATAAAATAATGGGACCAACTCCTTACTGTTAGACCAAAATTCTATCAAAATTAATAGATATGCCACCTTACTTCAACTATCATTTTATGGGACAGAACAATTCTACACCTCTAATGGTCTGAGAAAAGAAGAGGACTATATTTATAGAAATATGAAGTGACATTCTGGCATATGTAGTTTCTACTCTCTGTAGCAGCATAATAGGTGAAAATAAAGCCAGGATGTATCAGCTTCTGCAGAAGAAGACCAAAGCAAAATCCATCTGAAGCATTTTAGATATATTAATGCAGGAATGTAGGTGACTGAGGAGTGTTTGGTTCCAGTATATGCCAACCACGGGAGGTTTTAACTCAAATTTTGTAGTGAAATATATGGATTCAGATGCTACATCCGAAGTTGAAGAGGTCAAAGTGTAAAGAGGTAAAAAAGGCCGTCCTAACACACTGACTGCATTCAAGAACTGGGGAAAACAAGCAGCATGTTTCAAATTCATCACAGGGTAACAGAAACTAATTGTGAAATACAAAGGTGACTCCACTGCCTCATTATTTCATTTCTAAGATTCAATTCCCCTTATCCTTAGGATTTGTGCTGTTTGAATACTCTAGCTCTTATTGAGTTTCATGGAAATTTTAAGCACACAGGAATGCAGGGTCAAACTTTCAACTTAAAATGAACCTTGTCATAAAACTCTTCATAATTTCAAACTTGCATCAATACAAACAAAAAATTTTTACTTTGGAAATATTTGTGTGTGCACTTGTATCATCAAAGTGATGAACACAATCACAGACCACCAACTATTCCTCGAGATTCCAGGTTTTGTGTACATCAAAAATAAACCACACCATGAAAATCTCAAAACTCAAGCAAAGCCAAGGACCTGATTTGTGGTTCTCTTATAAATCAGAAATAAGAATCCAAGTTCATAAACCTTTTGGGAAATTTGGGCCAAGTTTTGAGTGAATTTTGGAATATTATAGTTTTTAATGGAAACTCCATCCAAATAAGGTTTTTGACATTTCATTTTTGGAAAATGTTAAAATGCTAATCTTGAAATAAAATTCAAGGAACTCAAAATAAAAGACTTACTGAACATCTTAAATTAATTTGACAATATATATTTATATACACACACTTGGCAGATACTTGGCAGTGAAATGTTTAGAAGATTGGGGTTTTTTTCAGTGCAAAGACTGGGAATAATGTTTAGGAAAGAAAAAAAAAAACATTTCTAGCATTGAGGGTAATAATTACATTATTGTAGTGGGATGGGGAAAGACTATTATTAAAAGTAATTTTTGATATTTTCAATATGCTGCTATGGACTAGGAGTTTTCTAAAGGGGACTAGAGAATGCATTCTTGCATCTGAACCTATATGGGAATCATTTTTCTCACAAAAAGAATTAGGTTTCAGAGTTTTTATAGGTCTAGCTGGGGACAAAATTTAGAACCATGAAACCTGGTGCTGATGCACTTCCATTCAAGTAGAGAAACAACTTGGGCATGGGCCTTTCACCCCCAGGAAATGTTGTGCTGTTAATTATATTTTTCCCCTCGATGTTTTACAGGCAAACTTCCCCAAATAAAATTTCATGCATCTGATGAGTTCCCATTACAACAAAAAGGGTGACAGTGTAATCACTGAAAAGATTTTATGTAGCTGTGCAATAAGTAATGCCAGGACATGGTTGGTAACTAAAACATAATTTCCATCTTCAAGTACTTATTATTTGAAAATCTTTCAGACTTCCAAAACACTTCCAAGTCATGTTTTCCACTAATGGTGCTGATACACGTGTTCTCTCTTACATAAATGCTCCACAGTAGATAGTAAGAACTTTATGTGTACTTTAACAGAGAACAGTCATGGATTTCTTCATTTCTTTACGTCATCTTTCTCCCAAAAAAAAGGCTATTTCATTTGCGTGCATTTGTACTTGTCTTGTATCTCCTTATATTAGATGATTATATATATACCTGGGCCTGAATATGTTGTTTGTTTTCACTCCTATGCAGCTCACACAAAGAGTGGCACTGCTGATACTCAATGAACCAGCCACTACATTTGTCCTCCACAATGAGCCCGAGATCAATAACTAATTTTGAAAACTGATTAGTTTGCAGCAGGGAAGTAGACACAGTCCAAATCTTGCCAGAGGATATAATCAGCAAGTAAATAGCAATATTAGTGCTGTAGGTAATAGGTTGGGAACAGCAGAGGAAAGGGGTCTGGCCCAGCTCTCTAAAATAAAGGCCTTGACATGAAGGCCAATTCAAATTCTCTTTTTCTAAGTCACATGACCTGTAAACTGAACTTTACATTTTATTTTTTGTGTCTCTGTGTGTGTTGGAATAAAGCTTGTTTTTGTCACATTCCCTGCTCGGAAACTAAAGAGTGTTTGTAATGCATCCTAATAAAGCTTGCAAGTGCAGCCTTGGGTGATTATTAAAGAGCTACAGACATTTTTACAGATCTTTACTGGTTGTGAACTCCAGATGTTTCCAACATGAAAAATGTTATGTTCTAACAGTTAATGTTGTATCACCAGCCATTCAGAAGATGTATCTTCTTATTATAGCTGGAATGTTGCTATGGTGATAATTGTAAAACTGTGACCTAGGAGGAAGAAAACAAATGTATTTGGCACAAAAGAGGGTAGGTAGTGTATCAATTAAGTCAGTGAATGGGAAGATAACAAAAAGGTAGTAGGAAATTAAAAAATTATGCACAAACCTTGGATACCATATGATATACCATATAATTAGCACTTTCTTTTGTTCTCATGTGGAATGCATCGGCAGTTAGCTTTGTGGACAGGCAGAACCCTGTCCCAATCTGTAATGCTTTTCCTTTTCCACAATGCCCAGACATAGAAAGCACCTCTATGCAAGAGTTGTTCACATGGTTTTATGTGAGTAATGTTTTGTGTTTTGAGGTTTGGTACTGAAGACTGAAGTCAGTGGTGACAGCAGGTAAAATGAACTACAGGTTTTGAACTATCAAACTCTAATGAACTTGAGAGATCAGAACAGAAATAGATGTGGTGCAAGTCTGGCCATCGATTATTTGGGGAATGGTCTATTCATGGGATCTGCACAATTCTGAATTTCTTGTGAGTTTAGCAGCAGAAAATCGGCTCCAGGGAGTCACAGAGTCCCTGGGGCTCGAACCACGGGAACACCCGAGTCCTCTGCCACCTCTGCTGGCATGCTGCTCCTCACTTTGAGCTGGTTTTGTCTCTCTTGTCTGTTCATCCATTTCATTATTTGCTCGATGGGATCCCTTTTTACAAAGAGCTTTTTCAGATCGATGGATGAAGCACGCTGATAATTTCTAAGCTTGTAAAGCAGACCCATATGTGAAAAAGCAGCGACGCCCATTAGGGGGGTAATGATCAAATATCCCATCTTAAGTCAGCTACTATTGTGGCTGCAAACTGCAAATGGTTTCCAGCTCGCAGGCAGAGAAAATTTCTGGTATGTGCTAAAGACATCACCATTATCATTCATCCCAATCAGCTTGATTAGACTAAAAACAAACAACAGGAAACCACACATCAGCCCTGTTTCAGGAGTCCTCCTCACTGGAAAAGAGTGCGAAGCCCTGTCACTTGCCCTTAAATGTATATTCTCCATAGCTCCTTCCTATGGATCAGGAAAGGAAGGAAACAGAGTAGATTACATTTCTTATTAAATTTATGCGTTACAACAGCGTGCTTGGAAATAAATCACACAACAAAGGACAAAATTACGGAAAGAACTGGCACACTGTAAATCTCCTGATGTTTTCAGATGGAAAGGGAACGTCTTTCTGCAAGTTATGCATCAGTCAAAGCACTATTGAGATAAAGGCTTGCAAGTGATATTTTCAAGCCATATTAGTCGACCTGTAGCTCTGCACTTCACTCAGACTGGAAAGGGGCCAACAAGCATGGCTTGAAATCTGTTAGCTTATGTCTTGAGGGATTTTTTCCAGCTGTATTAAAGAATTAAGACTGAGCTCCCCAACTCTCCCTGCACTGCCTGCATGCTGATCCGGGGCAGGAAAAGAAACAGAGGCATGGTGAGGTAAAGGGATTAATCCAAGGTCAGATTGAAAGTTAAATGTAGGATTTAGGCGTAGATGCTTGCTGCTTGATTATGTTGAAGTCAGAGAAAACAGTGAAGCCCTTTTATTTTAACTTCAAAGAAATACAACTGTTTTGCACATGGAAGTGCAACAGCATGCTACTGGGGAAGGTTTTACATCAAGGCAAACCACAGATATGACTCAGACCAGAAAAATCTCACATTAAACTTATCCTAAACTTTGTTTCTCCACACACATACACCTGGTTAAAAAGACAGACTGAATAATAATAATAATAAAAAAATAAATCTAGGAAAGAAATAGAAAACACCATCTGAAAAGGTAAAAATAAGCAGAAAGAAATCAAGCATAGCTGGAACAAACAGAGGCTTACACTGTCTAACAATTTGAATAAGATTGTAGTTTTTCCTTTTTAAATAATTTTTTTTTTCTCTTTCTTACTAGCTAAGCCAGTGCTAGTGACAGGCACAAAGAGAAACTGTATGAGGGAGACAAAGGTCAAGATAATGGTATTACTGTGCCAGTGCAAAGAACGCTTGACTAGATGGCAAAAACTAAAGGTCGTTTATAAATGTGTTTTTCATTTTCTCAATGGAAAAGCTAGAGAAATGCAAGGAATCTGCTGGAAATGAAAGCCAAGAAGATTAGTTTGATTTTTTCATGATAACGAAGAAGAATTACTCACGAATATTCTTGTTTGGGTATATTAGGCCAAAATATTCCAGTGTTTTAAAAACAAAACCACTACACAATACTAGAACAAAGACAACCCCCTTCAATATATATTCAAAACCACTTGCCTTGCCCCTCTGGATCTCTCGTTGTGATCCCTCTCCTCTTCACCCCCCTAAGCTGTTACTGAAGGTATCTTGAACATTCTTTACACCTGCGCTCACTGATCAACCCTTTCCTTCTGCACCTGGGTCTTCTGAGAGGGCAGAGGTTAAATAACTCTTATATGTGTAACTAGCAAGAGATAAAAAACCTCACAGAATACAGAATTCAACAGATAAATTATAAAAAAACAAAAGTGAGCAACAGCCTGCCAGCAAAGTTCCAGTAGACACGTGGCTCATGAGAGCTAAAATACACCAGAACATAATGGATGCTTCCTTTAGGTGGTGTTCTTTAGGTGAAAATGCAATGGAAAAGAAACATACTGCCATTTTCAAATTTCATTCTATGACAAACCCTTCTTAATATTCCTTCTGACTTCCTTAAAATCCCAATCAGGCCATGGGTTATACCTTTTATAGATGTATCAGTTATAGTTTATGTAGACTCCCAAAGGAAAAAAACCCACAAAACCAACTAACCAACCAAACAAAAAAAAACCCAATAAAATATGCATAACCAGGACAGTGCAGTAAAACTCTGGGGTTTGTGTGGAGGCAGTGGTGGTGAGGACTTGCTGTAAAGCCCATATCCCAACCTTATCAGGTTTTGTGATGTTCAAAACCAGCAGTCTGTTCTAGCTCTGTCTGAGGAGAAATGAGTGTTTTAACAGCTAACACAACAAAGAATAAAATGAAAGAGACTAGACAGCTAAAAAAAAAAAGACAATAATTAACTGCTTAAAAAAAGACTGCCTGCATTTCCCTGGTAATTTCCCTGAAATTTTTATTATTTCCTATATCATGGAATAGGTAAATGTACCACTGTGGTGCTACAGCCACTTGTGCTGGGATGTCTATGCATTATTTCATGTTGTCCACACTGAGGAAGTTTCTTCTCTGCCATACAAGAGAGCTACACTAAAATAATTTCTATAGTTACAACAAAGGCAGTCAGATTGAACGACTCTATTACTGTAAAGATTTGTCCCTCAGCACAGGGTTCATCTAAGGAAATTCAGCCTCCCAGACTCTCAAGCCTATTCCCCCCTTTTCTGGTCTGGCATATCCCTTTCTTCCTCTTTTCCTTCCAGTGCCTCTGGGTATTTACTATATCTATGACAAAATGACAGTTCAATCAATATTTGGGTCACAGATTTGCTTCTGAGGCCCCTTCAAGTCACTGGCTGTGACTCAGCAAGAGCTTTTTTTTTTTTTTTTTTTTTTTTAAGTAAAGGAATGTTCCTCAGGAGACTTCAGCCCAGAATCATGGCAAAACTGAACTCCTCAGGGTGAGTTTTAGTCCAGCAGACCCTGAAGCGTTTGCATGCAGGAGGCAAAAGTACTTGAGAATAAGCAGCGTGTACCCACACAGCCTACAGGGACTGATGCTCCGCAGTGTGTACACAGCAAGCAGCAAAAACGTGTCTCAGTGCATCGAAAACTCACTGAGACTCTTGAATAGAAATTATTTATGTCATGAACAGGGTGAAACAGAGCAGGAAGAAGGACAGAGAATAAGAATAAAATAGGGAATAAGGAGAACAAAGGCAGAGAGAGAGTAAAAAACAGGAGGAGAGGAATGGGAGACAAAAAGAACTGTCAGGCACACAAACTCGCTGAGCATAAGGTCTTTGTGCTGAGGTTAAAACAAAATATAAAAGCAAAAAGTGATACTTAAACCTGCAGTAATCTCCTTTTATCCGGTATGTAGGAAACAGTCAGCCAATTAAGGTGCACCGAAATATTTTACCTGTTTTACACCTGAGAAAGCAGAAACAATGGGCTTATGTAACTTGTCCAGGTCATATATTGAGTCAGCAAGGAGCCAGACGTGGCTCTCTGACCTACCTCCATGCAACACTTCTTCTCCAGGGGAAGTAAAAGGCATGTTTTCCCTCCAACTTTTTCACTCTATGCCGCACTGAGGGGCCCGTAAGGAACCATAAATCTTGGCAGTTCCTCGTTTAAAGTTTGCATTCAAGGAGATTAAAACACTTTGCAAATAAAAGCAACTGCCCTCGGTTGCACGGTCAGGAAAGCCCCCCCACATCTCACTTTTCCTGTGGTTTGACTTCCAGTGCACGCTGCTTCAGGTCCTGGCCATTACAGAACCAGTGCAAGGGGTGGAGCGAACACATTTCCCAGCGTTACCTTTGGAGCCAGCGCAGCACAAAACTTTGGTAATTTTTGTAGGCCAACATAGTATCAAAGGCCCAGTAAACACACAAATTAGCTCCCTCTCCAGGTCCATCCACTCATTCTTTGATTTTTATCAGTTAATTAAATGTCTAGTCAGAAGAGTGTAACGTAGTCAATCCGCACGTGTGCTATGTGCTACCTACTGTCAGGAGTTACTGATGCGCGGTCTTGGCAGGAATGACAATTATTATTAAACATCAGCTGGCAGAGGCAAATTGCAACAGTTTTAGTCATCTAGTAATGACCTGTAAAATTGGCAAAAACCGTAGGAGGAAAACAATCTGCCACCACCACACAAATTAAAATAGTTACAACCCGATGGAATAGTGGGTTGCATTTCCCGAGGAACTCGGCAGAGAAACAAAACCTTGGAATTGTTGACAGAGAACACGGTGGTATGCGTGAGGCCTATGATACATGGCACATGATATGTGGTGCATAAACCCTTACTACCTAGAAAGTGAAGGCAAGACTTTGCAAGTAGGACTTGTAAATGAGCTAAATGTCAGTACAAGCGAGTTCTTTCAGATGTCACATTGCATGCTTTACACAGAACAGACTGACCACAGCAAAGGAGCAATCCCGTATTTGACCTTGTAGCCCCCAAATGTCAATGTCTTACAGAAGACTTACATTCCATCTGACAGAACTGGGTGACCTTGACCCAGAGGAATAAGAGATTCTGGATTAGGAAGGTGTATGAGTACAGACTTTCTGCTTCCTTTGAGAGCTCACAAATGACTGAAGGGGAATATAAGTAGTTTTCTGAAGCTGCACAGGCAGAGTCTCTCATTCGGTAAGGCTGCTTCACGTTAATGTCAGTGAGCAGCACACACTGTGCAAAAAGACTCTGTGGTTTCCTTAAGTTTTCCATAATGGCTTTTCCTGCCAGTGAAACCAGATCCTGCACTGTTTGGTCTTGAGTGAATTATTTGACCATGATTTGTGTGCAACCCTAAACATAGACTGAACTATACATAACACTGGAAATGTGGATGACCCAGGGATTTAGTCAGGGGACTAGGCTTACTTGATATTTTGGCATGCAGCAGGAATGCAGATGTTTCTGTTGGGCATTGCAAAGGTATGAATAAATTTTACTTTTGTAAAGGTGTACATTACAACTGCATAACTGTGTCCCAGTCCTGGGTCAAAAGATGAGCCCAAATGTCTCAAGACTACCAGCATAGTTTATTATTGTGTCTGAGGTGCTGAAGGACTCCAACAGCAAAAGAATATAAATAGATTGGTAGAGTCCTTTTACAAGCTATATATATATATTTTTTTTTTTTTTCAAATAAAAACCCTACATCCTGCACTGTTATAGACTGTTCCTTGCTCCCTTTTTTCAGGCTTCATCAGTTTTTTGGTAAAGCCAGGAAGCTTGCTGCTCCCTGACAGGCAAGGCAGTAAGTAATAGAATAAAGGACAAAATGATTGACGTTTCTAACTGTAAACACAGATGTTTTCATACTAGAGAGTGGTGCTTCTTGCTAGAGGTGCTGATAAAGCTTCTGCCACGTACAGTGATGAGTGGTGTGCAATGTCAGCTCAAGATAAGGAGGTTACAACACTGTGCAAAGGAATCCCCTGAATATGGACCCTGTGGCACCAAAGCAGCACTTAACAGTACAGACCTTGCTGACTTCCTGGAGAATTTCTGACTAAATAGCTGAAAATATAAGTTATTGACAGAATATATTTTTTTAAAAAAGGTGCCTAAAGCCATGCTCACTGTTTACATTTTAATCTCCGACTTGGGGATAGTTTGGATACAGGATTTGCTCTTTAGTGGAGAGAGTGGCAGTGGAAAAATTTACTCATTGCTTTGGTCTTCTGGTCTTTGTATAGACAGAACAAAAGAAAAAAGGAAAAAAGTCTCTGCCAAATCTGTCCTTCTGTCAGTGCCCTAAACCCAACCTCATCTATGGGAGAAATTGCTATTTCCCATTCCTTCGTGGACCAGCCAACATATAATTGGGATACAACTACTTCAGACACTTCTGTGTATACACTTATAGTATAGCCAAAGCTATTTCAAAGCTGTGAACAGCAGTGGGACTGGGACAGCATGGAACTGGTCACAGACTGCACAGCTGCCCCAGGGAACACCAACACGCAGCTCTGGAATGGCTCAGCTGCCACGTGTCCTCTTGTGTTGAACTTTGATTAAAAAACACGGCCAAGATGCATTAGTTTTCAAACTAATTCATGCTCGACTTTCATACTGTTTGTGGCCTATATTTTGGTGGTTCACTGCTGCATTTTCCTCCTGCTCCACAACCTGATATGCCAAAACCAAATCCCCACTTCTTGCAAGTGTAAGGCACGCTAATGTGGGGGAGGAAGGCATGACCTGTGCTGGAGCTCTGCACTAAAAGGACCCCTTAGATAAGAGTCCTTCTTGCCATCAGCTCACAACCTCCTTCATATGCTCCAATGAATCCATCAGGAGAGCCTGGATGTTTGAACAGCACCTACACAAAATTCCGTCTTGTGTATCAAGGGCCAAGGAAATTAAGATGACTACCCATGGCCACCACTGTGGAATCTGCTTTGCTCCTGGAAGAGACCTTTTTCTGGAGGGTTTAACCAGTGCATGGCACAGCCCACACCATCAGATACTTCCCCTTAAACTACCTGGTTGCAGCACTATAACAAACTTGGGATCCACAGATAGCTGGATTGAAAATAGATGACTGGAGGCAAATAATAACTTCCTGGTTTAAGTATAGAAGAATTGCAGACCTTAGTAAGTGGCACAGACTCTGGGAACTTCCTGGTAATTAAATACTGTTTATTATTATAGTTGAAATCTTATCATGGTTCTTTTTTATGTAAATTGTCATTTGCTCTTTTAGCCAAAATTTTCTTATTCTTGGGGATTATTTCATCAATTTACATGTACATAAAGACTATACAAGAGACACATAATTACAGAGGTGGTCTGTGGAGTTTAATAAAAAAGTTTCAAACCAGTCTTATGGATCGTAACAATCAATCATGGTTTCATTCTAAATGTCTTCTTTTCAGCAGGGATCCTTTTTTACAAAATTGTCCCAAACAAAAAAAAAACCCCACCAACCAACCAACCAACCAAAAAAACCCAAAAAAAACCCCAAACAAACAAAAAAACCCACACAACAACAAAAAAACCCACACCAAAACAAAATAAAACAAAACAAAAAACCCCCACACCAAAAAAAAACCCAAAACCCACCAAAAAAACCCCAAAAACACCACAAAAAAACCCCAACCCACAAAAAAACCCAGTTCTGAATTCACATTGGTTTTAGGCATCAGCTTATTTAAGTTTTAGAGCTTTTGGTCTTGCATCTCTTAATTCATGAACAGTATGGCCTTTTTGGAGAGATTTTAAGTGATGTAAACTGTTATAAGCAAAATTTGTACAAGATTTTCAAAAGGTTTCTAGGAATAGAAAAGTCATGATTTCTGTTGCCTTGTGGTTTGTGTTTCCCTCACCATCTCAATTTGAATTGCATCAGTTTCAGCATGAGCACATATTTGTTGTTTTCCCTCTGTTTGGAATACTTATGTGATTCCCTCCTGTGTAGTATTTGATGGCCGCTATGAAAGTAAAACAATTTTAGAAGCCAGATCTTGAGAGGAATTTCAGATATAAACCTCATTATAACCACACAGTGAAAATTCATAGCATTTTGGTGACATGCATAAACATATCAAGAGTTGGCTTGCTGAATAAAACCCCACATTAACCTACCTCTTTCTCTTGAAAAGAATGTCCAAGTTGCTCAGAGCTCCATCCAACCTGGCCCTGAACATTTCCAGGGATAAGGCATCCACAGTTTCTCTGGGCAACCTGTTCCAGGGCCTCACCACTCCCACAATAAAGGATTTCTTCCTAACATCTAATCTAAATCTTTCCTCTTCTAGTCTAAAAACATTCCCTTACTTGTCAGTAAGAGAGTAAGAATGATTTGGGCAAAAGATATATATATATATACTCTAAATGTCTGAGGTTGTGTATGAAATTACATATATATAAGAAACAGTAATTTTCAAAGACCAAACCACAGGAATTTATGACATTATCAAAAAAATATTGCACAAAAAAATCATGCCAGTAACCCTCACTTTCACTATCTATTTTGGGTACAAAATTTTTTCCTCAGTGTTACTGTTACAGTCTGGGGGACCCTCATGTGCACATACATAAAAAGCAAACACCTTGTGAGTGAAGAACTAAACGAGCCATGAAAATGCAAATGGAAAGATTAAGAGTAGTGAGGAACCCAACAAGTAGGCATGTCATTCTTTCACAGTGTTTGCAACAGGAAACATGTTCTATCTAACAAATTTTGCTTTCTAGTTGTTTGGGGTTTTTTTGGTGTAAGTTTTGGAAGTGGTCCAAGTCACGAAAGTTTATATTCAACTCAGAGCATATCTACAAACCTGCAGGTATTAGGATGTATTGGTCTGGTTCAAGCTCACCTTTAAACCTAAGTGCAGCCTGAAGTGAGGTTAGATTTTACAATATATTACAGATTCTTAGAATAGATATGACTAAATTCCTTATTTTCAAAGTTGGCCTCAAGCACATGAGCTCCTTTCAGTCCCACACTTGTCCGAGGGCCAGGCTTTGCTCAGGTCAACAGTTTCACCCCGACTTCCACTGACTTGAAGCAACACATTCTTCTTGTGTATTGGAAATAAAATGCTCCAAGACCAAATTTACCACCCCATAATCTTCTAGTTTTCACTTGGGGATATTTTTGTCATGCTGCTTCTGGAGTGTGTTCCTAAGGTTAAGTTTGAAACCTGCAAAAATAAATATTTTGAGCAGAAATATTCTAATCTCAAATCTAGTGGCACAATTGAAACTGCTGTAATGCAGTCATATTTTTGTGATAAAACTAGCTTGTAGATCTGTGTAACTCTGACACTTAATGATTTCTGATGTCTGGAAGGTATTAGACTGTGGCTGTAATAATCTCTATAATTGTAACAGTTCATGCTAGCTAGACTGCATATCTATTCTTCATCTGTCCTTAAACTAATTTGTTCTATGTATGAATATATCACACTCATCAATTTAAAGTGCCATCCTTTGGCTATGCAGGTGATTAAGGACTATACATAATGTATGAGGCAAATACACCAAACTTACACAAATGCTTTTTAGGAGTGTGCAAAATAGCTGCTTTCTTTTAGAGTTTGTAAGTTATTATTCTAATTGAAACCCAAGTCACAGCTACAACTAACCAGCAATCAATTACTTCGCCCATACTTAATGCCTTGGATGATGAGAGTTACACTGTGGCTCTGTGCTGAATTCCAAAAATATTAAAAAAGACGAAAAAACCCAGCACACACACACAAAAAAATCCACGAAGAAAACAACCCACCAACCAACCAACCAAAAAACCACAAAAAAACCCCTACAAAACTTGAAAATTCAGAGGACAATAAGTTTTCTTAGTCACTGCTGCCTATAAAGTTTTCACTGCAATTAGTGCAGTGTTGGGTTCTTAAAATACTTTTTCTGCAAGGGTAATTCCATTTAATAATGTGGCTAAATATGCAGAGAGCATCTATTACAACATCTAGTACAATATTTCTCTGGTCACAGGCCTGATAAAGAAACAAAGGAACTGTAAGTTAATGGTTTCGTGCAGGACACGAGTCCAGCGTGAAGTCTCGAGGCCGTACTCGGCAAAATCTTTCCATGAAGAGGCTGAGGACTATGGAGAAGACCAAGTGGCTCATGGAGAGGGCTCATACTCTTAACCTGTACCAAGAGGGTGGCTCAAATAGCAACAACCTTTGATTGCTCCCTGACTGCTTTTCTCACCAAGTTTCTGAGCTGTGCAAGCTCAAAGTCACTGAAGAGGAGGATGCACACAGGAGAAGATAAATTAAACCATTTCCTGCTGGTACAACAGGAGCATCTCTTTGGGGACAACATCTCCAGGAGTGATTAAGCGCCAATCACTTCATTCCCACAGTCAGGTACAAAGAGCAAAACCCAGCCCTCAGTAAATTAAAAAGGTTTGACAGCACAGAATCCATTTTGCATCTAGAAGATGTTGAAAGGGAGAGAAAGAAGATGGGAAGGGGAGGTTGTGCACGTCATGAGACAAGCACACCCCTTACTCTTATAGGCAGTAGTGTATATTTTATTTTTCGATGTTTTACAACCAGACCAAACACCCATTAATAATGCTCTGTGACTAAGAGTAAAACAAAGATGGTATTATGAAATCCCTTTAAAATTGTGTCAAAATTCAGTTGCCAAAATATAAATACTTTGTATTTTTGCTCATCAAAGATGTGTTTTGCCATAGCATATTCCTCTGGGATACCAAGGTAAGGAGTCATGCAGATGTCATATATACTTGTCTCTATGTATGTGTCTTTATGTATATAGATTTATATACTCAGTTCTTCAAGTGCTACTTCTTACTGTCACATAATTGTATCAAATCAATTATTAACTACTGATCAGACTATTTTCACTTCTTTATCACATCATAATCATCACTGAAAAGTTAGTCTATGAGTCTCTGATTCAATGGGATGGTCACTACACTTTTAACACCACGAGAAGAGAGATGGAGAACTAGGAGTCTGGGGAAACAAGTTGGAGACACAAGCATTTCACTTTCTTTCTTCTGCACAGGTGCCAGGTTATCCCTAGACAATAAGAAGTGTCTAAGAAATTGGTATCCATCCTTCTAATAATGAAGTTATTTGAAGACTGAAGGAGACCATTTTCTCTTCAGAAAACCAGTACAATAAAAGTGGAGGATTCTGATGCTTTACTTAATGGCATTGCTTCATATAAACTCTGATAACTAATAGCAACTACAGAGCTTGATTAAGGAGGGATTAAAGTTTTTAATGACAAGCTCTGTTTGAAATGGGAGATAAATTTGGGTATTTGCAGGCACCATGTTCTTTCTGAGCAGACGTCTGATGTTTTCCTTAGAAAAGATATTTGGATTAGGTTCCCTGGCTCAGATTTCTTAGGATTCAGTTTGCTTTTACAAAGGTGATATCAGCTCTGACTTAATAGAGGATAAGAGAACACATTAAAACTATATTCAGATTATTTTCTTCAGCCTTCCCCATTCTGCAGCCAATTTTACATTCATTTGCTAATTTGGAGACAGGGACTGCATATCAAAGGAGGGCTGGAGGCAATAATGAAGGCTGCAAATGTTTGCTGTTTCAGTAGTTACTGTTTTGATTTCTGAAATAGAGGGCAACTGTCACTATTAACAAATAGAGGAAGAAATTATATGAATAAAGAAAAAAAGAAACATAAACAGAGCAAGACTCGTTCTTTGAAAGGTAGATCTGCGTACAAATGCTGAGCAGAAAACCTTTCCCTATGTGAAATGAAGCATCCTGCAAGTCTGACATCAGAATCAGTGCTGACTTTCCTGAAATGATCTTTCTTACCAAGTATTTGTGATGCAGTCAAAACATAGTTAGTACAACGCTTTTTTCCCCCCATACCCATGCAGGATGGACAAACAATCGATTGCTTTCTCCATCTTCATATTCTTCACAGTGATATCAGATATCAAGAAATGGTAGCAAATTCACTTCAGAATGGACGTTCTTTTCATCAATATAGGATTAAATAACCCAGTGCATTCCACCAAAAGAAAAAAAATACCTCAAACAAATACATTTTTAAACTAAAGGAGTAACATAAAGCTTAAATAAAACCTCATGTATTTCCAAACCCTTAAATATCTTCCCAGATTTGAGCAAAGACTGATTTAAACAAACACTTTAAAACTGAAAATGGCCTCTATTAGTCCACTGTAGAATAGACTGCTATGATTTGTTTTCAGTGTTCATGTGGGATGCATTTGGTTTGGAAAGAGGTCCCTCAAGCTGAAAGATATGTTTCCTGATGTCATGATACTGTTAATGTGCCATAAAAATGATTTAGCAGTGGGGATCAATGTACTGCATTCTAACAAGCCAATAAAATAGCCCCTACGGTATCCCATCCTTATTATAGGGTCCTATTAAGAAAATGGAAAAAAAATTGTTCATATATAAACTGTTTGGATTCTCTATACAAGAAAGATGTATTTCAACAGGCTGGCACATTTTAGCAGGCTGGAAAAGATCAATATGATGCCCAAACCCTTATAGTTTTAAGTTAGATGCTAGCACAGAGTTTTTGCAGTGTACATGAACAGTGTATGTGAGTATATGAGGTCTGATTATCTGGGTGCCACTACAGATTTTTAGATTTTAAGCTTGCAGAAAGGTAAAAAAACTAAAGGAAAAAGATAAAGCCTACACATGCAAGAATAAGTGATGTTTACATAGCAAAAAGGATAATTTCAGAATATTTAAGAGCAAAGTTAGTAGTTTTAACAGGATAGATTCACAAGAAATAATTCAAAATATCCAATGACATGTTAGTGTATAAAAGCATTAATGCCTTTTCTGCCAAACCTTATTTGTAAGATATTTTCAGACTTGTTTTAATAAATGAAATGCTTAACAGCTTTCTGTTCAGTAATAGTCCTTCTCTGCCCACTCATGTCAGTTATTTTAAATATTCCAGCATCATTCTTTTCAGAAGCTCGTTTCTTCTCTCCAAAGACATGAAAAGCTTATTTCAGATGCTAGAGTGCATTAAGACACCAGATACTGTCTCAGGTTACAAAAACTTTCTGCTACACACGCTCAGGTGAAGCTGGGATGTAATTCTTTAGCTTTGCCCTTGCCATTATTGCAGCCCCATAGCGACAGGTAATCTGCAAAATCAAACTCAGGTGTGAATTCAGTCACACATGTGTGAGTGCTAAGCACTGGCATCCCTGGACAGGCTAGTATTTCTTTATTACATACAAGTTTGAGATTTGGCTGAGAAGCAGAATTAGAGAAGGTTAAACAAAGCAATTCTGGGTGTGTCTAACATAGTCTCAAATGTAAACACTTAGCCAATGTAAAACAATTTACACTCTCTCATCCCAAGTAGCTGAGAAGTCTTTTCCAGGAACTTCATTTTCAACTTGTTAACCTAAGCAATTGGCTTTTCTTTGGAAACTGGAAATTACCAGAGCATCCAATGTCTCCAAAAAGTAATGGGAAAAGATGAAAAAAAATTAACAGAAATAGCTCACAGAAAATTAAAGTATAAAACCTGGATTACGTAAAACCATGGTTAAAAAAAAAAAAAAAAAATGTGTATGGGGATTGCATGGCAAGGTTTTGGTAGGGTGGAGTAGGGGTTGTAGGAGGAAGAAGCAGCAGAGACAACACGTGGTGAAGTGAGAGCAGCCCCCATTCCCTGTTCCCCTGTGCCATTAGTGGGGAGGAGGGAGAGAACACTGGGAGAGAAGCTGAGCCTGGAAAGAAGGGAGGGATGTGGAAAAGGTTTTAAGATTCAGTCTTTATTTCTCATTCTCCTACTCTGATTTGATTGGTAATACATTAAATTAATTTTTCCCCAAGTAAAATCTGTTTTGCCCATGACAGTGAGTGGTGAGTGATCTCTCCCTATCCTGACCACAACCCACGAGTCTCCCCTTGTATTTTCTCTGCCCTGTCCATCTGAGGAGAGGACTGATAGTGCAGCTTTGGTGGGCACCTGGCAGCCAGCCACGGTTTACCCCCTGCACCCCCTCCTCAAATTTTTAATGTAATCTCTGTTCTCATTTTTAATGTACGTTCATTTCATTTTCTAAGAAAATACTGTTTCTAATACGGTTTCTAATGATGCCTACAGGATATTTATCCTTAAATGTGCATATGAACCGACTCAGTTTAGGAAAAAAAGAAATATAAGGCTTTCATTTGATCATTCATCTGCTTCAATATGTGTGAAAAATTATAGGTTGACAACCGGGAAAAAAATCACATTGATTATAAAAACACACCATTTTCCCAGTCAAAATGAAGGGACTTCTCATGCCATATTTGTTGTAAAAAAATATACTTATTCCTAGGAAAAGTACGGTTGAAACAAATGAAAAATAATTTTTCTTAGAGTTCCTAATCAAATATCTGTGACAAATACATGGATAACTTTCAAAGGAATTAAATTATTGCTATTCAAGTTTGCATATAGTTTGTTCACACTTTTCCACTGGAAATATATGTGATAATACACTTTTACCTGTAAGGGTAATTTTACCCTCCTGAAGTTGTTTTTCATGCCTTTTTTTCTTTCTTCTGTCTGATAACTTTCAGTCACTTTGGGGGTGCCAGTCAGTCACCACCACCACCCAGACCTGACCAGACCAACTAAAACTGAGTTTTAAGTTTCTGGGAGTTAAGGTTTGCTTAGGTTAAGGTTTTCACTACAACAGAGGTGGGAGAGAAAAAAAAGCATCTCTGTCAGCACCTGTCCTAAATATATCTGTTTTCATGATTACAGCTGATCTGAGTCGTGCAAGGAAATGTGTGTTATACACCTCTGTTTTCCCCAAAAAAACTTTCTTTACTATAGCATTTTTTTTAGCCTCTTTCAACTCAACACACGGTGAATATTTACTGCCTATGAGGAGTACACCAACCTCCCCCTGATCCCTTTCTAAAATGAAAATCAAAAACTGTTGAAAATGGAATCAAATTCTAAGAAAGCCAGATGCCTAGGAAGCTTCCACTGGTTTCTTCCAGTTGCTCCCCCACTACCCCAGTGCAAAACGGAAACATGGAAAAGTCATTGTCGTTGCACTCTGAAGGGCTCCTATTTCTTTGGCTCCCACAAGATTACTTATAGAAAGAATATACCAGAGCTGTAATACAATAAGCTATAATGTGAAACAACTGTAAGCACTTGAATACTTTTAATACAGATGACACACTGGTCTTTTAAAGAGTGAAACCATAATTTATAGAAGAAGCTGTCAGATACACAGGACCTAAATGGCATTTGAGAACACAGCTTGCTTGCTTACTTGTAGGGATATCAATCAATTTATTAAGAATTAATCTGCACCCTAGTGTTCTCCTAAAACTGCCTAATGTTTTGGCAAGCTACTTGAAAGGGTTCAGTAAGAATTTATAAGGGCAGCTTGGAAACGGGAATTTTTTTTTTTTTTGGCTCAACAAAGGGGATACTGTTTCCCCTCTGAACATATCTCTGTTATAGTTTAACACAGTAATGGATAGGTTTGCCAAAAATCACAGTTTTTAATGGCCTTCAGCGAAACAGTAGATTTGTCTTTGCCTTCATACTGTGTCCTGCATTTATGCTGTTAGAATTGCTCTTAATCTGCCTGGAAGTATCAAATGTTCTTGGCCTTGAGAACACAAACTTGTGCACACACTAAAAAGTACAGTTTGTAGAGTAACCACATTTTTCCATGCATGCAGAAGAGTAAGAAGGACTGAAACTAAAGGATCTAATTTCGAGTATTTTCCAGCTCTTGACATAAAAATGGCAAGGAGGCCTGGGCAAATTTAAAATGTGGTATTCATATTGCCTCCATAAAAATGTGCTAAAATGGCTTGAATGATGTCACTTGAGCAACACATCCAAGCTACAGATATTTTTGAACTCTGAGAACACTGAACACTTGGCACTGACCAGATACAGGGTGTGTGAGGCTGCACACATAAAACCATCTCACAGCTATCTCAAGCTCTTAGCAAACAATGCATGTTTCTGACCAGAGCAAAAGTGATACCACACGTTATGCAAAGCAATTGCAACTTTCTGGTTTCTGGTTTTCAAACATTATCACATTGACAAAAGCAGTCAATGAAACATCAAAGTGGTGCGTGTAAAACATGAACCCTTACTTGTTTGGCCTTAAGTTCAAGGAAAAATTAAACAGATAATGGTTATCAATGGTCTGCCAGCTCTCAGGCCTTCTTTTCTTTTCAGGGTTAATGACTGTGTGCACACACCTACCCCCCCACATCTCCATTTTAGACTACTACTGGAATAGACTTATTAGAAACAGCTTATTTTGGACTCCACTCATGAGAAAGTTGTTTGGTATGGAACATGAATTTTCTCTCCATTTTGTGAAAATCTCAGAGGAAAAGGAGCTTGGCCATTTGCTCCACCAGCTTCACTCCAACATACCGAATAGAAATGGTGCACTTCTGTTTCTAAAAGGCCCTTCCATTCCTAAAAAATCCTCTCCTCCCTCTTAGAATTCATCACCCAAGTGGGTATTCCACTGCCTCCAGAAGGACTGTTTACAATGTTAGGGACTTACACTTTGCAGCAGGATTTTCAGGGCCTTGACAAAACTTCCAAAGAGAAAGATTGTTTTAAATCCATGATTATCTTAAAATACATGGAACATCTTCTAGTTTATCCATTTAAATCCTACATCTGCCACTTTACTTAAATAATTATGACATTCACCATGTAAACACATGTCAAAATTACTGATAGAAGACAAATTGACTGATAAATTGCATAATGCTAGACAGATCTGACTGACCTATTGTAAAACAAATCTGCCACTGTTTCTAAAGAAATATAAGGCCACAACAACTGATTAATCCTACCTAACAACAGTTGTATTCTAATGCCAATAAAATCAGAATTGCTTTTTTCCCCCAACAGTGTGTTTCGACCGACAGTTTTTTGTGAAACAGCTCTTAGAGGTTCTTCTAAATTCAAGAGCAAGCAAAGGATTTTAGAGGTGAAGCTGTGCCCTTGAAGAGAAGTGCACACTCTCTATTCCCTATTTCTTCTACCTTATTAATGCAGAACTTTGCATGAACAAAGAGGCAGTAATTAGCCTTGACATGGACCAGCGCCAGGCTTTTCTATCAAGTTTCTTTCCTGTTTATGTTTGAATTACTCTGGGGCTGCCTCTGTGAGCCCTTTGGTCTCAACAAATGTGTTTCTTTCCCTTGCTCTCATACTACAAAGAATGTAATCTTAGTTGACTGGAGTCTGCTGAACATCATATTATTTCCTTGACTCAGTTAAAGATTCACAAGCTGGAGTGGGGGAAAATGCTTCCGCTGAATGCAGGCTGCAGGAGGATATGCTCTCCCAAGAAGAGCTGCTTTGCCTGAAAGCCTTTTGCTCTGCATTGCTCTAAAATTTCGTCTGAAAGAACCCATATAGATAGAAGTTGGATGATGAGGCTTCCAGTCAGCAGTTTGTCGTGTAAGGGATGTATAAATTAGTCATATATAAGGGATGCATAATCCCAAGTGAGAACCACAGTCCACCTGGTTTACTCTGTTATTTTCACCTCCTACCTTATGCTGATGACCAGACCTGGGATGGTCTTATGACAGCTTTACCTGTTTAACTATCATCAAAAGCTGCTATGATTACACATCTAATTAGAAGACAACAGGGTGGGCACAGAACATTTGATTCAGGAAGAATTTGGTTTCAGTGTAGTAAAGGACGTTATTAACTTCTGTATCTGCAACTCGTCAATGCCCATTTGAGATGTTATTTGTTTTCACTCGATGACCGAAAATTGTGATCATAATATAGAGAAAAACACGAGGAAATCAAACAATAAGCATTATTTTAAATCACAGAAACTGCAGGTGAATTACTCTTCCTAAACAGCTGTCACAGTGTACTTCAAGGTGAGTGTCATGCCCAAAGGTTACAAGGCATCCTTCCCTAGAAAAAGAACTCAAAATATCCATAAGGATTATGATTATGACTGGAAATATTTTAGCAAACAAGATGTCTCATTTTTTAGCTTACTTCTAAACATAAGCCCAAAAGAGAGTTCTGAAATTCAAGCTCTCCCTTCTTCATTGTAGCATTTGATGTTTTGAACCTGTAAAGGGATTTGCTTTTCCAAGAACCTGGACTACCAGGTTATCAGACTACACATGTAATATATTAAAAAATCACTGGTTCAAATACTGGATTTTTACAAGACAGAACTTGATTACAGTTTTAAAAGTGTTTCTGAACTTTATAAAGATGGTTAGTTACCCTGAAGTGTTTTCAGTGTCACCAAACCCCCTGAGTCTCCTTAAAATGTCATTGAGAACTATTTATTCGTGTTTTTCAGGATTTGGCTGGCCCAGTCATGACGTCTAACTTTGGAAGCACTTCCCTAATACTTTTTAAAAATTGGAGTCTGGCCCAAAAATAAAAACAAAAAGTTAAGCCGTGGAGAAATGTGTATAATAGCATTTCAATAACGCTTTAAACTCATTGGGTTATAAATACATCTAAATCTCAACAAAGGCTCCTGAAACATGAAGTGTGTATTTCTACCTAAGTGATGTTTTAGTGCAACCTCAAGCTGTTGGTGTAGCAGCGGTCTCATCTTTATTTTATTCCTGATGCAGCTGACCGGAATTTAGTTGTGGGACACAGAAAGGGCAGGAGTTGAGACATCCTGCAACTCGTCTGGTTAGATATGTTCCTAAACATGTTTTGATTGGATGACCTAATTGAGGATTGAACTAAAGGCCCCTGGCTTCTGTCTCAGCACTATCATAGGTGACTTAATGGGTCAACAGCACGGTCTGAACTGTCTATTCCCCAAGCAGACATAATTTCTCTCTGTCTAATTCCTCCAGCCTCCAGCTATTTACATAGGATCCTATAGATTTTTTGGGGGGTGTATGAACTGTAAAACTGTCCCTCAGCTATCATTCTGTTTGTAAGGTTCACTGATCCCAAAGCTGTTCAGTAGGAAGGCTATTCTAGAGAACATTATGTGTGGAATTTTCTATCCATACAAATGCATACAAAGCCCAGACACATTCAGCATCAGGAAAAGCATATTTGCATATTTTTCCAGCCATTCTGCATTTCAGATAACTGGCTGTGGATAACCGAACTGAAAACATGAATTTCGAGTCACAGATTGTGAAGGTTAAAATAATAATAATAAAGAAGCATAATAAGAAATTATCTTTCCAAGCTCAAACATCCAGAGACTAGGTCTCCCTATTAGCAAGGTACAATTGTCAGGCTTTGTAACAACAGATTCAAGACAGGATGAGCCTGATGATCACACATTAGTTATTATTATTATTCTCTATTATTATTTTAAACATTATATTGTATTGTGGTTATAACAGAAGATAATGTGCCATGGGAATGGAGCATCCCTGAAACTCATTAGAAATTAAATATATAGAACGAGAGTGTGAGAGATAAAATTGCTTTTCTGCCCGCCAGTATAAATGGAATGGTGTATGACAGGGATGGAATAATGGGATGCTCTCAGCTCTGTCTGTGAAGGAACATCTCCACTACCTGCTGAGGAATATAAAGTTTAACCTCATACACAAGCACATGCTCACATACCAAGAGGGCAAATGCAAAACTGAGAAAGAATATGTGCCTAGAATTCAAATTTTGACTTGGAAAAGATGGCAAACCTCTGTACTAGTTTTTTACCTTTGGGATCTTGGCATAAATCCAATCAGAGGTTCTAATTAAAGTGTATTTGATGGTCTCAGCTTAGTTCCTAATGATGGGTGTTCACACTACAAAACATGTAAGAATTCATTACAGTCCTGCTCATTTGGAAATTTCTGCTCAGAGTGAGCAAGAGGAGGTTACTAAAGTGGATTCTATGAAGTATCTTGCATTTTAGGCAGGGTGGACTTTTCTGAGCAGTTGAAAAAGGGTCATCAATAGAGCATAATGGATCAAAAACCCAAGTACTGCTCTAGAATTCACTCAAATGTGGAATAGTAAATATACTTAGTAGTGATTTATTTTAAGACTCAAAGCATGGATATAGAAGTTATGACGTTCCCAGAAGAAATTTGCACAGTATTTCTTGGCCTTAAATTGTATATCTTGTCAAAATACAAGTCACTTCAAACAGAACTTTCTGCCTACAGTTTGCTCCAAAAAATTTTACCCAAACACACTAGAAATATATCTTTGTTTGTTTGTTTGTTTTCATTAAAAAGGTCATTTAGTGCTTTGTGTCAGGATAGTCACTGGTTTGGTACAGATAATAAATAGTAAAATTTTCATGTCATACTAAATATGCTGATGAGAAAAAACAATTTGCAAGTTCTAAATGCCAGCCAGGAGAAAGACTTTGTAACTAGTATATGGTTACCATTCATCACTTGGTGAAAAACAAAACAATCTTGATATTTGTTTGGGTTTTTTTCTCCCTGATCTGATCAGCTCCTTTACTAGGACTCTTGATGTAAAGTTTCCTGGAATGAAAGAGGCTCGAATAATCTGCTGTGCATTGAAACTTCGGGGTATTTGTGCAAGGTGGCATGCTCCTTCTTCAGAGAGGTTTGGCACTGCTAATAACTTAGATGCTTTCTTACTACTGATGGCTTTGGATGGAACAAAAGGGAACTGCTACTTATACATGCAGCATTTTGCCTTATCTTCACCAGCCCCAGAGCATGTGTTTGCTTTTCTTTGGAGGGAGGCTTATCTAATCTTCCTGGAGAAGCAGAGAGAATGGCGTCACTGGCCTCAAAGGCCTCAAAATAACAGACTAACATTCTAAGGTTTAGGTTTAGTTTCCAGTTTAGATGCAGAATACATACAGATCTCCGTATTTGTGCCTCAGCTTTTTTTTTTTTTTTTTTTTTTTTTTTTTTTTTTTTTTTTTCTTTTTTCCCCTTTTTTTTTTCTAACAGACTGATGAGACTGGTCTATGAAGGAATACATATTCCAGAAAGGAGCACCAACACATGCAGCACGATAATCTCAGTGTGAGTACTGCTCACAACACAGGGACAAGATACAAAGTATGAGGATGAGGAATCTTGAGCATGATGCAAAGCCTGCTACTGATGAACAGTGAGGACAAATTACGGCCAGTAATTTAGTCTGAACTAATTACACATTTGTAACATATTTACGGCATTTGTAACATCCTAACGCTACAGTGATGTGATGTCAGATATTGTTTCTGAAGACCAAAAAGGTGCTAGGACAGGATTTAAAAAGCAAATACATCCCTCATTACTCTTGATTTCCAGCCAAGTGCCAGAACTCCTGTGCTGAAACACCAACAAACCCCCTGGATATTCATTCAGGCACTTCATTTGCCCAGAAGAAAAGAAGCCATTACTTTGTGCCAGGTGCACTTTTCCTGCTTGCTGAGTGGTGCTACCTGCAGGATATCGTTTTGCCAGCAGCAGCACTCACTTCCTAGTTGCTCATGGACACAGTTCAAGCTGTTGACAAGGTTTCCATATAGCTCCAGTCATATATCTTGGCAAAGGGAAAACTGAAGGGGAACGTTCCTGACGCTAAAATAATTTTTCCTTCATAGTCAAATTAATTCTATGACTTCAGAGCTTTAAAAATCACTTTCTCAAGACTCTTTCTTACATCAAGAAAAGAATGGATATGTAATCATCAACAAAATAGGCTTTTGGGTTGCTTTTTGGGTTTTCAGCATTTCCCCCCTGCTCAGTTTCAATTGATAAAACACTTCTGCTCTGGAGGTGATATTCATCTCAGACTTGTGTTGTGCCTTTACTTAGGCAACAAGTTGTTTATGTTGTTTTAAACATGATATTCTAAAATATAAAATTATCATGAAAACAAATCCCTTACTGTACAGATACTGCATTGTGGGAGAGGAGAGGAGGGGAGAGGAGGGAAGGGAGAGGAGAGGAGGGGAAAGAAGGCTCTAGAGTGACCTTATTGTAGCCTTTCAGTATTTAAACAGGGCCTAAAAGAAAGGTAGGACAAGTTTATTTGTATAGCCTGTTGTGATAGGACAGGAGGTAATGGTTTTAAATTAAAGATTGTAAATTTAGACTAGATACAAGGACTGGGTTGCCCAGAGAGGTGATGGATGCCCCATTCCTGGGAGCATTCAAAGTCAGCTTGGACAGGGCTCTGAGTAACCTGAGGTACTTGAACATGTCCCTGCTCATTTCAGGACTAGATGGCCTTTAAAGGGTCCCTTCCAACTCAAACCACTCAATAATTCTATGGTCCTATTAGCTTCATTTGGTCTTTAGAGAACACCTTATTGCCCTCTCCATCCATATGTATGATTCAGATCCATATTTGCAAATTGCCTGTACTTCAAGAGATATAAATTGTGTCCATACAGCACAAGCCATTTAAAAATGGCTTGGCATTTTCAAAACATTATTTTGTCTAGCATTTGTGTTAACAAAAATAATATCTCAGTGCACTTAAGTCACAAACCATCTATCCAAAATGTCATCTAGATGGAAATAATAATGGAACAAAAAATGAGGCAACATTTCTTGTTGCATTATCCCTCTGCCCTGGAGCGATGCAGGGTCTATCTCCCACTATCTCCCGTCCTCCAAACTACTCCTTTGTTTTAACTTTAACTTGCATTTCTTTCTAATTGTTCATGTTTGTTTTTTTTCTTAGAACACTCATTCTTTACTTACTAATCACCATTGACTACTTTTGCCCCAGCTTTTATATACATATCACTCCTCAATCCTATTTATTCCACAAACAGCAAGCATTTCTATGCAGGGAATGTAAATTTTCCTTGCCACAAAAGTTTAGCTTCATCCCAAGGCGGTTCAGAGACCTGTACTAAACAAATTAATATTATCCACTGGTTTTTTTTTTTTCAAATGATGGTTGAGTACTGCCCACAGTCCATTCAAACAAGAAGAAAACCTAGCAGAGCTTGTGCTACTCCACACACACAAAACAGTCAATTTCCAGTTTCCCATTTTGTGTTTTTTATCTGTTCTGAAAGTCTTGTAATAATATTGGACTACTTCAAAAATATCACAGCACAACAGGGTTTTTGCTTCTGCAGATGAGGAAGAAAGGCACATGGTGAGATTAAATCACTTCGGTAGAGTGGCACAATCAAATGAAAGCGTAGCTGGATTGGCAGACAGAGATTCTGGGTTCCAGCTCAGTGAAATACTTAAAGACAGTTGTTCCTAAATGTAATTTAAAAAAAAAAAATAAAAAAAAATGAAGTATTTCACTAATTTTTAATAATTTAAAACTTAAATATCTTTTAAAATTTCATGAAAGGCAGTTTAAAAAGAACCTCAGAAGAGCCTTTTCTTTCTCATTTGAATCCAGTCAAATACTTTACTCAGAAGGGTCTGAATTAAACATGATTCTATGGTTCCTTTTGCAACTGAATTCATTTTGAGCAAAGTCAAAAGTAAGCTTTGTTTTCCACATGTTGAGCAAAAGTCTCCAGTCGAAAAACACCTCCTGATGTAAAATACATCTAATACTGAAATTTGAGCCATAATCCAATCTTCACTAGCCACATAGAGAGCATGAGCCACATAAACTTTTATGTACACATCTGAAACCACACACTGTCTCTAAATTTCTCATGCAAAGCCACGGCTTTTTATTCCATGTTCAGAATTAAAGCAATCCCTCATCTGTAACCATCAGTCGAATAAAAGCATTAATTTAAGAGGTAGGGGCATCAAAGCTAAAAAAAAAAAACCTTCCTGGCTTTATTCCCAGTGCTATATGTCTTCATGGAGGTGGGGAAAGCTGAGGGGTTTTGCTCTGGGTGGGGTTTTCTTCCTTTTGGGGATAGGAAGACCATTTGCAGCATATGTCCTACATCTGGCAGCAGTGCACTGATAAACACGTGTAGCAGCAGGAACCCAATTATCCCTGTTGCCCTTTTTAGAATTACTATGAGCTGTGTTCTTCCAGGCAGCGGAAATAACACATGAAGGCAAAAGGCGCTGTTTTAAAGTTTCCACGGCACATTTCCTGGCACAGAGCCACAAATGGCACACGGTAACGCTCTCCCAAAGAATCTTTTGCTGCTTAAAGAGTGGCAGGGCCCACATCACCTTTCAGCTGTACACCTTCCAAACTCTGTGTGTAATTAGAGAAAGAGCAGTGGCAGGTAAAGAAAGCAATTATGACCGGTTAAAAACAAACTTTTAGTCGACCAAAAAAAAACAGCCTTTTTATTCTGAAAGTGGATCTTTCTCATTTTTTTCCCGCTTTTTATTAAGTGCTTGTCATTTTTAGGATCCTAGATCCCTCCTTCCCTTTAGTTCCTGATCTTGGGTTGTTTCTAGGCTGCTGAGACCACATTGCCTTGTGCTACAGCCGAGCCACATCAGCATGCTCAGAAATTCAGAGCAGGGCATTGGAAGCACTGAGGTCTTTGTCTTTTCTGCTCTTGTGTCTATATTTGTAAGACAGTATAAACAATAGCCTGTATTACAGATATTCTGCTTCTGTGTTAGATAATTTGAAAAAAATTGCATTTAAAATACAGAGAAATACAAAATTGCATAAGTTTGATTAAATTGTACTCATGAATGAATTGTACTTCTGCACACTTTCATCTAAACCATTTGTGAAGTCTCCTCTCATTTAAAATGATTAATTTATTGAGATTATTCTCCATATATATTGGTGGGTTCATTTATATTACTAAAAATAATTCAAAACAATAAAACTCCATATTCCAGGCAGCTACTGTACAATTAGCAACAGGTTTATCAGCTTATCAAGTATTTTTCTCTGTGTCATTGCCCTCTGTTTTGGATTGAGCCATGATAAGCCAGAACTATGTTGCTATATAAAAAGAAAATACTCCCTCTAATAAGAAACTTACTATGAAAACACCTAGATTATTTTTTAATTATTTTTTAAAAATGTATGTCTATATTTACTATTTACCTTTCTACTCAGATGACTGAATTGTGTGAGCAGCATTAATATTTTCCTCATAATAAAACTGCTATAAATCTGAAGTTAACACATTGACTTCCTTGTCAGAATTTTAGCAGATTTTCTGCACCAGAAAAAATCCCAAAGAGGTCATCACTTACAACAGCTTTTTACTGGCTGCTTCTATGCCTGTAGAAAAGTTAGGGAAGATGAGAATTGTTTTGAGCTTTGGAGCAAAAACATATTAATTGCCTTCATCCTTCTTTGTTCTGATCATCTCCCCATATCTCTTCATTTTAGAAGTCCATTTATGTTCACCATCAGGGGAGTTTGGGACAAAGGGAAGCATTTCTCCAGGTAAGGTCAGGAGGGAATGATCCAGACAGTTTAGTTATGTAGTTTGAAAGGACAGAACAACTCAATATTTTGCCCTGCTTAGCCTAAAAGAATGATTTTTAAGTGATGTGTACATATATATTTTACCATCACTGCTTAGAAAGTCCCAACTGGAGCCACAATCAAAAATCATTATTCCTGGACATACAAAGACTTGCACGTACTGGTTTTCATTCTAGAGTTCCAAGTCTGAGTAATTTCCAAGTTTGGAACGAGATGAAAACAGTTTTAGTTCAGTCAATCAGCATCACCGAACTAACACAACGAAATAAGCCAATGCCATGGGCAGCAGCTAGTACTGGCTTTGTAGTGTTCTTCCTGGAGGAAGTAATTATTATTAAATTTGTTTTAAAGGCAGTAAACCCAAGGATAGGTACCTAAATAATCCATCCTGTGACATTGCCAAGAGCAGCTGCTGGAGCTGAGGCGAGGCTGTGAAACCACTCTGTCCCAGCCCTATTGTTCCCGGTCTGCAGTGCAGCTGCAGGCTTCCAGCCTTTGATCCAGGGGCCTATAAATATATGAATAATGGAAATGTGCATCTACTGGAGCTTAAAGTGACCATCGGTCTCTGAGGGAATGCGGCAAAACCCACACATCACTGGATGTGTGCCATTCACTAGACCAGGTTGCTCTGGGTCCAATCCAACCTGGCCTTGAACCCTTCCAGGGATGGGGCATCCACAGCTTTTCTGGACAATCTGTTCCAGTGTCTCATCACCCTCACAGTAAAGAATTTTTTCCTAATTACCTGATGTTAACCTGCACCCTCTCAGTTTAAAAACATTGCCCTTTCTCCTGTCACTATCTGCCTGTATGACAAGTCCCTCTACCTCCTTTTTATAAGCCCCCTCCAGGTACTGAAAGGCCACAAGGAGGTGTCCCCAAAGCCTTCCCTTCTCCAGGCTGACCAACCCCAGAGATCACAGATAATCACATAACTTATCTCCTTTTTTACTCCTCTTTGTCCCTTTATGTAACAGTTTAACTGCATGTGAAGAACTTGCCAAAGGAGACAGAAATTTCTTAATTCCTTTAAATGCAGTTTTACTTGCCTTTACTGTTCACAAAAGTTTAGACTAGCATCACAAAGCATGAAAGCACCAGTGAAAAACAGCAACTGTATTGGACTGGAGCCATTAGGGAAAGGAATAATATTTAAATGAAATTAGACAGAGATCTCAGGCACACAGAGCATAAATATTTAATTTGGAATTTCACCAGGACACTAGGGCTAACACCTTTAACTTGGCACAAGCAAGATTTTTAAATGACCACAAATTTTATGAGGACCTCAGATTTCACCTCCCCTTTAAAGGGATTGGTTCCCCGGTGTAAAAATATGGTGAGAAGCAGATTCTTTATTAGTTCAGGTGGGAATTTGGCCTTTGGTTCTTATTTCATTAACGCAACAGAATCACAACTCTCAAGCATAGAATTCGGTGGTAAACAAAGCCTGTTCCTGAACCTGTTACTGAGAATTCACTGCAAGAACCAATTAGGCCAAACACATCTTACCTGTGAAATGAAATCAAAAGGAAATGACCCAAATCTCACAGAAGCTTATTGATTTTTGCAGGAAAAATAAAACAAATCTCTTTTTTTTAAAAACTCTCCTCCAGAACTTAAAACAAACAAACAAACAAACAAAACCAAAAAACTTCAAAGGGAAGAGAGTGAACCAATAGTTTGAATACAGTAAGCATCCTGCATAATCCTCCACTTATTAATTAGAATTAATTTATAGTTTTGGGTTTTTTTTTTTTTGCTAGAAAGAAATGAGGTGTGTCCTATTTTTTTTTTTTTTTTTTTTGGTGGGAATACTGCAATTAGTAGAAGTCAGAAGAAATCCAGTAAGTGCTAAAAATCCTTCCAGATAGAGAGATCTTTAACACTGTGGCACCTTATCAATTTAAGCACAGTGGGTTTTAGACAGATGATTCGCAAGACTTAGCTGAGCACCTCCAGTCCTGCTGCAAAGAAGACTAAGAAAGAGACATCATTTTCCAACCAGCAGTGCAATCTCTGTCAGAGAAAGTTTTGCAGGCACTAATACAAGAATTTTATGTATGTTCAGTATCTCATTTGTATAGTGAAATGAGGCAAGGAGTAAAATGTACACAATTAATTTTATAGTGTATGGTCTGCAAGTGGTTTTAGATGGAAATTCACATTTTTCTCATTAAAGCTGCTTGGGAATGTATCTTACAATTAAGTGACCTTTTTGAGTATTGTAAAAAGTCGAATATTTGAAAGGTTTCAAAAATTAGGAACGGCAAGGTATTCAACATGCCACATGTACACGTGTGAACATCAAAACAAAACAATTAACTAATAAATCCACATCCTCCTCTGTTTATGGAGCCAAGGCTTTCCCAGCAACATGAGATAAAGCCATTTTTCTAGGGGGCACATCCAGATGGTGATTTATAAACTATAGAAAGCATGATGTCATTTGGAAAATACAACTGTATCCCAGCTAATGCAACTGTTCTGGTATGCAATGATAACTGCAAGCACAAGCTCTCGTTAACACATAATTTTTCAACAGGATTACGCAACTCAGATGACATAGGAAGTACTGCTCTGAACCTCATTTGCATATATTCCTGATTCCTAATTCCTCCAGCAGCAGTTTTTGTGTGCCATGATGCCAAAACACCATTAACAGACTGAGATCCTGACCAAGCACACCCAGAGTGGCTCAATGCCAGGTTCAGAAGGAGGAGAAGTTCCCCACAGCTGCACCAAACTTGCACAGTACTCAAAAGAGGCGAGAGATTTGCTTTGCTTATTCGTACTTCCTCTCTCCTTACCCCACATACCCCCAAACATCTCCTGATCTACTTCATTTATCTCTACACTCTTGAAATGAGGAGATATTTTTCAGACGCTGTCAAAGGTGATCACCAGAGTTACCGGGTTAAAGCAATGATGAAGAACTCAAAAATACACAGCATGTGTATTTCAACACAATATTTCTTTGTTCAGTAGTCATATAAATAATTAATTAAACAATTACCTCTTGATATACTGAATAAGCAAATTACTGAGAAGAGGTGTAAAAGACCAGCCAGAAAAGAGAGGACAGATATTTGATATATTTTCTAATAGCCCAGCAAAGTTGTAAGAACATTCTGTTGACTTCTTTTACTCCTCTCAGAGTGGTGACTAGTGTCTGGTGAACACGAAAAGACACAGTGAAGGCTGGGGTAAAAAAATACCACAGCAATGAACAGATTCCAGTAGCCCAATTTGAAAAGCACTGCACATTTAATGGCTATGTGTACATTATCATTAGAGTATAATGACTAACTTCCCTGGCATAGAAATCTGATTGAATTAGCCACAGCAAGTGAAGCTCAGGGACAAAAGTCACTAACTTGAATGGGACAAGAACTGCATTCTGCCTGTCCAGAACACGTGGCAAAACAGAGTCAGCCTCTTTCTGTAATCCTCCTTAAAATGTGCTACTGATTAGACAGATTTTTTTTTTTTTTTTAATTTCACTGTAGCATACCTGATCCTTAAAATGAGACTTTAGCTCTTGGGGAAGTTGATGGCATATAATTTCCTCTCATTTAGACAGATTGCTGGAGAAGCATGCTAGCAATAAAGATAAGCTTTATTTATCATAATTATAGTGATTTGTTCTTTTAATTAATTTTCCAATTCACACTAATGTTTATATATTAAACAATTTACATTACTGCTTAGTGGAAGTAATATTGCTATTACTCTTATTAAAAAAAAATGTGTCTCCATTTAGGGTATAAACATACACAATTGTGTAACACAATTTAGGAAATCTGCTTTGTGTACCATGGCAGAAATTAGCTCATCAAATATGTTGTATTTGGTAGAGACTAAAGGCCATTAGGAGCATCATGTCTCCTTCTCATCAATTTATCAAATTGTTGTCTGACTGGCATTTCCTGATTACACACTATCTTCTCTACGCATTTTTTTACACTTCAGTACCCGGCTCTGTCAGAAAACGACGGCATCTTTAAATTAACATCCATCCATCTTTAAATTACTTCCATTCGTAACTCCTTTAAGCCAGAGCCAAATTAAATTCCAGGAAGCCTAGAAGGGGAAGAGCTTATAAAGAAACTGAGGATTAATATTGTTTAAACGCACATTTTCTTAATATCTCAAAGTTCCCTTGCCAATCTTGCCGAGATGTTTACTGTTGTTCTGCCAAGTTGCTGACAATTGTGACTTTTAAATTGATTTCATTGTTAGAACAGTCAGATGAATGAAAATTAAATTTAGTTAGTATATAATCAGCATGACTATCAGAAATAATAGTGTCTCCTTTCCCTCAGCATATACTCCATACCATGCCTCAAATTATGGTGTCTGCAGGCAGGATGGGAATTTAATTCAGTCCATTCAGAAAGCAAAGCACTGTTTAGCACTGGACAACAGGAAGGGATCTGAAATGTGTGTAAAAATTTAGTCTCTTCTGAGCACTGGGTTAAGTGCTTTGCTTATGGAGGGGAAGCATCAGGGAGAACACCTTGGAAGTGCTGGGAAGCAGCCACGGGGCTTGCAGGGACAGCTGGGAAGTGCTGCCTAAGGCAGGACTATGGCAATAATTTTGGGTTTGTTTTGTATTTTGGGGGTTTTTTGGTGCTTTCTTCAGTGAGTTGGTTGTCTCTCCTCCCTTCAAAATGTGGGCTGACAATGCACCCCTGACTATCCTTGTAACACCCAGAAATAGATGGAATAAGAGCTCGTGAGTGACTTGTGGTTCATATGTGTCTCTTGCAGTGAATGCAAACATTTGTAGTTAACTTTTTAAATATTTTTCCACTGTTTAGGGATACCTTCCAAGTAACATGTTTCTGGCTCTGTTAAATTGACTAACCATGCCAAAATTCACTTTGATATTGATCACCTCTTCTGTTTTTAATATTTTATCTTCTCTCAGTTTCTGAGTGATAGGAGTCCTCACAATATATCTTGCCCTGAAAAACCACTTAAATAGACTTCACTGTTGTTGTGTTCTTTCCCAGCCTCTCCTACTCTTGCAAGATGTATTTATACTGTCTGTTAAACCTTCCCACTAACTAACATTGCTCCTTATGAAAGCTTTTTGACATTTTGTAAATTGACATCAAGTTCAGTGAGGCTAAGATGTCATGAAAGGGTTTTTTAGCATTAGAATCTAAGCTGTGATAAAGACACCTGTCTGTAATAAACCCAACCTAACAGGGATGAATCTTGATACCTTTCAAGTCCTGCCCTAAAGTATTTTAGTTGGCTCAAAGAGTAAAGTGTATATATGAATATATATACACACATACTTGAGCCAATTTGGTGTCTGTTTTCTCTTTTCTCTGAGAACTGCATTGTGCTCTTAATTGCACACCCAAAATCAAGTGGCTTTCACCGTGTCCTAAATTTGTTCTTCTATGCAAAACAGAATATTTCAGGAATGGGTATTATTCAGTTTCTGCTGGCAAATTAGCAAACAAGAAATAGTGCTCCAAAGAAGCCTTTCATTTTGTTTAAGAATAACATTCTTCAGCTTTAAATTTTCTCTACTTCAACATAAAATCAGGGGTCAGGAAAACAATCCCTCAAAAATGCAGAATGCTAATTTTTTCGTGAGGCATATCAAATAGCTAGCAACAACAAGCTGCTCTTTTCCTTTATCAACCCCCCAAAGTAGAAAGAATAAGTACTCCTTCTTTTAGCAGAGTAAATTTCCTATTTTGAAAAATATGTTTTCATTTCTACCACAAATGAAAACTTTTATATTTTTCATTTTTTTTCCTGTCACTTACAACACTTTAAAAAACGTGATAACAATCACATGCTGCTTGTAGAGTACAGAAAACATTGGGGATATTTCCAGTAGATGAAAATAACATGTTTTATTCAACCACTTTGAGGACCTTGGGGTGTCACGCACAAAAAATAGTGTTCTGTGTTAGTACCTCAGTGAGAGGAAGAACAAAGTATAATGGAGTATTACACCGAACATTGTTCAAATAATTTTGCATCAGCATGTGTCTTGTTTAAAAAGAAATAAGACCAGCACCTCGTGCTCCTCAGAATTTAAAGAAAGAATATGTATTTGTATGCAGAGTGCTGGCTTCGTAATCAACGTCGCCTTTTATTTAAACCGTGCTCGTTCACTTCTGAAACACCTTGGGCTCTCAAAATCTCATGCTCTAAAATACAATCAAGGCTCGTGCTTTTCAGGGGGGAAAAGAGAAGAATAACCAGACCCAGTTCCTTTGTTCCTAACCAGCCCTGGTTGCTAATCAATTTTTCTTGGCCTCCAAATGTGTAATTATGGTGTCGCTTTCAGACTGCAATAGAATACCAGGTTTACAGAGCACAGGGAGAGATAAACAAGTACTCACTGCAATTTGAAAGGTTTTGACCTTTAAAAGCTGTTAATCTACACGTGAATTACAATTAATCAATTAAAAGAGATTCAGTCTAGTACCAACATAATTAGATACAATTTTACTGCTGAGCAAGCCGTGATAACCCCACACAAATACAGACAGAGTCCACTGCTTCCTCACATTTCAAATATCCCAGCTCGGCAGTTTTAGCAAAACTATGTAGGTTTCCCAAGTGGGATTTTTATGGTTTTGGAAAGCAGAGGTGTTGAATGGTTAGACTGCATTCCAAGTTCAATAATATGGAGTAGTGTTTGGAAAACTTCTCACTTTAGACTACGTATTGTCTTCAAATGTTTCCCTGAGAAAAAAAAGGGAAGGAGGAAAATGTGATCCAAGGCACTGCAGGAGTGGAAAGAAGTGATTGCTGATGACTGTTTTCTGGCATCTTAGAGGCCAAATTCATGGATAAAACAGTAAACAAAACCATATAATGTGTGTTGTATTTAACCACCATAGCTAATAGCCCTCAACCTAAACCCAAAGGGAATATGCAGTGATTAGAGACACCTGCAGGTTAATAATTGGAGGCATCTAAGCACAGAGGCAATTAATGGAGGAAAACTCTCCTGAGGTTGGAAAGGCAGCACTGTTTAAATAAATAAATAAATGAATATGTATGAATACATAAAGGGGAATACTTTTAATTCCTCTGAATAGTCCATCTTTCTAGAGAGACTAATGACAAAGACATCACGAGGCATGTTTCAATGTCAGTAGTCTTGTCCCAGAAAAATGGCTGGAATAAAGATTTTGATCTCTTTTCAAAACTTTAGTGGCCTAAAAAGTTAAAAGTGTTCAATTCAGAGACACATTTTGGGATGGTTTGAAATTTAGTTTTGGTCCCCTGACCTTGAAGGTTCTCTGTGGAAACTTCCCATTAATTTCAGAGGCATTTTTATGCCTTGCTACATGGGATAAGAAAAAAGTAAAAATTCAGACATAGGAGAGACTATTCAAGAACAGTTTTCCAAGACTGAATCCACAGATCTATGAATGATGTGAGATGTATCGCTTAGTGAACTTTGGTTTTAATATATAATGTTAACATAGTTGGCATTTTAAGAAATTACACGTAAGCCAGAAGAGACAATATTTTCTCCTGGACATTTTCAATCCTTGAGGTGAAATTTCTCCCCCAAGTATATGTGATGCAACTAATATTTCACTACTCATTTTCTCTTCAAAGCCTACTGCTAAAGTAGATGTTTCAAGGGTAAGTAGCAAAGGCTAATGTATTCCTCGGCAAAATGGAAAAATGATAAAGTGAAAAAACACATTAAAGAACATTAAAGGATAACTCTGACCATGTGACCTGGTCATAAAAAAAAAAGGCATTTTCAGAGAAAGAAATCAAAAACATACAAGGGCATGAATTATTTATAGGCATAAGGGTCCCCGGGAAACATACAAAATTTTCCCTTAAATGATTCAGTTTAAGAACTGTTCCTGTTGCTTTTCCTTGACTTCTAATGAATAAATAACTTGCTTCAGTCTCCCTACATTTTCCTCAGCTGATTTTGGCCTGAAAACAGACATCCAAGTTATCTAATACTTCTCCAATATTCTGGTCAGAAAAAAGGCTTTGTAGAGTCCATAAACATTTGGGTCTGAGGAGGGTCTGAATTAATGAGAGAAAAATATTAAGATGAAAAATAAAAAGAAAAAGAAGGAAAAAGAAGGAAAAGGAAAGAAACAGAAAGAAAAGGAAAGAAAAAGAAAGCAGCCTCTACAACTAATTAAAACCAAAACAAATCAGAACAAACCAATGATTCCTCCTACCCACCCGGGGCACTTTTCCCACCCTCTCTTGTTAGTGGAAAGGGGTGAGGAAACCTTCTCTGAGGAAACCTTCTCATCTTTCCCTCTCCACATGCAGCCTTAGGGCAGCAAGCCTGCAACCTCAGGCACACCAGCTACCCTGCCCACACACTGGCCAGTACTTCAGCTCCAAAATAAATCAGAATATAGGCACAGAACAGATGTCTGTACAAAGAACACACTTTTCCAGAGCAGTAAAAAGCCCTGCCAAGTATGTTTCCCTGAACTGCCAGGCCATATAATATACAGCCATATAGACATGCCCCACCAACGTGCATTCTCCCAAATTCATGTATATTTTCTTGATTAAAATTAAAATTTATTGAATTAAAAACGTAATCTAAAATACTGAAAGAAGGGAGAAGACTTGCTTCCAGCTTTCAATTGAGTCCTGTTAGCTGACAGTAAACCTAGCCCAGCTTTGTTGCACTAAATTTCCAGAACATTTTACCTGGCACTTTCAAATATAACGACATGATCAAACTTAATCAGGATGTGGCAGAAAGGTCTTCCTGGGAAGAAGCACAAGTCATGTTTTTTTCAAAAACCTTGTTCATTTCTGCTCTATAATGTCAGATTAAGTGGGCCACGCTGAATTTAAAGGAGAAGATAAGCTATTATTACATTGTGTTCCAAAATCTTCAGAGGAATACCAGAGATAATTGCCTTTAATGTTAATTTAATAAGCAACATTCTTGTGTGCAGTGCATCTGCATTGTGTATTCAGGAGTGGAATTACTAATTCTGGTAGTAATTTTTGTGTTTACAGAAAGCCAAAACTTAAGCAGCATAATTTATGTATAAATGTCCCCTGGTGCAAGCATTTTCCATGTAAAAATAAGTTATAAACAAAGAGAAAAGAGACATATGAATTAACCCAGAGACATGCAAGATGTGTAACAGAAAAGGCCCTTAAGGCCTGTCTGTGTATTTTCCTAAATGCTCTCTTGACAAATTTGCCCCACAAATTTCTTCCAAGTCCTTATTTGTAAACAATATAGTTCTAATTTACAATGTTTAGCAGAGAGAGAGAAGAAACAGTTAAAAAAAAGAAAATAAAAAAGGATAAAATTTGCTTGCTCCCTAGTCTATAAACTTTTAGGATTTACACAGGCAAATAAATGTAATCCTCGCTGAAATGTAGATTCTACTGAGAAAGTAAAACACTACAGATATATTCCTACCTAATAAAATTGTATGAATAATATGACTCAGAAGGCAGGAATAATGATCTCCTGAACCCAAAAATCTGAATTGTGTTAGGGTCACGAGGTTGGGGCAGGCTAACCGAGGCCGGTGGCCTGCATAAGTGCTTTCACATGCCCTCTGCCTTGCCAAAGGGATTGAAAGATAGAAAATGATGTGGTGACATTTTTTGGGGGTGGGCTTTGCTCTCCTACCTCTCTCAGGGATGATGGATGAGTACAAGACCATAGCAGAGATTTTTCCACTCAGCTGAGCTCTGCCATTTGGCTTTGTTTAAAAGCACAAAAGAGCTGCATGGTACAAATCGTTCAATGCACTGGTAGAACTGGGAAGTTTTCCAGCAAATGCTTTTTCTGTGTTTATTTTCCTGAAAAATTTAGCATCCAAGTTCTTTATTTCCAACTCCTTTACAGTTCTAACCTCATGAGAAGTTGAGTTACAGGTGACAAGGGGAGACTAACTGGTTTGTCCAGGATGACACACACGGAGCAGGATTCGAATGAGGAATTAGTCCTTAGCCCAAGGTAGCACTGCATTGCCAGGATTTTCCTTAATTTGGGGATAAATGTAACAGAGAAACATTAAAAATGTAAGAGGCATCTGGATGCTTTCTCAAAGGAAACCTCTAAGGGGTTTCTCATCTAAGTAATATGATTTCAGGAATTGTTCATAATCCTCAATTCCTCTCCCAAGACCATGAAAACTGGTTTTCGTGTTACCAGTGGAATATTGTTCCACACAGTGTATAGTTTAGGAATTACATCAATGCTGGGCTAATTTATGTGTCCCAAAAGATTTAAAGACAAATGCTTTTTTAAGAATTCTCACTGTCATGGCCACCAGCATTAGCTGAATTATACATCCATCTCTCACTCTGCCCTAAGTATTTTTCAGTAATGCACTATTACAGAGGAAACACTAAACCAAGTCCCTCTTCCTCTCTACAAAAGATATACAGACACCTCCCTTAGTGTTTTAATGTGACTTTGCCCTACATCAAGTCCAGCTTCAACAAATAAACAAAATTAACAAATTCGGTAAGTGATCCCAACATTATTAAACATTCAACAATACAATTTCAATAACTGTAACCTATTTTTGCCAAGAATGGGCAATCTGTAAAGAGGTTATAAACCAGCCATCCTAAACTTGAAAGGATAGAATACCTACTCCTAATAACAAGATCTGGAGTTGGAGCTTTAAAATTAAAGTTTATTGAGCCCTAGAAACTGATGTTGGCAAGCAAAGTAACTTCAGAGTACAAATATCTTCTCGGATAACCTATATATTTCCCAATAAACCAGTATCATAGGTCTCTAGAGAGTGCATCCAAATTATAAAGTAAGCTTTATTACACATTTTCTCTTCCAACTTTGAAAACTACAGGAATATTTGGTGAAGTAAAAACACATAGCTCTTTATTGAAACTAAACAGCACCCTTTTGCTTCAAACCTAAATATTCTGTAACTTGGAGCAAGTCTTTAAGAAAAATAAAATATTTATAAGGTGTTTTTCATCATCCTGGGAGATGTGAATTTAAATCTCAGCAGAGGTTCAATATTTATGAAGTGCCCCATCACCCATGGAGATCAACAAGTGTTTGTAGCTCTTTATGTGGGCTGGAAGATTTGTCTAGGACTGCACTCCTGTAAACAGGTCTGGATCACAGAATATCCTGACTTGGAAGGGCCCCACCAGGATCATCAAAATGCAGCTCCTGGCCCTGCACAGGACACCCCCAAGAATCACACCAAGGGCCTGAGAGAGTTGTCCAAACGCTTCTGGAACTGCCAAGAAAGTATGGATTCTGAATATTGAGAGCAATGCCAGACTGGGGCCGTAAAAAGAATGCACGGATTTATGGCATGAGCTTAGTCTAGTGTATTATTTACAGGGAGTTCTCAGAGCAGAAAGGTTGGTTATTTATACACTCGTGAATCAACCTGGGCATTAATTTTTCGAGATACCTGTTCATCTGCATCTGCAACCTGCAGACAAAAAAATAAAGCTTATTTTGTTTTGTGGGATGCTGATAGGGATGCAATGGCCATGATAAAAATATAAAACTCTTGTTGTAATCTATGTTGAAGGAAAGATTGAAATTCAGTTATTAAACAATTAATTTTACAATGCATATGTGGTTGGGTTGTGGACTTATCTTTCCATTATGCTCATCCTCATTTCTAGACATTTCTGGCTTGTGACTATATTCAGTTAGCTCTTCTTAGATTTACAATTAAGATAATTTTGAAACAGATATTTTAAAAACTCATAGTGAAAATTTCAAAAGCCAACACATGTATCTTAAATGCAAAAAACCTGCATATTTTTATACGGAAATTTACCTTTCATGTACCAATTGTGCCTCCCCAAGGAGTTGAATGTCCAGCTTTGCAATGAGAATAAATCTCTTCTGTGTATCCATTTTTCTGTAATAAATATGAGCAGGCTGAGGTTCCTACAGTCATTATACCTTTATCTTACTAATTTCTTAAGATGAAACGTTTCAAAACTCTTTTCAATCTGTTTTCAAATTCCAAGCTATTGTCAAATTATATTCTTTATATAAGGAACATCTGTAAAATCAGCTTTATTTTAGTTTTGTGAAGACTACTTGTCAAATGAAAATATTGTTGAGATTAAAAAAAAAAAAAGTAATATATGTAAAGGTAACATTTTCTATGGGTATCAGCTCTGGGAGTAGCTTTGTGTTTTAGAGGAGTACTTAGCACTCCTGTCAAAATACACAGATATTTCTTAGACTTTTGCTAATCAGTTTTGTGAAAAACACGCATCTACTCTCACGTGTTGTGCTGGAAAATGACTGGCAGATATCTTATGTCACTACTCACAAACATTTTCACAGGAGGAGATTATCACCACTGGGATAACAAAAGCGATTCCAAGCAATATACCTGACTCAATGCAATTAAGCAAACCAAGTTAAGCACCAAATATGTATTGAAAAACTGTGTATGATCAATCTGTGTAGCTAATTAAAACAGCAATATAATCCTCATAGACTGAAAGGTTTTCAATAAAATCAAAAGTAAGTGTATTTTGTGAGGTTAGACTAAGATGAAATTCATCTTGGTAAACACATGAATCTTTTATCAAGATTTGTTCTATAAGCTATACATTGCAAAGCCTTAAAAAAAAAAAATCTCTGTCATGGGTTTATCCTGCATAGCATCCCCTCATTCAGGTTTTCAGTGCTGGAAATATTTGCAGTTAGCTGGAAGTTTAACTATACTATTTGTCTTCTAATCCTATCTCCTGTTACCATTCATTTCCCAGGACCATGTCCAGTCTGCTGGACCTGCATCCCTGCCCTGCTGTTTTCTAAGATTTCTTTGCCATTTTTGTCTGCATTAACCTAACATTCCGAAATTGTAACCTCTTCAATGTACTTAATGGAAACTTGTATGAAAGAAAAAGAGGTGACGGCTTGAAAAGAGAGGGAGAGGATAGGTAGCAAGCTTGAAGTTGACATAAAGAAACATAAAAAAAGCCCTATAGGCACGCACTGTTTCTCCAGAACACAACACTTGACCCAGGAGATCAAAATGAAGGAGTCAAAAAAAGTATCATAAAGGCTTAAATCTACTGATTTTGTCACTGGCTTGGCTAAATTAGATACAAAAAGCAGATGAAACCGAAAAGATAATACTTTCAGGTAATGAAATCCGTAATGATTTTAAGTGTGTAGTTTGATAAAATAATGTATCACGTCAGCTTGTGGAACACCCCACCTGTCACAGACCCAAACTCTAATTACAACATAAGCTTTTTGGATATGAGGTAATTTATTATTAGTGCAGGTCACAACATTTGAATGAGATGCTGGGATCTAAGCCTGGGAGGACCAGCAGACCTGCTCAGCCTTAGTGGTTTCTGGCTGAGTCCCACAGTGATGCTGAGAGTAGTTGCCTAAATTGCTGCACAGCTGCAGGGCTGGATAGTTAAGTTACTTCACAATTTGTTTATACTTTGTGGTATAAAACATATTTGCCACAATCCTTTGGTCCAAAATGTTTTCCAGGTCCCTAGACTTAGCCCTTAGACTCCCAGAGATAGTCTAATTGAAAAACTATGAACAAAAGCTCACAGAAACTATCAAAGACCCTGCTGACCTTACTGATCTTTACACTGGACTGTGAGAATACATCTGCTTTCATTTAACATAAGACTGAAGTGTGATAAAGAGAAAGATAGAAAGATATTACCTTTCACATTCATTTTCTTGAAATCCAATATTACCTTTTTTTTTTTTTTAACCTTTGAAGATTTTTGGTATGTGGTTACTTTAGTAAAGGCAGGCTGCCATAACACATATCCAGCTGATGAAACTGCTGGAAAACAGAGATCAAGAAAGGTATCCTGGATACTATCAGAAAAAGAAATGAATATTACTTTTATTTCAGCGTTCATATTTTGGGGGGGGTAGGGGAGAGAAGAAAATTACTTAGTCTATTATGCCAAGAAAAATCTCCAGTAGCATTTTAGGTAAAACCAGGCAGTCTGCAAAGAACTAATGCTGAAACTCCACTCATTACCTCCCAGAATTTTAATACCTTGAAGAAAGTTACTATGAGCATGTAAGGAAAAAAACCTGGCCCGAACCTCAGCTGAGGGTATCCATGAACTATTTAAACCTGAAGACTGGGCTGAGCGCTTGAACATCTGCTCACATACCTTATGGGGGCATTTTATCATGTACAAACGTCCAGCAGATACATAACACAGTGTTCAGATATGTAAATGGATATGTACTGACTCAAGAGGAATAGAGCTACATGAAACTAGAAAAACACAGGGGCAGATTTTATCTGCATTCCATGCCTGGATTAGAGGCTACCTTGTGTCTACCCATTGCATGGTACCATAGCAGCTGAGATGAAGTGGGAGATAGTGAAGCACTGATTATTTTTTTTTTCTTTTTAAATGAATAATTTTATTCAAATGCATTTTTTTGATTGTTCAGTGGCAGTTTTTAGTTCCTAGAGAATTCAGAGCGTTGGAGTGATGGATTAAAAGGAAGCAAAGAGAACACAGCTCACAGAGAAACAAGTTATTAATGAGAAGTTGCTCTAGCTACATAATTGAGGTTAGTTAAGTCATCCTCTCTTGTAAAACCAGTAGGAAGGGCTGAGTGATTAACTCATTTGCTAAATGACTTAACTAGATCAGACTCTCAAGAAATTTATGGGATGAAGAGTAGTTGTTCAGATGTGCAGGTGCTACTACTCAGTTTCTGGAAATTACCCTCTTCTGGCAGCTATTTAATTCAGTCTAATTACATAAGCAAAATTCTGTTACTTTTGTTACATGACTCATTTTCCAAAGTATGCTGCTGTAAGGGTTACACTGCATGTGTGCCCCACATACCTGTTGGTAGAAATAGGTTAAACCTAGAAAGGAAATGTGTCCTACAGCTCAAAATAACTGTCTCAAAGATGCACTTTTGCAAAGGCTCAAAGCAAATGAATACATTTAATTTGAAACACTGTTGATATTTACAGCACAGTGTTTAATACCTCCTTGACCTCGACAAAAAAATCTATTGGATATTTATTTTCCTAAAAGTTTATTGGTCGGTTTTTGATGTTATGCAGTTCAAACAGCTAAAAAGTACTGCATGATACAGTAAGTGTAGAAGGTCAACCAAATGTACTAAGACAAAAAGAGCAGTAGCCATAATTGTGCTCAAACTGGAGTTGTATTGGATCATCCAAGTCATCTTTCTGACAAAGTAGAGCTGTTTACTGCAGTTTAATTTGTCATAAGTTGTTCAGCTTTTTAAAGGACAATATTGTTGGCTGAACTTTTCAGTAGATAGTTAGAGTTTGAAATATTGTTCTAGTTTAAAAATCACCATATCTGCTTACCACTGAAAATTCACCTATAAAATCTAAACATTTCTTAGAAGGCTGGTGTAAGACAGAGGAAAGCCCATCTTGTACAGTCTGTTTTCTTACACTCTTCATTTAGGCAACTTAAGGTTCTCGTTGCAAAAAGTGATATTGGGTTAAAAATACTCTTTTCTTTCCGATTCAGATCCAAATACAACCGTTCCTTGAGTTGCCACAATTGTTAGAGCTTTCCTAAGGCTGGTTTCCAAAGATAATGAGCGGACACTACAGGAAAGAAAGTGATCACTATTTCCACTGCTAGTGCAAAACAATCTTACACAATAATATTCTAGATGGACTTCTATTGTATTGGGAACCACAGTCTTTTCAAATTAACAGCCTCAGGAGGAGAGCATGTCATGAATACATCTTCCTCTCCCTGAAATCTGTTTCTTCACTAGGAAAAATATGTGCATAAAACCAGGATGTAATTAAAATCAAACCTATATTTATATGAACCTTGTTAAACATCTACAGAGGGTAATAGTGAACTGTCTGTGCCAAATTTATAACCCCACCACTTTGGAAAGAAAATCATTGGCTATTAAATGGAAGAGAGTGTGGTGACTAATGGGGTTCCTACTAAATCTTCACTGCTTGTTCTGGATGGTTGAAATCAAAAGAACACTTTTCACCACTTGAAGTCTGGATGTGCTTTGAAAACCCTAGACTTCCCTCTCTTTGATCCAATGAAATGAAGTGAAACATGTAGCCTCTAGGCAGTTTTTAGGTACTGAAAGATCAAATAGATGCTATTACAGTGCAATTTGCTTGGTGAAGCCGAACAGAACGGATCTGCTCGGAAGTTACCGTGCATTCTGCAGACCACATAGAAGAGAGAAAAAAAAGGTAACAAAACTGAAATCAGAGTACATTTGTAGTCTTAATTCAAATGTTATTGAAAAAATACATTCTTTACTAGCAATGGTAAGGTTCAAGATCCATACACATGGCCAAGAAACTACCCTGGGATTAGATCTAGCCTTGCACTGTGCATAATACCACCTTGGGTTTGACTCAAAATGTCTGCTTGTTTGGGTTTTTTTTAAAGCAATAGATCTGTATACATTTTCAATCAGAACAGAACTCTATGTTCAATCTATCCTTTGTGTTGGTTAATAAACAAGTCCTGCCTTCTCTGCATGTATCCTTCTGAATTAAATATTGTAATGACCGTGATATCTCTATTCTGATTTCATTTTTGTCTCACTTCTAATTTTATAGAGTTTTGCTCCTCTGGATGGATAATAATTCAATAGGCTTTTAGGACACACAAACATTTCCTTGAATGAAGTGACAGAGTTCCAAATAGCTACACAAGAGAAAAACCCTAGGAATTTGTTTATACAAATATTTCCTCCTCATACTTTCTTTGCCATGCTGTGCTTATTTTGCTACAGAAAAATTTAGTTAATATAAGACTAGTAATTACCCAATTAAGAGTGGCATCCCAACTTTTCATATAGGCATTTGATATAGGAGAGAAGAGCTACATTTGGAATTCACTGGAATTTGGGACTCTGTACAAGTTTAAATTGGAAATTACAGTATATTTTTCCCTGCTCACCCGCAGGCCTTTTTTTTCTCTACATATAATAATTTGAATTGTTCTAAGAAATCACACTACTGTAGTTAGCACTGTCTTTCTTGGCCTATGCCTTTTGAAATGTTCTGCAGTGGGACAGTTTGTGTGTTTGTCACCAGTCAGTTCACTTCTCTAAGATTTGCAGTGACCACTTTGCTCCTGCTCTCTGCTCATTCCCTGCCTTTCCCTTAGCCCTGAGTAAAAACAACCAACCCATGAGCCTGGTGCAGGAAAATGTAACAATATCAGTATTATTTTCATGCTAAGAACTATATTTTAGAAAGGACAAAATGGCTTAAAATCAATTTTTACATTGTGATGTAAAAAGTATTAATTTGGTCCATTGCTCCTGAAAACCTAATGACTCATCAACTAATCAGTACAGTTCCCATTTCAGAAGGTTAGAGTCAATGCAATATGCTTTAATTCAATAGAAAATACTAATAATTTAGGAGATATTCCATGAGTCTAAGGTTTTAATTGGGTCTACCAGAGAGAAAAAGGAGATAAAGAATCAGGTCTGAGATTCTCATGGGCTACTTGGAAACAAAGAATTGATTGCTAATGCACCCTGACCCAAACCTCTCTCTGGGCAAACTGGAACTCCTTTTTTTCATGATTATTAAAAAATAAAATTCCATTCTGCTGATGGCAAAACCCAAATTTCACAACAACAACGAACTAACCAATAAGGACCAGTCTGATTTCACTAAGATAACACACACCTCCAATTGCTTTAAAAAGCTTTATGGAACTAAACCAAGACCCTGCTAAAATATCACCTTCCACCACAATCTATCAATGCAGATCAGAAAAATTCTTCTGCAGAGAATGACTTTGTCACCAGCAATCAGTGCTCAGTTGGAAGCAAATTACATTTATTTGTAAATCTCTCTTCAAACCTTGAAATCTGCCTCACTCAGATAAACTACTCCTAAAGATCTTGACTTTTCCTATGATTCTGGGCACGAGTATATAAGCAGGAGCACTGGCTTCCTGAGTGACCAAAAAAGATTCATCAAATCAGATGCTGTTGCCACCAAACCTGTGTTTCCAGTTCTGGGTAGGCTAAGCATTCCCCATGCTAAGCATAAGCAGAATTGCACATTTTGCATCCATTCCTAAACCTGTTTCTAGAAAACACATTGTTATTCTTCATGACTGACACTTAAAATCTAATGCATACAAGTGTGTGTTCATGGTTAAATTATGCAAAACTGCTATTAAGCATTAACACAACATCAGCTGGATTGATTTGCCTCTTTCTGGCACTGTTCTTGTTTCATGAGTGGAGTTTTAATTTTACAGATTGAATTTTCAGATCTTATTTTCAGCGATGCCTAACTGACCCAGTAGCTATAATTCTATTTTTAAAACTGACTTAGCCTTCCAAACAGCTAATGAATAACATTAGTTTCATTCACCAGATGCCAGGTTCTTCAAGATGATGAGGATCTGCCAGTGATACAGAAAGAAAACTTTTTAATTTTTTTTTTTTTTAAATTTCAAGCTTATTTAAAGCTAAGACAAGTGTCGTTATTCATATTGTGATAAATGCAATAAATGAGTCACAATCTCTAAATTACCTGTGACTGATAAATCCTGAGATTTGGCCTGTAAAAATTAATATTCAAGGTATAAGTCACATCACACCTCTTTAGCAAGGGCTAGCACATCCTGTGACACAGCTGGAAGACTTCCTTGAAAAATACAACTGTAATTTGGATTGCACCAACTTCAGAGCAAAAATACTTTCATGGTTTTGCAATAATAACTCACAACTCACTACACTGCCAACCACTCCTACAGTGGAAGGTACTGTTGCTATTAAAAGGCTAATTTGTGCCCTTGGTCGATGATGTAAATCCCATGGCCTGGGCTATACAATGTTTCCTCTGTGAGGGACTCAAACCACACTCAAACACAATTAATTGCTTACAAACTGTGCCTTTCACTCATGTGTGTCCAAGCATTGATTTTGATCTTATCTCTCCACAGATTAGTGGCAGGGCATATTTTTATGGTGATTTTGCATGACTGCTTGAAGGAAAACAGCACTAGAATATTTTTGTTGCCTACCTTTACAGGAACTTAGTTTTTCATCCTAATTAGCAGAAAGCATGGAAGCTTAGATTTCCAAAGACACCTACTGGAAAGTAGGTGTTCAAATATCATTGATTTCTGTGGGATTTATGTATGCAACTTTGCTAAGGTTCTCCCTTGACTCCTAGCCTAAATCTGATCAGGAAAGAAGTGGAAATGGCATTAATGTGCAAACTACTGAGAGAGGATAGGCTGAAAAATGATTAAGATTCTTGCTTCTTTCTAAGTAAGCATAGATTAAAAGATTGGTATTGGGGGAAAAATAGAAAATAAAATAAAAAAATCAAAAAATTAGACACTCTTTTCTTGTCATAAATGACTGAGCTCATAGAGAGAACACTCGCTGTAAAAAGCAAAAGCCAGATACTGGGTCAGGGGCACAACAGATTTTAAGGACAAAAGGGCCACTTCCCAAACACATCAATCAGAACAGGGGTTTATAAGGAGGTACTACAAGCCCTCACTTTTCTTCTAATGACAAAATAACAAACCAGCAGGGAATAAAAAAAAAATTACTGGAATGATAATTGAGACAAACTGAATAGAAATATTTGACTGCCTCCCTTCTTCCATGTTACAAACACTCAAATAATTGGCAAGTGTTGTGACTGAACAGTAGGAGCTTTTGGCTTTAAAAGGTCCTAGTTATTTGCCAAATTTAGAGAAAAATTCATGAGTAAAAGTTTGCAGCTCCCCTTTATCTTGTGGTCAGGCATTTTATTTTTAAACTGCTTCCTGTATGACTGTATTCTAAATTAGCAGTTTGATGTTGCCAATTACATTGACTTACTCAGCAGTACAATGCTGAGGTATCAATTAGGATACATTAGCAAATAAGAAGCATGTTGAAGTTTACTCTCCTGCTAGAATCAAATAAAAATGTCACAGTACTGCAATCAGACAGTTCAGATATGAATATTCATTGGCAACTGTTTGTGACAGATTTATGAATGCTTTCACCTGCTGGTGGAAAAACATTAAGTTGCAAAATAAAGCTATTAAAGTAAGTGAAAAGAAAAAATAAAGGATATACACAGATGGATGATGATCTTGGAATTATGCAATTTTGAGAGAAAAGAATGGTTTTAATTTTCATATTATGAAAACATTTGTTTTATATATGCAGATTGTCAAGGTCTTAGCATTTAATTCACTGTCATCACACACAGCGCTCACCAAAGAGTATTCCTGGTTTCTGTGGAATGATGCTCACAGCTATCCCATCCCCACCTTGTGGCAGAAACACATGCAGTGGTAATTCTTTGAAGCTTTTGACTGTTATGCTGAATGCTATTTTCCTAAACAGTTTAAAAATAAAAAAGAGGAAATCTTCATTATGGGAACAGCATTTTGTCGCCCAGGATAAAAGGTTTGATTGCAAATATTCCAGTAATAAAAATGCACAGCACTGCCAGAGTGCTTTCAGCCTGAGGATCTGAAATTGCTTTTAATAAATTAAGTCTCGAGATTTTTAAGAGGAAAGCATTAGCCCCACTTTAGAGATGGGGAAAGTGATGAACACAAAGGATAACTGATTAGTTCAATTTAGAAATGAAACATAACACACAGGTTAGAGACAAATAAACTAATTCAGTATTTTATTGATGGATTAAACAATTCCTGTGAGTTAAAGCACTTTAATGATTTATGCTGGAGAAGCATCATGATCTGAAGCTTGTTAAAAGGTTTGTAAAAAAAGTATGTGCTTGCTTTGCCATTTGTATTACAGGAGACTTTCTTGTGCATTATCTGCATTGCTCTCTCAAGTTTTGCAAGTTTGATTCCACAGCCCTCATTTAAATTTTTTATTGCAAACTCAAGTGAAATATTCCAAATTTTAGATTATTTTAATAGGCTTGTGGAGGCAGTTAAACAAGTAGTTCTATCCCTATCTATAAATAACATGCTCATCTGAGTGGATTTGTGTGATAGTGCCTGACAGAGCTTATAAAGATAAAATCAGAAGGACACAAAGTAGAAGAAGAGATAAGGGATCATAACAACATAACATTAATGAAGCAAAAAAGAGGAAGCTACTTAATGGGGAATAACCCAGTCCTGCTGCAGTGGAAAGGTTTATTTGTCCCTGAAAATATAAATAAGTGGAATAATAAAAAATGAATTAGTTTGAGCAAAAAGGAAATTCGAGTGGGTATCTTAACAAGGATTGTGTTTGAGACTGCCATAGAAACAAGGGCCAGTAGAGAAGCAGGGATGAAAAGAATGCAAAATTCACAAAAGGAAGGTTCAATCTTTCCTGAGAATAAATTTTCAGAGAAGCTTTTTGTCTTCCTTCAAATATTTATCTATATCTGTGGGTCAAAGATCAGTGTCTTTAAGATGCTTAATTTATTGAGACATTTTAGTAGCTTTCTGTTCTTCTGTTCTCTAGGAGGGAAAGAAAACTCCAAAGCTGTCAGAGACAGTGAGGCCAGACAAGTTAACCTGCCTGGCTAACAGAGAAAGGATGGTGAAGGACAGTTCTTCTTGCTCTGCATGATCTATTTAACCCACTGGAAGAGAAATATGACACTTGCTGGAAAGATGTACTCAGAAGGACTAAAAAGTGACCAAAATGTGCTGCCCAGCTTTTAAACTGTGGAAACAATGTGTGATCTTGAGTAGTGTCCATACAAGCCAAATGTGGTGCAGTCCTAAAGTACTCTTTGCATTTTTTGGCACCCTGAAATTTGAGCTGTATCCTACGGCTCTACCTTTCCCTTAATCCCTTTTTGAGGCCATTTATGCATTCAGAGTCAACAACATCCTCCAGCAATAATTTCTATATTTTAAGTAACAGAAGTAAGAAGAGCACTTCTGTTTTAAGTATGCTGCTTGGTTATTTAACCAGGTGTTTGCAAGGTGTTATGAGTAAAACCAACTTCTTATTCTGTACCATTTCCCTGCTGACCTTTTTAGGGGCTTTCTAGGAGAGACCCTTACTCCCAGCTGGCTTCCTGCTGAAGTCAGAGGGGCTTAATATGGCCTAATGAGTCAAGGGACTTACAGTAGTTTACAAGATTTTAAAACTACAGAAAATTCAGACATCTCTCTAAAACTATCTTTATCATTCTGATGAAGCCAGAAATGCTGTCTGTAATTATATTTTTCAGCTACGGAATTAGAAAATTCTTAGAAGAACTTGGATACCTGAGCTTGGTGAAATACTGGTAAAGAACTTAAAGTCTGGACGACAATTCTTATTTCATTTGCCAGACCTTAATTTTATGTAAACATTTAAATAAATCTTACCGTGATATTATGAGAAATTCACTAATTTTGCTTTTGAAAGGAAAAGCAAGATGAAACCAAAGAAATCACAAAATTTGTCCCCTTGAGAGATTAACTGGGAGAGGAAACTTTGGGTTTTTTTTGCTTTTTAATTTTATTTCTGTAGGTGTATTAACAAATTACTGTGGTAGAATTCTAGCTTATCCACATTCTCCATCCTTGTTTCCTGCAGGCAATATAAACATTGGCTTTAAAAAGGAGAAAGAGAAAAAAACCCAATTGCTTCCTCTCTAATTAGGAATTAAGGTAGGGTAGGTATTACTTCATACCAAACATTTACAGGAATTACAGCATGGTAATCTAAAAAGAAAACCTATTCAGAGTGTGTAAGACACACTCTTAATGCATTCTAAACATTCTTATTAGAGCACCATCATTAAAACTTCCTCACAGGCTGCATGAACATCATGGGTTTTTTTTAAAAAAAAAGGTTTCTGAATTATTGTCTTGCCATATTCTATGCTTTTCAGCTACAGATTGCTCCCTTTCACTCACTTATGCTGTCATGAAACCTGTTTTCCATTTTATTGAATTCAGCCTGACTGTATACTCCACTCCACTATAATTGAAAACATTTAGTCCCAGATGTTGTAATTTTTTTTTCCCCCCCTCACAACAAAAGGCAATTGTGGTAAATGCATTCATGTTCCTATTTTGTTTCTCCAAATTAACCATGTTAATGTTTTCTTTCTCCTTTCATGTTAATTTGAAGAAGGACAGAGGGATACTACCTAATCCAGGTCATGATCTCAGCTTTTGTCTTTGGAGTTTTAATCAAGAAACCATTGTAGAGGGAAAATATTTTCTTGATTTCTTACAGGAGTTTTAAGCAGTGTGTGTGCAAAAGAGTGATAAACCTTTTAGATTGCTTAAGAACAACAAAGAAATATCTGTTCTCAGAAAGGAAGAAAAACCCCCAGAGTTTTCATTGGCTTTCATGACTGAAATTTAAAAGCAAGGGCCTGTACTGCATTCACATTGTAGTTTTGCATTAATCATTGAGCTGTTTTTGTTAAGATATTTTGACCCTGAATGAGCACTAGTTTTCTACAATTTTTAAATTATACTTTTAGGGAAACCTCAGACATTTCCACTATTTCATTCATGGAAAAAAGATTTCGGTAACCTGATCTGATTGTTGAATCTCAGGCATAACATTTCATATTTTCTTAGTAAGAACCTGACCCACGTTATTTTTACTGTAATGTTTTCATTCTTATGACTCCCATGTGAGAATGGTAAGCACTATTACATCTTAATTTTGTGAAAGGGAAACAGACCAAATTCTGATCCTATTATAATCACTGGCAATATTTTCATTGACTTTAGGTTCTTGTTCTAATTATCTTTCCCATTATTATTCAAGACTGTCAAAAAGCCAGAAATGAAACTCGGTTCTCACACTTCCCAGCATATCCCTGATGCTCTCTAATAAAAATAATTAAAGAAAAAACCCTGATATAATGATCTGTAGAATAATTTCTCACAGTATTACATTTATTAAGAGAGCAGAGTTTATTAAAATAGACAATAGCTCGTAGCATGAAACGTGTTCTGTGTAAGTCATGGTGTAAAACCTTGTACGTTTAGACCTTTTTGTTTAATAGAGCTAAGTGAACTTCAAAAACATCTCTTTATCATGACTTTTTTTCCCTTAGCTCTCCTGCTTTTCCCAAAATAGACCAAATGTTCACTTGAAAGCTTTAAAAAAGAAACAGGGTATCATTCCTGGCCCTTTTTTATTTGACAGCCAAAACAACATCATGCAGAGACACGTGGACAGTATTAGTTCAGAGCAATATGGTGTGTAATTGCATCTATGCTGAATGTGCTCATTTTCTAAACAAGCTACATGATAACAGCTCTGACACATCTCATTAAAGGTCTATTTTCCATACCATTCACAGTCCAGATGATTTTCAGATGTATTATGCTATAGATGGGTATATATATGTTAAAAAAATATGCTGGAGACATGGCTGATTCAAGATATGATGGATCATTCACCTCTCCCAAAATAAGTTAGTTGTCTGGTAATGAATAGCATTACAGACAAACAAACATCATCACATTTATTTCTATTACTTAGAAAAGTTTTGATGTGACAGCTATAACAACTCAGGAATTTCAAAGTTCTCACTATTGTGTACAGCAGTTCCCAAAGGAATTGTTTTGATACTTCGATGAGCCCATGATCTATATCATTGCTTTTCACCAGGTTCCCTCTTTCTTTTCATCATGGCGTGGTAAAAATAATCCCCAGTAAAAGTGAGCCCTAAACCTATTCCCACATTGCGGCAGCTGAGGGGGGAATGGATGGGCATGCTGCTCTTTTTCATAAGCATATACCCAGTTTCCACCAAAAAAAAACCAAACAAAACCAACCTACAAACAACCAAAAAAAAAACCCAAAAAAAGAACGGATGAAAGGAAATCACCCAGCATTCATTACTTTGCACTAGAGAAGTGATTGCTAAAAAAGGAGAAGGCAATGGGTATGGATGAAAGCTGCTAAATATTTCAGCAAACAATTCAAATTGTGAATTGGCTTTTATAAAGAAAATTAATATTGACAAAAGCAGTTTAATGTGCTGTTGAAAATGAGCAAAGCTATGTTTATTGAATTAAGACTGAGGAAAACTGTAAACAAAACAGAACACAGAGTCTGTTGCAGCTTAAAGCACAGATAACAGAAAAAATGTTGGGACTTGGGTTTAGCACTGAACCAAGGCCCACAGAACCCAACTGAGCTGCAGCTGAATAAAAGTCTCTAGCCACCATAAACCCCCATTATTTAGTAGCCATATAGCCTCTTTATTTAGATATACTCTGAAAAATTATCAAACTGCAATTTACTTTCCATTTTTCTCTATATTGGGTTTTTTAAAATTTATCATTTTTTTACTTCGTGCTGTTTCCAAAACTCAAAAATGACAACCAAGGGCTGAAATGGGAAATTAATTCTAAAGCACACATCCCACCATCATAAATATTCTAGATAAATTTGCCCTCATCCCTCTATTGACAGTAATAATTGTACCTCATGAGTTTTCAGTTTCTCTATCATGCATATACATACAGACAGAGAGAGAAAAGGAGAGATTAAATGTTTTTCTTCACCTGACTAAGGGGAATCCGTTCTAAAATGGGAGGTGAAGCTTGAGGCTGTTCAGAGAAAGTAGCAGAGGTGCTCTTTTGAGGACAGTAGAGAATCAAACGATGTAATTGTATTTTCACAGCCCCATTAGAGGTAGACCAGTAGCAATGGTTTCCTGATGCTACATTTTGGTTAATGCTCATGTGTATGGAATAGAAATTAAAACAAAGCTACTGTGTCAGCTCCTGCTTCAGATCAGGAAACTCATTTATGTAAGGGCAATCCCAGGCTCTCGGTGTCAGTAAAGCTTTGCATTTAAAGTGAGGCTTAATGAGGAATCCCCAGTGAATGGAGAGTAGTTGCCAAAAGGTACTTGATGGTACTTGAGAGAACTGATGCCTTCTAGCCAGGAAACAGAGGTTGTATGGATAGCAGCTTCCTCATGCTGTTCTACTATTATGTTGACTCTGATACGGATGAACAATTATAGAGAAAGCAAAGATCAATTATTATTATAGTCATTTTTAGTCCTGACCTTACAGTCTGAACTTTGGTTTCTACAGTGGCTACTTGGAAACTGAAACTTTCTGCTCAGGTGGACATGAAAGCCTCTTGAACTGAGGGTGCTTTCTTTGACTGTCCTTCTTTCAGGTTATGACCCAGCTCCAATTCACCTCAGCAGGACCCAAAAATAGTCCAGACTGCAGGGCTTTCTTATTCCAGTGGTAAAACTGCAGTCATAATTTCTGCCTGAACTGCCTGATTTAACAAAGAATATATAATTTAGTGGGAAATCATCTTCTCCTTCAAAAGACTTGATCTTAAAAATAGCTCTTGGCTCAAAGAATATTATACTTCAGCTCAACTGATTATTTGTATTAGAATAAGTTGGCCTAGTATATACATCCTTCTCTGGCATTTTGTTAACCTTTGCAAACATTGTTAATAGAGGGTTTAGCCTGAAAATGTCATTAATAACCATTAAAAAAAACTAATATTGGTAAAAGTTTGCTGGTCAAAAAATTATCCAGTATCTCTGAGATTTGTAAGCTGTCTCCTATCCTAAGACTATCCCAGCGATGATCCTTACAGACAGACAAATTATATTATTTCAATCAGAAATGGCAAGTTTCTCTGATTGTGGTATAAAAATGGGATAACAAAGCTCTTATTTTAGTGGGCTGAAACATCTCCCTTCTTTCTTCTCTGCTCTGGACACTTCTGTGCTTTCTTTTATCCAGACCACACCGAGCCACTGCACGCTCTGCTTGGGAGACAGGAGGAAATAACAGCTGGACTTTACCTCCTTAAGGAAAATATTGCTGCTGCTGGGCATTTTTTTTTTCTATCACATCAAATATTTACATTGGTTCAACATAGCTGGACATCTTGGAAGACTGATGTTGCCTGACTGTTTCGTATTTGTCACTCATATTGCTTTGATATATCTTGACTTTTGGCCTAATTTCATCCATGTAGTGTTATTCCTTTGTTGTCTGTGTGCATCTAAAGTAAGTCTGGAGCATCTTGAGGTCATTAAAGAGTGTAAATCACACAGACAAATTTGCATGATGTGTCACTGTGTATCTGGCATGCCCTCCTGGAAAAAGGCTTGCTGCAAAACTCTAACACTACCCACGCTTTCTAAAAGTTCGCTTTTAAAAGTCAAAGCACATCACATTCTTACAAGTTCCTATGGTTGTGTAGCTTTCAGACAGTTCCCAAAGTATTTTATTAGTAATAAAATCGATCTGTATATAACCAAATAGATATCAAGTCTATTTTAGGATTTTAAGCATAGGAAGTGATGTCACAGCATTGGATGAAAAATTAATAAGCTCGTATCTTAGCTAAGTTGAATAAATGCATTAAAGAACCACTTTTTCACATATTATTATTATATATGTGAGATTTAATTATGGTTAAAGGAAAATAGAAAAGCAGAACTATCATTGAATGATGAGAACAGACTGACTACATTCTTTCTATCCAGCTTTAGCAGTTGATTCCAATTTTCTTTGTTTCCATGACATAGATGAAAATTTGCCTTCATATTTTCTTGAAGCAAAAGCAAAATTATTATCTCCCCAGTTTTCATTTATTCACAAAAACAGCGCCTTACCATCCCATCTTTAAGGACTTCTCCTTTCTCTCCCTCTCCCTCTCATTCACAGTGGATTTTTTTCCCGCTAAACAAATCTACACTTTAAATTGAATTTATTTAGAAAAGCAGAAATTTTCTTGCAAGTTCAGAGCAACTTAAAAAGAATCGAGACAGGAAAAAGGAACAGTTACTTGTGCTGAATGATGACCTACTTCATTACAGAAAAGAAAAAAGATTACAGTGAAGGCAAGGCTGCATTAGGGGATATGTTGGTCATCAAGGAAAGTATTTGCAGATGGAGATAAAGCTGGGGAATATAAAACATAGAGTAGAAGGCTCCAGGGAAAATGTTCTAAATGAACATGTTCAGTGTCACTCTTATTTCTACAATAGTTAATCAGTGAACAATAAATACATAAGGAGTGAAGAGCATTATTCTCTTCCCAGGGGTAGTGGAAACATCTGAGTATGGTGCTATATATGCCTAGAAATTCCCAAAGTACCTACAGACAAGAGGAAACTGTCCTTTTGTGTCTTCTCCATGATCCAGCTGAATAAGTCTGACATTAATGTTTTATATTTTTCATTATAAGAATATAGCTAGTTTATATAGTAGGGCTGAATATTTAATTATATTAACGGGGAAGAAATAAACATTTGTTATTATATATGAATAATAATTATTTTCCCTTTTTCTTGTAAGATGCTTCACTCCCTCTAACTTCCACATCAGAGGTAAAAGGATTTTCATCACATAGCCCAATTCAACCTTTACACAAAATTAGTATAATTTGTTTTGAGAATATAGTCAATCCCAATATTTATCTGCTAAGCAAATGATGCCAGGACTTTCTGAAGTCAGAAATACCACACAGCAATGTTTCACTACTTATTAGGGAGCACACAGGAAAGATGCTAAAATGTTTATTCAGTCAAGAACCATGTATGAGGAGCAACCAAGGGGGTGTGAATGCTTGCAGAGATTATTATAATGAATATACTTCTACTGAAGCAGGACAGTCTTGCAAATAAAATGCATTGATGGCACTCAGAAGGCCATCAATGCTCTTGCATTTGATAAAATCTCCTTGTCTCATGGCCTCTATCGTGTGAAATGCTGCAGAAATCCTGTATTAGGGGAGGTCTAGCACAGCACTGCTTACATCTGCTTGGAGTATCAGTCAACAACAATGTAGTTTGAACACAGCTCTGTTTCATTTCCCTCCAACCTCTAAGTAATCAACTAACAAACATATTAACGTGTTCTTCTGAGGAGGATACTATCCCACTTTTATGTCAGCAGAGATATTGTGCCACTGCATAAAAAACCCTGTAAAATTGTTGTGGTGGCATAAATCTGAAATAAAAGCCTTTCTTTAATGTAGAACCATTATGTGTCTTACATTACATAAATATCTTGCCTCCAACTGTGAAGTAATAAAAGAAATTAAATTCTTATAGCAATAACAAAGAAAATAATGAAAGCAGAAGATTAGAGATTGGTCATTACACTAAAAAAATAGACATTCTGGAGAGCTGCTGGAAAGAGCCATGGGATTGATTTGACTAGCTAGTTCTAAGAGTTACAGACTGTGCACAGTCTCTGTAATGTTGAAGAGGAATGTGGCCAGACATGGCAATGGCATATTTGGAAAGGTCAAGGGTCACACAAACAAGCAGTTCAGAGCAATAGAAACCTTGATGCACCATGGTTCTCTCAGCTGCTGCCACAGGATTAATTTGGAGGATTCAAGAGATTATCCTCACACAGGAGCAGAACTGATATGTGTAGTCCAAGAATAACATTATTATATAAATAAATACTTGCAGTGTAACCGAGCTCTCTGCCAAAGGGATCACGCTGCTGTAAGGGTGATGGATTTCAACTGCTGCTTTGTTACCCCAATGCACCAAACACACAGATTTCTATTTCTCAGGAAAAGCAATTTTCATTTTTCAAATGTTGTTCTGCCTGTTTCAGTTCTTTAGATATTTGACATGCATTGCCTATGCTCAAGGCAGCTCGTGTGATCACCACAGCCTACAGGTGGTTTTGCCTGACCAACCGGCTACAAATGCACATCACGTTTGCTGGAGTCTGATCCTGTCTCCAGCATGTACAGACCAACCCTTGAGCTGGTGGCATCATTTACACGAGCAAAAATTGCGAGGCTGTTTCTCTCCTACAGTTGGATCATAATTGCTGATACTAATGAGTGCAACAACACAAGGGAGTCAGAGGGGATAACAACCTAAGATACAGGGGAGAGGGGAAAGGATTACTTTCATTTGCTCAAAAAATTAGCTGGAGATATTTAAGCTGCAGAAGGTAGGAAGGAGCTAGTCACTCTGCTGGGCTTTTCTAATCACTACTGTTTTCTACTGAGCAGGGAAAGCATGTGCATAAAGTCCACTTGGAAACCTAAGGCTGCCATTTTCTAATGAATAGTTCCTTTCAGAGGCATATCCTTGCACATATAAATATAAAGGGTTCTATAGCAGGAAAGGTATTTCTATACCTATAGTACCTCTTGAGGGGACCAGCAGATGGTGCTCAGCACACCATGGAGCTGTACCTGACTATTTAGACCCAGTGAGACCTACCCTACCCTGCAAATCATGGAATGGTTTGGGTTGGAAGAGACCTTCCAGATCATCTACTTCCAAGCCCCTGCTGCGGGCAGGGAGATCTTCCACTAGACCAGGTTGCTCAGAGCCCCATCCAGGCCTGAACACTTGAACACTTCCAGGGATGGCGCATCCACAGCTTTCTCTGGGCAACTTGTGCCAGTGCCTCGCCACCCTCACAGGGAAGAATTTCTTAATATCTAGTCTAAATCTCTCCTCTTTCAGTGTAAATCCCTTGTCCTGTCACTACATGCCCTTGTAAGACATCCCTCTCCATCCTTGTTGTAGCACCCTGAGGTCACCCCACAACCACCAACTCTGGCTGCTCCCAATGTCCACACAGCGCCCAAAATTTACAGATGAGTGAAGTGCTGCTTTTGGAAAGAATGGTTGAGAGACCTCCTGGGATGGTCTGCTGGGGACATTACAAGTGATTCTTCTGGATAGCTGTTTCCAAAAGCTGTGGTAGCAAATGTTGCTATTGTTACCTATTCCTTGCGATGGGTAAAGTGAAAAATCATCCTTGGAAACATCAGCCATTTCCAGAAGGGTCCCAATAGGGTCAATCTAAATTGCATGAATAAATACCCACATGAATCTCTAAAACCACACTTTTCCCTGGGTGGTAAAGAGCAATATTTAGCATTGCAAAAGGTAAAGGCTGTGACAATAAATGTCTGAATAAATGCCATTTTCAACCCTAACTATCGCATGGAATTATCACTCTGAAGCTTTCAAAACAAAACCAGCAGCTGTAGGCCCAGATTTGCATTTAGCCTTTACACCCCACGGTGGATGTGCCAAAATAACAAAGTAGAATTGTTTAGGGAGCACAAATAATCCCCCAAGAACCAGAGGTTCTTGTTTTGTGCCTTCCTCCCGCCGGCTCTGCCCTGGTTGTGTGATGGTTTGCACCACCCAAGTGTGATGAGGCTGGTAGGGACAGTCACTGCTGTTGCAGTGCAGAGGGAACGTGCAGCAATTAGCAGCTCCTGCTTTGGCTGCACTTTGATGATGTGGCTCTTTTGATCTTCTTACCCATGCTTTCCTATCAGATGTTAGAGTTGTATACTTTTGAGCTGTGCAGGATACCACTGGGCAAAAAATGCTCAATATGTTCTTTTTTCTCCTCTGTAATCTCTCCATGAGCCAGCCTTGACAAAATCCTTTGTATTTGGGGAAAATAAAGGCACAAGAAATATGGTAACTAGCTTGGAGTATTAATTTGAAATTTGTACTGTTACATTGTTAAGCCTCTTCACACCTAGTAAAAAGCACTAAATTCCAACAAAAGAAAAAAAAAAGGAATTAATAGACATGGACATTTCCTACAACTCATTGTTATCTCCTGTTTCTAAACAAGTTCATTTTTGAATGAAAAAGCCACCTATTAGCACTTCCAAATTTTTTCTCAGCTTTCACAGATCATCATATGATCAGCATCCCTAAGCATTATTTTTTTTTTTGCTTTTCAATGACTGGAGCTACTTCACAACAGTGACTCTAATGTTGAAAAGCAGGAAGTTAGAAATGGTACAAATTCATGCTATAGTGGTATCGTTGCCTTCACGTAGGTTTTCAACAGGGGAGACAAAAAATATTGCTGATACCATTTAAGAAACATGGATGATTTCAATCTCAAGGGGCAAAGAACTGAATTTAAAATTAAGCAGGGCCCAGACTTGTCAGTCATACCTCATATGGTAGTTACATTTAAAAATTGTATTTCTGCGCATACAAAGGCAACATCTATTTCTGAGCTCGAGGCATTATAAAAATAGATAACATTTGGATGAAAGGAGGAGCTTTGCCTGGAAACAGAAAAGGTACTCTTTGGCACTGAAAGTTAAGCCTGAGAGTGGATGAAGCAAAATAGTTATTTCCTATTTTAGATAGAAAATGCTGTCTCTAAGCCTTTCTCAATTTTATTTGATTGTGACTCAAACATATAATTAGACATCTATGCCATGAATAGAACTTTCAAACAATAACTTCAACTTTTATTTACATTTTTGTATTATGCTTCTAGTTTTATACTAAGACATGAGGAGCCATCTCTCTCAGTCTCAAATTCCATCATTTTCATTTCATGTGAGTAATCAGTCTCTCAGTCTAGAGAAGAAATATGGTATCTTATTAAGTGGACAAAGTTTGATGGCATATAAGCAAAAGATCATTGGAATTATTACATGTAAAAAAAGTAATGTAACAAGTTATTGCAGTTTAAATGGTGTTCCCATTTTTCTCTCTAGGATGAAATTCAGATGACTTACATTTATGTACCACAAAGGAAATGAAAAAGGAAATTTTAGGCTCAAAATAGAATTGATTGCTATGACAGCACTATCTGGTTTGTTCATGTGGTATGATATTTTTAAGCAGCAGCTTTACACTCTGCCTTATTCAGCCAACACTATTTTAAGCGGAATCTTTCTGAAAAGTGTAGATTGAACTGCTGTTATTAGGTTTTAATCATATACTTGGGTGGGTTTTTTTCTGGCTTAGACAATATATTTCTTCAATGAAGAAGCGATCTAAAATCTTTCGTTAATATTTCCTTCCGTGTCATTTTGTGAGTGAAAACTTTCGTAAAATCCTGGGTTTTTTTTTTCCATTTATATGTATTTCATGTTAGAAGGCCATAGAAGACAAATGGCTTTAGAGAGATATGATAGTGTCTTTCTGAACAATAAATGCAAGATAATTCCTAAAGTTCATAATGCAGTGAGCTGTTAATGTACAGGAAAAGAAAATTTATAAAAGTCAGATTAAACTAACTTTAGATTACCAATTGTATAACCACTGAGAAACCATTCACTCTGGGATGACAGGACTCCCTTTCTACTAAACTTTACCTCATCTCCCAAACATTTTATACAGATAACCATTTGTGAAAAGAAGGGATCCACGTGAAGATCCCTTTCCGTGTGTTTTCAGAATTTAAGTCCATAAACATGCAGAATATATTTTACAATGTGCTTCATCCAAGGCTGTGGTGTCATGATGCCCACTTTCCATATCACTACCGTGATATCCACTATTGCATGACATACACTTTAAGGCTTATCTATTCTGATTGCCTCAAGCACACATCTGACTATAAAAGAACATAAAAATATGCCAAAGGAATGATTTATAGGTTTTAAAAGTCTTCAAAGCTTTCCAAGCTATCATATTTTCTCCACAGCCTATGTGGCCTGGCTTTCCAGGCTAAAGCCAAGTAATACAGAATGAATATATAAAAGATCTGTGTATTCTGGGGAACATCCTACATCTCTATGCATGAAACAGAAGTCTATCTCAAAAGATAAAGTTTTTTGCTTGATTTATGCAGAAGTAATCCAATTGCTACTTACAGGTTCCACTTATCTCTAAGAAACTGGTTAAATGAATGCAGAGTTTTTGATTAGACATATTTATTAAAGGCTTCACATACTAGAATGAATGGGATTTAGGACATCTGTATCCTTTCCTGAAATTCTGGATTAATTTTCAATCACTGCAAGCCTTTATAAAGGTTTTCATATGCATCAAGTGAAATACATAAAGTCAATGTTACTGCAGACTCTACATGTACATAATTAGGGGATTTCTTTAATTGTATTTTAACTGAAAAGCAACTATATCCAAAACTATTTTGCTCTTTGCATTAGCTTTTGAGGATCAGGGCACTAATGGTTCTGGGTTCCTTAGCAGTAGATCAAATTTGACAAGGTAAATTTTTCTCCTGAGTTCTTGAAAGGGCTGAAGCAATCCTCATAATATCAGAGAATTTGCCAAGTTCACCAGAAGTCATTTTCACCTGGTTTTACAGCTTGAATAAGACCTCATTGAGAATGCAATCTAGTTCGGAGGAAAAAAACCTGTTCTTTTGTTCGCAGGTAGTTTTCCTGTTTGACTCTGCTGGGAAATGATTTACTATATTTACCCAACCGAGAAGCTGAGGCACAGTCTTTGTGGCTGCTTCCTCTGACACAGGTTTTTCCAAGTTTCATAAGATGACTTCATCTATTTCAGTAAGAATGCACTTCCTTGTGTCATGTCAAGTGTATTATTCTAGCAAAGAGGTCTCAGGCAGCAGTAAAACTTTCTAAAATTCCCTCAGTTACTTCTCAGGAAATGTGCTTCTTTGTTCATCTCAACCTACACTTTTAATTTCTCTCCCCTTTTGCATCCCATTCCCTATTTACCACTGCTGGGTACCCTCTCAATAAATACAAGAGTGTAAATGGAGCAGGTTTGCCTAAATACCCACAATTATGATAAATTAAAGTCAGTTAAGAGGAAATTAAAGTATTTAACTCTGAAATTACCCGTGTGTATTAGTAAAATTGATAAAATCAACTGCAACAAGTACATAACAAAAGTGCACTTCTGGATAAAACTCTCTCAGTGGAGCTTGTGCTGGCACTCTGCATGCAGCTGGATAATTTTTTTTTTTTAGGAAACCAGGAATGAAAGCCAAGCAATGCTGATCTTAAAATAACCTTCTTTTGAGGGTGATGGTTAATTTCTCAAAGGTGAACATGAAAATATTTTCAGTTAATATTTATACACACACACACTACACATGAAGAAAATGAGGATAATTGCAGTAATCTCAGGGATGCACTGGGGATACTGAGTTAAAAACATTTCAGGAATCTCTAGAATACAAAACCACACAAAAAATAAATAATCTGAGAAAAGAAGGGCAAAGGTTTGCAATTCTTGCAGCGAGCAATTATAAAGATAATCGTGTATTAAACAAAAAAGATGTTTGATGATTTTTGTTATACAAGACAGCAAGAGAATGAAGAGTAGATGCCATTTTAAATGTTATTTTCCATATGATCACAAAAATGTAAATGGAAAAAAGGAAACACAGCAGCAGATATAAAGCTCACACTTCAGGAGTGGCAGACAGGATGTAGCAGTAGTTTAGACACTGTTCTAAAATACAAAATAATTAAGAAGCGTGCTTTGTCTTTGGCTATTCTCTTGGCTTGCCTATTTTCCCTTGCTACCTTACACAAAACGCTTAATACAACCTCGATTTCTCATTTTCCAAAGGAGGATACAAATTCCCACCGCTCCAGAAGAGATGTGTTGCACAAATAATTATAGGCTGAGCTGCCACCCTGAGCTAGGAAGAGATATTTAAACTTCTGAAAGCCTTGAAAGGATCAAAACCTGGATGCAAACAGGTCCAAGGCTCCTTGCAGCTTGTGCTGCCCATCAGGCTAAACCAGCAGCCAAAAACAATAAATGAATGGACGTGGTGGGACCAAGGTGCTCTTCATTTTGATGAACTTTGATTATGCAGTGATAAGAATTATATAGAAATACATTAAAAATCTTGTTTACAAACAAGTCACTGGCAATGCTGGATTCAGGCCTTGGACAGTTTTTCTAGACCCTTAACCTGCGTACCTCCCTCATTAGGTTTAAAGTCCATAAATCACGGTGAAAGGGAAAACAAAACAAAGAAAATCACCAATTGTAATTTAGCAAGGCCAACAAACTTGTGATTGCCTGTCCCATTATCTGGGAAAGGTCTGATGTTAGGACACTTGCTAGAAAGCAGGCTTTTTTTTTTCCAGGGAGGTTGCATTTGAAGTCTGTCAAAAATCAAAGAACACGCACGGTAGGTCTGGGGCATTTCTCTCATAAAGGATGCCTTTGACCTCTGCAGGAGCCAATATCTCCTGAGGAAGGGAAGTTCTGCAACTAAGTCAAACTAAGCTTAAGAGAAACACCGGGTAGCACAGCGATGGGAAAGGCATGAAATTTTTTTTTTTAATCGATCCACAAACACCTTTAGAGAGGAGATTCAAGCCCTTTCATTAGATGCATTTGCTTCCCAGGCTTCAAAGAGGCACCTGTCACAGCTGCCACCACTCCTGCGTGCACTTGCAGTGAGGCTGGAACCTGAACACAGACAAAAATAGTAATTATGAGGGGAGAAAGGGAAGGAAAAGGTTCCCTTGTGATTAAGTGAACAAAGCCTGAAAATTTAAGTTGTATAGCTGGAGAAAGGAGGAGGAAGGAGATTGACATTATGATAATATTCAGCTACAGAAAACCTGGCTCTTTGACATTCTTAGACAAAGGAACTCAGTTATTCTGTAAGAAAACATTTTAGTTTTAAAAGTAAAATTTATACGACACAGGTCGGATAGATACAAAGAAAATTGTGTGAAGACATAAGGGACAAGGGAACGTGACCACAGACTGGCAAGAAGAGACATAAAAAACCTCCCCCACATAACTTCCATAAATAATTCTGGCCATAGAAAACTAAAAAATAAACTGTGAGTAAAAGCTGTATTTTTAAGAGCAGATTTTATATTCTTTTGGGAAGAAATTACTCTCTTTTTGGCCTTTTTGATTAGACAAAAAATTTTACCTACTGATTAAATGCCAATATTATACACCAGTAAAAAAAAAATCAGTCATTTCATAAACAACAGACTACAAAATAGCTTTTAAATACTGGAAGACTGATAAAAACTGTAGAAAGCTTTGAAGACATAATTTTGAGACTAATGTCTTAAAATTTAAGTCTTTCTACATGTTCTTGAGCATAAATTACCATATGAAGATATACAGGGAGATTATGAATCCTTGTATATTTTTCTTTCTTTTTTTATTTTTTCTGTTATAGCATTAAAACCGATGTATATCAATGCTACTGTCATATAGTACTCAGAAGTTTTTCCTTTAAAGAAAGGGCTTTGGAGCTGTTTCCCCAAACCTCACCTCCAGATCTGAAAGATGTTTCAGGATACTAGAGATTGGATGAAGGACAACTACTTAGGGGATTATGGGTTAAAACTGGAGAGGTTATGGAGCACATTCAGATGAAATTATATTGTCTTAGAACAATCTGTTTGAGAAAATGTCCTGAAATAACTACACATACATATATTATTTGTAGTCAGAGAGAAATGCAAGTGAAAATGACATCAACTGAATGGCATAAAAGCTGCTCCAATCGGACAAAGATTAGCCAGATCAATATTTTATGATGATTTTGGATAAGGATGTCCCACTGCTTCCCCTTAAAGGCATTGGGATTAGGTAAGGAAAGACGAAAGCAGGAAAAACAAAAAAGAAAATATTCAGTTTTCAGAGCTCTGTGCTTTTATTCCTTCCCTTGTGCACTTGCATAAGATGCATTTACACAGTTCAGTGACAAAACTCTTGGGCTGATTCGGACCTCTGAATTTCTCAAGTGTGCTGGGCCATGATTGCTCCAAAGCATTAATAACAGAATAGACTCAGACTTCAGTTGTCTTTGCTCAGTTTCTTGGTTTAAATACAGATACATACACATCTTATGGCTGATGTCTATGTGTTTCTTAATTTTACCTAAACTTTTACAAGGATATTCTTCATAAAAGGTGCTACTGCAATAAATCACGCTATCCAAATGAAATATTCTAAACAGCCCTGATTAAAAAGAGGACTTATCTCGAGCTTACATGCTGTACAGCATGATGCTGTCATTCTCTCAGCTGGTATCATAATACTTTTCAAATCTGTGAGAAGGAAGCAGTAAAAAAGGTGTGTAAGGTACTTGCTGAGTTTAGGATTTGATAAGAAATATTTGTGGAAATAAGTTACAATCTTAGCAAACAGATCTTTGGATCAACACTCTTCCTAATACTAGGCCATATACTAAAAAAAAAAAAAAACAAAACCAAAAAACACCCACAAAAATTGAAGAGTATCTCCCACAGGAGACATGGGTTTGTGTTTTTCATACATCCCTTTTCATGTTGTGCAACCTATCAGCTCTAGGTCAAATTTCAAGAAACTGCCAGCAAAGAAAAATGAATCAGCAGCTGTGAAAAGCGGGGCAGAGAATCTGCCAGCCCAGAATCAAGGACTCTAGAAAGCTCTGCATAGAGGGGAAAATAAATAACTAAAGAAGGAGAGATTCCTCGTGGACTCTTGTGGACTTAAATTAAACAAAGCCTGTGTTTAAAATGATTCCAGAAGATGACCAATGTAAACACTTCCTGCCTGAATCCAAGCAGATCTAGGGTGGAACTTGTAAGTCCAAATGCTCAACATGTGGCTCATCAAGAAAAAGGGCTCCACTTCAGCATTAACCATCCTTTTCCAACTGCATACTGAATTTGCCTAAAACTCTAGGAATGAGATTATTTTGTACAAATGGTTCCTGCAGCTGGACATGAACTATCCTTGGAACAATTACATAAAATGTTATTTATGCCCAGTGACATAACTTGTGAAAGGAATTGCCTCCACTAGTAAAAGGCTGATGGGCAAATTAAGACATGAAATTAGGTGAACAGCAGCCCACAGGTATTTTTCGAGGATAAATTTTGCCAAACACAATCCCTTTCCCTTTTATGACCCAATATTGTGCTTTCCTGCAGGAAGAAGCAGTAAATGCCACATGCCTTGAGTTTAGTAAAGCAGTGTCTTACATGCCCATGTCGTAAACAAGCTCCAGAACTCGGACTAGAGGAAATCACTGTGAAACAGCTGCCCAGCACAACAAGTCTACAGAAAAAGGGAAGTAGATCAGCTTTCTGGTAAAGAGCTACTCAAGTGAGCAATTCTCAAGGCTTCCTTTAAATCAGGAGAATCATTATTGAGCTGGGCTTTGGCTTCCTTGAGTTCTGTGAATGACAGAAAGCAAAACTGGCTGTAAGTTTGCATGGGGCTGCAAGGGCTTAAAAAGTTCTTTGAAAATCAGGCTAAAAATCCAAGAGGCTGTTTATACTGCTTTTAGGATTTATAGCAGATAATATAAGAAGCAACATAGTTTAAGTGAAGTGTGGTGAACTTAAGGTAGGCAAAAAACATTTAAGGTAAAGAAACCTGTCTAATTCAAAGAACGGTCAAGTGGAGGAATAAATTTTCCAGAGAAGTTTTCAAAAATGGGTAAGACAAACAGTCGTGGCTGTTTTGGGATAAGGGAAGGACCAGCAACCTCCTTTCTCTTGAGGTCCTATTTTCTATGCATTCTAAAATAAAATTTCAAAATATTGTTATTTCAAAATAGCCTTTGCATTATAATGATAGAAATAGTCTAAAAACAAGAAATGCTACATCATGATATATTTGAGTTTGATTCAGATAAGAGGGAGAGAGGTATGCCACTGCCTTTTATACCATTGTCTCTGATCAGAAAACCGCATTTTTTGAGGATAATATGCAAGGGTACATGGTTACTAACACAAACATATGTCATCTGCTCATAAAAGTGATTCTTACTGAAGTTTCTTCCTCTATTATGCCAAGAATCATTTGATTTGCAGAATATATAAACAACAATAAACTTGGACTACATTCTCCTGCACATCCTGCATTTGATTGTCAAAGAATTTACTTCTCTGACAAGATGTTTATGGAATTCAGTGCAGAGAGAAATTGTATTTTGCTTGCAAATATTAAATGACATGTATAATCACACAGGAACAAAATGTTGAAAGCTTTGTAAAAAAATTGTTTCTGGGCTGAAAGTTCAGTATTTGACTCATATAATAATCAATGAATTCCTTGTTTTTTTTAATGTGTCTATCATTCAATCCACTTATCAGCACACACACTACAGTTGTTTTCATTATGTTACTCCTGGTAAGAAGTGGGTATTTGTTTTGTCTAGTATTGGTATGAATCAACAAAGACCTTAGAGCAATTTGTGGAATTCTTAAAAAGAAAAAAAAAAATCCCTTTCACCAAAACTTCGCAGGAACCAGTGAATATTCAACTCCATTTAAAGTGACAAAACTGCTAAATTTTTTTTTATATTTCTCCTCAGCCTGCAAATAGACCATAGAACTCTACAATGCAGAGTATTTGAGACAAGATGGACACATTTTTAAAACAGTGTTTGGATACCAAGTGTCCTATCTATAGTACTCATAGTATGAATACAAAGTTTAGTTATATTACACGCCCCAGGTCTTATATCAACTTCTTACAGCCACAGAAAAAGACCAAACACATCTCACACCTGTTTGCTGTGATAATCTCACATATTTCTCTGAATTGTCCATAACTGGCCTCTGCCAAACTCAGGATGGCAGAGGGAGGGGACAGCAGAGCTGACCTGGATCAGGGCTCCTGGTGCCAGTGGCCAGGGCTGTCCCTGCCCTTGGCTGGAGTTCCAGAGCAGAACCACCCGTCCAAGGGCAGGTAATGACTGGATGTGACAAATAAACCCACAACAGCTAAAGAGAAAGTTACTTAAGCCAAACCCCTCGGTCTTGGAAGTCTAAATTAACCACTGATATTTAATACTGCAAGTTTAAAAAAAAAAAAAAAAAAAAAAAAAAGAACAGGTTAATGGTTTAAATTTTTTTGGCTTGTTTTCTTAACCTCCCTCTGCTGCAATGAAAGGTATGCTATCTGTAAAAGAAAGGTAAACACGCCCAATTAGCTCACAGCAGGTTTATAAAACGTGATATCCTTCCAAAGGCTGACTGAAAACCCATAATAAAAGAGGAAAAAATGTCTTAGTAAACATTTAGTTTCTTATTCCCCCCCACACTGGGAAGAAGAACTGATTTCTGGTAGAAACACTTACTCCTGAACTCTGTTGCTATCTTCATCAATTTACTTGATATTTATGAAGAACCATCCTATTAGTGTGCAGGTTGGTGCCCTGTCCTTGCAGTGATTTCAACACCCCTTTCTTTGCCTTACAGGAAATTGAGAAAAAAATCTGAAGAGAGTAGAACACATTTCAGAAAAAAAAAAAAAAGGTAAAATAATGGATCTTGTTTCTTTTTCAGTACCATGAGTACTGTAACTCAAAAGAATTGTGACAGGATAAATCAATAATTCATCAACAGCTGAAAGTGGCACATATTGAAAAGGGCATGTGTACATAAAAGGGGAAATTTGTGTGCTCATAAAGAAAGTCTGAAAGGTAGATGGGTGGACTGCAGAAAAATTACTTTAGAGACAGCAAATGAAACAGCTCTTTGATATCTGCTCTGTCACAGAAACCTTATATTGTCATTATTTTGCTACTTTTATTTCACCAATAAAATATACAGCGTGTAGTTTACTATCAATATTCAGGTCCTTTACAAAAAAAACCTATATTGATAATTAAGGTTGATCTTGAGAGAATTAAAAATCTACAAAACAGAGTTTATAAAGCTTTGTGTTGTTAGAAACTAAGACTTCACAGTGAACAGAAGAGGAATTATTTTTGTATTCAGGGAGACATGACTCTAGACAAATTCACACTCCTAAAAATTCAACAAGATATTTCACAATCATCCATATGGTCGTTGTGCTAATGTCACTTCACAAGCTGGCTTATAGATCTCTTATGATTATTAAAATGTGTTACTAAGCTCCTGAAATTGTGAAGACAAAAAGATCAGTTGCTGAACTCAGTGCACTATGAAGGCACATAATTTTAATTCCTTAGCCTAACTTTCTGATTCTCAACTTTGTCATGTAACTTGAGCAAGCAAAAGTTGCTACCTTACAGTTAGGAAAAAAAAAAAAAAAGCTTGTGCCACATGGGAAGAGCTTTGTGTGGCCTCCTTCAAAAAGGAAAACAGCCTTTCAAGTGTTCACTGATCTCAGTGGTGACAGGAATAAGAGGGAATGAAACAAAACCAATAGAAAAAGTGTTAAAAATAGGAAAGTAACAGAGCACTTTCAGCTATGGAATGAAACGGAAGTTATGGCATGGCCATTCTAGTGACTGAAAACATCAGGAGGTAAACCACATACTACCCACAGTCCTAACAGGGACAGTGAATTTTTACACTGTGAAACAACAGCTCCACTTCTCCCATCCCAGGAACCTCATCTCACGGGTGAGATGCACAGTGGGTGTGCAAGCACAGCCCGAGGGGTTCATGTAGCAACCTGCAAGGTTCCAGGTGATGGGATACCTGTCTGAAAACCTTGGGTCTTGCAGCAGCAATTCTGCAAAATTTCAAAAAGAAATTCTATCTCTTGGGAAAAATAATTTCTGTGTTGTGTAGACCCTAAAAGGACCACAAGGTGCTATTAAATTCCCAGATAATTAGTGCACTGAGTTCTTTTAGATTGTAACAGAGGAAAGAAAACCAGAAGGCCATAGCTTAAGTTGTGTCATTTCCAAATGGAAAATGCTTTTAATAAGGAATAAGATTTCGAAATTTTTTAAGGCCATTTACTGATAACTTGCTCCAAAGCAAAACTCAGATGGCCAGCCTGCTGTGTATCATAGTAAAAGTGCCATTCACTCACATACTTTGGATTTCTCCAATCTGGGGCCCTGTTTTAAGCACCACCCTCTTGAACAATGTGTGCTACAAACTGATTAATATAGGATGCAAGTGTTCTGTAAAATGATTTCTTTGTACCATATCAGGACTCCTCACAATTATGATGCCAACTGGTCTGAGTAAACCAAAACGAGCACAGCACCACACAATGGAACTCAGCCTTCTAAGAGGATGTGTGCGAATGGCCAGCAATAGAGAGGACAGAAATGGATGGAAGAGTCAACAAAACACCAGAAAAAATCAGAAATAAGCATCCTGAAGAATATTTCCATCATTCACCCCCGGCAGCTTTGTCTTTTCAGTGGGGCAGTAGCTGCAAAACTAGGAGAAAGCACTGCCAGCTAGAGGAAAGTAACACTGCAGCTACAGGAGATATGCTGCCATCAGAGTTCCGTGTTTTCTGGGATATGCACCCATTCTCCCCATCAGCATCAACAGCTGTTGCCTCAGTGGTGTTTCACAGTACAAGTGCACTGTACTGACAGTCTAACTGCACCATGCCTGCAACCTGAGTGACGGCGGCCCAGGAGAGATGCAGTTAAAAATGCATTCACACACCCCATTTTATGGTTTTCAAAAGCCTTAGTTCTATTTGCTTCAAACAGAAATCAACAGCAAAACAAAACCGAGGCAATACAAGTACAACAGAAAGAATTTGAGAGGGAGGCAAGAAGATTTCAAAGGATTTTAGACACAAGTGTTGTACAGATGTTCAGTAAATGAAACCACAAAGTCTAATCAAACAAACATTTTCAGGCGGTTTATAGTCATGGGAAGAAAGTGGAAGGGGATGGGAATTCTAGCTTTGATCATGAAGCTAGTATCAAGGAAACAGCTATTTTCAATTTCACAGGGTATTTGGAAAGTGCTGTTTAGTGGATGTACCACCACCCTTCGATGCCTGCACCCTTTGTGCAAGGGCAGTCTGTGGCCTGCTCACAATGAGAACAGGCTTCACAACACTTTGGGTCTCAGAAAGTGAGTGCTTGGCTGACTTTGTTCCAATAGGACCCTAAAGCAGGTCTGAAGTCCAACATTTCCAGCATCGCTGTGGAAAACCAAAGTGCATGACCAGGAGGGTCTATAGATGGTTACCAAGAGGAGTGCCACCATACAGTTCAGAATTTTTCCTCTAAAAAGCCTTACAGAGAGAAAAAATAATTATACACACACATAGGCTCTTAAATTCCACTGAATCAACCTCTGTCAGTCTGTAAGGATTTGTTCAGAAGGTTGCTAACCAGTCTTAATTGATCAAAACCAGTGTGTGTGAGGAAAGTGAAATGCTAAGTAGAATATTCCTCTACTTTCTGGAATTCCATTCTTTCACATTACATGTATGAGCTGTAGGTATATATTTACATAACACTCTTATTAAAAATAATTAGTTTTCACTTGGCTTTCTATTCCTGAGTGGACTTGCAAGACCTTTTTTATATCACACCTAAGCAAAGTGAAATAACAACACAGTTGAAGTCCTTGAGCTAAACAACTAAACCATCTCTACAAACTGATGGTCACACATTTCCACAAAATTCTTGTATCTAAGTGATGCTGAGAGTTTGTAAATGCCTTTATTTTATTATTATTTTTTCAAAAGGCTGCTCAAATATTTCACCTAGGAATAGAAATAAATTGATGCTGAGCTGGAAGCCTCCAAAGAATTGAAGACACTTGTGCTCTACAGTAACAAGAAGCTCTTGTCCTTTCCTCACACAAATCCTAAGTAGGTCTGCAAGGACAATTGCATCTTTCATGATCCTGAAAATTGTAAAACCACAATTAATTGTGTATTATATGTAGCTAAGCAATCTATAAGTCATCTGTTCCCTCATAAGTAATCATGTAACAATGCCTTTTGCTATTTTCCAATAAATAACAGGCATTTTCAAACTGCCTTCTTAAAAGGTTGTCTGAATTGTTTTCTTTGTTGATGCTAACAAGTGCAAAAAAACGAGTTTCCTTTTGCTTAAGATTCAATGACACCATCTTTGTTTCCTCATTTGTGACACTCAGAAAGGTAATCTCGAATATGAACAAATTATATTCAATTTTTTTTTTTTTTTGCTAAAGAATATAGACTGGAAAGTTCTACAGCAAAATGACACTAGCTCATAAAGCAGAACACAAGCAACGGGAGATTGATTTAAATACTTATTTTGAAAGTTTTGAGATTTTTTTTTTTTTCATTTTAGAGAAAAGCCAAATTTAGTGCTGGCTCAGGAAATCTTCTATGCATATGAGTCATAACTATGCAGCTGATCAGTAAGAGAATCCCAAATGGAAAGGTGAACAAGAGTTCACACATTAGGTTTTTGCACACTAAGCACAAATAATTTCAGAAGAATATTATCTCTGGCTGAGGTTGTTTGCATCCCTTTTCTAACACTTCTCTTAATGCCACACGTGCAGCCTTGAGATTGGAATCAGCTCTGGGACTCTAAATTGCTACTTCAAATGCTGGAAAATACTGAAAAGAACCCTGTGATTGCTTATGCCTAAAGGGGTATTTTAGTTTTTCCTTGTCTAATCAACTTTTTCTGGCTTCTAAGTACACATAAGTTGCTTTTTTACTCTGACAGTTTGCAAGAATATTAACAAGAGGACAGGAATGTATGGCAGAAGTTCTTTGTAAGACTAGAAGAAATAAATTATCTTACATAGTTTGAGGAACACACGGTTGAAATGCAGCCCATATGCATGGTGATTATTTATAGGCATACAAATTATATTCAAAAAAGAGCCAGATGGCTTTAGCAACACATCTGCTGTCTTCAAGGCAGAACTTCTGAAGCAAACTTGGGACATTAACTCCTATTATAGAGCAGTCAAGAACCAGTAGGGCTACATTTGCTTTGTAGTCTGTAAGAGTTGTATCTTCCTACACAGAAGCTGAATTTAATCTGAAGTCAGCATCAAAGACAAGCTGCAATATTTTGCATTTTAACAGGGTTATCAGGCTGTTACTAACTAAATGCAAGGCTTGGGAAGGTAGGTCACCACCAAGGCAGAAGCCAACCTCACACATGCTAAGATAAGTGGTGATTACATAAATCTTTATGTCAGCTTGCAGTTCTGTGTATTTTGCACTAATTTTCAGCAAAGTCACAATCCCTGAAAATCATTCAAAGTCACAAACATTCACAGTGCACATTATTTTTCTTGTTTTACCTTAAGAGAAGGTTCTCTTTTAACAGATAATACCGAGAGGTGATTGAAAGACATCTTAAACAAAGAAATCAGAGCCATAAGATTCTGGTTTATAATGTCAAGGATGGGACAGGGGAGAAGTCAGGCATCTACTAAGTACATGCAAAATATGCATTTGAAAATGAGAAGACAAACTGGGAGAGAGCACTAGGAGCCTGCTTCTAATCCTCACCTGAACAGGCATAAGCTGTCACAAGTGCTTGAGTTTACACCTACTGCCTCCTGTAGCAGTGTGCTACTCTAAGTAGTACTATTGCTCATTTTTATTTATATTCAGCTTTTCAGAATCTTCTGCAGGAACAGTACTGCTCTCCTCCCCTGCTTATCCTACTGGTTATAAAAAGCAGCTTTAAAACAAACAAACAGAACATTAAAAAAAACCAAACCAAACCAACCAAAAAAACCCCCAACAAAATAAAAAACCCTGAATTTGCCTCTTCTGCTAGAATGGATTCACTCCTCAGAGTGCAGCTTTGCCCAAGGCACTTTTGGATCCTGTCTATTTTTCTGGCAGCATAGATAAAGCTGGAAGCTTGATCCACTGCACCACGTGGAAGTCCCAGTGCAGGCAGTTTCTAGCCTAGGTCTTGCTGGAAGGAGGAGGAACAAGCTCCCTGTGCTCTGGTGCTGTTGTTGTTCCCAGCTGGGAGCTGGAGAGCAGATGAGTGCAGTGGAAGCTGTGCCTACCCAGTCAGCATGTGCTGGGGGACATTGAACTGCATCAGCAGCTCTTTCCTGGGAGAGGTAACTACAGCAGGACCCTGCTTTCTTGGCCTCTTGACCAGCCCACACCTTTGCTCAGTAAGAACTCTCCTGCAAGACAGAAACGCACTGCAAATAAAATTCTGATGGTAATTAGAAGCATAAAAGTTAAAGCATATACAGATGTTTTCCCAAGTTTGAAAGTTTTCATAAAATCCGAAAATTCTAGATTTCAATGGGTTTAATTACCTCCAGTAGGTCAGATACTATTCCTGGTATTTATGAATGCAATATTGCCCAAATTTTCAAATGCTTCTGAAATGACTTTTAGGAAGGCTATTTTTATTACACCAAAATAAAACATTATCCTCTCTTTCCCTATGCATATAATTTAATTTTGTTAGGCTGTCTAATCTCATTGAGGCTCCCAATCATCCCAAATAAGAACTTGCTATGAGAGGGAGTGAATTTGACCTCTTTGAAATGCTAATTGAATTCCTTATCTGTAAAGCCAATATTTGTGTTGTATGGCTCAATGATGGAGGAAAAAAATAATCCATAAGCCTGATGAAATGATAAAATGCATTTGTTTAAGTCATTAAAATTAAACAGTGCTTATTCTAGGTTCTTAATTCACATGAGATCTGAAAAAAAAAAAAAAAAAAACCAAAAACAAAACAAATGCTAGAGATCACAGGTCCCTGCAAAAATTCCACAGCAATGCCCTTTCAGTCGAACAAAATCAACCCAAAACTTAGGTCTTCAGCTCTTATGTGCCTATTATTCTCAACAGTGATATCATCAGTGTGACTCAGACTATTCCAAGCGAGCCACCCTGGCAGAACTTTGTCCTTTAAACCTCAAACACTGTCCTTTTCACCATTAAAATGCTGTGTCACAAACACACGCACACAAAGCAAGTCGTCTTCCTGCTGCTGTTGGAAAGGAGAAAGGCATTTTGGTATCACTGATAACAGCAATTCTGAAAGTGAATACAAGTCCCAGGACTGCTGGGGTTTGCAAATATCAAGCCTCTTTCCCTGTGTTTTTTCCCAAGACGTTCCCTTTGTGGAGTCAGGGAACCACTGTGCTGTTACTGGCTGTCTGCTACAGCTTCAGCTGTGCATTGGTAATTGGGGAAAGGATTAGCTTTGGTTAAACATTTAACTGCTTTTCCTTTGTGGAAACACGCCAGAAAGAACGATTCTTCAGAGTAACACTAGTGCTAATCTCTAGACCTGCTTCCATCAACTGCGTGTGCCAGGCCTCCTCATCCCTCTGGGAAAGGGGTTTCCATGGGGCCGGTGCTTCTCTTTTTAACGTGCAAGGCTGGGCTTTGACGGTGTTGGCTTCTTCCAGCACCCGTAAAAGCAAAGATAGGAACACTGGGATTAGCTTGTTCGGAATCAGTGGAGGCACATGCCAGAATTGCAGCTTTAAAGCCGTTAGCAGGAGTTAGAAGTGCACAGTCTGCTTCTTAATATAACCACTGTCATAAATCACGTGTGCTCATCCATTCCTTCACTTCCTATATGGGGAACCCTTCACAGCCATATGGGGAAGAGGAAAAACTGGCTGCTGTAGGCAAACTCTTTCTGGTTGGGCCAAACCTCTGTTCTATGAATTTTGGGTATGCACAAACCAATTTCTGTGTGACTTGCCTATGGTTAAGTCCCAGTGACGAAGTTAAAATGTAAAAACAACATCCTTATTAATGAGACAACTACAAAAAAGGTTATTTCCTCAGAAAATTACTAAGTGTTACAGTTGGATGGTATAATACATATTTGGGGAAGGAATGAAGATGACTTGGATGCTTGCAAGGTTTCCTGTTCAAGAAATACCTAATAAATCATGTGAGGGATTATTTTCCTGTGAAAAATATTATATTAAATAGAAGTAAGTGGAAAATCTTGCTGTTAAAGCCATCTGTTTCCCTCCCTCATGCTCACAGAAACCGCACATGCATGTGCCTGCATGAAAAGAAGAGAATGGATTAGCTACAGATAAGTATTTGGAACTAGAGGATTGACTGAGTTGAAATTAATTTTAGATGCAGTGAGATGCTGTCAGCCAAGACCAGATCTTTGCAAGTCACGGAGTGAACAGCACCATGTGTGGAAGAACATAAGTGAATTTTCTTCTTGACCTCAGGCTGAGGTTAGTAAACTCCTGAACAACTACATAAATCCCTTAAAAGATTTTTAACTGTTGTAAACTCTAAATAGGCAGGCAAATCTTTTTATGAAGTGATTATCACTGTCAAAAAATGAAGGATATGGACCAGCAAAATACATACTTCAGGGGCTCTGTATTATTTGCAAAGGTAAAGAATAAAAGTGATTGCAGAAGGCTGTATTTAAGGACTGTTTTAAACTAAGAAGGTCTTAGATAATCACCTGTATCTATGCAAAGTATTCAAGTGCTGATGAGCAAAGAAACGTCTGTGGCAACAATAACGAAAAGATTAAATGATGGGATTTTTAAGGCATAAATGTAAATTTATCACATGGCAACAAATCACGCTGTATATGTGTGGGTTTCTTTGGACACAAATGTAGTAATTCCCTGGAGACATTTATTATAACAATAATTTAATTAATAGGGTGGAAGATTAGAAATGAGGGTTGGGACGGGGAAAATAAAGTTTTCTTGTTGCTCCTTTTTATGAGAACTGAACATTTTTAGCACAAAGCTGTTTTGAAGTAAGAAGCAACTCTGATATTTTACTACACAAATTATCTTGAAATCTTGTGCTGCAGATACTCAATCTGGGGATAGATAAATGAATAGATGTACATAAATAGTCACACTAAAATTAAAATCCATTAAAAATCAGTATATTTCCCCTTCAAATAGAAACTCTAACCAACAGTCCTTGCCATGGACAAAAGGAGCACTCTCTCATTTTAGAACAAGTGTTCACTGAGAGCTTCTGAGCTTCGGAAATTACTCCAGCTCAGGGGAAAGTTCTCAAGATGCACATACTACTCAAGTCTCCAGGTGAAATTTAGGTTTTCTAAATGTTCTTATTTGTGAAGTACTCAGTGAAGTAGCATGAATTCCTGCTAGGCAAAAACCACAGGTCTGTAACCCCACTTGACTACAGGTCAAGTCAAACAAGGTCAAGGGCAATATTTTGGATGTTGGTGTAATTTGAATAAGATGGGTTACAGATGGGAGAGAGTTGGTGGAGAAGCACAGAGAGAGAGATGCTGAAGCAGAAGCTCTTCGGTTCCCCCCAGAGACAACACTACATGCCCTAGGGAGTTTTCTTACCTCCTGCTGAACATCTACCAGTCTGCTCCTACCCTGTACTAATTAGAAAAATTATCCTTTTACACATGGACAAATACAATTTTCATCTATTATCTTTCTAGTGTTTAGTTTCTAGAATAGGCTTAATATTTCACACTGTCTTTTTATATATATTTTTGTTTCTATTGTTGTGAAATTTGTTGTGCATTTTAAAGTGTTGAGGATCATGTAATGTAGCATGTTTTGCTCGTGAAGACTTCATTAATGAAATAAGCACCAGGTTAAAGCAGATCACAGAACTGTTACTTCCTGAAATCTAATTTCTAGTTTTGTTTAACCTTTACAATGCTACTCAAGCATCACAATCATATAAAATCTAATTAAATCATTCCAGAAGGGATAATATTACATGCAAAGAGCTCAAGACTGAGAGCAAGAATAATAATACTGATCGTAATTTGCCACTCCCAAAGACAGATTAAAGATCAGTAGTAACTGTTCAGTGCTAAGAACTGAACTCATTTACAATACAGATCTCCACTGAATACAAGCTATCATGCATAATAAGTTTACTGTCCTTTCATAAATATGTAAAGCTGATATAATGTTGTGACAGTTTTATGCTTTCTTTCAGTTCTCTTTAATAGCAGGCATAAAAAAAACTCCAATGAAAAGCTATCAATTTTAATAAGTTTTGGAGATCGTCCAAAGTGAGAGGAAGAAAAAGTAATAGCAAGGTTCTTGGGGGAGAACTAAAGGCATTAAATAAACCAGGTAAAAAATTTGCCTCAAATAAATGAAAAAGGCAAAATTCAGCTTGAAATTAATACTGAAGCTAAACAAAACCCCTGAGTGTTGCAATGTGTTTTTATGCTGGAGGGCTGGTGGAATAAGGAACTTGACGCCTCTACAAACTCACAAACACACCCAATTATTTCTGGTACAAGTCCATGACCTGTGGATTTCAACTGGAGATAGTTACCCATCCGTTAACTCCCAAGCTGTAAGAGAGATGGACTTATTTTGCTCTGTCAGTTGTGGAGCCAAGTTTAAAACCTCAGATCTCACTGCCTGCCAGTTTGGAAAGCTAACCATTAATACCACACATTGTTATTACTTCCTTCTTTTTTTTAAGATGAATGCAGAATTAACCTCTATAAATGGCTTGATTATCTCCAACAACAAATCTGAGGCTAATAATTTAGAGTATTTTACCGAAACATTTCTATTAACAAGCAGACTGCAAGGCACATTTCTCATGTGCAGTTCTCCTCAAGAAGTTTTTCATTCAACAAAAGTCCCAGGAGAGAAAAGTTATGGAAAAAACAACAGTTTAAGAACTCTTCAGGGCATAGTCACAGCTTAATATAAGCCAGTCTCCAGGCACTTCAGGTTGCCTTCCCCTGAATATATTTTCAAGGCAGAGTTCTCTGGTTTTTTGCTGTGGTTGTTTAAATGTAAGCTGAACAATTCTAGTAAAATATAATAGAGTCCAGATGCATTACTACTGCTTTCTGAGAAAATGCACTGATATTATAAAGTGTCCTTCATCTTTTAAGGTTTTATGGTGTTCTGCCCTCATCCATCTCACTTTGTGAGAAGGAGGTTACTGGCTAAAAAAATAAAAAAATACTTAAAAAGCCCCTCTTTGGCAGTGTCTGCCCGGAAGGCTTTTGAACTTCCATAATTACACATACACACAAAAGTCACAGACAGAGAAGCAGCAGCGCTCTCAGTACATATTTGCATAACATCCTGCAAGTCATTGGGGTCCATCTTCCACTTCGCCAAAAAAGGGGGGGAGAGAGGGAATGAGTAGACAGAACTCGGGATTTGTCAATTAAAATTGCGAAGGCCAGAGCCCGAGTTCCTGCAGGCTGATGAAATCCCATATAACAGGCACAGCAAAGCTCTTACAAATCACGAGTGTTTCCTCCCTGCTTGTGTCATAACACAGGCAACAGCAGATTGATGAGATTTTACTAAAGGCTACTGCCCTCCCCTCACAAGTTCCTTGGATTTGCTTATTTGACTGAAGGACTAGTGAGTACCAGGATCCCGCTTTTCTTTTCAGCCTGAGGAAGATTTTGATTCAAAGATGAGATACTATTTCCAAATACCTTTATCATTAAACAATCAGTCCTTTGGGGGAATAGGTGGAACATGGAATTTCACCATCCTGAGAAGGAAAGGCAGTTGTCCGTCAGCAGCACAACTCCAGCTCCAACTTTGTGAAGGACAGTGTGTCCCTAGGTTTGTAAAGGTGGCAGGCACACCTAGAACTTGGGCTCAGATAATTGTGCTTCCAGGGAACAATGTGAGGGCAAAGGGAAGGGCTTGGGGCAGGCAGAAGGGAAAAAAAGATGGAGCAGTTTACACCAGAACACAGCAAAGCACCGGGGCTTATTTAGAACTCTCAGCTGGTTTTTAGTAGCTCCTAGCCCCTTAATGCCTCTCTATTGCTCTCAAATTATAAGAAATATACTGAATTGAGAATAGTTTAATGTATTTTAAGTAAATAGTCCATTTTTTTTTTGCACTCTAAAGTGGGGTAGATCTCATCTAGCCATTCTGGATGAGCTGAAGGAGGAACTGACAGCACAAAACACCACTAGAGGAGAACACAGATCTGTACCTTGATTCCAAAGAGGTAAAAAAAAAATGTGCCTGTACTTCCACTGAGGAAAGGAGACTTAATGTCTGCATTCCTTTTAAATCAAAGCTGACATTTTCAGGGCAGTGATTGTACAAAGAACCATCAAATGAAGGGGGGGAAGTAATCATAGTCCTTGCTCAAAAAAAAAAGGCAAAAGAAAAAAGGAATTACTTTTGTGGTCTCAGTCACTAAGAAAACTCATTAACTTGTATAATTTAATTGTATCCAGCTGAAGTGGTAAATATCATGATAGATTTTTTTCTTATGGGTCATTACTTGTGTGGTTAAGTGATTACAAAGAGAGATATGAAGCCTGTGGTGGTATTTAGCTTTTAAATATTGAATTTCCTTACACCTTTAATGCAAAGTGGAAAAAGCTGATGCAGATTGGTTTTTTGGTTTGCAATACAACACAGTTAAAGTGCCACTTGCAGATCTTTCCCAGACACAGTTCTGCAACATGATTATCAAATAAAATATGTTTTCTTGGAGGATTTATTACCCATTAAGCACCTTTTTTTTCTGTTTTGGTTTTGCTCGACAGATAGTAAAATTCTTCTGCAAGAGGAGTGGAAGGCTATTTTGAAAACACAGGACTCTGGATACAAAGAAGGACAAGATATTTGAATATCTCTTGCAGTCCATAGTCCCTGTTTTAACTGAAGACTTATCAAAATCAAACTAGAGTAATACTCTGTCAATATTCATTTTTTAAGGATACACATTCCTAAAACAGACAGGAGAGGGAAAGCATAGAAATTCAAACTAGTAAAAAGATCACTAACTATGATTTCCTTCCATCCCTTATTTATCAGGCAAACTGATAGATGTGAATGAGCATTCCTGAAAAATCACTCATTTCTTCGGGTGAGAATGTTGCCTTACTCTCATGCTATAGCAAAATATCCTCAATTGTTACTTCTACAGCAGCTGCTGGGGTTATTTATCATTTTAAACACCAGTTTTGGTGGAGATACTGGGAATATTTGCCCTCTGGGACACAATGCAGCTAAAAGCATTGACAAGGATGTTCCGTGTATGTTGCTCAGCTGTAACTGTGCGAGGGCAGTTCTGGTCATGCTGCAAAAAGGGCTCATGATCAAGTGTGCTATTGAAGAAAGGACTTTTTCCTATAGAGAAACGGTGACATTCTACAGAAAATGTAGTTTTCTAGTGTTAAAGCAGAACCCTGAAGTGGTAACACTTAAAATTAACAAACCCTGCTCATATACGATCTGCCTTTCTTTATTTTTTTGTTGCTGTGGTGTATTGATGAGTTTCTGAAGAGAACCAAAGTTCTGTGAGAAAAAGAAGGAAGCAATCAGCTAAACTGTAGCTTAGATCATTTCTTGAAGAGCTAACTTCAATATAGGGGTTTTTTTCCAAAATTTTGTTTTTACTTTCATTTGTACATGTTCAATTCCTAAAAAACACTGTCTAGGAGATGAATCCTAGAAGAATACCAATGTAAATAAACAGAACAAAACAAACCCAAACCAACAAAAAATTCCCAACCCATCAAAATAAACCCCGCAATCCCAACTTGTCTTCTAAAAGATAGAAGTAGAAAACTTTTTCATTAGGGACTAACACTAGCAAGAATTGTACTAAGGGGGAATGGTTTCAAACTGAGAGTAGATTTAGATTAGATATTAGGAAGAAATTCTTCACCCCAAGGGTGGTGAGATGCTGGCACAGGTTGCCCAGGGAAGCTGTGGATGTCCCTTCCCTGGAAGTGTTCAAGGCCAGGTTGGATGGGGCTCTGAGCAGCCCAGTCTAGTGGAAGATGTCCCTGCCCATGGCATTGGGGGTTTGGGACTAGATGATCTTTGAGGTCCCTTCCAACCCAAAGTGTTTTATGATTCCATACAATTTGCACAAACTCCTCAGCACAGCAAGATTTATTGCTCACGAGGAACCATAATTTCCACCTCCCTCTCTCCCTTTTTATATTTTCATTTGGCAGCAGCTACAACCAACTTGTGGAACAAAGATGCAACCTTATCTCTCATAAAAATCATACAGCAAAACCATCAAAGTCAGTTTGTGATGAGAATCCTCCACAATGACCTGTTTGAGGCAGCGCTTCCAACTGCTGGACAAAGACAATGCTAATTCAGTATTTCATTCTGACACAAGAGAGGCTGCTAGACTGCAGCACTAAAATGAGAGTCTCCTAGGAACAAGTCCCCCTTGACTCTCTATTTCCAGCCTCTTTTCCCAGTGTGATTTGGAAGAGTCTTATGGATACTCAACAATGCCAGTAAAGACTTCCTCTCACACTTGGTCCAGTGAAAGATTGTGCCTGTCAATCTAATTTCTTCTAAAATCATATAATTTAACTATTCTTTCTCTCTCTCTTCCTTAATTTGGTGTTTTATTTTCTTAGAATCTGATATTTCATTAAATTTTCTTCTGTTTCTCTGGCATCTCCTCCTTAACAGAAGTACTTTAGCAATGTATCATGTTTGTTTTGGCTTGATTTTTTTTTTTTTTTTTTTTTTTTTTTTTTTTTTTTTTTTTTACTGTTTGGTGTATATTTCCCATTCTTTCACTAGCTGATATTTCCATACCTAAATACACATCTTTCCTTGTTTCAGAATCTTAGAATGGTTTTCTTTCATTGTGGGCTTCTCTAAAACTTCCCATGAATCGCTAATTATGCCATACCCAGCTGAAACAAAAGAACTGAGTTAAAGCAAAACTTTGTTCTCTTGCTGCTGTATCACAACCCAACATCAAGAGGATATGAAGTGTTTTATGTTCCTCGATCTTGTCAACACTCTTGGGTTGAGATGGGAGGTTAAAGGGAGGTGACAAGGTTAAATGATTTGACTAACATCCCAAATAAGCCCCGGTGTGATTATGAGCCTGCCTCAGCTTTCTAATAACGTATGTAATGAGGGAGAATTGGAAGCTTCCCCCACCAGCAGCTCTTGCAGAAGTGATTTGTTTCTCTCTATACCCTGGCCACAAGAGGCATCCATATATTTCTTCTAAGAATATTGTCATGGCCCACTAAATTATCCCTGGGCAGTGCTATCAGCAGTGTTCCACTTTGGCCCTTTATTTCTTTCTGTGACATTACTCTGCACAAGGGTTACTAAAAGACAGATGAAGTAGGAGTAGATGGGTCTCTAGGGAGTGATATATAGTAGGTGCATAATAGAAAAAAGTGAGGATGGTGTTGTAACAGGAATTTTCATTTCTTTCTCCTCATTTCCAGAAGAAATTCTAGGCATTGGAAATTTATTGTGCCATGGCTATCAGGTTTATTTTTCCTTAGACTCCAAATTCTTTTCAGGGAACTTGACTCCTAATAGCCATATACTTTTTTCTCCTCCATTATATTTTCTCTTTCACAGTGGCAAATCAAAGTACTCAGTGGATTAGAGTCCTCTTGATAAATTCTCTTGTCACCATACCAGACAGTATTTTTATTGAAATCAAAGTCAGACGATGAAAAATATGTCAAAAATTGTACTAGAGCACAATATTGCAGTTTGACCAGCAACAAAAGCAGCTGTTCTAGCAGCTAAGATGTTGCAGAAATGTCTGGCAGCTTTTAATGTGGGTGTAAAAGTTGTCATGTGAAGTTACTTTCGATCTGATGGATTTAATGGTTCCTCAGAGCCATCATGGTCTATCACCTCTATGAGTATTAAGGGACTCCTAAATCCATGGATAGATAATTTTGCTGCCACACTTGCACTGTAAATCCACATCCTTAAAGCCTTCATTAAATTTGTACAGTCCATTTCTTAAGTGCAATTAACTGTGCATTCCTTAAGAAAAGCAGCTGATTTGTTTCCATCTCCCGTAGTCCCCATTATTTCCCATCGCCCTTGCAGAAATGAGAATACCTCTCCTGAAACTTGTTTAAAAGCTTATCCAGTTGTTACGAATTGGAAATTGTTTATAACCTTTGCACTCCACCTCTATCACTCCTGAGCATGGAACAAAGACAATCTCCACAATGGATCCTAGTTTGGCTTAGGCAAGGTTTGTGAAATTCTGATGTAGCTGTTGGACACATCAGTTTGTGGACAGACTTGTCTCACCGATCTGTTAAATCTTGCACTAGATTAATTTGTTTCAACTGTGACAATATTACCAATCCATTTTATCCACTATTACTACTGGACAGTCAAATTAAAATGTATCAAAACTAATAAGAAGCATGGAAATCTGTGCATTTTGATTCATCACCCTGTATCATCATCATCAAAGCTGAGGAGACCACACACAAATCATTCAAAACCAATTATTTCTAAAAGTTACTGAATAATCACTTGAAAAATACTAGAAAATTTCTACTGTGGCAATAAAAATTCTGAAGTAGAGCTACTGTGTCGGTTAATGCCCAGTGATGTATCTTTTAAAGTTGGTTAAACCTGCACACAGCATAAATTCGGGATTAAAACAGCACTAACAAGATGTTCATTGCTTTATAATATAAACCAGTGTTTTCAAGAAAACATTATTTGCACAAATACTTTTCATTACAGTGGTATAAGCTTGCATAACTTGCAACATCTAATGAAATGAACTTGGATGCTCTAAATTCTCACTGCTTGGGAAACACCCTGCACCTCCAGAATCAAGGACTCACACAGCATGTACAACTACCTCGTGTTGGTTTTGTGGAAGGAAGTTAATTTGACTGCATGAATAAAATAACTTACTTTCTTAATTAGACATTTTAATCAGAGATCCATTAGCTAATCAGAGCTAATCAGTGTTTCATCAAGACTGTAAATAGGCAACTTAAGATAAGATGGTCAGGACTCACGGGCTTGCATGCATAATAGGAAGCTGTGGATATTATATGAAGGTTTATCACTAAAGAAGGCCCTAAAAGATTTTAATAATTTTGATACAGAGACAAAAGTGGAGAACAAGAGAAGTTTTTCCTTCTTTTCACCAGCAGCTCATTACAATAATTTTTGAAAAGGGTATATGAGAGAAAAAATTAGGATTCTTCTCATAGTAATGCCTGGCCCCCTAAAAGTAAGCATTAGAATTCCTACTAATGCACTGTTGGGAGGTCAGTCACCAATAGCACATTGGCATTTATGTTTAATCTGGGATTTTTAAAGTTTCAGCTCTAACAATCTCTGCAAACACCAACAGAGCATTCACAGTACTCTTTTCCAAGCTGGGCACCTTTCACTCACTGCCTCCTCAGATTTCTTACATAGGTGGTTGCCAGTATCTTTAAGAAATTAGTAAAATCAAAAGATTTTAAATAAGAAAGATTAAAGATCTTTAAATAACAAATTTTACTAGTTTGCTTTAAGGGTTGCCAGATGAAATCTTTACAACTACTTAAGCACCAAACTATATCATGATGTTCAAAAAACCAACAACTGTACAGTTTTGAGCATCATCCTTAAGAGTACTACTGGAAATAAAAAAATTATACAATTACATGTAGTCATGTGGTGCTAACATAATTCCATGCAGAATTACTCCATGAAGTAGGTTTCCTATTTTTCACAAGGCATACTTTAATAACTGTGACCTTAAATGTGATATTAACTGTGTGGTTGTCTGGCAAACACAGTTTCCTCCTCTGATACCTTAGGCTATCCAGGAACAGGACAAAAGAGGCAGCATAACCATTAGATAATACCCCATATGTATGAAAAGATCTACTGTGACTGTTTCATATTCAACTATCTCTTAGAAACTTGACTAAAATCAGGATTTGTTAATTCCCCTCCCCTTTTTTTTTTTAATTGAAATTTAAAATATCAATTAAAATTGATGCCAGAACCAAATCAAGTAGGATAAAAATTTCCAGGAAAGTGGAAGTTCTTTTGACTGAAAAGAGGGAAAAGAGAGCCAGATTAATCTGCTCCCCGGGATGAGATAAACAGAGCTAACAGAAGATTTTACCAATTTTCCACTCTGCTGGGGATCAAAAGGAATGCTATAATGTAGAAGGGGGAATTTGAATTTTTTCCTCATCACCAATGTACAGCTGCATTAGAAAAAGTGCTGGCATTTAATACTGAAGTTAGTATTTGCAAACTAAAAGAAATCTAGTTACTTCAACAAGATGCCATATGGTCTGTGCATTTGTGCTCTGCCAAGTTGAAAGAGTATTTTCTTTACTTCAGTGGAGGCCAAAAAACTATAGTGAGTAGCTCAACATCTATATTGCTCAAATCCTTCACAGAAGTTCTGATTCACCAGATAAAATTTATGGAAGACAAAGGAAATGATAGAGAAGTTGAAAGGAAGTGGTCATAGCAGAAAGTCCTCATCAGTTAGACCTCTGACACTGAAGGAAAATGTTCCTGTCAGTGTGGCTCCAAGTTGTCCCTGAACACCATAGGAAGTGGTACAAAGGAGCAGGGCTTAGCCTCCTCAGAATTCCATCAGCTAATCTCATTCTTTTTTTTTTTTTCTTCTTATAATGTTATATCTAACATTATTACCTGAACTTTACTGAAAGGTAAAGCACTATAATACCACAGCATTTCAACACTACAGACATATTATGTACTCTTCTGGAAGACAGAGCGAATACCAAAAAAATTACTCAAACAGCAACAAGAAGACTGACAGGGGGAAGAAATGACAGGGAAAATTGAGGTCTAAATTTAAAGGTTCATTGAATTTTCCTCAGAAGAAAAAACTTGTATGTTGTGTGTTTTCCCTTGTGATATGAGCAGTTTTTCCAGTAGGAACTACTTAGGCCACTACTTCATTTAACCTAACAAACGCAGCCAAAAAAGAGCTTTACAAGGACAACATGAATCAGATTTAAACTAATGACCTAGATAAATCTCACTAATCACTGGAGCCACCTAGTTTCAGCAGTCTCATTGAGAAGAAGCATCTTGCCCTCTTGTCTGAGAATCTTCCTGGACAGCTGGAAAGCATCATGCTTTATCTGCAAGTTTCAAAAACTGCGCAGCATATTTGTATTTAAAGGACATCAGTGTTGCTGTTAATCAGACTTTGTGGCCTTGCTCTGTGAAGAAATCCCTGAAACTGCTCCTAGTCCCCTTTCCTGTCATATGAGAAATGTTTACTGTCTTAAACATAAGGTGGAAAATGATATCCTGCAATGAATGGGGAAAAGTACCTATTTCTATCCGTTCAGATGGACTTTGCTAACTCACCTGAGAGTGAAACAGAACTAATCTAGATTTGATAGGTTTTCAAAACCAAGACAAGTGAAACATAAGTGTTCAGGGAAGAGAAGACAAATTAACCACAAAATCTAATGCAAGGAAATAAAATTCCTCCTCCAGCTCTCCTTTCCAGTGGTGACAGATCAGTGATTTCACACATGCAATTCTCTTTTCTCTCCCAGCTCCAGCAGTACATCTTACCTTCAATCTTTCAGCTTTCTTAGCAAATGGGGAAATGCAGTACTAGCACGAGGAGAACCCTTTTGATCCTTAAAGTTGATCAAATATAGATCTGGCTAAGAGGCTCTTCAAGATGGATGACATAAATACCACACACCTCTTACCCACTGTTCTTCCATCTGCTGATGGCTGAGGGAATAGGCACGTCTCTAATGAGCGTGGATCAAGTCAATCTAATCCATGTACTTATCCTCTCTGTGCTTGGGTACTGCATTATAGCACATGAGAAGATGAAAGGAGACTTAGAAAGAGCTCGAGTTTGTTATACCTCATTACTTGGAAGCACCCAGCCTTTCTATCTCACCACCTGATGACAGCAGACACTACATTGCCTCCCCAGAAAGCACTAAATCAATAAAGGCTCACTGAAGCTGGCCCATTTTACCTTAGAGATCCTCTCTGATTCAGATACATGCTTCCTAGGTTGCAATCCCCAGAAATAAAATATCAGTAAATAACCCGAGATGTAGAACAAGATTTAGAAATTCCTTGGCAGCAGAGACTGCTGCGAGCTCCGCTGGTATTTATGGTTCCAAACCCACAAAGGCCTGGGCATATTCCAGCAGCCCTGCTTCAGAAGGACTCCCCCAGGCTCAGGGGGAGTGCCATTAGGCAATCAATTTCATGGCTGGAATCTCAATACATGTAATTTAAACAAAATAAAATTAAATTGATGGGTCACCAGGTCATTTGGAAAGAGTGCTTTTCTGACAATCAGTCCAGCCTGCTTTTTCTTTGCTACCACAATCTCCACCCTATAAAGCAAAGGAGTCGGAGTCATTATCTGTGTTTGTATTTTATTATGTATGGTCCCGAGCTAGCAGTGAATTCTCTTCAAGGGTTATCATTATAAAATATTACAGTGGTGTCTGGTCGTGCAGCTACAGTAAAGTGTCTTATCATGTTCATTCTTAGTCCCTGATTTCATGGTTTTCAAAACTAAAGATAAAAATAAGGTCCAGGTTAGAAGTTAGCAAACCAAACCAAAGACTAAAAGAAATATTTTATTTTAAGTGGAGCTGATAAAATATGATTTCCCCCTTTACATATCCAGCCCTTTTGTGTATGCATATATAGATATGGAGATGAGATGGACTTTTTTTCCTCCAGACCCTTTTTGTCATATTATCTTTGGAAGACTGCTTTGCTTTTTTAAAACAAACTGGAAGTGAGATTAGTTTAAAATATGTTAGCTAGTTTTAAAAGAAAATAAACTAAGGCAGACAGAAGGGTGTTTTAACAAAAGTATCCTCAAGATATTCTATCCAACATATCCATTATCTGAATTTTTGGCCCTCAGACTCCATTTAAAGCTTAGTGATCAAAGATTTTCATATTCAAGCCTTCAAAAATGCTGTTCAAATATGAAAATAGATTATTTCAAAGAAAACTTTGAGAATACACAACACTGCCAAGTTCTCTATGTTATTATGCAGCACTTAATATTCATGTCATTGTTTTCTAAATAATATGAGGCACCTTCTTGTGTTCCTCACCAGCTAAATCTCACACATTCCTTCATATTTTAGCAGTAATTTATTTGAAGTTTGCTTCCATCAACTTGCAAAGAAATCCTGCATCAGAGGACGTGTTTCAAAGAATCCATTTTAAGAACAATACGTTGAGATTAGGCCAAACATCTCTCATGCATAATGCAACTCTGATTAGAATTGTACATAAAAGAAGATAAATAATAGCTATGTGTTTGTAGCAGGTATTTTTATCCATCTAGTAAGTAAAGGTCAGGTAATAAACATGTGCCATTCGCTCTTTTTGGTGTGATACTAATAAATGTTTCTCCTGTTGCAGAGCAGTTGTTCCAAACAATGATAACAAAGTTTAATACTACTTCCAACAACAATAAATTCCTACCAACCCATGAACTAAGAAAATGAGAGTAAACTTTGCTACTTCTCTAACTGACAGCAAAAGGTCTGAACAGACTGAAGCCCCAGTTCAGCACATGTCCAAGTATAGTGAATGGCCTTTCAACCCCAGCTCCTTTGGACCCAAAAGCTGCCTGAGTGAGCTCAGTTCTCATCTTCCATGGGAAAAAAGATCAGTGAAACAGCAAATATTCTTGGCAATACAGCCTAACCACTAATGCAAGTTTGAGAAAGATAGGAACTAAGAAACATTCCAGATAAGCCAAGACCATTAACTAGAATGTCTTCTGCAGCTCAGTTTCATTTTTATGAATGGCCAAGACTGCAGTGCTATTGTCTTAACGCTGAGAAAATATTTGGTCTGAACTGAGAAACAATTCATGCCAAGTAATGATGATTGAGAAGTGAATACTTTTTCTGAATTACTGAATCCTAGATTGTTTATACCCTCATAAGACTATAAACAAAACTAACAGCTAGTATGAGGCTATTTGCAGAAGGCTGAGGGTTCAGGGCTCCAGCAGTGCTCTGTCCAAGCAGACTTGGACAATGTGCTACACATCAATATTCACTAAAAGCAGCAATGAAAGCAACACCAGCAGGAACTAAGAGAACAGGTTAAAATACACATTTTGCAATCTTTTGTAATCTAACTATTTTAATTATTCAATAAAAATTCAAAGTAGGAGGCTAATAAAATTTATCAGTAGGTGTTCGTATCAATGAGCAGAGCTGTGAAGCCTGCATGACAGTCTATCAATAAACCAAGAGACCTGAAATCTTTCATTAAGTTGAAAGAAGAAATGTATTTCAATCGAAAATACTTGTATACACTAGGCTGATTTCAAGGGTGAACACAGTTGGGGTTGAAAACATTACAAGTGATAACTAATTTTCAGCAGAAGCCTGTGGTGCAAAGAGAGACAAAAGTAGAAATTAATCAGTTTTCATGGCAGATAAAAGGTGTCTTCCCAATCTTCACTAGAGAAATGAACTAGATGACTTCAAAAAAACTGGTTTTATTGCCCCAACCTCATACCTCCCATACAAAGGAAATTCATTTTGCAATGCATTTTACTTTCACTTACTTGTGTATGATTACAGGTGTCACCCTGATAAAAGTTCTCGCAATATGATATAAATGATATGAATCTACAGATCAAGCTTGTAGATAAGTGAGTTTTAATTCACAGTGTATTCAGTGACCAAATGCATTTCAGTATAAATTCAAGATGCTCATGAAGTTACATGTAACCCTCCACGGAAGAGTGAATGTATCTTATTTTTCACTTGTTTCTGTCTCACTATTTTCTTATAGTACATAACTAGATATATCACTTTGTAAATGTGATTGCCACCTTACACAGAAAGTTCACTCAAGATTATGATTTCTTTTAATTAGGATTTTGAATGAGAAATAAGTTCAAGGGCACAATTCAAGTGTTTAGAGTCAGGGTAGAGGAAAACATAGTAAAAAAAGATGCATGTTCTTTTAGCCTTCAGACCTTTAACATCACAGTAATAACTCTCCACTGCTAAAATGCGATTTGAAGAGATGTTAAATGCTCGTGAGAAACTAAGAGAGACACTTTACTTTGTTCTCAGGACTCAAATGCAGTACTAAATAGTGCACTGAGACTTCTCATAATTTATTCCTAGAAATCAGAACAGGAAAGAAATTAACTGAAAACACCCAAGAAACAAAGCTGAAATTAGTACTATGAGAAAGAGCATAAACATTATTGTTCTCTTACTCTTCTCACTTTTTTTTTAAGGGCTGTTCTTGTGCCTGCAACCAAGAGTTAACATATATGCCATGAGAGAGCTATATCAAAATATTGCATTAGGATGACATTTCAGATTGCTGTACAGCTCTTCTAAAGTGATTAAAGCTAATTCTAAGAAATCAGAGTAATAGCTGCTATTAAAAACCGAACTCAACTCCTGGGCTTCCTGGAAAGTTTGACATGACAGATATCTGCAAGACATTAATAATACAGAATAGAAATTAAGAGCCCTCAGATCTGTTCCTGGCTGTGATATAAATTATTTGTATTCTCTCAGGAGCAGGATTAAATTTCTGACTATTTGGGGCAGACCCTACATGGAAGGATGCAGATCTCTGTGAGAGCCGGGTAGGATGGGCAAGGCAAAAGTCTGACCACGGCACCTTCTAAGGTAGACATACAATAATTCCTCACCTGCAAAAATGAGGAAAAGCACTTGCTTCCATGCAGCCCATGAAAGCTTCGAAAAACATATGCTCATGCATACATTCAGGCTGTTGAGTGTGTGTGCACTCCTGTGAATGCTGTGGAGAGGTTTTCCTTTAAAGAGCTTCAGTCTGGGAATGCAGCCAAGCCTGGCATAAATCTGCACAGCTCGGTGCTGAAAACCAGCTCGTGAGAGGAGTGGCTGCCTCCAGCCATCCTTGCAAGATCCACCTCTGCCACAGCCGAAAAATTGTTGATTTGCCTTCACAGATATCGCCAAGAGCACGGGAATAGAGCAGGGCAGTTTCCAAAACAACACATGGATGCATGCATTTTTGTCCTCTGCTGAAATGATTATTGCTTGCAAATTACATTCATCCTACTTTTTCTTATTTGGGGATATTTATATAAGAGGCAAAGGCCCAGCATGCTAATTTTAAGGCAGTCCTTTGCTAAGGAAATATAATAAAGGTTTATCAAAAGTGCTTAAAAAAACCCAACCAACCAAAAACCCCAACTTATAGCAATGCTGAAATTATATTATTTGCTTTCCTGTAAGTGTTGTCCCTAAAATTAACAGCATTTTAACAGATGCATTGGCATTGGATTAGCTCCTCAAAGCGTTTCCTTCCAAGCAGCATCTCCTCCCAAATTCAGATAACCTTATTACTTATTTTGAGTGTGTGATTTTCACAAACTTCTGAGCCAAGACATGGTTATACCAGAGAAGCAACTTTACAGATGGATGTTGTTAGAATAATGGCTGCAGCACAAGTTCTCTGTTTCATTATGAACATGACCTAATTTGGGGGAAATTCTTGTTTTACCTTCAGAGAACATAGAAACAGCAGCAATTCCTGCACCATGACTGTTCTCTGGTAGATGCAGCATCAAATGGTTACAACAGAGAACCAAACAAAGTTTGTTCTAATTTTCAGGCAGGTTATTTCTGCACTGCATGTGTACTAGGAAATGGAAATGAATTTTGAGTCATTAACACAAACTCCCAAACATTCTTACACCATCTATCTATCCTTTCCATATGCTACTATTTACAATAAGCATCCATTCAGGAAATCTTTGAAAATCTTCTACAAGCATGCCAGCAAAAAGGTGGATATCACCCATTCCCTGGACAAAGATTCAAATGTATACCAAAGGTATGCAAGTTTAACAAACCACTCCTCCTTATGGAGCAGTCCTTCCTAACCTCCCAGGCAGCACACCAGTGGAACATTTCAATCCCTAAATCCTGACTCATTCTTTCCCCATTATCAGTGGTGGATAGCATGGATACTACATATTCTGACAGTGCAAAGGTTTTGAATCTGGAATGCAAAGTTAGCAGAGATCCAAGGGCTGCAAGCTGAAAAATTAGATAAGCTGAGTTTCTAAAACAGTTAAAATCACAATAAACAATTTCCTAGAGGCATGACGGCAACTGAAATCCCCAGAGTCGTTATCTTCCTGTGGATATACTTGGACTACACAGGAAGTTATTGGCTGATGAAAAAAACTCCTCTGTGAAATTATATAGCCTCTGCATTGCAGGAAGTTGTCAGCATTATCAAATTGCTCCCTCTGACATGAATAATAAATCTGTGATTCCACAAAACAGTTCAGTAAAGTCACTTATATTTTTCTGAGTTTTATGAGGAACAGATTTTCTCTCACTTTGTGTTAGGGTGTAAAATACTCCATTTATAAGTTCTACTATAACAAAACCAAGAGTTTTCATTACTGTGTTGAAAGTTGTATTGTAAGCAAGGAAATCAGCCAACAGACAGATTGTTCAATCTACTTCCTCTGAAGGCAGGGAGCATCCCCCTCCCTGCCATCATTTTGGGATAAGGGCTCTGCATGGTGTGTTGGGGGCATGGCCACACACAACCCTGCCCTCAGTGGGGTCTCAGTCTTCCCCATGACAGAGGAATCCGTGGGAATCCAGCATTCCCCTCATTTAAAGCAGAATTCATCCAGAGTCCTGGGAGCTGTACTGAACAGGGTAGTTTTATTTTAGTCAATTATTCACATAAGAAACACTTCTATAAAGTTTGTCAAGAAACAGATTGCAAACATGAAAATTTAATCTACCAAATTTCTTGAAGAGCACACACAGAGAAAGAAAGAGAACTGATTATACTTTCTTTTTTGAAAATGTGAAGCTAATCACAGGAATTTGTAAAATATTTGTGGAAAGAACTATTCTGTTCTTGAGAGTTCCACCAACTGGGAGAAACAGAGAAGACCCTAGGCAGTGAGAATGATTTACTTTGCACATCTACTTGCAATTTCACCAAAAAAAAAAAAAAAAAAAAAAAAAAAAGGCAAAAAACAACCAAAACCCAAATCCAAAGCCTCCTCAGGGACTGATTTTTTTTTTACGTAGGCCCTCTGATAACAAAAGATTTATATCCCATTATACCATTAAGAAGATTTTATGTGATTAAAGGAAGATGATAAGCTTTTAAATTTCTCCTGAAAACAGAAGTCAGGTCTAAAAACCATACTGACAATGAACTAGACAAGTTCCCTGAGCCAAGAATCTTCACTCATAGGTAATAAAATAAATATCACAGGCAAGGCAGTAGAGAGGTGGTGGCCAAACACCAGTATCCCCTTTACTGCTGGGAAAGCTTAAAAAAGCATCTTTACCCATACTGTCTTCTGTGCACTTCAATTCAAACCCTACCCAAGCAGAAAATATTCGTGGGGTTTTATATTATGATTTCTACACCCTTTATTTACTTCCTGTAAAACTATTGCCAGTTCCTGACTTTCTTCCAAGCTCCAAATTATTTCAGAATGGGGCAATCTCATTCAGAGAGTGATGCTTCTTTTCAAGAGTTCCACATGTGTGCAAGTTCACATGAACTTAATGGATCCAGCTTCAAATTCATTTTTCAAAGTGGCACACAAAAGGAGCACGTATGGTTCATGTGCAAAATGACTGAAAGGTTTTAGGGCATTAACTTCCCAAAAAATCTGGTAAGAGAAGTAACATTTTCTGAAGATGGTTGCAAGATTCTCAGAGTTGCGTGACATGATATCCCCTTACCCCTACTATTAATCACGACTGGAAATCAACACCATTTTTATAGAGTTATATTGAAATGCAAGATGCTCCTGGACCATGTTAATCAATCATAAATTGTCTCTAAATTCTCTTTAGTTTTGGATTTTGCTCAGAAAACCAGCAAAGCAGCTTTCATATCTGCCTAGTGTTATCAGACTCTTAGAGTACTAATTACAATATCTGTATCATATATGTAAAAGAAGCAGAACTAAATCTGACATTATAAGGGGGAGGGGAGGCAGAGAGCATGATTTTGCCTATCCCACATCCTGTAAATAGAGAGGTCTCCCTGCACTGGGCTGTTCAGTTCTCTTGAGAGCAGATTAAAACTAATACTCAAGAAAAGCTCCCTGAGCTGGAATTCTAGGTATTCCTTACACTAAATAGAAAGGATTTTTTTGTACAGCAACATCATTTGGTTTTTAACTCCTAACAGGCACCAACTTAATCGTGGTGAATGGCTTTCATTTATGCTAAATTTATGGACTCATAGTGTTAGCTAAGCTGGATCTCCTTTCTAACCTCCGAAGGGTAATTTGGAGCATCATTAAGATGCCAAATGATGATACCAAATAATTGGCCTTTCTAAAAGAGATACACCCAAGTGGAGATAAACTGTCTAAAATTGCTCAACATCAGAAATCTTCTCTGGAAATTATTGAATGAATTTTGCTACCCTTTGAGGTAAATTGCCCTCTTATGCCTTAAAACTCCCTTTGAAAAGAAAAACAAATATTTTGAGCAGAAACACAGTTGGCCAAAACATTCTGGAATATTTTTTTTGGGGGGGGGGTGATGAGGGGAGAAGGGAAGAGGGGTGTATGTGTGTATACAAACACAGTAATTTGGGGAGGGGTGTTCTTTCTTTAACCTATGGCATAGTAATTTACTTGTCCATCTGGAAACAAATGTCAAAGGACAGGCGAGACAAAGAAACTGAGAAACTTGATTTTATCTGAAGAGTCTGGTTACTCTTTGAATTAGCAGCCTAATTTATCTGCTAATTCCACTTCTTAATCAAAAAGCTGTCTCAAAGTCAGGCATTAGCATATATCATCAGTTTGTCAGCTGGGGAAAAAAAATAGTAAACCTTATTTCTCTCATATCACCAGTGTCAACTGAGCACATAAATCAGAAAAGATCTTATAATGTTCAAGAATATAAGAGAAAAAAAAAGGCATCAAACAGAGCACATAACTGAGTTCTTGTAGTCACATGAGAAGAAACTATATTCAGTTCAAAGCAATGTTTTTACTATTCATTTTTAAAAATAATAGAAAGTTCTCTCTTTTGAGAGAAGGAGCTATTTTTGCGTTTGAAATGCAATATTCAATCTGAAAAGAACTGTAATTAGCTCTGTTTTCTTTAGTACTTATGGCAAGGAACTTGATGGATCTAATCTGTATTTCTCCAAGTGCTCCACTTTCATCAGAAAGAAGCACCAAATTCTACTGCTCCCTATTTTTTTGTTACTTAAAAAAGAACAACAACAACTAGTAATATCTGTGTTCATCACAGTTTCAAGTTAGATTCAGGAACTGTGAGATGGCCTCTTTGGATGCTCTGCATTATTTATTTTGAAGCCAAGAACAAATCACTCATCTAGGCAAGAGCAGATAATAGAGAGCAATAACGTGTTACTAGATATCCATCATGCTTTAGCACTGCTTTTAGTACCTTAGACACTGACACTTGTTGGCCCACCTTCAATATTTTAATCTCAACATGAATATACTGGAAAATGAAAGAAACCAAAATGGGCTCTTTTATTATTATATGGTCACTGAGAATGTTTGGTTAACAGCTGGCCAGGTGAGGGGCTGCTCTGACACAGTCCTGTGAAGGCAGCTGTAGGTTTTTCAGGAGCCCAACCTGCTGGTGTTACCAATGCCACCTCACGTATAACACAGCAAAACACAATGTAATATAATTTCTGTGTTTGGAAGAACTAAAACAACAAGTAAACCGTTTCTCTATCACCTCAATGTCTCCCTCAAGAAAGGACAATGGGATCAAGCATTTCTCTCTCCACGCTGTTCCTTAAAGGCCGAAGCAACTACAAAAGGGTATTTTCAAGATGTAAATCTCATCAATAGGGAAAATAAGAGTTCATCCCAGGACTGTCACACTAGATTCCCAGGATGGATGATAACTCTTGGGGATAACTCTCAGAATATTCTTAATGTCAGGAAAGTTAACAGACACAGAGTTCGACTCTAATCTTCCTTACAGCACCCATTCTTTACAGTAAGATGCTACACATCGTAGATTCCCCCACACTCAGATAAATGTGTGAAATTTATATAACATCTTTGTTCAAGGTGTACTAAAAAATTCACAAATTCATGTTAAGCTTCAAAACCTGAAACGTTTTCTGACGAATTCGTCAAAAAGTGCCTGTATGCAGACCAGTATCTTATAATTATTCTACGTCATACAAGGATTAATGGTTCCAGTTCTTATCTCAAAATTATTTCTAATAGCCCTGGTTAGCAATTATTGCACTCTTTAAGATCCCCTAAGAAGTCAGCAGCCTTTTGATAGCAGATGGTAAATTGTATCATGAATCTGCGGAGATTTTTCAGTTCCTCTATATAGTAACTATTATGTCCTTTGTAAATTAAGTGCAATTTCATACTCCTTAAAACTGAAATCAGTTAAACACACATTAGAATTCTGTACACTTTGCTCAGTCAATGTAGTTTCGTTATTTTATGCTTAAAGTGCTACAAATTTCATTTAGAAGCCCTTGTGCCACACTAACTTGTCTTGCATTTACTTAAAAAAAACCCCAAAAAACAAAAAAAACCCACCCCATACAATTACAGTGCATCTTTACAGTTAAAACATTTTTTTGTAAGGCTAAAGATGCTTAATTACACTAGAAAAGTTGAGGGGCGGACGCACCTTGAATAAAGCAAGCAACTTTTTGAATGAAACAGTTCTGTAAACTTTAGCAGCTGACAGCTGGTTATGGGTGGTGAACACATTATTTACCTAAACTCTTGCACAGTCTAAGAAGGGCTTTGTTTTTGTTGGGTAATGGGGAGAAAATTCTAACTGAGCCATATTACAAGCCTAACATTCTGATGTTGAAATACACAGGCACATACTTGATATATTTTTCTCAATATGAAAATGTTTTTTTAAGTTTAAGAAATCACATTTTAAAGTTAGACTTTGATCCTTCTAGTACATAACAGGTGACCTTTAGAAATAAATAGAAATAAAAGAACTTGAAAAAAATCTTACTGGCTTCCTAACAGTGAAAGTTTATTTAATTTCTTTCTGTTCTGCCTCCCTACAAGAAAGTAGCAAATTAATACCAGCATAGAGCAATAGGTATTGTTATTATCATGACAATATGTACTTTATTTGACTTAAGGATCATCAATAACTGAGTTTCTAGAGTACCGAGACCTTCAGCAAGGCTCATTGATTTTTAAATATCCCTATTGCAAAATGGCATGAGGAATCCTATAGTAATATTTTTTTGCTCTACCTGCTTTGTGATAGGAATCTTCAAGATACATGGCTTTTAAGCTGTAACCTTAAAAAGCAAAATCACTATATTGTCTTAACAGCAGTAAAGATAGTTAAAGATAGTAAATCTTAAAAGAGATGCAGCCATAAATATCCTAAAGGTATTTGTCCAAAGTCAAAAAATACTTGGCAAATTTAGCTGTATAGAACACTGAAGGCATGAACAACCTGCAATATTGCTACAGCATGGACATTTTAATTTCCATGTTAGACACCTAACAATATTATTGTATCCCTCTAGGGCACTGGGCAGTATTGTATGCCTCTAGAAGTGGGATTTTATCCTGTGTTTGTACGTTTACATAAAATTATTTATTTAAAAAAATGTACATTTGCAAATGCAACTGTCCCCAGAACAGCATATGGGCAGTAAGAGAGAGAAAATGAACTGTTTTATCAAGTGAAAATAGACCAGTCTTTGGATCCAGAAGGACCAACTGAAGGCTGGGAAAGAGGTCAGCTGTGGGAAGTCCTTCCTTCAGGTCTGGCACACGGGGAGCCACCAAAGGAAGGATGCTCCTCTCCTCCAGCCACATCCCTTAGGCTGGGCAGCTCCAGAAAGGGAGGCAGGGGCATCTTGTTCAGCTCTCTCTCCCTTTTCCTCCCACTGAAACAGCCTGCCCTTGTCGCTCCTCTTTGCCAACACTGCAGAGGAGGAAGTTAATTTAGGCTGGAAGTGATAGAAAAGGGGAAGGGCTATCGTGTCTCCTGTGCTGCCATTTCCAAAAGCCCGGGGAGAGAGAAACATTTGTACAAAAATAAAAACCTTATCTGCCAAAATAGCCACCAACGTGGGGCCTGGCTAGCACTATGGTTTTGTGCCCTCTACAAGAAAATTGGTGTAGAAAGGAGGTGCAAGTGCCTGAGGAGGTGTTATCAGCCTGCTTACTGAAATTCAGTGTTTCAAAATTCATTCCTGTATCTGGAATTCATTCCCCTGTGTCTCAGTCAATGATCACTTGGGTTTGGCTGTGTTGAGCCTATTGACAACACCAAACAATTGTTGGGGCTTACATAGGATCAAACATTTGTAAGTCTTCAGTACAAGTGATACAGTAGCTTTTGCACGGGGGGATCAATGACTTCCATCAATATTATTTCTGCAAAATGTTAATGATATGAATGACATTAGGCCAAATTGATCCAAACAAAAATAAACATTTGGTATGGGCTATATGCAGGCCATGTTGCTGCTATAGTAAAGGAAGAACAGCAATTCAAGCACTGCTAAATAATAAACTCTTAACAATCAAACTACCAAAAAATAGACAAGTATGTGTAAGAGGTCCTTTATCAGCTATTTTGCTTCTGGTGGAATACCATGCAGAAAGACTTTTCATTTTATTTTTTCAAAATTTAAGAAGAAGCTAGGTGACATTCATAGAACAAATATGGGAAGAGAAATTGAAACAAAACAACATAATAATAGGTGGATAAGTTTTCCCCTGTCCTGCATTAGTAGTTTTGTGTATTACTTCTCCCACTCTGGTTTCAGCAGGAATGAGACTTGTTATACGACAACAGTTCAAGACCCTTGAAAGATTTTTGTCTCAACCTGTTTTTCTAAAATCAACACCCAAGATGGTCCAATATAGGTTCCAATATTAAGGAACAATTTCTTTCCATTAGGCACATTCACTTCACAGTCCTTCCTGATTGGATGCTTTTGTTCATCACCAAGACTTTTAGAAAGCTTTCAAACAGTTGAAAAGGAATGTGATCTGCAGATTTGTGTCTCCTGCAAGCTCCAAAATCTGAACTGAGAGGTCCACAAATGTCCACATTAAGATAGCACTGGGACCAAAAGTTGGAGTCCAGAGAACTTAACGTTGGTTTTGACAAAAACAAACCTTCAGCTACAGTGATGTCTCTGAATTACTTCCTCCATGAAATCATGAAGGTAAACTGACAGACTATCTGCTTAATGTTCAAAATGAACTGCAGCATTTTCAGATGAAATAGTCCATAAGGCAGACAAAGCATTGTCTTCAGAAGGCATTATAAAATCATCATTGTTACTGCTGTAACACAAGATCTCAATAACGACAAAATAAAGATCTCATTTTATTATGCTAAAGTAAACACTGCAACAAAGTAAATGGCAACCAGCACGCAATAGTACATAATTTATCCACAGTTACTTACACTGGGCTATTATTACCTTACCCAAGAGTCTGAACAAGCACTCCCTATACATGACAACTACTGTAATTCAGTCTCAATTTTATCTTTAAAAGTATTGGAGGTGGGAGGGGGGAGGAGGAGGAACTTATTTTCTGAATACACAAATATTTCTAGAAAGTGCTGTGCTTTCACTTACTAAGCCTGTTTTCCTAGGTTTATGCATAGAATTGTGACATTATACATTCAATACTTTTGCTGCAGAAAGAGGTTGCAACAACATTACATTAGCATAACCAATCTCAAGTTAACATAAAAAAAATAAAAAAAGAAAAACCAACCCCAAAACTATTAAAAAAAAAAAAAAGAGGGGGGAAGGGGAGAAAATAATACCACAGGGAAAGAATAAAAAGGAGAAGACATATTACTACGGTCTGAATAATGTCACATTCCATTATTGATTAAAATGATTTTACCATGACATTTCATTCATCAGATTCTATTTCTCATTACACACAAACCCTGAATATTTATCAAGCTTACACGAGGCTTTTCTTCTCATCAAGCAATGCATTTCCTCTCTCCCCTCTAAAACTAGGTTATATTATGTTGAAGGGTTTACACTGTCTTTGAACTCTCTCCTTCTCACACTTGACCTCACTACCATCACTTTTTATCTCATTATAATGGATGCTATTAAGTATTTATATCTAACAAGGTGATTTCAATGGTTCATCCTTTTCAAACAATCCTGTGATCATTTTCAGTTAGCAGGAAATAAAGACATTTTATTAAATCAAGATCTATCTTCTGCCACCCAGAATTAATATTCTTTCTAGTCGGGACATTTAAGACCTTCACCATATACAATTACAATACATTTTTGATGGCTAAGGATGGAATTCTCCAACCCTCAGACAACCAGCACGCACATAAATTTCAAAGACTGATTTTTAGATTTTTACAGAATGTAGGCTCAACACCTTTGTTAAAGGAACAGGTTAAACCTGGAATGCATTATATTGTTATTATAGATGGACAGGGAAAGCAAAGGAAACTGCAGGTGCATAAGAAATCTGCTCTAGATTAAATAAGTGTTTGTAAACCCCCCCCCCTTTGAAAATGTATTACACTGAGATATACTGCAGTTAAGAGCCTACTACTATTCCTGGAAAAATATGTGAAAATAATTTAAAAAGAGATTAACATGGCAAAAAAGTGGTGGCATGCAGAAGTTGATTCTGCATTCTGTAGCAGTAAACCTTCCCCAAAAATTCATAGTGAAAGTATGCACAATACAAGTAAAAACATGTAAAACCTCAGCTCTGATATATTGCAGCTCATGAAAAAAGCTTGTGTTCATTTCATTAACTTTTTGACCAAATTTCATAGGATTAGCAATAAAACCATTTCACCTTATGGAGGTTATCTAGAAGACAAAGTACTACCTACTCCTAATACTAAACACAGTGCTGCTTTATCTTCACATTATTATACACATCACTGGACTTTATCACTACAAACCAGTTGTGTTTGCAGAACTTCATCAAAAAGCCTTCACTTTTTCTTTTGCTAAATAGACTGACATGCTTATGATCCTCTCAATCTTAATCCTGTAAACAATTCACAGCTTGGAAATACTCCATTCAAACAAAACATATTGACAAAAAGAGAAAAAAAAATAAAAAAGCACCCAAATTTGACTCATATTAATTCCATGATTAATAATACGAACTTTCAGAAACACATTTTCTTTTATAAATAATGTTTTCTGTTTTCAGACTTTTAAAATGCCAAATGAGAAAGGATTATTTTTCTGCTATTTTTTTCCAGCATTAATAAAGAATAAAACCAAGCTAAAATATTATTTTTTTTTTTATAACTTGCATTCTGAAAATTTGTGAACCTATATATTTAGCTGTGATTGACCTTGAAAAATAAGTTAACATTCGACCAATATCAAAAACTCTCATCAGAACAACTAATTTTAGACTTTGGCCTCAGAAACACAAGACAATAAAAATGGCTTGATCATTTTCCATATAGGCAGAGCCTTATTCATTGCAGCTGGCCAGTTTCTAAGGTTTCCCCAAAAGAAAAATCATAGCTGGAGAATGATGAAGTATAATACAACACACAGAAAGCACATGGCATGTAAGCACATGTAAAAAATATTGCACAAGAATTTGACACTAACAGCTACATTACTTCCACTCCCAAGAACTAAAACAATCAGTTGTAGGAAACTGGCCCCAGTAAAGCAGTGGTCGATAAAAGCAATCATGCCAGCTAAATTGTAGCTGAAGTCAGTGGCACAATTATTTTTATTTTTAAAGCAGTGACATACCAGTGAAAACATTCCACTGAAGATGAAGAGTCTGGGAAGTGTCTATAGTGCAGATCCATCTGGAAGAGCAGCTGAAATAGTGAACAGAGTGAATTTCCCACTTTTAGGTGTCTTGCATAATTTCTTAACCCTTGCCCTTAGATTTCAACAGATCTCTTCAGACTAAGACTTTCAGTATTTAACTAACAGACCTAGACAAATACCTTAAAAAAGGGGCCCCAGTTATCTGAGCCTCCTTAAACCTTCCTGAGATAAATAAAAACAAAGCATTTTACCCCACATACACTTCTGTTCTGCCTAATCTTTACCTTTCTCTTTTGCTGTCTTTTGGATTTCATCTGTTGATATTGCACTTTCTGCCTTCAAAATAGAAATTATTTGTGTGTTGGTGCATATTTATGAGAAACAGCAATGTGTAAGAACTCAAGCTGTGAGGAAGTCTTTACCCTGAGATCCCTGTGGTCCCTCAAAACTCTCCTCAGCTGTTGCAAACCCACAGGAGACCTATTTGTTTATGGAAGTATGCCAGGTGTTTCTCTTTCATAAATATTTAATTAATCAATCTTGTGAGGAAAAAATGCAGCCTGCACAACACTCATGGTAATGAATATGTGTTAGCTGTCTAGATTTTTTTCCCCTCAGAAGCTGATTAGTTATGTCAGTTGTAAAAGAAAGCGAATCTATTGTATTTCTAACAGGAAAGGAGAACACAGTGATTTTGGGAGGGGGGGGGGGAAGTTTGTACCAAATGAGACACAAAAAATGGGGGACTGGTAAAATGGTAGCTGTTCTGTTAGCAAAAAGGGGAGGCCGATGGATTTGAAAATGAATCGCTTTTTTAATTCATCATGATGAAGAGTCTGTTCAAATGGCTGCACAAAACCTGCTCGCCTGGGTCTATTAGGTCACCTTACTGAGTCCCGCTATTATGGCCAGCCAGCCCCTCCTGAGATCTGAAACTCTTTTCCCTCCTTTCACGCATGAGAACCTGTGGATCACATCTCAGTGGGTGTAACCAGAACTAAACATGAACTCATTTGTAAAGGAAAAAAAAAAAAAAAAAAAAAAAAAAAGGCATATCTGGACACAGTGATCTGCAATTAGATCTAAGTAAGTATAAGATTGTCAGAGATTACAAATTTCTTTCCATTTGCTAGAAGTGCAATTTCAAGTGTGTGGTTAGGAATACAATATCTTGATGTAGGGAACAGGAAAACAAAGATACCATCAGACCACAACTCCAAGAACCTAAGCTTTCTGCCTAACTCTGCATGGTAAAAATCTACTTAAATGGTAACTTACAGAGATCTGCCATGCTCAAGGTTTGCCTGGGGTTGTGCAGAACTAAATTAAAGCTGAGTAATTGCACTCAAGCTTTAACTACCACAAATGATTGAAAATTTTTAAAAAATTCAAAAGGAACTTTTACGGTCTGGTCATCACAAACAATGCAAGCGAACATCTCGAACGGTTTTTTTTTTTTACTTTGTGTCCTACCCACATCTTCAAGACTACTTTCCTCTTGGGTAACACAATGGCTTCACATATATAAAAATATAAATGTAAGGTATTTGATTTTTTTGTTAAGGGAAAGCGTGTGGCAGAACTACACCAATATCCCATTTTGCCTGCCTGTGAGGTTTTTTCAAGGCATAGTCAAAAGAACAATTGTGCAGGAATGCTGTCCCACTGAAGTGATTGGGAACCTTCCCTTCCATGTTGATACAACATCCACAGCACAGAGTGCAACCCAAATCATCCAAATTTTGGATGTTCAATGCAGAGCACAAAAATATACTGCATATAAAAGAGGGCTGGGGTGTGAGGGCAAGGTCTGAGCCCCTGATTATCCACATTAGTTAAGTCTCTCAGTAGCTCTGCTTTGGTCACCTATGATTTTTTCCTGCCCAAATGAAATATTTTGTTTGTGGAAGGCATTTTAACAGGGGCTTAGTCTTCGGCAGTGTGAGTACAAACAAGCCAGTATGCTCAGCACCAGGGTCAGGGATTTGTTACTTGTCATCTTTTTAAGCAATATCACATAGCCATACTAACTTACATCAGATTTAGAACACATAAATGACAGCATAAAACATAGTGCCTTAAAAAAACCCCAAAACTACAACCAAAAAAACCAAACCTCAATGTCACTGGGACCAAGCTTTTACTTCTACAAATTGTTACTTAGGAATTTATTAAATAAAACAAACAAACAAACAAACAATGTATTTCGGATTTAGCAAAACCCAGTATTTGAGCTCAGTGAAAAGGAAAGAAAGTGAAAAAATGAACTTAAACCATAGAATAAGTATGAATTTTATCCATTCTGTACAAATAAAATTAAACCTTATACCTCTGACAATCTGTCCTTTTTCAGTCCGACTTTCTCATTATGATTTTAGCTTAGAAGTGTAACATTCCAACACATGATCTATATAAGTATGGTAACTATATACATATATATATATATATATATATATTAATTAAATGAATATACTATTCACCCGCGCTGACTTTGCAAACAATATATCCTACCAGGCTTCCTCTGCCTTCCTGGGCACTGCAGGTGTGTTAAGCATCTCTTTTTTTTGCTGTTTACTGTGTCCTCCTCTGGAACCTCAGGGAAGTGTATGCCATTTATGAATTATGATGCAAATATCTGTGTAACTGTACAGCTCTAAAACACGTGTGAGATGTGGCACAGCAGTGCAGGGATGGAAGAGCATCCCACAGGCCATTGGAGCACATTTCCTAATCCTGAAGTCCACTTTGGTACCCGTTCCCCTTGGTACCCTTCCACCTATTTAATTTCTCCCCATATTTCTGTTTTGTTTTCACTGACAGAGTTCCATCTAAGAAAGTTTAAAATTTTATTCAATTATTGTAGCATTTTTCTAGTTTTTAGTTCTTATTATTAAAAGTCTAGGATACTTAGTACTGCAAAACAACTTACAACAGAAAAATTATTTCTAAAATAACTAAGCCTTCACCATTTGAAGGAACATTTTCTCACAATCCTTGTTAACTTTGGTAGGTCATGATACAGAAGCTGGGAGAGGAATGCAAAATTGTATTTACCATCACCAAAGAAGGCAATTTTTTATATGAATTCTCACAGTTCACTAAGATAATATTGATAATATAGGTCTAAGATAAGTTTTAGTTAGATAGACATTTACTCAAAAGCACAAGGCTTGTACAGATGATGGTTAACATTATTTAACAATAGTTAATATTATTTTAAGATCCATGCTGGGAATTAAACTAGTGCTGTCTGACAACAGCAAATTTCATCTTTGCTGCACATTTTGAAGACACGGCTCAGCAGAGTATTAATCTGGCTCATGCTTAGGCTATTCAGCTTGTAAAAACCTGAATCTGAGAACTTCTTGGTCTTGCCTAGTTGCACAAAATTTACCTCAATTCAGGCTGAGATTTCTCTTCACAACATTTAATTTCCATAAGGAAAGTTTATATTTTAATTTAAACACAAGTCATTCTATGTCATTTAAGAGTTCAACACTCAGCCTTGCAATAGCAGAAATTCCAAAAATCAAGATTTGTTTGTTACACAAATGCACTTTCCTTGCAATTTTTACTCAAATCCCATTTCTCCTTTACTAGATTCTTTGGTTTTATACACATACACATCATTCTTTTCTCCTTCTTTATTTTCTCTCTTTATAAATTGTGAATGAGGGAATATATACTTCTCATTTTCTCTCCATTCAGAGCCCATAAAAAGTAAACATGCAGAGCCAGAGTTTTAAACACGAAAACACAATGTCAGTCAACTGAAATACATCTCCTTTTAAACAGTGAAGTATGACAATAGAGCTACTGCTTCATAACCCCTTTCTGCTTTATAAAAAGTCAGAGTCAGTCTACGGTACAAAACTCTGCATTAAGTAACAGATACCTGTTAAAAAGACACTCCTGGCACTGTAAAGCACACTGTTCGTTAGCTGATTTCAGAGTTTCCTCGAGTGATTATTTAAAGGACCATCAAACGCAAAGTGACGGTGGCAGAGTAATATGAAGTAGGATAAAATGCTTACAACTGCTGACATCTTTAACTCGAAACACCTGACTGTACAAAACATCTCACTTTCCACATAAATGCTTCTTGTGTCTGCATAACACAAATACAAATGTAAAATGAAAACAACAGAAACGTCTTCGGAATTACCTATACAAGCCCTCTTTCAGTTAAGTGTCTGGTGCTTCGCATTCACACCCACACGCTTTGTGCAAAATATAAACAAAGTGAATTCATAAGACTAAACTGCTTCACAATAATTAAAGGAGAAATCATAACTGAGACACCACATTATAAAAAAAAAAAAAAAAAAAGAAGGAAAAAAAAAGAGGCAAAACCTCCAAAATGACAATATGTAGAGCTTTTATGGCACTGATGTTATCTAAACTGATGGGTTCACTTTAGGTTATCATGTGTCTAAGGTTTTGTGAGAGGTATTGGTTGAGACATTTGTCAAGAACTGCCTCAGAAACCCGAGACTTCCTTATTGTGCATGCATGTATGCTGCAAAACACCATTCCTCCCCCCTGCATCTCATCCAGAACAGATCTGGAGTAGAGTTTAGGCTAAACAAAAAGGCTGACAGGCTTTTCCAATGGCAGACAAAGCAGTGCTTAGTCCTGACTGAGTTCACAGACAAAAAAGGTACCTGCAGTGTTACAAACCTTCTAATAGGTTGTCAGCCTTACCACGGGACAACCACGGGCTTGTTTACGTTCACATCTGACCATGTTAATTCAAACGAGTCACATAAGAATAGGAAAGGTTATTTGGTGACATACGGGATCAGATTCCTTAATTGTTATTCCCTCTTTTTACTTTATGTATCTTGACCTTTTCCAGCTATCCCAAGAGGAAACCAGTGTGATCTCAAAGAAACATTCAGGCATTGCTGTATCGTTACTCTGCAGCTCACCTACACGGGGATTCAGTTCCCATATTGACATGGCTGGGGTTTCTTAGGGGAACTTCTGTGGCTGAATATTACTTGTGCAGAAATTTGTGCAGAGTTAATACTGTTAACAGAAATATAGCCTGGGAATACTGTGTTAAAACATCAATTCCTTCTGGGAAAGGAATCAGATAAATATCTGTCCGACATTACTACAGCAATAATTATAATCTCAAGGGGTGCAGTTGTATTATCTAGCTCCCCAGTGGATAAATTTAAAGCTCAGTCTTAGTGAGAAAACAACACTATTGGAAAACAACACAGCACTAGTTTTGATGTTGTATGCCCCTCATTCTTATGCAAATGAAGTTTTCTTTCCATTTTTATCACTTCAGATAAAATTAACAATTGAGAAAGAAAAATACCATCCCTACCAGCAATGACACACATGAAAAAAATGCATGAAAAACAACAAGACAGATTGGGAGGGAGGAAGAATATGAAAAATAGTGATATACACAGCGCACACACACAAAAGGGTTTATAATGGAGTATAGTGCACATCTCTCATAAACCCCAGTCACAGTCAGTGGTTCCCCAGCTCCAGAAAGCCATGTGTCACTATTCATGAGAGCACCAGCAAATCTGCTTTTCATTAGCAGTAGCAAACAGCAATCACCAGTGATACTGGTGATTTGGTGAGTCAGTCCTGATGGCTCACCCAAGTCAGCCAAGAGCCTGAGGTAGTTGCTCCACCTCCCTGCCTGTCCTGCCATCGTTTGCCCCTACATCCCAGTGCAGCTCACTGGGACCTCTAGGCTCCTTCATGTCTCTAGTTACTCTTATAAAAAGATAGAGACAATTTAATGATCAGTCAAAATGCTGGAGAACTTGACACTGGATGACTGGAGAAAACTGGTTCCCTGTAAATCATGGCACATGGTGACATTCACCAGCACACGACAGAGAAGGCATTCCAAGGAAAGGGCCCTCTCCCTTGGCAGGGCACTCTTGATCCCTTCTTTCCCCAGCTGATCAACAAATGCTCCCACTACCATTCCTCTTTACCCGTCTTCTGCTCAGATGCTTTCTTACAAAAATGCTTTTTTTTTTTTTTTACATACATTTTGGACCACACTGATCTGTAGGAACAGACTGAATTCCAAAACACATGTTTTTTTCAGATTTTTATCCCTCTTTTTAAATTCCAAACTTAAAAACCTGGACAAGGATAGAGAGGAGGGACTGCATTTTGTCAGATCAAGTAGTATTCTTTCCTTGGGAAACAGGCTTAAGAGTGTTAAGAGAAAGGACAGGGAGGGTGATACCCAAAGTTTGGGACACTGCCCCCCAGAAGGGGCAATGGTTTCTCAGTGGAAATCTAATGCCAGCCAAAAAGGAGTAAAGAAATCAGACAAAGCCTTGTCTTTCCTGAAATCACAACAGGGAGAAATTGTCCCATGGATTCATTGTGTATCAGCTATCACTGGACACTTAGCTGGCCAGTGTTAGTAACAAGTCACTAAGATTCTCTGCTCCTCAGGGCAAATTGTGCAACCTGTGCTGTGCATGATGACAGAATTCACTTTAAATCTGTTTCCATGATTGTCAATATCACATTTCCTGAAATAAAGTGTACAAATGACCCAGAATAGAAAGCAAGGCATTCATAGTTAGGAAGGAAAGACAAACCCTTGGTGATCACTTTATCCACACTTATGGACTTCATGTGTGTGGTTCTGATTCATACACACCCATTGCTTTATGGTCACCTTACACTCAATCTAACAAAGAAATTTCTCCACAGGGAGTGAGCACAGGAAGAAGCAAGAATGGAAGAAGCGCAGTTTTGGACATTACAATATAAAAAAGATGTAAAGCTACCAGAGAGCATCCAAGGGAGGGCTACAGAGATGGGGAAGGGCCCAGAAGGGAAGCCATACGAGGAGCAGCAGAAGCCACTTTGTCTGTACAGCCTGAAGAAGACAGAGGGGAGACCTCATAGAGACCTGCAGCTTCCTCATGAGGGGAAGTGGAGGGGCAGGCACTGATCTCCCTGGTGACCGGTGACAGGACCCAAGGGAATGGCCAGAAGCTGTGTCAGGGGAGGTTTAGGTTGGATATTAGAAAAATGTTCTTCATGCAGAGGGTGGTTGGGCACTGAACAGGCTACCCAGGGAAGTGGTCACAGCACCAAGCCTGGCAGAGTCCAAGAGGCTTCTGACAATGCTCTCAAGCACATGCTGTGACTCTTGGGGATGTTCTTGTGCAGGGCCAGGAGTTGGACTCGATCCTTGTGGGTTCCTTCCAACTCAGCATATTGTATGATTCTTTATTCTTTCTCTGAGCATAACAAACTCCACCAAAAAAAGCCCCATCGTACACAAAATATTTGGTGCAAAATAAGAGCGATGAGCTAAACATTGTGGCTGGCCTACACTATCATTGCTCTTCATAACTATCAAACAACACTATCTTCTTGAATTATTGGTTTCAGAGCCAATTCTACCTATTTTCAGCTGAGCTTTCCTTTGTAGCTGGACATGCAAAACTTACTTTGCTTTACTAGGAAAAATGGGTTTGTGTTTTTTTCCCATAAATTGATATAATCTGAGTGGTTCATTTTCTTCATGCACTATGAACATTAAAATAAGACTATAGTAAGAAAGCTAAAACAATGTAGCTATAGAATGGATATTTTTTGAATCTTTGTGAAAGATTAATGATAGTTATAAAAAGCAAAGCTTACCGATCTGTTATATGACAGACAGCAGCAAATAAAAAAGCAGATTCGGGACTATTAACATGTATAATTATATTCAGTCATTCCTTTTAAAATTGCTTAAAGCTCAGCTGGATTTAATATTTCCTTCAATCAACAACATGCAGGATGTGCGGAAGAATAAATTATGATTAAAATACAGACAATATGAAGCAAGGAGATGTAGACCATTAATTTAATTCATGACATTTTCAACACCACTTTTATGAAAGTCGTGGATTTTATTCAAATGGACTTTATAGAGCTTTTGAAGTAAGCAGTCTTTGAAGTTCCTCCTTTATTTGTTGTTACACTTATCATGAAATGTCAAAGAAAAATGGTTTATTACTATCAGAGGTGCTTTATTACTCATTTTAGGGGGATTATCAAAATGAGAATCTCCATCCAAGGACAGATTTATCAGGTCATAAATTTTGCACATTATTTTGATAATAAAAATTGGCATTGTAATTATCCATTTTCCCCAGATACTTCCTCTGGAGGAATAAAAGCTGACAAAAAACTCCACTACCTTATGAAAGTTTGACTCAGCCTACACTAATTTTTCCTGCATGATGAGGCATACAAATTGTTAGAAAAAAGGCTTGAGATTCACATACTCATTATCTATGAACTAATCTCTTATTATATGAATTTCAGTAAATTTACAGAAACATTTTGAATTCCAAAGAATGAGGACTTTTCATGCTTTCACCATTAGGAGAGGTTTGAATTGTTTTCATAGTGTAATAGCTATGAGTCAATAAGGGTCAACCACAAAAGTTAAAATCCAAAATGTGGGTAATTATGTGCTTTGGCAAAATGATCCATGTCTGAAATGGTTTAGGAGAGGAAGTAATGGAAGGAAAGAAGATACCACCATACATCACCATTTTAAAAAGGCTATTGTAGTTCTCAGTTCTGCTTCAGCGTCAAATGACAAGGATATAGGATTCTATAAATTTCTCTCCAAGGTTGATATATCATTATTAGGACACTAAAATCAGGAAAATGAACATGAATTTGCACAGCATTCTCATTTGGGATTAAAAATTGAATTCTGAATCACATTTTACTAGCCCCTTATAGCAAGGGTATAATTTGGACCCACACATACAGTTTATACGCAGGACTAAGCACAGAAGACAGTACCTGTGTACTCTAGATGTATCCTAGAAAATTATACAGCTACTACTGCCAGTCCAATAAAGTGCAGACTCACAGCACTAAGCAGCAAGGGGAGATGGAGGTGGGGAGGGAGGAAACTTTGAATGATCTAGAAATATGTATCTTTTAAGTAGAATTCTGCTTTCGGGGGAAAAAAATATAGTTCATTAAGATTTCTGACCTTTGCTCAGCCTGGGCACAACTACATTCTGCTGAAAAGTTACATCATTTTATGACATTGAAGGTACCAAGTCATACCAAGGTTGCTGCTAATAGGAACTTACCCTCTCTTCCCAAATGAATGGTTTTGTCTTTGTTTTCTTTATGAAAAGGATTGCATGGCTATGGAGTGTGGACATTATACATATGTTTTTATGCTCCCTATTTACTGAAGCTTCTTAGATCCAAGCAGAAAAATGAGATTAACTCCTGTTCAGTTTTTACCAAGAACGGATCAGAAGGGAATGTCTGAAGGAACATACTGAAAAGGATATCATACACTTAAATGTTTGAGAATAATAGGAAGATGGGATGTTTTCATTAATTGGAAAAGCTCTTAAATGTAGTAGTGCCTTTTATCTGCTCTTGTCCCAGACTTGTAATGGATCACCTTTCATACAACAACAGAAACTTTCAATGACTCCTTAAAAAAAAACCCAAACAACAACATCAAACCAAAACCAACCAACCACCAACAAAAAAAACCCAACCAACCAGAAGCTGCTTCCCAATCTCTTTCCAAAATCAAGTATGCTGGGTATGGCCCTCGAGAGTTCTGCACTATTTTGCCATTTTTGGGGAGGAGTTTAAGTAGGAGAATTTCAGAAGTGAGAAGCAAATGCAGAGATTCAAGTTTCTTGAGGAAGTAAAGCTTTTAGACACGGAAACTCAAAACATTCAGGAAGACAGGTTTCTTAAGGCCTGGCAAAACTTTGAGTCCAAATCCTGAGAAAAATTTGTGAGCAACAGGAAAAAATTATTGTGGTCTTCCCAGTTTTTGGCAACACAATATTCTTTTTAAATAATAGCTGAAGAAAGTAAAGGTAGACTCCGAAATTACACACGGAATATTTATAGCTGTTACAGAGCACATTTCATAAATGATTGTTTGGTGCCTCTCACTGAGCTCAAAATGAGAATGTGACCATTATGAGCAGAGGAACAATTTCAGAATACCTCTCTGTGACACTGACTGACTAAAACACTGAGCTGGAAGGGGCCTGAACTTGCCAGCTACTGCCCCCTTCTGAGGATGGAGCCCCTCCAATATCGTCCTTCCAAAAGCTTATCAAAGTCAGTATGTTCTTAGAAAGCAGTGATTGATGAGTTGCTTTTATCTTCCTTTAACTTTAATTTTCAATAATTAAAAGGGAAGTAGATCTAGTCAGTCTCAGTTCTCATCAGAAGACTGCACAGTATCTAAGTGTTTTGGGTCCTGTGGGCTCAGGAGGTGACCGACAGCGTCTGTGGTGCCCAGGACTACGTGGTCCCCTTTCTAATTAAAAGGGGGCTCCATCTCAGCTCTCATAAAAAATCTGTGGAAGTTTAGTGCTTACATCAGTCAGATACTTTATAAATATTTACCATTGATTTCTGTTATTAACATAAATACTACATTGCATAAACCAGATTCAGAAAGCAGATACTTCATTCTCCTATGCCAAATGGATGTCACTCATTCTGAACAATTGACAAGCGGCCTCTTTTGGCTCTAAATAAAAGAAAAATTCTGGAGTTGTTTCTAATTAGAACCCCACACACTAAATGCACTGCTGACAGTCAGTCTTGCAGATTTACAGGGCCTTCCATACTGAGAATGGTGATGAAGGTGCAGAAAAGTATGTGCTCCAGTAAGGACAGTCAACAGTGCTGTTTAAATGGTCAGAAATAAAACCCTTTTGTAGGAAAATGCTCTAGGTTTACCACAGCCTTGCAGAAATCCCAGTGAAAACAACAGAAATATTTTTGCTGCAGGGTTCTGCCCACAAAAAACACAGCAGGTTGCCTTAATTGGATGGATGAAAAACAAGCACATGGATGTGATGAGTGAATGTATATGTATTTTGTGTTGTGAAAGTCACGTCTTGATTTGGATCAAGGTTCTGATCCTTAACATTTCAGATGGTTCATTATGAAGTCATAGCAAAACCTGAGCAGAGATTCTCCAAAGAAGACAGGGTATGCAATTGGGGTCTGATGTTTAGTGCTGATCTTCAGACAAACAATTCTCTTCTCACTACTGCCTGGAATTTCTCTGGGGACAGGGAGTAGGAAGGAAAGCAAATATCCCAAATGTAAAGTCACAAAGCACTCAAGAGACTTCCAGTTGAAACTTTAGCAAGCATGTTGTTGGCAAACATTTACTTTTAGCAATATGCAGAAATGTTAGGTTTTGGTGTATATGGATTCTGAAACTAAAAATTGACTTGAAATGTGAGTAAATGGAATTTTAGATCATGTTTGTTATCTACTAAATAATTCATTGTTCCATTTTATACATGCAGCCTTTAATTAACTCACTGACTCAGAGGCATGATACTACTAATCCATTCATTTCCCCAAGCCCACAGAAAAGTATAAAACATGTGTGGGCACAAGCAAAAGACTAGCAGATTATTAAGAAGGAATTTTTAATCAGAAGACCTCAGACAGCTGGATCTTCTTCTCCCAGCTATGGAGACCAGATTGAGGGGTGATTGATAACACCTGTTAACTACTGCCTTTTTCCTGAAGCTGTTGAGTCATAAGCCTGTACAACTATTTTTTTCCTGAAATACTAGTCACAATAGCACAAACCAGATAAAAATTCTGAGTCACAAGTTTCTTTTAAAGTAGCTGCATGTATCAAACATCCAATTTCTGCCTAGCTGGAAAATATATTTAGTAGAATAGCCTTCAATGACAAGCAGAACACACAAATATATCTGAACAGGATGTATACTTGTTACAAACCAATTGTGTCTCAAACATTTGCAAAAATATCCAACCTCTTTTCTAAGACCATTCTAGTAGACAGTCTACATAAGTAGACATTCTACTTATGTGCTGTTTTGCTTTACAGATGCCTTTGTGCCTTCCTCTTCAGGGAAGAACAGCTTTTTTCACCAGTGCAATACAGAACTAAGGGAAAATCAGCCATCTGAAACCTCTCTGGCTTCCAGTAGCACCCAGCTATATGATAACAGCACATAAAATGCACTAAATGAAGTATTGGGAATTAAAAAAAAACAACAAACAAACTATAACACCACCATTCCAGCAGCTCATACTTTGCCTTTTCTCTGTTTCAGATAGGGTAATTCATTTTGCTTGAAGATTTCTTTTCACCGTTTTAGCCAGGTCTAAGTTTCACTCAGTGCTTTTGCAAGGCTTTCAGTAGCAATGTATCAATAACAGTTTTCTGTGGACATTCACTATAGCAGTTACAGGCAGATGTAATTCCTCCATTCCTCTCCCTTGATCCCAGTCTACATAATTAAGTATCAGACTAGATAATCCCTTAGGTCCGCTCATTATTCCAGTCTATTTAATACCGGCATATCACTCTGGGATAGGTTACTGTGCTCTTACAGGCCTCAAAATGTATAGGTTAAAAGATTTACAAGGTAACTGAAGTTGTGACCTCCTTGGGGGAAGGGAAGAAGCATTAAAGGAAGGATAATTCACAGAAATGCGGCTTAAGTGCGGCACTAGAGCTATAACCCCTGAAGTTATTTAAACCTTTGTCTTTTCCCACATAGTCCCTGCTGGGTGAAATCTCCAGTTGGCCTAAAAGACTTAATCACCTCTGGCTGGATGAGTATTAGCAGTTCATTTGCATAAGTACTTGTCATTATCATTAAGTGTGTTTGCTTTCAGATATATTTAAGTCCACGTTAACTCCTTCTTGCTTGACATTTGGAACTCTCAAACTGGCAGTGGCTGCATTGTATTTCCTCTGAACCAGTCTCCTACTTAAGACATATCTGGGACAGCTGTACTCTTTAAATACTCATCAAAGGGAAACGATTCCATCTACTGCACGAAAAATTTAAGACACATTTTCCGTACAAAGTCAAGATGTGGTCACAGTGAAATGAAAACACAACATAACACAGTAGCAGTGAATGGGGGAGAGTAACCTAGTTGCCAGAACACTTCCCCCTGGGTCTCATAAGACTGTAGTTCTAATCACAGCTCTGCTTAGCGTTCACCACTGCAACAAGCAAAATCTTAAGTGCCTGCAACTCAGTGTAAAGCCAAACCCTAGGGTTAAAGCATCCAGTCACTGGAGTGAATTCCTTTCACTAGGGAATGGAAAATGCTCCATAAGACAGGGAGAGACAGTACTTGCCTGCTGGTTATGGGAAATAACCAGGAAAAGAGACCTGTCTCTAAGCCTAACTTTCTGAACTTATATAAATTTTAAATTGGTGAAAAAAGAAGCAATCTAGAGATCTAGAACTGAGATGAAGAACCTCCCATGAACATGAAGTATGTGATAAGCTAAAGAATCACTTCCCTTTCACTCTGTTTCCTTCAGGAAATGTCACTCACAAACAACTGTTTTTTCTACCTTATTCTGGAGAGCATGCATCTCCAAATAAGTATTTACTTGCAAAAAATAAGTTAAAAAACTTGCTACTCTGGATAGTGAACATTTTCCGAGCGAGACAAGCATTTTAACTGAAAGAAACACCAAACTCTGGTGTTCCACTGCCTAGTAAAGCAGCCTAACAATTAAGCAACTAATATAGAACTTAAGGACTATTAAGAGTGGCTTTACTTTATAAACATTTAAACATAATTTTAAAACAAAACCCCTAAAATTATTTAAAACAAAATTTAAAATAAATATTTTATAAGCATTTTATAAGAAGCTCTTTTCATGTGACACGTTCCAGAAATGTTCAGAGTTTACAGATCTGATGGGTATTTAGGTATGAATCTGTGTAGTTTCTGACTTAGTTTTGCAGAAACAGAGACTGGGTCAGCTGTAAGCCTGCCACATGATATTTAACTTATTAACTGACAAGAACTTGAAAGAAACTTAAAAGAGAGCTCCTTAGTGAGATTAGACAGCTCTAAACATTTTGTCTCAACATATGAGCAGGTTTTTTGGACCATAAGTTTTACTTCAGATGTCAGATCCCCAGGTTCATGTTTCCAAAATAACTGTTCACATTTGATTGCTCTCCTCTGACAATGAACAGAGTAGTGAAGGCTCTGTTCTTGTGACGTACACAAAGCAACATTTTAGAATGTTTTCTCATACCTCTTTAAGTCAGAGGTAAAAGTGTTCCTTACTCATTCCTGAAAACCTGGTTTACACAAACCTGCTAGGATTGTTAACTCAGGGAGTCTTCCTTTCTGTTGCAGTGACAAAACATGTGGTAATGACAGCCTTGGGCTTCCCCACATAAAAGTTAGGCTACAAACATCTTGAAAACCTTCCTTGCGTTTTCAGAGCATGAGACTTTAGGCAAAAAGACTAATATAATCTGTCATTACATCAAACTAACATATTATATATTCAGGTCACTTTAATAATTAATATCCTCATATGGTATAAATACACAATTTGAATCTATTATTTTTCTGGAGAACAACATGTGAACTGTATTTTGCATACAACTTATTTATATTTTTGGTAAACTACATATCAACATATGCTTATGCAGTGGGAATGGATTTTTTAATAAAAGTTAGTCACAGTTGGGATTCTTAACTCATTGTCTTCTACTAATCTCATTGTCAGAAGTCTTTCAGAACAAGAGGAATCACACCCTTCGTAATATTGGTTTGTTTTTTTTTTAAATATCTCTTCCACCCTGCCCTGACATGCATCAGAAAAACTAAAATTGGAGGGCAAAGGAAAACAGACTTGTTTAGGAATGGTAAACAAGGACTGGGTAAAGTAAACAAAGTGATTATCATTTGATAGAAATGTAGGAAGTAGAATTATAATCTTTTGAGGGGTTTTCTCAACGTCTGAGTTGGGTGCAACATTGTTTGGCGAGTTTTCATACTTATTTCCAAAATGGATGAGTGAAGTCCTCACCTCCTGCAATATTTTCCTCCAAGCAGAAAGCCTGAAATGCCGCTTACATTAATGTGCACCAGGTCATGCACACTTTCAACAATTCATATTAAATCCACGTTATCTCTGCATGTACTTGTGATAAGCTTGTAAACCTGTAAACAACATTCATCAGTATATTCACTGCTGAAATTCATTTTGCATCCCTTCCACTAACCCTCTGCTTCAAGGGTCTTGTTGAAATAATTTCCTGATAACTCAGAAATGTCAGTCATATTTCCCAAATTTTAATGTCAGGCATAGTCACCTCAGTTTCTGAAAACATCGCAAAATACATTTTTAAAGCACACAGGATTTAACATTCATAAGTTTAATGAGAATGTAACGAAAAGTAACACTGGGCCAGACAAATTGCCAGCCCTAAACAAGTGTGGTAACTGAGGTAGCATGAATATTTCTACTCTCGTCACTGTTCACAACTAAACAGAGCCCTGAACTGTAGCCTGTGCAATACTGGCACAAGAACTTCCTGAAGCAGTTCCTACTGAGGAGCTGAAAACAATTTTTCACTTAAATATTTGTTTCTTAAGCTCTATCTGAGAATGAACAAGGTATTTACATATGAGGTCTGCCATTGCCAATATGATCTAAACTAGTCAAATGCATGAAATATAACTATAAATGTGTGATTTTCAAAAGATTTCCCAATAAAATATTTTTTTAAAATTTTCAAATAGAAAAAGAAACATTTACATTTTTCTACTGTAAATATGAAGAGCATGTTTGCTGAATGAAAGTCTGTCTGAAAGACAGCAGTGTATTTGAAACCATGATATCATTAATGGAAGATTGGTAATTTTAAATTTATTTTAAAATTAATTTTATTTTATTTCAGAAGTAAGAGACTTGGCCACAACCTACTACAGAAACTCCCATTTGGGAGCCAGACACATTGCTTACTGCAGATAATTCTTCCTCTATTTCCTGCAGATGAGATTGATAAAAGACAGTGCTAACATTACAAAAATACACATTACCACACATATACACTTGCCTTGAACTCAACATCACCTCAGCCTACAGCTCACCATATCCAGGTAAACACTCTAAAACACAAAGCAGAAGGTACTGGAAAGTTACAGTACGTTTTTTTGTCTGATCCTTGTAGTCATTAAGCTAAGTGTCTTGGAAGGAAAAATTCTAAGCTATGAAGTGTATTAATTACCAATAGGCTTCTCCCCAGAATGCTTATGCACTTCAGTTTCTTCTCATGTTAAGCACTTCAGGATAATAATTAAAAAAGCTATTTTCTAGACAACAATACTAAAATAAAAATAAAAACAAAGCACCATTAAGTAAATGGGTTTTTACCTAATGGCAGTTAACTCCAGTCATTAGGTAAACTATATTAATGCACATTACTCCTTATGTCAATAATTTAATGTTCCCCAAAATAATTCACGCAAACGCAGATAAGGATTCAAGAAAATAGAAGGAGGAATCGATCTAATGGTCCCTCAGTCAATAAAGAAGTCCTGTGAAGGCAGTTCCAGTTGTTACTCACTCAAGGCAAGAGAAATGGGCTAGGGTAGTCAGGCATGGATTTCCAGAGGGAGAAGGGAGCTTTAGGTCTCCATAATTGGCATCACCAAGTGCCACAAATCATAGTGACAACTGCCAAGTCTATGAATTAGAACCTGGAATTAAGTCCCCCAAATTTGGATCTTGCTGCCATTAAATATAAAATTTAGACTCCTAAGTGCTGATGATTATGTGCTATTAGATATCAAGTTGAGATTCATAAATGCTAACGACATATGTGGAATAATTAATACCAGTGAAAGACCAGGACTGTAAACCTTTCCCTGCTGTCTACAAAAATACTCAGAATAAATGAAAATTAATACTATACTCTCCATTTTCTGATGCAGAGTGTGGTATGATAATGGCTTTTACTTTGTCTTAAAAGCACTGCATGACAACAGAAGATGGGGTGATCCTGAAGTCATATATATACATACTATTACTTACTAAGTTAAAGTGATAGCTGTATTACAATATGTTTACAAAGCCATGATATATATGTATCAAGAGGACAATGAAGAGAAATGCCACAATTGCAGGTAGTGCAGAACTGGATAATCTACTGAAGAAACTGGCTGCTCGTGGCTTGGATGGGTGTATTTTTCACTGTGTAAATAATGGCTGGATAGCCGGGCCTAGAGAGCAGAATGAATGGAGTTACACCCAGATAGTGTCTGGTGACTAATGGTGTAGCACTAAAGGACATGCAGATGTGGCAGGCAGGGACACAGTTTAGTGGGGAACTTGGCAGTGCTGGGTTAGTGGTTGGATTCAATGATCTTAGAGGTCTTTGACAACCTAAAGGATTTAATTATTCTACTCTAAACTAAGGGAAGAAATAATCTCATCCTTTCTGCAAATACCTGTTTCTTCTCTTTAATATCATTCAAAATGCTAGAGCTTAAACTGAAAAAGGCATAACCTCTGTTTGCAAATTCTGACTCTTTCTTTTGACTCAAAATGCTGCAAATGACCACAGCAGGAAAGCACTACTCAAAACCTATACTGCTTCTTTGCACTAGAAAACTTTTGCAAAGATGTACAATTCCTTCTCTAATTTAAAAATAAGTTTCTTTAATTAAAAAGCTCCATTAATCATACTAACACTATAATCCCCACTTTGCCAGACTTCTGAGTTTCAGCAATTAGGTTTAATTGTTTTTCAACAGTGTCCCCTTTAGTACACATTAAGGTACAAATAAATTTTCTTATGCAGCAGGAACTTTTCCACTGCAACGGTGTTGTCCTTTTTCTAATTACTCTTTTAAGGTCGTTTAATAGTGCAAACAGAAGGCCACTTAGGCTACTTTTCATCCCTTTACTTGATCACTCTGTATCACTTCTTAGTATAAAATAGAGAATGAGTGTATTGTTGCCAAAGCCTGATCTAAATGTCTGTTTACTCTTTTCCTTTCTTTAAAACAACAACTTTCATTTCTTTGTCTTCCATCCTTAGACATTTGGCAAGTCCCAAATAATGCACATCTTGGTAACCTCTCAAATTCTCCACCCAATAATTAAAGTCTTGTTTTTTAAAGCAACTGAACATGCTGTGCAGAGTGCAAGACAGCTTTTAACACAAAAGGGAATGGCACCATATTGATCATAAAAGGTGGTTCTTTCGCTCCTTTTTAGTAGTGGGAAAAAAAACCCAAAACAACACAGCATTATGTTATCTTCTGACCTACTTTTGACTTTTCCTGTGAAATTTGTAAATGAAAGAAGACTTCGTTTCTCTGATGCAAAACAGATACTGCGATGTTTGAAACAGAGGGACTGGAAGAATAAATACAGGTGTGTATTAAAATTCAGAGAAATGCCCCTGTCTGGGAGCCTACATCTTCCACTTTCTTAGTGCTACATCTTGCACTCAGCTCTGAATGTCAGATTTTCCCCAGCACAATGACACTTCAAAGCAGCACTTGTCTCTGCTCAAGTAACGTGATGGCAGAATTAAAGGGATGATCCACAATCTGGTGTAAACTAGAGCTCATTAAAAATAAGAACATTCTCCATAAATTGAAGGTGAAAAGATATCTTTTATCAGGCTTTGAAATTTGCATTATTTTACAGGAAGGCAGCATCTGAGCTGTTAAGCAAGATGGTAGCTGTTTGGACATGCCTGATAACATTCTCTGACCCTGCTTCTGCTAACACATGTGGGACCATGTGCACGGCCGTGCCTCAATCTCATGATGATACTGAGAAAATAGCCCCGCAGAAACTGGTAATTTTCACAAGAGGTGGTGATATAGAACTCAAAATTTTATCCAGGGTGATTGCCTCTGAGAGCAACCGGTCAAAGAAACCGTGAAAGGAAAAGAAAAATCTTCTCGTAGTTCTGAGCGAGGCAGAGTGCCTCTGGTTCAAGGTGAAGTTAATGAAGAAATTCTCAGAAATATTCTAGTTACTGTTATCAACAAAGAGGAAAAAAAAAGCAAAAATTCATGATAGTATGTTAAAATTAAAAAAAAAAAAAAAAAAGAGAGAAGAACATAGGACTAAGGAATCTTGTTAAAAGTATATTGAAAAGAGAGAATTAGATTATAAAAGAGCATCGAGCCTATCTGAAAGCATCACATTATAAGGTTAGGGTGTACCAGGTATCAACCATAAGTAGTTTTTAAAAAAATCTATCACAAAAAATCAAAACCCAAAAGCCACAAGAAAAACCTAGAATATCACAGTATCTAGTAAAAGTAAGAAGACATGCTTCTGAATTAAGAGGATGGAAATCAAAAGCAAGGAAAACAAAGAATGCATTGTATGTGGCAAGTTAAACTTCAAATCAAAGGCAGACCAAAAAGGTTTTGAGAAATAATTTGCCAAGCTCATAAGAAATACCTATAAAAGCCTGTACTAATACATTAGGAGCAGTGAGCAGGCAAGGGCCTGTAAGCCTGAGAGAAAAAAGGTTAAATAATCTCTTTGTGCCCTTCACCACAGAAAAACAGATGTATTTTCACAATTACAACTTTCTTAATATAGGAAAAGCTGATGAAATGGTTTGAAACAGAAATGCCAATATAAGTGGTTTCAGATAAAATGAAAAAAAAAAATGAAATAGTTGCATGGATTCAATGGTGCTCTTTGACCATTTCTAAGGGAACTTTAAAATATGGTTTTAAAACTACTGTGTGTTGTATTTCACCTCTTTTAAAATCACAGACTTGCACAGAACAGTGAAAGCACCTCTGGAGATCACCCCGTGACCTGTTTCAAAGCCTTAGTAAAGTCAAGACAGGTAACATCCACGACTTTGCCCTCAATCCACTAATTCAGTTACCTCACTGTGGAAAGCTGTCAGGCTGGAGAGACATGATCCCTCTTTCATAAATACATACTAGTGGCTCCCAACCCTTGAGCCTTAAATATGGTCCTATGGTCACTAAATCCAAATCCCTGGCTCAGGATCCTGGCTGGATGCAGATCCCAGTGGCTCCCCTGCATCTCAGGTGCTGACCAGAGCCTTCCTTCTGTGGCCAGAGCCCTCCAGCCAGCACTGTCAGGGGACTGATCTACTCGACAACCCCATAAGCACAAAACCTGCCTGCTCCTCCTTGGGTACACCTGGAGACTGAGCCTCCCCTCTTCTCCAAGGACCCAATTTACCTCCTTATTGTCACCTGCAGTGCTTTGCCCTTCTTCCACAGCCCCTCTCCTTAGCATCCTTACCAGAGACGAGAAGAATGGGTAAAGGACAACAGATCTTAAGCTGTGCCAGGGGAGGTTTAGGTTGGATATTAGGAAGAAATTTTTTACACAGAGAGTAATCAGGCATTGGAATGGGCTGCCCAGGGAGGTGGTGGAGTCACCGTCCCTGGAGGTTTTTAAGATGAGACTGGATGTGCCACTGAGTGCCATGGTCTGGTAACCACAGTGGTGTTGGATCAAGGATTGGACTTGACCTCAGAGTTCTTTTCCAATCTGGTTGATTCTATGATTCTATGATCTTCAGGAGTGCCTCATCAATGTCTGTATATTTACTTCCACAGCCAGGCAGATCAATAAAAAGCATTGTAAAAGATTAGACTTGCTGGATGAAAAGATACATTTAATATATAAGAGACACAATAACCAGCAGCTTTTATGGAAGGAAATAAATCTTTAAAAATCTACTAGAATTCTTTGGGGAAAGTAACTGCGGATAGACGAGTGTGGTGAGGGCAATGTAGAGCACATGCATTTCCATGTCACTTTTGACAAAATTCCTGTAGAATCCCTAAAAATTCCTGTAGAACCCCGAAAAATTCCTGTAGAGAATAAGCTACAAAAGAGACAAGAGGTAGGACCAGGTCATGAATTAATAGAGGTTTAAGAACAAGAGAAACAAAATAAGAAACAAAATAGCCACTATTTACTGGGAGGAGAAGTGTACTTCTGGAAGAGCCCTACAAGAGCTCTTATTTAAAGGCATAATGCTCAGCATGTTCATAAATAACCAGGAAAGGAGAGTGGATACAGAGATGAACAAAGTGGTACATGCTAATAGTGGGTTGAAACTAATACAGACTTACAAGCCACAAAATGCTTTTATGATACTGAATGCCTAATAAAATTGTAAGAGTAATAGAAATGTGCAGGAAAAACATCCAAGTTTCCACCTCCCAGAAAAGAGGTTTTAAAGATCTGGTGGATATTTTCCCATATTTACCAGTTTAATGTTCAGCTGCAGTCTGCAAACAAATATAATATCAGGAAAAGAATAGAGACCAAATAAAGGACAAACAAAAAGTTCATGTCAGTGGATAAATCCCTTTAACATATGATTTTGAATGCTGCATATTCCTCTGGTAGCCCAATTCAAAAAAAGGACATAGAAATAATACAAGAAATAGATAGAAGGGTTAAATAAAACCATAAAGAAATTACAAAGTTCAACAATGTTAACCTTTTTGGCAAAGATAGAACTTCTGGGAAAAGAGCAAGAGATGTCTGGTTGTACTGCCATAACTTCAATGATATTGATAAAATTTATATGGTGAGTCAATATGAAAGATTTTATATTCCTCAGAATAAAACAACTTAACAGCATCAACTTAAGTTATCACAGAGCTGTTTGGAAAAGAGAAAGGACAGGACTTTTGCCACAGGATAGATAATTAAGCTGTGTAACCTTTTACCACCGGATGTATGAGATGTCAGAAACTTAATGTGTTCAAAAGCAGTTAAAGGAATTCACAGAGAGGTTTGTGAATTATATAAAATACAAATATGGGTACCTCTACTTCAAATAAGAACCTCCACTTCAGAAAAGACTAACTTCCAAAGTCAGAAGGTTACAGCACAGGAAATATTCTGTTTTTATACTCTCCCTAATCATCTGCTAATGGCCACATGCAAAACAAAAGGCCAGACTTGACTCCTTCAGCTGGAGCCAGTCTAGCTGTTCATATACTCTTTAAAACTAGAAATTAACCATTTCCCTACAGATGGAAATCCTTTATCATTCCAAACTTTTATTGAGATAGTTCATTATGAATTAGCTTGAAGACTGCAGAGAAAAAAGTATAATAACAATTCTGTAGTAATAAGCACACTTTATGTCTTTCTAAAGAAAAATCCAAAACTTTCAATCAGTAACAGCAAGGGATATTAGATATAAGTTGCAATCCAGTTTTTTTTCCCAAAGAACAAGTGGGAATCAAAAAAGCCAAACAATTGCTTAATTCTGATCTATACCTCTATTTGAAAACTATGAAACTCTTCTGGCAGCTTTCCATCCATCACTGCATTCCAAATTATCAAGGTGAACATTTAAATTTGCTTTATCTACTCTTTACCTTTAAAACAGCATTTTCTCTCTGGATTTCAGCTAAACACAGCTGGAAACTCCAGATAAACGCAGCCATTTCTGATGGAGACCAAAGTGTCTCTCAGATGTTCCCTCAAATGTGCTAAAAAAGCTACAAACTGAGTCACTTCCACAGTAATGGGATTAGAAATAGCCTGCAGGGAAGCATGTGCCAAATGGTGCCAACTAGCAAGGATTATAACAAAAAACTGTGACATTATAAAAATACCTCAGAGTGAGGCTCTGGGTGGTGGAATTGCGACTTGCCAGCTCAAAAGAATGTGCCTCATTAAAATGACGGGAGTATGCCGAGGCAGTGATTTGTGCAGAAACGTGATCCTCCTGATAGCTGAGTAGCTAATCTTTTTCAAAAACCTTGTCACTTGACTATCAAATTCATAAATGTCAATTAGAGCTGAAAGGGGGGGGAAAAAGAAAAGATGGTGAGAGGGCATGGTGGGGCAGAGAAGGGAGGGAGGGAAAGCTGGGGAGAGATCGAGCTTTGAAAGTTTGGGGTTATTTAAAACTTCAGACAAAAGTAAAGAAATTACATAGAGATATGCAAAAAACATTAAGAGCAGGCATGCTTTTTAACCCTGTATTATGGGAAACATTTGGAGCCACAGGTTCAAATTAGTTCTTAGGTTTCCACAGAATTTCAAAGGAACTGAAAGCCCTTATCTGATGGGGAACTGTAATAAGTGTTGTGGGTGCTCAGCATTTCTGAGTTGCCTGTTTTGCACTTAAGGCCAGAGAACATTTCTTAGGGCACTGTTGCCCTAAACCACCTTACTTAAGAATTAAAGCTAAGTGAGAGTGTGACTCCCTCTTCAGAAAGGTTTGTAGCCTGTAAAATTGCATTATTTCTACAACTCAAACCAAATGTGTTGGTAAGATTTCTAAATCTAAAAACTGTGTTCAGTCACCAGTTACTGTCTGGAAAAGTAACTGGCACAATCCTCATCTGTGGAAAGGGAAAATTATTCAGCAGCTCTAGTAGCACAGCCTTTGGATAAGCAGTACTCTCTTTCCACACAGAAGAAGGAAGGTTGGGCACTACTAGGAACAGGTTGCTCCCGAAACACCTGGATCCTCTCCCCTCCCATCTCTGGAGAGGAGAAAGGCTGAAGGAGAGGAATGTTTTGGTTTCAGCAAACTCTTTCCATACCCATAAAAAGAGGGGCTGTATCCTGGTTCCATTAAGAGTATCATGTAAGAAGAGAAAGAGGAAAGAAGAGGGATAAACTGAAGAAAACCAAGCAAGAGTTCCAGCTGACCCCACCATGGTTTATGATGATCATGTTAGTTTTACCTGGTGCAGGATGACCACCGTGATTTTCACACAAGTCACTATACTGTATTTCCTGAACTACACAATGAACGCCACTATCTCATTTTTGCCTCTTCAGCTATAAAAATACTTTGAAACAAAATCTTCACAGAATCCACTGCTCTCCCCAATCTAGCAGGCCACTCATTTCATCATAGAAATTTATCAAGTTGGTCAAGCATGAAATTTTAATGTAAAGCAAAATCCATACATGAAACAAAACAAGGGGGGATGTTCATGAAGGCCTTGTGAAAAATCTTCATTTAATACATTTAAGTCTTAAGTCAATAAAGAGTTTACTTATGTATTTTCAGTAAAGCTTCTTTTCTATCCCAAGGAAACACACTGACATAACACTATCAAAACCAGAGGTGAATAGGAGCCTTTGAATTCTCCATGGTAGTTGGAATTATAAATTAGTATAATCTAAGGTTTAAAAACAGTTCAAGATGAGCTATTTGGACTTAAAATATATTCCTAGAATTTTGCCCTTTCTCTGTTGAGCAGTTAAAAACCAACTGACAATTATTCATTGTATATACATTTTTGAGTATCAGAAATCCCTTTACTGAATTAAGATTCCCTGTTCATTTAGAGTAACAAAATATCAGAATTAATAAGGATAAATCCAATAAAAGTCTATGTTTAGAAGAAATTAAGTATAATCTGATTTGAGCTAGAAATACTGAGCTCCTCTTAGTACTTAAAGTACTAAAAACCCCACCCCACTGAAAAATCCCTGAAGTAAAAATCTAAGCAAATGCAAACAAAAATGATAACAAACTAAAAGAATCCCACATACTAAAATGTTGTAAACCAGAGTGAAATGTTCCATGTCTGCATCAAAATTAAAATAACAAGGGTTACAGTGGACAGGGCTTCAGCTGTACACCTGAAACAGTGAACAGAACTAAATTCTGCTTGTGAATTGTGGAATACTATTGAGAATAAAAACTGATATACAGGTTACATTGTTCTCCCTAAAAAGGACAGGATGGCTTTTCTGCATGTTTTTTTCTATCTTGGATTTTTCTGAATTTTAAAACACATGCTAATTTAGTGAACTGAATATTTTGTGGTTCTATCTTTTCACCTTGGTAAACATATTTACTGGCATTCTCTATATCCATGCTGGAATTCCTCATATCCATGGTATTTTCACTCTTTTTTTAACACCATCCATTTCAATTCTGTTTTGCAGTTGACGTCACTAACAATATTAGGCAGTTCTGATTATTTCAATCCTTTTTGTCATGGATTCAAATGAAACCTGAACTGAAAGTGATGAAATCCAGAGAGCCAAAAGGTAAACTGAGTCTCTGTTTAAGATCTTAATAAGCAAACAATGTAGAACTAAGCTGAGGTCAGCAGGCAGCTAAGTATAAATTCATAAAATAAATTAGCCATTCCTAGAATGTATTTAGGATCTGACAAAGGCTTTTGCTTTTGTTTTTAAATATTTAAATATTTAAATTCTGTTTAATATATGTTACAGCATTAGCTATTTGTGATTTCTTTGGAGTTTTTTTTTCCTTCAGTTAACCTTACCAAAAAAGCCAAGCTCATTTAGTAGCTCTGGGAATTCCAGGGAAATATTCAAGTGCATTAATATGTCAAAATACCATATATGTTGACATAAAGACCACTCAATAAACATTTTTTAAAAAGTTAAACAGTCTCTTTTTAAAAACCTTGTTCAGTATTTTTCTGCTTCTTTACTTGCAAGTTGCAGCTCATGATATATAACACGAAATACTGTGTATTCTATTTGCCAGTGTGTAAGTGCCTGACAAAATTAGATTCTCTTCCTTTATCTGCAGAAACATATGTGCTGCCCTACATGTGTCCAAACTCCACTGCACTTTCTCCTCAGAACATCCTCAGAGTGAACACTCTGTGTTAAAGGCAGTCAACTGCAGCGGTGCACTGGTCCCATCCATTCCAAAGTCATCTGTTCCTTAATGTACTTCGTCTAAATATTTTATGAAATAGATGGCAGGCATCTTAACTGGCTTTTGTTCTCCCTGTTGTGCTGTGATTAAATACTTCCTCAGTAAACTCAAGGGGAAATAAGCCTTTAAATTTATGACTGAGTTAAAGAAATAAACTTTGAGTGTGAGTCACTTGCCACTCTTCCATTCAGGTGCTTCAAGGCATATCCTGTGCATTATTAGGTAGAAAATTCAGGGCACTGACTCACTTCAGTGGAGCTTTGGAAGTTTATACCAGCCTCCCAGGAAGGATGGCAACTAGAGATTTCACAAACATCTTTATTTTGAAATATTCATGATGTTAAGGCTGTCTAGACTTTGTCATCCTCAGGTTGTAAAGCATCTAAAAAATTCTGCGTCTTATTTTTACTTAAAAAACATACAGAAGTGATTTGATACTAAAAATGGAGGGCTCTTTTTTATGTCACTGGTGTAAAAGAGCTAAGAACCCTTTAAAAAATTGTGATTGGCTCTGCAGATTTAGCTTGCACAGGGTGGGGAATTGATCATGGGAAGCACCCTACACTGATGTCTATATAAAACAGTTTCCCTTATTTGCTAACCTTTTAGTTCAGCTAATTTTCCACATCAGAATACTAATACCCCAAAATTATTTCTTAGCTGCACTGAAGCCCTAGTCTTTCTGGCTTCTGGGTCACCAAATCAGCTACACTATGGTGGGTCCTTTATAAATTTGGGACCAAACGAGGTCAGATGTGCCCTGTGACCATACATTTAATATCCCCAATCCAAGGCCCTAAGTCTTTCTTATCTGGCCACTTCTGTTCCAGTGTTTGTACAGCAGCAAACACAGCTCACCATAACTCTGGACTTGGCTGTTCCAACACTGTCAGCACACTAAACTTTATCAGTGAGTAGCATTTTGAAAACGTTTTCCATTGACCTTTGGAAAAACACACCTAAGCCCCCAGTGTGGCAGACAGCACCAACGAAGTTCCAACACACAGCTCCTCTGAAGGCATGAATTTTAAGATGTGTACATCTTAGAAGGAAGGCTGTCTCAACTGAACATGCAAGCAGACATTTCTTTCTCTGCTGCAGAGAAACAGCAGGGCAAATTTTCTGTCTTTTGGGTCAAGCCCCGGTGGAAACCAATAATAGGTTTTAAGCTTTACCATTTTTAAGTCATGCCAGGCCCACGAGAAGTGATTAATACTGTGCCATGCCATGTGTTTCTTGTGGCAATGCCAGTAATGAAAACTCACAAGTGGTAACTCCAGAAGTGCCAGTGCAGGACATAAGAGGGTGGTACACCTGAACATTTTTGAGGGTCTGGCCCTTTCTCTGCTATCAAACAGGTTGCTGAAAATATATTGCCAGAGTGCTATAAAGGTCAAGGCAACACTATATTTAATTTTTCTCTTCTTCATGCTGAATGATGCATAAAGAACTTCATTCTCTTTATAAGTTACATAAAAAGAAAGAATGCATGCTGGGCCAGATACTCCCTGACTTAAACATGGCACTGCTTCTGTTGCCTGCTGTGAAGGCAGGGCACCATAAATCAGTTGATGAGACAGTCCTCCATATCTGTTATTATGAAAAACAAAAATAATTGTGCAACGACTAAAATGCTGCTCCTTTGACGTGGAGAATCTTTTCTTTGATCTATAATCCCAGTTCAGTTTATAAAATCTGGTTACACTTATTCCATATATAAAATTTGAACAGTAGTTTTAATTAGGACTGTATGAAATCTTGATGCATGGCTATTTATCAGATAAATTGTTGAACTATTTCAGCAACATTCAGAATCCCACTCCTACCCAGCAAGTTGGTACATGCAGGTATAGAAAGGCACATAAACCAAGGATGTAGTGAGCTGTAACTGTGAAATATTACTCCTTGTTTCTGCCTCACAGATTTTAGATTAGCCTTTGCTGTCTAGAAGCACTGTTGAATAATATGCTACTATGAAGTACTAAGGATTGAATTCTTATTCTACAAAATTGTCCTATCTGGTAAATAATACATCATCTCATCTCTTCGCTCTCCTTCTCTCTTTAATCTTTCAGATATTATTTTATCTCTGCTTGTGTATATATATAAAAAATATATCTAAATTCATAAATTAATTGAGGATGCAATCACTATAACATAAAATGAATAAAAATTTCTCTATGACTTTCAGGATCTGTGAACACAATAGTTCCTCTGGCACAGCTAATTTCTACAGCTGCAGATAATAACAATAATAAAAAAAAATTGAAAACTGTTTCTATGATTGATTGGCCACAAACACTCCTAGACACAACCCAAGCCCTAAGGTTTGAGAAAGCTGGAGCCTCAGCTGGGTTTTCTAAGAATACAGGACACATACATACCTTCCATGAAACAACACTAGCCTCTTAAACACCCTTCTTGCCATACTTCTCAACTCCAATTTGAAGAAGACACCCTCGTGCCCTCCCTGGCTAACCCTGGGGTGGTGACAGCACAGGCAGAGTTGGGCATTAGCATCATCTCTGGTACAACCTCTGCCCAAAGCCTGAGTGCCCTTTCTCTGCTGTAAACACCTTTCAGACAGGGAGCCAGGCCTGAGATCAGAAAATATCCTTGGGGAAAACTAGCATGTATCATCTTGTCCACAGGAAAGTGAGAAGGTTATTCAGCTGTTATTGTAGTCCTGAATCTGCTAAACTGCTCTTGGCACATGGAAACACATTAAGTTCATTCAGTCTGAAAGATTTCACAGATAATGGAGAGATCAACTCAATTTTTAAAAGGGAAACTCTAACCATATTTGAAATTGATAAATGAACATATCTAAATAGCAATCACTAGATGCAAACATACTGGGTTTTATCCCTGACACACCAGGGACTTTGTGTTTTAGAAATGCATAATTTTAAAACAACCTTGGAGTAAAAATATTTTCATGCCTAGCTTAAACAGTTTATCAGAACTGTCACAAGCTCCTGCCATGAGTAACCAGTCCAAGTGTAAAGCTAGTGAATCCTCCACTCTTTTTTTCCCCCTCTTGTGCACATAGCACTAAAGGAAAATGTAGATTTTTTTTCTAGATTTTAGGGATTAATTTTAAAGTTACTGTAACCGTAACAAACAGAACTCCAGTACTATGAGAGAATCATAACTGAATGTAACAGTATATAAATGAATGTAATCATAACCATACAACAGAACTAATGGAGGTGCTCATGTCTCTTTGGTATGGTCTGTATTTCATGCCCTTTGTATGGCTGGACAGAGCCCCTTCATGCCGCTCCACCCTAATGCTTTGCCTTCTCTCCAGACAAGGCTTCTTTGAGCAACAGGAGCAGGAGGAGGAGGATCTGAAAGTAGCCCTGTATCCTGCCATTTCTCCCTGTCCTCTTTAGTGTGTGCCCAAAAAGCAGAGCTGCTCTCTGTCTGTGCCTGTGAGAACATGACTGCCTGGGCTGAGAGGGACTGAGGGGACACCCCAAATCCAGCCTGCTTTGCACAGCAGCTTCTGTCCTCAGGGCAGACGTTCACATCCTGGATAAGGAATATGGAAGAGATGTGAGGTCTTGGAGACTCTGTTGTTCACACTGACTCCTGACAAATGTGTTCACAAAGTTTAGGATTAATACGTTATTATGTTAGGAAGGTTTCAAGCAGTTCTGCCTCTTGCCTGATCATGTAAGGAAACTTGGTCTGAGAATCCTTCTGTATATACACTTAAAAGGGCCCCAATGGAGCTGCTGTTTTTCATATTGTGTCTATGCAAATCCAAGATTTACCTAATAATTACTGAAATCTATAAATTGGAACCTATTTCTCTGGATTTGGGTACTGTTACTGTTTTATTTTCAGGACGAAGATACAAAAACTGTGCCTAATGTCAAGCTCTTTTTTTTTTTTCGTTGTCAATATTTGAAAAAAACCCGTAGGATTTCAAAAATCTGTAGAGTGGGGTTTTTACAATGGTGCAAAGACAAGCTCCCATGTTGTGCAGAAAACAAAGTAGCAAAACATATAATCTTGCAGGTCAAAGGAAAAGATATACTTTATCTAGTCATAAATATTGATTAGCTCTGTAACGGTCATAAAGCATCTCAGGAAATCATGTTAAAAAGAAATATCATTTATACACCTCATATATTCACTCCCCAAGAAAAAGTACAATGTACATACTCAGTGTAAAACAATCCATAACAAGACTAAAAAAAAAAAAAAAAAAAAGAAAAATCCACCAACAAATTTTTCAGTGTGAAGCTTTGTGTCTTGTCAATGCCTGAATATTAAATAATCAACAGAAATCAGTGCAAAGGAACTGGAGTTTCTCCCTTTGTGTCACACCAAAATATATATGGCATATAGCCTGGTTTAACATTGCACTCTAAATTTCAGCCTGGTTAAACCTGGATTATGCAAAAAGTAACACAATGGATTCCTGTAAGTGAAAAGGTCACTAGACTATATAGGTGTGCTTTTTTCCCCCCCTTAAAATTCAAGTCATGGTATTTTTTTCTAATGGAAGCACTTTTGAAAGGAAAAAACAAACCAAATAAAATTAAATACCAAGATCTACGACATTTTTTTAGACAAGACACAACTTTGTCATGTTTAAAAAAAACCCAAGCAACAACACAAATAACAAACTCTTTTGTTTGTCTTTGTTTTTTCTTGTTTTTATCAAGCTCTGGGTTACACAAGTGAGGCAAAACTACACATCTCCAGTTACTCCTGGTAATTTTACTTATCCTTTTACTATCCTTACTTGTTTTCTGTGTAGCTACCTTTTTAGTGCACGCATTCATGTGAGATTTCCTGTTTCAGTAAGCTAAAAACAATTTTATAGCACACTAAGCCTGCACTATGAAATTTCTGACGTTATCTCCAGCAATACTATTGTTGAATTGCAGCAAAAACCTTGTCAGAAAGTCATTAAAAGCACGGCTCGTGCACCACAAATAACGCTAAAGAACTCCTGATCTACTTTCAGCACAAACATGTACTTCTAGCCCCTTAAATTGTCACTTGACAACTAATCATGTTCTGACCTGAGGACTGTATTTAATTAGAGGACAGAGACACGAGAGCATTTGCAATATATGCATTTAGGCATTATGTCAGTAGCCATTTTTCCTATGTTACAGCTTTCACAACCCTGACAACATCACTTCCTAATGTGCTAATTAGAGCAGGGTGACTAAGAAAAATTATTTGCCTAGTCTCGTGTACAAAATAATTTATGAAACTCGTCAAATAGTAAGTATATTTCTGAAAAATAAACAACTGCAATGAAGCTGTGTGTGTAAAGCAAGAAATAATGGAAAATATGTCAAATAATTTATTAAAAAATATAAATAGAGTGAAAATGTTCCAGCTAGGTAGTCTGATTATATGGTTTCTTCTTTTTACACATGTCCTAATTTTGAAAAAACAGCAATTATTGTAAAGTATTTGAGAGAGGTGGAAAACTGAATGTTTATGCTTCTCCTGGGTTTTATATTACCAGAATCAACACTCCGTGGAACCAAAAGATCTATTTACATCAGCTGAGAATATGTGCCATAAGATAAAAATTTGCATGTAGGAATTTGTCTAGCATGATGAATTATCTGACAACAGCCATTCAGCATTTCCATCTTTCTAAATTGAATTGTATATATATATATATGAATATATATATATGTAGTATAGACTCAGCAGAGCAGTTCAGGGTTCCTGAAATATTACAAAATACCACATTTTACTTCATATCCATCATTCTGATTCAATGGCTGTTTAATTTTAGTATGGCTCAATGTGTCTCCATGCTAAGTGCCAGCCCTGCTAGAGATACTCAGAAGTCATAGGGAATCTGCACTAATGAATACCCATCTTCAGGGATCCTTCTGAAAAGAGTCCCAATGCTTTATAATTTAAATTCTACTGTTAAAAGCAGCAATGGGTACCCTGCTCAGCTAAATGATTTTACTGAAATACTTTACCATCACTGAAATAATGTGGCAAATGTGAGGCTGCTCACTGATCCAAGCAGAAAAAGCTAAAGCTTAACTTGGTACTGTAACATGGAAACCTAATAATAGCTTTTATTTTTTTTTTAGGGAATTGACTTTTGGGATACAAGTGTGAGTGAAGGAAGGAAAAAATGATTTCTGGCAAAAAGGGCAGTGTGGTCACAGCCCTGACTGAGAGGCAACCCACGGTTGCTTTTATATTCCCAAGGCAGCTACTGAAGTTATGAGATCATTGCCCTGGCTTTCATTCGTCTTTGTTAGGGGCTTATATTTTGTTCCTCCATCCCAGGCAGGCTCCTTAGGGGGGTTGCTGCTGTTTGGAGGGTGAGCATGAGGTGCATCTCCTGCAGCATCTCCTCCAGCGTGGCTGTCACTGTGCAGCAGCTGCTCCTGGCTTACCAGCTGTACCACTGATGGGCTCCCAAACCAGAGCCCTGTACCCAACAACCTCACTTGAAATGTGTGTCAGAAGTCAGTCTTTTGCTCACCAGGGAGAGGCTTTGCTTAGCTTACTTCGTAATCCCTTGATTTTATTTCTGATTAAATCCTAATTGCTGGCGGGCTTATTAACCTTAATCCGCTCAATTTACCTTGAGTGCAAAAAAACTATGGTTTCCTTCAATGGTAACCTGCAGCATTTTACTTCAACTGGTTGAAGTCCCAGAAAGAAATCCACTTTCTTTTTACTGCATGCATAGATATACTTCAAGGAGATGGCTCCAGTACTTTAATTACATAAACTAAAAATTACTGTTTCTGGGGACTGCCTGTTGAAGAAATAACTCTAACTCACCTATTTAATTTTAGAAGGCAAAATTTTTTTTTTTTCCCCATAAAGCACCTTTAAAGTTTTACTCAAAAATGCTTGTTCCAAATAAATCCCCTTAGAAAGATAAAATGCAGATCCTTCTGAGTTGCTGCAAGATAGAAAAGAATCTCAGCATCTATTTTTTACTCTTCTTATCATCAGTCATCTTCCTCAATACAGGCTGAGATTAAAGGAACACCCAAACCAATCAAAAAACTCCAAACTTATGCAAGCTGAACTTTAACTAAAGTTTTTGAAAACAAGATTGAAATTCATGCTTATAAATTACACTTTGAAAACACCCTCAGAGATTTGCTTCAAAAAAATACAAGGCAGAAGACAACAATCCAGCAAGTACTATGCTAATCAAATGAAGAGAATATTTAAGAGTAAATAATGAATAAGGGATTAAGCAGATGCAGGAAGGTTGAGCATTTAAAATGCACATTATGATGACTCTGTTGAACTGGTATCACATAGCTGTGTATATATATATATATATGTATATAAGAAATATAAAAGACCTAGGAAATCAAGATTTACCTGCATGCACTTCTAATGATCTCAACCTCAGAGTTTTATATCTCTCTTCATATAATGTGTCTTTATGTCTAAATTCATAAACACACTGAAGGAAAGACAGCTGCTCTGAAGTTAGGAAAAGTTTTAATTTTATTCGACCTTCTCTGTATACACAGAGATTTTATTTTACAATGAAATACTATATTTTCTGGTCACTGGAAAGGATGGATACCCTGGGCATAAATTCAAAATATGTACCTGTAGCACTCCTCAGTTGGTCTTATCCAATGAATCTTGGAAAAGCTAAGATATGTCTTTACACATGAAGATGAAATCTGTGTTGAAAGCACATCCTGAATTTTCTGTGGAGAACAGGAGTACACCTGTAATACTCCCCATCTGGAATTGCCAAAAAGCATGACTCAGTCTGAGTGATACAGTAAATTTTTCTCTTGTTTGCTTGTTTGTTTTTTTTTTCCTCAAAACATAGTAAATAAGTAAGATTTAGACAACCTTGTACATTGTGGGGGAAAAAAACAAGTTACAGAAAATTAGCCAGAGGTGAAGCTCTACAAAGGAACTGGAGTTAAGTCACAATGATGCTTTTTTTTTTTTTTTTTTTGGTGTGATGCCCAAAGCAACCCAGAATGTAAGACCAGGATGTAGCACAGCAATTTTAAGGAGAAGAAAGAAACTCCTAGTAGGGCAGATTTGTCTCAGTACTCTGTCTCTGCCCAAGAGAATGGATGAAGAAGGAAGAGACTCAGTCCTGGGTCCTCTGAATACTCTTTGTAGACTCTTCTATGAGTAGCCAAGGACCACACAAGTACATCCAGGTATATGCCATCTTCTGATATGAGCTTTGGGTTCTAGGACAGGGTTTCTGATGAAAATCAGGGGGAAACAGAATATTTTTATTATAAGAGGGAAACTTTGCCAGAGCAGGTTTGAGCATTATGAGTTTTGATAAAGGAAAACAATCAGACAGGGGCTCCTCCTGTGGATTCATTCCCTCAGGATGAGGAGAAGCTACAATTTTCAAAATGACCAAGAAAAACCTGTACCAAACAAAGAAAGAGAATCAGCAAAAGTTTTTCAGATGACACCTCAAACCTGACAAATTGGCAAAACCTGAGATTATAATTACAGGAGCTAGAGCTGAAGACATGACGTGGAGAGATGTTTACCTCAAGGAGGACAATCCATATTGTGACATAATGACAAATTACACAGAAGCAATGAAAACTACAAGCACTGTTGTCTAAGCTAGGCAGAAGGAACAATGTCTTCTATATCAGGCTGCTGCTTCCTCCTCCTCCAGATTTTCTGAATGAAGGTATGGAAAGAACAACAGCAATATTCTCCTTTCTCTGTTTAAGTTGCACATGTGCCACCTCAGCCTGCAGCACCAGCTTCAAAGAGCACTCTGGATAACCTGCCCAAGCCTTTGGTCCAGAGCATGCTCAGCAGAAAAAACACCTGTATTAAATATGTACATCCTTATTTGACACATATGTTAAACTTCAGTTCTCAATGAGCTGATATATCCAACCAACATTGTTCAAGCTTTAGCTTGTCAAAGGCAGTTGATTTTTCCCCCTATGGCACAAACTAGGATAACACAACAGTGATATATTTGCAATCAGTGCCAACCCTTAACCAGACCTGAACCACTTGTTTCACAGCATGTAACAGAGTTGCATGCATAACATTTTGGAAATCTCCGTTTTCTAATTATTTAAGTATGCTTGTTTGAATTTCACCAAACAAACTGGCTGCAGGAAATACTTTAGGAAAGCTTATTCTGAGCATTTAAGCCTTAGATATGTAAATGTAATTAAAAACAGGAGGAGAGAATGCCTCCATTAGTGGCCATCCACAGAATAAGCACAAGTGAGAAAATCTGATCCCAGTAACTGTGAAATTTGTTTGTACTGTAACAGACTGACTTTAAAATCACAGGCTCACATGGAATGGCAGAGGCAGAAGCCACACCTGGAGATCAGCTATAGCAGGCTGCCCAGGGCTGTGTCCTTTTGGGTTTTGAATATCTGCAAGGATGGAGACTCCAACAGCTTCTGTGGACCACACATTCTGATATTAAATCACTCTCAAAGTGGAGTTGGGGGAGGCAAGCCTTTTCTTAAATTTTAATGGCATTTTCTGCATTTCATTTTTCACCCATAGCCTCTTGCCCTCTCACTGGGCACCAGTGGGTTTTGTCTCCTCCATTCCCTGCCATCACATAGCTGTGCACTATCCACATGGGCATGGCAATGGTATAAGAGAAAGCAAATTCAAGCTGCATCAAGGGGAATTCCAAACAGATAACAGATATTACAGAAAAAAAAATATTGATGAGGGTAGAAGGCACTGGGATCAGTGTCCAGAGCAGCTATGGAGTCTCCATTCACAGTGGGCACGGCCTTAAGCAGCCTGGCCTTGAGCAGCTTCGAGCAGGACTTGGATGAGATGAACTAGAGAGATCTTGTCCGTTCTCATTTGCTCCGCTATTCTCAGTCCATTTTATGAACAGAAAGTATGAGTTTTGTTAAGGAACCTTCCCAATCTGACCCATTCATGAGACTCTCAGGCAGTCACACTCCCACCACCACCGACTTTCACTGCTGGGACCGAAGCCCCTTCACAGTGGCGGCTCCAGTGACCCAGCAGGTCCCTGCTTGCTCCCTGCACACCCCACTCACAAAGTCAGAGCAGGTTTCCTCCCTGGCTCGACCCCAGCTTTCCCTCAGCAGCTTCTCAGATGTCTCGTTCCAAATAGCCAATTATTCACGGCACAGGAACACACAAACAGCCTGAGCTGGTGCCTCTGAGGAGGGACCTGGACAAAGGAGCCACTGGGCTTTTATGCACCCAAGTCTCAATCTTCCTCCCAAGCTGTTGGCCCCTGCTGTGACTCTGGGTGTCCCTCAACTGGCTGTGCCACAGGTTCCTGTATCCTTTGTTAACGAAACAAAAGGGGTGGTAGTTCATGGCCTTCTGTCTTGGGCTTCCACTCAGAACTTAACCTGCCACTGCACCCTGAGCTACCTGCACTGAATGTGTTCCACAAGTTTAGAACACACTCCTGAAATAGGCCAAGTGGGCAAGAGTAAATGACATGTGTTTTCTAACATTTATTTAAGGATCTGAGTCAGCATATTCTTCTATCTCTGGATTATCATGTTATGACTTAGATTAAACTCTTTTGTCAAAATGTTCTACCTCTCTAGACTATCTTCCTTCTAGGTTTGGGAATTACCATAAAGCCAAAACTAATAGATTAGCTAATGTTGTTTCCTTCCTTCCCTTCCTTTGCTTTCCTTTCCCTCTTTCTTTTTTCTTTCCTTTCCTTTCTTTCCTTTCTCTCTTCCTCTCTCTCTCTCCCTCCCTCCCTTCCTTCCTTTCCTTCTTTCCTTCCTTTCCTTCTCTTTGTCTTTGTTTTAAACTAATGATGCTTTTGCTGATATGATCCTGAAGGTACATTAATTCCCCAGGTGGTCATTTCAGCCATGCAAGGAATTTTACCGGACTAATTTATCACAGTATAACAAAATCTTTTATTCTATGTTCCTTACTGTGTGTGATTGGGCTTCCTTTCAAAGTTGTTTTACAGGTACAAACTAGATAATTGTTCCAGTGAATCAGAATTGTCTGTATTTTGATATTTTGACAAGCTATTTCAATGTTCCTGTCATACATGTCTTACATAATTACAAGATCTTTTCAAAGCAAGGATATTTATTTATTGGTTATTTCACTCTTCTATGTCACTGTCAATTTCTGTAATTTATTGTGGTATGTATGTTTCTGTTACTCATGTGAACTTCAAAATATCTGGGGGCAGGAAAAACACGGAAACTTTTTTGTGCAAATAATATCCTGGGTTTGTTCCAACTCATTATTCCTATTTCATACAACTTCACAATGATACAATATTTTCCTGAGAAGCTTAAGGCAAAATTCCAAGAAGGGCTCATTGACTAAAATGTGGCAGCAAAGAACCATAGTCATCAAATCTGAATATAAAATATGAACTCCTGTGTCCCTAAGGAAAAAATGTTAAAAATAACCATGAAAAGCAAAACTCTGTACTATGGAAAGACATGAATCAACACGGACCATCACTATGTCTGAATTGTCAACATTTTTACCCACTTGCAGCAATTAATCAGTTGAGTTCTGGTTAGGAGGAGATGCAGTGAGCTCTGCAATGCCATGAAGAACGGGAGAAAGGGCAGCTGTGTGAGGAATTCCCGTCTGTCAGCTCTGCAAATGTTACTATATTGCCCCAGCCACTAAAAATGATGAGGAGATGCTTTGAAGGAGCCCACCAGCCTGACTCTGCATGTGATGCACAAACAGCACAGAACCACCCCTGTGATTACTTGCAGCTCTCCAAGCTGCCAACAGGAACAGACCATGGGGCATCTAGCACGGCTAGTTACTCAAAAATAACAGCAAAGAAGGAATTAGTGATCCACTGCACACCCTCGTAATTGCCTGGCTAAGTAAAGTAAGCCAGCATTAACCTTTTAGGCTTTCCTAAGCATTTTTGCCTGGTTTTCTATAAGCAAACAAGATACATGTATCTCCACTGCAATTCAAAATCACCTGTCTGATTCAGCCAAATTTGAGAGAGGAATAGGAATTTTAGAATATAGCCATTTAAACAGGCAGCTGGTTAGAGGTAGTATCAAAGAAAAGCAAGGAGGCTTCAGCCCTCGTGTATTCTCCTTTGTTTGTTTTTTTTGTTTGTTTTTTTGTTTTGGTTTTTGTTTTATTTTGGTTTTTTGTTTGTTTGTTTTAAATCATATTCTTAAAAAAAACCAAAACACCATTGTGATATCCATAGGGCAATATTCATAATTCATAATGAGCTAAGAATGCTGAATACTATTAGTAACCTCTAATACCAACCATTAATGATGAGCAGCCTATGTCTAAGAGTTTTATCTGAATCTTTTCAGGCAATTCTATGTACCATTTGGAAAGACTTTCTCTGGTATATCTTTTTTTTTTTTTTTGACCAATGTGAACAAGGGATAGAGAACAAGTTTAATACCTAAAAAGAAGCACATGTTTAGACTAGAACATGCTCAACCTTATTCTCCTATTCAAATTCCCCAGAATTTGCATATGAATGGGAGAGAAGATATGATTTTGGTGATGGTTTGTATGCATTTTATAACAAAACTATCTCTGAGGATCCTGAAGCAATTTAAAAGCATCTTGAGACTCAGCCAACTGCTATGCAAAAAGAACTAGAAATTAATGTTGACCCACTGACACCCTGCTGCTCTCTCTTAGTTTCCTAATCCCGTTTTTCCTCAAAGTAGCATAACACTATATTATTTAGTATGCTTCAGTGTTTTAGTCCTTACACTTACATAAGGCCCTACTCAGATTAGTCATACTGAGTCTGAACTACATAAATTAAAAAATACGTCACTCTGATCTGACTGAAGATCAACAGACTTCTGTGAGACTTGCTAAACTGGGGATATACACTGACAGAAGCTGATCAGAGATGAATGTGTGTGAGCCCCCACGGAGCCAACGAGCATGGCGGCAGGAAAATCTGGGAGAATAAGCTCAGAAACAATCCATCAAGTATTCTGAAACAAACAGGATGAAGAGTGCTAGGACCACGTGCACCTGTCAGAAATGGAAGTGGCGAGGAATTAAATCGGCATATTTGAAAAATTTCTGAAAAAAGCCGAGACTAGCTTTCTCAGCTCTGTGTATGTGTGTGTAAAGCTCAAACTGGTTGCAGCTGTACTGGAAAAAAAACCCAAAAAACTAATGCAAATGTCTAAAAACTGTTGTGTGACTGTAAGCCTGAGCTTGAGAACTGTGTGTTGAAGTGTATGTATGAGTTTGTAACTTTATTATGAATAGAAGCTAGAAGGAGAAAATTAGATTACTCTTTTAAAATATATTGAAGTACAAGGAATTACATCTCATAAATTCTGTGAGACACTCTTTGGTTACCTCATTTATTCATTCTTGCTAGTTCACAATAACCCCCTTCCTGCTTGGCTATCTGGGGACCTGTTCAGGTTTCACATTGAAGGATCAATTCACACAGCAATGAAATACCACTGCCTCTTGGGGGGAGGATGACATCTGTTAAATAGCACCCAGCAACACTACACAACAGTTTACAGCATCAAATGCAGAACAATTATGAATTTAATTAGAATCAGAGTGGGATTTTAATGAGAAAAAATGCAATTATGCGTGATGAAAATATAGGGCTTGATTCCTTTATACTCACCCTGAGTTCCCTTACTACATAAGTATTTCCAAGGATTTTACTACCAGCAAGGGGGTATAACCTGCCCCTGAGCAGTTGAGGACCCACCCTCTCATTTATCAGTTAAGAACCGTGTCCTCTTTGTGCTACCAGTGCATTACAAGCTGTACATTCAAACACCATCAGCCGAACTCATCCTCTGCAAATACCAAATACCTATTCCTCACATGTTTACTTGAATAGGCTACATCTCATCAGCACGTGGGTTTGGATACAAAATAATAAATGGCTTTGGCCTGGAACATAACTAACACTCTAAAACGACATAGATCAGAAAGTTCTCGAAGCGCCCATGTCACAGGTCTACAGGAGGGAGACGTTTACTGCCTGTACACACAGTAATTATAACTAGCTGGAAGACAGGGAGATAAATTAATTTTATTTTCTCCTATAGTGCTGTAGATTATGGCCTGTGTTATAATTGTGAATAACTATGAACCGCTGGAATATTATGACAGTTGTTTTTAAAGTTGATAACAGAGCAATTAGAGTATGGCCATGTTGATAAATATTTTTTTTCATTGCAAGTTGGCATTAAAATCTAATTGAAAACAGTTTGGACCAAGTTATAAGATGGATTTTAATGTGTGACTGAGAAACTTTTTTATGAAGCATTGAACAGGCACATAAAAGGGAAAAAGTCTGCCACAATTTCATGGCACAGAAAGTCTCTGTCCTGCAAGATGTTAAGTCTTGGGTAACCTGAGTTACTTCCCTCCTTCAGTAATGCACTTTCAATGCATAGGATCTGCTTTTTAGAATAAACCTCCCAGTACCAGGAGCAGTAGGAGGAAAATAAAATATATTGAACTTGGATAAACTCTGGAAGTCAATATTTAAAAAAACAAACAAACAAAAAACAACAACAACAACAACAAAAAACTAAAGGCAAAGCTAAATAACAAGGCAAGAAAAATTGCATTGCACTACTGTGGCCATTTTGCCTCCTTCAGGTATTTTGAAGCACAAACTTAAAAGAACGAATATGTTTCCATGTAAAAAAAAAAAAAAAATAAGGCTGGAACAATGTTTTGGCATACATCTCCCAAAAGCTGAAAGGCAAATGCCTAACCATTCCCTGGAGCTGCAGAAACGTTTGCCAACTACAAAAGAGAACTGATGATTACTACTCTTCCTCTCCCCTTGGAAAGAGGAGAGACCAGCCAAAGGGCAACAGTATTTTTAACTCCTATGCCACACTTTCCCCTCACACCCATGATTTAATCTGCAGGGCTCAAACACTCCAATGCAACCCAAAAATAGGATTTTATGGGAGTGGAAATGGCTAGATACACTTTAATGAACACTTGTTCAGAGTTGTCATGGATTCCAAGTTAAAATTCATACTTGGAAAAAATCATACACTATATAAAATGAACACAGACAACTGTTTATCACTGTAATATTTGCCTGTCAGTGAGCAAAAGTGAAATTTGCATAATGACATCCACAGCTTTCTCTGTGATGTTAAGCTTTTTAGTTTTTCTTTTTCAGGCTATAGGAATCTTAGCCTGGAATGAGATTTCCTTGCTTTTTCTTTAATTTATTCTGGTTATGGTCAAGGGGTAAATTCAATATCATCACCTTCTCATAGACACCTGTTGCGGTAGTCCATGAAAAATGCTAAACAATAATAAAAAAAAACCAGTAAATAATGTCAACCTTTTCATCTACTGGTTGTTTTGATCCCTTTTGTGATAACAAAAATATAAACAAATGTAGAGTGTCTTTTTACATTTCAACTAACAGTTGCACAGTTATTTCATCATGTTCCAGAAATCAGATCATGCTTGGCTGAGTCCTCTGGATTTAAGTCAAATTTTCTATTTAGTATCATACAAAAATAGATACATGTCCAAGCAATCTGATGATAGGATATATTTGCCTGATGAAAAAGAGAATAAAATGCACAAGGCAGTCTCTTTTAGATCTTAGGTAAAGCTGGACTCTACAGTGTTGTTGTTGCTTTGCTGGCATACCTGCCAACCTAAATTTTATTTCCATCTGATGTTTCCCAAAATAGTATCTCTTATAGCACATTGAGTTTGCTTCCTCTCCTCTCCCTAAGAGACATAAAATCCTAAGACTAACTTACAGAAAATCTAGTAATGCCATGACCCAATCCAGCATAAGCAAAAATAGGGTATATCCAATTCTGATGTTTAGTAATACAGACTTTACCTGCCTGCTGTGGTTTTTCTCATGCATAAAGATACAAATACATTCTCACTGAGTTCATGATACTTTTTGAGGATCACTGAATGAAACATGGCAAAAAACCCCCCACAAAACCTACTGCTTTTTTTTCTGAAGGGGAAAAACCTCAAACCACCATATTCTAAAGAATTTAGCACCAAGTAGCTTCTGGCAAAAGATGAATTAATATGAGACTAGTCTGACAGCCTGCAGACATTAATTGTCTGTTCAAACTTATCCACATGGCTTCAATTTTGGTCCTGTCTACATGTAAGCTGGGATGGATAAAATTAGATCATTCACCTCATTCAAACCACTCCTCACTTTGTATGTGTGAGAAAGGAAAAGATTATATTCAGTCTAAATTCTCCCAGCCCTACACTGTTCCTTTGAGTTTCAGGGTAGTCATCAGGGTCTGGAAGGTACCCTGCCCCATCTCCTCTTCTTCCTTCCCAAGAGGGACTAGGAACAGCACCTCCACAATGCTCCTACCTAAATGCCACCTCCTGAGATTTCCAGGACAATTTTACAGAAGTAGTAAATTCAGAAGACAGTGCTGACTGATGACCTCAGGTGTATACAAGCTTTCAGGCTTTCAAGGTTCATTCATCACTGGTGTAAAAGGATCCTTGCCGGGAGAGAGCACAGGCAGGGCAGTCAGCCTTAAAAACTAAGGGAGAGCAAGGGAGAAGTATTTGCAATACTGAAGAAATACTCTTTGGGATATGCTAGGGAAGCAACTTGATTATGACATTGAGTTAAGGGCAAAGAAAAGGAGGGATAAAATTTCTTTAGAATAGAAAATAACTACAGCATATGTGAAACACTCCTTCTGGTGATAAGGAAAAAAAAAAATAAAAGAAACTATATGCTTACTGTATGCTGGCAAGCTTCCTGAAGTCACTAGCTGCTGAACATTCAATCAGTGTGCTTACTCCTAATACCAGATAGCACTCATCTGGAAAAAAGGACTAAGGCAAAACAAAACGAAAGAATTTTGGCATTAAAGCACTCTCTAAGTGTGAGAATTGCAGCTAATAAAATGGAGCACTTGGATTAAGTTTTTTTCATTAAGGTCTCTGTCGTTGCTTTTGAATGTGAAGCGAAATCAAAGCCAGAAGATTTGTTATGGGTCAGCAAGAAGGAAGGAAAGGAGGTGGGAGTAGGGCTATGTGCCAAGAACATCTTTAAATGCATGATCTTCTTTCTAAGAACACGGGTTATTAACAAAAGGGAAAGAAAGGCATGGCTTAAACAACATAACGTTCTTAGAGGAAATCCTACAAACACAGATAATTATATATTTGATTTAGTTCTCCAAGCTGCAATTTTAGTAGTTTTATTATTCTAAAGTACAATACATCATCAGATACTTTCCACATTGTAGTCATTTAATGTCTCCAAATTATAGTCTGCAAGCCAGAAATGAGGATTTGGTCTAAGTAACAGAGTGGTAACTGCAGGAAATGTTGTGATGGATGTCAAGTGCTACAAGGTTCACTTTGCTGAACTAGACAGCACCAAGAGAGATGTTGTTACAGTTCTAAAACTTTAATCTGTCCACCTCCTACTGTTTGGATGTGAACAACCCTTTGAATTTCATGATAATAGTAGGATTGATTTTTCCCCCCCCTTTGCTTTCCTCCCTTCCTCACCCCCTCTCTCTTTTCACTTTAATTATAACAAAGCCTGGGTACCAGCTGGGTGGCAGGTTACGTTTGTAGAAATGAAGGAGAGTTGGCCAAAGATTCAATAAAAACCTGGTGGAGTGCTTTAATAAGATGAGCTTGGGTCCCCAGTTACCTTTGAGACAACTCAGGCTCAAGAATGATTGAGTGCCCTTGAGGAGTTCAATGTAGTCACTGCAAGAACTTAGGTCTTTGCTAAGGAACCAGGAGGTTCTGAAAGACAGGGTCAAATTTTGCAGACTTTAGCCTCAAAGTCAATGGAGTTATCTGGGAGAAAATTTAGCTCCAAAGGTTTTTCTTTATTTAACAAAAAAGTCCTCAGACTCACTGGAAAGTCAAGCAAATATAAATCTCATAAGTTATAGGATGACAAAGAGAACTGAAGACAAGCAAAATCCTTTTCAACAAAAGAGGGAGTATTTCCAACTGCTATTAGAACTCAGTGTCTTTTATTAGGAATTTCGCACTATGTCAGACTAGTCTGGAAGTTAGTATTTGGCTGCAGGCAGAATCAATCCTACATCTCAAAGTCCCCCTCAATAATGCACAACCCGTGTATTATCAACCCTGAAATGTAACCATGTCTGACAGAGAATAAGTTGCCTTTAAAGAGGGTCAAGAACAGAGACATGAGCTACTGCTTGACCAGGATGCAACAAGACCTTCAGAGAAAAGGTAATGATCAGCGTGATTTCTCTCACACAAGAGAAATCTCTCCCACAGAAATAATAAATGACCATAAATGCATAAGAAGAAAGGCTGTCTCTCCGAAGACCTACGTGGCTTCTGATGACAATAAAACAATGTAGGAAGCAGAAGGCTGCAATTCCTGATCAGGAGATTTCTACAAAACCACAAGGATTTAAATGTGTTTCCCTTCTCTATCTTTCGTAAAAATTGGGGGAAAAAAAATGGTTTCTAACTCAAATGCAGAACTCTTCCATATCTGCCCCCCACGCCTCCAAATTGTCAAATCCAGCAAAGTGGCAGTTATACAAAGACAGGGAATGAGAAAGGAAAGGGAAGATAAAGAAAATTGCCCTGGAAATAGAAAGAATCATAGTTCTTATACTCTAAGTAGAGACAAACAGCTTGAGTCCCTTCTGCTCACTGCAGTAGGAATGTCACACCAAGCACTAATGATTGCTTTGCAGAGTAAGAGAACGTCTCTGGGATCTGGCATTTTAAGTGTCAACTACAGCACTATATTTGAGGGCTTTGCCCTCAAAAAGTGAAATTGCTAGTTCAAGTACTATATTTGAAACATTCCATGTGAAGCAAAATGATAGGCAAACATTTACATCCATGGCTTTTTACCTATTAATATCCCATCACGTAATTTGTTTTCTCAGCATTGGCCTGACAACACATGAACCGACTTCAATGTTACCAGTGGAAAGTTAAAAACAGAGATGGGGCTGGACCCTCATGGCCACGTCAGAGTAAGAAGAATGAGGAAAATAAAATTCTGTAGCAGCTTTTCACAAGGAAAATATATTGTGTGTGCCTGTCAAGGTTGCTGCAGGGGTCACCTTTATAGGAAGAGGTGAGGGGCTGCCCCATGGCCAGGCATACCTGGTTACAGCAGGCTCCACAAGAGACCCGCAGGACACAGCTGAGACCATCAGTGATGCTGGTGAACCCTCCAGGAAAACATATTTAAGAAAGGGTGGAGAGAAAGGAGGAGTGAAAAGAGGGACTGGCAAATAGGGGGAATAGCAAGGTAGGGGATTAAAAGGCACACCATATCCCTGAAGGAGCTTTGTTCCATAAGGAAGCTGTGCTGAAGCAGGCACAGACTGCAACCTGTGGAAGACCCGTACCAGATGGCAGGAGGAATGAGAAATGAGGAGAGGGAAGAAAGAAACCATTGCTCACTGACCCGGACCTTCCAGACTGCTTGTAGCCTCAGTGGACAGACAGAGAGTAATCTGTGGCACCAACAAGGTTAGAGGAGAGTGAAGCAATGGAGTAGAGACTAGAAAGGAAAAAGGAAATGAGTCTGGAGTGAAGTTGAGGCTGTAGAAGCTGGAGGAAAGGTGTTTCAATGTTTATCTTCTTTGTTTCCCAATACCTGAATCAATAAGTAATTATTGATGCTAATTGGCAAAAAAAAAATTAAGTTAAATTCCCCTAGTCAAGTCAGTTTTGCCTGCTGCAGTACTTTGTAGGTGATTTCCCAGTCTGTATTTTGACCCAGGAGTTTGCCTGACCTCATTCCTCCTGTTTTCCCCCATGCCCCACTGGGAGGGCACAGTGAGTGACTGTTTGCATTGCTGCTTAGCTACTGGCTGGGGCAAATCCACCATGGATATCAGCAATGCAGGTGTGTTATGGCCCAAAATAACAAAGGATGAGCTGGCTGGCTCATCCTTTACTTGAGTTACAGTTATTTCATTGCTCTTGTAACAAGGCACCTGAACTGCTCTAGTAACTTGCCGTTTCAGGATGAAAAAGCAGCAACATATTTAACAGTAAGGGAAGTTTTCACAAGTAAGTCTTTACTGTAATATATTAATTCAGTGCCACTGATTTCAACAATCCTCTTACACTGCTCCTAATGGAAATCCCAGCTAACTTGTTTTATCCTTCCACTGTCATTGCAAGACACTGTGTTTGAATAATATCAGTTTTTCATTCCAGTCAAGCATTTAATTTGGTTTTATCCTGCTGCAAAGCTAAACTCCTGTGTTAAAATGACTGCTGCAGATTGAGCACTTCGAGACTGCAAAGTGGAATTCAAGCAGAGATAAACAGGAAGATCAGGAGTAAGCACTGTTCAAACCATAGTCACCTTCAAAAGCTAATAAATACATGGTAAAAAAAAAAAAAAAAAAGTGACTGTAACTCCAAAATTTGAGCTCCAAGCTTGAAAGTCGGTACATTTTAGAAAGGAGTATGTTAGAAGGAAAGAGCCATCGGTGAGTGTGAGCTGAACAAAGCAACTGAAGTAATAACAACTCATTTTAGTCTCTGGAGTGGGTATCACTGATGGCTCTTTCAGATTCTTGGCCAGTCTAAAAGGTGCCAAGGCAGGCAGTCTCCTGGCAAAAAGCATCTTCAACTCTTCCCCTTGTATTGCTGGGTGGAAACTCTGGGAAAACACACTCATTGATTTTTTTTAAATGCAGTACTTTGTTCAATGTAAACAAGAGAAAATACAACAGCCATTTTGAGAATATCTGCCACATTCTGACAGATCAAGCTTTGCAGAAAAATATTGTGATTATTTAAATGTTTTCTGAAATTTCTGACCTCATTATAGATAGAAAACTTATTCACAAATGACACTGAACTTTTCTATGTTGAATGTCCAGTCTTTTGATTTTAGCACATATTCAAAAAAAAAAAAGAGGCTCAAGCAACAATATCTTTTATGTTCTTCTTGTTTGGTGTTCTGTCACAAGTTCTGCTCTCCAGACACCACATAATCTTATTATGTACAGTTTGCTCACATAAAATGGAATCAGTTTCACTGGGTTCAGAGACAGCAGTAATTCAATAAAAATACGTGATGCTTCTTTATTTACAAACCCAACCCTACAGTGCTCAGAACAATGATGATCCAAACACCTTATAACTGTCCATCTCAAACTTCTTATCCACAAATAAGAGAGATTAGCAGACAATCTGTCCATATGTGGGGAAAACAGAAAGATGCCAGAAGTGCAGAGACTCCCTGTCCTGTGCTTGAGGATTCTTGATATCTCTGCATGTAGCTAATGGTCAACAGCCTCACTGCTGGGGGAGAGGGTTATTTATGTAAGAAAAAGAAATCAGAGCACCTTTGACCAAAAAAGCTAAAAGGATTATAAAAATGGCTGCAATGAAGGGCTGCAAAGAGAGGGAAAAGTCAATAGAAGCCTGTAATGTGCTGAAATACTCTTTCTTAAATCAGCATTTTGTGGTCTAGTGTCCCAACCAAACTACATCCCACAAACCAAGCCTTTTATTTGCCATGTTTTCTTACTTGAGAAAGTAGAAATATAAATATATATCTCTCAACACTCAACCTCCTATGCTTCATATACCATAATCAAATGAAAATTTCAAGAACAAAGAATAAAAGGGCATAGCTGGCTCAGGCCAATTGCATTGCACTGCCAGAGGAGAATTCCAAAACTTTCAGAGGATTGTGTGGGGAGCTACTTTTAAAACCAGTTCAAGAATGCCCAAGTTCACAGGAAGTAAACTCATTTCTTTTGCAGCTTTAGCCTGGTAAAGTGTCATAACACATTTGGGTGAGATGTGAATTGTTCAACCTAAACGTGAAAAGATCTACACCACAACACTAATCTGATGGGCTCTGTGGACTGAGAGCTCAATCTGCTTGACACAACAGTGAAAAAAAAAAAAAAGAAAATCATCAAACCAGCTCAGATTACAGTCTATCAAATTTTCCAGACCAAGAAACTGCATTTGTCCCATATTACTAATCACATCTACTTTTATTAAACTTGAAATCCTGTAGGCACTGGAGGCAGAGGTATATGAAGTTTCAAAATCTGCTTAGAGATTCTGAGTCTTATGGGGCGAAGCAACACTCAGAAAGCCAAGGAGTTTTAACTTAAAGTATGCAACAGTAATTCTACTCTTACTGAACTAGCAAGCCTTCATTTTATATATAAAATTCATGTTACTGTGTTCCATATTTTTTCAAGGATAACAAATTATAAAAATATACGAACTTAGAACCAAATCCATACTATGAAAAGATTTCTCTGTATTTTATTGGAAAACTGAAAGTGAATTCAACTGAGATTGAACAGATATATGTCCTGGATGCAGCTTTGTACTATATTTTCCATTACAAATGAGAGATTCCTGGATCCTTAGGTCACAAGCACCCCAGAAAACTGAAATCAATAAAGTGGAATTCAATAATAACCAATGCATGAAGTATTATTCTGAGGAAAGGCAAAATTAAATGCACAAATACAAAGGGAGTAGAATGGGAACACAGAGCATTCTTGCAGAAAAAAAGTCTGGACAAATGACAGATCCATTAGGATCCCACAAAATAATATTTATGCGGGGGGGAGAAAAAAGGCAGATCTTATATTAGGACATATCAATAGGAATGGTTTTGGGAAGATGCACAGGTGGTAATTCCAGCGGTGAGAGCTCAGCAAGAGCACTGTGTTTAGTTTGCCTGGGCAAACTGGAGACAGTCCAGAGAACAGTAATAAAAATGATAAATTGTTTAGAAAAACATGACACACAAAAAGGATGAATGATTGGGTTTGTTTAGTCTAGGAAACAGTATATTTACAGGGAAAACATAACATTATTTTCCATGTGGACATGGAGGAAGTCAGGAAGCAATTGGCTTGACCTACTTTACAAGTAAAACTCACTCTTTAGCTGTAAAAGGCAACTGTGTCCAGGAAAGAGGTGTCAAGGAAGATTGCAGAGAATCTTTGAAGAGTTTAGGAATAAAAATCAGTGTCAATATCAACATACAAGATACCAGCACTGCCACTGACTGGCCCCCTTGCCACTGAACTGTTGAACACTCAATATCCAGCACTGCTTTCCTTTAATTCTCTAAAAAACAGCTGTACTTTTTGCACTGGTCTCACTCAGAGTTTTGCTGAGAGGATGGAAAGCATGACCTGACTACCAGGAATAGGAATTTCTGAGTGCTGGCTTCCAAATCCTCATTGTGTTTGGAAAGGATGGAGCTGCTGCTTCAGTGTCCAGCCCTGAGCTTTGATACACAGTGCAAAGGCAAAGCTATTTCACACTACTGCTTACAGCTGCAAACAAGACCCAAATTCAGCCCTTAAAATGCTAAGTAATTGGCTGTGAACTCAAACGAGGAAGTGGCTTGTTCACAAGGGTCTGATTCTGTGATTCTGGCAAAACCACTTTCCTGCTTCTCCAGAATTATTTTTTTTTTTTTTTTTTTTTTTTTTTTTTTTTTTAATTCCTGAGGGAAAAATCATAAAAAACACTGAATTATTTAAAGGCCTCCTAGAAATGTTTAGCTGTAAGTCATAAAATCCAAAATAGAAAAAAAAAAAGGAAAAAAAAACCCTCCAAGAAAATATGAAGCATGTGCTATGTGCTGAGATTCAGGTGTGATTTTCTTATTAGATATATAAATATGTTGTTGGCATACACATGCAAAAATTGCTATTAATAACAAAATGCTCTGTAAAATTACAGTGGTTCCAGTAAATGTCAGAACACATCTGCTCTAATTAAAAATTAACCATATCATTAAAATTATATCACTAGTTAATTTCTGAAAATGTTTAATTATTAGAAAGTTACCTTCCCAGCTTCCAGGGAAGAATTAGAAATAGTGCACTGCTGTTTTAAATCTTCCTACTTCCAAGCACTTAAAAGTTTTAAGAGGCATATATTTTAAGTTATTTGGGAGATATAAATGTAAGTGCTCTGATTATTACACTGTAAAGTCAATGAACCTTGTGTCATGGCAGATTTTACCCACTCTTTTGAAGTGTCTTGCAGCAGATTCGTTTTTTTCCCAGTTTCTAAGGGAGCTGAGACTAAGGGAAAGCTGCCACTTGTGACAGCAGCAAATCTGGCCCAGAGTGTTTCTCGAGAAGAGCCTCGTCTTTGGTTCCATCCTCCTCCACATCGTGTGTCAGCTCTGGCACCGGCTGAGTGTGACAAGCAACTTTTAAGTCAGAAATGATTCACACAGCCAGACTGACCTGAATTTAGCCTTATTACCTGATTTTAAATGCTTTCCGATTTAAGTTACACGAGGTTTCAGTTATAGCTGCCTGTAGTTGGATTTGAGTGATTCTCAAATCAGCAAGGACCAAAGCCAGAAGCATTAAAGGCAAACACTTGTGGGGGTTTCTGAGAGCTTTGCTACATGATTTCCCATAAACATTCCTCTAATAGCTCTCCAATCCACAACATGAGGTCTTTTTCCAAAAGACTTGCATATCAGCAGATGCAGGGTGATGACTGTATAGAGTCAGAGCAACCTTAATCCAAGTAAATCAAGCTCTTTTAGAACCAGCCAGGTATTATAATAAAATTTTACTTGGCTATCTGTACAAATACATTCAAACAGTTAATTGCCTAACTTAATGCACATAGTAAACAGACATTACTCACAACTGACAGCACCAGGTGGACTGACCATTTCTCATTCAAACCAGACATACAGCATGAAACTGAGACGCAGAAATAAACGTAAGAGCAGAGATAGTGCAGAGGAAAAAAAAATGTTTCTTAATTATGCAGTGTCCACTTTCTGTAACAGATTGTCCTCCTAATTCACCCCGTCTTAATCAACCTGCCAACCTGCTTTGGAAACAAACCAGCAGCTGCACACCCAGAGCTCTGCTTATCAGGTGTACAGGTGTCCTTGGCTGCATGTTATAGATATTTGAGGGTTCACTCTGGTGTCAGAGGGTGTGCACTGGAGGGATGTAAAAAATCCCCACTGCACAGAGAGAAAGTATTCTGTCTGCTGTCAAGGATGACTGTAGCCTGAGGGCAAAGGAATAGAGGCTGTTTTAAACAGCATCCAATCCAGTCATGCAGCTGATGCTACACTGGCTGGGATGTTGCATTTTGAGGTACAGTGGAAGAAGAAAATCAGGTCCTATGGCTGTGTAGGGAGAAGAAAGTAACAGTCCCTTCTGAGCATCACCAAAAACATGTGGGAATACTGAGACAGGCATGTTAATAACCACAAGATACCATAAGATACCAGGGATAGTTCTTAGCTCAGCAGAAGAGCATTAACTATTTACAGTAAAGGCTATACAAATAAGTCCTACCTGGAAACAGAGCTAAATCATCATGAACTGGAAAGATTTTTAAATACTCAGGACTCAATTTCGCCCAACCCACAAAAAGAGCTCAGCAAATGTTTAAATTCAAGAATGGTAGTTGGACTACAGACATAAATCTCATATATCTGCTAAAGAGGAAAACAAAGGGGTAGTTTGAGTTACTAATCCTAGATTTACCTGAGCTCACCTAGAAACCAAAATTACCTCAAGATTATAGACTTAAACAGGTTATTTTCTGAGATATAGCTGGAAAAAAACCCTTTCATTTTGCCTTGTTAAAAATTAATAGCTTGTTTTGTCAGAGTTCCTATGAAAATGTTTTGTGTTAGTGTATTAGAGGTGGTTTAATGAAATCAACTCTCTGTTATTTGTCCTACTTATAATTTGAAAGACACGGTTACCTTTCTTTTCAGCCCAATAAAATTATAAGCACTTTAAGTACAAAAAAAAATTCAATTCATTTTCAAAATCAATTACCATAAAATAAAAAGTTCTTTATAAAAAATCAATGACCAAATAATTCTTTGAAGAACTACATTCAGTTAAATTCATAAGATTTCTAAGGCATAAAATTAAAAGTTCATAATCTGATAGTCGGTCACACGTTTGACAGAAGTTTCTGACTGAATTTAGATAAATATCAGTGTAGAAGAAAGTCTCTTACATTTTCATGTTCATAATAAATAGAAATTCTGACAGAAGTTATTCCAACACATGGGTCTACCTTTTCAGGACTCAGCTGGAGCAAACACAATTTGTGTTGGCCAAACTGGCTGGTTTTCACCACAGCCTACGAGGGTTTTGAATGGTAACAATCATTCTGGGTTTTATGTGTTTCCTTGAATAAGCCCTTCCAAGTAGGACTGGGAGTGGGACTCCATCTGGGACCTCTTTACACTTCCACAACACAGGTAAAATAAGAACATGGACACTTTGCAAACAATTAAACCCAACTTCCTGAATTTTTCAGGTGGCTCAGATGGCTGCCCTCACTCCTGGATTAAGACAGCTAACGTTTTGCCCAGCAATTCTCTACATTGTCCATATCCTGTGGTCCCCAGTTTGGGAGCCATCTCCTATTGTAGGATGTGGCTTTAATAAGCACAGTTACTGCCCTGCATGAGAGCTTCCCTTACCTCTGAAAGAGGTCCCTGGCAACTGAACTAAAAAGCTTTACTAAAGATCTTCTTGGAGCTCACAGATTTGCCACAACTGAGAGGGTAAAATGGGTACAGCAAACAGGACTGTGCTGGGCCAACAATGTCAGTTCAAGAAGTAACATGTTTCTAAAACTGCAAAAGAGAAGCAGAAATGAAATGCAACAGAACACCAAAGGGTATATAAAGGAGAAGAAGGGTATGGCAAAAATTGTTAATGGATTTTTTAACTATTTTGGAGACTACTAGAGAAAAAATATCAAACCAGCTTGAATTCTACAAAGTTGATATCCTGGAAAGAAGGAATCCTTCATCTAGGTAAGGACTTTGGCTCTAAAATCAGAAAATTTAAGTTTGTACAGCAGAGTAGAGAATGAGGTCAGCTTGGCATATTCAGTAGCAATCTGTCTTGTAGGCAGGGACTGCAGTTGGAAAAAGCTATCCTGAACCTACTTTAGTTTAAGACTCAACTTTATTCCACTTGTTTCTAAGACACGACCCAAACTGTCTTATTTCATTTCTTATCCAAACCACAGAGCTGTTCAGCCAATATATAAAGAGAGCTAGGAAAAGGTCTAATTTATATTCAGGTTTTCCTGCATACCTGCCAATGTGGTTATAAAATATTCACATGTGTATGCACACATGTGCGGATATCCACTGTTTATACACGGGCATATGGTCCCTGTGCCTGTGCAGCTGTGCACACACACACACATCTCCCAGGAATTCTCTGTGTGTTTAACAATGGCTCTGCAGTTTGGCTTTTTAGTTTCTTAGTTACACTGAAAAGCTATTTCTTCCTTACTTAAAATTATACTTGGGACGTAGGTCTGCTATAAAAAATGAAGTGCTATTGGTAAGTGATCATGTGGGAATTTTTCTTTTTCTTGTCGTGGCATTTTTCCTTGCTCTATTTGATTAACTTGCGATTTTGTTTGACCTGAAATTAAATATTTGCCTAAATCTGGGGAAAAAAAAATTGTTTTATAATTGAAATCCATCTTATTCAAATCCTGTACGTTTTCTTCACAAGTGCAATGACTTGCTGGAAACCAGTAGCTTAAAAGGAATCCCATAATAGGCCAAAACTAGAGCATACATGGTATCTGTCATGGTTGATAGCTAAAGCTTGGGTTCTGGAGGTTAAACATTGGTTAACAGTCCCTTGGTGGGAAGGAAGGTACAAAAAGGGGAAGCAAAAATATTTTCTTCTATTTGTTCCATTCATACAGTATTGAAATTTTAGACTCAAAACTATGGAGAAAAAGGATTGTTTATATTAAATATATGATTTGATTGTAAGCAATAAAAAGGGAATAAATCAAGTACTTCAATTTTTGGGGTTTTTTGTGGGCGAAGGGGGAAATGGGGCAAAATGCTATTTAAACAGAATCAATATGCTAAGATGGCTTCCACCTTTCCAGAGTGCACAGCCAAGCCCACAGATTTTTCCCTCTTGAATGCTGGGATAAACTTAAGAGAAAATGTAAGTGCCTTTCTAGTTAAAACCAATCTCTCCTTTGTAAATATAGATTTAGTTTAACAAAAGCTTCTTTCAGTAATATAAATAATGATAAAAATAATGGAGTTGCCAATGTTGACTTGGTTCAATATCTGGGACAAGTACCCCCTCAGGTAAAGCCGGTAAGCCTTCTGAAGTCAGCTATTACATTATTAATCCTATCACTCATGAAATGCTTTATTCCATTTATTACCTGTGTCAGCATGCAGCCCACCTTCACACCTCAGACTGGTGAGCGAGCATCAAGCATTCCCTGATAGTGTTTAAGTGCAAGGGATTTAGTTTGCTTTACTTAGCCTGTCAGAGTCTTCTACATGATTTCCCATCCTCAGCTGCTGAAAACCCCTCCATATGGCTTGGAGAATAAACTGTTATCTTTGTACTTCCCAATATGCCACTTAAGAATATCTTGTTTTAAAGTTGTAGTTTCTAAAGAAGTTTTTTTTTGGTTGATTTTTTTTTTTTTTTTTAAAGAAAGCTGACGTATATAAAGGCTCTCATTTTCTGGGGCAACATCCCCCCTTGCTGTGCTGAGTCTACAGCATCAAACAGACCGAGCATGGCCTGAACAGCCACTTCTTTCTGAAGTTTCTATCTAGTTATCTTTTTCTGATACAGACCTAGAGACTTTTCTTTTCTAAACCCTCAAGGAAGACAGTGGTTTTGCACTGAGCGTGACTTTGGATGGGGCTCTGTGACTCTTTTTAGTTAGTTATTAACAGCAACAGATCCATTCCTTTAGGGGAAGATTTAGTAGGTGAGTCACTCTATGGACCATCTGTTTCCAGTCTTGTGACAGAGGAAAGGCTGAGTGAATTGGGATTTTTCAGCCTGGAGAAGAGAAGGCTTTGGGGTGACCTAATTGTAGCCTTCTAGTACCTGAAGGGAGCCTACAAGACAGACAAAGTCTCTTTACAAGGGATGGGACAAGGGAGAATGGATTCAGGCTGAAAGAGAGCAGGTTTACATTATATATTAGGAAAAAATACTGTGAGGGTGGTGATGCACCAGAACAGGTTGCCCAGAGCTGTGGATGCCCCATCCCTGGAAGTGTTCAAGGCCAGGTTCTCTGAGGCTCTGAGCAACCTGATGTGGTGGGAGGTGTCCCTGCCCATGGAAGGAGCATTGGAATTGGATGATTTTTAAGGTCCCTTCCAATCCAAACCATTCTATGATTTTATAATTCTATGAAACTCTGATAATTCCCCTCCCTGCAGCTCTGTTCCTGACAGACAGGACAAGGGTGTCAGGCCAGCAAGATTATCAGTAATCCCCTTCCTTGAGATAACGTCAATAATGCACCACTCACTAGTCTTGGCGGGCTTTATGAAGGAGTTATGGCAGGGAATCTACTGTCAGGAGAAGCAGCCACGAGTGCAGCCACTCTCTTCCTTTGTTCTGTGACTCTCAGGCTCACCACGTGACATATTTTAGAAACCATACTTCAGTGGGAATCACAAATGGGTGGCAAATGACGGTAATTATTTTGTGGTACTCGCTAAATTCTTAGCCATAAAGGAAGTGGGGATACACTGAGGTGTTTTCAAAGAAAGTATGTGGATGCACTGCCCTGTGACACATGCAGAAAGAAATGTTCGGCCAAAAAAGGATGTGTTTGGTTTACTAAACTTGCATACGATTTGCAGGCAAAACTTTTCTTCCCTGAACATGCAAGAACAAAATGTCTACAGGCACTATCTAATTTCCACAAATGAAAAGTTTAAGAAAATGCCAGCAGGGAATGTGCTTATCATGTGTGGGGATTTTTGTTTGTTTTTTTATTTGTTTGGTTTTTTGTTTTTGTTTTGGCTTTTTTTTGCAGAAAGTTAGTAGCCCTAATATGCATCCTGTGCAGGTTTGAAGCAGAGAATAAATTTGTTTAAAATAAGACTTGCTCTAATCTGACAGTGACAGTGGTAAAGACAATGAAATTTGTGAGTATTTCACTCAGCATTCAAAGTGGAATATTTTATTACAATTTAGATTATGTTTCAAGGTTTAAAAGACTGTTAAAATATGCTAATTGAGATGTTCAGGATGACAAAAGTTTCAGTTGTGAAATCTCCTCTTTCTCTGGAAACTACTTAGAGTAAAGAAATATTTGGTTTCTCCTGATGTGGCTTTAGATAGTTAATATCAAATGCTAAATTAAACGTCAATAATCCTTAAGGAGCCTTTCTCAGTCACACTTTTTTAATCAAGGTTTTCAATGTGATCTTAAGGTCCATTTGTTCCTAGAACATAATAAGAATTGTACAAATCTCATGCATTTCCAGGCAGAGTTCATTATAGGGGCTTCATTTATGCTTATTGCAGATACATTTTAAATATTTCATATGAAAATTTTGATTCCAACAAAGGGTACTGAAGAAATAAGGGACTGCAAGCTAATGGATTTTCAGTTGTAGCTTTTAGAAAAATAAAGAAAAGCCTATAAAAAACCCTCCAATCTAAAAAACAATCACCAGTTCATATTTTGAAATATTTTCTACAAAAATGGCTGAGAGGCAAATACAGATTCTATTGTGTAAAACATGAATCAGTTAATGATCTATATTTTAAGCAGAATATCCCTATAGGATGATGATTCATTAGTGTTATCTCAGAGAAGGAGGTTATTGATAATTTGATACCACACATCCACTATCCTAATCATTATTGTCAGAAAGTCTATTAAAGATCAGAGGTCATGGATCTAAAATTAAGTATGCCATAAAAAAAATATTGAGCAAGGGACAAGGACAGACGTTCTTATAGATTAAGAATCCAACTAAAATGCATTGTATCAATTAATTTTGGTAAGTTATAATTTGATAAAATAAAGCTACAGTCTTCAGTGAAACATTTCTTATTTAAAATGAAGTGGAGGTGGAATTCTGAATGTTAAATGCTCCACAACTTTGACTGTTTTTTATCCTGCTGTTTATGAATCTGCCTTTAAATTGTATTTCTTCTACAGAATATGCTGGAGTACTCAACAAAATAATAAGACACACTGCTATGGTTTTTTGTTTGCTGTTTTGAAGTACTCTAGTTTTCGAACAACTCAACTCACTTTTCTCAGTATTTTGCTAAATGAGAAGCTGAGAAGTTTAGAATGGCTAAATGGCATTTCAGAGCCATCACTTTAAGGGAGATGCTGTTGTCAGCAGGAGGGAAGGGACTGTGTGCCACATTCCAGGCTGTGTGAAGGAGAGCTTCACCCTAAGGACTGGCCATCTGGGCCAGATTTTAGCTTTGCTGCCATAAGGTCGAGCCAAACCACACTTTAACTTTATGCAGTAACCTTAGCCTGGTCACTGGACTGTCAGCAATGCAATGCATCTTAGCAAGAATTAATTCAAAAGCCCTACTGATGCTGAACACATACAAAACATACATGTCTTTCTTGTAACTTTAAAGACTGGACCATGCAACTCAATGGAAATATGCCATCTGCTTTTGGATATTCTAAAGAAAGTCATTGGGATGTTGGGCATTGCTCAGATGCTCCCCTGAATTCCTTTGTAAGGGTCACCATGCCCCTATACCTCGTTTAATCTGCACCACTTACACTTAATATAAAGTAGGTTAAAGGAAAAACCAAAAATTAGGTATTACCATTTTCTTTTAAACAAAATAAGTCATAGGAAGAATACAAGTATGATGCCTTTTGCTGTCCATTAAGACAGACATGATGAAGAGAAACATGCTTAATTCTGGCCTAAAGCACAGGTCACCCTCTTCATCTTTATATTCCAGCCATTACCCTGTATCACTTAAATAACCCACTTAAAATGGGACTCAGACTCACAGAATATCCTTTTCCACAAGCTGAACTCACAGCGGAACACATTTTCTACCAATGCTGCTATGACAGCTTTTATGCTTGGACTCCCCACAGATTCCTTTCAGGTCTCAATCTCCTCACATCACTCCTCTCCACTATTCCCTTATTTCCTGGTCTCTAACATTCAGGAACAGATCTGAGCCCTCCTCTCACCTCACCAGTGGCTGGCTTTTTTGGAAAAGCCTGGATGATGCCTGTCCAGAGAGAACAAGGAGCTGGACACTTAGCTGGGCTTGGCCAGGGTGTGAGCAGTCTGCCCCTTTTGAGGCTGAGGGACCAGCTCACGAGGCAACATCGACACTTCCATACCAGGCATTTTCACGTGGCAGCCCTGAGCTCCTACATAAGCACATACAAATTCGAGATGTTACACATTAAAGACGCCAGCTGTTATCTGAGTAAACTAATTCACTCTTTGAAGGGAACTGTGACAAGTTTCAACCAGAGAAGAGGCTTAACCACAGAAATTCAAATAAGATCTAGGGCATTTCAGCATGCAATGTTGTCAAAAATGTGTTACAGCACTTTAGTTTTCTGTTTGCTGAGATGAAGCAGCTCAAGTGCCTGCCAAAAGCCAGCAGCAAAGGTGGTGGGAGTTGTGGGTGCAGGAGCAGAAAAAACACAGGGCGATTCAAGCATATCCTGACAGAGGAGCTGGAGAGGTAGAGAAATGGGGAAACCAGTATTTTGCTTTTAGTAACAGCTATGAAATCAAACCTGGGTGACTGGGCTCACATCTTGGGGGCTGACACGATGTTACCAGCCTGTATGACTGTACTGGAGTCATCAGCTGTTTTGGCAACTCCGCTATCATTTGTTTGGCTAAGGAGCTACAGGCTATGAATTTAGGAAATTTCCATTTGAGCCTTACAGAGTCAGTTTTTCACAGGTTTGTGTGCTACCAGATGATGAGCTGAACCCCACAAGACACTGCAGGTCTGGGGGATGTTACAAACCCACAGAGTACCATGTTCAGCTGAGGCTGGACCTAGATGTGTAAATCATGCAATGCTGAACAGGTTTTTTCTCCTACTAACATGACTTAGAAGCACTTTAGAAACTAGGCTATGGTCTCTGCTGCTGTTTTCATCCACAAAGGTTCCTGTTCTTCAACAGGACGGTTGCCTCCAGCACTGACTCAGGAATGCCAACTGTAATTAAAGACTTGGAAAAAACAATGCATTTAATGGCTTATTCAGGTTGACAAGCGTTGTCCTACCTTGGGAATGTCTATGAGCCTAATAGGAGTAGCTTTCCATCTGGCTCTCCCTTGCTGCGTCATTTGATATCAGCTTTCTTTTGCAGGTTTTTGAGGCCAATGTTTAAGATATGCACTTGGTAATCTGCAGTTGAAATCATAATAAAATGTCACACTAATTTATTCACTGGGAATATTTTGCCAGCCTCCTGTATTAACTCCCCTTAAAGCTAATTTAGATGCTTGTTGTCTCTGTGTTCCGCATCTGTCTGTATTAATAATTGTGCAAGTGTCTGAACAAATTAAGACATTTTACAGCATTTAAACATCCCAAAGATCTTATATTTTCCGTGAAAGTGGAGAGGTTGTACTATAATTTATGGATGTTTTCCCATTAATCTCTGAATTGTTTTGGCAGCTATTGCCTAAGAGCAGCAGCTACCTGGCAAGGACAGAATATCTGTCAGACCATGAAGGGTGCCTGCATTCACAGGAGAGATAAATGGGAACACTGAAATAGAGTTAAGCTCAGAGAAAGCAGCTCATCCTCAGACAGACTTGCCAAGCCTGTTTCATTATAGCTTATAGCCTTCATTGTGGCTTAGCAAATGCTGTTAAGTATTCTGTCAAAATAAACTTACTTTTCCAGACAAGAAGCTCTGCAAAGCCCTAAGGTGCCACTGCTAATACTTGAACTTGTTTACTCTCCTTTTGGTTGTTATTTTTTGGGTAAAACATACACCTAACATACACCTAAAGTATGTCGTATTTGTTAAATAACTGTTGTTCAAGACAGAAGACCAAATCAGGTTAATAGCATAATTAGGAAAAAAGTCAGTGGTTGAAATAAAGAAGGTTAAAACTTAGAAAATATTTGTTAAAATTCCTTTTACAGAGAAAGGAGAAAAATGAATACAGAAACCATAACTGTTTAAAATGGTATATTATCTTCTTTTAAAACAAATTATTAAAATTCAGCATTAAAAATTGAAACCCTCCATCTCTCCCTATTACACTTGTGCTTAAGAGCTGACTCAAGAACTTTCAGTTGTAGTTCAACAGAAGAAAATATAACACCTCCAAAGCTTCAAGGCTCCTGTTTCATGCTGGATAGATTTACTCAGTCCTAACTGGAACTGTGGAAGCAGGTTTTCTGTTGTTTTTCACTAATCATACCATAATGATTTATAACAAGTGAAAATAAGATCACAGGTTATACTCATAGGAATCTTTGCCACTGTGCAAATTTACAATCATATTTTTCCAATCAGAGCTAACTGGGCTTTAAATGTAATATAATGCACTGAGAACAGCTGCTTTAAGAGATTCCTTGCCATACTCATGTGTTTACAATCCATATGCTTAATTGGATTTCACTTAACAGCTGTATTAATGGACTTAGTCACTAAACATTTGTGGATCATGTAGCTGTTATTTCATTATATGCTAAATGAAGCTTAGTTGTAAGCCTCAGATCTTTAATCCAAGATCAACTCTTCCAGCCCCACAGAGGTGTTATTTGCATTATTTTCCACTTGGATCAGCCTGAGATCAGACTACAGAACTAACAATGCTTCGCCCTTGATTACTCTCCTTCCTCACTTCCGAGGAATCTCAGGTACTTTTTTTGCTCACCACAGGACAGTGAAAATTTTGTTGCTTATTGCACATTCACCAGCAAAATCTACTAATAAGCAAGTCCAGTGTTGCCTTTTCCCTATTACAGATTTGCAACAGTAATGTGGCCTTTTGAACTGATGAAGAGGCATAATAAAATCACCAGCAGAGAAGGAACTAGTTGACCTAAGAGATCTCTTTCATCTCTAATTTCTGAGGGAAAAGAATACAAAGAGTTCACTGACCTCATCTGCAATGTTTTCTGTCAAATAATGATCCTGTTATAAGGTCATTGCAGAAAATATTGAGACACATTGCAGTACTGCTTAGAAAATTATGCAATAAGCTCTTTACATTTGCAAGTTTTATTGAACACTGTATGGAAGTATTTGTATTTAAACAAGTCACTCAAGATGGTTCTATGAATGCATTAAGTGGCTTTGAAAGCCATTAAGAAAATCACTCTCATTATGTACCATGTAGTAACCTCAGACCTACCAAAATCAAGCATAGTCTTTTTCCCAAAGTGATTGTAAACCAAAGTGTAGAATACCATTAAATCACTCCCATTATACACCATGTAGTAACCCCAGATACACCAAAATCAAGCATAAGCTTTTACCAAAGCAATTGTAAACAAGAATACTCTACAAGGATCAAAAAATGGTCCTTAAAAGAAAAATAAAAAGCAATCATTGAATTGCATCCTGTGAGAGGAAACTGGGCCAAAATTGATCTGGATAGCCAAATTTATTATTACATGCAGTGAATGCACAATGAAATTTGATTAGAGCAAGTGTGCCATCAGTCCCTTTTGCAAGATCAAGCACAAAACAGCACAGCTTTGATGAAAGGAATCGATAGCATTGAAAGCAAAATTGGAGGGCTGTCAAATCATCTTAATTCCTATTTTCTGAATGAGTGGAGTGAGATTGCTTGATGCACATGCTAATAACCAAATTAGTGTGCTTCTGACTCAGTATGGAGTCAAGCTCCTATAAGAAATAACGTTGCTAAAAGGAACACAAAACCCAGACCCACATGAAGCAGAGATACCACAAAATACACGTTTCACTTTGAAATCTTAATTAACAGATCTGCATTTCTCTTAATTTTGTAGATGTTAGGCTACGGAAGCTACAACTTCACATCTGTCAACAGAAGTGCTGACTAGCAATCTTTGTTCCCCCATGACTGGAGAGACAATCTACTCAACAGGCTCACACACATCTCTGTACAACGCACTTGGCAAGAGTCGACCTGTGAGTCTCTTTGAAATCCATCACTCAGAAGTGCATAGTAAAGAATTTCTTTGAGAAAATTCTCAGAATTTTCCCTCAGAAGGGTTTGAGGATAGCTTCAAGGCCAGCTGAAACCACCCTAAAACTGAATTGCCTTCAAATCTTGCCTCTCCACCTCCTCCTCAACCTTCCTCATGCACAGCAAGGCAGCTGTTGTGGAGACAGTAAGTGTAGAGACAAGGAGGTAAAGGTTTAGTGGCCATATGTCACCCACCACACCTAGAGAAAAGATTCAAGATGCAGTCATAAATCTACAGATTCTTCAGCAGCGATTTCAGGTCTGTTTTGATTATATTTATATTGCTTTTAGTAGCTTTTTGGTGCCTCCCCTAGCAGATGTTCAGCCTCACACCCTGTTTATGTAGGAATCTCCCCTGAAGATCAGCTCAGAGGAACAGAGTGTCTCAGCAGCTACAGGTTAATGATGCTCAGACTTTTCTCTGACATTTTTTAAATGCATATCTGAAATTACATGGTTCTCTTTCCAGCTTTGATTAGTGCTCTATTTTGACAAGTATAATCTTTGAGACATATATTCTTCAAGTATAAAAAAATAATCTGTGGTTTCAGCACAGAAAAGTGTCAGGGCAAAACTAAAGAAAAAAACATCTCTGCAGGGAGTCTCTGCATCTCTAGTTGTCTCAGAATATGAGCATCAGAACTGCCACATAGCACCAAGATTGGATTAACCTCCACCCTTAAACAAAAAAATAAATTGCACTGTTACAAGGGCACAGCAATAAAAGGTGTTTTTTAGGTACTCTGGTTAAATAATTAGTTAAAAGGTAGCAAATAAACCAATGACTCACGACAGTTACATGATACTAAAGCCTAATCCAGCACTTTCACAACATCTGGATTATGGAGTATGATGGATCCAGCGATGTCATGCTCTATGCTCAAGCCACACATTGAAGAATGTGAGACCAAAATCAATTTTATTACTCTTTCATAGCTAACTAATACAGAAGAAATCTCACATTGCACTTGACAAGTAGGTCCAAAACAGGACCATTTTATAATAGTTCATAAGACAGCAAAAGGACATTTTATGTATAGTTGTAGAAGACAATATGAACTCTTGATTCTCCTTTTTGAAAAATTACAGGTGAGCCACATTCAAAACTAAGATTTTCTTTAACAGAAGGTGTTTTGTATTTGTCATTGGTTTACTGCCTGTGGAAAACATATACACACAAAATCCCTTGATAAGGAACATGACTTTTGTAAAATTAAGAAAAATAAAAAACCTAAATGTAATTTCTACTCCTGTAACAGAAGAAGTAAAGTAAGAGCACTGAACATAAAAACAATATAGTGCAGGTGGGCAAGGCTTTTCTCGTGCTGAATCCAGTAAAAGGACACATTACATTTTAATTTATGAGACAATTTTGCTGCACTGCAAACCTGGAAAGTTATTAAAAAAACCATGTGGAGCACCTGAAGCTTTAATATTTGGATTTGGCCACCAGCATGGTTACTGTGGGCCAGGTGCTTGTCTTTAGTTTGTGGTTCCTCTGTAATAATAGATTGCTGGGTATGGTTATTAATGTGGGGCATTAGTCTAAAAGTCTGTTAGCTGACTGAACATGGTGTTTGGATTTTTAGGCTGTCAGGAATGTGTTTATTTATTCATTTTAAAATAAGATATGGAAGCAAGCAGCCTCATGTTTGTTGCATTTAAAGTACAGCAGTGCACTTGTGACCTGTTCAGCTGCCTCCTCGTGGGCGTCTAGTGAGAATACCAACTTGTCAACTATCATGCTTTCAGGATGCACTTCGTGCTCATTTTCACATCGACAAGCAAATTTTCTTGTACAGCATTAGGCACTTGTGTTCCCACTCACACAAGTCCTTCCTTAACACTCTTATCAAACGGTGGTGATTCATACATAGACCTGCACCTAAAAAAATTCTCCATTTCACTTACAGTTTGCACAGAAGCAAATATTTTTTTTTCTCTCTTTAGTAGGTGTGCTTGATGTCAATACAGTGCAAATTGCTCCTCTAAAGTCTTGGGGTAATGAGACTAAGTCTGACCTATTAATAACCACCACTGGTAACACGGGTTCTGTGGCTATATGGCAAGGCTCTAACCAGCTTCCAAACTACCACATCTGGGTAGTAACAGGCTCCATGTGGAAGAAGTAACTCAATCCAAAAGTTATACAGATCATGCTTAGACAGGAAAACATTTTCCTCAATGAGAATAAAACCACCTGCATAATTCTAACAATTTCCAGGGTAAATATTTTTGGTAATTGAGTTAGTGTAGTGGATCAGACCTTAAACCTGCTAGAAAGCTCATGTGATGAGAAAACAATATCACTATTTGGATACTCTTGGTACTGAAGAACTATGGACATTACCCTTACAGAACAAGTGGGTCTACCTTCCTATATCATAATATTAAATGTAAGAGCTTATCGTGATCATTAACTGACATCTTTTAGGCTTCTGTGTCCCATATTAATATAATTTTTAATTTAATGTGCCTATTATCAGTAGAAGAACCTTTTTTATCATAAAGTTGCACAAGTATTTAGACATGTGAGCAGATAACTTTGAAGTGCCATGGTGTTCTTTTGCTCCCTTAAGTTCAGTTAAAAATTACTTTGTCAGTATTGTTATTAATTGCATTAATTAACTTAGTGTCTTCACTAATTTAATTATAAAGTATTTCTCTGAACTCTAATTTTAAAGCATTTCACAGTGGAAGTGATGGGTGGAGCAATTTCTGCTGTATAAACTCGTAGTTTAATCTTGTGGTCAAACCTTTTTACCGTATCAAACAGTTCTGCGATTGCATCTTTTGCAATAGCTGAAATGAAGGCTTGCCTTTTAGTAAGCACGGATGGTACAGAAGCACTTCACCCTTTCATTATGTGGATGTTTGTTGCAGCAGACTGATAGTGATGCCTGCAGTAGCAGTGATATCCACAATACAGGTCCCAACACATTTGCAAGGTAATAACAGTCATACAGGCAGTGGCAAATAGAAATGTTCTCCAACTAGCTCCCAAGATGTAGCTTGGGCTCAGTAAGAAGAAAATCTCCAGAAGATTAAAAATCAACAGATACACGTAACACAGGGGTTGTAAACCCCCCGTGCAAGTTAATGATATTTTGCTGTTCTGCTGGTGTATCAGAAAAAATAGTGTAAATTTTTGCAAGCTCACTGTGTTCTCATCCACAGGCAAAACAAGCTGCTCTGGGAAAGTAACTTCAGGTTGCAATTGCTTATGTGGAGCACTGTTAGAGCCCTAAGGGAAAAGGTTCATTTTCTCCAGTCACCTTGCAAAAGAATCTCAGTGAATTCTGCAGTGATTTGCATCGTGCCATGTTCTGTGATGGCAGAGTTTCAGTCTGATCTCATGGCCTTGTGTTTGCAATATTACATTTTCTGTGGTTGCGGTCCAAACCATGTTTGTGCTTACATGGCTTCAGCAATGCCCACAGTCCTCTAATTTATCTTCTTCTTTTTTGGTTTGTTTTTCTAAAAATCCAGACTGACTCAGTCCAGTTTGACTAGCTATGTTGATAACCTTCTGTAATACTATGCCTGACTGAAGCAGTAAACCCTCTTTGAGGATGGAAGAAATTGTTTCATCTGAGTTCTGATACATAATAATTTTTTCTGCTGTACTTTCAAACTTACATGTGACAACTGCTTTTTTTTAAAGGAGCTACCTATTATTTTGCTAATTCACAGTTCTTATAGTCACTTTACGAGTGTTACCATACAGGCAAAATTGCTGACATTCAGCTACATGTATCCCAAGTCCCCCACAAAGCCCTTCTGAGCTGGGAAAAAGGCATGGCATTGAATATCACCATGAGGAATGATACCAAACTCATGCTGGTGTTCAGCTGTAGTCTTTCCTTCCCTTATAAAACTCGTTAGGTGTGTGCATAGACTTTTAGAAAAATATTTATTCACAAAGTTACATAAGAGAACTTAGCCTCACTCAAGGTTTGGAAAGGTATGCAGAGAAGTCCAGACTTAGAAGAAACACTCTCATTACCAGTCAAGTGCACACAGATAGTAAACAAGCACTCAGAGCATTTAAGGACAGAGGAGCAGGAAGGGCAGAGCATGGCAGCAGCTGCAGGCACAGCAAAAACAATTCTTAGATCAGGGTGTCTGATTCTCTCTTTCTTACAGACCATCTGAGCAGCACTTTCAGCTCTCCAGAGCCAATAGCAGACCACAGGGCATATTGGATTTCAGAAATTGGTGGAGTTCCCAATCCTGAGGGTTAGGCAAAGACTAAAGTCAGCACCCTGAATTTTAGAAAAGCAAAATTCCAGCTGGTCAAGGAGTTAGTAAACAGGATCCCCTGGGAAACATCTCTGAGGGACAAGGGAGCAGAACAGAGATGGCAAACCCTTAAGTACAATTTCCATAGAGCATAAGAGCTCTTGATCCCTCTGTGTAAGAAATCAGGAAAGGAAGGCAAGAGACCAGGATAGATGAGTCAAGACCTGCTGGTCAAACTAAAGGGCAAAAGGGAAATGCACAGGCAGTGGAGGCAGGAACATCCTAGGAAGGGTATAGGGGTGCAGGCCAGTTGTATGAGAATGGGTCAAGAAAACCAAAATATGGATGAAGCAACAGATGCAAAGAATAATAAAAAGAGCTTCTGTAGGTATGTCAGCCAGAAAAGGAAGACTGGCAAACTGCTAACAATGGACAAGGAGAAGGCTGAGGTACTCAACTAATTTTTTGCCTCATTCTTCACTGGCAACCTCTATTTGAAAAATGCCTGTCAGGTGAAGTTTCCATTGACTGGAAAAAGGAAAACATTGCACCCATTTTTGAAAAAGGTTAAAAAGGATGACCCTGGGAACTACTGACCTGTCAGCCTCACCTCTTTGCCCAGGAAGATCATAGTACAGATCCTCCTAGAAGCTCTGCTAAGGCAATGGAGGACAGGGAGGTGATTTGGGACAACCAGCACAGCTTTACCAAGGGCAAGTCCCACCTGACCAGACTAGTGGCTTTCTATGGTGGAATGACTACATCAGTGGACAAGGGAAGAGCTATGGATGTAATCCATCTGTACTTTTATAAGGCCTCTGACATGGTCCTCCACAACATCCTTCTCTTTAAACTGGAGAGACATGGATTTGATGGATGAACTGTTTGGTGGGTGAGGAATTGGTAGGGTGGTTGCATCCAGAGGCTAATGGTCATTATCTCAATGTTTAGGTAGAGATTGGTGACAAGTGATGTCCCTCAGGGGTCAGTATTGGGACAAATACTGTTTAATATCTTTATCAAGGTAAGTGGGATTGAGTGCACCCTCAAGTCTGCAGATGCCAACAGAGCAGTGCAGTTGACTCAACCGAGGGATGAGATGCCGTCCAGAGGGACCTGGAGAAGCCCTAGAACTGGATCCGTGGAACCTCATGAAGTTCAACAAGGCTGAGTGCAAGGTCCTGCACCTGGGTCAGGGCAATCACAAGCACCAACACAGGCTGGGCAGAGAATGCATTGAGAACAGCCCCAAGAAGAAAAACCTGGGGGAGCTGGTCAATAGGAAGCTCAACGTTACCCAGCAATGTGTACTTGCAGCCCAGAAAGCCAGGCTGCATCAAAAGAAGGATGGCTAGCAGGTCAAGGAAGGCTGAAACAACCATAAGCCATACTAGTCTGAAACAAGTCACAGTGGCTGCATTTAAAGTTTTAACATTTCAACAGGAAGAGATGGCAATTGAAACCACACAAATAGAGTATTTATGAAAAAAAAAAAATTGAGAAATCCAGAATTTTGAAAGATATATGGATCAGAGATTGATGTTAGTTCATTTCCTATTATTTATCTTTGCCTCAAGCCACTTCCTCCACCCTCCCCCCCCCCCCCCCCAACAGAAAAAGCTTTAGGAAGTGGCACCTTTCTGTTCTCACCAGGCCTGTCCCCCTATCTGTGCACTGAAATAAGTCTGAATTAACAAAATACATGGGCTGACCCAGGTAAACCTGTTAACCAGAGTGATCCATGGAATTCTCAACAGGAAGAGAAAAAAAATCTCAAATGAAGTGAAATGTGTGCATATTTTGTGTTCTTTCAGTCAATATTCTGAATTGCTGTAGTTGCCACACCTGCCTGATATCTCGCCAAGCTTTGCTCCATCACTGCAGTTTATTGTTACATGGAGTTTATGAAGACATCACAGTGACAACACCCAAAGTTAAATGACCACTTTTGTTGTCATTCTAAGGGACAGATAATAATATGGGGTTCTGATAAAAACAACTGTGTGTGGTCAAAAGGCCCAGACCCAAAATAAACAGAAATTATCCTGATTTTCTTTTGTACTCATTCTTCAGTATCATGCTCCTGAAATAATACAACTCTTTCAATGAGACTGTCGTTAATGAATCCATCTGTAAATATCATTATTCTCTGAGGTTTCTTTCCTTCACCAATGGGACACAGGGAACAGCCTGACTGCTCTTCTGTGGTAAATTTATGAAAGATTTGAATTACACAAAGGACATAGGCAAAAGAAAACTAATTTGAAGCGTCTGAAGAAATGGACTTGGATTTCATATTCAAGTAAAGATCTAACTTCATAAAATGAGAGCACTAAAAATATCATGCCATGGTTTTCATTCTTGCAGTTATTTAAGGTAGGTAGTATGGAAATGTTGACAGATATTGTAATTTCATTAACTACAGCCTCGTGTGTGAGCCAGCTACCTTGCTACTTAGGTTAAGCTTACATAACTGAGAAAGCAGCTATTCACCTATAATAACATTTATTTTCACTGTCCTTCTTCCTTGTATTTATCATCATATTATCATTTTTCTTCCCTGTCAGGTCTTAGACTCGGTGGTTGCACTTGGGATTAGAATGTAGGGGATGACTTAAAACAGAGATTGTGTTTATATCTAGTGAGTTTGGGCAATAATAGGTTCTCCAGCTTAATAATGCTGTGATGCAGTTTCAGTAGCTCCTTTCTTTGGCTTTCCTGTATTAGTCAAGTCAAACTCAGGTTAGACATTCTTCAGAAAAACAAGGGCTCTTAGTCCCCACTGGCATTCTTACCTGAAGTAGTTCATAACTTAATGCTACTGTTAATTGGTGAACATTCTAAAATATGTCAGGACAAGTTTAAATAGGAGGCATTAATTGGGATTTATCCCATATGGGAGTCGTCTTGGGCCCGCACGAACGGAGAGACAAATGAAAAGGCTTCACTCCCATTTGAAACGTGACCTCTCTGGGCTTATTTGGGCTCTTGATATAACAAGCACTGCAACAGCTAATTAGCTTGGCACTGTTTCAGACAGCTGGATTAGAGTCAGTGATAAAATGCAGCAGAAGGCACCTCTTGGCACAGGTCCCTGTAACTCATCCCGTCAGCCTGGAAATCCAGTGGAGGAGAGGGGTTAGCCAGGCTGGGGCTGGAGGCTCCTTCCGAGTCCAGAGCAACCATGCCATTTGTCAAAGCCACATTCGACTACACAAGCTTATACTGCAAGCACAGAGCAATATATCTAACACAAATAGGGCACAGGACTGGGCCAAGCTACTGTAAGTTCCTCCTCTGTGAGCAAATGCTCTGACTCTCTGTAGAGGACAATGAGTTTCACAAACCAAAATCTGCATTACAACCCACGGATACAGTCACAGCTCATACCCTTTTAACTAGGAGCTCTCACCTGCTACATTTACAGCGCAGAGTATGAATTTTGTGTCGATGTGCTTTGAACTACTTGGGGAATGCACTTAACAGTTTATGCTCCTGGAGTGATACAGGTAGCCAGTGAGACAGGGAAATGTTTCAAAACAAGAGGAATACAGTTCTTTGGGAACACAGTTCTTGGGTAGCACACCAGCTTGGGATGTCTCTACATCAGATACGAATAAATAACAGCAATGTTCAGAAAATGGATTGAGAATTGAAAGAAAATTTTCAATGACTGTCACATCTTTGCTGACTTCACTGTTGTGTGCTACCTCACAGGGACAAAATTTGAGAGCATTTTATAAACAATGGTTTAGATTTAGCTACAGCCAGCCATTCAGAAAAGCAGCAAATAAATGCACTATCCATCTTGTGTTACATGATTTTTATTACTTTAAAAGTTATGAATGTAATTGGAGAAATATGATGCTGCATCAACACAGTAGGAAGGAGCTCACTGAGTTATTTCACATGACAGAGTCTACTTTGACATTCACATTGATACATTTTTTCTAATAAACCCTGAGCAGCTTTCTATTCCCTTTTTTCTCTTTCACACCCTTCCCACTTTTACACCCTCCTTTGAAAAGTATTGGTAAGAGAGAATATATTTGGAGATTTTGTGCACACAATAGAAGGAACATCGAAGAACATGTTCCTATGTCAGTGAACAGGGGTTTTAACCTAACTTTGCTGTTATATGGTCGCTGAAACATATCAAGACATTTAAAACATTCATCTTGGAGTACAGCTGTGGCAGGCTTGCATCGTTTCCCATCCACATTACATTCTGAATGATATGAAGGGATTCACGAAGCTTTCTTTTCTGCTCTCGTTACAATCTTTGTCACTAAGAATGAAGTATCCAAATTTTAATGCCTCATATATTTTGTCAGCTGTAGTGGTGTGCTATACTACTCTGACCTTTTTGATTGGCTTGCCATTTCAGTTCTTCCTATTTACAGCTTCATTAACCTGTGGAGGAGAGGTGGACCGGCTTAACCAATCTAGGGATGGTGTATTGAAAAGGTCAATGTAGTCCAGCATATTTACAATCCCTCTGCAAACCTCATCCAAGCTGTAGATGGAGATTTCCCCATTTGGGATGGCAAAGTTGCAGTATGAAAAAAATAAAATGAAGTGACGTGAATTCAGTCCGAATCCCTGACATTAGGAAAATGAAAGGAAGCAGAAAAAAAATCCTCCAACTCAGTTTCAGAGAAATACCACATTTGTCAACCTGCAGTTATCAGAAAACATTTGATCTCGACTGGATGACACTGCCCAGATAAGTGAAATCTACAATCATTACCATTTTGAATTAGTTCTGAAGTCAACTCTAAGAAACACATCACTGCCTGTTTAATACAATCTTGGGAAGCCAGAATGAAAACTGAGCAAGCTCTTTTGCACAGAGAGCTTTTTAAACAGGAAATATCTGAAATTTGCCAACATTCTTTGCTAAAGACTTCACTAAACATCATCTTCCATATGAGAAAACATTAGTAATAGTTATGTAATTAGTGCCATTTTAAGATAATTCAAAACTGGTTCATAAAACAAACTTCTATTTAGACCGCAGAGAGATAGGACAAAATTTAGACTAAACATGGAGTTTGATAGCAGAGGGCACTGTGCTGTGAGAAGGCTTTGCCTTTCAGATAAGAGGGAAAACTAAACTAATGGCCACTTATGATCACTGAGGTTGTTTAGGCATGTTAATCTGAGCGACCCGGCCACACTCCAGCTTCTGTAATTACAGGTCTCTCAACATACCTAATTTTCTCTAAACCTAATTGTTTTGGGGCGGCGGGGGGAGGGGGTGGGATGTAGAGAAGACAACCTCCTTTGCTAAGTACCTGAGAATTCCTACTTGGAGCAGACCAACATTTCTGTGGTGAAAATACAAGAAAATCATTTTACGTGCAGAGGCTTGCACACTGGTTAGGAAGTCACTTGGGAAAGAAAGATACAGTGGAGAGATTTTAAAATGCAAGATTTCTCTCACAATCATCCCAATGAATTAATAATGCCAGCTCCAATTAGTATTTTTTCTGTCTTTGTTGCAAGACATTATTTCTCTGTCCAGAATTAGGAAAAAACATCTGATTCATTGAAGCAAGGGATGAAATAGGAATTCATTCAGCTGTTTAGGTTTATAGGATATCAGTGTGTAAGGTTTTGTTTCTCCTATCCATTTTAACCCTTTTGCCACATCTTCAGTCACCTCAGCTTCCCACCATCATCACTAGTGTATGACCAGGGGCTGTTGTAATCCACTTCATTTATTATTTAAATGAAAGTAGCATTCAGGAAACAACTAATTATGCTAATATTTCAGTGTCTAATCAAGAGAGAAATTTCAGCTCAAAAATAAAGGGATACATGTAATTGAAATAACTGAAAAATGGCAGAGTGGTAAATTACAAATAAAGCATGAATTAAGTCAAACATTTATTGCAACATGAAAGGTTATACACCTACTCCACTGCTCTTAGTAGCTACACTTGGAGAATACACATGTGATCTCATGCACCTGAAGAAACAGGTGAGAGAATTCAAATACTTATATTTCTCTTCCCGTTAAATACACTGAGAATATTAAGCTCCCACCCATTTTGATACTGTTTAATGTATTTCTAAGGTAGTGATTATCCCCTCCTTTTCTAAGAGAAACCAACCCACCCTTTCCTAAGGTAGTTTCACATTTGCTGACTGCAAAAGACTATGCATGATGTGAAGAGGCAGAGCACAATAAAAACTGACTAATCTTAGGAGAGTGAGACTATCAATACAAACTATAAATAAACAAAATCTTAGATTGTACTGGCATATCACTTATATACAGACACATACACCAGGATTGGAACAAAAATCTTGTCATTGCATGACTTCTCTTCGATGTGTTAGTCACACAAAATGTTTTTGAGGAGTGTTATACCAAGTGGTCATTTTCACTTTATTTACCACAAATTGAAACCGCAAAATTAATTAGATCCTATTGCTAATCAGAGGGATCTGCTCCAAAGTAATACTCCGACATATTGGAAACTTGGTAATGTGTTAAATTTCTGTGGGCCAGTAATTTTTCTTGGCTTCCTCTACATAAACATCTAATAGTAAAAAAAAAAAAAAAAAAAAAAAAAAATCAACACAGTTTTATTGAAGTCTGTGTTGATTTAAACCATCTGAAGTTCTGGCTCAGTGGATATTATTTGTTATTGCAAGCAAAGCATACGTAAAATCTAGGATATTTTATCTTTAGAGGCTTGGCTGGAAATGTTGCTCTTGGGTGCATGAAGAAAACTGAAGACAAACATTTTGAACATAAAAAAACCCACCTCAGGTCTCATGACCTCTGAAGAAAAAAAGCTGACTGATTAAGTCAACTTAATTCTACCTACACCCATGGATTTGTGTTGTTGCTTATCACACATGCTCTCTTCCATTACAACTAATCCAAATCCTTGTTTAATTAATTTCTATAATGTATTAGCTGATGCCATCATAATTAAGATATTTTTAATTCCCTTGATCATTATCTTTATTAAGTCCCAGAAATGTCTTGGATAGATCAGAAACTCCTGAACTTACCCAGCTGCCTGGACTCCAACTAGTATTCAGTAACTGTGGACTCACAGGAAAAGCCAAAAAGAAAATAAATAAAAATAAATCAAACCAACAGGACTCCTAATTCTTAATAAAGACATAGAGTCTCTAAGTTTATTCTTCTTTGCCTTCCACAAGAAAAGGCACAGCACAGCCCATAGCCCTCACATACAGTGAGAAGTGAACTTTTCTTGCCCAACACAGGCATCTGCCACACTTTTTCTCTATCATCTTCTCCTTTACCCCATGCCGTGGAGACATCAATAGGTGCTAAACACCACTGCTTTAGAGAGGCCAAAACTTTTATGACATGAGCTGCAGTGAAGGCAAATCAAAGCTTCTGAGTGGAGGGGTGTTTGTCACAGCTTGCAGGGCTCCTGAGGACATTGGGAAACAAAAGGGAGCAGGAGGTACTCAGGTACCTCAGAAAGACATTACTGGGGCTACTTGTTCACTCTGACGAAACACCATTTCTCCTGAAGACAATTTCTGATCTTTCTGAAGAAATAAAAATAGCCTACAACCAACCAGTTACTAGAGATAAAAAGATTTCTTTCAGGCCGATGCAGGTGTTGTGAGTGAAGTTGGGAAGCGTGGGTTCCATTAAACCATTATACTGATGTAAAATGAAGCTTTCTTCATGTTTTATGAGCATCCCAAAAGCAAAGCTAGGAACACTGTTCACTCAGTGATCCATGAATAAATGCAAATGAACACGGGCATTCAGATTTCAAGTTGAGGAGAGCAGTGTACAGAAACCATTACCATAGAAACAGATTTGTTTTCCTATATGTACGTGAGATTAATTAAAAACAGACTATTAAAATTAACTTTGTAAGAAGCAGTGAGCTGACCCTTCGCATCAGGCCAGATCTTAAAAAGCCATTATGCTTACTTAATTGTAAAGTTCTTCATCACTGATACATTAAAAAAAAAAAAAAAAAAAAGAGAGAGAGAAAGAAAGAAAAAAAAAAAAGAGAAAAGAATGAAACTATTCAAGTACTTTGACAAAATTACAGGCTTCATTCTTTTTATCAAATACCTATAGAGAGTTTCATAACACCTGTGACAACAATGTGAATTTTTTTCCTGTTGAGATGAATAAATAAATTTTCCTAAAGCAATCAACAGAATATCAGATGAAAATAAGCTTTCAAAGTAAAACAAAAAATCTACTTCAGTTTAGGCAAAGAACCCCCACTTGGCTTATTAAAAGACAAAGGTTTCTTTCAAGTACAGCAAATGTTAATAATTCTGTAGATTTTTCTAAAATAACAGTTTATTTCATAGAGAAACACCAGAAACTAATGGCATTTGCTACTTCAGTCTCTCCCACCATGTGTCCCACCTTTCTTATTCTTTCTCATTCTGCTCTCTACTTTTTGGCAGAGTTTTACTACCCAAGAGAAATAAGGAACACAAGCAAAACAGTAAAATAGTGAGAGATTTAGCCTTCAATACAGGGAGGTAAGAACTGTCAGAGGCAACCCTAGCTAGCAGATCTGCAGCCTCTCCTGTCCTCTTAGGGAATGTAGATATGAATTTCAAATCTGGAAAATGCCAATGGAAAGAGTGCATTGCACCCACGAATTGCCCAAAGACAATGTCTGTGGATGATTGCCCATGGGCTTATGTATCTGTGCATGCACACAGAGATGAAAAGTTGCTAGAGAACAAAAAGGAGGTAAACCTGAAAGCTGGAAAAATTAGGTACGAAAGGTATGCAGAGCAGCTGGGGAGATAAAGGCCGTGGCAGATCTCAGATGATAGCAAGCAGGGTGGTCAGCTGGACAGGCTTTGGGGAACAAAGGGTTTGACGCCTCGAAGCACACACTGTGAGAGCATTTTACTATGATGAGCTCTAGTCTGGTCCTGTGGACCTGCTGGGACCCCTGAAAGGAATAGTCTGGTCCTGAGGAGCTTCTGGGACCCCTGAAAGGAACCCAGTCCACGTGCTCTGAGACTGCTCTGCAAAGTGAACTAATTGAGGCAACGGGGAGATTTTTATCTTCCAAGAAGAAGCCTCAGCTGTGAACTAAAAACACTTCTGCTGACACAGAGAGATGTATTCTGGATTGCACATGGCAGAGAAATAGCAGATGTGCATCTCTCTTCCACAGTGATGATGGAGTTAGTTTACAGTGACTTCTCAAAAAGCCATTGCCAGATTATTTCAATTGCATTCGTGTATATTTAGCTGACACAATGCTTACAAGATGCAATTAGGACATACATCAGTGTAGAACACTAAACTATTGCTTTTTCCTTCAGTGAAGAGCTGAGTGTGACCCGAGCACAGTGGGTCAGTAGGTGAGCTTCCAGAGAGGCAACAGAAGTGGAACACATTAGTGTCACTTAGAACAACATCAGACATTTTGGGGTCGTTTTCATACGATCCACAGCCAAATAAGATGCTGTGGGAATTTTCCTTAACTGAAAGATTTCACCAGTTCAGTCCTTGGAAAAGGATTTTGTTTGAAAGAGGGGAAACATCGCCACCGGTTAAACGGTTTGTCTCCAGGCCAAGGAGCGATCTCAGTGCTGGGCGGGCACCGCTCTTTGCAGAGCTGGTGATTAAATGATAATGGCAGCATTTCAACAAAAGCAATGTTAACTGCTCATAGCAAAAGCAGAAGTGGAGATCCTGTTAGGGATTCCTAAAAGTTGAAAAGCATTTTGCTCCTACTTCCTCTCCATCACGGAGATGAAGTGAGAGATCACTCAGCCTCTGTGTCCTCCCACTTCTATTTTAGTCTGCATCTCTCACTAATTTTTCTCTCTCTTTACACGTATCTCCTGACAGGGGCAGATATTATTTAGGATTTGCTAAAGGTACATTTCCCCAGCATTACTAACAGCATGCCTGAAGCAGCCAAGCTATTGTTAGAGAGTATTTTTATATCAAAATATTATAAAAAGTGCACCTCTGAAGGATTTCTCTGGGAGATCATGTGACAATTGCAGTTGGTATTGTATTTCACTTTACAGTTGTATGTCCACTTGAACATCAAGTAAAATTTTAGAGGAATAGGAGGATAAATATCTGCATAAAACTGCCCAAAATTTTGAATACAAAAATCAGCATGAATTTGCATCACTTGCTTTTGAAAATAAATTCACACGAGTTGTGTGCTACACAAAGGATGGGACTATGGTCACAACACCCAAAATCATTTGACAATAAAAGGGTCACAAAAAATACAAAAAGTGCACTTCATTTAATTTTACATTTTCAGGCTTAAAAACCAGAATATTTTTCTGGATAATGCTACACAGATAAATTTTCAACTTGAGGTTAATCCATGAAACAATAGAGATTTACAAAAAATGGGAAGGCAGAGGCCAAGAGTGTGGAAAAACCTCTCCATAAACAGTTTCATCACTCTCTGAGAGGAAAAAATAAAGTCTAATTGCAAGACATTTGCCATCACTTTCTTTATAATCAGCAAAAGTCATCTCTTAAGCAAAGAAACAAATCCAGAAGTCAGTAGCAGAACTCACTTTCATATTCATATTAACAACGTCTAGGAATAAATTCAATTGCAACATCAAATTTCTCTACTTTACTCCTGGTTAACTGAATAAAAACATGCTGAGATCTAGGCTTCATCCGAAACTTTATGAAAGGCAAAGAAATAATCGTGTGAGAATTAATAGATGTCCCCAGTGATTACTTAAAAAGGCAAATAATGACTAAACTAGTTGTTTATGTGCAGTTTGTGATTTTACAATGCAAACAAATGTGAGCTTATAGAAAAAAAGATTATGATGGAGCAATAAACTGACAAGGAGGGGTTTTTTTCCCACTGTCCTCATGCTGTATACAACAGGGAGATATTATATGCCCAGATTACATGGTTATTTCTAGTGCCTCCTGCCCCACCAAGTGGACTAATAGTGTTATTTTTTATCATAAATTTGTATATTCTGTTTCTTTCAGGACTAAATGAACTATATGTTCCCATAGCAACAAAACCTAATTCTTTCCAAATTTGGGCCTGAGCCCTTAGCACCGAATTCCAGGAAGATTACTTGCATGTGAGTCTTTGAAATGTGCTATTATACAGACAGTTTTAATCTGCAAAGCTCAAAGATGGAGGCAGGGAGGGGGGAAACCAGTAATCTAGACATGGCATAATATGCACATCTCTTAATGTACCAGAAAATTTCCTTAATCCTTTACATACCCTGAAAAATCTGTTTAACATGTCTGCTGCTGCTGCTTTTCACAAAATTTTTGTTCCAGAACATAACAATGGTTCTTAGACAGTTTACAGTTTCCCAACAGATAGCCTTGGAAAATGTGATACTCAGTGAGTTCCAGCCTCCTGACAACAAGGAATATTCAGTTTAAAGGAACAACTAAATAATGGTTCAGCACATGAAATTAAGAGGACCAGAGAAGACCTCCAAGGACTAACCAAATGCCAACTCTTGCTCCAAAACCTTAAGGGAAACCTTACTATACTATGTGTAGGTTGGAGGAATTTCCAGGTATAGAGAAAACCTAATCAACTCAATTGATCAAGAACAGTAATCATTAATTCACATCCCATTTTTAAAAAGGTACAGTCCACACGACCTCCACCACTCCCAAAATGAGCTTGATTTCTTTCCCTTGATGGTGAAGGTGTTCCTTCACTCTTCTCATGGGAAGGTTGTCTCACGGTTTGTCCTCTCCCACCCACGTTTTCATTCAAGTTTTAAAAGGCTAAGTAATCTCTCTAATACAAATTACTAAATGCTTGACTGCATTCTATTTGTTCTATCACAAGATTTTAAAACAGCTAAGAAAAGAGCTAAAGCATTTTCTCAAAAGTAACCTTAATTTAAAAGTACACAAGTAAGAGAATAATTTCTCCTTGTAGAAGCTGAAAGGAAGGTTAAACCAGCCCAAGTCCCAATTTTTTGCCTACAGGGGGTCTCATTAACCTTCCATAACCAAGCAATTTTCACCACATTCATAACAGATAGAGTCCTCCCATCTCCCTCTGGCATTAAGAGTTTTATAATACATCATAACACAGCATTTGTATTAAAGTTTCATGATTTCTCAGCATCTCCTATACACTGTTTAGATTGTAATGCCCATTCTCCTCAGAGACACCCCAAATCACTACACTTCTGTCTAATGACCTCTGTCCATTGATATTTGAAATAATATTGTCACTGTAAAGCATCAAAATGCTTGGGAAATTATATGTTAAAAAGATGTATTAAAATAGAAGATGAAAGTATTGAATAAATATTCTGTTTAGGTGAATACTGATACTCAGAATAATTGGACATTAACACAATAATGACCAGCAGCCTGGCAATTACTTTTATTTTACATTTATAGAGAATTTGCTCTGGTTTGGCTCAACAACACAAAAAACCAGAACATGCAACCAGGAAAAGACAAAATAGTCCAGTTCACAGGACAAAAACACTAACAGCAGGTTGCTTGATGTAATTCTCTGAAATCACTAAAATATTTTATTTCCTTTTTAGGAGGAAGAGTAGGAGCATAGCCCAGCCAGCACAAAACAAGGAGCAGGATTCCTATTGCAATGGGTTCTGTCTCCAAAAGTGGCATTTTCCCAGCAAAGCACAGTATCTAGGTAAATTTACTGAACTGCAGCCCAAATGGCCTGTGTTCTCTATGAGGCTCTGAGACTTTCCACAGCTGCAGGAAAACTGTGTAACACAAATTGTGTTTATTGCAATTCTGTAGAAGCAAAAGAAATCCCTTTGAGATGTTTGTATATTATACGTTTCATTACCCTAAAATAAACATGCTAACTGAAGGCTCACCCTACTAAAAATTATGACTATTTACAAAAGCAACTTTAGATTACAAATATACTAATTTTCTTAGTCTTTCCAGCTCTTTCTCAGGATATGAGAGTTTTCATCTTCCTCATTACAAGAGCACCAAATCCAAGTGGCAGCTGATGAAAACGTACATCATTCCTGCCCTCGGTTTGAAACATTAGGAATCAGGGGGCCAGTTCTGGTCCCAAACATCTCCATAAATCCCACCATTAATCTCATAGCAAGGCTCTAATGTTTTTTTATAAGGTATTACTCAGAATATGCTTGCATTCCAAAGACCAATATGGGTATATATGCAATATAAGCCTGGAAGACATCCAGGGTTATTTGATTTTTAAAATTCATCACTAAGTCAGGCTTACAGAATTATGCAATAACGCCAGGAATGGTCATTGCAAAGCATCAGCTGCTTTAGCTCATGCTACTGTCATCTTTTTTGCATATCACAGGGCAGCAGATCCTGCAATTGGGGCTGTTACATACTGGAAGCATTTCTGAAGAGTTGGTAATTTTTAAGACCTTAAAATCAGTATAAACCAAACTATTTCCCTGGTTATATTTCAGTTCCTCTGGCAATTACACCTTCCAGACAAGGCTTATAGAATCACAGACATATTCCACTGAAGCCTTTTACATTTTTACTCCCTTTTCAACATTCAGTCCTGAATTATGCATTTAATGCGAACTCAGAAACTCTTTAAATATCTCATCATCTTTTATTTAGAGATAGCTTAACATGAAAAGTCCTGTTAGGAGGGTTTGTTTTACATTTTTAAAGAGCAATATTTCCTTTACAGGCAAGCCTTAAGTGGTCTTACTTAAAAGTAGTCTTAGCTTCTTTCAGGAGTTTTTACTGGATTTGCACTAGTGGTAGTAAAAGCTATTTCTAAATGTCTAAATCAGCAGCAATACATTTTGTTCACCTGTGTTTTGCCCCGGTGTTAATAATTCTTCAAGCTAAAAACCAGAAAATAACCCCTCCAACCCCCCAACAACACACATAAACATTTATTTGTACGGATTTTTCTTCTTTTCTATATCTGATGTTTCCAGAGATGATCAATATGGCAATTTCCTGCCAACCCAGAAGGCTAATTACCACTCATTTTCAGAGGCTGCCAAGGCAGAAGTATTAAAGGGTTCTGAAAATAAGTCACTGAGACTCATTAAAGAGCCCTGGGATACGATTCTTTGCCTTTTCCTAGGGAAAACAGGCATTTCTTCATGGTTTGTATGAAGAGGTTGGGTGGTAGTGCCAGCGAAATTCAAGTGGCTGTGGTGCAAAAGCAGCGACTTTAAGTATGTGGCTGGAAGGGTATGTCAAATCATCCTGAATAAATTTGGGGTTGTATGTTTGTAACTAATTTCTCTTAGCTTGAAATGAGTAGTTCCACAGGGCAGATGACCCTCCAATGCACACATTCAGGATGTCCCTTCCCACACTGCTTGTTAAGAGTTAAAGGGTTTACCTACGAGAGTACTTCTTAGTGCCTCACTGGCACGTATAAAAATAAAATTGTTCATCCCTTCTGCAGTGAAGTCATATGGAATGCACATGTTCAACACATCATCCTCTCAAATCAGATGGCCTGTGCTAATCTGCAGAATTTTAAGTGAACTCTCTGCCACCTGTACAAGCCTGCATGTGCTAGAAACGCTCCATCAGCCGGCATGCAACAGCAAATTTTTCTGGCTGTCATTGCTGCAGTGGCCTTAAGAGAAAGGTTTATCCTCTGACAGCAACTGCCCAGCATTAAGTTAAAATGGTGTTAGTTATCCCACTCTTGAAAGAAAAGGTGAGTGGTCTGATGGAAGAGAGAGGGTGTCTTACAGAAGGCATTTGGTAAGGGATAGGTCATTGAGGCAAAGCAGGAAAATAAAGTCAAAATATGTTTGGGGAGGAAAGAAGTAAAAGCTTTTAATATGCCATTAAAGCAAACAATCAAACAAACAAAAAGCCCCAAAACACAAGAAAGCCCCACCAAAAAACCCAAGCCAAACCCTGTATCACTGAATCCATTTTTTTTTTTGGCATTGTGTTATGAGTTACCAAAGTTTTAGCTTTTCCTTGAGGATCACAAACAAGAGACAAAAGATGATTAAGCAGAGATGTTCACCACTGGCAGCTGAGCATCTTAGATTCCTGTCGAGCTGCTTCTGGCACACATGATTTCTTTGTGCAATGTATTTAGTTATGCAGGCATGTGATCTGCTGGATAAATGTGTTACCAGCTCTTACAGTACCACGCAGTTGCTGACTGCTCTGTTATAAGAAATATTTGCTGCTACTGGAGAGGCATTGGCAGGTTTAGAGAGTGCTAAGACACAGTCTAAACCCAGCAGGAATATTTTAGGGCTCAAACTAGCAATGACAGTTCCAGAAAAAATAACACAATGCCCAGTGTCAGAAACCTTGCATGGCCTTCCTACAGAGCTCCTTTACATCGCTCAGACAAGCAGCCCATTACAAAACAGCAAAATGAAAAGCAGGGTTTGCCAAGATAAGCAAAGTGATGTCTGCTTTGAGATTAGCACTTGGGGTCTTTCAGAGGAAATATTTGACAAATTGGCCGGAGAAAAGTTTGAAGGAAAGCTCATGGGGGCTGATGGGAAAGAACACTGGTATGGATTTTCCCACAAGAGCATTAAAACAAATTTTCCATTTCCACCTTGCTATACTCCAGCATAGATCCTTGTTCAATCTGACAATTCAGAGGCTCCTCGATGCAGTGGGAACAGCCCACATAAATAAGATGGAAGTTTCACATAATATTAACTATTTAAGACAGTATTATTGCTGTCAAAACATGTATTTATTAGAAATGGGTGAGTGGGAAGGAAATCCCTCCATTCTTTTCATTTTATCCATTTCATAATTTCTAATTAAATGGAGGCTATATCTCAGTTGCTCTGGCTTTTGGAATTTCAGTACTGCATCTCCTATGGTAAGCTCTTCCCTCACCTCAAAATCCAAACCATTTAACTTGCTTAAGTTCATAATACTTAAAATTGTAATTTAAAAGCACTAACACAGCTCTCTTCTTTTTTTTTTTTTCCAAATTATGTGATCTGAATAATAAGCATAGTGATTTTTTTTTCTAAGCTACTTGATACCTCCAATATCAGTCTTGCATATCGTTTCAAGAGTCCACAATGATGTAAAGTAGCTAGACTTGTGTGGTATAACTATTTTCTAAATCATAAGGTAGATTTTACTAAGAAAGAAAGCCTGTACTTTGAAAAACACTGTATTTTAAATACATAGAGATAGCTGAAGGGAACAGCGAGAGATCAGCAGGTATTAGAGAGACATTCCTCTGCCCTGATATCAAAGCAATGCCACACTCCACATCTTCATGTCAAGCAGGTTAAAAAGCAAATATCTGAAAATAGCTCCATCCTTACCAAGTGACCCAAAAATCACCTTCAAACAGAATTTTTTGCTAAGATTACCATAAGTTGAACTTCCTGGAGAGCTTTTAAAGATATGCTCTCAGCAACTTCTACATTTTCCTTTGAAAAATCAGCTTGTGGACAGCACTTGATCTCAAAGAATTTGCACTTACATTTACAATATAATATGCCTAGTCCAACATAAAATAGGATTTTAGTTCATTGTTTTTACTGAAAAACTTCCATTAATAAAGCAAAGTTGATATTGCTAGGAAATTTTAAGATTTCCAAGCCTGCAAATACCTTTGAAAGCAAAACCAGAAAGTTTTCTATAGCAAAATATATAAATATATATATAAGTCACCATAAAAATGTGAGCAAATTGTATGATAATGGAATAAGGTGGAATTCTGAATATTCTGACTGATGGTCTTCTTATTCATTAAGGGGAAAGTATGACATCTCTATTCAATACTCAAGTATCCAGTTTCATTAAATATCAAATTATCAAACTGAGTAGCCAGTACTTAAAAGAAATCTGAGTATTTCTGAAGGTTACACTAGGTGACAGCTTGCCTGAACAAAAAGGAAATATATGTAAACTTTCACAACAATTTTAGAATTATGTTCCTCTGTTGTAAAAGAATCTGCTCAATTTTGAGCAACAATTGATGCTTTTTCTAGTAAAGGGCTGATCTTAATTTTAAGACTCAAATACTATTAAAATAACCCAAATCTTTGTTCAAATGAAATCACCTTGCACGTCCATTTGCAGCCAGACAAACACTACAGAGCAGGGGAAGAACAACTGTGATACACTACACCTGTAATATTGGCACAGGTGTCAACAATCCGATGAGATCCACACCTAAAGTCCCAACACAGCCACACACAGTTTAAGGTGTAGGGTTGACCGCAGCAGGACCTTCCAAAATCTTACATTAATATTCCTTTGGGGGCCAGGAGATATTTTACTATGTAATGATACATACATGGGACACTTTTGGGGGATTTTTTTGGTGAGTGACAGCTGGTTCGGCACACACTACTGACCTCAGCTAGCCTATCTGTCATTGTGAACCATTTCTCAGTTGTACCAAACACACTGAGAACTCTTTATAATACCTTTCCAAAGCCACTGGTCTTCAGGCCAAAGGGAAATGGGGAACATGGTTAGAATGGATATCTACTGAACATTGGTGACCTATTCAACTGGAAAATAAGTTATTCCAAAGATGAAACCATGCTCAACAGGTTTGAGAACATTTCTGAAAATTATGGGGAAAAAGGTTCCTTAAAGAGAGTGCAATTCATGCTATAGTCTTCCAGTAATTTGAAAGAAAAATATTCCTATATATAATATTCCTGGTATAAAAGCCTGAGCCAATAGTATCTCTGGACAAGTTGTCTAGCCTAACCCAAGCCCCCTCTGGTGAGGATGGCAGGATTTTCTGTTAAAGCTACTCCTGGTTGGTGCTTGGTCATCCCCTGAGGCCAAATTAATCCTGGAGAGAGCCTGCACAGTGCTGCTCCTCGGGATGTGACCACCAGCCCCACGGACCCCATGTTGCCCGACCCCCATAGTAACCCTTGGGAAGCTGCAAGGCCCTCCCCATGCTCAATTAATAAAGTTTATGTAATAAATGCAAAACCAGCTGTGGATGAATTAATTCTCAAATTAAATTTGATAGCTTGAAATACTTTTCTACACACTTTCCTAGTCTTCTTTGCTGTTGTGGTTTAACCCCAGCCTGGCCACTCACTCACTTCCCTCATCAGTGGGACTGGGGAGAGAATCAAAAGGGTAAAAGCTGGAAAACTCATGGGTTGAGACAAAGACAGTTTAACAGGGAAAAGAAGAGCAGAACACACAAGCAAAGAAAAACAAGGACTTCATTCCCTGCTTCCCATGGGCAGACAGGTGTTCAGCCATCCCCAGGAGAGCAGGGCTCCAATACAGTGGCTTGGAAAGACAAATGCCATCACTCCAAAAATCCTCCTTTCTTCCCCCCACTTTATACACTGATCATGATGTCATGTGGTCTGGAATATCCCTTTAGTCAGTTGGGATCACCTGTCCCAGCTGTGTTCCCTCCCAGTTTCCCATTTACCTCCAGCACCCTCACCAGTGTGGCAGCACAAGAAGCAGAAAAGGCCTTGGCTCTGTGTAATCCCTGCTCAGCAATGACAAAAACATCTCTATATTATCATCACTGTGTTCAAAGAAAACAAAAAACACAGTCCCATACCAGTCACTGTGAAGAAAGTTAACTCTACCCCAGCCTAAACCAGCACATTTGCCAGCTAGGGAAGAAAAAGACCAAAAAAACCACAAAAGAAGAGAAAAAGAAAGTCTAAAGAAACACTCTAGCACCTTGTCTACTTTTTGTATGTAAGAAGGTTCCCCAAAACAAGGCTATGAAATACTAAATATTTCATGCTTGTTTTCAACACATTGAAAAATATTGGGTTTGGGTTCAAAATACAAACGTTAAAAGTGAAGTAAATTGATTTTTTTTTGTGCTGTGAAGTAAAATGTGCCATTTGCCATAAATAATAGTACACACTTTTTCCTAAGCCTACAGTAGAAAGAAAATAAATCACTAAAATATTTACTGTCAGTAAAAGTCTAGTGACAAATTAGTGTTATCTGTTTATTCTTGTTAATTTAGCATAACAAAAAAAAATCACTTTAGTCACAAGAATTTTTCCTAGTAAAAAAGGACATTATTTTAAACCAAACATCGAAAATGTGTAACACACTTTTGGCAAGCATATGGGCTCTGATTGTCAAACATATGCCATAAATTCATAGGCAGAGTCAGGGCAAATCATTTGACCTTCTTGTGGCTCAGACAATCCAGCTGTAAAATTAGATGAAAGCAGAACTGAAAAACAGATGCTGCTGCATCCAATTTCAGCTTTCTTGAACAAACAACATCTTAAGAGAGCAGAATCAATGCCTTGTATAAACTGCAATATTTTATTTGATGCTTATCAGCACAATCTGTACATTAAAATAAAAATCTGAAAAGTTTTGCAAACCTTCCACATGTATTATATTAAATTTCCCAGTGTACAAATTACTCACATCTTTGCAAAGTCAGGCAGTAGCTACCTGGAGAACTGAGCCTACTGGCCTTTGGCAAGGAAGGTTTGCCTGGAGTGAGTGAGTTGGGTACCACAGTCTAAACCATCTGTCACATCCACTCTGGACCCACAAGAGCTCAGAGAGGCATCCAGAGAGAAGGTCAGGCCCAAGCACGAGACCTGTGCACCAATTTAGCTCATTTTTTAGGCAGCCAGCCACCCCAGGAGCTCTACCTGGAATTTGAAACTCTTCTTTCCTCTTACCAAGGCAAAGAGAAATCTAGTTTTCAGTGCTGTGCAGCCAGCTCTGCCTGCCCTGCTAGGAGGAATCACTCACACCTATGCAGCACCATGGCAGCTGTGCAGGCACAGGTGGTGGAGTCCCTAAAAGCCCTTAAACCAGTGTGTGCTCTCAGGCAGGAAGGCAGAACGTGAGCAGTGGCAGTCGCAGACACCCACTGAATCTGCACCTTTTCTGTTGACCTAACTTTTTGGAGATGGGAAATTATTTAGGGGTGGTATTTGGATTTTTTTTCAAGATCGTAATTTGGAGCAAGCAAATAAACAAAAAGCTCTGGAAGACTGAAATTAAATGTGCTGAATTTTTTTTTCCTATCTTTTTCCATCTCCTGACTACGTAAAACCCTCAGTCAGAACTGGAAGCCATGTTTGCCTCACCCCCTTTTCCAAACCAGAAACTACTCCCTGTTCAGTCAATGATTACCCTTGCCCCACTGGAAGAAGTGGAAGGTGCTTGCATAAGCCAAGCAACCATAAAACAGGTTCTGATGTTGCTGTAGCTGTTTCAGACCCCTAAGTACATCAGTGCAGGGTCCTCACCGATGACTCTGGGTCTAGGACATGAGTTAATTAAACAAAACCAAGCCAGAACACTAAAATAAGTTTTAACACTTTTCTTTTCTTTTTTTTTTTTTTTTAATAATGCTGTCCAACTGTGCCAACAGGTGTAGTTTTTAAGAGACATAATAAGGAAATTCAGTACTACATTTTTGGTGCCAGAGAAAATAAATTTTTCCTAACTACATTAACCCTGTTTTTGCCCTACAGAACCAAAGCTGATAGAAATACACTCCTCCTGTAAATACCTCCTCACACCTTTGGAGCTGTTTATGAGGAAGGAGTTATTACATTAATTATCCTGTCAGTCTGAAATTTAATTCATGTAGCAATATCCACTATCATGTCCTAAGGGCACATTATATTTTCAGATAAAGATTTTTTATTATTATTTAAAAAAAAAGAAGAGCCTTTATTTTTAATGAATTTGCATGAGTTCTTGTCATTTTATCTAATTTGGTTCTTTCATGGAACTAATCCATCACTTGGTTAGGAAGATAGCTTTTGCAATTCAACACTGCTTTGCTAGGGAATGTATGCATATTTTATATCTCCTTGAAAACTGAGTTTAAATAATAAAGAATAGTGTGAATTCCCTCGAAAGCAAACTGTAGAGGGATGAAACCAAAGTCTTTGTTAATGAATGTCACAGTTTAATAAAAAAATAAAATGAAGGGAGAAAAATTACAAGCTATATAACAAATTCCACTAGAAAGGCAAAGAACACATTATGTTTGGGAGATGAGACAAAATATTATGTGTTTGTTCTTCCCTGTTTAGATTATATAAACTCTCACAAACCAAATTTATCTACATCAGTGCACGATGCTACAAAATCAGTTTTGATAAATTTGATCTAACACTGGATGTAGAGAGATGCTTTTTAGAGAATGAATAAACAAAAAGACAGCATTACTTGTTTTGCAGAAAAAGAAGACTGCAGGAAGTTCACTCAGGATTAGACCCCGCCTTAATTCCCCAACACATTGAGTATTGTGGATAATTAATATTTGCATGTTTCTAGCTATCTGTGAATTTTAATTAAACATGAATGTTTCCTCTAAATGGAGTGGCACTTCATTTGATATTCCAACCCAATCCTAAACTCTTAAACATCAGGTTAAATGTCTCAAGTAGTTCAAGGTTTCTCTAAGTAGAGAACAATAGAATTTCATTTCTTTGTGGCAATATTTTAGCAGCAGGGACAGCTTGTCCCCATTAAGAGAGAGAGACAGACAGAGACTAGAGCAGTGAAATTCTACTTTACATGATATGGAGCTGCCTCTTTTTATGGAGGGGTCTTGGATTCTCAAGTTGCAGCTCAGCCACTTCAGCCTTTGTATCTTAATTCAAATATTTATCTGGACACAGCTTGTTCATGTAAGAGCCGATTTTGAGACACCATTTAAGGCCCTTCCCCAAAAGCTTTACTTGTCTTGTCAAAACAGCTTAAAGTCCATGAAAGGTCACACAGATAAGTCATCTTTTTGGAGGGCCAAGGGACATCTGGTAGCTGAGAAGGTGCCTAAAAAGACCTCTGGCACAGCAAAACGCGGATGAGCTTCACAGAGTAAGTGGCCTGAGAAGCTAATGTGGAGCAGCCTGGGGCCATAGGCTTCAGCTGCATCTTGGCTGCTGGTTTAGCCACAAGAACAGCAAAATACGTGCAGAGAAAAATAAAGGCAGAATTTAAAATCCTAAGGCTGCCACGCTGAATGGATGAATGGTTAATGCTTATCAGGAAGCAGTGCTCATCTACAGAGAGCATGCCCAGGTATCCTTTTCTGCCACAGAAGGCTGAAAAGGCTGACAAAGCATCTCCATACCGACAAAACTGTGGGTTTGCAGCAAGGTGGGTGTGGGTATCCTATGCTATGTGAAAGAAAGCCAGGAAAAATCTTTTCTGTCAGCACTGTTTCAGGGTAAAACATGAAGAGATTGTGGTTAATGCATTTCATATTCCTGAAAATGTTGGCCAATAAGACCCAAAAAAACCCTCACCTAAATTCTCCAAATCAGGAATATGTCCAAGAATGTAAATGCCTTAGGAGTACAAGTGAGTTACTTATTTCATAATCAAAGACAGGGACCTTCAAGAGGCCTTGGATATCCATATTGGAGAGAACAGCATACAGGAAAAGTATGGAGAGTAAGAAAAACCTCAGAAGAATAAATTTCTGATATTACAGACAAGGTTTCTTTGAAGCCTCTGGAAAACTTCCAGCTGAGGGGCAGAGAAGATTCAAACACTTTACTTTCATATAACCAAGCTGTGTTTTTGCACATCCATAGCTCTTTAGTCTCCCACTAACTTTTTAGGGAACTTGCAAATTACTATTAATTTGGAAAGCTATTCTCAGAATATGATACTGTACAATATTGCGATCCTTTTCCCATAATTTGTTAGTGTACAATATTACATTAATCTTTTCAGCCACCAAAATCGAAACCAAAACCAAGCAGATTGACTTTAATAGGTAACAGTTCATATTGTTTTGGTTCACCTTTTACAATGAAGATGTCGTAAAAATAAAGTTCAAAAATCTTTAATTCCAACTTATCGTTGATTTCCAATTATATGAATAATTAATAAAACATTTTTTTAAATTGGTATAGGTTCAGAAAGTAAGTGCAGATCAAAGCCTTCCTACATTAATAAAATATTGAGCTACATAATAACCCTGAAGTGAGCAGTTTTTTGACGGGAAGATAAGTTAATTGGTACTTTGACCTTTCACTTTCAGTGCTGACCTGAGGCTGGCAGGAAGGACAGTTGTTCTGGAAGGAAGAAAGTGTGCGACAAGATGTTAAAATTTTTATTGTCTCAAACAGCCACCTACATTCTTAGTCAAATAGTCTGCAACAGAATTAAGCCTGTCTGTCGCTATCTAGTGCACCGTAGCAATGTCAAGGACTTCTTTTATTATTTATACCTTTTTTTTGTTCAATTTGGCTGATGTTTGTTTTCCCGAGACCCGAGTGATCTCACTGGAAACTGTTCCATTTATCCAGATACGACAAAGTTCAAAGACCGTGCACACACGAGGGGTGGCAATCAGTCAGCAGAGGAGGGTTCCGTGCCCAATCGATACCCCCGGTACGCACCGACAAGCAGGATAAGCGTCATCTCCCCTTCCCCCACTCCCCGTTAAATGCACTTGCAAAATGTCACATACTGAGCACTCCAGAGATGGAAATGTTATCACAGCACAGGTCAGTAAACTATTGATGGGACTAAGCCATGTCTACTGATGTACAGGGAGCGACGTGTGGCAGTTTGATCTAGCAAGGGGACTGTTTTGTATGCCAAACACAGCTCTCCTCTCCGTGTTGTCTTTTTGGTTCACTCTACAATGCTTCAATGTCAACCTTCAGCAGACATGAGATCGTACTGTGGGGATGTTTGCAGCACAGGTTCCAAAAAAAATACAAAAAGAATAAAAAAGAAACAAGAAAAAGTGAAGGGTTTCTTTGTATATTGTAATGTTCTCAAAAATTAACTTCCAGTTTATCACTCCTTAAAAGTGTCAGAGCCTTCATACTGCTCTAACTTCATCATGTAGGCAAATGATGACTTGCGATGACTAGATAGCCAAGTTTACTAATGTTCTAATTATGTCACTTCCAATTAGATGTACAGTAGTTTAAATTGCTTTGATAATGCCCTTAGGGTGACTACTAGCAATGAGAGAAATATCAGGTCAGACATTTGGGTCACAGTGTGTCAACCTTTCCTAACAAAGTTGGACTTTTTAATCTGTTTTTAGCTTTGTCATAACATAAGTTTTAGATCAGAGGTTCAACTTATTTGGGGGAGGGGAAAAATTGAAACTATTGGAAGCATCTATACAGTGTAGCATTATATACTGTATAATTTAGTAATATTTTTTTCCCTTCTTTACATGTCTGATTTTCTTTTCATATGTTCTGTGTACTGTTCAACTATGGATAGAAATCACTTGAAACTGCAGACTTACAGAGTCCACCCTATCACTGCAACATAAGACAGGCTTGCAAGAAGATTCCTTCATCTCCTTATGGTTGGATCAAGGGTTGGTTAAAATAGAAACTCATTTTCTTGCTCACGTTATTCTGACAGAGAAAGTAAAAGTTGCCCTGATGTATTTGAGAAATTTGTAAACTCTGAATATTTCCTGCACACTAATGAATAATGCAGTATGGGTAGCCATGGGACAATCTATATAATGCAGGTATTACAAAGCCCACCCACCATATGCCACGAGGAATTCTGTTCCTTCCAAAATCCAGGGCAGAGTGATTTCACCACCCTCCTCCTCAACTAACTTTACTGCAAGCGGTACAGTCTGGACTTCTAAAATATAAACTATCTCCAGTATTCATATCTTACATTTATACACACACATGTTTGTAGGCATGTGTGCATGCATATGCATATACATGTAGTCACACGGTATGCAAGCATTTTTTACTACAGGCTTGTGATAAATGCTAGAGAAAAAGTCACTTTTATTGCTTTATGATTACTCCCACTGATTAATGAAACTCAGCCTCGGAGACTCGTTCACCTGTGTAGGCACCAAATTGATCCAGCACTTCAAAAGAGGTTTCTGGGGCAAGGATTTCATTCTGTGTAAAAGCACACATGACTATGGTTAGTAGATCTGCTAATGACAAGATAGCAGCAGATGGTATTCTCCAGGCAGATGCAAGAGAGCTATGCCTCCTCAGCTAATAGAACACAAGCCAACTTGAAACCAGAAGTCCTGTGAAAATAGAAGTGCCATCCTGAGCTTGAAATAATAAACCTTCTGGATATTCAGCATATATCTATTTTGGCTACACTGGGATCGCCACACAGCTTTGATAGTGTCCTGCCACATCATCTGTGGCTAGAGCTGAGGCTGTGCCTACTTGCACTCTTCCATATGGATAGAGATGAGAAAACTGTTTAGTATGCCCATGATGACAAAGCAAACAGGCCAGCACTGGGGTGTGATGGCACTCTCCTGACACATGCATGGCCTGTACCAAGGAGTTTCACCCAGAAAATACCCAGGGATTATTTGAGACACTATCATGGATGAAGAACCACTCTTAACAAGCAGAAGAGATGAAACCATTCTGTTTGTGGAGGAAGGGGACAAAAGAGGAAAGAAGGGAAATAAACCACATAGAAAAAGCTGTGTTATGCCTTTTATCTGCAGGGACAGATGACAGGGTTTGCTCCATCTATTTGCTGTAATAGGCAGAGCCTCTGAAGTCTACCTTCCAGATACTGACAAAGCACTCGCAGTGAAAGTAGGAAAAGTACAGAGATTCAGCAGTACAACAGCCTCCTTCCTTAGAAATACAATATTTGAAACAAATAATTGAGTACACTTATAACTATGCCAAAGGAAAAAAAAAATGAGAATCTGATATGTAAAAAAGTTATAGCCATTATTCTGCTCCTGGATCCCAAATGTACCTTATTTTGATGCTGTGGGATTTATTTTATATACAGTTGCAAACTTTTTAAAAAGGAAGTAAATAGAACTAGACCTAAAGTGATAAATCAGGCCACATAGCTGTTGTGATATATATTCCTTATGTAAAGCTCCTTATACCTTTGAGCTGTGGCCACTGTTTTTTGGCTGATGCTCCTATTTATCCTGTATTCTTCTTAATCTGTCCACCTTCCTCATCTTTGTTCTAAGAATCATGATAGGAAAATCCAAGTAATCTTGCTCTTCTTTGAGGTTGGAGCAGATGATCTTTAAAGGTCCCTTCCAACCCAAACCCTTCCATGATTCTATCTCGGCTCCTCTCCTGTATAAGCCACGGTTTACAAAATTGCCCACTGGAAAAGTAACAGTGGGCAGGTTTATTGGCTTTGAACGGATGGTTAAAGGGACATAATGGAAAACATTTAAATCCTCAAAAGGGTATTTATTAAATGTAAATTAGATATTTCTAAAGTGTTCAAATAGCCCAGATTCATATTTTAGGGAACACAGAGAAAATTCAGAATGTGTATCTCATGGAAAAAAGAGGGAAACAAACTCAATTCAAGCAGAAGGAGGCAGAAATAACTTACACATTATGCTAAATTTGCTGACTCAGTGGAATTTATTACCAGTAAATTTGCTTTCTGCCGGACACCACGCTCTGAAATCTATTGCTCTGATCCAGAACAAAAATTCTTCTCCACATACAGTGAAATGGCAATGGTGAGAAGCCTGCAGAGTGTAAAGAAAATTGTGCAGATGTACTTTTGCAAAAAAAAAAGCTGAGGAGTATGGTGGAAAGCATAGAAGTGGCCTTACTGTGGTTCAAAAGATTTATTTACCATTATGTTCTTTCGTTTTTCAAACTTTTTCCCCCCTCATCTACTTCGCTGGACTATCTAAAGCCCTTTTTCTATGTGAATGCCTCATATACGTGTCTAACTTACATTTTGGAATAGGTATGTGTCTTTCTGTCCAGGTAGATGCAAATTCTTCTTTGATTTTACTATTTACTTTCATTAAAAAAGAAAGAGCATGTTATCACAATAATTCTAAGACGCTCACAGAGTCAGTTTTGTTCAGATATCCTGACTAATATGGGATACAGATCAAGTTTTAATAGACTAAAGGGAATTAAATGGGATTCAAAAACAGAAAAGAAAAAATTAAAGAGAAACCAGAAAATCACCCACATATTGCAAAACCTCCCTAGAGGAGAAAACAAAAAAGAATGAAAATTTAAAGTTTCTGTATTCACTCTTGTACTCACTCAGCAATAAACAGTTAGAGCTATATAATCAATATGCTAAAAGGAGTTCTGAACTTGCTGTAATTATCTATCACTCCATGCAATGAAATCATATTTGCTAAGAAGATTTCACTGTTTGGTGCAAGTGGTGCAAAATCAAATCTTGCATAGGGATCACCTCAAAATAATCTCAGTGAGTATTTGGTATTACACTGCTCTTCTTGTTTCATGTCAGAGTCCTGCACAGGGCTGCAGAAACCAGGACACAATCTATATACTCACCATCTGTGCAGGGTATGACTATCATAAAAAATGCACAAATACCTTCTGGGGTGAGATTTCTTGGGGGTTATTGCACAAGAGATACGTGTTGAAATGCACACTTTAATCTACATGGGTCTAACCCAGAACTGCTGGAAGTCATTTACAGAGGAATCCTGTATTTTGCTGGGCCTTTCCATTAACCTGAACTTTGCCCAGTCCAGTGATTTTAACACTCTCTTCCCAGTCAGGTCACTATGCTCACTCCCTGCTTTCATCCATAATTATGAGGGCAAAGTGCTTAAAAAACCCTAAAACAACAACAACAAAAAAAGAGGAAAGTAAACCAGAAGAAAAATATCTACAAACCCAAAACGCCACCAACCACCAACACCAAAACAAACAAAAAACTTGAAACCTCACAACCCTCCACATCCTAAGAACATGTTAAAGAGTATAAATACCTATCAGCATTGATTACATGAGTATTGAGAATATTGCACTTCAAAGGGGAAGGTACCTGTGCTGAGTACTTGGTCTTCTGTTTACTGATTAGTGTAACGTGGAGTTAAATAGAAAATTAATAAAAAATAAATAAAAACTTAAAAAGACACAAAAATCTGAAATTTTCAATACGTCCTAGGCTCAAGATTTGCATTTCTTTGGAGTGAATATGGATGTGAATGGTGAGGCACTGTACCTTGCACAACCTCCCCAAAAATGCCCCTGCTCCAAGGAATTTACTGTCCAGCCAGAGTGCTGCTGTATTACTATACATGGACTGCTCCCACAACAGAGGCTGGAGTGCCTTCTATAATTAACAGATAACTCTTCTTTGATAGCATGCCAAGAAAATAATAACTTTGCTACAGCAAAATGTAAAGCTCTGTCAAAGGGAAGCATCTATCTGTCTCTACAAGTCCCATGGTGATTAGTTTGGCCCTAATTAACAGCAGCTTTCTAAAGTGAGAGATAATTGCTGGCACACAGAACGTAGATTTCAATAGCTAAAATGAGCAATAACGAATATTCACTTTGAAGCCTGCCTGACAGAGTGCTTAGACTACAAAAAGTTAAAGTAGTACCTTGACTGTAGCTGATAAATGAGATTCCTTTACTGTCCTCTGCTCTCCATCAGTGTTTCAGCACTATCACTTTTAATGCTTCAGGTCTGGAGCTTTGTCTCCTAAAGTCAGAGATTTATGGCGAGTGAGAAATGTCCATATTAAAAAGGTAAGAGGAGATTCAGATTATATCCTTTTCTGACCATTATAATTAATAGCTGGATCTTCAGTTGTAACTAATTGAAGGGAGGTCAGTGTGTTGCCATGGTAATGTCCTAGCCAAGCAATTTTACCCATTTTCCAGTCTACTGCCCCTTTGCATAACTGCAAGTTATAAAAGGTTTTAATTGCAAGATTTGCAAATGATGCAACATCTGGGCTGCAGATTTACATATAAAGGAAGAAGATTAATAGGATTATTAACATATCTGCACAAACCCTTGAAGTGGTGAATATAATTACTCAATACCAGCATTTTCACCAATCATCTCTGTGACGTGCTGGAGATCCAAACAACTCAGGAAGGTAACTGTAGATGTGTATTTTCCTTCCTCTATGCCACTAGTAATTAGAAGAGGTGTCATTCTACTGCTGCCTTGGAATAATAGAGAAATGTCTTTAGTCACTTCACCAACACAGCAACATAACTTTTTCACTCATACTATTGTTTCACTCGATTAGGTCATGTTAGTGAACTCTTTAAATTCTTGTTAATGATTTTGACCTCTTTATTGCAAAAGCACATCAACAAATAACAAGCAACCAGCCCTCCACTCTGCATATATCTAAACAAACTTTTTAAAAACTAACTAATAAACTTCTAACTAATAAAAAGCAAGTTATTCCCTGAAAAAGTCACCTACAAGTGGGATTTTAACATCACTCAATCACGCTGCATGAGAATGATAAAATTATTTATAAGAAAGGGGGGGAAAAGAATCTTTGCATACATAAGGGGAAAAAAAAAAAAGGAAAATTTATATTCACAGCTTGAAATACCAACTATGAAGTTAATGCATTTACATCCTGATGGACCGAAGAAAGTACAAGTTTGCACTTTGATTGTTCTTCAGGTTGGCAAAAGAGCCACGAGCTCTCTTATCCTGAATTCTACAGATTCTGTTCTTCTGCAAAAGCAGCAGGAAACTGATTTCCTTTTCTTAGAATGCAACAGAGTGGTCGTGTAAATGGCACAGATGGCTACCAAAAACATGTCACAAGCAGTGGTAACTGAATGTCTCATCATCTAGCTTTCCCCACTTTCCTTTGGCTATTGACTAGGGAAAGTTTTCAACATAAACCACACAAATTAGGAATCCAATTTCCATTATTAAAATGGCTTAAATGATGAAGTGATTTCAATTTAGTACCCTGAATAACTTTAATGTTTACTTTACTCAATTAAAAAGTATAAGATTCAAGGCTCAGTTCTGCAATGGCTTCAGTTTCTGGGTACTATCAACTCAGCTCTATTTAAAGTATAGCTGGGGAACCTGTGCCAATATGCAAAATTTATTATCTGTAGTACATCTGTGATGGGATCTACCATGTACACTGGAAATATTTTTCCCTGCTTACTGACACTACAACCACTGGGCTAAGAGCAATATTTCAACCCAGTTTAAAGATCAGGGCTTTTAAAATATTTGCCACCCTTATGACTGTGCATAAGTGCCCTCTAATACCCCCTCACCACAATAAAAGAGCTAGTAATTTATACTGATGTAAATTTAGAATGACTTCTGAGAACTCTGAGGTGGCCTCAGATTTACTAAGTTAACATGAACTGCTCTTGTCTTGGTACAATGTCTTTGTGAGGGAAGCAGAATCACTCCGTTCTACACATCTGCACAACAGCCCCTTTTCACCCTCCTGACTAGAGAAATCTTCTCCCTTTGAAATCCTTCCTTGTCAAAAATTCCAGGATATTGTAAATCACATTTTCCTTAGATTTTCAAAAGGAATAACTTAATAACCTCTGGACCCTACAGAATAATGAAACAATTTGAAGTTTTCTGAAATGACCACTGATGTAGATCTCAGTCAGCACTTTAGGAAATTTCCCAGATTTCAGAATGTTGTGGACTGACCCTGGCTGGTGCCAGGTGCCCACCAAAGCCACTGTCTCTCCCCTCCTCAGCTGGACAGGGGAAAGAAAATATAACAGAAGGCTCAAGGGTTGAGGTAAGGTCAGGGAGAGATCACTCACCAGTTACTGTCATGGGCAAAAGAGATTCAATTTAGGGAAATTATTTGAATTTATTACCAATAAAATCAGAACAGAGTAATAAGAAATAAACAGGAAAAAACCCCAATTTTTAAGAACACCTTACCCTTCACCCCTCCTTTCTGCCTGGGCTTAACTTCACTCCTGGTTTTCTCTGCCTCCTGCCTACCAGCAGTGCAGGAAGATGGGGAACAGGGGCTGTGGTCAGTTCATCTCATGTTGTCTCTGCTGCTGCTTTCTTCATAGTTGGAGGACTCCTCACACCCTTCCAGCTCCAGAGTGGGTCTCCCTCACACAGGGTCACAAGCCCTGCCAGCAAACCTGCTCCTACATGGAGCCTTCCACAGGCTGCAAGTGGAACCCTCCTCCACCATGGACCTCCATGGTCTGCAGGGACCCAGCTGCCTCTCCATGGTCTGCACCACGGGCTTCAGGGGAATCTGCTTTGGGGCTTGGAGCACATCCTCCCCCTCTTCCACTGAGAAATGACCTCGATGTCTGCCTTTCACTCACATATTCTCACTCCTCTGGCTGCAGTGTGCAGCCCCTTTTCAAATGCCTTCTCCCAGAGGTTCTACCACCATCAGTGATGGGCTCAGCCTTGGACAGTGGCAGGTCCATCTTGGACTGGCACTGCCTCTGTCGGATATGGGGGAAGCTTCTGGCAGCTTCTCACAGCAGCCACCCCCCCTCCTCCCCTCAACCACAACCTGGCCATGCAAACCCAATACAAAATATACTGGTACCATAATAGCTTTAATTAAATTCACACAGTGCCTTTCCTCCCTCCTCAAAACAGACTTTGGTAACACAGCCAAAACACAGTCTTCAAAATCAGCTGATGTTTGTGTGAACAGCTACAAGGTTCAGGAGGAGAAATTCATTTAAAATTATGTGAAAAAAAATAACGCAATATAAACTAAACTAATAAAGAGGAATGAAAATTATAAGAGCAATTGTAAAAATAGCGAACAAAGTGATTGCAATAGGATTTTGGAGATGGGTAATGTGATGTAAAGAGTCCTGTATTCAGGTTGTTGTGCTCACATCATGATGGACTGTGCAGATGTGAAAAGACACATGATGGAAGAAACATATGCCTGTGAGTATCCTCTGCACAATCAACACCTTTTTTCAAGCTAAATTCTTTTATCTCCCTAATTTGCTGTGCAGTTCAACATAAAGTCTAAATGCTGCTGCTGTAAGGAGTCTTATTTATAACATATTTCTAGAGACATAAGTGTTCTTAATTTTCTATCCAAAAAAAAAAAAAAAAAGAAAGTCATTATCTGTCCCAAAAACCACAAAACCCAATTTGAATATGACCAGATAAAACACATCCTCTTCTACCTCAAAGAGCCAGCCAGGATGTGTCCCAGCAGATGGGACAAATGTGGTAGATGAAACAAAAACACCCAACAACAAAAGAAACCAAACTTTGAGACATGCCTTTTAACACTGCAGATCTCTGTGGGTGGTGCAGGAATGTATGGCTTCTTACACAGAACCCAAAGCAAAAGAAAGACCATAATTATCTCTATGCTTTATTATTTCTCTAGACTTTTAAATCAGAAATTAGAAGCTTACTCAGAAAACAGCTGTCCAGATGCCACACTTTTGTGTCCACAGTAAAGATTAAATCTCCCTGAAAATACAATATGCTGAATACCTTTTATCTACCTCCCCCTCAATGTGAGGATTTTGGCAGGTTCTCCACCCTGCTAATTACCAAGTCAAAAATCATTATGAGATCTAATAAACTATTCTAACCAAAAAAGTTCAAAAATTAAACTAAATATATAAGGAAGGGAGGAAAACCAGAGAAATAGTACAAATATCTACCAGATACACCCCTTTGTTTTTAATTTCCAATGCTTTTGGAGATATCTGGAAGTCAAAATTGTGGTACCTGAAGCTCAACATCTAATTATTGGAGCACCAAAATAAAGAGAAACTCTGGTAGAAGTGCAGCTTAAATGCCCCTTCTCAATAGTTCCCACTCAAAACTTTGTCTTCTCACCAGAAATGAAGGTTGATTGTTATCTTTACTTGAATGCAGTGTAGGTTGCTTTACCTGTTTCAGTAAAATGAAAGAGCCAATACGGGGATAAGGGATGGGGAATGTGGAAACTATGTAGGTATGACATTGATGCTATTTAAATGCTATTTAAGTACTTAAGCTGGTTTTTTTGGGCTTTCTCAGACTGCATTTGAAAATGTTTTAAAATTATATATCAAAAAGGAGTCCTAATCCTATGCAATGAAGCTTTTCTGGGTAAGATTATCTTTCTTAGATGATTTTCTTCATGTTCTCTCACAACTTTTTATTACAGGACTAATTACAAAAAAAAAAAAAAAAAGGAAAATGATTAATAAAATATCACTATTCTCCCACTGGCATTTCTGGCCTCATCAAAAGTGTCATTTTTTTTGCATAATAGATTGACTCACACTTCAAGTGCGAAGCAACACTTGAAATTACCCATGCACATACTGATACATGTCCATATGTTTTTCCATCATTTCTCAAACAATAAGCCAAGGGCAAAATTCTAGTCTAGGAAACCTTCTAGAGTAATTCTTACATGTGTATTTTCAAACAAATGTTCCACATTATTAAATATCGCTAGATAATTAGAATCATACAAAGAATATCTCCAAAACCCTACTTACCAGCATACTGTAACATTTCAGAAAAAAAAAAAAATATACAAAGCATAGCAAAAGACTCAAGAAAGTTAACATTTTTGCCCCCTGTTCAATTCAGACTTTGGATTCTTTCTAATGTATGAAGAATTGGTAGTTATATACTTCACACTACTTAGCATCAATTGAAAGTGAGAGGATAGAGGAATCCGACAGAAAGAAAGGATAAAATTATCTACCCCATCACCTACTACATCAACTTCAGTGAAGCAGTAGGTGCAGACTGGCTTCAGACTCTAATGGGAATGGAAAATAATCTTGTCTATTTGTATTTATCTAATACTATGCTTGCCAGGTATCTAATAGGCGAGGTGTGATATTTAATGATTTAGCAGCAAACATATCAAAAAGTCAATTCTAACTTTCATTTACCAAAGGAACAGCCAACAGCACAATATCATGAAAAATATACACCAAAAACATTTTATTTTTAAGCAGGCTGTTTCAAGAGAACAGAAAACAAACCAGGATGAAAATTAAATAGTAAATTAAAAGTTGAGAACAGGGTCCATACATCAGTGTCCTGCAGATTAATTGGGAAAATTCATTTACCATGAATAGGCCCCACAATAGATTATAATGCTTCCTTAGCCCCATTTCTCATCCTGTTTTTTTGAAAGAGTATTTGCTAATTACAGTTCACAGTTCAGCAGCTTGGCTGCTTTGCCACGAGCTCTGGTTTTCACAGGCACTGCAAGGAAACCCATCAGGGAATAGCTTGTGGCACATGCTCCCACCCGAGGTGGGCTGTAGGCATCCCACACTCCAGCCACAGGCAGGTTTGAAGGTAGCAGAGCTGCCCCAACCCCAGCCCCACACCCCCAACACCTCCTTTTTCCACCCAGTGCTTGCAGCAGTCCCTGCACCTCAGGGCTGTGGCACAGAGACTGAGAGGGAGGTGACTCTTCAGAAGGTTTTTAAATTCCTCCTGCAGCCTTTCCCTTATTGCCTTAATTAAGGTTCTGGTTGTGCTGTACCTCCTCCGATGACTTCACTCCCTAGGGCACTCATCCCAGAAAATTCAAATTTCACCTGTGCTGGCATATAAATCTCATAAAGCAGCACGTGTTTCATATTCTGCATAATGGTGTATTGTGTAGGAGAAAACTTGCCACAGGTGCCAGTAATCCTTTAGTGAAAAAAAAAAAAAAAAAAAGCACCACTGCAAAATTAGAAACAATATCCAGCAGCGTTCTGAGGGTGGTATAGAAGAGGTCAGAAGTTAGAGGGACATGAAGTGAGAAGGAATCATACTGTTTGAGAATTAGAAAGGGAAATAGGTGGGGGAAGCAATCTTTGTCTGAAAAGACTGTTTAAAGCAAGAACAATAACACAGGAGAATTTTTTATTTCATTCAGACCTTTGTCCATTTCTGTTCAATTATTTCACAAGAAAAGAACCAGCAACCACCAAAGATCATCTAACAGTTTGAGCTGGAAGTGACCTTAAAGATTATCCAGCTCCAACCCCTCTGCCATGGACATGGACACTTCCCCCATCCCAGGTTGCTCAGAGCCCCATCCAACCTGGCCTTGAACACTTCCAGGGATGAGACATCCAGAGCTTCTCTGAGAAACCTGTTCCCATGCCTCATCACCCTTAACACAAAGAAATTTCTTCCTAATATCTATCTTAAACCTAGGCAAAAAGGTTCATGTCTAGCCGCTGAAAAAATTCACCACTGCTCTCGCATACAGGAATCTGCTCTGGTGTGCAGTTGTGAATGTTAACTGATGGGGGAAAAAAGAAGGAAAAAAAAAAAGGAAAATAAAATACTCCTAAGACTTTTGCAGTCACACCAGGATGGGCAGCAGCAATAACTTCTGAGTTGATGGCTGAAGAGAGAGAGAACTATGAAACCTTTCTGAAAAATGTGAGCTTCTTACATTTAAGACTGACTATATCTCTTCTGAATGGTCATTTACTGGAAAACTGTCAGCCCTGATTCAAGATTTTCCAGAAGCTTACTGAGAACAAGTCATGTAAAATACAAGCATTCAAGCATTAAGAGAAAAAAACCAAACCAAAACAAAAAATCCACAGAGGAAACTGGAAAACAGATGTGCTTCTCAACAAGGCCACTTACTATTTTGCTGAGGAATAGGTAAGAGCAAAGTACATGTTTCAAATATCAGACTATTTACGGCTTTTAGATTCTGTTTCTGTGCATCAAAGGATTACAAAAAGAGTTATCCTTATACTTGGAAACTGTCCTATAGATAATAGTCACTTTCTTACAGAAAAACAACAAAACACACTCAGTAAAAATGATCAAGAAAGAATATGTTACAGATCTCACTGTTACAGCTAAGAAATAACTTATGAACTCAACTTTTAACACAAAATGCTGTCCTTTCTAAGGCATTCAAAACAGTACTAGGTTAATGGTTGAACCTGATGATCTTAGAGGTCTTTTACAACCCTAAAGATCCTATGATTTTATGAAAACATACACCCCTACAAAAGCACATGATTTCTATTCTGGGGACAATTGTTCTTTTTAGAACCCTTTTGGGAGAATTGTGCAAGCCATGGAAAATCTGTCCTGGATTTTCAGAAAACAACACAACACAACGGGCCCCCCCCCCCTATATTTTAAGTTTGGGATCTTAAAATCATCCCTTTTCCAAGTGGGAGATTTTTCACTAAAGTTGTGGAGAAGGACTATATGTTTGCCAGGATTGTCCTGTCTGCTTTAGTCTCCTATTCTAAGCCTGGTTTTATTTTGTCTAAGGTGGCAGACAATGAAACCACAGAGTATGTGTTTTCGGTCTGGAACATGTTATGATCTCATTTTTCAGTGGGTATATCAGTACATGCATGTTCATATGCTCATACTGCATGTGTCCCAAGTAAAGGATCTCTATGTAAAAGTAGTGTGTTGAGCATGTAAAGGAAGTATTTGTGTTAAGAGCACTGTCCAGCTCTTAACAAGGAACGTGCAGACACATCTATAACATCAGTGTAACTATTGCCTCCCAGGGTCAGTGCAATATACGGTCCCCACAACAGATGACATGGATGATATAAAGGAAATTGTCATCCATTATTACAGATGCTCTTACAAAAGTCTAGACTTCTTTTAAAATCAATGGAGGCATTTAAAAGGAGGCAAGTAAATTGATTTTTTCCTCTGGAGGTGCCTCTGTATCCTTCCTGACTAAGAACAAACTTTAGGTAACCAGTTCAGACAGACATCCAGGTTGTAGACTTGTAAAAGTAAGAGGAATCCCACCCAAGGCACTTGGATGCAGTCAGCTTTACCATATACATTTTCTGCTCCACAGTGTATATTAAAGTTTGGTCATGCTCCTTTCCCTAAAGGTAGAATGCAAAATTAGTTTGTTTTAAATCCCTAGTGGGAATCCTGTTACAAGTAATTAAAGTTCAAGTCACAGTCTCATAAATGATAATGAACTTTGAAGGCAGAGGAAAATTAAGTAATATTGGGAATGCAATAATCAGACTGCTTGTACAATTTATGACATGGAAAAGAAAAAAAAAAAAAAAAAGCCATAGTGTGGCATCAGAGGTTCCAAAATTTGAAGCAACCGAAACTTTTTTTTTTTTGGGACAAGAACAAAGCTGTGTTTTTAATTCTCACATCAGGTAGCACCAAACAAGCAGCACACAGAAATGTGGCCTCACCATAATGACTATACCTGGAGAGCGCAGTGCAGTACTCCCTCACAACAAGTAATTTCTTTCTTATTACAAACTACAAAATTAGAATGGAGGTTTGGTTTTTTGGGGGGGTTTTTTGTGGGTTTGTTTTTTTTTTTTTCTGGTTTGGTTGTCCTGCTGGTTTGTTTCTAACGATTATTTGGAAGCACTACTGAAGAGTCAGCAATACTGCCAGATGGGAGATCACTGGGGCAGCCCTCAGTTGAAGATAATTCTACACTCAAGTGCAGTAACGTATTACACTTTATACTGCAAAGAACATATACTAAAAACATTATCTTCAGCTAGAACTTCTTTAGTCCTTTTTTGACTAAGAACTCATTCTTGAAAGGGGTCTTAGTGCCTTTTACTGGATGCAATTATGTTTGCTATCTGATAATTTCCTCCTCTCTTTCTCAAACACAATTTCTAGTTACTATTACTTGACAGTTTATCTACATACTTCTCCTCCAGTGTGGATTAAAACACTTTAATTTTAATATGTTTTAAATTGCATTAATAGATCCATTTAAGACAGTGGCGAACATTGCTTTTTTCCTCTTCACCATGTAGTATTCAAATAGGATACTGAGAGAGAAAATATTTCTCTCAAGTTCTTTTCTTGCTCCCTGCTTTCTGAGTGAGAATTTAGTCATACCCAGACTTCAAATAAATATTTCTCTCCACAATGAGAACTCAGATCTGACTCTAGTCACTCTTATTACAGTTCAGTAGACTTACTCATTTCACATTTCACACCTGGAGGCAACTGATGGAGTAACCATCTCCATGGCAAAGATCTCCATCAGCTATTACAATTAAAGTTTACAGAGCAGACTTGGGATCACCAAGAAGAATCAGATTCCAAACTGAAAATAAGTAAACTTAGAAGCCTCATAGCTTTGCTTGCCATCCGTTTTCTAACCTAAGGAAAAGAAAGCTGCAAGTTCTATGGTAAGGTTAAGGATCGGCTACTGTTCACCTTAATGGAAAAGAACAGAGGAATTGTGTTGTTAGCTAAAGGAAAAGTGAACTCTGTCATATGTAGGTTTTAATATTTAATGAATCTATATGGCTGCAATCCATTATGTGACAATTTAATTATATGACAAAAAAGTTTGATAAATAATATTGTGGTAGGACATCTAATTCATTATTTAACAAAAAAATCAATACTTTCATAAATCATATTTCTACACACACAGAGTCACACACACACAAGCTTTTTCTAGCAGGCAAAAATCCAGACTTCACAGGCCATCTATTTTCTGGCCAGGACAAGTTCAAATTGAAGTTTAATCAGGCCTAGATGGTAATGAATTTTATTTATTTTTTTAAAACTGGTAGACCAGAAATGATTGCTGCCAGATATTTTCCCTCTGGTAGTTTCCCGAAAGTGCTGTATAACTAGAAGGACCATCTTTTGTATTTAACAAAGACAAAATGCCAGATTCCACTGTTGTTAATCACACAAAACTGCTGTTTGGGTCAATGGGATCACTGGGGCGAGTAGCCAAGTGAAGGCAAGGAAGTGTCTTCAGGATTAGTGCTCAAGTTTAGACACAACGTTACAATCAATAACAGGCAACAAAGGAAGTCCTGAAGGGAGAACCGTGGTAATGATTTACAGTAAAGGACTTCTTTTTAACTCTACAACCCATTCAGATAAAAGCAGTGCCAGGGGAGTTGCCCCTGTGGCATATCAAAATTTCACCACGAGAAAACAAAGAGAATGAGGATGTCTGGAGGCAGGCAGAGCTGAAGGGGGATACCAGGGAGATGCAGATGTGCAGTGAAGCCCAAAGTCCTGCATTCAGGAATGAGGAGTAGATGGAAATGAGTGAAGGGAGCGTGTGAAAGGAAATTGAGGATCAGGCACAGGAAGAGGGATTGTCAATCAGCAGCTCTCTGAGATCACTGTAGTTCAGATAACAAATTTATTAAGAACAAATGCTTCTTCCCCAACTCCTCAGTCTTCCCAAACTTCTATATGTCTGGTATTAGTATTTATTGGGTTGTCATATCGTTCCTGATGTTTTGCAACTCCAGCCCAAGCTACAGAACTCAAGGAAACAATGTTTTCAAATTGTGCAAAATAGCCCTAATTCAGTTCAGTAAAATGATAGATATAGTATTTTGGCCCAGTTCTGCTAGGTAGCTCGATTTGCAGGCAAACTTTGAACTTGGATGCTGATAACTGACACATTTGTGTTTTCAAGGAATTTGTTTCTTAAACAAATGTTTTTTAAAAATGACCCTTTTCTAAACAGCAGTCTAGACTAATATTTATGTAAAGTATATTTATCCCACAATTTAGGACTGACTAGTTTGATGCTAATGCAGTGAAATTTTTGTTTCGTTCTGACAGCATTATCACTTTAACAGGGGTTTGTCACCGTAGTTTTGTTGCCTTCTTTTTTTTTTTTGGCAAATATAGTTGATGTCCAGTACTTGGTCTAAGGAGTTCATTCTTCCTTCCTAAACTTAAACAGTTGTGTTTTCATTATGTTGCATCTTTGCTTTTGTTGCCTGGGATGGTGTTCAGTGTCAGGGTTTTTTTAATGGAAGTTTGAGAAATTTGTGTGGGCCCTTGTAAAAACAAATCTGTCCTCTCCTGGGGAATTCTGAAGCTGTTCATGCTAAATATAGAAATATGCATCTATACATACACCCAAACAAGCCAAGTGCAAAATACAAGAAGAGAAAAATATAACATCCGTCATTCCTTGGTGCATGAATTCCAAATTTGATGTTTACTAGCAATACTTCCCTGAAAACTAGAAATTGTGGAAAGATAATTTTGTTATTGAAAGCAAAATTCTCCCCAGTCACCAGTGTACAGCCCAAGTCTTTGCCACCTATCCTGAATTATCCTTACAGATATCTGTATTTTGAATTACTAAGTTCCTCCTGTAAGACAGCACATCACATTAGCATTAAAATATTCCAACTGCTGTGTTACCTTAATACTGTGGGGGTTTAAACTATTGCAGCAGGGGTTCCTGGTGTCCTGATAAGGATGTTAATTTGGCTGAGTGGCTGCAGTTTACTGCAAGCCTGCTTGGATGAAGTACACAAAACAATGTTACAGCAATGCCTGCTTCCAGTCAGGATCACTGCCTTATCCCACTGTATCCATAACTCCTTTTCTTTTTTAGTTGATTATAAATAGAAAAGGAAGTTTTCTTGGGCATATTTAGGTTGCGGGGGTTTTGTGGTTTTAATAGAAACATTTATGTTTGGAAATACCAAAACACTTCATGTTTATATAACTTTATTTCCCAAATATTTAAAAATGAAATAATTCAGATTCTCTAGAGCTGGGTTTTTGATTTAGTCTTTTCCCTGTTTTTAATTGGGTACTACATTTTTTTCAGTTTTCTCTTGAATTTTCTTTTACAGCTCAGAATGTTATAAATAACAGAATAATCACTGGAAGTTTACTGTCCTGAAACATTTACTTCAGCAGGCATACTTCTGGCTTTTCAAAATCAGAGTTTTTCTTCTGTTTGTAAACAGTTTGCTTTAATTATTTCTTTCTTTATTCATTATCTAATCTGGATCAGCTAGATTGAATGGTTTCTAGCATCTGCCTTCATCTCTGTAGTTTAATTAGAAAAAGCAAAATTATCCAGAGACAAAGGTGGTAGGAGAGTTTGCCATTGAAACTGTATCTGATGTCCATAACTGAAAAATTTTAACATATTTTCTATTAAAAAAAAATTACATAGGGAAGCTGCATTTATTTGTAAACTAATGACCTTATGTGCATGATATGCCAAGATGAGCATAGCTGCTGCTTCTCTAATTTCATGAACAATACAAGATGTGCACATCAACAAAACAAAGTTCATCCAAGTCTAAAAATCCAGAAAAATCAAGTATGGGTCTGCTGTATTTCTTTGTACCTTTGGGAGAAGCTTTCATGTAGCTTTGGAAAACACTATTTTGAATCTCATACCAGGGAGCATATTGCATGAAGTCACACATCACATTCATAACATCCCTACAGGTACATTGCTTCATGTCTGTAACCGGATCTGCTTCAATAGCTTCTTTCACAACTGGTAGAAGCCATTTCCTTTTGCACCTTATCTTGCTCAAAGTAATTATCAACAAACACCCTAACACTCTTCTGCAGATGTACTAGGACACTGAAAACGAAATTAATTAGCACCTGGATAACAACGATGAATTCCCACCCTGGACCAAAGGCACATCTGCAACACACTCTTTGAGAGGGACAGCAGTGGTTTTCCTGTGATCCAAGTGTTAGCAGGTGGAGGGATAATGACTGTCATCAGGCTGCTTTACTACATAGTGAATGGCATTACTAGAGGCACGAGACTTTCTTGATAGTCCAGGAGCGAACATTTTCAACCACATGACACTTGTTTTTCCACACACCTCAGTACTAGTTACACTTCAGGGAGAACAAATTGGTAAGAGACCCTGGAAGTGCAGATTTTGTAAAAGAAGAGAACAAAGCCTGAAAACACTGTCAGATCTTTCAAGAACTGAAAAAGTAAATTCAAATTCAGAAGTCTCTTTCCCAGGGAATAAAACTGATCTGACCACATAAGCTTCACTAGTCAAACAACATTGTCGATATAAAAAATATTTACTGAATTAAGTACACTGAGCCAGTAGAGCTTTGTACTCACTTCTGGAGGAGAGTTGAGCCTGGCACAAGTTCTGATCCCCCTGACATACACAAAGACCTCAGGCACAAAGGCCTAAATAAGATTCCTGTGAAAATCACAGATGATGTTAACCAACAGGGTGTGGCCAGAGCTCAGTTAAGAGAAGGCTAACTGCCTCCTGACTGCCATACCACCATCCTAACAGTATGGATGATCTGTGAAAAGAAAAAAAAAAAAAAAAAGAAAAAAAAAGTTCTCCTCTGAGAAACCTTACATGAAGATTATCTGTTGCTCCTGATTGGAAAGTGTACTTTGCTGGGACTTGCTGATATACTCTGAATAGGTGTCAGTCAGGCTGGCTGAATGTAAATAAGCAAAGTTTGCCTTGCCTTTCTCCATGAGGGATAGTATTGGGACCCTACCCTTACCTCAGATTTCAATAATCTGAGGTAATCTTGCATTATACTAAATACAGATAGAGCCAGAGGTCATTAACATCTGATGAAGATAGTTATTAAAAGCACATTAGCCAAAGTGGCAAGCAGAAATAAAATACCAAAGCCTCTCCAGTGTATTTGATCAGTGCTCCATTAATCGAGAAAAACTTCAGAAATAAGTGTGTGTCTCTAGAATGTCCCTTGAAATACTGATTTCTATCAAAAGAGACTTAGTTGTCTGGCAAAGAGTATCTGGGAATGCAGCATGAGACAAATGAGTCTTTGCATTAGAAGGCAACCAAGTCCAGGGTCTCAAAGCTTGTCCCAGTAAAGTGTTGGGCATGTCACCCTTTGCTGCCTGTTCCTACACAGAGAGACAGGGCAGGACTTTTGAAGCGTCTGGTCATCAGACACCAAATATTCCAGGGACTCTAACAGAATAACTGGTTAAGGAGGGACTTTTCTGGAAAACATTCAACTTGTATGCTTAGCATGTAAATATTCAATTCTATTCTGAATGGACAGCCTGGGTGCATTTCTCTGTATTGGAAATATAGAGATGTATGTAAATGCAGTGGTATCTCCACCTTCAGACACTGTTGTGGTAAGGAACATATCAGTACTCAGCACAAAAATAAAGGCAGCAGATACATATTAATGCTGTTCAAAGGCAGTAACTCAAAACTGTAGCTCATTGTTTGATACTTCATTTAGGATTGGTCCTCAGCAATTCCATATCATAGACATAGTAATAAAATTATATTACACTTGTTTCTGTTTCTTTTTTAAGGACTGGGAATATAGATCTACATTACAACAGTTGACATTTTATTATCTCTTCTATTACTTTTCCCCTAGTGCCTTGCTCTTAATTCTCCAACTTGCTTTACCATAGGGAAGAGGTGGGAAATAGCACACAGAAACATTACTTATGTCACAAGAATTTAGTAGTAATGAACTAAAATATAAAGCTAATAAACATTTTGCTTACAACGATAAGACATTTTATTTTAATAATTTCTTTTAGACTTATAGCAGGATTAGTGGAAGCAACAGTGTTTCAATTAACTTCACTGAGATTGCAAAGGACTCTTAGACATTTAATTTGGGCTTTAAGTCTTCTATATGCAGCTGACAAGCTGACCAATATGAAGGCTTTTCACAAAAATTACTGTACATATCAAACTTTTAAATTATTCATATGACAAAATGAAATGATCAACAAAACCACTGGATAATTAATGAAGTTGTCATCTTGACAAGACTAATAATAAGCTTCTCCTTGATAAATAATCAGAGATTCCTCTTCTACAATCACAAAAGCAATTCCACTGTATGTTTACAAGCTTGTGGAATAGAAATATCAAACCTTAAAAGCAGTTGGCTGAGTTTTGCTGATAGTTCAATGATTTAATGTTATTTCACATAGTTGGTTACTAAGTCAGTAGGTAGCTGGTATGGATGTGAATTTACCAAAAAAAAACCTGACACGGTGCAAAGTACATGGAAAATGATTATTTTCCTGATAATATTTTTAGGAACTATATTAAGAAGAAGCAACAGCTGCAGCAGGGGTAACAAGGTGTGTATACCTACTAAATCTACTATCACTGTAATGGGTGAAATGATCTGTGGAGTTCTTATTCTTTAATTAAAGATTCTGTTGGTTTAATCATACAGCATCACAGTAATAATGCTGTACTGGATAGAAGACAAAGGACTTTATCATAGGGCACTGGGAAGTCAGATGCTGCAATACAGCCCCATCAGACCTCATCTGTATTGCTCTATCTGAGGCTCCTGCAAACCCAGCTTCTACTTCTGACTGCAATGTCCTAAAGGTTTCTCAAATCTTTTGTAGAGTATGCCGTGAAAAGCAGTTTAAACCTGTAGGAGGAGTACTGAGAGACATGGCAGGAACTAAGACTTTGTGTAAAGACTCCATCTTCTTTTTAGCACATGGTATGAGCAGAAGTGGCTGAAAAATATCTGTTGAAGATCCAAACTTCTCCCAAAACAAAGATGTACAACACTGTCACCTGTCATTCAGACTTTCCCTTCTCTGATGGTTTTCTTTTCTCACTTATATTCATGGATAATACCACAGTATCATTTGTGTTTCTGCTTCTCTAACGATCTATGCAGCATACATACCTGGATAATTTTATAGCTTTATGTCGCAGTAAAGACCCTTTCTCCGAAAAACTGAGGCTCTTAGTCCGTTTTTCCCTTCTGCTCTTGCCTGCTGGCATACTATAGCCCAACAGCAGCACCTTTCTTTGTCAAGAGGCTGGCATTGTGGGAAGCTGGCACTGGCTGCCTCCCTCCCTTGCTGGTTTCACCTGTTCTTAGTCACCCTGTGCTTCTTGGCATTGGTCACAGGGAACAGAAATGCAGCTGCAGCTCAGAGCAGTTCTGACACTGGAGGGAAAGCAGAGTTCTCCTCGGGTGCTCAGGGCTCTCTGACACTTGCTGGAAGCCATGTGTCACCCTTGGGATTTCAGCGGGCTGGCAACACAAGGGATTGAAACAATGCAGCTGTGGATCAAGCTCTGTGTCTTTAAACAATACAAGAAATGAGAAATGGTCCCAATACTCTATTAGTTGGCCATGGGCACATATTTTCACAAAAAAGAGAAATCTGGATACCGTAAACCCTCTGGGCATTGGCATTTCCATTTTGGTATCAAAGGCATTTGGTTGTTATAGACGGGGGTTCGGAGAGGAAAACCAGCATATTCCAAACAAGGAAAAACCCCAAAACTCTGCAACCTTTTGTATAAAGATAACTTGCTAAAAATGCAGCTTTATGTCTTTCTCATTGATGAAAGTCATGCCAAGGTTTTAACTCCTTACACTAAACCACCTAAGGTGAAGTCAGAACTGCAGAACCCACACTATCATCACTACAGGCACTCCAGACGCTCTCTGTGCCATCCCTAGAACATCTGCTACTGTCTTCTGGGTAAAAATATGTTGTTTGTAACTTCTCTTCTGTCTAGCCAGAGGCAGTGAAGGTTTTCCATTCCTTTTTAACTCTTGTGTGGCAAGTTTTGTGTCCTTTTCTAGTCCACACCAATAGCTGCCCCGTGCTGCTCTCACTAACCATATGAGCATTTCCAGACCTCCACTGGTCTAAGTGTGGTTTATTGATGTTCCACAGAGCAGATTACTAGGCAGGCCTTTCTGAGATTCACACAGAAGATTTATATTTTGTTATAACAAGGGAAAACCCAAACCCTTTCTGAAGGAAAATCAGCTTCCCACCAAGAGTGGGACTAAGGGGGAGACAAGTGACAGGAAGGCTGATGCCCACACGTACCAGGATCTCAGTGCCAAGTCCCAGTGCTTTGGGAATAGGGGTGGGAGCACAGATGCATTTAGCTTCCTACCTGGGATGCTGCCATGTGCAGATTAACACTGATCCCACTTTACTGGAAATATCTAATGCAGGGAAGTTTTCGCTCTGCTTTGGGGAGAGGGTCCTGTTCCTCAGATTATCATCTCAATATCTATTCCTGCTACTGGATTCTACAGCAACAAAGATTTTATTTTCTAGGTGTAATATAAAAATAATGTTGGGTCGTAGATTTATGACACTCATTCTTCTGAAATCTAAATATGCAAATGCAATATTAATGTCTTTAGAGGGAGATAAAACCTCATTGGCAACATCACTGTGTCAGGCCTTTCTGTGGTATTAGGACACCTAGTTGCAGTGGAGAAACAGTTAAAGAACCTTTTGCTTGGGCCTTTCTTTAAGTTTATTTGTGAAAACATATTCCAAGCATGTACCTTAAATGTGATAACTTGGCATTGCATTGGGAAGTCTGGTTCCATATCATTTGGATCCCAGATTTCACAACATCTTACGCTCCACTCTTACAAAAAGCCAAAGGCAGTGTTTTTGTCAAGTGAAAAGGAATGATATTCTGGGAGACAGACGGCAGAGAATGCAGAGCTGGCTATTTTTTTTTTTTGAGGTATATTGCAGGGATTAGGGTGTGGGGTTTGGTATTTTTGTTTTGTTTTTTTTTTACAAAGTGCTGAAGGCTAACAAAAAACCAACATTTCAAGTTTTCTTTATTTCTTATACAAAATAATAGTTTCCTAATTGCCATGAGACAGCACACTAAAGTGTGAAAATACTGTAGCAGCTGTGGTGGCAACACATGTCATTCCTGTGCATACGCTGAGATTTTTCTCATGAGACTCTTAAACATATGCAATGAAGCATTCAATACACACAGTTAATATCTAACAGTAATTCCTGCATGTGTTTGTGTGCTACACTAGCAATATCGGGAATGACTGCCAGCTTTTACAAATAAAAGGTAGGTATGACAATATCCTGCTAGGATTCTTATATCCCAATCAAAACAGAAGGACTCCTTTTGTTTCTATGGTCTTTGTTTGGCATTCCTTGTGGAGAAAGTAATTAATACAACCAGGCAGGAGGAGGACTGTCTCGTGGGATATGCAATCCTTTTGTAACTTGATTCAATTATTTTTTTGCTAGCTATAGTTCCTCAGTAAATGCTTCACCTTCTCTTCCTTGTGCTTATTAACTTAAAAAAAAAAAAAAAAAAAAAGGACGAATGAAGTAGAAAGACAATAGCACTTTTATGTGACTGTAAACTTCATGTTGAAAATTCATCCTTCTGTGTGTTAAGTCAATTCCTGCTGGAAAAGGGCAGCTGATCCTAGGCATTATTCAGCAAGCTCCATTTGTATGTTCTTTCACTGGAACACATGCTAGTGAGATGGATGATTAAAATCCTACAAACCCTAGCGCTCTCGCTAGACTCAAACTCTGCTTTTGTTCCGCATCTTTCAGAGCATTTCATATTAAGAGGAAAACATTTGTGGCAGAAAGAAATGCAAGCTAAACCATGTGCTCATTGCCACCCTCCCTTAGACAGTTGGAAGAGAGGATGAAGAGTAACCACATGGCTCAGAGCTAAAGGTGGGACTCACATAAAGTCTTGAGGAGTAACCGTGTCACTGACCTCAGGATTTGGCTCTGGCAAAATCCTTTGCCAGAGGATTTAACCACTTTTTAGGAACCTAATGGTAACCTCTACTGTGTGCCAAACCAATTTCTGATTTAAAAAACCCAAAACATATCCAGCACTTAAGATGAAAATAATTCAAACCTCTATTCTTTACATTTAGTTCTCTGTCTCTAGTTAGAGAATTGGCTTTTTACAGCCATACTGTCATGCCTGCAACTTAGCAGGTCCCACTTCACCCAGAGTTAAACTCAAGCTGATAATCTATTTAACTTCAGCTCATTTTAAAACAGATAGAAAATTATTCCTGGCTAGAGTTTATACATGTTACCATATATTTCAATCTATTTTGCAGCTAATATTAAACTCATTTCATTGTCTTAAATATTCAACATTAGTATTCTCTAGTGGGTTTTTTGGTTGTTTTTTTTTTTCCTTTTCTTTTGAGAACTCAGAACTAGTATTCAAACATTTCAATTATTAAAAAAACCCTTCTAATATACTTCTTCCATACCAAAGGGCAGACAAGTAACTGCTAAATCTAAAAATAATGTACTGTAAAGGGACCGGAGTGTCACATTTGTGATTTAAACTTATAGAAATTCACATGTAATAGAAATGCTTATCATGTCAAATTGGCACCAATCCATTCACACCACAAAGGATAAGACACCCTGATCACACTGTTAGCACCCTCTATAGCTTTGTGTATTTCACACGAATGAAAAAATCAGATTCTGATATTAAACACACAACCAAGTGTGGATGGCCATGATACAGAAAGCAGTAGCTAAGTGTTTTAATAAGCTGCTCTAATATTTGGCATTAATCTTCTAATTGGATCCACACAACAGAATCTTGGGTGTCTGTTTTGAGAACCATCAAAATCAGGGAGGGTCTGAGCAAAGTGGCATGCGAGGCTGTTCATTGCTGGCTGCTTCAGGCTGTAAGTCTTAAGCATTAGGTGTGGTAAAACCACAGTGAATGCCATTATAGTCACTATTATTTAATAAAAAAATGAACTTTTGTTATCTAGCATGTCTGCCAACCATCTGTGAATTGATGTGGTCTACTGAAAAAAGCGAGGGAAAACTGAGCTGTCTGTGAAAGCCCATTTTGAAAAGCCATAAAAATAATAGGCTAAATTTTGGTTCTCTCTAACTTTTTGATCTTGAAAAGCCCCCTTGGTTTCAGTGGAGCTACACTGATTTTCATCTGCTCTGTATCCATTCCTTAGCATATGCAAAACTTCTGTTATTCATCTGCATGTCTGTCCTATAAAGCTGAAACAGATTTTTAGAAAACCACAACAAAATCCAAACTGAAGACATCCTCTTGAAGCCACTGAAACTGCAATTACTACTTCACCTCAAATCTATTTATCTTTAAAAATATAAATGCTGCTATTAAATTTTACAATAAGGTTGGATTTGTATAACCATATATCTGCCTAGAATGTTGCTTTAATATGTTATTACTATTTGTAGACAAATCATAGCTCGAAAAGGATACTCATTAGTCTGAAATTTTACCTATACATTTTTGGGGGGTTAGTGGGAAGCTCCAGAACAAATTAAATGTTCTTTCTTGGCACTTCAGTCTTGGAAGAAAACAAAACATTTCAATGTAAGGATGTCAAAACAAACATCCCAACCAAAATGGATAGTGATTTTGTAATCATTCTGTCTATTTTATTGGCATGCTGCATTTCTGAGGGGTTTGTGAGGAATGCAACTCAATGACAAACCGAGCTCTGTCTATGAAAAATCAATTATTTTGATTGGATTTTTAAAAGGCATTTCAATATGGTACCATTGCACATCACTTATGAGGCTTGATACGCACCAGAGCACAGCATTTCCCATTTAGCAGGCCAAGGATATATCTTAGGGACTGTAGGAAAGTACTTCCCTGCATGTGCAACTACAGCTCTCAGGTGGGAAAATGTGGATCATTGATCTGATTCACAGCCATCTCCTTGAATCAGCTTCATCCTTTGTGAAAGATTCTTTCCCAAAAGCCTCCACATCAACTGCAGCTCACACGAGCTCCCAAATCAGGGTCATAATTCTGCACACACATGCATAAGTGTTAATTTTCCTGTCAGCAACCCTATTGAAATAATTGATTATTCACAGACAAATTTTTCACTAGACATGACCCATGTAAGTTTTTGAAAGAACAAGATCAAGGTGTAAATAGCTTGCAGAGGGAAACATTTCCTTTTTGACAGGGATTTTAAGATTAAGGATAAGCTGAGTCCACATAAAGAAATAGGAGAGGGCTAATGAAGGTCAAGTTCTGAAATACCCAGTCTGAAGTATATATAGGAATTGAAATAAGGTGTCACAGACAGTATTTGATAGTCAATAAAGGATTAGCATTCAAATTCTGCAATTCACTGTCTCCAGCTCCCGGATATTAGTGCAATAAATCTTGCAAGTATTAAAATATATGTAAATGTGGCCTTATTTTCTTCTTAGGTATTGCACCCTTGAAGTTCACATTCTCAAGTTCACCGTAATCATTAGAAGAAGGTAGGTACTGAAAGAAGAGATTTTCACACTGCTACAAGGCCTTAGAGATTTCAGGAAAACACCAGGTTCTGGAAGACTCATGACAGAACGGCTGGAACCTGGCTTGTGAAGGAAACTTGCAGAAGTCCAACCCCCTGTTATTTCAGGTGGCCATCTCATAGAATCTGTTTAAAAATAGGATTAATCTCCATCTTAAAGCTAATTAACTTTTTGCCCCCGTGACTCCCTATGGGAGACTCTATTTTCCAGCATCTCTTGACTCTGCCACTTTAACAGTTTTTCATTTTGAACACACATTTATCTGCAGCCATTTTCTACTTAACAACTTCTCTAGTGATGTTCTCATTTCACTCTTTTCCCATTTTATTTTTCCTTCTGCGGCAATTATAGAGAGCAATGTGAAAGCCTCTTTTTCTTTTATTATTTGTCTAAGACAATATTCTTAATTTTCTTCTTTTGTAATATTTGTTATCCCTAGTCAGTCTAGAAGCTTTGCTCTGCATTTCTCTCAGTCTGAGATTCCTCTTGCTGAAACTGGGTGAGGAGAACTGCACCCTGTGTTCCAGTGAGAGCCCATCAGTGCCCTGCACAATGTCAGAAATACCTGTCTCTGCTACCACTCACATCCATGGGTCACATTTCCCAAATATCCTGGTGATGCTCAGAGGAACCAGATATTTCTTTTCCTCAGATATTTCCTTCTTATCACAAATCACTCAGGTCTCTCCATGTAACAACTTTGTCAATGGCAAAACTTGGCAGTACATTTTATTTTTAATACTGAAAATATTAAAATATTAAATAACGCTGATCCTAATTCCTGAAGAATCCTACTAATGAATGTATGATTCTTCTAATTTATCCATTAATATTTGCCTTTCACTCAGTTTCTAACTGCTTTACGATTGCTCTGCTAAATCCCTGTCTTCTCATGCTTCACTAATTACTTTGTATCAAATGCTTTAGTGAATCCAAATAAAGGGTGCAAGGATGCACTAGAACTCCATTTATAAAATCATTATATACAATACATCCATATAACTTTTACCATCTTTTCCCCTTAATGTTTTGTATTTCATATTTTTTAATCTGTGTTTGTTCCAGAACCTTAACTACACTGACATGCAATCAGCAGATCATGTCTCTCCTATTGAGGTCTTGGTTCTTCATGGTTCATCTGCTCACAGAAGTTAATTTCATTTTTCAAATTTCATCTCTCTGAAAATATTTATCCTTCCATTTAATTTTGGCTGCATGAATTAATAACTGCTCAATTAGATACTACCGTGCCAACAGTCACAGAAAATATATTTAAAAAATAAAACCTGTAGAACTGATTGACAATTTAGTGAAGAAATCTGTTGGCTGCCACTAGCAAGCATAATTGGGTTACCGTTTCTTTTAATAGTAGCTGGATACAATATATTTCAGGAAAATCAAGACATTTCACTGATGTCTTGGAAAGAAACAGTTCCCAGTATTTATTTTACTCATTACATTACAGATGATTCATAACTGTCCTGTGATAAACAAGAAAAACTTTCTTCCTGCTCTGCTTCACCAAAACAGTCTTGATGTTAAAGTGACTCTGTTTTGTTTATCCTCCCCATTACCCCACAATCAGTAATAACATATTTTTTTTACTCCAACACATTTCTTTATTTCTGTCTTTCTTAACAGCACATCACATCTTTATTTTACTTAAAGCTAGCCCTACAAAAGGAGTGGGGCAAATCTGAGCTTTTTAGGCCATCAGAGCTGAAAACTCTTCTTGAGTCACTTATTTACAAACACAACCCAGCTAAGCCCCATTACTTGAGGATTTTTGTCTTTTACTTTGCCCCTATTCCTTTACTGTCTAATGTGAGAGGACCAGACACCAACTAACAAAGTACTGGATGTAGACAAGCAAAGAAAACTGAGCAAGACAATCTCCCACACCCAGCACATCCCATTCTCAAGTTCACTCAGAACAGGAACATATTAGTCCTTCTACACAAAGTCTACCTCAGTCTTCTGATCCCACCTGAAATCCAACACCCTAAATTCAAGTTTTGGCCTTTTGTTTTCAGGCTTTGATCAGAATATATTGGTAAGCTGTTCTGACTCAGTTTTCTAGAGGAAATAGGCATAGCTACTGCAACTTTGTCTTTTATTTATCCAGCTGCTAACCTAGTAAATTAAGCACTTTATTTTATCTCTTACACTCATTTTCTTTTCTTGCATCCTGAACTAGATGCAAAGATTAGGAAGTCAGAGCTGAATTTCTCCTCTTTAAATTAAAGCTGTTCTTATCAACATTACAGAATTTGGCAGTAATGTTAAATCTTTAGACATCCATCAGAAATTATCAGTTTAATCAGAGATTAAGAGAACTATCTTGTATGAGAATACAGTGCCACTGGGATTTACCATCAGAAATTAATTATACTACAAATTGTGTTAAATGACACTGGAAGTCCTAAACTTTATATTTCTATGTTGGAAGAAAAAAAAAAAAAAAGTAACACCAAAAGATTATGTTCTAAAAAACTCTCAAGTGAATAAGAAGAAATATCAAGCCCAGAAATATGTTGGAAGGAATATCTTCAGGAGAAAACATAATAGGAGTGACCATGTCTGAAAGTTACATTCTGAATGACCTCTGGGGAATGTCTGCTACTTAAAATAGAGTTAAGTACATGTCATCCAGAAAATGGAACCATTACAGAGAGACATTATACATACAGCAAGACAGACACATACTAGTTGCTAATACTACACCCCTTTTTATAGCTTCAGAGGTGAGAAGATCTCCCATGCAGAGTAAATGTGCCTCATCTTTGCTAAGTGCAGCAAGGACCTCTCATTTTCTGTATGGATTTGGGAAAGGCTTTCACAGTTCCTCACCACCTTTTCCCTGCCCTTCTCAGTGGGGCTTTAGCAACTCTAACCTGGGTGGCAGAAAGGCATCACCAGAGCAAGGAAAAGGGAGCTGTTTAAGGACTGTCTCATTTAGAGTTGTTTGGGTTTCCATGCCCCAGGCTTTGTGCAAGGGGTGCAGAGTGACACGTGCTGCTGTGCAGCCAAAATGGCCTTGTCCTAATCTGCTGGGGAAGTCCAATGTGTTCCAACTCTTGAAGCCTCTTGGAGAACACAGAGAAATACAAGTACTAAAACTTCGTTGTAATTGTGCAAATGTGATGAGAAAATAGAAAGGAAGTCTGGAATTCGGTCCTGAAACCGGTTTGCTTGATACATTATGAAAATGAACAGTGGCTCCACAGACCACGGTTCTCCCAAGAGGTAAAACCATAGTCAAGAATAAATAATTGCATATGTGAAGAGATTTCCCTTCAGTAGGCTTTGCCATCACAACTCCTCTGTTCACTGAGGTATTTGGGGTTGGCATGAAGATCACATAGCTTGTCTGCTTTCACAGACTCTTCCACATCCCAATATCCCCACCACATCCTGGCTGTGAATTGTTTCTCACCTTCAACACTCTAAAGGGGAGGGGAAATGCCACATTATGTGTACAGATGACAGAGATATTTGTGGTTTAACCAGCTGTTACCAGGTGACTCTTGTTAAATGAGGAAGGCATTTAGTCTGTTCCATTCACTATTCATATATACTGCAAAGTAATAATGGCTAAGATAATGGTCTTATAAATATTATTCTCATGCTATGAGGGGAAGCCATTTTTAAGTCATTGGATGGGAAAAAAAAGAAAAGAAAATACCACAACTGGTGTTTTATTATTGTAAAATTAAGACAGAATGATTAAAAAAAGGATGATTTCATAAACTTATTGATAGACTTTGCTCTGCTTTCTTGAAAGTTAATTCTAAAATAATATTTCTATTACAGACTACTTCTATTCACATACTTAATTATAATACCAATTAAACTGCACTGTGGAAAACACTGTGGAAAATGCACCCTCTACTGGCTCTTGAAAACATATTATGGAACAGAAATTTGGAACTTTTCTAAACTGTCTTCTCTGAAAATATGCACAGTTAGTTCTTAATGTCTTTTAATTCCTTATCTAGAAAGGAGGCAGAAAATTAATTGCTTCAATTGCAAAAGTATGATGTCTTGTAAAATGTAAAATAGTTAAAGATGTTTTACATTCTAGAATTTCTGAAAGGACACACACCAGAAGAACATATTTTAAGAATATAAAGTTCACTGTTTAATGAAGAACAGAATATTGGTGCGAAATAATACCTAACACATGTCTTATTGTGAATACAGCAAAATGAGAATGGTCATGCATACAGGTTGACAAGAGAAATGCATCTTGTACCTGTGATAGGCAGCAAACTTAGCTTTGATTCAGTAACCCTACAGAGAGCAGGACAGGATTAGATAGCCAAAAGAGAAAACTAAGTGCATTTGGAGCACCTGAATTTTAATCCTAAAATATAAGTGAGAACTTTCTACACTGTCAGGACAACACAATCTGTACAGGTAGTATAGGTCTAGTTTTCTCCCCAGCCTATTGTGAGTTTGGATAAGTGACCTACTTTCATTACCTGATGGCACAAACAGGACAGACAAGGGTACTTGCGCTGCATAATAGATTTGCTTTGTAGATTTAGGTGCACACGTTTGGTGCCTGCCTGCTTTCCATAACAGCACATGGCCTTTGGGAAATTCCTGAGCAAGGTGCAGGCACTTGAGGTATTTACCTTTCTTCCAGCTGGTCTCCTTGGCACAGAGGTGACTGGTCTGAACCCTTTGCAAACCAAGCAGCGAGTCTGCTGAAAGGAGTACTCCAACTCCAGTGGGAATTTTACGTTACAAAGAGCCCTGGGGCTTAACCTGGAGCAACTCCCTCTATTTAACAACTGGTAGATAAGGAAGGATGACAAGAGAAATCCCTGAGACATAAGTAACCCCCGCTGAAATAAATGGCCAGCCTGAGTGATGTCACTCTGGAGAGCTGTCGTGTTACGACTGCACCCTCCTCAATGGGCTGTGCAGCTAAAGATACTGTCTAATGATGTGTTACCACATAATGATAATGGTCTTCATGGAGCTCCTCTTTAATGATCTGTGTTACTTTGTAATGATAATGGTCTTCTTGGAGACAGACTGTAACTTTAATATCACAACCCCACTGAGGAGGCTACACTCGAAACATTACAACTCTTGTCCGTGACCTATGCGAGCAGCCCACCAGTCAGCGGGTAGCCAAGAGAAAGAGCCTTCAAAGGGAAAAATAAAATTAAAGTGAGAGAGCATAAGCCTTCCAAGACAATGGAAAAATATTTTACAAAAGTTAAATATTTAAATATATAGAGAATAAGCTGGTTTTCCTCCTATATGCTTGCTTGTTCTTCCTCAAAAGCTATTAAGGAATCTCAATTTTTTTTTTTCCACAGTAACACATTATAGTTTGTCTGTGGGAGACGAGAGCAAATTATGAGCCTCACTGGAAATCTGAACTGTGGTTTGTTGAAAAATCACGAAGAACTACGAGATCTTTTGTGCTGATTTCTCTCCTCCATTGCTCAGTGAAAATTTTGGCCATATATGGAAGAAGGCTGACTAGTTCCCAGTACTTTTTGTAGATTCCTAGCCTCAAAAAGTACAAAATAATTGTAATTAACTGAGCTTTTAGCCAGTATGATAATGAGATACATTATCCATAGTCCATAAATACTCCCAAGTGTGTTTAATTTGACATGCTACATGTCTTACCATTATCTCATAAATAAATTTAAAAAAAGAGAGATAAATCCAGCTTGAAAAAACCCCAAACCTAAACCCAAGAAAACCCCAACATTCAAATCAGAACATTTAACTAAACAAAAGAAAAAGCCTCGTAGCTGAGCTTTTTCTAAAATTCAGCTTCAGCTCTGAGACTGAAATGTCCCCATTATCCCTATATCCAAATTTTTATCTTCTAATATTTGCAGCTGCCTTCCCTCTGACATAAAACTGAAAAATTGTGATTGTGTCTGAAGGATTGTTTGAGAGCATTTCTCTCCAAATCACATACAGGAAAAAAAAATGGACAATGCACTTCAAAAAAAAGACCTGAGGAAGTGACCCTAATTCATGTCCTTGCCACAGTTCTGAAACAGTGTGATCATCTAATTGTGCATTATTTCAGTTCTACGATAACATTTCTGTAACAAGGGTATTCTGATGACTCCTTTATTTTGCATAAATGTCAGTGGAAACTATACAGGTAATCTAATAGATCTCACAGTTCAATCAAGACAGCATTACAATGTGGACATTTTTTTGTATTTTAAATAACTTTTATGCTTATTTAAAGTAAACAGCACATCTCATTATTAGAAAATGTAAACTTTTGTCTTTTGCTCTACAGAAAAGGTACTGAAATGTATTTTCATATGAAAAAAGAAAATGTGCGTTTCTCTTAAAATAGGTACTTTGCCATGCTTTCATTAGAAACTAAACAGACACTGGAAACCAATTAAATGGGCAAAAATGCAATTACTAACCTGGATACTTAAATAATTTTTCAGGCAAAACCAAAACAAATTTGGCATCAGTGAACATGTGTTCCATATTTAGTGTAAGTCTGCAATTTTGGACATAGTTTTCTAGGATACAACTAATTTCTCTTAAATTTAGACACCTGTATCACTGACAACTACACCTGAGCTAGTCATCAATGTCACCTCCATCCTTACTTTTACTTATCCTTCTTTTTTATATCTGTTTAAACTTCCTGTATTTAAAAGACAGTCCGTACCATATACAAACTATTTAAATATATCAACAATGTCCAAAAAACCCACAACAAACTTCACCCAAGAAAAAAAAAATCTGTTTTATCCACAAGAAATCCACTTGAAACTTCACTTTCTTTCCTGTTACTACAACAAATCAAGTGAGAAGCTGAAAATTTCTGTGAATAGAATAGATATACCAGACAGATATAACCTTAAGTCTGCCTCAAAACCATAGATTTGACAGAAAAAAAGTACAATTATTTGCAAACTGAGCAAATTCAATCAGGAATTACTGATAAATAAGAGCTGCATATGGTTTAATTTTTACATATTCGCTCTTCAGAATTTAATAACATGATTTCAATTATGATGCCCAGAATGAAACTGCACCATTTTGCATGACTAATGCCAATGAAATACCAGCAGAGTGTAACAAATCCAGCGTTATTCATTCCAAAAGTTCAGTATTGCTGTATGTAGAAACTTTAACTTAGACACCCACAGTAAATAAAATTGATCTTAATTATTTTTTCTCCTGCTTTTGCATAAACACAACACTGTCCCAGAGGTATTCTCCAATATGCACTGTAAACTATTCAGAAAACCCTCTAGAAAGGATTTAATTGTCTAGACAGCTTATTTTCTAAAATTCTAAAAAGATGACATAATCAGTGGATAAGATATCAGGATTCTGAACTGCATCCTAATTTTGGAGAACTATCACTGCTGTGATTGAATGCCAACTAATTTTGACAGACTCTGGAGATTTTAAGAGACATTATAAGCAGTTCTGCATAAAATATATCAAACTTCTTGCACATCAAAATAAGCCCTTGTTGCTGTAAGCAAAGAGCTTCTAAAATTAAGATTGGTAGAGTAAGAATTTTATGTCTTCTCCTGTTGCCTTCTAGTACCTGTTTTATTGCACATTACCAGAAGAAGCTACATTTTGCAAAATTCCATCAATGTCCCCCATCTAGATAATTTCTTCTCAGGTGTCAGAAAGCACCCCCTCTTTTTTACCTCCATATATCCCTTCTTGGGTTAGGTATTGCAGACCCACTCCCACTATTAGCCCCCACCTTATAGTGAACAAATATTATTATTTCTTTCCAGACAGGCTTGTGTTTTGTTGGTTTACCCTCAAGTTTGATTAGATCCCATTAAAATTTGAGAGGAGAAAAGAAATTCTCGCACTAGACTCTTTACTGGGATTAAGTGTCACTACATGAACATGGAGGGAACTCCCTCCCAAATCTCCCAAATACAAGAACCGACCCTTGCTTCACAGTAACTAAAAACTGCTTTTCTTCTTCTTCTTTTTTTTTTTTTTCCCATGCTATATGTGCTATAATATTATTCTTGTTATTTTTGTTTCTAATCCTATGACTGACAGAGATGAATAAAACATATGCAACTTGCCAGAAATCAACACAAATACACTCACATAAAACTGGCATAGACCACTGAAAAATCAAATCCCATGAACAGCCATGAGTTGTCATGTGACATACTAGAAACAGGTTCCAAACGAAATCAATATCTTCAAATATAGAACCATAGAATCATTTAGGATGGAAAAGACCTTTAAGGTCATCAAATCTAATCATTAATCCAACACTGCCAAGTCCAACACTGCACCATGTCCCTCAGTGCCACATCTGCATGTCCAAATATTACAGTTTTTGTGGGTTAAAGAAGAGCAAAGGTGTTGCAGCCTCTGTACACTACATGTGTAACAACTGATTGCATCCTTTACAAGACTAACATGCACCTTACAACTCTGGCCACCAGAACATTTCTGAAAAGTTACCCAAATAACCTTTTCTCTTCCAGTTTCCCCTCAATAACAACCACAGAAGATTGGACTACAGAGAAGATACTGCATTTGTGCATGTTCCCTATTATTAAAAAAACACAAAAATTACTGGAGACACTATGTTATGGCATATAAAATGTAGTCTCTATGAAATTTTACTTTTTCAGAAAGATGAACAATGCAGAATATACTACCTGGGTTTTATATTCAACATCTTCAAGTTAGATGAATGGAGAGGGTAGGACTAACGTTTGAAATCCTACATTTTCATAGGGCTACCAGCACTGCCCTAATCAGAGGTCTATAGTGAACCATGAGCTCTTTTGGAGTGACAAAATAGAGCATGACAGAAACTTTTTACCAAGAAAATAAGCAATAAATTTCTTAAAAGCCCTCTGAGGAAAAAAAAAATCAAATTTTAATCTCAGATTTGTGTTCCATGAATACAAAGACCTTTTTCCTCACAGATGGAAAGAATTAAATCAAGGAAATCAAACTAAGCCAACAATTAAAACAGCGTTAGCAGTAAATTAACAGTTTATTCAGTAATGAAAACCATCAATTGCCAACTGTAATGAAATGCATTATTAAAATCATAATGAGAGTGTAAATACATAATGCTGCATAAAGATACAATCTGAAGGAGTTACTCAGTATGGGAAATAATTAACCTGGAATCACAGCAACAGCACAAAACAAGTGAGACCTACTATGGGCTGTAGACCAGAGGAAAAGAGAACACATGTTGACTTTTCTCTATATACTGTCCCTGTGAAAGCAGGAGAATGAGCATTTTTGGGATAGCTTGCAGGGAAGTTAGCAATCCCTGCAGGCACTGAGTGAATGATAATGACTAAACTTCTCTAGTGCCCACAGTACAAATTGTGGAACAAACAAACTTTTTCCCAGCTGTCCTTAGTGTTGTTGACCATGATGAGCACTCTGTCAGAGCCTCCAATTCCTTTCAGTTCAAGGGACTGACATTTTCCCCACTGAGAAGGCATCAGATAGATGGTAGACATGCCCTTCTATTAATCAAAGCTCTTTAAAATACACATTCCCCTTCCTTTCCCATCCTTCACAGATACTAACTAATTCATTGCAAGAGAAAGCCATCAAATTAAAGAGGATCATTGAGCAGAGCTGTAGAAAATGCCATAATCATGATTATGCTAAAGGTCTGTGTCCTTGGCACTCCTTTGCAGAGGCGTGGATGTTGGAAGCAGATGCCTGGAAAGAAGTGGTGTAGGAGGCAGCATGATAGTCTCATTTGGATAGACTAACTCAATCAGGTAGCAGTGCTAATAGGCTACAGAGCAAACACAAAAGGGAGTCAAAAGAAGTTAAAAGGAAGATGAGAAGAAAGGACAGAAATTTGAGACAAGCTCTTGAAGTGGATGAGCAATGGTATGCAGGGAAATGAAAGAAAAAGACAGCAAATGCAAGAGGAAATCATGGAAACATAGAATGGCCTGGATTGGAAGGGACCTTAAAGATCATCTAGTCCCAAGACCCTGCCATTGGCGGGGACACCTTTCACTAGAGCAGGTCACTCAGATGCTGAATTTAACATGGTAAAGGCAGCAAGACTTTAAAAATCTTTAGCTGGATACCGTATATGTGCAAATTGAGACATTAGATAGGGAGTAACCAAGACCTAAGTAAGAACACAGCTCTGCTAAAAAGGGCATGTTTTCATTAGTGAGGATAAGCCACACCCCAGTTATACCGATCTCTTCACCTGAAGATGGTCTAGCGAGCAACGATTTGAAAGACAACACTGGAAAATGAAACCTAGGTAAGCAATTTCCCATTGAAGACCAAAGGATAGTTGCAGAGTCAGTAGCCAAGCTCATCCTGAAGCCAGATGAGAAGTAAGGATTAAGAAGGGTAAAACCCTTTAAAATATATGCTACTTGAAATGGGAATAGGTGGGCAGTTTTATGAAAGGACTGTAGCAGTAAGGAAATGATTGTACACACGGCTCACCACTACCAACACCCCAAGCTTGCAGTCTTTCTTAAACACATATTATTAAAGGCATAATTTGTCTAAATAAACAATGTAGTGCTCAGGTAACCTCTGGCAGAGCAATGTAATAACTGCTGATCACAGAGGGAAAAGTAATGCAGGTGTTCACTCTAAATTAGCCTGCTGATGCAATCCTGATGATTAGCGCCCAGCCCCAGAAACTGTGTGGAAGAATAGCTTGTGTGAGCCCATGCTGGGTGCTCTGCAGCGCGAGGGAGGCAGCCCAGAGACAGGGAGTCCGAAGCCACTGCTACTGGGATAATCCTGAGAGCAAGCACACTACCCACATAAATTCCCATGCACATCTTTACAAATGTGCTGCTCTACTAATTTCCTTGCTAACAACCACCTCAGCCTCAGTAATTTTCATCCCAAGAGACAAGGCAAAGGTTCAGTAAATGAAGATATGTTCTAATACATGTTTAAGCTTCACTGGCAACTTGCCCACCACAGAGAGGATATTAATAATCTATGACAATAAAGGGGTAATATTATGTAGTTTCAAAGGGGCATCTTTAAAAAATGCTTCATATTATTTATGCCCAGATATAAAAAAGCCACTAGTTAGTACAGTTAATAAACCATGACAAGTTTGCTTTGAATGAGGGGGATATCTAAATCCAACATTATTTATTAGGCAATATGATTTTTTTCTGGGCATGTATCCATCAAACATGGCACCCTTATTGCACACCCATTATGCAAAGTGCCAAATTAAACTATTGCTTATAAAAATAAACATTAGTTACTGAAGTGATCCAAATGCTTGATTAGAATGTTATTTGGGGTAGCTAAAAAATATCTTTAAGAAACCCTTTGGACAGAAAAAGTGGGAAAGAATGTAGCAAAAATTATTGGGATCTTACCTCCTTGCTAATTCCTTCTCCAAGTAAACAATGAGAGGGAGAATTAAAGTGTAAAGAAAAAAGTCTCATGGGAGCTAATAAACCAAAGACTACATTAGCTATTATAGCATCTGTCTTACAATAAGAAAAAGAACATAGTAACAAGCAAAATGACCTCTACAGCAATTAGAGTGCAGGAAGTCATGAATGGAGAATGGAGTATCTCTTTGGTTTCATTCCACACCATTATTTGACTTGCATTTTTCAGCCAGAGCAGGCTCGCTGTCCATAGATGCCCGCTCATTAAGAGCTCAGGCTTGAAAAATGCTGAGAATGATTCATCCCCACAGGATTCAGCCAGAAATAAAGACAGTCACTGACCCCATGGCTTTCCAGGGGGAGATCAGGATCGAGCCTTTGAAACAGGTGTTAGAGCAGAGGGGAATTACTGTATATCCATAGCAGAAAATGTATCTTGCTAGGCTGGGCACTGCAGTACGTGTATTGCCTTGGCTTCTGTGGCCAGAGGAGACACTACAATCACAAAGTTAGCTGGGCAAATTCTTTGAACACTTAGTGTTGACTTAATCACCTCGGACAGGGCGATGAAGCACTGCTCACGTTCAGTGAGGGGGCAGGGGGGAAGAAGGGGAAAAGAAAAAAGGAGGCTGAATCACGGAGCACTGAATGTAATGGAAGCCCTCCTGCCTCCTCTGCAGTCGTGGTGATACCGAGTGGTGTCTGACAGCCCTGGGTTAGGTTTCAGTGAGTTTGTTAGCATTATGGGCATTTAAAAAAGGAAATTAACATCCTTTTAACAAAATTTTGGATGTATTTTCACTGGGACAAGGAGAAGGAATTTCTCATAGGACATTTAGCTTTCAGAGGATATGGGACTGAAGAATAAGAAACAGAAATGGGTAACAGCAGGCATAAGCTGAGGAATGTACACGTTGAGTTTACTGCATATAAACCATTTACTGCTGTGATTATTAAGTATATTTAGCTCAATTAAAACCAAACAAAAGTACTTACACTAGAACATTGTACCGTCTCTGAGTCAGGAAAAAATGCATTTCTTTGAAACCATATCAGTTATAGAAATAGTACTTAGTTACTTCACTCAATAAAAATTACCAAAGTTTATGACAGTGGGAAATTTTTTGTTCACTAAGTTAAATTTTTTATTTGAAAAAAAAAATATGAACGAACAAGCAATTAGTTTTACAACAGAAGAAAAAGGAATATTCCCTTGCCAGAAGGATTATAAATATGCTTCTTTAAAACAACCAAGTAATAGACCAAGCACAGTCTGGGGTAGTGCACCAGTGTATCCAGCTAAACATGCAAAGCTCCAACAGTAGGAACTGTAATTTTGTGACTGTTTCTAAGACAGCTGTCAAACCCCTGACTAGCAGAATATAATTCAATATCGCAGCAGAACTCAAAATGTGTTAGTTTAAATTTTTAGAAGTATTAGCACAAATGTATTTAAAATTTCTACTTCTTATGTGGTTTATGTACAACCATATTAACTGAAAAAAAACAAATAGAGTAGTCCTTCCTCACATGGAGAGCTTCTGTCAGCCTCTGAAATTACTTGAAGGAAATAGTAGGAGAGTATAGCAAATATGCTTGGATGCAAGCTAAGGAAGAGGTATAAGTATTTCTGGTCCAGTATCTCAAATTCCAGAACAACATCTGGTCTACATAAGATTACCTGTTTATTTTGTTGGTCTTTAGATTAAGGAATTGGTTCTTAAAGTGAAAACGTAAATAACCTTTGATTTCCTGCTTTAAACATAATCAGGGAGTAGTTAATGCAGATACACATTTCATATTGAAAGAGAGCCATATCAAAAAAATCCAGAACACATTGAAAGACTCAGTGGATATGCTTATTTGAAACAGAGCACATTGATTTAGCCACAGTTCTCATTAAAATTAGCTGCAGGCAGGCTCCTAAAAATCACTGCATACTACAGGAAAATCTCTGTAAATCACTCAGGCAGAGCAAGGGCCTTACAGTCAAATAGGGATTCCCAAGAATTTTCACTGAAGAAAAAAACCTAAATACTCTTTTGAAAATCTGAAAGAGAATTGGTGCACTGACAGTGTAACTCAATTGGTTTCAGTGAAGCTCTGTGAACTTACACCATTTGAAGATCTTTGCCACAATGATGAGCTTCCTTTCCAGGAAGACACGACCAAGTGTGTGAGGTTATGAATATATTATTGATGTGCAAGTCAAATGAAATATTCTTTATTGAAAGCAAATGACAGAAAGCCTTGCCTTACTATCACTATTCCAGCAGTGAAAACCACATTTCTGAGTTAAATATTTCTCAGGGATTATCTCAAATCCCTGTTTTCTTGCATATAGCTGCCAGGAAATCTGTGCTCCACCATTCTACCCTTGTTTATTAAATCTAATGCAATGCAGAACACCACGATAGAGCCAGACTTCATATTTCAGAAAGCTATGGGCAGTTCAGCAGACAATGTTGAGAATGCAAATATCACACAGAGCAGAGAGAAAAGGGCAGAAATTACTTCCATCCTACCTCACAGGTTTATTACCTTAAAAAAATGTTCTGCTGAGCAAATACTCCAAAATCTTTAATCGTGCCATGCTTTTATGAGTAATCCTTATTTCTTTTTCTAGAAAAGTTTACGGGAAGATTAAAAAGGAAGATTAAAAAAGTGAGGTTCTAACACTACAATATACGAGGAATATAGTTAAAAATTCAGAAGTTTTGTTTGACACTTTTACTGATGGTTGCCCCAACTAAAGTTTGGTAAAAATAAGGTAAAATTAACTAATTTTACTTGAAGATACACTTTCTACACATAATACCACAGAATATTTATTTGTTTCTTACAGCTTTAAAAAAAAAAAAAGTCTATAGCTAAAAAAAATGAAATAAGGCAAAACAAAGGTCAGCAATATTTACTATCAGCAAATAATTCGCAAATAATAGCAAATTATTACTAATAGTAAATATTTAATAATAGCAAATTGGTGAAAAATAAAAAAATATCTTTATATGCTGATGGTAGCCATACATAACTTATCTCTTAACCTCTGTAATTTCCCTAAAAATTGCTCCTTTTCTCATTCTAGTTTCATTTTCAGAGTTTTTTTTCAAACACACTAAAATACTGCTGTATTATTTTCCCTCTCCATAGACAGAGCAGCTGCAACTAAAGATTGCCCTTTAAGCCACTGGCCCAAAATGAGACTTGGCTCTTTAGGGTGAGCACAGCACAGGGTTGTCTGGGAGAACATTAATAAACTGCATATGGCTTCACTTCAAACATGACTTTAAGTGTTTCCTTTAGGGACAGAAAACTGGGGTCTGACAGTTTCCTGCACTGAAGGAACGGGGATAGGTGTGAAAACCTCTCACATCCTCAAAAACTGTGTTTATTGGGGGAGAAAAATCTTAGCTTTATTACTCCAGTGCTTAGAGTGAGGGCTGTGTGAGAAGTTCAGAGCAGATGAGTCTAACTCTGACAAGACCTTGGTTGCTACAAGCTTAGTTTCCTCCCAGAAAAACATAATTCCTCCCTCCTTTATCAGTCCATTGACCTAAGAGGTATTTGTCCAATCTTCCACGAGGCAGTACCTGATGAAAATCTCTCTGGACCTGATCCTTCTTGGCATTGAAGTGGTTTTATGATATTATGGCAGCACACATTTGCTCTAAATCCATTTTGACTCACTGTGGAAACTTCCTATTCAGAGAAATCCTCAGATGACTTTTGAGTTACTCCCCTCGTCACATCCAGCATACCAACTCCATGGTCCTACTGGGATTTCTAAATCATATTAATTTCTAAATTTTCAAATCCTACCAGTACCAACCAACAGAATATTAGCAGATGCTGATGATACCACCACATTGGTGACTCTGATCAAATAGGGGAATATGTTGAAAGAGAGATGTTTTTGGGAGACATGTGAAAATTAGCACAGCTTTAATGCTAAAGATCATTTCACTGGCCCAAGCAAAATGCAAGCAAAATCTTTTTTACCTTGTTTTTTTTTTTTTTAAAAAAATTATCCAGTTATGTGTTATAGAATTTGAATTTCACAGAGCAAACAAGTGAAAGAGCTCTTAGTTTAATCAAGAGAAGTCTGCTTTGTATTTTATTCTAGGTTTGTAAGCAGGACTTGAAATTATTACCAGTCATTTTCCATTCTTACTATAATATCTTTTTCTTTATTACATTTTATTAAGCATATAGTTCCAAAGCAGTTTGAGATTCTATCCATTTTTTGTTGTTCAGATAACCTGGTTCACTTTCAAGACTATATCCTTAGTTTAAGAATGAAAATGTTTTCCTAGTGTTTACCTTTCTAGCAGGTGATTTTCAACTCAGAGCAACTTTTTTCCAACTGAAATACAAAAAAACTATCTTTCACTGGATTATTTAGAAAGACAATTTCCAGTGCATAATACATCACAGAAATGTAGGGAAGCCCTGCAAGCCTACCTGCCCTACTATGAATTGGTATTGATAAATTAAAAATGGAGCAGTTCAAATTTCAGGGTCTCATGTAAGTTTTTTTACTTCAACTTCACATGCTAACTTCGAAGTGTTTTAGTAATCCATTTTGACTTTTACCCCCTACACTTGCTTGTTGTAACCTAGAGCTGGATTTTTTTAAGATGTAAAATTGCAGATATGTGTTATTAAGAAAACCTCCCAAACCCCCAAAAAACCCAACAAACATTGAGGTAACACCTGTGGAAAATATAACTGGAGTATTTACTAATTTCTTTTCTTTTTACCCCCATAAACAAACAAACAAACCCCCAAACAAACAAAAACAAACAAACAAAAACCAAACAAACAAAAACCCACCCTAAACATGCCTAAAGATTATTAGCTTAAAACTATGTAATGTTTTTAACATTACTAAATTTATGTATTATTTTTGTATAACTATTACTCATTCTGATCATAAACCTGGCAAGACTACACCAGCACTCCTTACCACGATGCTACAAGGTATTCAGACTTCATGCTTAACTGTTGTCTGTGACCTAAATCAGCTTTACAAAGGTAATTCTGAAAAGCCCTCCCAAGGTGCACAGAAAGCTGCTTTCCATCTCACCTTCGACCTTTAGAGGGCAGTGCTCCCTTTGGATACCTACAGATATTCCAGAAGGGCATGATGCTTCCACTACCTGAGAGAGGTAAAACTTGAAAGAAACAAGAGAAATTTCGAAGGACAAGGCAGTTTCTTGCTTTGCTGATGTGGGGAAGGGAACCCTTTCATCATGTGCCACGCACTGGGTGAACCCTTCACATTTTGAAGGGCAGCAGGGACTAAAGGTCTTGTCAGCCTGGCTTCGACATTGACAGTCTAGGGGCTGCTGAGGGGAGGATACCCACAACGGAAAGGGCAAAGGAGAGCAGTCATGAAAATGAAATGTATTATGTTCCTATTCCACTTCAGTCTCATTTTCATGCAGACATTAAAACGCTATCAAGGCCAGCACAGCTTCTATCCGAAGCATCAGCTCACCTTGAGGAATCAATACTGGTTACAGAGTTACAGCTGTTTTTCCACACTGTTAAGGGGACTTCCCAGTGTGAGCGGTCAGGAGCCCCTCAGGCAGTCACATTCCCACCGCTTTCCCTGCCGGGACCGAAGTCCCCTCACAGCGGCGGCTCCAGTGACCCCGACGGGTCCCCTCTTGGCTCCCTGCACACCCCACTCACAGTCAGACCAGGTTCCCTCACCAATTCGACCTCAGGTTTCCCTCAGCATCGTCTCAGATGGCTCGTTCCAAACAGCCAATTATTCACGGCACAGGAACGCACAAACAGCCCGAGCTGGACAAAGGAGCCCCTGGGCACTTATCCCCTCACAGTCCACGTGCACGAGTCTCGCTTTTCCTCTGTTTGTCTCTGACTGTCCCCTCCCCGGGCTGTGCCACAGGTACTCGTGCCCTTTGTTATGCAGAGGGTCGGCAGTTCATGTCCTTGTGTCCCAGGTTCCCACCAGAGCTCAAACCCGCAGCTCAATCTGCAGGTGCACCCCGAGCTCGCTGCAATGAGTGTATTCCTCAACAATAAGAACGCACAGATTTCCCAAAGCCTCCCTCAGAGGGCTACGGAGGGCAACAGTGTGGGTAAGAAGTGAAAGAAAGGCCAAGACTTCATCTAGTGGAAGAACTGCGTTCTCTTTTTATATGCAGTTTCCTCTCCAATGCTAAAAGTAAACATTATGTATAACTTTTCATATTTATTATTAAAAAAACAATAATAAATCAATACCAAACAAAAAGCTGGGCAGAAAACCTTACTGAGCCATTTAGAAACTCTAAGCTCCTGAGAAGAAATAAGCTCTAAAAATTATTAGAAATACAACCTAAAAATCTGATCTCTCCTCCTCCCAGCTGGTTAAGAATTGCACTTGCATGTTCTGCATATTTCCACAGTTTCCCTCATTTTAGCCTATTTGAACAAGGTTTTATGCCATGTTGAAGTTACTGTTAAAAGTGTTTTAAGTGCATCTGTAGGTACAACAGATAAATGTCACAAAATTTATGCTTTGTCCTTACCCTTTTTTCTGATACCAGAGACACACAAAATCCTGGTTTTGAAATGGGTTCATCCGAAGGGTCTTTGGATGTAGAATCTGGTTTACATATATGGGTTTGACAGCAACTACGTCACATGACCTGTGTTGCAGAGCTTTACTTATAAATGACATTGCTGGACACTGTAGTAACTTTGAATATGATTTTCACCAGGATTCAGGTAAAACTGTGGCCTTTCTTTTACTAGCAGCTAATTAGCACACAAATCTGTCTCTTTTTCTGTCACTCACACAAACCACATGAAATACCTTAGAGGCACAACAGCAGGTCGTGAGCTTGGCTTGTAAAAATGGTCTTTTCACAGCACTGGTTGTGTGTGTGACATTTTGTGCCTGGTGGTCCAGGCTGAGGAGGGTCCACAGGGATCATATGGTGGGTTTCAACATCTGAGATGGCCATCTAAACCCACTTCACATTCACTGGAGGGAAACAGGCCTGTCTGGAGAGTCCGTCCCAGCAAAGGAGGAACCACATCAGCAGGTGACTGGACACTTTGATGCAATGAAAGTGCCTGTCACCCTCTTCTGACTATAAAACCAGCAGAAAATGGTTAGTTTGAGTATAAGAACTACATTCTTGAATTCTTAAGTAATGGGATGAAATTCAATAGAAAGTATATATGGTACTATATACATACATACATACATATATATATATATATATGCATTTTATACTATTTTAAAAAAATATCTGATATGGCCCAGTAAATTAATTTTTTTTCAGTTAGATGACAAGATACAAGAAACTAGACCTGGTAAACTGAAAAGCATTCATAATGTGCTAGTCATCAGCTATTGTCACTTATAATCCATGAACTACATTTATACTTTTCAAGCATAAGATCACAGAATAACTCTAAGTGGAAGGGACTTCAAAAAGTCTTGTCCTAACTCCTGTTCAAAGCAGGGTGCTGGCACTGGTAGGAAATGAAATGCTTTATCCAAATTGCTTAGTAGGTAAGGGTTATCCTCACCATACTTACTGGCATCACAACCTTGATGCTAAATGCATTTGTACCCTCACTGCTTTCACATTTGGACTGATGTGTTTACTTTTTAAGCATCCTTTGAATGTCCTTAGGGTTAATAGCCATCTGTGTGATCTGTCAATGTCTTAAATGAACAGTTATCAAAGGAAAGCTATTTTAGCATCTATGAGATATGAGCATTAAATCTTTTTTTTTTTTTTTTTTAAATTCATTCAATTTGCGGTTGTTATTTGTTCTAGTAGACTTGGTTCAAAACAAGTGAAAGTGAGGCAGTATGTTTCAACTCACAGTGAATGTTAACTTGTACTCATTGACAGACATTGAAAACAATCCATTTATTCATTAGAGAGTGCCAAAAATAGCTCAGCAGTTTCTCTTCTGCTTCTATTCTTAGATTTCCTCATTTCATGTTAATCACTTCTTTCAGCACTTGGCACCTTGCAAAAGAAATTCAGAAAATCTCAAATTATTAGCTGTTTACTGCATTCTCAAATTAAAAATGAAAACATAATACCAATAACGCTGGGTGGCAAGTCCTGTGTAATGAGATCGGGACATTTGAATCCTCTGCAATGTACCCTGCCATTTTGATTAATATCATCAATGTTCATGTCATTTCAAGCACATAGATGCATATTCAGATGTTTGAAGACAATTGTTATTTTAAGCATTTCTTGTTTAAATGCAGAGTTGGAAAGTCTTAATTATTATTCTAAATCATCATGATAATAGTTGAATTTGATTTGCCTGCTGTATCTCTTGATTAAGCCTCAAAGGTGTATCCATTTGTACATTTTTTGGGATTCCATTTCATTATTAAATGACTGACATTTCAATAAGAGGCAGAAATTAAGCCACAGCAAAAATTGAAACAGAAATGGTAACACTGACTTCCACAATAAATCCTGTCCCCAGGGTCTTTTTGAAGAGTACTGTAGTTGTTGTCTCCTAAATTGTTTATTGAAGAGGTTTTACAGTAATGCAATAAATGAAATCCCGTAGACAGCATTCTATTTCACACAAATACTGAAAAAATGATATGAAAATTTCCAGTGTCATAGTTTATGGTGATCTTGTCCTGAATAAACTCATAAACACTTTATTCTGTCATTCAGTTTATATGTTGCTGTCTCACATTGGGATTGATGGTTGACAGCGATGATGTATAAATTATGCATGCCAATTTACTGAACACCATTAAACCAAAAGAGTATGGGTAATTTCAATAATTATACATATAAATAGTATTATTAGCTCTGCCAAACTCAGTACCTGGATAGCATGTCAGTATATAATATCTGCTAGGGATTCAAAAGGTTCAAGATTTTGCATGAGGTTGGTGGCTGGAGAGGTTGCAGCTACCATTTCTACACAGCTCATATTTATAATCTGCAACTAGACAGCACGCTTAAAACGCAGAAAAGCTATGATGTTGGCTTATCTTTCCAGATTTGTGCTATATTACTAGAATGAAGATGGTAACAACTGAAAAAAATTACTTTTAGGAAATACTGCACCGGTGGTGTTTATATTACAGTCACCAAAGAACTGGAGAACCATTTTCTGTGTTTTGCTGCAACTTTCTTTCAGGTACCTCTTATATCACAAAGCTCCTCTCAAGTGACATGACTGGAAATGGATGCTTTCCACCTCGGTAGGGAAACCTCCACTGAATTACTGTTTACCAGCTTTACTCTGGTGCTGCCTCAAGGCCCCACTATGGTAGATGTTGTGCAAACACGTAATAACAAACATCCACGGGAAACCACTTTAAATAGAAAAGGCAGACAAAGGATTGGGCAAACATCTGCCACATTTTCATTTTCATCAATTATTTTAGTATCTGGTATGCCTTAGATGTACTGCACAGTCAGCCTGTGAACATGCAATCCAACATTTGTTGGGAATCTCCAAATCAAAGTCTGACAGAAACTGCAGGTAAACAACCAGACATCTACTTTCAAAATCAATAGTCTGCAACAAAAGTGGGGGAAGCATCAGGTATGACCCATTATTGTTTTAATTTCAAAACTTAGACACAGAGAGATTAAGTGATTATTTTCTCAGACTGAGTGTATCCACTGGACATAATGGTACAAAACAGATTTACTGTAAGCAACATTGTGGTTATTAATCTCAGACTTCAAAAATATATATCCTCTGCAGTCATAATGTTTGATCAGCGTTCTACAGATCCTAATTGCATATTTACATAAAATGCTTGTACCCACACAGCATTCTGATTTTGCCTTAAAATAACCTTTAGAATTCCATTAAAATATTTTTTTTTACATTATTCACTACAGAAACAACATAATTTTGGCCTTTATTTTTTTGCCATTGCTACCAATGCCTCACTTTCATTCATTTTAATTGACTGAATAAAATTAATTTTCATTCAATTTAATTCATAAATCAATGCCTCATCTTAATTCACTTAAAGACAGTTTTAGGTAAAAAGAATAGTTCAAATGAAGGAGTATAAATTATTAAGCATGGAAAAAGAAGACAATTGTATAGTATGGAAAGCACCATAAAACATAGCCTGTAAAGGGAAGATAAATATAATGGGCATGTGTGCTGGATGACAAAACAGCAACCAAGTGGGAAGAAACTCTTCACAACTTACAGACTATCAGCAACTCTTCCTCTAGTAAGAAAGTATCAGGGAAGCACAGGAGACTTTCTTTTTGATCCCTTCAGTTTATAGAACATTCTTTTAGAAAAGCAGAGGGCACTGCTTAGGTTGTGTGACTCTGAGGGGGAAGCATCACTGTTGAGGAAACAGGGTTACTTTCTTTTCCTTCTTGACAGCAGCCCTCTGAAATGTCTTTGCATGGTTGCCCCAATAGTTTAGTTATCCCATGCACTGGGAAACTCTGGAAAGCACAGAGCTTCTCCAAAGACCTGTTTGTAATCCCTCTCTACTGCTGCTTAAACAGACAATAAAATATCTCACCCACGGTTTTCTGTTCCTTGCTTTTTTTGTCATTATGTTGCTAATTCCTTGGCTAGGTTACACTGTCAGACGGGATATGTTAATGAATTAAAACAAATCAAATGTTACCACATGTTGTCATCTGATAGCAATCACTCATAATTACTGCACCAAACGCCTTCAGCACTTGTACCATGCACACACCACACAGCTGAACTAAATCAGCTGAGCCCTACAGCCTCCTGACTTATTTGCTGAATTATATCAACTCCAGATTTGGCCCTGCTTTTTGGATTTTGGCCTCTAAGTTACGAGGCATCTTCTGACCAAGATGGCTTACAACTGCGGGCGCATCTGCAAGGTCTCCTCTAGCAGGACAGAAGTAATTTAAAGTGAAGTTCCTGCACCTTAAGGATCTCTTTGCAATGTGCCACATCACCAGTCCATCAGAGCCATTCTCGTGAAGCTGTGCCCTCCCTGTCCTGCCCATGGATATCTGTAAACACTGCATCAATCAACATCAAACTTTAAAAGGTGGTGATGCAACCAAAAAAGACTTGTGCCTCTAGTTTTTATTGTGCAGAGATTATGATTTAGAACTGCCAAACCTGAACACAGACCTGCGGGAAACAACACCTGAAAGAGCTCTTGATTCTTGATGGGCTGGTCATGCTTTCCAACCACAGAGACACTATTACTGTGTAGCGTGCAAGGAAGTGAAGAATCCTGCCCAGGCTTTGTGTAAACCATGCAAAAGATTTAAGTTCCTAGTTAGACTGTAGCTTGTGCAGCCACTATCGAAAGCTGTGGAAGAGAGACAAGTATTATTTGCCCACAGGTTTTTAGCTGTATAAAGTTTTTACTCAGGTACTCCTATAATCACTGCTATAGTCACTGCTAGTAGGACCAGGTCACAGTAGCAGACATATCTCTCACTGACTGTACAACAGGAATACATTTTCAGTCAGTTTTCGTAGCTTTCCTTAAGAGTTTTCTTCTGGATAGGAATAATAATCCTCCTACTTAGATGTATACGCCTAATTTACTTTTCAGGAACATCACCACCAGGAACAGTCAGAAGTAAAAGCTGAATACACAGAGCTGACAGTCTGTTCCCCACCTCCTGGTATATGATTACTGGCGTGGCAGTGGGTCACTGCCCATGCTGTCCCTCCACAGCAGGAAGATTTCTAAATGCTATTTTCTGTTGAGAAGATAGCACAATAATTCCACATGTCTGCCTGCAAACTCTTGTGCTCATCAACATAACCACTTTTACATCAACCCAGAGCCAGCTAACGCTGTGGCCAATAAAATGGAGAAAATTCATCATAGAATTGCAAAGTATTTACTGTGTTATACATCAACTTGGGGAATGAACAGTAGATCAAGCTTAAAGGGAAATATAGTATTTTTTTGCAAACCAGTTCTTCACTAGTTTGCAATTTTTGAGTATTATTTTACATTTTTTTGTGTGTAAAAATATTGTGCTTTAGAAAACTCCTTTTTCAAACTGAACACTTAGAAGAAAACATGTAAGCATGCATATGCAGATTATTCAGCGTGCCAGTTTTTCAGGTTACTTTAGGAATAGTCCCACAAAAATAACCCCCACAAATTTTTGTGATCATTCAGAGCCGCTCAAGGTGAAAAAAACCCCTGGACTGTGCTTCTGAAATGTTCTGTCCTCACTGACTCTCACTGAAGCACGAGAGAGCACGTGCTTCCTCTTGCATGATGGGCACTCTAGAAGGAAACCCCACTGACTACTGAATTATTGAACTATTTCAGCTCTTTTGAGATAAAAGCTACAAGAGACACAACTCTAGAAGAGCAGTTTTGGAGGACAGGGAGTAACACTATCCCTGAGCTCCTACTGCAGTTTGTAACTCGGTGGTTATCCATGGGCCTTTAGCATTTTCAGAAGTTGGGATATGCATCCCAGTAACTTGTAGACTCCAAGAAATGCTACTGGGATGCGAGGAGGGCAGCAGAAAGCCACCATCCTGTTCCCAGGCTGGTGCTGTAGAGGGGTTGGAGCCCCCTTCCACAGAGACTCAAACCATGCAATCTGTGTGCATCGTGTCAAGAGCTGCATACACTTCCAGAGCACTTTGACTAAATGTTTACGTATACACTAATATATACATATATATGTATATATAAACACATATGTATATAAAGGAGGCAAACAGTTTTGGCTAAGTAAATAAAATTTCTTTAGATAACTGGAAATGTGCAGATGGAAGAGGTAAACTCAAGCCCTACCCAGCAGACAAAATTAATGTTTAAATAATTATTTTTTTAAACTTCTGTTTACTTTATAATTCTTGCATGCAGTTTTCAGTTGTGGACACGTGGAAAAAAAGTAAAAGGCAGAAAAATCCCCATTAAGAAAGACAGGGGATACTGTAAAAAGTCAATGTTTTAGTAAATAGAGAGAGAAAAATTTATAAGGAAAGAAGTATCTGTACACTTTTAAGCGAGTAAAAATCAAGTTTAAAGCTATAAAATAGTGCTTGGTATTGTGATGTTAACAAACATTCTGAAATATTGCAGGAGATCATTTTAGACAGGTAATAAATACAATTTTCACAGGAAATGAAGAGACACAATCAAATTGTAATCCAAAAGAGCCAGTCAGCAGTTATCCTGGGGCAGCAATGGATAGAGATTCGATCCCTTTTTTAAAAAACATGCATAGTTCACTTGGCTTGAAGGCTGTCTAGTAGCTCTCAAGAACACAAAGTTCTAAAGAAAACCTAGTATTTGAGTTCCACTCCATTTGTGTAAGCAAATTGGAATTTACATTATTGATGAAAATCCCTTCCTCATTTATGTCCTAAATTAAATCCAGTAGAGTGAAACTGATATTTTCCTTCCTGTGGCAATTTTTCACTGTTCCTTATGAATTGTGGGTCTGAGCCTACTGTGAATGATGTCAGCTGAGCCCCATTGGCCCAAGAGCCATTCTGAACTAAATCATTCTATAGTCAGCCCTGTTTCTTGTATTTTGTCTTCTAATGAACACTTGGGCAGGAAAATTCTGCTGTTTCCTGTCTTACCAGCAATTAATCAACAATCTTGATGTAGATCCACAGGACAGTGGAAGAAGAGAGAAAAACCAGGCCTAAGGGAAACCAAAATACATTGTATTGCCGAAGTAATCTAATGAAATTATAACTGTCCCAGAAGGGAATAAAAGGAGTTTCTCTCACTGAAAATCCAAGATGCTTTTCTAGCAATACCTGGACTAATTCAAAATATATGGGTGATAAAAGAATCCCTAAATGTTTTAAGTTTGATTCTGGATCTAGGTCTGTACCAGAGGTAGTCTTGAGATATCTGTTTGGACTTGGACCCGAATATCAATAAATTGGAAAGTTTTTCAGAGTAAGCACTGTCTTTGGGTCTGAATAAGAGTTACTCTGACTTGAATGGCTGCACATGAACTGGATTTCTTTTAGCACAGGAAAAACTCTAATCCAAGATATTTATTTAGAATCCATTCAAATTATGCCTTAACTAAAATAAGTGATCAAAACCTAAACATTAAACACATGGGAGAGCTTCTCACGAACTAATTCCACATAAAGCTACAAAAAAGCAGCAAATATAGTGCACCATAAATGACCTGTCAATGACTGAACGAGCCGACCTGGTTAACCAGCTAAGAGCAAAGACCTGAGTTATGCCTAACTCATTAAACAGGAAATTATCCAATGTTCACGTACAGTCATTGCTGCAGGACATCAGCTCCAACCTCCCCATATTACACTCTTTGACAAAACACAGACACTCCATCACTTCTCTTTTATTTGCCTCCTGGACCTATCTGACTTCCAACCCATATCAAATCCTAAGCAAGAGCAAGATTAACCCCAGGTTAGCACAGAGCTCAGCTAATTGATAATTTTCTGGGGCAGGCAGCCTGTCTCACAGCCATGCACTCCTTCCACGTGAGATTGCCTCACAACTTGTGTTTACTCTCTTCTACTGCACTTGTTTTGTGTTACCAGTGTTACCCTCCCCTGACAGCTCCTTGAACAACCTTGCTATGCCTCCTTTTATGACACATCTTTCAAACACACTGCCACCTTCCTGAGCTCATTTCCCATTCATCTAGAAGACATTTCTAAAAATACTCAATTTCTTGTAGCCCTAAACTTAGTCTTCCTTTGTTCTTAGAGAAACAGGTGGTGTATACGTCTTTCTTAACATCTGGAAGTACCTGGCACTGCATGAACGTGCTATAAACAGGTGAGTGAATCATCACAACAGCCATCACTATGTCAAGGGGCTCTTCTTCCTGTTCCACAATTTACTCACTTCACACAACAGATTATAACCGCATTGACATAAATTCTGACTACACATCAATGTTTGTCCTTACTTTGTCTCCCGTTCCGAGCCCTTACAGGCTGTTCTGTCATGTTTATCCCTACACTGACAATTATGACCAGGCCCGTTTTGGCCTTTTTGTTTCCAGATACGAAAAAAAGCCCAATTCCCCAAAAACTCAAAAAAACCATCCTCAGTTTAATCTGATTGCACAACTGATTTGGAATACAAGAAGTGATTGCAGTGGAAGAGGAGGGTAAACAGGTCCATAACCCTAGTGGTATATGAAAAGAGAAAAACTATCTAACTGCACAACCAAACCTACTTTATGTGCAATAATCTAGTGGAATAAAATCTGAGCCCCATCTTTGAAGAAAGCTGAATGAGACTTTACATGGACCCATTCTTCATGCACCAAGAAAGCAGTGCTAGTGGGAAACACAAGAGGCCAATTCAACAGCTTTAAACTAAGAGGATGACCCTGTGCAGCTGCAGGTAGGCCAGGGGTTAAAGCTGCCTCCAATAGCCAAAGGTTTTACAGCTGCTCAGAGAATGTGATTGTCAGCATCTTCTCTCACATCCAGATTTATCAAGAAGACCAGGGAGAATGCACCTTTTTTCTCTGGGGAAAAAAAAAAAAAACAAAAAACAAAAAACCAAAACACACCAAAAACTAAAAAACAAACCAAAACATTCACATCTTCTTTTGCCTATGTGTATGTACACACACATATATACGTACACAGGTGCACGCAGGAGGTAGCCTTGCATGTAAAGCAGAGAGACAGTTTTAGCCTCTTAATGGATCTGTGCCTGACTGGTGGTTTTGTGTTGGGTTTTTTTCATTTTTACAACCAGGATAATATTTGGCAGCCAGCATCTCTCAAAAGCATGTTATGTTGACAGTTATTTAGTCTCTGCACAGAAATGTGAAAGACTAGGTACACTTGTCAATAAATAGACTGGGCTAGACTTAACTCTTTAAAAATTATCTATTTTACTGAAAATTGTTCCCCAAAGCATTTTTAAACACCTCTGACTGGCTTATTTGCATACTCAATTTGCTTTATACAAGTACAATATGTTTTCTGGTACACACTCATGAGAAAGCAACTAAACAAAATACATTAGAAGCAATATAACAGCAACAATGACCTCAGCCTATCTTCCAGCTTTGGGAATAACCATAAAGAGAACTCCCTTTTCAGCTGCAAAGTAAATTTATGAAAGTGGCAAGGCCGTAGAAAGGTCCTACTAAAGATTCCTTGGGTGTTATCTGCAGATTTACACATTAGATCTATTTTTGACTGGGTCCTCTGTTAACTTTTGCATGGGAGTCATGAAAATGAGGTAAGAAAATATAGTCTTATTTCAAAAACTGATTTCAAAGTAGTTCCATTTTCTCCCTGATTTTAGTTGTAAGTCACTACACAAACAGTGCTTGCACTTCAAAATCAGCAGAGGGGGAAAAAACAAACTCACTAAAGGATAAAGTGAGAAAATACCCTTAGAAACAGGAAAGACTGATATAAACGCTTGTTAGAGTTTTGCAATTGGGACTGAAATTGACTTTTAAACTGACTCTGAACTGTTGTAGCACAGTTCACTTGATGTAGAAAATAAATTGAATCCCAGATGACACAAAACTTGCTAGAAATATTTATATCTTGGAAAAGGGAAAGAAAACCTTTTCCTTCGGGGCTTGAATCGGGGTTGTCAGTTCCCTTCCTCCCATATATCCAGCTGCCATAGCAAGCAACATGTAGCAGTTTTCTTTCCTCAGCACAAGCACTCCCAAGAAAAACTGCAGTTAAGATTGACTCAGTGCCAGAAAAAGCCTTTCACCTTCTGGAGAACAAGGCTCGTTGCTATTTCTTTCAGGAACACCAAGGTTTCCATCTTAGCTGGAAAAGGAAGAGAAAGCTTGGGAATTGTACTTAATATGCAAGAAATTACAGATGGAAAATACTTATTAGATCATTTAGCTCACTCATTTTCCAGTGCAGAATATTCTCTATGGTAATGTAACAGTGATACCATTGAAAGTACCCACTTAGTTGCACTAGCCAGAGCTTATCATTCCAGGAAGTACAGCAGTGGCAGGAAAAATTGTTCCCTCAGTCATCTTTATCTACTACTATCCACAGGAGACACAGATAAGGGTTGAACCACTGTGGTATTACATAGTGGTGCTGGAAAAACAACAAAAAATGTTATTGCTTTTTGAGTTGGGCTTTTGACATGACACAAAAATCCTCCACAGGTCCTGCCAAATGCAGGTACAAGATGTCTGGGTTAGAACACAACCTGCTGTAGCCAGTGGGGTCATGCTGAATATTCTACAGATTAAGCAAAACTGTGAAATGAGAAGGAAGAATGAACAAAAAGAAGATTAAGGGAATAATTTCTGCTGATCACTTTCAGGGTCTCTTTCACTGTCCGTGGGAGGAGCTTCCCATAAACCTCTTGATTCCTTCATTAAAATTCTCCCTTGTAATTTTCTTTTGCCATGAAAACAGCATAGCCACTGATACAAGTGCCTATCTTGACTAATATTATGTCATTGTTTCCTCTTTAATTACTTCCTTTCTCTATTGTCTTACATTTTGTTTCAATTCTACTGAGGAAAAAGGCCATCTTCTGATTCTATGTTTGTAAAGACCCCTGAAAAGTAATGTTCTGGTTGCTGACCACACCGAAATACATGGACACTCCATATAACACACAAATGTCCACAAAAAGCACTACTACTTCCAGTTTTCCCTAGCATGATGAACAAGCTCAGACACATTTCCAAAACCACAAGCACTATGGAATTTGAGCGCTTTTAAAAATCCATAAGAGGAGATTTTCAGGTGTATACACTAAGTAAAGAGTGGCTTTACTAGGATTAGATCTTCATACTCATCAGGACTTGATTTCACTATTTCATCAAGTTTCAAAGGTTCCTATCAAGCCTCCAAATTGAGCTGGCTACCTTTCTACTCCATTTAAAGCATTTTTTCACGAATAATTATTTTCTCCCTACACTTGTCAGCTACGTTTTAAAACAAAATTACCCCTCTATGTAGTTGCACTATTACAGAGAAAAAAAACAAACAAAAAATAGCTGCATCTGGAGAGCTCAATAATTTTCACAATAGATGCTCTGCAAGCAAAAACTGATACTGAATATGGTTAGAGTGACCCTGTTGTCAGTGAAAATCTAGTTCTCAAATATTTTAGGAAAATGCTGGAGAATTTTCAGCCCATGAAGTAAACATGGCTCTATCCCCTAGAAAACAGCCTTTACTTTTACTGCAGGTAAGGCACAGCTGGGAGCACCACAAGCAGATGTTTAGCAGCCTGTTTCCATGGGCCCTTCTGTCAGCTGAGCCTTCAGCTGCTGCTGCTGCTGCCTGACCAGCTCTGCTCTCCAGAAAGAGCACAAGGTGTAGGGATAAGTGCTGCAGTTTGAGTTTGTATGTCTGGAGAGGACTCTTTGCCCTCCCCAAACAAGACAAAGAGATTTTTCCCCCTAAATGCATTGAAGTTGGATATTTCTCAGGCAAAACAATGGTTGGAACACTACTTTTTGTGACTGAGTGCAGATATAATCGCACAGTAAATTTAAAATAGGTTAGGAACTTTGCTATGAATCTTGTGGCTTATCTCTAACTGAAAAAAGTATTAATTGCTTTTCTTGTTTCTGGTTATTTGTAAAGCATATTGTTATGAGATTTAAATTAAACCATGTATTTCTTTCCATTAAGGCAGAATAGACTTAATTAATTTTCTAGATCAGATACAACAACCAAGTTACATAAGTGGAGAAGCCTGTGCAACATCTATCTCAATAAGAAAAGCACAAATGAGAAACATCTCATCACTTTGCTCTTAGTTATAAAACCTCCTCTCCTTCTAATCTTCAGTAAAAACCTGAACAACATAAAAACTTCTTCAGGGTTTTATGAGACTCATGGCGAGTATCACATGGCACTACAGTAAAACTGATTCATCTTGTCCTCTCCTTTCACAGCTACACATGAAAATACATTCTAATAAAACTCCAGCACATACCCATATTTGTACTTTGCATGCTTTCTGAAGCAATATGCAGAGATGCTAAAATGAGATTAAAACTGATATTTCAATTACATTTCAAGATTATATGTGATCACGTTCTTGAATCTTTTGGGTTTTAACTTGCATCACCAGATTTATAGCACTGATATAGCGATATAGTGATATAGCACTGATTTTTCAATCAAATGCCATTTTGTCTACATTGAATTTGACATATGTTAACTGTACTTTTTGCATATCCTTGTAAGAGAAGGCCAAGTACTGTGTAGTGTTAGTCTTGGTGCAAAATCACTAATGAACAAGTATCTCCATATCTTTCATAAAGAACTCTGATAACTCTTTATATCTCCTGATATTAGAGGTTTTGTTTGGTTCTTATTTTGTGTTCATTCTAAAAGTATAATGGTAGGCAGCAATTCTGTTGCCAGGTATATCCATGGTCCTTATATTTGCCTCAGGGGTCCAGCTTCTTCATGCACTATGACTTGCTTCTCTGCTGCACTTAAAAACAAAGACCAGAAATAGCAGATCATTCATATAGAACTAAATAAACTGTGAGTGCAGACATTTACCATCACTCCCAGTGAAAGCTGAAAACATTCAGCATGACCCCATGCTTCTTTCTCACCCTCTTGCAGCTCGTGAGCTCTCTGGCTGCCACATCCACTGCCTGCAGGCATTGAGCAAACAGATTTTTAAGAGACCTAGAGGCTTCCTTCATCCTCCTGCAGCAATCCTAAAGGAATACTGTGGGCTCTTCCTCGCTCAAAAAAGAGTGACACGAAGAGCATCAGTAGAGAAGCGGGGGCAGGAGGGGCTACAAGCATCAAATTACTCACTCCACAGAACAGAAAGTACATGAAAAGTACAACAAAAGTGGAATACAATAACCCACTGACAAAATGTCAAAGGAGTAAGTAGGGCTCAGATGACTTTATATAAAGTTTATGTAGTCAACTTGGCAACCTAGAAATACCCAGAAAGCACAAAGGGAAATGGAGTGCTGTAAATGCTACAAATTGGCATATATTCTCGAGATATACTAACAGTAACTTTTACACAGAGAGAAGCTCTCTAAGATAATTGCAGGCACCACATTGCCTGCTCGCTTCTTGCTCTGTATTAAAGATAAAGAAAGAATTTCAGAGCAGTCTAAGCGCTCATATGAAATATCACAAATAACATCTTTCTTCGTTCCTGCACTTCGAGCCAAAGAAAGCTGAGCTTTTATCCACTGAATAATGTTTTCCACAGTGATTGACTCAGAGTTAATCTATCTTTTCAAAATATATCTGCATACATTATGAGAAATAGCACATACACTAATTCCCTATCATCAGGACCATAGCTAGGTTACTATCATCCAATAATCCCCATTTATAGGCTTTTCATGGATTCAGGAAAGCATGTAAATTAAACATTTTAAGGATACAACGGGCTCCATTTTAGTTTTGCCTATGCATCATTAGCTTGCAGTCACACCAGTGACCTATGAAAGACCAAGTTAGAAGATCACAGACGAAAATGAGGTGGGATGGGAGGAAAAAACCGAGTTTACAACCTTCTCTTAAAGGAAGTTTAAAGTTGAAAGTATGTGTGCCTTCTTGTCTTCGAGAGTTCAAGGCAGAAGGCCTACTTAAAAAAATAAAAAATCCCTAACCAAATCTGTTAAACAATATCAAGGAAAGACAAGCTGGATGTTTTCAAATCAGATTTAAATACTGTTTTCACCCTCCCCTTAGAGTTTTTCTCCTAGTAACACGCATGCAGGTACTTTATACAGAGAACACTGATTTTTGAAGTATTTGTAGAACCAGGTCCTTACTATGTCTTGCTTTTAAATTAGTTGAAGCATTTTCTGACACATACCATGCAATTATTAAAACCTAGAATTGCTCTTGTTTGAGAAAATATAAGATGAAGACCACAAAGTTGGTAATTATTCTGTGTAAAAGCATTAATGTTTTTTCCAGCATAACTACAAATATTCTATCATGAACACAGAGCAAGGGGACCAAATGAGTGTCCTTCTGCCAAAGTGATACCTAACAGAGAGGACTTCCCTGAGAAGGGAAACGTGAAAGAAAGATTTTCACCACATTTAATGAAGCAGGTCCTTCCTCATCTTCTGATCAGCCAATGCCTGCAGATGCTTCCCGAAGATTTTAATAACATCTGCACAAAGGGGAAGAAGGAACAAGCCTGCTTCTAAGCACCTTAAACCCCAAAATTACTGGTCTTCCTCAGCATTACTTTAATTAATTAATTAAAAAAAAAATCCCTCACCATGGCTGACTAGTCTCATGTGAAGTGGAACCTGTGAGAGCTGTTTAATTTTTTTTATCCCTCTCTGCAGCAGAACATTTTTGGGTGACAGGTTTTGGGGAGGAGAATCCTGTTTGCACACATTAACAGGGAGATGGGGTAGGATGCTGCAATTCTCTCACTTCAATGCATTTCATAAATTCCACTTTCTAACCACTGCATTATGGAGCAACTCCATTAGAGACACAGTCTGTTCGTTATGTAGTCAAGCTGTGCAATCTTATAGGGCCATAAAAATATATAAATTTTATTAGAAAAATGGATTATATGGGGGGCTATGACACCACTATGATGTTTAGACCCGAAGTGATAAAATACATCAACGTCCTGTAGTGCATTTCCACCATGTAGCAATCTTTTTGTCCCTCTCCCCCTTATATCCTTGCTCTCTAATCTGTACAAATCCTATTGAATTCTATCTGTGTCACTTGGATTGTTTGATCTTAAATTCATTTTATGACACAAGCAAAGTTATATTCTGCTCTTCACCCCATCTTATGAGTCATTTGTAAGAAATGATTGTGGCCCCAAAACTAATCATTGTGGTTTGTCATCTGCAAAGTCTGAAATATGGAAACTAAAAATAGCTTTTCTTGGTGGAAAAACTAAGGGTCTCCCCTCTTACATCTTTTCCATCACAAATAATTTTGAAGTGTGTCATACAGCCACTTGATGCAAATCTGATAATCAATACAAAATGACTTATCAAGTTAAAAAAAAAATCAGCCATCCTTAAAAAAAAAAAATCTTAATTTTGGCAGAATTTATTTTGGAACTGCATGGATCTCATAGAGTTTTATTATTGCACTTCCTTTATGCAGTCTTGAAGCTTTATCATCAGCTCCCTCTTTCTGCACTTATGGCAAATGGACATTTCTAAATTTAGTATTTCAGAAGTAGGACAACATAGACCTATCTCTTGAATTTTATATTGACACTTGGTGAACTTTTCTTTGCTGACCAGAAAATCCCTCAAGTTTAACCATTTCAGCACGTTGGACTGATGGCAATGAAAGCAGTATTTGAACAATCTGGAAGATAAGAGGAAGTTGGAAGACTGGAACAGGTCCCATGTTGGGTCTAGGACAGAGAGAACATTATCAGAGATGGAAAGTGTATGTAGAGACAGGACAAACAGGGAATGGCTTCAAACTGAAAGAGAGTAGGTTTAGAGTAGACATTAGAGAGAAATTCTTTACTGTGAGGCACTGGAAGAGGTTTCCCAGAGAAGCTGTGGATGCCCCACCCCTGGAGGAGTTCAGGGCCAGGTAGGATGGGGCTCTGAGCAATGGGGTCCAGTGGGAGGTGTCCCTGCCCATGACAAGGGGGTTGGAATGAGGTGATCATTAAGGTCTTTTCCAACCCAGTCCATTCTGTGCTTCTATGACTCTGTGAAAAGACATTTTAGTATTTATAACTATCCACAGCTAATCTTGACACTGCATGATGTGAAACAGCTTGGTTATTCCACAGCTATAAATACTACCAAAGAAAAAAAAAACAAAACAACAAAACAAAGCAAGCAAAGAAACAAAAAGACACACAACAACCCCACAGCCCCAAAAAACCAAACTCTCTTCCCTGGACACCAAGGGATGCTTGCCTAGGTATATTGGAAATGGATGAGATAAGTATGTTTACAGAAAAAAAATATGGTGAAATACACATTTAACATTTCTATATCCTATTTAGCGTAGTTACAGATCTCAGCTCCCACACGTATATTTAACACACACATTTTAAAGACCATTCTGTTAATAGCTGTGCTTATCTGCCATTCCCTTTCTTTCTTATATCTCAAAGAGAAAGATTTGATGGGCTGCCGTTTGTACACACCACCAGTCTCTGCTGAATGGATACTGACCTGCCAGACTTTTGGGAATGCTCAGGCAGACACTTCAGGGGATAAAACTAGCACAGCAAGGCAAATCCCTTTCTGAAAACAGTTGGGGCATGACCCAAAGAGAGGCAGTATCACCCTCAGAGCCCAACATAGCTGTGCTTTCCCTGTCTTACAGCTTCATGGAAATCAACAAATTTAGTATGGGGCTTTCAAATTATTTTTAACTTCTGTAAGCTGTCTTGGTGGGAGAAGCCTTTTTAGCTTCTTTTAAACATGAAGAGGAATTTTGTAAGACAATGCTAATAATGAGAGGAAATTGTCATGTCTGAATGAACATCAGCATGTAGTTACAAAGGTGCACCTACTTTGACCTCAGCTGTCATGTTGCACATGGTACTCTTTATGATGAACTGCCTTCAACCTTAGGTTTAATTTTTTTCTCCTTCTGTTTCTTTTATTTCCTGCTGTGGAGTGTTTTTTATTCATTACTGGTGGTAGGCTTGTCCTCATTTTATTTTTTTCCTCCTGCTGAGGCGCAGTAAAATAAACTAGTTTAATACATTTTATAAAGGTAGTTGGTTTAATTTTCCCTTTGGTATGTCTGAAGATACAACTGCTTTAATAAATTGGTATTAAGATAGTTGGGTTTAAATGTTTCATGATTTTCTACCTGCTGTGGAAGACACCAGGTACTTTAGTCAAACATTTTTAGAAGTGCTGGAATCAATTTCTTTTCCCCTAATATTGCTGCCCTGAAGATACACATTTGGCACACTAAGGATTTATTTCTTGAAAATATGAAGCAAGTGCAGCCTGGTTGGTTTGATTGCTTTGATTCTAAGCTGTTCAGAGCTTAGAAATAAATTTCAACTGGGAAATACAATCATTCCCTCAGAAATAAAGCTTTTTGTATCAGAATAGGTATATTTAGGTCTAGTTCTGATTTTTGTAAGGGTTTTGCTGTTTGGTTTTTTTTTTTTTTTTACCAACAGGAACGTTACATACATCAAAATCCATAAAGGCTGACATGAAGAAGTGTACAGAAATCTAAGTCCTATTTCAATAGGGATTTACATGCTTAGAAGAGAAAAACAAGCTGTTGGGGTCTGAAAGCCTTCCCGTTGTCCAGACAAAATCTCTTAGTCAAGCAGCTCCACGTAGCAGATGCTCACTCACCCCTCAGAAACACCCAGAGCAAACAATGTTTTTAATAACAGTGCTATAAACAAAATAAATAGAAGAAGATGGCTACCAATCTGGGATAAATAATCGTAGCTTCTTTACTCTAATGTGGTTGTGAACAATAAGGTTCCACGAGTATTTTTCCTGGAGAGGGAAGCAAGGCTGGCACAAGCATTCCACACAAAAACTAATGACCTCCATAAGGTGGCACAGCAGAAATTGTTTTAAAACACTATAACAACAGAGAAAAAGACAAAGGCATGGTCTTCTTGAATATTTTTATCTCAAACCTTTATCTTTGTGTATATTCAGAATAAAATAAACAAAGGTAGTAGGGAGTTGTATATGCTTCCCTTTGACTAACCAGGAGCACGTTCTGTGTCACTTAATGGACTCGTTACAGTTCTTTCTTTGGTGAAAATAAAGCTATTCATGTGAAAACACAGTTACTATGGGAGCTTAGGTATATAATATTTATGCTCAAGCTGATCTCCAGACAACATACCCTAGTGATAAGCTAACTGATGTTGGCAGTCTGCATCCATGCTCCACCAGCATTTAAAAATTGAAATCTGTGACAAAAGAGTCCACAAAGAACTAAATCCAAGCAGAGAAAAAGAAGATAGAAAAGACAAAAGAAATAAATAAACTAAAAAAAGGAAAAAAAATCCATTTAACTTTGGACACTTTTTTCCCAATATTGTAAGATAATGTAAAATATCAGAGCCAAAAGTTTGATAGAAAAACTCTAGAATGAAAATTTCTGAGAAAAAAAAAATAGAGAAAAGTTTCATCATATATGTCTTAGCACCCCAAATCACCAAGTTATTCTCTATTTGGATCTTATAACAAATCTAAGACACTTGAGTATATTTACAGCTGGATGATAGCTAACCTGGAAATCCAAGCAATAAATTAATTGGGATGCAGTTTGAGGTACAAGGTCAAACAGCAATTAACTGCATCAGCAGAGTTCAGTTTTCATGCTTCTACTGATACCGTTTTCACTTTGGTAAATAATGATGCAATTATAGAAAAAATGTAAAATCATGATGAAATACTCAAGACCAGATAGCGATAAATGCCGTTCATATACAGCCATGCAAACATTATGATTCTAAGTGTGGTCTAAAATCTCTGTATTTAATGATTTTATGACAGCCATATTTATTTATAAGAAATAAATAATGCCAGACGTGTGTATGCAAACACACAAATGTCGTGTTCTTATGCACTTGTTTTAAATCTGTAGGAAAAAATACCCTTTCCAAAATGATTTAGCAGGGCATAATGACTGAGCAGTTATTTTAGTTCCTTTCAGAGAAGTAGAAGATATTTCTTTCCTGAACACAATTTCTCTTCCCCACTAACAATCTCCTGAGACGTTTCTCTGTTGCCAGTACCAAAAAGTCATAAAGTTGAAAAGTACTTTCTCGATTTTTCTATACCATCTGTCACACAGACCTTGTTCTTGGCCTTACCTCAGTGTCATGACAAATATATAGCACTGATATTTTATAAGAAAACGAACACCCATGCTATACTGTCAATGTTTTCAGCCTCCTTTAGCTTTACAAGGGCAAGTATTTGGCCCATCATTCTACCATCTTCACCCAGGACATCCCTGAGAGTGGAATCTTCCTGCAATGGGCAGGCCCTGCCTCCCAGCAGGAGTCAGTTCAGTCTCTTGTGGGATGGTCTGGCATAGACTGGCTTTGGCTTTAAAACTCTACGGCATTTGTGTACAGGGAAGAGGTCTGAAAACTGTTAACATGAGCAGAGGAGTGTAAATACCATTATATTTAATTAATAGCAGCTAAATATCATTTGCTGTCATTAAGTATAACTCCGTCTAACAAATATATGTCAACAAAGCAGATGAGAATTTTCAGCAGCAACAAATGCTGCCTCCAGCTCCAAGTGCACCTCTGATGCTTCACCTCCACCTCATTGCCATTCCCTTCTCCCCTCTACCATTTGTCATACAGTGAGGGAAAAGAAATTGCTTCCTGGCTCCTAGAGGTGACCAAAAGAAGCCTCCGAGGCACGTAATTAACACAATCTATTAATGGCACTAAAGGTGCAATGCAGATGAGGTCTAGCTTCCCCCAAAGCACTCAGCCTGCCAGGAGTTCCTAACAGCAATGCAAGGATAAAATCATGGGCAACAAACTCCACTCAGCTTCGCCATGGACTCAACCTCTTCCACTGATGAAACAAATAGACCTCGCTCAGAAACGTAGCGTTTGTGATAATACTTGAATTGGAAGAATAGCTCAGATAATGTCCAGATGGTAAGGAAAAAAAACAACTTAAAATCTCAGTGTATAATGTCAGTTATTTTCTCATAACATTACTTTTCAAAGCAGTGTATTTTTCAGCTGTTTTTTTCCATAAGTTAATCTGTTCCTCAGAATCAGCAGTTGCTTCTCCCTGGGCTTTAGCAATGGCTTGCTGGCTGCACTGAAGTATTAAAACCTATAAGCAGCATAAATAATTTTACAAGAAAGGTCATCTGGGAAACTGACATCTACGGAAAACTTTACTGAAGATCAGACAGTTCACTTTTCCTTTTGTGAATCCTGGAAAGAGGGATGATTATGTTTTTCTAATCTGTTCTTTTCTCCAAAGACAGTCAAGGTCTTTTTTGGATAAGTGTTTCAACATAGAACAAAATTACCTTAGGTGAACAACAGAAAATATGCAGATTAGTTTGTATTAGCAAAACTTTTGACACCAAAGTAATTAATTTATTCTTTTTTTTTCTTTTTCTTTTTTTGTAACATGCAAGTGCAAAACCAAATCTAAAGCACTTCATTTACTGCAGATTTTAAAAATAAGTTACTTTTAGTGGCACATATGAGAGTTTGCTCTGTAATTCACTGGTCACTTTTCATTCTCTATTTTGTCATTGTGGTAAGTATCATGGAGGAAAGAAAGTAAATTTGAAATAAATAATATTTTTAGATATTTCAAAACTCAATTAAGTTTTTTTAATCTTTAGTAGTGGTTGAACCAGAAAAATAGAAAAGAATCTAAAATGCAAAGTTTATCATTGGTTCTTTTTACTTAGGACTCAGAGCTCACAATCAGTTTATGACAACCAGAACAACTAATATAAACATAATTATAAAATTCAGATCCAAGTTCAGTTTAAAATATCGGTCATATTTGTGGCATCAGTTTGTGTAAATATTTATAACAAATTTTTTTTTTATGAAAAAAACCCAACTAGCTTTGTAATCTATGTTCCAAATCAGCTAGAAAAAATGATGGCAAGGCAATTTGTTGGTTTTTTATTAATAACCAGTTTTGTTATTCATTTTACCAGTGTATTTGTCTTTTATTTTTTCAGCCCTCTTTTCCTAGGAAGATTACTGTTGGCAACAAGAAGCTCATAAAGGGTCACAGAGGATGACTGTCAGACAACGGAAGATACTTTCAGTCTGCTTCTGTAGTAATCACCTTCCCCATTTCTCACTGTTCTGGTACAGAAAATATTTACTCTTATAAGGTTTGTTACTGCACAGGCAGTAAAAGAGCTCACAAAAAGTTACTGGTTTTCTCAGCACAGTAACTGTACAATGCAAATGTTCATCTTTTATTCATTAGTTTTTAAACAACCTCATCCATAACCCCATAATTTCTCTACCTGGGTGTTTCCTATCTACCCATGCACTTGCATTTTTCATTGGATTATAACCGAAGTAAGACCCTTGGCTTTGACAGGGTTGCACGGGTTATAAATCAGAAGCTGGTGTAATTTGTGGATTTTCCTCCTTCCAGTGCAGCTAAGGCTGCTTAACCCAGGCAGGCACAACCCTACATTTCCCTTCCTTCAGTCACTCTCTGCCCCAGGCAGAAACAAACCCAAGATGAATTCCCTGTTTAACATACAGAGATAGGGAAATTTGCTGCTAATTACAGTGGTTAGAATTCCTAATGGGTAGAAGGGGGGTCTCCGGAGACCACCCCATTCCACAGGCAATTCTCTTAGGTTGTTAAGTTTTCCTGCTCTTTTTCAGAAAATTTCTTAACAAAATTACTAGCAGCCTTTATCAAGCTGATATTGTAATTACTTTTGGGAAACAAATGGTATCTGAGGAAAAAGAAAACCACACTTCCATGCTTAATTTAGTAATGGGAAATTTAGAGAGAGAGAGAGCTCTTAATAAATTCTCATCTCTTTCACAAGTGGGATGAAATAGGCCACTAAACACTTCATTTGGGAGGTTAATATTAACAAGCAGAATTGTGACCTTAAAAAAGGAAAAAAATGCCTTTACTCTTATGAGCCCTGAAAAAGTTTGACCACTCACAGGAATATGGGGTAGAGGGGTTATGTGCTCAACTGTCCTCTTCCAACATTTCACTGCATCACCATGCTCTCCCTCTCTTTGTAGATGTAAATGACTTTTCGTGTAGAAGCTCCCATTCTGGCTGGTAAACTCTTACAGATAATGAGTAAAAAAATCCCAGTCTGAACTTCTGTCCTAACCTTGCCCTCTCTTCTCATGTAGATGGTAGTGAGGGCAAGGAATTAATTCTTTGTTTTCTTACAAGCTTGCACAACACTTAATGAGGAAAGCTTGTAGTCAGTCTTTGAGAATCAAGCCTATGAGCAAGAAAGGCAGGATCCCACTACAAAGCACAACAGAAGAATTCTGTCTGTCCCCACATCCTTGGAGCAGAAACCCTATAAATCTCCCCTTCCTCCAGCTTTGAAATCCTACACATCCTCTCACTGGCAAAATCTGTGGTCATTTCCATAGCCTCCACCCCTTGATACTTAACGTAGAAGCAATCAGAACCTTGTGTCCTTAGAATTTTGCTATTATTCCAGTTTGAACTTCAAATTCCTGAGTAGCTGACACACACCACGGTAACAGATTAAGAACATGACAATGCAAACTTCTTACAAGGAGGTTTTGGACTCTGCAAGCTGACTGGCAACTGCATGCTTAGAGTGGATGAGAGTAAAGCCCTCGGTCTCTCCTCACTGACATCAACACTCTGGTTCCTGTCTATTTAATATCAACACAGTCCAACACGGAGGGTTTTTACAAAAGGCATTCACAAATTAATCCTGGATGCTCAAACATAATAATTTCATGAAGCTGTGTTCTGTGAGGGCGCAGTTGTGTCACTCATGCAAACTATGCTAAAATCAACTGAAGCCACAAGCCTTCTCATTTGAGAAAGATGATGCCAAGCAAGTGCCAAACACCAGTTCCTAACCCTTCCTGGCATGTATACTTAAAATTCTGACTTCATCAGAGCTATGCTGATTTACAACAGCTGGGGGACTGGCATTTGCTGGTTTTAAGAGTTATACAGGGAGATCTCTGGTAACGACAACTGCATCTCACTGGTAGGGCTAAAATTAAAGTGGGACCACATACGAGCTCTGGGAAAGTATTGACCTCACATTTGCAAGTTCACAACGCTATAAAAATGCTTTAAAATGTGCCAGAATATGGTATTTCTGTACAACAGTATTTTCCAAAGATCCTTCCTAATGGAACTAAGTCGCAATTAAATGATTAAAAAGAAATTTTAACAAAAGAAATGACCGGCAATAAACTGCCCAATTTTAGAGAATCACGGTATTGAGAGCCAAATCTTCCTTGTTTTATGAACCAACTGTTAACCTTTAAAACTGTTGCTTTTGTTAACATAGGAGGATAACTAGTCTTAATTTAGTAAGTTTATATAATTCTAACAAAAAATCTTGAAAGCATTTGCATAGGAAGTTTTGGGGGAAAATCCTGTACTTAAATATCTATATTGGCAAAAAAAAAAAAAAAAAAAAGGCACTTGTTCATAGACACAAAATGTATGTAGGGCAGCAAAGTGGAACATAGGAAATTGAACTGCAGGAGAGAGACTGATTTTAAGATCTATTGTCAACATATACTGCAGCTCTAAATACTGACAGGTGAATTTCTGGAAGCTTGGTTAGAATATACAGTAAATCTAAAAGCTTAGTCAAAGATTGTAACACATTTCCCACAGTCTTTTCTCTGCCTGAGGGGTTGAAACTCTTATACAATTTCCTCTTTTGCTTTTTTGTCTTCTTCCTCGTCTAAGCATTAATTTTTTATAACACACATACTCTCTGTATATAGCTGGAAGTACAGAAACATTCAAAAAAGAAAAAAAAAAATTTAATTACATTCCAAAAGTTGGGCTCATGTTTTTATTCACTAAATATTTCAGTGATAAAACTGATAATGCCTTTGACTACTGGTTAACATACTTGAATCTCTCTGAATTTAATATTTAGAAATTTTATGAAATGTCTTTGGTATAAATGATATTAAGATCCTAAGTCTCAAAATTTGCCTCAAGAGATGAGATTATGTTTTAAAAATAATTACTGATTTTTAATCAAAAATAGTTTGGGTGTGATCTATCATTTTAGCAACCATAGTTTTACAGCACTATATCATCATAGCTACTGAAAATTATTACATTAGAGTAGCATCATCATGGCAAAACATTCTGAAAGTATTTTCCATTTGAAAACATGATGACTATTCTTAGAAGTACTTCACAATCCTGCCTTACTGTCTATGTTAGTAAAATAATATTGTCAGAATGAACAACTTGGAAAGAAAGGAACTGAACAGGAAAGCCTTTGGCACTATTTAGTTCTAGTGTAGTGGTATTAATAACACTAATATCTATTAATAGCACTAATATCTATCACTACAAAAGGAATGCAACATTGAAGAGTTGTATTCATCAAGGATCTGTCAAACTTCTGAGGAGAAATAAGGACATGGAGTTGATTTACATTTCTGCTGTAGCATTCACGGTCTGCATTCATGTACTGTCCAAAGTGGCTTGTCTGTCACAGCATTTCTTTAATGCTTCCAGCTACTTCAGAATGTAAAGCCCTATTTACTAATGGAAAAAACCTTGGATCCACATCCTCACCACTTTTGTGTGGAGGAGCAGGATTGTATGTGGATATGGGGCTAAAGAGGCCCAAAGTCATTCCTCCGTTTTGCAGGCAGAGTAGAAGTTGTTTCAGATTCCAGTCAGGAAACAACTGTTTTGCTTTACTGCAGCCACAGCTTCCCCAACCCTGAAGAAGGTCACTGTGTAGTTTATTTATTTACACTCAAAAACTAATAGCAATATCACTATGAGTGAAAAACTGAGTATTAAGTCTCCTTGCACAGGTGTTAGTGAATGAAAGGGCCAGAATCACGAAGAAACCCATCAATCTGTGTATCACTTTCCTAGTATACTCTCTGTATAGCCAAACATTGCATGGCTTATTCAAAAGAGAACTGAACTGCTCAGCTGACACAACAGTTTTGCAGTGATGCCAGTTTTTAGATCCATTACTTCCAACTGAAATATTCTATTCTATTTGCTGAGGGTGGTTCTGAGTACCGAGCTGCTGATGTTTCTGCCCTTCCACTGACCACAAAACCGAATCCTTGTCCCTCCCAGGTGACTATTCTTCAGAAATTAAAGACCTTGTGAACAGAGCGCAGTAACACCACAGAATTTCTGCTGACATGACAAACAAACCCAGTTTCATGAACCACTGCTATTGTTAGCTTGGGCTCAAAGAGCTGCTAATGTCGTGATTACCTATCACCCATCATGAGAGTATAACATCAATCTCTAATTAGTTTTTGACACTCTCTGAGGAATGAAAGGTGTTATCTAAGCCACAGATTTATTCCACCTTAAAAGTAGAAGTGAGAGTTCTGTAAGTCAGTGTTCAAGCGAGTGAAGTATGAGCTTGAGATATTCTTTGTTATTCTCAGCATGTTCAAAAATCCTCTTTACTTGTTCCTTTTTCTTGTTAATTTTCAGTATAACATCATCCTATATAGAATATCATTAGCATGCTTAAAACCACATCACATAACAAAGACATAAAATTATCTGGAAAGTCAAACCAGCATTCAGAGTAGTTCCCAATTAACTACTTCTATTTCACTGGAAATAAGAAAACCGCTGATATAAAATCCAAATATTACTCATAGCAATAATCACAAGAAAGGAATGTGAATGAAAGGTTAATAAGCTGTACTTTAAGTTACTTTAGAGTGTGTTCCAGATGTAATTTAGAAGCCCAAATTTAGGAGCTTTTTTTGCCTGTGCAATCACCAATGGGAGAAAAGTGTCTCCAAAAGGCATCACACAGCACCCTGTAGACTACAAAAGTGTCCCCTGTAGTTGACAAAGCCACCCTATTTCACCAGTGATATGACTAAAGACTCTATTAATCATAGTTTTTTTTATCCACAGTTATGTGAGGTGTTACTAAGAAATATATTAAATTTAATATTTTTAATTCCTACATGTTAATTTTTGTTAACACATTAACATTTCTATATGTTAATTATTGTCCTTATTAAGTTCCTAGGAAACATTCTCATCTTTCTCTCTGCTGTAATGCCACATACTAAAATACTCCTGGGGCTGAATTGAGAAAGAACTCAGAGGCACCTACTGAGGCAAATAAGGTGCTTCTCACTGACTTTAATGGCATAGGGATCACCCATCACTATGTGACTTTGCACACATTCAGAATAGAGATTTATTCTGAAATGTGAGCTAACTGCATTCGTGTTAGGGTCTAATTCCAGCTTATTAAAAAATACTTGTTATTATGGTAAAACACAATTAACTGTTTTTTCGTCTTTCAAAGAGGTGTATATTTCAGTCACCAGTGGCAGATTTTACCAGACAAGCAGTCAGGTACAAGCAGCAGCAAACCAAAGACATCTGTTTCATGTGCTCTTCAGGCACTTTATACACTGAGAAATGGAAAAAAACGTGACTGATTTCCGGAATATGAAATGCTATTAAGGAGATTCTGATCTTCATCATGTGACTTATTTTGCATGACATTAAAACAAATAATCCAATCATGCTGGAGATGTAATAGCAATCATGTGATGTCCATCATAGTAGATGTGAGGTTCCTATTCCCATAGCAACATCTGTAGCGCTTACGCTAATCACTTTAAATTAACCTTGATATGAAAAAAATGCCCTGGGGATAATGCTGTTGTTGTGGTAGTTCAGAAGAGTAGCATGATTTTCTAATAAAACTTCAGAGCAAAAATAAGGGTGATAATGAGATGTCCTGTTAGGACATTTTTTTTTTTTTATGTGCTTTAGTTACACCAATACATTAGTACTAGCACCAGGATAATTATAAGTATCATAGATAATGAGCTGTCTTATTGATTACTGCCCTCTCATAACCCACTGTGGTTAATTTAGAGTGTGTACACAAACTGAACAATTTAAAAGGTATGAAAAACGTACTTTATATTTTAAGAGTTCACCTCTTCTTATATTGTAGTAAAATAAGACCGAAAGCGTCTACTAGTTTCTTTTGTAAGATCCACCCATTATATGTACTAAGGTACAACCCTGTAGGACTTTGATAAAGCACAAGAAGTCTTCAGATTCTGAGCTGAGCTTTTATGGTGAGAAGCTGTCAGTTCAGAAGAGCAGAGTATGAACTGAAGTTTGCATACAGTGCTTGTTACTCCTCAGGTTAAAAACTTCAACTCTTCTGAAAATTTTATAATGAAAAGCCTTTGCAAACATTAATATATCTTTACATGAGAAGTAAGTATCTGAAGAGCCTGCTGGAAGATGCAGACTTGCATATATGGCAGTGGTAGCAATAGCAGAAACACAAGACAGACTTTTGGAGCTCAAATGCGAAACTCTTTAAAATGCTAAAATCCAAGCTCTGCAGATAGAAGCGAGATCATAAGTCCCTCAGCATGCTGGCTGCTCACTGGCAAGGGTGGTGGTGTGGAGAGGACCACCAGAGGCACTTTAGCCAGTGCTAGGGATCCTGGAGAAAGAGCTGGGAGGAGCCTGCTGGAGTCACAGCCCTGCTCCAAAGCCATGGCTGCAGCAACCGCAGCCCAGCCAGTCGGGGCTCAATCAGATCCCCAGACACTGTGAAGTGAGGCCCCCTCCCCAGCCCCAGCCCAACTTCTGGGATGCCTCCCCTGTTCTTTATTTCCTGCCTTGTAGTTAAATGTTAGTGCTTATCTCACATGCATTTATTGTTACTACATCAAGTTTACAGGCCTGCATTCCAGAGTAGCTTTAAAATACGATGCTGTGGTATCCTACTGCCTTCTTTTATGGTAATTACTTTTAATTAGAGAAGGAAAGCCTCATCATCATTTGTCTACCAGAATAGTAGTTACATTGCCTTCCATGAGAAAATATAAACACTTACAAACACCAGGTAGTTATTAGGTTAACAAGGGAACCCAATGTAAGGTAGGCACTTACAACAATTACGGTAATTCAAAGTTAAAATTTTTCTTTTCAGTTCTTCTTCCATATCACTGGCCTTGGAGCAAGCAAGGCTATTTAATGACTTCTCTTTCTACCCCAATAATTCTATCCTTTGGAATTAAAATTGATTTTCTTTTAGCTCATGAAGATCCAGTGTTGGCTGTCTTCTGCCTGATGCAAAGCCAAGGGAATGCTGTGGAGCCTGTCCGTAAACTTTAGTGGACATTCAGTCAACACCAAAATACGCGCCAGTGACAATGACAGAAAACGGGGACAGCAGCATTTTGAGTCTCAGCAGGAATCTCAGTACAAGAAAGCAGGGCCAAAGGCTCTTCATAGTGTAGCTATTGAGAAAGCAAGAGACACACTGTGAGCTGGAGTTACTTGCTGTTAATGAACCATCTCTGTAGCTCAAAAGCACAAACTTCAGTAGTGAAATTACACCATCAGCAGCAATGCCCTGGAGCTGCTGCCTCAGTAAACCTGAACTGCCAGCCAAAGCCCCCACCGTGCCTTCCTCCTGCTGTGCCAAATGACTGTTGATACAAGTGAAGCCCATTCTGCCCCTCCACAGGGCCGTGCCACATTTGAAACTTCACATTTTCCCTGTGTCCACTCTCCCCGGGTCACTCAAGGAGCCTCAACAAAGCAAGTCCCCCACCATTTAAAGGAGCAACACCAGAGCGTAAGCAACAGCATATCCCAGCTGGGAGTCTTTTGTGTTCCAAAGGGGTTGTGGGGTGAGTTTTTGAACCGTCATAAAGAAATGAACCATCTTCCACATTTTCTTCCCAACTGCATGGAACACCCCACACACCTCGACAGCGATCACATAAAGGGCTGACAACAACTGCTGATGTCAGATGTGGATTTTTCAATTACAATGACAAGACCTTTTTTATTTTCTAAAAAGGTTAAAATTTCTGGACTGAAATTTAGATAAGGTTTTGCTGTTTTCATGTACTGAAAAGAAATCACAGGTTTTAACTTAGCTTCCTGGGCATGTAAAATTAAAAAAAAAAAAAAAATTGCCTTAATCTGGTTGATCTTTTATTTTCTATCGGGAAAAAAAAAAAACCAAACACTTTTTCATATCTACTAGAAAAATTAATAATCTCAAAAGGAAATTTTCCAAAGTTCAGTTTTGAGTCTTAATACATACAAATAAAAGATCATATATTTGATATGTAAAACCAAGCTCATAGATTTAAACTATAAACTCCTCAGCGCCAAGAACTGATCACATTTATCTGTAAAGAACCAGACACACTTCCCATGTTCTGTGAACACCAAAGTAGCAGTAGGATCTTTTGGAAGACTTAACAAGGATGGTTTTGTTTCATTAGATTTTTTCCCTAACAGCTTAAGAAAAATGAAAGCTAGAACAACTGAGTTGCTTCAAGATAACAAAGTGCAAGTTCTCATAACAAAACACACACATTCAAATAATATGCTTTTAAAAAATCAAAACAGGTTTTTGTTTGTTTGTTTTAACAGAATGCTTCCAATGATTTGAACTGTGAAGACAAATACCAATCTCACAGAAGACTGTGGCAAAAAGAATAACTGTCTTATTTGGCAAAATTAGAATTATGTGGATGTTGATGTGGTTTGTCAAATGCAAAGAAATCAAATTCTTGTCCTTAAGGTATATAAGCTTTTTGTAACATTTTTAATTCTCTGAGAATACAAAGCAGTTGTATTTCCTTCCTTGTTCATTACCTGCAACACACATTCTCTGATAGATGACCTTTTAAAAATATTGATAATGCCACCATGGCCATTGTGACCTGCCAGAGGGACTGTCTAATTTGACAGGAATGAGAGATTTGCCCTGACTGCCACAGTAAATAAATTTTGTGAGAAGAACGTGACTGTATGTTTACTTTGGCTTCAGGCAGACTCTTGTATTTCAGGGGAATGCTACATGAAGCAGAACTCAGAACTTCTGGTGGAGTTTTCATTGTCAAGTCCTTCCTGAGACTATTGTGTCCTGAAAAATACGCCTGTGCCCCCCCCCCCCCCCCCCGAAATGCTAGAGAATTACTAAAGAAAAATAAATTTTGGAAAATCCATCTCTAACTTGTGTGCATATTCTGAGTGAGTCTGATACTGGAACTGTTTTTTCCTGGGTGGTCAGTGAACTGCTGTCAGGCCATCATTTACAAAGCATTAATATTTGCAAAAGATTCTCTCCAGGAGAAAACATCACTGTACGTGTTGTTGGCATTAGAGCGAAAGAAAAGTACATGGAGGTGAAATGTAGGACAGGAGGAAAGGTAGGTGAAAAAAAATGGGACAGGAAATCATAAACAACTATTCTACACTGATACGACTGATGATGAAAATTAACCAGTCAGGTTTACTTTTGTGTCTTTGTTCTGCTTTTCTTACCACCATGAAAGTAACACGAGCTGGTAAATTGTTGATCTTGTTACAGATGAAATGGGTGGTAAAAAGTCTGTCAAGAGTATCCAGCGACAAAAGTAGGTAATTTGTCAAGACAGATAGATAGCACAATTTTCAATAAATACATAGAACAGAAGATAAAATCTCAGAAGCTTCTATGTACAGGGAATCATTTCAAATTAAGTGCACCTTACAAACCCTCTCCTAAAAGGGGACTAATTCATACTGACAGAGTAGAAGCTTCAGATCGTTACAGTAAGAGAGATGAAACATAAAGGAATAGCTCCAGCCTCACTTTAGGACCATCTTTACAAATCACAGCCAAATCACCTCTATGTGCTGCTGCTTCTTGCAGCATCAGCTGTGCACCACCCAGGGCTGATCTTTCAGACTGATGAGGTTTCTTCCGATAATGTGTGTTAATAAAACCATTCAAAGTTACACTCAGGCACTAGAAAATCTGGTAAAGATTTTATTCCTAGATCAAACAAATTGATATTGCATGGCAATTATTTATGCTTTGTTCTGAACTCTACATGGTGCATAATAATCACATATGCTCTTGCTTAGTATCTTGTCACTTGAGTTAGTCAGCAAAGGGGTGGGTCAGAAATAGTACAGCTAGAGCTGGAAAAACATTTGTCTGTGTCACCTTCACACCATATGTATGCTTTTACTATTATTTATTCCACTTTTCTAGTTCTTACTAAAATGCTTTCTGCAGATGTTGGAATTGCTGTCAGAAGAAGAGCACAGCCCAAAATACTTATGCTCTTCAAGCTCTCCCACCATCAACAAATGACAGCAGTTACTAAGTACATGCCAAAATGATAATTTTAATCTTAATGAGAGCCCCAGCACATGTGTTTCTCTAGCTTCACTTTTCCACAGATGCAGTGATCAAAAGAGAATCTCAGTTTCTAAGACTATCTTAGGAAATCAACCAGGAAGGCAGATGATGAGATAATCAAAGGAACAAATAACTAGGTCTCAAAAATGCTTGATTTTTTTCCCTTTGATATGCCAGCGAGGACAAAATAAAGGCCATATGAGGTGGTTCAGCAATTTACAGGCCATTTGTAGGACAAGAATAAAATTTTACTTTTGAGCTGTTATTCACTGAAAACAATGTTTATTTTAGGTGGCAAATCTTTTGTTATCACTCTGGATAACCAAACCTGCAAAACTGTTCCTATGTTTTTGTGGGCTGTCCTTGACTGGACGCCAGGTATCCACCAAGTTGCTCTATCCCTCCCCTTCTCAGATGGGAGGTGAGAAAATAAGATAGAAAATAAAACAACTCACTGGTCAAGATAAAGGCAGTTTACTAAAGCAAAATCAAAGGTCGTACACAAAACCAAAAGAAAACACAACATTTCCTTCTCTAATTCCCATCAGCAGGCAATGTCCAGCCACCTCCCAGGAAGCAGGGCCTCAGTGTGCGTAGCAGCTCCTCCGAAAGACAAATGCCATAATGACAAATGCCACCCTGTCCTTTCCTTCTGCTTTTATTGCCAAGCAGACATCACATGGTATGGAATTATCCCTCTGGTCAGTTGGGATCAGCTGTCCTGGCTGTGTCCCCTCCCAAGCTCTTGCCCAGCCCCAGCCTTTCGGGGCTGGTGGAGGCTGATTTGGACCGAGGGCCTCGATGAGGTGGGAGCATTGCCCAGCAGTACCAAAACACTGCTGTGTTCTCAACACCTTCCTAGCTGCCAGTGCATAGCCCAGCACTGTGAGGGATGCTATGGGGAAAATTAATTCCATCTCAGCCAGAGCCAGTACAGTTTTTCATTATCAATTAAAAAACGATTTCAAGAAGAAGAAAAATTTTCAAACAGAATCAGACAAGACATATGAAACACCTGGTACATATCCCTTACTTGCTTTTGAGTACTTAAAGCACTGTACTTACCCACAGTATTTAGGATCTGTGTGTTTTTATAAACATGTGTTCTCTCTGACTCTGTGGATGTTTTTAGAGTTGTCTAACTGAGGAATTATCTATGAACTCTTACCTGCGTTTTTGAGATAACTGTCAGAAAGAAAACTAGAGCACAAGGATCTCATAGTTTCCACTCATCCCTAAACAACACCTACTAAATGTTTACATATATATGGATTCGAAGGCAAATTAGGAAGGGTCAAGATAGTTTCCTACATCTTCAGAAACCTTGAATTAAAAAAAAAAAAAAAATCAGCCTTAGAATTGAAGGAACCAGATTTTTAATTTTCCATCAATATTCACATTCAGCCATTGTAAGAATATTTGAGATAATAGAAAACACAGTTCTCATTAGAATTCTATTTCATACATTTATAAAGAAATGGAAAATAACTAATATATTCCTGGAAAGCATTTTCAAAAGGATTCAGCAGTGGTCCAGCAGACTAGGTGATTTCAGGAGAAGGTTGTTAGGTCAAACCTGTGAAAAGTATCTGATGCCATCCTTTTTTACCTTCTCACAGCATCATAGGCAATGAAATCCTGGCCCTACATAATGCTATGGAAACTTTGCTACTGACTTCAGCAGAGATAAAATGGATTCTACCATAGTCCATTTATGTCAAGAGAAATAATGAGACAAATATAAGGAAACTCCAGTTATCCTATGTATTGATTCCTTTCTTCAAGAGGCACAGAAAATCACGGCAAAAAGTACTGGAGGCTGAAACAAATTATTTATTAAATCAGAAGTGTCACCTTTTTTCCAATTTATATTTGTTTACTGGTTCTTTTGTGTTTTTGTTTGTTTGTTTTGGGGGATTGTGGGGATTTTTTTGTGGAGGTTTTTTTTTTTTTTTTTTTTTTTTTCCACATGGATAAAACTGTACAGGAGGATAAATACTTGAAATACAGATTTAGAGTCTGTTTTACCTCTGGTCTCTCAACAGACAGTGATTGCAGGTAGTCTCATGTTGTCTAAATGGAATTATCACAATGTAGAATGTGATGAGAAGAATAATGAGGAACACTTCAGGAATATTCCACTATTATCTGACTGCAAAAAAACCTCTTGCCACACTCTGCCAGAAAAGGACTGATAAAACTGCCAAGTAGTAGAGGAGAAAGCATTGCTGAATAGGAGGATTATGCCCAGAACTCTCTGGAAAATATGATTTTGGGAAAAAGAAATAGAAGGCTGGGGGAAAAACCCTCCTAACTCACATTTAAAATTCAGTGATGCTCTTCAAGGGAAAGATGCTCCTTAAGGGGAAGAAAGAAGCTGATCTGTCCCACTGATGGTTGGTCACTGATTCTCCCTGTTTCCCATGTTCAGGTATGACAGTGCTGCCTGCCCAGGAACAGGGATCCAGGGACAGCTGAGAAAGAAGGGATTCCCACAGGTCAAGATGCATGGACAGCCCCACTAACAAACACAGCCTGGTGATTTCTAGAGAACCCAGAAATGTAACCCTGTGGAGGTCATCGGGCAGGAATAGGAGGTGTGAGGTGGCATTTTCACTTTTATCAGAGAGCTCTGCTATCCTGCCATAATCTGTTACTGACTTAAGAGGGAATTCTTTCCATAAAGTGGGTTTTCAACCAGCATTCTACGAGATGGGCAAAAATCAATTTTATAAGACCTTGAGTTACATCTAAAAACTATGAAATCTTCCAGCAACTGGAAGAAAAAGAAAGCAGTCACACTGCTGCACAGCCAGACCTGTTCACCACTCCCTCCTTTGCTGAAAGACCTGAGTAGTGACCAGGCAAGCCCCTTACTACTCCACATCTGCAACAGACACGTAAGGAGAAGGAGACTGAATGAGGGCATCTTCTAATGTCTGATAGTATGCAGTAAAATAATTGACTGGTACTTGATTGATAGGAAAGGTGAACACATTTTTTTAAACTACCAGATAATCACCAGATAGGAGCAGCTCCCAGCATCTTAAGCTCATGTCAGAGCAGGTGGAGCCCAGTACTCTCTTCCCACACAAATTGAGTTGGACTAAGTCATTTTTACACACTATCTACAATGTGTCCCATTGTGAATTTAAGAAATCTTCCAATGCACAGTTTGCTGCACAGCTCTTTACTGCAACACTGTAAGAACTGCAGCACTGAGGTATCACCTTCCTATTTCTCAAAACCAAGAACAAAATAGTATGTCATGTAGGTTCCCTTTCATCCTCTATCTCAGACATAATTGGACCATCCTGGACTTAAAAGAACTTAAGAAGAACTAAAAAATTTCACTCTTATTCTCCCACCTGGGGACAAAAATCCCCAATAGAAGACTTTTTTTTTTTTTTTTTTAATAAAAACTTCAGAGAGCTAGTATGTCACAATATTTTTTTTTTTAAATCAGTTTAGTACCACTGACTGAACAACAACTTTGGTGCTCATATGTTTCTTCATATGCTGGACTCTTTGATCAAATGACATCTATGCTGCATCATCTTAAGGCAGATTAATTTCCCTCAGCCAAAGGACAGATGTAGCAGAGCCAGAAACGTTATGCAGAATCATATGGACATGAAGCTCCTAAAGTGCAGCTCACTGGAGACACTCTGGCAGCTCCCACAAGTAGAAATTGCAAATCAAATTGGCTCAGACGGAACTTTTAACTTCAGTTCCAAGAAAAGAAAAGAATCATGTCAAAATTGGGATTTTTCCACAGAAAGTATCAACTTAAAAAGGAAACCCCATATCCACAGCAGAAAAACACAAGTTCTGATTAGTCTTACTGATTACTAATGACACAAAAAACAAAACTGTAAAATATTATGTCTTACTTTTGCTTCACCAAAGATGCATGTAACTGTTTCCTAGCAGATGTGTGTGCTACTGACCTTTCTATACAGTCCTAGTTTCTACTGGGACCATAGAACAAAGTTTATTGATGAGTTTTATTTCCTAGTGATGAACTGAAAATACAGAAATAGGTATTCCTACTTCTCCTCTTTGGGAAAGGACAGCTTCACATGGTTGATTAGAAACTATCAATTAGCCTTTTTGTTTATTGGTCACTAAGAATATTAATGTAGAATTAATTAATTCTTAATGGTTATTAAGAAAAAAGAATGTAAATAATTAAAAATCTCTGTAAGACTATAAAGCTATTAAAGTAACAAACCAATCATAGTGATTTTCTCAGTTGATTGAGGACATAAACTCTGCAAATGCCAAAGGAAAATGACCCCTGGTCTATCTATCAAAAGACATTATCTCTGGGAACATACCTTGCTGCACTAAATCCAGCAGAAAAATATGGAACATTTTATTAGACAGACTCACTCAGGCTCTGGGAACAAGTTAAATGTTTCCTTATTTTTATATTTTCCTTTTTCTTCCCCTTTCTTTTTCCTTGTACTTTCACGTGTCTATCACCTACCCTCTTAACAGGATGATGCCATTTTCTCAGTCATATTATACTGTGGCTTTCATTTTTCTTAACTTCAGAGTACCAACTCCACATCTGCCTCCTGGCCATGGCCCTAAATGCCTCTTTCAGATCCTGGGAATACCTGAAATGCAGTAATGATTGGGGCCCTGCCTTCTTCTGTCCTTTTGCCCAAGGACCAACCTAAGGATTAAGGAATCATCAACAAGTGAATTAAACCAACCTTTAGACTACCTTAAGACATCACAGGTCTGATGAAACAGTAGGACCAAGACTTGGGGAAAATGTTTTCTAGATAAATACACAGAAACTGATAAAAAGGTGTTTTGGTATGTTTAGTAGGTAGCACAGTTTAAAAAAAATCAGGAGAGGAAATCCTACTTTCCCCTCCCTCTTTCCAATGACAGAAGGACAAGCACATGACTTTTTGCATCTCTGTGCATCTTTTGGACCAAAGGAGATTTTCCAGTGAAATGAAAGACAGTGTTCTTGCTCCCCCCGTGCATGACAGAGAGAAGCCTCAAGTAAAGTCAGCAGAGGGCTCTCCTTTGCTTCACAGATGACAGATGCAAGATGGTCACACAAACACTTCTAAAAAAAACCTGTTACTGTAGTAACAGTTTATTTTCTATATGTGTATATATGTATGTATGTATTTGTAGGAAGGAAAAAGAGATATATTCAGAATTATGAAGTAAAGCCAATGATTTTGGATGCTGACTTTATTTTGCTTTAACACAAGCTAAAAAAAAAGCTTTGATCTTAAAATTTGCTGGATATCCTACAGACTTTATTTATTTTTAATTGGGGTTTTTTTCCATATTTTAGACATTCTTAAAGTTGCAAGAAATAACTTAGCGGTGAAATACTAGACTTTCCCTTTTGAAAAATCTCTGCATGAAAATTATATTTGGACTTCTAAAGTTTGTTGCCCTGATTTTCAAAGACACCAAACACATGTTTATTCACCTTGGAGACAGAGGGCAAAGTCAGAATCAGCTGTGGGTAATAAGCATTTATGAAGAGCAGACCACTTATTTATAGGCCTAGAAATGGACAGCAATTTAAATTAACTGCAGGTACCAACAAATGCTGGCCCTGGATCACAAACATGAAAAAGACTCTAGGGATGCCATTAACTGAATTGACCTCTTGTGTGCATAATTGGCACTAAGGCCAAAAAGGCCAACAACTGTACCTTTGGAAATTGAATTTAGTAAGGACAAGAGATGATGGCTTTGTTATGAACCTCTGATTATTATGAAAACACTGATTGCATAGCCTGTTTCCTTAGAAACTAACCAAAAGGTGACACATTCTGTTGACTTTCTATTATACATTCATAACATCATCTTTCAATTCTATGTCATAAAGAATTTATGTAGGACATTAATCATGCAAGACCATTAAATTGTTATCTCATTTCAGTGATAATTGTTTACTGCTATAAATGGCTCATGTTTTGTTCCAACAGTTGGACTGTGACTAAAATGTATCCTCAGAGCAGTGCTGGCAAAGAAGATTAACTTCTTCAGAGACAAGGAGTTATGAAGGAAGGGGAGTGTTTTATTACTGTGTATGAGGATAATATGACTTGTAAAAAATGGGTAATTCAATCACCAAGTGGACCAAATGAAGCAGTGGCAATAAAAGCCCAACCTGCTCACAGGTATGTACATCTGGTCAAGAGTTCTAGGCAAAAAGTTTTGCAGAATCCTCACATTAATAATGTACCTGGCCCCTTTCCCAAAATATAATGAAGAGGGTATAATTTTTTTTTTTCATTTTATAATTGCTTAAAACAATGTCAGCTGAATGTAATAAAAATTAATTATGAAATGTACATGAAATTATGAGGAAAACACCAACTGAAAGCAAAAATTGAAGCATTTATAGAAAGGAATATTCATAAAAAACCAGCAGACCTGCCCCCCAGCATAACTCAGCTAATCAGAGTTCTGCTGGGCAATGCAATGATTTGTCACCTGCTTTTAGATTTCCCTATTGACTCCTGTGTGGAATAAGAATGGGATCAATTTAAAGCAGTCCTTTAATCCCATGGGTGCCATCACTAATGCCCCTGTCTGTTCCTGCTTTCTAAATGGAACCCAGTGATATATTTTTCTGTAGCAAAGTGCCTACTTTATGAGCATAATAAATAGCAATGGCCCTTTAATGACAACTTTAGCTTTGGCCATTATAGTACATTTTAAGTGCTTAAAAACACTAATGGGAGCTATACAGTGTTAATTATACTTAAGATATGAGTGCTGTACACAAGAACTACTGCAACATTAAGTAAAACACTTCTGCTAATCCTAATTATAGCCTGTATGGAGGAGATAAGAGAAATCAAGTGCTCCTTTACAGCAAGTTCTTAAAATAGCAAAGGCAGGAAGGACAAATTGGCTGGAAAAACACTGGAAGCACCTTCTAGCATAGGACTTGATCCTTATTTACACCATCTGTATAAGCAGCGGATTGCATGAGTTCTGCAGTGCTGAACTGGCCCTGTCATCAGCCCTGCACAGGGCTAATCTGTGCCCTGTCAAAGCCAGCTGGGCTCTGTATAAACATGAATCAACACACAGACATTAATCTGAAAGAGCAGGCTGGAGACTTCAAGAAAATATAGGGATGAAGGTCAGGCAAGTCCAGAATCACCTTGACTAACTCTATGAATTTAACTCTGGTATTTGACTTGAGAGGGAAGTTCCTGGGCTATTTTTATATGCACTAGATTTCCAGGGGTGATGTAGATTTTCCTGTGGCAGGTATTTGTGTCTATTTATCTCCACAGAAGAAATCTAAGATTACTATGTTCCACTTCAGGCAACTCAATAAAATGCCTAAAACTAGGTAAGGGATTAATTTGGACTAACAGCTTGCAACAAATAGTGGTCACATCTTTAGCTGAGTGATTAGGCATAGAGAACTTCCCAATGGTTCATAGAAGTCAGGAACTACATATTTTGACTTTTCAAAGTATTTCAGCGGTGGGGGGAATAAAAATAAGAAAACCTCCTGAAAATGCAAGTAAAACTCAGATAAAGTTCACCAATAGTTCAGATTTGAGCTCTAATCCTAATGTTGTTCAAATGAAAATGTCTGTATGACAGCACTGGTCCCTGCTTGACAGAAGTCAGGATCAACTGTATGAAGACCCCTGTGTTTCGATACCTGCCCCATCCCTCTCTGCTGACCTTGCATCCAGCAGTTTACATCATAGCAGTCAAGAGCTTTGCTTCAGCCTCAAACACCATCAGTCCCCAAAGTCTGTATGCACCAGGAACAATGGATTCACCTCTAACTACACAGGGGAGATAGGAGAAAGCAAAACTCACAGGTACATAATCTCAGCTTGCCTGTGGGAATTACAGAGGAATTACAGGGCAGCTGTGTGGCACTGCTACAGTCGGTAACACTCCAGGAAGTGTGGCACCTCACCTAAGTTTGAGGAAGGTGTTTGTCCCTGGCCTAGAATTTATGACAACAGGTCACAGTCCAGTTCATTTCCTGCAGTAAGTAAGTAATCACAGCAGCTGTGAAATGATAGACAAGGCCATCCTAACTATCATTTCATACTGTGCTAACTATTCTAGATGCATACAAAGCAATTTACATCCTCTGCAAGACATAAATATAATTATTGGTGGAACTATATGAAAAAAAAAAAAAAAAAAAAAAGAAATCTTCGCTGAGCTAGTGGCCATCTAGGGATATATAAACAAACGATAAAGCCAAACAGCATTATAAAGCAATCCTCTTTCAAAAGGTCATGAACATCTAACAGAAATAATTGAAATGCACAGAAAAGGAACATGTTCAATGAGAGCACAGCTTAGAGGGTATTGTTTTTTCTTCCACACAATACAATGCAATGGCTCACTGTTTCAACACACTTAATTTCAGCCACTTGAGGAGTGAGTTGACATCAGAAGGAACACTATTCTTAAAATATTCTAATCCTTCCGATGCTTTTTTTTTCATCAAAAAATCAACAAATTGCAGATTAACCATGAGGGAAAGTGGCAAGAGACCAGCATGCTGCTGAAGTACTGACTGGAACACCAGCAAACCCAAAACTTTCTCCCCTCTTATCATTCAAATATAGCTTTTGTAAGCTCCTTTTCTGTTGAGACTTTTGGTAACAGCTCTATCTTGCTTCCTATGACCATAGTCAGTATTTAAAGTGTTATTTTCAGGATAAAAGTCCCTGTTAGTCTCCTTGTTTTAAAAAAGGTCCCTGGAGTTATCACAGCTCAGCCATCAAGTTGAACTGGGACTTTGGTTTCAAAATGAAAAGAGAGAAAAACATAATCTTCTGAAAGCAACCACAGTGGTTGAAGTTAGGTCAGTCAGGTTTACATGGCTACAGCTAAATATTTTGTCTACAAGTTTGTCAGCACTTGCTTGAAGGTAAACTACTGAAGAAGTCTTAAATTTAACCATTGCTCAAAGGAAAATCAGTGCAATAAAACTGAGATAAGTATTCATCAGAGAAAACGAAAAAGAAAAGAAAAGCAATAAAAATATGTCTGCAACTGATTGTATCTAATTACTGTGGAAATAGACTGTGGTTTCCTGTTTTGTAGTTTTCTATTTCTCCTGCTGTTCCCACTCTGCCACTTCAGACAGAGCTACGTGAATGTCTCCAAGATGATGTTTTCTAAGGAAAATCCAGGCAGAGCCTGAGAGAACGATGGTCACACACTGAGGTAACACCTGACAGCTTCAAGGCTGCCAGGCACAAACGCAGCCCCCACAGCCAAAGAGTCCCAACCTAACAGTGTAACAACGTGCAATGGGGCAAGAGCCAGCTGAGCAGCAGCTCTGAGGAGGACAAAGAGACGATAAAGACGGATGAACATTTTTGTTCTCAATCTTGGAGGTATCAATCACAATGCTGACCTCTTGGATAAAGCACTGAAAGTCCTACAGAAGATGTGTTGCAGACATTAATTAAAATTTTGAGCACATTTTGAATAAGTCTTTTGAAGACAGAGAGTGCTACAACATGTTATTATTCTACATAAAAAAGGCTCCAGCATCCTGCAAAGATTGTATTGCATCAGCACTGATTTAACACTGAAAAACAATGTATTTGTTTAGCATCTCACAGATTTATTCACCCTGAGTATTCAAAAGAAGCATACTTTGAAGAATCCTTATCAACTCAAACATGAGTCTTTTATAAACTGCAAAATGGTAAAAGCTGTCCTTCCTTTGTCATCTTTATAGATCTATTTTTCAAATATACTTTCTTCCTGTTCAGATAGTAACAAGATTTTCTTTTAGTGGTTGAGCTACAGCACAGAAAAAAGCTGCAAATATTTTGACCAATGCAATTTGATATTTCACACTGCCTTGACAGAATGTCAGAAATCATCCTCATAATTTGTAATCCATCTAGAACTACTTTTGTAAAACCTTTTTGACACATACTTTGCTGCTGGTCTAGTATTTTCTTTGGTATATTTCTACAAGACTGTCAATATTTATTTCACCACGGTTAGGTAACTCTTCTTATAAATATGGAGAATACATGTCCATTCCCTAAAACGACATTGACAATCCATAACATTTAAATAGAATTAGCATTGCCAATTTTCAGTGTAGAGTACATTCCGTGAGCTTGCTGCAAAATGCACAGGTTTCAGAATAATTAGCATATGAAGCTACTCTTGCCATTTCACTCTTCTATTTTTATTAGAACTCATTACTGTGCCATCATATTTCAGAAGTAGTGATGCAGAATTTGGATTTGACAGTGATTCAGGAATGAGCCAGCCAGAAAATTATCTGTAGGGACTCACAGACCTTTCTATAATATCTACCCACCTGGGCATCGCTCCAAGTAACTGTATTTTCATGTCACTCAGGGGTGCTGCCCACAAGTCGCGGTGCCAGCTGATCTGTATTGCAAATGATACAAATTGTTCCACTCACAAGAGACAGAATTCATCCCAACAGAGTGAGAGGAGCCAAGGGAGCAGGGGCAGTCTCAGGCTCCACCCGTAGCCCTAGCCCAGATAAAAGGGCTGTGGAGGAAGATGGAGACTGGGCTTGCTGGACCCTGTCCCCAGGACCCTGGTGTTGACAGGTGCAAACAGTGCTGGAAAATCAAGGTAACAGACCAAACAGTGGAGATTCATCAGAAGCTGTAGATATAAGAAAGAAATTCTTTATGATGAGGGCGGTGAGACAGTGGAACAGGTTGCCCAGAGAAGCTGTGGATGTCCCATCTTTGAAAGAGTTTAAGGCCAGGTTGAATGGAGCTCTGAGCAGTGTGGGCCAGTAAAAGGTGTCCCTGCCCATGGCAGTGGGGTTGAATCTAGGTGATTTTTCAAGTCCCTTCCAACCCAAACTATTCTGTGATTCTGTGGTGTTAAGTTACACCTGCAGAAATGCAGGGCCAGCAGTTATCTGGCACGCTGTGGCTGTGTACAGGTATGGAATCTGCTTCTGGGAGTAATCTGCATTTAAGATGCTGCTGGTATCCATGGACTTTCTTACTTCGTCCTCTGTCTAGAGTTGTAATTCATCATCTTTCAGTTGAGTCTAACCATTTGCAGTGCTGACTAGTAAACTGAACAACTGAACATTCATCCTTGCATCCAACTTGCATACATAAACACGCACACACGTGTGTGTGTGTGTATATATATATATTCTGGAGGATTATTTCTGCCTTTCAGATTGTGAATTGGCAAAAGTAAAGGAGTGCTGAACTGCCTAGACTGGAAGTGCATCCAGAGAGAGACAGGATTCTGGCTTTTCACCTAGAGAAAATGTCTATGCAATCAGTACCATAACAGCAGGATGCCAAGAAAGTAGAGAGACAGAAACTAGCAGTGGCTTATGGGAAGAAGAGAGAAACCTTCTTGCAGCACTAGAATTGCTGGAGAGGGTAGACTTGAGGATTCTGAAAAAGGAGATGTCTGTCTACTATTTGCTTAGACTAAGATCACAGAAACAGGGCTCATTGGTGCCCGTTTCTTGCAAATACAGAGGGGTTCCAAATGTTCTTAACTTCTGCTTTCCACTTGCTTTGTTTGATAGCATGGTTGAGAAACAGTAACATGTAGGAGCTTATTCAACCACAAGTCATTGAAACAGGTAGGAATATAATAATTATCTACACCACTGCATACTTTTTGATGTCACTATTCTAGGAAAAAAAACCCCAAACAACTCCTTTTTCTTTTCTTTGTCCTACCTCACACATTTATCGTTCATTACAACACAGCACTGGAGGGTTGGTAACACTTAGTCTCATGCACAGCAGCACAAGAAGTAAAGGCCTATTGCTAACATCTTTTAAGAGTACCCTTCCTGGAGAAGCCACTTCCTTTGGAATATAAAGGATGTGGTCTCAAGTTGTACATAAGCAGTTCGATTACTCTGGCCAATTTCAGGCAGAGCATCTCCCTTTTCTGTGACAATTCCTCTGCCAAAATGCAGGTGAATTTACAGCTTCAGATGGAATTGCTGAGGGAGGTACCTGTAGTGCAGGTCAAGAGAGAACCTCACTTCTCAGCGCAATCAATCTCACACAGAAAGTGTTTACTTTACAATTTCATGAAAATAAAAATAATGGACTGGGACCTCTTTTCTCTGGTAAAAGTTCAGTGACAAAGGTATAATAAGCCTATGAGGTGTTAAGTGTTCTCAGTGTCACGATCTGCCCAAGCCAATTGCAGTTTCTGGCACTGAGTACTACACAAGGGTTTCGCATTATCTGAGGGCTTCCTTTCTGCACAGCAAACCTTAGGCTAAAGTCTTCCCCAAAACAGGCAGAACACCCCATATCCCTCATCTTCTCCTGACCACTGACACTCTTGTGCTCAGTATATGTTATTTGAAATATCGTAGAAGTCAGTTTGAAGGTTTGAACATGATATTTGAAAGAGAATTTTAGAAGGAACTACAGCATGGCAGGCAAACAGCCAATGGACTGACCACTTCTTTCTCTCTCTCCATTTCAGACCCAGATTTTATCTTGAATTGTGTCCTTTTTCCTGTCAAGGACACATGTAGTTCTGGAGGAATGTAATTCTTGAAAATGTTAATTTTAATTTCTGTTAATATACGTTATCTGAAAGTTGGTGACATTATTTTTTCAACAGCCATGAAAAAAGAAAAAGGTAGGTTATCTCCCAAATTATAATTTCTCTACTGACAAAACCAATAGCAAATAAAAATTAAATGTATTAATTTATTAATAATAAACAACCCTCCTCTGAAGGAGTCATCTTAAAGCACATTAAAAAAATCTGCTTTGGATCCTTGAATATTCTTGATCACTATAGACTTGTTATATACTGATCATTAGAGAAACATGAGAGAGAGTCTCTTGTTCTGGAGCCTGATGCCAACACAAAAGTGTGAAGTCTATATTTTCTTCTTTTTGTACCACTCCAGTCAGTAGGTTTCCTAACAAGATTGGTCTTTGTTTATAAGTAGCTGGGACAAAAGTTCTGGCATTTTTGAGTATTAAAGGCACTAATCTCTTACTTTTGTCGCCTAACCTTGAACATCTTTCAGTATTGAAATACTGCTTTTTCTACACCAAATTTGTCTCCCCAGAGTATGGCAGATGAAGACAGAATTCTGGACCCGAGACACAAAATTTCATAACTATATTTCATCACCATAATATGAATATTTGAGTAACAGTTTATCAAATCAAATGTTTTTACTAAACCTTTAAAGAGATTTATTACTACACCTTTAAAATATACCACATTTAAATTTTTGAATCTATTATGTATAGAATTGGGACCACAAGCTACATTTACACACACACACACACACACACACACACAAAAATCAATGAGGAATATTCTCATCTATGTAAAATCAATCAAAAATGCCCACCTTTTCAATGTTGTAAGGGGTGGGGGGAAAGGAGTATTGATTTATCACTACAACTTTCTTAACCATAAATCAGCATCAAAGAATGGCTGGTATTGGATGGGACCTCTGGAGATCATCTCATCCAATTCCCTCCCTGCCCTGCTCAAGGAGGGCCACCTACAGGCCAGGACCTTGTCCAGGTGGGTTTTCCATATCTTCAGGGATGGAGACACCACAACCTGTCTAGGCAACTTGTGATAGTTCTTGGACATTCTCCCAGTGAAGAAGTGTTTCCTCATTCTCAGAGGCAATCTCCTGTGCTTCAGTTTGTGCCCTTGGCTCTGTCACTGAAAAAAGCCTGGCTCTGTCCCCTTTACACACTCCCTCCAGGTATTTATACACATCAGTCGTCTCTGTCCCAGGCTGAACAGTCCCAACTCTCTCAGCCTTTCCTCAGAGGATACTCCCGCCCCTAAATCTTCCTATCTACCTTTCACTGGGCTTTCACCAGCATGTCCATGTCTCCCTCACACAGGGGAGCCCAGGACTGGACACAGCACTCCAGGTGTGGCCTTGGCAGTGATGGAGAGAGGGGAAGGGTCACATCCTTTGATAAAAACAAAGTAATTCTTTGCAAACTAGTTGGACCTGCTCCTTCTCACTCAAAAAGACAATTTCAAGGCCTGATAATTAATTGTTATTTCCATTCACACAAATGGAAACTGCTAGGGTGGGGTTTTTTTTCTCCTTTTATAGTTTTACAAGGGGAATGTAGACAACTTTGTGTCTGAGAGACATCAGAAGCATATATTTGCCAAAGTTCTCACCCTGTATAATGTATTTATCTGTGTTCCAGCTAAGCTGATTGAAATTTTCTCTGTTGGCTTTAGTTTCCATCTCATTTTCCCCATCACACACCACTGTGTCCAAAGAGCAACAGCAAAAGATTTGTTCAATTACTCTTCCAGCACTCTTAAATATCTGATATCTGCATCTAATAACAAAGATCTTAGATTATAAGCTTGTCCTGTTATCTTGTTTATTCATTCATAGCTATATAGCTAATGAATTTTCTTCTTTGTCTGGTCCCATCATGTGTCCCTCAAGGGAACTGATTGTTTTTTCCACAGTAGGTAGTTATTTACTGCTTGCTATGTTTGTTGTGTTTTTCATTTTTTTCTCATTCTTTTTCCTGTTTCATTACATTCTATGATGTTGTGCCTCACTGGAAATCCTGAAAATACTCAGTGCTGAAAGTGATGGAGCCATCGAGAGCCCCAAGGCTAAAGTTTGTAAATTAATATACCACAAGAACAAGCTGCTCTGAATATCGGTTATGGGGAGCACTTGAAAGAGAAGATATTGGTCCTAATTAAATGTTCATAAATATCATTAAATGCCAACAGCCTTTTCAGGAAAGTGAAAACAAGTATTTTTTTAATGTCTATTTCCTTATTGAAATATATCTCTATATTTTCTTTTTTATATTTAAACATCCTTTCCCCTCCTTTTTTTCTGTTTTAATATGTTTGAATACATATTGCCATGAAATACATTGCTTTAAGGTATTTTTTTCCTAAGGCTATGTTGCAATAGCCACACTGGTAAATTAAACAGATTCAAGGCATTTCTGTGATAGGAAGGATATTTAACATGGCAAGGTTTTTCCTTGTTATATAGTTTTAACAGGTTCCTGCTCACCAAAGCAGAGAAAGTTAAATGAGGAGGCTGTTTAGTGTGGGGGAGCTCTGAAGGCTTTAGGAGGATACAGCTGCCCCAGAAGTCTGTGTTTTGGGATATCCCTTCCAAATATCCAGAGGTAGATATCACCCACACATCATTCAAAGCATTGCTGATGTGCCTAAGGTCCTGAGTGCTCTCTCACATTAAAAATTTAATGGGATTTTTGCTCCTAACTGATTAGGAAACATTTGAAAAGGGAATGGAAATCCTGCAGCTTTTTATATATATAGTTTATCCACTGGTACCTTGAATTTCATACAGTAGATGAATTCTTCCCTTTATTGTTAATTGCATGCATGGGCTGGAGGAAAACCAGGTTGTTTGCTTCCTATTCCATGTAACCTCTGGGCAGTTTGGCTATTGGACAGTTCAGCCAACTATTTAATTAAGTTAGATTTCTAGATATAAACATTATTTATATGTATCAGACACAACTACAAAAGTAAATGCATGCTACAGGCTCCCTAGGGAAGTGCAGGTTCCCCAGGGAAGTGATCACGGCCCCAAGCCTGTCCGAGTTCAAGGAGCATTTGGACAATGCTCCCAGGCACATGGTGGGATTCTTGGGTCTGTCCTGTGCAGGGACAGGAGCTGGACTTGGATGATCCGAGTGGATCCATTCCAACTCAGGATATTGAATATTCCCATAGTAAAACTCCCTTTAATCTATGCAGGGAAAGATTTTTACCGAAGACATTTGTTTTCAAAATAATCGTTGTAAAACTTATCTATATGGGCACAGAACCAAGACAGAAACACACACCCTAACAGCCAGACCATGCAAAACCCACCACCATCACTGCAGACCAACATTACCATTGCATTCCAGCAGTTCTGTTTGCTCTATGAACTCTGATAAAAAAAAAAAATGCAACAGTTAGGGTAGAAAAGAGATGGGTAGATGATGAAGCCATAGTGGATAATAGATAGTGCTGATCCGTAATGGAGCTTGGACAGCATTTTAATAATTCTGCAGTGTGCAGAACCTGGCCATGTTTGAGGAAAGAGAAGAAAACAGTCAGCTGGCACATTGTCATAAGTCTGTTGAGGTGGAACTGAATGGAATGGTACAACCGTCATGCGCTGTGACAGGTTACAGACAGTTGATAAAATGAAATTTTAAATAAAGGAGAAACCTTGTTCCATTGTATCCCTGCAATTAAAGCCATTAGGCAAAGGAAAAGACCATTTTGATTGCCACCTTTATGGTTCTGGAATGTATCTCTTCATTGTGCTGATAAAATGTAATGTGTTATATATTTCACCATGACAAAATATAATTGATGTCATGAACAGTTTTAAATTATTGCTTGTAAAATGTGTGCTTTTAGCAGAAGTGTATTTATTATTGTAAAATTTCTGAAACTTGTTCTAAATTACCACGAAATGCACCGGAGTGGAAGGAAAAGATTTGTCAATGACAGGACCAGTTATCTGAAAGATTTTAACTTTTGAGTCAATCCAATTTCACAATACTTTCAGCTGCCATCTTCTTCTTTTTTTTTTTTTTTTTTTTAAGGGAAGAGGGAATAAAAGGAATAAGGGAAGAGAAATGCCCACCATACATCTCTGAAACTAGATACAAGGAACAAAAAGCAGAATGTTCTATGTAATAGCAGTAAAAATTTAGAGGCACGCAATTTTATGAAAACAACATAAGCAAAAAAGAGTAAGAAGTAGAAAAGATTTTCATCACCTATATCAACTTAAAACAAAAAAATCAAGCCACTACAAAGCTCATTAGACAATGCTGTCTTCTGCATTCATGATGTGCCTAGCAATGATGTATTATCACTCAAGCTTAAGCACTGGATCATTAACTGTGCAGAAATGTTACATGCATTTGAGTATACAAGATTAAATGCTATACATTCTTGCAACATTCCATATTCTATCATATCATTTTAGCCACTCTTTTATATCTCTGTCACTTTCAATGAACTGTAAATTTGATAGCATGTTTACAGATATTTTTCTTCCCCTGACTAAACTATTGAAAGCCTGTATGATGATTATATCATTTCCTTGGCCCCTTAGGATTAAAATGTACAATGTGCAATGCTCTAAAATGCTTTTGTATGGAATGCCTACTCAACATTCTGCACAATTCTTTGGTCTCCCTTAGAAAGGCATCCCCAAACCCCTCAGACTGGTTACTCCTGACTACAACATACAATATAACACAGAAATTCATCAAAGATTATTTCCACATGGAACTGCATTTCAGAGCAGGCTGGACTGCAAAAGTACATGAAGGGAAAGAGATAACAACAAAATTCTTCCCAAAAGCTCCTAAATGCTCTAAGAAGTGAAGTGGGCATTTAGAGATGAATACCTGGATATTACATCCAGAGCAATCATCAGAGTAGATCCTATGACCTAATGACCTAATAGCTATAATAATATATAGGAGTACTACAGAATATTGTTTTCCAACTTAAGAGAAGAACAGAATCACAGACTATGCCATGATCTACACAATCAAACGAAAAATAGCTACAAAAAGTGAAGGATGCTTTGCCACCAGTTCTAATGTTTTGCTGTTTCATGAGCAACTGAGAAATGCAAAATAGCACTGGACAGCTACACACAGAGCAACTTGCCCACTGGATATTGCCCAGGAGAGCAAACTGGTCTAGTGGGAGGTGTCCTTACCGATGGCACAGGGTATTGGAAAAGAGGATCTTTGAGATCCCTTCCAACCCAAACCATTCTATGATTCCATGATTATTCTATTACCAACACACATTCCCTGGGCTTTTTCACTTTGTCCCAGGATATCCTGTGGGGGATGATACCAAGCAGATCTAGGCTCACACTTCAGTGCCTCTACAACAAGGGACAGTAATGACAAATAAAGAGTAAGATTACTATCCCATGTCTCAGGAAAGCAACTGCCTAGCACAGCCAAAACAATTATTCTCTTGAGAGTGTGAATCACCAATTTCAGACACTATTATGTGAAACGAAGTACTGCACAGATCACCTCTCCTCCCACTAGTGACTGATTACAGGACCAACAACTGCAATTCATTATCCAGAAAACAGATAAGGGAAGGGTATTTAAAGTACCTTAAGCTTTCTTTTTAATCAGATTTAAAGCTGAGAATTAAAGAATCAGAATTATACTACTAGGCAGATTCACAGACCACCAGAGAAGTCTCCAGAGAACACATAGTTTGCCCTTGTTCTGGCAAAAAGCAAGACAGAAGAGTAACCACTAGAAAGATTTAAAGGCTGAATTTATCCTACCATGTGCACTGCAGAACAATTATAACTCTGTGAAACACTAGGGAGAACAGAGGGAAATCATATCTGTCCAGTAAAGCTTCAGCAAGTTAAAAATAGCACAGGTAATATTTACAAGGAAAACGTTCACATTTTAATATTTTCATATATAACAAAATTTAAAGTTGTTTAATCACATCTAGATTGGCTACAGAAAAGTTCATTGCTACCTGCATATAAAATTTACTTACATCCTAGCTTCAGCATCCCCTTCAGTGAATAAAATGCAATATAATTGTATGTCTGTACACATTTAAGATGTTTTCTTAAGCTACTCCTTCTGCTTAAAAAATACCTTATACTCCTTTTGAAAGATTTTGAAAGAAATTTCTAATTTTGAAAGAGACCTGTTAGCACTATTGAATCAGTGACTATTTATTATAATCTGTAAACTTCATGGTTTAACACAAGACAAGCTCCATGCCCCGAGGGGCTACAGTTAAGGTTACACATCTTCACTGACTGTAAGAGAGCCTTCTGTTCCATCAAGGACTGCTAGAGAAATGCTGAGGAAAAAAATATTTCTCTGATCACTCTAAAACATGCTAAGCTGAATGTTTTGCCTTGTAACTTACTGTAAATTCCAGAAGGTAGCAGAATAGAAGTTAACCAAGTTTAACTCACTCAGTAGTGGTTTCCCACATTGTTGCGACCCATCCCAGAAAGGTGAGGGTAACCCAGGTTCTTATTAATAAATCCCTTGGGGTGGATTGGAGTGAAACGACACTGAATAATTGGTGTTTGTAAACACAGATATGTAGGGTTTGTTTTAGAACGAACTTTAGAAATAAACCTTTTGTTTCAAAAGGTGAACGGGTATGTTGCCATTTTGGGTGTTATCATTCTATAGCAATACAGCAATATTAAAGCACCTACAGCAATAAAGCAACATTAGAGCACAGCAATATGACATGGTCTATCATGGTCCAAAGCTTGAGATTATAGCCCAGGCTAAATGAGCACAAGGCAGGCATCTGCACCCAGGATAGCTTGGAAACGACACCTACTTATCTGATCCTTTAGCAGTACCCGGGGAAGGGGGGGGGCCAGCTTTGTTGGGTGAGCAGCTGCTTCTCTTCAGTTTGAAAAAGTATTTTGGTGATCTTAGAATGTGTGAATCATTAACTGGTTCAATCTCATACAGCATATAGCCAGACCTTACTGTCACTGAATGACTCGAATGACCACCCCAAAGTGGAAGTGCAGACACCCTTAGGAGAAGCACAGAGCTTCTGCTCGTTTAATTCTTTTAAAGGTCGATGAATAAAAGTAGAAGCCTTTCACTGATTCCACAGACAATACTGTTTAGAAATAAAAAGTCTGGTCTTGCCTTCTGTGATGTAATTACATTAATAGATAACCTCAAACTTTCAGACCCCTTATAAAGGCCTGGTGTCCCAAAGACCAGGCTTCAGGCATCAGGCCAGCTGATGGAAGCAGGTCTCTACCACAGTTGGTCACAGCACCCATATCCTTCATGTCCAAAGCATGGCTGTGCTTCTGCACCTGGAACAGCTTTTTCCAGCAGCATTCCCCTGCATGAGAAGCCCTGGAAGAAGCACGTCCTGGCTGCAGCACTGCACAGCCTGAGGGTCCCTCAGCCCACTGGCCTTCGTGCCAGACACTGATTGATGGTGGTTCCATGCGAGGCAAGGCTGGCATCTGCCACTGGGGACTCCATCTCACAAGGGGAGACAGACCTGGCACTGAGACCATGGCAGGTGCCAGAGACAGGCAGACACAGGGCAGTGAGAAGTGGAGTCAGGACAGTGAGTCTTATACAGGCACCACTTTGAGCAAAAACTGTTCCAATCCCTAACAAGTTCTGAGTTGCATTCTTCAAAGATAGACAAGTCCCTGCTGCCGAAGTTTTGCTGTGCTGGATCTGAGCAGGTAACATACACGAATGGAATACATCCTACATGCTCATTCTGTGTATTGATCCATTTTTTTCACCCTGCCACATGGAAAATCTTCGAAATATTTCTCAGAATGTAATACATTATCTTTTGAAGAGCATAGCTGATTTTCCATTGCCTTGTATTCCCTATGATTAAGTACGTTCAAAACTCTCCTGAATCAAGAGTTTTACAGATATAAGTCTTAAGAGCTTAAGTGACTATAAAGACTGGGAAATGATAGAAAAATCAATCCAAGTGATGGAGAATTCACAGCTTAGAGAATGTAAACTTTAAAGGAATCAGCTGTAAGGAGATCTGTGCTTATGTGTCCAAAGCAGGTCAGGCGGTTGTGTGAACTGCAAGCCCCTTTCTGTATGCCACAGGGAACTTAGATCAAAGTAAAGTTTGGAGGGCCTCAGTTCTCAGTACAGATGCTAAAGAAGTGAGGACTCAAAAGTAAATGCTCTGTCTAGATTTATCCAAGTAAATAGGTTCATGGATTTGGCGCTACATTCATAATTCATCGGGATTTCAACGTTGTCAGCAGTTCATTTTAAATGCTCTTCCCATCTTTGAAGGACCAGCCAAACAAAATCCTCTTAGCTAAGAAGACAGCTGCTGTTTAATATAGTTTCTAAACTGGCTAAGCGAAACTATCTTTTTCTTTTTTCCTGTATAAGCTATAACATAACTTTCCTCAATTTACTCCTAGGGCTTTGGGGTTGGGAAGTTTGTTAATTTTTAAAGCAGATCTTAAGTATAGGACAGATTTTCACAGATTTGACATACTGCTGTTCTTTGCAAAAATAATAAAAGAAAAAAAGATATTTCTGACATATAAGAAGACTGAATCTTTCACAAACTTCGTAGAGTCAACATTTAGCCCTAAATATTTCTAGAGGTCACATTAGCCTTAGACCTAGATGGGAACACATCACCTTCAGTTTCTGCTGTCATAAAGTGCTGATTAATCTTTATCTCTCTGTATGTTTACTGATTTACATATTCCCAACAAGGCATGTAAATGCCTTTTGATTAAAACCATGAGTGTTGCAGAAGCCAGGCTGTTCTGATTTCTACCAGACACAAATCTCTTTATAATACATAGCAGTAATACGAATATAATCCTGAATAGCAATGAACTGGTAAAAAGCAAGAAGAGAAGTTTGAAAACACTGGGGATTTGTGACTTTCTTTCTATGTAGCAATCAAATTATTTGTTTCCCAAACAGGCAGAAAAGCATAAAATGATAAGAACTGATATTCCATACAGTGCATGCAACTTCTTTACCAAGGCAGTAGTCACTCTAAGCTGGTATCTTCCCATATCAAAGCAGTTAGTGTTTAAATGACATGCTCACTAGAAATTTCATCTACCTACTGCCTTTAACAGCCATTCCAAAGCCTAGGCAAGTTTTGGGTGCACTGACCTGTAAAAAAAACCACATAACTTCTCTACTGTGAGGAGATGAAATAAGAAATAAGGTTAAATTCCTTCCGGCTGGCAAATATTTAAAATATTTAAAAAAGAAGGTGTTTCAGCCTTTTTTCAACTGGAATGCAGTGATTCTTTGTGTGTGGAGCCAATAAGGAGGAATTTGAGCCTTTCATCTTTTATCCAATATATTTATTTCTACTGTTACCACCACTGTGGTATTAGTGCAGATTTTAAAAGACATTTCATCATGCACGTTCCCCACTGAAAATATTAGCATTCAAGGACATTGCAGGGCTTTGAAACAATGCCTGAATGATTTGCTTCTAGATATAACCTTATTCTCAATACCTCCTTCTCCTTAGAAACAACTGTAACTGCTTATTTCAGATTTACACTTAGGATTTTCAAAAGAAGACTCCTAATTAGATTCAAGCTGAAGTATTTGGGCCTGATTCCTGATTACAAGTGGATTGTTTAAACTAACATTGCTGTGCACTGCTGAAGCTGTGTATGTGGGCCTTTGTGTAAATGACAATCAGCCTCATATTTTGTCTAATTATGTATTTATTACACATTATGTACTGGCACTGTACATTTCTATACTGAACAAAGAGGCTCCCTGCTTTTGACTTTCAATCCAGCACGTGAAGCAATATGTGAAAACATGGAAAATGCTTATGAAAAATTAAACAACTGCAGCTTTTTATGACAAATAACATGCTACAGTTGAAAAGCAGGTACGTGGCATGACTTTTACTTTACTGACATGCATTTCCAGTGCCATATGCTACAGACTGTTGCAAAACATACTGCTTTCTTTCAGGACATTACCTTGTTTTGACAGGAAACATGACTTGACAGATGCCTCAGCAGAGGAATTGCATGATATCTGACCTTTTTGTGATATGTCATTTCTAGAAAGCCTCAATGCAGGTCCTCCATCATGGGACACAGAACAGAGATACACACCAGAGAATGACATGATTCAAACCCTTTTATCTGGTTTGTGACTTTCCTGCATTATATTTGTTTCAGAGCATGTCATCTATTGGCCTTTGTAAAATGAGATGCCAAATCTCAGGATATAAAGTTTAGAACTGCATTATCCTAAAGATCTTTATCTATTATACTCCAGGGAATATTCTCTTAGGTTTGTTTTTGGTTGCCTAATGATTTAATTCAGGTAAAGCTTGGGTTGAATCTCGATTACTACGCTTCAGACAGAGATGGATAACTTTAAGCATCTTCAAAGGTCATTTCATCCTGGAGCTGTTCAAGGCCCTGTCTGCCTGCTGTAAAAAAATGCAGTGCAAAAGCATTTCACATCTCCAAAAGTCACAGTACAAGGGGAATAGCAGTATTACAGTGCACTATGACCACGTATCTCCACACACCTTAACCCTAGTTTAAGTGGCAGAGGATCAGGATGATTAAAGACAGGCTTTAGACTGCATCTTCATTATTTACATCCCCAAGGAGATTGTCTCTTCCCTGGGGGACATCTCTGGCTCTCTTAAAATCAAATTACACTGCTATGAAGAAGATCAGGGCTAAAAGAATAAACCCACTCTTGTTGCTAGCCCAGTACACACTGGCCTGATTTCTATCATGTATAAATTCAGGGCATTGAAAAAAGAATAATTACATGGTTTTGTTTTACCATGGAAAATAGATAATTATGGGTAATTCATGGCTCAGTTAAGATGCAGGATAATTAGTACTCAAAGTAAGAAACACTGCCTGGAGATTATGGGATAATCTGAAAGGAAGTCACACAATTTATTCTAGTGCACTCACCTTACTGGCTATTCGCTACACAGATACCTCGATCAAAGTTTAAGATATTCACAAGAGCCTGGCACACCTTTATTACTATTTTGAAACACTGACAGAGAAAAACAGCCAAGGAGTTCACAGTTCAGATCCAAAGCTATTTCTCTCATCTATAATAGATCAAGTAAACCACCCCAACTGTAGAAGTGCTCCTACCAACAGTATAAAAAAAAAATTGCTGACTCAAAGCAGGCCTTCCAAACTTTCAAGTTCAGGAAGCATGCTCTACCCCTGTCTCTGGAACATGGATGCATGTGCTTTGTAACATGGTCCATCATCTCGACTCGCACCAGCAAACAAGGCAGAACGTGCTGCAGGAACAGAGCCCTGGGCTGGTAGTCGGCACACACACCTGCAGCATCCACCAGGGCTTCCAGAACTGGCATTACAGAGAGACAGACATTTCAAGTCTGGAGCGGGAAGATCACAGGAGAAGGCACACACAGATTTATCCCACAGAAAAATAATTCCATGAATGCTTGAATGAGCCATAAAAAAGGAGCATTAGTCAAGCCTGTCTTGGGGGTTTAGGCCATATTATTTAGAAATGTCTCTTACGTTAACAAAACAGATTGTAGGAAAAGTGATTACTTCCAGCCTTTGAAAATATAAGATAAGGAGCTAAAAAAGAAAAAAAAAAAAACAAACAAAAGGTGAAAACTCAAATGGCTTTGCTGAAAACAGTCTGCAGAAAATATATATGCAAATAAGAACAATATGCTCTTATCTGACCACATTCTCATTTCTGCAAATCAAATCCTGTGAGTATGGGCTGTATTCACTCCTTTTGATGATGCATTTCAAGTCTTATACAACAAAGTTGAAGAAAAGGCTATCAAGCTTTCTGCTAAACAGGTGTTTATTATAGAGCCTTTTAGAGTGAGGGTTTCACTGTTATTTAGCAATAAAAACATTTAAAATGCAAGCCCATCATATAGGTGTTATTACTACTACAGTTTTGGGTTTTTTAAAAGAAAGGCTAGACCTGTGTACATATCATACTGTGTGGTACAGTTGAACACACATTCATCTGTCTACAAAGGATGGAAGTTACTCTGTGGGGCTGGGTCCCACTGCTCCCTCTCAGCAAAATAGATTAGAGAATACAGAGTAAGAAAGGCATGACAGTGTGAGCAGGGTGAGTGACCTCAACACCCAGAACCTACAAGCATCTCCAGGGAGGGGAGCCTTTAACTTAGTGTGGGATGGATGAGAGTTCAAGGGGTTAACTATAGAAGGGATGCTTAGAAATTTCTAGGTGGTACTTAACATTTTGTGAATGTTTAATACTGTGGTTCATTGGTTGCATTGTGATATTGATAATTATAGTTTCCTGACTGCTCGTTAAGTGTACATCATTAATAAGTCAATAAACTGCTTCGGTTCTGATCTGATTAAAAGTATGTTAACTGAGCATTTTTATCCTGTGATTGCACCCACAGGTTACCAGGAAATCAAACAGTACCTTGGGAAACACTTAGGATCTGGGACAAGACTGTTTTTACCCCTTCACTGTTAGAATATCCCTGGTGTGATTTTGGTCCAGGTCAGCTAATAATATAAGTGCTCATTTTGGCTGGGTGTGGTTAATTTTCTTCATAATAGATGGCATGGGGATCTGTTTTGGATTTGTGTTTAAAACACTATTAATAACACAAGCATGTTTTCATTATCAACAAGCAAGGCTCGCACTGAGCCATGCCCTTTCCTGCATCTCACACCATTCCACAAGCAAGTAGACGGGGGGTGCACAGATCTATGGGCTGTTTCTTATCATTTGGCCTGAGAAACTGGGCCATCATGTTTGCAGCCATGTTTGACGTACCAGTATAAACAGGGTCTCACTGTTATTGGAGAAGAAGGTTCACAACATTAGGACAGACATTTTTCTAAAAAATTTTTGCCCCTCAATCTTGGAGGCAATCAAGAGCTAACTGTAATTTTCACCTCTCTGACAGGGAATTGCAAACCCTTCCAAGTGCAGAAAACTGTATGGCATGGGGCTGCTCTTGGTCTCCCACGCAGATGGAAAACCCCAAAGGATCTGGTGAAAGAACAGCCTGCAGACTGTGGAGCCAATCCCAGAAGCAAACTTGTTATATTTAATTAGCCTCATGAGAGAGTTAACAGTATTTTAATAAATTGCCATTGTACTCATGCTGTTTTAAAATGATAGTGTGCAGCACCCTAAGTTATATCTGAGAAGAGACCCTCGATAGAGTCCGCTCGTTAACAACACTGCTGCAGAGTGAGGAACAGCGGCCTTTAATTATATAACCACATGCAGTCTTCTGACAGTTTGTTACACACGTGATAAACCAAGGACTTACATTTTTCTAACCCAAATTTCAAGGCGTTTTTTACCAGCACACTGCAAGTGCACTGCGTACTCAGAAAACTGTTAATGTGTCTCCATTAAAATGACAGTGTACAACTCCTGTGGTGTCTTGGTCCCCAGGGTACCCACTTGGCTCATTTCAGTTCTCCCAGTGTATGAAAATTAAAAGTTGATAAGAGAAGGTTTTTGGGTTTCCACAACAGTGAAAGTAACCTATGCAGAGAACACTGGGGTTATTAATAAAGAACCTTCTGGAACTCACAAAAATAAATGGTTATTGCTTCATGTAGCAAATAGCACCATGATGGAGTATTTATGCAGTTTCCTGCAACACACAAAATTTCTTGAAAGAAATTAACTTCACAAACTGATCTATGTTGCTCATACATTATTGCAGGACCTCAAAAGGAGCGATATTTCACAAGCCTGTATGATATTAATAAATTGTTGCTTTCTATCTCTTCTTATTGCCTTTTTTTTTTTTTTTAATACAAAGCAAGAAGAAATAGAACTGCCTGAAAGAGCCTAAAAGCATCATCCAGGAGATACAAGAGACAGTTGTGTGACAGCTGTGTGATGGAGCAGCTTGTACGTCATGGGGCCAGAAGTGTGCTGTTGACAGTGCCAGCACCTCCACATCAGTACTTGTGTGAGTAGCACTGCTCAGCTCCCATTTTGTGGCTCAGGTAAGGAATGAAAGGCTGGTGTTGGAGGCAGCACATTTGTAACCAGCTGCAGCAAACGCTGCCCCCCAATCCAGCTGTACCATCCAGACACTCACGTATGGCAGTGCTATTTCAGTGACAGCAAAGCGTTGTGCGTGATCGTGCTGGTGGGTGACGAGCAGAGGCATTTGTGTTTCTGTTCGTCAATAGTCTCTCTTTTCTCACCCATGACACCACTCAGCAAGGTGTGCACTGACAATACAAGTTCAGCTGTGACTGCTTAGACTCAAGGAGCGTGGCTGGTTTGGCGTGTGCTAAACACAGAAGAGAAAAAAAGCACCCCACCCTTGAGTAAGGTTCAGCGGTGTCATGTCATATTTAACACAGTTGCACTGCATTTTCCTTTCTTGATCTAAGCACAACTGAACATGATGAAATCTTCCCACGAGCCTCAAAAAACAGAGGTGGTGACCCTTCACAGCAGCCGGATGCCAATTTGCATTGTTTCCTTCTAACTCAGGTCAGTTAAAATTTCTGAATACAAATATTTGGGTTTTCTCTGAATAAACTGGATTAAAGAGGCAGCACCTAAATCCCTGTCCCAGAAGAGCAGGGTGTTTTTGGTAGCAGGGATCATCTCAGCACCTCCCACAGGTACCATTCAGGACAAAACACACCCACAGCCTACTCTCAATGAGCACAGGCTCCCTGCAGGTCACACCAGCTCAGGGACTTTGTTTTCCAGGTTGGTTTCACTTCCCAAAGCAGCTCCTGAATCTGAGTGTCTGCACCATTCAGACCTGATATTGAAAACCAGCATCAGCCTTGCAAAATTATAGATTCAACAGCATTTCCTTCAAATCGGCAGAATCAAACAAATTTAGCAAACCCCATCAAATAATTTTACTTTGGCTGTTTATTTTTCCTTTTAAAAAATCTGAGTTGAACTCCGAGTTTTCTACTCATTCACTTCCTTCAAATCATTATCAATTCTCGTTTACCATGACTTTGCCACTGTGAATGGAACCAAAGACCTGAGGGAGAATTAATGAAAAAAATATCTTTTGGCATATATATTTTCCATCCAACAACTTCATTTCACTTTGAGAAAGACAGCTGTCTCCAGGCTTCTACAGAGAGACTCCAGCTGCCATCTGAGTGTGCTGAGGCCAGGCCATAAGACAGACCATTAAAGAAAAAAACACCAGAGACAGATAAACAAACAGGGAATTGGTGTCATTCAAAGAACAATTTCTTTTTCTCTGGATGAGCCTTTCGGCAAAAAACTTACATGCACAGCACTTTCCTGTCCATCTCTAAGACAGGTAACAGCAGTAATCTGATATCTCTGACAGAGTAACTATTGAAAACATCTTAAATGCCCTGATGACAGTTCATGCTGGCTTTCAGGTGTCTCCCTCCTAAGGTAGGCATGAATGCTCTTTGTTGTCTTCCCAGCTAACTTTTCCCATGAAGTCATCGCTCTTGCAGCCTTAGGAAATTTAAATGCTTGCAAATTAGCTTAATGCTTGAAAAATTTTGTATCATGTGGCACATGAGCTTTTCCAGCACTTTTTTTAAAGGCAATGGCCCCTCTCCCACCACATCAGGGGGCTGGTGAGCCCAGAGCACTGCCTCCCAACAGTGAGCTTCCCAGGAAAATCCTATCGGGATTCTTCTGGACCCTAGTTTTCAATTTTCCAAAAAGCATATATTATTAAACATCTGTATCTTTAAAACCAAAACAAAACAAAGACAGCCCCCCCCACACACACATAAAAGTGGCACTTTGGTGTCCCATATTTGCAGATATATTGACTGGAAAGACATCTTTTATAATAGAGACCACTCTTCTTTTAGCCATCTTTAAGTGTCTTCATACTGAGGAAACAGGAAGGCTCAAGCCTTCAACAGCAATTAATGGATGACTCTGATGATGCCATTCAAAAAAAAAAAAAAAAAAAAAGAAGAAGGTCAGATTCTTTTCCTACATGTTTTGTAATGTGCAAACATCAGAAGTTCCTAAAAGTAAATACAGGATAGTGCTTCTTGCCAGGAAAAGGTATTTAGTATTAAGATAATTTCCATCATAATGAGTTTTGACGGGTTATTTTTTGTTTTCATCATGCCATTAGTAAAAAGTGATAACTCTTTAGCTCTAATTAGACCACTATCATAGAGCCCATTAATAATTCAATAGCCCCTTTATCTATTCTCTTCCCCTTCAGAGCTCTTCAATCAGGGCTTATGCAGCAGGTTGCATTTGCTCTGAAAATCCATTAGCCTTCTACCTCACTTGTGGGCTTTCCAAGGGACACAGATGGATAGACACATAATTTTATTTATTTATTTGTTGTGCCTCTGCTTTTAGGCTCGATGTAAAACAATGGTGGCAGCGGTGGGGATGGGGGGAAGGGTCACATAATAATCTCTGGTGTCACAGCCCTACAGCTTAATTTGTCATCTGATTTTTCACATGCAAGATTCTGACAGCATTGATCACCTGAATCAGTTAAACAATTTTTTCATGAGGCTGACACACTGCCCCAGTGCTTGCATCTATCAACATCTGCCTGATTTATTGGCTTAATAACTGAAAATCATTTGGTAGCCCAGCTCTATTTTGCTTGAACACTGACCTGTGACCTTAATTTGCTGCCTTTTGAGTTCCTTTGTTCTCTCATAACAGGTAGCTCACTAATCAGCAGAAGCAGCTTTATAAACTTAGATAAATATTTAGCTGAGATCTAGGAATATGAATGTTTAAATTAGTTCTTGTTGGAAAAGTATAAATAACCCAGACTAAACAGAACTACAGAAATCAAAGGCATGCTTGCAGAAAGGATGGGATTTGGCACGCTTTTAATATTTCATGACTTTCCCTGTTCCTATTTCAAAATATTGACAAACAGCTGTTATGAATTTCTGAAATAAAAGAAATGCTTCCCTCGCTGCTACGTCTTTTATAACAAAATCCAGAAAGAAAACCCAGCAATCTTTTCTATGAGGTACCAAAAATAAGGCTAATTGCAATAGGGTGCTGCCATTAGCTCAGGGGTCGTGATCTCAAGTTATGGTAAAAGTTTGTTACTTTAGCACAACAGAAGCCTAATTTAGACCATATCCTTACTTTATTTATCTGCTTAAATAATGGAAATCATTAAAACTGCTCTGCTGTAAGAACATTTTCGGCTTTCCTAGTCCTCCTCCCACTGACCAGCAGTGCACACAAAACCACAAACATTTCAAAAGAAACTCAATAGTTTAACACTTGCTGTGAAACTTTATATGAGCACAAAACACATACACCTCTTTCTGTTGCTTTTTCAGGATCTCTTAGACACGCCTAGGAAACTGCTCTGTCTAATGTGAGATGTGACTTTCCGGTTAGAAATTGTACCCACTTAGTGAAAAGAAATCCAGCAGTTTTCTTCAGCCACTGGGAAGAAGAATACCCGTGTTTTGGAGTCCTTGAGAAAGCAGTGTTGAGAATGGCCCGAGAAGGTGATTTGTGGGGTGGGGATGTATGGGTAGAATAAACATTCTGGACCTGCTCCTGGCAAGACTGCTTCCTTTCAGGCTTCTTTCTTCCCATCTCACATTTCCCTGCCCCTTAAGCCACACTCAAAGTTGGGCACAGCACAAAACAACCTGGGTTATAAAGCAGGGAGTCAGCACTGCTCGGTGGCAACAGGAAAGGGGCAGAAAAAGAAAAATCTTTTTCCCATGCCAATTTGGAGTATTAGAAGAACACCTCCTGTTGTGAAGGCAGGCCTCAGAGCACTTGCAGAACTCCACAGGAGAGGGGTACCTGTAGGAAGGTCATTTTGTTGTGGGGGAAGACAGAAAAGTAGTTTTAAAGAGAAGAACCCGGTTCACAATATTAGCGCAGGAAAATAAGGAATAAGTCTCCTATGGAAGAAGATTGTGTGGCAGATTTGGCCCTCTAATATGTAGGTAACCCGTGAAATAATTGGAAAACTCAGAGGGAAAGTCACCCTTCACTTCAATATTAAATTAAATTAAATTCTTGTAAATCACCCAGGAAGGAAGGTACTGGGTTCCCACACATGTTTTAGTTTCAACAATGCAAAATTTCTCCTCTAACAACTTCAGAGATCTTAAATCATGCAAAATAACATCTGGCTCAATTACTCCTGCAAATTGGGATTTATGTGGCTTCTGTCTTAAGACAAAGAGTACCTACAAAGGTAATCCTACACTTCAAAGGTTTGACGAGCCTGACAACAATAGCTACTATTTTTAAATATATTGAATATCTTCCCAGCACTAAATATGTATTGAATGCTTCTTATTTTTATTTGATTTAGATTATAAAAGTATGACAGGGAAATAACAACCATGTTCCTGGATGTAGATCAGTAGCTCAGCCAGCAGACCTGAACATACTTTTCTTCCCCATGGAAGGCTGGCTGGCATACAGGTCAGTGCTCAAGTCTGGGCAGTCATTTGTTACGGTACTTAAGGGGGAAAAAAACATACTTCTAACAATGACATCTTCAAAATTCTTCCTACAGTTCATTTCTGTAATCAAGTATCATGTTTTGTGGTCTGTTGTCAGTCAAATTAAGAGCATGTTATTTAATGCCTGTCATCTAGACAGCAAAAATAAGTGAAAACATCTTGATTTGCTTCTTTTAGTGTATATCAATTTTGGGCATAATACTTGAAGGTTAATAGTGTGACAATGATGGACCAAACCATGCAAAGAATATCTTTCTAACAATGGACAATTTCCCTGTGAAATGGATTGGAAAGAATGTGATAGTGTACAGAAGACTATATTAAAATTACGGCCCTTCAACCTGATGAACAGTGGAAATGTTACTTGCTCAAAGGCACCATTAAAATTAGAAACATCTATCTATACATTGTCTGGAAAACTGCTATACAACTCTGCTATACACTCACGTGTATATTATTCTGTTTGAAAACCTGACTGTAGCTTAATTCTAGGATCTGCTTAGACAGGAACTCATAACGAGAAAAATCTGAATTCTTGCATTCAGGAATGCTGCAGTGGTTCAAGCATAGCATGTAAACAACAGCCAAAAAAAGCCTACATCAAATAAGTTACCCTGTAAGATTGCCTTTCTTAATAAAAGTTCTATTAGCAAATGAAACTCTAATACTTAAATGACAAAATATTGCTGCAAGATAATCTTAATTGAGATCTCAACCTCTGCACAGCTTTTCTGTACTTAATGGAATCAGAAATATTTTAAGATCAATTAGCAATTACAAGAAGTTATTTGCTCCCCTTAGGCTAACTTTCTCTTCAGAAAAGCCCAGGTATTTTCGAGAAGCTTCAAGCAGCCTTAGTGTGGCAATGTTGTGAGAAAACTTGTGGTTTTATTTATTCCAATCCATCTTCACTTTATCATTAGAGCTCTCTATATAAGTAACTGAGAAACGACAGAACTTACTTTTTCCTCCTCCCAAATATCTAATTGCAACTTCCTAAATGTATCAAAATGAAATTATGCTCTCTAAATGCAGAGACTTTCTCAGGGTAACATTTCATCTAATTTCTCCAATAAAACACTGTTCTACCAGTTGGTGAATAAATTCATATATTGAATCTCTAAAGACTCTGCTCCTCTTATTATGGAAACTGAGGTGAAGGTCCAAACTTGAATGTATAAATCAAACAGTAGTTAAAAATCTTTTACTCAAAAAATCAAGATTTTGACTATCAGCTAAATGCTAAGACAATCTACCATTGCTATTTGGAAGGAAGTGCATTAGCTGTTGATCTTCGGAGTAAAGAAAACCAGGTTACTCCAAGCAGCTCTCTAAAACATTCAGATGCAAAAGTATACACTTTTAAATACAGATATTTGTGGGCAGTTGGAAAGAAAAGTATTGCTGATGCTGGACCAACAGGAGTAAATTCTAAACAGACATGCTGTAATTCTACCTCATCATTGCCTAGGACATTCATGTTATTAACCATCTGAAGTGGCCCAAAGGACAATTCAGTGCTAATGTAGACTCAGAAATCATCTGAGGAAACACTAAGAAGAAGTTTAGATTTTAAAATGAAGCGCAATAAAAAAAAAACACTCCCACCTTCAAAGCTGTAACTCAAACTGAGGAACTTTATTCAGTGTTTCCCAGAAGAAGATATTCCATATGTTGTAAAAGCAGTATTAACAGCTAGGTAGAAGGGGATTTTTATTATTTTTCCTGGGCCATCAGCTGAAATTGAGGCAGACTGTGACATTAAAAGTTCAAAGGAACACAAACACAGTGCTCAGAGCTCACAGTCCCATCAGCTCCATTCCCCTAAAGGCACCTACCATGGAGAGATGACAGAAGTGCTTTTGTCATCAGTTGCTGAAGGGAACCGGAGAAAACCTTCCTGTTACATTGTAAATGGGTTCTTCAAGGGGGGCCTACACTTGCAGGCTCTGCCAAACAGAGAGATTGTTAAAAGTGCTTACAAAGAGGAGGATGGCTGTGCTTAGCAAGGTTAACAGAGACCAATATATTCCAAGTGCTGTGGGAAAAGGAGGCGGGGAGACAAGGGGGGAGTGTGGAGAGGATTAGCCAGAGAGCAGTTTCAAATGAATATGCAGAGTATAGGAAGAAAGCTGAACTGTATTTGAAAGAGGAAATCCTGATCAATAATTTAGGAAGGAGGGAACGAACCGTGATCAGAGCAATGAAGCTGATAATGATGTCAACATTTTGGATGTGTAGGAAGGGAGAACGTTTGAAGTAGTGAAGATTAAATTAAAGTCTACTTTAAAAAATGCTGAGATTTCAGCAGCAAAGATATAAAAGAATAAGAAAGTGGGAAAATGTAAGGAGTTTCTGATAAAGCAAGCAGAACAACCTGATTTAGCTGAAGCTAGGGGTGAACAATAGTCATAAGACTACTTAACTTTATTTCCTTACTGATTTTGCACTCAGAAAGGACTAGTTTTTACTTAAAAAAACAAAACAAAACAAAACCGTGTAGTTTTCAGTATTAAAAGGAGCCATGAAGTACCCATAGGTAATTTTCAGAGAGCAGAAAGAAGAGAGTTCATCTTTTGAGTACTGACATCCGAGGGCTGGATCACTCACAGATTACAGTGATCCTAAGACAATGCATATCATGCTTTTTCCTTTCCTTCTCCCAAGTCAATCCTAACTTTTATCGTGGTTTTGCCCCCATTTGATGACAATAACCTAAAGACTTCCTAAAACACTCCATTAAGCAAGCCCAAAGGCCGATGCATAAAAGAGCTGATGTTTCCAAACTATTTAATATGCTTGTATTGTTCACAAATGACAATATTTTATACTCCAAAACACAATGCAAAACAAGTGATAGAGAATGAGTGCTGTACCCTTGGCTCTGAACCAGTCCAGGTAACCCTTTCCCTTCTTCCTCCCTGACCACCACTGGGAGTAAATTGAGAAGCAATAAAAGCAAAGCCATTTTTATGAGTTTCTGCAGACTGAGGAAGACATTTGTTGTTTTTTGTTTTCTTTAACAATTCCTTTTTAATGTATGAAATATAATAGATTTAATGAATTCTTTCCCCCCTCCAAGTATGAAAGTTTGCATATCGTAACAATTTCTATATCCACATCTTATAGGCAACATCTCTTTTCCTGCTCTAGCATATTGAACCATGTAATTCCCCTTACACGCTGCTGAGGAAGATTCCTCCTTCCTAGGAGTTGCTGACCATATCTATCCAGGGAACAGAAAAGCAGACACAAAGACATGTTGCAGAGACAATGAAAATGAAGGGATTTCTGAGGGATTCAGAAGAGACCACAAAGGCTTTTCCCAACCTGAAAAGCTACTAAAAGTTACAAGACTGAAAGTAAAGCTGAAGGAAAGGATTTTCTCTGAACAGAAACAGCAAGCAGGGAGAGATTTGATTGCTCAAAGCCTGGATTTTAATTTAGCCTGTTTCACCCAGATCGGGATTTCTGTGTTCAAAAAATTCACAGATTTATTTTCTGTTTAGCTAAAATCTTAACATTAGGGTTTAAAAAGCTCTTTGGATTTTTTTACAATGCTTCTGCTCAGAAAAATGTACAGGTGTGTCCACCTGACAGCCCTGCCAGAGCATCACAGCCTTTGCACTCCAGGAGTGCAAAGTTCATTTCCATCCAAAGGGATTGTAGTTTACCTGCCCTAGAAACAACTGCACAATGCAAATTATAAACCAGCAAGTCAGATACTGGGGGGAAAAAACTAACTCAAATGGAAACTCCCGATCCAAATTGAAATGACAATGGAGATGCAGCCATCAGTGCAATCTAGAAGTCTTTTAGCAGGAATTTCTGCAGCAGAAGCTGATGTCTAAAACCCAAAATCACATTAGCTATGCTTCAGTGTAAGGCTGTATGAATCTGTCAATTAAAAAACAAAAAGAAAGCTCAAACTGCACACATACAAATTCCATGGAAGTGCTTTAGATATGTAATTAGTAAGGTAAGAGAGGAAATTCCCACAAACCCCCCAGCAAATAACATGAGGTTTTGAATGCATTTAATCATTGCACATCTGGGAAATAAGATTGTAGCATTTGCCTCACAACTTTTAGTGGAAGAAACTCTTAAAATATATTTTTCTGAAGTGAAAGAACAATGTGAAACCTTATTTAGAAACCTTCACTTGTCCATTATTTTGATTAATGCAGCATTCACATGTGATGGAAAAACAAGGCAAACATCCAGGATGGGCATTGATCAGCACTGCTGCAAAGTCCATACCATCTCATCGCTTAAATAATTCATTTGCAGCTTTCAAAATGAGGTGAAGTGACAAACTAGACCAATTTCTTGCCATGCTCTATTTAGTTATCACAAAGTTTCAACAGTTTCACTAAAACACAGGTCTGTGACGCAAAAAGCACTTTAAAAAATGCTTTCAGTATTCCCACAGAAGTCTCACATTGAATGTAAACGAGTTAGACAAAATCAAAACCTTTGGAGAGTCAAATTTGGGAGTTTTACTATGTAATGCTTGTAAAGATGCAAACTAATTTATGAGATTCAGCTGCTGAGATTACCAATGAGATGCTAAATCAAGTTGGAATGACAAACTTGATAATTTGATGACCTCTGAGTATTCCTTTTCTGGTGCCAATAGACAAACTTTCAAGCCCATCAGCTTTCCTCTGATTACAAAGAAACAGATAAGAGAGGAAAAATAAGATTGCTATGTCTTCCAGCATCTGGCAAACCACACACTTATACACCTCAACTAGCAGCAGTCCTAATATAGATTACATAAAGTCAATTTGTAAGAGAGGATAATATTACAGCAAGTCAAGTCTTAGAGATGTAACACAAGGCAGATATGTTCTTGACTACCTTCTGATTCCTTGTATAGAAATTTGCCATTAAAAGAAAACCCGAGTCATAATGCAGCTTTCTTATTATTGGATTCACAATATCCTTTGTGAATATTGAATTTTCCCTGAGTAATTTAAGTTTATGCCACCGGTGTAGCATAGTTAAACTGGGACCTGGATTTTCCTGCACTGCTTGAAAGGAATCAGCTCTAGGTTTCTCCTCATTCTCTCACGTATTCACACCATTTGACATGCCCTTGTACTAGCTAGAACAATAAATAAAACACTATGTGAGTACTAGCACAACATCACAAGTCCCTCAGTTTTGACTCAGTTTGACTTTTCTGCTCTCTCTTTGATTCAGACAGTACTACTTGAAGACCTTAAAATTGAAATATTTCATTGGAAGGGTAGTTGTTGAGCTGCATCAGTAGAAACAACTGCTTTTGAAACTTGCTTTTATGAATGTGTTTAATACAGTCTGTGCAATAGATTTTATATGGGAGGCAAGTTAACCTATTTTGGCTATACCCATGAAATATTTTGACTTGCCAAAAATCGTCATTTAAGTTCCTTTTGTGCTGCTGAAGTTTAAAAACAACAGACACTGTGTAAACAAACAAGTTTGAACATGAGCAAAATATGTTCTGTATGGACTAAAGACCAATGACAAAAATACTCTCTGCACAGCTATTTACAGAATCACACAGAATCACAGAATATGCTGACTTGGAAGGGACCCACAAGGATCATCGACTCCAACTCCTAGCCCTGCACAGGATCACCTTACTCCTCATTTGCTTGACAGTCACTTTCCTCTTTTATTCTTTAATCTCACGGTTCTTCTACCAAACCTACTTCTACTTAACACCACCCGACATCAATCTCTCTCTCAGCTCTTATGCCATCTACACATCCCCTGAACACCACGTGCTCCACTCACTTGGGCCCTTTAGCAATGAGCAACAGCAAGAGGCCAAGAGCTTGGAGCTGCTGCCTCATGGAGCAGCAGATTGCTGTTTGTCAGCTACATAATGATCACAGAGAAGCTCGGTTTATTTCTGAGCATTGCTGCCTGGAATGCACTCCTACACATCTTCAGCACAGCAGAATGAAAAAAAAAAATAACACAACACTAAGCCAAATCAAACCAAACAAAAAGATTCTGGCAGTCACTGAGGCTACATTTGAACTGACAAGAAGTTGCAGTTGTGGCTCAGTGTGCCTTCTTTAAGCCCACTAGGGAATCTGTAGCTCCCCACTGGTACGATCACGCTCAAGGTCAAGTAAATGATTCAGATCTAATTTTGTTCTTATGTTGACACTGTAGTGGCAGTAATGTTGTACTTGTGTTGAAATTGTACAGGAACCAGATGTCCTGGAGCTCTGAAGCACATACGCTATATCAAATCTTCAGATAATCTAATACTATATACTTCTTCTACCAAAATATTAGACAGGTGTTATTACTCATAGTTTCATGGAAGTTTTCTCTATTGCTTCTTTTTATTTCATTTACTTATCTTTGACGTGATCTTTGTTAGACCAAGAAAATGTGGTTATTTGTCCACTCTCTGCTACAGTTTTGTTTAAGTTTTTTTTTTTTACAATGATTAATTTATTAAAATAAACCATACTTCTGACAAGAAACATTCAGCTTTCCTAATTTGAATTAATGGCTATCTTACACTCAGTTTTTAGAAATGTTTACCTTGGAAAGTTTATGCATCTATTTCCAAGTAATTTGCAATTAGCAAACATACACAGTGAGAGGGATTTTTCTTCTTCAGTACCTGGGCAAAAAACACTGAAGAAAATATTTTTTTTTTTTTTTTCTGGGAAAATCAGTCTGCTCAGTAAAGGTCTGTTTAGGTCTATTTCTAGTCTATCAAAATGCACTTTAAATACACAGGCATTGAAGACCTCTTCGTAGGAAAGATGACTCACAATCCAACCTGCAATTGCAAAATTTGTCCACTGCCTTTAATTTTGAGAGTCAAATAAATTTTTTTTCTCTATAATTACTTTCTCAGCTGAGTCTGACAGGTGTACACTTCACTGCTGATATAAGAGATCAACCCAAAGTCCACAACTGGGCATTGTGAACTGTAGCTGCTGAGGAAAGCAGAAGAGATAATTGAAGCCTTGAATGAAAGAAGAATGCTGTGAGTCCACATGTACCCTAATCCTGACTGCCCATGAATCTCTACCTCCTCTGTGTTTCCTGTTCTGCTGCCTGGGATCTTCCCAGGGAGACCCTGTTGCTCACTCAGAGCTAATCCCTGTTCTGGGTTTGTGCAAGATACTTATGTAAGGGTTGGATTTTATTGAAGTTATTAATAATACACTGTAACACTAAATAGCCAACGAGAGCCTGCTGCAACTCTTCCTCCTGCCAGCCACTTTCATTCAAAAAATCCACTAAATTATGACATCTGTCAATAAATCCCATATATGTTATATGGACAGAGCTGTTCAAGAGACCCAGTGAACCCCACGTTCACCACCAACCTAGAAAAACCTTATACTAGCACTCTGCAACTGTGGAATTGAGTAAGAGAATACTGAATCACACCTTCACAAAAGCCTGTGAAATCTAAAGGGGAAATGTGAGAAAGCAGAAATTTGGTTGGGTTTATTTTTGTAGTTGTAGCTATCGATGGCTACAAGCCTAGTGCCTTGTACCATAAACAGATTTATAAAACTTGTACAGTGATCATTCCGAGAAAAGCTTTGCAAAATTTCTTGTACTAATAAAGTCTGTCTAGCAGCCTTATCCATGATGTGCATAGCAAATAATATCTATGTCAGTCATCCATCAGACCCTTAACCATTGGCACAGCACACAATGTACTTCACATATCCATTAAATGCATACAAATGCAAATCAGTCTCAGTGGATTTACAAACAAAGGCACATGGCTGAACTTTGAAACTGTCTCCCTTTTCCTCCCTCCTCACACACAATACCCCACCCATGACTTCTTAAACATATTTATTTAATAAATTACATAGGCTGAATTTGTTCCTTGTGCATCTTCAACAAATGCCACAGAAGCACAGACTTCCAGTGCTGGAGCTGGAGAGCAAAAAGTGGGTCATCCTGTCCACCTCCCAGCCAGCAAAGGGCTGCCAGCCTCTGGCACCACCTGATTTCAGATTTTAGATGTCAGCCTTGCAGTGGCACCCACACCCCCCTTCAGAGGGAGCTCCACGGAGTTCACTAAATCTAATTATCCAAAGGTACTTATTAAGATTCAGGCAGTACTTATAATTGCTTAATCTCATGTCATTATTACTATTAACTAGTCGCTCTAACAAGAAATTTCCTCTCCTCTCTTGTGTTTGCACTCTTCAGGCAGATATACGCTGTTATCAAGCCTTGTCACATCTTGGCCAAAATGTTTCTAAAGCCTCTTTGAACTTTTGTCTTTAAAAGGGATCCCATTAGCTCTGTCATCAGCCACACTGCTGTGATCTTTCATTTTGTCAATAACTTTTTGGTAACAGGCTCTAGTGCCAAGACATTTGAACTTGGATGCTTCACACAACCTCTCGATACAGAAAAAAGGCTGCAGGATGCAGCAGGAATGCTTCCTACAGCCCAAACAGCCAGCAGTGTTCATTAGAGGGGAAGGCTGCTGTGATATTTATTTAAGCAATGGATTAATGAGTACCAGACACTTCAGGGATTAGTGAGTCTTTGTGTAAGAAAGAGACAATCAGAGCCACTTGGACTTTTTTTTCCAAACTCTTGCATAGACCTGTGAAGTGTTGTACTTTTACCTTTTTTAAAAGCACTGCTAGAATATTCCTCCTTTTTCTTTTTTTTTTTTCTTTTTAATTTTAAAAGGCAAACTTAGCAACCCAGCCATATAATGGAGCAATGCAATATCATCAGAAATCCCTCAAGCTTACTGGTATATACCATCCTCACCATTGTAATAGAAGGGTTAACTTTGTTCATAAAATCTTATGTAGAGAGTCAGAAACTTTTTGTTGTAATAAACAAGAGGAGTTTCCACAGACAGCTTGCTAATCAAGCAAGTGTCAATAAACAACTGATAAGAACTGCACCTTTTCATCTCTGATAAGTAGCAGACGACCACTTACCGAGCCACCACCGAACTCAAGCCACGAGCAAATTTCCATCCGAAAAGCCAGTACCAGACAGCATTTAACATGTACTTAACAGCCTCCCGCATGTATAAAAAGAGACACTGACTTCATTTCACTGTGTACCTTGGCAGGCACCTGCCTCCAGGACACCCAGCGCTGTATTTTGCTTTATTATCGCTTGCTTAATAAATTTATCAATGTTTAATTGGAATTGAGTTGTCGAAATTCTTATACTAATTTATAACAATCATCATATCAGTCAGGTATAAAACACCGTTGTTTTTGTTAGTTAATACTTGGTTTAGTAATCCTTTTTATTTGTACTTATGATTTCACTTTCACAATAAGAACAACTTTTTCACTTTGACTTAATTCTAATAAATCTCCAAGAAAAATAATAAGGATCAGGATGCTGGAGGCTGTACAGTTTTTGTAAACACACATGTCCCGTACCCATCACAGTCCTGCAGGGCAGATTATTTCTGTTGGGCTTCATCTTAGTCCAACAACACAAATGCCTACTTTGCAACTGCTCACGTGGATTTCTTTGCCCTGCTGCCTCTGAGGAGCACCTGTCTGGGCACACTTTGGTGCCTCTATTCCACACCAAAAGCCTCTACTGCCCTGTGCTCTGGAAAGCTCTCTCCTGTACACCTTGAAGCTCCCAGGACAGGGGAGAAATCCCTTTTCCTGTGTATGGTTCACCTGGCATGGCCCAGACCAGCCAGGACGAGAGAAGCAACCTGCTCTCCTCCTGGCTCCGCAGCCAGACACCCTTAATGAAACACAACCACCACATCCTGCTCACAAACAAACAAAACAGATGCCATCTGCTACACACGTCGTAAATCTTCCTTGGATTGCTTGCGCCGCTTAAGATAATTAATTAAAAACCAGGCAGGGTAATTATTTGAAAATCGATGACTTCTAAATAATTATTTTAAAATCACATTAACAGATTCTCATTTAAAGCAGCCATAAACCTTTGGAATCTGTGAATACATTCAAATGTTTTTAATCCAACCAATTAACTTTTGGTTGTTGCTTTTTTTGGGTTTTTTTGGGTTTTTTTAAAGTTACATAAGAGATGCTTCATCTGAAGAAATTATTTGTTAATTATTAGCAACTTTTTTTTCTCCATATATGGGAACTGATGATTTTTCACTATCAGAATAATTTATTTTATTTAAAAGAGGATACAACTTAAATAACCTGCCAGAGAGGTAGCTCTAGTCTCTATGCATGCAGTAATTCAGAAAGTAAAGGTATTATGCTTGAAAACCTTGATGCAAGGCCTTTCACAAGTCCTCGTTCTCCCCCAAACACAAGGAATTAATGATGCACTAATGAGTCCATTCAGTTAATTGATAGAGATGCATTCATGTTTTCTCTGAGAAGGATGATGCATGAGCTGCAAAAGTCATCCAGCACAAAGCACAGTGACATCCAAGACTAATATTTCCCAGCACGTTGCAGGAAATAAAACTTTGGAATTCAGTGTCTTGAATACCCCATGATGATAAAATTAGGAAAAGAATCTACAAGGCAGTGATGAATACCTGGGCATCAATTCCAAATGGAGTGGCTCTTACTTCTGATACAATCCCCCCTTCCACACCCCCACCTCCTCTATAGCAGTCATCCCCTAACCCATATTCTCAAATCCAAGATATGCTCTCTTGTGTTTCAACCTGTGTCCATCTTTTCTAGCAATATTACAGGTGAACCTACTGCCAAGCCAGGGAAAAACCCATTACTTGTTGTCTTTCTGATAGCATTTTAGTAAGCATATTGAGTTAAAAGTATCCCATTCATTAAAAAAAAAAAACAACAACAAAAAAACCCCACACACACACCAAAAAAAAAAAAACAAAAAACACCAAACCAACCAACCAACCAAAAAAACCAAACCCACATTATTTTTGTCATAATTTTTGTTACAACTATTTAAATGCTACATGGAATTATATACTTTCAACACAGTGTGGCAAGTATACACAACAGTTTTATGTTCATATTCGCAGTTTTTCCTGACCTTTTTTGAAACACAAAATCTACTTTATATATCCTATACCATGGTCTTTATCTAAACATATGTGGGTGTATCTTGTGTAATGCATGCTCCTACTAAGTGTTCACACACTAACTTCTCTAAACAATTAAACATTTTTAATAATTTTTACTCAAAAAAAAAGTATAGATATAAGAAATACAATTTTTCAAATTTGCAATTACAGTATTTCTCTTCTGTATGAAAAATGGTCTGGGAGACTCTATCTCTTTAAATGAGAGAAATATTTTTTATGAACTCAAAATGAATCCTTCCTAAATGTAGCATCTGACTTTAGAGTCTCCAATTTTCCTGGGTGGAATTGGCTGTATTTAAGATGTTGCCTTAAAAGAACTCATTGCACATGGCACTGAATTAGGAAATTCATTTGAGTGAGGTCTGTGGTTTCATTTCAGGTTTACTAACTTGCTCAGTTATATCTCACTGGCAGTACTGCTACAATAAACATCCTTTAGGGGAGATGTTCAAGGTTTAATTTTGCACAGTGTGAGAAAAATCTACGCACACTATTACATGAATAAACCCCCTGCATTTTGCAATTTTGAAACATCTTTAATTGCTGTATTGAAAAAAAAACTGCTAAAAAACAAAATGCATAAGCAATTTAAAGTGAAATTTAGTCCTTCCTTTTCAAATCTTAGAAGTTTGTTCTTAGGATTTACTCATTAAAAAGTTATGCATCATTTACAGTTTCTTGCTTTTTCATGACTCAAGAGGCAGACCAGCACCATGCTCACACCGTGAGCTTTTGCTGTCCATTAAAAAAACCTTTCACCCCACGAGTAAGTGGTTTCAAGCTGTGCCCCAAAGGTTTTCACAAGCTAAAAAAACCCCACAAAATAAATGTTTTGTTGGAGAAAAATGTGAAAAGAGAAGAAAGGAACCTGGACCTGCCCAAAAGGGAAATGGCACAGGGATTCCTAGCTAAGCTATAAGTGCCAACTTAATAATATGCAATAATAGCTGCACTTATGGAAGATTGCATATAGGCATTTGCATGTTGCCACCAAAATGTAAAAATTCTTAAAAACCTGGTCTAGTGGGAGGTGTCCCTGCCTATGGCAGTGGGGGTTGGGACTAGATGATCTTTAAGTTCCATTCCAATCCCTTAACATTCTATGATTCTATGTTACTGTTCAGGATAAGTCAAACTCCAAAGCTACTTGGAATATTCTGACTGAGACATCTTTCAGTTTTTATTAAAAAAAAACAAAACAACCAAACAAACAAACCCAACCCAAGCAAACCCCAACTTAAAATATTGGATCTAAAATACTTATTTTTCAAAAACTTTTGACCTACAGCAAATAGATCCTGAACGTACACCTTTTAATATGAATAAAGAGACTGAAATGTTGCATGTGTAATTTGGAGCTACCATGTAAGATGCTAAATAATGATAGCTTTTCTGAGGTTGAAGAAGTCATATTCACGTGGATAAGAGCAGCTATTGGTAAAACTACTTTTGCAGAAGGATATGTAGTGTGTGCTGTTTGTTATGTGTTTAGCAAGCTCCTAGAGGTTATGATTCTGCCATTAAGGGCAGTGACACTGATACAAAAATGCAGTTAGGTTTTATGTGCACACCCAAACACAGTGTGTTCACAGTGCATGAAACACTACATGTTCACTGCAGAATGTGCCCTGAAAAAGGCATTTCTAATTAAAGCTCAAGTAGGCATCCCTTCTTCTGGCTTATTCAAACATGGCATGTTACTCTGGTACACCACAAGCTTGGGATGTATCCTCAGGCTACATAAAAGAGTAAGCCAGAAAACAGTGACCAGGAAAGCTAAGTAGTGTCCTTTTTAAAAACAAAAGTAGAAACAAGGTTCACAAGACAGAAAGCCTTGTGTACAAGATACCAAATGTTCTAAAAAAATGCTGCTCCTTGAACAAGATGTTTCTGTGCTGATCAAGTCTGTGAGGAGGAGTTCACTCGCAGTGCACCCGCCTGTGCTCTTGGCACGAGGAAGGAAATATGCCAGTTTGAAAAAAGATTAATTTTCATATCCCAACCTTCAGTAGTCACCTCATCAAACACCCTGACCTCTAAAGGAAGGTGGTTAAAAACCCCAACAGATTAGTAGATGGCTTAATGGGACTCTCCTCTGTGGTTTTTATTTCACTGAATCTTTGAGGATCTGCAAGAAATAATTAAGAAAAACATGCCTATTGCCATGAGAACCAGTGAGATACCAAAGAAACAACCTCAAGCTGAAAAAAAAAAAGTATTGGAAAACTTTGCCCTTGGTAAAACGACTTTCTTAAGAAAAGAAAAGTTTAACTACATAGAGTTGTTTACAATCAATATGAGCTACTATATCATTATTTAATTTACAGTTTGCTCAGAAAGTAGTTGACAAGGTTTGAGTTGAGCCAGACTATGTGTTTTCACAGCAAGCATTAGCCTAAAATAAACATATTTAATAGTTTGACAGAATCCAGATTTAACAAGTTATATATGGAAAAACTCAGCATTTAAAGATAAGCGAAATATCTGACAGCAGTCAAAGTAATTTTACTTGGCAGATTACATTCATGTGTGGAAATGTTAACTTCTAATTTATCAAACAGCAGGAAAGACATGGTACTTTACTGGATTTCTGTTCCTGTGTTCAATCCATCTGATGGTTTAATTTCTATGACTCATAACTGTAAATTCTTATTTATGTACTGCATGAACCAGTGTTAATATTCAGAAAACTTTTTATTTTATGTTTCTTCTACGCTACTTGGAAATACAATTGAAATTATAGCAGAAATTGAGCACTACAGCTTGGTTTATATGTTATGTAATTAAAATATCAGTTACGTCATTAAGAGATCAGTGATAAAATTAAGAATGTGTTGAAAAGTTTGCTCCTTAGAAATGCTTCCCAAGAATTATGGCCTTTGTCCACTGATGATCTGTAGCAGCAAAAAGTTCCCTGTGTCTTCCAGTGAGGTCCTCCCTAAGAGTGAAAAAGAAACTGCCACAGCAAATTGCTGAGGCTGTGGTCTCTCAAATTCATCCCACTAGGAGTGCAAAGAAATAACATAGCATAGAAAATCTACAGAAAAATAATCAATTCAAACTCTAATTCTGAAATTATTTATATATATATATATTTTAAAGCTTAGTTCTTGCTTTAAGAGAGAGTTGGTTACACACCCAAGATTCGTAACACTGAAACAATGTCAGGGCCCTTGAAGCATGGGATAGCGTGTACAGAAAATCCACAAGTTCACTCCCAGACAAATGACAATGTTGCTTTAAGCTGTAGAAGCTTAAAAAAAAAAAAAAAAAAAAAAAAAAGATGGTTTGTTTGGGTGTTTTGGGTGGTTTTTTTTCTCTGGTTTTGTTTGTTTATGTGGTGGTGTTTTTTCGTTTCTTTGGAGTTTGGTTTTGGGTTTTGTGTGTGTGTGTTTATTAAGAAGCGTCCAATTTAGCTATTTTCTAAGCAGTTTGGGCAGTTTTTCAACCCTTAAGCCAGGCTGGACTTTTGAGGACAGCTGATGAATGCAAAAAGGAAGTCAGATTGATAGTGCTCCTCAACCAACCGAAGAGAAAGCAGCAGGCAAAGATTAGGGTGGCACAGTGGAATGGAAAATTAGACAAGGAAACAACGGAAAAAAGAGCCTGGAGTCAAAGCAGAAAAGGGAATTTCAAAATGCTAAATATGTGGGACACTGAATGTGAAAAGCCAGAGCCATCCACTTGTTTTAATGGACACTTATGGGAGTTTACTCAGTCCATGAAAGGTGAAAATATACATTTTCCAGTCTTAGCCTCTCCTGGAAAAACATGCCTGATCAGTGGATTTGAAGTACAGAAATAACTTTCTTGGTGCTGCTAAGGTGTTCTGCAACTCTAAATGAATTATTTGCTCCCTCATAAAAAATATCCAAGACCAACTCTTGTTCTGAGGGCCTTTTTAAGCAAGATTGTAAAATTATCAGTTTGCTTACAGTGTACTGTTATATCAATTAATATCTTAGCAGTCAACACGAAGCTTTGAAGCTTCCTTTGCATTAACTTCAAATAAAAGTTTAATAAAACTTATAATGTATTACATTTTATGCTTCAAATAAGTCCTTTCTTCTACAATTCAGTGATAGAAATTACTAAATAAAATACCTTAATTAATCACTCAGATAGCTCAGTCTCCTCTAAGATTTGCATTTACAAATACTGTTGAAGTGGAACCTGTGATTTGAAAGTGTTAGAAAACTTGCATTTGTTTCTCCTTAAGATTAATCATCAGTTTATCAGAGTTTACAAAAACTCAAGAGAGTTTTGGCAGCTTCCTTAAAAACAGAATAGGTTACCCAAGCTTTATGTTTCCCTACAGCCTTTGAATGTTCTTTAGTTTTAGGGCATTTTGGAATATATTTAAAAAACAGTAGTAATAAACCACTTTACAGCACTTAAAGCACTATGCAAATAAAACAGCTTTATTCTAATTGCAAATACAAAACCATAAATACCAATACACAACAGGCAGGTCATTAAAAATGCAAAGTGTAACCAAGATAACTAAAGGAAAACTAGTGTTCTTGGGTACATTTCCATTTGCATGTGTGCTACAGAAACATACACCTACAACTCATTTGTCAGAAATGCTTCGGAAATTACAGGGAATTATTAACTATTTTGGATAGATCTGCTGATGTTCTTTACTATAGTACCCAAAAACCTTATGAGGGCAATTAAAGCAAGACTTTTAAACACACATTTTTAATATCTGTAATTTTTTTTTTACCCTCTCTGCATTAAAGACAACATTTTATTTTGTTTTTATAGGATTTCTGTCAGACACTGGCAGCCTGCATGTTTTCAGTTTATCTGCCACATTAAAGAATACAGACTCTATGCCCACAGTATTTTGTCCTTATCGTGGACAGTGTCTGGCACCACAGAAATGTGGGTTGGTGTTCACCACAAAGCTTCAGAAATGCTTAGCATGGACTCAGCCTGTTCAGTATCCTGCCCTGATTTGATATTCAGTGTGAAGTCTATGTAGGAGAATTTGGGTCTGAAGTTCCCATGGTGCTGAAATAATATGCTCCAATGTTCTGTACTCATTTGGAATGTATCATTTTCCCAAGTTTTAATGACAAGTTTTCTGTGCAGCTGGACACAGATACAGTTCATCTGATCTCTGCAATGAAAGCGTGAACATGGGTCTGTCATCATCTTTCAGGGCAGGGCAACTTCAACTAACCGATGCTTGGGTGGGTTTTTTGGGGAAGGAAGTGATGAGTCATTACTAGGAAGCGTCAATAGCATCACTAAGCATTATAAATAGATCATAGAATGGTTTGGGTTGTAAGGAACCTTAAAAATCACTAAAATTCCAACACTGTGCCACGAGCAAGGACACCTTCCACTAAAGCAGCTTGCTCAGACTTCCATTCACCCGGCCCTGAACACCTCCAGGGATGGAGCACCCACAGCTTCTCTGGGAAACCTGTTCCAGTGTCTCACCAACCTCACAGTAAAGAATTTTTTCCTAACATCTGATCTAAACTTACTCTCAGTTGGAATCCATTCACCCTTGCCCTGTCACTACCTGTCCTTGTAAAAAGTCCATCTTTCCAGATCTACAACCAAAGTATACTTAGAAGTTATCTTATTTCAAGTTTATCTCTTGTGGATGTTCACAGGACAGTGCCTACATTTGTACCTTGTACTGAATATTAAAATTACTTCAACCATTGCCTCAACTGAGTGCTTTGAGAGTCAGATCCAGGGTATATGAATTTTTCAGTGTCTGGATCCAACCTGTCTGTCACAACCCACATTCTACAGAGCTCCAGCCTTTGCTTGCAATGTGCTGACTTATACCAGCCATTCCCTTTAGACTGCTTTCAGTCTGCCTTTTTGTTCTACAAAGAACATTGCTCCTCATCACAGCACTCCTTGCCTTTACAAAGGCACTGATTTATTTATAGTTATATACAACAGCATTAAACCTCAAAATTTCCCCAGCAACAGAACAAAAGTAACATATCACCAGGGAAATGCAGATGGGGGAAAGAAACCTGCAGTGACTCTCTCAGTACATACAAATAGTTAAAATATTCAAGGCATGGTACACAATGAGTGCCTAAAGTCTTGGGTTTATTTACCTGGGTTTATTAGTTCACAGTTACTCAGTGTCAGAATTATCTTATGTGAATTCTCAGCATGCTATTGATTGATTACAGATTATTAGCTTGACTAGTATTTTAATTACATAAATTTTTAATAAAATTAAATTTACACTTACATACACACTGATTTATACTAGAAAAATGGTGATTTAAGAATTCTGACTGAATAAATGTCAACATAACTCAATCCATACCCAACTTTTTTTCTGGGTCATCCAGTTCAGGTATGTGAAAGCCTGCACAGAGGAACTTGTTTTTCTAGTTAATTGCCACTGGGTATACTGACATCTGGTATGTCTTGAAATACTACCTTTCAGATAAGATTGAGAACAAAACAAAAAATGAACAATAAAGGTTGTGCAGTAGTTCTGAAAAAAAAGCCAACAAATATCAAGTGAAAGGATAATCCCGTTCCCCCTCAGGGAACACTCTCACTCATGTCTTACAGCATTATCATGCCATGTAAACTATTGCTATGTAGATCCTGTCAATTTGAGATATACATTGCCTTACCAAATGATCGAGAAAACCCTGCAGTAAAAATGTAAACAAAAGCTATTTTATGATATTACAAGGCCTAAGTCATTTTCTAGCAATTACCATTCAACAGTGTCTTAGTTTTATGCCATTGCATTGGTGATAAAGGAGTACATTAAAGTCAAAATGCTTTCAGTCTTCATCTATGCTTTGACTCATAGATTAACGCACATACAATTGTGTTAAGGCTTGAGTGGCACCTGCAAACATGTTTGGAATGTTAGATATGCCAGATGTGGTTTTAAAAGTATTGCATTTAAAGCTTCTTATGTAATAATGTTCTGTTAATGTTGCCCAGGGTGAAAAAAATGCCTAAAATTCTGTATGGACAGAATAACCTTTAATATGTTCAGGTACTTATCTCAGTCTTGACAGCAGGTAATACCTGCTGACATCTAGGCTGGAGCTCATGAAATCCTAATGGCAAAAGCAGCAAAAGATTTGCAACATTCAAGGTCCAAGTGAAACCTCTTTATGTTATTTGGTGACTCTGAAACCTGGAACAGTGGAACTTTGAAAATATTTCTTGTTTATAAGAGGAACAAATTGCCGGCCAAGCTTCTTTTGTTTTGCTTTAGTCTTCCGGTCCTACTCCTCCAGCTAAAAAGATTTAGAAACATTTTATAGATAACTCCTCTGAGGTTAAATCTGGTTTACCAAAATATGTTTGTATAACTTAAAACAGTTATTCTTAGTACATAAACAAATCAGAGGTTTTTTTAAGAGTACTACTTCGGCACCCAGGAAGGACACTGATAATATCAACCTGAAAATACTTATGTTCAAAGATATAATCTATATAAACTAATAAAGCTAGGAACATAATTAGGTTATGTTTTCTAAACAAAATCTTGATTTAAGGAGGACCACAAGCTGCTCAGAAGAAACTGAGAAGGAGATGCACCCTTCTCATCCCATCTTTTCCTCACAGTCCCCCTTCTATAGGCAAGGTTGCTGATGAAAACCATGTTTAACCAGGTCTGCTGGCCACAGTGGAAAGTTACTTCTCACTGGCCCCGAGTTTTCTTCAAATCAGCCTGAAGACTCTTCACACCAGCTCAAGAGAGATCCCTCTCTCCCTCAAAATCCAGCAAATTCTTACAGAATGCATATTTCCTAACATATTTAGGCTATAAAATAAAAAATTATTACTTTTTTATCACTGAAAGAGTGACTAGAATATTTTTAGCTGTAATGAGATTCCATACAATAGAACCAATTATTTTTCTAGCCTTATATAACAACCCTTCTTTGGACAGATCTTGGGATTTTCTTTCCAAATTATTCTTCAGAAAATGTATTTTCCTGTTAATTGTCTTCTCTAACATGCTTCACCATTCTGGACTTTATAAAATCATTAATGTTAGGTTAATGAAGGAGGGAATGACTCTGTGTGAAAAAATACACTGGATTTTAAAGGAATGATCTAATTTAGATATTTTAATGAGCACACTAGACAGTGTTCCTGAGTATTCAAATATGAAAATTTTTGTGTTCACTCTCTAAAGCCTACCAGCCACCAATGTACAACACACACCAGCAACACACTCTTCTTTTGTTATTCCTTTGGACATTACAAAGGCCACATATTCAACTTAAGTAAAATTACTATTATATACATATTTATATAGAGCATGTTGAAAAGATGCTCAGTAAAAAATCTGTCTTGATTTTGCAAAAAACACACTTAGGGAGTAACAGTGATATAAGTTCCTTTCCAAAAGAAATTCCATTTAAATATACATCATAATCCACTGATTTTTATCTCTCTCTATCCTACCCATAGATTGAAAATATGTCATTGCAAACTGGAAAACCATTTCTTAGGAAAAGCCACATACTGTAACATGATTTAAAATTATTTCTTTAATTATGTCAGAAAAATTACTCAAAGCAGTTAATATTACCTCGCTAAATATTTCAAGGTATAATTTTCTCTTGGGGATCAGAACTTTATTAATATATCACAGAACCAATGCAAATTCTGAAAAAAAGTATGTGGAGGGCCACATATTGAAAACACAAGAAAATTTCATGTGAAATAGCTCTCTCATTTCTTACAGGGTATAATTAACTATAGCAACTATTAAATTATTGTTTTACGGGTGCCAGAAAGAGAAAACATTCCTAGGAAACAGTTATAAATTTAATTTATTATTAGCATTACTAATTTATTTTCCATCTGGTATAGTCATGAGAAAACTTCTTGCAGCAGAAACAAACACATAGCTTTTAACTGGCCCATAGGTTAGTAACTCTCACTTTTGCCAAGACAGCCAATAGAGATACATAGATACAGTCACACTCACTTGCATGAGGAAAACTTTCTGCTTGGTTTGTACTTTACCTCAAAAAATTCCATACTGTGATTGTCCCTGAACCATTAAAATGAACTGTACTGAGAGTTATTGCCATCCAAACTGAAAATTATTTTCTATCTCTACTACAGCCCATTAGGAAATTGCCTTTTTTTTTTTTTTCCTCACAGCAACTTCCTAAAGTGCCTCTTTGCCCACACCTCTAGTCTCCTACCTGCTTCCTAAATCTGCTCCCTCTTCTTCATTGTCCATACCAGCGGTAGACTGATAGTCTGATTGCAATATATCTTGTGTTTCTCTTTTATCTAGCCACTCCATCTCCAGTTATCATTTTTCAATTAATGGTTTTCTCAGTCCATGCACTTTGTCATTTTATTATCATCATTGTTTTAACAGTCACCAGTGTGAGATTTATTGACATGTAAGGATTTCATTTTAAATACTGTCAATCCCAGTGGGCAGAACAGAAACCAAAGTGAGAGAAGTATGTGAATCTCATGAAAGTCTTTTCTTTGGTCTCAGTATTCTTGCATGTTTTGGTGGGTTTTTTTTTCCATATAAGTGAAGTGTAGTCAAATCAGGATGGACAAATCACTGATATTGCTTCATGCCTGCCACTGCATGCTGTGCCAGCATACCCAAAACACTACAGTGTGTTTGGACCACCAGATGTATTTGAAAAAACCTGCTCATTTGCCCGGTGAAGTTGCCATTTCAGATGTGCACTAAGAGAAATCTGGAGGCTGGCAGTTTGGAATGGCAGCTTTGAGTCTCCTCCACAAAAAGGACCTTCAAAAATTTATCAACAGCACCTTTTTCCCACAAGAAGGAGTCTGTCCTTGCACTCCGGAGGATTATTTCTTGCCATTGTCATAAGCATTATTTACTGCCTTCATATAAACGATGGCCATGGGTGAGTGTACACTCCAGCCAAATGGCAAAAGGGAAATAACAGGGATTTTAGACCCTGGTTCTGGGAAACCTCTTTGGAAGGGTAGATGTAATTAATTATGCACTTATAAATATATCCATGTGCATGTGTGTATGCATACGTGTAAACACACGAGCATGCACCAAATATTTTTATTCAGAGAGTACAAATTATTTAGATTGTATTCTATATGAAATGGGCTTCTGAAAGCTGTTCCAAGCACAATTATTTTAAAAGGCCTCAATACACCATCAACTGATTCATATTCTCTGTAAATTGTTTATGTACCTTTAGTAAACACAAAGCCATTTTTATGGGTGTGTTTACATGCAGAGCACCATGTATATAAATACATATAATGTGACATAAAATGCAAATATGCACAATACTGTGGTGCTGCTAAACATTTATTGGTTACACCTCTAATAAACATACAGTATCTGCAGTTGTCTGCCGAACTTCTTACCTGGTGTATATTAAATATTGAGCTTTACCACAGTCACAATAAATAGCTACAGCAATCAGCCAATGCTACAGGGCCTTTCTGTTCTATGTTATTGAACCAAGTTCTCTTTTTGCACTTTGTATTAATAACTGCAAATGAGAATTCCCCTGGGCGCAAATGCTACACCTCTGGCAAATTGGTATTGGAATGACAGACAGAAAAAATGAGGCTAGAGCTGGAAAAAGCAAGAACAAGCATGAGCAGCAGGATGACTGATGGCAGGTGGAGTGGATATGCAGCTTTAATGTGGGAAAGAAGCAGGGGAGGATCTGCAGGGGAGAGAAGACCCTGCACAGGAGTCAGTCCCAAGACACTTCTCTCAGCTTCTCTGGTCAGCAGCCTCCTTTTCTCATGCATAAACTTTTACTGTATCCAGTAGCAAAAACAGACCCATCTTCTTACTAGCCCAAGTATGAGCATCAACCACTCCTCGGTCTGCAACCACTCCCAAAACATACTTAGGACTAAGACCATCCTTTCAGTCCCTGTGGTTTGACACAATTGCTAGTGAAAACGAAAAGTCTGAAACTTCCAGTGCAGCTAGAAGTTTGCCTGAATGCAATTCCTCTCACAGTCCCTCTGTGCAATGCAGCTGGTATAAAAAAGGGAATTCCACTGGCACAGGGGGAGTCACAACTCCTCACTCAGCTTCCACAGAATCTGTGCCTCTAATTAAACATGCCTGTCAGTGATCTCAAAGAAACCTCCACAGGTCATCAGTCAAATCCGATCCTCTGTGATAAACAAGGAAATTATGCCACTGAGATTTAATTTCACAACAAAAGCTGCTCTTTAGCTGACTGATATTTCCCTGTGAGCCCATTCCTGCTTGGGCCTCTCAGCTCCCCTTGCACTCACAGATCACTCAGGCACTTGTGAAACCTCCACTTTACTGCCCCATTTGGCACACAGTGCACACATCCTGCAATTATTCCTGTATATGTCACTTTTCTATAGGGGCATTACTGTCCCTCTTGGCAATTCTTTATTCAAGTGGAAGTTCAGCACTGTGATGAAGAGACCTCGTGTGAGCCATATGCCAGTTACCTGTTTTGCTGTTGCAATTTTAATTTGATATGTGTGCTCTGGAAAGTACTTCACATGAAATCATGCAATTTACTACCAAATGCAGAGCCAGTGGATGAGGGAATGCATTTTGAGTTGAGAACAAAACAGATCATTCAGCTTTCACAGGCAATAAAACATCAAGAGTTCAAAATGGAAGGTTAGGAGCAGGCTGAGGGTTCAGCAAAATAGCATGAATATTCATCATTGCCATTCCCAAGATTAAGAAATCTGTCTGTGAGCTTATTTTTATAAGAAGAAGCTTATGCATAATTTTGTTTTAGATACATTGATGGGCACATTAGCAGGGACAGGTCGTCAGCTGACTTTCAGGGAGCACAGGGACAGTGGTTGTGTCTCATCCTGTTGTGGCCAGGTGAGAGATAAGCCAAGCTTATGTTTAAACTCCAAAACCACCAGCTGAACAGCCAGTACCATCGAATCTGTGGAATTCTTGGTCATCCAGGGGCAGCTGAATATCAGATGCTAAGAAAAGATTTTGGCAAATGGGCAAAAGACTAAGGCTGAACCGTCCATTATTCTTCCAGTGACAGCACAGAGTGCCAGTGCTTGAAAAGAGGAAACGTGCAGAAAGAAAAAACCAGAAAGGACGGCTGTACTCTTTCAGGATTTCTCTAGAAAGCAAGTCGATATCTGTACACGGTACAAAATGAAACACTGTTTCCTAGAGTGGGCAAAATGCCACTCTAACAGACGGCAGACGTGCAGGCATGCAAGAGAACAAGTTAATGAATTGATGCATGGGCATGTTTTCTGTCCAGGAATGTTGAAACAGCAGCTTTTGGAGAATTAGTTCAACTCCTGCATTTACAGAGCTGTGTAATTACCAGCCTAGCTTCAAGCTTGCTTCAAATGGGTATGGATTTTATTGCTTGAAAGGATTTTTTATTTTTAGTCATTTTGATAGCCACTCAAAGATTTCACATACTAATATTTATTTGAATGAAAGTCAAGTTGTGCTTTGTTGTTATTTTTTTTTCTGCTATTTATTTATTTTAACATATTTGTATCTTAACACCATACATTAGGTTTTTTACCCGTATGTAGGGCTCTTTTGCACGTGTATCAATGAGTTTGAACTGATTTTTATGGCAAAAAGCAGTGCAGTAATGCTTGGAGCTGAGCATTATTTAAAAATCATCATATTCTACCTATTTGTGCTGGGCTATAGAATGTTGCTGGATACTCTTGAAAAACATAAGGGGACAAATCAAGACCTGACTTTACTGTCTCCTACCCAGCACACCCTCATTAAAATGGCCACTCCATCAGTTCACTCTATCAAAATATGAAGAAAATTATAATTTGTTTTGATATCTAAGGTATGAATAGCATTTGAAAAGTGTCTCTAGTCTGCTGCTTTGCTAGTCTGCAGCCTTAAAATCTTGCTAGACAGATGTTTAATTGCTCTGACATAAAAGTAGTTCTGCTCAAAGAGGGGGAGAAAATAAAACCACCTAATTTTGTCTGAAATGAACAGAGAACATGTTTTTTGACCATATCAGGACTGGTTTAATTGCCCTCTATCTTTAAGAAGCTACTAAAAGAAATAATACTTGGCTGCAACATAAGTAAGATCTGAGTGCTGAAAATTTAGAATTATATTTGGAGTAGAAAGAGCTATAAAGATACCTATGCACATTTCTCTGGAGAGCCCTCACAGCATCTCCACTGTGGGGTGTGTTCGAGTTCAGCCAAACAGGCACCATTTCTTATGAACTTTGCTTAACTTATTGAAGAACTATATGCACTGTACATAAAGATTGACATTCCTGCTTTAACTTAAACAATATTCTACACTGTTAAGCTACAAAATTAGTCTGGAACAGGCTCCCCAGGGCAGCAGTTACAGCAGCAATACTGACAGAGCTCAAGAAGTGTTTGGACAATGCTCTCAGGCACACGGTGTGGGACTCTTGAGCTTGTCCTGTTCAGGGCCAGGAACCGGACTTTGATGATCCCTGTAAGTCCCTTCCAGCTGAGTGTATTCTACAAATTACAAAGGCTGAAGATGGACCTTAGCATCAGGATGAACAGTATGTGAAGGCAAAGTGATCCTACAACAGCATAGGCAGAAATACAAAGGTTGGAGCTCAGTGCTGAGAAAATGGAGTTCAGTTGTCTTGAAAACTGGATGTGACCAATAAGTCCTGACTGATTACTCTTATAGAGAGAACAGAAAAGAAAGAATAGTGCAGAAAGGAACACTGCTTTCTTCCAAACAAAAAAAAATCAAATAAAGTTACATTTTCTCTCTGAGGATTATGGGGCAAAATGCCATTTACCATGCCAGTTTCAAAACCAGTTTTAATTTTATCACAGTCCACCTACTTGAGGAGTAAATACAGATATGGGAAAAAAAGGCATTTATGGAAGAAACAAACACAAAATGTCAGTGTAGTCCTGGTGTGTATGGTTTCACTGAAATAGGAAAATAGAAAAGTCAGATGCCCAGCTTCTATCTAGCTCATACTAGTCAAAAGATGTGGCACAGGTAATATTCTAACTCACCACAACGACAAATGTAAGCAAAAGGAACTCTGAAGAGACCTAGAGGACTAATAAGCAAAGTATATCAAAGAGGAATTTCCCACTTGACTTTTAAACCAGTGTTAGAAACTAATCTTTCACAGCTGCTTTTAACAAGGCCTGGTTGCTCCCAACAGCATAAATAAATAAATAATCATCTGAAAAGACAAAGAAAGTGGAAGTGAGATATTGGTAAGAAAATGACTGTTTTAGTTAGTTAACTGACACCACGCAAATTGTTCTTTAAAGCCTTTTCAGAGCTCTTGATTTCTCAGAGAAAAACATGAGGGGTAAAACTGTGACCTGTTAGTCTCACTCATCAAAAACCAAATCTCTCTCTGTTGCCTGGCAAAGTAAGGAACAATCTGGGAAGCACAAGGAGAGATGTCCAGAAAGGGGCTATTGACTTACTGCATCCTGCAGGTATTTTGGAAATATTTTAAGTAGAATAGATACTCTAGGAAGTAGTGTGGTTGAGTATTTCTTCATACGTATTGAAGATGATACAGTAAGGCAAGAACAATTACAAAGCAAAGAGTGAAGATACTTGAAAACCAGATTGAATCAGTGACTGAGATATGGGAAAGTCATCTGGAATACATAGGTAGAACTTTCAATTAACAATGACCCTTTAGGTTAAAAGGAACATCACTTTGCATCAAAGTGAGTGGCAGCCACATGTGCAGAACTGGTCCAAGGGTTCCTTTCTGCTCCTGGAGGTCCTTTCACACCTCCTATTTTAGCTGCCTCCAGCTGGCAGGCTTCTGTGGGACCAAAGCTGGTGTGTGATCCTCAAACCAATGATGATGATGGATAGCAATCCACACCAATTTATGAGCCTAGAGAATTTAGGCTCCCAATACAGCTTCAATATCTCCTCCTAGCAATTTCTTTCCTTTTTTTTTTTTTTTTTTTTTTTTTTTTTTTAATCCCTTTCTTTTTTCTTTGAGCTTATTGAAGAGTCAACCAACCCCTGATATCCCTTAACTACCTCTGTAGCAATACTGCTGGCATGGCAGGTAAGATTATTGATCTCAAGCTACCTCAACATTTCCTCTGCAAAACTAATCTTCCTGCTCACTGTGCAACAGGTCTTTCAACACTGTGCTACAGCCACATTAATAATGAATGAATCCATTATGATCAATGGCTCGACAATGAATATCAAATGACTTCTCCATTATTAAGATCATTACAGGACACTAGAGGTAACCGTTCAGTGCCAGTTACAGTGGTTTAGCTGTATGATCCCTCTCTCTCTTAATAGGATTTCTATGACTAAAAGACCCCAAATCACGCTGAATATTTAACCTGAGGTTCAGTGATTTTACACTTCATACAGTAAAACATCTCATGAATCAATAGGGCAAGAATATGAATCAGTGTCTCTTTCAGCAATTTAATATAATCTTGCTGTGTACACAGTGCCTATCAGCACCATCAAAAAGTGTACTCTGAAGATGTGGAAAGTGGATATTAATTGTCCCAAATCTAAAACCAGAATTAGCAACTGAACAGAACCACTCCAGTGTTGCCTTTAAAAAGCCATTCCTCTTCACTTTGTTTTTGTTTATTTGTACCCACTTCAGCACTAAATAATGCTCCTGATTAAGAAATGAACATAGAACATTAATCATGGTGCTTAACTAGGTATTTCCTAAAGGTCACCCCACTTTGGAACACGGATCTTTCCCATGGTCTGCCCTTGATTAATGGTCCATTCCCTGGCTCTCCCCACACACTCTTGGATCCCTGTCCTGCATTCCCCCCTCCTTGCTCCCGGCTCTCGTGCGAGTGCCACACCTGTCAAAGTGACATGAGAAATGACTGCATAACCTTTGCTGACATTCAGCAGTTCCCAGTCGTTCAGTTTTTGCTCGGCACTGCTCTCCAAGAAGTCTGCTTCAGGTTTGCAGTTTCCCAGGCAGAGTTTGCAGTGACAGCGGAGAAATGATTGCTCGAGATTACGTTGCCAGCAGAGCTTTGACAAATGTTACAGAGCTAAGAGATCTTGCCCAAGATAAATAGGTATCAGGGAGTACTGTGGCTAGTTCTTACTCATGCAATCTCAATTTTAAATCTGCGCTCTGGTAACAGTACAGCAGTGGAATATATTGAGGGAAGAGGGATTTGATGGAGAAGCGTGATAGAAGGATTGATGATAGCAAGGTTGAGAACAACCTGGTGTCTGGATTCGAGTCCCAAATGTTGTGGTTTCTGAACAGATTCTCCTGTGTGGAATGGGAGGAGGCTACTGCAGCCCAGGCACCTGGGTCTCCATCTATCTACGTGTCTGGAATTTGTTCCTGAAATAGGTACACTGAAAAAGGGGAAGAGATTCCTTTCATAATTAATAGATTTAAGGGATAGATAAACATAAAAATCCCACCTCTCAAGGTTATATTGTTTTACATCTCATTATGCCCTAAAAATATTTTGCAATTCAGAAAGTCCACTAAAAGAGATCCCAACAGGCTGAGTGAGGGGAGGTACCAGGTCTCCCCCTCAGACCCTGGCTCACAGGAAAGTAACATTAAAACATGGATGCATCTTTGTTTCTCCAGGAAACAACTCACTCATGCTCATGAAAAATATTACTTTACCATTCTTGTAAAGAATAAACAGAAACGTAGGAAGTCATTGTGATTCCTTCCAAATATACAGAAAGCATATGGCAAACCAAAAATGCAACCTGTGATGATCTTGAACTCAGGCACACGTGATGGCTAGTTACATGCAACAGAGCTCCTTTGACGCAAATTAATTAATTTACTAAAATAGAGATGATGCCATTAGCAACAATTTCTCCATCAACCTTTGATGATGAATACGGGTCATGCAGGATAAGTTCCCTACCTGTCTTCTTATTCTCAGAGAACGACACCTTTTTCTCAAACCCAAATAATTTATCTCTACATTCCTACACTGAAAAACGTAAGCACAATTCCCATATTTTAAATAGATTTTTCTCTAGTTGCTCTAAATAGTTCTGTCACCCTTGAAGGGAAAAAAAGACAAAATTAAACACACCAAAAACCTCTAGACAATTACAGTGATGTGTGTCCAGGAACATCATAGTTCCTGGTTGACAAAGCATCATCTCACTGGTGCACAGAAAACATCTTAATGATGTTGAGAGCAGAGATTTAAGGGAGAAGGAAAAATGGAGAATTATCTGTATTTTGTTTATGTTGAGAGCACCTTTGCTTCAACTCCTTCATGCTGGCTTGTTGTTGTTTTTTTTGTTTGTTTGTTTGTTTTGGGTTTTTTGTTTCGTTTTTGGTTTTTTTTGGTTTTTTTTTTTTTTTTTGCTTTGTAGATAAAATATTGCAAGTGAGTGCACCTCTCTGTGAGTAGACTGACAGACTTGAACTGAACTCCTTACCAGTGCAAAGGTGTCACCATGGAGAATATGCTTCTGGGACTAAGGATACTGACTGATAGCTTAACTTCACCTGCCATCTCAGCTACATAATATATCTAGCACAGCAGAAAAGGAGAGAGAAGGCCCCTACTTCTGTACATACTAGGTATGAATAGAGAATCATTTAGAAGAATTAGCCCGTAGGTGGAGGCTTTAATCTTGAGTCAAATGTGATGCTAGACAGCAGAGCTGAGTCTTGCCATCACTCTAGATTTTAATCCCTCACCAAAGATAAAGATTATTCCACAAAGCAGGTGGTCATGGCAGCTATTCTCAAAAAATACCCCCTAGGGAACTGCCCATGAATAATATAGAGACAATTTAGACAAACACACAAGTGTTTCCCATCTCTCATTTCTACGGGCCAGATCTTGAGAAACAACTGAATGCCTTGGAGCACTCAGATGTTACAAGTGCTCAGCACTAGTACTGCCCTCACATGTGTTCATCAAAAAAGAATGAAAAGAAACAATGCCCAGAAGGACAATGCAGAAGCTCATGCTGCTAATACCTCGTGGTGGGATACTCCAAAATGACAAAGTTATTGCTGAGCTAAGTACCTGGATTAGGATCAATTTGTTTCCCTATGTAACTGATTACATTCAGAAAATCTGTGAAAAAAATTAAGGCTAATTGAAGCTATTTGGTAAAAACAGTGAACAAACCAAACCTACTAAACAAAAAATATCCTTTCTGGAGGTATATTTAAGGATTTACAATTTCTGAATTCTTGAAATTCAGTTCAACTAAAACACCCCAAGATTTAAGCACACAGGATTATGGTTTAGAATCAGGGTCCAGGAAAGATGCACAGAGTATAACATCAATATTTATAAATGGAATTTTCTAAAAATTTATCAACAAAGACATTTTCAGAAGACAATAGAACTTCCTGTTTCAGCATTGCGGATGCATTCTAGCAACTGTGACATTCACTGCGTGGAATAAAATTTTTATTTCATGCCATTGAAGAAGTAAAATATGGGAAAACTAAGAATATAAATGATTAATTTAAAGTGTGTGTGCTGCTGCTATAATAAAGAGGATACTTGTGCTGTATGTACATAACCAATTTGATTTCTGACTTTTTGCCACCAAAAGTAAATGATATTTTTAGTAAAATTGTCCTAGCATATTAAAAAAATTATTTTGCATTCTAAATAAAGATTTAATGGATCAACTCTTGCATGCTGTTTATATGCAAGTTTCCTACATTTTGCATTGTTGAATAATTGAGAACATTAGCTCCCAAACCATGAAAAATTCATATTAACATGATGTATTATTAATCAATTTAATTTACAGTGATCTGAAGAGTCCCACTTTCCATTATGGTGCTTGAAGATACGTTTAGACAGTAGTTTGGTCTTTATTATACCACTTCATGTAACTCTTTCTCATCTGATAAACTTCTCAAAGTGGGTCAGACTGCACAAGCATGGTAATGGATAAAATGGATAAAAGAGAAGCAGTTGACATAATTTATTTGGTCTTCCAAATTCTTTTGACAAAGTCTCACATTGAAAATCACTGAAAATTTAAGTAGCTGGAGAACAGAGCAAATTATTTGAAAGTATCAAAAGTTACTTAGCAGAGAGAAAGGAAAACACTGTATTTTAAAAAAAATATTTTTACAGTATGAAGATATTTCACTTTTGCTATTTAAAGGAAATACTTTTTCTTTTACTATTTAAAGATATTTTTACTACATAATCATATTAGTATATTTCAGAAGGTTTCATCCAGTCTTTTAGTTAATGTTTACTACTATTTCAATATAAAATAATCACTAAAAATTGTTTTGGAAAACTCCTACTCTGATTCAGGATTTATTTATACAGGATTAAAAGAATGTCTTCATTCACTACAGCTTCATGGACATTTGTCTCCACCTTAATGCAACTGAAAAGGGAGTTTGAGTGATATGGAAACTCTCTTGACACGAATTTATTCCTCGATATTTTATGCAAAGTTACTGATTATTGAAGTTTCTGCTTACTATGTCAGATGGCAATCATATAATCTGGCCATAAATATAAATAATTAGAATGTAAGCTAATAATCAAGAACTGCTGATGAACGGTGGAAACATTTATAGAAACTATAAAGCTCTATCAAGAGGAAAGATTATTAAAAACATCAGATAAACCTCGAATGTTAAATAAGTCATCCAAGGAAAACAGTCTATATTTGGAGGTAAAAGCCTGAACCTCCCATTCAGCCTAAAATAGTTTCATGTAGCTGGGAAGCAAGTGGAGTATCTTCACATCAGTGAACACAAGGATGGGGTCTGACAAATATGAATTAGAAAAATGTTTTGAATACCAGAGATAATACTTTAAGATAGAATCAGAGGGTGAAGTTTCACTGGAGCAAAGCATGACCCCTACAACTCCTGACTCAGAGAATGGGCTGAGAGGAGGTGATGAGAATAGTCCAGGGCGTTCACGAACTCTCCTACAATGACGAAGCTGAGATAGTTTTGCTTAAAAAGGAGTTATATCTGAAGTGCAGAGGCACAATAAAAAGACATTAAATAATAAATGGCAAAGAAAGAACACGTATTGCTGGTCTCCTGAATTTGTGGCATTTAGAAAATGCTTTTTTTTTCTTTTTATAGGAAATTTCAATGTTAGATACCCAGGACAACAAAAAACATGAATTAGACAAACAGCATAACATGACTGTCTGCCCTTGGAATTAAAAAAGGCAAGATTAAAAAAATTAAAATATTTACACAAATAGGCTGGGAAAAATTTCACCAAAAAGCTAGCAATTAAGCAGAATAGCTGAGTGAATGAAATTAGGAGAGAATTTCAAACAGGAGTGTGGAAGGTTACTGGGAAATGCTGACAAGCTGGGAGGGGGAGAAAAGTGTGTGCCTGTGCCGACAAGAAGCCTTGTTGTTCCGAGGTTGGCACCACAGCCAGGTGTCTGAGAAGGCTCCAGTCTGAGCCTAAAGCACTAGTAAGTGATCAGGAAGAGGGGTTTAGTACTCTGAGGAAGTTTTATTTCAAAACCAAGAGGGCTACAAGCCAGAAACCTGCCCGTCAGTGCAGCCCCTCCTCCATTCAGTGATGGATTAACCACAAAATTTGTACCTTCTTAAAAATAAAATGTTGGCATCAAACACACACTTCTTGTCACATCTTCCCTCCTAACAGAAATAACTTTGCAGACCCTCAGCTTTCTCTAGCTGCTTTTTTAAAAAGAGAAGAACAACATATGGCTATAAAATATGTGTTGTAGATGGGGAAAACAGGAATAGGCTAAGTGAATTTTGAAAGCAAAATATCAGCACTCCCTGGTTATTCCCAAGGGATGCTCCCAAAGTTTATCCCTCTTTCCAGGAACGGTGGGACCTCAGACTCTGTGAGGGATGGTCATTGTCCTCATGTGCTCACACAGAGACAAAAGACACCAGCTCCTGCATTCAGCCTTCCAAAGCTTCCTAAAGGGGGTCTACAAGAAAGCCAGAGAGGGACTTTTTACCTGAGCACGTAGTGACAGGACAAAGGAAAATGGCTTTAGACTGAAAGAGGGTAGGTTTAGATTAGATGTTAGGAAGAAACTCTCTGAAGGTGGTGAGGCACTGGAACAGGTTGCCCAGAGAGGTTTCAGATGCCCCATTCCTGGTAACATTCAAGGCCAGGTTGGATGGGGCTCTGAGCAACCTGCTCTAGTTGAAGGCGGATTAAGACAATTGGACTGGACGACTTTAAAGGTCCCTTCCAACTCAAACCACCCTATGATTTAACCAGAATAGCAGATATTAGCCTTACAGTGAAGTGTTAAAGGCTTCTTAAAGTAAAATATGAAGCAAATATGCTTTCCAAGACATGTAATTCAGAGCACTGTATCCTCTCAGGATAGGAAGTTGACTGAAGGGCAGCTCTATGTGAGGCAGAATGAAGTCAATCTCACTGCCTGCTTTGGATCTTTGTGCACAGTTTGTGTCTGTTTGCCTTTGGCAGCCATAACCTACTTAAAGCTTAAGGTTAAAATATAATCCTGCATTGGGTAAAAACACTGAGCTCATTGTCAATTTGCACAAACACTTCAGGTATACAAGCCCACCTCTAAGGAGCATGGTGTGACACCCTGGAGTTTTTTGCAAAGATACATCACTTCTTTAGAGCAGATAAAATTGTCACTTGTGTTGCTCCAAATCACAATATTCATATCTACTGGAGGAATCTACTTCGTGTCTCATGCTGTTATTGTTTGGTAACAATATAGCCATATAACCCAATATATAAATTATGATGAAAAAGTTTATTCTTATAAATACGTAACCAAAAATACTTATTTTTTAAATACTGCAAAATCCCTGTTAAAACTTCACTTTCTACCAACAAAAATAATGGTGTCTAATGATGCATATTAAGCCTCTGCTGCCCAGGATTCCCATAACTTATACTCTGCCAAATTATGCAAACAACCATTGCAGCATTTCAATTATACTGCTGCAATTCCTACCACACTACACACTAACAGCATGAATACTCTTTTTTTTTTTTTTTTTGAGAAATAAAGCATCCCTTTCTCCAAAAGAAATCTGTGAGTTATACTGTGAGAGGAGAAGACAAATTACCTCCTGATAATTGCCAAGAAACAGATTATATCATTATATATATATAATATCCATTTCAAGTCCTTACTTTACTATGTATTGAAATAAGTATAATTTCTAATTCATTTGCACATTTCATTTGCTAACACACACACACTTGAAAATACTTGCTGTTCATGACTGCCCACAGATGACCTTCAAACTTCTATGCCCAAAAACATGTACTAACACAACAGGATAGGATGCACTTTCAGCAAATCCATAGCAAAGCCACAGTTTAGTGGGGATTCTGGGATTATGAGACAACTAAAAAAATACTGCCAGAGTTAAAGACACAAGCCTGAAAAAAAAAAATTTCTAGAGTTCTGTTATAACTTTCCTGCTTGAAGAAAAAACTGTCCAGCCCTTGGTGAAATCCTTCATGCTGAAAAAAAGCCATTGCTGAAGTTACATCACTTGGAAGGACACTCCAGCTTACTGTATAAAACACTGTCACACAGCAACTCTCAGAAGGAAATCAATGTAGCATTGTTTTGAGATGGAATTTTCATGCACATCTTGCCCCCTTCTGCTGTCTTGCCTCCTCTTCTTTTAGTATAGAAACATCTAAGGGTTACAGCCCTCTTCTTAGTGTACCCTGCTAATGACCCAGAGACTTAAGAGACAGGCCAGGTCCTTCCAGGGGTCAGGCAACTTCGTAAATCCTTAGATTATTTACAAAACAAGAATGCCAAAATTGAGCCAGGGCTTGTCATTCTTAGTCCTTACCCAGAAAACGCGAGCAGTAAGAGTTGTGATATATTAATCCTGTACTTTAAACCACAGAAATGCTGACATTTCCAAAGTTTTGCTATCCTGGTAAAGGATTCAGCCCTTTTTACCTCCTCCCCATCAAGAATTGCAACTAAACGCTACCATAAAAGTAGAATAAAATAGAATATAAAAGTAGAGTGTAGGGGCTCAAGACAGAGACCTGTGTTGCCTACAATCTTCTTTTAGGAAAGCAGCCTGTAACAAATGACTAAAAGAAAAAGGCCACGGAAATATTTGTATCCCCAAAACACACTCTCCTAACTGCAGTCCTCTGTGACTCTGCCAAGGCAATGCAGGGATGGCTGGCATAACAACAACTCATATTCTCTGGATGGAAGGAACACTTGAACTGCTCCACCCCCACCATCACAGTCACACAGAATCGTTAAGGTTGAAAAAGACCTCCAAAATCATCAAGTCCAACCTTCGACTGATCACCACCACGTCAACTAAACCACAGCACTAAATGCCATGGCCAGTTGTTTCTTGAACACCTCCAGGGATGGTGACTCCACCACTTCCCTGGGCAGTCCATTCCAAATTTCTCCTTATGTCCAGCCTGAACCTGCTCTGGCACAGCTTGAGGCTGTCTCCTCTTGTCTTGTCCTGTTGCCTGGGAGAAGAGGTCGACTCCCATCTGGCTACAACAGTCACTGTACAATGTCTTTATGGCCCTCAAATAACTTCTCAATACACACAAAAATTAATGTTTTCTACAAGGAAACTTGTGCCTGATATAGAAGCCCCCTTTCCTTCTAAATTCTGAGCACCAGTATTACTTGCAGTATTGTTTTCTCCATTTCCACTTTTAGCTGGCAAATGTGAAAGTGGGAAATTCACTTTTTTTTAAGATCACCCTCCCTCTCCACCACTCAGAAGGGAAATATCCCCATATCACATAACATATGTAAGTATGTTTTATGCCATACACCTCACTGAGTAGTGCTGTTACATTTTATATAGTGCTTAATGTAACAGGAAACAAACCCAGATGGTAATCTCTAGATCTAATATAGCCCCTGAAGTTTACACTAATACTGGTTTTATTAATAGCTGCAGACTGTCCAACAAAATGTGAATGCTGAAAGTACCCCAAGTCCCCTCCTCTCCTGGGGAATGTACCTGGTGCCAGTCACTCACCAGAGATGGAGTCAGTGACTCATAAAAGCTCCCAATAACATATTCTTCCTATTTGCCACACCACCATCTATCACTGTCAACTGTGTACAACACCTAGAGCTATATTTTTTATTCTTCAGCTTAAAAAAAACCCCTACCAAATGCCAGACTTTCAGCTGCACAGGGTTCTAAGAAAGTGATGAAACACCTTGAAAAATATATTTCAAAATTAAAAGAAAATCAATAATGCACTGTTATCATAGGCTGGTGCCAACCATCCTCTAGTTTCAAAAGTCACTACACTTCTTTAGACCTTATCGTCATTTCAAGAATGTTTTTCAAATTCTGAAAAGCTCACTATTCTCACTAATAAAACATTTTAAGAACATACCAGAATGAATATATTCATCCTTGACATTTTTATATGCCAAAAGCAAAGTGATTTAGGACACAATCTGAGCTATCAGCAGGTGGCTCTACTTTAAATCAAACTGGAAGAGGAGATGCTATTATTTCATACACAAATTTGTATTATGACACTTCCTCCCATCTTCCTATCACTGTGTTTTGTTTTGTTTTCCTGTACAAAGAAAAACAAACTACTTCTATTACCTTACAGTACAAAACAAGTGTGATGAAGGTCTCCTCAAAACAGAGAAGGAAAACAGAATATCTTCTGTGCAGCCATGCCTTGAAAAAATAACTGTTTATGAAGCCTGAACACGTTTATTCCAACCCTAACTTCTTTCTCAAGCATATAAAAACTTTTGCATAAAGGATTTGAGGAGAGAAATAGATGCTTTGCAATGGAATCAGCTTAAAAATATCTGCAGCAGAGAAAAAAGACAACCTTGTGCATTTCAGAAGATAATCTCTGGGGAAAGGAAGAACATAAGAACATCCCTTCGAGTTTCTTCCAAATAAAGACCCTGCAGCTGAACACAGAGCAAAATGTTTGCACTGGGCATACCAGGCAGCACCCTGTGGAGCCTGGAACTGATAAGTGAGTCAACAGCTCAAGACAATCACCTGAGATGCACTAAGCTGAGTAAGAGAAAGGGTTTGATTTCGTTTTCTCCAAGGCACTGCATCACTTGCTCTCTGGTCTTCCTTGCTTTACAGAGCAGAGTCCAGAAACCTCAAAGCTGGAAGCCCTGCCTCACAATAGCTCTACAGTTTCTGCCAGCTTACTCACTCCTTCCCTGTAGCAAAGATAAAATGAAGTACAACTGCTTTTCAATCTTTGAACAGAGTTGTTTACTATAGGATGAAAGAAAAATAAATGGCAAGCCAGGCTCTGGCCCAATTTAGCTCTGCAAGGTGCAAGTACAAACCTAATTGAAATCACTGGGCTACCCATATTTTAAGTCAGTGGAGAAGAAAATGTAATGCATAAACCACAGGTTTTGTAATTTATTAGAGAGAGCTCACCACTTCCAAATGAGTGCTATATATAGCAATTTGTACTGGCCATAGTACATTTTACTTGCAGTCAACATTTTAATTGTTTTGATATTTAAGGTTTAGTCTGATGCAATAAGCTCAGTTTGGGGGATTATTTCTTTTCTAAAGCACCTTCACAGATTTTAGCTGGAACACATTTTACGGATGCAACTGCTAGTAAAAGACTAATACTTCCAGGGTGAGTCCATTTTTAATGCATTTTTATCTGCTGACTTGCACACACACTGACAAAGCTTTACATATGAACTATGTGATTCTTCAACACCACCATCAGCGAGAACAACTGATGCACTTTTAGCTGGGCAGAGGTGTAGAAGATTTGATGTGCAGGTGTTGTTTCATGTTCCTTCTTGTCTCTACTGGCCAAGCTATTCTGATTTAGCAAGGACTAGGCTGAAAAGGAGAAGCAGCTGCAGAGGAAGGATCACACACTGTTTCATCTCTCTACACTCAAGCAAAAGAACAGGGCCTGATGCAGAGCTGTGTTGCAAGGGTAGCTCTTGCCCTGTGTAACATGAAAAACCTATTGCTGGCACGGCCATCTGGCAGGCACTAAAAAAATTCATACTCTGGCTCTTCCCAGTTCTCCCCAGTTGCAAAAGGAGGTGCATAGGACTACCAGAGGCATTATGCAAGGAGTGAAGCTCTGTGTATATCACTACTGAGCAATTAATTTATCTATACCTCCTCAGGCTATCAGGATGCCCAGTGGGAGGTTTTATATTTTCACTTATTATGGAAAAGGTAACTGTAGTTCCAGGACTTTGACCTCAAAGTGATTTCTGTAGGTAATTCTCTGCCTTCAGGTCTTCTCTAGAGAGGGAGATTCATCTATGTAAAAGCTGAATTATAGTGTTTGGATGAAACCTATTTTCCAAAAAAAAAAAAAAAAAAAAAAAAAGGAAGAGTAGGAAATTGCCATTTTCTTCCAGATGATCTAAAGGCATTGATTTAAAACCAAAGTCCTCCCTCAAGAAAATCTCTGCTGAAAACACACTGTGTCAAACTGCAAATGGCAGTTCTGAGCTGCCCTGACACATCTGTTACAGGGATCTCCCCACAAAGCCCAAAATCTCTGCAGAATTTGCTTAAACCCATTTTTGACTCTAACTCAGCACTGCAGGATGCTGAGCTTATTTGGGAACTGTGTTAGGGAGAGACTGGCTGCTCATCCCGCAGCTCCTGCAGGGGATGAGAAGGAGCGGCTGCTCATTTGCAAAGGGGAGGGGAAAGCACAGGGCTCAGATAAACAGGGCTGCTACTCAGCCTGCAGCATCCTCGGTAGAGCCAGCTCTGGGGCTCTGCCCAAACACAAATGGAAGGAATTTTCCCAAAATAGTTAACACTTCTGTAAATCCACATCTCGTGTCACTTTCTCAGTAGATAGTCAACATTTTCCAAAGGCACCTAACAGAGCTGGACACAAATTTCCATAATTAGGCACTGAATAACACATCTGCACGATATTCATAATATACCAAAATAGCCTTATATACCAAAAACTGAAGATATTTGCAAGCTCTGAAACTACTGGATCTCCCCAGCTGTGTAGAGATTTCCAGTTAACCATCAAAATATTAAACCAATATAATTTCTTCATTTTCCAAAGTCACAAATTTAAAAATTAAACAGAAACCCCAAACTTTAAATCTCAACAGTACAGGTTTGATCAGTAAACAGAACAGATACTTTAAGAAACAGTTTCCCATTGCTCTGTGAGGATACTTTTGCCTACCCAGTGGTACCCCACCTGTCCATCTAAATGCGAATTTTCGTGATAATTAAAACAAACACAACAAAGTTTAAGACGTGCAAACAGAACTTGCATCTGACTTCACACCTTCCAATTCTAATAGGCTATTGAAGGAATTATGCATATTCAACATTTACTTATTAATGTAATAATTGCTGTCCATCCTAGCTCCCTTCCCACGTGTAAGCCAAAGGAAAGTTCTGAGGCCTGATCATGATCTCACTAAAACTCCTCTGAGGACGTTGAAACAGCCTCCAAAAGCTGTGCCTTCCCACACTGCCTGCAAAGAAGCTGAGGCATAATTTTATTTAGAACACTTTAGACATCCAGTCACATCATTTCCATCGCTATTAGTTCCCTGACTATAACAGCACTAAACAGTTTTTTACCACATAATTTACTTTTATTGCCTTAGAAAAATGAAGTCTGTCATAATATACTGTTGCATTCCAAAAATCTGTAGCATTAAAATTAAAAATAAAAGCCTTATAAACACAGCGTAGTTAAGCAGAAGCTTAAGTTCATGAATAGTGAGTGACATTAGTAGGTCTACCTTAAAAAATTGGTATTTTTACTGCTGAGAAATACTTTGCACTCTTCTAAACTCATCACTTTTAAGTTTTAAAATATTACAAAGGAACTAAACTGGATTAAGTTAAATCAATATTCTCCTAACAAGAATTCTTTGTAGTTTTAAATTTCCAAGCTTTACATATTTTAGCAGTTCATGTTAAATGGATATTTGACATTTTGCCAGTGAAAGTTTCATTAAATCACTAGTAGGAAAATCATGATTATCTCATATTACCTCAGTGCAATGACATAATGTGTCTGGTGCTTTTAAAGATGAGACAGACAAAAGGGAGAAAAGTTTCTACCACGCCAAAAATAAGTTACAGATATTTATGGATCCCTTAAAATAGAATTTCTTAAACATGTCTTGTTTCTTTCTACTTTGTTTTCCTTCGTTAAGTAAACTATTGTCTTCTTTTTTTTTTGTATTTGCATTGAATTTTGACTCAGCTCAGCATTGTACTAATTGACTAATTGTGTGCCAGTGAAGGCCAACACAGAGATCTTTTTGCAAAAACCTAATTTAAATCATTATTAAAAGCTCATCACCTATCCCTTGGTTTTGCTGTTAGAGGACAATGTACTGGAAACCATCTTGTCCCTGAGCTCCAATTTCCCCATGCACAGGTTAAGTGTTCCTCCCAAGACTCTGAGGAAGTTTCTGCCATGTTAATCCCAAGAGAAGTTGGAGCTGTGGGGAAGCAGCTGAGGAGATGAAAGACTCCAGTATGTCCCTAAGCCAAACGTTCTGTCTCCCCCTGTCCCAGCTCAATCAAACATTACAAGCACTGGCAGCAGGGAAGAGTTGCTGTGAGGACAAACACAGTGAGAATGCAAAAGGCAAGATAGATTTAGTTAAAGCTCCTGAGGTTCCTCTGCACATATATAAAGAAGATAAATAAGTCTTGAACTTCTAAAAGTATAGCAAGTTACTGCATTTTTCTGGATTTTTGTAATGGACAGATGGCATCTGTGCATTCCTTTGGATGTAGTTCTGAAGTAAAGGCTAAGCAATGGTCAAAAAACCTATTTGATAATGGTGTTCACCTGAAAATTGATATTACACAAATTTGTAGGTATTATAAGAAAATTAAACTCCAAAAAGTCTGTTTCCATGGAAAAAACATTTACCTATAAGCAGGACATAATTAACAGCCCACATTCCATCTGAAACTAATGATATTCTGAAATATAAATCTCAATCATGAATAATTGGGCTACAGAAATATACTACAACAGTTTATATTTACAATTATTTTTGACATGACATTTTGAATCATGAACAAGCTAAACAATGATCTGGGGTTTTTTTTGTTTGGTTGAGGGGTTTTTTTGGTTTTGTTGTTGTTGTTTTGGTTTTTTTTTGTTTGGAAACCCTTAAGTCTGGAGTGAACATGAAGTGAACTATGTTATCACCTGCTCAGCAGTAGGTCCATGAAGCTGGTAGAAACCTGGTCTGTGTGTTCTGCCAGGAAATGCAACAAATTCAGGTTTGCTTTCATTCTGGTCTTTGGGAATGCTGTGAGATACTTCCTGACAGAAAGCATTTTCCAAAGTTAATCAGAAGGTTTTCAGTAAGCTGACATACATTCACAAAGAGGTCCATTTCCTGTCTGCAGCACAATATTCCCAACTGCATACTCATGGCACCAATAAAGACCACTTTGCTAACCAAGAACTGGGTGAAATTCTGCTAATGGGCATTGAGTGTAATGATGTTCTAAAAAGAAATAATATTACTGTTGGGTTCAAACATCCAAATCACTTTATAGAGTCATATGAACTTAGAAATACTGAAAGTTGAAGAATACCTCAGCTTTTAAAAACAAAATGATTCAAGTTTGTCAGGCCCAGAGACTAAAAAAATAAGATTTATTTTCAAGAATTTTTATCCTTGCACTTTCACTACGAAGTTTTTTAGACTAGTAACTGAAGCTCCAAGATACTTATGTGTTAAACACATTAAAAAGAGTCATTAATAATGTCAGAATACAGTTATTTCTAACATTTCTCACAGATTTTTATACTTGTGAGTTGAGAATGCCACAAGAAAATTCAGAGTAAAAAAGTTCTAAAAATACCAGTAAGATTTTCATGGTTCTTATGCTCATTAATTTATATACAGGCATGTTTTTTATACTTTTAATGCGAAAAGGAGAGAGAGACTGAAATGCTCATCAATGTATAATAGTTAAGAAATGTATTTCCAGGCTTATTAATACACATAAACCCAATCACTCTTCCAAACAATAAGATTTGTACAGGTGTCTAAACAGGATTACTAATAAGCCAGTCAAGATTATTATTCACCCTTGCTGTGCAAAAAAATGAGCTTGTAAGACACAGAGCTGCAAAAAAATTGACACAACACAAAACCTGAGATCCTCAGGAGACTGTTATCCAAATAATCTTACTCTGGAGAAAGCCTGTGCAATAATGTAGCTTGGAGGGGTAACATCAATTTTCTAACAAGTAATTAAGATTTGCATTATTAATGCAATGGATATTCTTGCAAATTATGTCTAAATATATGCAGATTATTAAAAAACTCACAACATTTAATGACAGTGCTGTCATTCTTAGGGCTTTCTAATAAAAGTATAGATAAGAGCAATGCTTAGCTGACCATCTTGGTAAATTTTAATCATTAGCACTTATAAACCAAATGCAGCTGCAGACTGTTGTATTGAATCGGGGCACTTAATTTCCACCCCATGCTCAATAAAACCTATCTTTCAGACGAAGCAAAATCTAGTCCACTATGAAACAAAGTGTGTTGAAATCTCTTCTGGAACATCATCTGCCTCGCCACGTTATTGGTGTGAGCAAATTAGGAATGGTTCATGTCACTCTCGGTCGATACTGAATGCAAACAGTTTACCCACCTTCAACCCAGCGCAGCCTTTACCAGCTTTGACCTACTCAAGCCAGATACCAAATGGCTGAGTTAAAAAAACAGGCTCTTAAACCTACCAGTGTACCACTGTTTCAGTGGTACTGAAAGGAGCTGAAATGTAAGAAGGTTTAACCTTGTTTTTGGTAGAAGGGAAGCTTTTGCACGCTTGCAAAATGTAGATTCTCCTCCCACTGCCCGATTTGTTTCACCTCTCACTAACTTTTTCAAAGGATGTGCATGGGCACACACACAAGGAGCAGTGGTTTGCTGTCCACTGGAAGGTTAAACAAAAGCAGCCTAGAAGAGCAGAACTTTAACAAAGCATCTCCTATGCTCCATCCCTCAAAACTGAGAAAAGTGGGCAAATAAAAGCAAGGTTGTGAGCAATTATTTAAGCATACAATGGATTTTAATATATATCAACCTTTTGCATCCATCTGATAGAATAACCCCCCTGAAAAGCCTACTTAAAAGACATAGCAATCTTCATAGACCTTTTTGTCTGTCTAGAGAACAGGCCTAGTTTAACTGGTTACTGAGCTCGAGAGAAGAATCCCAAGGCAAATCACACAGCACGTGAATAAACAGCTACACAGTGGCTGTGTATGTACAGATGTGTGCTGGTAATTAGTGTGTTTCTCTGGTAATCAGATGGAATATGGTGGCCCATCTCAGCCATTTTCTAGGTGACTGACCAGTCCTCCCTCCAGGGAGGTGAGCTCTCCCCTGAGGTGCAAGGATCCTAAGAAAGCAGGCGGCCTTTCTAGGCAGCAACCACTTTGTGCAATGAAATATTTTCTATAAGCTAAGTACCACAAAAATTCAAGCCTCTCCTTTAGACAAAGAAGGTTTTGAAGCACAGGGGACATTTTCCTTTAACCTTTAAACCCATGCAAAATAAGAGTGGATTTTGCATGCAGTTTCTTATTCTCCTGATACAGTCTAAGAACATCGATTTTAATACAAATATATAGTGACAGAGATGAAAGGAGAAAGAGATTAATGACCAGGCTTTCCTCTGAAAGAATACTCTAACATTTATATTTGTACCTGTCTTCAGAGCCTTCAAAACAGAAAGTGCTCCTGACTTAAAAAATAATTTATTACTTTGGTAAATAAGATTAATACAAAGAAAAGCAAAGAGAGATTGGCTTATATTTTATCTACAGTAAAATAAAATGAAGAAGCAAAAGCAACTACATCGGATGTATGGCACAGATCATACGAAACACCACAGGAAAAAGAAATCTTAATAAATAAGTATTGCCTGTGATACAATCTTTCTGCAATAATATTAATATCCATTTCTAAACACAAAAAATACCCCATTTTATCACTATTGGAAGAAAATGTCATTGGAAAGCTACAGTATTTGATATGTGTCCAGTTAATCATTGTGTCTGCTAGCTGAATGAAACTTGGTAAAAAAACACAATGGAAATGTCATGCTTGAAAAAACAAACTTTTGCTCCCTACCAGAACAAGCATATTTATCTCAAAGCTAGTTAGAATTTACACACCTTATAAGAGAGCTTTTCTCAGGTCTCACTGCTGCTACTTTCTACAGGAGACAGCAAGATTTCCCACATGACTAACATGGCTCAAGTCCCAAAGGTCATGATCCCTAAGTTGGAAATTCCAGCCTCAGCTATTGCCCACAGTACTGCCCTGCAACAGTAATGAACAAAGTCCTTGTGGCCACAAGTGAATTTATTATCCATAATAAATCCAGTAATACCCAAGTTGCATTAACTGATTTCATCACACCCTTTTTGGTGGTTTGGCAGAAGCAAAGACCTTTTAATTGGATGGTTAAAAAAAAAAAAAAAGTTTATACAAAGAAATAATATGCTCTAGTATATGAAATATCATATTACATAAGATGGAATAACATGCTTCATGTTACAATGGCAAAAAGACAGAGTATCTTTTGTGTTCACACAGATCTTCCTCCATTTATTTACAAGAAATAAATGTAGCAAATGAAATACTGATAGGCAATGTCTGTTTCGTAATCAGTTTGAGAGAGAAGCACACTCAGCACTTCAATTAACCACTGCTTCTGCCATACTGTGGCACAGGTGTAGGCCCCAAGGTAGTCCTACAACACGCTAGATATATCATGAGGTAAAAGAGAAACTCCACTCCAGGTGCTCACAGTGCAGAGATACACAGACACCCCACATGCCTGGAAAAGCTCAGCATTACCATCAGTCAATCCCCATCTTCACCAAAAAAGTTGCACATTCCTGAGCACCATTATACAACACATCTACCTCCAGCTAGTTATTCCAAATGAGGAGTTTGTATCATGCTGGTTTTACTTCTAGAAAGAGTGCTAAGCACTTTCTTCACAAGAAAGCAAAGGCTGAAGATTTTATCTAGAGAGGGCACCCACTGAAGAAATAGTTTCATCTTAGGCAGAATGACCTCTATCATGAACAAACAGAGCATACCATGAAAAGGATGTTTTCGCTGGCCCTATCTCACTAGAAAACACATCACACACACATAATGAAACCTATACAGAAAGCCACTAAATAAATGCTGTCTCTCTGGAAAGATCACACTTTACAAGAAGTACTCCAGCCTTTCAACAACCTCACAAGCTGCAGCAGACCAAACCAGGGTAAGAAATAGCAGGCCTGACTGTTCTTTTTTCCAGCTCTCTCAATGTCTCCCTCTTCCACTTCCCCTCCCCAACAAGCCGAGCCCAAGAAACACAGGGATCCTGCAGAGGTGCACTTGCTGGGCTGCCAGAGCGCCACCGAGCACTTCAAATGCTGTTATGTGCAGGTGAAATTAAAAATAACAACCCACCCCATACCTCCCTATACAGGAACAAGCTAAAAATCCAAGTAGGATTTAGCTGGCTAAACACAGGCTTTGGAGCCATTTGGTGATCTCGCCTTGGTTCAGCCCCTCACCCATTTACCGCAGCACATTGTCTGCAAAACTACTTCCTCTTGGACCTGTCAGCTCTGATGTCACAGAAGAGTTGGCAAATCCATTACTCTTCTAGACACTATGAATTCAAAAGGGACGAGGTGCATTGCAATTTTTGTCACAACCCACTCCCAAGAAATTTCAGAACACCTCAGGGAAAAACAATTACCCTTCTTTGTGGTGTGAAGGTTTACATGCTTTGCACGTGTCATGCAGCTAACACCCTTCTCTGCTCTGCAACTTGGAACTTTTCTTTAAGATCTTCTAAGTGACTGATGAAATCGATTAGAACAATTCTTTCTAATCTTTCAGAAGCTTGCTTGTGTTACAAAGGTGAAAAAAAAAATTTCAGAAATCTAGTCTGCCTATTTTTTTTTTTAAACATTTGTGAGCTTTAAATCAATTTCTTGCTTTTAGGCAAAAATACAAAATTTATGGTTGCTGCCTTGGACTGAATAATAAATATTGGTCTGAATGGGGCACATGTATCTTTAATTCCAATGTCTGCACACCCTTGACTACTTTATTATGACTGAACGAAACTGTTACATTTAGAGATTTCTTCTTCATCAATTATATATCACACACTTCATATTTGCTTGCCTTTTCAGTCCTAGAAGTATGTTCTACCATCATGATGCTCCCCCAGGATTTGCACATGCAGTTTTCTCGGGGCTGAGCAGGGTCTAACGTGCTCCCTGTAAATCAGTGAGCAGATACAGTTTTCCTGGGGAGCAAGCAAAGTAGCTTTGCAGAAAGCAAAATAAGGAAACATCTGCCGAACTGAGGAGTGGGGTGTTTGTTTTGCTCTTCTGTGTTTTTTGTCTCTGTTTTTTTTTGGTGTTGTTTTTTTGCTTGTTTGTTTGGTTTGTTTTTCTTTTTTTTCCCTTGTACTGTATTTCACCACAATTTTAAAGTTTTGACTGAGAAAACTGAAAACATTTTTTTTTACTTTTAATACATTCCCTCTTGAATGCAGCTGAATGTAAGGCTGCATGCCCTAAACAGAGAAAGCATGTACATGGATTTATGAAAGATTCATTTTTAACTGGCTTACAGGCAAATCACTCCTGTTCTGTGTCTTAAAACTGATGCTCACCTGCCATTCAGCCTGGACCGGCTCATCATGTGTTTGAATCTGCCAGGTATGATGTGGTCAATACCACCATGAAGCATAAGCTTAAATCCCTGTTTCTTCTGGGAATAGCCCAAAGGAAAAAGAATCCTTCAGGCTCTGACAAATAATTTTCTCCAGTCAAAGCATATATGGAGAGTACATGAAACATAGTTTTGGGATAAGTTATTCTCATTTAAGAGAATCTCTCTTTTATTTTAGTAATATAACTATAAGCTGAGTAACTTGCTTTCTTATCTATCCTCAGTCATTTTCAGTAAACATAATTTACTCAGGTTTATAATAAATGTACTCACTTAAGTCCCACCTTTCATTCCCTCCAACAAAAACTTAGATTTCAATAACTATGATTTTCCAGAGTGAACATACTGGCAAAGGACCCAAACATCATTCACTCAGCAAACTGCTGGACTCACAGAAAAACATAAACTTGAGGAAAAAAACCCTACAAAACTAATTTTGTGATATCATAATTTTAATTTAAATCCCAGTTAGTGAGTATGCAATAGTGATTTACATGTAGTGATTTGTATTTTAGATGCTATTATATACTTTAGGTGGTGCAAGATGCACAAAAGCAGAAAAAACATTATGCTACCAGTGTTTTCATATATGGTTTCTACAGAAGTGATGTCTAAACCATGATGAGTTGCAGAGCAGGAGTGTGAAGCACAGCAGAGAAGATTGTTTTACAGAGAAACTTTTCCTTCCTTACAAGATTTTGTTTGTCAAAGCTGAAGAAAGGAACAGCGCCTGGCTACTAAATTGAATATTACAAAGTTAAGAAATTATTCACAGCAATTAACCAAAAGTCGATTACTCAGTGTGTTTAAAACTAAATGTGAATGACTGGGATGAAAAGGCTTTGGATAAAACTCATCCTCAACATTCTTTTTAATATCTCTTACATTAGACATTGGAGTCTTTTGAGCTGACTTCAAAAGCAAAATGGTTATTTTTTTCAACATTCTTCCAAGGGAAAAACACATTTTTTTTAAATGAGGACTGGTTATCAAGTCAGGATGTAGAAAACCACACAGATTTGCTGCAGGATTTAACAATCTGCTGCGTTTGATGTGGGCTGTATTTCTCTCTCAGGAGGAAAGATGTGGCAGCAACAGTTCCCATTGCATGGCTCCAACACCAGGTCCACAAAAGCTTGTGAACTTTTCCATGGCCATGAGTTTACTGAAGATGGCTCCATGCATTGGTCCCCTCTTACTGTCTGGGGTTCAACAAAGGTGTTCAGAACAGCTCTTCAGTACCTGCATCAGCTGCTTCTGCAGTGCAAGAGAATGGCCAAGACTAAAACAAATCATCTCTGCTTAGGTCAATAAAATCACTTAATTATTAAAATTAATGGTCTTCCAAAGTTGCGGGACATTTTATCCTGTGGATGTACAAACAGAAGGAGGAGTAGACCCAAAGGAATTATTTGTGGTGGTTAAACCAAGCTGAACCTGTGTTTTCAGGGGTTGGTGGGTGGGGAGAAGGGGTCAGTTCTGATTTATTTATTACAGTATTGAGAGAAAGAAAATGGATCCAGCATAGATGTGGGAGACTGCACAGAGAATTCCCACATAGCTTTGACCAAATCACTTAGAGGCAAATTATCAAAATTTGATAGTCTTTTGCTTGCTGGGGGAACAGCTGAAAATTGGACCTTTAGCCCCATGCCCCTCAAATCCTCACCTGCAAAACAGTAGTTTGTCTACACCTGTATCAGTAAATTGTGGATAGTAGGAGGAATTGACCCACAGGTCAACATCATTCATGTTAAGGTTTCCACGTACACATTATACACATTTAGGGAGTTTTTATCCAGGGTAACTCAAGGCTACAGTGCTCGTGTAACATGTATTATTGTTTAGTGTCCTCCAAAAGGAATCCAGCTCAGGTGAATTTACGCTCCTGGCCTGGGGTTCAATTTCACTGCTCAGTGCTCTGGTGCTGGGACAGCATGTCCACATCGTGCCTCACCTCAGCAGTGAGGCAGGTCTGAGGTGCACAGCACACACGTGATGAGCGCTGGTTGCTGAATGACCTTGCACCTGAAGGTGCAAGAACATATCCTCAGTTCCAAGTAGAACAGTACACAGAGCCATCCCAAGATCTCAGTATCAAAGGCTGCAGAAGCAAGCTACTTCAACACAGGGAATTTCAGTGCTAAACAGTTCACATTATTGCTGTTAATCACTGCAAGACTTGTATCTGGTGCTGTACAAGTTCCTCAGAGCAAATGACCAAAATGCTGCCTTGAAAGGTTTGTGCTGTCATGATCTGCTCCTGCAGTCAGGAGGGAAGATCTGAATTCTTAACGTGCAGGACCAGGTGCTGGGAACTCAGGTTGGTTCATTAAGGAACGATATACAGAGCTTTTATCACAAGGATAAATGATCATATATGCCTTATGTACTTACGGCATATAAAAATTGCAGAAGGTTTGGGGCTTTACAAATACCATAAGGAGATTTCTGTCAGCCAAAAATCTATATGTGCAAATTCAGCTATCTAAATTTAATTGGTTATCTGTATTTTTGGCCGGGAAAATAGAAGTGAGCTGATTTTTCAGACTGAAGAAATCACTTTCAACTTCAGCAAGTGGTAGCTGTAAATGCTCAGGTGCTCAGAAATATAATCCACTCATATATACCTGAGCAAGGATTTAAGTGGCTGACTTCAAACATCCCAAATGTTTACTTAAAACCTGAAATAAAATAAACCCAAAATAACACAGAGAAAGATGAAGACATACATATGCAGAAGGCACTTGCATCTCACCTAGAAGACTCATTGACTGATCAAAGCAGAGCTCCAAACAGAAATCCTGGTTGAGCATAGGTATTTTAAGGTCACACCCCAAGTGTTCTGCACCGATGCTTTGCTTTAACTTTCCTGGGTACGCAACAACCGAATAACTGACAGAAGGAAATCAGTGAGCTGATAAGCTTCTAAAATTAAAATCAGTAATAGAGTTTTGTACTGGGAACACAAGGTTGAGCAGAGGCAAAAGATAGTATCTTATAGTTTGAAAGCTAAAAAGAAAATAAACTGAGATTTGAAGTTATATGATGCTGTACTACACTGATAAGCCTTCAAGAATTAGCACGAATCAAATACATGCAGAATGTTATTCAACTCCCCACGGAGCTATTAATGTAGGATTACTGGAGATATACATGCATGCTTCTTATCCATCTTTAATGCAAAATGCCAAAATAAACATGAGTAAACTTCTTATACAAACAGAGCTTTTTCACATGATTCTTCAGAGAGTAATAATGACCAAGCCTCCTCGGGAACTTTTCCCAGCTTGAAACAATTAGTCCTATTAAGAAGCAGTAACCAATAATCTGTGCTACTGACAAAAACATGAAGATGGACTAAGGTAGAATAATTTAGCTGGGGCACTTGTAGTGTGGTACATACGCTGAAGAACTACAAAGTTATATCTTCATCCCTAAAATCTTCCACATTCATGGTTAAGAAAGATATATTTGTCACTGATGTGAAGTGCTGTTTTTGAAAGTATCGATAAGAATTTTTAGAGGAAAATAAGGATTCCCCCCAGATCCTAATTTCATTGAATTATAAATTTTGGGGAACATGTTCATATCGACTATATTTTCCATGAAATATTTTGTTATCTTCAATAAAACTGGAACTGACTTATTAGAGATAAACAAATCATCAGAGAAACAAAAACTTTACATAATGACTTTTTAAAATAAATTTTTTTTTTTCTAAAAATATTTTGTGTTTTCTTTCTCTTTCTGAGTGATTTCAGTGCAGGTGTTACTGGACATAACTCTCATCAGCATGATGTACTATTGACTTCTAGAGGGAACTATACTTCTATGTTTCTGAGTTATTTACATAATCGGGAAAAAAACCCCAAACAACAAAATGTGTGCAGCTAACAAATACCAGGGTGTATCAGCACACGTCAGCATCTTCAGCAAGGTGTGCACACACAAAGCCACCCTTGAAGCTGATAGATTAGTAAATTAGGCATGCTGAGTTTCATCATTTAAGCTTAGATAGACATTTGTGCATCTTACTGGGATTCTTTAGTAACAGTAAACACAAATCCTAACCCAAATCCCACGAAAATCAACAGAAATATTTCACTTTGCCTGTCTGTTCCCCGCTACGGTCCAGGAGAACAAACTTCAGTGCGAATATAAAATAAAAAGAACTTTTAAAAAAAATGCTAGGGAAGCAACAGGATGAGAAGGGAGGGGGATTATGAAAAAAACCAAACTTGTGTTAATATGCTTTTTAGTTGATTACACCTCTTAGGCTGTGCCAAACTTCCTCTGATAGCGTTCAACAGTCATGTCATACATTCGATACTTAATGCTCTCCTCATGTCTGCAGCACTCCAGCTCTGAAAGAGACACTTGTCTGAAGCAAACTCAACTATCACAGCACCAATATTAATAGTAAGAGGCAAAAATGCTTCAAGGAAGGAAACTTCTGCACTCGAAACCACTCGTGTGGCTGCTGGATTAACAACAGGAAGTTACCGAGGATTGCTGTGAACAATCCCCTTCCCTACGGTTCTTCTCCATCTCAAGGACAAACGCACTGCAACACACCTGAAAGGTTTTCCTTTTCTACAGAGAAGCTTCTGAACCATGATAAGCGTTTGGTTGCTGTCTTGCAAGGAATGGAAAGACAGCAACTTAACATTCACAACTGCGAGGTTTACCTAATGGCCGAAACTTCATTAGAAATCACTCTGCCCCTGGAATTTATGCGCTCTGTGCCATGCTGTGCACATGTGCTCTATTTGCACACAATACAGCAAATGTGTCTCTGGAAACTGCTGCAGAGAGCTCACAGCAAAATTCCCACAGTAATGCTCAATTTGAAAACGTGTACACACATGTGAATACTCCAAATATCCCCATGATGCCTTTTATTCAAGAGGGAATTCCTTTATCTGCAGTGCTACAATGACTAGTATTCGTAAGAGATACTGAATTTTAGGAAATACAATTGTTCTGAGGGAAGAGGTAGTACAGTTGCACTTAAATTTAAATAACTGCAAAAACAGTACTATATTCCCTTCTCTTTTTTTTGGCCAGGCAGTACATTACCTCTAACCACCCAAATATGAAGACATTGTTCTTGTGATTATTTAAATTTTATCAGCTGCATTTCCCTTCTTAGCAGTCTTGTCTGCATTTGGGATTTATATATTCATAGAGATAACCAATCACCTTTCTTATTGTTGCACATATTGTAGATGGTAGACTGAAATATTACAAAGAAAAATAAAGAAAAGGATGAAAAGAAAAGGAACAAATATACCTACTGCTTTCAAATCTGATAGGATTTGGAATGGCTTACACTACAAAAATTTCCAGAACAATCACGAGATGCTCTATTTCCAAGACGTAACAAACCTTTCCAAAGCTAGAACAAGGCTTTGCTTAGAGTCACACAGCCTTTTCCACGTGGCTGTGGCCCTGCAAGGTCTACAGTACAAAATAATAAATGAAATTCACAGCTGGAAATGAGATCCACGGGTCAGGGCTGGTCCATAACTAAGGGAGGGCAGACCCGGGGCAGCACAGCTGCCCCTCCTCTGCTGCCTTGCCTGCACTGGCAGTAACTTTATTCACTACCAGCACCCTGTAGCACTTTTAGAAGTGTCCTCAATACTTCCTCTGAGCCAGCACTGGCAGCTTTCAAATAAACTAAACCCCCACAGAAAATAAGCAGGTCACAAACCTGCTTTAGCATTAGCTTTTAGCAACAGATAATGCCTGGGATGGCTTCATCTGCCGTTACCCTGAAATAATACCTGCACTGAGTGTCAGCAGCTTCATCTAAGGATAGAGAGAAAAACAAATGGTGCTCACAAACTGTGAAATGAACAATGATGAACAAACCTGTCAGAGCACAGCAACAACATACCCATCACACTCAACATGTTAAAGCATAATAAAGTGCACAGTTTCACTGATAAGAGAAATAAGAGCATATGGAACCTTACCAAGCCCATAAGCTTCCTTCTTTTTTTTATATCCTTCCTTTGTCATGACTTATTTTCTAAGTCCTTCTGTTTCTTTAAAAGTCTCTTTTATCGGGACATTTTTTAAGTCTACGTCGCATTTTTTTACACATTCCTGCATGCCTTTGCTTAGCTCCCCCACAAAATTTAATTCCAAACTTTGATATCGAAATACTAAATTAGCAGTTGGGTGTTTCGATTTTTCCCCTTCCAGAAACTAAGGAACACAGCATTTGATAGTTTCCAAAGACACAATACCAACTCAGATTTTTTTAAACTGTAGATTTTACAAGATTTGTCTGCCCCCCTCCATATTCTGTCTACGTGCACCTGTATTGCTGCAGTTTGTATAAATACACCTCAGCAATTTAACACTGTAAGAGTGCTCTTACAGCACATTTAGCTCAACAATGCTGCAGATACAAGGAAAAGCTTTATTATTCAAGGCAGCAAAACACGTGTTTCCAAGCAGTAAAAAGGACTACAATTTAGCAGCTGTTACTTCCTACACAAATGCCATTCTGAAATATATAGGGCTGGGAGGTAGTTTTTGGCCCCACTGTAATGCTCTAGGAACATTAGACACACATGAATTCTGAAAGATCAAGAATTATTCAAAATGTGAACATCATCAGAAACTTGGGTACTTCTCTTTTGTATTTGACAACTTTTGCAACAGATGAAAACCATCTGTGAGTGGTTGAGGTAGAAGTGGTGGGCATTTTGCACTTTCATGCAGAACCATGAAATGCAAACATATCCAACCAAATAATTTCATTTTGTTGCTTCCATATTTTGCACGTTTCTCATCTTCATGAACAAAACACTGCAAGCATCCACTTGTTTGTGTTATTTGGAAGGGGAGTGGAAGGAATTTTCAATTTTGGAGTGAATAGTTTTTTAAATACCCATACACCCGTTGTTTTTTTGGTGAAGCAAGTCTGGCCTCTTTCTGCTGACCAATACATGAGCATTTTCAGTCTTATAGAGTTGTTACATCACCTGGAACTCACAGAAATATAAAAAGAAAAATATCTCAGGAAAAGGATTGCTGTAGTGAAAAGGATGTTTATATGTAAAATACTAGGAGATTAATGCAAAATTTTTAATTAAACGTTTCAGTGAAAAATTTGAAACTGTGGGAGCCAAGATTCAAATATTTTAGATTTTGCTACTGCATATGTATTGTAATTCTTTAAGTTGTATAAACAGTGCTTCTATGTCACATGTGGAGATCCAGTATAAATATTAAATTTAGATTTTATTCCTAGAATAATAGGCACAACAGCCTATGGACTCCACTTAAAAAAAAAAAAAAAAAAAAGTGTGAAGCTATTACCAAAATGTTTCATTTCAACTACTTAAAGACTGTAAGTATTACTTAACAAAATAAAGATTAAGGAACTACTCCAAAGTGACACCATTGGGGACAATCTAGAAGGCTGAAGTGTGTGGTACTTGGCTTGGGAGGCTCCTGCCTCCTCCTCAGCATCTCCCCAGTCACCACCCCAGCAAAAGGAACAATTTCACAAAGTAGTTTTTCCTTGGAGGGCTACAGACAGCCTTCTCTTGTCGGTAAGCCATCTTTTCCTCTATTTTTCTTCTCCTATCTTGAGTATTCCACCAAGGAAGGTGAGAGGCACCACTGCTCTCCTACTGCATGGGGTGGTACCTCACAAAGGCATGAGATGTCCTTGTGAATTCCCACTTGATACACAGGAGCAATGGAAGCAGAGGGGTTTCCAGAGAAACCACAGAGATGATATAATTAGCATTGCCTGAAGAGATTTAATTCGTTCACATTAGCCTTACTTCTCCCACTATATGCCTGCAGTAGGAATCCCCACCTTCTTGGCTATTCCAATGTTTTACCCTTCCCACAATCCCTCATTCATTAACTGAGTCATTCACCAAAGAGGGTGGCCTCATATATGTAGATGGGTCAGGTGGAGGTTACATCACAGCACATTTACAAGAGGAAGTGCCAGATTCTCTGTGAATCTCCTTTTGGTGCTTGGCAAGCATACATACTTTAAATCCTGACACCCTCATAATAAAATATTTTTATTTTATATATGAAGTGTCAGAAAGTTTTGAATAGAATGCTTAATTTGTTTTCTGGCCATGTCTATAATATTATTTCTCTGAGGAGGAGAACAAAGTTCAAAATTTGTTTGCAAAACTAAAGCAATACTTCAAGCTTTGTCAAAACCTAGAGGTCAATTTTTCATTATAGTAGTTATTTTTCTTAAGAAGTCTTAAAATTAATCTTCCATGATCAGCAGGTACTAAAAAACTTTCCAGCATTGATAAAGGGCATTATTAGTCACTCACAACCAAAACACTTGAAATAAATCTATACACTAGGATAAGAAAACATTTTAAATTATAACAGCTTAATCCTTCTTTTGTAGCTTCATACAAGCTAAAAGTTGCTGAGACTGAACAGCCAACAGACCAGGAGAGCAGAAAAAAATTCTGACCAAAGAGTTATATCTGAAATAAATAGTAAATATGCACAGACAGAAACACTTTTGAAAGAATGGAACTAGGGAGAAGACAATTTTTATCTATTGTCAGGAATAATGATTGCAGTCTCCATGCCTTCATAAAATCATTTATTAGTTTCAGCTGGCTATATCTCACTTCATCCCTGATTTACAAAGCAGACGAGTATCTGTGTGCACACAGGAGACGGAGAAGAGGATGAGCCAAGTCAGGGTTTCTTTGGTTTTTAGAGAAAATTGAAAGAAAGAAACAAGCTCTAAAAAACTTGATCTTGTTATCAGTGAGTCTATAACTAACACTTGCCCAAATGTGACCTCAACATGCATTTTGATCTCTTTGTAGAGCATTTAAACCATATTATATGAAGCACTTTTGGGTGATTCCATTATTTTCACCATGCCCTTAAAATAACACCTTTTCCTTTCACTGCATTTCCTCTCTCTTCATCTTACAGCAGCTGTGTACAACCAAATAATGCCTGACACAGTTGAAAAGCTGGGGGTGGATTGTTGAGGTTTTCTGAACATCTAAATTCTTATTTATCTGACAAGCCTGCTAATTCCAAGTGCTGTTTTTAGATACCAAAATTACATGTTAAAGAACAGATTCAGTATTCCCTTTTCAAAGCCCCGCAAAGAGAAGATTGCATACCAATAGAGAAAGAAAGAGGGGGTATAAAGGAAGGTAATTTTCATACTGCTTGGTGGTCCTTCATACAGTACATGCATATCAAGGATAAGAGAATTAAATTGTAAGGCCCTCTGGTAATATGTGCATAACTTTGTTAATGTGAATGTTAATGCCTGTGCTTGAGAGGGAGTCATGTGGATGGGTGGGCACTGGCTGGGTGTTTTCCATATGGGAGGTCCCTGCTTATTGCTCAGAGAAGCACAGGGACCTAAAACACATCTTGTGCTGCCTTGTTTTGCTTCTTTTCCTGTCACCTGCACCTTGAATAAAGTGGTAGGCAGGGTTAGCCCGTGGCCACAGAAGGTCATCGGCCTGGTCAGTGCAAAGCACCACCAGGATCAGTAAAGTCATCTGTTTTGGGATCAGGTGAAATGTCACCTAGATGAAGTCATCTTCTCACACACAAAAATTCCACTGACTCTTAAGAGAAAGTCTTGATGATCATCAATGCTGGAATCATCTTCACACAAATGGTTGACATAGTGGATTGGAAAGTATGAGCAGGTGCAATAAGGAATTACATGATACTATGCCAATTTAACTTCCCATTCATTATTTTCTGTCCCTCCAAACTTTCATGTAAGCACCAACACAAGGAAACTAAAAGGGATTGTTTGCACCTAAGGTCTTGAGGGTATAAGAAAGGCAACCCTCTCTGCTAGCAGTGCTTATACAATAGATTTTGAGAATTGTGAGGTAGCCCCAGACACAATATGTAAAGAAGCAAATGGACAGCCCCAAAATACTGTGGAAGCAAAACTTGAGAGGAGATTTGTCCCGTCTTCCACCTTACGAGAATGTCATGATGTTGCTCTTGAATTTGATAAAGTCCAATGTCCAAACCTACAAATTCTCCTTCCAAGCTTCGTGCTTAGCCTGAATATTTGGGTAGATTCAAATACCTGAAGTATCTGCACATACTAATGAGCACATTAAAGATTTTAAAAATTGAAGTAGAGATTTATTTCTCCTATCTTTACACTGCAGTCTACAGAGTTGGACAGGCATTTCTGGGGTGCAGTTCATTCCCTTGTTTTGTCAAGTGTGCTAAAAATGCCCAGTGCTTCCTACTAACTCAAAAGGTGAATCCAGGGTTATGAGTTTAGTTGTAGGCATCTCTGCTAGAGATAATAAAGGCAGGGAAGATAAATCCAATCCCAAATGTCAAAAGTTTGGTGTATAAATTTGTGTTCACAAACAGAATGAAGAGGATGAATTGCAACATGTAACAGGTTCAAGTGATGTGTCTTCCAGTAATAGCTATAGCATTTGTTCTCTTTTATAGAAGAATGAAGAGATGATGCCTTTTATTAACAATCCTAGATTGTATTCAGCAATTTTAATCTTTTCAATAAATATGAACTCAAACTTATTTTTCTATTTACCAATATTTGTACCTAAGGTACTTGAAACTACATATACCAAAAAACAATGTAGCAGAAAAAACATATGCAGTTAGAAATAACCAATATATTTGCCCACAAAAATGAGGATTTACTTAATGAATTATTATGGCACACTATGAAATTATTTAAAGTGGCAGGAAACAATTCTCAAAGCTTTTAGAAATCTTTCAGACGATGCAGCATTTCAGGCCATCTTAAAGTGGGTAGCCCAGTCGAATATTAGATACACTTATTTAATGGGCATTGTCAAAACTGTTTAAACAAATACTAAAATTTTGGGGAATTCTATAGAATCACTGTCTACACATGGTTTAGACCGAGGTCATCAACAAGTTCTAAAAATAAAAAGTAATAAGTGAAATTTAGGAGAAAATTACAGACCACACTGGAAAGTGTAAGGTTTGACAAATTTTGAAGCTTTTAAAAACCCCTTATATAGAGATTCATCTTGTGATGTCTTTTGAAATGGCCTTTTTTGGACTCCATTTTTCTTGCAGAAACACAGTGTAGAAATACGAGTCATAAAGTTACTATTTCAAGTTTTTCTTCAACAAACAACCTGTCTCCTGATTGGAATTAGGGAATTAATTTGACCTGTAAACTTGTAAGTTCCTATCCCTGGAGTTGCTCTTACAGACAACACTCATAAAAAGCGAACTACTTGCAGCTTACAGCAGGTTTTAAACCTGCCTCAAACTAGATGCTTTTATACCTGAAAAATGAGGCCTGCTGCTCAGAACAAACTGATCTGTCAGGCACAACCTAAACCTAGTTTCTCGTACCACAAAGTAGGCAAAGCTGAAAAATACTTAGGCCAGCGACCTGCCTGATTGCTTTTTGAAGTACTCTATAAAAGCACAGGAAAAGTCTTCAAAATTTTATTAACAGGAAAAAACTTCAAAATTTACAGGTATATGGTTTATGAGATACATACTGACTTCATTTTCTCCTAGGCAACTTATTCTTCTTTTTCTTAAAATGTCTTTTTTTTTTTTTTTTTTTGGAGAAGGATAGTAATGCTGGGTGGTTAAGAAGAATCAGAATTCAAATTCTGAACAAGTACCATGAAATGTAGGAGCAAGCACAAAAACTGACAAACAGCTAATGAAAGCAAAAGCATTCTCTAAATCTTAAAGTGTCACTTCTTTCTAGATAACACTGATTTTCTTCAACCTTTTTTCTCATGTTCTGCTGTACCATCTCTACTGCAAGACATTTTAACAACTTGTACTAGAACTAAAACAATCCTAAACAATTATGCAGAGAGTTAAACTGAAGAGGAAAGGTCACCATAAATTATATTTATAAATACATCCCTAAAATAATAAAGGTGGGAAATGCATTGTGAAAAAAATGTAACAAGATACAAGAGACTGAAATAAAGCAGACCCTCCCCCCCCCCGCCCCAAACCTGCCGGAAGGGATACAGATAAAAAGAAGTATAAGTATTAGCAAAGAATGAACTCTAAAGAACTTCAGAAGACAGAAAAGGTTAAAAAAGCAGGTAAGAGGAGAGATGAAGTTACAAAAACCTTAAAAATATGCATTCAACTTTGTGTTCTGTTTTTCACGTGAGACTATCTGACATTGTTCTTCACAGAAGAGACTTCTACAGACCCTAAATTGCATAAATATGGGGTTTATTTTTTACAAACAAACACACTTCTCAGTTATTTTATGCTTTTTCCATGGCCTTCTGGCCAGTTTTGATCAAAAGTACATAGCACTGATTACCAAAATTGTACCACTGAGCTCTGTAAATTAGCCAGCAAAGACTGCAGAGCACATCAACACAAGGCTGAAAGAAAACGCTGGTGCTGCAGTATCAAGTTAGAACACCTTTACTTAAGAAGGACGAGATTCTATTGTCGCCTTTTATGTTGAGTGTTCCCTTTAATGAAGGAAATACTCGTAAGGACTCCAGTGGGATTCACAGCTGTGTTTATTGTGAAGGGAATCAAAGTCTCATCCAGTGACTAATGCAATATTAAGAACCCTGGATCCTAAAGACAGCATAAAAATATCTGAGCATTCAGATCATGTGTGTCCACCTGAGACATAACAAAAGTACATTCTTTATAAAATGAAGAAAAATGCACCTAATTCATTAAACCAGAATTAACTATGATTTTTCTTATATTTTAACTTCACATTTCATACAGAGCTCATTACTGTTAATAAGATACTGCTGACTTTTGTTCTGCTGTAAAGTATTTGTCACTGAAAGAGAAATCAAAGAAAAATGACAAGTGCTGAGACCTAAACACTTCCTTGAGTCCATGTCAAACTCTGCTATTGCCACCTCAAAGTTAGATGGAATTGAGCTGCTGATTTCAAAACTGAGTGGGGTCAGTGGGACACAGCTCAGCAGAGTGACCTGCAGGGCCGACCATCGCTCTGGGTGCCAAAGGACAGCGGCTGAGCCAAGGCTCAAAAATCCCTGCTCTCACTTCAGTGGGTTTTGCACCATTACAGAACCACTCTCATTCTGCCAGCAGAAAACCTTGGAGTTTTACACAGATAATTACACCACATAATCCCTACTCCTGATTTTATGCGCTGTCATGGCTTCATCTTTGTGCTATTTCTGCACTTTTCTTTGCAGCAACGTGCAATTGCGCTCTAGATGAGCCAGCTGAGGTGAAAAAGCAGCAGAACTGCAGGAGTGAGTTGCTCATCCACCTGAAAAAGCAGGCTAGCTCCACAGAAACCACCTCAGCAACATCAATCACAGCCTGCCAAACCGAGATCACACGAGCAATTTTCTGAAATCTACCGAAAAGTGCTGCAAGATTAACTTTTCCAGCTTTTTTTCTGACTTCTTTTTACCCATATGAACACTAGCATGAGAAACTTGAAATATTACTGTTTAGCTAAGAATTCACTATTTAATTTATTTTTTTAAAATCATATGTCTTTTCAACCAGTATTAGTTACTCACTATCAACCTACCTAAAATCTAAACAACTCTATGGTAAATTTAAGATGTAGATATATATAAATCTATTCAACCTTGTACATACAACAATTTTCTAAAAATAAATCAATATAACCTCCCTTTATGTAATAAATAATTGCTATCTATATCTCCAGAAAACCTTGTTTTCATTTAGCATATGATTTATAAAAGGTAATAAAGTGTTGATCCCTTAAAAAAGTGTACTTTTAGAAGATTTAAACTTCATGCAACTATATTTTTCAAGATGCTGTAGACAGAAAAAGAATTGACCTTGTTCTTTAACTTACTATCTGTACTGTATGTTGAAGGAGTTAATCTTATTTTACATAAGCCATAAACTTAATAATGGATCCAGAAATTTAAACCCACCGTCATTAATCACACAGCACTAGATCCACTAAATCTTTTCTGTATACAGGAGTGAGGCTAAACAGGCAACAGCTTATTTTATTATTTCATGTTGTTCAGAAGCAATTAGTTTCCATATTACAAGGGCAGATTCTTCAACAACCTAAAGAATGCAAACTATGCCCTGACCATCCTTTGGTGGCCATAGCAACGTTTCAGTTTTTTGGCTCTCCTGACGTGACAGAGTCTCTCTATCAATCTCCTCAGGGGGTTAGCATGAAGGAGGGAGACCTTTACTGTCAGCAAGACATATCTAACTGTGAGAACATGATCAGTCCATCCTTTTTGGGAAACTGAAGGACTTTGATGAGCAGGAAATGGGATAAGAGAAGGTGCTCAAGCAAATATCCTGAGGCGATGCCACAACAAAATCCGGAATGGGAGAGCCAAGAGGCATCCCCAGTAACCTCCTTGGAAAGTCCACTTGCTTTTGCTGTCACTCAGCATTCTGGGAGTAGGACTGCTACAGATTTAATTATTATCAAGTTACAGGTAGCAGGCATAGATCACAGAGGTTCTAAGGATGTTGATGTTTTAACCTTTCACTTCAGGAGCTTCCATCTCAACCCAAACTTATTTCAGACACAGATTATTTAAAGCTTTGTTACAGTGTGCAGAAAGGGGAAAAAAATCTCTTTCCAACCTGCATAACTTCCAGGAAGAAAACACTTGCCTCTGCCCCATAGAAATGAATATTAAAAAGCAGACAGAAACACAAGTACTAGCATCTACACTATTTACTGCTCTCTTACGAGCAGAGGAAGGCTGCATCCCATGTGCACACAGAGTAGGTGGCTCTAATCCCATCCCCCTTCCTGGAATTCCTCCCTTCTGGAGCTTCAGTGGGGGAAATGTTTACACACAATACCACTTAGATCTTACACCTTTGTCATTTAATGCTCTTGCCTTAGAAAAAGAGGCTTGAAAAAAGCTGGTAACCTTTTGTTGCTATATTTTTTTCCTCAGATTAAAATTTTCCTTGTATGCCCATCAAATTATTTTTAAAGTATTTTTAGCCCCACTGTTTTTCACCAACATCTTATACTTCCCATTACAACTGTGCTTTACAAAACTGAAGCTAAAAGCAATAAATAAAGGTTTCACTTCATCCTCTTTGATGCTAGCCTTCTAATCTTACAGCAGCAACACAGGACACGGGAAGCAACATCCATCTGCAGAGCTATAGAATAACTGCATCGATCTCCCAGTAAAAAAATCCTGCTAATATGGACTAAGTCAATCTCCCTGCAGAAAAAACTTACTCAGAGAGACCCCAAGAGATCACAAATTTACAACCTAGTTTAAAATTATGGAATTAATAATAGGCTTGCCATTTATTTAGTGAAAGGACTTTCATGAAAAACACTCGGATTGTTTTTCTATTACTGAAATACAAACATCAACTGTGGAAACAGATACATCCTATATTAACTACAATAATATATAGATTGAAGATAATCAGGCAGATTGCAAATTGTATACAAGACCATTAATATGAAAAGGTATCTCAAATTTCTGTACTTACTCAGACTGACAGGGTATCTTTTAAAGCTCAGAATGATGTAGAGATCTGGAAAGTTTCCTATTGAATGCTTCTTAATTTAAGGAAGCAAGATTATATATGGAGCAAACTGACAAAATCTTGTTATTAAAGGGATGAAAATCCTTTGGGGCTTGTTCCAGATTTCAATAATGTCCTTGACTGCAGTGGGTGTGGTGGAACCAAGTAAGGTATAAAATATATACGTAAGATATTTCATGAAGAAGTATGTTATCCTGTAGCAAAACAACGTAAAAGTGCGCTATGCTACTTAGAGAAAACAAATTGTACTCCTGTTTCTCATATTGATTCCCTAGAGGTTGGTTTCTTGCTCTGAAACCCTACCCTAAGTTGACATAACTTTTCCTAATCAATGATATTTACGTAGCACTATAAAAAAAAAGTCAGGATGCCACCTCGTTTTAGAGGACAAGGAATATATGTGTTAATGTTTAAAGGAAAACACATGTACATTGTGTTATTTATATTAAGCATTATTACATTATTCAAAGGTCAGTCTAAAATAAGCATCATTACCAGAATCACTAACCTCTTTTAACTAGCCAGAGAAAAGCTTCAAAATCTGAAGCTATCAGAATAAAGTTCTTTAATATCACAGATTCACAGAAAGGCTTGGCTGGAAGGGACTTAAATATCAACTACCTCCAATTCCCTGTCATGGGCAGCGACACCTTCCACCAAGACCAAGTTACTCAATGCCCCATCCAGCCTGGTCTGGAACACTTCCAGGGATGGGGCATCCACAGCTTCTCTGCTCACGCTATTCCAGTGCCTCACCACCCTTACAGTGAAGAATTTCTTTCTGATTCCTAATCTAAATGTACGTTTCTTCAGATTAAAGCAATTCCCCTGTGTCCTGTCATTAAATGTCACTGTAAAATGTCCCTCTCCATCTTTCTTGTAGGGTCCCTTTGGGTACTGGAAGGTCACAATTAGGTCACCCCAAAGCCTTCTTTCTTCCAAGCTGAACAATCCCAATTCTCTCAGCCTCTCCTCATAGCAGAGGAAAGCATTATCCCTCTAATCAGATACACGGCTCAGAGGAACCAGATACTATCTGATGAGGACTTCCCTGCAGTATCAGGATTGTTTACACATGATAAAAATTTTCCTATTTAAATTCAGAAGCTATACAAGAGCAGCATAACAAGATCCATACCAAACCAGACGCTTCCAGTGCTGCCCTGGCTGGGCCACAGCAGAACAGAACAGATAACCCACTACACACCTCAGTCTGGAGACAACTGTGGCTCGACTTGGATACCAAATCCATTGCTGGAACACAGCTTCTTGTGACATCAGAACATGTGGCTCTGTGTGTCATGGCATCGTGGAACCTTAGAAGGGTTTGGGTTGGACGGGACCTGCCTCAGGCAGGGACACCTTTCACTGGGCCAGGCGGCTCAGAGCCACCTGTCCAACCTGGCCTTGAACTCTTCCACTGCTTCTCTGGGCAACCAGTGCCTCACCATCAGCACAGCACAGAATTTCTTCCTAATATCCAGTCCAAACCTGTTCTCTTTCAGTTTGAAGCCATTCCCCCTTGTTCTGTCACTACATACTCTTGGAAAAAGTCCCCCTCCACCTTTCCTGCAGGCTCTCTTCAGGCACTGGAATGCTGCAATTAGACCTCCCTGATGCCTTCTCTTTTCCAAGCTGAACAATCCCAGTTCTCTTAGCCTTTCCTCATGGCAGAGGTGCTGATCCCTCTCATCACCTTGGTGGCCTCCTCTGCACTCGCTCCAACAGGTCCATGCTCTTCCTGTGCTGGGACCCCAGAGCTGGAGGCAGCACTGCAGGTGGGGTCTCACCAGAGCAGAGGGGCAGAATCCCCTCCCTCCCCTGCTGCCCACACTGTTCATTCCCCAGCCTGGATTGATACAGGGGTTGCCCTGACCCAGGTGCAGGACCCTACACTTGGACTTGTTAAACCTCATGAGATTCCATAGGTCCACCTCTATCTAGATGGTGCATGTGCACAAAAAATATAATATATGCTTTGAAGAAACTGCAGAATGACTATCTAATTTGGATTGATAAGCTTCACCATGAGAAGTTAACTAAGCTGGATCATTTCCAAATAATACATGGAATATATTGAACCTTTTACTCTCCTATTAATTTAAGATGAATAGTTGCACTTTCGAAAGTAAAGAAATAACACAAGTCTTCACTGAACTATAGGAAATATCCACATATGAATGAATCTAATAGCATAAGCATATAAAAATATTTTAAAGTTCGATTACAACATTTTTTAGTATCTGTAAACATGAAGTACCTGGAATTTAACAAAAATAACCAAATCAAAATTAAATATAATTTGTAAGCAGTGGTAAATATTTGCATAAAATTATGCTGAAATGTTGGTGTCATTCTTTATCCTTTAAGTTTTTTTCCTCAAGTAATAAAGAAATATGGAGCTGACATAACAGCTCACTTTTCATGCAGGAAATAGTTTGCTTAAGTGAACATGGAAATGTTGTACTTCAGGATAAGGTCAACCACTCTATAATACAAGTACAGTCCTGTTTTTGCTTTCATTAAAAACACTTTCAGCTTATCCTACCACTTGAATTTGCAATAATTATGTTTCCTTACTTGCTGTAAGAGGTAACTGCTGTGTATAAACATTCCTTTACGGTGTAAAAGTGTATTAAGACCTATTATCTCCTCAGGAATCATGCCAAGATATGAGCCTCTGGACTATAGAAGTTTTGATACTATGCCAAAATAGTTTAAAATATCGTACAATATTTACTGGTAAAAAACCCAAAGGACATGTAGGTCAAACGAAGATATGGAGAGGGATTTAAAGCTCTCAGTAGGTCTAGTCTGTGTAGACACCCAATCAGACCCACTTATAGGCCAGTGACCTCCCAGTTCACAATGAATATTTCAAATTTGGCCTCACTGCAGGGCTCAGTTCTGAATATGGCTGATTCTCACTGCCACGGGAAAGAAGACCACAGGGAATCTCAGCCTGCAAGGATCTTGGGTCTCCATCCTACTCCACCTCCTTAATGGAGGAAAGCCTGCTCTCCATAGCTTATTTCTACTCTTTTTTCTCTCTCTCAAGACTTCAAGAAGGATAGGGAACCCTCTGGAACAACCCAGTAGAACTGACAATTAGAAATCACAGTTCCTCTCTAAGTGGTCTGACAAAACCTGCCCAGAAGCAGCTCTTCTCTCTTACCTGTCTCCCTCTCTCCCTAAGCCCCCTGCTCCTTCTCTCCTCCAAACTCCAACCAAGCTGAAACCCCAGCCTTTATCACCTCCCTGCCTCCAGAAGCATTTTGCTAAAATAGTCCTCATTTGGACCATCCAAGATAACTCAAGCCACCAGTCCACAGGCAGCACCCTTGAGATCCAGTTTGATGTTTCCAGCTGGTGAAGGAGGTGCAGAAATAAAACAAGACACTGCCTGGAGGCCACTCCTGATTTTTCCAGGTTCCACAGCATGTAACTCAATTTGCTGTTTCACTTGCAGTCAAAATACAGTAGGAAATTTTTAATTCCAAACCAAATGGAATAGTGTGAAAAAAGGATCCCCTCCCCAAGAAAAATATGTCTCTCTAACAAGCACATCACTTAATAACTAATTCTGCCCTCTTATGTGCTTGTACGTTTTATCACAAGTTTCTATTTTTCTTTTTTTTAACTAAGACTGAAGATCCTGGTTACAAATGATAGATGGGAAAATCCTCGGTCCACTCATTTTTCTTTAATTCTTTTGAAAGGCTATGAATATTTCTTATTCTTCTTTAATTACATGAATTAAGATTTCAGTATTGTGCATTGTCACTGAAAACCTTTCGAGAGCCTGGCATCTTTTATCTCTATTATGCAATGAATATATTTTTTTTAAAATAAAGAATTATGCAAAGCTACTAAACCAACAGTCTATAGATCTTTTTATTTATTTGAGAACCAAATAGTTTCTGACTATCCAAAGTACTTTTCTTTCCCCCATTGTTTGGTATCAATCCCTAGCACAGTTGATACTCGAGGCAGAGATTTTCAAAATGCTGTCTAAGGGATTTAAATGAGGATTATTTTTCTAAATTTTCATTTTATTCTTTCAACGAGCACCCTCAGCCTCTATTTTCTATTCCACATTAATAGATTAGATTTCAAATTCCCTCTGGTTTCAAGACAAGAAGATACTACATCTCAATTCAGACTATCAAAGTTGTAGAACCATAGAAGTTAGGAGGAAGCAATTCAACTGCTGCAATTACACCTAACCCCCACCACATCCCTCTCCCTTCTTTGCTCTCCACTCTTCTCCCAGGCAGTAAACAACAAGAGAAGATGAAATGTGCTCAGGCTGCACCAGGGGAGGTTCAGGTTGGACATCAGGAAAAACTTCTTCATGAAAAGGTTTTTCAAGCATTGAAATGGGCTGACCAGGGAAGGTGGTGGAGTCACCGCCCCGGGGGTGTTCAAGAAATGTGGCACTTAGTGCTCTGGTCCAGTCAACAGAGTGGTGAGCAGTCACAGGCTAGGCTCTATCTTGGAAGTCTTTCCAACTTAAATGATTCTGATTTTATGATCCTTACATTCTTCAATTATTTTTACTGAGAAAAGCACACAAGCACATGCTCAATGTTAAGCACAAATTCACAGGTGTCTACATAAACAAAGCTGCTTTCTTGATTTGGAGCCCAAAGTAAATATTTGCAATATGAAGGCGCCTAAAGATGAGTGCAAAGTGGGATTTTGTAGGTGAACCCAGCCATTTCTCTGATTCAGATCAATTAGAATTATTCATCTATATACTCTGGAAAATTGCACCCATTTTCCACTTTGGGCACTTAAATAACTTAAGGGAAATGGACTCTTTCCAGTAATTTCAGTCATTGAAAGTACTCAGCATTAAAAGGCGTTCTTTGGCTGTTATAATTCTTTCAAATGCTCTGCTAATGATTTTGGTTATGACTGTGGTCCCTGTCCAGAGGAGAACTGGAGAGGCTGCAGCTGAGTTACCTTAGGAAGGTCAGCTGAATTACCTTAGGAAGGAGATTTCCTGACCCATTTTAACTTGTCTGTTTAAAACAGCCTTCAAAAACATTGGTATTTTTGTATATTTTATAGCTCTCATGTAGCTCTCATTATTTTCAACCAATGTTAAATTATTCTAGCACTTCTCGTTTTGTCAAGCACACAACACAAGCTTATTTTTAGGCAGAGATTGCTTTTGTGTCAGGTGAGTGTGAAGCACTGCATGAACATGAGGAGGACTCAGTATCTAAAGTGCTCCCTAAAATTCCCCAAATGCTGATAATGTCCCAAGGATGAGAAAATCCTGTCCTGGGAATGAGAAGATTCCTGATAGAAAAGTAAGCTGTGATGGCTTCAAGTTGCCATTTTCAGTGGAATCTCAGGGATTTTATTGCCTTTCAGATACAGTTTGAGAGGAAATTACTTTGTTCATCAGCTTGTGTTTATATTTGTAATCAGTGATGCAAACTGGTTTTTGTCACTTACCATTGCTTACTAAACAGCTAAATATGATTTACAGTCTGCTACACTGATAGCTGTACAACATACACAGTTTAATTTTCAAAGTTTGCAGAAAAAAACGTCAAATCTTGTTCTGCTATGGAGAAACCATATTTTCTAAAGAGAATTACATAAAACAACGTAATTTCAAAGTAAGGTTATTATTTTGGTTTTGCATGTGTCTGACTCCTAGCTTTCATATTAATAGGGTTGTAGATTAATTATAGAAAATATTAATTTGATCAATTAAGTGGAAAGAAAAAAAAGATATTGAGAAAAGGGGCCAGAGATCTGAGAAAGGGGTGTCTCCCATGGTCATGGAACCTTGGAAGAAAAGAGAAAAAAGAATAACCCATGGGAGAGAAAAATCACAGCAGGTTGTAATGTATACTGTTATTAGTATGACATTTACTGGCATTTCACTCATATTTGAATTTTTCACCATTTGCCCTTGCCCTCTCCTATAAGAATGACTGCCAGTCCTACTATTACAATTTTCTATCTCTGGAATGTGCAATTATATTTTGACACACATCCCTGATCCTTTTAATTATTATTATTTTTTCTAATTGGATGAATTTCTAATATAACCTAAAACTAATGGTTTATAACTGCACATAGTCTGTAGCTGATTGGATAGCATAGGTGATCAATAATTTTAATAATCCTGGCTACATTTGCATGCCACTATTTTATACAGTTAAATATAAAATGAAAGAAATGAAACCCACAAATCTCAGTCAATTACTGGAGCAGATTATCTGTTTTCAAAGAGAATGGGCCAGATGCTCAGCTAATTTAAATCAGCCCAGCTCACTGATATTTATATCAAGTCAAGAGTCTGCCTGGGATATTTTAAATCCCTTTATTTTCAGTATATAAAATACATAAAGAGTTTTGTGGGACAAAAACTGTTCATGTGGGTTTGCTAATTACACAAAAAATGGTAATATGTAGCAAGGTATACAACACTATAGCAGGAAAGAAAACTTGCCTCCTTATTTTTGTCGTTTACAGACTGAAAGAAATATTATTATACATACATTATCAACTCTCATTTTAAGACCATTTACCATCAGGGTGCAAAGTACAACTTTCCCATGAATTACTGGATTTGCAAAGATCTTTTCTGAAATGCACATTTTCCTAAGACAAAGCGTTAAAGAAAATACTAAAACCTTCATGGGAAATGTTTAAGAATTCTCCTTAAAAGCCTAATTGCTCCCTTCAGAGACATAATCTATTGAGTAAATACTTATTTATAGACTTTTTAATTGGTAGATTAGGTTAACAGATATTAGGATATATTTTGAAGGCATACATATTGACCTTGTGGAGTCCAATGCCTCCTTATATTTAGCACATTTACTGGCAGAAAATTCTATAATTCTAATTATTAGTGAAATTGATTTTTGCAACTTCTGCGATATTGAGTTCACATATATTTAAAGGAAATATTGGCAAACTGTGTCTTTTCCCTAACAAACCATTAGGGACAGCAGCATTTCAGTCCTATTTTCAGCAGTCCCTAAGCAGTCAGAAAAGCCAGCTCTTTATTTTATCCTTAATCTCTGAATTAAAGCACAATAATAATAAAAATGTATATTAGCATTCAAATTCAGCCTTTTGGAGTAGGCTCAGGAGGGAGACCTGTCATTTTAAAAGAGGGCAGAGGGAGCCTGGAGCTAACACTGCAGACCCACTGCACAACGTGCAGGCAACTCCTCTACCATTTAAAACCTGCACATAAATGAAGAGCAGATTATGACAGTAGTGAAAGCATCATAGAAGACAGAGGCAGTTAAGAAGGGGGGAGGGCAAAGGGACCAACCAACCCAAACACCAAAAACCTCAGTGTGTAAAGGAGAGGATCAAAGGGCATAGCCCGGGGTGGGAAATACATATTTTTTCCCCCTCCTGTAGTGTTTCCATGGCGTTATGCTCTGTTGCTTTTTTTCAGGTGCTCCATCAACTATTTTCTATATGGGAAGCCCCTTTAGTAATTAATTGTACTTTGGTGAAGAACAACCAGGGAATTGGCAATGAAGAGCCATTATAGGAAAGAGCTTTATATTATTGTGCTGTAAGAGGCAGAACAACTTGGCAGATCACCTAATATCTGTATTTCTCAGATCTCTATGTAGCTACTAGATAAAACTCTTACCTAGCAAGAGGGCTCTGAGGTTAAATTTACTTTTGCAGAGGAGGGAAATAAAAAGATTACATTAGTAGCTGCTGGGAAGGGCAGGCCCCCCTGTATGTAGGACAAGCAAAAAATGTCAGAGACAAGTCTGGACAGTACATTCCATCAAAGCTGATAGAAAACTTTGCAGACTGGTGGGTTTTTTTTGCTACCTTTCAACAAAGCTGAATGTATAAAAGCCATGGTCGAACAGATTCCACCAGCAGGTGGGAGTCAAAAATTAAAGCCCTGATCTCCAGCTTAGTCTTCCCTCTGTAGTAGTAAGCACAGGCGGTAGAGGTTATTGAACTGGATAAAAAGACAAATGTGTTGCTTCCTCCCAAACACAGTGAGTATTATGCATCACTGTCAAAAAGCCTGAATAAAAGACCTTGTCTTGGTAGTATAAATCCCCTGTGTCTGAACTGCTCTCATGAAATTCTTGAGTGCAAAACTCGTGTGGAAATTTGCCATATGAAAGAGAGACGCCTGGTTACACAGCAACGCCTGCCATTGCCAGCAACCTTGAAAATCAGCTGGGCTTGGCAGTGGGGGCAGCAGCTGTACCTCACAACACTCTGTAACTGAGAAATAGCAGAAATAGTAGGTCAGGAAGAAGCAGGATGAGAAGGCGCAATAACTGAGACGCTTCTTACCCATGCAGCCACCAGTTCGAGGCAGGAGTCTTGAGAGTGCCATGCTTGCTCCTGAGCTGAGTGGCTGCACGCTCACAGTCCTGAGCACAAGGCAAAGAGCGAATCAAAAATCATCAAGACAACTTTGGGGTTTGCATCTCGCTTTCCTCTTGGGCCTTTACTACTTTATGGAAAGAAGAAGACAAATGGAAGGAAGAAGACAGAAATGGAAGGCTCTCACTGCCAGATTTCACAGCTGCTGGCACCTGGAGCATGGAAAAGGAGCTAACATTACTAAAGTCTGAGCAATAACTTTATCAGATGATGGAAATGCCTCCCCTCATTATTTTCTTCTCTTCGAGGGAAGAAATGTCATTTTATGAGTTACAAAACATATGTATAAAATCATTTAGAGTCTCAGACATTGTGTGTGTGTATATATATATATCTCATTCATATGACACATACATATATATGCCTTACACGTCACACACAAGGATATATTATCTTTCCATATACCAAAGTGAGAAACAAGTAGGCAACCTTAAAATCCATGTTTTCCCCATGGGTAGGTATAGTTTCAATGAACTGATGGGATAATCAGTCTTATAAAGAAACATTCCCAAGGCAGCCACATCTTCCACCAAGCCCATATAAGAGACTTTACAGAATTCAACAACTGGTTGGCTATGAAGTCATCATAAAAAGATATCCAGAGAGGAAAAAACGTAATATGCAGGGGCAAACATTTGCAATTAAAATGCCAGGAGAGGGGTTAGAGGTAGATAAGATGGATCTTAAAGTGAAGATTTAATTTTCACCTATTGCCATGTAATATTTGTTCATTAACTTTAGAAAGCAGCATATCTTGAACTGTTTTGTCTTATGAGTTGCTGATGTCACAAGTTACTGTTATTTTTTTTTTCTGGATTTCATCTTGTTTTCTCTTCTGGGTCTATTTATAAAACTTTTCAGGTTTTGATAAACACTCCTGAATGCAGTGCTTACAAGATGCTATCAGCATGCTAAGAACATCAGGAAAGAGAGCATTAACAGAAACAAAGGCATAGGATCCATCCATAGCTAGAAAGGTTATATGCTAAAAAAAACCCCCACAATTAATTTAGCACAAGCACGGATACACACTGCTGGGGGAATGAAGAGACTACCTTGTGGCAAGAAGTTGCTTTCCACTGTTAGATGTTCCTGCAACTGTACAGCCTCAACCCATCACTACAGAACCTTTAACTCTGTAATATTATGCTTTTCTTCTTTCTTTCTGAAAATTATGAGAAAAGGCACCCACATGCTTTTTCCAAATGCCAGCATGTATTCCATGTGTGTTCTGCTTCATTGCACACAATTTTTTAAAAAAAACCCAGCCAAACCAAACCCAAAACCAACAACAAAGACAATTAGGAGTTGGAGATATTTTTCTTGTATAAAAACTGGACTGCTTGGTCAATGCTTTTCACTGCTTCCCCTCTTCATTCTTAGTCAAACTTTTTTCTATGTTTCACAAGCTGTTTGGTGCAACAGTTTGCTATTTTTTAATGTTATAAGGGACCAAGTACCCTCATCTAGAGATTCACATATTTGTTAGAATTTGAATACAATTGCTAAGAGCCATTATAATTTTTAAGTCGTATCTTATTTTCTCAGTCTATGTTCTACTGTACATTGATATATGAAAAAAAAATTGTCTTTGAAGAATAGCCAAAATTCAACAGCATGCAAATTTTAAATCAATAGGTACTCATGGTTTTTTTTCTGTTAAAGAATTCTGTTAAGAATTCAAGATTACTTTTAACACCTCTGTGTTATTCTGGAGCACTGTGTCCAGTTCAGGGCTCCTCAGTACAAGAGAGACATGGAGCTTCTGGAGTGTACCCAGTGGAGGGCAACAAAGATAATTAAGGGACTGGAGAATCTCTCTTACAAGGAATGGCTGAGAGAGCTGTCTCTGTTCAGCCTAGAGAAGAGAGGACTGAGAGGGGGCTCCATCAGTGTCTGCAGGGAGGTGTCAGGCCATGGACCAGGCTCTGCTTGGTGGTGCTGAGCAATGGGACAAGAAGCAACAGGCATGAATTGGAGGCACAGGAATTTCCACCTGAACATGAGGAAGAACTTCTTTGCTGTGCAGTGACCAAGCACTGGAACTGCTTGCCCAGAGCGGGTGTAGAGTCTCCCTCAATGGAAAAATTCAAGAACTGTCTGGACACTGCTTGAGCAGCAAGATTGGGCCAGGTGACCCACTGTAATCCCTTTCAATCTGACCCATTCTGTGACACTTTATACTTCTTACTTCCTCTGGCTTTTGAAATAGGATAAAATAAGCTCTTCCTTTCAGATGCTGAATAGAAATAAAAATCAGTGGGTTTTTACCATAAAAAGCTATGTAGTATTTCTACACTGATGACCCTTAAATTCCAGTCCTTAGGTTTTTCTCCTCTATCACTTGAATTTTGGAGGAAAGACATAGGTAAGGCCCATGGGAAAAAAAGCATCCCTTCTCCTACCAATCAAGAGGAAACAAAGTACACTGTTTGCTTAAGGAGGGTGCATTCCAGACCTTCTGGAAAGAGGAAATCCCCTGGGGGCTGTGCATATATTTTTTATAGTTTTCTGATGAATGACTGATACACTGGCATAAAACATCAGCAAAAATTCCTCCCACCGATGTACTTCCTCTGACAAGACACGTTTGCTGCATGAATGTTTCCTCCTCATCTCTGAGTGCTTATTTCTGGTGTTTTCTGATAATCTGTTTGCAAAACCAAAAAAAAAAAAAAAAAAAAAACCCAAAAAAAAAAAAAAAAAAAAAGAAAAAACAAACAAAAAACCCACCAAAAGAAACAGGAGTGCTAGATTGGAAAAGACAACACTTTTAAAAGCAGTAATTAACACAACATTGCTTGCTGCTTTACTTTCTGTGCTGTTTCCAGAAGGCACTGTTGATAGGGTCAGAGCACTTGGGCCTGCAGTTGCCCCACCAGAGGTGATAGAGCTGCTTCAACATGACAAATTCTTTCAAAGGCAAGTATAAAAAAAGCTTTGATTCATATACACTGAAACTTGTTATAAGTAATGAATGATTTAGATGGAACACATTTAGCACTGTCTCAGCTCGAACATTTATTACAAACATACCACAACATCTAAAGCAGTGGCAGATAGCACACCATCAATCTCAGCAGACCACCAAAACAAATCGTGCCTCATAAACTACTTTAACATGTCACAGAGCTTCCAAATATACATCACTGATCCATTTGTTACAAAGCCCAGGCTACTTTTCCACTGACAAGTCAATGATATTTGGTATTTTCATTTATGTGCAATATCACAATGAATCTAAGGGCTCCATTCACCCAAAATTAGGTTCCTGCAAGCACTGGCCTTTAATGCTCCTCAGGCTTACACAACTCAGCACACATGGATCTCGGTAATGATGCCTGTCTACAAAGGCCCATTTGCCAATGCACTTTGTATACTTCAGCAGCATCTTGCTAACTATTTCAAGTACTCTAGCTGCAGTTCCCTCTATACCCATGCAAAATTTATGGCCCATACTGATAAGAGAAGGCAGCAGCACAGTAGCAGTTTTAAAGGGCACATGTTACAGGCTGCAGAACAGATTTTTCAACTCATTTTGAAGAAGTGATTGAGAAAGGTGCTTCTAACTTCTCCTCTTTCAACAACAGCAGAAATGCCTATAAAATAATTCTTCAACAAAACAGCAAAAAAAAAAAAACAAAAAAAAAAACACAAACTTTATATAATTGGTTTGACAGCCTGCACTGGCTTCAAGCTTCTGCATTTTCCTTTCAGGTCTTTATAAGAGCATAGCTGATATATATAAAAAAGTTTCTTTTCCAGTGTGGAGCTTAATCAAACAAAGTGCAAACCACCAAAAATGAACACTGCATCCTCCATCTAGATGCCCTTCAATGACAAGTTCTGCTTGAGAAAAATGTCTGTAATGCTGCAAATGCACTCAAAATTAGGAACATACACGGATTTCAACCAGTTGTTAAGAAACCTGTGTCAGAACAAAATTGGGCCAAGTGGGGGATTAAGAAATTAAGAGTCACGTTGTTTAATAGGCTTCCAAAAATCCATAATGCATTTCCCAGTCAGACATCTCTTCTTGTCCCTCAAATAGGACTGAAAAGCATACAGTTCACGTGGTACAATGTAAACAGTCTTAAGAGGTTTCCATCTGAATTCCATAAATTCAGGTCACTGGTGACCTGATTTTAGAACACAATTCTTAACACATTTTTTTACCCGCCGTTTCTCCTGAACCTAGCACTACCTGAAATTTTAAGGAAGTTTGCATTTTTATCAGATTTTTTTAGTCAGGTTTGAAAGCCAGTGTCCATTCATTGTTAAGTATCAGATGTGACTATTTAAGCCCTATAATGTGTCATTGATCTGCATGAAAAGCGTCCGCTGAAATCAATGGCCTGTTTAGTGTAAAAAAAAATGAATGGTAGGGTATAATCCTAACTAAGTATTTGACACACAAAACTCTGCAATGCCACTTTGATTTCAGTCTTCCATGTGTGGCTACTCAGAATATGTATTATTGTAATAGTAGTACAAAGAAGAGAAGCAAATCAATAAAATTAATGGCAAGTGCAGCAGCATTGGTGGTGTGAAAAGCAAAATTAATTAATCAAAGTATTTCTAACACTTTTAGAGGATATTATAGGAATAAATAAAGAAGACAAGCCATTATGATTTTCCTAAGTATGCAGTAATAGTTCTGTATATCCTAGATTTATGTCAAAGCCACCACAAAGTAGTAGCCAGCTGACACCTATTATGGAGACTGAATAATTCTGTATCACGTTGAGATCCAAGAAAACACTCAATCTGCACTCTGACAAGCCATCGTGAAAATTTTGGGTTGTAAAGCCTGAAAGAACCACAGATGGACAAACAGACAAAGAATCTGTCTGTTCAGATCGTGTTTTATGGTCACTGCCAGCTATGGGGACATTTACTGAAAGCATCCCCAGTGGGTGGCCTGAGCAATTCTGCTTTCACAAGGGGTTTGATGATCAACTTGGAGCTGCAGTGCAAACCACTCAGCAGACAGAGGGAGTGCACACAGCCCTGGTTCAAAAGGAACATAATATGTCATGACTTAATAGTGTTTGATTTCTCCCTAGTGGTTTTTAAAGCTAGAGAGTTGACCTCCTTCCTCCCTTGGTGCTTGACTGTTGACATCTCAATGTTCTTTCGTGATTAACCAAACCTCATCCTCCACTTTATTCCTTAAACTAGGTTTTTAAAGGAGTGGTCCTATTGCTTAGGAGGGAAAAAAAAAAAAAAAAAAAAAAAAAAGAGAAATAAGAAAGAAGAAGGAATTGGACAAGGCAGCTACATAGAACATTTAGTGAGATAGGGGGCTAAAATCCCACACCAGGCTTGGCAGCTGTGATAATGATGTATAATTTAATTGAAGCTATATTGTGATCCTCAGAAGGACTTCAGACCTTTTCCCTTGTTTATATATTATTCAGGCTAATGGCAACCCTGAAATAGAAAAAGCTTCTTATCTCTTAAAACTTTTATTGCAGTGAGTTCAAAATGCACAAAGCTGAGTGCAGGTCTGTGTGCTTTAATACAAAGTGAAAGGAGGCAGTTTTCAGCCCGTTTTAGCGTGGCTGTCTGGGCAAAACGACAGATGGGATTGGATGCCTTAGAAACCAGCGGTGCAATGGCATGCATGAGAAGTTTAAGGGGTTTAGTTGTTACAGAACTTAAAATATCTTAGCTTTGTCTGGGCATTATTTGTTTTTGCTTTTTTTTCCTCGATACAAATTCACAGAAAAAGTATAAATACCATCAGACAAGACAAAAATCTACAGTAGTCAATACAAATGGCACCTCCTCTGCATTTTGTGCAACTTAAATGACAGATCTTGCTGCAAGTTTGACGCTGTTGTAAAAGCCTCTGCCTATAGGGTTCTTGAAAACTAACAGGATAATTTACAGAAGGATCACAAGTGGCTTATTTATAGTTGTGTGGTCTGGTGCAAATTCATCTTGCAGACCAAGCAGCAAAAAGGATCAAAATTCAAGCTGGTCTTCAGTCTATGCAGAATTTACATGTGTAGAGGAATAGAGGAATAATCCAATAATCTTCATAGGAAGGTTTCTGCTTCCAGACATTGCTTATACCATAATGCAAAACTGGAAATCAACATAATATGATTCGTGGGCACAAGCCCACATTAAAAAAAAAAAAAAAAAAAAAAAAAAGTAACCCCAAAAAACAACCTGAGTGGAAGAGGGTGGTCACAGAGAGCCAGTAAAGAGCTCTTCAAATTATTTTTCTTTTAGAACACAAAGCAAAATTTCACCCTATGGTGATTGTCTATAGCTTTTCTGGTGATCGATGAATCACACACAGCTCATCTCGTGATCTTTCCCAATATGCAAAGACAATGCAAGTGCCATTAAACCTATCAGTCACTGCTGTATTTCTGCTGAAGAGATTATGAACAGATACATTTAGAGCTAGCAACTGCCCTTGCCATGAATCAAAAATGTGTACTGCTAAACTGATTTAGGGCTTCAATCTACATTATCTGTAAAACGAAATTACCACGTTCGCTGTTTGGAAAAGGGAATTGAAAAGACCAATATAGATCAAGTAAATTTGAATGCATAATAAGTTATATTATCCTGTGTTCTCAACACATCTCACTTTCCCTACATGAGGTGTGCTTTTTGAGAGCCCATGCAAGCTTTTTTAACACAGCTTTTATTTAAACTTGGCTTTAAGCAAGTTTATGAAGTAGCTACAAATGCCAGAGAATACATAAAACACAATGCATCCTCTGTAATTTTAGTGGTACAAAACGTCTTAACAATTATTGTGTTCCTGTCAGATTAAAGAGCAATAATTTACCATCAAAGGACACCAGAAAGAAAAGTAGTCAAGATGCTGAGCCGTATTTTCCCAAGAATATAAATTAAGCAAAGCATATTGTCACTAACAAAAATGTATATCTAACACATTCCTCACGATGTGCAATATTGCTTTTAACTCTCTGTATAGCAAAAATTCAAGGTAACATTTCTTATTAGTAATGTTTTTCTGTTTAAATACAGTGAAAAAGCTATTAAATTGGATTGAAACAAATTAATTACTCTGATAAATAACCTCTGTAGATGACCACGTGTAAATGATTTCTTTAAAATTAGAACATAATTGACAAGGAGAAGAAACTGTGCATTGAAAGAAGGAGATAAGAGACAACATAACCAAGATGCAGATAGAAAAATGGTGCCCATGAGCTGTAAAGTGGAACAAGCTCTTAAGACAGCTCAAGGAGTGAAATTCCATTCATCTTGGATTTTGAAATACATCCTATGCTGGGCAGCTGTAGAAAGAGTAAAGTGAGACCATGTTAAGCAGAGAATTTCTCCTCACAATAATAAAACCAACACATTAACAAATTATTTAGGGGGAAAAAAAGGAAGAAGAAAGAGTATATGTTCCTCCCAAAACAGAGAGGATGAAATTAAGTTCTATGTAATTATTACCCAAGAGGCTTTTTTTCTCAAAATACCAAACACTATGTCTTTCCCCTGATACACTGCAAAGCATCTCTGCCTTCACACACTGTGCCAGGAAGTCCATCACCAGTCTTAGAGAAGTTACTTTCATAACTCTACTGCAAATCCATTCTTCAACTCCCACAACCCTCGCCTTTAAAATGTATTTTTCCTTCAAAACACACAATTCAACAGCATGAAGTAATTAACTGAGACTGACTTCTTTATTTCTCCTATTTCCCTTCTGCCAATCTTCAACATTCAAAAGCAGAAGTTTACAACTTTTTTTAAATAAAATGAAATAGAATTTCAGCAAAGCACAGTCATTCTTCATTTTTCCCCATAGTGACTAACAACAGCTAGAACATTATTCAGACTTCAAGACTGTCACTCTTTTTTAAAGCAGAAGCCAAAAAGTCTAGCATGGGGGAAAAAAATAAAAATTGCAAATGAAAAAACTGACTGTTGTCCAGATTTTTAATGAACTTTTTACCCTTCATCATGCTCTGTAACCTTAAATTAAGTATGCATTTGTTCTTTTTGTTATTAGACATGTATTACTGATCTAAGTTTTATGATATCTTTGAGATGACTTTACACATAAATTGAAAATTATTGAATTAAGTGGTTCTTGACACCAAGCAGACAGTAAGCCATTAATATATGTTCTTTCCTGCTGTACAAACCCATACCAAGTCCATGGCCATTTGAACAGACATAACTATAGACAGCTCAGTCAGACTTGCTGCAATACAGTGTACAGCAAATAAGGACTGTAGACAAACTCTCGAGGCTTACCACTCTCACTAGCAGTATGAAACCACCTTAACTAGTGGGAAATACTCTACAGCAATAGGAACTGCACCAGGGTCACAATTTTTCCTCTGTCTTCATCACCCTCAGGACTTTTCCATGCTCTCATCTTCAGATCAGCCCTTCCCCAGCTGCCTTGATCTGTTATTCGACAAGCATTATCCAGTAAGAACTGCTGTGATTGATTATCAAATAGCTGATATCACAGCTAAGGCTCAAAAGTAAATTCTTCTCTCATTTAAAGTGGCATAATTCTAGAAGTTTCCGTGGAAATACTCCTGCCCATACCAAGTATAAGAAGGATGCTGAGTACATTTTGGATACTACCACCAGGCACACCCCAATATACGGCATGGCACAGCAGTTCTTCTCAAGCAAGTACAAGAAAGAACAACACAACCTTATATTTCCAGTAGATGCTTAACCAGGGGCATTCCAAAAGGGCTATATTCTGTACAGCATGCTAAAGCAGATTTGGTATCCCAAATGCTTTCCAGATAGAATGCTGAACGTAATGAGTGAAAAATGGGCTCTCTCCCTGAGTCTTTTTGGGAGACAAAAGAAATTCGGAACACTGTCTGTGGTTTCTCAAAGTAAGCACTAATTAAACCAAGTATGACAATGGAATTCAAATCTTCAATATATCAGCAAGGTTTAAAAATGTAATTGAAGAATGTTTTTTGAAATACACAACTTGGTATTGTTTTCATTTGGATGTGTCTGCCACTTGCTTTCACTCATCCATTCCTGCAGCAACTTTCTCTAAGAGTTTTAAGGAACCTTTAAATTCATGGGAAAAGAAATTAATTGATTTATATTCCATGAAAGCTGTCTCTCAAATGTTCCATAATCAAACATTCTCAATTCCTTCAATCTCTCAAAAACATTTTGTCTAACTTTCAGAATATTTTTTGGTGGTTTTTTTTTTTCCCATTTCCTTCAATTTTTATATGTCAAATATCACACACACTTCCGTTTTTTCCTCTCAGTTTAGTTCTAAGCAGTGGGCAAACCATTTGCTCCTTTACTTATATTTACAGAGCTAAGGATCCCTATTGTCTGTTTTTCCACTGTCAGTACAATAGACCTATAAACAAGGTTAAATTGCCAAACCAAAGACATTAATCTCAGGCAGCGGGAATAAACCTGTGACTTTTCTCTTTCTAAACATTCCAAAATTACCAAATACACTTCTAATGAACACACAAAGTCCAACTGATGTAAAGTTAATGGTTAACTGAAGCAATGTGCAGTGTTAATGTGAGCACTTATCCAGCATCCTCCATGGGAAAGACAGTGAAGAATAAGAGTTTGCTGCTCCTTTGCACCACCACAGACACATCCGTGCTTGGAACCACAGCAGGAATTTCACTGGTGAAGTCTCATCACTAATTACACGAGCACAGAAACCCCAGGGCTGTGCCCAAGGATGAAAGGAAACGGAGGCTGTGAAGGATGTTGGTATTCAAAGGACATAGGAGCCCAGAGAAAAGAGGAGCTATATACTTAGTCATATCAAAACTCTGATTTTTGTGAGGGCTGAGAATCCTTATCTCTGGCAGCTTCTGCTGAGTGACCAGCATCTCTGGAAACAAAACGGAATTTTACCTCTCCCTTGTTTTGTAGTGGGTTTTTTTTGGTTGGTTGGGTTTTTTTTGTTTGTTTGTTTTTGGTTTTTCCCCATTAATTCAAGCTTCCTTATGCTAGGAAACACAGTAATGAAAAAAGCACTGGTTTTAATGGAAAAACCTTAGAGAAGAGAAAAATTTTTTGATGTTGCTGAATTACTGCACTTCTCTGTGCAATTCACATATGCCACTATGAATTTGTGTCATTACTGAGCTAGTGTAAGAGGGTGAAGTTTCAAACCCAATAGGATGAAATTAGTGCTAGGATGAGAGCAAATAAGACACAATTTAGCCAAGAACAAGAGTTTAGGATTCCAACATAAAAGACTGAAAAAGTAATTTGTATTGGAGGTACTGTCATTACTGAACAGCAGATCTAAAACATCAAAAGCTTTCCACTGTTGGCAATTCAAGTGTCATTTAACAAAACTAAATAATCTGTAAAAACACCATATACCCCTGCCCCCCCAATTTTGAATGTATTAAGCAAAGACGTTTCCATGAGGTTATTTAGTAATGGCTCTTGAAAGAAGTAGAATACTCTCAGTACTCTTTAGATCATGCTTTGAAGTCAAAAATCAATAGTGTTTAACTGACGAACAACACTGTCCTTCAAAACTGGTAGAAAGGGAAAGCCAAAATAGCTTTTTCTCAGACACTCTGGTATGTGTTTAAGCCTGTTCATCATTTTGAAAGAGCACATCTGATCTGTGCTCTTTCAGCACCTCAAGGCAAGTTACACGTGTTCATTTCATTTGTAGACAAAAGTAAAGAGAGTCTGCTTGTGCTTGCTACTTTTCTAATGTCAATGATGCTTTATGGTGGTTCCAAAATCTGTTTTACACCAAAAAAATAATAACATGCAAATAACCAAAGGAGAGGAATGTGTATGCATGGGGGATAAAGCATTATTTAAATATTCCTTCTCTTTTATAACTATTTGATCAACATGGTTTTTAATATGATAGCAAACATTTCAAGCACGGCTCCAAGCACAGGATGTGGACATAGGATTCAAAGGAAGGCACCTCCTTATTAAATCTTCCTTTCCTTGGGTTCCCCCCCGCCCTTCCCCCTTGTGGGTAATCTGGAGCTGCAGGGTGAAGTTATGTATCAACTTGAAGTAGCCTAAATCGAGCCATGATCACAATCTCTTCTCTTCCCTCACGGCCATATAGCCCTTTTGTGTACTAAGTTCCCCCCAATGACCTGAGAGTGTACAAATGAAGGGATCACATCAGCCAGATCAATGTTAACCTCTCTTTTATATGGCCAATTGCTAACTGGATCAGCTCCCTGGGCAGGGATGCCAGCAGATGTGTGCTATCACCAGTGGAGGTGGAGGGAGATCCAGCAGACGGGACTGTTGGAAGTTGAAAGAGACTGAAAACCTTTCTCAGGCTACTTCATCTACTGAAGGATGGCAGCCCCTTCTCAATGGAACATCCTTCCAGCCAATGTTTTTTTTTTTTGGTTACAGTTTAGGGGTTTTTTTTTTGTGCAAACACTGGTCTGTTCTCAAGTAGATGTTCCCCACATTTCCTCTCTTGTGACTGGAATAGCCCCACCACTTTTCCTCCTTTCCTTCCTTGTGAGAAGAAAACTCTCACAAGTTTGGTTCTTCATTGCTCCTATCTCCATTATCTCTGCTGGTATGAGATTGAATACAGGTCACCAGACTTCTATAAAGTACTTGAAATGTCTTTAAAGAGATGAAAATAGACAAGCATATAGTCCAGCACAAGAATATGCACAGGAAGCTTCACATATCACCGGAGTCCTTTAGAATTCAGATTTGACTCTGAAAAAGGTGGTATAAAAGAAGGTGCAGAATTTTGTTTGTTATCATGGGACAGAGGCTAAATCGTGACCTTAAAGAAAACAGAAGTCACTCTGCATCCAAATAAATATGCTTTTTCCTTTTAAATAGATTCAAAGCAAAACTATTAGAACATTTTCAGTACATCAAATCACATACTGTGTTCAGTCACACACTTTATGTTCTTGCAGTCAAACTAAAACTGCAGATCCACACTTAGAGTACTCAGTTTCTAAAATTAGATTTTTAGATCTTTAGCTCTGCATAAACCACCTCCTCAAAGATATTGAGCTTCCTGTGAAGTTAAAAAAAAATTGAGAATTTTTTTTACTGCTTGAAATCAGGTTGCCTTTACAAAACACAGGGGAATAATTTTAGGACACTGAGTCTGAAACTTTTGGTCAGCATTTCATAAGCTTTTCCAATGTACAAGTGTGTAGCAGTATATTTATTATCGTACCACTTAAGAGATAATGTCATACAACATGATAATGTATTAAAAACAATTAATGCACTTTATCCTTGAAATTACATAAAATAAATTACTTAAATTAGGTAAATGGCAAACAATATAAAGTGTTGCCCTGAAAAACTCATGAAGTACATAGTGAATCATACCAGGGCTGTGCTTTCCAAGCACTGCAACTCAACCACCACATCAAAAGCTCCCCTTTACTGTGTTCAACCAGACCCCTCATGCGTCACACTGAAACCCAGCCTACTTGGGTCCACAAAAATGCCTCCCTTCTACTTTCCCTTCTTCAAAGGTCCCAGCCTCCATCCCTTTATCCTCACAACCCTGCAGATGTGAGGGAAATGAGAACAAGTGCCTCTCAATGAAAAAAATAAAAGCCCTGTAAGTTTCCCCATGGGGGAAGTGAATAGGATTGCTGAGAGGCTGCCAAGAAGACATCGAAATGTCTATAACAATTCACAGTGCTTGTGATGTGTGGGACTTGGTGACTGTGCAGAGGCACTTCATTTCAAAATGCACAAAGTCTCAAGGCCCTGTTTTCACCAAACTCAGTGTGTATGCACCACAGAGTTGTTCTGCATACAAATATCCATGTACTTGAGATATCTGGGTGTCCAGAGCTACCAGGCACCCAGCAGCAGCCTGGTAACAGCCCTCCAACTCTAATACTCCAGCCATTATTCTAATAATCTAATACTTTACCTCCAAATTTGGAAGATCTGAGGAGTGTCTACTTTCTGTATGGAAGCAGCTTTACAGAAATTCTCTCCTCTTGGTTAACCTTTGAGTTATGCTTTTAAAAACATTTAAACTAATGTTGATGGATGACATGCATCCTAAATAATACATGTGCTGTTCAATCTATAGGGGGACAATCTCACACACAGAGCTTTGAATCCCCCTTACCAGTAATACCTAGCCAGTGACACTTAAGATTTCTTACAGTGGTACCTTTTGCCATAAAAATGATTAAACTGCCATAGAGCTGAAATTGGAACTGAAATATAAGGCTGGATCACTTGCATAATAAACTTTGATTTAGTCATTAAAGAGATTATTGCTTCACTTCTGTGTAGATAGTAAGTACAGGCACCACCCCCATCTAGTTCTATGGGGTGATGCCCTGTGGTTGCATTTTATTTTTATTTCTTCAATTTTATCACAAGTAAATCAAATCACACTATAAGTTCTGAAAATGGAAATTCTTTTGGAGAAGCACAAGGTGGAAATGATCAAACAGGCCTTTGGGGAGAAAGCATACCTAACCTGCATTTCCCAGCTCCAGATCTGGATCCTCCCCTCTGAAGTTTTTTCATCTCAGATTGCTCTCCCCAGTCCTGGAGGTCATTTCTTTCCTTGGGGGATGTTGTCATCATTGCTGTCAGGTTGTTCTTATGCTGTGGCACCCTGGGGTGTGCACAGAGTGTCCCTGTGCTCCCCAACTGGGTTCACCTCATACCCAAGGACCATCCCACAGTGTCTCAGTCATTCCAGCTGGGGTGGGTGCTGCCTGGAAGATGGACCAGGTCCTGTTATGTGGAGACCACTGTGTAAAGACTGAGGCTCTTCAAAGGTGCCCAACAGTCTGAGTGGGCACAGTTTTGTCCCAGATGGAATGCTGGAATTACTGCCAAGGTGAGTAAAGGGTTTATGTCCTCCAAGAGGGGTTGTCCTAATGGTCTCACTCTTTCTCTGAACCCTTTCTGTCCCACAGTCTTCCACAAAGCTATAAAATACACTGATATCTACCGGCAGGCAAGCATCATGTGTGATTTTCTTCTCCCCGTGCATTCTTGCCAGCCAAGAGAACACCCATCCCACCCAGCACAGGATGGGTGCTGCCCTTGCCAGCCTCTCAGCCACACTGCAGCAACAGTGTGGACACAACCACTTTCTCCCACTCATTTTGGCCAGTGGTGCTTATCCAGCATGACACACTGTGGACACACCCAGCAGACATTTGCTGTTGCCAGGAGATTTGTGAATTCCCACCACTGCCCCAGTTTTCCTTAGTCAGGATTTACTACTACTGTGCTGCTGGTATGGTTGAAGTATTAGGAGAGTTCCAAGCACAACACAAATGGATGGCTTATTCCCAGTCTACAAATGCCTCCAGGTGTCACTGGACAGACAAAAAGCACATCCAAGTGCATATGGTTGGATGAACTCAAAGCTTACTGCCCTCCCCCTCACTATGATATATGATAGAGTGAAAACACTGTGGAAACAAATTCAGAAGGGGATAAGCATTAGCAGTGCTTGAAATCTACTTTTTGATTTAAGGTAAACTCAAAACAGTACTTAATCTCTTTTTTCCTATTTTTTTTTTTTGTTTCCATATTATAAATCCTTCTTATAAACTTGAACCACAGTGTGTTATTCTAGCTCAAAGGGAAAAAGAAAATCCAGTTGATTTGTACTTTCAAGTTTTGATTTCAGACTCCAGTTTGTCTTGATCATTAGTTTATAAATCCTGGTTTAAAGCACTTGCAGAGACTGCATTCCAATAAGCTATTCTGAAAGGTTTTCTGGAGACTTAAAAACAGCTAGAAAAGAAAATAGTATCTTTAGGTTTCTCCAGGTCTACATATAGGGCTCATTTTAGTGCCCAACACCAGACACTGAAACCAAATCAGGAGGTGGTTTGTACCCATAATTCCATGTTCTTGTAGTTATATGTGGATAGATTTTTTTTTTTTTTCTGTTTTAGTGAATTCTGGGGAGAAAAATCCATGTGAATAGAGCTGGGTTTGTCATAAATGGAGAACTACATAGCAAGGCCACAGAAAATACCTTCTCAGGGCTTGTAACTTCAGCAGTGATGATTTTCATTAATTATACCAGAAAAATTTCCAGATTAATTAGCCTGCACTTGTACTGATTATGATCAGGGCCAACACAGTCACAGAAAACCAACACTTTCCAAAGACGCCTGCACTTTGCAGCACTGTTGAAACAAAATGTGGTACATAAAAACTTTAGAGGACGGTCTAAATCAGCTATTACTGTCCACCATGGAAACTGATTTTAGCACAGGCTGCATTATGAGTCATACAATGCATTTCCAGCTGCATGTATCCAGCTTCACCTTGCCCCTCTGAACAATACAGCTGAAGGTTGGTGTGCAGGTCTCTCGGTCTCCCGAATCTCTTAAAAATTAAAATAATTTAAAAAAAAAAAAAAGTTTCATTTTTGGATGGGCTTTCCAGTGAGCTGCAGTGGAGAAGTTTGCATGCTGAAATTTCACCAAGCAATAACACGAATTCCATATGCACAGCCATAAAAAACTCACATCACTGATACATAAACAAAAGCTGATTCTTAATGGTTAATGGAAAGGGGAGGCGCATACATCACGTTTTGGAGGTCAGAAACACTCAGACGTTATAACACCTGTCTTCTGAGAGATCCTGAAATTGAAACTTTCACCAGTAACCAGGCATCATCTTCAAGCCACACAACTCTCACTGTAATATCTACATAGGAAGCAAACTACTGTACAGCAGCTCTGTCTAGTTTTTTTGCTGATTCAGAGCTTCGAGTAAACAAGACAAATTGCTTCTTAGCCCCCTTGAAGCAGGTATCTTCTTTACAGTTTGTTTCAGCTGCAAAAAAAAACACTTCCAAGAAAAGCAAAAACCTGTATTAAGATATTTTTTTTTCTGCAGTCAGATTCATGGATTATTTTTGACCCATGATAAAAATTCCTAAGTGCAGCTCTTTGCCTCTGTCGGGGAGTAGGTAAGAGACCAAAGCAATACAGCCCTCATTTACCAGATTTAATTGAAAATGGGAGAAAGGGGAAAAAAAAGTTAACAGCATCTTTTAAATCCCAGGAACTTGACAGTGACATATATTCCTAACCCACATACCTCTGAGAAGAGGTCACGCTGCCCAGAGTAAATAACAGCTTGTAATTTGCAACGAGGATAGCCAGCAGCAGCACTGTGAGATACATGTGATAATGTGATTTACAGGATCAGGAAATAATTTTCAGATATACTGTGCTGCGTTAACAGTCCAGGTTAAATGTGTCCTGCAACTTTTTCCCTGGAAGGTACAGTAGCTGGAAGATTAAATGCAACAAAAGGAAATGGGGAGGGGGGGAGGGAGGAGTCTCCTGCTGAGATGTTGTGATAAATTATTAAAACTTCTTTTTAATGTTGATGCTACTCTTTAACCTCAGATCACAATACTGACAGCAGAGAGAAACTGGAAGTGCTATTAAAGCTGTGATAAACACACCATGCTGTGGCAACACTTGTAAAGGGAAAAAGGAAAAAAAAAAAAAGGGGGGGGGGGAAATCCTAGGGGTGTCTCCAATCATCAACATCAACAAACAACCAGGGAGAAAATATCAAGCTATCTACAGTCCACAGTCCTTCAGTCCCAATATTCATGAGATACCATTTATGCTCACTGAGCTATATTTGTTTATGAGACCTCAATAACCCATGTTTTCCATAAACAAATGTCATGCAAGGAAGCAAAACAAAGTGAACTTTATGAAAAGGCACATTTAGTGAACTGTTCACAGCACACACAGGGTAAATCTTCTCAGCAGTTTTTAACAGAAGAGGAAAATGGATTGCTGCCTTCAAAAATCATAAGTGTTTTCTCAACACAGCATTTTTTTCGATAAAGTTAATGCAATTTATCTTTATTAACACATCAACACTGACATAGCCAGTCAGCCAATTAGTGCTGCTGGCAGTGCATTTCACAACAGTCATGTACTCCAAAAAAAAAAAAAAAAATGTCTGTCTAGTCATTTTTATCACACACACTAACAATTCTGGACTCAAATCAGGCTGTTTGCTTTCTCTCTCTTTCTCCAGCACTGTGACCCCCTATGATTGGGGTAACAACCCTTCCAATAAAGCCACGAGCGTCCCAGAGTCTCCGTAATGAGAACAGTCTGAATACTCACAATCAGAAAAAACACCGGTTTCTAAGTAACATACATTTATTTGTGCAAAGGCCTTAAACGTTATTCTGCTAATGATGCAATGCAAAGTAAAATTCCTTCAAGGAATATGTGCCTTACAGAGTCAGTCAAGCAAACTAACAAGAAAACAAATTAAACTCCATGCTCTCTTTTTAGCATCCTATAGCAAGCCCACACAGCAACCTGAAATCTGAGTCACTCAAAACAGCATAGGTATTCTCCTTAGATTACCTTTAATACAGCTTTTTTAGAATCTTACCCAGACATCCATTACAAAAACTTTTCCTTTCCACTTACCCCCCTTCCAGTGTTTGCCTTTGGTCCTGCTAAGCTTGCTCAGGGTTGGTCCAGAGAAGAGCAACATCAAAATGAAAAGAAGTTCAAACATCGTGATTTTCCCCCTTTTCACTGATGATAACATTTCCACAAGTTATTTTAAAAAAATATATTAAAAAAAAAATTTAAAAAAACCCCAAAACAAAACACCTTACATCTTCTCTCCCACTTTCTGTTTGCTCAAGAAGGAGTGATTAATCATTAAAAAATTAGAGCAAGGAGTAGCTTTGCTCTCCTCAGACGTTGAAGTAATATCTCAATGATGTAGCCCTGAGGAAAGCCACATTTCCTACTGATCCGGTTTCTCCCACACAACATGCAGCCAGCACCGCTGCTACTACAGTAGCTATAAAATAATTTCTGCTCCTCACTTTGGTTTCTGTGGGAATATATTCCTCAGCTTGCAGCGTGAGCTTGATTGAAAATGATAAAAACAGTAATGCTTGTGTCCAGCAGAAAAGAGGAAAGATGTCAGGATTGTGAAAAAAGATGAGAAGCAGTTGTACTGACAGCTTTAAGCCTGTCTGTCTGATCCTAATAGCTGTGCAACCAACCAAATTGCTCTTTTAAGAGTAATAAGGCTTCAGTGAAAGCTGGTGTCACTGTCACTTGGGTAGGTAGTGCAGGGCTCGAAAATCACCAAGGAACCTGCTAGAGATAACGACTGCCACGGTCCCAGCTCCGAACGCAGAGGGCTGAGCAGAATACAGTATGCACAGGGAGCATTTAATCTCTATTGTGTGCAGGAGATTTCCTGCTTTACAGTGTGCCACTGCTCAGGACTTTTGACTGCATTTTCTTAAGGCTTTCTTTCATATTTTAAACTAAAATGCAAGCTTTGACACACTAATCACTTGCAGCATTGCTGAATTACTGCATGGAAAAAATCCTGCATGCTTGCCTTTTTTTTTTTTTTTTTTTAAGTAGCAAACAGGAAGAACAAATCCTTAGCAGTAGCAGCAATCTTTTTGCTGCAAAGAGCAGCTATGCATTTTATATTTTCACACTGTCTGTCCTTAGGATCTCCCAAATCCAGGGAGGTGGGGGCAGGGGGTGGAGAGAGAAGGAAAGAGAAAGGGGACATTCAGAAGTACACATTTTCAAAATAACAGATTTTAGTAATTTTTTCATTTAATAGGTGTGACTGCCATAGAAATAATATAGCTACCTATGTCTACAGGTATTTGTATTTAAGAATGCTGAAGATGGATCAATAAACACAAGATATTCTGTGGAAAATTTTGTATTTTCAAAAGGGTGCTCCAAGAAAGATTCCTGACATTCAGACTGCTCAGTCTTGAGATGCCCAGTGCTTTCTCTTAAGTATGCCCAAAAGCTTGAATTCATCTCCAGTTTGGCATTTAGTTGCTTCCATATAAGCATGCAGTACTCAAATCAATGAGCCACAAACCTTGTGCTGTAGATTTATACAAATAAAAAAATCAATGCCTTTGGAATGACAAAGCAACGATGGTCACAAATTCCCTGAAGTTATCACATTTGCAACCACAGACATGATGCCCTTTTCAGCACAACATTAAAAAGATGATATTAATAAATCTGAAGCCTTGCTTATTCATCTGAATAAAGAATGATATTTTGACTGGTGGAGACAACCATGAACATCTTATATGTGTTCAGAGATTTTTTTTTTAAACAAACAGCATGTAACATCACAAACAGGAAATACTGGGATTTCGCCACCACACATCAACTATAAAAAAATCTTTTATTTCATTTTTAAATTCTACAATATATTTATGGACTTGTTAGAGGATGTAACATTTGCATTTAGACAGAAAGCAAACACATGCTGATGTACAGTAGTTTTTCATCCCTCTGTGCATTAATTTTTAAAAGTTGTAAGACAGCTTACCAGATGCTGAGTCTGATACATCAAGGATGATGTTTATGGCTCTTAGTTGCCAAAAATTAGGTCAGCATCTATCATGTAGAGTCACTAAGCTGCAGCTTCTTATGTTAAATTTCTCCATCAAGACATTCTTAATCACCGTTCTCATCACTAATAATTAAAACACCATTTTTTCTATTTCTCTCCCAACTGTTACTAAAATGAAGCTGGCAGACAGTTGTGTTCATTTCGAATGCCTCTGTAACACTCCCCTGAAACCAGCACCATACTGACATGCTGAAGAATCAAAAAAAATTTCCAAGCTTCAAACTTTTGAGGTCCAGATAATACTATGACTTTAAACTAAAAATCTACCAGCCCCACCCTCCTCCTCCTTCCCACCCTATGCAAATTGAGTAACTTTAAGAGTGTCTGTCAGCTTTCTGCCAGCTCTGACACGGGCCTCCAGCTGCCTCAGGTATGGCTTGAGTAGCATCTCAAGTGATATGTCAGGAGAAGGAAGGACCACCGAGTATAGGAAGAAAACCCAACATAAAGAAAACCACAAGAGCTGCTGGTCATGGGCATGCTTGGTTCTGTCTAATGCCTGAAGCGCCCAGACTTCCACTCTGCTAATGGCTTTCTGGGTTATTTTACGAAAGGTAAATTATTAAACCCATTTAGGATTCTATTAGGAGAGAGCAGGCAGACCTTCAGGGAAACATAGAAAAAGTGTTGTCACTTATGAAATTTAGTGGTTTTTTAATGTCCTCATTTCTAGGTTCATAAGCATTTCAATTTTGCAGAGTTGAAATGCCTCCAGAGAAAAGATATAGTTTCAAGAAAGATTATACAAACTTCATAGGGCGAAACATCAGAAAGACAAATAAAAGAAACCCAACTTTTATTTTTTCTTTCAAGTATCATGATTTTTAAGTCAACATCATGTTTTAGAGATGTAAAGGAACTGATTTGTAATTCTATTTCATGCTTTGAATGTGCAGTACTGGAAACAGAGAGAAAAGTACGCAATCTTAAGTCTACCTTTACATCTGTAACTATTACAACAAAAACTCCTCTGAGAGCTACAAGAAGCAAACTGATACCATTTCAGCTAAATGCCCCTGACATCAAACCAGTCCTTGTCAGGACTCTTACAGGTGTGAAAGACTCAGACTTCTCTTATACCCTCCAAGGTCTTCCGTGACAGCTTACACTAGTCATGAGTATGAGGCTATTTAGTACTTTCTAAGCACAGAAGAACTTGTATATACATCATGGCAGACCAAATATTGATCTTGTCCAGCATCACACCCTCAGTAGTGGTCAGTCTCAGATGCTTATGAGAAAAGCACAAGAACGATAATAAAGTGTTAGTGGAGCTTTCCATTTACCAACTGCTGCTTGTGAAAGGCTTTGAAGCTTCTTAACTAGAGATTCTATATCACAGCTATTAAGTTTGATTAGAGAGTGACAGACTTACACTTCCTGACTTTGTCTAGCTCATTTTTGATTCCTTTATGCTTTTCTCAAGGCCCATAGGCCCTAAGCCATGAGTTCCACATATTTAATTACTTGCAGCCTGAAAAACAAAATTCCTCTTTTTTTCTTTGAAAAATATATTAGATCATCTTATTGAGATAATTTAGGGTTTTCTTCATTAAAATGAAAAAAAAAAAAAAATCCTGTTCACTTTTCCTCACATTGAGGTTTCCCAGCATACATTTCATATAACTTGTTCCAGTAAGACAAGTCCCTCCAAGTCTTTTCTCAGACTAAAGGTGTTCCATACTCACAGCTGTCCTTACTGACTTCACCTTAAGTATATCCAGTTCTAACTTAGTGTTTAAGAGACAAAATAAAAAGAAAAGCCTGCAGTTTTCAAGGTGAAGTACCAGTTGCATATTTCTCCCTCATTTCACTCATGAAGCCAAAGGGCAGCAGCTATGTTTAGGCTGGAATTATGTTTATAAATGCCTACAATATTAATGAATACAGAGATCCTTCTTAATTAACAGAATTGTAGGACGTTTACTCAGGGGCAGCACACTTTGGCAACCTAAAAAAAAAACTACCAGTGAAATACTCTGGAAAAAATTATGCTCAAGTTCGTTTAATCTACAGTTGGTATAACCAGTTAATTCGTCATCCTTCCTTTCCATATTTTCCCTCCTTTTACTAATCACTATCTGGCACAAGAGGCTACTGGTGTAAATACTTGGTTAAAATCCTCAAGCTTATATAACTAGCAACAACTTCACGGAAGCTTGAACATCAGAGCCCTTGAGCAATATGGTCTTTTAAGGGTGATAACTTGGAGAGGTCTGTGGCTTTCAGACTGTAGAAGGGATAGACAGAAGCCTCAACAGTTTGCTTGCTGGTGTGCTTTCTGCCACTCTATATTTCCCATCCTGATTCCATTTCACTATGGGGAAGGTCATGGCCTTCCTCAGGATCCCTCAGTAACGCTTGGACCAAACCCAGCGTTTTCCTTTGTACTTCCTGGCACTTTGTACCTGTAAGCATTGTCTTATTAACATTTGGAGAAGCTTGGGAAGAATTGCAGCCTTACCTTTCCCATTTCAGAACACTGGACTATCAAAATAAAAAATTAAAGAGATTGCGGAAAAGAAAATGGAAATGACTGTTTAGAGAGTCATGACTAGCAAGAGAAGGACTACAAACAGAAGATGAAACTCTCACTCCCTCCCCCAAGAAGCAGCAAATATTTTGTCCTACCTCTCTCCTTTTTGATTCTCCCAAAGATCCCACACAACCAGCATTTGGCAGCATGAAAATGCCCATGACTAATGAACTTTGCAAAAGGAATATAATCAACACTAAACACTACAAGATGGAAATATCTCATCCCTTCACTGTAGGCGTGGAGGATATCTTTCCCCTGTCTCCCTCACCATACACAGAGGCCCACGTTGCCGTAAGCCATAATTAATTCAGTTCTTTTTAGGCATGAAAATTGTTTTGATTTTAAATACTTTCAGCTTAAGGCATTCTAAATATCTGTGGAAACCTCCTGGGGATTTCTGTTAGGCACAGACACCAATGGAAGCAACATTTTTGGGTACTTGTAACATAATAAAATACCAAATAAATATAGAGACTTCTGAAATCAAAAATATATTTGAAATTCCTTCCAGTTCATGTGATTTCCGAGGATTAAGGAACCAGTGCTTGCCCAGGGCACAGTCTAAAATTCCATTGCAGGTATTCTGAAAAAACACTTTTATTCCCCCTTCAGGAGTATAATGAAATAAGATGAATTTCTGACAATCACTTCATGCCAGTCTCCAAATATTTTGGTTTTTGCTGCTAATAAAGACCCACAAAAGGGTCTGTCTTCTCCATAAGTAAGTAATAGCTCTGGTTCTTGCATAAGACAACAGAAAAGTTTGATGCATAGCAATTTACCAATTTTAGTGCAGTAGAAGCAGCATACATCAATAAAATAAGGACAATAAGTCCAAGATTCACATTGCTACACCAAGGATTTTTTTTCTTGGTTATGCTTAGGGGCCTAAGATTTTTCCAATACTCTTGAAATTATATTATGTAGAACGAAGAAATACAAGGAAGCTATTATTTTGTACTTGTCAATCAGGATTTATTATATTTAAGTATAATAAGAATGATAATCGTTCACTTTGAATTTAGCAATTATTCTAGTCTTAGTTATGCACTGTTTCAGTTGAAAAAGTATAAATGTGCTTGATGGAGTTTGCAGCCAACAACAAACTGTTTAATTATTAAGTAAACATTGAAAAAAGTCAACTTGTAACTTTTTCAGTATTTTAAATAAAATTATTAATTTGGAAAATCTTATCGACTTCATTAAACACAAAGATTCTAACCTCCTTCAGCACTGACAATAAGCTATACTGTTACTTCAAAATGTAAGTGCTCAACTGCATCTACCTAATAAATTTATTGCTGTCTCTGTGTAGCATAAACAATACATGCAGTTAAAATATAATACATTAAAACATATCTAATTATATGTAATATATGTAATGCTTATTGGTTTTTTACACTAACACAAATTGTTAAACAAATACATGTGCTGTTTTCCAAGAAACTGCTTTGGTAAGAAAAATACTATATGAAGTCATAAATCATAACAGGAGGTATAACCACTAATGAGACACTTTATTGAGTTTTGTACTACACACTGAAAATGCATTTCTGGTTTTGACAAGGGGGAAGTCTTGACTCACCTTCCATGACACTTAAAAGCTTTAATTTTTTAATAAAAAAATTCTACTTATCATTCAGAGGAAAAAATACACCCAGATCACACTTCATTTCTAAAATAGATCTTTAAATCTGAAAGTCTCAAAGCATTTTGTGTGTTTTCCAGTTTACTGACTCCTTTGGGATTATTTTAGACCTCATCACTTTAAATTTTTCTATGCACAAACTTTGGAGCCACAAAGTACTGATCTGGTCCTCTCCTCCCGCTTCCAATTAATTTTTGAAGTGCTTTGGCACTGCAATACCCAGTAGCCCCATTAGGAAGAATCGAATAACATCAATCAATCAAATATCTCTGGATGTAATCTACAGAAATTAAACATGGAAAAGACAAGCTCAATCACAGACTATTTCGTGTCTGCGTAAAATAAAGATGTGGGAAGACAAGTTCTATTGGAAAATGGAATTAAATAGGATGGGAAATTTTAGATCAGGAAGAAAGGAGGACCAAGGTGTAGCAGAGATCATTCAGGAAATACTGCTGGTGGCAAGAGATAGATCTGCTTTCTCTGAACACATATTGATCTGGTCGGTGTTACGCTCAGGACGCCTCCAGTGTTGCTGAAGGTGTCACGTTTCAGGTGACTTGAAACAATGAAACTCTGACTAATTGAGGTTATTAAAGATATTAGCCTGCTTTTCCTTTTATGTGGTATTGAAGGTTCCCTGAGGACACACTGAAGACAAAAGATGTAGCAGGGCCTTCACAGTTCTGTCTTTGGCTTCTGAAGTGTTCAAGTGAAGAATTGCAGGTACAAATTGAAAATACCAACGATTACCATGCAAGGGTGCAGTGAGTCACTACGAAAGCCACGCCAAAGTACCCCACTGCTCATACACCTGCAGCTTTAAACCCTGGAGTAATTCTTCTGAAGAGCCCCAGATCTGCAATCTACTTGCAAAACAAAGAAGTTCAGTTTGGTTCTTTTGGTTGGGTTGTTTAATCACCATATTCAAGTTAAGAATAAACGTCTACATGGCAGAAAAAAACCCCTGTGACATGCCCACCTCCATCCTTTCTTAAATTTGTTGAATTTATAGGAAAAAGGGAATTTCTCTAACTCTACCGATCTATGAGTGTCTTTAAAAGACAGCAAGTATTGTATAATTAGCATTTGTCTGACATACTGAGACAAACACTACATAGATTCCTGCTAAGCAACTATCTGCTGTTGCATTTAAAATGCATTTGGATTTAATTGCAATTTATTCAAACTATTTTTATTTACAACAGTGCAAAATCAATGGCTGATTAAGGATATGTTCAAGTTCTGCATTCATTCTTTCTTTTTTCATTTTTATTAGAGATACAAATATTGAGAAATATATCTGTATCTATTCTGTGAAATAAGGCCAAAAAATTATTTATTTTACAGTGCTTTGCGGTTGTAAAATATTTACACTTCAGTAACCACAGACTATATCTACCCAGCTCTGTTACAGTAGAAGACAGACCTGAACTGCCTCACAATCCACATTATCTGTTTGTGTTGGGCCCACCTTGCTTTTGTTGGGAGACAGCCCATCATACAGGGACGTTCTGCACCAGGACTGGATCAGATGCTCATAAATGAAACACTGACAGAGCTACCACAAGACACCTCACCTGTCACAATCATAACTGACAATCCTGAATTCAGTCATTGGGGGGTTTTTTGGTTTTGTTTTTTATTTTTAATTTTTTGTTTTGTTTTAGGGTTTTTTTTGGGGGGGGTTATTTGTTTTGGTTTGGGGGGTTTTGTGCGTGGTTTTTTTTTGTTTTAGTGGGGGGGTGGGATTTTGTGTTGTGGGTTTTTTTGTTGGGTTTTGTTGTTTTGTTTTGGGTTTTTGTTTGTGTTTTGTTGTTTGTTTGTTATTTTGGTGGTGTTTTTTTTTTTTTTTTTTTACTTTTTATTAGCACTGCAGAGCCCACACTACCAAACAAACCAAACTGCTTTTGAGTGTAGCTCATACATCAGGTACTGCTTGATAATTACATTCAAATGCCAGGGCCAACCCCACTGGCCTATAACCAAGGCCAGAGGGTACACACAATGGAGTTGCACAGGTGTGAGGGCAGAACCACAGAAGTATTTATTAACAGTGCTGATTCACAAGGCAAAAGATCTTAGCAAGGCTATAATCCTAGCCTCAGTCTATTCTGTCTGATGCTAGAAAACACAACTTATTATTCATGAATTGAGAAAAATTTATATGTAAGTCCTTCAGGGATAAGCTTATCCCCAACCCCACCCTGCCACACCATTGTCAGAGTATCCCACTTTGGTCTGAGGCCACATTTCAAGCATGGTTTTGTAATAAAAAACATAATCTCTTCCTAGGATGGCTTTTGTCATTACAGATAACTGTCTTCCACTCATTCATAAGAATGATTTTCTCTTTAAACAATTAGCATTACTAAACAACTACATAAACCTTTGACTTAAAGTGGCTTTCAGACAAGTCATACAAAACCAGTGCCTGATTAAACAAAGAAAAAAAAAATCAAACAAGGAGGCAAAAAAACTTTCATTGCTGTTAGAGGGTCAAATATGTGGAGCAAAATTAGAGTTGGGTTATTCCTCCCTACCTGGATGTCCTGTGCTGCAGGCTCAGTAGAGGTGGCATTATAAGCATGACTGAATAAAAGAATTTATAATAAGGTTTCTGCCTACAGCGTCGTAAGGATGTGTTATAGCAACACAGTAGGAAGAAATGTGATCTTTCATTGGTTTCACTTCAGTGACCAGGGGCCAGATGACAGCGGATAATCAGCAAGGGCTATAATTTATCATGGCACTGTAAGGCAGAGCAGCTTCCCAAGACAAGCCGGCACAGCAGCAGACCAGCCCCCAGGAAAGTTCCTCTCCAAGGCCCAGGTGTTCAAACAAGTGTGCAGGCATTTGCACACACGTCCAACAGCGTGTGTGCCAAACCTCTGCTGAACACACCTCGCTCAGAGGTCGAAGGGAACAACTGGGAATTTGCATACATATACATGTTTTTTTAATCCGCCTAAATTATGTGAATAACACAACTCACTCCAGTACCTTCTCCTGGTACACCAATTTTAATAAGGTCACTGCCTGTATGTCTAACAGATAATAATTCTGCTCTTTCCCTCAGCACGGAAAATTCTGCCCAGTGCAGAGCTGCTCGCTCCGGCTCCAAACAGCGCTCTAGAGATACACCCAACAGGAATAAACTGCCTTAAGGTGCCCTCACACCTGCAGTGCAAATGGCTACGAGCATCATCCTTGTACCTGAGAAGTGAGCTTTCACTACAGACCTACTCCTGAGCACCAGAGGCCTCTCAAAAGTACAACACCAAGGTTAAAACTCAAAGCCTTTGGGTCCTGAGAGCCACCAGCCAAAGCCCACACAAACCCACGGGTGCTGACACAAGCAGACCTTTCCTTGCACACATGTCAAGGTGAATTGGAGCATTTTTATGCAGTGAGATGAATCCTGACATCTGTACGAGCTCTCCTTTGCACAGTGGGATGCAAAGGATTCTGTAACTCAGCACTGGACACTACAGTGCCATGCCAGCACACCTCCCCCTTTTATGTTGTGTTATGAACTCTGGTAAAAAGTGAGAAACACTGGCCTGCAATTTCCCAAAGTTTCTCGTCAGGCAAAACCATCAGTTCATACCCTTGTGAGCATTTAATAGGAATAGTCATACAGGCAATTGATCTAATCTCAGATTCAGGCAGAGGCAGGCCCTGCTCTTCCTCTGAGGGGCTGGACAATTTTTGCCTATTTATTCTGTTTCGCCAACTTCTCTCTCTCCCTATACCAGGAGCCTCAAATCATTGTCCTGGCTGACAGCCTTGAAAAAGCAAGTGGCACACACTCACTGACTTCCACGAAATTTAGATCAATCTTACAACCTTCAGCTTAAAACTCAGTGTCATTTTCATTGCTAATTGAACAATTCAAAGTCCATCTATCTGAGCTCATACTGAAAAGAAGAGGTTTTCCTTTTCCAAGTAGAGTTAGTCTTATCAGATACGGCCCTCATAAAGCTTCCCTGAAATCAATTGTCATGCGCTTACTCCCAGCTTTGCCCACATCTGCCTTTAGCAATTTAAGTCTCATTCCCTCTGTGAAACAGGCAATAAATCACATCCACTGTATTGAGTGAAAAATAAATCATAAACTTTGAAAAAACAACCAGAAGTTTGTAGAAGACTTTTAAGAGGCATTGCTTCAAATCATAAAGCAAGGGGGAATCAAGTGCTGGGAAGAGGTTGGGGTCTTCATATGCCATCAAAGGCCTCCTTAAATAGATTCCCCTAAGATTTTTTTGCTTAAATGCATGTAAAGATGTGCCCTGAGGAAGTAAAGTCTGTCCTTACCTCTCTTCAACTTTTAAATATAACCTCAACTTTTATTTTTCTGACTTTCCTGCAAATGAAAACTAAAATTAGTTCTTATTCCTTAACATACGCACCATGGAAATAATTTTGGAGTGATTTTTAGCAGCCTGTGAGTTCTTTGACTTTTAAAGCTCTAAGGAAACTCCACGATGTGTAATTAATCCCCAAATGGAATATATCTGTAGAGCAGTAACTGTCTTTTAAACTTTAGTATAACTGGCCCATGCACCTCCTGCATCAAAACCCTGAACTTGTGACTCCATGTTCTTGCTCCTTTGAAACACAAGAACATCATAACTAAATACACATAGAGAGAATTATTTTTTCATCCTCACTGACATTTCTTTAACGATGTTAATAAACAAAAAGTGTAATCAGACTACTGCCACTTCATACCGTTGCTATAGTAGGTTTTTTTAAATTTTGAGAAGGGACATCATATCCTTAAGCTTCATGAAGTGCACAGACTGTTGCCATAGATTTCTTCTAATTATGTTATCTTCTCATATACCCTCCGACAGCTTAAAATATTTGAACATAAAAATAAACTCTGAAATAAATCTTCTTTCTACTAAGTATAAAATGACAATTTTTATTAAAGAATCCCATATTTTACTAAAATCAGTATTTCAGGAAGATAGCTTGAAATCAGGAATTAAACAGCAGAACACATCCTCTGAAGCAAACTTCTGCTTTCCAAGCCTCACCTCTATGTTTCACAAAAAAAAAAAAAAAAAATCCAAACAGGTTTAGGTACACATTTATGTGTACCTAAAAAGCCTTAAGAAAAAATGAGAGTGTATTAATGTTTATTAAATTCAATGGGGGCTAAATGAGGCTGATATCAAGAAATATGTTACATCTACAGTACATGTTATTTATATAACACGTATTTCTTGTGGATCTAGTTATCAATTTATATATTCAGAAATACTAGAAAGCAAATACAACCTCTACTTTTACAATAAGTAGCTTTGAGTTTAAGCATAGTCTTTCAAAATGAATTTGCAACTGTTATTCTGACTTAGCCACTCTTAGATTACATCTCTAAGGCTAAAGATAGAAGTGACAATTATTCTAAGATTATTAAAAAAATTAAAAAGCCAGTAGAGTGCTAGGCTTAAAAGTTCTATTTGCATTTTATCTGTCACTGAATTTGCCCTAATTGTCCACTATTGTGATAATGTCTGAGTTGAATACTGTATGTCTGTATGTATGTTAGCACCCAGCAATTAGTTCAGCAATAATTATATGCTATTTCTGACCTCTTTGTGCAGCTGGCAGAGGGTGGGATTTTTTAAATACATCTTCTGCAACTTTAAGTAATTTGAAAAAGTACAAAAATAGAGTTTAAGAAGGATAGGAAACAATTATTAGATTTGCCAATAATTCCTCATACAGACTTGGAGAATTCACATACACAGTGTGATTACATGCAATAAGTCTGAATTCTGATAGTGCTACTCAATAACCTCTGTTGCTTTTATAGCTCATTGAGTGATTACTTGGTTTTACAATTTTTCCTGTGATATCCACGAAGGACACTGATTTTTTTTTTTTTTTTTAAGAATCTATTTATTAAATGCATTTCTATAAGGTAGATTGAGTACTTAAGTGTTTTTAATATTCCATTGTGTTTCTTCACTAAATTACCTTTCTTTACTATAATGACATCAAATGACAGAGACTCAGTGCCATCCACCCTAAATAGCTGGACTAAGAAAATATAGGTAACACATTTCTTCATACTGCACTGGTTCAGTTGCTTACTTATTCCTCTGATATTTTATCAGTTTCTCAAATGAGAGATGTTCCATGATTAGAGATATTTATAAACTTAGAGATGTAATTTTCCCCAAAGGTATCCGCATGCAAGATCTGTCAGAATTAAATGTGAAAAAGAGTTAAAGATAAAATACTGATTCTAGCAAAACTGTAAAAACCTCTATGTTTGCATTTTGCTATATGCAAACTATGTGTGGTTCATTAACATTATATGTCAGCAAGGTTGCAGGTCAATTTAGAAATCCAATTGCAAATCAAGGGAAACTACTTTCAAATGACGTCTGGCCTGACCTTCAAACCCTAATAATCTAGAGCAAATCAGATCATTAAATTATAAGACAAAATTAAGGTTATGATTAATAGAGTTCAGAAAATGAACTACAACAGATAACTGAGCTTTATCTGGTCCACAGACTGTTCATGAGCAGATCACAACACCACGGGGTTCCTTGATGCAGTGCTTTTAGCATCACAAACTTCCTCAGTGATGAGTCCTCACAGAACCTGAAGTCCAGATGTGGTGAGTGAGCTCCTACTGCCACAGCACCAATTTGCTGGGCAGAGAAGCAGGGAAGGACTTCTAATTCAGGTTTGTGTGTGGGAGTGTAATTCAGGTGTGTTGGTCTTACACTGAGGACACGAAAGATACGCGTTCCCTTGCACCAGCTGTCAGAGCCATGGCTTGGCACAGCTTCTGACATGTCTATGGGTGGGACCTGTAAAATATCTACTTTGACTGTGAGACCAACATACTGTACACAAGAGATTTTAGGCTCTGTTCCACTGCTCCTCATGACACATAACAAAACCTTAAAACTCCTATTTTTTTGGTGAGGAAGAGCATTTCGCTGATCAAATATGAGGCAACATTTAGGCAATTCTAGATAAGCCCCTAAGCTTCTCCTTTCCCAAGTAAGCACAAGTGAAATTAGCAGGAACCTTGGATCAATATCCCTGCAAATCAGAATTTATAGTTACAATATGGCATTCTGTTAATTTGTCAGCATTACCAATAATTCTTTACAAGAGATTATTATTGTACATCACAGTATGGACAGCAGTGTAAACTGATGTGGCTGAGTTTTCAAAATAATGACACCACTTTCTGGGGGGTTGGGGACACACACACAAACAACCAAAAAAACCCCAAACTCACACATCATATTGTAGAGCAGACTGCATACCAGTCTGAGATAATAATAATCAACAAAGTTATGCTGTACCTATAAGACTTCCAGACACAAAGTCTGGATAACCTATATGTAAATAAAATAACACTACCATGTGGCTGCTTCAGAAAAGCGAATTATGTAGGTTGAATAAAACTGTAAGCAGATGTTTCCTGTAGGCTTGCATTAAGATAATGGTAGAAATACTTTAATAAGCACAAAAACCTTGTCAGATTTTGGCTCTTAGCTCCTATCACTGTCAGAGCAGATGTCATTTTCCTCCATATGTTAATCTATCTACATACTTATAAAGCTTTTATCATCGAAGTACCTGCACAATTTCTAATCCCTTAAGGTTTCATTCTCACAACATGTGAAAGGAAAACGGGCAGTTTACAAACAAGCAGCAGAGATGCAAACTGAGCTTAAGAGTTGGGCAGTTTATAGCTGAACCCGTGATTTAGAGGAGGGCTTTTAGAAATCAATCCACCTCATTAGCTGCAAAGCATTTTACTCAAAGCCATACACGGCTTTCATTTAAGGACACAGATTAACAAGTACATGATAAACGCAAATCAGACTGTCAGCTCTATAATGAACAATTTAAGAGTTAGTTTATATTCACTGTTGGAGGTGACCTGTTTTAGGATATGTGCTTTAGTTCAGCCCAGAGCCCAAGATATAATGATGTTGCCACCTTATCCTACACAGCAGAGTGCCCTAATTTCAGGAATACTTAGAGAAGCTTGCAGTGTTCAAACAATGCAAAACCTTTTAAAATGATTAATCCAAAGTCTTTGGTATCATCATACTCCAGTACATATTATCAGCATTTTTTATATATGCAAATTGCTGCAGCAATCCTACAGACTTATAAGGGCCCATATGCTGATTATTTCAATGAATAGATTTTAAGGCAGGAAAGGACTCTTAAAATTATCCCTTGTAGCACTTCTGGTTGCTTATGAGTAGATGCTCATTTGAAATACCAGCCTCATGAGAAAGGACATAACTGGTGCTGGTACTACTGTTTCTAAGATAATAACATACAAATAGTGATTTTTAGAGGTATTTAAGAGGTTTTTCTATTTCAGAGTTTGCTTTTGTGTAAAATCAAAAATTTACAATGACAATACAGAATAAGGTAGGTTTACCATAAAAAAATCTCCCATGGTCACAGGTATACCAGGAGGACAAAGGAAGTAAAGACTTATTTTCTGCCACTGCATCTTCTCACACAAACACTCACAAGGCAGCTACTTCAGTTCACTGTGCAACATCAGGGCTTCTCCCCAGAAACCCTCAAGACCTGTAAGAAGGATCAGCAGGACACAGCAAGGGGGTGCAAACACCACTTCCCAGGCTTCTGAAAGGAAAGGGCATCTCTTCTTCTGAGGGTCTTTCCCTACCCTGCTCAAATGGCCACCTTTGAGTTCAATACTTTATGGTTTACCACAACTCAGAAAACACTCCTTTGCATAAATAGTGGGTTAAGATTTAGCTGGGGAGGATTGGAATGGAATGTGGCAGCACACACTTCCTTTCACACCAGATGAAACTCCCCTCATCCCTCCAACTATGAATCAAACTTTTCTCATGGAGAAGAAAGTAATCTAAGATCTGAGACTGCCATTTGTAAAATAGTGCTGTCTTACTTCCTATTGTAGTGACAGGGCAACAGGGAGTGGCTTCAAACTGAAAAAGAATAGGATTATGCATTAGAGGTAAGAAGCCTTTACTGTGAGGGTGGTGAGGCACTGGAACAGGTTGTCCAGGGAACCTGTGGATGCCCATCCCTGGAAGTGTTTAAGGTCAGGTGGGATGGGGCTCTGAGCAACCTGATCTAGTGTAAATTTTCCCTGCCCAAGGCAGAGGGGGCTGAACCTGGATGATCTTTCAGGTCCCCTCCAACCCAAATCAATCAATTCTATGATTCTATGATTGCCTTTAATAAGAATTAGTCCAGCAAAGAGCAAGAGAACATCTAAGAGCAAGGAAATACTCAAGTGTCACTTAAAAAGTAATATTTAAAATATCATCGGCTTTTGTGTTATTCATTCTTAACTAATGCCTAGTATTACTCTTAAATGCTTTATTGCATTTATTAATTTCAGAATTGTTTACTTTCATAGCTGCTGTCGGACAAAGACCTGAGTTCCCTTTGGTCTAGATCGAAGAACTAGCACTGTAAAACCCTTCTTTAGATTACAAAGTGTTCAGCTGAGCTGACAAAGCTGGGATCTTGGAGTAAAGTACTTTTGAAAGTTTATTAAGGCCAGTCTCTTTTTTTGGCTTTCAATATGGCAGAACACACAGAGCCAATGCAGAGATGCAATCAGGACAGTACATGCTGTGGCTAAACCAGCTGTGTCTATGTACAGTGCTGGGTAGCAGAATGGGACTGTAGAAAGCCTTATTGTAGGTACTACTTTTGTATTTCATCCATGGTCTTAACTTTGGCAACTAGATGATCACATATACAGTACCATTTTACTGTCTGAAATTGGATATGGTGGCAATTTAAAGTGAGAGGAAAATTATGAGGATGGCAGAGTAATCCCATCACTGAGTCACCCGTGGCATGGCTTACTGTGCACGTGTGGGTTTTCCTACAGCTCCCCTCCCTAATAAATCAAGGTTTTCCACCACCTCTTCTAAAATAGCAGTCCATGACTGCTGATGGGCCTGTAGAAAACCAAAGAAGGAAATCACAACAGAGTGCATGGACTCCATCGCCCTGGAGACCTTTCAATAATAGTCCACAACTAAAATATCATAAGGTATAGTTTGGAGCCGACGTTTATGAGAGATCAGTTAAACTATTGTTCTGTATTGGACAACTTTTCTAACAAATTAAGAGGGTTTTTATTTCAATTTAGAGGAATTTCAAAAGACATTTCTCCATTTTAATAGTAACAGATCAAATGCTACATCATGCATTTACTATAGAATCATATATATGCATATATAAAAACATTTATATATAAAGAGGTATTCACTTGCTGGGTAATTAAAGAATGTTTGTGGTATTAAAAATTTTCATGTACTAAAGATCAAATTTATAATTTTGTAAATAATACCAAAATCCCACAAACAGAGCAATCGTAAATATTTGCCCCGACTTTTTACCTTTATTATCTATTTTTATTTCCATTATCTTTCCCTTTCTTTTCTGAGGGAAGGAGAGGAATTAAATTCTTGTAGAGTAAAATCATTTCAAATATCTTAAAATGCAAGTATTTTGACAACTGATAAGCATAATGCATTTCAGGTACAGTGATACACAGAATATTTGGCTTTACTGTAGCTCTGAAAATGAATGCATATTGAAGTGAATATTCCTTAAAAGCCCAAAAGTACGCTGAGCCTCAACTAATGTATTGCTAATATTCTGTGTTAAAATGTAAGAAAAGTGGTTTTTATGATCTCTGATGGCTCAGGGGAATGCTGTGACCCCACGAAGCCAACAGCTGTCCCGCTCCATCCCTCCCCTTCTGGCCGAGCAGCGCCGATGGCAATGAGCTGTACCGGGCTGGGATGTGCTCCTGGCTGACCCTACCAGGGCTGTGCTCATGGGCAGCAACAGCAGAGAACAACCCATTGTGACAGCACAGGGGCCACGGGAGGAGGTGCTGAGGGAGAGATGCAGCTGCTGATCTAAGCACTCGCTCACAACAAGGATCCCAGGCAAAACTACGAGCGGGGAATTTAAGCAAGCCAAAGCAAAGGCTTTCACCAGGCTACACCTGGAAATCCTTAATTCCTCTGGAGTCAGAGCAAGTTGATACCAACAGGCCATCTGTCCTAGGAGATACTCACAATCAAATCTGAAAAAAACAGTGGCAATAAATGCAGCTAATAATGAATATACTCAAGACCTAATGGCACTGTGTTTATGTAGCGCTTGATAGCCATTATCAAACTGAAAATTTGTAATAAAGAGAAACTAAAAATATCCCACAAGTGTCAAGATATCTTGCTTCTACAGTTACCAAAAATTTCCTGGGGTACAGCATATAAATGTAGATTAATTTATTTTTTAAAAATGTTTGCTTTTCTATTCCTATGCAGGAAACTTCTCTATGGTACATATTTTCCCATCAAGGAGAAACTGAAGCCCTTAGATTGTTTGCTATATACTTTAAATACCAGCAGGAACCATTATTATAATTTATACTTACAACAGTAATCACATTTTAGCAACCCAGACTGGTGCTATATTGCACAAAGAAGGAGTGAAACCAGAAATAGCAAGACTCCCCTCTGGAACCTTGGCAATTTTCAACATTTGCATGAGAGGTCTATATTAGGACTGTGGCAGCCCAAATTTCCTTTTGTAATCAAGGCTGAGAGCAGGACCCTGCTGGGGCACTACTCCGATCTCCATCAGGCTGAACTGTTCTGTACAAGTCTTTGTGACCATGAAGCTGCAGCTTCTCTAGTAGTTTTTAGCAGAACAGTAGGTTTTTTTAATTCTCTACAATATCACCATTTCCTTCTGTCCCCAAACTCTGGTTAACCTTGAGTTTCTGACCAAAAAACGCCTTACTCAGCACTGACTTTCCAATGCAAGACCAACATGAGTCAGTGTAGGCCACACAAAATATTTCAGCTGTTTTTCCCATTTCTCCTTCCTCTACCCTGCTAATCTTAGAATGGCCTGGGTTGGAAGGCACTTCAAAGTTCCAAGTCCCCAGCCACAGACACCTTCCATTACACCAGGTTGCTCAAAGCTTCAGCCAACCTGGCCTTGAACACTTCAGAGATGGGGCAGCCCGGACTTCTCTGAGCAACATATCCCAGTGCTTCACCACCCTCACAGTACAGAATTTCTTCCTAATAGCTAATCTAAACCTACTCTCTGTCAGTTTGAAGCCATTCCCCCTTGTCCTGTCACTCCAGGAAATAGTCTAAATAGACTCTCTCCATCTTTCCTGTAGCTCCCTTCAGAAAGTGGAAGGCTGCAATAAGGTCACCCTGAATCCTTCTCTTCCAGATTGAACAATTCCAACTATTTCAGCCTTTCCTCTTAGGAGAGGTGCTCCACTCCTCTGATCATCTTGGTGTCCTCCTCTGGACTTGCCCCAAGAGGTCCACGTCCTTCCTATACTGGGACCCCAGATTCGGACACCGTACTCCAGGTGTGGTCTCAGCAGAGCGGAGTGGAAGGGCAGAATCTGCTAAGTTTTCTCATTTACAAAGGATTATAACCGCACTTCTATTTACAACTATTTACCCCAAACTAATTTACCCTTGGAAGAAAGGTGCACCCCCTTCTGAGAGGTTTCCCCCACAGAGTCACAGGTTTTTGGAGGGGTGGCACAGCTCTCCACAGGAGAGGGGTACAGTTTCTCCAGACACCTGGATATGACAGAATGCTGCTAAGCCCTACAAAAAAGCACGGGCATTGTTCAGAGGACTGAACGAACAATATGAGCATATGGCTCCTAATGCTAATTAATTATGCTGTGGGTTAAGGGGGACACTGAAATAATAATGCAAAATGAAATTGGAAAGATACTTCCTGCTTGTTTAATTAGGGCAGTATCTCTCGGATTTCAAAGAGCACAACGTAACTCCAGAGGACCCTTCCCACCCTCACAGAGGTCAAATGCCATAATTTAATCTGCCATAGCAAAATAATTAATACAAACACTAATGACACATTTCTCAACAATGGGCTAAGCCCAAATTCAGCTTCATGAATAGCAGCAACAAATCAGTTCACACATCTGAATCCTTTTCTTGTAAAAATATTACTTGTCTACAATGATTCTACACAGACACTAGTTTTGCTTCCAGGTAAAATGGATTATCAGCTACTCTCTTATTTTCTTTGAAAAGTGGAATAGTTTTATTTAGCAGAATAAAAAATTCAATTATGCATTAACTATCCCAACTTTCAGACAAATAACTTTACTGCAAGTAAATTACAACTGTTTTTTTTCTACATTCAAATTAACAGATTCGAAAGCAAGAGTTTTAACTGTGTCCCTTGACCTGTTATTTAAAAATTTTTCAATTTTCTCTTGTATTTTTGAACAGACTACCTTTAATTCCCCAGCACTGTGATTATTTGATGATAACCACTCCCCCTAGAATGGTATTAAAGGTATGATGAGGTAAGACTTTGTTCCAGAGAAGTAATGCTTGGATTCTATGAAAAAGAAGAACAGTTCCTTTTTAAATGCTTATAGCTCTTGTAGTGAAAAGTTGTCCCCATTTATTTAAATGGTCACTGTAAGCCAGAAAATCACATTAAGTTCAAGAACAATCATAATTAGCATTGTCAATCAAAATGGTACAATAATAGGCACATTAGCACAATAACATGTTGATGTATGAAGAAGTGAAGTTCTTGCTGCCTAAGGTAATGCTTTAGTCTGAAAAGAATAATTGCCAACTACTTCAAAGTGCTATAGTGAATTAGGTTTGTTTATAGCGTAATTAGAGAGCAAAAATGAAGATATGCACGTGCTAGATTTCAAATTGGCAATTTTCTACCTCCAGTGCTCCGAATTTGCAAATGCCTTCTGCAATGCATTGTACCTTGTTATTTTCAGGCACTATATCAAGTTGCATCATGTCACACTCTATTATATTAAACAATGTAACAATTCTATTGCATTCACCTCGAGCTATCATAATGCTAGAAATGTAAAGGAAATAAAAATACACTCAGTGGAAGAGTTAAAGAAAGAAAATTTATAAAAAAATCTTTCAGTTAACCAGTTTTCAAAGCATAGGTTACATGGCTAATTTAGTTTCTTGGTTCTTATTCTTTGATGTCATTCTCCAGTTCTTTCCTTAGCATAAGAATGATGCAGAGAGACCCAAGAGAAGGAGACACACACCATTAAATAAAAGCTGATGAGAACCAAAGGATTAAGTGCAAGATACTTTTTGAAAAATCTAAGGGTTTGATGCCAGTTACTGTTTTTAAGAGTCTTTAAAAAAAAAATAAATAAAAATTCTTTGACAAATGAGACTCCTGGGTTATTATAGAGAGAATTCTTGCTGAAATCTGTTCTCTCATTTTAGAGCATCTTTTAAAGGTTTCTTTTTCTTTTCCTCTTATGGAAACTTCAAAGCAACCTTTCAGGCAGAAGAGACCAATATCTATCACCTCCACAACGTCCAAAGAGAGTTAATTATTTAAAGCCACTACTTTATGTTAAGTAAAAATGTGAAATTTCCATTAGCTTTAAGCATGAGGAGACATTAAAGAACCTACATCTCTTACCACTAGTGAAACATTTCAAAAACAACTAAAAAAAAAAAAAGTCTGACAGATGGCAAAATCTCTTTAAGGGCTTATTTAAAAGTAAATGTTAGGTCAATATAATTAAGAGATTGAGCAGCAAACGCATCCTTAGCAATTTTTTTAAAAAAATCAAATATCATCATTATCGTAAGAACGTGCTGTATAGTTCATACGTAAATAAGGAGCCTGAATCATTCCTTTTAATTCAATGAAAAACAATCTTTACCGTGACAATATAAGTAACATGCAATAATACAGAAGTCTGGTTTTGCTTTCAAGAACAGTTTTATAATACTGTTACTCTGGAGACCTTACACTTAATGGAGACTAAGATCCACCTGGATCCCCACCCCTAATCCTACAGATGTTTTAGAATCTATTATTACTAAAAGGGGTGGAGGAGAATATATATATATATATATATATAAAAAAATGCAATGCCTTTTTAGAGGGGCTGGATTTGGGACTGAAAGTGAAGGAAGTTAGCATGAAAATGAGTACCTGATTACCGAAACCCTGATAGTCAGCAGCAGGCAGAAAGGAAGCTGTAGTGAAGGTTCAGCAGTTCTCCAGAGCGCATCCACAGCCACATTAATTTTGAAATCTTTTGAAATGCTATTCCCCATTCCCATGCAATCTAGCAGCAGTTGTGAAAACATCTTTCAATCATTTATAATAGCTTTAAAATTATATAGCACCTTTCATCTAAATGGATCTGAAAACGGGCTTCTAGCTTTATTCACTAATTTTAGAATTTATAGCGCTTAAAACAAAGAACTCCGTTAGCTAACTTATAAATAGGCTAATTATCATAATGTGACCTAACTACTGTAAGTTGCCAAGACAGCAAAATATACAACTCTAAAGCTGCAAATCACCTGATTCTTTCCTTTATAAGAATCTGAGTTGAGACACTTAGAGAAGCATAAAGAGAAAGGAGCAACATACAGTGAATTTCTAAATGAGGCCTCATTATAGCCAATTCAAAATGCTCTATTAAAAGGATTTTTTTTTTTCCGATTCATCAGAACTGCAGGTTGTAAGAGGACATGCCCTATCTGACAGCAGCAGAAAACCAGAAGGGACTTGGATCCTTTCAGCTTTTGTAGCCCCACCACCTTCCTACCACCTTCAGGAAGTTCCATCAGAGCATTTGTTTTTGCCTAATTAACGACCGTATGAGCTGCACCTTCAGTCTGTCCTCATATGACATCCACAGGGAGAGCTAAGCCTTGTTTTATCCAGGCATGAGAGAAGCAGCTTGTCCCAAGGCCTAAAGCTGGAGGGGAGCAACGGGAGGCTCAGCTGCTTCCCCCGGCACTGAAATGTCCTTGTCCAGGCAGCTCAGCCCCTTGCTGGCAGAATCTCTGGTGACTGAGCTTCCCTGTATTTTAAATTACTATTGAAAGCAACATTTATAAAAGTATCACAGTATCAAAAGGATTATGAATTTTAGTAACTTAGTCTTCTGTTCCCCTTACATCCTTTTGACAATCATTACTCTCCAGTTTTACTGTATCTTAATCAGAGCCAGTCTTGTTCCTCCGCCTGTTAAGTTTGTGTTCTCAACGGGAAACAAAACTCAAGTAGGAACTGTTGTTTTTATTGCCTGTGCACACAAAGCCTATCACACGTGAGATTTCTATTGCTAACAATCTACTTGTCCAAACAAAATCTCTTCAACAACTCTTTTTAACTCTCTGACAGCATCCTTCAGATCAGAGAAATTAACTGGTAAAACATGCACTAACTAGGTATGGCTGAGTAGGTCTTAGCACCAGCATGGCTTATGTGTTTCTCTTTTCACAACACATACGTTGTTTTGAAATAAAAAATGTAAAAGGAAGTCAATAACAGCAGTCCTTTAGCAGAAAACTCATTCAGTCAGAGATAGTGAGACCCAGGATAGGTATGCAGCTGAGCACAAAAACTATCATAATAACTGCTAGCAGAGACGGTACAAGCTTAAATGAGTCTATTACTATAAATGCAAAATGTGCAAATTAATTTGTGTCTGAGCCAAATTAAAATAGAGGCTTGATTTTCAGCAAGATAAAATGTTTGGCTTATTACAAAATGTTTTAAACAGTCATGTAAGTAAATAAAATTGGCTATGGAAGTAAGACAAGTCAACTGACCAAAGCAAGGCCTGTTAAAGATTTCTAAAAAAATAAAATATACTCAAGGTATGTGAAGGGTTGAAAAGTAATAAGGTCTGAATGACTTAGTGATGGCTGTCATAAAAATCTGGCAGGGTATTCTATTTACAATATGTAATAAAACTGTCACACACAGAATTTATAAAAGCATTTGCCCTAGAAAGCTAAATCTTTTTGCCAAGGGCACGTTAATAACCTCTACAGTTCATTTGAATATATGGGCAAAGAGATGTTTTGACTAATAGAGCATCACAAGGTGAGTGCTCAGCAATCTGATGGATACTGTGAGAATAGGATGATCCAAAGACAACCTGTTAGACAGTGCTGAAAAATCTTGTGAACTTCATAGCCATTGTGATCTGTTCTCATGAATATATGCCGTGAATGCATGTGCAGATGTGTCAGTTTTACTGATTGGGGATTACACATGCAGCAATTCCATGTTAGCTGACATTAAAATAATTCCTCCTCAAATACTCGGAGAAGATGCTGACTTGTGAAGTAGCAAATTGAATGCAAAGCTATTGCTCTTAAGATTATGCAGGGCTTATTGGTTTGAGAGATTTAAGTCACCAACAGATCAGTCAAAACCCAGGATTTTTTCTCTCATAAAAATCCACACTTGTAAATTAACATATTCTTAAATTGAAGCCTCAAAAATACATCTTAATTTAACTTGGAATAGTGTCCCACATTATGAGTTATGAATCATCCAGTAAAATGGCTGATACTTGGCCAGAGTAAAAATCTGTATGCAAGTTCATGGGAAATGAACAAGTCAGTCCCATTTTGTTAGGGGTAAAAACTGTATTCGGTATGATAATAATCACCATATTAGAAAAACATTTGCTTCTGGCCCAAGAATCAGGAGCATTTTTCTGCCCTGAATGCTGTCTTGCCACAGATTACTATTTATACCTGAGCTAGCTAATTTAAAGTTAACTTTGGATATCTCCAAAATATGCTGCCATCACTGCTGCGACTGCAACTTAGACTCCATGACAAGCTATTTCACTTCCCTGGATATACTGGCAGTGGAGCTCTGCAGAAAAAAAAAAAAAAAAAAAAAAAAAAAAAAAAAAAAAAAAAAAAAAAACAACACCAAACCTAAGATGGATTCCATTAGACCTACATGACAAACCCTGATGCCAGGCAGTTCTGTGCAAGACACGAGGTGCTCCTGCACAAGGGTCCAAATGTGATGGGCTTTAGATTAGGTTTTAATCATCATCCCAACACACACGTTGAGGCAGCAGCTATAAAGGGCTTGTGCCTCTGGCTGGTGGCCTACTCCCACCACACAAAGGGAATTTTCCTGTCCTGCTAATAAAATGTGCCTGTGCACCTCGCTGTGCAGATGTTGCTGACAATGCTTTGTACTGGAGCAACATTATTTTACCTTAAAATGTAAAGCCTTTGCATCAGAAACCAATTTAAAAGTTCAGCTATCATATAGCTTTTATAAATGTCACTAACATATCATAGAAAATGTCACAAGATAAAATTATGTGAATTACACCTTTCTTGTGCTCTTCTGTGAGTGACTGACATCCAGCTGCCTGATGAACATTTGCAGTTGGAATTATACGAAGAATCTCCCTATTTCATTCATTTCCATCCATAGGAGAAAATTGTGATTGATATTATTTGATTCTTTTACTTTCTTAATGGAATGTTGTTGCATGAAGGACTCTTGGAGAGGAGTGTGTCAAATTTACTTAAAATTTACTCTGGAAAAGTGGCAATACATGTGGCCATTCAAATCTCCTGTACATCCAGTTTCAGCATCTCACCTACATGAGTCTATAGCTGCTTTTCTGGGAATGTAATCGTCCAGGACAGTTAACGGCAATAGAGGAAGAGGCAATGCCTCAGAGCGATAAGGTAGTTCTAAAGAAGCCATGATTTGGCACAGAAAGATTAAGCAGTGCACTCATTTGTGAAGTGATGCTGAGTGATGATTCTGTTACTATCAAGTTGTAACATATGTTCAGGTCAGCAGCATACATATTGCACCCTCAATTTCAAAATTAATTTTTTTGGAAGGAGATCAGCGCTCAATTTCCGAAAGCCAAAACTTCAGCTGTTTGAGTTAGAGAAGTTGGACCAGGGCAGAGGAGATTAGAAGCAACGTCTGTTCTGGCCTGTCTGCTGCCACTTCTGAGCCCTCTGGCGCTGCACGGTCACACAGATTTAGGAGGGAACGCAGCTGATGCTGGAGGCACTCTGTGATTCCTACCCTTGCTGTGTCCTTGTAGATCCACACAGTCCCACATACACACCCCTCTCCTGAGAAAGCTGTGTCATTTTGCTACTCCCCTGTATCTGCCAGGGCAGAGTTGACCCAGCAGAAAACCAGTTCTGCCCCAACAGGTGATGGTGCTGACCACTCAACGCTGCTTTGAATGTGCTTCACGTTACAGCCACCCTTGTAGCAGCATCAGCGACGAGGGCCATGTGATCACCTTTTGGCAGCTCGCTCCTAATCAATCATCCCTCTCTAAACAGCTTTCAACCCGCTGCTTTTGGCCTACTGCCTTGTTATCTCATGGCTTCTTTCCTCCACCAAGCGTGCTGGCTGTGGTCTCAGAAAATTACCCTTATTTTTCTCTACTCAGGGATCATGGACCTCTCTACTGGCTGGCTGCTGGCAGCCACATGCTCTCCTCACTGGTTAGAGGCTCTTTACCTCACACAGATTATAGATACAGGTCCAGGAAAGTAGAAGGCTGCCTGCCTGGCCACAGGAATACAAAAACCAGCCTAGGAGCCAATACCACAACAGCACTACTAACAACACTAATAATGCACTGAATAAATCCATGTAAGAAGTAACCCAAAGTGCAAAGAAGGCCAATTCTCAGGCTTTTTTTTGATTTATAACAATATAGACTTATTTTGAATTCATATAAATACAATGGAGCTGTTCAACGTGGGCACACCCTTTATGATCCAAAAAAACAGGACTGAGCTAAATGTAGTTTCTTTATGATTGTTAATGAATCAGGATAACAATTTCTTGTCATACCACATAAATACCCCAAAGTGATCCAGAAACATGCTTAAAATTTAAGGGATGTTGGGGGATTGTTAGAACTGGTAGACTAGTTGCCATAGTACCCAGTCATTGCAAAAAGTAGTAAAAATGCCTCACAATTTTTTCCCTGTGGAAATGCAATGTTCTGGAGACACATTGCAAAGAAATAAGAGAATCTCCTGCTCCATCGGTGTGACACTATTCTTGTGTTAAAGGCTCAAACTGCAGTAAATTCAGAAAACATCTCACTTTAAAAAAAACACAACAAAACAAAACACAAACACCACAACAAACCATACCAAAAAACCTTCTACTGTTACTCCAAGTCTAAGGTTGGATTGGCATGGCATCATTACATAAAAGCCATCAGAAACAATGGTCAGGCTGGATGCACCACTAATTACTGCATCAAGAAATGTAAAGTCATTGAAAATACAGTAGGAGAGTACAATATTACATTCAATTGCAGCAGTTTTTAGTACTGAGAATAGTCCATATTTGCTGTTACTATTCAAAGTTCACAGTAGCTGTAATGCAAAGAGGACACCCGTCTGGTGAGCTCCTTGATGAGCAGCAGAGTTGAAAGCGAAGAAAACTACTACATTTACGACTAACATTCAAACACAAGTCTTGTTGACTAAAAGTTTTTAATTAAACAACAGTGGTAAGAGAGGTAATGAAAGACATGACTGCTTGACAAGCCATTGTTCAGGTGGCAGAAAGGTAACTCTGATTCTCACTTTCAGTGGGGTTGCAAGTCCAAAAAAAAACCAACAAAAAAAAAAAATGGTGTCTGTAGTAAGCAAGGCAGCAGGTAAGTCCTGGCTCCATGTACTGTCCCCTACTTGGCAACCAGAGTGGGCGATGAGGGTGCAAAAACATATCTGCCTCATTAAAAAAAGGTCTCTTAAAAGCCTTTTCTTTCAGGGGAAAGAGAAGGAAGTGAAGGTATACACCTCAGGAAAAAGAGATGAACCAGAAGAATGGGGGTGAAGGCTTCTTTTGCAGGCTTTTAAAATGGTAAAACAATTTTTGTTCTTTTTGTTGCTTGTCTGGGTTCAAGAAAAGGAAAGATGGAATTAGCTTTGGCTCAATTTCTAGACTGTTGCAATTTATTACAGGCATGACAAAGTATGGACAGGAGCACTTTTTGTCCTAATTATTTATAAACAAATATAGAGGCTATATTTTCAAATAGTAAACAACCTAAATTATAAAACTACGACTTTATAAACTAAAGTGCCAGATCGCAAACCACTATAAGAGAAACAGTAACTTTCTATTGCTCTGAATTTCTCTAAGCATGACAGACTAGACACACTGAAGGTGCTTGGAGTGGATCAAGATAGGAGATCCACACATACAGAGGAGAAAGAACAAGAGGCTCAGGGGGGAGGTTGTAGTGAGCTGACTGTCAGACTCTTCCCCCAGGTAGCAAGCAACAGGATGAGAGGAAATAATCCTCAGTTGCTCCAAGGGAGGTTTAGATTAAATATTAGAAAAAAATCTTTTTCACAGAAAGGATTGTAAAACACTGGAACAGGCTGCCCAGGGAAGCTGTGGAATCACCATCCCTGGAAGCGCCCAAAAAAATGTGTGGATATGGGATTTGAAGAGTTTAATGGTGGTGCTGGGTTGACAGCTGGAATTGATGATCTCAAAGATCTTTTCCACCTATATCAATTCCATGATTCCAAGATTCCTATGGTAACCAGAATGACTGTGGGTGATTATGGAGGTGACCTCACATACGATAATCACATAAAATAATGACCTCCTCATCATTTGGAGTAATGAAAGGGGAGAAGAAGCTGGGATAATGTAAACCTAGGAGAACATCAGCATCCACTTGTATTTATTGGTAAGAAACTCTGCATCAAAAGTACTTCCAAAAAATGAATTTAAATGGACCTGTAAGTTATCACTAATTTTATAAACACCCCCTGCCTTTCCCTTTTTGAGAATTACTTCAGAGTCATAATCATAACAAGCTTTTATTTATTTCCAGAGCACAAGCAATGAACTTCAAAAAATCCCATAAAACCCCAAATCTACAACTTTAATTTCAATGTTTTTTACTTTTTTATATTTTAGTTTTGCTCCTGATACTATAATTATTCAGTCAGAATGGCCTTTTGCTGTTTTCCTGGTATAAATGCCAAAAAGAAGATAAAAAAAATAAAAGGAGTAAAGTGTTACACTGGTTATTCTAGCAGAATTGTTTACTCTGCATTTCAAGAAGTGAAACACAGGCAAGTACTTTCTTCCATGCAAAATGCAAAAACCTTCCTTCAGGAAGGGCTGGGTATATGGATGAGTGAATCCCACTCTTATTTATGCTTCTCTGATTCAGATACTTTTCCAAGTCCTATTTCCCTTCCCTCAAAGTTGCAAAGCAAAATTCCTACTGGTTTCAGCGGGAGCTGAACGGTGTAACAAGATTACTCTTTCTACTTGCACTTCTGACCAAGGAAATGCAATTCCAAAGCATGACCTTGAACCCACATTTTTACATACTTGGAGAAACACTTGGGTCCAAATCAACTAGAATTATTATTTTTTTTTATATATAACTTGATATGGGTTTCTGAAGTGAAGTTTAACCTATCCTACAAAAGTGAAATGTAATAAGAGTCTCATATGTTATTTAATGGTGGACATATATATTGGTTCCAGCTACACATAAACCCCCCCCAAAATACACCAGGTTGTGAGAAAATTCTTATGGCACAATATGTGCTTGTTCATTAGTTTTGGAAAACTACATTAACCTTTTATATTCTCATTACATTGTGATTTGTCTTATTTCCTGAGATTACAAGGAGTGACACAATCGGATTTTGCCACATCTTGTCCACTGTTTCCAAAGTATTTAAGATCATTACAAATTAAATGACACAATAACATGGTCAATATTTCATTTGCTGCTTCACAGCTGTTAGAAGGTGTGCCTCTGATCTCAAACATGAAGGAGACAGCCAACTCTCACTAATGCCTTTTGGAAAGAGCCTATCTACCCACTATTGTCTGCAGATGATTCCAGCATACCTAGGTTATTACTAAAATATATTTAGAGGCTTGGCTTTCTTATCACTTGGATCCAATCCAACTTTTTTTTTTTCAAAATGAAAACAGTTGGTAACTCTTTTCAAGGATATTTTCTTAGCTGAATCACAATACTTCCCCCTCCCAAAAAAAAAAAAAAAAAAAAGAAAAGAAAGTATTTTTCAGTAGATTCAGAGCAAGGTTCCATCTATAAATATCAGCTTATCTCTGCAAGAGAAATACAGGCTGTGTGTGCTGGAAAAACAGTTGCCATAATATGGGCCCACCTTTGATCTTGTGAGTTGAACCACTGTCAGGCAGCCCTGGTCTGGAACTGGCAGGTAGGACCCTGCACTTTTGGAGTTGCACAGACTCCTGCCCCTCATCTCTGAACTGACAAATATGTCAGAACTCACCTAAGTCTAAAATTTCCTAGAGTATGTTAATATTTTATAAATATCCATGACACAGGACTATTAATAAGCCCAGAGAAAAGAAAGGTAATGCAAAAGTTCCTTACTATGCTATCAGAATCAACAGATTATTAAATTAGATCTTTTGAATGCATCTTCCAGATTCATTTTTCCTATCCATTTGAAGATAAAACATGGATTCTACAATATCTTTACAAGTATTCATATGCATAGGCATCCACCCATCCATGGAATCTTCCTTGTAGTTATTACTATAATAATGTGACATGTTGCACTAAATCAGTACTTTTGAGCTCTATCTCACAGACTTTACTGATATGCTGTGACAGTTCCAGCACCTTTTAAATAGCCTTCTAATCTTTTTGCACTTTGAATCACACATGAAAATTTAATTATGTGTGATTCTTCAACCAAAGTTGTCCTAATCTACTACAGCCAATAATATAATATTGCAAAAGGAAAACCCATTAAATTTTATAAGATGGGTATTCAGGCAACCATTTTTTTTTTCCTCAGAGACATTTAATCATTATTTTAAAGTCCTATAGCTATCTGATAGTGAACAGAGAGCAGCTACATCCTGTAGAATCACACAGTTAAAAATGCAGAGGTTAAAATTGGAACTGATCATCTAAACATCCAACCTTTCTGCTGCCAGAGAAAACATACTAGCAGGCAATTTAGAATCTGGTCTATTTAGAGAGCTGGATTTTATGATGGAAATCACTTTTTAAAGTTACTCTTTGATGAACATCCCACAGTATTTATCTTAATTGCAGAAGATACAGAAAGCAATGGCTAGAGAAGTCCCCATTTTTATTTCAAACCTAACCTGCACTCCTTAGAAGTGATATTTTGACCAGCACAGCCACTTCAAGCAAAATACAGGAATAAATTGGATTATGAGGTTTTGATAACGACTTTCATATCCTGATCAAAGCCAAAGGGAAGCATTACATGAACATGATTGATAGCCAATAGAGGAAAAAGGTTAAATTAACAAAGATAACTGTGCATGTGCACATTCATATGTGCTTATGTGTTCTTTCACATCAGTATTTGCAGATGTTACAACACTGATAGCATTGCAGGGTTTGTACTGTCATACTGTCACACTCCACTTTCCTGCAGCTAAGGACAAAACACCTTTCCTTATTGTGTTAGGCAAATACAAGAAATGGTAGGAACTTTACATTTCCAGAAAATAAAAAAGGGATTTTAATTCTACGCAGTAAGTAGATTCGCATCAGTTTTCTGACACAAATTTTCCATCAGAAAAAAAAAAAAAAAAAGCTGTTCTTAATGTAAACCAGAGAGAACCGAATTTCCTCTCCTGACACATACTCTGAAACTGCAATGGCCAAACTGTGACACTCCAATGGTAAAGCCAAGAAATCAGCAAAGAGGACTGAAGCCTTCCTGCCTCGTGCCCCCTTCTAGTAGTCAAACACCTGCAGCAACAAGGACCAGGAGCAACAGGAAAGGTTCCAGCTGTCTGCCCTAACCACGAGCCAAGGCTGGCCATACTCCCCATGGCAACAGCCACACAACTGCACTGCTTCCCTCTGTGGATGTATCTCATGCAGGAAAATAAGGCACCGAATACCAATGATCACACTGAGGTACCTCTCATAATTTTAATTCTTTATACCACACTGTAAAACTTTTGTGTAACAAGAACGTTGATTAAGATCTGCTCCACTGATTTTAATATGAAGAATATGTGAGATTCTTGCCTCCCCCTCTGAAAAGTGTAGGACACTGGGTGGAAGATTTCTCTGAGACTCGACCCTGTACACCACATTTTTAGAAGCCCAGTTAAAGGTATTTTGTACTTAGTTACACTAAGAGAAATAGAGCAACTGTATGTCAAAACAGGATATCAGGCAAAGAAAGTCCAGCAGAGAAATAAAATCAAATTTACTAATTTGTGGAGTTCAAAATACGGGTCTTTATATAGGGCTAACACTGTGATGTTTTCTTCCTGATAGTGACAGAACCTTGGCATCCTTAATCAGTGATCATTAAATGAGAACGTGATTTTCACTTTTTCATTTGAAGAAACTGCCCACTAACATTTCACATGGAAAATAACTCATTTTTCTAAAACCAATTATAAGATTCTCATATCAGAGATGATGACTCAAAATGAAACGCTTTAAATACCCCTGGTTAGTCACCAGGCACTTTCTATAAAATTTTCTACTAGTGAGAACACTTTCAAACATGTAATTCCAGAATATCAGTGATAGATTAGAGTGTCAGAACCATCTCAAATGCCAGATTTTTTATACTTCCTATATCCTTCAATAATAAATTAACTTTTTGCTTAATGACTAAAAGTTTAATTAATTTACTGAAAACAGGCAAAACTAACCATTCCTTTAATTAAGAAAATTCATTAAAATCTACCATTATCTTTGAAACTGTTTGAAGTAGAAATGTTATAATGTTATTTTATAGATGTTACCTTAATCAAGTTTAAGAAAAATGACAGAGTATTAAGTTTAAAAGGACAGAGATGTAATCTCAGGATTTCTTTATTTCTTTCATGTGATGAACACACTATTTTAGCTTTCCTCTTATATTCCTCAAGAGATTTGTGGACTCAATGCACCCAAGATTAATACCATTAATTAATAAAAGACACTATTTACTAGTGTCAAGTTTGGGTGGATTCTGGTTATTTTTTTTCAAGGGTTCTTTTTCTTAGAAAGGAACGGATGGGGAGTTGGGGGGGATTAAAACTCACTTGCATATGTACACCAAGTAAAAATTAATCATGCTCACTTGGATGAACCTGACTTCACTTTTAATGAACACATTAAAATTGTCCATGAACACAGGAATACATTTCACATCCTTCAATTTTCATTAGTAACTCAGATTTCATGCTCCTTGATTTGCTTCTTCCTGAGATACCTTTGTTTCCTCCTAACATGAGAAAGGGACTGGAAAAAAAAAAAAAACAACCAACAGAAAAACCCAAATAAGGATTCCTGTTATGCAGACATATTAAAAACTTGAGGTTTTCTTTATATTCCCTACCATGAGGCCATCCTTTGCCAGTTTACTGACGTGTCAGATTAGGATGTAGCACTGGTTCTACTGAAGTTTAGTGTAAATGTAAGCACTTTAAGTTATAAGATGCCTAAGACTTGAAAATGAAAGCTTTTTCCATGCCTATAAACACATTAAATTCGTCCACCTAACTGCTATGAAAAAATCCTTCTATCTTCCAGTTACTCTTGAGCTGCACAGCTCCAGCTCTGTCAAAGAGAACCAGAAATGTCTTGTTCCTGAAGCTTGAAAGCAGCTGAGAAATCACTAAAACTGGGGAAGGTCTTGCTAATAGCACTCCTTAGCACAGCGAGACCCCCAACACTCCAAGAACATTAGTGAAAAAATGTCATTTTAAGTTGCTCTTGAATCCTGATCTGACAAAGAGCTTGGGGGTGGCGTGAAAAATATCCTAGTTTAATAGTCTTGGCAATACTATTTTAGAAGGTAGAGAGATTTTTTTTTTTTTTGTCCAACTTTCAAGTATTTCAGAGAGACATTCCCAAAAGAAATATGTCAGAAGTGTGTCAAAAATGCTGCTGGTTAAAAGCATCACGATGGAGTAATTTATTTTTGAGAAATAGACCTTAAAAAACATTAAGTGCCTATCACTTACAGAATGTGAGATGCTTCATCTTTCAGAACTTAGTGTGAAAAGATAAAAAAAGTCTTCTTTTCTATGAAAATACCATTCAGCAACACTCCCTGAACTGCACACACAAGTTTGCTGAATTGCTGTTGAAAAAGGTCCAAACTTTCCTGAAAAACAGGGCAAAAGTGAGATTACAAAGTTAGCTCTGGCTGATTAATTATATTTAGTGTCAGTACAATCAAAGGCTATCTGTAAAACATAACTGAAAGTTCCTCCTTCAGCATTAAGGCAGCAGAAGACAATCACTGCAGATGAACGCACAGGTTTAGTCAGGCACTTAGGAAATACATTCAGCAGTGCAGGAGCCTGAGTTTGTGCATTTATTTGATCGGTCTTTGATGAAAGAAAGCATTTTCAGTGATGGGATTTGTAAGCAAAGCACAGAAGACAAAGAGGAGCTGCTGCTGTGCCAGTGTACATGAGAGTACACAGTCAGGTCACTCTACATCTTAAGAGGATGCAAGTACAGAAGACATACAGAAAAGGCAGTAACGATGATGAAAGGCAATCCTTATGGACTGAACAACTACAGAGTGTAGCATGGCAAGTATCCTTGGGAATTTTAAGCCTGGAAAATAGATTGGGAAATACAGACTTGAGAACAATCAAGTCATGAACAGTGAGGAGAAGAAGAGCAATTGTTGAGCCCATCCTTCAACACAAGAATCAGTGGCATTAGATGAAACTATGAAAAAAACAAGTTGAAACCCAAAGATAGAGCTCTTTGCACACTGGAGAGCTCAGCCAGGCCCTGACTAGTTAACCAGTATTACTGCATTTCACATAATTTAAAAACAATTAGCTGAAGATGTTCATGGAAGAACAATACATCAAAAGATAAGTATTTAAGTTCTTTAGAGGTAAATTGATAGAGACTGTGATAAAATTCTGGAAAGATATTTTTATACCTGCTCCTATCAGAGATACTAGAAAGAGGACAATGGGGCAGAAATCAGTCTGTGCCCTGACCTAGTATTCTGTGTCCTTCTAATAATACTAACAACACTCTTAAATGAAACATACTTAATAATAACTCTGGGTTAATTTATTCATGAGATTTATTGTTGCATAAATATTCTGCAATGTGAAATTGTGAAAAGGCTAAGCATGCAAGGAAGCGTTAAAAACTCTTAAGATTAGCCAAGTTATTTGACACAGTGAAGCTACAACAGATTTTTTTTTTCCTGTGGCTATCCTTATAACCTAATGCAATATGAAGTACTAATCAGAGATCAACAGAAACAGCATTTTTTACTTATATTTCAATAAAACACAAACTTTTAGACAGTATAAAGCAAAACACAGACATGTGTAAATTTTACACAGATGTGTAAAATTAATAGTATAAACTCATGGATTGAGCCAGCCCTTTTTTTTTCGCTCCTTGCAAAGCATAATGCGATGCTGTAAATTTAAATCCATGTGCAGTTCTGTTTCTTTACCAAAAGATCTGTATCTGCATGAGTTCCATAGGTTGCCACGCTATTTTGTTGGATTAATGACAAAAAAACCCCATGCATGTATAATCAGGGTAATGTGGTAGCACATTTCAGCTTCTACAGGTCATTTATAATTTATGCAATTTGTTCCCTCTTTTTTAATGGCAACATTTTTCATTCAAAGTTGTGCTTCCCTCAGCTGCAAAATGGAGAGTCATTCATTTAATGTATGCAGATGGAAAACAGAAAGAAGGTCAGACAAATTGCAGCCTTGTATTTTGCTAGAAAAGTAGAATTCTGCACCCTTCCTGAAGAAAACACTCAAATATACCTCAAAACATTTAGAACAACAGCAGAAGGACGACTAGGAAAAGAAATTATCCTTTCATTATGTTGAAATAACTTGAAAAATGCTTCCATTTTCTAATATGACCATCCAGTGTCCACTGTGCTTATTCAGCACTAATTTTGGTTTACGAAGAGAAAAGCAAGAGATACAAAAGCTACATGCAAGGTAAAAGCCAACAAAAATCCCAAAACAAAGGAAAGTCCCAAATCTCAAAACTATGCGCATTTCAAAATTATTAAACATATTTTGAGGAAAAGTATTATATTTTAAAGAACCTCTAACTAAAGAGCGATAAAACTTTAAAAAGGCACAATTATTGTATGAAAGGTCAAACATTTTCCTGCTTTAATTTTTAAGGCTAGTTCAATATTATTGAGAATAAACTGAATATTAAATTCCTTGGCTCAATTCTTATATTTGCATCTACATGAAATACTTAAACTGATTTTCTGCTCAATCTGTGTGTCATTAAAGGAGATCAATAACATATTTTTTCTTTTTACTAACTTTTAAGGGCTATATCAGATCTGTCTCCTGGTAAAAAAAAATACTTGGGGACATGTTATATTAATACATGAATAATGTGAAGGAAGAGTTATCTGTGTCCCTAAAGCACTTTTTAAAAGGTTTGGTTTAAAATTTTAAATGGAACCCAAAACATTTTCATTTCACTGAAAAAACTCCAGTTCCAGATTTATCCATGAATATAAGCAAAAGTCAGACTTTATTCCCCCCTAAATAGAGCATAGCTTTTCAGTGTTGAATAGCCAATTGTAAGTCTTGCTGTTTGACTTCTTATTCAGTGGAACACACTGGAAGGTTTATAGGACAAATCTCTGTCCTCATTTAGAGCCAAGTTACTCAGTCACCTTGCAGAGAGTATTGTTACTAATATAGTTTTGTTATCTATTTGCAGTGGATCAGCTTTCAGAAACCCAGTGGTTTGATGATAGTTAATGACCTTCTGAGAGAAAGGCATACACACGCCTTCAGTGAAAAAGTTCCTCACTTTTTTTTAGTATATCCCATTCAATTCTAGGGAGATAAAGAAACAAAGGCAAAAAAAAAGTATAATGAAAGAAATGCCTTTATTAGAAAACTGAAGTTTCTGTACTCTATATTTAGAACAGTCTGTATTCCTAAATTTATACTGTAAAGAAAGTTAAGCAGTAATATGAGCTAAAAATACAATAGAATTAACATATTTATTAGCATAGCACTATTGAGCACCTGTCAGTAAAACTGCTTCTGTCAGAATCTTGAATACCACCCTTTTAAATTTCACTGGCTGCATTTAATATTCAAGAGTTGTGACTTTTTGAATAATAGCAGTGAAATGGTAGTGAATCCAATGTTAAAGTAACTTCATCTAAAGCTCAAAACTAAATTTCTGGTTTTAATAGAACCCTGCTGAGCTAGAAGTCAACAATACTCTCATTGTGAGAAAACACCTTTCACCAATTCCTCACCACACCTTTAAAACTATTTGCTTTCCTATAGAAAATTTAATTGAAGTGTACTTTTTTTAAGTCATTCAGATGAACAGAAGCAGAAGAAAAATATCATCAGTGTTCAAGACTTTCTAGGATGAATTCACTCAATAGGCACAAGGACTCAGGAGAGCTATTTACAAAAAGGCCAACAAGACCCTGTAACACTGGTGTGCTACTCACAAAATAAAAATATATGGGCAGTGAACCAAATTCTGGTTCTGCCCACTTCAAAGTGACAGCTTAGGACAAAATTGTCCATGTCTCAGGTGAGCAGAGGTACTAACCACCATCACCTGCAGTGTTCAGCCACATAACACCATGTGTTATGTGACCACCACCAGTCCTCCTGTTGCATTTTATGAAAAAGCTTCATATTCAGTGAGTTTGACCACTAGACTCTGTGTGTCTTTTTCTCACATTTTAAGTACTCATTTTCCAACGAGTATCTAAGTTAAAAATCTCTGGGATCTTAGGGATGCACCTCAGCAAGCACTTGTTTTAATGTTTTAAAGATGTTTCCAAGGAATACTGTCATGTACAGAATTTTGTTTTCTCTTATTTTTGTTAAAAATTTCATGACATCAAGCTACTTTCAGAATAAAGCAGGAGTATCTCATTCAAATGGATTGAAATCTGGCTCTCCATAATCTCTTATTCATGAATGGGGCAAGATACTGGTTTTTTTGCTATAACCTTAGTACTACATACTTGTAAGGATGTGGAACGAAACAAAGTGGTTTTTTTCCTTTTAAAATAGTTATAACTGTGAGACATAAAAAAAAGGCTCCTTGAGAGAACAGAAGGCCAGTGTTGCAATGCCTGGATCTGAAGGGATCCTGGACTTCCAGTTCTCCAAATTCAAAGGATCAGCAGAGTCATTAACATTGCTATCAAGGCAGCAAGCAGATAACATATTCTGTGAAAAAGCTCATCTCTTGCAGGGTATAATGTATGTGTTCTGGACTGGAAGATAAAAAATGTGTAGCAGACGTCAGAATGCATTTGCTTCGCCATCGGCTGAACTGTTGAGCTATCGGAAGGAGGAATTCTGAAGTCAAGCCTCTAATGGACCCTGTACTACAGGTGTAGCTGGACCAGCAACATTGTGCCAGAAAAAGTCTAAAAAACTGAGCTCTCAGCTCCTTTCTCTTCGGAGAGGAAAAAAATATTGAAAGCAACTAAAACAGGAACAGGCAGATGTGGATGTCAGTGGCATCGAAGAGGGGAGCTGGGAATTCTTCCTCCTGCATAAGTCTGTGATTTACGGAAATGGCAAAATATCTTTAATTCAACAAGTAACTGATAACGTGCAAAGAAACTATGAAGATTGATCTGATATGACTGACTGATGTTTGGATCTGCTGAGTGAGATCAATGGTTGATTAAATATTCACGATGTTATCTGTAGGTTGCATTCAGCATCTTAACAGTAAGATCAATTCATTAACAGTATTAATAAAGCTACACAATTGTTAATAGGGTAAATGCCTTTTGAGACAATATTACAGCAGCAAAACATTTAAGTTAACCCTTTATAGCAAAAGCTAAAAGACTAGGGATTTTTTTTTTAAGGACTCCCAATTTACATGTTAATTCCTGCAACTTAGCTTCACAGTATGTTATTTTTAAAGTGAATCATAAATAAACTCTTAAATTTCAAAATAACATCCATTTATCCATGTATAATATTTTCTAAATGTCTGGCAATGTCGCTCATGAAGCATGTCTTTTTAATCCTACTTCATAAGGCTTTTCATCTACATTTTCACTTACAAAATATACAAATATTTGCTTTCCCTCTCCTTGTGATGCTTAAGAGGATGAACATGGGCATTGAACACATTGTTTGAGCTCATTGTGGATCAAACTATATGCCTTATGTTTATTGGAAACTTAGGTCACCTCACTGGCAAAAGTTCCACGGAACCCTTGGGACAGCTGTGGAACACCATAAAGCACCAGGAAGGAAAAACTCTGCCAAGAGGGCTGCAAGAAAGGCTACATGGGAAATGTCTGCACAAAGATTATCCCAGCAAGTGCCAATATTTTTCACTGCCCAAGAAGTAGCACAAAGTGGTCATGTTGGAAAGACAGAGATATTTCTCTTTCTTGGTGCATCCTAAGAGATTTTCTTTTTTTAGTAAAGTAGGCTTTTCCCCCTACTTTACCAAAAAAAGTTCCAAAGTTGGCTGTTGTGGTTTGTGGGGTTTTTTGTTTGTCTTTTTTGTGTGTGTGTGCGTGTGTTCTGGGAGTTTGTTTGTTGGGGTTTTTTTTGTGTTTTGGGGGTTTTTTTGGGGGTGGGGGGAGTTGGGGTTTGTTTGGGTCTTTTTGTTTGTTCTGGATTTTATTTGTTTGTTTTTAAAGACTTAAAGTTGGTTATGACATTGCAAATTAATTGCTTTTAGACTTCCTATTTGTTCAGCACTGATCAGAAGAAGATGTGCTACTTTTTAAATATACCCCCTCAGGGACCCATTTTTAAGAGTTAAAATCTATCTCACTGAAAATGGTACCACATTATCCAGTGATTAAAGTTATGTGACATTGCAGTGTTACACAGCTGGTCAAAAAAGTCATTAATAAGAGTGCTCTCACAGGTATAGTAAGTGCTTCAACAGGAAAGGTTTCAATGCAGAAGTTTGGGTTATATTCACTATCAGGTCTAAAGAATGAAAAATATACATACATCATCATTTCTTGCATCTGTTGTCAATTTGCTGGGGAGGGAATTATGATGGATAGGCCTAAGCTCTTGTATTGTCATGCCTTTGTCACTTATCTTGCCAAGTATTACAAGTTTAGATAGGAAATATTTATTTTATCTTCAGAAAATATGTATTTAGTAACTCAGAGGACCAAGCTAGACATTTTATTCTCTCAGGAAATTAGTGAGAATAGTAACTGACTTTGTTTTGTTTAGTCAGATTTCTTTTGTTATTGTTTTACTAACTAATTATGTTTAAATCAAGGGACCAGTTGTGCAAATAGCAGGGTTGAGGTTTCTTTGGGTAACTTTAAACACATCATAACCTAAATTTAAGTAAATATTTACTACTCATACTACAAAGTTCCCAATTATTTACTACTAGAACAGTTTTACTATTTTTCTGGCTTTGTAGCTTGTTCTGTTCTTTCTCTCTTCTTCCCATCAAAATGTCATGATTTCAAATCAATACCTTTCAGAGTCAGTCTGCCATGGCACCTCAACAAATGCCGGTTTAGCACATCATAGAAGCTTTATGGACAGGCTTCCTGGGCTGCCGTGCTGGTTTAGGAGGAGTCAATGCCAGTTCAGCTCTGCAGTGTCACTAACGGGGCCCCAGCAAAAATCAGAGTCTACAACTACTGAGATTCTTCTCAAAAAACAGTTTTGCTACCAAAGACTTGCTTTTATGTATGTAAATGTGATATGGAGCTAAATTAACTATTCAATTAACTTGTATTTCTAATGGATTGAATGTCTTTTTTGATCGAACATTGTGGTCAGGGCTTTTTAACAGACCATGGAGTTTTGCATATAAAGCTGGAAAAGGTGCATTATTTCCAAGATCTGTATCTTCAGAAAAAGTCTGAAATTCTACTTTATCAGTTATGTCATCGTAACATTTGCCTTTCTTCCACACTATGGGTTACCAAAGGCAATTTTATTTTTATTGACAGATCTACAGACATACACTGCTTGCCAAAGAAGAGCAGCTGTCAACTGCCTGATTTGATGCATCATTCTCATTTTGCATTATTTTCCACTAAAGAATAAGAAACCATCCGGCATCCTGCATCACATCTTGATAGACTTAGACAAAATTTGACACAAGGTTTTATGTTTACTATATCCATTACCTGTAAAAATTGGAGGGCACTTCTTCCTACCACTTTTTAAGAATTCTCATATCTTTAGTATTTATAAGGGATGTTTTCACACTGCTCTTCTAAAAATGTGAATCACTTGTTAAGCACTGCATTTCAGAATCACTTCCATGTTCAAATACAGACCTGAAGAAATTCACCTATGCATTTAGATAATCTTTGAACATGTCTAGCTTTCTGAAGCGTACCGTGAAAATTTAGAGATACGCGTTAATTTTAAACCATCAATCTTTAGATGCTGTATAACAAATTACAGATTTAAAATGATATTTTAAAGCATTTCTTAAAATTGATATGTCTTTTGGCCTCTTAAGTTTTCCAATATATGCTGAAGATGCTACAGCTCTAAGAAAAATACTTCTATAATTTTCCCATTATACTTAGTCTTTGACTCGTTATATGAGCCCTGGGTATGATTTCCATTTCTTTAATCTAGAGAAGTACTAAAACTTGAAGTGACACAAAATAAGTTAATACATATTTCTAATTATTTGATCATGTAGTTATCACAAAATGTTTTATGAACTTAATTAAATATAAGGAAGTGGAAATGCAAATCATTATTTAGTTTCTAGGTGATAGAAGAAAAAAAAACTGAACTGGCTTGTTACACTGAAAGCAGAACAGATGAAATAAAAATTCTGCTCTTTTCTTCCTAAACTCTACTTTAAGAATGAATCATTTAAGTCCAGTAGGGGAAAAAAAAAATCTCATATTAATTGACCTATATTACATTTTTATAGTTGAAGCCCCAACCCACTACTTCCCTTAGCATGAAGGCAATTTAAGGCAATTCATTACCATCTAAACTAAATCCCTGTTTTATTTTATTTAAGAAAAAAAGAAAAGGCAAAACATTATTCAAGGATTCATAAGATCGCTTCCCTGTAGAAGCAATACATTTGACTACATAGAATTGTTCCAAAGTTTAGTCCTGGTACTACAAATGTTAAAAATCTGTGACCATCTATTTCACTGAAGCCACTCACACAAATTAACAGGGACATTTCTGTGTTTACACTGCTTTGATTCAACATTCCAATATGCAATTTCTCTGTGTCAGTCACTTTATTTAATCACCATTTCTGAGGAAAAGGGGAAAGATGAGTGTTCCCTGTCCCCTTCCCCCCACAATTCCTGATCCAGTTTCAGATTTGTAGTGCAAGGGATTTACCCCAATACATAACAAATAGGAAAACATCTTAATGTAAAGACACCCTCCTTTCTGTCAATTTGACATGTAACTTAAGTGGAACAGAATTAATATTAAATATAAAAAAAAATTAAAATCATCAATATATTTTAAGACAGGCATACTGTGAAGCTGTCAAATGAATTATGTTAATTACAGACCATCTCTAATATTTAGAGCCGAGATTTCTTGTACATGCTTCTTACACATACACTTTTCTCAGTAACATCAAAGGGTAATCACAGCTCTAAACTGTAAAAAATGTTTTAGATGAGAGTAAAATTGGGATGTGGTGTGAAATTTAACTGTATTTCTATTAGTGTGAGTGAAGCACAGTGGTTGTTTGGGGCACCGAACTGGCCTTAGGGCTGCTCTCAATTCCTTCAACTTCCTCTTCTCCTCCTCACTTTCCTGTCACTGGATTGCAGAACTGTGGCCTTGAGTCATGTGAAACACACTTCAGTTTGAATGCAGAGTGACAACGTTATGCCAAGGACTGGATTTAGCCCCATTCCTTCAAGTTTTTAGCTGGGATTAGTTTCAGTACCATCGCTAATAAATCCCCTAAATACCTAAAAAGCAAATCAATACCTATTTCTGGCTCATTTGTTCTGCAATTATCAGCAACTGGTGAAGCAAAGCACAGAAAACACAAAGGGAAGGAGGGGGGGGGGAGGAGAAAAAGAATGCAAATAAATGCTTAAAATCCTGAACAGAGAGAAAGCAAGCACAGAGCAGCAAGGCCAGCAGCCACAGAGGTCATGCTGCCCACGCCTGCCGTGCCAAAGGAGACTGGGATCCAGATGCCTGCCAGGGCAGCCTGCATAGCCAGCTCCATGTCCCACTTGGGGTGTTCCTCCTCGCCCCAGATCCACTGAGGGGGAGCAGCAAGAGCAGCGGGTGACAGAAATCACAACTACTCATCTGGTTTAGGTAGCTCTGTGCATGGAACTGTGTGTAATGGCAGCTGTCATAACCACGATGCTTGAGGGACAGCACAAGAGCTAAATATATTCTTATCAATTGTGTGTTACAATTTTTTATCCAAGAAACAATCAGCCCCAAAACATCTGTTAGCTGCTTACTAACACCCACCTGGTTGTGCTCGTTAGTGCAACAATAACAATACAGCATCAAATACTAAGCAGTCTGCATAAATAAATGTTTGGCTCCATCGCTAAAAAAATATAGAGCAAAAACTATCTTTCCCATTCTTCACCACTCTGGCAGATTCAAAACATGTCTGGAATTCATCTGCAGCTACGCTAGCGCAGTAGAACCTGGACAGCAGAAGGGAGGAGAGCCTTTCCAGCATGAAAATCCTTGAGCACCGAGGGTCAGTAGGGAAGCACAGATGCCCTGATTTCTGCCAACTGGAGATCTGACTCAGCAGGTACAGAATCAGCCCTCCCACTCCCTGTTGTTGCTCAACTGAGACAAAAATTCTTGGTTCATATCAATGAGTGCTTTTTATATCATGAAGCCCTAAGTACTTTTAAAATAGAGTTTGCTTGGATTCTGCTATGGGAAACTTCCTCTGACCTATGAAAAAGTGCATTGGTCTCTGTCTTTTTGTTCTTAATAGGAAACATCAAGTGCATCACTCAACAATTGAAAGGCATTTGCTCCTGTGTACATAATCCCGTTGTTCAGTTGACTAGAGGGGTAATAGATTTTTTACGTTTCCTTCCCCTGGTACCTAACTATTATGGTAGCTCACAAGAAAACAACTCATTTGGAAAAGAAGTAGAGCATAATAATTCCCAAACCCTCTGTTTTCCTTTAGCTCTATCTTTTTCACTGCACAGAAATACCTACAATATTAGATTCCCATTTATCCCACTTCTTAAAGCCAAAGAAATCAAGCAAGCATATCCCCAGAAACTCCATCTACAGTGATGAAATCCATATGGAAACTATGGAATCCATACAACAATTGCAGATAAATTTTCCAAGGACCTCCATGGCAGTCTTTTCCAGTTCCTTGGCTTTAATGCATTTCTCTGTAGCCTCATCAACAGACTAAGGGATTTTTTTGAGGGGCGAGGGGGAAGCTTTTTGGCTTTAACATAACAAACATTCCATTTTCTCCCATGCGTAATTTTGGAACTCTCCCCTCAGAACTGAGCCAAGTTCATAGTGCAACTGTGTTGGCACATGACAGTACATCTATGCTTTGGTATAAAGGGGGAAGGAGAGAGCTTCACCTTCCTCCATTGTGCCATGATGCCAAGACCACAGGCCTGCTTTTGGTCTGTTCTGGAAAATAATTCTGTACCATCTGCAAACTGCTCTTGGTATCAGAGTGTGCTCAGCTGAGGCTGCAAGGTTCCAAACACACTTCAGCAAACCAAACTGCTAATGTAGACACACTCTTCATGAACTAATGCACGATTTAAAGTCTAGTTACAATGTAAAAGTCTAGTAAAGAAGTGTTAATAGTAGATCAAGCCTACAAATATTCAATAGCTAATTGGATAATAGTAATAAGATAATACTTAATATTTCTTTGCTATTTGCTATGCACGTTCAAAAATAAGGTAAAAAAGATTTTGTATGTGAATAAGTACATCATAAATAACTTCTCCCTGTTCCAAGTTTACCAGTACCTTACCTAACCGGCCATTATTCTTCATGCAGTAGGTCGATAAATGTGTGCACATTCAGGCTACCACCAGCCAGACCTGCAACTCCATTCACAGCTGAGACACCTCACTAAGCTCGATAGCATCCCATCCTTGCAGACTGGAAACAGATTAGAAATGGGCAATCCTTAGCACCTCACTGTATGGCTCTGCCTCATGTATTTATGGATAAATAACATCCCTGTCAGTACTCTGCTTCACTCTGCTCTTGAGGGAAAATACAGATGGTCACAGAAGGTAGGGAGCAATGCCACCCTGTACTCTGGAAGTGCTTCTGAAAGGAAAGTCAAGGTTTTGTTGAATTACTCTCTCCTCTCAATCATTCAAAGCACATCCGCATGAGAAGAAAGAGGGGCAGAGATTTTGTAACCTAATGATCTTTTTCTCTTGCTGATTGTCACAAGGTGGCAGAGCACATACATGAGAAAGTAAATCAGGGGGCTATTATCCCCTATATTTTGGAATTTGCATGTAGATGCATCTGTTTGCTAATTAATAAATGAAAAGACAAGCAAAGATTTTGCCTGATAGAAGTCCACATTCTTCATTGTATCAGCATAAGTTAAATTAAATTATTTACCTGTTCACTGAATGGTAGTATATATGCAGAAATACATAGCATAAAAATAGGGGCCTCTCAATGAGATCTCACTAGAGCAGGGGCTTCTTGAATCTTTGATGAGAAGTGTAGAAAGAAAATTGTATCAATGTGACAATAACCCAACCCTGCTGCATTATTTACCCATACTTTTTGTCAATGCAAAACTGGCTGAAAAATGAGACTGGAATACAGTGCAGACCTTAAATTTCACAGGCAATGCTATGCCATTCTATAATCCAATGACATCAGGCATAACCCACCTTATTTTACCAAACATTTTTTTTCATTTTTTTCCAGAATGTGAGAAATTTTTACAATTGCTTACTGGAGCGACAAATTACAAAATTTGAATTAGACTTCATTTTATGTAGAAGTCTTGTCCTGTGTTTTTGTGTTCTAACAAAGTGACAATGTGCTGAGCCGCCCAACAAAAAATTCTGAATAGCAAATGCTTTCCCTACATCATCCTCTTCCACCTATTGCAGTGCATTTTTGTCACTTTTTCATGGTGTATATTCTCACCAAGAAATACAGGACATGGGTTCAGGAGAAACCCTGTTCCTTTAAATCTTTCTGCTGTCATCTCTCCTTGGATCCTATAATGGTAGAGGTCCATAGCTAATCGTATGTAGGCGTATTTCTAGTGAATTACTTGACCCTCCTCCCCCCAAATTATTCTCTATTCACACATCTTTCAAAGCACTAATTCCCTTTGTACCAAAGCAAACTTCAATTTATACCTGTTCAGCATTTAAACTTTAAAAAGTGCAATGTGAACACCTGTTTTAGTTGATAGCCATCTGTTTTCGAGAAATCAGAACCTTAATAACACGGAATTAACAGATGGAAAGTGAGGCCTAGACTGAGCAGGTTACTGCATGCGTCAAGATAACATAAAAAGTGATATTTTTAATGAATTATTCACATCCTCCATTATTACATTCTCATCTATCTGGACTGATAACTCATCACTGTTCATTTGCTTCTTAAGGGACTTGCCATTCAAAGGCAATTGAAGATCTTTTAGGATTTGGCCCATACTAAATGGGTACTTAACTATTGAGAATATTACCTCAAATAGGCAATTCCATCAAATTCCCTGTGGACAAATTCTAGAACTAATTGCACAAAGACTTTAGCAGGAGTTCAAAATTGGGTGTGGGTGTCTATGTGTCCACAAAAAAAAAGTTAAATAGCCTAATATATCAGTATGCTGCAATCGTATTTCCAAAGGAAATAACTTCAAACCTGTCAACATAGTAAGAAAAACTACAAGCAGACATTTTTACTGAAATAAAAGTGGCTCCAGTGTTTTCTTCTATACCTGTCACTCCCTCCATGACACAAAGTCCTCAGCTCTAGAAAAAGAGTTTAAAGGACTGGAGCTGTGTGTGGTGGGCTCACAAAAAGGTCAGGAGTGAGGTGACAGGAACAGCCCATACACAGGCAGTGGCAGGAGGAGCATGGCCAGTCCCACCAGACCCACATGGGATCTTTTCCTCAGGGTGACAGCTGAGAGACCGGGACCATGTCCCTCTCACATCTGTGCAGCTGATGCCCAACCAACCAGTTCCATTTTTCCTATTCCCATAGAGTGAATTAAAGTGACTCCAGAAAATTTCCCTTTACAAAGGAGTTTAGGGAAAGTATTGATTTTCTTTTTCTGAATGCTGAGGTAAATGCTAACTAAATTGGAGCAGCTGACAGAATAGGTAAAAATCAAGGTAAACTTGAATACTACCCTAAAATTGTGTTCACAGCAGTCAGAGAATGAAAGACCGCAGAGAATATTGAAAATTTTAAAGTTTTAGATGTATTTTAAATTCTGTCCTATTAGGAGAATATAAATACAACTTACTATATGAAGCTAGGTCAACTTAAAAATCGCATTTTCAGTTCATTCAACTGAACCAAAGTATTTTATTTCTAAGATACAGTGAACTTCAAATTGCTTCTATTCCAGGATTGAATTAGTATTTGGGTACTTGACTGCCTATTGTTGTCTTCTAGTTTCCTGAATCCAATCAAGTCTCTAAGTTCTATGTAACATCAAATATTGCAGTTAAAAACTCAGAAAACTGGCACAAAAAGAATAGGAACATGCTACATCTAAAGAGCACTTTCAAATACTCTTTAATCAAATTGATTTTTTTTTTCAATTTATAAAACCTTCAGTAAAATGACCTTCCTTACCCTAGTAGTATTTTCACATACAAAAAAATAAATTGGTAATTAGTGCTTTCTAAAATAATTTGCAGTTTTTCTGTGGCAAATATATTTCTAAATTATCCATTTGGTTTTTCTTAATTTACATGCCTACTGAATTTCACTGTGTCCTAATCTGTTGGGCTTGTGGTCTACACTTAGCCATTAACACCATTTAACAGTTGTTAAATAGTATAATCGCCTGTTGTTATCCTGATGTAGATTCAATTCCAGTGTTAATTGCTCTCAATGTGCTGATCATAAAACCATCCCATGCCATATTCTGTATGCTCTACTTGGAGGAAATCTAAAGTGAAATGGACTGTATTGTACCTCAGTAGAAAAATTCAGTTTAATGAAAAAGCCATATACTTTGGAGGGTTATGAGCTGAATATTGATGTGGTCCCATTTTGAAACGCCAAAGGAATTATGAGGCAGATTTGGGGTGACTGTTCAGAGCAGGAGCCTGGTTTAAAGCCAGCACTGAAGTTGCCCATCTGCTTTTCAATGACCTGTAGGGAGCTGAGCACACACTCAATTCCTACAACACATTTCAATAAGTGAACTGTTTGAACAAGAAAAAAGCCCCATCTTGCAATTTAATTTTTTTTTTTAATTATTATTTGGAACTCTGTAAACATGCAAAATTTGTGCATTTACTGTTGGGTAGAATGGGGGGGGGGGTGGGGTAGGGGGGTCTCCAGGTGGGTCAGTGCCCACTGCTGGAGTCCAGCACCTCCTCTACCACCATGAGAAGTAGCTGCACCAGTGCAACTGCAAAACTCCTGACAGGAAGAACAAATCTACCACGTGAACAGAAAATTTCCTTTCTATCCTACACAGCTGAACAATTTATCCTGTTCTCTGAGTATGGACTAGAATGTGGGAATTATGGCCCTCCTTTACAGTTCTGTTCCCCCTCTCCCCTTTTTTTCTTTAAATGAACAGTCTTTAGGGGAAATTGCTGCTTTCAACACACTTCCCCCTTCTGCCACCAGGCAGTTTTGATGCAGTAGGATAGAAATGATACAATATATTCCCATAAGATCAAAAGAAGTGCCTGGCTGTCTCTCCGGACAAGGATCTTCCAACCCAGTTACCCTCACCCCGGCCCTCTCTGCTGCAGATCTTGCTGTTCCCTCCAGAAGTCAATACTGGCTGCTAAAGTTAATGTGCTTCTATAGAATGACCAGACTGCAAGTGGGGATTTAAAGTGAACAATCACAGTACCAATTTTTAAGGCAAATGACCTTTTAAAGTTTCAGAGAGAGATTAGGTTTGCGTACATAGCTTTTTATGTTTATTGCAATGCAATATTTAGAAGCTGAAGCATGCAGTGTCTCACATCTTTGCAACTCCTGTTGATTTTCAGGTCATTTCATAGAAATATGATGGAATCACATCAGAATTAATTATTAAAAGCACAGTCCTTGATGAAATAGAGACAGAAACCATAGCCATGTTCATTCTACACATAAAATCCCTATATCAAGAAATATACCAAAGTACTTATTTTCCAAAATTACTTTCATTTAAAAGTAGAAAAGCTACCACTGCGTCCTAGAACACCCTTGCCAACCTAAGAATACATGCACAATCAAGAATGAAAAACAGAAAAAGGAACTTATTTCCGTGTGAAAAATATTCAGATATTTTTCAATTAGTATTAAAAAAAAAAAGATTTCTACTTCCCCAACCCCTATATTCCTGCCTGTACTTTTACTTTCTGCAATAAATAAAGCATTCAAGCTTTAAGGATGAGGTACTGAACTCACTATACAATAAAATGCTGAAAGGAATTTTTTTCATTAAATACAAAGATTTCTGCAAAAAAAAACAAAAACCAAAAAGTAGGTTGTTCTTCAAATTTACTGGATAAAATTTTAACTAAAACAAGTCCTATTACTTATTTATATAAGTTATTCCCAGCTCAGTATTTCTCCATCAGTTTAAATAAGTTTCTGGACCAGGACAAGAAAGATCAGGCAACATAGTAAAAGATGATTCGATAAGAAGCTTCATTTATCTGAAACTTTATTTGAAAATTTATTTTACTTGAGCAGTCTCACTAAAAGCAACCATCTGAAGCAATAATGAGAAGGCATCCTGTAAGAAGCAGAGCACAAGAACACACTGCTGTCAGACTTGTAGGAGGGCACTCTCCTCTGCTCTTCTGCAATTCATATAAAAGCAAAATCAGGAATTGTGCAATTGCTGTAAAGGAAATTTTTTGTCACATAGAGTGGAATAGCTAATATCCTAGCACTGCCAGTGTTAGGATACTACTTTACTAAAAATAGTGTAGAAAATGATCACATTATTATCCAGTATTTCCTCTCCTCATAAAGCAAGAGCACAACCCTTATACCTATCAATTAAATTCTGTTGAACTGTACTTGTAGTACTGTAATTGTAGCAACATGCTATAAAAAGACAAAAGGAAACAGTACAAGAGATATTGGCCTGGAATTTCTCATTGGTTCAATTTTTTTTCAGTGCAAAAAGAAGTTTTCAATTAAATTAAAAATCTGTTCAAAACATCCGGATATCTCTATTTCAGATGATACACTTAAAATGGCCACAAGTTTTTTCCAAGAGAAAATTATTTTCAAAAGTGTTTTAAGGACAATAATCCAACTTCTTAGGTATCCTTCTGTACTGAGAACAATACTCCAACATTTGTAAATAAGCACATTTATATATCTTCTATGCCATTTTTATACTTAGTTTCTAAAAAGAAAACCTCAAGACACTTTTGCATACCAAAGGGAGACTACATGTGATCCTACAGTAGAATCCATTCAGGTCTTTTGCAACAAAAAGCATCTATAAGATACAAGAAACAGAAAGAATGCTGGGCTGCTGCCATCCATAATTTTCAGTAATATCCATGTGCTATTAAAATTATGATCATCTGGAAATATCTTCTAAATAGCTACATTTACTAGACCAATAAAAATGAGTTATTATCATAAATAAATGTCTAGCCCCATATTAAACATATATCACTCCAAGTATCGACATATTGATTTTAAATAATTTACAGCTCTAGATAATTGCAAACCTAGATTCCAGGTTTCCAATAATATCCAAGTAATACATTTTAACATCCTTGTATAACCAAACTACCTATTGTTTTAGATTTAATTTCAGCCATTAAAGTAACTGAAAAAAACCCACACATCTTTTTTACTGCTCCATATTGCAGGAAAAGAGACTTCCTTACTTTTCAAACTGGCATGTCAATATTTATTTAAAGAAGTTTACAGTTGTCAAGAGAGTCCTTTAAGAGCTGTCCAGAACTCAGAAATTGGAAACCTTATTGCATAGTGAATCTCTTGTTAGTCATATCCTGGACTCCTGCAGAAATTCCAGTTTCATTAGGAGAGCCCAGCAATGAGACAGTGGTCTCTTACTTACGGAAATGTTAAAGGGAAGCAGAAGCAGAGTTTGAAAGAGAAAAATATTTCTAATTATCCTGGGGCAGTCCTTTCCCTAATGATTTGCTGTCAGTTATCTAAAAATACAAAAAAATCCCCACTTAACCATATCATCTTCTCCAGTTTTAAATGTCATTAAAAATGCAGGAAAGCTTAGGGTCATATGGATTTCCTACCAACATCAGTGCATTTAGCAAAGCAGCACCTAGGCTGCTGATGCAGGCATGATTTGCAGGGTCTAAAAGAACATGACATAGTTTTAAAAACTGACTTTTAACTGATGAGGTGAAATTCTCATTCCCATGAACAACAAGGATCACTCAGTTTTCTCTTTGGGCACAAAGATCTTTCCTTGAGATCTCGTCTACAGGCCTGTCCACTCACAGACAGGTAAGACTGTGTCCCTTCTGGCTGGACACTGCCACCTTGCCACGTGGAATTATTATCTGCAAAGTTTCTGCATGCTTTGTAAACCCTGGCTGCCCAGTGTGTGCACCACAGAGTCATTCTGCACACGAGCAGCACGTCCCCTAAGACAAGAGTTGTTCTGCAGCTTTTGCACTTGGTGATGCCTATGCAAGTACAACTCAATAGCACATGAAATGCCAGCTACAAGCTCAAAGTCCACATTGTGACAATGTGACAGCATAAAGTTATGCTGTATTTCTGATCTGTAAAGCTGTAACAGCATTAAAGAATATCCTAGTGCCAGTGTGCAAATGCACCGCTTGACATTCTTGCTATTGAAATGACATTTTTAGCCTTGTGGCAGCAATGCTAATATAGGCTTTCCTACACAGTGCTGAAAAATACAATTCTTTTTACAGGTGGTTTGAAGATCTAAAGCCCTTGCAGGTCCCTGAAAGGCTGAAACTGCATTTTGGCTTTCCCATATCTGCTTTATCTTTGTTCCTCTGGCCATGACTTATGAGATGCTGCTGTACCTAATAATAGCCTCAAGAAAGCCCCCTTCTATCTTTGCCTATGTGTCCACTGTGTCAGCCAGAATGAATCAGGTGGAAAAATCTCACAGACACTGTTATTCATAACTTACAGCCAACAAGTGCTCATGTAGCCACATGAAACTCCTTTTTCATACTCGCACAGAATGACAGCCAGGTGATCACCTGATCCAGTCCTCCCTGTTCAGACCTTGGTCAGCCACAGCCAGTTTGGTTTTGGGTATCACAAAGGATGGAGGCTCTCTGAGCATCCTCTGCCAGTGTCTGACCCCTTTCAGAGGAGATAAGTGCTTTCTTGTGGCCAGGTGAAACACAGAATCATTTAAGCTGGAAAAGACCTCCAAGATTATCAAGATCATTTCCTCTAATTCCCAATGCCTAACATCTCTTGTTCTGTCACTCAACACCACTGCCTCTTCTTTACTTTCCCCAGTAGGCTTTTATACACATGGATCAGATCCCTTGAGTCTTCTCTGCTCTAGGCTGGACAGTCCAAGCTTTCTCAGCCTCTCCTTGTAGGACAGAAGTTCCAGGTCCCAAATCATCTTTGTGGCCCTTCCCTGGACTTGTCCAGTATGTCACTGTCTCCTGTACTGGGAGCCCAGCACTGGACTCAGCACTCCAGGTGTGCCTCACTAGGGTTGAAGAAAGGAAAAGGATCATCTCCCTTAACCTGCTGTCAGTGCTTCTCCCAACACAGCTCAGGAGGCTGTTGAGTTCCTTTGCCACAAGACCATGTTGTTGGCTCACAGTCAACTTGGAGTCCATCTTCCAATCCTCAAAAACCTCTCCTCATCACTGCAACCTTTCAGAAACAATGGAAAGTGTCCTCTTCCTCCATGACCCCCCACTGCTGCACACTCCCTAGGGATGCAGACCCCTGCCTGCATCCACCTCCTCCAGACAAGGACATTGCTTCTCCTGCCCCAGCTGTCCCAACCTTCCAGAGCTGTGTCCACTTTCAGGAGCTGGGCTGGCTGAGCCATGGTTTCTGACAGGCTGAGAAGGTACAGGGTGACAGACACCCCTTGTCCTGGTTGTGGTTTTATTTAATATACAACACAGGCAGAAGACGAGAGAAGGAAACACTGACATTTCCTGTTGCCATGCCATTTTTAGTACATTTCTAAAACGTGTGTATTTACTATATATTCCTATTTGAATAAAGGGATACATCACACATGAATTTTCTGAACAGAAAGATGTAATTTTTTTTACCTTTTTTTTTCTATTTTTATTTTTTCTACTATTATTGTAACATATGTTTTGAGGACTTCTAGTTTCTTGGCTGCTCACTTCAGATCAAATGGTACTATTGATGCCTAGTCAAGCAGCTGAGTTTCTCACACAAATTTCTTGTTTCTAACACAGCATCATTTGCTGAAGGTGGTAGGTGGTTAAGGAAAAAAAAAAAAAAGTAGCACTCCCTTTCACTCATATTCTATGAATAGAATAGCAACAAAGAAATATTCCCAACCAACTCAGTGTATTGTAAAACATGAAGTCATGTTAACTCAGTTTAATTTATATGGGTGATCAGTCAATTGTAAATTAAAACTACAGTTTTAGTGTATTCATAGCAAAATATTCCTCAGTTACATACCATTGTATTTTTTCAAAATGTTCAAGAAATAAAAAATGCATATGTACATATCAGCCATCTGACAGACCACAAATAGTAACTGATAGCTAATAAGAATCCAATACTGAAAATTCTGTTCAGACTTGACATCAGTACTTTTAAGTACCCTAAGAACAGATTTGTTTCACTCTTCATGGAACAACAAAACCTTTAACTTCAAAATGCCTAGCCAAAATAATCTGTTCTTCTAGGAACATCCTTCCCTTTCAGGATCCTGTGTATAGCAGCAGTGCCAGCCTTTTTTGCAAGGAGGTCCATGCTGTACTGAGACAAGCCAACAAAAAAAGCAATGGGAAATGGTCACACAAGTATGAACATAAAATGAAACAAACAAACATAAGGAGTTCTCTTTCCTTTGTTCCAACTTATCCACCATGTTATTAATTTCTATTCTGCTTTCCTCAAAAAACTCCAAACTATTGCTCTTCTGTTTCAAGGCTGCAGTTCTGATATAAGGAGAATAATTGACCAGCACTGCTATAAAATGTGAACCACATCTGTGCAATACAAAAATTGCTTAACACCTCGTTTATGAGACTGTTGATTGTACAGTTACGACACGAACATTCTTCCACGTTGCCTTATGTGAACTTATTGTTGATTTATTTTCATCACTTATATTCATCAGTTGCTGGACTATATCTTAGGTGCATTTGATTTTATATTCCTTTTCCACTATGTTTTTAGATTAGACTACATGGATGCACTATCATGTACAAACTCTTGGATGCCAACCCTACAAATGGCACACATCTTTTTCAAAGGCTTTCCATCAAGTTGAAAGACAGACACAGATAAAATGAAGCAGAACTACTGTCAGACACTGAAAGTGAGAGAAATACAGAGAGAAAGATAACAGATAGGAGGGTACTAAGTACTCTACAATTTATTGGAGCAAATAGTGGAGACTTGAGTGGCAAATTACCTATGCTGTTCACGAACCAGCAGGCTGCCCTGTTTGCCAGCCATCCAAATTGTTTCTGGGTAATTTGGCACATTTCTACTTTGTCGTGCTATTCCTTATGGTGCGACTTTGAGTTTTGATCATTCCCTGTCGTGCAAGAACTTTACAAACACTAGGAAAACTTCTAAGAATGATGGCAGGAACAATGGAAGACATGGAAATCATTAGCTGATCAAACAAGCATTTAAAATAATATGAACCTGGACAGACAAACAACTGTTTCCAAAGGAGTCAAAACTATTAAAAATAGCAATCCAAAAACGCCAACAAAATGTCTCTCTACTAAAGCTGAGAAGAGATTCCTATATTAAAGAATAGGTCATTGGACGCTTTTCAGAAATGTCATATGAGAAACAAAAGCTTCTTTTGCATACTCAGTAAGATAAACATGAAGGAAAACGCTAAAGATCCAAGGGAAAAAAAAAAACAAACCCAAAACCAAACAAACCCTCCCCCTCCCCACCAAGCAGTTTCTTTTTGAGATCTTGTCTTATTTCTTTTTGAAAGCATAAAAGGTCACTTCTTTAAAATTATGGACAAGTTAGGAAACCAGGAAAATGAATTTCATAGCAAGAGTAGTGTTAGACCTGTTGATAATTCTCAGCACTAACCTGATATGCACTTATGGTCTGAGAAATGAAGGGAAACTGTAGCATATGAATCAAACTCTACTATAATACTGTTAGTCATTTCTGTGCCTGATACTGTATGTGTACACATATACATCTATATATATGTACACATTTTATGTATACACATGCTCAGTATGTGGATATACTCTAGTCAATTAAGTCCTTCTGTAGCAGAGAAAAATCAGCCTTTCCAACAGCCCAGACAGGAAAGCAGCAGTGACTCTGCTGTGAGAGATTAAGGGGTCTAACAAAGCCAGGAAAACCTCAGTTATCCCTAATCTGGGTCCTGCAATTACCACATTCAGCTGTGATGCTGAGACTGAATTCCTGACTGCTGTCGATGAGAACCACACAAAGAAGCAATCTGGGACACAACAGTAGGAGAAGCACCTCTGGGCACTGGTTTGAAGCTGCATGAAGGACTTGGCTCAAAGCACACCTGAAGAGTCACTCAGAACCCGTGGCGATCACATACCCAGAGTCCAGACCTCACAAGAGCAGCAAGCCAGAAAATAAACTGTAATAAAATACTACTTCATCTGAAAAAAAAAAAAATAAAAAAAAAGTTACTGGGAAAACAGCTGTCTTCAAAAGATAAAAAGCCATCTAAAAGATGAAAGTATTCAGACACAAAACAGTTTATTTATAGACGCTGTACTGGAGGCCCAATGGAAATGCATTTCACCCATCCGAAAAGGTTTATGGAGCAATAAAAGATACTCTAAAATGCCAGGTAAAAAAGTTTTTGGAAGAAAGAAGGCTATTTTGCAGAAGGTGAAGCTATGCCTAAATCAAACAATAGGGAGGATTAAAACATTGACAGCTTAAATGTAAGCACTGGGCTGGCCCAAAGGGACTGAGAAGCAACTCGAAGATGACATGAAAATCAGTAAACAACCATTTTTCTCAAAAACAGAGCCTTGCTAGAGAGGGCAAACAGATGAAGATACTTAAAAGAAAAATAAAAGAATGGGCAGAAAATACAGAACAATACAAAAGACAGGGAAAAAAAAAAAAAAAAAAAAAAAAGGCGCTAAAGGATTTTCTCCCATGTGGATTTGTCAAGCAGACTGCTTGTGAGCCCAAATCTTATTTTTTTAAAAAAACAATGTGTCTGAGGAGCTGATTGAAATCAAAGCATCAGTGCAAATTCTTGTAGAACAAACTGACAGGTTGGACAATGACTAATCATTATTTACCTAAGTTCTTTTAGAACTCCGGGGTAAAACACCCAGTGTACTAATTCTATCAGCAATCTATCACTTAAAATTGCTTTTATGGCAAATATGTGGCAATTTTTAATGGCTTTAGGGAAGATCCAGGGATGAGGAATGCCCTAAATAAAATAATTTAGATTGATATGATAATTAAGAAAGAGCCTAAGTATCTTCTGTAAAGGGAAGTCATGCTTTCCAAATATATTTCTCTGAAGGAGTCAAAGAGCAAACAGACAAAGGAAAGCAAATTATATACTCTATTTCCACATTGAGAAGACATGTAATAATGTCTCTTGCCAACACTCACCAAGGAACTAAACAGTTATACAATCACAAAATAAGCCATATCTTATCAGTCAAAAGGTCCACCTGTCATATGAGTTGTGTCCTTTAGGAGCTGATTCTGTACCACGAGGCTGACACTCTTCTGTCACTAGTTTTAATGCCCATTTGGCAATTCTTCTTCTGATTATAGTGACTTGAAGTTTATAATGTAAAATAGATAGGTTTTTTTATAGATTTCTATATATTTCTATATATTACCTTATGCCTTTCCTTAGAAATTCCCTGGCTTGACTGGTGTCCCCAGTTATGCACCAGCGTTCCAGAATCCAAACTAAGATGTATGCAATGGTGTCAACTGTAGCCACCCAGGAGTTTGGGAGAAGGGAATAATATCCATGACAAACAATAACACAGAATAGAAAATTACAAACCAACTGAATAAAAGCAGCTTGCTGAGTGACAAAAACCAAAAGGCATCACAGGCAACACATGCCACAGACATAAAAGAATGTGGCACTAATTAATCTACCTAGATAAAAGCATGTCATTGGGCATAAGGATATGGGTATTTTTTGCCCAGATCAAAGCATCTGGATAAATTAGGGAGTGCTTTTGCCATACACCTAAGGATTTCAGGAGGAGACCTGCTAGCTGAAGGAGTATGTTAACAGTGAGTTAAAGAACCAGCAGCTGTTTTATTTGCAAATAGGACTGAGATACTTGCAGCATAATCCTGTCAAAGTATGCACATAAGAGATGCACAAACCATTCATTTTGTTAAGAGTCTCACTAGGAAAATAGGTGTTCAAGCAGTGCTGTCTCTGGCAGGACCCAGCCAAAGCCACCAACCCCCCACCAGAAATTAGGATATTGTCAGTTAAACATACTTCTGTTGGCAACAGAAAATTTGGATCATAGTGGAATTAGCTGCTCTTCAAAATCAGTGAGTTTGAGCAGAAAGCTCAATCTTTTTATGAAAAGCTGAAGCAAGTATGCATGGATTCTTTTTCTTTCCATTTAGCACTCCTTAAAACTCCTTTTAGCACTGCCAAATCGTACATGCCAAAATTAAAACTTCCTCTCTCTTGAGCAGTTCATTGTTACACTGCTTTATTTCTTGAAGGTTTGTTTTTTTTTTTTATTCCATGCTAATAAAACACTCAGCTTTCCAATTTTTATAAAGGTAGTCCAAGATTTTTAACCCAGCAGTAGGTAAACATATCACTTTCTCCTACATTAGTGGATACAACAGGTGGAATTATGTTTCCACCCTTTTTATGCTGCTTCTGTGGTCCTCCATAATGGAAATACAGACGAAAAAAATTATTTATGTGCACATATATATAAAATACATGTTTCCAATGGAAAATCTTAATGACCATGATGGAGACAATGGCAATACTCTATAATTTAACTACACACTATAAAGGACTACTACCTCCCTTGGTAAAATGTCCTGGGTAGCAAGAGCAAGACAGGAAAGTGAGCAAAAATACTAAAGAGGAATCAAACACTCCAATGGTGCTTGCCCCAAACCAATATAATTCAATTTGGGAGTTGAATCATCAGTGCTCTGGCAGCCAGGGGGCCAAGCATGTCCTGAGGTGCATCAGACACAGCATCAGCAGCCCCTACAGGGAGAGGATTGTCCTGCTCTGCTGTGTTGGTATGGCCTCACCTCTAGTCCTGTGGCCAGTTTTGGGCACTACAACATAAAAACGACATAAAGCTATTAAAGAGTGTCCAAAAGAGGAGCACGATGATGGTGAAGGTCCATAGGGGAAATCTTATGAGTAGTGACTGAGGTCACTTGGTCTGTTCAGTCTGAAGAGGAGGAGACTGAGCAGAGACCTGTTGGGAGCTGTCTACAGCTTCCTCACAAAGGGAAGCAGAGGTGCAGACACTGCTATCTTCTCTCTGGTGACCAGCAGCAAGACCAAGGAAACAACATGAAGCTGTGTCAGGGAAGGTTTATGTTGGACATTAGGAAAAAGTTCTTCACCCAGAGGGTGCTTGGGCACTGCAACAGGCTCCTCAGGGAAGTGGTCACAGCACCAAGCCTGACAGAGTTCAACACTCTCAAGCACATGGTATGATCCTTGGGACTGCCCTGTGCAGGGTTGGACTTCAGTGATCCTTGTGAGTGCCTTTCAACTCAGGGTATAATTCTATGAATACTGCTAAGGAGGAAGGTGATCATCAATCAGATTAAGCAGTTACCAGGGAACTGCAAAAAGTTGAAACAAAGCAGTCAGACTGAGAGAAAGCATAAAGGAAGGACAAGTAGAATGTACTTGTGTGCATCTTCGTTAGCTGAATGTTATTCTTTTACAGATATTTTATTCATTTTTATCAAGATTATTTTAAATCCCAGTCTTATAGCACATACAACCACTCTGTACCTATTCTATTTGTTTGTTTAACAACCATATATCCCAGCCAACTACTCAAGCTGTTAGTGAAGCTACTCAATATCACTAGATACAAGAAAAAACCAAGCTGAACCCCACTTGTAATTCCTCCAATTTAAAACTGAAGCATTGATAACTATTCTCTGGAAACAGTTTTTTATTCATCTATTTTCCTGGGGAACGACTTTGATGAGACAATGCTTGTCAAAAGTCTTCTACCATTTCAAATATTTTAGCTACTGTCACAAACATGTAACTAAATTGACAACAAGATAGAGTGCTGCTATTTTCATACTCCCACTGGTCCTAAGATTCCTAGTTAGAGATAACTAAGACCCTAATATTTTAGGTGTTATACAGGTATGGTGCAAGGAATAAAGAACAAAAGAAAAAGAGAAAAAAAAAAAACAAAATGAAAGAGAGTACACACAGATACAGAAAGATGCATTATTCCTGTAATAGATCATTTCTACAGGGAGACAACTACCTAACACTACTGTGAACAGTTCACCCAGAGGTTGTGGACTGCTCATCCCTGGAGGTGTGGTCAAGAAAAACAGCAAGTCTCTCACTTGGGGTAAAGGGCATCCTGACACAGCAGCAAAAAAACTATCTCAGATTACTTCTGCCTGAGAGCCTGACAGTTGAACTAGGTGTACTTTTATGAGAGCATGGGCTGGAAGTTTACAAGTCCTCAAAGAACACATTTACACCTGACAGAAACCTCAGACAGGGCAGCTCTTTGCCCTAGATCTTCATTTCTCCCTTCAAACCCAAGAGCACGGAAGCTGTCTAGAGGACAAGCTCTCAGAAGCACCTGAACTGTTCATGGCGTGTGCTGATGGCTCACAGGAGCCTCACTGGCACCACAGAGGAGTACAAACCTATTTACAGCACAGGCTGCTGTTCAAGCCTCTGCCCTGCCCATTCTCACACTGTAGCTCCCCGAGGTAGTTTGTTGGCCCATGGAGCTGCTGATCCTCAGGTCACTGCATCCTACAAATTGAAAGGGATCCTCTCCTTTACCACACCATCTCCCCCCACAAAAAAACCAAAAAAACCAAAAAAAAAAAACCAAAAAAAAAAAACAAAAAAAAAAAAAAAAAAAACAAAAAAAAACACAAAACAAAACAAAAAAAAAAAAAAAAAAACAAAAAAAAAAAAAAAAACAAAGCCCAAAACAAACCACCAGCAAAACAAAACAAACCCCACCCAAAACCCAGTTATCTTTTCATACTAATTTGGCACCTCTTTATACTGGTTTTTTCTCATACTAGTAATTCCAGGAACTAATATTTTCATAAAATGGAAAGGAAAGCACAAGGTTTCATGATGAATAGCTGAGCTCATTTTTCTCAAATAGCCTCATTGCCAAGACAATGCATGAAGTATCTATGCCCTGAAGAACATTCCTAATAAGCATTATTATTTTGTTTCTTCACATACATCTTCAAAACAGGGGCAGACATCTTAAGCTTTGTCCTTGAGTAAATTGGATTCATTGCAAATTTATTGTTTGCTAGTTACAAGTGACTTCATCTTAGTTAGAAAATCTCCGATGTTACCTTCTTAGTGGGCAGGCACACTCATCAGTGTTTTTTTGGTTTAAGTTTCCATGGACAAAGATCTCTTCTACAAAAGGCAGCAGCCAGTTTGGAGGTCAGTAGAATAAGCTCCCTACTAGTGACAGAAGTGCTTCTAGCTAGATGACAAATAGAGCCAACAATCTGCCTCTTTTTGTGCAAGGGGATGCTGGGGAGAGAACAGCATAGACAGTTCCAGAAACTAAAAAGGGCAGTTAAAACATGACTAAAAAGGATGTCTGAACAGTCAGTAACACACTCAGAGTACACAGGGACTTGGCTTGGAAAAGTAATTTCAGATATTGGTTTGGGTTTAGAGACAACATTTCTGCATTTTTAACCTCCACACAACCAAGTCATTCACATTTGTATGTTATCTGAAAGATTACTGTGTACCAGGAGAACCCACAGAAGACAAAAGTGGTCAACAGCACTCAATGCAAAGGAAGCAAAAAACTATACCCACCACAGTTCAAACCTGTCAGTTTTCCTCAAGGCTCCCACCTGATGCTTACAAACTGCTTGGAAGCTGTCTGCAGCAATCTAAATTATACAGCCTTTCAAACTCTCAACAGGGCATTTAGTCTGTGTTATTGCAAAATGAAGGAGGCAAGACGGCAGGAGAACTGAAGAAGGAAATCATTGCAATTATTCCAAGCAATCTGAAAATGTCCACAATGCAGCTCTATTATGCATTTACAGCATTTTCTTAGCTACTTTATGTGCATTCTTACTACATCTCTGCCCTACCAAATAACTTTTCAATTTATACCCTCCTCCTTTTTAAGGCTCATATAGTTACTGTACTCTTGTTTGGATTCCAAACCATCATAAATGCCCCACCAAACTCTAATGGTAATTTAGTCTCTTTCATTTATTCATAAGGATATTTCACTGAGAGTTTTAGCTGTCTCTCTAAAAAATCATCTGAGAACACTCCTATATATCAGCCCTGAACTTTCATAATTTCAAATAGTCATATTTAGTTTTAGTGAAATGATATTTCTGATCCCCAAGATCAAATTTAAGTATTTCATATAACATCACTAAAAGCAAATTTCAATCATTCATATGTTTAAACTATTATTTGTTTTGTTCAGTCCATTTCAAAGTATTTGTGTACAACTATGCATATTTTTCAGTGAATTATCTTGGGGAAAGTTCACATACCTAGCTTTTGTCTAGGTGTCAGCTGAAAATGCAGTGACAGCAACTTTAGGCTGAACAACAATACCATTAATCTCTCACCTCTGCCTTTTCTACCCACAAGAGCTAATTTGGCACCTGTTTATGCAGTTCTTTTTCAAATGTCCCCCTACCCACTTTTCTTCTCTGGATCAGAGGGTTTCTTTGCATCAAGAACAGACAAATTCTCAGCAGATGTGAAATCCATCTTCAGAAGATATAACACTGCAGACTTCTAGCTATGCTAGGGGACAGTGGAATTAAAATCACAGCACTGGTATCTCAGCACATGTGTATACATCCAAACTAAATTTTATAGCAAGATACCATTTCTTGATTTTTCTACAATTATATGTTAGATTTCTAAAGTATTAGATTTAAATATGTTACTAATAATGTATAATTTATTTCAGATTATTTATAATTTATGGCATAGCAGTTTATGGCACGTCTGCATGCAATTATTCCAAAGCGTTATTTTCAAATAAAGAAATTTAGTAAATAGTATCTATTCTTAGAGGAACTAAGGACAGAGAAGAATCCAGTAAGTGCTGGGTAACTTCTGCTACTCACAGCATTCGACAGAAGAGTAGAAAGCATCCAAAATAAAAGGTGGTTTCAGCCGCAGAATTTTTACCTACAAAATATCATCAGCTCTGGGAAGAAGTTTTATCTACCTCTTTGTTGGGCTATGATGGTTCCTACTTAGATGACTGCACAGCTAAAGTGAGTAGCCAATCAAAAATGAAAACAAAAAACCCCTGCCCACAGGTGGAAAGGAAAGGATTGCTCACAGATAAGCAATTTGAAAGCAGCTTGAAATAACACCATGAGTGCATTGCTGTGTACTCATTTGATGTAAAATAGTGGTCTGGGAAGATACAATAAAGCTGTTGATTAGCATTCACTGGGAAAAAAAATTCAGGCCTGTAACCATCAGACCCCTGAGAACATCTGCCTTGATTTCTGGTCCTCAGACCCCTTCCTGCCTTGAAAAAGACAAGGGAAATGAGATCTCAGATATTTTTAGTTTTTTGATAAACTCAGGAAGAGTGGCCAAGAATTTGTATCCAAGCTATTTAAATATTCAAGGTTTTTTCCTTTTTTCTGTAGTAGCTTATGATGATCCTTTGATTTGCTAAAAAAGCAGTATTCTTCAAAATGTACACTCAGCTTAACTATTCAGTAGCATAAGGTATAGGATATGCTGACATTCTTGAGAAGACTTTGATTACAGTTTCACTCATTCTGGTGCTTATCTAGAACAGCAGTTTAATGAAGAGACAAGGCAAAAATCATCCAAGATATTTTTATTAAGGATTATTTTTATTAAAGAGTAGTATTAAACCATCTTTTCCACTGCTACAGTAATACACTCTTTAGACAAGTGACATTTGAAACTCTTTGCTTCATATAATTTTAAACTCTGCAAAATCACTGACTGACTAATGCATTTCACAGTCCTGTTAGTGTCTTATGGTTTTCACTTTATCGAGCTCCTGAATGCTATTATGTTCATTTATATGTTTCTATTGCATGAACTTGGCTACTCCTTTGCTCTGAACAAGTAGATCTTCACTTCTGGGAATATTTGATATGGTTTTATTAGGTTCAACCTTTGGAAAAAGTAATCCTAAAGGACTTACTTGGCTAGAACAAATTGCAAAATATGGCCAGAAAAGACTGTCAAATGGGAAATTCAGGGTCTCAAACTACTAACAAGCTAGTGGAGGTAAAAGAGTCTAATCCAGCTTTACCAGTAAAATTAACATTCCCTTTATCTCTTGCTTAACTATAGGTCTATATCACAGCATATTAAAATAGTTATTTAAGAAAGCACATTTTCCAAGCAGTTTTGTAGACAAGAAGAATAAATAATGGCAATACTTTCTAGGTGAAAAAACCCTGTTTCTATGCAGATTTTGTATGTGTGTGATCCGCTGTGATTTGCAGCCGAGGTTGCTGTTAGTTCATTATTTTTTAATGCACACACAAATTCACACAGAGATTTTTAATAACTTATATTTGTTCATAATGTAGATCAATTTAAAACAGGGAGGGGGTGGGATGAAATTCATGCCACTCAACCATTCTCTGTCAGTTGCCATACCTATTTTTGGTACTTTATTTCATCTTTATCAAACCTCAGCTTCTCAAAATAAATACCAGCTCAAAGACCAATCAAAAACCTGTCATTGCTGAACATACATTTCAGCCATTCATATAAATTTCATCCATTTAGTTTATTCAGTAAAAACCACAGGAAGAATAATCATCTAATCTATGTTAGGCTACCAAATTATAGCTAGATAGATTTATACCAGCTATACATTTAGCTGAAGAAGTTAAAAATCTCTTGCAGAGAAAAACATATACCGTAAAAAACCCACAACGTGCCTGATGCAGCTCATTAACTTCATCTGAGCTATTACATACTGCAATCATAATAAATGACTGATTAGGACAGACAACTGATACACCCACTAAGGAGTCTTAAGAGCTCTTTGTTTTACAAGGTTCCATAAGAAATAGTCCCAGAGTCCTGTGCAGCATCATTTTAGAAAAACGTACCTTCACCCAACTATACACAGAAAGAATACACCTTAAAAAACCTAAAATTTCATTTTACATCTTAAGATCGTGGCATTTTTCCCCCTTTGCACATGCATACAATGACATGCTCAGGCTAACACCTCTGTACTTTGAACCTTCTCACCAACAGATTGAAGACTTTATGTAAACTTAATTCAACCCCCTAGAAGCAGGAAGAGCAGCAAAATGCAGATGATATGGACACAAAAATGAACGTGTCTTTCTTATTTTAATGGGCAAAGAATTCAAAGGTTAATAAAATCAAATAGCAAGTGCCTGTATGCAGTGGGGACCAGGGATTTCAGTTTGGTTTCACTATATTCACCACACTCCCCCAGTATATGCACATCTAATATTCCAAATAAGATACACACAGTCTTGTAACTTAAATGTAGCTTTTGTTAATAAAAGGGAAAAATAAAACCATATGGAAGTGTAGAAACCCAAATAACAAGTAATCGATATAGGTTCATCTTGATAATGCCTTTGCCTCAAACAAATATGTTAAAATCATATTATATAGAAGCTTATCTCCAACAAAGTAATCTGCCCCAATCACCAAAAAAACTGATTTTTATCAAGCTTTTTAATTTTTTTCTCTTTGGGATGTGGGGCAGTTGAGACTCATTTTTGTTTAGGTATCTAACACACATATTGATCCACCTTGATCTCCTAAGTAATCATCTCTCCTTTCTACCATGAAAAAGGAAATAAGTAAAAATCATGACCAAAACTTGATACCAGCTGAAACAAATTTAGAAAATCCCAACAGCCAGGAATAATTTACAGTATTCTTCTATTGATCTACTGTATAACATAATATATGGCATCAGAGAACCTAAGGGAAGAAGTGAACAACACTCCTCAACACAGGAATCAAAAGCTGTGAACAAAAGTTACAAAGGTCCTGTCAAAAATCACTCTAACTTAAGGTCAACAGATCAAAACTTGTGCAAAAGTTTGACATCTCTCAAAAACAATGCAATTTTACAGAGATAATCCTACAACCACAAGGCCTCAGCTGCAATCCTAAAATCTTCTGTGTACAAGATATATGCTCGAAGAAGCATATCCAGCCAAAATGAAGATATAACCATCACTTTAAGTGATAAATTTCTTTCTTAAGCTATACATTTCTGCAATTCCAGGCCCTGTACATTGTGCTGCTGCTGGTTGGTAAGACCAGCTCCCCTGCTGGCCAAAGCTTTAAGTTAGAATCTTTCTTAGACTTAACTAACCAAAATAGAGCTGAAAGCTTTTAAAATAAAACAATAAACAAGGGGTTAGTAGGCTGTTAATGAGAATAATTATCATTTTAAGGAGAGAGAACTCACAGAACCAGGGCAGCCCCTTATTTCTAAACATATTTTTTCTGTGTTTTAGCAAACCCTGCCTCTGCCTCTCTGGTCCATAGAAATCTCCTGCCATCTCCTCCGTGGCCCAAGGGGCTGCTCCTCACATCTTTCTGCACTTTGTCTGCCCCTTTACATGACGCTCCTGCTCCCCTGGCCTCTTAAACCTCATGGTCCCCCTTTCCCTGGTACCAGATTAGTTATTGTCCAAGGCAAAGAGCAGCTTTCTCCCACCTGGGGAATCACTCTTCCCTAGTGATCCAGTCAAAACATGTCTTAAACTAGTAACAGAAATTTAAACAGATAAAATAGATGTCACCAATCATACAGTGTTCAAACCTTTCAGTCTCTGAATATGGATTTTTCCAGGAAAGCCTTGATGTCCAAACTAGTGGGATCTTCCTTCTGAGACGAAATTCTCTGCCTGAGCCTACTGAGGATTCTTCATCTAGTTCACAGCCTGCTCCAGGCAAGCATCTTTTTCATGGGATGTGAGAACAAGCTCAAGACTGCAAATCGGTTCTGCACAACCAAGTCAGCCTCTCCCACCACTAAGCAAAGCCACGCACTGGGAAGGGACTGCAGTTCCAGCAGTCAGGTATAAATAACTCACCCTGCTGCTGCAGAGAATGCAGCATTTTCTTCCTCCTGCAGTTCTTGCCCTGTTCCTTTATCTCAGGACACTGTTCTTACACAGCTCACAGTCTGTTTCCAAAAATCTTCTGAAATCTTAATGTATTAAGTCTCCAAGTGCACTGTCATAAATCTAACAGAAATAGCACTTAGTCATGCTGCCCATCTTCCCCTCTGCTTTAACTTGGAGGTACAGACTTTCACCTGTTAAAAACGCTCTGGAATTTGCTGCTAACACTGTGAGGGGTCTTTTATTATTATTAATATTCTGCAAAGGCTGACTGTCTGTAGGCTGCCTAAGGGCTAGACTGTTGGGTTGCCTGGGTTACTCTTTCTTACAAAACACAGCTAATCCAGAAGCACATTATGAAAGAAATGATAAATACTTTCAGCAGATTTAAAAGTGAACACCCAAGGCTATAAGAAAATATTTTGCCTTGAGCTGCATGCAAGAACCGATGTTCCTACTAAACACCCTTCACTCCTCAAATTGGAGAAAATGGCCTTCTATGAATTGCAAATAGAAGAAATCCTCACAGGCACCCTTCTGTTCTACCTGCTGCTTCCTGAGTGAGAACAGCAAGGGTCCACGGGGTGGACACTGATGCTGCTGCTGACCTGCGTTCATGGCAGTATTGCACCCCAGATGATAGAAATGCTTCCTAATAAATCAGCAAATTACATGCCAGGCCCCACTACATGCACATGCATTTGTGTCCACACACTCGACACTATAGGACCAGGTCAATATTATTATGTCCTGATAGAAAAGCTTTTAAGAGTCAGTCACCCATTAAGGAAACCCACAACTGCAAAGTGGTTCGTTGTTTATTTTGTATCCAGTTTCAGTCAATAGCCAGAAAGGTCCTATATGCTTTAATCCATTTAGATGGGATTCTCAACACTCTTGTCAATATGTAGGTTGATGCACAGGTTGCAGTGGACAGAGAGATTTCACCTTGACCTGTACACACCAAATCCATGTAGGGAGCAGCAAGTAGGGAAGGAAAAAAAAAAAATGGTAGTTTAGCTCTTTGTTGAGTTTTGGGTTTTTTTGGTTTTTTTTTTAAACTTGTAAAGAGACAAAACTGTTTGATAAAACATATGCATTAAATTAATGGACCCGTTCCACTCTGCAGCTTTGGTTATTTTCATGCCTACGGGCAGTAAAGCACTTGGATTCTGGGACAAGAGTTAGCCAGCTGTCACAGAGGTAAAAGAGGGATTTTTTTCAGCAGCTTCATGTCTTGTCTGTGCTTGTGATGCTGCAGTCTTTAATTATACAATTACAGATTTATTTTTTTTAAACTGCTAACTCATTTTCCAATGGGAATAAAATTGTCTTGGAATAAGTTAGAGCTGCGTAGCAGTAAAAAACATACCAACAACCTTCCTTCCCATTAAGGATTATGGCTATTCCAGTTGAGAACGATGATTACAAGCAAAAAAAAAAAAAAAAGAAATTGTAAAACTGAAAAGAAGAAAGGAAAAGATTACTACAGTTGAAACAGGTGAAGGATGCTCTCAAGAACTGGATTCTATTCTGTCATAATTAAAGACCGCTGTGTAAAGTTAGAAAAGCCCTTGAAATAAATCAGAAAAAATGATATCTATTTCTTCATTTGCTTTGTGGCCAAAACCTTCATGTCCAGCTGTTGGATGTTCTCATCAGGAAGTTGCGTTAATTGCACCTGATTTCTGATTGACATATTGGATGTTTCGCAATGAAGAGCACATTGAGATACGGTCACATTTTTAGTGATTCAGAGTAGGTACCCATGTAACTATATCCAGTGGCTTTCACTCCTATTGCCTCATACAACACACTAAAACAGCAATAATTAAACTGCTTTGACTTAAAAAGCAGCTGTAAAAAGTAAATTATTTAAGTCAAGTATTAGGAACACCATATACAGTAGCAAAGAAAGAATTCATAAAAAATTTTGAATTCCACCTTCAGATGAGGATTCAAACAGCATCCTAGAAACAGAAATAAACATATGGAACTACAAATAAAACCTAAGAATGACAAATAGTTGCTTCTTAAAACTATCTTGTACCTTGAGGTAAAAGAGGAAAAAAAAAATACAATATTTTAAAATGCTTCAGAATGCAAACACTTAAGGAAGCCTTAAGCCTTTCTTTGCCTTTGGAGCACTCAAATTGCATTCTAAGTACAATATTAATATTCATTTCATCTTTTTTAGATTTATTAATACCATTCCCAGTGGAGAAGGCATAGAATCTGACCGCATGAATTTCTTTTTCTTTGAGTACTAATTACCTGCCACCAATTTACATGGACAATACAATTTTATTCTGTTGTGGGCTCAGAAAAAAAACCATATAAGTGCCTGTTGTCTGGATGTCCAGGCACAGGACCACCTTTTTCCTTTTCCCAACTAGTCTTGGCTGTGCCTCTTACTCAGGGAGATTTTGACATGATGGGAGAAGGTGGTAACTGAGCTGCCCTTGAAACAGGATGATGTTTCCTGTAAATTCATCCAAGAGTCAAAGTTTTAATAGATTAATTAAACTTGTCAAACTCTTTAAAAGCATTTTTCCCCAAAGAAATTTATCACCTATGAAGTAATGAACTAAAGTGCAATAGCTAATTACCTGCAGAACATCAGAAGTACAGAGCATTTCACTGTAGGGTTACCCTGTTGCATTAGCCTATGAATCTGAAAAATAACCCATCATAATGTAGGAGGTGCATTAAGAAAATACCTTAAACTAAGTCATAGTCTTTTATATATTTGTACTATTAGTTTTAGAAAAAATCCAAGTGATTTATAACAGTGTAACCATTTCTAATTTAATTTTATCTAATTTTTGTTGTCCATGCCTTCAAGTTTGTCTATATACAGCAGAAGTACAAAGTAACAGGTTTTCTTTCCACATCTCCTGCACTTAGTTCCAGCTTTGGATCCTTGTGAGGAACTATGAGCCATTTGATTTCTGAACACATTCATTGTTCCTTTTTTTTTAGCCTATTCCTGAAAACTTGAGCATTGAAATCAAAAGAGAGCCAGACTACACGTTAATTGTGTATTTGAGCCACGAAACAGTCTCCCTCAAAAAAAGTCAACAGAAAAGCCACCAAACTGAAAGACTGCCACCAAACCAAAATAGAATGGTTGAATAACCTCATTTAAACCCACCACACTTCTTCAGTGTAGTCCACACCCTTAAAATGTCTACATGGAACACACATCTAAACTTTCCTCTCACTTGAATATTTAGGATTTGCACATGGTTCAACGCATCAATAGGTTTAAAGGTGAAAAGAAATATAAAGTGAAACTCAATAATGATTTGGTTAAAAATGTAAAACAGAAAAAAAAATCAAGAATCATATGCCAAGATGGGCTGCCTCTCTCATTAAATGTAACTTCAGGTGATGTGTATGTCAAAGAGGGGTTGCACTATAATGTAAGAATATTTATCACTTTTCATATTTTTGCTTTGACATGAACTAGCAATTAAATGAAAATTAAATCTATTAGCAATTTTATTTAACTTCATAATCAGTATGTCAAAAGAGCATTTTTTCCCCTGAAAGAGCTATTTTAGTGATGTAAGTTTTAAGTGCAACTGGTTAAAGAAGCTCTCTCCAATACTGAGTAACCATGTGCTTTACATAAATGTGTAACTGCATGCCATTTATTTTACTGTAAACACTGAGTTTTGCTTTATACAAACAGCAATATTTACAGTTTTTAATACAAAGCACTTTAAGACAATTAGTAAAGAAAATGAAAAGTTTTCCAAGTCAAGTTCTTTACCAAGAAGAAAGCACTGGCACCTAAAGCAATCAGGAACATCAGCATTTTACAAGAAAAGAGTAACTCCTGCACACAACTGCTCTACCAACAAGAAGAATTGTGGGTTTGGGGGTTGGGGTTTTTTGTTTTATTTTTTAATAGCTTATCTAAAAGTCCCAGGAGACACAGGAATTTCAAGCAACCACTCAGAAAAACAGCTCAAAGATATGCTACAATCCAAATGGGGAGCAAATATTAAAGGGAAGACAACAAAAATAGAACTGAAATGGTTAAAATTAAAGATAAGTAATGTTAAAATAAATGATAAAGGAACAGGGGAAGGATGATATTGGAGTGGTCTCAACAGTTACACTTCGTAACTGCAGTGGTCACAAAGAGGTGAGGTTGCACTGTATCTTCCACATATACGATTTAACAAAGTCAGGATGTCGCTATGAATAAACTGAGGCTTGAATTACAAATTGTTCCAATTCAGCCATTAACATCCCATTTCTCTACTTAGGGAGTGTAGAGCTCTTCCCTGAAAGAGCTACAAAAAGTTTTTGTATCAGCCTAGCTTTTCATCAGGAGCAGATATAAACTGCTGATCCAGAAACAAATCCAGGTGTTCTCCAGTATCTCCTACTACTGCCCATCAACTGTTTCACATATATACTCTGTGACCAAAAAGAAAACCCCATAAAACCAAAACTCCGCTTTTTATTTTGGTTCTCCCTTTGGAGTCTGGAGAGCCACAAAAGAGATACAATAAGATAACCTGTTCCCTTCCTTTTCCAGTAAAAGACCTGGACGTGTAAGTTTAGAGGAGATTTAGCTGCCAGGCCAGATATTTCTATCACCAAGATAAACTGAAATTACAAGTGCTAATGAGACATAGGGAAGATAAAGGAGAAGGGAGCAAACCATTTATTAGTCAGATTTCTGGGTACTTGCCTTATAACTGGGCTCAGGCAACAATCCCTAAAAGAAACTGAAGTAAATATAGGCTGAAATAGTTGAATACATGAACAGTGCCCTTCCTCAAGGTATGAATGAAGGACCTTAATGCACTGTGATTGTATGGAAGACCTTGAAGTGACCTGCTTCTATTCAACTTCAGGTAGTTGCTGACATATCAGGAACATAACTTAAGGTAAAAGGGAAAAAAACACAACACAAGAAAAAAAGCAAAGAAAAGCCTCTTCTAAAGCCACAATTCATAACAAACTGGTCTTACAGACAGAATGGAAGATGCACTGAAGATTTAAGATCAGAGCTTATGACATGAGAAATTAAGAATTACAGACAACAGCTTATTCTCTCACTTTTTAAGACTTCCTTTTTTTCTGCTCTTGAAGCAAAACAGGATCTTGGTATGTTGTTTATATGAACAAAAATTGAAAGGGCCAAATGTATTTACCTTTACTGTTTGCTTTAATTAAATGGATTCCCTGGGTTTTCTTTCTTTTCTAATCTCTTCTCCCAAAGAACCAACGGAAGCAAATTAATTTTTTTCAGTCATAACTGAAAAGTACTTGGTCATTTTGCATTTATAAGATGCAGTCCAAAATGTGCCCTGCTTTTACAAGGCAGGAGCCTGATGGGAGAGAGAAGGAGGTCATGAAATAGCTGTGCTTTTCCACACAGGTCTGCAGAGACTTGATCTGGCCTCAGCATTCCGATCTCCAAGTGCACAGAGATTTACCCTTATCAGCAATTCCTGCAGACAATCAAATTCAAATCACCTTTTGTAATTACATTACGGAACATTGTAACCCATTTTCTCTCCTGCTTCCCCTCCCACCACCACCGAGACTGAGTCGCCAGTGTGAGCACTTCCTTTATGGGGATTTTTACTTATTCACAGCTATCAAATCCTTGACACTTGGCTATCCTTACGGACAGGAACCGTTCCAAGCAGTTTCATTTGCAATCACATTAGGAGTAAGTTGCCCAGCAAAATAGTTTCCCCTCAGTACTGTGGATACGATCACACCAGCAAATGTGAGAGAGATACGGGTACTTAAATCACTTGGCAGACACTTTATTTTGCAGCTGAGGAAAGGGAAGTGTGTGCCCAGCTATGGCAGTTCTGCCATCAGTCACCATCACCCGTATTTACCTGGTACACACTCCAGGCACACCTTCACAGGGAATTTGCAGGACACTAATTCGCCATTTCCGATAAAGCCTCAAAGTTAATCCACTTCTACTCTGCAACATCCGACATGTCTCTTCCTCCTAAACAGCTAATGAGTCACATTAATGTGATGAAAATTACAGGGATGATGTGTGCATGCAGAGCTACTTGACACGAACAAGGACAACCGATAGTTTCCAGAGAATATGCAGCAGCTGGGATGTGCATAGTTTTGTAATTCTGTATTTTACGAACCTTCAGCAAAAGAATATGAAGACATATTCACTAATATAAGTGTGTATATTTTACAATTGAAGGGGTATATTCAATAAACACACAAAGCCAATATATGAAACCTTGAACCAAAACACTCAATTCCTAGCCCAAACACAAATTTTGGTATTAATATTTCAGTATCAAATTTCAGCATGTCTGATGCTCAGTTAGACAAGGTGAATTTTATTTCAGTACCCTACATTTTTATTTGAGTATTTAATTCTAGAAAATCTAGATTTTTTTAATTTCATTTTAAAATCCAATTCTAGAACATTTGAGATGGACTTTTCACAAGGACACTGAGTGGTAGGATGAGTGGGAACGGCCTTCAGCTTTTACCCAAAAAAGCTGAGGACTTCTCATCCCTGGAAGTGTTCAAGGCCAGGCTGGATGAGGCTCTGAGCAACCTGATCTAGTGAAAGGTATCCCTGCCCATGGCAGGGGGTTGGAATTAGATGGTCTTTATGGTCCCTTCCAACCCAAGCCAGTCTATGATTCTATGAAAACAGGTTAGAAGATCCCAACTTTAACTCCCACCTCAGTGATAACTTTTCTTCCAAAACAAATTAGTAATTTTTAAGCAGAAAGTAGAAGCCATACACATTTAACTGAAATTGTGACAGTGTTTACATACACAATCCCTCCTCAGTCTCTAGTCCTGAAAGGGGGATGCACGTCCTGTATCTCTTGAAGAAATTTCACCTCTATGTCAAGGAAAGCATTTATATTTGCTGCAGTCCTACACTGAAATACTGGCAAGTGGCATAGATAAGCAATACCAGGAAAGCATCCTGGTGCCAATTCTTGGAAAGCTACTGGTGATACTGGCCTGGGTCAGAGCCCAGCCTGAATAACCCTGACCTTTTCTTTACATCAGGTAGCAATAACCAGACAGAACAAGTGAGCCCAGAAACTGAATGCAATTATGAGCATGGATAACGTTTTTGGTCATGCTCTGGCACATCACACAAAGCTCCAACACCTGTAAGAGGCACATCTAGGGAACGACAGGTGGGACAGCTACAGGGCTGGGGGTGTGACACAATGAACCTTCATACTGTTACAAAGGCTGAAAAACATCAGCCAGACAACAGATGTTGTATTGATCCTACATAAAGAGTTTGTATAGTTCATTCTAAACTACTGGAAAATTTTCAACTGAACTCTTTTTCAAGCCTTGCCCATCACCTGTTCTCCATGAAGTTTATGACCACAGAAGCTTTACTTTGTAAAACACTTTGAAACAAACTACCCACTCTATCCATACAACCCCTGAAAACAATAAGAGATGTAGATTCTTCCCATAATGGACACGGATATTTCTAATACTCTCATTCATGATTTTACCTCTGAGCTAAATGTAAAGATTATGAATATTCTTCTAATACACAATCTATACAATGCATATATTTTTGTAATTATATGCATTTTATATAATAAATAATTTTTACATAGTGTAGTTATATAACATATTTCTACTTTACACAGATTTGTGGGAGTTTTCTTTAAACATGCTTTTTAAAAAATGCAAGTACTTACAAGCAAAAAAAAAATCCTCAAAAGTAGGTATTAAAACACCTTGGTTGATAACAAAAGGGCTCCAAATAAATAGCTCCAAAGTGGAAAGAAATCTCTTTTAAGAACAAGCGAGGGGAGAAAGGGCTGTTTTCTATTAGGTCTAACAGCAGGATTTGTTATCGTTTAAATACACGCTCTAATACACTCAGTGTTCTGTGCTACGTTTAACAAGATTAAGTGATCATACAATGTTTCATCTCAAATCTTTATTGGAAATCTCATGACAAGCCTCATTTCTTGCCAAAACATTGTTCCATCCTTTATGCATGATGCTAATTCCAGCTGGATGAACAAATCTGTTTACCTAGGTGTAACACGAAAAGTGCTATTTATCAATTAAAGGATTCCCCGAGGAACATCTTTTTTTCCTGGATCTGTATAATTTTTCTAAACAGGTGCAACTTTGCACCAAAAATGTAGATTATGAAGTTCTAAGGCACTATTGAGGTCTTTGATGCGGGTAGAATTGGAGATACGGTTAGCTTTACAATCAAGAATTTAAAAATCAAAGCACCTTATGAAACGCATCAAGTTTTATAAGTATTAATTACAAGGGAACTTTTCTTTTTAAAAAAATTCTAAATAAAAGTGGACAGAATAGCAATGCAAATGGACTGAACTCAGAGAGCTTCAGAGTGTGACGGTACATACTAAATGTGAAAATAATACAGACCTCCTGCTACGTGGACATGTGCCAACTCCAACGTTACACCAAGAAGCAGCATAAGTGGGAATAGGACTCCCTTTTTCAGTTTTTCATGCCTGCTGAAAAGGAATTCTACAACTATGACACCAGAAAGCGATTCATTACTTTTACTGTATCTTTAGATAATATGTCTTACAAACCAGTTTCTACCCAGCAGACAAAGTGTTATAGACCTGCCCTGGCAGTTCCTGAACTTACAGTGACAAAGAGTTTCTAGTCTAGATACAATAATTTTTTGAGCCTAGACTTTTGCTATGTATTACACTGTTTATTTGTTGATTTTTATGCCCATATGTCTAAAGGTTCACATGCGTTAAGTTACACAAGCATGTAAGGGAGCTGGACACACTGGGGTCTTTGGGAAAAATAACATCCACAATCACCATTAGCCAGGGAATTTTTTGGCAGCATACTTTAATGTGGTCATTAGCTGCAGATAAACAACAGTTAGGCATCTTTCACAGTCCCAATGCAAGTGGCATGAGTTAAGTCACTATTTTGTTCTGTAAGTGAAAAATGGGGTAAAATAATACACCATATCCTCTAAAAGTAAAATCCAGGCTACTGTAAATCAGCTTCAGCTGGTCTTATCTTGGCCTTGGACTCTAACACATAGAAGATCTAAACACAAGGCTCTCTTTTCTCAAGGATAAGCCTGAATTAATGTGTTGGAAAACAAAAGATTATATGCTGTTATGAGTTCTTTAAGTTGGTTCACAGTCCCACTTTTAATGAAGGCAAAGTGCATGTCTGATACTTTGGTATTAGACATTCAGGAAGAATTTTCTAATCCCTAATAATTAGTTTATTGAGAGTGCATTTTCAGAATAGTCACCTGAAAAATGGATTCCATCCAATGCTGGAATATTCACTTACCATGCAAATGGATACTACAAGCATTCAGGAAAAAAACCCAAATTGTCTGATTATTTTAGTAGCCTATATAGGAGATGGAGAACACACTCATTTCCAGACTATTGCACAAAATAGCAATGACACAGCAGCTTGTGAACTCAGCCTGCTCTTCTTGTGTGCCACGCTAAGACTACTACTGTGCCAAGAATTAATTAAAAACTAAACCATTTACTACAGTTTGAAAGACACTTTTTCTTATTCAATCTTGCTTAGCTAAAATACAAATAAAAAGAAAAACAACAAAACATACAGGTACTGGGTTTTGTTGTTGTATGTTTGGGTGGGCTTTTTTTTTGCTGGTGGGACTTTTTTGGGGGTTTGTGTTTGGGCTTCTTTGGGTTTGAAGTTTTGTTTGTTTGTTTTCCTCCCAGTATGAATTGAATGCCGGATCTCTGAATCCATCCTCACACACCTACCAACTAGAACAAAACAAAGCTCCAATAATGATGAAGGAAAGCTCTAGAAGCAGTTAGAAGTAGCTGGGGCTGGTATTCTGGCCACACTTCGGATGAATTTTTCCTTTTTTCTGAAAAACAGGCATTGCCCTATGATACCTCCTGTTATTTTCAGCTTTTTCTGCAGTCTGAACAGACCTCCTGGTAACACTCATTTGCCAGGCTATAAACCTTTAACTCGTTTCCTGCTAACATTTTGGAGAACTCTTCAAAGTCAGTTTACTTTTGAAGGCATTTTTCCATCCTGTACTATTATATTTTTTAATTAAATGAATTACATTAATCAGAGCTATAAAGTGTTCTTTGAGGAGTTTTATGAACTCTTCAATCATCAAATTATGTTCTTCATTTAGCAGCAAGGTTTCTCCCAATAGTCTTACATTTTTATATTATTCTTGCTGTTAAAGTGTTTGTTAAACAATGTTTTCAGCCTACGTCCCCAGAATTTCTCTCAACAAATAAGTTTAGGCTGAGTCAGTTGTCCTGTATTTTTCCAGAAAATCTTTTTCCTTTCTTTCAGCTTGAGGACCTTGGATGGAGAGGTGCTCAAGGTTGAACATATTTTTCCTGTGTCAAAACAGTCAGAACCCCAGACCCAAGAAGCACACGATGCAAAACTTTGTTACAAGAAGCAATTCCTCTGAACGTTTTCCAGCAGACTATTTCCCTGGGTTTCAGGAGGCAAATCAACACTTTTCTCCATGTCTCCAGGAAATCACCTTGAGCAGACCTCAAGCTAGAATATTTGCATTCCTCTCTATTACCTGCTGCTGCTCCTCCCTATCAGCTCCCCATACCAATCTTTTCTTCAGCCCCTGCTACCACCTATTCCATTTCCTTCCTTTGCATTTATCTGCATCTGCCAACACTCCAGTGGGATCTGACAGTGTGTAATTTTTGTTCCCTTTACCTGCATCTGCATTTTGGTGTTTTATTTAATTTTCTAAGGCACTTCCATATGCATTTGACATGGAAAACAGCACTATCAAGGATTGTGTTGTTGTTTGGCTTTTTTTTTTTTTGGTGGCTTTTTGGTTGGTTTTGTTTGCTTTGGTTTTGTCTGGTTAGTTTTTTTTGTTTGGTTGTTATTTTGCTGGTTTTTGGGGTTTTTTGTTGTCTTTTTGGTTTTGTTTTTTTTTTTTTTTTTAATCAGCTCATGTCACAAAACAGAAGGCAATATTTCAGCTGAGGCCTTAAGTCAAGAAAAGCACAACAGTTACCTGCCATCCATGGGACAGAACCGCCTAAATGACCAACAAGAGCATGGTCTTTCCCTTGCTTCATAATGCACAGGTTTTGGAATCAAAACAAGAACTCTTTTCTGTGGCACAGTTGCCTAAAGAGTCGTTCCCCACTTGATTTTCTAATAAAAGTCATGTTAAAGCAGCAAGCAGCAAAATATAGTGTAGTATCTTCATCTTCACCTGCCTTCATTTTAAACTTTGAATCCACAAAGAAGTAAGAATGAGACTTACAAGTGAAAATATTTTTCTTAGAAACCAAAAGCATTTTTGAACTCCTGGAGACAAAACCACCACTGAATATATAGTATTTAAAAGGATTATTCCTTTTTTAAGGCTAAATTTAGCAGTATATTTAAGATGTATAGAAAGCACTAAAGAGAAAATGCCAAAATTAAGCTAAAACATTTAGAAACATCAGGAATAATCTTTTTTTTTTTTTTACTTGAACAATTTCCAAACACGAACATGTTGCAAACAGAACACAACTTTCATTTCCCCAGGTTCAAAATTGGTTTTGCCCTAGTGAAACCCCTCAAAATTCCTCCAAGTGTTGGGTTTTTTTTGTCGTTGTTGTTTTTGTTTGTTTGTTGTGGTTTGTTTTTTTTTTTTTAAAGTTCTTTCTTCCATGACCAACTTTTAACATTAAGGAATCTTGCAGCAAAGTACCCTCGTGATGAGTCAGGAGGGAGCCATCCTGTACTTCAAAGGACAACTCATTTTTCTTTCACTGAGGATGAAACAACACTGAGTGATGGAGCAGCATACATCACTCTGCCTCAGTCTGCCCAGTCTGAAAGGATTACCTTCAAATGTATTTTTATATTTGGAGAGACTGAAATACCCTCTTCCTTTTGCCCAATGAAAAGATTTCAACTTAGCTAATAATACCTTAGCTTCGAGTAAGGCTTGTAATATAAATTCAGAACCACATTTATCAGTCCTTACCAAAAAAAAAAAAAAAATCAATAATATATAATAATTTTTCAATTTTAAGTTACTCAGTTTCCTCAGAAACTCTGGGAAATCCACCTTTTTTTGGATACCTGTGTGTCTCAGCACCCTGACACCATTAAATACAAGGGAAGCAATTGTTCTTCCTGAAATAAGGGGATCCAGACCATGAAAATTAGACTTCATCTTCTGCACAATTTACTTTTTTCATCCTTCACTGTGGAAACTATAATAAAAATAAGCAAAACGTTTTTCAACTCAAGTTAGAATTCACTTTGTGTGATAGAACAACATCACAGATATTTTTCACAGATAAGCAACAAGGCTGTTTCTTCCTATTAGAAGTATGAAATTAGGAGTGCAAATGTCCCCCAAGACCACATTTGCTCTTTGACTGCCCCCGTGGAGCCTGCTGTTCATACAAAAAAAGGGATCTGCTGTTTCACAGCCGTGATGAAATGCACGGCAATGTACTTGGCAATGAGGGTGCTGAACGCCGACACCTTGCAAATTTAGCTGTGCTAGCGAAAGACATTATCACCTTTTTTCTTTTTCCCACCCTTCTGCAAGAGGTTGCTGCCCCCACAGCACAAGCCAGTGGATAAGAGCACGCTGTGTGCCTCGCCCAGCCTGGAGTTGGTGCCAACTCCCTCTCATGAGCAACTTAAAACTCCGAAATCTGCACTGCAGTGGGAGAGGTGCAGAGCCAGCTCCTCTGACGGCTTTGGGGTGCGGAGCTGTCCCTGCCCTATCGATCACCTTCCTCCTGACACAGCTTGCAAGGGCAAAAAGGAAGACAAGTTTTGAGATGTCTTCCACCTTCAGACCTTTCTCATGAAACAGTAATTAAGAAGTTTCCTTTCCTATGAACGTCCTTCAGCTAAACGTTTGATTTTGTAACAGGTCATGTTGACAAAAAGGCAAAATAGAGGAATTTTAAACCTAATAACATTTTAATATACATTAGCTTTTACATGAGTATTTCCTTAGTATCAGATGAAGCCTAATGAAATCAAAGTTAATCAAATCTGAGTTTCATCTCAGTTTTCCTCAAAAACCCAGTATTCTTCCTCTGCTATATTAGACTATGTTATACTATAGTTGTGACAGTGTACTCTACTAGAGATTTTCTGCACCTGGTAAAAAGAAACATGTCTAAATATGTTTAAACTTTCCCGGTGAGTTTTTAATACAAACTAACAACAGCAGAAAGTGAGAAATACCTAAATTTTCAAGGCCTCTATCACTTTTCCTACTCAAATAAATAATGCTAAACTTGCAGCAAGGTCAACTGCTGCACAATGAAATGCAATTGAACTTGCATTTATCACAAAAAATAAACTTACATGAAGACTTAGAAGATATCTGGTCATATATGGATGTAATATTACATAAGCACTGTAGCTTGATTAGTGACTTCATCAACAAATGGATTTACTCCAATTTCACAGGTGGGTTTTGCAACAGATTTCCCCCCAAATCGCTTGTGGTACCTACTCTGTCCTCCACACACACACAAATGGTATCAATAGCAGAGCAATAAGTATGCCACTGAGCTAGATGGCTGCTTATTTATTATGCTTAACCATTCACAAACACAGTAGTGGCACAGATAAATTAAAAGGGAATAAAATAGAATTTTCATAAGTATTTGGCTTCTATATCATTAATGTTCTCCTCCTCTTCCTGGAAGAAGTTAGTACATCAGATTTTAATAAGGCATTGTATCTAGTTGATTGGATCCTTCAGACAGCCAAGAGACTGTATCTGCAAGAGATTCCCCTGAAGTTCATTTTGAAATTGAAAATGCTTACTATAGAATTGAAATAATATCATGGGGCTTAGAGCAAAGATTTACCTATTATCTGCAATGGGGATGCAATCCTAAATAGACCTTTATTTATTTCACATCAGTCACATGGTTTATATCACTATGAGACATGCAGAATAAAGTTTATTTAAAAAGTTTTCTGTCTTGTCCCCATGGACTACACTTTCAAGAAAGCACAGTTTAGTATGTACATATATACCCATATATCAACTAAATAGGTATTGTTCTTGTCTAGCAACTCTGAGACTGACTGAAAAATACTCTGCAAGAACAGGAACCAGGTCACTGAAATTCCCATTTGGGGCTGAGATTTTCCCAGTGTACATAGAAAGATGTGACTGAGAAACCTATCACAAATAACTTAAAAATTTCTAACACTCAATGTAAAGACCCAGATTTCCTAAAAGATAGGAAGAGGAAGGCATAACTGCCTTTTTCCAGGCTGTGATTCCATGGCAGCTGCAGGCAGGCTCACAGTCACTGCTGCAGTCCTGGTTTTCTGTCCCTTCCTGGCACTTATCTGTGATGAGCTCCTTCAGCTTGCAAAACCAAACTATTAACACAAGACCATAATCCTTTAGGTTAGCTTTCTGCCTATTTGCTGCACTGAAATGGTTTATTCTGTCAAAAAGGACAGAGGGAAAGGAGCACAGGAGCACATTGCTGCATCAAGGCCAGCATTTTACTTTTGGTTTCTGCCATTTGTGAGGTGATGGTCAGATCCTGAATGAGCCCAGACAGTGAGGGGGGACATTGGATGGGAAGAGCCCATCCCACAGCAGATGTGGCGAAATGCACCCCAACTTGCTGCTCCTCAGTTAGCTGTCTTTGTTGTTACATATATTTGTTTTCTTTAAAACAAAAAAGGGAAAGAATTTTCTGGTGCAAAACCTTCAGCATCTCCCCTTACATCAGAATATGACCTCCTAATCTGATGTTAGTGGCACAGTTCAAAAGATTTTCAGACAGTATGTAGGTAAGTGTGGTTAGATGATCAAAGAAGTTACTATTAGAATACTATAAATGTAAATATTATAAATATACTACTGTATTGTTCCCCCTTCCAAGTTCCTCTTGGCTGTAAATGCCCTTTGCTTCCAGTTTTGCTATATATGGAGGAACACACACCTATAAAAATTATTGAAAAACATAGATTCTGGGAACATTGTGCTCAACTCAAAAATCTCCCTGCAGAGAGGTTACAAATAAACTCACATATAGTGCATTTATGATGTGCCCACATGCAGCAAGCTTCCTCTGCCTCCAGTGCTAAAATGATTACTGCTCTGCAGGAAAAATTATTTCAAAAACTTAAAAGCTGAGCTGCTTCTGACTCCTGCTTTCAGTGATTTCAGCTGAAAGTCTGCAGACACTCTGAGTTACTGAACAGCATCCCAAAGAAAAATGCTAAAGGATCAAAATGAAATGCATTTGGGTCACAACCATGCTCTCCAGTCCCATGCAGCACCTCTCACGTCCACTGCACTAAGGCCCCTGACCTCCAGGCAAAGGAACATCATCCATGGTGGCTCTGGGACAGTCCCAGACTCTGCCGTTCCCTAGAAATGCTCAGGCCACCATCTCTAGAAAAGATTCATGGAATGGTTTGGGTAAGGGAAAGGACCTTAGAGATCATCTCGTTCCAACCCCGTTGTGCCATGGACAGGGACATCTTCCACTAGACCAAGTTACCCAGAGCCTCATCCAGCCTGGCCTTGAATGCCTCCAGGATGGGGACTAAACCAAAATCATGCCATCATGATTTTGGATCATCCTAAAAATTTCAAAAAATGAGCAAATCATATGCCAGTGCTCAAACTATACTTAAACCATATTTTTTTGCTAATGAAGACATATCCTTGGCACCTGCATGCTAAGAGCAAACTCCATTTTGGCAAGCTTTGGGAGGAAAAAAAGAGAAAGTAAAGAGAGACTTTTTTTTTTCCTTCCTGCTTCTCTTAAAAAAGAAAAAAAAAGTTTTTTCCACATTTTTGCTGTCTTCAAGGCCTGATATCAAGACCTAAAGATACCCCAGCTATAAACAACTAAAGAGTACCCACTTACATTCCCTCCATATTTAGCTTAATTCATGCCAAATAGTTCAGGGTTGGCTGGCACAAAACCAAGGAAAAACAATGGCACTGAATCTGGTGCTTTTATACTCAGCACGATCAAGGCTTTTATATCGCACCGGAGTGAAAAACATTAAGGTCTCACTTAAACACCACAAGCTCCTACAGCACTCAGCAGTAATTCCAGAGGCAGTGGGTGAATTCTACTGCCAGCACTTGAGAGCACACCGACAGCTACTTCCAAACATGTCCTTTGAAGCAACAGACTCAGGCCTCTCCAGGATTGTCGGCTTTGATTTCCCACCAGTCGTATCCGTACTCTCATGTGTGTAACAGATCCGATCTACCGGAATTTTAAAGCCTGCTTTGCTGAAAACAGATAAATGTAAAACCAGTACTTGAGAAGCTGGTCGCACTGCAGATAATCATAGAGGAGGAACCAAGAGCACTTTGTAGCTGAAACAGAATTAAAAATGAGCAACATCCTACAATGAGTACAAATTGATGACAAAAACATCAGTGGACTGCACGAATGTGGAAAGGAATTTTTCATCCTAAATATTTACTCTACCACCATAATAAGACTATCCCTCACAGTCTTTGGGAAAATCTCTGTCCCTACACAACAAGTTTGACATTTCTCTTTTGATACCATCTTGTCAATATAGTCTAATGGGATTAATAGGCTATTTGGAAAAAATAATTGAAAATAGTAGGGGAAAATCAGGATAAGAGTAATACTATTGATTCTAGTACCAGGTGTTCTACAAAAAGGCATTAAGTTTTTTACTGGACATGATCAGGATCAGTGCTAAAACATAACCCCCTCCCTCAAGCATTACTCAGCCCAACAACTTTTCCCTCATCAGGCTTATCCTTACCACCATCAATAATAATTTTCTGCACAGCAGAAGTATCTCCAAGCTTGTAATCACTGCCAGGCTCCTCTGGCAGAAAAATCACTTCCTGACTCACTCTAACAGCTTTAGAGAGGCTCTGACAAGCATGGCAGTGATATGCTGACAACCATTTTGAAATGTAAAGAGCTGGTTATAGGCATACACTAAAAAAAAAAAAAAAAGTTTTCTGTTTTAAAAACTCACATTTATTTTTAGAGAAATATTATTCCTAGTTGGATTGGTGAAAAAAAACAAACAAACAAAAAAACCCAACAAAACAACACACACACAAAAAAAAGCAAAACAAAACAAAAAAAACCACCACTTTTCATCTTTATGAAAGGAAAGGAGATGAAAATTGTGGAATAGGTTCATAGAGTCTTGTAGAAAAACGTGTCTAGAACTACATGATTTTTCTTAGTGAGTAATACTGATTTTGGGGTCAGGAGGGCAGTGCACAGTGCCATTTTATGGAAAAACTATTTGTTTGAGCTGGTAGAGTCAAGTAGGGGATGAATTGCTAACCCTGCAACAGAAGAATATTCCCTTGACCAAAATTTCGTCTCCAAGCACTGGCTGGTACAGAAACCAGTACAGGTTCAGAGCAAGGGATTGAAAAGCATGATAAGTTACAACACTCCATTCATTGCATAATTCATTCATACAGGAGAGGAAAAACAAAGATGATTTCTATTCCAGAGTTCAGATAAGTGCCACCGTGACATTTTCCACAGTTTGGAGAGAAACACACATCAGTCTATCAATCCTTTATGCCCCCTCATATTTTACCTAAAAAAAAAAACCCTGTCTTATTTCTTCCAAATGAAGTTAGAAAAAGAAATAAAAGCTATGTTGAGGCATAAGATCTATTTCTTTCCTCTATGTTGAAAACTTGAGAAGAACAATCAACCCCAAGCTCATATGATCAAAGCCCTTCAGTAACACCACTGGGTAATTATTACTGATTTACTGCAGTAAACAGGTATTCGTCAAGCACAGAGGAGGGTAACAAGGTTTTGGAGACTAATGGGACAGTTATGGGCTTAGACAGTGCACAAAGGCAGGAAAGTCTCTGTATTTACATATATTCTGAACAGAAGGCAATCTTCCATCTAACTTGTCTCATAAAATATTAAGAGCAACAAACAAATTTCCAAACATACCCAGCCTAGACAAGAACAACAAGATGACCTGAGGACTTCCTTTTTTTAAAAAGGAACTACAGACTATTCTCAAATTGTTTTCTTTCATTTCAATGATACAGCTAATTCCAACCTAGAGGAATTTTTCTCCATCTCTTTTCTTTCTCTCTTCTCACTTTTTAAATTTTTGGTATCCCAGTGGAAATAGTATTGAACGTCCAGAAACTCATTATACCACAATTAAAAACCAGTTTCATTACCTATTTCTCACCATATGTTCAAGTAATTACAATCAGTGTTAAAATCTTGTAATTATAGTTTGCAAAAAAATTAACTGTATGGCAGACACTTCTTTGCCTCATATTTTAGTAATGTTAGTTATTAATTATTTGCACTTCCTCAATGCCTAAAGGCCATTTCAGTAGGAAAATACATGTAGTAAAGAGACAGACCATGAGGGATATGTTTTAAAAAGTGGGCTCTATCTTGAATCCATCTCAACTAAGATCAGAGATGCCAAGCTGCACAATTACCATAAAGTATTAATAAAGGGTAAAGTTAGTTTCCTATATTTCCATGTTTTTCCACATTTAGTTTGAATTAATTCTAAATTCTATGACTTTTACATACAACAGACTTAGACCCTTATTGCTTTCTTAAACTCTACCCTTGTCTCAGCCTTAACTCTGCTGGGACCTTTTTCTCAGGTTAAAGAAAGAGGTCCCTCTTCTCCATGAGTTGCCTCATTTTTTTATTTTACTTCTTCAAATATATATTTTCTAAGAGATAATAACAAATAGAAAAAAACACCAATTTTTCCAACTTCCACCACTTTAGATTTTCAAGCAACTAAGGATATTCATATATATATAGAACTGTACTGTGCCTTAACTAAAGAAACAAGAGCTTAGCTCCAACAAAGTTCTAAAATACATCTGCTGTTTTTCTTCTTCCATAAATAAATGCAATTAGCCTTCATGGATTCCACAGTAGAATTCTTATTAACTCATCTTTTTCACTAAAATTACATAGTACTTTTTTTTTCAGAACCTTTAATGATGATAATGCATAAGTGACTATTGTGAAGTCTGAGTTTGTTTTTAATGATCAGCCCTTATGCAGAGAAATCCTTATTGCATTTAGATTCAGGTTTTATCACCTTTGTTTCATACAGATGCTTTAACTGGTAAGCTGTCATGGTGGATGACATGCTTTTAACAGCAACACAGCCATCATCCTTCTAAAGTTAAGTCCCTCAGAGTTTCTGATCTTTAGCATACACATGAATCTTTCCAGAGAAAGAAAGCCCATTCTTTCTATCATCTTTGAATATTAGTATTTCCAATATTCATCTAATTTATCTACAGCATCTGCATTTTTTCCCCCCATAAATGGGTTGGAAGGGTGGGGTGTTTGCTGTTCTAGTTTTAAATTACAAATGATCAGGATGATATTATAAAATTGTTCTGATACATCTAATTTTTAGAGCTATTAAACAAAATTATCTTAGCACAAATGCATAAGAAGGCAATAGAAAATTACCATGACATCTCTGCTTGGAGCTGTGGAAACTTTCCTACACTTCAAAAAATTAGGAAGCATTTTCCCATGCAACTCTCTAGAAAACTGTTTCTTTGGTGCTTTGACCACCCATTGACATTCTTACACACTTGCCTGTTAATTTTCGTCATATTTCTAGCAGGCATACTCTTAAATCTGCGTATATACATGGATGAACTTACATACATATATATGTACACATATATAAAATGCAATCACCACAGAAAGGGCCATCACTTCAAAATAAAACATCTCCCAAGTTTTCCCTTCTGAAATGAAGTTAACAGAAGATGAAATCACTAAATATTTCAGTACCTCTGAAGAAACATTACCACCAAAAAACTGTTCTTAATCATGTATGATAATTTTTAATCATGACCTGATTCTGTAATCCTCCTGAACTCTGAACTCACAGCACTTCTGAGAAATAATGTTCCTTTTCAGGCTTCATAAGAGATCTCTTGAAGACAGAGTAAAAATTGAAGACCATCAACTAAAATTTAAATTCTACCACTCTCAAATGTTCCCAAAATCTCCTGTAACCTATGTATCTATTGTCTGTTCCTAAAGAATAGGATGCAATGTACTCAAATCTTAAAACACACACCTTAAAGACAAAGGCAACACATTTAGAAGATGCCAAACCATTTAGTTAATTGCTCCTGAGATGCAGAATAGATAATAATCCTTCACTACTCCATGCATTGATATTCAAAATCTTCACATGTATGATACTATCTTTTAAATATTTCTTTATTAAATATAATTTTATTTTTCCTTTGGGCTAAAATTTAGAAGCAGATACGAGCAGCCAAGGCCCCCAAAAATGGGATTCAAGAGACCCTTTAAAAGCAACAAACAATACTAAAATAATTAACAAATAGGAATAACATTCCAGGGGGGAAGACAACGATGGCAGGCACAGCATCACTACATGGCTTTCCTCCGAGATGACCACATGTCAGTACGGTCAGGCCCACTGCAGCTCTTGTACTGAAGTGGAACATGCAGGGACAGTGACTTCCTACAGAGAAATTCTCAAAAACTTCAGTGCCTAGGTTTTGACAGATGACACCTAGTTCCCAAAAAGTCAACGACATCTCAGAAAACTCAAGTCTGTCATAAAACTAGCGCTGGAGACAAAATAAAAATAGCGAGCTGCCTGAAGCCCCACGTCAGGCTCCACTGCTGAGGGGCCTTTTGCCTTTCACGAAGAGAATCTGAGATAGGGACCACTGATATTTTGGGCTTTTCTATCTTCTTGTCTAAGTAGAACTTGCCCTTCAGATACTTGGTCCTCTACCCCTTCGGGGAACTTGCCCACAGCATGGAGCCAGTCTGGAGAGGAGCCAAAGCTCAACGCCTTAATTGCCCCCAGGAAGGTCAGAGTGGAGAGGACGGCAGGGAACAGTCACACAGCACAGACATGGCTGCTGCACAGCACATCCTTCTGCTGCAGGATGGGGTCCTATTGCACACTCAGGGCTTTGATCATGCAAACCAAATGCTCTGGTCTCTCTCAGACTCTTTCCAGGATATTCTATCACATGTGTATATAATAAATCAACCATACCCTCACCTACAAACCAAGTGGATCCTTCATGATGCTATCAAACCATATTATGCAATAGATATTGTCACACTGGCCAAGAATCGTGTCAGGGCTGCCTGCAGGTGACTGGGCTGCTGTTGAGACCTGAATAGGCAGGGTGTGAGAAGTTGCTGGGCACAGCATAAGACAATTTGCTCTCGTGACAGCTCACAGGGTGAGCAGCTGACAAAAGTTAGACAGCAACAGAAGGGGTTGCTGGACTTCATAGATAGTTATTGTGTTTGTACATGAGAAACAAACTGCACAGATAATCCAAGTGGAAACATGGGAGAAGATTAAAAAGTTGCCCTCCATGGCCAACAGTACCTAGACCATCAGTTCAGTGCTACCATGAGGCCAAGATCACCTAAGTAACTGTGTGAAAATTTGGGTATGGATTTGCTAAAGCTGACATCAAGGAGGGAAAAGTAATTATGGACAGGTTACCTGGAAGAAGGACAGAGACAGGAAAATACAAAGGTGATAAAAAAGTGAAAAAAATAAGAAGAAACAAAATAAAGACTGCAAATGTCCCTTGTAATCAAGGCTGTCTGGAGTTACACCGTGCTCCACCCATGCAGACTTACTAAGCACAATAAAGTAAACCTGTTTTTCTGAAATATCACAGGGGCTAAATGCATTTCTACAGTGAGGAGGAGCATGAGCATGGCAAGAGGGGATACTTCCCCCTGCCAGCACAAGGGAGCTCTAAGGGGGCTGATTCAGCATCCTGTTATCACCTTTTTCAATGACAGGTACAGTACTCACAGCATCACCCTCTACCCAGTCATTTCCCAAAACACTGCTGTATCCTGTCCACTTCTATGTTCTTCATCTGTTAAAAGTCACATTTTAGGAAGGAGAGTGATATTACTGTAGTTAGTTTACAAGCAGCTAGGCTGTCACTACACAGAAGTATAATTAGATTTTCCATTATAGTTTGATTTGACAGAGTGCTTTTCTCTCTTTAGTTTATGATGGGATCACACTATATAGAATTGTCATTCAATATATGACAGATTACCGATTTAGTTTCATCATTATTTATTGGGTTACATAGTTAGGAACACAAGATGAATTTTACACTTGTTAATGAAGTATTCGAAGATTTAAACTAGTCTTTCCAATTTTTTGGAAGTGCTTTCTTTTTAAGACTGTATACTTTAATTTACTTTCAATTCACTGTGTAACCATGGCTTCTTCTACCTTAAATAAAATATTTCAATATTTAATGGACAATACAGATGACCTGGACCCTACAGTTTGTTTTCCATAGATATGAACAATCTTCAGACTCATTTTGTCAGAGATGCAAGGGATTACTTTGTTTTCTGTTGCAGACACCCCTCAGCATGACCCTTTCATTCTAGAGTTAACCTATCTGTATTGCCAACCCATTAAATTAAATGAATTGTCAAAGCTGAACCTGACAATTCTGGGTAAAAAGCCATTCATCAAGAGATTTTTAATGTAACTGTTAAGTGAACAATGAGAACTTAAAGTAGCAATATTAAGGTCTGTGAAAGCAGTGCCAATTAGCAGTGTAATATTTCTAATGTCATACTTTTCCAGCTCCTAATAGTGCCATTCATTTAACATGTTCAGTATGGGCTTAACCTGAAAGCTTTATGGCAAACATCATGAGCTTTGATATAGTTCAGAGGATAATTTTTTCCAGTTTGTATTTTCAAAGATTAGCCAATCCTTTTACAAATTGCATGTTCAAATATAGTATCTAGGCTGTCCAGACAAATCTCCCACAGCTGAATTATCCTTCAATATCCAGCCATAATACAGGTAGTTTCCCAGGCAGTTCTGTAGCAACTTGAGGAACACCCATTACCTCTCCTTCCTGCCTCTCCTCACCACGGTTCAGTTAGTCCAAAGATGTCTTCAAAACCACTTTTTTTGACATCTGGTAGCTACATGCAAATAGGGGAGAACTCACACCTTATTTTTGCTCTTGACTTCTTTACATTTCAGATATCAGAAGAATCTTGTCTGCTTATTCCTGATTTTGTTGCCATCCTCATCCCAAGACTTAGTCAGTCCTCCAGATGTCAGTCTGGAGTTCTCAGTCCTCACACTGTACAGTCTGTTGGCAGTCAGCCCCAGCATCCCCATGGTTTGGTCACTGAAACATTTTCAAGGCCACAGGCAAAGTGACATTCTTGACATTCTCATCACGCAGACATACGTGGCACCTGAGAAATGTCACTCTAAACACCTGAATTCTCAACTTCAGTACTGCTTTCACTACTTTTTGTCCCTTGGGAGACTCAAAGCAATAGATACCCAATACTGAAATACAGTTCCACTAACAAAAGATAAGGCCATACTGAGTGCAAAGTCCCATTCCTACTGGTAACTCCAACACCACAGAGGTTTCAAAAAGTTAAGAGGAACTTAAACAAGAGAGTCTGCATAAACCTGTGCATGCAAATGATGCTTGGGATACAAATTACTACAGATTTGAGCCCTTTTGGCTGTAGCAGCAGCATAGTCCCAAATTTCCTAGAGAAAAATCAGCACAAGTATCAATGGGCCCTGTCTTAATGCACTTCAAGGATGAGACACTATGTGACTGAGCACAGTGAGGAACAACAGGAAAATATTTAAGATTTAACCAGGCCACCTTTTCCTTCCTGATGTTAGTTCATTAATCTCTGCTCTTCAAAACTGTCACAACAGGACTTGTCTTCTCAACTATTTATTTGTTTAAAGAACAAAGAAATGTATAAATTCTTTTCTTTTTCCCTCCTCCCCCACAAATTGCCCAGAATATTCACAGGTCCTGCTAGATCCTGTAATCACTGAAGATATGTAAAATAAAGTCATCCTTCTAAACTTTAGCCTCTACATGCAAGTAAACTGCTTTGGTAAGCTCAAGCCAAACCAGGCAAACAAAACACTTCAGTTAGTTTACTATATAAACAATTAAAAACTTTGTTTCATGAACTAATATTCTGAACATTAACATTTTTCAGATATTTTTTTTTTTATTCTGAGAAAGAGAAAACATTTAATTTCATGTAAAAGTAAAAAAAAAAAAGACAAAGTTTATCTTGCTTGGTTCATACAGAACTCATGAAAACACCCAATGCAAATTCCAACAGACTTGTTTTCTGTTGGGTTCACAAAAGACTTCAACATAAACTAATGAGATGATTTTGTGAAAATATAAATAGACATTTTTTTAAAATCAGCAATAGAAGAAAACCTTCTTCCATTCTCATTACAGGAAAAGTGTGCACTTATATTATTTACAATTGTTGTGGTTTTTTGGTTTGTTTTGGTTTTTTTTTTGCCATTAAAATACCATTTGATTTCTTCTTGCTCTCAGTTTGTTTAGGGAACAGAAAAGAAACAAATCATTTTTAATTTCAGTAAATCAGTCAAAAACTTGCTGACTTTCTGCATAATTTAATACAGAATATTTATAGCTTCAAATGAATTAATCACACAGGCAAATTACAGACATCATTAGTCAATTATGCACACCACCACAGGGCGTGCAAATGAAAGACTAATCATACAAGATGTCTTCAAGTGTTACTGAAAAGAATGTTAAAAACTATGGGTTAAAATCATAATCGTCACAAATACCTGAAATTCCTTTAAGTTTACAGGATTTCCCTCCAGTGGAATGAAAACAAAATTTACCCACATACCTGTAAGCTTTTTAATAATTTCATTTCTTGCAAATGTGTTTGTAGAATGTAAATACAATTAGCTCCTCAACTACAGATTGTTTGGGGGGTTTGGGCACCAGAAGCCTTAGCTGCATATTTGATTAAATAATTATTTCCTTCACCTGCTGTACATTTCAATGTAATGGCAGTTCTTTGGAGAAAAGTGGGGTTTGTGTCAGAAAACAGATTCTTTAAGATGCCCAGCAGAGCCAAGAAGGCATATTTAGATGTGTGTAATTAAAATCTTTATCTAAGAAAATAATTAAAAGTTTTATTTAATTAAAACACTAAATTTTGAAAGTTATGTACACCGCTAAAGACACTTTCTGCAGCATAGCTACACCAACTACAAGTGCTGCATTCCACTATATATAATTGGCCTATTTGAGTCAGTAATTCCCTTCTTTGTCTTAGAAATTACTTAGAGGCACATTAAGATCCAAAGAAATGAAATGCAGAGATGGGTTATCTAACTTGGAGCAGCTCCAGCATGGCTACATGAGACAGTGGCAGCATGTCACAGCTACTTCCCCAGGGCCCAAAACTGGGGCCACTTGTTTCCAGTACAGCCTTACACTGCTTGAGTTATGCTGCTTCTGAGCCTAATTTCCTTGCAGTCACATTGTTTATTTCTGTATCCTGCTCCACATGGGCTGGCCTGGGCAGGATGCCCCATTGCAGGTGTCCTGCCACAGAACCTCTTCTCAGAAAGGAAAAGACTAAATTTCTTAGGTATTTTTTTTTCTGTAACTGGCCTCAATGCCACCATCTTGACCCTCACCAACACCCCGTGAAATCTTTTGTGTCTTTAAGTGATCAAACATCAGCTGCAGGGGAAGAGTCATAGAATGATATGAGTTGGCAAAGACCTCTGAGATCATAGAGTTTAAATGGATGATGCGTCCAGAGACAGAAAACTCACATGATTAAGCTGAGATAGTCAGGTTGGTACTGGTTCTTAAAGTAAAAATTTTAATTAAATGAGGTAATATTAATTCTTCATGGGTTCAACTTAGCTGTTTACATCAATATTTTCATAATAAAAACCATTATGCATCTATCGAGCAACATACTGATCTGTCTTAACTTGTCTGGAGAAAGACAGCTCTGTGTTTGTGGAAAACTGTATAGCCTCCCTTTAGTTATTCCTAAATCCTCTCCTGTCACCACAGAAATCATTTTCAGTTGCTCAGTGGGGTTAAGGTCAAAATACCACAAGGCCACTCTGTCCCAATTCATTCTCCACTCTCCCTTCTAACCTTGTACGTTGCCTCTACTTCTCAAAACCAAATAAGTTTTAAAACAGATCTTCAGTCTGTGGCAACACCATTATTATATCACAGCCAAGGCACAGAAAAACCCAATGAGATTCAGTTCTGCATTTCATCAAGCTCACATCTTGCTCTTTCCTTTTTCTCCTCTCTTCTTCACATAAGTTTAATCTTTACCCTCAGCCCACTATTTATATTATCAGCTATTATTCTAGTCATACAGCTAAATTTAAAAACATAAAATAGTGAAGTTTGTGGCTGTCTGACCAGTTCAGCTTTTTTTTTAAATGATTGAATCACGGAATTCAATCATAAAAATTGGTTAAGTTGTGCACCTTTGCACTAGCACTTCGAAAAGCAACTAAGCATTACAAGGGAGTTTGCACTTCCTTGGGTTACTTCCCCTGGTGCAGAATCTCTTTTAGGTGTTTCAGAGTGACCAGACAGAAGTGAATGTTTCATCTGAAGTTGGCAATGTAGCTCATTAACTCCTGAATTTAAAAACAATACTACAAAGAGCCATTGCAAAGCTTTTCCTCTCATTTCATGCATAAGTCAATAAACCCCTTAACATTAAAAATTAGTGAGCCTAACTACGCTGCAAACGAAGACATTAAATACCACTGCAACAAGAAGTGTAAAAACCCAACTTGTTAAAGTTCACAGGAACAAGAATTAAAGATTGATAGCAGTGCTATCACTGAAACCCTGCACACATCCACCAGCTTAAAGCACAGCTTAAAACAGGCTATGTGGAAACAAAATTAGCATAAGAACTGTGACATTTCATGAGGTGTTTCCACATTCTGTATTGAGAATGAAATAAACCTACTCAAAAGAAAAACAGAAAGAGGAAGGGGTATCTTGGTTTTGCATGATTTTCTATCACTACAGGTTTTAAGAAAACACTAAAACATGCCTGTCTCACACGGTTTTACTGAGTTTTGAGACATTTTAGGCACACTTGAAAGCACACAACTAAGAAATATATTTTTCTTGTGACACTCACGCAGTGGAGGAATTCACTAAAAGCCAAAATTCACTATTGCAAACAAGGAGCACAGATTTACAAGGAAGGTCAAGTTCATACTCCAGCTATATCTCAGTGATTAAGCAGATCCTGCCAACTTTACTTTAAACACAAATGCTGGTAGAAGGAAATAAAGGGAATAAGTCCATTGATAGGAGAAGAAGGAAAGAGAAATTACTATAGCCCATAAGCTCACTTGGGAAAGGTCTTACCATCAGTTTGCTTTATTTTTCAACTGCAAAGGAAAATAAAAAGATCCAGTTTCAAAATTTGTAAGTGTATAAGATGTCTGCTTTAATGTTTCTGCTGAAGTCTGGTATACTAAAACCAAACAATTATTAGGTAGTGCCATTCTTTAATGTTAAATTCAAATGAATCTGACCTCAGACACCAACCTGACAAATGCCTGTGGTTCTATATTGAAAGCTGAAGAGTTGGGGAACTTTAACCTTAGCTTTACAAATGAAGATCTTGAAAATCTCACTTCAATATCAGCTTGCATTTTTGAGCTTTGTGTTTAGTTTAGCTGTTGACCAGGAGATGGCAGCAGTTCCCACTGAATTTATTTACATGACTACGAAATTACAGCATATTAAATCCAAAACAAATATGAGCCATATGCAAATTGTAAATATGAAATCATAAATCCTGCAGATGCTCTTAAAATATAATTCTTCATCAGGGGACTGTATTATATGTGTATTTCTATGGTGATCACTTGCTTCTGGGTCACCTTCAGAAATGAATTAAAAATTGATGTATTTTCATATGCCGTGGCATATTCTTTGCAAGTCAGAAAGCAATGATTTATTCCCATATTTATAGATTCAGTAATAATACACTGCAGAACGTGGAATGATCTGTGGGCAGTGGGGGATAAAAGTTTTAAAGCGTGATTTACAGCTGTAAGGAACTATCCACAAGTCAAGGATAAAGATGGGATACAAGGTATGAGGATGTTACTAGTCTAAAGGAACTAAAGAGGGGGAATGGGATAACAACATTGCTCGTGGAAATAAGGAGCAGAGATCTGGAGAAAGAGGGATGAAACAAAAAAAAACAGAACACAGGAGGACCTCTGCAATCTCTTTAAAAACTAAAATCTCATTTAAATCCAAAAACAAGCTGCTTCAAATCAGGACTAGAGTACAAACATATGAAAAAAATGCAATTCAGAAATGCAAGCAGCACAATAGATTTTAAGGTGAAGCTCATTAAAGATCATCTGGTTTCAACTCTCCTGCCATGGGCGGGGACAGCTTTCACTACACCAGGTTGCTCAAAGCTCCATCCAACCTGGCCTTGAACACTGCCAGGGCTGGGGCAGCCACAACTTCTCTGACAAACTGTTCCAGTGCCTCACCACCCTCACTGGGAAGAATTTCTCCCTCATAATCTAATCTGAACCTACTCTCAGTATTCTGTATATGGTTGCTCAAAACATCATTTGGCATCAGCCTCTCACCAACCCAGATTTTATTCCACAATATTCAGTCGTTTCTCAAATGTTTCTGCTAAGTATTGTGGTGTTTCAATGCACTGAACTTACAGGTTCTAGGCAGGAAAAAATAGATAAGTAGGAACTTCCTTTATTAAAAGTTGGATCATGGAAATCGTGAGATTTGAGAGTTTGTCTGTTATTTGCAGAAACAAACAAACCAAAAAGGCAAATCAGCAGAAAATCTAGTGTATAATATTTCAGTTGCTTCCTTTCTGACTGCACTGTCTTTTTTTGGCTCCTTAATTTAGGAAACTACTAATAATACTACGTGACTGAGAACATGGAAGTCAACCTTTAACAACTAAATGGTCTCATGTTCTTCAAATTGTAGTTAGCAAGAGCTAATGGTGTCTGACACCCGCTGAAAGGTTTAGCCATACTTGCAGATGGCATTTGATGAATAATTATGTCTTTGGAATGACAAATCAGCGGTCATCTGCATTTGCTAGGAGTGCTAGACCTCCAGATACTGCAGAATAAAAAAAAAATAGCTCAACATCCTGCTGTCTACATTTCTTCTAATGTATTTGTTTATTTTTAAACGTGAGAATGCCTAATCTGTCATATCTCATGAGGCTGAAAGCTTGTCATATCACTTCTTTACTAGCTAAATGAGGCAAACAAATGAAGAGCATGTTGTAACATAGGGTAGAAAAACATCAATATTCTGACAAGAAAGAAATTTTAGGACCTTTTTCTCTGGCCTCAGAAGGAGACATTTGATTATGCTGGCAGAAGGAGAGGCCAAAAGAGGAGACAACTGGCTGACACACAGCCCAGATAACAGGAGGGTCATGCTGTTTTGGCAGGTGGAAGCCTTACGAACAAGGGGCAGAATTTACAAATACCACTTCTTCGTGTGAAAGCATCTGCCAGTCCATCAGTAAAGCAACGTATATCTCTGTGCCTGTCAGATCTGTCTCAGTTTGTCTGATGCCCTCCTTGCCACGCATATTCATGCAGCTACATGCTTTCACAAGGCAAAACCATCACATGCTTTGTTTCAAGACTAATTAGCTGCAGTGTGTTTGTGACAATGCATAAATCCCACTCAGAACTCCAGGCAGTGGAAGCAGAAGGAACTTCACAGACAGCCACAGCTGTGCAACAAGTATTGATCCAGCTGCAAGGAAAACTGAAGGTTACAATTACATAGAGTAAGTCAAAAGGGTTTTTTTTAATACATGCTAGAGCTGGGCTACTTTTTCCAAGAATGACAAAGTTTTTTTCTCCCTCTGAACAAAGTTGTTTTGTTTTGTTTTTTTCCAGAATGTTAATTTAATGTTATCTTATGCAACAACACTGTGAAGAAACAAGAATTCTGTGAAATTTTGCACTGTCAGTTTCTTGCCAGAAATAGAACTTTTAAAGCTAATCTTCCATAATGTAATCACAAGGTTCTCCTCAGCAGATTATAATTACATGATTTCTGACACCTGCTGGTAATTTGACTTCTTAGGTCATTATTTTCTATTTATAACTCTTTAATGAAATAAACAAAAAGTATCCTCTACTAAAATAATTTTTCAGTTTATTATTATTCTAAAAATGTGATTTCAACAGAGCTTAAAAAAAAGGCTTTAGAAAGTATGCATCTTATATTTGTTCTCTTGAAGGTTTAAATTTCCTATATTAACATATTCTTAATCTTGACCACTTGATAGTAAGAATAATCTACTATATATTAGTAATTGGGGCTGAAGCATGGGAAATACTGATAGCTTTTGTTTGTATTTTTTCAAACATGGAATGGGGGCTGTGGTCAGTTCATCACATCTCTCTGCTGCTCCTTACTCCTCTCACTGCCACAGTCCTCTACTAACTTGTCCAATGGGAGTCCTTCCCACAGACTGCACTTCTTCACAAACTGCTCCATCATGGATCCCTCTCACAGAATGCAGACCTGCTGGAACAGGCGTGGGCTTTCCATGGGGTCACATGTCCGGCCAGGAGCCTGTTCTGGGAAGGGCTTCCCACAGGGTCACAGCCTCCTTCAGGCATCCACCTGCTCTGGCATGGGGTCAGCCACGAGCTGCAGCTCCATCTCTGCTGCCCTGTGGATCTCCATGGGCTGCAGGGGAATCTGCTCCAACACCTGGAGCAGCTCCTCCAGCTGGCACTGCCTGTATCAGTCATGGGAGAATCACAGAATATGCTAAGTTGGAAAGTACCCAGGAGTATCAAGTTCAACTCTTGTCCCTGTACAGGACCACCCCTAAGTGTCATACCATATGAGCTTCTGACATCTTACATTCAGACTGTCATGTCTGGCCATTAAAAAAAAAACAACAACTTTAGAATCACACAAACCAATGCTTAAACTTCTGTCTTGAAAACACATTTTTCTTTCCTTCCATTATTTTCCTCTCAATAACAAACAAGACCTGTGTGGGTGTTTGGCAGCTTTTGCTTCTATCACCCTGAAGTAAGAAGCCCAAGACCATAGTCAAAGTGAAATTCGAAAAAAAAATCCACAAAAAAAAATATCAGTAGCTAGTTGTTTTCTTAAGTAAAATGACAAGTACCTGATTTATTAAAATGCAACAGGTAAGTGATATGGAAAAACGTGTGTGGTGAAACACAGAGACCTTTCTTTGCTGGGAGGCAATTGCAGATATAACCAAGTGACAGCCTCCTGCTGAAAATGCTTTTCAAAAGGAGCCTTTTGTACAAAAACCCACACATCATTCAGCTTTGCTGAATGCTGAAATGAAAAATAGATGCCTAGTGTCATACAGCTATACACTGCTTATGAGTGAAAATGTGATCATTTTGCATTAACTTGCCCCACAGCACTAGAGTTCCATCAAAGCATCAGAAGGAAATTAATGCTTTCATATAGCACCCAAGAAAAATATGAGATGTTGCTCACTTTGCCCTCTAGACAAAGAGGTACATACCAGTAGCTGAGAGGTAATAGCTTTCAGAAAAGAACATGAACTCTAGACTTTTACTAAAATCATTATTTAATGTGCAAAAAAAATAATGAAGCCACAGCCTTGGCATTTAAAACAGCAATTTGTAGTCATTACATCTTACATCATGAGGCTTATTTTGTAAAAAGCCAGTCTTTCTCAAATTAAAAATTCATCATAAACTCCCACAGATTATGTAGTCCTTTAAATGATGCCATTTCATACAGATTTATTCCAGCTAAACAAAGAGCCAGTAAAGTGGCACGCATAAAACATCAATTTCACTGCTTTCTCTCTGGAAAGACCTTTCTACTCCTTAGACTGTTACGAAATCTCACACGAGGCTTGACTAATGCATGGATATTTTAGTAATTTCACCTTCCAGGGACATTTTAGACCTTAATTTGTCATTCTACTTGCCTCCACTGTAGAGTGAACTGTAAAAAAACCTTTAACAGAAGGTTTATTTCTTCTCCTTTCATACTTAGAACAGCAGTTTGCAAAGTGAGTGACAGTAAGATGACATCAACAAGCCTAAGTGGATCCCTCTAACTGATGAGCATTTAATCCATTATGAATATTAGATTTATTTTGATGGAAAAACAGGCAGTTAAAATGTGTTCCTCTCCAGTAACAATCCTGTTAAGAACTTATGTGGCAAAGTGATGCAGCCCTATGTAACTGATGTGTTAATTCTGCTTTATATAAAACTTTTACGCCTGATTTTCTAAATGCAAAGTCATTTTTACTAAACATCATAGCACAAGTATATTTTCATGTTTTATTAGATAAATCCCTTGTAAGATGACTGTGGCCTGACAAGAAGATGCAAGATGACACATTCCTTCCATATATTCCTAGGAAAAGAATTTACTCAGTAATTTGGGGAAGTGCAAATGAGATTTACATGTGTATCAGCAAGAGAACAAAAATGCACTGCACGTTTTCTCTCTTTGCTGCTTCAAGACTTTTAATTACCATTTGAGCTATAACACTGTCAAGAAGTTGGGATCCCTTTTGAAAAGAACATTGAAAGAGCCGGTTCCTCCCCCAGATTATTTTAACATATGGACCCGAATCAGCATGTAACACCACCTGTAATTTAGTTTTTCTGTGTTGAATAGGCATGCTGATTTTGATCCCCCTCCTCCTTTCAGCAGAAACAGTACATGTAAATTAACGTGTTTCAAAGCATGTCCTCTACTGTCTTCCAAACGTCTACACTCAAAACACCTCTCCCACAGATGGCAATGCAGCTTTTTCTATACCCTTTGGTGTTCTGTACACTTGCCACATTAGATTTTAATAAGGGGCTATAGCAAGGGGCTAACAATGTTTTTATTGAGAGACTAAAACATTGCATTTATTACTATACTTCCCATCTAGCTAAGTGGCTTGTTCTTTAGGTATATCTCAAGAAGTCTCTCCTAGACTTACCTCCACATGCCTGTAGTACATAAACTTTTTATTAACGCTACAGAGAAGTTTTTACTCAAGTTTTACAGAGTCCTGAGATGTTCCACAAAACCTACCCAGGAGTCTCCAAGTCTCCATTGCAAAGCCAACAGGCCTCACGCTCACTGAACTGCTGTTTGACAGAGATTTGTGCAAAATTGTGGAGTCGAGTTGGAAAACAATTTTTCAACAAAGACAGAAGATTGTGGGAATCCAGAACAGAACTGCAAAATATGCAGCCTAGATGATATAAAAATCTAATTTTAAGCTTGTTCTGTTTAAAAGAAGGCTGCTGTACTCTTTAATAACAACCACCATTTCAGGAACTCAAAAAAGAGAATGGCCCTCATGACAGATGGGAAAAAAAAAATTAAATGAGGTCTCTGATAAGTTTCTATAACCAAATTATGCCAGTGCCCTTTCAAAACTACAATCTGAAAATCCATTTAAGATACTTAATGAAATATACCACTTAAAGGAAAAGCAAAAGTTAAGAAATTTAATCATTGTTTCCAATTGGAAAGATATAATCTTGCAGTTACTGCACAATACTTCAATCTGAACAGTTTCACAGTGAAGCTGACAGAACCCTGCACTAGCTCACAACAGCTACTGTATGGGCGTTAGTGATGTTTAGGTCCTTGCTTTATTAGTTTTTTCCTCATGAATCTTGGCATCTTTGAAGGAAATACAAATATTTACTTTTAGCCAAGAAATAGATCACAGAAATTAGGAAAATAACCAGTACCTTGATAATTCAGGAACTAGTTAGGGGGGTTGCTTAATATCTTAAGAGTCTAAAAAGTTTTCCTCATAAAACTGTTCTGAATTATTCTGACACTAATGGGAGGTTTATTTTCACATTTCTGAATTTAACTAGAGGTCTTAAAAAAAAAAGGAAACCTGAATATTGATGCACAACGTGTAGGATTAAAAAAAAAAAATAAATCATCTCACCTGGAAGAACTTGCTATCTAGCAAGGGGGAACTGCAAGCTTGCACCACTACCAGAACAGTTTTGCATGCTCCTTCAACCTCCACTACACAACATTATTAAAAAGTACTAGAAATCAAGGCACCCCTGCTCAATATCCCTAACAGAGTGCTGAATCCTCCCAGACAGGCATCTTTTTAAAGATTCACCTCCTAATTACCTCCAGTTACATCACCTCAGACCGAGGCAAGGCAGTTTTACAAGGTTGCTGCTCATTTTTTAGAATAAGGATCTTTATAAGTAATCCAAATAGCTAACAGATAAAATTCTCCTTTCATACTGCATACAGCTTCTTGGGTGTTAGTGCTATGGTCTTTAGTGGTTAAATTCCAGCAAAATATTACAAATTATGGTCTCTTTTCACTATATAAAGACCTATTGTAGGATTTCTAAGAGAGCAAGCATGAGCAGCATTAATAGAGCTGTGCCATTTCAAAGGAAAAATGAAATTACTTTTAGAACCATAAAAATGGGTTATTCATTAAAAGTAAAGACATTGAACTGGTCAGGCCAACTGTTATTTTCAGTATATCTTTTCTCCTACATTGTGCTCACCTTTTCTCCCCAAGCCTAACAAACATTTGAAATTATCATGTATTCAAGAATGGTGTATTTGCTGAAAGAAAGACAAATACTTCTTTAGCTTGAAACTCAATTTGTGGTTGAATGATTAATGTCATCTAGGTCTTGCAATTACATAAGTTTGGATGTCACCCAGGGGGTTCAGGATGTCATGCCAGTAGAAGTACATATATTTCTTCTCAGTTCAGTGCACCACAGGGCACGTTTCCCTAGATGGAGTACAGGCTCCCTCTATAGTTACAGTCTAGCAGCCAACACTGCCTGGTCTGACCACAACAGATGAAATTTATATTCTTGTTTCTTTATGGCAAAGCAAAAAAAGGACAAGCAGATATTCTTGCATAATCTGTTGCATCACCTGCCTTCCAGTTACTACTCTGATTGCCATCAGAATTACTTTTTCATAGGTAGTTGCTAAACACAATACGAAAATATATAACCAAAAAGTGATTAATCAAATACAGAATTTATATTTAGTCACTTTGATCGAGTCTTGCTTCACATTAACATTTCAGATGAACTCTTCTTTTATCGTGGTCTCATTATTATTCTGTTAATATCGTCAGTCTTAATTAACAAGCAGTACATACCTTTTGTTCTCTTCCCCATGGTTTATATTTTGTGTCTGTGTTTTCACAAAGTAAATAACACATTATTTGCAACTCCCACAACCATCATATCTACTCTGTGCAAAAAAAAAGTCACCCCTCTAGTCTGTAAGTCTGTCCCAGGCCAGGATCCCCCAAAACTACATCTGGCCACTCTAAGCCAGGTGTTTGCTCTGCTGCCAGGCTACCTGACTGCTAAAAGTGACCATGCTTCTAAGCTCAGTTTGAAATTTAAACTGCAGAATAACTTGCATTAGCTTAGCTGTTCTGAGGGGATGATTTTCTTGCCCACATTCACGTTCCTGACCTCTGCACTCCATGCTCCCCTAGCTGGCATGCCAGGCAGGTAAATAAGAGGGCTGGATTTGCATGTGCTCATGCCAAGCTGTGTTTGCAACAAGCATCCATGCAGAGGGACAGAAGACGGCAAGAACCACTGAAGAAAAAGTTAGCTCATCCAGACGGTCTCTGCCCTTTACATCATGAGTGCTTCAGTCCACCTTAATGCCAAGTCTCATTATGCCAAGTTAACCTCTTAGAAAAGTTGAAAGCATGTACTCAGGGACAGTTAAAAAGGTGTTTAAGATACAGTTCCTAATTCCTGTGAGCAATAGCACGCACCCTGAGGAGAACCCCAGTGAGAATGCTTTGAATTCCTTCCACGATAAAGAAATTAGGCCTTTAAAATAATTTACTTCGCCGTGCCCTGGAGGAGCTTGAAAGTGTTCACACACCAAATCACTGAATGCAAGTGAAAAGCTAAAAACTCTACTCTTTAAAGCTGTACCCAAGAGGAGAAACTTAGTATCCCCTCAGTTCCTCCCTCCTGCCCAGCTGGCAGCAGGAGCAGTGCTGCTGGACAACTAAGCAGATTCCCTGCCAACACAAATCTCTGCCCCATCCCAATTACCAAGCACCTCTTGCTAAGACAACTCTCATATGTTGGGTGCTGAGGTAGTTAAACATCAAGTCACAGCCCATCAAGCTGCTAAACTACTTCTAGGGCCACATCTAAAATAACATCCCTCTGCAACACCCCAGAGCCTTGCAAACCCTATCACCGCCTCACAAAAACCTTACTCCACCACCAAGGTTTTTATCCATTTGCTCTCCTTTGTCAGCTGTCACATCAGCCAGTAGATCCCTTCCACAGTTTCACCACTTTGCATGCCTTGAGTAACCCTCTCAAATGATCTTTCTGTACTCCAGGAATACCATTGACTCAAGAATGTCACACACAGCGAGGGGAGCACACAGCAATGTTTCAGAACCTCAGCAATATTGTTTAAGGGAAGACTGAACTTAAAAAAAAAGGATAAAACAGTTTACAAACACCATTTAAGTCACTCAGTCACAGTGAGAAAGAAGCTGTAACACTTATTATAACTTCAACTATGGAATCATAAAATGATCTAGGTTCAAAGATACCTTAAAGATCATCTTGTTACAACCCCCCTGCCAGGGGCAGGGACACCTTTCACCACATCAGGTTGCTCAGAGCTCCATTGCACAAGGCCTTGAATATTTCCATGGATGGGGTATCCAAAACTTCTCTGGGTGACCTGCTCCAGAGCCCTCACCGTCCTCATAGTATGGAATTTTTTTCTCCCTTCAGGTCTTATTATTTGTGGTTTATTATAGTGCTTTTATTGCTGGGGCTACCCATTTCACTCAAGCCTGATTGTATTTATTGAATGATGCAAAAATTAACAGAAGCTGCATCTATGTTCCTGTCCACCCATGCACTCAGGAAAAATCAAGTTCCTCAAAGGTAATCCATAAATTTCTTAATAATGATAGTACACACAGTATCAGAATTTCTTGCAGAAATTTAAAGTATCACCCACTTGTAATTATAACATACATGTTATAATTACCTTTAAAAGACATTTTGAAATAAAAACCTACTTAGAGTAATACTAATATTAATAACTATGAAAGTGGAAAAAAATCTGATTTGGAAGTACTAATCTGGGCAAGGATTCATCGTCGACATCAAAAACAGCTTAGGTAACACCATAATTTTAACTTTATTTATATCCATAGCACATCAAATAATCACAAAAAAAACCCTAAGGTATCTGAGCACAGGACTAAAGCTATTTTTACAGTAAAACATCTAGTGACAAAAAAAAAAAGAAAAGGCAAAAAGAATTTATAACTGGCATCCAGCCATTCTGAAAAAGAGCTGAGCAGCAGTCTCAGCCTCAGGGTTGTCTGTATTCATGATTTTTCAATAGAGACAAAAGTTTAATCTTTACACACAAAACATGACATTTTTTTCAGATAACACAAAACTGGGGAAGTGGTTGATTCACCAGAGGGTTGTGCTGCCATCCAGAAGGACCTCAACAGGCTGGAGAAATATGCTGACAGGAAATGTATAAATGGGAAATGCAAATTCCTGCACCTGGGGAGGAATAAAACCACATTCACCTGAACAGACGGGCTGGAAAGTAGATGTGTGCAAAAGGCCCTGGGGGTCCTTGTGGGCACCAGCTCAAGCAGTGCCCTCTTGGAGCAAATAAGGACAAACACTCCTGAGCAGCTCAGTGACAGGACAACAAGAGATGGGCAGTAACTAAAATAAACATAATTTCACCTAAACTTAAGAAAGCAGTTTTCTGCTATGAAGGTGGTCAGAAACTGGTAGAGGTTGCCCAGAGAAGCTGTGGAGCCTGCACCCTAAAGATACTCAAAGCCCAGTTGGCCATAGCCCTTAACAACCTACTCTGAGGATGAGGTTAGATTAGATGATCTCCGTTCTGCCTCCAAAAAAATCAAGCTCTCAGTGAATGGTTATCTCAGTTTACTCTTTCTACCACCCCAACAACACTTATTGACTAAAGTAAAATAAACACACACACAGCACACACATCAATACAAACACCCCAAAGCCAAAACAAACCAAACAAAAAACCATAAAAAATCCTCATCCCCCCCAAAAAAATCTACAAACAAATAGGAAAAAAACCCAGCAACTACAATGAAGGTAAAATCAACTGGAAATCAAGAAATCTTATTTGGAAATTAATAAATGAACTTTTTTCCTTCAAGGAATATAACTGCTGCACCAAGACAAATAGCTCACTGTTCATTTACACATTTGAAAAGCCTTAGGAGCAAGCAGAGTATTTCACTACTGAACAGAAGCAACACACCTTTTTCCCAAGTTTTCTATAATTACAGTATTTGACCCAATGCAAGAAGCAAAACATTCACGGAAGATTTATCTCTTACCATTTTCAAGGGAGAACAAACACTATCACCAGTCAAGCATGAACCATAAAGCCTTACCAAGCTACCTAATAAAGCAAGGAGAAGACTATTCTTGCTATACACCACTTTCCTTGTGAACTGCATCTATTGAAGCCAACTATATAACAGACAATACTTCGAATCAGCCAAATGCTTTACTCAAAACCCAAGAGAGTTGTTCATGGTTTGAACCTCGATTCTTAATATTTTTCAGGTTTACTTGGTGGGTATTTTTCATTCTTGTTTTTCGTTTGATGGGGAAGGAGTGGAGGAATCAAATCCATCAATGTTTTAATATTAATAAGAATCCTTAGCTGATCCAAAACAGTATTTCTCAACAGTGACACAGAACAAACAAGCCTCAAAGTTTTTGTTTGTTTTAAACAACATACTCCATCCAACCTGACCTGTTTCCAAGACCCTGGCTTGAATGAAACTGATTAAATAACAGATGAGAAAGTTTAATACTTTTACCTCCTACGAAAAACAGCTTAAGAATCTCAAGAAATGAAATGCATTCTTAACTCCAGCACCCACTACCCCAGGTGCTGTGTTCCTACACTGCCTGCAAGTACAAGTCTGTAGGCAAGCCATGATTTCTCACTGGCTACATATAAAAATCACCCTGTTACTCATAGTTTAACTTCACTAAAAGTCTTGTTTGCTGCTAAAAACAAACACTTATATGATAAGACTTATATGCTGTACTGCAGCAGTCACCTGATGACAGCAAAACCAAATGCAATCCCTATGTTCTCTCTTCCACAGAGTTATCATCCTAAGTCATTTAGAAAACTTCATCTGCAAGATGTATGTTGTTAGGGACATGCAACATAAAAAGAAGCCCCTAAAAATGCATATAGCATCGCAGCAAACAGGTGGAAGCTGGATTTGACAGAAGAAATATTAGCTGTTCCTCTGTGTGGAAATGCATTCAGTAATCTCCCTTGATGATTAATATATCCCCCGTGTGAAAGTCTGCATAAAAGACCAAGCAACAGCTGTAATTTACTGAAGGAGGTAGGACAGCTCAGCAGTAGAAGCCATCCAAGTTGTAAAATGACAGTGTATTAGTAGTTCCCATCCATCTAATTACAGTTTAAACTTTCCAATATGACACAGTAATAAATTGAAAAATGCTGCATTACTGGCTATTTTTTTTCTTTTAGACAGATGTTTTACATGGTATATTGTGGACCTTTTCCATCTCTTCCTTTCTTGCTGGTTATTGCCTGGCTAACAGGATGTTTCATTTAAATGAAAAATACATTACTGCATTAAGATAAGGTCATCAGTTCTTAAGTTAAATGCAATTTCTGCAATAAAATTAATTGCACAACCCACATAAAATTTTTTTATGTGGGTTAAACACTTTTAATTACTACCTAAATTTTGTTCAACTGAATGTTAAATGGAGTATTCCCCTATAAAAAGAATGCATACACTGTGAAATGTCTTCGCAGTTCTTTACAGCATGAATTCTATATGTTATCTGTAATACAGTAAGTGGTCAGCAGTGTTAAAGTCTACCTATGTCTCTTGAGCAAGACTTGAGGGAAAGGAAGCAGAGGAAAGAAAATTTCCAGGCTAGACAGTCTGAGAATTGGGTTTGAGACTGGACCTGATTGCTCAGGGCCATCTCCAGTTGGCTTTGGGGTACTGGCAAGGATGGAGACCCCACAACCTGTCCAATGACCCTCATGTACAAAATTATGAAGTATAGACTCATAGAATATCCTGAGGTAGAAGAGACCCACAGGGATCATCTAAGTCCAACCCCTGGCCTTGGTCAGGACCAAGAATCACACCATGTGTGGTTATTTGTAAATCCTGTTCTGTTCCATACAAATAGCAATCATGTGATATAAATATCCAGTTGTCACTGTGATAGTCTGGAGCTCAGACAGCAATATTTACTTACAAAAAACCACGATGTTTTCTCAGTAATATTTGTACACTTCACATGAAATGGAAAAGGATTTTTTTTTCCCTAAGAAAAAAAGAAGGTTTTCTCTCATGAAAACAGTGTTTCAACCAGGATTAAAATTATTTCCAATATCTTTTTCTTTTTAACTCAGCTCCAGAACCTCCAAAACAATAACCAAGTGTTAATTGAGATGCTATTGGTCTGTTTAATGATAGGCCCTGGGACATGAACAACAGATTTATGGGTTAATTCAACCTGCATACTTTTTCTAGGATATTTTTAGCTTTATGCCTACAACTTCATGCATATTATTTAATCAATTGATTTATGAAAACAATATTCCTATGCTAACTTATATGTGGTTCCATATTTCAGAATCAGATTAAATACGACATTTTATGTTCTCTACATTTTCAATGAACTGGAGTGTGTCAACAATAACAAAAAAAAAATCTTACATAGAGAGAAGAATTGTTTTCATTAAAGGAAACTTTAGAAATATTTGCCTTTTATGGCATCAGACTTCATAAACTGATAGTTTAACTAAGTGAATGTACAATATTCTATGACAGAAAAGTTGATACAAGCATCTTATCAGTGTTCCTCATTCTAAGTGTACTTTAGGTATGAAAAGAAAGCAGCCCATTTTTCTTTACAGCATCCAGGAGGTAGGTTTTTGTTGCAGCTGCATGAATGGTATGAAAATCTTTGTTATTGCCAATAATGTGACTCCTTAAAAGGGCCAGTTCCAATACTACTTACATGGAATTCATTGTCCCTCTACAGAGAGAGAGTGACATAATGGCACAACAGAAAGCCCAGTAACCTTACTCAGCTGAAAACTAGATAGAGAAATAGCCCAACTCAAAGATACTTGGGCATCTGACCTCCAAATCCTATTCAGTAGTGCACCTGAGAGAAGAGGGGAGAACAGAAACAGTCCATATACATGTGGTCATATCCAAACACAATATGCTTATCTGGGTGTGTACTCCGAAAAATCAGTGAAATAATCAGTGCTACAGCTCTGAAACATCAGACACTGCTGGTAGAACACAAAGAGGAAGGTCTGAGTCCTCTGAGACCTCCCCATACTGATGTAAATCCCATTCTGAAAAATACACCTGACAAATATCCCAAACCAGCATCAAACAAGCAAATGTGTTTCTTAGGTTCTTTCCCTTTCCACATTTTTTTAATCAACTTACCCCTTGTTTTCTTTTCTGACTATAAGTCATTTTTGATGTTTCATACTTTCCATAGAACTAAAAAATAATTTCTTAAATTTCATGTAAAACTAGCAAGTTTTTCTTGATCTCTCAAATTTTTAATTACCTCTGACACATAAAATGCAAATTTGTACTCTGTCTTAAAAATAGGTACTTTCTTACAAATATTTTTTGTGCAGAGTTTTTTTGGAGCTCCTTCCTTTGGTTGACTTCTCTCAATTATTTAAACTAAATCAAAGTCAAATACACAAGTTTGTAGTGATGGTTTTGAAATTCTAAATTACTAAGTTGGAAACTAATGAAATAAAAGCTTACAGCAGTAGCCAGCACAGCAATTATTAGGTATTTAAAAAAATATTAGGCCTAGGTGATGTCGTTAAATTGTTTAAACTCAACAAGTGTTTCAAAAATTGCTTATAAATATCATATTTAATAAGAGAAGTTTAACAAGACAGTTACTCATTCGAAGGATTAAAAAAACTACACCCACCTCCTTTTGGCTACAAGATATTCTCATTCCCTTATCAAATTGCTGTCTTTTGGCTACTTCCTTTTGGTCCATTGCCCAGAATGTTTCATCCATCAAATTAAATTCCACAGGTGCAAGATTTACAATGAAAAATGTATCTCAGGCATTTTTAATCACCTGCAAACTTTCTCTCCATAAAGTTTGAATCCCCATAACTTTTTTGCTAAGGCTGCTTGATTACACTTAGATAAGAAAACTGATTTTCCACCAAGTCCTTTGACCAATTTCTCTCCTCCTGCCCACAAATTGTACTTGTTTTTTCTCCTGTGTAAGGAAAAAAAAAATCACTTTGAGACCCACAAAAATTCTGTAATATGCTTTCCATTTTCAAATTCACTTTTTTTTTTTTGGTGACTAAAGCTAATATTATGAAACCATTACAATAATCACAGTGTTTTCCAAAACATTTGAAACCCTTTCTGATGTAAGTGGAGATACAGGCTCACAAACACCCTCTACATGAGCAGATTTACTGCACTCACTCTCCTACTAATTATATTTGCAGAGGAGCACACAGATATCAATCAGTGTCTGGGAGGGGAGAGCCTTGGCCCAACCGAAAATTCCAACACCACCTGTCGCAGGTGGGAGTGGAAGGCTCAGACAAATTTATTAAAAAGCAAAGCCTTGCCAGTGAGTCTCTAGGTACAGAAAGGACTCCCCTGCTTGCTAAAATCCCTTCTCAAAGAGGAGTCTAGGTGCAGCTAAACCCAGTCTCAGCCTCAGATTATGTTAATGGTCTAACATTAAGGAATTACAGAAGCGTGGGTGAACAGCTTTTGTCCCACAGTTTTTAATGATTGGCAAAATGAGAATATATAAAATGAATAATTCATTTTATACACATAATCAGACAAAAGATCTTAATCAGAACAATTTACTGCACAATATAAACACTAGAAATCCACTAGTAGAGTATAATATAGCATAAAGTAGTATAATGCACTGTAACACAGCACTTATTGAAGCAGTTATAGCAAAACAAAATAATAATCAAGTAGAGATCTGGGGAGATCTCTTTGTCTCAACCTCTAGGAGTAACCTTGGAGGGCATCCCCAGCCAAGGGAGCAATCTCCACACATACACCCCAAGAAGGGTTCAGTTAAGGTACCAACAGCAATTCCTCTCTACTGATCAGCTGCCAGCAGCTCATTTGTTTTTACTTTTGCTGGGCAGAACTGGTTTTCCAGGGTTAAAAGAAAACCAGGCCCAGGTATCTAATGTGCTCTAAAATGCACTACAAACAGTCAATCTGGATGTAAAGAGCTGCAGACCAAATAGAAGGAAAATCAAAGGGTAAAATATATAAAAATGACTAAGTGGCTCCTCGAGTGAGGATCCCACCTAATGCCAGAGTGATCTGATTTTCCATTTCACTAAGGAATTCTGCTTCAGGTGTCAGTACAGCTACCACTATAGAAAGCAGGACAAACCAGAAATCCCATGAGAAGGTCCATTTTCATCACCAGCATGCATTACAGGAGTTTCCTTGGGTAATCACCACTGCACATCTAGAGAGATATTCCCAAAGTTGGGAAAGTGCTGCCCAAAGTTGGAAGGCCTAGAGCTACAAGGTAGGATTGGAGCCACAGAAGCACCTGGCCGAGCGTCTGCAAAATGTGCTTTCAGAGGTTCCAAATGCTCCAACAGAACAACTCTTGATGAGAAATTCCAGCCGGTGCTATCCTGGAGCTGATCTCACTCAGCTGACAGAGCTTTTGTAAATTGATACATTAGTTCTTAAAGAAGGTAATAGTTTTCTCCGGAGATATGACAAATTGTTCTCTTCTTCAACATCCCATATATTTATGAACATATTTGTTCAGGACAGGACTACAAATCTCAGTTTACGAGGGACTGTTTTAATTTCCTAGTCTCAAAAGAGCAGCAAAGCTGGCAAACCCAATCACTCTGTCTTTGATCTTCTTTCCTTGTAGACAAGCTGTAAGAGATTAAGCTCTTTGCCCATTACTTAATCATTTAAAGTGATACTCTATTATTCCTGAGGGTAAATGCATTAGGCTACTGATCAGTCTGAGCACTATTTAAAAAAAAATAATAATGGGAAGATTTATAAAATAGTGTTAGCTTGTGTGGTTGGGATTAGATTTTCAGAGATCCTTTGATAATTTAGGGCCACAACTCTGATTTAAACCAACACCTAGAGGGAATTCAAATGTCTACTTTTTAATATCATCTAACTGCTTATTTTTATGATTTAACTTTCTTCCTATGTTTCATATTATGTATATACTTCAAGATTACATGTAAGTGTAGGTACAATCTGGAAAGGGAAGAGTCAGTGAGTGAAATTAAAATCCTTCATCACTGCTGTGCTGTACAGCAACAGTTAAAGGTTTGCAAGAGTTGCATCCACTTATACACTCCATGCCCACTGTATCTCAGCTCCAGGTGTCTGAAGCCTTAGGGTGTTCTCAGCCTGGGAAACAATTTAATCCTTAAGGAAACTGCCCGAAGAGTTCTCACCTTGTACGTACATTTTTTTAACCTAACTGTATTTATATCATTCTAGAACCATTAAACTCTCCCCAGGGAAGCCACAGGAAGGCAAAGGAAGCCTTCCAAAGGAAGGATTTTTTTTCATTACTAGGCATGGTGACAACTGTACAATATAATGACGGCAAATACATGGGATTACTGCCAGACTCTCATCCAAGACACTCTGACGTCTTGATCTAGTCAAATATGTTCTCCAAATAAAATTCTATTATGCAGAGAAAAATGAGTGTTATATTATGGATTTTGGCATGAAACTGTAGTGATTTTTAGCTCAGTTGTCTGCCATGAATCAAGATATTAATGGGTGTATAAATTGTACGATGTATTTTGCATTAAAGTGACCTTTTTCTTTCAAGGTTTTACAGAATCATTTGTCTCTAAAATGACCACTGTGAAAAACAAAAAAACATCATCATACAATCCAGTACTGCTTAATGTAAATATCTGTAAAAATTACTGTTCTGAAAAAAATGAAGTATTCAAGCATTTCCAATGGCTTTTCAAATAGATTTTAATGTAAGAGAACTTCCTTTTTACATCTTGATTACACCACTAAAAGGTCCTCTTTGAAAGGCATAAGCAGATAATCACTAAAACGTGCACCTATAAATTCCACATATAGTGCTTGCAATGGAAGCTTGCACAGCTATTCCCCCTTGCTGGCTCCCTTGGGAGAACAGACTCATTTGGGACCCACTGCCTTCATCCTTTGTCAATTTAACACTCAAATTGTAAGAGTTCACTAAGAACTTTTGATATTTCCTTATCTGAACTTGAAATTTAGTCATAATTAAAGAAATTATTCAGAAAAACCCAAGACGCTTTGAACAGTATGAATGTTAATTTAAGTGTCATTATTTCCATGGGCACTGAAATATTTTCTCAAAATATAAATCCATACATAAAACATATACCTCATGCAGCACTAAATGTCTGTCTCAATGAAGGCTTTGGTGAGAGATGTTACTCTTGATGGTAAATTTTAGAGCTGAGGGTTCCTGTAACCTCTTATCAAATTAGTGCTACCATATTCTCATACGCACATTAAGAAAATGGGTGGCATTCACAATTGCCAACTGCATCAGAAGGAAGTCACCAACATATTATCCATTTGGTCTTCAAAAGGGAACAAAAGGAAACCAAAACTACAGCATATTAAGGTAAAAAGCTCCACATTATTTCTAACCTCAAGCCTTTAAACCAGATATAAAACCTTTAAGACCAGACATATAATGCTTTAAGAAAAAGGAGCAGCAACAACAAAAGGGCACCAAACTTCCTGACCTCCCTCTGCTCAGACAAAAGAAACTAGCTATGTCCTAGAGAAGAAAATGTATCCATAGTTTGGAGAAGCCTGACCCAGTCTCACAGTGATGAGACAGCTATGTGGTGTAATCATCCCAAGTCCAAGCAAGCTTTTAGCTCTGATGCTATTTCTAAAATAATTGAGTACTCCTTGTCCCAGATACTTCTATCAAAGTACTACAAATATTGTATCTGCTCTATGTCACTGATTTTCAAAAAAAAAAAAAAATTACAAACAATTTCAAACCACCACTAAGCCATTAAGATCATCAGTATCTTTCCAGTGTCAACTGAGTAGAAGGTTTGTTTTCTCTCCTGTTTCTCTGTCAAATTCATTTGAAGCCACCCTCCATATTCAAGTCAGTTCAACCCTTCCTCCCTGCTCCCCAACCATCTGTGAGGAAAAAAACAGAGCAATAGCAAGCAGGAGAAACCTCAGCTCAGGAGCTGTGCCTCTGGATCAGCAACTTGTCCCAGCAGCCCAGAGAAAGCAGCAGCTAAAAGCAGGTATGTGAACTAACACACCTGAAGTCCAACTACTCATTTAGTATCAGGCTTAAAATTGCTATGTCCTTTTCATATTTTATTTTTCCTTTTAAACTTTAGAAATTCAGATTTTTTTTTTTTTCATCTAGACAATTAAAATAAAAGTCAGATCAAAGAACAATACATGTCATAGGAGACCAATTCCTCAACTGGCAGGCTCCATGTCTCTCTTGTACTGAGGAGCCCCGAACTGGACACAACATTCCAGATGTGTCTCACTACAGCTGAGTAGGGGGGCAGGATCACCTGCCTCAACCTGCTGGCTACACTCTTCCCAAGGCAGCCCAGGATACCACTGACCTTCTTGGCCACAAGGGCACTTCTGGCTCATGGACAGCTTGTTTTCAACAGAAGGGGATTAACTGGTGATATTTCCCTCCAGTGCAGTCAGTGGGTAAGTAAAATCAAGAGTGTTCTTGTTTTGCTTGGGGTGTTTTCTTTTTCTCTTCTAGGATTTAACTGTTCGTGCTCATGACCAGTAAATTAAAATAAGAAAAATAAGGAAAAGCTATCTGGATTTAAAAAAAAAAAAAATAGGTTTTTGTCAGGAATCCCGTTTTCTTATATAAGATCAAGTAAGACTTCCTTTCCATCCTAGAAATCCAACATGATTTAATGCTTCCACACTCCACAGTGGGAGGAAACTGTTCTGAGTCTACACCAGAAAGACCTAGCTGAGCTTACCATTCCATGATGTGGGATTCAGAGAAGGAACTAAAACTTCCTGTTGTTTAGATAATCACTCCAGTAACACCCCTTGGGATATGTCAAGTAAAGTTCTTATTTGCCCCAGCACTGTCAATCTTGCATCTCATTTTGCTAAAATGAAAAAGTTAGATAAGGTTCCTGGAAACTTCTTATTGCTTTGATTTCACTTAGTAGATTTCATTAGTTTTTTAGAAAGGGACAGTCAGACCTCACCCTTGTTCTGCCTAGCCTGTGCTCCCAGGTTGAGTTGTTTTCCTCTGATGGCTGTTCAAATTACCTAAAGCAGCACTTTGTCGAAGTCACACACCTGTACCCACTGGTAACAGAGTAAATGCCTCACATACAGCAAGAGTGAAGGAAAAACCAGCACACTTATAACTGAGGTAGAGATATCTTAAAGTAGAACTGAACTGCAGCAACATAATTCCCCTCCAGTTCAATACACAAAAGAACAAAAATTTCCTTATGACAAAAAGTTTGACTCACTTGAAAACATTGAAGATGTACACTAATGGGAAGATATATCGAATTAGGAAAGCAAAATATAATATTTTGATATTTAAACCCAGGCTGTCACAGAAATCACAGTTATTGCTTTGGCCTCTTAAATGTCCCTGCTTTTTAATAAAGATTCTAATTTTGGTCAGTCTCTATTTTTTGGTGTTGAAAAACGAACACAACACTATGTATATTATGCTCAAGTGACATGCTATATACACTCACAAAATCAAATCTCTAAATATTTATGATCATTAAAAAAAAAACTGTGTCTGTGAAAAAAATTAATTTGATAAGGCTGATAATGTGCTGAATCAAATAGATATTTCTGTTTAATTATTTCTTTGTATTTACTCATCTGTATCCTCCCCTATTCTCACCATACACTTAGCAGACAATGCAGGTCAAGGATCTGCATTGGTAGTATCTGGAATACTTCTGTGTGTAAATGTCCAGTTCTCACCACACTGGTGTCCTGCACCCTGGTTTGGATTCTTCAGTTTGCAGGAGTTAATAAAAAGTAGTAACTGCATTTTTAGAAATAACCACAGCATCATTCTAAAATGAATCACAACGTATGGGGTTGGAGGAGGCTGTATACATATACAGGGCATACTTCCAGTGAAAAAATTAATAACCTGAACTATTAAACAACTTGTGACTGTTTTTAGCCACTCATTTAAGCTTTTTATTTCACCTCCATTTACTCCATATGGCATTAACTCTTGCTATTTTAAAGCTATTGGTGCATAATTACACATACTGAGGAATACAAAGCCCAGCTGTCCTTGGGGCTTCATAGATGTCTTGAATTAGCAACTGATCCCTTCAAAAGGTGGTTAAGACAAAAAATTGATTGTTACAGATGACTCTGCTCTATTCATGCACTCTTTCTGCTCCTTCGGTTCTACTGATAGTGTCACTACCATTGAAACAAATTAAAAGACAAGTCAGCATCAGACAGGACCATTTGAGCTGAAGGCCTCAAGTGATCCCTTATTCTCTGCTCCTGCATTCAGTCTCTGTGGCTATTTCAAGAGAAGACAAATTCACAAAATTCTCTGTTTTCTAAAAAAAATACTCTATTTTAAAAGTTAAGTCAGCAACTACCAGATAGTAGCTTAAGAGATTTTTGACCAAGACTCAAACTTATTAACCTGGAATATTTCATAGTAAATTGATTAGCTTCCCTTTTTATTTTCAGAGGGGCCCTCATGCTTGGATCCTGAACTTCGGATGATAAAATTTTAACACTGTTTGAAATGTGATTGATTTATTGTTCTGTCATGTTATATATTGGATAATATGATAAATTCAATACAATTCATCATAGTATTCTATAAATATTGCAACAAATTATTAAAGCAATAAAACCTCGTGGCAGAAATTTAATGAGATCATGTCATATTTGTGTTAAAGCCAAGTGATAAATTGTAACATCTGCAGCGGATGTCACCACCTTAAAAGGAAAAGTCTGCACGTTCTGCTCGTACAAGGCAAAAGTCTAAATCTTCAGTTGGAACTACAAGACAGAAAATGTGCTACAGAAAATATTAAACTTATATGTCTAGTCACACAGTACTTTCTTCTAGTAATGCATACCAATCCTGCCTGGATCCCATTTAAGGTGAAATTCAAATATATGAAAACTCAGCAGTGTAGGGTAGATATATTTACAGATTTAGTAGGTGCATTTACATCTTAGTTTTACAGGTTTCAAATTACTGATTTAATTTAGCCATATTTGGAGGCAAATGTTTTTGTAGTAATATTGTTCCCTAATTTTCTGCTGCCAGATAAAGCCAACATGGCCTATGCAAAAGCTCATCACTGTTATCCTATTGTCATATATGAGTCAAAGAAACAAAAATAGATTTGACTGGAAAAAAAACCCCACAGTAAGTATGTAGGAAAGATGCCACACTATTTACAAGTCTGGAAATTAATCTATATTTGTATTTATTACATTAGATGACAGTTGTTAGAACTGCTTATGGGGCTGTCTACTCTTTTTGTAAATGTATTCACATACAAATACACACAGATGTGCTTAATAATAAGTTGATATCAATTTTGACATGCAGCTGGTGATTTTTTCCTCTCAGTTTTGAGGAAGTGAACTGTGCCTCAGTTTCACTGAAATACTTTTCTAAATGAAAGAAGATTTAGTAGGTCTTACCATTGTTCAGCCTGAGCACTCTATCTTTTATTATTAAACATTCTCCTAATTGTCTCCTGGAGGAATTCAAAGTTCCAGTGATTCATTCAGAACCTTTTTTACTTATTAAAAATCAAGTCCTCCAATAAAGGAGGAGAAAGAAAACCATGTGGTTTAAAGACCCAATTCCCCCCAACCAAACTCCTCTTGAAAAACAGATTACAGTCCATTCATAGGTTAATCAAAAAGGTTTATATTCATCTCACTTCTTCACTTTATTAGAGTACAACAATAGAGAACTACCATACCTTCTGCCAACTGATTTCTAAAATTCAATGCAGTGTGTGCATTTATAAGCACATTGTGATACTGAAGCAGGTGTTAATCATACATACCACAAGATATTAGTGCTTTGAAGTCTCAAGGACTTGTAAAAAAAAGGCATTTAAAAATAAATCTGTTGTGACAAGGCAGTAAATGAGAAAAAATATGCTTTAAAAATATTTAATATTTTCTTTTTAGTATGATCACTATATAAAAGTATTTGCATTTTAATATGCAACTGAGAATTCTAAAAATCAATTTATTTGCTGTATATATTAATTTTACTAAATCTAAACTTTCAGATAAGTATTAGTATGAGCAGCAGGTTGGCTCTTCATCCTATTCTTTTACCAGGGTAACACTGCAGCAATATTTTTGCACGACAAACCAACTGCCAGCCAGCCCTGCCCTCAATTCTTTCCACAGATCAGTGACTTTCACCTCAGGTTACTGGAATAAAACATTACCTTCTGTCACAAAATTCTTCAGTAAAGACTGAAAATGTTTCATTCTCAATCAAGTTTCTTTTCTCCATTCCTAAGCAAAGCAGTTGCAACCACGAGGTACTTAAGCTACGGAACTAAATACAAAAACGTAAGGTTGGGCCATATGGGCACACACACCCATATTTTCCATCTTGTGGCACAACCTCAAATCTACACGAGATCCAACCCTCACCTTACTTGTGGATACGTTTAAGAAGGGCTCATACTTTGGGGTTTCATTTTTTAATGTTGCCACCCTGTGGTCATTCATGGCAAAGACAAAACTGTTCTCCAAAAAAAGTCAGGGAAAAATACATGGGGGAATTCAAGGAGCAACCCCCTTCATAGTTAAAGAACCAGAAAGAAAAAGCTTAATCTAAAATTATGTGGACTAACTGATAATTTGAGAGCATTAATTTTATTTTCTATACTTCTGTAGGAATCTTTTATTTTGACTCCAATTTAGCCAGAGTCCTGTTTCTTCACCCTATCTGCTGCAATATCCTGAACCTACAGCACAAGTTACTCCCAGAAACACTACCTCCAGCATGAAGTTTACTGCCTTAGTTGCATCAGTTTTGCCACCAACTGTCCTTGCAGGGATAAATACATTAAATTTGATTTTTATTTAACTTGCTATCTTGACCCTTTAATTTCTTTCACGCTCCAAAACTGTAAAATTCCTTACTGCATAATTTCAGCCACGAATTCTCTCCATTCAGGCTTCTTTGACTTTATGTGTGCAAGGGGAAGGGACACATTCAGTCCTGTTTTCAGTAATTCAAAAATACATTAAAAAGGAAAACAATTCAACTTCTATCTCACTCTAGATATCAGTCTAATTATACAGCTTTTGGCAAAAAAAAAAAAAAAAAACTAGAGAGGGAGAAATTAATTGAAGAGCTGTAGCTAGTCATTTTGTGAAGCACAAAAGGTTTACTTGATTTATCATTGTACTCTTTCCCATAAAGTTATTTACTACCAATACAGGTTATCTTGGCTTTTGCAAGTTTTACTGTTGAGATACATGATCACAACAACGAGGGGAAAAACATCCCACAAAAACTGACATGTGAAATTCGCTTCTATAGCTATAATTTACCAGGAATAAATAAAAACAGCAACATCCTATGTGAACTTTTGATCTCCCTAAAATGTCTAATGGAGAAAGTTGATTTCGCTAACTTTATGTTGCCTTTTTTGGAGCACTCTTAAAGTATGTATTAAGAAAATGAGCCACTGGCATGAACTGTGTTTCTAAAAAAAAAAAAAAAAAAAAAAGGCAGAAACATCCCTAAAATATCTTGTAATGCAGGAGGACACTCAGACAAGGAGACCATAGAGCCTGTCGTGCACATCCCTGCACAAGTGCTCCAAACACTTTACACTCCTTTGCTAAGAAAAATTGTAATATAACCATTTCGTTCAAGCTTAAATTTCTTTTCCTTTTCTTTGAAATTTCTAGCAACATACCAGCATTTTAGGACTACGCTTCTCAGGGGTGTGAAAAGGACAGCTGACACTCACATCCTGCACATAAACACATTTATTTCAGCCTGGCTTGGTATGACAATTTTTAAAGTTTTCCATCTACCTGCTGAACTGAAGAGTGAATTATTCCTAAAGCCTTAGACTCCATGAATATTCTCTACTAGTTCCATTCTTACAAGTTTTACCGAGTTAAGTGAATGATAGTCTGCCATATTTAATTTGTAAGTCTCTATATGAGGGTGTAGATCATTACATGAAAAGATGAGATGTCAGATACTTCTCTTTCTTCCTTCGCACAAAAATACCTAATTCTGTCTGCATAGCTAGACCAGTTGAGCACCCTACATTTTGCAACATCGAGAGTTCACATATTTTTAGGAAATTTGCATTGAAAGAAGAATGCAGTGAGCTTTTCACAAATCAGAAGGACTCTTAATATCATGAAAGCCATAGCAGATTTCTTTTTAGCTGAAATCAGGTTAATAACAGGCTCTCCTCTCATGCATTTTTATCAACTCTAAGTTTTTAAATATCTTCCTAATCCCCTAGTCATCATGAAGGTGCACTGACCCTCAGCTTTACCAGGCTCTAACTTCAATTACACTAGTCTGTGACAAAGTTAATTAGAATATACCTCCATAGCAGTAGAATATAGTGGCAATATAAATGAGAACACAGAAAAAGGAGATGTGACAGTGGACTAGTAAAAAGGACTTTAACAGTAAATTAATTAACCTGAAAACCACAAAAATTAATCTATCTCATTGTTACAACATCACATCTGCAGAATTTCTGTTGCTTATTATTGTCATCAATAAACAACATTCTGGTACTCAAACTCAGATGTGGCCTCGGAGCTCATACACTGCATTCATAAAACACTTTATTTTTACCTATTTATCAGCCTTTTCCACTGAGATATAATAGAAATCCTCATTCCTAACACAAATGAAGAGGACCTATCTTGTATGGCTGACTAAGCTGGTTGTTGAATCCAAATGAACAGCTGGCCAAGCCTCTACTCCACCTAACTGGGTGGATACATGGGAAAAAGAGGATGCATGAGAAAAAGCTTTGGGGATTTGAGCCTCTGGATTCAGGTGGTCCAAATTCAGTTGTGTTGCCAGTAGATTAAGAAGGATAACACAGAGCCTAAGACAAAATGCTTACTAATCATAGATTTATCAAAAGAATTAGGCATTCCCTGAAACACTGTGGTTACAGATATCTAGGAAGTGTTATCTGCATTACAGGAAATCCCATGTAATTTGGAGAACTCCAAAAGTGTGCTTTAATAGTCATTTCACAAGCTCTGACACCATGTAACTGCAGTCATTTCATGCCCACTCACCACCTTTTTAAAATCTTTTTTTTCCACTCAAATATAAGTGTATTTGTCTCAGGGTAGCCCAGTGCTTCATGCACTAACACCGCACTCCACGCAGGGTATAACACTGCGTTCTAGAAATTACTTTCCATTGATTTATGTTTTTTCCAATTGTATATATACAGCACACAATAATATGATGGATGTCCCATTCAGAACCCAGCTATATTACTGTACGTACAATGTGTTGGTATCACCATCTTTGGAGCAAACAGGCAGCTCAGAGGAAAATGGAAGAAAAAGGAGGAAAAGCATCTGGTGGATTGAGCAGGCGATTAGACAAACGATCGAAGTTTAGTGTTCCCAGCAAAAATATTTTAAGAGAATGCTATCAAATTGAATTGTTACCTCAGCAAGGAGAGGAGAAAGGCAAAGGACACTTGGTGGAACATTAGCAAAAAAGCCAGACTTAGTGGTAGACGACAGTGATCTACAGTTCTGCATAATAGGCTCCTCGCTCTATAAATCTGCTCCACTCCACAGCACTTTCCTGAGAAGGTGATATATTTCTAAAAAGTTCCATCTAAATGTCACCCTGAAAGCTTGCCATGCTGAGGACCATTCTAAATGTCAGAATGGTCTCATGTGACCTATGACAGAATTTAGGATTCGTCTGTGCCGCATTTTCCTAAAATGAATTTTAAGACTAAGTTATGCATTTGGAATTTGGATTTTGATCTGTGCTGTTATTCAGTCTCCTTGTCTTCAGACATACACTGGAAAAAAAAAAAAAAGTCTGTATCTCAGTTTTCAGGGCTCAGTATGCTTGAAAAGAGCAATAAGGAATGTTACAGTGAAACACATTCCTCCTATATCCTTGGAAAGAATTAATCTGAATCACAGCTGCATTTTGGATTTTAATCTTTGCACAAGTACCCATTCCTTTACAAAATGCAGAGAAAAGTAAACTCTATTAGATCCACTGTCCACGGAAATGAACATGAAGATTAAATACAAAAAGGCTGGATCCCTACACCTCTCATAACACAGAAACAGACAATCCTTAAACACCTTCATAGAAAAAAGTGATTGAAATTCATTAGACATCTAAACTTGACCTAACCAGGATAAAGACACATTAAAATGAAGGCACAAGCATATCAAAAGGGAAAAAATTACAGAAACTAAGTGTGAAATTATAAACTTTCACAGTTCATACCCATATGAAGGAGACTCATGCATTAGCTTATAGGAGACCACTACCTAGTTTTCAATGGATTTATGAAACGATTCACATAATGTTCACTTTTTTGGGCTCCATTATCATAACCATCCATTTACTCTTTGGTGCCAACTCCTTTCACATTAACTACTAGAAAACCAAAGCAGGAAGAACCATTGCCAGAGGAATGATTCTCTCATATATAGGGTACAAACTCTACTTAAAGCTTTTCTGTGCTTTGGGACATTTCATAAAATCCTTCCTGATGAATTCCATGGGTTTTAGTACAAAGTGAGCTTAAGCTGAAGCTTCACCCTTGAAAAAATTTTCATTCTTTTACAAAATATTTTTTCACAAAAATCGTAGAACACTTACAGCAAAATTACCATTATCCAGACTGACAAAGTTTAAAAGAGAAAAGGCCTCATTAACGAAGCTGACAGATTTTTAAAAAAAATGCCTTCTATACCACATTGTACAAATATTCATTTAGACTGCAAGAATGCTTTGTTACAGAATACTTGACCATATAACTTGAGAATAAGTCTTCATACACATCTCAAGGAACACAGTTGAGGAATATGCAATGGGCAGCTTCAGCTGCAGGAGCATCTGGTTTGTGATGACAAAACTACATAAATATAATGCACTTGGGGTTTCTGAAGAGCTCTTCTTTCCTTAGAAAAAGTTGTTCAAACAGGGCAAAATTGTAATACAAAATATTCTAGTCTGAGCTTAATTATTATACAAGATACACTAAATAAAACATCAAACTCAGGCTTAAGTGGGACTTGAGGGAATCATAAGCCATATGTTGGCCCTCTGAACCAAAATTAATTTCATCTTAAAGACTGTATAGGTCATTGTCATAACAGTTTGGATGAGAAAATTGAATTAGGGGGACACTATTCATCTCATACTGCTAATACTAGTCCTTATCACTTATTACTGCAATAAAAGGTAGCCCACAAACTACAGATGATATATGAAAGAGGTTAATAGAACAATCATCTAAATGTACAGTTAGTACTCTGCCAAATTCACTGCATCAGGTTTTATTTAGTGTTAATCTACTGCATCTTGCATTACACAGTGTAAAATAAATTGCACTTTTATAGCAAACTGTAACTGTTTTATGAGTTCTATTTATTAGTAATACTTTTACTGTTTTCAGACAAAATATATAGAAATACTCAAAAAAAATGCACATTAGTCTCTCACTTCTTTTATAAAGTACTTGGAAACAAACTTGGAAAATAATGAAAATTTGCTTTGCTTGTTCTGTTACACACATGCACTGAGTTCAGGTGTTAGGTAATTCCACAAATTTTACCAGGCAATTTCATTTTGTTATTACAGAATTGCTACCCGTGACGTTTCACCAAGCTTTTAAGATTTCATTTCTGTACTAAACCATAAAGTTGCTATGCTTTATACACTGTCACATGGTCAGTGTATCTGACAGATTAAATAACACCACCAGCAGAACTCACCTTCAGCTAAAAGTAGGAATACATTAAGCTCTAAGAGAAACTAAAAGCAGCAATCACATTTACATGGAAAAACTCCTGAAGGACAACACAGTCATTAGTCACAGCCAGCACATGGTCATGAGGGGAAAATCCTTCTTAATAAACTTAATTTCCTTTTATGACAAGGTAACCCACTTAGTTGATCAAGGGAAGCCCGTTGATGTAATCTTTCTGGATTTCAGTAAAGCTTTTGATAACTCTCTCTCTCACAGTATCTTTGTGGACAAAATATCCAGCCCAGCTGGATAAACACATCATGAGATTGGCGAGCTACTGGCCCACAGGTAGAGACAGGCAGTAATAGTGAAGGGGGCCACACCAGACTGGTGACCTGTCACTAATGGGGTTCCACAGGGCTCCCATCTTGGGCCCTGTGCTCTTCAACATCTTCATAAATGACTTGGATGCAGGACTCAAAGGAATGCTAAGTTTGCCAATGGTACTAAATTGGGAAGAGCTGTTGATTCTCTGAAAGTCAGAGGGGCCCTCAGAGAGACAAAGACAGGTGCCATATTCTGCACCTGGAATGAGGCAATCCTGGGTATATGGACAGACTTGGTAATAAGAGGCAGGAAAAGCAGTGGCCATGGAAAGGGACCTGGGGGTCCTGGTTGATGGCAAGGTGAATGTGAGCCAGCAGTGCCCTGGCAGCCAGGAGGGCCAACTGGGTCCTGGGGGGCATCAGGAAAAGCATTGCCAGCTGGTCAAGGGAGGGGATTGTCCTGCTCTGCTCTTTGCCAGTTCAGCCTGGAGGAGACTGAGGGGAGATCTCGTCTTAGTCTACAAGTTCCTCATGAGGGGAAGTGGGAAGCCAGGCACTGGTCTCTTCTCTTAGGCAGCCAGTGACAGGACCCCAGAGAATGCCATGAAGATGTGTTGGATTTAAAAAGAGGTTCTTCACTCAGAGTGTGGTTGGGCACTGGAACAGGCTCCCCAGAGAAGTGGTCACAGCACCACAGCTGACAGAGATCAGGAAGCATTTGGGTGACACTCTCAGACAGTGTGATTCTTGGGGTTGTCCTGTGCAGAGCCAGGAGTTGGACTCAATGATCTTTGTGGGGCCCTTCCAACTCAGGATATTCTATGATTCTATATTTTGTCGTTTCAACTTACTGCTTTGATTTCCAAGAATCTTAGGCATCACACTCCATCAGTCCTTTTCAGTAAGAGAGAGACCCATGCAGAAACATAGAGGGAGAATAGGTTGCAACAGAAGCAGCCAGCATCCCACTGATTCCTACACTTTCCTCTCCTGGGCCTCTTAAAAACCCAATCTACATTTCTTCTAGGATACTGTTGGCATAGGCACCTAAATATTTACAAGACTATAATCAAATGGGGAGGGAGAAAAAGTTCCCTCAACAGGGTAACAAACTAATTCTAGCAGCACAGGACTGCAGCCATAAAAGAAAAAAAAAAAAAAAAAAAGGAAAAAAAAGAACCACAGACAAAGTGAGAAGCTAAAAAAGAAAGTCATTTCCTCAAAAAAATTGAAGATTTGTACTGTCTTTCACTGGGATTAGTTCATCTTCAGCTATTACTTGACCCTCTTGCATGCTCTCTGTGCATTATGTGACAGGACCCACACGGAATGACTCTAACCTGTCAAGTTTAACTTTGGAAGATATCACTGAAGTGTCCCTGTTCATCAGTCCATGGCATTCATCTACCTGGGGACCTAAGGTCTGAGAATTACAGGTCACATTACTATACATGAGCACTAAGATCCATGCCATGTAAAGCATGCGGCCAAAGCTACCAGTCTGCTCGCTGAAAAATAACTTCCAAGGGAAAACTCCGAACAAGTGACAGATGATTGACAGTGTGGATCACATTATGCACCTTTGGATCACTTCAAGCAACTTTTTTTGTTGGATCAGTATGCAGTTTTCAAGTATTTGCAGGTAAAATCTTAAAAATGTTTTAAAATGCACAGCTAAAAGAAATAAGAACTTTTACAAAATAAATTCTTGATATACTTTGAAGTATAACAAGAGCTGTGTAACAACTGATAAAAGGTCACCCAAAACTACTACTTTCTTTTTTTTTTTTTTTAAAGCGTCATGAAAACAGATCACAGACACACACACCAGATGACTGCACTCTTCCATTCAAAGCAAGGACTTCAACCTCACTGCCCCAACTCATGCTGCATTGCTCAAGCTATTGGCTGCAGTAAGGTACTTCCCCTCCCCAACTCCTAAATGTTTTCTGTGAAAAACCTAACCCATTCTGATGAAGAAACAGTCTTTTTAAAATACACTGATTTGCACCAAAAGAATTTTCCTTACTTAGCCACTGTGAGTTTTAAATTCCCAGCTGGTTTAGGGGGTGGGGGTGCATGGGCCTTTGAACTAGGTCCTTGGATTTCCAGGAAACCATTTGAATGTTAAAGTAAGAATGTGCTCAGGAGGAGCTGAGGCTCTGGTTTTGTTGAGATTTTTACCCTGCAGGAGTTGCTGGGACTTGGAGAGGCAAAAGACTCAGCTCAGGTCTATCCTTCATCATCTGCTGTCAAATCCAACGAACTCCAGTACTTACAGTTAAGGAAGAAGATTTTTGCTGGAGAAGAAAGGACAAAAATCTGCACTGTTTTCAACCAAGGAAGCAGAAAATCCTCTTTAAGCAGAGGCTAAAGCTGGATGAGCACTGACAGTATTTTCCTGAGAGGCTAAATACTGACTGCTGGCGATGCTCCTGACAAAGGAGCAACTCCAGCTCACTGAAGAAAGAAACCAAATAGTGCCAAAATACCCATAACTGGCAGGTGGGGGCAGGTAACTGGAGCCTGGGGGGAAGCCCTTCTCCATCCTGGCTGTGGCCTCACATGGGAGCATCCCACAGCTTGGCTGTCCACTCAGCCCCACTGGCACCGGGCACCTCCATGGCACAGCAGGACACAACACTCCTGGCACAGTGGGCTACCACACCCTTTGTAACCTCTGAGATGTGAAGCAGATCCACTACCATCATCCTCACCTCTCCCAGCGCTTCAGGGTTTCTCAGGAAAGAGGAGCACCTTTACCCAGGAGTACCTGGATAAAAAGTCATTTTATCTCAAACTCTTCCTTTAAAAGTAAATGCAATCTTTTTCATAGCTTACCTTTGCTTTTCTCAACTTCTACACTCCCTCATCTTCTATGTTCCTCCCGGGCTTTTCTTGGATCTCTTCCTCCCACATTTTCCCCCCCTCCTCTTACTTGCAATTACATTTTGTACTTATTTGTTCATCCACCTTGGCCTGTTCCCTTACTTTACTTATTGCTCCATGACACACCTCACCTGTGAGCAGCCATCAACTCATCTTTCAACATTTTGTTTCCCATTTGTGTTCCATCTTCATATTGTTCCCCCCCCCCAATTTGATTTCACCCAGCACTTCACACATCCAGCCAACATTTCTCTTGAACTGTCTAATTCTTTATGTTATTAACAGAAGATCAAAATAGTTACCACTCAGGTGCCAAAATCCCCCATCCTACAAAGTGTTGGTGAAACATTTCAGTGGAAAATGCAATTCATGGAAAAATGCTTTCCATGGAAAGGCAAGAAATACAGAAAGAGAGCCATCTTAGCAATGTTATCCTACAGGTAGAACACATTTCCACCTTAGAGCAAAACCAAACAAAACTTCCACAAAAAAAAACAGAACTCACACCACCTCAACTCCATATGAAAAAAATAAAATGTAAACATTTTAATAGAAATCAATAGTTCTGAAACATATAATTATCAATTTAAAAATTACCATCAAATACACATCCTGCCAAGCTATTGCAGTACCTCACGCTAATGTCAGCTCTGGCTCTTTTAGACATTACTTTATGTTGTGTACTCTGCCAACTCTCCCCAGAGGATTGCCTCTGACCAGCAAGGTTCTCTAGCCCAACCAACACCAGCCTGGAGCACCACAGCTGCCACTCACATCAGCTGTGGTGCTGACCCAGCCACGACGTGCAACTCCCCAGCAGTCAAATCCAATGAGCTCTGCCTCCCCTTTAAAACAGTGTGCAAACTCATAATACTTCTAAAAGAGAGTCTTTTGCACCAATTCATGCGTTGCCTATTTGGTTAGAGTTTGATCCTATACCCAGATGCTAATCAAGCTTCCAGTGTCAGGCAGCTCATACATTATCCTTACTGTTGAGGCAGGGAGGGGCAATGAAAAACTGAATATTCCATTAAATCAATTAGATTATAAGCACTCTGGGTTTGCTTCTCTCTCCTTCTAATTATTCCACTCTGCCAATATTGCCAGTGTCAGCACAGTTTCACATAGCAGATCATGATAATTAGCAGCACAAACTTCTGATCTCTGATGTAGGAATTTCCACCAATTAACAAGTTAACAGTTCATTAGGCTCGAACCAAAAAAAAATCTCATCATCTGATGCTTGTGTAGGCTGAAATTCTCAATTACACTGTGGTAGTCTGGTTGCAAGGAGCAAGGCAGGTAAGGAGCTATGAAGTCAGGCAGACCGGGAACTTGAGCATCTGGGAGGTGCTGTGAAACAACAGGCAGATGCTGAGATTACAACTGATAATGATGCCACAGAAATAATTCTCACTTTCCTTAAAGGAAAGCTCCATCCAGGGTTAGCACCCTAGCTGTATTCTGCATTTTTTTATATTTATTAAACCAACAGCAATCTAAAAACCAGAAGTATCTATGTTACCTATCAAGTATCTACTATATGTGACATGTTTAAGGTGCTCTGCATTTTTGCAGCAGAAGTAAGAATAAGGTTAAATGAATGCAAGAGAAAAAAACATTATAAAAAGGCTAAATATCAGAAAAGTAAGATGTCTTTGGTTTTATTTATGACTTGAGTACTCCTACTTTTCAAATAACAAAAAATAGCCAAAACACCCAAGGTGATTTATTGTGTGTGAAGTCTATCCTCTCAAAAAAAAAAAAATCAAATTCACAATATTGGTAACTCCATAACACAAGCAGAATTTCAGCAATTCATGTGCAGATCCCTAGAGCCACCGTAACAAACCCTAGCACCACTTGCAAGAGATCCTCAGCTTAAATAGGACTGCAGTCATTTATCTGAACCTCTGTGTTCCTTCAGTCTTCTTAATGTGTTGGTAGAAAGGGTATGAGCTGTCTTACATTTTCAGTCTGTTTTGTCAGTGCTGTTTAGCCTTCAACAAGTATAACTCACCCCCCCCAAAAAAAAAAGTTAAAACATTTATATTGTATGGTATATTTATGAGTATTTCTCTCCTTAAATAAAGGGCTAAATATCACACAATTTACAGGGCACTAGAAACAGAGGCTATATTCCTTTTTTCCAATGCTACCACTACAAATAGGACAGAAAAGAAGGAAAAAATCTCTGCACATTGTTAACCTGCCCCATGCAGTTGCTAACCACCCATGAATGTGTTCTCCCTCCATGGCAGCTCCTGACACACATGAGACAAATGAATATTTCAGGACTCATGTGAGTACACAGAGCTTGGGTTACAATGAGAGTTGCCTGCTGTCCACTACCTAGGGGATGATGCCATAATGAGTTTCTATTACCATATTGCATATCTTCAAGAGGCACAAGAAAGGGTCTGTTTTGCCACCACCATACACACAAATTTATTATTTGTATTTAAGCAAATTCCTTGTTAGCAACTTATAAAAGTAGCTTTCTTATGTAAACCTTTTCAGCTATCAGCACACAAAGAATATGGATCTGAAATTACATCGGTCTGTTGAAGTGTCCAAACATAAGAGCTAATTCTTTAAATTCAAAGTGCTGATCAACTGAAATGTCCATCTCTGGAGGTCCCAACATGTAGCACACAGTGCTTTGACAGCAGCCATCACGTTCATCCAATCTAAGTGAAAGGCAAGAGAAAATAAACTCCATAATCTTAGCTCCAAATTAACTTTCAACTTCATTTGGAGAGGAGAAAAAAAAAAAAAAAAGAACAACTACCCCCTTAATTACAGACTTTCTTTCTTTTTAATTAACCAGAATAATTGAAGTATGACTTCTTAAAAGCCTCTTGCCTAACATCTCCCACAGTGGAAGCTTTCTGCTATCTGCCAAACAACATTAAGTCTTGAGAAACTTCTGGCTGCATAATCTTCTGGCTAATACTACTGCACAGGGTACACAGTATCTTTCTTATAAGCCCTCATGACTTCAAAAAGTGTAATTTAGGTTCTGTTTGTTTTTCAGCTCTGATTATTCCAAATAAAATAACTAAGAGACTGCAAAAGGGAAAATATCCTCTCTTGACCATTTCAAATTCATAGAAACACTACTTAAAATTTGTTCTCTATTGTTTTTATAATTTTTGGAAAAAAACCCCAAACAAAGAAAAAACCAACCAAACAAAAAAAACCCCACACACAAACACAAACCCACAAACAATGATAATGCCTTTTTTTTTTTTTTTTTGAACACATTTCAGTCACAGCCAGGTTTTGCATTATTGTGTGAAGTAAAATGTAATGGTTCCATCCAGTGGTCCTTCCTAGTATTGCAGAGATCAGAAGATCAGAAAGTGAAGCAAAGACATCTTTACACCAAGCTAATTTCAAAAATGACCTACCAGCATGGGGAAGTCCAGAAGTGGCTTCCTGAACTCACACCCTAAGTGCTTAGTAGTGTAGCAACATAATCAGATCACAACCATAAAATAGGTTTCTATTTGTACAACACACAAATAAAAACACAATTACCTGGTCACTAGTACTTAGAAATAAAGCAAAATAAAAATCTTACTCAATTTCTTAATTATTATGAAAATTCACACTTCCATACTGTGAGATTATAAATAACTCTGAATTTCAAAAACCTCTCTTTTTTTCTCTGTTTTTCATAACATTCAGCATCCAGAAGATCCAATAAAGAGCTTGCTACGCTAAAAAAAAAATAAATAAATAAATAAATACAGAAACATAGACAAAGAGACTCTCTCCTAGGAGCTCCCAGCATTGTTTATGGCCCCCCAAATGTTTCAGCTGGAAGTGCCAACTCCAGATGTATTGGTCACAGATGACTGACAGCAACTTCTGTAGCACAGATACAACTGGGGGGAAAAAATACCCATATTTTATCATCGCTCTGACCTGCTGTTCCTTCAGCATTTTGAAAGCAAGGCACAAACATGTCAGTGGTGTCTATTTGGCATCTTAAATGACAGGGGAAGTATCTGTCACATGTGCACACACAGACACATATAATGGTCACAGAATACACCAATGAATTTCACCAAATTGCCCACAAATGAGAAATGCAGAGCAGGAGCAGGCGATGAGGTTCAGGTAACACACTGCACGTTTGGATGTCATGTTAGCAACTTTCACCACTGCATTCATAAATATCAGATTGTGTTAACCCTTTCTGGTGTTCTAGATAACCTTCCTCTGACAGCAACAGTTTCTGCTTGCCCTGTTCCAGGTCATTAAGATCAGTCAAATTCACAAGACAGAGATCTTGACCTTGTCAAATCCTGTCATTCAAAAGACAGCTTCAGTTAGTGGAAAAAGCAGAATGTGAACTGCTATATTCACATTCTCCGTGTACTGGCACAGACAGTGTCTTTGTTATTAAATGAGCATAATGCTCCCCACCCACAACTGGTCTTCTCTATTCCAGCAATCCATATGGTGCCATTCACATTTTCTCCTTCTCCTCCTCTTTTTTTGTGCTGTTTCGGGTTGAAATCCATAAGATCCGAGCACAGAGTGTTTTGTGAATAAAGCTTCCTTCCCATTCGTTTCTCCCTTTAAACCCTGCCACTAACCTTGGAAGCCATTTCCCTTTTCAAAGATTAGCAAGCAAAGTTGCTGAAGATCCTAATCGTGCTAGTGCTTGTGTTTTCATGCCAGCAACTCAACTTCCTGCACAGACAGCAGCTGCTTGGCTTGTAAGGCTGCAACCACTTCTCCCAGAAAAGAACAATCAAATGAACAGCACAGTCTGCCACTGACTGCTCACTATGACCCAGAGGCTTACCACTATTCCATATTTTACACTAGGAGGTATAGCAGAGCAAAGTAGGGGAAAATTCAGGGCTGCTTAAAGCTCAGTGCAACTTTTTGACTGGAGGACCCAGATTTACCGAGTTCAGCCACTGGGAGGAGCGTATCAGTGCAAGCTTGTGCCAGCAGAGAGGTGGTGAGAGCAAACTGAAAAGCTGAAGGAACAAAGTTGTACCACAAAAACCATTAAAAATTGCTAGTTATTGTCTTCTAATTAGAATTTGACCCAAAAAAAGCTATACCTAGACCAACAGAACCTTAACAAAGTGTGTATGGGGGTGAATTCTTGAAATTCAGAATTGCAGGAGGATTACCTCGTGACCTAATTGTCCTACCAGTAGCTCATCCCCTGGAGGAGTAGCTACCATGACAAACTTCTGTTTTCCTAGTTCAATCCAAGCACTCTGGGGCCCCCATGGCTCTGGGATACAGTCACCAAGCAGCTTTTGCACTTACCTCTCTGCACCACATTCCCAGCCTAGTATCTGGGCTTTTTACCATTTCACAGCTACACGTGACAGAAATATTAGGCACAGAGATGTTAAAGCTACATCCACAAAGGGGACATTTCTTAAAATGCTCAGTGTTGACAAGTCTGAGTGTCTAAGCACCTTGTAGCCTAGACATAGCCCTGAAATGAGATAGTCAGAAAGAACAGAGACTTCAGCAATCATGAGTTTGAGTGGGATTTTAGCAGATACAGCTAACAGGAACCTCTAATAAGCATGTTTGAACTCTCCAGATGTTGAACACCTGTTTCTGCTACACCCAACCTATAGGAGAAAACCTTTACCTATAGCCATGGACTCTTCTCTGAAATTCAGCAAATAAACACTTCAAAAGTTTAAAAAGCATGAAGCTTTTAAATTTGTAAGAAAGGAGAGGAGGGGACACACACACATTAAATGCTACCCCCAGCACTGGGTGCAACACAACAAAAATGACCAAAACCGTCCTTGAAACAGGGACTGAAAACAAAAATTTTTTTTTTTTTTAACACGAAAGAAAGCAGCTGGCCATACAGTTTATATTTACTCAATCGCATAGCCCAATGTATATTTTCAAATTCCTTTATCTATAAAGCACAACAGCTTTCCTAAGCCTAACACTTGGGGTAATTAAAGAACCTTCCAGAAGTAGCACCCTGTGTGTAGTATTTTTGGTGCATGCAAGAAAGACAAAAGAGGGGAAATGAACTATGGGCTCCAGTTGGCAAGACAATCTCTAAGCCTTCTGCCAACCAAGCTTGAGGCTTAACCAGTTATAATATGTTACATATAAATACTGATCATTTCATTTTAACTTGGTAAGTTTTGAGAAAAACTTAGAGGGATTATTTCTCAAAGGCCTCCAAATATGATTTTTATTGAGGGGTTAATAATAAATTGACAGTAAGGCAGAAAGATAGCTAGATGTATCAGGTAGTGATCTTCACCCAGTACAGGGAGGTACTATCCTATCCAGAACAGAGCAGGTATTCCAAGATGTTCTTGGAATGCAGCAGTTTGAGTAGTTAACCTTTCTGTATCAAGCATCATCATTTCATTTCTGTTTCTTTGGACTAAAAACAAAATCCTCTTGTCAACACTGGCAGAAGCATTTCTATTACAAATGCTTCCTCTATAGTCAGGGCTTCTCCTGGACAGTTGCTCCAGTTATGACACTAAAAATTTATTTCTGTTCATACCGATGTTTTGCAAATCAGTCCTTAATTGTTTGGTTTGATTTAATTAGTTCAGAGAGAAATTACAAGTTCCACACAATTTTTTTCTTTCCTATAAAAACCCAAGTGAACACCCTACAAATTATTAGGAAATTACTATTTACTCTATAATAAATATCTACAAATTCATAATGTACTTGAACTGGGGAACACCTCTTTTATTCCCTTTGAGTTTCACATTTTCTAGATTTTCTTCTTTAAATAGAGATGACAAAGTTAATGAAACCAAACAGTAGTGCACTAAAGACTATTACTTCAACTGGGCTTTAGCCATTCCACACTATGTACACAGGCTGATAAGTGTAGTAACATAGGATTTCTTCCCTATAAGGTCCTTCCTTTGGTACAGATCTGATCCACTTCAGAGTGGCTACAGATGAATTCTCATTTGTAGGACTCCTTTCTAATTTCCTGCACACCTTGAACAGCATGAGAGAAAGTGAAAAGCAGCAAGTTGTGTCAGGGTAACTGCTTCTTTAAGGTTCAGATTGTGATCCTGCCAGAGAATGCTTAGGATGCTAAGGGATGAAAGAAAACTAAATATTGAGACTATGAGAATATCTATTCTACTATTTTTCATTTTCCCAAGTTTCATGTCCAATGATAAGAATTAGCAAGCACTAAAATTTGGAAGTAAAAGTCCAAAGTTTAAATGTTTCGTGCCTAAAAAGAAACTGAAAAAGAATGCCCATCCTGACAGTGTCTTGCATATCTCAGACTTGGCATTGTGAAAGAGATATTTCATCTTGATCTCATTCATCCTTTATTGCTTGCTTGTAAAAGACAGATAAAACTTGCACAGCTCAAGGGTGTTGTGAAGCTAAATTAATTATTTTGGGAGAAGCTATTCAGATATTACAGTGATGAGCATCACAAAAAGCCCCTGAGGGAAAGAATCATTTTGACTTCAGAGTAAGGGTCTGAATAAAATGCAGGAAATGAGGCCTGAGGCCACACGTTGTACAAAACAGTGAACATCTGTTCATTAAACAAACTGTGTCCATCCAAAAACCCAAATAAGGCAAGAATACTTTGGAACACAAATAGCATGGGATAATATAATTAAAGACTGCTGTATAGCATACAACTGGGATCAAAGTTGTGTTGCGAGAATTATTGACCATACTTAGACTGTAAACTCATTTTTCTTTTAATAATTTTCTTACTGCATGTAACGTCCTTGTTTGCTGCTTCAGAATTAAAACCAAATTGTGTCTTTCCTGACCTGTTTGTTTGTCCATTAATAATGCTTGAAACCCATGTACAGCAAACAGATCTCTTCCCCTTGAGATGGGGGAGTAAGTGGTAGCAGTTGCCACACTGTGGGTTTTCAGGGATAGAATGGTCCAGAAAGTTTTCACACATTTGCTGACAAGACTCAAGAACACAGGGTGTCACTGTGGGCTCTGGAAGCAGACACACTCTCTTGGCAACAGACTTATCAAACCATTCAACTCTCCCAAATAAACTTTGTCTTCTACTGCATAACACAAATCTATGAGTCACATGTTGCTTTCCCCCCCTCCTCTTCCCAACTCTCTGCTTAGTATTAAAAATTCAGAGCCCCCTTCTTTCTCAACTCATCCCACTCTTTCGACCTGTTACCTAGTTCTTCTATTAGATTTTTAGTTCCTTATCCTGCATTCCTCAGGATAGCCACCTTATGGCCATCATTTTGATCTCCAACAATACCCACGCTTTTTTCTTAAGCACCAGCTAAATTTGGCACTTACTGTGGGAATCAATGCTCTCAGCCTCAGTCTCCCAGTTGTTCCCATTTATCCAGATCTACATTGAAGTCTGGAGACATATTTTCCCTTTTCCCCAAGTCCTGTGCCCCTGCATTACCTTCTTATCCCAGGTATCTTTGACAAAGTACCATTATTTAAAGGTAGGTCCAATTCAGAGTCAGTTTCAAATTAATTTCTACCCCAGATTTTCTCCTTTCTCTAGATCTGTTTCATCTAGTCTGTATATATATGGGAATCTCTCGCACACTGAGAGGTGTTTACAGCAGAAAATAAAGAAAAACCTCTTCCAGCTAAATATTCAACTTTTAACTCATTATCTTCAATATTTAACAAAATATTTAACTTTATCTCTCAACTCAAAACCAAACAAACAAAAAAAGACAACCAAGAAAAAAAAAACAAAACACAAACCCAAAATGTCTCCCCTCCCAAACATTTTAGCATACAAATTTAAGGCAAGGTAAGAATTTAAGCTTCTAAAGTGGAAATGTGTTCAAATTCATAGGACTATTACCAGTACACATAAAACCTGAATTTCACTGATAGCTTTCAATGAGCAAACACTAAGACTCCGGGAATGGCCAGCTATACAAGAAAGATGAGCACCCCTTTGCATGGTAGTTAACCACAAAGTGGCATTATATGTTATTTCAAATGCAGTTGGAAATATACAAAACGTAGTATTCAGAGTACTTCATCATTTCATAATGCCAAACCAGGCCACAGAAGGAAGATGCTGTTACAAAAAATGCCTCATCAGGCTTGCATCACTTTCATTGAACCTCCAACCTTCTGAAAGCCATCTTGGGGTCGTTAATGTGAACATCCAGCTCCAGGTGAAGTCACCTCGCACTGCCTGAAAGCACAGGCACAAGACACTGTGCCAGGACCTATTGCTAAAGGATGGATAGCTCAGTGCTAAAAGCTCACAAGAGCCAGAAGAAAACAGGCTTTGAACTCAGAAGGCAGTGGGAAGGAAGACAAAGTTGCCTCATCCAAAATGAAGGGTTTTTTCCCTACACTGCGAGGGCGAAGGGAAGCAGGGCCTCCTGGGAGGTCCCAACCTTACACTGGGGGCTCCTGCCCTCTTCCTGGACTATCCCTTCACTTCCTCAATGTCTAGGCCCATTTTTCCAAGTGAAACAGCTCAACCCTCCAAGTGCAAGAGCCTCTAAGCATCCACTCCAGGAGACAACTACGCTGTCCCCATGCCCCTGCCCGAGGCAGAGGGAAAACCCTACTGCTCGTCACTCTTGCACATCTGTGACAGCCAGCAGCTCCCAAAAGGAGCCCAGGGAAAAATCAAAGCTCCTAAAGGAGTTTCAGACAGTGGAGCAGAGGAATGTTGATAGGGCATATCAAAGCCAGCTGCCACACTGTGAGCGCTGCAGAGGCAATAGCAAGAACTACCTCCAGGAAAATCCATCAGTTCTTCCTGGGGAATTCTGAACTTCAGAGGACTTAACCCACAGTAGGTCAGGCACAACCAAAACAGATTAATATTATGTTTCAGAGCATTCTAGCATCTTGCAAACATACCTTACACCTTTAAAAACATGAATCTGAGTAATTTAGAAGTTGTTTAAAGCATGACTTGGTATGGAAAACCAAGTCAAAGACAGTGGATCTTACATTCTGCAACTCATGTAATGAATTGTTCTGTTTTTCTCTTCAGCTTATATCGGGTTTTTCAAGTCAGATACATTAATCCCATATCTATTTTCAGAATCTCAAGCCAAAAGTTTTTAAAGTACTGTTTTGTACCTATGGAAACCTACAGGGTTCAAGTGACCAAGTATCTTTGGTCAGGCATTTAACTGGACAGTGTGAAATTCAGGCAGATAGATAAAAGTTCAGGAAGAGATATTAAGAAGAAAGACTGGGTTCACACAGTTTATGCTCAAAGTTCACAGTGGCTTCTTTTATCACAAATCCAGTCCCCTCTGAAAAAATGTGAACCTCAACTTGTGTAGTAGGATTTTATAAGAAGCAGCTTAATTTTCAAGACTCCAGGCTTTGGTGGTTTTGGTGGTTTTCCCCTCCCTCCTTAAGAAGTATTCCTTTTTTAAAAAAAAACTGGCTGAGAAGGCTGTCCTAATTAATATTCAGTTCAGTGATTAAGCACTCTCCCAAGTGACCTATATGTGTAATAGCATCAAGTACCACCTGCTCAAACTGTTGTTTTGCAGAGAAATATTAATCCCTTGTACCTTCTGTTACCAAGCTTGGATGCCATCTGAAATTCAGACGGGAATGATTCACTGCAGATGCTTTGTAAACTCACTGAAATTTATACAAAAATGTAGCAATTATGTACAAATAATTTGAAATAATTTCGTGTAAAAAGCAGGTTACAGAAATTTAGATAATTTCTCCCATTTGAAGTTCAGTTCCTATTAAGTAATGTATAAATTACAAACATTTCTAATGAAATTAAATCATTCCCTTTTAAAAAATAAACTGCATATTTTCTGAAAACAAGTGTTTTGAAAGTAGAGGTGTTAAGCTAATAGTTGATACGAATCTATTTTTTTCAAATGTGCTGGTATAGAAAGCTGCACTTGTTCCTTTTGTACGTGTTTGAATTTGTACATAGCACAGAACACATGGATAACAACAGCATATTTTTTATATGCACTGTGGGTGGAAAAATCCTTATATTTCTCCCAACATTACACCTAGCATGCAAGCAAAATTGCATACTTCAGACATGTTTGTGCTATTGATGGCACACAAGTGGAAGGGGGAAAGGAAACAGAATCAGATAATTGGCAGCTTAACAAATCCAAAGGTCAACATCTGACTTCACTGACTGCAATTGAGAGTCTTCCTATTTCACACAAGTGTTTATTTAGGAAAAAAAATCATATCCTCACTCTCTTTGTCTTTGAACCACGAATGGAAGAGACCTCTAGACCTCAGCTTCAGTGCACATTGGTAAGCAACAGAACCTACAGAAGATTCAAAGGCAGGAAGCAAAATGCAGTTATCAGTACAAAGGAGATTTAGCAAGCAATCTAAGCAGCTCCTTATGTAGGAAAAAAATACTGTAATTCTTTGAAGGTATTCCCAATGTGTCTCAAATTTGTGGAGCAACGCAGCTTTCCCTTGTCATGTGTATGTTGAGGGGTCAAACTGAGGAAAATTACCTGTACATAAATTATGCATAAACAGAATTTTCAAAGACCACAAGTTCTGTACTTAGAGACTGAAGAAATTAGCAGCACAAAACAGCATATTCTAGAGTAGGAAAACATTTATTGCAATTAAATAATAAATTAAAAAGTAAACCAACCTTTGAAATAGCCCTATCATTTGTAAGACAACTCTCTCAACACAATGAGAGGGAGCTTTAGGGCTCAGGAAGAAAACCAGGCTATCTAGGGGAGTTTCCAAGTGGGCTCAGTTTTGGGCTCAGCAACACCAACAGTATCAGTGTACTCCAGTACAGAAGACATGCTTCTCAGACTTGTACCAACATCATTTTACCAGTTCTCCTCTATAAAATGTGTTGCACTGTACTTCACCATCTTGTAGAACAAAGCCTTAAAGATTTGTGATGGATTCTGGTTGTACAGCAATGCATGCAGTGTAAGCACCTAAGCCTTGTTGTATAAACACGTTATACATGAGGACATGTTATGTTCTTAGAGCTTTACCTCTTAACAGCTAATCTTTGGGAATTACTGATGAAAGCTAAACACAGCAATCTTGAAAAGCAGAACAAAAAAAAAAAAAAAAGCACTGATTCTATGAGGGCCTTAACTAACATGATTTTTATCCTCTCATCATCCAGCTAATGCACATTGACTTGTGTGTCCACAAGGCTCTCCATTTATGTGACTTTTATTTAGGAAAGTTGTAGGCTGGTTGCAACACACATGCAAAATAAAACTGTCCAACAGATTTTTGGAGCCATGTATTCAGATACAAGTTTATCATTTTGAGTAGCAGCAACTGAACCAAATTAATGAGATGTATAAAGGTTTTTTTTTAAAGGCATAAATGAGAATTACATAGACAGCTCTCAAAGGTTAATTGCAGCTGAATCCTTAACTATCTTGCCTTTTCTCAACTGTGAATAGTGGTGACTGTACATTTCCACAAACTAAATGTATAAGGAAAGCACGGGCTCTCGCTTGCCAACAGGGACAACGTGGCAGAGGTGACTGGTGGGGTGAATTCTCTCAGCTGCCCCCCTTCTTTGTTGAGCAAATGGACAAACAGCTCACAAAACAACTCTCACATTTTCACTTCTGCTTATACCTCAAGTATTCAAGGTGAATCATATCAGACTAAGTTCAATTTAAATGTTATGTTTTAAACCATGAGGGTGGCAATGAGATGCCTTAGTGCCCACTGTCATCCCAGCAGAAGGGATTGTGAGGACCAAAATTGTTCCAAGATTAATTAAAGCACTGATTTTAGATGTGTATTTCCTGTCATCTCAAAAATGGACTAATTTTGCAGATTTTTTTGCTACTGAATTGTAGCAATATCCTCCACCTACATAAATAGTAAGACACATTATGATTTCTTTATTAATAGCTGAGCATGCTTATTTTCAAAGTAAATAATACTAAACTATTTGAAATCTCCAGACAGTACTGGCTTATGGAAGTGGAGATTTGATCTGAAGAAGCCTTCAAGCAAAATATTATCGAAATATACTTCAGCAATTGCTAACTGATATGGACTGAAGCTGAAAGTCTTAGCTCAGAGAAGTAAAAATATGCCTCAACTATTTATTCAAAAGGTTAAAATTCCATTTCTTCCAAGATACACAAAATGTGTTCTTTGAACTTTCAAACTTTTTTCAGTAAAACTAGAACTTGCAAACTATGTGTTTGATAGGAAAAGAGATGGAATGAAAATCAATTCTTATGCTACTGCATTCTTCTGAATTTTGTCTGAAAAGCTTGTTACAACTCATCTGATACTTAGCATCTATTAAAACCAGCAGATAGCTAATAATTCAAACAAAAGGCTTTGATTTCAATTAAACTTTCTTTTCTCTGTGCATTTCAAAGAGCCAAAAGAGAAATCATTCAGTTTTCAAATGAAATTGGACTCTAAAATGGAAGTTCCTAGAGTATTTTGCTAGTGCTGATAACAGAACAGTTTTATTCAGATACTCCTAGTAGCTCACCATTTGTCAGCCAGGAATTTGAAAATCACAGCTATTCAAAGGGGTATTACCTTATTCCTGTATGAGGCAGTTATTTATATATTTACTTTAGTCACCTTAAAGACACAGACCTATCTTAGAGATATCACTAAATATATAACCTGCCTAAACAATTTTACAGTCCAGAAGCACAGTTTTTCATTGTTTATATTTCAGTTTTAGCAGTGACTGTGGTAGAAGTATTTTCCATGATTGAGTCTGTTCTATTACTAGTGTCAGCCTTTCCCATCCAGTAGTAAAAAGCTGAGCAAGACACTCACTACTGAAGTAGGAAAGCTTTTCCTCACCCTCTGGCTGTTGTGACATGCTGCAAACATTTCAGGAAGGTAAGCAGTAGCATGAGACAATTACCCAAATACAGCCTAACCTACAGAACTGTATCAAGCCCAACTGTGACTGACTTGAAAAAAAGCTGAAATTTCTTCAAAGTTCTCTGCACTAGGAAGGGAAAGGAAAAAAGCAAATCTGACAGTCACTGGCTGCTGTGAAGATAACTACAAACATGTCGGAGACAAGGTTAGAAGCACTGAAGAACAGTTTTTTCTCTATAGCTAATGCATGACAGCTTTCTACCTTAAACCAAAGCATGTATTGCAGCAGAGCTCCACATCACCACAGTGATGGATGCACTGATTCCTCTTATTCCTAAAGCAGAGCCTCACAACCAAGAGTACAAAGCTGAGATATGAATACTTCACATAATGTTTTTCTGCATGGAAGATGTATCCAGTAAGTGGTGTTGAATTAAAAAAAACCCAATATATAAAATAATTTCCCTGCAAAAAAAGATACAACATCCCAGGAATGCTGACAGTACCACAGGGCACGTGCTTTAATACCACTGTCACGGGTTGATAAAGCTATGCTTGCTGCATTCCATCTATAAGCCTGTGACTTGAATTCATTTTATGCTGATAAATCCTAAGTCTTAATATGGTAAATTACATACATTAAATGCAAGGGAAGCGACTGTGACAAATCTATCAAAAGTCTTTCAAACCAAGGCCACAAAGGTAACCCAATTTTTATACTATAATAATGTTACAGTGACTGTAAGTGAATATTAACTGAGAAGGATCCAGTGAAGTCAATGAAAGGACTCCCCTTAATTTCATGGGATTTCCCTTGATTTCCCCTCAGTTTCATGGGACCTTTCCATGCCTGACAGAATCATTAGGATATTGCAAGTAAAGTAGTTATCTCTTATTATTCCCCTTATCAGGTAGGTCTTTAAAATAAAGATGAGCCAATCAATCACTCAGTTTCCTTACTGCTTTAAATAAATAAATAAATAAAATCACACTGAAGTTATAAGAATAAAATTACAAGTCAAGATTTTTGCATGACAGTTTTGTGAGATTTCCCTCCAGTTCTTCATTTTGTTACAGACCATTTTCATATTTTTTGTATTTTCTGAGCACTTGAACACATAATTATGACAAAAAAAAAGCAAAACAAAACAAAAATGTGTTCAGTAGTGCTTTGTTCAGCCACCAGAAACACACCAGAAAACAAAGAGCTAACTTAAAAAAAAAAATTTAACTGGTAACCCACAATATTACATGCCACTTGCCAGTTAATAGATCCTCCTTCCCTGCCTTATTACAACTCTACCTTCACTTACTGAAGTCCATATTTAATTCAATATCTGAACACACCTAATAATGCATCACCTTTTCTTGCTTGAAATCACTTTTCATTTCGCAAATTGTCTGGACCGCTGATTGTCCAGTCAGTGCTGATCTTCGCTGCTTTCCCTCTTTCTGCAAAGAAAGCAGCAAACTCCACCTGCATTCAATTTTAAGAGGAACCAGTGCCTCTTGACACTGAGCACTCAGCTCCTACAGATTTTTTTATTCATCCCTTAGTTACCAAATGTCAGGAGAAAGCATTTGTCTGAAACAGGAGAACTAATGCAACCTAGCATAAGCCATTTTACAATCAATTAGCCTGCACAGTTGGATTTGTCTAACTATTTCTCCCAAGACTTTTAAATGGTTACCCATCACTCCTCTGTCTCAGCACCTGCCACATATAAGATCAACAAGAACAACTGAGCATTGCAGGGATTCCAGAGTCATATTCCCTGTCTGACTATTACGGACCAGCCATCCATTTCAAGGGTACCAAGCTGTGGTCTTCATGATTACTGATAGGAACACAATTTGGTTTGACTTAACAGTCTCCAAAACAGTTCAAAGCATATGGTATGTAACCCTCCCAGCACTGAAGGTGATCTTTGGAAGGTGTGTTTTTAAACTGGAAAGCATTTCCATCACAACACACACAAAATGGAACAAATTTTATCATTCCTAAAATAACCCTTGAGCATTGCTCCCTACAGTTACAAGGACCCATTTTCTACTTTAATCTAAAATTCCTGGTAATGCACATATTAGAAGTGCATTAAAATGCTCTTAACCCGATTGGATTTTTAAAGGGGATGAAAGGTGAAGAAGTGGGTAAACATGTTACAGAGAAGCCTAAAAATTGAAACTCCAATTTTTGAATAATTTATGAAAAGGAAGTTGAGTGGCATTTCTTTTGAACTTGCAAAAAGGAATCATCTTCGCAATTTTTAAAACTCAAGTTCCAGCCTACCTTTCCATCAAAGCAACTTCTCAAAAAGGCTTCCCACAGCTCTAATGCTAAGAAAAGACCATATGTAGGAAAACAATGTCCTTTTTTTTGGCATTGGACTTGGGTACAGATCTTTGATGGACACAGAGGTCCCCCAGATTATGACCATGACAAGAGGATGCCTCATCACACAGCCAACAAAGGAGCAGACACTCCCAGGGGCATCAGGCCACTTGGGAAAATAAATGTCTTAGAGATCTTTGGAGTTTATATCAGGTGCAGTAGTTTCTAGCAGAGCTTTCAGGGCCTCCAATTGCACTGCTGATGGAAATTACAGATCAGTAACGCTAGGAATGATTTCAAACCATTCAGCTCTTGAGAATTTCTAGTTTCTGAAATAATATTTCTTATGCAGCAGTTCTCTAGGAAAGCATTTTCAAGCAACTTACTACCTAGAAATGCCATTACTTGTTTAAAGAAAAAACAGCTTTGCTTAAAACATACCATGCAACATTCTGCTTAGTATTTATTGAAAATTTTGGTTCAGAGCTATGATTTGTAAGGCACTTTATTTGGGAAAGTTGGCACAAAAACTACATTCTGCATTTTGCTCCCACAAGGCTATGTAAAACCTTACTTTGCAAAAGGGATACGGGGAAAAAGCCCATGTTAATTTGGTCCACAAGAGAAAAAAACCAAATTCTAGGATTTGCTCAAAGCAAGTAAAGTCAGTTCCTTAGCAATTTAAGATTTTTCATTAAGTTCACCGAATTGATCATAAACAAATAGAGTTTCCTTTCTCATTAGGTTCTGCTATAAGCCCCCCATCACATGAGCTCACATTATAGCTACTAAAAGAAGCTTTACATAGCAGGATACATCAGGGCATAATGGGTGGAGAGAGGACAACTGGGAAAAAAACCCACAAGATTTGTGATATATAGATTCAATTTTCCACAACAATAGTTTCTGTTCTACTCAAAGATTAAAAAAGCACAATTGCTTTATTGTGCACTTGGATGTATAAAAGACTATTTCTTACTGTATTTCAAACAGAAAGGAAGTATTTATGGACACACATCCACAGAAGGAAAGGATGGAGACGAGGACACCCAAGGGAAATGTTTTAGAATTGAATGTGTATTATCAACTAGTGCAACAAGCTAAGTAAAAGCTGAGTTAAATAAATGGCTTCTCAATATCTGTGGCTAGAGGCTTCAGAATTAGAATACCTCAGTAATTAGCTCAGATGAAATTTAATTACTCATAGAATTACCAATGTCTTCATTAGCAACTGGCCTTTTGGTATGGATTATCACATAAATCTTTTTCCATACTATCTCTAATTGAAAGTAAACAAACCAAAGTCTGGTGTAAACCCAGTCAACATACACAAATTAAGCCAGTATTTATGCTAGATCTTATTTTCTCTGAACTCCAATATCCATTTACAGTGCCTAATAAAGAATCAAATGCGACAGTAATGCTTAGCTGGTCCCCTGCCAAAATGCTTGATGGTGAGTCCCTGCCTAACTTAAGTATATAAATTGATAGAGCAGATCCTCCAGCTCCAAATCTGAGGCAGCTACTTCCCCCTAATCACAGGCTTTGTGTTATGAATTAAACATCGAGACACATTTTTGAGGAGTGGGTGTGTGAGCAAGAGAGCTCAGGAAGCTCCAGGGTGGAGCAGGGAACAGCAGTGCCCCTACATGCACAGTGTCCCACTGACCTGCAGTGCCAGCAGCCCTGTGCCATCCCAAGGGAAAACCCACACACGTGCAGATGGCCCTGTTGGGAATGTGGCCACCCAGGCAGCTGCAGCAGGAGCTAAGCCACTACCACATAGCTTTGGCCTCCTCAGGGAGAGGCAGCTTCAAGACTGGTGCCAGAGGGATGCTGTTGTACTTGAGCAAAGGATCTTTAATACTCCTGGCACCTCCCTGTTCCCCCCAAACCAGCATGAAGCCCACACAGGTAGGAAAGGAGGGGAGCCACGTGGAATGGCTGGAGATGCCAGGTACAGGGAACAACAATGACATCAGTCTTTGGTACCATAGAAGGGCAACAACAAAGATGCTTCTGCTGAAGGAGATGGTTCTGGACACCCAAGGCCAGGAGTCAGTACTTTCAGATTGATTTTGGTTTCAAAGCCTGGGGGGAAAAAAAATGCTGTATCTTATTCACAACTTGGGCAAGTTGTTAAAACAGCAACTTAGGCAACGGCATTGCTCTGGTCTCTGCTAATATTGTGCTTTCAGAAGACAGGACACAGCATTTATTATCTTCCCAGAAACATGAGCAAGATAATTACCAGTACTCTAACTTTTTTTCCAGTAAAGTTAGGGTATTAAACACATACTTACTCAACCTTCTATATAAATAATATGCAAATCCTTCCCCATTGCATTCCTACACATTGCACATTGATGGAGGAAGACACATACATAAAGATTTTACATAAGGATTATTTAAAAAAAAAAAAAAGGAAGTTCTTCCTGTTGCTTAGAGCTGTCAATAACATTTACAGCATATACGCAATACAATAAAATGAATAGTGATTTATTTATGTGGTTTTTCTCATCACGGTCCAAAGAAATTCCCCTTATTCCCTGAATAAGGGGCCTGCAGCCAATCTCCAAAAATCATAGAGGCCATAGAATGGTTTCAGTTTAAGGGACCTTAAAGCTCATCTAGTTAAGCTCCTCTGCCACAGGTGGGACAGCTTCCACTAGACTAGGTTGTTCAAAGCTCTATTGAGCTTTGGACATTTCCAGGGACAGGCCATATACAGCTTCTCTTATTTCAGTTTATAATCAAAACATTGCTTTTAAGGCAAAAAAAACTAGTGTTAAGCCTTGTGTTACCATAGCTACAGAACTCCTTTTGCCCTCCAAGGGAGGAAAAGCCCTAAGCAGTTTCTTCTGTACCATATAGGAATGATTATGAATTAATTATATACCATGTAGGCTGTTAGGACAACAACAAACTGGGTGTGTCCATCTGCTCACATCTAAACATAAATAGGTCAGAAGGTATCATAGTAGATCTAATAAAAGGTCAAAATAAGAGTCCAGAGCAAAAAAGCCTATTAATATCTTGGCATCAAATGAGTGAGGAAGGCTGGAGTTCCACGCTAATGGTGGAAAGGCTATAAACCCACATCACTCTCCTCAAGTCTTTTGCTGGATGTCCTCACTGCTGGCTGGAAAGAGGAAAATATTAGACATGAATTACAGTATCAGCAGCTCTGGATATTATGAAGATACTGTCAGATGATCTAGGTCAGGGCTTTTCAACTACAGGTGCAAAGATCCACTGGAGATTGGAAAGAAATACAGATTATTCAAAGGAATTAATGGAAGAGTTTTAAAATGCATGTGCTCCATAAAGATGAAAATACATTAAGATACACATGAATTTATTTCTTCCACAAGAAAGCTTCCAAGGTGTTTTTTGAGAAAAATATTTTTTTAAAAAATCACCATCCTTTATATGTGTTTCTACTATAAACTTGACTAACTTGTCATGATTTACTTACAAAGTACTTGCAGCTTCCTTTGATATTAATTAGATTTCTTTTTTGCCTCCTCATCCTTGTAGGAAAGTCATTATTACCTCTCAATAAGCTAAGCTAACCTAATACAAGTGCCCTAATGGAAATATCTATTTTAACCTCTGACAGTTATTACTGTGAAAACAAGAAGAATTAGAACCATTTGTTTTCATGCTTTTATACCGAGAGGAGACTGCTGCCTTCAGCAAGCTTGTAAAGCACCCTCACTGAAATGCTTTCTGGATTTTTCTGTGGAATTTAATTAGAATGCATTACTTCCCAGCATCACCTCAGTAAGAGCCACCTCTTCTAACAGCTGCTTAGTAACATTTCCACAGTATTAATGCGCTTAGATCATCTGTATCCAGGTTAACCAAAAATCCCATACCCCAAGTTCTACACACTTTAAAATACAGACTTTCCTGAAGAATCATGCTAAAAGCCATTCATTTTATGCTGATTCTAGAGGTGTTCTACATATTATATCTAGAAAATACTGAGGAATATGCAGAGTTTCTTCTTTTTTTTTTTTCAGACAAAAAAGTACTTCAAACACATGCAATCTGTCATCAGAAAGTCATAGGCTTCTCAGTGTCTGGCCTTATAAAAGACAAAAGAGTATTAAACACAATTCAAGAACAGCAAGATTTATGAGCCAGGTGTGGTAGGCAACACAAATCACAACACTACATTTCCCTCAGAGCTGATGTGAAGACAGACTATGTGAACAACAGAGAGGACCCAGAAGTCTTCAAATGCTTTTCTATTGGATTACATTCTTATCAGACTGGTAACCAATTTTACACATTTAGGATTTATTTACTGGCTTTGATAATAAATGTGAAGCTGGCCTTCTTATTTGGGAACTCACAAAGGTAAAGTTTGCAGGTGTTCTGTTACACATGGCATGTGCATGATGCCCTTCCTCACATTTACCCTGCTTGTCATTCATTTTCAGTTTGAGAACAGTCATGAAATTAGCTCTTTAAAAGGGTTTAGGTGAAGGAACACAAAATTTCTCATGTTAAAAGATAACACAAGTCAAGTAGCCAAAATGATAAAGCTATTTTCCTTAGAAGTAACAGGTGCAGCAACAGCACACAAGTGTTTATAACTATTGAAAGTGGGTTTAATATTTATGCTGTGAGAAACAGTAACCCTTAACACAGTCACATGCAATAAATAGAGAAGAGACCTTTTGCATACAATTTAATTGTTTTTGTCTTGTGATTGTAGAGATTTTGTTGACCAAGATAAAACTCCATCAGATAGGGCGCCAATCTGGAAAAATATTCACGGCTTCAGAGATTTGAACAGAGCTAGAGCACCTAACTTGCCTGCTTTGCTGAACAGGGCCAAGCTGTAAGTGCTATGAAATCAGCATGTCTAAGTACACTAAAACAAAGGATTCCTCACAACAAGCACCTCACTTCAACACACAGCATCAATGAGAAAGATTTGGAGGAGTGGGGGAATAACAACGCTTCCAACTGCATTTCAAGTCAGAGATAATGACAGTGACCTGCCAGATGAAGTTAGGAGTTTCACATGAAAACCTGTCAGGCTTGTGTTTATTTTTCTAACAGACATGTGAGCTCATGCTGTGTACAGTGGCACTTCAAGCACAGCATCTGCTTTCTGATTTGTACAAGAACAAACATATTTGTTGAACTCATTCTCCAGCTGACGGACAGCCCAGTGAAACAATCATCACACAAGTTTGCCTGCCACACACACGCATAAATTAATATGCAAAAATTACATTTAGAATTGCAAATGCCCTCCCTATATTTTTAAGGTAGTCTAGAGAGCAATCATAATTCTACATCTCCAAAATATTTATATTGCAGAGGTGTCTGCACATGTTCCTGGGCTGCCTGTGCTGTCTGAGCCTGCTTTGAGTGGGGAGGTTGGTGCAGATGACCTTGAGAGGGCCCTTCCAACCTCAGCCATTCTGAGGACACCTGACCACTTTCTGTACACTGCTAAATATATTATCTTTACTGCTTCAACTGAGATGTTATTAAAAAAAAAAAAAAATAAGTTTAACACAAGACACTTGGACCTTTAGATTCAGGTGGACAGTGCTAAATATAAACATCGTGAAACAAAGTCTTATATTTCTCAAAGTTCTCTTGGGAACTATATACTACTCTAAAGCAAAACATCTCAGTTTTATATCAGGTGATTTATGAGTTTTACTATTGAAGACAAATTTTCAGTATGCACTTCAGGAACAGTCACCTCATGTAAAGGAGATTATCCATTTGTTTCAAATTAATAAATAATGAAATCTCGCAGCAAATCAAGCCAGCAGGCAGTAAGGGGAAGGTGCTTGGCACATACACACACATATGTATCTTACAATATACATGAAAAGAATTGCCCTAGGCTACTTTTCTATAACAGAGAAATATCATAGGATTTATTACTGGTAATGATCAATGCCAGAGTTTTTGAAAGAAACACAGATTGCAGATAGATCATAAAGAGAATAGTACGCTTTGGAATCTTACTGTACAACACAGTATTTCTTAGCAGCAAAATAAAATGTCAGTACTTCTCAAGAAGCTTTTCAACGTATTTAGTTGAAACACGTCTCTACTATTTGCCTGAACTTAGCAATAGAAAAATCTAGCAGATGCAATTATTTCCTACCTCCAATGCAGACTGAGAAAATTGAAAACATTCACAGTGATAGATTTAAACAGATAAGGCATAATCTGCATTTCTACTACATATTAGAATAATGGAAACAACATTCTTACCCATGTATTTTTAATGATATGACCCTACAACTATGAAGCATAGTCACAGAGCACTGAAATGTCATTTAGCAAGATGAGAAAGCTGTGACTTATTTTATCTGATCCAGAAATGAGCTGTCAAAGTTAAATTGTTATGTAATTAATTGTGCATTTGCTAGCAATTTTTAAACTGTGAAGGAAAGACTGTACTGAAATTGCAAATCACTGAACACTTTCATCTAATACATGAGATAATCCTTTGAAGACCATTTTCCCTGAACTGGGTGTTAATGAGGAGTTCCTCACTTTAATAAAATGTCATCTAATAAGTATAACCAAACAATATAATTTCCTTTTTTTTCCCTTTAATAACCTTTCTTAGCCCTCCCTGGATATATTCTATAATTGGCATTGAGATAGAGAAAGACTCAAGATCTCCAAGAAATAATTCACCTCCAGAGCGAGAGCTGAAATGGCTTACATGGGACTTGGCACAAATTTCAATTAAATGATTTACATGCAAGATAATGCACAGGACACCCTTTCTATTGCCTTCTATTTATATCAGGTGACTTATGAGCTTTACTACTGAAGAGAAATTTTCTATTTGTCTTCAAGTCTTTCTATTGCTACAGGCCTGCAGTTAAATAATTTTTGGTTCCTCTCAATTCTATTCAAAGCAGAGCTAGAAGGGCTACTCTCAACCTTTCTCCTCTCACCCCAAGGATGCCTCTTTCTAGTTCTCCCTCTCCCTGCCCCTTCTTTATCTTCACACAATTCATTAGTTATAGGCCATTACTTATGCAGGTATATTTTGACAGTTTCCTCCAGATGCTGGAAGTCTTTTGGAAGCTGAGATTTGGTGTTCTGGTTACCAACATAAAGAAAACTCTTGAGATAACTTTTGTTGGCTTTTTTTTCCAGTCAAGATTCACAGTTCTAAAATTTTTGCTGGGCTGTATTTCTCCTAGAGAAATGAGGATCTGCAAGTGGCAAAAGGAAAAAAATGAGTATGTGTTTCCCAAGTGTCACCACCCAGCACAAGAGCTGATGTGGAAAGATGAGCAAATGCTGAACTTGTAGTAAGTAGCTGGAACACAGGCTTGGCATTTTCATTCTAATGAAGCTTTCACAGCACTTGCTCATGGGGAGATATGCTTTTAGAAATGCTAAAATGACTTTCCTTGTGGGTTTTTTCTTGTTTGGGTGGGTTTTTTTAATATATATCTTTTTTTTATGTCGGAAGAAGAGAACTTCAAAAAGCAGATGAAAATTAAAAGAAACCTCACTTAGAAACACACATATTTCAGCTACCCAACACAGTAAATAAGCTTGTTTGAACTATGACTTTCTGCCAGAATATCTTTTTAGAGGTTAATTTCAAGTCACCAAGACCTGATATTTAACAGGTATGGTAACTTTTAATAATCAAGTATATACAAAAAGGACAAAAAAAACCTCAATCCTGAAACACCATAATTTAAAATGCAACATAAATAAAACTCAAAGCTGTATCTCGATAAATATACATTAGGACACTTAGTACTTGTACAGGTTCCAGAATAAAGTGTTTTATACTACATGCATTGTATCATTCTCTTTTCTGCCAATTTTTATTATTTTTCATGAAGCTCACTACCACAGTGACTGCCAAGAACATTTTTGAAACCTCATACATTCTGTTAAAACACCAAGAACACCATATTTTCAAAAATGAAAAAGATTTACTTGAAATTATATAAAGTGAGAGTTTCTAAATTGTGTCAAGTGGTGGTTTTATTAATATCCTGTCATCTAATAAGCAAATTTGCCTTTTGGAAAGGCATATTAAATTTGGTTTCGAGTTTAGTGCAAGGATCATAGGATCATTTTTAATTCCTACACAATGAGCAGCAAGTTCCGGCCCACCTATAGATCAGCTGAGGATTTAACCTGCTGCAGATTGCAAACACTGAACCTTCTTCACAAAACAAACCACCCACCCCACACAAAGTACACACCTGCTCTCAGAAACATCCTACCTATATAGCTACTTGGGGCCCAACAGTTAACATCATGTTAAAAAGCTGTTTACATCTTGAATAGCATTATTTCAAGTGTTTAACATTGAGATTGTCTCCGTTTACAAAGAAGGTAAAACTAGACCCTGTATCTGCTTTCATCTCTCACTGATTTTTGATTAGCTAAGCTGTGAGAACTGAAGACCAACAGAGTACCTGTGCTCTTTGTGTATGGAACATGAGACCTTTAATTCAGATATTGCAATCATCTCCTTTATCAGGGCTAATGTACTGCATATTGCTTCCCAAAACAGAAAAATTAATTTCTTGCTCTCCATAAAACTCTTTCAGGGAAAGCAGGTTTTTCACCCCTCAAAGATGCAGACTAGCAATTCTGGGGAAAACCCAGAGAACTCAGTACACAGAAATGGCAGATACTTTTCAGGTCATAAAACACAGCAGTGCAAATCACTCATAAGGAAAACCTAAATTTATGCTTAGATAGTTCGCAGTTTTCATCAGAATTCTCAAGCCCTTTTTGTACTTTTTACCAAAAACTTAATAGTTTTGTCACTTCAGTGATGAGAACCCTTTTCTCCTTAGCTATTCAGTCAGCACTATTATCACAAATGTTCCATGTCCTCATTAATAATAGGTACTATGCTCAAGTTCTCCTCCTTTACTTATGCTACAGGTATTATTACACTGGTGTGTAACTTCTGAGAATTATATTTTAGTAGAATCTATAACGATGAAGTCTTATGTTTAATTGTGTATTGTTTGAGTTATCTTGGATCTCTCTGAAAGAGGCAAGACAAAGTTTTTTTTCTGATTACTGGTCACAAAGAGGGATGCCTGTATGCTCAACATGTTATACTTTTTATGGAAGTCCATGAAGATTAACTCTAAAGAAAAATGCAATATATTTGTAGATTGCATTAACTTTGCAGTGTCTTTGGCTGCAAGGGGGATTTATGACAAATGGAAATATAATTGATTAAAACAAAGCAGGCTTTCTGATCAAATTTAAATTCCACTGTTCATGTAGGACTTCAGCTGCACTCCAGAATGTTATGTGCAGTTGGTTTGTTGTGGTTTTTTGTTTGTTTGGTTGGTTTGGGGGTTTTTTTTTGTGTGTGTGTGTGGGGTTTTTTTTGTTTGGTTGGTTTGGTTTTTTTTTTTTTACATTTCACTTTTCAATTAGCCAGTACTGGGGCAGGTACACACACAAGGAGAGAATGCCTCAAGAAACACTCTTTTACCATCAAGAGTTTCTGCAAAAGGTGTTGCCCAGACAAATGAAGACAACCATAACTATTTTCAAAAACATAACGTATTTGTAGTTAACAGCCTTTTTTTTTTTTTTCAAAGGCTACTTGCCAATTTTAAAGTGGCTAACATTAACCATCCCATTAAAAAACAAAACAAATCCTCCCTTCAAAATAGTGCCATTATCCATTAGCAAAACTGCATAATGTACAAGAGATAAAGGTTAAGTACTAAATCATGTTCAAAAATTGCTTCAGAAAACTACTGGCACTTTGCAGGGTAAAGGTACTTGCTGATACTGTGCTTTCAAATGTATTTTGAGAACATTATTACAAGACACACAGTAGTCTGTTTGCATTAGGGCTGATGCTTTTTTCAGTAAAGCTGAAACTCTCCAATACAGACTGACGAACCAGAAGACTTCTCTTTGCAGTTTAAACACTTTTTTTATATATAGATATACATACAATCCACCTTTCCACATATAAAATTCAACATTAAATTTGCACTGGCAGAAGTGAGAACAGGAGCCTTAGGTGTACTATTCACAAACATATTCTATTATTTCCACCACAGTGCCTCTTGGTCTCAAGAACAAAGCCTTTGGGCTTGTTGTTTCTAAGAACTCACTCAAATGCCTCTAAGTGACTTCACATAGGAGGAGACAGAAGGCAGGTCTAGCCTCAACATTACTTAGTTTCTTCATCACAACTTAACTCTAATACCCACTAGAACTCCACAGTGAGGAAGCAGCAAGAAAAAGGATCTACAGCAATGTCACACAACACGCCTGAGGAACTTGGGTTGTCCCACCCCAAATTACTCTTACTGTAACAGCCTGGATACAGAACAGGCAGTAGTGCATAAGCAAAGACTACTTAAGCTTGTCATCTGGGTTGAATCTAATTTTAGATCCAAGCACAGGTCTATCAGAGACTCAATGTGGAATCCCAAGTAAGTGCTCACCACTTCTCTCCAATAGAATCCTTCACAGGAAGGCAGTATAGATTAGTTTCATTTTGCTGGAATGAACTTTGCTGTCATTAAAAGGATATGAACTGACTACCTTAAAACAATTTAATAGATCCTACAACACATCCTGATAATCTTTGGAGAGACATTAAAAGCACTTATGTATTTCTCTAGTACCTAATTACCTAAAAAGAGATACGAATTGTAGGAGATTACTTCCTTTACACTGAAGTTTTACAGAACATTTAAGTAGAGTTTAGCATGCAAGTAGGGACTAGAGGGTGACTCAAATGGGTACAGGAGGTCCTTCCAGCAATACCTCTCTCCCCAGTTCTCCTTTCCCAAATATTTGCTTTCCAGACAAGAAGTTTATCCAGCACAAATAACACAATATGACTCCCACATTTGTGGGTACTGAGTGGCCCCACAAGTTTTGTCTTCTTGCTATAGTGCCATTAATACCACACTATTTACATGAAGCTTGCCCTAGTGCATTCTCCAAAATATATGTCTAGAATACATGTTACACGTGCATAGAATCTTTTTTCTAATTTGTCTGCAAGTGCAAAACAATTTTTAACAAACAATTGCAACTTTTGCCACTTACACTGCCAGTCAAAAGAAGCTGTTTTATATTTCAGACTGAACCTCACTACCATTGCTCTTGTGCATCTCTGAAGAAAGTTTCACTCCCTCTTCCTGCACATCCATTTTCCAGTCCCCAATGACCACTGTGGCCTTCAGCTGCACTCAGTACATTTTGCCAGCCTTTCCCTTGTACTGAGGGGGCCCAAGTCTCAGTGAAGCATCTCAGCTGCAGCCCCATGTGTTAGATTACCCCCAGACTGCCTGCCATACTCCTGCTAATGCCACACAGACTGCAGCTCATTTCCCTCAGCTACAGGACATGTCACTGACTCATGTTTGATGCTCTGCCCACCAAGACATCCATAATGTTTTCTACATAACTGTATTTTACATACATTATACTCTTTTTTTAAGCATTTACAGGTTACTCAGGGGTTTGCACATTTGCTTAAAGGCTAGTTTAAAAGACTGATGCGAGAGGACTGATTTGTGGATAGTGGAAGTTGCATTTAAAACAAAAACCTTTAAGCCACCTCACTTCAGACACCTAGAATGGATCTTAACTTTCTTCCTCTAAGTATGCAAAACCATCCTACACTGGTAGGTTATGCCACAGGCTTTGGATGGGCTGGGTGACCTGTTAGCTAGCTGAGCTCTTTGAGTACAGTGGTGGTCTGGGCAGCCTCCCTCCCCCAGCCCTGAGGCAGCTATGCCTCCTGGGTACCACTCCATGCCACCATGGAGCTGTTCATCTTCACACAGAGTCACAAGCAGAGTTACACACACATGCATGTGGCAGATTTGGCAGTGCTGGAGGCAAGTCATGGCACTGCCTCACCAATGGACCATCAGGATTAGCTGAGGTGTGAAATGAGGAACCAGCTCCAAGACTCTCGCTTTCTACATGCAGATTTTACTTCTCTGGTGATTTACAGTTTTTTTAAACCAAAACCACTAGTCATTTATAAATTTAGTGTCATACAACTGTATATGTACACACACAACCTCCATACATAGAAAATATTTCTGTCCTTACCTTGTCAGACAAACAGCTGAGATAGAGAAAGGTGCTTACAGCTGCTTCAGTCCACAGAAATATACAGTGGTTAGAAGTAGATATCATAGCTTAGTTTTCATAGTCAAAATGAGTTACTAAGGATGTTTATGAAGAAATCTCAGGTACCCTCAATCTGCTTTCCTTAGCACCACCAACAAGCCACAGCAATCTCATGATTTCAAGACTGAGGAAAGACATTTATTCTTTGAGTTTGGAGCATCTGTGGGGGCAGATTTGGTTTTTTTGTCAACAGCACAGGCAAAAACAAAAAAAAAAAGGCTGAAAGTGAGGTAATTTGAATGCTTGTTTTCAGCTCTAAGCATCAACCTTATGACTGAAGTCCAGCAAAGACTCCTTTTTACTGTTTGTGAATGTACTTTGATATATACTCCTGTGTATCCCAAGTTAGCTGTAACGCTGGCTGAGCATGATCTGCTTTATCACTGGTTAAAGTTACAAAATTTAAAAAAAAAAAAATCCCCTACAATCCTATTTCAATTCGAAAGTTAAGAAGCTTTTCTCCAAATAGGCCTAAATTGGAGGAAAAAATTCCTGCAGACAGGGGATTGAAGCTTGGCCAGCCAGTGACACCCACTGCTTTCTAGCACATTCAGTTTGAGCTCTGAAGCCTCTTGGCTGTAGTGCATTGCACAGCCTTTATACTTGATCATTAAATAAAGCAACCTGTCAACACTGTACCCTGACAGCTCTGAAAAAAAAGATTTAAAAGGACCTCCTTCAGCAGGAAGCATATATCCAAGGATACCAGCATTACTGCTGTGTTCTTCAGAGAGCAGACACTGCTTTATCCAGTGTCTCCAGACCTTCAAAGAGAGCACCTGCTTCACCCATACAGCAGTGAAATTTGAGATATGAAGCAACATTCACTTCTTTTGCAAGTCTGAGAATTATTAGATTCCATGACTCCTTATTCATCTTCTGTCCTAAGTATCACTACTAACACTGTTTCAGAGTATCACTGCTTATTGTTCGAGTAACTTCAGACTTCCAATTCTATGCTCCTTTCACCAAGAAAAAGCAATTGTCTCAAAATATTCTTCAGATTACTCATGGCTCAATGTTTAAGAGAAGTCTTTTTCTGAAGTTACTTATGAGTACAAAATATAGGCCAGGGTTGAAGAGAGAGGAATAGCTGTTATATTCAGGTTAGTGAAAAGATCAGAATGGATGCAAAGCTCTAGAAATTCCACATTTGTCTATTTTGCAAGAGTGCAGAATAAAATAAGACAGGTCCTTCCTTATTCCAGTTTCAACTGGACACTTACACTGGGTAGGCTGAAGAAACTAATCATAACCAACACAAACAGAGCAAGATGCAGATGCACGGACATCAAAAAACAGAGTGGCTTTGGTTAATGTGTACAAGGAAATAGACAGGAAGAGCTGTTAAAAAAATAAAGGTTTTTTTTAATTTGAGTTTACTATTCAGATTGGAAATGGAAGTGGAACAAATGTTGGTTTCTTTCTAACTTCCATAGCAACCCACTCACACTGAAGTTATGTGACTCAGAAGCTGTTTTCTTTAAATGTAGCCATATGGCTTTTAAACACTTTTGGTTCCATGCCCAGACACAGAAAAATTATTTCTTCATTTTATTGTTCTGATAGACTCCAAATAATACAAATTTACATTTTTACTCAAATTAATCAAGTTATCCTTTACATTTCCCATGCTCCTGCAAGGCATGCCCAGAGGGCTTTGCTTTTTACCTTAAAATAAAGTGTTAATAGAAACCCACAGGAAAATTAGGGATATATCCAGCAACTTCAAGACATTTCGCATTTTCCAAATACCTTGTGCAATTATGCCAAGAAAATATTTGCTCCTTGTTTATAATTTACTACTGAATTGCCAGAGGACTAAAAATTCCCATTTCTCAAGTGAAGGTTCAAGAAGTCCACATCAGTTGCAATAAGTATGTATGCTCATAATTCCACACTACACTTCCATCACTGAAACACAGCCAGCTTTGTTATACTGGGCCTGCTTAGAGGTATTTCTTAATATTCACAAGCTGCTGAACAACATATCAAAGTTGTTCAAAATTAAAGCAAAATGGCACTATGGAAGTTCATATCCCTTTTCCAGTAAGGGTTACTGCCAATTTTAGGGAGCTATTTTACATTCAAGACAAGGTTTCATTTCTCTAAGTTATAAATTAGTAGTAATTAGAAAAGAACTACATGACAAAAATCACTTCACAAATCAAGACTGCAATCTTCAATACTTGTCATCAGGCAGAAACTCAAAGAACCACAGAAAGAATATTTCACAGCACAAGTGTCTTCACACTGACCACTTTGAAAACAAACTCCCAAGTTACTGTATCTGTGTTTCTTTCCAGTACCATTCACCAGCATTTCATAAAACCCCAAAATTTACCATACTGAGACATTTTAGCACAATACCCAGAAAAAAAAAAAAAAGTCTGTCTTCTAGTATATCTGCTTTTCCAATTCAAAGACTAAAATAATGAAATGGAAGCTTTAGAAAACCAACCCACCTTTCCACCTTTTTGTACAGTTTATACCACAGAAAAGCTCCTCTGCATGTCTGGTGACCAGTTGTAGAACTCCAGTGCACAGTTTACATCCAATTCCTACACCTAGAACTACAGTAAGTAAACACCATTATCCTTCCAAAAGCCAAGAACTCTTTACTTCAGCCCAAACTGCCTGGTGAAGTAAGCCAACACAGGATCCATACACCAGCCAGCCTGGTGCCTGTAGCCATGTACCAGCGCAGCAGAGACCCTGTAGTCAGACATCAGACAGCTTTCCCAAACTGAGAAATAAATTAAGGACACAGAAAGCTCACCTGAATGTGCCTGGCATACCTCAAAAGGGAATACATTTCCACTTCCCTTTAATGTCAATGCCTCAAAATTGTCACTTAGATTTTCCCTCTTCCCCAGCTCGACAGAAAACACAAAAGCATCTTTTACACTAAATATATATTAAAAATACAAAAGCCTGTTATTACTAGCCCTTAGGTACAGTCCTCAGCTCAGAAATGTGCAATAATGCCTCATTTTTCAAAAATAAAGCCCTAAGATGTAAGACCTTTTTTTGCCTGTCTACATTCTTGCAGCTGTTCTGCACCTCTATCAGTGAGACAGGAACACAACATGGAAAATATTTACAGCATGGCCACAAAAGCCTTTCAGAATATTGCATGTTCATTGCAGATATCACAGCCAAGTAAAACAAATTGTCCATGTTTATAATCTCTTAAACAACTAATTCTCCTTCTCCAGAGAGCCAACAACAGATAGAAGTGGAAGATCTATTTCAAACCACACTCCAATCACTGTGCACAAAAAAATAGATTCAAGCACCTGGATAATCTCTTAAAGCATCGAGACGTTCTCCAAACAGCATTTGACCTCTTAACTGAAGTACTTCAGATTTTAGAAGTATTAGAAATAATAGAAAATATTCTGTTTTCTTGTCAGCAGTTCAGACAAGTCCAGCATATCATCGTACACCTTTGTTTCTCCAAACAGTGCTACAGAACACTGAGCAAATGGCAAAAGTTTCAGTAAAAGATCCTCACTTACCTTGTCCTTGTCCACTGATCTGGTAACTCCACAGCATCAAAATTATTGATAATATCCAGGGTACCCGTCCAGCTACTCCACCGCCTTCTTGACTTCCAGCCATTGCATTATTGGATGCTACACAAAGAAATATTATTGAATGTTTTAGTTATACCCCTTGGGAAATATACCTTTGGGTAGAGGAAAACAAAACAAAATCCCCACAAATTTCCTCCGTACACTTTTACTGCCATACTTCAATAAATACTCACTGGTAAAAATGCTTTTTCATTCAGAACCTCCCTGACTATTTGCTCAAGACTGTTACCTGAAAGCCTACTTAACCAAAGTAAGTTGCTTGAATTTACCTTTCATACAGAGGTCCTGAACTTTACAAAATAAATAGTTTCCAGTCCAGCCAGGTTTAAGAGACCTGAACAAGCAGAACTTAGCACTGAGTCACTCAGAAGTTTTGCTGTATAGAAACTATTTTGAGGCAAAATCCCTCAATTATTCCTTAAACTTGAATTGTGTTGTGCTACCGGTTACGTTTCACTGTGGGCTTTCCTGCACTAACATTTTCCCCGTGACAGAATGGTCTGATTTGGAAGGGACCTTAAAGACGATCTAGTTCCAACCTCTCTGCCATGAGCAGGGACACCTTCCACTAGACCAGGTTGCTCAGTGCCCCATCCCATCCAGCCTGGCATCAAACACTCACTGGTATGGGGCATCCACAGCTTCTCTGGGCAACATCACTGACATATGCAACATTTGCCTGTTAATTATTCCCCCCACCCCACCTCATGCACCACTCTGACTCAGGTCTGCTTCTTCAGAAGGTCTGTTTAATCAAATACTCATTTGTCAGAATCATATTAACTACACTGGCCTGGCTGGAAAAAAATAAGATGACAATTCTACCCTAAAGCACAGGCAAGTATTACAGACATTGGTATATGAACAGTAAGGTAATTTATCTAGTATGTGAAAAATCTTGCAATAATTCCGTAAGTAGTCCTTTATAATATAGCATTGTAAAAAATTCCTGTGATTTTACATTATAAACAACTGTAAAGTTCTTGTGAACAATGTTTCAGTAATTTAAAAAAAAACTATAAAGTAAATAGGGAAAATGCTACACTAACAGAAGGGAACGTTTACATACTGGCTGATTAGGCATACTTTTAATATTGCTATTATAGTAAGTTTTATTTTAAAACCCATCTATTTTACAAACCCAAGGATGCAAAAATCAATCCATAGCAAAAGGTTCAACTGAAATTATACTGTATATTATTATATATATAAATATATATACTATATATATACTCTCTCTATATATATACAAATAAATATACTTGAGTTCTCAATTCTGATCTAAGAGCTCATTTCAGGCCCCACTAGAGTAAGCTACTTCAGCAAAACAGTGCCCTCCCCAGCCAGCAGTCCCAGTTCCCCCTGTCCCCTCTCACACATGGACAGCACAGAGAAAGAGATGTTCAAGTTTTGTTTTGCCTTGACTTTTTCTAACTATTTAACCCCAAGAGGACAAGGAGAAGCAAACCTCTGAAAACAGGAGTTCCAAAGCAAAAGTGCAGAACAACAAATACGAAGAAATGCCCTAAAAATACATACACTTTACACTGCAAGGTCAAAGAAATAGTTTTGTAAAAACAGCATCTTGGAAAAGAGAGACTCTGTTTCATGAATATTCTTTCCCCAAAGTAACAGACACGTTTTTATTCTCAGTGTAAGCAAACAGATGGTATTCATTAGTTATTTACCTACTTTACTATTAATTAAAATGTCCAAGATAATTTTTGTTTTCGCTGTGTCTACAGAAAGCTAGAGTTCCATGAAAATCTGGCATTTGTATCTACATCCCTGCTAGCTGTAATATAAATATTACAGCTAAGAAAGCAATGAAGGGGAGGGTGGGGGGAGGCTACAGCTAAGAAAGTACCTGAAGGGGAGGGCCTACAAGAAACCTGGGGGGTAACCCAGGTTCTTAGTAATAAATGCCTTGGGGTGGATTAGAGTGAAACAGCACTGAATAACCAATGTTTGAAAACATTTACATGTAGGGTTTATTTTAGAAAAATTTTGTTCCAAAGGTAGACAGGTATGTTGACATTTTGGGTGTTATCATCTATAGCAATATGATATAAAGATAACCTTTGGGGAAAAAGCATCTTTTCAGGATTTGGCACTGACAGGGGTGATGGTCCAGCTGCCTCTTCCCAGCCTGCAGAAGTCTCCTGGCAATTCTGGAATGCCTAAATCACTAACCATTTCAGTCTCTGACATAGGTGCCCAGAGGAGTTGTGGATGCCCCATCCCTGTGAGTATTCGAGGCCAGGTTGGAAAGGGCCTTGAACAGCCTGGTCTGGTGGAAGATGTACCTGCCCATGGCACAGGGAATTGTAACTGGATGAGCTTTAAGGTCCCTTCCAATCCAGGCCATTCTGTGGTTCTATTAGAGGAAAACAATACCCATCTAAGTAGGAGGAAGCCTAGATATCAACATCCATAGTATTCAAAATGAGAATAGAAGCAGCAAAAATTGGGAGTTTTTTAGATCTTCACAACCCAGGAATCATCCGTGAAAGACAAAGAGTGAGGGCAAAAGGGAGTGCAAGGGACAGGTTGAAGCAGCACACTTTACAACAACACAGAACTCCAGTGAGAGGGAGGGGATCTAAGCCTTGTAGATATTATTCTTATCATATTTCTTGTCTTTTACGTGATAGTTTGTAAAGAAAAAGAAGCAAAGAACAGTAGCTGACACATATTTAACTCGAAGTTAAAACCAGAGTTTCCATGTCCCAAAGAAAATTCAACAGAAGGGCTTTCATTAGAGAAGGTGAAAACTGACTGAGAATCAAAAAGGTTAATCTCCTCTGAATCCTAAGCCTCGTTTTCCACACAGGTGCAGGGAAACAGATTTATCTGAAGCAAACACACTTTTTAATTACAGAACACTTGCTCTAATAGAGACTAAATTGCAGTAAAAGATCTTAAGTGCAAGTCTATAATCAACCTTCACAGCATTTGAATTTACATCAGTGCTCCTTCAGCCCTTCTAACACAGGACTAAAATGACCAGGGACAGAATCAAATCATAACTATACTGGATTAATAGGAACATCAGTTGCAACAGGTATGAAGAGATGAGCAGAAATTATAATTAAAAGTAACAAAATATCTCATTTTAAAAGCAAGACTTTTTTGTGGCAATACCTATGAAAGGAAAGCCAAGAGATACATAAATCCCACCTTCCAAAGGGACAAAAGAATTATTAACCCCTCTATCTCTGCAGAGAAAAAATTATTTTTTATTTTACCCTCCAAACCTTCTACAAAAGGAAAAGTACCGGAAAGGAAAAAATACAAGACTAACAGAAATACAAAACCTTACCTGCAGGGGCTTCCTTCTCCCTGCTTCTTCTAAATCAACCCTTCCCCTTCACAGAATGAAGGGAAAAAAAAAAAAAAAGAAGAAAGGAACCACCACACCCTTTATAGTCACTCCAAACAGGACTCAGCTGAATTAAATAGCATCTTAATTAACACCTTAATGCAGCTGTGCTCATATATTTCCTGCACCAAAAAGTACATAGAAAAAACAAAACAAAACAAAACAAAACCAATCACCACCACTATTAGTTTTACTCTTTTTCCCCTCAAAACTTATGTATTAAACAGCACTCTAACTGTAAAGTAGCTACTAGACTCACCAATTTCACAGCCAAGAAAAAATGGCAAAGGGACCTTCTTCACGTTTATTGACAATTAACTGTAACTAATTTAGAGTGAACCAGGTGCAGTCAGTTGGCAGGAAATCAGGGAACACAGATAAACCTGTCATATAAAGGACTGTAACAAAGTTTGAAGTTTGTTTTAGATGAGACTTTTGCTGAATTAGTGCTGGCATGAAAAGCTTGGAGGCTCTCAGCTGCATTACCAGAGATTTGTTGCCATCTCAATGGCATGATCCATTAAAATCCATAGGCTTTGGAGAATTTGATTCGGGGGTGGCAATAACAGAACTATTTTGCTTTCTTTCTGTAACTGCCTGAATTATTGTATGTGCTTTTGTCTTTTTCAAATTACTGAGTATATCAACTATGTAGATGTAAGCATCCTTCTTAGTGTAAGCAATTCACAAGTTTATTTACAAAGTTTAATAAAAAAAAAAAACCCAACAATATTTAGCTCATGAAAGCATACGCTCAGTAAATTTTTGGTAAATGACAGGTAAAAATATGTCCGTTTTCTGGCAAATCATCAGAATGTTACTTGCCTCATAAAAGTGAGAGTTACTACTGCAGATGAAGTACAATTTAGCCACTTAACTCTATATTTAAAGTACAGTTTTCTTCTCCATACAGCACCTATGAAATATCTGGTATGGACAACAAAAAGGGATATATGTCTTCTCTAGCCATTGCTAATTCAGCCAGCCTCACATTATCAGCTGGATCTCTCTGAAATGGATGCCTGATACAAGAGTTTTAGCAGGTACATGAAATGCTTGGAGTTATATAGTCATGAAAAAAAAAAAAAAAAAGAGAGAGAGAAAAAATCAACCCCCAAAAAATCATCAAACTCACAAAACATCCTGTAAAATATTTTGAATGCTGATGTCTAAGGAAATACTGACGGACAGACTAAATTTTGCTAATATGTATTACAAAGTCTAAACTGGATGCATTTTACATCCCTGAAATAAGATTCTGACCTTTCTTAAATGAACAAAAAACTGTGGTACCAGCAGGCCTGTTTATATCTATGAAACTGAAATCAGAACCTGGTCTGATGAATTTAAAATAATTGAATTTATCACTGATGTCTTACTTTGCCTGTTACAAAGACTGTATTTTTAACCTCATTCTGTTAGTGCATTACCAAAGACATTATAAATACAAGATCCCTCAGAGGGCCATCTGTGGAACCAGATACTATCTGATGAGGACTTCCCTGCAGTATCAGGATTGTTTACATAGTGTAATAATAAAAATTTTCCTATTTAAATTCAGAAGTTATACAAGAGCAGCATAACAAGATCCATACCACACCAGACGCTTCCAGTGCTGCCCTGGCTGGGCCACAGCAGAACAGAACAGATAACCCACTACACACCTCAGTCTGGAGACAACTGTGGCTCAACTTGGATACCAAATCCATTGCTGGAACACAGCTTCTTGTGACATCAGAACATGTGGCTCTGTGTGTCATGGCATCGTGGAACCTTAGAAGGGTTTGGGTTGGACGGGACCTGCCTCAGGCAGGGACACCTTTCACTGGGCCAGGCGGCTCAGAGCCACCTGTCCAACCTGGCCTTGAACTCTTCCACTGCTTCTCTGGGCAACCAGTGCCTCACCATCAGCACAGCACAGAATTTCTTCCTAATATCCAGTCCAAACCTGTTCTCTTTCAGTTTGAAGCCATTCCCCCTTGTTCTGTCACTACATACTCTTGGAAAAAGTCCCCCTCCACCTTTCCTGCAGGCTCTCTTCAGGTACTGAAAGGCTGCATTAAGGTTGCCCTGAAGCCTTCTCTTCTCCAAGCTGAACAATCCCAATTCTCTCAGCCTTTCCTCATAGCAGAGGTAATCCACCCTTCAAATCATCTTTGTGGCCCTTCCCTGGACTCGCTCCAACAGGTCCATGTCCCTCCTGTGCTGGGGCCCCAGAGCTGGAGGCAGCCCTGCAGGTGGGGTCTCACCAGAGCAGAGCAGAGGGGCAGAATCCCCTCCCTCCCCTGCTGCCCACACTGCTTTGGATGCAGCCCAGGACACGGGGGGTTTCTGGGCTCCCAGTGCACATGGCTGGGTCATGTCCAGCCTCTCCTCCATCAGCACCCACAAGTCCTTCTCAGCAGGGCTGCTCTGGATCTGTTCATCTCCCAGCCTGGATTAGTACCAGGGTTGCCCTGACCTGGGTGCAGCACCTTGGACTGAACCTCATGAGATTCCCATGGGCCCACTTCCCCAGCTTGTCCAGGCCCCTCTGGATGGCATCCCATCCTTCAGGTGTGTCAACCACACCCCTCAGCTTGGCATCATCTGCAGTTTTCTGAGGGTGCGCTCAATCCCACTGTCTATGTCATTGATGATGACTTCAGTTAAACCTGCCTGCCAGAAACTTCTGTGGTGCAATTACAAACTTTCCAAAACAGATTCAGTAAGAGTGATTCAGAACATCAGCTAGAAATTATTGATTATCCAGTAACGTACTAAATCATTAAGTCACTAACTTATAATCAGGTTTGCTTTCAGAACCTCTCAAAGTTTAAGTAACTATTGATTCTTCAATACTCTCTGATTAAAATTTAAAGTGAAAAATGTAAGAGTTGTAATATTTTTAAGATTGAATTCTTTTAATATTAATGATATAAAGAAAACATCATGTATACTGCTAAAAGAAATAAAAATTACCTACAGAAAAACTGTAGCTGTGAATTAATGGTTCCTGAATGAAGGCAAATGTGTTTTAAGATGGGCCTTTAGAAATATAGTTTCTTCCATTCTTTTTTGTACTGAAACTTACGAATTTCACTTTTACGAAGCACTATGGACCTTCATGGCAATTTCATAAAGACTGAAAAGGGTTTTTTTCCAAAATGAAGAAGAAGCTTCCTTTGCAATAAGAAGTTTAATTATCGGATGACTTAAGCTTTTAAGATTTCTCACACAGTTGTTCAGATGATAGGCTCTGACACAGGAATTGGCTGTATTACTATAGAGAGAAGAAGAGTTGTGGAAACTCTACCCAGTGGTTGAAAGCAGTTCTGTTTCCAGCCACCACTCAAAAATACTGTTTTACTTCACAAATGATCAAGTAAAAATCAAATTTTGTTGGTTTTCTTCTGGTGTTGCAGCCTTTAGCTTTCACAGTTTCAATATTTTCACAGAACAGCAGGAAAATTCCATCTCAGAAGCCAAGTTTCCTAGGCCAGGATTTCTCCTTAAACAAATGCTTTAGAAAAATCACGAAATATCAAAGATCTCATAAATAAAAATTTAAAAAAACAAAAATTAAAAAACCCCTCTTAAATCAGGTATGTTCTTTCATGCAAGAAAATTCAATTCAGCATAATGAAAGGTGAACATCTGACTTAGTTCCCTCTTTTATTTTTGTTCCAAACCCTTTCTAACACATATTTTACATATATATATATACATATAACACATTACACAATAGCAACAGTCTGCGAATAAATTTGAAATGGCCAGCTACACCAAACTTGCAGAATTCTTGCTTGAAGCCCCATTTATTTACAATCCTCAGTCTCCACATTCAAAAAGACATTCCCACATACAGTCACGGAGCTTATGGTCAGACCAGATCACGTGAACGAGCTCATCAGGGAATATCTGCAGGCTATCTCCAGTGGTCTATCTCACCAGGTTTGTATAACTTTTCTAATAAACCTAAAAGAAGAAGAATATCAGCCACAGCCAACACTGGGATTTTAGTTTATTTTCACAAAATAGAACTAATTCAAGGAGTAAATAAAACTGTGATGAATAAACGTAAGTTTCCCAATTACAGTCATTCATACAATCTTTTGCATTAACAGATTAAAATCAATATAATTGACTTTGTTCCATAAAACCATTTGTTTTGGTTTTCTTTACAATCTCGTACAACTAGAAGTAAACTTACAATGCATTATAACTAGCTGTGTCAATGCAGCATGAAGGATGAGGAAAAAGTGAGCAGAAGAGTAATACATTTTTCACCAAATATTGGATCTCATGAACAAGTTAATGATGTTTGAAAGGGAGAAAATGTGAGGATCAAAAGTTTTCAAGTTGCTGAGTGATAATAATGGTGCTATCTATTGTGCATCCATCACACTGAAGTGCTTGACACATATTTTGGACTCTTTTCATGCATTTTCTTTATGATGATTAATAGTGGCATTGTACCCTCTGAAATAGCAGCCCATCACACAAAGAAAGGTGTGTTAAATTAAATTTAGATGATAACTATTTTGATCTCAAACAATATGGAGAAAAAAACTGAAAGGTTAGAACAAAAAAAACCACCTGTGTGAAATACTCATTTCTAAGAAGAGGGTTCACAACAAAGAGCAGAGAAAAAGGAGTAGGAACAAAATGCACTGTTTAAACACAAGCACTTTTCCAAAGCATCCATTATTCTGATTTCTTATCCCTACTCTACATTTACATTAGAAAGTGCTGATGTTTAAGATGTGTTTTCTTCTGTTGCACTTTCAAGCAGAAAGATAATTTTAGGATGATTTATCTAACCTCTTTTAATGACGATAGGTAATTAAATTTCTCTAAAAGGAAGAAATAAAAGGTGATGTGTATCACCTGCCTGCCTCTCACAACCTGGACATGCTGCTGTGGTCTGGTTTTTCTCTAACACACATCAGAAGTTTATTACACATCAGTGTTTGTTTCCTTCTTGGACTTTAAACACTCAGGCTAAAGCATCTCTTCACTTTTTTTTAAGTGGGTAGGGGGAGTGCCTTTTGGTCTGGTGAGGCTGAAACTGGGGCATCCAAGCCCCCTGATGTGACTAAAGCAACTTAAAGTGCAAGTTTGCTTGTGCTGACACATTTTACCCTGCTGCCTAGGAGGATGAAGGCAGACACTATGTCTCAGCAAACAAGCTCTAACCCTAACTTCCTCCCTTCAGGGGTGGGATTTATTAGGGGAATATTCAGAGTGTGCCCTTTGTTCTGTCTCAACAAGAAAAAATAAGGGGAAAAAAAATCCCTACTCCCATCAGAAGAGTGGGTATAATGACTATCTGCATGAGTGTCATAATGTATATTTAATGACTGGAAACCATTCAGAAATATCTGGATGCGTCAGACACATACGGGAATGGTAAACTTCTGCTGGAACTTGCTCGGGAACCTGTGCGGTCCTGTGTTCTCCAGGGAGCACAGAAGCAGAACTACACTACAGCTTCCCCAGCACGGGAGCACGGCTGCAGAAATCAATTATTCAGTCTCTTGCAGCAGTCAACAGACTTGCAAGTCTTAATGGAGAGCAACTAAGGAATGGGAGATGGCTGGTTTGTGGATTAGCTCAGGTGCACACAAGTAGCATGGTAAAGTCTGAGTAGGTTTGTCAAAGACTGCCACCTTCCCTAACCACTAAAAAAATTAATAAGTCACAGTTCTACCATTTGATATGCACAGGATTTCCAAATGTGTCTGACAGTAGGTTTAGTCCCTGCTGGCTTTTGCTTCTTTTTTTCTTTTTTCTTTTTTTACTTTTTTGTATAATTAAAACTGTTCATAATAATACTGTACAGGACTGTTCAGAAAAACTGAACTAGCTGGAATCTGATCTGTTGAATACATTCCAGTGAGGCATCACATAGTATAGCTAAGAGATTTGATCATGATTTAGTAAGTTATTAAATTATGGTGGTGTTTATTTACTACATGTTTTTACATTACAATTAACAAGGAATACTGGCACAATTATTCTTGTAAATCCCCCCTCCTAACCCAAAATAGTTTTGATGGACTTGAAGAAAACAAACAAGGGTGGAATAACTGTGAATAATGGGAAAAATAAAAAAAAATCACCTAATTTGTTGAGTAGGAGTACCAACAGAGATAGAAACAGTTGGTTAGGGTTTTTTCTTTTTACATTGAATATGCAAAATCCAAGTAGGCACATGTCCCAGGGGAATGAGATTGTTAATGTTCCACCCGTACCAGTAATCATACCTTCATATATTCAGAGAGTGCATAGTTTACCAAAAAGTGCTTTGAGAGTAGGCTTGCAGTTTTTAATATTTATTGGAATTATGCTTACATCTCTTTTAAAGCATCTCTCCAGAGTTTGGCTGTCTGGGCTTCTATTGGATAAAAAGCATGATAGCCAGTAAATTTTAAAATCCTCAAGAAGTTTTTAGAATAACTTTCTTATGCATAACCATGTTGCACCTAGTGATTTTAAAGACTAGATCCATGGAGGCTAGAAAAATCTAGCTTTGAGAGTAAACATACTGTCTATGACTTGAGGAGGTCTTTATTCTGACCAAGCTTCCCGAGAATGTGTCACCTTAAATCCATCATTCCTCCAATATTTTATATCCCTGATTCTAGACTCTAGCTAGTATGTTTGTGTGACAGAAATTTCTTATTTACAGGGTGCACAGGGAAGGAAATGTTTCTGCAGCCATTTGTTTGGATTTATTGCTGTGGGGCATTTGTCTTATCTTTAAAAGAAAAACTAGCATTGCTGGAGGCCCTGAGTTTTGGAGGCTATCTTAAAGAAAAAAATAAAGCTACTTTCCAAATCATGGCTTAAAACAGTTAGAAAAGGAGAAAACATCACACTGTGAACATCACCAAACTATTTAACATTGTTTTTCCCATAGCCAAGGGCATGCTGCCTTCCAGAAGCCCAGTCACGACTCCCAGTCAAATCCCATGAACTTGTGAGGTGCCAGGTAGAGCTGATGAAGAAATTCTGCTGATTGAGAAGCAGACCAGCAGACAAAAGAAAAATCAATACCTGAGCATCAGTACAGTGTAATAAAAGCAATATCTCATTTTGACACCTTGACTGAGGGGTTTTTTTGGACAAAGACTGCCATTGTTTTTCCACTTTCACCTAAGTTTAACCCCTGATGTCAAGTTCTGCTTTTCTGCATTTACTAGTATGAGTGACTCCTGCCTCACCTCCTCTCCTTATCTCCACATTGCTTGTTTCTCTCTTTCATAAAGTCTGCAGCTACTCTGTTTTCTGCAAAGACTTTTCTCTCCATCATATGCTAAACATGCACTAGGAGGATATCAGAAACTAATTAAATATTGAGGCTGTGGTACTCAAACAGGTGTTTGGGCTCCAGGGATTTATTCCTCCAAAGGTGCAGACTGTTGTCTCCTTCTCACCAACTATTTAATCAGTAGAGTCTTCATAAGTGGTCATTTGTTGTTCCTTATAACTTTTAGATGACCCTGTACAAAGTTCACTACATTCAAAGTTGAAAGACAAAGCCCTTGTGCTGAAGGCACTCCTAAGTTTTTTCAATGAGCTGAACCATGGATCAAGATTTAATCTGATGCCAATTCCCCACATTCATTAGGATCAGTTATTCCACAGAAAAACCCAAATGGTCCAAGGGAATACATGTCAGATAAACTGTTTCTCCACTGCTCAGATAACCAACAAAGAAAAGCACTACTTCAAAACACCCTTTAAAGAGATGACTTGACTTCCAGCTTTTGTAGGCGTGTTAGGCAATTTCAATTGCTACTTGTGAAAATGCCTGGTGACGTCTCGCAGCTGGGAAACTTAATTTTAGCACAACCAAGGAGTCAATGAGGGACAAAGGAAGGTAACAGCACCCACCTAGTCCTTGAACCTGTAAGTAAAAACTTACATAAGAAACATTAATCCTACTGAGTTTTAGTAAAAACATATTGAGATGTGGTTTTCTCCATGAAGTTATTTCTTTTCCTTACCACTTCTTTAAAAGTAGGTATAGGATTGGGGTTATTTTTTAATAATTACTCGTTTGTAGGATACTTAATTTAGGAACTTTGGAATAAATGAACCCTCAGTGTAAGCCTTTTTCTCTGTTGATTTTGAGAGCTCTATTTGACATCAGAATAGATATTTTTTTTAATTCATTCTGAAGCCAGAATAAAATGTGCAAATGGCATTCATAATGACTCAGAGAAACAGCACACCATATTTAATCTATCAGTGGCTTAAGCAACACATAGCTCACATGGCAGTGCTCAGCATATAGGTAAAGGTCATTTAAGAGAGGAAAGACACGCATTTACACACATTTTCTACATATTAAATAGAAAGAAACCTAAACATCTGTGGTTTTGAGTTTCCTTCAATGGTACCTGGGTTATTAACATTACCAAGACTGGCAACTGAATGCACAGTGTAGCTGTTATAGCAATACCCTTATGAATATCCTGAGCCTATTTTAATCACTCCCATTTCACTGACTGACATTGTTGATGGAGTCTTGAATGGGAAAATGCAGGTGAACACCTCCTGCTTGCACCAGACTTGAACTACAGTGGAGTATACCTGCTTCTCACCACTCAGCATGAGGCACAAGACAAGTGAATTAACCCTTTTAAACTTTTTTTTTTTCTCTTTTCTCTGGCTTGCACTTTGTGTAATGACCAAAAGCATCCACCTATGTTCTTACTATATCCAGCTGTATGAAAAATGCCAGACAAATAGTGAAACATGTACCAGCTGCACTATAAATTTCCACTATTAATTTCCATAACATTTAGAATGAAATATGGTTGATTTTCCCCAAGTATTTTAATTCATGAAGTATATTTATTGTAGGTTGAGTCTGAAATAAGTGACCCAGTATCAACAACTTAAAATAGTAAGCCATATCTTTTGCCAGAAGGATAGTTATTTCTCTGGATTTACAGATGGTATCCTGGCTATTCTTGACCTAAGATTTTTAACAATGAAGTTAGAAACTCTTTTTTGCAATCCTAAAGGCCCATGTAGGGACCCATCTTGAGCACTAGTATTCCTTCTTGACCATAAATTCTTTATCTATACCCATTTATATATGTCCATGTGCAATGGACATATTTCCTAGGAGAACTAAAAAAAAAAAAAAAAAAAAAAAAGAAAAAGAAAAAAAGCCCTCCTTCTATGTTGGCTGCAGAGTGCTTAAATTTATCAGTTTGGGTTATCTTTGGTGCAACATGCTGGTACTGAAGAGCTATCATAGTCATTTACATTTGTATTACTTCTCCCAAAGCTAATTACAACTATTTGTCTTTCCTAACTTTTTTCTTACTAAGATCAGCAAAATTTAATATATTAATAATTCCAAATTAAGTTCCAAATTAATAAAGGAGGTCTGCAATTTCCAATTTACACACTACACTCTAATACCTTCTATGAGCTAAACTGCTCTGTGTTTAGTTATCTATAAGTTGAAATAGTTGGCATTTTTGGGCATTAAATTGCAGGTAAAAGAGGATGAACGAGCTCTTTCTTCATGCCAGCACGATACTGACTCCTTCCTTAGCTTTGGCATCAAGACTCTGAGGGATGCCCAGAACAAGCCCAGCTGGAAGCACAGCGCAGCTTTGCACCAGGTGTTATCCCCGCTGCCCTTGAGCTCCGCACCCCGCCCCGGAGCTCCCCCGAACCTCCCCCACTTCCCCACATCCAGCCCAGGGAAAACTTGTGGAAGTTACCTGGCGAGAGGCACCTGCTGGGGAAGCACCCGGAGCCGGAGGGGCGGTGCGGGGACCCGGCACTGCCGCGCCCGGAGGGATGCGCGGATGGAGGCGGATGCTCCGCCGCGCCCACCCCCGGCCCCAAGGGTGGGCTGTGCTGGGGCTGAACCCCAGCCCCTCTCAGCCCCTGCCCCCCCGGCTCTTACCTGGGCGGCGGGAGCCCCGAAACGCGGTCCCGGGAGATGCGGGAGGCGCGCCCGAAGTTTGTCTGGGAAAGGCGGGGGAGCAGATCCCGTGGGAATCAAAGCCCCCGGGGTGCGCGGTCCGCAGTTCGCACCGTCCAGGCGGAGCGAGCTCACTTGCTCTGTTAAAGGGGGGGCCGAGGGGAGAAAGAAGGGGAGCGGATGGAGAGCGAGAGGAAGGCCCCCGTTCCTACGGGCTCCTGCAGCCGAAGGGAGGAGTTAGTTTAATTAGAGGCCGCGCTCCCGGGAAACGTGCCCGAGTGGGAGCACGGACGGGCGGGGAGGGAAAGTTGCGGCGCTCTCCGGAGCTTCAGCACGGCGGACAGCGGCCCCCAGCCCGGCCGAGGTGTGCCGGGGGATCCAACACACACGTCGGGCAACAACGCTTGTGCCGGACAGGCGATGAATATCTGGCGAGCTATTCCAATCGTAAATTGTCGTCACCCTTCGAAAGTGGCATGTTTATCCCTCCTGGGGATTTGCCAAGTGGTTTCTGCCACCCCCAGCTGCAAATAGGGATCAGGTCATGAGAACCTAAAGAATCACTGATGCCCCCTAAACTTCAAATAGACAGAAATTATGTTTGATAGCACGTATTCTGGAGGATTAGTAATCCACTACCACTGCCTGGAAAATATTACTAATCTTATTCTGCAGGTGAGGACACTGGGACAGAGAGATCAAGAAATTATCAAGGTTACACACATAGAGCCAAATTCCTGCATGACTCCAGATCTGCGTGTATGTAACCTGTGAGATCATCTTCCTCTTTAGAAAATTCTTTCCCTCCTTCTTGCTCCCTAGATTTAATCACAGAATCAATAGAATCACAGAATGGCCTGGGTTGGAAGGAACATTAAAGAGCGTCTTGTTCCAACCCCCCTGTCATGGCAGGGACACCTTCTGCCAGACTAGGTTGCTCAGAGCTCCATCCAAACTGGCCTTGAACATTTCCAGGGATGAGGCATCCACAGCTTCTCTGGGCAACCTTAAGTGTAGTGCCTCAATTGCACTACCAGCAATGGCTTGGTCATCAACTCTTGAAGTGTTTATAGACCTCTCCCAAGCACTGCAACATGACTTTAGGTCCTCCAGATTCAGTAAGCTGCTACTGTGAATGTAATAGAGCAAAATAAAGCAGCACGGTTTTGTGAGGAACAGTCAATAGGAGCGTGAGAACAGAACCTGACCTTTTATCTGCATAGGATGATTGTGAAGGAAGTGGGATAAGAATTCACATTTTAGACTCTCTCAAGGAGAAGAGGCAGAATTGACCTTTTGTAAATCTCAGCAAACAAAATAATTCCAGAAATTGAATGCTTATTACCTCCAGAGATCGTGAAATATTAAGTAAGCATTCCAGGACAACAAACAGTCTGTGTTTCAGCATTGTAGAAAAAGCGTTTCTACAGGAGTGGAGCTGAGTTATTTTGGAAAAAAAAATAATATTATATATTACATGGAGAAAGACAATTTTCATTACTAATAATTCATGTAAAGTGTAAACAAAAAGAACCTAATACTTGTTGGTTATTGGAAATAGTTTAGTGATTGAAAATAAAAATAAAGGCAGACTTAGAGGAAGCTGATGATGAAGAAAGAAAAGAGGTAGGCAAGGTGAATCTTAAAATCAGTACTACATAACCCTTCACTTCATCAATATTTATGGGACACATTTGTGTGCATGCCTTTTCTAAATACTAGTATGGCATGAGAAAATAAATTACCGCTGTGGACACCAAAGAGGATACAGAAAGCTGAACAGATGGAAATGATAGCCCATGCATTTCCTGCCTAATCTTAAAGTGTAGGAACTATGAGAACTAAAAGGCTGGGCTTATTTTTTAAATTGTCTTTATTATGTTATGGAAACTTTCCTGTCTGACCATTCAGGAGGCACTCTGGCTGTCACACTCCCACCATCGACTCCTGCCATGTCACCTGGATGCCCCACAGGTCCCCATGTCCTTTGTTGGGCAAATAGTTGTTGCCATCTCATGCATTCCTCAACATACATATGCAAATATATGTGTTATCTATTTTAATTATTTTGTATATACGCATTTTTAATTTTTCCTAAATTACACATACAATTCCTCACAGCCTTCCCAAGGTATTTACTGTTACTTCCCAAAGTGTTTAAAGTAGATTCTAAAATGTCTTCTTTTTGTACTAGCTTCTTTCTGTCAGCTAAGGAAAAAAATTATATATATATGTACACACATATGACAAAGCCTAATGCCAGGCATTTACAGCATTTTGCATAATGGAGCAAAACTATAGGGAAGACAGACTTTGAAATCTCAGAATCTGAGAAGGAGGCAGTAACATAAGCTTACAAGAAAGTTTTCAGGGTAGTAACACACTTAAAATCGCATCGTGCAAGTTTTCCCAACAACAGGCTGAAAGCAGGTGTGTCAATTAGGCTCATCACAGACTGTGCAGCAAAGACAGAGGCCTCTTTAGTGAAAGTGTCTTGGAACATATCCAGGACTGATACATGACTTTGGATATGGTTGTGTCAAAATTCAGGCTGCTATGGCTTCAGACTCAGAAGTCACCTTGCTATGCAGATGGTCTGAGAGATGAAGCATGGAAGAAGAAAGCTGAAATCCTGGTGACAAAAGTCATGAACTGAACAGGACCAACTGCACAAAGCAATGTATGACACATCCTGCTGCGGCAGAGAAGAGTTTCTTTGCTTCCCTGGGCTAACCACTCATTCCCAGTCAGGAGGCTCATCTAGGGTATGACCAGTTTGGTATGTTCATTTTACAGGACAATCCAAACCATCCCTGTGGTTTAACATTTCACAGTGTGGGTAATATTGCTCCAGTATCTCACAAGTTCTTAGTATCTATGGTCTCAATGCAGTTTCCACTGGAGAATTTTTTTTTCTCAGGTAGCAAAACATCAAAGTTAAACAATGGCCAAGCAGTTATTGTCAGAAATTATTAAGGACTGAATAATGGTCAGCTTAGAATAGAATTAAAATTACAGGATGTATGTACATCTTACTTTTAAGACAAGGAATCTTCTTTGCCCTCCCCTACTTTTCCTATATAGCATAAAGGGTCCTCTTATGTCAGACAACAGACAAGGATGGAACAGCAACAGCAAAAATCTTCCTTCATTGGGCAGCTTATAGTGTAGTAGGGTAAAAGACTTGATAAGAATAATGTACTTACTGTGTGGGCAGCATAAGTTTTATGTGTTCTTAATTATTCATTTCTCTGCTGCTAAGTGCTTTGATTTAAAAATGATGTGATGTGTACATGCAGTGTTGATACTCAGATAACTTAATTGTTTTGGTAATATAACAGGGCATATGATGTAATGTCAATAGACTGCACCTTGTGTGCATTACAGAGCTCTTCCATGTGGATGCTTATCCTCTAGTGACAAAGCTAATGATTCCTAATACGTGTCCAGGGTAAGAAAGAGACTGCTGTGATAGACACTTAATAAATGGTTAAACAGACTTGGGGGGAGAGCCAAGAAAAAAAACTCAGAATCTTGGCTTTGAACTGGTTTTGGAATGGTACAAGCAGATGTAACAGATTTGAACGTGAAGAAAAGAAAAAGCCTGAGGGAGAAAGATACCCAAGTAATGCAGACAGTTTTCCTTACATACAAACTTATCAACTTCCCTGCCAAAAACACGCTCCAAGCAATACCAACTTTATGGCTTATTCCCAGCACTAATCCAGGCTCAAATATATTAGTTACTGTAGGGCACAATGAATTTTCTTTTTCAGGTGTTTCAGTAAAGGAGTACAAAGTATCTAATCAAAATGTAAACATCCAAGTGGGTATTCATGCCTTCCAATTGATGTCATAGGAATTACTGCCTAGGAAAACTTCTCTCTAGCAACTATACAGAAATCTACTTTTCTAATCATGTCACGTAAACAGCATTACGAAGATGTCTTTCATTCTTTTTTTTTCCCTCCAACATACATTTGTGCTAAAGCAAAATAGAACTAGAATTACACAAAAGAGACAGAAAGGGAAATAAAATCTAGAAAATTGCTATAATTGTGGCTCTGCTACTCCGGATCAGTAGCATTTTTTAATTAGGTCTTCTCAGAGGATAAGGGTCTAAATGTGACAGGTGCCAACAGCTGACTGTTCAAAGCACAGAGGAATTCTCACCTTTATGTAATAATTGTGTCCTATGTAGTCTTTTTAAACATGTATGGTTTATACTATTTACTCTGAGGGTGGTGAGGCCCTGGCACAGGTTGCTCAGAGAAGCTGTGGATGTCCCACCCCTGGAAGTGTTCAAGGCCAGGCTGGATGGAGCTCTGAGCAATGTGGAAGGTGTCCCTGTCCACGGCAAGGGTGTTGGATCAAGATATGCTTTCACTTCCCTTCCAACTCAAACCATTCTGTGATTCTGTGATTCTATTGAAGAACTTTTTTGCAAGAGTCATCCAAGTTCTGCTATAAAGCGTGTCTTTCTGGACAACTTGTGAAGTTTTTATTGGTTTGGGTTTTGCAGTTGTTTTAATTTACTGTTTGGGATTTTTTTGTGATTAGGGATTTTAAAGACATTAGTGTATTGATAGGTAGCAAAAAAGAGCAGAAAATTACCTCCTGAAATCAGGAAGATCTACTAGAGCAACTGTCTTTCCTCTCTATCTGTTTGAACATTTGGCACACTGAAATTAGTTGGTATTTTGGCAGGGACTTCAGCAGAATCAGAATTTTATTAAATATTATTTAGTAGGTATGAAGTAGGAACATGTCAAAAAAATGAAAAGAGGATGGAGAATAGGCTGTATATGTAAAACATCTTTCATTAAACCTGTAACAAAATATATTCAAATCACTACTGTGATTCACAGTTTCTTTCAGAAGCACATTTACTAACCCTTTTCTTTCCCCCTTGTTAGCCTCAGCTTAAAAGTCAGATTTACATTGTACTTTCCCAAAGGTGTCACCCATTTTGAAGGGCATCTGACATATCCAACAGGAACTGATGTGACAAATCAGAGCAAACCCATTATTGTGCCATCAGTCACATCAGTAAAAAATAAAGTACTGGATTATCAGAAGGAACTAAGAGGTCATTCACCTTTTTCCAGTTACTCATCTTAAGAATTAAGACTCTGAATGATAATTTGATTTGAGTTGTGTCACAAGTAGTTATACTACTGTTAGAGTACTATGTAATTACAAGTCTAATCATGCTTTTGTGTGAAAATTAACCCCTAAACCCCTTACAGTGTAGAAGGTTAAGCACTTTGATTACTTCATACCTAGAATCTGACCCAGAGTCTCAGTTTCATAATGCCAGACCAATTTCTAATTGATTTTATATCATCATTGATTATTACAGCAATGTAAGACTTCATCCAATTGAGTTATAGAGCAGGGGAGGGGGGGAAAAAATCTATCACAAAGATACAGAAGCATCCATCAAAGATGCATTTAGAGCAAATGGACAATGCACTTTTTTTTTTTTTAAGTTGTAATTGTATTCAAGTGAAATGACATTTAGCAGCCATTGACTGTAGGTTATTGAAATATTCTGTGACCTTGGCTCGACTTCCAAATGGAAAGCAAAACCACAATAAAATTGCAGAGAATACAGAGATCAAATTTTGGTCTCTATTACATTGTTTTGAAAATGTTCAATAGTATGTTAATGATCTTAATTACTCTCACAGCTACCAATTTTGAAACCAGTGCTTAATCAAAAACCACATGTTGAATAACCCCATAATCTGTAAATGGACAGAGTTCAAAGTGAACCTGTACATACTTACTAGAGCAGCCCAACTGTTTTGGTAAGAGCATGGTTTTCTTGCCCAAATAATTGGATCATTTTGCTGCTAAATTTGTGCAAACCTACTGCAAACGCAGATCACATTATAGGTTATTTCATTACTATATAAGATTAAACTGTGGTAATACAGTTGCAATCACATTGGATGGGCAATTTCCACCCTACTATATCCTGGCCTTTAAAGCAGTAATCTTATGTTTAGCAGTAATGCCTTTTTTAATTCATATCACTACTTCTTGTAGTGAAAAATCATAATCTAAAAGAAAACTTTTTTTTTCTTTTATTTCAGAAGGGATGGGAATGGATAGATGTTGAAAGCCAGCCACCAAAGTCCCGGTTTATTTAAGAGTTATTTATTTACAGCTTGAGGCTGTTCACTGAATTTAGCTAAATAAAGGAGTAGGAAGAGTGGAGAGAGAGAACAGAAGCTCTTTGCTTGACAGCAGCTAGAGCAGCACTCCTGATTATTGTAATGGGTTCACTTGTCAAATGCCTTTCATACCAAAAGCAAGGCTGTTAAATGTGAAGTTGAGACTGTGGATTTTTTTTTTTCCTCAATGAAAAAGCACTCTCCACATCAGCCCCCCACAGATGAGCATTAAAAGCATTTTGATGCTTGAGGGAATCTGATTTCCAGGGGGATATCACAGCATCTACCTGTCTTTTGTGGCTTCTGAACACTTTGTTCATAACTTCAAACAATGAGTCAGTACGTAGGAGTCCTTTTACTAACAATGAAGGCTTAGTTTTATCTCTCTTGACCAGTAGCATTCAAAAATAAACTGTATTTCTCCCTTCTCACTCCATGAAAACAATGAGCATTCTACCAACTGAATTGAAAGCCTTTGCTCATCCTTTCAGCTCTTAAGTAGCAAAATTCCTTTTAAAAATATAATCAAAGGTAAGTCCTGGTTTTGAGTCAGCCAGTAATCCAATCCTAAAGCTACATATTGACTAGATGAATCTTTGGATACTTGTTCTTTAAACTCAACAAACAAACCCACCAAAATTCAAACACTTCCTCTACTGCCTCAGAGGCAAAAAAAACCCACTTGGATCAGCAAAGAAGAAAGCAAGCCTCTGCCCTGCCTTCATCAGGACACAGCTGTCACCAGCCTGGCTGTTGTAGGTTGAGTGACTGAGCACAGCGCTGGAGCCAACCCTCAGGGCTTCCCCCAGCCAGAGGTCGTGCTGTGCTGGGAAAACACACCCCAGGGAACAGATGGACAGGTGGGGAAAGTCACAACCGAAAAGACTGAGGATTGCTCCTGTGCAAAGGGTGGTTGAGGCAACCACTGCACCCTTACAGTTGTGCCAGTGGAGTGATTTTAGCCATCACAGCAGAGCTGAAAATAAGGAGATGCATCAAGAGGAAGGAAGGAAGCCATGCTATTGCCGATGCTTTCCAGTAATCAGTGCTCGACGAAGGTGATTGTTCGCTAAGTACGTGGTAACACAATCAGAAATGGATTAGGAAAAAAAAATCACTGCAAAAACAGTGACTGGAATTCTGACACATAATTTTTTATAACAAAAAACAATTTAAAAAAACCCAAACCTCTGCTCTTCAACTCCTCTTTATCTTCACAGGTGAATTCTGAAACTTCAGCAACATTGCCAGGACCAGTTTCACACACACAAGAATGTAAGGAAAACCAGAAGGCTCAGTAAGGAGAGCTGAAAGAAACTTTTCTTTTTTCTCTTTTATTTCATTTCATTTCATACTATTATTAGATGCACTGCTTACAGTTTCAGATATGTGAAACCATGTTTCTAGGAGACAGAGTGTTCTTTGGCTTTTGTGTTAGGCTGGCAGAGTTGACTTTCTTCCTTCAGTGCAAAGAAAGTCATGTACCTATATGCTAACAAGCTCCTTTCAAGCACAGGAAAGAATTAGGTTTGTGTGCCCCACAGATTGAAAAAAAAATAAACAATAATATTTTTTTTTCTGCTGTGTATGAAGAAAACAAACTTCCAGTTGCATTTTAGAGCACAGATGAGTATAGTGAGTATAAAGATGAGCGCCTCAGCATTGCTAGAGCTTTAATGAAAAATAACTATTAGAATTATTGCTCCCAGCTTACCTAACTTAATAAAGTACCAATTTATGAGGCATTTCTGATGGGTTTTAAGCCATCAAAACACCTGCAACTCACTTGAACCCTTACAGACCTTCGAGTGTCTTTGTTGACACATTATGCATGGATTTTAAGTGTGATATTCCATTACAGGTACTGCAGGCCACCAGCCTGCTGGCAGAATTAAAAAGAAGTAGAAATTGGAATTTTAAAGGAAAATTAGGAGGAAGAATAGAATATAACTCTGTGTGGAAATCACTCCCAAAACTGAAACTAGATTTTCAACTACTTTTATAAAGCATTTTTAATCAAGGAAACAAAGAGAAGGAGCTAGTATATTCAAAGAAACCTCAATTCCTTTTGCTACTGTCCTGCAACAGATGAACTCAAAAATCATTAATATACTTCTGAAAGATGAAGAGTTATTGGTTGCCCTTTATTAGAAAGTCAACTGATTGCTCCAGGTTTTCTTCCTATACACGCTGAAAAGGAAAAGAAAAAAGCTGCAAAAAGGATTAATTCAGTAAAATAGCATACAAAAGTAGAAAAAAAATCAATAGCAACAGGAATCTAGGGAATAGATTTAGAAAAATCACAAGGGCTGGAACAGTTACTTATAAATGACAGATAAAAAGCATAAATCAATAGAAAATTCTGACGAAGGTACCACAGGAATAGATGAATATATACTCCAGAAAAATGAATGTTTTGTGTATGGCAGAACAAAACCAATGGAACCAGTCATCATGAAATGGAAGAATAACATCACATCCCATAACACTTTGTAATGACCTTGGTAGGAAGAAGCTGGCTGCTGAGAAGTTACATCTCACTTAATTAGACAGGATTTTGTGCAGCTTTGAAAGCGTTTACTTGATCTTTGTCGTGGTTTAACACCAGTTGGCAACCAAGCACCAGGCAAGTGCCCACTACATCAAATATACCTTATTACCTGCAAGCTCTTTGTAATTTGAAAGCATGCCTGCTTCCGAATCAAAACAAGACAGGGATAAATATTATAATTCTCATATTTGTTAACTGCCTTTTTACCACCAGAAGTGCATCACTGAAAGCAGCACACTGAGGCATAGCTGGACATAACACTACTAAAGCCCACCTTCTGATTTGGAAATGATGATTGTTCTTATTTTTCAGCTTCCCGGAAAGTTTTGTGAACATAACTTCTTTGAATTCCAAAGGGAGTTTCTACTACCAAGTGTAAATATACTGGTTAGGGAGCTTGGAATAAAGAGGAGGACAGTTCATTTACTCTGAGCTTTGCCTTGATGTTAAGGAACAAAGGCAGTGTGTTCTTCCCACTTTGAGAACCCACTGGCAGGACAGATGTGACTAAACTGCCAGACAGACCACCTAAACAAGGATGTCCTGAGAAAGATTTTGTCTCATGGCACCTGTCTTGATATAAGGACAGATAAACTGGACAGACTGAAATATAAACAACTAACTGGGATTACTCAGCTATTGGTGATGAATCTAGAAACTTTCAGTCTGGAACACATTGCTCTCCAGCAATCCTTCCTTGGCATAGTAGCCTTTCAGGGTCTGTTAAAATGCACTGTAATTTGAGCAATTTAAATTAGACTGGACAGGAAAAACCTCCAAAAGACAAAAGGAGAACACATGAACCATGGAAAGTACCACAGGATCACACACTTGGCAACATCTGTACTTCCTGAAATCATAAATGGCTTTTTCAAAAACACTAGCTTTTTTTTTTTTTTTTCATTTTTTAATATTGACCTATACTTACATTATTTATCTAAAGCTAGTTTTCAGCTATATTATATAAGCCCACAATACTGCTTCCCCTTGTGTCAAAACCAATTCTGTACTGCTGCCTCAGGCAATCTCTCTAACCTTCTCTTTCACATCCCAGTGTTTGAGAAAGCATTTTTCTCTCCTTTTCCCAACAACTTCTTAGCAGTATCCTTGACATATTTTAATTAGGGTTTCTCTCTGACCAAAGGACGGACACCTCTCTGCTCCAATTAGTTAATGGTTTCCCACTTTCTGCTGCTGCTGTTGCTCCCATTTCACTTGCCATCCTCCTTGACCTCACAGCAGCTGGAACTCTGAAATTAGATTAGACAGGTTCATGCAACTCTCTCAGCTGCCAAAGTAGTTTTGTTATTTGTATCCAAAAACATAACTGAATTCTTATTTTTGTTGTATAAATTGCAGAAATGGTGGATCTGTATGGATGGACATGACTATTTCCAATACAGATGAAAGTATGAAAATAATACAAAGCAGCAGGAGTAGACGAGTGTGCTTTCTTTTGTAGCACAAACACATATAAGACAAAAGCCTTCCCAAAGTCTGTATTCAAAAGACTGTTTATTCAATATTACCCTAGTAACAGCCTTACAAAAAGGGAACTATTAATGGTAATATATTCCAGGGACTAGTAATGGTTTATTATTAAGAAAGCTATACTGAGATTTTTACTGATAAGGAACTAATCTTTCAATTTCAATATGCTGTGGTTTTACACAAGGCTTACAGTAATATTAGAATGGTATTGTGGGAGGAAAGGCTTTTACAGAGACTGTTTTACTAACTTCTGCCTCTTGTGAAGCAACATTAACTTAGGTTGACTCAGGTATGTTCTTTAAATCTCACTGCTTACATTTTACAAAAAATTTAGAGGGATATGGGCTTTTGCAGCAAATACTATCAAAGAGTCCTTTTCTGCACGTCACTTGTCCAGTTTTGAAAAAGTAGAGTGAAGGCCATGCAAGGAAAACACCTCATGAAAAATACGACTTAGTAAGAGAAACAGAAGGCAAAACCATTGGTTGAAAATGCACCTGAATGTGGTGGTGCAAATTAGTTGCTGTTCAACAAGTCCTGTCACTTACTGGAGTGGGTATGGCAGTGTCCATACCCCTCATCACACGGGCACAGAAGGGTTTGGGCTGGAAGGGACCTTAAAGATCATCTCATTCCAACCCTCCTGCCATGGGGAGGGACACCTCCCACTACAGCAGGTTGCTCAGAGCTCTATCCAGCCTGGCCTTGAACACTTCCAGTTATGGGCCACCCACAGCTTCACTGGGCCCTTGTTCCAGTGCCTCACCACCCTCATATGCACGGTAATCATTAACCTATTAATTAAAAACGGAAAAAAAAAAAATAAAGCCAGCAGTGAAAGAAGTAGCTCTTACTTCCTATTGCGTTTATTTTCTTACTACATACTGGGAAAAAGAAACTTGTTACTTTTCTTTATAGAAGACACACAATGGTACGTCACAGCTTTTGCTCCTTTTTTAAGGAGCTGTGCAATTTAAGTTTTTCACCCCTAGCAACAGTTCCTCTTCCACCTTGAAGTCTCTCTGCTGTTAAAGTAGGGCAGGATCAAAGAGAGTTGTTTGTTAAGCAACTCCTCTAGAACTTTCATATTCAGTTTGAGTTCCTCTGACTGTGACATTTCAGTTTCATACATATGAGGGTCAAATGCAGGCTGACAGAGCTCTTTCTAAACACTCAGGAAACATCCCACCATCCACACCTCCTCTCAATTCTGTTACATTTTGCCAAATAATGAGGAATCCACACCTTGAATCAGGCAATTGAGCTCTGAAGAATGCATATGGTTTAATATAAGAAACGTATTTAGGTCAGATTTTTCAACTCAAAGAGCCTAAATAATACGCCAATTATTACTATTGTTGTTGTTGTTGTTGTTGTTATTACTACTACCTAAAATAATTTCCATTATTTTGCCAGTGCAATACAATGCTTCATGAATGTCATCCTTACAAAAGTCCTGACAGATACATGTTACTGTGCAAGAAAGTGAAATACAGAGTTCCTAACTCACAGTGAAAGTTAAAGGAAATAAAAACCAACAGAACCAAAAACCAGGCAGACAAACAAAACAAAAGAAACCAAAAAAAAAAAAAAATAGTAAAAGTTGTCATGGAACATAGGGTTCCTAACCTGCCACTTAACAAACAGCAATTGGTCTGAATAAAAATGGAGAAAACAAATAAAGACACTCTCCTATTGTCAGTCATAGCAGGAAAGCTATTCATCGAAAAGTCAGAAGTCCAGAAGTTTAAATATATGTAAGCAATGAGATAGACAGAATTGATCCTGCTAATTGTTTTAATTCTTCATTGCAATTAAACAAAGAGAAATCTATTCACTCACTGAGCTGCAGGACCAGACCATTACTGCCAGGTCATGCCTACCTAGCATATCAAATGTCACTTTTGATAGAGTCCATAAACTTCAATGTTATTTCATCATGAAAATAAATAAATGAACACATAAAGGAACCTTAGCTCTACACCAAAACTCAACTTCATTAAAAATAACTGCAAGGGCTTACCATTTAGAGTGCATGTAGACAACCTGCCCTTTCTTAGAAGTATCTGTGATTAGAAAACACAATCTCATTTGGATTTATGTCACTGTCCTAAGGTACATGATTATGTCTCCGAAAGAAAATCAGTATTCCACTGGCTACAAATGTATTTCTGCTGGTTGAGGAAACCCTGGCTCCATTGCCACCTTACTGGTAATATGATGTATTTCAATGCATTTTGCTGAGTTCAGTGCACTCCGATACTCCCATTTAGTGTTTTGCACTTAATTTTCAATTCTCTCTTTGTAGTGCATCAAACTTTGTTTATTATGTTTCAAGTGGTGAGGCAGATAAATACTGTCTGCCAAGACAAGCTTTCAGTTTAGCGTGAAAGTACCTGCTTAAAATTCCCTTTGAGTAAATTTTTATTTATAAAAAAAAGCTTTTTGGCAAGCCATTAATTATCACACAATTATTTGTGCTAGACTGTCATAAGAAGTGGATGTAGCACAATAAACACAGTTTATAACCAAACAGCAGAAAAGATAATGGCCATCTTTCCCACTGAAGAATTTGTTGCATAATCCTAAATAAATAACCTAATGTCCTATGTAAAAAGGATTTTAGGCACCTTTTTCTGAACATGCACTGTTATAAAATCTGGCTTTTTCCTTTAAAACAAAGAATCTCTACCCTCAGAAGCAGGATAAGCCATAGTTCTTAACAGTTTGCACACATAGCTAATATTTTACTTTATATTGAATAAAAGGAATGATCTCTGCAGCTGAAACCTAAAAATACTCAGAGAAGTACTGAAACTCTTTCCATAAGTATCTTGCAGGTGTTTTTCAATAAGTCATCTTCACTTGAAATTTTGATAATTAAAGCTCTGTTTGCTTCATACATTGCAGTAAAAAAAACATCAAGAACTGAGCCTCGGTATTCTCTTATTTATACAGGACTCAACTAGGGACAAATGTTGCTGAGTTTCTGCTACTCTAGGAACATAAAAAACTGACCATAGATACCCCATCTTTGTTTTTTGCCCTGACCATGTTTTCTTGCTATACTGGGCCTGACTTAGATGGAATTTACTTTATTCACAGCAGCCTGGATGTGGTGCTGTTTTGGATTTGTGACTACAACAGTGTTGATAACACATCAATATTTTGGCTGTTGCTGAGCAGGGATTTCATAGAGTCAAGCCTCTATCTTTTTTTCCCTGAGGAAAAGAAGATGAGCAAGGTGTGTGTGTGTGTGTGTGCAGCGGTCACAGCTGAGACAGCTGACCTGAATTGGCCAAAGGGGTAATCCATGCCCCTTAATATCATGGAGTACAGGAAGAAGGGGCTGGGGGTTGAGGGAAGAAGGGGGGCAGGGAGAGTTGGCTGTCAAGGTGGGTGTTGCTCGGAGATTTTTTGGGCGTCAGCTTGCTAGCAGCAGGTGGTTCATCGCCACTTTTTCATCACTTTTTGTTTGTTTGTTTCCCCTTCTCTTTCCTTCACTTATTAAAATGTCTGTATGCTGACCCATGAGTTTTCTCACTTTTTCCTCTTCCCATTCACTCCCCTATACCATCACAGGAAGGGGGAGAGCAGTGTGGGTGCTTGGCTGCTGGCTGAGGTCAACCCACACCACCTATGAAGTTATTCCACCTATTTTCTCGTTTCCTGTATCTTTTCTTACCTGTTGCACAGGCTTGATCAAGGTCCTTGCTTAGGGACAGAGCTGAAGGACACTGTATGGAGAGCAATCCCCTCCTCTCTAACTGTCTCCAAACTACACCATTCGAACAAAAGTGCTACACAGGACACTGAGCTTTTAATGAAGCTTTAACGTTCTGCAGCTGGCAGTTTATGGTAGAAACTGATCCGAGTGTCACCTTTTCAGTAAACGGTTTTTAAACTAACAGAATTGTGTCCCTTTAGAAAGGGACTAAGCAGTCACACACTGCTTAGCTCACACAATTAATTCCACTTAAACTGATGTTTCTAGTACAGACACCCATACCTGAATCCTTCTTCCAGTGTCTGCCTGAAATACAAGCCAAGCAGTAATTGCATTGTAACTTTAGTTGATTTGGGTGTGTGTAACAACATAAGCATAGCAGAGCAGAGTCAAGCTTTTATATTAACTCACCTGAAACCTCAGGGGAGGTTCTCGGCCAGGCAAAACTGTAGCTCTGCTCAGCACAGTCAGACAAACCCAGCACAAAGTGGCTGGAGTAAAGCAAGATTCAAGACTATTTGCCCTGTCCACTAGCCTTAAAGTTTCATTAAATTCCTAGAGGAATTATTCAGATATTTGGAGAAAAAATAGAATGATTGAAGATATTTCAGGCAAGAGAGTCTGTAACAACTTATTGGCACAATATCTTCCAAAAGGTCATTGATTATTACCAACCATGTCTATTAAAATCCAATTTTCCATGACATTTCAAGAAGTGTGTTGGGCAATAAACTGGCAGATTGAAAGTGTTTTTCCAAAGAAGAGAAGGCAGCCACAAGGGCAGATATACATTGCAGACCAGTAATATTGCAATAAACTAAAGTACACTATCAATCTGCTGAATTAATGCTGGGGGGCTGATCCATTGTATTTGCTGAACCAGAGACAGTTGTTACAGAAAAAGTACAGTGTTATAGGCTTGATAACTATTCCTGGGATAAATGCTAATGGATAAGGCCATTCTTGAGATGCCCATGACAAAGTTGATACCTAACTTTTTTCAGATGTGCCTGAAACATATTTTCCCCTTGCCCTTCTCTTCCAGTGTACTCTAACAGTAATGACCACTGCCATCAATATGGGCCCAAAAAAGAAGGCTGACACTTCTTAGGATTCTTTCCCCACTACCCCATCCTGCAACCAAATCTGGTACTGCTGGAAGCTAGGAAATCTACTGTCCACACATACTAGAATAGGGATAATAATTTTACAGGAATGGATTATCCAGTTCACCTGCAATTTTCAGTGATCCAGTGCCTCTCTGGTATGTTTTTGTTTACCTCCAGCTATTATTGTCTTACCTATCATCCAGGAAGACAATATTAACTAAGAGAAGCTACTACTTACAAATCTGCTGATTTACAGGAGCAATAAAGCTCACGAAATCAAGTGTTGTACGATGGTTTTCACATTTAAGCTCTCTGATGTGCTATAACACCTGAATTCTGGAAAAAATCTTCCTATGAGTGAGGTAACATCTTTCTCCCTCGTGGTTTCTCTGGAACTTAATAAGGACTAAATTCTAAATTCACCCCACAGCTTTTCTTTTTTCCCTCAGGGTGAGTTAATAGCCTCTGTCTCCCCTGCAGAGCCTACTGACAGAAAATGCAGAAGCTACTGTCTCTAAGACCACAGTATCTTCATTAATGAAGACTTACTTTTCTCAAAGGAATTGTTGGACAGAGAAGCAGCCTGATACCATAACCTATATCCTCATAGGAAATCCAGGCTTCCTCTTACCTCCTGGAAGGAAACACTTCAAATTCTTGTTTATACTTGATTTGCTCTTTGAAATTTAATTGTTAGAGTGCTACTCAGGCCAAATAACAGCTGTTATACATTTTGCTGGTATAGAAACTGTAGCAACAAGGGAGTGGAAAAGCAAACAATTCCAGCAAATCACTTCTCACTAATGGCAACATAAATCTGCAGTTACCCAGTTGACTTCAATGAATCTACTTTACATTTATGCCGCTGTAGCCAAGCATGAAATTCATGCCAGTGATTTATTCCACAGATGAGAGAGATCTAGTTGGACTCAGTTCTGCACCAAGAAAATGGTCTGTAGTTGAAAAATTCCTGGTAATTGGAGATAGAACTCGTGTTTGAGGAGTGTTTCCATCAAAGTTTTGTTAAAGTTTCAGGGATTTCATTACTATGAAGGGTCAGATGTATGCAGCAACCTGTGACGTAAAGTGTATATGCTCCAGATATTAAATAGTTCTTAGGACTCAGCTGTAGGGAATAGGTCTGGAAAGCTGATTGCTCCTCACATTTTGACAAAGGCCTTAACTTCATGTTGCATAATTCCTGTACCTGTAATCAACTTCATACACCAAACAAAATTTATAATCTAAGAAACAGAGTTGAAGAAGGAAATGGAATAAATCCAAAACAAAAATCTGTTGGTCACCTTACTTTCTAATTTGGAGCTACAAATACTTCAACCAGTTTTGTCTTAATGACATAGGCACTAGGGGAGTAAAGAAGCCAAACTATTTTCAGGGGTATCCAGTGATACAAGAAGAGGCAATAGGCAGCACAAATTGTAATATAGGATATTTCACTTAAATATAAGTAGAATACTCTAACTATGGATGTTTAAGATTCCTATTAGGTTGTTGCAAGCTACTCAGCTATTCCTGATGCAAAGCAGTATTTCAATTTCAACAAAAGTCAAACCATAACACAAAATCTTTTGTACCTCATAGTTAAATAGTTTGGGGATTGTTGTTAAAATAGATCTGTCTTTAGGAAATTAAACTCTTTCTCTGCAGCTCTTATTCTGCTTCTACAGAGAAACTAGATGAACACTCAGTGTCTGCCACTGGTGGATCACAGGATCAAGGTCATCTATATGGAACCCTCCACTTCTTCCCCAAGAAATGCCTTTTAACTTATTTATCATCTGATGAAAACTGAATTGGTAAGTGTTGTACATTGTCTTCTCTGACTACACTCAAAAGGAGATTTCCTGCCTTTTCCAACACTGGTCTGATCTGAAACTTATTTAAAAGTAAAAAATATGCATTTCCTCTGAGTCCTATCACAGCATTGGACAAGGATACCATGTCAGAATCCATGAAAAAACTGGGGAGGGGAAAAAAAAGGACAAGGTAAATTAGAGGTTTTCTCCTCAACCGACCACAGTCTCTACCCTTTTCAGTAGTCGCACAATAGATGCTCTGTAACAAAGTTCAGAAGAAATTTACATACCCATCTGGAGAAAATATAAAATTCATTAACACCTTATCTTATAGATGAAAATTGCAAATTTAAAACCTTTCTTCTTGTGACAAACTGGAGTCTTTTTTTTTGTAAGTAGTGTGAATTGATGTTTCCCATCTTTTACTTCAAGTGTTTGGTGGGAAATGTACAATTTGCACTTCAAAGACTCAATCCAGATTAGTCCTGTGCTTTGTGGCTGTAGGAAAGTCTTGCAATTGTATCATTAAAGTCAAGATATTTCCATATATTTAAAGTGACAGGCTTACATTCATTTCACTCCATGGGAAGCATTAGACTGCATATTGTTTGCAGGAGCATTTCAGCATATTTGGACCTCTGATCTATTTATTTAGTCATATAAATGATAAGCTAGGTGCCCAATGCAGTAAAAAGTCTCGTGTGTGTGGGAAATAGTTTACCAAACAATCTTAACACTCAAGGCAAAATTAAACCAGACTCCATGGCCCAAAGCAATCCTCTCAAACCCGTTCCTCCTGCCTTAGGCCATTATTTGATTGTACAATTAGCTTTTAAATCCATGTGCTACTGGAGTGAACCCTGAGAACTTTGTTCATTCAGTATTCCTAATGGAGAATGCCCAGCACAAAGATTTCATGTGAAAGGCCATCAGACATTATTCCTGCCGTGCCTGTTTACAGCAGCAGCTCTGTAATCACATGGAGGCACCAAAATGTTCACACTTCTGATTCACAGAGAATATTTTTTCACAAAAGGATTTGAAAAGTGAACGAGCCGTGAAGCGCTATCATGGCAAGTAGCTGAGGTGGCAGGAGACAGAGCTGAAGGAGCTGCCCATCCCTCCTACAGGGGAATATATTACCTTACCCTTGTAAGGTAAAGGTCTTAGTTTGCCATAAACTCTAGTACAGCTCAGTGTAATCTGGAAATGCTGATGGCCTTGTTTAAAAAAAAAAACAAAACCAAAAACACACACACAAGAAAAAAGCTGACATGTCTGAAAGCTCTACTACTAAAACGCTGTCAGCTAAAACTGATTGTTAGGGGTAAAATAAATGCTATAGAGAATTCCTTAATAGCAAAAAGCTTTTTTCACAAGGAACTCTCTCCTCTATACTTTTGCATTCCCCATCACTAAATAGCAAGTGCTTCTCAAGCCTTAGTGCATTTATAACATTTCTGGGAGTTAGAGGAATACCATTATTTTTCATTTCACAGATGCAGAGCTGAGGCAGAGGAAAGGAACCATTGACAATAGTCATCAGTTTGAATCTTCATTTCTGGATTTTTGGGCCACTATCCTAAACACTTTCTACCATTAACAATTCATTTTTCCCTCTTATCATGGGTAGTCCTAAATAGATGCATTGACAACACTACCTCAAACAAAAGGTGTCCTTGCCTCCTTCCTTGGGGAACCAGAACTGAGATCTCCTCCTTTTCCTTAAAATGACTAGAAGACAATTTAGTATTATTTAAATTATTAATTAATTCCTGAACTGCTTTCAGGAATTTCTGCATTTTATCATCTTAGCTTAGAGCAGAAAAACCTTTTCTGGTAAATTTGACATCTAATGTGGCTTCCAAGAAAAAAAAAAAAACATGCAATGACATAGAGCAACAGGGTACCTCTTGAACGTGGTTTTAACCCAGTCTCCTCATGTTGCTAACCAGAAAAACCTGTGGACACAGGGATATGGGTGAAAATCTTTCTCCAGTGCTGGCAAACTGTGATACCCCAACTATCCCTCACTCATATGCAACATAATTTTTTTTTTTTTCCTGGTAACTGCACCTCTGCAGACTCATTTCCTGGTTTACAGGTATATTATTTAGACACCTGATACTTCTAGGTATAATATTAGCTTGATGAAATAAAATTATGCTTGATATGGAAACTATTACATGAAAGTAGGACAAGGACTTGAAAGCAGGATGGTTTCATGCTGCTGCCAAATACACGTACCTTCCACAGTAATACATAACAGACCACATGAAGTTAATGGAAGACAGCACTTAGGCAACCTGGCACTAATGCTGTAAACCACAATAGCTCCTTTGCAAGGGAGACAGAAAACACAGCACCTTTCCCTTGAAGGGACAACACTGGGCCTGGGATTTGACTCAGCCAAATCAGCAAGCAGGTACATGAATTCACAAAAGGGGGTAAATAACTTCCAGCTTATTACACTTAGCTGTACAAATGTGTAGTATATCCTCAGTACTGAACACACCCAGTGTTCTTGCCTCTTTTCTCGTGCAATCCTGATCCCATAATACAACAGCTCTTGCAACAACAGGCATTTCAGCGCCTCTAAATCACACCATTTTTTGGCTGCCGACAGGTGTCACCATAAGGAAGGAACAGATTCAACCATGATTTGTTCTCCAGGACTTGCCACAAAACTGTTCTGGGGAGCAGCTTGAAGAAATGGCTACAAACTCTAAGTTACTCATGGCTTCTGTGGCCATACTGCCTCAAGCCATCAGTATCGATGGAAACTTGGCACCAGTAGTAGGGAGAATCAGAATATGTCCCCATCGCTGACTTTCTCACTGTCTTTTCCTGCAGCATTTTCTATTAAATGGTAATCTTCACAAAATCTGCATAGATTATATTCCTCCTACACATATTTCTCCCACACTACCAAATTCTGAACTCTTCTCCAGCCCTACCTATTCTCTTTGTCTGTATGTTAAAATATTTTGTTTTTTGAAGTCTTTCTACTAGATAAAGCAAAAGCATATCAATTTAGTGAATTACTTCTGATGTGAACTTCTTTAGTTAAACTGTTCATGTTCATAAACCTATATTGCTTATGAATCCTTAAAACAAGTGGATGTAATCAGAGCTAGTCATTGCTGCATTGATAATTTTAGCACTTCAACTTCAAAAAACCCTGATTATAATGATCAGTCTCTTGGAGTTTGTTTTATATTTTCTGATCTTTTTGTTTTAACACTCTCTATGGCTCTAATAAGATAAAAGGAATGCCTACTTAAAAAAAAAAAAAAAAAAGAACATGTTTTCTGCTTTCTTTCAGAAACTACAACTCCTCCAATGTCTTACAGATAATTGAATAATGAAAATGATGTGCTCGTTTTTAACTGAAAAAAGAAAACTCTTGCAGAGCAATCCAACCTTGGAAATCTGAAAGATAAGAGGAGCTGTTATGCAGCATTCAGATAAGGTCCTTCCCAGTGCTTTACAATCAGCCAAATTCCTACTTCTTTTAATAGAAGTTTGAAGAAGGATAGAGTACTTTGATACTGAAATCTTTCACATATGAAAAACATGGGCATGAGAATGGAAACTACTTATTTAATCAGCAAAGCACCTAATAAGGAATTCAACTGGAAAGAATGGAATTCAGGGAGAAGCAGAGCTACTGTCATCTCTACTAGCTGTAATGCCCTAGGTTTGAAAAATGTCATGAGACCATAACTTATATATAACAGCAGATTACTTTAATAGATAACCCAACTGATCATCTATACCTACACAATGAAATATACTGAACTGAAAAATTCTGAGATCACAGCTGAATGATCATGTTTCCTTATATGCATAGCTATATTGTGACAGTTTTCCTGCTGAAAAAGTGTTTATAGTAAACATATATTTATATAATTAGTATTATACTGGCTTCAATAAAACCGTTGTTTTTTAAAATTGGAATTTGCTGATGGTAAATTTTTTTATTTGATCCAGAAAATGCTAAAATGTCATGGTAGACTGAAAATGAAATATTATTTTGATTCCTTTCAGGCTTTATGTTCTTTTTATGTTCTTTTCCTATTACTACATGACATCTGAGTGGCAATAACTCCTCCTGACACGTCATAATGACTGAAGTGTTCTGTTAGTCATATTCTCTTTCTAAAAACAACACAAACAATTGAATGTTATCTTCAGATCCAAAGACAAAAAGATTTATTATATTCTTTGGAAATATGCCTCCTGTGTCTGCTGTAATGAAAATGCTGCAACGGGCACGCACCCAGGCATCTTGGTATTGATTCACTGAACTCCTGCTACTTACCATCTAGATGTAATGATTGCAAAGAAAACCTGAAATACGGACTAAAGGTGTGCTTTAAAACACGTTTTTTTCTTGAAGAAAAAGCAGGCCACTCTTATACTCCTGTTTCAGTTAATCTTACCCAAGTTATCTCATACAACTGGTTGGAAGTCAGGGCAATGAGACATATCTCTGTGATTTGCTGGGTTACAAATGTTTCAGAGATGTCTTTTACCTCATTTTACCATACAGATTTTTCTATTGGTGAGTTCTCCCCTTTAGCAGCTTGCTGGCAGAAATTAGAAAGCAATGAATCACAACAAGAAAAGGGGAAAGAAAAAAAATTGGAGACAGGATGTTTCAGATCAGCTTCTTAATTTAAGACAAGCAGCCGGACCAAAAAGCTGAAGAGACTGATCTGCAGAGAGCCTGATTTGACTAGTAAGATGGCAAACTGCTCCAACCATGGCCACAATTTCCCAAATCCTGGGAGGGTTGCAGAGCATTCAGCAGCTGTAGTAGTATGACCTCAGAACTAGCTCGGTGTGGGACACGTAACTGGAGCCTCAGCAGCCAGAGGCTCAGTTGAGCTGGAATGACTGTGTATGAGAGTCTGCTATGAACTGTATCTGAGACTTAAGCTGGTTTGCCAAAGGTCTTTTCTTTTGTTGCTATTATTTTCAAGCTAGTCTGCCCCCTTGTTCAATTCAACCATGCAGTGAAACCATAGTTTGGGCATCACTTAGACAGGGGTTTCAGCTTCTTTCATTTTTAATTACTCAAAAAAATTCAGTAAGACAAGATCTGAATTAAGCAGATTGATGCAGGCACAAGTCCATTTCTTGAGAAAAAAAAAATTTGTAACCCTACATGTTTCCAAATAAGCACACATCCATAAATCTTCAAAACACTCAGGATGGAATACTTCACAACATAAGCATACAAAGTAGGTAATTACTGGCTTGCTCATTCTCCTTGCCGTTCTGCAATTTTCATTTCACTTTGCCAAAATGCTAGGCAGGAAAATATGGAATAAGAATGACAAAGAAAACAAACTTGAAGTGTTGCCCTTAACAGGTTTTAATGATATTTTTTAATGATATTTTCTGGGATGACTGCAGTGTCAAAGCACATTGAAAGGAATTTATGAAGAGCTGCAGAATAGGCACATAATGGACATTCAAATCTTTAAACTTTGCAATGTGCAAGCATATAATTAGGGGAGTGCTATATAATAAACACTCGGTAAGCCAGAATAATCACAAGGGGAATAACAAAATGAATGCTAAAGCAGGAAAACCAAAGCTATCTGCACTCTGAAAAATACCATGAATTCAAAACAGTGTGTGCATAACTGAATACCTGAAAACCCAAACTGGGCAGAGAGGCGGAAAGGATGCCATAAGAAAACATTCTTGTTATAAAATTCTCCAACTGGAAGAACTTTATTATATTTAACATATTAATATACAGGAACTACATGAGAAATTTTCACAAAAGACACTACAGGAGGAAAAAAAAAAAGAAAAACCAGAGTAAGAGCACATACACTCAGCTGTTTAAAATAAGAAGTTTAGGTCTGCTCAATGCCAAGATTTAACCTAAATACTTTAATATTAACCTGATACAGTAACAAGAAAAGTAAGTTTCATTTTGCCTATGGAGATTTACTGAAAGTCTTCTTCCAGTAACTCAGCTGATCATAGGCATCCAAAACACAAAGAGCAACAGCCTCTTCCTAACCAGTATCAATCCACCTCCTTCACATTCCTCTTAACCAATATTTTAAGTTCCTAATTACAGTACCTTAAACAATTACAGTTATAGAAGTATCTTATTTTCACAAACATGGAGGGTTCTCGTGCCCTTTGCCCATTAAATAGAGGCCTCATTCTCATGAGGACTTAAATTCAATTTCACAAGGAATTACATCTGTTGTAAAATTCACATCAACTGGTATCTCTCCTGAAGAAGTACCCAGCCATAGTTATATTTAGTTCTGCATCTGCCACAGGAAACAAAACTTGAACTGCTATTGAAAAACATGCGAGTTGAACTGATGGCTTTTCACAGGTGAGTTATTTACAGAACAATACTCCTTTCCATTTCATCCAGTACCAGTGCTGCAACCTGACATACAACCTTTGGGTGCCTGTGAATGCAGGTAGCCAGTGAACTAGCAAATTCACCTCCTGGAGCTCTGCAAAGTGATGGCAGCACATCAAGAGGGAAGAAAATAAGGTAAAAGGGAAGAAGGAGAAGATGCAAAGGCTATAGTTTAATTAGGCTGCAGCTTCACTAAATCTGGGATAATTTCTCAGCAGTAAATTGTGCCACCTGTGATTGCCCCAACCTATTTGGGAGGGTGCTCTTCACCCTACTGACATGCTGACAATCTTTCAGTCCCTCCTTGGATAAAAATCAGAGGACAGCTGATGGCTGTTATTTGTCACCCTGCAGCCTCACAACAAATATATATTTTGATGCCCTTTGCCTTCTACCTGACAGCCCATTTCCAACCTGGTTTATAAGAAAACCAAGCCCTTGTGATTCTTCTACTGTGGATCCAGTTGGAGAAAAATCAAAGAAGAACAAAACCAAGAAACTTGACCATTCTGGTCTCATAGGAAGAGAAAATGTTCCCCTTGCTTGCTTAAAGACTCCTGCAGAGTGCAGCAGTCCTCAGTGTGAATTGTCTAACACACAAATACCAAGGTGGGGGGCTGGTCTCTTCTGCCATGTCTCAGGTGAAAGCATGAGAGGAAACAGCCTCAAGATGCACAAGGGGATGTTCGGATTAGATATATATATATATATTTAAAAAAAACCAACGACAACAACAACAACAAAAAAAAACCAAAACAAAATAAAACAAACAAACAAACAAAAAAAACACACCACAACTGAAAGAGTATTTTGGCATTCGAATCACTTGCCCAGAGAGCGGTGGTGGAGTCACTGACCCTGGAAGTGATCAAAAGGTGTCTGGATGTGGCACTTGGGGGTACAGATTTAAGGTGATCAAGGTGGTGCTGAGTGGACAGTTGGACTGGATGATATTGAAAGTCTCTTTCAACCGTGATGATTCTGGTATAAACCAAAAAGCTTCCATATAAGGTATTGTTAGAAGATACTGTACACTGGGTAATTGGAGAACTTACCTGACAAGCAAGGTATTTTTTGACTTTTTATGTCCATGTCTCTTCTGGATGCTCCTAAATATTTACCAGTCTCTTTTTTAAAGCTAAATCATAAATTAAATTTCAGAGTTCTGTATTTTTTATAATACATTATTTCTATAAAATTGAAAGTCATGAAAGAAAATAAAACACTATACTAACAATATTGATCTGTATAAATTATGCATGACTCATTTTGAATTACTTCTATAGCCCAATATTCTTGTCTTGCTAGTGGGAATAAATTAATTATAACATTAGAAGCCATTGTGCAAAGGTTAAAAACAGGCATGCATGCATTCAATCTACAGAAAACTAAAAAGTTTAGGTTAATGAAATGTCTGAGGAAAAGAGTCTTATTAATTAGCAGGTTCACAGCATTCTTCACAGCTATATTTTAGAGATGCCAAAATGCAATATATTAACGCTGTGGGCAAAATCTGCATCTCCATCTTGAAAATCATTTCAGGCTTATTGTATTCAATCTTGGATCTTTTTTCTAGTGATTTGTATGCCCAAAAGCACTATCACTTCTTCAAAGTCTTGCATGAGACAGAAACCAAGTGCAACGTTTATTGCCCTGTAGATAATGGATAAAACTATAGAAAGAGCTCTACTTACACTTACTTTTTTTTAAAGTAGATTGCATTTTCAAAGTTTCATTAATATTGTACCTGATGTAGATAAGCATTTCTAGAATTTTTTTTTTTTGCCCTTCATTGGCTTCAGATTTGATGTTGATCTAAAAACTTATTATCTTTGTTTTTTTGGTTTGATTTTTTTTTTATTTCTCTCTCTTTGCAGATCAAGGTTTGTGTAGCAGGGAGGCTACAGGGGTGGCTTCTGGGAGAAGCTGCCAGAAGCTTCCCCCATGTCCAACAGAGCCAGTGCCAGGTTACTCCAAGATGGACCCAGCATGGCCACGGCCAAGTCCTTCAGAGACAGCAGGAGAGCTTCTGGGATTACATGATTTAAGAAGGCAGGGTGTGAGGGGAGACACCCTGAGTAATTGCAGGTGGGGCGAGGAGTGAAAACATATGAGAGAAACAGCACTAGAGGCACCAAGGTCAGTGAATAAGGAGTGGGAGGAGCTGGTCCAAGTGCTGGAGCAGAGGTTCTCCTGCAGCCCGTGGTGAGGTAGCTGTGCCCCTGCAATCCACGGAGGTCCGTGGTGGAGCAGAGATCCTCCTGCAGCCTGTGTAGGACTCCACACCAGAGCAGGTGGATGCCTGAGAGAAGGCTGTGACCCTGTATGAAGCTCGCACTGGAGCAGACTCCTGGCAGGACCAGTGACCACTTGGAAAGAGGAGCCGACAATAGAGCAGCTTTGCTGGCAGGACTTAGTCCTCTGCAGAGGACCCACTCCAGAGTAATTTGTGAAGAACTGCAGCCTGTGGGAAAGACTCACCTTGGAGAAGTTCACCTGGGACTGCCTCCCATGGGAGAGACCCCGCACGGGATCAGTGGAAGAGTGTGAGTTCTCCCCCTGTGGAGGAAGGAGTGGCAGAGAGAAAGTGCCATTAACTGACCATAGCTGCTGTTCCCCTGTCCCCTCTCCTGCTGCGTGGGAGGAGGCAGAGAATTTGTGAGTGAAGTTAAGCCTAGAAAGAAGGATTTGGGTTTATTCTTCATTCCTGTGCTCTGATTTGATTGGTAATAAATTCAAACAATTTCCCCAAGTCGGTTTTACCCGTGATAGTAACTGATGAGTGATCTCTCCCTGCCCTTATCTCAACTTCTGAGCCCTTCATTTTATTTTCTCTTCCCTGTCCATCTGAGGAGTGGCAGAGCAGCTTTGGTGGGCACCTGGCTGCTAGTCAGGGTCAATCCACCACACATGCACACACATAGACAAGTCTGCTACCTCCAACCAGGCTCAGAAGGAAACATCTTAACAGATAGACAGAGTCATGCTGTTTCTGGAAAATTTCCAATTTACATGTGCCTCTTCAATAATGTGGACCTAGCGGGATCCCATGTGTTTTGCTAGTCAAAACATTGGGAAATATCCAAAATTCAGCTATCTGAAAATATGATAATATCCGTTACATGTACTGCTACACCTTCAAACTGTAAGCACAGTTCCTGATACCTTTCATATAGCCCTCTGTTCCTTTAAGGAAAATCAGCTGGAAATCAAGTGCTTTAGAGTGAAAGAATTGTTTTGAGTAGAAGAAAACCTGAACCCCCATCTCCTCTGCATTCAGTGAATATGTCTTGCTATATTTTATAAGAATAGGGGTATGTCTTGGCATCCAATACATGACAGTGCATGCACCTCATGCTGAGCAGCATGCCATGCTATGATTAACTCTCTGCCTTCCCCTTAGACTTGCCTGAAGGTTGGAAACCACAGACCAAAAGCATCTATGAGCATGGAGTAAATGGATGGGAGGGAAAAGATCAGCAGAGCCTTTAGACACCCTTTGCTCCTTCCTTATGCCGTGTATTTGTTTCTTGGAACAACGGCATAATATGCATATTGTACACAAACTAAATATTTTATGATGTTTTTGAGTGCTGAGATAATCTTTAATCTCTGAGTAAAAAAGCACTTAATTGCTTGAGACTGCTTCTGTTACAGTGCTTACTTAATTCTCATCTTAACCAATCGCTTAAATCACCTGGTCCTTAAGTGCTTTACTGAATCAGGGTCTAAAAACTTCATTCACCGAAGTTGAGTCCCCACTCAGCCCTGTGCCAGGACCCAAATTCCCACTCCAGATAGTTGGCCTCCCCTGCCCTCACCTTTGGAGCTCCTGCCCTACTACAGGCTAATTTCCCACAAAGAGGCACAGCCACAGGGCTACTCCTTCCCTTCAGGAATCAGAAGTTAAAACAAACACAACTTCATAATCTCTTTGTCAGTTCAAAAATTATGTTCATTCAAATTTCAGCAGTGCATTTTCCACTGCAGTGTTAAATTCACTGGAATAGTTACAGACTAGCTGTAACTGAGTCTGACTGCAGTGAGTTCTGTAGGAAGCCAGTGTAGTTTGCCAACTGTTTATGACATAAATGTCACTATTTGAAACAGTCTTCATAACTACATATTGTATTTAAATAAATACTGAGACAGATTGATATGATTAGGAATGCATTAATAAAGCATCATTCATTTAATTTTCTAGTTCTTTGTTCATTCTTAGTCTAAAAATTGGCTTTCCTCTGCAGTATTTAAGCAGGCATATTTTGCCCTTAATACCTAAAGTTCATTTCTCTTTAACTATAAATAAAAATAAAAAGAAGGATGATTGCATTTCCCTTTGTTGACTCACCTTACAATCATTTCTAACTCTATTGTCTGAACATAACAGGAAAAAAATACTGCTACAAAGCCAGGCATCTGTCCTTTGAAGATAGCACAAAAGAGAAGCATTCTTGTTGTGATCAAGTTCTGTGCATGTTCCAGTTTCCTTAACAAGGTTAACCCCACACTGGCATGTTTAACTATAGTGAAATGAATAATTTCAGATATTTTCAGTATTGTTGTTGGTTTATAGTTTATGTGAAAAGGCTGCCCTCTTCTGACAGCTTTTTAATTTCTTCTAAAATCTTAACACATTTTTCTAATTTCCATTTATTGGAAATTTATTGGAAGTTTGTCCTTCCAATTTTTTCCAATTGGAAATTGGAAGTTTATCCTTTGGTTCTTTGTTCCATGCATCAGTAGGACCATTATCCCTTTCCCTCACACTCATATTCCAAACACTGTAAGAAACATAGGTTTAAATACACTATACAATTAATGTGTAAACTGCATACTGGTGATAAACATGACAAAAATCACCAACTCTCCATATTCAAACAGTCAATCAGTAAGCAAGTGAACGTCTGGTATTCTAAGCTATGGTAGGAATATTAACAGCCACAAGTGTCACACTTCCACTTCTTAAACAGGTGTCATCTTCCCATTTTTCAGATATACCCATTATATGGACAAGTTTTTCCACAGCACCTTGGCAGAGTCTGCATAAGCCTTTTTGTTTGAATCAGAACCATCCTGACCTACCACATCCTAGAGCGTGCAGAGTGGGTTGCTCGCAGAAGAAATTAAGCTGAAAGATGCTTTTCAGCAGCACACCTGATGCACTGTGATCAGTACTGTGGAGTCAGGCAGCGAGACCAGAACAGTGGGTCCAAGGAATTGCTAAAGCTAGAGCATTTGGTGAGTAATCCAGTCTCACATCAGTGGTTAAGGCTACCAATCCTTTTCTTCTGGGCCATGCTTCGTGATGGCCTCAACCTCTATCCCATTAAGTCTTAGTCCAATTCTGAATATGCTCAGAAGAAACACTGGAAACTTCATAGTAATTAATGTGATTATTAACAACCCTGAAATGCTCCTTTTGAAGCAACCTATAACTCTATTTACAAAAGTCGCATAGAAGAGCAGATGTTTTTACGGTACTTTTTTCTTCCTAAAAAGATTCCTGACCTTACAGTGTTTCCTTATTAAATTGCTTTCCACTTAGCTGCACATAAACTTAGCCATTAATTCCACCATCATGTATCTGCACTTCACCTTATAAAAATAAGTAATTCCAATGTGAAATCAATCCTTATCCAAGGCAGAAATCATAAACCACAGCCTTAACTGTATATAGCATCACTGAAATCAATAAAGCCATCCCAAATTGAACTAGCAAATGGTCTCATCCTACATATCTTTAATCTAGAGCATTCCAATCTATTGTGAAGTAAGATGGTGAACATCTCCTGTATTATATACATTGTCTTTTATCTAAGTAGGCTCCTACTTGCCTCAGTGAATCCTAGTGCTTAATGAGTTTCTGGGCATATCCTCACTGTCATGTCATTCAAAACAGAGTAGTTAAAAGAAAAGATGAATTTATCAAATACTCATCAGATCTAACAAAAACCACAGGAAAAAAAAGTTTGTATATGTTTTATAAACCTGTCACTTAACAGTTTAATCTCCTTGTGACAAAACACTAAATATAAATACAGCATTAAAACTCTCAAGTTTGTTGCATTTGATGGAAACAACTCAGAGTTCGTTCCTATAAGTAAATACTAATGAGATCCCTTTGGTATTACTACAATACAGTGGTTAATTACAGAGTCTACATTTACTTATAGGATGTATCCTTTTTCACATGTGCAGAGATTGTTCCTTACAGTTTAACAAACTAGATGTAAAGAAATTTTTAAAATAAAGTTAACAAAATTTATCATTACAAATTGGGAAGTGTTTCCTGACTGTTTCCTGACTTTACATTTTACAGGTGAGAAAACCAGGGCACCCAGCAGGCCAGGGCTTATTGCCAAATACTGAACCGAGAGAAAATCGGAGCGCTTAGGGCGGTTGTATAAAGCAAATATTTAATTTCAAGTCAAGCTAGTCTGAAATTACCTATTTCTTCATTTAAGATTTTTTTAAAGGAAATTGATTTTGGGTTTTCAGCCCATTCTGAATTTCTCCAGTGGAAAAATGCTAGTGGGTATTTTGTACTCTGGCAGCAAATGCACAAACAGAACTGCACTGAGTCCATCCTCTCTTCGCCTCTGATGCAGTTTGATCCACTGAACTGCCATCACCCCTTGCTTCAGAACAGGGAACTCCCTGGAAGATTTTCATTTTATGACTGACTTAATTTTCTGCCTGACTGTGGCATCTTCTGCTGAGTCTGAGGGAGCTGACACAATTAGTACAAAGTAGCATGTGGCACTGGGCCACAGAAAGCACTGCATTTCCCAACAATTACAGCCCATTTTGTCGGTGCTGGGAGACACAAGGCTACAGTCCAAGTGCTTAGCCACTTGAGAAGTGCAATTATGTGCTGGAAATGCACTGCCTGGAACAGTCCCTCTTACGAAATGGAAATTACCAACTCAAATTGGAAATTAGAAAAGGAAAGTTTCTTTCTGCCTCATGTTGTTTGTTGGAACCTCCATTACAACCCCACTGCTTCCTTTCTTTTTACCCAAAGCTTGTCAAAATTTAGGCAAAAAAAAAAAAAAAATCACAATTCCTGTCCTTCCTTTTTTCATAGGATGTTTAAAATGTGAGAAAATATTATTATTTCCTTTATACCACACCACTGAGCAACATTTAGTCATGTCTGTGTGCCTCCCTGCAACTTTTCAACAGCACCTCACCTTACATATTTTCCTCCCATTTGTAACAAAAAATTCTAGGAAGATATTTCAGTCCTCAGTTTTGCACATTTCCTTGCTTGTGTCTCATTCCCAACCCCACAACTCAGTATATCCTGACTGCTTGTGTAGGCACCATTTGGCCAGCATGTTTACAGAAAGGGTGCAGGGGGGGAGTGGTCTGGTGTGTATAAGTTACAACCACTGCCTAAAAGCAAATATTGGTGCAAATTCTCCCTTCCAAGGGCTGCATTACCAGAGCTCCATCCCAAATTTGAAAGCCCATAAATGGCAAAGGATATAGGTTATAGTGCAAATGCCAACCTCAGGACACTTTTGTGTCTGTCTTTACATAGAGTAAGCTGTTGAAAATCACTCTTGCATGGGTAAACAATCCAAAATATAGGGGGAAAACCCCATTTGTTTGACAACTACATCAATGATAGCTGCAGTAATAAGCAAGCACTCAGTTCCATTACTGGAAAGAGCAGTTTATCTACCCTCTATGCTGCAAATTTAGAGCTAATATGATTTCATTAATTTTTTCCATATATTAACTTGCAATTGAATATGTCAAACAAAATAAAATTGTTATTGTCAAAAACATATTCATACTTCTGTATTTCAGTATTTCAGGACATAAAATCAATAAAAAAAACAAGAATAAAAATATTTTTAAAATATATTTTTTAGACATAGAAAAATATAAAACTTTGGAGAATTTGTAGAAAGCAACCTCAAAAGGAAACTTAAGAGTGCATCTGATACATTTCTATGCCCGAACATCTGTGCCACACGCTGAAAGATTCTAGTTCCAGACACTTGAAATTTAGTCTCAGGTCTCTGTAATTTTTAAAGAGATATAAGAAATAGTTATTTGGAGGCAAGATGATGAAAGAAAGAAGGCTCAGAGACCTGTTAAGGGAAAAGTAGAGTTGACAAGAGCAAGGCTTGACAAAAACCTGCAGAATGAAACAAGCTGAGTAACAGCATTTTCAAAACAACAGAAGACAGGAGAAATTCAAACAAACAAACAAACAAAAACCCCACCCCTCCATATACCTGCATATAAGCAGACAAAAACATCTTTTCCTCTGTATCTCCTAATGACTCTCTCAGAGAAAAGGAACAAAGATGTATACTATAAAATGATAAAGCTGAGTAAGACACCACCTGAGCAAACCTATGGTAATGCAATTACCATCTCCATAGAACAAATATTCTTTTTTAAAAGTCAGTCCATGAGCACGTCTGTCCATGATTCTGTTCTTTTTCGTTCTGTCTAGACAAGTAAAAGCATGTGCAATGGCTGGTTCAGAGCTTTGCCTGTGCTGACCAGAATGCTGGAGCTTCCTCTTGCAGTGAAAACTTGCTTTCCCTTCTTTAGGACATTAACTTCCAGCTTCCTTATAACCCAGCTGGTGACTTCCAGTAAAACTTACAGTTCAGAGGTTTTGGACATCCCATTCCACTGACATTCAGATGAAACTGTTTAAAAAGGTTCAACCAAGTATTGCTGTCAAGAGCAGGGACAGCAGGGTCACAGGAAAGAAAGGAAAGGGATAATGTCATTCCTTTACATGAGAAACCAGTTTTAAATATAACAACCTTACAGAAGAAAAATACACCTCTCTGTTTTTGAGTCAGTTCCATCAGGAAAAGCAATTTGGGACTGGAAAACATTTTTCTGAACTTAAAATCTTTATGTAGCATTTATTCCTGTTCACATCCCAATAGGTGAAAAGCTGACATCAATCTCAACCTGAGCAGCACCTCTAATTCCAAGAGGCCCAACCAGAAAAGAAATTAAAATGCATTTATTTAACCTTTAAGTTATTCTTTTCAAAACAGACTTTAGAATTACTTTGTATCTCAAACAACTCTGCCCTGTCCGTAGCTTTCATAAAAAAAAATAAAGCTGAATGTTGCGATAACATTCATCTACAGTGGGCATAAAGACAATTGATTTAAGTAGCAAATTTACATATGTGCTCACAAATGTTATTGTTGCATTTCTCAGACTGAGACATTACATAATGAGGAAATGTGAATTCATTTATCCAATGAACACAGCACAGCAAAACTGTCCTGTATTAGATCTGTAGGCCACATATGCAGTATATTAAATTCACTTACTAGACAGATAATTATGTTTCCATGTAAAACCATTACAAATAATAAATAAATATATGTAAGACAAATAATGTGCCAGGATTATGCAGATAATTCATATTTAATTCAGTAGCTGCTTCACTGCTAACAAATAATGATGAACAGACCATTATATGTTCTCCACCATGATACATTTACTTTATTCAAATAATTTCCCACACACATACATGTCTGAACTTTTCAATTAATTTCAGCCTAAGGCACTCAAAGCAGGTAATGCATATTACCAGGTAGACTTGAAAATAAATCTAGCTTATCTCATTTCCTTTCTCATTGCAGTCGTTATCCTGAGGAAGCATCAAAATGTCAGTGTTGTAAGAGAAATGAAGTTAGTAGTTGCTCTCTCTCATGTACCCTTCGTAGAGCAAGGGATAGGTTTGAAGGTCAGTTCAGTGTTCTCCATCAGTACAAAATCATATCTGCACAGCTGCAACCTACAAAAGGAGAAAAACAAAACAAAAAAAAAATTGCACAACAGAAAAAGTTTACATTAACAGAAAAATATTCCCTTATTTGAATTATTAAACCTCCAGTATTTACCAGTTCTCAGAGATGGTACTCAGAGCAAAAAGTGTCTTCTTGTCTGAGTTTACACCTTATTTTATGCATCCCTAGAGTAGTTTTGCCAGACTGAGAAAAACAACCATACATCAGCTGGATGGTGCAAAGTGTCAGGAGTTGGAAGTGCATCACACTAGTCTTAAGTATAAATATGCAACATTTCATCCACTACAGCTATTAATCTGAATTCAGAACAACTGCAGAACAGCACCATGGCACAAAATCTGCATAATTCCTGTTAACACTGGGCCTGAATAATTTATTTTAAGTTCCCTAGGTAGGAAAGTGTTTCTGTTTTCATTTCACAGAGGAAAGTAGAAAATTACAACATAGTATTTCTCTTTCCCTTGCAACGACAGCATGTGTGAGAAAGTTTAATGCAAGAGAGTAGTTTGTCTTCTAAACACCTAGAAAACCCAAAAACTGCATAATACTACAAAAACACATAAAGAGGTCACGAAGGGAATCATGGATATACAAAATCTCACTTTTTTTGAGATCAAAATAGATGCAACACCTTTCAGGGCAGAGGTAGGTCACAGTTCTGTTCTTCATGCCCTACTACAGATGAATTGTGAGAGATGATTTGAACAAGAAAGTGACTGCTATACCTTCTGATGGCATCTGTAAGGGCAGACAAGCTATGATACTTATTTTATTTAAAATTATCTTCTCTGTTGCTCTGAACTCACAGATGTGGTTATACCACACAATACCCAGACTCAGCCTGGGATGTAATGTATAGTAAAATCCACAATTCGTTTTGATTTGAATTTAATGGTTTACTATTATATTACTTTTGTAGTATTATTTTTATCTAGCCACAGGGGACAAAATACCTAGACAAACCATAGTGATGAATTATAGAAATAAAAGCATATGGTTTCCAACATATTGTATCCCATTTGAAGTGCAATCCATCTCAGCTTGTGGTTGTTGAGTACCAAGAATGCCTTACAGGAGAGCAGCCCTGAGCAAGGAACAAAATGCTAATATTGTTTTAGTTAGATGAGGCTTTCATAATACCCCACCCTATGTGGCTTCTCTGGTCTTTTCTAAAACACATGGGCATTCCACACTCTCTTGTAAAAAAGAGGTATTAATAAAGTCTTTCTTTATTATGACTGTTCTTGTTTTGGTTAAAAAACCCAAAAGTGTCTGGGCTAAGCATCTTTGAGACATTCAGCTTCCCCATGAACTGAGTTTGAATTGACTGACAGGATCATGAGCTCTTTGGTACAGCTGACATCTAGACGTGCACAGGTTAGCAAAGCTTTCCAGTTCCATGGGAGAGCAGAAATGGTTTATCTCAGAATCCAGAAGAGTCTAAAAATTATATGTATCTTTTAGCACTTCCAAATTCACACACCATCTGTGTGGATAGTGGATAGTCAGCCTAGTAGACAATTGTCAGTGACATTCCCCAAACTCCCACAGTTTGCCATTAACCCAGATCTGGGGAGAGAGAGAATCCTATTGTCTTTTATCCCTGCACCTGTCCCCTGGTTTTTACCTATGACTTTCTTTTGAATAATTTAAATATTTTCAATGTAATTTCTAGTTGATCATGCTGTATTCAAGTAATTGTTGTAATTACATGAAACTAAGGTAAATACAGGTAATTATAATTACAGTGAGCAATTATGTAGTTATGCCAACCAATAGTGTTGTAACATCTGCATTTAAATCGCCTTCACATTCTGATTCAATACATTATTTTTCATTGCTGTCTAAAAGTATCTAACATGCTGACACGACTGCAATCTGATGAGGCTCCATATGTAGGACTTCAGTGGATCCTATATTAAAGCGTATCAAGTGCATTTTACTTTTAAACTAACAAGAGTGAGACTAACAGGAATGAAAACTCAAACCCAATAAGGGCTATTCACTGAAAACCTTTCTTATTTGCTAGATCGTTATCTGAAGAAGTCCCAAATGCTGATAGCCTTACATGAAATATATCTTCTGATTTATCACCATTAGGCTGAGAAGTAAAATTGAAATGTGATTTAGAACTTGGACTATCTCTCATCACCAAATGCTTTTAAATAAAATCATGCCAGTTCACTGAGAGCTTTAGACTTATGACCTTCATCAAGTCAATAAAGTAAAGTATATGTACCTTCTGGAGTACTATTTTGATTACTGTGTTTTGTTTCTTCCTAAGTCTCTCCCATCCACCTCCTTCCCTTTGTCCGTAAATATAAAATAGTAGATTAATATAACAAGGTTTCATAATTTTTACAAAGTATCAATACCCAATTCCTACTAGATTATTATGACACACCACATCAGAAAGACTTAAATATCTCAATATAACAAAATATATTGACTTAAGACTTACTTGTATTGTAGTATTATTCTCACTCATTACTTGCTTGATAAACATTTTTAGGTTTTTATTTTAAATTCTGACTTTCTTGAATCTTCCATTCATAAGAAACAAATAAACAACTCTCAAATAAAGTACTCTTACTACTCCTGCATATTTCTTACCTGTTCCATGTAATGTGCTATTTTCACAAGATGCAAATATAAAATTTAATCTCTAGTGCTACTGTACAAGTGACTCTGGAGATTTAAAAAATGAACATATGGTAATACTGCTGAAGTTTTCTAAACCAGAAATAATAAAAGCTTTAAGTAAAAAAACAAAAACAAAACCAAAACAAAAAAAATTTAATTTTAAGTGTAAGCAGATACAGACTGTGTTCTGGCCTTAGAAGGTCTTTACCTTCAGCAAAAAGACCAAAAAACCTATTCCAGTCATGCATTAACTGAAGGGTTCCAATATAATCAATACAGGGAAATACACTTTACTGAGGATGTATCCCAAGCAGTTTGATGATACTCAACTTTAATACATGACAAATACTTACCTTTCTGGATTATTAAGAGATTTCAGGGTCATCTGGAGAATCCTAAGCTTGTGTTTTGGGCCTATTAAAGTCTTCGTAGAAAAGGTCAAGGAAATTTTTGATATTTTTTCAATGTCTTGGTAAAATCCAGTTAGTATTTTGACTCTCTTGTATTGCTGAAATGTTGAAGCTTCACTAAAGAAAAATATTATTTCTAGTCAGGTTTTTGTTAGCTGAGTACTATTCATTGTTGCTAAGCATTATTATTGAGATCAGAAATCTTTCAAAATTTATCAGCTTTGGGCATTCAGAACAAGGACAGCTAGAGCTGAATTCAATCCAGTTCCATGAAAGGACCTGGGAAAGGACCATTTCAGTATTAGAAGCATTGCCTCTCACAATGAGCCATATCCAGGAAAAGGTGCCATAGACAGGAGTTAACAAACTCATGATACTTTTTCAACTGACAAGTTAACAAGTTAAAAGGTTTAGGAAACTCAGAAAATTAGTGCTATAAAGTGAGAAAAAAGTTTTAAAGACCAAGAACAGCATACTTATTCATCTCTGATTCTACTGTGTTTCCAGCGTGGTCTGTTATTTTAACTTTAATGAAACCTCTCCTGCTGCTTTTATTCCAGGTAGTAATGTCCAGTAAGTAGTTGTACACTGCAAAAAGAAATAGAAAATCATGAAAGTCAAAGAATGACCTCAACAGGATACAGTTGTTATTATCACCCTGTTAAAAGCATTCACTGGATGATGCTAGGAATAGTGACTCCTTACTTTTAACCTACCAGTTCAAAGGACAATAAGAAAGCTCTTGACATAGAAAGCTATTATTTCTGTATAATTAATGTATTGTTTCCTCCAGTTCTTGCATGGACAGGGTGTGCATCAGAAAGCTGTCACCAAAATTACCATGAAGAGTTTGACCTGCCTAAGGAAAAACTACAAAATCAAGCCCTAAGTAGCACCTTCAGGTTTTGGCAAAGAGGGGATATTATTTCTGCATTGACAGAAGCTTTATGCATGAGCAAAGTCGGCAGTTACTTGGGTGAGCTGATTAATCAGGAGGTAAAAGTTGAAAGCATTGCCATGCTTTGCTTGGCAGGACAGGTCCTCCAAACAGCCTTCCCTCAGATAAGTCAGCCTGCCAAAACCTCTGTGTGGATTCCTGAGGAAGCCTGAGGAAGAGAAGAGCTTTCTTACACTCTATCCCTAGATTCCCCTACTCTGGAAGGACCACAGCCTCAGGAAAACAGGCTGGGTACTTGGGCAGGAGCTGACCTGCTCCACTGTGCCCTCAGAGACCTGTCCTGGCCTTCTGCCACACTTCTATAAACATCAAAAATACTGTAACTGTGCTATGACTATCCAGTGGAAACACACCTTTACTGCTTCCAGAGTACACACAATTATTTTTTTTTTAGCATGTTGCTTTTTAACATTCTCTCCTAAAAGATCAAGCCTCACATTGTATGAAAAGCTTGTCCTGCTCAGGCTTACTGTTTCTCTCCTTTTTAAGACCTCTTATTTATTCTATTTCCTCAGGTTACCAAATATCTAAGGTAATTTAATTAATCAATACTCTCTTTTTCAGACTGGTTTAGTAGAATAATTTTACTTCGCGACCTTGTATTTATGCTGTCATTACAATATTTCTCGTTCTGTTCCATGAGCATCCTCCTATGTCTGATAATTTCTCCCCCTCTTTTCTCTCTTCTACCACCCCCATCCAGGAATATTTCTTATCCTTCAGCAATGTGCTCTTTCTTTCCCGCACCAGGATTCTGCCTGGTTATATTTCTGATGAATGCCCAGGTTGTAACGTGTAAGAGTGAAAGCAAAGCTGTGTTCTGCTGGCAGAATGAATGAGGAGCCAGACCCAGCAGCCTGTGAAGCCTTGAGAGCAAAGCCCAAGCAGACAGGAGCAGGGGAGAACAGTAGTAGGAGGTTTGGGATGAGCTGAAAGACACACAGAATAGGAATTATTTTACATAAATTCTATGTAAAAAAATGTCTGTAAAATCTATCACATCTTCATTCACCTCTGCTCTCTCCTTTGGAAAAAACAGTGACATAAATAAGCATGAATAATACTGTGTCCCCCTCACCACAAAACTTGTCAAGATGATGGAAAAAGCTAGGGGAAAAACCTACTTTCACATGAATTCCTTGTAAGCCTATCCCCATGCCCCAAATCAAAGAACCTTAAGCAAAATCAATTAGAAGCCTGTGCTAACACTTGCTTATGGTGGTAAAGTCTTTTAATACAAACAGAAATTGGACGAGAATCTAAACTGGACCTCTATGTGGATAGGGATATGTCTAAGCTATTGCAGCTAAAGCCCATGCCTGGAGAGTTCTTTCCCACAGGGTATAACCCTGAAGCCACCAGCTAAGTTTTCTCTCCACTGTTTTACTTCTGGGGAGCCGTGGAGTACCTTTAGTTGACTGTAGGGTGATCTTCTCTTTGTGTGGAACACAGAGGGGTCCCTTTTTTGACCCCCACCCAGGGCAGTCTCACTTCCCATTTCTGCTCTCTGAAAATGGCAGCATTGATCTCACCTAAGCAGGTTCTCTCAGACCACCTTTTTCCCTGTCACTTGAGTCCCATTTTCTGGCTTTCTTCTTCCTCTTGGCAGTCCATCCCATTACTTTTAAAGTCACATTTCTTAGTTCATATAGGGCTACTTACTCTTCTGCCACAATCCTCCTTTCTCTTCGTCCTCCAGTCTATGAGCTGCCCCTTCGCTAGTGTTTTTTTACACCATTTTACAAAGTGGTTAACACACTAACTTTCTACATCTAACACACTTTCACTCCAGATCACCTAACAAACAACAGCCATAACTTTTTGTAAAGAGTTTTATATGTGTGTATTCAGTCACTCACTGCAGAATGGGTCTTGGTCCGAGGTATCAAAATAAGCTCTCGTTGGTGAATTTTTTGCCATTAACCATTTTTTCCATCTATCAGCATGATAACCTGAAATCCAAAGATTAAATATTTCATTTAGCAAAATCATGATACACGCATAATTGCAAAAAAATAATCTAATCCAAAGTGAAAAATTTGGCTTCAATTTTCTTAAATATTCTCTGAGAAAGAAAATTGACTTGGAAAATACAGGAACCACCCGAGTATAACAGAATGTATTATGCAAGTATTTCATTCCTCTAATATATTAGTATCACTAAAATTGTCATTTTATAATAGTTATCTATTTATTATAGAGTCCTTATTCTAAAAAATAATGCTTACAGAGCTAATAAAAACAAATCCAAAAAAATTAGCCCACATATTTACAGAGAACAGATACAGAACAGATTTCCTTTATTTTCTCCCTACTATAAGGTCCTGTTATGGATGTGTTTTATTATGAAATAGTATATAGATCCATTTATGTTTTTTCTTTGAACCTGATCTAACTAAGGTAAGGTGCACATCCTAGTGTAAGGATGTTAAAAAGAGACAAATTACAAACTGAAAGCTAACTTCTAATTCAGTAGTTTTGAAATTTTATTCTTAAGAAAACACTGCCAACTAGAAAATGCTCACGCTGTTGTAGATCTTTTCAAACTGTCCCCAGATCCTCTCTAAGAGCTATAAAACCCCAAACAACTAAAACCCATTCCAAATCAAAACTTGATTCCAAAGAGTCACAGGATCCGTAAGGTTGCTATAAACATTAGTATTCCTAAATAAAACCCACAGGTACTCTAGGGGTCATAACACATTTTGGAAGCCTGAAGGGATGAACTAAGTAGAGGCAGTCCCTCTGTAGAGAGGGTGAAAATTTGTGAACCTATTTCAGTCTGGAAAGCATAATGATTAAAGATTAGGAACATTCAGCACCTGTGCCTAACAGAGATAACTATAAAATAGACAAAGCCATGAACTTTAAACTACTTTAATTATTGGCAGCTCTGGATGTGATCAGGCTCTACATGATCCTACAGATCACTGCAATAGCCCCAGGAAGAGCAAATCTGGATTTCCCAAAAAATCTCATCCAGTCCAGAGCAAATATTGTAACACTTACCCAGTACTGGACAGGACATCGGCTGGAAAGCATCACAATCAACACATTTTCCTCTCTTATAATCCAAGTAAGACTCACAAGGATATGTTATTATGTCACACTTTCTTTTCAAAGATGATAAGAAGAGGAAAACAGCTCTTTGATGGTCACACTTAAAAAACTGAATTCCTTCAGGAAAGAAAAAAAAATTATTATGTAATAATTTTTATTAATGAAGAAAAAGTGTTATAAAAGTAGAATCATAGAATGGTTTGTGTTGCAAGGGCCCTTAAAAATCATCTTAAAAATCATCTTAAAAATCAGGGACTCCTTCCACTAGGCTATGCTGCTCCAAGCCCCATCCAACCTGGCCTTGGACACTTCCAGGGATGGGATATCCACAACTTCTCTGGCCAACCTGTGCCACTGCCTCATCACCCTCATAGTGAAGAATTTCTTTCTAATATCTAATCTAAACCTTTCCTGTTTTCAGTTTGAAAGCCCCTTTTACCAACACCAGTGCAGGTTGCGAGAGCTGCTGGAACCTGGCCAGTTCCTGAAAGGTCTCTTAGCTGTTATTTGGGTTTCCCTGACTCCAAGGATCCCCTGCTCAGCCTGACTGGTTTTCAGCCCACCCAGAATTTACTGTAGCTACCACTGCTGTTGCCACTCACCTCTCCTACTCAAGTAATTCCCGTTTCCCTGAGTCATTCTAAGTTAGCCATGCTTTTTCTCCCTGTTTAGTTGAACACCAAATGTAAAGAGGGGATGCACAAACAAGAAGAAGAAACTGGAGACTATTTTGAATATTACAGACACTGATAAAAGTCTACAGGGTTTTATTTGTAAGAAATAGTCTGCTAAATCCTATGCAGACAGTTTTGGCACAAAAATTACCATGAGGAACACTTTGGGGATCCTTCTCCCTAGTTGTCTGGGGTAATAAATTCCTTTCTCTCCTAACAAAACAAACTGTGAGAATTACACAGATGAAGATGATGCTGAATCTTAAGGGATTCTCCCATGCTTGCAGACACACAAGGAGAAGCTCTGTGCCTTTGCAGCTGCTCTAATTGGTAGCAGCACTGTGTGGCTTAGTTATCAGAAACATATACAGAAACAAACATATCCAAAAAGAGTAAACAAAAACAATAGGCAGCAACCTTGCCTAAGATTTATGGAGGTTGAAATGAGCAAAATTCTGCAGCTAAAGGTCTTTCTTAAAACACTTCCCATCCTAGAGCCTAAAGTACCTATCCAAAGCCTAGGTCATCGCTGCCGACCAGGAGGAACCTAAGACAGAGTGAAGACTTGCAAACCTTGCCTTCCATGTCATATGCAAGTGATCCAGTCCAAACTTGGTCACAAACACGTTCCCCCCATGCCTAGCCTATATATAACCACAGAAATATAATGATCACTACATGCAGAGTGTGTATATAATATAATAACGTAATTCCACCATACCCACATTAATGATATGGTGGAATATGTATGCCTATAGGAAAATTCATATTTAAAAAAAAAAAAAGAAAATGTATTTGTTATTTCTCATTTGCTAAGTTGGGATGATAAGAAAGGCTGCAATGGTCTCAGCTCCTTTATTTCCCAATATGTGCAGTGTATATTGAATTCAATTGAACCTTTACTGATTTCATCTCAAGCGCTTCTCATTAATTAAACACATTTTTATTTACCGCTGAAAACTGTGTTTGGACAACCAGGCTGATCTGTTCCTCCATTTGGATAGAAATCAATGGTTCCTAAAGGTTTCTTGAAACCTAGTGCTAGAGTAAAAACATCATGAATCAAAAAACCATAAGCAGAATTAAGAAGTCAATTAATTGTCATTACATTTACTACCAAGTAATATGGAAGCCTTAAAGAAAATTTTTGTTATTACACCATTCTTTATTTCTGTAAATCAAAGGCATGAGTTAAAATTCAAAGGTTTTTTCTTTTTAAGAAAAATTATACATAAGTAAAAATGCTATACACAAATGTGTACAAATTTGTGTAAGATTCCTACTGCCACAAAAGGGAAAGAACAGAAGCAGCTGTAGAATAATTTTTTTGTAAACATTAATGTAATGTAAACATTATATTTTTGTAATGTAAACACAATATAATGTAAACATTATTTACACAAAGAAATTAATGAAATTCATGCTCTCTCCAGCAACCAAAATTCTTTCACATTGCAATTTTCATTAGAGTAAGATTTTTCTAGGTTTTGCACGTTGGAATCTGAAGTACTGAAGTAATACAAGCAATACATCAAAGTAGAAAAATCTCTATCTGTCCTATAAAAGCAAGCAAGATTCCATGAGTAATTAATTCAATCTGACCTATCTTCATTTTTACCATACCTTATCTTTATTCACAAAATCATAACATTGCAAAAAATTGTATTTTACAGCTTCACATATAAATTTGTATAGTAAAATTCTTAATTTTTAATATTATTAAAGAAACTGATATGAAACTACACAAATAATGCGACAAGTGTGGTAGGTTTGAACGGTTTACTTATGGTTTTGAGGAAAAAATTAAACCAGATTAAAGCACGGATAAAGCAGACTTTACAATGTTCTTCACTTTAACCTTACAGTAACATGATTTAGGATTTTAAGCAGTGGCTCTGCAGCTGAGACTGGCTTCTGAGACAGAAGTGATTAATTCAGTGACTGCAGCCTCTGTGTTCACACACATTAGAGCAGCAAAAGAATGTGAACGGTAACACAAAATACACTTCTGCAGCACTTTTTGGTTGTTACTGAAATATCTTATCCCCTCTCTTTTGCTTTCCTGCCTTTCCTCAAGCTGAAAAAGGAAAGTTAGGGTTGTGTCATTACCATCAGTATCTGAATGAATTACATCAACAAACTGTGCATCAGAACGATCCAACCTCCCATCTGGCGGCTCGTGCGTGAATGAAGGGCCCGCTGGATCAAGACCTAAATGAAAACAACACTAACGTTATAAATCTTGGCCTCTGTTCCTGTAGAGATATATAAAATACTAACATTTGAGCACTATTTATCAATGACTTCATTTTCTTGGTGTAAAATTGAAAATAAAACCCAGCACAGTTCTTCTCTTCAACTCGCTAAGCAAAGCACAGGTTCCTGTGACAAGACCGATCAGCCCATATCTGTTAATTTCTCTCTCTTCCTCATTAATTGTGCTCATCTCCCATCTAACCAGATTAAAATAAACCAACAGCATGAGGATTCAAATCAGGACAATTAATTTTGTCCTTTTCCCCATAAAATACCATACCTATTAGGCACTTCATAAAAATGAAATGCACAATATAACTGCTCTCACCACCAGAACACAGCTATTCAGAAACTCAGGTAGCACAGCATTTAACTTAAGTGGCATTTACATGCAGCACTCAATTTTCATTTGAGAGACTAGAGGTAAACAGGTTGGAAAATTTAATCTGTAATTTATGTCCTGAAGGCAGACTTTCACAATTTCCTGAACTTCTGCCAGGGATATGTTTCTCCTCATGTATGTTATTAAATAGTCAGTTCTAATTTGTCAGTATTTCAGTGCTAGCATCCATGTGATTTGCAGCTATGGCAACATAAAGTACAATAGAATATGTGTATTTGGGTTAAAAAAACTTACCTGTAATTCTTCCAAGTTTGCCATTATACTTCTGGCCAACAAAACCAGCTACATGAGCCCCAAGACTAACTCCAATCATATACATAGAGTCAAGAGAAGCTCCATGCACCTATCATGGGGAAAAAAACACCAAAGCCACAACCATACACAGAGTTAACTGAACAGAAATCAGTAGACTGATTTAGTTTTCACTTTTTGTCACTACTCTCAGTTATACTTCTAACTTTCTAACTGTAAAAACAAATGGAAATTACAAAGTTCTTTTCAGTATGCAATTCTGCATTAGTTAAAGTGTAGTAATTGTGAAATTCTTTAACTAGTTAAATGTAAAAAGGAAGCTTGAGTCACATTTCTCCAGAAATATCACACTAGTTAGAAGGGGAGCAGGGGAGGGAAGAGGAAGACATTTATCAGATTTAAGAAAGATGAACCAAAGCTGTGAACTAGGAAAAAAAATCTTCCCCTACTTTATCCTTCCATTAAAATAAATTACAAGCATAATACCATTAACTAATATGCCACACAACTGATGAATAATGGAGCCAAATACACACCTGCAGGGAAGCCTTAAAATGTCCGTTCTACAAACTAGGCAGTATTAAAAAACAAAACAAAACAAAACAAAACAAACAAACAAAAAACCACCACCACCACAACAACAACAACTATTGAATTCTGAAACAGTATCATTGTACCTGTTGGAATCCCTGTAAAATGATGGGATGACACACAGCATCTGGCATATTAATATGCCAGAAAATTGAGAAAGGCCTCCCAACAGTTTGTAAGTGTGAAAGTCATGACGACTTGTACATGCTGTCATTGTTTTACCAGGCAAATCTATAACCAGCAAATAACCTAATATCTGTATCAAGAAGTTTACAAAATGCACCTTTATGACCAACTCTGGATTGGATACTGTTCTTATAGTCCTTTTTTTTTTTTTTTAATTCCATATCAATATATTTATTGGCATAATTAGAAATTGTTATCTCTCTATCTAGTCCCAGAGAACAGATTCTGATAGGCTTTCTCTTCTTTCACCTCAGCCTTTCTCAAAATGTTAGGGTTTTTTGCTCAAATTCCACATGAATCTTTTCTTACTGCACAGAAATGAAAATTTCTGATAATGGCTGAGAAAAGAAGTGGTGAGAATGGAAGAAAGAATATGATAAACAGCACAAACAAGATGATAATGTTTTGTTCATTTGATCAAGCAAAAAATCAAAAGCCCAGTTAAGACCACTGGCATCAACAATTGCTTCAGCAACTTCCTCTAGAGTCAAGAAGTTTATATAATTTTGGAATTAATATTTCTACCTCTGTTACTGTTTTCATTTTCATTTAAATGAAATTTAATTATATTAGATTAATAGTAACAAGACTAGTGCAATGCCTTTGTAAAATTTGAATGCTGCATATTATTTGAATATCTCTCCCTTCACCTCCCCACAGGTGCATTCATTTTCTCTAGAAGACCTACAACTTCCAACTGGCTAAAGAAATTAGATACACTCTCAGACACATCTCAGTGAAATGGAAATAAGAACTCTGGTGAAGTTAGTGATATGCAGTAATAACAGCATGTAAATTCAGTAAATACTTTTATAAAGAAATACCATTCGATACTGTTTACTGGACTTCTTTTTAGACATATTTTAAATACCATTCGCACTTAAACTAGTCTTGTGAAACTTATTCAGAACAGATGCAACACTCTGCCTTACCAGCATCTGATCAATATAGTTCTTCAGTATTTCTGCAACTTTTCTGCAGTTTTCAACAGCAATCATGTAATTCACAGTGGTAGCACCACGATTCCAGTCAACTATAATGAGATTAATATCCTCTGAAGATAGTAAAAGATCCTTCATGTCACCCAGCCATGCTGGAGGAGACCCCGTTGGTCTGAAGCCATGAATAACAAAGACGGTTCTCTTGGCTGTATTAAAGTACTCAGATGAGGTAACATTGTGCTCAGTGAGTCTCTCAGAACAATTTGGATTTTCCTTGGTGTAGAGGAGTAGCTGCACTCGGAGTTCTGTTCCAGACAAAGCATTGCCTATGTTAAGATCAGTAAATTCAGGACATTCTTGCTCCTCATCTGAAAAAGATGAAAAGGTTATTGTCATTTGATGAGTCAGAAGAGCTGAAATACCATCTCTTCACTTTTCATATTTTGTAAGATGAAAATGAAGAACTTCCATTTTCTTCACTCCAGAGCTTTGGAATGAGGTGGCAAAAAGTGCACTGGACAACAAGGAGCCACAGTTTAACTACTTACTCTGCAGATACCACTATGCTCCTCTCAACCCTTCAAATACAGAATTATTCTAATTATTCAGAACAATATATTTTCTCCATATAGATACAAATAAGTAGTCAGTGTTGACAAGATCATTTACTTCACCATCAAATTTAGGTTCTCAGAATTTTTTCACAACTAGGGTGTTGAATAAACAGGAAGACTGGTGTGGTTATTTCTTCCTCTTTGGGCCATAGTGGCAGAGCTCCAATCCTTAGACCTTAATTTTTTGACCTATCAATAAGAAACAGCTGCCTGACAACATGGGGATGAACCAGACCCCTTTCCTAGTTGTGGTTTCCTATTTTTGGATGGCTATAAGGACACAATTACCAAGAAACTCGAAAAGAAGAAACAAAGGCTCTTGTTCTGAGTTTGAAAAAGTAAGACTCTAATGTCCATGTATATAATGGCACAAGCCAAACTCTAGTACTGAGCATTTCTGTCTGTACTCGGATATTTGGGGTGTACAAGGTTAAGCTGTAGATCACTCAACAAGCAGGTGAAGAATTTCAAGAAAGTCTAAAAAGACCTAATTTTTCCTCTGTCTGGTGATCAACAACAAAAGTTAACCCTTTAAAAAGTACCCTTTGGCTGCTGAGGTCACACTGTGTGGATTAATCAACTTCAGGTCTTGGCATAGCACCTACTCCTGTCACAGTTCTTCTCTAAGGCCTCTTCATCTTCACTATGGTGTTACCTGGCTTTTGTCCAAAGAAATTTAGGCCAATCTCTTGACTTCCAGTGGGCTACATTACTTTACACAAAACTTTTGTCTGCCTGATTCTTGATGTCACCTTTCTCAATTCCTCTGTCATTAAAATACTCCTAAAACAAGTCAGCTTCTTAAAAGCAAAAGTCAGAAGAGAAATAGTACCTACTCAGTTCCTTAAAAAAAAATTTAAAAAGTAACCTGAATTTCTCAGAATTTTTGAGTCACAAGTTCTAGCTCTTCTCCTTTTCCCAGCAAGCACATAGCAGGCAGAACCAAATCCACCTTATGACAATAAGTGCAATGATTAGGTGTGAGAAAAGGTGTAATAACTTATATTTCAAAATAAATATCACTGTTCTCCTCATTTAGGCACTGAAAAATTCAAGTAACTTTTACTGAAATTACTGGACAGGTTAATAACTAACTAGTGATAGAGGAAGGCAATTAATTTCATTGCCTGAACTTATCGAAAAGATGTTCTGAAACTGAGAGCTGTTCAGCTGCAGTGACTTTGAATTTAAAGAAAATGATAATCAAGAACCTGGTAAAATGTCATACATGTGACATGATATGAGATGTTACTATAATGTGTCACATTTGATCTCTATTTTTCATATATGATGATAAAACTGAAATATAAATTATATTACCTTAATGTCATCTAGAAAGCTAAAATTAAAACCAATCAATTACAGTTTTGCTACTTGGATTCAAAGTATTATTGACACTCTTTCAATTTTGCCTAGTGTTGTCCTTAAAAAAAAGTTTAATCACTGATCCTTATAATTTACCCCTTTGTATCTAACATATAAAAGATTCATGATAAGATATTGCTCTATATCAATTTAAATATCTTGATTCTTTTATCACTTGATTGGTAGAAATAAAAATTACTTCTTCTAAAGCCAGTGAAATGACAGTGAGATAAACCAGACACAGTCTGGTCCAGAGGAGTGAGAAATCTATCACAAGGAAATTATTTTAACAGACAAAACCTATTTACTCACTGGCAAAAGTCACAGCAAAGCAATTTATTTACTTATGGTGCAGAAATGACAGAAATTATTTGAAAAGTAAATAGAAAAAAAAGAAAAGATAGTATCTTTACTGTGGAATTGGGTAAGCACTAGATTTATATATTTAATACTTCGAATTGTTTAGTAGGGAGTCACTGAGGGAGGTTTTTCAAATTCTTATATCTGACTGAATGCTTGAAGGAATACCCAGGTGCCCTTTGAGAACACTTGTTGGGGTACTCACTGTATTTGTACAGTCAGAACATCCACGCAGGCACTGGGCCATGACACATGCAGTTTAAGTTAATAGATAATTTTAATATTCCTGCGTAGGCTTGTAAGCAGTTTAAGTATCTTCTGTGGCTGAAAAGGGGAAAATCTTAAGTCTTTTATGTCACTAAATTTTGCTATTTAAAAGCATAACACATAACTTGAAAACCTTTCCACCTGTCAAACCAAAACCAAACAATTAACTCATATTAGTATATTAAGACCGTTTCACAATTATGTCTGCTTTGTACAAAGTGCACATACCTGGTTGTGCCTGGGCAAAGTCCAGCCAGAGATAAAGTATCAGGCTTGGCTTTATTCTATTTACTTTAAAATGAAAACCTATGTCTCAGTTCCAAAGTGATTGAATTTTCTTTACTAATCATCTGCTCCATTAGGCATAATTCAAAAGGTTTAATCTTAATCTTTTGGCCAATTTAAATCAAGGAAGATTTGGGGGTTTTTTAAGGTTTAATTGAAGCCAAGATTGCAAATAAGCTAATGGTTCTTACCTGATTTCACCCAGTATATCAAGAAGATGAAGAAACACAGTTTCAGCATGTGGAAGTGGAGAAAAGCAATATGGAACATCCACAGACAAGTGGCAAATTGAGTGTTTCCTTACGCTGGATTTCTAACACAACTGCATGACACTAACGAAGTGAAGAAAGTAAAGCTGTTGTCAAGCTTCTGCAATTCATGACTCCTCCTATTGAATGACTTCAGTAGGTAGGGTGGTTTCCTTAAGGGTTGTGACTGATTTTTAATCTATTTCCCTCTCTGGCTATCAGCAGATTTTACATGTAAGCAAATCAATGTTTATATATTACTGACAACTCCTACACGCATGGAATTTTGGAAATGGAGTAACCAGTGGTGCATCACATTAGACACCCACTGTGCCTCTTTTTTTAAGTGTGTCACTGAACTGCAATTAGGGACACTGAGATGGGCAAAAGGAACTTAGAACAAAAAGTCATTCTGGTGACAGAAGCATTTTCTCATGAGAACTTGAAAATAATTCTGATAACTGTATTTCCATGGATTATTTTTGCACAAAATTATCTTCTGAGATTTTTCCACTGATTCATTCTCTAATCTGACTTCAGAGAAGGTCTGTGAACCTCTCTGGAAGAGAGATGGAGTCACACAAATCTCACGCAGACATTGATTTGCTGTGTGTTTTAGCTGTCATTTAACTTCAATTCCTCTGTATCCCAGCTACAAAACAAATGAAGAAATATTTATTTTTCTGAAGCTCATTTATTTACAAATCAATTCCCTAGGTAAATACAAGGGGTCAGACTGCAGGTTTTTGAAGTTTGTGGTGAGGCAAAGAGGCACATGAACCCTGCATTATTTATGTACAAAGTTTGGATGCTGAGTTTGCCTGTATCTGACCCCAATTATTTTCAGCGCAGGAGAAAGAAAAACATACCAAAACCATTCAAATATGGGGCAAATACATCCTAGAAATGTGGGTTTTTTTTCACAAAGTGCCTCCTTCACAGTGCTTCTAAACATATAGTCTAGATCCAATTCTTTTCCTTCCACAACAGTTAAGGGTGTGGGTGTGCATGTGTGTTTCATTACCTAATTTTGAGTGATCTGTCTCTCCAGCTGGCTTTACGAATCTGAGCAGCTCAGCAGAGCTGTGCTGCACAAGCCTCTGCAGTGCACAGCCTTTAGGGGGTCTCTTCAAGGGCTTTCCTGCTTTGAATGCAGCCACAAGGAGAAAAAGATGCAGTATATCTGCTGGTATGAAAATCTACTCAGCTCAACAAGTGATCTCTTATTACTGTTTTGCTTTAATTTCTCAAATACGTCACTTTATTTGGAGTAAAGTTCACTATGGCAGGTCCTGTAATTCATTTTTATTTCCTCTTGGTCTCAAATCTTTGGCACTTTGCCAAACTGTTACCATAAAACCACAGCCCTACTGACACTATGTATCACTTAGAACAAGTAATAGTGCAGCGTCACTCTGGCTCTTTCCCCTCCTTACATTTTAAATCCAGATTATTGTTACAACAAAAATTTAGTGTGCCCAAGCAGCCACCAGTCAGGCAGCCTCAGGATGCACTCTATATACAGTGCACATTCATAAACCATTTAAAGCACGGAGAGATCACCACCACTAAAACCCAACTGGTAACAGCCCCAGTAAAACATCCACTGTGCTTATCCAAGACCCAATCACCTAGTCTTAGAAGAAAATCTGACATGCATGCCTTAGGTGTACCTAATACCACTAGTTGTGCATAAACTGCTAAAACTTGTTCCTTTACACAGAAATGGGGAAAAGAAAGGAAATTTTAAGTCACCTCTTGAACTGAAAACTGAAATAAGCCCAGCTCACAGATACATATAATAGAGTGCCACCCATGTTGATATAACCCCCTCATGAAACTCTTTCAAAGCCCTCTGAAATCAGTGTCAGGACAGGACTCCATTACCAAATCAACACCCAGAAAATTTAGTGGTATTAGTCAGGATGTTGAACTGTGGTGAACTGTTGTATGACCAGGGAACTTTGCTCACCCACGGTGGCACTTGTGCCACTGAGAAACTAATAAATCTCCACTCATAAATCTCACTGCAGTTTCTACTGACACCCCACTGTCAGGTAGATCCTTCTCAGCCATTCCCCATCCTGCTTCCCTGCACTGTTGTTATGTCCACTGCTTTTCTCACAAGGATACACTCCTTCTCACACTGAAACTCAGAGTTATCTGCTCCCAAAAATGCCTTATTATCCAAACAGGTGGAGGATGCTGGCACTGCCTTTTCAGGGCTTTTACTCTCCCCAAAGTGCTCAGGACCACCAGAGCAGCAACTCCTGAATGAACCCCAATGCTTTTCGGGGGAGCCCACAGTTTGTCAGCTATTAAAAACTACTCAAGACTGGCCAAGCACTCAATCTGAAAAAAAAAAAAAAAAAAATATATATATAAAAACTTCATTTTATTAAAGTCCAAGGTTGCTATGACTTATAGGTAAGAGAATGGCACTATTACAGTTTGGTCTCCAAAAGTTTTTGATAAAATAACAGCTAAAAACATTACAGTGTGGTTTTCAAGATTAAGATCAAATTCTTACACAGGCCTTGATATGCTGGTCTGTGGTCACATGCAAATAGTATTTCCCCTTAAAACCTTCTCTCTAAACCCAAGGATTTCGTAGTCTTGGGAAATCCCATTCTCAGAAAAACTCTCTTACGACTCAAGCCACTTCTACAGAAAAATTCTTCACTAACCACAAAGCTTAAGAGAGCTGCTCCCTTTCAGGCAAGAGGAAATCATACCCATCTTTTGCAATGCAGTATGTTTAACTATGAAAATAAACTGTCTAAGCATTATAAACAGAAAAACTCTGACGTGGTGGAAGAAATATGAAACTCATCATTTACTCTACACTGAGGCTTGTCATTCCTGTAAATTCATAATCCCTTTCTAAATAGACTCAACAAGTTGGTAACTAATCATCCATTAGAAAATATGGGCACTGAGGCAAAACCCACCATGTGCACTTTTGCAAATAAAGTATTTAATATTTATTTTTCACATTGTCGTCAGGAGGACTACTGAAAATGCACTACTTTGTAAAATAACACTTAAAAAATATATAATGAATGTTGAATGTATGCACATGCTTGACACCTGTTTGTAGCAACCATGCAGCCCTGGGTTATAAAGCAGGTGTAACTTCAGCATTAAAGACAGCAATCACATTCCAGAAATTTTTAATTATTGAGACATGTACAACATCCAACACTGTGCATGTGTATTTTATTAGTAATAATCACGATGCTTTACCATGCTGATGACTGAAACACTTGAGGGCTCTAAAGGTTTCAGACATATCTGCCACCCAGCCGTACTCCAGCAGCCGCAGCCCCCACCTGCCCCCCAGGGTGGCACTGTGGGGAGCACAGTTTCCCAGCCCCATTTTCACGTGGTGTTGTGGTTTCCTTCTAGTTCTCCACTGCTTGCTTTCAGTTTCACACAGAGGAGAAGCAAATGCCCTGTGGCACACACACTTCTTCCCAGGGCCGTGTTTCTGTGTAATTCACCCTTCCGCTGCTAGGCCTGACAACAACAACATTTTCCACCCGTCAGCAATGGAAACCCTGGAATGCAAAATTGAATAGAGGGCCTTAAAATGTTGAAGTGCCCCCACAGGGCTCACACCCACTCACATATTGCTCTTTTCTGACCTATTTCTATATTTGGACTATGTATGTTGTATGCATTGCTACGGACTGTAGGAATAAGCTCAGCACCTGCTGTGTTGTTCCAAGTTCAAACCTGTAGAAACACTATACCTCGTTGGAATGCCTTGTTCCACATTGACTTTAAAATTAGTTAAACCAGGTTTAAAAAAATTGCAGATAGGCAAGCCTTTGCACTAACTATAGGCATGGATGTTATAAATGTTTATAAAATACATCGATGAAGAAATAAAAGGAATGCCATGTTTGGTTACCTCACACAAGGACTAACTGGCAGTTTAATCCTAAATCAGATTTTGTCTCTGTTCTAACTTTGCCATGAAGAAAAATTGTCTCCTTTTCCAACTGTGGAAGTTGTAATAAAATAGATAAGTCTTATTTTCAAACATTCTGTGCTGTTTTACAGTTTGTCAGTCTTTTAATTATAGAAGCCATAAGACATGAAAAATTAAACTCTTCAGAACTTCCTCTTCACAGAATTAACAATCAAGTTTCTTTTTCTCCAAATGCACCCTTTTTTAGCACAGAGCACACAGTATAGAGTCCATTGAGTCAACAATTTCTTTATTATGAGATGATTCAACCAATGCTCTCAAATTTATCCTTTTCTCCTTATCAGAATCAAGCTGCAAATGTTAAGACTGCACAGAGTCCCCCTGAATTGGCCCTGCCACATTCAAGTGAATGTGAAGTGCACCTGGTGAATGAAAGACCCTCTGAAAGAACGAAAAAATGGCTAAATTGTGACAATGACATTAGTACTGAAGATAACAAAAGGAGACAAGAAGAGAGTGGCCAAAACCACAAGGAGTGCAAAGCCAAGGAAAATACACACTAGTGCTGGATAACTGCATTAATCTTTTTTGTTTTCTATTTTTATTTGAGGGAAATGCTCATCTTTGAAACTTTATTCAAAAAGGAATGTTAAAGATTCATATTATTTTTGAAATGTGTTATTCATAGGCTCATAGAATATGCTGAGTTGGAGGGGACCCATCAGGATTATCGAGTCCAGCTCCTGGCCCTGCACAGGACAACAGAATCCCACCCTGTGCCTGAGAGCGTTGTCCAAACGCTCCTTTAGGTCATGCTTGGTGCTGTGACCATTTCCACGTGGAGCCTGTTCCAGCGCTCAACCACCCTCTGGGCGGAGAACCTTTTCCTGATATCCAGCCTAAACCTCCGCTGGCACAGCTTCAGGCCATTCCCTCGGGTGTTGTCACAGGTCACCAGAGCCCAGTAAAAACGGGGTTTATGCGCTCAGTCACAAGACGCTTGGGCTGGAATCCCGGCCGCGGACACGGATGATGCCGATGCCGATGCCGATGCCGATGCCGATCCAGCGGCAGCGCCGCCCTCCCCGCTCTCCCCTTCCCTCCTCCGGCGGGCGGGGCGGCCGCCGTGGGATCCAGGGCCGCTGTGGGAGCCATGGCCGCCTCCCGAGGGAAGCGGGGCGGCTCCTACGAGCGGCTGAGCCCCACGGGCAATGAGGTGACGGGGCTGGCGAGGGGTCTGGGCGGGGAGGGGGTTCTTGGGGCTCCGGGGGAACCCCGAGCGGCCACCGCCTCCAGCCCGCCGGGAGCTCGGGTGGGGTTCGTGCCGGGGCTGTGTCCAAAAAAACCGCGGCTGATGTGTCCTGGGGGTCGTGGGGTGGGGTGTCCTTTGGATGGAGCTTTGCCACGGATAGGAACGGGCGCAGGATTTAAGCAGGGAATGCTTGTGACCAGGGCTTGCGCAGCGTGAACACTCCGTGCTGCACCACCAGTTTGCAGGAGGAGGACTCTTTGTCCCGTGTTTTGTTGTTGTTGTTGTTTGGGGGTTTGTTTGTTTGTTTGTTTTCTCGGCTTGTCTTGTAATCATTCAGCTTTTTGCTGAAAGCCCAAGAAAAAATTAGGTGGGAAGAGACAGAGGAGCCCCGGGCAGGTGCCGGCTGTGTCGGTGGGTGTCCCACGGCATCTGCCGGAAAGGGCTGCAACTGCGTCCTCGGTCAGGAATTATTTAAGGAGGTAATTGCCGAGGGACAGAATTCACTCCCTGGGTGTGCTGGAGTCATTCCTGGGTGTGGATAAACATTCCTCGGGAAATACGGGAGAGTTCATGTAACTGTTTGCCTTTGTTACACTTATCTCCAGCTCGCTGTGAAATTGGCAGCAATGCACAAGGCTCGTGCTCTTCGTATTTTTGTGTGCATGTTAGCAGTGCTTCATCTCTTGGGGTCTGAAAGGAGCCTGCTGTCCCATTTAGGTTTTAGCAGTTGATAACTATTAATAGCTATGTTTTCAAATGGAGGAAAAAAAAAAAAAACACGAAAAACAAACCCATAGGATTTTAACGATCAAGGTTTAAGGAAGGTTTGCTTGTTTCACACGTGGAGTGGAACAACGTGTCAGGTTGGAAGGGGCCCATAAAGGTTCATCAAGTTGGAAGGGGCCCATAAGGGTCATCAAGTCGAACTCCCGTACTTTAGTGTTAGTGTGATGGTACTCTAGGATATGTGTAAACAGTGTGAGATCAAGCTAAAGTGGTGGCTAATATCCTCTTACAGCCTGTTAAGTTGTATTAATTCGTGAGACTGTAGATCCCTTTCATTCTTCATACCTGGTGTTTGAGTGTATTGGTGCAAGAAGGTGACAGGCAAAAAAAAGTGTATGTACAGGCCTTATTATGGGTCAGAATGAAATAACTTCTGAAAACTACATATTTAGTAAAGAATTTAAAAAAAAAAAAAAGCCGCCAACTTTTTCTTCATGCTTTCAAGTATCATTGAAACGTTTTCCCTTGTTCTTTTTTTAAACAGAAATATAACACTGAAGAGAATGTTTTTTTCTTCAGTAAATTGACATATTCCTGGTTTAGCAGGTGAGAATTTAATAAAATGCTTGTTGCTGTTCATTGATACTCAGAGAACTGAAGACTGTGCACTTACTTTCCAGGCTATCATTCTGTCTTGAGCCTAAGATTGCTATTAGATTTTTGTAGAAAAATCAAAGTTTGCAACACATAGAGGTCATATTCAAATCTGTATTGTTTATACATAGTAACAGGGATTTTATACATTATCTAATGGCATTACTGAAAACATATTTTGAAAACTAAACACATTGTTCTTGTCACAGCAGATAATACTTTATTATATATATAAGGGGATATAAAAGGCCTGATTAAACTATCCTTCTTTATTTGTTATCCTTTTTTATTTATTACCAGTCTGTGCAAAGTTTGGCAATATACAAATAAGATTTCCTTTATACTGCATGTGGTGATCAACTATCTAAATCTCCAGAAACAAATATTCAGCAGTGCATGTAAGGTTTTTTTCCAAGTAGCAAATTTCACGCTCATTTTCCTTCCTCTTTCATGGCAGGTCACAAATTACAACTGTAGCTCACCTGCTCACATAGAATAGGTATTTTCTCTGCTTCTTGAGAAATTTTCCACCAAAAAATAGGAACTGAAAACTCAACTCTATCAAATCACACAGCTTCCTGTCACTTAATATTTTGAGTGTTATTTTAGACAATTTCGTATGTTATATTTTGTGACCATTACTAATTTTTAACATTTTTTTTCTTGAAAAATGACTTCAGTCAGACTTACACACTTCAAAAATCCAAAAATGGGAAAAAACATGTTTCTTGCTTTATTCAATATTCGTAATTTTAAGGAAAAAATGAAAATTATATTTACTGTTAATAAGCTGAGACAAAACATCAGATTGTTTCAAGGATTCAGAGTATTCAGTTAAACTCTGGCCTTGTTGAAGTTACAGGAGTTCACCTTTGTTTTTTACCAATCCTTACATTCTACACCATAAATACAAATTTTTAGTTTTTCTAAGTTGTGCAGTTTACTGAATGCTTCTGTACGACATTATGAGTTCTTTATGCCACAGTGTTTGCCCAAATTTTCAAGCTAGACTGTCTTTTGTATATTTTAACCAATTTCACAATGTTTAACGAAAGAAGAAAAAAAAACAACTTAAAAAATATTTCATATTGTGAACATTAGATATATTCCCTCTTTTCAGTCACAGGTAAACAGGATAAATTATGGCTCATGTGTTCTCACCTTAAGTGCTTGCATTTACAATGAGGAAGTCTCAAATTCATTGTTGCATAATAAACCCCCAATCCTATGTTGCGTTTCTTTAGAAATCAGGCATTCTGAAGGTTATGGTTTAGTAGATCTGTTTATCCTCTGGCAGCAGGGAGTTTTAGAACTGAGATGCATTATGCAGAATTCTTGAAAAACAGTTCCCACTTGAGTACCAATCAGTCTGCTTCCCTCACCTGTCTTAAAAACTGATGCTTTTAATGGGAGACTGTGTTAATTTTTTCCCTAATTTATCATGCTTAAGACAAATTCACTTCGTCTAATGTTACATCTTCAGTAGATGTTTGGGTGGCCCCTGGGGATAGTGAGGTCCTCCCCCACCAGGATTTCTCAACCTCCAAAAAAAGCATTTTTCAGTCCTGTTTTGTGTCCTGTGATAAGCACAGTAGCACACACAGTAGCCCCAAGGCCAGCACTGGCACTGAGGGCCACGGGAATGATACACACTGGAAGGGCACACGTGAGGAGATGGACACTGTGCTTGTGTTGCAGCCTTCAGGCAGGGAGATCCTCACCAACTAAAAATCATGAGAGCTGGCACTGACATCCTTAAGACCTGTTTTAGGGGTTTTTTACACTGAAGTGGATGAAAGCACTTTGTTTAAAACAAAATTTCAACAGCTGAAGGTCTGCTGTAAGGAAACTTCTATTGTACTTGTGCTGAAACCCAGTAGTTTAATGTTGTTACCTTGCTTAAAGAGGAGTTGCAGCATGAGTCACCATCCCTGGAGGTATTTAAAAGATGGGTAGACATGGCACTTGGGGACATCCTTTAATGGTAGACTTGGTGCTGTTAGACTGACTGTTAAAATCATCTTAAGGGTTTTTTCCAACCTAAATGATCCTGGAATTCAGTGATAACACACTTCTGTGATAGAAATGGCATTCCATTCCAGATCAGAATAGTAAGTGGGTAATGGTACTACACGTCTGTTTATGAAGTAGTGTGTTTTTCTGTAAAGAAATACAGGATCAGAAATGTAGACAGATTCTGAGGTACAAAAGTTCCTGAGAATTTGCTGTTCAGATGTGACAATATGCTTGGGCTCTCCTTAATTCAGTGTGAATTTCAGTGTATTCAAGGTAATTGTAAATATGTTCCACTGTTTAGTCTGTAGCTTTTATAGGATTACATTTATTATTTTGATTATAAACTTTATTTATATACAATAAATTATATAATTATCTTTTTGAATTATTAATTCTGCTTGTTTTGTCTGCTGCATTTCAAGCTGTCTAAATTAATTGCTTTTTTTCAGAGTGATATCTACAGGCTACAAGAAGCCATTGGAAAGGGAGGACCTGTTTGAACTCAGTGAAAGTGATTCACCATACAGTGTGTGTCCTAACTTTGAAAAGCAATGGAGAAAAGAAATCCAGAGATCTACCACTGGATTAATGGTAGCTATAATTCTGACAATAGGCAATATCCTTTTCCAAAGTTAAGGAGTCTGGAAGCTGGAGAATATTTCAAAAATCTTGTTGTTTATTGAACAGCCTACATTTTGCAGGACATGGAGGCCCCTCAGTGTTGGGATCAGTGGTTTCTAATATGGCTACAGAATTTTCAAACTTACCTCCTAGAATGATATCCTGTTACATTACAACATTTCAAGTGAAAAGGAATATACTGTGACTAGTATGGAATATACAGTGACTTTTACTTGTTGATGAATTCCCATATTACCAAACTGTCCAACTTAATTTTCCCTCTGAACTTCTCTAGTTCCCTGTGTCTTATCTTTGCATCTGTATTTCAGGTAGTAGAAGAGTTTATGAGCAGCTTGTTTATTTGTAGTCACTGGCTTACAGAACACACAAAGCAGGCTTCAATTTTCTTTAATTTCAACAATATTGAGTTTTACAGATATTTGGGCTTTTCTTGCTTGAGTCTTGTTTTACATTTTTATGTAAATCCTTGACAGTTTCAGTCACAGTTACTATTTGTTGTAGTTCCAATGCACAGTAGTTCCAGTGTAGTTCCAAGCTCTGTAATATCAGGAAGTTCACAGGATGAGGACCTCACCTGTAAGAGCGAGGCTTTTGCTTTTTAATGACTTACTGATGAGTCCTACAGAGTCTCCTCTTACTGCATCCCATCAGTGTTTTTCTTAGCTATTTATGCATTTGCTCTTCCTTCCACGATGATATAAACCCGCAAGCCCTTTCTACTGGAGCATTTAAAAATATTTGTCAGTAAGGATAATTTTAAATTCAGAAACTGTTTTTATTATTTGGGTAATGTGAAAAAAAAAAAAATCCTGTCATCATTATGATGGTGTTAGATGGACACTTCCATATTACATATTTTATATTGTAATGTGAGTGAAGTTACAAATTTTTTTTCTCTTAATTCTGTATATGTTTTTGTAATCTTGCAGGCTTCTGACATCCAAAGAATGCTATTAAAGAAAACAAGTTTCCATAAACCGTCTTTGATTTTACCATTATGGCAAACATTTAAATATTTATTGATTAAAGTTGCATTTCTGAAAGTTGCAGCTGACGTTCTGGCTTTTGTGAGTCCACAAATAACGAAGTAAGTTTTTAATGTGTTTTACTTTATTTTCAAAGAGAAACAGTAATAATAAAGTTAAAGGGTTACCAGTATCAAAAGCAAACTAAGCAACAGCTTAAATGTTTAAAGATTTTATCCTCCCCTTCTCTGATTACCTGAAAATGATTTAATGAGGGAAAGGTCAAAGCAATCAGAAATTTTATAGCTAAAGCAGAGACAAACCCAATAGAAGTTCCACAATACTGTATGTAAGTAGTTAATATGCATAAATAAAAAAAAAATTAAATGTTAAGTAAAAGGGACTACAAAGATACCAAACTTTCCTGCTTTTTTGTCGTTGTTTTTCCATCTCTACTTTTAAAAAAACTCAAATATATAAATATAGAGAGAGCTTCAGTATTTAATGGAAAACTGCAATTATTCTGTTATCATATTGTTTGTATAATGAAGTTCCAGTGAGATTGGTACCAGGTGGTTTTTGGAAATTGTGCTGACCACAGAGATGTTAAGAATTGATCAAACACTTGAGTGTTTATAAAGAAAAGACTTAATGAACAGAACTATCATTAATCTTCAAACTACACTGTGAATCAGTGTAATCCTGAACAAAATGGTTGACCATAAAATCTGTTTGAAGATATCATGGTCGATATTTATATGAAATAATCTTTTAGTAACACGAAAATTGGAATTTTCTTCTAGATTTTTTTTCTCTCTTGCTTTCATGTTTGGCAGTTGCAATCTTTCTAAGTACAAATATCTAATTATTTTTTATTTTTTTATTTTATGAAATAGTTTCCTTTTATTCTTTATTTGTACTCCTTTGTCAGAAAAGTTATCAATAGCACATGTCTAGATTTGTATTGGAGAATTGTTTCTAAGCTAACAAATTCAAAAACACTGATAAAACCGGTCATTTTTAACGTCATATTTTGTTGTGACCTTTTGCCATAACTGGACCTAAAATAGCCTCAATTAAACTCAATATCTCAGTTTACTGAGCTTTTTATTGTTGGTTGTTGATTTAATGGGCAGAACTTAAAATTCTTTTTTTTTTATTTTCAGAGCAATGATAGTGGCCAGTGAAAGTCAGTCTAGCTCGTATTGGAGGGGTTGTGGCTATGCTATTGCCCTGTTTGTTGTAGTTCTCTCACAAACTCTTCTGCATCAGTTATACCAACGTAACAACATACTTACTGGAGTAAAAATCAAGACTGCAGTTATTGGCCTGGTATACAAAAAGGTAATCACGTGTTCTTCTACTCTCCTTCAAAACAAAACCTAAAACATACACACAGTGTTCAAAGACAATGTGCCGACCAGCCTGCTCAAAACACAGGATGTGATACACTCAGTGACAGGATAACAGACTGAGGTTATTTTTTCATGGTTGTTTATTTATAATAATTTGGAATTTCAGCGGCGTTTCTGTTGTGAGACTCTGAGCCTGAAACTACAAACTCTTTTTCAGCCACATGTACAGACATAATGTTGGAGATAGATGTAGAATCTGAATTCTATTTCGATTATGGGTTAAGTTCCCAAATTTGCTGAGTGACATGAGAAAACTGGTTAGGTGGGATGTCTGGGAAAAAAGTAAAGGTGACAGTGATCACAGTGATCACTATTGTTACTGTATAGTAGCAGTGAATATGAGAAGCTGAAGTTTGCCACTGTCTCCTTTGGAGGTTACAATTTCCCCCAATTTTAGTAAACTTGCTTTTGAGTTGAATACACATCAGTTTCATTGGTTTTCAGATTTTTAAAAGATGGCTAACCACTGTGGAAATCTGTAGCTTATTCCACCTTTAATAAGATACAGTGAGCGTTAGCTAATTTAATAAGATACACAGTATTAGCTACAAGAGATGCAAGTGCTTATAATGAAGAAGTAAAAAAGGTGGTCTGATCTGCTAAACTTAAAAATGTTTTATGTGCTATTATGTAGGATATGAGATAAGGCTGGTTTCTCAGTGCTGCACCTTTAGTTTACTTTGTTATGAACAGGGCACATGGGTATTTTTACTGCAGTATTTAACTATTAAGCATAAGTTAAAGAAGGAAATAACCAAAAGCTGAACTAAATTACTGTCTTTGTTAATTTAAAATACAGTCTCTTTCTCAGAGTGAAACTGATTTTTTGGCATAGGCTTCTGAGGTATTTGCTGAACCAGTACACAAATTTTACTGGTAACTTGCACACGAGTTCAATAAAGGAGTTAATTTTCTCAAGCTGCATGTCAAGGTGTGTCAGTGCATCAGGTCATGAGCAGGAGAACAGAGGCTTCAGTTGGAGTGGGCACATATTCTGGGAAGTTTTCTCACTTAGAGATACAGCCTCTTCCTCTCTCTTAGTAGAGTTGATTAGTGAATGTCAGGCCAGAGCTGTGTTTGACACATGGGGTGGATGGTGGAGTGAGCTGCTGCAGCACTGTCTTGTTACATGCAGGAGTTCAAGTGGCACAGTGGAAAAATTTGAGGCACTAACAGGGAGAGTGTGTGTGTGTGTGTGTGTGTGTGAGCTTATCTGGGTGTCAGTCTCGAGACACCGGGGACGTGTGGTGTCTGCCTGCCACACTGGAATGGTACCTCTTCTTGCTGTGAAGCCTCTTGGTGCTGGTTCTTGCACTGGGATATTCTATGCCAGGCCAAAGCTGAGGCTTTCTGAGCCCTCTTTTGACCATGTTGCTGTAGAGAGTTGCAAGTCTGTTTTACCAAGTTCAGCTTTGCTCCACTTACTGTCCTCTTAGCAATGTGACCTCTGTATTTTCTGGTTGCAGGCCTTAACTTTAGCAAATTCCTCACGGCAAAACTATACAACTGGGCAGATTGTTAACCTGATGTCAGCAGATGCTCAGCAGCTCCTGGAGCTAGCTATCAACATGAACCTGTTGTGGTCAGCACCTTTTCAGATCGCCACGGCTGTCGTCTTCCTCTGGAAAGAGCTCGGCCCCTCGGTCCTAGCAGGTGTTGCACTGCTGCTTTTGGTCATACCTGTAAATGCACGCATTGCAGCCAGAGTAAGGAGGCTGAAGGTGAGATGTTTAAATTAGCACAGTAATTAGGTTGTCATAAAACACTGTTAAAATAGTGTTGGTACATCTAAGCTAACCCACAGACAAATAAACTGTGCCCAAGCTGCAGCTCTTTCTCAGTGAGGGGGGGAAGTGTAACTGCAGGAGCCAAGCCATGTGTTTGGTAGCTAAACCAGTGTGTAGGTTGGATACCTAAATTTTCATTTTTCTGAAAGAATATTTTTGTATTACTGAAAATCATTGTATGACTTGATGTAGGAAACAGCTATGGGGTTTTTTTCACATATTACATGAGCTAATTCCATTCAGTAAGGGATTTTGTAGGATTATGGCCCTCTTCCACTTCTATTATTCAGACTAAGCTGCTCAGTAAAAATTTAGCATGTTCTCCTGAGGTTATGAGAATTCCCCTAGAGGTAGTGTGTGTGTTCTGACTTCTTTTATGTTTCTCTGATGCTACAGATCTCTTGGCACTGTATTGCCTGTTACTCTTATAATTTCTGTGAGCTCCACTGGAAAAAGTACTACTACCTTAAGTCTTGCATTGCTTTCAAGGCAATTTGTTGTCTTATTCTATCTTTGATGGTGTAACTTGCAATGAAGACTGCCCCCATTAATTCTTTTTTAAGGCTGTGACAGTTTAGAGACATTGACAAAAACCCGAAAAAACTCTCTCACCTCTTTTGCTGGTGAGGTGCAGCAGCTGCAAATGCACTTAGGTCCCTAATGTGACATGAGAGAGAGAGGAAATACAAAGGATAATAAAATTATTCTGTCTAAAAATTTTCAACTTGTTATATATGAATAAGACTCCAAACAGTAAAGAGGCTGTTACTGAGTATTTTTGAAATGTAAGATGCAGAAGAGCCTGAGTGTAGCACGAGTGAGGAGAATTTCTGGGTTTTTTGGTTGTTTTAATAACAATGTATTCATCAGTAACAGAGGAAATTTTCTTCCTAATTTCTGTATATATACATATATATATGTATACAATGTTTTATATTCATATAGTTACATATATATTCACGTGTGGGTGTATTTATTGTTACACAATATTATTATTGAGTCAATATTTACCTGCTTAGCAATTTTTAGGATTTCAAAACATTACTGTTCCTGAACCCCCTGGAAACTGGAAGCCTGTTAAGATTTTAATTCAATGGAAAGAAAAATAAACTGGACAAGAATTGAAACGTGCATTTAAGCTATTTTAGGGTAAAATAGTTATTTTAATGTATTTAATCACATCTAATTTTTTTAATTTTTTTTTTTTTACTATATCTGTGTTAAACTGGTATAAATGCAGTGCTAATGTGTTTTTCAGCAAGGTAAAATAAATAGCATAAAAGTGTCTGCAGTGCACTGCATATTTTACTTTCCAAAAGCATTCGTTTTTTGAAAAATCAAAACATTTCTTTCTTTTAACCAGAAAAGCCAAATGAAGTATTCGGATCAACAAGTCAAGCTATTAAGTGAAATATTACATAGAATAAAGGTAATGACACAACTAATAAGGGATTTTGGTTTTTTTTTTTTAGTTAGGTTGTAAATGTAGTAACTTATTTTAAAAACTTAGGTTTTATGAGTAATGTTTCAGCTAACAATGATAAAAGTTTAAAGATACAATGTTTTAACATAATGTGCTTAAAGGGTTTTTGGAAAATATTTACTGCTTTAATTTGATCTGAAAAACTCAGTATCCATGATGCATTAATTTTATTACGAAATTTTTAACTAAAAAATAAAATATGTTAATAGATGTCTTAAAACATTTAGCAGAGTGAGGTTGTAGCATAGAAGAGAAGCACTTTTAAAAGTTGTCTTATTTTTGTTATTTACCCTGTTTTGAAACCAGCTCATCCTTTGTGATACATAAGGGACACTGAAATCTGAAGAACTAAGAGTGACTAAAGTATATTTCTCATAAGAACAACCTAATTTAAAGTTATGTCTGGTCTTGCTTTCCTTTTTAAAACATTCACATTTTTCCAGTTTGTCATTGGTGAATGTTTGAAAATGACACTTGGAGATTAGATTAATTTCTGAAACTTTTTTGTTTTATTAAAATATGTCTATTTGATTGTCTAGATCCTGAAACTTTATGCATGGGAACCTGCCTATCAAAGGAAGGTCTTGAGCATTAGAGAACATGAAGTGGATGTTCTGAAGTCATCTGGATATCTGACAACTTATTCCATGCTGACCTTGACATGTATTCCTTTTATGGTTGGTTTTATAAAAATATTAATTCGTGCGGGACTGTTTCTCAAGTTCCCTGTCGCTTTAGTAGCTGACTGGCTCACAAATGTTGCCTCCTAGTGCCTCAGAACATTAAATTTTCAACACAATATATTTGAATTCTCAGGTTATAATAGTATGTATATGACTAGAGAAGAAGGAGAGAGATTGTGAATTGACCAAGGTTTTAGACCAAGGTTTTAAAGACCTCCACTAGAAAGTCAGAAACCAAATCCAAAAGTCCTGGATCTCATGTCACTGTTCTAATTATGCTGTTTCTGTTGCATAGAACTCAACTCCCTGTGCATTTTAAAGGAACGAATTTTCTGTATTTTTTAGCTATCCCTTCTCAAACACCAAAACTCTAAATACATGAAAAAGAAAAAAAAAAAAAAAAGTGAACTAAATTCATCCTAGCCTTCTTTCAGTGGAATTCTATCAGGAGTGCATTCAGATCTTTGGGACTTTACATCCCTCCATTAAACTCCATTAGAAAGTAAATGGAGACTTCAGGGCTTTGGGATGACTGATTAAGGGATCAGTAGCACAGTGTTCTTCTCCTCTGTCCTTTCAGTTGCAGGGAATGGTAAAGGAAGAAACAGGATGAGCAAGCTCCAAGCCTAGCATCACCAGCAGAATTTTGGATTTTTTGATTGTGGATTGGTCTATACAACAGCAGGACTGCTGGCAAAAAATGGGGTGCACCTGTCTCAAAGCAGGAAAGGATCTTTGTGTAGGATTTAGAGGGCTTTAAGCTAGATTTGAAGGGGGGAAAAAAAAAATAAAACCTGGCTCACTAGATATTCTCCAGGATAATGCTGTGGGTAACAGTGTCAAAGGCTTTGCTAAAAGAAGGAATTCCTAAAGGTATAGGAACAGGCCATCCCTGTGGACTGAAAAATGAGCTGTGGAGAGGAGACTGACCTGGCTGAACAGAGAGCTTTGGCTGGAACTGGGGGGGAAAAAGGAGAGTTCATGACCTTTGGAAGAAGGCTCAGGCAACTTAGGAGAACTGCAAGGATGTTCTGAGGTTCTTCAGGGAGAAAATAAGAAGGCTCAAGACCCAGCTAGAACTTATCTGTCTACTGCTGTAAAAGACAATAAGAAATGTTTCTGTAAATAGATCAGCAACAAAAGAAGAGCTATAGAGAATCTCCATCCTCTGTTGGATGGGAGGGAAACTTAGCAACAAAGGCTGAGGGAAAGACTCAGGTACGTTTAATGTCTTCTTTTCTTCAGTCTTTAATAGTGTAAGGCCACTTGTGCTTCAGGTACCCAGTCCCTCAGCTCGAATACAGGGACAGGGAGCAGAATGAAGCCCCCATAATCCAGGGGGAAATAGTGACCTTCTACGTCACTTGGACACTGCCAGGTCTACGGGGCTGGATGGGATCCACCCAAGGGTACTGAGGGCTCTTGGAAGTGCTCAGGTGTGACACCCATCTATCTTCAAGAAGGGTCGGAAGGAGAGTCTGGGGAGCTACAGGCCTGTCAGCCTGACCTTGGTGCTGGGGTAGGTCATGGAGCTGATCATCTTGAGTGCAGGGTAACCAGGGGATTAGGCCAAGCCAGGATGGCACCCTGAGATGGGAAAGTTAGTTCATGTAGTTTGATGTGTGTCTGATTGGGTCAAACACAGTAGCCATGTTTTTTGTTCCCTAAAATTGTAGTATTTCTGCACTCAGTGTTGCAGCTATGCATGAACTTCTGTGTGCAGCAGTTAGAGTCTGTGTTTATACATGAGCAGAAATGGGATCTTCTAAAGGAAAATAAAACCAGCATCTTTGTATACATTTTAGAGTTAATGTGATTTTACTTCTTAATATATCTTTGCTATTTTTTTATTAAAAAGGTCTCGTTGGCTACATTTGGAGTCTTCTTTCATCTGGACAAAGAGAATATTTTAACAGCAACAAAAGTGTTTACATCTATTTCTTTATTCAACATTTTGCGACAGCCTTTGTTTGATTTACCCTCTGTGATCCCTGCTGTAGCCCAGGTAAGCCTACTATGAACAAGTGCTATAAAAGGCTAATTTTGTAACTATGAACAAGTGCTATAAAAGGCTAATTTTGTATTCTGTCATGTTTCAGCCCTTTCCAGGAGTGATGAAGTAACTTGATTATTTTAAGTCACATTTTATTGAGGTGAAACTGCACAGTATTTTTATGGAATGAAAAGCATGGGGGCTGTTTAAAGGATGTCTCATTCTTTTAAGTACAGTGAAAATTGGGTAGCACACCTAATTGTGACTGAGCTTTCCATTTCTTGCTTTTCTTCCTTCAGTGGACTAGACTCACCTTCTTCTCCTATTCTCTCAGCCTCTCTTCCTCATAGAAGATACAGTATGAACAATTTGGGCTGCACATGGTTAAATCCCTGAGCCACTGTTATATATTGGAGCCCTTGGTACCAAGTAGGGGAGACCCATTGTGGACTCTACTATTCTGGTTTTGACAAGTCATCACTGAAGGAACTGGAGAAAAAAGGAGTAGAGCTGCTGAGGATCCCATGTCAGCAACCTTCAGGCCTAATGGTACACCAGTAGTGTTACCCCCTGAGTTGGGAACTTCTAGCTTTTCACACCCTGTTATTTATTATGGGTATAGCATATGAGCTGCATGAATTTACTCAGTCACAGCTTTTACACAGCTCAGCCTTTGTAAGGGAGGGGACCACTGGGAACAATTACCCATCCTGATTTGATTTAATTTATGATTAGCATACTGTTAGATCCAAACCTTTTCTTTTCCTGTTGGTTAACTTCTAGTAGCTTAAAAATAAGCACAACGTAAGTTAATGTCACTTTGTCCCAGCACATCTCATGATGCACCCACAGTAAAATGTCTTTCTTCATTCTATGAAGAGAGATTTACTGTGCACTATTTCTTAACAAACAAACAAACAAACAAAGTTAAACCACAGGTTTATGAAAACAAACCAATTGAGTCAGAGGAACTGGACATTCAAGGATGAAATATATCTTCAAACATTGGCTTACTGATCACTTTAGATTGTTTAGTACTTTAAAGAAAATGTTTCTGAAATGCCTACACACCTGTTCTGTCTGTCATTAAATAAGATGAGGAGTCTGCCTTTCCATATGATTTAGAACTTTTAAAATATTATTAAAAAATATAGGGATCACAGACATGTTATAAATATTGTATATATGTTCATTTTGTAGACCAAAGTTTCTCTGAGCCGTTTAGAGGATTTTCTGTTTGCTGAGGATCTTAACCCCGAGGATGTCAGTACAAACTACAGTGGAAGTAAGCAGCAGTTATTAATTTTTAATTGGTCATCATTTTATATAGAAGATTATTAAGAAACTCAACTGAGAGGATGGATTAGCAACTCTTTGCTCTGTTTTCTTTACTGCAACAGATCATGCTGTTGGTTTTACTGCTGCTTCTTTCCACTGGGAGAAAAATGGCCTGCTGGTCTTGAAAAAGTAAGGTATTTTTTACTTATTTTTATGAGCTCCTTTGGCAGAATGTGATGTCTGTAGAGATTTTGATCAGGTTAAATGTATTCTGATTTGGATTAATTCATGTTGGTACATACCAAAAAGAACATAAATTACTGTTTCCAGAGTTTCCCACATGATCAATGTGCTCTGGAAAGTCAAATCTGACCTAGTCTCCCTGATGCTCCCAGAGAAACCACGTGAAAGTGCATGTTCCCCAACACTGAACTGTATAACTTTTATGGGAAGCCCTCTTCTTTCTCCTTCCCTCCCTCCCTTCCTTCCTCCCTCCCTTCCTCCCTCCCTCCCTTCCTCCCTTTTGTTGGTGTAGCATTTTGTATTGCCTACAAGTAAGCTAAGGTCATTTATGCATCCTTGCATTAAATACTGATATGAAAATTTGGCTGTGGCTTCCTTTGGAAAAAGCAAACAAGCAAAAAGTTTGCTTTTCTCAGGGTGGTCCCTCTTGCCTGAAGTCTTTCTTACCGTGACCACAACCCATCCATGATGGAGTATTTACGGAGAGGATAACTAATTCTTCTTTTTCAAAATTTCCAGCTTGAGTGTCAACATTCCTGAAGGCTCTTTAGTTGCTGTTGTGGGACAGGTTGGATCTGGAAAGTCATCTTTTCTTTCTGCTATTCTTGGAGAAATGGAGAAACTTGAAGGAACAGTTCAGAGAAGAGTAAGATTGTCTGTCTGTGTCCTCCTACCTTGCACACTCCTCAAAACCTAAATTAAGCAGAACTGATTAACAGATTTTCAGAGGGCATGTAGCTTAATGTAAGAAAATGTTTTGAAGCATTTTCAGTTATGGTTCCTATCCTGTAATCTTAAATTTTAAAGCTGATGTATTCCACAGCATGCTATATAAAAATTCAAACAATCAAACTATATTTCAATTTCTACCTAATGCATAGCTATTTTGCTGCATATAAATATTACAATGGATGCCTGTTTGTCACTGTGATCTTTCCCTGGAACACTTTACTGCATATATGTCCCAGCTCTGTCTGTTTTATTTGAAGTCATATGTGTTTTTATAATAATGATAGGCGATTCAACAGATTGCTTTTATGACCTGACTTAATAAAAATTTTAGCAGTTTAATAATGCTCAAGTTTTGGAAGGAATTGCTGGTTACTCTGAGGCAAAGCTGGAATTTCAAATTTATTTTTAAATGCTATTTTGTATGTTCACACAGCTCAAGTAAAAAAATTGTTTCCAATTCTTTTTAGGGTTCAGTGGCTTATGTTTCTCAGCAGGCTTGGATTCAAAATGACAGTCTACAGGAAAATATCCTCTTTGGTGCAGATCTAAACAGGCCATACTATGAACTTGTTTTAGAGTCCTGTGCTTTACTGCCAGATTTGGAACAGTTACCTAATGGAGACCAAACAGAGATTGGAGAAAGGGTGAGAATTTGAGGTGTCAGAAATAATGCAGTAAGAGAAGTTGTGACTTTATGGTTTCATAAACTATCTGTTGGATAATTAACACTAATGACTAATCAGTAATCAACCAAGTACATGTAGCCCATCTCCTTACTTACTTACTTTGAACTTCTGTTCAAGCTCTGAACTCTTATTAATTTTTAAAATGGCCCTTTTCTATACAGATGTTTGTGTCAGCCCTGTCCTGTTCTCCGGGCATTTCCTCTATGCTGTAAAATGCCTGTATGACTCAAATAGAAGTTCTTGTATTTTTTTTATTATTTTCCAAAGTACCTTGCATTTGCCCATTTTGGAGTGGGAATAATCAACAGAGCCCAAACTTTGCTCTAATTACTTGAAAATCCAAATGTTGCCTTCCTATTTTCGTATGCAGTATAAAATCTACTTTGATTACCTGAGAAAAAGAATGATGGGACTGAGTATGATAGACTGGTCTTCGTTAGTATTTCGTATTTAAATGTGGATTATTTTGGCTTTGCTTTCTTTTCTTAGGGTGTCAATATAAGTGGAGGGCAGAAGCAGAGAGTGAGCCTTGCTAGAGCTGTGTACAGCAATGCTGACTTGTATCTCCTGGATGACCCCCTGTCTGCTGTAGATGTACACGTTGGAAAACATCTTTTTGAGAAGCTAATTGGCCCTTCAGGTCTCCTAAAAAGCAAGGTAAAGTAGGATGGCTTCCTTTCTGTCAACTGCTTTGTACAATACAGTAGGCATGTAAAAGTCCCAGTCCCTCTGCAAAAGTTAATCTCTCACCTAATATGTTGATGAAAATTATTCTGAATAAAGACTCTGAATAAAAAGCACAGCTAATTGTGCTGTTTTGAAGCCTATTTGGTAGACAAAGCACAGACTGAAAAATGTGGGAGTCTGAAAGACTCATATAAGAGCGTTGCTCATCTCTTCTTTACTGGCAGTTTCTGAGGGGTGCTGTGGTGTGCACATGGAAGGCAGGGCAGAGCCCTTTGTGGTCACACGTGATGCCTCACGGCAGCAAACAGGTTATAGCCAGGATAGGTTATAGAAAGAAAGGCTTCTTGTTGGACAAAGAAGTTCCTAGGGAAAAGTGGAATCTGAGGGGATAGATTCTCCCATTTAAGAATTGTTGATGTGGGAAGGTAAGATAGCTTGTAAAAATCTCTCCTCAGTGTTGTGAATTAGTACAGGTTATTCCTCCTGGCTGCTGCCTGCAAAACACATGTAATTAACATGAAACACTTACTATTGTGTCTACATTTGTTGCATCATAAATGTCCTTCACTTTGCCTCTCTCCCTTCTCTCTTTCCTTGGTTTACCTGCTCAATGTATGAGTATTTATACATTGGTTATAAGTATTTGGCAGAAGCAAGAGGTCTATTAATGGTAGGCTTCTAAGCAGATTTTAATATTGAGAGTATCGTGACTACACGTAGTGCATTAAAACCTGTAGTACCTAGGTGTTTTCTTCACAACCTAATCTAAACCATTCATGAGCAGGGAACAGGTAAGAAACATTAAGGATTAAGAAACAGGTAAATACAAGTAACAGCGAGTAGCTTTGAGCTTAAAGTTTAACATTACAATTGGCAATTAAGAGTATTGTAGAGAAGTAGTCAATAAATAACAGCAATAATAATGATAATAATAAAGTAGACAAGCAAATGAACAATATCCAGAGGAATTCCATTATATCATTCCAGCATTCGAAACTGAATGTCTGCTTTTAGTATATATTTATACTTACATGGCAAAATGGAAAACATTGTGTTTCAGACTCGTATATTGGTGACCCATAACCTCACAGTCCTGCCTCACACCGATCTTATAATAGTAATGGAGGAGGGCAGAATAAGTCAAATGGGGACCTACCAAGAACTCATTTCAAAGAGAGCTGATTTTGCTGAGCTCGTTCAAGACTTCGGTGCAGAGCGTACAAGTGAAGAGACAACCCCAGTGGAAGGTGAGAAAATTTGTATCCAGTGTTGGCTTAGTATGTTTACTTTTCATTCCAGCTTCTCAAAATATTCCTCCTGAAAATGAACAGAAGAATTGCTGGAAAATGTAGAGCATTCCTGTCTATGTTTTGCTATAGAATCACAGGTTAAAAGCTTAAAAAAACCTCAGGCTTTAATGTCTTCAGATCACATAGTATGGTAAAACCACTTTATGCAGCTGTTTTCAGCTTTTTCATATTGTATTAGTCACCATGTAAACTTCCCTGATTCTGCTAAGGACTCATCACCCAATAGATAGCTATGGATATTTCAAACTGATCTTGCAGTGTCAATGATTTTGTCCTATTTTGTATTGGATGCTTCCCATTTCCATCAACTCAGACTGCTGTAACCATGGAGCACAGCGGGAGGGGCAGGAGAATATGGTCCACTTTTAGGAGAAAAAAATTATTTAAACTTTTACTACTTTTATTAAATACTTCCAGCCAACAAGTAGACATATTGCATAATCCCTTAAAAAAGCATGCAGTCATTCACTTGGATTGGGACTCAGCTTACCTCTGTACCTGAGCTGTTCAATGTGTGCTCTTTATGGAGCTGTGGAAAAGAAGCAGGTACATGGACCATTCAGTCTGACCTGTTTCCATTATGTACTTCAGGAGGAGATTAATTGTGGTTCTTTAATTTTGAGAGAAGGAATCTATGCATATGAACAGAAGAGTCCTCTAAGACCTAAGTGACAGCAGATGTTTATAATGCTGTTTTCCAGTTATCTTAGCAACTCTAAATTGAGCGTCTACTGGCCCTGTACCAGAGCCAGCGCTCTGAAACGTTTGCTGGGGATTGATGGGGAGGAGTGGAGAGACAGAACAGCAAATTTGCAAAACGCAGCAGTGGGCAGTCTTGTGTTAGCTGTGTTGGGATGGCAGTGTGAGGTAGCCCTGTAACGAAACATCTACTATTCACAAAGGGTAATAAGGAGAAGGAAGGAGAAACAAAGTCATGAGGAAAAGAAAAAGCATTGCACTATGATGTGATACAAAATTGTGCAGCAGAGGTACACTCAGCAGGATGGCTGGATGTAGAAAATATCTTTGTCTTAATATGTGACAAAAATAACATCAAATGTGAAAAAAAAGAAGAAAAAAACAGAAGTAAAAAATCAGTCCCTGGAAGAAAAAAAGTGTTTAACTCCTTTCAATAACTCAAAAAGAACAGTAAGCTCAGCTTTCCAACCATGATCAAGGAAGCCTTTGAGATAAACACTAATGTTAATATGTGCAGGAATGCTAGCACTTTCACTAAGCAGGAACGGAATTCCAAGGATACTCTCAGCTCATGGGGGAGATTTACCTGCTGTCACAGTTCTAGCATTTGGTCACAAATGTGTTTGTCTTGTGTAGTAGCTGCCCAAATACTAGGTCAAGTTAAGGAGTTCCTAATTTAAAGTATACCTCTTCATCATTTTGTCCCCATTTTTTATTTCTAGCCTCTTGTACTGTACCTATCTACTCATGGTATAATACTGAACAGTTTTCTCTGCTTTCTTTCCATTGTAGTGAGCTCTTCGAAGGAAGAGGGACAGCTGGGAAGGAGCCCACAACAAAAAGGCCAGCTGAAACATAAGGAGTAGGTATTAAAAAAAAAAAAAATAAACAATTAGCCATTGCTCAACTGATGCAATGCTAGAACAACCCTAAGTGCTGAAGGCTGTGTCACCATGCTTCACTGTGTAATCATAGGTTTATCCTGAATGCCCATTAGCAGTTCCCTGGAGAGCGTGTGTCTGGTTTCCATTTATACAAAAGAAATCCACTGAATGTGCCATGAGTTCAGGAGGTCCACAGTCCATGGGCTGCTTCACTGTGTGAACCAAAGTATTTTAGGCAGGAGTGAGGGGAGCTTTGAGAAGACCAGCTGAAGCCTCTGATGTGGGTGCACCCACAATTCCCAGACAGCAGTTTGACTTTATGTATTATGTTGTTTATGCTCTTTTTTTTTTTTTTTTGTAATGTTGATTTTTCTTTTTCCACCTTTAAGAAAACTCATGGGCTCCCAAAGAGTTGAATGACCCCCTAGATCACTGGGCAAAGCACAGTAGTGGTATATTTGCAATGGCAGAGGATAGTGCAAAGATGAAGTAGAAGAGACTCAACCCAGAAAGTTAAGACAGTGTAGGTCACTTAAGCTTAACCAGCCTGGTCCAGAAGTCATAGATATGTCGAACAGTAAGAGAGACCCAAGTTGCCTCAGAAAAGGGTGGTCACACATCTCTAGCAGGGCAAACTTAGTCTTACCTACACATACAGGAAGTGAAAAGGCCATACCTAGTGTTGTCTTCTGACCGTAACCTTGTTCTCCCAACAAAAGCAGAACAGCTCAGGACAGTTGGTGTCTCCATAGGAAAAATTTATGTGATTTTATAGCATCCATTTTTGTTTGGGAATAAATGGATATATTCTTTGCATGAGGACTCACAAGATTTGAAAGTGTTTCTTGTTTGCAGCTCTTCCTTTGGTCAGCGGAAAGCACGCACTAACAATAAAGAGCAAGTTGCTGCTGGCGGCGTAAGTATCACAAATAGAAAAACCTTTGACATTTGTCTTTATAAAAATGTCTTATTTTTATTACTTAGATCTCTTTTCTGAATTTAAAATAAACCGTACAGGTTTTTACCAGGTTTAAACATGTGGGCTGAGATTTTCTATTTTGATATCTGCTGCTGGCTGTATTTTCGTATTACATCTAAGTTGACCTAGTTTTGGATATTTCAGAAAAAAGATGATTAAAAAAACTTTTACTTCTGTTAGAAACACATTCTGTCTGTCTCAAGGAAATTTAAGCAGCTATGTGCTGGAGCAGAGACTAGAAATTCTGCATGGTAATACTGCTGCAGTATTGTTTTGTGTTAGAAGCACACTTTCTGCAGTCTCCATTAAAAAAATCTGCCAGTTGCAAGAGAGAGGGAAAAAAACTAGCGAAATACTATGGAGAGGGCCAGAGCTTCTTGTGAAGCTGTAGTTCAGTTGAGATAAGAGCCATGGGGTGGAGGGCTGAAGAAGGTATTAATTTCTAGCAAGATTGTAGAAATAGGCGCTTGGGAAAAAAATGAATTTATAGAAGAGACAGAAGAGTTTGTGCCAACTGGAGCTCGTTTCACTTCAGATCCTGTAATGAAGTCCAAGAATCTGCTCCTACCAGTTCTGCCTTTAAAGTGGCCTAGCTTATTTTGGCCCCATTAGTCATCATCTACATCAAGAATGAGAACTTTCTCCTGCTGACACTAATTTCCTTGGCTCCAGTAGCTCAGAGTGGTAGTTGTAAAGTTTCTACTTCCATTGATGAACAGAGTAAATTTTGCTTCATACAAACTGTCAGAAATTGCACTCTTGGTTGGTTCATTGTTGTTTTTTATTTTCTTTTTCCTTCTTTGTTTGTTTTGTAGAATCTATATAACAGTCTGGCACTGGAAAGTAACTTGAGCAAGATTGCCTGTGATATGTATCATTAAGGAACAGAGTCTAGTGGGAGAGGAGACCTTTCCACAGTACAATTTTATATACCTGATTTATCAGAATTAATTAAGAAATTATTAAGATTTATTCCAAATTTAATTTATCCAATTCCCATTATGTAATGTGTACTTGCCTTCAAGAATGATGATGATTTTATGGGTAATTTTTTTTTTCAAGATGAGGGGTTTTTTTATGATTTAACGAGTACCTTCCTTTTTTCATGTGTTCTTTTCTTTTAGATGAAAATGTCGGTTGTCTTGAAATACCTCCAAGCCTTCGACTGGCGATGGATGTGGTTAACCATAGCTGCTTATATAGGCCAGAATGCACTGGGCATTGGACAAAATCTGTGGCTTAGCACCTGGACTGCAGAGACAGCACAAGTTAGTGATTTCACAGAATGGAAACAATCACAAAACTATAAGCTGTGTATCTATGGGCTTCTGGGATTCATTCAAGGCAAGGATTAGCATTTATGCCTCTTTTCTCACCATTTGCCAAGTTTGATCTTCCTGAATACGTGTCAGTAAAGAAAGAATGCTGGTTGTTTCATGGTATGCAACACAGTATAATAGTTAAACCTGGGGAGAGCATATTACAGACATGTAGAAGAAAATGCTTTTTAATTTTATGAGATTTCTGTGAATTCTTGGAGCATCCATATGTAGTTAAGCTCTCTTGACATCTCATTGAGGTGGGGCTTCAGTGTGGATGTGAAGTGGTGTACTAGCAGAAGAGACAACTGCAGGAAAATCATGAAGTAGTAAGATGTGTCACCAAATTGCAAATATGTGCATTTGTAAAACTAAGAGAGGAAGCACAGCTATGGGATTGCTCACTGTGGGAGAAAACAGTGGCAGGAACAAGCTCCACCCCTTTTCCCAACCCAGCCATTCATACTGTCTTTCAATTTATCCATTCCCAAGGCCTGCTTGTTTGCTGTGGTGCTTACGTGCTCACCAGGGGATCCCTGTCTGCTTCCCGGGCATTGCATCGTCAGCTGCTGGACAACGTGCTGCACCTTCCCCTGCAGCGTTTTGAAACAAATCCAGTGGGTCAGATCATCAGCAGGTTCACAAAGGTAAAGGGAACACTCATGCAGAGTTTCCCATTTTATGGAAATGAGGCTTAAGTGACTCGCTTTTTAATTCCATTTTAGCACTGTTAAAAGAATAATGATATGAAAGAAAAGTACTGCAGTATCCAGCGATAGGAAGCTGTTCCAGTGCATAAAACTTAAAGAACTGTCTCCAGCTATTTTCTTACATGTTGTTGGTAGAAGTTGTATAGACCCTATCCAAGATCATTAAGAGGTCATCAAAGACCATTCTTGCAGGTTTATCAGACCTAAATCTGTTCTATTTTTTTTTTTTTTAAAACCCTGTATTTTTCTGCAATAATATATTGCATGTCAGAATCTAATGTTATTGTCAAAACTAGTTAATACATTAAATTCATGTTCTCAGAGGCATGTAGAAGGGAATGTTATTTTCACTTCTTAAGTGAATGTTATTTTCTACTTTTGTACAGCTTTGGCTGTAGGTGGAACCTTTATTGCACAAACAAGTGTTGTTTACTACAACTTTTAATGCTTCCCACTCTCACCACTGTTACAATGCATTACTAATTAAGTGACTGCTGATGGTTGTGTTCTCTAGAATAATACTAAGAGTGGGTTGTGTAATACACTAAAAGATCATTTAATTTAGGTTTCTCAAAGTTTTTAGTGGAATTTACTCACAAAATCTTGATTCTTCTGTGCATTGTTACAGGACTTATTTGTAGTGGATGTGTGTTTCCATTTCTACTTGAGAACTTGGCTGAACTGTACACTAGATGTTATTGGAACCATTCTGGTTATCACATCTGCCTCACCACTATTCATAGTGGTAGTTATTCCCCTGGGATACTTTTATTTTACTATCCAAGTAAGTGCATTGCTCTTCGTAGGTATTTCTAGGTGTGTGTGGATGAAATGTCTAAAACGATCAAGCATACAGACTTAAATAATTTTTTATTGTGGAAAAACATATATATATACAAAACACATTTGAAATTGTTTTCAGAAAAACTCTTCAGGCTTCTTGAAAGGAAATTTGAACACTTCCTAAATATGTAATTCCTGTAATACTTGGGAACTTCTAACAACTTATGAGTTTGTCTTCATACTTTGCTTTTTTTGTGGGAAGATGCAATATTGATAGAGATCCCAGCAAGAAATCTGCTGAAGCTACCTGAAGAAATGGGGTGTGTATTATAGTGAAAGTTAAAAGTTGAAGGGTAACCCTGAAACAGCAGCTGTACATAGAATGATGCCTAAACTACCTGTGCTGGTTTTTGTGCAGAGTTTCAGTTATGCTACTGAGAAGCCAAAAATTAATGTTTCAGAAACACTAATGGCTGCATTCCTGTTTCTTAATACTCAGGGTATGGTCTGGGATTAGAGATGTTAAAGACTCTTAAAATAAGAATATAGAGGAAGGAAGAGAGTGCCTGAATTCAGTGTTGCTAAGGAGCTGAAATATAGACATCATGACATGGAAGAAATAAAGGCTAACTTTCATCTAAGAAAGAACTGGGACATTCTAATTTGAAAGTTACATTGAATTTTTAGTTCGTTGTTACACACCCCTGGTGGTACAGCACATTTTGTATAGAATTTGGAAATAATATTCTTTTATTTTAAACTTGCCAGTAATTTATATATGGCAGTTATGTCAGCATTGCAATGTTGGTGTGTCCCAAGAGACAGTGTGGTTTTATTTCTATATTGGGTTTGAATAGCTTTTTTTTTTTTTTTGTAGACACTTCCAACTTCTTTCATGTTCAAAATTTACAGGAATTCCTTATGAGAATACTTACCTGGCTACTGTCTGTACTGTTTCATTAGCGATACTACATTGCCAGCTCACGGCAAATTCGACGTCTGGCAGGAGCATCCCAGGCTCCAGTGATCTCCCACTTCAGTGAGACTCTTGTGGGGAGATCAACAATTCGAGCATTTGGCCACCAAGAGAGATTCATTAGGAAAAACTACGATGTTGTGTATGAGAACTTTGCTTCTACAACAACCTCATCTCAAACAGGTACTTTGCAGCAGTTCTTCATCTGTGATTGAACCTTCTTCTGTAGAATCCTGCAACTCAATGTTTACCTTTAGTCAGAGTAGAGCTATGAGAAGCAAGGACAGGAGCAATTTGTCCACCACTCTTTGTAATAAATGCATAGTGTTTAAGCACTGGGATGATTTCTTCTGTATGTACCATAAAATATCAGGTTTATAGAAAATGTGCATACGCTGTCTGGGATAAGAATATTTTAAAAAGGAAAACCAAAAAGAAGAAAGTTTACCAATAGGTCATGAGCATGTACTGTGCTACATTTCAACTAACAGTTCCTCTTGCAAGTTTATGAACAGATCAGATTTGCATTTCAGTAGTTCATGTATCTGCATCATGTTCATGTAGTTCATGTATCATGTGTCTGTATCCACAGGCACCAGGTGGATGCTGAGAGTGGAATCTTGGGTTTAAGGAAACAAAGTCCATTTGCTCACCTTTCTTTGTGATTCAGTTCAGTTACAAGCAGAGATTAGCAAGGAGAAGATTTTCATGTCTGGTTTTCAGTGGTATACCTGAATCTTTTTCAGGCAGGGAGAGCAGGAAAGCAGTATGAGGAGTGAAGGGAGTGCTGGCCAGGAGTTGAGATGCAGGGCTTTTAGTGGTGCTACCAGTTCTAGACATGTCATATTCCCTCCTCGTTTCCCTTCCAAAAGGGAATGATGGTACCTGTCTCTTTGAGGAAGTGGGTAAATTGCTATATAATCATATCAGAGTCATTATATTAGAAATATCTTCACTATGGTATAAAAAACTTTGTAGGTAATTATTTTTTCTTTGCCTTGATTTACTACAGGTGGCTATCTGTCAGGCTTGAGTTTTTGGGAAATTTGATGGTGTTCTTTGCTGCACTGTTTGTAGCACTGTCTGGAAATACAGTGAGTTCTTCTACAGTGGGTTTATCAATATCCTATGCTCTAAATGTAAGTAATGGAATAAACTTTTTGCTGTTACCACATTGCTTATGAAAAGAGCAGTATACCTGTAGTGAGGCTGAGTAGGTGAATATACACAGTGGCATCAACATTAAATCCCCTGGGCAAAACAGAGTTTCTCTTTGAATTGCATTAATTCTGGGAAGCTTCCCATTGATTATTTTCCACTTCTGAATTTAGATGGAATAATAATTACTAAAACTTATTTTAAAAAGTAGTTAATGAAACTCAGTATAGTGTATTTTTTAGTGTTTTGTTCAACCAAATAGGAAGCTTAGTGATGTACAACTATACTTCATATTTGATATCTTCTTCACTTACTGAATATTATGTGGGAACATTTACTTAGAATTCTGTTCACTAAAGTCTTTTACTTTGGCATTGCCCTTGTAAAGGCAGTATGTGAGAACCACATTATAGGGTGTCTTGAAGTAAGATAAATTTCATTGGTTAGTTTCTAGTTAAAATAAATCTGAAGTATGATGTAGACAGAAACTAAGCATCCAATTTTCTTCAATTTTGTGATGCTAAGGAGCCTAACATTGTTCAAATTCTCACTGGGTAAGTGCTTCAGAAACACAGCTGACAAATACTAATTAATAGAAATACAAAACCACCCTGTAGAGTCTGTTATCTGTCATGGCTTATCCACATCACAGCCAGCTCACAAGAGTCAAATTCCTGCGTTCTCCAATGTAACTGTTTCCCCAGGTAATTCAGATTCTAAATGTTTGGGTGCGTAGAGCATGTGAAATCGAGACCAACGCAGTTTCAATTGAAAGAATCTGTGAATATGCAACAATGGATAAAGAGGTGAGCATTCTTCTTGAAATGCTGAGCATTCAGCTTGAATATTTAATTTCTGTGCATAGAAAATGACTAATTTGATTAATTTTAGTATTGGTGAGTGTTAATAGCAGGTAATTGTTCTTAAATGCTTTCTGGGTTTTGTGGTGGTTCTTTTTTTTTTTTTTCATTGAGAATATGTAGTTCTTCATCACATTTATAGTCATAGCAGTTTTATTCCTACTTTGACCAGTAAATTTTTTGTTATGATTCATAGGAGTAGATTTTGTAGTAGGACTGTATCTGTAGCTCAGGTGAACTCTGTGTTATGTGCAGCCAAGAGGAGCATTTGAGGAGGGAAGAGTGGAAGAGAGGCCTGTCTGACCTCCTGTCTAGGGAGACATTTGTTTCAAATCAATTTGCCTTGGCTGTTGTGCTTTTCTGAAAGTAGTGTCCATGTCAAGCATGAATGCAAACAAGACTGTCCTCTACTTCTTCATTTTCTTTTACCCTTCCCTCATGTTTATGTTTCTTTGTTCATATCTTGGTGTTCCCTCCTACTCCTGAAAGCAGAATGCTTCTCAGAGAATATGCATCTTAAAAATCTGGGAGATTAGCATTAAATTCAATTCAGTTCCTGTCAGTTTATACCAGGGACTGGACTATTAGCAGCTACCCAGTTAAACTGAATTTATTTTTTTAAATGAGTGTATAAGATGTTAAAAAACCCCACATGCTTCTTCCCAGAGTTCATGAAAATAGGTTCTTCCTCCATTATATTGCATTAGAATTACCCTAAACCTGCTGGGGTTTTCAAATATATATTGTATTTTATCTTGGAACATTTTTACTCTCATATACTGAAATGCCAATGGTTTTAATTCCAGGAACCATGGATAATGTCTAAAAGACCACCAGTGGGGTGGCCTGATAGAGGAGTAATAGAGTTTGTTAACTACAAGGCTCATTACAGGAAGGATCTTGGTTTAGCCCTGAATGACATCTCTTTTCAGACACAGAGTAAAGAGAAGGTACTGTATGTAATAAATAAATCAGATGTATAAGATTCTGTTTCACAACTCTGTACTTCAAAAATATTTCAGATAAGGAGAGTATACTACTAGATGCTGAACAGGGAAGATGTTAAATGGAGAAGAGAGTAAAGACAAGGCAAAAGAGAAGGGGAAAAGTATTTTGTAGGAATATGTAGAAATTGTTATCCTTGTAAGAAACTGAGATAAAGTTTTCTGAATTTGGCAGTTCTAAGGAAGAAGATCCAAATCTGAATTTAAATTTCTTGTCCATTTTGCTGAATGTTTATGCAGAGAAATACACTGCCAGGTTAGTGCTAATCGACTTTGAGCTTGGGATCAGGGAACACCAAACAAGATCTAGTTTAGAGTCTTTGGTTTGAGCTGAGGAGTGCAGGAAAAAAGGGAGAGGAAATGAAAAGTATTCCCACTGAACCAGGCATGGGATGTTACAGCTCAGAATCACAGAATCAGCTCCTGAGGGAGAACTGGACTGAGAGCTGTGAAACTGAATTCACTGTATCACTAATTCACTATACCTATATCATTTTTCATCTAGAATATGCAGCATAGAAGTTACACTCTCTATCATAAAACTTTCTGTTCCAGGTTGGAATTGTTGGAAGAACAGGAGCTGGTAAATCAACACTCACAAATTGCTTGTTTAGAGTTCTGGAGGGATGTGAAGGCAAAATAATCATCGATGGAATTGACATATCGACTATTGGACTCCATGACCTACGTGGAAATCTTAACATTATTCCACAGGTGAGATGTGTTCATACTGATAAACTGATTTACACTGAAATGCTCTAGTATAGAGTAAAACCTAGAACACAAATTTAATGATCACCTGGAGACTTTTTGCACATTCCCTGAATGCCACTCACACAAACATTTCTGTGCATGTGTGATGTTAACATCATTTACATTAAATTTATATGACATTTTTCAAAGAAAGGTTTTTTGATTTTTTCCTAACTTTTTTTGAACTTTAATCCCAGTAATATTTCCTATGTGTCTCTACCCATATTTAACTTAAAATCTTAGCCTTCTAATTTTACTTAACAGTGCCTATGAATGTAGTATCTAGTGCTTCAGAAACTTAGCAATAGTAATAATTGATGTGTTGTGGCTGCTGCCACATGCTGGGCAGGTCTGTAGTCAGCCATAGAACTGGAGCATAGTGAATGCACAAGAAATCTCTTGCCCTTTACATTTCACCCTAAAAAAAATTCATCTCACAGAGACATCACATTATTTTTGTGCTTCCATTCGCTGGCTTCAGACTGTTGAATTTTCTAGGATTATTTGTCCCAGTTCCCTCCGTTATGTAAGAACTATTTTAGGGTTGTGTTGGAATTGTGCACTCACATTCTGCTGTTACTTAGGACCCCATCTTGTTTTCTGGGACACTGCAGTCAAATTTGGATCCACTTGGAAAACACTCTGATCTTGAACTGTGGGAGGTGCTGGAACTGTGTAACTTAAAGGATTTTGTCCAGTCACTGCCAAAGAAGCTCCTTCATGAGATTTCAGAAGGTGGTGACAATCTCAGGTACATAATCAAGGAAGTGCCACTGCAGTTATTTTCCAGTACTGTAAAACTCTGTGTTCCTTCCAGAAGATTTATTTCAGAAAGTATCAGGATAAAAATGACACTTCTGTCATTTTAAGTAGAATTATTCTGATTATGTGAGTTTCTTTGAGGTGGCCAACTGGTCACAACTGTATAAAGTCCTACGGTATATGGGAAGCCAAGGAAGTAGACTATTTTCAGCTCAAGTATATAAGGAAGTGTAAAGAAGGGGGTGAGTGTTGGAATTCATGTAGCACCTAATTAGATTTGGGCAGAAAAGTACTCATTAATTTGAAAATAAAAAAAATCAAACCAAGGGAAAACCACCCAAAATAAAAATAAAACCAAAACCGAAAGCCACCAAACTCCAAAGAGCTTGTTCCTTTGCTTTATTTGCATAGGCAAAGGAACTCCATTTTTGCTTGTAAAACATTATGCAAGGAGCGTGACACTTGAAATAAAAGAACACTAAACTCAAGGAGACACATACTGAAGTTTTCAGCAGCAAAGGGGCAGGTCTTCAGTGTTGAGTGTACTGAATGTCAACCTGAATTTTTTTGACAGATCATTTGCAAGAGGATGGTTCTAGGAGGCACATGCCACAGCTGACAGACAGGAGTATCCAAACGTTTACACTGAACATGATTAAAAAGTGGTTGGCAATTCAATCTGGCTTACTCAGAGTGCCCATTATAATGTGAATATAGAAACTGAAGACAAGACTAGGTTTACACCACAAAGTTCAGCCACCGGTGTGGAAGAGCCCCACCTTAACTACTATTGATATGCTGGTCACGAGGAAATAAATCTTCCAAAACAAGATGAGCATATTTCACTGTTCTTTTCAGGAAGTGTTGTTAGGAAAGACAATACAGATAGGCTTCATAGTAATCTCAGCTTTATCTTGTTCTCCCATTCCTCCATGTGCCTGACCTGCCCTTCTCAAATGTATTTTTGACAGTGTTGGGCAGAGACAGCTAGTCTGTCTGGCCCGTGCTTTGCTGCGAAGGACAAAGATCCTGGTCCTGGATGAGGCGACAGCTTCTGTTGACATGGAAACAGATAACTTTGTGCAGTCCACCATCAAAAGAGAGTTTCACAACTGCACAGTACTAACTATAGCCCACAGGTTACATACAGTCATGGATTCAGAGAGGTAAGTTTTGATAAGCCATTAGAAAAATGAATGGCTTCCTTGAACTGCACGAGTTTTCACTTGCTGAGTTTTACTCTCCCAACACTTCTAACCTTCATGTCTTTGTACCTTTGTAATCCAAGATATCAAAAAATACTTGAGCATCAATTTTTATTACATATTGCTAACCTGTGTTCTGCTTCCCCCTTCTAATTACAGAATTAATTTACTAATTTTCCTGCTAAGGGACAGCTATAAGCTACTAGTAAGACCACTTAATTCTCTAGGGTGAATGGACTATACTGTATAGCATTTTTAGCAATTAAGCAAAAATGCCCTTTTCAAAAAGGTTTTTTTTAACATATTAGTTCCTACCTTTAGAATGAATGAACTAATGAACTAACTAATGCAATTATACTTCTTCTCAATAAGCCTTCCCATTATCCAGAGATCTATCTGTATTAGGACTGGAAAATACAGTTGAAGATCTCATTTTTCTTCTCCTGTTATCTTTTTTTTTTTTTTTTTTTTTTGCATTGTAGAGTGCTTGTCTTGGATGCAGGAAAGATTCTAGAATATGATACACCACAGAATTTGTTGCAGCGTAAAGGTGCCTTTTCTGAAATGGTTGCAGAGGCTGGCATAAGAAGATAAAGAAAACTAATTAATAAATTCTTAAGGAACACTCAAGGGATCTCTTGCATTCCACATATGTAGATGCAATATTTTATATTCCTTATAAAATACCTTACTTAAGAGCTTACTCAAGAGCTCCTGGCAGCTTTGCTGTTTACTACAGCTACAGTCTATATATATTGATCAGATTTCTTAACATAACTTCCAGATTTTATACAAATCACTTCTTTTGATCATATTGGCACTGGAACAGCATAATGAAGCAGTAATTTTCATGGTATATCATAGAATCAGCTGGGTTGGAAAGGACCTCTGAGATCATCAAGTCCAACCCTTGATCCAACACCACCGTGGTTACCAGACCTTGGCACTGATGTCACTTCCAGCCTCGTCTTAAAAACCTCCAGGGATGGAGAATCCACCACCTCTGTGGCAGCCCATTTCAATGCCTGATTACCCTCTTTGTAAAGAATTTCTTCCTAATATCCAACCTAAACTTCCCCTGGCACAGTTTAAGACTGTGCCATCTTTTGTTACTGATAGTTGCCTGGGGGAAGAGACCAACCCCCACCTGGCTACAACCTCCTTTCAGGGAGTTGTAGAGAATGATGAGGTCACCCCTGAGCCTCCTCTTCTGCAGGTTAAATAACCCCAGCTCCCTCAGCCTCTCCTCATAGGACTTGTGCTCGAGTCCCTTCACCAGCCTGGTTGCTCTTCTCTGGACATGCTAGGTGTTTCTGCCTGGATTACAGGGGGCTATTCAGCTTCTTACCCCTGTCCACAAGCTCCAGAAGCCAGCTGTCCTCAGGACAACCTGTCTTACTGTTTAAGACTGAGGTAAAGAAGATGTTAAATACTTCAGCCTTGTCCTCATCTTTGATAACTATGTTCCTGCCCATGTCCAATAAATAATGGGAGGTTTTCCTTGTCCCTCCTTTTGCTGTTGATGTATCCATAGAAAGACTTCTTGTTAGCTGAGGTGGCAAGATTGAGTTCAAATTGTGCCTTTGTCTCTCTAATTTTCTTTCTACATGACCTAACTATATCCCTAAACTCTTCCTGAGTAGCCAGCCCTTTCTTCCATAATTGGTAGGCTCTCCTTTTTACCCTAATTTCCTTCAAAATCTCCCTGTTCAGCCATACTGGTCACCTTCCCTGTCGGCTTGCCTTTGGGCAGACTAGGACAGCCTGCTCCTGTGCACTCAAGACTTGCTTCTTGAAGCACGTCCATCCCTCCTGGACCCCTTTGTTTTCAAGGGTAGTTTCCCAGGGTATCCTCTGAACAAGTCTTCTGAACAGGCCAAAATCTGCCCTCCGGAATTCCAGAGTAGAGGTTTTATTGGTGGCCTTCCTTGTATCCCCGAGTATTGCAAACTCTATTATTTCATGGTCATTGTGTCCCAGACGGCCTCCAACCACCATATCTCCCACCAGCCTCTCTGTGAACAGAAGGTCTAGCGGGGCCCCACCCCTGGTAGGCTCATTTACCAGCTGGAGCAGGAAATTATCCTCTGTACACTCTAGGAATCTCCTAGACTGCCTCTTCTCTGCTGTGTGGGGTTCCCAGCAGACATCCAGCGGGTTAAAGGCACCCACGAGAACAAGAGCTGGCAATTTTGAGACATCTGCCAGCTGCTTGTAGAATAAGTCATCACCCTCATCATCCTGGTTGGGTGGTCTGTAACAGATATCAAGGATATCAGCCTTGTTGGTCTTTTCCCTGATTCTGATCCACAGGCACTCAACCTTATCATTACTGACTTCAAGTCCTACAGAGTCAAGAGACTCTAACATATGGAGCTACCCCTCCACCTCTCCTAACCTTCCTGTCACTTCTGAAGAGTTTGCAGCCACCCATGGCAGAACTCCAGTCATGGGAGTCATCTCACCACGTTTCCATGATGCCCACTACATCATAGCTTTCCTGCTGCATGCCAAGAAGCGCCATGCCACGAAGTGCCACATTAAAAAGTCCCACGTCACAAAAGAGCCACGACACAGAAGTGCAACACCAAAAAGTGCAACTCCAAGAAGTGCCACGCCATGAAGTGCCACTTTAAAATGTGCCACGCCAAGAAAAGTGCCACATCAAGAAGTGCCACGCCAAGAAAAGTGCCATGCCAAGAAAGTGCCACGTTTTAAGGTGCCACATCAAAAAATGTCATGCCCAGAAGTGCCACATCAAAAAAGTGCCACACCCAGAAGTGCCACATCCCTGTTTGCCTGCTCCTGTTCACCACACTCCGGGTCACAAGTGCTCCTTACAGCCGTTTAAATCCCTCATGGATGGGCTGGGCTCCGCCCCCTAGTCATCTCCCAGGACACCTCCAGCCAATGTGTTAACTGTTGGACTAGTAAAGAGTGACTGAAAAATAAATCTTGCTGTTCACAGATTGGTCTTAATTAAAAAATAGTACTTAATTAAGCTGCTCTGACATTATGCTGGTTTAGTTAATACATTCTTATTATGATTGTGCATTCAGGAAAAACAAAGCTGCTTGTTTTGTGGACATACAGACATGTCACTTGGGGGTGATTTTTAAGATGTGCATATTTACACGTATACCTAGGTAGTTCTTGAGGGAATAAATGTGCCTTCTGACCTTGTGATTTCTGAATAACTGAAAACCATACATCTTAGGTATCTAATTGTGCATTACAAAATCCCATTGTGAAAGAATCCCAGTAAAAAAGGCAGGTGCAGTTGCCTCTTTGCTATTACATTTTAAAGTAAACCTCGATACTAATTACAGCAGCAGGACAGGGTATGTACGTTTACTGAAAGTGCCAGTCAAATGTGCCTGTGCTTTTTACAACAGTTGCTGAAGCTCTTCCAATTTATTACCAACTCAACCAGTGTAATCAATCTTCACTTAGTTTTTTAAGATAATACCTCCATCAACTGTTTAAAAAAAACAAGGTACCTTAGTAAAGTTCCAGGCTACAGCCCTGTTATATTAGTTTAATATTGACACCTAGATCATATCAAGGATGATCTTAATTTCTTGCCCAATAGCAAGCAAAACATATTTTCTGTTTTAGAAGGGTGGTGGAGACAATCTGAAGAGAGTTCCTCAAAGATGTGATTCTACTGCAGTGTAGGCGAATGATTTCTCTCTTCTTTCCTGAGGGTAAAAACTCAAGCCTATCCTCATACATTACAAAGTACTGTCCAGTTTAACTGGCTGCAAAACACAACATACTGTCACTCCCAGACAACTACTAGAAGCATATAATGGTTTTAGACTAGGAACAGCCCAGCCCAAGTACCTATTATGTTCTGAAAGTCCTGGAGAGATGGGTGTTAGAAAATATTTCTCAAGAAACAGAAAAGTGTTCTGCTTTTCATCTCTTTTCCTCTTTTTTTCTCCCCAATGAGGCCACCAGTACCTTCCCAACTGAGCAGAATGTTTTCATGCCCACATTTACCTTCACTGCAACATTCACAGTGCCCCAGGCAGGCTCTGCTTCCCCCAGCCTTGTCCCCATCCCTTTCCTGCCTTTTCATGCTGCCCCTCCAAACCTATCCTTACCTGAAGTACTGCAGAGGTCCTGGAAAGGACTGAAGTGAGTACCATTCCATAAGTGATAATAAGTTTTAGGCCTAAGGCTAGGAGAGGTAGACTTCAGTACGTCAGAGACCAATCGCTTTTGCAAGGTCCAGAGAAAATAATCTGAGGACTGGCATCAGTGCATGGTAATCTTTATTTAGTGTTATTTGTGGGAAAAAGGGTTTTCTGTGCTTACTGCCAGGCTAACATAGCCTTTGAGCTTCAGACTACATTTGGACCACAGCTGGGAGAGCTGCAGACTGAACAATTTCAAAGCCTGAGTGAAAAGAAAAGGCTGTCCTAGTGTCAGCAAAGCCAAATAGACATTCCTTCCCTTTCAGCAAGCTGTACCCCTCACATTTAACTATAACTTCGAAAAAGGAGGTGCAGTGGAGGCAGAAGCAGCATGATATGCTCCTGCTGTTTCCATGCAGCAATGGCTTCCCAAAATAAACCACCTAACAGGGCAGGCAAGGAAAGGCAGTTTTGCATTAAGCACATCAAATGGGGTTTGCAGCCACTCCTCGCCTCACACACCAGTGTCAGAAGCACTCAAAGAGGACCACTTGGCTGAGTTCAGTATTAACTCAGGTTTTGTAGTACCCAACCCACCAAAACACCACAGCACCAGACAACTCCCTTGCCAGCACAAAGCCACATAGCCCTGCAGGCAAGCTCAGTGCACACCTCGCCCCTTCTGACCTTTTTCCTCCAAACAGGAATTCCCCTAAGCCTCCAGGGTATTTAGGAGTCAGGCCCCAGTCTTGTCCTGAGGGACCAGTCACCACTTCTGAAAGGTTCTGCATCGCAGGGCCACCACCTGCTCAGAGTCCTGAGAAGGTGCTTGGGCCCATTGTGCCTGGGCAGGTGACCTTCACTTGGTTGGAGATCCTGTGAGGGACCCAACTGTTCATCCCCCTGAGGAGCTACTCTTGGACTCCTTTTCCAGCCAGGTAGCTTGGGATAGGGAAAGGAAGAGTGGCAAGAGCCAAGGGACCAGAGCAGGTCTGTGAGAAGTGAGAGTGAGGCTCAGAAGGCCACCATGACTCCAGTTTTCCTTTTCACAGGCAGGAGCACAGAGCAGACCCTGATTATGCTTTGCTTCGACTCCTTCCCCACAGCATTCAAAAATCCCACCATTCCTCAGCCCTGCTTGTAGCCCTTACTCTACACTTTCCTGGCAGTACCACAGGAAAAACTGGAAGGAAGTTGAGGGGAAACCCCTCGTTTACCTCCTAGGAATGGACACATATCTGCTTTTTTCTGTTTTGAAGCTTTAATTTACCAAACACTGATTGCTCAGGCTCTCCAGACCTTACATTTCCTAAAATGACCGAGATGTAGAAACCCTCTCAGAGCTGAAACAACTTCATCCTCTACCCTTCAGAGGAATTTGAAGACAGAGAATTTACTTGAGAAAGTGAAAGAAGACATGTCCAAGGGATAGAAATAGCTTTTATTAAAAACATTCTAAAATGTTATTTGTAAAAGGCATTTCATCATCTGCACTGGGAAACGATTCAGGAACATACAACTGTTGAGGCCTCTTAATACTTTCAGAATTTCAACTCACAAAACAGGCTTAAGCTAGAGAAACTTGTTACACATCTAACACCACAGGCAACCGTAGATTTCAAGGATTTTAGAAAGATTTCAGCCTTCAAATATCAATTTCTTTAAAGAGAGACTTTTGGTAAGCAGCCCATGTGCATACCTGGAAATATCCACTTAGTACCGCGGACTCATCTTTAAAATTCAATGGTTTTGCCAAAATACAGTATTAAAAGACACAAAATAAATAATTTGCAGAATTCAGAAAAGTTATTTAATAAATAAGGATGCATTGTGAGATATCCAATGTACAGTAACTTCTCTAATAAAAAATTCAACCTGTATAGAAATCTGAATAAATACCCTTTAGTGAATTTTTTTTACATGTAAACAACTCACCCTTCCCTTCCAATTCCCAGATTAACGCTGAAGGAGATTTAAGTCCTCCAGAGTGAAGGAGTATGTGAAACAAAAAAAGTACTTCATTTATTTGCCTCAAGAGTTTATCAGTTTAAAGTCACTCCCACACTCCTTGGGACAACTTGTCCCAAAACTGCAAAGAGCTTTTAATCATTTAACTTACTGTGATGTGGTTCTGTTTTTACACAGGTCTACTTGTTTTACACAGTCCATTAATGACATGAAGAACTAAAGCCCTACCGTAACTCCAGTAGGTTTTGAGACGAATTCCCAGCAGGGCAGAAGGAAAGGTCACAATGATTCCAAAGCCATTGGAATGTATGTTGAACACACACATTTATATCTGCAAAGCAAAGGCACCAAACAGCAGCTGAGGACTGTACTGATTGGCATTCATCCATGGTTTCCCTGGAGAGGCACTTCTTTCACAGCAGGAGTTTTAGCTACTGGAAGTTCCATATGGACTTCAGTGGGGTCACTTTCAAAGAGGCACAAAGGGAAAAAGAATCCTCAAATAATAAAAAAAAAAAAAAATCACTTTGGCCTTCAACTCAGGGAAATGAAACAGATGTTAGCACTATTCCAGGAATCCTCTGTCAAGTTAAACAATGTTGATGGAATACTGTGTGCAGCTATGATTCAATTTAAGAGGTTTTTAATTGGATTACTTCGGAGATACGTTAAAACAATAGCTACGCAAACAGCTGAGTCAGCACAACTGATTTATGGCAGTGCCATAAATCAGGTCTGCTGCCAAGAGAGTAATAAGCCTATTTTAATATAGTCGTAGGTTAAAATAATAAATCTAAGCCCCACATTAACTTTTGGCAAGGTTTAATACAAACAACATTATTCTGGAGAAGACAAGAAAATGCTTAGAACTGCCTGTTACTAGAACTTACCTGGTGAAGACTGGGCTGATGGGTGTTGGAGCTAGTCTTGGCTGAATTACATGTTTTTATCACACAAACTTCTACACAGATAAAAGAATTCAACTGGCCTTTAAGTATTGCTTTATTCCTCCAAAGAGAGTAAACTGCCACCTATTAGGGTTTGTTTTCAGATCAGTAATTTTTTTCTCCTCGTGCATTTTCAAGATAGCTGGATAGCAAACTGTTTGCCTAAAAGAGAGTCCTAAGAAGTGCCACCTCAAATCCCAAGGCACACACACAGTTTTCTTCCCAATAGGACAGCTACAACCTCTATTCAGTTTAGAATGAGGACATGAAAAACTTAATCCAGAGATATGAACTAAAAAGTATGAAGGAGTTGGGTCCATTTTCATTTAGTAGGATTACAGGAACGAGACTTCATCCAGGCCATCCCTTCTGTTCCACACTTTCTCCCTGAGGACAGTATGGCTTGGGGTCCTTCAGGGGAAAGACATCACACACTTGCAGATGAACAACAGTGAAATTTGCGTTGGTCGAATTCAAGGGCAGACACACAAGTGTGGCTTTAAGATACATAAAATTACCGCAGTTTTCAACTAAGGCAGAGGAGGTATGAGTATTTGGCAATACACCCCCCTTCGCTGTGGAGAACATCAGTGATAGAACAGCAGCACCTGTGTGCTAACCATCACAGCCAGATCAGGAATTAAGCCCTTGGAGACACATGAAGTGACTGTGTTGGCAAGAGCTACATTTTCAGTAAGGTTTCCCGAAACACGAGACAATTCTCCACAGAGCCTCAGCAATACCATTATGCTGTTATGAACAGCAGAAGAATCAAGTGAATGCCTAAGTCTCATTCAAGATACAAAATGCCTTTTAGAAAGGTGCTTAAACGCTCAAATGGCTCGATCTAATAAATAAATGTAAGCTGAGCACTGTCAGTGCTCTGTGCATTAACACTGCTTCACAGTTAAAGTAAATATACTGGACCTGGGAATACCTACAGTACCACATTATCTCAAACCTTTGGTCACACTTCCTTTATATTTTAACCACACACCGCTCCAGGATTTGCTAATAAAATTTAGCAAGCAAATGTGGGTGTGTCATCACTAGCATTTTCATCCAATCTCCAAGGAAATACAGCACACTTCTGAACTCGTTTGTACCTTTAAAGTAACATCAAGCTTTGACACAGGTAGGTGTCCAGTAACACCTCACTGGAACAGATAAAAATGGAATAGAATACAGCTAAGATTAGGCTCCACTGCCAGTCAGATGAGTATGCACCTTCAGAGCACACTTTTGTAGAGCTGGAATGCAACTGGGAAGAGTTCCTTTTCAGTTAAAATTAGTCTTCCGTAAATTCTTATTGGGGATTTCTATGGCGCTGACTTGAAGAGGCCAGGACCCTGCAACAATTCCTGCTTGGATGGCTACGCCCGTCACAACTGCCAGGTCAGGATCTACAGAGGTGTTGGGTTCCTTTCCAAAGAAGTCCCGAATAACTTTACGTATTTGGGGAATCCGTGTGGAGCCACCGACTAACACAATTTCATCCACTTCTGCTTTGTGTACGTGGCCATCCTGCAACACTTGTTCAATGGGCACAAGAATCTTCTCAAAAAGGTCTTCATTTAACGTCTCAAACAGCTTCCGAGAGATTTCCATTTCAAACACCACTTCAACAAAGCCCTTCTCTACTTCTGAAGTGTCTCCAAGACTGTTCAGGTCTCTTGTTTTTTCAGAAGGCTCGCCTTTTAGCGCACTGTTTGTTTTCACCTGACTTTTTGGAAGTGCTTTGGTAAGGCTGTTGTCTGGCAGAGTCAGCACCACACTTAGTGTAGCTGCCTCATTAACTGTCAGATTTAATTTCACTGCTTCCACAGCCTGTCTGAGGCGGTGGATCTCTTCTTTTCGGGTTGGCAGAGAACCGTACGTTTGACAGAGATGATTATACAAATACTGCATCAACCTCTGATTGAAATCCTGTCCTCCAAGTTTGTTGTTACCTGAAAGAGCAGAACAGAAGGCATCAGACACATCACTTTCAAAGCAGCATTCATCTTCTTTACTGGGAGGTGGTGCTCAAGGACCGGAACAATCACACAAGCACAAGAGCTCACAGAGCTGTGAAAACAAACAAAATTGTTGTCCCCTGAAGAACAAATTATGAATAATAATTTCCACTGTTTTGTTTTGACTGAGAATAGGAATTCACTTAGTGGACCTCTGTCTAAATAAATCAATATAAAGCTGCTGAATCTTTCTTGCTGTTTCACTCTTACTGGACTGAGCAGCAGCAGCTCATATCAAAACCTGCTCATCAAGGGCAAGGCAGACTGTTGGCACTGCACCTGAGACCTGTCTGCACCCAGGTCATCTGAAAGGCAGTTGTGTACTCACTATAGTCTGACTAAATGTTGTTGCCACTTGCCTCTGTGCTGACTGGTTAATCGTCCTGAAACACAGGAATCACAAAACTTGCTTCTGAGCATGCGCATTCCTAAAACCTGCTCCACTGAGCTGGCACCAAACACAAGGCCAGGATGCTCCTCAGCCCTAGTCAACAATTTGCCAAGTATTCCCAGTTTGGACAAAGGTAACAGAAAGATTTGTAATAACTCCAGCCCTGCAATATCCCGGTTAAAGTAACTGTAATATGCACCAGCACTTTACTAGTGGGCAAAAAAGTTGACAGCCATGGGTAAAATGAAACCACAACTTACCCCTTGAGTCAGCCAAAACCTGTGACTCTGTGATCTTGGTGAAACCAGTCACAAACCTAATTCTGCATGAAAAGCAGCAGAGAATGCATTGGGAGAACATTTTGTGACACAGCTGGTAGGTTTTAGAAAGCTCCTCCAGTGGCAACTTCATGTGCACCTTTCCTCCCAGTCCTTCAGAAACAAAAGCACTTTTCTCACCTGCCATGGCTCGTGTGTAGAACATCCCTCCCATCTTGTTCAACAGAGACACATCCAAAGTTCCTCCACCCAAATCCACCACCAGAACATTAAACACATCAACTTTGTGGAGTCCATAAGCCATAGCTGCAGCTGTGGGCTCATTGATTACTCGCAAAACCCTCAGCCCTGCAAAGAGCAGAAACAAGAAGCAACAGTCAGGTACACTTCAGGAAACTGCAGTTCTCACATCAGAATTACATTTGCCATTACTTTTTGGTATTTTTTTTTTATCAGATTCATTTTAAGCAAAATGTCAGATCTAAGGGAAGTAGTTTTCTGAGCAGTAATACTCAATGAACTCTTTTCCTTATTTAATCCTAAAGTAGTACTGCTTCAGCATCAGGGCAAAGTCATGAACCACCATTTGCCCAAACACATTTCTTCCAGACAAACCTTTCTAAGGAGCCTTAACTTTATACATTCTGTTTCTGTTATTGTCCAAGGGTGCTCTATATAGTCTCCCTATTTGGAGATTACCAAAAACTCTATTTTCCCCAAAGTAAAACTTCCTTCTTCCAGCCACCTATGTCTGCATTATTCAGCTGCACCTGTTGGGACTCAAGAGTTCTCTGCTGTTCCTCACACTGGATCCATTCTAAGCTTCTCTATCACTGATTCACTGATTCTAAATCCTCTCCAAAGACCTTGCTGTTAGTGAAAGAGACCTGAAGGTTTCCTAGAAAAACACTGGAATACATCACCTGCGAGGTTAGCTGCCTTAATGGTAGCATTCCGTTGCCTTTCATCAAACTCTGCTGGCACGGACATGACTGCCTTGGAAATGGGCATGCCAAGGTTGGCTTCTGCCATTCTCTTCAGTTTCAGCAGCAGCTGGGAGCCAATCTGCTCTGGAGTGACGTGAAAGGTTCCATTAACTGTCACAGAAAACTCAGCTGATCCGTTGTTGTTGAAAATCTAGAAGAATAAAGCAACACAAGCCACAAGTGAGAAGTCGTTTTTCCCACCCTGCTCCCACCACGTTTTATTTGCCTACAGTGTCTTTAATCTGTAAAACTATAAATGTGCTTTTGCCACTTCATAGATCACAATAATTCCTTGATCTGGAGAATTATACAAAGCATGCCACTTAAGGGGTCCAAGTATAACCAAACAAGTATCCCATTGAACCCCAGTAGGACACATCAAAAGAAGTTAAGACCTAGCAACTGTGTAATCCATTTCAACACCACAAAGACAGAAGTGATGCTTTTTAATCATTAGGTTACCCTACTGATAAAGCTTCCCACCACTCTTCTTTCTGTCGTGGGTTTGCCATTCCCCCTTGTCCTGTCATTACAGGCCCTTGTAAATGTCTCCCTCCACCTTCCTTGTGGGTTCCCTTCAGGTACTGGAAGACCACAATTCAGTCATCCCAGAGCCTTCTCTTTTCCAGGCTGAACAATCCCAATTCTCTCAGTCTTCCCTCATAGCAGAGGTGCTCCATCCCTCTCATCACCTTGGTGGCCTCCTCTGGACTCGATCCAACAGGTCCATGTCCTTCCTGTGCTGGGACCCCAGAGCTGGAGGCAGCACTGCAGGTGGGGTCTCACCAGAGCAGAGCAGAGGGGCAGAATCCCCTCCCTCCCCTGCTGCCCACACTGCTTTGGATGCAGCCCAGGACACGGGGGGTTTCTGGGCTCCCAGTGCACGTGGCTGGTTCATGTCCAGCCTCTCACCCACCAGCACCCTCAAATCCTTCTCAGCAGGGCTGCTCTGGATCTGTTCATCCCCCAGCCTGGGCTGTGTCCTACAGCTTCCCACCTGGAGGGAACCGAAGATGTTGGCTGCTTACCTTGAAGGGATATCTGGTGCTTTCACTTTTCAGTTCTTCCAAAGTGAAGATTTTCCCAATGAATCTCTTGGCATCATATATGGTGTTCTGAGGGTTGGCATCAGCCAGTTCCAGGGCATCATATCCCACATACACCCCTCTGTCTGTGAAGGAGACCACACTCGGGATGCTGTTGTGCCCATTCTCATCAGCAATGACCTTCACCTCCCCTATTCCAGGCAGGAAGACACCGACGGAGCAGTAGGTGGTGCCGAGGTCGATCCCAAGGACTCTGGGGGTGGGCATGGGCAGGTACTGCTGTGCCAGGTAGCTGGCCAACAGGAGAGCCAGAACAGCAGAGCCTGAAACACAGAGTGGTGAGAAACAGGATTACAAGACCTACTGCTGCCAACCTGTCAGTCCGTGCACATGACACGGCGTCACACTCTGCACCTCCTGCAGTTCTATTTCACACACTGGATGGAGCCTGTTCAGCTCCCTAATTAGCTTTTAATTTCTTCCAAGGTCAACAGCTAATTCAGGTCTCTTAACTCAACAGAGACTGGCTGTCAAAAATCTCAAGGCATTAAATACTAAACTGTTTTTTTAAAAAAAGAAAGCCCAAGAGAGATGGCAAACCCAAAAATATCACTATGCTGTAACGATTCCTTTTCTCTCTGCGAGTTACTCCAGTAACACAGGCTAATTCATACTTCAGGGGGAGTGCCTAAGAATAACCCCAAAAGGACACAGAGTTAATGGGGCTGCACCAAATCCCAGTTGAACAAACAACAAACTCCCAATTCAAACATCTCCTCCAGCTTCACTGAAGTCTGAAAATAAGGAGATACAAATCCATGCTGACTCATCCTGTTTCAGCCAGAGCTCCCAAAGAGCATCTTTTCTATGCCTTGACATCAGGGGTTAAAGTCGTTTAAGTGCAGAGTAGTTTGCTGTTTGATTGGGTTTGCCTTTAATTTTACTTATAATCGGCAGGCATAACAGGAAACCCAAAAGTCAAGCAGAAAGTTATGCCTCAGGGGAGGGGGAAAACAAAAAGCACCAACAAAGTTTGGAGAAGAAATTTAAATAGGTTCAATTTCAAAGCATGGCCGAGCTCTTTTTCCTAGCAGGGAAGGGCTGTCAGAGCTGTGCTTCAAACAGACCCGTCAGAAAGCCCTGGTTTGGTCCGGGCTGTGAATTTCTGAGCCATGCACCACCGAGCACTTTGGCTTTTGCAGAATCTCAGAACGGGTCAGGCTGGAAGGGACCACAGTGGGTCACCTGGTCCAAGTTCCCTGCTTAGCAGGGTCATCCCAGAGCACACGGTGATGTGTTCCAGTGCTCGGGTGGACCTTCCCGTGCATCAGTTTCTCTCGCTGCCTCTTGTCGTTTCGCTCGGCACCACCGAGCAGAGCCCGGTCCATGCCCTCATACCTCCCTGCGGGCACTGACAGACCTTGGCGAGGTCCCCTCTCAGTCGTCTCTTATCCAGGCTGAACAGAGACAGCTCCCTCAGCCTTTCCTCCAGTCCCTTAATCATCTTCGTCCCCTCCAGGACCTGGACCCGCTCCAGGAGCTCTGTGTCCCTCCCGCACCGAGGAGCCCAGAACTGGGCGCAACTGAACGCACCGAGCACGGCAAGCCCGCACTGCCCCGGAGAGGCAGCCCGGGGCGATACCGCGGGCAGAGAGACGCGAGAGCCCCATCAAATCCCCCACGAACCCCCCAAACGCTTCCCCGCCTCACCCAGCACCGCCATCTGCCCCGCCATGGCTGTCCGCGGCCGCTGACGGCTGCTTCCGGGCCGCGCGGGGCACGCCGGGACCAGTAGTACGCGTGCCCCCCCCCCCCGATCTTCTCAAGCCGCTCTACTGCGGGGACAGAAAACCACAACTCCCAGCGCGCACCGTGGCGCCGCCGGTTCTGGCGGATACCGGCCAATAGGAGTCCTCCGTTAGCAGGGGCGGGGCGGGAGGCGTATGCGCATTTCACACGGGGCTCTGGCGGGGCTGCTGGGAGCGGTAGTTCCGCTCCCCACCGCCATGTTGCCCTGGCGCCCTCCCGCCGGCGAGCGGCAGCAGAGACCGTGGGTGTAGCGCTGTAAACACAGCAACCTGTTAATAAACACGGCTAAAACAGGCGTTGTTATTTTCCTAACTGAAAAGGAGAGGGAGATTTGTTCAGACCCTTCGTGTGTGATCGGTCTGTGAGTGCCCCATGAGAGACGAGGCCCTTGGGTGTGACCGGTCCGTCCCACCCCGGCATGGGCACCCTTCACTGCATCGGCGGCGCTTCCTCTGAACTAGCCAGGGTCACACACCAAACAGAGAGACCCCACCCGGGTCTCCACGCCTCTACCCACTGCCAACACCCCTAAAGGAATCAGATTAACGTTTTATGCCATAACTGTTTATTAATGGCACTGTGACAGGTTAAGGTTCGAGCATTGCTGGTGACAGTGTCTGACTGCAAAAAACATATTCAAGGCAATATACTAACTCAAGGCAATATACAGACAAGCTCTAATCCCTAAAAATTAGTTTGAGATAACCATTCAGCACACACAGAGCACAGTTCCTACCCAATAGGTGTCCCTATATGGGAGAAGAGAGGTTCAGCTCGTCGACTGATCCCAGAAGTTGTGATGGAGTCTTCCCTAAATTCTTCCCATTCTTAACTTACTTTTATACTATTTCTTTACATTTAGGTGGAGGTTGAGTGATTTTAGCTGTGCATGCTCAGTCAGAAATGGTTGTACACTGGGGATGGATATCTCAGTATAGTACCTGAGATACCCTTGGGATGGGGACATGTGTCAGTCCAAGGAGAGGGATTTTGCCACAGTTGCTGACTCAACAGCAGGACATCTTCCTTTATTTCCCTTGGTTTTCAGCTGCTGTGCAGCTTATCAGCTAGAAACTTCCCTCCTCTGCAGGGGTTTTGACAGAGCCTGGCTGCAGTGTCTCCACTCTGCTCCACCCTCCAATTATTCCCCCTTGGATTGTACTGTGTGTGGGAGGTTGGATGTGCTGACGGAGCTCCAGCTAGGGAGTAGCAAACATATTTTCTCATATGGTTTCCAAACCATTATCTTTTTATCCCCAGTCATCCTCCCACACTGACATTCCTATTTCAGAGCTGAGACCAGGTGGGCATCTGCCCTGCCAGTTGGGGGCAGTCACTGGGCCCGGCTGCCGCACATGGGGGGTGATGTGGAAAAGTGCCGGGTGCTGTGTCTGTGGACAAGGAAACCCCTGCTCAGGGACCTGACCTTTACTCCCAGGGCCTGTCCTGGGACCCGGGAAGGGCTTTTAATCCAACATGTTAAGCAGTGGCAGAGCACTTGTCTTTCATTTATTCCTGTTGCCAGTGTAAGGACTCTAAATGAGGACAAGAGCCAGGTTTAGAAAGAAGACATTGTTTACTCTGTATAGTGGTCAAGGTGGACGTTTTCCATGTCTGCACACTGATTCTCAAAACTTTATTTATGTACATTTTAGAAAACCAAGGCATCACAGGTCATTGGCTACAAGTTACCTAGTTCTCTTATTAATTAGTATTCTACCTCCTATTGGTTAAATTATTCTCTTATTTCCTATGCTAATTAGTCCACAGGCAATGGTTCAGCAGTGAGACAGCCATGGCAGTTTTTACTTCTTTGTGTCAATGGTGAGGGAAGATTTCCTTCTTGCCCACCTGACATTTAGACACATAAGGAGAATGCAGGTACAACCTGCTCCTCAAATGCCTCCTGGAGGAGCAGAAGTGGTAATCACTCCAAGATGTCAAGTACAATGTAGGTTTTCTTCTTGTCAGCTGCCTCTCTCCTATGCTCTGCTCTCATAAGCAGTAAAGGATTTTCAGGCTGTTCTATATCAGGTTTCTGTTTCAGAGAGACATTAATTTAATGTAGTTTAATATACATGCTTTTCATTAGAAAATATTGGTAAATGAATAGCTGTTAGCAAATAGTATATAGTGGGAGAAAAGTTAGAGTAAGTTCCATTGCAGTTGCCATCTTTACCACCTCTGTTTCTCCTAAGTGATGGAAAGACACATAACCCAAAAGTAATTCCCAGGAGCTTATTTCTTAAAGGCTTCTTCTATATGCAAAAAAAGTGGCACCACTTAACAGGGTAAAAGGTATGCATCCTCCACTTATGGTTAACACAGTTATACTGATGTGCTTCATTCTCTGCACGAGAAGGTGGAAACTCCGTGGTAAGGGAAGAGGAGGTTAAGCTATTCAACCTCCTTAATGACTCATGATCTGACTGTTCTCTAATTACATAGGTAACTAATTTCTATTCCATATGTAAGAGTTGGATACTCTAATCATGTTTCTTGAAGTTGGGGCCATTGTAATTATGCTTATTCTCAAATGGGGGGAAACTTGTAAACATTGTTTACAGTATTTCTTCACTCATATAACTCATGAGCAGGCACTTTATGTTTCGTACAACTCTCTGTGGTGATCAGAAAAAAAGTTTAGTATAAACAGGGCATACAATCAAACTGGATTTTGCTCATACTTTTGATATTTAATAGCAAGCTTTTTTAAGACATAGCAGCCATCTGAAATATCACACGACAGAGTGCAGATAGGTAGGGATGTTTTTTTTAAAAATACTAATACAAAGCCTCTTTTCGGAGATTTCTTACTTTTCTAAAGCTTGGGCTAAGCTTTTGGTTCTGTCCTTGAGGTTAAACCTCTGAAAGACATCGGGATCACTTGATCCCAACTGAAGGACAGAACTCAAATGCCCTTTCCTATATAGTTTCCATTCTGTTTCTCCAAAGGAAAGCTGCTTAATGAATTCAGCGTTATCAGTCAAGTCCTCCCCACCTGACTGACTCCCTGGAGGCCTCTGGCTGTTCCCTGCAGGATTACACAGCTCGGGCCACCTGCCTGGGAGTCAAATCAAGGAGAGCATCTCAGCAGGCTTTCTGCCCTACAGCAGAAACTTCTTCAGAAGCCACTGACTTCCCTGCATCTGTTTTGGGCTTTTGTGTAGTTTGAAGGCTCAGTCCACGATACGTACTCTGTAGTCCCTTGAAGGCAACATTTGGTCTTCAGTATGTATGTTTAGATGAATTCCAGAAGTGCCAATTTTTTATTTTTTTTTCCCACATCTTCTCCATGACCTGTTAGGACCTGCTCATGGATGCTCCTGGACTCTGCACAGAGATGTCAGACTTCTCTTGCATCTGCATAATTGGCAGAATTAATCCTAGTGAGCTTGTCCTTGTGTTCTTAGGCATTACCACAGTGTCTTCTGCATCAGCTTCTTTTGCCCACCCTCACAGAGCTTTCATTCATGAGGGTGAGACCTGTTTCTGTTTTCCTCTGTTATCTGAGGGAGTGCTACACCCACCCGAGGTTGTTCAGGAGCAGAAGGGAACATTCAGCGTTTCTGGAGAAAATGGCTTGATTTCGTACAAAATAATTGAATATTCATTGGTCAATAGAAGGGGAGGCTTATTTAACTGGGAGGGAAAAGCTACGGGTAGCCCCTGCCTTGCAGACTGCCTCATGGGGAAAGCATAAATGTGGTTAAGGGCAGACAGTGGAAGGCTGGTCTTTTCTCCTGAAACAATGTGCTTTATCCAGTTCCCTGTAACAGCAGGCAAGGCACACACAGCCATGTTGAGCATCCTTGCCTGAGGGTGAGCAATGCAAGTTCAGATCCATAAAAATGCTTTGAAAAAGCCAGCCCCTGTGATAAAGCTGAGTGAGGGTGAGAGAGGTGCTGCAGTGATGCTGGCCAATAGTCTGAGCAGCCTCTGCTGCCTGCTGGCTTGGATACCTGGGCTGTGCCAGCTGCGCCACATCCACTGGCCCTTGGCCACCACCCACCAGGCCCTCAACACTCGCCTACCACTGGCTTGAGTGTAACGGGGGCGTGCAGCTGACTCCCTCAGAGGGTCTCAGCCAAATGCTTGTTTATCCTGCTTAGTGCATCTGTTCACTCTGGTAGTAAGCTGTTTATAACATTTCAAACGGTTTTCAGGGATTAATTTCCTTCAAGGGGCTGTTCTTTTCCCCTGGTACTTTGATAGGTGGAGGTAAACATGTTTTTGTCTGCAAGTAGCTTGAGGGAGAGAGTTGTTCTTACAATGCAAGAGCAGAGGCTGGTTTTAAAACAGTTTCCCATCAGATGTGAACTGGTGTCTGCAGGAAAAATCCTGCTACACTGGGGAGTATTGCTCAAACTGCAGACCTGTGATGTGCTAAACACAGTTCAAGCATTTGGTGTGCGTGGAATCAAATACAGCTTGTTTTCATTTTGTAGGATGCTTTGCATCAGCTCTGTCCTCACACTTGGAGGAAAGGGAATTGAGTTTGCAAAACATCCTCTTTCCTGCTGTTATACAAAACTGGACTTCCTCTTTCTAGGGTTTACTCAGTGAATGCTTTCTGCACCGTCTCAGTTATCTTAAAGCCAGTGTCTAAAGTGAAACACAGGGTGCTAGGATATGGTCAAAGCACAGTGTGATCCCAGCAATCCAGTGTGATCAAACTGTGCTTTCCCACTGCAAAGGAGGAAGGGAGAGAGGGATTTGTATCCACTTTGGAGGTGGAGAGTGGAGTCAAGATCTCTCTGAGAAGGGAGGTGATTGGTGCTAGGAATTTAAAAGATGCCTAAACCTGAAACCTTATTTTCAGTTTTTAACTTAGGTAATAGTAGGTTCTTAGCCTTTGACAATCACATTGTCAAAATTAGAGGGTTCACTGATAGCTTCTTTCCCTAATTAAAAAAAATTGATCTTCCTCTACTGTATACGGTTGGGAAAGGGAAGGATTTTGGCAGTGCCCAGCCTTCCTCTGACAGACAGCTCAATGTCAGGCAGCTGCAAGAGGAGTATAACCTTCAATTTAGATGCAAAAGTTTCCATTTAAATTCCAGCACATAGCCTAAAGATTTCTGGCTCCCGTTGAGTGGCTGACTGGCCATTGCCAGGCAGGTGTGTGCTGAATTCTTCATTAGCCAGAGATCCACTCCCCAGGCAGAGGCAGCAGGAGCAGCTTGGGGCTGTTCCCGGGATCTGCAGCCCCGGAGAGCACAAGGAGTAAGAGGAGTGTGAGGAGCTCCCAGCAGATGTCTCTGCCATGCAGCAATGCTTCTCCACAATGCTTTGAGTTTATGACAGATACCTGCAGATTCATATAAAGCATATTAACCTTTTGCAATAGTTATCCAAAGTCTTGTAAAGGCGTAAGTCATGAAAATGGTGCCTCATTTTTCATTACAGTTTATTTAATTGCTTTAACATACCCATTTCACTGAACCTCCGTGAAATAATTTTGAGGTTAACAATGAAATTATTATTTCCCCTTTCATGAATGCAGTTGCAGAGATACCAGTATAATGTAACCCAGTAGATGTCCAGGAAAAACAGTCTGGAAGAGAAATGAGATTTTCATGGGTGTCTCTGCCACTTCTCTACTTGAATTTCAGTTGGTTTGCATGCTGATACAGATTTCTGCGGTATGAATAGTAATAATAATAATAATAACCCAGAACTTGTATTGAAGAGACAAAGCATTTTGGCACTTGCTAGCCTGGCAGCTGAGATTTTCTCTTCTTGCTTCACCACAGTGAGGCTGGGTAGGTGTTGCAAGGCAGAATGGCAGCTGTGAGATCGGCTGAATCCTCCCCAGCCTCGGCAGCCTGGGTTAGTGGGGCTGAATTGTGTCTTGGCTTGGATTTGTGTTGATGTCTGGAACACATCATCCACCTTCTGCTCATCTCAGGTGTCCTCTGTGGAATCAGGGAGAATGGTGCTGTGGGGGGTGACAGGAAAACTGATTGCTGGTACAACTGTTTGCAGCACTTCGTCGTACAAGGTGCTGCAGAGTGCAAGCTATAGCACAAGGAGGATGGGGTGGCTGGCAGTCTCATCATCTGCACGAATCATGACAGTGATAATGATAATGAACAAGAGTCCCAGCAGTCTCCCAGGAGGCCATTTTCTCATTCACATTGTTGCTGTGCAGATGAAATCCATACAGATGTCAGTCAGGCTTGTCAATTTTGTCTATTATAAACGACAACAAAAGGACAAACAGAAGAATACACTCAAATGTGGCTTCCTTAACAGTGAGCTCCCCAGGAAAAGGAGGTTTTGTGACATGTTTGGATAGAAAAAAGTCCTGCTTTTCTTTTTTTTTTTTTTTTTTTTGGTGGAGTACAGAGGATGAAGTATCAGTATGTATTTTACATTTGTCCTTTTCCTGCAGGTATCACCTACAGTACTTCAGTGGGTTTGTGCACTGGATAAGAACTTTTGGCGCTTTACAGTGAATCTTTTGACTGTCGCAGAAGATCTATTCCAGTTATCACTTTGAAGTAGTCTTAGAGTACTTCAGGAGCAACTATACTATGATTATTTTCCTAGTCTCTGGCCCAAATTATTTCTAATCCAAGTATACAGGAGAAATAATAGTTTAGAACATGTATTCCTCTTTACACAGCGTGAAGCAGAGGAACACAGAATATCAATGACTCCAGAATAGAAAACAAGCCTGGAGGGCCAATACAGTTTAAAGCAAGATGTCTCAAGCACCATTTGAGAGAGCTCACAACAGCATCAGCCTTCTTCCATTATTTTATGGACAGGAATCTGTATTGAGGAGGAGCAGCAAAGATCTGATGGGATAGATGTGTCCTTATTTATAATTGCTGTTTGGGCAAAGTGGTAGTGGCATTTGCAAATGATCTTTAGAGTACATATCTGTCCTGCAGGAACCAGAGTTGCAATTATTGTATAAATATCCAGCATACTTCAGTTTAATGGATATGTAGTTCAAATGCAATGAAGACATGAGCAAGATCATTCAGCATTATACAAACTCAGTTTAATTTCTGAGTGTGGTATGTGAAACCAATAGCACTTGACAGCACATCCCACCATGCTTTTTTCATACTCTGGTAAGTCTGAAATAGAGAGAGAAATGTTGAGAACACAGAAGAAGAAAACTGTGTCATCATCAGCCTAAGTCAAGGTCCTTAGTGTTGCTTTGTACCTTCCCAGAACCTCTGGTCAATTGGCATCCACTTCGCATTAGTTGTTCCCTGTGCCAAGGCTTGCAATGTACCTGGAGGGCTCTTAAACCTATTTCTGACAATATTGATGGAATCATTCCGACATTAGTCAGATTACCCTTACAAGACAAGCAAAGATGTTGGCCACAGAATGTCTTCTTTTCTCAGCATCACTCCTCCGTGCACTGTCGTGTGAGTAGCAAGTGTCTGTTTCGCCTGGAGAGAAGTTTGTTGGAAGCAGATACTGTAAAGTTAGAGCCATTCCAGAAGAAGTATGCACTGCTAGAGAAGATGATCCATCCACAGAAGCATAAATTAGTCTTTCTGTGCAATCACAATAAAATAAAAGCCCGATGCCAGTTTGTCTTTCTTTCTTAAATGATTGCGCTGTGTGTAGGTCTGCTGGACTGTATCAACACCTTCGTGCAGCAAATAATTCATTGCCATGCTTTTGGCTCGGTCCTGCTGCTCAGCTATGCAAGTGCTTGAAAAATCAGCTATTGCTTATGCACAGCCCAGCACAGTTGTAGACTTTACAAGATATGTGAAATCTGCGTGCCAGCAGATTTGTGGGCACTGAGCCCTTAAGCTTCAGAATATTTTTACCAAATACAAAATACTGATAAAAATGCAACAGTATGTTTATGTCGTGGTTCTAGGAAACATTTCTGACTGTGTGCAAACAGTCTCATTGGGCAAGGCTGCTTTTTTTTTTTTCTTTTCTTTTTGTAGCACATGGCACAAAGGGCGCTGGTGCTGTTGGCATGCTGAGGTGCTCCCACAGTGCCCATAATTGCAATTAAACCTCAGTGTGAGGGAGGGATTTCACAGTCTCAGAAAGACGTAGTAAAAGTATATTAATTTCTGCTGAATTTTTGGGACAGAGAATGCATCTCTTCATATGTTTTGGAGAAGCCTCAAATGTTTCCCATCTCAGTATAATAGCTCTTTTTTTGCTGTCAGTCAGGCCCAAAGTGAGCAGAGCTGACAGATGTCGATTCTTTCAGATTTCCCCTTTCCTAAGGACCTTGAGAGTGTCAGCTGCTGGAACAACAAACTCACTCCTTTTTATTTTTTTTTCATACCTGTTTACTCTCACTGTAGCTGTCCCCTCTCTCACAAGGAGATGAAGATTCAGTTCATATCATATAATGTCAATACTTTACCCTCACTTTGCTGAAAAGGATCCAAGGAACGATATAACATACTACCTGTCCTTCTCTGTCTGCTGTTTACTGCAATAACCATCTTCCATGCCTTCATTTCAGTAGCAGTTGGGTATGACAGAAGAACTGTAGGATAAATACAGATGCCACACATTTACAAAACCTGCAATATCCATCTCAGCAAAATAAACCAAAACCAAATCATGAATAAGGGTTTTTCAGTTTCAGTGTTAATGAATAAACCAAATTGAAATATGTCAGCATCCTTGTTGCTCTCACTTTAATTTAAAGCAAAACAATTTTTGGATATCATGTTGTGTATGGACACGATTACTAATCTGCAGTTTTTTGAAGCTGGATTACACATTCTGGCTCAATATGTGGAAAATATGGGATGTCCAGAGATTTCCAAGGGGTATGTGATTTGGAGCCAAATAGTTAAACCTCTTTGGTAATTTGATTTTGTACAGTAGATCTCTCATATCATAACATTGAGCTGACTGTTATCTCCACTCACGGAGGGCTAGTAATTTGCTGCCATTATGTTTCTTCTTTCTGATTTCTGTGTGTGGTTGAGAATTCTATGGAAAAGCCTCTTTCTATGTAATTTTCATATATTTTAGTTTTTAATCGCATGGCCCTAAAAGCTGACCAGGACAGATAAGTAAAGCTTTTTTAATATACATATATTTATAAGACAAAAAGCTTTATTAACCTTTCCCCACTTCTCAGAACTCTTTTTTTTTTTTTTTTAAGTTCAGATTGATAGATTTTTAGCTCAAATATGTGATAAACAGTAGCAGAGCTCTTCCTGTAAAAGGCAGTCCTGTGAAAAATGCAGTTTAGTTTGCAGCCTGAGATAATGAGATAATTCACGGAGGGCCTGTCAGGAAAATCAGCTTGCCATCTCTATGCCATTTTTGAACAGTGTGTATTATCTATCTTTTTTGCCCTCCACTTCTGACAGAAACAAGAAGCTTTCTCTATCCTATACTCAAGGATGGCAATGGAAGCAGGGGGAAAAAAAGCTTTTCATAAACATTGTGACTGACTTGAAGGAAGTGATTACTGTTGGGAAACAGATCCACATCTCTGCTTCTCCAGCTGGTGACCTCCATCCAGCTGGGTGCTTTGCAGCCTCCCTTGTACCCATGCTATGTGGCATCACTGGCTTTTCCAGCTCGGTGAGCATCAGCAGAGCCCTACACACGGAACATGGTGAACCACGTGTCCCTCTAGGGGAAGTGCAGAGTCCACTAATGCCATCTGGGAGCACAGTCTTTCAGCAGTTAACCAAAAAGTCCATTCCAGATGGACCCATCTATGCAACAATATTTAGTGCTAAACAAAACTGAGAAAATCGGGATTGGGGAGAAGGCTGTTCATGGTGAAAGAAAAAGCCTAGATTTTTTGGATAGTGCTTTAAGCAGCCGAACTGATGGGTTCAACCTACTCTCACCACTGTTATGCATTTTGAATGTCTATTTTCCAGCTTTTATTTTTCAATATAGAATAAATGGTTTGCCTGCAATTTCATTTATGTTATTCTATGTGACTCTAACATTCTGCTTGTCTATCTGAGCAGGCTCTGTTCCGTCTGAATGGCAAAATGGATAGAGGATCTCAGTAGTTAGAGAAGGAAAAGCCATATTAGACTGGAGTCCATCATCCTGTAAGGGTATGATATAACACTGTGCCAGAGGCAATATCAGATATTAAACTGACATAATACAGAAGTGTTTTACACTGTCTTAAATTATAATGAGAGAGAGCAGCCCAGGAGCGGATTTCTTGTCGGTGCAGTAGCCAGGTTACCTTATGAGCAAGAAGTGATGCACAGACTATGACAAGGAAAAGACTGCTGGGTTAGTTCAGGGAGTTAAACCTGCTCCAGCATCAGCCTGCACATTTGGGACTGTAAGGTCCTGGGCAGCGTGCTCTTGCTCTGCTGGTGCAAGCTGTGATCCCGTCAGCCCTGGCCAGCCAAGTGGAAGGGCCTGCTTCACTCCTTGGGTCTTGAAACAAAATCCATCAAAGCCGAGTGGGTTGGGGTTTTTTGCCTGTTGTTTTGGAGCAGGGCGAGGCCCGGCTGTACACATCCCCGGAGGAAGGACTCGGTGCCGCGGTAGGTGGCACTCTGTCCCCAGCCAGCCCCGTTCCCCCGCAGGATGCGCTGGGCAGCTGGAGGAGGTGGGTTTGTGCTCAGCATCTGAAGGCAGCCCTGGTGTCTCGCTGGGAGGATGAAGAAAATCCCATGGCATGCTTGCAGAAGAGAGATGCACTTTCTGGCATCCTGGCTCTTCCCAAAATTAAGTGGATCTATTCCACTGAATTTCTCCCACATTTTAATTGGCTCAGCTGTAGCTGGTGCCTTGCTTCTCCTGAAGCAGGTTTTGGAATAGTGCTTTAACCATACATTCCCCCCTCCCCCCCAAAAAAAAATGTGAAGTAAAATAGAATTTAACAGTGCTTGTTAATTTGTAGTGCACATTAATGCAGTTGTGGAAACTAGCACAGTACAAATATTCTCTCTCAGTGGATTTTTTTTTTTTTTTTTTTTTTTTTTAGAATATGAAATCATGAAATAGAAATCCTTTTATGCTATTCTGCTGCTGGAGATATTATTGAGAGACAAGGAGTATCTTTAGTGCAGTGCTTTAAACTCTCCCAACAGTTTTTTTTTCTCTCAAAACACTTGTAACAAAAATACATTGCACCAGGTGCCCTGGTTTCACTTCTGCATGCTCTCTTCTCAGAGGTTTCATATAACTCAGAAATGGAAAGTCAAACTACACAGCGTGAATTTGCTGCTGATGGGCATATACACAGGGGTAGCCTAATAAAAATACAGTATTTCTTCTCAATACAGTGTACATTTCCAGTGCTGAGTAAATACTAAATACGATGGCTGAAAGATCCTGTTACTAAGGCAACCGACTCGCATGTTATCTTTAAATATATATACATAATTCCTCTGTTACTTGAAAAGAAAAATTCTTGTCAAGATTTGGTTAACTGAATTCTTGATGAGATCTGTCTTACAAAAGGCCAAATATTGTGGGGCAGCGTCAGTTTATTTCAGGATTGGAAATTAACTCAGCAGCAACACTCCAGCAGAGAGGGTGTCTGAAAGACCAGAACTTCATGGCTGACAAAAACGATCCTTGGAGGCAATTTGATTTCATGGCATGTGGTCTGCATAGTACATATACTTCAGTGTACTTCATACTGGACAAGTTTGCAGCTTCTTACACCTCATCATGTTTTCAGTGAAGTACTACAGGTATTAATGAGGTCTATGTTCAGGATTTAGGAGTTGCCTTTTAAAATAAAGAATATTTAAATAACTTCAGCTTAGTGCCTCATCCCAGCAGCTTGGGACACTAAATTAAGTTATCTATGAGGGTGTTTATCAGCCCCATATGTTTCTGAAGAGCAGGTATAAAAGGGGTCACAGAATAAGCTTGAGGAGCGGTGAAACTGTACTAGGTGAGACTTTCTCCTCCAAGTGAAGTCTTAACCCCAGTCTCTCACAGATGTAAGTTGTGAGGCAATTCACAAATACTTTTCCCGTCTTCTCTGTTAAGTCTAAGAATTTTTGGCCAGAACTAGAGAAATTCACCTATGTGGCACAAAGATCTCTCACTGCTTTGCTTTTCTTTTTTTTTTTTAACACTGAGAGGAGTGTCTGTCCCTTCTCTCATATCATATAATAAGGTTAGGAGGTCCTTATCCATGTGCCTCAGCTGGGTTGCTCTCTCTCCGTGGCTTGAGTCCAAGTACTTTCAGCTCTTTTTGACATCTCAGAAGTGACACCATTCTGTTCCCATTTTTAGAAAATACCAGGGATGTGCTGAGGCTGAGAAAAATCCTTGCTCCTAAATAAGCTGTTCCGGATGAAACTTTTCTTGTCTCGTTTTTTTCCTAGTCTTTTCAGAGGTTTCCCTAGTGTGGTCGTGAAGGCGGTGCTTGTAATTAGGGAGACTCATCGTTCCAAGCACAATTGACACAGTCCTTTTGTCAGTTATCCCCCAATAGGGATAATAGTATTTTATCCTTAAATCCAAAGGTTAAATGCGTTCTAACCAAAGTGCCTAAACCCGATGATGCTTAACTGCTATGTAAATGAGGTCTGCCCCATACAGTCTTCTTCATGGCTCACCAGCAGATGCTTGAGGAATGCACCCTCCCCTTGGAGGCCTCAGTCCATCTGGAGTTCCCAAGCAGCCCTTAGGCTTCTCTTCTCCCTTTTCATCAACAATAAGCTCCTTGCTCTCAAAACCTTCAGGGAATGTGGATTACACAGGCATGAAAATGGGATTTTTAGTAACAAGTGGCCAAATGTTCAGACATCTCCTCTAAAGACATTTGTGCTTCTAGTGAAAAAAAGAGTCTGATCCCAATAAGGAATCTATTTCTAAATTAATAATAATTTTTAAACCCCCTCAAGTCTGAGATGCATTAAAATACAAGGTGACATTTGAATATGTACTGTGGGTCAGACTCTGATGCTCTAGGGCAAATTGAGAACTGTTTTACTTGCAAGTAGTTCCATTAATTTCAGTGACCCAGTTATGGAGTAAGACACCACTCAGCAAGAGAAAAATGTTTAAAATCTGCCCACAATATTTGATGATAATTTGATTTCTGTACTGCCTTCCAGACCCAGTCACCCTGTTCTGCTTTCACCACAGTGCAGCATCTCTTTCATAGATGCTGACACCTCTAGACGGCTGTCAGCCTTTGTGATGAAGAATATTACAATAACATTGCAGCTGTGTCAATAAAGCATTCATGAAGATGGTAATTTTTAAGTGATTCTTGTCGAATTCCTTGGATTTTTCCCTTTTAAGTTGATATTCAGGTTTCTGAGACTATGGTAACTTCTGCGTATTTGCATATATCGTAGGCTGTGCAGCCACAAATGGAGGTAATTGATTTTCTCCCCGAAGTAATTTGGTGCTCTTCACTTCAGAGATCATCCTTTGGATTATCGACTCCTTATTATTAGTCATTTGCAAAATTATTGCTATGGCTATGAGGTTCATAGCCCTGCCAGACTTTTGGCTTCTTTTCCTCAGGGTTTTCTTCCTGACCAGGAAGGTTTTAATCCTCTTGTATTTGGGGGGGGGGGGGGGAATAAATAAATAAATCCAGCTAGCTGTGCTGGCACCTTCTTCCATAAGGCTGACATTTCAAATCAGCTCTTTATCAGCACATGCTTCTTTCTTGCCTTTATGATAGCCTCAAAAAATGTTACAAAGACCTTGGTCAGGGATGATAACCTCTCCAGAGCACTGACCTACAGCAAGGAGAGGAGTGTTTCCCAATGACTACAGTATAGTAGCAAATAACTAGTTCGTGCTTGCACTTGGCTACACTGTCACCCTTTTCAGTGTTTCACAGTTGGACTAACACTTTGCTCATGATAGCTCCGCCCCATTTTTTTTTCCGTTCCAAATAAATTTATAACTGCAGCATAAACCCTTGCTCTAGGCTAAGTGGTACATTACCATCAATTGTCTTATTTAGTCCAAATTTTTCAAAATTACCAGAATAATTTTTGAAGATTCAGAGTAGACCTAGCTTGGGAGCCCTTTTGGTTTGGGTTGGATATTCTTTTAATGACAAAAGGTGAAACTGATGTTTTAGAAAAATTTCACCAGATGTGTTGTTGATAGTTATTAAACTTCTGACGGTTGCTTGTACTGATTTTCAAAGCTTTTAGGACTTCCCAGAAATGGTAGGGATAACCTAAATTTAAGGTACTATTTGAGTTTCAGATACAGGTATTTCTGTTTGTACTCCATTTTCATAGCAAGAAAGTTGCATTTCTCAGGCTCTGCAGTGTTCTGAAACTGCAGGTAGCAGTAGGAGTGACTCAGTGCTTCAATTACCATTTGCAGTTCCCTGCTTGTGCCTTTGTTGTGTTCTGCCTTACAGTTAAGGTAACCACTGAGTAAGAAGGACCTGGGTTTAGTTGTGCAGTTGTATCTGAACTAGGCAGAGGGGTGAAATGATGGAGCTGTCGCAGTAGCATCCATGTCAGTAACACAGTTGGCCATCTATAGCACATTCACATTATTCTTTTGGTTGTAAATCAAGCTCTGTGAGCTCCCTGCCAAGCTCACCATCCTCTGGGAAAACTAAAGTAGAACCAGAACCCTAAAATTTATATAAGATTTTGCTGATGTCCCAGTCATGACTACCTTAGTGCTGGAGAAACACTGATGTGGAGGCATGATGTTTTGGGACAAAACATGGGATAAAAATAAAGACTACTTATCAGTGACTACTAATGGCATTTCTTGTGTTGCATAGTGTTAATTTCAACAGTATTCATATACATGCACATTCATGTGTGTATACACAAACCCCTCACTTTCTGCTGAATTGGTAGCTTTCTGTTTATTAGGAGCCCTTGTTGTCTGCCTTTGAGGGGCTCAGGAACACCTCTGTGCAATGAAGAAAGGTTCTGTATTTCCTTAATCTTAGCCTAGCCCTGATACACGGCACTTTTATCTCAGCCACGTATTTCTCTGGTAAAGGTGATTTTGCAAACTTTATCGTAAACTTGTTCCGTTGCCTAAGTTTTCCAATAGTTATAACATTTACCTAATTTTTAATCTAAATTCCCCCTTGCTGCATCTTAAACCCATTACTTCTTGTTCTGTCCTTGTTCTCTAATGAGAATAATTGGTCTACGTCCTCTCCATAACAGCCCTTTGCATATTTGTAGACAGTAATGCTTCCCCTCAGTCCTCTTTCCTCCAGACTGAGCAGCCCCTGCTCTCGTAACCTTTTCTCAGAGGTCTTATTTACTAACTCTTAAATCATTTTTGTTGCTCTCCTCTGAACTCTCTCCAATTTCTCTGTCTGTTTTAAAATACAGTGCCCCAAAATGAATGCCATTCTCCGAATGAGGCCTAGCCAGTGCTAAGTAGAGCAGAATAATTATCTTGCTTGTTTAACATGAGGTATTCCTCAGCATGGCTCTCGCCTCATCTGCCAGAGCTCGGTCCCCTGGCCTCTTCGTCCATTTGTTATCCTTTGTAACCCTGCAGAAAACAGGAGCTTTCTAATGCAACGTTTCTAGGGCAAAACCAAATAAATTAACTCCTGATGTCTTAATTACTCCCCTTGCCAAATGGGAGGCACTTCCAGCATGGTGGAGCACCAGGCAGCTGAGCTGTGAGGTCTGGGGGAGCTCCAGGAGCTCATCCACAGGTGCTCCTTGACACAAGTCACTGCACTCCAGCCTTGCCCTCCCCTTCCCCATGCCTGCCCAGGGCCTGTGACCTCCCACACCTTCCCCTCACACGTGTCCCACATGCTGCCCACAGTGGCCACCACAGCTGGGATTCTTTCCCCATGTGCCTGTAATGAAGTGAGACCATCATTCCTGATGTTTTTTGGATCCTTGGTGTGAAAGGTTTGAGGAGCCAGGCTGTCCAGCAGCATGGGCAATGCAAGGGCAGGCAGCCTGGCTTCAGAGCTGGTGGCTCACTGCTGGTGACAGGCAGGCACTGTTTTGAAGCTCCCTTGCAGATAGAAACTGAGAGGTTATTTCCAAATTCTGTGCCAGCTCACACCAGTGAGAGCTGAGGTGCTGATACCCTGAGAGGTGCATGATCCAAGGAGAACGCAGGCAAACACAGGATATCACGTGTAACATCGACCGCCACGGCTTTGCTTAGGAGCCTTTAGCAAAACTTGTCTCTTTACATTACAATTTATGCCCGTAATACAGGGACAGTGATACTTTCCAAGGAGTGCCATGTGACATACATAAAATGTTTGACAGGCTTTAGAGCTGAATCCAGAGCCCTTTCTTTCAAACACCCCCTTTGACTTTGCAGAGCTTGGTGTCAGCCCTGGAGACCCTCTGACTGGAAGTGCTGCTGCAGATGATTACTTTTTCAGGGAGCAAGACAATACCTGCTGACACACTGTTTTGCCTGCAAAGAATTAAAAACTCAGTGAATGAATTCTGCATAAAAGGTCCGGTCTCAGACTTCAAGAGAGAATGTGAGTGGTAAAAATACACCAGCATCTCAGGCTCTGTGTTCAGCAGAGGCGCTGGGCCAGAGATTCAGCTTTGCTGAGTCCACGTTTGTTGAAGCAGAGTGAGGAAACTGCTTATGACTTCCTAACTCCGTGTCTGGCTGCCAGCCCACGGCCAGACCGGGGAAGCCGGAGAGCTGCTCTGACATGTAGCATCTAACAGTGTGTCCCAAGGAATACAGATGGCATAACCTGGGCACATCCCCTGTGCCCTTCTTTCCCTTTCTTGTCTCTTTCCTCCCTTGCTGACATGTCCCCTTGGAGCAAAGGTGGCCAAGGAGCAGCGGCGCACTCTGAGGGGACATTTCAGTGCTGGCAATCAGTCGTGCATGCAGGTACAGCACAGCTCCTTTCTTTCACCTCAGCACCTCTGAAGCGATGCAGGGAATGTGCCCGGGATTTACGAGGCTCGTGCTGAATGCAGCCAGCATCGTTGCTTGATACGTTTTTCCAGATCGGTGCACCAGTATGCTGCTTAATAGACCTCTGGCATAATGTGCAACAGTACCAAGCTCTGTACCTTAGAGCTAAAACTGAGGAGGCAGGAGGAGATGAACAGCATAGTTGGTTTTCATGCCGCTTGAAGTGAAATTACACAGGAAGTAAGTCACCTCCTGAAGAGACTAGACACAAGAGGAGTTATCTCTCTTGCTTAAATTAAAAAGAATGATTAAATGCCAGATAGTGAGAGCACGTCAGGCAGATCCCACACAAGCACTTTTCCTGCTAATAAAGGAAGCATGTAAGTTACCAACTGACTTTAAAATGAATGAGAAAGTGTAGCTGTAAAAATCACTACTGCCAATTTACCTTCTGGCAGGTGTAGGAGAGACCAGCTTTGGCTCAGAGTAGTACTTTACACAGTATTACAATACTGCAGCTTGTGAAGAGTGCCTGACCATGTGAGGACATGGTGTCTGGGTTGCTCCATGCTTGACTGCTGAACTTGAATGGCCCTCACAAAAGCTTCACATATTGAGCGAAGAACTGTGAAACCCAAACCCAGCTGACAGCATAGTCTGCTGTCTCTTTTGGCTTTGCAAAGGTATGCAACACTGGATTCACATAAACTGACTGAAGGAGGGTACACTGGAGTAAGATCTCTTCAAACCTCTTCTCAAATCCAGCATCTCTTTGACATTTCTTGTTACCCAGGGTCAATACACCTGCCAGAGGAAATCCTTTTCCCAGGGAATTTCTCATGCTGTCTCAACACTAACCCTGTTGTGCCTCAATCACAGCAGGTAAGCTGGACCACTATGGTCCCTCCAAAGCATTACAGGGTTTTCAGCACAGCCTACATAGCAAATATCTCTACATCAGATCTCATACCCAAGGAAAGACATTTTTTTTTCATCTTTCTATTGTCCTTTTTAATTCTTACCAGCTACCACATTACTCATGTTTAAAGGAAATGTACAATTCATTTTAAAGACTATCCTACTCTGTATGAAAATCTTTCCATTCATCTCAGCAAATATTGTCAAGTTGTAAACCTAAATACTAAGGGACAGTCCCATAGGGAAAGGGATTCATCCTATCTCTAAACTCCCCGATTCTTGAGTTTAGCAATTTTCTACCTAGAGAAAATTTGCCTCTACCAAGAAATATGTGCAAGGGTTTTGTAATTGGGGCTTAATTGAAACTGATCTGTACAAAGCCTTCTCCCACAACCCTAGATTCATCATATACAGGAAAGAATTGCTATATTACAGCAGAATAAAATTGTCTGCACAGAGACCTGGCACAGTATTCCTGCCCCAAATGGGCTATTTCATGCAATCAAGCCTTAAGTTAGGACCTAACACCTATGGGTCTTTCTGCTCCCCTGTCAGTGGGAAATTTGGAGGAATTTCTTCATAGGCTCCTGTTCTTTCAAACTCCCAGCATTACCACAAATTCTCTGACTCAGTGGAATAGTAGTAAAAATAAAGGAGGAGGGTGTGAATTTGCCTCTCTGGTGTCCCAGGCTGGAGAGAGAAGCACAAAAACTTTATTATTCAGATCTTCTGCTTGTCTTTGGTTACTGCTCTCACTGCTCTCTGGGGTCATTAAGGGAAGGAGAACACCACAGCCTAACATTTTCAGTTCATATCAAAAGCTGACCAAGCCAACTTATCCTCTTTCTCTCCTACCCTTATAACTTTCATGGAATAGGATATGAAGGGATCAAACAGCTGTTATTATACCTTGCTCCTTTGAAATATATACTTCTAGTTGCCTATATTTACTTTACTACTCAGCTCCTAACAAAGTGATTGGCTATCTATAACCCTTTTTAAAAAATAATCTTTAAAGGATGAGTGGGACAGAAAACCCGTATATCTTTTAGAGACCAACCCTAAAAGAAGATTCCTTCTAAATCCATCTATTCCAGTTAATAGGGTTTGGCACAGCCACTATGTCTGCTATTCCAGACCTTAAAAGATAATTTATAACAGAACTTTGAATGTTTCCTGGCTCAATGCATTTTTTAATATACTGGATCATTTGCATTAGTGTCTCTGTTCACCTTATATTTCATGAGTAAGTAAATTGTGGAAGGTTAACCTTTTCTATAAAAAAATAGGCCTTTATGTGGAAGTCAATATTGGCACAGTCTGTAGAAGAACTCTGTCTCATCTGTCTGGGTGTGTTGTCTGGGCTTCAGTGCAATTCTTTTGGTTTTACTCAGCCTTTCTTTCTTTCCTTTTTCTTTTTTTTCCCCCTAAAGCCAAAAAAAGAAATTTAATAAACTAATATTAGTATCAAATCCTTTAAATTGTCGAGTCATGCTCTGGCTGGCTTTCCCCCCTCTATAGTGCTGTGCACCGTGGTTCACACATTTATGCTTACAGCACATCCCTTCTTGACTAATTTATAGCATTTAAAAGCTTAGTTGATCTTGTGGGCTGCCTGGTTGCTTGGTGCTTAAGTGGACTCTTGGCTCTGTAGCAGTGATTCCAGGTCTAGCAGGCAGCAGTGTGCCCCCTCAGTGTTTGATTGCTACCCTACTCATCCAAGGACATAACTAGCAGTATGAAAGATTTCTCCAAAGACCGATGCATGCAATTAACTGAATTACTTCAACAGGGTGTGGATAGGGTAGATTTAAAGTGGAACCTGTTACTGTGCCAGTGGAGGGATGAGGATCCTGCAGTGCCAGTCGAGGGGGAAGAAAATCCTTCTCTGCCAGTTCCCAATGAAGAAGTTCTTGCTGTGACAGCAGATCTAGCTCACACGCTTGATTTAATGCCCTCAATTACCATATCTTTGTAATTATCATCCACGCCTGATAAGTCTTGTGGAAACTATCAGATCTTGAGTAAAGGATCTAGGAGACTTGTAAGAATATAATGTCTTGAATTGATCTTTCTGTTTAATGTTTCATCACTCTACTACTGATTGATCATTCTTTGAATAAAATGATAGCATAGCTGTATGCCAACACTCGTGATTCATTTTCACTTAGCTAATCAAAATGTTGTTTCACAAGACCCTGATGATGTTCAGGATGCCTTTTAGGAGGTATCACCTTACACCAAGCTGGCTGACTCAGATGGTCTATTTCTTATTCTGTTACCAGACCAAACCATGATTTATGAGGTGCAAGTAGTTCTTACAGGAGGACAGATCTGTTTGATTGCAAAGTTTTTCAACTAGTAAGAAACCATAGCAATTTTATTTTTTTTTTTTTCAGTTGAAGGAACTGCAGCATCTCTTCATACCCTGGATCAATACCTGCACATTTTCTGTTTTTATGTGTAACTTAAAGATTAGCAGAAGATTCTAGTCTGGTCCGTACAGATCAGCCACTCATCTTTAGCTAGACAAGCCAAGCATATTGTTTTCACCCTGTCTCATGCTGGAACCATAATGCTAAGATTCAGACACTGACTTGTTTTTAGGAGGGCTTCTTTTAGCAACGTGAAAAAAATGAAAAGCAAATTTTTTTTTCTGCCTCTGTAGGCATGACCTGTGTTCATGTTTGGAGCTGAATTTTGGAAGCATTTACCCATCAGCCGGGGATGTGACTCTTACCTTTTTATGGGTGCTAATTGTTTTTTTTTACTACTGCAATCCTGGTAAGTTAAACAGTGTGATGCATTTTGATGTTTGTTAGAGCAATGAAGTGCTAAGCAAAGATCACCTGTAGGAAGAATTAAGCACTGAAGTAGGATAAATCAGTGAGTCAGGATAGTCTAATGTAGAAAAGAGACTGCAGTTTTCAGACTACAATTGTAAGCAAGTATTTCATAGGCCTTAGGGGTACAGGTGAATTTTACCCTGAAAACAAAGCATTTTCCTACAGGTTTATGTCTGATATAATTATGTTCTCAAGGTTTAGCTTTTTTATTTTTTCATATTCCATGAGCCTCAGCAGCAATAATGCTGGAAAAAATTGCACTGTGGCACTGAACACTGTCTGCCTGCAGCAAAGACAAAGTTCATAAAGGACACAGAAGGCACAGAACCCCTGTTAACCTTCTGAGAAGGAAGGTGTGTTAGTACACGCCGAGAACTCAATCTTTTTTTCCCCCTAGGTCTTTGTGCAGTCTCATATGTTTTCTTTTCTAGGGAGACAATACACCACTGTAGTCATTTTGTAACTATCATCAGCTTCAAAAATACTGTAGAAGATTCTGGCAGGGCCAGAATTGCGATTCATGATGTCAGCCACCCCTTTTCCCATTATTTTTTAAGAATTGACTTAAACAGCCTCTTAAACACTGACAGATTGGATATAAGCCCAAAGCAATGGTCAGTGTGGTCAGTGGTTAGAATGGCCACTGGAGGACGTCCTGCAAAGTGATCAATAATCCATATTGGTTCTTTGGGTTTTTGTTTGGTTTGGATTTTGGTTTGGTTTGATTTTGTGGGGGGTTTTTGTGTGTCTGTGTGTGTTTTTTTATTAATGATGTAATGATTAGCATCTGAGAAAACAGTGTTTCCCTAAGTCCAGTGACCCACATATATTTTTAAGCATGATTGCAAATATTCTCATTTAAAGTGTTATGGATATGCCTTTCTCATAGGCCAATATGTCAGACTTCTATCCACTTGCCTTTGCTTTCTACAACATTGATGGTCCTTTGAGTTAGTGATGCTTGTGCAATTCCAGATGAGAGCTCCCAGTGCTCACGTGGTACCACTTCTTCCTGATTAAGCAGAACAAGTGAGCACCTGATTGACTTTTACCATAAATGCTGACATTCTGCAGCCAAAGGGGAGAGGGGAAAAAAAACCCTTTTGATAATGTTTAAAGCACACAGGCCATTTTCAGCAAGGATTTCCATTTCAAGAGATTTGTTAGTGTAGTCTTGGATTAGTGTATGCATCGAAAGCTTTACTTAGGAAGATTTTCATCCTTTGAGGCACACACATACCAAAGCTCTTTGTTGTTCTGAATCCATGATTATGTGCTGAATAATGAATATTTTTAAAAGCTTTATGCAGGCACACTGTGACACCTTGACAATTTCAGCCAATCTCGCTGTCTTTTTTTTTTTTTTTTTTTTTGACATTTCCTAACATAAAACTTTTAGCAAAGACTTTTAGCAATTTAGAAGTTCTTCAGTGCCAGGCAACTGAATTGCTGAGATGCTGATTTAAAAAAAGAGAAAGGTATCTTATGCTGATTTTGTTTTAGAACAAGCTGACTAGCTGCAATTGAGGTTAATTGACCTTTATAATGGATACACAGGACAGTACTAAAGCTGTATACATAAACTGCAAGTTTATTTGATAGCAAATTGTGTTAATTGACATTCATTGTGCATCTTTCTGTTGTTTATTGCTAGTTGCTCATGTGAATAGTTTGTTGATATTATAGATAGGACAAACATTTGTTTCAGATAAATAGGATTTTCAGTTGAATAGGTTTTAATTAAATGATCCCCTGTTCTCAATTTTGAAAGTATGAAGTACTGTACAGTATGTAGCTAAACCTGTTATCTGGGATCTTATATTGTTGAATCATGTCTCACATAAATTTGTTTATTTTTGTCAAATAATGTCTAATCTCTCTGCCAGTTGGGCAAGATTCAGGTCTTTTGCTGGAGTAAAACATGAAATTATGGCGTTGCAGAGACTATGTTTATGAAAGAATTATAGGTGGTTGGTCTGTCTCACAGGACAATCCAGTGTTACAGCAAACACACATTCACTGCCATGTTAAAACTGTGTCAGAGGATGCACAGCCTCTCTCGTGCACAGGTCCTGTTCTGCTGGACACTCAGCCATCATCTTTCACAGACCTCAGTAAACACCTGTAGGACCTGTTCCATATGGCCACAGTCTTCATGCTTTTCACAACATACAACACTTCTAATTCCTTAACTGAGTTTTAAATAAGTCAGCAAATTAAATTCAAACCAGTCAATTTTCCCATTGTTTTTCTCTAACGAAATGAAGCCATAGCTGGCAAAGTCACTCTTGTGACACAACCACTTCCACTGATGATGGCTTTCCCTCCACTCTGAAAGAAAAATAAAAAAAGCAACCCCTCCAAAGCCCCAGATGGAAGCTCTTTCTAGGTTACAAAGCATGTTTTGCTTAACAAATTTAAAATGAGCATAGGTTGCTAAAACATTATTAAAAAAAAAAAAAACAAAACAAAACAACAACAACAAAAAACAAACAAAAAACCAAACAAAAAACCAAACAAACAAAAAACCAAACAAACAGAACAAAAGCAGAACAAAGATAGGTAGATGTCCTGTAGGCATGTATGTAGCATTGATTGAGTGATGCAGAGCTATTAAATAATATAGTCTTTTATGTCCTTCTGATACTTCATCATTGTCTTTAAACAGCCACATAGCTTGAAACATTGACAAGGAAGTAAAATAAGTATCTTCTGTATATTTTTACCACAGAGAGGCTTAAAGAGGAGTTCTTAAGTAAGTTACATTGTAATTTAATGTGCTGGTGTAAAGAACAATGCCAGTCATTCACCTCTTGTATTAGAGATGAGAGCAAACTTAGGAAGCAAAGCACTTAGGTAATATACAGACAGATTTCTTTAAAAGTATGCAAGTTCCTTGGCTTTGCTGTATTCATTTTTCTCTAAAGTGTTTTTTCCCCACATGAGTGTCTTTCTCTTTCCATTTCTTATACATTTGCACTCTCTAAAGTCTAAGGTTATTGCCAATAGTATTTTAAGAAGTGCCTTCCCTGGAGGATGTTTTTTTTGATGGCCAGCAAGGGACTGCTCTCAAACATGATGGTGAACATTTTAGAAAGATTTGTGATATAATGTCCATCACAGGCACGAGGACCTTGTTTCTTTTCACAGAAAAGTAACAAAAGGCTGGGGCCTGATTTTCAGCTCTGTTTGAACTAACCAGCTGCAGGAGCAGTCACTAGACCTGGCATCTGAGTGAAGCAGGTCAGTAGTGTCCAGATGAGGGTGCTTCAGAAACGGGGAGTAGTAGCAGCAAAGGCTCTCTGTCCAGATGGCAGAGCACACACTGCTGTGTTCAAACTCAATCCCAAGTCACTGAGGAACTCTTAACTCTTGTGTGTGTTTGTTTGCATTCAGGGGAGCTGTGATTCACACAGTTTGGTTCCTTCTACAGGAAAGCTAAGGCTTCTGAATGATTAGGTTGTCCTCCCTCAGCCATATGGATTTGATTGGTAGCCAGACAGTGTCAACCACCTTGTCCCAGTCTGTCAAAACCACCCTATGACCCTGCACAGTCTTGACTTGTCTCCATGTGCTGAGTTTCACAACATGTCTATGCCTCTGATGTTCCACCCTAAAAACCTGTGTATGGCATGCAACAGGAGAGCCCTTCCATGCTTGGGAAAGTAATGGGACAGTAGTAAGGGCTGCTCTAATCCTCACTCACTGTAAGAGTGACCTCACAGAGGACCCATGGAGAAACAGACTTTGAAACCTGAGATCCCTGAACATGGATCATTTGAGAAAGCCCAGGCTTTGCCACAGCCCCATGTCAGAGCATCAGTGAGCAGGGGGTATAAATGTATTTGGTTGGCATGGGGAATGGGCCTTAGGAGGTGAGGACATGTGGGCTCTGCCCAAGGAACATGCACACTGTGGGACACTGGCCAGGTTTAAATTAAGCAGCCAAGGTATATGAACCGTTAAGGAACACCACTTGCCCTCCAGCCCTCTTGTCCCTCATTTGTGTATGAATTCTTGGCACAGGCAGATTTTCTGTGTTCTTGCTGTCAGCAGACAGTTCTCATGCCTAGCAGAGATTTCTAAGCATGTCAGAACAAATTCTGCAAAGACACAGAAAATGAAATGACTTTCTCAAACCCTCCAAGCCTATCAGGGACCTCCTCCCACCTGTTTCCTCCTTCTAGAGAATATGTATTTCCCAAGAAATTCAGGTTCATTGCAGTGACTGCTGTTAATTATGCATACATGATGCAACTCTGTAGATTTAACAGTTGTGTTAGTCTGAATTTATTACTATTTCTCAGTCCCTTTTGCCAACTTTTCTGTCAGCTCCTTTCAGGTACTGGAAGGCCACAATTATGTTACTCTGAAGCCTTCTCTTTTTCAGGCTGAGTAATCCCAGTTTTCTCAGCTTCTCCATCCTTCTAATCAACTTAGTGCCTCCTCTGGACTCTCTCCAACAGGTCCATGTCCTTCCTGTGCTGGGGACCCCAGAGCTGGATGCAATATAAGGCTTGACAAAGTCCCTGGCTGATTGTCAGCCTGCAGCAGGGATTCCAGCCAGTGCCAAACCTCTGGCCAGCCCTCAGGACTTTAGGGGCAGATAAGGAGCTACAGGTTTATGGGTTCCTCAAGTAAGACAAGCACTGGGGACATACAAACTGAATGCTCTAGACAGATGTATTATAGGCTCTTCTACATTCTCCTGAGCTGTAGGCAAAAATCTGCTCATTGCCTGCCAGGGAGCAAGGATCAGGGATGCAAGTGAACACCTCATGCAGGAACTCTTAGACCAAAAGAATATGCTTATACCATCCCATGTCTTGTGTCCCTGGAACTCACCAAAGAGCACAAAGCAGCAGTACAACATACACAGCCCACAGACCTCTGAGCGTGACGTAAATTATCTCCTCAGTGGTTAACATAGCCCAAAACCTCATCCTTGAGCTGTGAAAAAGAGGCAGGGGGTTTGCTAAGCTGTTACTAGACATGTTGAAATTACTTCCCTCTGACATGAAAAAAGAGCCAGGCATCTGTGATGAACTGTGACTCAGTTGCACGACTGCCACCGAGGCTGTCTTAGGACAGATACCAGGCTGTCAGTGTGACCCAAGGCACCGAGTCACTCTGTGGCATCTATCTTCCTTTAACTGTTGACCACAGATCTGTGTGTGTATGTATGTGTTTAGCAGTGGGCAGAAAGGACTATACTGATCTTGAATTCATGGAACAGCTAATATCCATGGAAGGGACAGGTTGTACTCATCCTGTGAACACAGTGACATCTAGAAACTGGCCTGTTTCAGAGCACCCAAGGTATCCTTTCTTCTTTCAATACTGGCTTGTTATCTCTGCACCAGCCTCTAAAGATTCTGCCAGTGTGATGCATCTCCGTGACAATGCTAGAAATTATTTGAATTGCCACTACCTGGGAGAAAGCACTATGGCATAAAGGCACCTTTTCTATCACAGCTGACAAGCTGTGGGCTTCCTCATGTCACTGGACAGACTGGCCACTCGGTGGTAGGCTTGGTGAAGTATGGGATGGAAAGCTGGGTAGAAAATTGGCTGGACTGCTGGGCAAAGTCCAGCTGGCAGCCAGTAGTTAGTTGAGTCCCTCAGAAATGAGTCTCCTCCAGAATTTCCACAGGTCTGCCCACTTTCTACCATTTGCTTCCTGTGCTCATTCCCACCTCAGTGAAATGAAGGCAAAACCCTCCTTGTTTCCAGCTTCTATGCTGCTACATTCATGCACTCCGACTTTCACAAGTTTTGTTACAAAGCCTGGAGAATGGGATGCTGGCTCCTGGGATTTGCAGGCTGTTCCACAGGGCTGTGATCTGGCACTCAGCTCCCCTCTTTGCCGGTGGAGCAGCCCTCCTCTAACGTGGTGCAGCTGTGAAACAGGGTGCTGAGCATGAGGCAGTGCTGCTAAACGCGGTGTTAGCTTTGACCAGAGGTGGTTCTCCTCTGGGGAGAGTTTTTCTGTGGGTCACCAAATTCTTTTTGAGTTAGTGGCTTTCTGCTGCGGGCAGGCAGCAGCACACGTGTCAGCAGCCAGCCCAGCACCCCAGCCCTGGGGGAGGTTTGGTGCACCTGCAGCACAGCCTCTCTTCTGCTGGAGAAAGCCCTGCTGGCAGAAGGCAAGCAGGGCTACCCTCGATAGCTTCACCTCTGCTGTCACTGAGTGGTTCTGCATCCCTGTGTAACTGCAGGGAACAGTGGACTCTTGGTTACCTCCACATAAGACACTTACAAATGCTTTAGTCCTCCTTAATGGCAGAGAAAGGTTAATAAAAATGAAAATGGATATGACATTATTAAGCAAGTGACAGAGAGGAACAAACCCTCCACTGCTTTCTTTTCTTTCCTGTGTCTAGGACATTTTTAAGATTACTCAAAAGTAGCTAAGATCTGCACCAGACTTTTCCCAACAGTTCCTAGAATTATCTTTTATTCAGATTACACACCACTAAAGCCAGTTGGAGAAATGCTGGTGCTATTACAAAGAGTTTAATCCATGATCAGTGTGATTAATGAGACTACTGAGAGGTGAAAGAAAGTTGGGTATGCTTCTTGTAGAAAACACATTTTCTTGCTTCGTAGTACGTAATTTCCTCATTCTTTTTCTCAGAATAATGTGACAGAATGGAAGTTTCTCAGTTTGAGATCTAATCTGCTCTGCCTTCGCAGGAAGCTACAAATGTCTCGAGCAAGCCTTCAGTTGATACATTTTTCTAAATAAGAAGCCCTTTGGACAAAGCCTTACTGATTAGAAACAGAAGTGAGTAAGTCTCAGCTCATGCCCTTAATTTCCAACAAGTTAACCTCACACCTTTATACTCTTGCCATCAGCCCAAACTAGGCAGAGTTTAATTCCTGTAAAATAAATCAGCTCTTAGGTGTTTTGCTCTGTTGAAAGCTTTGCCTGTCTCACTGTAATTAGTTAGGGAGACCTATTTTTATTTCCAAATCTATGCAAATTAACTTTTCTCAGAGTATTGGTATCAGGATACATCTCTGGTCCCTGGGGTTGTTAGCCCTTGACTCAGCTGACTTAGCTGTTTCTTGACAGTCCTAACCATATTTAAACTCACCTCAACATGTTTTTTAGAGGCTCAGCAATTTTTCAGATGTCTAGATAGAAGCAACCTGAAGACTAAGCACCTCTGCCCCAAAAGCCAAAAGATAAGCCCCTCTTAGAGGAATTCAAGCTGACTTTAGTGCTGCTCTAGAATGAGATGATAGAAGCCAACTCAAATACATTATTTCAGAAGTTAAGTCACATTAAGCTGCGTCAGTACTGCATTTCATGATCCCCACCACGCCTGGCAGTATGAGATCACTGCTGCTAAATGATGATGTTTGTTGCCGGTGTAAAAAGTAAAGTTAAAACCAGAAACAAATCTTAGTAGCTCCCTTCCTGGCTTATTTTCCTAAACAGAGTTTATTTACTCCAAATCTTTGAAACCTCGTTAATGTCATTTTCTAAAATTGCAATTTTTATACTACAGCCCTCAAAGCAGATCTGTGTATTAGGAGCCTGACAGCAGTAGTCAGCTGAGGTGTCATGAAAAGTATTTACACTGGGGAAAAAAAAAAAAAGAGAGAAAAGGTTTCCATTTGTTTATAGCTTCTTCAGAAATACTCCTTTTGAGGTGGAACTTTTTATGTTTCATCTCTTCTGAAGCTGATTTTCTTTCAAACTGTCAGCAATATGTGTGAAATTTTTTAACATAATTGCAAAATGCCTTAAATTATGAAAATTGTGTGACTAATGAGTGCGCAAAAAGTCTCTCTATTGATTTGATACACAGATTATTATGCATGCTAAAAATGCTCAGTGGAGTTGCCATTTACTGTGTTAGTCTTAGAAGAGAGCAGCCTTTGAAATGTAATGACCACATTAAAAATCAAGTAGTTTTTAAAGGGCTTAAACACATGATTCTGTTTATTATTGAAGGAAGTACTCCAAAAGAAGACATGCAGTCAAAATGTGTATTCCAGTGTGAAATATACTGGGAAAAGACAATAAAATCTCATATGAAAGACAATCATGCACAATAACCCTGTTAGCTTCTGAGTTCTGTATACAAACAAATATTCTATTAACAAACTTCACACCACACACAAAAGGCAACAGCTGCACAGAGAAAAATATCATAAAAGCATAGCATTGATACTGATTATTTTTTTTCTCCAAGCTTGCATTCTCTGTGTAATGCTTGGGACAAATGAGAACAGGTGAAAATAACCATAACAGAATTGACACTGCATAAGCCAGTCAGGTGGCTGTGTTCTTCTAAAAGATAAGGAACACAGAGAACTAGATTCAGATTCACCCTACAGTTCTTTCGTGCCTTCAAGATAAAGTACAGGAGATGATAGTCTACTTTAGAGCTCGTTTTGGAGAGGAGTGGTATAAAACAGCTTTAATATTAATGAGAATTAGCTTGGTACTTTTCAAAGTAGAGTATGAATGTATCCACTTTTTATTATGACGATGTATCAGTGAAGGTACATTCTGTACATATATCAGCAAAACACAGCTGAAAATAGAGAAAGTGTGATTAATCCACATATTTTAAAATAAATATGTACAATATTTACATTTTGGACAGTTCCAGAAATTAACATTTCCAGATTATGAACCACTACCTAAAAATATCTCTATTATTATAGAAAATGCATTCGCTGTACAAATATTTATAAATACTTATGTATAAACTTTTTCAGTGAAAAGTCCATGAATTCATTGAAAAGAAAAATGCAAGATATTCTTATCATCAACTAACATTTAGCTATCAAGTGTCCACATATTAAACAGTCTAGAGCATCGTACATCAGACAAAAGTAGATTTTCGGTGTTAAGAATATTTTGTCTCCTGCTTCTGTGCCATCATACTGCCAAATCTGATTGTCTTTTCTGAAAACTTGCAGAAAAGCAGCAGGACTGAGTCAGTTTGTCTCAGTGATTGTTATTGACTGCACCATGTCAGACAGGGCTTCTGGGTCTGCTTCTTCTTTGCCATTATCTGAATTTTCTGATGAGATGTAACAGCCAGAATCTCTTGGACAGTCATTTAACTGTGATTTGTCAGAGTCTGGGCAAGGGCTTAAGTTCTGCGTCTCCTGACCGTCCTCACTTTTTTGCTGTTGTTCAGCTAGAAAGAACAGAAAAAGAAAGAAAAAAAAATATGTCAAAATAAGCATCCTGGGAAAGAGTCTGAGGTAGCAGCATGACTGATCTTGAAGAACTATAGAAACAGATCTGGTAACACACACATGATCAGTATCTTTTTTCCATCAGAAACAGAAACCTCAGAATCAAAGATCTAAAAATATGGTTACACGAGTATAACAACATCTGAGTTGACGTTGAGGCTGGGTTTTATCCTTCTGTATGTTTCTCAGAGATGAATGCTGGAGAATTTGGCCTTGTCCTTCAGCCTGAGGTCCTTTAGGCTGTCCACAGCCGCCACGTGAGGTCACCATGCCCACAGATGGCAGATACGTGCCTACGTCCGTGTGTTCCAGGGTCTGCTCAGGCAATTTCATGTTTTATAACGTTGCATTATAGATGTTGTGCCTTTTGAACGTAACCCCCAACGTTTGACATGCACTGTGCGCTTTGCAGGGAGATAAAATGCTCTGGTCTTCAGAAGTGCTCGGCATAAAGATGTGGTAACTGGGTTTTCTGAAGCACTGAACTTTTCAGTGGGTGTGGGTGGCTGATGGAAACTTCCTAAGCTTAGCTTGGTATCCAGAAGGTTTTTTTTCCAAAACACAGAGACCTCAGAGAAAACTGAGATGCCTGACTTCTGCTGTATGGTTTCTGAACTCCGTTCCAAAACTGAGTAGAAGCAAATTATCTTGCAAATAATTTGTCCTTGTTTAGCTGCTGTATGACTAATCTGTTGAAACTTGAAAATGCAACTCATTGACAGTATCAACAGACCTCTCAAAAAAAGCTCAACAAGACAGGACATACCTGTATATCATTCATTACTCCAATTTATCTTGTTTTTAAATTGTGTATTCCTCTTTTCTGGCTTTGAGATACGTGATGTTTACTCCCAGAACATTTCTTAAGAAAATAAACTATAAAATATAAAATCTTTCCCTTTTCTACTTCTTCTTTGTGTGTGTGTGTGTGTGTGTGTTTGCTATTATCACCCCCCTCTAACTGTATTTTTATTTCAAACTGTGTCTGGCTTTCCAAAGTATAGGGAACAAGTCTCAGAGGAAACAGATGGGTTTACCCCAGATTTTTAGCCCTTCAGAAAAATGGAGCCTTTTTGCTTTTGTGAAGGTAGTTCCCTTATTTCACTTGATTTGTGACTCCATGGTTAAATAGTTAACTTTGAATCTTGAGTCACATTTAAACTGTCTCAATTCAAGTTCAGGCAGAATGGAAGACCTAATATATAATATTTATTGCTGTGTCAAAAGCTAAATGCAGTTTAGGTCCCAAAATGCTAAGATTTCCACAAAGAAAATTCATACTGACTCTTGTTTCAATTGTTGGCAATTATAAGATTTGGAGAAGTAGGAAAAGACTTTATTTGACTTCTTTTTTTTTTTTTTTTTAATTCTTATATTGTATAATGAAGCCTAAAGTAGAAATGAAAAATTGAAATGTTTCACTTTTAAAGTGAAGCAGAACAGCAGGAGAGTTTCTTCAGAGACCTTTATCATCGTGTGAGATTCCAATGGACTTATTTAACAAACCAATGTGGTATACTGAGAAACATTTTTCAGTCTTGATGGAAGTAGATTTGTTTGGCCTGATTAAGTCTGTTGAATATTTTCTAACTTTCAATTGCCTAAATAAGTTGTAAAACTAATCTGATCTTTGAAACTTTGTCATTTTTGCATTAAGCCTGAGGTTATAGACATAACCTGATGTATTTAAAATAATTTTTAAAATACTTTAAATATATTCCAAGGAATAAAAGTTCCACCTTGTTCCCAAATAAATTAGTGGTTAATTGCATTTCCGTGAAAGAGGACACGTTTCAGCAGATTTAATTGATATCTGTAACTCTTTGATCTCCTTCTCACTTTACAGAACACAGTTTGTCATGTCAAATGTTATCTCTCTTTGCAGGGAAAATATTTGATCATGTAGGGTCCAATTGATTTCTGATTTAAGTCAGGAAGGAATTACAAAAGGCATTACACCGGCGAAGGCATTACTGCTGCTATTAGTAGCCACCGAAGTAGTTTAGCACAAAGACCAGCAGATGCCCCAGTAAAGCCCTGTCCAAATTGTGCCATGAGCTCCTCGCAGCCCCATCCCACTGGCACAGACCCCGCGGGTCCCGGGCAGCACCCGGAGCCTCCTGTGCGGCCGTGGGCAGCGCTCCCTGCCCGCCTCCACCCTAATCCCCTCATCAGCCTAATGCTGCTCCCTGGTGCTTTTATCTGCTTCCCCAGCATCATCTGCTGCCCCGGCAAGCACTGACCTAAAAAAGTGTTAATCCTGTTTACATTTTCAAGGTCAGAGAGGAGCCTCCATCCACTTTGTTTTACAGTGGGAGGACCAAGTAACCCGTGGGTTAAAAGGAAAATGCAGTTTCAGTCAGTGCATTAGTGCCTTGTAACTAGTTGTCTAGATAATCTGAGTAGTTCCTATGTGAACAACGGATCCTAAATTTGTTTTGTATCATTGTCTCCCTTGTGTGTTTCAGGGCAAAAGGCTAAGATAGGAGCCTGGAACTAAGATTTTTCTTTGTTGTTGTTGTTGTTGTTTTTTTGTTTGGTTGTTTTTTTTAAATGGAATTTAGATCAGTTAGGAGAAAATGTCTATTTACAAAGCATACAAATATGTAAAACTTCCTACAATAATTCCCTAATAGAATTTTTCTTACATGAAAAACTTACAAAATATTCAGGTTTTTGAGACAGCAAAAATATCATATTTTCTATCTTTTATTCTGAGCAGAAAAAGTTGAAGATAAGCCCTCCCCCTCCATATTTAAGAAGAAAAGACTGAAAGCAAACTTTGGCACTTTTTTCTCTTTAAAGCAGCCTTAAATATCATGCAGTAAGTACTAAACCACTTGAACAGGATATTGAGTATTATAAATATATGCAGTATGCAGTTTTAGATGTTGCTTCATGAGAAGAGCAAAGCAACTTTTGCCCTTTTTCTTTTTTTAAGCTTTTTGCTCTTATATTCAGTTCTACTTAAGTCCTTTACATTCAAGTAAAGGTAAGTTTGCTGCCTTGATCTTCTGGACATCAGAAGAAAGCTACGATGCACAGAACACAGGAATTGACAAAATTAAACTGCTGTTAGATGTTGCGGAATCATCGGAAATAACTATCTTATCAAGGCATGGGAGTCCTATCATTTTTCTACAGCAAAGCAGTTTCACATAAGATAAATAGCTTTCAGTCACTGTTGTCTATGATACGGCCAGAAGAGCCCAAGATATGCATCATTTTGACACATATATTCCAGCACCACTTTGGACGGTGGGATTATATTCAGACTTCTGAAAAAAAAAAAAAAGTGAGGCCTTTAGCCTTGGTAAGAGACTTGTGAAGCATACTTATCTATCTCCCCCGCTGCTTAGATCTTTAAAATGAGGGTTTGTTACTCAGTGACATAGATGTGCATGACACACGCAGGGATAGAGTCCTTTTTTTTTCCTTTGACAGCTCTTTTCCCTTTCTTAATGAGGTTAAAGTCCTGATTAGGTGAGTGCTTTGAGCTTAGGTTTAAGGCAATTCGGCTCAAGAATGTACAGGGGTCACACTGACTCCTGTTTGGTTATGTCAGTTCAAACCAGATGAGTGGAAGGAAGGCTTGGATTTTTTTCTTGAGCAAGAATAAGGTCACCCAGCAGTGAGCCATACTTCATGAGTGTGCCCTCTGAGAGTTTGCCTTCACGAGTTTTCTCCAGGTGAAGAACTGGGCTAGTTCTAAAGCACAGTGCTTTAGGCTGAGTCACTGGCCTGCCTTCCTGGAAGGTGCAGCGGTGATGTGCTGAGCAGCATCATGTAGTAACTAAACAGAATCACAGAATCACAGGATTGCTAGGGTTGGAAGGCCCCTCTGGATATCATCTCGCCCAACCACCCTGCCTAGGCAGGGTCACTTAGAGCAGGTTATATAGGAACATATCTGTGTGGGTTTGGAATGTCTCCAGAAAGAAAAGACTCCATGCCATCCCTAGGCAGTTCCAATGCTCTGCCACCCTCAATGGAAAGAAGTTCTTCCTCATGTTGAGGTGGAACTTTTTGTATTTTAGTTTTTTGGCCATTATCTTTGTCCTGTTACTGGGCACCACTGGACAAAGTAGGTCTTGGAGGATGAATTTAGACCTCCTAGGTAAGTCTGAAGGCCATGTAGCAACCTGTGGTGCCTGTACCACAGCTAAGTTAGACCACCTGAGTGTTAAAATGAAATGAAAACTCACAAAGCACCAAACTCAGAAAGGATCATTTTGAAGAAGTAAAGGGCAATAATTCTTGAAAAAGAAACAGAAAAACCTGAAGTGATTTGTGCGATACTTTGGGCACCAAAAAGAATAAACCTTTTGTGCTCTCCCTGCAGTCAATGGAACAGTTTTCTGGGAGGGAAAAGTTACTGAACTGATGTGAGTGTATGGTGAAAACAGAAATGAGAAGCCTCTTTTTTTCTCTAAAATCTGGAAGCAAACAGATGTGCCTTTAAAAATGTACTAATACTCATGCAAGGATGAACTTCCTTGGGAAATCTGGAAATATTACATCCAGGCCAATGAGTTGTACCAGAGTACAGAAGGAGAGATTGTCTTTGAGCACTATTTGACCTTGACAGGATACTGTGTGATCTCACGTATTTAAAGGGATTGCCCAGTGTAAAATAGTACTCTTGATGCTTGATTCTCACGTCAGGAATGCAGCTGAGAACTGAAAGTCATGTCCTTAGCTAACTACTATTTTGCTGTCCAAGTAAAATAAATAAGAACAAATCTTATCTGGTACTGGCATCGGAATTTAGAGTATGATCTGCACTTAAATACGAAAAGTAAGCTAAGGAAAGGATTTGGGGAGATAGGTGTAAAATATTATCCCCCAAACTACACATATTCACCTTTTTTTTCCCCATAAAATGAACTGTATGCACATATCCAATGAAGTCTAATTCTTCTTTTGCTCAGAATAGCTTCAGACTAATGTAACCCACTGGACTTTAGGGATGAACCTCTTGACTTAAATCATCTGAGTGAGAAGAGAATCAAGCCTATTATGCACACAGAAAAACGTGTGTCCTGGGAAGCGGTCAAGAAAAAAAAAAAGTTCAAAACTTCTTTTATTACTTTATTCATTAACCATCCAGCAACTGCCTCACTTTAAAAATAGCATCCTACAAAAGCACAGACATCCATCTCCTGTCTAGGAGCCATCTGGGAGAAGAATGGAAAGCTATTAAGAAATACTTTACGAAAAAGACCTTTTTTTTTCCCCTCACAAGCCATGAATTCATGAAAACCAATCATTTTGTCCCAAATATATAGGTCTGATCAACTTATAGAAAATCTAAAAAGAGATCTGGGAAGGGAGGAAAGGTCATGAAGAGCTTACAAGACCTTGCAGTTCTAGGATAGCCTTGCTTCGTTAAGTACTTGAAGATGATGAATTTGGGTCTAAACTCTCAGGAAAGGTAGAAAGAAGATAGTGCAGTGCTAGGAAGCAAAATCTGCTTTAAAAACACTGTGTGGTAGCATTTGCCAAAAAAACCCCCAAAACCTTACTTTTTAATTCCTGGTATAAGATGGGCAAATTTTTTCATTTCAAATACATCCAGGTTTGAATCAAATGTAAGATTAAAAAATTCTCACTGACAGAAATCCTACATTTTGGATGGCTTTAAGATGCATATAACATGGAAACTAATTTTGCAGGTCTTTTGGTTAGAAAATGTTTATTCTGCAAAATGAATGATACAGCCACGAGCATGAGGCATGAAGAAATCACTTAGTGTAACACACAATAAATATCAAAAAAAAGCCAAGGAGCGAAAAAATAATTTGAAAGCTCTATAAACCCATCTGAACATCTCAAAAGATCAGATAACACATTAAAAAAAATATAAAATTCTGTTTTACTACAATTATAGTAGAATCTAGTAAAATAAGTAATCTAGTAAAGAATCTAATAAAATGTTCCAGCGTGCTTGTCTGTTCTGAATAATAGCAGACTCATAAAAACTCAGAAAAACTTGTATTTCAACTCTGGACCATACCTGACACTCCATCCATTAATCAAACATGTACTTCATGGAAGTATGAATGCAATTCAGAGACATGGAAGTCTTCCAAGGGCTGTGAGAAAGATGGCCTTAGGAGAGTAAATATGGTCTATGGCCTTAGTATATTTTTTTTCACAAAGCTTATAACAAAAGTGAACTTTTACCTGGAAAAGTGCTGAAATTCTAATTAGAATACTCTTGGCCAGTAAACAGATTACCTTGTATTTGTGGGTAATTATGCAGCTCACTTCTAAGCAATGCAGAAAATCAATTTTAATTAAAAAATCATTTATGCTGGACTGAGCCATGCCCATTTAGGAAAAAAAAAATATTGACCCAGGAAAGTTCAGTTCAGATGCAGAATTCACTTTCACAGTAGCACCCAGCTCTTTCCCAACCCAATTTTCCAATCTGATTGACAGAAGGACAAAGAGGTCAAATGATTGGTACAACGTCAGACTCATGCTGAGCTTATCCCCAAGATCATCTTGACACCCCATCTTTCGTTATAGCAACTTAACAGATAACTTCTATCCATTTTAGTCTTTAGTGTCTCTCTTTTTAGAGCAGGTTGTTAAATTCGTCCCTACCAGTCACATGACAAGTGCTATGAGCCTTTCACAACCAGGCAAAGCAAGGATTTGATCCAGTCCTGATTCCAGATTCCAACTAGTAAAGTATTTATGCATGGCTTACCTTAAAATATACATGAGTCTTACGAAACTCCACTAGACTTAAATGAATATTTACAGCTGGCATGACATATAAAGTTGTTGTGGGTCTGGTCTCTGTGACTAATCATAAATTCTGAGGAAATTATTTTATTGAATTTGAATATTGGAAAGATTTGCTATTCCCATCTAAAGTCCATGTGAAGCAAATACTTGTTTTGTCTCTTGAAATAAGACTACAGTGTCATCAATGATTTTAAAGCATGGGCCACTTTATAAGATTTAATGTTATTATTTCAAGAATCATTACAAGAATTTGAACTATTAGACTACCATACAGATAACATCAGGGACACTGTTTTGCCTGGAGAACTGACTTAATCCCATGAGATGCTAATATAGGAAGAACCCCATTTGGGTAATAAAGGTAAATTTATTAATTTTCAGCGTATGGGGCATGCAAAGACTTGTTAGGTTTGGTCCTTGCACAGGTGTTTGCAGAACATTAGGTGTTAAGACACCTTCAGAAAAAAAAAACGTGGTGTTATATTCTAAAGAAGGTTCAATATCTGATGCTGCTTGCTGTGCTTTTGTTACTCAAGGAACATAAATAGTAAACCATATCCTCACCACTGCAGAATAGTTTAACACTCGTGTGGTCTGTTAGAAACCATTATGTTTCGGTTTGGTGTTCACGCTGATGCAAAACTGCAAAATTACAATCTAGTATTTTTCTTCATTATTTTTGATATTAAATATTGAAAAAATATATGCAATAAAAGGTGCAGAAAGCACAGCAAGGCTTGTTGCCACAAAGTAAACACTAATACATGTATAGTCAGTACACATATTTTCAGATGATTTGCAGGTAGGTCCCTGAAAGACAGTTCTTGCAAAAGATAACCCTTTTTTTCCTGGATTCACTATTGCAGTCACTGTTTCTACAGCCCTTCAAGAGTCCTTTTCTAGCCTGTCACAGAGCCATAGACCAGAAAGAACTTCTGAACCTGGAGGGCAAAAAAACCCTTTTCTAACACCTCTCCAACATGTTTGCAAGAATCTTACCTTTCCCTGGAAGCTGAATAAGAACAGGAAAGACTGAATGTTCAGAAGGGGTTCCAAGAAAGCCCAAAAATTCAGAAAAAAAAGACTGGAAAGCTGCCTACCGACTGAGGAGATAACAAGGGGATGCTTGACAATAACTGATATATAAATATCCCAGGAAGTCATTGTTTCTCCCTTTCTTTCAAATGCTACTCAACTGCAAGTGTACATTTGATGAAATGACTGCTCAGCTGGGTTAAGTATGGGTGAGTCTGCACAAATATTAATGGAGAGGAAAACATCTCTTGTATTGGTTGAGTGTCTAATTAAGTAGATGCTTAGCTGCAGTTTCTACGAATTTGACATAAATTATTTAAAACTGGAAGTCAGACTGGGAACATCATTAAAATATTATGAAAATAGTTTTTTTCTGTTCTGCATCCTAGCTTTTTCACTTCCCATGAAAGGAAAAAGTGAAGAAAACAAAATGGTGATCAATACACGTGCATATGCACACACTGTATGCTCAGATTTTGGAAGCTTATGGAAAAAAGTAAGTTAGATTAATTTTGAGAAAAGAATGCAGAGCAGGTATTAGTGTATATTTGGGGTTTTTTCCAAACCCTTCTACAAAAGAAAATAATTTGGATAAGGATTTAAGTGTGGGATGAAGTGCGGGAAGGAAAATCCATATTCTTCTGCAGAATGTTGTTTAAAAAAAATAAAGAAAATTTGTTACTGCAGCTCTATTTTGATGAACATACTAGCGCAGAGTTGGGGAGGTTTTATTTTCTGCTCTTGCACAGACCTTACAACTTTTGGAAAGTCACTTAAAACTCTTGGAGGGTTCAGTCCCAAACCAGAATTAGATAGGATTGTTCCTAAGCAATAGTTGCTACCAAGCTCTAGCGTAGGACCTATAAATAAGAAATTTTAAATCTGAACAAATAAGAAAACCATCTGACTCCATGTTTCATATTTAAAAGAGAAATCATTTAAGGGAGCAGTGTGAGAAGCACTGTTTCTTTAAATATGTTTCAGCTTGCACATGACTCTTAACAAAGTTAAGGCACTTACTGTCACAATCCTGTAGATTTTCAATTGCTGATAACAATCTTGCCCTGTCTTCTGGGTTTGAAATATTTAATTCAATCAGGTGGCTTTCCTGTAGATCCTTTAAGTCCTCTAGAGTTTCATAGCCATTTAGCAAGAGGGTTGAGGCATATTCCTACAAAAAGAAACAAGCAAATCCTCTCATGGAAACAAGCACTATGTAGCGAAATAGGCACAATTCCATGTTTACTTTTTTGTCAGGTCGAAAAGGGCTCCCTTCTCCAGTCTGATTGACTCACCTTTGGCATAAAACCAGAGCTGGAGAGCAAGAGAGGAGAGAGGCAGAGATGCCTGGGGGTCATCCTGGCCTTCCCAGCATCTATGCCTGAACTCTCTAACAGAGTCCAGCAGCAAACTGGACCAGGACAGAGCTCTGTCCAAATCATTTAATCTGCCAAGTATCTGTACTTTTGTGGGTCATTTCATGAGTGCCTTTCATACTGGTTCAAGGAGGGCCTCTGAGGAAAGGTGTGCTCTGTGTTTGCACAGAAGGAGCCCTTTGATACAAGCGAGGGTGAGAAGCTGGGGGAGCCCTCAGCCATGCTGTGTCACACGTGGTCCCCCTTGAGCTGTGTGTCGACTCAGTATGAAACTCTGTACACACTCCTGGGAAAGGAGCGTTTGCATCAGCAGCAAAGCAATTACCGTTATTAAAAATGTTACTTGCAAATCATGACCCCATTACACTTTGATGCTCGGTTGAAAAACAGGGTTGCAGAGAGGGACAGAGGTGCAACATGAGCACAGTGCAGAAAAGACTGTTGCTCCCTAAAGATCATGAGAAATTAGAAACACAGGTTCTAGCTTTTGGCACTGGAGTCAGACTGCAGTCCTGTCCCCGAGGTGTCCACAGTCACACACCTACACTTAGCACACAGCTGCAGTCAGGTTACAGTGACCTGACAAGTCACCGCTGTGCCTCTTTGTGTGGAGTCTCTTAGCCTGACCAGATGAGGTGGTAAAATGAGGCTCTACAAGCCACTCGTGTCAGATAAAAGGCAGATACGAAGCTGTCTTGCTTTGCTGACATCAAAACTGCTGAAAGCTGACTTTCTGCTCCTGCCTGTAAATGGCATCCAAACCCGAGCGCACAGAAATGAAACGCTTCACACAGAGCTGGGAAGCGTGCTGGCTGACCTGCAGGTGGACACATTCCAGGAGCTCTTGCAATGTTTTAGGCTTGGTCCTTTTGCTTCCTCGGTGCTGGTTTATCTTTCTGGGTGCAGCTTCTTCTTCCAAGATAATATCCACGTAAATGAACTTGAAGTTTCCTACTTTGTTGTTCAGCATGCCTGTCCATATGCCCATGGGGGTTTTACAGATGATATCTATGATGTCTCCTTTCTAGAACAATAAAAAAGGCACACCACTGCTTACACCTCTGGTTTGTTATATGTACCATTTCCTTTATGGATCAAAAGCCATCATTTTTAAAATTACCTAGATTTAGCACCTTTGCTTTTATAAACTCTCACGAAAATAATTACAGAAAATGGAGCTAGTCCTTATCTCCAAAACTTTGTGAAGGAAAGGTGAGCATAAGCAGCCCTCTTTCACCATTTCTGTGCTCAACTTGGATACAGCTGCATCAGCAATCAACTTTTGCCATGGACAACGGGCACAGATTTTGCAAAAGGCAAGGGATCACTGTGAGGTTATTTTCTGAATATGTGCCAAAGCATTCACACCATAATCTTATTATTCAGCCCCTAAAGGGGCTTCAAAAACCAATAGCTGAGCTATGTGAGAGGTGAACTTACCCTTTTACAGTAAAAGACACTGGCTGCATCTCTCAAAGGCAATAAAAAACATTTAACTCCCTTAATATCTTCCTATCTGTCCTTCCCAAAGGACTGACAAATTTTTCCATTATTATTATCACAACTGACAGAGGAAATAGTGGATGGGGCCTTAGCAGACAGATCCAGAGACTTCAGTTCTTCACACTTGTCCACTCACTAAGAAATATGAGTGCTAAAAGGAGTGACAACACAGCTACTTCAAGAGGGCTTTTTGGTAAATGTGTTCACAGCCACACTGTGGGAACCAAAGCCTCAGCTCAGCAAAACAATCACTGAGTAATTCTCGTAGCAAAAAGTCTTTCTTTTAAGTCATACACCCCACACAGCTTGCTCCCAGGACCTCAAAATTGTCTCCTTGGCATGTATCACAGAACTTATGAAAATGCTGAAAGTCTTTCAAGAGTTATCCAGCTTCATTTGTCATTCTGTTACAAAGTTAGAAATCAAACACAAGTTTGTTAAAAATATGTGTTAACAACTCCAAAACTTTTAAATCTTTTCCGGTCTGATCAAGAAACTGGAAGTCAAGGGGTCACAAGAAACCCAAGCACAAAATCGACTGTGTTCTGGTGACCTGGTTTTATTGGAATATGGAGCTCAGAGCTGAGAGCACGTTTGGAGCGGAAACTAAACAAACATTTGTTTAAGGCTCTATAAGCACACATGTTGTTCTAAACAATCATGCAGACTCAGGAACTTCAGATGTGGATGCAGATCAGGATTAGGCAGTGGCTCTAAGCCAAGCTGCAGATGCACTTTGAATTCAGAGTACTGAAATTTTGTGAAATAAATATGGGGGTTTTCAACCATATTCGTTTATAATTCTAAAATACACCACCCTAGTGACTAAAAAAGGAACCTATGTGAACCAGCAGATATTTGATGGTTTACAGTTAACCTGTTTTAAAGAAATGCCCTAGATGTCAGTGGGAGTGGAAGTGGTGAAGACTGCAAGTATCAGCAGAGCAATGGCTGTAGGTTAGGCCAGAGAGGAGAGGGAGTCTTCATGAGATACAGATGGGGATTTTGACAAAAATAAGAGGCTGTGAAGAAGAAGAAAAGATGCTGAAGTGTGAATATAATCTGGATATGAAGGTGCTAAAGAGATCCAGATTTACACACATGAGTAGTCAAAAGGATGATGATGTTGAATGCATTTGTGAATAGAAGGACAAAAAAAGGACCACATTTTTTTTTAGGAATGTTCAACTAGGCCCACAACTGTTGCTCTTTTTCCTTACTCACACAGCCAAGACACCCTGCCATGTCTGGGCCAAAGAAAGTTCATAGTTCAAAGGTAGGCTTAAAGAAAAGCTTCATGGAAAGGCAAACAGTTTCTATTAAAGACAGTGGGGGCCACTGAGCTTCTGATATATTCTAGTTGTGACTGAAAGAGCTGGGGAGACAACTTGACATCCCACGAGACTTTAGTCTTACTCCAGACCTAGTGTGTGAGAAGCAACATGTATTTTACTCTGAGGAAAGCTGTGGTATCTAGGTAGATGCCATGATAGGGTACCTATGTGGAATCTATGCCTTAAAAGGCCTTTAACAGTTGGCTTTGCAGCATTGTCTGAACTAAGTCCTTATGGAAGCATTGCAAAACCAGATTGGTCTTGCTTTTAGAGTGTTACATGTGTTTAACAGCTAAAAATGCATTAATAAACATATTCTTCACACGTAAGAAATGCCCTCCCTGGCATTTCAGGGAAAGAAGGAGTCCTGGTGGTTGTCTTACCTTGATTTTCAGAGAGTCAGTGTCATAAGGACTTGGTGTGAAGTCGGTGTGGACTTTGGCCCGGCCGCAGAAGGGGCCACTGTAGGGGACCTCGTCATCAAACCGGAGGCTGTCCCTGTTGCTCGTTCCATCTGAGCAGCTGGTCACCCCACCTGAAAGACAGTCAGGTTGAGAGATCTCCTGCACCAAGAGCCCAGACACGCAATTTTGCCCAGCAGCCGAGAGGAAAGTGTTTAAAAACACAGAATCAGAGACAGAGCGTAGTCTGTGTGGGTTTGACACTTTCCAGGATAAATACATTCAATAAAAATCATAATACAAGAGACCAAAGAAAATGGGTAGGAGATCTTTCATTAATATCTTCCCTACAGTAATCTTTTTCTGGTGATGATACTAATAGACTACACATTTTACTTACAGATTTTTGAAATATTACCTCTGCAGATTAATAAAATGTACCCTAAAAGTGCAATTTAGGGAATTAATTCTGCTGAACTTCTCCTGTTTATTCAGAGAAATGAAAACAAGTACTGTAGAAGTTATTTTATTTCATTACAGAGCTAGCTGAAACATCAAAGGAACCTGCATTGCAGGGGGAAATTTTAATCTTATCAACATTTCTGCCTGTCATTTCATCCAAGTTGAGCAATAAAATATCAGCAGAGTAATTCAAGCAAATTTGAGCAAGCTCTGCAATATCCCATCCAAATATGTTTTTAGATAAGAGCAGCAGTGTGTTGGAAGTAAACTCCCATATACGATTTTCACAAATCACATCATAGAAAATGATCATAAAAATGGTTTTGTTTGAGGTGATTGCTTAAGTGCTCAGTTCCATCTCAGGGCCAGATTAACTGCTAAGTGTAAATGGTGTGGACTGCAGCTCCAGTCTGCAGTCAGGGCTCAAGCAGTGCCTGCAGGGGTGGCACTGCAATCTCATCATGGGTAACTGGCCTGCCCAGCCGATGTCCACAGCAGACCAGCACAGGGAGAGGTGGAGGCAAACTTCTCATCAGAGATTTTATCTGCCCTCTGACCAAGACTACCTTGTTAGCAGGGGTTTCAGTGGGTTTCAAGTAGGCTGTGTCTCTCTGCATCATGACCTGAAGCTTCTAGGTCATACCCCCATCACTTGTCATCTCAGAGAAAGCTCTCACTGTCTGCCTCACATCTGCGGGGCAAAGGATGAACTCACAGCCACTACCCACAGAGAGGATGTTCTTGTGGCTGCACCCTGTGGGTGACAGCACTATAGCAGTGATAACCCCACAAAAAAATTGTGGCATATTTACCCGCAACATCCCCTGTAATCCACACGATTTTTTAAATTCAGTTAATATTTCCACTCTTGAAAACACTCAGCTTATTTCTGGAGAGAGATATATCTACTCTAGCTGCTCCCCAGTTAATCAAATTACACTTTTGTCTGCCAGACTGAAGAGCTCTCTACCATCACCAGCTCTGATACCGCAGTCTTAAACAATAACTATATTGATCCAGGGACTGAATAAGAAATATAGATATCTGGTACTTACTAGATGAGCTCTGGCCACTGTTCAGACTATAGAGACTTTCCAAAGAGTCACTGGTTTTTAGGGATACCTTCTCAGTGTGTATTCCACCACCAGGATCACTGTCATCTTTTCCTTCTTCATTCTTTAACACAAAAATCAGATGTTAACCCCCAAGAAATGTATTTCAGAGAAACACATTTTTTTTTTCTTTTTAAATCATCACTGGGCATTAATTCATCACTGTGCTTTATTAAGAACCACTCTGTGAGAGAAAGCATTTTAGAAGTTGAATGCCTGCTACTGTGGGTGCCCAGCACTCACCCCTAAAACCTTGGAGAAATTCCCTGTCTTGTCCCTGTCCCACTCACTCTGTTCCACCCCTGCCCAAACAGCTATACTGACTCTCCCTGTCAGAAGACTGCAATTATACCATGGCAGAGACGAAGGCTTGTAATGGGAAATCTGCAGGTAGCCAGATTAGGTGGGTTTTTTTCTGCTCGTCTCAGAGGAGGAAATGCAAAGTTGAATTCTGAAGGCACATGGCGAAGTTTTAGCTGACACATGAAAAGCATGGCCAGGGCGTTCGGGAGACAGCTCTCACACACACACGACATCGGTGTGTTCCACGCTGCCCAACCTACACACTGGCCTCAAAATCCTCTGCTTTTCAGAACTAACAGATGCAGGTTTCTCTCACAAAATCTAATGGTGTGTGAAATTGGCCCCTTGAGTTTATACCAATACCTCACACCTCAGGAATCACAAGCCTGTTGAAAACAATAGGACCCATATTTCAGTCACAGGTAAGTTAGAGACGATGTAGCAGCTAAATGAAATAGTGATGAGCTTTCAAAGGAAGGAGTTTCTTCAGCAGATTTCATCACATTGTCAGTGTGCATGATACCCTGATGCAACCAAAATTTCCTGCAGTACTTAGGATGTTATGTTATATTTGGGGAAATGTTAGTTATTCATTAGTTAAAATGATGCAGTGAAGCAAAGATGATGGTGCATGTATGAAGTAGAGACCCATACAGGGACATATCAGGTATGGCACTGAAATGAGACTATACTGGTTTTCAGCAAGGACTGTGCTTGTTACACCAGTCAGCAGCACAACCCACAGATTAATCAGGGGCTGGTATCGATTGTTGTCATCTCCTGCAGGAACGGAGATCATGCTACATGTGTGTCCAACCAGATAATCCATTGAATTTCTGTCTTGGGAATTGTCACTGTAAATGTGAAATGGTAAATATAAAAACACAAACAACATGGATTGCCACCTCTCTAATTTTATGGAAAACAAACAAACAAACAAACAAAAAAACACAAACAAAAAACAAGAGCAACAACCGAGAAACCTAAACTAATGAAATAGGGATCCTTGTCCTTGACCTCCAAAACCTGTTTAAAGTTATCCTGTGAAATACTGTTTTCTACTTGTGAGATTTCTTATTTATTTTCCCTACTTATTTGACACTGACACATGTGTGAGATAGGATGCAGAGTAGCTAGATTCTTTAGGATTGTTAAGTGTGGTAATTTCTTTTTCCTTAGAACTCCCTGACACAGTGTATTGAGAAAACAGGGTTTGCAGAGAGTGAAACATTATGGTTTTTATGTTTAATAAGGATAGTTTCACTAAAATTAGATAAGGTAAAGGGAGATAAGGCATATGAGTTGTCATTCTCTAGGATGCTGGCTGACCTTTACAAAACAGACTTTGGAAATAATTCTTGTATTGAAAGATAAATTCTTCTAATGGGGCTTTTTTTACCACTTAAGTATGAGACTGATGATGGGGTTCAGCTGATACTCCCTTCTGTTCACATCAGGACATTTTTTTGTGCTGCTTGTACACATGGTCCTTGATGAAAAAGCGAAATTAAATGATGTAAAACTCCGCTTGGTCCCTTACCATGTGATGCTGTGTATGTGCATGTACACTAACACGTACATGAAAGAAAGGGTACATACCAAAAGCTGGTTTAATTCAGTATGTGTTACCCTGTTTTTATGGATTGTCATGGCTAATGACAGTTGAAACATGAAGAGCAGAAATTAACATATAATTTTTACTTCACATGTATTGTCAACAAACACAAGACTATTAGGTTGTATTTACCATTTCCTCAGAGAGTGCCTTGATGTACTTTTTACCCATCTTTTTCTTCATGGTGAGTGAAATGGCTCTCATCTTCTTACTCAGACTTCCTCCATTATTTGCTGCTTTGGTTTGTACTGTTTCTCCAATGTCACTTATAGTCTCCAGCTCAGAGATCTGTTTTGAAATAAAAGAGTAAGCAACAACTCACCATGAGAGTAAAACACAAAGTAGTGGAATAGGAATTACAGGGAAATATTAAGGACACTAATACAGTTAGCAAGAGAAAAGTCAGCCATGGCCATTTTCCTGGGAAATCATGTGCATAAAGAGGTTTCCAGCACACCAGTGTATGTGTGAATGAAAGAAATAAAATATATTTTATGCTAGAAAATGTTGTTTCCCATTATTTATTGCCCCTTATTCAAATAAGAATTGAGGGGGTTTTTGCAGGGGTCTTGAAAACAAAAGTGACATAGTTGTGAGCTTCTTGTAAAGTGCTGGTTACTTTGGGCATGCACCACTGTGAAGTGCTCTTTTGTGGATTTTTGAAAAATTGTTTCTAATCTCCACACCAAAGTGCTAAAGTTTAGGAGCAATTCTCCTGTTCATTTTGGCAAGTCCTCAATCACCCAGACAAATCCAGGGACATGAGCAAAGTTCTCATCAGTGTAAAACGTACAAATTAGTTCCCCAATGTTTTTGCATAACTGTCATGGGAAAGTGTACTGAAGAAATTAAAGCTCTGTGTTATACAGACCTCAGCTGAATCATCTGTCTTTGATATCGAGTGATGCCTGAAACGGTCAAAGCTTCCAAAGCTGCTTGTGCGCTGTAAAAGAGGAGAAGACAAACCTTGACTCACTGATGATCTTTTGTTCTGTTATTAAGACTTAAGTACAACTGTCAAGTCACCTGTTTGTGTTAAAAATTCCTCCCATATCAGTGGAGTGTGAACTGCTACATCCAGCTAGAAACCAACTAGAAGGTGAATGGGGGAAAAAAAATTGTGACTGTACAGCCAGAAGCAGAAAAATGAGTAAGAGAAACACTGCTGTTTAAGAGCACGGGAAAAAAGCTGTTCCCATAAATATGGTACAAGCTATAGACTCAGGTATGGTGGTGTAAATTGTGACAATTTATACAGCGTACTTTTGTAGATGGGGAGACTATTTATGGTTCTTTTCCAACAGGAATCAGCAAGGACCACCAAGGACTGTAAATACATCTTGTCTAAAATGCATACGTTGCAGAGGGGGTAACAGAATAATCAGGCAGGCCTCGTGTTTTTCTTCTCAATTGTCCAATTAGAATGTCTGATTTTTAAACATAAATGGGTAGAGTTTTTTCCCCCATGTCACAGCTTTACTTGGCGGAAGAGAAGCTACATCACCTGAGGTGTACATTAAGAGACTGTGAATGCATTGCTCTTAGTTCCCTCTAATTTTCACCCTTTCTGCATGTGGATAAGTGGCATGGAAAGGAGGGAAGTGGCACAGCAGATTCTGAGGTGAGAGGTCATACATGCCCAGGTAGAGCTATCTGACACTGAGCTGCCTGTGGTGGCAAAATGCATAAAATTGGCACTGATGGCAAGTCAGAATTCCCTTTAAGTGCGGCTCTAATAACAGCCAGAATTTGTACATCTATCCACTCTACAGTGTCTTTAAGAGCTTGCTTTTATATCTTCACCAATACTTAAAGCTAAATCCAGAATGACTTTTTTTTTTTTTTTAAGTACTTCACTCTTCCATACTAAATGAAAGTCTTTAATGCAGTATCAGAATTCTTGAGCAGGGTTTACTATTATATACGATGCAATATCATCTCAGTCTATTTTTGAGTATTCAAAATCCCCTCTGGAGAAAAAAAACCACCCTGAACTAAATAACAAACCACAAAATAAATACATCCTGACTGCTTTAATAAATGATTTCAGACTACCTGGCTAGTACAGCTAAGTACAGCTTTTCCTGTACTTAGTCATCCTTTTGCCTTGCCCACTTGATTTCAGCCAAACTAGTTCCTTGTTCCATTGCTCTCTTCCCCCACTCTCAGCCACGTGAGTCATCTTTTCATTTTCCCCAGGTTTCTAAAGCACCCATTGTGCCCTTTTCACCAGGAATCTCCAGCTACCTCCTTTTGCATTCCAAACAGGGACACAAGAGGGCTGTGAGCTCCTGGCTTTACTATTACAGAGTTCCAAGCTTCTTCACCAGGCAAAAATTTCCATGAGGTAGCCTCAGAAGCAACTGAGGTAGATCATCCTCTGGGCAACAAAGGAGGAGGAGAAAAGGACTGGTTTAATAGGCCGTCTCTTTGCCTGCCTTTGCACTGCAGTCACATTAAATGCTGGCATGGACCTGCTTCCAGAGAAGTTAAGGAGAAATCTCTCAGCCATAGGTGTTTCCATCCAGGAAGGAACCCATCTTTTCACTCCCTGTTCATAAATAATGGGGTTACTCTCCATATTAGTTCCCTTATCTCTTGCATGCAGTCACTTTTAAAGTAAAGATATTTTGCAGACAAAAAAAAAAAAAAATTACTAAAAAAAGCTAGAGGAAGACACGTGAAAATACTTTGTCTTAAAATCTTCATTTGAGAAGAAGAAAATCAGCATCCCCTGGAACGCAACTGAAAATAAAAGCTCCTTGCTGTTATATTTCCCTGTATTCCCAAACTCACGTATTAACCAGCTCTGCCACCTTCCTCCCAAAAAATTGATGTTGACATATCAAGGGGAGAGGCCTGAGCACAGACAAATGGAAAAGTGTACCCACATTTTGGATCTATGTTCTAAGCAGTGCAGCTCAAGAAAAAGAGAAATAACCTTTTTTTTTTTATTATTCCTCTACCTTTCTGGGCACATCTAACCTGAAAAATATTTCCAGCCAAAGGTTATTTGAAGAAACTGACCCAGATTTGTGAATATTTTTGGACAAGTAAAACGACATTTACTATTCACTGAGGGGAGGAAAAAAAAGAAAAAACCCAACACAGCTCTCCTCTTAATTGATTGTAATCTCTCAGAAAATCTCTGTTGGCTAAACATTGTGGGTTTGTTTGTTTGTTTTTACCTTGTGAAATTGAAAAGGACAATTTGGATTGCACACTTTAATTTTGTCTAAAATTCCCATAAAGAACTTTGCTATCAAGTAGATGAACAATATCCTGTGACAAGGGGTTAGCTCAATAGTATGATATAAAAACACAGCCCCAAGGATTATGGTTCTATTAGACAGGATTAACACCTTTCACTAGCTTGTCAACCCAGCCAAATGTGCCCTGCAGCATGGAGTGGGAGGGATAGAAAGAGAGGCTGGGATTCACAGCAATACTGGGAAAGTATAAAATAGTCTCCCACAGCGATCTCTAAACATACACTGACCTTTCTGTTGCATTCAATCACTTCAATATGTCTAGTAGGAATAACTGTATATTAAAGTGCAGATGTGCTGCAAATACTTTAAAAGGAACAAGAGAAAAAACATTGTTTATTGTTGGTGTTACCTATAAACAGCTTGAGCGCAGGGAAATCAGTTATTCATTTTCAACCCTCAAAACAACCTTATATCCTACATGTGCAGAAGCCTTGGGCTATTTCGTAGTGTACTTTAATGTTGCTTCATCCTTATTAAATATTAATAAGGGTTACAGGATGATTTCCACTGTTCTAGATAATGGTTTGGCTGCACTGGAGAGCACTAAATAGGGCTGTTTCAGCAATTCTCTATACTAACTTTTTCCATTAAGTAATCAATAGGCACCACCTTTTAAAAACGTATCCAACCCCATTACACTGATAACGAAAAGCAGATTTAGGAGTTCCTGGCTGCAAAGAGAATGGGACTATTACTTTCAGTAGTGTCAGTCACTGCATTAGCATCAGGGAACACCTACTTTGTGAAGATAGGGACAGGCCTTATTTCCAGGTGAAGAGAAGCTTTTAAAGTAAATGCAAAGCTACCAGGAGAAAATACGCTATTGACTTTTGATACCATCCTATAAAGTTAAGTGGTTTTTCTCACTTGATTCATGCAAGAGCTACCAGTGGATATGTTAAGCAAATAGGAATTTGCTCAGTAATATCTAATGGAGTCATGAGCAGGGGAGAACTGTGTTTTCCCACACAAGGACTGATCAAGTAATTTCTATAAATCAGTGCACTAACTTTCATCCCTTCCCTTTTGGTATATCAAATCAGCATAAGAAAAAGTATCACAGATACTTTTCAGTATTTTAAATCCTCCTTCCATCTTCTCCTGTATTGTTTATTCCCTGAAATCCAGGAACTTTAAATAATCCTTTTAAAGGGATAAGTGCTATGTAATTGTAGTTTATTTTAATTTGGACAGTCTGCAGTTGATGGTCGGGTTTGTCTGTAAATACCCTATAATTTTCCCCAGAAAATAGTATGGTATGGTATGCAAATAGTAAAACAACAACAACAGGTTCTGAAATTCATGTCTTTGGGTTATAAAACATCCTTCCCTTGTAGGACATATCATAAAAGAAGTCAGTTAGCTCTTATGAGAAACTAATCAGAGGTTCTCTGTGCCTAAAGACAACCTTTGAGCCAAATCTGACAGCAGTTATCCTGCTAAAAATTCATTATGGGTGATATTCATCTCATGTTTTGCACTGGACAATTCACATTGCTCAGAGATCTGATTCCCTGCTGTGAGAAATTCTGGCCCATTATATTTTGCTTCAAGTCCTATTCAAAACATCTTTTAAGTCCAGCATGATGCAATGGCTTTGCACTGACCCTCTCGCACAAGTCTGTCTCTTCAAATTCCTCCATGCATTTTCACTTTTAGCTTCCATTCACCCTCAGACTACCCAAACTGTGTAAGCTCTACAAGGGCAAATGTGGTCACTGGGAGTAACAAAAAGGGAACTCAGCATGTTGCTCAATTTCCTTGCCTGCCACAGACACTTGTCTTCTTCCCTCTCTCTTAGAAGAAGCCATAGCAGCCCTCAAGAGAACAACCTGTTCTTTCTGCTCTGATTGATGGAGACAAGTGGAGATCAGAATTTGATTCATTTCTTCTATTTTTTGATGGTCCTAGTCCCTTCAGAAGGAGGAAACTACTCTGAAAATGAAATTAAGAGTTACCAAGTAGGGATGAACTTCCACTCTGCTAGCTTATCTTCTTGCACACGTAATCAAAAGAATTGTCTCCTACTTTCCCAGATGGCAAGACAGCAATTTTTAGCTTTTGGGATGTTCTGTGAAAAAAAAAACCCAATAAACAACAAAACCCAAAAAACACCACCACCAAAAATCCCCTCACTTCTGTATAAAGAATGAGAATTTGCATATAAGATTAGGCAACTCTCCAAAGAGTAGGAGAAGCAACAAAAGACAAGACACCATGACCTTTCTATCTCAGGGATTTTTTCCTATTTACACATTAGTTACACATACAGAACTTCTGACCACTAACCAATCTATTAATATAACTTTATAGCCCACACAAAACACGGCCTAAACTTTGTACTTCACCAGTGAAAAGCAATAAAAAAGATACATGTTGTTCTTGCTAACTCAAATAGAGCAATATACTGAACTGGCATTTTTAATTGGCTTAAAAATGACTCTATAATGTTTTCGTGGCCTGGTATTCAATAACTGCATGGAGGTGGGGAGAGAGGGGAGCAAAGCGGACTTTGAGCAAAATTGCCTAATTTTAATGATGGGAAAGGACTGGAAAAGAAAAGCTGGACTGAATAACAAGCTAATCGTACCTGACACTCCTCCAGGTGAACAAACTGTGCTCTCCAAAGTAAACACTGAGCAGCTGTTTTATCGGTACCTCTATCTGGTACCAGCCTCAATCTCTCAAGCCTAAAGTTCCGCTGACACGAAGCACGTAGTTCCAGATAACCCAGCCCACACGTCAGAGTTTCCACCAGAAACCCGTCTCGAGTGCTTTCAAGGGGCACCTCGCACAGGCACTGGGGCAGCTGAGAGCAAGGGGGAAACCACCATTCCTTGAAGTTAAATGAGGCTGGGATAGCTTGTAAGGTCTCTAAGTAATCCTCAGGAAGAGGCAGGCCATGTAGGATGTCTGAGCAAAAAGGCAATTCCATCTGGCAAAAAAATCTGCTGTTTTGATTAAATAAGTTTGTGAGGAACTAAATAAGGAAGTAATTTAAGAAAAGTCTTAAGAGTAAGAAAGTTTTGTGCAAGTGAGTGTTGCAAAATGTGCAAGGGGGGGAAAGGATCTGACTCCTCTTTCTTTAAATGAACATTGACCCTGAATTTTGAGCACCATCATTCCTGCCCAGTTGCTGCAGAGCACTGTCAGTTCCCGGTGAGAAAAGTCACCCCAAGTGCTCTTCTGGCAGTCTGTCCAATTCTGGGAGTGTGCACACAGGTATTTGCAATAATTATGTAATTAAGACTTTATTATTTATATGACATTTAATTAAAAGTGACTTTCAGTGGCACACAAAACCATGAAAAGAAAATGACTTTAAAAGAAGGTTAAGGATGTGTGACAAACTCAGAGGAGCCATGAAAATGACAGTTAAGGATTTGGCATGATGTGCACTTCTACCTCCCTGCTATCCTTTTTTTACCCTTGATTTACACGTGGGCAGAAACTTCATTGAGGGACAAGCCTTGAAATCCACCCTCCACAAAACCATCACTGCAGTAAGGGGAGTGCTACCTGAGAAAAGATTGGTTAAACACTACATAAGGCACTGCGGGTTTTGATCTTTAATCCCTTAAATACCAACACCTTTCCTCTCCTGAAACTTTCTCCTCTTCAAATCAGATGATTTGGCAGATGTATTCTTATACTTTAAAACCAAATCACCTAGCTTCAATTAAAGTCTTTCCCCTGCTTATTTATACAGCATGATTTTATCAAGGCTTTGTGTTTTCTAGGTCCTGACCTGGCAGGGTTTGGCTGCATTTCCTGTGCGAGAGAAATTACTCACAAGCACGTTTGCAGGTTTTAAGTGAAGACAAAAATACTTATATGCCCAAAGATGAGCTTAGGAGAAGACAGCAACTCAGGATAGGCAGAAAATACTCCTGCCTGGTGAGACAGTGGTTTGGTCAGAGCCTCTTCAACTTGACCTTTGCACCACAAGATCCTCCACGGAGATTATTTGAACAGCAGCAAGAGCCTCCTTGCCTGTGTTGTGCTTTGCTCATGCATATCGTGGAAGCTCACCCTGCCTCCAGGGAGTCACCGAGCATGAATGCTTGTGCATTCCTTGCCAGGGAGAAGCACATTTGCAGTGGAAGGTGTTCCTTCAAATGACCTTCCACATGGAAACAAGATTAAAAAATAACCTCGAAGTCACGGTCAAATCTGACCATCCCAAAAGCTCCTTCGTTGTTTTTTTGTTTTGTTTTGTTTTGTTTTTTGTTTTGGTTTTGTTTTTTTTTTTTCTGAAGAGTAAGCAAACTTTAGAAAACACTTATACAAGTTTTACTGCCATACTGCAGTCTTACCCTTGACAACAGGTAATGACCAACAATCAGCTAATTCTAAGAAACTTGGGGGAAGGGGGGAGAAAGAAAGTTAGTTTTTATTACTTTTAAATGAGTGTTTGATACATCATGTTGGTTCCCCTGATTAATGTTCACAGCAAACTCAGCCATTGGAGTTGTAATGTTTCTGCAAGCTTCCCTACAGCAAAGCTTAGCCATTAATTCAGTGGCATATGTCAGCTCAGCAGAGCAAGGTCACTCTTCTCTTTCAAGGGGAACCTTTTTAGAAATAATAAAACTGACAGAAAGTTCTTTTTTGCATGCTTTATGTCACCTGAGGTTGAGTGCTGCAGTTAATATCACAGAGCTTATAAACATTCCCATCTTCAGTCTCCAGCCCCACCAGGCTCTTAGAACCTCAACTTTTTTTTTTTTTTTTTTTTTTTAAGTAATATAGTGACAGCTTTATGTGGGGCAGATATACAGTATGTAATCCTAAATGAGTAAAAAGTAAGTAAAAAAATGAACAAATCTTTTCTTAGGCTTTTTAGAGGAGAAATTTTGGAAGGCACTAAGGACTGCTGATACTGCAGTATGCACTTAGGATGTTAGTGCTTAGAGAAAAGATGTAGGATTAGGGAATTTGTCTCCATGGATGCTTGTGTCTTTGGATAAAGGGAGGAAATTTTAAAATGCTAATGGTGCACCTTGCTTCCATGTCACTGTTAACTGATACTGCAGGCTGGAAATCTGTTTAGGCATGTGATGTAAAGATAACACAAAGTTAATCGATCTATTTATAGAATAATTTTGAACTTGTAAGTAAATAAAAATGTGCTAGTTGTCTGTTATGATAACTAATTGCAACTGGAACTTATTTATCGGGGTACAAATATTATGGAACATGATAAACAAACTAACTAGCTGAAGAATAAGATCCAAACAATAGGCCATTTTTTTTTCCCCTCATTATCTCCCTTCAGACATCCTGACTACACTTGATTAATGAATCCATAGTGAGATTAGCTGAAATTGCCTTAATGGAGATGCACTACAGTAGAGAAGCAAAATTCAGTGCAGTATCTATCATCAGTCACTGTGAATTTTTGTGTTTCATCAGATCTGTATGTCCATTTGTTTAAATTATTTTTATCTTGAAAAACAAAACAAACAAACCAACAATAAAATAAAATAATATATTCATTATAGTGGGTTAACTTTTGACTCCTTTGAAATGTAGACCAGAGTCACTATTTTTTTCCCTTTCATTTATCCTCCCTTATCTGAGTTCCAGTGTTGGCTTATTGTCATAACTTATTGTTATAAGTTATGAGGAAAGCTTTTCTTGTGATTTGGGACTAGGTAAGAATAATTCTTAGCTCAGAAGTAAGGATGTGTTAAACTCTGGGTTTTCTTTGTAGCATAAGCTCTATAACTGCTATCTTGGGAAAAAATCTAGTCATCTGAAGACAAGATAGCATCCTGATACTGTTCAGGTCACTCATTTACCAGAAAGGAATGAATACAATCAACAGCTCCCAGGGGTACTGGGCACAACAAATGGTACCAGCATGGGCACATCAATTCCTCTCTCCCCATACGATTGTCTCTGTGGCATGGGGTTATTGCAGTCACAGCTCAGTGGAAAACTACAGCTTCATTTCATGAAAAACAAATGTGCCAGGTGCATGAAGTGTGTTTTCCTTCTGACACATGACAAAATTGAGACCAAATTCTTTCCCCCTTCTCATTCTCCCACAGTCTCCATGAAAGCCACATGCAGTTGAGAGACACCAATGAGATGCTGCTACTGAGGCAGAGACAGCAGCGAGGCCTTCAAGGTGTCCTTTGAACCCCAAATTCAAGGCCATATTCCAAATCCTACTGAAATCAGGCCTATCACTGCAAAGGGGTTTGTCCCAGCTACAAGGTTTTAAGCTTTCACAAACAGGTGGCAAGATGTTGCCTCTTCCCATTAATTCTCATACTGGCTAAAATCCCAAATACAAAGTTTTCAAACATTTTACCACAATTACCAAGATACATTAATCAAGCAAATATAAACTCCATTATAGAGGCAGGAAGAAAATAATGGAAACACGCCAATAGACAACATCAGAAGAGGCTTGCTGTGTGCTTGTGACTAGAGCTGAATGCCTGCTCTACCATCATCAGTCATTTCATGCACCCTTTCTGAGCTTCTCATCCATCAGTGAACCATGCCTCTTTTGCAGCTCTGTGAAGAGGTTTTTATGCCGAACATCTGATCTTAAAGAAGGAGGCAAACAGCAAGTGAAAGCAGTTCATGAGTGGTAAAGCTTAGCATCCACTTTGCACAGGTGAAGGCAGCAGAGAGTCATGCTGAGTGAGCTCGTTCAGCTGTCTCAGCCACTCTGTCATCTCACCTTCTCACACCTGCTTTTGGCTGTGCTGTTGCTAAGTGAAGCTGATTTCTTTATCTCAGGGCTGCAGGCCTTCAGTGACAAAGCTCCATCTCTATCTCAAACATAATAGTAGAGGGCAGACATGAAACTGCACCATAGCACTGGCCATGTTTTCTCCTTGAACAGAACTTCTCTAGTGTTTATTTTGTCCATGAGAAACACTACAGAAAAATCTAAAGCCAAGTACTCAACTATTCCAGTAACCTCGTGTCTCACTTCTCTTCCATGTACCTGAAAGAACAACAAACTTTCTGAACGAGGTCAAGACAACCAAGGAGAGGAACTTCCAACTTACTGCAGTTCTCAGGGAAATGACCATTCAGCATCTCATGGAAATCAAGTGCAGGAGTGTGGGGTTATATGGTTGTTCTTGTGACAACGATAAAAGAGATAAAGATATAGAAGAGTAGGAGTGGGACTAAAACTCCACCCAGAAGACATAATAGTGCAAAACAGGAGGTTGGTCACTAGATCTTCTTCCCAGAGAAAAACTTCAGTCGTGTCAACTTCAGTAATGATTAGAGATAAAAGACCCTTTGCTGCTGACATTCAGCTTACCAGAAAGGTGCCAGAAGATTCTATGACTGGCAATTAAACAGCCTGAAGAATGTGTGCAGGTGAAGTTGTTATCCAGCTGTAAGACCCCAAGCCTTGAGCTATGAGTTGTTCAGGCCCAACAATTAATATAATAATTCAGTGTCTCACACAAGCTTTCTGTGTATCCATGTGATAAACCAAAGAGGGCCAGGGGCAGTAAGGTATATATTATATACAGTCAAAGAAATGGCTTTCCTGAAGCAGTTTCCAAACTCTTCCCTAAGGTGGAATTTCAGCCCCAAGTTTGAGAAGAAGAAAAATAGTAAAAACATAGTTTTGTGAGCACTGTAGAAAGGTAAAAGCAAGCATGCATACAGAAGAGATTTCACTTGGGGGAAAAAAAAGGCAGGTGGTGATTCATCTCCCTGTGGAATAACAACACACATACAGAATACCTCTATCTGAGGCACGAGACAAAGTTTTCCATTAGGATGGTTTAAAGGGCATAAGACTTGCTAAATATTCAGAGCATTTATAATCTGTAGCCTGGTGCCAAGCAGCAAAATGTCTAGCAAAAGCACTGACACTGATAATTTGTGGAACAGAGTATAACCGTTTCTAACAGCTGGAGTAACTCTGCTGTCTTTGTTACAGCCTTCAAGAAGATAAAGGTTAAGGGATATTGTGATTACAGAGACCCAGAAGACTTTTCTTCCTTTCTTAGGATTGGGTATTCCCAGTGGTTTCTGCCCACACAGCAAGGGGTTGTTTCCTGTGGATGAAGTGTGTGTAGCCATCCACAGATTCCTTATACAAGCTGCCAAGTGATGGTTTTATAATGACTTTGGTCTGGATTTTGCTGTGACACAGGTTCCTAGAAGAGCACTGAAACTACAGAAGACTGTAGGCCACATCCTCTGCCAGTCCTGCCCATAAGTAGCTACTGATCTTTTTTCCCAGCAGTGACAGACATCCTGGCCAATGGTTAATTTGGGGTATTCTGGGTTTCCTAGAAACACAATATTTGAAGTCAACTGCTCTACAAAGCTAATTAAAAAATTAGAAGGCAACTAAATGCTGATTTATGTCACTTTGGTAGTTGTGCTACATATTTATCAGAGACTGCAGTTATAAATGATGTAGTTTCTAAAAATGGCTGGATAAGGTTGTTCAGACATACCTCTTGAAATGCTCTTACTTGCTTAGGAAAACAAACAAAGAACTGAACTGGATTTGTTACTCTAAGCAAAATGAATATTAATGTGTCAATATTCCCTTCAGGAGATTTGCTCTCACTTGTTTTAAAATATTCTGCTATTAAGGACTTAAGCCCGGCTAGTGAAGGAAAACCAAGACAAGGAAAAAATAAGAAATTACCTGAATATTGTGGAAGGTTGGTTGAAAATTTAAAAAGTGTAATCAGGGGAACACACAAAAGATGTCAGTACTGGACCAGGCCACAGATACAATTTTTGCTTTGACACAAAACCTAGTCAAGAGTTATGTGAGCCCCCAATGAGCCTGTGTTTTGATGTGAGCATCAAAATGTGAAGTCTGGCCATCCTAATCAGCCTCCTGCCACGGAGCAGGTGAGAGATGGCTGTTCTTTCCCCACAAAGACTCTGAACCCTGACTTTCTGGTGAGAAAACAAAATTCTCCAAATTTCAAGACCTTACTAGAAGAGATATGCTAACATATATGTTAAGACACAAAAAACTTTCTGAAACTGCTGTTGAAAAAAAAAAAATAGCTGATGAGCAAGAGGCAAGATGATAATATAAATGAAGAAACAATACCAGAAGTAAGAGGAGAATGATTGTAGAGCCTTCCATTCACAGAAGGAAAACAACCCAAGGTTAACTCTAACCTTGTTCTGTTTTTTTATGAAGCCTCAGGGAGACAGAAAACACCTTCTCAAGTGTCACTTGTAATCCCTTCCTTCCCCATCTAGACTACATGGTTATTACAAGTATCATTTTTTCTTTCTCTGAACCCTTCCTGATAAGGCCCACAGGTATTTACACTATAAACCAGGTTCTTAAAAATACTTCCCAGATGTTGTCATCTGTGTCTGCTTATTTAACAGAGTTCAAATGGATTTTGACAAACAGTCTTTCTTCAAGAGGCAGTGCAGTAAAGACCTTTAATGACAGAACTATGTGTCATCTTTGCCTATAAGCATAAATTTGCACAGCGGGCAGTACGGTGAAAACAGCTTATCATCAACTCATCACCTCTCATCATTGTTAGAATGAAATGCAAATGGAAACGAACATCACTTCAGTCGTGGTTGTGAAAATTAGCATCTGTGACATTAGCAGTGGCTCATTTATTATGCACTCGAAATTTCAGGGGGGAAAGAAAAGAATATAAAACTTCATAACTCTACCAGTCTTTACCTTTGAAATAAAATTAAAACCTTCGGCTTTCCTCACTCAAGGATAAATCCTAGTTAATATTCATTAACACTGAGCAATCTCTAGACTGCAGATCTTGTCCTACAGAGGATCTAATTATGCCTTGAATTATTTTTGGTGTTTAGGTTTGCTGTACCTATTTTCTATTTTCTTTTCTTCAATAAGTATTCCCCATTGGAGAGGCACAAGCCACTGTCTGAGAAAAATACAGCACCAAAAAACTTGCTTATAGCATCTGTCTGCACTACAGGCTCCAAACACTTAGGCAAGCAATAAACTTTACTCAGATAATCCCACTGAAATCAATGGGATCACAGCTAATTTATTCACTTAAGTGTTTTCAGAATCAGGATCAGGCCTTCTGTGAAGAATATATAAAAAGGGGAAATTCTGGCCTCAAGTCTATGGCAAAAATGTGCATTCATTTCTGTGAAGTCAGGGGTTTATTTAAAGCTTATAAAAAAGTAAAATTACTGGCATGAAACCGTACTATGGAATAAATCTGCATATTAAAATGTTTCCTCCCATTGGATTTGCCGCTATTATCTCATAACCCTGAAAACAAATAAAGGTTTATCACCTAAGTGAGTGAATATTGATTTAATTAGAAGCTTGAACATATTGTTGCCTAAACAAAATGCAGAGGCATTGACCCTGAATTGTCTTACACACCAGAAGTAAGACGAGTTTAAAGCACCAAGAACATTTGGAAGCAGAATAAGGAAAAAAAACCGTCTCAAACATTTAGCATAAACATGGATCAACTGTCATGTAGAATAATGACAAAAGACTTTCTTCAGTCAAGCCAGAAAAAAATGGCACAAAGTCGTCTTTGCTTCACGTTGAAGTAAAGCCAAGAATCATCAGGCAGTTCTCAAGTTTGCTGTGTCCGGAGGAACGTGAGAGAGAGAGAGAGAGAGAGAGAGAGAGAGAGGAATAGGTTCTGCCCAGCACAGTGGGCAAGACAATGCAGTTGTTATGCCTTTTACAGATTATTTGCACCTGGTCAAACGTGTAAAACAGTGCAAAATGGAAGGCAGAGTATCCGTGAAATTCTTTAGGGGGCTTTTATTTGTATGGTGCTGCCTGAAGCATATACTTAAGAGAAGGCTGTATAGTTTCTTTGAATGTTTTTTCTTTCCGTCGCTCTAAATCTGCTTCATTCCATTCCCCAGAAGCACTGACATTTGTAACATCATAAGGGTCAAAGAGGCTAAAATCCAGGTGTTTTCAGAAGCCTTTCCTTCACCCTCCAAGTCAACTGCTCTCCTCCTCCCCAGCCCTCTAAGGGGTGGTGGGACAGACTGCACAGACCCACAGCTGAGACACAGCTGGTAAAAGCATCCTTATCCCCACCGCTTTCCTGCCCTGCAACAAACACTCCAGCAATGCAAGTGCTCTCCCTGCAGTGAGCTGAGTCCAGCCATCAGCGTGACCAGGAACCTCAGGGCTTTGTGCAAGACCTGGTTTGTTTGACCTCACTTGCCCACAAATAATTCCGCAGCTCAGAACAGCCACACCATGTAAACCAAGCTGTGTCTCATCTGGCAGAAATGAAAGGAGGGCAGGTAAGGACGCCCTTAAGGAAGGGATGGAAGAGGCACAGGCTCTGTCGTGAGAGAAAATCACTTAAGGTCCTGGGTAAACAGATAGGTTAAATTAGATAGGCTTGAAACAGAGAGCTTGGCCCTTCAATTGGTTGAATTTCTTCAATATTAAGCGGTACTTTTAACCCTTAGGACTTTTCCTTTATAATTCTGTCATCTGGGAGCCTCAGCTGATGAACGAAATACAAATGCGCAGTTCCACAACAGTAATGCAACTACAATGATTAACAATTGCAAAGGATCAGAATCCTTCCATCATCTCTTTTGAAAGCATTTCCCTCCCATTTCTCTTCCAGTTTTCTCTCACATGACCCCAGGTGTAGATTTCTTTTTTTTTTTTTTGGCCTAAAATGAATGTTTATTTGTATAGTTTACATAAAATGCATTCAATAGTTATATGCATACCCATGCATACACAAAAGCTGCCAGGCATTCAAATAAGTTATTGGCATGACTGCATCACTACTGAAATCCTCCTGCATAACCAAAAAAAACTACAATGCTATTTCATGGCACAGGATCAAACTTTTCATAGCAGAAACTGAGGGCCCTAAGACAGACTTTTAGTCTATGCAGCATTTACCACATCTGCAGAAGTCCCTTGAGCACCACAATAGTAAATAAGCAAGGTAAATGCATTGCACACAGAGAACTGGCAATTAGATACTGAAAACCTGTATTACTGCTGCACTGGCCATTTGTCCACCACTATGAGAGGCTTTATACAGGGACAGTGAATTGCCTCAGGAAGGGCCTTAACATTAGCTTTGCATCATATTCCTTCATCCCTACCAAAAGGCATAACTGGTTGCCAACATTCTTCATGTTGGAAAGGAACAAATCCAAAGGGATTCAAAAGAAAATCTTGGTAAAATACTTGGATTAACGCACAGAAGTTCGTGCAGTTGTGATAAAGACAACTAGTAACCATGATTAGGATTCAGTTAGCAAAAAAGATCATTTTGATGTCGTCTTTGAGGTCTAGGGTAGCACACCTGATTTTCATTTAACATTCCAGACCTTATGGCTCTCCCACAGGTCTTGTGCTGGCCCCGTGTGGATGTGTTGGAGACACTGGGATGTCTAAGCTGCCTAAAGGCAAGGTGAGGTAGCCCAAGACCTCCACAGTTACAATGGAATCCTGCCCTGTGAGTATGAGGAGGTACCAAATGTTGCCTGCTCAGAGCAGGGGCAGCCAGGACGTGATCTGGGGAAGTCACTTGTGAAATCCTGTAACTTCTGCTGGGAGGTAAGGACCTGTGCCCCATCTTACCCAATTCTGCATTAAGCAAGTTCAGTATTTACGTTGCTTCCGTGTGACAACTTTCAAAACGTCCTACAGCAAAGTCAGATTTCTACTCTATGCAAAGTGGGGCTCTTTCCTCCAATGCCCTGTTTGTGAACAGCACATTGAGCAAAAGCACTCTCGTCATGGAAAGTTTACAAAGCTCTGTGCAGAAGTGGGCCAACAGTAGGTGAAGTGCTTCAAAGAACACTCCTGAGACAGAAAGACATCCTGAGACACTTCAACGAGACCTTTCCATTTTTGTAAACACTTGCAGTAAGACAAAGACAGCACAGCAAAGTCAGCACCTGTGACACTCAGCCAAGTGGTTAGGCTCCCTTTGTACCTGCTTTACACATACAGTGAATCAAATGCATGAGCACTATGTACACACACACACACACACATATATATTTATATATGATTGAGAAGCCATAATGCCAGCATTTTAATAGCATGGAATGAATTAATGAACGAATAACTGAGAAGGAAAAAAATAATTAAAAAAATTAAAATCAGACTGTTGTTAAGGAATGTCTTATTCTAGAAGAAGAGAGTGAACAAAACTGGCTCTTGAAAATATTTAGCAGACAGGAAAACAAAGCCCATTCACAGAGTCTTTCATGGTCATTTCTTGTTTAATCTATAGTATAATTAGATATTAATTTTACTTCTTCCCTGCCATTAAAAAACAGTATGATGCCTGAACAGAAGAAAATGCACACTTAACCAACCAGTGCAATGCTTAAAAAAACCATTTGTGTGTGGGAAAATGGATTCGAAATTGCTTCAAATCCATGAAAAAAAAACACGTTAATTTTAACTGTTAATGAGTCATAGTTTAAAACTGCTAGCACAATATGCAAAAGCGAATGCTGTGTAAAACCAGAAGATTCTTGCTGGAACAGTGTCTGCAATAATCTTTTAGGACACAGAAGTCACTACGGGAGGTGTATTCCCAAACAATGAGAAGATGGGTCTGTAAACTAGGAGATGCCAAATTGCTGGGAACAGAAATATACTAAAAGACTTTTCTAATCTCTTTGTTAAATTTTCAGCACTGATAAACTGAGGCAGGAAATGGATAATGAAGCCCTCAGGTCAAGCAGTAGCCATTTCACTTCAGCCTTGCAATACTCATGTACAATACAACATACAGAGGTCATTTTGCACTCAATGCAGGGACTGAAAATAAATTTCTATCACAGAACACACTGTTATGCCTCTTGCAAATCTCTCACTTCCTTTCTTACAATTCCAGATTGTGGAAAGTGTCCAGTGTAGCAAATTATCAATTTATTCAGAGTATTTCTTTCAGGCTGAAATTTTAATAATTCCCAGAGAAAAGAAGATGACAAACACTAATTGTCAAGTACCTTCTCCTCCTTTGGTTATGGTGATGCAAAAGCAAGTTTGTTAAAATAAGGAACAAATTTAATAGCTTTTCTAATTCTTCACCAATTCTCACACTCTTTTCTGGGACACCATCAATTTATCATAGATCGAAGAGAAAGAAGGGATTTTATGAGCTCCTCTGTTAAAAGACTGATGAAGAACTTAAAATATAGACAAAGTCCAGTACCAGGACTCTTTAGCACAGCTATAGAAGCTTCACAGTGATGATTCCTTGAATTGTATCTTTACTATCATCAAGTGAGCATATTCAAATAGATTCCTGAGGTTATAGCAATGAGCCACTCACTAGCAAGTCAGGAAACTCCTGAAGTTAGGATTTAAAAGCAAACCCTCCTCTTAAAAATTGGTAAAAATTCCCACTACTGTTCACTGGCAACAAAAATTGAACATTCTTACCTTTGGCTTTTGACTTTTCTCCTTCTCGGAGGCGTTAGATGGTTTTCTCTTCAACATGTTTAACCCCCGTCTATCCAGCGGATGTGCAGCCGCGACTGCCTTGGGACCAAACTAAGCACAACAGGGGGTACTACAGACGTGTATGTTGGTTACTTCCTTGTTCTATCAGGATGTGACTTCATGCAGCTGCTTTGTTGCAATGGGGGAGCAAACTGAACGCTTTGGTTGGGGAGGGGGTGAGGAAGGGGGGGAGGAAGTGACGGGCACAAGAAAGAGAGAGGTGCACCAAGGAGACGAGCTGAAAAGGAGGACAGGGTTCAAAGTGAGAAATGTCTTAAAACTTATCTGCTTCTGTGTCACCATCAGGCCTCAGAAAGACTTTGGACAACCTCAAGAAAATCATCCTCTTTTCCTCTCTCGCTTTCCCCCCTCTCAGCCTTATGTCACTAACTGAACCTTTATTTCATTATGTGTTGGGATTCGATTGTGAAGAAGGTGTACTGATGTTCAGAGCACCAAGGGACCTGCATTGTACTGTGGGTGTGTGGTCCAGCTGGTCCCTGACACCTCCCTTCCTCTCTCTACAGTAATGCAATAAAAGCAATGAGATTAAAGTTCACTGTTTGGTAGGGAAGGGAAGTATCCAAAGCCATCTTTTTCTTTTGCATGGTGAAATAATTTTTTTGCCATTCATCGTGGATTTTGGACAGCACTTTTCAGTCCTCCACTGTCCTCGATTTGCTGACAAAGTCACAGGGAGAAAAGGCAAGTCTTACAACAGAAGGCTTGCAGCAAAGAGACAGAGGAGAATGGCAGAGGTCCTTTACACCCTCTTGAAAAACAGCCCAGAGGCTAAAAGGAAGTGGAGGTATTAAGATAGCTTTTAATTTTTGCTTCATTTTGCTTGGTATTATTTGCCAAAGACAAACAAAAGTCTTGAGTATTCTAAGTTAAAACTTATTTGTTGTGAATCATAGGTCACAAAACCTGAAACTATGAAACACTCCCAACTTTTTGCTGAAAGATGGAGGCGAATTCTCAATTTCAAAAACTCAAATTTTTTAGGCCACCCACAGGGTTTCAAATAAACTCTAATTTAAGATTACTGCAAATGAAAAAGAAATATATTTCTCAGTAAATTGCAAGAAAAAGGTTCAAGTAAGTGTCAAGAAAAAACTCTGGGGTTGGTTTTTTTTCAAAATTTTGATAGTAAATTTTCCAATTTTTTTTTCCAAATAAATATATTCTAAGTAGCCTTTACTCCTAAGTTTTGCATAAATAAAAGCACTTATAAAAAATCAAGTCACTGTGGAGGTCTCTTGCACCTAATAAAAATTCCAAAGTCCTTGGGAATCCAAATCCTCAGTGCACAGACTTTCTTTCTCTATGTCATTCTTTTAATATTAGATTAGATGGAACTCGAATTTCAAGAAAAGCTAAAAGAAGAAACCACCCAAACTGAAACCACAAAAAAACTGATGGTTGAAAGCTGGTAAGTAATGCACAGGTCTTATTTCTTAGAATTGCCTTTCCCAGCCCCAAAACCACTTCTAACCTTTTGTACATGCATGAGAAGACACTGCCAGATAGACAAGTAGTCTCTTGCATGAATTGCTCTCTTCCTCCTCCTCTACTATATGAGTACTCCAAGGACAGGCTCCTCAGATGAATTCCTACTTCAGTTTGCTCTTTTGACTTTTATTTAAAGTTTTAAGAACAGTTTTGGAGGGTTTCTTGGATTTTGATGGGTGGGCAACTGAATGGACCGAGACCAACTGGCAAAAGAATAACTATTATATGCTAATGGTATTATGAGGTTTTCCTTTCCAGGCCTTCTAAGAGTGGAGTGGGTAAGAGGTGGGGGAGGAGGAACTGGAGTTAAGACACTGAAATTCTGTCAAATATAACAAAAAACTCTCCAGGCTAGTGGGTTGCAATGGAGTGTGTGTTGAACCTCAACCCATTAACCAAGATGTTTCACTTCACATTTTAATCTGAACTACACTAATTTAAAACGCAGTTAAATGAGGGGTTTTTCATTAATAAAAATAACATATCAATCAGAATTCATAATAATTGATATTATTAATAATTAATTATTAATAATTATGAACTATGAGAGATATGTTTCCTTTCTATATTTGAAAACACCACCTGAAATGTCAGTTTAAGTTTCTAAGCATAAGGAGGTTTTACCATGGATATTTAATCAGCCTTAGTAATTCAGCAGAGCCATACATTGTTATAAAAGCTGTATGTATGTTTAAAAGTAATTAAACTTGATTATTTATCTACCTAGACTTACAGTGCAGTATATTGGTTTCCTTTTTAATCTGATCCAAACGTGAGGATTAAATCAGACTCTGCTGATCATTACACTGTGATTTCCTGTCTCAGGCCACTGTTAAAATCTTCATGATTAATAAAATGGGAACTCATCTGAAGAGTAATATATGAGCTTCCTTTCTGTAGAATATTTATTGTTAAACAGGAGGAAAGAGGCTATTTCAAGAGATATAGTACCCACCCATATCTATTTCCTATCCTCATCCACATATCAGAAAAATTATAGCAGCTTGAAAGCTGACGTGATTATGTTCCTGTCCTTGGAAGGGTGACCCACACTAGTTTTAAAAAGTAACAAAATGAAGAAAATCAAACATATATAACATTAAGTTAATTTAATTTGGTTAACCAATGCATTTCAAAAGGAGCTCTTTTGAATTAAAAATTAATAATAAGCTTGGTGCTTATATCCTCTGTATTTGAAGCTAATTTTTCAAAGGGGAATGAGTATCTATGTAAAATTAAAAGAAAAATTCTTATACTTAGTTTTCTGCTGGACATGACTGCAGGTAACTTATTTCATTTCCTTGCTGGACTTTGAATCTGATCCAAACCCCAGTGAAATCAATAGAAGTTTTTCAGGTGAATTTTATGGGGCTTGGATTGACTCCTCTATCCTGAAATAACCAGGCAATGTCACTCTTTTATCTGGAAAGTCTTATGGGGGAAAAGGCTATCCACTTAAAAATAATTAAGATGACCCCATGAGAATGATTCCCACTGCCATTATATTTATAAAAGGCAACATATCTTATAGCTTATTATTATCATTACTCAGTTTTAATGAACGGACCATGATGAATGGTCCTGGATATTCAAGTGCTTTATGTGCCTCCCTCCCACATGGTATCAAAGTGTTGCAACAGCTCCATATCCCCTCAGAGCTCCATCCAGTTACCTTGCCCTGAAAGGAGAGATCACTCCCAGTGTAAATTTATCCTTTCAAACTTGATCATTCTGTTAAACTATAAAGTAGAGTGTGAAGTAGATTGAAAGGTTTAGCATACTGGCGACCTGTCAAAAAGCAAATGAAATGAGACTTTCCTCATATTAGCAACTCGTTTTTCATTGTCCATCAGACAAATCTGGTCCAAGTCTAACTGGAGACTCAAGGATACCTTAGGGCTGTACATTGCTTTCCCTAATGCTAAGCAATCCCAGAGTGTCTTAGTCTGTTTATTTTAATTAAAAGAAGATTTATATTTTGTACAAGAAAGGAATCATGCCTTCAGCCTCTGCTTTCATGGTTGTGCCTCCCCCTAAATGATCTAACTCAGATATTGCAGAAATCTCAGAATAGCAAGTGAAGCTGAGTGAATAATTTGCAGTGAATAATTTACTTTAAAAATTTAATCTTTATTTCCTCAAGGAATGTTCATGAGCAGAACACAATTTCCTCATATGTATTAATTATGGGCCAGAATTTAGCTAGATACTTCCCTCTCCTGGTCTGATTTGAGCAAGGGCCAGCCACAGATACAGTCACAGCTAATCCTCAACAGAGCTGTCTCCATATAAATCAACATGGCAAAGACTCTGTGGAAACTAAAAGGAACAAGTATGAAAAAGTGAAGTCAAGTGCTCCCTCCCCCGACAAAAATCCATGAAAGAAGACAGAGGTTTGCAACCTCTGGCTGGGCTGTGTTTATAATTATTTAAACACACTCACTTTTAACTCCAAAGATAGAGGCTGTGATTTTGGGATGCTAGGCAGTAGAACTGGATGCTTAAGGTCCCATCTTTGAAACTCCCACACTCACTTCAAACTCATCACTGTGAGCAGCCAGAACTTAGTACTGAGAATTGGTCCAAAATGATTAGGGATTTCATGTAACAAAGTATATTTTTATATTGAATAGGCTCTTACGTGTTTTTTTCATCAAGAATAGAAAGTGGAGAAGCTACAGAAACTCAGTGTTAGAGAGACAAGACAGAATCAAAGAATATTTTAAGCTTTGATTTGGCAGTTTGTTGACATTGTATCAAGAAGACTCCTATCCCATAGAAAGCCTAATTTTTATGAAACCTGCAGAAACTGGCTATTCAGCAAAGTGAATAACTAATACCTGAATTTTGATCCAAAAACTTAGTTTTTGCTAAATAATTTACACTGGGGGGATTTTTAATGACATACCTCCAATGAAAAGGCCTAAGACACTAAGAAAGAGTGGGAGTCTAAGCTTGTTTGAGCAACCATAAGGCCACAATGTAGCACAAATACCCTCACCATGCCAAGTCCCAGGAACTGTGAATTTGGCCTCTCTCAGACTACTGGGCTTCCTTTTCTTCCTGAAAAACAATATTATTATGATTCTTCCTTCTCTTATGCTAATCTTTTGCCTCTAAGGTCAATGGAGTCATGAGGAAATATGGCAGGGGACAGGCTAAAAGAGTATTCCTTCAGGAGCTCCTACTGAATTTAAAGAGGTGTCTGGTACAAAAGAGAGTTGCTACCCTGTGAGTAAGAAAAAATGTCTCATTGCCAGGCCCTCAGACTGTGTCCTTGGCATGTTCCCAACACCACCTGGCCTAAAGGGAAAATGAAGTACCAAGAACTTATCTCAAGCTTTGATCCCAACACATTCTCTTGCATTAGCAGCAGATGAACAGATCAGTCATACCTGCACTATGTCAGGTTAGCACTAACACTAATAAAAATCTATACTACTGTGACAAAAGGATTCTCAAGGAGACTGGCTTTCACCTATTGAACAAATCCCTTTCTTATTACCTTGAAGAGTAAGAGCCAAAGTTGTGTCTATATCTTCTAGATACTCCTGTTGAGAAAACTTGAAGTCAGCAAGGTTGGTGTCTTGTAAAACACAGGCACAGTCTTATCAGAATCCGAGTAATGATTTCCTACAGAAATGTGTGTGTCACTGGTGGTTTTCCTGCACAATTTATTGTAAGCAGAGTCTGTGATGAAAAACAGAAAGTAACTGGCAGGATGGTGCTGCTGTGAGTTCAGATGTGGAAGAGAACAGCACACTGCTTGTCTGTGTGAATGTTAAAATCGGGGCTACATTGCAGTGTTCATACCCAGAACATCTCAATGGATTCCCTGAGTGAACACTGCAGTTACTAATCAGCTACAAGGGCATTTTATGCCACGTAATTTGCAGGTTTATGTGACTGTTGTTTTATAGTCATCCAGCTGAAGCTCAGCCTCCCTGAAATGCATTTACAGATAAAGAGTGATGGTTGCCTCATATATCTATCCAGAAAGCTCAAATATGAGATTTTCGATAAAGGAAACTGATATAAAAATAAATGTAGGCTCTCTGTTTTAATCTCATACACAAAACATGACATGCTTCATTTGGTATTTAGACCAGCTTAACACAGGAGCACTGACAGTGCAGCAGGGGATTTTTTTCAAGGTATGAACATGATGTCTGCCAGCCTATCTCTGATTAGAATCAATATCAAGAGAAGTAAATTCTGGTTAGCTCTAATGGCAGCCTGCTGTCAGAAAATTCTTCGTAGTTTGAACCACCTTTTACTAGTAAATATCTCCTGCAGAATTTTTTCACTGGTGTCAGAGTGTCACATTGCTGTGCCATCACAGCTTTAGGACTGCTGTGCAAATAGTAACATGAAAAAGAATAATGTGTGGCATACTGCATATTCACTTGCAGGATTTTCATTTCATAATGCTTCTAAGGGAAAATGTTGAATATGGTATCAAGTGAGTGAAAATCATTATTTGGAAGAGACAGAGAGAGACAAGATAACTTCATTCGTATTTGGGGTTAAAACTCTCTCTCTACCCATCTAACTAATGTGATACCTGATTATAGCCAGGAGAAACACAAAAAGTCATCATCAAGAAAAGGTGATAATTTTCAACCTTTTCTTTCTTCTTCTCTTCTCTTTTCTCTTCTCTTCTCTTCTCTTCTCTTCTCTTCTCTTCTCTTCTCTTCTCTTCTCTTCTCTTCTCTTCTCTTCTCTTCTCTTCTCTTCTCTTCTCTTCTCTTCTCTTCTCTTCTCTTCTCTTCTCTTCTCTTTTCTCTTCTCTTTTTTTCTCACTCTATACCAGACCTGTGGGCTTACTGTTACAAAACTTGATTCAGATGCTGACATTAATAGCAACATCTTAAAAATCAAGCAGGACATGGGTCAAACTAGCTCCATCAGCAAACAGCCAAATCACACATACTGGGAATGAGGCTTGAATGGTTGATTTTCTCTCATTTTCAGACCTGAATCTCACTGCAGGGAGGTCTGGCTCCTGCTCTGTGCATCTGTCTGGCAGGTGTAGATGGTTACCTTGACCCAACAACCGCTTGCTCCAGGGCACTGGCGAAGGAGGTTGGGAAAGCTGCAGCCATGCTGAGCTCCCCCATAAAAAAGACCAGCTGGATTTTGGCACTGAGTCCCTCACTGGTGAGGACTGGTAAGGTGATCACTGCATCCTTTGCTGGTCATGGTTAGTGTCTATTTGCCTCACTTAGGATTTCATGGGACACTGCAGGTTGTGGCTGAATAGTCTCAACTGACTAAGCTGCCCCAGCTCAGCCTCACCAACGGAGTGGGAACCCTCTCTTAGCCCATCAACAAGATGAAATGAAGCACAGTCACATAAATTTATTTCATTAAGGGTTTAAGATAACATGCTTTATCTCAGGCTGTAGGCTAAAAGCACTCACAGGGACAGTCACTGTGCTCAGTATGTTTAAGGTAATTACTTATGTGTCAGTAACTTGTCTTTGGGGAGAGAAAGGAATGGAAAAGGGAGGCTGTTTCTGAAACTCTGCTCTGTGGAAAGAGAGATTGATACTTTGCCTCTTCACAAACACCCCACTTTTTTTTCCATATTCCTTCCACCAATCTTGACCTTTTTCCATTATATTATCAAACTCCTCTCCTCTTACCTCCCACAAGGTGTGTGAGCTTTTGACTTATACCTTGAATCTCTCTTCTCTAGAGAATCTTATTTACCACCTATTCTCACCTATTCTCTCCTTTTTACATCTACCACATGCATTATTCTGTGTGTTTTATGTCTCCTTTGTCTTGTTGCTGCCACAGAAAGCAGAGGTTGATAAAAAGGCGACAAAACTTTTCCCTCTACAGCTCCATGATCTGCTAAAAGTTCTACTGAACAAAAGTAGCAGCAGTTCTGCACCAAACTGGATAAGATTCTCACTCCAGGAGCAGCAAAACTCTGAAAGATAGATATAGATTTCCCAGATGACAGCAAAGTTTTTTTGTTTGTTTTTTTAATATGTGTACAAACTGGTGAAGTGAAATATTAATATTATGCTCCTCCAGTTTGGGAGGGAAAGTTTACAAAAAAATCTTTGAAACATTTTTGGGTTTCAAAGCCTATTTACCTAAACCCCTAAAAACTAACACCCTTACATACCATACACATGCATAAACTCATTAGATTAAGAAAACAAAGTTTTAAAGTCAAGAAAAGGCATAATGAATGCTATCTGTGATAACTGAATCTCACCCCTACGTGTAGATATTTTATTATGTAGTTTTAATAATGCAGCTTTATTAGTTACCACATTTTCTCTACTCAGTGGCTGTCTCATTCAGGGCAATGAGTGAATCTAAATGGAGATGTCAGAGCCTGCAAATAAACTGTTTGAACTCCTGCACTTCTGGTACACTGGTATGTGTATTCTTGCTCATGCAACAACCGTCTGATGGGTAAAATAACATTCTATCCCCATTTTGCAAATGAAGCCTGAGGCAGACAAGTCAAGTGATTTGTCTAATATCACACAAGAGAAGTGCAGGGAATTGAATCTGTGTTATCTACATCCTTAATCACTGGATCATGATTCATGGGGTTAAGGAAGTTATGAAGAACTGGAATATGGATTCATTTTGTCATTCTAGTTCAGGAAAACATGAAGAAATTATGTTAAAAGCTGTCTACTTTGCAGTTGATCATTGACTGCATGTAATTCTAAGGTTTTGACCCTGTGGTTAGATGTGCAGAAAATCTGAGCAAATACAGCTGCAAGAAAAGTTCGGGGAGTTTGAATTCAAGCCTTTCGAACTAGAAAATCTGAATACTATCCTGACGTAACTTTTAGGGGAATTATGCGGAAGCATAAATGTGAGGGAAGAAAGCTAGGTATTGAAACACCTACAGAGCCTAGAACTAAATATAGAAACCCTCAAGATACCTGCAAAAGTTTTTTCCTCCTGATCTTAAACTATCTGAACTCTTTATCTTCCGACTTCCCACACACTGTTTGTCATCATTTCTTGTGCTGTGCTATCAAACATAAGTTGTAAGTAGAAGTGAACAAGAAGTTTCATGTCATTTAACGTAATTAATTTGGTCCTTCTGCAAAAACAATATTCAGCCAGATTTCTTCAAATGGATTGGAGTGTAAGCACTTCCAGCAAGAATTATGTTGTGTTCAACTTTCCAATTTGCTCTCCTTATGTATTAGGGAAGGCAAACTTCTTCAATCAATTAAATGTCTACAAAAAATTGGTCCAGAAATTTCATTACCATAGGTGAATTCCTTTCAAAATGAAAGAGGATAGTCAGATACAAAACCTTTTCTAGTCCTTTCTGAAAAGCTCTGGTCTTTGTCTTCTAATGATCTAAATACCAAGAAGTGTTTAAATAGCAGAATTAGAGGTGTGTCCACTGTGTGTCCATTGTTTCACTTCCAGTCTTATTTTTCAGGCCCTATTTTTGTTCATTTCACCCACAAATATTTTTTCCAAGCTGGATGAACATCCAGTATTCACATTAAATTTTCAGTTTCTAAAAACAAGTGTGAAATTATGCAAGACATACCCTACTTCTGGAGAATGTCACAACAAAAGTGTTTCTTTTAAAGGACTTTGAAATGCATTAATTATAATAATGCTGCAGCCTTGGAAACCTTAGTGCCTTTCTGGCACTGAAAATCCTCACTCTTCCATTTATGCCACTGCTGAGCACCAATATCGTGTGACTTTCCCTTCATTTCTACGTGAGGGAGATGAAAACAGAACTAATTTCTTCTGATTATTGAAAGGCTTATTTCACAAATAAGCTTTATAGGAACACTTCAAAAACACACAAAAATGACATACCAAAGAGAATAACTAGCTTAATCTACACTCACAAAATAAGCAAGCAAATGTAATCAGATTTTGAGCCAGCTCAGAACTTCCTGAAAACTGATGTCCCCCAAGAGAAAAGTCATTTGAATTACCTAGGGAAGAAGACAAGGAGTATCAGGCATTGTGGCATGCACTGCTACCCACCACTTACGTATTCTAGTAACTTAAGGTCAGTAAGGATCCTTGAGACATCTTCAGTTGTGACTTCCTTACCAAAGCCTCAAAATCCTTACCTAATTAGTCATGTGAGTAGCACTTTAATTTCAGCTTCATCAGGGACTCAGAAGAAATCTGAAGCTGAGCTGGCTTGTTATCCTGAATGAAGATGAGCACACATAAAAGGTGCACTGAGCTAATGCAAGCACAGTGAAGATTAAACATTTTGACTACAAACGGGAAGCTCGCCACCAACTCAACAAGCACAAGATCAGGGAAAAAAGAAGTCTAGGTTTCAAAAATCTATGCAGAAGTAAAACCACGTTACTTTGTGTGAGAAGATAAATTGCACTTTAAAAGTTGCAGATTTGGATAAGCCTATCTCAGGGCACCTGATGGCTTCACTGGTCAAAATGTTCCTGCCAGCATCAGGAGCTGATGCATTAGGATAACACAGCATGAAAACACAGCCTGTATTAGCTGATTCATTCGGTGGGAGCATTCTACTCAAGCAGAGTAACGTGTACTTTTTTTTGCTTTGTGTGGTGTATGGGAAGAAAGATAACCTTTATAATTATTGTTATTTTTTTTAATAAAAACTCAAGAAAAATGTCTATTATAAAATACTGGGCTGACAGCAGATCCACATAAGGATAATATTATCCCAGTGTAGGTGTGTAAAGCAGCAGACAGGCAAGAAAATATATTTCCTTCAGTATGCAAAAGTGCATCATTTTGGCAATTCCAAAGGATGCTAACAGGAAGCCATCCTTTCATCAGACAGTTTGTTATCAACAACTGCACTTAGTTTAATTATATTTTGACTCTTAATCATGTTTCATGAAGTAGGTAGCATTCCTCTTTTTCTATTAAGAATTCATACATTTACAAAGAGTAAGTATACAAAGTGCACAATTTTCCCCACACTTTCAACAATTACAGTCCCCTGCTCACTACATTCATGACAGTAACCCCAAATCTTTCATTTCTCTCTCTAGCTGTAGCTCTGCAGTACCTAGCAGCTATGTCAGAAGCAAACCCATGAAATCTGCTAAGGTGAATTACAGTGTTCTTCTGCAGTTATCTGTAGCCATATTAAAAATGTTGTGATATTCGAAAGTATCTTTTAGTGCAAATAAATTCACTTCATTATCATTCTGCCTTATATATACTAGCAAGTGCTAGCAATCCAACTTTACAGAACAGCCCAGAAACGTGGGGAGGAAAATGTTTGACAAGCTTTTTGGTAAAGTTAGGTATACATGCCCCTAAAATTAATGAAAAATAAGACATCATTCCCTATATAGTTATGAAAATTCTAGTAAGGTATGAAAAATACAAAATAGGACAAGAGTTACCATAGTGAAGAGCAGCGGCATCAGATTTTTCATATTTTTTAAAACCTGCTGTAAGACTACAATACCAAAGTCACCACAGATGAGGACACTTTTTTTTCACATTACTATGCAGGAAACAGCAAAAATCACTGTAGGATGTGGAATGGTAGTGGCAGATATTGGCTGTCAGCACAGTGCAATAGTGCAGTTCTAGTGAGGCTGGACACTTTCACAGGCTTCTCTCTTCCAAGCACAAAGCTTGAGAGATGAAGCCTTGCACTTTCAGAAGTGATTTTCTCTCACTTTTTGTATTGAACTGAAGCAAGACATATAACTTTACCAACTTACTGATGTAATTGTTTCTTAAATAAAGCTCCCTGTGACAGGAGACAAACCTCTACAGACTCTGAAGCATCAAGAAAATACATGCTGTTAAGTTCACTAGCATTTGTGTCCTTTTGTCTGAGTCCATATTTTGCTTGGTATTTCCAAGAAAAGTAAACACTGAAAATTTAGTCTTGGCTCTTGACTTTTCACCAGTTAAAAAAAACAAAGCCATTCAAATTTCACCAGCATTTGACCACAACAGACTTGCATAAATATATCTCAATCCCTACCCCCTCACAGGTCTTAAAATTCAAAATAATTTTTCACAAGGTTCTGGAACAGGGTTTGGACTGGGAAAAAGTGAGTGCCTTTGAATTTAATCATGTGCTAAATTTAACTGTAGCACTGTTCCTTTTTGTCTATCAGCTCATGTATCTTCAAAGTCTGCAGTCTGAGGAGCATGGGGGTGTTTTGGCTCTGTCTTTACCTTGCAAGAGAGGTGCTGAGCACAGAGGGCGAAGGGATGAGGTGCTGGACTGGTGGGAAGAACAGAGTAACAGGTGAAATTAGCTAGAATGTTATAAAAAGCAACAGGAAACCTGTCAGGAGCCTTGTAAATCAAGATAGGATAGGATGAAAAAAGAAGCAGCTGGGGACAGTTTCATACCTTAGAAAACAAATCCTGTTTTCATATCTCAGCCACAGCTTATCACCTGAACACCCATCATCATGGTCTTGAGGGTTTTGTTTACTGCCACCCTTCCAGCTGCCCTTTATGTCTTCCTGGGCAAAGACTTTGGGTCTCAGCTTGGGAGGACCTAAGGAGGTAAGCAGGACTTTCTAACTAGTAGGAAATAGATTTATACTTGGTGAGGATCTGGCTTCCTGCCTTGTCACTGAAATAGGCACAAAAGCTACAGCTTTCAAAAGGACCACTTCTTACTGACAGTGAAGCAGCTACAGTGACCAGAGCAGTTGAAAATTGGTGTCTCAGAAAAGGCAATTTGGGGATTTCCAGGCATTCTTTTTCGTGCTATATTTGTGCCAAATGAGGATTCAAAATGCAATTGAGAAAGCTCTTCTGAGGCATGTTCAGGTGTCTCTCAACAGAAAGACATTACTGAAGAAATCAGAACCTGCAGAAAACAGTCAAATTGCTTAAGAAAATTGAGCAATCAGAAAGTCCATTAAAGCCCACAGCATTCTAGTGTGCACAAAAAACTGCTGGCTGAAACGGAGCAGAAATCTTCCCACAAGTGGGCTGTGCAAATAGGCAATACAACTTTCAGCTTCAGAGCACATTTCGCCAGAGAAGAGCGCTCTGTCCCCTTTGTTCAGTGCTGACTGTCCACACCCTTCCTCCCCACTTCACTAACCTAGGGAACAATGCTCAGTCACTGGTATCACAGTTCCAATAACCTGCATAAACCTCAAGGCAATACACAGCATGTTTCTGAGAACCAAGATGAGCAGCAGCAGCAGAGGCAGTGCAGAGGGCAGGGTAAGAGCAGCACAGCACGGAAGCAAGGCTGCTGTGGGGCAGCTGGGGAACCAGATCCTGTTAAGTACAATATGTCAGGAAAAGTTAGGATAAGAAAATGTCCAAAACCAGAGTTGAAAATAAGGGTGTTTCTTCAGCTAAAAAAAAGAGTGTCAAACTAGACATGTCTACCAGGGGTCAAAGGGAGATCCTGAGAAACGGCTTGTCTGACAAGAAAGCAAGCCAGACCAGGAGGGAAGCAGGAAGCCACAAGGTTACTGACACTGCAGAGAACTACAGACACAACAGCAGAGCATGACATGACCGTGACACTTTCCTGAGAGGAATAAGGAGAGAATGAATACAGGTACTGGCATAAAATCACTTGTAGCATTCCCAAACTTATTATTACACAATGCAAACTTATTACACCACAATGTAATGCATTCATATCAGAGAGAAACCAATCTTTTGAAGCTTTCTACTCTCCCCTTAACTTGAAAATGGGAGAGAAAAAATATCTTGCTCTGAAGTACCTTTAGATTTTTCTATTTCTCCTCATCAAAATCCCAGGTCCTCTCTACCCTTGTATTTCATTCTCACTTAAAGCCAAACACAGGTTGCAACAGATAAATATTCTTATGGTATCAATGACTAAATCCTTCTTCTATAAAACTTAGCCATGCTGCTCAGATGTATGAAGAAGAGAGACCTACTTCCAGTAACTCTCTGCTGATTTATCTCCAACAGAGGATGTTGTCTCTGTCTCTCTCTCCTGTAAAGGAGGCCTGGATGAATCTACAAACACATCTTCCATATTGCACAGTTATTGGGAGAGTGGGTGGGACAGACAGCGAAATAGCATGTAAGAGTATTGAAGGAGAGGAGAAAGGGACTCATCAACTTTTTCCTCTCTGTCTCAGGCTCTTGAGGACAGACTTTGAGCCCTTATGTGAAGAGGATCCCTCATCTGTGACCCCACAATGTGCTGTTTCGGGTCCATTCAAGCCTATCGAGCTCCTGTACTTTGAAAGCCTCTGACTGTGGATTTTTCATGCCTTATCCGAGATTGCAAAAGTCTTATGCAATTGCACAGATTGAGAAAAAGCAACAGAAGGCTGAAATATCTTGTATAAAAGTCATATGGACATGGCACTTCTAAGTACAGTGCTTTGTTTGGGTGGTGAGGATCTTAGCATACAAATAACAGAAGGGCAGCTTGTAGTAACCACAATTTAAAAAAATTCTGAGACAGACTGCTGAACTGTTTTCTGCAGGGCTAAGCTTGAGGAATAAAAAGAAGCATTAAAACCCAATAACCTTTCACATTTAGGTCAAGTGGTAGTTAAAGCAGTGTCTGGACAATCTTTTTTTCCATTCTCTGCCTGATTTTTATCTGACTCATAACATCACAAACATCAACCTGTATCACTCATTTCTCCCCCCAATATACTTTGTGATAATGATAAAATATGCAGCATAGTAGTTTCTTTTTTCAAGCATACAATTATATATTTTTCTTTTTCTTTTTTTTTTTTTGTCTGAAGAACTTTGTATTTTTAAAAACATAATCTTCCACCTTTTAAGGAAGAACTTACTGTAAATTTAATGTCTTTGGAAAGAATACCAGTTATAATAATTTCACATGGCACTCTTGACACACCAAAGAAAAGCAATGCTCTGTGTTGCCCTAGGCAGAATTCTGACCATCAACTAATTATATTGTAAAGAGCTAAACAATAAAACAAACAAACAAACAAACAAACCTATGTCTAAGTTCATTTTGCATAAAGTTGCCAATGGTGGCACTGTGGCTACAAAATGGTAACACAGGATTTCATTAAAGGACAGAAATACAGACTTCTATAATATTTTCACAATACATGAAGGTGGTCAGGATGGGTGAGATGTGAGCTGTCTGCAACGTCCCTGGGCCAGGGGCAGTCCAGCTAATGCAAGGAAGTGTTGTGAGCATAATGGAGGAAGGCTGAAAGAAGGGTAACTGGAGCTGGAGGAGCCTGTTGTAGCTGAAGGTGGATGTGATTTTTGCAGTCTGTTCTCACAGTTTTCATTTAGATGACCGGCTCAGATGACTTCTGTCAGCCTTTTTACTGGTTTAGGTGAAAAAAAAATGGCAATAGGAAACACTGTAAGGGAGGCTGTGTAAAGTGCTGAGGAAGAAGAACAGAAGAGGAAGAAAGGAGTCAAGGGAAGAAATTGGAGGAAGGGAATTAGGATTACTTATATTTTGTCTCTCTAAAGAGCAGTATATTCTAAAGAGATCCAGGTCTTTTTCCCTGTGATTACAGAAGAGCACTACTTAATTCACTATCTGCAACTCAGGCTTTAATTAAGGCTAGGCTCAATCAGCTTTGAGCATGCTGCTGAGATGAGTCTGAATAACATGTGTCCAACCCAGATATTTGTCTTTCCCCCAAGCCAGATAAGCCACAGTTTGCTGATGGAATAGCAGACTCTTGGATCTTAGTCTTGCATTTACTAGTTTTGCCTGTATGCCTCAATTCAGGACATACCAACAAGCATTTCAGCAGTACATCTCAGACTATCTCCTCCACAACATGCTGCAGCAAAGACAACAGAGTAGCTGCCAAGTCAAGAAAATTAAATTATACCTTCTTACTCATAGAATCAGAAAGAGTATCATGGAATATATTGGGTTTACTCTAACAAGTAAGTCGACATCAGAAAGAACATCTGCACCATCCCCATTGTCTGATCCTCTCATAGCAAAATCACCAGTGTCCTCTTTTTGATCCTTAAACAGCAAAACTGAAAATCCAGTCTCTGTAATCTTCAACTGAGCCAGTTGGTAGAATGCAAATGCAAAGAATGAGATGACTTGCCATTGACTGTAATCTAAATCCAAAGACACTAAGCCCACAGAGATACATTAAAGTCAGGGAGCCCGTCAGGAAGGCAGATGGCAAAATAAACAATTCAGGAAAAAAACGCACTAAACCCCTTGCTGGCAGTTAATAGTAACATGGGTAGGACAAATCTCACCAGGGCAGAGAACGTTAACAGCCTGTTTGTGACAAAATGAAATAAAATTACTAGAATTGACACTTATGGTCTCATAAATCTGACCGACACATCTATTACTATTTTGACCTGGGACTTCATCCTTGGCTTGGGATGCTGAAAGCTGCTTTCATTAGGAGCCAGGCATATGATGGAGCCCAGCATCCCTGACACAATTCAGTTTCTGCAGAGAGTCCTATTTACTGGCAGGCAGGAGGACTCACCTGACAGAGCACAGTCTTTGTTCTCAGCTCCCAGCCTATTTCTGCCAACGCTCTGCCCCAGAGGTCTGTCTGCAGGCACTCTCCCTGGGAGTTTGCAGTGCTAGGGCTATCTAGGGTTGCAGTGCTGCATTTTCCTCAGCTTTTTTTAGGGGTAGTTTGCTTTCTCTCTTTTCTAATTATGGTTCTATCAATGGAAGTTTTAGACTTTCTGTTTTCTACATCAAATCCCAGGAAAACCTGCAGCTGGATAAATCCTGTGTTTCAGGTACTGCCTGTTACGTCAGTTACTGTGTCATTGAAAAGGAACTGAATTACCACCTCCATGTATTCAGAAATATGGGTGCTATATAGGCCCACACATCTATTCGTGTACCTTTCCCAGTGATGGATGAGCACCCATCACAGAACGTGGTGTTTGCAGCAGGAGACTCTCTGATCTAAGGCTCCCTTTGAACACTCGGCTGGCAGGTTTCAGCAGGTACCTTGCCCCCCGTGGTTTAGGTGCACTTTCCTGGGAGCTGGCCTTATTTCACAGTGAGAGACAGCTCTGTCCCCAGAGCACTGTGGAGGGAACAGGCATGAAGGGAAAAGAGGCTGCTCTTTACTGCTTCCCTGACACATTCCACTCCACCAGTCCCCCCCCACCTCAATGTGCTTACCACTATGTGGAGTGCCAGAAGACCTGCTGTGCCCAGTGAGGAGAGGGAGAAGAGCCTCATTGCAATGACTACATTTTGTATATCTCACCAACAAAAGTTTTTCTTGGTTTTGTTTTTCCTGTTTCAAATAAACTTCTAAAAAAAAGACATCAATTAAAATACAAAAGCCTCCCCTACATAACTATCCAGAAAGATAATTTCTGACCAAGATTAAACTCTCTTTGATTCTGTCCCTAAAATCTTCTTGCTGCCACATAGGCTACTGCAAAAATAGGCTCTACCAGCTGAGCTGATCCAAGAAGGCAGAAGCACAGACACCATTTCAACCTCTGATATTTGCCTAAATAATTCTAGTGCCCTTTACTAAAATTGCAGTGACCTCTAGGAGCCTGATCCAAGACCATTTGCCTCATTGTCCCTTACTGACTTACCCCAGACTTCCAGAAAGTTTTCTAAGCCTGGAAGGATGAGTATTTAATGTACAGATAAAACCCCAAAAATACATGAGTGTGCTGATGAGAAACAGAATAGCCTAAAGCCTTCCATCTCTGTGCTGCTGATGTCTGCATGGTTAAAAATGAACTACCTAGGGCTATATGAACCCCGGTGTTAGCCTGAACAATGCATCCACATCCATTTACCTGAAATCTAAATTTGGTTTATTGCATTTCATAACCACATGGAAGATGACAGCATCCCTTTAATGCTGAATCAGAGCAAAAAGTTTCCACTTTTTATGCATATCAGCACAAAAGAAACCACTTCCACTTACCCAGGAGTACTGTAGATCCATATCAGTTAGGGAATATGTGAGATGTGACTGATGAGAAGAGCAAGTACAGTTTTCCCATTCTTCTATTTTTGAAATCAAGAAGTCACAAGGACAGAGCTGGTTGTCAGGAAACGGCTTCCAGTCACTCCACAAGTGAAATTCGGTTTCCGAATGAATTGAAATAGTTCCCAAGTTATTAAGTCTGGAAGTGTATGTTCGGCCCAGAGATGCAGAAATAAAATCTGGCCTGGTCTCACTCTCTTCTTTTCTCCTTGAGCTGCCTTTCCAGGTCTTCTTTTCTTGAGGTCTTGTCAACTTCATGCAAGAAGTTAGTGCTTCTTCATCCTCTTCAGAGAGATAAGCATCCTCTAACGTATCTTTAAAAATACAAATACTTCTGTTATGATATGTTGCAATTCATAGAGAAAGTGGCACTTTTGTTTTTTAATGCTGTCTGTTGCATTCTATAAAATGAAAAAAACAAGGACTCCATAAAAAACAAACAAACAAACAACTGATAATTAGGGAGATGGAAATTATTTTGTATTGGATCAGACATTTGTGCCAAAAGTAAGATTTATTCTCTATTTGTTAAATTTGTCTTGTTCCCTCAAAAGCCTGGCAAATCTTACTGGTTCTGCTCTGAACATGAAAATTTGCTAACTGGATGTCAAAAATGCAAAGAGCATGAGTTTAGCCTAGATATTGGAAAAGTTCAGGAAGCTTGCTGGATGATTCCTCTCCCACCCCTTCTCAGTATGTAGCTACAAAGTAGTGGCTAAAATTCATTATTCCCTCATGCATTTCAGCCCAAGCAATGAGTTGGCTGGAGCAGTAGTTCATCAGACAGTTTAAACTCATTTTGCTAGTACTGGTTTAAAAATAATCATATACACAAATGCCTTGCACAACAAATGCATGCACTTTTAAATTGGCAACACAAATTCAGAGGAAGAACTGCTGCACAGTCAGATCAGTGATCCATAGGAGACACCTGATCCCAAAATCAGTGTAGAATTTCCTGTGTCTTATGGCCCGAGGCAATCAAGTATGATGAGAGGCCAACTTGCTTATCATAACACAGACCTTCCTGCACTCCCAGCTGCTACTGATTCATGGATTAACACTGAAAGTTATCTTCACATTTGTGAGTTCTGCCTTTCTGATCCGAAATGCAATACAAAAACTAGGAACTGCTGCAAAAACAAATTTTCCCCATCCCGGAGGCCCTGCTGTTATACAATTCTATTTATCTAAAATCCCCACTTGCGAGATATACTGTTACAAAACTCAAGCTAGTGTGACAGGAAACAGGTTTTCACACTATGAGGAAGTCAGCACTCAAGTGGTATCACAGTAACATCTCAGCTGGGGTTTGAAAATTGTGGGTGGTGAATGACAGACCAGGACAGGATTGTTTACAGTTATGTTCAATACAGTGCCATTTGCCAAATGTTGGAAAGAATGCTGATATGATGCTGTACTTACTGAGGGGGAGCAAAACATGCTTGACATCTTCCAAGCTTTGTGTACTCGTTTTTTTTGTTCGGACCAATTTCTGCAATCGTTTTAATGTTCCCATGGACTCTACTTTATCTTCTGGTTCTGTACCCTGGCAAAAAACCCCAAAGATATTAAAATTATTCAAATCCTACAAATAAAAGCTAAGGGTAACACGGCATTAATTTGGAGAATGACAAAGTTTCAGATTCAAAGAACTGATTACTGACACAATGCTTTAGAAGTTAGGCACTTCCTTGCTTGGGAAAAATAGGTAAAAAAAAAAAAAATTCTTAGGGCATTATTCATATTGCTGTTTACATAATACATTTCTTGAATACCACAGGATTACTTAGTACTTAATTCCAGATTTGTTCCAGGAAACATTCTAATACATGCATCCACTACATTATCTAGAAGCCTTTTAAGTGTGCATAGGAATCCCAGATGTGGTGAGCTACTGCATTTAAGTGTTTATGGGAGTGTGTTCTGAAGTGCTGATGTCTTTCTTTTTTCAAGGCCTTACTTTGTATCCTAGATTAAATGACAATAATTGAAAAGACAATTCAAATCTGTTATTGTACACTCCAACAGCTTCCTACTGAGAAACTCAAGGTTTAGATACTACAGGCTCCTAGAGCAGGAACCTCGTGCAAATGCAGCCATCTCATCATATATGTTCACTTATGTTAAACCAGCTGCTGTCTTCCAAATCAGTCCAGAAACACTTGAGTTCTCTTCCAATCTGACTCTGAACTTCTCTGTGAGCCTCAGAGAGAAATTTCACACTCTGACAGAAAATAACTTCCATTTCATAGTCATATGCCGTGTTTCACACAGAATGTCTGATTTTCAATGAAGCAAACCAAACCAAACCAAAATTAGAAATTAGTAAGACTGTAATAAACAGATAGCTACTTTTTGGGAGCAATACTGTCTGCCTTCTATGGATATTCACCTATTTAAACTGATAATGATTTTGTATTGTAGCAATAAATCTTTGGTAATATTGCAAGTGATTAAGTGCTAGCGCTGATGTTATCAGGTGGTCTTTATCACAGTCTCCCCAACAAATAGGTCACACAATCATAGATGCTTCTTTCTTCCTCACATGCATAATCTTTTGAGACAAAATCATCCCAGAGTTTGCCAGCAGTCTAATGTATAGAGGGCAGGCTGCTTAGGAATGGGTCTCAAGGGATCCTGAACTCCCCAGCTCTCATTTGGGTTAAGGCCTCTTTACAAAGTCTTAGCATGAAGCACATCAGAAGCTCCAGCATTCACACATTACAAGTCACATCCATCCCCTGCAGCACTGATAAGGGAGAGGGTGTATGTTGATTTCAGATTTAAAAAAAGTCCACTGTTCACTTGACAGATAACTGCTTAAAAAGATTGCTATGCTTGAAGTGCCAGAAGTTCAGATATTTTTCTATGAAGGCATGAGGTTCTGTAAGCACAACTAGAAGTCCAAGACCTCTATGCCCAGGCAAAGGTCACTTTTATGTGTGTTTAGTTAGTTCTGTGTCATGAGATGACTGTATTGAAATTATATTCAGTTGATGCAGAGAGTTAGTGAAAGCTAAGTGAGAATAAGTGACATGTTTCCCGTATATTCAGATGTTTAATTTCAAACCTTGAAAGAGTTTGTACCAAATGATTTGCATGACTACTTCATCTTGCTCCAGCTATAAATTGGCATGAGGAATTATTAGATAATGATGATTTCTTTCCTTAGGGATAGGACTTAGGAGTCCTCCTTTTGTTAATCACAGCAAGTAATGCAAAAGTTCCCATGGTGGGTGGCACTTGGGTTTAGACTCCCCTCTTTTCAGCAGCATGTTACATTCCTTGAAATCTGCAGAGTGTCCTGGAAAACTGGGAGCCAACCACAGCAACAAAGCGGGAAACCAGGGAGTTGAATATAAACCTCTTTCCAGGTCTCCACTGTCTTTTGTACATTATGGCTACATTAGTATTTTAAAGAGAATTTCACATCTATCCCCATAAGCTGTGATTTGGTCTCAGAGTGCCACCAACTGAATTCATCACAGATGAAATCAAGATGAAAGACACTTTCCAGAAGTTCAGCTGAAGAACTCCAGCTACTCCTGGATGTCCAGCTGAGAAGATGTGAACACAGGTAGACTGCCCATAAGACATACAGAGTGGACACCAACTCATCAGCACCAACTATTCTGCTGTTTTTCATCTTTCCTTCATCTGCGTGTAGATTAAACACACACTGTGCATGCAGAGCAGGCAGAAATCCTGCTATGATCAAATCTACAGGAGGAAGGGAATGTAGTGGGGATGCTACAGCATTCCTCAATGTTAGGATAGTCAGATACTACTGTGCTAGTTACTAATACAGACAAAACCCTTTCAATTTCTGCTGTGTTTTTATTATTTTGTAGACTTAACATAGCTTTTTTGAGTTTAAGACCATTTATGTCTTCTTGAGGCTCTTCAGTGTAGGGTAAGGTCTCAGCAGATCCACCTTAAAACTCCAGTCAACTTAGGGCCCTCTTACAGCCTGTGTCTGAATATTCATCATCCACTGTGGGCCAAATCCAAGAATGCTGTGGTTGGTCATGTTCTGAATTGCATTTCAGTCCCCCTCTCTTCTCTTCCAAATTCAAGATAGTAGGACTGCAGTTTTACCTCAGCTAAAGAGAGAAACTGGGGTGTAATTTTTCAGTCTTTCACTGTGAGTTGTCTTGGCAAAATAAATCATAGGGGTTTAAAATGCTAATATTGCTCTCATATAAGATCTCTTGTAGCAATAATAATTTGTTCACTTATAAGTAACGACACAAAAGCAACATGATGACTTTGAGTTATGATCTGGGATTTCCATCATGGAGACATCAAGATAAATGGAAGATAATCTATTCAGATAATTTCATTAATGGCAAACTCTAATCCTCTTTGCCTTAAAAGCACTCATTTCATAGAGTCTATCATTAGGGAAAAGTCATAAATGCTTAAATAATAAATGCAGCAACCTCCTTTCATGGAGAAAAAAGATCATGCAGTATCAGCTGGTGCTGGGGCAGCATTTAAATTTGCAGTATTTTATTTTGGTTCACCTAAGTGTTCAAAGCTGGAATTTTAGCTGCATATCCAAATAGAGGTAAAATATTTTGATATAGAAACCAGACAGACAATCAGGTGAACTGTGCTTTTCCCCAATCTATAAGCAAAGCTATTTATAAGGAAAGAATTCCTGCATGACCAAGTAACAAGAATATAATTTTCTCTGGTTAGAGGATTTTAGTGATGAAAAATCATGTCATATCACAAATAAAAATGAATTGTGTAAAAAAATAAATCACAGGCTGCCCTTTAGTTGCAAACAATTTGCATGAACTGCACATGAGTATTTAGGGACAAAAAAAACCCCAAAAAACCCAACATTTTAAAAATGCATTTCTAAAAATGCATTACAGAAGAAAGACCTGAATTGAGTCTGATAAACTGTTTTGAGTTTATCCTAGGGTATTTTAAATACCTTAGAAATCTCTGCTCAGTGAGATGTTATGAGGATTAACCTGGTGACAGAAATACAGCAATTTGGAAGCTAAGTGTAAAACACTGTTGGTCGGATTCCAGCAATCTCAGTCCTGTTGAGCACTCTCTTTCCTGGGTGTAACTGCATTAATTCCAATAAAACTACTTGCACAGCATGTCAATTCTCAGCCTAAAGAATTCAGTCACGGAAGAGTCTAATCTCTGTGATTTTCCTTCAACTGCTTTGCCTTTCCCAAAGAAGTGCAACGATTTAATCATGGTTACCTGTGCACTTAAATTCAGAGTGCACACTGCAATAGTGAGGAGACAAAAATTGCTGTATGTTTACTGCGTCCATGGCGCTCCTGTTATTGCACCATAGAAATTTTTGGAAAGTTTCAGTAATAACATGACTGCACATAGTGATTATTAAAATAGTATATGATGATAGAGAACTTTCTGCTCTGTTTATACAAAGAGCTGTGTAAAATGCACTGAATTTGGATAAAGCTCCTGCCCACATATATCTGACTTTTAAATATTCCCATTATTTTAGTCTGGTACTCCAGCTAGTCTAAAATGAGTGCAGAGTCAGACCTAAGCAGGCTAAGATTATAGACAGATTTTCTCCTGGGACTCACAGAGCAATAATACGATATTTTATAAATTATAAAGAAATACTATTATTAATAGCAGAGCAATAATAAGATATTCTATAAAAGACAAAGAGATATCATGATTAATAACAGGGATATGGATAAAGATCTTTCAGCTTTTGGGGAAGGAACATACAGTAAAGGAAATGCTACTAAAACAGCCCGTTCTTGCCAGCTGCTGGCTGCTGGTGAAAAAAAAAAAAGGAACAATTTTCATGGCAACTCACCATTTCACTGTTGCCAGGCACACCTGCACTGTGAACTCGTGGTGGAATCCATTGCTCATAGTTTATCACCTAGATGGTAAGAAAAATATAATAAATAAAAATAAAATTAAAAAGAAATCCAACACAAATAAGAGGAATAAACATAATTTGCATCATGTAGATGAATACAGATGAGAGATCAGCAGTTTTTCAACGCAGTACTGTGTGCATATAAAAGTAAATGGCTGACGTGCACCAGCTGACACCCACTGAAATAACTTTGATATTGAGCTGTCTTAATTTCCTGAGTTATCTGGGACTTGGCAACATCTTGGGGACACCACAGCGTACGTGGTGCAGTGGCAGAGCCATGCACTGTAGTATAGGATCTTTGGGTCTCATCCTACATCTTGGCTTTTCTTTCTCAGTGAGCAGGAAAGCCAGAGAAGAATTACCTCAGCACCAACCCCCCAGGTGAGGAGCACGCACCACTGATGCATTTCTAAGAAGGGTCTTACTCAGTTCGCCTCATTTTGCCTGGGATGTTGAGCCCTGAGGGTGTGAGTTTGAACTGGATTAAAAGCACGTGGAGAATGGGACCATCCCCAGAACTAAGCAAAGACAGGACTAAATACACTGCCACCACCTGCCCACGAGCCATTTCTTGGTCACAGTGTCCTCACAAAGGGAACACCCTGAGAATACACTTTCCCTGGGGCACTGATGCAGTCCCCAGTGGGCAAGCCTGACAGTGCTCATAGCTTATCAGGAAAGTAATGAACGCTGGCCTTTTTTCTTCATGAATATGAATGGCACTTTGAAGGCTGAATGCAACCTAAGAATTTACGTGAGAAATGAGGCATGAAACATTTTTGAAAATGTATTAGCCCAAAGACTGTATTACTTGATATTTTATGTCCTTCCCAATATGCTACGAAGGGTTTGAGCCATCAAGGGAGCCCTGCTAGACATGAGTAAACAAGAACAAAGGTATGAAAAATAAATGCAGAAAGTAAAGCTACTTTTTCTGGTAAGGTACAATTATTGCAGTGTTGCTCACACCATGTCCCTCAACCTGCACTTCTGTTTCAAGCCCCTGTTTTCCAGCACTTACAGAACGAATGAGTGACAATCTGGGAAAAGGAGAAGGGTTAAATCTTTTGTGAAGGACTCAGGGAAAATTATTTGCTTTCTTTTTTTTTTTTTTTTCCTTTCTTTTTTTTTTTCTTTAACAAGGGGAAAAAAATCTAAAATGTTCATCTATGCTATTTACCGTTGTTTGTAAATCTGCCTGTTCCATGCCTTATAGAAACACAAACTCACACAGACCAGCTTAGGCAGGAAAGTACTTCTGGGAATTGTCTGGTCTAACTCCATGCTCAGAACAGGTCACCAGAGCAAGCTGCATGGTTAGGTCCATGTTCTGACAGAAGAGTCTCCAAAGATGAACGTCTCATACCCTCTCTAGGAAGCCTCTTCAGTGTTTGACCTCCCCTCACACTAGAGAAGTGCTTTCTTTATGTTAAGTGAAATTTCCTGCATTTCAGCTTGTGCCTATTGCTCCATCACATTCCTAGGGATTGGGGTAACAATGTTCTGTAGTTCCCTGAACTTTCTTTCCAGCCCTCTTTAAGTTAGGAGTACCAGTCAGGGGATATCTCAGTTGTGAGAGCTATCCCACCACATTGCTGCGATCCTGAGACTTGTAGCCTTGTAATTCCACGTAGACCTCTTAATTCCTCCTGTTTGTTCCCCATTCTCTGTGCATCAGCAAACAGGCACTTTATAGGGGCACTCATCTGTGCTGATTTTGCAGAAAAAGAGTGAGAGCCTTCCCCACAGTGCTCTTCTCCCAGCATCCCCTTCTTTGTGTGCATAATGCAGAACAGCAAATGAATGCAGACATAATCAGACTATTCTAGAAGCTTAAAAGAGCATTGTATCAATGTTATCTTGATGATAATGAAGGCAAGAGGTAACAATCACTAAAATTCAAAATAATGTCATAAACTCTGAATTTTTTAAAAAGCAAATGCAGTAGTTCTTAAATTGGTACCAAAGTTTGGAAGTATCCAAGTCTCTGCAGCTCAGTATTCATGTACCCCAAGAAGTGCCTTCAAACACTTTGAGAAGTGAAAAATAGATTCTTTCCTTCTAAAATGGGACAAATGGTTCATGGGAAGAAGCTTTAAGGGATTTTAAGGAAACTTATTCTTAGAGAAAACATAGGCCTTATTCCCTATTTCTTCTTCCCTGTTCCGCTCCATATTTGGTCCTGTCTGGGGAATGACCTCCATGATCTTAACCAGGAATCAGCCCAAAAGCTGCCATGGCAGGACAGGGGCAGAGCCAGAGATCCCTCACATTAAGGGAAGAACTGTTGTGGGAAATCAAAGAGCAATCTTTCTTCATAATACTTTGAAAGTGAAAGGAAGAAATCAAAGAAATGAGAGAAGAAGAGGAGAAATAGTTCTTTTCTCCTTTCCTCCCTCCTCAGCTATTTTTTTGGCAGCTGGAAGAGGAGATAATCATGGGAACAAACCAACAGTGCAGAGACAGATAAAACCCTGAGGGAAAGCAGGAGAAACCTGGAACAAACTGACTTTCAAGTTTCCAATAGGGTCATCTGTCCCCTGATATGCAGATCATTTGACTTTTCTTTTTAATCCTGATTGTGTCTTTGGCCTACACTGGAGCTGAGCACTGCCTAAGTGCTGGGTCTTCACAGCTCTCTGTCTTATCTCAGATGCCTTCAGGGTGATGCATGTACAGTTTTTTCTTGCTTTTAACCTACACATCCAAAAGGACTCCTGACATTGCATAGAAACAACAGAGGAAACTCAGCTTGGAGCCTTTTCTAAAGTTTAGTGCTCACCTTGAATTTCATACTTTTCTGCAAAGGACAATTTAATAGATTTTCACCTTCCAAATAATTTATTGTAAGAATTCCTCATTTAGAAGACACACTTATGGACAGGTGTGTTACACATTTTTAGTCAGATTCCCAAACTGTGAAATCAGCAGAGCTAAGATGGTTTGCCACAGGTATGAACTGTTCCTTGAAGTAACATAGTATTAGGGCAAACACTGGGCTGGAAGTGAATAAAAAGCAAGCACCAGTCATGCTAATTCCAGAGTCTTTCTCCTCACCTCTCTGCTGTTCACCAGCTGATAGCTTGTTACCTACCTTTATGCTGTTATGATTATGTAAACCCATGGGTCAGATTTCCTTTTCTGCTCATGCTAGTGGGATAATTAATGTAGTGTTAGGAAGATGAGATATGGTATAAGTTTATAGAAATTCAGAAAGCATTAGGACACATATGCCAACATGAATCATGCAGGACTAATCTAAACACTTAGTATAAATCTTGCTAGACACAATTCTAGCTTTGGTAGTCATCAGAGTCTTCCTTTAAACTCAGCTTCTAAAATACACAAGCGTACTGAGTATGAAGTTTAGATTAGGTAAATGCTGGATGGAAACAAGAAATATGCATTTCACTTGAATGAAATTTTAGATTTTAGAAAGAGTATTTCTTTCACCTGGCATGTTGTTTCTTCTATCTTCTTTCCTTGCAGCAAATGTATTCCATCAGCAATAATATTATCTTCTGTGAATTATGACCAAAAAAGAGAAAACATGCTTTAAAATGTTCTGGTTTATGTTATTATGAGGAATATCATTTGAATTGCACTGATGTTTTGAGCTGACATTCTGACTCTCTGAAGTTAATCTTATATCATTTAAACATACATTTTATCTTAAACTCCTTTGAAGTAAGACTGGAGAACGAACTGGCAAACTGACTCACATAAAGAAAACTCAGTCATGCTTCCTTCTTATCTATACTTAGTCTTCAGTTTACTAACTCAGAACCCCACCACGACCTTTCTCTTGCTCTGTTAATATACAGCAGAAAAGTGTAGAATATTCATATAAAAAGTTAAGGGCAAAAATGATCTTTGCAACTGAGATCTGTTCAGCTCAGATTAGATTAGAAATTCCTTTCAAAGGATGAACACCCTCCTGTTTCTTCTAAGAAATGAATGCTTTGCATGGGAAGAGTATGAACCTTCACTGCAACAAGGAGCAATAACAGGTCAAACAACTCTTTGAAAAGTTTACTTTATGTAAGTCTACTTTGAAAGATGTACTCTTACTCCTAATCTTAAAGCAAAGCATCCTCCATTATGCTCGAGTAGGATGGCCCTAGTGATTAGGTTGCATCAACACAGATATCAGAAGCACTCAGTTGTTCTGCAGGGAAAAAAACCCCACACCGAAACACAAGAAAAACTATCTGCTAATCACAGCAAAGAATGCTACTGTAATTTTCCAAAGTTACTAGAAACCAATAGGAATATGTTGAGGGCTTTTTTCCTCATGAATTCTAACTTGATATCCATATTGCTGCTGAGGAATACCTTAAACCATCAGTAGTCCTCGTGTTTGCAAAAGGACAGCTTACTAACATATAGATTCACAAAAGCTAACTGCAGGCAGGTGAGACTGATTGCATTGTTTTCTCTACAATCTACAGAAAAAGACAGAATAAGTCAGTGAATAATTCCACTACTGAAATTCTTCAGTTATCCCATGAAAAAAAGATCATGATCACAAAAAATTATATTCAAAGAGGTACATAAAATCCTAGTCCAGATTTTAAGCAGCTACAAATCTTCTTGAAGTCATTGAGGGCCTGGTGTCTGACAATCTGGTTGTTTATTCCTTTTTAGAGTTGGATGGACTTCTAGAAGGAGCATAACTCATGTTAGCAGTGCTTATGCAACACATGATTAACATAACTGGGTTCTCTCTGGTCCTCAGGCTAATTTGTTTTCATCTCCTGCAGGCATCTCAGCACACTGCAGCCCTGTGCTCTGTAAGCTTAGTCTCAAAGTTGTCTTGCAGTGTTCAGTCCTGTGCCCCAAAGTCCTCTTACAGTCTAATCCAAAATAGTATTATTTGGTAGCTGTTTGCAGCTGAATCACAAAAAAAACTGAGGAGTTACATATAATGTCCTTAACTTGATAGACTAAATGCAGTGACACTACTTTTAACATAATTCTGTACAAAACCAAATGAAACCAGCAAGTTATTAAAGCAAACCTTAGTGTTCCCCCCCACCATGATGTCTTTTGCTGGCCATAATAATGTGCATCCACATTAGTCTTAAATCCTGCCTAGATCAGCTCTCCAAACCACTGAACTATGGAATAGGGTATTTGTGTAAAAAAACAGCCAAACCAAAAAACTCCACGGAAAAGACATATATAAGCTGCAGTGTTCTTGTCTTCCTAGTCTGGCAGTGGGTACCAGTCACTTTCCTGTGGAATGAAGTATGAGCAGTGGAGAATTATATCTGCTGACTCTGAGAGTTGTCAGTTCTTTCCTGTTTGTCCCCATAATACTCTTTCACAGAAGCCCAATGAATGTGACTTCCAAGTCAACTTTTCAACAGTGATGCTTTTAGGCTGGCAAATCTCGATGATTTGGGTTTGGCCTTGTGAGCAAAGACAAGTATTCCCACTATTGTGTCTGTTTTCACTGCTTTATCAGCCTGGAAAACTTGTCTTTGTTGGGGAAATACACGCAGTGGCATTAAGAACTTCATACAAAAGCTGACAGTATCCATGGATGTCTCTTCATTGATTTTGGTGAGATTTGAGAGAGATCTGTGAACACAGCTCTGAAGTAAGCAGAGAAGCCTATGCTGACCACCATGCATGGCATTTTACATCTAAGAGAAATTCATAATATGCAATAGACTTGCAGACCTTGAAGGATTATCTCTGCTAAGAGAAAGGTTTGATCAATAATGACAAATTATCTTGATCGATAGTGATACACTGTAAATCTCCTTGCACTGGTTTTCACCACTGTGTGAAGGGGACTTCCCCTGAAATAATTTTACTGCAGCAGGGAAAAGGGAGATTTTTATTTAGCTGCCAGCTTTGCTTCCTGTTCCCTCTGGGCCCCTGCCCTTCAATTACAACACTTGTCAGCTTTTAAAATGTGCACTGCTTCTTTTGCATGCTTTGGATATTTAAAAGGGTAAAAAGTGCCTTGAGTAGAAAAGACTTTGGAGGAAGGTCAAAAAGTTCGGCTTTCTCATTCAGCCTTTCCCCACTTCTAAACTGACAAGTGCTGGAATAGTTTGAGGAATCATTCCAAAAGGGTTTTGGTTAAAAGTAACACTTGTCTGAAGAGAAATACCTAATATTTCTTTCACCTATAATCAGAACCTTTTCCCTTGCAAGGCAATGACACTTACTAAAGGTCTCTTTCCCTCTCACTAGTTCATTACAAGAGCAGAGTTTCTCTAAATCTTCCTGTCCTCTCTTATTTCTTGTTCTGGGTCAATAATCCTAATTTGCCCAAAAATGGGCAAATACAATAGGTATTGCAATTTTAGATCTATTTCCAAACATTTAAGATTTTAACTCAAGTGGTGAAGGGAATACAATCCAAAGGGAAAGGTGGTGCCCTGTGCTTTTCTTTCTTTGACATATCCAGGTAAGAGTGGAGTCTCTCTTAGCAGTGGGAAATCCTTAGACGACTTGTATAGAAGATATTAAAAGTTGAGGCAATGGCCATATTCCTGCTTTGTTGACTTAAGTGGAGAACAAAACATGCACCCACTCCAATCTCTTGATTTCTTCATTTCTGCTTCTGCTGAACCTTGTCTGGTTTGGTCTGGTTAGGCAACTATAAGGGATCTACCTTCCCTTTAAAAAAGTATAAACATAATTGCCATTCCTGGAAGCAACATTAAGCAGATTGTCAAAGCATTTTGGTTTAACTAGACAAGGTGACTGCTCACTTGTTACTTCTCAGTGTTATTTTAATGAATTTATACTGGTCAACTCTTAAACAGTGCCATAAGCAGCTTCCCATATATTAGCTGCAAGGTTGTTTTAACAAAGTTGGTCGAAACGGGTTTAGAAGGAGAATCGGACAAAATACTTGCATCTAAAATTTTGCCAATTCTCTTTTGCACCTGTCTTGGTGTTTTTTTCCTGGGGAAAGTTGCACTGTTTCCCTGTTGGATACCTGGAGCAGTGTAAAATACCCAGGAAACATGGATTTCTACAACTGGCAAGCCCTATACAACACAACTGTGGCAATTTACTGTAGCAAAGTCTCCTCTGGCCCATGGACTACAGAGTCAATTGGTCACAGAGTGTGTTCTTAGCTTACCAACTTTAAGATAAGCTCTACTTTAACTACTTTTTTTCCCCCTTGAGGACAAAATAAATCTCAAAAGGACCTGACAAATTATTTAGCTGGATTATTGGTGAAAAATGAGAAATTTTCCTGGGTGCCCTTTAAAATACTTTGTGGAAAATGCAAAATCAGCTGAAATATGTTTAGCAATTACCTTCAAGCTGACAGTGCCTTCTGATGTACGAATCATTCTCCGGCTTCCTGGAACCCTGCCAAAGTGTGCCATTCACATTTTTCCTGTCTAAAGTAAAAGCACAGAGAGCAGTCACCTGAATTCATAGCAAACCCGTGAAATAACAGGAAATTCTATAAAAATAGCATCAAAATGCAAATCAAACAAGCTTGCAGAACCGTGTAGCATCTGCTTCAACATGGAAATGAATTGATGATTTTGCAATATAGGGATTTTGATGGATAGATGGTATTTATTATAGTCAGACTTCAGGTTTTATTATCTTTTGCTGCTAATACCTCATTTAACACTGTTAAAAACTCGATTAGGAGGATTTTTACCTTAACCCTGATTTTAAGACCTAAGAGCCCACAGACCATCTGTGCCTTTATTTTGCTTCCAGGAATTGTATAGACATTATTTAAGTTTACAGTTAACAAGCTAGAGTCTTTGCAAGAAACAACATCAAAGGTGCCCCCTCCAAGCACTCCAAGGCTTGTACTGCCTCAGCTTGGATGGCAGAAACTGGGTTGGATTTGAGAAGAGATGGCCATTCTCCTGTTCCCTAAGTTAGCTTCAAAGTGGTCATGCTTCACAGCATATTGACAACTATCAGGGTTTTGTGCTTTCCAGGTTTGTTTTGTTAAGTTTTATTTAATGGTGGGTTTCACTCTGCGTCAGAAAACTTCCTTTATGAAAGCTCTTGTTGATCCTGTCAAGTGCTGGGAATTCATCACAGCCTGTTTGCTGCAGACCAAATGATACTGATCTACATGAAAGTCTTCCCAGTGCAGGGCTACAGAGTGAAGCCTTAACACAGGGGAGCTTTCATCTACCCGAGACACGTTGATATGAAATACAGCTGCACCTTTACAGGCAGATGTAACAACCTTTTTTACTCAGTGAGGACTAGATGCAACAACTAAACTAAAAATCCAAACAATAAATGAAAGCATGCTAACAGGAAGCTCTCACAAAAAAAAAAAAAAAAAAGAAAAAAAAAAAAAAAAAAGAACTTTTACTTTTTAAGAAGCTGATTACTATTTCCTATAGAGGATTTACAAAATAGAATCCATTGAATCACAAGTGTAGATAATAATACATAACAGTGTAAAAAAAAGCAAACCTGAATTTCTTCTTTGGTGAACTTGTTTGTGAAAGCTATTACAAAGTCGTTTAAAATGGCAAGGGGCAGGGACCTGAATTTTATTAGATCAGAGATATTTCAGGGCTTTATTGAAATGATTAAAAGAAACACTGGACATGCTGAGTATTTCTAATGCTGTCCCAGAATAGGTTCTTTAAATCTCAGCATGGTTACTACATTTAACGAGTTTGTTTTCAACATCTACCTACTATGGGTCTGTGGAAGGCAGGGACGGTGGAAGACTATATTGATGGCTTAACTGTATTTTTCCCTTTCCTCTGAATTTGCTCCAGCAGCTCTAAAGTAAATCAGACCCTTAATTAAAGTTGGCTCTCTGAGATTAGGAAGTATATAGTAAATTATTTAAGCAGTTACTAACCAAATGCTTCATTTTCAGACATGGACTTCTGGATGGATCTAAAAGAATTAAAAGAATTTACCATTAGCTGAAAGTCAGAATGAAAAAAAAATGGAAGTTCATTTAATCAAATATGGTTATTTTCAACTAATTCTTCAAAGCAGGGCACAGGGATTTAGCTGTGCAATTCCCACTGGCTTTAACTGGAGTTACTTGGCTTGTCTCATTCACCCAATCATCTACTCCCACATGGTACACAACGCTCTGAAAGCATCTGAGGTTTCATTCGGCAAAAATAGGTACTCAATTTTATTTTGTAATGAGGAATCCATGACTTTTTTTTTTTTTTTTTGCTTCCAGAGTTCCACAATTTAATTCTTATTGTCTAACCAAGGCATACTTCTGTTTATTTTATTTCTGCTACTCTATACAAGTTGGTGTTTCTTTGTTGCCCTGACACAGGAAAGAACAGAGAATGATAATTCCTTATTCACTTTCTCCACATCTACAGAAAAGGCCAGTATGAAAATTTCTGCCTTATTACTACAGATATCATGCCAGGATAGTGATGGCTGGACATTCACAATGAAATAATTTTTGCTGCAAAATATTTTCATGTTGACTCCAACTATATTCTTCCAGCTTACTAATTTTTTTTTATTGATCAGTCAAATGATCTCAACAACCCTTCTAAATTCTGATAATTAATCTAGAATAGGATTAAGTTTCAAATAAAATAGTTTTATTTACACTGAAAAATTTGACCCTGTTGCTATTTTTATTCCTGGGGCAGACAGCTCTGATCTAAGCAGGACACTATTAGGCATGCAGGTGATTGCATCATATTTAGTAGATCTTGGTAGGGTAAACCTTGGGTAAGGCCAGCAAAATAGTTTGACTTCCTTTAAAGTGTTAAAGAATGATGAGAAAACCACAAATAATAGAAATATGTCCATACTTTGATTAATAAAATTTTGGGAGCACTTTCACGGGGCCCTGGCTGGAGACAGACAGGTGAGATCTCACAGCTGTGAGTGCATACATCTCTGTGATAAGTTACTAGTGTTTTTATCAGATGACCAGAAAGAGATTAAAACTGTGACTTAAGACAAAGGAGCTCTTGATTTTTCTTAGAAAATTATATCTGTTTTGAGATTTCTTAGTGATAGGCATAGATAACAATAATGTTCTGAATTTAGTGGAGCCCTATCCAAATTAAAAAAAAAAACAAACATAAAACCTCCAGGGATTTTCATGTCTGTCAGAGCAGACAGATAAGACCTGTCTCTATCATTCCATTAGGTAGGATTTCAGATTTTGTCTGAAGGAGACCACTACAGTAATGTAATATCCTTCAACCTGAAGCCAAAAAAAAAAAAAAAGAATTTTCAAAATAAATTCCTCTGCCTGCTAATACATATTAATCATTAGCCCGAATCACAAGCACTGTGTTTTTAAAAATGGATGCAAAGCATGCTGCTGTCACAAATATAATTCATAAAACATTGTCTGACCTGCTTTATCTGAATCATTTTGCAAACTAATTTTTTACTTGGATTAAAGACACAAACAAACAACAAAAAAAAAACCTGCTCAGGAGATTATCAGGTCAATGGTGCAAACATGCTATAAAATAGGTTACCACTTCAATCTTTCAGAAAAGCAGACATATGGTTAAACCAAGCCCAGATTAACTGCCTTTGATTTTAGCTGTCCTGGTTCTGATATTTTGGAAGAAAGATTTGTGTATATGAAAAAATCATGGCAAAAGTAATGCATTACAAGCTTGTTACGTGCTTTTCAACTGCAACATTAATGCATGTACTTTATGAGAATCAAAGCAACATTGGCAAACATTAATAAAACAACAAGGATGAAAGGTACAGACAAACATAGTGACACTGTGTAGACCTTGAACTGGTCTAAACTTACTTTCTTTTTTTGGCCACTGTGTTCTCAAAGTCAGGAAATTCCTTTTAAAAAGATAGAGAAAAAAATCTATGAAAATCAAAACTTTTTAATCCAAATATAATATTTTTGTCACTGATAAGACAATGATGTGTGTTTTTAATATCCACTAGCGTTTCCAGTCTTTCTTTTTCCAACAGCTGAAGCTGTGGAGGACACAGTGCAGAAGAGAATATATGTAGTTATGTGTCCTGATTTTAGGAAGCTTCAATATCCATGGCTCCCCTAATACCCCTGAAAAAACAGAGAATCATACCGCAATAATCAATATAATTTTTCTTCCATAGTATGATTATCTTAAATTTTATGAGGATTAAAGTACCCACACGTCATAATGGGATGTGGTTTTCTAAAGAACACAGGACACACACCTTTTAAAGCCATTACATGCAGGGGAATGTGGAAGAGTGCAGGAAACTGTAAATAAAATTGAAAGTTGTGCTTGATCAGAATCAAGCACTGACCTGGATGAAAGACCACACACACCCCAGGACCCAGATAATATATATACCCTGATAAGATGTGGGAAGGGTTGCGTAGCTGTTGAAAGAGTGAATAAAAAGGTGCCTCACCAGGCAAATAATGGCAAAACATCTCAATGCATGTTTGCTGTGGCAGTTAACCAGGGGGCTTGAAGTTAATTTTAATTGTAGCAAAACCTGAGGATGTCATGCTAGGACAGAAGAGATCTCTGGTCCCTATAATATTTTGATATCCCCTAAGACAGAATATCAAGGCACTGCATCACTTTCATATCTATTTCTTCCAGCCTGGAAAGCAGGAACTGGGATAAAAATGTCCACGATGATACCACTTCAATCTGTTGTGCAACAAGAGACATTAAAACAAAGTATAAACATTCATAATTTCATAAATATGAAAACTTCATTGTATGGACCCATTTCTCATAATATGCTTAAGTTTTTTCCTTCGTGTAAAACTACCTACATCTGCATGACTCTGACCACAGTAAAATTTAACAGTGTCATCCAGGTTGCTTGATGAAAAGCCAAAACATGTACTACATTAAACTATGTAAGTGCATAATTGAGCATTCTTTATTTTTTTCCCTTCTCTCAGTAAAACCCATCAGAGATTTTTTTTTTTTAAGCTTCTTCAGGAGAGTGCATTGAGAAAAGGCTGTTCTCTTGCAGTAAGTTATTTTAGCTGAGTGTAGGAGGCCCTTCTAGCCTGGATATTTGTGAATGCTAATAACTGTATGCAGTTTCCACACAGATTTGGGGTTTTTTTGTATGTGTTGATTTTTTCACAGATGCTGTGTGCAAATCAAAAGAGTATACAGAATTTATCATCCACTTCAATATAACGTGAGAAATGTAAGATAATTTTATTGCTGAAAAGAAAAAAAAAATTAGTATTTTAGTCCTGGTACAAATCTTTTCAATAGCTCAAGAGAAACGACTAGATGAGGTGCATAAGCAGCACAGAGAAGTTGAAAAATGTTTAAAAAAGCAATTTTAAGTCTTATTTAAAAGGGTAGTGTCAATATCTCATTAAAAAATATCAAATATTTGATTTCAAAGAGGCTTATTAAAGGAAGCATTATGCATGGAGGTCAGAGACCAAAGGATATTGTAAGTTAAAATCTGAATATGATCCTGGGAAAAAGTTGGAGACAGAATCCTCTCTAAACCCCAGTGTGGCCATATAGCTGGAAAGACTACTAATTCATAACTTCACATGCAGAACACCTGGTGAGGATCATGAAACATGGGTTTAATCTCTTTCTGCATGATTTGAAACCAATTCTTTCGTATGGGTTTCCTAGAGTCCAGCTAAATTACACTGATGACAATACATCATACACTGAGGTGATAACTGATGTGAGTTCACTGGATATCATGGGATGCAGTGCCAAAATGAAATATGATAGTGGATTTAAATGGCCATTTAAAAATGGCACCTTTCATTCAACACACCCTTCTTGCTATTTTTGAATCAGCTGGCTAAACTGGAGTATAAGAATAAATTACTGTTTTGTACTTTTTCAAAGTATCTTTTCAGCATGGATTACACTTAAAATTGTATGTAACTTCAACATGAAACTAGTTTTTAGAAACATATTTTATCTTAGCATGTAAATTAAAGTTCACCGAGACTCTCCAAAGGCTCACCTAGATCCTCCAAAAAGCATAATTACTTTGTTTATGGGAACAAATCTTTCCTTCCCTACACCAAATGAGAACAATCCGTTTCCTAGAAACAAACTGCACACATAGAAATCAAGCATGATGAAATTATTGACAAAGTCCTTTCTTCCCTGATTTATGAAATGACTCTGAAATAAGGAGCTGAATTAGTCCCTCCAATGTTTCCAAGCTGGCTGAGAAAACTCCTGTGTCTGTTAAGAGTTGCAAACAGGGAAATGAACATTTCAGATAACTTTCTCTTCTTCCTCTCACTGAAATCAAATGCCAATTAAAACACTGCACATTAAAGCAGGTACCACAAAGGATTGAGATTTTCCTGGCAGCAACTTAGAAAGACTGATCAATTATTTGGCCCTTTTCTGCTGTACAGGGTAGTCAATCATATCATGGTCAGCAGTTAAAAAATATGTGGATCTCGTGACATTTGGTGACTGCAGTCTGACAGGAAATATATGAAAATAGTTTTAATACTGAAGACTTTTCTTAAGAGCATGAGACAGGTCATGAGGCAGAAGACTATAACAGCAAGCTACAAGGGGTAGAAGTTCAGTTTCCCAGTTAACAGCATAGTTACAGGCAAAGAGCACCCATCTGATTTATTATGTGCTGATGGCTACCAGCTGTTTCTGAGGAAGGTCCAATTCAGATTTGCTATGCACAAAGTCCAAAAACAACTCCATAAATCTAAGTTCTGCCTGAGAATATTACTGAAGCTGAGCAACAGGCAAAGTAACCACAGAGTGAACAGGACAATTCTCCAAGAGTATTCAGATCAAAGGGCAAGTGTGTGTAACAGGCCCAAGACAGTACCACAGAAACCCAGAGTAGGAACATCCCAGGCAAATGCTGTAAATTAAATGTGTCTCCTCAATTGTGTGAAGGAGAAGAACAGTGTAAATGAAAGGGAGATTATCCTTCACCCAGAATGTGCCATTTGTGAAGATACTTGGCCAGGACAAAGAGATCCATGGGTCAAAGAAAGGTGACCAAGGAGAATGCTCACTGAAATATGTCCTGCACAGCTTCAGTGACCACAGTACCCTATATTTCCTACGTCTCCAGAAGAATACCACAGTCAGCTGTGATTAGGACAAATCACAACAGACAAGATAACTGCACAAAAATAACCACCTTGTTGCAATACAAGGAAAAATTTTCTCTAGCCCTAGTCACCCTTTTTAAATTTGAGGAGAGCAGACCTTGGATGCCTGCTCTGCTGGTTTTCAAGTTGTGTAAGAAAAAGGAAGGGGCCAAAGCCTCCTGAGGGGGAAGCGTGCCATGGCAGGTTGCTCCACTCTCAGGAGATTTAAGAGCTCTGTGGAATCTGCCGTTCCTCAGCCAACCATTTAAACACACACTCGAGCCCACACCTACTTAGCAGTTCACTTAAGTACGTGCATTACTGAATAATGATAGATGGCTAAATGGAGTCAATAATGTTCTGAATTTATCACGCTGTGGGGGCTGCCCCGCAGCCTGGAACCAAGTGACGGAATTAAAAATAGGGGAGAAGTACAAATGGGCTCAGTTAATAAGCTTAACGGCTTCATCCAAGGTGTAGGTCTAATAACTCACATGCTAGAAATAGCAGATAAGATTACACACAGGCCTTTGGCCTTAGTGACATTTTTCCATAGGTCTTACTGCTGACACGTCATCACTAATCTCGTTTTCCATTTCTAGAGAGTATTTCGTAAATAATCGTGTTGATTCTACAGCCAGCACAGTGACACAGCATCCAGCCGTTATTTTTAGTTAAGTGCTGAGCTGAATACTCTCTTAAAACAGAAAATAAAACCCACAGCCAGTCTTAGGAAGCTTCCTGTTAATACCTTGTGAGCCAATAGTGTGCTTACCCGTTCAGTATTGTTTTTATTGGTGATGAGTTTTACATTTAGTGATGAGTAAATGGGCCATCACTAAAACATCCCCTTTAAGAAAACAAAAATGTATGATAAGAGGTAGCAGAAACTAAAGTTCTGGATTCTTCTATTCACTGCTACTCATGTATCTTCATGGACTATGCAGTGCCATCCCACAAAACTCAGCAATAAGCAATGTGAAAGAAGTTTTGCTACACTTTGTTCAGATTATTTTGCAGGACTTTCCAATCTACATGAATAACAAATCTGTTTCACTAGGTTGTCCAATGGAAATAAAAATCTGTATTGGATAGATTTATTATTTTTACTTAGTCAAATAATTTATGAAGCCTAACTCTACACTAGTACAATGAAAAGTCTGAAGTACTTCGGTCAAATCAAAAAACCAGAATTAAAAAAAAAAAAAAAAGGAAAAAATAAAAGAAAAAGCAAGAAACAATAAGCCTGATACAACCACTTACAACCACTGAAGTTTTAATTCTTAATCTTACACATTGTGAAAACCATAGCAGAGCACAGTGCTGTGGATGTACCACACCTTGGTAAGCTAAAGGGCAATTTCTAGTAGTTATCTATTGCCGACTCTATTAAGGCATCATATGTCACATTCTGGGTACAAACCAAAAAAACAAATCTTGTTTTTTCATTTAACTTTGTCTAAATACTGCTCCTATCAGACAAACATCTGTTGGCCAAGAAAATATTAGTATAGTAGTCTTTAAATATTAAGTTAGTTTGTAGTCATGGCAAAGGAGAAAATGAATGGATGTAGGAGCTGTATTAGAATGTCCACCTTTAGACATTAGGAATGTAGAATGGTATGTTTCAGTACAGTTGTAACAGAGATTATGAAATGAATAAGATTAAGAAATTTAATATACTATTTTAAAGTATTTCCCAAAGCTTCAGGTATATATTATACCAAGAGCACACCAATAATAAAAGATTAAGTGGGATAATGTCGTTTAGGGAGGAAAAAAAATACAAATAACACAAGGCAACTGTCTGCAGACATTTACCTAATGAGGTCTTGCAAAATGTAAAGGTTATTCCAGAAGCCATCAGTTACAAAATTCATACAACTCATACGCTTTAGAAATGCAGTTTTTTAAAAATAAAAAGGACAACCAAAGACACCAATAGGATGTCATTTAGAGACAAACTATTTTCATATCTGTTCCCGGCATTTTCATATGTTATTACTTGCAAAGCAAAATTTCCTCATACAGTGAAGCTGCACTAATCTCCTTTGCTGCTAACTGTAGAGAAACTCATGACCTGCTTTTCAAGTGTGCTTGTTAAGACTGGACAGAAATCAGGTCACTGGCTACAGAGATGAGATTTTAACAGTGGCTCTGAAGAGCCTAAATAGCCCAAACTGGCAGAGAAGCCAGCAGAACATGCATGTGTCTGCATACAGGGTAATAGTTTTTTTGCAAAATGAATTGCACACTTTGCAATTAAATGTTACTTACCAAAGACTTAGACCTGTCAGGTGGTCCACAGTTTAGGCGTGGGCTTGCTGGAGTGCTAGCCTGGCTGTCAGTAGTAGCTGCATCCTTGGGTTCCTGATGTTCCGGGACAGGCTCATACAAGCTGTCCATTGAGCCCTCCTAAAATACATTTAAACAGATTTTCAAAGATGAACACTTGTAAACATATTAAATTGTTAATAATTTTTAAAAAAAGCAAGATGTTTCTGTGATTTACAAAATGGAGTGCTCCTCCTCTCCCATCCTTTGAAATCCTTTTTTTAGTTCTTTCCCTAAAAAGGCATGTAGAAGTCAGTTATAGTAAGTACCCAAATGGTGGAGTTGACAGTGTCATGACTTAGATTCCACAGATTGCCAGATGTAAAATTGGGGGTACACCAAAAATGAATATTATCTGCTCAGGAGGAGTAAAATCAGGTGTATATCTCCACTTGAGCACTACATGAAAATTCCTGTGAAAACTATGAAAACTAGAAACCATGAAAATTTATGTATGAACTATTTTATAGTTAGCACTTCTTTACATGAAGAAAAGGTTAATCTGATGCAGAAAGGTAACTCCGTTCCTTAGAAATAAAGAGAAACAATTCTGCCAGCTCCCAGAATTTGATAATCATGATTTAGGCTCCCAAAATAATGATAATTACTAAAATAAAAAATAAATTCTACTTGCATTCAAATTTTTGAACTCCATGTTTTAATGTGTGTGTAAGGTTCTTTTTCTCCAACCACAGTGAGTATAAACATAGTAATAGAAACTAAGATTTCCTTATTTATCCCACAACTCCAAGAATCGGGATTACATATATACACTGCCATTTCATAATTCAAGAGTTAAACGAAGGCAGATGGCAACACTAAAGACACTCTAACTGATGATACTACATTTTAGATGTTGCCATTTTGATCTCCACTGAATATTTTCCCAATTAATTTTTATTACTAATTTTAACTGCATTAATTAAGGAATAAATCAAATTTATAGCAGTATGACTTACATCAGAGTAATACCATTGAAATTAGCATTTCAATTTCATTATTGTTATTTAGAGGCATTTGTTTCTTTAGCACAGAAGATAAACACAGATGTATACTTGAAGTCATATTGTTACTACGTAAAATTTTACAGGCAATATTTTTGTCTGGAGAGGCAGCAGTTCAAAGACATGACTAATTTTTGCAAGCACAATGTTTACACATCTTTATTTGCTTCAGTCTACCAGAGTTTTGATAAGCCCAAATAAATGTTTTGGGAGAAATATTACATGTTGTTCTTGAAAATACTCAAGTTATGTACTTGAGCCTATTGCAGGAACTAATGAGTTAATGCTTCCTGGGACACTGTTGCCTGGTTTATGAAACACACTACACATGGGTATGGTGAACATCCACCTGAGCCTGGGTTTTGACAGCAACTGTGGTTTTTTATTACTGCATTTTTTTTTTTATTACTAAGTATTTTGGCATATAGCAGTGATGGTTCACCTACTTGTCTGAAGTTGTGGATTAGGCATTTCTAGAAAAAATTATAAGTTTAAAACCTTATTACAAACTTCCGGGATTCTCCAATGTAAAATGTGACCACATACTTCTCCCTCCACAGGAACTAATATTTAATATTTAAGAGTATTTAATTAAGAGACAGAAGCATAAAGGAGAGCTCATGTGAAAGGGAGCATGAGAGAGATAAAAAAGGAGAGAAACGACAGAGCAAGGAAGAGTGAAAAGAGAGAGTGGGAGGAGAGAAAAAAGGTAAGAAAGGAAAGTAAAAGAAGACAGAGAAAAGAGAAAGGGAGGCAAAGAGTGAGGATAAGAGAGGGAGCAGATGGGGAAAGATAAGAGGAGAAACAATGTGAGAGAAAGGGAGAAAGAGCATGTGAGAATTAGTGCTTAAGACAGGGAAAGTGAGAGAGCGCTCAAGCAAGAAAGAGAAATCTTGTGGGAGAAACACGGAGCTCAAGGGGCAAGAAAGGGTGGGCACATAAGAAAAAGCAAGTATGCACAAAAAGAAGTAAGTCCATGCGAAAGAGGGAGGGCACGGGAAGAGAGATGCACAAACAATTATGGGAGAATGAGAATGCGTGCAAGAAGTGGAGCACATGGGAAAGCACGAGTGCAAGTGAGAAAGAACACAAGAAAAAGTGACTCTGTGTGAGAAAGAAAAGGCACAATAAGAGGTGTGTGTGTGTCAGGGCACAGGAAAGAGAGTTAATGTGAGAAAGTGCAAGTGTGCAAGAAAGAGTTTGTGTGTGTGAGCTGGAAAGGAGGAGGTAGTGTCTGAAAGACAGCAAGACTGAAGAAGAATGAAGGGGAAGAGGTGGAAATACAGGGAGACTGAACAGGACAGGGAGTTAAAGCTTAAAAAGAGACTGGGAGAGGCACCACACCAGAAACCAAGAGAGAATATGGCAGAAAAAGGGAAAGTATGCATGAAAAAATGGGTGTGAAAGAACGAGAAGGTACAAGGATGAGGTTGAGAGAAAGGGTGTGGGGTCACAAAAAAGAGTGGGGTCATGAGAATAGGGGCTTGTCAGAGTAAGGACACAAGAAAGATTTTAACAGTGGCTCTAAAGAGCCTAAATAGCCCAAAATGACAGAGAAAACGAACAAGGACAAGAAAGAGAGAAGGAGTAAGTGCTTGGAGAGGGGGAGGTGGGGGGAAGAGGTCCCCCAAGAAAGGAAGCTCTCAAGAATGAGAGACAGAAAGCTTTCATAACGAAGAATGCACATGAGAAAGGATGGGTGTGACGGCACAAGAAAAAAAACAAGTGTCCAAGAAATAAGGGAGAGCAAGCATGAAAGAAAGAGTAAGGTTGCTAGAACAGGGAAGGGCATAAAAATAATAAGAACACAGGGAAAGGAGCTAAAGGTTGAGCAGAATAAAGAGTGATAGAAAAGGAGAGACAGAGGAGGAGACAAAAGAGGAAAAGATAATAGGAGAGAGAGGGAGAGAAACAAAATGATGAATTGCAAAAGAGAAAGAATGGGGAAAGAGGAAGGGAAAGAGTGTGTAAGAGAAGGAAGGAGGGAAAATGAGCAAGGTGGACAGAAAGGGAGCATGAATGAGAGAGATTGCAAGGGAAGCAGAGTGCACTGATAAGCTAGAATGTTTAGGAAAGAGAGTTGATGTGAGAAAGTGAGCATAAGAACACCACACAGCAAGAACAATGTTGCAAGAAAGGGTGCAAGGCCAAGAGAAAAAGGGTAATGTTAGAGAAATGGGGGCATGGCCATGAGAAAGGGTACAAGGGCAAAATGCATTGATATAAAAGAGGGAGTGAGAGCACAAGTGGGCAAGGAAAAGCATGATCGTGTGTGATAAAGAGCTAGTGCACATAAGTAAGTGCATGTGTGCATCTGAGAGAGGAAGAGAGTGAGTTAGAGATGTGAGGAAGGGAAAGAATAAGAAGCAAAAAGAAAGAGAAGGGTAGAGTAGAGGAGAAGTAGAGGGAAGAAGGAGTAGAATGGAGAAAGAGAGAAAATAAAGAGGGAGCTTGTGTGCAAGGAACAGAGAGGGTGTGGAATGGAGAGAGATCATGTGCATGGGAGTGGGAGTGCAAGGGCAAGTGGAAGAGAGTGAGGTTGAAGACAAGGTTCAAGGAAAGGCATGGATATGAGATAGATCTGGAAGAAAACAATTGTCTGTAGTTCTTTTCTTTGCATGATGCTCTTATCACCACGGCATGCAGAGACTAGACTGATTGTAAGAAGGAGAGAAGCATTTAGTAATGCAGCCAGGCCATTCTCCAGATCAGGTGGACTTCTGTGTATGGTGACACCCAGCTAAAATGAATAAGGAGTACATGGATATGATTATATGGGAAGCACTACAAAGTTCAACCACTCAGATCTCTTCTGCTCACACTACACTTTAGAGGATGGTCTTTTAACATTCAGGTAATTCTTTATTGTTAAAACACATATTTTTAAGTCCAATCTATTTCTAAGTATCGTTATGTCTCAATAGCCATAGCAGCACTGGCATCTTTCTATTTACTCTATGGTTTCTTTAACATATAGAGGCTCCACTAGTTCATAATTTATCACTACATCGCCTTTATTAATACTTATTCTCTCTGTATCTTGCACCATAGAAACATCAGCTTTTAGTGCCAAGGCCTCTTTCAGTTGATAGCATTAGATGTAACACGTTTTACATTGTGCTGTCACTACATCTTTAAACCAACAATCAAAATAAAACATATAACTAGTTCAATGCTACTGAAAATCACTGAGATTATTAGACTTTTCCTCAGTACTTTGTGTTTTACTAGCAGAAGTGGTGGTTAGAAAGCTACCATAAGGGAGAGAAATAGACAAATGAAAGTGATCTTATTTGGCTTAAACCCTAAGACAAGTGCTCAACTGGAATAACTGATCTGAACAACACTGTGATTAGGAGTGTCTTAGGAGTGTCACAGCCTTTTTCTACTGACCTTCTTACATGGATTTCTGCTATACAAGAGGTATCTGAAATACTTCCTTGTCTTCATTAGTTCCATTACTAATGCCACTGTTCACTGTCAAAGTAGGTAGGGCCTAGTCTTTTAGTATTGCCTTGTGTAAGGAACATTTTCATGCCCCTCACATCTACTTTCTTATGGAAACTTGACTGAAATAATGGAATTTTTTTTTGTTTTGTTTGTTTTTTTTTGTTTGTTTGTGGGTTTTTTGTTTTGTTTTGGTTTGTTTTTTTGTTGTGTTTTGTTTTGTTTTTTGTTTTTGTTTTGTTTTGTTTTGTTTTTTGTTTTGTTTTGTTTTGTTTTTTTTTTTTTAAACAAAAATACATTTGCCTGCATCTCTCTTAGTAAATGAAATGATGGACAAGAATAAACCAGGGTAATGTGGTAAGATCATCTGCCCTGGTGCCCCCTGCCAGAACAGTCCCTGGCCCATGCTTCTTATGTCAACTAACAGACACCCAAATGATTCCTTGGCACAGATGTTAAAAACCACCATCAAAACTACACTTGACAGGTAAGTTCCATGCAGCCACTTTGTTTTTGAGGGTTTGCTAGAACAGGAACAGGTACTTGTCCCTAGGCACATCCCAAATCTGTGTACTTTATTAATTGGAGCCTCTGTAAAGAAATATCTGCAAATAATATCTGTGAAGAAATATCTGTAAATGCTACCAAATGAGAAAAAGTATACTCTGTCAGGAAATAGGATAGGTTTAACTGACAATATTCCAGGTGAATTGGTGCTAACCCCAGTGTGCATGCCCTTGATACTGGAGAGTCGATAAAGGAAAAATAGTGTAAGAAAAATATTCTACCTTAACTGAAGGACTTCATAATTCAATAATAACTTTTATTTCTCAGATTTGTCAGATTCTGAAATTTATTAGGCAGGGTAAAAAAACAGATGGTTTGGTGGAATAATTCCCTGCAGTTCATATAGAAATAGGGCTTGATTTGGACCCCTCTCTTGTGTATTGCCCATAATATAAACAGTATTGTTCTGATTCAATTGTCTGACATGCTAAGCACCATGAGATGGAAAAGACACTGCAAATTCAGGGTCTAAGGTTGACCTTTTAACATAATATATCTACAAAAGAAGGAACATTCATCCTTTTGATTATTTTGTAAATGAGAGAGGCACACAAGGTTTTGAAGACAAATCTAATTTGCCTGCAAATCCCTTGAGACCAAGGCAATGAGTCTGATGCAAAAAATAATCTCAGTGGAGAAACCAAATCATTTTGAAGTCAACTCAGGACACAAAGTACTGCTGGGGAAACACGCTGTGCTGGAACAGTCCTACTCAAGGAGATCAAAGGACTCCCAGGTGGTGATAGAGGAGAGTAATTTCTGTTTGCCTCCCTGGGAAGGGCAGAGGCTCTAAAGCCCCTATAACCAACCATCTTGTGACTATCATGTGTCTTCAGCCTCCATGTCACCACTTGCTACACTGGCCCATAACTCTGTGTCTCTCCTGCTAAAACTGTCTCAGTTTTATGGACAGGTGGGAAAGCAAACCCACAGAGAGTCAAAGTCAACAGCATGAACTGATGTTCTTTTAACTACGCTGGTGTTCCTCCACTCTGGATGAACCAGAAGTCTGGATATACTCTGTTTTTAAACAGAATATTCTTGTAACTCCCTCATCTTCTAGATTACTTCAACCACTACACTGTGTAGGGTAGAAAACTATTTTCTGAGCTATAAAACAATGTTTTTTAACAATATATGCATATGTGCACACAAATATAAATGCAAGCACACACACTTTGCAGTCTGAAATCTTGTCAGTCAGTCTCCACAAGGTAAACACTTGCATGAGAACATTAATTTTTTGGAGAGCTCTTTTTGTTCTGTCAATAATCTAAATTTCTGTTCCATGGTTTCAGGTTTAGCAGTTGCTTCAGATGTTCACTTGATGTAAATCCAGCTGTGATTTCTACTCATGAGTGGCTGTTAGTATCTACTAAAGAACCTGACTCCTCTAGCATCTTTAAAAGTTGTCTTTAAATCCTAATTATGTTGTTGCTGCGCATTATTTTTTACTTGACTCACTTGAATAGAAAAATACCCTTGTATTGCTACTTCAACCACTTTTTTAGCCTGTCTTCTCAAGTCACAAGTCAACAGAGTAAAAGTGGCTAGTGTACATCCTTGGATCACTAGCTCATTTCCAAGCTAGACAACCTGATTACAGAAAGCAACTGCACTGTGTCACATGCATAGGGAGGACTGCACAGGGCTCTTCACTTTATGAAACACATAAATGACCTATAAATTATCTTTAGATGCTGATAACTTGTGTTTTTCTGGCTGTGCAAAAGGTTACCAAAGCGGACCGAATGGCTGCCCTGTAAAGCTTGTAAAGAACGGAGGTTATCTTCTTAGCAGCAGTCTTTAAACAGAACTAATTATTTCATTACAGAAACTATCATGGCACCAGCTTTCACTTGTCTGAACCACCCATTATTGCTGCAGTCATTACCTCTCCCACAGAAACTCGGGTTGATGCACACTGAGCTTAAGAGAGAAAGTGGGGCTTGACTTTCTCTCACCCGCACAGCCTACCTGACATTTTGCCTAAATGTTGATTTCTCAACCGATACAAGGCTCAACACCTCTTTTAAAAGTGAATTACACAGCAAACAAGAAGCTGCTCCAGTGGAACAGTAAAGTACTTGTAGAACAGTTCTTTTCGGAAGAACTTAAAAAATGAGTATTTTCAAGCTGTTACAGATTGTACCACGAAGCCATTGTTAACTTTGAACAAATACATAGGCATTCACATTAAACTATGATCAAAATTTCCATTGAATTCCCAGGGAATTATTTTTCTGAGTGACCCTTGCCAAAGAATCCTGAAATACCACTGCATTTTACTTTAAGCAAAAAACAGCTTTTAATCCTCATGATCTAGAAAACACCAGTACTGTGCACTAAGATAGCTTTAGCAATCAGGAGCAAAGGTTTACACAAAGCAGCTTCCCTATTTGAGTTTGTGTTAGTGCAGCTTGAACATTGATTTTTATTGTTCTTTCTAAACATATGGGGAAGATATACTAAACATCTGGACAAAAGATGAAAAATGGGCAAACAGATCTACTGTGCTGGGTAAATACAGCAAATATACTCAGCTAATTACCATTACTAATACTGAGCATTGGTATTGGCAGATGGTTAAGCTTTTAAACCAGAAACAGTTTCTGTGGATTTCTTATCCTGATTTACCTGTTCATTCTGAGCAGTTGCCTTGGGGCAAGGAAAAAGAGGAAAAAAAAAAAAAGAAAAAAGAAAAAGAGAAAGTAAAAAAAACCCCAAACAATCCCAACTAAAGAGGATCTTAAGTCCTCTGTCTGTGAGCAAATATTACCATATGACTAAATTAGCCCTGATGAGTATCTATTCATGCCTGGGTAATAGAAAGCTATTATTTGAAAAGTTCTAGTAGTTCTCCCAAACTACTGAAGGAGGGAAACAGGTACTATCATCTCAAAAAAACAAAACAAAACAAAACACAACCCTAGCCTAAAGCAAATTATAACATACACATATTTAGCAATCTTAAATTATATATGAGGCGTTTCACTGTGTTTGGATCAAATGCCTCATGTCTAAATCTGCATGGTTTTGCAGTAGTCACAGATAGTGCGTGGTACATTTGTTATACATTCTTTGCTTCATATTTTTATGGAATCATATTATGCTATGTATAGTTTCTCATACAAAAGCTCCTTCGTCTAGGCTAGAGAGCCTGGCTGTTCTTACACAGCCCTTGCACAGTTCGTGATATAAAACCTTCATTATTGCTCCATCGAAACACACCCACCAGCGCAGTTTATGAACTCAGTAATCCACTAAATAAAAACATGTGTGTGTGCACTTACCAGAGAAAAACAGAAAAGATTCATGTTGGTATTGAGATCCACTCCAGCACCCTAAAACTCCGCTCGGCAAACTCCCGCCGCACAATGCAGCTCCTTCTTGCTCTCCCAGCTGTTTGTACATTTCCCCCTGGAGATTACTGCAAGATAAAATCCCTGCAATAATCCACTGGATTCAGAGCCCATTATCAAATGAGATAGGCTTCCCCAGGCCAGTACAAACTGCTTTCTGAATTAAAGAACAGTGTTTACTAACAAAACATAAGCGTGGTCTGAATGATTTTCATGAACATAGAAAATGCTCTCTTTGCAGGATGTCTTTTCCATTAAAGTTTGTCATCCAAGAGAAATAAAGCTCTTTCTGTCTAAGACCACTGGAACATACAGCTAACTCCAAGCAAATCTTCTCAGCTTGTTTCGATTATCAAGAGACACACAGAAATTCTCATGAAATGCTGGTTTCCTGGACATATAAATTAATTTACAAAATTCAGTAATTATTATTGACCACATTTTAAATGGAAGTATCTTCCTTAGGGACCAGGGGGAAAAGAACCTCAAAAACTGTGAGCCACAACCAAATTATTAAAAAAACCCACAACTAACCAAACAACCATACAAACCCCTCATACTCTGGGCCTGTGCACTAAGGAATAGATACCAAACTGGTGCCTGACCTGTTGACTGCTTGATGATGAAGATTAGGACTAAACCAATTTTGCTGTTTGAAAACATGGCAAATCTGGAAAATAAAAAATTGGGAGTGGTCAAAGCTGATCCATGGGCTAGGATTATTGTAATGTATACAGACAGGCAAACAAGGAATAAGCAATTGTAAAGAAAAACAGTAGCCTATGTCACTAGCTGGTATAAATTGGGAAAATTTCATCACCTGTGAGTCCCCATTTTTTTCAGATTATAAAATACCTGAAATAAGACTGGTTTTGGAATAATATTGCTTACCAAACCATGATTATTTTCCACAGCTTTTATGTGAATGCTATGAAATTTGCTTACATGAACAAGCAGCAGTCGGTATCAAAACACCACAAATGAAAAGGTAGTGTTATTTTGTGACCAAAAACCTGATTTCCTTTGTTTGGGCCCAGAGATTCATATTTGTAAATGACAGATATCTCATTCATCACTCATACTTCTGAATATTTCAGTTTATTATCTTAATTTTCCAGTTGAATCTGCATCCCAGTGAAATTGAAATGTCTGTACTTTGTCAGAATACATTTTAAGGTAATTTAGTTTGCTCTCTGAGCAAAACCCAGATAAGGTTCATACAAACCGAAAAACACCAGAGGACAGATAAGATTCAAGATTTTAAAAGAAAAAAATCTTTAGTTTGCACTTTTCCAATTTGCTGTGAATTATATAAAAGTCTTTTTGAAGGCTTTCCCCAGGCTTCCTTTTCAGTTTTAATTTCAGGTTGGTTTCACATATTAGAAAAGTAGGGTTAGTTATGAAGAGCTTCGTGACAAATGTTATAGGTTTAGAAGCAAAATAATGAGAGACTTCTCATTTACTCCTCATATAAACTTGAGAAACTGTAACAGATTTTGTCAATTACCACCTAGTGACACTTCCCTAATGTGATTACACAAAAATAGACATTTGAGAGGCCTAGCTTGCCACAGATGGGCTTGCATTTGCTTTATGGCTCACTTACTAGTTTCCTCGTGAGGGTGCAAGTTCTTATCCTTCCCATGCCTCAGGTTCTCCAGCTGGAAATCTTAACTAAGAGATCAAACCTCATGTGCAAAGTACCATGAAAGTAATGATCAAAAGCACCCTTTCCCAGCTAAAGAGAATTACTCCTTTCTTTCTTTAATGCCTATTAACAGTAATATCTATCTGGAAAACTCCAGAAAGACTAGTAAAGCTAGTAAAATGACAATAAGTAACTCAGGAGAATGTGTCTTTCATTCAGACCAATTTAATCTCTTGATTTTATATTGCAGCTTTTTTATATTTGTAGACATGCAGAAAAGAGAATAATTCAAGAAAAAAATCAAAATATAAAAAGAAGTCTGTATTCACAGTTACAGATACACATGTATGGCAAGCAACTATGGTAAGAAGGCAAAAGTGCAGAGCTGTCCAAGAGAGATAAATGCTCATCTGGAAACTTTCTAAGGCATTGGGCCAACTCCCGTTTCAGTTGTTCCTGCTTCACCATTTGGACAGGTGCAATTCATCACATCAGGCTTGAAGTCTCACAAGGTAGGCACTATTCCACTGGAGTAAAATGTGAAAACCAGAGGCAGGCTTTTCACTAGTAAAGAGCTGGAGATTAAAGCTGAGAGTCATCCCGGGTCGGACTCTGTGGACATCTCCTGAGTGCACGGCCCAGACTGCTTGTTTGACTTCCTTCATTCTCCAAAAAGCAGACCTCCAGCATTCACTTGCTCTCATTTCCACATCCTGGTGCATTCATCCTTCTATTTCCATCTGTATTAGCTCTCTGTCTGTGTCTGTACTGAAGGCATTATGGTCACAGTGCTTGGTGAAAGTTATTCCAGTCAGGTTTAAACTGTTTGGTTCAAATATCCTGCTTGACAAACAGAAATTTAACCCTCTCTGATTTCCATTCTTCTGGGCCAATGGCTTTACAAGAAATAGCTTTCAGTAAAGACTTCAAGTGGGATCCCAAAGCACTGCTGCAGATATTCTGGATGCAAGCCACTAAAACCCTGAGACTTAAGACTGCAAATTTATTACATGTTTTTGAGTCAGTAACTGTCAGTGTCAGGAATCTGCTTATGAGATGGTAACATTTTAGACATCTACTGTTCACTAATACAGCCTTCTGTGAGGGTCAGGTTTGTTGATAGGTGTAAACTATAGATGACATTGTTCAGCAGGTTCCAGTCCTTGACTAACATATAAATTACAAACTGTGAAGAAATACTTACTATAATAATTAAAATAAGTAACAAAATTTTATAATTGGTTTATCAGGATGAATAATATAAATATCATACTCAGCAAGAATTTATAATGCCACTTGATATCACAGCCATCTGTGTAAAGAATTTGAGCTCTGAATATAACTAAAAAACCAGTAACTAAGTAGAGCAAGTTTGAAGGTAACATCAGAGTTGTGACATCTATGTACATTTTATCTGGTATAAATAGAGAGCTTCGCTGCAGCAGTAGCATAACAGAACAGCAAAGCCACACTATAATGAGGGTACAAGAATGAGTTTTATCAGAAAGGAAACACTTGAACCTTCATTTCCCAGCTCTACTCTTGAACCACTCTTAGCATTTAATGCTTTTTCTTCACTGCTACATGACTTTTACATGCTTGGGCTCTAAATCCTTGCCATAAAAAAAAAAAAAAAAAAATTAAAGAAAAAAAATGCACAAATCAAATCTTTCATAGATTGAGTTTTCTATTCCTGCACAGTGAATAGACTGCATAGCTGAGATCTCTAGGCATCCTTGGCCTTTTCAGGAGACTGGATTTCAGCTGTGTACTCACAGTAAGTGGCAAACCATAATCTAACGTGGCATATGAGCTTTAAAGTTGAGCCATGATGAAGGTGCTCACAACTGGGCCCTGCATCCAGGCTTCCAGTCCAGTGACAGCCATTCTACTGGTACACCTTCATCTGCCACTGGGAGAACTCATCAGCAGGACTATTTAATTCACAGATTTATTTGGTTTGCTGGACAAAGGAAGAATAATGTATTAGCAGTTGTTAACTTGGACACATTTCAGCAAATCTTGAACTAATGTTTACTCCTATTTTTCTTCCTCCTTCATTTATCCTCTTACAGCGTATCTATCCTTAATTAAAATGTACAACTACCTCTCTTGTGATCATCATTTATCTGTCATCTCAGTGTTTTCAGACAGGTTTAAAACTAAGAGCAACAATGCTACTGCCTGATATAGCTTAAGTTTTAAACATAAAACCAATCATATGCGAAGTGGTCACATTTCTCTGTTCACTCCACAGAAAGGGCTGAATTATGACTTTATTATCATTCCAAGGTAAACATAGTGCATTGCTACTATGATCCATAGGCTATCCTGGTGGAATGTGAGGGATTCAGAAATTAAGTCAGTTAGAGGCTTCCTCTTGTCTCTCCCATTTCCTTTGGAAAGAAGAACTTGCAGCAAATGCCTACTTGGTACACCACATGAAGGCAGTCACGTAGGTGGCACACTGGATAAAACCCCTGCATCATTTCACCTCCTTCTGTTCACTTCCAACAGGCAGGTGACGAAGCAGTTCTGTGCAGAATGCTTTCCTTGTTTCCACAGCCTATGACCAAGTTGAACCCAGGAGACTGCTGCTATAGGAGAGGTTTAACATTTTTTGTCATGAATGTCCCCCCAAAGACACTCCAAATGGCAGAAAGTTCCATTTCAGACCACAAACACAGCAGCGTCTCTAAGGCAGAGCTACCAACATTTGATATTCCTGAATCAGATGTTCCAATCAGTGGCTCTAAATTACATCTACTTAATAGTTTGGAAAGGACCCATGAAGTACCAACTAAAAATCGGATTCCTTAAACGATATTGATTTTTTTTTTCTTTTAGAATCTCCTTCAATTTAGAGACAGCTTCTTCATTTCCTCCTTTTACATTCAGCAGCTAATTAAAAATGGGTAAAGAAAAAGCTTCACAACCCTCCTCACCCCTGCCAAATTGCAATATTCTGTTCCCCCTTTGAAAAGACAATTTTACAGGAGCAGTGATCAATTCAACACAGCAGTTTTTACACCTCTGCAACAAGGATTTTCAACAGAGTTTAGCTCAGTTAGAGATTATTTTAAACTTACTCAATGTAAATAGCTATAAAATTTACTTCAGCACAGAAAATCAAGCAAATAAAGACAAGAAGAGCCAATATTTTCTAACTCAAACAGGCAAGTGAGATGCTTTCATAATTTCCAGAATCCAAGAGAAGCTCTGAGTCTATTAAAGTCACTGGCAAAATTCCCACCAAATTCTCTGCAATCAGAATTTCACACACCTTCTCCTGCTAACTGATCACATTTAAACACAGCATCATAAAAGCCCATGGTGCTTTCCATATGATTCATAATAACATCCAATTGTGCCTTGAAGCTAAGATTCCTTTTAGGATAAATAATCACATTTTTGTTTCCCTTGTCCCAAAGATTTTTATTTTTTATTTTTTCCCCCCACAACATTTATATTTTAAGCAAAAGAAAAACTGTGTTTCTGTTTCAGAGAGGAAATGTTTATTTCCTAAACAGGAGGGCCAAATCTCCTGCTCTATAATTTACTGAAATTCAATGAATCAGGCTCACACATTCTTTATTGCTATCTAGCACTACACTGCTATTTAGAGTGAAAACTGCTAACTTCTATCATCAGGTCAATTTATGTATTATCAGACAAAACTGATGTCTACAGTGAATTATGGGTATAGGAGTCATTATCTTCCCAGAGCACCTTGAAAACGAGATGTCTAATCTCAGTAATGTAAGTTTCCTGGTTAAATAAATCCCCTGTGCTTAGTAATTCTATGCATTTACAGAAAAGATGTCACCCCCCCCACCACCTCCTTAGACTTTAAAAAACATTTTAAAGCCTCAAGGGGATTTGAATCCTCACTAAACAGAATTGATTTCTGTACTTACTACTTAGTATTCTTAATCACACAGTTCATGCATTTTTGTTATGTAATGGACTGGGAAATTCAAAGAACCAGCCTGTTTTCCAAACATTCTGTTTCCCATCACCCCACTTCCCTTTTACTTTGATGTCTTTTTTTTTTAAATATCAAGATGACAGTGTTATTAAGCACACTCTGCTGGAAACAGCCCCAAACAATCAGTGCTACCTTCTAAGTTTGTAGCCACCCAGGCCTTGCGTGAGCATTTAGAACAGAATTTCCAAAGGCTAGCAGAGACTTTCCAATCCACTCAGCAAGAAAGATTGCCTCTCCACTTTTGCCTATGAGAATTCAGGTTAAGGACTTTAGTCATCTATTTCTTCCTTGAGAGCGTGGTCCAAAGGTAAATGAAGCCAAAAGGAATCCATCTATCGATCTGAGCATTTCTGGCAATTTAATTCAGAGTTCCTCTAGCAATTTATACACTATGCTGGATACAGCCTGAGGACACACCTTTGTCAGTGACAGGACTGTGGAATTGAATTCCCTTTCACCAAATTTGCTGACAACACCAAGCCGTGTGGAGCAGTGGACGCAGTGGAGGGAAGGGATGCCATCCAGAGGGGCCTTGACAGGCTTGAGAGGTGGGTCTGTGTGAACCTCATGAAGTTCAACAAGGCCAAGTGCAAAGTCCTTGCACCTGGGTCAGGGCAATCCCAAGCACAAAGGCAGGCTGGGTGGAGAATGGATTGAGAGCAGCTTTTGTGGGTGCTGGTGGGTGAGAGGCTGGACATGACCCAGCCATGTGCACTGGGAGCTCAGAAACCTCCCTGTCCTGGGCTGCACCCAAAGCAGTGTGGGCAGCAGGGGAGGGAGGGGATTCTGCCCCTCTGCTCTGCTCTGGTGAGACCCCACCTGCAGGGCTGCCTCCAGCTCTGGGGTCCCCAAAATAAAAAGGATGAACATAAAAAGGAGCTATTCCAGAGGAGGCCACAGTGATCAGAGGGTTGGAATACCTTGGTTGTTCAGCCTGGAAAAAGAGAGGGCTCCAAGGAAACCTCATAACAGCCTCCCTGTACCTAAATGGGTCAACAAGAAAGCCGGAGAGGGACTTTTGCCAAGGGTGTGCAGTGGTAGGACAAGGGGGAATGGTGTTAAACAGAAAAAGGATAGGTTTAGATTAGATACTGGAAAGAAATTCTTTCTTGCAAGGATGGCAAGACCATGGAACAGTTTGCCCAGAGAAGTTGTGGATGACCCATCCCTGGAAGTGTTCAGCATTGGATGGGGCTCTGAGCAACCTGGTCTAGTGGAAGGTGTCCCTGCCCATGGAAGGGTGTTGAAACAAGATGTTCCTTAAGGCCCCTTCCAACCCAAACCACTCTGTGATTTTATGATTCTAGGACAGTCCTAACTTGCACCCACTGCCTGTGGCCATAGGCACCTACTCCCATTCCCAAGCACCTCCTTACCTCCAGGAGATAGTCACAGATGGCTGCTGACAGCACCACACTCCAAGTGAAACAGGAAGAGCCAACTGGCTCACACAGCACACCCCTCCCACCCCTGCACCTTGAGGAATAGCTTCTGAGCAGAATATACTATTTTGTCCATACCATCATCTTTTCTGGGCTGGTTCTGGTTCCTAGCCAGCCAGTTCTGACTTGCATCTGCCTATATCTGTAGTCACAACATCAGATTAAAAATATGCTTCTGTCCTCAGAAATCTACCCTGACACTCTTTAGCCCTGTGTGTGCTCTCACTCTCAAACAAATCAGGAGTAACTCACTGGCAAACAGTGACACTGCAGTAGTATCTAGAATAAAAAAAAAAAAAAAGAAAGCCTAACAATTACATTTGTTAGCTCCTGGCTCACGTTTTAATATTTTTATCAGGTTTTTGTGTGACTTACCTTTTAGAAAATCAGAATTAGGAACTCAGAAATTCCCCATTCAGTTTTCATATATCTCATGGATCCTTAGCTGATTTAGATATGTACCTGCTGCCTGCAGCCTCTTCTTTTACAAATCATTCCAAATAAATTCTGCTGCACAAGCACCACATTTTGACCACACTAATTCTCTGTTAGAGAATTGAATCTCTAATTAGATTCAGGAGCTTTTTAAAACCATCTTTCTGATAAATTATTTTATACCACCTGAGAAGACCAGTATTCCATGTCAGTTATACATTAAAGACTATAAAGCTTTTCTCTAACACTTTGCAACTTAAGTTCCAATCTCTATTTAGTAAAATAAAATGAGATTCTAACATTCCAAACCACTTCTGAAGTTTGAGCACCAATGCACTCAGGAAATACAAAACTTTCTGAAAAGACAGTGGTCTAAACACTTTGGGGCTGCAAATTGAGCCACGAGCTGGAATCAACCATATAACATATTTCGTGTTTCGGCAAGAAATAGATGTGGCAACAGAGAGCGCTTCTTCCCACCTTACTGTTTTTCATAGTTTAACAGCTCCACACTGTTTGGACAGACCATTTATAGTCTTTGAAGTTACTCTGGGTAGACCCTTAGCTGATAGGTACTAGCAAAGCCTCGTATTTCTCATCTGGGTTGTGCCAGCCCATCCAGTGTCACCGAGCAGTTACACCCGTGTCGCTGATCTTTAACAGCAGTGTTGTTTTTAAGAGGCAAGGATACAGCGACTGACACAGCGGCAATTTGAGCTCTTTATGTCCCTGTGCATGTGATTGCAGAGCCTTCAGCTCAGAGTGCCCTCGTTTTTGACTATCCATGACCCTGCTACACTGTCTTACTGCCTCTCCATGTGTTATAGCACTTTCTCTTACTTCTACAAGCATACTATGCCATGTGAGAGACAAACTGTATTTGCCTTTTAGGGCTCCTTTAAGAGAAATGGCAGTTCTTGTGCCCTATTGCAACTCATGCCTTTGTGTACCTGCAAAATAGGACCTCTCTGTACCCACTATTACTGCCTTTTATTAAGGTAATCAAATATGCACAAGAGGCTGATGTTAAGGGCAAGAAGTCAGTACACTGCTGTCAGGACACACAGGAACAACACATGGCGCATCAGCGTGTTCTAAAATATTTAGGGGAACGAAAATTTAAATTTGATTATCACGTCCCAGTAAAAAAATTGCATCAGCTACACACTGTCTGCACCAGTCACATTAATCCCAGGCTTATACAGTGGGAACTGTAGATGCCATCTGCAGCCCTAGAATAATCTTGGCAGCACACCAGCACATGTTCATTTCTGTGGGGAAAAGCCTTGCTTGCTGTAGCTGAGTCCTCATGGTACCTCAGATGGCCAAATTTTCTCAGAGCTAGTAACTGGATATTATCACTCATCTAAATCCATCCTAGTTAAACAAGATGCTTGGAGCTGGCAGTTCCAGAGACTTTATTAAAGGTTGAGTAGGTAACCTTTCTTGCCCCCTTGCCCTGATTTATCAGAACACAATTACCTCAGGCAACTGACCAAAAGCCTATGATGGATAACCCGAAAACTGGAACACACATTAATTAAAAAAAAAAAAAAATAGAGGGGGGGAAAACAAACAAACAAACAAAACCCACCTAAACCAACAAAACCAAAAATCCTGCTCTTGAGGAAATTTCAGCTTTGTTCTGCTTCAAGTAGAACAGAGTCTCTCAACAGCACAATTAATATCATCCTAATGAATTACAGATGGATTGAGAGGGGAGACAGAGGAAACTGCAAAGCATTATTTCTGTATTTGACTAGGAACTTCTACTCAGAAAACCTAACTTCTTTTTATTTATGAGAACAAGGAACAATCAGGACAGTTCTTGATGAAGGCTGGCATCCACCAATCTGCAAAAAGGGTACAGACAACAGACACGGTTACAGTTCAAAGACTTGTACATCAAAGAGTGACCCATCCCCTGTGACTCCCCCTGCTCTTATTTCACTCAAATTCTTCAAAGTAGGATTCAGTGGAATAGATGACTGGGTTTTTTATCCTGGATAACCACGGATCAGCCAAGATTTACTCTAACTCTATTGAATCCACATGTAGTTCAAACCCATGTTACCCTAATAACACAGAAAGAAAAACACTGCTGTATGCAGAAAATAATGTTCATGAAGAAACTCCAAATATCCCTCAGGAACGGCTCAGTGAACCACACATGCATTGGTTTAGTGCTACAAACTTCTAGAAGCGGTTTTACCCAGCATTGTTTCTAGGTGGGACTTCAAAATGGCTCTGCTGGCCACACCTTCTCACCTTCATCATAGGCATTCACATGGTACCATTGTTATCAGATCTGAAATTTAACAATCTTTAGCACAGTTATCCTTTCAGCATCCCCATGACAAGGAATGTGGGACTATACCAATGTTATCACAAAGCTGAGCTTACTGTCTGTATCACTTAAAAGCAGAATCACATACATGTCATTCTACCAGTTACTGATGATGGGGTGTCTAAAGCCAAAACACTGATTTTAAAATATGTAGTTTCAGTTGCTTCCTCACTCTTAAGATGCTTAATGATACTTAGAAATGCAAAGTCTGTGTGTGAAGAAATTCAGATACTATAGAATTCTTGGCAATATTTAGCAGCTAGACAGCTACCCTACATTTAAGCTAAATTAGGATCTATAATTTATGCATTCATGTTCCTATGTTACCTCTGTGGTTAATCTGCTAGCTTTCCTCAGAGCAAACATACCCAGGGAACCTTTGTAGAGAAGAAAGGTAGAGGAGTGGACGGGACTTACCCCTCCTGCTGCCTCTTACCTCACAGCTCATCAGTCACAGCCCAGAGACTGCAGCACTCTTTCTCACCAGGGTTCAAATTTTCTTTTTGTTTTTCTGTTCTCCTCTTCTGTGTGATTTCTCCAACCACCAGGTGAGAGACTTTCTCCTTCTCCAGAACCTTGAATCAGCTGTTCTGCTTTATACAAATTAATTTTGTATCAGTTGAGCTAAGGAGATGTGTGAATGTGTGTGCATGTGTTTGAACATGAGTCCTTGGCCTGGTTGGTAGAGCAGTCACTTGACAGAGGATACCACTGGATTCCCCAGTCCCAGCTCCAATACAAAATAAATATTAATTTAGCTCACTGGTGGAAAAATTAAAACTCTCACAGCAAATAAAATAAAATGTTTTTGAGGACTAGCTACAGGCACTCAGGTAAGAAGTCTGCTGCAGACAGATATTTGAACCACACACCAGAGTTGTAGATTTGTGTACTGAGCTGCTGTGTGTAGCATTAACCACAGGGAAGTCAGTTGGTTTTGTCAACAGTGCTTTGCTGGAAAAAGCTGATTGGATTGAGTGGACACAGGGAATCTCAGCTGAGAGAAAACAGTAACACTGTGAAAACTGAATAGGAGAGGATAAATGTGCATGCACATGTCCTAGCCCAGAACTGGAAACTGCTACTACAAGTGGTGTCAGCCACAGCCATATCTTTGCTGGGTGCCAGTTTACACTTCACTTAAAGATGACATATTATTTATCTCACATACAGCAAGCGAGGCATAATATATTATTAAGGGATTAGATAGCCAATAAGAAAAAAACACCATATGAGGGATGGAATTATATTTCTTAATACGACTAATAACAATTTCAGTCACTGTTGGAGATGGGATACTCATCCATTCTTGTCCAAACATCTCAGTTCACTAAGTAGTATGTCTGCTTATGGGGTCCTAAGTACTCCAGAAACGTTTTCCCATTTTCAAAAGGTGTCCCACACTTGCATGTTACCTGTTGATTTCATATTAATCGTAGCAGCAAGCCTACAAAAAGCCAGTGGGAGCAGAGATGAATAGAACAAAAGCTAAGAGATGAGAAACAGATCTGCCGCAAACATTTGCAGTGGAAACTGGGACAAAAATACCATGTAACAGAGAGTTTCAGTGCAGCTGTCTGAGAGGTCCAGGCCTTCATGCAGAAGTCTCACTGAATTTGACAGAGGGATCTTATGGAAATTTTTTTTATCAACTTAACTACTTTCAGGATGAAATGTATACTCTTGAGGCAGAGAACTCTATGTGTATATATACACAGAGGATTCCATAAACCATTTTACAATAAAATCTAGAAAACCTGCAAGTATAAATCTAATTTTCTCTTTCTCATGAAAATCCATGTTATAATAATGGGCTTCTACAGAAGAACTCAATAATGTTATATTTATGGAAAACCACAGTATACTTGCCACTTGAGGATTGCAGTTCTGGATTTGTAGAAACTCAGATCTTTGAAATACTAATGCAGTCCTAAAGCTCTGATAAATCCAAGTGCACAGCTGAAACAGAAGTGTCTAGAAAAATTGCCAAAGCATCCAAGTGAAAACAAACATGAGGGGGATATAATTACAAGGGATAACAAGACTTTGGCTGTAATCTCTTGCATGTATTGGTATTATCAGCTGAATCTTTGGATAGGTCTGATCCAAAGTCTGCTAAATGTTAATGAGGGTATTTCTTCTGATTTTAATGGGTTCTGATCTTAATCCCAAACTATTTTGGTTTTGTGATATGAAGCTTGGTGTATGAACACAAACCTTGCATGACATGAAGTATCACAAACAGTGTCTCATTATTCCTTATTTTTAATATAACAAAAAGAACTTTTTTAAAAATAAAGGCTCAGGATAATAAATTTTTCAGCAGTGCATTTCTTGAGTCCATGCTTTTAGATTTTGGCTTAGATGTACAATGATCAATATTTCTAGGTGAAGGAATTAATTTTCTCTGTTTGGCATGTGAATAAAACTCTTGCAGTGCAACTTTGACTTTCATTTTAGTTGCAGTCTGTTATTGCTAATGAAAAAAAATACTTCCTAGCTTTTCTAATGTATCAGCTGGATAAACTGTTAACACTTAAGAACTCCCTAGGCAGTAATGAATGACACAGTTTTCTGTGTTATCCCCGATAAAGTTTAGGATATGGAAAGCAGTTTAATCCTCTTTCTATACTCTCCCATCTGTGCTTTAAAGCTACCACAGTAAATTACTACATACCGAAGCACTGCTTCAGATGCAATTTCATATTTTCAAAGCTGAGATAATTTTACTCCACAGTGTATTTTTTAATCTTTGTAAAAAAAAAAAAAATAAAAAAGTAAAATGTTTAAGGGAGCCAGGTCAGATAAAACTGTTGAATTTAAGAGATGGATGGTAGTTTTCAGTGAAGTAAACCTTTTCTAAAGGTTACTTGGAATACAGAGTTAAGCCAGACAAATCACTTTGTTTATAGAAAATCTGCAATGCAAGGTGTTAAGACTTAGCTCAGTTGTAATCTTTTGTTAATTATAAGACATTCTTTATGCAGGAATAGTTGCTGACAAATATGGCCTGAGGCACTCTTTTTATTGCACCTTAAATATGTTATTGCCTGTGCCTAATGTCTTTGATCCTGCTTTCATTTTGCAGAATGATTTTACTTTGTGCAGTTTTGCCATTAACCTGCTCAGTCACAGTTAGGGCTCATTTCTTTCTCTGTGAGGGAAGCTTAAGTTTTGTGTTGGATTTCTCTACGTTTTATCAGATGTGCCTTTTGCTGCTAACTATTAAGGATAAAGGAACCGATTTAGTATCTATTGGAGTAAATTGACTGACTCAGTTCAGAGGCTGAGCATAAGCAGCTGCTTCAAGAGTAAAAGTGAATGCAGAGAGAGAGATTTAATAAACTTCTCTGTCTTGCATTTTTCTATATAGACATAAAAACCTACATTCAGTAAAACTACTGAAATCCAGACAGTCCAGTGTCTTGCTCAGGTCACCATCTGGTTGTGAAACAGCTGGTTCATGTTAAACCTTTACAAAACTGAGATTATGCTTGCAGGAAGCAGCAGATACTTTGAAGAATCTGCAGCCACAGTGCAGCATCTAAAGCAGACAGCCACAAATCATCAAAACACTCTGATAGAGAAAGAGTTCCTCTGTAACCCCTTGACACTTTGAATTTCAAAACAACATCTTACTACTTATCCTCTGTCCTGGGACTAACCTGAAGAACAGAGGCAATCCCACCTGGTGACCTGAAAGCAGATAAGCAAACATCTGTCACCTCACAACCCGATTATGGCAATCCAGCACTTTCTCTTGAGACCTGTCAATTGCTTCTAGGGCTTCCAAGTTGCCAAATCTGAGCTGAATCTCCTGCATTCAGGGTGGAGAAAGGAGTCTGTGGATTTTTCTGGGGGGGCAGGTAGCCTGCTCACATTGAAACAGAGCTGCTTCACACAGTGCATGCCAATAAGAAACTCCTCCTGTTTATTTTATTTTCTTTAGTTCTTTGACAAATTCTGGCTGCTGGGATTGCAAAGGAACAAGGTCTCATCCTCATCACCCGACCCACATGATTCTGCCCTTCGGTGTGGTGTAGGGTGGGTGGTAAGCAAAGAGCACTTTAGTGGGCAAGCCTGGATTTGGCAAGCCCGGATTTGTGCTCAGCAGTGGGAGAAGTGGCACATGGAGTTGAAGGCAGCTTGGTAATGATGAAAAACAAGAAACTACCCATTCTGGCTAAATTGTAGTTGCATGTTGTTGAAAGAATAGTGAAGTGGCCCAGCCAGGCAACTGTAAATATGGAAGTTTCAAAAAGCTCCTGAAGAACAGAAATACCTGAATGCAAGGCATTCGTGTTGTCTTAAGTTTGCCCCTTTGGGGACCTGGTGTGATTGTTATCAATAAAGACAGTAATCCAAGGCATCATGTAGGAGAAGCAGGGAGGGGTCTAAACCCTGCCTCTGGGAGGGAAGGAAAGCTCACTTCAAAGCTGATGCCTCAAGAAGCAAGGGAATGGGTTACCTTGAGCCTGAGAAGGTCGGAGAATAGGGGGAACTGCTGGCAACAACCTGCTTCCCCTCTGCTTCCCTCCTCACCCTGGTTCCCAGGCCCTCCTTGGGCACCCAGATGACAGGCTGTGATGTCTGTCCCAGAGACATCACTCAGCTCCCTGCGAGGCCCTGGGGGCTCAGAAGAACAGGAGGGGGAACAAAAAAAAGGCAGAGGACCTGGCTAATCTTCCGCAGTTTAACCCGAACATCGGTTCTCAAAATTAAACAACAGATGCTTCTCAAGGGCATGACACGAAGAGGCCTCCTTGAAGCAGGGGAACTGCTAAAGCCTCCCAGCTAAGGCTGACAGATTTTCTGATAACAGAAAATGAAGCAATCTAAAAATATGCTCTTCCAGCAACCCCTACAATCAGTTACAGGTAGATCATAGCATATTTCATAAATGTCAAAGCAAACTGGCCTGACATCATTAGTCCCTTATTTTAGACACTGATAGAAGAAGATAAGCTAATTATTTATGAATATTCAAAGGACAAACAAAGCATGGAAGCAGATTGATATGAACTCTCTTAATAACCTGATCTAAAGATAATTCATGTTTTCCAGTTCTTTTTTTTTTTTTTAACTTTTTGTGCCTATGATAATATATGACTGTGTTGTTTCTTGTACTGCTGTATAAAGTAATAATTTAGAGGTATACAAACAGAGAGCAAGCAGGCTAAAAAACAGATAGTTTTTAAAACTTGCTAATAGAAGAACAGAAATACCATTCTTGGTATATTAGAAATTAAATTTAGGCCTTGGGTGCAAATATAGAGCAAGACATATGGCTTTCTCGAGAGAACAATAAAATGAGTTTGCCTTTCAGTGACTTTGTGTGTTAACTTGAAAATCACTCTAAACAAGGTAACAGATATTTTTGGAACGGAGCATTGATAGAAACTGCTAATGAAGTAATGCTGGAATTCCTGAAACATGCAAAATTACTGCTTGAATAACACTATGACTCTGCAAATATCACCGTATAGGAGAGATATAAATAAAATACCAAGTATCTGCAGAATATGAAGTATTCAAAGCATATGGAGGAACACCAAGCCAATGGATGGAACACTAGTAAAGTGCATGATTTAGGCGTAAAATCAGAGGGGACGCAGTTACAGGAGGATCTGCTTCTGTAAGACATCTTTGTCAAGTCTTGGGAAGCCGCAGAAATCCTGCCTGGATTGCAGGAGTCTTCTTAATCATAAAAAACATTAATAAACAGTGTTTAACTTAAAATGTCACTATGTCAACCATGGAAATGTAGCATTTTTCCTACTAATTTTATAGTAACATTCACAGAGCTGTTTAAAAGGAAGAGCTGCATTCAGTAGCCATCAGAAAGATTCACCTGGCCTGCCATTATGTGACAATCAACTCCTCTTCACAGGAGCTTGGGATAAAGACAAGCAGAGCTTCATTGTGAAACCAGAATCTATGACATGAAAAGATGGAAGAATGTTTAACAGTGGAGTAAAAAGACAGGTACGAAGGTTGTGATAAACCTATGAAAAGAATTCTTTGTTCTTTTTTTAAAGGAAAATTTGTGCTTCCTCTCAAAATGCTTTCCAGGAAATACTTATTTCCTAATCACCTCTATTCATAAGTTATTATTAAGAGCACTAGTCTTTTTTTCTCCTTCTGACAAGGAAAAAAAAAAAAAGCAATTAAATGACACAGTTGTCACTTGTCCTCATGAGTGTGTCCAATTGTGCCAAAATAGTATTGCCCATAAAAGACAGTAAGCAGCACTTGAAAACATTGCTGTAACCAGCCAGGGACAGATTACTTTCAGGATCATAATGAACAAGAGCAACAAGAAGGAAGGGGAGGGCAGGGGCGCTGGAGGAAGCAGGAGCAAAGGAGAAGACAAGAGAGCTCCGTTCATTCCCTGCCTTGAGCTCACTTGCAGACACAAGACCCAGTCTGTTTCTGCAGCTCTGTAGAAGTGCCAGGAGTGTGGAAGGCAGCATCCATCATTGCACTGAGGGGGACAGGGATTTGACCCTGTTCACTCCTGCACAGGCCCACGGCGCTGGCTGCGTATGCACACTGGGTATGTATATTCACTCCATTAAGGAGAGTCAGTCAGAGGCTACCAGAGGGCTTTCAGGAGAGCTGTGTAATGTTCTCTGAGTGTCTCCCTCTGTTCTTTGGAGATGGGGTGTCAGAGGGGTAGCCAGCACAGACACTCCCAAGAGCCCTTGAGCACCTTCGTGTCGGGTAATGCCGTGCTTTCCCCGCAGTGTGTGCAGCCAATCTATACACCGAGTTAAACAATTGTGGTTAATCAGTGGCAGCCTTAATTAAACTTTTGCCAAGCAAATTTAGTTAATCGTTCAAAACACATTTGTGAGATTCTGCAAAATGAACGGCTTACCCTCCACCTTTGTGAAATTACAGTTAATCATTCACTAATGTCTGCATCATCCTATTTAAACCTTCCCCCTGTGGTTTTAGACTTCTCTCTGCTTGCTAATCCACCACAGGGGAGTGATATGTAAACATGCAAATACATTACTGTAGGCTTTTCCTATTTGTGGTGGTAGGTTCTATCAAGCCATATTTATAGCCTCACCAAGGATGATTTATAATTCATTCGTCTCACATTCAATTGAATTAATTTAAAGGTATAATTCAATTTAACAAACATTCAGCTCAGTGTACTGCAGCTGTTTTGGGCATGCTGCACTTCACCCCATCTTTCTGTTCTCAGCCAGCTTCCTGGCTCAATGGCATTCCTATATATCAAACCAAGTGCCACCCCAGAACCACAATGGACCATAACAAGACAACAGCAGTTTTTAAACCTCCAAGTTGTGTAACTATTATCTGGCAGTCCCAAATTTCCCTGAATTCTCCTTCTCCATGAAGAGTATGTCCTCTACTGTGCAGCTATTTTAAAATCCTCTCGATACGAACTACTGCACTCTGGCTCCTAACTCTGCTGAAGTCCATTATAGACAACCCTTTCCTGTGATTTATGCCTCATTATAAAAATCAAATTTCTTGGTTGTCAAAAGTAAATTCACTGCAGCAAGCTGAAGGAACTAGGTCCCTAGCACACAAAACCATCATACCAGTCTAAGGGTGTAACTTCAAATGTGATGGAAGGATATCCCATAAATACAGAGCTCTCCTAGAGAGGAAAATGAAAAACTGATTATCAGGTTGACTGAAGAAAGTGCAAACTGTCCCTCTCCCAGCCCTAACCCCAACCACCAGGATGGGCTGAATCTTAGCCCACATTCAGAAGCCATCACCCAGATAAAAAAACTGTCAGCAGAGAAATTGTTCTGGAGGATATTGCTCCTCTTGCCAACCCTCTTTCAGCCTCAATACAGCTGGAGATTTAGGCATTGTGCCTTTCCTAATACTAAACCTTATCTTCACTGTACTTTTAACCATAAGTCTAAAATGAGTTGTGCTCTGAGCCATAGCCTGGGTCCTCAAGACATGTTTGAAATTAAAAAGTTATTACAAAGGAAATAATTACACAATGCCATCTAAAAGGTCACCATGAACAAAACAAAGGCAATTACGTGCAACTACTGTAATGCAGAGTAAGACTGCATTTTAGTTTTACATGTAAATCATTGATTTTTACAGCTAGTTATTTGCTGAATTAAAATGAGAAGCACAGTACACATTCAACAGACCCTTCATTATATTTTTCTTCATTGATCTAATCAGCCATTTCTCATCAGTGCTGAAATGTTATACTTCAAACTTCCTTCCAACCATTGGCTATTCTTGCATAAGAACAATTTTGAAACTGACTAAGATACAAGGGCCATACATTTAAAATAAAAAAAAAAAAAAAAGGATCCAGGTTTATGTTTTTCCTTTAAAAATAGAGATGAAACAATTTATTTTTTTATTTGAATTTTTCCAATAAATTTACTGATATTTTGGACTGTCTTTGGATTCCCCAGATCCACGACCCAGAAGCTTTTGTCAGCGAGGTTACCCATACAGAGCTGTGGGGCTGGATCTGCATCGAGGTATGAATTCACACTCTTCAGATCCACAGTAACACCTTAGCTAAGTCATGAAAAGGTCACAGTCAAATTAACTTTAAGTTTTTTAAAAGTATACCCATATGCTGCATGTATTTGTCATTACCAATTTACCTTAAAGAATGTATTAAAGTTGCTGCTCTGTGCACCCCATACCAACAGGACAGCCCACATGATCCCAAAAAAAGAAACCCTAAACCCTGAATATGCCAAATGCATTTGCATGAACAAACTGAAGAAAAAGAAGGCATTTTCTTCAATTTTTTTTCTGTTTTGATGCTTCTAGACTTAGCACTATGGGGGGGACCATATTTACACCCTGATAGGTGATGTGCCCCTTCAAGCTTTAGAGGCAACCGCCCTCTTAGCACAAAATCTGACTTTAGCAAAACCTGAAGTTAGCAACTATACCAGGCTTTGGACCAAAATGGTTTATGAGTGGTCCATCCCCCATGATATCCGAAGAATGTCATGGCCTTACAATGGCATGCTTTTTGAACCCTTTCCAATTTCAGATATTTCCTTTCTCTTTTAATACCTCATTGCTTTTGCATCAATTACAGCCTGACCTAAAGCCACACTGGCAGTGAATGTGATATATAGTAGAATCCATTTAAATGAATTTCTGATGAAAGAATAAAACTGTTAAAAGAATAAATTTACTGCACAGATTTATACAAATCCTGTATATGCACTGAAATCCTCTTAAAGGAAAAACTGATGGAAGATTAAAATGTTAAATGAATTAAACCCCAGCATCCTACTGAAATATAATGATTATTTGACCTATTAAATGAATAGCTCCACTGACCATATAATGGTAAGTATTCAAATATATGTCAATTTTAAATATGAAGTGAAAAAATGTAAAGCAAACAGTGATCAATGGGAATATCTGTTAAGACAATAAACTTACCAAAGAGCAGAGAAATGTTCTTGAAAGGTCTTTGTTCAGCCAGCCATGAAGCTAAAGACTCCTTAATTTCTGTTAAGAAAGAGAGAATTTTAATGATTATTAAAAGTTATTAACTGCACAGCATAAAAGTAATTTTTGGTTTGCTTAATTTCAACATATTAAAGTCTCTGAGAAAGCCATGCCATTTCCTTCCAGCTGTGGTAAATTTTTAGGGATTTATTTTAAAGAAGAAGTTGACCAACATCTGCCTTTAGGGCTGTCTGTATTCCATTTCATGGAAAGTGTCTTTTAAAACTGCTGAATCAGTAATCAAGAGCAAAACATACAAAAATATACACATTGTGAGCACTGTAACATTTATTTTAGCTTCCGTACTTTTAATGGATAGTCAAGAACATAACCTGTAAACATATTTCTGATAAATAGTACAGCCATGTACTTCAGTGCTAAGATAAAAATTAATCATTCCATCTGTCCCATCAAAAGCATTATTTTGGTAACACTAAAGTTCTGTGAAGTGATCCCATTCTGAAAAAAAAAAATATGCTTTATCTGTATATCTTGGTTTTGCCCAGCTCTTCTAGTAACTGGCTTCAGGTTTAAATCCCAGATTAAACCACTAAAAATGTGCACTCTAAATCCCCTGGCAGTCAGCTGAAAACAATTTTATACATCAGCTTCCTACCTGGGAAGAGTTGAGTTCATATTCAGTTTAGGTCATAGGTGAAATGAGTTTGTCAGTCACAATCCAGTCTGTAATGAATTTATATCTTGATCACAAAATTACTGTACTACCCAATTAAATATTGCCTGAAGGGACTGTTCATTAGAGATGGAGACCCAGCAATGGATATCAGAGACTGAAGTGCATTTTCAGTGTATGAAGAACTGTACAATCCCCAGATAGTCCTGCCTTGGTAGCAAGATGCTATGTACAGAAATTACACCTTCCCTTATGTCAGGCCTTCACATTTGCACCATTTTGTGATTGCATGACCTTACAGACTTCAAAAATGTCTTGCCAAGAAATACTATAAACCTTGAGTCACAGCATTCTCTTCAGAAAAGGCTTTGTAGAAATTCGAGGGTGTTTTTAGGGACTACTTACGAGACCGTGATTATCCTTTTGCCATTTAGCCCAAAGCCTGTATTTTTGAAGGACATATGGATAAAGCCAAGTCTTTTTTGGAGGGGTCTGGCTGGTGGTGAAGCATGATGAAAGCTGCAACTTCCCTGTACTGAGGGAACAAAGAGTATGTGTGAACTGCAGGCCACCAGAAGATTGCACCTGTAAGGGTACAAATGTGTCAGTCCCTTCCTACAGGAGAAGATGCCTTCTGCCTGTACCCCTCCTGAAAGCAAAACCAGATGGATATGAGAGGCCAGGAGGGACTCTTCCACCCCCTGGGTAAGGTTAACGCCAAGTCCTTTGAGTTTCCCTGTAGTTCTCTAGCGAGCTTCAAAAAAAATGAAGGAAGGGAAAATTCGACTACTTGACAAACAAAATACAAGGAAAATATATTTTGGGAGGTTTGATGATGGAAACTTTTCAAGGCAGAATTTCTCTTTGATTTTTCCCTTGTTACCTGGATAATATCTCCATAATCTTACAGTCACATTGAGATCTGGGACTACAGAGAAAATTTTAATTTACTAAAAATCCATCCACAATTACGTTCTGATAATCAATATGCTGTAATAGCCATAAAGAAAAAAGCTGAAAATAGCCATGCAAATGCTCCAGTCATCCCTAAAGCTGTGGTTTGCTCTACCTTAGAAAGCAAAAATATGCACTGAAAATGCAAATAGGTAATAGGAGAATATTAATTCATTAACAAAAAACTAGCTGGATGGCCGGGCCCAATGAGTGGTGCTGAATAGAGTTAAATCCAGCTGGGACTGAGTCTCTAGTGATGTTCTCCAGGGCTCAGTATTTGGAGCAGTTCTGTATAATATCTTTATCAATGATCTGGACAAGGAGGTGGAGTGCACCCTCAGTCTGTTTGCAGGGGAAACCAGCTTGGCTGGGAGCGTCAGTCTGCTGGACATCAGGAAGGTCCTGCACAGGGATCTGAATCCATGGGCTGAGGATGGTGGTATGAGGCTCAAGAAGGTGAAGTGCTGCATCCCACCCTTCAGCCACAACAACATAAATGATTCTACAAACACATATAGGGTCAGGGGGTTGCACATTAGAAGTTTGATAAAGAGATTATCATGTTTTAACTTTGTCACGCTGAGATAGTCTGTGAGATTGCCTTGTTGAGAAATGCAAAATAGTTGAGAGCTGGGAAAGAAACAGCTCCTGTTGACAAGAAAACCACTAGGAAGAACAGGAGATGGCTGCATAAGAAACAGGGGTCATCCAAAGCCGGTTTGTAAGTCAGTGAGGCTCAGGTAAGAAGCTGCATGAGAAATACAATTAGAGGACACTGTTTTGGTAAAGATTTTACTGGGCTTGAGAGAAAGAGTACTTTTTCTTAATGATGCAATTAGGATCTAGATGAAGTGTGAAGCTCTTCAAAGCAAGGATGGAGAAGATGCTGCACATATGTGCAAGGCTTAAATACCTTTTGAGAGACATGCAAATGTTATTGGCGTTATGGGGCAGCAGAAAAATGTAAGAGTAAGGGAGGTCTTGATTATTCCATTGCTAGACATAAATAACAGCTTGCATAATCCAATATTCACACTAAAATCTTTGGCCACACACCAGAGAAAAACACATTTCCATCCTTGTCTCTTGGGAGTTCTCTTTTGAAAAACTTGTTTTTTAACAGTTCAGCCCACATCCCTTTCTATTAGTGTAAAAAGGAGAGTCAGCTCACCATACCTGAGTACCCTTCTGATTAAACACTCAGATCGAGTGGCTGCAACCTGTCCTCTAACCCCTTCTTTGCCAAATTCTTTTTTTATATCCTTGTTTGTCACAGTGACAGGAAAATAGTGAATCAATACAAGAAGGATTTAAACATCTTTTAGCTTCAGGAAAAGAAACAACTGAATCAGGATCTGAAGATATGTTTAGTGGGTTAATCTGTTTTAATCCAAGAAAATCAGACGCAAGCCACGCTCATTAAGAGGAATTTAATTTTGTTTTCTGTTATTTAAACAACCTAGAAATCATCTGACCTTCCAGCCAATAATTTCTCTGTACTATTTATAAGCATTTTTGAAGGTGCTGATTGCAGTGCTGAATGTCAATAGGATTCTGTCTACTATTAATGTTATTACTATTGCTGTAGCACTTAAAGCAGCAATTATGGAGCAAGACCTGACTGGGCTACACACAGATCCAGAGTAAGACAGTTACTGTCACAAGAGCAATATGAGAGACATTAATAGTTAACATGGATCTGCACATGGAAAACTGTGAATCAGTGCTGGTCAGCGTGGCAGAGAGGACTTGGATCACCAATGGCTTCATGGGCAAGAATTTTAAAGAAGATTTGAAACACGCTAAGATAATAAACATGACAAAATTTCAGATATTTATTGGGATCACTGCCAAGAATGATGGCCATCATGAGAGAGGTGTGCTATGTTTGACACTCAATATGAATGTAATTGATGTGTCAAGACAAATAAGCCCCAAATAACAGTCCTGGCCATTTCTGAAGTTTTAGTAACGTCATTGGGCAGGTCTGATGGAACAAAAGGGGGAGAAAAGTGAGATATAACTGGAAAAGGAAACCTTCAGAGTTCTAAATCACACTTTTGATTACACAGAAATTAAAAGAAGAAAGAGGGTATATGTAAAGGCACATGAATCCAGGGGTGCACAAACAATTTTTATTAAGAAAGACCAAAGCATGCCTGTACTGTGAAGAAAAAGCTGGAGCATCTAAAAGAAAGGAGTGGGTAACATAGGGAAAACATATAGATACAGACTGAGGACAAAACAGCATGGTATTGAGGCAACTGGAGGTGATTAGAGAAGGAGCATTAGTCAGGAACTTGCACCTGAATCAGGGGAGATGATGACATAGAACCTTTACAAAGACTGTAAAGCTATCTGTGATGGTCAAATAGTCATTTCAAAGGGGAAAGGTACATACAGTTTTCACTGAAATAAATTGCTATCAACATGCCCAGAAAAGTCGAGAGTAAAGGTGTAGAAGGTTTCAAAAGGGGATGCAAGGTGGGAAGAATATGAGAGAGGCTACAGGAATGGGGCTGTTGAGCTGGAAGAGAAAAACTGTTAAAGTCAGGAAGACTGTAGAATGGAAACAGAAGAGGAATTCTTTTGCAGTAGGAGGAGACAAGTGTGGAGAAGCAGATTTCATTGTAACACTGCACTGTTAATACACAAGTGCTGTAAACTGAACGCTAAAAGTGATTCTAAGTTGCAGCTTAGTGGGGCCAGACCATGCAATTAGAGAACACCTGGAAAGAACTAATAGTAGAAGTGAATGGAAAGAAAGTAATGCATCAATATACAAGGTAAAAAGAACAACCAACAAACCAAATCCACGCACACGCCTCTGAAAGAAAAAGGCCCAAAATATCCGTCCCAAACCAGTAAAAAAGCCTGAGAGTGGATAAGAAATTATCAGCTATTGCTTGTAAGAAATGATGAGGGAAAAGACCAAGCAAGAAGGCCTGTAGGTGGCTGATCTCAGTACCCTGAGATTAAATACTTTCTTACCGTGTGTCCTCCAGGGTGGATAAATTCCACGCTGCAGATCAATTAAATTGAGACAGAAGAGGCATGTGCAATGATTAAATGATTTGTGTGAGGTGACACAGAAATCAGAGCCAAATATTGGCCCTAAGACCCCTGAATCCCAGGTCAGACAGTTTGTGAGCTAATAACCCCCCTCATAGGGGGTCTCTGTAGACCCTTACAGGTCTACTAATGGAAGGGCATCTTATAAGATGCCACTCAAGATAAACAGCAAATTATATCTCAAAATATCATGGCCCTTCTCAGTTTTCTTTATGCAGTGTGAACTCTGAAATGGTAGAAACAAAGGCACACCCAGCAATGGCTCACTTTTTTTATTTGCTGATAGGTGGGCAGAGAGGAAAGCAAACCACTCCCATAGAGTTTAATGTTTCCCATAGCACAGAGAAACAAAAGGTAAAAATTCACTTCTCGTGAAGTATCCACCTGTGCTGACAGCTAATTTAGGCCCAATATACATGCTATGCAGAGAGAATAAATTCTCATGACACGTCAAGTCTGGAATCCAGGGCAGCCTGGCAGTGATACTGAAGCAACGCTCTGTATGCATACTGATTTCTGTGGTACTGCTCTTTGCTTTGAAAAAAAAATAAAGAACATTTATGCAGTTTCATGGGAAACACAGGCATCATATCCAAATACATAAGGAAATTGAACCAGAATCACTATTTGTTAACAGTTCACTCTATAACTAGGCAGAGATTCTTTCTAGGGTTTTGGGGTTTAGATTCTGGTTTGCAAAATGAAAGTTTGGGATACCCTCTTGGTCTCCTCTCAGGCTTTGGAGATGTAAAATATCTCCCCATCTAATGTGATAGATTTTCTGTATCCTGTGGAGTCAATTTACATATAATTTTGGTCTCCTAATAGTTCACTGAACATTTAGAAACAGCATAATTCACTAGCCTCTAATTTTTCATTTGAAGGATTTTTGACACCTTTTTCTCTGCTCCTTCACTAAGTGCTTCTTTAGCCCTGTGTGTTCAGTATTTTGAGAGTAGCTTTTAATAGATCTGCTCTTGCAGGCACTTCATCTGCAGAACTCCTCCTCAAGAAATCCAAAGCACAACAAACAAATAAAAGAACTTCACCTCACTTTATCTCCTCAGTGGTTTTGCGTGACTTTTAGTTCACCTCTTGAACCTCTTCAACACTCACCACTGTCAAACTGACTGTGCTCTCTGCTTATCTGAGATTACTTTCTCTCCACTGAAATGCAGTTCATTACTTTCTTCAATGGAATTCTAAATCTGTTCTCTAATAGATTTCTAATCCTTGGCAAACCCACGCATTACGAAGCAACCCCCGTGCCTGCCATATGGTTAAACTGATTTTCAGTGACCCTGCCACAATAATTTTCATTAGAAGCATGTGATTAGGAAAATACCACACCAACAAGAATGTGATTCCCATTTCCGGCTTCCCCTTATTATTCTGGAAGGATTCTGCTTATCACACACCCTTCAGTCACTCCAGAGAACTGCAATCGCTTCCTCTCAGAAACCTCCTGTTCTTGCTTTTAAGTATATTCAAGAGTGTCATAAGCCTTTGCTTCTCAGCTCAGCGTGATGGGTGCACTGTTCCCCAGACATTGTACTCCACTTGCTTGTAGAAGAATCAATAGATCAATAGATTTCTGATCTACTACAGAAAGGACAGACTCTTAACACGAACCATGTTTCCATACTAGCCCACTGTCAAAATAAAAATGCTGAGTGTTATTTCTATCCTGTTTCTGACCATGCAAAACATTCTGACCACTTGTGATCATTAATAATCTTGTGCAGCTTTTCACAGCAATAGAGGACTTCATTGAAATGTCCTTGGAGAATTCCTGCTTATGTAACTCTATATCACTGACTATATCCTTACTTCACCAACTGCGGATTTCTAGCTCATGTCCTGTTCCAAGACATTTCGAGATCATATTGAATATTTTTCAGTAGCAGCAACCATAAACCTCCAAAGTACAGGAATTTCAGTGTTGGAAAGAGAATAAAAATATATACATATCAGAAGATAGTGATTGTTAAGTATCTGTTGCAATACAAACACAGTAGTGAATCTGAAAAAAACTGTCAGTTTAGTATTCAGAGAAAACCAAGCATCTAAAAATACCAAGGATGTTTAGAATGACCACACTTAGCAAGGAGTTTGAGATTCTGGGGAGGAAGATGTAATAAAAATGTTGAAGTTTTCATGTTTTGTGTTAGGTTTGCTTTGTTGCTGTATTATATATAGTATGTAGGGTTGGTTGTTTGAGGGTTTTTTTTTAAGTAATTACTTTAATAATAATTTTAGAAATACGTCCCGGTGCTAGGCGCTATCAGGAACCTTGGAATGAGGCCTGCTGAAGACAGACATTACAGAAAGCAATTATCAACTACTCAGGTCGGTGAACATACTGTTCTTCTCACAACTAAACATTCAGAGCTTCTTGTTTTCAATTAATATCCTGTTACCATGACAGAACAACTCCCCCCATGTTATATATACAGTGGGGTCAGGAGCAGCAGCCCCAGAGTAATGATGGCAAGAACCAGTCGTGGGGACTGTACAGGCAGCTGAGGTGTGACACAGCTCCAAAGCAATGATACCAGCATGTGATGATGCAGTGCTTGAATAAACTCCTCTCTCAGCATTTTTTGCATCATCAGCTATTTATTTCAATATTCTGTATGTCATCAGTACTCTGGCAGCCCATTTTTTTTTCTTTTTATTACTCCTGTATAAACAGTATGTATAAAAGTTCAGTTTTTGAATAGTTCATTAATCTTCCCTTGTTAAACGCTGGTTTGTCAAAATCTACTTGGTAACTGCATCATTTGCGTTACGGCATCACCCCAATTTGTGACAGCAAAAGCTGTAAGAATTCATACCCAGGTGATATAAATCTTGCATTTATATGTTTGACTGATAATTACACAGTGGGAAAGTATCTGGGTCATCCCTTTCCAGAGGCACCAGTGTCTGTGTTTCTATTCCTGGTCAACATTCGAAGGCGTTCCAGTGCCTGCTCGCCTGGTGTTTTCCCTGCTGACACAACCAGTTAGACAGACAGGACTGTAAATGTTATAATGAGATACAGCAATTTCCATGTGGCAGAAGGGCTGATAAGCACACACTGCAAATTTTAGACAGTTTTAAAGTACCCTCTTTTGGCTCAAAGTAGCCTCCAGAGCTTTTACTGTACCCTCTTGATTTAGCTGTTTCTGTTGAAAGGGCAGACTCTGATGGCCTTCTGTGAGCAGAGGCTTCAGTGCTGTAAACAAGCTCCATTCTTTTAAAGAGGCTCCCATTTTGGGAGCATGTACCAAATCCATGCCAGCTGCTTGATTCACCTGTAACTTCAGAGGGTGTAAACATTCAAATATTAAAGTGAGATTGAAAACTAGCAAAGACGCTTTTTTTTCCCTGCACCTTTGAATTGACTATTGATCTCACTGACTGTAGTGAAGGAGGTTCTGGCCTTAAAAGCTGTTTATGGAGAACCATCTCCTTAGGCAGATGAGAACATTTCTCTGTCCCCCCTTGGATCATTAACACTTCACTGAACTCAGCTGGGACAAGGGCTACCAGAGCCCTCATCTCTTGGAAAAAATTTTGCCTTTCAGAACCTGACATTTCACAGCTGGAATTGTATCTATGAAAATCAAAAAGCAAGTGTAGCTCATGGATATTAAATGGCAATTTTTTTTTAATGTGCATCCATCATTCATGCTGACGATCTAATCCCTGTAAAGTCCATGGGAGAGAAGAAGGCAATTCATAGACCCTAAAAGACCCACAGGTCCATTCAGAAGTCTTCCACTATGCTGCTTGCAGATGAGTTAAAATGTGAATTATTTGCAGGAAGAATTGGACAAATAATTTAAAACAAGGAAGAGTGAGAAAAAGTGATGTCTTCCACAGTCAATTCATGAAGTAACAAACAGAAAAATAAACATCCACCATTTGCATAATTCATGAATAATTACCACTTCAGTTCTCTTTTCTGTCCATACACTGTCAGGGAGGGACATGCCATAAGCACAACCCTGTGCTTTTTCTCTTGTTTAATATTTTTATCTCCTCTGTTCTTCAGAAACATTGTCAGATTTGCAACCAGTGAAAGTGGGTATCTCTTCCTGACTTCATCTGAGTGATTTACACCAGCAAGGACCTAAAGCTCAACTTCTCTCCTTTTTCTTCCTGTACTTGCATAAAGAATTTGTTAACTCACATGCACAATCCTACTGAATCATTCACCAGGGTAAGTAAAAGTTACCTGATTAGGCGCTCTGAATCAGACTTTTGATGTCACCTTAGTTGCAGACTATTTCTTCCCAAAGTGTTTGGAAAAGGAGACACATATGCACAAGCATATTCTAAATAGCCATAATCCGCTGTTTTTCCTTCCTTTTTTCTCCTTTTGCTCTATATCCAGCTCTCCTGACTGATGGGAGCAGTGCTTGTGGAAGCATTTAGATTCACCTGGAATACAGGAGAAAATGGATCCTTCGAGCATTCCGTATTTAATTTGAGACCTTGAGCTCTGTGGGTATCTGTGTATACCCAAACTGTGGCACACTCTGGAAGCCACAACTCACCTCATTGCCTTCCTGTATCTCTGGACAGTTGATAAACACATGTAAGTCACTCATAGCATCAGAGCTCCTTGGAGGACTTGACTTCTCATTCAGCACTGGTTGCCACAGGACCACTGAGAAGCACACAGTAGCCTGGGTTCAAACCTGCAGAATGCTGACAGCTGCACTCAGCTGAGCTTAAGATATGTTTCACCTGCAACATTTGGTTCCCTTCCTCCTCACAGAGATGCATAAAACCTCCTAATAAACATCACTGTAAGAAACAGGACTTCTATTTAACTCTCTTGTGGGAATTATCCACCTCTTGGAGTCTCTGAAAACAGCCTGTGCTATGAACCTGCAGGCACAAGGACGCCACAGATACCAGAGGATACAGATTCATGTCCATAAATGGTCAGGCCAGAAAGAGCCATTACACTAGGGAGGCAAACCCCTGCTTAGGTCAGAGAGCCATCCACTGTTACTAAGCTATCCATGTAATGAGCCCTTGCATTACATAGATACACATTTGGCAGGAAAGCACTAAATCACCCTCCATTTCACCCCCATCTCTCCAGCATTACCTTTGGTGATATTGCTCAGGGAAGGGGATCACTGGATTAACGGGTTATAAAACCAGGAGATGCTTGGAGAAACCGAAATACAAAGCTGAGCTCCAGACCCTGAGCTGCAGGTGAAGACTCCTCATTGAGTTAGGGCAGTTTTAAGATCTCTTGAAGCTATGCTGCTTTTTTTATTGTCAGTGTATCTCAGAGCTATTTTAAACTGAAGTCTGCCAAAACCTCCAAGGGGCCATTATGACAGTTAGAGATTACCAATGAATAGAGATTTCTGGTATGTCCCCTTTGCAATTCTTGCTGAAGGGTTGTTGGAGTAAAATTAAGGACACTATCTCCTTAAAGCTCTCCCACATTTTCTGACTTTTCAGATGATATTTCTCCTCTCCAAATCCCTTTATCGTTTTATCTCATTTCCCCTGGGTCCTTCCATTGGCCTCACCCCTGGTTTGTTCTACAGTTTGCATCCTTGCCTTCTCGTCCTGCCCTCAGCAGCCCCAGTTCTCACTGAAAGCCCTCTCCAGTACTAGCTTTTAGCTTTGCCTGGTATGCTTTGGGCCACTGTCAGCTTTCCTCACACTCAAGACTCATCTTTCTTCCTCCTGCCCATGTCTTGCCCCCTTCCCCAGTAAGTACCATGAGCTACTATGAGTTTTCACATGTATTTTCTTCCCTCACGAGCTTCTTCAACACATGAGCTGCAGTTTCTTTTACTTTATCCCTAAGTATTTTCAATAACCTATTCAATAGGTTATTGAATATTTCAGTAGTTCAATAACCTATTTCCTCTTTCCAGACTTTGCACCATCAGATGCTTGCTTCACCCATCTAGAACTGTTTTTCCTCCAAACTCTTTGTCTCTTTTTGCCTGCAGCAATATTCAAAATTATCAGTCCTCTTGAAACACTCCTTATAGCCCTGCTGTCTCCTGCAATTACAGTTTTCTTTAATGAATAGATTAGTGTTGGTATAATCTGTATAAACCTTTAATTTACCTGTACCGTTCTTGTTTCAGTGGTCTCAGTTCTATTCTAAACCACAGTTTCTAATGAAAAGTGATATTCTGAAGCATGCATTGTATATAAATTTTTCTTCAAATGTAGTATCCCAGATGTAGAGCCAAACATGTTTTCCTGTCCCCTTTGGCATCAGAGAAGCTTTCACTTTCATTCCCTGCCCAATGGTCTGAAAGTACTTTCTCTCTTTCTCACTGTTTTTAACTGCTAGTTTGCATAAAGCTGGCCTTGTAGAAAGTTGTCCCAAAAGACACCAAATTAGACACAAATCCCACCAGCAAAAATAAGAAAATAAAGCAGAAAAATTCATGCTTAGTTAGAAACACTTAAAAAAACAACCAAACGACAAAAATACCCAAGGAACTCTCCTACCCCGTGCATCTTAGCTCTTCCTGAAGCCCTCTCCCACTTGCAGTGGCAAAATACCTTAGAGCAGTTCCCCAAAGGTGAACATAATGCTGCAGTAATAATTTCTTTCCTTCCTTCAGTGGATTTATTTTGTCAATGATTGTTCTCTGCCTCAGCAAAACAGCTTCATCTCTCTTCTCTGTCTAGCTCATGTGGGGCTGAATCCTGCAGTAGCAGTCCCAGTGAAATCAGTGGGAGTGCTGACTGTGTAAGAACCAGATGTGTCCCACTGAATAATTATCCAGGGCTGAATAAACTCCCAGCACCACCCATGTGTTAAGACAAGTATCCACATCTAAATATTGTTAGCCAGAGCAGGAGCCCCACTAAAACAACCTTCCCCACTGCCACCCAATAATGCCCTTGCTGACTTCTTCAAATAAATATTTCCAGAAAAAAAAAAAACAAAACAAAAAACAACCAACCAACCAACCAAAAAACCAAACAAACAAAATACCAAACAAAAACACCAAACCCAACAAAAACCAACCAACCAAACAAACAAAGACCCCAAAACAAAAACCCCAAAAAGACCAAAAAACCCAAACAAACAAACAAACAAACAGAAACTTCAACAAAAACAACCACCTTTCCCAGCTGCAAGTCAATTTGATCTTTAAACAGAGGTTAGCTGGGCTTTTTCCTCCTGTAGAAACACATGCAAAAAAAAAAATCCCAGTAGAAATTAATTTTCTTAAGTTTTAATAAAAGTATGTCAGAAGCATAGGAAGGTGGAGCTCTTATTAATATTGGGGAGTATTTAGTAACCACAACATTTAGCAATTTACCTATTAGAGTAGTATCCTATTGATGCCTAGTTGCTGCCTTATTCCTGCCTAGTTTTTAACTCATCTTCCCAATTTTTCTTTCCAGCCATTGCATATACATTTTGGGAGAAAAATGGGAGGGTAAAAACTGTTCCTCTGGAGTAAAAGGATTTAAAATTTACAATCAAATTGAGTGTTAAAGGCAGTATTCAAAGTTTAAAATATTCTTCCTGATAAAAAATAGTATAAACTATGAAAAACCTGAAAGAGTGATAAAACATTTCAAAGATACTTTTACAAACGTCTTAGTGATGATGATGAACTCACTGGCAGATAGGGGTGTCATTAATTTATTTTTTTCCTTGTTCTCAGAGGAGATGAAATTCAATAACCCAGCTGAAGAACCCTGTGCCACTGGTGGGAGGGGTGTGCCAGTGGCAGAGGAGAATACAGAGACATAAGGTCTAAAATTCTGGAGGTTCATCCAAGGAAGGAGATCTCTTTTGTAGCCTTTATGGCCAGGACCCACTGTTTCCCAAAGAACGAGGAAGAGGGGTAATCACAGAGGCTGAACATTAGTGCAACACAGTTTTTCCCAGGGAAGGGGAACTTTACAACTTTCTCCGAGTGAGGAAGAGAAAGGGGGCAAAAAATATATGGTTCAGTAGAAGATTCCCTCTGGACCTGCTTCCTAAAGGAATTTGTTTGCAAATTAATGTCTTTTAGCTGACTTGCCACCCTGAATCCATCTGGGCCTTGTACTGCAAACCAGAGATTCTTCTAACTTCTACAGCTTTACTAAAGCTGATGTTTGAGTAACATCAAAGAAGGATGATACAGGACAACAAATCCATGTTGTCAGAAACTTCACATGTCCAGGGAATAAAGAAGAATTTTTTTTCTTTCCACTGTTTTTTTTTGTTACTGTCTTTCCTGCTAAGCTCATAAACACATTGTTAGGCAACCAACCAAGCAGGTTACTATTTTTTGTGTCTATCACTCTGACCTTTAAAGTGTTGGCAACATGAGGAATAGGAACAGCTCTTGCCCAGTGGTGTCCATCCTTATCGGGGCTTCATAATCCTCAGTAAAACCTTCCTGCTCCCCATGTCCCTCTTGGAAGGAGCACAGCGGCACAAAAGTCAGCACCACAGCACAGGGTTCCCAGTCTGAGGCTTATGGTGGGGATACCCACCAACTAAAAGACTTTTAGCTCTGCCAAAACAACTGCCACCAACACAGGCAGCTTCAGAGAGACAATGAGACGTTTTGCACCATCAGTAACCCTGCCAAGCCCTCTTCTGACCAGTCAGCTGCCTGGTTCTCTATAAGTACACTCAGATTAAAATTTACAGGAGCTCTTTGGTTTTTAATTTTTTTCCCGAAAATCTCCATCAGGAACTTAAAAAGGTAAAAAAGCAAACTGGAACAAATTCTGCAGGGAAACTCAAGTTAGTTCTGCTGACAAACACTGTCAGGTGCTGCAGTGGAAGGAGCACATCACTATGGTCCTCTCACATCACTAACAACACGCCTCAGTGAAACTCTTAGTGGCACAGGTGAATTATAACTAGAGCTCGGATTCCAGATGAGACATTATCGATCCTTCTCTGGCTTACTTGAAAAGAAGGGACCAAGAGTCACACTACCACAGACACAGAGCTCAGCATGGAAGAATAAGACTTTGATGTTATCCTGATCAAAATGGCATCCCAGCCATGGGAAGCAGGGGGAAAGGTTGGGCTGGATGATCCTGGAGGTCTCTTCCAAACTAAATGATTCTGTGTGATTCTGTGCTGGGGGAAGGCTGGAGGGCCAGAGAGAGTGCTCATGACTCCAGGTTCATTCTCTGACCTCTTCCTGGGGCAGGCTGGTATAATCCAGCCCTTTATTTGCAAGTTACTGGGAGGAGAGTTCAATAAATATGGAACATCACAATGTCATTTGCACAGTCACTTTAAACAGATATGTCCTAGCACTCTCTTCCTTCTGTGCAGGAAAGATAATAATCTGTTAAACTTTCTCCTGGAACCATATTTTAGCATTTTAATTAGAGACCCAACACATGCACTAAACACACTCTCAAAAAAGGGCACGCCTTAATAAAGTCAGTACAGCACATGCTGCTGTAACCCAGCAAGGTCACTGCCTGAGAGGAATCACCAACGAGGCTGCTGGATCGCTGCCAGGACACCCGGCGAAGTTACGGGGACCGGTTTCGGGAGGGCCACTGCTGCTCTTGGCCAACGGGGAAGGGCAGGGAGGCAACCTGCTGCCACTTACCCACACCAGCCCTCCTCCCCGGGAGAGCAAAGCCATCGAAACGCAATTACCGCTAGTTTCTGACGGACGGGATGCTATCGGGCTGCCGCCCCCGGCCGTGGGTGCCCCGGAGGAAGGCTGTGCCTTTCCCCCTCCTTTGAGCACTATCTCCCTCTGCTGTCCTGCCGCAGCCCTGCGCTTGGGATCCACAGGGTGACCTCTGAAAGGAACCAAAGTAGAAAACTTGGGAAAAAAAAAAAAAAAAAAAAAAAAAAAAGCCTCGTAAAATTTGTGCTTGGCGCTATTTGGTTTCATCAGAAACACTCTGATGTCAGGAAGCATCAGTCCCAAACACTGCAGGCTTCCCAATGGAAAATACATAAATAAAGAACAGCTGGGGAATACATTTTCTCCTTATGGAGCCGCCCAATCAGGTTTCCATTAGTAGTAAGAAGTAATAACCAGTAACAGCTTCTTCTCTGAAAGAGAAGTAACATGATTTTCTAAGCAGCAGGGATCCTTTCAGAGAGGGGAATATGGAATGTGCTCTCAGCTTTTGCCTTCTGATGGGAGGAAAACATGGGGCAAATATCTGATCAAGGCAGGAATAGTCCTTGCATGTCCCTGTATCCAAGATATCAGGACTCAGAGAGCCAGCTCTGAGGATAGCCTCTGAGATGTATGGGACTGGATATCACCTCTGAGAAACCTTAGGGTTTGAAAAAAAGCATTACTCTGTCAGCTTTCACTGGCCCAAATGATTAAGTTCTGGAGAGTTTGGTGATCTTCATCACTCTCTCAGACAGCATGCTATCAGCCTCTCTAAGTGGCTCTGGGCTCTTTTTTGTTTGCAAATCATCAGAACTCCTAATCCAGTCTCAGTCCTGAAAGGTAAAGTGACAACGGACTTAGGATTTTGCTTTAATTGATATTTTTTTCAATATTTTCATGAGAAAATCCCAAAGTTTCCTTCCACAAGCCCACAATGAGTGTAGTAGTCCTGAAGCAGTGAGGTGAGCTCACACTGTGTTTGCAGTGTCAATACCTATTTTTATGTTCACTCTGAATGAACCCTGACAATCCTGTCCTGTGTGATGCAACGCTCATTAAATCATGGATTGCAAGCATGAGGCTACAGTCTGGATGCTTTGCTTTTCCAAAGTAAGATAACAGTCTTCTGACTGAAGTGCTTTCAATTCTTGCAGGCACTGTAGTAAATTCTACTGGGATTTAACAGGGGCCCAAATTTGTTCCTATTTGGTTGTGAGTCTTTCAGCAGAATCTGTGTATGCACGAGTGCCTTTTGCTATTTAATGTACACATTGCACTTCAAATCCTTCTCTGAAACGTACTTAGTGTGGGACACAGTGAATGATACTTTATTTACATTAGCAGTGGGTGAGGTGTTGAAATTTTCATTATTCCAGTTTTTAATAGTGTTGAAAAAGGAATGTCATGTCAGCACCATTATTTTTTTTCCATGACCTCTAAAGTAGAAACACTGGGAGAATCTAGCTCCATACAAATTAGGACAGAGACTGGAGCAGAGGTTCAGCATCATTCTGTAGCTCTATGCAGTACCTCATGCATCCAATTAACTAATGAAATCTGAATAACAGGAGGAAAAAAAAGGTAATTTTTTTTTTTCCCATAACATTCCCAATTTGCAACAGACTAAAGAGTTCAGTCAGCAGTGGCACTGCCCTGCTGGAGTTACAATGTAAAGTAATAAGCCAGGGTGCAGTGTTGGACTGGAGAGAAACCTGACCCACACACATTAATCTGTCTGTGTGGGTACAGGAGAACAAGGAGTTTTCAAAATCCTCTGCCTTGTTATGGATCCCAGTGGCTCCTTGGCAGAAATCCAAGCCCATGCATTAGCCATCTCAGAACAGCTTCCTCAGGTTTCTAGTGCCCAAATAACCTGAAAATTTTGTGCTCTTTCTGGCACTAAAAAGTCTTCCCTAAAAAATTATACGTCTTTTAATTCAGGTATTAGTTGACTGGTTTACCATTTCTACTTTCACCTCAGCTTGTACGTAGTTCCAGAAAACTAAAAACCAAGAACAGAAGGGCAACAATTACACTGTGTCCCTGATATACATGGACCAAACATCTACACACCACTGAATTAGTATACTAATGATGTTACTGCTTTAATTAACCATGCTACTGTGCCTGTACTGGACTCTTTCCCAAGAACTGTTCAGGTTACTGCATAAGGCAAGGACACTGATTTTCCTTTAATTCTTTCTTTACACCACCACCCCCACCCCCACCAACCCCCCTATTTATTGACAGGACTGCCAAGTTCACAGAAGAATCAATAACCAAGGATATTCACATAGGATAAGATTTACAATGCATGTTTCACAGACAGTAACAACTGGGACCTCGGAGCACTTACTGGAACCAACAAAATGACAACTGATATGTCCTCCAGTGGATCTATGTTAAGACGTTCTGTCTGCAGTAATTAAAAACTAGGTAATATCACCTGTGTGAAAAGCCTGCCATAAAATCAGCTCCACTTAGCAGTGTAACTTGACATGTTGACTTTTTACATCAGCAGCTCTGTCCTCTAAGCCAGCCTCTGGCCCTGCTATGCTGAGCAGCACCTCCCTTATCTCATATTAACTAAAGTAATAGGCTCAAGTGATCCCTCTTGTTTTTCCTGCTATCTCTTTCTCCCAGTATTATGCACGTGATGGTGTGGCAACTCAGTAATTACACCTGAGAAAACTACACCTGAGTGAACACACAAAATATCTTTTTATCACACATAAATTTTGTAGTAATTATCTCTCTCTCAATTCTTTAAGCTTATTTAAGCAAATGGGTCTCCTGCCAGTAAAATGCCCAAGTTTTCTGTTGTGTACTTTTAGCTGTGCAAGACCTAGATATCACTGAGCACAAGGATTCCCTGGGTATTCATAGTGTATAGTGTAAATTAAATTGATTCTATTTCTTCCTATGCTCCAGAAACATCCTTAAACTTCTAAAAAAATGGGAACACACACACACACACAGAGTCTGAAACAAGTCTTTTCCATACTTCTTTTATGCACATATATGTACTGACATCATGCAGCAACTTTTATGCAGAGAAATAATGAAGAAAAAAAAAAGGAACTAACCTTATCATAGGTTATTGAATGTAGGCAGTATTATAAATATTATTAATTGCTTGGCTCTCTTCCTTCTCTGTCATATTTCCCTCAGGTCTCTGTTCCATGCTCAAGGCCATTATTTGATGGGGGAGGTATAAAGTCATAACAGGCTGATGTAAATTTCCTTTGAGATGTCTTATATATCACAGATACCACGAGGGAGATGAAACAGCAATTTTGGTCCTGTTCATAAGTAGAGATGGAAGAAATGCTTCCTCTGAAGGGAACTAAACTGATGCCCATTCTCTAATTGAGGCCAGTATAGTATGTTATTCTTCAGGTAAATCTTTGATAACACTTATTGCCTTTTCCAGGTAGATCTTTGATAGCACTTATTGCCTTTTCCAAGACGCCTTCTGTAAGGAGAGTTTGTAATTCTGAGGAGGAAATGAACAGCTCCAAAAGTGAGGGAGATAAAGAAGATGTCTGTGTCAAGAGTCTCAGACAAGCCCCATCAGTGTACTGAATTTTATGTTTCTGCTAAATTAAAATCAGAAACTCATTACAGAAATTGAAACAAGAAAGTAGCTCAGGCAGTCACTTTTTAAGATCACCATCAGGCTCTGAACAGTTCAGAAACCTTTTGCCTGTCTACTGTAAGATACCCAGGATGCTGGTTTGAAAAGGTGCAGATGTACAACTTCGATAGGGTTGGTGTCTTGGCTTTCCTGAGCATGCCAAGAAAGCCACCTGTTGACCTTAAAAAGCTTAATTAGCAGTTCACCTGGGCAAATGGTGATAAAGACCTGGTGAGAATATTCATTTTGCAAATATTATAAATGGGTCCATCCAGGGAAATAACACTAGGTGTGCATGTTCCATACCATGTCAAGTGTCCATTTCATCTCCACATACTGCCCTCAAAGATCACCCATTATTTAACATGCCAAAAGACCTTTTAATAAAACACCAATGAACTGACATTTTAAAATATTTCTGGCTTAACCACAGTCTCCAGCTTTTGCCCAGCATCATGTCTGTGCTGTTCAACGGGTAACCCGATTTTTTTTCCTCACAAGGAATTTTGCCATCCACATTACCAACAAAACAGGTCCTATGCAGATGTGAGTGTGTGCAGGTCTACTGCAGACAAGGGAGGTACTGTGCTTCTTTACACCATTCAAGGTTCAAGTCCAGAAAGGATTTAGGCTTTGATTCACTTGTAATTGTCACAGTTATGATTTTAGATGAGCCACTTCACCTAAATAAACTGGAAGGGGTAAAGGGCACTGTTTTTCCTAAAGCTATCTTCAAAACTGGGTGATAAATACCATTTTTGCTACATCAATAAACTCTGCTAAAATCATATAGTGCAGCTCAAGAGGCAAAGAATTTGCTGAAACCCAGCTCTTGTTGACATATGGACAAAAAGGTGCTTTTACACACAGGTTTTGTTCACAGCAGCAATATCTTTGCTCAACTAACTTCTATATCAGTCCTGATGAGAAGAATTGTTACCTATTCAACATATATAGAGATAATCACTTTTTTTGCCATCAAAATCAGTGGCAGCACTTTATAAGCAGAGTAAAACTAAGGATGAGAAGGAGTGTCAAAATCTAAGTGAGTATCAGCAGAAAAGTAGGAGAGAGGGGAACTGTACAGTCATTTAAGATAGAAAGAGCATCAGGAATTGATGAGGAATGAGTTGGAGAGCCAGGAAAGTGTCTCTAGCAGAAGTTGGCAAAGCTGATAATTGAACTACATAGTCAAGAAGATAAAATATAGATGTATGTTTCCTGGAGAATGGGTTTCCCAGAATTTTGTGTGCTATTGATTTTTTGTTCACTTAAGTGACATATTTGGTTTTCTAAACTGCTTTTGCAGAGACTCTGTAGTGGTAAAACCAGAACTGGCTCTATAAAATAAAATAAAAGAAAAGATAAAAAGCAGTGATGCACTCAAATACGACAGCAAAATGGAACTGCACAGTCAGAAACTGGCAATGTTGTAGATATTCTTAAAATTTCAAGGGTCAGGCTAAACTAACACATTTAATCCTATTAATTTTAGTGGAAGTCTTTACTGATAAAGATACTAATCAGTACAACTATGGAGAACAGCAACCAGCCCTTAAAGGGGATGGCATCCCTTCTATCCTCCTGGGTCTATTGCAGGTCATTATAACAGTTCTAACACATTTTTCTTTCTTGGTATACAACATTTTTTTAAATTACTTTACCTTCTATTATCGAGGTCTTAACCCTATATATTTAGAATCTCCAAATCTATCATTCGTGCTAAACATGTTTTGCTGTCTGATGCTGAACCGTAGAGGACTGTTGTATCTTCGTCTTCAAGACACATTTTCAAAATGCTGATAATACTGTATGATAAGACTGTCATATATAATTACCAGGCTAGCAGTTATGAGGACATTGGTATCTGATTCCCTTAGGTCTACAAATATATGACCATAATGTTGCAAACATCTGTCCATCAACAGCTCTGCTTATCAACATCTGTGTGGAAGGGTTTAAATGTCTTCTCCTGGTGCTTGTGAGCTAATATTCTCTGCTCCCTTTTCTGCAGCACACAAGGCCAGTCTATCTGCCAATCCATGCTCTAATCTCAGTGAGACCAGAGTGAAAAAGAGCCACCAAAACTTACCACACTGTCTTTAGAAAGATAGTGAAGGTCAGACTAATCAATCTCAAATAAAAATGACACTACATGAAAATTCCCATTTTACCTGAATCCATAATAATTTCTCCCTATCAGAACACTGATGTCCTGCCTCACAAAGCAAGTTTCATCACTGTTTCTAGGACAGTGCTTGCAGCTCTTCTATAATCAGCTGCTGAAATTTCCTCCTAGTTTATTCAGTGCCTGTACTCATCCATCCCGTTCCATACAAAATATTGCATTCCTTGCAGTGTCACATAGCATCATCTATTTCAGTCGCATTGCTAACAACATTTTCTCCGGTTTTGGAAGCCATGTAAGCATAAAGTCATGCAGGAATATGATCCTGTTGCTGTACAGCAGCTAAGCAGCCCACAGTTTCTCATACTTTTAGTAAAATAGTTACTCAGAACAGTAACAAGATCAATCCCTTTAAAAATGCATTTAAAAAAATTGTTACATTTTTGCAGCTAACTCATAGCTGGTGTGAATTAGCAAGGATTGATTGACTTTGCATTAATTCAACGCTCATTGGCCTTACTAGAACAATGCTAACTGGGGATCTGACCCTGAGCAGCTGATCCTATGGAAGCTGCAGAACTACACTTGAAAAAGGACAGCACTCTGAAAAGACATTAAGTTTAAAAAAATGAAGGCACAGAAGAAGGTTTTTGGTTGGAGAAGTGACTGCTCAGTAGGATGGCTGTACGAGAATTTACCTGTCAGGCTGCAGCAGAGTTCACATCCAAAACACTGCAAGTGTTTCATCCCAGAGCAATGCTTTCATTAAAGACCTTCTTAGATTTAAGCGAACCCAACCATCAGGCACAGAGCCCATGAGAATCAGGCTTCATGACTTTCACCACCCGCAGATCTGCCTCCTACGTTGCCTTTTCGTTATTTGTTTTGATCAATAAAGTTTACCTCACGTTAGTTGCCATGAAAAACAGCCTTCCATTTCGGTTTTTCCTTACTGTTCTTTGAAAGACTGTATCCCCTGTGGGGGTCTAACACATCTTCCACCCTGTTATAGTTGCTTACAAAACTCCTTCCCATTTTCAGCATTTTTAGTGAGTTTTGAAATCTATTTCTATAAGAACACTGAAGTCCTGGCTTAGCAATTTATGCAGAGCTTCCTTAAAATTCAGATAAATTATGAACTGTCAGTGCCAATCTTGAGTGTAATCTTATCAAAAAACTTGAGGTTAATTAGGAAGGATCTCATCCTTCTAAATCCATATAAGCTTAACATAATAATTGAGAGTTGAGATCAATTACTCATGGTATGTCAAGGGTATGAACTTATGTGGTAATGATTGAGTGCTTGGCCTGAATGCTCAAAAGTCAAGGTCAGAAAGCACACCAAATGCACATTTAAAATTTCTTGAATTCACAAGTAGTGAGGTGGAGGAGGGAAAGGGATGAAAATCTTATTTGTAGGACTAACAGCTAGAGTGCATACTGCTCTGAACCTTTGATGCCAAATTCAAAAAACATTGTAATAGTAAATACAGAGAGAGGCTGGGAATGACTGCTTCTGAAAATGGGATTGGCAATAGTTTGGAAGCATTTTCAAGAAAAAATTCAGAACCTCCATCTCACAAACACATATCTAGTTTTCTCAGTGGATTAACAACTTTAACTAAAGTAAAAGTAAGACCCTCTGTCTCATGCAGTGTATGAGACATTCATTGTGTCACAGACTCACCTTAGTGTGACACTGATGCTCCCTTGCCAGCACAATCTTCATAACATTTTCCAGTCCCCTGGAAACACACTGACACTCCTACTTTAATCATTTCACAAGGAGAAAACAGGAGTCCTAAAGCTGTCCTGCTTACCCTGGGAGGCAACAATGTAAAAGCCTGGAAGAAGATTCATCTTTTTTTTTTTTTTTTAATCTTTATCTTTTGTTGTTGCCAATACTCTTGAAGGAGCTTGCCTTCCAAATGAACCACTGAAACAGAGAGTGGATGGGATGTCCACGAGTGTATCTGTCTCATTGCATCAAACATCCAGAAAAAAAATCAAGAGGATGCAAAATTATAACAAATTACTTACAGCCTTGGATATGACACTAGATTGCAACTGGGACTTTCACTGTCTAAAGTAGGTTCTGTAGGCTTACTCAGTATGCCAGAGGAGGTATGGACTTGCAGAGAATTCATCCCAAACCTCTCAGACACTGTGGCATTGATAGCTGGTGCATAATTCTCTCCATGATCTCACAGTGAGACTGAGAGACTAAGCAAACTGAGAGGATCTCTCCACTGACACAAGGCAGTGTACTGTAAAAGATTAAAATCAGACCTGAGCAAGCCAGCTCAGTTACCAGGAGTACTGTAAATGTGTTAACGCAGCGTTCCCCCAGGCTGCTCTGCACAGTCGGCAAATTCCCACTCTGCAGAGCTCTGCCAGGCAGGGCTGAGCAGTCCTGGTGCCAGGCTGGCCCAGTGAGGTGCCCTGTCCCTCCAAGGCAGCTCAGGGCTCTCTAATGGCAGTGCAATGCTGGCAGAGGCTTTAAAGAATGCAGAGCTTCAGTTCTGCAGCGTGTGGGTACCACAGAGCAACACGATCACAACACGATCAGAGCAATATGTGAATAATTCAAATCTTTCTCAATCATATCCCAGCCCTTCTGCACAAGTTCCTGGAAGGAAATTCTCATATGGGCTTCTCCCTCAGTACGCTCACAAAACCTGTGCCACCTGAGGCCACCACCTTGGAGAGTGTTATGGCTACAGCAAGTTCAGCAACTCTTGTTATGTGTAGGTTACCAGGGCTATAGGTTTTTGTTAGGAAACTTCCACACTTCACGTTATGAGCAGAGGCTGCCATATAGGAACCCAGGTCACCACATGCCAGCTGTGCTGATGGGACTCCTGGTTCTGTGTTCCCACACATGACAGAGGTTTACCTTTGTATTTGCCATCAGCTGGGAATGCACAGTGGTGGCACAGCTGATGCCAAGCAATTTGTGAAGCCACCGTAGCTTCATCACATGTCTGCATTGTAGGGAGCATGGAGAACCAAGGAAAACTGCAGTGGAAGGAAAGTGGCACAAGTCTGAGAACAAGAATCAGGGATGAACGAGGAAAGGTAAGAAAATAAGAACGCCACATCAGGAAAGTGGAAGGGGGAAGAGATGAAAACTTCCTGGCAATTGCATATGGACCCACTCTGAAGCAATATCCGAGGAGCTCTCCATCATCCGAGTTATGCTTCTGTTTCTTTTTGCCCTACAAATTTAGCCATGGCTTTAAAATTCACGTCTTTATTTTTAAATCCATTACTCCACACCGTATAAACACTCAAATACTTACAACAATGCAAACTCAGATGAGACGACGCTCTAAAAAAGCCTTTTTTGGAAATTCAGATAATAAATTTATCAGGCTGATGTGTGAAGGCCTTTTTGAGCATCTGTACCCTGCTGGTATCATTACAAATCCTTAGCCTATAGCTTGGCTTGCTGAAGACCTCAAGCAGGTCTTTATTGATGCACTACCCAGAGACATAACATTGTTATGCATATCGTTTGCAATTAGGCTGAATCTTTAGTGATCACCTGTGGCTTAGTGTCCTTTTTGTCAGTTCCTCAAAGTCAGGAGATGTATTTTTGTCATGTACCAGCTCTGCAGTTGCCAGCCCATAGCTCGACGGGTTATTTAAAGCCTGCAAAACGATTTTTGAATGCTGGCCCATGCTAATGCTTGATAACTACAGTTGTCATGACTACTCAGCCCCTATGTGGGGGCTGTGTTGGACAGCTATTGCAATGATTCCCTGGCATTTTCACTAAACATTAGTGTCCCTTCCTCAAAGACTTCTCCTACAGTCCCTGAGAGACTAAACACGGCCAGTCTTGCTGGAGGAGGCACTGCAGTGTCCATTTGAAGCTGACCACTGTGCCTGCCCACGAAGCTTCTCCAGACATGGCACTGGGATAAACGGCATTTCCCTGGAAGCAACACAATGCCAAGTCCCTGGGCCTCCCTGCAAGCCAATAAGCCATGACCAGTCAGTGCAACCAGTCCTATCTGCCACATTTAGCAGGTGGACTGCAGGAACCAGAGGGAGGTCACAGCACTTCTCTGCAAAACACACCACAGGTATGTGCCAGCACGTGAAAGTGAGTCAAGTCAGAAGCCTACGGTGTGAGGCTTGTCTTGTAAAGATAGAGCCTTTCTTGTTTCCTTTAATAAGGTCAGTTAAAAGATGGTCACAACCTTTCCAGCCATTCATTCCCCAGCTTTTATTCTCAGCATTTCAGAAGCTAAGACACATAACTCACCCCACAAACCCTTCCTGGTTTCCAGAGACAAACCACAGTAAAAGTAACCTAGAGCCTTGAGTTCAAGATGAATATTTTTATGCTAGAAGTAACAGCAGAACTATGCTCCATTTTGTTGCCTCTAGAGAGGGTTTTGACACTAGCTTAATAGTGGTTGACTCACAAATCAAAGACTGTCTTTGAGAAAACTTTCTGTGAGGTTGATAGACAGCTAGCATACTCTAAGGCATTTTCTTCTGCATTACTTGGCAGGAAGCCTGAGACAATTTGAACAACACTGTGCAGAACGTGCCCAGCTCAGCCAAAACTCATTAAGGGTCTTGTCTTCTCTTGTGCGCTTTGTGAAGCACATTACTGCACCCCTGATGGGCAGCAGTTATGCTGAGATTAAAGATCACCAAATACCTTTAATGTACCAGTCAAACTGCATTTCTCAGCTGTGTATACATTGGTAAATGTTCTGCTGCTTTACCAGATGAAGGATGAAGATGTAATGGCTGCTCTCCAGCTACTGAGCTTGGTTAAGGAATGGCTCAGGAAAAGGTTTCATGGGAGGATAATTTCAGCAAAATGCGAGACAGCTGTTGAAAGATGGTCAAGTTCATGACTGCATTATCTCTGGTTGCTATTGAAAGACTCCTCCCTGGTGAACAATGTAAGACACATGCATCTTTGATCACTTTGAAATATATTTTTAAAGAGTTGCTCTGGATTTTGCCCTCGGAGTCCCACTGATTTGTGAGGCAATCACTTTAGTTAAAACTCCATTCACAGATAGCTTCAGAGCACGGCTGACTCGCAGCATTACAGACCAGAGGGAGGATGCACTGTTGCATTTCTGCTAAACTGGGTGTTACAAATACACTCTTTCCTCCCTCGATCTTTCCTTCCTTTCTCTCTTTTTCAGCTTGTGGGAGTGTCCAACTACTGTGATATTTTCTGTCTGGTTTCCTTGTTTTAATATTGCCAAACAACAACTGCCACCACCCTACTTTCAGATGTTTACAGAAGGAGACTTCCCTAGGGCAGCCAGTTCATGACAGAGGCCTTCAGCAGAAACAGCCTTCTTGATAAAGGGTAGATGCCAGATCTTGGCATGATAACTTGATCTCTTTTTTTTTTTTTTTTTTTAAACTGCAAGCAATAAAGGAAAAAACACTTCCCAAACTGGCAGTTTGTGATATCCTCCTACATTTGACTTGTATGCTTCTGCAACTTCTGGCATCTAAAACACCAACACTGATATCCAAGGATCAACAGAGTAACCATAACAATGATGTGAAGAATATAAAACCTGGTTAAAGGTGGTGAACACTCAGCTCAGCAGGTGTGGGTAGGGCTGATAGGTCACAATGTGGAGTTTAGAATGAGATAAATTTCAGAAGCAGAAGTGGATAGATTTGCCTTATGTAAACTCCGTGCCTGCTAATACACAGGACAAAAGAGCAGATGAACTGGAGGAGTGAAGAGAAGGGAGTACATTCTGCCAGAGGGATTTGCTTTACCATTCTTTCTTTTCCTATTTTCACTACTGCAAATTCCCTCTCCCCCTGCCCTCCCATCTACAGCCCAACTGGGGTGAGAAGCAATTACAGGAATCATCACATTGATAACTCCAAATTCCCATTTTTTTGTTAGGAAAGTGACCTATGCCTAGTCCTTCACTCAGTGAATCTATACTGATTAGCACTGATCAAGAACATCCCATAAGCATCGTTCACACAAAGTGGTGCTACTACTGGCGAATAAGGAGAATAATTCAATGAGTACTCAAATGCTCTGAAAATGACAGATGAAAGCAGGCTCTGCTTGAGGTATCATAGGAAATATTTTGCCTTGACTGGCTAAATCATGAAACAGATATATGAAAAACAGCCACGAGACTTCTAAAGCAAAATTTGCCAAGAAGTGGACAAGCTTCAAGAACAGACAAGTCAAGGGGATGTACAACATGAAAAGGAATATGGCCAAATATGGGTAGCTCAAGAAGAGACAGAAATTATGACAGATTTTTAAAAACAGATTTGACAAGGATCTTTATTGCACAGTGCCTTCATCAGTAGCTGATAAGAGACCTGCCAAAGCCAAGTAGTGACAGGCTTTCTTCACCATGCATCCCAAAGGCACCTCAGTCCCAGCAGCAGCAGGCTGAGACAAAGTGGCCATAGAGCTTATCAGGGTAATCAACCAGTTCCAAAATGAGTCAAGTCTGAAGGAAAATCAGCTAGGGAAGATGGTGTTACTAAAATGTTTCTAAATCAACCAGACTAGGAAAGGAAGAAAGGAAAGGAAAACGTTGTTTAATGACACAGGCATTCTGTAGGGTTTAAGACTTAAGAGACTTTCCCTGCATTAGAGTAATCAATTAACAACAGAAGGTAAAAAGAATTAGTTGGGATTAGCAGCTGCACTCCCCAGTCAGTTTGGAGTTGCACATGAAAACAACGGAGATGCAATTTAAAAATTGTACACAAGATGGCATGAGGATGCTCCACCAGAATTAACCGAGTCTTTGGTCCACCAACCCCAATGCCCTTACATGACTCTTCTGCTGGAAACACACGAGGACAGGAGCTTAAAGAATAAGCTGTTTACTCAGAGCTGTACCACGGTTAACAAACATACATGCAGCAACATCCTGAAACTACCTTGACCTTTAACCAAGATGCTCTGTTGTGTTTGAGAGATCCAAGCTCATCTTTTGCAAGCACAGCTAACCCCAGCTTGTGTTTAGTCTATAGGTTATAATAATGCCCTGCTGAACACAGAACCATGGGATACATCAGGCAAAGCCTCAGATGTGAAAAGCCTTTATTTGTATATTGTATAATTACTAAAGGTCTCATGAAATCATTTTGCAAATTAAGTAGAGCAAAGAGGACATAAAAATAATTGACTCTTACACTAGCATTAATCTTGGAAAAAAACCCTGTGAGCATCTGGAAACAGAAGAAAATTTGCTACAACAAGGAAAAATATGTAGCTTTGAGTACAGATAGAGTTTCCAGACAAAGCCTATTGCAGTGCTTCTGCTATGTTCATGCAAGGACCACAGACTCTCACAGGGCAGCTGTGGCAGGAAGGGACCTCTGGAGATGATCTGGGTTCAACCCCTGCTCACAGCAGAGTCACATACAATAAGTTCCTCAGGGCCATGTCCTGTAAGGTTTAGAAAATCTTCAAGACCTCTCTGGAAAGCCTCTTCCAGTGTTTCACCACCCTTACAGCAGAGCAGTAGGTTTCTCATGTTCCTTATATTCCTTATTTTATTTTGTGTGCATTGTTTCTCATCCTGCCTCGCAGCACCACTGAGAAGTGTCTGGCTCTCTCTTTTTCACTCCCCCTGCCCCAGTCAGGTATTAGTACACATTGATCAGACCCTTCCAGTCCTTAGGAACCATCTTGGAGTCTGCTCTGCTCCACAATAAACACTCCCAAGCCTCACACCCCCTCCTCATATGACTCCAGCGGACTTTGTCCAGTATGCCTGTTTTTATTGAACTGGAGAGCCCAGTGCCCAATGTCACCTGAGTCCCAGGTGCAGGACTTTGTTGAACTTCATGAGATTTCTGTTAGCCCATTTCTCTGCCCTGTCAAGGTCCCTCTGGATGGCAGCACAACCTCCTGGCCTATGAACCTCTCCTCACAGATTGTATCACCCAGAAACTCGGTGAGAGTGTACTCTGCCCCATGAATCCAGGTCATTATGAAGATGTCAAACAGTACTGGACCCAGGACTGACCCCTGGAGTACACCAAGGACTGGCCTCCAGCTGGACTTTGCACCATTGATTGCATGAAGAAAGAATGCACCAGTGAACAGTCAGCACTGGAAACTTGCTGATACTTAGGAAGCAATTCTGAAAGACACTTGGTTTTTCCAATTATTATTTCAGAAAGGAAGACTGAAATGCACTCAAATATCGCTTATCCCAGATCCAAGGTGCTCAAGGTAAAAGGAAAAAGAAAGGAAAAAAAAAAAAAAAAAGATACAAATGGATTGTGCCAAAAAAGACCGAGTATGAGCACATGTGCAGGTGCCTTTTATCTCAGAAAATGCTAAGCTTTCAATAGAAACAAGTATGTCCTCTATAGTTTTAAGCAGTAATAAATTTGTTGGTTATTCACCAGATAGCCATTTTCTCCAAAAACGATTATCACTATAGTCAGATTAAATGGCAAGACTTGGAGATCTCAGGAAACATATGGATTTTATAACAAGAGCAAAAACATCCAGTGACTTATTCACATTTAATTCCCGGTAAGGGTTATAAATTTAATAGAAAAAATAAGGTTATTAACTACAGCAACATAATTTTCCATGTGCATCAGTGAACTGTGTAAAACATCTGAAGGGAAACTTGCTACAGAGGAGATTGCAGGACAGATACATGGAGAAATTTTGTGTTGTCCTTGCCTTCCTACCCTTTAATCAGCTCTGCTTCACATCACTAAAACATAAAATAGAAGTGTTGATATTTAATTAGTTTGGAAATATTTGTAATTGGAGATGAAGGAAAGAAAAATTTGTAGTAAGATCTATACATCAGAAAAGTCAAGAAAAGAAGGACAAAAATGAAATCATGAGGCAAAACCACCTTAATCTACAGTATTATTTTTCATTGCCCATAACAACATAAGAACACTCCCCAATTGCAAGTGTGATTTTGGGAAATTTGGACGTCCATGACATTTGAAGATCAGTGACAAGGCCAGTTTATGGACCTGCCATCCCCTCCACCATGTCTGTTCTCATCCCCTATCCTACCTATTCCTTGGTTACCTAAGATGTGCTGATATGTGGGCACATTTTGAACTCCTTTCTGACCCGGCTCAGATTTAAGAGGCACCTAAAATAAGACCCAGCCTAAAACCTGAATTTTGCAGATGTTGATAGTAGGCCTGTGGACTCTCAGGCACACTGAAGAAGGAAACATTCCTGAAAACATGCAGGGACTTAGGCATCCTGCACTATTCCCTTTCAGGAATGACCCATAGCAGTCCTACTTATGCTACCCTGAAGAGTAGGAAATAGTTCTTATTTTTCTTCCACTCATTTAGTTTAACTGGAACACATCTCTGAGCTGTGGGAAAGTCCTGTTCAAATCTTGTCTCTGACTGGAGCAGGGACTGTAACCTCGATGATCTCCCTGAAGATGACATCACCACCGACCTCCACTTATTTTTAGACAGATTGTTGCCAGACTCACTTGTCCATTTTGTACCGAATACTCAAGCATTTCCTGAGCCAAGGACAGGGTTAGGTTAACACAGTCACTGGGACACTCTGAATACCAAATCTCTGCCCAGTGTTTGCCTCAGACAGGAAAGTCCCCCTGTAAGTCAGGATTGACATGACATAGGCTATTACTTAAGTGTTTGTGTAGCTCATGTATCGCTACAAACCACAAACTCCTACACCTTGAAGAGTTCCTGGGTTGAAAGCACCACTGAAGAATCTGCTAATCTTTACTTTGATGTCATACTTAGCTGAAGATTAGACATTACCCAGTTATTAGATTGAGAAAGGTAGCAATCCAAAATTTAGAGAAGTTTCTGTATCATACCCTTACCAATCAAAACAGAATGACAAGCCAGAACTGGAGCAAATTTTTTTTCAGAGTCACACGTAAGATTTGAATAAAGCTGTACTTTAGTAGTTATCAAAAAGTGATGTAAATAAGTAGAACCTACTCCTATTTTTGTTGAGGGGTAAAAAAAATTATCAATTGGAATTGATAGCGTGCAAGAACACTTAGCTTGGGTCAGATACAGTTGGTCTTGAGCTTGCTGTCTGTCCAGAGAACATCAGCAAGAAGGAATGGGCAGGGTTCAGACTTCAGTTCATACTGTCTGACTGATATATTTAAGCCTAGAGAAAGCACAATACAATTGGCTAAAGATACAGGTAAGGGGCACCACAGAAACAGGAGGTGGAAAAAAGCAGCAGCATACAAAGAGTCATACCTCAGAGTCAGCTCCCAGCAACCACTTCTTTCCAAGGCTGCTCCTGAGAGTGAGCGATTCACACAACTCAGGGCTTAGGACAAAGGTGTTATTGCAGGCAGATGCCCCTTCTACAGCACAGGAGTTTCAGCTTTCTCCTAATTATCCTGGTAATTTCAAACTTTCAGCTGAACTGCATTCAGTTAGTCCTCTATGTCTAGCGTGGAGATCCCCTGTCTTCTTACACCCTTTGCAGTCACTGTAGTAGAAACTTAAGAGTCTCCCTCCCTAACAAAGTACAGTGTGTGTATCCCTCATTTGCAATCTCTGCTCCAGCTCTTTTTCTCCAGCAGCTATCAGCACTCCTGAAGTTTAGAGTCAGGTCTTCTGCTAATACTCAGGAGTAAGTAGGAAGTTCAGAGGAAATTCCTACATACTCCTTTTTATTACAGCATATCCCTCTTTGTGAGTTCTTTGCCCTGGGAAAACTAGGTAAAATAGGAGCATCCTGATTTGTCTTCCCAGTTCTCTTTCCTAAACATCCAGCTTCTCTCCTGCTGTCTCCACCAAAGCTGTTTCTGAAGTCCTTCTTTATTTTGCTGTTCTCCTCTGAAGGGTCTTTGAAGGTCTCTCTTACTCATTTTTTCTTCTGACTCTTCCTCCCTTTCTCTTTGGAAACAGATAGTACAATTCCCCTTCCTGGAACTGTTTCACCCATGGCAGATTTCCCCTTGGAGTCATGCCAGTGTCAGATCTTCCACCTGCTGAGCATTAGAGCCACACAACTCAACTCCCAGTGACTGCTTGTCATCTTTTCAGTGCTTTCTTTTAAAGAGGCCACAACGGGGACTTTCTGCCCCAGATCCTGGAGGATCTAAAGGAAATCCCATTAAGGGACCTGGTTGGAAACTTAGGCAGAGTCTACTCATTTAAATTAGCCACCTAGACTCAGTTAAATTTAATGGCGTGGGGAAAAAAGCGGTTCAGCAGCAATTCATCTTGTCCAGAAATAGACATCTAAATATGATTAGAAATAACTGAACTCTAAAGGCTCTTATTTACCATTCAGAAAAGGCACTGTACAGTGGCTAGCTTACATGAACTCCTCAATAGTGCAGACATTTAAAGAGGAATGAAAAGAATGGCAGACAAAGTAACCTGAAGAGAAGCTCTACCTCTGTCATCAGCATTTTCTCTTTTAAATGACCTTATTTCATATTCTTTCTTCATTCTGTTCTGTATATCCTAGCACAGATAGCAGAAACATTTAAAGTATCTTAATTGTTCAAGGAGAACAGGGACACATTTTTTGCAATTGTTTTTGGCTTTTTTTTTTTTTTTTTCCAAAGTAACTCTGTACACTACTGTATATGCAACACCGGTTGAGTACTTGTAAACACATTCCCTGCTTTATTTTATGTCTCTCTAACAGTCTTTATTCACCAGCAGATGTTATGTCATGTGAGTATACAAGATACCCATCTGTCCCACGTACATTTCTAAAACACACAAGTCAAAGGCTGAGTGCTCCCACCAGTGTGGATACACAAGGTCATTGCTAAGATGTACTGTTGTGATTTTTAAGCAAACACATTTTAGACATAAACTTGGATTACAAGGCACTTATGTAAAAATGGCTGTATTAAGTCTAGATGCTTTGCAAATACAAGATTTTTACTCGGTTCGCAAAGTCAATGGGAGTTTCACAAACGCTTCTTGAATGATCAGAATTCTGAAAAACGTGACCCTTGGGAGAGAGTACAGAAAGAACTGGGTTTGTTTAGCCCAGAGAATTGAAGACTAAGAGGTGACATGGTAACAGCTTTCAAATATGTAAAAGGTTGCTATGAAAAAGGAGGGAGATAAACTGCTCTTCTTATCCACTTCAGAGAGGACAAAAATAATGGGCCTAAATTGCACCAAGGAAATTTCAGCTTCTAGGAAAAGCTTTTCTGAGTGTAAAAGACAGATTGCCTGGGCTGACCATGAAGTCCTCACACTGGCAGTTTTTAAGAACAGGCCTGACAAATATCTATCAAGGTCTTTTAGATGGGGTTGATCCAGCATGAAGACAGAGGGAATGACCCTTTGAGATCCTTATGAGCTCTGTTTTTCATCAATTTATAAAACACTGAGAAGCAGCACTAAGCAAAACCTGATTATCTTTTTGAGAAATCTTACTACACTATTTATTCCTATATCAACATAATCGCATTTCATTAATTAGCATATCTCACCAGACAAGTATAAACCTGACTGCAATATAAAATGAAACCAGTTGCCACAAAGGAGCCACCTGTTTGATGAACATGCAGCAATCCATGTCCATGGAGCTCAGCAACTCTCAGCCCTCCTGCTGGGAATGCTCTGAGAGCACAACTAGGCTCTCAGATAAGAGATGATGCCCCCAAGAAGGTATATAAATAATTCTCACATATTATTATGAGATTCCCTCCTATAAAATCCTCATGATGTTCCTTCTGCTTCTTTATGCTCTCCAAATACTCATAATAATTTCCATAGCAAATTTCCCTCAAATAGAAGGGAAATACATAGTACTAACCAGACTGCTTACACCCATGTGAGTATCAGTTTCTAGTGTTTGTTTCCTGTTCACCTTTGTGTTTGTAATGATGAATTTGGAGGGTAATATCACACCAATCAGAGCAAAGCACTCTGAATTTAAAGTGAAAGTATTCTACTGTGTCTTAAGAAATGGATCACAAGCAATTCAGTGAAAGAAATACTGTCTCTTAACCTAATTTTATAATGCAATCAGACTGACCTTCCCTACACACAGTAATTGGAAAAAAAAAAGAAAGAAGAGCCTCCAACAGACTAAACCAGAAGCTACCCTAGTTTTTAATCAATAGTCCTATTCCCACTGGCTATGTATTTCAGTTCAGAACATTGTAATTAAATACAGTGATGAGCTGCATTTCTTTATGAATGAAATCACTTCCTCTCTCATACATATATATATATATATATTTAGGACACATTCTAAAGTATTTACAGCTAAAATCCAATCATGTTGAATCTAAGCAAAATTAAATGTAAGAAGTCTTTCATTTTGAAGGCAGAAATCCCTTTAATTCTGCCAATGAAATATTTACTGTCATGGGTGTTTTGGTTTGGTTTTGAGAACATTGGAAGGATATTAGTAGTATTGTTCAAACAAAACATTGCATATTAATAATAAAATGCCACTTAAAATTAGATTCAGGACCTAAGAATAATTGATGTCATATTCTAGGAAGTGGTCCCACTGAATTCCTGTAGATCTACTTACAAGATTAAGGTGAATGAGGTGCAGTCCTACAAAGATATTTTGAATTTATTTTCCTTTGAAATGCATGCATTTAAAATAATTCATAAGAATGTTCAAACCCAAATAGTAATACTGGAAAGTTCACATACAACCTACCATTTTGCCCAGAGGCAGTTTATGAAATTGTAATTAGAACTACTATTGCTTAGCAATCACACGCACAGAAGTAGTAAGAGATTTAGGAAACAATTTGCTTTTCTAATAAAGCTTCACCACTTCATGTTAACAGATGAAACTATGATTTCTTCTTAGAATTAAGAGAATAAAATCATTGTCATTTTGCTATTAAAAAAAAAAAAAAGCTGAAAAGCCATATGAAGGTGCTCTGAGGACAGGAATATCTTCATTCTAATCCTCAGTGATTAGTAGCATATCTACAGTGATTCTGCTTTGCATAAGAATATCCTTTTGCCCTTGACTTTATGGCAGGCAAAAGTTAATGGGCCAAATGCATCCGTTGACTAAAATGGTCTTACTCCAAGGATAAGTTTGGCTCACCATACAGAAACACGGTTGAGAGCAGCCTAGAGAATGTAACAATAAGAAAGAAACCTACATCCTGGCACCACCTCTTAAGAACATTGCTTGACTTGGAGGCATATTCAAGGTCAAATGTGCAAATTAGAACAAACAAATGCTGTTTTCAAACTATCACTTCTTCGTTTAGCGAGCAATGTATTGATTCACTTAGTTTTTCAGCTCTAAGGCTCTTGGAGCCAAATATTTTTTACTAAGAGATCAATTCTGCAAGTATTATATGTGCAGAAGCATCCTCTACATACACATGCACAGATTCATCGCATAAAAGAAATTAAAGGGGTAGCTTTCCCCCAAATCAGACGTATCTTAGGCTGGTTTCTGCCACACCTAATATCACTTTACTGATACTGCAAATTAAATAGCAGCTTCTACCAGATGGGTGTCCCATGATAGAATTTATTCAACCAAATCTGCTTCTGTTTTCACAGGTAAAAAAAGCTCCACTGAAAGAGCTTCAGTAGTCTGTCACAAAAAAAAAAAAAGTTTAAAACCCTGAAAGTGATGCCAGCAACACCTATTTGCACTATATAAAAGAGAGGGGAGTGTAAAGAGTATATTTTTCTCCACTAAAGAAAGGAGTCAATGAATACTAGACTGTTCATTAAAGAATAATGCAGCATTTAAATGGATACTTAACTCAGGACACACAAGTCTCTGTGTGAGTCAGCTTAAGATTTTGTGTGAAAGATGTGATGTTCAGAAGGACATGTTTTCTAAATTAAAAGGAAGAGATATTACAGGGTAAAAGCACCATCCTGCAAAACTTTTAGTAGTGTGGCTAAGGGTGTTCCTTTGCTGAAAATACCAGGTCTTGAGGGTTCAGCTGTAACACAAAATGTGTTACATATTTCAGAGGGCAAGCTAACATAGAGGTTCACCTTCTGGAAGAATCCATTTAGCTGAATGAATAACCAGCAGACTCTTCAAGGGCTGTCTGAGATCAAGAAAACCAAACTACCAGAGTCCATGCTGTGCCATAGTAATGCAAATTACATCTATAACTCTTTTTGCAAAAAACAGGTTTCTTTCAAACAATGGTAACGCGCCAAACTCTTGGCACAAGACCAAGTGACATAACACGTTATTATTTCTTTTGATAAATATATATATGTATACAGTTTATAAACTACATCTAGTTTGTTTACTATATAAAAAGAAAGGTTTTTCAAACTACTATAACTTTTTATAGCAATTATTTCATTTCTTGAGTAAGAGAAACAAGAAATGAAAGTCATCCATAACTTTCAGAATTGCCACGCCCTGTTTATATCTCTGTTAAAGATTTTGTATCACAGTGAACAGAAGTGAAGCCTGATTTCCTGGGGAAAAAAGCACTTACACCATCTTTGGATGCACCTAAGGTCAGTCAGCAGGAGAGGGCTAATGAGTATACTTTGGTGATCAGGCCAAAGATATATTCCAGGATGCTACATACAGGTCTAATCCTTACATTCTAAAGCAAGAACACAAAAAGGAAACAAAAAATATATGAGGGAAAGAGAAGGTGCCCTACACTGAGAGACCATTTAATCTCTCTTTTGGACAAAAAAAGATCAGGAGCAGATCTAAATGCAGTTAAAACCACTTTACTGGGGAGAAGGTACTTGTAGGAGAAGAACATGTACTTTTAGGATAGGTGCTCACCAATTTAGCAAACAAAGTCATTAAAGCAAAAATAAAGGCTGTAATTCTTAAGACTGTCTAATTTGAGTTAGAAATAAAGAACACACTGTTAAAAGTGAAATCAGTTTGCACTATGTGCAGGCATATGGGAAAGTCTCCTTGTGATGCCTTTCAGAAAACATTCATTGCCAGCTTTCAGAAAAGTTGAATAACTTTGAAGAAAGTTATTCTTCATTTAATACAATGACTGAGCTTGTATCAAAAAGCTCTGTGTGGCCCCAGCTAGACAACAGCGTTGAGGTGAATGCGCCTAGACCTATTCAGCAACCCTAAAACCTAAAAACACTCAAAGCCCCCAGCTATTATTAAAATATGAAAAATAAAACAATTAACTTTCTACATAGAGAATTATCTTAGCCACTGAGAAGGGTATTGAAGGGTTAACCAAGTGCTCCCTCTTCTGCCTGTGCCATCCTTGCAGGCAGGTCCTGCTTTCAGTCTTAACTTCAGTTACTCAGTGATTTTCTGAGTGTTGCAAACTCCTGCTGTTGCATGGAATAGTGTTTCTATTCATCTGAAGAAAGCTCTGTGGATGCTTTCTCCCCAGTCAGCCTCACTGGACTGTCTATCCCTGAGCAGGTTCAGCTCTTTCTCCCACAGCTCCAGTCCAGACAATTAAAGGAACATAATTCACCTTTTAACAAAGTAAAATACATATATTGCCTATTGCAATCACACCAACACATATATATGGATATTAGAATACTTGTGGAGTTCATACACTGCTATTTGTATGTGTGTGAATGTGTGTGAATACAGACCCATATACCAGCTCACATAGCTTTGATCACCAAGAGATAAGCCTTCTAAAACATGTCAGTCAGTGCAAATGGACTAAGGGCTTCTCCTGGCTTCTGTTTTCAAGTCTACTGTAATCTGCCTCCCTATACTCAAAACTTCATGGAAATTATTGGAGTTTGAGTGAGAAAAGAGAAGCTTTTCTTCTAATAAAAAGTTTAAAAGTTAAAAGTGAAAAAGCCACTTGTGCAAACGTTTTTCCTTAAACCAAGGAGTCCAGCTGTTACACAAGGCCACCGTGGCAGGACTGCCAGCATTTGAGTACATAAATCTGAATAATTCCCATGTCATCAGACATTGCTTAAGGCATGAACAGGCCTGACCATGCCTTCTTGTCATGTATTTTAAATACAGAAATAAAAACAGTCTCTAGATCATAAGTACCAGCTGAGGTACTTACGGGGGCAGATCATCTGAGCGCTGCTGCCCTCTGTTAGGGAACAGAAGCAGGATGCAGTCATTCCTCAGTGGAACAACCACTAAAGGAAAGTCCTATGAGCACTTAGCAGGACTTTTATCATAATAATATATCTGAAGTTGTATACATCTATCTGCTGTGGAACCCTGAACTATTTTTGTTCCTTTGTCTGATCAGAGGGCGCTGCCTCTTCTGCTTACTTCCCCATCGGAAGATGGCATTTCCACTGAACCATGAACCCGCTTTGGCATAACAAATGTTCCTGGATGTTTCTCAAAATGTGTCACAAAGTGAACAACCTTTGTCTACTCCAATTATATCATCATTGTTCCCTTCTTCTAGCTGTCATTTGAATATCTTCTGTTTCCAGCCTTTCTTCTAAGCTTTAAGGCCTTTTTTCCTGAATCATTACATTTGTGTCTGATCATAGAAGAGTCACCATGCTGTGTGATGAAGTAAGGGGAGGTTGCCATTTCCTCACCCTTTGTTAGGTCTTTTACATGGAGAGGGATCTGATCCTGCATTACTAATGGATCAAAGGTCTTCCAATGACTTCAGTCAGAATTTTAAAGTCTAAAAATGAGTACAGACTGAGACCATAAAGCTGCCTATTCATTTTGAATCAGCTGAGCAGAGTTAGATATTTGAGATATTTGTTGGAAGAATATTTTCCCCTAAGAGAAAAACTTCTACAAACAAGAGGAGACTTGGAATAATGCAATATTTCTATATAACAATGGAGTCTTATTTACACATCCGTTTCAGTCTCATTTACACTGAATTAATGCAGTTAATTCTGTTACCAGAAAAAAAATTGTCTAATTCAAAGTGCAGGCCTGGCTGTCACAGTACTGCTCAGGAGGAAAGGCCTTGCAACTGCAGTGCCATGACCCCTTCATCTTATTGGGGCTCACCTATATCACTGACCAAGGGCCAGTGAGTAGAGAGGAGGTGATCTGGACAATCATCCTCCTGTGTAGGGGATATGGAGGCTAATTGCAATTTTTCTTTTCTCCCTCTCTACACACATGCATTTGTACAACAGCTCAGAGACAACTCAGGACTATTACTGTGTTTTTCACCACAACGATTAGTTAGCACACGCCACTTCAGTGAACTGACACCAGCCCCTGAAATTCCCTGTTGGAGCTATGGGACTAAGGAGAGCAGGAGAGGAGCAGGAATAACTGTTCTGCACATTCTCATAATCCACATCCCTAAAACAATGAAGGCTGAACAGCACACAATGTTTTGGAACAACCCTGCTCAGCTGCGTCCAGCAGCCTAGAACGTGCTGTTCCACACATTCCACAGTGTGGAAATCCCTTTTTCCTTGATCCTGGGATTATAAATTGAGGTGCTTGTAGGCAGGGAGGAAGCATCACATAGGGATGCCTGATCACCCCCATAGGATAAGAAATGCATCACAGTAAAGGAGCTTTTCCTGCACCAGCCATGAGGAGTGTCTCAAACACAGCCAAGTATGTGGCAATGCAAGCTTCAGAGCAGCTGCATGGATATGCCAGGGTCCCTCAGTGCACACACAGCAGGAATCCCCATGCCTCCTCTGCCCCTCTGAGACCCTGAGCCCCCCACGCTGCAGGCTCAGGCTCTCTGTTTCATTCTGGTGCACCCTGACACGAGACAGACCTGTAGCAAAACAATAGGAAGGTTTATTTAACCTGGTTTGAAGCCAAGGTGCAGAGGTAAGCATGCAAGGGTTGGAAACAAAAGGGCCACAAGAAAAACATAATAAAATCGTGCTTGCAATGCTTCTTACTCATCCAGAATATTCACCCAAAACGTAGTCCTTGGACTGCTGATTGCTAATTCCCATATGCTTCCCATATTCTCATCTCCTAGTCTACATTATTTCCTCCAGTGATTTTTTTGTTGGCTTTTCCAGGAGACTTCCATTTCAGACACCCCTTCACATTCTTTCCCTTTTTGCTTTATTTCAGATTAAATGCCCTCCCACCAGCTCACATGATTCATATGCATCCATGAGAACCTTTGAGCTCAAAAGCATCCCATATATCACATACAGTGAACCATACATATTATCCCTGCATTTTGTCAAACTATTCCAGACATGAGAACGAGAGTCTTGATCAGCCATACCTCAAATCAGATGGCCCCCTAGGGCTCTGATTTCCTGTTAGTTTTTGGAGATTTCTAGAGAAACCAAGCAGGTATTGCATAAACTCAGTTATTTCTGTTTAAAATAAAACAATCTGATTTGTGCCCATATTTAGTACTATTTCAAGCTTTAAATGTTTCAATTGGTAATTTATCTCATTTGAAGTTCTTAAATTCAAACAGCATCCCTTCATAGCTGTGAGTTTGTTTCCTTGTTTTCTTGAACACCTGAAGCATCTGTTATAATTAATTAAAATAAAAGGAATATGTTAACAGCTCATTCGTGTGACATATTTCTCTAACATCCTGCTTTAAAACTAAAGAGGCACGGCACACGCTTCATGAAAGACCTTTCATTACTCAGTTTTGCATTGTAAACTCTGTCAAGCACTTTTGAAAGAAAACAGGAGAAAGTGAAATCTCCAGAACATAAAAAAGGTTTCAGGCTTTCTAGAAAATGAATGATCTCCTGAAGCTGCAGGCTTAGAAAAAGGTCCTTTTCACCGAGAGATTTAGACGTCAGTACAGCCAGCCCTGCGTCACATTTCCTGTACTCCAAGGGTTATGATATGGCAGCTAGAATCAACACAGAGTCAAACTGCAAATTAGATTACAGAGCTGAAAATAATTAAGCAATAACCATAGAGGAACAGGGTATTTCCTGGGGCTTAATGACCTGCTGGGAGGAGCTGAGGTCTTTAATGTTACTTTCAGCTAAACATCAGGAAGAAAAGTGCTCCAGTGTATTTTTTTCCCCTGGACCTTGCAAGTACAAAGGGCAATGCCACTCTGTTGCTACTCCCAGAGAATTAATGTTCGCAGCACTAGTCGATCAGATTTATTTATTTGCCACCAGACACAGTCTGAGGCACTGCAGGTCCTTTCTATGGCAAAGTAATTGGAGACGAGACAGTGGAAAGATGACTGGCTTGGCCAGTTTCTTTTGTGCAGGGGCAGAGGGATTAAATCAGTTGTCCACTGAAAGCTGTCCTGCTACACTGCGTGGGTGACTCCAGTCATCTCTTCTCCTCCCTGTACAAGAGAAGTTCCACTGTCTCTTGCTCAGGCACCTCTGACCTTTCCATTCCATACTCTCCAGAAAGCCTCTAATTTATCATAGCTGCCTTCCCAGCTGGCTTTATCCCTCTCCTCCATGCCTTTCTACTACCCTCCCACACTGAAAGTCAGCAGTTCCCTGCTTGGTGTCCCACCTGTGCAAGGCAGAAGGAGCTTTCCGGTCCCCCTGGCCTCTTCCAGCCTCTCCCAGCAGGTTCCTGTGGGTGTTAATACCCACGGCAGGTTCTCTTTGTGCCTCCCCTGTAGGGTGCTCAGGTGAGCATATCCCCTCCTGTTGCCAATCCTTGCCCAGAGCTTCCCGCTCGGAGAGGCAGCAGTAAGCCAAGTGGACCCAATTCCTTTCTTGTGTTTTCAGCAGGGAATGATATTACAAAGGAAGGCATAGCTAAGATAGGATACTTATTATATCTTCTGGTTTTGCTGTCATTTACAGTTTTATGATAACTGTACAATGGCTAGAAAGCAGATAAATTACTTTTTTTTCCTCTTTTTTTTCCTTTTTTTTCAATTAAACAATGTCTATTTCAGCTCCAGTTAATGTCAGTGGAAAAAACCAAAACAACACCTAGCATGTCGGCAAGAATAAGACTCCACCCAAATACTAATTTTTTATTCCTAATCAAAACAGTTATTTTTCAGAATTCATGAAATATAGTCATCTCTTGTGCAACCATGCTGGAGTCAAAGGACTCACTCTGGGAACGGATTTGGCCCATTCTGTGGAAAACAGAACTCAAAGGGCAGGGTGACCTGTTTTGCAGCAAGAATGTAAATACAAGTGTTAGAGTATGTGTTGGTTTTTTTTTTTAATTTTAATCACTGAGCTGCAGAATAGGAATCTAATTCCTAGATCTGGAATTTGTTCAGTTAGACTCAGTAACATAGGCCCAAGATTTTCTGCATATTCTTCAATAAAACAGCAGTAAACTGCATATCAAAACATGGATCATAATCACATTATCATTATTATTATTGTAAGATCAATATTATGAAGCACTTTTTTACACACCTGGATCTACAAGGTGCTCCACAAACTGGCTGAACAAACTGTGCAGCAGAAATCTCATTGCCTATTCCTAAAATGCAGCCACTTCTATAAAGAAATCCAGCAGCTGTTAACGCTACACAGCTGTACCAGACAAAACCTTGGGGCATAAAATGAAGATGATGACTCTACTTATCCCAAATTGCAAGTGAACTGTAAGTAGGTAGAAAGCATGGTAATAATCCAAATACAGAGAGTGATACACTGCCACACTCTTGCCAGAAGCAGGAGATTGTACTTACAAGGACATCAGTCTTATCCCAAACCCCTGCAGATCTTTGCCCACTTCTGTCAGAGCCAGTCTTCATCTGTAAAGAGAAGGTCACAGCATCTAGCCTGCCAACTGCATCTTCTTTTCAGGGCATCTCAAACTTTTCCCAAGAGGACTGTCTAAAACCGGTCCCTTTAATCTGTGAGTTCTCACAGGTGCTGCAGCAGGTCACAACAATCCAGCTTCTCTTGAACAAAATGCGTTTCCCATTTCCCTCTTACAACAAGTCTCTTCCCCTCTTGCTTAATTTGGATGCTTAATGGAGATGGGACTGATGAAGACTCCTTTTCATATTCTCCAAGCCCTCTTCCTTTGAAGGAAAATTATTTGCTTAGCAACAGTGACAGCATAAAGTACAGAATCTGCCATGTTTCTTCTCTTATAGCAAGAGACTGTGTTTCATATTGGCATGTATGTTAGTATTTATGTACTCTAAATGTCCAATAAATACAGAGGGCTTCATCTTCCAGCCAGGACTGCAGGCCCTACTTCTGACATCTAACTAGTGTCACAACAGAAAAGAAGATTCTCCAGCAATTTCAACACCTCTAGACTAATTTATTTTTTTTTTTAAATGAAAAAGTATTTTTCAACCTCAGCTGTAATAGCAGCCTGCTCTATGATCAACCAGAGTTTGCATTAGCATGTGCCACCTGCAGGTACAAATTACATAACATGGTATTTTTTTCTGGCTCTTTTCAGATCATGGTTGTCATGAATAACTGTCAATAGGCTCAAAAGAGGAGAAAATACAAAAGCCCAGTAACGTTCTCATCATCAGACACACAAGCTTTCTAGATGTTCCTTTAACATACAATATTCCCTTAAATTTCCTCTTCTTCCCTCCCCAGTGGCCCTGGAGCCTCTGGAGAGACCCCATCCCCATCCTCTCTCCATCTCACTGACAGACATTCCCACAGTGGGGGGTTACATAGCCCATTAAGCAGCCTATTAAAAAATCTGCCTGCCATGATAAAAACAAGAAAAAAGGGAAGATTTGCCCAAGATCCAAGCAATGGATGAAAATGTCCTTGGATTGTCAGGCTGCAGTGAAGAAAACGCCTTAGAGCCAGAAAGACAAAAGGGGGAAGCAAGGATGCCACGCCAGCAGGTGAGAGCAAAGGCTTTTCACCTGATGTCTCACGGGGACAGGATAGAAAGATATACATTTCTCTACGGGTTTTGTTCCCCTCTCCCTTGTTTATGCACTTCCAGCTGACCTGATTATGTCAATGCCTCCTGAAACTCGTTATAACAACTTCTCCCCCTTGCAGTGACACTCCTGATGAAAGCAACATTGAGCTGACTCGGGAAGCAGCAGCAGATTCCTGGAACTGGCTGCAGCTCCTGTGCCACCGTGAACTTTGCAGATCAGGATTTGCTACCCTAAAAGGAGAAAATGGCAGTGCACTCAGGGAGGGTGCCCATCACCACTGTAGAGAGAAGACAGGCTCACGGTGGTCCTAACAAAGTTTTCATACAGTACTTTCTGTATTCTCACTTTCCCCCTTTCTTCCTCGGGGAAGGGTGTTTACATTAGGTACAGCAGTGTCAGAAACAAAAACATGAAGTTTCTTAAAACACTAAAATTACCCTTCTTCGGGGAACAGGGTACTTGTTTACAACATCTTAAGGCCCAACACGAATGCCTTTTGTTAAATGTTAAATGTAGTGTGTATCCTCTAGTAAAGCAAGTATGTCAAATTTACAACTGTGGCTAAAAGAGACGAGAGGATTTTTTTGCTTAGGTGGTAATGTGCTTTAAAAGGAGAGTGAATCTGCATTTCTTGGGAGGGAAAGCTGGGATACAGCCAGAATTCAAGCCAAATGATGACTCCTGATGTTCTTTCACTGTGCAAGACTCAGCTCCACTTTTTGATTCTGTTGAACTTTTGCTTACTACCATTTACTTCAATTTCCTTTAATAGTAAGAACTTAGGAAACTCAACAATCATTTCATTTGCTTATTCTTGACCTTGATAATCTTTAATTGTGGATAAATATTAATTTTTTTATAACTATGTATTTCCAGAAGATAATAAGAAGAAGTAAAGTGTACATTTCTAAGCTACTAGCAGCAAATTTTCAGTAGCACATCACTGATAAAATCTTTTCTGTACTACTTGTTACCACTGATTTTATGGTATCCTCACCATAGTCACAAACAGCTGGTTTGGGCTTTGATTTGATAAAAAAACAGAAGACTTGGGAGTGAGTAACAAACATTCAAAATCACACACATACAAACAAGTCCTTCTTGAGTACAGTCCACAGCAGTCCTGGTGGTCGTGTGGCCAGTAAGTTTTTAGACTTTAGGATTTTAGACCAACACAAATTCCTCAACTGCTTCCAAAATATTGCCCTATACTCCTGAAACCAAACAAGACTCCTGAAAATATCAATTACCTATTGTTACTTTTCGTATATTATAAAAATATTTGCAAAATAATAAGTAAGGCATTACTTATGCATCAGAGAAAAATACTCTGTTGCCTCAGTGTACAGACTAAAATGTGTCAGAGGAAAAGCATTTTATCAGATAACTTAGGCTAGGCACAGATGTATTTTTTAATCTGATAATACTGTGAAATAAAACAAACATTTTTTAAACCAAAAATCTTATCAGTTGTGGTTCATTTATTTTCTATTCAATATTTCTTCATCTGAAGCCTGAACACATTTTTGGTATTTACTTCCCGTTCACTAGAACCTCTTATTTAAACTATATTGCTCTAAAATAAAGTTATGTGTCTTTTTGCCTCACAACCCTTCACCAAGGAACATAAGGAGTAATATATTTGATTAGCTGGCTTTGGTTAGGCACAAGAGATGATAAAAGAACATGCTTTGATCTTTACTCTGTGTAAGAGGTCCCACTGTTGAGGGCAAAAAAAAAATAAAAGGAAAAGGCAACTAATAAGAAATTTGGACATGAAGATAAGAAAGACAATTAATGTGTCCCTCCTTTTGTATAGTTCTATAGTTTATCCAGTGGAGAATAATATGCTCTCCCTTCCTGGCAAGAAAATACCACTCAAGGGAGGAAGATTCCTCTGCCAGTAGCCAGTTTAGCCAACAAGGTCTGAAATGTAACTTAACCTGATCAGGATGCTCTTCTGTTAAACTGTTGGAGACACAGCCACGGCACAGAAGGGAAGGAGAAACAGGAGAGAACTTTTTTACCATGGCATTGGTTTAAGAGAAGTTCAGCTTTATAAGATGAGCTTTAATCATAAGATTCAAGTTTCCTTTGATTTGTACACCAGTATCTGCGTGGCCACATTGCAAACTTCAGGCATGTCATTCTTAATGCCTGTGGCAATAGATCATCCCCACAGACTGAATGACATTGAAAACAACCCAAACCAACCCAAAACCTTTTTCCAACCTGCCATAAAGAAGGAATGCTTTGATAGATAAGCATGCAGTCTGTTTTGCTAATAAAACTCCTGCTCAGCCCACATCTATTCACCGTTGGGCCTTGTCATCCTTCACGATCAATTCTCAAATTTGATTGCAAGCAGTTTTCAGCAGGGATCATGTCTTCTTCATCCCTGTGGACAACTCAGATGTCTTCTCTGCAGAGTCATAAACTAATAAAAACAGACACACACATCCATCAGCTAACCTGACATAAGTAGTAGTCACTACAGACAAATCTTTGCATGTTATTAGACTTCCACATAATCTAAGAGAGAAACAGCTGGGGAATGAAAATGAGGCCAAAGTGAGATTTTTCAAGCTCACCTTTGAGAAACACAGTGAGGACATGAACATATAGCTCCAGAAGAGCCTGATTTCAGGCTGCCAAGGAATCACTTCCTGAATTTCCTGTGTGGCTCCTTTTTATTGCCAACACTTTCTCCTTGCACTCCTTCTTGAAACTACTCCTCTTGTCTGGCATTTTAAATCAGGGTCTTCCCAAGGCTACATGGTCCATTTGGTGTGAAGGTAAAACATGGGCCATCAGCAAAAAAATGCTGCAGGGGGAAAGTTTTACTATGATCCAGTTCTACCTACAGATTTGGTGTTTGGCTCCTCATAGCCCTGCTCGGACCAGCCAGGGGCAGCTGCAGGCAGGGCAGGACCATGTGATGGAAGGATGGATGTGATCACTGCCAGTTGCTACTTCTGTTCCTCTTACCCTGACTAGCATGCTTAGAGCCAGGTTTGGCCCATCCGTTTAGCTCTAGTAAGCAGGGTGCTATCCCTCCAAAATGCCCAAGCAAGGTTTGTAATTCAGTTATATCTCCTTTCTGTTCCTCACCTTGACCGGAATTTAAGCTGTATCCCTTTGCAAGGTGGAGCAGGCTTTTGATTCCTCTTCCTCCCTTTCAGGCAATATATTTCAGCCTTGCTCATTTGGCTTTGAAGGACTCAAGGGCAGAGTGTGTAGGATGTGACATTTACCAGGATTTCTCTTTCATTCTTGTCTCAATGTTCAGGGCCAGGTAAGAATTTTCCTTTCCAATTTTTATAAACTCTGTCCATCACAGACCCACACAGAAAGCAGGGAAAAGAAAAGCTACTGACATTCAGCATGAGATAAAGCTATGGGCTGGGTGCAGGACTGATGAGAAGTCTTTAACTTTCAAAACCTTATCCTGACATGGTTTCATACCAAAGTCCAGGTAAACCACTTAACTCTCCATTTATATTAAGATGATAATAAGTATATTTTATATTTTTTTATATTCTCTTTCCATAATATCTGTATGCTCCATCCAGATTGTCCCACCAATATTTTCTTGTATCATATAGTTCCCTCCTGAAAAGCCTTGTATGAATCTTAAGTATCTCTATTACTATTTTTTTTCCTGCTTGCACCTCCACCTCCATTAAAAGCTGAACATACTCTCCATGCCCAGGAGGCAAGTCTGCACAAAGAGATGAGGCACCTCTCTTTGCTCTGAGGGACAGCAAGTGTGGATCAGCAGGGCTGAGGGTCTTGCCACAGAGAAGAGCCAGTGCCGCCTCACCAGTGCTGAAATCCAAGGGAAAGCAGAAGTTCAGTGCTTCCACAGGCACAGTGGTGCACAAGGACAGATGAGTCTGCAAAGGTCTGATAGAGGAAGGCACCCCAGTGTCTGAGCATGTGTCTAATTGCCTTCCTTAATCCATGCCTAGGGACAGGCTCTGGTACTTACTGTCTCACATGAGTAGCTCTGCAGTACACAGACTCACGGCACGTGGACACTCTCCATCCATCCACGCGCTCACATGCACACACACTCATGCTGATTTTACATGTTCTGTCTCTTTGTAGGAACTGTGAGATTGCAGGAGGGGCTGGTAGCGAGGTTTACCAATGCTTGTTATGATAAACACCCTGCTATCAATTGCCTGTAACTTTGCCAAACTTCTCCTGCCTAGCTCCAGCTGAAATTTTCTGTGCCAACTACATACCACAAGCAGAATGCTTTCTGGAAAACCTCTGCACAAAAACAGTTTAGTGACCTGGTCAGGGAAAAGTGCTGAATAAAAAGAAAAACATCCAGGTAACCTGCTAATATAGATGGTCTTACTAACCTCATACCTTGCAGTGGGAATTTAAGTGTCTGAAGGACTTGAGCCTTTGTTCCAAGAATGCTTTTTGCAATCCACAAGAAAGACTGCCCACTTTGGCCTAGGGACCAGACTTTGAAGCCTCCTACTCTGCACTTGAAAACCTGGAAAATCTTCAGAGCAAAAAGCTGCAAATGGAGCAGGGAAATCCTGCACAGTCTATGGATTGCTCTGTGCCACTGGTGCAGCAGGGGATGGACCAGCCCAGCCAAGCATGAGACTCTGCCATGGTTTTCATGCTCTCCTCCAAAGCCAAGGCACAAGGAAAGGATTCACTTTGCTCTGCAAGTGGAAGAGAAGAAAGCTGGCTTTCATAAGCATATCCCTCCCTCCCTTTCACTGTGTCCTGAAGAGGCCTTGTCCCCATCCAGGATGTAAGAAAATTCACGTTTAAATCCACATTCGAGAAAAATAAATGTTATTAATTTTCTTATATGCAGCAACTTGAGTGTTATTCCCTTCACTATGGTTTTTGAATAATAGCAATGTATTTGTAATTTTGTTTTTTTTCCAGCTTACAAACAGTAGCCTTAGTGCTTTTCTGACTCAGGACTTCATAGACACAGGGCAACACTTCCTTCAGATTCGGTGCAGCATATTTAATTGAGTTTGTTCGGCCTGGAAAAGAGAAGTCTTTACGGGGACCTAATTATGGCCTTTCAGTACCTGAAGGCCAACCTCTGCCCTCCTGTTTCAGTGGCACCAGGTGCATCTACAGAGCCATTTCAGTCCAGAACAGGAGGGTGCTTTGGAAGTGTGTCCCTTCATCACCTCCACTTCTTGCCCTCTGGGTCACACTGCCAGGTGGTCACAGAGCACATGAAATAGATTCTTCCAGGTCAAAAACACACCAGAAAATAAACCTCAGGAGTACTCGTGATGTGCTCCTGCCACTATGGGAGTTTAGCTCATGGGATCAGTCCAGAGCTAGTCTGAAATCCACCCTTCACATGCAATATACAGCACGAATATTGGGTCCTACCACACTAACAGTTTCACTCTGCAGAGCTGTTTGAATGGTATCACACTACCTAGTAATGCAGACAATACTTTTAAACAGTAGAAAACCAGTGAAAAACAATGAAAAAACCAGGCTAACCTAGTGCCTTTAAACGTAAAGGTGCATTTTTGCCAAAATTTTCAAGACTTGTTCTTTTCAGTAGGACATATGGGATGATCCTCTAAACAACTATTTGATTTGTGTTTGGGTTGGTGGTTTTTTGTTTTCAGTGTTCAGCTGACTTTAATCAAGAGGTTTGAAAAATCTTCCAAATTCAACACTTTCAAGGTGCATGCATCCATACTTACCATGACATCTAGCCAGCCTAAAGATTTTTCTGCTAATCTAATAATCTTAATAAAGCAATTTCATGCTCTGGCACATCTGCTTCCAAAAGACATTTTGCATTATTTTTCTGATTGTGTTTCTTCAGCTAAAGAAAACTGAAATGAATGTTACAATTTACACTGAACGCTGCAGAGTTCCTAGTGGAGATGACAAACAATTGCTATGATTGGGCACACCACGATATGCAATAAACATGTAGGGAGCCATAAGACACAAACTCATGTACTTCCTTTTCTCATGGTGAAAAAAATGAGAGGATGCCAATTATTAACATTTTGCCCAAGAAGTTTACAGCTTTCTCTTATGAGAAATATTTTCATTCAACATTCTTTGTTGGCTTTTTTCAGCTAAGTTATTTTATCTCTGACTACACGGATTCCCGATAATTCTGTTTTACACCCCAATAATACTAATGCTAGGAGGTTTAAATAAAGATTTTACTGCTTCCCACATTGTTTCCCAGACTAGTTCATATAAATAGTATCCCTGACTAACAACTGATCACAGGCTATCTTCATCTCACTGAGACAAGAATCAAAGATTTTTTTCTTTCATTTATGTAGTAGCCATGAGAAAGTTCAATTTATGCCCAAATACAGAATTTACAATGCTACTTGTTTGATTATTTCCTAGTCAATAAATCCATACCCTCCTGAGCTGCTGAGTATCACTATTTTTAATGCCTTAGGAAGTAAAGCACTGTTGAATAACGAGATAAAACACTTCCACTCTGCAAGAAAATTTTGCCAAGGGGCAACACTAAAACACTGGTGTATGTCCTAAAGGTAAAACCCAACACAGTCTGAATTACAAACCCTGCTGCAGTGCCCGACAGATTCATGGCTTCTTCTCCCTTTGCTCGCCTACTGTACTTGCCAGTTCCTGGAAAAGAGTTGTCTCTGTCACTTTTTGTATCCAAACAATATCCCCCTTGAGTTTTAACTGCTGCCCAAATAGAAATATGACATAAAGGACAAAGGATAATTTTGGCCTGCTGACAGTTTTTGTGTCCGTGGGTTAAAGAAAGTTAATAAGAGAGTTTACTGTGTGTACCACTTGCACACTAAAAATGTTCCTCAAGAGGTTAAAAGTTCAAAGTTGAGTCAAAGTCTGCAGTGCCTCCACTCTTCCCTTTTAATTATCTGAGGTCAGGAAGTTAATAATACCAGAAATCCCCAGTAGAGACCTCTTGCTCAGTGTATGAACTTTAAACTTGTTCAGCTTTTTTCAAAGGGTAAAAAGTTCAGTGAAAACACAGTGGATTTTCCCTCTGGTCTCCACCAATTCAACCTCAAGGGTTAAAAGTTTAACTGTAAAAGAGGAACCTTTGTTCTCTGAGCTACATTTACAGAGTTCACTTATTAAAAGGTAAAGATTTCAAACAGCAGCTAAAGTCCAAAGTGATTCTTTTCCATAATGATGAAAATATCGCAATAAAAGCAAGTCCTTTGATCTGTTATCACTTCCCTCCGAAGCGACTGTCAAAACTTATTTTTCTCTTTATTTTGAACTTTGGACGAGTAATGGAGCCACATGGGTCCCTAAGGCCACGTTAAACAGCAACATGCTGCATTTGTGAATTGTTCTACATTTTTCAGCCAGACAGTATCTTTTCCCTACTGAAACATTCGCGGCAGATGTTTCTCCACCAGGACTTTTTGCACAGTTTCTTTCACACAAGCTCAGGTTCACAGTTCTGACAATGGCAAATGTGTCAAGTATAGGTGTTTTCATCATGTCCATTCTCTAAAGATTAGGATCCCCCATGCTGACCCTTTTCAAACTACGCTGCTAGAAAATATACAAAACAGTTAATCTAAAATATATCTGGTTTTGTATCACACAGTTGAGATTTGCATTGTGGGAGTTCCCTGGTGGGTATTCAATAGGTGTGAAAAGTTTGACACTAATTGGCACGGGTTGAAGGCTTCCAAAAAGAGGAAAAGCCAACAAAAAGGTTACTTTTGTTGTTAGTATTTGCCCCATGTCTAATGGCCAGGATATGCGTTTATACAACTGAAATAGGAAATGCCCTTGGCTTGGAAGATAAAAGATTGCTATGCATAAATTTGAGAATCTTGAAAAACAACAAACTCTAATTTGGGCTTTCCTTAGGGAATCTCTTATAATGTGAGTTTTGGATTGCAATGGTGTGAGTGGCCTTTTTATTAAAGATCAGCTTATTAAAGTTCAAATATTCCCAGGACAGTTCAGTCCTGCTTCATTTTTAAAGAAGTTGAAGCTCAGCATTTCAGTCCTGCTGTATCCACAAGCAAAAATCCCTCACTGAGGAAGTGAAAGTGTTGCTCTGACCGATACCTGTGATTCTGTTCTTTGATACCAACCTCCCCAAAATCAATACGAACTCTTACTTCAGAATGCTTTAGATCTGACCATCTCGCTCTCAGAGCACAACTGAAGATTTTTTTTCCCTTTGGTCTGCTTCCCCCAACCCATGCTTGGCAAGACAGTTCATTTTTGAAAAATTAGGTTTTAAATCTAAGTCTTCTCTAGAACCTCTTTCACTGGGATGTAACCCACACTTCATGTTTCCAGGCCTTTCCCAGAGGATGATGTTCACTACTCTGTCTATAAAATGCACTTTGCAATGGACCTGCAAGGTTCTAAATTATTCTGTCAGTTTTTAGTTTTCCTACAGACTTTGCATGACCCCATATTCCATTTAACCTATTATTCATCAAGCATTTCCACAAGCATCTCTTTTTTATCATTTTGGTCACTTGTTTACATTGTCAGATGAAGACCAGAGCAAAGGTAAGTTTTTCTTTAAAATTCTGAGAAACATTTTCTCTCTCCTTTATGGGACCAGCACACAAGCTGTTGCCAGTTCAGTTCAGTGGGAAACATCTGCTATTTTGGCAGAATCAGTTTACTAGTTCCAATGGTTCCAAAGTTCAGCTAATGGTGGTGACCTTGCACGAGGGTCTAGTTGGGCCAGCCCTACCGTACTTACATCAGTCTCTCTGAAGAGGGTGCTTGGCATTAACTCTGCATGACCTTCTCAGCAAGATCCATTCAAACCACAAACTCACAAATTAACAACAGATTCTGTAGGTTACAGGCCATCAGGATGGGAGAAAGGATGACTGAATCTGATTATGGAACCACTTACAAGATTTGCAATAGGTAGCATAGCATAATTTTTTATTGGAAGAGGTCCCTTTTGGACATAATTGTCATTTTACTCAACCAATTATAATTATGCTTAATACCAAAAAAAGCACAGACTGTTCAATACAGCTGACACTGACAATATTTGTGCGAAGCACGACTGTTTCACAAATATAATCTGAGTTCAAGTGATTCCAGGACCAAATTGAATACCTGGCAATCAGACCTCCATAAATTATCATTTTAAATGGAGCGTACACTTTCAGATTCAGTGAGACATGAACCATTCTAGTTCATTTTTGCTTCTCTATCAGTCCCCACATATGCCCTTTTGCCTTTAACTATAGCTGATCCATGTTTCAGCTCTGCCTTTCTACAGGCTAGCTTAAACAGGCTTTTGCAGTACATTAACCTTCAGGCTAAAAAATTATTTTCCTTTGCAGTAAAAGAAACTTCCCATGCAAAACTGCTAACACATGCTGTCCTCTTTTGAAACTGGGTTGTTGGGGTTTTTTTTTTTGATAGCGCACTTGTAGCCACAGAGTTCAAAACTAGTACTTTGGAGTGTTTCTTTACTCATTTCTGCCATCGTCTCACTCCCTTCACACACATGCATCAGGACAAAAATGCTTCTGAGTGCAAAATTCAGCCTCTGATAACCAGGATAGGAGAAGTGGTTTCTAGAAAAGGAGCTCTGACCCACCAGCACCATCAAGTTGCACTGGGAAGTTTAGAGGATTACACTTCCCACCTGCCCTCCCGGCTGCCAATACAGTCAAGTGTTTCTCCTGTCTTCTCATTCTCCTGCTCTGGGTATTAATATACTGTGCATAAGTTTAAATTAAAACAAATCAGCCACGAACTGTGGAGGCTTATATGCAATCACACATTCAGATCTGTTGCCTTTGCATCAAGGGTGATGACCTCCCAGTGAGGAACAAGGCAGGGTGCTAACTTTTGAAATTTCACCAAAATGAGTCACTGTCACTTGTGAGAAGAGCCCTGAATGACACACCATGCTGAGGGGTGGGGTGAGGGCAGTTATTGGATATTTTCATCATCTCTACACTTTGTCATGACTCTACACTTTGTTTCATTTGCTGTTCCTCCTTTTAATTCTCTGCTAAGTCATTCTGCACCACTTGTGCCCTTTTGCTGTAAGCCTAACTGACAAAGCTCTGTCCCTTGCCCTGCAGGAACATACTGCCATGATAGATACTAGGAAAAATCAAAGTAATTTGAATGTCTTTCCTACAGAGAAAGCTCTTCTGGAGGAGCTGCTCCTCATGACATATTCTGCTTGAGAAGAGAAGGAGAGAACATACATTCAATCACCATATGCTACGAAAAGCCACCCACAGACAGCACATAATCTGATGCTATAGCCCCTAAGTTTAGATCTAATGGGTCCTTCTGAACAAATGGATCTTGCCACATAATGTTACCCCTGCTCAATTAAAATGGAAAGAGCCGAGAAAAATAGCTGGATGGCAGATGCCCACAGTACATTTCCCATGAAACTTGTAAAAAAATCAGTCACAGTGAATAGCAGGCTGCTATCTATGGAGAGCTCTAAAAAGAACTTTGGGCTCTTACTATTCTTTTATTGTAGCATTTTCATGACTATTATTTTACTGGGCTGGACCCACTTAGCAAAAGGATAATATATCTTGTGAGTGGATGTTCAGATTATCCATCTGATAGCTGCAGACAGAGGTGATGTGAGAAAGGAAAGAGCCTCCCTCTGCACCCAAATCCTTCTGCAGGTGATTTATTTGCAATCTGTGTAGCCACAAACAATAAGTCTTATGGGAAGGGTAGGATTAATGTTAATTTGTTTACTAATTCAGAGGAGAGAAAAACCTCTTCTCTCTGGTGTGCTGATCAGCATTAGATCCACGGTTATACATGCCAAAATTATATCCAGTGCAACCCAGAGAAATGAAAGGTCATAAAAAACACAGTTTTCAAGTAATCCCTCAAGACCCAGACCCCTAAAGCACTAAGCCTTTTGTCCTTTCAAGAACAACAACAAATGGAAATTCTCCGGGGCGTGAAAAAAGTCTGAAGCAAGTTTGCAAATGAAAACACATGGCACGTCTCTTATCCCCCATGCAGGGAGCACACATGTAGGGAACAACTTGATCCAGTTTGGAATGTACTGGTCATCGAAACACAGTGTCTTCTGAAGATATAGCCGAGTTAAAAGAGTAGGACGAGCACAGAACAATATAAAAGTGGCTACATACTCACATTAGAGCCAACTGTGAGATGAGTAGTCCTAAAACAATGGATTCTTTCAAAAAAACCCACAAATTAACTTAAACAAACTTCTTTTGCAGCCAGTTTGTGTGTTAGCCCTCTCATTCCTTTTACAAAGAACGTTGAAGGTCATTACAACAAAGAGCTCTAGGCAAATTCCTCAAAGTTCACAGCACCTCATGAAGACAATTCACTTCCATAAATTATTGGGTGATAACTAGTATGAAAATTGAAAAGATTTGGGCAGTACCCAGTGGAAAAAAAAATCTGCTTTGAACTATCCAAAAATATGAGTAAGCCATGTAGAAATAATTAATCATATACAACCCATTACAATTAAAAGTGTATTCTTAAATAGCTTCTTGATTGAGAACAAATGCCTCATTAATCTGGAACATATCGACTTAGGAACACAAGAAATGTCAAGCAGAGAATGATGACCGACATGACATGGGACTCCACATGCTGCATGTGCTCCATCTCAAAGGCTCACAGAGAACAGTCAATGCAAAGGTCAGTGAATGTGGTGAGTTGGAAAAAATTCCACTGACATTTGATTTTTTTAAAGGCAAATTATTTCATTGTAGACCACTAAACATTATAGGAGTTCAGAGTGGTTGCATTATTATCCCATCTGCTATTGTTTTCAGTCGTGCCTTCTACTCCAGTATTTCTCTGGGAACATTTTGACTGCTGCTACTATTTTTTTTTTTTTTAATTTTCTTTTTAGGTATATTATTGCAGCTGCATCTTACTCTACATCCACATACCACTTTCTAGCCAAAGGTGAGTTTGCTGCCTCTATGATGCAGGTGAATTATGAGGGGTGCATTCACGGTGGATAACTCCAAACCTGATCCAAAACATCTTACCTCACAACAGGGTTTACTGTCCTGGATGTGCTACCATGGTATTCAGTTGACAAGTATGTGATCCAACACAAAGCAAGCTCTTGGAAAGCTCCTTTCTGGATTGAAGCACATGCTTTCCAAAGGCTTCACCATTCAATTTCATAAAACTTCATTGCTGATTTTCAAAGACCACAGTCTAATCTTAAAATTTTTCACTGTTACAGCATTGCAGTTTAGAGAGGAAACTTCCATTACATTAATATTTTTCAGTAGAATCTCTAGTGCAAATAACAAAGAATTTTTTTACCTTGGAGATTCAGTTTTGTTGATCAATTTCACCCAAGGAGACAAAACTGGCTCAAGGGCCAAAACCAACCTTTTCAGGTCTTACCACCACCAGCAGGACTTGAAAGCAGAGCTGCATCAGCAGCCCACTTTCAGCTGTGAATTTGCCTGAGACAATTAAGCCATTTGGGCTCAACACCAGTTTGGAATAAAGAAGGATTTTATAGGGCTGCTTTGCAGCCTTGAAAACTCAGTGCCTCTTCTTTCTTCTAATCTAAACATAAGGATTGCCCTAAAGGGTCCACTGGTGACTTGCCCTGTCACCATGTATGTGACACCATTTTCCTCCCATGGCAAGACATCACCTTTGCCAAAAATGCAGATTCATATCACGTTTCCATTTTCTCAAAAGAAAGGGAGCTTTATTTAAAAAACAAAAGCATATATAGGGAAAATTTGGATTTTGATGAAAAGTTGGTTCAGAAATAGCTCCACTGTACCAACATTGTCCCCTCTGGCTGAACTGCAGCAATAGGTCACAGGAGATATGTGGTGAGCTCTTTTTGGGAGCTCATGATGATTTGTCTCATATCTTTCTTCTCACTAATGCCTCAGATTTTATTTCCTATTATACAAAATGAAGTTCAGGAGATTTGTTGGACAGGGGTTAAACCTGCTACTTCTTCAAAATGTTTAAATATTTATTCTGATTTAATTTCTGTGCAGTGTAAACTGTACAGATACAAATGAAATCATGTTTAAATAGCCTGAAAAGGAGGAGTTTTACAGAAGAGAAAAAAAAATAAAATTAAATTTTACAAGCCTGGGGGGAGTGTCTTGCCTGCACCGGCTGTCTGACCAGAGGATAATGCAATATTACATAAGCTGCCTTTCACATGTAGCCAACAGGACTTCAGAAACAAGTCCTAAAATGAATAATCTCATGTAAAGTTTGATTTAAATAAGAAACATTGAAGTAAAGCTTTGTTTAATAATTCCGAACAATAAATGCTTTAAAGGACATCGCAGACTTCACAGAACTATTCCAGGGACAGAGAAGAGTTACATTCATCAAATAAAGTGCTAACTGCATGTAAGTCGTTCTAACCTCTCTAGATATTGTGGCAGAAAGATTTTTTCTTATCACCTCTATTTTCCAGTAACATAGTTAAAAAAATTTAAATACATATTCCTTAAATAGTACTATAATTGGATCATGCTGTTTATTTTACTGTAGTTCATCTAGTTGTCCCTTATGTTTTCCCAGCCTGGCAGTTCCCTTTGGGGAGAGGCTTAGCTGCCAACACTCACTCACCGTCATAGAGCTTGCTATGTTTTCACTGGTGATCTGAAAAATAGGGAAAATTTGTCAGGAATAATTTATTCCGAAAATTCTGGGTGTAGGTGAAAAGATTCCCAGAAACAGTTGTTCAGTTCCATATTGCCAGCTAAAATGTGGGACCACTACAGGGTCTAGACAGCTATGAGTTTATTGATCATATACTCACACTCTGATGGTGTGAGAAGTCCCAATAACCACAGGGGAGAATGTGGACAATTGGGTCAGCGTCCAGTCAGACTCAACTCAGGGCTGTCCCTGCCTCAACTTATACGATTTTTCCTTTTAACAGCAGATTACATATATCATGTGGTTACACAACAAACAATACACTGTGACAATAAATAGAGGCTGGGGCCACTGTGACCTGATGATCAGCAGCAGTGGCAGGATGTTCACTTTTTGAACTGGGATGAGGCAGCATGTGCTGAGCCAAGTCCTTGACTCTGAGTCAATCTTCCGAGCCCCCCCTTCCCTTGCACTGGGTGCAATGTAGAGGATATGTTTGCAGATGCAGGACAGGAAAAGTGAGTGAAATTCTGTGACCTGTTCCATATATCTTCATCTGTAGCAATCCCCTCAGTGTATTGGATCAAACTCTCTTGTATCCTTGCACTTCTCCCCTTGCAAAAACCATCCAAAGCATTGCTTATTTCTACAGCACCATATGATGCCCAGTGAATATGTCTGTTTTTTGGATATGTCTGGTTTGGCTCTATCAGTTCATCAGCATGAACCGATTAATTATCTGCCACATGACTCCACTGAAATCTAGTAATTCTTATTAGTGATTTAAATATGTGATCATATTTTTAAAACACACTTCATTTTCAGACATACAAATCTTCCTACGTTACAGTGAGTTATAGTTTAAAACAAATCCTCAGATAATCTCTTATTCCAATTAAATTTAATCCTTTAAATAAACTGCAGAAAATTAGAGGCAAAGGTGAGAAGGCTTCTGAGGTAGAAGAAAGTCTACAGGGGGATGATAAGCAAAGGAACTAGTAAGGAAAACTTTCTCATGTACTACCCACATGTGCCATCTGCACAGTTATTGACTCAAGGTCTGCATGTTTGGTGATTTTTTTTTTTCATCTGTTATTTGAGTTATATTTGGCAGACTTCAGAAATGTATTCTTTGTTCATAATGATGCTGGTCCTTGGGTGGATCCAAATTTGGTCCTCTGAATACAGTGTACTGCACCCACTTCTGTTCAAGCATGCACAGCGTTCCCCAAAGCAGCAGAAACATGTATGTCAGCCTCTCTTAAAGGGATCAGACTGTAACATTTTTAAGAGAACAGACTGGGCTTTTCAGTTTTAATCATTCTTATAATCTTGCTAACATGACTTTTAAGGGGTGACGCCAATTCTTTTTACATATTGATCATCTTTTTTCACTGAACTGTCTTCTTTTGGCTAACACTGTCTCAGAACTGGTCTAGCCTTTATTAGTAACTTTGGTGTTCATCGGGGTAACATCAATAACAAAGGACTCATTTGGTATTAATCTAGATGCCATACACATTTCTGGGAATTCCATTGCGATCCAGCATTACTTTACTGTTCCTGATTGAAAATTTAAGCCCTTCTGTACAAAAATAATTCTGGGAATTGTTGAAGTCTTTGGTACACTCTGCATACTTGGTAAGAAATTTAATGACTATTGTTATTGCTTTTATGAAATTATTTGCTTTAAATGTATTTCAGCTGTCTCATAAACAAACATTAAAATGTTTCCCATTACTTGCTTCATAGCAACATAACCACAATAGCTATCAATTATCTAAAGCTTAAACTGCTTTTAATAGCAGTTTAAGCTAATCCAGATAACTTTATACTGGGGAAATTTAAGAGAATTCATACCCCTCCTGAGGTACCTCTGCTGTCTTATTCAGCCTGGGTGCAGTGGGCAGTAGCATCTTGAGCATGCATGGTGGTGTTTTCAGCCCTTGGATGAGCATGGCCTCAGGCTCCCAATTTTACATCTACAATCTAAAATCTTAATGACCTGGTATATAAACTGAGACTTAAATATGTCTTTCAGCAAATCAAGGTCTTAAGTACTGACTGGCCTAAAATGGTATTTATAATTTTTTGCCTTAGCTCTTGTTTATATCAAATCTACTAACAACATCTCTCAATAAATCCAGAAACAAAATGTATTTTAAAAAACTTATGGGATAGGTGTTACGGTGCCTCTCACTACCTTTCATATGAATTTCTAATGGGGCTAAAGGAGAGGATTTCCTCTAGCTAATTGGATTTCTTTCATAATGTCACTGTATCAGTAACAAAGCCTACATGGCAGAGTATGACAGCATGGCAGTAGAGTAAGGGAGGACACAGTCGTGGAGTCAGGGAAAATAAACGTCTTGTGGGCTAGGATTCATTCAACCATGCAGACCTCTCCTGTGTCACATATTTTGCCATCTAAAATGAAGAAGAAATTATGCTGTACTTGTGGAGTTTCCATCCATCTGTCAGAGCAGATGACCAAGCTCCTGCACCTAACAGAATCCGTAAAATTCAAGTGCTCTTTTACTAATGCTTCAAAGAAGCCACCCAAGCTTAAATAAACTGTGGTATTTCACATATAGTCCCACTCAGGATAATAAAACTCAGCACTCCATAGAGACCACGGTCCAGCTTCCACCTTATAACATTACAATTTAACTCTGGTGTCTTGAATTGTGCCACGTTCTAGTCTGGAGACACCAACAAACAGAAGAGACCTCACTTTTTGACCTTCTGCTACCTGATGCCCTTACAGGCACCTAACTCTCTAGAGGCTCAAACTTCAGAGCAAAATTCAGGTAAAACTTTACGTCTCAGAAAATACATCCCAACAAAACTGCCTAGTAACCTCTCCAGCTCTGGGAATAAATAAAACTGAATTTTCAGTTGTTTGTAGCCATGTAATGGAGCAGAAATAATTGTCTCTTGGCTGGCCATAGTCTTGGTAGCAACAAAAAGAAATTGCAACAAAGAATTCTATGCTGTTAACCTCCATTAATTACTACTTGTGCCAAGTTATTTCTACTACCTCCAAAAATACTTATGCTTTTTAAAGACAGAAACTTGTAAACCCAGGTTTAAAAAAAAAATCACAACTCTGCAATAGATAAAACTAATTTTTTTTTTGTATCTGAAAATATACATTATGTTGGATCACTGAAAGTGTTTCTATAGCAGACTCAAAAAGCATAACCAGACTATGAGGAAGACTGACAGATGACTTTCAATTACCTGCACAATTAACTTTGACTGGACAGCAAATTTTTAGATAGCCAAATAAAAAGAAAATTATTTCCACCCTAAGACTATTCTCCATAATTCCAGACTGCATCCATTTTATGAGCTTGCCAAGAAAAGCATGCTCAGAAAGAAATCTATTCTCTCCCCTTCAGTTCAGCAGTGGTTGAAAGTCCCCACCAGAAAGACAGTTACATCAGAGAACTCATGCTGTCTTGTAAAAAAAAAAAAAAAAAAAGAAAAAACCTAGTCTAACAGGGAAAAGGCTAATGAATGCTTCAATGGCACAGCAATAAGATTTTTAGGAAGTATTGCATGAAACCATACATTAAAAGAACAGTGTTATCATAGTAATAATGTATAATTATCCCTTCACACTTATCTCACCTCAAATAAGCTTACTAAAGAAGGCAAGGAGTATTACCCTCATTTTATAGCTAGCATACCACAGAGCAAAATATCACTCTCAAAGTTGTGTAGTGGAGCACATGATGGATTCAGACATCCCACACAACTTTGGCTTTATCACATCATTCTGTTTCGGTTTAAAAAAAAAAAAAAGCAACAAAAAAGAAACCCAAAATCATGTGACATTCCATGCAAAGAAAATACTGCATAGTGCATCAAGTCCTTACTACCAATTTCTGCAATGTTCTGTTTACCAGTCTTCAGAGTCCAGGGCAAAGTAACAGTTTTAAAGCTGTAAGAGATGAGAAGAAGCATTTGAACCAACTGTAAAGCTGTTTCAATACTAAAATTTTATAAAACAGCAGCTTTCTACCCCAGTACTTCCACACTAACTCAGACCTTACGTGACTTAACTATTAGGGGACCCCATTCTTAGTGTATATTAGGGCATTCAGATGTATCAACCTGCTCACTTTTCTTCCAAAAATGTGTAAAGATTTACACTTCTCTTATTTATTGAAAACTTGGTGGATTTCCCAGCTAGATAAATACAAACATATACACATGCATAACCTTAAAGAAGAAAAATAAGAAGCTGAATAATCGGCCTCATTCCGAGGCATCAGGACTGCAAAATGCAACCTGTTTTGCTTAGGACTTGCAAAATCGCTTGCAATTTTGGGGTCTAAGAGCTGCACCAGGGCAGGACATGGCGAAAGTGCCACCTCTGGCAGCTAAGAGCACATCAGAAGGCAGGGAACCTCCCTGGCAACCTGGAGACCCAAGAGAAGCCCAGTGTGGAGTCAAGGCATATAAACAACAGACCACAGGGTTACAGGCCTGAGATCTGGGACACGTCACAGCCCGCGAGGAAGGGCTCGAATCACAACGGGCAAGAAAACGCTAAGACTGAAATATATTTTAAGCATGTAATCTCCCATCATGTGGTATTATTCAGGAAGCTGCTTGAGCTTGGGGGTGGCAGGGCTTATTCTCTTAGTCAGAGCCGGTGCGTTAGCAGGAGATTATTGCTGTGCATGGAACAGAAAAGGAAAAGGATTGCGGCGCTTGTGACGCGGGAGAGAAAGGAGGTTAGGCGGCAGGAGCCAGAGAGGGGGATAGATCTACGGGCACAATGGGAGGAGCATGTGACCATCCCCGTGAGTGACAGTGAAAGGGCTGGCAGCCCCTCCGACCACACGAACCGGTGGTTCAAAGTTGAAATCTGAATCTCAAAGCAAGAAGTCACTGAATGTTCACGTTGAGAGAAAAAAAAAAAAAAAATACTAATTGGGAAATATATATTAGATTAGTAGGTATGGGATTAAGCTAAGCATTCCTGTACACTCCTGTCGTAGAGTTTGCTGTACAGGAGTTATTCATCCAGATATGCAAAAACTGCTCACTTGATAGATGGCTGAAGTCCTCAAAAGCGAGCTGGATAAGCTGATGCGGTTGCTTTCACAAGGGCTGAACGTGTGCCATCTCTTTCAGAATCAATACCTAGCGATGCTTCCAAGGCATCACAATAAAAGTTTGGCATTGTTACAAATGAGAAAGCACCCTCTCCAGATCTGCATGTGTGTGCTGCCTTTTGGACAGATTTGAGCTTCTAAATCTTTCATCCCTCTTACTGCAGAAAGAACGAACTACTGTGCACTTCAGGCAACCAGTGGGGATAGGGAAGGTATTTAATAAGGTTCACTGCAGTTTCAACACCCAATTTAGAGTTTTCCAAATGAGATAAAAAGTAATAAGGCTGCAAATCCCTCTAGTTAAGACTATCACATCTCTGTATGCATATAAGAGTAAGCAGCTGCTAATTCAAGGCACTGATTTACACTTACCAGACATATGAAAGGCTAGAATTTTTTTTCCTAAAAAATTCAATGTGTGAATCAGTAAGGGCTTGAGGCTCTTGTCATAGTCGTTCCAAGTGCTCTTTTGTCATCTTGTCAAGTGGAAATCAACTAAAAATTGGTTATTATTCTTTTTTATTGGAAAAGGCAGCAACAGCATGCCTGTTCCTTCTATAGGGATTTTCCCCACATATTTTCTACCTTTGATTTTCAGTATTTCACTTTTGCACTGATCTTTCCCTGTAATTCTGCTACATTCTCTGCTTCATGTTCTTCTGGGCTCACGAAGTACAAGACACCCAATACCCTCTTTTTAAAGGGCCTGCAGAGCTTTTAATACTATAGGCAGGTTCCAAGAATTCATTTCTTCATCCTGACTGCACTAGACTTAAAAATCCAGATCCCATAAGCTACATGTAAATCTATTATCAAAACTGTTTGGAAAAAACTTTTTTCCCCCCTGTGTATTTCTATCCTTTGCTACTTCTTTCTTTCTTGCAGAGATGTACCAACCCTGCTGTGCTCTGAGACTGCTCTTGGTATTTTCTCTGTACACCTCAGCTGTTATTGTTCTAGAGATTAAACACTATCATAATCCACTTACTGCCTGACTGCTGACCAGCTGGGCTTTCTTGGACACCATGTCTAACCAGTCAACTCAGGTGCTGCTTTGGAGGCTGGAAAGGAAAAGGTAGAAGGGCAGCAGAGCAGGGCAGCACAAGTATAAATAAGAAAAAGCTTGGGAGAGATACCTAACAGAGGAACTTCAGCTACAAAAATTACCAGAGCTTCCATTTAACTGTGCTACACTGATTTTTTGCAAAATGAGCTTCTTATCTATTAAAGATGAAGCTGAGAGCTTCAGTTTGTTGGCCTAGTTCCTCTCTGAGGCTATCTCCAGAGATGCAGCCTTCCTGGTGACTTTAATAGCACCATTCCATCAGAGTTTCTTTAAACCTTGGATATTTCACTTCATATTACCTCCATTATCAAGTTGCTTTGTTCAGCAGCTTTGAAATATTATATAACACCAATCTCCCTTGTCCCCTTGAATTCAAAATATTACTATTAATCCTTTTGTAACTGTGAATCTGGGTTACATAATTTCTTCTGTAGACTTTTTCTAAAGTTGACAGAAAATGCAGAAGAGGTCTTTTTCTGATTTAAATTTTAGAACTTGTTCCAAATGTAAAACTGCTCTATTGGCCTTTAGGCAGTATGTCAACTGAGGCAGACATATTTAAGCAAAACATAGGAGGCACTGAAACAGATAAGGTGCTGATAAAGTCTTCTAGGCATTTTCAAATCTGTAGACTGTATTCATTATAGAATTTAGACATGCACCAAAAATATAAAGATGATTTTTTTTTTTTTATGATAAGAAGCTTGGGGGTTTTATGTCATGGTATTTTTACAGATTCCAACTTTGGTGTTTTATCTCTTCTCACAAATTACTCAGAAGTTACTCAGATTAAAAAAAAAAATTCAGTCTAATTGTCTCTAACACGTGAAATACATGCTAATTTTTTTTTAAATACTGCTGAGAAAGTTTACAACTAGACTCTCTTCATTCACATTCAGAAGCATCGTAAGCTAAGCAATTTAACCAGTGATGATAAATTAAATTATATTATTTTTTAGGCTATGCATCTAAAAGCTGCTTAATGATAAGTGACTTTCACTCAGTGGGAAAAGCTGTTTGATGAATTTCAGGTGCTGCAGAATTAAAAAAAAAAAAAATCTTTTTCTGTGCATTGAGTTTAATTCAGGTCCCAGTTCAGGTCTGAATAAACTCAGTGGGCATTCTCCATTTATCTTTAGCGAGCTACAGATCAAGCCCAGGAATAATGTTACAGACAAAGAAGAGAACCTGTGGCTGAATAAGATTCATTTCTGAACTTTAACAGACTGATACACCAATTATAATACTTCTAATTTAATAACTGAGAAAAATCAAAATCAGGAAAGTCCATTCTAGAAAAGCAAAACAAAATTATATTTTTTCTTTTCTGGGACCTGTTGTATGAAAACAAACCCAAACTTCCAAAGTTTAACAACACAAGGGCTGTAAAAGCTATCTAGACCAGACTGCTCAGGACTGTGTCCAGAAGAATTTTTAATATCTTCAAGGATGAGGATCCCACAATTTTTATGGGCAACTTGTGTCAGTGCTATGTCAAAATAAAAAGTTTCCCCTTATACTGATGTGGAACTTCCTGTGTTTTAATTTGTGCTCATTGCCTCGTCCTGCTGTTGGGCACCACTGAAAAGAGCCTCGCTCTGTCTTATTTACACCTTGCTCCAGATATTTAATACACTGACAAGATCCCCCTGAACCTTCTCTTCAGCTGGGCTCAACAGTCACAGCCCTCTCAGCACCTGGAGCATCTCTCCTATGAGGGAAGGCTGAGAAAGTGGGGGTTGTTCAGCCTGGAGAAGAGAAGGGTCTGGGGAGACCTTAAAGCACCTTCCAGTACCTAACAGGTCTACAAGAGTTGGAGAGAGACTATTTACAAGGGCATGTAGTGACAGGACAAGGGAGAGCAGCTTCAAACTGACAGGGAGTAGATTCAGACTAGATATTAGGAAGAAATTCTTTACTGTGAGGGTGGTGAGTCACTGGCAGGGGTTACCCAGAGAAGCAAAGATGTCCCATCCCTGGAAGTGTTCAAGGCCAGATTGGATGGGGCTCTGAGCAACCCATTCTAGAGGAAGGTGTCCCTGTCCCCAGCAGGAAGGCTGGAACTAGATGATCTTTAAAATCCTTTCCAACCCAAATAATTCTATGATTCATCAGGACAAGAAACAACCAAAGTGTTCTCTCACCATGGTGCAAATCAGCTGCTATGGCTCCACTGCCTCTTCGACTTAATGTGCCATTTAACACAGGTAACCCTGGGAAAAAGAAGCACTGTTATAGGAAAAGCTTCATAATTTACTTTCTCTCTCAGGCTGAATAATCTTCAAAGCCTGCAAAAACCATGAGACAGCATGAGAAAAATCTCAGCCACAGCTATAGTACCTATTCTGCTGAATAGGAAACCTTAACCCGCAGGTTTAGCAGCATGTATCAGTGTGTTCACACTGCAGAGCAAACAGGAAATAAGTCTTCACCCCTCTCACCTGCAAAGCCTGGCTCAGTGCCCCACTGCCTGGGAAGCATGGGGACACTTCTGGCCTTTTGCTGCTGACCTTATTATAGTCCTCCATTTTCTAAGCTTTCACCCTAATCTTGATAAATGAGATCTTACTGGGTATGTTCAATGAGTTTAGTGAGATCTATGGCTAATCGGGGTAAGAGTAACCTGTATACACTAAAAATCTCATTTTATAAAAAACAAAAAGAAGAATGCACTTTCGCCTAGTATACAGGATACTTACTGCATATTTTATGCTGCTATCTGCAGACTTACTTAAGGTATTTTGCTATGGCCTTGCTTCAGACCGAATCTTTGAAATGGGGGCAAACCTTTTTTTTTTTTTTTTTTTTTTTTTTTTTTTTTTTTTTTTGTCCTTTTTTTTAGTCTAAGGATTTTTTTTATCTTCATTCATACTGGTAATGCCAGCTAACAAATGGCAGGCAGCTGGAAAAACAACAGCAAATGCCAGTGCTTGTGGAGATCTAGAAAAAGTATATTTGTGATTAAAGTATTAAACAGGACTTTCCAAAAGAGGAAGGTGTGACTGGAAGTATCTAGGCTAAGGCAGACATGCCTCTACTTAGAATTCAGTGTGAAACATATGGAAAGAGATATAACAGGATGAAGTTTGAAATACCTACACAGAATAATGTGGGAGCCAACCAGCTGCTGTTTAATTTAGATTGTGCAGTGGATAACCAGTATCACCTGACTACAACAGGGAAATGAAAGGTTAATAAAACTCACTACAGCCAAGTATTACAAGAAGGAAAGTTTTCTGCACCCCTCTATCAATGCACATCTTGGTTATTTCAGCCCCTTTGCATAACTCCAGATTTCACTACTAGATACATCAAAATATGTTGATTTGAACTAGTTCTAGAAATGAAAGACTAACACAATGTGAACTGTAATAAAAAGAAAGCTGGCTCAAGAGCAGTTACGGGAATTTGCCCGCAATGATAATGAATTTCAGGAGACTATCTGAACACACAAAAGTAATTTAAACTTAGTAACTTTTTCAGCTATGTGAAGAATTAACAATTTTGAGAGAAATATGTGAACACATATTAGAATTCCTCACTCTTAATTGAATCAGTGGCCTGCAATTAACAGCCTGGACCTGAAAAACAGGTATGAAACATAGCATGAAATGTTTTTTACACCTGTTTGTTGAAAAAGTAATGTTTTTAAGAATTCCCGTGGAAAGTAATTTATGGCATCCACAGCCATCAGATATCATATCTCTTTGCTTATGAGGGTATTTTCATACCAAGCTTTCACATTTGCTCTGGTTGATTGCATCCAATCCGGCACTTCCCAATGACTTCTAAGGGCTCTAGAGAAAGTGTGCAGTGACCTAATGTTTTCTACCTCTTCTGTTTAAGTTTCTTTGAAGTTAAAAATAGATTTTTCAGTAGAATATCTTTCCCCCTTATACTTTAATTATACTGTTCTAAGCCTACTTTACCCAGAAAACATGTAAAGCTGTGCTACTTCAAGAAGCTGTGAGATTCTTGAACACACCTTCAGTTTCATTAAAGATCTCATTAAAACTTACCCTGATTTCTCAATTAGCTAGATGCTAAGCTCTGGTTACGAGGCTGAGTTCTCTGTTTTATTCCAGAAAACGTACTTCTGTAAATCAAAGATGACCGGTTATTTTCCAATTATTGTGTAACTTAAAATGGGGCACTACTAATTTCTGCAGAACAGCAAACTGGAGTGCCTTTTGCTGTCGTCACTAAGGAACCTATGTGGCCAACATCAGGATAACTGAGAGTAAGGTTTGATGATCTACTGAATGACAACAAAGGTCGTGGTCTTACACTTACAAACTACTGATAATCTGAACCAAAGAAGACTAGCATCAGATAGCATTTGACCAGGGAATTCATATGACACATGCCACGATGCTCTCTGCATAAACTGAATTGATGTGCTCTGAGGATACAATTACACTTATGATCCTAAAATACATAACCTTGGAGAGAGTTCCTATCGAGGAAACCAAGAAAAATGAGTAATCAACATTTCCAGCGGGAAGACAATCTCACTTTAGTTTGCAGCCCCAAACCTTCCCACAACCAACTAGCACTATGTTGCTTTGTGAAATCAGAACGTGTTTATTAACCTGTGAAGCACAAGTGCCTTTATTAGGTCCCAGGTCTTGAGTTTTGCTTTCATCTGCTGATGACTCAGTCTTGGGTTTGTATTCAAACATATGGAATTGGAGAATTTGTTTTTGTTTGGTCTCTAGTGTGTAAAGGTATACTTAGAATGAATGGCTAATAGTAGTGGTATTGAGTTTAACTGAGATTTTATTTTGCTGGACTGTGTCAGTATGAGTAACAATTAATAGAAGATACCACTTAAATCCAGTTTATGCTACAGTAGGTATCAGAGTTTGGAAAGCTTCCATCTCAGTTTCCAGCAAACTTCTCTTTTTAATATTTGCACAGCAATGTTTTTTTTTTCCATCTATGAGCTGTCTCTCAGAATTTTTCTGCTTGTTCACTCTTTTCTGTTGAGAAATACATCTAAAATACTTAATCCAGATTTGACTCTTCTCAAATTTAAACCTCAGTTTCCTACTGGTGACAAATTTAAAAACGCTGATTTTTTTTTTTCTCCTCATACTCAGACCAAATAAGTTGCTCCTTCAGTGTGGCTGTTCAGACCCAAAGTGCTTCTCAAAAACCTGAGGCAGTCTTTAGCAGGATTAAAAAACTATAATAGGATAACCCCTCTAAAATCAATAAACAAACATCTAATAATGTAATGCACACCACTCAACTTTCCTATATCAGGTGAAACATTTCTCAGTAATTGAATTTACCTCAGATCCTTTAGGAATGCTGATGATCCACACAGCTGCCCAAAATTAAAAACTGGGATATAATTCTAAGTAATTTTATTTAATACACAATAGAAATTTATCACCGAAAGACTTGTGTCAAGGGTCCTAAAGCATCTTATCTAAAAGGATTGTGATGAATTTTCACTTGATTCAGCAGCTGCCTATGTTTTTATTACTAAAGCCTCCAAAATACCTGGTGAAAACATCACTGACATGATGAAGCATCACACAGCCATAAGTGGTGCTGCATACTAAAGAAACTGAGACTGGGGTATATCCCCAGTGGAAAAATCTGAGGCCAATTCTCTGCTGACCTACCACTGCACTTTACCATGGGACTGAAGGCCCTGCTGTCCAGTTCCTGGCCTTACAGCTGGATTGGAGGTGAAAAGAAAGCAAAATGCTGTATTTTGGTTTTTTGTACTTCAAGGAATATTTTTTTTTTCCTATGGAGCAACTACTTGAAGATAGGAAAGCAAAGAACAAACCTGGTAGGATTGTGCTATTAAGTGTTGTCCATTAAAATAAATCTATGCCTTTGGTTCACAGAAAATGCAGTTTTACAAAAGCGCTTGTTTTGCACATCATCAGCTTTGGACTGGCTGCTGTATACGATGTATTTTCAGAAAGCTCTATTTTATCAAAAAGTTATATTATTGTAATTACCCTGCTAACTGAAAAGAGAGGCACCAGCTGACGGTGGTATCAATCAGCTGATGTGAATCAGCAGAGCTGCACCAAAGGAAAAGGTCTTGATGCCAGTCTATTAGCCAAGACTTTTATCCCAGTACATTTAGTGACTGTGTATACCTTTGGCACACACAGAATGAGCTGTTTAAAAGAGCTGTTCTGTGAAATTCATAATGATTTTTGCTCGAGGCAAGAGGGATAACAAACAACCACCCTTTCAGCAGCTAAAAAAGTCAGGGGTGGACACTGCACAGCGAGGATCGGCAGCAAACCTGTGCAGTGGCTTCCTACTGAAGATACAGTCTGAGGTTCAGCCACTTATTTGGGATGTATGTGACCACTGCATTTCGACATGAGGGCTGAACAAAACTAACAAGGAACAAAACCGAATCTGATGCTTTTAGAAATGAAGTCATGGCCTACTTTTACTTCCTGACCCCAGGCAAATGATTGACATTGGAGCAGACTGTGACCTGTTTAGACTGGTTTAGTGTGTCAACTGCCACCTGGTTTTATGTCATTGAACATGTAATGAGGCTCACTAAATAAGGCAGACCTAACCTAGAAAACTGCATCAGTCTTCACTTATATTTTTAGGTTGATTTCTTCTCAAATAAATTTAAATACCAACCTGAGTCATTCACTGTGAAAGTCTGTACAGGCTTTCCTGTGCTATCAAGAGAGATTAAGGATTCTAGCCAGTTACTTGATGTCACTTTATTCTGTATTTTTTTCCTTTTTTTTTTTTTTTCTTTCTAATGAACTCTGATGTTCTATGTTGAAAACCTGCAGAGAAACAGAACTAGAAGTTTCTGTGTTTTCAGGAGAGGAGAAATACCAACACAAAAACGGAGCAGTCACCTGCCAGCTCCAGGAACTGGCCAATTCCGCTACTCTTCCCAAGTAACCAGTCAGCATTAACACTATTTTTATTACTAGTATTGGACCCATGTGAGGAAATGGTGATCCTCCTGCATGTTTTCCTAATGGTGATCAGCACAGCTGTTTCTGATAGGATTGTTCCAGCCTCCTGCATTTCTTGGAGCCCTACTGAGAACCCAGAGGGGCGTTATCTCAGTGGAACTAACCTACATTGCCCAGGGGAAGCTGAATACTTGCTACACCTTCTCTTCTCCACACTCTAACGCTGAACAAGCCTTGCCACATGCAGGGAGGATTTTGGTAGCCCTAGCTGTAGGTAGGCTCTGCCCCTGCATAGAGCAGCTGGTGGTGGGCAGGACTGAGCCAGGGAGAAGTACTGTGGTCCCACACAAGCCCCAGGACAGGGCACAACAGTATAACCCAAAGGCCAAAACCAAACTTCATGCTTGGCTTGCTCTCACAGAGATGTATTCCTACTGCTGTTCCTAGTAAGCTCATATGAGAAGTAGGGCATGTGTCAGCTGAAGCTTAACCCTTTTAACTTTTTTTCCCTGACTGAACACTTCTTAAAAAAGGATGATGATTTAGTCTCATTTTCTATGTTATTGCAGCATTGGAAGGTCTTGGATTAGACTTTTGGATGTTCAGTCGACTTCTGGATCTGTGCAAAGCAATGGCTTTAGGCAGTGCCTGTGTTTTGAAAAATATGCAGATACTTTCTGTGAGTTGTTCAAACTGCAGTGCTGGGTCTAAACTCACTGACCTACTTTAACTTGCTTTTTGAGTGGCTGAGTTTCAGACTTATCTTCATTTTATCTGGATGTCGGATATTGCTGGGTTTTCAGAATTACCGTGCATGGCTCCGTCTGAAGTCAATCTCTTCTCTAGGTAGGTGGTTTCCTGCCCTAAATTTTCATTGCTAATTGTAGTCATTCCTAGTGCACACAAAAAGCACTGTTCCAGGCTACCATATCACCAATGCATGCCCTCATCCCCCAAGAGGCCTTCAGACATCTGGGGCATTATGCAGTTAAGCCCTTCCACATCTGAAGGTATTGAAACAAGCACATGAAAAAAATAATAATTGCAATAATAATAAAACCCAACAGTTGGCAGGCTATCAGAGCACCTAGTCCATTTGCAGGAATGGAAACCAAGTGTATGAGGAAAGAGTAATACACATGATTGGGCTGTCAAATCCCAAGAGAGATGCAAATCTTCAAACACTCCACGTTCAGAAGGACAGCTGCCCAAACTCTGTCAGTTCATTTCAGTTGTTGGAAAACATGGCCCCAGATCTTCATTCGTGCCGGGCAGATGTTAATATTCTTGTGTGGTGCTCCCATTCACTTCCTGAGAGCCGTCTGTCAGTGTCCCTGGTCTGCAAAGCACACCAACTGTTATCACAAGTTTTTTCTAGAGAGGAATTTTCACACTTCTCTGCAGACATAGTTGTGCAGACTTGAGTTTCACCAATGTGAAAAAAGAACAGCAGTTTCAGACACAAACTTCCCCTCCTTTTCCTGGGTGCATTTCAGTCTCTGTCACTCTTGGTTTGTGGAGTGTCTGAGATTGCTCCCTAGATGGTGACACCGATGACTGGCTGTGTTGCCATTTCTCTAGATGCAGCACGTCTTGCTCTAGGGGAGAAAGGGGCTGTGAAACCCTTAGTCAGGAAGCCAGTATCAGTTTGTGCACTGTGTCCTGTATTTCACTAGTGTTGTAGTCCAGATTTCTCTGTAACAGCTCTAGCAGCCTCACATTTCCTTAGACTACCTTGACTCTGTTAAGCAGTTCTCAGATGCCATAGTAGAGATGCCATACTAGGCACAGCTCTAACTTTGTCCTAGCAAGACCTAAAGACAGCACTGGTGGTGATCCAGCTAACTATCAACTTTTATTGAGTCACTGGTGGAGAAGTGTTTCCATCAGCAGAACCACTCTCTCCTCAAGCCTCATCTCCTCCTTTCTGAGCAATGCCCAAATTCCCCTGCAAGTTCTGGCCCCCGGAGCTCTCTCCTGTGACATGGCACAGTGAGCCTCTCTTTCTCCCAGGGCAGGAGGACCTGGGAGGAAGTGCCAGCTGCAGCACATTCCCACGCAGGGCACCTGTCTGTTTTTTCTGTCTGCATCATGCCTGACCTGGTCAGAGCAGCAGCACGACCCAGCCAGGGCAGCACATCGGTACATTTGGTGCCAGGGTAAGAGGGTGCGAACGGGTTTGACATGATCCAGGCAAGCCCAAAATAATCTCAGCTCTTGGCAAGGCTAACAGAATTTGACAAAATTTGTATGAGGAGACTTCAGACTAGTCAGAACTCGTCATGAGACACAATAGATCGCCTGCGTTTTTAAAAAATGCATTTGAAAGGTTTGAAAAGTTCCCTTTCTTCAGCTTGGGGTTGTTCCCCCTCCCCCCCACCTCCCTTTGGGATTTACAAAAGAACATCAGTGGATGGTGCACATCTTACAAGCAAATTCCACATAATTTCCAGATATTTGGAATATATTTGGCTCTCAGATATCAACACTAAATGCTCTGCTTGGGCCCCTACCCTCTGCTTCCTGGAACAAGGAGAGGTGCCTCATCTGAGAACACAACAAACACTATTTTTCCTATTTTGATCACGGCATGGGGGTGTTGGGGACATGGCCTGGACCACCCACTCCAGGAGGGCACAGTGGGGTCTCATGGCCAGTCCCATCCCACCACCTCCCCAGGGAGCAGAGGTGGCCTGGGGACAGCACCAGCACCACTACGGGGCCAGATGAGCTCTGCCACAAGGGAGGCAAGGGACAGTGACAGCCTGCTGTGGTGCCAGGGCCCTGCCCTCCTGGGCAGTGGCCACATACACCAAAGGCCCTGGTTATTTGTATTTTTAAACAAACAGCTTCACAGAAGAAAATACTGGAAATTTAGCATCAGCAAGGACAACCTGGCCCTTAACCTGGTGGTTGAGACAAATATAGCACAGCAACAGAGCCTGTTCCTCTGTTTCAAGCTACACCCATGTGCTTGCAGAAGTAGGAGCTAATGAGTTCTCTTTACTTAAAATCCCCCTCTTGGTAAAACCCTTGTCAGCTCCGGCGTGTCAACCACCAAAAGCTCCTTACAACTTAGCTGTTGCATCATGCCAGACACAAAAACTTGATGCACAGAAGCCTGGGGTTATTTTTTAAAATAGGACCATAAGCAGAAGCATCCTCAGGAAATTGCAAAGTTTTAAAAATATGCACAGCATGAATGCTTGCCCACTGCTCCTGCAGACACCAGGTTTCTCAAAAGGGCTGCATGGGGCAGGGGGACTGGCCAGCTGTGGGCTCTCCCTGCTGCTGTGCCTTCCTCTGGCTCGTTGCCTTCTGCATGGAACTGATTGCTTGTCTGTAAAAAGATGATGGTCTGATTAAAACACAGATATCACACAAATCTACGGGACAGACCAGACTGGTGGATGCCCCCCTGTGTTAGCTTAAACACTCTTAAAGGGTGAGTTTCTCTCCTGTAGCAGATACCCAAAGGACAGGACAAGAATACCTGCACTGAAATTAATTTATGCCACTGGGTGAAAAAAACAAAACAAAACAAAACAAAACACTTCTTTAAAACCTATGGTAGCATCTCGAAATCATAGCGACAACAAAGTCCAAAGATAAAAAGATATATTACGTGTCCTTCACAACACTTGCACGCTCTCTACATTCCCCAGTGCAAATACTCTAAACTCTGGCTATAAAATAATTTTCTCTCAAGTGATATATATGATGCAGATCCACTGGAAACCTACTGGATTTAGACATGCAGATTCAAAAGCCCACAGCTGTTTTTGCAGGAGACCTCTGTTTTCCCTGGAGTGGAGATGTGGGCTCAGGCAATTGCCCAGGCAAAGCCACACCCAAGAACCAGGAGCTACTCACAAGCATGCCTGAGCTCCAAATTTCATACACTTCATACTGGCAGCACAGTCACACGCCTGACTTCTTTTGAGTCCATAAGAATCAATCACAACAGAGTTTATCAAATCATTTTTTTGTTTACAGAGCCATAATTTACTTTGATATAAAAACATAAACCCCAGAAGTGTTTGCGAGTTTAATGTTGTGTGCTTTTCTCCAGTTAAGTTGGGGCAGGAAAAACTTCTATCAAAATCTTAGAAGCAGTTCAGAGTGACACTGTACCAAACAAAACAAAAACCAAACCACCAAAGAAACCACCATGGGAGTTATAAAAGCTAGACCTGGCACTGGGAGATTGAAATTCGCAAGCACAGTTGAGTCTGAAGTTGTCATGGTACCGGTGCTACTATGTGTGAATCACAGCACCATCAGATCAAACTCTGAAAAACAGCAGTTTTGCCTGCATGCAAAGCAAGCAAAACCTTGGAACAAACTGTTCAAGGAACTCAACGTTCACTCCGATCTAGTAGTGCTGATCCAAAGTTTAAGAAGCGTTGAGATTTTGGGAAAAAAATAGTAATTTTCTACAAGCTAGGCCAGACTCCACACTGCCATGACATTATGGAGTTGTAATTCTGCAGTCTGTGGATTAAATCAGAAGCACCAGAAACACCCCAGCTCTTCTCACAGTGTCGGCCATCACATGATGTTGAGTAAACATGTGGTTTGCCTGGGCAACTGCGCCTCATCTATGGCAATAATAACAATCTGCAGAATCCCTGTCAGTAATCAATGCTTTTATTGCTATTAGCCCTTTTGTGCTCTGCTACACATTGTAGCGTGGATAATCCATCACTATCTTGTTAAACTTATTTTGCAAATTTTTACTTGAATATGTGGGCTAAGGTTTGTTCCCTTTATTGCTATGCTCCTAATAATGGTGTGCAGCCAAGTGTAAAAGATCTTCTGTCTTCTCAATTAACAGACTATTAAGCTTTCCCCTAAGAGTAATAAGCTCCTGAAATCTGGCAGGGGCAGCAGTCCACAGATACATCTTTTTCCCCAAACTGCAAATTTCCCTTCCCAGATCTATGTGGAATGTTCTAAACAGATTTTGCTGAGGAGACACACAGAAGGTATATCACACTAACTAACATGCTAAACAGATGAAAAGTCATCTGGTATACAATTAAATATTTCAAAATACTTCTTTCATTTCATCAAGTATCCCTCCAAGTATTTACTCATGGTACAAGAATAATCTTTGGAGACTATCTCTCAACAGCAGACATTTTTCTACTAGGGCCATAGGGACTCAGAGCATCCCTGAAAAAGACAGCTGGAAAAAGCAAATATTTTGTCAAGACGGTTGAATTCACTGGTTTAAAAGTTTCAGCACTGTTATGAAATAAACGTAGGAGGCCATAAACTCCAGAACCCTTGCTCTGAATTGAGGAGTTGAGGAATGTAGAAACTGAAGATAATGACAAATTCTTCCTTCCCGCCCCCAAATACATAGTCAGATATCTGGGAAACGACATGTAGTTTACCTAAATTTATAACTAAATGCACTGTTCCCATAAAAAAGGTAAGCAAGGTCAGGCTGCAGAGGTGAGATGTGTTACCACACTCATTAAGTTACACCACAGGAGAGCCAAAGATCACACCCAAAAGCAACAAGGCTGCTTTGTTTTCACGGTGCAGAAGCAAAGGCGAGGCATTCACAGTTTTACAGGTCCAAGGTCAGAAGATTTTCTTGATTCATTTTAAAAAAGGACAAAGAATTCCTTCCTGAAATTTATGATCTGAGGACTTGGAAGGAAGACCATCTGCCCCTTCTCTCCATAGTTTGCTGTAGAAAACATCCAGGCTCACCCGCTACTTATATCTGTTTGACTCCAGTGTATGTGTGCAGCCCCAGTGAGCCCACAGTAATATTACAGAACAAGAGAAGGTGCAAGTAGGTTCTTTCACAACTTACAGAGCAGGTAAGGTCATCTACTTTATCAAACTCTGTTTAGAACCATGGCTGCTTTGAAACCTGCCCAATAGCTATGCCATACCAACCATATTTTTTTTATTTTCTTGTCCCTTGCAACCAAAAACCAGGAATATTCCCTAAATTTCACTACTGAGAAGTCCCATTGCATTTTTTTTCAGCTTGCAGTGATAAGATGGTATTGTCAGCACTAACCTTTAACTAAGCAAAGCCTAGCCTGGGGTTGCAGCGTGGGGACCACCCACACACCAAGGATATGTTAGTTAAAAACAACTATGTATAAATAAAGGGAGCCACCTGGGGACTTGGAGTAAGCTCTCTCCACATAGCCTTTCCTGCTTTTACCTTGCTGCTGCTCATTTTTCAGATCCAGGTGACACTTCATTTCTCTGCTGAGATCTCCAGGTCAGGTCCATGCAAAGCCCTGAGAGCACATCTGCAGTGCTCTGGTGCTGTGGCCGGGCAGAAATATCCACAATAGCTGTAAATGTGTTGGCATGGGCACCTGCAGCATTTCCAAGAACAGCAGAGCTTTCAAACACCTCAGTACATTTTAGATTTCTTAATTTATTAAACAAGTTTTTTGGCACCTTCACCCCTCCACATCCTTTCCCCCTCCCCCCTCCCTGCTCTCTGGGCAGTTTAATATCTTCTTTCTTACCCCACTTTTGATCTTCCCAGGTTTTTTCCCTCATACTTATTGGAGTTCAAGCTTTTTTTTTTTTTTTTTTTTTTTAAGGTATCACTGGGGAACAACAACAGCCCTTCCTTTTCTGATCGCTTCCATGATACAAGCCATAGATAGTGACTCTTGTTTCAAGTTAAGAAACAACATACTCCTGAAATAAGGCATACCAGTGCCTAGGTAAGGAATAATTAAATAAATCAGCTTTCTCCTCCTCTACTCTGTTTTAGTGACAAGTTTTCTACATTTCCTATGATACTGAAGGCTCTGGATTGACTCAACCCCCAAAATCAGCTCAGCATCCTCTGTAACTGTTTCTGGACGAGCACCCAATGAAGCTCAGCTGCTCTTTTGCAGTTCCATACATCCAAATTCTTTCCTCTTTCTCTTTCTCCTCTCATCTTCCCCTCCTCTTTTTCTTCAGAAGCTCCTTCAAGTCCCACCATAAAACTTTCCATCCAGTCCAACCTGCCTCTCCTCCTTCCTTCCACAGTCTCTTCGAATGGGAAATCGTCTTTTCCCAGCGTCAAGAATAAAATTCACCCCACATAGAGGAGTTGGTGTCAGGTCCACTTAAGTCTTCCAAAGAATTTCACCTCAGATGACTTTCCCCTCTCCTCCTCCTCCAGTCTCATTCCTTTCACGATGCTTTCAACAATGACCTCAGCTAGATTCCTTCACTACTGCTAACTTGTACCAGCACTTAATGTACTTTATGTGCCTGCAGTGTTTTTTTTCTGAGTTTGCAATAGGCTGCAAATTCCTTGAAGCATGTCTTATTATATTTTTGTATAGCTCCACTCAGTCTCTACTTAATAAATAATGGCTACTCTACAAGAACACTCACTACACACCACTCCTGCTTTAAATACCAGCCCCTTGCGTTGTCAGCTTTCTTAATTTTTCTTTTGTCTGCATGAGTCACTGTACCCATCTTCTGTGCGTGCTAACGTACACATACATGCTCATTGACATTTTTCTTCACAGAAAGAAATGTAAAAGTAATCCTCTGCACCAAATTCCTTATTATGCACATAAATCTAAACACTTTGGTTTAGCTGTAGACACAGTCAGCTTAAAAGATTTTCCACCTTTTCATTCTTCCTAGAAAAGTTCCCCTTCCTTCCCAAAAAAAACTAACCACAGAGTGTAAAAGTGCTGTTTGTGTTCTTCAAGAAAAGCTATTTTAGACACAAGATCCCATGTTTAACTTGCCCTGCTGTTGCTATAAGAAATATATGGCAGATGATAAACAAACAACATGCTAAAAATACACTGAAATCTTGAACACTGGAACTAAGTGAAAGAGCTTTATGTTGAGGAAAACAGAGTGAGGTGTAGCCCAGCTGAGAAAAAACACCGGCTCCCATGAGCACAGTCACAATAAGGCATTTTCACTGCTGCAAGGTCTTATTTACTTGTCCAAGCCTATTAGGGGTTAGACCTGCTATACAATTGCAAGCCTGGGGTCAGCTTTCACAGATTTCACGTACAAATCACAGCCAGTGCCCTGTTTCTGCTTCGATTACTCACTCGCTTCAGAAACCTTTCTTTAATTTGCTTCATTCTCATTGGCCATTAAATTTGCTCATTTAATGCACTGCAAGTGAGTTATACTTCCAAAATGTTTCTCTTGCAAGTACATTTTAACCTAGTTTTACTCAAAGGTCTCAGGTGAGACAACCAAAGCAAGGGCAGGGTTAGAGTGTCTGATTTAAATAACCGATGCAGACAGGAAACAGCGTCAGAGTTGTGGATTTTACTGTCTACTCTGTGATCTGTCACTGACAAACACATTCCTAACAGGGTACCAGATCACAGCAGCTCCAGAATCTCCAAGGGTGATCCCATTGATGGGACGCTTCATGTTTAGGTGCTCTAAATTGAAAGGCCAAAGCACATGCTGTGCATTTTAGCACCCCAAAACCTGATATATGGCAAATGATACTCTCTTGTCTATCTCAGATATATGTGCAGCTGATACTCCACAAGCACAGAAGTCCCCCTAAAACAAGAAGTCTTTTTTGGTCTATTTAGCAGAGGAATCTTGACATACAGTATGGCCATAGGCCCCACCTGAAATTTCATGAAACCTCACAATACAAACATGGGGGTTCCTCAGTCATAATTTGAGGACCACTCCTCTTCTCCTGGTGAGCATGGTTGTAGGAAACACAACTAGTCATGACAGGCTACAGTTACCACCTGATAGCAGTAGATATCTAAGTTGTATATAGATGCCATGGAAAGAGAACCCTTGCTCGTGGTGGAAAGACTGCAGTGATTGCTGCAGAAGTTGAATAAACAGAGATGAGGTAGCAGCTGTAACTTTTGCTGTGGAAAAAGAAAACACAGCAAACAGGAACTCCTGCTTTCGAAGGAGCCCTATTATTTTGGCTCTGTAATCTGACTTTGTTTGCTCAGACGCTAAAGCAAGGCATCTTAGTACTGCAATACCCTTCCTGAAGTCCTTTTTTTGCATCTCCCTTTCATCCTGGACTCTTTCAGCAGGACCAACCCAGTCATCATTCCCTTCAGACTCAGGATGGTGCCATCTACCCAGCTGGCCACCGTGTGTCCCCCGCCCCTCTGGGCAGCAGTAAGCACTGCAGCCAGCAAGGCTCTGTTATGTTGCCCCTTTTTGGTACCTCTTTTCATCCCTGTCAGGTCTCAGGCAACAGCAACAATTTGAATACTAGACAGAAAAAACAGAGTACCTCTCTAAGCACTCCTTTGACCAATCCACTGCAACTGTCTCTGGCCTTGACACATTTCTGGACAGAGTTTTCTGTGCTTCATCAGCTCATGATCTGGTCCTCACCCTAGGGACTGAATTTTACCCAGTGAATGCTGTTCTCAATGATCTGATCCTTCCCCTGTTGTTTCCCACTCCAAAAAAATACGTGCATCAAGCAGAGAAGGAGAACAAACTTGGAGCATGCAGAGTGAAACCCAAGTAGCTCTGCCCTGCCCTACAGATGCTTCCACTGTTGTCAAGATTTTGATCTCCTGTGCTGAACCCTCTATTTTCCTGCAAAGCACGGGGTTCCACGCCACAGGCAGTCACACTCCACACCAACACAGACAGCACTGTCTCAGCTCCTGTGTAACCACGTTTGCTTTAGGCCAACTGGGCACATGCTCACAGGGGTGACACTGGCACAGCTGCACCATTAATGCAGGCTAACAGGAAGACAGAAGATGCCAGGAAACCGCCTGCTGCTTCTGCAGCCCATGCTCAGTGTAACGCCAAAAATCTCCATATCCCCTTGATCCAAACTGGGAGACAGAAAAACTGAACTAGGCAGAAATTTCTACAGCGCTCAGAATCTCATGTGACTGACGTTACCACTCACCGCTTCAGGCATCCTGGGAGCAAGGCACAAGTTACACTGGGTCACAGGAGACTTCTGCTCTGTGCAGGAGGTTCCTGGGACTGTCAGGAGACGTTTTGCAGGCAGCATTGTACTGTGTTTACAGACATAGTTTGAAATCAAACAAGGGATAACCAGCCATGTCATTCTAACATAAGTACAACATAAATGTTTATGTAAAAAGAGAGAGAAAGATGACAGGAAAACTGGAACAGCACCTTTCTCACTAAAGAGAACCAAGGTTTCAAGTGCTAAGCAGATGTTGGAAGGCAATAAAAAAAATCAGTTGAAGCCACTAAATATGAGAAAAGTTTGCTTTTTTTTAAAATATAACTAGCTTCATCCTTAGACCTTCTATGCAAGTTTGAAAGAGTGAGATGTGTTCAATACAATAGCTGCTGTCAGTTTCCAGACAATTATTCCTTGAGCTTCTAAATTAATAACTGCAAATCTATGCCATGCAAAATACAGGATGATTCTTTGTGCTGTGAACATTTGCAGCAGGGGATTTCAGTACCTTCTCTTCCTCTATCAGCAGCTGCCACTGTTTTGGTGGTGTTGAGAGCAGATGCCAGCAGCTCCCAGCTCTCCACTTCAGATCTCATGCAAATGGCAAAATTCGGCCCCCTGGGAAGCAACCACTGCCTGCACCACCCTTGTGCCTTCCCTCTGGGAAACAGGTGGTGGGACAGAATGGGAGCAGGCTACAGGCTGCCAGCTGGACCATGCTGAGGACACTTAAAAAAAAATTTCCCTCTCATTTTCCTTCTCTGTCCTTGAACTTGCAGTTTTTATTCTGTGTCACTTTTAAAAACTCTTAAAAGCAATTTTTTTTTTTTTTTTTTGGTGGGGAAAAAAGGCTGTGTGACATACACTTTGCTTCTTTCTGCCACAGTAAGCAGCATTCTTAAATAAAGAAGATACCGGGGGTAGGTGCTGTTAGATGTCATCACCTCTCTTCTCAGTATGCAGGCACTATGCAATGCCTTGGGTGAATACTTTCAGAGGAGAGACCAAGATACAGCATTCAATACAGTCAATGCATAACACAGTACCTTGGGCAAATACTTATTTCAAAGCAGTTGTCTAAAAATACATACTTCTTTTGTCTCCTCTGCCCTTCATGGATGGTAACTGGGCTCCTGTGCAGTTTAAAGATGAGATGAAAGGACTCAAAATAATAGGTACAAGGAAGGGGAAAAATGGCATGAGAGTTAACAGTTGCTCACACAAGAGAGACGCATCACTATATGGCAAGGATTACCTAGACTATTCCTTTCAGATTTTCAAGCATATCTACGTAAGGACCAACCAGCTCTTGGTACTTCTGCACAATGAAATGTAAAGCTTCTTTTGATTTTGGACTAGGAAGTAAGCAAACTTGTATCAGTAATGTTCCAGGGTTTAAGTGGTGATACTGAACTGTAGTATACTGAGCCAACCCTACCCTGGGATGCATCAAAAGCAGCGTGGCCAGCAGGTCGAGGGAAGTCATTCTTCCCCTCCATTCCGCTGTCCTGAGACCCCACCTGGAGTGCTGTGTCCAGCTCTGGGGCCTCAGCACTAAAAAAGATCTAGATCTGGTGGAATGAGTCCAAAGGAGGGCCACAAAGATGTTCAGAGGGCTGGAGCACCTCTCCTATGAAGACAGGCCAAGATAGCTGAATGTTGTTCAGCCTGAAGAGGAGACTCTGGGGAGACCTTAAGAGTCCCTTCCCCTGAAGGGGGCTTAAGAGAAAACAGGAGAGGGACTTCTTAAAGGGGCATGCAGTGATAGGGCAAGGGGGAGTGGCTTTGAGCTGAAAGAGGGTAGATTTAGGTTTGATATCAGGAAAAAATTCTTTACTGTGAGGGTGGTGAGGCCCTGGAACAGGTTACCCAAAAAGGTTGCAGATGCACCATCCCTGGAAGTGTTCAAGGTCAGGCTGAACAACCTGGCCTAATTGGAGGTGTCCCTGCTCATGGCAGGGGGTGGAACTTGATGATCTATTAGGTCCTTTCCAACCCAATCTATTCAGTAATTCTACTATCTATGACATGACTAGCTACATGAGATTTTTTTTTTTTCCTGGATTCATCTAATTCCTGCCTCAAATGTTAGTGATGACTTCCTCACTGTGACCATGTTAAACAGAAGAAAATGAGGTAGGATTAGAAAGTAAAAGGCACTTGAGAATAACATAGTGTCACATGCTGTTTTAAGATTCCCCTTCCCTCTCTTTCTTCCTCCTCCTCCTCTTCAATTAACTGTGGCACAAAAGGTAAGAAACACCCCCAAGTTGCTGGTTTGCCACAGCAAACACAGAGGACAGGCACACAGATACCTACAAACATGAGGAACTGAAGGAACACAGGCTTCCTGCAAGACCAAAGGTGAATCACACGCTGAGCCATTTGTAAGGCATGTGAGAGTCACTTAAGCTTCTCTAAAAAAATACAAACCCAAAGGTTTCTTTCAGAGTCAAATGTGAATAACACATTCAGGATAAAAACCCTGCACAATAATATCAGCTCAGACGAACTTCCATCTTCCACAGAAACCCTTGTAAGGTACTTCCCAAGTCACAGCAGATACAAGACTGAGCATCAGGACATCCAGCTCCAAATCATGACTGAATTTCATGGCTTATTTTCTCTCAGTGCCTGTGATGAGATTTGGGCATGGGCTCTAGTCAGGCAGAACTTGGAGAACTATGACATTTTGCTGGAGTTACAAAGGTGGAGAGAGGCAAATATTGAGAGGTAACAACAACAAACAGCATGTATCTATGTTTCAGTGGCTACTCAACACTCATTTGCACAAGTCACCTTTGAGGTCTGTACTAAAATTTTCAAAAGAATTTGAGCATAAAAAAAAAAGGGTGTGACTTTAAAAGTCAACACCAGCTTCAGTAAAGACTGAGGTCAGAGATCCCCCACTAACTTACAGAATGTAAGTTTGCCTCCCACTTAGTGAGAAAGTATCACCACGTCACCAAACGAGAATCCAGATCACCTATACTGTGAAGGAGGACACAATTATTTCTCCAAAACATGAAGATGCAGTGAAGGCACACACCAAATTTAACTGCAGAGGCAGGCATCAGGTTTATCTAACTGGCACAGTCACAAGTCAATAATGTTTGTTTTGCATTCAGTTAAATTCTGAGTAATTTAATCAGAAAAGTAATCCGGAAATAGTGACAAATCTCCTTACTCATTAAGAGCAAGCAGTCCTTAGAAAGCCCAATCAAAGCAGGCTGTTGCTAGCTTGGATCAGCATATGCTCCTTCCTTAGCAGCACTGATAGCTACCAGCAGAGAGGATTTTCATGCCCAAGTTTGTGCCATGCTCCCTTTGAGTCACTCTGTCAAAAGGAAATAAAAATATTATCAGCAATTATTACCTGTGTATCCTAGCCACTGCTCGAGGCTAAGTCCCTACAGACATTCCCATGGGTGTATTCCACATCTCTAATGTGCCATACACAAAAACAGTTTCATTGCACTCTTTAGTTTCAAACACTCATTTTTCTTGGCAAAGTTTACAGTCAATGAAGAATAATTTGCTTTACTTTTCTTATGTGCACGTGTTTGTATTACTGCAACAAGTTTCTCTACTCTGGTAAAGGCTTCCACAAGGCACATCCCTGCAAATGATCCATCAGAGTCCACATCTGTCCTTGATGTTAATTTCACTGAGGAGCAGAAGACTGGGCTGCCCAGTCCCATGAAAACAATCGCTATCCCCTCCCTCCCCATTTTGACATCTCTAAAGCAGAAATGAAAATTTCTTTATCCAGCAGCTATTTTGCTAAAAAAGCATCAACATCACACGCATCTTTCATTCTGTGAGGAAAAAGCTGAAGACCAAGAAGATTCCGCATGACCACAGGTCTGCCTGCAAAGAGTTCACAGACAGTTTGAGGCATTTTTGAGCGAGTTCATTATGAATCACTAAACGAGTGCCGCATTCACTCGCAGTGAAATGTTTCCCAGGATATTCACACCCGTTCAACATCCTCGTCGCTCCACAGGCTGTTTTTAGCATAGCATACGCTCAGCTCCGCAGGCCTGTTTGTTCTGGTAGACACAATGCAAGTTTTACTTGGTGTTGCAGCACAATTGGATAAATACAGTGAAGTTAAAACAGCCTTTCCTGCCCTCCCCTCCTTCCCCTTCCTCCCCAAGTAGTTAAAGAAAAATCAGCGATATTCACGCGCTCCAAGGAGCACCACTTGAGAGACAGAGGCATACCGTGGGCTTTGCTCGGTGGGCAGACTCAAAACCAGAGGAACCACATCAGTGAGGAAAAGCACACAATTCAAGAAATCATTTCCGAGCTGCACTGCCATTGGAAGATTGGCTCCTTAGGTATACTGCTTTTTGCTTTTTCAGGTGGCTGTACTTTGGCTTAGCCATTCATCCCTCGGATCCAGCCTACTTACAGGGAGAAGAGTCTATGCAGAAGCTGGGTCAGGGGTCTTGTCCCTCTGCAGCACAGTTGAGTATCACTTGGTGGTACTGCATCCGTACTACAAGATGACATATCCAAAGACAGACAGCATCCCAACCCTATTCTATTTAGGATACCAATTAAAATGCTCAGTTATGTAGTTCATGAAGACCTAGCTGAGATCTATGGAGTCAGAATCACTGTTTTAAAATTAACTTTATGTTTTATAACTTAGGCTTTCCAGAAAGCTTCCAAAGAACCTCATGCACTCAGTTTATTGCTAAGAGATCAGAAAACATAGGAGGACTCATGAAGATAGCTGTTACTGTTACCCAGAACAGTCACAATCCAAGTGCTTGCCTGCAACTGTACAGCTCCAGACGCAGCGTGCCTGTACATCTTGGAACAAAAATATTCTGGAGAAACAGCATTTGCACTAATGCTGCAATCCATCATTTGCACTGATGTCCTAAGCTAACACAGAAACCCCAAAATATGATTCAAGTGCACTACTAAACCTTTCTGTAGGTTTCACTGGCAAATTGTGTTCACTTTTCTACGTTTGCTTAGGAAAATAACTGGAATAAGCTAAAACATCCTCTTTGTGATATGGACCAACATAGGTTTTAGTGGGAAAACAGATCTTTCCTGCCCTGCACAGGGGACCTGACCAACGTTTCAACATTTAAAATGATCTTCAAGTGAGAATTCCCATTTACAGGTTTCCAGTTTACGGTCATTGATTTCAAGTTAATAAGCAGAAGGGTATTTGAATAAAACACAGTACAGAGCTTTGTAAAGTAAAGCTGCTTATCTGATTTAGATTGTTTCACTTCCAGCTCCAGGACTCTCTGTTTCCAGTCAGTAGCCTTGCTGAAGGTTACGTGTGTCTAAGTTCTTGAGGTATTTTTGTTGTCAGATATTTGCACTAACAGCATTGATGCAAAGAGCCCACTAACACATGAAATAAAGCAGATTTAAAAACCATCAAGACAATGCATTTTTCTCATTTATTCAAATCTTCTGCAGGAAGTAAACACTGAAAGATTTAAAAAAACTTCACACTGCAGTATGTACAGTTTTGTGACATCACATGAGGAAATTAATTTCTAATAAAAAAATGAGACCAGTTAGATAAATTACTGAAGACACATCACAATAAAATTGGTTGTGGCAAAATCCCGAATTCTTATGTATGGCGATGAAAATCAATACTCCTTTGTTTTACAGGGATGGAATAGTCCTGGTACAATATTTCAATTATGCAAAATGGAGTCCTGAACTTACATGACTGATTATAGTTGTATGAGCACTTCATATTTTAAAAGTAGTTTTGCTTTTTTTTTTTCCCCCAGACCCTTTTGATTTGAAGCACATTCTTTCACAAAGCTAAAATACCACAGCAGAAGTCATGTCCAGAAGTGGAATACTGTTGTGTTTTGAACTGACCTGACTTGTTAAGACATTTTTTTTTTTTGCCAACGCACAGATGCACAGGGTCCCCCATGCACTTTTCATGCAGCAGGTAATCACAACTTTAAATAAAAGTATTTTTCTATACATTCTTCCAGACTTGCAACTGTATACATACATGCAAAAGTTTTTAAACCTATGTGATCATATTTACACTTATACATGGAATATACATAACAAAAAAGATTAAAAGGGTTTTTTTTTCCTTTGCATTAGAACAATACAAAATATGTATTTTTCATTAAGGAAACCACTATTTACATCACCTTTTAAAAACCAATTTCAACATATTATAGGTGTAACAAGTCAACATATTTACATTATATATAAATATATATAATATATACTTACCAGTTTACTCCTCTGTAAGATGTGGCAGAGAACAAACTGGTAATATCATGTCACTGACGTCAATGAGAGCTGTAATACTTTCACCAACATTTAACAGGGAAAATTTAAACCACTCGCTTCTTTCTTTTAAAAACATTTGTAAATCAAAAATTTAAAAACATTACTAAGAGTAAATGGCTAAGAAAAGTGAAAGTTATGGCTGAATTCCCTTTTGATCTCGTAACATTTATAAACTTCTCCAACTGAGCCGCCTGGTTATGTGGTATCAGCAGAGAAGCCCTACAGAAAAACACCTTTGATTCTGTGGTCCCCCCCATCATTTCCTCAAATTTTGGCAGAGGAGACACTAAAAATCCGGTTATCTGACTCCTGTACGCTTCCCTCTGGAAAAAAAAAAGGCATATCTGCGTGGTGACTACAAGTCAATCCCCAAATCTGTCTGGCTTGAGTGCTACACGCCAAGTGCATGCACCTGTAGATCGGGCACTCAGCAATCCAAGTGCTGCAACTCCTCCCAGTTAAGTGAGGTTAAAGTTAATTCAGGTTTCAGACCCAAGGGGCTGCAATTACAACTCTAAGTGTGGTATAGAGACAAATCCCTAACTCACTTCTTCACTGCTCTGTGAGGTGGAGGCAACTATTCCCTATCAGTCTCACCCAGCCACAACTGGGATACATTGTCCCCTCCCTCCCTGTCCCTTCGGTGGTGAGATCACACATCAGCACCCATCAATCCTGCACTGCTTTGCCTATACAGCTACTGCTGCCAGTATCTGACAAGACCCCATTTTCCTTCAAATCTATAGTCTAAGAGCCTGTGGGAGATACGAGGTGCTGAGAGCACCAAGTGCTATTCAAGAGATGACCCTGGTCTGCAATTCATCTATGGTGGAAATCATGGATACTTGAGTTGCTTGGGAAAACAAGGCCAGCCCTCCAGTCCACCTGCTGGTGCAGCAAACTCATCTCCTGCACCCGTCTTTTCTGATGAAAAAGCCCCCAAGGAAAAAACCTAGTGACTCCTTTTTATTCACCCATGCTACGAGGCAAAAAACAATTAAAGAGCCTTTGGTCCTGAGGTTTCAAGGCTGTAAATGTGGGTGGGGTAGATTTAAAGACCTCTCTTCCCTAGGGAGGGGGTAACACCAGTGGTACTGGCTGTTGCCCTCGTGGCAGCTGACTGAGAGCACTCCCTTGGCATGTCCTGCCCTCTCTCAAGGTCCTCATCGTTGTGTTACCTGCTGCTTGAGATTGCAGTGTCTGCAAGAGGCAAGATTCTTCCATGAAAGGCATGTCCTAAACTTAAATTCTTGTGTGTTATAGTTTACTGACGTCTGTGAGAATGGCAATACCCTTTTGTTAACATCACCTAAGAAGAAAGTAGAGCCTCAGCTGGTCAAACTGTTACCATTTTAACTTAAACATTTTATAAAACCTTCAAAACTAAATGTTCAAAAGTATATATTATAACAATAGACTACCCTAGAATAAATACATAGGTCAGCACACTGCTAGACTCCAATATTACTTTTTTTAGGGTCAGACTCTTGTCTCCATTTTTCATCTCGACTTTGATGAAGTTTTTTCAACCAGATTATTCCATGTCCACTCAAACTGCACTATTTTGTGGAGCCCTTCAAGTAAATTATAACCCTGTATTTACTCTGGGGAACATCTATTATTCTATATTGTATATATTTCCTACCTATATACATATTGTTTCAAGAAAAATAATCAATTAAGACTTTAAAAGACATTTAATGGATGGAACAAATACCATCTTTTTAATATTTCTGCTGGGTTGACTCATATAAAAAGAATTCAGTTCCACTGTCGATCCAAAATATACTTTATCTCATTAATGATTATTCTATGAGACATCTGAATTGTCACTGGGCCACTTATAAATGCAATATTAGAAACAAACAAAATTTTATTTTTATATTATACTTCAAACAATGACATTTAAAATGATATTAGATTTGTGTGAAGGTTTTAAAATATAAATCTTCTTTGTACAGCCCATTAATATATTATGCTTCACCGAAATAACATAAAAATATATCTTTAAATTGCTCTGTTATTTCTCATAAAAACCAGGGGGAATGTTTTATATCAGATACTGCCAAATATTTGTGTTCCCTAAAAGAAGGTATCCTTCCCCCAGAGGGAGGCAAAACAGAATAGTGGTGTATTTTCCAGCTGGCAGACAGGAGAAGTCCCTTTCAGTAGGAACTGCACTGGGAAAAGGAGGAAGTGATCCTGGGCTGGGGACGAGGATGAGAAGGGGAATAACAACTTGCTCTGCCTCAGCAAGCCAGGAGTCTGGGAGAAGGGTCTCTGACAGCAGAAGAGCACAATGCCCCACCACTCATCTCTGCTATGCAGACATGAGATGGACAGAAAGAGCAGTTCTGTCATATCATTGGCTCTCAATGGTGAAAACAGTCAAAATTAAAAGTGTGGCTTTCTTTATCTGGTGCAAATCAACTACTCAGCTGTTTGCTGATAGCAGAGGGGATTATCAGTGAAATTAGGAAGCCACGGAGAACAGGGTTTTTTTTTCCAGGGGAGTAAAAAGTTCAGCAAAACTTCTGCTTGCCAATAATTCACATTAATTTAGAGGAACTGGATTTTGTCCTCCTTCTCCCCCATGAGAAATAAGGGCTGCAAATGGAGTTAACACTGACAGCGTTAACAGGAAAGTGGCGCCTCACAGCTCTTCCCCAGCCAGCAATTCTTTAAAGGTGTCTCAGCTTTGACTGCAATTTTCAGTTCCTCCCATCTCAGGCTGATATTGCCAGATGTTACAAATCACAGCACAGGTGGGGATTGAGGAAAAGGGCAGAGGAGGATTTCTCAAGACATGTCCCACTATCCATTACAGAACATGACAAAACCACAGTTTTATCCTCAGTGCAACCTGGAAAATTATTCTAAAACCAGGTTTTTCTGCAGTGAAAGGGTAGTGCATTAAACCATGCATCAGCTGTTCAGAGAGTAATAAATATTGGCAGATTATGGATTCTTTTCCCTGGTTGTAGGAAGAGGCCAACACATTTTTCATTAAAATCCTATTTCATCTTTGAGTGGAAGGCTGATGTGCTGCTTTAGCACAGTCAGTGTTCTTCTGCAGAGAAGCAGGATGGTGCTGAACAGACAATTCCACTCATCTGCTTCACAGGCTTTCCACCATTTTCCTCACCAAATACATGTACTAAGCCTTCTCAATTCCACGACTCCAAGAGGCATTTTGGCTTTCCCCTTTTCAGCAGAGAAGTGACAGGAATGTGCCGACAAAAGGACTCATGCAGTACTTGCACGGCCTGTGAAAATCTGCCTTTTTTTATAAAAACCTAGAAAAACCCCTTAATCATAACTAATAACTCATAACTATGACTAAGAATTCTGAGGAAGGCATTTGTCAAGAGCAGGGCAAGGAAGAAAAATAGATTTTACACCACTATTCTGGCAGGACCACAAACAAGATTTAAAAATAACAATACAAATTTTGGAAGCACTAAAAAATACATTTCAGTGCACTTCAATTATTAACACTGACGCAGGTTTTCCAATATGATGAGCTAATACCTTGGACGGACTGCTCCATTTCTTAAAAGTTATTCTTAAAATGTCACAAAACATATTAAACATTCAAAAAAAAAAAAAAAAGTACGCTGTCTCTATGCTCAGGCTTTCAAAAAAATAAGGATTATTTTACAGGGAGGGAGGAAACGCAGCATCACCACCACCTAGGCTGTATGCTTACACTTTGTTATACCAAAAACTTGCAGTTCCAAATAAGACTCTGATCAAAGAGTACTCATAACTTAATCTGATACATAGAGAAACATCTTGTACAAATTACAACCTTTCTAGTTTCCTTGTGACAATCTACTGTAAAGCAAAATTTATCTACATGTATTTTAAATAACATCACCAGAAAAATAAAAAGTTTATCAAATGAAAACATGTTTCAATTAGACCATGCTTTTTTTTAAAATCATGCTCAATTTATACAGTAGTCAAGTTGATACTCATTTTTCTTTTTTCTTTTTTTTTTTTTTTTAAACAAAGATTCAAAACCTCTGATTGTAAACTCACTGAGGAGGCTGCAGTTTATTCTGGCTCTTTTTTGATTGTTCGCACTTTTTCCAGAAGTCCATGCACTTCTCCATTAACACCACCATGTTGATGAGAGGTGTTACTCCCCATATGGCTGTTGTAAGGGCTTCTCAAGTTACTAAAAGGAGTTTTAAGCTCTGTGTCAGATGGCAACTCCTCTTTGATTGTAACATGAGTTGAACTCTCAGTAAATGAAGGTTCATTCCAAATTTCTTTGTCATGTGCTTCTTGGCTACTAACAGAGTTGCCACCCTTCTGTAACATGTAGTACAATATTGGATTGGTTTTGGTCAGTCTCGGAGAGTCTTTCTCATAATCGTTCTTGTCCATGCCCGTGATCACCCATCTGATGGGCCCTTTTTCACTGGGCATGGAACACATGCTAAACTGGTCAGACTCGAGTCTAGATACCGTATTCCCCAAATGTTCAGGGAAGGGGGAACTGGCAGGGCTCTTTACTGCTACAGGATACTGAAATGTTCTATGATCTACACAATTGTTCTGCTGCACAGGGCTTCCCATCAACGATCTTACTGAAGAAATGGTGAATTCAGGTTTATTAATTGTTGCACTGGTTTTGTTTCCTTTTTTCTTGCCCTCTGTTAGTATGTTATTCCTATGTTGTGACAGATCTCTCTCACAGTTTTCTGAGAGAAGAAGCTGTTTCAACACATTAAAGCCTTTACTATCTCTAGACCAACTCCTGTTTTCAGTTTCACTATTTGAACCATGACTTACAGCATATTTAAATTCAGCATCACTTCTGCTGAATTTCAGTTCTTGCTGGTTAAGCAAAGGCCCATACAACGCCTCGGTAGGAGAAGTGTGATTGTTTGCAGCATCAGACACATTACTTTTCATCTTTTTTAGTGGACTTTCCAAAGGCTCAGCATGAAGCTTCCTCTTCTTCGGTACTGTGCAAAGACTCTTGGATTCAAGGTGTGTCAGCTCGTTGTTTCGGTGACTCCTGTCCAGCTCATCTGCAGGGTAGCTGTCTTGATTCTGTCTCAACAACCTACTTAGGAGGCCATTTTTGGAAAAGGAGAAATCTTGAGGTGAAAGAGGCTCAGATTTCAGCTCCTCGGATGCTGGAGAAGCAGCTGTGTTTCTGTGCAGTGAATGAGCAAATCCTTGAAATTTGTTACCCTTGCACTCTCTTGCTTGTTGTGCATTTGAATTATAAGGAACATTAGGTTCTTCAGATGGTTCAGTTTTTATTTTCACCGTCAATATTTGCTCATTCAAAGCCTTATCTGTCTGTTCTTGAGAACTTTCATCTCTTGAAAGCATCCTCTCTTTCTTTTCACTTTTACCTTTATTGGGAGTTCCCAGAAGCAGCTGAAGGACAGTGCGCCTTTCAAGGAGATTTTCTATTTCCGAACCTGGAAGTCCTTGTTCCGCGGGCGCAGGCTGACAACTGAATATTTTGTTATTTTCTTCATGCGTACTCAATTTATTCGTAAGCAGAGGGCTGTTCAACCTATCAATCAAGCCCACAGGTTTATCCATGTTTCCTGCTAGCAGCTGTTTGCTGGCTCTTTGTTCTTCACTCGACATGGAAGTCTGCATGCCGCACTGAGCCAGGTTCTGCAACAGCTTGCTGGCACTGAATGCTGAAGAGTTCTGGGGACTGTCATTCCTGCTCAGCTTGGCTCCTTGAATTTCTTTGCTTTTAGACAGGTCTATCAAATGTTTGGATGCAGGATTCATCAGTCTGTCCGGCTGGATGCTGCAGGCGTACGGTGGTGAGCTGCGCTTGATGGCTAGAGATTGGTGCGAGAGGTTTATAGGAGAGTCTGCTTTTGTAGAAGCCAGCAAAGGTGGAGTGCTTAATGGAGTCATTCGATTTGCACTGGGACTGTCAGTAACAGGAGTCCTTTTCCCAGTCTGAACAGTGAATTTTGCCACATCAGCTGCACTGTGTGGTCCCTGAGGGTCATTACTCTTGTCTACCTGTTCTTCAGTCTTATGCCCGAGCAACAGCTGAAGCAGTGTTACTTTCTGATGGGGATTCAGCTTGGAAGATTTTGGAGTGTCTTTCTCTTCCTTGTTCTCTGGACAGGAAACTTTTGGATCCCAGTTATGAAGCAAGGACTGAGTCAGGTTATCCAGTGATGCAGGTGGACCTGCATCTGGTTTATCTGTCCTCTGTTTAAAGGATAGGTCTATAGGAAGACAGTTAGAATGGGAGCTTTCATCATCGCTGCTGTCTTCCGTAAAACTAGGATTGTTGTCTGAGTACTCATCAACAGTTGTTGGTGTGCTACTGTCTTCAAAAATGCTGGCTCTCTCACTCTGCTCACGCCCTGTCACGTGCTTGGTGGTATTCTGGCTCTTCAGCAGATGCAAGAGCAAACTGTTGCTGGGAGAGGTTTTCAAGTTACTCCTTTCCAAAGAACTTTTGTATCCCACAGTCTTGGGAGGCGAATGCATGATTCCCACCGAACTCTGAAACGGTGCCATATTGCTTTTGCTAGAAACCGGTTTGGGTGATGATCCTGCTTGACCATTGAGATGGCTTGTCATTCCTTTCACCAGACCAAACTGCCCCACATCCTTCTGAGCGCTCTCTTGCAATCTGGCCATGGCCGCAAGTCTCTCACTTGCGATCTGGTTGGCGTTTTGTGCTTTTAGAGCGTGTTCCCTGGAGTACTGCTGCAGGTGGGCTTCGCTGGAAAGGAGCAGAGCTAGCTGGCTGCACGCTACGCTGGGCTTCGGCGAAGCAGCAGGACTGGATCGTTTCTCCACCATGCTGGCAACAGCTTGTAATCTTGCAGCACATGACAGAGGCTCATTTATCACTTTAGGTCCGCTCTGCACCGCATGAGGGGATTCTATAAACCTCTCTTTGGGCAGGTTCTTTGTTATATCGGGCAGGCTGTTGTCCAGCTTCTGATCTTTTGCTTTGCTCTTCTTCAGCAGAGTCTTCAGGTGACTGGATGCAACGCCATAGCACCTTAAATCTTTCTCCACTTGTAAGGAATCGTGGCTAAGGGAATACCCTTGCTCCTTAAGGCTCTGCCTAATCTGCTGTGACAGAGCAACACTCTGCAGCCTAGAGCTGAATGACTGAAGCAAAGAGGCAAGTAATGTGCTATCCTGTTTGCCTTTAGGCACATTTTCAACCATGCCAGCCAACAAAGCTTCCTTTTTTCCATCTAAATCCACAATGGAATCAGACAACCGCCTTCTCTTTGCTGCATTCCAGTCTTCTGAAGACTGCAACAGTCTTGCTTTTTTGAGGTGCAGCATGCCAGATCCCCGATATGTACTTGTATTAAGAACTGGACCATTACTTTGACAGCTGGGAAATATATTTCCTGAAATCTTCAAGTTTTGATCCTCTCCACTATGCCCAGTAGACTTTTTGTCAACTGCAGTACCTGAGCCTCCTGCTGCTTGATGCATTAGTAATCCCTCTAGGTAAGTTAGAACAACAGAATCCTGGTGCATCTCAGAGCCAAGCTCTTCTCCATGAGTCATGTTCAATAAAAGTTTCCAAAAAGGCTCTGGTTCTATTCACTTCAAAGACTGGCTTTGCTGAATCCAGATGCAGAATTAAGAAAAAAAAAATTGATAGATGTCTATAGTGTTTTCTCACAGACTTTAAGAAACAATAGAAAATGTCTTATTATAAGCAGGCTTCTCCCAGTGTATACTGTTTGATGAGCCAGGTTTTCAATCATATCAATCTGCTGATATCTAGAAATATTTATGGATGTCTAGGAGGAGCACTCAAAACATGGTTCCACAGAAATAAAGTTCCATTAAGTATGTGCTGCCTTCTTTCTCCAGGAAGCCAACTTGCTTTTCTTCTTTTTCCATTTCCACCAAGCAAATAAAATTCCTAAGTAAGAAACACAAAAGAAAGAAAATATTTAGAATAAAATTTAAGTTCTTGAGACTTCCTTTCTTTTTAAGAAAAAACTCCTAACCCTCCACACATTGTTTTAGTTAGAGATTCAGGATACATAACCAATGAACATGTTCCAGAAGAAACTAAAACTCAAGCAATGGGCAAAATGTGTGGTAACTAATTTAAAGACCTTTGTGAAAAAAACTTTACGACAAAGTTTTATACAAAAATTAAACTTACTATTCATAAGCATAGGTCCTACAAGAGTTCATTGGATTTCCCTATTCTACATCTTAAAATAAGGAATAGCAAACATGAAAGAAAAACCTTGAATTGCTATAAATACAGTTTTAAAAAATATTCCACTGGATTTTATTTCACAGTTGCATCAACCTTTCTTCTTATGCAAATGCAAATACACAGAACAAGCAGCCCATCAGTCTAAAAGAGAACTAATAGGAAAAGGCATGCCTAAAGTCAACATTTAGGTTCATGTCAAATCTGTTTTCAAATAACAGAATAGGCAGCATCCTGGGTACATTTTTGTTTGGCAGGTAGATGATACTACTGAAAGTAGAAATCAAGTTGACACTGCTGTCCAGGACTATGCAGTATTGCAAAATTCAGTGTGAGCACAACAGGGATGAAATCTGTTGTTCTTACAACACCCAACTACTCCCACAAGTCATTAGAACAGTCATGCGATAAGAGTGGTGAAAAGGTTACTTATGTTCCTGATGTAACATAAATCCTGATACCAAAATCCTCCCTTTGCCAGCGGACTTTTATCTTTACATTCTTTCTATACATGAAACATGCAATGGTAAAACTAAAACAGAACAGGTCTTCCGTGAAGGGTTGCTATTTTCAAAGAGCGCAGAACACCTCTAACTTGACGCTTTCTTGGACAATGCAGTGTGCTATAAAAAGCTATTTTAAAAAGCACAACAATGGTGCTTGTGCAAGATGCATCTCTTCAGTTTTAGTTATAAGGCTGGTCAATGAAAGCATGAACAGTTCAGTCACCACAGGTCAATACTGAGATCATTACACCCCACAGGCCACTGCCTCCTTCCCTCAGTCAGTTCTAAACTGGCATAAATATTCAACATGAGCAAAGGTAAGTGTCTTTCTGCATATTTTACTCTGCAATTTGCTTTCAAAGACTAAAAGCTCATTGAAAACTTGTATTTTTACAAGTTTAAAAAGGATGTACACAGATGAAATCCTTGTCTCCTTAAACTCAATGAATATTTTATGACTGCTTTCCCAGAGGCTATTTTTTAATTCAAAACCTACAGGCTACTAGAAGTCAGAAAAATATTAGTGAAAAAAGTAAAGAAGGAGAAGAAAAATTAAATAGTCATAAAGTTAACAGCCCATATATCCCCCTGTGCAAATACTCCATGTTATTAGGCTTTAAGTCATTTAGAGAAACACTTAGAGCTTTCTGGAAAAAAAACCCAAAACAAAACAACCCAGCAATGCATTGTAGTGTAAATGCATATACCCATGTTTTTAAATATCAAATGAAAAGCTAATAGCTATTATTGAGGTCTCAGTACTTCCCTCAGAAGTACTACATTACCCATCATTTACATAATTACCTGGAAAAGCCACAGTGTTCCTTCAAAAATATATCAACTTAAATGTGGATTCATCTAATTGAAAGTTACTGATCATCTCACTGTTCTCCTTCAAAAACCTGTGCACCTCTGGGTGGGCTTTTGCAGAGTTTCAACCCAAAATAGACTAAAATCACAAATAACAAATCCTTAAATGTGAAGGTTGCCTTGATGCAATGAATACATCAACTGTCCAGCAACAGTAACATCAATACAGCCAGAATTATTTCCTCCAATATTTGAGAATGCACTGTATCTGGAAAATACATTTTTCTAGCTTCCAAAAATAACCTGTTTATCTGCAGCCACATTGTTCATGTTTCTAAAGGTAATTAAGCTGACTGCATGCTGTTATTAAAAAGGAGTGAGTAGCACTTGATATGCTCTGCTTTGCATTTAAGACAGTAAAACTGAAGTTTTGTAAAGATTTTTTACTATCTGATAAAAGCAAGCCTTGCAGGTCACCTTTAAGATAAAGTTCCAAACAAATACACCATTAAGCCAATGTTCAGTACAACTTCACTTATTACAGCCTTGGGTAATTCAAAAGAGACAATGCATTTAAGCAAATTCCCCAGGTACTCCAGAAGCCTGTGGCAGAAGATGACACTTCTAGCCAGTACAGTTTACATACAATATCTTCTATAAGAAGTGTTTTGCCGCCTTTTTTTTTTTTTTCATTTTATTTTGAATTACTCGGTGCTATGGAAATACTAATAATTTTACAGAAATTGGGTTGATGCAAAGAAACCTTCTTTAAAGAGAATAAAACCGGAATATATTTAACATCAACAATCCTTCTTACAAGTCTCTTCTGATCTAGTGCTTCAACAGGATTATAAAACCTTACATGATTTAATGTTCAATATACAAATGTGAAGAAGTCATCTGTCAAGAACTAAAATTACATTTTTAAAAAACTTTCTCTAATCCTACACCTTACTTGTCACGGAAAACCAGGTAGTAAATTCCAGAATTTGAAGGCAGTCTCATAACCAGGCACTTCCAGCAGGTTTTGAACCAAGTATGGTTTTCTTCTACTATCTGAGGCGTGGTCACGTGGAAACTGAACCAGCTCTGCAAATCAATGTTCAGCTGGACATCAAGGCAACCACTCAGCAACTTTTTAAAACCACAGAAACTGTACTACAGAACTTCTCTGGACTCACTGAAGCGTTAATAATTTTTATCAATTTTATTCAAGAATAAATTTTATTCAAGAAATTACCAGAACAGAGGAAAGAGAAAAGAACATTGGAAAAAAGACAGAAGGAAGAGAAAGGAGAAGTCATATGACAACAGATTTCTTATTTCCCAGGAAGGGCTGAACCAACTGCTAAGATCTATGAATCTCTACACCTAAAAATTATATTTAGTTACTGTGACAAAATAAATTTATAGGTTGATGTGCTTTCTTGACCACATAACTACTGTAAATGCACTCTTTGTTGCAACTTCTACTATCTTTTTCCAGACTCCTGTACCTAAGAAATATATAACCCACTTGTTTTGGACAGACTTCTTTCAGAACCTCCAAGAGCAACCACAAGTTACAACTCATTAAGCCATGTTCACCCAGACAAAAACTAAACCAGCAGCAGAATCCACAGCACAAACGCTGTAACCTGGTGAGACACTCCCCAAGCTGAGCATACCATGAGAAATCAGTCCCACAGCCTTTTAAAGTGTGCCTAGGGAGACACTGCGGGCAGAATAGGGAAGAGAATGTTAAAATGTACACTGAAGCGTGTATGTCCAGAATATTAATTCTACTTTTGCAGTTCTTGGAGTTTTCCTTTGCTTGCAAACTACAGATATACTTGTCCACCACAAAGATTTTAAAATAACAACAAACTTTAAGATCCTTTGCTTAAAAAAAGTATTACTGCCGCAAAATATAATGAAATTTGAGGATACATCTCATGTGTTAAAGCACAACATCTGAGCCGAAGGCTTTTTGCTCCTGAATAGACATTTTTGATTTTTAAAGAATCCTCTGAAATAATGAAAACCTCAACTGTGAAACCTAACTAGAGACAAACAGCAGACTTCTAGTTCACCCAACAGATTTTTAGTTCCCATCATTTAAGAAACTGACAACTAGCAAAATTACATCCACAAGACATTTTTCCAATATCCCAGAGTAGTATTTCTAGTTAAATCCCTTTGCTAAATGGAACAGAGAGCCAAAGTAAATTAACAACTAGACTAGTATTACAGTATACTAGACTTAGATTATCTGAGGAGGGTTACACAATTTATTAGACATAACCCATAAAACTGCATATTAATGTCTTCCTTATGATCTTGAATTAAGACTACAGAAGGAAAAAATCTTATATCAACCGTTAAGGTGTTCATTTTGGAAACTGGCAATGGCTAGCAGATTGCCCAAATGAACATATATTTGAGAAGAGATTACAAAACTCCTGCACATTGTTAGAATGATTAACAGAGGCTGAGATTTGTAGAGATTCACACAAACATTTTTATTAACCACATTTCAGAGTTCTTTCATGACTTCTAAATTTCTGTAGCAATGTTATGTTCCATTTTTAAAGTTGAGATACATCAAAATATGAATTTGCAGAGCTAAAAAAAAATCAAACAAATAAAAATTTTCAGTTATTTAATAAATCTGGTGTTCTAATGCTCAGCTACTACTAGAAGAGCCAAAAAGTCTCTCACTAGCTCATTGACTTGCCATTCTGACATCCCCAAACATAAAGGCTCCAGCCCACCACATCAACCAATGGCTCAGACAGTCGTTTTAATTATTACAGATTTGAGGAATGCAGTACAGTTATTACAGTGGCAGCTTGGGATCCAGGGGTCCAATTACTCACTGTGCTGCAGACAGGCTGTCTGACTTCTGCTTTTACTTCTCTGTACCCTGTTTTCCCAGATGGAGTAATAATAGATGCAAACTTCAAAAAGATAATTGAGGATAAATATATTAAAGGCTGTGTGTTGCTCAGCAGCTCCAGTAATGGTACTGAGTAAGTACCTAAAACACAGGATTTTAAGTGATTCCCCTTCTTTATGGCTGCCTGTAATGAAATGTTGCAGAACACAATGAAGTCAACATCTCCAAAAAAATCCTCAGATGCACTGAAACACTGCAGCAGAATCTTGCAGTGAACTAAGCCATGAGTGGGGAAAAAATGAGACTCGCTGTCCCTGAATTATTTTGTTATTAAGCTCCCTTTGTAAATCTTTCATTTCAGCAAGCAGGAAGGATGCTTTCAGACCGGTGGTAAAAGCATTTCACAGTTGACACTTTTTGTTAAGGTTATGAGCAGTGCAACAGGTCTGATTCAACAATCCCTGGCACCAAATCCACAGAGCTGCACAAACGTGCAGGTACTTCAATGGTACTTAAGCACATCCTTTAAGGGAATCAAGTATTTAAGTGCTTTGCTTTCAAAAATCCACACTTTATGTCAGAAATCTGTTGAGATGAATGGAGCAGCTGAGACCTCTTCACAGTTTTGATTCAGGCTGTCAAGACTTTTTGAAGGTTCCCTTTGCAAATGTCATTTAGAAAAAGACCAAAAAAAAAAAAAAAAAAAAAGGCAAAAAGTGATCAGATAGGGGAGCAAAACTCAGCAATAAGTGGGTGAATTATTCCATGGCTGCACTCAAAAGAACTTAGGAATCCAGAAACCATTTTTTATAGTTAATTTATATAAGTAAATCAGGCTCCTTTTCTGCAACGGTAGGATATCACTTTGAGAAAGCAAAAATAGGCTTCTTCCCAAGCTTGGCATGTTATTCACTCCTTCATTAAGGCCTACTGACTGACTCCAAAAGACATTTTAAACATGGGAAGGATACCCTATCCCTTTTAAACAGCTCGGTCAGGAGAGGGCACACAGGGAATCATGTTGCAGGAGAAGCAGGAGCTCCTGCTCCTGCCAGGAATTCTGGAGGGGCTCCCAAGGCCCCGACCCCACCACAGAGCTGGCATCCCGCATCCAGAGTTAAGGCTGTTCCCTCCAGGCTGGCACGATCCCACAGAGCACAGCAGCACCGCTCCCTCTATGAAACACCCTCTTGAATAATGGCAGGATTAGCAACAGCCACGGCTTCACAGCCCAATTCTGCATGAGCAAATGGAATGGAAAAACCTTTTCCCTGGAGAGTTCTGTTAATCTGTGTAATGCCAAACCCAGTCCTGCCCTGACTTTCTTAAGAGAAGTTTCAGACCACAGAAAGGGGTGCTGCTTTCTTCAGTATGGGAATAGGGTGGGAGGGGGTACGCGGAAGGGAAGAGACTCAAACCAGCACAGTCAAAACCTTCTCATTATTTTAGCAGATTAAACAGGAGGATTTTGAAAAATACTGTAGAAATCCAAATCCATTACAACTGATGGCAACAGCTCAAAGAGATGCAAAATCTACCATTTTGCAACAGCACACAAACCCTGAGTAACTGCTAAGTCCCAGGTAGCATAAAATTGACAGGAACGCAGAACCAACAGCACAGCAGGCACAAGACCACAGTTTTTCCTGTGAGAATAAGGTCTGACAGACCACTGGACTGAAATGTTAGTGCACCAACAACTGTGTGGGGAAGAAAAAAACCCAACTGTTCTCCTGGCAGAGTATTTAGATTTACTTTAGCTTTTAGGAGACTGCTAAAACGTAAATGCTGATTACTGCTGTTAATAGTGGCCCCAGAGGCACATAAAGAAGGGGAGTCTGTTCCTACACATTCCACCGGGGGTGTGGAAAAGGGGATTTCAGACACCTCATCTCAGTGTCCCTCCACTCCTCAGATTTCACATGGGATTCTCCAGTCCGGGAATCTGTGACTCACCCGGACCATGCAATACCACCTCATGACAAGGAGTAGCTTTGGGGTGGTATGTAATATATACCAAGGGGGAATACAATATTTCCAGCGTCTGCTGAAATGAGGTGTGGAAATGTCAGAGAGATTTTCATATCCACGCAGAGAGCTGCTCGGGGAGGTGGCAAGACAGGCCGTGCACCACGCCAGGAGAGACGCGGATGTCGGAGTGCCTCGAGCTCTGTGGCAAAGCATTCCCACATGAAACCAAAATTCTGAGCAGCACTGGCTACTTGCCCAACCCTGGGGAACAGGTTGAGAAGAAACACCCACCCAGCCCCGAGAGATGCCTCTTCCCCAGGAGAGGACAGCATGACCACGAACAACAGCAACCAGAGAGTGACAGTGCTCGGAGAAAAAGATCTGTCTGCACTGCAGGGTGACAGATACAGGAGAGAGTCAGGCAGCTCTGGTGCCATACTGAGCCTCGTCCAGCAGCAAGGGACACCACGGAGGTTGCTCCCCCAAGAAGTGGAGTATTTCAACACTGAGTTGCTCTGCTGTGACCCATCCGATGCTGGCACTCAAGCAAAACAAAAGAAAAACAAAAAAAAGCCACCTCCATCATAAAAAATCCCTCATCCAACATGTCCTTAAGCCCAAGCAAACTCCCAAAACAGTTGAAGTATATGGGAAGGGGGAAATGGAAGGCAGACAATTGCCATGAAAGCTGAGTTTGTTAAATCCTTAGTAGCAGCTCTCCAAGGTTTACAAGTACACTTAAGCATCGTACACAGCTTAATCCAAATCTGGCCTGCATGTTAAAACCTCCTGCTAGAAAGTTTTGTGAAGTTCAGAGACAAAACACACGTGTGGCCATTTGTCATGCTGTGGCACTCACACAGCTAATGTCAGCCTAGCTTAAGTATTTCTTATTCTAACAAGTAGAAGAATTGAGCATCACAGAAATAATCACTCCTAGATGCAGAAAACCCCACACTGTTCATATAACTTACAGTTCATCACAGTGTTTCATCGAAATGTCAGTCAATTCCTTAGCCAGACTCATGCACGTATATTTCCTCTTATAAATACTACTGGAGAAACACTTTTATTTTGTTCTCTAATGGTACTGTAAAGGCCATCTTAGAGTTCATTTCTTGATCATGATCTGCTAACACAGACATAAATTCAAACACACACTGCCAACTCTTTGCTAATTGTAGTAGTACAAGGAAGAACAGACATTCAACCTACAAATGCCACCTTGTGAAGGAATTTGACATCTAAAGCTGCTCCATGAAGGGTTGGACTTGATAATCACAGAGGTCCTTTCCAACCCATCTGATTCTATGATTCTATGAATCACTGCTCAATTGTCTTCTACTGAATATAAAAAGGGCAGAAACTTAATGATGATGCAGAAAAGTTATACCCTGCTCCATACCCATTAAGGACAGGAGTCTAGAAATAACATGCATCACTAAATCTCAACTAACCCGGGTACGGGAGTTGATCAAGGCTCAGAAATAAAATGAGCAGAAAGGTTTTTGGTTAACTGAGTCTCCTTATTCAAGAGACCAAGAGCAAAAAACACACAAAAATCTATACAAACACTTGTTTTCAAGATAGAGGAGTGGATAATATACAAGAGAACGGACAGAGAATGTACCTTTCAAATCTCTGGTAAACCACTCGCCTATAAATAAGCAATTAAAAAGGAAAGTCACAACCAGATTCCCATTCCTTCCAACACCTACCAAAACAAATCACTGATTATGCATTTAACACTACGTCAACTCCTCAAGAACGAAACTTGATTAATATACAGCGAAGAAATCAATGTCTTCTTGTGGGCAATCATGCTTTTGAGTTATGATCGATGCATGCAGATAATGCATTTCCACACAACTCTGACCTTCTGCTTGTTGAGGGGATCTAAAGACACAGGCAGTTATTGAGCACTGCAGTAAAATGGTGTATTTCTTGGAAAAACTCTATGCTATGTGGTTCATCCTATGATAAGTCACTTTATGTTATTTTAACCAAGAACTGGTTTCAGATGCCAAAGTGCAACAAAGCACTGAAGAGTAATGCACAGTATTTTATTGACAGTAGTAGTTGTGTTCCACTTGGGACCAAGCGTCTCATGGTTAAGTTATGAATGAGAGCCACTTTCTAGACTTTACAGCAGAATAGGTTTCAGCTAACTGAACACAAATACATAGTAATTCCACAGCAAGATGAAATGCAGGATCACAGTTGCATAGCATTCCATTATATGTAAAACCCCCATAAATCCATGTTAGAGACACAGATGATTTGTGGTTTAGGTTTGTTTGGGTTTTTTTTTAAGTGAGGGGAAGGAAAATACAGCTTCTATTGTAATGAGAGTTTTCAGCTTATTGTGGATAATGTTTGTAAAGGTTATAGACACAGAAGAGGCTCATGGAACTAGTTGGGTGTGAAAAGTAAAATCTGCATTAGCAAGATGGCCTCTACTAGTTCAATTCAAACAAAAAATTAGGTTTTTTTTCTCTCCAAAGCAGCAATAAACTCAAGTGAAATTAAATATAAAACATAAGAACTGACTTTAGTGAAACTTTGTGAGAAGAGGCTCACAACATCCTGTAAAAACAAAAGGACACAAAGCCCTTATCTTATCACTATGCCACAGTGTTAATCTGAAAACATTCATAACATAAATCCCTAAGTAAAATATTAAAAAGGTTTAAAGTCATATAGATGTATACAGAGATGATCAGATGACCCCCAGACGTAAGGAACCGGGCTGCAACTCAACCTTAGACATGAATCAAATCAGAACAACTAAAATACCAACTTAACTCAAAACCAGTGAAAACAGTATTCACTGTCTCAAACCCACGGCAGCAACAGTGGAGAGCTGGCAAAGGGAAGAGTTTCACTACCCCTCAATATGAGGACATACACTTTAAAGTAATTTATCAAATTTTATGCTGATAAAGGTAACATGAATTTTAAGAAGATAATATACCATCACAAAGTTGTGGAAAAAAAAAACGCATTCTGTATGTTTTTCACGAATGCTGCATGAAAGAAACAATTGCAAAATAGCAAAAAAAGGCTATTTGTTGTTACCACTTGTTCCATTACTGTCAAGAGAGTTGAAACTGGTCATTATACCAGATTAAAACCTGTATAAAAAAAAGCAACAGAGATGTGTGATTGATCTCTGAAGTGTGACTTTCTACATAAAACAACATTACCCTAAAAGACCTATTAAAAGTAAGTCTATTACCCCACACTTGCACATAAATATTAGCTAATTTGGGACCATGTTTCATAGTGCCTGTGAAACCAACAACCCCACTAAGCCTTTATGAAGCCATATGCCCGAAGTGTCACTTAGACCAACCAACTTCACTGCCCTGTCAGCACACATCTAAAATAAGGCTTGAGCTCAAGAACCCTGCTGAACACATGTGGCACCAATGCATCAGAGCTAACTGGCTGAATGGGAGCTCCACCTCGACCTCTAGGAAACGAGGGCATCTCAGTCACCATGGAGAACAATGTTAGCAATAAACAGAATGAACTAGTTCAGAATCTGCACATTTAAGTGTATTTGAAAACACGGTTCCACAAGAATTTTTGTCTGATCTAAGTGTGAGGCTGCTGCCAGAGCACATAGCCTTGTCCTGGTCTGTGGATCTGCAGCCACTTGTGCCTGCCACCTTCCCAGGACTGACACAAGTGTTCCTACACAAAGGCAAGTCAGACTAAGGGCCTCTTCATCATCAAAAGAAACCCCAAAGACACTGCCAAGTGTCTGCTTCACAGCTCTCCACGTGGGAATGTGTGACCATGAGCGGCAGGAGAAAGAAGGAAGAGCAGGGACTACTCCTTTCACTGGTGAACCTCACTTAAGGCCAAATGAAAGCATTGCCACTGCTGAGATTCTCACAGAGAAAACTCCACCTCCAGGCAGAGAACACTGGTGCTGAATTTAGAAGAGTTCATCAGTGAGATAAAAACGCCTTTTTAAGAAGCATCTCCTAAACAGAAATACAAAAAAAAAAATAATTTTAAGAAGTCAAAGTATTCAAGCCCTCTGAAATCTTAAAAGATGACTCAAAATTTAATCAGTACAAATACTTTAAATTTTGGATTTTACTGAGGTATCCTGTGAAGCGTGAGTATAAATCCTATTAAAATGAACTTAGTTTGTCCATCCCTAAAATAGATTTGACATACAAACACAAACACAAGGTCAAGGTCACAGATCAGCAAGAAAGATTACAAAGAGGACTGATGTAAGAGCTGGCATTTGATCAAAGCTCCTGGATGTATTTTTTTTAGTACACTTACCAGAAATACCACTACACTACATTTTCTTCACATTGGTACATTACATGTTTTAAGTATTCCCTACCTTTAACAGCAGCTGCTCTGCCCTCATTTATTTCAACAAGAAATGTTAGGCAGTATAGCAAGTAAACTAAGGAAGAACTCTTATGTTAAATGCAAAGCAAGTGGGAGACTATTTGACATCCTTTTCACTCTATTCAGCCATGTGCTGATATATATTAGATGACAAATCTAGAAGGAAAACCACTGACAAACACAGGACATGACAGCAAGATCACTGCTAGAGAGTTAGGACCTCAGTTTTTAACTTCTTGCAGTCCAAGATACTTAATATAGCAGTTGTATATTTGGATGTGCACTTCCAAGTACAACACTTGTTTATTTATCCTAATTATCTGTGTGCACTGCACATATTTCTCAATAAAAAAAAAAAAACTCAGCACAAGGTCTGTTCAGAACACAATCAAACTAACCTCTTCTGTAATCAGGACAACATTTACCTCTTAGAAAGCTTTTTTAATTCTGAACACTGAGTAAGTGAGCAGATTAAACACAGTAGCAACAGTTGAAAGACTCATTAAAACGCAGCTGCTGAAAATAGTTAGCAATGAAAGTCATTTACTGATCTATCCATCCATCCACCCACTGATACGTTCTTAAAGCTTTAAACATATGCAGAAGAATATTCAGCTCACAGGTCACGTCTACCAGACATAGCCTTTTGATGCTTAAACAAGAGGAAGAAGGGGTGTCTTGGGTGTCACATCATCATATGACATTCAAGGGTGCACTGCTTCCACAAAGTTAAGATGCTCATTGTACTAAGTAGTCATTTAAAGGATAGTCTGGCTTGTACTCTTAATTCTGAACCCTCACTTTCAATACCAGCACTGCTCTAATGTTAGTCTAGACATGACTGGGAGCAGTTTATATTTAGACAGAGAGATATGTCTATAAATAGGACTGTTTGTGTTGGTATTTAAGCTTTTATTGGAACCCATTTGGGGTGACCTGTATAACTCACTTGTATGTGGGCATCTTGGTCGTTGCCAGTAAAACCTTCATGCCATCACACATCTTCCTGAATCTTGTTGCAGCTATTATTCAACATTTCTTTACTTATTTTTCTCCATTTAATTTTTGTATAGGTATCACATATGCAGCACTCTACCAGTGTGATTGGACTGGCTCAGCTACTAGCGAAAAGGCCTCAAATGAAAAAGACAAAAAAACACCAGTAAAGTTTTAAAAAGTTGATTCCTTTCTGAAAACATCCTTCACAAGAATTAGACTGTCACCCTTTTAAGCTATAGTATTGCCTGAGCTACTAGGGCCAGATACAAATCACTCCTGAAGCCTGAGACTTGAGCTTCTCAGCACAATGGTATAGATGCTTTTAACTCTGATAGTGATTCATCAGATCTTAAAACAGTCACTGGTTTAAGATCAAATTGAGTTAAGTCGTAGACCTCAGGGCAATACAATTCTGCTCTTCCTTAGTCCCTCCTTTTCTAAACCCTTTCAGCAAAATGGAAGAAGAGGGAAGGTTGGTTCATTTTTTTTTCAAGGGGAATTTCTATCCTTCCTTTGTGAAAGGCTGGTAAAACTTCTCACTGCATTGAAGTGTTAGGAAAGAAAAATAAAATAAATTGGGCAATGATTGCAAAAAAACAGAGGTTCATTCAACATTCAAAAACATATCAGCAACTTACTCAGAAAACCAAACACACTGGAAAATGTGTGTAAGACATCACAACCAAATACATTCTAGGAAATGCTGACTAGCAGTACAACTACACAGCACTTTAAAGGAAGCATGATTGGAGTCATACAGCTTATTTAAGTTCACTAATGCACAAAAACTTGGACGTGTGAAAAAGTCTTTAATTTATTTATGTTACAGTGTTTAGCAATATCAGAGTGTAATAACCGTTCATTCAGTATCATGGTAGGTCTCCTCTAAAGCTTACACTAGGGGGGGAGAAATAAATTAAAAAAAAAAAAAAGCTTTCTTTAATCTTTGTAATCATACCTTCAATAAAACTAGTCACCAGCAGTTGTGGGTTTCAGTGTTTTTTTGCCTGTTAAATACAAGCTCACGTTCTTAACACTCTTAACCTGCAGAAGGCAAGAAGTTTATCCTAGTTCTGAATTTTGGATCAAATCTCCACCTTTTCAAGCAGCAGGGTTGTGGCAGGTTACTAACAGCAGCCAGTGGTGGATTTAGTCTTTTTCTTACTGTGACACCATGTAGAAAACATCTGAAACCCAATTCTAATCCACTCCTCTTTGGAGAGCTCAATCAGGCATCTTTCCACATGGCAACCCAAAGGTGAGGCATTTCAAGTGTGCTGTCTTTTAAAAGGGGGTAACGAAAAACTGCAATGAATGACGAGCCAGTATAGCAAAAAAAATAATATGACAGCTAGCACAAAGAAGAGAGTACTTCTGGTCAATTCAGTAGCCAAGCAGCCTAAAGCAATGGATTGCCTTGAAGAACTCGATGGCTGTCAATGCCCAATTCTGTAAAGGTACAGTGGTACTTATTTATTATAAAGGAAAAAATGCTGTCTAAGGTTATATTTATGTGTGAAATACAAAATTAACTTTTTAAAAATTTTAAAACATCATATTTATGAATAGTGCAGTTGTAAGCCCCTGAACTTTGTATTTTCTTTTTACTTATTTATTTTTCATTACTGAAGTAGATCTATGGATTTTAATAGGACAGCAAATTGATGGCAAGATTACACACACATGGATATCTGTGCATGAGAGAGGCATCTGAATGATATAACATATATTGAAGTTACAGACTGTGACATGGAATATATGGAGATCTACCATACTAAAAACCAGTACTACATCACCAGTTTAAGCATCACGACTATTAAAATCAAACTAGTTCATATTCAAAATTTCAATAGTCTTCTATTATTCAGGACTCAGCAAAGGATTTCCAGGATATACATGATCAGTTATTCCATCATTCCCATCCCTCAAGTTAATCAACACACAGTAACCATAGCAGGTGATTTGGTTTCCCACAGGTTGCAAGTCTGATATTGACTCATCATCTAATAAAATAGGCCAGTGGTAAAAATGAAAGGCAGGGGGAGGTAGGTGGTGAATTTCCCTCTGCAAATCTTGTCTCAGCTTTGAGGGTGTGGGGAACACACAAATATCTCAAAGGTTGTCAATAAAGTTTTAATCTATACATTTAATGTCTACTGATAGAGTATGGAGGTAGTGGGAGAAACCGTCAGATGACAAAAGACCTGAAAGTCAAGAATCTAGCAAATTAAAGTGAAACTGCACCAAAGTAACTTAAAACATGTAACACATAGGATAAGGTCATTATCTGCTAGTTATTATCCATAACCACAACTCTATCAATTCAGCTGATCAGGCTAGGTATTATTTCCAGCTTAATCTACCACAGTAGAGATCTGGGCATGGCTGACAGGTCATAACCCATGTCCTTTGTGTTATATAAAGCCATCTTTCCTTGATGTAACTGGAAGAGTAATTTCCCAGGTCAATACACCATCAATAAGTAACTCCAGCGTTTTCTGAATCAATACCTAGTAAGGCCTTGTCAACGACCTGAAGGTAAACTTCATTGACTGCCTCCATTCTTACTAAACTGTAATTTTTTTGTGTGTCTTCTATTTTTCTGTCTTTATAAGAATTTTGTCATAAAGTTAAAGAACAATGGTTTTGTTCAAATTCTGTTGCTAAGTTTTATCAGTGAGCAATACCAAAAGAACTCCACTGAATGCAGCATTAATATGATTTCATTCCAAAGTAGCTCATGTACCTGCAGGATCTTACAGGACCACAAGACAACTCACAAATACCAAATAAATGCTGAAGCAAATCATACTGGAAAGGGAGATACAAGCTGAAGAAGGCAACAAAGGAAGACCAGAGGGAAAAAAAGCCCACAAAAGACCCCACGTCATATTCTTCTCAAAGAGATTATGTTCTGAAAGTATACAATTTAACATCCATTTGTTGAGAAAAGGCCAGAAGTTCTGGTGGGCAGGTGATCATGTCTTTAGCTTCCCAGGAAATTTAGCAGATTGTTGGCACCCTAGTTAACAAATTCACGAGAAAGAGATCAAGACCGTACAGTAATGTGAAATAAACCACTGTCTGACTCGGAATTCTTACCAGAGATAAGGACCAAAGCTACTGTGAATGAGACAAAGTTACCACTCCATGCCCAGGGTGAGAAAAAAAAAAAAACAGGTTAATAAACTTCACAAGTTCAGGGCAGAAACTCATACCTTTCAAGTGTCAATGATGGATCTTTGTGAATCTGCTTTTCACTCCTCCCTGCCAAAAATAAATACATCATAATCAGGATGCAGAAATTTCTGCTGTAACAGGCAAGTAATTTTCGTAATTCACAATCAGCTCATGAAAGAGAGTCATTCTTACTTCTTAACAAGGTATCAACACACTTAATTAGTTTCTCCTGAAATTGTTTTTACTTGTGGCTGGTTTGTGACAATATCAGACCGTGACAGGTGAAAGGGAGAGGAGCAAGCTGGTAATGTGCCAGAAGAGAGGGGATACATAGGTCTCCTTGCCTGCTTAACACTATCCACTTGGTCAAAAAAAAGCTCAGGATAAGATTAAAATTAAAAAGATAATCAGGACCAACCAAAACCAAACCAACAACATGCTACACACCCTTGACACTGCATCCTGCTTTTCTAAAATCTTACTCATCTTCTCCTGCAATTATCCTTATTACTCTCACTCCTTATTTCTACAACCCACACTTCTCTAACATTAATGACATCCAGTGACTGTTCCACACTACACAAAACACAGCTGTCATTGTAATCTTTATACCTGAGACACTGACCATACAACCTTTTACTTCAACTTTTCAGTTGTTTTTCCCTTGTTCTAGATTAAAATTTCTCATCCGAGTTCTACAGACATTAATAACTTTTATTTCTACTCACATTACCTAACCACTTATTGTGTCTTCTTCCTTACCCTTTTGTTTCCACAAACACTTATTCTTGCTGTAATACTCAGGCACCTCTCACACAGGAAATTCCATTATGCTTCTGCACTGCTCCCCAGGCGAAGATCATCTACACTCTGGGGGCTATTTCTTCCTCTCCTCCAATAGTAAATTACCAGAGCAAAAATTAATCCAAATCCACTAAAATACCTCCTGCAAGACCACAAGCCAAAACACAAATGATCTATGTTACTTGCCTTTCCTCACAGACTTATTTGTTCCCTTTGCCTCATCACAGTCTACGTGAAGTTTAAAATAAATACATCTGCACCTCTGAGATGCTGGCAAGTTCAGCTGGACACCAATTAAATGAAGCCCTAGAGCAACACTGGCCTCCAGAATGAGTGTGTTTTCCTTTTCTCTTACAAAAGAAAAAAATGCCCTTACTGGTTTTGAAATACAAAAGTACATGCTGCTGTAGTAATACAGTTTTCACCCGATTCCTTTCTTTTACTACATATGATTGGAAGGGAAGGGAAGAGTGATACACACTAGAAGATCAACAGAAGACAAAGATTAATGATATATGAAGAAAACGGTACAAAAGGCCTAAAACATAATGCAGAAAGGCTAAAACATAGCATCAAAGGGCTCCCCTTCTCTTGAGCTGCTGCTTTTAAAAATCTAGTGAAAGCTCTTCGCTTCCCTGGCTGACACAATGACAATATCCCCACCCTGATGCAATCTATTTTCACTTCAGAGGGCACAGATGCAAGAAAGACTGGAGAAGGAAAGGAAATACTACTCCTAGGAAAACTTTTTTTTCCAGAGTGACCATAGTTATTTATTTTTAATCATGACAGCAAATGGTGCCAAAGAAGACACAAATAAGGAAACTTTCGAGGAGGAAGGTGAAGGCTAAGAGAGCACCTGTCCCAGGGACTGGTTAAACATAAACTCAGAGCTCCTTCAACGAAACAAAAGAAGCTTTCTGTGTCTCAGGTGCCTTAATGAAATAACCTTCCAAGCCCAAACAGCAGACTTAATTCTGCAAGTTCTCCACTTCCTTGAACATAATTTCTCCTCCTCCTCCTCAAATCAGAGAGGTTTGATTTATTGGGTCCACCTCTAAATTCTGTTTTATTGCAAATAAAACTTAACCCCTGCTTTCAAAATCCCTTTGGTATCTCTCTACTAGATCACAAACCAGAGCTTGCCTGTAGCAACTGTGAACAGTTTGGCTTACCAAGAATAACCTACTGGGATGCAAAGTCCACTTGCCTTCTTTATCTGCTGTCAGGTTTATGAGAGCAAGTCTGTCTATGCTTAACATTTGGCATAATCGCTATTGTAAAACATTTTATATTCCCGTAAATTCAGACTACAAACCTCAAAGCGCTTACAAACTCAGGCAAGATGCAGAGATAACGAAGGAGAAAGGAAGGGTTGCAGGGTAAAAGTTGGTATAAGGAGGAAGAAAAGCATCAATGGCAGGTGTAGACAAGTAAGGTTATTCGAGCTGTCTGGGACACTGCCTCACCAGCTTCAAGTTCCAAAGAGTAAGAAAAAGAAGAGCAGAAACACGATGATGCAGGATACTGCACACAGTAAATGAGTACAAGCAACTTGCTTCATTACAATATAAAGCCAGAGGTAGCATGGTTCCTAAAAACATCAGCTGTATTTCACCATTGTAGGAAGCATTTCCACTGAACTTCAATGAACACCGTTACAGTGGAAAAATCTTCAGGGGTTTACATTATTTTTACTGTGATTTTGACTAATGGAACAAGAGGAAGGACTGGAAGATTTAAAACACCTTCACTCTACAATCTGTAGTTGAAAAACAGGTGGGAGGGAAAGAGAAAAAACATTAGGTTACTGCCTATCCATCACCACTCAGACCAAAAGCTCCACTTGTATAGAGGGGTGGGGGATAAGATTCCAAAATGAAAATTAATAGACCAAACCATTCCGGTAATTCACTTCTACATACAAGAAACAAAGTGTTCACTGAATGAAACTTATTTTTGTCAGCTGTTTGTTAAGACATGAATGACTGAAGAACATGGAGGAACAACAGGCTAATACATCTGAACATAATGTATTTCTGAAAACACCTTTCTCGAGTTTTCCACAAATTCTTGTAATCCACTGCAGCTACCTTACTTTAAAGCAAATGCTTTTCCAAGAGCACACATAATCTGTATTACACACAGGTATCAATCATGAAAAAGGTAATGGTATTTATGAAAGTTTTTCTAATGCACATCCAAAAAACTCAGACTACTTGAGAGGGATATGTAAGCACAATCTTTGCCACTCCAAGTACTACCACTAAAACCTCTCTTCTTCAACATTTTTGTTTGTTTGATGGGCAAATTTCACTATGAGCATGATTTTTGCATAGTTAAAGCTCACACAGGCATTTTTAATTTCAAATTGGTTTCCACTCCCCATCGTTACTAGCTGAATGCTACAAAAATCTTTGACATCATAACCTCATAAATCTCAGAGAACAGAAGAAATGCTCTTTGGGGAAGGGAACTGTTGATAAGACACTTCTTCCTCCATTGACTGTACTCTGTCAGCTGGAACTACGTGCAAGTATCCACACTTGCAAATTACACAAAACATGCATCTGAACTATCCTTCCATGAAATTATTTTCTTTGGTAAAATGATAGCCACAGGTAGAAAAGCTGAGAAGCAAAAAGTGTCTGAAGTTGACCAAGCATCCTGCTTTTCTTTGTTGCAACATACAATCATAATTTAAAAACTTCATAAAAATAATAATCTTGATGTACTCCACCACCAAACTGTAGAGTATAGGCAACATCCTAACTGCACAAAGGACTTTCATAGACTTATCCCTCCACCACAAGAATCCAGAAAAGAAAATCATGAACTATTTTGGCCTTGAATGAACTACAGAATTAAATTCCATATTGCTCATACACAAGCTGAGGTCATAACAAACCCCATTCACACGCGAACTAATGACAAGTAAGAGGCATTTCAGTTTCAATCTGACATCTAAATATCTGATGTTAGATGGTTGCTGCTGTTTACAGGCTGATCATAGTCATTACATTCCTTCACTGTTCACCAGGACCTCTCATTACATGCAGTGTGTGGGTCTAAACCACGCTGGAGGCTACTGGGTACTATTAAAATTGCAAGAAAAAAAAGTGATTATATCTTTGAACAAAACAGAACACTTTACAAACATCAATGAACGTGTCACAGCAGTCCTTTGGAATATAACCACTCTATACATGAGGAAGAGTGAGGACAAGAAAAGATTAAGCAACTTGCCCAGTAACACATGCAGTCCACATCCATAGCAAATGAAGAGAGATTTTTCTAAATTTCAGTCTGACCATTTAATTACAAGATACTCTCTCTACAATTGGTGGGTGGTTTTGGATATTTCTTTTTCCCTCACTGATGAAAAAAACCCCAACAATTAGGTACCTTAAACTTGAGGAAACAATGGTGCTTACTAAAGGAGTAAGAACTGCGAACTACAATAAACGCTTTTATCTTCCAAAATAAGAAAAAACACTGGCACTGCCATCACCCTTGGGTGTGTCAGTCAAGTATAGGCAATACAGGTTTTCCACTATACCTGCTGAAAAAAAAAACATTCTCTCCAAGAAAACAACTGTGTCAGTATTGAACTGAACAGATAAATGATGGCATTAGGATCAAAAACATAATTCCACCAACTTTCCCTATTTCTCAGAGGTCTAACATGCTGAAGGAGCCCTGTTGAGCTGGGCAAGCACTATTACATTGATCGGAGCTGGAAAGACCCCTGCACAGCAGCAGCTCTTCTGATCCGCTGCCCACTTTCAGCCTCTTTCCTGACCAAGAACAATAAAGTCCTTCTTATCCTGAAGCAAGGGTCTTTCATAGTGAAACACACAAATCTAAGCACTTCCTTCCCAAACAGGTACATTTTTATTTCCTTGCTTTAGAAAGCTGTTAAAACCTGCTTTTCAGCAGTCTAGTTCAGCTGCAATACATTCACAGCACTGGACTGCTCAGATGGACCAGAAAACACGGTGTGCTTTTATCCCGAGCTACACCAGCGTAAACACAGAACTGCGGCAGTCCCTGCAAGCAGCAGGGCAATGAAGGAAAGGCAACTGATGCTGCAGCAGCAAGTGAATCCACACAAATGGCTTTCTTTTGCATGTGCTGAACTGCTTGGTAGTGCCCATGCTCTGGAATCCTGAATTAAACCAAGCCTGACTGAGCATCCTCTGCAAGTCGCACCAGCAACTAGAACTAAGGCTGCAGAACGGAGTTTGCTTCCCATTCAAACAAAGCCTGATGAGCTTGTAAAAACTCAAATTCTAACTTCAGAAGCTGGAAGTTTCCAAATGGACCAAAATCAATAAATAAAGAACTTAATGCCTTTACTTAATAATTTGTAGAACTTGCAGATACCTGCCATGTGTACTCTTTCCAGAGTGAAAACAAAAACAGATCAAGTGGCTGCCAGTGGCTTAAAACATGTAAGTTTAGGAGGAGGGGAAACATCCCAGACGTTTTAACTGCTAATAATCAGTGCCACCTATGGTTGATGTTGCAGAAATAATGATTCAAATAAAGAAAAAAAGGTGTTTGGAACTTTTAACAAGGTTTTTCAAATGACTTCAAGAGAACAGATTAGACAACGTAGATTAATAATCGTTGTCTACTCTAGATCATTTACCACAACGGCACTAGGTATAACTGTGCTACTACCAAAACCAGGTCCTAATTCTCAATATGATTTTACAATGAAAACATCTTAAAAACACACTAAAAATTTTTAAGCACAGCTTTCTACTTTCTTATCTTACCACACTCACTTCTTCAAGTAAGACCGATCATGTTTTTATTAACAGCTCCATTTCAACTATTCAGTCTGGCTCTGTTGGTGCAGATGCTTGTCCAGTGGTCAGGAATATGATGCCAGACCTTATTTCATCAGTTCTTGCAAAATCCTCCCCCATCACCCCAACAGAGTATCACCAACACACTTAATTTTCAGGGAAAGTTAACCAACACAACAGACAAAATAATTCCCTCCAGAGGTTTCCCAGCAGTCTCAGTTCAGTACACAAGGCCATTAATTACACAATTGCCTTTAGCATTAGCAGGAATCTGGTAGCGACAGCACTGCTTGAGTTAAGGCTGCCTTCAGTATCTGCACAGAAAATCTATTTACTTAGAGAAGTTATGCAACACCTCCACTTCCTCTTTTCTTCACTATGGTAGAGCATGATAACAGAGGGAAAGAGGCTGAAGATGGGGAACATGCATTTCACAATCTCAAGCAGGGCACAGCTATCTTTCAAAAACAGACCTAAACTGGAATTCGCCCCTAAAATCTGCCCAAACTGATGATAACACTCAAGCACCAACTTTTACTTAAAACTTGATTAAGTGCTTCCAGAGGAAGAGTGGTTACACAGTTAACCAATGCTGGAATCAACTGCATGCCTCCAATGTGAGTAAAAATGATTCTTAAGATCTGATTTATTTGTTTGGGGAGTTGTGTTTTATTTTCCTCATTTGGTATCTTTTCCACCACCTCACCCACAATATAGCAGTCTGCCCAAGGCCAAGCTGTATTCCAAAAATCTTATCAAGATTTTAAAGTTATCAGTCATGCTCATTCAGTAAAGTCATCAGTGAAAAGTTTTAACAAACTGCAAATATCCTTTTATTTTCCACTGCAGGGGGAGAAGGAAAACCAGGAAAATCTTATGGTACTCAAGCTGATATATTTCACGGCACTAAGACAATCAAAGTATCAAAATCACAAGCTCATCGGTTCTCTTTCAACTATGACTTGAAGAGTCTACCTCATATCTCTATCGATATACTGAGAATTGACCAAAAAAAACCCAAAACAAAACAACAACAAAAAAACCCAAACCAAAACAAACAAAAAAACCCCGACAAAAACAAACCCCCCCCCCAAACTCCCAGAACTGGCTCTTCCAACAGAGGAATTATAAGAAGTCCCAAAGTAGTCATGACAATCTTGACTGGTAAAATGTTTTCAAGGACTTGGATTTAATCATTTTCTTTCCCTCTAATCATTTATTTAAAGTCATAGGCTGAATTATTTATGAACAAAAGTTAATTGCATTGAAATGCAGTAGTGCCCCGTATTTATCTAACACCTTCTTCAGAACTCAACTTCCTGCCACTAACTGGTTAAAATCTACAAAAAGTCAATACAGAATTTGAGATAAGATTTAACCATTTCTGCAGTACTGCTGCAATTAACTTCCAAAACCTTGTTAAATGGCAAAGTCCCTGGATATTGAGATGTGCTGCGTAAATCTGTTTTTACCAACTTATCATTACAACATATGTTTGGTTTAGTTTTGTTTTGTTTGTTGTTTTTTTTTAAGTAATTCAGGGGGAAGAATAGCTCACTCACAAAATATTTGCTTTGAATAAATAAGTTTTGACTAATGAGTTGCAGTTAGAGTAAGTAGCCACTATTTGAGTCCAAACAGTCACATCACAGAGCCTCCCTAACTGGGGTTCTTCAAAATTTTCTTAGCTGTCAAAGGATCTCAAAGATCAACGACTTGCATGCATAAGGCTGTATCCACACTCTTTGCAAGGTGCAAAGTGTAAGCTCAGGGGTACACTCACATAAATATACTGCACATCTATAAAGTGTTAATCTTAAATCAGCAGGGCCACATGACAGAAGTAACTATTACAGTGCAGGACTGCTGCCCAGCATACAGCGTTTTCCAAGTCCCTCATTTCCTTAAAGCAACTCATTTACTTGTCACCTGCCAGGACAAAGAGTAGAGAGAGGATTTCACAAATACCTCTGTGGCTTGTGCGTGGTGATAACGCACCAGGAAAGATGGATTTTCATTTTCTCATCAAGTTATTAGATTAGGTTTACACGCAGATTTAAATGCCCAGGAGGAGTCTGCCACCTGTCCTAAACTTAATTAGTCAGGAATGTCTGCATGACAAGAGCAGATACTTCAGATGTTTCCCAGTGACCACAAGCAAACATCCAAATAATCACCAGCACAATTTCAGTGATGCCAAGAATGAAGCACTAAGCACAGCTCTCTGTGAAACAGTCTGAATTTTATTAATGGAGTGCTTCATACTTCCCATCAAACACACAAATGACATCAGCTGAGCATCTTTAACACCAGAGAATCAACTATGTCAAGTCTGCAACTGGGTTAAGAAAATGAAGAGCACTAGGTTTCTCATTAAAAGATCCGTGCATATTTACACATTACTAGGAGGGGTGGGGGTGGTGTGTATGAGAGATGTGAAGACTCAAATCCTGTAAGACTTTTCCTCAGCTTTGTTCTTTTTCTGTTTATCACAGCAGCACATCTAAGATTTGCAGGTTTTTATACCTCCCCTCACATACCCCTCCCTCCCCCCCATGTAGGACCAGTGCAGCAGACTAAAAACTATGAAAAACCAACACATTTTCATTTAAAGAGGCACACACATCCATGTTCAAGTATATTTCACATCTATCATCTTGCTAAAAGCTAAACCAAAACCCCCTTAAAACATTAATTAGAATTTTATCTGTGTAGGTACGTAGTAACTACTGACACTGAAGTGAGTAACTGAATATAACACAGAGAATTCAGTTAATCATCTCCTTACGTTGCCATTGGCACATAAATTTGTCTCATTAGCAGGGGCTACTTAGTTCGCCGTAGTAAACAAAGCTGCCGATACGACAGCCTCGCATACTTTTCCTTCATTCACATATTTTTCTTTACTTAAGACTTCCAGCATGTGCCACAGAAGAGCCGAATGTTAAACATTCCTGGAGTGTCACAATATGTAATACAATAAAACAGATTACAACCATACCTTTCTTTCACAGCAGTGGTGCCAAGCACAGGTACACTGTAGCAATCAATTTGTTCTGCAGACAGTAAGGCTTTCATAGAATACTAATGCAAAACCTCTTTTCTTTCTCCTTCGACTTGACTCCCCAATGCCTGGGTCCCGACCAATACAAGGAGGAGGGCAGAATGTCTTCTGCTGAGATAACCACAACTACTAATCAAGTATACGTGTACAAGGGCACAGGATTAAACCTCCACCGGGCTTGACTCGGGCACCGAGAGCAGCTAAACACATGCACAGCAAGGTCAGAATTAAACACGCACACACGCACGCGCATCTACTTGAGTGAACTAATTTATCACACTTTACCACTGACGGCTTTTTACCTCGGGGGAGTAAAATTACATCCTGGTGAACTGACGAGGTTCAGACACAACAGCTTCCCACAACAAATCAGATCTCTCTCAAAAAAAAAAAAAAAAAAAAAAAAAAAGGGAACTGGGCTCCTAGGTGAATGTTCCTCTCCCGGCTTCACAGAAACTCTGTGCAGGCTGTGCGTGTCTGTAGATGCATGGAAGTGTTTGTACACATGTGTCTATGTGCATGTTTGTGCATGCACACATGTGACACTCTAGGCATTGGCCAAGCCAAAACGACAGCACTGAAGTTCAAAAACAGGCAATAACTCCCTTTCAGAGAGTTCTCTTTCTGATTATATTTATCTTTACCTCTTAACATAATCAATCTATCAAGTCTAATTACCCCAGAAGAAAGCATTTTATTATTGTCTAACATAGCAAATGTCAAACAAGCTGTTCATTTACCTTGAAGTTTATTAGCATAGAAATGCAAAACAAAGATGCTCTCAAAACATTGTCACTTGTATTCACAACATTTTTGAAAACCCACTTAGCATGTTTTTATTGCCTGGCATAGCTGGATACTGTATTAGTTCTTAAAATGGGCAAGGCTTTACCTCAACTGTATCACCCTTGAGCTAAGACAAGACTTTTTCTTTAAACATCCAATTTAAATTTAACTTTTCTCTTTGGTTCTCTTTAAATAAAGGCTTCTCCCACATTCCGGTCAGCTCTACATATGTGGATACATGTGTTTTCATAAAGGTTCATGCACGTGCCTCTTAAGTAGGAGTGAAAAGTGAAATACTGAAATTTCAAAGCGGGGATTTCCCCCCCCCCCTTAAGTTCTGCCCTGTCATGCATCCTCATGGCACTTTCCCTGCAGTACAGGCAGATGTACATTTTACCAAAAACATTGAGATGAACCCTATAAATTATCATTGGCGGGGTTTTAACAACAGTGCTTTTGCACGTGATCCGTATTGAGAAGAAAACACTGCACCAATGCTCCCCCAAAATAACATCTGGCACTTTACCTAGAAAAAAATTAGCGAAATATTTTTGAAATACCAGTGGCTTTGCAGAGACACCAGGAAAAAGCAGCGTTAATCAATACTGATGAGTTTGTCCTTGACATACTGACCGTGTCATCGGGCTATTGTCATGTGATATCATGTCATTTCCCCACCTGGCTCATGACCTTGTCCTTTAAATGACCCAAAGCTTCCCTCAAGTAGCAGGAGGCCCCTCCCCGCTGCCTCAGCAAGGTCGAACGGGTCAGCGTGTCCTCATCTATAATCCACCACCATTTGTCAGCAGGGAGGCTGGAGGAGGCAGGCTTGCTACAAGGGGAGAATGCCCAATTAGGCAGCTGTCACACAAAGCATAGGCTGCAAAATTATCCCCTGTCAAAAGAAAGAGCAGCTGCGGGTGCCAATTACAGCAACCTTTCAACCCTTTAGGTACTGGAAACTACACAGAAGTAAATGAAGTACAATTAGTGATAACAAATCGATGAATTAGGACAGTAAATTAGAAATTACTAGCAGGTGAGCTTAGGTCTCCTATAATATTAAGGGCACAGCACACCCCAGGCAAGGGCAGAAGCATACAGATTTCACAGAGCACATCAGTTTTGTCTTATCCATGTCTTTCTTTTGTGGAGCCCGTTTTCCTCTGTCGTTTTCTTCTCACAAGCCTTGCCTGAGCCAGACAGCACAGGGAAAGAGGGGAAAAAAAAGCAACCCAAAGAGGAAAAAAAAAGTTGTAATACCAGATCTTCCCTCTTTATCCTGGCAAATGCAGTTTCCTTCTTTCTCAGAAGGAGGTCCTCAGAGCCAGCACAGTCTCTCGAGTAAGCACACTCCATCTGACATTTGCTGCACCTCATATTCCAGCTGCACAGTATTTACCCCAGAAAAAACAAATGAAACAAGAACCAAAACAACCAGAAGTAATAAACTCCCAGTAAGTTTTATGTCATTTATACTTGAAACATTTAAATCTGTGTTAAGTGCTACATTTTTGACTACAGGGGGAATTTCTCCACATTTCAGTTCTCTGATGGATCGTGCAGTCCTATCTGTGAGCACACAAATGAGCCCAAAGTTTGCCAGCAAAGTTTCTGTTCCACGGTGCCTTTTTTTTTTGCCACTTTTCCCTTTGGTGAACAATTCCCAAGTATTTTTTTCCCCCTCCCTACTCTGTCAAGCAGCAGACAACCTAGAAAGCCTCTGTGTGCTGGTACCAAAAGTCAGGTCCTACAGAACACAGTAAATCCAGCTTCTCCTCCTATGTGTAAGGTCAGGGGTGCCCAGATGAGCACTGCCCACAGATACCTAGGGCTCTGCATGCCCAAGGCAACCATGGAAGGCTGATCACCTGGCATTTACAGAATAAGACGACTAGAAAACAGAATAAGGAAAAAAATAGGAGGGTAAGATTAAATGTATGGATAATTAACATACGGCGACATCAAACCATGGCTGGAACAGTGATACCAACACCTTCATATTTAGGTGCTTTGAGTCAAAGAGACAAACAAATCTGAGGAACAAAATTCAAATTCCAAGATGCCCCTCTTTCCAGCCAGCTCGCAGTCATTTCAAACTAAAAGTGAGGTTTCCATTTCTTGTCAATTTTCTGCTTTCATTCCCCATTGCCTATTCTACCATAATGCTCTTATGGCCTTGCAGCCACGCTGAGCACTGAGGACAGGAGTCCAGGTTTCTCCCAGAGGCAGTTCTGAAGAATACCTGTTCACTTAAACTGTAATTCATACATGTACTCACACATGCATGTATATATTTATGCTAATACATTCATCAAAATGAGATGGCGTAGAAATTAAGTCACTGATCTCCAACAAGTAATTTCCTATGGCTATCACTTGATTTCTGGCCAGTGAGTATTTCACTGTTTCATTAAAAAAAAAAAAAAAATCTTGCTTTCGTAATTCTGATAAGAGAAAGCATAATAGAACACTAACTATAAATAGATGTAAAAATGCTCATTTAACAGTAATTGCAGTAATGCTCATCAAGTCTGACATTTTCCTTTGAGTAGCATATGGAAACTGTAGAGTACTGAAAGAGTTAATGTGTTTAGAATTCAGTTTCCATCATACTTGGGTGACTATCTCTTTAAATAATTTAAATCCTCTCCATCAACTACAAAGCTGTTTTGAAGCCATTTAGCTTTGTTCTTTACATGTGTTCTAATTAAGAAATGACCTTGTCATCACACACACCAGAAATCCTGGATTATTTCCTGCAGCAAAAATCTACGAAGCCAAAAAAAAAAAAAAAAAAAAAAAAAAAAAAAAAAAAAGCCAAAAAGAAAAAAAGAATTATATATATACACTTCTTCCTTTAGTGAGGAACTGAGGAAGTAGTTGGTTGGCTGAATGCTGAAGCAGTTTCACTGCATAATTTTGTGTGTGTGTTGTTGAATGTCACAGGGCGGGTTAGTGTGACCTTGAGCTGCATCAGCAGCACAGCAAGGGTCGAGATGCCTGCAGGCGCCCTTGTACTGGATTTGCAAGACAAAAACCTTCAAACTGGCTGAAGGACATCTTAAATCTCTTCAAAGGTTTTCCGAACTAATCTGGGCTGCTCTTAGCCGGATCTGTGCCAGTGTGAGAGGCAAAATTAAAAACAAGGTCTTTGACAGGATGTTGTCTCCTCTTAACCCTTGCGGCGCAGGAGGCAGCGCATCGCAGGCGTGCTGGAGAGACGCTTTATAACCCACCGAGGAGCACGGCTCACCCCGCAGCATTCTTTCATAACGAAATTATGTAAGCCAGCGTTTACTAGGAAGGGTGCTGCTACTCATACCGAGCACCCAGACAGCTCCCCCCCCTCCCCGTACAGCCATCCCCATCCCTCGCCTCCCCGGCAGATGGAAGTGTCTTTTTCCCAGCACGATGCAGGGACAGACCCGGCTCACCGGCCACAGAGAAGGTGCTCGGTGCCTCAACCCCCAGCCCCTCCACTAATATCCTGGGTGAAGATGCTTTTTCTGAGTGAAAGCAGCAGCGCCTACCACGGCAAGTTGCTGCGTGTTAAAGGCCAGGCAGGTAAGGAGGCGGAGGGTCAGGAACAGGAAAGGAACGCGCCAGGAAACAGAAATAAATAAACTAACCACCTGGCCTGCCTGCTTGTAACTGCTCAGCATTTCACAAGTGACACAGAGGCTTTCTAAAAACTTGAGTAAGTATGCAGAGATAACCTCTAGGAAAGGCCCTAGGAACACATGGTTACTCTACGAAACCACAAGTTTATCCAATGGATTTGGCAGCACTATTTGAATACCACTATCATCACACTGAAGGGATGGGCGCTTTCTTCAGAAACTTATTTGCACACAGAATCTCCAATTCCACCTCCAGTAAGTGTGTGCCAACTAGGAGTAGCCTTCTGTATGTTTAGTTAGAAAGCAACATGGATTCCTGTGTCTGAAAGTGCAGAAAAAAACATCACCACCTTCTCTCCATCTGTTTTAGTGATGGTATGTTATTGGTCATATTAAACTGTCAAATTTCTACAGAGGGAAAAAAATCAGTACAAATGGGTTAAAACAACCTCAGCTTAATCGAAAAGAGCCAGCATTACACTTCAGAACTGTCTTTTACTATTTCTAGGATATCCACCAGGCAAGTCCTTGAGGAGATGAGGAAGGGAGTCACTCGTACCAGCAGAGGGTGTTGTGATTCTTCTCTGATTGAGAACTAAGGGCTTCGTTTAGTCTGGTTTTGTACAGTCATTTTTTAAGAACTATAGTCTGTTTCACAGTAACAAAACACATTTAAGTTTACTGAAGAAGGACGCAGCTTCGGCAGTTATGTCACAACTGCTATAGCACTACAACACTCCCAAGAACCACAGCTCTTCTCACGAAACAACCTCCCTGTTAGAAGGCTCTAACAATATTAAGTGTTAGTTTTCAGTAACATCAGTGACGGTGCCTTCTGTGTCAGCAGAGGAGGAACTTGCACCATACAGATGCTTTCCTACAGATGTACCAAGGTTTCCAAAGCATTTTTTACGCCTGGACAGAGGGCCACGGTGTTCTCACAGCACCTGGATGTCAGAAGAACCCCTGTGATTACTCAGAGCAGTCTCAAGGTGCTCTCAGCCACCTCTGCTGTACAGCCCTAGGTGATCAGAAGGCTAGACGGGACACACCACCTCCGGTGCCTTCTCTGCCACATCGGGGACTCTGGCAAAGGGAGACTGAGCAGACCCACACATGTGTGTTTACTGATCTTTCTGCAGAAAGGTGTCCTTTCTGTGACCTTTGAATGACAGGACACCATACAGGCAGCCAGCTGTGGTTTTTATTTAAAAAAAAAAAAAAAAAAAAAAGCAAATAAAGTTTAGTCACTTAGCCTATTACACAATTATTGCAGTACTGGATCCTAAGCTGTGTTTCCTAGAAAATTTTCCCTTTTACCCCAGAGTTACCAGGAAGAGGGATTAGAGGAGACCAATTTAAGTAGTTCACATGTTACATGTTAGCCTAGCAGAAAACACTGAGACTTATTTTCACAATATGCACAGCTGACTGTGCAGCATCCACGGTTTCCTAAGTTTCTCCAACGTGTAACAAGACAAAAATATATTGCACGTTTTCCAAACACCAAGTGTTGTGAAAAGCCCCAAAACAAAAACAAAGAAATCCTACTGCAATATTTCAGCTGAGCACGGTGATTCAAAGACCCAACGAAAGCTTTCAAGCCACATAGTTGTTGCTGCCAAGTATGGGACACGTTGTGTGGCTCTGCCAAAAGCAGAAGCCAAAAGCCAAAAATACAAATTAGCAGCTTGCTTCCAGCGCCACAACAGTCCAGTGAAAACTTTCCAAATCAGGCTGTCCCTGGGAGAGCCAGACAGAAGCAGTGAGTGCAGTAGCATAGCACTCAGCCACGACTCCAATCCTACAGCAGCCACCGGCACGCCCATGCACCCAAACTTCAACCATCATGACAATGTCACATCTGTGGAGTTGGACAATCACTCATTTCTACCCATCTGATGGAAGTGGTCTTTGTGGCTACAAGTCCTCACAGATAGCAAGTTGCAGAGAGTTGCAAGTGTTCTCTGCCCACCTGGTTCCCTACACAGGCATGCTCACACCAGGGCACACAAGACATATAAAGGACCAGACAAGTATTTTATGGACTATCCAAGCACATGTTGCCCACTCAACCTTAATTCTGCCATTTACTAACTGGTGATTCTGATGACATGACGTTCATATTCTTCAAGCACAAGCCTTATTTCCTATGCAGTGTACCTCTGTGCAGCAGAAAAAATGAAGGAATAAAGATGGCAAAACGTAATCTAATGTAATCTCTTCCCATCTGGATCCCATTTTTAAATAAAACCATACTTGCTAAAGGTGCTATTGACAAAAACATTCTCTCGGGAACAAACACAGATATTCCCATTGGTACCGATATTAACAACAAACAGTTGAAAAATCATCTTGTGACTGACCACATCTCCCAACACTGCTGACCTGGTCTAGCACCACACGAGACTTTTCTAGAGACAAGAGTTGTAAATATGATTCTCATTATTACACATTGTTATGCTTTTTGTGAGCTACCTATAGTATAAAATACAGATTTTTAAGTACAAGTTAGGTTGGGGAGGGCTATTAGTTTAAGTAACATGACTAAACAGATAATTTGGTAGATTGCTCTTTACAGTGCTAATATACTAATACATTATCAGTACTACTATAATAAATAAGTTTTCATGAAAAAGGAGGCAGCACCAGATACAAACTAAGTACTAAAATAACAGCTAAAACATTAGCACAGATAAATCTTAAAATGGTTACAAAGGAAAGCATACCTGAAAAATAAAAATTAATACTACTGTGAAATACTAGGTACATCTACTTCATAAGAAGCCTTATCATTAGCATAATCAAGTAGGCTTGATATAGCTGGCATTCTTATACCAGTATGCAATAAACTACTTATACTAGTATATAATATATGAATTAACTACTACTTGACAGTAACAGTTAAGGGCAAGAAGTATTACATAATGTAGGTTAAAATGATCAAACTCAGCAACCCCTTCCACATCCACAAAGGAAAAAAAAGTCTAACTACATTATTGGCATTTACACAGAACTGCATCCAGCTCCAAGGTTCCCAGCACAGGAACAACATGGATTTGCTGAAGTGACTCCAGAAGAGGCCACCAAGATGATCAGAGGGATGGAGCACCTTTCCTATGAGGAAAGGTTGAGAGAATTGAGATTGTTCAGCCTGGAAAAGAGAAGGCTTTGAGATGACCTAACTGTGGCCTTCCAGTACCTCAAGGGAGACTACAAGAAAGATGGAGAGGGACTTTTTACAAGAGCCTGCAGTGACAGGACAAGGGGGAATGGCTTCCAAGTGAAAGAGGGCAGGTTTAGATGAGACGCTAGAAGAAGATTCTTCACTATGAGGGTGGTGAGGCACTGGAACTGGTTGCCATGAGAAGCTGTGGATGCCCCATTCCTGGAAATATTAAAAGCTCGATGGCTAAGGATCCTGGTCCAGTGGAAGATGTCAATGGCAAAGGGTTGGAACTAGATAATCTTCAAGGTCTCTTCCAACCCAAACCATTCTGTGATACAGTTACATACAAAATGATCTTATTCTACTGAGATCTCAACTAATACCCAGGCATCTTCCACAGCTTGCTAGTAAAACCTGATGTTTAACTTAGGTTTCCCAACACCTCTCAAATATAGCAGCAATCTGCTGCAGATGTTTTGTCAATAGCAGTACCTTCCAAACCTGTGGACATCTTTCCAAAAGGTGCATCTCAAAAAAAGCAGGGCTGAGAACCTGCACAAATAGCACTACTCATTTTGGGGGGGTTCATTTCCTGCTTCAGACATCTCAGACACCAATTCAAGGACATTATCAGCACTTCATATTACATACACTCATGAATAGGTTTTATTCTAATATTTAACTTCTGTCCTGATCAGGAATTACATGAGCATTTGCAGAAGAATAATGATTGTATCCATGTTTAAGATTGAATGTGTTTTGCTGAATCAGGACCCTGAACCTTAATGCAGGTTTTTCTCATTGCTGTACCAGTTTATTTTATTCAGTACAAAGCCACCAACAACCTTTGAGTTCTTATGCTCAAGGTCATTTTTAACATTCACAAGCACAGCTTTTTGGCTGTCTGCAGAGCACAGAATTTTTTTAAAGTGCATTTCAGAGCAAAGTGATGTCTGGAAACATCTTTAAGTGATGAAAAACACCCTTTAAAGTTACCTTAATCAGTTACCTTTTAATAATTTTGCTTGGCTACCTTTAATACCACAGGCTCTAATTTTGCCTTCAATCTGCACCCACCCATATCTGGAAGGTATAAACATGATATAAAAATCAGCTCCAACTCCTGCAATCTCAAAGTCTAAGCTACACCTCCCACTCTTACCCTTTGAAGGCATCCAGTATAGTTTAAGGTCCTTGAGCTCCTTTCCTTGTTCTATCAGACACAACATTATCTAAATTTGCATTTAAAAGGGGGGGTAGGGTTGGGAGCTACCTACATCCAACAATAATTTGCAAAATAAAAAAAGTCCACAAGTTTGTTTATATTATGCTTTATAAAGTTAAACAAGGTTCCCTATTCCTCAGACATCTTCTTTCATCACCCCAACTAACCTCCTTAAGCTTCTCTATCACTTCTTTCTTCTTATAATTAACGATGTGGGATTGAGGGGGGTGATATAAGTAAGCCCTTATTTTATTCACACTTCTGATTGTGCTGTACTAAATATTATTAATATTTTGTCAGCACCTGACTGCTAAAGAAATATCACAAGCCTGGGGAAAGAAAACAACAGCGTTTTGTATTTTGGGGTGGTTTTTTTTAGCAGTCTCTGCATCATCACTGAAATGCTACATTGCCAATGTTCACCTTCAAATACTCCTGTTTAAATACTCTTGTCTGTGGAAATCTCAGATACTACAAAGCAAGAAGCAGCATACTGATTACAGATAAAACAGCTAGCCATGGGAGGTGAAAAGCCAAAGTGTCTGGCAGTCAGGCATGTTTTGTATACATGCACTGAATTTCCACATGTGTGCCTCTACATTAGACATGCCTACTTTTATCTTGGTACCCCAACCACCGTGAGAAGAGAGTAAAAAGCTGACAACCAGATAAGCCCAAAAGAAGAGTGAATTACACTTGTGCAGTGCCAGCAATGATCACACTATAATACTGTTCCCATGTGTCCCGAACAGCTGAAGCCAACAGTGTTCAGCAGCAATTCCTGGTTATCAAGTGTATTTGGCTTCTCAGTTGCCAACAGCATTTCCTTCTCCAAAATAGGCTTCATTTTATCTTCAACAATATTAATTCCTGGGTCATACACTGACTCAGACCTCTCTTGCTCTCCAGCCAGCAAGAGTGTCAGAAACTCATCCACCACAAGCCTTCTCTTGCTATTTTGTTATGTCACTTTACAATATTCTCAGTTTAGAACTGGAGGTTCTTTGCTTTATACTCAAGCCAGGGATTCGCTTTTTACTGCATGCGTCTAAAATTTACAATGTATTAGGCTCTCTTCTTTTAACCTTAGAAATTCAAATGCTTATGAGTCTCTAATACCTAAGTTTTAGACTATTTCCTGGCATATAACTCAAAAGTGGTATCAAATCTCACATTAAAGTCAACAGAAACTTCAGTGCAAGAAAGTGACATTTATCCTGTTTCTAGTTAAAGCCATAAGCTTAAGTAAGGATCACTTCCTTACACAAGAACCAGTAATGTTTTAAAATAAATAATAACAATAAAAATAATAAAAAGCAATGGAAAGGAAAGAAAGTTCTTAGGCAATTATCCTGAACTGTTCTCCCTTTCTGAAAAACACTAGATAGACCCTTTTAGAAACAAAGCCTCTCATTTGTCTTGTAGCAAACATAACCCCTCTACCCAAACACATTTCCTTTATAAATGAATACACTCATAACACTTCATACTCATAACAATTTTTCAAACTACAGCACATCTTGCCAAAGTACTGGCTTAGGAGAAAACACAAAGCACACTAAAATTGCTCTGCTTTTTCAGAAGACACATTAAGTTTCTATTTAGTGCACACCACAAAACATAACCCCCGTTTCTCAAGGTGTGAAATGGTCCATTCAAGTCTGTCTAATTCTTAATATTTTGCCCATAGTACAATTGGTACCACCACCACCCCCAGGCTGACTGATTTAAAGAATCAGAAACATGCAGCTTTCACAAATCTTTTAAACGCACCCGAAGATTTCAAAACATTTAGAAAACCTTTGTCACTTTTCAATTATTTTCTTTTATGGATGACTAACAGTATGTTTGTGCCAAACACAGACATAAAACACATTCTTCAAGAGGCATGAATCTACATAAAAACACAGATTTGCCAAATTAAAATCCTGTAAGAACAATTATTTTCCTCAAGCAAAAACAAAAAGCAATCGGAAATTAAATTTTCATCTTTCCAAACTTTCATTAACATCATAAAAATGGTTTGAGCTATTAGAAATGTACATGAATGTATACAACTATAAAAAATAACATTCTTCCATTATTCCATCTTTCCTGCTGTACAAGTGCACCACTATTGAGAAACCAAGGATAAGCAGAAATGCAGCATTGGGAAAAGGCAAATTGAGTACTAATTTCAAAAAGATAAGAGACTGAATGTTGTGGTTACCACTCTAACCTTATAGAACAGTTGTATAGGTAAATATCAGATGTCCTCCTACAGGCTGTCTCAACTTTCCATGGTTAATGGATCAGCCATAATAGGGAGCAAATTGACACAAAACTCTAAACCTTTCCTCCTTGCTATGTTTATGAGTTAGTACTAACAAGCATCAAACAAAGCATCAACAACAAAGTATTGACCACTGAAAAATTAAAAGGACCTAATTTATTTTCTCACAAGAACAAAATTAGCATTATAGTGCCCTCCAAAAGCACAAGACAACCAACAAAAGCAACTGTATATAGAGCTCACCTACACAGATGGCTCTATGTTGTGCATCCCACCATCACCAAAAGGATCTCCCATGCTCATGAGGAAGCCTTCTCCTCTGATCTATCACATTCACAATCCGAGTGTAAAGAATAGACAAGATATGTCTATGGCAAGAAACTCATGGAAAATTTCCTTCCCTTAATTCTCTTCTTATGTATAGGGTTTTCCACAGGAGGAGCAGTTTGGTTCTGGAATATTCATGCTCACTACCACCTGACATCAAGGTTCATTTCTCTGTGAAAGAGTCTCCAAAGGATAATAAAGTAAAAGCCTGAACACTTGCAAGAAACATGTAATAATGCAGAGAAGCAGTAAAGATTACTCCTGCCCTAAGCAAAAGGAATAAACAGATAATCGTGGAAAAGAAAATACTAAGACCTTCCAAAAGCTTGCTACTTAAGATCACAGGGAGAACCCAGTCTTTAAACAACCATCAACATCTAACATATATGTGTCTTTCAAGGCAAGCCCCGTCAGAAATTCATATAAACTCTTTTTGTGATCCAAACCAGAACGCCCAAGCTGCAGCTTGCTGGCCAGATCCAATCCACTGTAACAATTTATCTGGCCAGCTGCCCACTCCTTGCTGTCCTCCCCAAAGGCTAATTAGATATAGGAAGGAAGCAGGCAAGGGCTAGGGGAATTACTCTCACATCTGATTTCCCACTGCTATGCTTCATAAGAACCTGCAGCCTCTGCTCTATCAAAAAACTGGGCAGGAATTACCATGCAGTAATGATGGTGCTCATGTAAACTGTCACATGCCTGCTGATATATACGAATTTTGCCCCATGTAGAACAGCCACTCCTGCGTCAGCACCACTGCCCATCACCCACAGGTTTGTGTTACAACACGTATGTGCTCTAACACAGTCACCCCCATGTCTACAGACGTCACCTGCAGTCCAGACCCTCCACTGCAACAGTGGCCCCCTGAAGTTGAACATTAGTTCTCCAAACCAACAGGTTTCACACCAAAACCAGGCAAGAAATGTCTTAAACTCCTCCCAAAACAGGAACGATTCACAGAGGAAGGCTCTCCGTGCTCACTGAGTAACATTTAGCTGTAAGTTGAGAGTGACTGCTAGCTGCCACCACAACTCGATCAGGGCATGCATACTAATGCTCTTGGACTGCTGCCATATTATCCATATATATTTTATTATAGCTCATCTCCTTAATGTGCAAGACATTTATCTTTGATTCTTTCAAAATGAGAAAGAAAAAAAAAAAGAAAGCTTGATACTGTAGAACTGGTTTTAGCACTGTGCAGACCATTTAAACTGGGTCACTGTAAGCTCTTCAAGCAGCTGTTTCTTTGTCATCACACATAAGTAAAAGCACCAAGTCGTTTTTTGCCTTATTAACAAACTTTTCTGAATTGTAAGGGCTAGAATTTCTAATAACAATCAGGTAAACTTCTAGACACAGCTTTTCCATTTATCAGCAGGAAGTTTCAAAATTTAAAAAAAAAAAAAAAAAAAAAAAGAATTTTGCCCACGGAATCATCCTCTTTAACCTTACAACAAGCAAACGGATCGCTGAGTACAGAGACAACAGTGACTGAACCTGAGCAGGAGAAATCCAATCACATGAATCAACCTACTGGCTTCAACGCCAGTTAGTCATGAGGGGGGGACGACAGATGGATGACGGGACAAACACAAAACTTGCAAAATTGAGTCCACAAATTCAAGGGCAGATCAATGCCCATGACTGACACAGAAAAATTAACAGGTCTCACAGACACCAACCAACCGTCATCAGAAATGTGAAGATATCCCTCATTCCTGAGGTAGGCAGTGGAATCAAGGAAGGCAACTGAGAAACAGCATCATTTCAACAACAATGAAGGCTCGTTGATATGTGCTTTTCGAACAAAGGTACTGCACTGTACTGTATTTTAAAAATGGAAACTCTTTCCCAATATGTTTTTTTGAGGATGAACTGTATGAGATGTCCCGCAAAAACATGTCTTGCCCTGAAAACCTGAGAACTGGTGGTATGGAAATAAAAAATTAAAAAAAAAATCTTAACACAATTGAAATACAGTTAAATTAACTTGACCAATTATTCACAAAAACTTAGCAACCCACATGAAAACAGGATTTGCTAGTCTTTCACAGTGATAAAGAACATGTAGCAAATCCTTTAATCCACCCATTAAGAAAACATCTTTGCACTTCTCAGTTGCTTGAAACAGGACACAAATCTAATAAAGCACCTTAAATGTCTGCAGCTTCTAAAAGTCATACTTCCCTGCAACCACTAACATGACATGTCCCTCAATGTCACACAACAACACAGAAACACTGGCTATGCATTACACATGTTCTATACACCACACTACCAACTCCAAAAAGACAAATGGCAGGAAAGGTCCAAAACATCTGTACAGCCTCAGTTACGCTCCTCCATCAGGGTAATTAGGGTTTCAGTTTTCAGTAGTCTGTGTGGATTTACCAAAAGCACAGTACAAAACCTTGGCATGTTTTAAACTCTGATTTCTGGGTCTATCACTATATGGTAGAAGTGGGTGAGTTCCTTTATCAGCTGCACATGGTATTTATACTCTCCTGGCTTTTTCTCTGTTCCTGCTCTCCCCACACCCAACTTGTTGTCAGAAAATGAATCTCACAAAACATCTCCACACTCTTTTTTAAGAAAAGTTTAACAAGCAATGCTTACAGCCTGCTGAACTTAATAACGCCCCTATAAGAGATTTTCCCCCATTAGTCAGATGTGTGGCCCTAGTTCTGTGAATGTAAAGAAAAACACTGAGTAGACAGTTTTCTACTCTCGAAATTTAAGAAGAAAAATAATTAAAAAAAAAAAAAAGTTCTTGGCAACTGTTCCTTTGAGAGAGAAGCTATGCCAGATGATGAAGCTGCTTTTTTTAGAGGCTGGCAGGTAAGAGGCCAGCCCTGGGGTCTGCTGCTGTCCCCCTGCCTCTCTAGAGCAGCCCTAGTACAGCTAAGCACCTGGGTTGCTCCTTTCTCTCATCACAGCCAAAGAGAACAGCAGAAACCCAAGTGCACAGTTACAGTGCTCCAAGTTCTGTCTCACATTACAAAACTTTTGCAACAGGCATATATAGTTGCAAAACCTTCAATGAAACCTCAAGGTTTTGCCATGCCAAACTTGGCTTTTCATCACCAAATTTTTCTTTTTTTTTCCCCTAAATTTCTGGAAAAAGGTAAGAGAAGCAGTTATGTTTTAAATAATCCACAACAACAACAAAAAAAAAAAAGTCAAATGGATACAGCTGTTACAGGCAAACAAGAAAAATTATTGGTTCTCATTTATGAACTAAAGGAATGATATTTTTGTATCACTATCAACAAAATACCAGAAAAAAAGGTGATACATGACCTCACGTATTTGTAATGACAAGATTAAAGAATTCATGTTATTTCTCGTCAGGAAAGAATATATTCTGAGATGACTTAGAGATTTTCAAAGTGCTGATTGAAAATACATTAAATAGATCAGTCCTGCAAAAGTATTTAATGCAAAGGGTGGTGGAATAAACTACCACAGGTGGTGACTGAAACAAAGTTTAAAGGAGCTCAAGACAGACCAAAATTAGTTTCTAAGTGAATGATGGAGCAGCAGCTTCAAATACAGTCACATTGCTTTTTGATCACGCAAAGTCTTAATATTACATGCCATCATTTTAGTGCACCTTCTAGGTCTTTAATATTGCACACCATTTGCCCTTTTTAATAAAGCAGGTTGTACATCCATTTTATTAAAATATTACAGTGATTAATCTCAAAAAAGAAACACTGACACCATACCACTACTCATGCATGGATCAGAACAGCCTTCCCAAAAATCACATTTTATATGGATTCAGGCCATCCCAGACCTCAAATATGACTGAAAAGGATGCTCCTTGGTATTACAGCTCCCCCAAGTTGAATCCCACATACCCAGCCAACTCTGATGTTTTTCCCACCTCATTTTCCTTCCCTCTGTTACACAAGAGGAATCATTACGCAGTCCATGCTGTGAGACTATTTCAGCTTTCTGAAATCTTTAATCTGTGCCTGCAAGACAACGTGAATACAGACACACAGGGCTCCGCTAAGCTTGGGCACTGACAGAAGTTCGTCCTAAACTCTCAAAACATTTGATGTTGCTTTTATCATTTTCAAGACCTAACTCAAGAATAAACCTCTTTGAATATGCCTTGAAAGAGATGCAGGGGATATACAGGAAAGTAAACAGTGCTTAGGCATAGGGTATAAATAAAACGAAAAAAAATCATTAAGAAAATTTAAAAGGATTCAGAAAACAAAACAAACAAAGAAAAACAACCAAAAAAAACCCCCACCACATATACAAAAACATTAAGAGAGCACAGCATCCCAAACAAACAAATAAAATAAGCAATAACAAAATGAAAGACAAGGAGATTAAGAACTAAAAAAGTAAATCAGATTTAATCCAGATACTTTTGGTCAGCCACATTACATTATTTCCTACGTTTCAATCAGCACGCACACACTCACCCAAATAGCTGTATCTTAATCCACACCAGTCTGGTTTTGCTACTCAGCTCCAGATTACATCCTTGTCCTTCCCAGAACTGAGAGACTTTGATAGGGTTTGGTTACACAGCGCAGCTCATCACCCTTTGGATCACCCTTTGGATGCACTTCTTGGATCAACAGAGCCACCTTCTCTCAGACCTCTCCAACCTCCCCAGCAGCATCTTCTTCAAACCCTTCAAAGTCAGCGCCTGGCCCACTCACAGCCCCAGCACAAGAGCAATTCCTCAATGGACGAAGGTCAGAACACACATGAGGATGGGGAGAAGACATGGGGAGGGCAAGGGAGCAGGAAACGTGATAAAAATACTGGACGAACAAAAGGAATGGAGGAAAAAAAAATTGATGGTTCCACAAATGGAGTGCCAATTAGGAAAAAAATAAAAAGTGAGAACCACCCCTTTAAAATATAACTTTAGGCTTTAAAATACATTAAAGGAGGAGATTCAGCCTTACTAGTCAATTAGCTAGCTTTACTGGGTATGAGCTTTCTTGAGCTAGCTTTACTTGAGCTTCCTCCAGCCCCGCCCTCCCCCCAATTCACAGTTTCATTGTGAAAGAATTTAATTATTATTTTCATTACCAGATGCAGACATTATAAAATGAGCCTACAGAAACAATGAGCACTTCAGGAAAATAAGTGTAATAATGAGAATGATCGGTTTACATTTTTCTGCAATAAAAATGAAGACACTTTCAAGGCCATTTTTAAAAATATACTTGAATAAAATAATCCATAAGAGTCATAACACTAAATGTGACACTACTCCTTTTCTTAGTGCCTTAAAATGTTAATACTTAATAAAAAACTGTTTTGATTTGAAGTTCCCTATCAAAAATGTCCTGAAAAATTTAACTTGAACACATTTCACAATGACTGAATATTAAAGCTTTCTTGTTTTGTTCTTTTAAAAAAAACCTGTTCCAGAGATATCACTTATACTGCATACCTAGAGAAAGAATACTGCAGCCACCAAAAACTGAACTTGAACACATTTCACAATGACTGAATATTAAAGCTTTTTTTGTCTTGTTCTTAAAAAAAAAGAAAAAAAAAATCTGTTCCAGAGACATTACTTATACTACATACTGAGAGAAAGAATACTGCAGCCACCATATAATATGCTGTTATTCCAAATAAACCACCAGAAAATTCAAAAGGAAAAAAAAATAAATGGAGTTTTCAAATTAAATAAAGATACATGTATTTACTTAGTCAGGAGTTTTGCAGCATAAATAAAAATCTCAAAGCCATGAAGTAATAAAAATACATTTTTATGGATAAAATAAGCACAATGTAATGGTAACATCTGCATGTTACTTAATAGTCCAAAATTGCTTAGTAAGAACAAAACATGAGTTCTTGTGCTATACGTGGCCCGATTTAACAACACAGAGCAACACTCCAATTTCACCCAGGAACCAGCTTCAATAAATCACTTGCTTTCCATGGCCCACCACACACGCGCTGGGTGATTTACAGGTAAGCACCAAGCCTGTCACCAGGACGTACCCTGTGCTCTCCAGTAATAGTGTCCCCACGGAACTCCCCGTCTGACCACCTGTCACATCTGCCCACGCTCACCTGTAAATCAGTCACTGCTGGAGGGGGGAAACTCAACAGGCCACTACTCCCAGCTCTTTGAAGTTCTTCCTGCTATGGAGCTGGGTGAACCACACACGTGCTGACGTCCTGCCAGCGATGCTGCAGGACTTAACCCATGTGCACTGACACAGGAGGAGGGAGGAGTCACGACAGGTTGGCTTCTGCTGCCCAGGAGGAGATGGCACGAGGGCGATGCCCTGGCAATGCTTCAGCATGAATCGTTAGCCCGACTTGGGCAGACCTCTGGATGCCCTGGAATGCCAACTTCCATTCTGGAAAGGTGTTGAGTCTTTACTCAAGTAGGATGGAGGGCATCTGACACTTAACCACTAAGCCATAATAACAGAGCACCTTTGTTTTCTCATTCTTAGATGTGGATGCCAAGCCAGAATTCACTTGACCAAATGAAGATGTTTACAGTGTAGGTGTCTGTATCTGAACAGGTCATGTAAGCCTTCCTTTACAGCCCGTGGGAAGAACTAGGCTCCTCTCCTGAACTCATGTCTAAAGGAGGTCAAATGAATCACCCCCTCAAAGTGCCTGCTCCTGTTCCCTGCCTATCAAGAGTTCTACAGGATTCCCGTTTCTCTTTGAATAAATGTCATCTCTTCCCCCCACTTTCCACTCAAGAGTTAGACATTTATAACACAGGTGAGACAAATCCTGCACTGTCCTAGACCATCTTAATCCTCTCTGTTTAAGAGCTAGCAGCAAAACACTGATCGTGTAAGTTCTCAGCATTTCCCCCTCGATACCCTGCTCCTGGGTAACACCAGTCCTTCACGTAACTGCTTTTAGCTACAAGACACCAATTAGCATGTTTATTTCAATATTATTCATCCGTTTGAACTTATTCCTTCAGCACCTTTCCCTTCAAATGTCACAGGCATTGCCTGATTCTGGGCAGTAACTCTTCTCATTAGCACAGAAACTTCCTCTTTGTTACCAGTCTTCAAACAAGACTTACCAAAAGATCTTACCCTTTAGGTGTGACCTATATATTTTCTTCTACTTTACTTCCTTAAGTTTTCCACTTCTTAAGACTTTTTTTTCCTTTTGTTCTATACTTAAAAAAAAAAAAGTATTATACAAAATCTGCCGAAACCAGTGAATCTTTAGTTGACTTTGAATCAAGCCACCTGATCAGGTTTATCACCTTACATCTTTCTCCTTAAGAGTCCTCATTTTTACTGGATAGTCAAGAACTAAAGCTATGAATATTCTCCAGTTCTCTAATTCTACCTCCGATTTATGTCCTAACCTTTTCCAGAAACAAGTAACTTTTTTTTTCTTTATTTCTAATCTCTAATTCCTCTTCTTTCTTCCCCTAAACTGTATTCCCCAAACTCTCTGGAATCTAGACTGATAGGAAAAGGGTTAAAATGTGTTCAGGAAAGGGAAGGGGTTACATTTTTTTAATATCCTGTCCAAAGCAGACATGCAAGCTGAACTCCCTCATCCTGTAGGACCAGGCAAGCTCTCACCTGAGCAAAAAGAGACACAATATAGATGTACTGTTAGAAATTGGTCCCAGCTACGTGAACTAACAAGTATTAGTTACCTAATGCTTAAAATGAAATTCCTCTCCCCTCTTCCTTCCTCATATCCTTCTATAACCACAGTCATCTGGGTTGGCTGTTGGGTATTTGCCAACAAACTTCCAGACATCCTACAGTAGTTGTAGAACAGAGCTTTTCCAAGCCCAGGTTATGACTGTATTTATATTCCAACAGTTGGCTCCAGCTTTGGCATGCAGTTGCCACGTAGCACTCAGAGAAAATCCCTCCTCCTCAAAACTACTTTCACTCCTGAACTTTTTTTTTTCACTGAATTGACCAACCTCACTGAAAATGGCATGGCTGGGAAAAACACCCAACACCTTTGCATGGGGCAAAGAGGGCCCTACTACAGTCTGTTTAGCTGAGGCCATGGGATGGTCCTTTAAGCTTAAAGCACTTGGTTTTAATGGTTTGACAAATCTACTTATCCAGCAGGAAGGAAGCTTTCCGTGCCTGGCAATGAACTGTAGAGTATTCCACAAAGCTGAAAGAAAACAGCACTTACCTAAATTTAACTTGCCATAGTTTCAAACTGGTTTGTGTGAGGATAAGTCTTTTGCTTTTATTTCATGTAAAACATTCAATTAAATTCTCTCAGGATAAAAGCCCTTATGTATAAAGGCACGTATGCTATTTTTTCCTTCAAATATATCTCATTTATCTTCCCACATGACTCAAGTGGAAAAGTCTTAGTGTAGCGATTATAAACTCACATTAACCTGCCTTTCTTCAGGGGCAAAGGAGAACAGGAGGAGCACTGAGCAATTCCTCATCTCCATAGGCAAAGAAATAAGATAGGCCTGGCACTGAGCCTGCCAGGCAAGCTGACTCCACCAGACCAGGTTGGGAGCACATTTCACAGTCAAAAGTACTTCTCGAAGAACTTCCTGCCAATGGCTACTTGACATTAAAAACTAGGATGATCTAGGTCAAGTATCCCAGTTGACATTAATTGCTATGTTGGATCAAAAAGGCAGGCAGCCTCTCAGCCGGAGTTCAGGTCGCGTTAGGCTTAAAAGCAACCGAGGCCAAAGCCTTGAATTGCACCCAGGAGCCAAAAGGAAGCCAAGGCAGCTGCTGAAGAACTGCCCGAGCGTGTTCTTACCACTCATGCCCTCTCCACACAGGCAGCTGCCGACCGGAGCTTGGGAGCACTGACCGAGCGCAGCCTCGAGAACAGGCGAGCCCGGAGCCCCACGGGGAGGTCACAGTCAGAGACAGCCTCCATGACGTGCAACCTCTTGGGGACACTTTTCTGTGCCCTGATGCAGAAGGCTGGGAGCCTGCTGGCTGTACATACCTCAGAAAAACAGCAGATTACAAAACACTTCAATAAAAGGACAGATGAAACGCTCCAGTGACTGGCAAACTACAGTACTACCTGACTTTAGTGCTTTATCTCTGTTTGCTGCTTCTTTGTTCTCTACGACCTCTGAAGGCAAAGAACGTGCAATGTCCAACTGGAAAGGAAAGATGACCTGGAAAAGCAAGTCATCTTTTTATTGACCAGAGCACAAGACCAAGTGACTCTCAGTTACCCAGAGAATTCAATGAGTGCTTCAGAACACAATGCCTGAGAGTGTCGGCTGGAAAGTAGTCAAAGCTATCACTGCTGAAGAGGCCAAAACCAGAATAAAGGAATTAAAAACCTGAAACACTCATCTGATACCAAAGACCTCGGGTAACTTTTAATTTGTATTTTTAAGAGATGATGACTGATAAGAAATAGTAGTAATTTTGAGAATGCACCTTACTCATTCAAACAAGACAGAGAATTCAAATTCACATTTTCAATCCCAGAGTTATCATCATGGCCAATGCCAAAGAGGTCAGATTTTATAACAACCACACCATGTGAAAGGTAGCTCCTTCCACATATTCTTCCAAAAATGTCTTACAGTAGATGATGTCGTACAGTACAATTTTCAGGTACATAATGAGTTCATGAAAAGAAGAGGTAATTCCATGAGCCCTTTCAATTAATATATTTTCCACAAGCTATAGCTGAAACATAAAACAACCAGGGGCTCATCTTACTCATCCACACAGCTTGAACAACACAGCCTTTTATAAAACAGACATAAAAGGAGCAGATTAATTTTTAAAGAGCAAAAGATGAAAATATATAGTTGTACTCCATAACTCATAGCAGGTTTCCAAATTGTAATCAATATTTTCCTTTGCATTTAAGCACTCCTGAATCTTAATGCTTTTTAAATGTCCAAGTGCCAGAAATAATAATTTTATTATAGATAACGCTATATGATTAGAGTCTGGCTATAGTTTTTGAAGTTCTTTGCAAACTCAATACAGGCTAAGTGCCCATTCATATTGTTATAAAACTTCTTTACAGTGCTGTAATACAATAGCTCAAGCAGCAGACCCTGAGCTAATATTTAGCACATAACCTGATAACCTTGTATAGACCCAAACACAGCTGGAAAACCAAAAGTCTTTATCAAGTCTACCAATATTTATATTATTTTATTCAAAAGTTTAAGAATACAGGTGTCAAAATAACTTTTCAAAGCAGGAAAAATATTTGGAAGTAGTAACTTACCAGTCAATTCAACTGTTCAACAATTGAAGCATGTGCAGTACTATGAGCCATTGACAGCTCAGTTAGTCTAGTGACAACAAAAAGACTTATTACCCCCCAAATACAAGCTCTTTAGCCAATAAAGATACCTAGCACTTTGTCCAAATTTTCTGAATAACAGTTTTGGGCCAAATGCTAAACTGTGACAAGGATAGTTTTCTAAAACCCTAGTCTGTGTCATTTAAAATAGACAAATAAATAATAAACAACAACAAACCCAACCCTAACATAACAACAACTACAGCAAAAAAAAAAAAACAAACTACAATCTAAAACATATTTACTTAACAAGATGGGGGGGTTTTCCTGTTCTATACAGTAGATACCACTGCAGATCCATGTAGGGCATAAAATATTCAAATATTTTAACAGTTAAAATTAACCCTAAAAAGTACTTGTAGCAATAAGTACATAGCATTTCACCACCTAAGCCAACAGGAAGCACCACAGTGTGCTAGTATGACTGGGAGAAAGTCTGGTGACTCTCCTAGCAATTACAAACTGGAGCAGATCTTTCCCATGCCCACTGGGACGTTTAGGAAAAGGTTCTTCACTGAGAGGATGATCGGTCACTGGAAAGCTCCCCAGGGAAGCAGTCACAGCATCAAGCCTGCCAGAGTTCAAGGAGCATCTGGACGATGCTCTTACTCACGTGGTTAGTGTTAGGTTGTCCTGCAAGGAGGAGGGAGTTGGACTCCATGAGCCTTATGGGTGCCTTCCAACTCAACATATTTTATGACTCTACTCCAGTATTTTCAGTCACCAAAATCTTGATAACCTATTGACTTCTCAAAAGTCTTTTTTGATTTGGAAGTACCCATCATGCTTTTTCTGCTTCTGCATTCACAGAAGGATATCAATACTTTGGGAAAGATCTCCTGTAGCCTTCAAAGCAAAGCTCTGGAACATTACATATTGAACTGGGATTACCTACAGAAATTCCTAATGCAGACAATAGCTACACAGATTAAAGATGGAAATTAGTGGTCTTCATAAATTCTTTTTTGTATGTTTGTTTTTAAGAGTTGTGGGGTTTTTTGTTTGTTTGTTTAAATTAGTTTTGATTACAAATGCACTGAGAAGTTAATGTAGCAATATGTGCCTTTCATAAAATACTAGGCTAGAACAGTCACTTATTAACCATAGTAGAGTTGTATTTTACAATGAAAGAATGTGGCACATGAGTCAGGCTTCTCATTTAATAAAACTTCCTTCAGCAAAACTAGAGTAGAGTACCTCAGAAACCTGACTCAAAAAGATTCTCTACTTAAATACCTGTTTATATGTTTTCTTTACTTTGGAAAAGTGCTAAAGATAACTAAAATGGAAAAGGAAAACAAAGGAGAGGGGGAACCCAGAAAGCTTCCAACACTGATGCAATGTCTTAGAAGGAAACATCTCTATTCATTCAGAAAATCACCTAACATATACATTTGTGTTTTGGTTAATATATCTCTTGCTCCTCTTCTTGATCATCTGCAAGCAGGCTCTGGTGAGCCTACTGAGGGGGGAGGCAGTAATAAATTTAAAAGATCATTACTTCCAGTCCCCCACTTTCCTTTACTTCCACTAGTACTCTTTTCCTCATCCTGCAGTAAGCTGGCTCAGGAAATGAAGATGGCACAAACATTTATGTTTTTAATAAGACAAATAATTGCAATTCCTTAAACTGCTCCCAACAGGGTAATACCACAGCTTATGCCTGTACCAGTGAAGTGGCAGCACGGATGGGCCAGAGATGAGACTTCCCTGCTCGGTGAAATTGAGCTGTAATATCAACCTGTGTATTTGGTCTGTATTTGTACGGATCCACTCTTATTATTCTCTTGTATTTCCATATCTAATTAAGTAAATATGCCCAAGCTTTCCCTCACGTATGCAGTGTTATCCTTCGTGCAAGCCAAATCTCACATTATTTGACAATGGTTTAAAATGAAAATTGATTAGCAGAGGTTAGACAAACACCGACAACACCCATCACACAGGTAACAAAGCTTCTGCTTCTATATGACAAAATCAAGTAAGAGAGGCACTTTAATTCTTCAGACTAAAGCACAGGTCAGGTTCTTGTTGCCTTCTAATCTCCAAGTCTATCAAGAAGAGAGAAAAAGATAAAAACCAAAAATAAGATTATTTACGCTATTTGTTTCTGAATAAAGACTAAGGTAAGAGGGTTACCTATTGTCTTACCTAGTCTTAGTTTTCCTCCCTGCTTGCTCCACAGATCAAACTCATGCAGTGAACTGCCAAGATGATAGCACCATTCTTGCTAGCTCTACGCAAGCATCTTTTCTAGTATTCTTTTCTTAAGTAATGCCTCCATGCAACTACAGCCAGGTGTTTTATCACTGCTAAGCTCAAGGAATGCTCACATAAGCCCGCAGGACCCTGGGATGGCTCTCTTGCCACAGACTTCCTTTTTGGATGCTCTGTCTTACTTAAGACTCCACACACTTTATTGCCACACCTGTAAAATGTTGACAGTCCCGTTCTTACCCTGTTTTACTGTGCATGTGGTTTTATGCTCCAAAACACAGTGGAGTGCTATTTTCAGCTACCATCTCTGCGTTCCTGTATCACAAAACAATCATTAGCATATGAAACAAAAACCATAGCCAGACTTGGGGGGCAGAACCACTTGTTCCCTGGATGTAATCTACTCCTTCCAGCAAAAGGAAACAACAATAACCAAAGGACCAACTCACAAGAGACCGTACAGTTTCACCAGTTTTCACACTGAGCCCCCCCGGAATCAGCACATAGTACAGTTAAGGGACAGACTGTCCTCCTTGGAGAAAGCACACTTGCTGCAATTTAGCTGTTAAAAAGAACAACTAAAATAAATGTTAGCATATTAAAGAGTGTTAAATGGTCACCAACTCAATCTTTACCTCTAAAAAAGAGCTCACTTTGTACAGGCAGTAGGGCTATTTCCCCTAAATTTAGGCATGTTCCACTTTAATCTGATGTTCTCTCACAGTGTCAAAGCTTACAAGAAGAACAGGAAACAGTGAAAGCAAACCAGGACAGGTTTCCCTTTAGAAACAGAATGAATATTTTTAAGCATCAGAAACATGCAATTTGGCATATTGAGAAAGATGCACAGAGCTATCCCTTTAAAAAAAAAAAAAAAGCCTCTTTTAGGACCAAAATATTTTATATTCTCTTTCTCATAGGTATATGTTCACACGCTCTGATCTATTTTTAGAATGTCCTTCCTAGATTAATTTTTAAACTCAAGTCTGGATACTTTTTACCCTCTCTCTGCCCAGATATCCCTGTCGAGCCTGTCTGTTTCATTACTGGAGGCAGCAAGGACATGGAAGTCAGTCTGCCACAGGTTTGCATCCCACCCTTTCCCACTAAAAGCAATAAAACCAACACAAGGCGAGAGTCACCCTTACATACAGGAACAGGGCACAGCACTTACAGGGCAAGAGCCATAACTTCCTACAGCATGCATGCTATTATATGTACTTTCTGTCACAGTAGATGACAGTAAGCCACCTCATTAAATGCTGCAAGGCTTAAAAAGAAGGAAAAAACAGCACTGCTCTCCAACTTTCACCAAAAAAAAAGAGAGTATAACAGCATATTTGCCTTCATCCTCTTAGGCTCGACAGTATCTCTTAACAGAATAAACCCACAACAGACTTTACAGTATAAGTACATAACTAAAGCTTCTGGCAGTTTTCTCTTTACTAGATATAATACAACTTCTACAGCTTTAGCTATGCCAGTTCACAAATGTGACAATTTTAACCAAAGTCTGTTGATATACTTTATTTAGAAGGGTCTTGTACCTGAAAGCTTGTATACATCACACATCATTTTGAAAGGAAACAGAGACTTCAGTTCAGAGACTTCAGACAACCACTGATGTCAGTGTGAACTATTAAGTACTAAGTTGCTTTAGACTAAGCCAGTCCTTTCTATTCCACTTACAAACAGCTGGGAAAAATGGCGTAATGGTGATTAAAAGGTGGGGGGGGGAAGGAATTTACGTAAGATAATCAGTGAGCAATTTCTGTGGACCAAAATTCGAGCTGACATTAGTTCAGAGATCTGTTATTTACATGTGTAGTCCCAAAGCGTGACAAGCACTACTTCTAAACTGAGAGGAAGCTGTGCCCACAGACCACAGGGTATCAAAATATTCAGCGCTGGTCAAATCCAACAGGAGACAAATCTCCCGGCTGTATAATGGTCACCAAGCTCCTCCAAAAAACCACTTACGCATTTCCAGAAGAAAATGTTCTCTATAGATTACAGAGAAGCAATCTGCAAAGACTAAACAGCATGCACAAAGTAACTAAGGGGAGCTAATAAAGGCATATTGAAGATATTACACTTTTTTTTTTTCTCTTCTGTGATCTCATTTTAGTAATTATCAGTTATCTCTACATATCTAAAGCAACTTACTTTTAAATAACAAATACAGGAACACAGTGCTGGAGCACACCAGCACCAGTGCACATATGGGTAGTCAGAATTCAGGAAAGTGAGTTTATGATTATGTTTGTATTTGCACATTTTTAATATAGTCTAGTGATTAAATCAAAAATAAAAGTGATAAGGATATTTGTCCTTATCTTAATTAGTAAGGCTGTTTATGCAGGATGAAAGGTAAGCATGTGTTTGTTTCCCATCTCATTTTTATTTATTACAACTGAAGAGTGTTGCATTATTTGTTCTTTTCAAATCACGAGGAGCCTCCAAACGCAATTGTTGCAAAAATGGTACTTGGAAGAGACACATTAAGAAATCCCACCTTTAATCCATCCAAGGGAGACCAGCTCTACCCAGAAAAAGTAAGGTTCTCACCCATCAGAGATTTGAAAGCATACCAACAAAATACAGTTTTCCCTCCCTCCCCCCCTAAAATTTCTACAAGTAAATCTCATCACAACAAATTCCATTACGTCATAAGATGGCCCTCTTCTCTAATTCTTCCAAGCAACAACCTATGCGGTCATTTGATTAGAGAATATAATTAGGCCTAATTAGAGAACATAAATCAGGATTAAAAACCAGCCAATCAAAAAAAAACACAACAAACAAACAAAACAAACAAACAAAACAAACAAACAAACAAAAACAAACAGAGCCCCAAAACCAAAAACACCTCAAAAGCCAACCATGGTACATGCTTCAGCCCAGGGCAGAAGATAGGTGGTCAGAACTTTAAAAATGGTTCCCATCTATTATTTCCCTCCTGGTCCTCAGAGTATTTGATGTTCCTAGTATCACCAGCCCCACTAGTTGTCACATGCCCTTCTCATGGTCTTTCTCCAATTTACAGGTTTGATACTGCAACATTCAGAAATATGTCAACATCTTAAGTTATTTTCCTGAATTATTTAAACAACCACTGCTATTTCTACAACCCAGGACATCTTGTCAGAGTTCTCTGAACCCTGCAGATGATCTCCACGTGACATGGGCGATTTTTTTAATTAAAAAAAAAAAAAATTAAAAAAAATACACATAGAGCAGCTGCATCTCCAAGTAACTCTCTTTGCTCAGGAAGGAAGGGCAGCAGGTGAGGATCCAACACACTCTGACTTATGCCATCCCCCTACAGGGAAGGGACCTTCTGCAGAGGGATGGAGGAGGTCACCACGGTCAGCAGCACCGCCATGGATAAACCTGACAAAGTCCACCTGCCACAGCACCAAGCAATAAGCTAACAAAAATTAGATCAGATAGCAGACCTACAAGTGTTTATAGCCCATGACTCAACTTTCCCTCCTGTACAGTGACCTTTACAGAGGACAGGAAAAGCAGACGAGCATGCTTATATGTTAAATTCATACAATCCATTATCCAAAAGAGTAACTGATATCTGAGGCTCTAAATCTACTTAGGAAGCAGAACAGCAATGGCCTACGATATCCCCAAAAGGCCACAACAGAGGAAATTTGATTGTTTTTGTGCTCCTGGTATCTTGTGAAGCATGCGCCATTTTTCTCAAAAAATAACAACAAAGTCATAAGGTAGGAGACACAGAAATAGCGTGATCATCAGCACAAAGAGGATATTTTAAGACCTGCTTTAATGCTCAAGTTCAAGTTTTGCAGAGACAGAACAAAGCTGATATTTGCCTAGGCAAGACATCAGAGCTAGGGGAACCATACAGCATTGTAACCAGAAATACTCAGTATTACCCCAAAAATAGTGTCCAAATAGTGTTCATCTCCCCTGTCGCACATTAGAACACTCTGAAAACAAAACCGGAGCAGGGCAAGGCAAAAGTGAAATTGCCTGGAAAGCCTGAAGGGCACAGTGAACAGACCCTTCTTCCATTAAGGAAATTCACAGCAGAAAATGACTAATGGTAATACTCGAGGTCCAGAAGATAAAGTTTGGCAAAGTGACCTTTTATGCATTTCAGATCAAAAACCAGTTTGGTCATATGCGTGCTGAGATAGCCTTGGGCTTATGACAAACTAGCTTAAAAAAAAAAAAAAGTTTGTGAGCAAGCACTTCAGACAGCTGTGTTCAAGAGCTATATTCAAAAAACATGATCAAACTTTCCTGTTTGCCATTGTAATCCAAGAGCCAGAGTTCAGTAAACAGTAAATGTGATTCTACACAAGCTTGTTATCTTTCCATCTCGACAGTTAAACCCTATGTGAGGGAGTGCAAAGAGGTTACAAAATGCTATCAGCACAGTTTATTAAATGTTCCCTTTGCATTTATTCTGTAGCAAGATAAAACTAAAGGTAGCAGAGACTTATAAATACCAAAAAGTTGAGAGGACCAGGACTGATTCTTGAGAAATCATCTTGACCTCCAGAGGCAAGGGGAAGTTTTTCTTCAAGAAATTTTGCACTCTTACATGGCTACTGTTGAGCAGTTCGGAGCAGATTTGCTCTTTGTTAGCAAAGCAACAATGAATGGCAAAGGTCCATAGAGTCTTCCCTTTTTTTCCATAAATAGGAGCCAAAGTAGCAGATTAATGGGATTTTTCATCTGGTTTTGCCTTTCTACCTCATAACCACACACCTCTAGTGATACATTATTCAGGGAGTTCCAGGACTTTAACACATTATCTTGGGATTCAGATGAAATTTTGGCCTTAATGAAGTCAACAGCACTATTCCTTTCAGTTTCAAAGGTGAAGGATTTCACACTTATCTGTGGTGTTCCATCTCACCCTCTGTAATGTCCTGGTCCCAAAGCCTCAAGCTTTACCAGGAGTTTTACATTTATTTAGGCTCCCAATAGTTTGCCCACACTAAACTTTTGCAGAGTCTTAGTTCTTTGATACCTTGAATTCATGCACAGAAAAAAAGCTACACACTTTCTTCCCCAAGAGATTTCTTTTAATCTAGTGAGAAAATAGGTCTTTGGGCAAAAGGAATAACATACAACATAGCAACAACAAACAACCAAGGAGAGGATTCCACAAAAGCATTACATTTGATCATCCTACAACTTAAGGAAAATAGATAACTTAGAACTGATTAGGTGCTATCTTCTGAAAGCACCTTTAAATCACTTCAAGTTATGGTTGTTATTATAAATTCAAGAAAAATCAAGCTATCGTCCTATCTGCACAATTAGGAAGCACAGAATAGGAGCTGAAATCTTCAGCTCTTACAAAAATGGGAGGGGAAGCGTGCTCTTGAGTTTGAGTTATAGGATATCTCCAAAAGCTAGAAACAGTCAAATGAGACCATTCACTGAATTAATTTTCATCACTGCACAGTTACTTTAGAACAGAAAACTTGAGTAAGCAGAAGAAAGTTAGCTACCTCAGCAGCAAGGAGCCCATGTACTACTCTTGGTAAGATGAGAAAAAAAAATATGAAAGCAACTACTCTGCAAAATAAGGCCAACACAGCCAGCAGCCCTTGTTGCCCAAATGGTTCCAGAAGAGCTCTGAAGAAAGAGTTGTGTCCAAGTTTCACAGAGGTTAGTCCTTCCCACCAAATTCATTCCAATACATGACTGGCAGAACACCCTTGCTTAGACACCCCACTCCATCAGAGGTGTCTGCTTCCCCATTTGGGAGCTACATTCCTTCAAAAGTCATCACAAACAGCAGATGCAAAGGGTGTGCAGAAAAGGTTTTTGGGGGTCTTTTTGTTCTGTTTAACCTGATGCTTCTCATATACTCACCTTTTTGCCAACTACAAAAGCTCCTGAGTGGAGAAAAAAAACCACCCCACACTCAGGCAAGTAATTTTTTCCCATAAAGGATAAGCAAAACAACTAAAGTCAAACAAAGTTGAAGGCTACTGACAAGAAAATAGAGGCCTAGGCCCTGTTCTTTCTGCTGCCTGAGAAATGAAGGCAGAAACCAGTATCTTGATGTTCTTCCCTGCTGTTTTCTGCTGCTTTTTCACTTATTTTGGCAGCAGTGGGAATAAAGACAAAAGCAGCCCCAAAGAACAAAGTGTGAATCTAATTTGTGCAAAAATAGGGAGCGGGAACAAAAGACAGTAGAAGTGGATGGACTACTTATAGCAATTATTGTCAAATATTTTTGCACTTCCTTCCTTAATGTAGCTCCTTTAATCCACAAAGACCTACAAATAGTTCTGAGAGGTTCCCTTTGTAAAAGGACGAGAAAGGAAAACTGTAATAAGACTATGCAATGAAGATAAATTTTCCCAATAATGCAAGCTACAGGAAACACATGGAGGTCAAATAAAACTATTATTTGCCTTTTCGAACACTATTTTCTTCAGCTGCTAAATAAAAACATTATGAAGCCATTTTATACAGTGAAATTTAACCTTATATTAACCTTCCATATTAAGTAAACAAACCTTTCTAGCCAATAAGCATCATTGTGAACTCTCCAAGATGATAAGCAATACCTTAATTACATTCATTTACATGACTTTGAAATTGTTCCAGACCAAAGTCGACAACTACAAGGTCAAAGAGTATGGAAATCTAAAATAAGGAGAAATCCATAGTCGTCCAGTTCACACAAGCATGGTGCAGCATCCTTTCTAACCCAGTTTGCAAAGGGTCAGGGATACCAACCAAGTACTTGCCTTTTCAGCAATTAAATTTAAAAAGCAAATCCTCTGAAACACCAAGGACTGAGAGGGTCCTTCTTTTTTTCTTTGAAGACTTTTCTAAGTTGAAAACAATGGACACTTCAGAATTGTTCTTAATGCCTAATTGCCAATTAAGCTGCATAAATCTTATGCAAATGTTTTATAATATTGTAACTGAAAAACACAACAAATATAATTTTGAAAAATGCACTCACATCACTAACAACTGCTGAATATTTGGTATAGCACCATTATACTCTGCAATGCTAAACCAACTAGATTTGTTGAGATTTATCCTACAAGGGAAGTGGAACAATAGAAGAGAAGCCACCATACTGATTCCACATCACTGTACTTCATGAACTGTGCAGACTCATAGAGAAGTCCTAGGCCAATAAAAACTGCTGCCTAGACTTACATTCTTATCAACAAGACTAGACTAAATCCTTAATATATTTGGGAGAAAACGCCCTGTGTTTAGTTACAAGTACAACTTTTAGAGTGCTACGTGAAAACCTTTATTATTTGATTCATTCCACACTTCGAGTGGGAAATGCTAATACCACTCAAACAGCAATTATAAACTTTTAACAGTGACTGCTGCAAGAAACTTGATGAAGCATATTCTACCCTGGAAGAGTAGAAAAGCAGACACAGAGTCCATCCCATTCCCAAGACATTAGATAATGGCTCAGGTATGATCAATAGCAATCAAATTAGCCAAAACAGAGCATACATGCATGCTGCACTAATGGATCGTTTCAGGATTACATTTTGGGTATTGTAACAATGAAATTATTACAAATGTACATATAGAAAAATCTAAAGTACAGCTTTTGGATTTAGGCAGTCCCGTATCAATGCACTGCAGCTGACAGTATTTTCTTTGTATTAAATTAGATAAATCTCCCTGCACCTTACTTTACTAGCCAAGCACTTTTTACACAACTCTCAAGCCAACAACCTTCTGCAATTTAAGTATGATTTAGTGCAAGAGAAGCAATAAGTATTATAAAATTCATGCTTGTTCACCTTCTCTCCCCACAGAGAAGGGCAAGACGTTTTTTCATGTAAATATGTATTAGATCCAAATCATTTAAATAGATATTATTCCATAGAGAACATGATGCTGCATATGCCCATTTCAGCTCCATGTTACTAAATAAACTGCAAGATAATGATGTTGCCTGGCTCATCCTAAAGGACACTGAAAATATTTCTAGGCATTTCAAATATAAGTAAAAGGAAAAGACTTTCACAAGAAAAAAGAAAAACTAGGGTGGCTCTTACAAAGCTGGGTAAAGTGAAGACAAGTTACTGACAAATTAGGAAATCTCTTCAGGAACAGGTCACAGCTGCTACAGCAAAAGTATAGCTCAGGTACATGGAGCAGTCTTTTCAGTATGAATAGCAAGTCATTACCATCTTCCACTTTTAAATGGAGCAAGGGAAAGACAATCATATTTGCACGGAGAAAAAACAAGAAACTTTAAACAGGTGACTAATTCTAAAAGTTAATGTAGGAATGTTAAATGCAAGGTGCCAAATGCTAATTTGTCTCTAATATGTCTCAGTTATATTTAGCTACAAGTGTCACTGCTTGAATGAAAGAGAAAGAGAGAATAGGGGAAACTTAAACAATGTCTTAAAAAGAGAGCTTTAAGCACTACTTTTAAGTGAGTGCATATATCTCACTGCTTTTCACAAAATACAACGGAAGTTAATCAGCATGTTACCACAAAATACACGTTTAGTTAACAACTTATTTCTAAATCATGTATTTATTTAAAGTGAGGAAGACTGTCATTGGGCTTGAAGCTATCACATATCATTTGGGCCACAGTCAGTTATCTTACAATACAGTCTGACCTCTACTTGATTTTAAAATAGGATAATCACCTTCAACTATGTATGAACCTTGAACATTATCAAAAACAGTTTTATTGCATCAACGATTTATTAATAGTCTTATATTAATAGTAATGTAACTTTGACTTTACAAAGTCATAAAGATGACGAGAAACACAGTCAAGGCTTACTGTGCTACCCATTTTATTTTAGGCTTCTAAGGCAACCTCATGACACAATCAGAAAGACTATCCTGAAAGTAAGAGCTCCAAAGAAAAAACAATAAGAATACGCAATGTATTGTCCCAGTTCAACAACAGAGCAGGAAGGATACGGACAGCATAATGAGTTCAGACAAACACTGAAACCTTTCAAGTACCAAAATTCTCCTCTCGCCAACTGTGCCTGGAACTGGAAAACCTCTCGTGCTGAGACAGGTAACGTCTGGACAAGCGCAGAGCAGCGACAGCTCTAAAGAAGAGGCGTGATCCTCACGCAGGAGCGCACTAAGCCACGCTCCCCTTCCAAGCAAAGCACTGCAAAACGCCCGAAGCCTCCAGGCTCCCATTCAAAACAAACCTGACGAAGGAGGAAACGTTCCTCCCAGACCTTTCTGGTTCAAAACACTCGCCGCAGCAGCCCCGCCGCGTTCCCTGTGCTGCACAGTCACTTTTATAGCTGTTAGCCCCATTACAGCACAGTTGACAGTTTAAACAAAGAGCAACTAAGAAAGAACAATATTCTGTAACTGGCATTTACAGCATCGGCCTTGGACTTCTAATCTTTACCAGACGGGCACACAAATCAATCTATCAGCTCATAAAGGTATGCTTTTTAACCTCTAAAACAGATGGGATTGGCCAGAAACGTCTGGCATGTCAAACTGCTAATCACTGCTGCCCTTTGCACAAAATAACCCACTTAAGTTGAGGCATGGTTGCACTGTAACAGACATTAGTCTGTGGGAAACCCATTTAACTGTCACATACTCCCGCCACTCTTGCTCTCCCTTAATTAAGCCTAATGCCTTATGCTTTGACCTTTTGTTCTAGCCTATTAACCCTATCTAGTACAAGTTCAAATATGTTAAACTTAAAAGTTTGCTGTAAAATATTAAATGCCAAGCCAGAGTAAGAAGGAGGGACGCTTCTCTACCCTGCCAGTTACCAACTCCTCCACCAAATTTCCTAGGCAGACAAAATGGAAGAACTATGTTAGCCCCCAATGATAAAATATGTCCAAACACTAATCAGTTTCACAGCAAAAAAGTAGAGTTTCTTCTACTTGCATAGCCTACTTTTGCCTCTTCAGAGGAGAGAGGAGGGTGAGGAAAAAAAAAAAAATTGAAACTTCTGTTTGCAACTTCATATCCTCAGGCTTCCAGGTTTTTATCCACCAAGAAAAGCACATGCTATCAGCCAAGATCATACTACACCCATTTGCTGTTCTCTGAAACCCATCATTAAAAATAAGACATAATTGGTTTACAGTGACCAATTTCTCCTCAATTAAAGGCTGCCTCTGCTAACCTTGCTCACACTGAGTCACCATCTTGTTCTTCTGACAAGATAGTTACACTTAATATTAGTTTTTAATTGTCATCTGCAGCTTCTCATGATTTGCATCTTTTGAAGTTTCTGAGACTTGCATAGACTTAAACAAGGACATAATTATAAACTTTAGCTCACTGGCACACACTTTTCCTTCGATACAAGCTCAGCTTAAGCATGACTGCATTCCACCCCTCTCTCCTACTTCATGAAGGTTACACAGCATCAACAAGTCCAGCAGTTATGTTTCTAAAGCAGTACTCTTTTGCAGAAAGACCAGCCTAATAAAGACCAGAACTCCTGACTTAAAACAAGCAGTCTAATTCCAGTGACAAAAACAAACCTCTCATCAAAACACTATTAAAGCATTCCACATTAAAGCTATTTATGTGTGCAATGCAAACTTGGTATACCAACACAGGTATTCCACAATTGCTGCTTATGACCAATAAACAAACATACTCCCCACTCCAAAAAAATAACCAAACCATAGCACATTACTGTTTTCTAATGTTGGTTAGAAACAGAAGATGGAATGCAAACTCTGTCGGGATTACCAGCCATGCATACACTGATGTTTTCTCAAATCTTTAGCTTAATCACCTTAGTTACTTAGTTGAATACTTGGTGCAACATCCTTGTTTATAGCTTAAGCTTCCGCAACTCTGACTAAACAGAACTGCTTTTAAACAGAGGCAACAATCTTGAAACAAAGCTTTGAGCAACTTTAACCGTTTTTGAAGAAGTGAAAGATTTCCAAAAGCTTGCTGCCACAAAAGCCACTGTCTACTATGTTCTGTTTAAGCTGTATAAGAGACCATCTGTTACTGATCAAAACAATCTCAAGTTTTAAGCAGCTAATTAATTAATTATGTTTTAATTCCAAAGTGCCTATCCCAGTGATTTTGAGACCAGCAAGTAACACAATTAACTTTTATGTAAATACAATTGCTTAGACAACTAGGATGCACTACAGAAATGCTAGACTTCTTTTTTTGAAAAGTCAAATGGAAAATGTTATGGTGAAAAAAATGGATCTCATCTTAATTTCCCTTTATTTCAAAAACACTAATTCTGGATAAATCCAAATCACCTGGATTTAAAGAGCACATATATTTTATAATGATTTCACTCTGCACTATTCTTTTGTGCTGGAGATGCTCAAACTGCACTACACAGACCAATGCTGTATTCAAATGAAGTCAAGCAACACATGGATTTATTAAAAAAAAGAGAAAAATATATCCTTGCATCTGCAATCTGTGTCATTATAACAGATATGCAAGAAGTTCTGCAGGCTGGGATTTGGTATGACAGCCTCCAGCTTCTAGACCTTCCCTACAAACACTCACAAAAGTTGCCACTGGAGGCAATGCAAATGAGTCCTAAGAGAGACCAGAAACAAAACAACAACTGCTTGTCAACCATTACATGCCCAAATTGTATTCTTTATGCTCATCAGCATTCTTGAGTTCTTAGGCACGCATGTAGGCCCACCGAGGACAGTGGGGCTACTCAAGTGAATAAAATTACTCACAAACCAAAGTGCATATACATAAGCAATCACTGGACAACACTCAGGGAATTCTTCCCTGGTATCAAAGAAAAATAGGATTTAGGAAATGGGAACCAAGGGAGCAGATCTGAACAAAATGACAGTGATGCTACATGTCTACAAGACACTGTAATGTAATATCTAATAATGATTTTACTGTGATGGTCCCTTGCTACAAAAGCTCAGTTTGGATCAGTTTTATTTAAAAAAATAAAGAGAGGGTAAGACAGTAAGTTTTTCCTAATCTTCTCTTTCACTCTGAAATTACATGTAAATCAAGTTCTTCACTGTTTAGCTCCCAAACAAGTAGGCTAAATCTTCAAGACTTACTAGCAAATTGCACACAAAAAGTTCAAACATTAAAAAAAACTTATTTCTCTTTAATCAGCACACATTTAAAAAAAAAAAAAAAAGTCTTATAGTAAAAGACAGGGATTAACTTGAAAATTTATCACTTCAAAACATATTATAATCCTAAACAGCTTATACACGGCACATGTCTGACAGCTTTGGCAAGACAAAGAAGAAACCCCAAAAACAAAGAGACAAGGTAAATAACCCACACAAATTATTTACCTTGAATGTGGTCCCATCAGGAAAACTCTTCCTTCAGGAGTCCAAGGATGCATTAATTTTCTTCCTCAACGATTTCATGCTCGATCTGAAAAGAAGAGCAGAAATGGCCCTATGAAAGTCTGCATAATGAGTTTTCCTACCTCATATTGCCTCCATGTACTTTCTTACTGTTGGTGTAACAGTAAGAAGTAACATCAAGCTTTATTTTGGTTAGTAAGAACTGCAAATAACCATTTTATTTCAGAAAAAAAAAAATGTAGTTCTGAACTTCAGAAATTAAAATCTTCCAAACAGAACCATCAGTGAAACCAGCAGAAACAACTCACATTGTCTAGACTTGTACTGACTAAGGAGACAGTATTTCTGCAAGAACAAAATCACATTCAACTCTGAAAGCCACAGTGCTCTTTTTCTTCCTTTCATTAAAAAAACAGCTGTGACATGAAAGCCCTCCTTACTATGTAGTGATTAGAGTTTAACACTTCAAACTTTCACCTATGATCATCAAAATAATTTTTTTAAAAAGACTCTATTAATTTACATATACATAAGGAAAAGACAAGAGCACAGTAAAACAGGTGGGTGTAATGCTAAATGCCACAAAATTAGGTAGAAAAAACCGAAACCAGTAGAAATTATATTTGTTTTTGAGACATAAGGCTTAAATAGTATATGGCCCTATAATTAAGAGTATCTTCTCCATCACAAGCACCACCTTAAAAATTCTCACCACTTCTCTATTTAAGTGAAATTCCACTAAATGTTGCAAAATTCAGATAGTCCAGATCAGTCTTACTTCTACTATTTCACCACTGTTGTAACGAGCATCACTATTAAAGATTGTTACATCTTCTGTCATCAAGTTACCACCCAAGCAGCAAGCTTATTATGCATAAAGAGTCAAATTTAACTGCAATAAAATGTATTTTAAAAACAATAAAATAAATGCAGTAGGCCTTCTCCACTGTTTAGCTGAACTTTCCCCCACTCCTCTTGTGTGGCAGAGGTAAGACTTCCCCTCCTCTTATCAACACCTTTAGCTTCTTTTCCCATAAAAAAACACATGCAAAAGCTTTTTAAGCACAGAATTTCTCTAGCACCAAGGATGCCACAGGTGGGTACAGGTGCATAGGATGGAGGGGGAAGAGTGGGAGTTTTGTGTGCTGGGGGCACATCTCAGCACTTCCCCCTCCACAAAACCACTTGTGTTCAAGTCAGCTTAGAGAAAACGTCAACTCTGACCACTGCAATGTGCCTGCTACCTGGGAAAAGAGATACAGGTGTTGATAGATGGGTCATCTTCAAAAAAATAAAACAAACCCTATTCAAAGCTTTCAGGTATATGAACTAACAGCAGCATGCTGGACTACTGCCAGCGTCAAGATGCAACAAAAGATACCTAACAATAGAGCAAATTAAGCTGAAAAATAAGTAAATACCCTGAAACACTACATGCAGATACGATTTCAAATCCTTCTCCTATACACATCACAAAATCAGAAGACAATTGCCTACATAACAGTAGGCAAGCCTCAATATTTGTATTCAATTAGGGGGAAAAAAAAAAGACATTTACCGTTGCAGTCAAAATAAACAGAGAAATGTTGGGTACAGGGATAATAAACATAGGTAATAAACACAGTTCAAAGCCTTCTCAACTCCATTTTGCTGAATGGGGAAATAAGCTGGAAGTGGAATCTTTTGTGGCCAAAGGAAAATCAGGACAAGAGGCCCCACAGAGCAGAAGAAAGCAGCACTTCTAATATAACATCCTGATCTTCTCAAGTCACCTTAATTTGACAAAAATAGTTAATTCCAATATTGCTGTTCTATACTATAGACGTAGGCAAAATGTTTTTCACCACTGATAAGGGGGTGAATTTAAGCATTCCTTCTTTCAAGATTTCTACCTAGTAGGTAAAAACACAAAATAAAACACAAAAAACCCACACAGTATTACCATCAAGGTTCAATGTACAGACTGGCTTTGCTTTAGGTCAGCACTAAACAATCTTTTCTGTATTGTTCCAAGTGACTACAAAAAGTTTATGGAAGTTCAGAGAAAAGAGAACAAAAGAATTTATTATTTCTGAGGAGATTCCATATTCTTCAATAACATTTTAAAAATTAGGGAAAAGAAAAAAAGGCTTTTCTAGAATAATACTTTATTCCCAAGAACTTCACATATGGATTACTTAGTGCTTTGCACACCTTACAGTTTTCTGAATGTTGATTTGTTTTGCCTTATGAAGTGCCAAAAGCAGGATAGGTGATGACACGAACAACGCCTACAAGACAATCTCCTGCGGCAAGAATGATCATTTCTTTCTACCTCTGAGGCAATCCCTGCTTTCCACATCACTGAAAAGGCCTTTTCAGTTCCCTTTCCCTCTCCATTTTCACAGTGGGATGGGGCACAGGGAAGAAGCAGAAAGCATGCAGCCATGAATCTTAAAGTTCAGTCCGAAACAAATCAGTGTCAGAGCAACATTACCAACTCAGGACCAATAAAACCAAAAATACTAGCCATATGTGAGCAAGACATACTGCTTGGACACATTTCAGCACAGAACTTGCTTAAGTGCTTTTTGAGACACATTAAATTCTCCCTTATTTGTTTTCAACTTACAGTTTCATCCAAGACTGAAATCCATTTTGCATCTGACACCTGATCTCTCACAAGGACTCCCTCGCAACTTCCCTTCTTACAGGAGGAAGATCAACCCCTCAGAAGTCTTTCCCAACACCAAGTTTCTTTTCAACGCTAAACTCAGCATCTTAGAAACCAGAAACCAACAGAAGATCTGTAGCTTCTCCTTTTTATCTGATTTTGTCTATAAGCAAAACTGGTATTCCTCTGCTGAAGACAATGGTATTTCAGTGGTATGAAAGCAGTTTCACTCAAGACAGGCAATTAAACAGGTGCAATGAGCTCCAATAACAATTTAAGTATGAGAAGACTATGCCAAAAGGGTTTGACCCAAGCTAAGATGTCTAGCAACTGCTTCTTCCCCTTTCTACACATGAATATTTATTTACGTGAGTTTTAGTTCCCATTCTCCTTCTTCAACCATCAAGCCAAGTGACCTGCAACAGACAGCCAAATAAATTACCAAATTAATTCTTTCAAGTGCTAAATAGGTCCGTTAGCACTTCCAAGTATTTGAAATAAATAATCCAGAAACACTAAAGAGCAGGCATTCATCTTTACCAAAAGGATGCCTCTGCCCACTTTTCCCAAGGCAGATCTTCCCCCTGGGAAATGCAGGAAAGTTTTCACGTGGTCACAGATGTCCACCCAAAGTGCTGCCTGCCAACCACTGTATGCTGTTTCCTAACTCGGTGTTTTAAAAACGTAACCAGCGAAACCCTAATCCTGTAACATCCAAAAGCAATGCCACAAGCCTTTTAAATACTTTCCTCACAACTCTGCCCCAGCAGGGCCAGCACAGCTGGGTTACTGTCCTTATCGTTTTGGCCTGTTGGCAGGAAGAGACAGCAAACCACAAATGCTGTAACCATTAACCTTCTCGTCTTTAGGTTAAGGCTGTTTAGACAGAGTGTTAAGTTTATGCTTTTTATCTTTTTTGTACATTTGTGCAGTCTTTCCCACCTTTTCCTCCTGTTCACTACTTTTCTGATTGCTGTGATTAAACCCCTCCTGAGCAGTAATGGTTTATACTTCAAAATTTGCACTTCTTGTCCCAAAATGGCATTCATCCTTTTTTTAATCAACAGGACAGCTATCCTATTAATCCCACCTACTGCTCATCACCCAGCCCATCGTTCAACACACGGGAGATGAGCCAAGACCTGTCTTGCCTGCAGGCCCCACGCATAGGAAGGGAGCCACCAAAGCCCCCCTGGAAAAGGGTCTTGTGCTCCCCCTCCGGGCACCCAGCTGGGAACTCAACACTCTCTCCAGGCTCTCTTCTGGATCCTCTCCACTCCCAAAACTTTCACAAGTAGGGAAAAAAAGAACCCAACCACGAGCCATTTGGGTTTTAGGTTTAGGCAAGCTCTGAAGAGCTATTCTAAAATTAACAAAAAATATTACAGACAACACCTATTCCCTGATAGCCCAGCAAAGTGGTGTCAAACACAGCCCTTGAGCAGGACAGCTGACTGGGGGAAATGCAACTCTTGGCTTTGCCTTGGGCAAGTTTATGCATGTGCTTGGCACAACACAAAACAGTTTATCTTTTAATACAGTAACATCCTGCACTGTCACTGGTAAAACTGACAGTGCTCTCACTGCTAACAATAAAGCTGGCATTATAGAAACCTTTTACCAATGTTCAAAGCCAGAAAAATAAAGTTTGCTCTGAAGCGACAAAATAAGCTTCAAGCGAGCAAGCTTTTGTCAATTCTTTAAAACAATCACATATTAAGCAAAACTATGGACAAATACAATCACTATAATGTCATTTCATGTTTGATTTCTGTAACTTTTACTGAATCACTTTAAAAAAAATTCCTTGATGCCTTTTACAGAACAGATTTACCCCAAACACAGCTATCAAACATTGTAGGTGATACAACCAGCAATTAGATCACCCATTTAAGTTTACAATATAAAAACATTAGTTCACTTTTACTTCTTTATCAACATAGTTTTTATGACTACAATATATTTTGGTTAGCACATCCTTTACTTTGAAAAAAGAAACAAATACGGGGAGCAGAAAGGAAGAGCATGTTTTCATCTGGTAGTTTTCTACCTGAAACTAACAGAGAAATTGATCCAGTATGGTTTGGCATCTGACAGCACCTTGTATTCCGTGCATGCATGGCCTACAGAAATCTGAAAGCCATTGATAGCTCTCGCTCATTAGATAACCCAGGACCACAGGCCAGTCTCACAGCAGGTCAGATTTCACCCCTGCCCAAACCGTGCAGTCACTACTCGTTACCTCTTCCATCCCACTCAACAGAACACGTACACCCTTAAACATGCATTTCACTCATGACTAACTCGCCGTCTTGCTTTGGAGTCCACGTCAACTTTATCTTGACAGACCGCTGATAGAACAAGTCAGACTTCTCAATCACAAGTTTGGGAAGACGGTCACCCCAGAGAGCACAAAGCCCAAACCTGACTGAACATCATTTTGGATGGGAACTTTTGCTCTCCAAGATGTTAACTACTGCTGCCCATATAGTAACAATTACTCAAATGCCATTAAATCTGATTTTAACGACAAGATATCCTCGGGTCAGAGAGCTTTTCTCATATGGCATCTTAATGTGTCGCTCTCTCACGCGTTCAGTCAGCCCTAGAAACAGTAAATCTCATATGAGTATTAAAGAAAATGTTTTCTACCACTCGCTCAGAGATACACTGCCCTCTTTCCACAAGTGACTGCTTCCTCCCCACAGGTCTTCCAGACTGGATTCACACTCTTTTTAAAATAAAGCTTTACGGTATCTCTGAACATTTATAGTGCCATGACTCAGTTAAATTCTAATCAGCCTGTGAGCTGTCAGACACTGCAGGCAGGTCCCCTCAAAATAAAACAAGGAATAAAATACTCTCCAGATTCCAGAAAGATGAGGCAAAAGAGGACAACTTCCACTTCAGCCTTCTTAACAACAGCACAATCCCAAAGCCAGAAATCCCACTGTTTTTTTCCCAGAACCTTCAACACGTGTCAAGCATTTCAGCTGAATCCTTGATTAAATGGAAAGCCCAGTAAACCACCAGAATACACAACACAGGAGGAGAAGAGAGGTGCAGCACAAACACACAAGGCTGTCTGCTCGCTACACCGCTTGCCCTTGTTTTGCCCACACCATGTTACCTTAGGTCTCACTGCCTTCCAACTTAATCACCCACTGACACTTACAAAGAACAGCCTCAAACAACGCTGAGAGAGCGGAGGGAGGAGGAGGGGGGAGATTAAAAAAATCACCTTTAAAGGGCTTCGGGGACACAAAAAAAAACACCCCTCCATGTCTGGAAAAGTAACCTTTAGTCTAGAAGGGGAAAAACAGCGACGTCCCTAAGGGAGCCCGAAGCGATGAGAAGGCATCTTTGGGGGGCGCAGGGAGCCACCTCTCCGAGCGGCGGCGGCGGCCGCGGCAGCCCCGGCGCTGGCGGCGGGCCCGCAGGTGGCGGCGGGGCGGACGGGCGGGCGGGCGGCTCCGCTCCCGGGGGCGGCGGCGGGGGCAGCGTGGCCTTGCCCGCAGCTGCCGGGAGCGCGGCCGGGCGGCGAGCGAGGCCGGCCCCGAGTGCCCGCACGGCCCCGGGTGCCCGCACCGCCCCGCGGCGGCCGCAGCCGCTGCGCCCCGAGCGAGCGGCTCCGCGGACAATTCGCACCGCGAGGGTGTCCCTGCGAGCCGGACTGCGGGGGGGGGGGGGGGGGCCCGGGCGCGCATCCAGCGCTCGGCAAAACACTCGCGGGTCCCGCGGTGTTGGAGGGGGCGGCTTGTAACTTTTCCCGTCCCCGCGGCTCCCCCCAAACCCACCCCCGGCCGGGCAAACTTTCCGCCCGGCCCGGGGGCGCCGGCGGGGCTCCCCCCCCCGGGCATTGTTCGGCGGTGCCGCCGCCCGGCAGCGCGGCCCCGGCCCGCCCCGCTCGGCCATTTCCCCGGCGGAACAGCGCCGCACTCACCCCGCAGCCGCCGCGGCTCCTCCCGGGCCGCCCGCACGGAGCCTCCCGGGGCCGCTCCGCCCGCAGCCCCCCGCGCACGCCGCGGCCGGTCCCGCTCGGCACGGAGCTCCGGAGAGCGGCGGCCGGCGCAGCCCAGGCGGGCGGATGGGTCCCCGCGGCTGGAGGGCAGGACAGGGCAGCGCAGGGCAGGACGCGCCGCCTCCCGCCACCCCCCGAGCCCGCTCGTCCTCCCCGCCGTCCCCCCCGCGCATCCCCGCGCACATACAGGGCGAGCCGAGCTCCGCTGCGCTGCTCCCCGCGGCTCGGGGCTCTGCTGCAATGCCTGCGAGGCTGACTTTCAAAGCCTAACCCGCAGCCGCGATCCTCCCTCTCCGCCTTCCACCTCGCCCGCCGCGGCGCAGCCCGGCCCCTCCCCGCGCCGCGCCATTCATCTCTCCAGCCAAGTTTCTTAACCCTTTTCTAACCCCCGGCGAGGGGAGGGAGGGAGGGAAGGCAGGGCGGGATGCGGGGATGCGCTCCCCGCCCCGCCCGGGGCGGGCAGGGCAGGGCGGCCGCGCCGCACGTACGCGAATCGCATCCCCTCCTGCCCTCCCTAATTAATCTGACCGAAGGCGCAGAGCCCCCGGGAAACAAACTTGGGAGCGACAGGACCGGAGGACCCGTATTTAATGAAAACAGCTGTGGCTTAAAAATAACACCTTTTTTTTGGTTGTTTTTTTTTTTTTTTCCCTTTCGGCTCCCCTGAAATAGTGGGAGGGAGGGGGGGTGCGCTTCCAGTGTTACCAGAGCTTACGTTTTCAGCCTGTCCTCCGAAAAACAAGCGCTAGAAACTTATTATTATTATTTATTATTATTATTATTTTGAAGGAAAAGCCGGGATGCTCTCGGCAGCGCACGGGGAGGGAGGGCAGCAGCCCCGGCACCTGCGACTGCTCCCGGGCGGGCTCTGCCCCGGCCCTGGCAGCTCCCGTCACATCTTCTTATCGCTCGGCCCCAGCTTCCCGGGAGCAGAGAGCATCCCTGCTGGCTGGCGCCAGGGCGGCCCGCGGTCCCTGTGCCGCTGGGAAAGAGGGAAGGCGGGGGGAGACCCCCGGCACCCCGCGGGAGCAGTTCCAGGGGCGGGGGCAAAACCATCAAAGCTGTCTGCCCATGTGGCAAATAAATACTGTTTGGGAGAGGAAAAACAGAGCTGGGCAGAGCGTCCAGCCCTAACCGAGCCCTCCATTTTGGTAGGTGGCATCCCCAAAATCTCTGCCGTCAGAAACTGCACTGAATGCCAGGTCGTTCTTTAGACTTTGCTCCCACCAAGGAAGGGAGCACACCCAGAGACACAGGCTGAACTTGGCTGTATCCGCGAAGCTACAAAGTGCATGCGACCTTCATCGCACCTCCCGTGTGCCTGTGTTTAACAAACGTCTCGACGCGTCGCACGCTGTCTGCCAAACGCTCTACAGAACACTTCATGATACTTTACTTCTGGAAGTCAGCGACTGAGAAAAGAGAAACAAATCTGTTTGCAAGTCACATACAAACTGCGTGATAATTTCTGCATTAACACATGCCAACATTTTAGTTTTAAAACTCAGGTAAATTAAATTATCTATTCAAGCATCTTTTTAGTAAGAGAGTTGTATTGTTAAAGAACATAGGAGTTTCCACTTTAAATAAAGCAAAACCTTTTCACTTTTGTGAAAAGCTAAATATTTTAACCTGGAGATACTATGAATGAAAGTGGATGTAGGAATGTTAAGCAAAACCTCTTTCACTTTGGAATGTACGGATTGTGTACCAGCTTAGAGTGGAGCTAGTAATGTATTACTTGACCTATTTTTTTTAAGCCAATGAAAGATTTAGGTTAACTTCATCATCGTGTGTTTTTAACCACTTTCTTCCAGACATGCAGCAGCCTTTTCTAAAGCCATTGCATGTCACAGTGTTTATACAATAGTCTCTTTCTTTGAGAGCATAAGTCTCATAATATAGCCTGATCATACTTCCATTAAAACAGTAACTTTTGCTCTTCGTTTCCATAGTGGGCTCATTAGCAAATTCTGATCGTAAAGAAATTATCTTTAAATTTTTTATTTCACAAAGAATCTTCATCTCAAATTTTTTTCAATGCTAAGCAGCTGAATTATCTAGGGAAAAAGAAATTTTCTCATTACTGCAGCAATTTATCTGCTATTTCAATCAAGAGTGTCTGTAGTAGAGACCTCTTTCATTCTTAACCTTAGGGAACATGTTACGTAGATGAGAAACCTACAAAATGAGGAATCTTGGACAAGCAACAGAAAAAATGTGCATGTAGAGCATTTGTTAAAATGATTGTTGTTAGGTACCTTAGGGTTACCTAAGTTGCCTGAGGATGCAAGTTTCAGTAAGATACAATCAACTGAAATTGTCTTAAATAATGCAGTGGATAGAATTAGTAGGTTATTTCCAACACTTAATATTTGTATCACACCGAGTTGTCCATATTTGCTTAACTATGAGAACTCAAACAATATACAAAATAAACACTCCATACAAGTAAAAGAAAAATTCCAGCACGCAGTGGAATCTGCCTCTCAAAAAGTATGAGAGCACTGATGTGTGTATTTGTTGGTCCTTCCTTTGCATTCTTCAACCAAAATCAAACACAGTCACCCCCCACACATAAAAGATAATCATCTATGGATGTACATATCTAGGGGGGTGTCTATACCTTCCCTTTGTTACACACATTACAAAATCGGACTTTTTTTCAATTTTCTTCTTCAAGGAGAACTCATCACTACAAAATGCCTTTAAATGGAAGGCAAATTATGACAGGAAAGCAAAAACTACCTTTGTATTGGTCTTGGAAGAGAAAAACAGGCTTATAGAGTTTACATTGGAACTTATTCCCAGAACTGCAAGCATTTAATGAGGAGCTGTTGGAGGTGTACTTCAGTATATCAGCAAACAACTTCTTTTTATATTTATAGGAATGTATAATAATACACCCCCTGCTTTACAATTGTTAACAGAAAATCTCCAGACAGAAAGCTATGTTTTTGACCTAGTACGAATTCTATCAAAATCAGAATATAATTGTGATTCTGACATTCTTGAAATACATAATTAATCTGTGGAACAACTTAAAAAATGGTTAAATAAATAGTGAATGCACCCACAACTTTCCTTTGTTCACTTTGTTGATTACAATAATGCATTTAAAAATTATGAACAAAGCTACAGTTTCGTAACAAACTTTAACTTGTAGAACACATTGGTCTGTGCCATACAGTAAAAAAACAAGTAGTAGTCTTAAAAAGAAAAGGACAATGCTATTATACTGTTCCCAAACATTTTTAAGCTAATGCTAACCTATTTTTAAATTACATAAAGTGCTTTGAAGAGCTTGGGAGAATTTCAATTGCTCTTATTTTGATTTTCCTTTAAGGTTATCTCAGCTTCTCAAAAAACTAACTGCTCTTAAACTACCTTTTTTCTATCAAAATAATTATGGCCTTGCTTCATGGCATCCAATCATGATATGAAAGGCTTAGGATGTGGTTGAAAAGCTAGCTAGCTTTACAGAAATGCATTCCCAGACTAAATCTTCCTCTAAAATAGTTTGTCAGCCTTACATGGACAAATAATGAAATTCCATCTTTGACTCAGCCTAGTTCAATTCATGTAATATGTCAGATTACCCACTATTTCAAAGGTGCCCTCACAGAGGATTAAAGCACCTAGTATTCCAGAACTTAGGTAGGCACACACACACAAAAAACCCAAAACCAATCAAAACAACCAACCAACCAAACAAACAAACAAAACAGAAAAAAAAGTTAAAAAAGGAATAATTCTTATTCATTCAATAAATGACTTCAAAAGAGGTTTGCCTAAATAAATTATAACCATGTGGCAGTGTTCATACATAAATCTGAAGTAGTAAGGTGGAAAAGTTTGCCATTCTTCAGGAGTTCCATCTAGGACTAACTGAAATCAGTGGAAACCCTACAAGTGTCATCAGAAGAAGAGCTGGTGCAGGGGAGGGTTCCTGCAGGGTGTACGGTAGGACATGACAGCAGCAGGTCTGCAACTGTTGGTGGTGGAGTTGAATTACACAATAACATATAAAGGGAAGAGTTACGTACTCCTTATAAAGCTGAAAGGTATTAAGAGTACACACTGCTTGTTACTTTATCTAGCTACATTTAAAATTATAAAGGTATTTGTATGCATCCATAACTCATTCCCTACAGGAGCTGGTTTCCTGCTTCCTTTTTCTTTTTTTTTTAAATTACACATTTTACTTACATTTTTACAAGTATTTTGAAGCAAGTCATCTGATAGAAATGTACTCTTAGTGGCTCAGGTCCTTTTTTTCTATTTCTGCATTATTTAAAAGTAGACTTCAGATCATGACTATTTGTTCTAAGAGTAATAGGCAAAGGACCAGATGCTGGAGTCTTTTCAATTACAAAAACATTTAAAGACAGCTGTACCATATAAACTCTCATGGAGGAATCATATGCTTGCAGCATCTGGTGAGTTTTGGCCATGCCTCTAGCACGCTGTATCTGTTTTGAGGCATGAGACAGGGTGAGGCTTATTTGGCCATATGTGTTTTCGGGATAGGGGTGTGCATTTTTTGACCACAGACAGGAACTAACACTTCAGGTCTTATATTTGGTGACAGGAAATAAACACTACTTTCAGGCCCTGTAGCACCTTTCATGGAAGAGTCAAAGGGGTGTGTGCTAAGTTGATATGACTACTTTATGTTAAATATTTTAGCGGAATGAAATACTGCTGTTTTTATTCAGAAGAATGCATCCCGTACTTGTGCATTTTCTGTAATTTCATCCCACTTGCACAATCAAACATTCAAAGTCTGTTTTTGAGAACATTGTTCTGATGAGTCACATTGCTGGTGTGAAAGCCTGTCCAGAAAATAACCATGCTGGAGTCACTACCTACAAACTGGCACGAGAAAGTACCAGTACAACAAGTATTACATTACACAAGCACTGTTACTGCTTGTGGGTTGATGGCAATGCAAAGGTAATGTTTGAGAAGGTTGTATGCAGGTAGCTGAAACTGTTCAGAACATTCATTTTCATTTCAGAATTTCCCTCTTTCCTTTGACAAAGATGTTCCCCATGTCAGCACTAACAGACTGAATGAGGACTGAAGAATCCTGCCCTCTCTCACGCTCTGCACTCAGAAGTTACTATCAGTAACAACTTTGTTTCACAGCTCCATTTTTCTGTCTGGCTAACATGGGATCTGGGCAACCCCTTGTCATGGTTCTCATGATGACACAAGCCGTGTTGTTGAAACAGTATGTTCTCAAATAAAATGAACAGTACATACAAATTATACATACGCAATCTGGCAGCCAGGACCACACTGCAAATGAATAAAGTTCTGGAAAGGACCATTAGGAAGCACCTAAAAAAACGAAGCTAAAGTGTCCTGTGTTTGCCCTTCAAAATAATACAGGTACTGGGCAAACACTTCTAAATATATGAACACTTTAATTAGATATTAAAATTGCAATAATATTCTTTAGTGCAAATGATACTAAGAGCTCTGACTCAAGTACATGAAACTGCTGTGTTAAGCTAAACTGTGCATCTCATGTATTTTTATTAAGTATTATTTCCCTTCCTACGTATTAGCTAATGTACAACTAAGAAATTCTGAAGAAAACCTGGCTTCTTTCTGCAGTTACTCAAAAGGGGGCTGGTTTGAAAACTTGGTCCCACTTCTGAGGATTAAATATTCTCAAAAAAATTGCTGCTTACCTACCTAACATCACAGGTTTAGTCACAAGTGATTAGTGTTTCTGTTTACCTAGAGATGCCTACTGAGAAAATCCATTTAAATTGTGTATCAAAAAACTCAAGGAACTCAAATCACTGGGCCATGTAAGTTTAGATAAGTTTCTGCTTGATTGTATTTTATATGATGAGCTTATCTGAATCATATTAGCTGTGTTTTTATAACTGATCCAACTATATATCTTTGCATATTTTTATTAGCACACAAATATCTAGGTTTTATTAGAAGGCATTAGCCTCACTAAATGTTAGATATATAACAAATCCAGCTTTGACGCTGTTGATCATCGTACCAGTAGTTTACATCTGACATAAAACTGTCAAGGCATAGGAGTGACTCAACTCACTATAAACCACAAAGCAACAGTTATGTTCACATAAGTTACATCCCCTCATGGAGCTGGGAAATTTCCCTTGCCACCTTTTTTGCATATATTTTATACAACTTGCAAGCCAGGATTACTCTTGCTTTGAAAAGAGGGAGAGCATGAGGATACTTCCATTTATAAACAGCAGATATTATACCCTGTTTCTATATATGCAATTCTAACTTTGAAATAACTGTATCTTTTTTTTCCTGATATTTGATTAAAAAAAAAAAAGTGAAATTATTTTCTGTGGAGAAGAGAATTCATTCTGAGTTTTGATGACTTAGCACAGAGAATATCTAGGTTGCATTCTTCATTTGAACAACATATATTTTTCTGCATTACTATGGCAGAAAACTATTTTAAAGTGGAGAAAATAATTACATTTTGTTAATAATTTGAAAGTTTAGTTTCATGTTCATTTGGATTGGAAACAACATTTTAAGTCCTCCAATATTATTATAATTATTGCCCACCATACAAATTATTTGGGAAGCCAGGACCTTAATGTTTTTGCCTTGATAAAATACTCTAAGAAGCCTAAACTTGGAAGCTCCTCTCATAGAGGGAGGAGGAGTTTATATTCCCAGGGATTCCGGCTTCTTGCTTCTTTCCACATCTGAGGAACCAGATGATCAAGCAGCAGGAAAAAGAAATATTTCAAATGTTTTCATGTTGAATTTTGTCTAACCTGCTGTGTCTACTTTTTGCTTTGTTTTGTTATTTTGTTTAAGCAGAATACTGTTATCACATAAAAAATCCATGTTTTTCTGACAAACTCTATTTAAAATTATAGTGTCACCTAAAATCGCTTATTTAATGCAAATGATATTGAAACTCTTGATACATTCAGTTCTACAGTACTATTGCTAACTTCCTTAATATAAGGGTAAGGAAGGACTCACACAACTCCTTACAGGCATCTTTTAAAATATACTCTGTTCTATATCCCTAATAACTCGTAAATATTTTACTGGCTGGGCCCATTTACTACCAGCAGAAGCAGCAGAAAGATACAAAACCAGTTTCTTGAAAAAATGTGTTTGCAAAAAAGAAGTGTCTGTGTGGTTTGCCTAGAGCAGATTAAACTCTTGAAAAGGTGATCACTATTCACTATTATTTAACAAATAATTAATAAGCGTTATATTGGCCAGGTCAAGACACAAAAATTAATTAAATCCATAGATATTTTTTCACCTCTCCCAAGCCACTTTATGCACTAGTTATTTGTAATTTTCTACTCATGCTGTCTGATTTATACCACTCATATGGATGCCTAAAGAAAGCTAATAAATGATACAAGTCAGAAAAATTCTTTGATTTTTGAAACAAATAGTTTCATGTGTTTCCCAGAGTTATTCCTACAATTGTAAATAGATTTTTTTCATTTCTTTTCTATAAAAAAGGCATAAACAACTTACTGTGTTATGACTCTTACTGTTCTCTGCTGAAATTCTCTTTCCCAGTATCAGAGATGGACTGCGATTCCAGTAATAACCTGTACCTGGATTTATGAGTAAAACACGGTGTAAATCATGACATGAAGACATGTAATTCTGTTTTCTGTGACTCATCAGCTTTTTTCCAGTTGCCACCTTCACATAAAAAAAAAAAAAAATTAATTTGTGGGATAAATTGTATAATCCAGACACTGCAAAAGAAAATACTCAACTTTTCCTCCTATTGCACAACCATTCTCTTACGGGTTTTCATTCTTTCTTTCTTTCCCCTATCTCTTCTCTGAGAGTTCAAATATCAGTGACCATTTTCATCAACATCCCTGCTAGAATACTTCTGGTAGAAAAAAAATCTGTAAACCAGAAGATAAAAATAAATCTGTTGAATTTTTCTCAAATTCTTGAAAACTGATAAAAATAATGATTTGCAGAACGCTTTGTCCACTTGTTAGGATTAATTTTATTGTCTCTTCCTAATCAAAAAATAGTAGCAATAAGCATTACCTAGTTACTAGAATCCAGAAGAACGCAAGAGATGCAACACTATGTACAAATTCTGTTAAAGTTGATGCACAACACAAAGCATAAAATCCCTCCATGAATTTCTATGTTATTTTACATCCCCAGAAACCAGCATCACCAAAATACATAAGGAATTTGATTCTGGCTTCGATGAATATGGAATCAGACTCTATATTTCGGGTGGGATATTTACTAGTTAAAATTTTTAGCAAGACAGGTATGAGATGTAACCTTATCCTAAAGACAGGGTCTCATTCTCCAGCTACTTTGATTTTGCTAGATCTTAATGTTCTTCTTGAATGCCTGAGGAACTTTATCTTCCTGTTTGGCACAGTTCTAAATTGGCTTAAATCATATTTATCCAACAGTTACCTGCATTATATTTTCAAGGGTAATTTGTGTCCTTCTCCTAGAGCATTTATTTCTCGTGCTCTGTAGGGTTCCATTCTGGCCCTGTTCTTACTCAGCAATCCAAAGCTGCCTGTGTGCAGGGTTCACTGGCATGGTGCTGGATTTCATTTCTACGCTGACAAGACACAGATCTTGTCAACCAAACCAGCAATTTCAGACTATGCTATTACCGTATTGACAAGCTGGTGAGCATAAAAGCCTCCACGAGCATCAATTTTCTTCAGTTAAAATCAGAAAAAAAGCCCCGAGCTGTTCATGGCTGGCTCTTGCCATCAACCCAAGCCCACTTGAACTTCTAACCCATCTTTAAAATTCAGCCCAGGTTCATTGGTTAAAAACCCTATTTTGATTGCAAGCTCTTCTTTCAGGGTTGCAGTCAAAAGATTAAGGCTTCCTATTATTAGTTGAACTAAATGTGCTTTGCTTATTGCTCACTCATGCTTTTATGTTCCCTAGACTAGATTATTTTAATGCCCAGCTTGTTGATCCGCCGATGAGGCCGATTATCAAATTTCATCTTGTAGCAAGTTCTGTTTCCAGAGCAAATATTGTACAGACTAATGCATGTTTCGTACCTGCTGTTCTCTCCCAGTGGCTACTAATACACCACAAAAATCTATTTAAGCTATTACCGCTCTTGAACTACCAAGTTTTTCATGAACTTTGACTTATTACTAAGAGATATTTGTCAGGGGGCTGATTCTACCAAGTTAAGGTAATAAAAGCCTTTTCACCGATTTCAGAAAAAAAATGAGAAGTAAACCCATATATTCTCTTCTCACATTTTTAAAGCTATTGCAGGGGCACTGGGTGATGGCTTTCTGCTTGTGTCCTGTATATGTTTCAGAAAGAGTTGGTGTATCCCAACTGGCAGATTCAGAAGCATTTTTCAGCTCCTGAATCCAGATGTTTGTGTACTATGGCTACATCCTTCATATTGAAATAAAACTATTTCTTTGCAAACTCTGATTTTCTTCTGAAGGAAGTGCTCACTTGCCACCGCCCTCCCATTAGGTTGATCAGAGGATTAGGATTGACAGAGGCAGTCTGGGCTGCTGTGCCCAGCGATGGTCTGAGTCTGCCACAAGCTGCACAAGATTTGTGTTGTTTTCTGAGGGATTCTGGCTTGTGAAGGTGCTGTGTCCATCAGCTACCACAGAATAAAGAGCTGTTTACCTTTACTTTGAGCCTTTTAGTAATTTATAAGAATTTGAACTCTTGATCATTCACTAATAAATAAATAAATAATTAAAAACCCTGCCCTGGCAAACAAACAAGAGAACAGCCTGTTTTTTTTCAGGCAACCTTGTTCAGACATGTACCTTCTTGGGTGGCACTACTGAAATCAGTGAAGATTCTCCATAACAAAACATACTATAACCTAAACCAGAAGCAGTCATGTGGCAGAATCACTGACCCACTTAACTGGCTTTCCTGGTGGCACCCCTTTCTGCTGGAGAGCTGGTTACGGATTCTCATGGTCCCTCAGCTTTGCGCACCCAGGTGTGGTCACACATATCTGAGGAGGGATCTAGTTTTAGGACAAACATGTTTTATTATTTATGTCAAATGCATTCTTATCGGTAATTAAAAAAAATAAAATATTAAGAGTTATGTTCCCATGACTTGGCTTTTAAATGACCAGAAATTAAAACTACCAGAATAATGTTATTAGAACCCCTCATAAGAGCACAGAACTTCAAAGGTGAGTAGGGGGAAGAGGGAGGATTTATGACTCTCTAGCCCTAACAACAAAGGTAATTTCACAACAGACTGCAGAACTTGTTTTAGGAAGTCCTTACAAGAGCAGGAGTTGCTACATAAAGGAGTACCACTGTTTAAAAGGAAAAGAGCAGTTGCAGAACCCCTAAAGTTGTACAGGGCCTACAGGGATTATACTGAAGATTAAAATATTTTGGCTGTAGTGATGGCTGTAATGAGAATATATCCACAGATAAACTGAGAGAGCTGAAAAGTATTTAATTTAGGTGGCAGCCTACAAAAGTTAATGTGAAAACGAGACTTGCTTAGAGGTAATCGATGGAGGGTACAAGATTCATTTTTTAAGTGTTAACCTTTTACATGACAGTGTGATGCTGCAATTGAAATGACAGGATTCTTTGTTTGGGGAATTTATTTTGCATTTCTAATTGTTTTATAATTCCTAGGTTAGGAGTTTTCTCCAGAAATTTCTGACTGATGGAAGTTAAGGATTTTTCACAGCAATACAATGGAATGAGTGAGATTCACTGTACTGAACAAAAGATTAAGCAGCAACTTGTCTTAATTATTGTGATTAAATTAAAATATTCTTGAATATTAATATTTTTCTGGTCTATGTTGGATATGAACATGGAAATTCAATTGATTTCTTTCTAGTAACCCAATCCTTAAGAACTTGCCCCAAAGTTTGAGCCACTTTGATGTTCAAAGGCTTTGGCTGAGATCAGAGATGAGAAGAAAAAGAATGGGGACCTCTTCACAATATTTTTACCTTTGAAGTGTCAGGTTAAAAGTACTATTTCTGTTTGCTTAAACAAGCAGGAGAATGAAGGATAAGATCATGAATTATGATAACAGACAAATGACAAATGTTTTGCATGAAGTATATTTCCCTGTCAGGAGAGAGGATGTTCTTCTAATAGATTTCCAAAGAGATCGACAATTTGTAGAGTCAATTACTGGGAAAGAAAAGATATATCGTTGTGTTTTGGTTTTAACCATTTAAGTGGGAATAAAGGATTCATTTGGAACTTTTCCCTCTGTTTTCCTCTACATTTCATACTAGTGGTAGCAAACATGCACATTATCCAACTGTCAACAAATCCCCTAGACTCAAGCCTGGAACAGTACATCCCAAATCTTCCCCATGAAAGTACTTCGTGAAAGCTCCTCTGTCATTCAAGATCATACTATTCCCTCCTCTATTTATTTCTAAGTGTCACTCAGCTCCATTCCACCAGCTTGGAAAAACGTCAAGAACTTTTATCTTCAGAGTCAGTTGCCAGTTCTGTTTAGTGAACAAGCCAGCAGGGACCTCTGGTGCCATCAATGCAGCTCAGTCAATGCCCCTCTCTTCAGGGATGGAGTATATCATTATCCCGATGGCTGGACAGAAAAAAGCTGCATTTTTAGAATAGTTCTCAGGGAGCAGTTACTGGAAATCTCCTCCCTTGAGACAGACTATTGGCAACAAGTTTTGCTGCTGTGACATGAGGTATTGCATCAAGGCCCAATCCTGCCACTAATAAAGTTAGTGGGAAACGTGCCATTCTTTTCAAGCGAAGTCAACAGGATTAGTGTAGCAAATCAGAGCTAAAAAACGTACCTTGCATCTACAAATGCAAATGGAAAGTCATCTCACCGGTGCGAATGTCATTTCACGTCTGCTTTCAGAATCTGGCTTTGTTTCAAATCAGAATAAACCCCTTCCTCTAATTTAAAACCGACAATAAAGAAAATGGAAATTTTGTTTTCATATTACAACGTTTCCATTTTTGGGTTTGGGGGTGTTTATTTAAGTTTGCATCTAAAAAAAGTCAAGAACAGACTGTTTCAGTGTTGGATTTCTTTTTCCTTCCTCTTAAAAAAAACCAAACAAACAAACAAAAACCCCCACCCTTTTCTTAGTTTCTTCTAAAGCAATGCATAGACCTTGTAGAGATCTTATTTTTTAACAAAACTATTTTCTGATAGAAAACAATTCACTTCACACTTTTCCTTAATAAGCTCTAGCAGACTCTTTTAATTACCAGCAGACACATTACACAGCTGTGCTAGGAAACATTACTTAACCTGCTCAGCCTGAATGGAGAATTTCTTTTGATGTCAGCTGTCAGACCCATAGGCTCTTGACTGCACAAACAGGTAACAGTCCCACTGTCTTGGCAAGTGCAATCATCCTATAGAGAAATAACATAGTGCTGGGTTATTTTAATTTTTTTTTTTTTTCAGAAATATATATATATATATAAATGTTGGTTCACTTTTTTCATAAGATATTATCATACTTGGCAATACTGGCTTTAATTCTACTTAAAATGACAGAACTGAATTGTCATCATTTTTAATGGGTGAAATCTATGCAGTTCATCAGAGGTGCTGTAAAATCTAATCAGAAATTAGACTGTAAAATTAATAGGCCTATATTCTCTATAATGCTGTTTTATAAATCTGGAACTGTAGCAGATCTGGAGTTTCACACACAGTACAATTAAGCGGTGGTGGGATCTTCACTTTAAACAAATAACCTGTGAAATAGCTAGTACACTAAAGAGCTAGTAGTTGTGTTTCATGCCTGGGCTTTCATTGGAGTGTATTTCTATACCACAGCTACAAGCCATGGGATAACTTCCCCCTGGTTTACTGTTTCACAGCTATTTCACAGAATCTTCTGAATTGGAAGAGACCTGCATGAATTATCGAGTCCAACTTGTGAATGGCCCATACTTTCTACGAAGCGAAAGTTAAGAGTGGCTGTAAGACACGCAGCCCTTGTCTGTGAATATCCAGGTGACAAGGAGGGAAGCGCTAACTTATCCCTGTTAGTCGGAGAGGAGTAACAGCGGAAAAAGGACGGGAGAGGCATGAGACAAGTTAAGAAAGGAGCCGGTGTGCAGCCTTTCCTTAGCAGCAGCTCTGGGAAAAAGGGGAGCACAGCCCCTCAGCCCCACCTGGCTCCGGGGGGCGGTGGGAGCCCAGCCGTGGGAAGGGGAAGGTGGGTGGCTGCCGCCAGCATCTCCTCCCTCCCCTGCTCCTCGCAGGAGCACACGCGAGGGAAGCAAAGTCTCCCACGCCCCAAAAGCCCCCCCAGGCAAATCCCAAGCGGGATTTTCCTCCCCATGACGGCAGGAGGAGGGTGAGGGGGCGCCGTTTGCGGTGCCTCCCCTGCCCCCAGCAGGACCGGGCAATCTGGCCGAACATATGTGACATTATGTAATGCCACGGGAGCCGCTGCCGTGGACGGCGAGCGATGGCAAAGAGGCAGTAGGCAGATAGCAAACCTTCCTTCCCTGGGCTGAAATGATTCACTCCTAATGATAATTTGCACCATTTTAGCGCCGAGAACCTCCCGTGTAATGATTATACAGCGTTACCATAAAACCTCAGGGTTCATCTGCAGAAACATTTCTTACGCCGGAGTTCTCTGTGGAGACATACTTATAAAAATTGGTATGAGGGGAAGATTAAATAGATAAGAGCATAAAAACAGATTATGGAATAAATACATTCTTGTAGATCAGTTCAACAGGGAGGCAGGAGCTTACGCTCCTGATTCTCCTGCCGAATTCTGTCATACTGGACAAGATTGCTTCTTCTCTGTTCCCACCTCAGTTTACCAAATCTGAAAGAATGGTAATGCCTTTTTCAACTCTTTCTCTGCCTTATGTAACCGTGCTGGAATACAGCAGGAATACCTTCACTGGAGACATTAGCACTCTGTCTAGCCTATGGAATCTGGATCCCAGTTTAGTCTCGGAACAAATAATTATCAATATATAAACATGCTTACTTTTGGGTTTGGACTGTGTTTTCTTTTCCTGTAGATCCAGCTATTCATTCCATCTCTATCTCCATCCCAAGAGAAAAAGAAATATTTGCCAAGAGCAAAGGAGCCAAATCAGTAAAGAAATTACTTTTATCTTTTTTTTTTTTTTAACAACCTGATAGAGAATACAGCACAGCAAAAAAGATATTTAAATCCAGTTAAAAAAAAAAAAAAAAAAGAAGAAAAAATCTTTAGTAGTATTTCCTTATGTTAATAAAGCCATTCACCAAAGTAATCTTGTCTCACACCATTAGTGCACAGCAATACAAAACAAGGTGAAAACCTTTGGAAAAGTACTTAAAGCAATAAATCTGGAACAAGGAATATGCTTTCTCTCCATCATAATTGCACATTTTAGAGGCCTCTGCTTTACCAATGGCAATTCAGAGTGACAATGCCCAGCTTAATGCTGTCGTCTTTTAGCTACTATTATGGAAATAGTAGTTATTCAATTTTCAAAGTGAGCAATTTTATGTAGTTAATTGTGTAACGTTGTTTATGATTTTAAACCACACAATTAATGTATTATTCACAGACACGCATAATGGACTCTTTGTATTGAATGATGGCTTAAGAAAAAATGTAACTGATTTTGCAGCTACAATGATTGATTTATGAGGTAAAATTAAAAGTGCTAAGTATGTATTACTTGGCTACTCACCAGCTAAGTGGATGGGGGTGGTATGAAAAATATCTATATATAACTAACTGCAATGTATGGATGTCAAGGAATCAGAGAAATTATTTAAAGCAAAGCAAAAGAATTAACCTAGAAGTAAATGGTGAAGATTCAGGAAAGGCAACCTGCTATCAAGGGAAACTAGACAAGAATTAGATGTTCTTCCCTATAAAAATCTTCTCTAATGTAAGGTAATGGAAGCTTTATTCTTAGAAATTTTAAAACAGCTGAATCGAACAATATCAAATTAAAAGACAGCACTCCAGTAACATCTCTCATTAATATCTTCCTTTTTAAGTAATGGTGGGACTTTAAATGAAATGCTACCCAGCATGAATAATGGAAACTACCTGCCTGTAATGAAGAAAGGACCTCTGTGGTACCAAGGGATCTGACTTCTTGGTACCTACCAAGAGGTACTGGAAGTATACTTTCCATTTTTAATTCATATGGAGGGGGAAAAAAAATATGTCATTACACACGGTGAATGTCACATGAATTCATGGGCAGTTCCATTCAAGAGCTTTACGCTAAGTAAAAATTCTCAGTTTAGACAAAAGCTATGCCCTGCTGTTCTGCTGTAGCTTTTTATACTAACAAATTTTAACCGGACAACAAATTGAAGAAGGCATTTGTTTTATTTCACCAGCTTTCCTTCTCTGAACTGATAGTTTAACAAAAATATGTAAAATCTTATTAATATATATGACCAATTTGGAAGAAAAAACACACCAGACCAATACACTAAACTTGCTGCTTCCATTATCCTCTTCACTTATACAAAGCAGAGTCTCAATTTGCTCTTAGCTACATTCCACAAACATCTTGCTATCACTTATTTGAGCTAGCCTGCTTCAGAGGGAAAAAAAAAGTATTTAGAGGAAAACTACTCTAGTAAAGGATGGTTCCTCTTGTCAAAGGGCATAAGGAGATAGCTTTAGCAAAGAAGTTTGTATAATTTAATAAAAAAGTTTATCTAAGTGTTATTCATATTAAGCTCTAAAATTAAGCAAGCTTCACATTTCTATGAAACAGCCATGAACAACAGACTATAATATAACTTGCCTTTAAACTACAGCAAAGTAACAAACTTGCTTTTCCTAGACTGACAACTGTCACATGTTTTGACACAGAAACAGGACAGATGGATCATTTATTACTTTGATTTTGGATACCTAACACCATCAAAATATTACCAAGCAAAAACATTGCATCAACATGGAACTTTTTATTCCTGAACTTCTGATGGCCAAAATTAAATAAAATTCACCCAGCTCTTGTGACTTTTTTTTCTGTTGAGCATGCATATATAAATGTCTATGCTATACCATCTTTGTGTATGAACAATGCAACATATATAGGATATCTAAAAGCAGTTTTCTTATCACTCAGCTTCACATTATTGCCTATTCCATATTACTTGTAACTGATTAAGTTAATTTTACAACTCAGCTTTGTATTCCTTCTCCGTTTATTCTCCTGCCAAAGCAATCTGACCCTTCTTCCACCTGAACACTTAACACACATTATAAGTTTCAGTTCTTCCTCTTTCTGGAAATTTATCTTCATACTTTGTGAACTTCATAACTCATATTTTCATCAAGTTTCAGTCATGACACTCTTACAGGTCTGACCATGTTTGAGTGTCTGTTTATACTCTTATGCCATGTGTTGTGGGAATGACATGAACTCCCATAAGAAAAAGTAGACCATAGCACACAGTACATCAGTAACATTTATAACATTTCATGTAGAAATAAAATGGAAGTTCTGACACTATTGCCTTTTCTGATGTAATTTATTCGACTTATAGCCACCAATTTGAAATTTTTAAAAATGCTAACAGTTCTGTTCGCCTGCTCCACTGGCTGAGATATGATGATATTCTCCCCAAAGAAAAGATGGCCATTAGAACAATATGATAACTCATGGAAAGTAGAAGTTCACATTTAGCAATCCAGCAAAATACAGATAAAAGACCAGTTTACAAATAAATAGCTGCAATTGGCATAAATTAAAAAAAAAAAAAACACAAAACCACAAACCTAACAAAAAACCCCAAACAAACAAACAAAAACCAAAACAAAACCAACCAAACAAAAAACCAACCAAAAAAAAAAACACCAAAAAACCACCCAAACTTTTATCTCTTAGACTTCACTTGTTATTGAATAAATTAGAGTACAGTCTACTACGGATGACCTGGTGCCCATCTAGGATTACAGACTGGAGCCCAGGCTATTCAGCCCAAAGGTTAGGGCCCGTGTCCAGAGCTGGGAAAGGAGCCGAATGCTCATGGCCAAAATTCAGGAACCAGAAAGTCAAACCAAGGGTCAGCAGCCAGAGATAGGAATAAGCATCTGCCCAGGAACCACGACCTGAAATCAGAAACCCATAGAAAGAAACTGCAATCACAGGGCACAATGTAGAGGGGGTTCTGAAAATATATATTATGAGGTGTGAAAGGATGTGCTGGCGTTCTCCTTCAGAGACCTGCTTCTGAGCCACTGGCTGATGTACTCTGGTTAACAGGTCCAAACTGCAGGGAACCTGATTTACCACTACAAAAGAAGGTCTCGTCATAGATTAGTAAGTTTGCCCTGAAAAAATATAGCAAATAAACCAGCCTTCTACCCTTCCAAACTCTGTGGATGTTGAGAAAGATGGAATCTCCTTTTTCAGTATCATACTTGTTAGGTAGATTAATAGAAGGCTTCCATTTCTTCTGCTGCTGAACCAGAAAGTTCCAGAGGCACGACATCCACATAACACTTCTAAATTTTGTACTAACATGGAACTTCCAAATCTGTTAAAGGCAGGAATGAATTAAAACAAACAGGTCAAAGTTGCACTGGTATGGATCTTTAGAGTTTTAACACTTCTTTGACCCTCCTAGGGCTTTTTCTTAGTACCACTGCAGAGAGTGGTGTCAAATGGTCAGACTGGACTTCCACCTGCAATTTTGTGTGCATGAAGTAGCAGTGGAGGAAGGTTGTATGCAATAGGGCCTGGTGTGAAAAATCAGATCAAAAGATAAGTAGAATGCTTTGGGTTGGAAGGGACTTTTAAAGGTCACCTAGTCCAACCTCCATGCAGTGCACTACACCGGTTGCTCAGAGCCCCATCCAAAATGAACTTGCATGTTTCCAGGGATGGGGCATCCAGCATATCTCCAGGCAATTTATGAAAGTGTTTTGCCAGCCTCAATATAAAAAATTTCTTTCTTATATCTAGTCTGCATCTACCCTCTTTTATTTTAAAACCATTGTATCTTGTCCTGTTGCAACAGCCCTGCTAAGAAGTTCATCTCCATCTTTCTTATAGGCCCCCTTCATGTACTGAAAGGCCACTATAAGGTCTCCCCAGACCCTTCTCTTATCCAGGCTGAGCAACCCCAAACCTCTCAGAATGTCTTCACAGGAGAGGTGCTCCAGCCCTCTGACCATCTTCAGAACCCTCCTCTGGACTCACTCCAACAGGTCCATGTCCTTCCTGTGCTGGGACCCCAGAGCTGGAGGCAGCACTGCAGGTGGGGTCTCACCAGAGCAGAGCAGAGGAGCAGAATCCCCTGCTGCCCACACTGCTTTGGATGCAGCCCAGGACATGGGGGGTTTCTGGGCTCCCAGTGCTGGGTCATGTCCAGACTCTCACCCACCAGCACCCTAAAGTCTTCTCAGCAGGGCTGCTCTGGATCTGTTCATCCCCCAGCCTGGATTGATACCAGGAACCCTGCACTTGATCTTGTTGAATCTCATGAGGTTCAAATGGGCCCAGTTCTGGATTTTTTCCAGGTCCCTCTGGATGGCATCCCTTCCTTCAGGCGTGTCAACAGCACCACACAGCTTGGCTCTGTCAGAAAATTTGCTGAGGGTGCACCTCTGAGATGAAAGGTGGAATGGGCCATGAACTTTGCCCTATCCACAGGTACAGCTTGGGCCAAGCAAGATTTTGGAGCAACTGCTTCAGAAGTTCTGCTCATCCCTAGACTGGAGTGTTCTCCGCTATGGCACTGCGGCTCCTTACCATAGAAGTTCTCATTAAACTCTTCCAAGCTATATAAGGATATCTTAGGCATATAAGAATTTAAGTATGCAAATATTGTACAGTGGATAAGACCACTTACATCTTACTTTAAAAAAAATCATGTTGAGGATTTTGCTATGACCTCACCCCATTTTCTTTTTGAAAGAAAAATACTGTCTGACTTCCTTCATAGCATATTCTACATCTTATTGACAAATCACTTATGACACTAATTTATTAGCATAGAAATATTACTCAACTCAAGACAGCCTGCTTTGATTTACTACATCATAGTTTTTCATATGCCAAGGTCCTATCATCTCTGCTTGATCATTGAAAGTCCCTTGGCTTTTTGTTTTTTGGAGTTTTTTTGTGCAACAGAAGAGTTTTGCCCTGTGGCCCTGGCTGAAATCCTGAGTATTGAATGGATTTGCAGCTCAAAGGAAGATTCACTGAGCTGATGCTTAAGAAATACAGGATGTGTTTTTCAAAACCATTGTCTTACATTAGTTCCTTACCACAAAATCAATGGCAAAGTAGGGAAAAAAGGAGACATAAACACAGAAAAGTAAAATCTAACAACAGAGACAAGAATTCCACAGAGACAAGAAGAACTGTAAGATTTAAAGTCTTTTTGCCAGCATCATTATATTACAAGAAAGATGGGTGGCCAATTTCATAATGGCAGAGAGGTTGAAACTGGATGATCTTTAAGGTCCCTTCTAGCCCAAGCCTTTCTATAATTCCATGATAAGTCGCCATTCCAGGTTTTTAACTCTCTTCCATGGGTGTGTCCTCCTCCTCACCAGCTTCATTTCACTATGTGCACAACAAAGTAAGCAAGCTCTGCATCACTAATATTCCAAACTACAAGAGCCCATTCAGAAAACATATTAAAGATATAAAACTGAGACTAAAGCTACAACTTACGCTCTGTCCCTCACATAAATTGATTCGGTATTTCAAAAAAGAAATCAAGGCCTCATTGACCTAAAACTTGTGGCTCAAATGAAATCCATGGAAAATCAATTGGCTCATGTTTAATTCAAGGATCTTTCCTGGAAAAATTAAAAAATACATCTTAACACATAGCTGAAGATAACCAATTATTTTATCTTGTCTCCACTTCTCCTGAAACCAAGTAAGCCAAAAAAATTTCACTGGTACATGAAATGAGTTATCGAAATGCGATATAAATAAAAAATTTGGACGCATTTTCAAATCTTTCATGCATTCTTAGAGATTTTTATTTATATTTCAGGAAATGCTACTTTAGCCATAGCAATAAATTTGAACATCTGTTGTTTGTGTAAGGTGTACCTACCAGTCCCTCAGCCAGACCAGATCATGCAATAATATAATTCCAAAGAGTATGTTCTTATTTTGTCTGAAAAGTAAACAATTCATCTGCTTACAAGGAAGTGAGTTTGCTTGTCAACACAGAAAATAAAAGCATGGTGATGTTACGCATCCAGCATAAAAAACTAGCAAATGGTTCGAAATAAAAATAAATACATCAAAATAGTGTATATAAATTCAGGTAAATAAGCAAAAGCTGATTAGTGCACATTTAAGTTGCATTACTGAACATAGCCTTCCCATGCAGAAACACGCCTTTAAGGCTGTGAGAAGTACACTTGCCCCTTTTTAATCTTCACACCACCCACCAGCACGGCTGATAACGCACTGAAATGCCCTAATGTTTTCCCCTCCCTGTCCCTCTCCGACAGATATGAGAGCACAGTGTTGATACCCAGCTGTGGCAAATTCTCATTTGGAAACAAAATCTCCAACAGGAACTTTGCACCCGAATATATCAAAAAGTCAACACGGCTCATTGTCACATACGCGGCGCATTAGGAAGCTTATTCTGTCCCAGGATTGCTGAGATACTTGGCAAGACAGCCAGCCAGTCTCTCTGTCTCCCCGATGGCGTCTGCAGTGCTACAGATTTGTCATGCAATTCATCGAGCTGAACTGAGCACATAAATTTTCAGTTATGACTAAAAAGTTAGAAGATTCTCCACGGATGAAAATTACACGTCCATACTGATAGGCAGGCAGGGAGCACTTTGGGGAACGAGAGCAGGAACAAAGGATCAATCCCAGAGTGCAAGAGTGACTTAGAAGAAGGAAGAAGAAGCTCAAAGTAACACTGGCATGATATAATTTCTGTGTTAACTCTAGAAGATCCTTCTACATTAGTTTATTTTCCAGCCACAACATCATAAAATATTTAAATCACTCCCACTGTAGGTGGCGGTTTATTGAGATTTGGTTTTTGAGAACTGAGATCTCAGTAAACCAAAAGCTCTTACCACAATCTCAATTCTGAATTTAAAACCATCATCTCCACAATAAACCACTGATCTCTACCCTCAACTATGGCAAACCAGCACACAGATCCAGAGAGATGACACAGAACCTTCCACTTGACATGTGTTTTCATATGAAATCTCTTATCATACAGAAAGACCAAAAGGAACAATGTCCTTTCATAATAAAGGCTTGAATCTTGCTTGAATATATCATACTTAACAAGTTGTAGGAAAATTTGATGATTTTACTATTTTTTTTCTCTTAGGAAGGCGTATTTTCAATCAGTATTTTACATAGCACAGGCCATGCTCTAGGACCGAAGTGCAAAAACCTGAGATTCTTGCCAGTGAAAGATTTAACCTGAATAGGAGGAAAAAAACCATTGCTCTTTGAACAACTCCTTTGAAGAAGTTTGACAGGCCTTACATAGCAAATATATGCAGACGCATAAAAATAACTTCATTTTTAATTCACTCTTTCATTCTAATTTTGTAACAATGTGTGCCACTAGTCCAAGGTGTACTAGTTTCATTATTATCAACACATAAAGTAGTGAGGCACTGAAAGATCTCTTCTGCTTTTAACATTCACCCAGTATACCTTTGTATTTTATTTAAAATACGATTTTTTTTAAATTAGGTAAAGTTTTAGTTTACAAACTGTTTTACTGCATAAATATGACACCAAAGGATAGACATCAATTTGCTTTAGGGAGTGTTTTAAGTATCCATACAAGCACATTCTAGCTGATATAACACGACCTGCATTGGGAAGAAGCAAGTAGTGATGGAAAGTTTGCCTCAACTACCCTGGGAGAATAAAGCAGTAAAACTCTAGCTGCAGACATGCAGAAAACAAAAGTCTGAAGAGGAGAGCAAAACAAAAAAACCCCACAAACAAACAAACAAAAAACCAAACAAAAAAACAGAAACAAACAAAAATGCCAGCCCAAGGGCAGCTATGCCAATCCTAATTTGGACTCTTCTGGTTTGTTTTCCAGTACTGCAGCCAAAGGAAATCTCCCTGTATTTTCTTAAGTCTTACCTGAAGGGGTTCGAAAAAGGGACTGAGGAGTGTGTAAACTAAGAAGAAAACAATTCACAGGCACATATTCTTAGTAGAAAGATACTAGTTTCAGGATTAAAAAAACCCTGCAAGCCATATTTGCATGCATACACCTTTACCCAGCCATTGTTTTTTCAAAGAAGGTCACATAACAATGGGACTCGTCTCTTCTAAGGGTCTCAGCACCTTGAATAAATTGACTTTTACTTACCTGTTAGGTCTCTCCCAATACTGGGATCCCAGTAGATCTCTAACCAAGCAGTACAACACAGTCCTACTCTAGGATTTGATTCTTGGTTCAGGTAGGCAACAGATGGGATGATTCTCAAACTGACTGCTGAGAAAGAAAATAATAAACTTGAAACAATAGCAAACACACAGAGATAAAAGTTTAAATTAAAAAAAAAAGTGAGTAAAAGAAAAGAAATTAAAAATGGTAAACAAGAATTGACCTGTAATTTTCCTGATTATTCTTGTATTTCTAACTGAAGCCAGGTGACACAGGCAGAGAAGACTGCCATGAAAATGGGGGAGGGGAAGGCAAGAGGGAGATACAGTCACCTATCTACTTTAGCAAAACCAACAACCAGAAGAGTTGCTACCTTGCAAACCTGGTCCTGTTTGGCTTGATTTGGACTATGTACCTGAACTTCAGCCTGCTCCCCTAGCCCATGCAACCTTACTAACCATGGGTCTATAGGGAGTCTCCCCCTTCCTCCCATTATAGCTTCCCCTCCAAATATATTATTATTAATATGTGTCAGCGCCAAGAGAAAAGAATGAAAGAAACCCACTGCACACAGTAGGTAATAACCTGACCAGAATCATCTTTTTGAACAAGGACCAAATCTGTAGCTACCACCCAGTAGAGCTGTATCACCTGAAGGACTTTTATCAGTGCAGTAAGCAATGTACACATTTTACAACTGTTAATTTTATCATCTTCTCCCCACCTTTTGTATGTTTGCAGCAGCCTGAAGTGCTGGGTAGGGTAGTGGCTCTAGTCAGAGTTTCTTAGGAAACAAAGATTCCAAGGCCAGCCTAGCAAAGAGAGGCCAGAGACTCGGATGGAACTTCAGCAGTGGGAGCAGTAGAAAATGTTACTCACCATCACTGCTATGTCAGAGATTTGCATCAGTGCAGGCCAAATGAACTGATTATGGGTACGCTCTGCCAGTGTCACTACTTAATACTAGTCTCAGTGACTTATCTGTTCACTGCAGTGGTTGCACAGAGCCAGCAAAGAGTAACAGAAAAAAAGCCCAGTACTCGAGTTTCCACAGTCCAGGACAGGAACGGAACATCACAGATGCAGTTCCTGTTATTTCTACTTCTCAGCATTCTGTCAGGGAGGTCTCAGACATTATAACACATTACTTTGGATCTTTGGACCTTGGTTGTCTTTTTTTTTCCCCCCTTTTTGAGCACTAAGTAGTTCATGCACCCATCTGAGCCTTTACAAGCCATGGTCTGGACTGTTCACTGTAGGGTCTCTCTTAGTTTCTTAAATACATTGCTCAGAAGTGGGAGGTTAGACCTGAAATAATAACCAAAGTAGAGGACTAATTCATCAGAGGAAGGCTCCTCTGGTGTTTGGCAGACTCATGAATGTTTGCAGGGAAGAAAAAAAATCATCATTTCTAAGCACGCAAATCTTCAGGTCCAAAACTCATGTTTTGGGCTACTACAGTCCTTCCTTGAGTTCTGGTTTTAATTGTGGCTCTCAATAATTAAATTTATTGAACCCAGACATATAGAAACTGTGATACAAAGGGGGCAGACCCCTGATGTCTGAGAAAGTTTTCAGAACATCCACGTTCTTTTCAGTGAAGTGAGATGACAGCAGTCTGCTCAGACCTGCAGCATGCTGTGGGCACTGAGCACTGATGACTTGGTTTACCACCCATGGTTTACCATCCTTTCCTTGATAAAGGATGTGGCAACAGATAGGAAACTTTTCTCTGTCTGCAATACCGCCACAGCATTGCCTGAGATATAAATTCCTCCAAGGGTGTTTGTACCAGCCTTTGCTCTCAGCCGTCAGTCTCCATTCTCACTCAGGGTCTGTGCTTGGATACAGCAGCCTTTGATATGACCACAGCTAATCAAAAAAGCTGCACAGGTGGGGTTTGCAGCCCTTATGAATAAGAAAGTTGGGGTTAGCTTCGAAAAAGCCTCTGAAGGAGGAGAAAAAAGAGGATTTGAAAGCAGGATATCCAGACGCATTAAGTTCTCTTCACCCCCATGGTGCGGAACACCGTTATCGTGACACAAAGGAAAGACACGGACCTGCTTTTTTTTTCCTTTTCTGTTCCTTTTTTAAAGAGTTCAGCTTCATCTCTTTGGATGTAGATAATTAGTTCTTTGACTTCATTTTTCCTCATTGAAGTAACCCTCAGGAGGAAGGAGAACACGAACGGGCGCTATTTCCCACGCGCATCCTTTCACCGGCCCGCTCCTTCCGCGGGGTTCGGTGAGGTCTCTCCTTTTTACAGAGCATTACTTTTAAACAGCCCAGCGGCTCCTTCCAGAACATCCCTTCTTTAATGAAATCTGACACATCAGAAAAGAGGATGGGAAGTTTTTTGTTGTTTGTACTTATAATCTTAAGCCAACTCCTGCTTGTCCTGAGCGTGTCAGAGAGCACGGCCGGGAGAGCCAGCGAGCCCTCAGACACTGAACTCTGAACTTGGGCCGGACCTTGCCCCGGTCAGCTCTGTGACAGGAAAGCAGGCAGACTTTGAACCTCGGGGCTCTGGGGCTGTGAGCAGAGAAACAGCTGCACTTTGCAACACGAACTTTGTACTTAGACACATGTACATTTAATCTCTATAAAAGAGCCTTTGTTTCATTACTTATTAACGTCTCCTCCTTGAGTAAAGTTCTTTGTTAACGTGGCTTTAAACATGGTGTGAGGGGTTTTTTCCCACCTTCCTACCCCCCCATAAAATGAAACTCACCACTCAACTTGATAGGATTACATTAACTATTAGAAAGTACCAAAATCAACTTAGACTTTATGTACCTTCTGAAAACTGTGGATATTTGCTGTGTGCTCTCTTCTGAGTGACTTAATTGTAACAACCAGATCTTAATACAGAAATCAGGCAATGTTTGAGGCCTGTCTTTGCAGAGACCACTTCTTGAGATGATACCTACAGTAATTCAGGCTGCAGCGGCATTCAACCTTAATGAATAAATCAGATAAAACATGAAATAGTAAGAAAGTGTCAGCCCATCCACACTAAAAAGCCATACTTTATGGAAGTGTCATGAGTTTTATAGTTGTACAGCTTTTTGCTACTGGTTTTACTTGGGAGCAGTGCCAGTGCTTGGCTTCTGTGTATTTCATTATAACATATGCTAACATGCACAGCCCAGCAGATCTGTAGAGATATTTGTGCCCCTTCCTTCACTAATAAAAACTTTGATCAGGAACAGAAACCTGCCTAAACAAGGACCAAATGAAAACCCCAAAACAGTCCACATAATGATTTAACCATTTCTGTACCAAAAGTAAAAGCTTCAGATGCATTTACTTTAACAAAACTGAGTGACAGAAAATTACTGGAAGATCCTGGAAATGCCCTATTATGTCTGTGTTGTTAAAGAGGCAAAAGAAGACTGAGAAAATAAAGATTTTCTGAACAATTCTTCATCTGCATTTAGAATAAAACAAATTGTTGGAAGTATATTTTCCATGTCTTCAGATAGCACAATATTTGTTACAGCCTGTTTGAAAGAAATTAGCCACAGACAGTGAACACAGTCACACTTTTTTTTCCATCACTACCAACTTTTCAACATAAATTTCCTTCCAGGCCTCTCTGGTGAGCTTTTTTCTCTTCCTTTTTTTTTTTTTTTTTTTTTTTTTCCCATATGAAGACACACCCCCACACACCTGACCCAGTTTTCCTTCATTTTCATTAAAAGAAGGATACAAAAAAGGAAATTTTCAACTAGTCTAGCAAGTCAGGCGGGTAAAGAATAAATCAAGGAAAGAAGCAATTTCAAAGCTCTCCCTTGCATGAAGCTGAGCTGGCAGGACTCGGAAGCGATCCGGTGAGGATGGTCAGCTCCAGCGGTTCGCTGGGAGAAGGCCATGATGTTTCTTATTTGGATCTATTTGTCTACCCCCCACCTTCAGGGCACTGCTTTGACAGCATCAGTGTTCATCTAATCCTAGAGTTTGATTTGCATTCCTTGCAGAGAGCGGGCTGACAGAAAACGACAGAATTACTTGTGTTGCTCCCATTTTGGGTACGAGTGCTGTTGCCCTCCTATGACTGCAAAGCAGCTGGCACAACTGCAAGAGTGTTACACCTTATTATTTTCCTTCGTATATCCAGAAAGCTGGGCCCTTCTCCTCCTTGAGGTGCCCCCCCCACCATGACAAAACATGCATTATGCATTCCTTGTCACCTCTGCCCTGGAACACGGCCCTCCCGTCACACGGGCCTACCATGATGATCATAAGATTGAGCTGCTGCTAAGAATAGACGCGATCATTTGGAAGAGATCCTGCTTTATTTCTGGGCGCAGCCTCTAAACGGAGTTAAACAATAAAACCTTTAGGTTGGATCCTGGGTAACACCTGCCTGCTCTTTCCATCAGCTCAAGGGTGCCAGAGCTCCCTCCACCAGGGCAGGCGTGAGGACCTGCACCATTGGCGTAGCTGGGGACAGCTGCAGACGTGCACACGAATGAAGCCAAGCAAACCATAACATCTCCGTGAACAAAGCAGGCAAGCCTCTGGGGAACTACAGTGCCTTTAATTAAAATAAATAAATAAAAATAAATAAGCTCGGAAAGAGTGCTGAGAAGAGCAACAAGAACGATTTAGCTCTGGAAAAAAAAAAAGACTCCTTGTAGTGAGACATTGAACTAAGTGTATTTTGCTTCAAAGAGAAGATTATAATCTTTAAGGGACTAGACAAGAAGAAGATATTTCATAAGGTTCTAAATTAGTGGGCAGACACACAACAGAATCGAATATTTGCAAGTTCAATCTGGAGATAAAAAGCATGTTTTAAGTATAATTAGCTACTGAGATGAATTGTCAAAAGATGCAGTAAATTCTCCATCACTAAGAAACTATTTTAATTATCACATGCTTAGCTTAAACTAGATCCCAGAAGTCTCAGACAACACAAGCCCAATAATCTCTAAGTTTATCAGGCTTCTAGCACAAGACAGCCCCCAGTCTGGAAATTGTTCCTTTTGCTAATTCCAAATGAGATTATTTTTTCCACAAGAAATTCAAGGTGGGAGAATAACGACAAGTGAATAATTAGTGCATACAATACCAAGTCACGTAGGCATTACTTATATAATAGTAGCATTCCTCAGTCCAGTGCTTCCAGGGGAAAAAAATAAAAAAGATATTCCCTAATGTCTAATTCAGTTTAGAAAGCCAAAACAACAACAACAACAAAAAAAAACCCAACTAAAGAAAAAGGAATATCACTTTATATATAAAGTTTAAAATATACAATATTGTGTATAGTATTGTGATGGGCTTTTATCATACCCCAGATATGATAGAATCCACCCCAGAGAATCATAGAATGGCCTGGGTTGGAAGGGATCTCAGAGCTCATTTAGTTCCAAGCCCATGCCATGGGCAGGGACACATTTCACTAGACCAGGATGCTCAGGGTCCCATCCTATCTGGCCTCGAACACTTCCAGGCATGGAGCACCCACAGCTTCTCTGGGAAACCTATTCTAGTGCCTCACCACCCTCACAGTAAAGAATTTTTTCCTATTATCTAATCTAAACCTGCTCTCTTTCAGTTTGAAGCCATTCCCTCTTGTACTGTCACTACATGCTCTTGTAAATAGGAATATTTACAATATATATGTAAAAAGAGGAAAGGTTTCAGACTGGCACTACCAAGCACTCTACCAGTTCCCTCCTGGAACACCTCAGGACTGTTTTATACCCTAAACAAAAAAACCCCACAGCTAGCAGAACACTGTTTCTCTTTTGGTCCTCTAGGAGTTTACATGGATAGCTCCTATTAACACTAATCAGAGTTAAGGGCAGAAATCCCCCATGGACAGCCATGTTGTCTGGGGATATGTCCATAATTAATATGTTCTAAGAGTCTAATTCTGAAACAAAGTAATCAGGCTTAAGATGAGTTATATTAAGACTAATAAATCTCTGACTGCGTATTTGCCTATATATATATATATATATATATATACACACACTGGATCCAATGTCAGACCAATGTATAGTTTACAAGACAATTTCTGATGAAACAAGCTCTATCTTAGCTGTGTTTGGGAGCATGAAACACGAATATACAAGAAGAGAAAAAACACAGTGGGGCTTGTTTTCTTTTAGTTTTTTACTCTTCTTTATAGCACACTGTTATTATATATGTTAATGCTCATCATTGTTCTTTTTCACATCATAGTGCCCAGGCTGAGCAAAGCAAGCATAATCCTAACACTTCTGATGTTACAAACTAAAATTAACCATGCAGCACCATGGGAATATTTGTAATATGAAAGATGTGGAACAGGGACTTTGTGATGAGTACATGGAGGAGAGAAGAGGAAGCTAGATGGCTTGAACATGAGTGGTTTTGCAAATAAGAGATGCTGTAATGGGACAAGAAATACAAAATAAAATTATGCCAACAGAATTTGGTTTCAGTATTATTTAGGATTTCTGTCACTGAAAGAGACATTTTCAAGTCTGTGGCTGCTGATGCTCCTGCACAATTGATGCCCAAGTCATACATAATGTATTATACAACATAGTATATTAACTCAGCTTCAAAGTGTTAATATGTCATGAAACTTAATTCAGATATCACAGATTATGCAAAGGAGATAGAGATGTGGAGACACACTCTTGTTTTTCAGAGGTGTCAGCCAGACAGCTTTGTGTCCCCCAGTCCAGGAGGACGTAGCAGCAGCTCACTCTAAACCCCTTTCACAGAATGAAGGCTGGATGTCACTTCAACCCAGTATTTTTGGCCAAAAAATCCCGTACTGAGGGCAAAACCACATTTAAAAAAAAAAAAAGCAGAAGCCTTTGAATACAAGACAATAGCCCAGGCTTTTGCAGCTACAGATACACTTTATATTGCTGATGTGAAAATTGTGTAATATAAGCACAGAAGACTTTCTCATTTTCTTTATCTACAGTAAAACAAAGTCCTAACTTTTGTGCTGTGTGGGTGAAGAATCCAGCTACACTCTCTCTCTGAATGTCTGTGAATAGATGGCAGCAATGGAGACCAACTGTTTCCTTGATCAGCAGCTGGAATAAAGATAGCAAACCTTTGGCCCCATGAGGTCAGTTGGGAATGGAGTTGCATGGAGACTTATCTAGTGTCTCTGTCAGCTGGGAATAAAGCCCACAACAATCCACAGTACTTAAAACGGAGGTAGAGACCTTCTCCTATTTCCACACACGCTGTTTTTGCAAGTCTCTCACTCACTGCTCTCTCCCTAAGCAATTCCATGCTTCATATAAGCTGCTACTAAAGAGACCGTAAACAAAAAGAGACCATCTACCAAAATCACACTGGAAGCAACAGAGGGAAAGCATCTACAGGAGCTTTTGCTCATGGTGTGAAGTTTTCCAAATACCCTGACACAGGTAGATCTGAGACTACCATATCATTCTTTCATTAGCTTGGTCCCTAATGCTTTTAAATTCAGATTGGAAGAGATATGTCTAATTGTCTCTGTGGGTAAATTCATCTGGAGAAAAGGGAAAACAGAGGACAATTTTCTGCCTATAGAGATAAATAAGTAGGTAATATTAAGCATTGAAATATTAAAATACTATGGACAAATATTAAATATTTAATATAAAGTGCCCCCTAGCATCTGTAATCTTATAGGGTGTTTAACCTCAGGTAAATCAGCCAAGGCTTTTACAAAATGTAATTAGAAAATACTCTTATGAAAACAAAAACTACACCCCCCCTCCAAACAACAACAACAAAAGAAAAACAAAAACAAACAAACCAACCGAAAACCCACCAAAACAAACAAACAAACCCAAACCCAACAAACCAAACACAAAACCATCCTAACTCTTGCAACTTTGAGGAATTCGCTTTTAGTAAATGAACTTGGTGGGTTTAAGCCTTCATGATTATCTAGGTTATGGCTTTCTTTGTATTGTTTGTACTAAACGAAGAGGAAAAAGGGATGCTTTCATTATTCAGACTTAATGAACACACTCACAAGAACAGACTCAATTTAAACTAGCTAGACAATCTAGCGTATTTGGAGACAAAGAAAAATAAACTAGGAAAACAGATGAAGTCCAAGATTCCCTGGAAGAAAAACCAGCTAGCAGGACTGATCACAGCCCTATACACTAATTGAGGCAGGACATGTCTCTCCTCAGTGATCACTTTTTTTAAATGACAAAACACTAAAATGCATCACCAGATCATATATTTCACCATCAGCTTCTCCCTCAGCTACTTGCAGGGGCATCCAGAACCAGCCTGCACTCACTCACCAAGTTAACTTCCATCTTGTTCCTTGCTGGCAGGAGCTCCAGATTCTACTCATCTCCCCTTGGCCAAGTTAGAGCATCCTGATCTCTCTCAGGTGCTCCTCATGAGGACTCACTTCCTACTTTCTCCTCTAATGGAAATCTTGCTCCAGAGCTTCTGCCAAATATGGCTGTGAAGGCTTAGTTTTTCCATCCCCTGTTTTCTGCAATTAAACTTAGGATATAATAGAAGACTTAGGATATATAATTAAGTCTTAGGTTGTAATAAAAGGGACGCTCTTTTGTATAAATTCTCTGCCTTACTGTGGCTGCTTTAAATTTGTATTTCTATCATTCCCTAATTAGTATCTCTTCTGTCTTTAGGCTGGCTTTTCCTGTTTATAAGGCTGTGGCAAAACATGATAAATCATTTAACCTAGAAAAAGTGATCAAACCAACAGCTTACTAAGGCTACAATTATCAGTTTCCTCTCAGTATTACCTAGAGAATGAAGATGACAACAATTCTAACAGAAAATAGGTATGAGGAAGGGGTTACAGGAGTGATTTAAACTCTTCTTCCTACACAGACAGCACAACTTCTGGGAACTTACAGTAAATAAAACTATCTCTGTGAAGCTAATTAGTTCAGGTGTGGCAGCAGGCTGAGGAGTCTAGAAGGTGGTTCACCTGGAATCACTTCAGGGATTCACCCACTATCAAAAAACATGAACATATTTTCCCCATCTCTCATCCTTGTTTCAGCAAGCATTTCCAACATGCAGGGAAAGCAAAAGCACAGGATCCAACACAGCAGGCTCACCAGGACCAAGAGCAATATATTAAAATTATATATATAAAAGACAGAAGAGTGTGGTAATGAGGAAAACACAGGCATCATTTCCATCCAGTTCCTCTAGCCCCTCCATGCTTTGTGACAGCTCTTCAAGTTCTGCAGTCTCTGTTCTGGTTTACTCTGTGGAGTGCTTGGTTACATCTGCCTGTCAGCGTGTTGCTATGTCCTTGCACTCGGAACACAAACCCAGGGAAAACCTCAGAAACTGCAAAAGCAATGTTGTGAAACAAATCACCCATCAACTTTAAAATGGGGCACTGCAAAAGACTAATTCCTTCTTCACTCTTTGTTTCGATCCCACAACTGTCATGCTCAGCACACTCTTCAAAGAAGTAAAGAGAAATACTGCCAAACGCACACAAACTCTCTTTTTCCATCTAAAAAGCACACTTTTTTCAAAATCTATCCTCTTCTGCACTGAAGTGTGTGAAGCAATCTACATCCTAAAATGGGCTTTAGCTTCCAGATAACCCAAACCTCTGACTTTATGATAAGTCAAACTATGCATTAAGCACTGCTCAGTAAAACCAGTCACAACAGAGCTCTGACAGCTGTTCAAAACAGATTACACAGCAAATCACCATTGATTTCATCTTTGGGAGATTGCTCTCAGTTCTTTGAGGCCAGTCCATGCAGTAAAGAATTAATATGCATCTTTGATCCTGCCCCCCATCTTCTGCCAGCAAATCCACTTGGAAGGTACGGCTAACATTCCAAGTCCTGAGCAGCTTTAGTCTGTATTAATTAATTAAAAAAAGAAAAAAAAAAAAAAAAAGGAAGGGAAAAAAGGTATCTATGTGCCTTAGGGTGACATCCACCCTGATCCCACTGACAGCTTTCCTTATGGCTTTGAAATCTATTACCTTCTGCAAGAATAGGAACTTCGTGGCAACCTTCAAAAGGAAGCTCCTACCTTCAACACAGGACCTGCAGTTGCTTTAGTGGCAGATCAAGGTCTCCACGTGGTACAGAACAGTAATTACCCCTTGAATATAACAAATATGCCAGAAAGCACGTAGGAAGAAAAGTATATGCATAGTCAGAAACAGCTAGTCAAAACTCACCCCAGAAACTCTTTTCTGAGCAACAGTTCCTGGGAGAGGAGAGGAGAGAATGAAAACAAGTCTGGCTGCACATCTTGCAGCTGCTGATGTCTGAAGACACTTATACCAAACACAGTAATTTACTCAAAGGGGCTGAGTTCTTCACGTTGTACAACGACTGGATGCATGAGGAATGGAAAATTCCTGCTAAGAATTCCTTCTCCTGGGTCAACTGGACCTAAAAGCATTTAAGAGAAATTGGATGCCTGCTCTAAGGAAAGCCATTAGTGCAAAAGCACTGCCAAAATGTAGACTTAGGAGAGCTTCGACCCCATTTACAGTTGCTAGACCAGAATGCTGGACACGGACTGCTTTGCAAACCTGCCAGAAGAAGAATCGCCCCTTTAGCTATGAACAGACCCTAAATACCACACAGACAACAAAACAGATGCCAAAACATTGCCAAAAATTTCCCGGGACTTCTTATTTTTCAGAAGAGGGGATGACTGAGATCAGGTCTTCCATTCATTCAATATAAATACACTTACCTGTCAGGCTTACTTTCTGTCTGAGCTACAGTACCACTTGTGGATTGACACCTCACAGTACGTATCCGTGCAGTAAGGATGGGTGGATCACTATGGCAGCCTTCTCCCTCTGCCCATCATCCTTTCCAAAACACAGGAAATGGCTGTCAGGTCAGTTCTGAAAGTTGGTGAATAATTATGCAGACTAATTATTAGCCTTTCATCTTAATAATTAGCATTTCAAAGATATTTTATTAATCAGTCTTGTTACAGGTAGGGACCATTGTAAGCTTTGGATTTTTTTTTTTTAATAATTTTAGAGTCTTTTTCATTATTAAATCACCATTGAGGTTTTGCAGAGCTGCTGTTATAGCTTGTAATAGCTTGACACCCTCCACCCCTCTTTCAATTTCAATTCACTATCTAGGTGAATCACTATCTAAAATTATCAGTATACTCTCCAGATATCACTATCTAGAATAATCAGGCTTTTAATGCTTAGCAGATACAGTAATAACATACCTAATTTTTAACTTTCATGATTGGGTTCCTCTGGGACAGAGTAGAAGGAAGATTGATGTATTATTAATATTATAAATAATTAAAATTAATGAAATGCACCAAAAGTGGAAAGTGTGAACCAAAGGAAGAACTAGCACACCAGTCTTAATGTAAACTATTGAATCTGTGTCTACACGATACCAGTCTGTACTCCTTCACATCCCTGCAAAGCATGCATAAAACCTTGCTAGAACAAAATGATATAATTTCCCACTCATTTTCCACACATGGAAGTATCTACAGAAGGTGCAAGGCAGGGGAGAGAGTGGTCAGTCAGTCGTGTTTTAATTTATAGCTATTTTTGCCTAAGCCCTGAATGGCCTGCCAATTATGAATAGTACCAGCTGGGCTGTCAGGAGAGCAGGCTAAGAAGGACACACAGAAAAAGAAAATTATCATAATATAAAAATAAAGAACAGGAGAAAGGTTTGGAGCAGGGGAGACCTGATGGGGAGCCCAGCTCTGGTTTTAAAATGCCTTACTACAGTCCTATCTTCCCCAACCACCCCAAATAAAAAAATTATGATCATCATCAGTACCTGGACACAGGCCTATAACACATCCTTGACTTCTCAGGGCACAATCCAGATAGCTACTATGTATAAAAACTAGGACTTTTCTGTGCTTAAATAAGCAGCAAAAATAAGAACTGCATGTGAGGATGAGGAGGAGAATCTTCTGAAGGGTCTTCCTCTCACTGTTCAAATAACTAATAAAAACTCACTAGTTTCTTTTTTTAACACAATCATTTTACATGAGTTTTAAATGAAATAAAAAAAAAAAATTAAGATTTTCAGGAACATGGCAGCTCTTCTGTTTTAAGCTCTTTCCCTGGTCTCTGTCACAGGAAGAATATAAAAATCAATTCCTCTAAACAGAACCTGATGAATGCCCACCAACAGAGTCATGTCTTGAGCATCTATTTAGGGAACAAAGAATAAACACAGGCATTAAAAGACAAAGATTTTATTCCTTTGCTACTAGGATATCAGTGCTGGACCATGCTGGTGTATGTATAGAAATGTGTCATTTGGCAAACCAGTAGTTTTGGAAGCTGATCTGCTTTTCATGACTGCTCTTCGCTGTGAAAAAATTAAGAGATTTACTCCATAATTTATTGTAATCTGCTTATTTGTGGATGCAGATCAGTTTAAAAAGAAGCAGCATATTTATACTCATGCACTTCACTGTATATCAGCATCATACAGACAAATTCTACAATATCCTCCCCTCTGCTCCTTTCCACAGCCTTGTAGGAGAGACAAGGCAGACAAGTCAGTACGAACCGCCAGCAGGCCATAACTCCTCTCCTACAGACAAGCGACAATTAATCACATTCACCAGCTAGGCAGGTAGCTCTTGTCCTTTAACACTGAAGGAAACATAAAGCTCCTTTCTCTGAGCACTGATTGTCCAGTTGATATTGGAGCTCTCGGAAGCAGCTCCTGAGCTGCCGAGATACTTAAAAACAAGGTAAACCAAAGCCTAAATGTGTCAGTCTTCTGCTATTTTATTAATCCTTGTTCTTCAAGAGAGCAATGAAAGAACAACCAGCTGCTGGAGTGGAATATTTATCACCATTTGTCCCTGCAAGTTTATAAGTTGCTCCTGCTGTGCCAGGATTCAAGGTCCTTGGGGCTCATTCAGGCTCTGACCACAGCACCCCTACTCAAGGGGGAGCCACTCAGGTCTGTGGGAATGCAGCTCCAGGGATAAAGACATCACCCCTCCCTTGGAATAAGAAGGAAGAGAATAAGCCACAATACTATCAAATATGTCTACTGTGGGACTAAGAAGGAAAGGATTATTGCTTTTTTTTTTGGGGGGGGGGGTTTGCTCTCAAGCAGCTAACCTTTCTGTTTTAGCTTCCTCCATGTAAGTGTAACTCATTGATTAATTCTGACAATTACATAATGCTTTTGAAGTGCAAAGAGAGACCAAAGAGCATATCCAAAATCTGGGACAGCCGTAGCTCATCTGTTTCTTATGGTTCCCTAGCATAGGTTTTATTTCCAAGCGAGTCAGTCACATTTCAGTGAGTGTAACGGAGTTATTTTTGTAACCCTTCCAAAAACCCTTCGACTAAGACCCGATGATATACTGACCCCTTGGAGGGGGAAGGGATGACAGATATAATTTCATGAGGCCACACAGAAATGTTGGGATTATCTGTGGAATCTCTCCTTCAGTCACTTAGCAGAAATCAAGCACTCAGAAACTCACCTTACTGGGAAAAAAAAAAAAAAAAAAAAAAGGGAGGGGTGTCTTATTTTATCTGCTGAAGATTATTTAACCCAGAATTGCTAAATAAAAAGCTTTTCATGTTGCAACTTGATCCCCGAGTTGAGGGATCCCCTTGTTGGCTTCGCTAACTCAAGTGTAATCTCAGTGAAACAAGAAAACTGCAGTAAGGATACGAGAAATGAGAAGTCTTGTTTGTTGTAGAAGTACCCTCATCTCACTTTCACACAGGCTCCCACCTCCTGTCGACCCAAAAGCTGACAAAATGAACATTTCAAGCATGTAAGCCAAAGTGTAGGCAGAAATTGGTGATGATCAGGGCATGTCAATAATGTCACACAGCTGGAACTCTGCCCGGTACATGGAGAACAGCTGCTCTCCCAGTGACTAATCACACAGGAGGAGGGAGATCATAAAATTCTCCGTTTTCAGAGAGGAGGACACTGCTTCTCCTGATGCCACCTCCAGTAATTAGTTTCTCCTGTGCCTTCCAGTTTCATGTTGTAACAGTCCAGCCACAATGTGTGCAGTGACATCTCAAACGTGTAAGTGTGAACTTCAATTGTGCCAGTGTTTCGCCTTCATCAAATTGTCTGTCAGCAGTGCTGCACCCCAGATGTGGAGGGATTCAGTGATCAGTGAATTAACTTCAGAAATTTTGGAAAAAAAAAAAAAAAGCAATCTATTAATTTAAAGCAAAAAAGTAAAATACTCTTCCTACTACTGTTCAGTTACAGATAGAGACGTTGTTGAGTTCTAATACATCCAGCTCAAAGTTCACCCCTTTGTCCATTGAAATAATCACTTCAGTAAAGGACTCAAAAAAGCCTAGAGTGAAAGAGGTGGTAGATACATTAGAAATAAGCCACAGGGTACATCAGTTTGGATGTACCTCACCTGTGTACCACAAGTACTGTGGGGGAAAAAAAAATGAAAAAAATCAGAATAAAATGCAGGGAATTGGGTTTTATTTCATTTAAAAAAACTGAGTTTGTCCATCTAAATGTAATATTATTTCCCAGATGCTTAAAGATAATAGCAGGTAGGATAACATCCAGAAAGCAAAACAGAATATTGCTTTCATCATCTCAGAAGTGTTTGAAAGCCCAGCCCATGCCAGGACAAAATGGTTGGTGTTTGCCTCTAACCATTACAGTCATCCTATTTTTGAGGATCACAGTGATAAACAATTCCCTGAAGTACACTGTAATTCTGCAGCACTGATGAGCCCAATATCAATGCCTGTGTTAAGGGCAAGTTCAAAGACTCTTCAGTGTTTGCTTGATAAGCTTCTCAGAGAGGTCATTAACTAGGACAGTTCGTGTACTGCACTCTTCATGAAAATTTTCTGTATTTTTTGTTTTTCTCATCACGATGCCCATTTTAGGGAGCCTTCCCCACCTGCCTAGGAACATCCAAAGAAAAAGGCACGCATGCTGCAGTAGTCAGTACTCACATACTGTAGCCTGCATGTCTAAAGCATGTTTGTGGGTAAAGACTGTTAGCACACATGAGACCAGGAAGGGTTTTAACTGGCTGAGGACAGGAATGCAGTGGAAAACATTTGCGAGGCTTAGGTCCAGTAGGAAAGTTATTCCAGGAAATGCTTAGGGTAGCTCCTGGTAATACTCATCTCCCGTACTCACGCATTAGGAGTAAACAAAACAAGATGAGAACTTGGGTGGTACCTCATCCTCCATAGTTAAAATGCTGCTGTTTAAATCTCTAAGATCATGGGTGTTTTAGTGGTGTTGTATTGGCCCTGCACATGGCAGGGTAGTGGAGGTGACCAGTCTCAGAGCCCTGGATGCAATGCTGCACAGAACACTCATTAGGACAGCTCTGATTGTCACAGTCAATTGGAGTTAACTGTTCTTCAGCCAGCTCCTTCCAGCAAGCAATCCAGAGTCTGAAAGAGTTCCACAGAAGCCACTCACTGACACAGGAATGCTGCTCTACCACACCAGCATTTTTCACTTACTGGAGAAGCAAGACAGAAGCAGCTTTTCTGATGTGACCTCCACCCTCTCAGTTGCCACCATCAGTGAACTATTACCAAAAACCTACTCCAAAAAGTTTCCACTGCATCCATGCATGTGTCTGCTGGTTAGACAACACTCGTCCCTCTAGCCCTGAGCAAGACAGGCCTGCCCAAGTCCCTCATGCAGACATAGCTCCACAGGTCTGAATTAATGGCAGCTTTGCAGTGGATCAGCTGCTGTCTAATGCAAGGCCCAAAGGCTCCAGCAAACATCTTTAAGCAGCTCTAAGACCCGGAAGCAACCAGGGTTGCCCAAGGCCATCACAAGCATTGGACACAGACTATTGATCCTGACAAGTCTGAGAGTACCTGGGTGTCTCTGAAGGGTTGTTGGCTGTTCCCCAGCCCTGTAGAGCAGAGACAGCAGCGTGATCCAGAGGTGCCACGAGTCAGAACCACCAGGAGAAGCAGCTACCTGAGCGGGTGCTCTAAACACAAAAGATGAAAATTAAACCCTGAAAATTCTCAGTGTCAGTTTTTCGGTTTTATAGCAGAAATTAATTCAGGCAGGATTAATTCAAGCTGACAAAACCAGCAGGATAGCATTAAGGAGATATGAAGAAAAAGAAGGAGAAACCCCAGCCCTTCCAGCCACAGCTGGCAGGCAGTTCCCTCCTCCCTGGCAGTGGAGGGGTGAGAGAGGGGCTGTGGAGGTGGGAAAAGCCCATGAGGGCTCTGAAGGTCCTCCTGCCACTGCCTGTGCATTGCTGAAGAAATTTCAGCTTTAGGAGTCCTGTCAGGACACACACAGAGCTTCAGTCCCAGAGGAAGGACTTGGTATAACTCCCTTTTTCTTTTGTTCTTCAACAGCTGCTTTTAGGCTGCATGCTCTTTCCCCAAGTCTAACTTCTGAGCAACCACAGGGAGCAAATGCAGCAGATCTCACATACAAATATTTTTCATCCCAGAAGATCCCACTTGGGTAATGTCATCAAGTGGCTTACATTTTGGCATGAAAGCTTTACCCTCCCAGCACTTGAGCACAGATGTATTAGGTAGGTGCCCAACTGCAGCTGGGGAGATATGCAGGGGGAATATACATACATAAGGGGGAAGAAATTATTTATTGTGAGGGTGGTGAGGCACTGGAACAGGTTGCCCAGAGAAACTGTGGATGCCCCATCCCTGGAAGTGTTGAAGATGGGGCCCTGAGCAATCTAGTCTAGTGGAAGGTGTCCCTGCCCACGGGACTCTTGGCTTCTGAAAAGGGTCATCATCTTCCCCATGCATAGGCTTTTTGTTGTTTTGTTTTGTTTTAAACTGATCTTTGCGGTGCCATCTCCACTTTAAAAAACCTGCTCAAGTGTATAAACAACCTACAGGTACTTGGGGCAATCTGTTTACTTAACTGATCATTTAGTACTCTAGGAGTTTAGGTTACATGTGGATATAAAATACAGTGATGTCAGTCTCTCTCATTTATTCAAATATCCCCAGTTCTGTGAACCTCAGATGTTCCCTTACAGAAAGAGAAATGAAAACAAAGGGGGAAAAGGAGGACAAATGAAAACCATTGGGTATACACACTTCTCTTCAGACTTCCCAAAAGATGCTCCTCAGAGAGGGGCTGACCAAGTCTGAATACTGGAACAGCCAAGCATTCCTACATATGTATTTATTTATAATTATAGATCTCTACAAGTCATTAGAAAATATAGATCCAAAGGAACAAGAGATCTGCCCAGGAAGGCAGCATTTTGGCCACATTTTCAGCTGCGGAGTATTATTTAATTCACAAAATTTCAACTGTATTTGTATTTTGAGGTTTCAAATGGAATATTACATTTCTCATTTCTAGAGTGATATCAGCGACAAAATTTTAACGTTTTGAAAAAAATATGTAGTCAAAACTGAAACACAGCAAATCAACTTCCCTGAATTTTACTGGTGGTTGGAAGAGAAGGATCAAGAGGGGACAGAGCACTGTTTTTTATTTTTTCCCTAGCCTTTCAGCTAATGCTATAAAAGAAACATTTTTTGAAATCTCCACGACTCTTACACAATAGGGAAGAAAAAGAGCACAACGAAATCAATCACCCTCCAGCTGATACTATTGCAGAATAAAATCCATTCTGAGATATCCTAGAAGCAGGACAACACTTCTGAGTTGCAGCAAATCAAATCTGGCGATAAAAGGGCTGCTCTTGCTTCTTCCCTCCATGACAAACGGAGGTACAGGTTATCTACTCCAGCAAACAGTCGAAGGAGCTTGAATTAAGCAAGTCAGTTTTTATTATCAGTCCACCTTCCTGAGGAGGCCACTTTACACAGCTGCCTGTACAGGTGCTTCTATCCGTTTGTCTATCTTGCAAAATAACTTCCAAGTTTTCCAGGGCGATTTCAATGAGGTTTTGACAGAACAGTGACAGTCATAAAAATACTGTGCCTGATCCAGTTTTGGACATGGATGGATGGCAGGGCAGAAGAACGATAATGCTTCTGCTGAGCAAAATTTGCCAGACGCAAGAAAATTCACATATTTAGCACAAACCTATAGGCAATCAGACTTCATAACCTTTACTCATCGTGGCACTACTTTTTTTCCTACGCTCATGAGATACCGAAAGATTACAAAACCCCAGGCAAGCAGAGAGATGCATTTGCAATGTATCAGCACTATATTTTTTTAAATATAAAATACTAAGTTTGGAATAATAAAGTAACTGGGCTGATACAGTGTTTTAACAAATCTGCAATGAAAACACATACACGTGATGAAATCAGAGAAGGGTCCAACAACAAAATCTCTATTTGGATTTTATGCCTTCCAGGGACTCTAGGTATGTTTTTATCAGGGATTTGATAAAGAACAATCTTTGGCATACATATAGGACATCAGAGGGAATGATTTTGGAATGTATGTCAAAATGATGACAGTAGTCACATCTCTGGCAGGTGTCACTTGTCATTTACCAACACCTTTGCTTGAGCCTGTCCAAATTTTTATCCTGAGTGAAGATTTTGGTGAGTAAAATAGAAACCATGTCTCTTGTTAGGTCTTTAGCCTCCAGGTTAATGTTACTCTACTAGGTCTCTGAATATATTGTAAGTAGGAAAAAATAAGCAGAAGTAAATGCATTTTTAGTTTGCATTTCAACAAAAGAATCCCATTTCTCAATAAGATTGTGAATACTGGGCTACAAATTGCTACAGAAGGTCAGATTTCATTTTATTCCCTCTGCAGGTTACTGGGTAAAGAAAAATATTTGATTTTTGTATTCTAACAATAATTGTATTTTGTCTGCTGGAAAAAAAACCCAAGCTATTTTAGCTAAAGATGAGGTTATCTAACCACCCTTTATTTAGGGCAATCAGCCATCACAAAACAATTCCTGGGAGTAAACACCATAGTTAGAGACATGCAAACAAATGCTAGAATTAAAAATGATAGTACCACACATGAAAGAAAAAGAAATCAAAGGGATTACTACATGAAGCAAATCTGTATTATGCCTCCCACTGAGTCGTAATATTTTCCATGTACTCTGCTTTGGGGGTTGATGTTTGTTTGTATGTTTTTGTTGTTTGGGTTTGTTCATTTTTCTTAAGCAAAACCACATGTTCCAACAGGGTAAATCAGGTAAAAAATTTTTTTTATTTCATTTTGGAAAGGGTATGCATTTCTGTGTCTACATCTCTTCCAGTATATCAGTGTAATAATTCTCTCAACACAGAGCTCAGGAAGACTTAATAGAATTTAATATTGAGCAAAAACAACCAACAAAAACAAGTGCCACACTCATTTCAGATTTTGCCCAATGGTTTAAATTCAGAAAAATTAAGCCAACCAGCAAACAACATCAGTCACATAAAATCAAGTATAACTTTCCCATTAATTTCTGACAAGGTTGCCTTTATGCAAATAGTCAATCAAAGCCTTAGGCTTTGGGAATGGGCATTAATCTGCTACGGGCAATGAAACTACACTGATCTGCACCAGTATTTGATTTGGCCAAACATTCAGAAGAGACAATTACTACTTCAAAACAGGAGGTCTCTTTGCTGGAAGGAAGGGACTCTGTTGAACAGTTACTAGCTGGGCAGCATGTCAGTTCTAAGTTTTATGCTGAATCAGCCTCAGGGAAGATTCAAATATACCCTTAATTAAATACTTTATTCTACCATCCTAAAAACATTAAGAGAGGAATTAATTACATAGGGACAGATCTTGAACTCATTACCTGTTAGGGATGTCCTGTGTATCAAAAATTAGACCTCAATTCATGAAATAGCTTTAATATCATTAAAGCTTAGAGTCATTTCAGCTACTGATAAAAGTTGTGGGTTTTTTGGTTGTTTGGGGTTTTTTTGTTTGTTTGATTGGTTTGGTTTTTTGTTTTCTTTTTTAAAAGGATTCTCTGAGAAATGTAAATGGATTTGCTTTCTGAAAGACTGGTGTGAACCTACACGTAATCAATCAGCTCAGTTGCTACAAGTGCACTGTCAGAAGTGTAAGAGTAAATTTACTATGGAAAGGTACTGAGAAAAAACCGTGACAATGATGCGCAGAAACATCACAAGTTCTTTTCCCCACGTGTGGTCTCCATCAATTAAAACCACAATTCATGAACAACATCAATAACAAAGTAACACTCCTGAAAATTCAGCAGTAAAGGGGAACACAACGTGGATGCTGTAAAATGAAAGGCAGCAGAGTACAGAATCCCCCTGCAGCCAGGCATAGCAGCCCCATAAAAGCTACGGAGCACCAGAGACTGCACTGCTGTAATTCACTCGTCCCTCCCTTTCTTTTTATACTGCCCCAGACAAAGTGACACTGTAAGTTATAGAGCAGACAGAGCAGAGCCAGTGTTTGAGGTGTGGTAGCAGGTTCTTTGCTAAGGTGATCCTGCTTTGCCTGATTTAACATTGCAGGGCTCCAGAGATGGGACCAATTTCAAAGCAGTGCAAAAGTAAAAATAAAGGTATCCTAGATGAGATCAGACTATCTGATCTCCTATATGAGATCAGCGTACCCAAACTTGTATCCATCCACCTGGAATATGGGGAACTGTAACCTAAATTAGTGTAAGCTGTGCATCAGCACAATGTGTGTTTCTGGGCATGGGATAATCTATTTTATTATATGTTCTTATGTTCTCCAGTTTCTTCTTCCCACATCTGTCCTTCTTGGCCCTGTGTGTATAACAGCTGCATATATGGGGAGACTGAATTCAAACAAAGGAAAAGTATTCCTTGCTTTTCTCATAAATCACTCTTCAGATGGTATATAAGTCCAGAAATTCAGATCATTAGTCCAAATATCAGCTATTTTTTTCATAACAAAACAAGAGCAATATTTCCCCAGTGATATCCCCCCTATTATTTCCCTAGTGATATCCCCCCTCTACCTAGAAAAGCAACTAGATAAGTGTGTTTAGAAACCCAATTGTTTAGATCTACTTCTGTCACAGGAATTAGTGTCCAGCCTTTTATACAGCTCATACAGGTTTATCATGCCCTGTCATTACACCTGTACGGACTGGAAGGAAGCTGAACAAACAATAGAAATTATGGTCTTTAAACAAAAGGAAAGGAAATATGTTGTGGTCCATAGAGAGGATGGCAAGATCCATGTTCTTTCCCTGAAGAAGGATAAAGATGTTGACCCCAGTGCAATTTCAGCCAGCATGATGCTGTTGCTTCTCAAAAGGCAATTCTCCAGCACAGAGAGTGAACATGACAGGAGCATGTCACCATCAACACAGAAGAGCTGACGGAGCATCAGTTCCTCTGAATCCCAAGCCTGTGTACTCATCATTTCTAAACACCAAAGCCTTCATTCCAGCCACGTTACTGCTCACCTTAAAAAGAGTTACCTTTAAGGAATTATGCAGCAAGGTTTTAATGATAAAGCATAGTACGCATACTCTACATCTGCCATATAATTAATAATTCTGTAAAACAGAAACCTAGTAATGAATAGCTCATATTTTCCTGCTTAGCCTTTCCATGTTTATACAACAAAGTGAAGATACTGCTAAAGTCTTACACAAGAAGTTTCTCCTGTTCATTACACATACACAAGATAGTTAAGAAAGAACGAAGAATGTGAAATTAAAACCAGTAAACCCTGTGCCAAATGTTACGGATTCCATAAGTTTAACACCCTTTCCATAATCTTGCATAAAAATCACAGTGCAGCTTCACACCCAATTCATTAATTGCTCCTTTTTCGTTAAACACCAGGTAGTCTGCAGGCCTTCTGTTTGTTTGTTTTAAATTCAAAGGCTGATGGAGCATCTGAGGTGGTTTGATAACAGCCCTGTGCACTATCTAATTTTTCCATTTGACACAGTTTGACTATTTCTTTTTTTTTTTTTTTTTTTGAGGGGATGAGTGGTGTTCTTTGAGTTTACATGTAATACAGCATGGCCAGTACTCATCAGACAAGTAAAGCCAAGTATTTGTTTTTAAAAGACAGTACTGACCAAAATTTTTTCTGCATAAAGTGACTCCTGCATATGGTAACAGAGAAGCTACAGCGCAGTATGGATGTACGTGCCTGACATGCAGATTTTCAAACTGAGTGCATACATTAGAAAGCCATGTCCAGTGAGCATCAGCGTGAGTATCACAGTCTGTCTGAAGAGTACAATTTTAGGCAGCCCCCATAAGTGCCTGCTCAGTATAGTGCTTTTCTAATCCTGCTGTAACTTTACACTATGCTTTACTATAAAACACTGCATTGGTGGTCTCTAATTTCCCAAGATGCTAAAAACTGTTTGCAAACAGGTCCGCTGGCTCCATTCAAACAAACAAACAAACAAAATAAAATGCCAAACAGTTCACATCTTCTGGTAACATCAAGGCAGACCCATAGGAGGTCTTAATTAATGCCAAATACCAATGGCCTTTACACAGCACAAATTTCCAAGGCAACTACAAAAGCAAATGAATCACATTAAAATAAATAAGTAAGTAAGTAAGTAAGTAAATAAATAAATAAATAAGTAAGCCAAACCCAAAACTTTCTTGGCAGTGGCACTGCAGATGGGCTGGACAGGAGAAAAGGAGAGAGGTTTCTGCTCTGCCATTTGCCTAACCTTCGTTCCCTTTTGCCAGCCTATATCTTTGCCTTTCAGTATGCCTACTGAAACATTTTTCAGCTGCTCAAGGAGAAACTTCCCTCCCCAAATAGCACACACCAACAGTAGCTGGGACATTCTGGGAACCAGCAGCTGGGGAGATCAGCGTTGGCGGGCTGAGCTGAAATGCTGAGGCATCTCTCAACACAACTGCACAGAGCCAGATTCCAGGGCTGTTAATCAAGCACAACTCAATGGGAGCTTTGCCCAATTAAGTAACAGAGTTTGGCTCATTCCAGAGAAGGATTGTACCACAACAGCAGAAGTCCTTCAGTAGGTAAGACTGAGGTTAACGTCCTCCTTTATTGTACTGGTAAACTCCCTTCCTATATCTTCTCCTCTAGAGTCCCTCTGAAGAGAAAACTTTAAAGCCAGACTCTGAGGTGATGCCAAGAAAAGCAGGGATGCAGTCAAAAGGAACAGGAGGCATCTGTTTTTTAGCTCTCCTTGTCTCAGTTTTACCACCTGCCCCACTTGCCCCATGAAAATCCCCCTTCTCTCCAGATAATTAGAAAACAACAGCATTTATATCCACACTGAAGCATAACTCTGGTGTACCCAGGTATACTCCTCCAAACCCCTATGTACCCTCCCAGTCACATGCAGCTTGGATCACTTTGTGTTTCCCCTACTGAGATCTTTCTCTTTCCCTCCAAGGAGGATCTCACTGAGATAAACTGATCTGATGAAAGGCTGATGTGTCTGCTTTTGCTAAAATCCAATCCCTAACTCTCTGCAGGATACAGAAACTTAGTTGAGGGAGGGAAGAATCTGCTTACTGAAGAAATGAAAATATTAAAAAAAAAAAAAAAGAAAAAAATATTAATGTCTCCTGCTAAGTGGCTGAGGTGTTCAGACAGCATCCCAAACTCCACAGAACATCATGAGAAAGTATCTCAGTCGGGAAAGTGCACACTTCAAAAAGAAGTGCTAGCCATGCCATACTTGCTCCAATCCCACATTACCCTCTTGGATATTTGATTATTGCAAAGATTATTTTCTCTCAAGAACCTGAAGACCTGATCCTGCAAGACAAGACAGAAGGAGGTATAAGAATTAGGCCAGGCTCAGCGTCATGGCTTAGGAATGGTATTCACCAAGTGGTATAGAATAGCCTCAAGGTCCTGGTCATGCCCTTCCTGGCTTCTGCAAAAATTAACCCTGTTCTGGTCAGAACCAGGACACTCAATGAGAAGGAAAGTCAGTAGTTCTCACTAAAATAAATTTTTTCTCGAGTTGTCTACCACTAGTCAATGAGGAGTTAAGACCTACAAACCTTTATGATGAACTTCACTTTGCAGCAAAAGTTATTTAAAATGGGCTTCCAATACCAGTTTTGTCATAATGTCTGATTGCAGAAGGATTCTCAAGCTCCATATTATTCGTATTATTGAGAGAAAATGTTTCTTCTCCCCTCTCCCCTTAACTAAGAAAGCTGAATAGCTAGATATACATTTAAATCTCTTTTCTATTTGCACTGATTTTCAGAAAGGAGTGCTGTGATGATTTACATGTACACATTGCTAGCAGTCCCACTGAAACCAGTGAGATTAGTCTCGGAGTACAGAATTAAGCATGTGCATAAATCTTTGCGGGATCTCAGCCAAAGAGAGACTGTTTTATATTGGGAAACAATAAAGAGGCGCAGGCTTGTGGTGACTCGGTGAGCCAAACCCTGTCCTCGGAAACACAAGTTAATTTCTCTCCGGGGACGTGGAGTGGAAACACCACCCCCCCCCTGCAGCAGCACACCCAGCCATGGGAAGAGAGGCAGAGAGAAGGGGAGAAGCCCTGTGCCCCTCCACCTGCAGAGAGGAGAGTTACAGCTCAGGAAGAAGCTCAGCAGTGGGAAGACATGGAGGCACGCTGGTGTAATTAAGATGCATTTCTGGCTTAACTTTCCAAAACATAATCCCCTTATGGTCTCTCCTTCTTGGTCTTCCATGGTTCTCATTGCTATGGGGGTCACACAACAGGAATGTATCTAGATAGGTTTGAGAAGCACGTGCAACTTTTTATAAAGAATAATGGATAGCCTACATTATTCATAACATAACTGATTTCATTTGCATTATGCTTCACTTTCCAGATTTTTAAACAAGGACATCCTAATAGGACTGTACAGGTATATTTCTTCAGCAATTCATGCTCTACACTAGAATTAGATGTGTTCCACCAAAACCATTATTAATATTAGCACTACACATTGTTAGATTGTAGCCTAAAATGTGATGGTTAAAATATTATCTACAACACTTACATCTTCTATTTCTCTAACACAGAGAATAGATATAAAATTTTAAATTAATGACAAGGCCAAAAAAATTCTCAGGAAAACAAGAAGCAACACAGATTTAAAGGCTCTTTTTAATGTAATGTTTGATGGCTGCTAAATGAAATAAAATAAAAAAAATAAAAAGATGCCTTTAAATTACCTCAAACCATCTGTGAAACAGTAAAATGGAAGTGAAAAAAGCCCAAACAAACTAAACAGAATAGACAGGACAATGGAGAATGGCTTGGACTGGATAAGAGTTGATTCTCTCCCTTCAAATTCATAACCATGTTTTTCTTCCCCAGAGATGTTCTTCATGTGCAGTCCCTTCACAACATCTCCTTTAGAAAAAAAAGCCTTGCACATAAACACACTTGCATTTGTCACTGTCTACACTGGGAAGCAACTAATTCAGGTAACTAAATCTGTCTTAGAGACTATCATTGATATTCCACAGAGAAGAAAACACTGATTATAATCTTGAACCAAAATCTGACGTGATCTTTTGCCCTTTACATTGAAAAAAACCCCCACCACAATTCCCCCCAAAACCCAAATCAAATAACCCACCATGGTAATTGCAGATCCCCACAAACAGAGAAAGCAGAGCTGACTAGATTTTTCATTCTGGATACTTGAAAAATCCTTTCTCTTCCCAGTATTAGTGTAGAATTTTCCTTGAGAAACAAAGCAGAAGGGAGTGTTCTTACTAGGCATTCTCACTCGCCCTTGTTGTCTTTCAAGAACTGCTGCTTTAAGACTGCCAAGTTGGTTTTTTTGTGGGTTTTGGTTGGAATTATTTTTTTTTTATTTCCCTGCCTTCACAAGACAATATTAGACGTTGATTAAACCCAGTGCAGTCAATTGTAAATGGCCCATCAATGTCTCCATCACAGAATCAAGCCCTGAGACCCCGTTTTGTAGTGCTGAAGAAGAAAGAGAGGCTCCCTTAAAATCATCCAAGCAAAAAAAAAAAAAAAAAAAGAAAAAAAAAGAAAAAAGCATAAAAACGGGCATTCATGAAATGTTATTGTCCAAGACAGAATAGTAGAGGCCAAGGAGAACAAACAGTATAAATAGAGAACACGTTTTTCCTTGCCTGCTTCACAATAGCTAAGATTCTTTAAAAAAAAGAATAGGTAGAAAGATAAGACATGCATGCCTGATACTGAAGAAAAGACTGTTTGTACCCAGCACACTGGATAAATTGTTCTAGAACAGTTCAGCCATGTCAAAAAATGACCCTTTCATGCTGCCAAGGTCAGTCAGACCCGTAGCCTGTGTTAGTCAAAAAGGTCATCACCACTTGCATATTTAAAATATATTCACCTGTTTTCTCCTAGGACTTCACAGACTTCGTACAGACCAGTCGAGTAGAGGGTTTTAGGTGTGGAATGGTATGGTCAGCACATGTTTTATTGATGGATCATGAGATGTGGGCAATATCTAGTCTAGTGCTAAAGACTATCAGAAAGCCTCTATGCTGCTGCTGCATGCCCCAGTTCCAGGCAGAAGCAGAAGGGGGATAGATACACCAATAAAAGGAGAGGCTTGACCCCTAAACTCCTAATTCTTGGTTAAAATTTCACTTCATTCCTAGTGTTCAAGACAACATTTGTTTTAATCTCAACCTGATCTCTGGAAGACCCCCTAATGTATAACAGAGCATGGAAAAATTTATATAAGCTTATTCCCGTGGATATTCATTGTACAGGTGCATCCTGAGAAGTAGTTTACTTGAACAGGAAAAACAACAACAATGCATTAAGATGTAAATTAAATGCATGATTGTAGTTAGTCTTCCACTCAAGCAATTCCCATTGTTATTTTGACTTACTGATCATCAGAGGAATGCTGGAAAGCAGCAGCTTTTAAACATCTGCTTATCAATTACATTATTTCTCTAACTACACACTTTTGTTTAAAAATAATGATTTCAGGGGAGATTTTCGGGAAAATTTATGGCTAAAATTATCTGATCCTTGCATTGAAACTGTGATGGAGCTTGTTGTGGCAAAAAATTAGATAAATTGTTTTGTGGTCCTTATCTGTGTGTATAAAGACTTAATAAATAAATAAATAAGGAAAGTCGAAACATCCAATGGGAGTTACTTCATGGATTCTCCTTCTTTCCAAATCAATAAGCTGCTTTTTTGAGACAGTTGCCTTGCAGAGCACATAAGGAAGAGAAGGCTCAACTGGAATGCCTCCCACACAGCGTGAAAGAAATACCATTCAGCTATACCATGACTCCCAACATTATTTTATAACAACTCTGGCAAAGAGTCCCAATTCTTATAGAAGCGTTGCCTGCAGACAGTAAGGTTTCTGTTCCTGGGGTTGCCTTGTTTTACTAAAGGAGATCTGCATGAAGTTGTGCCCACACTTCCACTGCATACACCAGCTGAGCAGGATCCCCGTCCAGAACAGAGCAAAACCCAGGGCAGGCAGTGGAATTATGTTATTTTAAACTAGCAGTAGCTTTGTCCCGTGATGTCTGGTCAACAGATATGCATCACTGCTAATGGGCTGTCCAGCCTCATCTGTCCTCGGTTGAAAGATGAAAGTGTAAAACAAACTCCTCCGGGTTTTAGGGCCAGAAAAGACTGAAGTTCAATTCATTTTCATGTGGGTTTTTCCAGTGTTTTCAGAACCTGAATACTGAGCAGGTTTCCCCAGAACCCTTTTAAGAAACTTCCTGTGGAAGCTTTTTTCCCTACCTAATGAATTCACTGACCACCCCTACATACTTTACAAAAACCCAAACGAGTAAATAAATCAAGAACCCTGGAAATCAAAGATCTCTTTTTTGTTCCACAGTTTGTCAGCAGTTAATGACATTACAGTGACTTAAGTAAGAAGGTAACAGCATATCCTGTACTCAGTAGAGAAGGAAAGGGAATGGCGAGGGAGGGAAAAGAGTCTTCTATTCAGTGAACAACAACGATGGTAGAAATCAAAGTGACATTAAATAAAAATGTGCTGGGAACCTGTAATTTTTGCAAAAAAATTGCAGAGCCCAAGTACTCTTCTGCTGAATCCAGGGTTTCTGATTTTCCAGATTTTCTGTTGACTGCACCTGTGAACGATTACTCACTGAGAAAGTTTTGTGTGTATTACTAGAACTAAAGGGATTGTCCTGTGCACTTACTGTCCTACCTCAAGAGTGGTCTAGTAGAGTCCAAGACTTGAACAAGCGGTGCTGAGACTCACTCTACATCTCCCAGGGCCCTTTCATCAGATACACACTGAAAGCACCTTCCTGTGCTGCTGGAGCACAATGCTGCAGAGGGTGCTGAACATCCCGCGCTTGTATTCCTGTGCTCCGTGCACACAGTTCCTGTTAGTTTGAACAATGACTTCCAGCTTAAAGCTTTAGAGCCAGCCTGTGGCACTTTCTGCTTCCAAGCCAGGACACCCAGTTCTCTGCATCACTGAGCTGCAGGAGCCAGCTCAGCTACACACTACACAGGTAGTGTCCCATTTCGGAGATCATTTCAGTGCCACCCTTCCCACCTCCTCTCCTCCCAACATCTGTGGGCACACAGCTGTGAGTGACCCTCACTGAGCACACACTAAGGCAGAGAAGGCAAAAGAGGTCTGTTTTAGCTGGCAAACAACTGGAGGGACTGAGAGGAAGCTGAGAGGCTGGCAGCCTGGGGAAGAAAAGGCTGCCAGAGGATCCAGTGTCCACCTGCCTGTACCAACAGAGCAGTGGTTGAGGAGATGAAGCCACACTCTCACATCAGTGTAGGGCAGGATGAGATACTATGGCTGAAAGCTGAAAAAAGAGAGATTCAGACTGGATATAAGGAGAAACTTGCTGTCCATGAGAACAAGCAGGCAGGCTATGGAGGAAGGTATCCAGAGAGGCTGTGAAGGCTCCACTGCTGGAGGCTTTCCAGTGCTGCCTGGACAAACACTTAAGCAACATGGTCTGGTCTCACAGGTGACCCTACTTTGAGGTGGAGGTTGCACTACAGACCTCTTGACATCTATTCCAACCTAAATCCCTGTATGGGCCTTTTAAAAGGAGTGAGTGAATTCAAGCATTTGGTTTATATAAAGACCTGCCTTCTCCCTGGTGCATCAGAGATGTGATTTTAGGACAAAGCAGAGACTTTCTTCTTCAAAGTACTCCCACTCCTGTGCTTTGTAAAGGTGAAGGCTTAGGTGCCCCTGGGCTCTCTGCGTGGGAGCAGACTGGGAGCTTTCAGAAGATCAGGTCATGCCATTTTGAAACATGGGGAAGCTCAGGCTGCTGTCAGATGCATGGTGACCTCGCTGTAGCTCAGTGCAAGATCTGCTTCTTGTAATTGCCAGGCAGTTACATCATTTGTTGCTGATAAAACAGAACCTATACCTGCAGCCTTAGAGGCTTAATTTTTTAATGGCGAGATTCTCAGCAAACACTTGCCTTGTAATGCAATAAAAATGCATTTTAAGACACCTTTGAAATACCAGTATTTAATAACGGCCTTCATGCTAAAGGTACTTGCAGATGCCTACATACCATTTCAATTAAGATATAAACAGACATAAAATTATTTAAGCAGAAAATACAATGTATTTTTGAACAGCTCGTAATTTAAGATCATAGAACTGAGAGTGACTGTAGGGCTCACAGCTGTCACTGGTTTGAATTCAAATAACTGTTAACAGAGTTGACTATCTCAATTCAGTAAGTCTCATGCTATTTCTCACCTACCCTATGGATCTCACCATTGCACATCATCTCCTTGCCATGATTCTCCACAGAATCATAGAATGGTTTGAGTTGGAAGGGGACCTTAAAGATCATCTAGTTCCAATCCACCTTGCTGTGGGCAGGAACACCTTCATCCTAGAAACAAAAAAGCCAGAGGCTCTAAAAGGCAAAGTGGTTTCAGGACCACATCAAGGCTGAAGCAAAACCAAAATATTGTCAAGGGAGAACCTGAATTTATTTTCTGTCCACTTAATTTATTCAGTAGATGAATAGAGTTTTCCATTTTCCCGAGAGATGGACTCTGAATACAAACATGTTCTTTGGTAAACCCCAAAATAAGAGAAGGGACTTTCCATATCTCAGGCTAGAAAACCATAATCTTTTATATTTAAGACTTTGAAAGCTTTCTTTACAAACAGTTTTCTTTTAAAGCCTCACATCAATGTCATTAGTGGTCAATAACAACTATTACCATTTGTGACTCTTCACTCCTGTGTATATCACAGAATATGCTGAGTTGGATGGGACCTACCAGGACCATCAAATCCAACTCCTGGCCCTACACTGGACACCCAAAGAATCATACCATGAGCCTGAGAGCATCGTCCAAGCACTTCTTGTACTCTGTCATGCTTGGTGCTGTGACCACTTCCCTGGGGAGCCTGTCAGTGCCCAACCACTCCCGGGGTGAAGAACCTTTTCCTAATACCCAACCCAAACCTCCCCCAATACAACTTCAGGCCATTCCCTGAGGTCCTGTCACTGGTCACCAGAGAGCAGAGATCAGTCCCAGCCCCTTCTCTTCCCCTCACAAGGAAATTGTAGGTTGTGATGAGGTCTCCCTTCAGTCTCCACTTCTCCAGGCTGAACACACCAAGAGTCCTCAGCCCCTCCTCATATGGCTTCCCCTCAAGGCCCTTCACCATCCTTGTGGCCCTCCTTTGGATGATCTCTAAGACCTTAATGTCTTTTTCGTATTGTGGTGCCCAAAACTGCATGAACACACTTTTGAGGAGGACAAGGGCGAAGCTATCCCCAACAAGCACACAATATGATCACCAGTTCCCCTTAGGGGACGCATTAGTCACTTCTCCAAACAAGCACCCCGGCGCACCCAGCGCATTCAGGATGGTTGCAGGTGGGGGTGCTGCCTATTCACACCCACTGGGTGGTCACAGCACTTGCCATCTGACCTTGCCCAGCAGTGAGGGGGCACTCTGGGGTGCAGATGGGTTTGCCTCCCTGGCTGGAGGTGGTGGGTGCTGCCTGTCTGGTACCCACATGCTGCTGCTGGGCTCTGCTCCGGCTCCACGAACCTCAATCAGATAAACCCCAAATATGCACCTGGGGATCACAGAGAGCAGCACAACTACGCAACCCAGTTAGGTATAACATGTAAGGGAGCCCAATACCTTTGAGGATGAGAAAATTACCGCTCATTATGCTAAGTAATGCCTTATATCAGCATGTAAATAACTTTTCTTTGTAAGCAATCACCAAAGCATTCTCAACAGAAAATTAATATATCTGATTTGTTTATGTATTCATATAATTTAGGGCAGAAAGATTTTAAACTGAAACTAGATATGAAAGTGTGTCACTGAAATTTTTCTATGTGTTTAGATCCATATATATTTATGCTTATAAAGATGAATACACAAACACAATTACATGTTCTGTCTCTGATCCAGATAAGATGTTAAATATATAGTCCTGTGCTTGCTGCATGTTACAAGAGATTTCACTCATATCCCTGTTTCTGACAGCCATAGTTTTGGTGGAAAATTAAAAGTTAATTTTAGGTTTTTTTGTCCTTTTGTTCTTTTTCCTTATCGACAGTGCCTCCAAGGCATGCTAAAGTATGCTGAAAGTGACCTTCAGTTTACTCATATCATCCTGACACAAGTGATTTAGCCTCCATACTTGTAGGAGTAAACACAAGGAACACCCACTGACTGACAAATATTTCATCAGAGCTCAGCCACACATTTGTTCCCGGGTGTAGAGGGGAGGGTGTTTTGGATGATGACCTCATTTAGTAAGGCGTCATTATTTAAGTTCACCACCAGTATATGTACACAACTATTACCTTCTGCCCTCCTAACACGTATCTTCTTGTCTTCCTTTAAAGGTTGCTATATTTTGTGGCCTATTCCTATTCTGCCATGCACCAATGTTGCAGTGCTGTCACTTCTAAGACAGACACAGATCTTTAACCAAAAGTGATAAGGATGAGAATTTTCCCATTTCTCAAAACTACTCCCAGAGCAAGCAGACAAGCACATTTTGAATGCTTCAACATACAGAAGTCAGGCAAATGGTGTAGGGAAGAGCACAACTATGCATCTGGCTCTGCTGGGGCTTGTGTTTTCCAGGACCAGTAGTTGTACCACTGCTCACAATGGCCAAAACCTCTGGGCCATGAAATCCATGTGGAGGAATCTGTGCACTCACAGCTACATAGAAGTTTTGTGCTGGACTGGAGCCTGGAGCACAGCTGAAACAATTGTTAATATATTAATTAGTTGTGACTTGCAGATTTCAAGGTCTGTACAGTGAGGCAATGGTGGTAGCTTAACAGATACAACACAAAGGTGAAAAAACAATGCTGGAGATTAGGGCTTTAGACATTGGCTGGGGGAAATAAATCTTAAGAAAGAGAAACAAAAATCTGGGATGTAGCAGTAAGCTGAGTCAAACAGGCTCTTGAAGACATAGGACAACTTTTTCTGAAAGAGAGTATGTTCTGGGCTTTACAAGACAGGAGTATCAAAAAAGGTGACTTCAACAATCCCATATCACACAGACATGGGCTAGAAAACTATGTGAAAAACTGGAAGACTATTGTAGCAGGCACAACTAAGGCCACGAGGTCACATATACAGAAGGAAGAACATATGCACCGGCAGTGCTTTTAGTATAGTATGGAAAAAAATAAAGTGTATATGAAAAATAATGAAAGAAAACACCTCAGAGCCACCACATTCAAGAGAAGCCTAAGAGAAGCTCTCAAACAGCAACCAAATGAAAACTCAGCTTGGACTGCAGATGACACCCCCACAAACATCTGTCTGGAATGGCAGTATAACAGAAGTGCACACACACACGGTTACTCCTGGGCACAGTGCTGCTGCAGCACTCACCTGGATGGCACCAAAATTACTGGCTTTTTGAAAGAACTTTACTGTGCCCACAAGAGAATGGGCAATAGCTAATTCTTCCATTTGGTTTGGTGATTTTGTATGCTGCTTACAGCTGTGCTCCATGTTGCAGTGTTGTGCTGCAGTTTCATGCATTGCCTCCTCTGCTGACTCCACAGCAGAGCAGCTGGGACTGCCTGTTCATTCCTGGCTTAGCAAGAGTGCCCCAGGTGACTCCCTGGACACGGAGTCAAAGCAAGAAAGAAGTTTACAGACTTGGCCCACTGTTTGTTTAAGTCTATCTCCCCTTTGCTAAGAGGATCTATCTCCCATCTTCCAGTGAAAGCTTTGATAGAGGGTGCAGAATTTATGCCTCTTTCAAAAACACCTTGTCATGTAGCAGCTTTTTATCACATACGATGGAAAAGAAAAATCACCTAAGTTCATGTGAACCTCTCTTTCTGACTCATGTTTACCCACTCCCAAGCCTTTGCATGCTGCTGTGAATCTTGACAAGCTATTCTCATTCTCACATCAGATCTATGTTTTGACTCAACGCTAGCAGAAGAAAAGGTTAAAGAACATTGACCTGGATACTCAGTCATTTAAAGGAGATTTCTCATTGAATTTTAGGGGGGAGGGGTTAGGCATTGGCCATTTAAAATAAAATGAAAATTAAAAAATATTCTCCAAACAGCAGGAGCAATTGGTGACCAGTTACAACAAAACTGATACAAGAAGAATCAGACAACTTTGATTTACACCCAGTGTAGCACACTTTAAATGAGGATATATCATACAAGGAAGAAATTTTCATTGCAATATGCAATGACAATTTTATCATTCAACAATATTACCTGTGGGTTTCCCCCCTTTTTATCCAGGAAAATAGACCACTTTGTGAAAAACATGTTTTGATGAAGTTATACATACTAGAGCCATCTCATCTAGCATGGTGAGAACAGGATTCAAGACCTGGCGATGCAGATACAGCAATTAGGAACAGGAGGCAACTTCATGAAATTAAATGAGATTGCATAACAGCTTGAAGTATTTGAAGGACCCACAGCTAAATCAGCTGATCCCTAGAAAACCTGAACTCATTGGTTGCAAAACTCTCTGTTACAATTTAGACATCATTGTTTAGAAAGCAAGAAGAAGTTCTAAGAACAAAATCAACAGTTATGCAGATGCCATGTCAGAGAGTATAAACATATACTTCAAACATGCTGCAAGTGTTTTAGGTCAACCAAAGTATCAGAAAGTGAGGAGGACTTCAGCCTATGGAGGTGCTTTCCCAAATCAGGGCAACAGAGTGTGCACACAAAGAGCCACGTAGTGTTTTGATACGCAGCTGCTCTGGGAACACCTCTGTCCTTGTGTCAGCTCCCCATCGACACAGAAAGGTCTCCTACAGTAACAGGGCCTTTCAGGAGAAAGAATGAAGTTGGAGTTTGGGGATTTATTTGTTTGTTTGTTTGTTTTTAAAACTCAAGCCTAGTCTAAGCTTGTGTACTTGAACCAGAATCCATTTTCTATAATTTCTATAATCCATTTCCAGTCAGGAATCAAAACCGGAGGCTGTAACTAATCTGTGTAATTTAACTTGCAGCTTTAGTTTTGAATATTATATTCCTACAACAAATACTTGTTTGCAGAAATTATTTAGCAAATCATACTATGTAGCACATAAATCAAACCGAAGTGGAAGCAAAACTAATGAAGGACTAATAGCCAGCAAATTAGTCACTGAGCTCTATCCACTGCCTTCTCTACAACATAACATCTAAATAATGGTGATACTTTTTTCCCCTCTCTTTTGTTGTTGTTGTTGTTGTTGTTGTTGTTTATTTTAAGGGAGAGGTTTGCTTGATAAATCATCATCTCACGAGTTAAAACATCTTTAAATGCATTTTATACACACTTTATGGATGCACATATAGACAATATAAGCACATACAAACACACACTCTATTTTCACCTCCATTTTGAAGACATCATCCACAAATTCTTATTCTGTAAGTGCTTTAATTTCTGAATGATTTCTTCTCCTTTCTATGACACCTGCCACATTCCTGCAGGGTTTATGTAAAGGGCCAATACAACAGCAAAAGCTATAATTTGGAATATTTTGACAGATATATAACAGTCAAATTCAACTTCATTGGATGAAAAAAATCATATCGACTCCCTTAAGAATTACTTTGAAAAATTTAGATTCAAATGTAAAAGAGCAGAATAAATTATATTTAAGAGCTCATCTAATACATTAAAAAAATAATAGCTAACTTTATTGAAAAGTCATATTTACAGCTCATGTAATAGATCAAAAATTTCAACCATCCCTATTAATGCTTTTATTCCTTCTACACAGTTTTTCCTATTTCTTCCATATTTCTTCCATTTGCTTTACTCATTATTCCTGGGCTTCTTTTCTTTCTTGCTGAACTAACTCTACACACCTCCATACATTAAATATTGCCCCTCTTAAAAGCCTTCTCTTCTTGCTACCCTCTTTCTTTTGAACTATTTTTGGCCCATTTGCCTGGGCTCCATCTCCTCTTGTCTCTCTCAGGTCAGGGAACGCCCCCCATGGGATGGTCCTCAGGCTCCTCTCCCAGCCCTGTGGGGCAGGTGGTCTCTGCAGGGTGCCCTGGCCATGCTCCTGCCAGCACACCAGGCTGGCTTTTGGGACAGGAGCACCAATGGTACACACTGCTTTTGTTCCACACATGGGCAGGGAAGGAGCCCTTCTACTTGACCTGAACAAGCAGAGGAGCACCATGACTGATGATGTTTTGGACTACCCCAGCCCTGCAGACACAAGAGTTGAGTCTCAGGCTCACAGAGTAAGGACTTATTCTTCTAGTCCTTGCCCTGTCATAGCTCTGGTTTAATTTTATCTTCACAGACCTGTTCTGCACCTCATGAGCTGTCTGACAAAAAGGCACAAGCTCCAGCAGCGGCTTTAAGCTGCAAGCTCTCTGTTATTACATGACCCTACAGGAACACAAGGAGCATCCTTCCCTGGGCTCTTGGACAGGGACTTGTCTCTCCCATAATCTGTCACACATCTCATAGTGAGAATTTCAGGAACCTGTGGGGCATGCTCAGAAAGAAGGGCTGGGTGGTTGTGCCCACATCTGAGCTCCAAGACCACAAACACGACCAGTGCTAATATGCCATCTCCGCTTTGGAGGGACACAGAGACTCCAACAGTGGCACTTTCCCACTGAGCTGAATGCTTGTGGAGGCTTGCTAGTTTACAAAAGGTTGCCTGGAATTGGGCTGAGGAGGTAAAACCCTCTGCTTCAGGTTGAGCAGAATTCCATAGATTGTTCCTTACCCGTGGCCCTCCCACTAAAAGCTCTTGTACACTCACAAATGGGAACACGGTGCTGTTTGCCAGACTGGCTTTGTAGGCAAGAGCCTCCAGTGGCAGTTTCCACACACATATGCACAAACTGGAGTGTTCTAAGCCAGCGGACCGTCCTCATGCTCAGACTCAGTAAAAGCCTTCCTAGTTTGTCTATTTATGGTATGTCCAAGTCACCTATCACCATGGCAGCTAAGCAGTGAGGAGAAAATGCTGCAGACCAGAGCAGATCACACAGCAGTGCTTGTAAGACATAACCACAAGACTGTATGTCACATCCTCCCCTGGCTGCTTCCATGACCCATTTATGATTTCTACCTGAAAGCTGTACAGTATGGAAAAGTTTTATTAACACACCCTAACAACACTCTTCAAAGATCTCACACTAGCAATACAGGAAACCAGAACATAAATGCAGGCCAGAAAATGGCAAAACAATATTTAAACTGAAATAGAAAAACAAATCTCATTGAAATTAACACTGTAAAATACACTGCAGTGAGCCAGTCTAAGAGGAATGCATTCAGCTCACAGAGTGCCTCAAGCAACTTCAAAGGGGGAAAAATAACATATTTAAAGTATATACAGAAGCAGCTCAGGTTTGTCATCAGCACGGAAAACTGAAGAGTGGGAAACCCCAGGATGGATGGCATCAGAGCTGGGTCTGTCCTGAGTAGGTGCAGGTCACCACGGTGGTTTGTGACCTGGGGCTGTGGCTCTCAGCCTTCTCACTCCCTCCTGTGCCTTGCTAAGCCTCACAAACCCTCTCCCCACAGCCAGCGTGCTCCCCTCACACTGCTGGCTGCCAGCTCTGGGTTTTAAAGCAGGAGGCAGTGCAGCAAGTGGCTTTCTGAGGGGTGGCTGTGCTGCTGCTGCCGCAATCTGCTGCCTTCAGCAGGGTGCATCAGTTTTAGTGCTTTCGTTCAGGTTAACAAATGTCCCAACCACCCACACTTAGTGCATATTTTTTCACACTGTGGGGCAGTCTCAGAATAAGGAAGCTGGACTTGTTTTAGACACAGTTTAACTGGAAGATGCATTCCAGAGGCTCACCCTGGGTGCTCCAGCTACTAGCAGCAGCTCAGGCTGGGAACCCTCACAGCCTGAACAGTGTGTCACTGGCTCCTTGGCACTCCCATTTGTACAGATCCACTCCTACTGCACTGCACTGCTTGCTTCAGTCCAGAGTCTGGAGTCCCCAGCAAATATATCTTAAGCGAAATAACATCGTGGGCATTGCTTGTGCTTCATCCCTGAGGCAGTTAGAGGAGAACTCACTCTCTTCTCACATCCAACAGTGCCATTACTAGGAGAATTTCATCCAGAATCAAAGCCAGAGGTCAGAAGGCAGGTGCACATGGATTCCAAGGGGCCAAAGATCCTGGGAAGTTCCTGCAGTCTGTGGCACCCCAGTTTCCTAAGCAGATCCATCAGACTGACCCTCTCTGCTCCAAGTAACTACAGGTCTTGAGACACAAACAGAAGATATCCTAACCCTGATCAACCCCTGTTTCTGACTCTCTTACTAGGAAAAGGGATTAACTGGTGGGATAATCAGACATTGTTTACTCTTCTGTAGCCCATGCAGAAAAAGATTAAGGCTAAACCCCCCATGGCAGGGGGTTTAGAACTAGATGATCTTCAAGGTCTCTTCCAAGCTAAACCATTCTATGATTCTGTGAGGGCTTTAGTAAGTGAGAACCTAAAGTTAGAAAGCCTATACTGAAGCACTTAAATGTCCTGATTTCTTTTTTCTTTTTTTAAACCACTGACCTCCCTGTTGCTCCCAGAGGCTTGACCGTTGCTCTGTGAATGCATATCCTCTGAAAATCCAACCCTTATGTCCTGAGCCGAGATTAAAAGTGTTATTGGAGTAAGAAAATTATCCTAAGGAAGAATTAAAAGTTTGGAAAGAGTTAAGAATAGAAAATAGCATTCTTGTATTGCCAACTGAGTCAAAACTCCAAGCGAAGCAAAAGAGCAAGGAGAAGGAACAGTGAAATATTAAATGCAGTTGCTTCTTCTATTTGCAGTTTAATAATTCAAGACCTATATTTATTTATTCATACTAATTGACCGATGAAGTTATGCTGTGGAATAGCTGAAGAGAAACTAATTGCTGTCTCATTTTATTTTAATAGTATATTAAAACGCAGGCTAGACAGGAGACCTCTTCTCAACTTGTGCTGATGTTATCTGCCCTGAGACACTGGCAACTGTCCAGGGACTTGCCTACACTGATATTTAGGGCTAACCTTAGGAGGAAGATTAGGTGATTGTGCCTTTGGCTATAATAGACCACAAATGTGAAGCTCATTTCTTTTTGAGATCAATCTTTCCTCCTTTCCATTTTTTTTCCCCACTTAGTTTCTGTTATCATTCGCTCAGCTTGTGCAAAGAGGCCTTAAAGCAGATGTAAATGAATTTTGCAAAACCCACACAGGACCCCTTAATACTGTTGGAGTAATTGGGGCTTAACTGCAGTGAATCCTGAAGCACATTATCTAAATAAAGGCATTCCCAAGCATTTCTACAGCCTCATAATTAACACTCCCACATGCAAAATGACACAAAAAATGTTCGATACGCATTTTGCCATAGAGTCCTCTGTCGGTTCCTGATCCGTCAGTGTTTTCCCTACACAGTTTCCATGCTCTCCTGGTAACTCTATCGATGGCAATATCCTTGGTGTGGAGAGACCTTTTTGCTCTCCCTCTCTGCTCTCAGGTCTGGGACCCCACGACACACCCTTTCTCTTTCCCATCCCTGCCCAGTTCCCATACACTCCCAGCCTCTTTCACTGGCAGGAAGGCTGCTGCCATGAATAATGATGGAGACCACAAGCACAGCAGCTCTCCTGCTTGGCTGCTCACCCCACGGACATCACCCCTTGCTGCTGCAGCATGATGGCGAGCAGGGTGGCAGGCAAAAGGACAGAGCCACTGTCACTGCACCACGGACCTTGGTAGAGGAACCAACAAACAAAACCAAAAATTTATCAGCATTCCAGTCTCTCGTCTCAGTTACATTTGTAGTTGCATTGTTATGGATAGTGCATCCAAAATGCTAAAGAATAGCACACATGGGGCACTATCAGCAGCATGTGGCAGGACATGGGAGTCCCATGTATTCAGAGCCCAGCATCTAGGCTGGTTCATCCTACATCATAGCCAGGCAACAAGCCACTGAACTGCAGCCCTGGCAATTTACATACCCTTTGCATAGATACAAATAAGCTCAGAAGGTGAAAGGCAACAGAAGAGCAAGTCCTTTGACTGCAGATCCTTTCATCTTGGAGTTTGCTAAGGACAGATACAAAGGCAGCTTACAATCCTAGTTGTGCACATTCCTCCTTTGAAGATCTACCCCTCTCCAAGCCCAGACTTTGCCATTTAGCGCTCTCATTACCTCGTAAGGTCTGCTCCTCCCTTCAGCATTTCGTCCCTTTGCAGAGCAACAAGCCCTTTCCCTCCCTTCCCAGGAATCTTAATTAAGTTTTTTTTCTGTGTGTTTGTTTCCCCCCACACACTCCTTCAGACATACCAACACCTTCACTTAGGTTTGTTGCAATCCTTTCAAAGTTATATTTAATTGCATTTTTATTTTGCACAGGTCACAAGCTTCCTACCAAACACAAGACGTGTCAGAATTTGAGCATTCATATCATCTGCGCAGCGTAATATGCAGAGCTACACCTGTACTTCTATTTCAGACAAAGATGGCACTGGTACTTTTGAACTACGTTGATTCCACAATTAACAATAATATGGCAACGACGTTCATTCCTCAGTATGTATTCACACAGTGCCAAATCTTCCTATCATCTTTCCAGCCCTAATATTTCCTCATCTGGGCCAAAAAGGCTTCCCTGATTCTTCATCATCATTTGATTTCCTTCAAGCCAACTGATCCAAATCAGTCCAAAAGATCACTTCACTAGGACTGCATCTCATAATGTAAAGATGTGAAGACCTCTTGCTGTTTGAGGTCCAGATAGGACTTGAGGGAGGATAGACGGATGTACATGGGTTAAGCATGTTCCATGGCTCTGAATCTGAGCTTGCCTGCCCAGCAGCAAACAGGCAGAACAAGTGCAGGACAGCCTGTACTCCTGCATGCAAACTTGCTTTTTACACGTATCTTATCACTCTTATTTTTTTTTTTTTTTTACGCATGTCTTGTTACTTTTCTGCTTTGACCTCGAGGAACCTCATCAACCCTTCCCAGGGACTGGCTCTGATGAAACGGAGATTGCCACCTCTGCCTCTGGGGCCCTGTGATATCACCCCCTCTGATACCAGCAATGGGGTGAAGAGTCTGGAAATTCATCCAGGAGACAAATATTAACCTAAAATCCCTCTTAACCTTCACTTTCTGCTTGAAAACTTAGCAACAGCTCTCCCTTAGAGCCTCAAATGGCCACTGAGTTGGGCTGGAGAGGTGGCTGTGGAACAGCTCTGTGCCCTCCCCCAGCTTGTACCCAATTGTCCTGCACTGCAGATGACAAATGAGACCTTGACTCCCCAGCCACTGTTAAATCAGCCAACAAAAAGAAGTTATTAGGGGTATATTTGCTCACAGAAAGCAGATTACAAATTACCCACATTCAGCTCCTGGAAACAAGATTATTTGTGACATAACAGATTGTCACCATTGTAATCCAGAGCCTGTAAACACTTGTTAGTTGTCCACAGGCAAATGCAAATCTGTGCCAGTGTAGCTGTTTTTAGGTAGAGGTGATCTCGAAATACCAGATGCTAACATATGGACTCTTTTCAGTGCCACTAATACTGTTCCCTGAATGCTTTCCATGCTAACCTTAACCTAAATGTTGTCCGCACCTTCAATGGCCCCAGGACTGCCACTTTGGGGAATTCTTTCATAAACCAAAATCATGCACTGTAAGGGGACATTTTAGAGGGAAAAATTAATTCTAAAATAATGTTAAGTAGAAGAGCTGATTAACCTGGCCTTAGTTCCAAGAACTTGTTGACCGTATTGTTAAATTGTTTTTAAAAAATAATAGTTAAAATCAGAAATCAACATTTTATGACTCTGGCACATCAGGCATCTTCAAACAGCTCCTCTGGCAGCTCATTCCCAAAAGGAAATGCCAAGGGCTGACTGACCAGTGACAGGACTCCAGGAAACAGGTGGAGCTGAGTTGTGGGAGGTTTAGGTTGGATATCCAGAAAAGGTTGTTCACCCAGAGGGTGGCTGAGCGCTGGAAATGGCTCCTCAGAGAAGGGATCACAGCACCAAGCCTGAGAGAGTACAAGTAGCATTTGGACAACATGGTGGGATTCTTGGAGCTGTCCTGTGCAGGGCCAGTAGTTGGACTCGATGGTCCTGGTGGGTCCCTTCCAACTCAGGATTTTCTACAATTCAGTGATTCCAGGGTGGCATCTCAGGATTGTGATAAATTGCAAAATCTCACACCAAGAGCAAATCTCTGCAGAGCACCCAACTTTCCAAGTTATCATGTGAAGTTGAACTTGAAGCCAGAAGCCCCTGCAGGGAAAGTCTGGATGCAGGGACACCATGCCACCAGGACCTAAGCAACAGTTTCACTGCCAGGGTTTTGGATTGGCAGCTGTGCAAACATAGACATTTTCCCTTAAAGAAGACTAATGAGAGCCAAGGCAATGAGGGACTCTGCAGGGCAACACAACAAAAACATGAAGGGGATAATCCTATTTGTTCAGTAAAACAGATATTACTAGTTTATTAAAATGGTGAGGTAGGAATCAAAGGCTGCTTAGCCAAGGCTTTGGTACTCGTTATGAAAACAGCACAGCAGCAACACTGTTGAAGGCACTTTCTACCAATCACTCCGTGTCCTCACCACGCACTGCCCATCTCTTGAGAGCAGAATATTCCAACAAGCTGATAAATGAAGAGCTCATTTCACAGAACCACACTTGGGCCCACTGCTCTGAGTCTGAGAACAGTAGCACTCACTTATGTTTTCATTATTAAGGCTTTGTGGAAACTTTTCTATGACACCTGGAGGATGTAGGAACATGAGAATTATGTTTTTAAGTCATGATTTAGTCACAGTGAAACACATGGCATATGAATTTGCAGCAGTAACGGGCCATGAGTAAAAGTCTCCTGTATAAGCCCCTTAAAAGGCTGGATAAATTCTTTCAGTGTCAGAGACTCTGATACTGAGTTATCTTCAAAAATGCTGTGAGGAGAGTGGAGGGTCAGAGGAGGTAACTCCAAAGCAAGAGTCAATACATGTTCTGCTGTAACAACTGCTAACTAGCTAGACAATGCAATGCACTTAGCCTCTCCTAAGAAATGTCTCACTTACTTCCTTGTTTTAGAACATTTGTAAACCTGAAGGAGCTGAAGTAACCCATTCTAGGGAACATTAAAATACTTTAACCGCTTACAAGATTTTTGGATAATGCACATATATATCAGCGATTACTTCGGATCTCATATCACCCTCAGCTCAAGAACAGTTCAAAACTGGTGGATGCACACTCCTTATTTTTCAGAGCACACAACAAACTGACCCCCCCCTGAAACCACCACGGAGATGAATACATTTCTCAGCTACCTGAAGGTTTTCCTGCCCCCGAGTTCACTCTTTCTTGGCCTCATCCCTGGTGCAGCAGATGCCAGGAGCCCCACGGGGTGGTGTGGTGTCAGAGGGTGGCCGTGACACGCGGCTGCCCCTCTCTGCAGTGGCAGCCGGGTGGCCATACCTGTGCAGCTGAACCAGGGCAGGACCTCTCTGCTGCTGCCCAAGGATTCCCCTCTGCTGGGAGGTTTCTCCCAGGGCCAGGTTGGCTGGCAGCAGCAGGAAACAGTCCCAACGTGCTGTGAAACTAGGGCCGTAATATGTTAATGTGAAGACTTTTTCCAAGTAATCTTTACCATCTGTTGTCTCACACTGATGTTAGTATTAATAATTTATAGGCCTTCTCCTAAGGCTGAGGAGGAAGCAGAATGCTAAGCTCTAAGACAGAGACAGTAGCAACTTTTTTTTTTTTTTTTTTAAATGAGATTGATGTTGCTCTGTGTGATGGCCTCACCCAGGGAATATATGGTGCTGTTCAGCTTTCTGCTGCTGTTGCTTTTGCAAGCCTTTTACTGAAAATAGCAGTGGCAAGATATTATTTTAGTCCAGTTCCTCTGTTGCTTCTTTCCTTCTAAAATAAGGCATGCAGCCTATCTGGTGCATAAGCAAAGTGCACCTAAAGGTCAGAGGCAAAGCATAAGCTGACAATATAAGTCGTATTATAGGATGCAGTTACTGCCAGGCAAGAGCAGGCAGGGTTTCTTCTGCTGCTATCCGAGGCACTGTTAGGCTGAAGGAGCACAGTTGTGCTACCAGTTTAAGCCAGCAGAATCTCCTTGCTATATTTAACCTTGATTTCCTCAGAGACCAAATATGCAAATGACAAAATGTGATGCACGGCAAACACTGCTTTCATGAGGGAGAGCTAAGTTATGGTCCCAAACAATCAAATCAGCCTTTCCTACTCACAAGGCTTCACTTTAATCCCTTATTAACAGGATTAATAGCAGACTTACAGTTCATACCATCTTACTCCCCTTTTACACAAACCAATCTAGCTGCTCTCACAGAGGGACAGGTGGATTAATAGTCTTAGTCAAAAACTGTGGTGATAATGCAGAAAATCAGCATAAGAGAGGGATTCCAGGGCGAAAATGGACAGCTGGAAGATTGCTATCAAAGCCATGCAGTGACTTCACCCGCAGATAGAAATGTGAAAAGCGTGGGAGACCCTTCTGCTTCTAAATTGAAAAACAAAACAAACCCCCTGAAAGATAAACAAGTACAGTAAAGGAATAAGTCTCTCTATTAATAAATGCTTACCAGAGGATAAACAAGTAAAGGAATAAAGAACCTGTGAAGCTCAAAAATGTGGAGGCATTTGCCGAAACATAACTCCGCTAAGAAATGCAAAGCTCTGACAGACTGTTATACAATCTTTGATTTCTTTTAATAACAGTTGAAGGTCAGATGCCTCAGCTCTTCCTGGAAATCCTAAAAAGACTGGGTGGCTCCCCAAGTTAGAAAGGAACTGCCACATCGTATGTTGTGCAACACTGAGCTATTGACTAAGGTATATTATATTACCTCCAACAGCTGACTCAGACCCAGTTGTTATAAAAGGCTTTTCGCACTCGGGCAAGCAGCACGGAGCAGTCACACGCCAGCAGGCGCGGGGCCGCCGGACCCCGAGCGGGATGGGGCTGGGGCTGGGGCTGGGAAGGTCGGGGGGGTCAAGCTGATTACCTCCGCCAGTTCCCCCCCCAGCCCTCCGCAGCTCAGGGCTCAGCTGGGTTACCCGAGTTCACACCGAGCTATTGACATTCAGCTGCATTGCTTACTCATTACCGGATCAGCAGGGGACTGTCTGGGGCGGAAAAGTTAACCCTTCCCCTGCCCGGGATATCACGGGCAGGAGGGGGGGCATAAAAAAAAGTCCGTAATAAAGGAGTAGGAACCCCAAGCTGGTGGGGAGCCCTGGGGTGGGAATGCTGCTGAGGCAGCCTTGCTCCCCAGAAAGCGGGTGGTGGAGATAAGAGGAAAGAAGGGGCTCTGCTCCGGGTGAGAATTCACTCTAAAAAGGCAGGAGAAATGATACCTGCATCCAGTTTTCACACCACCAGTTACTCACCGACTCCTGTGTGTGGGATGCATGCTGTGAGGTAAAGCACATTTCTCACCATGACCCAACCCAGGTGCCATTCCATTAAAATACCCCTGCCCATGCTTTGACTCTCAGTTTTACAAATGTTCATGAAATTATTGCAGATCTTATAGTGGCACTTTTTTCTTAGTGACTCAGACCTTCACTGTTCAGACCCCATTTGCAGTATTGTGTCCAGCTCTGGGCTCCCAACATGAGCAGGATGTGGACCTGAGGGAGTGAGTCCTGAGGAGGCCAAAAGATGATCAGAGAGCTGGAGAACCTCTCACAGGCTGAGAGAGTTGGGCTTGTTCATCTTGGAGAAGAAAAGGCATCGGGGAGACCTTAGAGCCCCTTTCAATACCTAAAGGGGGACTACAAGAGACCCGGAGAGACACTTCTTACAAGGGCGTGTAGTGACAAGGGTTAATAGGTTTAAACTGAAAGAGGGCAGGTTTAGATTCGGTATTAGTAAGAAATTTTTTACTGTGAGGGTGGTGAGGCACTGTCACAGGTTGCCAGTTAAGTTGTGGATGTCCCATCCCTGGAGGAGTTCAAGGCCAGGCTGGATGGAGCTTTGAGCAACCTGGTCTAGTGGAAGGTATCCTTGCCCATGCCAGGGGGTTTGAAACTAGATGATGTGTAAGGTCCCTTCCAACCCAAAACCGTTCTGTGATTCTATGTGAAAACCTTAGCACATTTTTAGGATAAGTTCCAGTGCTTGTGTCTTCACATTTTAGAGCCCATAATCAAGATTAAGTAGAAAAAGTCTCCAAAAAGGTGAGAGAGGGAATTACTGTTGGTGCCTCATGGTCCTGTTAGGCAGTACTGTGATTTCCTGGCAATGGCATGTCTTCTGAAGTTAAAAGTCATCTAATATATCATCACAGTCCATTGAGAGATATTAAGTTTGTTTTATTTGGTACTTTAAAATAAAATAAAAATATTTCTGCAGTATAATAAAAAGTGCAATTCTCCCTTTTCCATCAAGTCAAACACTCCTCTGTAAAGAGAACTGTATCATTCTATCACAGGGAAGAACAGATGGCGAATAGCAGGTATGCGAAATGTTCATACTACTCTTCTTTATTTCCCCTTCCACTGTAGTTATATTGCATGCCAGGCTCCAAATGAAGCATTGAATTCAGACACCAGAATTTGGTGGAGATGAATTTTGCAAAGCTTTAAACATTAGTTCAAGTTTGTGACATTTTGAGTGTAATTTATACACATCTCAAAACATGCCAGATACTTAGAGGTACATCAGAAGAGGCAAAGGTCTTATCACAGCTTATAATCATAAATGAAATTTTCAAATAAACAATGAAATATAAGTTAAAAGGCAGCAAGGTTTGCTTGCATCTGGCTAATGCCTCCATTAATCTTTATTAGTAATTTCTAATACTGAGAGCAAGGAAGGCAGGATTTATAGCTCTTTTCAAAGAAGAGCCAACAAAAATTAGTTGGATTGGGCCAGTGGATTAGTACCAAGAATAGGGAAAGAAAAGACAGGACAGGATCTTTGAAAATGGCAAATGAAGGGATTCTGCAGATGAAGTGTACTAGAAGGAGATACAAGACATTGAGAAAAAGACATTGAGATGTGCATGTCCATAAAGGCAAGAGGAAAAAACTTAAATTTATTAGGAAGGTCAGCAAAAGAACGTGGAGAAGAATGGGATTTGATCCAAGTGGAAAGTAAGATAGAAATCAGCTTAGGTAAAATATCAGGAGCCAAAAGAAAATGTATCACTTATCTAGAACTATAGAACTGCTGGCGTATTTGTTTGTTGGAGATAGTGGAGAAAATATAATTGTGTAAATTTTAAGACTAAATGACAGTGGAAAAAGTTGGATGAGAAACAGTAAGTCAAAGAAAGAGGATACACTTACAAGCTTAACAAGCATCAAGGAAGAGAAGAAACTTTAATTAAAGTGCTTGAGTTTCACAGTTTGTTGGCGTGTGGTTTTCCCTCTGCAGAGGGATATTGAGGAAGTTCAGCTGGCGAAGTAAAGGCAAGCTGTGAGCAAAGCAGGGCGGAAATGAAGAAGTTAAATTGCTGAGTTTGTAAAGAGTAGTTGAAGATGTGGAAGTGTGTCATGACATGGGAATGGAGGAAAACAAGAAGCATATGGCATTTCTGTAAGCTGCAGAACAGGTGGCTTTCAGGAAGGGAGGGTGTGCAGTCACCCTAAAACGGAAGGGAGGATGAGCTTGCTGGTGACATTCCTGGTAATGCCGTAAGCCATTTCTATGGACAAGAGGGAACAGAAAAGCAGAATTTGCAGTGGGAAAGAGAATTATTAGGGCCAGAAGAAGTGGGATTGTGGTTTTCTTTAATTTTTTTTTTTTTTTTTTTTTTTTTTAATGTTTAGACATATGGAGGCAAAGAAAGGAAACATATGGAGTGGCACTTGAAAATGGGGCTGGGGTCAAGGGAGATGGTAGGGGAAACAATAACATGTTTCAGAAGCAGAGAAGAGTGGTTGAAGATGTCTCATTGTTTCTTCATGCTCCTCCATCTGCCAATATCCATCTGTTGGCTTTTTGTTGTATGCTCAAATGTCAACTCCAGTAACTGTTTAATGTAAAATGGATAATCGTGTCTGTCTCTCTTTCTCACTGATTTTTGGAAGGATATAAAGACCATATCTTCCACACAACATTGGAAGGATGGGGAGGACCCACTTTTTCTCTGCAGCCTAGAGCTTAGTGATTAGAGGATGCTGTTCTGGGAAGCAGAAAAGGTCAGATGTGAATCCATAAACCTGAGAAGGCCCCTGAACTTGTGAAAGGGACCCTGAAGCCCACTGAAGTGCTTAACTACTGCCTCATTCTATAAAAGGGAATGATATCATCACCAAATCCCAAACGAAAGGTGTAACAGGAGAATGTGCACTGGGGAAGTTATTCCCTACCTCCCTGCAGCCTGCCGCTTGGTGCCAAGGACATCCAGGAGGTGAGATGTGGAAGATACCTGCTCTGGGTGTCTCTCTGAATCTCCTCTTTCCTTGGTGCCCTGATTGCTTTGAAGCAAACCCTGAGGCATCAAAGTGCTCGTGTAGATGGCGGCTTATGAACCCAGCTGGGAAAGCACCACCGGCTGTTTATCTCGTGCCTTGGCTGTAGGTCACCTTTGGCATTGCAGAGGTGGCTGATGAACGTGTGTGCTGGCTAGCTGAGGGAAAGGAGCACCTTTTTCTGCTACCAGAGAGACAGGAAGGGGACCAGAGCGTGCGAAGGATGGCAATGCGTAACACAACCCCATCGTGATCCACTGGAACTATTTGCCTCCCTCATATGTTGCAGGAGCAAGGAAGGTACCCTGTTGCTGGTGCCTTGGGTTTTCACCAGGAGGCAGGCACTTGCACACCCTCAGGGGTCATTACATCGTGGCAGAGTAAGAGATGTGCCCCTGTGTCACCATCTGCTGGCAGTAACCCACCAGGAATATCCCTCCCACCAAGCGTTTTCCCTCTTGGCAAAATGCAGTGGTCAAAGCCCGGCTACTTCCCTGTGCAGCAGCACAGAGCTGAGTCAGTCTTTCCCAGGTCACCGGGAATCAGTCCATGCCTGCTGCATCCCCAGTCCGCAGTGGCCTATCTGTAATTATGATTTTCACTGTTCTGTTCATGATATTAGTATTTTTCTTGCTCTAGCCAAGACTCCTACTCTTCGTTCATGCATGAGCCTGACATGCTATACAATTACAGGGGAGTCAGGGCCTGACCTGTACTATAATTATAACTGAGTCAGTTACAACAGGCTTGTCTCCTGACCTGCTTCCAAAATAGTCCTATATTTTCTAAAGCAAATGGGATTTTAGGTGTATTCTTTAACCATGCTAATGCACTACTCTTGTCTTGGATTTAAACTGGGTTCATTTCTGATAAAGCAACCCTTTTTTTAGCATAAGCAGGAATTGGTCCAAACTGGCTGTTCATTTGCATTCACTGTCAGCTTCAAGCACCCTTTCTGAATGTCAGATATTTCCCGCTTGCATTCCCTCCTCACTTTGTGTGTTTGCTACTTCCTGGCATCCTTATCATATAGTAATGAATCACGCTGGAGTGAAGATGTCGAACTGAGATACAGAGTGGGACTAGTTTGGCCAGTCCTCAGTAATCGGGCCTCTTAACAGGGAAATGCATTTAAATAGGTCAATGAATCTTACATGTCTGTGCATCAGGAATTATCAGCACCACAGACCTTGCAGTCAGGAGAGGAATTCTCTTTCAAGCAAAAGTTCATTGATGCACTAGAGCAGCAAACATTTAATTTACATTTACATTTAAAATGGTGGTTTACCTTCATGGGTTGTTGGGGGTCTTTCAAACTGCAATAGAAGATCCTTTATTTTCTACTTTTTTTCTTAGTATGAAAAAGAATATATTTTAAATCAACTCTACAATCCTGTTAGAGCTAGAAAGGTGCTAACATAATCTCCCATCTCCTAAAATGCAGCTGAATTCTTAGTCTTTATTTTTGCCTTGTGCCCTTTTTGGGTGATGGCAATACTGTGAAATGCTGCATTACAAAGCTAATCAATTTACGAACGGAAAGCTTTTCCCTCAGTCCCTTCTTTTAGCTCTGCTAGAGGTTATGTCTGCTAAGGCACTTTCTGGAAGCCCCCAGAGAAGCCAGGAACATCCAGCAGCAGGGTCTCAACTTGGGAGATTAACATTCTGTATCAATCAATACAGCCTGTACCCAGGAGAGCAGGGAAGGGACAACATGAGGGGTAGAGAGGTGTGGGGAGGTGTGATAGCAGAGGACCTGCCTGGGTAGGAGTGTCCCTCTGTGCTGCTGGGATGGAGGCCTTGGCAGCACCTGCCATGGGGATGCATCCCGTGCTGGTGAAAGGAGATCTCCTGGTGGCACAGCCACACCACCTCCCTCAGTGACCCCCCCTTGGGGACATTACTGACAGGGACCAATACATCCTTTTGTTTTCACCACTGTGCCCGTGCCGTGGGGTTTGGGACCCAAGTTGGGTGACTGGTTTCTGGTTTCTTGTCTCTCTCAGCTGATGGGGCCATGGCAGAGTTTTGCAGCCAATGCCTGCATTTGCTCTGGAGTTTAGAAAATGCACTGGTGGGAGCCACAAGGATCTATTTCTGACTTTTAGCCCAGCTACCCAACTGTTAATCCAGGATGGACTAATATGAGAGCATTTAAAATATTATGCTCTGGTTTGCATTTCTAGGCATCTAAGTATCATAATGAATGCACAAGTGTTGTGCTGTTACATCAGTTCAACTTTTTTTGCCAACTCCACTTCTTCTATATTTCTTTTTGGGCAAGAGCTCTGGAATTACCAACATTTGAAAGATAAAGCCAGGCTTTTTGTCCTCACTTTGCATTCAGTCCAGTACAACTCTTGCAGAAGAGTTTCAGAGTAAGCCTTCAGAATAAGTCTACTTAAAGTCCAGTCCTGTATTTAAATTCTAAAGGTCGAGTTTGCTGTGAAGCATGTGCCACTTAACATACCTCTCTGACATTACTTAACTGTACCTGTCTTGCATAGCATCTGTCTGAGGCTGTGTATATCTAAAAAACAAACAAACAAAAGTATTTTCCTGGAAGAAGTGCTTTAAAACTGGACTAAGATAAGACTATTTTTATGAATTCACCAGTAAAAGAAGAAGAGCTGTAACCTGCCCATGAAATTAGGTATGCATATGTTCAAATGTTTATAATACACAAATTATCAGAATATAGCACTATTTCCCCTGGTGCTATATTCCATTCTTTAGCATTCAGGACTGTATAAAACAGTTTTTACCTTGTGCTCCACTGAATGCTCTTAAATGGTGTGTGAAAATGAACTTGAAAACCAAACCTATTGTCATTAGGCTCAGATCTGTTACATGTTGTTTGCCCCTCTCTCAGGAAGTGTTTAAACTAAGAAACAGAAAGGACTGAAAATCTTCAGTTCAGAATGGTACTGCTGCTGAACCCAAAATAAGGTGATGGACACTGATCTTAGCAAGATTATTGCTGTCTGCTGGCCAGTCCTACCACCTTTATTTACAGGATGCTCAACTTCCAAGTAAGTGTGGTACAGCTTTGCACCCTGGGGCCCCCTCACACGGGACATTTCAGGGTGCAGATGCAGAGCTCTCCTCCAGCCTGCCTTTAGCAGCTCCAGGGAAAGCTGGCTGTGTGTACACAGGGGTGTCTGCTCATCCTCCTGATCTGTGCTGTTGTTTTCTTGTAGTCACTCCTCTACTCTGCTGGATAACTGCATAGTATTCACTTGTCCTTCCTCTGTATACAACATTTTGCATAATGGGATCCTGATCCATAAAAGGAACTGCAGTAAAGCAAGTAACACCACCACCACCAAAAAAATGACAATCCTTTAATGGTGAGAGGCTCATTGAAGTTGATATATAAGGGAAATACTTGTGTTGGAGTCTACAGAGCACCTTCGTAGTGTGGAACTACAAGAGGCCATAGGCTGACTCCAGGAGCTTGTCATCTCTGCCACAGAGATTTCTTCCTGTGAAGCTCTGGTTTAGTGTCTTTCAAAACAATGCAGCCCAAAACTAAGCTAGGTAAATACTTCACCCTCTCTGGGTGCTGTGGCTCACACGAGGGGCTTCCTGGAGCAGCCCTTTGGAAACCCTGTCGTTGCTGCTGACGTGGTTCCTCACCCCAGCCAGTCATGCCAGGACCACAGTAATGTTTCTTAGGCTTGCCCAGGGTACCTATTTAAATTATAGATCTGGAATACGGCTGGCTCCCCTCCAAATCTCTGATCTAGGAGCTGTTTTTAATGATAAATTACATATGTTTAATAGCTCAGCTATTTTGTTTGGTTCCTTCAGAACTTTGAGATGAATAGGCTCCAGTCTCAGTGATTTATTGCAATTTAATTTGTCAAGTTGTTTCAGCACTTTTTCTTACGCTCCTCTGACAGCAGTTCACCTTCACAAACCAAAGATAGGTATTTTCCTTTGCTCCTCGGAGTGAAGACCCACACAGAAACTACTTGGCAACCTCTGTGAGTTCTTTCTCCTCTTTGACCTCTTTTTCTCTTGCTCAGCTGATTAAATTTAGGGATTTTCCTGTGAGCATTCAATGCTCAAATCCTTTATCACCACAATTGTATCGTGCAATCTTTCATAAGCTGATTGATCACCAGTTTAATAGTAGGTACAATTTTTGCTTGAATTTTTCTAGAAACTCTCTGCTCTACATTTTCTTTTGATTTCCCATCTACTCGTGACTGTTCTCTTTCCTCAATCATTGTCCATATCTGTTGCATTTGAAATAACCTTTCCTGAACATGGATGGTCAGGTGCCCAGAATTCCAAGTGTGTCTGCCCACTCCCATCTAGGATTGGGTGCATTTCTGTCTTTCACGATTGTGTTATACAAGGGCTTTGTATTTATGCAGAAAGAATAGCTGTATCAAAGTCTGTAGTGTATTCAGCTGGTTTCCACTTGAAAGTTCCTAATTTACGAGATTTCTGCTACTTGTCCCTGAGCATGTCACCTTGCAGTTGGCATAATTGAATTCAATCCAATTTATACTGCTCCATTTGTCATTTATTTCTTTCCATGTGATATCCTAATAGTCCTCTGTATTAACTGTGCCTCAACATTAACATTGTGATCAGCAAATTTCATTTGTGCATTCCTACCTGTGTGCCAAGATCCTTAAAGAATGATTGGTAGGTTTCAAGACCTTTCCTTGCACCATTCTCCTGCATCCTCATACTTTTGACACCCTTTAGGAAGGTCCCTAACCATATTTACAATACAGCCACTAACATGGGCTTTATTTAACTTAACTTCTTCTATGGCAACATATGGAATTCATTGTTAAAATCTAGATATATTAATTCTATAATAATCTCCCTTAAACATCTGTTAATATATGTATATTTTTACACTCATGCCCATCTACTACCTGAAAAAAACCCCGCCTTACAAATCATTGAGGTAATAATAAATGCATCTATTTCTTCAGTACCATCAGGAACTCATTAGATTTATTTTTAAGAAGTCTCAAATCGTGGTTTGCTCCCTGTGCTTGATTTTTCTTCAGCATGTGGGGTTTTTCCAAGCTATATGTGTTTTTAAAGTAAAGACTCAATCTCTGCAGAGCTGTTCTGGCCAAAAGATCCCTGTGAGAGCTTTGTGTTGGTGTGCAAAGAGAAAATGTGTACCCTGTTGGTTTAGGCTGTCACTGTTTTCTCCTTCATTTCCTAATTCTTCTGTTTTATGGGTCTGGGACAAGGTGGCTTTGGTGTGATTGTAATAGAGTTTTCTTAAGCATCCTCCAGGTTTAATTCCATTGCACGTTGATCCCTACACTTTCATGAAGAAAAAAACCCATGTTTTAACCCCACACCCCCAAGCATACCATAATTTTGGGAAACACTTTCTCCAGAAGGACACCAGGCTTGCAGACCACCATCACAGGAAAGTCTCTGGGCCCCTGCAGGAGAAACTGCACATAAACAAAAAACAGACCCAACCCCTTGCAAGGTTGGCAGACTTCTAATTGCAACATAGTAGAGATGAGTCAGTTGGGTGTCAATTGCTTTGGGGGAACCTTTTGGGTGACTAAATCTATGTCAGATGAGGTGACAACGGGTAATAGGTGTGAAATGCCCTGGCAGCTGGGAGACAATTCCCAAAGGAGTAGATGAACTAAATGGGTCACTGAATGAAGGGTGGTGGGCTGAAGGGGAAACAGAGGGCAAGGGATGATCTGCAGACCTTTTCCTGATAATGAGATGAACCATGACAGATACATCCCTGCTGCCTGACGCTCATTTCCTGAATAAACTTCCTGTATAGCTTGTTTGCTTTTAACTGGAGACTGTGGAGATCTCTTGGTAAGTGATCTTCAAAAAATTTTTTTAGGAAGCCACCCCCATCTCTTTAATAATAAAGATTCTGTTCTTTGCAACCTTTTTGAAAATGTATCTTCAAATCTTATTGTACATTCAAAGCACTCAAAGATTGTGGTTTGGTTTGCTATAATTTTTTTTATTTTTAATTTTTATTTTTTTATTTCATTGAACAGAACCATGAGTCGGGTAAGAAAACCTGGGTAACTTGAGGAGAAATGCAAAATGTTGATCTGCTGTTAAAAAGCATTCATTAGAACAGTATAGAAAACTAGCAATTGGGTCAACTCTGAACACTATGTTGTGCAAATAACACTCTGAGGTCAAAGCATTTTGACCTCCCTTCATGTAATGATCATGGTCACAGTGCAAATGCCTGTCTTAGGTCTAGAAAACCATCATTCTTTGAGACAAGCATCACTGCATGTCCTCCCTGTGTGATGTGGGACTGGAAGTATGTTGTAATGGTCATATGCCTGAGGCCTTCAAGGGAAACTTTAGAAGGTTGCAAAGGTACCTTCTGCAGAGAGGAGGTGCACACTGTGTTTTCCCCATCTCTCAGGAAGCAGGAGGCATTGCAGAACAACAGGCATGAGATCTGTGGTAAGGCAGAGGTCCTTGTCCTTTCTTTTCCAGTTCTCACTTGTGACACCTCAGAGCAGCCTGTCAGTGTTCAGACTTCTTTCTTTCTTTCCCATGCTATGGCCATTGAGTGCATACATAGCCTACCCTGGCCCGAGATGTAGATTTTTTGCCATTCTGGATGCTGAACCAAAACAGTAATGAGTGAGAAACTGATGAGAAAACATTTTGTTTGCCTGCCCATAATGGGTAGGTATACCACAATACAGCAGAGGTGCCACAGAATGTCACCTTTCTGGTCCCTCCACTGTGCCATAAGCTCTGCCTACTCCCAGACTGTCAGGCATGTGAATAGATCTGATCAGAAACTCCAGACATTTGAAGAACAGCCCCTGGCTTGTGAGGACCTGAAACAGTAAAGGTGCTGTGGTGATGTGTCATGGGAATGCATCAAAGAGCCCTGGCTCACAGGAGGCTGGAGGCAGCTGTGTGTGTCCTCTCTACATGATGGGGGAGAAGATCGTCTGCTCCGAGGATTGGTGGGTGTGCAGGAAGCTTGGGGTGGCTGCAGTGGCTGCTCTGGAATGGGCAAGGGGGATCACTGCTCCTCATTTTATCTCCTTAGGGCACCGAGCTGGCCAGGAAAGGGAGAGGCAGGCTGTTGGATGTGCTTTGCAACGTGGGAGCTGCTTCCCAGGCTCCTGCTGGGGAATGTATCTTTATTTTGTGTATTGCAGTGCTGTGCTCTCCCTGACCTCCAAACAGGGGAGGTCTTGCTTCAAGCAGAGAGCTGCTATTCCTTGCATCCAGGCAGAATTTGGGAAGGGAAAAGCTCTTTGTCTCGCAAGTTGTTGTCCAAACGCCACAGGGGAGCTTTGCTGACTGGGAAAGGCAAATAGAATAAATGAGCCACCACCAGCACCAGTGTATAGACACCCATCATGGTCACCTCTTACATAAACCTCTCCCTGACAAACCCTTTCTTATGATTTTGCCAGGCAGTGTTTATATTCCAGCCTTGGAAAATAAATCTTGTGTCATGAAATAGGAAATAGTTTAACACTTTACCCGTGCTATCATAATGAATTAATTTGATATTCATGGGAATACCACATGTGCTTTCCTAGGTGTCCTGCTACCATTTCACTTTCACTAATGGGCACTTGAGTCGTACTGATTTTTCCCCAAAGCCACATAATGATCTATAATATTCCTGAATAATTGCACTTTAAGTGGAAGCTAACAGGGTTGACTACTCCCAGAAATATGTCAAAATATTTTTACTGTTTTAAGTAGGAATTTGAATATTAACAGGACATGTCAATACATTTAAATATGTGGAAAAGTTTTACAAAAGAATGTTTAGGAATGTTTTTTGAAGGTTAAAAAGTCCTCAGATGTTTTTTCCTGAATAATTTTTAGAGACATCTGCAGAATACCAGAATTACTAAATTGTATTAGAGAAAAAATGAAAAAGAAATGCATGTATAAACTCATGTGGAACAAAAATGTAATTATTTAATAGTAGCTAAAACAACTTCACAGCCTCATTTATGCCATTGCTTGAAAATAAATGTTGGTTCAAGGTATTCTAAAACCAGGGTGGTAAACGCAATTTGTGAGGGGGAAAAAAAAAAAATCAGCCCTCTTTCTAAATGGACAAACTTTGCTGCCTTTCTCATGAATTTGAAATTCTAGGTATTGCTAGAGAGCTTTGTATCCACAGGGTAGTTCTATTTTGAGGCTTGAGTGAGGTGTTATTGCCCAGGATGGACACCAGAACAGTGGGGGTAGATCCTCTGCCCAGAGCAGTAAGCAGGGGCTTCAGCATCACCTCAGGACCACGCATGAAGCACCAGCTCTGCAAACATCCACTGCATCTGCTCTGCCCAGGATCTCCTCAAAAACCCTGTTTGTTTGCACCTTTGGCTTGGCTGCACGTGGAAGTGGGTATCCCTGGTGCATGCAGGGTGGGCTCCACAGGGCATGTCTGCTGTGTTACACCTGCTTTTGGGTGCAGTAAAAACAGGGAGCAGAGGGGAGAGGTGGATGGAAATGATCTGCTGTGAGGCAAATCGCGGCAGGCACGAGTAGCCCTGAGGGGCAGGAGCTCTGCTTCATCTGAGCAGCTTTTGCATACTGTCCACCACAGAGTCACCAGGGAGAGCACAGAGAAGTTGCTGCAGCTGTGTCCTTGAGTGACCCCCAATTGTCAGGTCAGACCTTGAATGCAAATGAGCCGAGAGCCACCCTGTCATGCTCACGTTAATGAAAGGGAGGAGGTCCAGGAATAGGACTGGGTAGGAGAAGTGGAGCAGGACATCTGTGTCCTCAGGAGGATCCTGTGGTTCCAGAAGGAACCACTGAAGTACGTAAGACTTCTTTAATTAAAGGATTTACCTGTAGTCTCAGAATGGAAATGACGTGCTTTGTTGTGCCTAATTGGGAGGCTGCTCTCCAGAGCCACGGCACCTACTCCTGAAGGCGCAGGGAGATTTCTACGTGCAGAGCTCACCACAAACCAAACCGTCGTGGCAGCCCCGTGCACAGCAGTACCTTAGAAGCGTCTAATTTTTATCTGATTAAGAACTGTAAGAAATGAGGGCATAAGCCTTGCTCATGCATTATTGAAATGTCTGCAGTGATGCTGACGGGGTGGCAAAGCGTGCCTGCCGATGCCGGAGGAATGGAGGCTCCTATGGTGAGACTCAGGAAGCCCAGGAGACTGGCGGGTGCATCAGCTGAGGGGGTGAGGAGGCTCTGGGCGCCGCCGAGCTTTCTCGCAGGTGGAGGATGTGGAGCAGAAGCGTCATCACAAAACGCGCTGTTATCCCGTGAGGTTCGGCCTGATCAAAAGGGAAACGCTGCAGGAGACAGGCAGTTATTTGTGTGCTTCCCTCTGCTCTTCGTTAGTGTTGAATTTGGGCTAGCAGCAGCTCTCCTCTGCTGCAAGACTCTTCGTGGTATCACCTCCCTTCTGAATCGCAGCAATTAAAAATGTGAGCATCCAGTCCACCCCATTTGACAAATCCACATCTCTTTCCTCTCCTCCAGGCCTCCCCACCTCAAAATACATTTACTCTTCAGAAGGCTAATTAACCCTTTCCTGCTTATAGTTCTTTTTTTGAGGAATCTCGAAATTTGGGTCATCAGTAGTTATTAGTGAAAAGCATTTTCAGGTAGAAGTTCCCTACCAGCTCTAATTAAAAGTCAAGGCTGGTAACAAACCTTTGCAGGTGCATTCTGAGAGAGTTCCATAAATGGTGGGTGTAATGGTGCAGTATAACATATGTGTCCCTGAAAAATCAGAAGGATAAGAGTTAGAGTCTGTGCTGGATTTTGCCAGGGTTTTTAGATGTCTGCCCCTTCCTCCCAGCAGAGGCCGTGGGGTGGGCTGGACACACCACGGCTCCTGCTGTGCAAATTAAAGTCTGGCAGATTAAGGTGCCATAAGTGGTAATTTCAGTTAATATGCTGGGTTATGAACTCTAGTGTGGAGGTACAGACAGGCTGCCTGTTCTCCTGTGCTGACTGGTGACGGTGGCAGTGGCCTCTGGGACAGGGACAGGCTGAGCAACTGGCAGTGATAACCTCTTCAGCCACCCCTGTTCTGTCTCATGGGGACTGAGAGTCCCAATCTGTTCTGCATCACTTGGTGAAGTAAAACAAAATTGTTAATGAAACAACTGCCCTTTTTGCAGTATCTCTGTGAAACATCCTTGAGTGATGGAGGACCTTGACAAGAAGTTCTGTTAAACCAAATAAATTCAGTTCAGGGCAATTAAGGAATCTGTTCTTGCATTTTTAAGGTCTCAAAAAATTTGTTAATGTTCTAGGCTGCATGTAGGCTAGTAAATTCTGTTCTTCCCTATACTGCTTATACCTCTGAATCAAAGTGCCACTGAGGACTCAGTAGGCCCAAGCAATGCACTGCAAATCTATGTGCCCCTACTCCTGTATGCATCAATTTAAAAACTGAGTTTAAGCTGAACACATTAATGCTGTGTAGTCAGGGTTCTTAAAACCAAAAGAGCTCAAGACACATTGCAAATTTCAATTTTCCACCTAATCAGTGCACTTCTTTCAGCTTTACAAACAAGCATTTTTCAACTCTACTACTTTAAATGACCCCCCTGATATTATTCTTTTATCAGTCAACTATAAACGTAAGCCAAGATGCATTAAATTATATAGAGAGAATATTAAGCAAATTTAAATGAAATCCAAGTAGAACATATGAAATTTCTATTTTAAATTAATAATAATGTTCTACATTTTCCTATTAAGCTATGTTTGCAAAGGTGGCTTGAAGAAACAGCATTAAGTATCTCACCAGAGCAGTTCAGTGCTCAGTTGACAAAACAGACAAGTGTAGTACTTCCCATTTAACAGCATCCCTAAAAGAAATTACTAAATTATTTGCCACTATGAATCAACAGTTTTATTGAGTGGAAATGTCCCAGTTGAGACCAGTGCCTTGATAATAATATTAAAGAGAAATACCTAAAGTATGTCAACAATCAGAATTAACAGTTGGGGTGGAAATATGGGGTTGTATTTACTTGTGGGGGTTTTTTCAAGTCAGTAACTGAGAAATACTCTGTGTGAGTTTGGAAAGAGACACAGCTGTCAGCATGAGCTCTGAAACCCAGCTTTTCTGGTCTCTGATCCATTTCCTGGCACATGTCAAAAAAAACCCAAAAAACAAACAAACCCAGGGAGTTGCTTTTTGTTATGTTCTCTTTAAACCGAGGAAACACACCTCGGTTGCAAGCCTTTCTCTGAATCATTCCTCCCCCCTCGCCTGCAGATGTCTGAGCGGCAGCTGGGAATCCCCAAAGACAGGAGCGTTCATGGGAGTCTGCTTCTTTGACATTTAGGGTAGACGAACAGCTCCAAGGATCTGGAACAAATAGATCCAAAAGCTGGGGCTGGGCATGATGTTGAAAAAATGGCTTCACTATGGGCTATGCTGCCTATTTTTACATGTAGCACGGGAGTGAGAACTGGATTAGGAGTCCTGGGGGGGAGGGGGGGCGGGTTGAATGGATTACAAACAAAAAGCATTAAGCTAATCATAGGAGTGATGCTCCTTAAGGGCAAGGATGAACTAATGGCTGGATTTTCCTTTGTCCCTGTAGAGCAATCATGGAGCAGTAAACCAGTCAAAACAGTAGCTGCTTCCAAGCCAGGTCTGCTACATTACTCATTTCTATAAGTTTTATAAATATAGGTGTTGCTTAACATGGATTGCTTGCACGATCTTGGATGTACTCATAGAAAGGGAATTCAAGGTCAGCAGTCCCTGAAGGCTGTCAAACTATTTACAAGTTTGCTATTTATAAGGACTAGTCTGGGAGTCCTAGAAGCAATAAGTTCTTAGGCAGGCGGTTTAATTTCTGCACGACACAGAAGAGCTGCTGTTTCTGTATCGGTGCCTAGATGCCATTGCAGTCCTCTTAAATTATCTTCAAAAATCTCTTAAAAAAAATCTCTTAATTTTGTTATCTAGATTCTAGTATTGTCAGGCTCGCTCCTTTACACTCCATATAACCTGAAGAACGAAGAAAGCAAAGAATATCAGTACAGCCACTATTCTGTGCAAGTTCCATAGTGGTTTCAGGAATGCAAGAGTTAATCAGAAGTTTAATGATTGTTAATATAGAATATTAATCGATTGACCTTGGGAGTACAGCATGCCATAAAACAGGCTGGAGGATTTGTTGCATTGCTACAGAACATTCTCTGAAGAAAAAATTCTCTTTTCTAAGGAAACTGAAAACTAGGGCATACTGGTTTCTGCAGACCAGAAAAAGCACACTGCTTGCTCTCGTATTAGGCTTTGGAACACTCAAGTGAGGTGGAAAATGTAGAGAAAAATTTGTGACTGAACTGCAAACATCGCAGACTCAGAGGAACGGGTGTACTGAATTCAGATAAGCCTCCCATGAAGAGAGAGACTAGTTGTTCCTTCCTCAGTAATGTTACCCACGAATATGTACATACTGTGCCTTTTGTTCTTTTTGGTAAGTGGATGGTACATCCTAGAAGGGCATCACTCATTCTGGGAAGTGAATCTTTACAAGTCATGTCATCTGGCTGTAGTACCCAAATGAAAGCACTGTTCAGTGCTCTTGATCTAATACCATACAGTGTCTAGAACCAGTGCTCTCTTACCGTATTTGTAAAGCAAAACCCCAAGCCCCACAATCCCTCCCTCCCCTCCCTCCCCCAAAAAATATAAAAAACCCTCAAAGAGGCATCAGGACTTGCAGATTACTTTATCTGTTCAAAGTTTCACGAAAGGATATTTTCCTGAAGCGATTCTGCAACCCCCTGAGCTTCTTTCAAGACGACAGTTTGCATCATACTAAGGCAGCAGGGAGAGGGTAAACAGAAAGGGGAATGTGATACAAATGCTGGCAAAAATCAGGGAAAGCAAGGTGGGAGCAATATCGCTCAAGCTGTCGGATCTGTGAGCAAGCCTCGTGAACCAGCTGAGTTATGGCAAACTCCTGCTATGAGGGAATTGCAGTAACTGAGCCTTGCACTCAAACATTTATAAGGGTGTCCTGGGATAAATAAAGGTGCAGCCTCTGTAAACTCTGCTGTGAAAACAAACACCTTTGAACCAAACCTGTTACAAGGCTCTATAAAGCATGGGCATAGCTGATGTTAATTATAAGATTTGTGTCTTGGTTTTCTGTCTTGAGAGCAACAGTCGGAGTCCTCTTGGCTGGCAAGGAGTTAAATGCATGGCCCTGGCCCGAGCTGCTGCATAAGGCAGGGCTGGCGCTACTGCAGTATCCCTCTTGGCATAGGGAGTGCTCTCAGTTCAGGGTCTCCACTGGAATATACAACAAAATAGTAAAACCTCTTTGATTCCTAGGCAAAGCCTCTGCCATCTGGGGCCAGACCTTCTTAAAACCATGGTTATATTTTGTCAGGTAAAAGACATTCAGCTTATTTTAAGATCATACCTCATGCACTCAGACACAGCTATGTGTCACGTTGAGCTTTGTTTAGAAGCCTGGTCTGGATTATAGAGGCATTTCGGAAATCATGTGCTTATCAGAAGTTTGAATCAGACTTGCTGTCTATAGCCAAACTCAATAATCAGACTCTTGAACCATGTAATGGGTTAGCAAAAGAGCAGGGGACACACAGGGAGACAATGATTTAGCAGAATTTCACTCGGCATTCAAGCATGCTACCATGCCTGAAAATAAGGGATACATTATTAATTAGTTAATGTTTGCAAAGTATTTTGACTCTGGAACGTGCCAAGTCTTCTTCTTCATTAATTTTCAGTAAATATATGACTAAGCAGTATATGTAATAAGGACACAAAATGTGGTAAGTAGACAAAAGACCTGAAAATACACAAAACGTAAAAAAAAGAGAGATGCTATTAACGGGGGGGGGGGGGGGGAAGTGTTCAAACCAGAGGAGTAAACATTGTGATGATGCAGCTGGTTATATATTAACTCAGCACTAATGTAGGGACATGCCCGATGTCAGTGACGATCAGTTGAGACAGCCAACGTCCTACAAGACCTGTAAAGCTGACCTCTATCACCTTTTCCCTTCCACTGCTAAATTTGGCACAGCCCATACTCAGCAGACCGTCTCTTACCTTCTGGGGCTGCCTAACGCCTGCTTTAGGAGTTGCATGTGCTCCTGCAGCTTTAATAATGTCTGGAAAACCACTTCTGGATGGCGGTCACAACCCCTGACTAGCTGCGGGGAGGTGCGCTCACACCAGGGCCCGGCAGCACAAGCTGCTGCACGCTCTTCCCCTCCCTGGTCGTTCTCACATCCCCATCTGTTCCCTTCCAGTCTCTCAAGTGGGAAATAAACTGAGTTAGAGTCAAACTGTCAAACTCATAATATTCGAGTGGGTTGAATGTCACACCAGCAGAATTCATGCAATCCATATTTCATTCAGCGCAATAAATATGCAGTCTCGCACAGATCTTAGAAATCAATTATGTTTTTTTTTTCAGGAAGGTTTGAAGAAACAGTAGGGGCACTTCAGCAAAATGATTTCTTGCCTTCTTTTCCATGAAGTAACATTTTTAATATTATGATTGCAAGGTCTTGCTTCCTGAAAACAAGCTCGTAAGTAAGTGCCCTGGCCATCTGCTCCTGCCCTTAAGTCAAAGTCAGGGTCCTCAGTTTACAACATCATACTTGGAAGTTTATGACGTTACAAATACAGGATTGACACTTTAGTTGACAGCTAGCCAATAGGATCAAATGAATTAAGCAACAAGCCGTGTCCTTGAAATCTTTGGCTATAAAGACGAAGACCAAGTGAGAGCCTTTCTAACTGGAAGGAGTGAGCTCTGCCCTCACAGGTGGTTAGCGTATCAGAAATTTGTCATTAGCTCTCTAAAAATAGCTAGGAATGATCTTGTCGCTTTCTAACATACTTTCAACGTTTTTCTAAAATATATTTTCTCTTCACATGTCAACTGTTCTGCACATTTAATTATATACATGCATGATAGTTTTGACCTAGGCTAAGAGACCAAACAATAAATCAACTTCTAGAGCCAGATACAGCTGGCGTAAGTTGACTTTACATTTATGCAGTCAAGGGACCTATGCCAGATTTCTCCCAGCTAAAGATATGGCCCACATGATGTACTTCACATGCTGCAGGATTCTCTCTGGCTGCAACTTTTTTCATATGTAGAAGTATTGCAAATGGTGGGAAAACACCTATTGACCCCATTGTGCAAAGTATAGCCTGTGTATATCAGTGTGGCAGGTATTTAATTAGAGTAGTTTGAGGCCCTTCAAAAATGTGAAGAAAGTCCCTCAACCCCAAGAAATCAGCAAATCTTTGTTGATTTTTTACTGGTTGAAGGTCTAGATATGGGTCTGGGTCCCAACAGTCTTACGCCATCCAAGAGAAATCATGCCCCTGCAGCTGCCCTCGTTGACTTTTTAAAACTACAGAATTTTTCACTGGGTTTTAATGAACCAGCAGACAATTTGGAAAAAACATAGCATTCAGCAACTCGAGGGTGTGGTACAGATGCCAGGAATCTCCCTGGACAGCATCACCTACAGAACGGGGGGCACCGTTGCTCTTTGCGCTGCAAGTGCAAACCTAACATCAGCTGGAGGCCAATTTCAGGAACAGACCTTGAAAAGTTACAGGTTAGGAAGTAAGAGATTTTTCTGAGGGATTTTAAGCAAAGATGCTGGATCATTCATTGTTTGAAACTGCTTTTAAGCTACTGTCAACATGTTTTCCCTTGCAGAGCTAGGTCTGTTAAGAAGAGGCATTATCCTAATGTGACTATAGGTCAAAAGCAAAAGAATTGTAAGGCAGAGAATAATTTTATTTATCTCTCTAGAATGAATTACTCCCCTCTGTTATTATTATTTTGAGGGGAAGAATTATCAGTTTTATAGGAGAAAAACACCTTTTTAGAATAGATTTAATTGTAAAAAAAAAAAACTTCATAGAAAAAGGAACAGCCTTAAGTTATGACCCCTATTCTAAAAGAAAGTCTGCTTTGGTTTTGGACAGAACTTTAATAGAATTTTTTTTTCTTTTTTGTGGATAACTTAGAAATAACATTTTATTTTGATCAGAAAAAATATTAATTCAAACAAAAATTTTATGAGTCAAATGCCTATAGCTATTTCTGACATATACAGATTTGCTTTTATGGAAAAAATGCAAACCAATGCTAAATGGTAGGTCCCTGGTCCCACATCATTTTGAAGTTTTATTTGATGGCTTTGACATAAAGTCAAGCTACAATGCTAGAGACAGGGACCAGAGGAGGAAAGGAATTTGATTTTAAGTTTAACTTTGGCTCCAGTAAAATTTAATTGTGAATCACTTACTGAAAAAGGGAAAAAGGTCCTGTTGCAGGAGGGTAAGAGAGAGTTTTCTTCTCTCCAGCTCTGATGAAGCTACTGTTAGTGGGCAGGCACTGTACTGGGCTCATTAGCACAGAGTTATTGCTGCTCTCTCTCTGCTCTGGAGTGTCAGTAATGGGTTTGTATGTGGGAGGGTGTTTTTTAAACAGAAAGGGTAATATTTGGAAAAGTGAAATGGGAACCTAATCCTCCTTGCAAAAATGTCCTAAGTTCTTTGTTTCTTGAAATTAAATTCCAAGTCACTTCTGAAATTAAGGCTGTGAGTTCCTAAATGACTGGGGGACTTTTAAATATTTGACCTAGCAAGTCCTGCTCTACTCGCGTGTTCCTCCAAAGCTGAATTCACATGGGTCTCTTGTGGCAAAAGCCAGCTCTAAGCTTTTTTAAAGAAATGGTTATATTTGAATGATGTATTCAACAGCCAATAGGCATTGCTGCAAACCCCCCGGACGACTCAGCCAATGTCATTGTCTCCATGATCTGCATGCGTGGCAGATGTGTTGAACGCACCAACATTTACAGTGTCAGTCTCCTGTGGCCGTGGGAGGTGCGGTGTGGGATGGGCTGTCCTCAGAGCCAGGGCTGACTTTGTTCTCTCTGCACAATGTGCAGCTCAGTGGGGGTCCTGAGCTGTGACTGGGCTCCAAAATGCTGCAAAATGGTACAGTATTAAATTAACTTTAGTGTTTCATGCACACACTACAGAGAGGCGTCTACTACGAGCCTGTGATGGGCAGGGAAAGACTAGGAAGGAGGTAAAGGAAGCAGCAGAACACTTTTTTATACCTCAGGAGCCACTCAGAGAATATCTCTGTGCATTTCACTTGGTTATTTATTTTTCATTATAATATCTGACATATCAGAAAACATGAAAGGCATTATGAGCCTAAGACAAAAGGTAAAATGGCGCTTGAAAATGATTCTTTGTGAAGGCTTATTTTTATTTTGTTGCACATGAGACTAGTCAAGCAGACAGGTTTATTTTAACTCTCTAACAAAATTTAGCGACTGGAGACAAACAATTGTCTGCTATTATCATTCCTGCTGCCAAAATTCATTAGGTTCAGGAACATCAACTAAATCGTGTGCTAAAAGGGAGCACACAGCTACCTACACTATTGCTGGAGACATGACCTCTTAGATCAGCATCCATGTACATCCAAGAGACTACACAGCCTGTTAAAAAGTAAAATATCTCAAACCTTAGTCTTACTGCAATGCATTGCAGGCAGTCCCTTTCTGTGGCTGCATGTTTCTGTCTGCAGTGAAAGACCCCGCTGTCCACCATGAACCTTCTGTCCAGCTTAGATTTTTAAGGTCTGTACTTCATCAAGAAGTAAATGCATTTGCTAGCACACTGGTATTTGGTTGCCAGCCTGAGAGAAGCAGGAGGCTGTCTGGGGCTGCATACTCAGAGTTAAAGGTGCCCTTTTAATGTGAGTTAAACTAATTTTTTTTCTTCTGAGATCTCAGCTGTGGAGGAAGGAAGCTAGCTGGAAAAGTCAGCCTGGCCTCAGTGAAATAACCTGCTTTAGGAATGCAGGCCCAGATCCCTGGGATGTGTCTGACTCAGGAAATGAATCTGAGTAAAAGAAAAATGTTTAACACCTTTGCAGCCTTCTGTTCTCCAAAGTAGTCAGAGTCTAGTTTGGCTAATGACAACTAAAAAATGCAGATAGCTCTGAATGATATTGATTCCTTATGTGCTTTGGTATTTTCCAGACATTCAGTTACAGCAGTTTTCCATCACCTTTGCATCAGAGAGATGTGAAGCAACAGCAGCATAATTTGAAACCCAATATATGTCATGGATTAAAACCCATGGAGAGTAGGGGTGCATTCATATTTCTGGTGTCTGCTACCTCTGGGAAGCTGGCAGACTGGAATCTGGTGGAGTGAGGTATCTTGAAATTCATCAAACTATTTTAAATCAACATAAAGTGAATATATAACAGTAACCAGTTAAAAGGGGCTCTGCTTGTAGAGTGGCTAAAGAAGATAAAGGATAAAGGTAATCTGGCATTAGGTTAATGGGTCTGGAGAAAAGTTCCAGAGCTGGGTGATGTCAGCTCCTGCAAGCCCAGAGAGAAATCAAAAAGTTCTGCCCAAAGGGTGATTCAGACTCCTTAAGGAGCAGAGCCAAGCTATGGATGCACCAGCTGCCTATGAAGATGTGCTGGAAATGCCTGGCTTGCCAGTAAAAGTGACAATAAAGCCTGCTGGAACAAGCAGCGAGCTGATGTTACAGGTGGTGATGGTGGTGGACTGTGGGGTGATATTCAACTGGAGACACTCACTAAGCTGGCACTGCACAGGGCAATGTCTGACATTGATCCCTGGGGAAAATCACCTCCTGCTTGTATCCAAGCAGCTGTGTGGAGGTCAAATGGAAACACAGAAAGGGAGCCAGCAACTGGGGTAAACAGGGAGATGAAACACACTAAAGATATCTGTGGGTTGGTCTCTGAAGCTAGGAGCCACAAGTGTAATAAAAATTAAGAAATCAAAGGTCAACTTGCAGGTCAAGAGATGTTGGCCAAAAAACTGTTTTCCCCTGGCAAAGCCAATTAATAACCTCCATAACCATATCATGGCAGGGCTGGATTGATTCTTTCAAGGACTCTTCAATCCTCATTATTTATATATATACACACATACATGTAAATGTATATATTTGTATTTGAGTTGCATATGGGCCAAAGAGACATTAAAATAATCAATCAATCAATCAACAAAAACTTATGAAGGGCTTTCAGGTTCTCACCAGTAGTCTTACAGACTCAAAGAGCATATAGGACACCAGGCTTTACGAACATCTTCTGGGAGTACCTCTACACTATGTGACCAATGCTTCCCTCTTAGGGATAAGAATTGTTTTTAAAAAATAGTGTAAAAATTATACACCCATTTCCATCACTGCATAGATTACAACAAGTGCTCTGTGTTTGCCAGCAACCAAGGCTGTGGAACAGCTATTAGCAGATGCTGACTGTATGATGATGACCATTCTAAGTGGATGCTCATTTAAGGGACGCTTTCAGGAAACTACTTGCTCTTAGGAACAGTCTAGAAGTGAAAATGCACTTTGCAAGATTTTTACGTCTTGCTGGCTTGCCTTTTGCCATTTTACAGCAAAGGAAATGTTAATGTGTAATAGAATTAGCATTTAGGAGAAGCCTAGAATACTGTTCTTTACAATATAGCCTAGTATTATTATTCAAGACAGGTCTTCTCATAGTGCAATTTAAGCCCCCCAAAATTACCCATCATTACACAGACAGTCCATTTAACATTCTAAAGCTAATCATACAACAACCTACCCTTTCAGAGGAGATACAAAACCTCGCTTGGGTTTTAAGTTCTGATTACAAGATGAGGTTCCAATTGAGAATTTCAGCTATAAACCAAATGACCTTCAATGACCGTAGACTGGGAAACCTGGTGACTAATCTAAATAGATTTCCAGGCAGGGGGAAAAAAACACCACCCAGCTCTTGTTTCTAGTCCTCTGCATTATTAGGGGAATGACAAAGACAAGCAGATTGTGAAAAAAATCATGACTCCAGTGACCTTCATGTCTTTGTCCCAGAAAGGTCAGGAGTAATCAGCAAAACTTTAACTGGAGTTCAAATTCAGCTTTGTTGTCCTTAGAGGCTGGTAAAATTAAATATTCTGTTCTTGTGCTCTGTAAACAGACACAGTAATTGGTGATGCTTTCCAGCACTGGATATGGAGATGTATTGACATGAGCTGAAATTCACAGACAGACAGTATTTTACATGGTATACAGCAGTCTACAACCAAACCCTGATTTCAGCTTGTAATGCTGGAAATCACAATCACATTCCCTAAAATTAGATCACACCAGGATATGAGCACATACCAGAACGTCTAGGATGTGACTTTACAGTTTGTCATGTTCGCCATCCAACACCAAAACAAATAGGTGTTGTGCCAAAAACACCTCTTGTCAATCTCTGAAAAAAAATCCTATGAAAGGCAGCAGACAGGCAAAGTCTTCAAGAGTAAGCCATGTGAAAATTAAAAAAAAACAGTGAGTAATCTAGAACAGATCTCGTAGAGACTTTCTGACCTTGGCCTGCAGTGCTTTGTCCCTTTCCGCCTTTCGCACGTCACAAGATGTTTATTTATTTATTGAATATCCATTCTCATTAGAGCTGGAGGAATCACCATGTTGGATCAGACTGCAGTAGTCCATGATTTCCATGATCACATCCTTAGTGAGCAGAAGTTTAGAGAAAGTGTAAGGAAATAAGGAAGAAATTAACATATATTCTTGGGAAAAATCTCCTCCTTGCTCTTGATGATCAGGAACTGCCTTGTACCTTGCAAAGCAGAAAGGTATAACCCCTTCAATAGGACTTTAAGAAAACCCAGTTTTATACCTTGGGAGCTGTCTGTTGTTCACATGAATATTTAGTCAGATTTTGAATCCTGCTGAACAGCTGACACAAATTATGGCCTCAGGAAACAATGCAACGGATTAACTTTGAGTACACTGAACACATGCATATTTTTCTGCATATTTTTATTTTGTTTATTATTTGCATAGTTACCCACCCATTCTGACTCAAAGGTTTCTAGGTAGCACCTTGTATTTTGCACGCTGTTTTCTCTCCAGTCAGTCTCCACAACAAGGATCCATTTGCTCTGCATTTCCCATTTGTGAACCTCCTCTACTGTGGGCTGCTGGGGAGTGGGAAGCCAGCAGCATGTAGGTATCGAGATCTGTAATTAATTTTTATATATCAACATGTACTGCTCCCAGTCTTCTTGAATGCTGTAGGAAACATTAGAAATTAAAAGCAAGTTTCAAAATTAGGTAAAGGAGCATTAAATGCTCTCTTCCTAACCTAACAACCTAAAAATAATGGCACTTACCTTGAACTTTGAAAGACTCCTTTCTTCTTATGCATTCAGATACTGAGTTGCATTTCCTGTGCCTTGAAATGTAATAAGACTGGACATCCTGTGCTGCATAGCATCAGTAAAATTGCAGCTGTCAGTACGGGACACCTGCAACACCCAGTTTTAGAGCTGTTAAAACAATGACCAGCATTTCTGAAAAATGGTAAAATTTGGGAAGAGTGAGGGATTTCTGGCCCGGGGTTCAAAATCAGTATCTGCGTACTCTGCTTCAAGTCCTGCTGACTTCAGTGAGGGCTCACGAAGTGAAATGTCATTTGCCATGAATAAAGGTGACAAAATCAATCTTTGGGCCATGCTCTGATGCTGGTAGTGTCTGTACATCTTGCAGACACATTTGGTAACTGGGACTTCCCAAGCACACTGTTTTCATGTTTGACAATGGGAAAAGAGCTTCACTTCTCCTTGCCTGTGTGTCCCTTGAAGGAGACAGGGTGAGAACATCTCAAATACAGCAGGGCAAAAGTGTGAGTAATCAGCAAGGGGCAGGGAGAAAAAATACCTCCCTTTAGTTCTTCCAGTTGTCATTCTACCTTTGCTCCCTGTAGGCAGTATTGGATCAATGGGATATTGGCCATTTGGTTCGGAAGTGGCCACTGTGATGCAAATACAACATTGCTCCAACACATTTTTCAAAATGATTCTAGGAAAGTGATTGGGTTTTAGCTAACACATCCTGTGATATAGAGATAATAAGCTCTATGCAATGTCACAGCAGTTATAAGTATCAATATAGTATAAACTGTAAAAAAAAAAAAAAAAAAAAGCATTTTCATTAGCATTTCTTACACCACCACATTTAAATAAATCAGAGGGTCTGCAGTAAGGAAAATAACAATGACAGTAAGGAAAAGAATAAGATTAATTGTCACTTAAAATGACATTTCCTCTAAAATGCCAGAATCAAGTTGTTACGATCTTACTACGAAGAGACAGACAGGAATGTTCCTAGGAATGAGATCACAGAATTTATCTGTCTTGTTCTGCTTCCTCAATTTAGGAAGAAATTTAATATTACTTTGCATCTACAACTATGTGCAGTCTTTGCCCAATGCATTATCCTATCCTGAGAGTAGGTTTATGATAAAGTTGAAATATTCACAGAGAAATAAAAGATGCTCATGTTCTAATGGTGGCTTTAATTCTAAGGAAAGTAACCATTCACTTCTTATATTTGAGAGTTATCAATGCTAAATAATTTTGCAGTCATTGAAGATCACACTCCGATACTGTCTAGGAGAAAAAAAAGAAATGTAGTCTCACCAGATTTAAGTATATTTAGTGAAAAATCAGGATATAATTACATTACATGAATAAATTATTCTAAACCCATTTTAGGTCAGAAACTTCAGTGCTAGAGAGCGGCTAAATCCCAGAATTTTATCCTTCTCCTGTCTCCAGGCACTACAGAAACCAGAAAACATTACAACAGGACAAAAGATCACCATGAAAGAGTTATGAGAAGGGGCAGGAACATCAGGAACATGCTGGTGTTCTGTTTTTAAAAACAAATGACCCATTAATTCACAAAAACAACCCCATTACTGCAGTAACAAACTTAGTTTACGTAAATGTCCCTATCAACATTATTCAAGCCCAAATTTGATTTAATTTGGGAAAGGAATGAATAAAGCTTAGGGTAATGGCAACCTATTAGACCATGCAGACCTTAATAATACATTTGAGAAAGTGAGCTGAGAGAGTGACATGAACATCAAAAGAGAAACCAAGAGCATGAGCTACAGAATAAAGGAGAAATTGTATCTGAAATTATACCAGAGAAGGCAGAAGGAGAAACACAGGCAGAAGGAGCATCTGCCTAACTATAAGTCAGAGAGAATAATCACATTAATGACTGTTTCCCTACATAGTTTTGGTTTGTTTCTTTATTCTATTTTTACTGAATCTGATTTCTATTCAGGTTCAATTAATAATAATGAGCCTAAAATTAATTTGCATTATCATTTACAATGGATGCTTTGATCATGTATGTAGTTGGAACTATAATGCATACATTACCATATTATGCAAATTGCATTTTCAGCATCAGCTACATCTGTATATCATTTCTTCACGCCACAATTCTGTGCATTGTTTCTTTGTGTACAGTCCTGCAGACTGGCAGAAGCTGGGAGAGATTGGGGAGATACTACCAGGGGAAATGCTGCTACAGATGTGCCCTTCTCTTATGTTCTCTCTCTAAACACCCAGCGCTGGCATCAGACAGGGGAGAACTTTATTTTAACCCAGATGGCTTGTTCTGTGTCCTTTATGATTCTGTTATTACCTTAGCTAAATTACTCTGCTAGACTCCGCTACTGCATTGACCTCATGCAATGAGTTTTTGTATAACACACTCCTTTTAGGCCTCAAAGCAAGCAACCAAACGTGTATGAAAAGCCCAAGCACTACTTTGGGGTTTTTTTTTTGCTTAACGCAAGTGCCTCTCCTCTTCTCTAATTCCTGTAGAATTTCTAACTGCTTGCAGCATAAATCAGATGAGAATCTGACCTAAAAAAGAAAGCAGAGCTAGTATCACAATGTTCATAGAGATCTGATTTTTAGGTCAGACTTACGCATTCATGACACTAAAACATGCTCGGAGAAATGTTGCACATCAGTGGTTAATGGAACCACTCAACACTGTCTCAGCTGACTACTTTTTGCCACTGGCCAAATTTTGTGTTGCAGTGAGTGGGGCCCAAAAGTATTAGGAGTTTACATTTTTATGGTGCCTTTCATCTTGTGAAATACTCCCTCGCTTTACAAGCTGATACAGAAACCATATAATGATTGTTTAATCTACTCCATCGCTGAAACTTTGTGGTGAAACACAGGGAGAATTTAACAGCCTAGAAAAGCATAGGTGTTTTTCAGAGAGGAAACAAAGATCTATGGTGTCCATTTGAAACAAAGTTGGGAGAATGTAATTTTTAGACTTGGCGTCTGGCCAGGTCATCAGAGTTAACACATTTTACAGATATAATTACTGCAGTGTGATATTTAATGACCAAGGTGGTCGGAACTTTGCTTTAACACGCCACCCAAAAATGTATTTGGGTCACACCTTGCACCTTCTCATCGTACTGACTCATGGGCTGACAGGCAGGTGAGATCCTCTCCTTTCATTTATTTATCTCTCTTTTAGTTAGAGCCTTAGGTAACTCTCAGAAATGAACCAAACAGCCAAAAACACTGCCAAAAGAAAATTTCAAGCAGTTCCGAATTTCATGAAAATTTTGCATGAAAACCTATCCCTCCAGCCAAGCTAAGGATATAAGGATATAAGTTTAGATGCTTCCTCCCACAGATAAATTACTTCAGAGTGTCCCTACGGGCTTGATCCTGCCTTCCAAAGAGAGGATGGTGAAATTCCTCCAGTGAGGTCACCAGGCTCTCAGAAGATGATTCATTTGGCCATTTTGCTGCGCTTAATCTGTTTGACAGGAGATAAGAGCAATGCCCGAGGTAAGCGAAGGGGTTGAGTGGGACTGCCCTTTTTTCTTGCCAGCAAGCTGTTTGGTTGGATCATCCTGTCTTTCGAAACCCTCCCTATTTTCACGACCGCTTTCATTTCCAGGGTACACTGGGACGTGAGGCATGCGGTATCTCTCAGGTGAAGGAATTTACCTTGGTGCTATCTGGTGAATGACAAGCATTAGGTATTGTCAGAATGAGATATTCCCTGGGAGTCTTCAGCAAAGCGTTAATCTGATTAAACTCCTAAAAACTGATAGACGTAAAACAGAAGAGCATATTAATATTGTCAACAAAATGCACTTCTTAGTCACTCAAACTCAAATGTCAGATATTTGTTGCTCAGTATGCAATTAAAGATGATCTGATCGCCCTCCAAGCAGAGAACTGACAAAAAATGGGGTGAGGAAACATTTTTTGGTTTATCCTTTGCATATATGCAGATGTTGATACTGATAAGAGGGAAGATTCACTTTAGTTCTGCATAAAGAGATTGCTCTTGGCAGTATAGATTAATGTACCTGTCTATACAAGCATAGAGGAAGAATCAAGAAGGAAAATAGATTAGTATTCTGCTGCACATGGGACAATCAAATATGATATTTGGATTGCCAACTGGACTAATAATAATCACTGTAATAAACCAGGGCCTTTATAGCTTTGATATGCAGTACTAACTAAAAGATAGCTGCTTCTTAGGAATAATGAGCTGGATTCTTCATCACTCATCACCTTGTGTAATTATTGTCATGAGTTTGAAATAAATCCATTATGCTACCAAATCAGTTTTTTTTTTTTCCTTTCATGTTGTGTTTTCCTTGCATGGGTATAATGGCTACTCACAGTATAGACAATGGAAAATCAGGCTTAGTATATTTATTTGCCATTTAAGAATAAAGAAAATGTAAGAGATCTAATGGATGAGCACAATACCTTGGAAATTATTTGTTATTTAAATCTTCGGTACTTAAATGCTGCTGTAGCCAACCCTGTGGTTAATAACCCCAAGGAAGAAGGAGGAATAGATAAAAAAAAATAATCTGGCTAAATACCAAATAATACTTTTTCTTCTTTCATAATGATTTATTAGCAGGTGTTTTAGTAAAAGCATGCACAGCAGTATTGAATGATATTAAGACAAGTAAACTACAACCAACTGAGTAATTTAAAACTCAAAGCATATGCTCAAGAAGCATCTCAAATGTGAGATTTTTATTGTATTGGTCAATTTATTTTTCTAAAGGCTCTTCATAGCTGAAGTGAGGATAATCAAGGTAAGTTATGAAAATAACCTAGTTATGTGGTAAAGGTCAATAGAAAGTCATGATAGGGTCTGGTTTTTATGAAGATATCCTGTCTGTATTGTCAAAATAAATTAACATTATAACACAACATAGCCTGTCACTTGGAAGAAAAAGAGATGTTAACACAAAGATACTTGCCACAATTAAAATTAGGTTTTGGTTTAGACTGTGGAAGCAAGAAATATCAACACCATTAGCTTGCCTCTTTATTTATATTTTGTCTAGCACAGGTCACAAGAAGGTGAATAGATGTATACTTCTTTTTTAGTCTTGAGCATAGCAAATGTTACATATGTAACTCTATTTTTAAGGGGAATTTTCCTAATTCTTATTATATGAATGACATTGAGCTTTAGAGGTAATGTGGCTTCCAGCACCTTATGCCGTAGCACTGAACTGGGAATGGAAGGTAAAGGAGTTGCCTACATGTTTCTGTAACCATCTATTTTCCAGGATTGCTGACTGTGTAAATTAAACAAGCTGCTCTGCAAACACGAATAGTTTTGGGCTCACTCATTTGTCTTCCAGCCCAAAACTGTACAAAGGGAACCTCCTCTTTGGGAAGTAACAACAAAGATTTAGTTATTTTCCACAATATTGTATATGCTGAACATGCCAATATATGAAAAATGGATGAGTTAGAGCCTAAAAACTTCCAGGGAGCTTCACTGTTATTGTGTCAGCAGCAGTAGAGTAAAGCCAGAGCAGAGACCTAGGTCTTAAAAATCTCTTTAAATAGTCTTCTGACATGGTAAAGTCCCACCAGCAGTTAGGCCAAGTTACCAATGATGTTCCTAAGAAACTTGATCCAGAAATAAAAAAACCTCTTGCTTTTCAAAGCACTCACAGGCCTTGAACTGAACAAAACAGAAGCTGGGAAAGAATACTAGCTCACCCTATGGCCATGCTGTGAAGGACTTCAGTGTCCTCATGTTTGTGAGGGATTTTACTTTCAGTTATTTGAATCCTTGAAAAGATATACCTGTGACTGAAGTGATCCCAGACATAAATCTGGCAGGACAAAATATGGCATGCAGTATAGCCTTCAATACTCTCTACATAAATTAGAAACTAGAAGGTCTCTGAGCCCACTGAGTATAAAATACTGCCCAAGTGTTTTCAGTTGTTGCTACTCACCAACAGTTTGCTGTGTAAATATCAAGTATGGCGGTTTTCTGTACTCACCAGCTGCTTCTTCCTGAGTGACCAACTGAGATTGTAACAGCATCAGAAGCATCCTACATTGCAACCTCATGCTATGCCAGAAGGCTAACCAAAGAAATCAGCTTTTCTTCCTGTCTCAGCCTGGGAAGAAGCCAGTGCAAATAGGGATGATGCCCAAGCTAGTGAGAAGGCTGATCAGTGCGCTGAGCAGGGTTTAATGTTAAAAAGGGCTGTCAAAACACAAAATGTGGCCTCACTTTTCTGATCGCTTAACCGAAAAAACTGCAGGAACTCTGAGGTGTGTGATTTGCAAGAGCTAGCACTTCTGTAATTTTCCAGTGGCATAAAACCAGTTAGTACCAGCTGAAATACATTAGCAGCTTCAGTAATTAGTAGGCATAGCCATTTCTTGTCAGTTCTACGGGCCATATCCTCAGCTGGCGTAAATCAATAACACTCCGGGCACTGGATCTGTATTACTTTACTCACCTTGAAATAGTTATGCATACTAATTATTGCCTTACCCATTACTGCTCTTGTCAATTCAGACACCTGATTTACACCAGGTGAGTCTGTTCCATATATTTAGAGGTTTCTGCACATTCCTTCAAGGACCTGTAGTGTTGAATAAACTTTCTGAATAAGCCAGGCACATGCTTTCCATTATCTATCAAATCAGTGTTCAATGAAGTGACACCATTGCACATAAATCATGACTGCAATTATTAAATCAAGCGGAGTTTGTATTGCATTTCTTTCACTGTTGGGTAGAATTAGACACATGAGCACAGGCACGTCAGGGTTGCTGGGATGGAAGAAGGAGTTAAAAGCCCCACCCAGGCTCTCACAACCTAACCTTTGGAGCATGCAGCTGATAATGCGAAACAGAACATAATGCCCCGGAGGAGATACATCTGGAGGTCAGCTCAGTCAGATACCGTGGAACTGTTCCAGCAAAGCAATCAAATATCTAGCAAAACCTATAAAAAAAAAAAAAATCGCATCTTTGGTATATAGACATACAACCTGAGCTAGATAAAGGTAGAGAAGCCTGATTTCATTTTCACAGCCCTGTCAGGCAACCCAAGAGCCGAGTTTTCCCTCCACAAACACAAAGTGAGGTTTTTAACTGCAGCTTATTAAGGCTTAGTTTGTCTAACCCAAGCATAATAAATTCATGTGTCAAGATCGCAGCTGATTGTTCATCAGAGAAAAATGAGACAAGATAATCCACTTTGCTGAAAATGTAATGCTTCAGGAATGTTACAAACTACTGCAAATGTTTAACTCCCCGTGCCTCATGGGTGGTTATATAACAAAACACCCATTCAGGGGCTGATTCTTATCTCTGGCTTGCATAAGGCCATGTCTAGACAAGGATTTGAAGGTGTGTTGTTTGAAAGTGTTAGCAGAGTGGTCTAGTTGGCAGATCAGGAAACCTCCCCCTCTTTTCCTGAATCCCCTGCCCCAAACTTTTATGAATGTGGAACGGGTGAAGTGTGGGTCCTTCTCCTTCAATTTTTGGCACACTGGTGTCAGACTGTGACTTCAGAGGGTTGAGGGAGGGAAGGTTCATCTCTCTGCCCAGGTCTAGTCTAGGCTTTGCTTATTGAGGGCATTTCACCATTACTCCCAGTATGTCACACACATGGTACACAGAGGTATCACAAATAGATCGGATGGTACTTTGCCTTTGTGTGGCCTGTAGTAGAGATAAAGGATGACTTTCTAGAGATGGTCAGCCATTTGACAGCATCTCCTCTACAGGAAAATGGCTCCAATGCTGATTTCCTGCTCCACTGTACCAACCTGGCTATAATATTTTTATCCCTTTATTGCCCCAGTTTCCAGCAAACTTGACCCAAACATCTATTCCTACTACACATACACCTCCAGTTTTTGAGAGAAGCATTCAGTGTAAGAGCATAAAAATTTACACAAAGGTCTGGATGCTAAGAAGCCATCCCACTCAATTTCTTTTAAAGCATTGCCTTGAGTTTACAGTCCTTGGTTCCTCCATCTCTGATTTGCCCCGCCACGATTCAAGAACAGCAGCAGCATATGGCAATGATGAGAATCCTTACGGAGACATGTGCCCATCTGTGGCTTGGTCCATGAAATATTCTTACACTCACAAGCAAGTTCTAAGAGCAAAACCACTTTTAACATTCCCTTGTTGCATATTTTCCCTTCTCTCTGGTTTTTGTTTTTTTTTTGTTTGTTTGATTTTTTCCTAAGGAGACTTAACTATTCCAAAATTACTTCTGTAGATCATTTAATTTTTACTTCAAGTTACAAGTTTCACAAGGATTCATGAGAAAGAAATATTTTATTTATAGCTAATATTCTGATGTGGTTTTAAAACTTTTAAAGACACATTTCCAGTAGATGAAGGTAAAAAATCATGCCTTGGTAAATGCACCATTTTTGGTTTTATAATCATGGTTAAGTAATTATGTTTCCACTTCTATAAAACAAGAAGTAGGGGGGAAAAAAAGAACTGGGTAAAGTTTAAACCACATTCTGAGGGAAATCAGGTAAGAGATCAAACTGCTGACGAGAAATAGGAGAAATCTTACCCTACTGAAATACATGGGAAGGTAATTATTTTCCAAGTGCCAGGAATTTGCCCCCTGTGTTTTATAAATTAAATATATACAGATATGTAGATACACATGCATACTTATTTGCTTTTCTTCCATAATAGAGCGAGAGTTGCCAGGCCAGTTGTGATAGCTCTCTTTCTGTATACACACACTTTAAATCTGGTATGATAACCAGTGGTTTACAGTGTCATTAGGAAGGCTGAGAATGTGAAGTAACTATTAAGAAATGCAGTCTGCTGTCGTATCTGGAACATATCAGCTCTTGGTAGAAATATATTTTTAATAAAGAGAGGTGCTTTAAAGGTTTCCCTCCTGATACAGGCCTAAGCTCAGCAAGTTAGGTTCAATCCCACATCTGACTTGTAGCCTTCCAGTACACAATAGGGTTTTAATGTTTAAAGTTTAGGTGCATGTTTGAGTATCTTACTGAATAGGAGCCGGAGTGAAAACAGCTTTCATTTAAGATGAAAATTCCTGCTTTAAGCCTTCTTCCTTGAACTCTGGCTCCAATTTGTGAAGGCAGTGGGGATGTTCGGGTTTCTGCGTGGAGCCTGGCAGGAATGTCAGCAGTTCTGCTTCACTGCCGAGTATCAATAGTGCTCGGAGATCAGAGCTCAGAGCGAGCACTTAGGAGGGGCAACCTTGTCAGTCAGCACTTGACTGCTTTGCTCTGTTCTTGACCAGCCCATGCAATTCGCATCGCCCTCAAGGTAAGATGAGTGGGTGGATCATGGAAGTGTACAAACAGCCTTCAGGATCATAATTCAACTCCTCTCCTTTTGCCTTGAAGCAGTATATTTCCACACACAATCAAGGTGCATAAGACAATATTCAATTTAAGGAGGTGTTCAGAATAAGACGGGTTGTATTTAAAAAGAAGAGAGCAGTGTGCTTATAAATAATGCAGTGGCTTGCGGTCGTAAGACAAGCTCTGGATTTAAAGACAAATGATGCAGAATTCCTAGCCTATCTGCAGGTTACTGAGAGTAAAATCTTATGAGGTGACTGAGCAGATGGAGAGGTAGGCACAGCTGCTGAGCTTGTACTCTCCCTGAGTACAAGGGCTGCTTCTGGCCTTGCCAAAGTGGTGTTGGATTGGGAGTGGGCTGCAGCAGAGCCTCTCCTGTCCTTGCATTAACCAGTGGAAAGAGCTGGGCTCTTGGGTGCCAGAGCACCTGCGCTCCCGGGAAGCCACGCATGGACCCTGCCTCCCTGGTGAGGGATCTGTCTTCAAGGCATGATACAGCCCTTCCTCTGAACTGGAATTTCAAACTTTCTGACCTCCAGCATGTCAGCAGACAACCAAAACATTTTGGGAGGCCTATACACTGAGGATTTGGCATCTCACTTTCAAACTGACAGAAATGCTTAGAGGAAAAAATATCACTAGTTGTCACAACTTTCGTGTTCCCCTTTCAACTACAGCAGCTTACAAACATTTAAAAGTTACTGACTAAAAATGAGTCCCTGCTTCAGTGTAGCGTAACGCTCTTTAGGAAAAGATCTCCTCAAGTCTGATTCTGCCTGTTGCAGTTATCAGTTATGCTGCACGTCTCATGCTTGCCGTTTGCCTTCAGTGTCCGTATCCCCGGTCTGTCTATTCATGTCGACAGGTAGGGCAGATGGAAAATATGAAGGAGAAAAATCCTACTGCAAATAACAACTCAGTCCGTTATGTAACTGCTAAAATATTTATAAGTTTCATGTGCTTTTCAAAAATGATAACACAAAAGAACTCATGTGTAGTTAAATGTGATGTATAAAACATGCTGTTTGCTAGACCTATTGACCGCACTGTCCTCATTCTCCCAAGCTTAATATAAAATTATTTGTTAATTTTCAAGCCAATAGCTTTTTCACCAGTGCATGTACTGGGTGTTTAGGTCCGAGTCAGTGAGGTATTAACACCACAATATGGTTTTCTTCTTATATTGCCATAAAGTGATTCTATTCAAAATGTGACTCCTTTTTAATAAAATTACCTGTATTTTTGAGCTCTCACATGGACAAAGTTGAATACTCTGAAGTTTTTTTCAATATAAATTGTCTATTTTCTTTATGCTTGCTTTGAGCAAGCAGTGGGCCCAAATCCTCAGCAGGCACAACCAGATCTCACACAGCTGCACAACCTGGACCTGGGGTAGATGTAGCCCCTGTCTATAGATTTCCTCCTTGAATAAACTGTTGTGTATTGAGAATTAAGAATAATCCAAGTTATTCTGGGTCTAGAACTCACACAAGCTTTATCTAGTATTAACAGTTATTTGACCTTCCTGGGCAGAGAAAGAAGAAAATGCTCTTTTACGTGCTCTTATGCAAACCTCTTAAATATTAAATGAGCTGCGCACAAAACTTTTCTTGTGTGGAGGACCGATAATACTTTGGACTTCACTTGAAATCCAGGTCACTTTGACCTTGTGTAAATGAAATCTCGCATTTCACCAATTTTTCACATGCTTGTTCCGTCTTGAACAAAACCTCAGAATCAAATAAGCACCAGCTTCAATGTAGAGGATGATTAACTTAAGGAGTTCTTGGCTTCTTCTTCAAGAAGGTTAACATGACCTTGAATGGCAGGAGAATATTATGGATTTGTATTGTTGAATCTTACGCGGAATGTTGTTATAAGAATTTCACGTACAAACTATATTTTAAGCCCTAGCAAAGAGACATTTCGCTTCCACTGCTTCTGAGGTTATTAGTCCATCTACAAACTGAAAAGAGTCAGTCTTTTCTGCCATGCTGATCCCCAGCCAAATTCGTGCACATATTCCCCATTTGCTTCAGTAAGAGTTTTGTCGATGGCAGTGCTATAAATTCTACCTCCACCTTCTCTCTAATTGGCACCAACATCAAATGCTAAAGGATGTCCTTGGAAAATCAAGAAGCCAGGACACAAAAATCCACAGCTAAACCCAGTTCTCTGTTGTACGTATAACTGTCTATTAATTTCTGTGAGCTTATTCCACATCAGGACTTTGATCTTTCCTTTTTAAAGTCAACAGTAAAAATCATGCTAGCATGAATGGGGTAAAATCAGGCATATAAGGGAAAATGAAGTCAAGTCTTATCTAGAGAATTCCCACTTAGGACTTAGAGCCTGACACAGTGGTCACTGAAGCATTTCTAAAGGTCATTGTCTGATATGATCTTTTCATAATTGTTAGTGGAATGAAGGCATCTTTATTCTGCTCTGCTTACTGGCAATGCTTATATAAAAAGTGGATTATTCACAGCTCCTTTCCTTTTGAAAATTGACTTTTTTTCTTTTTTTTCTTTTAGGGAGAAATAAAGCACACCCCATGTGAGTCAAACTGAAAACAATCACTTGAGGTTTATGTGCCAGCCAAACAGTGACACTTGTACTTTCCAGTTGTTATTTGTATAGAAGGTCTGTCTATTCTGAAAAGCAATGCCATCAGTTTAGGAAAAAAAAAATAAAATCCAGAAGTTAAATTCTATTGATAATGGAAGAGTAGGAGTGATTCCAAATCATGGTGATGCCCTTAATTATGTGTCAATTGCCATTCTAGTCATACAGGGTATACTTGCAGCTCTTCCTTCAGGAAAGACATTCCCATTGTATTGCTGCAGGAGGCCAAGAAGCTTCTTGATATAGCTGCATGAAGTGCAATGTCCTTTCAGCTGAAAAGTGAAAAAGCAGTCAGATTTTTTCAATCCACATCTATTTTTCTAAACTTCTAATGAGCACCTTCTTCACATTTTTTCTAACCTCATTTGTACACTGCTGAATTACTCATTAGAATGAAAATGAAAATACACTTTCTTAAGCTGACATTAAGAAAACCTTCCTTTTGACCTGGATGTATCAGTGTGTTTAACATAGCCAATAGTCTGACAAAATTTTATGAATGTTATTGTTGAATGTATTTATGATGTAATAGTGTTGATGAGCACTGGCTAGAGTTGAGACTCCCATTCTGCACTAAAAATCTAAGATAGTTAAAGTCCTCTATTAGACTTTGTTATGGTGTGCAAAAACTTTTCCTAAAAAGTCAAATACTTGCATTAAGGAGAAAAAATAAGAGGTAGAAAAGAGAAAAATTAAACAAAGTATTAGAAGGGAAAGAAGACAGTGAATCCATTTGGTCTATATAGGGAAGCTGGGAAGAGAAATAAAACCTTGGCAAGTTTGTTTATTCAGACTGGCTAAGTTTCAAGCCAGTGAGTAGTTTCAGTGAAGTCCATAACAGAACTCACATCCTCACAGTAATGCATTTACATAAATCCATTGCAGGACTGATTAATCTTGCATGTTTCAGGAGGTGTTCTAGTGCTCTCAAGACGAATCCTTTGAAAATAAAACAGATGGGCAGATAGATCAGAGGGAGGGAGCTGGATGCAGTCTTGTGTGTCTCATAATAATTTTCATGTAACCAAGCTGAGTTTCCAAGTTAAAGTTATTCAAATGTTCATACATATATTCCATTCGAAGAATACATTTACAGATTCTACGTAGGGTTATCTGACAAGAGGGTATTTGATTACAATAGGTCTGTTGAGAGGGAGGATTCTACTAGATACACTGTCTGAAAGTTGATTGTTTATGTCTACTTGCAGATGTGATTTATCAGGCTGGTTCTTGGGAGAAAAGTAACTGTTTTCAGAATAACTGTTTTCAACAATTTTTTTATTTTTGTTTTAAATTCTTAAGAGAATAAATATTTTGGCTCCAAAAGCATGTTAGCAGGACTGCAAGTCTGAACAGTTTTAGGAGATGTTACCCATGTTAGCACTCTCATCTCACTACCACAAGCCCAGTTTTCTCTTGGCCAAAAATGAAAAGAAGTTTAGACTGTGTGATTTAAAATGTAGCACCTGTAACAGTATGTGTTGAAAGAGGCAGAGAATGATTTCTTCCATGTAATACAAAGGCCTAACTTTTCTTTAACTAATATTCATTTAATGAAACAATATAAAGATGAATAATTTATGAGCATTTCTACATTGAAAGAACTGCTAGCAGCATTCAGATTTGAAACTAGAAAGTTGTTTGTTTGGTTTGTTTTTTTTTTTAAGTAAAGCATGTGTTTTGATAAGGGTCTGGACCTGTAAAGATCTTTTGGATCCTTTAGGTGAGCAATTCACAGAGTTAAGCCAGTTAGAAGCTGCTTTTATTTATTTATTTTTTTTCACAGCCAGTAGTTGAGGCAGCAAAACTGTCTCCATCTTTTTTTCTTCTACCAAATTGATGAAATGAGGCACTGTACACGCAACACTCCCATGCAGCTGCCTGGGCGTGATTCTCTTGGCTTTCATGGAATGAAATACCAAAGGTAGAATGGATGTGGGACTGGAGCCTAAAGGATTTTGGGAGCTCTCAGTTGAATAAAAAATAATGTCTTGCACCACTCCTTTCTTTTCTCAGAAGTATCAGGTTTAGACCAGAACTGCATAGGAATAAAATGAACTTTATGGACTACTACTGTCAAATTCAAGAAGGGGTTGGTCAATACTCTCAGGCACACGGTGTGATTCTTGAGGTGTCCTGCTCAGGGCCAGGAGTTGGACTTAATGATCCTGATGGGTCCCTTCCAACGCAGCACAGTCTATGCTTCTACTACAGCTTTTGGTTATTGGGAAGGCTCTAATCCAGAATTATGCAGCTGAGCACAGAAAAACTTTTTCCAGAAGTAAGGGGGGACTTGTTTAAAGGGAACAGAAGAAGAAGCAAAGAGATGGTGCATTAATGAATGGCACAATGGACCACTGATACTGCCCTACAGAAACAAAGGGCTCTTTACAAGAATTCCCTCCTTTAGCATGTGATAGACCTTGTGCCCTGGGATCACAATGGCTCACAGACCTAAACGAGAGAGGAAGCAAGAAATCTCGTCATTTCTTTTCCCCATGGGATAAACAACATTTTATGCTACCTTTAACCCTGGCGGGAGACACTGCCACTTAGCAAACAAATCTATATTAAGTGCACTTGCTGGAATTATTTACAGCATCGTCTGTTCCAGAAAATGACACTAATAATATATCGCTGATTTCAGAAAATGGAATTTGACATGAATAAAGGCCTTCTGAGTAGTAAAAAGCATCTTTCCTTAATCAGCATGCCTTATTAAGGAATTCCTTGTTTTCCTGTCCCAAAAAAAGAAGGAAAATACCATTGTTCTCCTACAATACCCTATTGCAACTCACAGATGAGCTACTTTTGGCAAACTGGCTTTAATCACAGATGACTCTACAGCAAGCAAGAACAATTGTCCTGCATGTTAACAATATATTTCTGCGACAAGAAAAAGCTCCACCTCACTGTTCAGAGATCAATTTGTCTGCAGAAATAAGGATTTATATGCACAACTTTCACCACTGTAGACAGCTGTATAGTTGTATACTTCTCATACCAAATAATATTCCTTGTTAACCAATGAAACTGGATAATGTCAAATCAAAAATTTAGCAAAATTGTGGGTTTTTTTCAGAGTATCCTCAGAATTAATGCCTTTGAGTTGGTGCTTCTTGCAGTTTCCAGATATGCCTGTATAACTTCACTTTCATGTAATCTGTCAGGAGTTTATTCAGGAAATAGAGATGTCCTGCTGGCCAAATCTGTTTTTGTAATGGTAACCCTGCAGGTTGTATGCTACTAGCATAGTTTTTATGCCAAGAAGTTCCTGCATTAAATGGAGGAGGTTAAAAGTCAGTCCTGCCTTGCAGCTGCTTTTAGTGAGCTTTGGCAAAGGTTCACCAGTCTGTCCATAAATGCACAGTGTCATTGCTATATAGGAACATTAATCAATGTTATCTGCAGCAGAACTGTCTTGCATTGTGATTTTGATAGGAACTGCAGGCAGGATCACATGTTACCATTATTTCTCATATTTTTTAGTAAAGCAGCTCCAAACATTAAGTTTATTTCAAGAGTTAATTTCAACAGTGAGCATTCTTTCAGCAGTGGATAAGAAAATGACCCTGATTATACTTCCTCTCCAGAAACTCCTTTTATAAATAGTACAAGGTGATACCAATTATCTCTCTCTGTTTTGGAAGGTTCAGATTTTTTTGTTATTTAAATAATGTCCAGCTGCCGTAAAGGTTCCTTAAAATGTACAATTACAAGGAGATAAAATATACAACAGTTTATGCTTTTTGTGTATGGTAGACTCTATGCTTTCCCACTGCAAAATGCAGATAGCACAAAATAAACAGGTTTGTTTTTTTTTTCTTCAAAGAAAGTCATTGGTGATTTTCAGATCTATGCTTTTCACACATAAGGGATATTCTTACTATCTACTGTCTAACTTAAATGCTTGCATTTACTTCAGGGAAACTCCAGCTACCTCCATGGATATATAGGAACCCAGGGGTCTTGATACAGATAGCTTGAGCAGCACCTCACTGACACGTAAAGCAGCCATGTGAAAGTGAGAGGAAGAGGAAAAGTTTCATCAGGAGTTATATTCACCTTGAGTTTCTAAGAAAGCTGTTGTAGAATCTCATGTTCAACAGGTGGTACTTATATAGTCTAAATGGACAAGTTTTCAGAATACATGGAGTTGAAATCCTGTGTCCATTGAAGGACATATGATTGCTGAGACACAGGAATGAGGAAGGACATAGTAATATGTAGATGGAGAAATTAGAGAGTCTGTTTATGACTTTGAAGCAGAGACATACTATTGTGCCATGATCCAAACTCCCAGGTTCCACAAAAGCCATTTTTCTCCTTTTATGGTCTGAGATGATCAAATACAATATTATTTTGAAGCTCAGTTCATTTGTGTGCTTGACATATATGTGGACTTTTTATGCTGCTTTCCAACCATTAAAAACTCCCAGCACTTTCATCACCTCTTCTATTCTATTCTTCTTCTTATTATTGTTATTATTATTGATTTAATTTTGACATCTTATAAACCAGTTCTTCAGTAACCTCAGTCATATACAAACTGCTAGTCCCTGACACTAGTGACTTACATTCTAATGGGATGGCTCCTATCTTGGGAAAAAAAAAATTATTTATGCCCCAACCTCACCATCTAACTTTTAGCTCACCAGTAACATCCTACTGAGGAGACTCCAAGATGATTTTCAAATAGTGCTGGATTAACCATTCCTCTTGAGCAGCCATGCTTGCAGCAGAACACAACCTGCATGATGCCAGCAGCCTGCCCTCTTTCCCCCAGTATTTCAAAGTTTCACAGTTTAGGCCAAGCTCTGTCTCCTCTTTACAAAAGGTGAAAACAAACAAAACCGTGTTCAACACCAAAGTGAGAGCAGAGAAATCCAAGCAAGCAGGAGTTAAGAGACCTGACTGCAGATGGTGCTTACTGAGTGAAGCTTCTGCTTGAAGAGGGAAAAATTATGTGTTAGGTTCAGCTTGTACCTTAGTTCAGTGAAAATAGTATTTAGCCTGTATGAATGCAGAAAGGAGAGGTTCTTTTGTTCTGAAAATCTTTCATAAAGAAACTTATGTCCTTGAAAATAGTCTGTGTCCTTCAATATCGACCTCTTTCCGTTGTGGATGACAGCAAGCCCTACTTGTTTTGTGTTCTGTAACAGAACTCAATTACGTGTAAGGAAAATAGGTCTGTTTTCAAAATTAAATATATTACCTGTAATAAGAAGCTTTCTGTCCTTTGAGTGGAGAAAGATAATAGATTCTTCCAATGTCCTGTCCCTTGTTGAGGCTACAGTTTAGTAGTGCTGTCAGATTGGAGCTGAACAAAAGGTTAAGCCTCCCTCAGTGTCACAATGTTCTTGTGTAGAGACCAAGAACCGGTGCTACTTTTGGAAGAGAAGGTTGCAAATAAGGTTTTGCCACAGAACAGGTCTTAACTTAAGCCTAAACTCTCAAATGGAGGATCTACTGCCCTGTTCTGCTTCCTCATAACCTGTTTTACAATCTTCTTATAACAAGAGCTCAATTTTGAAAGGTTTTTCTGACTACATCGTCTTACTGTTTGTTCCTCATTCGTTGTACTGTTTATTTCTAATTAGCTTCATCAACCTTACCATGAATCAGAAATTACTGTTGCATCAATCTGTGTGGTCCTAATTGTGATTAGGTGCTTGTCCCTGCGAGATGTATAATGGTGTATCATGCATCTCAGAGAAATATATCAATCTCGACTAATTGAAACGATGGTTCAGCCACCTTGTCTATCAATGCAACTTTGATACATTTTTAAATAAAAAAAGACAGCTGCTCTTAGCAGTGTTTTTGTTAGCCATACGGTCTTGGTGCTAATCTAAAGCTGGTTAAAAACTTTTATTGCCTTAGCAGAAGCTGAAATTTGCTGACCAAAAGGGTTTAGTTTTACCCATAGGGCTTAACTGGTCAAGAAAAGAAATAAATGGAAAGATGGTTATAGTGCACAGATCTATTATGTCCTCAGATGACACCTCAACTTTTCCTATACTAGAAGTTTCCTAACCTTCATATATACCAATGTTTAACAAATTAAATATTTAATCTTTCAATTGTGGATGAACATGGGCATAGCAAGTACAACTCATTCTACTCATACTTGCTGAAAGTTATCCGCTGCAAAGGATTAGCTGCTGTATTCAACAATAACGAAGCTCTTGTTTTCAAATAAAGAGGTTAATTGGCTTTGTACAAAATATGCTTATATAGCACGTATGACTAATATTGGTTTTGTGAAGGCTCATTGCAAAGGAATCTAAAATCGTCTTTTATTACCATTTTTACAATAATCTGTCCTTGACCAATAATTATACTTACAGAGCCCGTGTTAGCATGTCATTACAGCTGCTTAACAAGTCATTGGCACCCTCGATGATTCTCTTGTTACACAACAATTGTCTTACCAGGTGTAAACCTTTGAGTTGCTTCTTTCTTTTCTGATTTTTTTTTTTTTGGTGTGTCATTAGTTTCATGGAAGCACTGATGACCTTTCACTTACTTAGACTGTGAGCACAAGTGTCTATGAACCAGGTTTTAATCCTCATTAAGGTATAAATTTTGGACATCAGTTTAAGAAAGGGTATACGTGTGTGTTTCATTATGTATCCATGTAAAATCTAAATAAAGACACACCTCATACATCTGCTTGACAACTGAGAGACATGCACTTGCAAATTCTATTTTATATTTCATGGGTATACATAAGGGATACAAACCTTTTGGCAAAGATTTTAACAATTTTGACACTGAGATGGGGGTCTCTGCTTATCTGTGTTATCTCTTTGCCATAGCTCTGCAGTCATGTAAAAGCTAAAACTAAGCAGAGTTAGCTGGCACTTTTCTATATTTGTCTGGAAAATCTTCCTAGAGTTTGTCCACGGCAATAAAATCAACTGCGTTTGCAAAAACACATTTCTCTCATGCTAATTTTATCTGTGATCATGGATCTTTCTGATTCTAAATACTCTGTTCCCACTGTTGGTACCTCAACATTTTTGAGAAATTCTGGTGTAAAGAAATTTTTCTGTCTTGTAGTGCTCTATTTTTTTTGTTCCTAATTTTCATCCTAATTGTGATGGGTTTTACATTTACTTAATTAATGTTATGTCTCAACCAACTACTTTGTTAGATTGTGTCTTGGACTAATGCTTAGTGAGTAGTGTAGTGATTTTTTTTAATTATTTATTTTATTGTTTTTATTTCATTTCAAATAATGTTAGTTTGCTGATGGTAAATAATGTATATTTTCTCAAGTTTGTCTCCAGTGCCATATGATGAATAGTAATGAGGTGTTAATAATATTTTCTCTGTACATAACAGTATTACTGTAAAAATCACAAAAAAATGTAAAACCTCATTTAGACAGGTGAAGAATGAGCAATGTCAGAGCTCTCCAAGCATTAGATTTGTCACTGGTGATAACTATTGCTTTCTTCCATAGTCTATGAAACTTTCAGAGGAATCTCCATGCATATCACATAAAAGTCACAGGTATTTGTGAGTTTTTATCATCAGCAAACAGTGGGACAGACCCTCAGTAGATCTAGATTTGTCACAGCTTCATTTATGCTAATGAAGCTTTACAGCTTTCAGCAGCCACAGGTCTGGCCCATTGCTTCCAGGATGACAACGTTCCACAGTTATTCGATTTTATAGAATTAGCTAATCTAATTTTAACTTGCTGTGTACCTCGATTCATCCGTCCAACAAATAAAAGAGAAAGAAAAGGTGTTTAAAATTTAAGCAGTGAATGCCACAGGGCAGGCAATAATGTTTAGTAGTGAATATGTCCTGCTGGTTCCATCCCAGGCTATTAGTGAAGTGTGGATATACTTGTTGTTGAAAACATCTGTGTGACCAGCTCAAGTCAAGCAAGTGAGACTTGCTGTGTGGTTGTATTTAAAGGGCGTCTAAGACTGCACAGAGAGAGAGGGTAGCCAAAAACCTGTTCCTCAGTCAGTCACAGTGTTCGTGGATACGGTTTAAGCATATGTGTGTGGATGTTGTTTAAGCACCCTTAGTTCTTCCTTCTGGCAAAACTCCAGTTAGGTAGATCTCTATCCTCCATTTACCTTACAGTGAGGATCTGCGACTGTCTGGTCTAAGTCCAGGATTTCTCTCTCATGTAAGGCCAGAATTATTTTCATAGCATGAATTTTCTTTTAAAACCATCTTGGAAAAAAGTAAGAGCTAGATCCAAGGTTTTTGTCTAAGTGTATCCTCTCTACAAAGACCCTGGAGTTCAGCTGTGCAAGGACTGGAAGATATTATGTCAATAAAAATATATTAGGAAGAAACTTAAGTTTAGTCTATCCTTTAAAAAAAAAAGTTCTTTGCACTCTAATAAGAAGCACATTATTTCTAAATAAATTAGAACCAGAACACAAAAGGATATTTACTGCTACATAAAAGGAGGAAATGAACTGAAAGGGCAATACGCTGTACTAAGACTATTTGAATATATGCATTTTTAATGACAGTTCTAAACCAGCAACTGCTCAATTAAATACAATCTGTCATGGTGGGGGGAAAAGGAGGCAATCATGCTAAAGAAAGACATTTCATGATGAATGGTAACTTATCACTGCCTCAAAGAGTGTGTGTGTGGTGTTTAAATAACATTAGACAATTACAGAAATTTAAAAATTATGAGCTTGTAAGTGGATTTCCTTTCTATTATTCATTCCTTTTTAGGCTGTTTCAGCAGTGCAGAACACACATTTTCCTTTATTTGCCCTTTCAGTTCCTGGAGAATGTTTGTCTTTGTGGAAGTTAAGCAATAAATTTATATTTGCTTACAGTTCCCCAATAATTCTCGAGAAAACAGCTGAAAGCAACTCCTAAGCTGTCCCAACTCAGTGCTATTCAGATATTTAGGGCTTAATGGTTTTTTACCTATTCAAAATTCCAGCTGCACTGCACATTTGTGCAGTTTTATGCTGTATAGTGCAGTACCTTTTCTTCACATTTTGTGGTAAGTTAGTACTTACTGTATGAACAGTGTTTTTCACATGCAGGAGAAGTCATAGGCATCTCATAAACGCATCTCAATCTAAAAATCAACAAGCAAAGTTTAAAAAAAAAAAAAGGTAACAAGGAGTGTAAGGGTAAAAATAAAAGTTCATGATGTTCCTGAGAGCTAAGGGCATCATGTGTCTCAAGGAGGGCTGTAATATAGGTGCCAAAAGTTATAAATGATTGGCATTCAATGGAAAATGGAAGCAGGGAATAGAAACCTTTTTTGGGGCATAATCTTGTAAGTACACAACAGTATAACCCCATTATCATTTTTCTGCAATTTGGAATGTGTCTGTCATTAGCAAAACCAGCCAGCTTAATCACATTAGACCAAAGCTTTGGGGGGACATTTAAGTCTTCATATCCCTCAAGTGTCCTGATTTAATTGGGACATCCTGAACTTTCACAGTAAGTCAGAGTTCCAGCTGTCCCCGAACCAGCAGGCAAATTCGCACTTTACCTTATTGTCCCCTTATGCTGGCACTTTCCAGAGGGTAAACAGAGGTCTGATAACACATGGACACAGAAATGTCAGATGTCACTCTATTTAAATACAAAGGCATTTTAAGGTTGGTTACTTGGGCAGAACTGCTTGTGCATATAAATTGCCATTTCCACTGGATTAGAAGCAAGAAAAATACTGGATTAATATACATGCAATTCAATTACACTTTCACTTTAAAACCACTCTAGGAGCTTCTGTCTTCCATGCTTTGTGCTTGGAAACAATGCTGATTTAACATGCCAAGTCCATTTACTTCTTGTCTAATTTCGATAATTATTTGTATGAAACTTACCGAGAATTTTTGACTGACTTTTTTTCATTAGAAAGTGCCTAGTCATAGAAATTTGTGCCAAGAAGTATCTGTTTCAATAACAGTTTGTTCAGGAAACATTTCTCAGTTTATATAGTGGGGAAGAACATTTGGTCAAGAGTAGAAATAGAGCTTAGAGTAGCCAAAAGCACACCAGAATGTGAGGCCTTTGCACTCCAAGGGTTCAATTCTAAGGTTTCTTATATTTTAAAAGAGGACTTTCAAGCTTCTGCCAGTTTGGAGAACTGTCATTTTTCTATGAAATATAGTGGGAGAAGAGAGTCAAAATGCACACACACACCCACACACACATACAAATTAACTTCTTAGGATCAGAAATTCACTTTATATGCAACTTCTCAATATTTTTATCTGTGACATTGGCTTGTGTGTTCAGTAGAAGCCCCTGGGGTCAAGTACTGTCACCTTTTAACTACATGCCTCTTGGCAAAAGGCACTTACAGACCTGGAGCATGGAAATACAACTTCAGTATATGACGAGAAGTAAAAGATGTGAAGCACAAAGTGGAATAGCAACAAATAACTAAAAATGTGGGTATTTAATATGGAAATATAGCCAAGGTGTTTCATCCACTGTTAATACAATGAAGCTTCATCCTCAATGAATATCTTGTGACTGCTCATATTTCTTTCCCTTTCCATTAAGTTACACCACATGTGGTCCTTTTGAACTGCACCAAGAATCACAGCAGCTTTACTCTTTGCTCCCTGAGTGGTGATTCACATCACAGACATTTGGGAAGTGCCCACCCAGCTCAGTTTTGCTGCAGCATTTGTGCAGCAGTTCACAGGCTGGCGTTGTTTCCAGGCTGCAGAGCTAAGCCACGCAGGAGCAGCTCCTTCTTTCCCTCCAACTGCAGCACTAAAAACATGCACACGTTCAGGAGAGGTGGAGTTGGTGCCTAGAGGGGATCTTGCCACTTTGTGGCCACCTGCATAGCAGGATGAGGCGACAGCACAGTCACTATCCCTGGAGGAGGGAGCCTGCCCTGTCACAGTTTCCAGCTGTGAGGTCCAGTGCACTCCAAGGATGGGGCAGGTGAAACAGAGCAGGGGGGAGAGGGGGTACAGTTTTGAAGTCAAATCCATTAACACAGTCGTTTCAGATGTACTACTAAAATCTTGAAAGCAGCTTTTTGACAGTACCAACTGGATATTTACTGCATATCTAGGGGTGATTCTGCTTCTGGGAACAGTAATTGCCTAGTGAAAGCAATGGTTGGGACTTTAAATCCCCACCCTGAACATGTTGATCCGGCATGTAAGGGGCCAGAACTCTTTTTCTTAGTTTAAAATATACAATTTCTGTCAGGAAATGTTCTTCAATGGATAAATTATTAAAGCAGCTCAGTTTAGGTGGGGATTTAGGAAGCCTTCTCTAGGCAATGAAATTTTTCCTCTTGATCTGTGGAAATGCATTCCCCTGTTTTTTTAAGTCTACTCCTCTTCTGCCACTTTTACTCTTTTGCTAAATGCTTGTGCTTGGCCATTTAACTTCCCTCATAAAGCATTTTAAATGTTTCAGTTCAGGATGTAAGGTTATATAATTCCTTGTGATGTTTTTACCTTCACTGATCAACCATGCAAGTGTAATATTTGTTGTAGATTATATTGCATATTCTGTTGCTTATCATTCTTTCTGTACTGAGTAGTCAATGTAATGATGAACTCTACTAATTAGATTAAATAGGCCCTATCTATATTGTATCTATTACTTATGTTTCATTGCATGATCTAAAAGTAGAAAGCTGCATCTTTCCTGATGTCCTTTTTCTGCTTTTTGTATTGTTGCAAAGTTTGACCTCAAATCAGTCATGCAGTTGTTAACCTAAGTAATGGTTAATAAAATAAATAAATAAAATTTGTTTATCTTGTGTATTAGAATCTAGCTAACTTGATTCTTCCTGCCCTTTGCCCTTTTAGATTTTCCACTTAATTTTCAGAGTTTTTAAGATAACTAATACAGGAATCCTAGTAAATAAAGTGATAATTGATATATTTTACCATGTTCTCCTTAACTTTAGGAAAGCACTGAATATAGGAAAAAACAGAAGCACCACTATTTAAAAAGTCTAGTTTTTCATTAAATCACATTTTCTTAGATTGCAGTAGCTGGACATGAATATTTCTGAACTGTTCAAGATAATGTGGCACATCCCTGACCATACAGGTCATATTGTATGGCTCCCCTTACAAAGATAAGACTGTTCCACCTGCCTCTCAGCTACAAACTATGGTCTATATTTATACTAAAAGTCAGTAGAATAGAAGTTCAGGATGTCTGGTTTATGCATAAACACTGAACTTACATTGAAATGAGATGTTTTGATTCACAGAGGGTCATTATAGGCAGTGACATCATCACCCATTGGATTTTACTAAGAAAGCTGAACGAGGTCCTAATGATCTCCAGATCAATGGCTCTCCTTCAAATGCAGTGGATATTAATAGGCATTTGTCTGTCTTTAAAGAAATCACCTTTGGTAATGCCCCTGGCTGGATTATTTGAACAAAAAAATTTGTGTGATTCTGGCAGTTCTTCACTCTCTGAACATGATGGTACCAACTCTTTGTGTGCAGAGAATTCTGCCTTTCCTCATAGAGGGATACCTTTCAGCAGCTTAAATAGCTTCACTTGAGCTCAGTAAATGAAATGTCTTGCAGGATGCAAGACATGAGTCCTCTTAGTGACAAGTGCAGGGTAGGGAGTGGAGTGTTTCAGCAAGAAATCCATGATGTTGATAGAGGAGTTCTTAGTCTTTGTTGGACTTGAATTGTATCTCCAAACCATAGCAGGAATGGATTATTCCTGACCTTTCTTAAAAGCTTGATTGATTTTCTTTATATCAGGAATATGTGCTTAGCAAGAAATGGTTATTGCTACAATCTAGTTCCAAAATTGCGGTTTGGGATCAATTAGTAGGTCATGAAGAGTTTCTGGAAGGATATGGCTCAGCACAGCTTCATAGTAAAGCACATTGTCTGTATTCCAAAGGTGTGACTGCCCTTCTGCTCCCTGGCAATAAAATATCCATTTCACATGGCCTATGTCGAATAGCTGCTTATGACAGAGGCACTTTCCTCTACTGAACCTGATAAAAATCAAGCTTTTTGGATACAAAACCCTTTTTTCTTTTTTTTCTTTTCTTTTCTTTTTTTAATTATTGTAAGTGCCAAACAACCTAGAAGAAAAGTGGAATCTTTCTTTCATTTCAATCTTTTATGATGTTCACAGTATATGTTCACTTGGTGTTCACATCAAGTATTCTGCAACTTCTTAGTGTGGTTCGCTTGAGAACACAGGACTTGTCCCTGACCAATACAGTAACACCAGACTTCCGAATTATTACATTCCAAATTTTCTTTTGCAATTGAAATTAAAAAAAAAAAAAAAAAAAAAAAAAAAAAATCTGTGTGTTTTTTTCCCTCCAAACCAAGATCATTTGCACAACTATGCTGAAAGATATAATTCAGGCAAGTCACATTATTCACAAGACAGAAGTGACACTTTTCCTGAGTACTGTAGGAAGAGCAGGCTTTCATCTGCAGCCTGCTATTTATTTCTATAATCCACACAAGAAACAGCCATCACCCAGCTCTGTGAAGACTGCCTTAGCATTGCAGACAAGACACATCGAGGAAGAAGAAATTGCTACTGCTTTCCCAAGGAATATGCCACTCTTTACAGGACAAAATCATGTGATATGATAATGATGCAGATTATCTGAGACAGTCAGTTTGATGTATTCTGTTCATCTCTTTGAGGTGTCACTCTTTAAATCTAATGGTGACAGTCAAGTTTAGGCATGTTCTACAGCAACACTTTATTCAGATTTCCCCTACCTGAACAAATACAAGAGAGAAAGATGCATTATATACTTGGTATGTCTTCTCAACACCTCTGTCCCTTCCCCAAGCTTGGATCCACCCTTTTATCACAAAGCCCTCAGCAAGAAAGAATGCTCTTTGGCCAGACAGTAAAATTGCAATGAGGAAGCACAGTCCTTGTGGAAGGATTTTAAGATTTTGGAATTTGCTGTCAAATCCCATCCACTTTAATACATGCATGCATTAAAAGGCAGAATGATGATCCAAATCATGGATATGGGTGCAGATGGCTATCAGTGAACACTAACCAGAGAGCAATAAAGATACTTTTTTGTTTTGTTTTTCTCTCCTTGATATTCTTTGAGCCACACCTGCTGGCATTGTAATTTCATGCACCATCATCAATGCAAATATATCTGTATTGAGTTGCAGTGAGAACTATGTTTTATTTCAATAGTTTCAGGAGTCAAAAAAGGGGTTGTCTTGATCTTCCGAAAAAAAATTTCTTAGGAACCTGCAATAAACATCCTTTTAGTAAATGTTATTTGTCTCTAGGATACAATGCTTCCATGTTAAATAATCTGGATAGCTGCAGTTTTAATTGCTTCTGATAAGTTCCCATAACTATCATTCAAGCTTATTTTGCCTGCCTTGTTTGTGTAGAGCAGTTTGCTATTCCAAGAATACCTGAAGTGATTTGAAGGAACATGCTGATCATTCTGTCTCACATTTAGAAAGCCATGCTGCTGAACATCCTTGACCTTTTAAAAAAGCCATCTGAAAACAAACGAACAAAAACATCACATGTATACCACATTTGCGTCTTGCTTCCTTTCTGCATTTCGTAAAGAGAAGTGATGTGATTGAGTAAACTGGGTGCAAAATGAATGAATTATATTTTTGCCTTGGTCTCACCTTAATTGCCTTTGTCTGTGTGCAACATGACAGAGGTTTGAGTCATTCAGAATTGCATCTTCTATAATTAAAAAGAACTGTTACCAAAAGAGTAGATTCAATGTTCAGTCTGGGATTGAATTGCAGAGCGTGTTTAATTATCAGCCCTTCTTCCTAGTTATTTTAACATACTATTAATTCAGTTTCTCAAAATATCCTTTTCATTTAGAGCCATTGATGGAATAAAATGTGACACAATTTGTTTTCTTTTCTGCTAAGTAGATGATGTACTCTAACAAGAGCAGGTCGACATGACCTCAGCTGGAGTTATATCACATGATAACTACAATAGGGCCTTATCAGAATCTGCTACTCTTTTATGTGCTTGAAAATTCCAAAAAAGAAATTAATGTTTGAGTAGGCCTTATCCACTTATAACAAAACAATAAAAATACAAATGTAGCTATGAATTGCTAGATAATACCAGTCTGAGATTCTTTCTAGGTGAAGTTGCACATAGGAGAGAAAAAAAACTTATGAAGAGGAAGATGAGAAATAAATGCAAGAAGTTGTTTGAGTAATCATATGACTTTCAAACTACGTAGAAGATAGTATTTGATTATATTGTTGCCATTCAACCTTTTTTTTTTTTTTTTTTTTTTTTTTGTTTTTTTTGTTATAATGTGCTTTACGCAGTCTTTTGAACTGTGATCGATTTCAAGTCCTTGCTGGCTTTTTGAACTTTAGTGTATGGAGCTCTCACAGGCATTCTTAGCCTATAAGTTCACTAAAATCTCATCTGGTATAAATCGGTAGGACCATCTTACCATGAAACCCCTATTTTTTACTCCATCCAAAGAGTCTCAAGATAGAGGTGGATATGCCTAATTTGGCAATGGCTTCCTGGTACCAGGCACACAGATAAAATTACTGTCTTTAGGTCCAGACTACTTTTTTATTCCCTCTGATGTAATGGAAAGCTGCACCTTATGGAGATGTCAATGATCAGGAGTAATACCATCTCTAAGTGCAGCATTTTGGGAATTACTCATTGTCATTTAAGCTCTCACAATTTTTTCTGTGCCATTGATAAAGATATAGTAAAATAGTCTGCATCCCAAAAATTTTGCACTCTGATGGCTGGATAATTCAAATGTCCTTGAAGAATGATCTCAGCTAAGGAGCTAAGTCCCTGCCCCACTTCCCTGACACTGAGATGAGCCATCTCACTGAAAAAAGAGTAATATACTCCCAGTGCACCTTCTTTCTTTTTTTTTTTATTTCTTTTTCTTTCTTTCTTTCTTTCTTTCTTTCTTTCTTTCTTTCTTTCTTTCTTTCTTTCTTTCTTTCTTTCCTTCTTTCCTTCTTTCTTTCTTTCTTTCTTTCTTTCTTTCTTTCTTTCTTTCTTTCTTTCTTTCTTTCTTTCTTTCTTTCTTTCTTTCTTTCTTTCTTTCTTTCTTTCTTTCTTCCTTCCTTTCTTCCTTTCTTCCTTTCTTCCTTTCTTCCTTTCTTCCTTTCTTTCCTTTCTTTCCTTTCTTTCCTTTCTTTCCTCTCTTTCTTTCCTCTCTTTCTTTCTTTCTTCCTGCTTGCCTGCCTGCCTCCCTTCCTTTCATTTTGTATTTGAACATCTACATACCTAATCACTCAGCCTTGCTTACTCACTGGACTAGTAGAGTGTTTAGCTGATCTAGGAATGGGGAAAACAGGATTCAGATTTATAAAGATATGGAGTTAGCTCTGCAGTAGCCACAAAAATAAACACCTCAGCAGATCAGAGGAAAGCCTATATAGCTCAAGTAAAAGATGCTGGTGTTAGAAACCCTTGTGTGCATTGGTTCATAGTATTTACCAAGAGTCTAAGAAACTTGTAGCATTGTGCTGGTACTTGAAACAACCCAAACCTATGCATAACTGTTTATTGTAGTCACAAGCAATGTCCTTTGGAAACACACATGGCAGCAGATGCATCTTACCAAGTATCTGCCATTTTCAAGTATCCAAGCAACAGATCTGCTGCAGTATGAACTGCCTTATTTTGTCATTATCCTTCATGAGGGCCAGCACATACTCAGGGAGACCTGAATGAGATCTATTCAGCATCAGAGCTTGAAACCTACCCTAAAATGAGTATGCCAGTCTTGTAGACCAATATACTAGTTGTTCCTAACTGAGGATTAAACATAAGCTTGAAGTGTCACTTGAGATACCCAAGGATATCCAAGATTTCCTTTGCAGGACTGGCAGAAATGACAGAGGATGTATAGGAGACTTGCTTCTTTCTGGAGTCATAGCTGGAAGCCAAGAAGGATAACACCAGGCAACCCTGGGAAATTCTAGAGAGCAGTGGATTCTAATTTTCTTTTCAGATTGCAATTTACTATTAATCTTATCTTTGATTCTAAACATCTGGGAAAGACCAAGAATTTGAGGTGACTGACATTGCTTTCCTGGCTCTAAAGAAAATACTGCAATATGTTGTGCTGTAAAGCTGCTACTAGATTTCTTTCCTAATACAGAGCTTAAGAATATTTGTTTTAATATGCCAAGCTCAGTCTTGAAGAACTTTAAGTATGGTGCTCATGACAAAGAAAAGAATGAGCTCAAAGACCAACGTGTTATTATGACAATTAGTGAGGATTTGCTTGTTTCTTCTACTGTCTGGAGAACATACTCACAAGAGTGCCCTATTCCACCTGGTGACCTGAAACATAGGCTTTCAGATTTATGGAGGTACAATGGAACGTGGGAAAGAATGAGGGAGAATTGCTTAGGTATAAAGTATCAGTCACAACTTGTCAGTGAATACCAAAGCCTACAGTGGCTGTCCAGTGAAGCCTCACAATTTCAGGAGTCCTGTGGCCAGAAAGATCACTTCTGGTTTTCTGGCACCAACACCAACGTGCAAAGATTGTGCCTGTCCTTATTATTATACTCTCGGTGGTTTTCAGAAGAGGATGGCTGCATTTAAGCTTGTCAGTGAGACATGTCAGTCTGTAATACAAATGGTCCCACACCAACCCTCAGAATCCGCTTGGGAATTCTCTGGGACAGTGTCAGGTGGCCCAGAAAAAAATCAAGCCACGTTCAAACTGTGTAACTCTATAAGCAGTTGAGTTTCAGTGACTGGGCACTACTTAAATTACTATTTTTGATACTGGTATGACAGTATTATAATTATATGTAGGGTGGGGTTTTTTTGCCTGTGTTCTTAAAAATATTCAACCACTTTAAATCCACAGTACTAGTATAACCTCTCAATAGAATACAAACCAAATTGACCACGCTTTGTGATTTTCACATTCAGAAATCCAGTACGTTCTTTTTTTCACTATAGCAATATAAAGGAAGACAAAAAGAATCTCAGTAAAACTGGCTCTATTTCAACAACTGCACATGCTTTACATATAAATCTATAAAGAAAAGCTGTCATTTCCTAATGTAAAATCTCTTTATTTTTTCATTATGCATCACTGAGTCCTCATTCATTGTAGAGCAAGTAAAAGATCACCCTCAAGCCTAGGACTAGGAAAGTATTTAAGATCTGAGACATCTTACAGATGGTCTTGAAGACTCATATACTTCCTTTTTATCTATTAGAATTGAGTTATACTCTGCATTGCTGAGTTATTGTTGAGTTGAGCTGATGTTAATGATTTACAGTGTTCCTGACACCATGTAAGTTATTAAACTATTCAAACAACAACAATAACAACAACAACAACAAAGGAGCAATACCCTAATGCTTAATTATTTTTTTTTTTATTGAATCAACCTCTGAATTAGGAAATGCTGAGTGAGAATAAGGAGGACAAAAATAACTCTTGTAAAAATTTGAATTAGAAATTCTCTTTGTGAATAAAATCTGATATTACTATTTAAATGCTAAGTGGTGTGTCCTTTTAAACACCCAGTTTTGCTTCTGGTCTCAATCAGCTGATGTAATCAGAGATACCACTATATCCTTTGAGTTCACCCAGGCAGCAATTCTTGCTTCCTTCCTGTCTGACTGTGCGTGTTGTTCTCATGCTGCCATTTCACTGTTTTTTCTTCATCTACCCTAGTTAATTGAAGACTGTTGATATTTTAAATAAACATTTTCTATAATTGTTACTTTATATTAAGCCCAGACACCAGACATATATTCCCCCTCCACCTCCCAGCTCTGCTATCTGCCAGCTTATTTTCTCCATTTGTTATGTCAAAGGAATGCTGAAGGAAGTAGACAATCTTCTCTGCTTTGCAAACAGAGAACTTCAGAAAATACATAGCCAAAAGCTCACTTAGCCTTTTTAAGCTAAGCCTCACTTAATTTGTTTCCTAGCCATCCATTTCTTTGTGTACATCAAAGCTATCATGCAACACTGGCAAAGGGATGGTTGCCTTTCCAAGCTGGCTGAGGTGAAGGCACAGTAGGACTTTCACTTACATCACAGAAATAAAGTGAAATATCTGCATTTACAGTGCCTTGGCTGTTAAAAAGATATGGAAGCTGTGAGTGTGCCTGGGCCACTGAGATCCCAGGGCCATGGACCCACTGCAATATGAAATGGGAGAAGGTGCAGGAGGGACTGTTTGGAGTTGCTGATGAATGTTATGGAGTGGAAATTCAGTCATAAGAACTAATGATTGTCTCACTGACGGTAAAATTCTCAAATTTAAGAGCATTATTTCAAGTTTATTACAGAAGATCCAAACAATAAATTATTACCCCTAGTTTTTGGAATGAGCATATCTCTTCCTGATAAATGAATAGCTCTTTGAGGTTTATGCACCTTTTCATACTTATCATTAGAGCAGGGGTTATAAAAAGGGATAGTGGTGGCACTGTGCTTTAGATGTTAAATATTTATTAAAAAATGCACAATTCTATGTGCACTCAGCTTTTGGGGGAAAGAATGTCATCCTTAAATGCAGCTTCACTGCCTATGTAAACTATGGATCACCTGCTCTTCCAGTTCATGTGAGCCTAGTTGCCCTGATGGGATGATGAAAGAAAGAATTCTATCCTATGACTGCTGAGAATCTGTCCTGGTCCATTTGATCCATGAAGTAATGAATTTCTCATTGTTCAGGGGCTTTATTTGTTTCTGGTTTTGCATCACAGTCTTCGGAACCCTTCATGTTTACCGCTGGCCTCTCTTTTGTCTTCCCTTGAGTCTCAGGCCTTTCAATTCTGCTTCCTGTACTAATACAAGTCTTTATGTCATTGAAAATTAACAATACCAAAGCGGTGCCCTGCCAGAGCAGAGCAGATCAATGACCCAGGAGCAGCATGTTCCAGCTCAATGGTGCACAAGTCATTTTAACTTCCACTCTCCAGTGCTCAGCTTCCAAAGGAGCAAGCCTTTTGCCCAGTATATTAACTTCTGGAAACTCCTTGTTAATCACTCTCTCTGCAGTTCCTGCTCTGAATTTTCTGCTAAGACCTGAGTGCAGCTTTTCATCAGGCTAAATCACTTTTCTTTTGCCTTTCTTTCCATCTCATCATGTGCTGTCAGTCACACTGGCAGCACTGCTGTGGTGTTCTGTACAGCCCTGCTGTGATATAGAGCTGACAGTTGTGTTTACCTTATGAAAACCAAACTAACTGTTGGAAAATAAGAAGTCTCACAGTGTAAAGTGACACCCCTTAACTAACAGGACAAATCTTGCAGGAAAAAAAAAACTTAATGAAAAAAAAGAGGCATATAAACAGTGTTCTCCAAAACATGGAGGAAAATACTATCATCAGAGATAATAGTATTGTCAAACATTTTCTTTGTTGGCCTTTTTTGAAAGAATACAGTATTCAAATATAATATTACAAGGAAGGAATATCCAAAGGCAATAATTAAAATTTTGCATGTAGACTTTCACGAGATTTAATTGATGGGGTTAAGCTCAGAGTGATCCCTGAACTTAGAGAGTGCAGGATCTTCCCATGACTTTGGAATTATCACATAGCAGTTTGGCACATGGGTTCAAGGGACACTTGGTTTGGAGCTATGCCTTTGCAGTTATCCCTGAAGTCTGCCTCCTTTCATCAGGGAATTCACTGAGATCTGGGGTGTGAATGCAGAAACAGTTTAACCACTGAGGCAGGAACTTTTCAGCTCAAATATTTCAAGCTGTATTTTTTTTCCCTACCAAAAAAAAAAAAAAAAAAAAAAAAAAAAAAAAAAGTTAAGGATTGGGTCTAGGGAGATGTTTCAACCTTTTTCTCAATTAAAAAAAAAATCTTTTTATGATACTAGTGGGATTTATCATTGCAAGAAGTAACAACTGGGACTCTAGAGAAAGAAGTAATGCTGTTTCATGGAGGATTTGGATATTTTAAAATTTGATCTTGCTCCAAGTCAGAAGGAAACCAAAAGTATTTAAGTTTTCATGAAAGAAAAGCGAAACCTGATGCCAGGAGAGTCTGTTAGAGCTCTGACATCCTCCTTCTGAAGCTGACCCACAAGAAATTGGATGGCTTTCCACCACATCTTTGCTGAGCTGGAATATTCGTCTCAAGCATTAACAAAGTAACAAGATAGAAGAATTCCAAGGGGGAAAAGTTGTCTATAGGAATTTATTGACCACAGTGCGAACACAGCTTTTCACTGAAATCACAAGATACTAACTCTTTTCCTCGAGGGAAATTAGTGCTTTTCACACATTCTTCACTGGGGTGCTGAAAGAGGCAGGAGAAACAGAGGTCTATCACATTTATAAATAGCTGAATTGAAAAAAGAAAAAAAAAAAAAAAAACCAAACCACAACACACAACAACACAGTAGTTTAGAGACATGTTATCTTTATTCCACTTTCGTGGCCTCATTTCCAGTCATGGATGCTTGGTGGGAATGTCCAGGCAGTGCAGACGTGTCACAGTGTGTGGCACCAGGCCTGCAGTTGCCATCCTGATCCTTGCCAGCCTCCCTTTCCCCAGGAAAACTCAGCCATATCTGTTGTCCTAGTATAAAGGAGTTCCACTGTTTAACCAGGATGTGGATCTTTTACAATATATTTCTGTCAGGATTTCTCTATGTTTGATTAGAGCAAAAGTCTGGTGTGGAGCTGTGGGGTCACAGGGCATTGTGGTACCCTCCCCACCACACCAACACTGTCCTGGAGCCCCCAGGGAGGGGAGCTGGGCTGGGCCAGTGACTCTGACCAGGGATGGCACCAGCCTGGCCATCCCAAGGAGATCTCTGTCCTGCTGCTCCCTCACAGCTGCCAGGGCCAGGGCTGAGACTGCACTCGTGCTGCCTCCCCGGCACTGTGGGTGAGGGACCTGGACAAAGAGTGTCCTGGCACTGTCACCATGTTCCTCCTCTCAGCTGCCAGACCAGCTCTAAAGGGCTCTTAAATCCTTCAAGAATGGAGTGAGAATGTGTCCCTTCACCAAGGCTGTATCACTGACAGAGCCAGGGGACAGACCTCCAAAGCCTCTGGAAGCACCACAGCCCTTGGTGGTTCCTGTGGAGAAACCACAGACCCAACTGAGGAGAGAAAAATCCACCATTAGCTTCAGACCAAGAATAAATAATACTAATAATATGTAAAGAGCATCAGCTGGATGTGGAAATGAACTGTCACTTCACTATGAAGGATGCTTTTGGATATACAAGAGCATAATTCACAAGAATATCCTTAAAAAGATAGCAAGAATTTAAATGTGTGTGTATGCTTTGGTATTTAATGCACCATGCAGGCATCATATTTCTTTCATACTTTAAACACAAATCATATCATCTTCTTTAATGAGCAGAGACCCATGGCAATGATGAATTTTTATGGCAAATAGCACTACTGTGCCATGCTTCTTCATTAAAGCCCTGATTCAGCACAGCAATTAAACATATGCTTAAATTTAAGTACCTGAGTAATCCCCAAACTTTCTGGTGCTATGCATATGCTTAATATCCCCTAGACCTAGAAGGGATTTGCTTTTAGTAGGTCATACGCACCAAATACAACTACCTGATATATACAGGTATCTTGCCTAAAACAACTGGTTGAAGTGTTAGATGCTTCATTAGCTCTCACTGGTAATTTTAATTTTCACTGCCTCTTTGATTCGTGAAAAATGAATGTGTGTGCACACATGAACTGAAGACCTGAAAAAATGATGAAGGTAAAAAAAAAATAAAGGGACATTGTGGGTTCAGGACATCTACAATAAACTCGAGCTTCATCAGCATTTCTAAGTTTTTTTAACCAAGAAATATTGATTCATGTTTATTATATTTTATGGCACTTTACAACAATTTATAACACTTACATTAAGGAATAGATGGGCCGGGATAAAAGCCAATATGAGTATGAAAAAGATGAAGTGCTGTCAGCAATAGCAACTTTCAAGTATCAGGTACAGCCCTTGTTTTTACACTTTATCTCACCTATTTAACATATGGTGGAAAGGTTTCATGATTAATTTTAAAATGCAAACTCTAGAAAAAGACTTGTTGTAGAATGGCCACCTGAAGATCATCTTAGCAATGGTACTGTTTCAATAAAAAACCAAATGCAAAATATCCTCAAGGCATCTGTAACTAAAGAATGTAGCTGTAATAAATATTGTGTTGAACCAGTCTTGAAAATGGCCAAGATATTATGAGGTTAGATTTCAATGACAAACTAGCCACTTACTTTTTTTTTTTTTACTCCAGAGCTTATCGTGTTAGAAATCAAGAGAAATTAGTGGAAAAACTGGTTTTGTACACAAAATCCCTTGTTGCTATGTTACCATAGATATTTATACAAGAGAGAGTCTCCCAGTGTGAGTCAAAATTTGTTCACTGAAATTTCCATAAGCCAGGTAAAACAAAGAAGGAAATAAAATTATATGGAGTTATCACCAGGTATTTCCTTTACTCTGTACAATTACCTGGTCCAGCTGCTCTAGAACCAGCAGTCAAACCCATTCATTTATGAGCTAAATGTTGGGAATCCCTTCTGCCATCCCAGTTCATGTACATGGCCCAGGTTTCCAGCAGTTCTGGAATTGCTGAAGGATCATGTGAAACTGAAATATGGATTGAAGCTGCTTTGTAAGTCTGCCCATGGCACAAAAAAATGAAGAAATTGCAAGGCATAGGCAATGTTTTAAAAATGGATGCAGCACATGGCTGTCTAATTTTGTGTGCTTCTGCTGTCCCCCATTATTCAGTGGAGAACTGAGAGAGGCACTGTGATAATCCCAAGGTAATTGGGAGATGAAAGAAAGGTATCTGCTGTTACAGTCTGGAAAAGTAGATTGGTTACTGCAGGTGTTAAAAAAAGCTTGTAAATGGTGAGAGCCCCAATCCGTAGTATATGTTGTCCCTCATTTCCCCAGACTGCTAAATTAATTCTTTAACATACCTTGATTTGCTTTCTCAAAGGACACTGGATTTTCCCTTGGAGCTTTGCCCATCTATTTGTTCCTTTCCCTGTGGCCATCTTGTGCTCTTCCTTCACCCTTGCACACCTTTCTGGAGGCTCATAGGGAAAAAGATATGAATGTTGGACATTTTTCAATGTGGAAAATGCTAAACAAACTGAAGCCTTCTAGGCTTGCTGCCCTATATGAAGAAAGTGTATGCTTTACACATGCAAACATACAACAAAATGGGTAAAGAAATGGTGTACATTTGGCTCATGTGATTCATCAGTTTGGGGGCATATATTCTAGCACAATGACATAATTTCAGTGTCATCAGGCATGAAACAATAGGGAACTAATGTGTTAGGTTGCTACAGTGATAGAAAATCAGCAGAACACAACAAATGTAAACAAGAGAAGACATGAGATCCACTAGCAGCCCTCTGACTCAGGAAACCATGTGGGTTGGCCTTTAACAGTGTCCTTTTTGTTGTTAAAATGTCCAGATCTCCATTTCTTCACCTTTCTGTCATCCCTCTACTCATCACTGCAGTAAGTTTGTCCAGGGACGGTATTTCATATCTTCTTCTTAGCTGTGATGATAGCTGGCACCTACTCTTTCGCAGGGTGTGTGAGCAAGCATCTATCACACAATCCATAACAGCACAAAGTGTATCTTAAGCAGAGACATCTCACACATTTGACACGATCAATCAGCAGCATATAAATTATAGCTTATATGCTTGAATGTATTGCCAAAAGCTGTCTTTAAAAATTATTATTGCACTGCAAGTTTGGGTCCTGGTCCTACAGGCTGATCATCACACCCAAGAGTCTTGCATCTGTTCACGGTTGTATTATTTTTTCTCAATCACAGCAGTTCAGTGGTCCACCTACACGGAGCAGAATGTAAGACCGGGGCCCAAATTTATGTACCATCTGCCCTTGGTCATGCATGCCAACTTTTATAAAAATCAATCACTTTATCTCTCTGAAGAGCTCCCACATGCAAAATTCCCCCACGTAAGTTTGGAACTTACAATGCAACCTTTTTTTTTTTTTTTTTTTTAATACTTTTAATGATCTGTTTTTACTGGGATTTTTTTTCCTTGCGCTAATATTCAATATGACATTATTTTGAGTGGAAGATGATAACTCAGCCTGAAGCATGACAAAATAGCCAGAAACACACCACCTGCTGTGCTCCATGGCTTTAATATTGTACTGTTTAATAAGAAAATGACCCCAAGCGCTGGGCTGACAACTCCAAAATGGACCATAAATATCCTGTACATAAGGAAAAGCTGAAAGCTAAAGTACACTGCATAATATTGCTACGGTGCAAAAGGGAATAGGAATACATTCAATTTGCCTAAGTATCTAGTAGTGACAGCCACTAACATTTGTTTAGGAGAAACACCAAGTGGATGTCTGTTTGTTAATAAATGAAGCAGAAGAAATATGGGTTACTGTGCAAATGGACATTAGAGGAGCACAGATTTTGGTTTGATGTATAAGATACATAAAGAACCCAATTCTGGGCACTGCTAAGTGATTCTTGCAAAATGCTGAGCCCCTGCTAATTTCAGTAGGAGTTGAGCAAACTCAGCACCTGGCAAGGATGGGTCTATCTATATTTAAATATGGAACGAACACTCATCCAAGTGGATTCACTTATGATAAACGGATGCAGCCTAGAAATTATATGTTTGGTTAAATTGGGGTAATCACAAAGAGGGAGACACTCAAATAGGCAGTGATAATTGGTACAACAATGTCTGTTTCCTCCTTCTGATCTTGTGTCCTCCCTGAGGGTTCTCTCCTAGCCTGCATTAATTAAGGGAAAGCATGTGACATTTCTTACAGCCTTTGACACCAAGATGACCTTTCCCTAGGTTGCTCATGAACCCCTGCTGACATCAAACTTGCTTTTTACTGTACCCTTATCCACCAGACATTCCTAAAAAAATATTGAATAATATTCCTGAACAATTATTAAAATGAACAGAAAAAAGTTATGCTGTTATGACAAATGGCTCAATAGTTCATAGGAAATAATTTGTTTGACAAACAGGAGCTTTTATTTTACTGATCCAAGCACTTTAAAAAAAAATTTATTCCCCACTTGAAATCATGCATTTGGTTCCTGCAAATAAGTATTGGTCATTTGATTGTTCTCCAGACATCTGTCATGAGCCAACTCGGCATATTCTGTGATTCTGAGAGTGTGTGGCATTTAAATCTGCTGGACATAAGGCCCAGGGACCTGAGTTTTGCTTTCTGAGTGGTTATGTGCAACTTTTTTGAATCTAGCTAGTGTAAAAGTAGGTTCACTTTACTGCTCATTCATACTTAATAAAATTTTTGCAAAAACATCACAAAGAGCAATTTCGGGTCTTGCTAAGCTGTTTCCTAGAACATTCAGGGAAATTAAAAACAGAAAAATCACATATGTAGTCAAGACAGATGGAACATTTATCTTTTTGCCCGAATACCTATAGAGCAGTTTCTGATGTATTCACCTCCGTTTAATCAGTCACGTTCCCAACATTTTATTACCCTGAGAGTTTGAAACAGCACAGTGTTGCACACCGGGAGATATCCCCAAAAATTTTTAACTCCCACCGTAATTATAAGGGGAAGTTCCAGTACTTCACGCAGACGCACACAAAAATCCCACAAAAAAACCCAGCAGCTGAGCAAAAGCAAATACGTCTGTAGCTGCATACCTAAGTACTCCCTCGGAGTATCTGTGCAGCCAGCAAACACAAGGCACTGGCATCTGCTGTGGGAACATGAGGCCTCAGCGTGGGCAAAGTGGGACGGGCCATGTGAGGCCGAAGCTCATGTTGCTTGTGCTGGCGACTCTTGGTGAGACACCTTGACTCCAGGTTACCTCTGAACGGTACACACGCTGTTTGGAGCATGTTCCCAGTATGCCAAAGATTAAAAAAAAAAAGTGTGGTGAGAGGGGCATGGGGGAGGCAGTGCTAAGCCACCCTGAAGTATGTTCTTGTTGCAAATATATGTCTTCTGGCTCCAAATGTCATGCCCGGTAATGATTGGCATCACAGAGAGAGGCAACACTAAATACCTGTTGATAAAACAGGAATAAAAGCAGACAGTTAAGACACTGCTGCTTCTGCTTGAATTTCCTTTTAATTCTATTCATGCTGGCCCCTGCAAGGAACAGCTTTCCATAAAGTGTAGTTTGTTATCCCAAAGAAACTCCTCCCTGCAGTGATCCGTGGGGCATTTACAGTGCAATTATCCTGCCCTGTCATTCTTGTTTGTGCTCGCTGAGGGTCAAGCCAGCTTTATGCAAAGCCAGGGAGGAACACGGGTAAGGCTGGGGTCAGTTCCAGGTCCCAGAGATCTTTCCCATAACTTCTGAGCCTTGGAGCCACACTCACTGTAGTTCCTGCAGTGCTGTGGCACAGCCCCTCGTTGAAAGAGAACTCCCTGCCACGCCATTGGAGGGAGGAGCAGGTACATTGCACAAACAGACAGGGATAGGAATGTCCCCCTGCCAAAGGACAGAGGTCTCCACCGAAACACGAGGTAGCCTTGGGTCACAGTCTGGACTCTTGCCCTCACAGGCAGTGGGGAGGCACATGAGTCCATGCAGCTGTAAGGCTGCAGTTAGAGCAACAGCATCCAAAAACCACACAGAAAATCCCTGTGACCATTTCTGTGTGCTTTTGTTTGTTTGTTTGTTTTTCCATGCCAGTGTCTTTTCTAAAATAATTTCCCTATTATATTGCTGGTACTGTGAATACTTTCCTGCACAACATTCAGGCTGTTTAGGTGAGTCACTGTAACAAAGTGACCGTGCCACAGGGCACTGATACCCCTCTTGCAGTGTGGTGCTGTTCCAGTGAATGCACCAGCAGAGAAATTTGCGTGGGTGGGATTTGCATTGCCCTTTTACCTCTGTTTTCTCCTCTGTGGGCTCCACTCCTGATCCACTGCATTCCAGCTCTGGGCATCATTCTTCCTCATTGCACGGCTGTTTGCTTGAACGTGATGCTTTATTTTAGCACCATTTGTATGTATTCTCACTCGCTCCCCGTTCTGCTTGCCTTTAACAGCTCCAGTACATGCAGGCTCTTCTGTGTCAGCACCTTTCATCCCAAACCACTCCACCTTCTCAGCTGCTGGCTTGTTTCCTTTTTTGTTTTGTTTTGTTTTCCTCTTAGTAGGACAAGGGAGATCACTTGCATTAGAAGAGAACTCCCCTACTTCTATTAGTACATGACATAAAGCCTGCTCAGCAAGACCTTTCTAGATTTGAGCATAGATAGCTGGTATCTCCATCTTCGCTGGAAATCAACTGACACACACGAATTTTCAAAGGAAGTTCTTAATGAGATTTGAGCTGAATGACACTTCTTTGGACCTGTGCACATTTTGTTAGTACATATTGTCACAAAAGCTGTATGATCACAAAGAGCCATTGATGAGTCTTGTACAGCCACTTGATCACTTATTTTACTATTATCTTCATTCTCAGGGAGTAAAAAAAAAAATCAAACAAACCATTGGCTTAGCTATTTTAAAATCATACAAGTACAAAAAAGTATATGCTGAGTGGTTTAAAAGCATTCTTTTAATATCATATATAAATTAAAAGCTGCTTAATTTTAGAATGTATCTTTGGCTGAGGTACTTAATGTTGAAAAGTGGTTACTCAGCAGGTAAAGTACCATAAGTACTTTTCATAAGAGTTTTTATGACATAACAAATTTTGAAAAATGGTTATTTACACAATAATTCCTGATGGCTTGCCATTATAGTTTATCAGATCAATATTCAATGTTCTTAAAAGTCACTTAATTCAAATTTATGTATTCCACGTTATAGGAAAGATCAGGTAATGTATATTTGCATCAGAAACCTTAACTCCCTTAAAACAGTAAAGGTCCTCTTCTCCCGGTCTTGTGCAATTGTATGAAGGACTTTTGCATCATTTAAATCCTTAAAACTCAAAGAAATTCATGCCACCAAACTTCACAGAGGTGGTGACAAGCCACCTCTGATGATAAGCACTTTTGACAAGTTCTAGAATGGTGAGGGGGGCAGGGTGTGACACGGATTTAACTTTAAGGATTTTTCACATTGCAAGCTGTGCCTTTATAGCTTTTTTGGTTTCCTCTAATTCCAGTGTACCGGAGTGATGGGTCACAACTGCTGGGTTTTCAGTTGCATGGTTTTATGGACTGTGCTTTGTTCATCAACTGTATTTTAATTAATGGCAAGAATGCCTACTGCCCAACTAAGTATTCTTTGAAGTTTTAAATTAAAATACCTTAGATATTTGGCTTAATAACAGTTCAGTGCCTTAAAATTACAGGCTTCATGTTTATACTACAAGCTCTGTCATGCTACAGTTGAATATGCCCATTAGCATGAGTGGAGCAGGATGTTACTTCAAGAAAGAAAGATTTTTTTTTTCCCACCAAGGACTTGATCCTAAAATCTGCAGTCATGAGAGAGCAACTCCATTTGATTTTAGTGAGTTTGAGTAGGTGACTACTGATATTTGTGGGGACACTGCAGGGTCAAGTCTTGTTTTGGTTGCTGTTTAAATGTCAGCACTCGTTATGACAGCAGTATTAGGGGCCTGTACTTCTTTTCCCTTACAGTAAGGATACTTCTGCTCCAGTCTATCCTTTGAAATTTTTTTTGAGGACCAAGGCTGTAGGCACCTAACAGTTTCTTTTGGATGTGCAGTGGTCATAGGTGTGTGAATTTGAGGTTTGCTAGCATTGTGCTGTTGAATTTTCAAATGTACATAAAGGAAGAGGGAAAACCAGAAAGAAAGCAAAACAAAACAAAACAAAACAAAACAAAACAAAAAAAAAAAAAAAAAAACCCACAAAAAAAACCAAAAAAACCCCACAAACAAACAAAAAAACACAAACAAACAAAAAAAAAACCACAAAAAAAACCAAAACCAAAAACAAAAACAAAAAAAAAAAAAAAAAAAAAAACCAAAAAAAATCATGTTTTGGCTCAGGTTGTGGGTTGTGATTTTTTTGTTTGTTTGTTTGTTTGTTTGTTTTTCCCCAATAGCAACTGTATAATTCTATGGCAAAGATGTGCAGGCATACAGTGGGAAGCAGAATCTTACACAGCCATGGTGTGGTTTTCTGTTCAGTTTAAGCTCCAGCCATGCAGAAAGGGGAAGGGTTCCCTTGGTTCAGCCCAGGCCCCATGTCCCCACAGTTCACGTGGCTCTAGGAATGCCTTGGCCACAAAATGAGTTTGGTCAGCTGATCTGAGTGCAAACTGATTAGGGAAAGGGGTGTGTGCAAATGGGGAGAGAAGACAAAAGTGGGAAATGGTTCTGCAAGAGATGCCCTTTCTGGGGACTGATGAGAAAATGAAAACAGGTTCTAAACGCAGATATTGTAGAAGAGAAAGCCAAGGCAACAGACACTGACACAGAGGGGAAGCCATGTGTAAGAGAAAGACCTTGCTGTTGGTGCAGGGATTACTTCAGAAGGATTAGGAAATTTAATCAATAATGTGTGCAGGTGCCATATTTTTATGTGTTTGTGTATTTCTTGAGGCAAGCTGATGTAAGACACAACTGGAGTTTAGAACCCTTCAAAGGTCACATTTCTGTTTGTTCCTGTTGCTACATGTCCCAGAAGAATGGACTGTAATCCCAGTTTATCCTGGGTAAACATGGTTGTGGAGCCTAAAAATATCTAAACCCTGTAGTTCAGTTCTTCTGCAGGTGTTACAGGTCCACACTAAGAATCCCACCAATGAAGTGAGGATGAAAGAGGGTGAGGATGTAAAGAGGTTGAAAGAGAGTGATGCCACCAAATCATGTCCAGACTAGAGAGTACCTGAATTTCTTGCTCTGGGAGTACAGGCAGGGTGTACCCCTGGGGTGGAAATCTCCCTGGGGAAGTGACTGGAGCTTTAAGAGACAAAAAGAGCTAAAAAAAAGAAAAAAAAAAAAAAAAAAAAAAAAAAAAAAAAAAAAAAAAGGAACAAATTCATGGCTTCAGGAAAGCTGCCTCCAAAGAGTGTTTGACATTGCTTGGATCCCACACTCTATACAGAGCAACTGTTTCCCCCATAGTCATAATTATAACCTTGCTTCATCCTTTCACCTCAGAGTGGGAGGTTTTGTAATTCTTGGTAATTTCAGACAGATCTCCCACTGTTTCATGAGGAACACTTTATATAACACAAGTATTTCTGTGGGGCTAATGTTTTTAGAGCTGTGTTTCAATATTTCATGGATGGTAGGTTATTTTCTTTCCTGCAGCAGTTGAAAGTAAACCAAAGATTTTGTAGTGCTCACAGTGTAAAAATTTGGGCATTTCAAGCAGCAGATGTGACAGGGACTGGGCCTGTCAGTGATCAAGTGGGAGCTTCACTGGTGGCTTTGTTTAAGTTGGTGTTGGCTGGGTGGTCAGTGCTGAAACCAGTGAATTATTAAACAGACCTCAATTGCAACAAAGATAGTGGGACCTGATAGACAGTCACAGCATGTGTAGAGCTGTGCAGCAGCTGAGTAGGAAGATACCTGGGTTAGTTCAGATATCAGGCAAGGACAAGTGCATCCAAATGCTCTCCTGGCACTCCTGGGAAAACATTCCTCTAAGATTCACAGAGTGTCCACAGTAAATCAAGTATCTCTCCACATTGTGTCACATAAACTTATCTTCATATTCAAACATGACATACTCACCAAAGTCACATGTGGATACATATTTTCACTGTGAAAACATGGCATAAGTGCTGATAGTTGTCCAGATTCAATTCTTCGTTATAACCAGCCTGTGGTTTCTTGCTAGTTTTTTTCCTTCTCCAGCAATGCTTTAAATCTTTTGTTTGTCTTCCCTGCTTTGGATGCACTTTATCAGTGTTTGAACGAAGATGACATTCAGGAAATCCTTCTCTTTGCTACCAGTTTGCCAGGAGCTGAAACCAGCTTTCTGGTATGATATCAGTAAAATCTGTAATTGGAGAAAAGGCACAAAAAATGACATTTTTTCACTTTGTGAACAAAAAAAAAAAAAAAAAAAAAAAAGATGTGAAGAGGTAGGCAGAAAACAGTCAAGTGCACTATGAATCACTGCAGGGGTGCAAACAAAATTCCTTAATGACAGAGTTCTCCCTGACAAATTCTGTTTGTTTTTGCCTCTAGAGCTGTCTGTGCTAATGACAAGCGACTCTGCTTGGAACTTATTTGCATGAAGGAGTGTACAGTGCACACTGTGCATGAGTGGATGAGAGAAAGGAAGCAAGGCCACCCCAGGACTGTATCCCCATGACAACCCCATTTAATGAATTACTAAGGACCAAGAGAATATTGAACAAAAAGTCCCTTCCAGAACAGCTAGAGGAGCACCAGTGCAGACACTGTCACAGGGTACTACTGTGGTCAGCGGGGAAGAAAGATTTGAGAAAAGACCCATGGATGGGATTAGTCTGATGAAGTGTAGATCTCTGCCTCTGAGTTAATCAACTTTGTCTCCATTTAGTATTAGGAGAAAACATGAGTTTTGATTTGCCCAGATAAATTTCCCATTAAAGAAAATTATAAGGGGAGCCTTTACAGATTGGTGCAGATTTAAACATTTAAACTAGAGATACCTAAAACGTAATAAACACTTAGTCCCTACTGCTATGTTAGAATATAACTGCCCAAAAATTCAGACACAAAGAGGCTGTTTTGAACAAAAACAGGCACAAAACAAGTGTCATATCATGTCAATGGGATTCCTGCACTAACTCAGATCCTTCTTTCCCTCAGACTGCTGATAAACTGAGAGAAGTTTCCTCCACCGTAAAACAATGCACATGAAGGCACAGAAAATGAAATGTCCATTTCTTTTTGAATAATTGGTGAGTCAGTGAGCCACAACCAACAGTGAATTGAGATGTATTTATTTAATGACTTAATCATTTTAATGATAAATTTTACTTTAGATTAAAAATCTAATTCAGTGTCCACATTACCCTTCAGACTCAGAAGTAACTGACTGAAAGGTTTTGTTCTCACACCTGAAAGGTCAGATTCCCCAAGATGTTTGTACAAGTAGCTCTGTTGAGAAAGGTGGGATTGCTGAAAATATGAGAAGCTGTGCTTTATACATAGTTATTTAAATGGCACTCAGTTGCTTAATGGGTTGATTGGCTATGTCTAAACTGTGGGACGGGGAGCTGGTGTCTATGTACGGACCTCACATCAGGATGAAATCCAAGTGTGTAACTTTCTGCCTCATTCTGAACAGCACCCTGGTGCCTGTTGGAAGAGAGAATCTGGAAGCTGGGATATTTTCTGACCGGTCCCTGGTGTGAAGCACTCAGGCTATGGATAGAAAGATGCATCATCTTGCATCGTTTCATAGAGCTGTAGATTGAACTGTTGTGTCCAGTCTCCATTCATGGTCTTGTGGCAATTATTAAGTTGCTTTCACTTAATATCTGAATGTGTAAGAGTGGTTAGATTTAAAGTTTATTTTCTCTCAGATGGGCAAATATCTGTAGCGCATACACACACAGACAACTCACTGCAACAGCAGTGACTGAGAAGAAATGCAAGTATTTCATGAGTTGTGAGTATTAACTTTTCCCATAGACATGCCCTGTTTGGTTTGGAGAAGGCTTGGAGTGCAGGAGGGGAGAAACTAAAGAAAAGTTTGTGTTGCTTGTGGGTTGCATGGTTAAAGGAAACATCTCAGTATTCAGGACTCTTGGGCTTCCAGGTTCCTTAAATGCTAAGTGAAAACCAAAAGGATTTGGCTTTTCTTTTTTTTTTTTTTTTTTTTTAGAAGAGAAATATAAGCCAGTAAATTTCAGGGCAAGGATTGGTCCACAGTCAGCAGGATTTTTCAGTTGTACTAAATCTCTAACAGCATTAATCAGAACAAGTAATTGTAAGTGTAATGTGAAGATTCTCCAACCTGGAGTTCATCCATCACCTATAAATGGAGTTATGCATTTCTGGGCTCCCTCTTCCTTCAGTCCATCCAGTATCCCATCTTACAGAAGAGCTTCTTCCCTAAGCACCCATGTTGAGACAGTGGAAAATGAAACTGTTATTAAAACCTCATATTCAGGGGGCTGGGCAGTTTATTCCTGACTAGTCTGGAAGCTTTCATGCTCAAATACTGTTTATGAACTCTAAAGGAACTTATTTCAGTTGGATAATGGTTAATTTACAGCCAGAGCTTAAAAGGGCAGAAAAAGATAGCAGCACAATTGGGTTCAGTGCATGATGGGGAAAAATAAATATCTCACAGAAAGAGATATCTGAAATTCAGATCACATTGAGATGCAAAGAAAGCTGTGAAAAGCAGTAGGAGGGTGATTGTATTCCAATTAGATTTCTTCTGCTCATATAAAACAGGCTTGGACTGAAAGTTAATCATCTGATTTATGGATCTTGGGAGGAGTGAAACCCTATGAGCTCCTGAACAATGAGAGGCAAATGAGACAGAGGGGAAGAAAAATAGAATAATTCTGAGACTGTGCTTCTGAGGAAAAACAAAGACAACAAAGTCTAAACATGGTCTTAGTTTAAACATTTACTGTAGTGCTATCTCCTAAACTCCTATTTGTGCAATATAAAAAAGTTGGCTTTCTTGGCAAAACAGTCAAAAGCAACTCATGATTTCCCATGTCACAATCTTTTGGGCACTTGATAACTGTATTTCTACAAGATTTCTGCAAGACCTTCCAGAGTTATGTTGCCATGGTAGGTTAGTTCATTTATATGATTGCTAGTAAGCAATCTGATGTCTCATCTGGTCTTGGGTCACATGTAAAAGTGTGTCCATTCCTTAGTGAATCCTTTAAAAGCATTCCATGTGAAAGCTATTTGAAAATTACTGTCAGCCAAAGGGGAACAGCAGGATTCATGTACCAGCTCTGCTTGGTGACAGGGGTTGGAGCACTGTCAGGTCAGTGACAGGAGGACAGCCTGGCACCAGCTATGATCCACTTATATGTTCTTAATTTTCCTTCAACTAATCCATCAGTAGCTGGCCCTCAGAAATGTAATGCCCGGGGCATTCATGAAATGACCAGCAGAATAGATGTGATGATGTATCACAGATACCATTTCTTTCTGCCATTCTTGAGTTTCAGCCTTCTGCCCAGACCTGCTGCTGGGACTGTTGCAGCAAAACTGAGTCCAAGCAGGACAAAGATGATATTGGTGGACAGAGGACAGTGCTCTCAAAGATTTTCAGCTACGTTTCCTTGGATGAAGACATGTCTACGGCCAGTAAATCATATCCATAGTTAGGTCATTTATGTAGCATTTTCTACCAGGATAAATAAAATACTCTTCTTCATCAAATTATACTAACACTTCAACCCAAATCCAGTCTATCTCTAATCTAAACCTAGAGTCCCTTTCTCACCACACTGCGTTGTCCAAGTGTCAGCCTGAACTTTTAATGGGTAATTTAGCAGGATTATAGTTCAGAATGAATGTTTGGCCCAGATGTCCAGGTCGAACCTCAAAGTTTGCAAGTTGATGTCTGGGCATCAGTTATTAGTACCTTTTGCACCTTTAGTGGACAAGTTCCAACATGAAGTTCTTCACAACCTGCGGGTGGTGGGGAATGCTCTCTATTTACCCATACAGGCTGTTACCAGGACCTTTCCACCAGTTTCTGCGTTGGTTTGCACAGAGTGCTGAGACAAGGTCAAAGTCTTGATTCTGATTTTTCAGTACATTCCCTGGTCTGCATACCAAATGCCCAAAACCTTTTCCAAACAGCAGTTGATAATCTTCTATCTCAGCCTGCAGACCCAACGCAGCTTCCCATCTTTCAGCGGGAAGGGGCCTGCTGCCTCTTCCCCTGTCAGCAACACACACTGACATATATCTTAACATATTTTTGCTGCTGCTCTGCTCCTGTGCAACAGGAAGCAGAGCTCAGTCTCTAATTTATTATTTCTATATTCTTAATAGGGACTATTTATAACCAGAAATTGTCTTTAGCTGCCATTTGTTCCTTATGCTGCTCCATACATGCCCTCATCCCTAACCTGAAGTAACCATCTTTTCTTCAAGGAAAGGGGGTTTAAATATTCGTGCTGACTAGGTCTGGAATAAACTCTTACTTGGTATCACAGTCTCCCAAACAGAAGTGGTTTATTTCTCCCTTAGACTTTCAGCATTTGAAATATTTACTATAGTCACTGAGGGCATATCTCACCTCACAGGAGATAAAATCTACTTCTTGTAAAAAATTTCAGGTGTTCAGGCTTGCATTTCTGAAGAGCACTGAAACTTCCACCATTTGAAATGCAAAAAGCAACGTAACCCAAGAAAGAACTGTTAGCATGTTAGACTAATATTGTATTTCCTGTGACTGCAGCCGTGTTGCCACGGTGGTCACAGCTGGGAAGTTGTAGAAATCTTGGTGATGGGAAAGCTACATTTGCTCCTGTTTTGAATTCCTAAGGTTACTCAGTCATCCATTCTTTCTGATGCCTGAGAATTGAGGACTTGAGCCAGTACCTCGTGTACTGGTGGTATTCTGTGCCATTTGAGATGCTCTAAGGTAAATGTCCAGCCTGGGACTCAAGTGCCCCTCCATAAGCCCCCAGTCCTTGGCCGGATCTGCCAGCCTCGCAAGATGCTCCCGACACCCACACTGAACTGAACTGCAAACCCCAAACCCTCTTCCCCCAGCTGCACCACCTCACCTCCTGCTCCTCAAATGGAGCAACATACACAAAGAGCTAAAATGTTGGTGCAATTCATGAGCTTCCTTCTTCAAAAGAAATTGTACACCCCACCACCTAGTCATAGCAATCTGCTGAACAAGCACCTAGTGTAGACCAATAAACGAAAGGAAACTGAGAGGTCAGTACAGGTCATTATTTTCACATACCTTTGAATAATGAGGGCATCACATGTCAGCCAGAGGAGAACAAAATGTCACATTCTCCAGCTAAAGGTCATCATCGGTCATAGGTCATGGAAGGGAGGCCAGGAAATAACCTATGAGGTTAGGATGAGTGCACAAAGAAAGGGCAACAAATGTCAATGAAAGCATGCAGCTGTTGTGAGATGAAACAACTGAGGCACCCTTTTGTGCTGACACAGACTTAAAAAATGTCTTTGCTGACATTTTTTTTTTTAAGCTGGCACTTTTATAGGACATTGACATTAATGTACCCAACCCTGAATTAGCCTTTTCTGAAAGCAACAGTTTGGAAGTTAAGTGCAGCATTTTCCAAAGAATCATAAGCATGACATTTTTATTTCAAGTGATTGATGTTACAGTGGACTTCTAGCACCAAATTCGAGTTTCATTCTCAATCATTGCATCTGTGCAGTGTGATAGCAATCAGAAACAAATGGAGGTGGCAGCCTGCATTGCAGTAAGGTCTTCTGGAAATTCTTTTTGCCTTTACCAACAGTCAGATGTGTCATTCCATGTTTAATACATGGCATTGCATTTATCTGATTGTTTGTTTTAATCCATAGATTTAAAAAAAGGTTGATTTCAGGGTTGCCCCTGCAGTGATGACAAGCACTTGCAGGGCAATCGTACAGGAAAATGATAATGAACAGTTTAGGAATGTGTGGAAATATGTCCAAACTGAGAGACAATTTCTGATGAGTGAGCTGCATACTTGACCCATCTGTCTTTTGCTTTCTCTTTTGCTGAACAGCAGCACAATACCATTTTCTCCTGTCACTGTGGGTATAAATGTGACAGTCTTCATGAAATAACATGATGCCAGGAATGCACATTAGATGAAGGACTGCTGCATCTCCCGTGCCCATCTTACTGGACAACACATGCAATAAAATATCAAAAAACCCACCAAACCAGAAAAGCTTTGCACTGATGTCTTCAATGTGGCTGGGCAACTTTTGCAGGGTTAAGGCAATCAGAAATGGCTTAAGACATGATTAAATGCTCATTGTGAAAGTATTGTATATCTACATTACAGGAGAGAGAGAAGGATGGTAAATTGGGATACAGGATTGCTGCCTTTTATTTCAAACTCTTCCAGTTCGTTGTTATATGACATGAAACTGAGATTACGATCCTCTCTGTGCTTTGGTTTTGCTTCCTGATCAAAGAACATTGACATCTGGTGTGGTCTGTTTGGAAATTTTCAGGTAATACTAACTTCTAAATTATTCCTGTTGCTGACTTGGCAGTTAAGTTTCTTTCAGAGGTAACACCTGAATAGTTGGTTTCCTTGTTCAATTTATGTTTAAAAAATTGGCTAGAAGTAAAACAAGAAAGCACTCAAACTCAAGGATTCCAAGAGACAACTAATTTTCTTCTTTTTACTCATCACTGATTTCATGTTTCTAACCTGAATTCCAACCCCCACATCCATTTTTTTTCTGATAAATTTCCAAAAACTGGGAATCTTGTTTGTTTGTTTGTAAGTTGGTGAGGTTTTTTTAATGAAGTTGGCTTTAGTTTTGCAAGGATGAAAACACCTGCTCATATTTGCACACCACTAATAGTCCTAGAGAAGCCACAGTTATAACTCCATGCACTCCCTCCAAAATCCTGACGCCAATGCTTTTGTCTCAGTCTGTAACAGCAAATTTACAGGGATTTTTCCCTGTAAATTTCAGCAGAAGTAGAGCTCATAGGAATTACACATCTATGCAAACTATAACATGGGGCACAGACTGCATAACCATTTCACCAGGCTGTATTCTGACTGGGCTTATTTACAAGCTGTGTTTATTTTAATTATGTTTTCTACCTATTCACTCTTCCTTATTTTGGGTGTGTAATTTGCCACCTAAGAAACATGCCATCCTTTCAGCTGCCAGGTTGACTGAATTATAAGCAGAGAAAACACTTCTCAGTCAGGTTTGAATGAAGAGTATTAGAGTTTAGAATACACTTTCTCCAACATTCCTTTGAACAAAAGCCCCTCTGATTAATGTTAGAGGAGAAGAGGCTGAGACGTTCAAATGTGGCTGAATTGGAGTTTCATAGTTTGCAAACACTCCCACAAAGCATTTACCCATTACTCCTTGCATCTATGTGTAATTCTACTCTCAGTAAGCTCAAAGGTTCTAGGGCTTTTTTATTTTGAGTATGTGTAAAGCAGTATTCAACAAATCTCCTTTCCCATCACAGTTTTGTGTTTTGCCTACTCTGTTTAAATATATCAGTTAAATTGCAGGCCAAATGAACTGGCTTTAGGGTGTCTGAAGTTAATAGTCCATGCATCAGAGATTTAAATTTCTTTTATTACTTAAGACCAAAATATGTTAATTTTGGTTAGAAACATTTTAGAAAAAATACTCTCCAAATCCCAGGAGTGCTTAATTCTCTCTGTCTCTTTTTTTTTTTTTTTTTTTTTTTTTTTTTTTTTTTTTTAATAGGCTTTGCCAAGGCTGAATTCTGATTCAGAAGAATCAATAAATAAGAAAGACTGTCTTTAAGTTGCAGAAAACTTCAATCAGTGTGCTGCTGTGACCCATCGAGCAACCAAAGGGCACTGGCCAATTCAGTCCCATTTCATTGTCATTACTGGTATTATGGTGACTCTGGGCAACACCCAAGGAAGGTGAGTCAGAACTCTACAATGAATATTGTAGATCAAATGCTGAAGAGTCTTTGCCCTTACAAGAACATTGTATAATACTAAATATATAAACGCAAACGCTGAGTTAAAAAGAAGTCAGTGACTTTAACATGTCATATCTATATGGAGGTCATTGAACCTTCTTTGAAGAGTCATTTTTTTTCCTAATGCCATCTGCTTTTCTCATGATTTTTGCCCCCCTCAACCCATATAAAATGGATGTGTATTCAATCTTGAACCAAGCATGCTTGCAATGATTGAGAAATGTCTAAGGTCAGAGCTTACAAAAAATTCATAAGGGAAGCAGCAGGCAAAAAAGAGAGGGTTTTTTTTAAAGAGAGTTCAGGAGCCTCTGTATGAATTGAGCATGACATATTCATGTTACTGACTTCATTTATTTAATGTGGCTCCAAATAATTGATACCAGTACAGTGATAAAAGTACAGAGACTTCACTGCCAGAATTGTGATAATGAAGAGCCTCCCTGCTGATTTCATTCATGGGGCTGTTAGTCTGCTGGGAAGGACTTCTGATGAAAACTGGGCTACAGCAAATGCCATAAAATAATCAAAGGCACAAAGCCCTTTACCTGAGGGGAGCTCGGTGAGGGAGTGATCCAGGGCAGCAGGGGGGGAAAGAGGGAAAATTGAATTAGCTGACAAACCAGGCACAGCTTTTAAGAAAATCTGATCCAAATTGAGAGGACTATATTATATACAGAAATCTGTCACATCTTTGGAATAGGTTCCAATTATGTGGCCCCAACAGCTAGCTAGTTAACTGGTATATCAACAGTGCTTCTTACCTTGCTGAACGCAGTTCAAACTTAGTTTAGCCTCATTTACCAGCCATTTGTTCTCTCTGCCTTAGACTGTGAGCTCTCAAAAGCGGTGGCTGTCTCTTTATTTTATGCTTAGCAAAATGGGCTCCCTGTTTGGGCTACAGAAAGCAATCCTGGAGGCTCAAGGCAGTCATACAAGTGTTAAAACACAGTTGATATCAAGAATCCTAGAGAGAGACTGAATATTAATATTAATCCAAAATCCTTTCTAAGGAAAAACCTCATTTGTGAACTCTGCTCATTTGTTTCACTTCAAGTAAGTGTGTCAGTGGTTGATTAAAATTCATACATGTGCAGAACAGTTACTGGGTAAATGTTGAGTTATTGTTTACATATCAGAGTGCAGTAAAGGCAGGAGCCTGGATGTGGAAAACTGTGTCAGGAGGAAAGGACCATGGTATTGAGTCACTGCCGGGACAGACTCACCAAACAATCCACAATGTCCCTGTGTAAACTCTACTAGTCATTAATGCTCTGTTACAATACAATAACATAAATAAAATAAAATAAAATGCTTCTCACAGCCCAAGTTTACCAAGCTTCAGCTTCCAGTGACTGCATGCCTTGATGTTTCTTTTTTTCCTACTAGATAAAAGAGCTTTGCTATCAGAAATCTCGTCCTTGTGTGGGTGATCGTGAATTATGATCAAATTGCCTAAATTCTCCTTGCTGTGCCTTACCTTCATTATGTCTGTGTTACTTAGCTGTCTTTACGCCTTTGAATGCAAAATCTGGGTCACAGAACTTAATGTCCTTCTTCCACTCTTGAAGTTACTATGCAGCGTTTAAGGAGAGCTCCATCCCGTGTCTTCAGCTACTCTTCCAAAACTGCTACATCAGCAGCTCTAGTAAAAACTTGTCATGAATAACGCCTTATTAATCTTAAGAGAAAACGCACTTCAGGTGAGTTCACAACTCCTCCTGCAAATAGGTTGTTAGGATGTGCCTGTAGAAGGCAAAGTCACAGCTGTAGTGTACAGTTATGGGTGACACACACTGAAGTGGATGCAGAATTAGAAAAGGTATTCTGCTCCAGGAGTTCAACTTGATTATCAGGTGCTTTGGTATGCAGCATTCTTTAAACTGGACAGACATACAATTGCTGAATAGCACTATATCTGCTCTTGCAACAGAGTCTGAAAATGGTGTGAACAGGAGTAGCCCCTGGGATGAAAAAGATGGAGCTGTTGCAAAGGTGGCTCTGAAATGCCATTTGCAAGCGTTCTTTGGGAAGAGGGTGCAGAGAGAGCTGTTCACAGCGCTGAACACGGCAAAATGACAGTACGGGACATCAGTGCAGCAAACATGGACACACCTTCCCACGTCTGAGTGAGAACAAAAACATCAACACAAACAGGCAACAGTGAACGCTGTGTGCCAAACAAATACTGCCACCAACACTGCGCCGGCTGCTTTTCTGTAGACAGAGATTTCTAATACGGAGGGACAACATTTGGGCAATAAAGGCACAGTGTGATGTGCATGTAGTGATACCTTTGCCCTCATCTATGTTCTTTAGAAGGAAGACATGCAGACACTTCTTCCCACTAATTAAACTGTCGCATTTCCTAACGGCAGGGCCTTGCACAGAGTACAAGATTTATATTGCTGAGTAAAAGAGGGCCAGGGAGCAGCTAAGCACAGGCCTCAGACTGGTGCCCGAGGGACACTTTGGATTCTCTTTGGGAGGCAGCTCACCTCAGTGACCTTGGCTAACAGATGGCAAGGACCACACTGCACCGAGTCTGAGTTCTTCCATCCTGCACAGTCCTCTGCTGCACCTTTACACATTCACATACAACCACCCTGTGGCACTCGAAGTGCCCTCCCAGCTCCAGGATAAAGAGAGCAGTTGGGTAGTCTGTGGCACTGCTTCTCGTGCTTTGAGTCAGTGTCCCCAGTCCCAGTCAGCCCTGGGCACGAGAGGCACCCACAGGGCACGAGACAGAGGACCAAGCACCGCGAAGTGAAGGAACAGCCAGTCTGCTGTGGCGGGCCAGCAGCCCTAATGAGTTCAGGAGCGAGCCAGTCAGTGCTGCTCAACCTTTTGTGCCAGGTACTGTCCCCTGGCTCTCCTTTCCTTGGGTGTGCAGAAGCATCCAAACTGTTCGAAGGCCAAGCTCGAAAGTCCGTGGCTATTCAGCAGGAAGGTCTGTGTTAAATGAGTGCATCTGGGGTTAGGCACTCACCTGATAGCAACAGTATTTTTAAGGAGAACTTAATGATCATGTTATGATAGCTATACCTATTCCTAATCCATCCAGAAGAACTGTAATGGTTAATTTTCAGTGATGTCATCTGAAAGTTTTCATTAAAGATGATTTTCCTTGGAAAATCCAATTATGACAAGCTATTTGAATAGACAATAAAATCTGATGTTATTTGAATAAATAATAACAATAATAATGATAGCAGTAACAATTGAAAAGCAAAAGAACACCACAGCAAAACAATGCCTTGTTTTTGACATATTAATGCACACAATATTTTGCTATATTTTAAAAAAATAAATAAATCTGGCATCTGAAATAGAAAACAAAAGGATCCAAGGAAGGAGCCAAATGTCAACATATTTGAATTTAAACATTTTGGGGAAAGTAATTATTTTCGGTACTTAATTTTGCACACTGTTTGGATTATATTTTAGGGTTGTCCCCACTTAATTTAATGTGAATATTTAATATGATCTTTTATATGTCAAAATTTTTCAATCCTGACATTTTTAATGGAATGGAAAATCCATTTGACAATCGACTTTAATTTGTACGCTTTTGAATTGTTGTATCAGCTTTTGGCTTCTCGTTCATAATGTCACTTAGTGGTGGCACTCTTCGTTCTTGAAAGAACAACTATTACAAATACACAATACTTTTAAAATACCAAAGGGTAGGTGAGCGCTGTCTGTGTTCCTTTGCGGAAACCATCTGCAGAAATAGGACAGAAGGAAGAAGCAGAACACCAACTAGAAGCTCCTGTCCATTTGCACTTGCTCTGCTCACTCCTTGAGCAGCATCAGGCAACAGAAGTCAGCCTCGAGGAAATCACTGTTGGTATCAGGCTGGCGAACACCAAGCCAACACCACAGAGATTAAGAGCCTGCCGCAATTTCATCTTGAAAATGACTAAGTCAGGACTTGGAGTGATTGCTCTGGAAAGCAGAGGTTCAGCTAAAACTAGCTCCAGTTGCCAGTAATGTATTGATTTAGTATGCCAGCTATCGCATCGATTATCTCCTGCCTGATTCAGCCCTCTGATTTCTATCTACTGGAAGTACAGAAAAGCTTCCCCCATGAAAAATATTTCTGCATCCTCCCACCAAATAAGTCCCCTACAAATTTAAGGAATGCTTCACCATAATCAGAGCCAGTTCAAACAACCAGAGCTTAATGTTTCTGAAATAAGGTTTCCAGCAAGGGTTGCACATATTAATAGGGTCAATTGAGGGCACACCTGCAAATGCAAGGGTATTGACTACAGGCAAGTTAACCTCTCTGGGCATGATCTAACCCATCTAATCCACTGCCCTTTTCCCCCCTAGTAATAAGGCAGCTGGACTCCTAAAGGAATTTGTTTTAATTTCTTTTACATTATGGACATTTACCTCCTGATGTTACTATATGTTAGATTTGCTAAACATGAGTGTAGTAGTTAGATAATTTTTAAAAGCTAATTGTATTTCTTGTGCTAATGAATTATTCATAGTATAACCATTCTCCACATTGATGTTTTATTTTGCATACTAATCTGAACATTTTGCATATTCCAGGTTTTGATCTACAGATGATCTTTGATATTGACCTATTCATGAGTATAGGGTTTATGTTGCCCTCAGTGTTTTGGTTTTGGTGGGTTTTTTAATGCAGCCAAATAGTGAATACATTTCAGTAATAAATGAGACACGCTTTGTCTCTTGACTTCTTCTCTAGCAAACCCTCTGGCTGTTATTTATCAAGGGCCTTCAAGAGATTTACTAAACTTGACCAGTGTAGGTATCTCTGCAGGTGATACACGATATCTGTGTACCTGGTTTTCACACCCTAAGTTTTAGTCAGGTTTTTCTACTAATTTAATGCATCTAGAAGTCACAGGAAAGTAACAGGAAGGGAAGGATGAGACACCAATATAAAGAACAGTTGTATAATGCTAGAGGCAGACTGAACATCATCATACAATTTGAGGCAATGCATATAATCATTATGTCCAATATCTCGTCCCTCCTGAGCTAGAAATACTTTATGTTCTCAAGGTTATCATCAGATTCAATCAATACAATGGCTAAAAATTCAAATGGTGAACATTCTCAGTTGTTTAATTACAATTTTTTAGGATTCAGTATTGTATGAGAGTAAGTCAAAGCTGTGTTGAATTCTGTAGAAATTTGATGAGTAAACCTGTTTTTGCAGCAGTTTTGTTACTTGCAAACCTTAGTCACAACAAGTTCTGTCCATGAGGATTCCTACTGGAACTACTTAATATTATCAAACTGATGGTTAAAAGAGACTATGGAAATTATTCTGTAGATTATGCACTTGCATCATGATCTCCCACCTTGCTGAAAGAAGAGTATATCCCCATAAAATAGGGATAAGGTTTTTTAAATAAGAAAAATTAATCTTAAAGAATAGTGAGGCCGTAATCCAACAAGGCCTTACTGAAATAAGGAGCTTCCCTAACAGGAAATTTGCTGTCAGCCTGAGTAGCTGAGATCTATACTGTCAATGAGGTGGAGAAATAGAAGGTAAGCTTTCCCTTAAGCAGCCTGTGAAATCGTGACCCGGTATTGTTGATAGGAGGCTGTTCCTGGCTTCTGAAATGAAATTTTACTCTGTATAGGATAAGAGCTTTGCTTCTTATGAAAGCGTCATTAGCACAGAAGAGACAAATTTTTAGGGGAATTGAACAATTTGACAGGCTTTCAGCCTGATCATTTAAGATCTGACCATTCTCATTTTCAGCAATGAAGTCTCTCACCCCTCAGAAACATCAGTAAAGATTGTGCAGAGGTAGAAAATCACTGCTATAGAGCTGGCTAGGTGAACAGTATCTGATGCAACTCCTGCTAACATGCACAGATTTTATGATCATGCCTATAACCAGGGGGCTGAGGGGAAATGTTAATTAATCTGAAGGAAAAAAATATTGCCAGAGGCCAGCTGCTGTCTGAATTGATAGAGTACCTCTAGCACTGTAATTTGCAAACTGTAGAGCCGGCAAGACTACTCTTCGCAATTTTATCTCCCAGACGCCTCAGGAGTGCTTTGACTGCAATCAGGGAAAAGTTCAATTCCAATAATAACTTTCCTGGTTAAGAGGCTGGTCAGAGTAAGGGTCTGCCTGCAATGTGGTTGCAAACTGGATTGGGACACAGGCTTTTTCTCGGCAACGCTGTGAACTGTGTGCTATTGTTAGCAAATATCCTATGAACTCGTATCAGGGTTTGGAATTCAGTCCCAAACCCATGCCCGGAAATAACAGGCGTTAAGGAGAAGAGAGGGGATGCAGTAATGATGACAAGGCTGCGCCTCACCTTTTGTCATGCAAAGGTCTGTTTTGCTTAAAGAACCTCTTCTGCAGAAAGTGATGTCTGAGAAGAAAAGAGTCTAGCTTGGCCCTCGGGTCCCTCAGGAGTACTGCTGCAGAGATATAACTTGTCAGTGAAGTTTATCATCATCCAGGCTGTAAATATAGATGTTTGATTATAGAGGGTTGAGTATTTTCTTTCAGCAAAGGCTTAATTTTTAATTCCTAAACTTTTTATGCTTAATTCTGCCCTTTGAGCAGTTGTGTTGTGCACAGCACTAAACAATTCACTCACTATTTTAATAATATGGTTTCTCTAATCACTGAAACAAATGAACTGAAGTAACTTTTGATTTAACTTTGATCCTTATCTTTCAGCTTGCTTAAACTTCCTAATCCTGTGCCTTTCCAGCATCTAGAGCTCTATGCCTAAAGGAACTACAATTCATAGACCTATCTGGATCAGAGAAGCTTATCTCCTTAACATAATACCTGCCATATTGGTAAGCCTAAAGTTATATATACTTAGATAAGTGTACATTTCATAAACAAATTTTAAAACATTTGAAAATTAACCAGATAATGTATTTTTCTGATAATATATCATCTAATCTTATATGCTGAACTTTTCGAAAAAGCAAAATATTTGGTAATTAGTCTAATAACTAATCTAATATCACATCATTATTATAATATGTGACAAAAGTTGAGTGTTAAATTTTCTTCCAGCATCTCAAAAGGCCTTGTTTATAGGATTTACAGAAGGAGAATGAAGGGCCATGCAATCAATGGCTTTGTAGCTGAGAGAGAGTCACCATGAGGTCACTGTTCGACAGATAAATGATGAATTTTTAAGGGTGATGCTTTATTCTGTAACCTTTTGACTTTTAGAACTGCCCTTGCAACAGACAGCCATGAGCTTCAGCAAATAAGTCAAGTGTGGAAAACAGAAAGCAAGGCTTATTATTTAACCTGCTTGTTAGGAAAAGGTTTTTGTGTGTAGACCGAGCCTAAGTAAATCCTTGGGCTGGGACTGTTGTTTTCTAACTAGCATCAGAAAATAAAGCTTGCACCATGTCAAACTCATCCTGATGACTAGGATCCTTCATGTTTGTGTAAAAGCCGCAGAGTTTGACCAGGACCATGAGGTAATGCACAGTAAATAGAGGATGATGTTAGAGAAGAGATCTTGCTGACAGGAATAATGTGATTCAGCTGCTAATGACTCAGGGTTTTAAGAAGTGTTTTGGAGTAGACTTCAATTTACAATTCTCCTTTGAATTGTACTTGCTTATCATTAAAGCCTCCAAACTGAAAGCCTCTCTCCTACACCTCAGAAAAGGATAACATCTTGCCAGGAAGAAATGTGGATAGTGTTTTGCTCAGAGTGATAAATATTCCCACACATATAATAAAGCCCCAATTGCCATAGATGGACTCTCCCTTAGGCCACCCAAGGTAATGGCAAGCCCCTCCTCCTATAGTCCTGCCAGGCACCTCATCCCTGGAACTGGGGTCCATCTGGCTATTTCTTTTGGCATTTGTAAGCTTTGGTCATTTTCAAAAATAGGCCCTGGTGTGTGTCCATTTCTTCCTGCCCAAATCTGAGGATTAATCCATTTTGAGTGTCTCTTCCAGAAACAGGGAAGGCTACTGGCTGCTACCTGCTTTTGTCTTCTGTTCTCCAAGTCCCAACACTTGTATTTCCAGTGCAGCCTTGGGTCCTCTCCGGCCTCTCAGACTTGTCCCTCATACTGATCTCATGCACATTAGAGGTGAAAAAGGCACTCCTAGTGATTTGGGTTTGTATTTTTTGTCTTCAGCATTTTCAGTGTCCTAGGTTTTCCAAAGTCGGTCATTATATAAAGGAAAAAGTAGGAAACCCAGATCTCCCTAAAGGCTGAGAAGGAATAGAGAAGAAAAGACTGGAATGGAATATTTTTGTCCTGCAGAGCAATTTTTGTATTTCAAATTTTTTTGTCCATCAGTGACTAAAAAAAACACTACACATACTGAAGTCCTCTGTAAATAATTACGAAAACTTAAATATGTACTTCCTGACTATCTAAACAAATATTTCCTAACATTTTTTTTTTATTGTATCTTACAGAGCTGCTCCTAGAAGACCAAAAGCCTTTCAAGTTTAAGCTGAGCCTTTTGGTTCTTCTTAATTTTAGTGAGAACTCTCTCAGGTTATGGAAAAAAATGAAAAACTGAGATACTGAAAAACTTCTGCTACAGCCTGGGTTTCTGGGCTCTCAGCAATTCTGCAAAACCCTTAAAACATTGTGGTCTCCTAAGTCTGTGGTAGACCATATAGAGGGACCATTCTGGAAATCTTGACCCTAGAAATCTGGATTCCTGTAGGCAGGAAGCAAAGAGGTTTCCAGTGGCCACCATTACTAGCAGAGGTTCATCTAAATTCATATATTTCTGAAAAACATTCTGCTATTCACAATTCTACACATTTAATAGAAAAGGAAACCAGACCTGATTTTGTCTGGAAACTCCCAGACATCTTTATACCTTGCCTGGCTCATGATGGAAAACAACTACCAATGTCTGCAAAATCAGAGATCAACTTTGGGAATCTTGCTCATTATAATAATGCCTCAATTTCCCTATCTATAAATTGTGAACAATTTAGATGAACATCACACATCTCAGCCTCATTAACATCTGAAGAGCACTTGAGAGTCACTAGATGTGCAAAGAATGTCTCTTCCCATGCCTGCATTTGGGAGATGTGTTGTTTGTGATCCTCTGTGAATCTCCAGACCTCACTTGTCTGACTTAAGCCTGTAGTTGGGCGGCTTTGATGTCTTAGGGTGATAGCTCAAACTCCCCAAAGTAGAAAATCAAGTTGAAACTCATTTCTTTCATGTGGTGTCTTATGAATAGGTGCTGTGGGTGTTACATTTAAGTATATGAGGCTTGTTCTTTTGGAAAATACCTTTAACACAGTCTGTGTGGGTGAGAATGATTTCCCTGCAATCTTTGATTCCCTTATTTTCCTCAACCAATTATGATCTTCTAAGACGAGGCTGTGTCAATGGGTGTTTGTGAAAGTTGGGAAATTTTATGTTCTGTGCTCAAGAGAGATGTGAGTCCTTCCCTTCTGCCCTTCAGAGTTAAGCAGTTACTTGGATAACCCAGATTCTGCAGGAAAAGTCCTTGATTACAATCAATGTTCTCTCCATCAAAATCTAAAATTTGTAAATTTGTCATCTGCATTGATTCACAGATCATATGTGATTCACTCCTAAGCAGTGTGAAGACAAAGAAAGGACAAAACCAACATTCCTGTAATACTTATAGTTACTGAATTCCCCGCAAATTCTCCAACGCTCTAATTTCTTTCAGTGTGATAGGAAAAAGCTCTTCCTCCCTGCCTGTCTGTATCTTCAGGTTGTAAAGGCAAGAGAAGGATTGCACTTCTTTCCTTTCTGCAGACTCAGCTCCCTCTCAGTCCCTTCTGATGGAGGTCTTTGGGCAATACGATATATAAATATTTATTGCTCTGCCATAGAAAAGAGTTTATTTCTTTTCCCAGGGGCATTGGCCCCATGAAACATTATGACTCCCGAATATTTTACTGCACAGTTACTCCACCGTGAGTTCCACCTCTCTTCATTATACAGCAGCTGAACATTGCATTCCTCCTCAGGGTGATGAAGTTTTTTTGTGCTTTCCTAGGGCATGTTTTTTGGAGTCACACAAAGTTGTTGTTTTACTCACTAGAGGATATAAACATCAGTGTGCCAACAGACTAGAGGCCAAGTGTCTAAATTTGACCAAAGTGAGCAAACCATCTTCAAAATCTATTGCAATGATGTTTGTAGTTTTATAGAGCTCTGTTTGACTGTACAGACAACCAAGTCAAGCAGTCTTCCAGAATGAGACTTTTGCTTTAAAAACCAGGGGCTGCCTCCTCACTAAAGAAGCACATTCAAACCACAGTTGGAGCCTTTAAAGGGTCTGAATGGCTCCAGATTCTTCTGGATAGGAGTCAGTGGTGTTACATTCACCTTTGCAAGCCTGAGACAGTTTTACTGCAAGAAGGACAACGAATGCTCCAGTCCTTGCTGCAGACTTGCTCAGAATCTACGGCTTTAAATAAACTCAGCAGGCCACTGTTTTCTGGCACGCCTCATAAATCTGCCTGTATAAGTCTCAGTACATTCTGCCATCTATTACTCATGTCCATATTAGAGATAAAGTAATTCTCTTTGAAATTCCACTGCTGCCAAAAACCAGCACATCATAATGCAGAATAAATATTTCTTCATGTTATACCCCCTTTATTTTTGTGTTTGACCCTTGCATTATGTGGTGGGAAAAGGTTGACAACTTCTTCTCTTGTTTTTGAGATGGCTTCTGCAAACTTTGTGAGCCTATGGGGAAAGGGAAGAAACTCATTTTGCAACACTTTGTGAAGTGAGTAATATCTTTAGCATAATATTTTGGAATAATTCTTGGTCTTTTGCTATATACCCTTGAGCAAAGGTGTGCCAAATTAAAATCAATTAGCTGCATTTGTGGGTGAATTATAAAAAATCAGTTGCTTACACAAGCTTTAAGTAAAGCTTTGCAACTTCGCTACAAAACCTGAACTTCTCTAGAGACTTTGGAATAACCTTTGCATGAAAGTTCTTGTCTGGAAAATGACTTAATTTCAATTTTCTTTTGTTCCGTGCAATTTGAGGACACCTTTCCTTTTCTCCAAGTCCAGTATCCTCCAGACAAAGGCTGTAGACAGGCATAAGAAAAGCAGGCAGTGCTGTTCAGGTACTAAAAATTTAATCTATTCACTTTTGGGATCCATTTTAGATAACTAGGCAAAGCTTCAGCCATTTCCCTTGCTCGGGCCAGTGTGCTTTCTCTAATTAGAGAGGTAGGTTAAGTTATCTTCTCATTGCAGCAATTAACACTTGCAGTGACTGCCAGACAATTTTGTAATGACTCAGGAAGAGCATCCAACTTCAGAGAGTGTTCCAGTACTTCTTTGTCAGAGATGAAAGTTCACATTTCAGGGAGGAACAAGCCACTCCAGAGTGCCATTACACCATCCTTACTCACAGTGCAGAGCCTGTTGTATATTAATGCTCTTGCTATAAATAAAACATTTAGTTTATCCCATACATCTGATTTTCCCATCTAAGTATTCCCGATGCACCCTTGGGTTACAGTTGGGCATGCAGACAAAAAGCACCACAGCAAAGGCAGACAATGGACTACTCCACTCAATTCTGTGCAAATTAATCTTTCCTGCAGCAGTTTGCTGCAGTGAAATTCACCCATTTGGCTGCCCTGTAAACACTGAGACTGCATGTAGCAATGCTAATGAATAGTTTCAGGCACTTATTTACAGAAACTAACTGAAAAAAAAATAAAATGTCTGTACCACCGTGAGTTTTGTTGGTTTTGAATGCTAGACAGCTTTCTGTCTCCTGCAGTCTCAGAAGTGATTCTTTGTCTCAAGTCATAGAAGCAGAGGTGTGTTGCGTGGACACCATGGCATGCACATGGTAGATAATCCACTTGGTGTTCCATGTTACTCTTCCTTTCAAGAGATATTAAGGGGAATCATCTCAGATGCATATAACTGTTGTCCTGCTTCTCCAGGGATTATGTGTTTTAGCTTTTATCTTTACTCACTGTGTCAGAGCATACTTCACCTCCCGTGCTTCACCTTTTAGAAGAGGTATGAACCATAATTAGGTGTATGTGGCAGGAGCCTGATGTTAAGCTCTGCTTACACATTAAAATTTTTAAAATACAAATACATAGCATGATTTTTATCCCAGGAAAACAGGCTGAATCACTTTTTATTTTGATTTGTTTCAGTGTGACTTAAGACTACTGTCATTCAGCCTGAACTAAATAAACAAATTTTAAACTCAGATAAGTGTTTACATAAGTACTTGTATTGGTTTATCTGGATTGCTTAAAAGTCTTACAACTCTCCATCATGGTCAAGGCTTCTGTTAATCTCGTACAATCCCAATAAATTCCGTAGACATAAGTGAAAGAAGAATGTGGCCTATGACACTGTATTGGCAAAAATACCTGTTTGAGAAAAGGATTGTTGCAAATAGATTCTGCTTGAACTGAAACAAGGCATCTTTTAGTAGGCACTGCTCTGGAAAACTTTAGCCCCCAAAGCGACAAGCAATTAAAGACAGGGTTATAATGGAATCATAACCAGTGCCGCTGCAACTTGCCAAATAGGTAACATTTAATAACATGAAGTGACAGCAATCTTGAAATTCCAATCTTTTAAAGCCATCCACATTCAGAAACAGGTTGAAAAATAAGAGCACAAATTGATATGATTCATGTAAAATTCTCCTGGTCCGTCTGGAAAGAGTATCCTGTTAAATGAAATATCATTAAAAGACCTTCGCTAAGAAGCAGCCAAGTGATACCCGGGGTCCAGCCACATTTTAAAAACACATCCTCTGCTTAGAGTGGAATTCAATGGACACGGTTAATTCACTGTATATTCCTAAATAACTAGATCATGTCCCTAATGCAAACAGTGGAGGGCATATGGAAGAGCTGCAGTAGCCAAGTCAGACAAAAAAAGTATGGATTAAAGTTTTAGCAAGTGGGCTAGAAAGAGCATAGGTCTCAGCCCAGTTAGATTCCAAAGACAGTAGTAAGACACTTTAATTACATGATTGATGTGGGCTTCAAAAGCAGGCACCAAATCCACAATGACCCCAAGGTCACAAGCATTATCTGAAGGATAAAAGAACTACCACAAATGGAAACTACCACAGATGACACCTGAGACCTCTGCGCCAGTGAACTAATCAATAGCAACTCAGTTTTGTCTGTGTTAAGTTTAACAAAATTTGAAGTTACCCATGATTAAATATCACAGAGGCAATTACACAAAACATCAAACTTCTTTGTAGGCTCTGAAGGGACTGAGAGGATATCCGAATATCGTCTGCATACAAATGACACAGCAAACAGGGCGGCTGAATAATGTTAACTAAGGGAAGTGTATAAATAGAAATCAAAATTGAAACCATAGGAGAATCACAGCCTTCCTGAAGAATGGATTCCCTCCAGCAGAAGTGAATTTTGTCAATACGTATAAAACAGAGAAGACAAACTAGTCCAAGCTCCCAAATGGAATTAAAGAAAGGCCTGATAAATAGTCACTGGAAAGTCAACATCTAGTAAAATATATGAGCTATTAAGTAATTTAAATATTTTATTCACCTTCATTAACACTTCTGGAAGCAGGAACTCCCAGTGAAATTGGTGGCTGTGTTCCATTTAAAAGGAATAGCTTAATCTACGTAGATGTATTAGTGTCGTGCTCTCTCTGTAGACATCAGTAGTATTGTTGAATTGCAATAATGCACTAATATGGGAAGACAATTGCCGATCAATCTTGAGAGGCAGGGCGGCAATGACTTCCAACATCTCATCTACCTTTGGAATTGGAAGAAGGTCAGGCACAGACAGAGGTGGAGTTAGGTCATGGTTAGAGAAGTGAAAGTAACTTTGTGCATACATTTAGGCCAGATGGAAGCTCAACTTGACAGTGCAAACATCAGGACAGGAATAAGAAGAACAAGCAAAGGTCTGCGAGTGGGAAAAGTTCCAGATAAACTGCAGCAATGGCCAAAAAAATCTAGGCCATTTCCAAAAATTAACGTGGGAATTAATAATGATTTATGATTTTAAAACTGACGTTAACTAAAGCAATTTTAGCAGTATCCTTATCGCTCAGATTTGATGCTATTACAGCTAGCTGGGAAGAGCATACAAATTACTCAGAGAAGGACTTTTAGCTCACCTACTGGGTTTTTTTTTCCTATCACGTTTGCATTTCTTGACCATGTTAGTGCAGGATCTGAGCCAAAAGCAGTCACAATGGAATATGGATAGAGGATGAAAACTTACTGAATTGTAGAGGGATTCCATGGAGGGACAGTAACAGAGTTCAACAGAATGCAATGTCAGAGACTACAGCTTAAAATGATCTCTGAAGTAAAAAAATTCAGAATCTTAGCTACCTAAATAGAAACCTGTGCAGAAAGGTTTGATGAGGGTTCTATGTGTGGTTTTGCTTGAGTCTGGTTTTTGTTTTTTTTTTTCTGAGAGATCTAACTGACCCCAAATACCAAATACAGAGAAAATGGATGCAAAGACAGTTGCTCCCAAAAATCAATCCTTAGTTTCTAATAAATCGGGGCAGGGAGGAGGGATCAACCATGGACCATATGTTTCCTCTGCCACCTTGATTTAGTGGCAAAAATTGACCTTTGCTCTGGGGTTCAAAAGCCCAGGCCTTCTGTGAGCTTACATAATTAGATGTCAGCTGTAAGGCAATAACATAATGAAACTCAGGTGTGGATTCAGCAGGACAGCCAAGGGGGATGTGACCTTCCCCTCTCCCCTGCCCCACCTTATGCTTGCTGCCTGCCCACCCCCATCCTACCACTGGGAATGGGGTCCCCTGCCTCTGGGTCTGTGTGGTCCTTCTGGGATCCCACTAAGGAGGCAAAAGTGGCCTGGACTGAGCAGGAGAAGATCCAGAGCTCAGTTCTCCTGTGTAGGTCAGGTAATGCCTGCCCTTGCAATAGTGCCATCACCTCCTGCTATCTGCAGGGTCCAGGACTGAGACTAGGTGCAGAAACGGGATCTGAGAGCCTGGTGGGACTCAGAAATACTTCTCAGCTCCAGGCATGAACCACAGATGTGTTTAAAGTATTGGGTGTGGAATGTTACGTTTTGCTTCCTGTCTCTGCATGCATGGCCTGATGCCATAAGGAAAGAAGTTCCAGAAGGTGCACAGAAGGGCTACAGGGGGGCTCACGTTGCTCAGATGAAGTCTCAGATCTGGACAATCAGTGCTTATCAACATTTAGTCATGGTGGGCTAAAACTTCAGTGTGTGATCCCATTTGAACATAAAAAATAAGGTAAAGAATGAGTAACTTGATCAAAACTTACCCATATTTCACATATAAAATGGAATGGTTTGAACAGCGAAGACTGAAAGAAACCTTCTCTATGTCCTTCTAGTGAGGAGCTGCTGCTCAGATGAAGATCTTAGTTCTACTACCTGCTTGCAAAGAGATCTAAACCTGCATCACGTCTAGACCAGGGAATAGCCTAACTGCATGTGTACATGGCTAGAAATATATCCTTATTTTAACTGTTGTAAATAGTTACACAGATCATCACTGCTCCCTCTAGTTTTTTTATAGAATTCTCACTTTGTTTTCATTTTTATGTTTTGTTGTTTGGGGTGGGGATTTTTTTTGTGACAACACCAGAAATACAGTTATAATATTTGTGATTTAGTTTAATAAAAGGCATAACTGGCTGGAAATAAACAATTCTAGATCTACCAAAAAAAATGAGAGGAAAATGACCATGAAGCAAACAAAACCTGTCAACAATCCAGACAGCTCTGACCACAGGCAACAAAAAAGGAATTTACCTGTCCACCTTGGCAAGGATTTTCTTTACTCCTTTGATTTTCATAATTCTTGAGAAAAATAAGTCCCTTCTTTAAGTCCCCTCCTGGCTATGTGGCATATGAAAACAGCTCTTAACCCTTTTCTAAAAGCTTTGCCAGGTCACTAACTCTTTCATAACGCTCTGGGCTTCCTATAAAGCATAACGTAAACCAGAGGTGAGTGTTTCATAGTCTCCTCATCACCAGCATTACCTGGGCAAAATCTATGGCCCCAGAATAACCTTCTTACTCCTCCTACTTTATTTATCATTAAATATTATTTAGATCAGAAATAAGACAAACACTGGTATTCATACAACAGTTCTAATTGCTGTATTCATACAGCAATTCTAAACTTTTTGCACACCGCTTTCACATCTGTAATTTTGGAATTTCCAGACACTTAGGCTTCAGAAAGTTAAGAATTAAGGTTGCCCTGTTTTATAAATCTGGGAGAAATAGTCTCTGCTTGTTTTCAGCAACATCTATATACTTATACTGCTGTTAATAGTTCACATGTGTATCTTTGATCCTATGGTCAGGACTGGTGAGCTGATTACTCTTTTGTGGAAACAGCTGATTTGGAGCTCTTATTTCTCTTTTTTCTAGGTTTTCATATTTCTGGGAACAAATCCACCTAAGAGATTCCTTAAAAAGCTGTGTTGCTGTGATGTGCCACTCAAGAGGAAGATTTGTTCTTGAGCAGAACTCATACAGGTAACATCCACCAGGTCTAGCTGCAGTAATCAGAGACACTGCAGCCCAGCTGTACCCCCAGCCTGCACACAAGTTATCACTTATAGCAAAGGATGCAGCAGCAAATATTTGCAAGGCCTCCTTTGGCAGCAGCTCACAGTCCAACATGCAGGAGGAAAGTGGTGTTGAGCACTGACAGGTCAATGGCAGCTGTGTATGGCTTCCCTAAGCCATAAATTCAGGTTTAGGTTTTTTACAGCTACATCAAAAATACCACAAAAGAAAGGACCTTCCTAGTTCAAGTCCATCCTGGCAGGACTGGTGTGCTACCTTTCCCTATCATCATGGCCACAACAAGGTTTCAAGCTTTTTTACCCCTCCATCCTGATCTGGTTTTTGCCCAAAGCTCTTGCCCACCCTGCAATGCAGGCTCCAGAGCCCTGTAGCACCCCTCTCTTTTTGGACACTGACATCAGACCTTGGCCATTACGTCTCCATGCAGCAGTTACAGCAGATGCCATCACAGTCTAGCCAGAACCAAGCTCCAGGCCAAAACCTGCTGTATGGTGCTGCATCATCCCAGCTCCACTGGGAAAAGCTTAACATTTCCTTTCCTTGCCTTGGAGAAGTTCTTGCAGAACAGACCTGTGTGTGCTGGTCCCTGCTTGCCCTCTCTACGTGGCCCAGAGTGAATGCAGGGAGCTGATGACGAGCCTCAAGGCAGCCACATCACTCTCCCGGCCCTGCTGGGCACGGACACACGCTGCTGCTGCTGCTGCTGCTATTTCAGTTGCTCAAGAGAGAGGCAAAAATAGCACATGGCACTAGTTATGCCAAGATTCCCGGGGCATTTTGGCCTGCCGGTGGCATGGCACTTTTTACAAAGCTATTTCCTGGGTCACCAGTTGACCTTGGAAAAGGAAAGCTGGCCCTGTCTAAGTGAACTGCCCCAAAATATTCCTGCTGTGAGGCAGGGCTGGTGGCCTGGTATGCACAGGGCAGACAAGCAGGGAGCTGTCTAGAATACCAGTGACACGTGCTGGCAGAAAATCACCACTGCATGCTTTTGCTAATTTGGCTGTGTCTCCTCTAACTGATTTTTAAACTGGCTTAAATCTGCTTTGCCTGGTGATCCAGCAGGTTATGGCTCTGGTACCTGTATCACGGAGCCATGGCCTGGTAAGGGCTGCAGCAAGAGCTTCCAGGGGCTTCTGCTCCCAACAGAACTGGCAGCCTGAGTTTTTGAAGCTGTCAGTAATTTTTCATTACTGTAATATGTGTACTAGGCTGCCATTCTTTGTTCTACCAACACAGGCAACTTTCACAGGACTGTTACAGAGAAAGTGGTAACCTCCCTAGTAGTCAGGTTAGTTAATACGCTCCATGGTAAAGGAGTCTTGTGATTTTTTTTCATTACAAGTCTCTCACAGCTTTACTGTTTGTTGTAAGCCTTTGATATCCAGCAAAAAGAAACACCCTCAAGCATCACAAGTGTCTTTTTTTCTCTAAAGCTCGCTTCTGCTACAGCTGAGCAAAAAGTATTAAAGAAGTTAACCCATTTTCTTTTCTTGAACATGCACATCACATATACAAATTTTAATTAATTTTGATCTTACCTTAAAGTATTCCTAAGAAATAACACTTCCAAATTACAGAATTTCACTATTGTGTTGGTTTTGGCTGGGGTAGAGTTAATTTTCTTCACAGTGGCTGGTGTGGGACTGTGTTCCAGATTTGCACTGAACACAGTGATGATAATATAGAGATGTTTTTGTTATTGCTGAGCAGGGATTACACAGAGCCAAGGCCTTTTCTGCTTCTCATACTGCCACAACGGCCAGGAGACTGGGGGTGCATGGGAAGCTGGAAGGAGACACAGCTGGGACAGGTGACCCCAACTGACCAAAGGGATACCCCAGACCATATGACATCATGATCAGTATGTACAGTGGGAGAAAGAAGGAAGAAGGTGGGGACGTTTGGAGTGATGGCATTTGTCTTCCCAAGTCACCCTTACATGTGATGGGGTCCTGCTCTCCTGGAGGTGGCCGAACACCTGCCTGCCCTTGGGAAGTGGTGAATTAATTCCTTGTTTTGTTTTGCCTGTGTATGTGGATTTTGCTTTCACTATTAAACTTCATCTCAACCCATGAGTCTTCTCACTTTTACCATTCCAATTCTCTCCCTGATCCCGCTGGTGATGGAGTGAGAAAGTGGCTGTTTGGTGCTTGGGTTCTGGCTGGTACTAAACCACGACAACTATAATTAAAATGAAGCTGCAAAATAAAGTACTCAGCAGTTGGAAAATGACACAATCAAGGTTGACTGTGCAATCACAGGTTGCCTCTAGTCAGTATGGATTCTGGTACTATTGGAAAAAATCTGTTTGGAATTGCTGATCTTTGTTCTGACAGCGGCATCCCTTGCACCACGTAGCTCACAGTTCAAAACAGAATTTGCTTGGGAAATTGGGATTCCATCACCCCCTAATTTTCAAGTCTAGCTCTGTAGCATTGCGGGGGGTCAGATTAAGAGAAGTAGGCTTTGAATTTTTGTTTGCTTGTTTTATATGTAATTATTCCTCTGCTGGGGGATAGAATAATATTGTTTTCAAACAGGTCAGTGCTATGGACTAACAGGTTCCAATCTCAGCCATACTGACTTGTCTGCCCACAGACTGTAAGCTGTCTGAACTGTTGCATACCCACCCTTTAGGCAAAATTTAAAACAAAAACAAAAACAAAAAAAAAAAAAAAAAAAAAAAAAAAACCAAAAAACAAAAAACCAAAAACAAAAACCAACAAAACCAAACAAATTCTAACACCCTAGGCCTGTTTTCCACTGATCTTAGAAACCACGTAACGTTTCATTAGAAATTTTCCTGTGATCATTGGCCAAAGCATATCATCTTTATTCAATACTTTTCTACCACTGACTACAAGTATTGGTTATTTTCATTTAAAATATTTGTATGCACCTACCATCATGGTATTTGGATGCATGACAGTACTATTCTCAGCTAGAAAAAAATCCAAATAGGACCAAAGGGAATATGATGGAGCAGGCAAGAGAAATTTCTACATCTTAAACTTGTTATGTTTGTAGATTTTTATTGTTAGGGTGGTGATCTTTTAAGCCAGGCTTGCTGGCAAAGGACACGACAGCCATGCAAATTGTAAAGCCTGGTAAAAGTGCTTCCAAATTAAAGAGTCTGAAATCAAGCAAAATTGAATGTAGATCACATCCAGATCCTTAAAACAGTTGCAGTCACAGAAGCTAACCTGGCCATACCTTAAATCACAAGTTTTTGATTTCTCATTAAGGATTAAGGACTGTAGTTGACTATTAGAGAATAGTGGTGCACTGAATGCATTCTGAATGGCTGGGATGAACTGCACCAAGCCAATGTGAGAAACAAACACGGGCCTTGTCATGTTTTCAGAATACAGAAACCAGGTACCTCTGTGTTGACAGTTTCAGGTGTATGAAAATTACCCCACAAATGACAGTTCTTCAAAAACCATAATAATAGTAATAGTAATAGTAATAATAATAATAATAATAATAATAATAATAATAATAATAAGGAATGACTGCAGCAGCTACCTTGGGACCCGACAGCAACATGTGCTTGTTTCCCAACGTGAAACATCCATACTTTTTGCACTCAACTGGATGTGCTTGTGCCACAAAGCTAAGATACCCAAGGGCACTGATTCCCATGACCTACTAACAGTGATGCAAAGCAAAGAACTTGTAAGGCACAACAAATTCCTGCCTTTTGTACTTCCCCAGTGACAGGCAGGGCCAGGGAGTTAGAGCTCTTGTGCCGCTTACAGGGCTTTTCACACAGGAGTTATTCTCAAGAGACTGTTTCCATAAAGTTTAGGATCCTTTTAGATAGAAGGATGGTTGGGGAAAAAAAAAAAAAAAAGTCTTGGCATAATTGAGAAATGGCTTTGTTGTGTACCTTGCAAAATACTAAGATAACAAAATATGTAAGAATTAAACATGGGAACAAATTTGTGTATTAAATTTAGAGCATGGCTATGTTCCAGCAATGAAAAATAAGTATTGTCAGAGAGAAAATAAAGTGATGACCAATGAATAAGAAGGATCAGGATGTCTCAGGAATTGCTGGCCAAATGCAATGTAATAAGGATGTCTTCATCTTGAAAGATGACACACAGAATGATGAGGAAATCTGTTCATTAGTACAAATAAGAAAATCTTTAGTGTTCTACAATTGATATCAATGTTACTTAGTACTTGAACCTCTTCCCTTGAGTTTCCAATAGATACCAAGACAGTTTAACACTAACCACACCAATTGGTTTCAGCCACTGCTTTATAACCAAAAACCAGAAGTGGTGCTGGTGATGTAACTGATGTTGCTATTTCTAAAGGTAGGAAAAAGGATTCTCCTAGGTTCATATGCCACAAAAAAAGGTAAGAATTTAATCTATTATACAAACAGTTTATGGCAAGTTTCTGACAACAGACAATTTATAGAGGCGAGAGAGAATAAGCAAATAATACTAAGCAATGGTCATAGCATATAAATAATATAATTACTATCAAGGTAACACAGAAGACGAGAGCTTAGACATGGACATGGGGTACAACAGTGCATATTAAATAGAGAAGTACTATAGAAGCAGCATGGTTGGATTTAGGAATGTATTGGGTGTAGTACTTATGAATTCTTCACAAAATATCTCACACTGGCATGAAGTGTGACCATACGGAGACAAATCTGGCAGAGGAAACATTAAGTGGTGCATAATTAGAATCATAAAGATTCTCAGAGAAGGAGTTGCCAGTTTTGATCAGGTAGATCAACTTGACCTACTGGTAATGAAGAAAAGTCAGAAGCACAACCCTCTAACTCATGCAAGACCACTCTTGAGGTTAAAGAGTTTGGCTTTCCATCCTGTGCACAGGCACATCAGCTGGAAAGTTGGAAATGCTCATCTACAAAATATCAGCAGGAAAAGAGATCTTTTTGGTTGGAGATTCTTGGAAAAGCAACCTACTGAGAGACAATTGGGAAGAATGACAGGGGACAAAGGTTTTTTCATTATGTTTTCAACAGGCTTAAAGGTTTAAATAGTTGTTAACTAGAAACCTAATCAAAATGCTCAATGAGCCCATAGCAAGTTCCAGTTTTTGAGTACCATTTGTACACTACTGACTAACCTATAGGTCCTGGAGTCTTTTTTGCTCCTGCCTGTGTTAGGGCCAGCAACCACTCACACAGCAGCAGATTTGAGTGCATCTCAGCTACTCTGAACTTCCAGACTTTCACTATAGATTCCAATTAGCAGGCATGGGGCAAAACAGCTCAGTGATATGGTCATCCATGTGCAGCCTGCAAACTCAGACGTATGAGATCCACCCAAGGAAAAGGTGAATAACCAACTCATTTCCTCCTTAAGTTGGACAAGGCCAGTTATGGAAGGCAAATAAGTAACAGGAGGGTCTAGGTAGGCAGGTGTCAGTGTTTTAATTACACATGTTGGACTGATCCACTTCACAGCTGTCACTGATTTGGGTGAAGTTCAGCCCACTCTTTCCTTGCTTTCTTCAATGTGCAGCTTCTTGTTACAGTTGCCCTGTGTGAGAAGGGTCTTGTAAAATAGTCCTAAACTGAGGACTTCCCTTTCCCAAATGTCAGCCACATGGACAAACTGAGTTTGCTTTAACCTCTCTATGGCTAGATAGCACTTAACTCTTATAACATAGAGGCCTTTCAAATGAGATTCTGGACTGACTGATCTTTCTTTTACTATCATGAGAGAGAGAGACAATATACCTAGATAAAATAATGCAGATCCTCTATGCATCTCCATGCCTTTATTTCCTCATTTTCTGGAGAATTCTTTGGGCTGAGGCCCAAATTTTCCAAGTTCTTTCTTTTCCTCTCTCCCTCTTACACATGGCTCTCCAACAGTCTCTGGAATCTGCTCTCAGTTGGGAAATCAACTTGTTATTATTTCTGCTTCAGCTCTCTAGAATAGTTTCTTAGACTTTTTTTTGATGGCTGCTGGTCCAGTCCCTTTTTCGTATTGGTAGGTTGACTCCTGATCAGGTTTTGCTCCCTGGAAACTGATCCATAGGCTAGTTGTAAACTCCCCTAAGTTATTTTTATGGGTCAACACTTCTTTACAGTTCTATTTCATAAAAAAATGGACATATTTGAGGAATAAAATAGAGAGGAAAGAGATGAAAGAGCATGAGAGTAGAGATGAAATAGGGAGTACCTGGCGAGAAGGCATAAAAGAGCAGGAAGAAGGGAAAGAAACTACAGAAAATAAATGCTGCTTTCCACTTATTGCATTGCATTTATTTACAGTTTATGTTCTTACACTAGTATTTTGGAGGTGAATGGACCTATGCTTTATGATTAAGAGCACACTGAGCTGAAGAATCAGCAGCATCCCCACTCAGCAGTTCCCTGTTGTGAGAGCATGAAAATGATGGTGACACCACACTGTACCCTGCCACAGTCTGAGGCTGTCCTTGATAGCTCCTGGGGCCAGCAGGGGTTCTGTGTCAGAGCACACTGGGCCACCAGCAGCAGGCTGGGACACGTTTGTCGTGAGGGGACTGACACACAGTCAGTGTGAATTCCTTTTTGTGGCAGAATGGGCATGGTTCTGACCAGACAGTGAAGATGTGAATTCAGAGAAATGCTTGTGGAAAGAGGGCAGAGGAGAATCAGAAGGGAGACTGCATTAATCAGTATTTCTGTTTGCAGTGAGGAGGATCTAGGCTGGAAAAGCCTCTGCACTGCCTTCTTTGAGGCTACATATTCCTATTAACTACTAATTACTCACACTAATGAAGAGAAGGAAGACATGCTTCCAAGTATGATTAGAAAATCAGTGCTTGGGAGCTAACTCAGTGGGCCTGCAATGACTTCCCTGACTTCTTAGCAGGAAATTGGATACCTCTTGTCACATTTTTATGGTGTGCTTCTGAAGAATTTATGGGAGGTAAAATGGAATAAAACATTAACCTTATTGAGAAAAAAAATTAGGCTTAAACAATCATATGAAAGATATGTAAGAACTGTCTGGTTTTATGTGGAAGCTCATTTCTAGAACATGTATTTATCTAGAGGCTTTAACCGCAATGCTTTCATTTGATATATGAATCCTAAGTAGCATTTACTTGTTCCTCCTCTAAATGCAAGGAAGTAACAGAAAAGACAAGGGAAATAAACAGAAAACTCATGACTTCAGGAAAGGGAGCTGCAACTTACACCATGTTTACTGTTTTTACCATATCCAATTACTACAGGCGTTTTCCTCTGCCCTAAAGGGATGCATCCATGTTAGGGATTAACTGCTTCCCCAGTGCTTCTTCTGTAGTCAACATTTCCTATCTGATTCCAAAGAAGAACTGAGAAGCTGGATGTTTTGGGTTTTCTTGGCAAGGTTTTAGTAGCAGTGGGGCTACAGGGGTGGCTTCTGTGAGAAGCTGCCAGAAGCTTCCCCATGCCCCACAAAGCCAATGCCAGGCGGCTCCAGGACAGACCTGCCACTGGCCAAGGCTGAGCACATCAGCAACAGTGGTAGCACCTCTGGGATAACATTATTTAAGAAGGAAAAAAAGTATTGTGCTGAAGCGAATTGCAGCCAGAGAAGAGAGGAGTGAGAGCACGTGAGAGAAACAGCCCTGCAGACACCAAGGTCAGTGGAGAGGGAAGTGGAGGAGGGGTTCCAGGCACCAGAGCAGAGATTCTTCTGCAGCCCCTGGTGCAGACCATGATGAGGCAGGTTGTCCCCCTGCAGCCCATGGAATTCCATGGTGGAGTAGAGATCCACCTGCAGCCCATGGAGGACCCCATGCCAGAGAAGGGGCACGTGCCTGAAAGAAGGCTGTGACCCCAAGGGAAACCCTTGCTGGAGCAGGCTCCTGACAGGACCTGTGGAACTGTGGAGAGAGAAGCCCACTCTGGAGCAAGTTTGCTGGCAGGACTCGTGACCCCATGGAAGAGATCCACGATGGAGCAGCCTGTTCCTTGGGAGGAATCCCATACTGTGGTGTGAGGAGTCCTCCCCCTGAGGAGAAAGGAACAGCAGAAACAACTTGTGATGAACTGACTGCAGCCCCCACTCCCCATGCCCTTACATTAGTGGAGAGGAGAAGGTAGAGAATCAGGAATAAATTTAGGCCCAGGAAGGACAGATAGCTGCTTAGAAGGTGTTTTTAAGATCTGAGTTTATTTCTCATTATCCTACTGGGATTTGACTGATAATAAATTCAGTTAATTTCCCCAAGCTGAGCCTGCTTTACCCACGACCACAACTGGTGAGTGATTTCTCCCCATCCTCATCTCAACCTGTGAACCTTTTGTTGTCTTTTCTCTCCCCTGTGCAGTTGAGGAGGGGAGTGGCAGAGAAGCTTTGGTGGCACCTGGCTTCCAGTCAGGGCCAACCCACCACCCTGCACTAGCTGCATTTCCAAACTAATTAAAAAAAAAAAAAAAAAAAAAAAAAAGCATACACACTGTGTTTAGTTTCTACATTTCTTTTGTGATGTTTGGAATAATAAGTGAAAGATTTTGATGTTTGGTCTTTGAAAGCAACTGTAACAGAAGTTACTGAAAGTTAAAAAAAAATCCTACAATGAAGTTTGCTGTTCTGGACATAGCAAACACTCTCAGCTTTCAGCCAGGAGTGTTTCGCACGAGCAGCTGAGCGGTGAGATGACCACAGCCTTCCTCAGGCTGGTACTGCCTGGTGCAATTCTGGCCAAGAGACAGGGAGCAGAGTGATTTCTTACTCATCACATTGCTTGATCTGGTGCCCATGAAGAGAGGACAACATCAGAAGTGGTGAGACACTTGCTTTTAATGCTTGACTATGAACTGTACTTTAGTTGCTGAGATATTTTTGTCACCCTTTTCTCCCTTCTGCTGCTTTTTTATTCTGTTAGGGCTCTTAGATCATAGCTCTGAGACACAAACAATCAGTTACAGTATATCTCTACAATGTCTAATACAATGATATTCTGAATATAGCCTAATATTTCATTTACCGCAGCATAAATTATACTACTGTAACAAATTTTGGGACTATAAAGGAACATCCATTATTTTTGTGTTATCACAGCTAAAATTCTTGTGATGCATTATACCACGTTTCTCATCCCTGCTATTTAAAGTAATTTACAACAAATGTGATGTGAAACTCCAGAGAAATCCCAAGGAATGCATTTTATGTTGTCTGACAGTGAAAAAAAAACCTGTATTAATTTTAACATCCAAATAACATAATCTGCTCCTAGTGCTCCTATAAAGCTCAAACAAATGCCCTTCTTCATACAACAAAAAAAGAAAAAAAATGATTAGATGTTCTTCTTTAACATGAAGGAGGGCCTACTGACCTAAAAACCTTCAATGTCAGCATGGCTATGCTGACTGCTTGCCCTTCCTGTAGAAGCAGTTGAGCTGAGTCTCCAGCAGCAGGGAAAGGGAAAAACTATCAGTGCCTCAGTTCCCTCCATCATGGACATGCCCTTGGCACGGCTTCTAGCATGGTCTAGAAGGTGTGACAAATGTGACCAGCTTGGTATTCAATGGGAACATTCTCAAACTTCAGCAAAGGTCTTGGAGAGGTGGACTGCCTTTTTCTCTCTCTACTAGATGTGTGGACCACATGGACATCATGTGAAGAATTCAAGCTCACTCTCTGCCCATTCAATTACTAAGGGAAATGAGAAAATGCTGTGTGTGGATCATCTTTTTCATTTTTATAGTACCTACAAATAGACACAGCGGGGTAATCCTGTCAAAGCCAGGTATCACCAGTGCAGGGAGAACAAACAATGAGAGCTGCAGAAGAGTTAAGAGTGTTTGTTCCTGCGCTCCACTGCAGTAGATGAGGTGTGGGTATCTCATAAAATATGCTTGTGTACTTTGATTTGTTCATCCTGCACTCGCTCCTCTGCAATCTGCTTACCATGACAAAAGTCACCAGAGACGCAAAGTGCTGTGATAATCAGAGAACTGTAGGTAACTTCCAATCAGTCTCCTGGGGCATATTTGGAGTTTACTAGCCATAGGATATAATGGTTTCTCCATGCAATTGCCGCTGACTCCACATTTCTCCTTCAGTAAATATATGCAACCGCTGAAAAATAAAATTCAAGCTTACCTTAAGAGAGTGCTGAGCACATCTCTCTTCGTGTGCCTCATGTTTATCCATCTACAATCTTGCAGTCCTGGAAAATCAGAGTATTGGCTTTGGTTGTAGTAATCTCACTGTTGGAAGAAACCATCGTTTGGCTACTGGAAGTTTTATGTAATTAGTAATTTATGGCCCCTAATTTTCTCAGAAACTTTTTGCAGCTGAAGCTGCAAATAACATTATGCCAAATGTTAAACCTCTGGATGCAGCATATGTAGCCTTTTACAGACCAAAATTGTACCTCTCTGGGAGGTTTACTCCCCAAACAAATATTTCTTATAATGATTTCTCTGTATGTAAAGTGCTGGCATAAGTTACAATATAAGAAATTTAATAATTAATTATATTTTTTCATTATACAGTTTTATCATTGTTATATTTTCATCCATTAATGAATGTATTTCTGTAGTAATAGCTTTATTGCTCCTAAGATATGCATCTGAAATGACTTCATGGGGTAAAGTTTTAAAATCTATGTTACATATTCCTTTTTTTCAGCTGTTGTTTGCAAGTTGCCCAGGTTACCTCTGGTAACACTCTATGTAAGATACAGAGACATGAAACCTTTTCAGCCATCTCGTGACATTACCATTAAATTATTGTTCCCATTTTCAAGAGGAAGAGGAATGTGTTTAACATTTCCTTTCATTTTGTTCTGCTTTTAAATATCTCTAACACTGTGCCAGAATTAAAGTCAAAAGTTAACACCATACTAATGGGGTTAATGTGTGGTCAAAGTCTGCATTTTTTTCTGCCAGAAGAGCATTTGACATTATTCTTGTTGAATAAAGACGGTGAGTGGCGATACATTACAAGCCTGCAGCTCTGAAAAGGAAAACCAGGCTGTTTGCACACACTGGATCGCTGTATTTCTTTGTTCCAGGCAGGGCAGGCTCTGCCAAGAGGTGGTTTTATTGGTACTTCCAAGTGAGATGCTGCTGCTTTGCAGTGCAAGGAGCTCTTCTGATGTGCAAGGGCCTCAGGTATAAATATAATGATGTGACTGTTTATTCTCTGTGTTGATCCACTGTAGCTCCATTCCAGCTTCATCCCAGCTGATTTCCATGGTGTTATATTGCCCTCAGCCTGGCAGCAGTGTGGTGATGAATCAGGCATTCTTTTCTCCAGTTTCCAGTGCGCAAAGTGAATTTTCCAGGTAGCCTGTTCAGAGACCTCTGCGTTCCCTTATACTGTAAGACAGATGAGGATGAAAAGGAGCCAAAAGGAAAGGCAAAACCTAGAGAGAAGCCATCTGCCCTCTTTTCACCTCCTCACGGAAGTCTCCTGGTGGTGATACTGTGAGCTCCGGACCTGGCTACCGAGGGTCAGCTGAGTGTAAGAAGGGAACATTTTGCAATGCATGGTTCCCCATTAGGAATGCAGTAGAAAAGGGAGCCATCAGTAATGCTGCTCCTCCAGTTTGCTTTCTGTCCTGGCTTCTGCCCAGGGGGAGAATTGGGATAGATGAAGGTGCAGCCATGGCACTGGGAATCAAGGGGAGGATCGATGTCCGTGGCCTCAAGGACATGAGGACAGGGAGTCAGAGTATCCGTACAGCTGCTAGGAAGTTCCCGTGACTCCAGGAAGTCCTGCAGCCAAATGCTTTGATTTTTGTTGCCTTTCAAGGACTGGCAAGTGTCACCCACAGAACTGACACCTGCTCACTCCTTTCAGTGTGACATTCTTTCACAGGTCCTGGAGTCAGACTCTTTCAGCTCTGTGCCTGATTTTTTTACAGAAAACATCATTCACAGGCAATATTAGCTGTACACAGAAGGGGGTTTGAGAAGCTGTGTGCTTCTTAGAGCTTCAGCTTTTCCTTAAAGCAAAATTGATTAGTTAATTAAATCGACATAAGAGGAGTCTTTCCATGGAGGGCTTTGCTGTGGGGGTATTGTTCTGGACCAGGAGGCAGCACCAGGACACCTCTCTGACCAGCCCCATCCTGCACACCCCAGTAAGGTGAGCCAGGCCTTGGGCTGGGGATGGTGACCAGGGTTGGTCACAGCCCCACAAACCATGGACACCACAGAGCTCAGACAGGGGGGCATGCCCTGGGAATGGGATGGGGATGGGATGAGAGCAATGGAACAGGAACAGGACTGCAGCACCCAGACTCCATATCAAAGAAGTTCTCATTACTAAATGAAAGAGACTGTTTTGGTTAATCCAGTGGAGAAGGGGTACTTAATTAATTTCTACCAAAGTCTGCTGGGAAATTCTTCTAAGGTCTGTTAATTCTTACTGAGATTTGATCAGCAGGAAGCAATGTACTGGTTTTGCTTTGCCTTCACGATTTGCAGCCACTTTCTGAGGGAGCAGGGTATTGGTAACAAGTCCCAGATTGCTGCTGATAAGGTGAGGTCTGGGTAAAATGTGCTCATGAGCTAGATGAGAGGCTGCTATTTGAGTACCAGCTCAGGATTATATCTTTGGACATGTAAATTAAAGTTACAGGTGAGAGCACAAGTAGAAATGAATGGTTTGTTCCACATTATAATTTTTTCCAGCAGAAAAGCCTGCTTAACTGGTTCCGGATCTCTCTCGTCTCACCTCCTCTACGGCAATGACCACCCCAATTTACTAGCCAAGCTGTGGCAGCTCTTTGTGAAGACTCTCTCTGAATGCAGTCAGTGAAATCATCCAATATTTTTAGAATAAATTAGAGGAAAAAAGGAACTCTCTCAAATGTAGCCACATATGGAACACACTGAGCAGTTAAAAAATTGTCATTCGAGTGAAGCACAAGAGAGAAAACAGCTGTAAAACTCTTCTGTGAGCCTCACTCTTTGAGCAATCTGGCTCTAAGGAAAAAGAAACATCCCAATGACCACAACTCCCAACAGAAATTCCTTCAGATCATTGTATCACCACAGATGCCACATGCTTTCCATTATAAAACCCAGTCTCATGATGTTTTTCAAAATCACCAGGCTTCCACCACGCAGACCAGAACTGTAGATGCTGGGAGGATGTCTGTGCTGAAAATTATTCACCTGCAATAAATCAGGCATCTCCAAAGACAAGGGCATGAGGGATGATTTGTTTTAATCCCCTGAAACTGTCCTAGCAAACCTTTATTTGGGGAAGGCTTTAAACTCAGAATTCCCCTGTCTTACAGAACTCTGATTCACAACTTACACAGGTACCAAGAACTGAGGTGTATATATAGACAGCCATATGAAGGTTACTGGGGCAATGTTAATCCTGGTATTTCCCAGATTTTGCATGTTTGCCTGAACAAGCATGATCTACTCTCCCAAGGGCTGGTGGAGGAAACCAGATCTTTGTCAGAGCCTTTTTGTCTTCACATAACTTTACTAGCTCTGTTATAGAAATCTCTAACCCAAAGTTGTTCATGTGAAGAGAAAGCAACTGCTTTAACTGAAAGTGAACTTTCTCTGATCACATACAAGGTTATCTACCTGTAAGTTAAGCCAAGAACTGCAATTATCAATACAGTTAATGACAACTGATTACACTGCCCATTTGGTTTGGTTGCTTTGTTATAGGAGTCAGCAAGAAGCTAAATTAATCCAGCTACCACTGTAATCTAATGCGAAAACTGAATTTCAGACTTTTAAAAGAGAAAGGCTAGCATCTATCTATCAGTGACACAACCTAACTGCTCATACTGGGTAACTGTGGAAATAACAGCACACAATCCATTTAATTTCCAGGGCTGAACAATCAGGAACCATTACAGGAATATGGAAGACACGAGTAAAGCAATTAAGATAAGTGGAATGTCTTTCATTACTTGTATCAAACAAGAGAACTATTCAAAAAGATGGGCCAAGTTGGTGAACTTGCTCAAAATAAATGACCGGTGCAACTTTCCATGTGTGCTGACTGTAACTTAGACACTGTGTTAGCTGGGCTGGCTCTTTGTCAGCGTCCTCCTGGGGAACACTCTCAGCTCCTGTTTAAATAAGAACATTACTTGTTTTGAGTGAAATGAGCCACAAATGAAAAGTAACTGACTAAGTTTTGTTTGTGGACAAAGTTGAGTATTTATATGCCCCAGAGTTTGCAAACATACAAGGAAGAAGTGACTTCTTTTCAGTGGGACTGCGCCACTGTGGGTAGTTACTCATTTGCTGAAGTGTTCACAAGATCAGAATACAACATCCAGAAACTCAGCTGCTACACCCAAACATTTTTCCCACAGCACCCAGTTCTTAGTCACTGCTCTCCAGGGAGAGCAGACAGTGTAGAGCAGACAGCGTAGGGCAGAAGTCATTGTGGTCAGTGTGTGGCCTATTTAGTTAAAGAACTTATCTTGCTCATTTTCCATGATTCATATTTCAAGACTGCATTATTAATTTCTGTCAGACATAGGCACTACATTTATACTAAATGAAGAACTGCAGAAAGGCTTGTCATTTGTTCTACAGCCCAGTGTGAGAACATCGACCTGACTTATACATACACAGGCTAACACTTATTTTGTGTTCAACAGTGTTAACTTTATTAATGGTTAGTATGTTCAAGTTACAAATTATTTGGGGTAGCTCCATGACAGAGATTCCTTCAGGCAGTATGATATTCAAAAGCAGGTCCTCCATCCTTCTGAAAAGCCCATGGCTCCCTGAGACCTCTCAGGAGAGTTTCCTGAGACCCTGTGGCCACTTTGGAGCATCTTTGCCAGTCATTTTAGTTACCCTGCAAAGCAAAAGGGTAACTAAACCTGCTGCTTGACCTGCTGCTGTTTGCTATCACCCCCAAGGAGGCTGCAGTGCTGTATCCTTTTGGAGATGTGTAAATAATTATAATATTCCCTTTAATAATATTTATTTAACCAATACTAACCTATTGGTAGTGGGTAGTCTTAAGACCAATGTTCACTGAATTCATGAGCCTGAAGGAGAAGTAAAAGGTGTGTAAAGAAGTAAAAGAAACCCCTGTGTACCAATTCCCAGCAGATGAATGCAGAGAGAGAGTGGCCTTTCTGCCTGTTCACCCTCGGCTGGAGAACCTTCCTGACCTCCCAGGCTCCCAGTAAGAACTGAGGGGGGAAGCAGTGCCAGCACCCTACAGCAGCCACTGGCTTTGCAGAAAGTGATAACTTCATTAAACAATGCAAAATTTACACCACAAAACACACCAGAGGAGCTGTGGAAAAAATTGCAGTAACATTTTTTAAATACCTTGGTCTATTCATTCAAAAAATATACATTGGCAGGAGGAGGGGAAGTAGTTTAATAATTTTAATGGCCAACACTTAAGAAAAGATTAAAGGTCTAATACATTAAAAAGGAAACTCTGCTGATGGTAATCAGTTTTTCTGCTTTTATGCATCATTTTGTTCCGTGTTTGTGTATGAAATGAGGTGGGGAGGGGGTTGGGGGAAATTTGAAGATTTAGGGAGATTACTGCCTTCATGAGAGTGTTTTATTGCACTTCGGCAGTTCTGGATTTAACCAGAAAATCCAATTGTGGAAAAAGGGTGAAACAATCTGTTTTTCCTCTAATCAATCACAAGGTTGCAGGACACATTAAAATAAATTTGCGACTGCCATTTTTCTTCCTTCCCACTAATGTCGTAGCAAATGATGATCCAAGAGCTGACTGACACTTCACATATCAGCTCGGGTGCCTGTTGCCCTCCTCCTTTTACCAGTTCTTATGATCACAAACAAATAATTTCAGAGCTGTTATGAGAACACGGAAAGCAGCCTTGTGGCAGATGAAGCATTTTAATAGGGGCTAACCCTAAAATATCAGCAAAATTACAATTGGTCACATGAAGTAGTGTGAATAGAGTAACAAATAATGTAAAGTATTCCTCCTCACTTTTGCCTACAGATGCCTGTTATTCCTAAGCTAGTTGTTACCTCAGATGTAGCAACCAGCAACGAAAATCAAAAGCAATGTGTTCAAATCAACGAGGAGTGCAGAATCATTCCCTGCCATTGCAACAAACAGCAGTGGTTTAAACCAAAATACTTCTGTGCAAAGTTTCAAATCCAAGGTAAATAGAAGTCTACACCTCTAAATGTTCAAATTCAGGACACCAGAAATGCACATGACTCCTAGACCAGTGGCAGACTGCTCATGGTACCCACGCAAGCTGATTTCTCTGACTGCTGTGTAAATACCACACTAACGCTGAGGTACCTCTCACCGTACCATCTTAAACAGAGGAATCTAGCTTACAAGCATCTAGGCTGTAAGAGAGTGCTACAGGAACTATGGCAAATCACTGCTGAGGAAACCTTCCTTTCTGTTGAGCCTGGGTATAGAATAGACAGTTGATTTTTAGACGGTTAAATTTAGATTAATTCCACCCAACACTGACTTTTAGGAGAAGCAGTTATTTAGTTACTACTGTGTCAGCGATCCAAGATGAGACCTTTGCAGGTGTGGAAGATTACAGACTCAGTTTTAGTTGACCGAGGTAATTAACGCCGTCTTTGGACAGTAATTTATCTTATCTTCCTAATTCCTATGAACGGTTTCCTCCTGTCCACCACAGGCAGATCCCTGAACCTGTTCACAAGAGGAAGGTCCTCCCACACATATTTTTTTTGCTTGAACTGTTCCCTGCTTCCATCAAAGATTGTAGACTTGAACTGCAGCATCAGAGCCCAAATACAGCATCTGCATCTGGGCTGGACAGCTGTGACATGAACGGAACAAAATCCCTTGGAGGATTCCAGTAACAAGGAAACCCATCTAGGCACAGTAACACTACCCATAGACAAAGGCTCCATCCTACAGGCTTTTACTGTGCAAGATGGCATTAGGATATGTGAGGGCTAGTATCTGTGCCTGTGAGCATGGACCTTAGATGGTACTGAGTAATTATTTTTTTGCTAATGTTGCCCAGATAACAATTAATTGGGACAGTGGTGAGTGAATTGAAACCATTACTAGGTATGGAAAAAAGATGTGTGTTAGGTTCTTTGGGGTATTTGTTTTGTGCCATATCTTCTAGAGGTGTTTCTCATTTCTCTTTTCTCTAGTGTCTTTTGTGAGCACAATGGGAAATTGGTGTACAAAGGTTAAATATTAATATAGATTCTCTCATGCTTCATTGAAAATGTTCAGATGTAACACTGAAAAAAAAAGTGGTTGAAATAAATCTTTGCTTTCCAGCATGAAAATAAAATGCTGAAGTAGAGGAAGATAGTTAAGCAAAATACTATGGCCTGCCGCTCCTCAAAACAAGAGCAGCAATGGTCAGGAAGGTTTTGCTGAGTAACGCTGTAGTGAGACTGAAAGAGAAGCAGCAGAAAATACAGAGACAGCTTAAAGAAGCACTGGGAATGTGGCCTTGTGTAAAGTCTTAAGACAGAATTCTGGGCTGAGAGCTGAGCAGCAGAGGGCTAGAACATAAAGTATCACCTATTTGCATTTTCCCCTGTGCAAATGTATGACTGTGTGCATGTTTTGTGCAAAATACACAAATAATGAATTACCAGCAAAGATGTCAACGCTGCTGATCACTTTTAGTTCTAATTAAAAAATGTCACAGCTTTGAAAATTAACGTAACTTTCATACAGAAGGGTTAAGAGCATACTGTTAACTTCTCATAAACATAACTTTATATGGGACAACATTTTTTTATTGTTCATTCACAACAATCTTATGTTTGTTTGTACCCTGCATAAAAATAATAAAGATATCCTAAGTTTCAATCATATCAATCTATGGTGAATATATGTTATTTCTAAAGTGCTGACCACATAAATATTTATCATACATATTTTTTTTTTCTGTGCAAGAAATGCATTTAACTTCATCAATTCAATTTCATTTAAAAAAGACTAAGCCAGCATATTGAACTGACTTCTGGCACAATGGTAAGATTTTTTTTTCTTTACTGTCATTTTAATTCATTATATGACTGTGCTATTTTTAAAAGGTCCCATTTATATTGTACATTGCAGTTCCATAGATTAACAGTTGGAAACTAAAGATTAATTTACAGGAAATGCAAGGAAGGTAGCAAAGCGTAGTGACAGAAGTTATCTTGAGTTATTTCGGAAAATATACCACAAGATCTTCACCATGGCACATTCTACACAGTTAATATTTTAAACGCTTAAAGGCAAGGGTTAACTATTTTTGTTATAGTAGACCGTGTCTTATGCTAAATTATATCTTCATTTCATTTTATCTAATACATAGCATGGTAAATTCCGCCTACAATTTAAAAGGGGGAAATGAATTGCTATGAAGTACCAATAATACAGCTCAGAGTAGAACATTACAATATTTCAGTTGCAATTACAAAAGTGAACCCAGTGCAGGTGAACAGCAGCTGAAATTTATCACCACCTGATGGCTGTTCAGTGGACCATGGGAAGGGAATTAACTTGTCTGTCCAGTTTGGAGCTGAAAACTCTCTGTGTTTTAGAAACTGCCACCAAACCTGGCACCTTCATTGGCAGAGATCAAGGGTTAGGTGGGAGTTGGAGAAACAAGTATTGCTGTGCTTTTAACTGCTGACAGACTAAGTGCAGAACTTCATTTGTCAGAGATGATGGCAAAAGCATTCAGAAGTTTTAAAAAGCCCAGAAAAGAAAAAAAGAAAAAATCCTCCAGTAGACAGTTACAGCCTTAGCATAAATTTGCCAAGTTCTTGTTTACTTTCAGTCATGGGACTGGACACTGAAAAAAAGTCTGTCTATAAAAGAATTACATTTACATGAGCAGGAGTTATGGTTTTGGGACAGAAATTAATGGGTGAGGTTCTCTGGCCTGTGTGATACAAGAGGTCAGACAAACTTATCATGATGGTCCCTTTGGCCTTTTAAATCTATGATTCTGTGATCAATAGATGGAAATCAAACTGTAAAATCAGGCAATGTCTCTTTTCTTTTAGTTGACATAGTGACATTTGCTCTGGACATTTTATGCTGTAAAATATGCAGAGGTGAATATGATATTCTGCACATGTGTGGGCATTATCCATTCCCACAGAAAGCTTTTTGCATCACAGGCTGGATCACACAAGCCATTTTAGGTCCCCTTCTGCTGTCAGTATGGCAGACAGCACTTTATCACTTGAGTAATGCAAGTGCTAGAGGAAACAAAATAGATCCGTCAGTGCTCTGTGGATTTTAGGCTTGCACTTGAGGAGTACATGAGCAAAGGCAAAGTTATTCTCTGTCTCTCTCTCTGCTTATTCTCTCCTCTCTCTCTCTGTTGTATAATCAGGCTCCTTGCATCACCAAAAGAAATGAAAAGCAATTTCACCATCAGGACCGGGGAAGGTTGGATGGAGCTCTGAGCAACCTGGTTTGGTGGGAAATGTCCCTGCGTATGGCTGGGGGAATTTGAACCAGAAGATCTTTAAGGTCCCTTCCAACCCAAGCCATTCCATGGTTCTATGACTAAAAATTTGTACAGAACTAAGAAGTTTCCAACCATCATCAACAAAGTTAAGTTTACCAGCCCTCCTGACTGTTCTGCTGGTCCTGATGGAGTGGCATCAAAAACTGACAGATTTAGTTTTGGAAGGCTAGATTTCCTTTTACCAAGGCTTTAATTTTTTAAAATAAGAAAATTCCATTAAAAAAAAGAGAAACCATCATACTGTCAGCTGGATAGAAGATGGCACTGCAAATACAAAGTGATAGACTGGCTATCCAAGTGAAGCATACAATTAGTTCTGAATACCTTTCTTTCAAAATTATACTGATAATTGGCAATCTTATTCACCTGAGTTTGCATTTGGCTAAATGACAGAGAATTCTATTAACTGATGCATTTTTTTAAAAGTTCATTTGCAAATAGCAGGATTTACTATTTGTGAGAGGCCAGTTTTCTTTCTATTAAAAAAAGAGAATTATTAAAGCAGTTCTAAAGGCATGATTCCCATTCTTAGCACACGGTGTTTATCACCAGATTTAGGATTGTGGAATAGGCTTAGGAGTCTCTACACAAGATATATAACAGCAATACCTCCCTGTATTCCCTTAACCACCATTTTTTTTTTTTTTCTCTTAGTTCCTGCTTATTTCTTTTCTTCCTCCCCTTGTGCTGGCACTGCTGTGCATCTGGTCACATTGTGAAGCAGCCACAAGAACAAGAACTGATTGAGCATAAAAAACCCATCCCAAAATGAACAAACAATAAAAATGAAACAGTATTAAAAAAAAGAGAAGGGGGGGGGGGAAGAGTTCTTTTCAAAACTGGTTTCCTAGAACCAGGGTGCTTGTGGGGCAACGGATGGAGCTACTCTGGCAGAGCTGAGGAAGGTGGCACATGAGGCAGGGTGGGCAGGACTCCTGTGATCTGCTCTGAGCATCACCTCTGCCTGGAAACAGGGTGTTTGGACTGTCTTCAGGCTTAGGGACTGGCATATGTAAGGAGATATTTCCAGCCTCTCTAGTTTTGCATGACAGGTATTCACCCTTTCCACACCTCAGTAGCTGTGCCATTTTCCATTCACCCTTGCTATCCCATGACAGTTTGCCACAAGTTCAGAAACTGACTGTCAAGTTATTATTTGTAATGTACTTTATTGCCCCACATGAAGACTTGCATTGACTTTTTCCAAAACAGGAGGAAAGATCTGCACCCTGTGCTAGATGCTACCTGCAGTGAAGCAGAGAATAAACGCCCTAGTATAGGGAAGAACTGACTATTATCTCTCCAAACTCTGTTCAATGTCTTCTGTCAGTCTGGAAGGAAACAGGATAATGGAAAGTTTTGGTTTCAGCAAAATAACATCTCTGAAGAACAGTTTCTCGTGTCAAAGCTTGGCTTCTTTTTCCCCTCTGAGAACACAGTGCCACACGATGACCTATGCCAGGTACTTTCTGGGAACGGTATGTGGGGGGGAAAGTTTTAAAGCCTATTTTAATCCTTCCCCTCGTTGACACCTCATTGTTTTAGACTTGTAATGATAAATGTGATAATGAGTAATGACATCTATTCATGGAACGTGTGAAAGCAGGTCTGAAATGTCAGGATTTAGCGTGAGGAAAATGTGTCTCCAGCAAGGTCAGCTGCACTGACTTACTTTAGCCCATCCCTCATTAAAACACAGGCTGGATTTCTCATAAGTCTGGGCAGAGCACATTCTCCGTCTCTCTGTCTCCGTCCCCCTGCGCCTGCAGTTTTTTTAGATGGTGCTCAAAGGCCAAATTATGGGAATTTTCAAACTCATTGTTCCCCATTAAAATGCTAATTCTGCCTGTGATTCCTATTGTTTAATCCCTTGAGTGCTCTAGGACACGCAAGACAGAGTACACATTCTGTGAAAGAGCTCTCACCCTGCATGTTCTCCGTCCCACTGCCAACAGCCGGCCAGGACAAATGGTGCGGCTTGGCGAGGGGACAGGAGGCTTCAGCAAGGTGCAGCAAAAGAGCTGTAGCCAGTTGTCACACCCGTGGTGCTTCTGATGCTACCTGTGAGGCACCTCTTCTCTGCTCTTTCTCGCAGACTTAAAATGCTCATCACCAACAGTGCCCGAGTGCTTTCTAACAGCGCAGCAACCAGAGCAGCCAACATCTTTCTCCTCTCCCCCTGCCCCACAGGGAGAGGGCCTGTGTAAAGAAAAACCTTTGGCAGTGGGAACTTTTTTTTTCCCTCTTTTTTAATGAGAGCAGGATAGGGAAGGAGGATTGCTTTCAAAGTGTTTATTAGTGAATATGTTTTTTGAAATTTATATGGGGCAGGGGGAGCGACCAAAAAATGTACTTGGAGCAGCAGGTGATGAAGGGACATGATGGTTCACAGTCTCCTGGGAATTTGACTCGATAGGGTTGATGTGCTCATCTGGAAAGCTTTGCTCTGATCACCATTGTGCCAGAGACTTGAAGGTGCCAACCACATCCTGGTATACTGGATTATTGTTTATATATCATAAACCCAGTCCTGGCATTGCTACCAATGAGAAAGATCAAGATTCTGAATTTGACACCCAAAATTCTACCAGCAGTCAGCACCAACGGCACAAAGCTGACCCTGTGTAGGATGTAACACATATTAAGTCAGCTAATGTACTAGGAAGAACATTATGCTTTTGGATTTGGCATTGAGGGATAAGTTTTATCCAACTTTATCAGTCTGTCTAAGAAAATATCTTTCTTCCAAAATACCTGCCATTAAGCTCTATCTAGTTTTTGAGGTTTCTGTTAAACCACTGATACTTCCTCCTGCTTTTCTAACTCCTGCCATTTCTTTACACTTGCTGAATCATTTGGTTTCTATTCCATAATAAAGTTATCATCCATACTTGGCAGACATTACCTGAGAAGACTCTGAAATGCTGAGTAAATGCTTACTAGTTAGTTTTAAACTGTATTTTGACAATACTGAATGTCTCTTTGTCTATATAGCTTGCTTTATACTAATTCATTCTGATTATTGCTGCCCTAAATTAACACTCAGGAATTTTGTCTATAACCACCAGTGGAGTTCAGCTAAAATTAAGACCAGGATTGTTTCGGTTGGTTTGGGTTTTTTTTTTTCTGAAATTTTTATCGTGGATGTAATAGACATTACCTAAGATGATTACGGACTAGGTAAAGGGCAGTAAAGGTAAAAAATTATTAATTAAATTGTGCCTTGAGTAGCAAGGATTGATTCAGACACAGCCCTGTGGAGGGCCTGTATTAGCAGTACACCATGGTGCCTTCTCTCCTTGTATTAGCTGTGCCCGCCTGCAAATGGAATTTTACAGCACAGACTTCCCCCTCTCCTTTTCTTCCTCATCCAGCGCCGTGCAGCAGACAAACAGGCAAACAAGCCAGATGAAAGTTCACAAGAGCCATCCCAAGTACAAATAAAAGAGTTTCCGCTTCCTTGCACGGGAATGTGCCCCATGTCATTGTCTGGGTCCTGGGGACATCCATCTGGAAAAGAAATGGAGAAAGTTACATTTAGGTAAAACAACTACCTGTTCATATGGAAGTAGGTAGACAACAGAATTGTAGTTCTTAGGTTTGAACCTAACTCCAAGAGTCTTGCAATTGCATTGTTCTCTGGGAGTGTGCACTTTTTTATTCTGTGACTTTGTTTAATTCACCCATAGGAGCATCCCTCTCTAAGCTATGCCTACTGTACAAACCATCCATGTCATCCAGCATCAAGTAATTAACACTAAGGTGATGAGCCTGCCTTTTTACAATGAAAGATACCCTCCTCTTAAGTTCGTCTAGAAGGAAGCCAAGATACTTGATTAGTTTTATGTCTTCATACTAGTTTGCTTTCTCTAGACTTTGTTCTGCCTTCTGAAAGCCTGTTTGCTTTTTATCAGTATTTTTCAACACAAAATCATGTTTAGCAGTAAATATTTTACACATTTTATTATGCTACTGAAGGCATAAACATCTGTAAAATTGCTGTATACTAATATAAAATACTACCCTTGAAAGAAAAAATATACAGAATGTTAATCCTTATTTCTTTGTTGTTATTTCATATGTTTTATTTTAATAATTATCATTGATTTCTTATTCTTACCAGCTAGGGCATGGTAACAAATCTGTTAGACACAGGAAAAACATCAAATCATCACACTGTGTTTGTGACTTTAACCCATATTCTTAGTGAGAGACGATCTGGCTTTTAAAATAAATGTACCAGAGGGGTATCTAAGAATGATTTATAACTTGAATTCATACAGTAGATACTGTTCAAGCAAGTCTCTATTCCATTCAGTAAATGCTTAGAGACTACTTTCACAAACCTACAGATTCACAGTATAGAGTCTTCATAATTTTCAGTGATTGCATCCCTTGTGTACCATAGTTTGTGGTGTCACAGGAAACAGCCATGTGACTATAATGCTCATGAGGAGGAATTAAAAAAAAAAAAAAAAAAAAAAAAAAGGCAGCAAACACAGGTTTACTGACACATCTTTTATTGGTCTAATTCTCTCAGGCCACCTGTTCCGTAGCCGTGTAAAACCAAACAGCTGTGAACCCAGTGAACTCCAGGAAAGTGCATGAATCCAGCATTACAGACCAGGAGCCTGGATGTGACCTAACTTCAGTTTCACAAAAAAAAAAAAAAAAAAAACAAACACCAAAAAAACCCCCAAACCCAGATAAAAACCAGAGTGGTGTTTGCATGACATTTTTAGTGGCCTGAAAAATCTGCCGTATCGCGTTGCACCGAATCTGGCGCGACTGCAACCTGCTGCTGGCAGCGCGTCCTGCTCCTGCCCTTCCCTCCCCACCTGCCCCCTGCCAGCCCTGTGGTACCTCCAGCTCCCTGTCAGAGAACCCAGTGCTCTGCCTCCCGCTGCCTACCTGGCTGTTCGGGTGGGTTTGGCTCCGGCGAGCCAGGTGATTAATCCAGCTCACCTTGCAGCCGCACAGTCATTAGGTCTGCTAGAGAGGAAAGGCAGAGGGAGCACACAGCCAGGTACAGGCAGATTGATGGGGGACATTAGCCCTTTCATTAGCATCTCCCCATTAAACGGGGCAGGTTTAACATGAAAATGGATGCTAGGGAAAAGCAACACTCCATTTGCCCCATGTTTCAATAGTCTATATAAAGCACTAACTAATTCCCACACTTCACTCAAGTCAAAATAAAACAATGCGATCGCGGGTGAGAATCATGCTTGGTGAATTTTTGAGTGTGAATGTGTCAAAACCAGGACAGAACGATAGAAAAAGGTGAAGATATTTTCGAGAGTGCAACAGTATATATAAAATATTATGCATGTGTCAAAACAGAGTGATATTTTCCATGCTCTTTGGTTCAATCTCACAGCTCGGTTAATTGATTTGGATGCCGCTTTAAAAATCTTTTTTCCATTTTAAGCTAAAGACGGAACATTTGAGACTTCACACGAGTCCCTCAGCACTGACCTCGTTCACACATTTTATAAACTATCCCCTCCGATAGCGAGGACCGAAGGACATGGTCCCGTAGTCCTTATGGGAGAGTGGAGCGTGTCATTTAAAAGAAGAGAGAGTCCTCTAGCGGAGAACTCAGAGTTCTACTCTCCATGTAGCATTTGAGGGATTTGACTTTTAACTGGTTTTATTATGCAAAAAACACAGCAGCTTACAAGCCTATACTGAAAGTACAGTCAACATTTTAAATCCTCCAAGTTCATTCGCGTTGTCAGCTAATTTGACAAAGTTTCTGGCTCTTTTCACTCTCCTTTTCTCCTTTTTTTTTTTCTTTCTTTTTTTTTCTTTCTTTTTTTTTTTCTTTCTTTTTTTTTTTTTTTTTTTTGGTTTGGTTTAAAGGAGATTGCAGCTATTCAGGAAGCAACAAACAGATATATACTTCAGTAACCTTATTTTTCTGCTATTAAAAGTGTCATCTGATCAAGAAAGGGAAGGAAGGAAGGAATCACTTGTTTTATGTGACTCTCCCAACAACATGAACGATCAAATGGAGCGTCGGCAAATTGCTGAAACACTCTTGCAAATAACAAATCTGCTTCCAGGAACAAGAATTGGTTCACAAGTAATGTACCAGCAGCAGAAAGTTAAATTAGCAATGAATATCAATCACAATGAAGCACTCGACCAGCTCTTGATGTGACACAACTTGAAGGGACACAATGTACTTTGAAAGGGCACTGATGTAATAGGATGAGACACGGTGACCTTTGTATGGTTGCCTTATTTGCTACACAGGCAGCAATCAAGCAACTATAAACAGCTCTGAGATTTCTTTCCTGACCTCTCCTGAACATTTTTCATTTAATAACGTGTCAGTGGCTTTTACATTGTCCCTTCCTGTTTGGACTGCACAGAGATGGGGAAAAGAGAGACCAAGACAGATGGCAAAAGCCTGATCCGGTGGAGGAAGGCTCGCCCTCTGTGAAAGCCCTCTGTGAGTTACAGGGTTCAGGAGACAGAACTCGTGCTCATGTCAATAAAAGGAGCTGAAGCAGTTCAGTTCATCTACTCTCTTATTTTTCTCTGACATATATCATATTGATCTGATATTCCTGTTACCAGTCTTCTATCTATCTTGCACCTGATAGGGAATTTCCTGTGCAGGACACAGCCTTTATTGTGCTAGATGTATTGACAACTCTTGCAAATTTATTCCAAGCCTTGAAATTTGTGGAAGTACCCACAGAGACCAGCAGCTAAAATTTCAAAAGAATGCCAGCTTTTATTTAAGGAAAAATAACAAAGAAAAAAAAATAAGAAAGGAAAAACAAGTAGTCTCCAAACCTAGAGCAGAAATGCAGAAATACAGAATGTATTACTCTAAGTATGTTTCCCACTTTTAAAAGCCCTACAGCACTGCTTTGAGGCTTGAGCTGTGATTTCTGAATGTCTAGAGCTGGCAGTTCTGTGCCAGTGATAATTTCTCATGTGGAGACTTTATTCTCCACCACACAGCTCTGGCCACTTCTGAGTTACAGGGCACAAAGTGAATTTGGCAGACAGCAAGATCTGTCTGTGTGCGTCAATCACACTTACTAAAATGTCTCTCCTTATTCATTACATTCAAATGCTTTGTGAGTAAACTAAGAGTGAATTGCAGCACGGAGGATGTTCTAGTGGTTGGAGGGCACAGTTTTGTTTGAAAGATGGAGTAGGAACACTTAATCTTCACAGCACTCTTTTCCTCCTTGCCTCAAATTCTGAAGCACTAGCAAACATAATCTTCAATAGTATTAAGACACATTTGCTTTCTAGTATTGTATATGTGCTATCTCCCCTTCCATTTTCTTCCAGGGTAGCTATTTGTAATTGCTCATCTGTGCAGAAATATCAGAAACACTGAAAATACAAAGGCAAAATAAGCATAAAACAGTATTTTTCTTCTAAAGATGAAGATCATTCAATAATGTCAAAAATAAAACATTATAAATACAGTCTTCACATGATTTTCCTTCAACTGTATTCCTAATATTTTATATCCTTTTTTTAAAAATTATATTCTAGCAGATGGCATCTCTGGGTGGATGTGCAGGGACACAGGACTCTGCCAGTAACCTGTGTTCAGTCACATTTGTTGTCGTGAAAATTCTCATTAGGGTTAAATTCATCCAATAAGAAAATTGAAAACTGCCTTAATTTATGTAAGACTTCTCAAATAAATTTTAGTTGGCAACAAAGTACACTGCCATCCCTGTGGTTTCTCATTTTCAACTCATGACTTTTTTGTCTCTCAAGCATTTCCAGAAATACTGTCTCTGCTTTATCAGGCCTCATCTCCCCATTCAAAGTAGGAATAACAGAAATTCTTCACTGCCTGATCATTAGTTTAACACACTAAGCTTATGCCTGGCTTAATACTTCATTAGGAATGGAAGGCACACCTAACCTATGTGGGCAGAGAAGACAAAAATACTCCCCTCAAATGCTTTGAATAAATTGTAGAAAATGTACCTTGAATTTTCTGAAGCCTAGTGAAGAATAATTGTGCTGTGCTTCTAAGAGACTTTGAGGGCTTTTCCCACAGATCCTCTGAAGAACTGATCACTAAAAAGAGGGTAAATTAGATTACAGTGTAAAGTGATGCCTGCATTTGGTGCTTTGGGACTGCTGGTTATACAGTGCCAGAGGTTTCAACAAGAGTGAATCCAGCATCATCACAGGAAGCCATGGGAGCACAGCAGACAGAGTCATTCAGAGCCAGCAAAGCTGATTTCAGGTCTCTTTTTCAGTGTCTTAATAAGGTTTCCTCCAGGTGAAAGATAACCACTGTCCCAGCTTTGACAGCTGGTGCCCTAGAAACACAGAGGTAACCGAGCCAGAGACCACTCCCTTGCACTCTGTTTTAAACCACTGAATTGCTCTCACCATCATTTGCTGGAATGACAATTTTTCTGCAAGCACTCTACACTAAGGCCTAGAAAGGGAAAAATCAATTTTCAGTATGAGGGATAAGTGGTTGTAGGACTAATCTTCAGTGGTAGACTGCTAATGATGACTCCTGTGTGCCTCTCATCATTCCTACTGCAGTCCACTTTCTCCTTGAAAAACAGGACAGGTTGGTATTGACGTGATCTTCCCCACTTCTACTTTTGCAGATCCTTTAGGTATTTGATCTAGTATGGAAGAGTGAAAAAAAATCTTTTTTATCCCAACAGACCAATAAATTCAGAAAAAAAATATGTAAAGAACACAAAACTTCACACATACTAATGTATTTCTTAGAACTGTGTGGTGTTTTATATCACATTTGCAAAAATTGTACAGCGATACAGGTTAGTTTATTAGCAATGCAGAATCTCTGACAAATACATATCACCTTTATATTCAGATTGCCTCTCTGACCACCTTAAATACTGTCTTTCCTTGAGACTTGCAGCCCCTAATTACATCTGTACACAAGTAATTTTTTGGTCAGTCATGTATTATTTAGTTGCTTTTAATCTTTATTTGTAAGACAGTTCTAGGTCAGTTGCTCAGAGTAAGTGCAGAAAATACTGAATGGTTTGAACTCCTGCTTCCATACTTTGTGCTGGGAGGACTTGCTTCCTGGGGTGCCCCATCCAGTATTTCATGTGCTTCTAAAGCAAGCTGGATTATCCCAAGCTATTATAGGCAGAATAGAGAGAAATATGGAAGCTTCTCCCATGTCAGGTCTTATGCTCTTGAGTTGAAGCCTCTGCTGAGAGGACCTACCAAGGTTATGCTTAGAGGAATTTTCCTCTGGTTTTTAAGAGGAAGAAGTATGAGTTTTGTGCATTGTAGACAGTCAAATCTGTTTGGGCTGAATCATCAGATTCCTGACAATCGTGCTGAGCAGCTTCATGTTCACCCTTTGCTCTTGTTAGTCTGACAGTCCATAAAAATTCATCCTTTTTAATTTTTTTGTTTTGTTTTGTTTGTTTGTTTGTTTGTTTTAAATTGCATTCCAGTCTTCATATACAACAGGCTCCTGACATGGTTCAGTAGTGTTACTAAAAAATAATGCAGTTTGTCCAAGATGAAGCACATACAATGAGAAAAAATTTAATGCATCAGACTATGCTGACAGAGTATCAGTTCATAATGTACATTAAGCTCTTGCAATATGTAAAGAAAATGAGTGCCTTATGAATGTTTCTCTGAAGGTGCATCATCAATAGTTTGATTACTCAAATATTTTATAAAGAAACCATAATCACAATGTTCTACGCTCATTTGCTGGCAAATGAAGCAAACCCAAAGTTCAGTCTCTGGCAACAAACAAGGAAACATATCCTGTCCCATCCATCCATCCATCCATCCATCCATCCATCCATCCATCCATCCATCCATCCATCCATTCCCTACCCCACCCAGCTGACGAAAATCAAACTCCTGCAGCAGACAAGGTGAATTTAATCCTCTTCCTTTCTGTCTTCTTTTCCCCTTAGTTACAGGGATGTGGAAAACTTCTATGGTATGAGTGCTTTGGGGAAAATATAACTGCTTCATATTTAAAAACACTTGAAGAAACATACAGGTAAGGAATTTGGGCTGGAAAAGTGCCACTGCAAAATGTCATCGCCTTTAAAGGTTATAAAATAGAAACTACAGGAGGTGAGTTCACAAAAGAAATAATCTCAGTTGATCCCTTATACAGACAGTGTACAGAGGGACTTTTAATCAGTTCAAAGGTGGCTCAGTATTTTTATATAAACAACTTGTTTTCACTTCCAGCTGGCTGAGTGCTCCTGCTGCTGGGCACTGAAGGAAGCTCAGCAAGGGCACAGATACTGAGAACCATGGAAAGATAATTTCAAATGATTTAATGTCTGTACCGTAAGAGAACTTAATTTATCATATGAGAATGAATTCAGAAAAGAACTTCTTATTTCTGCTAATAAAATATCTTCTTGCTAGAAACCTAGTTTAGGTTTTTCATGCAGGCAGCAATTTTTATTAATCTCTACCATTTGACTGACACATATTTCAATTTTCAGATGATTTTTCTACAGTGCTGGAACAGTGTATTAGCTGAAAAATACACTCTGGAATGTGAGTGTAAAGTATGCATCCATTATGCAGCAGCATCAAGGCAGAATTAGACTGCACTTTGAGACAAGATATAGTATCTGTCGCTCCTGTGAATGAGCCTTGATTAAATTAAATTCCCTACAGGGACAAAGGTTCAAAAGTTCCTGGTTTAATAAAACATACGGCAGAAAATGTGAGAAATAGTCAAGTATGTGAAGCGTTAGCACTGCAAATGGATCTGCTTCCCAAGTATGTGTATTTTCTCTGTACACAGCTATTCCTTGTCAAAATACTTTGTTCTTAAATAACTCAGTGTTTGCACTAGTCACAGAATGTGTGTGAAATATCCCACAGTGGGCAAAGGTGCAGTTTTGTGTACACTTTGAACAAGGAAACATACTACAAACTAGAAACTCTTGGGTCTTTTTTTTAATTAAAATATATTACAAAATATGAAACCTATATATTAGTAGTTTTGCTATTCAGTTCAACGTGCTATAATTGTACTCACATTTTCAGCTTTTAGAGAGCCTTTCTATTCTCTCCTAAATCATTCATAGATAATGTCTGGAAGAAAAGCTGAACTACTGGTAGCCTGGGAAGATGCTGGAAGGCAATTATCAGAGTTCAGCCCACGGTTTTTGCATGAGCATTTAATAGCGTTGAGCAAATCTAAAACAGTCGGTCCTGGAATATATGGAAAGCATGGAGGATGACATACTGCTCAGAGACAGTACTGACAATTCTCATGCTACAATAGTTGGATGCATAAACCGATGGAGCTGACAGAGGTCTGGGGTTTTAGCCATCTTACCTGAACCTGCAGCCAACTGTTGTGCATGTTGTTGCACTTTTCCTGATTTTTCCCATAATAAGGATTCAAATTGTTTGGTAATGCCTCCCAGGAAAAACCTATTTGTTTTGATAAAAGCAATAACACTGCAAACTATTCACAGTTCTCACTGACTGCATTTTGAACTTGTTCATATATATGAATTTTGAGTAGAGTGGTTCAAGGGGGTGAAAAAAAAAAAGCTTATTTCTCATCCTTGCCAAGAGACAAAAAAATCCCACCCAGAACAACAACTACCACAAAGAAAAAAATCCTTCCACAGGCTTGTATTGCAATATACCACCACCTAACACATCCACTGTGTGCATGACTTTATAGTTCTTTTTAAGGTACATTTTCACAATTCTTTTTCTTTTCAATGAATATAAGAGTGCAACTTCAAAGGAAGGATAAAACCAGCAAATGCAGCTTCCACAGAAGAGCACAGCTGATTACCACATCCACTGTGAATGCTTTCAGAACACTGTCAGCACTAACAGGCCTTAGTTGTCCTGGCTTTCCAGGTGCATCTCAGGTTCATGTTGTCACCTCAGCTCCAATCATGTCTTCAGCCTTGGCCCCTGTTCCATTTCTGCTGTGCTTGGATAGCCTTGACTCATCCTCTCTCCTGTGTCTGGGGCTGCTGACAGATGCTGTAACAAGCCCCCGGCTCTGCTGGCCGTGGCTGGTGAGGGCATTGCCTGTTCTGGAGTCACCCTTGGCCCCTGCTCACCCTCCCACAGGAGCAGCCCCACTGTCACTGTTCCCTGACAAACAGGACAAAAGTTTATTGAACTTGCAGCAAGATAAGTTTTGGACAACCATTTAGAAAACTTCCCAACCGTGACCTGTTTTTAAGGTCCCTTCCAGTCCTAATCTTCATGAACCTGTGAGATGCTTTGGCAACTGCCAACAACTGAAATCAAATTCAGTGGTTATAAAGCTAAGGGGTTTTTTTCGATTTTCCTCCTGAGTGGAGTGGCTCCATGGTGTATCTTCACAGTTCTTCCAAATTACAGCTGACATCTCCTTTCCAAAATTCTGTGGAATTGCTGCTCTGTGACATATCTGTAACTGATCTTACAATAATATTTCAGTCAGATGTCAACCCTGGCACCCGTGGCGGTTCCACTAACCCAGCAGCGTCCCTTTAGCTTTTCTCAGGCAGAAGGACAAGTGGATCTGCAGCCAATCTGCTTTTGAAGCCAGCAAGTGCATCTTGAGACTTTTCTATCTGCCACTAAGGTATATTCTGACCATCTTCAGAAAAAAAAGTACTAGATAAGCCCATATGGGATTCTTAAAATATCTGTAACGTTCCAGAGTAACAGATTTTGCTATTTTGCAAAATATCACTGCAAGCTTTCCTGTACAATACATTTTGTATGAGGCATGAATAAATTCTCCTGATACTGAGATGCCCAGCTGGGGTGTCTCAGGCCAAGGCTTCTGTGACACAGCACCATGGCATCAACATGACGGCTGCCTCCGGACAAACATGTTAAATTAAAATAATCATGAGCACAAACTGGCAAATAAATGAGTTAGCTTTGTATTTGCAATGGAAATCAACCAGGGTACACGAGAGCTTTCACTTTGATGTTCTCACAGATTTGTATAATAGCTGTTTTGATGTTTGCCTGAGACGTGCCTCCAGATTCTTCCAGTCATGTATCACGGAGCAGAATACAAAGTGTAACAGCTGACTCTTTCTCTCTCCTCCTTCCCTTGACTGTTAAGTCTTTCATCATGTATTAACGCAAGGAAAGTTACCCAAAAGATATATTACTTCAATTAAAGAAGTCATGTACAGGCAATGTGATGGAGTAGGAGATAAGCACTACAGGTATGGTCAGAGGAACTACTCTAGCTAGAGCCGAGCTGAATCAATATTTTATTGACACCACCCTCCCACACACACCCCCTCACCTCCCCAGAGCTGCTTGTTCTCACCTTCAGCTGCTGCCTCAGCCAGGGCTGCCTGCCCTTGGGTTTGGGTTCCGTTTGTTTGTTTCATTTTGAATAGGCTGAGGTCTGCAGGCTCTACTTCAGTTCTGAGAAATGACCCAACTGAAAAACCCTCTTCATAGGAAAATTACTGTTTCAAGTGGGCTCAGTCTACAGGTTAGAGACCAACCAGGCAAACACTTAAACGAATGGTGCTGAGAGACCTTGTGGAGTGGGAGGAGAAGGAGGTCTGGGAGATAAAATAGTGCCCTGAATCTGCTGCCTGCAGCACAGCTCATGTCATCACTCCATATGGTTAAATGCATTAGCTAAAACACAGAAATGAGAAAGAGATAACATTTATGGTACAAACATTAGGTGTCTGGTTCTCACATGACTGAAAGGACCGATTAAATCAGTTCTAGGGCACCATAAAAACAAGTCAGCTTTATTAGTGGGTCAGCTCTATCAGTGTGAAGTTTTAAGAAGTTGAATCCCATTGTTGCTAAATGTAGATTTTAATGAACTTGGTTTAGATTATGTTTATATCTCCCAATTTAGTCTCTCCAGTGTGTCATGAAATGCTTTCATACTTGTCAAGAAAAATCCTTCTCATTTAAAAAAAATCTGTAAAGAACAAACCCATCCGTAATTATTAGAGTTCTATGCTCTTCATCCTCCTGCCTGCTTTCCATGTCGTTTGATGGGGTTTTCTGTAGCATTCATAAATAATTGAAACTGTTGATGATTTTTCTTAAAGTATGACATCTATCAAAGACCTTAAGAGACTGGCAAAGATAAAATAGCATAGCAAAGTTTCTTATCCAGAGGAGAAATAAAAAATTCCAATTCCTGAAGATGCATGCCCACTAGGATAGATTTTTCATTATTATTACTTCCCTCTTTTGTCTGTCTTCCTTTCTGTAGTTTTTTGGGGTTTATTTTTTGTTTTGTTTTGTTTTGTTTTTGTTTTTGGTTTTTTTTGTGTGTGTGGTTTTTGTTTGTTTGTTGGGTTTTTTTGTTGCTGTTTTTGTGGGTTTTTTTTTTAACAGTACTCAGACTTGATCATTCCTTCTTATACACAAGGCAACACTTGGATCCTCCAACACATTTTGAGTTTTGGCATTTCTAGAAACATGAAGTAAATTTTTCTCAGGAAGAATTTCTTCTTGAAAAGGTTTCTTAAACACTAGAACTGATTGCCCAGTGCTGGAGTCACCATCCCTGGCAGTGTTCAAGAAATTACTGGATGTGGCACTCTGGGCTACATAAAAATGGGCCTGATTGTTTTCCCAAGGTGGACACTTTCTTCCCACTGGCCTGGTACACAAAGGTCTGTAGGCTCACCTTCCACTGCCTCATGTGAATATCACTTGATATCTCCCACTAGCTTGGGTACGAGGGTTTTTTCAGAACTATGTATAAATATTTCTAGCTTGGCCTTTTAAGACAGTTTAGGTACTAAGCTGTGTTGCTGCTTTCCTTCACTATGACTATACTGAACTAGATCCTTTTTTGTGACTGTCCCTGTGTCTGAAAATGAGGAGCTGACCTGTGTTAGTCCCAACAAGAGTTACACTGGCTGGCAAGTTTCATCACATAATTCCAAGTGCTGGCCACTAAGGAAAGAGAAAAAGAGTTATAAGTTTCACACAATCATCAAGCTCACTGTGGTCTTAGATTAGATGTGAGTACTTAATCTGACCAGCAAAACAATATGTAATTTGAGACAATCCCCGGCTTCACTGGAAAAGGAAATGCTCATAAAATGGTCCCTTGCAAGGTGTTCATCCCAGACCTACACTTGGGTTTAACTTTCAAAAAATAGCATTAAATGAGGGTAGCCTCTGGTAGTTGCCACTACCTCAGGGAAGAAAAGGATTAAGAAGATACTGAAGGAGGCTGGACATGCCTGCAAGCTGTCTATAATACTGCAAATCAGGGATTAAAACCTGAATTCAGGTGGAGAAGAAGACCGGGCATACCTGCAAGCCATCTGTAATACTGTAAGTCAGGGATAAAAACCTGAATTCAGGTGGAAAGCAGTATTTGTAGGTCAATGTCAGAAAAAGGACTCAGACTTTGTATGCCAAGACTCTGGGCACAGTTTTAGAAGAAAGGGCCCTCTTCTGGAGCTAGACAGGTCTAGCATTATGAAAGGCAATCTTTTTTTTTTTCCAGTGAGAAAGTGCTACATTGACAGAATAACTTTCCCATGATCAGGCAGGCAGCTATACTCCACTGTCCTAAGAATTACAGATTACTCAGGAGGCATGTAGGGATTTCATTTGGCTGGTTTGTTTTGTTTCCTCTACACCAATGGTGAGATCGCTGTCGAATGCTGCGTCCGATTCTGACATTGGTGCCTCAGAAAAGATGCAGAAAAATCTGGAATGGCCTCAGAGAAGACCACTGAGAATGACAGTGGATCTGGAAATGTACAAGAAAGAATTAAAAACTGTATGCACCTGTAAGCGTATGCTAAGCCTGCACAGAGAAAACTTTGCTCTATCTTGCATACAGATAAATGAAACCAAAGGTTTGTTTTGCTTGTCCTTACAGGAAGAAAAACAACTTACTCAAGATTTCCCATACCAAGCAAAAATTCAGTCTTTTTCAGTCCCTGATGTTACCTCAAATGGCAAATGTGGTTTTGTGAAGAAACACCTGGGGTGAGACCCAGAGGATCAAAGGCCAGGGCTACACAGTGTAAATGAGAGGCTCGGGGCACCTCACGCAGGTCACTGACCGGGTACGGCAGGACACCCTGGGCCTGCCCGTGTGCAGCAGCCATCCCAAACACGGGACAACTGTTCCTGCACGTGGTGTAGGAACACACCTGGCCACCACTGTAGTGGGTGACTGTGCCAGCCACGAGAAGAGGGTTCAGCTCTGTCTTTGTTGCCTTGTTCCTCACCCTTCCTTGCCCAGATACTGCCAGGGCCCATCCCCAGCTGCTGAGGCAGGAAGAAGTGGTGGCACCGTGGAGGGCTGTTTGTCATAGCAGCCTCATGTCAGGGTGGCAGGGCACGGGCTGGACCACGGCTCTCTTCTCCCCTTCTCACTCAGGCTGCTGTCACCCAAAGCAAGCTGATCAGTGGTCGTTTTCACCCTTAAGACCTGCAAGGCTGGCTGTAAATATGCACATCTGATCTGACTTGTGAAAAAAAGCCTTAAATGTGCAGAAGGAAAGTATTTCCTTCACCCCTGGAGCAGGTGAATTTACTTCATGGAATTAGCTACAAGCACACCTGCCTCTCCAGAGCCTCAGTGATTTCCCGAAAAAACGCTGCAGTGGGTGATGGGAGGGTGAGTTACCAGCGACCTTCCCCCTTGGCAGGTGCGAGTCCCAAACTGTGCCGCCCCGGGAGCGCAAGGATGCCAGCGCAGCCAGCCCCGGAACGCGGCTGTCTCCCTGCTCCGTGGTACGTCCCTGCCCTGGATTTTCCCTCTATGTGCTTTCCCAAGGCCGGCGGAGGCTCCACCACGAGGTGGCGGCGCGGGCCGGGACCGCCCTTCCCATCCCGGGGCTGGGGCCGTATCCATATCCATATCCATGTCCGTGCCCGCGCTGAGCTCGGACCTACGCGTGGGAGGGCGAGCCCCGCGGGGAGATGCTGAGCGGGACGCGCAGTGTCGGCTCCGTGGCCGAGCCGGGCCTGCATTTCAACCCACAGAATCGCAGGATAGTCCGGGTTGGAAGTGGCCACTGTCCGACCCGGGGCCACCCGGGGCAGGTGACACAGCAGTCGTCCAGGTGAGCTTGGAACGTCTCCAGAGAGGGAGAATCTACGACCCCCTTGGGCAGCCTGTTCCAGGTGCTCTGCCACCCTCAGTGTAAAGAAGTTCTTCCTCGCGTTGAGGAAGAACTTCTGGTGTTCTAGTTTATGGACTTTACTCCTTGTCCTGTCACTCAGGATGTTCTGTGATTCTGTGACACTGCTGAGGGTGATGCATCCCTCTGGCCGGGCACCCCTGCCTGGGAAAAGCAGAGTTACCAGGGTTAAGTTGTTCATGGAATCATTCAGGTTGAAAAAGAGCTCCAAGATCACCAAGTCCAACCTTCAGCTGAACACCACCATGCCCACTAAACCATAAAACCATTTGTATCGCTGGGGAAAGGCTGGCATCAGGGACACTTTCATACTCTGCAGAAAGAGAAGCATGCTTCTGACCTGCTGGTGAAGGCATATGGATGGAAACTTGACTGTAAGAAATAACAAGGAAAATGGACCTTCTGTCATCTCGGTAGTCAGAGGTGATGGAGCACTGTTCTGGACAGATCATTATTTCTTTTTTTTTTTTCTTTCTTTCTTTTTTTTTTTACTTACCTGTGCTATAGAAATAAAAGCCACAAAAATGCCGATGACAATTGTTGTTCCAAGTTCAGCTTTAGTCAGATGGTTACTGACCTATAATTACTTTTTTTAAACCATTCAAAGGATTGAAGATGTCAGATTTACGAGGCAGTAATAATCTTACACTGTGGTGCCATTAGAATACTGCCTCGGGGAGATGCAAATGTAGAGAGCTAGCTTGTGTAAATTCCTTGTGTTAGTGATTTAGCTGGATTAGTTCCTTTAAACAGATCTCCTCAGGCTTAAGTTTTAAACTGAGATACTGAGCAGTTCTCCTGAAGTTGTGAAAATTGAAATTCTGGTATGGAAATTTATTGAATCACGACTAGCCTATATATTCACCCTCTTTGGAGCATTTGCTCTTAGGAATGTAGGTGGAAAACATCTGTACCTGTTTTACCTTGGGGTTTTCCCAGTGTGCTTGTAACCACAGCATGACTGGTCAGCCTGCCAAAATGCATGAAGAAAATAGTGAAGCTGCTGCCATGAGACACAGTTCTCTTTCAATGTGACCTTAGACATCTGTTGGCTTTAGCAAAGTTCTGCTCAATACAAATGAAGGGCTGAAAGGGACAGAGATTGTAATAATCTATTTTAAATCTGTTATTGATTGCAAGAAAAGCAAGGTCTCTAAAAGTGAAGGCAGGCCATGGTGCTTGTCTCAAGGATTTCATTACTCAAGCTGAGATAGCAACAAAGCTCTTTGAGGGTTAATTATGGACCATATGATGGCAGCAACAGGTGAGATTTGGTAATCATGTCGTCACCATAGATGCTTTACAGACTTACATTTTCTAAGGTCTAGATTTAAAAGATGAAGGGAAATAATGCAAAAGCTATAAAGTGGTGAGAGAGAAAGCCTGAAGAAAAACTCACCTGGTGAGCAGTTAAAAGTGACTCTTGAGTCAGTGAAATACTATTCTGCTTGTGTAGCACGGGACATTTCATAATAAATAGGAATTCAGATGTCAGAACCAGATTACAGAAAACAGATTGAACAACTACATTCATACTTTCTGTTAAATAGAATTTACTCGGATTTGTAGTGATCATTAAAATTATCATACGATTTTAATGGCTTATATATGATTTTTATCATATTTTTTGACCTTTATTGCTGACCACAAATGTAAGTCTGCAAGATAATTTTGAAGTCAGTTCCCTATGATAACAAAGATGCGGTAAAGTCTTGTCAGATGTTAGGTGGAGCCTGACTAATTAAGAAAGTGCTTTCAAGCTCTGCTAGAAGATCAGAGATTGTTCTTGATTTGCATCTTAATAAGAAATCATTGACAGTGTAAAGAGTTCCTTTGGTTGTGAAAATATGACATGAATATTGAAACCTTTTACAGGTAAGGACATGTTAATATGAAAGTGTCTCAGAGAGGAAAAAGTCGTTACAGTTTTCTTAGTGTTCAAGTTCATACAGTCTCTGCAAACCAAATCTTCAGCATTCTTATAAGATTTACTGGTCAGGAGCTGAGGAACATTATTAAGTGCTTTCATTTGCTGCTTGAAATATGGCAAAAGGAAATGATGTGTAAGACACAAGTGAAGAGGAATTTTAAGCCTGAAGCTTTCAAGCTCACATCTTTAGAGACTATTACATGTCATTCCTAGTCCCTCTTCGTGTTCTTATTGTCACCTGCTGAGGAGAAGACAGGTACAGCACAGGCAGAGGGGAATAAATAATAAAAGGGATGAAACTCAAATGTAGGAGGAGGCAGAGTAATAATGGGATTTTGTATAATGTTCTTTATCCTGAGTACTTCTTAAGGCTGAAGTGAACAGTAAGTATAAACTAGCAGTTGTTTCCCTCCCTCGCTTAGAAATCACTGAACTGCAGCACTGTTAGTTGACAGTCAGGCTGTGGCATGAACCCCACAATCTGTCACTGAGGCCCTATGCACGTGTTACGTACTGCGGGTAATGTTACTAAGAGGTTACTCATACCCTTCTCTCACGTGATGTAATTAATACAGAGTAAGTGACTCCAAAATTTAACAGCGGCCAGCCTGTAGTAATTGTGGAATTGTCCCAAATCTCAAAGAATGTATGAGTGGATGGTGTTAATAGCCTGGTTATGTAGCAGCAGGGGTTTAAACATAGATTGTGAGGTATATAACTTTATTTTTTAAGGGGCAGCTAATTTGACAGCGTGCACTCTGTGAGGGAAGCTGGCTTTCTGGAAGGGCTGTGGGGCTGGCCAGCTCTTATTTCAGGGAGCACGAGTCCTATTGGATGCTGCAAGTATTCATGCCTGATCTGTAGTACTCTGAAAGCATTTCCAGGCCTCCTGATTCACCAGGATATCTCCTGCTCTTGTTTTTTTTTTTTTTTTTTTTTTTAGGGTTTAGCGTTTTAGGAAAGATTTCTACCTTGTTTATACCACTGCTGCATCTGTAGCCTGTAGCAAGATTTGTATCAGATGTCCCGGGCTCGCTCCTTAGAAATCTCACACATCAGAAGTTTATGTTTCAGAGGAATGGCACTTGCAGAAATCATCTCCAAAAACATCAGTGACCTTATGTGAGTTATGTTACATGACCTGTATTAGAGCAGAAAAAACATCCATCAGTAGTTGTGTGCTCACTTTTAGCTTCACAAGATAAACTGCAGTCATACTGATACACAGAAGGAATCAGAGAAGACTATTTCTAGAAAGCTTTGTGTTTCTTAAAATTTTCTTTTCTATTTACTGATGATGTCTGCTTTGGAAGGTTGTAATTTTTTTCTAACATAATTTGTGTTCAATAGCACTGCTTCAATTCTCTCCCTGCCAGAGATACTTAAAGCACTATAGAAGCACAACTATGTGACAACTACACATTCAGAGAAAGTTCAGATTTATTTGGGCTGGACAGCTGAAAAAATTTTAGATACTCCCTGATTTGAAAATGCTTCTGAGTTCTCCTAGAGTTTGGGGTTTTTTTAATTAATCTGATAACTGCACAATAAACTATATTATTATAACACCAGGAATCAAGCAGAAATAATTTTAACATATAAGGAGACTGTATATATGCAAATATAATACAAGACATTTCATAACAATCCCTTCAAAAATGTAATTTGCAACTTGAAAGACTGAATAATCTGATTTTCTTAGAAGTGTATTTCAATTGCTTCTTGATTTGGAGCAACTGTTACCTCCTAATTTGAGAGACCTTTTCAAGTGTGGACTAATCCCCATTTACTTTTTAAAAAGAGAGAGAGAATGTGTAGGAGTTGTTGCTGTGAAGATGCATTACCATCTCAAAAGCTACCAATAAAAATTATTTAGAGATAATAAACTGGAGTTATCAATACTTGAACTAGCTTTAATTTAGCCACTGAAGTACCAGAAGTGGCAATCCAAGAGTTTGATAGGAGTAATTGGTTCTCAGCAGGTAGGCTGGCTAGCACTCCATTCCTCGCTGCCATGAGGGCCTTCTAATATAAACTTCTCATAGTTTACCAGCCAGCTTAAAATTACCTTGGCTAACTCTACGGGGCTGCACTAGCTATGTTGTCTTTGTGTGATAACTGCTGTGAGTGGCTGGCCTAAAATTGTTTCTGAATCCACTTTTTTCCTTTCTCCCTCATTCCCAAGTAATAGTAATACATGCTCATTCACAGAACAAGACATATTTTTTCTTTTAGGAGCATAGAATATTAATTTCTGTAGTCCAAGCCTGTCTTGTGTAAAAGTTCAATTCCCATAAGTAAAAGCTCCACCTTCCTTTCAGCTGACTGGAAAAGAGATTCAGATGTTTCATCCTTGAGATCACCGCTTTGAGCCTCAACACGGGAGATATCTAAGAACAGCAGAAGGGTTTCTTACTGTACCAGGTGAAGCAGATTGACTTAAGTCTGGTGCCAAGGTAGGTAACCTGTTTTAAGACATTTCTTTTATGTCAAATGACCCCTAACATCATACTTAAATAACAGTCATTCCTCAATTACTGCCATTAAGAGCGTTTACCACATTGCAGTATGCAGTGGCTTCTATTCCATATGCTTAGACAATAGGTCCAAAGACACAGTCACATGAAAAATGTCCAGATTTTTATTGCTGTGCTGTCTATGCTGAATAGTTCTTTAGTTTCTGGTTTACATCAACGGCATCATCAAAACTGATGGCAAAGAAGGGGGAAATAATAACAGTTTATTCAAAATTATTCCTGCAATAGCTGAAATCTGTAGATTTGTCAGATAAAATGTATTTAAACATTTGGCTCAAGGAAAGTTAACACTTTGAGCAATGGCAGGTATGGAAGGGCAGGGTACATATGTGGCTGAGAAGTGAGTGGACCCATCTTTACTGTGCCATTCAGGTAGTAATGGTACCTATCCTATTCCCTCAGAGCTTGTCCCTGCTGTTTTTAAATTCTTCAAACATCATTTTCCTTTTCTGCAGGAGTGACGAAAAAACCTGTATATATGTATACTGTATGTGTGTCTAGAACAGCTTAGTAGAAACCTAAATCAAACAACTGAGATTTTAGTGAGAAATGTCTACTGTCTTTTGTAAGGGTTGAGATTTATAGGCATCCACTTTTGCACAAAAGGCTTCCAAAGTATGAATCCAGTTCTTGAAAAAGTTTTTTCCTGTCGTGATCCTTCCTGCAAGAAGGATGCCATAATATATTTGTAGCTTTGAATTCAGGAAAAAGTTTATACAGAATTGCAGTTGTTTATAAAGAGCTGAAATAATATTGCATGGATTTGGGAAGGGATGAGTAGATCTGAAACAGTTTTGTATATACCATCATTACTTTTATTTTAAACAAGGTGGAAATAAGGAGTTGTATAAGCCTTAATTATACCTATTAATTTAATTTCTCAAAGTAAGTAAATAACAAAATTGAATTAATGTCTTAGAAATTCCTGTGGAAGTTTGAAATGTTTGGTGTAGTCTCTGCAATGTTTTTCCTATAGGTGAAGTAGTGGAGAAATTTCTTCTAAAAAATCAGATTTACTGGGAAATTCATATTGTGTTCCTTCAGCATGTTCATTGAAGTGCATAGGTCTGTATTCTGTTTGTTGAAGGTGTTGGTTTAGGTCCCTGACCTGCTCCCCAGTCTTTGACATGGAAGGTGCTGCCTTGCACTAACTAAAAACCTGTGATCTATAAACCCAGTTGTGATCCTGGCAAGTAGCATCCATCGGCACAACTCCTTGGAAATACGCTGCTAAGCCTCTTCGTAGGGCTGTGTGCCAGGTGGGCTCTAGCAGGAGCCACACTTGGTGTCCCTCCAAATACTGGAGGTGTAGATGTGTATGGGATCACTGCTGTGTAACCAATGGTGGTGCAGAGGAAATTCTCCCAGAGGGGCTACCTGATGTTGTTTAACAAGCTGGATAATAATATCTTGCTGCCTGTGGGTCTTCTGAACTCAGAGCTGGGAATCTGGATTTCTAGGTTGTTAATAATTATGCTAATGATACAAAGAAGATACTTAATGGTTACAGTCATAGGTTTCAGAGGGTTTTGATTTTTTCTTCCCCCCCCCCCCCAAATTCTTAATGGCTATGGTGTTACGTTGCTGAAAAAGCTCATAGTATTTAGGCCATAAATTACTGACTATTCACTGCTCTGAAGAGGAACCTGAACTACAGGCTTGGGACAGGTGACTGAAAAGCTGTGCAGTCCTCTGCCAACACCACCAGCACCATCAGGGATCTGGGATTGCTCTCAGAGCAGAGTTCTGGCAATGTCACCTGAGAATGTAACATGGTCTTTCAGATCCTTGCAGGGACCTGAGTGCAAAGCAAGTGTCTCCACAGGTGCCACGAGACTGGGAAAGGTGCTGGGACAAGGGGTCTGCTTGGGAAATCCCTCTGCCACTAAATCAAAGCAATCCCAGAAAGCCTAAGTGTTGCTGTTTACCATTGGGAACTCGAAAAACTCACCAGGGTGGAAGCAGAATGTCCCCCTTTAGGTGACATGCTCCAGCTTTTTCAAAGGGGAGTTTTCAATCAAGGTGAAGGCATTTCTCTTTCAAACTGTACCTTGGGTCCAGTTCCATTTTCAAAGGCCTCGGACTGTGCTCCACGTTAGAGAGGTGTGCCTGCTGCTTGGGGTGAACCTGTGCCCCTGTGTTTTGGTAGAAAGCTTCTCATGATGCCCAGTCACTGATCTGCTCTCTCAGTATTTTACAGCTCCCACATGTTCTCTGCCACAGACAAGGGGAGAAATAATGGAAGCAGTACAGTCCAGGCCCTTGCAGAATGACTGACTGGTGTCAGATCGTCTTCTCTGCTTCTTGCAGGGCTAAGCAGACCACACACAGGCCTTTTTCCCAAGCAGAATATTGCTTTTCAGCATCTTTAAAGCTGCAAGAAAGAAACCCAATGGGGCAGGTAGGACCCTCAGGGCCTCGCCGCCACATATGTATGGACAGACTGTGGATTGCAAATCCCCATTCAGTTTGGAGTGGATCTCTGGGATGTATTGGCCCCAACGTTTGATATACACTAGCTTCAAAGATAAGTAGTTTTAGAACTTCTTCATGCATGGGGGTCCATTCCCAAGCTGCTCTTTTTTTGTGTTAGGTCGTACACCCTTTTTTATGTTAGGTTGTACACCCTTTTCATAGATCCAACCCCAGCTTCTGTGGCTGTCTCATCTCCGAGTAACCAGTGTTTCACCCAAGCTGTGTGCTGGGGTCGGGATTTGCCAAAAGCATCGGTTACCCACATCCTTTTTTTGTCTGGCAGAATGCCACAATGAGCAGCAGCTTTAGTTTGGAGTGCTGAGACCTGTGCAGCAGTATCTACCAAAGGTTTAAAAGGGCCTAGGGGAAAAGTGATTACCATTATCTCCCTGGCTGTTTTCCGTGAGCCTTTTCATGTAAACCCACTGACAGCTCCCTGGCTCACTTACTGGGAGTCCCGTTTCCTGACTCAGGAGTTGTTAAATTGGTTTCTGGAGAGGCTGAGGGGACCACAGTGTTGGACTCCTGAGGGGGTTTGCCCCTAGGAGGTGACTCATGCTCTTTGATCTTAGCCCTGCGCTTTATCAAGCCTTCCAGATTAGTGGTGGGTGATTTGTCCATCACTTCTCCAGGAATTCCTTTCGCAATACCCTCCACCCACAAACTGTACCCTGTTCGCACACTAGGTGTCATGTTTTCTTGACAATTACCTGGCAGGGGAGGTTTTCGGATCTCTCCTACCCTTCTGATGACTGTTTTTTGCTTAAAAACACTTGTATTAGGGGCCCCCAACTGTCGACCAGTAGTTAGTAATTCCTGGGCTACCTCCAACCAGATTATTCCTGATGGGGCACCCCTTCTTCCAGGCCTGGGGTTTGCCATTATGCACTCTTGTAATTGTTTAGCATGAACCTTTAGTGCATCAGGCAGGCCTAGGATCAAGACAGGAAATCTCTGTGGATCCACCTCAAGTCCCATAGGGGAACGCTGTTGCAAATCCAATAATTTTGTATGGATTAATTGGAGGCATGCAGTCTTTTGTACACTTTCTACAATGTGGCCAATTGTGGGCGTTTTAATCGTGTGAGGATCTCCCCTTTCTATAGGGTCTGACCCATCTGCCCAGTAGGCAGCTCTCTGGGTCAGGGACCACGGTGCTCGGTTATCGTTTGTGGTCAGGAAGACCCCTGGGCCCCAAAATCCTCAGGCCTCATCTTTGCTTAACAAAATTCCATCTGCTCTACACATCTTCAGTCTCTGATTCATTGGCCTTATGGCTGTATTTTTTCTGAAGTTCATCCAGGGCTTCCCCCGTGCACAGGGTAGTCTGTGTGGTAGTTTGCCGAGCTGCCCCTTGGCCAGTGGTTTCAGTTTTAATGTTGCGTTGTGGCGTTTAGGAGGTTGAAGGATGGGGCCGTTGAATCTGCAGAGATTTGGGACTGGTGGAGTGGATTTGTGTCTGAGGGGCTGGATTTGGAGCTGTGCAGGCAGATTTGAGGGTGGTGAGGGTGGATTAGGGGTTTGGGGGGGTCGGTTGGAGATGCTTTTCCCTCACATCCATGGCAGGACCCGCCCTGACGGCCATGGCCTTGCTGATGCAGGAGCAGGGTGGGATCAGGGCGGGAGCGGGGCCGGGACCCTCTAAAAACACAGCTCCTGGCACAGACTTGCCACCTGTATAGAACAGGGTGGGTGGGAGGAAGAAGCTCTTAGCCTCCCTTATTTTACAGAGAAGGACAAGGAAACTCTGATGGTTACAAGTCAGTCTCCTTCTGGCAGCTCCAGCGCAGCTGCAGGTTGAGCTGCAGGTTGAGCTCTGGAGTCAGGAGCCAGAGGGAAGAGGCTGCTGCCCCTTTGCACAACAAAAGGGCTCAGGGACCTGTGGCACAGCCAGGTGAATGGACTCTGGGAGAGCAACAGGAGCCCAGGGCTCAGCTGGAAGAGTCCAGAATGTCTAAGGGCATAAAAGCCCAGGGTTTCTTTTGTTGGGGATTCCTCCTCACTTTTGGAGGCACCCACCTCAAGCCATTTTTTTGTTGTTGCCTGATTAAATTACTTGAAGGATGCAGAGGTCTTGAGAGTGTGCTGTGGGAAACCTGGGGTGGAGCAGGTGAGGAAAGCTGGTCTGACTGTGGGAGAGTGGAGTGTGGAGCTGCCAAGGGGCCTCGGTCCCAGCTCAGGTGAGACGAGTGTGACTGCTGGAGCGGCTCCTGGGTGGCCAGACAGGGATGTTTCCTCAACACTGGGCACTGGTGAGGCTACACCTGGAATCCTGTGTCCAGTTCTGGGCCCCTCACTACAATAAAGACATTGAAGTCCTGGAGCATATCCAGAGAAGGATGATGGAACTGGGGAAGGGTCTGGAGCATAAGTCCTATGAGGAACTGGAGATGTTTTGCCTGCAGAACAAGAGGCTCAGGGTAGACCTTATCATTCTATGCAACTGTCTGAAAGGGGGTCATAGCCAGGTGGCGGTCAGGCTCTTCTCCCAAGTAAGAAGCAATAGGACAAGAGGAAATAGCCTCAAGTTGCACCAGGAGATGTTAAGTTTGGGTATTAGGAAATATTTCTTCAGTGATTTGAGGTCTTTACCATCCTTAATGATTCTATGACTGAATCTGCAGAATTTCCCAGACTGAAGTATGTGAAACCAGAACTTCAGTATAAGTTTTTGTCCTGAAGGCAAGTACTTACTCCAGACAGTTCTAGGCACCTAGTTTCAGTGCTGAAAACTAGACAGCTAATCTTTCACATTTCCTAGTAAAGAGCTCAGTGCAGTGGACTGAAATGACTAGTGCTCCTGCAGAAGTCTCACTCTTGTTACTCTAGCAATATCTAGGTGACTAGATACCATTTATGGAGCATGAGTGATGTACACCTTTCTTAAGAAACCTTGAAATAACTCCACAATTAAAAAAAAAAAAAAAAAGGCCCAAAGTATTGCATTTGATATATTATTCTATGCTAAGCTGTATTTTTAAACAAAAAATGTACAAAGGTAAATACTGTCTTTCTCAATTTTAACACCATGGTTACCGATAAACCTATCAATTGATGTTCTCAGTCCTCTCTCCCTTTCTAATTTTGCAAATGTGTTCATTTTGTGAGAGGGAGGGGATAGAGGCAATAATAAGAAAAGAGGGAAGATGTGTCTGCAATGTCTGACTTGGGAAATAAATATATCTCATTCATTTCTCTATATGCCATATTTCAGCAAGGTGACTACCTTTTTTTGCCGTGTCAGTGCTAATTAAAAAGTTGTTATATAGGCAGGGAAGGCCCAGACTTTCCATTGCCTTTCAGTCCCAAGGGGTTTTTACAGAGAGCAGGATTAGATGTGGATGATCTCATGTCTTGTCCTGCAGTGACTTTGAGTTATAATGGCCCCACCACCTTCAGAAGACAATGTGCAGGACCAGTGAGTGCCAGTGGCTGACTCTGAGGAACCTGAAGATATCAGTGTGTCCAGTTCCATTCTTCCTTGTTTCGTTTGTGTTGGCTTTCTCCACAGTCTTCTGTGATAACCTTGAATCTTGCCATAGTATTTCAGAAAGCTGTTTGATATGAAAATGGCTCAGCTTCTTCTAATTACAATAGCTCCTTGTTCTGCTGCCAAGAAAATAGCACCATCAGCTACTTGGATGATACAGAATATTATGAAATAAAGGCAACAACGGAAATACACTGTTATTTTTCCTTCCTTATATCCTGCCTTGTGACAGGGGTCCCTCCCCCTGCTAAGTTCATTGGTTAACAATAAACAAAGGTGTTTTTAACAGCTGTCCCACTATAGCCTCTGTCCTCTGTGGAGTGTAATACACTGGAGCCATGACAGTGTTTAAAAACTGGTTTACCGTGATAGTTTTGATTTTTTTAGTAAACTTTATTTGACTTATAACCTCTTCTAAATAGAGATGATACCCTTTTCTTCCATCCACACAGAACAGGGCATTTGCAATCCAAATATTAAAGAATAGCATAAATAATTTTCTTTAACTGAGCATTTTATGAACATCAGCAGAGATAAATGTTCACTGCAAGACATAAAGTGTTACCACAAAGACTCCAGAAGTGACCAGAAGTTGTCATTTAGCTTGGAGATTCTGGCTTGCTTCTGTCTTTCATTCCTATAAATAGATTTTGTTGCTCAGTGTTTTTGGAAGTTATGTAAAGGTATTTGTCTGAATTTCAAACACTGATTTATCAGAAACTTTTTTTAAAAAACCTTAAAAGTGTCTCTACTTTGCCCAAGGGAAATGCCTTGAGGAAAGGATAAGGACTTCACTTGCTCTAGCTTCAGCTCACTAATTTTGGTCAACAAAATTAAGAATTTAATTTCCAAGGACTCCTTCTTTAGTCAGCAGAGCGAAAGAGGATCTTGCAGGGAATTCCTGACCTGAAATCTAGCTCAGATATTCTGTGCTACCCTTCAGGGGAGGCTTGTGAGAGGAAAGACTGTCTCAGGTTCCCTTTGCAGTCTGTGAGGAGCGGATGTGCATTGGTGGTCCCAGTTTTTCGGTGTTGGAGGCTGGTTGCCCGGTCTGGGGCTCTTCTGGCAGGCTGCCATGCACAGATGCTGTTTTACCCTGTCTCCTCCAGAGTTACTGCAGAAAAGATGGTGAGTTAGAACATCTTACCTGCCCAGTACCTGAATTGTGGGCTATCAGTTCAGCCATCTTTTCTTAGCAATATCAGACCATCCTTTCTCTTCCATTGCCGTTTCTCTGTTATACTTGGCTTTTCTTTTTCAAGAATATTGTAAATGGTCTGTCTGACAATTTGGGACAAGGTCTTACTGCTTATGCTTATGCCAGGCAAATTATATGACATTACGTTCTGACTAACGCTCTGTTCCACTTGAGGTTGTCAGCTATGGGTGGTAAGGTCTGTATTCAGGAAGCACTGGCTGTGCCTTTTCACATGAAGAGTGGTCTCAGGAACGTGCCCCAGTAGCCCTGACCCTCTGAGCTGCCACGTGGTGTGCCCACAGCTGTCTCAGCTTGCCCACGAGGAGCCTGGTCAGCCCTATCTGTAAGGCTGGAGCTGCGCAGGTGTAGGAAGTCGAGGGTGCATCTTCACCCATATCTGGGATTCAGATATTGAAAACTTCACAGTTTTGCATCTACCCAAAACTGAACTTGAGAGGGGTCAACAACAGATTGAAAGACTGAATGAATTAGACAATTCTCTTGGTGGGCACTGACCTACTGCATCTTTGTGTTGGGCAGTCTGTGCTAAGCCCTGTAACTTGCTGTCCTCTTTTGCACTGAACCACTATATCCTCTTACTAGTATTAAACTTTTACTCAAACAGAGTGCTTTAAGTATCTCGGTCTTGAAATTAATTGACAGATTCTTTAGTATTTCATCCTTCACATCCGATAAAATTGCTCAGCTCTTCTGCAGCAATTAAAACAGAAGAAACTTCTCTGAATCTGAAACTTTAGTGGGTACAGAAGTCTGAAGGTTACTGGCTTTTCTGACCATGATGGCTGTGCTGTTGTGTTTCTTGTTAATCAGTGGGGGTTTTTTTATTAATAGATAAATTTAGCCTGGCAGCCTAATGTTTAAAGTAGCTGAGAATCAGATTTTACTTATGGAACATTTCATTTATTGAAGGCTCTTTGAAATTACTTGTTTAATGAATGTATTGCCACTTAGCCAGTAACCTCATCCTCTCTCTGTGCAATTCCAGTTCTGCATAACAAAGAATGGGCCATATGTATCCAGGGGAAACTGAATCACTTAAGCAGAAAATAAAGGCTGTCAAAACACTACATAAATGCTGTACATGCATCTTTTTTAACAGAGCCTGCTAAAGTGAGAGGTTTCCAGTGTATTCTGAATGTTTAATCTCTGGACCAAGTCAAAAAATGATTTGCTACTCCTCGAGGTAAAATACAAGTCAAAAAGTCACAAGTCAAAAAAGCCAGTCCTTTTAAGGAACAGTGATTATATGTAGACTGTGATCATTTTAGAGTTCCTTGGTTCAAGTAATCTCATGAATTTAGCTTATCACTTAAGAAATTTGCTGCATCAAGAACTTCAGTGCCACCCTCCTCACAGAGATAGGTGAGGATGTGCTAAAGTACAGGCTGACATAAAAAGGATTTAAAGTTTACAGAGCTAATCAGAGGTGTGACTGTATCCAAGAGTGGCTTTTACAGAACATTTGGCTTAGCACATGCAAAAGACCATCAATATTTCTATTTTGTAATGAGGGCTTTAAAAACTTCCTCTCAGAAGAAAGACTTGACAGGAGGGGAAGAAGCTTCTTACTTAGTGATATTCCTTTCTGTGGGTCACTGCTCTGCAGTGGCTCTCTAAGCTGCTATGCATTTTAACATTTTCTCAAGCATAGCTGGGCTTCCTTTTTTCCCTGGCATTTTTCATTCAGATATAAATAGCTACTAGAGCAATATTACCAAGAATATCTTTAAAGAAATAACTGCTGAAGCCATAAAAAAGTCTTGAACTAAGGCCTTCTGGAATGACTGCTATCATTTTTATGCTTCTGTTCTGAGTTCATATGAGGCTGTCTAGGAACTGTAAATTTAGGAAAAGAAACAGAAAGGTGTATGATGAATGCAGTACTTGCGATATGTGGTGTAGCTTTTTCAGAGGTTCTTTTTATTAATGCAGCATTATTTCTGTCAAAGTTGAAATGCTTTGAAAAATATGCTAAGCTGATGAAAATCTATTCCAAGGAGAACTGATAAAGCACAAAAAAATTAAGTCTGGGAAAGAACTTTATGACCATTTTTATAAATTTCTTGAATGTGACTTGTTTTATTTAAAATAGTTCAAAGAAATTTGAATTCTTGTGTGAACAACAGAACAACTGAATATGTTGGGTTGAAATGGGGAAAAAATTGAAATGGGGAAAAATTTTTCTGTGCAACAGAAAATTCAGTTCTTGGACAGGTCTGTTTAGTGATAATTTCTTGAATCTGTAAATACTTTTGATTCATAGAATCATGAGTCATGATTCTCTAAATACTTTTAATTGATGGTTTTAAAGAGAGAAAAAATTCTTGAATGTCGGCTCACAAATGCAAGTGGATTAAAATCTCCCGAGCCACCTGCTCGCTTTAGTGGTGATGGCTTGAACACTGTTGAACCCCATTCCACATGTTCCTCAGGAAGGTGCCTCAGTACTGAATCTAGTACAGCATCTGAAAGCTGGCTCAAGATATTTTCCCAAGCTCTAGATATTAATGGCCTCAGAATAATTATGCTTTTGCAAAGGATAAGGCTCTCAATTACCTGAAGTGCAGGCTGCTGTTTTGTAGGAGGAAGGAGGGGATGTTTGGAGAGATGGTGATCATCTTCCCAAGTCAACCTTACATGTGATGGAGCCTGGCTTTCCTGGGGATGGCTGAACAGCTTCCTGCCCATGGGAAGTGGTGAATGAATACCTTATTTTGCTTTGCTTGTGTGTGCAGCTTTTGCTTTGCCCATTAAACTGTCTTTATCTCAGCCCACGGGTTTTCTCACTTTTATCCTTCTGATTCTCTCCCCCATCCCGCTGAGGGGGAGTGAATGGCAGGACTTAGTTTCTGGATGGGGTTATAAACCACGACACCTCTGTATATTTTAAATTTGGTATTACCTTTAAAACCTAAACATCAGGTCAGATGAGCTGTTACCACATCTCGAGCATCACCATGATGTGCCATGAGACAGATCTCACTGGGAGCTGGCCAGTGATGGCTGAAGAAATCAGGGAAATTGTTATTATAAAGAACACCTTCATAAGTGGAAAAAAGTGTTGGTGGAGACAGGAGCTTTTAGTGTGAAGAAGCAGAGCCCATTCATTAGCTCTTCTAGCTATGTGGGAAATTAAAACACAAAATAAAAATGACTATTTGTACTGTGCAACTAATCTCTGTGCAATGAGCGTTGCGCCATGTTTTGACTATAACTACCAAATGTAACAACCATCTATTTAGTGGCCAGATTATTTTTTTTTTCTCTGGGTATTTTGACCTATTTCCTGTAGAAGCAGATTTTTTTTTTGTGTGCATCCATGCATTTCCCATCACTTTGAAAGCTGAAGAAGAAATATAGTCTGACAAATTAATTAGCTAGAATTCTCCTATGTAGGAGACCACGTAGGAGTGTGTAGACCTTAGAGGAGTATTTGTCACCAAATGAACATGTCTGTGCTAGTCCAAAATGCCCTTCAAGCAATGTCTGAAATATTTCTCTGTTCAAATGAATTACTCCTCGTCGTGGGTGGAATCAAGAATCTTGTCCTTCATCTTAATTTGTATACACTAGATTCATGGCAGAGTAACTTAGTCATATAGAGGAATGCAGATAACACCTCCCCTCTACACCATGCAAAGCTGTTGTAAGCCAAGGAGTTGTGTGCTAACAGACTAGTAAAACCAGGCCTGGGATGTCGACCAAAACAATCAGGTTGCAAACTCTGTGTAGTCAAGTTAATAATCTCATTTAGCTATTTGTATGGGTTCTTAATCATACATGTAATGTGTACAAGTTCACATTAAAGTTATAATTAATTACGTCTCTCAACTCATCCATCTAAATGAACAATGCTTTGCTGAGTGCAGCTTTGTTTTTATAAATATCCTCCCATTATGCAGCACCTGAATATTCCTGTTTTACCTTGGCTTTTGTGTGTGGGAGAGGCACTCTGAAAACTAAATATATCCAATACTAATTAAACTATGCATCTAGGAAGGATAAGAGGATAATTCTTCTTTATAGTTTTATGATGAGATTTGTCTGTACATGAAAAAAACTCGGCCATTCAATGCTTTTACTTCAGTTTTAGATCTCTACCTCTGTGAGAGTGAGCAAAAATTGGCTCCTGTATTTTACAACCTGGTACTCATGAAAAATGAGCTTTTATGAAATGGAGTTTTATGAATACTCAGAAAATGGGAAGAAACAATGCTCAGGGAAAAGGGGAACAAAACACGTACATAATGATAAAGACTTATGGTTTCTAAAGAAATAGAAGGAGAAAAATGCCTATGAAATATGAATCTGAACACAAAAGCCTTGCTGAATCCTAAGAATGACTTGCAGTATGTTAGATCGTAATTTTCCTTCTCTCTTTTACCCTGTTAATCCCCCTACATATACCACATTTTATGTGTTCTTTGTGCTTAGCTTACTTCCTCATGCCCTATATGAACTAACAATCTTACCATGGCTCCTGTTGAAGCCCACAAAGCTGGGATACCCATGTTCCCAGCCACGGGCAGTTTGCAGAGAGTTTCCATCACTCCAGCTACAGCAGTGGGGTACAGCCACGTGGTGCAGGTTTCAGTTCTACCTTGGATTCAGCAGAAGGCCACCAAGCCTGGAGTTTTTGTGAACAAAATGCTCGGAACTGAACGAACTAGAATTTTGCCACTGATTTATTCTGCTGGGAAATGGGAGAAGTCCCCAGTTTAGTTCACTCATCACGCAGGTACCCTGTTATTCATAGCACTTGTGTTTATGCCTTGAACAAAGCAGTTTGCCCACTCTTTCCACCCAGGGATGAGGGCAGAGACAGCCCTGCAAATTGTGCTGAGGTTGTTTGAGGCAGAGCCCTTCCAGCTGTCCAGTCTGTCCTGTCCCTGCCACAGCTGGCCTGGAGGGGTGGAGCACCTGCACGTGTCTCAGTGCTAAGTCTGCTGTCTTAGCACAAACCAGCCTTTGTCAGCGCTTTAAAGAAAATTGCTGGACTTTGCATCTGAGTCATGTACACACGGCCCCAAGCCTTTTCTTCAGGGATGTTCTTCCCTGGCAAACAAGTGGTGGCAAATTGTGGAGAGCCCAGAAACAGAAGAAGGAAATAATTCATGAGTATGCAAAGACTTCCAGACTTTTTTCCATGGTATTGCGGAAATCAATCCTTAGACCTGTATAAGTAACTACAACAGAGGGCTATTACAAACATTCTCAACCAAATGAAAAAAAAATGTGGTATGCAGGCACCAAAGATTACAAACACATATTTTGCAAAACTGCCTGTAATTATGCAAAATAAATTTTATGCAAAAAGCGGCGCCACCTAAATGGCAAAACATAACATATGCACATGTTCAAAAAAGACAGTCTTCTCAAACAAACTATTGCCACAACCATGGAGTAGCTTGAGTCTTCAATTACAAGTTAAACTATCCTAGTAAAATGAATTTTTTAACGTTGGGATCAGTTTTTTTATTTATCACTAGGAAGAGTTTCTGTTCTCCCATGTTGAAACAGTCAAGTGACATTATAGGAGAAGGTAGAGCTACCTCCATGTGTGGCAACATGACAGTAGTTCTGCTGCAGCTTTCCACGTGGCAAGGTAAGAAATCTAGTGATAGATGGCTCAGATGTTACCAAAGCAGGTTTATAGCTGGAATTTGTTCATTTCTCACCTTAAACTCAGACACGAACAGTAACTTTGGTACTAGCAACAGTCCTGGTACTAATAGTTTTCACCATATTACCCTCTTTTCTGTGTTTCCTGATAAGTAGAACTGGTTCTTGTGGCATTGGGCTGGAGGGCTTTGCTGCACACACCGAGAAATCAGGACTGTTCCAGCTGTGGCAATTTCTGTCTGCTGCCTGCCCTTGTGCCATGATGCGTGGTCTTCACACAGCCTTGCGGAGAGCTGAAGTTACAGCACTGTGGTTGAGAGTGAAACTAGAATACAAGTTTATACAAATTGCAAACACAAAGGTCCCTTACGTAGCTGGTGCAATGAGCTGGCTTTGTACTGCCTGTGTTTTGAAAGGTTCCCAGAAAAGTCCACGAGAGGGGTTTCAGATGTGTTGGTGCTGCTGCAGTGACAGCTGTGTCAGAACCAGAAGGTGTTGCAACTTCCTAAGCAGTAATAATAGATGGGTTGATACCACCTACTTCCTTAGTTTGTCTTTTCCTGCCTTGTCATACGGGTGTCTGTCTGGCAGGGCTCAAAAATGAAAGACACTTCAGTTTTGAAAGATTTGCAATTGTAAGCAGCTGAGAAGGAAACAAGTACCAAGTCTTGACGGAGGCAGACTACTACCCTGCAGTCTGAGTGACAAGCTGGGGGTCCAAACTCCACTGCAGAGGTGGGGGAGTAGAGAGTTTGAAAGGTAAGAGTCACAGCTGGCCTTTAGTAGTTCTCCTGGTCACCTGTTGAAATTCTTAGGGATATGCATGTCAGCAGAGCCATATCATTCATGAACCTAAGCTTAGATCACTTTAAAAAGAACAGCAGGCTTGAAGAAGAAAATCTAAATAGATGCCTTCATCTAGGGCCTTTCTGGATAAGTTCTCAAATCCATGACTGCTTGTGCCAAATTTGACCCTACTGCCCACACAACCTGGTCTGTATGTATGAACCCCAGAGCCAAAGTTTTCCTTCCACTGAATTTCCCGAGTGAAGATCCAAACTCGTGTCGTTGTGTGAAATATTATATACACCCTTTGAGTCACAGAACCTTACACAAATCATATGAGGAGTGGCTGAGGGAGCTGAGGTTGTACAGCCTGGGGAAAAGGAGATTCAAGGGAGACCTCACTGCTCTCCACAGCTACCTGGAAGGAGGCTGTAGCCAGGATGGGGGGCGGCCTCCTCTCTCAGACTAGTGACAGGACAAGAGGACACAGTCTCAAGCTGCGCCACAGGAGGTTCAGGTTGGACATCAGGAAGAATTTCTCCATGCAAAGCGTTGTCAAGCATTGGAATGGACTGCCCAGGGAGTGGTGGGGTCACCATCCCTGGAAGTGTTCAAGAAATGACTGGATGTGGCACTCAGTTCTCTGGTTTATTTGACAAGGTGGTCATCAGTCAAAGGTTGGACTCGATGATCTTGTAGGTCTTTTCCAACCTTAATGACTCTGCAATTCTACAAAAGATATTTGAATATTACCTTGATCAGTGTGTCTGTTCTGTGGTGACCAGAGTCCGCAGGAATAGAAAGCAGTTTGAATTCTTTTGTCATATCCAAACGAAAGCAAACAAAAAACAACAAAAAAACTCCCACACCATATAAGATGCTTTTACCTGAACTTCTCACCTTATTACAGATACGCAGTTGATGTGATGGGGAATTCTTTGTCCTTTGTCCTGTTTCTCTTGCTCTGTCACCATGTGCGTGGAACTCGCATTTCCAGTACAGCATTTTCACTTCTTTTTGACAGGCCATGAAGGTGTGTGTTTGCAAAGGCTGTGAGAGCAGCGGGGACACTGTGACATGGCCACCTCCCAGGCTGCATAATGCAGAGCTTCCATGCCACTCACCTAACCTGGGGCAGAGGGCTGCTTGCCTCATACTGTGGGGTTTTTTTCCCCACAGTCCCTCCTTGCCATTGAGTACATCCTTCTACAGCTCACCTTTTGCCACCCCTTAGCCCTGTTTAGCCATGTCATCTCCTAGCCTCGGTGAGCAAAAATAGAGCAAGCTCTCAGAATTAATAGCTTTGCCCCCATTTTCTACATGGACAACTAAACTTAGTGCATGGGAGTTCACCTCCCTGTAATGCTGTTAATAAACCTTCTTTAGCTCTGCCTTCATCCTTAGATAATCAGTCCCCATCCTGTTCATGTGATGAATTATTTTATTGTCTCAGTTTTGTCCATTTTTATAGCAAATGCTTCCCTAGGTTTTTGCCTTTGGAGCTTTTCTTGTTTCATTGATTCTCTGGAATATTATGTTGATCTAGTTCTAAATTGCAAAGTATATGCTTGTGTATTGTGCCTCAGTTTCTGAGGAGGCTGCTGCACTCAGGTTCCCCAAGAGCACTGCCTAATGTCACCACCTCAGCCGTAGCTCCATTTTAAGTCATGGACTCTCCCTCCCCAAAATTAACCCTTGTTTTAACTGTGCATCTCAGAGTCCCATCCTTTCCTTGCATGTTAAGTTCCATGCCAACCCTGAAGATGGTTTTCCTTGAAAACGTGTAACAAATATGCAATAGTGCAAGAAGCTGAATAGAGTTTTACCAGTGAACACTAAAGATCATCAATGAAAGTCCCCACTGAGAAGCAAGTGCCACTGGAGATCATTTCTCAAGCAGTGTGACTAATGCAATTTATGACCCTGTCTCATCTCCTCAGGCTCCTGTTTAGCTAGTGTGTCACCCTTTAAATCTTATGTTTCACCCCAGCTGTCCATGTTTTTGCATTTAAAGGCTTTGCATGTGCTGTGACTGATACTGTAGTAGTAAAGGTCACTAAGCTGACTTTACTATTAGGTGGGTTTCATTTTTATACACCAAACGTGATGAGGAAGAGTCACAGTGAAGTCTGTTGACAAGATCAGCTTTAAATGTTGAACATATTAAATGACTTCACTTTCAGTTGGTCTTCTCAGCACAAGCTGGACTGGAAATCTCATTAGAATATTTAAAGTGACAGATTTTGCAATGCCAACTGTAGTCTTGAAGCCCAATATTGTCCCTCATGTGAATACACAGAGAGATAGTCACATATTTCTTTCGAGATTGTCCTACAGCTGTGTCTAGAGCAGCCACTGACAACAGCCACAACCACCTCAGAACTTCTCTGAGTGGGTTAATAGCAATAAGAGGTTCTTAAAGTGCCATTACACATTGATTAAAAACTTCCTTTTTCTTTCTTTCTCAAAGGTAACCTCTCCATTAATAATTATTAAAATGATAAGTTTTTAATCACCCAAATGAACACTGTGCTCAGATAAAACAAGTCAAACATGGCAGGTGAAATGGTCTGCAATTGTCAGCACTCTTCTGTACCATTTAGGTGAAGCAGGCTAGTTGCTTTCAACAATGACAAGAAAACAAAACAAATACTTTTTTGTTTTCTCAGATGCCTTTTGACTTACAAAGCTGCTATTGTTGCAGTCAGTAAATGTGGTCTTATGCCATGGGTCATTGAAATAACATGGAGAATGCATTCTTTTCTGCTAAAAATATATTTTAGAAAGCATTTATTTTCTACATACAGGTAAAAAATACAATATGGCATGAGCCTGACCATGCACATATATCAGTAATGTTTTGCACGTACTTGATTTTTTACATATAATATCTTACAGTCAGCAATAAGATACAAACCAAACTGACACCTATTCAAGAAAATGAAGGACATGTTGTCCCATAACTGGATATAAAATAGAGAAAACCACTCAGGGAATATAAAAAAAGTAAGCATGTGATTCCTTCTAAGCAGATTTCTATACCTTCTACTCAGTGGTTTTGTGTGATCCAGACTGAGAACTATTAAGTTTAAAAAACATATTTAAGTAGGCTGAGGGCATGAAAATTTTATGGTATAAAAATCCTACAAGACCCTATTAAAATACTTTCTTGGAAGGAAAAAAAAAAAGCTGTCATCAAGTCCTGCCTTGGAGGCCACAGTCATTTGAGAGACACTGCCTCTCATCTTCCCTTAATGTTTTAAAGGGATGAATACAAAGAAACTTGCGCTAATGCCCACCACGTTCTACAAAAACCTGCCTGTCTTCAGCTGGGTTGAGTGAAAACACAGATCTAAAAGAAAAGATAAAAAAGAAAATTCCCACCTAAATTTTTAGACAAACAAATTGTCATCTGTACAGTTTCCCAGGTGCTGAGGAAGCGCTTTCTCTGTGTGTGTGTGTGTGTGTGTGTTCGCGCTTCAGCCCTGCCAGGGTTGAATGCCTGGGAACGTTCCCTAAAAGGGAAACGGTGGTATTCCCCAGTTCATCTTCCCAGAGACCACTTGATATCTGTGCTCTGAGCACGCTGACAGGGATGAATCAACATGGCATGCAGCAGCCCTGGGTGCTTCCATTTAAAAATACAGCCCGGGAGGGAGGCGGTAATGATGTTTGTTCCCTATTTAAGCTCCTTGTATTTAGAGCACTCTCCCAGTACATGGAAGATTTGGGTGCAGTTCCCTCCTACACTGTCAGGGACTGGGTGTCAACATTCCCCTCATTCCATAGGAGTGGCCAGAGAAGGAAGCTGCAGACCAGGCTTCGATAAGGACATGAGGTGGTTGGACCTGAGCAAGAATCATTAAGCTTTAGTTGTGAAACATAAATCGTTATCTAAAGCGTCTTCCCAGCCATTCAGAAGTATCTTCCCTTTCCGTAGCAGGGGTAGGATATTAGGCCCGTGCCTCTCTCAGCAATTTAGCAGGTCATAGGTTGCTGAATGTTGTAGATCCCAGCTCGCAGCATCCCAGTCCCTTCCATAGCTAGGGCAGGGTGCTTAGTTAAGTAGCTGAGGGGGTTTGATATCACCCTAAGAACTCAGTACCTGAAAACTACACAAAATTAAGCACTGCAGCCTGGGTCCTTTCATTTCCTATCTTTGAGTGGCAGACCATGGATGACTAGAAAGAAAGGCACAAAAAATGACACAAAAGACATAAAATTTGAATTTTGTACTAGCCCCATCAACTTTGACTTACAGTTTTATCTGTGGATTACTGGACTCTGATGAAGAGCAACCCACACAGAGCAACCCATACAGACCATCAGATGTAAGGTCATTGGCTAACAAAGCAATTGTCTGACATTATTTAATTAAGGAGGAGTGCAGCATGCATGACTGTGTGTGTATAGGAAACTTGTCCAGGGGTTGTGATAGGCACTGTCATCATGGCCAGTGAGCATTTGCTTGAACAAAAAGCAAGAAATGACTGAGAAGATGGTAAGAAGGTAAGAAGAGGAAGTTCTGCCATTTGAAAAAAAATATACACAAAGTAAAAATGGAAAAAAAAAAATCTGCATTACTGGCTTAATTACTTTGTAATCTAAAATAACTTGTTTAGACCTTAAATACAAGTGTTGCACACTTACGATGCTAAAAATTATAAATGTTTGGGGTGAAATAGTTGCCAAATAAACATTAGAAGTAATCATTAGGTGAAGTGTAAACCACAGGGAATGTTAATTATTATTTTACTTAAAAGTAAATTCAGTAGACATAGTGATTTGTTGTGAAACATGTTCATTTAAGTGGGCAATGACAGAAAGAAGTATTTTGGGAAAAATTCTGTAACTTTCTACTACTTGAAAAACGGTGGTACTGTCTGTTGGAAGGACTACTAGTCATTGCTGAGCTCTAAATTACTTTCAGCCACGTAAGAAAAAACCTTATGGCCTCCCAGGAAAGCTGTGTGAAATAAAAACTACATTCACATCATGTTAGTTTTACTTTTTAGTTTTCAGAAGGCTTTCAGATGACGATACCTCTCTTTTCCTCAGTTACAACTCGGATTAGTTTCAGTTTCGGTTCCCTTGGGGAATAACCAGCAGGAGATTTTGCAGGTGCCAAAGCAATGTTCAAATGGTTACCAGTGACAGAGAGAGTAATTGCCAAATGATGATTTAAAAGGTGTGATGCTTTACAAGCTTCTTGAGTGGCCGTGGTTTCGTGTCAGGTGTCTGAACTATTTACTGCAGAACCAAAAGGCCTAAGTGAAAGTGTTCCAAGATGGGTTTTATAAATGTGAATCCAAGGCAGCTCTTCTCTAGGGTTAACTACAGAAGCTGTGTGTTTGTAGCATTTATGGCCCCTTTTAAAGCAATGCTTTCTCACCCCAAACATAGCAGGTTACACATTTGGGGAAAAAAAAACAAACCAAGAAGTCTTGACTTGTACTTCTCCAGCTGTAAAAAATGCAGCCAGAGTCTAATTAAAGCCCTAAATAAATGTTGTACTTAATGAAAGACAAAACCAAGCCTATTGAAAAGGGAGGAAAATAATGAGCTATTTCTTGTTGTACATGATCTTTGTATACAATAAAACATGTGTTAAAGTGTTTTGTGGTTGGCTGATGTTTTGGTTGTTCTTTAAAAAAATGGGAAGATGAGAAGCCCTGTGAGCAGGCACAGGGTTTGCCTCCAACAGGCAGGCTGCAGGTCAGGAAGGCATGATCACTTAGTGATACGTGAAATAGGTGAAATGAAACTTGACTGGTACCATTGCTGAGCCTGTGTCACCCTCTCTTTTGGGCCAGTGCAGCTGTTCCTGCAGCCAGTCAATGAACCATTTTGGGGAACTGATCTAGCTGAACAAAACAACCAGTTTAAGGGGGAGGGGAGGCTGAGCTTGTGTTTTAGGTGAATAACATCTCCAGCACTGCTGGTGAGGAGAATGTGCAAGCAGGGGAAGCCTTGCAGCTGGAGGCAGAGGTTGTGCAATGTGTCACCAAATGTTTAACAACCAAACCCTGTAATTGCTAAAAGGTGAGGAGCAACTAAGTGGAAATACCATAAACTTCAGGGGAAAAATATATATACATACGTCTTATACTATTTAAGATATTAAAGGCACATTAAGATACATTGCCCAAAGCAACAATATAAGCAACAGGAAGGGATAAAAAAAGAGAAATACATTTCAGCTCTTGAGACCCATAGGCAAATGTGATGCTGCAGTCTCTGATCACTTTGCTTTCTGTGCACTAGTACCATTAATAAAACTAGCAGGAAAATGGTTGCAGCTCTGCAAGCCTGATAGCTAAACGATCACTGCAGACTGGCAACAGGAGCTCAGAAATCTAAGACTGCGGGCTTTTGTTAAGGTAACATGTCTCAGAAACAATACAGATACTGCTCTGTAGGAGCTTAATGCAATATTATGTAAGAGAAAAAAAAAACCAAGTTGCTTGTATGGTTCTTTCTGTGCTGTGCCAGTGCAGGTGTGACAGCTTTTGGACCTTGAGTTACCGTGCTGAGTTCTCCGCTAGGTTCGCCCAAAATTCACCTGGGCTCCACTTACCAGGATTTGAAAAGGAAGGGAGGGTGAAACCAAGCAATCTGCCTTTTAAATTTCTTCTGAAACAAAAGTTCCTTAATTTATTATAGACACTAAGGAATACCAATGCCATCAAGTCAAGAGCTCTTTCTAGACTGTGGCCCTGACAAAATCATTAGTGTTTTCCGATGAGGTACAAATTCCAGTCTTGTGCTCAGTGTACTTCATCTAGGGCTTGTGCTGCAAATGGAACAAGAAACTCTGCTCCGTCTGGTTTCCAGCAACACCATATGTACGACAGAGCCCCAATTTCCATGGCTGTGGTTCAGATTATGTATTTCAATGGCAAATCCCTGTCTCGGGAGTGGATTGCTCAGCCTTTTTTTTAATTTAAAGAAAGTGAGGAAGCAGAGAGCCCTTAAAAGTGAACATTTTGTTGGGGGAGGGGAATTAAATGGAAGATGATACTTTGTCATCCTATCCTGATTTGAAGAGAATTGAACAAAAGGTATAATTTCTTTCCGACACTTTCTTTTTGGACACATTTTATCTGTCAGGGAACCTATTAAATTAAACAGTGAAAACACTTGAAAAAATATTGCAAGACAAATGTATTTCATTTTAAAGCTTCATTTATATTAATTTCAAGTAATATAAATAATAACTTTGATGAAAATTATCTGCACACACTACATGTCAAAAACACAGTGTAGAAGCAGTAAAACTGTATGAGAAAAAGCATGATTATATATTACAAGAGGACAGGGGAATTGGACCATCACTCCTGTACAACAGTGCTATGGAAAACTTTTTTTAAGAAAAACCCTGAACTACTACTGTTGTCTCTCTTACACATAGCCATCAGTCTGAGCAGAGAGAATTTCTGCTCTTATCTCCAAAAAAGTAATTTGCAAGCTATTTCTGATTTCATTATATTATCTGCATAGTTTCTTGTCTTTTGCACAAAAAATTATTTGGGGACATTAATTTTAAAAATCGCTTCTCATATTGCAGCATAAAAGGCAAAACCATTAAAACTGATACAATCTATGAGCAGCAAACCTGAGAAGAGCAAATATTGATCAAATTGCAACATCTCCTGCACATAAGCTACAGTGAAATAAGGCCGCAGTTGTAGGTTGTCATGAGCTGTGACAAGATCCTGCAGTGATGTTATTACCTGATGGTCTCAGTTTTAAAAAGATTCATACTTTACTGCGGGAAGAGGAGCGAATTGAATTACAGAGTCGTAAACGCTGAAGCTCTCTGTGACAGAGGAGCAGTATCCACAAAGTCATTTTGCTGCATTAGGCTCCCAGCTCGTGTTTTTATGTACTTGGGGCTCTCAGAACCCTGCTACTCTCCTCAGCTTTTCCTACAGACCAAGCTTCACCAGCCTTAGAAATGTAACTGGGACACAGGTACTGTACACTGAGCAGGCACTCAAAATGTGGGCTCCTCTGCTGCTCTTCACCTGCTTCTGGTCGAATGCATTTCAGCCGGCCCAGTACCTCGTGGCCTTACCCCTGCTTGTGCTCATGCCCAAAGCTGAGTCCTTTCCTGCCCCTCCCTTGACCCTCCAGGGCAGGATGACAGAGGGACAATCTTTTGCCCAATACCATTTATCTGTGGTGCCAAAATTCATTGTGAATTCATTGCTGAAATCTGCTACCCTACCCATACTTTAGTCAGCAATAAAGCAGTTAAGGACCTTCCCCGTTCAATTTGAATGCTGAATACCATCCCCTCACTTGCTCACTCACTCAAACCCAGGCTTACCCAGACAAACCCAGCCAAACCGCAGCAGGGAGAGGGAAAACCTGCAACTTTTAAGTTGCAGCATTACTATGTTCAGCCTTAGGCTCCTCAGTAAAAGAAAGATGAGGAGCTATTGGGAAGGGTCCAGTGGAGGCCACAAAGATGATGAGAGGTCTGGAGCATCTCTCTTATGAGCAGAGACTGCAGAAGCTGGGCGTGTTTAGTCTTGAGAAGACTGAGAGGGGATCTTATTAATGCATATAAGTATCTCTAAGGTGGGTTCCAAGAGAGTGGTTCCAGCTCTTTTCAGCAGTGCCCAGAAAAAGGACGAGGAGCGATGGCCATAAACTAAAAGACAAGAAGTTCCTCCTCAATGAGGACATCTAAAACACGAGGAAGAGCTTCTTTACACCAAGGGTGGCAGAGCCCTGGAACTGCCCAGGGAGGGCGTGGAGTCTCCCTCTCTGGAGACAATCCAAACCCGCATGGACGTGTTCCTGTGTCACCTGCTCCAGGTGACCCTGCCCTGGCAGAGGGGTCGGGCTGCGTGATCTCCAGCGGCCCCTTCCGACCCCAACAATCCTGTGATTCCGTGGATCATTTGGTGCTGCGGTTTGTCGTCGCTGCGAGCGGCGACAGCGCTGGAATCGCTCAGAAATTCCCCGCCTATCCCACGGAAAGCGGCGGGTTCTCGCAGCCGAAATGCCGCTCCGCGCCGCTCTCGGAGCGGGGCAAACTTGTCCCTCGCTGGGGCCGGCCCTGCCCCGGGCGGGGGGCTCGGAGCCCTGGCCGGGGATAGAGCGGGTCGGCCGCGGGCGCTCCCAACGGGAGCTCCCAAGATGGAGGCGGGCGGTGCAGCGGGGCGGGGCCGGGGCCGGGCGGGGGCTGCGCCCGGGGCAGGTGCGCGGGGCGGCGCCGCTGCCGGGCCGGGGGCGGTGCTCGGCGCTCCGGGAGTGACAGCGGGGCCGGAGCGGGGCCGCGCTGCGCCCGCCGGGCGGTGACTCGGGCTCCCCCTCCCGCCCCGCCTCCCGCCCCGCTCGCCCAGCCCGGGCCCGGCCCAGCCGCCGCCGCACGGCGCCGCCGCCGCCCGCCGAGCCCGGGGCGCCGCCGGGAGCCGCGCGGGGGCCATGACGGTGGAGCAGAACGTGCTGCAGCCCGGCGGCGCCGCCAAGGTGAGACCCTGCCGGGGCCCGGCCCCGGGGCCGCCGAGCGCCCCGCGCCGCGTCCGCGCCGCGCCCGGGCCTGGCCGCGCCCGCCCCGGCTCCGCCGCTCCCCCCGCGCCGGGGGCGCAGCCGCCCCTGCCGAGCCGCTCCCGGGCCTTCCCCGCGCCACGGCCTCTCCCGGGCCCCGCCGCTCCGGCGGCCGCGGAGCCGCAGCGGGGGCCGCGGGTCAGCCCGGCCGCAGGCTCGGCGCTGCTGGCGGGGGGCACCCCGCGCTCCGCGGGGCCCGGGCGGGCCTGTTGCGCTCGCAGGGAGCCGGGCGGGGCGGCAGCGCTGGGGGCGAGCGGGACGTGCCCCGGGGCAGCGCGGGGTCCCGGGCGAGCTCCCCGCGGGGAGATGCTGCTCACGCCCGGCGTGACCCTGCGGCGCGGCATCCGCGCCCGCCAAAGGTGAACGCTATTTCCAGCCGGTGACGCTCTCCCGCTGGAGTGGAAAAGTGCCGCGTTTGGGGACTCGTGTTAACGCGCATCGCGGAACGGGGTTAAGGGAATGACGGCGCTTACGGATCTCTCGCTGCACACCAGGACTTGGCGGGGAATGTTTCTCTGTCAAAAAAAAAAAAAAAAAAAAAAAAAAAAAAAAAAAAAAGATACTTTTTAAAGCTCTTCGTCCCTCTAAGTGAACTGAACCGTGCTGAGAAATATCTAAAATTAAATTTCAGTGCTTTTTAAACAGTATTTTTTAGGCTTTAAAGGTAACTTGCTGGTTAACACAACTCTTCTGTTTAGTGATATGACGGCTGCCCTCTTCCCTGATATTTATTTGTTTGTTTGTTTGTTTATTTAATGGCATATGTTGCTTTTATAAGAGGATAAAGGTATTTGTGCTTTGGTGTAGTCAGTGTTGAAGTTAAATGGCTGCAGTCGTAAGAGTGGACAGTGGGAATGTGCTGATTAAGGTGTAATTGGTTAAAGTGGTACAACTCGCATTCAAGAAGCTCATTTGGAGGGAGAGGCGTGTCTGGCAAAGACTGCTATCGTAGTTGGAAGTAGTTAGCACTGATTTTTGGCTGCTTCAGCAGGAAGGCAAAGGCTGCTCGGACTGATTTTGTTCTTCAGTCAAGTGTTTTCAGTTGGGGTGTGCTCGCAGGTTAATGTAGCGGATTTACTGCTACATGTGCCTTCCGTGTTTGAAAACTTTGTTGCTGCTGCGCAGCTGACAACTTTTGTGAGCAAGTTTACCATTTGTAAAATCTGTTTCTAATGGTTTACTGAATACCTCGCAATTGTCTCATCAGATACTCAGTTCCATAGTCCCTCCTGCACGCTGATCAGAGCTGCCTATTTGCCCGTTCTGTTAATAATCCTGAAGGAGAAATGTTAGTTTTCAGCTAAACTAGAAGAAACCTTGAGGTTTCCAGCTGAACTGCTTGTGGGCCGGTAGTTCAGGGTTACTTTAGTTTCAAATCAAAGATAAGCTTAAAGGTGATTGAAGAGGGGTTGTGGCAGATGCCGGGTAACACAAGCTGCAGTTGAAAATAAAGTTAGCAATAATTCTGAAGTTATGGTCAGCATCTATAGGTGGTGGTCACTTCTCTTAAGAATCTAGAGACACTGTGTAAAATAAGTTTTTTTAATGGCAAGGATTTTCTGTTTTATCCCAAAGTGCATGCTGTAATGAGGAAAAGGCAAATCTTTTCAAAAAAGCAGTTTGATTCCAAAGTGAGTATCTCGTTGCTTATTGAGACTAACGAGTAGCTAAATGAGTTACAACTTTTTACATTGTTCAGGTTATTTGCATGTAAGAAGAAAAATTTTGAAGGTTTAGTGGGCTGATGGATGGAGGAGAAGTGGAGAAGCTACCATACCACTAACTCACCATCTTCCCTCAAAAGAGGAAAATCCCAAGCTCCGCAAATAATGAGAGTTTGTTCTGGAGACCTCAAAGTTTGTTATGATTATTTTCTGTTAGCGTGGAGAAACCACATAGAAGCAGAAATATATTAGGTTTTACAAGAGATGCCTGAGTCATCAGCATACTTTATTCAGAACTATGGTTTCCAACATTGTTCATCAGATGTTTTCTTACTGTCATAGAGGAAGTGTGTGTCAAATTTCAGCAGCACTTGGACATGTAGGTTTGTATTAATAAATGCTTTAACTACAAACAGCCTGTTTCCCACTGAAGCTATCTTTAGGTTATTGTGTAGTAAAAGCAGCTGCATCGCGTCCAGAGAAGTTTTTTCTTTCATCTCTACTGGTCATCTTGACTCCTAATTAAAAGTTGTAATTTGTTTCCTGGAGCAAATATTTGATCATGTTATTCTTGCTCACATCTCTTGCGCACTTCTCTGACGTTGTTAGGTGTGTGGAGGTTATAGGTAATGGTCATATTAGGACTAAAGCATGTGAATAAAGGTAAACAGCCTGGAAAGTTAAGGAAAAGGACCTTCTTGTTTTGTCCCATCTGTATTTCTGTCCGGTCAAGTCCTTTTTTTATCAGGCAGTTTGCTACTGAAGAACTAAGGCACGTTGTGTTGCGGGACTCCCTGTACTCCAGGCAGTACTGTACTGCACTGTACTACAGTGCTTGTGCACACTGGCATGGATGTTCCTCTTGAAGGAAAACCTTCCCAGGTGGCCCTTGTGCTGCCAGACCCTTCACTTGGCATGTGTCCCTTACACAGGGTTCAGCAACAGGGGCTGGGGGAAATGGTGATTTTTTGAGTAATTGGAAGTAGCTATGCAGGGAGGTAAAATGTATTTCAGTGTTGTCTCAGCTCTCATAACTATTGTGATGGCCATCTCGGAACGGCAGGTTGAAGAAGCTGGGTTTTACAGGGTGACACTTAGCTGGCCTCTCAGCAATGTGTGTTATCAGGTTCTACTGCTTCTGAAGAGGGCCCAAGTGTTGGCTGATAGATGGGTTTAAAGACTGTTTTATCTGTCCTTTGGTTTCCCACACCCACTGTTATTTCAGACCTGTGATTCAGCAGTGCATTGGCAGCGTAATTTCAGGATAGTAGAATGAAGTTAGGTGTGTCAGCTCAGCTCATTTTTTTTTAAAAACTTTTTTTTTTTTTTTAAGAAGCACAAACTTTTGAGGGTATTTACCACTTGAAGTAATGCTTGCCTTAAAGCAAGGTCTGATACTACATACTTCCTCTCCCATACTCTTTTTTTTGGGGTAATAAGGAGAAAACTGTGCTAGCTCATGTGTGTGCCTCTGCTCTGCTCATCCTATGGTCATGATGTACTTATTTCTGAAGGATTTAGCTAATAATATAGCACTGGCTGCTTTGCTTTCCTGAAAGCAGAAGCCACTTCATGCAGGAGATGATGCAGTTATCTGTCTCCAACAATTGGAATAGGGATGTTGATGCAGTCCTGGATGGCAGGAAGTAATTGCAAAGTGTATCTACAAGCGCTTGGTACGCAAGGAAGGTAGCTTGGGATATCTTTTGTGCTTTCTTTCTCCATCTCAATAGGTGGCAACCTTCCAAAGTTTTAAAATCCAAGCCTTTAAAATCTCTGTGTTTTAATAGCTGAGTTCAGGTTTGCCTGATGGTGGATGCTTGGTGGATCCCAGAGGCTGCAGGATGCTGCTCTCATCACATGGCCGGAGCTGCTGTTTCCTGTGACCAACGTGCAGGTGTCCTCCTACATCTGAGAAATGCACCCTGGGTCATGGAATGAGGATGGATTACATAGCTCTGTGTTTGGGCTGTGTGCCAGATGGGCTTGAATATGGGGGGTTATACCTGCCAGTGCTGGTACCCAAAGCTTTATTACCTCTTTTGGCCAAGGTGAGAAGAATAACCAGACTGATTTACTGAAAGCATTTGCACCATCTACTGAGTAATTAAAAATCATCTGAACTGCTGTGGAGTTATGCTTTTAAATATACACATCTTGGTCTGTATTTTAAAAAATGTAGTTAAGCCTTTGACACAGATTCTCCTTGGTATTTTCTGAAAGGTAGAGTAAGGTGCAAGGGTCAGTGATTCAAAGTGATTTTGAAAGCCCTTGTCAGACTGGTCTGCTGAATGCCTCCTGGTTTTGTGACTGCTTTTATGGATTTTGGTGTGAGGTGGGTGTGTGTGTGATAAGGTGATAAGGTTTCTTTTTTTGCGGTTTTGTTTTTGTTTGTTTGTTTGTTTTGGTGGGGTTTTTGTTTGTTTGTTTTTTTTAATCTATGCAAGCCTACTGAATCTTGGAGGGTTGTTTTTATTGGTATAATATAATATGAATCAGCACATTTCCGAAACCTTTAATAGCAGTTTAAAACCTGTTGCGCTCAGAAAACCTTTCACAGAAGTTCAGTAATGCTCCTGTGGTAGCTGGAGTTTACAACTATAGTACTATCATACAGAATTTGTCTGAAATAATGTCTTTAAAAATATTTTAGTCCATGCCTTGAAAGAAAAATACTGCTTCAAGATATGAAAATAAAAGGCTTATGTATTTTCATGGTAACCTTTTGTAATATTGTTTTAAAATATCTTTAGTAATTCCTTTAAAAAGCCCCAACAACCATATATTTTTAGGAAATCCTATATAGACAGCTGCTAGGAGCAGCATCTTCAAAAGATGACAAAACTCATCAGCTTCTATGAAAAGGTCAAAAAAGCAAATTACCATGTGTCAAAATATAAAAATATTTCACATTTTTAAAAGTGCTTTGTAAAGATAAGTGGGAGGATAATTGAACAGTTGCTTTTCTTGCACTCTTGTGCCTGATAAGATATGTTTGGGCTAGAAGTAGCATCCCTTTAATTTGTGAATCCAGTTGATGTTCATGGACTTCTGTAACTGAAGAGTAATAAAAAGAAGAATGAAAGATAGAAATTCTGTTCGGTTTCTGGCTAAATCTTTTCTTCTTCCTTGAACTAGCCTGAATGTCGACAGCCTGATTATTCAGTCCCTGAGAAGCTGATCCATAATTTCAGTGACGGGAATGGTGAGGTATGTCCTCACAATTGGGAAATGGTTGGGAACTGGTGCAGTGGCTGAGTTGTTAAACTCTACTTGGAGGCTGCCTGTTCAAGCTGAGCTCAGACCTTTGCAGAGCCAGCTGGGAGATGTCTGACCCTCACACATCACCCGTGCCAGGAGTTGTTTGGGGAGCTGCATCAGTCAACCCCTCACAGCCACGGGCTGGCAGTGCCAGTGATGGGGGGATTATTGAGGTGCCCAGAGGTGCTTCCAGGGTTCCTTAATGTTTTACTGCCCTTCGCTTTTTGTAGTGAAGATACTGATTTGCAGTTTCCAGCTGGTCATCTGGCAAAAGCTAAGAGTTCAACGTGACATTCCTGATGTTCCTTTAAAGCCTAAAAAGTAAACAAAAATCTTAAGAGCTGTGCCTTCACTTAAGCCTTTTCATGTAGGAATAAATTCCTTTAAAGGCCTGACTTTTTGGTTTTGTTTGTTTGGGGTCTTTTTTATTATGAACTTCCTGTACTTATTGTGGAATAGAGTTCTTAAAAATCTGATGGGTGTGTGTATATGTTGCCAGGACCTGGACTGGGAAAAGTCTTTTCTACTTTCTCTGAGTAGGAAAGCCACAGGTGTGGGAGCAGCTTTTCTGGGAAACGAAACTATCCTGAATGCTTTCACTTTCTAGTTCTCTTGTGATAACCAGTGTGATTAATTTAAAGTGGGGGAAGGTTGCACTGAGTCACAATGGAGGTTTGTGTATGTTGCTGTTATTTTGTGTAGTTGTTTTTTGTTTGTTTGTTTTGGCGTTTTTTTAGATGGCTCTGTTTAAGTTCTCCATCAAACCCCAGTGACTAAGTTACCAGGGTTGATGGTCTTTAGTCACTGGCTCCACACCTGTAATTTGAGAGAATTCAGCTTCTGGCCAGGGGCAGGTGCCTGCTTCTCACCAGGACTTGTGCCTAGGGGGGAGCAGTGTAGCATCCTGATGCAAATCACAGGCTACAGAATTGGGTGAGTAATGTAGGAGAGGCTGTTGTGGCAATGTATTTCAAAAGGATTTTATGATTTCAGGGTAGAGTTCAGCCTTTTCTTCCCGTTAGGAAATAGAGACGGCTTCTGTTAGCTGGTGATTATCGGCTGGGGTGCTGTTAGAGAAGTCAATATCTGCCAGGAGTAGAAAATACCTGACTGGAGTGAAAGTGGGTTCAGTTTCAGTAGTTCAATGAAACTAATGTAACTTGTGTGTGACTTCTGCCAGAGAACTGTGTGTGTGACAGGTGGGGTGGAAATTCCTTCCATTCACTTTGGGACTGTGATATGTCCAAAGTTCTGGTTACTGGGTGGTCAAGCATAATTAATAGGACAACTGTGAATCGCAGTAGTAAGTGCCATGTAAAACTATGTCAGGTTGAAAGTTTTCTGTAAACTCTTCATCTTTTTTTTTATTATTAAAAAAGGGAGAAAATACTGTGACAAAGCTGACAGGCTGTGAGGCTGAAGTCAAGATGAGGTGGTGAGATGCTTTCCTCAAGAGCAGGATAGCGAGGGCATACTTTGCATGATGGTACAAACTCAGGCTCTCTGCCAAGTAAAAGGAAGTACTTTTTCCTGTTTCCTGCATCAGTTTGGCAAATGGCATCTCTTGCTGTTTTTTATGAACATTTGTTACTCTTTATTTGACAACATAGTGTGTTCTGAACAGCACATTTCAGATTTTTCCATGTTACCTTACATTAATACTGTGCTGGATGTAAAAGTTATAAGCTGTATTCTGCCAGCACACCTCAGCCAAACTTGCAGGTAGAATGGAGAGCAGCTGTAGTGTGTGCCATGACTAAGTACAGTCACCATCTAAAATGTTCCTTTATTCCAGCATTAAAATTTGGACTCTGTCATTGTATTGTGGGGTTTAAATCTCTGTCTCTAGATTTCTGTAGTACTTCAAAACTCACAGTCAACTGAGGGCTCTGCAGAGATTTTCATGAAGCTTTTCCCTGAGTGATCCTGCCCACCTTTGTGCTCTGTTACCACTCCACTTTCCAGAAGTGAATAAAAGGCATGTAAGTCTGTCTCTGCTGCAGAGGGTTACAGCTCCCTGCCTCAGTATTTGAGGCGAGTACCCTGGTCTGTGTTCTGGAGTGGCTGTGGGGGTGTGCTGACTTCTGCTTACAGCCAGGCTGTGTCTTCTGGTACAGGGGTGGTTTTAACATACTGAACTACACAGTCATTTTCCTGGTGAATGTGGTGCAGAATCTGTGGGTTTAGGCTTTAACATGAATGAAATGTTGAGCAATGTTTTGAGTCAATGTTGAGATTGCTGTGAAAAGCTATGAAGGAAGAACTGGGTCTTAAAATGGTGTAAAGGACAGACTGACACAAAATGTTGTGAGCTGGACGCTGTAGTGACTTCAGTCACGTGTGGCAGGCTTTGGGAGTTCTTGTCTGTGTAATTACGGACTTTTTTCTCATGTATTTAATAACATCATTCATTCCAAGCATTTAAAAATCACAATGAAAATACTTAATCTATTTAGACTCTTGCAATTTAAGAACCCACTGATTTTGTTTCAGTTAGGTTTCTTAGTTTTCATTCTTTTGTAAATGTCATTAGCTTTTCTTTGCCATAAAAGATGAAATTCAGGAGTGTGGTGAAAGCCGTCAGCATGAGAGTTTCCCTGAAATCTGATGTCACCCGATGATGGGACTTTAACAGGAACAGCACTGTTCTGAGTGTCCACAGTTTTAATGTAGCTCTCTGAAGAAAGAATATTGGAGAGGTGAAAAAACACCAAACATGTGATGTGGAACAGCTTGAAGGCTGGAGTGCAACCAGGTTAACTTTGAAAGCATCACCTGGCAGAGATTTGTGTATGTAAAACAGCAGAAACATTGGTATGCAAATTCCAATAGATTTTGTTCTGAGATGCACAGCTTTGACATGATGCTTTTGTTTATAGCAGGTTTATGAATTATTTTAGCTGGTGGGTTCTTGCTGAAAAAAAAATTATACCCTGCACAGCATTTCTTTTAAAATATTTCTGGTATCAACTAATTGGCAACAGTCAAGCTTATCAAAGTTTAGGTGCCACACAAATGCAGACTGTACTTAAAAAATTCTTGACTAAAGGTTTTTAGCCATCAGGTGTAAGCATATTTTTAAGCTTTACAATAAGCACATGTAGACAGAATAAAGTATTTAATAAAATATTGTCAGAGAGGCCTTAGTATTTTCAAAGCATTATCCATAGCTATTTAAATTTAATTGACCCTTCTACTTTATAGTCGTCTAGGCAGAATTTGTGGAAATGAATTCATGTGATATAATGGCATTATGTCCCTCTGTGGCTTCTTCCTAATAATTGTCATGTTATCACTTCATGGGTATTGTACCCCGAAGTCCAGAGGGCTCCCTTGAAAACAGAATGTTCACTTGCCATTAGGGTCTGAGTCTGAGATGTAAAACTTTTGGATTGTGAATTGTGTAGCTATATTTAATGATGAGTATTATTTTTGGTGAATAGTAAATGCAAGGCTTGAGTTCACATGTGGTTTATGTGATAGATGTATGACTCCAAGGAAAGTCAGATACCTGTGCTGAAATGTCTATTCTTATTCTCAACCCAAAACTTACTCTTGTGAATTTCAATAAAATTTCAATTAAAAATAATTCTAAGAAGTTGAATTTAGCTGTGTTATTACTAGGATAAAGCCAGGGGAAAAAAAAAAAGTGTCACATGGAAATAGTACCATTGAAAAATTTGCATTCAGGTGTTTGCTTTGAGAGTTCTTTGAAGTAAGAAGCTGGAAAAGTCTGGGTATGCATGAGCACATGGCATTCCTCATTCTTTTCAGAAGAGGAGGGCATGGCAGTAACAGACTCCTATTCCCCTTTTGTCTTTAGTTTCATTTTATTCTTCGGAAAGTTAGTTACTTGAAAAGGAAATTTCTCCTGGGGATTACAGCTGTTGGAAAAGTGCCTTTGTTTGTTTTTTTTGTTTGTTTTTTGTTTGTTTGTTTTGTTTGTTTGGTTTTTTGTTTGTTTTTTTTTTTTTTTTTGTTTGTGTTTTTTTTTTTTTTTTTTTTTTTTTGCTACTGCTTTCCAAAAATGCACATTTTACCAAGGTGCATAGATAAAAAACAGCCTGGTTAGAGGACTGAATACTGAGTACTTTATCAGATCCCAGAAAAGTCTTATGTTGTGACTGAGAAAGCATTCCTATATTTTTCAGATTTTAATTTTTGCTTTCTTTTTGATATAGGATCATGGGAAAACATATAAGAGAAAGCTTTTAAGTTTGTAAATATGATTTTTTTAAAGCTAAATAGCTTTATAGACACCTTGTGGTTTCCCATCTCAGTATTACCTATTTTCCCATTTGTCAACTTATTTTCTTCAAATTCTGCTTATTCTTCCTATGTAATTTCTCATCTGTTTCAGAACCATGTTCTTTTCATTTAGAGACTTTCCTGCTTTTCTTTTCTAACTTTGAAAAATTTTAATTATTTGGTGGTAGTAACAGGAAAGTTTTTTTTAATTAAGTCACCTAAGCTTATAACTTGTTTGCTTTTAATGGGGTACTAGAATTAAGTCTTCTCTGTCTGTATTCTGTTACTTGTTTGGAAATTAAAAAATAACTGCTTACTGGCAACTTTTAAAAGTTCTCTCTGGTCTTGCACGTGTGTTACGGGACTTGGTGCTGAAAGCCTCAGAGCGTCTCTTGTGACAGCTCTGACTGGACCACAATTGTCCCCCTGCCTGAAGCTGACTGGGCTGTCTTTTTGGGTTCAGTCTGCTGGTCTTCTGCATGACCTCTGGATTTATTAATGGTAAAGACAGATTTCCCCATCATCACCAGTTCCAGCTCTTGCTAACGTGGTGTGTTGCCTTGAAGGTTTTTTCTGGGACTGATTTAAGGACGACTGGTAAATGTGCTGCCTCCTGCTAGTGCTGAGTGGGGGGGGTGTCTGCAGTGCACAGACTGTGCTGTGTTGTCAGAGGCCAGGGAAGGTGCCAAGGGCTTTGTGACCTTACTGAGTCGGAAAGGGTTGAAGATTTTTCTATCAGAGGTTATTATCTCTGTCGTTTGATGGGGAGTGTGTTGGCATAATGCTGCTCTACAAAGGCAGCACAGAATTAATTTTTTTTTTTTTTTTTTTATGAAGGAAGCAAGGAATTTAAATTTTTTGTTTCACATTGTTTTCCAAAAAATGTGTACTGTTTAGAAGAGTACTTCATACCCTTTTTACTCAGGTCAGCCTGTGAAGTTTCAGCTAGGTTAGTGGTGATGGCACAAAGTCACTCTTGGTGATGATACTGCTACACCACCACCAAGATAGGAAAGACTGACAGGTCTAAATTATAGCAAATAGTGCTTATAAACCAAATTTATCACAAGTTTCTTGAGATCGTGTCTGAACATGTTAGAATGTAACACGTTCATCTTTCTGTGGGAGCTGAGGCAAATGTGTGTTTCAACATAATGTAATTCAAAGTCCATTAAAAACCCCTGAAGATTCTAAACCTTGCCTTTTTTTTTCTTTCTCCTTGAAAGAAACCAGCCTAGAAAATTTCGCTTGCCCTCTGTGGAGTGCAGTGCTGAATTTACTATTTCTTTAATTGCGAGGTGCTAAAATTATATGCTGATCCCTGGTATAAATCTCACCACATCTTTAAATACTCTAGTCTCTGTTGTGTTTGAGGTTCATTTCAATTCTAAAGACATCTGAGTCCGTGGAGGTTATTGCCTAATGAAAGCGAGAGCTGCTCGCTGACCTTCACAGGCGGGCAGTCCGTGGTGTGGCAGTGGCCTTTCTGCAGGGACACAGCACGTGCCAGCGCCTTCCTGGTGCCTGACCCAGGAAAAGCTGTCTCTCCCTAGAAGATGGAACTGCTGTCAGTAGCCTGCCAGTAACCTTGCAGGCAACCTGTTAAACACTGCCTCGGATTTTAGGTGACTTAAATGTTATATGTAGTCTTGTTCTTCTGCAGAGTTGCATCTTGCCCACCTCCCCCCTGCTCCCCAAGATAAATACATGTGTCTTTTCACGTGATTTCTGTTTAAATGATTAGTGGGGGCAGGGAAAGCTATCCAATAATTTTACTGAATGCTGCAAATAACAGCACATGACTTTTCTGATGGAATTTCATCTTGCAGTGCACCTCGGATTAACAGCTGGAGTGAGGTGATCAGTTGAGTCAATTCACCTCTGAAAAACCTCATTGCAGTGGAGTGGAGGTGCTCCTCCTCTGCTCTTCCCAAGCTCCCTGTGTTGTCTCGTCTAACTTGCCCAAGAAGTGGGCAACAGCGAGGCAGTGTGATCAGGGGCTACACCCTGGCTGCCTGAGCTGCAGGAAGCCCAGGGTGCTGCTGAGTGTTTCGGGGATCCCTGCAGTCAGGCCAAGGTGCTGCTGGGGCTGTTGCTTTCGAGAGACAGGAGGGCAGATGTGCCTGGGTATGTGCACACTCTGTGATTAGAGTCTGTTTCTTTAGGAAATCTTGTTACTAATTTTTTTTTTTTAATTGGATTGAACGGAAGAGCCTTTATTGAAAAGGCTTTCTGTTGAGGTTTTTTTCCCTTCCTATTCAAAACAGACAGCTGAGCTCTTTGCCCAAATGTTTCCCTTCTATTGAATACAGTGAACTCTTTGTAATACAGACCTGTCTATAAAAAGTGCAATTTAACTTTCATTTAAGATTTCCATGCTGTACTATTCTGAATTTTGTGTGGAAAAATTAGTTGTGAAATCGTCCTGGTATCACTCACCTAGAGCACATAGCAGAGTTGTTTGACGTGAAGTGGGATCTTTGATCTCTGTGCCATTAACAGCTGCAGTAAATGAAATCCTTGTGGATGCGCACACTTCAACCAGAGAGTGGTCCATGCAGGAGCAGGCCTGAGTGTGTGCACGTTCATTTGTGTGGAGTGTAAACCTGAGGCACACCAGGAGCACTGGATTCCTCTCACTGTGGGAATTTTAAATTCGTCTCCTTTTGGAGTAAGTTTTCTGCAATAGTGCCTGAGCAGGAAGAGGACTGTAAGAGGATTTTCTCCCCCTTGGTTTCTCTCACTGGATAAAAGTGGGATTAAAATAATGGCAGAGAAACAACTCATTCTCATAAGGCTGCTGCTCCACAGCAGTTTAATCCAGAGGAAATAGGTGCAGCCTTTGTCTTGTCCTCTCCCTTGTCCCACTCCTGCCTCTTCCGAAGGTAACAGGAAATTAATGACCACAGAGAGTGACTCTCTGCTGGTTTATTGAGAGCCTGGGCTGGATTGCTGGAGGTTCAGGCTGTGGTGCTGGCTCTAGGGGAGGAGTGGCTTGTGGCCAGAGTGGGTGGCATCTGGCAGCACCAGCCTGGGCTGGCCAGCACTGGCAGGAGCTACAGCCTGGTAAGAACAGCTGACTCATCAGAAGCAGCTTGTGGTCTGACAGCCCCTTTAAGTGTTATTGTTTGTAAGTGTTACAGATACTTGGATCCCACTGATCTGAGGACACTTGAAATTTCCAGAGTGGGTTTGTTTGCTCCTGGAGTTGTTGTCTGTTGTCATAATGGCAGAGTGAGGAGAAGGATGGGGCTAGCTTGTTGGTGTTTCCTTGAGAGCTCTTCTGTATTGTGCAGAGCAGGGCAAGGCTTTTTGGAGAAAAACAACCCCCTAAATATGCTAAACATTTGAATTGGCTAGTGGGTCTGTTCTCTTGAACTGAGAGATAGGCCTTAGCCTCACAATGACATTATATATGGATGATGAAAGGACAGTGAAGAGCTTCAAAGGGAGCCAGAAGAGCTTGTGTTTGGCCTGATGGGTTAAACTGTGATTGGGATGCAAAGGAAAACATCTCAAAGCGTAGAGTTAAAGCTCTTTTAGCTCTTATAGCAGCATTGTTTTAGACCTCAGAAAGACAAGACTGGACACTTTTAATAGTGGCTTCAGTAAAATTGTCCCCTGGTCAATAGTCTTTCCTGTGAGGAGGAAGCTTTGTGTCTTGGTGGTGCCACTTGGGCAGACACTGTAAAATTTATGTTTAGGCGTGGTGGTAAATGTCTGTGAACAGAAGAAGAAAAAAATTAAGAAGGGAACTTTTACAAGAGAAAGTGGCCAGGAGTGATTGGAAAAATGTGTATGTATCCTGCTTTAACAGGAGGCTTGGATTAGATGATCTTCAGAGGTCCCTTTCAACCCCAACCATTCTGTAATTCCATATGTGTATATTTATAAACAAAATATATGTGTGAGCTGAGACTGGAGCACCATTGGTATCAGGGCACTGCCCAGCTGCTGTCCATGGGAGGGCTCCTGGAGGAGCCCTTCTGAATTTTACATGTAGTTTACAGATAACATGTGCTGGTGCTTTGAAAGACCCTCCCGCTGCCACCAGTAAATAATCACCCTGAAGATTTGAATCGGAGCGGACCTATTTTTGCTAATTACTGTCACAGTTGCTGAAATATGTAAGAATCAAAAGGAATTTTTGTGAAGCAAATTTTCCCATGGTGGCCCCAGTGAATATGACCCAAGTTTAACTTGCATCTAGTTAAGTGAAACTCAAGATCTCATCGATTTTACTGTAGTTAATTAATTTTAGAGCTGCTGTCATTAATATTGGGAAGCTCTCTGTTGAGCTGAGTAGGGTGTGAGAAATGATGGTGGTTTAAAACAGACAGACCTTAAAATTCTCGGTAATTTTGTATTTCTGACACCTTTTATGTTCTCAGTAAGCACTAAGGCTATATCCTTTCTTGATTATCATCCTGTCACTGTCTTTTTGGAGTAGCTATCAGTAAGAGCCAGAAATGTGGAACTAAACAATTCTTCACTCAAGCAACACTGTTCATAAATCAATTCATAGACTAATTTTAATATTTCCCCCTGTGAACTGACAGGTTGTCCTGCTCGTTGCAAGAGTATTCCCCATGCAGGTGATGATTTGGCTCACATTTAACTTCTGGGTGTTTTTGTACATGTGTATAACTGTCTGAGGTGGGTTTGCCTTTTATTTGGGATGAGAGAATACAAACCAAACTCCTAAAGCCTCTCTTTAAAATCTCATTTCAAAAAGTTTAATATTAGCTTGAATAAAGATAAATTTAAGCATTATATGTTGAGAGTAAATGAGAATTTTTTTGGCCACATATGGGGCTCAGAATAGTGAGTGTTTGCATGAATGCATGAGCTTGTTTTGTGTAGAATTGTTAACATCAAATACTGAAATTCAAAATTCATTGAAAAACCACTCGTTAAAGCGTTTTCAGTTGAAGTAGTACAGCTTTGTTATTGCTCATGGAAAGCAAAGAGGTGTGGTGAGAGTATTCTGAGTGTTTTCTTAGGATGAATATAGGTTATATAAAGCTATGATTAAGTAGAATCCTTCATCTAATTTTTGAGGGAGGACTGTGTTCACCTAAGTAATGCATTCGAGCCTTTCTACTGTTAAACTTTTATTTGGGATAGGCTGTGGTTGGCTGAAAGTTCCTGCTATACAATGTGTCCTTTTCCCTCCTTGAAGTAAGTTTTTGCTCTCAGTCCAGTTGCACTTTGTACAAGCTGCTGCTGTAATTGGCAGGTTTTGGCAGCCGGTGCAGAGCAGTCCCGGACTGAAAATCTGCTGTCTCTGTGCATGTCCTTTGCTCTCCACAGGTGATTTTTGTCCGAGCCAAAGCTGAGGTGCATTTTGCATTTGTGTGTGTATAAAAATATATCTTTACCTACTTTCTTAGAGGATACGATGTCATGTAAGAAGTTTCTCTATTCATACCTGAATAAAAGGAAACCCAGTTAGCAGATGCCGGGCAAGGGAACCTAATTCCCTTGTGCTTTAGGAGGTACTGGAAAAATGAACACCATATAGAGCCACTGCACAGATTTAACTTGATCTTTGCACTTGCAAAACACTGCTTTAAAAAATAAATGTATACATATGCCCACTTTTAATTTATATATTTTATATATGTTTATTCTGCACATACACAGAGAAGAATCTTGAGGACAGAGCTGGTAAGAGCAAGACGTGCCACAAAGCCTTCTAGAGTTGACAGTGTGTTTTCCCTGTGTTTCAACTTAACATCCTCCTGGAAGGAGTTAGTTTTTATTTGCCTATTTGGAACTTGACCAACAGCTTATTTAGAAGATGGTTAATGTATCTGTGTTGCTGGAAGCCATAATGCTCTGCAGTGTTTGTGGGCCTTTTAACTATTCCTGGGAGATATGATTAATGTGGCAGAAAATGACATTCTCAGTGGTAATTGAGGGTCTTTAGTATGCTTGTCCTTTGTATGTTAAATATTTTTGTTTATTTGTTTGTAGCAGAAACTTAAAGCCTTTTTATAGAGGATTACATTCCTCTAAGCTCTGTGTTCTTCTCATTACAGCAGCATCATAGGAGGAGACCGGCTTATTAGCTACTTGTCTGGAAGTGGTACCACTAGCAGGTGCTTTGCAGCTCAGGATACATTAGAATTGTCTTCAATATGTAACATTTTGTGCAGTGTCATTTGAGTTATCCTCCAACAAACCTCTTACAAATTGGAGTTGCACCAGAAAGTAAAGCGGGATTTTTTGTGGCGAGACTGAGTAAAGATACTGTTCACAGCATTTGCATTTTCTCCATTCTTTCTTTTTGTTTCTAATACAAGTATTCATCCCTTGAGAATCATAGAACCATAGAATTTCCTGGGTTTGGAAGGGACCTTAAAGATCATCTCATTCCAACCCCCCTGTCATGGGCAGGGACACCTTCCACTAGATCAGATTGCTCCAAGTCCCCTCCAACCTGGCCTTAAGCACTTCCAGGGACGGGGTAGCCACAGCTTCTCTGGGCAACCTGTGCCAGTGCCTCACCACCCTCATAGTGAAAATTTTTTTCCTAATGTCTCATCTAAACCTGCCCTCTTTCAGTTTTAAGCCATTTCCCCTTGTCCCGTCACTACAGACCATTGTAAATAGTCTCTCTCCTTTCCTCTAGGGTCCCTTCAGGTACTGGAAGGCTGCAATTAGTTCACCCCAAAGCCTTCTCTTCTCCAGGCTGAACAGCCTCAATTCTCTCCCTCTTTGCTTATAGGAGAGGAGCTCCTTCCCTCTAATCAACTTGGTGGCCCTACTACATTTTCATTATATACTGTTGAAATGTAAACTGTGTAGTGAGGCCGTAGGTCCTCTTTTCTCCTGGTAACGGTTGGACCATCTCATTCATTATTAAACATACAACTTTTTCTGTGCTTGTAAACTGAAGAGGGTTGTTTTATCTTCTAAGTTTGTAAGTGCTTGTGTTTCAAATACAAGTACTTGGATGTTGCCATAAATAAAGCCAAAGCTTATATATGCTTCTTCTAGAAGCTAGAGAGATGAGAAACAGATCAAAAGGTGGCTAATTTTCCCCCAGAATTTATCTGCAGTATAATTCAGAATTAGTCAATTTATGAGATTTGCCTTGTCCAAAAAAACATGTGTAATTTAGCTTTTTGCTCTGATTTTGTGAAGTTATCTGAGTTTACAGTACTGTTGTGGAACTAATTTGGGCACAGTATCTCCCTAAGCAGATAGTAGTGTAGATCCTTTTCTGCTTCACTAATGCTGGCACAGCTACTGAATATGCTATTGTGTGAGGTTATAAACCAGATAATCTTAATTGGGCATTTCCTGAGAGCAAGGGAGGGATGGCTGAAAAAGGAGAGAACTGGAAACAAGGGCATGCATTCCTAATACACAAATCTGGCTTCCATCCAGGAAAATGGGAGAATTTCCTGTTAGTTAAAATCTTCCAAGAGCCGAAAGCCTGAAGATACATACCGCATACCTTGGGGAGCCAGAGGAAGGGGAAAGGCTGGGAATAGCTCATGCATGAAGTCCCCAGGGAACTGACTGCTGCCGTGATGTGGTGGGACTGAGGGGTGTGAGCAGCTGGATCTCAGGGCAGCCATAGCATCAGTGAACCGTCTCCTTTGTCTGGCCAAGGATTTGGGTTGCCCTGTAGCAGCTGTACCAGCACAGTCTGGTGGTGTAGGTCGAGTCCTGGAGGCTTTTTAGAGTTGAGTCAAATGCTATTCAAGCTGCGTGGAGTGTGTGTGTGTGCATGTATATCATAGCACTGCAGGGATACCTGAAGTCTTGACTCACTAAACTGGAGGATCTCTGCTGCAGTAAAAACTGTGGGATCTGTCATGTACGTTTGAGGAAAGAATGGCAAACTGAAGTGGCTACAGGAAAATTTGAAAGAATTTATGTAGATTTCTTAGCACCAGTAGTTGTACCTGGTTTTACTGCAATAATCTTTTTGGATCTGCATTTGAAGAGAGAAATTGCTTATTAAACTGAAAGTACAGTGAGTTATAATTCATAATTTGAGCCTCTACTGATGTAAGGTCGGAAAAAATAGGGAATCAGGAAAGAGCTGCATTTAAAAAAAAATACAGCAGCTTATTCATGTTAGAACTGCTAGTTGTGATCTGAATCTTCTCTCCCTGACCTGATTTAATTAACATACATTATTCTAGGTACTTCAAACACTTGTAAATACTTGTCTGCTGCCTTCTTAATTTTTTATCTCTGTTTCAGTGTGGGGTAATCTCTTTTGGGTATTTTTGATAAGCCTTTGAGTGAATTAGGATCATAATTGTTTTGAGTATCTGAGTGGTTTTGAACATTTGAGGGTCTATATGCTTCAGTCATGGGTAATAGTAAAATAAATTTCCTATATGCCACAATAATCTGTGTTAAAGGAATATTATTCAAAACAAATGAACTTTAACCATTTTTCCTTTTGTGGAGTAGTCTAGATTCAGTGAATTATAGTCACATCAAGAAGTAAGAAAGATAAACTCTCTGAATATGGGTGCAGTTGTGTTTCATAAACTTCCTAAGTGAAAAGAAAGGCAAAAAGAAAATTGAATCTCATGTGCTGATAGTGAATGAGGAAAGCATTTGATAGTTGCCTGTTCTGTCATTTGTAATGAAAAAAATAGAGTTTTATGTGTGACAGTGTATTGTCAGTACAACAGGGAAGAAGAATAATGGCAAGTTAAGCATCCTGTTGCAAGGAAGGCCTGTACAAAGTAAAGGTGATGCACTTATGCCAGATTTGAGAGGATAAAGGGAAATGGTGAGTTCGTGAAAGAGAAGGCCACCAGCCAGAAGGTGTGTGAAGGAGGTTTTAGCTGCCCTGTGCTGTTTCACAATTGTTTCTGAAGACCTGTTAGTCTATTAGCAGGTGCTAAGAGAACATCTTGGTCAGGTAGAAATAATTTAAATTATAGTCCTTCTAGAAAGGGAAGATTTTTTAGCTTAGTCATTTTTTAGCTTCTTTGTCCTTTAAAATGAGTCAGTTAGAGGTTAACGGCAACTTGTCCACATCTACCTGAAAAAACAGTCATGTCCAAACCAGACAAATGCCTCAAAGCTGTTAATCTTCATTTGAAGTATTCAGGATAATTGTTCATTTTTCTCTTAATTTCTGTCACTTTTAACCAGGGTGCTTGTGGATTTTCCATGTTGTTCACTTAATTACCAGTTAGAAATTTTGGAGTTGATTGCCTTCAACTCCTGGCCTCTAAAGAAGTGTAATTGGGTGCCTAAATCATCTCTTGATGAGAAAGGAGCATCTCTGGGCCCAGTTCTGATCTGTTAAATGTGTATGTCCTTGGGAAGGGGGCCTTGAACCACAGCTTGACACTGGAATACTGAAATGTGGATATAAACTACAGATGTCTAGGTTTATAAGTCACAGCTGTGCTCATAAATTAACAGCTGATATTTTGAACTGCTAAGAGATTGTTTGTTGGTAAACTGTCTCTTCTGTCTTTCCCCAGTCTCTATGAACAATGAATATTCCCCAGTCAGCCTTTCCAAGCGTTGTATATATTGTGGAAGATACAGAAATCTGTTATAATTTGTTGTTATAATAATTTATAATGAAGCTATTTTCTGTTTTGTTAACCGTCACGTTGGTGGCAAATAAAAAAAGAAATCCACTTTACAGCCATGCCCTTGAATTGCTCCGCCAATTTCAATGCTGTTGTAATTATTTTTCCCAAATACTCAGTTGTTTGGTTTTTTTTTTTTTGTTTTTTCTTTACTCCTTGCCAAACCCAGGGGCAGGAAAGCAACTTTGTAGGGGAAACAAGTCACGGCTTTGTACAGTGCAATGAAATGCACAGAGTAAACAAACGAGGGGGTGAGGGTTGGGGATAGAGTGGGAGTTGGTTTTCCTGCATCGCTTCACTTTTCTTGTGCCAACAGCAGGAGTTTTAAAAGGAAAAGAGGAAAAAAAAAAGGCAAATTGGACTGTTAGCAGTGTCCCTTAGGATCATAAATGAAGGGAAGATTGTGTATGTAATTCATAAACATCCTGAACTATACGCCTTCTATTTCAACTTATTAGGGCATGAAGTAGTGCCTGCCAGGTTAATTTCACACTGGGGAATTCAGCATTCAGGCAGCTCTTAATTTCCTCCTCTATACAAAGCTGTGATAAGGAGAGAATAAGGGTATTTGAATATTTGATTCCAGATAATTCGTTTTAAAGATAAGTATTTTAGAAGTAGCCTCAAGACAATTATAGTTGTTATTTTAAATTGAATTTGGAGGGTAGCAGGAGAATGTTTATTTGTCCCGATAGGAAATACACTTTTTGTCTTGCAAACAAAACCCTGTACTTTACAAAAATCTTCCCTTTAATAGATGAAATTATTGTTTGGAGTTCAGGATGTGGTGGGCAAAGAATAAAAAAGAAAAACCATTTGCAAATACCACCAAGCTTTTCTCCTTTTTCCATCTGCCAAAGGAACAATTGAATTTTTTAGTATGGAACAATGGTCAGTCCTCTCTGTTTTCATGGTTTTAATGGTTAAGATGGTTAAAATGTTTAACAGGAGTTCAAGGATCGTTCCAGCCTAGTCCTTGCTTTTTGCTTCTGTGATGTGATACCAGAGCATGAGCAGAGTGAATCATCTCTTGGCTCTAAACTGGGGTGGGACCAGATTTTTATTTAAATAAGCAAAACAAAACCAAGCCTCAGAATTCTTATGGAGTGAATATTTGAGAGAACCAGAACCTCTTATTCTTTTCCAGTTCCAAATGTTACTTTGAACTCATTCATGGATGCTGACTGATGTTGTGATTTGGGGCAGTTAAGATGGATTCCTAAAGTTCTGCTTCAGCCTTGAGAAACTCTGTATGGACATTTTTGTAGTATTCCTCCTAAAACACTTCAGTGATCAGTAAATATTAATTTTTTGGGGTCTGTAGTTGGAATGGCTTGGAGCTCCATATGTTAAGGAAATCATGGGTTTGAGAATAATTGGGAGTTGAAGAAATTGGTTTTGGTTGGAGTTGAGTCATCTAGTCCCCCTACTGCCTTCAAAGACCAAGCTCTGGAGTTCTATTTGTTTTGGAGGGCCAACTGTGGCTTTATATGGGCTTATTAAACCTCTGCTGCATAAGCACACCCATCATTTTTCTGTTTAAAAAAACCCAAAAAAAACAAACAAACAAAAAACCCCCACTGAATCTCAAAACCAACCAACCAAAACTATTACATGTGGTAATCAAAAGCGCCCAAGTTGCAGGAACTAGGACAAACTTGTGTAACAAGAGTTCTACCCCTTTTTAGGGCATAAAACTCATATCGAGATAATTTTAATGTTGTTTTTGCTGTTATTTGGCTCTTAACTTATTTTAATGATCTGTTGTTGTTTTAGCACCAGCAAACATTTTTAAATCAGCTGAGGGAGATCACTGGTATCAATGACATCCAGGTACTGCAGCAGGCACTGAAGGTAAGATGACTGTGTCTGACTTGTAGCTGAATGTATCTTAATAATTCTTAACTGCCTATGAAAGCCATAAATCCCACCCTTTCTTACTCTTACCTCTTATTCCTTCATTTCCATTCCCAACTTGAATTTATTCTAGGGGGTAAAAAAATAGCTAATAATGATGGCTTGTTCACTTTAGAAGGAACCTTGATCTCCTTTGGTACTGACATAATGATTAGTCACGTGACCAAAGATGAAAAGATAGAAATGTTATGACTTGCCTCTAACCTTTGTCTGAAGTGTTTTGAGATATCATGGTGCTACTACAGCTGGTCACCTCCTGAAGAGTTAAGTGTTTTTTTTGTCAAGGTGTAGTTGTTTTCTGTCATTCAGAGGCCCTGCTCAATATGCAGAATGAAGAAGTCTGCTTGAAATTACCACCCTTTGCTAATTTGGTATTGTTTCACTGTTTTTTGTGGTGTGTTGTGTGGGTGTTTTTTTTTTGTTTTGTTTTGTTTTGTGGGTTTTTTTTTTTTGTTTTGTTTTTGTGTTGTTTTTTTTTTTCAACCATCGTAACTTCTTTCACAGCACAGAAGTTTTTTTGATGCAAGTAAAGAATGGCAGGTCTCTCTGTTCTGTTTCCCTATATATATCTATATATCTATCTAAAATTTACAAAATGCCCTGTCTCTCTAAAGCTTTAGCCATTTATACATGGTAAATGAGGATTTAGTAATGTAAATCACATACATATATATGAAAAGAGAGAGTTGCTTCAGATTGAGTTTAAGTTGTGTGCACAACTGCTCTTCAAAACCAGTTTAAAAAGGAAATGGTAGATTTTCAGAAGAACTCACTTGATTCCTGTTGAAGCCTGTGAATGTGCTGGTTGTATTTGTTGAGAGGTTGACCTACCTTAAAAGACCTTTAATATTTGTTCTGAAATACATAAAACTCTAACAAAGTAAATTTTTATATGATATTTTATCTTTATTCTGGTTAAAAACAGTGAAATATGCAGAATATGTCAAGTTTGGAAACGTTTTTTTTTTTTTGGTCAGCATTTTACCTGACAGTACAGTGTGTCATTGATTTGAAGTATCTTATGATGTCCTCTGTTTAAAGAAAAATTTAAAAAGGTTGAGGGGACTCTCACTTCTTGCTTTCTTGGTGCTTAAAGGACAGCAATGGTAATCTGGAGTTGGCTGTGGCTTTCCTCACTGCGAAGAATGCCAAGGTTCCCCAGCTAGAGGAGGCAACTTACTACCAAACAGCCCTTCCTGGAAATGACAGATACATCAGTGTGGGCAGCCAGGCAGACACCAGTAGGTATTTTTTCTTTTCATAAATTTAGTTTAAATGCAAGGAAACTAAAACCTTGCCTGTGAAATGACTGTTAATCTGCTGATAATTCTTATTTTATCAATTTCTAGGTTATTATATATTTCTTTCCTTATTTTAATTTTGTTGGTGGTGGTGTTGTTGTTTTTTTTTTTTCTTTAATTTGAGCTATCCTTAAGCATTACCTTTACCTATATGTATGGTACTGATCAGAGGGTGAATAACTGGGTTTTCCATATTTTTTTTTCCTTTTTTGTTTCCCCCATATATAGAATTTATTTTGGGATCATGCAGTAAATAATTTAGGGCAAAAGCTGGGTACTCTTCCGTTATAATAAAATAGAGGAAGAGTCTATCAATGTCTGTCTTAGTATGCTACAGCTTAACATGCTTAAGAGTAGCTTCTCCCTGACAGGAATGACTTTCCCAAAGGGAGAAGTGAGAGGTTAAGTGTGAATTTTGTAAATAAAAGAGTAGATATTTTATATGTGAAACAAACATTAAATACAGCTATTTTTAAACAACTTAGTTTAGTTGATTCAGGAGGTTCCACAACCTGCATTTTTCTGAGCCTTGCAGGTCCTATTTCTTCACTGTAGTGCACAGTTATTTTTATGGGGAGAAAAATTGTTAAATGTGTTCTGCAAATAAATATGGTAAATACCATGAAAGAAAAAGCCAAAGGATGTTTTGTAGTGGGATTGATTTCTGTAAAATCTGAGTTTCCTAATACTGTAGTTACATTTCACAATTCTAAATGTGGATGTAGAATAGTTTAATTCTATATTTATCCTTGGGCCATGTATTTAGTACATCTATGTAGATTTTATTAAATGAGTACAGTTATTTAGCACAGTAGAATTTTTTTACGTCTTTGTTTCCCTAGTATTGGTCTGGCTATGATGGCACTATCGTAAAGAAGTTTAGTTAGATTTCCTTATCAATTGTACAATTGTCTTTCTGTCTCTAGAACCTTGACATTTCCAGTTTTTTAACTTTTTTATTTTTTTAATTAGAGATGAGTTTATTCTCAGCATCTCAGATCTGAAAACTGCATTTTAATCCTATCAACCCTGTGTAAAATGCCCTGAGTACATTATAGGTAGTTCTGTTATCCCTGCACTAAGTTGTGGGGGGGGGTTGGGGGTTTTTATATGATTTTTCTTTTTCTTTTCACTTCCTTGTAAAGAAAACACACACAAGCCCTGTGCCATATATTTAATTTTCAATATTAGAAAATTGCCATTGAGGAAATGGAGACTATTTTCTACAAACTTACCACTCACTGTTTCATAGTCTCTAGTACTCAAGATCTACTATGGCAGCGGGACAGTAAGCAGGATTCTCTTGGAGTCTGTGTTTAATTAGATTTAATAGCAATCCCATTAATAGAATTGTTTAGGTTTGCTGTCACTTACTGTGCTGTGCAACCTTACTGAAGATATCCGGTGACAAGGGATATGAATCAAGTCTGCAGAGTCCACATTACCCATGACTGGTCAAACTGGGAAGAGTAGGTCTTGAGTTGTACATTTCAGGATTCTCTTTTCTGGAGGGCAGAAGGCAAACCCAGGTTCCTTACAGTTACACACCACTACAAGTCAGTAGTCAAGAAGCACCAACTGTTGTAGGAAAGTAGATTTTTTTTTTTTTTTTTTTAACGTCTTTAGTGTCTGGTCAGGTCCTCGCTGGCAACAGAGATGAGAACCCTTTGCCAGCCTTTGACATTTCAGACTGAAGACGTGTTATGAGATAAAGGCACCTTAGCTGACTCTTCTTCGTGTTGGAGAACGCACAGGGCAAGAAGTAAACACTTAGAGCAGAACAGAAGTCTGAACCAGTGTGATCACAGAGCTCCTGCAGGCCCCTGTAGAGGTTTCATGAAAGCTTCTGGAGAAAGCCTACAGTTCTTCTGTTGTAATCTGCCTTTAATTATTTGGATCATGGATTTAAAAAATGCAGTACCCTTAAAATGAACCAGTTTCAGGGCCGTGCTAGACAGTACTGTCATGTAAGGGAGTATCTAGAAAGAGAGCAGAAGACTTGTGAGAAGAGAATGGAAGGGTGGGCATGGATGGAAAACACATTCAGCAGCAATGGCTTCAACCATCAACACTCTCTTCTGCAAAGAACGCTTATTAGGAGTTCTCAGTGACTGGGCTGAGTTGCTGACAGTAATCCTGTCTTTCAAATTTGACTCCCTTTATTATCCCACATAGATATAATTACATGAATTAATTATAACTCACCCTTACTGTTCCTTACTGCCTAAATACCTCTGTGCTTTTGGAACTTAGGATGCCATGAGTCACTGAGCTTTGCTGTCCGGCCAAGGTAAAGCATCCAAACTGGGAATGAGTCACAGATGAATATCACAGCTGTCTTTTATGCCACAGAAAACCTTCAATCACTTACAAAGGCTGTTATATGTATTCCTCACATAAAGGTATATCAAATATGTTCTGCAAGCTTGACTGACTGCATTTCTTTGAAATGGTTTCTTAGTTAAGGGGTAAAATAAAAATGCTTATGTATAGCTTAGCAGCCAGCAATTAGCCTGGGTTGTGCACTGGCTCTTACAAAAGGGACAGTGGTCATAAACTGTTTGAGACTTGCATCCTGTATGGTAGGAAGTATAAGAAAATCTGATTTCTCTTATTAGCAAATGCGACATTTCAGCAGCTGCAGAAATATTAACGAGTTTGCATAAAATCTACTCTGTCTTTAATGCAAAGACTGACTTGCACAATCAGTGTTGCTCATAGTGCTTGCCTTTTTGACTGTTCAAAATGGCATGTGCAAGCATCTGCAAGTGCATTTTTTCCACATCAAGAGTGATGCATAGTTTATCTGATCCTTTGCAAAGATGGTTTCAATATTTTTGATTTTTTTTCCCCTTCCTGCAATCTGTTAGTGAGCAGAACATGCTTAAACAGTAGTCTTGCAATGCAGAGATGCATCCCTTTTAATCTAAGATCATTTGAAGGTTCCACTTAGTAGAGTAAATCCTAGGCGTTGCACTTAAGCAAATCAATAGAAGTTTAGTAGTACTTTCGAATATTTTTACTTTATTGATTTATCTAGAAACTTTTTTTTGGTGTATTTCATGTATTTCATCTATAGATGCACAACGGAACTGTTGCATTGCTAAATGTGTCTTTCTTCCTTTTGGAGGAACTTGCAGAACCCAAGGTTAAAGGAAGCAGCAGAATAAGATATGTATTTTAGAAGTTGTATTGTCTTCAAATGAAACAGCTGTCAAGACAAATTCTCTTCTTCTCGTTTTGAAAACTCCAAGTTTTCAAAACTGAATTATTAGTCTTTGTAATTGCACATTTCATAGCCAAAAGATTTAAAGCCCTTTTATAAGGTCATAGTCTAATATAACTATTAAATGCCACACACAGCAATTTTGAGGATTATAGACTACATTGCCTCTGGCTTTTTTATCTTCCTGTTCTCTTGTAGTTTGACCCTTTGCATAGATTCAAGTCATTCTGTCAGCCCATTGCAATGAGGTAGACTTTAGACACCTCACTGCACCCACAATCTCTCAAAGTGATATTTATATAACATTTCTTACAAACCATTCCATTCTAGGGACTCTGAAAAGTTTATGGCATAGTTTGTTTTGGTGCTTCACTTCCTTACTTTTAGACTCCTAGTGTCTTGCCTAAATCCTTGTTGCTGCAGGTTAACTCCTTTACTCCCTGTGCTGTCCCCTGTGGAAATTATAGTACACTTAATTCCTTTTATCTCATTCCTTCCATCTCAGATGAAGTGTTCCATGCTCAAAGACAGTGTTTTTTCTCAGACCTAAACTAAACAGCCCAAATTCTTTCCAAGTATTTGGATGCATTTTCTATTTCTATTGTCTTCTTTTTTCTTCTCTTCTAGACCTTCTTTGATAGTTCTGCCTTTGTTTTCAGAGCAGACAGTTCAGAAAAATCAAATTGGTTTTTAAGGAAAATGGGTGAATCTATAAATATCCATGTAGTACTCTGACAAAAGTGAAACACATCATATTTTCTTCTGTGCTGTAATGTGAATTGCAGATTGAACATGAATTGGCTGTAGCTCCTAGGTCCTTCTTGGCACAAGTCCTAGTCAGTCCTCATTCTATAGCTGCGTGCTTGTTTCTGTGAGTAGAATTCGACACTTCCTTCTTCTGTCACCTTACCTAACTCATCCATTTCTCTGTGTCTTCATGACATTTCCTTCCATTTCAGGGGTTATTTGTGTCATCGCCATCCAGGTTCCTGGGAGTATCTCCAGCTTGGTATGGCAGGATCTCTGCTTCAAAATGTCAGGAGTCTTGTACCTTGAGGTCCTCCTTTAATCTTACACATTCACTCATTCCCTTGTGCAATGATTACTTCTCTTTTTCCCATCCCTATCCATGTGAGAGTCATCAGTTTAAGGTGTTATCATTGTAGGACATTGTAAATGCAGCTGAGAAGAGGAGAGTGTAAGACAGCGGTGGCAAACATTTAGTGGCTCTTGCATCAGTAGAGCTGTTTGACTTGACTGAGTAGGTGCAGCAGTGCTTTGTATTCTCTCTTCATCCAGTTTTAACCAAAATGGGCATATACAGCCACCTAAATTCCTTTAAATCTTCACGAAGGAGCCCAAAACCATCTTGAGTTTAACATCACAGAATAGATAGTAGAACTCAGGATCTTGCTTAGCTCTGCTTGTAATAAATAAAATGGGTGTAGTCTTAACTTCCTTTTTATTCTCCTTATCTTGTTGATGTGTTGAAATTGGAATCTGGCTGGATTTTCATACTTGACACCTGTCCATTGGGCTGCCCCTTCCTTTTTCTCCCTGTTCCAGTTGTTGCTTCACTGTGGATGTTTATTGGCTATGTCCAGTTGCCACTTGAGATCTGTCCCTCATGCTGAGTTTCCCAGCCTCCTTAAATCTGAAGTTCCTACTCTGTGCCTCTTCCTTGTATAAATAACAAGTCAATAACACAGTAATTATTTTAATGACCTAGGCAATAACCAAGGAAGAACCATTTATTTAAGTGATGATAGAAACTTCCTAAGTAAACAGATTAATAAGACATTATTTTAGAGAAGAAGGAAGAAATATACAGTGGAAGCATTTATTATATATACACTAATATATTTGTCACAAATTTCAATATACAACTTAAATTGTTTTGTAGATTTAAAGACAATGTCAATCTCTCTGAATCTTATGCACCAGAAGCACATGTTGTTATATAATAATACTGTAAACCAAGAATACATTTCTTAGTAAAACAGATGATTAATTATGCATGTTAATTGTAGCTGAATAAACATGAATACACTAAGCCAGACTGTTTTGATGAGCAGTATCTTCGTTCATAGAGAATCTCTTCATAAGCAAACTTTTTTTGTTTATTTAATAGTCATGGCCTGGTTACGAAAGTTTGCATTTTCTCAGGCTATGTGACATATGGTGAGAAATACCTTTATGAGGATGAGCCAGTGAGAACTAAAGTGTTCTGTGGCTTAAATGAGAGGAGTATTACAAAATCAGCATATTTAAACTAAAGCCAGGTAACTATAAATTTGAACAAGTGGCATTATTCTTACATCTTTATGAAATGCATTCTTCAGCCTATCACAGAAAGCTTATGTGTCTGATAAATACTTTGGGAAAGTCATCTTCTTTTTTCTTCAAACTCAGATCTGGAACACAGAAATCTATTGGTCAGGTAGGAAACTTCAGTAGCTCAATTTCGTGAATGAATTCTACTACTCGTTGCTATAAAATAAACATTCCAATGTAAGAATTTGCAAAAATGTGAAGGTATTTTAAAACAAAAACAAGGAAAATAAAAAAGAACCTGCATGAATTGCATGTATATGTACACTTGTATAATCTATAACCATTTGACAGGAATGGAAACTATTCAGACGAGGTCATATATATATTTTTGTTTTTTTAGAAAGAGGAGTTTAGTATCAGACTGGTGCCCTTCTGTTACGATTTCTGTTGGGATCTCTTCTTTATAATCTGTGATTTAGGATTCAAGTCATATGTGCACTATTTCAGCTTAATGAGTTACTGTGTCAGCTGAGATGCTGAAAAAGACCTTGAACCTGCTCCAACTACAGCAAACATGAACTAAAATACATTAGCTTAAATCTCCCAAACATTTTGATTTTACACTTGCTATGAACTAAAAGCTTGCATGGAGTAGGTTACCATAGATTAGCTGATATTTATAAATACATTTTTCCAGTATGCATTATGCTGGATAAACCTTCTGTGACATAAATCGATTGCACCACTCACATGTGGTGGTAATATCTGTCAGCAGGTCTTCACTGTGTTGTCTCTTCTTCATGCAAATCAGGGGCAATGTATATGTGAAAAGAACATTTCTAAAGAGAATCCTGTATTGCCTGCTCCAAAACCCTTGCATGCCAAAACAAACTGTTGTGTTCATCTGCTTTCTGAAAGCAAGCGGAAGTCAAGGATTTGAGGTTTTAATATTAAAAGGATATAATCACTGGTAATATCAATGGCAGTACATTTCTAAACACATAGGGTGGTGGTACAGATTAATAAAGATTAGGAGCTAAGGAGGTGCAAAGAAGTTGAATATTTCAATAGAAGTGTGAGTTGGAATTGATCTGGATAGATTTTTGTATAAAAGTGGGAGGGTTTTTTTTCAGCTAAGTTGTGAGTTCTTTTTTTAAAAATACTGCCCATATAAAAGATCTTACTTCTTAATCATTCTTTATTGTTGTATAAAAATTTCATCACTCTCACCTGAATAGAGACTAACTAAAGGAATATTTTTCTGTAAGGAAATGATGGGAGGAATCCCATACTTCTCCATCAGCACATGCTTCTGCTGGGTTGAGACTTTACGCCATCTTCAGTTGTGACTACTATTACTGCTTTCAGAAAAACAGCTTGTCTTCAAGGGAGAGGAGGTGCTGTGTGTGACTCCTTGCAAATGTGTAGAAAATACGACACAAACACCACATTTCAGGGCATAATAGGTAGTGTATGTGGTGAGGGGATCCTGTCATTGCTGTCAACCTTCCTAGCGTTTCTCCTGCTCTCAGGCCGTAGAACAGAGCCATGCTTGTATGTGACCCAGGCTGAGGTGTTATTTTAGCCCAAATCATATTGTTCTCAACATGGCAGCTCATATATTAAAACGTCTCTGGGTGAGACTTCTGGTGGTGGTTCTAATTGCTTTAGTGCTTCTGAAGGAGAATTTCAGGCATCTTGAGTTGAAGTATCCTTTTGTTATGCTGGAAGATCTGAGCTGACTGTAGAAGACATAAGAATAAAGTTACGAAGTGCTGCTTTCATGGTCATAGTGTTTTTCCACACTAGGTTTTGAAGATGCTGGTGTTAACGGAGAAGCTTCTTTTACAATTTCTTTTTGGTTTCAGCTTCCTGCAAGGACAGGGCATCTCATTTTCAGTTCATACACAACTATGGCAGTGATTTTTCTATACTAAGTTCAGTGTTTTGTTTTGATCCAGTGAGAAGCATCACAAAAAAAGAAACCCCAGGGAAATAGGGGAAGCTGCAGTCTCTACAGTAAGTCAGCCCATCCAGGAGGAAAGTCAGAAGCTAGACTGGCAAGCTCTTAGGGTATGATTGAGTTGGCCTGTGGAAGGAGAAATGCAGACAAGCCTCTCATCCCTCTTTGTGAACAACTGGCAGTTTTGAAACTGTATCACTTTCTCCCAGAGTCTTTCAGCTTCTTAGGGTCAAACCCCAAGCTAGAGGCAAGTCCCTTTCATAAGTCTTTGGGTAAACTTTGGCCTTGGAGGAAGGAGACTGAAATCAGCCAATGCTCCGTGTGTATGTCTGTCTGATATTGCACTTAAAAGTCTCTTTTGAACTTCCCCTCTCTTTCTGTTTGACTAACTTGCAAAATGAGACTTCTGCCTCTTGAAATCACGATAACCAATGACATTGGCTTTTTTGAAGGTCTTGTGCAGTTGATGGACATTCCTGTTGGCTGTGCCTGACGGGAGGATGGTTAATGCTGTTGTGTGTTGTGGAATCCCACCTTACTTGGGAGTGGAGGTGCTGTGGCTGCCCTCAGGAAACAAGGAGGTTTATGCAGGACATTGGTATTTGATTCCTTAGATAACAGGAACTGGAGAAGAAGGCAGAAGTAGGGTTATTTTCATCTTCATTACCCAGTCAGTAGCCCATCCAGCATTACACACTTATACAAGTTTGTATCCTCATTTTGTCTTCAATATTTGTTTTCTTAGTTCTCGTGTTGAGATGGGAGACTTCCAGTAGACAGGAATTGGATTTAAATATGTTCAGCAAAGGAATGGGCAGACAGGATAGAAAATAATTAGGTTGAGTTAGGCAACCTCCCACATGTTATGAAACCATTTGGCTCACCACGACACAGAAATACTTGTAGAATTTGGGGCTGTGCTGGGAAAACTCTGTATGTGTTCCTTTATGAGGAGGGAAAAACAACTATGCTCAGTTAAGGTATTCATTTTAAGGAAGGTTCTCTTCATCATGTGTTCCCTGAAACAACCGATTACAGTAGCTGAAGTAATGCATTTATTTAAGTGTATTGCTGCAAGAGGTCTTTCACAAACCCAGGATTCCTAAATTTGTCCCAGAGCTTTGTGAAACTTAAGAACATTAGGAGAAAGGGAGACTTCATATCTTAGCAAGAGCAAGCTGGTGAGGCTTTTATCTGGCTTGAAGGGAGCTGTTAGCAGTGTTAGTAGTTGGAAGAGTGTAGGGCCAGGAGGGATGGACTGGAATGGCGCTCAGCAATCCACGTGGGCTCTCTCTCCTCTACAGTAAGATTTACCTTTCATTCTGTTTCACTTTTAATTTTGAGAAAGATAGTTTTGCTTTTCAGATGTGATTGATCTCACTGGAGATGATAAAGATGATCTTCAGAGGGCAATTGCCTTGAGTTTGGAGGAATCAAACAGGGCATTCAGGGAGACTGGAATAACAGATGAGGAACAAGCCATTAGCAGGTAAACAACCAACTTATATAAAGCAGAAATTAAATTAAAGAGTTGGAGATTGGCCTGTATTGCTTTTTTTTTAACTTTTAATTTAACAAAGAATAACTTGTTTACTTTCACTTGTGCTACTGATATGCCTGGCTTCAGGATGTTGCTTTAATGTATTGTATGTTCTACACTGGAAAATAGTCTAATATGTGTGGACTAGGATTTAATAGTATGTTTCATATTAATGTATTTTTTTAAATATTGAGGAAGTGGATGGAGATAGAGAATATATATGGTCATATTTAAATAGGACCTAAACCCAGAAGTTTCTCTTGTGTATCAGGTAAAAAGCAATGAACCCAAAATTTAATTAAGAAGCTAATAAATACTTTGTCCTGTTTCTTGCAGTGTTCATTTTACAATAACATTTTCTTACCTCTGTGCGAAGGCTGAGGTTGAGGGAGGGGGTGTTAATACTATGACTTGAATATACTAAGAGCAGCTGCTCTATTTTAGCTGATTAAGTATGCTATTAACCTATTTAACAAATAAGATTTTTAAGCTTTGAGTGAAGTTAACTTTTTGATTTAAAGTTTTATAAACTTGCTCAATTTGGGTGTGATAAGTGAACTTTTGATCAGATTTAATGATAACTTTTTGTACAGTGTATATTTTTGGTAATTTTTATATAATTATGAAATATATGGGACTTGAAATAAGCCTGGGTGTAGGGTTGGGTGGGAGGGATGTTGTTTTGTTTTGTCTTCTTTCCATCTGTGACTGGCTTTGGGAGGGACTAGACTTGTTCTAGGGGAAGCAGGCAATGATTTGATCCTTGTTAGTAGGTAAAGTACTGCCTCCTTGTAAAAGACCAGTTTTATAAAAAAATAATTTAGATGGCGCGATTAACCACAATAATTCTTTTTCTCAGTTCACTCTATCTGACAGACTGAATGGCTTATTAGAAAATTCCAACTCTGAGAATATGAATATATTATTACTTTATTTATATTACTTTACCCCCAGTCATTTTCTTTTTCCATTTGAAAAATAAATATACTAATTGTGAGAGTAAACATATCCTTCCTCCCCCAATCTGTGATAAAAGCCATCTTGTTATATAAAGTTAACATATTTTACCTATCAAGGTAGGTTGAGAGGGATTTATATTCTCATTAATAATTGAGAGAAGCTTTTAAGAGAGGGGTTTTTTTTCAAAGACCTCAGCATGTATAGAAGATTGTGGTGGAAGTTCTGTCCAGCTATGTTTCAGAGTTCAACTTGTGCCTTTTCCTCTTTGAAGGCCGGAATTGTCATAATTACAGAGTTGTGATTTAGGCAGGCACTCAGAAAGATGGACCTATTTCTGGACATGGACAATTTTCTCCCTTTTTTCTTTCCCCAAGCTTTGACTGCTTCTGCTGTGCTCACTTCTTGCGAGCCTTGAAGATTTAGGTTTCTTCCCCTGAAGGATTTGTTTTTCATTTCTCAAACCAAAAGTGTCTTTTGTGGTTTTTGGTCCTATCTGTTTAGGCCATAACTTAGTATTATAAATACTTTCCACTTAAATTACAGTGTATATTTTCCTGGCTGCAGAAAATAACAAAGTATGCCATTTTTTCTGTATGTACAAAGGCATGTAGACAATCTGTTCGGTTATATGCAGAGAAAATGTTGGTCTTTTGATGAAATAGAGTTGGGTATTTAAGGGCAAAATTGCACATAGTAACATTTGCCAAATCAAGAGCTTGTTGCAGGCCATATCCTTCCCCCCCCCCCCCCTTGGTACACTGTACCACGTTTTCTATGCTTGCTGTAGTATTCTTTAGACCTGTTGCACAAATTCATTTCCCAAACCCATACAAAAATAATCATTCAAAGATCCATAGTATATCATGACATGAGAAAGGGATTGGGATTTTTCTTGTGAATGGAGGCAGAGAAGAGTGAGAATCTTGGAGGTTTAGGCAGCCTTGAGATCAATTCAGTAACATGGCAAAAAGCACCCTGGGTTGATCACAAATTATGTCAGTGTTGAACAAATACAGGAAGTTCAGAATTCTTGAATTCTTGATCTGAACTGTTTAATCAGTTTCCTTAAAGACAGAACTTCAATCTGTTTTTATAAATAAAATTAAAAAAAGGACTTTGTAGTTAACACCCCACAGAAGAATGTTGGCATTCCAATAGAAAGCACAATATCTTTGCAGGACTTCTCAAAACAAAATGTAGAACACTGAGCTTGTAAACAAGTCAAGCTGCAGCCATTTACTTTTGATTTTCTAGATTAAACAAGAAGCAGAAATCAAATAGGAAGTCAATAATAAGCAAATTAAACTATGGAATTCTTTAATTTTTAAAAATGTAGGCTGTGTGCGTACTTAAATAGCCTTTGGTGTGAAGGACTTTTTTTTTTCTGAAGGTATTCATAGTGGTTTGGAACCTAACTTGCACAGATTTTGTTAGGGTTTCCAAGGGAGAATTAATGGAATTTCTTGACTTGTGTAATTAATGTTGTAATGCACGTAGAATCTGTGTTCCTGAATGTAATTGCTTTGTGCTACTTAATGAGGACAGATTTGATTACTGTGTGAGAGGAGTGCAGCTGAAATGTCCAAGTGTCCAAGCTGAACATCTTGTACATGGCACGTTTAAAGTCTTTTACTCTTCCCTCTTTAAATCTCCCAGGGAAATGAGCATGATCAGGCTGTTTCCTAATACAAAAAAGGTTCTCCTGTTTATATCACTTTTTGTGGCTTGAAGGAGTCTGAGGCCGACCAGACAGGGCGTCACTGGGGAAACCAGGGAGATACGGCTAAAAGGAGAAATTAGCTGGCCTGTGTTGTGCCTAGGGTAGTATCCACATAAAAATGAGAGCCTATGCTGTCAGTGCACAAGGATGTGCACAGCCTGTAGGCTTTTTTTTTTTTTTTTTGAATCATGGTCACTGAAATTGCTGAGGACTCTGCACTGTGGTTTTTTGTGTGTAGATCCAAGGTGGGACTGAGGAGGGTTGTGGAGTCAGGGGTATTCCTGGATGTCCAGCTAGAGGACAGTCACAGTGCAAAGACCTTTCCTTGTTCTTTTAGCTGAGTTACCCAACAGAGAGGGTTTTCCTGCAGCATGTTGAGTGGTTTGGCTGAGCCGTGGACTCTCTTAGCCTGAGGGTTATTGCTTTGTCTGGTGAGCCCCGTGCAGCTCTGCAGAGCTGCTTGGCTGTGCCCAGCTTGTTACAGGGAGAAATAAAACACTGCTTTCAAGTCGAATGCCAAGCCTGGCATTAACTAAGCCCTCGCTGCAGCATTTCCCTCCAAACAAGATTCCAGCGCTGGGAGGTTGGGGAGCCCTGGGTCCCGTGAGGCCGGAGAGAAGCCAAACCCTGCACGTCGCTTATGGCTGTGGGCTGGTGGCTGCCGCTGTCGTCCCCAGGGGTCCCAGAGTGGGGGTTCAGCTCTGTCATCTGAATTGCTAAATCCTTGTGCTAACTCTCTGGAAGGCTGCTCATTTTGTTCAGAGCTGTGTGTGAGTAAGATTCTTTATCCAGGTAGTCTCCCAAGTCAGAACTGTTTGAATGGAATACAGTGAATATTATAGTATAAGAGATACTCCCTATGGTAAATGCATTCACTTATGTGGCTTCTGAGCTGATCATTAGGTTCTTATTTACTATGCTTGCTTCAATTTATTTCACTTTTTACTTTTTATTTTATTGCATCACAGCTTTAATAAAAACGAATTTGGCACATAGAATGTGCAGCTATTCCATGTGCTCTCTGAGGATAGATTGTCTTAAAAGTAAAATGAGGGAAAGAGTATCATGAAGCTTTGAGCATCAAATACTTTATTGATGCATGAAAACAGATTTGAGGTAGAGCTAGAGATGAGGAAGTCCTTTACTTGCTAAAAAAAGGAGCACAAAATCAAATGCAAGGAAGAAATTTTAGTAGCTGATGAGTGGTGACATCTTTGGGGTCAGAGAATTGTTTCTATATTAGAATATTTCTTTTTTTGACAATCTTGAAGTATCTTGAAATACTCTTGAGTTTGGGGGAGTAAGGGGGCAAAAGGAAGTTTGATTGTTTCACTGAAACACAAGTGCTGTGGAGTAGGTATTGTAGTCCTGTTACAACATCATTCTAAGTTTATTCCAGTCTGTCAATTTTTGAAGGTCCCTTCAATTTAAACAGAATTGTTAGTAATTCTACCTGCATGAGAAATTATTTGAACTATGTATGACATATTTTTGATTGATTTTTAATGTCCCCATTTAATAACTTTTGCTCTCAAAGCAGAGGTACACTGGTCATCTAAAACTTTTAAAGAATTGTATTGGTTAGAAGGGAAATAAATTGGACTGGTTTTTTACGTTTTGGGGTTTGCTTATGAGACCATTATTGTAAAAGACTTTTAGAATCATCAAATATTGAAGAGCTCTATCCGTTGTGCATTGTTTGAAGAGGTGTCAGAGCAGAAAGTCTTAGAGTATTATAAGCCTGTCCTTTCAGTGCTGTTTATAAAGTTATGTTTCAAAATTAAATGTCAGAAATTGATTAATCCTTAGAAAATTACCAGTTTTAGGTATTTTCTGAAATACATTGGTACAAAAGTGGTATTTGCACTAACCAGTCTCTCAAATTCAGAATGCTTCTTTTATTTTATTTCAAAATAAGTAGCAATAACGAATTAATATGTCCCCCAAAGCAGTTACCTGCAGTAAATTCAGAGGATGCTTCATAGTTCTTGCTAATATAACCTTTTCTTTTTTTGACAGGAACATAGCTTGAAACAAAAATGTAGATAGGAAACTGAGGGATTACATTTTCTGTGTGTCCCTGATTATTTTTTTTTCCCCTACACTTTTCAAACTTTGTTTTTGAGGAGCTCCATTTACAAAGCAGCCTAAATTTGCCTTTCTTTGGTGTTTACTGAGCCTAGAACTGAAGGGGTGCAGTCCTTCACACTGCTCAGACTGCTTAGATGCTTGTCATGCAGCTCCTGGAATCCTGTGCCTGGCAAATGCAGCAGCTGGAGAGCAGCTCAGCCTTTTTTATGACACTTGGACTGGATGGCTGGGGACAGTGACCACTGTGTCAGTAGTGCACATGCCAGGCAGCTTTGCTTTTGAGTTAGAGCCACTGTGACATGACCTGAATATATCCATGTCCATCTTCCTTTTTGGAATATGCCTACCACAAATTACCTTTAAGGTGTTCTTTGTCACCACACTAAGGATATGTGCTGATATAGAAATACTGTGTTGAGTGAAGCTTAAGAGCTTCACACCCATCAGATCTCACTGCCATGTGAAATATGGATATTCAGCATAAGTCACTTAGGAACAATTTCCTGCAAGGAGTGTGGTCATTGAAGCACACAGTTAACTTGTTGGGTGGCATTTTGAAAAACGGTGGGGGGTGATGTCTTTCCATGGCTCATAAAGTAATTGCTTGCTATGTAAAGTGATTAACACAGTTGCATAAGTTGCAAAAATGGAAACTAAGAAAACTGCTTTCATTTTTGAAAGTTGCCTAACCAGCTTTGGCTTCCTGTCAGTAAAAGAAAGATTGGTGACTTTGTGCTTTGCATAGCAATAAAAACGTTTGTAGATGAAAGCACTACACGATTAGTGCTGCCTAAAATTTGTCCATCCAGTTTGAATCTGGTTCTTAAATAATTGATGACTTGCAGACATGGCACTTGTATCTTGAGCTCTCACAGGAGATTCATGCACTCACTAATACCCTTTTCCAAAAGGTAATGGAGTTACTGTAAAATAGATAAAAGTAAAATAGCATCTTACTTTTAAAGACATGTTATTGTATATAAGTTTAAAACCAGGCTCATCAACAATAAGTGAATGATGTTAAGATGTCTGTATTAGTAGTTGAAGGTATTTTAGTACATAATAGGTTTTTTGGGGTTTGTGGTGATTTTTGCTTTTTTTCTCACATTTTCCCCTCCCTTCTGTTCCCAAAGAGTTCTAGAAGCCAGTATTGCAGAAAATAAAGCAAGTTTAAAGAGGACGCATCCAGAGGTATGGAGTGACTCTCCAAACCCTTATGATCGGAAGCGGCAAGACAACTGTCCAGTAGGATTAAAGAATGTTGGCAACACGTGCTGGTTTAGTGCTGTCATTCAGGTAAGCACCCCCTTCAATTAGCTTGTGTGTACCCTTCATTGTATCTGTTGTGAGGTGAGTTAGCTTATTTTACGTGAATAACTTAAAATATCTGTTTTCCTGGGAAGCTTAGGCCGCTGCATGAGATGTTTTTGAGCATTACTTATTTATTGCATCTCTTAACGTGTTCATCCATAAGTCTGATTGAAGTGTAGAAAGTACTGGTAGCATAACTAAGTGAAGCTTCAAAATGTTTCTCATTAAGAAGTTGTGGAAGACAAGGAGTTGAGTCTCTGAAGATCCTGGGCGTCTGCAGCTCATACTGACATCAGTGACAATTGTGGATGCCTAAAAACAAGTGAAAATTGGATTACATATGAGGATCCGACTTTTTATATTAGAAGGAGCGCATGCAAATGTCTGAAAGGGGGTGGCTGACAATGGAGGTAGGTGGAGGAAATGAGACACCCTCAATCATGGAGTGCTTACTAGAATAGCTGCAAAGGGGATGGATAGCTGGGTAGGATAAAAGAAGGAACAACTGATAAAGAAGGAGACCTGAAAAAGAGGAAAGGGAAAGTCTAATACGGCTGCAATTGTCTGGTTTGGGTTGTTCCACCTAAGAGAGTCAATGTATGTGTCTGTTTTTGTGTATATGTAGCTTAATTAAAAGCTAGCTTTTTTTTTTTTTTTCCCCAGATAGGGTAAATAGGGAAATAAGTACAGATACTGCAACTTGTCTAGTGAAAGCTAATGTTCTTATATCAGTAGTTCATGTACATAAGCTTTATGAATCCATCTTTTAGGACATTTTTTTTAGAAGTGATTGCTAAATCTATATATGTTTTTGTAAATAATCTGTAGTTCTAATGAAAACTGTATGTGAAACTGTAATACAATAGGGGGACACTTATTTTTAGTGTACAAGAAGTGAATTTGGCATATTGTAACTTTTCATAGTTACATTGGAGAGGAAGCAAATAAAATATTTAATATCCATTTTTAACAAATTACTGTCAGGCTGATGCACTTTCAGATAAACTAATACTGTTGCTTTCATACTGATGGCTGTTGTACTTCAGACTGAGTCCATTTAGATCAATGTTCTGCCTAGTAGCCATTTCACAAATGGATACGTACAGAGGAGCACAGTTTGCATGATACTGCTCTGGTAAAACACTCCTGAGCCTCCAATTACTTTCACCTTGGAGGAGTTTCTTAAGCCTTTGCAATTTGTTTAGTAAAACCCCAGTGGGCCTCTCTTGTATGTACTTGTCTTCCTTGAACCTTGCCAACTTCTTGCACCCACAGGGTCCTTTGGGTAGGAATTCCATAGTTGTGCTCCCTATTGCATGAAGAACTGCCACAGTTCGGCTTGTTTTTTGAACCTGGTTCCCGCTAACTTTGTCTGGTGGCCTCCATGTCTCCTGGTGGACAGGTTGATTGCTGTTACAGTTCTGTGGGCTGCTGCCCTGCTCTCTTTTAACACCCTGGTGGTCTCTGTATTTCCAGGCTGGCTGCTGAATTGCAGCCTGCACGGAATCTGTTCTAACCTCTCGTCCACTTTGTTGCTTTTCTCTGGATCTTTCCTGCTCTAGTAGCATTTTAGTTGGGGAACCAGCAAAGTTCTTGAGGTGTGAGTGGGCTATGAATTTGAGTATGGTGGACAGATACAGGCTCTTCGGGAAAAACAAATGAGGACAACAAGGAAAGGTGTTTTCTGCCTCGTGAAGGAGTAGCTCAAATGTATGATACTTGTGTGGGACAGAGATGACAGTTTAAAATAAGAGTTTGTGGGTCAGGTTTAGAGGAGAGGCTGGTAAAGATGCCGCCTTGTTTAGTCTATTACAGACTACCCTCCTCAGGTTGAGGATGTGGACAAAGCCTTCTTTAGAGGCAAAGAAGTCTCTGGATTATGGTCTGGAGTTCACCGGGGGAGCTTTAATAAGCATCCCGACCCTTGCTTGGGCCACCATAACAGGACACAAGCAAACCAGATTTCTGGAGAGTATCAGGGACAACTTCTTGACACGAGCACCAAGAGGCCAACCAGGGGTTCTGCTGTGGGAAAACTGGAGATGTAGTAATGTGGGTACTCTTGACTGCAATGACCATGAAATAGTAGAGTTCAAGATCATGATGGGAGCAAGGAAGAAGTAGTAGACCCTAGAGTTCAGGAGAGTAGACTCGGTCTTCTTCAGGAAGTTGGTATCTGGGATTCCATAGCAGGCAGCTTGGAAGGGCAGATTTTCTCAGGAAGGCTGAGAGCACCCCCTGATTGCCAAAAGGGTCCATTCTGCTCTCAGGGAACTCATGGCCAAGCCCCAGTGCAAGCAGGCAGTGTGCTGGATCTGGAAGCAGAGACAGGCTACTGAGGAGGATATTGGAAATGTTGTCCAGGCATGCAGAGCTTGGTGTTAGGGAAGTGGAAGTTATCTTAGAGCTGATGCCTCAAAGGATGTCTAGGGTAACTAAGAAAAGGTTCTTGATGCTAGAAAGCATAGAAAGTCATAGAAAGCTGAGCAAGGAGAACATGGTTCTGCTGCTGAATAAAACAGGTGAGGTACTCAGTGCCTTAGTCTTCAAGACCATTTTGCATAGTTGAGAGAACTCCGATCAAGGGTTAAAGATTTGAGTCAGAGATTACTCGAGGAAACTTCACCCACAGTAAGTCCAGGGCCCACTGAGCTGCATCAAGTGGTGCTGAGAGAAAGTGGGCAAAAGTCTTAGGAAAGCAGCTCTCTCTCTCATGTTTGAAAGGTCATGGAGAATCAGAGATTTCTGATTAACTGGAGCCAGGTTTTTTACAGCAGTGCATATTGTGAGGATGGGAGGCAACGCGAGTAACTGAGACAAGGATTCAGCCTGGATAGAAGGCATTTTTTTCCATGAGGACTGGCAGGCAGTGGAGGTTGCCCAGAAAGGCTCTTGCAGGGTCTGTCAAACCTTGAAGGCATTTAAGATGCCTGAAAAAAAGCCCTGAGTAGCCTGGTCTGATCTCCCAGTGACCTCCTGTGAGGTCAAGCAGGAGGCTTGACAAGAGACTTCCATCAGTCTCTTCTGACCTGAGTTACCCTATGAGTATATAGTAATGCTTTCTCTTTCATTCTGTCTTTCTTAATTATTTTATTCTGCTTTTAACTGTTACTCTATTTCGTGTGTGGAACTGATACTTTCATGGAACAATCTGCCATAAATTCCAAGTTTTTAATAATGCCAGATAGCACATCATTTTCTGTTAATTTTAGGGTTACTTAGCACCATCTACCTCACTGTATACTTATCAGTGTTGAATTCGGCTTTCTTGTTCTATAGATACTTGGTCTTCTATGACCCGTCTGTCAATTCCTCTTTGCCAGCTCTTGTTTTTACAACGTTGTATATTTCTGTACTGAGCAAACGTGGTCAAAACTTGTTCCCCTTTGTAGATCACTTCTGAATTTTGCCTACCAGTGCAGTCTTGGTTAATTTGCACTAACCTACCTTCAGGCTGGAACAGATGCCCTCTTTTTCCTTTGGAGACTACATAAGTTAGATTAGTATTAGCTGTGTACTGTTTGACTTGTTGGAGGTTTTTGGTTTTGTTTGTGGTGGCTCTTTTTAGTTGGTTGGTTTTTTTTGGTTTTTTTTATGACAAGGATTTACTTACTTGCAGTTTACCTGTATTTAATGCTGTAGATAATGCAGTGGAAAGACTTCTTTATTTGTTCTACAACCTCCCTTCCCACTGAGGTTTTTCTGTTCTTAGGTCTCTTTCCTCTCAGCATCTAGTAATCTAATTGGTGTTTGAATTTTCTGTTTTCCTAGAGATCTTTTTGTGTTTCCCTTGATCATCTCTCCCTCTTTCTTTATTGTGTCACATGCATAGCTCTTTTTGCAAAAGCAGAAACATTGCATTAGTGTTAATATAAAGAAACATATTATTTCCATGAAGATCTTCATGGACCTAATAGGACTTGGTGTTTTACTTTCCCTGTTGTGCATTCAGATTTTACATTCCATAGTAGTCCCAAATCTCAAGATGACTGATTTTTATGTGTGTGTGCGTTTGTCTAAAATACATTTATACACAGGAAACTGCAAATGTTTAAATAGATGTTTTCATGAAAACGCGAATTTTTAATTCGCTAACCACAGAGATAAGAACAGAGGCCAGAGAATGTTAAAACCTATGCTAGACCTATGATCTCATGTTATTTATACCCAGCCTGCAACTTTATACCTTGAAAACAGATTATAAAGAGACCTAGCTAGTGCTTATGGTCACCAGCCATATTATGTGAAAGTATGCGGTGTCTGGAATTAAAATGGTTTGATCCTGAAAGATAGTGAAATGTCTGGATTTACATCTGGGGGATATAATTCAAGTAAACCATTGAAAGACTTATAACTTCAGTTGGTTGAAAATTAAGGTTATTAATATTGTCTATCAGCCAGGAAGATTTATGTTTCAAACAACCATCCCAAGAAATTTAATGCATGTTAACTTAGAACATTAGCTAATACCATATTTATTTATCCACAGGGCAGATTGACTACTTGGGTTGCATTGACTCTGTAGGAGTATTTTCTTGCTTTCTTTGGGAGTCTTTTGAAACCTGACACATCGCATAGGTCAACAATATCTAAATGTTAACTACTGTCAGTCACAATGATATATTGTGTAATATAACCTAAAACTAAATTGCAAAGAAAGAAGAATCTTCCTTCTATTTAAGGGGTGCTTGTTAAGGAAAAAAAGATTTTGACATTTTGACAGTTTCCTTATACAGTGAATGTTGTTTTTTATAGGCACCAATTAACTGACTTAGTCAAATGCAGTCATAAATGGTTTGTTGTATTTGCTTTAAGAGCATGGAATTCCTTAATAGACATTTGCAGTGAGTGACAGCAAACCCTAACAAGATTCAAACATTGCTGGAAACATTGGTTTTTAACCTGTATTTATTTGTGCCATAGAGAAATTTACACATGTGGAAGTCATTCTCTTCTGCAGAGGAACAGGGGACTCTCTCTTCAGAGAGCTCCAAAACAAAGTTTTGCTTTCAACAGTTGTATTGTGTTACTAGAGTGAACAGTAATATTTTTTCACAATGTAACTTCCAAAAATCTGCCCTGCTCTTGAAGACTATTGACTTGATAATAACTTGTATTTAAAACTGAGTCCCCAAGACAATATGTCAAAACAAAACTGTATTAAAGAATGCTTGTTTCTTCCTTACCTGCCAAGAAATGAATCAAGTTCCTCAATGAATTTCCTTCCTCCTCTTGAACTTGTAAGAAACCTTTTTTTTTTTTTTTTTTTGACAGGACTTCACCCATGCATGTCTTTGCTACTGTTTAGTTATATTAACTCTTATAGAAGGACCCTGAGGACCCCTAAATCTTGAGGCTTTAGAATATTTGTAGAAGGTTATTTGTGTGTTGTTTGGTTTGGTTATTTTGTTTGGTTTTGGTCTCTTTTTTTTTTTTTTTTTTTTTATTTTTGATTATTGTAACTGCGTATGTCTGCTCTTGAAATAGAACTTAAGACACCAAGCTGTTTAAAGAAACAAAACACAGATGTAGCTCTGTTTTTACTTTTTTTGCAGTAGATTTTAGTGGCTCCCTTGTGAAAAGGTAACTTCACAGTTTTCCTTGGCTATAAGAGTTTATAGTCTGAAAATGGCTTATAAATAATACATTTATGGAGCCTGTGAAGTAGCTCATGCTGAGCACGAGTTAAGTGTTTGCAGGACACGGGATGTAGAAGGTGGCTAAGTCACCGGACCTGGATGTGCTGTTGGAATCATGTCTTAGGCTTGCTGCCTGTACAAGTCGTCTCCCAGATGTTTTGCTTTAAGACATTGCACAAGACTAACTTTTTCTTTTGGAATCCCAAAATAAGGGTTTGGCTGTGTGTGAGAAATAATGCAGGGCTTGCTCCTTGAAAAAGGTGTCACGAGAAATGCCGGATTGGTTGGTTGTTTAGTGAATGTTACACACTCAGTGTGCCAAGACCAATTTTTGATGGAAGGAAGAAAGTGTGTGGGGAATCAATGAAAATTGTACTGTAAATGTTGCTCTGTTTCCCCTTCCCCTAGTCCCATGCCTAAAGAACTAAGTGCAGCGTTTTCCTGGGTCTCATGACTTCCAGAGGGCATATCTGCATTGTATCCATTCCCTTTACCAAATGAGGTATCCCAAAAGGACAGCTGGTGTTTGGCATCTCCACACTTTTTTCTCTGGGATTCTGTCAGGGTCTGGTTAGTCATCCAAAAATGAGACTTTTTTTCTTCCCCAAAAGTACGTAGCTTGCAGAACAAAGAATTAACAAACTACTGTCTTATGAACATAAATCTCCATGGTTTCTCTTTGACTTTTATTTTCCAAGTCCCTACCACTATTTCTGGTATTTTACTCTGTTGCATTGTGTTTGGGAGCAAGGCTTCTTGCTTTCCCAATGTCAGTATATGTGAGCTTAGGATCTCCTTCAAGCCTAAGATTCTAGTTGTGGGAAGAAGTGGGGCAGCTTGATGGGTGAGAATCAAGCATTTTCTTCCCAACTGGTGGCTCAGCTATTGTTACCATCTTTGAAGCAGCCTCCCACAAGTATCTAACTTATACATTAGTTTATGTTTCTTATTTGTTATGATGAATGGAAAGGATTGTGATGAATGATGTAGTAATGCATTAATACCAAAAATCCTAGGATTATATAATAAAATTTGCATATATATATACACACACACATACAAACTACACATGACTCCCTTGCTTCCCTGGGCTTATAGTGCTGCAGAACATCCAGTGCTCAATTCCTTATCTGGGTTACAATGGTCATGGATGGAATACTTTCTTTCCAGTGTTTTCACTGTGGAATAGCCTGGGGCAGGTGTTGGTGGGGAATATGTGATATAAATTGTTCTGTAGAGTTTCATGGGCAGAGGAATAATAATTTTGGAAATCTAGTTTCTTGCTTCCCATCCCTCTCTTGCCCTGTAAAGACTGACTTGTTGCTTTCAAGTTCAGTCATCCTATAATATTTATCTATAAGATATTCCTTTTAAAACTGTTTTTTTTTTCTTCTGTGGTCTCCAGTTGCCTCAGGTTGCTTGTGTGATTTTCAAACTCTTACCTTACATTTAGTGATACGTAATATTGCAGAAGTTTCTGTTGTGAGGGTTTAGTGGATGATGGCTTTAGCTTTGGCTCATAAATAGCTGCTCATTTAACAAAAATAAAGGGTACAGGATAAATATGGGGTTGCAGTCCTATGTGCAGTTCCGAGATGCAGAAGAGCACTACATTGTTTAGGTGTGTTGTTGAAGTTTATATCATGTATTTCATCTATGCAAGAAGTTCAAAATCATAACCATGTAGGGAAATGTTGGCTCTTATTTTATGTCCTAACAGAATTTTTTTTTTCTTGCTTTGTCCCATGTAATAGAGGAGTGGTTGAATGGCATTTTTTACTATGTGCCAAGACACAAACATAAAGTGAATTCTTCAGGACACATATCATACTTAGCTGTCTTCTGAATTGCAATAATGTTCTGAGTTAGTTGCTATAAACAAGTAAATGTTCTCTAAATGCAGGCTGGTAATACCATGGTGAGCTGTTTGTTTAAAGTGTTGACTTAACCCAAGTCTGCTAGCATTTTAAAGTTAGTTTGACTTTCTACATCAAACAGTATGCAAGCTGTTTTCCATCTTCTTCCATGTTGCACCTCAGCCTTTTGGAAACATAAAACATGACGGCTTAAAACTTCTTTTTATACCTTGGTTATCAGCAGTTTGGAATGCTGATTGGTTGTCTGTTTATAAATAAAACTCCTTTTAGAGGTACTTTCCAAAGCTTTTGAGATATGGAATGGAATCTCTCTGACTTGGAAATTGCTGAATGTTTCGCTCATTACTACCACTGTACATGTGGGGTTCTGCTTAAGTTCAGCCATGAGACAGTGTCGTATCTGTCTGTAGGAGATTTTGTTACAGAGAGGCAGAGAGAAGAAACTCCTCTTCCTATGCTTTCACAGTGAAGTTTGAACAGCAACCTGTCAAATCGCAGCTTTGAAGATGCTTTCCTCACTTCCCTTCTGTCTTCCTTACATGCAGTTTTCTAAAGGATGCCAGAGAGGCTTTGGACTGTGCCAAATCCTCAGTGTATATCAAGAAGCACTATCATGAATATGTTTTGAGTTACTTCCTAATTTTCTTTATGCCTGTCATTAGTCTTTATTCTGGAAACAGGATTTACTACTTAAAAGAATAAGACATGCACAAGTGTAGGAGTAGAAGGCAGCCCTGGTGTGAGTTGTAAGGAGCAGGGCAGGCAGCAGTGGCAATAAACAGCCACTTCACAGACTTTGCTGTGAGAAAAGGAATTTCAAGAATACAAACCAAAAGGGAAAAAAAAAGATTAATAAACAGAAAAATGGGGAAGGCCTTAAGGGGAGAAAGAAGTGATTCTTCCAAATTTGTATCATAGAATGGCCTGGATTGGAAGGGACCTTAAAGATCGTCTAGGTTGCTCCAGCCAACCTGGCCTTAAACACTTGTAGAGATGAGGGAGCCACAGCTTCTCTGGGAAACTTGTGTCAGTACCTCACAGTAAAGAACCTTTTCCTAATATCTAATCTAAACTCACTCTCTTTCAGTTTGAAGCCATTCCCCCTTGTCCTGTCCCTCCAGGCCTTTGTAAATAGTCTCTCTCCATCTTTCCTGTAGGCTCCCTTCAGGCACTGGAAGGCCACAGTTAGGTCACCCTGAAGACATCTCTTTTCTAGGCTGAACAATCCCAGTTATCTCAGGATATAGGGATATAGACTTGAAAGCTGAAGAGAATGGGACTTAGTTGTCAGTGAAGTTGCCCTATGTTTTTTTTTTCCCAATATGGAGCTTTGGACACAAATATTCAATTTGAGGCATTTATTTGATTTAGATTATTACCACAAATAAAAAGCTAACTCAAATAATGCCCACTCTACCTCACTAAAACTAGGTCTGTATACCATAAACAACCAAACTGTTTATAAAATGAGGTGAGAACATAAATTTAATTTGTCGTGTTGGCAGAGGCAAACTATTACAAATCATGTATTTTGATATAGAGCTCTATTTTTGCTTTTTGTTTCTAGGACTTATTTAAGATTGCTCTCTGCTTGCATACAAAATGAAGGTAGATATGGTCTCTGCTTCGTGGCTTTAAAATCAGAATAAATGTCAAGTTGGAAATACCTAAAATGTCCCGGATGACTAAACAAGGCAAAGGGGTGTTGTGATCTGTTAATCATATCTCTTGCATATGTAAGCTTTCAAATTACACAAGATCATGTTTTAGGTAAATGCCAGTACCTGAAGGAATTTGTTTAGGAGCTCTGTCGGAGTGCATACTTCTCTTTGTCACTGCCAAAGGGTTGCTTTTCAAGCTCTCCTAGTAATATATATTTAGTTTTTGGTTTTCTTCCTTCTTTCCTTTCTTCCTTTTGTCCTTACAAGCTTAACCTTTGTGAACTGAATGGGAAGCTGTCTGTGTTCATGGTATCGTGAACTTTAGGTTTTCATGTAAACTTGTATAATGGTGATCCCTATTAAAAATTCTCTAGTTCTTGTGCAAAAATTTTTGCCCCATTTTTTTTGTTGTTGTTTGTTTGTTTTTGTTCCCAATGCTGAAAAAAAAAAACCCAAAATGTTTTCATAAGTTTGTTAGTGAAACAGAAGTGTTTAGTGCCCTGTGCCTGCAGAACATGCAAGAATCCATCACAGAGCCTGTGTAAAGCTTTCTGCAGCAGCTTGGTAGGTCATCTTTTATCTAGACTCGAAGTACTGTTCTCCTACTCTCTCAGTATTGTTGGTGTCAGTAAATTTACTAACTTAGGACTCTGCCAGTGGCTTTTAATGACCTGTGCTGCATGCTAAGCTTTTATGGATTTAATATGCTGACTAATTTCTATCCTTGCACTGTTAATGCAGCATCACAGTTCTTGAATTAATCCTTCACTCAGGCCATCGAAATTCTGCCAAGGTCCTTATGTTTCATAATCCTTGACTTGAAAGGGGGAAAAGGGATAAGCAGGGTGTTTTTGGTGAGACCAAGACAACTTATATTCAGAAGTTGCATCTGGACTATGTAGGTTAACATTACTCAGAAAAGTGAAGGCTTTAGTATTTTACAGTCTTGAAGCTACAACTGTGCCTAGTTCTCTCTGGCATGACAGAAAATACATCTACATCAGCACCACCTTTAGCAGGGGACAGCCACAGTGCATCTGTTGTCATTCACTGTTGTTAATGTGACCTAAACTGACATTGGATTTCTCTTGTTGTTTATTCTCATTTTTCTTTTACTATCTTGTTCCCCTCTCCCCAAACTAACATAATAGGAGGCAGGTATTCTAAAAAAAATCTGTTGATTTTCATGGTAATTTGAATTGGGAGAACTTACCTCAGCCTTAGCTTGGTCAAGTTTCCAGATGACAGCTTTTAAATGGGTTTAAATACACTGGGCGTGGGGGAGAAAACAATCCACAAACCCACCTTTCATAGAGTTCTCCTTGCATGCATAAATTCTGCATGCTTTGGTAACTCATAAACATATTAGATCAAGGCCAGTAGAGCTGAAGTATCCACCTTTTAGATCCAGCCTGTTTTCTCGCACTGGGACTCCTGACACGTTTCTGTAGCTGAAGCCAAGCGGGTAAGAGGTGAAGTGCTGCTCCATGTAAAGTGTTTGGAAGGGCAAAAGATGCCTCAGCAAACTGGAAATTGTTTTGCCTTGGCTGTTTCTGAAGCACTGGGCTGATTGGCCATGGGAGGTCTCGTTTATAGCTCTTTATCGCAGGAAGAACTGTAGGTTCCTCACTTTGGGCACAAAAACTGGTTGGTCTCTGGCAGTTGTCTATACTTACACTGGGGAATTATCTTTTTCTTAATGGAAGTGTCCTGAAGTTGATTTAGGTTTTTCTGAATTGTCCTGAGGTTGATTTAGCTCAGTATAGAACAACTGTGGCTCTGTCCTTATCATTAGTGCTGTTGGCAGTAGATGAACTGTGATGGTTCTGCTGCATCTCAGTAAAACCATGCACAGAGTAAGCTGTTCTGGAGAGAAGTTTAATAACTAGATGTCTTGCATAAGAAATGCGGAGTAGAACAACGCTGAAGAAAAGAGCAGATTGGACAATCCCCTTAATTATTCTCACAGATTGCACAAATAGGTTTGTTCAGGTTAGTAAAAAAGCACAGAGTTGTGTTCAGTTTGGAGTCCTGGATTAAAGAAATAGAGTCTTTGGGAAAAACTTAAGGATTGAATGCTGGGCAAAAATGCTAAACTCGAGTACAGTTTTCTATACATAATTTGTGTATTTGTGTTATAAAATGGGCCTGCTCAGCTGCTTGGCATTTTGATGGCACTTGGATTAGTCATGGAGAAAATTCAGCCTTTGGACATTGTATTTCAGCAGCTGGTTTATTTTGTATGTAAGACATTGCTATGTTTTGCTTGATGAAGAGCCCACCAGTGGAATGCTGTTACATCATGAGATATAACTTCAATTAGTATCAGCTTCTAGAATGACACTTGAATTAAATATTAACATTTTCTCTGCTTTGAGTAAGTAAACAAAGGACTCTGTTTTAATCTCCCTTCTTTGCAATGATGTTTAAAAGGGGAACATGTATTTGGAACGGCAAAACAAAAAAAAAAAGTTGGACTACTCAATTATCTGCTTTGTTTTAGCAAGCTCAGAAAGTATATTTTGGTTGATGTTTTTGATTTTCTTTTTAAAAATTATTTTATTTTTAGATCCAAAAAAGTTAGGAAAGATATATCTCTAGCCTTTCCATTTTGCTGGGGATCCTCTATACTGTGGGTTGTGGATAAAGGTTAAGCTCTGTATAGGCTCTTTTACAAGGAAAGTCAGGACCATGGGAGCTTTTCAGGAACTTGTTTTCCTTCCACTGTGTTCCAAAGTATTAGGATAAATGCAGAGCCTCTTCACAGTTTCACTTTCTTGGCACTGTGGGGTTGAAATCCTATTAAACCTGTTGTGATCTGTGACTTAAGTCCTTACTTGTGTTGGATAGGACAAGTTGCAGGATCAAAATCTATTGCTGGATTTGGCAAGCTCTGCTTTTTCAAAGTAAAAAGCTAATCAGTGATGAGGGAGGGGGAAGAGTTAATTAAAGAAATAAAAGATTTCAAAACCAAAAGGTATGAATAGGAGGGCAAATCTTTCCCATGCTTCTCTGATGAGCATGTTTAAAATACTTCAGACCTTTTCTGCTACCCTGTCTTCAACAAAATGCTATTCTATCTTAATGAAGTGAATTTTAGTTAAGATGCTTTCTGTCTGTACAGAAAAGCAGTGATGCAGCTACACAAGTGCTCAGGACTCCAGTTCTGAGCCACTGTTTTGGACTTTTATTCTTTTGCAACCCAGAGTTGTCTTGTTCTTGTAGTCTCTTGGCTCCAGGCTCCGTATTACACTGTGGAGTTCTTTGTGGGTGTGCGTGTAGATACCTGTTTTCATGTCCTAGTGTCTGTAAAATGGGAATATTATCAGTTGTTTTCTGCAGAGGTGTATAACCCAATTTCCTTACTCAAATGTACATCCCTCACATCCTGTAATAATGGGAGGAGTGGACAGAATGCAAAAAGTATAGCTAATTGCAAGCAGAATTAAATTCCATATACAGAGGAGATGTATTCTCTCTGCAGTGAGTAGGTAGATGATAGAGGGCTTACAGGATGAATTTTAGATGGCTAAACAAGCTTTCATTTCAGTTTTAAAATGGATAGTTATACAATGAATAAAATTCTTGTAACTTGCCTACCATCTAAAACTACTGTACCATTTATGTGATGAAGTGCATAGAATTTTTATTATGCTGTTTTCTTGGCAAAAATAATTGTCTTCTGATGAAAATACGTCTAGCAAAGTTAAGTGAAATAACTTACCTTCTGAAATGAAACCTTAGCATTGCATAAGTTTAACACTTCATTTCTTTTTCTTGTTTGGAAGAACTTTGTATTGTTTGTAGAAGTGCTTAAAGGTTTTCTTAATTTTTTCTTTTCAGTCATTATTTAACCTACTGGAGTTTCGAAGACTAGTTTTGAATTTCAATCCTCCCGCAAATGCTCAAGACTTGCCCCGAAACCAAAAGGTAAAATGAGAAGCTGACTTCCCCTCGTGGCTAAGGGCATTTCTCTCTCGTACCTGAATTTTGCACTGTTCTCTAATTCAAATTAACATGGGTTTTAGAGGTGCCACTTAGGAGTCCTCTGAGCTTCCTGTTGTGGATCTTACATAAATGACATCAGCCTTGTGGTACAGTGTGGTTGAGGGTTTTGGGAGAGGCAGAGCATTTCTCATGTGAATGTAGCTTGTCTTAGCAAACATTTTATTCCAGTTCCCTCAACCTCACAGTGTGAGATTAAGCTTTCCATTTTATTAGCTTCTCTCTTCTGGCCTTTTCATGAGGTGATTATAAGCATAAATTTTCTCATGTGTATCTTGCTACTCTTGTAGGATTGAGGAGGGGAGGGTCTTGGCTCGGGTTTCTTCTGACTTCAGACTAGCAAGGGGGAATGGTCATGGCCTGATCACAGATGAGTTTTTCCTCCTTCATGGACACCCTCTGAGGAGAGGTACACGGAGGCCCCTTGGTTTCCATGCTACAAATTGCAAAGGTAGAGATGGGAACAAGAAGTGGCTGTAGGAAGTGTCAAGACACTTGGTACCGCTACTTTTAGCGGTGGCTTACAAGGCAGGGAATTTTCGCATATCCAGAAATTAGAATCATAGAATGATTTAGATTGAAAGGAACCTTAAAGATGATCCAGTTACAACCCCTGTGCCATGGGCAGGAACACTGTCCGCTAGACCAGGTTGCTCAGAGCTATATCCAGCCTGGGCCTGGCCTTGAACACTTCCAAGGATGGGGCATTCACAACTTCTCTGGGCAATTTCTTCCAGTGCCTCACCACCCTCACCATAAATTAGACTATTGCCTATTGTCCCTTTCTTACAGATTTAAAAAAGGGAGTGTATTGTCTACCTGTTATTAGTTGTTTGACACTTCAGGTTTGACTGGAATGTTCATTAGCAAAACTAGGAGCTGTAATTAGAGAAGCAAAGGAAAAGAGACAGTGTCTCTTTTCCAAACTTCTGGATATGTACCCTGAAAGGGAAGTTGAATGTTCAGTCAGAACTGTATACTTTCTCCCCTGTCCTGCTCCTTTCTTCCTCCCCCTGCATTCAAGTAGGAAGGAGTCACTTTTTTGGGGGTAGGAAAGCATGTTTGCATTATGTCATGAGATGGTGTGAAAATACAGTATGGGTAGTGCTGGGAATGTGGCACAAGGTAGGGATGGGGCAGTGTAAGAAAGATAAGTCATGCTTTACCAAAGAGTTGTACTGATTTTTTTTTTTTTTAATTTTATTTTTAGATTGACTTTCTGCGTAGCATTAATTATTCATCATATAATTTGTCTTAGTAATGTCTTCCAGTACTCAGAGTTCTTTACCTTCAGTTTTCAGGGTGTAAAAAGCAGTTGGCATCTAAGAGGTGGTATGAAATAGCTAGTAACAAGCTGTTGTGTTGAAAAACATCTTGCCCAAGCATTGACACTTGCAGCTGAATGCCTTTAGCAATTCCAAAGGGCTATTTTTTTTAGAAATTCTGACCATGACAGACAGTATTAAGGCTGTGTGAAATGGGGTGACACCAGGAGAGGATATGGATTTGAGCAGAAACCTTGCTTTCTGCAGGCCTGCTAGTAAGAATCTCTGGCAGCAGTTTGTGTTCGCTCCTTTGTTAATTTAAATTCCAGGATGAAATAACTTATTTATTGGTGTAGTCATTTGTCTTATCTACAGCTGAAAAAGGACTGGGACAGTTTAGGAAAAGAGATCACTTCACTAGTTAGAGCTTTGACAAACAGAGGAAATGAGCATGTATGTCCCCAAATGTGGTGCTTTTATTTCTTTGTACATGAAGGCAAGTAGAGGCAAATTGTTTTAAAGGTGTAATATAAGTTACCAGTTGACAAAAAGAGAAAAAAAAAAAAAGGCCCTGGAATTTATTTCCATCTGCTTACTTGTTTTGAAACTGTTTCAACTTCATTTTGTTTTAATTTTTATTCTAGTATTAATAACTGACATTCTTTAGGATCAAATTCCCTTCCTAATAAAGACCAAGTTTTAATAATCCCAGATTTTTAATGCTTTGGTTTACATCCGGTTGTTCTTCCCTTTGGGGGGACTTACTTAGCTCCAGGGTCATGACCACCTCTTGATTTAGAATTAAAGCATGTGGTTGTACTTCAGGGAATATTGCATAGAAGGGTTGTTTGTTCTTTCCCATCAATATATTGAATCCAAATGATAGGAATGATTTGGCAAGTAAAGTTGTTAATCCAGAGGTCACTGGTATAAATTTTAACTTGAAAAAAACCCAAACAAACAAACAACAGCCTCACCCTGTTTGCCTCATCTAATTGGGCTTTGTTTTTCTGGATTTGGGCGTGCACTTAACATCTTCAATCTGGCTTTGTTCTTTTTATTTTGAAATTAATATTTCTTCCTGGTTATCCTTCTGTAGCACAGATATAGTTCTCTGTAGTTACTACAGCTTCTTTGGCTCTCCCAGTTCTCTTACTTCTTGCTGTCACATGAACAGACCTTTTTGCTGTACACAGTGAGACCAGGGAAATATTTGGCCTTAGTGATAGCTTCAGGAAACATTTTATTATCAGAGGAAGCGGGTTATTGTGCTACAGGATAGCACATCCTTCCGCCTGTTTTGATATTATTTTCAGTATTATCACTGTGTCACTGTCCTGGCACACTGATTGACAGTAATGAGTGCTTGCTATGAATTAAATATGCAAACTGCTTTAGCAGCATTTTTAATCGTAAGTTATTCCAACATGTATTAAGAAATTACTTATGCAGGCAGCATGGGTGATAAAATAGAGAGTGTTTCAGATTATTAGCTTCCCATACAGTTTTAAATTCAAAACTCATTTTAATTTTTTTTTTGGTGTTGATGTAGCTGCTGTTCTGTGATCACTTTATTAGTTCTTTTTGTTTTACTGTACAAGTCCTCTATGGAACTGTATACCTTGTCGTGGGGACAGGCCTATGTTCTTGTGAAGATTTTAGGCTTTGTTCAGTCAGAATCTGTTTGTTATGGTAATGCCCACATAATCTGGTCAAGGATCATGCCTAATGCATTAAATCAAGCTTTGATTTTCAAAAAACAGCAAGGATTTTTCTAGTGTTAGAGAATTTTGATAGCCTTTATAAAGATATTTATTCTGAGCAATCCTACTGACATTGGTAGCCAGTTCGACCTAAAGGTAGAAATACTTTTAAAACTCAGCCAAATTAGTAGTGTAAGTTTGGCTAATGCAACAATAGTGCCTATATACTTCAGATTAAAAAAAAAAAAGAAAAAAATAGCCAAGATCTAGAATATTCTGTGGTAATAATTTATATTGTGCATATGAATTATCACTGGTATTTAAACATTTGGATAAAATATATCTGTATCTAAAATTTGAAATTGTGTTCATTTTAATAGATCACTTTATTAAATACTAAGAAAAATACCAATTTTGCAGTTTGTTTCCCTATTTTGTTGTTATATAGTTCTTTAGATATCTAAATGGGAGACAGATTTTGTTCTTAAATTAAGTTGACTTAAGTGCCACCCTAGCCAGCATTGAAGTCTTCAGCCTATTCTGTGAGCAGTGTTTATAATTGGCAGGTATTTTGCAAGGTGGACTAGAAGAGCAAGTTCAACTCAGAGAATTATTTTTTAGATATTATGCAAAACATATATTCCAATTCACTGCACAGTTTTTAAAGCTGAAGTAAATCATACTTAACATAGAAAAAGCTTTGTCCATACTGGATTGACACAGGAGTGACTAAACAAGTCTGCTGTTTGATGAGCATGTGAAATAGTTTGTCATCAAGTAATTCTAGTTTGACCAGCATCTGACATCTCTGCTGCCTTTGAATGATACTTTGTTCTAAATACAAGTGGGTATTACATGGGGTTTAGTTTCACAAGTATTTGTCAACTATCTACTCAGGAGTATGAGTGATATCCAATCTCCACTTGTGGTTTCATCTATGGTGTGAGGGAGTTGTGTTTTTATTTGCTTTTCATTATACAGGCAGAAGGTATTTCTTCTGTTCTGGAAACCAGAAAAAGAATGCCACAGTCCCATGAACTGTGCTTTAAATAATAGGTACAAAGGAGAGCAGGCTATTTCTCTTACTTCTGTCAAGAGAAGTAATATTTATGTACACTTTATGAGTTTAGTTTTCAGTAAAAAATAAGCTTTAGAAGGTACTGAATAGTGTGCAGGCTCACAAGAAATTCTGCTAGAGATATAGTGGAATACTAATTTCAATAAAACCAAGGTATATTGTTGCAGTGTATTACTTAAAAATTTGTAAGTCTTAAGAGGAACAATTCTGCCTTAAATGCAACGTGGCTTGTCCAGTTGTCAGTGTAGCTCCACTTCAAGACAAACAGTATTATCTAGATATAATTTCAGGGAGCTTTTAGTTTCTAAAATGTAATTTTCCTCCCAGAGAACTACAGTATTTTGTAAAATTGACAAGTTAAAGGCATGCAGCACTGCCTTGTAGTACTATAAGTTTATGTATTATTATGATGATTGGCAAGTCATACACTTAGTTTATTGGGTAGCACTTATGTAGATTTTTATTATCACTTTGTTAAATGTTTTTAATTCTTCCAATACAGGAACATAGGAATCTGCCTTTCATGCGTGAATTGAGGTACCTATTTGCACTTCTAGTTGGTTCAAAGAGAAAATATGTTGACCCATCAAGAGCAGTTGAAATCCTTAAAGATGCTTTTAAATCAAATGATTCCCAACAGGTAATTTTTGATCAATCTTATGCGTGTTTTCATGTGGTCATCTGGGGTCATCTGGCAATAGGAAGTACTTACACTAGACAACAAAAATTCAAAATGTCCACAGAAGAACTTCTTATTATCAGAGTCTTTGAGCTTTTCCTCTGATATGATGTGATTTCTAGCCACCTTTATTAGAAAAATTAAAAAAATATTCCAGACAGCATGCCTCTTATGCAGTGCACTTTCTTCCTGTTATTTCAGAAATTAACTAATAGTTCCACATTCTTGCTTTTAGGGTTTAGTTCTAAGTCTGAGGTTTTTGAAAGAGCATTATCTGATCTAACAGTGCATCCAGGGCTGGTACAGTCCAATTATCCAGTTGGTGTAGATAGTGTTTTGGAGGATCCAGATGTTCATATTCAGGATTCTTTCCTAAATCATGGTATATTATGTTTTTTTTGAGAAACACTTTGTTTCTTCAGATGCTTTATTTTCCCACGTGAGTTTATGTGGCTGAGGTGTTTAATTACAGCAGCATGCTGAATTTAGTACTTGATGAAAGTAATATTAGTCACCACTTGTTAGATACCAAAGGGTTTGAACAATGGGATTCATGAGATGCCTTTGGACTAGGATGGTATGAAAGCTGACCCCAAGTAATAAGGATCACAGGACAGTGTCACATCTGAGGAACACCAGAGCTAGTCATAAAACAAACACCAATCATGGAATAGTCTTAGGCACAATGTGATTTTGGAACAGTTGTGGAGGGGAATACTGCTATACTGATCTTGTAAGGTGACACTTCATTGTGTTCTGTTACGTGTAGCCTACGAGTCTCTGATATGTGAACATACACTGATCATTTTATATTTTTTAACAGCAAGATGTCAGTGAATTCACACACAAATTATTAGATTGGCTAGAAGATGCCTTTCAAATTAAAGCTGAAGAAGAGAGGTAAGATTTTTTTTTTTCTAGCTCTGCATGTTGAACATTTAGGTGAGAGAAAAGCAAACCAAACAACCAAAAATCCATTTCTCTCTATGGCTGAAAAGACCCAACTCTGTAGCTCATTTTGTTTCCAGTGTGGTTTTTTCCATACATGGTAATACCTTGGATTTTTCCATCAATTGTCTTTTACACCCTCTTATTTTGTGTTAGAAATCTAGCTCAATGAATTCCAAAGTGTATAAAGAATGCAGATGTGTTTTTTGTACTTCATCAATTAGGCTCTTTTCATTTGAATGAAGTTTTGCTTTTTGATCATGCAGTTTGAAATACTTCAAAACCTTACTCCTTTTCCTCATCTGAGCAGTAAATACTCATTATTTGTATAAGTAAACATCTGTAAACCGTCTTTTGATTACATAATTTTTTCTGGAGCATTGCAGGAAATAGTTTCTACAAGGGTTTTGAACAATTAACCACTCATTAATTGAATCTGGTTTACATAGATGTTCCTAGAACAAGGCACTTCTGAAACTTAATTTTCAGAATATACTTATCACTGCAAGTATCCAAATCACTGTTATTGTCATTAGAGATAAGTAGAAATATAAATTAACAGTAACTGAGTAAAATAGGCAGCATAATGAATTCAGAATAATCTGTTTGTAATTTAAAAAAGTTTGTGGCTTATGTTTGATTTTTTCCCCCCCCACTAACACACTTCCTGTTTTTTTTAGGGATGGAGAGAAACCAAAGAACCCAATGGTGGAGTTGTTTTATGGACGATTTCTAGCAGTAGGTGTACTTGAAGGTATGCATCTGGATTTACTTGGACATCTATGGTTGTGTCTGTCCAGTGCCTGTCCAAGTACATGGGTGAACAATGCAGTTGTAGGATTTAGGCACTTCTGCATAAGCACACTTGGAGAATACAAGCTCAGTCTGTGATAAATGGTTTGTCCTGGATATATGAGACTGAAAGTAAATGCAGTGAGCTGCAGGGATCCAGAAAGACTGTTTTGATAACCTTGAGGATCTGATTGCTCTCAGTGCAGCAGAAGTTTGGGTGAGATGCTGAGGGAAGATCCTTGGAAGAAATTATTGGGGCACTTTTACCACTTACTAATTACATATAAAGGCAAATTACTGTATTTCATCGAGCTAATCTCTCACTCTCTCTTATTCTTTTAGTGCCATTTAAAATTTCATTTTCTTGCATTTTGTTCTGCACAATTTCTTGTATGAAAAACTCACCCTCCTAAAAGTTACAGTCTGCTGAAAAAAGTCAGTGGAAACCTCCCCAAAGGCAGTGTTGGAGGGAGTGCTAAGGAGGAAGAGACTGTACAACAAGCTTCCCTTTATCTTATCTGTATGTATTTAGTAGAACTGTGAAACTGCAGCATTCTCTATTTCCAGGAGGCTATGAATGCATTTTCGAGTAACTTTAATATTGGTGAATCTGCTCTCCCATCCCAAGTTAATGACTTGCATTTGAAAGAAGCAGCTAAAGTCTTTTAATTGGCTTCCAGGTTATTCCTCAACCTTGAATGGTGTATCTTATGAGTTGTTGTCAGATTTCAAAATTATTCTGCAGATTTCTTGCTACTAGCCAGCATTCTTGCTCCTTTACATCTAACTACTTTCCTCCTTTACATTCTCATCTTAACTGAAGAGATACGTAAAAATCAAACCAATGGAAAGAAACTAGCAGGCCTAAGAAGTCTTGTTACTGACTTTAGGATGAAATAAATTGAAATTCTAGGTTGAAATCACTGTATTTCTCCTCATGCTTGAGCTTACATCTTTATACACTGTTACCAAATTATAATCTTGTTTTCAGGGCAGAAATCATGAATGTTCTCTTTTGCAGTTTATTTTTGCAAAATGTACTTATACAAAGGGCTCTTTGATATCAACAATTCCTCTGACTTTGCTGCTACAATGTACAGTTGTGTTACTAAACTGCTGTATTCAGGAGGAGGATGATTTTGATTTATATGTGTAGAACTTCTCATACATATGTAGAGCCAAGTCATTTTGAGTTTTGCCAGTAGATGCTAAAACAAATAAAAACTTGGGCTAGAGAAGAAAATACAGAGATTTTCAGTATTATGTTTGAGCCACTTGTAACTTTGAACAGCTCAATAAGAAAATGTGAGTATTTTTCAGTAAACTAGACCAGCTGACCTAGGATTGTTAGTTTTTTAAAAAGGTGAAAGTTTGGTTTTAAAACATTAACTGTTTCATTTTTTCTGTGAAGGTAAAAAATTTGAAAACACGGAAATGTTTGGCCAGTATCCGCTACAGGTTAATGGCTTCAAAGATCTGCATGAGTGCCTCGAAGCTGCAATGATTGAAGGGGAAATTGAATCCCTCCATTCTGAAAACTCTGCCAAGTCTGGTCAGGAGGTGAGTTAAGTGTTCCTGTGGGCTTCTTTAGGGATGTTGTTGTAGTGCTTTTTATTTTTCATTCGGGTTCATGGTTGGTTTTTTTACCTGACCTGCTGTGCAGGTCCTGATGCCTGGTATAATGTTAATTTGGGGGGGGGTGTATCTCTTTTGGAGTATCTAGAATATAATCTTTTTGCATTTTCTTAAGATAGGAAGTTCATGCTTATTAAAAGCTGGCTCAATTAAGTGCTTACAGTGGTGATTTGACACAGGCTGGTTTCCTGCCTGCTGCTGATATTTGATCTCCCTGAGAGGTGATGGCTTAGGTGTCCTGTGGTACCTGAGCACTGCTCTGACTGACTTGCTGCTCTGGGCCATGTTGTGAACAGCAACTGTGAGTTGTGCCCTTGCCATTGCAGCACAGCATTCCTCTTGTTCCTCTGCGCCTCTCTCATGTAATTGCTCAGCATCTTAGGCTGCTCCCCTCTCTTCTTTCTACTGGCATTTCCATTCGTCCTCTTCTTTGCCACCTACAGTGGGCAATTCTCTACTTTGCTTGCAGTGCTGGACAGACAATGCCTATTCTGTGGGCTGCTGTTCCTCCTGTTCCAGAAGAGCTCATTAGAGCAGGAGGCTGCCAAATTCCAGAACGTGCTGGAAGCGTGGGTGAAGGGATTCAGATGGAGCCCCACTAAGCAGTGGGGTATGCAGTGTATGATATTGAGATGAGTTGATGAATGAGATTTCTTGTGCAGAAATCACAGGTTAGGAAGAGAGGTAGTTGGTGGTTGTAGAACCAGGAGGGTGTGCTCTGAACCATCCCTTCTTACTGCTGGCATTCACATATGTGCCCAGCATTTTTCTCTGGCAGAGCTCTCTCTAATAACCTGTGGGTTATTGATATGGAAAAACAGGAATCCCTGCTGCCTTTAAGGACTGAACTACTTTCTCTTTACACAGCTGTTCGTGTTTTACCACAGTTATTTTAAAGACGTGAAGTCTTAGGAGGTTTCTTCTACTTAAGTAAAAAGATGTAATTTCTTCCTTGATGTCAGTCTTTGGAAGTAGCATAACTTTGCTTCATTTAATCATATCAACATACACACAGGGTTTAATTATGAAGCCTAGTGACACACACTGAAATCATCCTCCAGTCTGAAGTTCTAGTTCCAACTTTGTCTTTTACAACAAATGTTTTAGAGCATTCCTTTTACAATGGTCATGTTTACTGCAATGTAACTGGAAGAGAACAATCTCATAAATTCCTTGATAGAATCCAAAGTTTTGTTTCTTCATTTGAGGTGAAATCTTGAATGTATCTACTACAAGAACTCGATTGTTTATCTTGCGGACTGAAACTGTCTTGCAGTTAAAATCTGTGTGTTCTTGCATAAAATGTCAGTTCTGTTATAAATGCTTGGCTAGAAATGTCAGATTTGGGGTTGTGTGGTTTTTGAGGGTTTTTTTGTTTGTTTTGTTTCCTTTTTGAGGGGTTTTAACCTGTAATGTTGAGAAGTTGTGGGGAACAGAAGGATAGTTATGTTCAGGTCTAGACTGTTAAGCTTTGAGTTATTGTCAAGGTTTTAATCAACTTGGCTTCTTAGCATGTGGAAATTGAAGTGAAAATCATATGACGTATTAACAGTGCTGAAAAACCAAGAAACATTATGCATTATTATCAGGGCTAAGTAAATTGATTGTTTCCCCAAAATAATTTGTAGTGGTGTAGCTGCTTTTAGTAGCTATGTTTAAATATGCTGCCTCAAAGATCACAGAACAAACTAGGCTGAAAAAGACCTCTGAGATCAAGTCCAAGCTATGACTGAACACCACCCTGTCAACTAGACTATGGCACTAAGTGCCACTTCCAATCTTTTCTTAAACACCTTCAGGGATGGTGACTCTACCACTTTCCTGGGCAGTCCATTCAATACCCAATCACTCTTTCTGGGGAGAACTTTTTCCTAATGTCCAACCTAAACCTTCCCTGGTGCAGCTTAAGACTGTGTCTTCTTGTCCTGTTGCTGGTTGCCTGGGAAAAGAGACCGACCCCTACCTGGCTACAACCTCGTTTCAGGGAGTTGTAAACAGCGATAAGGTCTCCCCTGAGCCTCTTCTTCTCCAGGCTGAACAACCCCAGTTCCTTCAGCTGCTCTTCATAGGACTTGTGCTCCAGTCCTTTCACCAGCCTCATTGCTCTTCTCTGGACCTGCTCCAGCACCTCAACATCTTCCCTAAATTGAGGGGCCCAGAACTGGACACAGTACTCAAAGTGCAGCCTAACCAGTGCTGAGTACAGGGGAGGAATCACTTCCCTGGTCCTGCATTGTTACAGTGCACTGAAAGGCTTGGAAATACTAAAGGAAGCTCAGTTTTTTGTGGTTTTAACAGAGTCTGTCTCAGCTGAACAAAGACTTAAAGTGGCATTCCTCTGAGCTGATATCAAATCTAAAGAGGATATTATTGTGATAGACACATTTTAGTAGATCCTGGAATGCCTAAAAGCCTCAGCTATGGAACGGGGTGTCAGCAGGCAAGCAAATGTATGAACAACAGCAAAAAAATCCCTGTCCTGAGGAACTTAAATCCTCTTTCAAGAGAAGACAGAGGTCAATGCACATACTTGGGAGTTAGAAGTGTGAGGAAAATGAGAGAATGTTTTTCAGCATCATTGATGAAATGAAGCAACTTAGTCATCATTAAGTGGTTTGGGGGCCTTGCAATGCTTTCATTGCAAGGGGGCTTTAGGGGGAAGGGTTGTGCCGTGTCTTTGCTGACTTAAGCATTGAAATTTACTGTTATGTGAAGTTGTTGCAAGAGAGAAGTCATGATTGTCTCTGTTAAAGCTGAGAAGGTGGTTATTGGAGGCTGATATAGGCAAGAAAATGGAAGGCAGCTCACTTTGGGTGTAAATAAGGCAATGAACTAGGAAAATTCCCAGCGACATCCTGGGAATCTGTTAGTGTGACAAGGTTACCTGTGCTAAGGCCAGGCAAGGGATGAAGAGAGGAAACATTGCACTCAGATGTGGAGTGACAGGAACCCAGACATAAATTTTATCCATGAGCACAGGAGGAAAAGGCTGTCTGCGAGGTGTTGTATGAAAAGGCTATTTAAGACATTTGGCTGGGTAGGAGAACTTGAAGTGAGCCCTGAGTCAAATGCCACATCTGGGCTATGGCATTGATGTCAGAAATATGTGGGCAATAGCATCTGCAGCAGTCAGGGAAGCTTGAGTTGATGGTTAGATATCCAAAACTTAATAAATGAATAGACCATAGTTGTTATGTTTTATAACGGAGAGAAAAAAAATGCTGGATTTTTGTTGTAGTTGTAGCTGAGTTGAGAAACAATGTATGTAAAGAAAGAAATGAGGACTAGGGGTAGACCTCTACTGAGTACTCAAAGAAAAGTGAGATAAGGTGATGATAACAGTGATTAGCAGTGATTAGAGACATGAGCAGAAACTTTAACCTGTTAGTGTAGAGAAAATTTGAAGAAGTAGTATCAGTTTTATGCTGCTGAGAGCTCTTATCTGGCCCAGCCTGGAGCACTCACTGATCCTGCTTCAGAGGAGAAACTTTGAGTGATATCAGGTGAATGAAAGGGTCAGGAATATGAGCCTGAGGGGACTAGCAGGAAGAGCACTTGATACAGTGAAAACAACCCTTTCAATGGGGGAGTTAAAAGAGAACAGGATAGTTGGTAAGGCAGGTAGGTTTGAGCATGGGCTGATTTTGGTACAAGTGAGGCAAATGTGACATGAAGAATCATTCCTGCCTCCTCAGCTTCAACACAGACAGCAGTGGATGAGTTGAAAAGCTCTGATGCAGCATGGGCAACAAAGGGTGTGTGTTTACAGTGAAGGGGAAAGATTGGAGCTTTGCAAAGCTTATGCTGACCCACAGCTGTCGGTCTGCAGGTATTGCACAATTATTACTAAATTAAATTACTGCTATTGGAAGGCATTCATTGTGGTGTTCTCTGTTTTTCTTTTGTCTAGCACTGGTTCACGGAGCTTCCTCCTGTCTTAACGTTTGAGCTGTCAAGATTTGAGTTTAATCAGGCTTTGGGGAGACCAGAGAAGATACACAACAAATTAGAATTTCCTCCAATTTTGTATCTAGACAGGTACAGTATAATGTAATTTATAGGTCCATTTGGGAAAGAGGATGACAATTCAGCTCTTTCATGGTGCTCCAGGTAGACTGCATGGTTAGAAGAGTATCCTCAGCATCGGTGCAATGCTGTTGATGTGTAGAGGTGAAATACCAAGATGGCTTTCAGTTAGGTGCTGAATGCTATCTGGCAACTAAAATAATGAAACAAGAGTATTGCTACATGGCTGCTATGTAAACCACTTCATTTAGAATCTAACAGTAGCTTTCTAATATGTGTTTGTCCTCCATGGTATGAACAGAGCTTTTGACACCGTGGAAGAAGCATCCTCTAAAAGTTGTGGAAGGGAACGTTTAATGGCTTATTTTTGTCTCAGTTCTGTTTTAGTGCTGAATATATTGTAGGTTCTAGAGAGTGTGAGTTTTTATTAGCACTCAGCGTTAGTGATTATGGCTGGTGGGTACAGACCTCAGTTCCGGTGTTGGGGTACTATGGGCTGACGCTTCTCTCTGAATTTCATGTTTTACAGGTATATGCACAAAAACAGAGAAATAACAAGAATTAAACGAGATGAAATCAAGAGACTCAAAGAGTACCTCACAGTTTTACAGCAGAGATTAGAACGGTACTATAGATAACTGTGTAAATGCAAATAGTATTATAGACTACTTAGAATAACTCTTTTCAACTACAGACTTTGTGTAATTATTTACTCTTTTCTTTTTCTCTTGTAAATTGTGTATAAGCATTGTAATTCTGATGCATGAAACATGCTAGGAAAGGCTTGCTTTATTTAATTGCAGTCAACCAGAAAAAAATATTTTTTTTCTTTCCTTTTTTCTTTTTTTTTTTTTTTTTTTTTTGTGTGTGTGTGTATACGTGAGTCATGGCATTAATACGTTTTGTGGTTAACAGATATTTAAGCTATGGTTCTGGTCCTAAACGATTCCCCTTGGTAGATGTCCTGCAGTACGCCTTGGAGTTCGCCTCCAGCAAGCCGGTGTGCACATCTCCCGTCGATGACCTGGGTGCAAGTGCCCCTGCGAGCGGCACGGTGCCAGCCCAGACCTCACCCAGGTAAGGGCTGCCTCCTGTTCTCCCAGTGCAAGCCAGCCCCTGGGAGACAGGCAGGAACTCTAGCTGCTTTGTTGATCAGGTGAATAAAACCAGGCATCTCCTAAGGGGTATAGCGTAAAATCTCTGCTCTTCTCCCAGAAGTGCTTTTCAGCACAGCAGACTTAAATAAATGAACCTAAATGTTAATAATGTGTTTGTCTCAAGCGCTTATAAAAATCTCTCTGGGTGGAGAATTTCCATTTTCAAACAAAGTCCAGTTCCACCTACAATTCCGAATAGACCCAATATCTGGGGAGGTTGCTGCTTCTTAAGGGTATTGTTTAAGAATCTTAATTGGGCAGTGTATATGTGCTGCTGGTATACAATTTATCTATTAATTTCTGCCTGGGAGTTAAGCTCCTTTTCTGCTTTGCAATTTATACTTCTCACCAAGTTTGTCGGGAACCTAACAGTCTGACTCTTTTTAATACAGAGTAGCTAAAGTATCAGGGAGAGAAAGGTTCAGTAATGTTGGTTTTCTCATTATTTAAGCTAGGAAATCAGTATTGGGGATTGGGTGCACCCTCAGTTTGCAGGTGACACCAGTTTGGGTGGGAGTGTTGAATCTGCTGGAGGGCTGGAAGGTTCTGCAGAGGGATCAGGCTGGATCCATGGGCTGAGGACAATTATATGAGGCTCAGCAAGGTCGAGTGCCGAGTCCTGAACTTGGGTCAAGGCAGCCCCCTGCAGTGCTGCAGGCTGGGGGAAGAGTGGCTGGAAAGCTGCTGGGCAGAAAAGGCCCTGGGGGTGCTGGTCAGTAGTGGCTGAACATGAGCCAGTGAGTGCCCAGGTGGGCAAGAAGGCCAATGGCATCCTGGCCTATATAGAAATAGTGTGGCCAGCAGGACCACCCCCCTGCACTGGCCACTGGTGAGGCCACACCTCAAATCCCGTGTCCAGTTTTGGACTCCTCACTGCAAGTAAAACATTAAGGTGCTGGAGCAAATCTAGAGAAGGGCGACTGAGCTGGGGAAGGGATTGGAGCACAAGTCTGATGAGGAGCAGCTGAGGAGCAGCTGAGGGAGCTGGAGGTGTTTAGCCTGGAAAAAAGGAGGCTGGGGAGGGACCTGATTGCTCTCTACAACCATGTGAAAGAAGTTGTGCCAGGTGGGGGTCAGGCTCTTCTTCTGTGTGACAAGCGATAGGATGCAGGGAAATGGCCTCAAGTTGTACCAGGGGATGTTTAGGTTGGATATTAGGGAAAATTTTCTTTACTGAAAGGGTTGTCAGTTACTGAAATAGGCTTCCCCAGGAACTGGTGGAATCACCATCCCTGGAGGTATTTAAAAGACATGTTTATGTGGCACTCAGGCACATGTTTTAGTGGTGGAGGTGGCAGGTGCTGGGTTAATGCTTGGATTTGATGTTCTTAGCAGTCTTTTCCAAACTAGATGATTCTAACTTTGGTTAGCTGGACACTTAACAGTTTATAACATAGCTTTTTATATTGCATTTGGAAAGCAGGGTTTTGGGTTCTGGTTAACTATGTAGTACAAAGAAATCAAGTACATGAATCTAAAAAGACTTCAAACATATTTCTAATGTCCTATTGTAGAAATTACGATGACTGGTAAGGGAAGACAAACTTCTAAAAGTTACCATTGCTTGCATGAAATACAATACCAAAAGTAATACACTTTGTTCAAACTCCTATGCAGGAAATTTGTTCTGTAAAAATGTAAGTCTTGTGACTTTTCTTGGTCAATCTCTAGAAACACCACAGCATGTTATATGGAGTGACATTTTCAGCTCTTAGTGTTCTCAGAACTTAAACTACTGAAGAATCTAAGTTCCTCAGGCTGTATCATAATGCTGTACACAAAGTAAAAATTCAGTGGCTTGCAAGAAAGATATTCAGATTCCTGTTAGGCATTGTAATTATATATAGGCGGTCTTGTTGATGAGAAGAGAAAACTCTGTAACAGGTTTTAATTTTTATTATTATTTTATTATTCTGCTGCTCTTGTAGAGTTCTCCTAAGATGGCTGCTCTGCAGTTTGAGTTAGAGTTGTTTGGAACAAATTTAGGTGGGTTGGTACTAAATTTCCAGTGTACCGTAAATATGAGAGGTCCCTTCCTTGTTGCTGTTCAGTTATGAGTTGTAGGTAGGTGATCAGAAAAAGAATGTCTGCTAGGCATAGGACACACAAAGAAGTTATTAAACAGAGAAGTTTTGTTTATCGGATTTTATGGTCAGTGGGCCATAAGACAAGCTGCTGTGATTTTTCTCTCTGCCATTTGGCAGTAAATGTTTACGTGTACGACATGATTTGAAAGTGCTTTAGAGTAGCATTTCAAGTAAAGCAAACTATGGCTTGACCGATCCAAATCTGATTCCTTTATGTATGTGGTTTTGAAAACCACAAAGTTTTCAGAATTTACACACTAATTCCATATTGATATTGTAGATACCTTTCCTGGATTGCACTGTAGGAAATTATTACCTTTAAAATTTCTGTTTTCAGGGGAAAAGCTTATTTTTGTGCTGTAGCTTTTAGTCTGTGCACATGATGATTCAATTTTTGTATTTCATGTTTTGAATGAATGCAGCACAATAGAACAGCAGGGGCCTTCCTCTTCAGATGTTCCAAGCACATCTCCTGTACAAAGATCAGTAATACATAAACCATTCACACAATCACGAATTCCTCCTGATCTGCCGATGCATCCGGCACCAAGGCACATCACGGAGGAGGAGCTGTCTGTCCTGGAAGGCTGTTTGCATCGCTGGAGGACTGAAGTAGAGAATGACACTAGAGGTAATGCCACGAGCCGGGGATTGCACTTGCTGTTGGAAAACATTTGTGCAAGCGGAGGAAGCTTTTTATCCAAGAATGTTTATTGTTTGGCATGTGGGTAGATCAGTATGCACCACATTGAAACGCACCCGTGTTTGGCTTTTAGTGAGATAAAAAAAAAAAGATGTAGCCATGTGCAATTATGCAGCCTTATGGAAGAGAGGTTCTTTTTTTTCTTTCAGATTTACAAGAAAGTATATCTAGAATACACCGGACAATTGAACTGATGTACTCTGACAAAACAATGGTCCAAGTAAGTGCAATTTCAGCATGAGATAACTGAAAATAGATCCTTTTTGTCACTTTTTGAAAGTTCTTAGATGCTTGAAAATAGACCAAGTGTATAGCAGTTACATAGGGCTTTGAGATTTGCAAACACTTTAGTTGTGCACAGTCAGATGGAAGACAGCATTACAATATTTTACAGGTGACATGCTTAAGTTCAAGCAACTTTGTGATGAAAAGCCAAAATATATTCCATCTCTCATCCGTTTTTATTTTTACTTGGATGCAGATTCATGCAATAAATTTTTTTTGCTCTGACATGACCATATTGCTAGGCAATCTTGTGGTATTAAGGTGGCAAAGCCTTAGATACAAGAAACTATTTTTGTACTTTGCTGCTTAGTGAGTGTCTTTGTGTATTGCAACTTCCATGCTAATACTTGGGAATTCAGGCTCCTGATTGTGATTTTTAGTTAAGAATGCAAGTCAGTGGTTTTGTTGGTTTTTTGCTATTGTTGGATTTTTAAAACACTGTTTAGATTTAGTATCAGTCATAACCTTGATTATTGATCTAAGCTGCCCTTTAGGAATTCTCATGTTGTGTAAACTGAACAGTGTTTTTAGAATGCTTTACTAGGGAGTTGTGGCTGCTCTGCCATTTCTTATGTTCACATACTCACGTTCTCTCACTCTGACAGGTTTTAAGGTTAAGGATTACTTCCTCTGTTACTTTCTCTTAGTAAAAAGAACTATTTTTGTTCCAAGTAAGATCTGTTCAGCTTACAGTTTTCCTTGAGGTATGTTTTTATTTTGTCCATGGCTTGTAATATCTTTTGGCAGCTGAGCTCTGATGTTAAGGATTTCAGGCAGACTTGCTTAGATGACTTTCTTTAAGCTTGCTACTTGCAGGCACTTTTCTTTTTTTTTCCTTAATACTTGTGTTATAACACAAAGGTTTCATGCATCCAACAGTAAAATGAAGTAATTTGGTAACACTGTATCCAAATAGTCTACTTGTGTTGGCTTAGGTGTGCTAGGAGGAAATACCTCTGGATGGCAAAGGTAGTAGTCAGCTCTCATTACAAAAGGAAAAGGAGATTAGTTAGTAAAACATGAAGTAGGTGCTGGACCCATCTGAAATCACAGGCTGGAAGCAAAGGTTGTTGCCCTTATTCAGCTCAGCTGGTTTTGTCCCTGTGGGTGTTTTGGCACAACAGGAAGGAGGCAGGTGCACACAATCCATTTTTCCCTGCCTATCTCTGCCTCTGGTTGATTTGATAGCTGGGTGTTGCTCTATTCTCTGGGATAAGTTTCAGAGTATTGATGTTTTCTTCTGCACGATACAGTTGCAGGACTGAAAGCTTTTCACTTGTAAGTCGTGTTCTAGGCACATTAAACTAGACAAACTTTTAAGACAAATGTATTATATTTGCAGGATATTTCCTAGTGTTTGTATGAACTATTTGAGAAGCTCTTCATCTTCTCCTTGTAACCCCTTTGGAGTCTAAGGAAAACTACAGTTGTCCTAAAACCTTTGTCAAGTTTTCATATGAAATACATTCCTGAAATTTTTATTTTGTCTTGTTCTCCTCAATCAGTGGTTCATCAGCTGCTTATTTAATTATTTCCCTCCTGACATGAATTTTGCTGTGGGAAATGACACAACACTTTTTCCTGTGGGAGTTTATCTTGGATACAGCAGCTTTGACATATCTGTTCTGTAGCGACACGTGGGTTGGTGAAGCTCCATTCCTGTTTCATGAGTACTAAGTGTAAGCTAAGAAGCTTAATGCTCTGTACTATTAATTACTGTTGATACAATGCCTTATCACAAGAGACCTCTGTCAGCACCAAACTCACCTGTACACTGGTCACAGATCTTTGTGGGGAACTTTCCTGGAAGCTCAGTGTGGACAGCTCGTTCTCCAGAGCTGGAGGAAATGGTAGGGGCCTTCAAGCTGACCCAGTTAGCATGGTTTTAAATAAAATGTTTTAAATTCACCTGAGATTTTTAATGCCTGATTTTAGGGTGAGGAATTTTATTTTGTTGAAGTCTATAGAGAACTTTTTTTTTTTTTTTTAAATCAGGATCTGCATATATTTTTGTGCATATACACGGGCTTGCAATCGTTTTAAGAAGGCTTTCACACTGGTTTAATAACAGATGTCAAAACCCCCAGAGCATTTAGATTTAAGGACTTGCCAGGATTTCTTCTGTGTATACTTCTTGTGTTTGGGAGATTTAGAGTACAGTTTGGTCTCTGGAATGACAGGCTGCTTGATTCCAGCTGCTGTGCAGTCAGTCAGCTTTATAGTTCAACGGGGTTTGCAAAATCTCCAGCCCTTGCATATAGTGTGGAACAGCATGATCAGGTTAAAAGTGACTTCAAGGAGTTTCTCTAGGCATAGTTACACGTGTATTTATGGTTACTGATTACTGAGGTACTCAAATGATATTTGCAACAAATACTTAGTACACCTTGTGTTAAATAGGCTGTTTATCCTCAGTCCAGACTGTGACACCAGTAAAGGATGGTTTGGGGTTTTTCATCCCAGCTGAGCTGTTGTTGTTCAGGCACCCTGTGCATAGCAGGGAAGCTTAGTTTTTCCCTTTTATGTTGCATGTGCTGTTTCAGCAGGTTAAAATGAGTCAATCACTAAGATGCTTTTAAAGGACTTGTAAGTAAGGAAGCACTCATTCATTCTGCTTTTCTCTCTCTCCTTCAGTTTCCCACCTACTTAGATAGAACTACTTAGATAGAACAGATGTAACATTGTTCCTAGAAACTGGTATCTTCCTTCTTTGCTGTGGGAGGAAGAGAGGACATCTTCAGGTGTTCCATGCTTTTACTTGGCAATGCCTTTACTAATAAGATTTACAATACCAGAAAACAGTTTTATTCTTATTTTACTTCAGTAATTTTACCTTTAGATAACAAAAGTATTCAAATCCGATATTCCTTTAATAAACTCTCTTAATGGCACATAGAAAGAACAGAGTTTACTGCCTTGAATTTGCATGTGCCTTTCCAGACTTTTTGACAGGTTTTCCAGGTCAGAGCTGGACCAAATCATGGACAGTCAAGGCTGACATATTTGAGGGTTTTTTGTACAAGGAAGGTAGGAATATTATGGGATTAAGAAAAGAGGGTGTCTGGCAGTAAAGACAGCACAGTAGACACTTATGCTGTACACTCACTAATGTTTTTAAAATTTCCTATAACTAGTGGTAAGTAATATAGTTCTAATTCCTTATGCTTAGTGGATTGCTAAGTTTACTTGTTTGTGTTTCCTATGTGTTGTTTTGATTCTGTTTAACTTTATTTTTGTTACTTTTATTTAATGCAGCTATTACTGCTGGCATACAGTAGGAACTAACTGCTGGCAAAGAGAGTTTGACATTTGGGTTTTTTCCTGTTTCCTTTTTTAAGGTTCCTTATAGGTTGCATGCTGTGCTAGTTCACGAGGGTCAAGCGAATGCAGGACACTACTGGGCGTATATTTATGACCACCACCAGAACAGATGGATGAAATACAATGATATTTCTGTGACAAAGTCAACTTGGGAAGAGTTGGAACGGGACTCTTTTGGTGGTTACAGGAATGCCAGTGCATACTGTTTAATGTATATCAATGATAAGGAACAATACTTGATACAAGGTAATGTTATCAATTTGGGTTCTGCGTGGTGTAGAATTGCTGAATACATGGATAAAGCGAGCTTCTCTCACAATGATTTCCAGATTTTTGAAATGTTTTCAATAATCATTTAAAGTTTTATTTCTCCTCATAACTGTTACATTATTTTTGTAGGTAGAACAATTGCTCTTCAACCTTTAGATTAATAAAGATAATGCCAGTGTTTCAGCATTAGTAAGAGATTAAAATAAACCATACATTTGCTAATTTGCAAACATTTTAGCCCGGTGATTGCATGCTCAGAATTTTGAAGGGGTTATCTCATGAGAATAGAAACATGGAAATAGATAAATGAGCATTTTCCATTAAAATCCTCATGTAGCTGCCTTTTTTTTTTTTTTTTTTTGCCTAAGCTTCAGAGCTCTAATGCACTCTACTGGAGCACAGAAACTTGAAAGCTTATGCAGTAAATTGAAATGTGAATAACTTGCTCTACCAACCACACATTAAACCTAAGCAATACATAGATTGGGCCATTTTTTTTCAGGACATGTAGTAGCATGCAACTGTAAGGCTTTGTATGGAAGTATTTGAAGAGGGGACAAAGATCCCTTAAATACAAGTTTTATAATAATGGTAGCCAGGGAGCTGACTGTGAAAACATCCAGAGATGCAATAATAGGTTGTGGAAGATTTTCATGCTCCTGTCTTTTCATAGGGCAGAAGGCTTGAGTGCTCATTTGTTCAGTTTTTACAGGAGAACTGATATTACCTATGATATTTCTAGATTGCCAGATTGGTAGTGGACTTGCAGCCATAGGGTCTGTGGGCCCTGTAGGCTGCTCTGCCACACCAGTTAAATTTGAGGGCTGCTCCCTGTAGGACAGTTACAGCTGATTGATCTCCTGGGGTCTGGGACAGCAGACACCATTCTCCAAACAATTGGGGAGGTTATTCAGTGTTGCTGATGTTCCTATCAGTTGACTTTCCAAATCCCTGTAGGCCCACTCTCCTTCCCCTTTTGCCTTGGGAAGTTTAGTTGTGTCCGTCTGTGTGTGGCTGTAATGCAATCGAGTGATAGTGCGGGGGTTTGTGACTTTTTTTTTTCTGAATGTTCACAATCATAGGTGCTCGTGGCCCAAGAGGCTTCTCTTTCAAGGTGTCAGTGATCTGATAGTGCCCAAGAATGTAAAATCCAAAGATCACAGGAGCAGTAGCCACATGTCTCAGTAGCAGAGGAGTGCCCAAGAGATAGTAAAACCAGTTAGAAGTAATATAGTTTAGGGGTTTTGGTGTTACACTGTACATTTTGAGCAATTCACTTGAGGAAATCTGTTGAACATACTCTGTTTTCCCTATTCTTTCTTTTTCTGAAACTTGTATTTCATGTTACTGCAGAGGAGTTTAACAAAGAAACAGGGCAGATGCTGGTTGGAATGGACACGCTACCTTCTGATCTAAGGGATTATGTCAAGGAAGACAATAAACGTTTCGAAAAAGAACTTGAAGAGTGGGATGCAGAACTTGCTCAGAAAGCACAGCAGGAGAAGTTGTTATCTCAGATACCCAGGGCACCAGCACCCTCTCCTGCTCCAGGTTAGCTGCTTCTACCTGTTTGTAAAAGGACGAGGAACAAAAATCACTGGGTTTTGTGTATATTGTTTTACAGCTTAACAACAGAAAAGGAGTTAATTTTTGTAATTATGAATTACAACTGTTTACTTGGTCAGAGTAATGGTACTTGAAACTCAGTCTGGGGGTTTTTTTTCATTTCATTTAAAGAAAAAAAAATTTGTTGGTTAGTCTGCCTTTTCCCTCCAGTTATCCTTAGCTTTATTTTTTTTTCATAGAGACTGACCTTTTAAGACAAGAAATTATTAACAGATCTCACCAGTCTGTTTTGAGAATTTGTTAGTAAGTGATGTATATTCTTCTATTCAGCATGACTGAGTACAAGACTTACCTTCTCGATTTAAATTAAGACAGAATTTAGATATGAAGAGAAGAATAATTTATTTGTTGTGGTGCACTGAACACATTTAGCAATAGCGGAGCCAACTTAAGATTTTACTGTGTAAAAATGAGGGTGTTAAAATTATGGAAAAGACTGACCAACAACAGTGAGGCCAGTGATTTTTAGTGAGGCTGCTGTCCAGATGTTTTCATTGCTGTGTTGGAGTGGTGAAGACTGAGCATATATTTATCATAACTGTCTGTGACTGCAAACTAAATGTGGAAAGTGAAGTGATTTAATGACATTGCTTGTTTTGTGAACTCTGCAGAGAGTTACTTCATCTTCTGTATGTTTTGAGTTCACAAACACTTTGAGACTGGTGTTTTTTGTTTTTTTTTTTAGTAATGGAAAGTACAAAATGAATGTTTTATTTGCCTGCCAAAATTTGGTTTTGTCATGTAGGGAATATAAGATAATATTTATACTAATCAATTTATTGCCCTCAAGTGAAAGAGACTTTGAGATATCCCTTAAGGCAGATGAACTGTGTTTATTATTTTACAAAGTAAAAATACATCTGGCACTCAAGTGGCTGTAGGTCATTCCATATATTGAGCCTGTATCCCACAGAAAGTTCAAGTAGAATCTCATCTTTGTTCTTGGTCATCTCTGGTGATTGATTGATGAACACCCCTCACTCAAGAGCCTTAATGGGTTTATTGTTCTTAATATAAAATCAGGGATCCATTTATAGGAAAGTGTTCAAAACAACACAGACTACTGTAAAGTTGTGAGTTGTGTGACCTATTTTCTGTGGGGTTACCTTATCTATGAGACAGTGATCCAAATAAAAACTAATCAATTCAAAATTCACGCTGATGTTAACACACAAAATTGTTATCTTATTTCTGTCACTAAGTTCAAGCAGGAGAACCAGAATATTTAGAACAGCCATCAAGGACTGACATTTCAAAGCACTTAAAAGAAGACTCTGTACAAGCAATCAATAAAGCTTTAGCTGAACAAGAAGATAGAGGTCCAGAAGCTATAATGGATACGGTGAGGATATTTTGAAGCTTGAAATACTTCTTTTGCTTTTATTTTGCACATAGAAATGATAAAAACTGATTAAAGGATGTGTGTCTGGAAACTTTGAACTGAAATTGTTCTTTCTTCAGGGATTGTCCAACACTGAAAGTCCATTCAGAAAGTGTGTACAGCAGTAATGAACGTAGTGCAAAAAAGAAATACTAAATACAAGTTCTCTATCAGATTCAAGTGCTTGTCAAGAGTACAGCATATTGCTCAGATTAAAATCAAATGTTTATGTCCACTGTCTTCTAAAAATATCAGATGGTTCCATGTAGTTTTGAGGAGAAAATATTGACAGTCCATGTAAAAGACTTGAGAAATACTGCTTTAGGTATTGAGGGTTTTGTCTGTGAAATATAAGATTATAATTGAGTTCCCTTGAAAGACCTCTGGAAGTTAATATAGCTTTCAAAATAAGGGGTTTTTCAACAATATCCTGTACCTTTAATGCACTTCTTGTGATTCATAGGATGCATATATTAACTTCAAATGGTGATAAGAATAAGTGTTGGGTTATTCTGTTTTCATTTCATATAAAAGATACTAAGAGGAATGGGACATTACCTATTTTATGGGTTATTAATGAAACTAATATTTAACATTTTTTTCTTCCAGCAATTTTTTTTTTTTTTGCTTCTCTATAACTATATGGCCACAAACCAAGTGCCATTAAAACAATACATACCTCTGTCTTGAAACTTATCCTTACGGATACAGACATAAGAAATGTACAGTATAGTTTCCTTAGGCACCCCTAGTGACCACTAGAGACATTAACAGCTTAAACAGCAGCAGATCTAGCCATAGATATCTTTGGGCCAGCAGGAAACTCCTCTTAAAGTCTTTGAAAGTGGTTGACAACTTGTTGACCTGCTGTGTTTTCCACTCCTCCCTCCTGTGGTGTCAGGAAAGCAGGGAAACACACTTTCTCTGCTAAACTGAAATCAAAGTTAACAGGGAAACTTATCTAACCCTGGATGAAAAGATGCTCTGCCACTAATGCTTTAGGCTACTGTATCTCTGATTTTTTTTTTTTTTTCGTAATGCTGTCATTTTTCTAGGGTTTGTGGGCATCCCTCCCAGTGGGATGTGAAAGAATCTTAGGGACTTTATTCCATGGATCAAGTGTTTTAGTTCAGGATAATGACACCTTGCACAGTGGTGAGCCTTAGGGCTTCACGAAGCTGTGGTTGAGGAGCCACGTGGGGACACCATGATAGGCTTGATGAGGCAGATGCAGGTTGTCTTACTCCAATATTTTCCCTGCAGCAAGATGGATGGCTCTTAAAAAATATAAATGAAAAAAAGGCAAACCATGCAAACTCTTTTATTTAGAAACTACTGTACTTCAACTGTTATAATCTAAAGCAAATTTCTAGCTAAGTTGAAGGTACTAAGTTGTTAATGTTTAAAAGCTTAAAGGTTCTTTGTATATCCAAATTTCACTTAGTGAAATTGTGCTTTCTTCTCAGTGTATCAGCATGCTTTCTAGTTATTCTACTTCCACATGCATTCAGACATGCAGCCATATATTCCATTCTTCCTCTTTTTGTTTCTCCATTTTTAAAAGAAGGAAAGCCAACATCAGAATATGTAACCTACAGGATTGTGGGTTATTCATCTCATGTTCATTTTGTCCCTTTTCTGCCCTTTTGCCCTTTTTTCTTCTGCCCTCTGATTGCACAGTTTTCCTTTGTATTTATACAGCGTTGGGTGTAAGTAGATAAATGTGTATGTTTCTGGAATCTTTGTCAAGATTTAAGTTCTGCAAATGTTGTAAACTGACTATTATTCAGTGATAGACCATAGAAGCTGAGATTTGTGTCCATTTTTGTTTAAAACTCATTTTAACATAGCATGAATTTCAGTGACTAGCAAAATCTTCCTCTGATTTACTTTTTCATTACTCTTCTAGAAAAATAGACCTGTTGAATGTAATGTACCTTTAGATATTCTTTAAAATATCTTGATTGTTAGAGGTTGGTTGGTTGTTCTTTCCCCAGAGCATCAGGAAATGTTAGCCTTTGGCTTGTTTCCATCCTGTAGTATGAATTCAGGAGGTATTTCAGATATGAAGTATCTGGCCTGACCATGTTCAAGTCTAGGTTGGATGGGGTTCCGAGCAACTTGATTTAGTGGGTGACATCCTTGGAACTGGATGATCTTTAAGTCCCTTCCAACCCAAACCATTCTGTGACTCTATGATACATTCAGTAATTTTGGGATGAAATGTATAAGAAGTTCATAGACCTATCCTTTGCCAACTGCCTTAGATGTGTAACAGATGTTAAGAGTTGCAATACCAGTATCCTAACCTGTAAAGATATAATTAGTGATTAAAGAGTGAATGAAATATTTTTAATAAATATGGCTTAACTTTAAAGTTTACTGCTTAAAAATATTACTTATGTTCTCAGTTTCTTAACTCTTTCAGGATTTCAGCAGTGCACATCACTGTAGTAGATCAGCCTGCCAGTTTGCGTCTCTCCGTAATTTTCTGTATTTTCTGATTATTACTCTTTTTTTTTTTTTCTTTCCCCCCCAAACACATACTGATAATGGTTTTCTTCTGCAGAGCTCTGATAATGCCCCAGCTCCACCAGCTCCTAACCAGCGAGTTGTAGAGGTGGCGATTCCTGATGTAGGGACTTTTGTGATTGAGTCAGAGGAGGGGGGTTATGACGATGAGGTACATTTGACTGCGGTTGTGTGCACCGCTCCTCCTCGGTGCTTTCCTGTGCTGCCTGATGAGAAGTTTTGGCATGTTTGCACATAGTGACACTTAACAGATTTCTGCAAAACTAAATGCTTAGCGATTTTTAATCTTAACAGTGTATTAATTTGTAATGAAATACGAAAGGAAAGCACTACCTACTCTAATTGGGCACGCTTTGCATGGTAGCATTTACACTGGAGGTGTATTTGTCTTTTCAGCTGTGGAAGTTGAATGTTTGTGTTAGGCCAGGTAGCCTTCAAAATGCTGGTAATAGACTGCACGCTGCTCCATTATTTAAAAAGTGACAGGACAGGGAGTGATGTTCTTAATGTTTGTGCTTCTGTGTCAGTCCAATAAAGCCAGTGTTCAAGTCTCATCTCTTATTTGCCAAGGTTAAGCTTTTCAGGCTTTGGGGATTAAATTATCCGTGGAAATAACGTGAAACTGATGTGGCTGGTGGAGCTGACTCCTGCTAAGCTTAAAAAAAAGAAAAAAAGTCTTTTTTTTGAGGTCAGGCCCAGGGTGGTGCATGTACCTTGTACTACTCGAGAAATAGATGAGTGGCCCGTTGTCATCCTGAGAAACATTATTTTTTGCTGCCCTATTTTAGCAGTAAAAAGGAACATTGCCAGGTCATTAAACTGCCCTGTCTTGACGCTGCCTGCTCTGTGAATATTTTGGTTGGGGTTAGTGCTAGGACAGCCCATATTCTCAGGTGTCTAAGCACGTGTTCTTGAGGAGCTCTGGGGAGCTTTAGCTTCCAGGTCATTCTGTCCTGGAATTGTGATCAGTTGTAACTGGGAATATTAGGTGGGGAGTAAAATGATTTGACATCATCACAGATGCATAGTCTCCACCTTTAAAGACAAGAGGAGGAAACCTCATATAGTGACCTGCTTTTTTGTTTGTTTGTTTGTTTTTTTCTCTTATTTTTTTTTCCACTGTTGTCCCCATGCCATTGTCTTTCTAGAGGAAAACTTCCTTGACTTTTTCCCTGTTCATTTTGTGTGTTCACTTTTTTTTTTAAAAAAAATGTTTTTATGTGTGGGAAACTCCTGCAGGGAGTTTAAGGTTCTTCATCTTTTCTTGCTGTGCCAGTTGCTGTGCCAGCTATACCAAGGAGAGAGGGAGAGTTTTTCTTTGCTCACAGTTAACAAAGGAGAAAGGCTTTTCAGAGTAACCTACATGTATCAAACTGTATGTAACTGATGTGAATAGCTGTGAGATATGTGTCTTATGTTTGGCTTTGTGTTCGTTAATTGTTTTGGGTTTGATGTTTAAGAATTTGTCTGCAAATGCTTCAGGAAGCAATTGCATTTGCAGCAGTGAATCTCTGATTTTGATGTTGAAATATGCATAAAATACAGGCAGTGTGGTTTACTGTGGTTTCAGTGCAGTGTGATTTTTCTACTTGAAACTTTTTTCTTTTAAAATCCCTTGGCCATGGGTAGCACGCATTCAGTGTGCAGTTTCTGCTGGATACTAATGCCAAATAATGCATGTTCCTTTCCTGGGAAGTTTGGACTATGTAACGTTTTTGACACAGTTTTCTTATTTTTTTTAATAAGATTCCTTTAATATTGTTACAGTAAAACTATATACACATGATTTGATTTGCAGAATATGCACACCTGATCTGTATTGAACTGTAGCATTTCAGTGTATGCATGCCTAAAGTTGCTTTTATCTTGCATGAGAGTAAAAGCATATTGAATTTGGTCATTTAAATATTAATCATTCAAAACTTTTACCTTAAATCCCTTGTGGCAGGTCATGCTGACCCCGAACATGCAAGGTATTATCATGGCTATAGGTAAAGCCAGGAATGTTTATGACAGGTGTGGGCCAGAAGCAGGGTTCTTTAAGGTACAACTAACATTTTCAACTTGTTCTCCTCTGACTTTTCTTGTTAGATATGCTATTCCCTCCACCCTTTGATGTATTTTAAGTCTTTTCCAGCATCTATATGTATTTGTCTATATCAGTCATCCATATTACTCCCTTGAAAAACAGACAGATATTTGCGCTGTTAATATCAGTAGCTTATATACCTTTCTGCATTTTAGCTTTCTAATAATAGTAGTGAGGAAAAAAATAGTAATATGAAACCTAGATGTGTAATCAATAAGAATATGTATTCCCCTTCCCCCCATTTTTTTTTTTTTTTTAGTAACAAAACCCATGCCTTTGCTTGACTGTTTAGGACGTCAAAGTTTTTTCACCCAGGGAAATTAGTGTTTAATCATTTGTTGTTTATTCTAAAGAGATGTTCTTGTTTACTACTCCTTAAAAGATTCCTAATCTAAATTACTTTCTTCTGTGTAACTTCATGGGTGTCAATACTATTTATTATAAATTTTTTTATTACTGGGAATTAGACATTAGGCTTGTTGTGGTTATTGCTCTTCACAATGATACCAGATTTAAAAATTTGTTATTTTTCCTAAATATACAAACTTCTGAGCACTTTTGGCTCATAGTCTTTTGAATTTTCAGGGTATTAGAAAGGGAATTACTTTGACATGACGTAAAATCCTCTCAAATGTGATCTGGAGAGGAGGAAGAAGTTTCTTGCCTATCATTGAGCCTGTTGTCTTCTTAACTGTTACAATATAGTTTCATTAGAAGAAATTGTCAAAACCCCAACCCCCCCAAACAAATAACAGCCAAACAAACAAAAAACTCTGCCACTGCCACCAAAAATTTCTCCAACCTCTTGTTAAGGCAATGGAAATCTCATGGGTGGGTTTGTTTGTCTGTGTGGGAGTTTGTAATGGACACTTAGAGAGGGGTTATGACCATAACATATGTTTGCAGGGTTGTCTCTCTTAACTGTGCCTGCTCTCAGGGAATGGAGAGGCACCTGCCATAGCCTCTGTTGAATGAAATGGGTTTTTTATGGCATTCAGTGCTGATTATTTTTTGTTTTATTTTTCAAACTTACTACTTAATGAAAATATGTCAGTATTTTTTAATTTTTTTTTTAAGCTCAAAAAACCCACCCTCATTTGTTCAAATCACTCCTTACCAGAAAGTTTAATTATACCTATTTTTTTTTAATAAGGAGGGTGTTTTAATAGTTTTAAAACTGAAATGTTTAGTGCTTCAGAGTTATCAAGACAATACACAGTAGCAGTGTTTTTCAGTCTCTAATTTTGAATGCTTAAAAACTTTTGTTTTATGGGGAACAGAATTCGAGGTAGAAAATGTTTTGACACTAAATTGTTGAAAAGTAGAAAACTTTCCTTATTCATTTTCTGTGAATCATGTTTGCAATGGCTTAGAGGTCGAACGTGATGAATTTTCAAGGAATGAATTAGTATGAACATCTGCAGATGAAGTGGTCCTCCTTAGTAACAAAATTGAGGTTTTGAGATTTATCAGATGAAATCTCACATTTCTCTATAAACTTATTGTAAATAAGCTTCTATATCTTTTAATGCTGTTATGCTCTGTGTTTCTTTGTGGTTGTTTTTTATGAAATCAGTGGTTTCAGAAAATTTTGAGTGTTTTTTACATCTTTGTTTTGGTGTAACTCAGGTGAAACCCCTTTGATGTGGGTCAACTGCCAAGGTTTCACTCCCACTACAGATCTCATGCTTAAGACATGACTAAGATTCAGATATTTCTTGATCAATGACCTCTTCCAATCCTCCTCCTTTAAAGTTTATTGACAGCCTTTGCAGAATGTTTGCCATGATGCTTTTTTCTACCGTCCCTTTTTCCTGTATTTTGTGTAAAGAAAGTGTTACTTTTTCATTGTACATAGGGTTTCTGAACCTGTATTATACCAGATTATTTAAAATATAAATATAAAGGCTTTGCATTTGCACTTTTTCCTACTTCTCAGTAATGATATGAGACATTAAATGTCTTAATAGCAATTTCTGTTTGCTTCTGGCTTACCTCAATAAACAGTGTTTAACTGTTATCCTTGCTGGCTTTCTAATAGTAGAACTTCTGATGTAAGATAATAGAAACTCAGTCTGTGGCTTTTGGCATCTATGTTCTCCCAAGCTTCCTTTTTTAATGGTAATGCATATGAGTATTTAAAGATACTGATGCTGAACAATCTCTTCAGTTTTAAAGTTCACCACATGCTCTGTGTTTTAGCCTGTATGATTATTATCCTACCCACTTGCTTAGTCCTGAAACAAAATAGGTACTAGTAGAGGATGGGAGCCCAAATTTCTGACAGTTACCTGTTACTGCCAGGTATTAAAACATAAAGGAGTTTGAAATATTGAACAGCATTGTGGGGTTTTTTTTCTGACTGCTTTGGAGCTTTACTTTGTGCGTATGTTGTATTGAAACTTTGCTAATTTGTTAGCAAACAACCTGATCACCTCCCTGTTTTGAGAGATAAATTATGGAATGTGTTAACATTTGTCACCATTTTTCCAATTATTTCTCTTGTTGGTTTTGTTCCTGCTGTATAGTTTCAGTGAATGAGATCTAATGAACAGAACAAACTTATGTTCATTAAAATCTAATGTGATGGCACATCTGGAAATGTAAACACTCCTTATGACCTCTAAAGTTGACCTAAAACATCCAGTGAGGGCTCTATCCTTCCCTATAGGACCCTAATACTGTTCATATTGAATTATTATTTTCTTTATAAATCCTATCATTTGATTTTTGTTGAGAGACATTCTCACTCTCACTTAGTGTTTCCAAAATCATACATGTTCGCTAAATTTCCCATAGATTTCATTTTATTCATGCATTTGCATTTTAACCATATATTAGAGGTACCTTTTTTACCTTATGAGTCTTCAGGAAATTCCTTTAAAGTGTTGGAAATCTTATATTAGCTTTGGATTGTAAATGCTTAAAGAAACCTCTGAGGATTGGATAAATCTTCTCTTGGGGAGCCATAGCACAGGATTGGAACTGCTTTTGAAGTAAAGGTTTACCTGGGATTTTGACAGGCATAATTTGGAAGAAAAAGAACAACTTGACAATTTGTCTGGGGTTTTTTTTCCTGTTTGTTTGGTTTTTTTGCTTGCTTATTAAAAACATAGTTTAGATTTCATAGAAAGGTGAACTATTGAACCGTTAAAAAAAAAAATTTTATAGGCAAAATGCCATGGGATGTGAATTGTCTTCTTAGCGTTTGTGATGCTTGATTTAAAAGCCAGAAGGAATAATATCTTTTTTTTCTTTTTTTTTTTTTTAAATTATGTAGGCAATTAAATTGGAATACACACGTTTGCTAAAATTAGCCCAGGAAGATCCACCACCTGAATGTGATTATCGTCTGCGTCATGCCATTGTTTACTTCATCCAAAACCAGGCACCAAAGAAGATAATTGAGAGAACGTTACTGGAACAGTTTGGAGATCACAATCTGAGCTTTGATGAGAGGTAATAAGATCTGCACGTCTCATTTCCTGTGCTCACGAATGGTCTCTGGTGTGTGGAGACACCCCTTTGTGTTCAGCTCGTGTCTGTAATAGAGGGAAGGCCGGTAGCTTTAGTTGGCTCTGCCTCCCAGTTAATAGCTTGCAAGTTTACTTGGTAAAACATATCTTTATAAAAATCTCTTTTAAAAAAGTAAGCGAGAAGTTGGGTTTCTATTCATATAAAATAAGGAGAAATACTCAGTGTTGTTCATAATTTTGCACACACATTTCTGTACCTTCTTTTACTGTTCATTTCCTCACTGCCCTGACAGCCAGCAGTAGACAGCAAAGCCTACAAGCTAAGTGAGCAACTGACTTGAAAGCAAGACACATAATCTCTATCTCACTCAAAATTCTGTCTACTTAACTGTAGAAATAGACAAATTACAAGTTAGAAAACATTAGTCTGATTTCTGTGTAGTGAATAATCTTCTAAACTTCTGCAAAGTAAATGCTGGGGTGCTTCAAGCCATCTGAACTTTTAAAAAGAAAGACTGAGCAATATAGCAATTTAGCAAAGTAAAACAAGAAGTAATCCTTTAAATAGCACAGGCCTCCATCACACGTACTTCAAAAGTATGCTGATTATACCGTGCATAATAAAAATGTGTAGCATTTTCATACTGGTTTGCATAAGGCTGTGGCTCATACTGTTTGAAGCTGCTGTCTTGTATGGCTAATACCCTGGGTGAATTTCCAGTAATATTTAATGATTTCTTGTTGCTTTTTGTAAGGTGCCGTAACATAATGAAGGTTGCTCAAGCCAAACTTGAAATGATAAAGCCAGATGAAGTAAACATGGAGGAATACGAGGTCAGTATTTCTTGTGCTTTAAATTAAGTTTCAATGTGAAATGGTAATCAGTAAGCTGAATTTTGTCTTCACAAATTTCCACTTATCTTGCACTGAGAAGTTAAAACCCATTATTGAAAGATCATTTGTTTCTCCAGAGGCTGCTGCTGGTCTAAAGCTGTTTTTTCCACATCTGTAATTCCAGTGTTTGAGCCATAAATAAATGTCAGGTTGGAGTCTGTCCTTAGTTTGTTAACGTGTCTTGACGTCAGTAACAATATTTTGTAGTTTATCACCATATGAGCCAACTGGCTTTCTCTAGGCAGTGAAGGAGTGAGAGTGGCCTAAGCCCAGCCTTACTTATCCTGAGAACTGGGTAGCAGGCACAGCCACATTTGTGCTTTGCTTCCAGCTGTCTCTGTGGCCGTTTCCATTTTCTTATGAGCAGCAGAGTCTTCTGTTTGCCCAGACCATACATAATCAGCTTATGCACTTAATGTTTCCTCCTGTGTAAAACTTGGAGAGAAAGTAAGAGCAAATCTTGGACATTAAATAATCATGATTATATTTACAAAAATAATTTGTCTCACGTTTGAAGCTAAGCCTGTAGCTGCTTTTACAGCAACAGCTTCAATTCTGTGTAATAATATTCATTAAGACCTCTTAACAGTCCACCACTTACACCACCTCACTGTTGTGCTGTGAGGTCCAAACAGCTTGTTTAGGAGGACTATGGGAGTAATCATTCCCTCACAAACCAAATGAAAAATATTTGTCACTTCTCATTGACGTGTCCAGGACCTAAAATAGATGCTCTCATATTACAGTGTGCCCTCTGTAGCCTCTGATGGGAAAGCGCCATTAGAGTGGCATTTCTGTTTCATATTTTTGGCTATTCAGGGATCACCATTTTACCATTTTCAGAATGACAATGCACAGAGAAAATAAACCATTATAGACTTAGCTTTAAGAGTGGGAAGTAGGGGTGTCTTCTCTTCCCCTGCAGATGTGCCCCTTTTTTAGCTCCTGAGGCAGATGGTGGTTTCTCCATAGATTGTGTCAGTATTAGTCCTCTATATTGAGTGGGCATTTTATGGACCCTTTCTCAAGCTCTTTCTGTTGAATCTGTAAAAAGCTGTGTCCTATGGTGTGCTGTCCCCTATTTTATCTTTAATGCACAATTGACAGTTGGCATCTAACCTACTGTAGTAAAAGTGCCTTTCTCACTTAGAGCATTTACCTGTGAAGTGGACCAGGAGTCACTTTGTATAAATGGTGAGGCAGTAAGATAAATGTTCTGCTCCAGTACCAACATCTCCACGGTCTGAGTTGCATTTGGGGTTTTTGGCACTTCCCATGTAAGGTGTTGAGGCTTTTTCTATGTCACTCTTTTATTGAAATTTAAGCTTAATATTTAGTGTATGAAAAAGCTTTCTGACACTTCTGGAGTAAATAACTAAATGTAGTATAGGGAAGAAAAATGGGATCTCATAAAATTCTAACTGTGGTTCTCCAAAGATGCTTTGTGTTCCTTTCAGATAGTAATACCTTCTGTAAGAATAATCTCATCTAGAAATGTTTTAGATATTTAAGAATTTTCTTTTTATTGAGAGAGGGTGGATTCAGGTGGATTTTTCACATGTGCAAGCCTCCTAAGGGTCCTTAGCACTTACTGTGAGTATTCAGCACTAAAAGTGGAAGGGGGTGTGTTTGTGTAAAAAAAAAACCCAAAACATTGTATTTCATATGTGTGGATGAAAAATCTATTTACCCTTTCTTATATACAGAGATGGCATCAAGACTATAGACACTTCAGGGAAACAACCATGTTTCTCATGGTAGGATTGGAGTTTTTCCAAAAAAAGAGGTAAGTGTTAGTATGGAACTCAAATGTAGTGATATAAAGGCAACATTGATAAGTAAAGCTATTTTTTAAATTAAGAAATGTTTAATGTATTATTAATTTCAGTTAGGCATGTATTCAGTCTTTTAATGTGTTCAGTCTTGTATCTACCTTAGAGCTTCCAACATCTTCATATCCTTAATCTCCATTTCCAATCTCTTACCAAGCTATGGGTACTTTTCAGAGCAGCCTTCCCTTACTCTTCCTTCTCTCCTAATCTTAAGTTCCCTGTGTATCCCTCAGCCATAAAAATCTTCTTTCTCTGGCACCAGACATGCACATACATTCATATGCTTTCATCAGCAATCACAATTAGTCAAGTCCTGTCTTACCTGCCTTTTTATTGGGTCTTCCCACTGAAAGTTTTTGCCTGCTGAGCCAAAACTCCACCTGTCTCAGGCTCTAAAGCTCAGGAAAGTAGAACATATTTGAGAAAAACTATCATGCATAGCTGTCATAGTTGTAGCTGATTGTCCTTAGCTCCATGGTGATTCATTCCCTTCTCTTTTTGAATCAAGTCAGGAATTGTGACTGTATAAAGTTGGTGACATTTATATACTGAATGCACTGCAGCAAAAATTTATTCTGATCATGCAACAAGGATGGTGATTACAGTATAAGTGCCTCAAAATGAGAATTAATCAGTTCTCGTGAGAGAATCCCTCAATGAGAATGGAGAATAAATGTCTCAAACCAGAATTGTTCAAAAGTACCTCATCCTCCCATGCCCAGCCAAAGGAATTAAGTGGTTAGTTGCAGAATATCCAGTGGCTGACATGTGTGGTGTGAAAATTGAGCATTCACATGAGATAGAAATTTTTGATTTTAGAAACAATTCTGTAGTCCATCACTGATTTTTTCATGTATAAAACAGTGGGTAAGCTAACTTATATTGGGAATCAAATTTAATTCTTTGTCTCTTAGTTGTGTAGTAAATTGCTTCATAATTCTTTCTTGTCCTGTATCCTCCTGAAAAAGAAAGGCCTCTAACAAACCAGAAAAATTGATTGGAAAAGACTGCCTTGCCTTTGTGACAAGATATGTTTTTGTATAGTGGCAAACACAATGAGCCTATAGTCTTGATTTGTCTTCTTGTTGCTAGCATATGATAAATGGTACATTAATTAATAATCTAAATTGCAATATGCTGCCTTGGCAGTCTTAAACAGTTTTTGTGCAAAGGTTAGTCAGAAGATTGCCTGGCTTACTTGAAAAATAAACACTGGGGATGTTGCTTCATCCCCTAAGGAGGCAAAAAAGTCACGGGCATCAGTGTGGCTTACAGGAACCCTCCTTGTTACCCCTGTACTTCATGGATGCTCTGAGCTTGTAATCAGGAATGGAAGATCTTCAAGTTCCTTGGCACTGGGACTCCAACTGTAAAATACAAGTGTTTGCACTAATTCTCGTCTTCCCATAATATATTGTGATCGTGCTGTGGGGAAGGGAGCAAAGCACAGATTTCTGCTCTGTGTTGAACAGCAGTTTTCAGGAGTTTGGTGTAGTTTCAGAAGTTTCAGCCTTTTTCAGGAGTTTGATGGTTTGATTTTGGTAATTTCAACGTTAAGCATCACCTCACATTCTCACTAGTGAGTGCGTGCACAGTGTACCTTTCCTCTAACCACTGCCTTAGGAAGTTTCTCTTCCTTGTTTGTTTTTTTTTTTTTTTTTACATTTGAATAAAAATGAGATATCAAAATTCTTGTTTTTAGGGTAGCTGCCTGAGCTGCTTTCAGTGCCTGTCATAACTGGGTTTTTGTAAGTCAGGGAATTAACCATTTCAGGTTTCTACTGGAAATGGTGTGAGCAGTGTGAAGGGAGATTGTTCATCTGTACATGAAGAGATCTGTCAATTATTAACTGTTATGTTTTTGAGTCATCTCTTACTCCTTCTCTACCAATCAGGCTTAATTCATCTTCTGCATTTAGAATAAAGACAGAACTATCAACAGTCTAGCAGCACTTCTGCTTTTGAAGTGCTGTTGTGCCTTCTTCCGTCACATTAGATTTCAGTAATTTGGAAGAACTTAAAGTTAGTGAAGCTTAAAAATTCACAGTTTATGTTTTGGAAATAAGGTGACAGCTTTGATTCTTACTTGCTGAGGTGCAGAATGCTATTAAGAGATTTATGGCAACAGAACCTCAAACCTAATGTGACATAAATGCATAGTAAGTTTTCATGTATACTCGAGGCCCCATCCAAAGCCAGCTTTGAAGTGAGTGAAATGATACCCATTGGTTTCAGTCAGCTTTGGATTAGGTTTCATGTGCAATGATCTAACCTGATAATAAAATAATTTGGGTTTATGTGTGTAAACAACAAAACTGTGTGGTAGAAAAAAACATTGTGAAGAGATTGGTGGGTAGGGGTGGACTAGACACAGAGCCAAGTGGAGTTACCTATCCTTGAAGTTAGCTTGAAGCAGGTGGTACCTGGGTGCTGCATCTAATGCTTTTGTTTCTTCACTTCAGCTACATGGAAGCCTTGCTCTACCTTATCTATGCTTACCAGAATAACAAAGAACTCTTGTCCAAAGGCCCGTACAGAGGGCATGATGAAGAGCTGATATCTCACTACAGACGAGAATGTTTGCTAGTAAGTGAAGGGTCAAGTATATGTTTTTGAAAAAGTTGAGTTTGCTGCATAGCTTTAATAAAATTAATAAGTAGAAAAGTGTTGCTATCATGTACAACAAAAGCAGAACCTCTCTCCATTATCAATTTAATACTTAGACTCCTGTACAGGGAACAAAAAAAGCAAAAATTAAAAGGAAAACATTATTTCCTTTTTTTTTTTTTTAATAATCAGTCATATTTGATTGATTACATTTATGATTGTAAATAGTGTGGTCACTGCCACCATGTCTGGGCTAGGTAGGAGCAATGGTTGACAGCACTGGGGAGCAGACTCACCGTGTTGCATAGTTTGATGAGGAGCCAAATATTGGAAAAGGTGTCAGTGATGATGCCTTGCCTGAAGCAAGGGATTTCTTCCTTGTTATGTCACCTTTAACAACAGTGAGAAAATAAAAGCAGGTGATTAAACCTCAGTCTTAAAAAGAACAGCTGCAAAGTTGGAGTTGGCAGGTCGGAAATGAAGTGGCTTCAGGAACAGCACAAGATCAAGTGGATTATTAGCGTTTATATGTCATTGCTGTAAATGCTAAAATACAGCTGTGGTTAATACAAATTACCAGGTAATTTTGTAGGAACAAAACAGATAAAACTGATGCATGGCAGAATGTGAAATGCTGTATACTTAAAGGCTTTCCTTTTTTGTGGTGACTTATGAAGAAACTAAACGAACATGCTGCAGCGCTGTTTGAATCGGGAGATGATCAGGAGGTGAATAATGGCCTGATCATCATGAATGAGCTAATTGTCCCGTGTTTGCCATTACTACTGGTGGATGAAATGGAAGAGAAAGATATTGTTGCTGTGGAAGATATGAGAAACCGTTGGTGTTCGTATCTCGGACAAGAAATGGAACGTAAGTCATTTATTTGTTAAGGTTAAAGGCCCTTGTGCACCTTTTTTATAAATATGATGTTTCTGGTGACTGGAATTGAACCTATATCTTTTGTGCCTTGATAATGTTTTTTGAGCTACTCTGACTTTTGAATAATCCTGTACACATTTAAATAAAAAGTTTTTCCATACATTGTGCTGAGGTATCAGGCCTTAAGGGAAACATGCTTCTTGAATGGAAAAACATTTGTAGCGTTAGACCCTCTGAAGGGGCATTTATATCAACATCTTTACTATAATAGGAATTGGTATCTCCTAATTATTGCTGGTAGATACGTAGAAAGTGGATTATTCCAAGTGAAACTCTTCTTCCCACCCACCATTTAAAAAAAAAAAAAAAGTCAACATTGGGCAGAAAAGGGAGAATTCCACAGGCAGATTGCAGAAAGTATTTACATTTGTTTTTCTCACTTGATTTGCAGCCAACTTGCAAGAAAAGCTGACAGATTTCCTGCCAAAACTGCTAGATTGTTCTACAGAGATTAAAGGTTTCAATGACCCGCCAAAGTTACCCTCCTACTCCACACATGAACTGTGTGAAAGATACGCCCGAATCATGTTGTCACTCAGTCGAACTCCAGCCGATGGAAGATAAATTCTGCGACCTTCCTAAGCACATTGTATAAACTTTTTTAGTTCTTAAACCTTGCCTTCCTGTCACAGGGTTTGCTTGTTGCTGCTATAGTTTTTAACTTTTTTTATTTTAATAACTGCAAAAGAGAAATGACTGTCCAAACTTTAGCCAGACTGCAAACGATTAAAGCTGAGAATCGCATGGCGCTCAGTCGTTTCAACCAGAATTGATGCAACATGCAAGTCTGATCATTATGGCAAAACTGCTTTTTTGCCATTTATCTGTTACAGTATTACTTTGCTTTTATCTTAAGATCCTTTTACTTTATCAACAGCTGTCTGGATCATTTTGTGACTGCAACTACTTTTAAGTGTCCAGTGCTGTGTAAATACATGGTACTTGGTAGCTTGTAAATGAAATGAAAGAATAAAGTTTTATTTATGGCTACTTCTGTGTTTGCAAGCAGATACCTTGTATATTACTGTAAAATACGGGTATTTTTAGAAGAGATACGGTATATTGATGGGTTACTCAATTTTATAGACAAGGTTCTTCAGGATTTATGGCCAGTTTAGATACAAGTAGTCGGAGATTACTGTATGTGAATATATTGAAAAACTGTCACAGTATTATACGTTATGCTTTTTTGTATATTCTTCACTGATCTGTATGATACTGCACCTGAACACTTTTGTGTGTGTGAATGGCCATGCCAGGTCTTTTCTAATAGTAGGGACTGGCTTCTGAAGCAAAACAATAATGGCACCTTCCTTCTAATCTCAGAAAAAAAAAAAAAAAAGAGTTAAAAATTTAAAAGTATTTTCAGTAGAAATATATTACACCCTCTGAGCAAAATTTCTAGAAATTGATTAAAGTGGAGGAAATAAAGGTTTTTAAAAATGTAATTTATTAAGCTTAAGGACTAATCAGTTTTTAATTGGTATTTTAGTCATGTAAGTGACCAGAAATAAAACCTTAATTCCTTACTTGAAATGGGTTGCTATTGTTGCAACAAAATATCTCAGAAATCTTTTTATCTGTCCTAATTGAATTTCTATTGGAAGTGGGGAAAAAAAAATCTATTGGGCTTCTTTTGTAGAACTGAAATACTGTCTGGTTTTAATGAAGAAACTTAATTATTTTGTGGAAAAAGAGATTTAATGCATCTGAGGTAATCCTGTTACCTGACACTATTTTGATTCCTACTCTTTATAGAGAACATTTTGTGTTAGATCAGTAAAATATGTGAATATTTATTTGTATGTTTTTATTGGAGCAGCACATCTTTTCCTTACATGCTTTCAAGTGGTGTTTATTTGAATATTTACTAATAAAAGGCCACAGAAGAAGGGAAGGACCACCTAGAAATGCAGTGAGCATAAATGTAGGCACCTCATGTGCAAGAAATGGCAGAGTTTAATCTTAGTGCGTATCAGTCTTAAATTCAGTTCACTTTTGAGAGACACTGGATCACAATATACAGTGACTAGAGTGTGGTCTTCAATTCAAAATGTGTTTAGGGATGTTCTCTTCTGTTTTCAGTATTGCAGTGCTTCATGTTTTTTCAAACTGTCCATTTATTTTATCAATTTTTTTTTTCCAAAAAGAATATTGAACTTTTAAAAGTGAAATACCACTCAGGAACCTTTTTTTTAGGTCTGAAACTGTTGATGATGCAAAATATCACTCTTCAAGGAAAAGGTATGCTTATTAGGAAATGGGAGAGAGGATAAATTTTAAAAGGTTTTACATTTTGCACCTGTTCCACTTTGATTTGAAACTCAAGAATATGCCTACTTAGCACTGTGTATTCTTAAACACAGTTTTGAACAGATCAGACTTCTCACTTGCCTTTTTCAATAATAGTAAAAAGAATTAAATGTAAAAGAGCAAGTCTATTTTGTTATTGCTAAAAGGTTTTGAGTGTTTGTGCAAGGTCTTAGGGAAAGCTGCCCTCTAACCCTGTAGGAGCCAGTTACCCTTATCTGTGTAATCCTTCGTGACAAACACAGGGGAAAAGCCACTCTTTCTAAGGTAGAAAGAGGAATAAATTATTTCATTTGGGAAGAATATCTAAGAGATTTAAATTAAAGGAAGCAAGGAAGGATGAGGTTTTTCTTTTTTTTTGTTTTGTTTTGTTTTGATTTTCTTCGAGTATGAAAATAATCCATTGTAGAACATAGTACTGAAGATAAATATGTATTCCTTTGCAAATACTTGAATTTTTGAGTTGAATTGAGGTCTAGTCAAACAGAAATAAATGTATATGCATTTTACTATTTTACTATATTTTAAATATCTGGTTTTAAACCTTCAGCTAAATCATTAGTTTATTATTTTGGCTTAAAATCCTTGCTTTTTCACTGCAGTAAGACAGTTGATAGCTTGGATTCATGTTGCCTAACACAAAACCTATAGAAGTAACTGTAAGTAAAGCATAAAGTCCATTTGGCTACCTAATAATTTGTGACTGTATTATGTAAGTAGATATGTCTCTTCTGTATGGAGACTGAGATTTTTATAATTTTTTTTTTACTTTATAGAACACAAAAAGATTAGGGGAATTTAACCAAAACTCACTTACTAAATCACCTGCACCATCAAGTAAAGAGTGGATTCTTTTTTTTTTTCCAGGTGTTGCTTCACACTGTGGAGGACTCTGAAGGCACTGCCCTTTTTGAGTTAATTGCCTTTTTTGCCCACACACAGGTCTTCTTTTTATCCAGACTATCCCATTGCTGCACTTTACCTGATATTTTGGTATTTTGAGGAATCCTCTTGACTCCAGCTCAAGCTGCCATAGCAGATCTGTTACTTTCAGGCTAGTAGAAGACCATGAGCAGCAGCAGAATTAACCTGATCAAACGAAGAGGACTGATGGAGTCAATCTGTACTTCTTAGATATGGTGGTATTTGAGATCATACCAGGCACAAAGACCTGACCTTTGTTATCGAGTTGCTTTGTGGACAATCTGTGCTTTAGCTGCAGGGAACAGGTTTGCTCTAGAAAACCTGAAGTATGAGCAGAGTCAAAAGCATGTGCTTTCATGTTCCAGCATTAAAATACCAGAATTTGATAATGTCTGCATTAAATATCTTTCAGATTATTTTTAGGCTGCTCCACTGTGCCTGTGAAGATTGCAGCTCCAGAAAACTCAGTGTCAACAGTAGCACACGGGAAACAGCCTGATACTGTACAACAAACATAAAGACTCATAAAGGGAGACAGTGATGATTGTTTATATTCTTCATTTTGTGTTGTTTCATTTTCTCAAACTCCAGTGAATCCAAATGTCTGCGGGAGGCCTTATATATAAGCACAAGGTAAAGAATGTTGATGAGAAAATGCACCACTCTAAGTATATGTCACCTCGTCTATGCAGCATTTTTCAACATAAATGTGCATTTTTTTTAAGTTATATTCTGGGTTTATGTCTAGAAGGATGCAAGTAAATGAGTATCAGTCATGACAGTGGGAGGAAAGTGTTTGCATCTTTCCATTACTTGCTTCTGTAGAGGATATCAATGTAGATAGGAAAAAGCTCTTATCCAAAGAGGTGTTTTAGAAAAATACAGTAGGTAGAATTCAGAAGGGCAGTGATTCTTTTAAATTAAACAGAATTATTTTTCATGTGATTGATATCCAGTTTATGTGTTGTGTTGTCCTGGTTTTTTAAGATCTTTTGAAATCCTGGGCTTGATGGATAAGTGTTAACTGGAAACACTCTTAACTCCTAAGGAATATCTTTCTTTTTAGGCAAACTAACGGTATCCATATTCCTCTAATTGAGTTCCCATCAGCAGAACATTCCTGCTTGGTTCAGCATTTCTGTTTCAGTTCTGATCCATATGGGAAGCAATTCTGCCAGAACTTTAGTGGACATGTCCATTGCTGCCATACACTCTTGTGCTCCAGCTTTGTTGTCACGCCTCTAAAATCTTGGACTTGGCTGTGGAATTTAGTTCATCATGAGTTTCAGATCTTCACTGTCTGCAGCAGAAAGAAGCTCACACTTCTCAGAAATGGCTTCTTGAGGCAGTGCTTTGAAAGAACAGCTTGACTTGCTTTCTGGTGGTTGGGATTAACCCAAATGCCCATCTCACAGACTGGGAAATGTATAATGGGAAGGGCTTGTTTTCACGATGGTCATGACTGGATGGATTAATCATGAATGTTAGTTTGGGCTCCATGGTTGTGTTCGCTCCCATATTTGATTTCCTCTTACCCTGTTGTTTCCCACTGAAGTCACTTGAAGATCCCCTTTCCAGGTTTCTAGTGTGTTTAGTTTTTCATTCACCATCAGCTGGTGTAACTGCTGTGCCTTCACTACCAGGTAGAGCTGATGATACAGGACCAGGGTTGCGCTGCTGCCATCTGATTATCATGGGCTTGGAGCTGCCTCTGCAGGATCTGTGGGTCAAGTAACACCATCCACACTGATGCTGTCTGGCAGCTCAGCGTTTGAGAGCCTGAAATAGGAAAATTATGGATAGTTAACTAAACTGCAGGCTTTTTCTGTACCATGTTTTGGCACATTTAAAAAAAAAGGGAAAAAGGAAATATTTTGTTGGAGACTGACTTAAGAGAGTACTCACTGAACTGAGCACTTCAGAAGTATGAGGGAAGTCTCATGCACTATGTCAGCACTATCTGTCCAGATTTATGAAGGCTGTAGAGGCTGTTCCTCGTGTTCAATAACCTTTTCTTTGGTTTACCCTGATCCTTATGCTTTGTCTTGAATTATTAAAACTGCAGTCAAACCTAAATTTAGGCAAAAAGCAGCTATATCCTGCTGTGCTGGTTTCAGTTGGTGTCTGTAGTCCCTACTCATGTCTGTGTCCTGTGTCTGGGTGTTTCCTATCACTGTGTGGGACCATATCTACTTCATTATCCACGTGAAAGTTCCCTGAACCCATCTGTATTTTGTGGACATGCAGGCAATCAGGGAGGAGCAGTAATTCCTGTAGATTTCCTTCAGAACACAAAACTTGCATTTTTCCTGTGACCTGAATCTGTAACTGAAACTTTCAGTTGAACTGTCGACTAAGGGCTTGGAAAACTTGTGGGAGTTTGGGGAGGGGTTGGTTTTGTTAAATTATAGATAATATGGGATCACGGGGTGGAGGGAATCACTGTGTAAATATAGTAAACCTCTGTATGAATGAGAAAAAAACATTTGTTGAAGTAAGAAGTTTAAAGCAAAAAAAAAAAAATCTGTGTCACATAATGCAACGTGAAGAAAACCTTCTGTGTTCCTAGAGGTTGGAGTGTTTGGCTTTTGAAAGAAACCTTGATCTATGAAACTGAGAAATTTGTGACTTTTAATAACTCACAGTAATACATTCGTTTAATCTGCTTGTGAAGCTCTTGTTTGGAAGGTTTCTTTAAGTTTTTCATCTCATGAAGCAGACTTAAAAAAACCCAACCAAACAAAAAACAAACAAAACCAAACCTTCCTCACAAAATCAAATAACAATATCCCTCTTCCTCCAGGGAGATAATATTGTGCTAAGAAGTCCAAGTTGAATTTGGATGCACAAAAAACTTCTTATCTCCTCCCTGCCATGATCACAGTCTGTTTTGAACAAGTACCTTCTGTTTTGGAATGTGTACACTTTCTCTTTGAATTTCTGAAGGAAAGCTTGCCATCTCCAATGCCTTTGAATGTGAGGTTAAGACCTGTAACTTTATTTAGCACAGATGCTTGTTCCACTCTCAGCTGACGGTGATTTTAGTTATGTGGTTGTTGCAAGGTGCTTGAACAATTGAGCATCCATCTGAAGTATGCAGACCTCAACATGCTTTGAGTACAAAGTATTACACTGCTGTGTTTTAAGAATTTGCTCCCCTTCCCCCTTGGTCCAGTTTAAGGCTTTCATTCAAATGCCTCGCAGTGGGAAAGTAAAACAGTACTGGTTTTGTTTGCCATTGTTCTGCTTCAGTGAAGTCAGTGACATCTCTGTGTTACCTGGACTTCCTAAGTGATTTTATGGTGCTTCGTGCTCCGTGAATTTTTTTGTCTGAAAGGGCAGGTGATGGAGTTAATTACCTGTTGGTTGCAGTTGACAGAGAAGAGCCATACAGGTGTTTTCTTATTAGTTACAAAGTGCAATTAAAGAATTTTTCTCTTGACATTATTCCTCACAAGATTAGGAAAGCTGGGAATCTTTTCTAAGAAAGAAGTCCACAGGTAAAATCTGGTAATAATTGTTCATAAACCCTTTGGGAGAGCACTTGCATGGATAGTGTGTTTGTTCTCCTGTCTTTGTTCCTGGAGTAGACAGACAGCTAAAAATATTGACTCAAAAGTATTTATGATGGATTTTTATTTGCTCTATAGTAATTTTAAGGGGAGTTTGGTTTTTATGTGTTTGCTTTAAAGAGGCTTATTTTGTAAACGCATAATGTCAATTTTTGGTGTTAAACAAGAAATTTTGATGAGTTCCAGTGGCTATTTTCTATCAGAAGTTCAGTTAAGTTTTGGAACTTTGCAGTTGTTGTCCTCAGTTCTCGATCCTATTACCTGGCTAATTCCCTACTATCCCCAACCAAAAAACTTTTGAAACTAAGTAGTGAGTTCAGGGCCCACTACTATAATTTTGTTTGCTTGTGTTTTTTTCTTTGTTTGTTTTTTAAGGAAATCATCACATGTTTGGCGAAGAGAGCTACAAGAGGTCTAAGGTAGCCACCAAATACTGCTAAGCTCTGGCTAAGAGGAGAGGCTATTAGTACAGCCAGTTTTAAACTAATCTGTCTTGTCTTATTTCTGATATTAAAACTGAATAATTTGGTTGTAAGTGGTGTGCGAGTAGTTACAAATGCTGGTTACAAGTAGTCTATAAAAGGATGCTGTGCAAAGAATATTTACAGGGAAGTGCTGGACAGTGAATAAATGCTGAGGGCTTCTATGTACTGTAGTCTATCTCTTCTTTCCAGAGGGAAAGTACTGTGGAGTTTGGTGCCAGTGGAGTTCAGAAAAGACGTGAGAGGTGTTACCTGCTACAGAAATACTCAGAGGTGTGAGCAGACAGAGATATTCCGTCAGGATTTCTGAAAAGTGGGCAGTGAAGGCTGCTGTGTTCCCTCATCTGCAGGCTCTTTGCCCAGAGGAGGCTCAGTGCTTCTCAACAGTGTAGGCAAAGCTGGATTTGGCCATGAGAGATGATGGAGTGGGGCTCCCTACAGTAGAAGAAGGAGGGGAAATGGGCGCATTCTGGACAGGCACTGTAGGGAGATAGGCATGCCATTTTCTGGAAGTGGGACTGATGACAACAGTTGGGAGAAACCCCTTATTTTCCATAGGAGTCACTGTCTGCACACTAGTTGTTCCCCTCCTTTCCCTTGTCATCGGCAGAACTGCAGCTCCAGGCTTGTGCTCGGGCTGACTCTGTCAGCCGTCTGCTTCCTCGGCTGAGTTCCTGCTTTGCCACTCTCCAGTGTCCCACCTGCAGGCTCATTTTTACTTCTTTAAAGTCCCTTCTGAGTCTCCCCTTCCTAGGGTACAAGCCCTGTTGGATAAGGGAAGCGATAGCCTTACTTTCTAATTAGTGAATGGGAGTATCCTATATTAAACCTGCACACAATTGAATCCAGCTCACTGAGTAGTCTCAGCTGTGCTTTAATTGACTGACTGGCTCATGGCAGTGTGTATCCTTCCTTCAGATTTTAAAGCATTCTCAGATTTTGTTTATATTTCAGTCATTGCTTATATTTCAGCTCACTGATGAAGAGGTCTGTGCAGGATGCTACTCCTTCCCCTGCTTTCACTAGGAATGCTTCCCCTGGAAAGAAGTTCCAGTAACAAGAAACCTCTGTAGTGATGCCACAAAAATGTCTTGGGAATAAAAAAAGCAGTGTGCCCTTGTGGGCAAGAAGGCCAGTGGTATCCTGGGGTGCATTAGGAAGAGCATTGCCAGCAGGTCGAGGGAGGTGATCCTGCCCCTCTTCTCAGCCCTGGTGAGGACCATCTGGAGTGCCATGTCTAATTCTGAGCTCCTCAGGACAAGAGAGACATAGAGCACCTGGACTGGGTCCAGTGGAGGGCTATGAAGATGATTAAGGGACTGGAGCATCTCTTATGAGGAAAGGCTGAGGGAGCTGGGCCTGTTTAGCCTCAAGAAGAGATGACTGAGAGGGGGCCCTATCAGTGTCTGCAGGGAGGTGTCAGGGCATGGACCAGGCTCTGCTTGGTGGTGCTGAGCAGTGGGACAAGAGGCAATGGGCAGGAACTGATGCACAGGAAGTTCCACCTGAGCATGAGGAAGAACTTCTTTGCTGTGCTGGTGTCTGCACACTGGAACAGGCTTCCCAGAGAGGGTGTGGAGTCTCCCTCACTTGAGATATTCCAGAACTGTCTGGATGCAATCCTGTGCCACATGCTCTAGGATGACCCTGCTTGAGCTGTAGGGTTGGACCAGATGATGCACTGTGGGCCCCTCCAGCCTTACCTAGACTGTGACTCTGTGGCAAACCAGAAATTTTGGTCTTGCATCTCAGGCAGCATTTAAAAGCCATGAGATTGGAATGGGAAAGCTCCTCTGGTGATCACTGGTCTCCCTGAAGCTAATGATGGGGCTCCATGTACCACCCGGTACACTTAGACTTGGTTTGCTTTAACACCAGCACAGTGTGCTGTCATGAAACAGTTCTCCTGGTTCTACAGAGAGCAAATTTCCTACAGCATGTGCAGCAGGGCCGTGCAGATCATCAGGTTGCATGTCGGAAGCTACTTCTACACGTTAAATCCCTGAATTACAAATTTCAGGTTAGTAGCAGGCCTCCTACACTGGAGAAACATAAAGAGTTTAAAATGCATCAGGCAGGGTGCAAATGAACGTGGATGTGCTGAAAACAAAAGTTTTGCTGTCTGAAGAATCTTACATGGTGACAGCTGAAATTCAGTGAGAAGTGCAGTTAACACACATGAAGTTTCCTATTTGTTTAGTTTTGACCAAGTTCTTACCTACTGTGTTACAGTATTTTAAAATGTTGTATTTGTGAAGTGGCCCATCTCCCTAAACTAAAAATCTGGAAGGTTTTGCTGGAGTGGCAGCCTATACTTAGTTTTTATTTTTATTTTGTATTTTCCTGTTGAGTTTTTCAGCTGGCCTGCACAGGAATTAATTTAAAATGACTACACTAATTTGGACAGCTTTTCTTTAAGTGCAAAGAACATATGTACTATTGACAATGCTTTCATATTGCAGATTTTACAGAACCTGTGGATTTGTCTGGACTGGGGTTAGTTTGCTTTTATGCCTGTCATATTTTTTATGTTTTCTGAAGAACCTGATGCTGGAAGTGATCCCTTCAGAGTCTCTGCAAAAGGGGGTAGGGGCTGCTAAGGGCTGAAGTGCTGCTGCTGGGCTCTGTGGAAAAGAAACATGAATGCTTCTGTCAGCAGTGGAGACAGCTGTGTACTTGGGAAGGTTGTGGGGATGTTCAGGGGTAAAAAGATTACAAAATATTTTAAATTTCTTCAGTCTACATAGATTTACTTAGTGTTGAGGTCTGGCTTTGGGCGAAGAGGACCGTGGGCTGCTCAGGCACCCTCTGAGTTCCCCATCCCCGGCGGTGCTCAGGGCCGGGCTGGATGGGGCTCGGAGCAACCCTGTCTAATGGGAGGTGTCCCTGCCCACGGCGGGGGGGTCGGAACAGCTGGGTGGTGTTTGGGGTCCCTTCCAGCCCAAACCATTCCGTGATGCCGGGACAACACCCGGAGGAGGGAGCGGCGCCTCCTGCGGGGCCGCAGCGGCACCTGCCGGGCTGGGGATGCTCCCGCCGCTCCCGGCTCCCGGAATGTGTTCCTGCTTCATTCCCGAATCACCAGCAGAGCCGCTCGGGTCGTTAAAGACCTGCGGTGCGCGTAAATAAAATCTGATTGTTTCTTTTTTTGTTTGTTTGTTTGTTTTCCCCTGGGCGGGAAGGCTCAGGAGCCGTCCCAGGGATGCTGTTTTTTCTCTCACGACTCTTCAGAGCTGCGTCTGGCTGCTGCAAGGGAAAATAATTTTACGCTTCCAGCCACGTCTTCACGTGGATCGGAACAACTCCTTTCTTCCCTCGGGGCTGAAAATTAGATGTATATTTTACCAGGGAAAGCCTGAAGTGATTAGGGAATATTTTAGGGTAGGCAGCTTCTTCCATGAGTTTGCTCTGATGGCTGCAGTTAGTGTGGCCATTCTGCTAGAACTGCTCTCTGAGTTTAAAACAGCCAGTGATGGGTAGTGCGGTGTTCTTAGCAACTGGTCCTTCTCCTCTGAAGTTCACTTTGTCATTGGTACCAATGCCATGGCTTTGGCAGAATTCACCAGCTCCCAGGAAGCGTTCCTAGGGAAACCAGTGTGGCTTTGAGACCCTGGGGTGCCTTGTGAACAAGACAATTGAGGATATTTTATCAGAAGATGTTTAAAAATAATCTGGCATATTGTGAATTTAGGCCTTCTACCTTAAGGTTTTGTATAAATGGCAGATTCATGCACTGGAAAATTTTAAGGGCTTTTGTTGTAGGTTATTTTATTTTGGTTTGGTTCAAGTTTCCATGGAAATGGTAATTTTACTTATTTATATATTTATTTTATATGTCTGCTGGTGATGTCTAGCAGGAAAGAGAACAGTTTATGAAATGATGAAATGAGTTTTCAGTTGGATGCCTAGAGCAGTTTAACTACTCATAAATTAGAGGGTTAGTAACTGACTAGGATTTTTCACTTGTTTGGAAGCAGGTACATGTGAAGAGGTGAGCATAAGATGGTCTAACTTGGTTGAGGTCACAAATGAAGAATTCCACAGAGATACTTGAGTGAAGAAATAAAATCGCTGTCTATAATTTTTGGCACCATATTTTTTACTGCTACTGTTCCTAGCAAATCAGATCCTTTTGATCCTTTGACCCCCCTGTGCCATGCTAGCTGCTCCAAAAATGACAAAAATAGCATGTTTGGCAGTGCTTGTCAGGATCAAAGTGTCAGCATCATGGTACTTGGATCATGACAGTGGAACACAATGTTTGTGGCTTGAGTTTTTCTGCTAGATTTGAATTTGCTCTGAAGTTCAAACCTGAACTTGCTCAGGTCATTGTGCTGCCTACCTGAAAGCAGAGGTGCTTGGGGGCTCCAGCATCCTATTTGCTGCCTGCAAAAGAGCAGGGAAGAGATTAATCTTTATTGCACTCACCTAGTTTGAGATTTAGTAGGCAGACCAAAGATTGCTTTAGCTAATTAAGCTCTCTAATTAGATTTAAAAAGTTATTAACCTTTTAAATTGGCTCTCCAGAGTGGTATGTCAGCATGTTCTGAGCTAATGTGTAGCCAGCTATTGGCTCCATTTGCAGGGCTGACAAGCAGAGGGCAGGCAGGGTCGGGTCAGCCCTTGGGGAAGGGAGGGCAGGGAAAAGCTCTATGCCCTGCTCTGCCATGACGGGGTTTCAGGAGGGGAAGGGTGGTGCCGCTTCTCAGCTTGTAACACAGTCTAGGGGTGTGCCCAAGTAGCTGCTGTCTTACCTTCTGCATCATTTCCCGCTCACAGAGCCAGCTGGGATTTTAGCAGGAGACTGAATGAAGAATGAAAACTCTCTTTAGAGAGTTTTTCTCCTCTGACTCTGTCTTGCCTTTTTGTTTGCCTCTCCTGTGGCATATATTACATTTCTTCATCCGGCGGACGGTAAGGAGTTCCTCATACACACCCCTCTGAAATGCACATAACAGTACTGAGAGTGACCGGCCAAATTTGAGGGGAGGGGGGTGTGTGTCATAAACTTCAAAGGAGCATAATATTATTTGCTGGACATATTGTATGATTAGTGTTTTACAAGTTTTGGACTAGATCTGTTGGCAGCTTTTTAATTCTTGATGAGTTAAAGTGGTGTTCAGTGTTTTTTTCTCTGCACCACTCAGTCCCAAATTATCACTGTATTAACGTGTCAGAGATAACCTGAGATGTTCAGATATGCTTGTGATCAAAGTCATAAAGATGGATTGAATTTGGGTCTGATACAGCATGTCTGCAGGAGCTTTCCTGCAGGCATTTGTCCTTGTGCTTTAGGACTTCTGAAGTTTTCTCTTTCCCCCTTAACATCGTACCATATATGAACTCATGTGGCAAGAAAGAAGATATGTATTTATTTATTCAAAGTTGCCCTATCAAGCAGAAGCCAACTTACAGCACAAGATCTCTCTGATAATCAGTTTTCATATAACAAGAAGTTTTAAACCCCCAGCTCTCAAGACCTGTTGCTTTTTTCCTTCTTGCCATGATTATTACTTTTCCGTGGCTTGTAACTCACAGCGCTCTGCGAGAGCTGAAGAGCTGAGGGCAGCACTGAGCCATTTGTGGTGTCAAATGTGCCATTTGATTGATTTAATTAACGCAGCAGCTGCTCTGTGCTTGCTGCTCCTCTTCCTTGGCCAAAGATGGTGCTCTCTCTACCTGCTCCACTGAGCTCAGCCTGACTGTCCCAGCCGTGTCACACTGTGCGGTGCTGGCAGCACAGCACGGGGCTGTCAGCCTGGTGACGATGGACTTCTGTCACTTCCCAAAGCTCCAGGGCTGACAGCAGTCCTCAGCTGCCAGCCTGCTCCCTCAGATTCCTGGCACAGACTATGAGGAAATGTGTCATGCTTCTGGTGCTGAGCTTTTCCTCTAGTTCGCCTCCAAAATGCTTTGCTGAGGAGCATCAGTAACTTTTTCGGCTGTACGTCGTACTCAGTGTAAAATATTCAGAGACAAGATTTGCCAGAAGTCAAGGATGGAGTTAATTCATGCAGTAATACACTCAGTAATATCACTTGGTTCTTCTGTCACATGGATCTTTATTCATTTTATGCAAATTGGCTGGGCTCAGCCTGGAGTGAGAAACCTGTAGCTGTGGAATGCTAGACTGAGGTACGGAATTTTTCTTAATGAACTGTCTACAGTGGTGGAAGAATTAAAATAAAAAGAGAATTTTTTTTTTTATAAACTCCCAGAAAACGGTACTTTGCCTGTCCTTATGTTATTACCAGCTGTATGTGTGCCTTGTTGCAGAACCAAAGTGTGCAGTAAATTTTCTGTCACTATAGTCCTTGTTTTTGCAGTTGTTAAACTCTGTCTAGAATATACTAGGAGACTTCTGAACTAATTTGTTGTCCTCTGTGTTAAAACTAAAATGGTGCAGCACTATCCCCTATTCATGTATCAAGGCTTGTAAGTGTTCTGTGCAGTTCATTCAGCAAAGTTTATGCTGTAATGGAAACATTCAGTGGGAATACGTAGTTATAACCTGTACAGTCTGAAATGACACACACTTGGGAAAAATCTTAATGTGATGTGTTGTAATGAGGGGTTCTAAAAATACGAAAAATAGATTCCTGCCGTTCCCGTCCTCTGAAAGATTGATTACACACTTCTTGGAAATGTGCTTTCAGTTTTGGAGAGCCAAATTTTGCCTGTCGTGGTTTATGAGCAGATATTCCTGAGCAAACACAGCCCTGCAACAACTGGGCCTGACACTCACTTGGGACAGGGAGCAGCACAAAACTTGGAGATGTGTAGTCTCATCATCACCTCCTGGTTTGTGTTAGAGTATATTCCTGAAACCCCAGCTGAGAGAAGTTCTGCTGTTAATATACTAAAATCATTGATGGTAACAGTGAATAATGATCTTGAACATCTTTTAATTTTAAAAGATAGAGTGGAGGAAGATGTGTCCTCCCCAGTGTATGGAAAGGAAGCTTAACAGAAATGGAAGAAAAGTAAGGTTGGGCCATGTGTTTGAAGGCCGAATCTCTGATTTGGGTCTTATTTCTAGAATCGTGAGCTTCTAGAGAAGCTGGTTGGTTGAATTCCCTTTCTTTCCCACTCAGGAGAACCCAAACTGTGTTAAAAACAAAATAAAATGTTGATTATGTGCTGTCAAATCAGTCGTCATCTGTTCTTCCTTCAGATCAGACAGAACCTTGCTGTCTCTAATTTGGGATTGGCATAAATATGTCTGTTTATATATAAAAATTTATATACATGCATGCATGTGTTTATGTGTGTATTCTGCCTTCCGCAAGAAAGGAGAAAATGGAATATACTGTATGTTCAGAAAAAGACAAACTACAGGCTTGCATTTCAACAAGTTCTGCATGGCTGTAGGCTGCCACACGAGCAGATTTGTTTTCAGGGGCTCAGTGGTTCAATCTTGAAAGCTGATAATCAATGTTTTAATTCAAAGCTACTAAGACCTCTGCAAACACACAGCTTTAAAAATGATTTAAAGATTCTTTTTGTGTTTTGATTTCTGAAAAATTAATACTTCTAAAAGTCATTTTCAAAAGTCATGAACCAAAACAAAATCTAAAAGAAACGCAAAAAAATCTATAGAGATCATAGGTCAAATGTAAGTTTACAGGTTTTAGTGCTATGTGGAACCAACACTTTTCAGAATGTTAGTTAGCCTTGTGTATCTGATATATTCACACTGCAAGTCTTGAATAATATTGTCACTTCGTAGGTAGTATGAAAATTCAGTGTTATGCCAGTAATAAAACTATTGGGGTGAGTGCACCATAGGGAATTATTCAGCTATTAGCTATTTCTGTGCTAAATAGAACTTCAACAAAGCTATTTTTGGGGGGGCAAATGCTAGAGAGACAAGTGAACTTAAAAGTGTCATTTTTGGCTTCTAATTTGCACCTTTCTCCCCTTCTGCTAAAGCCTTTGTGTCCCAAGCAAACTGTAAGATTCCAGAGGCTGGAAGTGTTTCGTGAGTGGCTTTTTGCGTGGCTGCCATGGATCAGTGTTTGCACAAACAGCAGCAGCAACTTGGATACCAGTGCAAAACAGCCTTGTTAAATGACCATTTAGTGGCAACTGGTACTAGGATCCAGCTTTTAGTCCTTATTTAGTTGTACTTCTTTCATCCTGAAGGAAGAGGAGGGGAAGAGGTTTTCTGTCATCACTCGTGTCAGAATTAGCTGCTTTCCAGTCCTCTCAGTCGTAATAGATCAAACCACTGTTCAAACTTATCTCAGGAGCAGATAATAAATAAATAAATGCACAAGGGACAACTCCTCTCCCGTGATCCCTGAGAGGTTTGGAAGAAGGAGAGCTGAACTGAGAGTTTCTGCCACAGAACTGATGGTGCTGCAGAAAACAGATGGGCTCGCAGGAGCTGTTTTCACGCAGTGGTTTCTTCCCTGCAAACCTTCAGTGCTGGACTGTGGAATTGCCAAGAAGCTCCCTGAGCCCACTGCCTTACCAGGACTCCTGTGGAACTTGCAAATAAGGGCTTAGCTGTCTTCTTCCCCGTTAATGTCTCGTGCTAAGTGCTCTAGTGCTCTTTGTAAACTCATAGTAATAATATTGACAGAGGTGGTTGTTTCTGTTTTGCTTTACAAACCAGTGCTGAATGTACCCCTGTAATTCCCTCCTCCGGTTCTGAGAAGTAAATGCCCTGCTTGTTTCTGAAGTGGAGGAAATGTGCAGTTTCTAATCCCATCTTTGGAAATCCTGTTACCTCTATAGTCATGGAAGGCAGAGAGTAACACTGGAGACATGTGTAAAATATAATTTTCCTTTCTCTGGGGCAGCCCCAACTGCTTTTTCTAAATCCTATTCAGCACTTTTTCTCAAAGTCTTAAATGCCAGAACAATTCAAGCACAAGCTAAAAAGCCTACGTAAAAGGAGTGCCAAAACTAGGAAAGCATGTAACAGAAGGAATTTGAAGCTTGTTTGAATGTTGCTGTGTTTTCCATAACTGGCATTCTGATTATTATTATTATTATTATTATTATTTATTACTTATATAAGATTATATTTCTTATAGTAGGAAAAGATAATTAGAGTAGAAATGCAATGACTTTGCTATCAGAAGTGAATGAAAACTGAGGAATTGAAATCTCATTGCTGCAAAAGAATCTTGGGTTTAATTTCTGCATGATCAGGATGCTGTTGCTTGGCTTGGGTATTTAAGTTCTGTGAAAAAGGTGAGCATGGATGGTGCAAGAGTGAATACTAATGATTAATATATCTATGTCTGTGCCTTTGGCATTTCCTTTTAAATTTAGGGTGAGCTTTCAAAAGAGACAGTACTTCAGCAAAGGCCTTGGAGTTGTTTGCATTGGGGGACAACACTAAATTTCCTTAAACCTTTGAAAATCCAAATACTTTCCGTGAGACGAAGAAGTGTTTAAGCAATAGAAAGTATGAAAACTGTCTGATCTTCCATCAAAACCAGGAATGTAAGCTATGAAGGCTTTCACAAATGTGTTCCTCTTATGCAGCACTGTAAATTTTAATAATAGTGAAAGAAAGTGGATGTGCCGTGTTGTGGTGGTCTTGTGAATGTGCCCATTTTCTACCAACAGCAAACTGCAGAGGAGAAGTAGCTCTACTGTTTTAGATATTGATTTTTTTTTTTAAATGTTTGTTTGTTTGTTTTGTTAAGAACTGTTCGCTTGGGCATCTGAAAGTCAGACTTGAAATGTGTTATTAAATATTGACTTTTCCAAGCCTCAGTCAGTCTTTTAAAGATACTGACAATTTTTATCAGATAGGCTTGGAAAACACTGTACTCTTAATATGTCTACAATACTGTATTTTATTATTAGTTTAAAAATCTGATAAGCCTATTCTTTAAAAAGGAGGTTATTTTTAATTTTTTTTTTCCATAGGATTGAGGAGACATCAGGAAAAATTAAGCAGTTCTAATAGAGGAAAACTTGCTCTTCTGATGAATATATTTTCTTGCTCGTCTGATATGAAGTGAGAACTCATTAGCAGTGTAAACGGCCGATTTTTATTTTCATATGCTTCAGGTAAAATATCTTCTAGGAGGGACTTTTCTCTTGTTGATGTAGAAATAAATGACTCCTAGAAATGCAGGGGGGCTTTAGCACGGGCGAGCAGTGAGCCCTGATGAGCTGGTAGCCTTGGAAAGAAACACCTGCTGGATCTGTAAGCCCCAAGGCTGCAGGGTGTTAGAAGCTGGGAGCATACAGTAAAGGAAAAATCATGATGTGCTTGCCTCAGTGTTTCCCCTAGGATGGCATCTGGGACAGGATATGGGGCTGGAAGAGCTTTTGGCCATGTCCCTTTTAATGTTTTTATTACCTGTGAGGTCTGAGCTTTCCTGGCTGCCTTATCCTTCAATGTGGACTTTGGTGGTGGGTCCTCCAAAGCACCTCTGGATCCACCCAGAAGGTTTGGGATGGGGATCCCCCCTGCACCTTCTGTGGTTGTTTTCTGCCCATTTCTGCAAGAACAGGTGCAATTGTGTTCATTCTTCCTTGTGATTTGCTGACCCTCCACCAGCAAGTGAAAAGCATTCCCTGCAAGGTGCTTGGGTAGGGAAAGAATAGAAAGTATTTCAACTGAGAAACTTCTTTGGCCAGCTGTGCTTTGCAGTGCCTCTCAGTAGAAGGCACTCATTGTCTAAACCAAGGCTGAAATTTAATTTGAATGTTTTCTAGTCATGCAATACCCCTGGGAACAAACCCTGTGAAACAGCCTGGATCAGGCCTGTACAAATTGTAGACCTGCTCAGTCTGAATGAGCTTTAACTTCGTTACGTTAGTACAGAATAATTAGTGGAAAACCAAAATGCAATTTTGTCGAAAAGAATGGCAGTTCTGGGGCTTTACCTCACCTATAGCCTCGCAAGGCTTTTAGTGTCCTGACAAGCAATCTGTCAGAGCAGGAATGTTGAGTGCCTTCATTTTTTACCTCAGTTCTTTTCTTACAGGAGCTCTAGTGACTCCACTGAAACTCTGGCATTTATCACAGACAAAATTAGGTCAGAAGAAAGCACAGAGGTACCGAACTGAAAAGAGAGAAATTCATCCTTAGCAGGAAAAAAAAAAGTCTCAAACTGCAAACTTAGGTTTAATTTGTCTCCTCCACTTAAGGTAAGATTTTCCTAAGGGATTTTACCGGCAAGCTAAGGGTGTCTTTGATATAAATGTGCTATCATGTTTTTAGGAAGAATATTAAATACTTTTTTGTTGAGCTATGTAACTTCAAGTAACTAAAGAAGTGCTTTTTTTCCTAAAATTGAGCAAAAGCAGCATAGAGAAGACTCCTGATTGATCAGCTCCCAGGTTGATCTTATGGTTAGTGTCCAGTCGTGGAAGCTACTGAGCAACAAGAGTGGGGGGATTTATTTGTAGTCCTTATTTGCAGGACCCCAGTACTTGTATTCTGGTTACTGCCAGGCTGATGATAAAGCTGATATGTAAAATCTGGTTGTATGCATGACTGACTGCTGGTATGATATTTTCTGGTGAGAAAAATTACAACTTTCCAGTTGGCATTTGAGGAAGCAAATATTAGTGTATTTGCTCTACAACATATTCCTTGGTTGCATATACTGTTATATTTTAGAAAAGGTTTGAATGTTTTGCTGGGCCTGATGGAACATACAGAAACAGCACACTCTTAGTAAACAGCCTCTTGAAGAAGATGCCTCTGGTTTTACCTAAATACCTTTTGGAATATATTGATGCATTTGCCTACTGACCTTCATCTCATGTAAATCTGATATTACTCCCATTTTTTTTTCTAAAGGGATTCTTCTCATCTAAAAGCATTTGTAAGCAACTATTTCTCCTATGAATTCATTACCTAAAGCCACAGCACTATTGCCTCTAATGATAAACTGGGTGAGAATGGGTAACAACTACAGATTTATTAGTTATTTTTGATACAACCCTCCCCAGTAATTATTGAAAACTTTTTTTGCAACCAATCTACAGGTTTCTGCAAGGGGGGGAATCATGTGGTTCACACCATCCAGCACTACATCTGACATTTAAAAGTCCTGGTGAATCTAAGTTTTTTTCAGTAGAGAGGATGTGGGGAAGAAGACTGGAAAGGGCAGTAAGTATACAGGGGATGGTTTCTGACAATTTTTCTAGTGCTAATAGTGTGTCAAATATCAATGTACTGTGTGCTGGTCCTGTCATTTACCTTTATGATGTGACTGAATTCCTTGAGGCCACTCATGTGTGCAAACCTTAAGCACAAGTGTGTCTGCAGCCTCAGTCCACTGGCTATGTGATCTACACTCAGTCTTCTGAGTGAGAACAAGTTGCAGCTGGGGACGAGGTTCTGCAAGCAGAAAGAAACTTGGCCAGGAGAAAGAACGTGGCAGAGCTCTGGCCACCAAGCTGCAGGTGTGACAGTGAACGACCAAGGTGACCAGCGACCCGTGAAATGTTTAAATCCAGCACGAAGCAAGTCAGCAAAGCAGGTGTAGTTCTGGATGTTCTGTGGTTTGGGTCAAATCAAGGTTATGAATAGAGTGGCCTATTCTTAGTGACCACCTAGTCCAAGTGAAAAATACCTGAATAGGAGAAAGTTTGACTTTTGGACCCTAGCACCAAATTGTCATAGTTGGGGTTAAGTTTAGTGGTGTTTAGAAAAACAGCTAGTCCTATTTTGAATGCAAAATGCATACTAGTTTAAAAAAAAAAAAAAAGAAATCCATCTGAATGAAGATCTTGTTTTCCCTCATCTCTTAGCAAAATTGTGTGGGAGTGTAGTGCTTTTATGCAAATTGTATTTGAGAAAAGTAGTAGGTGTCTGTTTAAGAGCCTCTCTTATCACCAAGTCATTTCTAATAATAGCTAACTTTTGATACTTCTGATATTGCAAATATTTTTTGTAAATATTTTATAACAAATTGTCCAATACTTATGTAAAAACATTTTCTGTATTTGCAGCCGTATCTTGGGGTGGCAGACACTGACTTTTTAGCTAATTTATTGTCAGAATTACTATTCTTATTTAGCACATCCCATATTAAAGTCAGATTCTGAAAGGTAAGGACAGACTTTTTATAAGGTTGGTGGTAAATCAAAGTTATTCTGTCAAGATCCTACTGTTATTACTAGAACATTTAATTAACCAGCTTCTAAAGAATTACCACATCTGCATATGGGAAGAATAAATCACTGAGGTAGAAAGCATAAGACCTTCTTAATGTCCTTGTAAATAACATGGAAAATCTGAAGATTTGCCTGGAAGCTGTTGTAAAAGAAAAATCTAGTTTAATGTGCTGACCTGATTCTGTTCCTTTTGGTAATCTTGCTACAAGGTTTTAAATCAGATGGATGGAGCATATCTGAGAATTTGATAGAAAGCAGCATGGATAATGAAGTGTTTTAAATGAAATGCAGAAAAGTATTAGTAATTTTCAGTTTGGGGTTGGGATTTTTTGGCTTCCAGATATGGCAAATGATTTCAGAGCATAAGTATGTATACACCAAAGCAAGTTTGTTTTCACATGTTGTGACTAAAAGAAAAGAAAAACCTGTGTCTCTGTGCATTAACATACATATGTATGAGTGTTTACACACATTTTATTTAATTGGAAGATAATGGTGGTTTTCTTAAGAATAACAAGTTACATTTGAACACAAACTTTAAGAAATTAATGTTGTGGGTTTTTTTACCTATCACTACCCCAAGTGGATGCAGCAGTTATTTTCTTCAGGTTTAAAGAAAAGAAGTATATTAAATCACCTTTTCTTCATCGTAAGTAGCAGCCTTGTTAGGTGTCGCAGCGTCAAAACAGGACTGAGAAAATTAAGCTGTGTGTCTCACTAAGCAACAGTACATTTGCCAAGAAGATGATAATGGGAATTACAGTAGCTCAAACTGCTTTCTCTGATACCAAATGCTAAAGCATTTCTCTTTGAAACGCTCCCAAAGCTGCAGTTGCTCAAGGGCTATAAGGGGCAATCATTTGAGACAAGGACAAGTCAAATGTCTCTTTTGAAGTGCCAAATTGTATTTTTTTGAGCAGTTTTCTCGAAATGGAAGATAAAGTTCAGAGTCGTTTGCAAGGGAGCTTCAGTGCAATGTGCACTTTGGAGGAAAGTCACCGAGGTTTAAGTGTGAGTGATAAGGACTTTTGCTGTACTAAATGAAAGTGCAGGACTTCAAAGTTCAGTGTCTGCCTTGCAACAGTTGCCAGTTTCTGATGTCCAGACTCTGAAGTGAGGTTGATCTTTGCTCTCAAAACTGCTAATTTTGCCTCAGAGGTTGAAATTGTTAGGGGGGAATCAGACCTCCCTAAAGCTGAATTCTGGCTTTTATTTCAGCAGACTGCTCTTAGGTGGGAATTGTTAGGATGCCTGCACAGCTCTTCACTTCTCCTATGTCTGCCTTGTATGGGTGGAGCTGATGGGGAATTTTCTCATAAAAGAACCCTGATCTGATTTATAAGAAATCTTCCTGGCCACCCTTTGGGTGAGTGGAAGAGAAGAAGAAAGAAAGGTTCAGCTGTCAAGTAGCAAGTAATGAAAGCTCCTCCCAGGAAGCTGAGGTTCAGGCTGAGATTTCTGTATTGCCTGTATGAGTGGAGAGGCTACTCCAGTCACCAGCTGTCCAGACAGAGTCTCCTTGCACCGTTTGTACAAAATGGAATAACTCCAGCAGAGCCAGAGGTACTCTATGCAGAATAACTGGGGATCCAAATTGCAGCTTTGGGATCTTGGAGGTCAGAGTTAAATTCTTCTTCTGAATTGCTGAGAAAAATTCACTTTTGGAACACCTTGAACGCAAAGGTTTCTCTGTCTTGTAAAATCCCACTGTGAGCAAATCAGGTGTGTTAGTCTGTATCTCAGAAGCCTAGATGAGCCCTGAAAGCTTGTCTGTTCTGAAATGAATCTGGGTCCGTAATTGTGAGCGAGTGGCAAAATTTGAGCGCCCTCGGTTTCTGTCCTCCTGTGACTTCTGTTGTTTAAATGTCGCCCTTCTCACAGGATTTCTCTGTTACTTTTGTAGGGCAGTCTGTAATAACACCATGTGGGTATTACTGACAGGGTGGAATAGGCACATGACATGTGCCTCTCTCTTGCCTTCCACCCCTCTCAGAAGGCTTGTTAAATACCACACATTGCTCCGATCACCTGCCAGGAGTGAATCGGGGTTGTGCAGCAAGTTAGGCTGCCTGTGAGATCCCAGCTTTGCCCTGAAAACTGTGTAGATAATGAGGGAACTGGAAAAGGAGGAAAGTGCAAAAGAAGGCAATGAATTACAGATAAGTCAAATGTTACTCCATGTACTGTGTATTTAAGATATACTCCCCTGCAAAATGAGTGTAGTTCTCACTAAATGAGCTACAAAATGGTTAGGTGAGGATAGGGTGACTGCACAATAGTGGACTTCTCTGAACTGATTCTTATTTCAGTGAATGGGAACTACTGTCCTATTAGAGATCAGTCTGTTGGGAGACGTCCCTGTGACTTCAGCCTTGTTCTCTCATCTTTGTCCATTGCCTCCTTCTTGCTTTATTCCCTCACCATCCACCCAGACCTGTCATCAAACTTCTGCCACCTGCTCCTTGACTCCTCGTCTGTCCTGCCTGTGCTGGTGCTGTGAAGGGCCACCAAGTTGATTTGAGGGATGGAGCACCTTTCCTGTGAGGAAAGGCAGAGAGAATTGGGATTGTTCAGCCTGGGAAGGCTCTGGGGTGACCTAGTTGTGGCCTTGTGATACCTGAAGGGAGCCTACAAGAACAGTGGAGAAAGACTTTTTACAAGGGCATGGAGTGACAGGACAAGGGGGAATGGCTTTAAAAGGGAAGAGAGTAGGTTTAGATTAGATATTAGGAGAACAGTTCTTTACTGTGAGAGTGGTGATGCACTGAAACAGTTTGCCCAGGGAACTTATGGATGCCCCTTCCCTGGAGGTGTTCAAGGCAAGGCTGTATGGGGCTTTGAGCAACCTGGTCTAGTGGAAAGTATCCCTGTATCCCTGCTATGGCAGGGGGGTTAGAATTAGATAATCTGTAAGGTCTTTTCAAACCCAAAGCATTCAATGGTTCAGTGAAATCAGACTAAACAAGATTTGCCCATGCTGTGCCCAGGTGAATGTTCAGGCATGTTTCAGAAGCAGAGCTAGTGACCGAAACAAAATTAAATGAAATCATTGCATTTTAAGTTGCAGAGAATTTATAGATCAGTCAGGCTTGCTGCATTGCTGAGACAGGCCTATTTGGAAAATTACCTCTAAATATTTTTAGATGTCAAAATAGACACCTAGACAAAAACATATTCCTTCTTCTCAGATGAGCACTTGTTCCAAAGCATATCGGGGAAAAAAACTGGTATAGTAAATACAGTTCTCTGACATGTGAGAGTAAAGGCAGCAGTGTTAACTGCATGTGTAGTGTGTGTGATACCAAGACTGTCATCAGTCCCAGGATTATTGGGACCACATAGCCCAGTGTTACATCTCTGACAATACACTGCCATCTGAACCACTCACCAAGAGTTGCCAGCAGTGGATACTTTAAGAAGAATATATCAGCATACAGTGAAACTTCTCAAAAATATTTTCCTAACCTGCAACAATTTTTGGTTCAGGAACTTTATGAACCAAGGGTAGTGACTTTGCAGTGAAAAACTGAGTAGCTACCCATTTAATATGTGTAATGAGGGAGTGAACACTCATTTAGCCAATGTTATATGAGCACATAAAGACACTCTGTTCAGTCTGTATATACGAATGAGATGGGGAATTAATTTCCCGGTTTCCTGCCTCATGAATGTTTTATTTAAGAATGTTTATACTATTTTTAGTCAAGCTCTGAAAACAAGGAGAGAGTCCCATGGTAAGGAGGCATTTGATAGGGGAAATCAAAGAGCGGTATTTAATGTTAAGCAGCGTTCTGGATGTTGTGAACAGTGTTTCTTTTTCCCATTGGAACTCTAGTCTTTAAAGGTGAGCAAGTTCTTTTAAATCTTGTGACCTAGTCACTCTTTTTATAGGTGAATTGGTTTATCTTTACTAGGACATTTAATCTATCATGTAAGACTATAATATGGAAGTGAAGATGACCAGTTACATCTTTTATGTAATTTCATTGTAGGCACTGATATCCATCTCTGGAGAATATTTTCAGGATGTGAATAGCTGTTCCATGCAAAATTTCTTTATTTTCTGTTTCTAAGAAACTTCTGGCAAATATATATTATTTTTTAGTTACTTTTATTTATTCTTAGAACTATTTCTTTGTTATTGCAGAGATGCAATAAAAGGTAATAAGCAAATATTAAGTTTGTTTATTTTGGAGAGCAGGATTTAGAAAATACATGTAATTTAGTCCCTAATACAAATATTTTTATGTATTACACTGCATGATCAGTGAGAGATCCAGCTTTAGACCTGGGTCCTGCAAATTCAACTATATAAGATTATAAAATAAGATTCTGGGAATCTGGTGCCTCCAGCTCTGAGCAAAAACTTGGAAAAGTCTGCTCAGGAAATCTTTTCTAGAGATGGCTGGGGATCTCTACAATTTAGCTTACCTAGAATCTGGATCTTATCTAGCAAGCAGGAGGTTTGTTCCAGGCCTCACCATGGTGATTATTTATCCATCAGTCCGTTGTCTAAAAAGTAGAAGTAATATTGGAGTTGAACTGAGGAACACTTATTTTTCCTGACTGCCCAGGAACGGCAAAAGGCCATGTCCTCCTGCTGGCTAATCCTTCCAGATCCATCAGTATTCATCTCCTGATTGTACAGTAATATAGGATGGAAAATGCCCCTCGTGTGAAGGGCGTTCACTTGGATTGTAAGAGTGGCAGGGTGTGTGTGTCTGGAATCCAGTTGTTTCATTGCCTAAGAAAATGAAAAACATTTTCCACAAAAGAAAGATCATGTCATCTTCCACTTCTCTGAGTTGTACAGGTAGAGATTCAGGTGTCTGTGTATGTTTGTTCCCGGATCAGCCTCTTGAACTTGTATGCCTAAATTCTAGTTTCTGAATTTTTCTCACTTTAGGGACTTAAATTGTCAGTAGATTTGGCCTTCAGCCTGCTATGATTAATCTTGTTCATAGACACAGTTAGAAAGTCCCTCTCTCCTCAGACTTTGGTGTCATTCTGTGAACTAGTATAGATGTGACCGCTTTATTTTTAATGCATGTGATTAACTTCGCTATTACCAGAAAATCTTGTGGCTGTTTTTATTTGTGACTTTATTTTTTTTATTAGTGAAAAATTTCAGACTGTTAAGGGAAAACCATAACACTTAGAGACTAGTGAGGTGATTTGGACGGTCTGAGGCTGTAGCACTCTCAGTGCCACGGTTGTTTGCCAATCTCCTATCTTCTCTAATTGGAGTATAACAACCCTGGCCATTTGTCATTAGGCATCGCAACATCAGTCTCTGGCCTTTTCCTGAACTCTGAAGAATTGTGACTTTTCTTTGAACTCTCAGCTTTTAGTTCCACTGACCCTATTGCCCATTTGTAACTGCTGCACCATTTATCACTCTGGGGCTTAGAAATATGGTTGGGGGGAGAGACACAAGTGCAATCATTCACACCTATGGGCTCTCTGTATTTGGACTTCACAGTTTCTGTGTAGTGTAACTGATAGGGAGAGATTAGTTACAAAACCGTAATTCCATTGAAGGATTGTGGTAATACCCGACCGTAAACTGTATATGATGCTCAAGAGCTTTGACATCATCGGGGTTCTGAGATTAAGTTACAGCATTTACTATTAGTCTCTGTCACTGTCTGTTTTAGAAGAGGGGTTTTGTGTAACCCCAGTGTAAAATATAGGGTATTTTCTAAGTTAGGAAACTTGCTATTGCGTTAATCATCTCAGAGTCATGTTAATAGTTAAAGCATAGCGTGACATAAACCAGATTTGGTACAGTAAGACATAAATATTTATTTTTGTGTACTACAGAGAAATTCTGTGTATTGACCACTAACAAGGTCTTGGAATATCAGACCAAACTGGGCACTAGTTTGGCACTTAAACAGTTTTGTATTCTAGGAAAAAAAAAAAAGAAAAGAAAAAAAAAAACAAGACAACATGTTAACCTATCAGAAGGAGTTACTGGTGAGCCTAGATTATCATTCCTGGAAAAAAAAATCAGGGTGTATTTTAAAATCGAAACGAACATACTCCTTTTTTTCCCCTCTTACATTCCATTTTCCCCATATATCTTCTGCTATTTACACACACACATACACAGTTAGTTTTCATGTGCCCCTAGGAAACCATACATATCCTTCTTTAAGCTGTTTTCCACACCTTTCTTTTATCTAGTTTTTCCTCATTTCTCTTTCCCTCTCCTTTTCTTGTTAATGTTCCCATCACTTCCGTGAGAAACAGTTGAGTACGTTGTGCTTTAATGTGATTTTGGCTGAAGAATGCTCGTTTTTAGACTCCATCCAAGTATGAAGTGTTACATATGGACGAGAGATCTTTTCACAATTTGTTTGAGGGAGATTAGGTAAGGGAATAGTTCAGAAAACTGAGCAGCTATATCTAAGACTTTGGGAGGAACTTTCTTCTTCTGAGAATAACTCTCCTGTTACGAGAAAAAGACTGAGATCTTATATCAAGGTTTGGAATTTCATGCCACGGAAATAAAAGATGTTTTCTTTGAAATAATAAAATTACTATTTTTTTTCTTCACTACAATATGAACCACTCAGGAAGAGAATTATTAGAATAATTATTTCACTTGGCATTCTTTATTTAAATACTCCAATTTTTATGCAAGACCTAACAAGTTTATTTGCCGATCTTCCTTATGCTTCCCTTTTGCCTCCTTTGTCCAGGCTTCCTGATTGGGCAGTGTCTCCTCCCATTCCATCCCTCCATGTGGATGGAATGCAGCATTCCTGCACTGCGTTATGATGTAGGAAGGAAGGCTGAACAGGTGCCTGAGCCCTTTTCCTAATGTCTGCCTTCAGTGGGCATTTTTAGGATGGAGAAATATTAAGTTCTTATGAGGATTTCAATTTATGCCCGAAAAGTAATAAACCAAAATATTTTGAGATAAATAAATATCAAAGATGGGGTAATAAAATTAGATTAAGTATTTTGAGATATTTAATGTCGGATTTCACAGTGAAACTGTACCAAAGCATCTAACTACTTCCCTTCCATTTTCAAATCCATCTTTCTCTTTACTGTGAAACACAGACCCCTCTTTAGTGCAACCTTTTGTTAGTGAGAAATTTATGAAAATTTCCAAACTCACTAGAAGGAAGAAAAGCACATAAGAGACTAGCTATCAAAAGGACCAATTAGCCAGGAAGTCTCAAGCCCCCATAAAAGACTCAGAAAGGAAAAACTGTGGACGTAACTTTTTTTTTCCCCCAGCTTTGAATCCCCAGTGCACAGCGATACTTTCTTAAAATTCTGATTAAAATGTCTAATGTCCAGGTGAGACACGGGACTGGAGACATGTGGATGTTTTTCTGCTTTCTCAGCATTTCCTGTTACTTATCTGTAAGCACTTGCATGCCAGTATTCAAACTTTGCCTCCTCAGTGAGGTGGTTGTTTTCAGTCATGTACTGCAGTGCCTGACCCTGGTGAGAAAGCCTTGTCCCCTCACAAACATCTGAACTCCATGTATTGTTTGCAGGTCTAATCTTACCTTATGCTTTGCAGTAATTACCATTTGGAAAAAAAAAGAAATTGTGTGGTATCTCAGTACAGCCCTTGGTTAGGGTGCAATGCCACTTATGTTTAATTAGTAGGTAATTAGTCATTAGGAATTATAAATGTTGTATGTACTGCAAGTCTTTGCAACCAGCATTGATGTGTTGAAAGAGTTTCAATTTTCATTCGTGCAGGATAAGGTACTTAAGCCACTTTGTGTCTGTATTCAAAGTTAGTAATCAAATCAAGCCCTGTAAATCTTTGTTCCTCTCAGAGGGGAAAATGTAAATGGCATGAACTAGTCACCACTAGATGTTTTAATGCTGGCCTGTTCAAGGTGATGCAGTTTAAACAGTGTTTCATAAATCAGGTGGGTTTTAGTGTAATTTAAAATATTCTGTTTAGTTTTAAAACTAGAGCTGTAGCTGAAACAGACATATAAGAAAGGGAAGGTTATCCTGATTTAAATGTAGGCAAAGTGGTCAATTGTTTGATTCTTGTGTCATTTACTGGAAGCTTCTCTGGTACTTCCTTGCTCCCTAAAATGTTGCTCAGCAATTTTTAGCTATTTTAAATTAGTATTTCACAAAGATTGAGGCAAACATTTCATTGGAGGCTTCAATAGATTTTTTTTTTGAGATTGAGTAAAGTGTTCGTATTACTCCTCTTTGCCACATAAAAAGGCACTGTGTCCTCTCGTAAAAACAAAAAAGAAAATTAATATTCTGCTTCTAGAGGTTGGAAAAGGGATCTTAATTTCTTTTTGTGGATGATTGACTGAGGATTTGATTTAGTTACATAAAAGGTGGCTCTCCACAAGAGACCTGATTTCATAACTATGCCCCTGTAACAAAAAATTATCTTCTGTCTAAGAAATGTGTGCGTGTGTTTTAGAGCTACCTGTGTGAAGTCAGTTTTATTGTTTCCTTAACAGTTCAGAGAGCACTGAGTAGCAGCAGTTTGTGTATTGTGGTGATGTCACATCATACTCCACACATGCTCTTCTGTTTGGGGGTGGCATTGACTTTTTATTCCTGAGATGGTAAACCCCAGGGAATTTCCCTCCCGCGTGTGCAGAAATAAAAATTGGGACAATTAAGTTGCTTGTCCTTTTAGTTAATTTTTTCTCAGTGGGTTATGAAAATTAAACAATTAAAATTGGACTATAAATAATGTACTGAACTTGCTCTGCTGAGAGGTGCAATGTTGTCCTTCTCAGTAGGAGGACAATTTATACTGTAAATAAAATGAGTTCATTCAGTTTTCCAGGGACTGAAGGGGCAAGTGGGAAAGGAGGGACTAACACAAGCTGCACAGTGGTAAAATCCAACTTTAATTTATCAGACCTAGTCTTGCTTCTGCAGATCCACGCAATTTAAATAAGACTTATTTTGGCTTGTACGTGTGAATTTTAATGAGTACATTCCCTATCTGGTGATGTGGTTTTGTTTGTTTGTTTGTTTGTTTGATGTGGTTTATGTGACCTATAACAGATACTCCTTTCACTCAGATTTGAAAAAAAACTGTAGTGGCTGCTTATGCTGGTTTTTTTTTTTTTTTTTTTTTTTTTTTATTTTTTAATGTGCTTTTTTAACATTCTGTTCTTCAAATTTGAAGTTCAGGAAAAAACCTTTTATTTTAGTGACAGCAAAATGCCCACAGCTTAGAGTCCTTGAAAAAGTGAAAATGCTTTGTGACATGAATGCAATTTAGCCTTAACGTTCTCTGCTCAGTGTTCTCTGCTTCCCGTGTACTTTCAACCCCAGTGAAAATGCCTTACGGTCCCACTTGATAACACTTGTGAGCCAAAGTGCACTTTGCAAAGTGAACCTCTGGAAGATGATCAGAGTGGTCTGCAAACTGATGCACCTGAGTGTTCAAAAAGACTTGGGAGAGATTGCTTTCCTGATGATAGTTTTGATGCTTGGATTTATGTGTACATCTCAAGGATTCATTTTTGACAGGTCTCTACTTCTGAATATACAGAACATGCAAATTCAGACATCAAAATATATTTTGAAAGGTGGTACCTTGATTGATATTACCTCGAGTAAAGCTATTGTAGGAGAGGAAAAAGAAGAAAAAGAATGATGAAGAAAAAAATAATCTACAGCTTTTATATAGAAAGTTGTGAGAAGGAGATAGAGCTTTAAGAGTTAAAAAAAAAAAAAGGAAGAAAACTCCCAACCTAGTAATGGTGTACCTGATGTTGGGGGCTTTTTTGTTTGTTTATTTCTTTTTCTCCCCCCCCCCCCCCCCCATAATTGCATAACTTGGTGTAAGGTAAGGCTATGATTTTGCATAAGATTGTTTTTTTTTTTTTCCCCATTTTTTGGAAAGCTTGGAAAGATTTTTTTAGTCAATTTCTTTAAAAGCACCCTGACCCAATTCCTCCTGAGGAGAAAACAGATCCTCTAAATATAGTAGCGTGTGTGTAAATATAATACATCAGCAAAGGGTGGCTATTATGTGTGTAATGGCATTATGTAGAAATAATAGGGAAGGCTGTCCTCTTGAAACTGTAATCATTGCCAGTGTTGTGTTGCCGACAGATTTGCTCTTAGGACCATTTCATGCTTACCTTGGATGTTCTTACAGCTAATTACAGGCTCTGTCCTGTGATCTATACCCAAGTTCACGCTGATTTCATGACTGAACTTACTGACCTCGAGTGTTTAAATTAGAGCTACAAAAGTAGTGTAAACCAGCTTGCAATGTCAAGGACTTCGAAAGCCTCACAGCATTTCAGGCTAACCCAAAATGTCTTACCAGGCTGGAGGTCTGTGTTTGCCCGTGTATATCCTTTGGCCAAGTAACACAGTGCAAGCTCAGGGGCTGTGTTTTCAGTAGCCTCAACACACAGAGAGTCATTGGCCTGTAACTTCTGGTCACCAAGTCGCAGTTATCAAATAGTAAAACATTTCTCATTAGTGCCTGTTTCTTCTGAAAGAACATACAGTGTATTTACACAGCCTTTTGTTACTGTCTACAATACAGTTAAATGTATAGAGAATATGTTGACTATAGCATATATTCTGTAATCTGTTAGGAATTACTCATCTTTTGTGCTGAGACTGAAGCAGTTTATCAATTGCCATTGCCAAAACATTCTGGTTTATTACATGCCTTACATGATTTTCTTCATATCTAGTAACTCTTTAAGAAAGAGTCAGAAATAGAAAGGACTAGGGTGCTATTTTTACTGTAGTTGTGCTTGAAAACGCCACCCAGAACTATGTTTCTGCTGCCTTACATTCTGTATGCGTGGAAAGAGAGAAAACTTGAGCTTCTTATAGTCTAATTATACAAAACTTTCTTTGAGGAAAAAAGAAAAAATTAGTATGGCTTGCTTTGCAGAGAGAGTAAAATGAAGCTCAGGACAGAGAATCAGGGATCAAATTTTTATTACCTCAGCACAAGGTGTTTAGATGTTTAAAATTTTACAATTTCAAGCGCCGAGCAGTCAAGCCTTAGGTGTCCCCACAGCAGTAGGCTCCCTATGCATGTTTCCTCTGTATTTCACTGGCAAAATTATTACTGAACAATTTTGAAGATGCAGGCTGAGGATTTTGAGTTTTGGGCATTGGGAAACCTGCTTGTTGTTGATTCCACAAAGATAACATAAGAAATCTTTGGCAGAGGTGGAAAAAAAATCTCATTGACTTCCAGTGCATATTTTCAAGGCATCACTTCTCTGTTTTCTGTAGGTTTTACGTGTAGTTTAAGTACATGCCATGATCAGTGAATTGCTGGAAAAGATTTGTTCAGATTGGAAGTCCTGCTGGTGCAGGACCACTCTAGAATGCAACTCTCATTTTATTTTAGCAGCTAGGACATAAGGAAGGCTTGGCTTCCAGCTTTAAATCTAACTGTTTTATCTTGAAACAAACTCCATATTGAAATAAGAGATGCTATTTTTTTTCTCTTTTAAATTTTTTTGTCACTTGTATTTCAACTATAAGTAGTACTATTTCATTAAGCTGTTCTGGTCTAGCACCTTGATTTGTACTTTGCCCAAAGCTTACTGTTACAAAGACAATTAAAAAAAAAAAAAACAACCAAAACCAACCAACCAAACAAAAACCAACAACCAAGCAAACCCAAAACCAAAACAAAAAACCCCAACAACCTAAAAAACACCAGCCTTGGAAATAAAACGCCATGACATTGAATGCAATGTTTTTAGGCCTGAAAAATCTTTTTATTAAACTGATTACCATTAAATATGCATTTTTGGCACTATAGCGGGAACAGTTTTCATGCCACAATAATAGTTATTAGCAGTAATTTTCCTATGTTCCTGTGTTCTGACACAGAAATGCATTACCTCCTAATAAGCTTTTCTCTCCTTGTATGTTCGCTCTTATGTCCTTTGCTTCTGTAGAATTTGTATCTTGCAGATTGTGAGAATGTTTTCTTCATAATACCCTTGTGCAGGCAAGGTGGCTGCATCATGCTTATAAATAGAAGCTGATGAAGCACAGTCTGTGAGTCTCCTGAGCTTCTGTCTACTAATGTGACCTTTGGCCATCACCATTTCTCTTACTTCTTATCACTTACTGCTTAAAAAAACACTTCCACTGGATTTGTGAGTTTTTAGCAATGAAATTAAGATAAAGTTGAAAAGAGTTTTGAGGGTAAGTATTTTTGAACATTAGATTAGTTCTAAACCCAGTCATTTTCTAACTATAATTAATTTTTGTCATTGTTGCATGTTTTTCTCTCATCTTAAATATTAATAGTCCAGAGTAAGTACAGATGGAATGCACTGTTGGTCAAGCATCTTTCAAACTGAGTTAATTGTAACTTTTTGTTGACAGACAACACAAATATCCATATTCTGAAACTTTTTGCCTCGAAGCAACTGAGACTTGCGAGAGAACTCATTATTCATGTTATCTTTAGAGAAACCCCGTTGCTGTTCTACAGTGGAGAAGCTGTTTCACTTCAAGAAATGGTGCAAAATTGGTCTGAGACATGAAAGGTTTTCTTCTTCTTCTCTTTTCTCCATTGCAGTAAAATTTTGCTGTGAGAGGTGGTCCCTCTCTTTATGATGATAGTGGAATGTCAATCATGGGGGTGCCTGGATAGAATTCAAGTAAGAAAGTGAGAAAAGCACCACCACAAACATGCTTGTTATTAAAAACACATGGATTTAGCACCTGCTTATACTCCATTAGAAATCTTGTGCCTGAGCAGAACTTGTGTGGTTGGCTCACAGATCTCCCAGCTCCCCAGCTTCCAGGTCTGTCCTTAGTGCATCCTCACGCAAGTCCTTTGGGAAAGTTATGCTTGGCTCCGAATCACCTTGTGTTTAGGATAGGGTGGATAGCCTCTCTTCTTTTTAGGACAAGAGGGCACGGTGTTAAACTGTGCCACGGGAGGTTTAGGTTGGATATTGGGAAGAAATTTTGTACAGAGAGAGTGATCAGACATTGGAATGGGGTACCCAGGGAGGTGGTGGATTCACTGTCCCTGGAGGTTTTTAAGATGAGACTGGATATGGCACTGAGTGCCATGGTCTAGTAATCACAGTGGGGTTGGATCAAGGGTAGGACTTGATGATCTCAGAGGTCTCTTCCAACCCAGATGATTCTGTGATTCTTGCCTCAACCAGCAGTGGGTTGACAGAGAGAGACTGAGCTTGTGTTTTTGCCCTGGGGCTTTATAGCTGTTGGGGTCAGAGGCAGTGTGTGCACACATGCTCCACAGGGATGCTGGCTGTGGGTCCCTGGATGCTCCTCAGGTGCCTTCCCTCAAGCCTGCACTGCAGCACACAGAGCTGCTTCCAGGTGCACTTCCCTCCTCTCAGCAGCAATACCTGTTTGTTGTGCCTTCTGGATTGAAGGCTTCTTATTGTGCCTTCTGATTGTGGCTCCACAGAGAACCACAGCTACGTAGTGCCTGCTGCTTCCCCCACAGGCAAATATTTGACTTTGTTGTTGTTTCCCAGTGGGTTCCCACAGGAGTGGCTCCCTCTGGAGCATGAGGTGGAGAGGCATGTAGACCAAGCCCTATCCTCAGCAGCATGGGGGTCTATGTGGGTTGCTGAAGGCATAATTCTCTTTAAGAGATAACTGCTGTGAATGAAACTAACAGATATAGAAAGAATCAAGTGTCACTAACTTTTTTGGTTGTCTGTCATTTGGGGATTGTTTGGTTTTTTCCTACTGCTAAGCAATGTGCCAGTTAGAGAAAAAAAGTGTCTTTGACTTTCCTTTATAGATGTTTTTTTTTAATAACCCATTGGAACTGAAGTTGCATTATTCTAATGTAATAATCACTTTATTTTTCAGATTACTTTCAGATTTAGCTGACAGAAGGGTAGGAGTTTATTAAATACAACATAGAACGACTATATATATTATCCTGAGGCCATTATGAAGTAACAAAATACTGTAATCCCGAGTTATGTGATGGAGAAATGGAATCACAGACTAGTCCAAAACTTTAAAGTATTTGGCATGCTGAAGATTTGGAACACAGAAGCTTTCTTGGCCCTATGCCCCAACCACCAATAAATAAGACTGATTCTCATTAGAACTTGTATTTATAACTTGAGCTTTTGATCTAGTACTGAGGGAAAATCCTGTCCTTGATTTGAGGATGCACTTAGTAAACTTGTGTTCTTCTATAACTGATTTGTGTCAAGCAGATTTATCACCTTATGTTATGTAAGAACAAAGTTGGCGTGTGAGATGCTCCGTGAGCTGTAATGGCAGGAAGGATATTCCCCCACTCCCAGTTCAGCCCTCAAAGTGCTAGATTTGTTTGGGGGAGAATATACAGCACTTGGGTGTGAGCTCTTTCAAGCACATGCCATTTAAATATTAGGTTACATCCAGTCATTCGGTTCTGTTAAAATAATGCTGTTTTGAATTCTGTTCTTGTCAAATGCCCCTATCAGAAAGGTTCTTGCTCTCAGACAAAGCTTTGGTTTCTGCAGCAAGCCAAACTCTGTTTTTTCTGACAACCCTGTCTGCTTTGCTACATTAAGACTTTGTGTTGTTGCATAGTCCAGATGGCTTCAGGTGGCTTTGATTGAGAGTATGTAGAATACACACTTCCCTGTGTAACTGGGACTGGTTTCAGCTGCTCAGGGTGTGCATTATTACAGAATCTTTGTTGCTCCTCACCTTCACAGAATCACAGAATCGTTTAGGTTGGAAAAGACCTCTGAGATCACTGAGTCCAACCTTTGAACATCCAGTCATTTCTCGAACACCTCCGGGTGGTGACTCCACCACCTCCCTGGGCAGCCCGTTCCTGTGTTTAGCAACCCCTTCTGTGAAGAAATTCCTCCTAATGTCCAACCTGAACCTCCCGTGGTGCAGCTTGATGCTCTGTCCTCTTGTCCTGTTCCTGGTGTGAGTTGACCCCCACCAGGCTACAACCTCCTGATCAGGTCCCCCCTGATCCTCCTTTTCTCCAGGCTAAACAGTCCCAACTCTCTCAGCTCTTCCTTGTAGGACTTGAGTGTCTCCCGTGTTGCTGGAGCCACAGTGGTTTGCACCAGGCGGGATCTCGCCTAATTTATTATGATTTTGCAAGAGAAGTCATAGCTGGGATGGTGAGCTCTGGCTTTCTACATGTCTGAAACAACCAGAGGAGAATAATTCTGAATTTGACTCATTTATAGCAATTGCTTTGGCAAATGCCAAAATACCTTCAAAATAGTAGAACAGTTTATGAACCTCTCACAGGCTTGTACAGCTTTTATGTACTGAGAAAAGTAGTAAGCCTAAATATACAACCATTCCAGGAGGTTTGATGTCACTTTTAATGTTTTAGTAAGTGATATGGTTGCACTGAAATGCAGAACTACAAATTTCAATTGCAGTTTCCAGGCTCTAAGTTTTATAACCTCTTCCAGGATTTTTCCTAACTTAACAGTATAGCTTTTGTGTTTTCTGGCACAAAGCTGGAAGGATTAATCATTGTTCTGTAAGTACATGAGATTTTAGCAGAAGATAATTTTTCTGCTTTTTTCTGAATGTAACTTTGAATTTCAGTTTAATCTTCTACATACTAAGGGTTTTAGGAGCATGATATGATGGAAATGTTTGTACCTGTGGCTCTAACTCCTAGTCCCTTATATTTTAATTACCTTGATTAATATTCAGAGATGAGTATGGATAAATGATCAGATTAAAAATGAGTGCAGCTGCTAAGCCCTATATATAATTGGGGAAGTGGGCAAAGTATTGCAAAGAATTTTTTTTTTCATCCTGTTTAGTTGCTGTGATGGTATTGCAGATCTCTGCCACGATTACCTGTAGTGTCTTGCAATTAATGTAGAAAAGACGCTGGGAAATACTTGTGACATCTCTAAATTATAAAAGTTGTTCTGGGTTTGCTGATGTTCTACGATTTCATCCTGCAGATGCTGAGGGTTTCCAGTAGAGGTCAGGATGACATTGTCAGATATTTTGTAAACGCGTTGACCTGAATAGGTGCCTTACAACACTTGTTCTCACAGGCAAAACGTTCGGGTGGGGTTCGTGTGCTTTAGGTTTTTTAATATGCAGATAAAGCAATGTATAATTATTTTAGTTTTCTCCGGACTTCACTGTCAGCTTTGTAAAGTTTGATGGCAAACGTATTGAGTTTCCTGAGAAACTCACTGTGAAAATTGGGAATAGAGGGAAAACAGTGGGAAGGGGATGAAGAATTAATGCTGCTATTGAGGTAAAGGTCTTTTACTGTACAAATTTTAGGACTAGAGGGCATATGAAATCCGTTTAAAATTGGTTTAATTTTTTAGGCTGAGTGTGTGTATGTAAGTATATATATACATACATACTTGTATATACAAATATATATGTATGCATATCGCACATACCTACACAGACATACTTATATATAGGAGCATACATATATATTTTGTCTAAGACTGTGCTACCCACACAGCAGCAACACTTAAACAACCTTTGCTTTGGCCACTCATCTCTGCTTTTTCACTGTAGCTACTGTGTTTTGGCTTAACTAAAAGAACAGATCTGGCTGAGAAAGTAACCCTATGAAGCAGAGGGGAAAAAAAATTCAGGTGGTTATTTTCTTCAGCCACACCAATTACTTGATCATTTTTGCAGCATAACAATAGAAATAAACATACACCCTGATGCACTGAGCTACTTGGGGGATAACGAGTGCCTAAGGTGTCTTGGTGACTGGAAAGAGCTAGGGAATTGTATTTTAAGAAATTAAAATTAAAATGGTAAGAAATGAAGTCTTTTTCTAGAATCTGGAAATGAGGTTTTCTTACTGTGGTAGGTTTTGTGGTGGGTTCTATAATGTAGAATCACAGAGTCTGTGCAGCCTTCCGTGCTGGTGCTCTCCCCTAGCACTATGGATGTGACTGTAAACAGAGAGATCACAGAACAGCTCACTTAATTTATTTTGCACAGGTCACTGCTGGCTGACATTGCAATATATGTTTCTGTTTTCAGGTTTGCTTTGCATTAAGATCTCAGATATAGCTGCACGTGCTCAGGCACGCAATCAACGCATAAGAAGATATCTGTGGCGTGTTTCTTACCTTTGTGTGGTTACAGAACTGTGGTGTTCAGGCTCCACATAGTTACTGGCAACTGATAAGGGGCACATCAGCGATTTCCAGGTATTCACACACACAAAGCTCTCTTGTACTGTGTGTTGTTCTTCTCTGGATGTGTGTAGGGCTCAGCTCTTGCAGCCACGCTTTCAGTAGGCATCAGCTGCTGGTGCACTCGTGTCATCACCCTGTTCAGAAACACTTCTCTTCCTCTCAGGCAAAATTAGTTTCTCCACATGGGGTAGGAACCAACTAAAAAATGCACAAAAAAATAAGGCTCCAAAATGGAACTTGGTTTGCTAAACTGGAGGGGATGATGTTCACCATCTCTGAGTATATATATAGCATTGTGGAGGAAGACAAATAGCTAAGGGTGAGGCACAATAAGATGACAACGAAATAAAATCTGCTTTTCCTGATGCCTGTTCTAAATTATCTTGACATTGAAAGTTTTATCAGAGCATGGTGTAACTTTCCAGGGGGAAGGGGTGAAAGTTCATATTGCTGGTGACATTAATAGCTGGGCTGGAAAAAACACTTTGAATGCTTACAGGGAATGAATCAAAAAAGTTCAATGGGACATACAAGGTAGCTCAGTTGGTCTTTTTGATTTTTTTATTGTGACAAAGTGAAATCAAATACCATGCTTTATCACTTGTGGTTTAGGAATTATTTTATATCTGTATAGACATTTCATCCTTGTATTTGAAACAAAAATATTATGAAATCAAGCAGTTCTGGACCAAGATGCTGCAAATGACATAAACTAATACTGTCTCACATTATATGCTCCATAATTTATTGTAGTAGGCAAGCATAGTTTACAAATGACAAGGTCACCCAGCTTCTTAGGGGTTTAGGTTTTCTTACCAAAACCAGGAATCTCTTTCCTCATAGTGATTCTTACAATTTAATAAGTCTACCTAAGTAGGTGATGAACACATACTTACTTTCACAGAAATCCTAAGAGAAATCCTTTGACACACTGGGCATAAAATACAGCTGTTGGGTGAGGAAGAGCAATATTTCTCTCAAATTCAGGGACGTTCAGTCCATTAAGATTAGACTACTTCTTCTGAGATGAGAACTGTCTGGGTTCTTCAAATTCAGGTTCATCTTCACTAATCAACTGCTAAAAAATATTTCTGTAGCAGAAGTACATGTTAAGCTTTATTTATTTTATTTCAGTGCATTTTTAAGAGAAAGAGGTATTATTGGTAGACACTGAAGTGGCCCTTGGGTTACTTGGGCTTTATAAAGAGTTCTGCCTGAGCTATTTTTGGCTTTTTAACCCAGGCCATCTCTGTAGTTCTTGTCTGTCTCTGCCTAGCATTTACTCCCAGTGTAGGAATACCAAGTGCTCTTGGGTTCTGCCAGCTTTTATTCTGCTGGGCTTAAGCAAGCTGCGTTCCTGCAGAGGCCTCCCAGAAGACAGTCCTACCACTTCCCTGCTTCCCCTGGTAGCTGTTTTCTGGCACCAGCCCAACTTTAACTCACCTTTTCCGTAAATGGCAGACTTGCAGATGGTCTTGCACAGTGGCACTCGTCCTGTCTTACACAGACCCAGCTGGCTCTGAGCAAGGCAACGCTGATGGTTATCAGTCCTGCATCAAACGGGGTACCAATTCTTGAGTCCTCCTTGCATTTGTTTTCCTGACTAGCTGCCTTCTGCTGTGCTGGAGTACACAGCCTTTTGTCTAACTATAAACCTGTCATCTGAGCTGCACCAGTGGAAGGTCTTGATCTCTAATACTACTCCAGCCAAATCATTTTCCATTGTAAGAGGTATCACATACATCTGCAGCACCTAGCAGACCAGTGTGGAGGAAGGATCTCTGTTTCAACTTTGCCAGCTTTTGCTCTTGCTGGCCAAGTTCTCCTCTGCTCTTGACTCTTGGGTAGGTGGGGGGTTTTTGTAGTTGTTTGTGTGATTTCTTTGCTGCTTTTATGCCAGTAGGTAGAAAACAATGCAGTCTAGCCTGTTGTTTGGAGCGTGTAAAAAGGATAAAAGTCAGAGCATGTGTCTGCCTTTCTAGTTAAAGCACAAAGACAACACTGTTAACAGAGAAGATATTAAAGAAATAAAGCACAAAAATATTTGTGAAAGAGTGCTGCTTCATTCTGGAAAAACATACCCACTTATTTCTGCAATAGGCAAATACCTGTTTTCCAGGGTAGTGTTTTAGGAATGTGCTGTCCTGAGGAAAAGGCCTACCATAACTACAGTTATTGTAGTTATTGCCAAGTAGTAACTCAGCTCTGTTTGTCTTCCAATTCAAGTGCAAAGATCTGATTTATGCTCAATTTTTGTCGCATACACATTGCAGTTTTACTTCACTTTTCCCAATTCCTTTGCAGAGACAGAACAAACTTTGCATTCCTATTATTAGTAGTTTAGTTTTGACATTTAATTTGAAAATGACACAGACGATGGTCAGATAATCAGTCTCCTGTCCTGTTCTTTTTTGCCCAGATCCCTTATCAATAATTTGAAACATGACCTCTTATATTTCAGATCCACAAAGTACTCACCTTTTTTGCCTCTGATGTCCAAATAGCATCCACTGAAGTATTTCTAAAGAGAGTTTTTTTCTCTGTTTCTTAAATAATGTAGTATTTCATACATAAAACAGTAGTCTCTTCTTATGTGAAACCTGCTTTCAAATTTAGTTTAATACATCAGATTTTTAGTAACCAAAAAGTTTTATATAAGCGCCACCATTTTGATGACAAGGATGTAATCTTGATTCCTACTTGATCATGGTTTGGACAACCAATGTAAGTTGCATCTTAAATTTTGAATGTTTATTTGAATATATTTTTGTGGGAAATCCTATGAAAAAGATTTAATCTTGTTGTGTTTAGATCTGTGTTGAGCTCTTAGTGTGTTTCCTGTTCCCCCATTCCATATGCTTCTTATCTGTGTGCACCTGCCTCCCAATTAAACCTTCATTAACATGTGCATCTGCAGAAGCTCCACTCACTTTCATCCCATGTGAAGCATTAGATGTTTTACATCATATACATTTCTTACTTTTCTTCTGAACTTCCAGAAGAAGCACAGAATTAATGAAAAAGCCAGAAGTGAAAAAGGACCCCAATATTAGCAAAACTTTGAGACTCGGAAGTTGTTTTAAATTTTCACTGGTTTCTGTTTTATTTGTATTTGTTTTTTATTTCTTTGTATTCACTGAAAAATGTAGATGTCTGTAATGATTTTTTCATACAGTGTGGGATTGACTGAATGTTGTCTGGAGTAGTTGATGTTCTTCCCAGAAAGCTCTGATTTAGTAAGTGAACCTCTTCAAAAGTCTCCAAACTGTGGGACTGATTACAATGGGAAGCAAGACATCCACTTGGTTGCTGCACTCAAGGGAAATAAATTTACCCCTGCTGCCATTAACACCTTAAGTAAATCATGTGCTTTACATATGTTGTGTATGGGTTCAAATGAACTTTCATTGAAAATCTGACTTTGTAAGAAGGTATAACAAATGCTCACTGGTATAATGGTTGGTTTCTGTTCAGTACTAGAAGCACAGAACTAATGCATAGAATACAGAGACTGAATTGTTACTCCTAAGGAAAAAAAAAAAGAAATATAATTATTACTTCAGGTCACCACTGAGGTCACTGACAGCACAGCATGGGGGATTCAAGTAGAGCAGCATGACTGCAGCTCATGGCTGTGAAAAGAGATCTTTAGTCCCCATTGCCTCTATATGATTAAATTGGATGAAGCAAGGATACATTCTTTTGTATTTATTTACTTAAAAAAAAAAAAAAGAAAGAAAGGAAAAAGAAAACTCAAAAAATGAAATTTGAAAAGAATCCATTATAAATAAGCATTACTGTTGGTCTTGCTGTATAGTATTCCATGATGATTTTGGCTGGTAAATTAGTAAAATCAAGGGTGAATAGGTTGGTGGGGAGACCCTTCTACAATCCATGCACTGCTTGCTTTAATAATTAGATATGGTCCTGCTGTCAGACTGTAGTCCAGCTTTTATCATTCTTGGCAGACAGAGCAGAGCAACACTCTGGCACTTGACCTGCCCATAAAAACTTGAACAGGAAACAGCAATAAATAATCCACTCAAAAGGCCCTTGAGAAAAGCATTACACTTGATTCCTTATAGGAATTGCATGTTACTCCAGGGGGAAAGTGGGCTCTTTCAAAACACAAGCTCTGTATTGTTAGCATTTTTTTTAATTTATTTTTTACAATTAAATGCCTTTATGGTAGCTTGAAAGATACTTTTTTTATATATAGCAGAGCTGAGAAAAGCTTCAAAATTGCTTCCGGTTTTATTTGTTTTAATCAACATAGAAACAAACTTACAGTATGTACACAACCAAACAGTGTTTCAAACAAAACAACTAGCCAACATCTTCCTCCAGAGCTGGTCCTGGCTTCTTTCACATGGGGAACCTGATTTTTCTTGTTCTGCTTTCCATGGAAACCTTCATCCTTCTGAAGTGACCGAAGAGTTTGACCTCAAATCCCTTACTTCATTCAGAACACCCCTGCTAACTTGGTGCCTAGTCACTGAAATGGGCATGAAGTGAAAAAACTGTTCCATTTTCCCTGGAAATTTCTTTCCTCAGTTTCTGAGGGAAGTGGAAGGGTATTTCATTTCCTTCTCTGGCCTGAAACTGGTTCTGTTTTTATTTATTGCAACCTATTTATAGTCTCTGATGCGATCCGTTCTGCAGACATTTGCTTTAATCTCTGGCTTTTCTCATGAAGTGAATTAGAGAATTAAGGGCATAATATATATAGTGGGTTTAGTCACAGAGTAGAGTAATTTTTTTTCATGTGTGTACAATAATTTAATTTTTCATGTTCAGTACTCTGAATGAATGTATACTACTTGGTAAGGAAAAGGAAAGTGTTTAATATTTACCAAGAATAATTTGAGAGAAAAAAGCTTATGCAGACTATTATTGTACTTCTTACATTTAGCAAATTGAAATGGTTGTTACTTTAATGCTTACTTGTTTTGCTGGGTCTTTTTAGTTATTATTTTCACCCATATAGTCTTTGTTTTCAGCTCTGCCAGCTTCTAACTAGACTTGGAAATTTTGGAAAAAAAACCCAACCCAAAGTTTTTTTTTTAAGGTTATTTTCAATTTTCAAAGGTTATTTTCATTGAAAACTGTACTCATTTTTTCCACTCTTTAGAAACCAAACTCTTAGATTTTTGGCTGGTTAGACAAATCCGTTTTATTGACATTATTTTCTTGGCTTGCTGAAGTTACATGTATTTAAGTATCAGACCAGTGATTGCTTGAAGCCAGAAATTCTATGAAATATTTCTTCAATTTAACAGGAATGTTATTTATCAGAAAGAACCAGTGTGCTAGATGAAGAGTAGATTGATTATAAAGTTCTAGGTCTTCCAGTCTTACGTCTGGTCTGGGTTCAAAAGTTGCAAAAAGTTGATCATGAATCTTGTCTCGGGGAGGAACAGAAATTAGTATCTCTGTTTGGTTGCATTTTTTTTTTCCATTTATTTCTGCAGTTTAGCCTCCCAAAAAGCACTTTGAATAATTAATGAAGAAAGATACTTATGACCAGGTTAGCAGGGTAGCAGTTCAAAATAGCTGGATAAGTTGATTCATTTCTGCAATGTTATGGTTTCTTGTGTTAAAGGTATATTGGTGACAGAAAGGCCCATTCCCAAACAGGCATTGAGCCATCTGAGGTATTTAGAGTTCCAGAAGTGTTTGGACAGTACTCTCAAGCACAGGGTGTGATTCTTGGGGCTGTGCTGTGCAGGGCCGGGAGCTGGACTTTGATGATCCTTGTGGGTCCCTTCCAATTCGGAATATTCTATGATTCTTGCAGAACTTGCAGGAATTTACCTATTTTGGATAGGGTCAAGGAAGTGGTGCTGACCAGTGTAAGGTGTTCTACGGTCACCACTTCCCCTCCTTAGTGAGCAGCCTCCTTCCAGCCACATGCCTGCTGAGATTTGCTGGTAGGGCTGTCTCAGTACACCAAAATGTTGCATTTATGTGCTTTACTGCTCGTTCTTTCCTCTTTTTCATGAGCAGAATATTATGAACAGCTCGAATGCCTTGAAATTTGGTAATCTGGATGTTTTTCATCCAGACTTAAATGCATGAGTGATTTGGTAGCAAGGACTGGTAAAACCTTTGTATTCTGCCTGGTATATAATTGGTTATGGGTCATTGTTTATGGCGTGTTTATTTTTTCAAATTTTGCATTAAATGTTTGAAGAGCTTATTGTTGTGTGGCTTTTGCAAACATCCAGCCCTGATGTATATGTAATTGATTTTTTTGAGAGGTTTACCCTTCTACCAAATATTTATTTGCCTACATGGAATTCATAGGTTAGTGGAGAACTCATTTATTTATTTACTAATTTTCTTGGTTATTGACTATGCAAAAGTTTCCACTAATGAGAATTCTTCCCTGTTGTGAATCATTAATACATTAAGTACACTTCAGATTCCTCCAGTAATGATACAATGAGAATTGCTTAGCTGATTTAAATGACACAGATGTAGTACTAATTATACATTTTAAATTGGCAACAAACACAATTAATTTACTGATTAGCTAAAACAAAAGTAAACTTTTTTTATTATAGTAATTTGCTATAATTTATCACACAGCCATTTTCTTTGTGTAATATTTATGCATTTGACAAACCTACAAAGAGATATGTAATTAGACCTGTTTCATCCATCACTGGCTGCCTTTTAACCAGAGGTCTTACGTGAACGGCTTACAAAGACACTCTCAGATTAACCAAATCGTAATGGTGGCATCTTTTAAATCAACAAGTGGAATTCTTTTTTTTGCTAGTTATTTATGTGGATTATTAAAATTGAATTGCTTTATTTAACTTAGCTTACTTGAAGGCATTTTACAGAGCTGTTGTTTGCACAGTGGTTTGTTTGGCTGTAGTTTACCAGATCTCTCTGTGTTTAGATTGCAAAGTTTTTTGCAAAATTCTGAAACAAAATTTGGTTTCGGGCGTTTTTGAGGAGACCCCCCCCCCCCCCAAACAAAACCATACAAAATAAAAAGCTCTCTCCACCCCCTGCTCCCCCAAGAGCAAAAAATCCCTCTAAAGGCTTTGTTTTCAGGAAAGTTTAGAATCATTTGTCCGTGGATTTGAGAAATCAGAGTGAGGCTTTTTTAAAAAAATATTATTTTCATTGAAACCTAAATTTTGGGCAAAAGTGTTCATAGTGCTCTGTTATCAGGTCATTTATTTGCCTATTAAATACCGTCTTTAGTGATTTTTATCCTGGTACCCATAGCGTAATTGAAATATGCCAGATGTATGACATCATTAAAGTAGTCTTCAAAGTATTTTAGCATTGAATAAACAGGAATATCTTGTAGGAGGTTGTAATTGTTGGCTCTGCTGTAATTCTTTAAAATGACTGTTGGACCAATAATTAGAAATAACAAACCACAAACCAAGCTCCCCACCTCCCAGTCTCCCCACTCCCGTACAAGCAAAGCCCCCTCTGCTGGGTGCTTCTTCAGTATTTTCAATGTCACTGATCCTTCTAGGGGAAATGTCTGAGTCATGTTTTTGTGGATTGGAAGTTTAAATTATTTTAGAAATTATGTATATTTTCAGGTAGTGATGCTGTTGTGGCCACTGTAGACTAGAGAAGCAAATTTTATTAGAACGTGTAACATCCTTTGATCTGTTCCCTCCTCATGCTTGAGACCTTTATTTTAGTTGAAAATTCAGTTTTGTTTTCCATTGAGTTCTTCCAAGTCAAAAATTTTATCACTTGCTTTTTCTAGGTTTTTGCATGATGGGTGCAATAGGGGTATGAAATCTCCTACTTGAATTCGAGTTTCAAGATGAAAAATCGTACTCATCATGATTTTTTTCCATATTGGAAATTATTATTAGGGATTCCCAGGAAATAATAATAATCTATTTAAGTGGAGGATGTGATCTCCTAAAGAGAATACAGAATTTGGTTTCGCTGGACACCATCAATGGCAGAGCCAATGATGACAAGTGCCAGCAGCAGTATTTGTCCTAGATGAGCACAGATGCATTTGAAGGAGAGGCAGTTCCATTCCCTCTTCTAGCATGTTCATTTGCCTCTTATCATCTATCTACAGGTAGAATCACTCCACAGCCAAGAAACACTTTTCCATCTGTTTTCTCAACCCCCTAAAATACTCCTTTAAAAAAAAAAAAAAAAAACCAAAAAAAACCCCAAACCACCAAAAAGCCCCTAACTTGTGTTATGTTTTCAACAATGAATCATCTGATCATGGAGGAAAAGCATCTATTTCTGCTTTGTAAAACATATTTATTTTTTTTTCCTCTTTTATTAAACGTAGGTTTGGTAATGAGCACTTCCACATTTCTTCCTAATTTTGATTTATTTTTCCTTCCTTTTTTTTCTTTTTCCTGGAGAGAAGATGGGTAGTTGCAAGTGTACAGATAGGGACATGCAGTTATTTGGCAACAATTAAGATTCCCTTTTACAAGTAGAAAATGGCTATTTCATTATGTAATATAATTTCACTGTGCTGTACCTTTAAAAAGAACTATGCAGTTGTTCTTGAACTATTAAACTATATGTGTCACGGATTTATCCTGTTACCAAAAGGATCTCATGTGTCACTTGGCAGAGTGACAGCTTTTTTTCCAAGTCTATTGTATAATTGTGTTTTGTTAGCTGTTTTTGTTTTATAAATACTCTGCTGAAGGCATCTCTGAAGATCAAGATTTTTGATGCAGTATTTTTCTTTGCTGTTCTTTGATGTTGACCTTCCCCTCTCCCATCACAGCAACAAGCACAGTATTTTGTTCTTAAAAAGTTGCCAATTCTATATCAGGAAAAAAACCATTTATTTTTCATTTCAGAGTTTTTGCAAGCAGGTCGACTCCATTCCAGCAGATTCCTCACTGAAGCTCTTCTGAAACACCCCAGAAAAACTAGGTTTGTGAAAATTTTCTGTATGTGAAAATCTGCAAAGAGACTCCAGTGCTATCGTTCTTGCTGTGTTTAACTACATGAGCTTGGAACACTGGCATTGGCATATGTTATTTTTGTTTCTGATAACTTTCCTTTCTAGCAAAAGCAGTGACACAGACTCTCTCCCTGCCTCTACAGTTAGAGTGAAAAACTTCTCTTGTAACATTTAGTTGAAATCCTTCTTACTGAAAAATAATTGAATAAGTTCTTATCCTGCCTCTTGGTAGTTATGGAGAGACTTTATTTATTGCCTGCTTTATAAAAAGTTTTAAATACTGTAACTCTGTTTAGAGCCCTTCCTCCTTCTAATCTTCTAGTTATACTGAACATATCCATTTCCCTTAGCCCTTCTTCCCAGATAATGCTTGTGAAACATCTTGTCAGTCTGAAATTTTCCCTCGGGGTTCTCTGCAGTCTCTCTGCCTTTCTCAAGGAGAAATGACCCAACCTAACAGTGTTTCAGCTGAGCCTCCTCACTGCCAGGAGAGCGAAAAATCTGCTTCCCATGTCTTTTCCATGACACTTGAAAAATTATTTTTTCAGATTGACGTTTGCTAGCATTAAGTTTTTGGCTTCAGTTTGAGCTGTTAGAATATCAACTCTGTTTCAACTGCTGCTGCTTGGCCAGGTAGCTACCCTTTTGTATTATGTTTGCATTTTTTCGAAGAGAAATATGTAAATTTTGTCTTCATTTAATTGAATCCTGTTGTTATTATAACTGATCCAATTTGTGAAATTAGTATGAAATCTAATCCTGCTCTTGAGGGTGCCTGCAACCCCTCCCAGCTCAGTGACAGCCATAAATATTCTAACTTATTTTCTATCCAAGTTGTTAATGAAAATATTTAAAGCTTTCCCAGATTATTGCCAAGAGGCCTTGCATGATAAAACCCTCTGGTTTGACAGCGAACCTTTTCTCTGGGAACTGTTCTTCAAATTGGGGTGAGGGGTGTAACTGTTCTAATTGCTCCAAATTAGCCGTGTGTGTATTCCACTTTGTGTTTATTGAAGAGGAGCACCTGAGCAAGTGAGGTGCAAGCCTCAAAACTGGGAAGTGACTGCTGTGCTTGAGCCTGCTGAGCTGGAGGAAACTTGTGGAGTGCAGGGTGGAGCAGGCAGGCAGCCTGCAGCTCAAACGAGAGGGAGATCTCTGTGGAGCTCAGGGAGCAAGCACAAAACTGCTCATGAGGTGTGCCATAGCAAGCCATTGCAGGAGAGGCCTTTTCTCCAGTCTTGCTTCCCAATGTCACAGTTTTCCATGGCTTCATGGGCTGCAAAGAATTTCTACCTGGTCTTTCCTGGGCCCCTTGGAAAGGGGCATGTGGTGGGCTGGAGTTTCTTCCTGCTTATTGTTGTATTTACTCATTAAGGGGAGTAGTAATGAGTTGTAGAAATAAGTTATATAGGAGACGTAGAAGATATTTTTTGAGGGTTTTCTGACTATGCAAACTACATATGTAGTCTTCTTAGAGAGGTTCTCCAAAACTTAGAGCATAGCCGGAGCTTGGTGTGTGACATAAAGCATTGAGGAGTTAGAGGGAAATCCTTCAACAAAATTGCTGTGAAATGAAAGCATTCTCTGCATTATATCAGTGTATCATCCCAATAGGACAGAGGGGTAGAGAGGGAACTGGGGAAGCAGTCAGCATTCTACAGCCTTCTTGCTTAGTGGACATCAGTGGATGACTGAAAATGACTTTCTGTTACAGAGTTAATGTTTAAACTATCTTTTTAACACATTTATGGTAAACCAGACTGTGAAATTATGTTTTAATTATATTCTGCAAACACTTGCAGTTATCCAAGGGTCTTCAAGTTTACAATATTGGTCTCAAACCACTCACTCCAAAAATGCTTGACCTGATGACAGTTTGTGTGTTCTATTAAATAAACTATGATTTATACAAGAATATATTCTCAGTTCATTTGAAAAATAAATGATCAAAATTATCTAAGCATAGGAAATTTATAGTCTGGCTCAGCTGTCTTCTTCTGGAATCTGGGTTTGCAACCTGTTAGATTTTATAGCTTGGCCGATTAACTGATAAAATGACATGGCCTTTTAGAATTGCCAGCTGTAAAACTAATTTTGGCTGGAGGAGTGGCCAGATGTATTCCATGTATTCCTCACTGTCCTCAGTCTGAACTGGGTTAGTAGGGACTATAAATAGCTTCATAAATATTTTACTATGTCTACATTTTTCTACTGGTGTGAAAGATAGGGGAATAGATTGTTCAGGTTCTTCATGAGTAAAACCAAACAGACTGAATAAAAAAAATTACCCTTACTTTAAGTAACTTTTTTCATATTTCTGTCATATCTCCCCTTCTGGCTGACCAATGCTTGGTAGCAGCAGCATCTCTCTCTCCTTCAGTTGATGCTGGTGCTGAACAATGGCCACAACAAAATTGTGGTTGCTGTTGATTTCAGCCAAGAAAAGGCTTCTGACATGGATGGTCGTCTTGTCCATGTGGTTTGAATTTGAGAAGGAGATGAACTACAGAATCAATTGTTGCTCAGCCAAAAGGAGAGTGTTTTTTATTTCTTACTTTTTTAATCAGGTCTTCTGAACAGGAACCTCTGTCCCAAATTTAAATGCTGGCTTTCAGCTGAAGATAGATATGTCCATGTTCTCAGTCCAAGTGCCTCCTCCTGCCTTTACTGAAGCTTATTCAAAGTGTGTCATTTAACTTCATCTCAAAGATTTTTCACTAGCAATTTACACAACAGAGTTCAATATAGAAATCAAAAGGTAGTCTACATTCATGTCCTACGACCACAAGAGAGAAGAATCACAGCTTGTCTTTTGTATTTATGTTATTTTGAGCCAGGGTGTCTTTTTCCCACAGGGTTAAAAAGAAGAAATTAAAAAAACAACAAACAAAACCCAACCAAAACAAAAAAAGCAAAAAACCCCCCAAACAATATACCCCAAAACAAACAAAAAAAAGTCTGCCTGCTATTTTAGGTATTGAACTGGGAAATCAAAGTGATAATTTTTTTACTTTTTAACTTTTTAATTCTTTCAAATACAGCTAAATGCTCTGCTCATTTGTATTTTTTTTTTGGGGAAATGTAAGAGGTACTTTTAGGCTTTGTAACTAGAAAAATCTGCAGCAATATCTGGCATGGATATCCTCATCTAAGTTTGACTGCAGCAAACCTCAACCCTGTTCACTCCTTTCTCAAGTCAGCCAGCCTTTGTGCTCGTTTTGAAGTTTTATTTTAGTAAAGAGAGTTTAAGCATGTTCCTAATGTGTGGTGTATGGAAAATGCTTTGCTCATTTATCAATCCAGCCCTTAATTTCCAATGTGCAGCTGCCTGTCCTAGTTATTATTTGGAGCAGAGATGGGATCTGAGGCAGGTACAGGCCACAAAATCTGATTTTGTTTTATTCAAGTGACCATTAGGCTGTGTGATATTTATAGTCAGATGGATTAATGTTCCTTGGCTTTGCTCTTTAAATTGGATAGAAAGCCAAGTTGTCTTGTTAAATAGATTCCTTGCCTGCTCCATAATTCTTAGAGAAGGCCAAAAACCCCACAAACAATTCTCTTTTCTTTCCCTCCCCACAGCCTGCACTGGTACATGTCATGGGTGTGACACTGGGACAAAAGTTATCTCACATTTCTAACACATTTGAATGTCTTTCTTATGTATTAAAAGCACTGTTTCCTGATCCAGTAAAAAATAGTGAGGAGGAAAAGCAGAGAAAACTTTTTGGGTCATTTTCTGTGAAGCACCTTTCATACCATCTATATAGTGGCCCTCTCCCTGGTTTTATATTTGAGTTTTTGAAAAGTCTCACTTGCTACAGATAATTTAGTTCAAATCAGGAACACCCAATATCCAGGGGCCTCTGATGGATGACTTAAACAGCTGAGTATTGAACTTGTTTAATTTGTAACTGTGCATATTTTTCTTTAGAGCACTGTGATTGGGATTTCAAATGAAGGAAAATACAGTTTCTACATTTTTTTATGTAAAAAAAGGTGTAGTTTTCTGTTTTAAAGACAACCTTTTGTTACTCAGACCTGATTTTCTTTATGCTAGCTATTTTTCTCAATTTTATGCCACTGAGAGAAGCTAGTATCTTTGAACATACCTGGATTAGTCCTATTAAAAAACCAAATTAATTGCAAAAGTTTCACATCATTGAAAGTGAATATTATCCTTTTTTTGGATAATCATTTAACTAAAATAAATTGGTTAAAGCTGTTTAAAGCTTAGTTTTTCAGATTTGACTTGTCTACCTTAAAACAAACAAACAGTGACAAGAAAGAAGACAGACACAGGTGTGGTTCTTGGTGCCTCATGTTTTGGTACAGGGGTCCAAGACCAACAGCAGGTATTGGACTGGAGTTCATATGGATATTTCTTCCATCAGTTTGCACTGGGAACCGGAATGAAGAAGATGCTGTGATAGTCTGGGAGGTTTGTATCTGAATGTTTAGGTAATGAAAATGCCTTAAAATTGTTTGGATCAGATATACACACACAGGACAGACAGAACTCCTGAAAATATGTCTGAATATTGCTTTGTTGATAGGAAGCAGTGCCTTTTCAACTGTTTATTCTACTTATCCTTGAGAGATTTGTGCAGCTGGGGCCGGAGAAGGAGGTTAAAGGATTTTTGCAGATGTCTTGTCTCAAGCCTATATTCTGTCAAACAATAGCTGAAACTTCTTTGCTGTTCCCTGTGGTTAAAAAGAGGCAAAGGGCTCTTACTGAGCAAGCTAAACCTCATCTTCACCAGTATCAGAGCTCAGACTGTACTAACCCTTGTAGTTCTCTCCCAATATGTGCCAAGGGTCTTGGGTGATAGAACTAAAGAAACAGATCTAGGCCAACAATTTTTTCCCCAAATAACAGGAGTAGGACACAGCATGTGTTTGGCAAACAGTGGGTGAATGTATTTTATATACATTGACCTGTGTGCTCTTGTCTTGAAGACAAACTCATCAGCTATCAAGACCAATGTTTGTCTTAAAACAGTGATGGCTGTTAGGTCAAGGAAAAGGAAACGTTTTCCATGGATCAGACAGACAACCAGCAGAGTTTTGTTACAAATGCAAATTTAATTAGTATATGAGGTGTTTCAAAGGCACACCAGGAGAAAAGTTTTTTACCAAGTACAACTTAATACTCCAAGCCTAGTAAAAATGTTAAGAACAAGCAATTCATAGTTCTTATGAAGCCCAGATTCTCAAGGGTTGTACAGAAATGTCACTTAGCTTTTGTTACTGCTGATCAGAGTTGTACCGCAATAGGATCAGAAGAAAAGGAAACTGGGAAGGAACCTACTCTATTTTCAATGATATAGCCATTTTAAATATATACAACTGTGGTCAACATTTGAAAACTAAAAATAGAGAGGTTGTTCTTGTTCTTTCTGAAGAAGTTTTCAGTCTCTGGTATTGGACTGGCACGTGTTAATGAAGCATGAACCAGTGCCAGATGGACTTTTAAGTAATTGAAACTAACATATATATTTCTTGTCTCTGGCAATTTTAATTTTGTAGAATAAGTTTCCATTTCAGCACTGAGGAGAGAAAAATCCCAATACTTAGATACACACCAAGCACTGCTCAGTTATCTGAAGCCAAAGCCTAATATTTCAGATGGTTGCACAACTTCAGAAGTATTTGGTGGAGAGCACTTCTGACCTCAGAGCGGCTTTTAACATGCTCAGTTACTGCAGTGCCTGCCACTATGATGTGTAAGACTTAGCAGATAACAAAGGTATGTTCTTACTGGAAGATGGAAAAAATGATTATCAGTAGGGAGGATGCTCTTTTAGGAATCCACTGTTGGACAGCAGCCTTGTGAAGGGGATGTTACAGTGTAGCTCTTAAAATATTCTAACATGAATTGTTGCTCATTCCAGAAATTAAAGAAGTAACTAATCTGATATGTATTCAGTAACCATACACTGGAATCTATGGCTTGAAGGTAAATAATGACGACAAAAAGAATGGAGAAACTCTTCACAGCAGGACATCAGCGTCTGAAGACTGGAATAGCCCATTTTTATGGTTCTTACTCAGAAAGTGTACAAAGAAAGCAAGAAAGAAAAAGTGATGCATAAAAAGTAAGCAAGAGCAATATAGGAAGAGTAAGACAGCAATGTAAATATCAACTAGGGTGGCGTTGTCTGTGTCAGGATTATGTGTGCTTGCTTTTCTGGTTGTTTTCTCCAGGTATTTTGGTTGTTTTTTTTTTTGTTGTTTGTTTGGGTTTTGTTTGTTTGTTTTTTGTTTGTTTTTTGTTTTGTTGTTTTTGTCTAGATGCTGTTTACATTTTTGGGGTTTCATTTGTTTGTTTTCCAAAAATATATAGGATTTCCTGAAATTAACTATTCCATTTGACATCTACTTTGGATATAAACTGGGACGTTTTTGAACATGGATTTGATTTGTTGTGTTATGAAAAAGCATGTGATGGAGATAAAATGGAGGGGGAACTTTGGAAAGAAATGAGAGCTCATGGATCCAAGTTTTGTGTTCAGTCCTAATAAATACAAGTGTTAAGCTCAAAGAGTAACTTTTTAGCATTTCAGGTATTCAGAGCCTTGTAGGCCTCTTAAAAAGACAAACCAACTAGAAAGTGGTGATGCCACAGTGACAGATATTATTTGGAGATGAGCTTAGGATATTTTTTGATTTACTTTTTCAATTTATCTTTATTGCTTTAAAACAATAACAAACGCACAAAAAGCAATTTTCTGAGGCATATGTAACTCTTCACCTGGAAAAAACCCATAATTTATCCTTTAATTCTTTCTGCAATATTACTCATAGATTGATTCTCTCTCTTTGTATAAACCTTTGCTGATGGTGTTGGTTTCTTTATAATACACTTTGCAGCAGTATTTGATATTACTTCTGTCAGGTAAATTTGGCCTGAATTCAGAATTGTGCTGCAGTCTTCAAACTGATTTAGCTGCAGTGGTATAAACAGCAGTTACGATGCAATTCAATGAAAGTAAGTCCAGCTTCTGTTGGTAGCTTAACCTTCTCCATTTCTTTCAATTTCCAGGGATTTGATTCTACCTCCTATTACTGTTTTTAAAATTTATTTAATTAATTTTTTTATATATCTGCAATATCCAGAGGTCAAGGTCCTGTACAGTGGTTGATAGCTGAACTTCTGGAGCGGGAATCATCTCTGAAGAGTGTGTTATCAATACATGAGGAGAATGGGGTCCACAAGTTTAAAACAAGCTGTGCATTTCCTTTTATTTCAGTCTTTTCCCCCTGTTCTCTGGAAGACTGAATTCCATTTGTCTTTCTCTTGCACCTTCCTCTCCCTTTTTCTTGTGCATCGTCTCTCTGGACCCCACTGAACCTCACTCCTGTGAGCTCCATGGGCACACTCACTGAGCTGTATTGCCTCCCCTTTCTTGCTGAGACTTGCTCTCCTGGCTGGATACCTCTCTTCCTGTCTAAAAACCTTTTTCTCATTTTCAGCTCTGTCCAGAGGATTTGATTACCAGATGTGTGTGCTTATTTTCACTCATCTAGCTGCATTTATGGATGTGTGGCAGTAACCTCGACATGTTGGTAAGGAAAATGTTCTTCTTGGGCAGTGGCAGGGGAAAGGGAAGGGGAAGGAATGCTTTTTCATTTGCTTAGTCTTAAGAGTGTACAGTGTGACTTGGGACAAAACAATCCCTCTCTTTGTGGTAATCTTACTAAATGGTTGGATATGCATTTTTGTTAACCTTCTAATACCATGACTGGCAGGTACAACCATTTCTGGACAATATGGTTCATTCCAGTACTTTGCTGGAACATTTATGGTACACTGGGATATGAGTAGCGTGGTGGATAAAGGCAATTATTATTGCAGCACAAGATAAATCTAGGTTAGGCTTTTTTTCCTTTCATTTCCATTTTAAGTGGAAGCAAGTCTGGCTCCCTATTAGACCGGTCATGTCAGGAAAAGTCGAGTGTTACACCTTCTCATCATGTTCCCTGGTTTGCTGGAGTGTTATAATGAAATCTCTCTGAAGTTAATGTAGCACTTGAAACTGTGACGCTATTCAGAGCTCAAAAAATAATAAAGGATCATGTTCCAGGGGGTGTCATCAGTTATCAACAGCACAATAAAAATGTAGCAACAAGAATAGCGACACTATCCATGTACCTTGCACTTCGCTTCAGCTGGTCTGAGTTACTTTCAAGTCATGTTAAGGATTTAATAGCTGAAAGCATTTTGCTGCTTGTGGTATTTGTTAGAAACGTGATCTGAACTGCTGCAATGGAGGAACACCTGCTCAAATTTTCAGTGACAAGAGACTGACTGTTTCGGTCTTGAGGTCAGCCTTGACTTTTCAGCATGAGAAAACAAAGATGAAGTAATCCCTTGTTGGGTGCTCAAAAACAGCAGGGTGTAGCTTTCTAAACAGCCTCAGGGGCAGTGGGTTGTGACACTTGAGAGGACATGGATTGTGGCCATGTGAGACACGCGGTGTTTTGAAGCTGGGCCATGTAAATGTCCACACCAAAACGGCTGCACATCATTCCTTTGGAGAGATGTACATAGCAGATGACATATATGCCATACATGTCATCTGACAAAAATTAAGGGGACATGTTCCCTTTTTTCCTGTCAAGGTTTTGCGAGATTTGACCACTGTTCATTGCTTTATTTGTATTTGTCCTGGGGAGTTACTCTATTTTCCTGCACGTAACGAAAATGTGTCATGTAAGGGAGCTTTTTTGGCTGGTTTTAGATGGCCACACCTGTATTTGAGGTATGACTTGGTGTCTGGCACTAAGTATTGAAAGGTATATATATCATTGCATTCTCCTCCACACACCTTCCACAGCACTTTTGTGAAACATGAAGAATTTCTGGTACACTGAGTGCAAGTGTGTAGGAGGAAAGGAGAAAACGAAACAGCTGGAGTGCTTTCTGGAAAAAAAAAAAAAGTTATTACATCAAGTTTCAGAATTTGAGGGGAGGAAGGAAAAAAAAAATCTTCCTTGCATTCGGAGTAGCACATAGCACATATGGGAACAATCATGCCTAAACATTATTTTTTATGCATGTGCTTCTGAAGCAAATCTTATCATTTGCTGCCTCAATGTCCATGCAGAACATGCACATGGGAAAACATGTACCGTTCCCTGACAGCAATACCCGCTGGACCTTTTTCAGTCCAACTCTAATCTTTTCCTTGCACATAAACGAGTGTGTTTCTTGTTGCTGTGTATAAATATTATCATTCTTGATATTTTTATTTGCAAATACATGGAAGTTTAGTCCATTTTGCATCATGGAAATGACTGGCAAGTTGAGGTATATTCATGGAATTGATTAGTTTTGGTTTACTGCCATCAAAAAAAAAAAATTAAAAATCGTGATGCGTAAATCCTGTACTCCTCAGTGGGTTTAGCATTTGTTATTGGTTGGAAAGTGTCTCTATATAAATGCTCACAACACCTGTAGAAAACAAGACTCCTGAAAGCAGCAGTGGTATCAGTGTTACTTATCTAACAGTACTGTGAGGCAGCTTGTTAAAGGCCACGGGGATGTGTTTGAATTAATGCAGGTTGGCATATGGAGCAGCTGTATCAAGCAGGGTGAGATCTTCTCATTACTGGTTAGGGAAAATTGAGTTTTGTCACCTCAAATTTTAGGGGCCAGAGTCAGACCACTGCAGCCTCCGAAAAGCAGAGTGAAATCAGGAATCAGAGGGCTGGGTAGATCAGAGCCCCAGAGAATTTTATTTCCCTCCACTGGATAAAGAAAAACACATTCAAATCTGTGTATTACTTTTACTGAAAGAAAGTATATGCTGTGCTTCTTATCACTGTACTTTAACAGAAAATGCATAGAAAACTTGTGTAGATTTGGGCAATAAGCTAAATTCTCTTTGACCATGGGACAACTCTCACCATTGTTCTGCCAAACAGAGCAAGATTTTGGTATAACTAATGATCTTTCTCAGGTGATTATGCTGAAGAATGGGGAAGATATTCAATATCTGCCTCCTATAAGGGGCATAAAAAAAAAAAGGAGGTGTGGAGAGGAAGTGCTACAGTGTCAACATATGGGACAGAGAATGTGCAGCAAAATCCGTGTCTATGTCATTTCCTTGAAGTACTGAAATTCCCTTAGTGCAGCAAGCCATAGGTTTAGACATTGCATAGAAACACAGCAAGCATTAGTTTAGTGCTCTCACTTTAACTTGGAATTACTTGCTTCACCTCCACAGTCCTTTTGTACATTTCATGTGCATCTTGTTCATCTGGTCTTTACTCAAGATTTCCTTATGTGGTCATGTTGTCTCCATGGGTTTCACATCTGAAGGCCCCTTTCATAACAGAGGGAGTATTTGCATGTCACGTAGGTAATGGATATTACTAATTTTTGATTTTTATAATATTAAATTGTTTTAGTGTTAGAAGTAGAATTCTTAACACAAAACTCCCTCTTAGTTAAGGCTTTTATCGAAGTCCTAATGAAAAGCTAAATTGTGAGGTGTTGGAAATAATACAAGTAAAATGAGGGGGGGTTTCTTGAATTTTCTGAATTTTTATGAGATGCTTCATAATTTTTTCCTAAGAAGTTTAAAAAAATATGAATGTTTTAATTGGTAGAAAATGAAACTAAAGCCAGCCATGTTAAGTTGTTGGGTGGTTTTTCTCACCTTAATGTTCTAGGCAGGATGACACTTAAAGTGCTCAATGTACTTGTTTCTGTGCCTGCATTTTGCCCAACTGTACAGTGATGGCATGAAGTGACATGTGAAATAGACTGAGAGCCCAGCAGGACAGGCAGCACTGCCAACATATCAGAACCTGTGTCCTACCAATACTTCCCTTTAAACCTTTTATTAACCTCCCTGGCTGGAGACATAGGGGTAAAGACAAATTCAGAGCAGTTATGTCTCCTTACCAACACCGAGATGCATGTTTTCAAAGCACTGTATAGTTAAATCCCTAAACAACCCCCACTGATACTAATGGGAATCCCACAGTGAAATCCCTGAATGTTTCCTTGAAGCATGTATTCATTAGGACTTCCTCTCCTGCCCTCTGTCTCCCACTGCTGTTTTCAAGTAGAGGGCCAAGAGGTCTTTTTTTTGAAGCAAAGCAAATGAACAAGGAAACAGTTAATACAGACATTGCCTTCTGAGTGACATATCTATGCAATTATGAAAGTCCTTGTGGTATGTAACATCTTTGGTTTGATGTGGGAGCGAATAACTCGACGAGCTGTGGCAAAAGAAAGCTAATTTCTTTTGTGCCTTGTGTGTTCCATCCGACAGTCCTCGTGTACTAATTTTGTCAAGGATAGACTTGTCAAGGATTTCAGCATCCCCAAAGTGTGTTAAATCAAGGAGAGGGAAGCAGTACAGACTGGGACAATGAACATTGTGGGGAAGGTTGCTGTTGTGCAGAGAGCACAGTTTGACTTGGGAACAATCCAAATCCACAATTATCAATACGTTTCAAACAGTAGCTTGTGTTGAACACACGCTTCTGTATAGTGGGAAACCTATAATTTATTAATCCTAGCTATTAAAGCAATACATAGGGTTCTTTGATTGACGTCTGGCTCTGATTCCTAAGAATTATGCAAAGGAAGGAGTCCTAATGTAATAGATATACCAGTTTTCTGGTTCGTAAAAAGGAAGCGTTTAGGTGTCCTCACCTGAATATTCCCATGGCTGCGTATGTGGATTTGACTTGGTCCATATTTTTTGTTCTTTGCCAGTTAAACTAGGCATTATTTTACGTATTGTTTCTTTCCTCAGCAGCACAATTGTTTGGAGGAGTCAGAAGTCTGTGGATCCTGTCTGTGCTCATATCTTTGGGCCCCGGGAGAGCAGGTGCTGACAGTGAAAGCTGGTTCTGCTCTTTGTGCTTTCAAGTGTTGCAGATTCATAACCGGGAATTCATAATAGCAACCTCTTAGATTACCTCAGCTATTAATTGCCAGAGAAGTTGGAGACAGTGAGGTTTTGAGCAATTCTTGTCAGAGTTTTTCTTTCTACATCTTCAGCTTCGTGGAGCTGAGGCAGTAGCAGGAGTTTCTTGTATATGTGTATGCAGAAGAAATGTAACTACTGGACAGAAAATGGTCTTTATGCATGTTTTGTCCTGAAGGCTGCCTGGGAATACCTGTCTGTGGAAAACTAAATCACTCTGAGGAGAAACATGCTTGGGGTGAAAAGCCATGTGCTACTCCAGAGCAAGCCCTTCACATGGGCAGACTGTGAACACTCTGTGTGTGCTCATTTAAACTCTGTGTCAGCTGAGGAAAAATGTGTGTGAACTGCTGGCATTTTTCAGTCAAGAAAGCAACAACAGTGTGCACTGGGCAGAGGTGCCCAGGGGCTGGCAGGAGCTGCTGGGCAGCAGTTCCAGTCAGCTTCAGTTGACCCATCACAGGACAAGGCTGAGCCCCACAGCCACAGTGGCGGTGCCTTGGGGACAGCTGGGATAAAGGAGGGCAGAACCTGCCTGGTGGTGTGAGGAAAAGTGTGAGAAACAGCCCTGAGAGGCTCAAGGGGACAGCAGGAGGTGGTGGTCCAGGTGCCCCAGCAGGTATCCTCTGCAGCCCCCGGAAAGACCATTGCCGATCCGGTATCCACAATGCAGCCCGTGAAGGACGTCACACTGGAGCAGGTGGATGTTCCCTGAAAGAACTCCAGCCTGTGGATTGCTGAGGCAGGAGCAGGTTTATCCTGAAGGACTGCAGCCTGTGCAAAAGACCCTCACTGGAGCGGGGAAGTGTGTGAGGAGGAAGGAGCAGCAGAGAGGAGCTGTTACCAACTGACCACAACCCCTATTCCTCCTCTCCTCTGTGTCATGGAGGATGGATGGCAATGAGTTAATTTTTTTCCCCAAGTTGAGTCTGTTTCGTCAGTGATGGAAAATGGTGAGTGATCTCATTGTCTTTATCTTGATCTGTAAACTTTTGCATCTTATTTTCTCCACCTTGACTTCTTCAAGATTAGTTTTGTTTGAAAGGTGAAGGTAAATTCTGAGGATGAGATTTGGTATCTTAAAACTGGGCACTGAGTGCCTTTTAAAGCATGGGTTTCTATCCAAGCCTTTTTCATAAGTTGGGCAGCAGCCATTCAGGACTCATGGCATGGTCTCCCATCCAGGGAGGCCAGGTGGCATCAAGTTATTTAACACTAAATACAGACCACCAAATCCTGCCCCATTTGCTAGCCTATAAGTTGCAATGTATGTATTATTACTGCTAGATGGAGGCTTTCTATATTTTAGGGGAAGTGGTGGAAATTTCTTGTGTAACATGTCAGAGGTACCTGTCAGTAGCCGTCCTTCATTGCCTTGTTGCTTTCACCCAGTAGCCCAGACTGACATTGCCTCCCTCAGAGATTTCACTTATGGACTGAGAGGACTGTCATCTTGCTCTTGACATCTTGTACTTAGTGTTTAGACATCTTGTGCTTAGAGGACTTCCTAACTTCACATTTTCTTTCAAATACAGTGTTTGTTTTTTGTGTTTGAGGAGAGTTAACCTGAGGTTACAAAACAGTTGGTGGATAAGTGGAGTTACAGCTGGGTAGTGTAGGCTTTCTGCTTGATTGCCAGCTGCATGATTGGCTGAAATATTACCCAGAATAGGTAATTAAAAGTAGACTGTCTTGTTCAATGTAGATTAAGAAATTCCAAATATGTCCTTGAAGCAAATTTTTAATACAACAAAAATCTTCAGTGATTTAGATGGTTGTGTTCACTCCTCTGCATAGCAATGCTACTTCATTATGAATAAGGGGAATAATACAATTGAATAAATTACAATCTTTGTCTCTGGGTCCTGATAATTCAAGCCTTCAGTAGTATCATAGCATTTACTGGCCTTCAGATAGACCCTCTTATTCTATCTTGAGATGAAACAGCATGTGAAAGCAGATCCATGATGTAGCATGGGGTTGCTTTGGTCCTTGTATCAAATGACAAACCCCAGAGTGTTTGCTCTTGGAAATGAACATTTATTTACTTAATGCACATGGAAGAAAAAGAAATAAAACTATGTTAAATCAGCAATATAGTTCAGTTAACTCAGTTACAGCCACAGTTTATGGCAGGCTGTGAACATACAAGTTCAGATACTCATGTAGTAACAGCACATGTAACTTCACCCAGAGAATCCTGTTGCCAAATAAATGAGAGATGGGTAAGGTCAATTAGGTTTATGGTGGGTGGAGAACTGCAAGGTAAAAGTGCTTACAGCACCATAACTACTGTGGTGAAATAGACACTTAATCGTATGTTTACATGCCTCTACAATCAGTTTAATTAAATTACTGTCAAAAGCGTATCATTCAATTTTTCCTCTTTAGGAGGACTAAGTACAGCCTGAGGAAAGGATGAATTCTGAATAAGAAGGAGATGCAACTGAGTTGGAAATTAGGGTTAACATAACCCTAAGGTAAGTTTCTTCAAGGGGTAAACGAAGATGAGGTTTTCATTAGAATGGCACATGCTTTTAAGTGTCAAGGACTTTAGGCAGACATTTTTTATCTATTCTTAAAACAGGTTCATTAAAAATTTTCCTGAATGTGACTTGTCCCAGACATTTAAAAGGGCCAATCAATTTGAGATCAGGCAATTTAAATAATAAATGAATAAAAATATTAAAAAATTGGGAAAAGGCCCCAAATAATAGATGAAACACTACATGTACACAAGTTATGGATGTACCCCATAGTAATGCACCTTTATCTGCTTTTATTAGTCAAGGTTTTAAAAGTGTGTGCTCTGTATTTATTGTGCATGTAGCCCAGCAAAATTTCTTGGAAAATCTAAATTAAAAAACGGGATAAAAAATACTGTAACTATTCCCACATAGGGTTGTTTGGCCAAATATTGTCATGAAAGTTACAGTAGTGGAAAGCCTTCACTGAATTGTCACCTGTGTGTCTCTGTCCGTGCCATCATGCCAGAGAAGTTTACAACGAAACTGGTTCAGCCCTGGACAGTGAATTTCCAAGTTTTTAACACTTCTTCTTCTGATACAGATATTAAATGATAACTAGACATTTATTACTGAAACTTTTTTTACAGACCTGATATTTTATATCAGCCCACTACTAGTCTGGTGTTACCCCAGATTTAAGTAGTAGTCTTGAATGCTACATTTTTCACCTCTGATGACATTGTTGCTTTTCCACAGGAGTTTACAAGCCCAAGCCTGGAAAACTCTATTCCATCATTAGAGCATTTGGGATTGTTAGACTTGGGTCATTTGGGATTGTTAGAGATCAGGTCAATATTTGCATCAGGTCCTTAAGAAAAGCAAAGTGTTTTACATCTGCCTCATATTAAGGCAGTCCAGTTAATGGGAGCTCCTGTAGTGTAGGATTGAGCTGCAGGTTTTTGGCAGTTCTGAAAGTAAGACTACCTGCTTATTTAGGATCTAAAATTTCAGGTGTGTGGTACTTTTCTGAAGTGAAGCTCACAACGGGGCCAGAGTTAAAACAAGGGTGCCAGAGCCCGAGTGTTTTTTGAGAATTTGAACCATAATTCAATTGAAGCTGAAGATGTAGCAAGTAAATACGCCAAATATCATCATAATTAACACTGTTGGCATAGTATGGTGTATTCTGGGAATTTATAAGAACCTGAATAAAGGGCTGAGGCTGATATAACTGCATGCTATGAAACTACAGAGCAAAATATGGTAGTCTGTTAAGAAAAAAGGAATTGAAATTATAGAAGGGTGTAGAAAACTGATGTGGTATATGATGCTATTCTAGAATAAGAAACCTTATTCTAAACATCAATTTTTTAAAAAAAACTAATGTCCATCTCATTTTATGCCAGTTATAACAAATCAGAAAATCTCTTTGCTGAAATTTCTTAACTTATACTTTTGTTGCAAGTGTTTGCTCTGCTGTAATGAGTTAAAAAAAATGCAGTATGGTAGGGATTAAAAACTAAGATGAAAACCTGCCCATGTTTAGAGGTGTATGATTTCATTTACTTCAATACAGTGCTTGAAATTTGTCAGGTTCATTGCTACAAACAAGAAAGATATTAATTTTTCTCTCTCAGTAAGCACAGAACACAAAATTACATATTTTCTTTAAGCAAACCTGCCTTACATTCTTATATGAACACTTGAAGTTTTCTGATGTTACCCTGTAACAAAAGCTTCAAATCAGCACTAATGTACTTGACATTATCGAGTGGGGTTCTTGAATAGAGGCCCTGCTAAGGTTTTTAAAAGGTTCATGCCTTAAAAATTATATCACTGTTCTGCTCTCTAACTAGCAATGAAAAAATAAGCAATGAAGCTTATTTTTGTGCTGCATGATATCATAGCCCAGACATTTAAGCTAAAGGGAAAAACTAATAATTAGCTCACAGATTTACAGTCAATGGAGTTTGAATTTTAGGTAAAGACAAACACAAAGAAGGTATTTGACAGCTTATTATTTTGACAGAGACCATAACAGTGGTCTGAGTGGAGAAATATGCTTTAGATAATATTACTGGCTTTAAATAATTTTTTATCGCTTATTTTGCCTTTTTTTTTTTTCCTAAAAAAACCCCCAAAAAACAAAAAGCAATTTCTTGTGCTTATTTTTAAATATAATTTCAATATTGTTAGTTGAATTTACAATATCTTAGAAAATATCTATCAGCTTTTAAATGTATTTTTTATAATGTAATATATAATTTCTGTAATTTATAAAAATGTTACTGCATGACTGTGTTGAAGGGCTATAATTCAAAAAAATGTACAGTATACAAATGTAAATTAAAAAAACCCTTCTCTTTTGTTCTTTTGAGGAGTATTGAATGGAGTATTTTGTGAAAACTGATATACAACAAGGCCCTTCAAAAATGGCTATTACAATTAAATTTTCCATGCAAAAATTAAATATTTTCACCTTGCTATCTGTAGCAATATCTTTATCAAATGTACAAAGATGTAAGGAAAAGCACGTGTCTGCAGGTAATGTTATCTGGCTATTTTAAGGAAATCTGGGCTGTTTTGAGTGATGGCTACCAGAAAGATAAACAGACATTTAATAAATTATTATATTAAATGCAGAAAAGGGGCAAGGTTACAGTAAGAATAATGTGTTTGTTTGTATGAAATTGTTATACAAATCAATGTGCTCTGTGTTTATGATATTGCCTGAATTATCTTTCCTCTAGTGTTTTTTGTTTTGTTTTTTTTTTTTTTTTTTTTTTTTTTTCTTTAAAAAACAATAGAATCTGGAAGTCACTCAGAGGATATGTTTTATGAGGTTTGGAAAACATGCGGTTCTAATAAGTTGGATAAAAAACCTCTATGGTAATGAGGAACACCAGCTTTCCTGGGAAAGGTATAGTTCCCTAATTCAGAGCAGGCATTAGAATATGAAATCAAGATTTTTAGATATCAGCTGGAATTTTCATTCCTTTCTGATTCATTAGTATTTTTGTGCCCTCCTGGATGAATACATCCCAAGCATCCTTAAACTGAAAATGGTCTCTAATGCAAAGGCAAAACTTGCAGAACATTGGGCACCAACTGGAAAAGGATTTTATTTCAGCTACCAGTGGATGATTACTAATAACACAGATTTACTTTGCCTTCGTGATCAGAATACTTACATGCTTTTGTAAGCCGTCTACCCAGAATTTATAAGTAGGGAAGAAAATAACCCTCGAAAGCCAAACAACTTCTTCTCCTTGTCGCCATATGCTGCATCTTTTCCCCCTAGGTTTTGTATACTCTGTGTGCTGGAGAATGGTGTCTTTTCTTTTCATGTTGCTCTGTCGGCGGTCATAACAGCTATTCTCTTCATGAATATGTAAATCCCATGCATAAAACCAGAAAAATTAGCATGGCGATTCCCATTACAGAATGTGCCCAATTATGTCTGTCTAATACGTGAATAGTGATGATTTAATCTTTTGACTATACGAGCGGATTCAGGTACAGTTACAAGAGCTGCTGTAATTACAGAGTACCCAAACACACAAGCTGGGTGCGTGCACATGCTGGGGGATCATCGGGCTTTAATAAGAGCTGGGCATCTGATGCCTGGCTATGATGGAGTGTGCACGCAGATTCATTTACAGGCGCTTTCTCTGATGGGTAGTGACAAGGGAGAAAAATGCCCTAGGTCTGCAATACCCTTCCCCTTACTAACTGAGACTCATTTGCATCTGAAATTTATTTTTTTTTTCCCAGTTCCTCCTCAATGCTCGCAATTAGAACGGAACGAATAAAAGTTTGGATAAATAAAGGGAGAAAATGGTGACGGTGTTTGCTGGGCGTCCTTAACTCACTTGGTTTATCAGGAATGGGTGTTGGAGCTGGGGGGGGAGGGAGGGAGGAAGGAAGGGAAGGACATGCAGAAAGCAAAACCAAAAAGGCACCACCAGCAACTGATGCATTTTTGTATTTAAATAAGCAGGCGTGCTCATGCATATTTATATGACGTGCATGCCTATGCGCCGCTCTGAGCAGTGGCTCTGCGGCTCGGCTGCAGTAATTAGGCTGATGTAATTATAGCAAAACAAAGCAAGCTTAGGCTGATATTTACTTTTTTTCCCCGTGCAGTGGGAACATTAAAGACATATGCGTGTTCCAGTGTACAAAAAATGAACCTGCACCGCTGTCAGGGGCTAGGAGGACAGTGTGGCCAGTGCACCTATTGTGTCACTGCTGTAGAAAGCAGCTTAGCGATTGGCCACTGTCTGCAGCACATAATACTGACTGGTTATAAAGGACTTGTCTAGAGGAAAGCCTGTAGGTACTCCATTGTCTGGCAAAGTTGATATGACTGCATTCTTTTTGCAGGGGGTCAGACAGCTGAACTGTAAAAGCTGCACAGATTTTTTTTTTTTCTTCTTCCTCTGTCTCTGTCTCTTCCATACAGCATTTTTCTTTCATGCCCTGTCTCAGTTTGCATAGTTAAAGAGAATGCTAATTAAGATCCCTTGTCTTAACCTGAAAATAATGACTTGGATGTAAATAGAAAACTGGCGATAGTTTAAAATATTTTTGCGTAGCACCAAGATATCAGTTACCGTTCTAGGGGAAAAAAGGAAGAATTATATTTTTTGTAATCGAGGTAAACAAAGAAGAGTTGTTGCTTCTCTTCCTTCCTTTCTTTCATGCTTTCTTTTTCTTTTTTTTTGATTTTTTTTTTTTCTTTTTAAACCAATAGTGCTGTGCTATTGCAGGTCAGATAATATTTTATTTCAGCAATAGCGCTAGCTACATAATTTAAAAGTCCACAAATCAGTTGCAATTTAGTGCTTATTAATCCTTCTTAGGATGTAATTCAGTGAAAGAACTGCTTTAAAAAAAATTCTTTTCTGTATTATAGACGGATCTAACAACGCAGTCTGGGCTCCGTGCCAAAGGCTGGTATTTCACAGCAGCGACCGCCTTACAGATGAGCTGTGGGAAGCAGGAGGGAGACTCTCTTAGGGTGCCACTACTATGGAGACACAGCTGGGCTGAACAAGATTTGCTTCAAACGACAACAAGAGAGACAGAAAGAGTCTGGTTCGACCGCTGCCCAAGCAGGCAGTAACCAGAAGAGCTAGCAGCCAATCCGGCCATGCTGCACTGTTCGAAACCAGCTCTACATCCCAGCCAATCAGTGACATCACTGGTGAGAAACTCATTTACATCATGCAGTAATGAACTTTGTTTAACGTATCCTTTTTTCTTTTCTTTTTTTTTTTTTTTCCCCTCACAGAGATTAGGTCCTCCATTAATTATTCTGCCAGCATAATTTGAATCGCTATGCAAAACGGTGGCTACAATTTCTTGATTTTTTTTTTTAACTGTGTGCTGTCTCTGCAGGTAACCATGGGCATTGTTCCATTTTTTTTTTCTGTTGGCCCCATAAAACCTTTAAAAGTGTCTATTATTGTTAATACTGTGCATATATTTTTCTCTCATGTATGTTTGTCTCCTTGTAGTCCTTGCCTAATGTGGTACTGCTTCCTCCAGTTATAGCCTGAGATTACCTTTAACTGTCTTGAAAGGTAAAAGGGGTGTTGCTGCAGCACTGAGTTTGCATCTTTAGCTGCCATCACGGTCTAAGTACTTATTCTAATGCTTCAGAAATCATTTCGCTGTGGCCGTTTTACATATCTGTTTTTCTCTAAAGGTTCTTACATGCATCTGTTACAACTGAGTGAAGTTCAGTACTGTTATATTTCATTCTTCACCACTTTCAGCCAAGATGTCATTTTATTAATGAATAGAACTGAGATCATTTCTGAACAAATTTCACCCCCTTCCTTCCACCTCGACACAATGCACCTGATTTGCATCCATTTACGAGAATAAATGAATACAAGAGCCAGTATGAAAGGAAGTCAAGGGAGAGCTTGCATACTGCTTCAGGGTATGTTGCAGCAAAGCGAAATATAGAATATTGTTTAGCTATTTTTACTTATAATGTGCTTAATCTACACAGGAAAGATTAGATCTCAGATTGAAAAACTATTATCTAGCCAGCTTTTAATATTAGGGAATAGGTTTGGTGTGGCTTTTTTTTTTTTTTTTTAAATAATAAACATGCAAATTTTCTTGAGATGTGCTCAATTATAAATGGAAAACATTTGGGCAAGCCAACGTTGTGTTGAACATTTGGATTTAGTTCTTTGTGGGTAAAGTAATTTGTTGTGCGAACAATTTAAGACCAGCCCAGAATACTGTGGAATGCAGAGATTTCAGACTGCATAATCTAATGAGGCAAGGTTTTGCTCTTCAGTATTCTAATAGCTGAAACAGAATCAGATATGAGACAAATTCAATATTGTGTTATTAAATTAAAGCTATATCTGTTGCCAGTGGGCTTCAAGAGGTCAAGTCTTTGGTAAAGCAAAATTTTATTTAAGAAAGTAACCTGAAATAGAATTTTTGTGACAACGTGATAACTTCCCCCCCTCCACGCACACAGTAATGTACAATTTGTTTATGGTCCTTCAGTTATATATATATTGATCTTCCTAGTCACTTTGAAAAACAGAGGATTTAAACACTAAACCATAGCTCTTTCAATGCATGATGCATTCCATCATCCCATCATCAGTATTCTGTGTGCGGCTGTCCTGATTCAGCCACGAGCTCCCCTGCTGCAGATCCTGTAATTTGAATCATGCGTAATAATATATTATCCTACTGGGGGCCTTCTTTCAGTAGGAGAGTGGTTTTATACCTTCTGCTATAAGAGAACTGTTGGCTCCTTGCCATCTCGTAGCCATTATTCACGGAGGCAATCAAGATAGTCTTCCTTAAGGAATAACATCTGCACAACTGCCTGTGCCAGAAATATGCAGCCTCCCCTCACGTTATAAATTTGGTTTTCTTGGGAGCAGGAATATTTGAGAATACCGGAGCAGAAAAACTGGACATTTACAGGAATTCATCAAAAGTCTATTGAATGTGCCATGTGCTGAAATGCAGGCTGTGAGGACATTTGGAGTGGCTAACAGAGGCAGAGGAGAAGAAAATAGAAGCTGGTGGAAATTCTGTGGTTCTTGTTAATTTTTTTCCAGCTCATGTTATTGGCTTAGCTGATGATTGGTGCTGTACTAAAAATGTGACGTTTGCCTTGCTGACAAGGTAATTTCCTAACTAGAATGCTGATGGGGAGGTGTCAGTTGGGACTGAAGGTGCATTTCCCAAGTTGAGAATCTAACCTTATTTGATGCATTCAACAGGATGCGTTATCAGTTGGTAGTGAATTTTAAAAAAGATACTGAAAGGGACTAAGAGTGTAGAAAATATGAACATTTCACAACAAATTAGCAAATCCCAGAAATGCAGAATCTGAGAATATGAATTGTATTCATACAACGTGAATTGTATCTGCTGGTAAAAGCTCTGTAGGGCATCCAAAGTTGAGTGAAAGGACCTGCATGTGGGCAGATAAAGAGGAATCCCAGATCTGAGCAACTTTGTCATCTCTAGGATGTGCATTGCTGCCAATGTAGTGGCCTACTATTTTCTGTCATTCATATAAATGTCATTCCTAAACCACACACACACAAAAATATATCCTGAGATCTTATTTTTATAAATATTCTTTTTGTGTAAGCATATAGAGGAGTGGAATTTTTTGTCATGTACAAACTGTTTGACCATCCCTGTTAACGATAACAGTTGTTATTTTTGATTTAGGAAGGTACTGGGGAGAAAGGGAAGTAGTCTGATTTAACATGTTTATTTCATCCTGGAGCTTACATATTCCTGGTTGAAGCAAGTCAATACAACTGTAGTAACTAATCCTACACGAGCTGTGTTTATTTCAGTACTATTGAGGTGTGTAAAGAGGGGAGAGTCTTCTTGTTGTCATCATCTCTTGTTTTACCTTCTGGAAGGCAGAAATGAGGTCCATAACCTGGCTGAAAGTCAAAAGTGCTAGTATTTAGGAACGGAAATTCTTCTGAGACTGAAAGAATGACAGTGAAACAGGGTTCACCTGGTGACTGACTTCTAAATAATCTTCTTAGAGGGAAGATATCACCTCAACACCTTAATAATCTGTCTTATTTAAAATACTGACAAAAAAGATTGGTATTCTTTACAGAAACATGGAGAGTCCAGTAATGTGGCCTAGAAATATGCTAAGATTGCCTGTTAAGGCAAACAGATCGGTGCTTGGGGCTTAATCCCTGATTCACACCACCTAGTAGGGAGGAAGAGAGCTCCAAAGGCCATTAATGCTACAGTGCAGAACATTCTCCGTGTAGTCATAAAGTTTTCAATAATAGGGATCAATAGGAAAAACAATAAAAAAGAACATAATGATTTGATGGATCACAGGAGGACAAATCACCTTTCTGACAGTTGAACTCTGATATGTGAAAACAGACTAAGCAGAGAATGGCATTTGTCGTAGTTCATCCTATTTAAAAGAAGAGTTATATCACTCTGAAGGATGAGCCAGCAAATAACAGCCACTGGAAATAATATATTTCTTTTCTACTTATGTGAGGAAACACATTGTACTTGGTTCTGTTTTGTGCTAGAATTTCTGTTTTCTGATGGAAGTCCTAACCAAAAGTCCATTTCACGGATTTCTTCTTTCAAAAGCCTCTTATTTCAGTAGCTGACGTTTCCAAGAAGGACAGCTACATGAAGAGGGTATAGATACTAAAACTTGTTTTCTGCCATTACTTAGTGTACAAACACCCAAGTTTTTGCACTTCAAGTTGTAGTGTTTATAATGAAAACAATGAGACTGGACAGCAGAGGTGACAGTAATAGTGAATTACTGCATTTAGATTTTGATCTTTAAGAGAATATTCCTATTTCCTCAAACAGTCAATATTTAAACATTTTCATTCAACCAGTTATTAGAATTAAGGGCGACAATACTTAGGAAAACACACTGTCATGGTTTAACCCTAGGCAGCTGTTCTCTCACTGCCCCACCAGCAGGATGGAGGAGAGAATAAGAAGGGTAAAAGTGAGAAAACTTGTGGCTGAGACAAAGTTTAATAGGTAAAGCAAAACCCACATGCACAAGCAAAGCAAACCAAGGAATTAATTCACTCGTTCCCAGGTGCTGGCAGGCAGGAAGTGTTCAGCCATCCCCAGGAGAGCAGGGCCCCATCATGTGTGATGGTGACTTCCTCCTTCTTCCCCCAACTTCACAGGCTGAGCATGATGACACCATATGTTACAGGATGTCCCTTTGGTCAGTTGGGGTCACCTCTCCTGGCTCTGTCCCCTCCCAACTCCTTGTGCACCCTCAGCCCACTCACTGGTGGGGAGGTGTGAGAGGCAGAAAAGGTCTTGGCTCTGTGCAAACACTGCTCAGTGATAACGACAACACCCCTGTGATACCAACACAGTGTTCAGCACAAATCCAAAACACAGTCTCATACCTGCTGCTATGGAGGAAATTAACTCCACCCCAGCCAAACCCAGCGCAGGCACTAAGGAATCAGTGACAATATTCCCCCTTAAAAGCCTTGTAGATCTTTTTTTGCAACGTGATACATAACATCCATTTTAATACTCAAGTATAAATCGAGACTAGAATACTCTGTGTGTGTTTGCCTAAAGGCAAAGGATATTGAGCTATGAAATACGCTTGTTTCCTTTATAGTCAACAGCAGAAGGGTAGAAATGGTAGAAAGCTGTAGAGAAATGCCTGCCTTGCTGAGTTTGTTCTAAAAATCTAGAGTAGTACATCCATACACATTTCACTTGGGCATATAAATGTTCTCTGAGTAAGGATTTTTTTATGATCCTGGTTTTGTTTTTGCCATTACTGAGATACAGACTCGTCTAAGACTGTGGAGGAAAGAGCTTATTTATGGGGTACTTTAATACTGAATCAAAATACGATCTTGTGTAAACAAGGTCAGTTGCTATTTTACTGTGACACTTTAGCTTTCCTCACTTTAAATTAGGTTGTGGGAAATGGAGTGTGATGGCTATTCTCTGTATGAGAAAAAGCCTGGAAGGGACCAAAAACTGTTTTCTAGAAGCAAGTATAGAAAGAATGGTGAACACAGATGTAGGAGTCATCAGTTGTTCAAGGTCAGCCCTACAATAATTTAAGGGGTGATACTGAAGAAGGGGCCCTTTCTTGACCTAAATGCAGCACTAAAATGTCTTCATTTTACTGGTATCTAATGGGAAGGCAGCTGAGCAGTGTGTGTTGAACTATGTTACCCTGAAGGCCATCAGCCAGGGGCTTTGATGTGCAAGACAGTAAACTGCTGACTTCTGAGGTTTTGTTTTAATTTCTTCATACAGTTGTTTTCATATTTCGTGTTAGACATCAACATTGTATTGCCCTTAGTGAAAAATGTTGGAACACAGGCATGTTTTATTAATTCATCTATAATTTCTTATTTTATTCCTGCATTTATAAATGGAGAAAGCATCTTGCTATTAGAAAATCTTAAGCCCTATAAATTTAAGACAGTTGTTTTCATGGAGAGAAACTGAGCTCTGTGTTACTATCCAGCAGTTATAAAATTAGGCACTAATACTTTGTTATGAAAACTATTACTTAATATTTGTGGGAACTGTCTTTAGGAAGATTAAAGAAGTCACACTGCGTGAAGTGAAAATTATAGAAGAGTACCATGATTTATAACAGCTTATGATTGTGATCTCATTTGAGTTCTTGAAGAAATAGAAACTGCCTCTGAAGGGCTAATATAGAGAAATATCTTTGCCAAATTCATAGGTCAGAAGGCTGGATTGAGGGGGGGTTGGATTTCTTTTAACATGAATAAACTAGTCCAAGAGACCCAATGACACAGACATTTAAAAAAACCCAACCTTGAACTGGCAATATAATTATTAAAGAATATTCAGATAATCTCAGGAAATGCATAATCATAAAAAGGGATAGAAGTAAATCAGAGTAACATAGAATGGTAAAGTTCTGATTAGATATCAGCTCTAGGATGAACCAAGTTACCTTGGTAATGGAAATAGCCTTGCTTTGTTAGCAAGGTATGAGCTAATTTACCTTTGCAGGTAGCCTAATTAGCTGAGATAGATCCCTCGTGTAGGTGAGATAAATTCAGTCTCACCAGATGGCTCTGTATTGTACAATATACATCCAAAATGGATAAAGAGAAGGTCACAAAAACCACATGAGCCAAAAGTAGCTTCGAAGTTGAGAGCCAACCCTCATTCTTACAATTAATTCCAAGCTCTCGTCAAAAGTGATTGGAAGGGAAAGGAACTTTCTTCATGAGAAACTGTATTTCATAATTACTTTATGTGACATGCACAGACTTCCCATAGTGATTGGCAGTATCCTTATTCCACCAGAGTAGACATTTTGTGCAGAATTTTACCTGTAAAGTGGAGGGCATTGACTTTGAGGGCAGAAAGCTGGAACTGAATCACCAGGCAACTTAACTGTGCTGCAAAAGGCTATGAGTGAAATGTCATTGTTTCTGAATCTATTGCTAAACATAAGAAAAAACATTTTTACACTAGTTGAATCCTTGGTGTTGAGTGTTTTCTTGCCTGGAAATAAGTTTAATAAGTAGTATGGAGATAGAAAAATGCCCTGATCATAACCTGCTCAGAATCTCACAAAATGTAATCAAGTCTTCTTGTCTACTGCAAAGAGAAATGTTTTGGGTTTTTTTTGTCTCTAGATCTGTTCATCTGTTGGTGTTTGGAGGACTCTGAGAGGGACAGGAAGCTTTGAGCTGAGGCAGCAGTATGAGGTTGACTGATCTCTAATATGGGGTAGTAGCAAGGAAGCAAGGCTTGACTGGTTCTGTTATTAGCTGCTTCATCCTTAGGATTAAACTTTGCCTAGACACTAAAGAATCTAGGGGATTATTCTTTTATATACATCATAAAGGAGATACAGATTATGGGGCTGTCAAGCTTTGAGGAGAGAACAAATGGTAATAGGAAACGTATTTAAACCATTTTGGACTTTTCTAAGGAAGTTTCAGGAGTGGTGTTCAGTCCTCCTAGTGTTGATATGAGGGGAAACCTCTAAGATCTGTCCTGAAAAACACACTGTAGCTCACCTATGACCATCTGATATAGCATGCAGAATATGTGATGTTTTGCAGCTGGCAGAGTATGTTGGGAGTTAATAATTGTGCTGGTTGTCCAATGAAAATTACTGTGTCTGTGAAATCTGAGCTACCCTTGGGTAATGTTTGTTACCAAAAATTATCAAGTTTACACAGGCAAGGAATGGAAAAATTATATTCCACTGCTGGTCAAGTCACCTCAAAAACAATAAAAATATCACCTAATTAAATATTTGTTTCTGAGTTGGACTGACAAAAGTGCACATAGCAGGTTCCATTTTAACATGTCATGTTATCAGGAGAATAGTTGGGCTTCTTTTCTTCTTTATGTTCCATGCTTAAAGCAAACAGGAGATACTTTCATATACATGCACACACATACACACAAAATGGTGCCATGGAAATCTTTACCACGGGACATTCCTGACAAAAGATTACCTTTGCTCAAAAAATTGCTTTTATTCAAAGAGTGTTCAGTCAAATGTCTGGATGAAAAAAATCCATGGAGGGCTGTTAAACACATTGGTATTATCTCTAACTCAGTAAATCCTTGAGATGTGAATTGCTGCTGGCTAGGAAGTTATAGCAGGGAAGTATTTCTGTTTGTGTGTCCTTACTTTTTTCTCTTAGGCATTTACTGTCAGAGATAGGATACTGGACTCTCATGTTCTAGTACATGCATTACTTGGTTCCCTGAGGTGCTAAGTATGACCCCATTTAAATTTTCCTCGGTGCTGTCTTTGGGAGTAAATTGACTTTAGCTATAATAAACAAAATACAGTTGAGCAGATGGTATATGTACAAAAATGAAAACAGCAAGCCACTAAATTGTTCTTTTCAGGTATTACATAAAAAAGATAGAGGAATTTTGATGGTGCATGAAATAAAGCATGTGGAAACACTGTAGTCAACTAAAACAAGATATTTTGGTTTCTTGAATATTCAGAGGTGCTTACCATTTGTCAGCAAAGTTGAAATGTTTCTGCATTTTAAATCCTTTTAGAACGTCCCATTCAACACCAAATTTTGAAGCTGCTATACTTTGACCACCTTGGTAATCCAAGAAAATCTGAAATAGTGAAAAACCTTGCTATGTAAAGATTTGGTATTTTGATAATTTTCAGTAGGCTGCTATATGAGTGTACGGCTGTATTTCACTTTTCTATTAATTGAAGGATACTGTCCTGACCTAAAGCCTGCCCATCAAATACCTTTGAAACAACCACTGTCTGTGTGAAATAGCTGCTTCTTAGATTTCCATTAATTTTCTGACAAAATTTATGCTCTATGACTGTTTCCTGTAGATTACTTAATTAGTCTACGATTTTTTGTGAGAGGCAGTTATAATGGTTTGGGTCTCTAAGTTATTAACATATCATTCATGGTAATACATGCAACATCCTGAAAATGATGTAGATTTACTGTCCAAGCAGAATAAGCTAAGTACATGTAAATGTACATATTTTTAGTAAGAGCTCTCATTGTTAAACCAGCTGCTTTAATTGGTCTACAAAACGGAAATTATTTCCTTTTGTTTCTCATCCTGCAAAATATGGACATAGAATTAAGACTGTGATAATGATGATTGCCATGCTGAAAAAATATTTACATTGTAAATAACACCCAAGCACTAGTTAAGGCTGAAAACAAGAATACAAGGAATGACAATCTCTTGGGTGTTTTGTAACAACATATATTTCGATTTAAGTCACCTAAAAACAACAAAATGTTAGGCGTTGCTTCCATAATTTTTAGAAAGTTACAGTGATCACAGACCTGGAAAATTCTGGAGCTTAATGCTTCTGTTGAAGTTTTTTAAAATAGTTTATATGATGTCATTGTAAAAAAAAAATTATAATAGTTACATTTACAATATTTTTGCGAGTTCTTTTTGAACTTGTGTGGTTCTGCTTACAGTCTAAATTTTGGAGCCAACATCAACATGAATGTTGATGTGAATGCAAACCATTATTTTGATATAGTTACATAATTTTATTATGCATATTCATTTTCTGGCATGTATTTGGAACTATATTAGTGTCTTTTCTAAAAATTTTTGCTTGCTGACTAAATAAAGACTTTCCTCTCAGTTATTTTTTCCTATGCCATTCTGATATATATCTGAAATAGTTTTTATGTATGGCATAAATGACTAATATTTTTTCCTTCCTTTACTTACCTGCTCAGTCTCCTTTTTGGCTTAGCATCATTTCTTTTACATCAGTGTTTATGTATTACAGAAATGTATGTCTTCATTAAAATACATTTGTGAGAGAGACCTGGGAACAAATTTTGTGCATCTCATAACCAATTGTTTCATAGCCCTTATAGTTACACTCTCATAACTGGTAGGTACATTATTAATTTTCTCTCATTTCTCTTCACAGTTCCTGTTACCTGTATTGATTATTATTAATGTGACTTATTACAATTTTTCAAAGACTTCTTCATAACTTTCACCTCCTCATGCCTTTCTTACCAATGTAGATATTATTTGGATCTTGATGCTCATTATAACAAGCAGAGCAATGTTTTGATGTCACTGGAGACCTAATCAGAATCAGGAGCTATTGTTGCAAAACAATTATTAAGACACAAACCCTGACCAAATGACTAAAAAAATAATAAAAAACATAAACAAAAGCAATGCAATGCAGCTTTTATCAGAATAGCATGTAGTAGTCTTATTATTTATTATTAGTGCAAACTCTGTCAGCGGCAGGAGATAAATACCACTTTATTTCTTTAAAATGTGGACATTGTCATGTTGTTCAACATTAATATCATAAAATAACATGTAGATTCTTCTATACAATAATGTTAATACCTTGTCTCTGTAAGTGGTGTCATTTTGCTCTAGTCAAAAGTTTTTTCCTAATCACACATTTCCTAATTAGAAACATGTAAATCAAGGATGTTTGACTCACTGTGCTGAAGGATACAGAATCACCTATGATCAGAGATCTGTCTGTTCATCTCAACTTTTATATTGTATTTTCTGATCTGTGTCAGGCAGGTGAACTCTTATAAGGTGGTACAAGCACATATATAAAGCATCACTTTAAACAGTGCAGCCAGCCATTAGCAAACACATCCTCTACCATATTTGGGAAGGGTAGACTCACAGGAGGAAATGGAAAACACAGAACTGATTTTTAAGCACTTAGCTCTTGAGGTAATCCATTTATCAGTTCTTTTCCAACTTCTGTGTACAATTCCGTTGAATTAGACAATTTGCTCTCTCTCTGTTTTATACTCAATCTATTTTAAACTCTGATAGCAGCAAGTTTGTTTCTCACTGTACTTAAAACAGTTCAGCCCATTGGTTCTGTCCTCTCTGTTTCATTTGGTGGATAATTTTCAGCAAGTCTCTCAGCGTGCATTTTCTCTTTGATCATGCCCTTTCCATCCAGTTCAAGAGAATTAGATGGATTCTCAAGGGAGCTAAAGTAACTCTTCAGAATTGCTTTTGTTGAGGTAATTCACTTATTGCTGAAAAAATGAAGCACCAACCAAGATATACAGGAGCATACTTGCATTCCTTTTTCGCTGGGATAATCCTTGAAAATAAAGCTTTGTATGATGGAGATTTGTGCAGAATCCTAGAACTAAGTGCACCTGGTAAGCAACAGGCAGCAAGTCAGCTCAGGAAGAAGCATATTTGCTGTGGGCAGGGGTCCTGTGAATTGCTTACTTAATATGGAACAGTTTATTTAAGTGGCCTCCGAGGAAATGTTTGAGAGAAAGAAGAGTTTATGTCATGCGTCGGTTTGAAAAGGTTTGGTGGGTGTTTTTCCTGTCTTTGACCTGGTTATCTGAAGCATCAGCAACTCCTTCCAGTATGTAAATCTCAGATGTTTTCTCTAATATTGTGTTAACTTTTGTTGAGCTGTTTCTGCATGTTGAACTTGCAAGGATTCACACTCCTTTCTTGTTCCCTATACAGAATCATGCCTCCAGATTCTGTAGCTTACTCTCTTTTGTTAGCTGCAATATTTCTTGGTACATAGGCAACCTTAATGTTTGTTTTTCACTACTTAACCCTGAAGGGCAGTTTAAGCTATTGTTTATTCTTTGCATTTTTGGCCAGATGCTAGAAATCCTGATAACATCCTAAGAATCTTTAAAAAATAGTAAATGAAAGTGCAATTTTAGTGGTGTGGTTTCCTTGCTTATGTAAATAAAACATTTAAAAGTACCTAGAAAATTTCAATTGGCTGCACAAAATACACTTGCATGATGAAGAATAAGCTTTGTGTTCATATTTATTGAAAGAGATAACATATATTTGGTATTCATTGGTATCTATTCCATCCCCTCCTTCTCAGAATTATGAGTCAGTTGTTCTGCATCCTTTCTGTCCAGTTCTGGGGCTTTTGGGATCTTGGAAAATGAAACATTCTTTAGAGGAATTATTGTAGAATCATGGAATGGTTTAGGTTGGAAGGGACCTTAAATATCATCTCATTCCAACCCCCCTGCCATGGACAACCCCCCTTCCACTAGACCAAGCTGAGCTCCATCCAGCCTGGCCTTCACACTTCCAGGGATTGCCTCAGTCTTTTTTGGACTCCCTCCTTGTCAACCCTCTGCTTTGCAGTGGTGTTTGAAAAAGTTGTTCCATTTCTGTGATAGTGTCAGATGTGTTCAGTGACTGTTTAGTACAGCAATGCCTGACAGACATCTGTTAAGAGGAAGAAACCAGTGCATTTTGCTAAATTAGCTATTGAATTTGCCTTGCCCAATCAGACGGGAGGTTTCAATTTCACTTATGAAACTGCTGGGAAGTGCTTATTTAGGAAAAAAAAAAAAAAAAGGAAATGCTCATTTTCTCAGCTCCTTCATGGCTGTATGTAATCTTTAGAGCAGCACCTAAATGCATTAATGACTTTCACAGATGAGTTTAGTTCTCTGGTGCTACTACAAAGATAATGCAGTTTGGTAGCTGTTCCCTGGTGGGTTCCCCTGTTCAGAGATGAGTTTTGGAGATACCATCAGGTATTGCTACCTTCTGTCAGAGGAAGATTACTGGTTTTGCTTGTGCTTTTTGCTTGTCTTGTGTATTGTCTTTATTTATGTTGTGTTCTTATTGAATTTACTGTTATGGATAGCTGGTGAATAAGAGCCAACCTTTAACAGTGTTAGAACTGTGTCTTAATGTAGACTTGTATAGTTATGTGCAGAAATATATTGTGTCTAGCTCTTACATTAAAAATTACAGTATATTGAGGAAGGATATTTGAAATTATGGGGATTTTTTGCATTGATTATAGTGTTCATGTTCTTTAATAATATTTAAGAAAAATACAAAGAAAGCAGGATGTGGTGTTGAAGATTTGCAAAAAGTATTCATTCTGTTGGGTGATATAGGATGAGGGTGTGTTGTTAGGGGAATCACAGTCAGTAGCTCTGGGATTTGTTGCTTTGGTTTTTTTAATTTCGTGAATATAGAGTAGGAAAACAGCTTAAACTTGACTTATGGGAAGAGACCAGGCACAAATGGAAATTCAGTGAACACCTGCATGGGTATGGTACAAAAACCTAACCAGACTCATGTTTGGTGTGAATGCTCTCTGTGTTTTACGTGATGCTGAAAACTTCTTAATTTTCATTTCCTGAGTTGCTCAGCAGTACAACACCCTGACTTGAACTGTTTTCTGTGAGCGCAGTCCTTGAAATCTTTAGCACCAGCATTTTCCCGTGCTATGCTGGCCTTGAAACAATCCTAGAGATTTTCAGGACCATTTGAAAAATCTTCCAGCATTAGAGAAAAAAATTAATTTATAGACAACTTTAAAAAAAAAATTAAAAACAATGTACTAAAACTCCCCCAAACATGTGTTAGGATGAGCTACAAGAATTAGTAGAAAAAATTATAAAATAAAAAAAAAAAAAAGTGAGGATAATGCCTGTGAGTGACTTGCTCAGATTTTTTCTTCCAAAAAACCCCCACAGAAACAAACAGAAATTCTATTCAAAAAGCTCTCCAACTTTTGTGAGAAATTTTAGTCAGAACTAGAATATTGGGGCCTTTTTATAGATATCAGTTGGCAAGGTAAAGTGTACCTTTACTAGAGATACATTTATTTATTTAATTGTCCTTTACTGTTTCAGCTTTTATCTTTTCAGTCAGAAATTGGGTATATTTTGTCCAGTTCTATTATATATGTGAAGGGAATCCTAACACATATTAGAAATCCTTGGGTCAGATAATATAGCAGATTTACTGCCACGTAATACCTTTACAGCAAGGACTTCAGTTTGAACTAAGAAAGGGATATATTCCTTCAGAAAGAGTGGAAAATATTTCTCTTTCAGTACTGTGCAGTGTTTCAGATGAAGCACAAGTAATTATATGTATAATATATAATGGTTGAGCAAAGCAGCTGAACTCCAAGGCCTCTTCTACACATGGGTCTATCACAGGTAAACTTGTGGATTAAAATAAAGGATTGCTGCATATGGAAGTAATGTCATCTGCATGTAAGAACTTTGACTTCTGGCTTCCTTGTTTTGCCCTTTCTACTGCTGGAGTGGCCTGGAAAAACAGAGTGTTCATGCTTACATTGAATTTCTTTTGGAAAGTTCAGCATAACTATGAAGCAGCTTTTTGACTATTGGAAACAAATTGTGTTTTTCATATAAAAGAGTGAAGCTCACAGAAGAGATTGGGGGTCAAAAGGTAAATTTAACTTCCTGCAGCAAATATTTTTTTGATCTGATTGCTGTTCAGGAGATGAGCACAGCTTTCTCTTGCAGTGCAGGTTGAAGTAAGAGATGTCATCTACCTAAAAATATCTATAAAACCTTCACCTTTTACTGCTTTTACTTTGTGATGTTATCTTTTGTTTGTGGTTTGTTTGTATTTGAAATTTTCTGTGAATGGATCACTCCTGTGTTGTACAGGAAAAAAAAAAAAAGGGGGAAAAGAATGAAGAAACGTGATTTGGTAGGAAAATGATTACTCTGTAACACAGGAAAAGGCTTTGGGAAGACACAAAATAAAAATTTTCACAAGAAATCAGAACTACTAGTATACTAACAAAGTAATAGTGTCAGAGTTGAAAGTATGAAAATTATTAATTTATATTGTTTTGGAAGTTGTTTCCATTGATGTAGTCATGAACTTTCCCTAATGGACTCTGATTCTGCTGTTTTCACTACAGTCCCTGACTCTAATTAAAGCGTGGAAATTTGATTTTGGAACCTGATTGTTACCTTGAAGCTGTTCTTCTTAACTCTGTCAATGGTTTGTCAAAACCTTCTTCGGTGTGCTGAACTTTGCAAAAATCTTGTGAGAAGCAGTTCCTTGTTATGGGATTTTGGCATCTGTTCTCCATACTTAGGAGCAAAAAGTGCTGAGACCATGAAAAGAAGCTGGCAATCAGGTGAGGTAAATGGGAGGGAGACACATTTTTCTTATTTGGAGAACATCCCTCTTTTCCCCTGTGTGAGACATGCAAACACTGCTGGCAATAAAATGGATGTTTCAGCAAAGCACCCATGGACTCTCTGTCTCTGGGGGCACAAAATTACCTTCTTATGTTCTACAGGTGGTTCTTCCATTACGGTCAGGTAATATAATTTAGCAAGCAAACTGTGCAACTTTGAGGTGTCTGCAACACTGATGGCAAAAATACTTGTACTTCACAGACTGTTAGGGTGAAACTAATTGTTACTCTTAAAGGGTAATTTGGAGGAGTCTTTGTTTTGTTATAGAGGGTCATGCCTTGGAAAATACTTCTCTTTCTCTCTCTTACTGTTTTTTGCTTTTGTTAAAAAGAAAAGAAGAGGCAGGGAGATAAAGTGGTGGCTTTAGACCAAAAATGCTTTTAGTTTATCCTTTCTTCTCAAGATAAGAGGCTGAATAAGTACTATTTATTTTCCGAAACAGAAATCATACAATGAATCTAATTTTTTTTTCCTTTTTTTTTTTTCTTTCCTTCTGTGAATCCAACCACTATAGCCTATAATGATACCATGGCTTTCCTGGCTGGGTCTAAAGTTGGGTTTAATTGCTATTATGGTTTTTTATTACTGATTTCGCTTTTATTTGTCACAGTCACAGATTTTTTTGTATTGAAAGGGTGCACGAAGAGATCAAAGCAGACATTAAGAGATTAAACTCCTGGTCTCAATTAAGTAAAACAATGCACATATTATCACTAAAACTGTTTATTTTCTCCTCTTTGATTTGCTGTACCTAATTAATTATAACGTACAGGCAACAAAAATCCCCAGCTTTTATTATTAACCTTTGTAAGTTAGGGCCTTACTCCACCACTTCATCTCACTTTGAACAGTGCCTTTACACAAAAGTAATTCTACTGTTGCAGTCATTGGGATTACTTATGTGGCAACAAAGGACTCAGGGAACGAGGATGTTTGATTCCAGACTTGAATAGCGAGATGAGATGCTTTGAAAATGTTTAAGTAGGTGGGTAGTGTGGCAAAGATTTTGTGGATGCATCATGCAGAAGTTAAAGCACTCATTATTTGAAAAGGCAAAAGATAAATGCCTTCAGCTTGGAAAGGCAACGCGATACCCGTTCTTGAATGCTTCCAGCATTGGTCTCGCTCGGTTTGTTCTGAAGTGGGGATCCAGCTGATGATCACTGAAATCAAACAAGCTGCCCTTCTCTTCAAATCCATAGTATGTTGAATGCATTATGGAAAACCTGTTATGACAGTTGTAGTCATCTGTTATACTTTTGGAAAATGGAACATCTTATTCGTCTGTCCCTTCTCATGTGTGCCCGTAGGCAGAGATGTCATTCCACTGACTCGAACTGCCTCGTACCTCCCTTCTCCATTCAAGTTTAACTGCCTGCTTGAAAACTTTCGCTGCTAATGGTGGCTATTTAGAAGTGTGATGGACTGATAATTAGAGTTGTGCGGGAAATGTTCCCTTTTAAATCTAAGGCAGGTTTGGTCAAAGTTTAGCTGTCTTTTGCCATGCTTGCTAGCTGTGTGAGGCTTTGATTTAGGCTCTGTCAGAGGTGGATGAGTGTTTTCAGTTTGCTTTGGTTTCTTTGAGAACCTTTGGCAAAATTCTTGATTTCTTGGATTTTCTTTCTAAAAACACCTCAGTAGCTCTTGAAATATGTGGTGAGATTCTCGTCCTTTCTAGCTCTGAATTTATTTTTTTGGTGCAAAGTGATAAAAGTGATAAAAATACAGACCTTTTTTGTTAAGATTTGATAGCAAGGTACAAATCTCTCCCAGAGCTGTGGTAGTTTTGGCTCAATCTATGGGGTTAATGTTGCTGGTTTTGCCAAGTGTCCTGGGGATTTGTTATGGGAAATGAAATCCAACTTTATATGCAAGTCTGGTGATAGAATGACTTAAACATGTGCTGGAAAGGGCTATAACTAATGTGCCTGGAGGTATTCCCCTTGAGGTTCAGACTGCCCTACAGCTATCCTTGTTATTGTATACCCTCCTCCTCTTAGGATTCCCATTTTCTTCTTGAGGTACAAAATCAAGTTAATTTGTAGTCTTTCTGTTTGTGCATAATCATGAAGTTTCGCAAATAAAATGTTAGAGAGTGTGATAGGTCCTCAGAAATCACTGCATTTATGAAAAACAGTTTTGACATGACTTCTTTAATTATATATGCGAGTAATATGCATTGGGAGAGCTGGCATCAAGTTACTGACTGCATTTGAAGTGGTTCCTTCTATTGTCTCCTAAAGAGTGGGAAAGTAAGATGGGTTTAAAACTGCACTATTAGGGCTCACAGTTCCTAGCAGTCTCTTTCTTTAATGAAAAGGGCATATTGTATGTTTTTCCTTGAAAACCAAAAGCAGAACAAGCTGTTAACATTTCAGAAACAGTTATTATTTAGGGAAAAAGTAAAAAAAAAGAATGACCACATGCACTTTAAATTTTTTCAAGGGGTGTGTGTGTAGTCCACCGAGAAGAAAAAGCATGCAAAACAAAAAAATCTTCTAATGATCAAGTTGTTTCTAGAGAAGGTGCTGGTCTATAGTAATCTTTCTGCCTAACAGGTTGTTAGTAAGAGAACTTAGGCTCTCCTACTTTGATTTTTCTCTTGGTATTATTGAAGGGTTTGTTTGTAGGAATGCGTGCGTTTATCACACGGTTTCGTAACAGCTCCCTTTTGAATACCCAGACCTTTTCAAGGAACTGAATCCTTGCATTCTAGAGTTTTCCTTAATTGCAATGGCTGGGCCTCTTCTTCCTTTGACAAATTTCTAGGTCAGGAGCTATAAGCCTTTTTACCTTTGTACGGATTCTGGAGGCACTTCACAACACTCTGGTAACCCTTTACTGGGCTTACAGGACAGTCTTAGTTTGAACTACAACATGTGGCTGAACCACAAACTAACAGGCATGAAGTCTTTGGTCCAGAAAAAAATCATTTTTATTTTAAACAGTGTGAGAAATAAACTAAAGTAGTGTATTTCCTCACCTCATTTCATGACACCTCTCAGTGAAAAAGCCAGAGCTGATTATGGCACTTAAAATCTTCATTTGTCTTTGTCAGTGTCTTCTGGAACGTGGTTTCTCCAGTCATAATCCTTCTGCTCTCTTTTGCAGAAAAAGCAAGCCATCACTAAACCTCACTTTAGAAATTATAGTCATTTTTTGTTAGGTGACCTTCTGACCTTATCACACGATTAAAAAATAACTAATTGTCCAATGTATTACTAGCTACCACTTCCATGCAACAAAAAATTGGGAATAGATGCTACTACTCCTTGTCTCCCAAAGGATATTTAATTAATTATTCAAAGAAGCTTTTCTCCAAACAGTATTCACCAAGATTTAATGTTCCCTGGCTGCCAACCCTGTCTCATTTTTCCCGTGGATGGAAATTTTCTACTGGATTAATGAGAAGTTCACAAAGACAACACAGCAGACAAATGTGTTTCATTCTAAAAGGAGTTCTCAGTCAGATGCAGATACACAGAACTGATGTGGTCAGAAAAGTCAAGCTGTCATTAAGGAAACCTGTATGAATATGTATGAACACTTAAATGCCTCTATGCAAATGCAGGCAGCATGGGGAATAAACAAGAGGAGTTAGAGACGTGCACATGCCTGCAGGGCTGTGATGTTATTGGCATCATGGAGATGTAGTAGAATGGCTCTTATGCCTGGAGTGCTGGAATGGAAGGATACAAGCTTTTTAGGAAGGACTGGCAGGGCAGAAAAGGAGGGGATGTCGCCCTTTAGGTCAATGACCAGCTGGAGTTCTTGGAGCTGTGCCCAGGGGTGGATGAGGAGATGACTGAGAGCTTATGAGTCACGATTAGTGGGAGGGCAGGGACAGGTAGCATTGTAGTGGGGTCTGCTACAGCCCACCTTACCAGGAAAACCGAGTGGATGAGGCTCTTTATAGACAAAGAGGAGCAGCCTCATGTTCATGAGCGCTGGTCCTCGTGGGGGACTTCAACCACCCCAATATCTGTTGGAGGGACAATGTAAGCAATCCAGGGGGTTCCTGGAGTGTGGTGATGACAGCTTCCTTCTACAAGTGATAGAAGAGTCAACAAGAAGTGGTGCTACCCTGGACCTTGTGCTCACCAACAAGGAGGGACCAGTGGGAAATGTGAAGCTCAAGGGCAGCCTGGGCTGCAGTGACCATGAAATGGTGTGAAGTTCAAGGTCTTCAGAGCAGCAAGGAGGGGACATAATAAGCTGCCTGTCCTGGACTTCAAGAGAGAAGACTTTGGCCACTTTTTTTAAAGGTATTTGCTTGGTAGAGTACCATGGGGTAAAGCCCTGGAGGGAAGATGGGCCCAAGAAAACTGGTTAATATTCAAGGACTGCCACTCCAAGCTCAGGAAGGGCTCATCCCAAAAAAGAAGATGTCAGACCAAAACATCAGGAGGCCTGCATGGATGAAAAAGGAGCCCCTGGACAAACTTGAATGCAAAAAGGAAGCCTACAGAGTGTGGAAGCAAAGACAGGTAGCCTGGGTTGAATACAGAGAAATTGTCCAAGCCACTAGCAATCAGGTTAATAAACCTAAAGCCCTGATAGAATTAACCCAGGGACATGCAGGTCAACAAAGAAAAACGTATATAGTTGCATCAGGGAGAATATGGGCATTCTCCAGAAGGAAATGGGAGAGCTGGTTGACAAGGACATGGAGAAGGCTGAGGTACTCAGCCTTTTTCTCCCTGGTCTTCATGGATGTGGCCCAGCCACAACACACAAGTTACTGAAGGCAAAGAGCAGGGACTGGAAGATTGAAGAACCATCTGCTGTAGGACAAGACCAGGTTCAAGACCGTCTAAGGAAAACTGAAGTCCATGTGGCATTATGAGATGCATCTGCAGCTTCCTAAGAGTCCTAAAGTCAAGCCAGCATCCATCATATTTGAGAAGTCATCAGCTGGTGAAGTTCCCACTGACTTAAAAAGGTGAAACATAACTCCCATTAAAAAAAAAAAAAAAATTGAAAAGGAAGACCCTGGGAACTACAGGGCAGTCAGTCTCACCTCAGTACCTGAAAAGATCATGGAGCAGATCCTCCTGGTAACTGGGCTAAGGCACAGGGAAAATAAGGAGAGGACTGGTGACAGACAGCATGACTTCACTGGGAACAAATCATGCCTGACAAATTTGCTGGCTTTCTATGACGCGGTTTGCACTGATGGATAAGGGAAGAGTGACCGATGTAATTTATCTGGACTTGTGCAAAATTTATTTGATACTGTCCCACACAACAGCCTTCTTCCTAAAGTGGAGAGACGTGGATTTGATAGATGGACCACTTAATGGATAAGGAATTGTCTGTGTGGTTGCACTTAAAGAGTTGGGGTATATCCAGGTGGAGAGCAGTGACAACTGGCATTCCTCAGGGTTTGGTATAGGGATTGACACTGTTTAACATCTTTTTTTGGTGACATGGACAGTGGGACTGAGTTACCCAGTTTGCCAATGACACCAAGCTGTGTAGTGAAGCCTGGAGGAGAAGGACTTGGTGGTGTTCCTGGGGATGTTGGTGGACAAGAAGCTCAACATAAATGTGCTTTTGCAGCCCAGAAACCCCTGTGTCTTGGGCTACATCCAAAACAGTGTGGGCAACAAGACAAGGGAGGGGATTCTGCCCCTCTGCTCCACGCTGGTGAGACCCCACCTGCAGTGCTGCCTCCAGCTCTGCAATCCCCAACATAGGAAGAATATGGACCTGTTGGAGCGAGTCCAGAGGAGGGCCATGGAGACAATCAATGTGCTGGAGCACCGCTGCTATGAAGAGGCTGAGAGAGTTGGGATTGTTCATCCTGGAGAAGACAAGTCTCCAGGGAGACCTTATAGCACCTTCCAGTACCCAAAAGGTACAAGAGAGCTGGAGAGGGACTTTTTAAAAGGGATGCAGTGATGGGAAAAAGGGGGATGGCTTTAAACTGAGATTAGGTTTAGATTAGATGTTAAGAAAAAATTATTTACTGTGAGGGTGATGAGGCACAGGAACAGGTTTTCCAGAGAATTGTGGATGCCCCATCCCTGGAAATATTCAAGGCCAGGTTGAACGGGGCATTGAGCAACCTGGTCTAGTGGAAGGTGTCCTTGCCCCTTGGCAGGGGTGTTGGAATGAGATGATCCTAAAGTCCCTTCCAGCCTAAACTGGTCTATGATTCTATTTTTATCAGTAGAATTGGAGTGCATAGGAACTCAAGTATTTGAGTGAATTTTGATTTCTTCTGTTGCCAGCTCAGTCTGCATACCAAAAAGCATCTTATAGATGCTCAAATTTAGGGAGCAAACTCTTACAAACTGCTCTAGTTATGGTTGCAAAGGTTTAAGCAGTGACAAGCTGCATTACAGTGTTTGGATTTCTTTCTTTATCATTGCAGTGGCAGCTGTTCTTAACACTGGGGCCTTGCCACAGTGAGACTGCTTGTAAACTGGTGTTACCAGATGCACAGCAGTGCTGGGAGATTCCCTCCTGAAAATTCTATTCAGAGGCCACAGAGACCACACCTGATGGATGAAGAACAACCTCTCCTCCTTTTAGGTCACAGACTTAGAAAGATGCATAGTCTGGTAGCCTCACCTTATTTTTTAACTGTAGTAATATTTTAACAACCTTTGCTCTTATGACATTGCAAGTACTGTTCAAATCATCTGCATAATATATACCAACCAAACTGCTTTGAAATAACAAATAACATGCATCAAATTAAAGGAATTAGTATAGAATAGGGCTGCCTGCCAATGATTTTTCTCTGGCTTCTGCATCTCCTTTTGAGACATATAAATTGCAGTGTTTTTGTGAGAGTTGAGCCTTCCAACACTTATGTCTCAACAGGTCACTTTGCTGGTTAACCTCCAGGAAAGGAGTCTTCTCAAGAGGAAGACTCAAACATTGGCCATCACTCAAACTGAATATTTCATATACTGATAGTAAAAAACGTAACTACTAAATCTCTTCCACAGTGATCATCAATCTGTGTCCTGGATTACTCTTGTCCTGAAAGAATTACCCTTTTCATATACTACTCCTATCTAGGCAAGAACTCAAACAGAGAAGAATAATGCCCAGTAAAATCAGAAAGTTCCCAACAAAAAAAATCTGCTCTACAGATTATTTTTTTGCTTATTATGAAGCTGCACAGTTTTCAAGGCATGACTGTTGTCAAAAAGAGTTCCATCTAGAAAAGTGAAGACTATCTTGGTCTATTTTAGACAGTTAAATTTGTGTGATAATTGTTGTTGTTATTTGAGAAAATCTCCATGAAAATCAAGTTTTAGTACTTTTTATAGTTTCATTTTTTCAAAATTTCATCATATCTGTGTTCTTTGGACTAAAGAGTGGCTTTCCCAGTAGACCCAGAACTGTGGATGCTCATGGTTACAATACTTGCCATGCACTGTGATACTAATACTTTTCTGCCCCTTCTACCTTTGTATTTTTGGACTGGTTTTAGAGATCATGAGCTTTAATGGCATTTGCTCCAGGTATTCTCATTTGGATCTGCCAGCCACGTTGTTTTTATTTCAATATTGTTTTTTACTTCACTTAGGAATATGCATGTGCCCTTTCCAAATTAATGGATTGGAAAAGGCTTTCCATCAGTGATTTATTTTCCAATTGCAACCATCCTGAAATGTAGAGAGATGAAACTGTGTTTTCACACAGTCTGGAAAGTTGCTAAAGAGACTGAAAAACTTTATTCAGCATTGTCTTTTAAGCACATTTCTCTGTGATTGCTTCAGTCTTCCCCCATGCCTTAAGTGTCTTGACTCCATGTTGTTTATTGAGCATTCTACCATTTGTAATTTCTAGTTTTAAACACTACACATATAATCTCAATGCTTTTGGAGATGGCTGCCCTTTCTTGTGCCTGCTCTGGCTTGATGCTGTGAGTAACAAGTTATTTGTATTCTTAACTTCACAAGTAACTTTTCTACCTGATCTAAAGACTCCATACTGAATACCAATACTTCAGCATTCAGTAAAAATAGCAACAACTGCCAGTTGAGTCACTGCTAATGCATGTGTCGTCCTTTTAATTTCCCTTCCTCTGTATCATCTATTTAGTATTCCACACAAAGTTGATCAAAGCCAGTGTTTTATTTCTGGTGTTTGTGCCCACAAGTGATCTTGCAGTATGTCAGACAATTTGCTCCAAGCTAAAGTAGTCAGAAGCAGGAAATTAGAGCAAATAATTCTGTTTGGTTTTGGAATAAAACTTCAAGTAGTGTTCATGTGCAAAGAAAGAAAAATCACTTCTTAAATGAACAGAATATTTCCTTTCAGGTATTTCCAAACAAAAATGATCCTGCAAGTTTAGGATAGAGGGTATCAGCTTACTCAGGCCTTCTAAAGACATGGTGCCCCTCAGTCCTGTTGGTCTGGCTGTGCCCTGGTTTCAGGTGTCTGTGAACCACAGCTAGACTGAACAGCTTTGGCACTCCAGTGATGTTGTGATTAAACTCCTGAAAGTTCATAAGACATCCCTGAGATCTGCTGGAAGAGGAGCTAATTTTCAGCATTTCTAGTTCATGTTCATATTAATAAAAGAAATAGGATCAGGTCATTATGTTCAGTTCTAGTATGCAGTTGCCAGTGCTGTTTAGTTGTTTGCATGCTCCCTGACACAGTTTCAGCTTGTGGCTTAAACTGTCCTAAGCAATAGCATGGGCCAAGCAATATGATATGGCAGTATGGACATGCATCCTATTTTTAGGAAACAGAATTAACTGTGCAGTTTGTGAGTCTTGCCACTCTGTCCTCTGGACACCTCAGGTTTTCCAGTTAAGACAATACAGCGCTTCCTTTGGTCTTTCAGTGTCCCTCCTATGGAGCCAACAGGACAGGCTGTCAGACTAAAGGGCTAGAGCTGAGTTGTCTTCCAAGTTTCTTGATCCAAAGCATAGAGCTTCAGCCCCAAGACAGGTTACTGAAGCGTGGCTCGTGTTGCAGCCTTGTGAGGAATTGTTGGAAATCCCCTTGTGGTTTGACAGACGTTTTAAATTCACGGTGGTTTTTTTTTCATTTATGCCACTTTGCTGTAACAATTTGTTTTTTAAAGGAATTTCTGGTTCCTTTTGCAATTCTAAACAGCAACATTACTCATCTCATGGCACTCATGCCAAGAGTGAGATTTTAAAATATTCTCTTTAGGTTACTGATTTTGGAATAGAGAGTGCCAGTGAGCAAGGCAACTTCAGAGAAGGTGATCCTTTTCATGTTGTAGACCTGAGACCACCAGTTATCTTGCCTGAGCCATTGGGAAGTCTATTTGCTGCTAGAAAATAATTTCTGCCATTTTCTAGACAACATTAAATGAGCGAGAAAAGGGAATAGAATAAATTAGGCCTTCCTCCACATGGTGGAGATAAACTCATTTCTACTGCTAAACCCAGCATTGAATCCCAGCTTATTTAGGCTAACCCAGTAGTATTGCTGTAGCACTGAATGTGGCATTGTAACTGAAATGAATGTTTTTGGTTTTTTTTCTGAAAGGCCAGAAGACCTGAGTCAGTCTGTTTTCCAAAGAAGTATATAAATTTTAGACCCAAGTATCTTTGAAAATTAGTGGGGAAAAAAAGAAAAATATCCACCTGTCTTCTGTGTTCATCTCCTCCCTGGGAGGAAGAGATAAAAAATATCAGCATATGTTAAAATTAATAATTAAAAAAAAGGGGGGAAAATCAAACAAACCCCTCAAATCCAAAAAAACCCATTTAAAACATAAAGGCTTAAATTTAATCACAGACTGCTTAAATAAATGTTTGACTTTTGGAGATGCTGACCACCCACAGCTCTAAAAGTTTTTAATTAGTAATTTGACGCAGAAATGGAGTAATTTCCACTTGCTTTTTAAATTTAAACCGTACAGTTTTAAATGTGGTCTAAAAAACTTTAATCAAGTTTCCAGATTTTTGTAAATATGTTTCCGTAATGTGACAGGAATCTATATCCAGATGTTGATTATGTGCAGTAATCTGTTTAAAAGTCAAGTGTAAAGTACCTTACACAAGACAGTCCTACCATTAAAACAAAGTTTAAAGTTCCATGAACTTCATAGATGAAGACTAAACATTGTGAACATGACTTTGCAAGCAGTAAACAAAGTCCTTTGTTTTCAAATTATAACATATATATATATATAAGTAATGTTAAACCTAACATGTAAAGAAAATTTGCCTCTGTTTTTCTAAACAAGGATGCCAACCTGCCAAGGTTTAACCATGGGGAGTTCTATTCTCACAACTGCTTATGTAAATATAAAATTAGGACCTCTGACGCAGTCAATGCCATTTAAACTGCTGTATTAGGAGCAGAGTTATGCTCAGGAAATCTCATGTTTGTGTTAGCTAATAGAATTGAAAGGAATTTGGTTTTTTTTTTGGTGTCAAGACCAAGCTGTCACAGGAAATAAGTTGGCAGATCTGTTATAAATGGATCTGCGTTGGTTTTCATTATGTTACAATCTGACCCGTTGCAGTTTTTTGTTTGTTCATCTTGTCTTCTAACTCATGTGGCTGTACTGACAGTGCTTTCAGCAAACTTTTGGTTTGAACTTTGCACTGAGACAGACACTAAGTGCTCAGATTCAGGTTTCCCACTTGGGAGGACATGATTAGCAGTGGAGCCTGGGACTTTATTTCCACATTGCAGACTACATTCGTGAAACATTGGTTAATTGTTCCTCTATGCACAGTCCAAGCACATACCGTGATGACTTTTGAGTGTAGCTGAGTCCAGCTGACGTGTCCACATTAGATTTACCTATGACCTTTTATCATATCTCTGTTCTTCTGATGTTAATTTTTTGTCAGCAGTTAACTGCATCTGATTTAGCTATATTTTTTTTTTTAACATTGCTCTGTATTATTCTCCATAATTCCTTGTAATGGACATAGAGTAATCTGCAGATGCTGACTTGGGATATACTTCTACAATATTTTCAACAAGAAATGTCTTAGAGAACAAGTAATGACCATGGTGACAAGGGGAGCTATTTAGATTAGATTCTTAAAACAAAACTAAACCCTTGTGGATTTTGAAGGTAAATATGTGATTTCTACCCCCTTGTCTTTTTTTGCTACAATTGCACTCTACATACTTTGGTATGAGTCTTGTTTCAAAGCAGAGACAGTCTCTTAACTATTGACCTGTTTCTCCCCATCATATCAGTTGTTCATCAGCAAGGGAGCATTCTGCCCTTCATTTTACCTTAATGTTTCTTTATTTTCAGAGAATGTTTTCTTTTGTTATTTCAAGTTCTAGAAGAGTTTTTCTCTAAAACAAACTAGGTCTTTCGTAACTTTAAAGTCATCCTATTTCTGCACTTCATTTTGAAATTCAGAGTAAAACCAACATTTTGATCTCTGCTTATATGTGGCATGACATACCGACACTGGCTCTGAGATAATTTTAGAGGTAAACTATATAACAAATCATAGATGGCTCTCTCTCGTGGAACTCGTGTTCCTAAGTGCTCTAGATTTGAAAGAAAATATATTATGAGCAGTTTCTGACTGCTTCAGGCAAACTAGGTCTCAGGCTAGTCACTCCACCTGTGACACTCTTGGTGGGTTTAGAATTGGTTTCATGGAGCTTAGGAAGAGGAGAACCATGTCTGAACTCAGCAGACCTCATAAGAAATGACTGTCAGGTTTTTTGACTGTACATGGAATAACTTATACCATTATGCACTTGTCAATAGGTAGAGGCTGTCTCATCTCCTCCTTTGCTATAGTTACATGAAAATTATACAACATCTCTGAATAAATCCTTTTCCCCTGGTAGTAACCTGAACTTGTTCTCTCAGATCCTTGAGCTCAGTGTAATCAACAAAAAGTTTATTTATCTTCTGTTAACTGTTTATCCAATAGTTCATTCAAAAGAAAAATCAGCTTGCAATACCTCTTTAAACTTTAACTCTTCAGGTTCCATTAAGTTCCTTTTAGTTTTTATTTTGATTTATTTACTTCACAAAGGTTGGGTAGTGTGTCAAGGACAAGTGGAAAAGCAATGAGATGTACAAATACTCTCTAGATGCAATTTAAAGCAACATACATACTTATGTACACTGATTGCTGTTCAAGGCTGGCAGTTCTTATTCAGTTAAGCCCATTATGACTTCTGGATTTGATTGCTGGACTTTTGCATGAGCTGTCTTTTCAGGCAAGAGAACTTTGATTTCTCAGGTAAAGCCGGAAGGCAGAAGGTAATAAAACAAATTCATCAAATTCATCCAGTGGTACCAGTAGTTGTGAGATTTTGAAATATCTTTTCCTTTGAATAGGTGGCTTATTTTTAATTAAATTGGCAAGACTTCAATTATCTTAAGTAACTAAATACATTATGTATTCGTTTAGAGACCCTATATTGAGGCTTAGTACAAGTTGCACTCATTTTGACAAATTTTAGGCAGAAAATTTCTCAGGGGAGTCCTGCTTTCTGTCATTCAAAAAGCTTTTATAATCATTTAGTCCAAAATGGTGATGTAGGCCGAAGTTTGAATCCCTGGCATATTGCTATAATGCTGCATTAGCTTAATCCTTCATTTTCTTGTCAATTAAGGACTTATCTTTATTCACAGATTCACTTATCTGTTATTCTTAGAGTATTTTAATGCTAGTAGTTAAAATCCCTTTGTTTATGGCAATAAGGCACCATTCAGTTTGTGAACTTTATAAAACCAACCTCTGCCAATTTTGCTGTTTGAGAATTGCTGTAAAGAAGTGTTCCCACAGTAATTACTTATTCCAGAGATGTTCACTAAAGAATGAAGTAAGGGGAAAGTGTATAAAACAATTGTGCACCAACTGAGGCAAGTTTTACCCAGCACCTTCCCAGCAACTACGGGGCATTAAAAAAAAAAAAAAAAAAAATCCTTGCAAAACAGTACACAAAAATCTGTTGTCTTTAATGCAGTTGCATATAGTGACTTTACAAATATTGGCAATTACTTAAGGTATTCACATTTAAATTAGATCTGGCCAAAAGGTTGGGAAAAAGTGAGGGGGGAGAAGCAAAGGGGGGTTGGCAACAGCTTTTCAACATGGGGCTCAGCTGCCCATCATTGCTGGCTTTCAATGGTTTGGGTCATGGGTAGTGTCACTCATTTTAGTACACACTTAGTCACATTGAAGTAGGAATGGCGATGCTGAGGTAAAAAAAAATATGTGATAATCAAAAATTTTAGCAAAATCTTTCCAGTTGGGTGTTTCTTATGGCACCCATGCTGCTCTTTTTTTAAACTTGGTTACTTTTGAAAATGTATTTTAAGTTAAAGTGTGGGGTCGGAAGGAAGAGAGTGTGCTATTAAAATTCAAAGGCAACTGTGGAAAACTGCCATGAGTTTGTACTTTGAGCATTTCATTTCAGCAGTACTTGTAGAATGTGCTTAGAGCAGGAAACCATTGTGGAAAGCTTTGTGAAAACTTTAATGAGGCCAGGAGTTTACCCATGGCAACTGCCCCAGTCACTTGAAGCATCACTTCTGAGAAACAAGTAGCAAATCTAGAAGCTTCTATTTTTGTGCTAACTCAGCACATCTGATAAAAAAAGAAATGCAAACCCCAACATTTTACTCCAAAACGGAGTAAATTCTGCCTTTGAGCCCTTCGGTGGAAACACATCATCTTTAGTGTAACATAGAAAAGAGAGAAAGAAAACAAATGTGTAAAGTTCTAGTCACCTTGGAATTTTAGTACTGATAGTGTAAGAGTTAGATGTGTTCTGCTTCTCAGAATTCCAGGACCATATTTCTTCATGGACAATAAGGCAGATTTTGGGTTGACAGAAGGGTTCTTAAAGTGTTTCTTCTGCTTTCTAAGGAAAGAGATATGACCCAGTTTTCAGATGTCAGAACTACCCGAAGCCTAACACTATTTTCAATGGCTTCACCTGAATGGATGAGCTTTCACAGAATTTCACAGAATATTCTGAGTTGGAAGGGACCCACAAGGTCAGACACGAATCAGTCAGGGAGAATTTGGGTTGTAACTGAAATCCCTTTGTGCTCAGTCATCCTACTGGTGCAGAATGTCTCCAGCCTCATGCCAGAAAGAGAACCTTAAAAAAAACCCCTTAAATCTATTCAACTGTTAAAAATTTGTAAATGTCTTTGTAGCATTTAAAAAAGTAATTTCATTCTTACTGGACGTATAAACTATTTATTGATGACTTTATAGAATACATAATATTTTATTTCAATTTCAATAACTCAACAGAAGAGTAATCTTTGTGGAGAGGGGGCATAATGCAGGAGTTACTGAACTCAGTGGAGAGTGAAGAAAAGTAACTGAGGCTGAAATCTTACAAACCATGATGTGATTCACTCTCCTTGCTTTTAGCTAAACGAAGAAGAAAAGAAAAAAAGGAACAGTGTGCCTGTTCTAGTGACTTTGTTCAGCTGAAGAACTTGATGAAGATTTCTCCTGATAAACTGAAACAGTCACTTTTAGGGTGCTTCTTATGTTTTCATTCATTATGGCTGCTTCAAGAATAGAGCTAGAATAATTGACTAAGCAAAAAAAATTGCTTGTAAATAGTCAAATATTACCCTTAAGCCTTGCAAGAAATGATCCAAAGATCCCTTTTTAAAAAGAATTTTCCTCAGGGAAAAGCTTTGCATGCTAGTTTTAAAGACCAAGCTTAATAAATGTCTTATACTTTTCACAATATTTCAGAACTGGGTTAGTAATTGGACTTTAACCTAGAAAACTGGGTTCTCTCATAATTGGTTTTTGCAAAGGATGAACCATTATTCTGTCATTCACTTTTTTTGCCTACAGCTTAATGGCAGAGGATGACCTGATGCTACGTTTTCTGCAAGATGGGAACTGTCAGCAGAAAGATCACAGTTTAAAACTGATCCCTTCTGTCTGACTATCTGCTGTGCTGCTTGAGACTAAATTAGTGTATTTTCTGAGAGTGTCTGGTTTTGAGAGCTGTTATATACCTGTCATACCAGACAGACAGACATTCTGTCTGTTGTGAACCACAGTGATCTCTAACCAACAGAGATTACGGAGAAAACATCTGACTGCTGGTTCCAGCTGACCTGTGTGCTAAACCCTGAGCCCTGTGCTCGTCTTCCTGGGTGAACCCTGACTCCAGCTCTGCATTCCTCTCATGTTATATAAAAATGACATTTGCCTGCCAGAAGCACAGCATGAGCAATAGCTGTAAAATGTTGCCTAAGGATGGAGATGCTACTGAGAGAGTTTCACAATTGGGTTAATTTTCTCTTCCAAGGGAAATACTTTGCATAGCATTTGCTTGAAAACAGGCACTATTTCAATTGCCCTTGCCTTTCTAAAATTATTTTTAACTCTTTTTGTAAAACTTGGGATCATGGGAACTGTCCTTCTGTTTTAATTATTGAATATCTTGATATGTATATTGCTTCATTGGCTTTAATCCCTGGCTTGTTTTGGAAGGCAATAACATACACTTGGTTTAGGTTACATAATGCCAGTACGGAGTAAAAGCAGGTGATCTTATACATATGCAGCTATATCATTTTCCAGAATTTTCTGTGCTATTCCTTCTGTGGAATACTATGTTAAAATGCTGTTCTAGTAACGAAAGTGTAGATTGTGAACTCCAATCTCCTCTCCATGTCATGCTTCAGATTCCATTAAATGATCTCCATCTTATCTTTAAATGATCAGCACAGCAAATACTTAACTCTAAACTTCTGAGTAATTCGGTTGTCATAAACAATCATTTATAAACGGATTCTTCTCCAGGCTGCTGCCAGTTTGTGGAGCAGTGAATTCAGCTGGATCCTGCTATTAAGCTCTGTGCTGTAATCCAAATGATGGGATGGGAGACAGCCTGAGCAGAACTTGATAAGTTAATGCACTTGGTAAGTGCATCTTTCCTGCTGTAGCAAAGGTGGTTTTCATTCCTTTATTGAATGATGAGTGGTCCGTAGAAACAAGTTGCCCGTTAATGAAATTTGCTTTTGACAAGGTAAGTGGTGTATATACTAAAAATTCCTATTGATTGCCAGTTAGATCACCCAGGACTTTGTATCACCCATGGCAGAAGTCAAATGAGTCATAATTGAGCCCAGGTGCTGATGTCAGTGAGTGGGAAGGAGCTCACTAATGGCTTTCTGCAGTGCAGTCAAAGAGCAGCTGTGGGCAAGGGGCAACTACCAGACCTCAGAACTTGGCTAATGGGAAGATCTGCAGCTTGGAAGTCTTTCGTTGCAGAACTTTTTCAGCAAGTTGTGAGAACTGGTCGTGAGTGAAACCTCCTACCTGAATCTGTAAAGGTGCACGTTATCTTAGAATTATATTATCTGTTCCCTCGGATAGTATGGGCAAATCTGGAACTGGAATTAGATAATAGTTTCCTTTTTCCACTGGGGGTCTCACAATCTGAAATCTGTTGAGTGGGTGAACCAGTTTTGAGAGTCCAGGCAAGAGGATCCTGGTGTTTCTTATAACATATATATGCTAAGTAGTTTCCAAAAGACCTAGTAGGTTTAAGTGAACTGTTAAAAAAGCACCTTGTGGTTTTAAATCTCATTTAAAAAAAAAAAAATTAATTTTGGAGAGATATTCTCAATGAATTTCAGTGAAAAAGTGTAGAACCTGAATTTGAGAGGATGTTATCGATGCTTTGAAAAGCCCATAAACACATAATTTTCAAATTCATAAATATGCTTTTCTGTGCCATAAATGTGCTTCTCCTGGCACTTCTGCATCTTATGAATTGTAAGTAGCCACAAGGATTATATCTCTGATGAGACCATCTAAAGGGTGTTATTCCATGTCTTACAAAAAAGCTTTCTGCAGACATATTTGGAGCCACAGATGTCTATGGTTAGGTCTTTTTCCTGCATGAGAATGTGAGAAATGCAATGGATTTTCCTGTGTGGTTGCCTTTGTTAGACTTCAGTATACCTTGCAAATATAACTACATTAGTTCAGATATAGGTATTGTCTTTGCCTAGTGCTTTACAGTTTGTTAATTTAAATTAATATCATGAATACAGACACATTTAGAATGAAAGTAGCATGTTGGGCCCTTCCTCTGAGATAAAAAAATTGTATAAAAGTTTTTTAAATATTATTTTTTAAATTTATTAGGGTTTGTACTTTTTACATTTTGTGACAAAAACTATATTTCTCAATGAGGTAATGCAGTTTTCTTTTTTTGTCAGTAGATTCTTGAAAAAATCAAATCTAACTTTACTTTCTGTTCCCTTGTAATACATATAAACTTTAGAGTACCTAGTTTTATTTTAGTCAGTTTTAGAGACATATTGCTCTCGTGTCACCAAGTCTGTGAGATTTGCCAGACATGATTGGCATAGTTCAGCCTGAACAACAACTGTAGAATTTTTTTCTGCTTTTTTCTTTCTGTAGGACTTTGCTCAAACTTTTCCTTTGGGTGTGCTCTTGGTATGGATTTTGTTACACCTACCTAAACATACCAGATATATTCAGTAGGATATCTAGCTATTCAGTAAGATTTTTCTTCTGGATAGAAAACAAAATGTTAGCAAGATTGTGCAGCTTTGTCAAATCAGCAAATTTGCACTGTAAAAATTACAGTTATTTTAACATATTATATTTTGAAAACGTGCAGTGGTTTCATAGGCCTTTGAAGAATGTTTCCACTTCCCAAATATTTTAGCCTATCTTTTATGAAAGTATTTTACTACTTTTTTTCTTCAAACAGAATAATTACTAAGTCTATGAAATACTCATAAATTTGGGAAAGCTTCTTCTGGTGTCTAATATTTGCTAGACAGCAGTAAAGTCTGCCAGCCTGCCTTCTATGTAGAGTTAGTAGGAACTCAAATACCTCTTCTCCACCATGAACTTTCCGTATTATACTGTAAAATTTGTACTTAAAATTTTCCTGACTAGACCAGATCAGAAAAAAATCATTAGCAACTCTGTTACAAAGCATAATTTTACTAACAAATCTTTTATTAAGAGGATGAGTTTGTCCAGTCTTTGTCAAACTTTGAGAAAGTAGAATTGTAAAAAAAAAAAACCAAAAAACCTTGCCAGTGAAGATACAAAAGATTGGTTAGTAAAATCTTCACTGGCAAGGTTTTAAAAAGAAAAAAAAAAGAAAAAAAGGCATTAAAAAGCCACAAAGTTAAGGTATCTGTATTTTCTGCATTTTTACACTTGTATGGTAGCGTTCCGAAGGTATTTGATCCCTGCTGTGAAAGCAGATCAGTTTGTTTTCAGGGTACTATTATGTTCACAACATGTTGATGTGAACAATAAGCAATAATAATATTTCAGTGATCATTGAGTGTATTTGGCTTAATAGTGGATTGCAGTCATGGCTAGGATGTCCTATGTAGGTGATGGAATGATGAGTTGGTCTTTCTGTGTGCAGACATGAGTTACTGCTTTGTGGTTTTGGTGTATTTTTTTATTCATCTGCTGTATTGATTCTCCTGCTGTTCTGTAAGATTCTGGTACCAGTTAGAAACCTCAACCATGGAGGTTGAAACTCCATTCTAGTAAAGACCATGAAAATTTCAGCTAGAAATCCCTTTTTTCAGTTTATCTGATTTCTTAAAATCTGTGGAACTTGCAAGGACTCTAATGAATAGTACTTAGCTCTGCTCTGGTTAGCTGGCAAGGTTGCAGCAATATGGACTCAAATATACAGCAGGTTTAACTTTTTGAACTGTAATCCAAACCCATCTCTGGCCATCTGTGAACTTCTCATGGTAGTGTGTTTATTTTGGCAGTGTCACATCATGCCTATCATGGTGACACTGAGTGCAGGCAGCTCAGAATTTTTCTGTACCCTGGAGCCTCTCCCTGCCTGGCTGTCATATCTGTCCAGCAGGCTCAAGAACGACCAAGCTTAGAACACCCTTTCTTAGGAGAAAAGAAGGTCAACAGTTGCTATTGAAACTGGGCTATGCAGTTGGAATTAATTTATGGCAAACCAGCTCTACCTTTTTTTCCTATACACATGCAGCCTTTTCTTACATGTGATGGAAAGTAATTACACACCTCCTCCCCACTCCAAGCACGTTAAAGAACACAACTTCCAGTCTTTTTCTTTTTTTTTTTTCCCCTGTATTTTCTCAATTGAAAAATGGTCTGAACTTGAAATACTAAAGTTTAGAATTTTAGTCTGAAAGTTTCAAAACTCTGTCTGTCCTGATTCCTTTTCTGCCTCCTCTCTTTTCTCATCTGGCTTCAAAGAATGTGCAGGGGAGTGTAGACTAGTGCGGAGTTTTCAGCTGACAATAACAAAGTTACAATGGATGCCTGTGTTTTCACAATAAAAAATACATTCTTCAAAGTTATAAAATTGTTGTGAACCAAAACTGAAAGCCAGCTGCATGTAAAAAGGTGGTTTATTGTGTATTTTTTTCTCTTAATTTTAACTTACTCTCTTTGGTTTATATATACTACAGGAATAATAGGTCATGGTACCAGTAGGATTAATGGAGTTTCAGTAATCCATTAAGAATCAATCTGTAAATGTATTTTTCAGCACACAAGTGTCAATAAGATAAAGCAATGGTTAGAAAGAGCTGTTCAGTTTTTCATTTCCTTATGTGTATAGAATGATGGTAGCACTATGTATAAGTTGTGCTTTTTTTGACTGCTCCATTTCTAAAAGTCTTAGAAATTCAGACTTGCAAGGTGGAATATTAAGATAATAAGAAAATGTAAAATCTACCAGGTGAAAGTTACTGGGTAATTTAGAAAGGAATAAATACAAACACTTCCATTGGATTACTCAGGGATGGTGAAAGTGTATCACTGAATTTTGTAGCAATTGGCAAGTTAAGAATGCTGTGAAGGTTTGATAATCACAGCAGTATCAATAAAGTATGAAACATTTCTGATGGGTAAAGTAGTTACCCATGATGGGTAGGCTGCAGACATGAGCTTACACAGAGAAGGCAAGTAAAATAAAACCTTACAGAGCTTAAGAATGGAAAACATAGCAAAGCCTGAAGAATCAGTCAGATAAGAAGGGATGGTTCCTCATCCTTTCCTGTACTCTCTCATTCTTTAGTGGATCAAGCAGTTGACTGTCCTAAGCCAGAGGTTACAGCTGTATCTTTGTGTTAATAGGCTGTGATTTACCTTCTTGCACTTTTTTAACATTTACTATTAATGAAGTCTTCTGTGTTCCGTTGCAGTGAGTTCCAGGATCTAGATAAGAGCTGTGTGGAAAAGTACTCCTTTTGCATGTTTTAAAACATAAACATGTATATATGCATAAACATATATAAAATGCATAAACATATATAAAATGCATAAACATATATAAAATGCAAATATATATATATATATATGCAGAAACATGTATATGTGCCATGCCATGATTTGAAATGTAATGATAAATGTTTGGTCTCCCACCACACTGTGTCTTTACCAGAAGAGTCTTTTTTTTTCCCCATTGCACTGAAATATAAAAAATGGTTTGCAAGACAGCATCAGCAATGTCTGTGTCATATGTTTTAAAATTAATCATCAGGATTCCTTGATAGGAGTGCAGGCTAAGCACTTGAAGGGTAGTTGTCACTGCCTGAAGTCATTTTGTTTCATTCCCTGTGAATTTTTTTGCTTGCTCAACCTACAGCAGTGTAGCAGACATACATACTGCTCTCAACATGTGCTTGGTCTGTGTCTTGCAGGTCTAATGAATATTAGGAATGCACAAATTTCTTTGTCTGCTTCTCTTTGTTGATGGGTATATGAGGGCCAGCAGCCTTGGGCAGCAGAGTCAGGTTGAGATTGCTGGAGTGCCACTCGTTGTGCCCAGGTCATGGCTAATCCACAGAGACACATGGTGGCTTAGTCATTGCTCCTGGCATGATTCTCTCCCCTGTATCTGACTGCATCCAGGCAGAAATGGAGGAAAACTGAGTCATCCTTTCCTTTCATGGGAAGACAGGCAAACACAGTCTGCTTTATAACAGGACAAAGTTTCCCTAAAATTATCCTCAGTAGAAACCCAAGGTAAATAAGCACATTTTATTTCAAAATATTACCCATCAGGACATGACTAATTTTAAGCTTTGCCTGGAAGTCAAAAGTCAAATGTAGTCATTTTTATAAATATACTGTCTGCTCTTGACCATATTGCTGTCATATCTGTCAAAGTATGCTACCTTTTTTTTCCTACTCCAGGCATGGTTGGAATGTGTTAGACTATTAAGAGTAGTCCAGGTGAATGTGCCGAGTGTTGATGTGTTTGGAGGGCAAATGCTGCCTGAGAATGGCAGCCAACAAAGGAAAATAGAAAAGGGTGCAGTAGTGAGGCAGGAAGCCTCATAAAAGCCATGCTTGAGGTGGCCATTTCTGATCCCAGGTGCCCTTCCTCATGGCATGTAAAATATTAGGCACTTGCGCTTTGCCTTCAAGTTGCTTGACCTTGGCTGTGTGATTTATGCTCTAACAAGCTAATTTATGTTTTCAGCCAGTGTGTACCCACCATAGGCTTTTTGCTTGCCTTAATCCTAGATCATAATAATAGTAGAGAGTACCAAACTTCTGCCTAAATCTGTGCCAAAATCTCTAAAGTTCCCAAGCAATCAAATTTGGGAAGACTTACTGGGCAATTTTTTATGTATATATAATTTTCGAACCACAATGAGATTCCTTTACAGTCCTAGGAAGTGCCAAGCACATGTGATTGCTCTTTTTCCTTTGTTTTTTTTTGTCCCGTTTTGTACCATATGCTGATTAGAACGTAATGTGGCTGTTGTTTAAGTGAAGTGGCTACAAAGTTAATGCAAATGTAAAACACTTCAGAGTTTAGTACACAGTTCTTTCAGACTGGTTGGTTTTGTGGGATGTTTTGGTTTGGTTGCATTTGGAGTTTTTTGTGGGTGTTTGGGGAGTGTTTTGGGGGTTTTGTTTGTTCCTTTTGTTGTTATTGTTTTCTTACATGCTAAAGCAAGCTGATGAGGAGGGTTTTCCAGAGCAGAGAGGGAAAAGGGTCTCTGTGCTATTCAGGACGCAGAAGAGAACTGTCTCCCACTTATTCTGACATAGAGGCATAAACGAGACCGGGGGAAAAAAAAAAATCCTTCATCTTCTGAGTATCCTTTTGGCTTCTGCCCGTTTCCCTCGGTTGCTGATTTCCCTCCGTCTTCCAGAAGATTCTTATTTCTGGGGGACGCAGGGACATCCCGAGGCGCTGGCCGCTAGAGGATGCTCCTGGTCCGGCGTTGGAGAGCAGCGTGCCCGGGGGCCGGGCATCCTCCTCCTCCCGGCACAGACCCCGGCCCAGCTCTCCTCTTCATCCTCCTCCCGACAGAGACCCCAGCCCAGCTCCCTGGGGAGGACATTACCTGCAAGGCATTCATACTCTGGGATATATAAAATGCAACTTTATGCTGCAGAGAGCCAGGATATTTCCACCATCAAAATGGAAAAGAAAATCCATCCAACTCACAGACAAGATCGCAAAATGCCAGTGACAATCAGAGAAACACATTGTAGGAATCTGAATGTTTTCGTTAAGGTGAAGTCCATGGGCTTATTTAGGTGACACTATAAATGTTTGCACTATTTGCAGTGTGCCCCACAGTATCCAAGTCACATCCTGGTATTCAAGTGTTCAGCTAGCTTTAATTTTTTTTTTCCAATCTTTTTAAGTGATCCAAATCTCAGTGCTTAAATTAAACTCGAGGTTTATTCTTCAATAAATATAATGGAAAGGATATTTGCAATTTAAAAAGGGAATATTTAGCATCCATAGTTTTTCCACAAAAGGCACACACATGGAATTAATTCCATATTTTAAATAAAAACCAACAAACATTCTCCCTCTCAGAAAGGAAAAACTGACCAAATCAACAATGACTGAAGTAAAAAGCAAAGCATAAACTTAGAAAAACTTATATATGGGAATATCCTTCTAGTATTCTGTTGCCCTTCCAAAATTCTACTGTAGCATAAACAAGTTCTCTGGCATATAGAGCACAGGATTTCATGTGGCAGTAGCATGAAAAAATAACATAAACTAATTTTTAGGTAGCAAAGCAGAGTACTCAGAAGTCAAAAAAAATGGCAGATTTGAGGTCAGCTAACATTTTTTCATGTGCACTAGAACACAGTCTTTAACTATGCAATTATCTACTGCCTTTCTCTCTCCTCATGTCCTCACCTCCTGAGGGATTTCTGCCTTATCCAGACTACAAGTCAGACCTGCCCAGAGATATACAGCCTTGTGATGTAGAAGAGACTGTTCATTTCTTGCAGTGGGATGGCATGTAGTATATAAATCAAAGACTACAGGAAAGGAAATATATAGGTGAGAAGTTAGATAAGACTCTGAAAAATAGGACTGTAGTCTTGTCTCTTCCACAGATGTTTAGTAAAGTCAGTAAATTTTTCATATCGTGCGTATATTACCCAGCTTCTGCGTGCTGACTGTGAGATCCTACACTCTGATTAATCAGAAGTGTTGAACACCCACATCTACTCCTGAAGTCACTAGAGAGTTGTTTTGAGTCTACAGAATAATGAGTAGTGCTATCTACTATTCCAGCTCATGTGCCAGATGTCTCAGATTTTGTGTGCCTGACTCTATCTCCGTGCACATCTTGTGTCATCTGTAGGAGATGGATGCTGACTTTTTTCTGTCTGCAGTAAAAATAATATGTCTGAATCACTTGTATCCTCTAATGATGGGCACCAAACAAATGCCTGGACAAAGTAAATGAATTTGTCTTCAGAGCAGGTTTTGAACCTCATATAGAGAAAAAAGGCCATTACAAAGAATTGCAATGTGAGTAATGGAACAAAATTAAGTACTGCAGAGTGAGGTGCTCCTAAAGGGAGCATTTTCTATCTTAGGCATTAAATAAAGCAACATTAGTACTGTGTATTAAAGACTGTATCATAAACTATTTATCAAGCCTAGATAATAGTTTAGGCTGAGTTTAAATCACGCATCGATCCTGCAGTTTCTGAACACACAAGTACTGAATTCTGTAACCTGACTGATACTGCTTAACAATGTGTGTGGGGTAAATAAAAAGGAAACAACTCAAGTATTCTCACTAACAGCAGGCTTTCTAGTAAGGAAGGCTGGTAAGAGTCTAAAATGTGGTTTAATTTTGAAATTTTCCTCTTCTATTCAGTTCCTTGAGTAAATTGTGTAAAAGTGAAATCCATTTCTTGCCACAGGGAAGTAGGAACTAGTTGTTTGAGAGCGAAAATCCATGTTGGAATGGGTCTGTTTTCTCTGGTTGCAGGTTCATATGCCTTCCATAGTCACTATTCTTTACATGATCTCCCCCTTCTTATGAAGAATAGAGTTCCTGTGTGTCCCTGTCCCTTATTTCTACGTTTCTATAGACAAAAGAATTTTATGGCATGTGCTGAATGTGTTTGCTTCCTGAGGCTCAGGAAGCATCAGACTTATGGCACTTGTGCTGCAGAGCCAGGCAGGGTGATGAGCTATGTCTTTCCAGAAGCATTAGACTCAGCAGCAAGTACACAGTGCTACGTGGATAGTTACTCTGTGTTTGCTCTTTTGCTTCCCTGTGCAACTTGTGTTGTGTGCAGAATTTTGTGAGCTTGCAGTTATGCAAATTGCCCTCTAAACTATTGAGAAGAGACATTGGAAGATTTTCAGATCGTGGTGTGGGGATGTGATAAGCTAAGAAACCTCTTGTAAATCAGCCAGTGCACTCAACTCTCTTCTTGCCTTTGTCAATTTTTTTCCTATTTGTAGGGTGTTTAAACACTCAAATCCATCAAAGTAAAAAAAAAAAAAAGGTTGAGGGTGTAACTCATAAAACATAATTCATTCATAATTCATCCATTTGTATGTGTTAGGAAGCAAAAGATGTCTGGCTTTGACTTTGTGATTTGGCCTGGAATATGCGTGCAGGATACAGAATTGAAATGTGTGATTTTTATCTATATCATCCCGTTTGTTTGTTATAACTGTGTTTTGTTTTCTTCCCAGTGTAGTTGTAACAGGAGTGGGAAAGACAGGAAGCTTCAGAAATACTAGTTTTAAATGTTCTGGAGCCTGCATTAGAGCCGCTTGTCTTTTGCTATGAGAATAAATTGGCATAAACCTGCAAGCTAAATAGAAATAGGGACACAAATAAAAATGTTAGGAGACCAAATGATCAAGAAGCTGAATTTATTTTCTCAAGTGATTTAGGAACCATACTCTAGTTCACTGCTCAAATTGTGTTTACAAAGATGTTTAGCCCCTAATTCACTCCCACTTGTCAGGAAACCTTCCCAGGAGGTGAAAAAGAATAATGTTGACTGTGGAGCTTATTAAAGTATTGTTATTATTTAAAGTAATTTTTCAACAAATTGTAGATTCAGTCATTGAACTTGATCTTAGAATTAGAAAAAAATGCTGGAGGCTTTTGAAGTTTCATATCACAAAAAAAAAGGAGGTTGTAGAGCAAAAGAGATTTCTTAAATCAGGTTAGAAAATTTCCATCGGTTCCTTACACTTGAAAGCTACTGACGTCGAAGCTACTTTTATTACTTTTGTGTTTTTCTGCAGTGATAGCATTTTGTTATACTATTGAGCGAGTTACAAGTGTGTTTCCCTGATCTTTTATGTTTGGTTTTATTTGGCTTGAGGTTGAATATATCTTTCATAATGTCTTTTTTAATATGTCCATTTTTATGAGTAAAGGTATTTGAACAACCTCAACTCTAATCAAGTGAAACTCTTTGTGAAGGAATATATAAAACTGAAATTTGGTGCTGTTTATGGTCCCAGAGGTTGTGCTGTGACAGGTAGTGAGGAAGGAAGGGAGCATGGAGCCCTGCTTGAGTCCTGGGGTAACAGAGGCATATTTCCAAGGCTGTGCCCTCCACTGGTGCTGTTGGTAGGGAAGATCATACTGCTGTGGGAACCAAATTCCTGTAGCCCCTCAGTCCTTGCATGCCACACCCTGACACAGCATTCCTGATCCAGGCTGTCCTTGGTTCTTTTCTTCCTGAAATCCCCTGTTTTCCTGTGGCATCAAACTCAGAGAGTCAACAGGACCCAGTGTGTAAGGTGTTAGTGCTGGTGTTTTAGAAATGAGTTGTTTGAGGAGCTTGGTCAAACTGATTTCAAGATAATGAGAGAATGGCTCCACCCAGTTAGCAGATGGGCAGCCTTCCCCTCTGGCTGACAGATCAAAGATGGACTGACAAGCTCCTTGTGGTGGCTGTTTGGCAGAAGTGAGTGACTGCTCCAGGGTGGAGACCCGGCTGAGGGACCAGGAGTGTCAGCTCATCACAGTGATGTCTGCTGGTAGGCACTGCTGACAGCAGGAGTGCTGTTTTCTGTTGTTGGTGTTGTTTTTTGGTTTTTTTTTTTGGTTTTTTTTTTTCCCCCTGGTCATTTCCAGTGACAACTCATTGGTAGAATGGCCCAGTGGGTAATTTATGATGTCACGTGCAACCAAATATGTACTTTGGCCATTTTTCATGCGTTTTGCTAATGATGGGTCACACAGTTTCACTGGAAGGTTCTAAAGATTAAAGTCATCAGAGAAGGCAGCCCTGGTGACTGATATTCTCTGACCCCATGACCTACCAAAGGCCATAGTACCACACTAAATAAAGCTGTCTCAAGCTCATCGCTTCTCTTGGGCTCTAACACAGATTTTAAAAAGATGATCAGGCTTGTCTTAAAGATTTTAAGGAATTATCTGCCAAGTCCTTAAAGAGCCACTTTTAATTAAAATTTATTCTTTGTGTTTAAAAATGTCATTCCTCTAATAGGAATTTGTCCAGCTTGCTCTTATAAAAAATTATTTTCTAAAATTAGTCTCATTTCCCACCTACATACCAGAAGGTACTCATTGACTGGATTAAATTTATTTTTAATATATACAGCTCTGCATTATACATAGAATGTGATCTGTTAAAAAGAGAGCCCTCTTTTTTAATTATGTTGTGAAGTCCTCCTTGTGAAGTACAAATATCCAAGAACATAGGTGAGTTTTTCCCATCCATGCAAGTAAAGACCACTCCTGAATCTGCAATTAAGCATGACAATTTCTGTGTCTTCTTTCTGTATAAAAGGCATTGGAACAGCTCTCCTCAGCTCAGTCTTCAAGAAACATGAATAATGGAGAATCCTTTTGATTTTTCATTCTTTGTTGTCTGATACCTTACTGTAGGCATTTGAACCTGAGCAAAGATGTAAAATGCAGGGATAAGATCACGAGTCACCAGCAAAGTGGGTACGTCAGGTGTCACAAAGAGCAGACTCAGCTTCACTTGTGAAGTCCAGGAGTCCCAGCGATCATGTCAAGCTGAAATGGGCAGGATTACAGCAAAGGGAATGTTGCAATTTGCAATTTTTATGTGTGCCTGTGAGTTGACTGTGACCTGGCACAAATACAAGCAGGGAGCACAGGGAGCAGCTCCTGTTTTTGCTTGGCTGTGGGGTGCTCTTAGGATCGGGAGCAAGGGGAACACAGAAGTTCCTAACTGCCTTCTCATGCCCTTCTTTATGAGGCACACACTCAGGAAATTTTTGTGTGTGTGTGTGTGTGTTTATGTGTTTTGGTTGCTTGCTTTGTTTGTTTTGGTTTTTTGTTGTTTCCTTTTGTTGTTGTTGTTTTAATTTACTAGCTTAGTCAACTTAACTCCTAGATGTCTGGCTTTTGTGTAAGCTGTTCTTGAGTAGGAGACCGACTCTTATTAAGACTCTTCATACAAGGTACAATATATATTTAGCCCTGAACATTGCTCTTGTCATGCTTTTTAATTTACTGTGTTTCTTGCTGCTAGCAACTTTGAAATTCAGTGGAGCCCTGCAGGGGTGTCTCAGTCTCCTGTTTCCTATCTCCTCTGAGCTATTGCATTACAATCATCTGTCAAAGATGAGTGGGAGTCAAGGAAATGGAGCACCTCAAGTGGCTGACACTGCTGAGCAGATACCTTTCTATTTTTGCTGAGTGCTCACATACCTCCAGAATACAGATGTGTCTGAGCTGGATTAGATGCACAGAAAGTTTGTAACACCTTCCTTTTATAATAACAGCAGTCCTGGTTGCATGGGAAAATGATACAATTTCAACAACTGCTGTGACCTGTACGTACAGTTCCTTTGCCAGGGATGCAGTTATTTTGTTGCCTTACACCAGGCATAATTGCATGTACACCGTGGTTGTACTCACTTAATGTGGTTAAAAAATTACTGCACCTCTTGCAGATTAGCTAAGGCAATGAAATTCCTGTAAGAACTCAATCTGACACAGAGGAATCTTCAGACTGCACATACTGTCAGCATCCCACTTCCATTCCATTGCAGCATTAGGAATGAGAATCTAGGGAAAAAAAAAAAAAAAACCATCAGAGGGTTGTTTATCCCAGTGGTAGTGGCTGGCACTGGAATCGATTGTACAGGATCTATAATAACTATATGGCAGAAGTTTAGCTAGTAAAATTGATGATTGCAGCTTGAAGGAAATTGCCATGCCACAGAATACACTGTACAGTGCTAACAACAGTGAAAGTTTAACTACTGCAGGTAACCTGTGGCCTAAATTAGTATGGACTTTTCAAGCAAGACTCTCACACTCCTCTTTCTTAGGGTTTTGTAGAAATGGGTTTATTAAAATAGATTATAGAAGGCTTTATAAAAATGCATGTTTTCCTTATTCTAGAGCAAAACACAAATGAACTGTTCATGTCCTGAAAATTTTGAAGTGGCTGAATCTGTGTCAACTCCCTGTTTCTGAAACCAGTATTTTATTGGAATTCCCAGTTAAGTTAATTTCTTCCATGATTCATTTTGCTTAGCAACACAAATGTAAGCTATGGCCTCTGGCCCTAATGAAATCCTTTAAATGCAGTCTACATAGCAAAAGGTTAAGAGGGCAACGCACAGTTTAATTTCCCAATAACACTTTATGGCAGTCTTTGTAAATGTACTTGCTTCTGGAGTTTTCTAACACCCCTTTCTCTGAAACTGTAGTCAATTTGCAGCTGAGAAGTTGCTGTATTAAAATTAAGTACATGAGAGAGGTTGGAGGGCAGTGCAATGCAGGACCTTCCTGCTAAATTGCTAATCCAAATTGGGCCTTAGTCAATCTCTTACAAAGTTGTCAACATCCAGTGACCTATACGAAATGAATTGGTAGCTTCAGTCCAGTTCCTAGAGAGGTGTGCACATCAGAAGAGCAATCAGCTGGCACTAATTGGCACCCTGGGTAGCAGCCTCAGCAGAGAGCCAAAGGTCTGTAGAGGAACGGAGACTGAAGTGCTCTCTCAACCTTAAAGATGGTCCCTCTGGGTCGGAGTTTAGGGCACTTTTGTAATGTCATATGTGGAATTTTGCCCTGCCTCTTGCCATGCTAGACTGGAGCTGTGTCTTGGGAACTGCACTTCCCAGGGTGTTTCAAATGCCACAGGGCTTTTTAAACCCTGAAATCACTTCAGCTTTCCTTCAGGTATAAACAAGAGGAGAACATTCACTAAGCAATAACCTGATAGTCTGAGGTGTCAGATGACAACCTCTCAAGTTGAGGGATTGCACTGGAAAAGGCAAAGAGAGCAAATGTGTAGTCCTTAAAGAAAAACTGTCTCATGTCCATGCCCAAGTACTTTTGCTCTGTCAGTTTTTTTCACCTGTTGGGCTCAGAAAGATTATAAATTAGTGGTGTCTGAATATTAAAAATACATTGTTTCATTAGAAGGTCTGTGAAGTTCTGTTCATTTTAAAAGTGTAGTAACATGTGGTCTTCCTTCTCTTGGAATTGTTCCCAGACCATATAATCATTTCCGAAATTTAATTATGGGTTATTATTTTCCTAATAGCCTTGTATTTAAGAAGTTTATGTCTTGTTTTGTTGTTCTGTTTGCATAGTTTCAGTCATTCAGGCAAGGTGGAAATGTGATGAACTTCAAGTCATCAGCCCATTCAACATGAATGGAGTCAGTGAAGAAGCATTAAATTAAGAAATGAGTGATTAAATACCTACCTAGTATTAAAATACCTACCTAGTATTTTAAGCCAGACAGTCAAAGGTGATAAAATATATTGTCTGAATTGGAGGTTGAGCAAATTTTCTCTTGAACATACAAATGAGTAATGAGCAGCAATGATAAATGTTTGACTGTGGATGTCTGCTAAGAAAAAATAGGCATGTTTGATGGAGGTTGGTCTGTTTTACAAAATACATTTGGTGTCTTCAGAGAGCAGTTTTTGTCCACCTATGTATTGTCTGTACTGATAAAGATAAAATGAAGGTGTTACACAGAGCCAGTATACTTCCAGAAATCAGAGCATGTATTTTGTCTTCATAGCTTTGCATTACTGGGGTCACCAATGACCTGCTGCAATTTTTCTCCCTCTGTATCAGATAACAACAGAAACCAGGATCACAGCCATAACTGAAATGATGGAGTTCTGGAAGTAGTAGCCTTTTCTACTCATACAGCAGCCCCCTTTCGCTGCCTCCATGCTCTCCCACTGGATGATGTGGTGCACATTTATCTGACAGACTAAAACTGGAACAGCATGGAAAGTGAGGCAGTATTTGCATCCCTGAGTGCAGGATCGTCAACTGCTACAAAAGACCAGGGAGTCTGGAGATGCACTCTGCTCTCAACATTGCCAAGGCCCAATGCAAAAAATCACCCTGAAAAACGTCGTATTCTTGTGTTTTAATGGTCTGCACTGAAACACAGTGGTGCTCTAAGTGTATAAGCGTTACCATTTGCGAATTCCCACCTGTCGTTCCTGTTTCCGGAAACAGTATCCCTGGCTGCAGTCTGGACGTTGCCCCGGGTGGTGTCTGACTCTTAACCCAAATCAAACAGTAATTGTTCAGACACTGTCTGGCTCTCAGGCAGTGGACAGGGAAAGCACAACAGCCTTCTGGTTACCTCTTAGTAAGCTGCTCGTGGAATCCCCTATTCTGTAAGTTCTTCAAGGTATGGAGGATGGATTCAGCATAGCTTGCAGAATCAGGAATTCTCATCCAAAGGCATTAAAACAAAACTGTTAAACACTGATAATTCTGTGAGAACAGCTATAGTAATCCCAGTAACCCTGTCCACTTTTTGATTCTGCAAGAGGTGACACTCTCCATGCTTGTAGAATCTGAGAATCAGATACAAAGAAAAGACTGAAAATATGACAGAGTGCTTGAAGGTGTGTGCAGGCAGCAACAAGCACTCTCAATAATGGAGTGCCCTGCTTGACTCAACCAAAATGTATCTCTGCCTTCCAAGGGCAGTATGTGGTGAGGATTTTATGGCTGAGACCCCATTTATTTGATGCTGATTTGAACCTGTTTATTTGGCCTTTTAGCTTGAAGTTACACTGTTGTTATCTCTGGACTCAGTGGAAATAGTGACATGTATATTGTGGACCTGGGTAACAACCAGTGTCTTCTGTGAAAGGGACAGAGAAGTAACTGCTCTTTAAAAAATAAATAAACAGATCACTGTTATGAAAACCAAAGAATAATGTTTTTGCATTCTATGAAAAGTAGTTATGGTTATAACTATCAGTCTGATCAAGTTAAGAAATTATATATTATATGTACCTTTTGGAGAAAGATTTTTGATATTAAGAAGAGTTTCAGGGAGGACTCTGGTGACGGCGTACAGTCTGAAAGAGGGAAACAACTAATGAGAGAAATCTCTAATACCTGTGACTCTGAATTTTTACTCTTTTCTTTAACAGTTTACGGTCTTATTTTTGAATGCTGGATAGTTCAGTTGTTCTAGTTCACTTTCCTAGGTCACTAAACTAAGGAATATAGCTTTGAACTTTCATATTTTTGTATGGCCCCATACCATCTCTCAAAGCTCATGTTAATCCTAGGGAGGACCACAAGAATCTACTAACATATGCCCTCTGCCAAAATAAACGATATCCAGATTCCTGAGCTCATCTTCTCCTTTGATCCCATGTATCATAAAATTTATTTGGTAAAGTAGTCATGAAACATTTCTGACCATTCTGAAGTATCAGCTGCAAAGAGCCTAGACTTTGATTTTCAAGATAAATCAGGAAATGTGAGGGTTTTTCTTCCCCTTCCAATCCTTAGTAGTCTCCATAGAAAGCTTTATAATAAGGCAATTCAGAGAGTAGCAGTAGCCATTCTTTTTCCGGCACTTACAGCTTTATATGTGAAACTGCATGACAGGTTTTGTTACTGTGTGGGAATTTGACTGTGTTGCTATCTCTGAAAGCATCAGCAGAAAGAGATTGGCAACTTTTGTCTTGCAGTTTTTCCTCATTGGGTATGTTGAGGTTGTTTTTTTTTCTTTCCTTGTTCTACCTAAAAGTTCACAACTCACGTTATTTTCTGTGCTCACAGAAAATAACATAAAAGCATATTAATGACACATGGTCATGTCTTTCTTGCAGTGGATCTCCAGCATGGACCTAGGTCTATTTCTTTCTACATTCCACACAGAAGAACCCTCAAATATCAATGTTTTGTGCTCTGGTTGTTGCTGATCTTGCTCTGATGGTTCTTCCAATTGCCTTTATGTTGAATGAAACCTTTCTTTTCTTACATTGTCCATTCACTTTATGTTTTTAAATGTTTTTATAGTTTCTGATTTATGGTGGGCTTTTCAACATGGTAGAGCATGCCCTTCCATTTTTAACACTTAGGGATGTTTTGATTGCAACTCTGCAGAAATCACTGAAACTTAATCCTTGAGTCTGTGTTAGATCCTTTCCAAGGAGGGTGGGGTTTTTTTGTTTTATTTTTGGACCACTGCAGTTTTGGGATTTTTTATGTAAAATACAGCCTATTTTTTGCAAAACACCTACTTCTTTGCACTGAATAGCACTTTCTTGTTTCAGGACTTTGTGATGTATGCAGCCACATGTGAGAACAAAGCTGAAAGGCTTTTATTAGTTACTGCATAAAATCTATGTGATAAGGAAGATTTTATAAAGTAGATGGAGATTTTTGGATCAGAAATGGGGGTACAGAAAGATTAAGTTGTTTCATTGAAGATTTAGGACATGGGGTGGAGCTCTGCTCAAATCTTGAGCACGTTCCAAGACCTTTCTTCTAACAGGTGTGGATCATCATGGCCTCATCTACTAGGGGTAGGAAATACATTTATATGAGGAAAAGTCCAAGTTCTCATTACCCTGGGGAGGTGGGGAGAAATTACTGTAACAGTTGTCATGGCTATATTATTCTCTTTGTTAATATGTTCTGACTCTGTCCTGTTGTGATCAGTGGTTTCCAGGAGTGTGGTATAGGCTTGAACTAACCCACCAAACAGTCCCACTGCTTTCTCCAGAGTGACTGCACACAGAATGGCCAGATGGGGAAGGTCTCCTTGCCTGCCCACGTGCCATTCAGCCAGACCCTGTACCTTATCTTTGCAGTGTAGTGGGTGTGGAGGCAGTTCCCAGGAGGCCAGACTGTGGCCAGGTGGAGACAGGGTCACCTCGGGAAGGCACGATGATGTTAGCAGTTTCCACAGCTACCACGAGGTGCAGAAGAAGAGAAGGCAAGGACTTCCAGCCGGGGTTTCTAATCTTGCTCTGGCCTTGAGGCGAGAAGGAGAAAAAGGGCATGGCTGCTGCACATCTGCAGGCAGCAATGGCTTCAGTCATTTCTGCAGTTGTTGCAGTTTGTGATGATGTCTCAGAGCTGATTTCCTTGTTGCTGAGTGTGGATCACCTTCAGGCTGCAAGTCTGCGTTGATGGTGTCTGGAACTGCTGCTTGTTGCCAAGCTGTGTGGGAAAGGTGTGCTTTTGCATGCACCTGAACACAACAGTAATGCAAACTTTAAAATATCGGTAGAAATTAAAATAATATTAAACCTAATCACTAGTCTATTAGTAAGGAATGACTTATTATTCTGTACAAGTGTGCTTGATAGATATCAGGTGGGTAAAATATCCCTGCTTATGGTGTCTTTGTCCCCTTTTTATTTTTTTTTTTCATTTAGCTCATGATTTTATGTAATGGAAGAGACATTTCTCACATATTGGCTTGACAATTTACAAGCATTTGTTTGTGCTGAATTAAGCACATTTCTAAACTTTGTATGTTACTGCTGACAGTTTGGGAATTGATTTTTATCCCTAGAGAGATGCCTTTTTGTCTTTAAGGCAAATTGAAGTTGACTGCCAGAGCATTCCCTGGTAAGGGAGAGAATCTACTTTAGGGATATTTTTCTACTGAGAATTCATTTTTAACTGAGAAGCTTCAACAAGGTCATGCTTTTCATGACACTGAAAAAATAAAAAAAAAAGTTCACAGATAAAGAAGTAGCGTTAACTTCAGAGAAAATAAATAGAAGCAAATATTACTAAGCTTTTCTTCCCTTATAGTCCTCTGTCAGGAAAGCGTGCTTAGATATACAGTAGATGAAAATTCCAAATTTTTCTTCTAAAAGCATGCGTTAAATGCTGGTGTGGGCAATGGCAGAAAAAGGTTTTACCCATCCATGTGTTTTCATGTATGTTATGAGATGGATTTTTAAAACTTCTTAACATTTTTAGGACATTCAGATTCTTTCAAGAACAGATTCATTGCTTGTCCACATTGGCAACACGGGAAAGCATTTGCAGACATGAACGGATTAATGTAATGAGCTGTGTGTGAGGATGCAGGATCTCCACCAGACAGGTGCTGTAAGAAGTCTTCATTCACATCAAGAACACCTAAATACTCTTTTTTACAGTAGGGTCTGTGACTGTATGTGTTGGCCTAGAGTTACACTTTAAACTTTGTCTAACTTACAACCACTCAGCCTGAAACAGTTTTTGGATACAAACATGGTATTGTTGCTATTTGACCAGGATGCTGGAATTTGTTTATATATCTTTCCCGTCAAGGTCTTTTTGGCACTAGATTTGTTTCATAGGAATGTTTTGTACAAATACTGCTAAAATAAATAGTGTCTATGTATATATCTGGTCTGCTTTCTGTAGTCAAAATGAACAGCACCTCACACCTGAACAGAAAAGCTAAATCAAACCTTGCTGGCCAATGGGTAAGTCCATAGAGGGGTTCCCTGGTGGTGCCTGGCAGGTTACTGGTGAGGTGATGGACAGACCTCATTAAAGTCTCATTTAATGCTTGTCTGTGGAATGAGTGCACTCTCTTTAATCTCTATCTTTGTATTCACTCAGACTTCTAAGACCCAAGTGACTTAACAAAATAAATAAATAACCTTAGTCCTTCAATCAGATGACAAACTTACACCCACATGTTTTCATGTCTAGGAAATAAAATGAGCTGAAGCTGAAGTTTTTCACTGCAATACATCTAAACTAGTAGTAAGAACCAGTTTCTTCAGGAAAGTCTTATTCTGCTGGTTATAAAATCTTCTTAAAGGAGCTGCACATCTCCGCAGTCTCCCTTTAAGCCTTCCTTGGAACGTTCTCATTGGATTTTTCATACATTTGAACCCTAAATATTTGAATTATCTCAGTATGTTTCTGAAGACCTGGTTACCAGAATTTTCATTTGCTTTTTTGATCTATTTTTTCCCCTTCTCAGATTCCTCCTATAAAATCTGTAACTGTTCTCTCTTAGCATCTACTGGACCAAGATATTTGCCAAGTCCAAGAAACAAAACTTCCAATATTCTTCACGCTGAAAAGAAAAAATTAGAATCTATACCCTCAAAGTCCTTCAGGTGTTTTTTAAATGCAACAAAAAGCACTTGGCTGGTGTTGAGGATGAGGTAGGTGAGGTGTGAGAGGAAGCAGGGACTGACATTGTTTGGTTGCAGCTGGTGGTGGGCAACATCCCAGAGCTACTACACTACTCCAAAGAACTCTCATTATCTGCCATGTTTTCAATTCCAGTGTTTTATTAATTAGTTTTTAAAGCTTTTACTTGGCTTTACATTGGAACTTGCATTTTTTTTTTTGAAACAAAGTTATCTTTAAAGTAGAACATAGCATTTATTAATAGCAGGAAATTCCAAGTAATCATATTGTGTCACTTTCCCCTACTACTTTTTATTGCAACTAGATGCTGATTTTTGTGAACTGTACCTTTTCTAGCCTAATCAATCTTGTTACTCTTTTGTACTTTTGCCTGAAGACTTCTGGTATTTAGAATTAACTTGGTTCTCAGTCCTTTTCCATTTTGTGTACGATTATGCACCTAATTAAAGCTAATTGTTTCCTTGTTCCTACAGCATCAGCCAAGCAAGCAGATTTCAGCTACATCTGAGGGATATGGGAAAACTCCATCCTAGAAAAAATGCAGCTTTGGTAATTTAGTATTTCACTGTTCTGTCACGTAGCTGTAACAAACATGCTTTAGATGTGCTTTACCTGCTTCACTAAGCTGTGGAAATCATGGAAACCTGTGTATCCTGAGTCAAGGAATAGTAGCATGAATGTTATAATACTGCCACAAAGATTGTCAATCAGGTGTTTGTTTTTTTTTTTTATCAAGGCTTTAACGTTTATTTGCTTTGTATTTGCTTCTCTCTTGGGTTTTATTTGTAGTTAAGAATAAATTGCATGATTTTACTGCTGCAACATTTTCAAACTTCAGAATTCCAGGAATCAATATTTATATATTTTCTGGGACCCAGAAAAGGTATTTTAAGTTGGCCTAATCATGGCAAAGTGCCAATTTTCATTAATTAAGTTTGTAATTATGGAGCAGGAGTGAGAATAGTTTACAGAGGTGAAGCAGGAGAAGAACTATTAGTAGCATTGCGTGGCGAATGAGATGCACAGCTTCCATTATCAGCAGGAGCTGCATGTCTAATCCACCAGACTCGGCACTGCAGAAAATGTACCCTGGGATGTCAGGTGTTAAGGGGAAGAATGGGCCTCTCACGTTCTTTGCACTTACAAGCCGGCTGTAACCTTTTGACTCTCTCTCTCTTTCTCTTCTTGAGTTTTGTTTCCTGAAAGGAAAAGGGGGTGGAGGAACGCAGGGGAAGAAGGCTTAAAGAGTGGAAGATCTGTTTCAAAGTACTGTAGCGTATTTGCAAGCTTTTTTTTTTCTTTTTTTTCTTTTTTTCTGGAATTAGTTTTGTTTTGTTTTATTTTATTTCTTAAAGAAGCAGTGGCTTTTAATGCAGGGTATTTGGAGCACGGCTTAAGGTGTGAATGTCTTGCTGAGTACCACTATCAACACCGTAAACTTTACAGATGTGATTCTGCCACAAGGGTTTTGCACATAGCTTTTTTATCTTTCTGACTAAAATGAATATAATCTCATTTAAGAGCACAACAGAGGAGGAGAGCTAGTTCTGTGAATTATTGCTACAGGTATTGCTTTTTGTACTGACCACTGTTGTGCAGAAGAACAACCCCCAAATAACAAGAAATCCCTTTTATTCTCAAAGGATTCCTTAATGTAGCATGATCATGTATTGATCACATTGAACTTGGATGAAGATCTGCATATGCAGAGAAAAGACTTTGTATAATACTTACATGTTTCATCTTCTTGCTACCTCTGAGTTAATAAGTGTGAAAATACCTCAGTGCAAGGAGTCAAGCATTTACTTCTTAATATGAAAGATCAGGCAACAGATAAGGGGGAAAAGAGGTGGCTAATTAAGGTAGACCTCTCCAACACCCATGACTTTTGAAGAAAAAGAGCAGAATGTGGAAAAATATATGAAAACTTACATCACCCTTCCTTGAAATAGTCTGTTATGGGCTGATCCTTATTAGAATGTAAAAATGGAAACACTAAGGTGGTGTTTACTTTCATTAATTAAAAAGAATCTTGCTCATAGCACAGCACCTTGAGAATGTTAAAGGAGTTTTATATATTCCTGGCTCCCATCTTTGGTCTGAGGACCTTGTTCTGCTTCAAGCTTTGTGTCTTTTTTTTTGTTAGAGATTATTTTGAAATGGTTCACATTGCCTTTGCATGGCTGAAATGTGGCAGCGATGGAGTGGTGCCAATGGAGGGGTAATTTTACAGCCAGTAATCAGGAAAAGGAAGAGTCCTTAGCCAGGGGACTCAACAGTGCCAGGAGGAGCCATTATTCTATTATTATTTCCAGTGTGGAAGCATTGTTTTAAGTTACATTAAAAACATCCTTTAAATTTCTTTGTTATTTGTGTTGTAAATTTTCCGTATCAACCTTTCCAAATGAAAGGTGTGTGAGCATATAACTAAGTGGACTGCTTGGGATGCATCTTGCTTTAGAAATTGTAGGTTAAAGGGAAGCCATAAAATCAGTGGTAATTCCTCTGACTTAGCCTGGAAGTTCAGAGAGATTGGCCAAAGATGGAGTGAGTTCTCCATTTCTTAACACTTGTTGGGACCAACACTCCTCCCATGTTTTTCTATTATTAGGGACTCCATCCCCTTATGATTTAAGGGCACAACCCTGTAAGCTTTCCAGGAACCTTACATTTATAGGGCTAAAGGAGAGAGAAAGAAGTCTATATAGTTATTCATTGGCATGGCTTTGTATTTATCTCCTGGAGATTGAGTGTATGTTGAAGCCTCTAAATGGATTCAAATGATGTTTCAGAAGGTTTGATGTAGGTAGTTTCCTTGTGCTCAGTTACTCAGAAGTCCAGTGTCAGTAAATATTTTATATTCAATACTGCTTTAATTTCACTATGTAGAGCATGTGTTGTGAACCAGTATTGAAGGGATCCATTTATTGAATATTATTATCATCATCATCTCTTATTTACTGATAGATTTTGAGGAGGTGAAGACAAGTGATATTTGGCATAAATACAAAAGTTGAAACAATGTCTCCCAAATCATTTGGGCTGGGAACAGAATATAAATATCCTAAATTCCAATCCAGCATCTTAATCCTGAGCCCATTTATTTTTCATTCAAAATTAAAGTGTCCATGATTTTTATTTCTACTGCCAGGGCTTTCCAAGGATTTAAATGTGACCTAATTTATTAAATGCTGTCTTATGTGCAAGACAGAAATAAAATCCTTACCCCAGGGCACTTACTCAGTGTCCCTGATCCTGCAATCTGATCTCTTGAATGAACGTCTGGACTAACACAGGCCGTGCTGCCTGTTCTGAGCATTTGACTGGGATTTTAATGGAGAATGAACACGTAGATTGCAGGTTGTCTGCAACAGCCCCAGTGAATTTCGGTACGTTACTGCTAGTTTCCTGCATGGTTACGTGTTTCCCTGAGTCCTTTACGAGCTTTTGTGTAGCTGTTGCTCAGTTACCTTCAGCAGACAGCTAAGTTTGGGCTGAACTGTTTTCTAACTATGTATTAGCCTTGGTCTGTGGCACCACTTAAAGATGCTTTGCGATGCACCTTGAGATTAAAGTGCATCGCCCCTGCGGTGCGTTGATCTCGTCTGGCCCAGAAAGGGGTTGTCATAGATCTGCTTTTGAAATCAGGACTCCCTCATGGGTTTTTCCAAGGCATCATCTCCATGTCATTGGGTTGGCAGGATATGAAGCTGAGGGTCTTTTTGAAGTTTTCCTTCACACCAAGGGGTGTATACTTGTTGTGTGGGAATTGTGGTAAGTTACACCCTCTTCTCCCTGTGTGTTCAGTGCAGGATAACTTATTGCAGCCTTTAAATATTCTGGATATTTTTTAAAAGTAAATTGTGTGATTTGTTACATTGGAGTATTAAAATGAAGAGTGGAATCTGAATGCTGAGAACTCATTTCTTGCAGAGGACTGCAATACCTGAGTTGAACTTCATGAATTAATTAAACAGTCCTATTCCTTTGTAGCTACAGACAATGGTCTTATTTTATGGAACATTATCATGTGCTTCATCAAACATCACTTTTTCTGATATTATTTAGTTTTTGTATAATTGTAAAGCAAATATCGTTTTAAAGTCTGGTTTTATATCTCAAATTTCAATCTTTTTTTTTTAAGTACAAAAAAAGTTAGTTTTCTGCATCAGATGATTTGTTATTGGAAAAACAAAGTAACGTTTCTTAACTCAAAACTCTTCTTCCAGCAAAACTGCAGAACGTGGAAAATATTTTCCAGCTTTCAGAGTTTATTTGATTTTGAACACTTTTGGTTATGTAAGTTTTAATAAGTAGCTTTGGTGTACCCCTAAAGGCACACCCCACACACTTATGTTGTGTGACCTAGGGTCACAAGTAATGGCTGCAAGCTAATTGATTGAGAAAGGCTTGTCTGACTGGGCCCCTTTGAGTCCTCCCTTTACATTCCTAAATTTCTGTAAAGGAGGCACTGGCAGCTTTGCCTGGAGAGAGGAGGGGTTGGGGGAAAGGGAGGAAGTTTCTCAGTTTCTGATTATGCGCAGAGTTTCCTTGTACTGAGCTTATGTTCTCCACCCACTACTTAGTAAGAACTCCTTAACAACTTAAAGCTTTATCCCTGTGAGTACCAGAAAAGTAATCTGAGTATTTATTGAGCAGGGAGAACAAACTGCTTGCTCCAGGCAGGGAGAAAGCTTATGGAAATGATATTAGACCTTCAGCAAAGTGCACAGCTGCCTCATACAGAAGCTGAGACTCAAACTGACAGGCAAATAAGCCAGATCACGGAAGGGGCCTCTGTGTGGCAGCTCTGAGCTACCAAGTGTTGGACAACTAGGCAAAAAGTGCAATGGAACAGGGCAGAAAATAGCACACTAACTTCAGGCAACTGTTGCTTTTTCATGGTGAGTCCAGATTTGAAATGTTGTTTGAAATGTAGCTATTTTTGTTGTCTCTAAAAACCCTTCCGTTTTACCACAGCAATCGTTTTGTGAAGCTCATTGTGTTACAGGTTATTTGTCCGGATGTGCAGTTCAGTTCTGACCGATACAGAAATGTACAGGGATAGCCCTTTCCTTGCTGCTTGCTCTCTCTTTTGCCTTTGCTTGCTTCAGGAGGCAGGTCCCGTTTCCAAAAGCAGGCTGCGTGGCTCCTGATTTGGAAAGAAAGAGTTTTGCAGCCAGCACTTGGTGTGCAGCTGCATGGAGGTGAATGAGTGAACATAATTTCTATACAAAGTTTTCTGCAGTTTGAGCTTTGTGGCACCTCTCCATTGCTCCTTATTTCACTGCCTTATCTTGAGAATGTATGGCACGGTCACTATGAAAAGAGCTTTGTGTTTGAATTCCTGGTGAGTCGAAGGGTCAGGGCCTATGAGTTATCTGCCTGCCAGCAAGACTCATTGCTGTGTCCCTTTATTTTTCAAGCTGAAATAGAAAAAACATGTGTCCTCATCCCTTTTCTATAAACGTATTTTGAATTCAGGTTTTACATGCTGTTTGTGTGAGCTTTGTTCTTTTGACAAACTCCGGTTTTGGGGAGAAGCCAGTTTTATTCTCTCCATATTTATTTTATTTAATCAAGCTTTCCTGCAGCTTTTTTGCATTCCTTTGTTGTGATGCGCATAATTTTTTTTTCTTAAGACAACATTCAGCTATTTTGATTTCTGCTAAGAGAAAAAGGATTGATACTTGGATACATATTTCCAAAAATACCAGAGAGCTGTCTAAATTTTAGGTAAGTTTCAAAATTATGCAGAAGGTAAACTTTTATAACATTTGACTCACTTAAGGAGGCAAGCACAATACTTCTAGATAAGTTCGTGAACAGATTGTATTAGATACACTAGTCACCTAGTGTAATGGTAATAAATATGATCTGAGCTACAGTGTAATTTCAGTTACTACCTTACTTTGATAAAGCTACTTTATTAGCACAGCAACAGAATTAAACATTGCATGTTGACAGTAACATTAGAAATATGCTTGCAAAAACTGCTGAGTGGAGGAAATTTAGAGTAATAAATCATCAAGGCATGTCAGAGTTACTCTGTATGTGATGTTTTAAGATGTCTGTAATTTAGAGGAGAAATGAGTCTGTTTTTCATCCAGCAGAAGTGTGGTTCTGTACAAAACTATTTTCATCATATATTTCATTAATATAAAATTCCTTAAAAAGAAAGAAGTAGCCAAAGTCGGTGCAAGAAAAATCTTAAAATTATGTAGTGCTTATTTGGAGCTAAAGAGAAAAAGCTCACTTGGTAGAAAAATTCTAATATAAAATGTAAAAAGATGGTCAGATGAACTCTACACAGAGGGTATGTTACTATTGTGTCTTGACCAGTCTTTCTAAGTTGGTATGCTCACCTGAAACTTGCTAGCAATTAGCAGAATGCCTATTTAAAAAAATAAGATGATGCTTCAAATCTGAGTTGATCTCATGTTGCAGTCCCTTTCAAGTGCAGAAGTTCGTGTTGAACACCTCTGGTGTCCTTTCTTATTTGCCAGTTTGAGATCTTGAGTTCACCCATCAATGCTGAAAATGGTTTTAAAAATAAAGGGTAGGGCAGTTTTGTCAAAGAAAGCTGAATACAGATTTGAATGTGATGCTGCAATGTACAGTGATCTAAATGGACCTCATTCTTTGTGTTTTCTTATTGTGAATTGAATTTCTGCATACTTTGACTTGGGCTAAACATTAGACTTTGTATAAGAAAATTATTGACTGTGTTCTTAGTTCAGTTAAGGGTGTGCTTTTCATTTAAGAGTTTCAAGGTTCACTTTGAGGGAAAGAAATATGTCCTCTTAACTAATATAAATACGATTTCCTTCTTGGCTGTACTCTGAAAGAGGAATACCTGCTGAAGTGATCTTTACACCTTTAAAAACTGAAAGCAAAAGAAACTTTGAGGGGGTGGTCTCCTCCCAGCTTTGATGGCCTGGAGAGCTGGGTATCCCTCCTCCTCTTGGTGGTCACCAGGCACTTGGGGAGCAGGGGCTGGTGGGTGCTCACATGTGGCACCTCCTCCATAGGCACACGAGCAGAGGATCAATCCTTTCTGTGCTGTTGGGTTTCCATTGGCAAAATAATGCACCACTGGTGTTGTGACACTAGATTAGAGGATTATGAAACGTTTCTTCATGCTCTGATGATCAGCCTGATGAAGGGGAAAAGGTTTAATGAGGAGGAGAAGAATTTACTGAGGATTTTATGCCTGTATCTATTATTAAAAGGAGAATATCTGCTCCCAGTAGCTGTGTTCTGTGGTTCACAGAAACCCTGCAATAATGATGTGAATGATGATTAAATGTGGTGTTCTTACTGACTCTCTGAGGGCTGACACAACTTAGTGTGACTGGCAGGAAGCTTAAACATCAATAGTATATCTGCAAATACTACTATTCTTTCTTAGAGAAAGTCAAAGAACCATGATCTCAAACTAAAATATTTATACTGTCTTTTTTAATTCTCTCTGACACCAGTCAGAGGGGGGAAAAAAAAAAGTAGTCTTGAAAAGGTTAAAACATGATTGCTTTATAAGTGTTAATTTTTTTAAAAAAAGTTTGGATTTAACATTTTTAGTGTTTTTCAAGGAGTAACTAGATTTGTTTTGCGAATTACAAAGTGATTTTGGAGGTTTACTTTTAGATTTGTTCTGTTGTTCTGTGTGGAAGAAAAACTTTTATTTACTAGACCTGCTCCCTTTATTGACCTGTTCCTTAACATAAACAGGTCTTCATGACACCTATGGGTACCTTTACTATCACATGAGAAATGATGGAAATTCAAGACTAACAGTTGATTTTTCTTTCAAAGAGAGGCACTAGTTTATGCTGCCATGACAAGGTGATATCTATAACAAGAGAGGATGGAATATTGACAGGTATAGGAGAATTGTAGAATTCATGGAGTCAGTGGATCACAGTGATAAAGTGAATTTAAAATTAAAAACCAAACCCTACATTATATCCTAGTAATTTTGAAAAAAATTATTTTTAAAAGAATTAAAAAACAAAACCAAAAGAAAGAAAAAGAAAAATTTCTTTCATCTTCTCAGCTACAAAATGGAATATGATCTTTGGGAGACGACCCAGATTAACTTTCAGTTCATTTTTACTTTCCAACAACATATTAAAATCATCAGCGGAAGACTATCCCAAAAGGTGATGATGAAAGTGGAATAAGAACAGATGAAAGGAGAAATATTTTTCTCATGAAGTTATTTAACTGAATACAGTATGTGGGTAAAAGCAAATGAACACAGAGAACAAGCAGAAGTAATCTCATATGAGGACAGGCTCAGTAATAAGAGAGGCAGGAACTGGGAAAGCAAAACAGAGGAGATCCAAAAGTAAAAGGAATATTGCATGAAAGAGGACTAAAATGGTCTGTCAGTCACTGAGATGAGCCTGTGCCTTGGGAATTGTCAACTGACGAGCTGTCTTTTTCCTGGTTTGTTCAGAAGCATTTCCACTGCTGGCAGTCAGTTTTATACCTGAAGTTATAAATTCATCCAAGAAAATAGGCTGTTCTTTCCAAAATTGTGGTCACAGCATTTCAGAGACGAGGATGTGAGATGGAACTTTTCTATTCCACCCAACATCCTCTTATATTTACTTATATTGCTCTGTCTAGCAGTAAAGGTGGGGGTGAGGATGGATGGTTACATGTGATGTGTCTGGTTGTTTTTTGGTTTAAGTTCCTTTTCTCAACTCCAGCAACTTTAAAAATTCTTGTAAAACCCTTTGGAAGGTCATTTGGCAATTCTGATTCTTGGATCTGAGAGGGATGTAAACCATTTGGAGCATGAAACATGAGACAATAGAAAACAGGAAATCTGTGAAGGACAAGAGAAATGGCAATGGACTTTCCACTGCCTCTCCTCTGATCAAGAATGACTTTAAATTCTTATTATCACCCATGGCTTTATTCAGGACTCTGTCAAAGGCCCTCCTGACTTTGGTAGGGGTTTGATGAGGTCAGTGGGTGAGTTCAAAACTGTGTTCATGATGATTTTCAATGTATGAATGTGTAACCTATAACATTTTATGATTTCTTAGTATTCTCCTGGAAATGACACATCGACCACACAACCAGAGTAGTACACTATAATGCTGCCTCCAGTTTCTGAAATACCTCCTAATTATAGAAATGTTTGGTGATTTCAAGCAATGACTAGATGAGTTTTCCAATTCTGGTATTACCTTTAAAACTCAAAGACTCTGTTAGTATTCATTATGTAATCCCAGTTTATTTAGCAATATGATAGAAATAGGTAAGAAATACAGCTTGAAGTACTGCAAAAAGCACTCTCTTCTCCCTCTTTAAGCCATTTTGAGTGACAGTATTGCATTTGTATTGCCAACTCTCCACATCTCTTAATCCAAGAAATGTCCCATGGACCATAAATGTCCTGGGGAAGACATTGTTTTCTTTTCTTTTTTTCCCTTTTTTTTTGTTAAAGGAAGCATGTTAAAATTATTTTCATCAGCAGAAGTAGGAATACGTTATGTTTCTCCTGTTAAAAATGAAGTAAACAGAACCAACTCAACCAAAGTCTTTGAACAACAACCCTTGAAGCAGTGTAATCAACAGGTAGTTTGTGGACTACTTTTAAGGGTTTGACGTAAAAATAAATGTAAATTGTTATATACTGGAGATGTTAAATTATAACTACTTATTACATGTCTTTTGGAAATAGGTGTTAGGCTCACATGGAGAAGGAATGAACCCTCCCTCCATCTTCCAGATTCTTCAAGTATTATTAATACTCATTTTTGATGTAGATTGTTCATTTTAATGCTGCTGTTGGCTCTGTTTCCCAGAAATGTTTATCTTCAGTACTGAATCAGAAGTCAAGAATCACAATCAATTCTTGCTGTAGTTTTTCACAAAAAGAAGGAATGCCACTATGAAGCCTCTTGAGTGAGCAGGGCTGGCTAAAGTTTCATATGGAGATTGCAATATATATTTATATGAACAATAATACAGGGAGATGCCTTTTTTTTTTTTTTTTTTCACCTTAAGGGCTTCCTAGACTGTAGCTATGTTAATTGAAATGCAGATGTGCTGGGTTTTTTCCCCCCTCTTTATATGCTGCCCAATATATGTAATTGCAATAATTCAACAACTTCTTCGTGTCTCCAAACGTTACTACCAGGTGATTGACAACAGTACTGTGACTCACAATTCAGCTCTGGCAGGACAGGCAGTGGCCATCTTCCCTGTCTTACCTCAAAGTTAGCACTGTTTAATGTTTTTTTTTTTCTTTTATTCAGCCACTTATATTAAAAAAATCTGTTGTTTTAAACAGCATCATGCCATGTACTGCTAGATTATAGAGTATAGACATATTTATTTTTGGCACATCAGCAGGTCACAGCAAATCTGGGTTTTGAATTGCTTTTTTGAATAGAAATATATAATATTCTCTAGAAAACTTCTGAACTGAACAAATACTTAATTATTCTGGTTAATATTTATGTATTAGGGAACAGTGTGATAGTGACACAGAATCCTGACTTTATTCCATCTATTCTATTTCTTATTTTGTATTATTTAGACTTCAGTTGTGACAGTTTTTTTTAGGGGGGCATGCTTCATTTCATGTATCAAATCCACTACTCTTTTGCTTAAAATTTGGCCAAAACTGCCCCCCTTCCAATGTACATCTTTCTGATCAAAAGCCCAGAAAAGAGAATAAGGAAAAGCAATGCATGACAGTGAAGAGGCAAAGAGATTTATTTAGAGGATAAGAGATTTACCTACACTTAACTTTTTTTATATTTAGTAATTATCTATTAAACCAAATGATGCTGTTACTTGCAATATAGAGTTTTTTTGTGCCTCAGTCTTCTCAGACATAAATGGAAATTAGTAAAATATTTTATACATGGTTGGATATTGTGACTTCAAAGAACTCTCTGGGGGGAGAGTATTGGAGATGGACACCAAAAGGGAAAATGTGACAGCAGTTTTTTTGACCTGGGAAAAACTGAAATATCAAAAATTTTACATGGAAACTTGACTCTTTTACCTACATTGAACTACATATGGTATCTATGTATAGTTGTACATCAGACTGGTTTTTATATGGAGGAATCTGTTCTTAAGACAGTTCAGCTACAAACTGTTGGAAAGAACTTCCAATTTTAGACATTGGCATGGTTGAACACCTTCATTTTAGTTTAAATAATTTGAAAAGGTAACTATTTTATGGGAATTTAGTAACAGGAATGTAGTACACAGTGGCATTTTGCCCGTCTCTGTCATCCTGGGTTTTTTTGGAGTTGACTACAGCATTAAGAACTTCTAAAAGTTTCAATCCACATCTGGATTTAGAAATGTCAAGGTATCATTTAGCTTCTTTGTACCTTTGGACAAATCACTTAAAACATGTAATTCCTTACTGCTAAAATATTTTTAGTATTTCTATTTATTTTATAAATTAAGGTGTCCCTTTTTAGCTCCAAGTACATTAACTTGATATCTATCTAGAGAATTTTCTGGGATTTTTTCTTGTTGATTTTTAACTTTCAGGTCTGTTGATCTATGTTCTGTGAGTAATTATTTACATCTGGTTGCATGATGCATTTGTAGGTGATCATTGGTATGTCTGAAGTCCGGAAGTGAAAGTATGGTGTGTGTCATACTTAAGTAAGACGCTGGATTCCTGCTGTTTTGGAAGCAGAGTCACTCATCACAGTTCCTAAAAATGGCTTTTAGATCTCAGAATCTATTAAAAAAACCCAAACGACTCAAACTGTGGCCTGGCATTATCACAGGACTGGTGAACTGTCACATTATCAACAGTATTAATCTTAAATATTTGTTGTTATTCTCACTGTCTAAGAAAGTGAGATTTCTACTAAAGTTTGTATGTTTTTCTTTGTTCTTTCCCTTTTTCATGGGCTTTTGAACCCTTTCATGTACTTCAGTTAAATCTGAAAAGCGGAATTCTCAATGAATATCATGTTTTATGAAAATCTGTGTCTGTATGGAGGAAAAAAAAACCCAGATCAGTGCCAACTTTGAGGAAGAGGCAGGCAGAACATAGCTGTTATACATTCTGTTTGGCAGTGGCTCAGTGGCCAAACAAAATGTGTGCAGTCCCAGACTCATCACAGCACAGTTTCTCCTGCCAGGTGATAGTGTAATAAACAACGTGGAGGGATGTGGCCATTTGCAGTGAGAAGAAAGAATGTGGAGATGCAGAGCATAGAGCATAAATCTGTAGGAAAGCAGGTTTCATTCAATCTGGTGCTTAAAGGACACCTTGGGTTTGCTACTGCAAAAGAATAAAGGGCCAAATGCCAGGAGATCTTAAAAGGATGTAAATTGCTTGCTATAGGCAAACAAGAACATCTTGTTTGCTTGGTTTTTTTCTATTTACTGAGCATTTCATCCTGCATGGAAAATCACAAGCTGCACTGAACACGAGATTCGTACTAATCTTTCATATGAGATGGGCCAACTGCAGTTAAGTTCTGTATAAATAGTAAGATGGGGATGCTGAGATACAAAATATGATAATAAAAGTTAAGTTGAAGGAAACTTACTTTTTCCAACTGTGAATGAAGCCAGAACTTGTTTCTTTACTTGATTTTTTTTTTCTTTTCTTGATTTTTTCAAACACTTCAGTATTTTCTGTTTGTTTACATTTAAAATGCCTATGTATTCCATCTTACCTTGGACAAATTGCCTGCTTCTGTAAACTTGGAGTGAGTCTTTTCTAAAGATGAGAATTACAATACTGAAAATATTAATGATTTCCTGTTTCTTTTATTTAAATAATATTTTTGAAGAACACTTTAATTCTTAGCTAAACAAGGTTCATCAATGGAAATGATTCATCACCGTCTTTTATGACTTTATTGATTATGTAGATACAGTTTTCTAAAATGCTGGAGCTTGTGTAAGATAATTTTCCTTCTCCTAAAGTCATTCAAGAGAAGGGAGCACACCAACTCATTTTCATTAGGATGCTTTTGTTTTACAAGCTGAATGAGTGCCAGATGATGATCATCAGCAATCACTAGTTTATTTATTAGAGGAAAATAGAAACATTTCACATTTGAGTATCAGTTACCTTTTATGGGCTGCTTTAGAAAGGTACTATTTCTAAATATTTTCCTGGGCATTTTTCAAGAAATGCGAATGCTACCACTATCAAGAGAAAAATATTGATTCAAGTCATGGCAGACCTGAATTCCATCCAGCAACAAGTTTTGGATGGAATTTGCAGCTGAATTTAAAAAGATAATAGCAACTAGGATTTGTCCTTTGGAATGCTGGATAACAGATGTATTTAGCCACAGTGGCCATTCTCTGATATCTGCAGGGGTTACAAGCTCAGTGCTCAGGACACAAGTCTCTTCCTCTCTTCAGGGCATTTAGAGCTCGAGGTAAGTTCTTAGAGCAATATTCCCTTCTTATAGCTGGTAAAGCAGACCATAAAGGCTACCGTGGGAATGGCATATGAAGGTCTTTCTGTGGCTCCTATTTCTGAACACCCTTTTTGGTGGCTAAACCATAGGGATTCTCTGGAGGAAAAGATTCTTCATACATGCAATAGCAAATTACTGCTTCCAAGCAAGTAGTTCGCTTCCCTTTCACAGCTCTCCCATTTCATATTCTTTCAGTAACCAGTGACCAGACCAGTAGTGCACTTTTCCTTTTAGCAGCATGTTGTGATGTTTGAACTTCCTGCAAAATCATGTGTTTCATATGTTTTTTATATTTTAATCACATTTTTTAAAGTGCTTCCAGATGTAAGCACATATTTGGTTACAGAGTACTGCACATGCTTACTCACCGATAAACTGGTAAGGCCTGCATTCAACAGCCTGGAAATCCATATGTGACTTTGTGTGTGACTTCTAAAGCTCTGGTTTGGGATGTTGGAAGTCAGTGGATTGAGGTTGCTGGTTTTCTCAGAGGTGTTTAGCAATAGTCAGTGTAATAATTACAGTGGCTTAGTAAAGTAATGTGAAAGGTCCTATTGAAAGAGAAAATGCTTTTCCTTTTTCTTTCTCATCCATGAATCATGCTTCATTTGGCTCTTGCCAAAGACAGACGAAGCACCCAGAGAGGCTGGTTATGTGCTTAGGACTTCCATATACCTGTGCAGGAGCACACACAGCAAAATGAATGGGTTCTGGACTCAGGAAATCCTCCTGCAAGTGCACTGCATGTGCCAATACAGGAGGTATGATAATTCAATAATTTTCCTTTTTATATCTTCTGGGATTGGCAAATTGTTGTCTATTCGCAACATCCATTTACCAGAGATCCCTTGCTGCTTTCCCCCCAGACAGTCCTGGGCACAAGAAATGCCCCTAAGGGAAGCAGGACAAAGGAAAAGAAAGAGATGATTTTCCCACATAATGCGATGAGTGACTGGAAGCGCACGTGAGGCAGGGGAAGCACGTGTTAGCACTGTAGAAGGCTCTGTCCTACTTGTGTTTCACCCATTTTTCCTTTCCAAGCAGGAATCTTGAGCAGATTAAAACACCAGCAGTTTCCTTTTTGCTTATTCAAGTTCTGTGGTAGCTCAAGGAGACCTGTATGGAAAGCTGAGAAACGTAAAACAGATCTATGTAGCACCTCTTGAGTATGGGTGGTGGGAGGGACATGAAGTGTGGGACTGGAGTTCTTTGAGTGTCCTAAAAAAGAGGAAAGTGATGAGATAGGTACCTAATGGCCATAGAATAGGTTTTGTGCAAGAAGTGGAGGCTTTGGGGCAGATACAAATTCTCAGATCTTCATATGATGAAAAAAATCAAGGACTTGGAAGCTTTTCACAGAGATAAAATCGGAGTATTTTGTAAAGGCTCAGTGAGTGAAAGCTGAGAAAAAGAATCTTAACTTGATATATATATTTATAGTCAATAATAAAGTGGGATAATCAGGAACAGACTGATGCTGAAGGCTGCTTAGGTCCTGCCATGCAGGGGCATTTGTCCGTAGCTGGAGGGAAATCTTTAAAAACCCCCACAAGGTTTGTGTGAGAAGTGCATAGAAACGTCCGTAATTTAACTGAACAACTTCACATGTGGTAAGGTGAGCTCAGTCTTGGCTTAGAGGCTGCATGCTGCTTGAGTTTTAAAAAAGAAGATTTTATTTGGTTCACTTGGGACATCTCAAATGTTGATAAACTGGAAAGATCTGTGCCAGTACTTCTGTCATATGGTGACAGAGAAAAACACGTGCAACAGAAACGTACTGTGCAATGAATCAAGTAACACAGTTTCTATTCAGAACACAGCCCTCTGGGTAGATTATATAGAGTAATTTTAGCCCCCTTAGAAGTGTGTTGCTAGAATTACTCTATAAAGAGCAGAAATAACAGAAGCCTGGTAATTAAACATGCTGAATTGAAAGAAAAATTGGGGGAAAAATATTTATTGCAATAAGATTGAAACACTTAAAATCTTTTCAGTTAGAGTCCACATTAGCCTTTGTGCACCAGTGGCATTTAAATTAAAACCAGTATGTTTCTGTAAATAGAAAAGTTGGTTTTGATGAAGGCATAATTTGTGATTAAAACAGCCTCCATCTGAAATCCCTGATTTCATCTATAAAGGAACCTTTGAACGGCATCCTGCTGGCATGCTGTTGATGACAATAAAGCTAAATATAAGTACAGAGAGATATCTGCAAGTGTGTGTGTCCAGTTATATATTTATACATGTAACTGAAAAATTGGAAGCAAGTGGGAAACTTGACTCATCTAACTCAAATGTGGATGTGATCGAACCCAAATCTGGTCAAACAGAGATATCTAAAGGTTCTTGTGTAGGAAAGGAGCAATGCCCACTCTACCCCACCTATTATGAGCAGATTATAATTATGAGCAGATTATAAATGCAACCCTGCCACAGTACACATGCTTGTATGAAGGCCTGCACACAATTGCTGAGAATGGACATCCTGTAAGATATGTAGTGCTAACACAGGCTGGACACCAATGGGTATAAAACTAAAATTTTCACAGGAGGTTATTTTTTAACCTCATTTAACTTTTTTTTGCTATTTCTTGTAAGTTGTATGTCTCAAGAGTCCTTATTTCACAATATCTGCCTTGAAAAAAGCAACACTTCTCTTCCATTTTATTATATATTTATGACTTGCTTTTTATTATATACCTATTAATATAACTAAGATTAGGATGGTTTTGATCCATTAAATTACTCCTGCTAGATCTGTTTTTTAAATTCTACAGCGAGAAAGTAAAGTTGATTAGTTTACATGTGCATTTAAAATGAATGCTAAGGCAATCATCCATCAAAATACTTTTAATAGGGGTGGAACCATTGCTTGTATGAAACTTCATCTTTTTAAAAGGTGAATGGTGATAAAGTAACAAAGACAAATGCATACTGCAGGTCTGAATCCATCACTGATGTTGCCTACTTGTTAAGTATGTATTTAGAGAAACCTAAAAGGTCCCCCTGTCAGTACTTTCAGTCAGTTGTAGTTGATGGCAAGATCTATAAGCCCCTTTTTTTCAGATTTTTTTTTCATTATTCTGCTTTCTGTATGCTGTACCTACAACCACATCTTCTTGTGTATTCTAGAGCATGAATTTTAGTCCAGTGCTGACGTTTCTGCCAGGATACATAGAGCATTTATTATTTTATAAAGGGGCAATATTTATACTGAGAAAATAGGTATTTACTATTGCTTATCTATTATATTTTTAAGCATGTTAATATTTTCTAAAATACTGAACTTTTGCTAACCTTTAAATCCAAATAGTAAAAATTTCCTAAATCTTTAATACTTTAGTTACTAATCAGTGTAATTTTTTTGCAAGTGACTTATTTATTGCAGCAAATGTCTAAAAATTCTCCAGTATCAACATTACTAGAGATGTAGAGCATGTGGGAAAACCGTGCTGAAAGACCAGCACGAGGAATCATTGGATCCTTTAATGCAGATCTGTCTTATGCAAGGAACTTATAAAGGTGGAGTTGGCAACTTGGAGGGTGTATTGAAGTTTTAAAATCCTTAGGTCAGGATTTTGGATAAAAATCTTAATTTAATTTTAAAGAAGAGGGAAAAAAATATGTATAATCCAAATTGTTATAGAAAGAACTGTAAACCATGACTTTAGCATGAATTCAAATAAGCATTTGAAGGTAAGTTTAAAAATACACCATGTTTTTAATTTATTTCAAAGTCCTAATATCAAAATCCTTTTAAGTCTTACTTTGATTTTGTTCATGTCAGAGTTTTATCTTCTGTAGAGGCATATTATATGTATGTGTGTGTATGCGTATCTCTGAAAGCAAGAGATCATCTCAGAGTGTCATCTGGTTTCTCTGGTGCTTGCTAGCTGAAGGCAGCTGAACACATGACAAATGGAGCAGAAATCAGAGAGCTGAAAATGGTAATTGGCAATTTAATCAATAGCTAGACCAGTGTAAATATCTGTTGATATTTGTGGTGTCTGGCATAATATGGGCAAGGGGTTTAGTGCTGCTTCTGCTTTGTAGTGCTTTAGTAATGCTTGTAGCCATAAACCTGCCTTAAAACACCAATTAAACAGGGTTGATGACTGCTTTGTGTTACTGGAGTCATGCAATAGAGCAACACATATCAATGAAACTAGCCTGTTGTTTTGCCATCTTTGAAATAACAAACCTGAATAACATAAAGTAATCTGAGTGCCTTGTGTCCAAAAGCAACATGCTGGATGGTCCTCTCCCTCTCTGTGAATTGAGAAGTTATTTGAATTAACTTCATAGTTAACAGGCCCATAGTATCTATTTGAATCACCTAGAAGCTGGAGCATGTAGATGCTGGAGATTCAGGATGAGAAGTGCAGAACAGCTGGGAAAGGCCCTGGGCTGGAAATGAAAGGAGGCAGCAGCTGGAGGATATAAACTTAAGGGACCTGACAGGGAAGATTTAGATGAGGAGAAAACCTTCAACTAGGAACAAGTTTGTGAAGCTTTACCTTAGTGGTAGGTGCTCCACACAGAGATTTTCCCCAAGAATTTTTATTTAGTCACTCTTAAATCTTCTTCTTCCACCTCTTTTGCGCATCTGTATATATAAGTCTCAACTGGGTAATGTATGCCACATTTTATATGCCATAATTTTACTATATATGTTATTATTTTCCATTCTGTTAATTTAAAATATAAAAATTAGAAAGATATCTTTAATTTAAAGTAACTCATCAACATGTGAACTACAGCATATTATGGAACCAGTATTCTCATGAACAGTACTTTTTAACTGTGATTCCCCACTAGTGTTTTACAACGTGTATTGAATTGCATAAGCCTAAATATATGATATCATATCTATTGTTTTGTACTTGTAGACTAAAAAGAAAAAGCAGAAAAAAAAAAGTGAGATCATTCAGGTTAACAGTCTGTGTGAATTCCTCTTGAAATATGATTTTCAGAATGCAAGGTCCAATTTTGATTTAAAAAGGTCAAGGACAAAGAACATGCCATCATCCTTGGGGAGGTGTTCCAGTGGTGAAGTACTCATCCCTGTGTATCTGCATCATATATATAAATATGATCTGAACTTGACTGCTGGAACCTGTTTGTAGTGTTGTCTGTTACCTGTGAAAACCTCCTGTCAAAACTGATTTAGCCAGTGATCCATTTGGACCTAGTTTTCATAGGATAAATGAAGCTGCATTACCGAGTTTCTTCCAGTCCTTTACTTATGAGACTCATCAGTGAGTTTCTTGAATTGTGCACACCAGACATTGATACAGCCTTCCAACACCAGATGCTTGAGTGAGAAGTATACAGTTAATCCAGTTCTTCAGTCCTATTCAGGATTCTTCCACAGAGGCCTCCAGGGATGCATTTTTCCCTTTGGCCCTGACAGTGAATGGGGAGCTCATGTTCAGCAGAGTCATGTCCACTCTTAGTGCCAAGTCTTTTTAAGAAATGTTGCCCTGAGCATAAACTCTCTCGCCCTGCCAAGAGAACCCTAATCTCTTGTTTAATTTATAGATATATAAATAGGTTCTCAGTGTGAAGTGACTTGCCCAGAGGCTCACAGTGGCAGGGCCTGGGAGGAGCAATCAAACTCCTAAATATCATACTATGTCCTTTCCAATGGACTATCAGTTTACTTGTTTCTTTCCATGTAATTTATGTATGACTGAATTTTTCCTTTCTTTCCCTGTGTGGCTGAGGCTGTGCATGATTTTCTTTTAGATTTGGTCTACTTTCATCTGTGAACAGAGTATAGTTGAGGGTTGCAAGGTAGTAATGCTATTTCTCTAATCATACATTAGATTATTGGTCAAACATTAGTAATATAGTATATTATTATATTATTGTTATAATATATATAATAGTATGTAATAATATAGTAATAATTATTATTATTACTATAAAATGTTGTCTATGGGGTTAATTATTTCCTGTAGTTGTGTGATGAATAAAATATTAATCTCAAGTACATTATGAATTTCCTCCCATGTTGTTTAAACCTAAGACTAAATTTCTTTCATTGCTGCTGAGCCCTGTTCAGGGTGGTACTCTTTCCGTGCTTCCTCTGGAGAGCTGATATCATGCTGATTTGGAATATTCATTAGTAGCCCAACCCTTTTTCCTGAGATAACTCTGGTTATGACCATTTCAAATGCTTCTACTTTTAAAAAATGCATTAAGAAATGAATTATTTCAAGAAAAAGGGGGTTGAACCTGAAATCTCCTTCATAGACTGAATACAGAGCAGGAAGAGGGGAGCCCCATCTTCTCGGAATGGATTAATGTTACCAGCATGACACCCTTGCACTGAGGGCAGAAGCTATTGTTTCCCTTCCCAGATGTAAGAAAACTATTCCCTAGTGCTAAGTAGAAGAGTAAGACTTTTTTTAGGTTTTTTTTTTCCTGATTACTCTGTGTTTAAAAGCTTCTATTTGAATGGAGCAAGTGTTTTACTGGGGGGAAAAAAAAAACCCTAAACCAAAATAACTTGATTCCCTAGCATACCAAATTGTATGTGAAAGTGGGAATTAATCCAAAGAAAAGCTGAAATAACTTGATATTAACAGGTATTTTTAACAATTCCTTGAACCGTTGTTCACCTTCCTTGAAATGAAGGAGGCATATTCTATTATTTTTAGTTATTGCTTTCTCTTGGAAGTCCTTTGCTAGAGCAGTTGTTTGGTGTGAGTTATACAGGTTGCAGGTCTGCAGTCAGGCACAGCCCTGCTGGGTCCTGCCAAAGGGCCAGGCAGTGAGTGTGGAGAGCAGTGAGAGTTGTGCCTGCCAGACACCACAGCATTGTGGTGTACTGATGTTGGCAGTGACTCCCTGTTCCTGGTCTGTTCCTGGTCATCTGGCATCCGTGACTGGCCTTTAAGGTCTCCTGTTGCTGGTGGGGCAGGACTGTAGCATGTTGTTATGCACTGTCTGGAAGCAGGAGGATTGAAACTTCACTGGAGCTATTTGCTTGTGCCATGATGGAGGTTATGGGCATGAAGAGAGAGGGGGAGCTGCTGTGTTGAGGGGAGTCAGGCAGTACAGACAAGACTTCAGGGATGTAGGGCTCCTGGGCTGCCCTACCATGCCCTGGAATGTTGTGATACGGATGCTCATCACCTGGAATTTGGATTGTTCACTCTGGTTCCTTCAGGTGGTGACTGATGGGGCAATGGAGAGGTGACAGTGCTCTCTTGGAGCTAAGGTACATACCATGCTGGGTCTGGGGGACCCTGGGGCCAGGTCCAGCACAGGCGGCAGCACCCCTCTGCTATGCTCCCTCTGGGGGTTCCAGGCTTTGAGGGGTGGCACAAGGCACCCCCCAGCCTTGTGATCAGCATCTGGGCTGCAGTGCTCTGGGCCAGACAACAAATACCTTCAGCAGCCTCAGTGGTGGCCAGAGGGAGTCACAGCACGTGCTGTCTCTGCTTGACCACAGTGCAGGGAGCAGGAATGGGACAGTCTCCCTCTTCCCCCTGCTATGCAGGGGCCTCCCCCCAACCCATATGCCCCTGCTCTGACCTGGACCCTTCTCAGAGGGGGAACACAATGATCCCCACAAGGTATTTTAGGAAGAGCAAGACCAGCAGACAGACTCTTCCTCTTGTGAAATATCTCAGTTGCTGAGCTGGCTGGTGTGAAGTGATGTCTTGTGGCAGTTCCTGAGCTAAAGAGCAGATGGTATCTATGTGCTGCACTGTAAGTGCAGCAGAAGCACTTGGAGGATTAAAATGATGACTCATTGGAGCAAAGCAGGACAGGGAGATGAATGCTCAAAAGAGATGGCATTAGTCAATACAAATTTGTTGGCTTTTTAGAGGCATGCAAAAAATGTATTTTCCACTACTCAGAAGTGGTAAGTTTTCAAAGTTGTAAATCTGCTGTCCAGACTATACATTAAACTAAATATAAGACAAGGAGACAACAAAGGCAACCTTTTTTTTTTTTTTAATTATTTTTTTAATTTGTTTTTTTACCAGGTAATGAGTCCCAATGAAATTAAAAAAACAATCCTTGTCTAGCTTGGGTAAATAGAAAGATTGGTTTGTCTTTAAGTGATTGATTACTTTTAAATTACTGTGAAAGCTCCTTTTAAATAGGTCAATGTAAGTGACAAAGTAAGCAAAGCTATTCCTGTCCCACTCTTTGTTGGAGGCAGCTTTAAAATTTTCAGCATACATTTATGGTATGTAACTTAAGATAACACACCTCTAACACGCTTCCTAAGTGATACAGTTGCTGTGAATGAAGTAGAGGTGACACATGTAATGAAGATTAAGGATTTTTCCAGTTTTTCTGTTAGATACAATTTTGTGGGAGGTTCTAACTTCTGTGACACTCAGAAGCTGAAGTGTTTTCTGCTTTAGAAAGTGGATTTTTGTTATTGGGTTGTTTTTGTCCTGGAGTTTTTGGATTTTGTTTTTGTTTGGTTTTAGGAATGAAAGCATATAATAATTATAGCATCTCTGATTCGGAGACAAGTGAGAAAAATACAATACTTTAACAGTTTTGTTGAGTTTTTTACCTGGAATTTTTAAAATTTCTGCAGCTAAAACAGCTGGGAAGAAATGAACCAATTTTGGCAGGGAATTCTTTAAGAGGTCATGATGAGACTGTGTTTTATTTTAGTGCATTGTGAGCTACTAAGCTTAAAGAATACAGTTTAATAATGAACATTCAAGCTGCTCAGAAAAAAGGTGTGCTAAGCATGCTCATAGGCTGGGTTAGCTGCATGTTGGAAAGTCCGAATTTAAGACTAGAAATTAGGCAGCTATCTGGAAGCAGACATCAGAAGATAATATAAAGCATACCAGGGCTCAGGTAAGGATTTTGCTTTTTAAAACTCAGCATTGATCTCTTTCTTGTAGTTTATCACAGAATAATAAGTAGTCCTATGACAGTGCCTACCAGCAAGGTCCTAACTCTGCAGAACAGTCTGTCTCGTGACTTGATTTATGGCACCAACATTTAATAGAAGATTCAGGCATATCTATTCATACAACCTAAAGTTTCTTTGCTGTTTGACTATGTACTGTTCGCATTTTGTAACTGCGATTTCCATGGAATTATTTACAATTCTTGAAGTAATCTGTATAGTAATAATTCCTCACACCTAAGGGTAGCACAAAGTTACTGTTTTAAAACTAAGGAAAACTGTTTTATAAAATGGGTCTGTTTTCTGAGCCTCTGTGTATTTGACTTGTCATGACACCAATGAAGTAGAGGAGCTAGGCCCCCCCATAGACCTCATCCTAAGAGACCACGGACCGAAAAAACAAATTTTACTTGCTGGTGTACCATAAATGTTTAATAGCTCTGGAGAAGAACTGTCTGACAAGTCTAATGTAATAGAAAATATACGTGAACTGCCAATAATCAGAAGTGTGTGGGGAGCTACTGGGACAGATAAAAATCAACACGGTTGGCTAACCTCGCTGTAGAATCAGAAACCCCGTTCCTTTGCCACGTATTTCTTTTCTTCTAAATAAATCCTAGAGCAGTTTCTTCTCTGGTCTCCCACCAAGTTTCTGTCTTGTTGCTGTCCATCCTGTTTTGCGGACAGCACAGGTGCCTACGGGCATTTCTTCAGAACTGCCTTTTTGGCCATTGGTGCCTCCTCTCCAGAGCAGCATCTGCTGAGCCCTGAGTCACCCCGCGCCTTTCCGGGAAGAGAGGGACCATGACAGAGGGAATTTGTACAGCTTGTGCCTGCACTCGTTGCTGCAGTGGAGAACTTAAATCCACGTGTGGAACTGCGCACTCAACCCAAAGGTCAGAAGGGATTTTATGAGGACACAAAAAACCAAAGTGGCTGCAGCTCGTGAGGGGCCCCCCCAGAGGCAGCCGAGGCCTGACGTCTTTGGCCTTGCAGGTTGCCAGAGAGCTCTCATCCGCAGAACGCGGCTTTAGGAGAACGGATAAATATTTGGGGAGTGCAGCAGTGGAATGAGCCTACTTTACTGTGTAAGCTGTTTAGTGGACAGGGTTTGGCAGGCAGAACTGTGCGCAGGTCAGTCGGCTGCCCGGTGGGGAGCCCAGAGAACCTGTTCGTGCAGTGAGCGCTTCCCTGCCAGGCTGGAACCCTCAGTTTGTTACAGATGTTTGGCATACACAGATATCTTTACAAACTGCTTTTATAAAGTTCAAGCTGTAGTACTGGCTAGCAGAAAACACATTTGAAAATGTGTTTGTAAAAAAAAAGCTAGGAAACCACTGAGTAGTAGTTTCAAAAATCTCATTTCTTACCGTTTGACTTACACAGCTGATGGTTGCAGGTTTTTTGTTCGTATTTGTGTGGCTGGTGTTGCAGTGGACTAGGCCATAAACATGATGGTTGTCCACACCAAGAAGTACCACTGGATTCTGCTGATGGTTCAGGTCAAATCACTCTTGAGTAAACAGTAGTAAATGTCCATTTGTTTAAATCTCTTATGTTTTCTTCACATTTCCGAAGCCAAACTAAAGATTTGGCACTACGTTTCATTACATCTTTATGAGAACAGCTGCACTATGCTGAAAGTTTACCAAGATCTTAAAACTTTAAATGTAGCTCTTCAGATTAAGTCAGTTAAAATTGAATGCATCAGTTTGCTTGTTTAGAATTATTTAGAATTTAGCAAGTATTAGAGTGCAATAGAAGCAAATCTGAGAAGCAAAACATTTTGCTGAGGACCTGATGTGCACTTCTGGGGATACTTTTGAAGTTTTTACTCCAGATTAGGTTCAGGCTGGTTCTGTGGACTGAGTATTCATTTATGATCACAGAGTATATTTTTCATAAGCTAGCAATCCCACTTTTTTTTTTTTTTATTCTTATTTTTAATTAATATCTTTGTTTTTTCTCTGTCAGGAGATGCATATAATGTTTTGACATAGGTTTGGGTTATGTGCCTGACATATAGTAGGTTAGCACAATGAAATGCAAATTAAACTTATGTTGATTCAAGGAGAATTTTAAAATGAGATCCTACTTTACAAATATCACACATTTTGATGAGGTTTCACTACATATTTTACTGAAATTAATGTTTTAGGGCCATGGAGATTGCAAGCTGAAACAGGTTGCAGGCCATCTGCTCCATATGTTTTCTGTGATGGCAGCCACTTCCAGGTGCTTTGGAGTTTAGAAGTCCCTATATTAGATAGCTGTGGAATAAAATAGCCCCAGGGCAATGTCTTTGAGTTCCATATCAGGTTCTCTGTTTATTCTATTACCTTAAGCAAAATATTTTGAAAACATCTTGCTTTGAAAACAAATATGGTTTACTTCATGCAAATCAAGACATTGGCAAAAAGAAGTCCTCTCTGTATCTGAGCTTTAGGACACATGACTTACAGGCTTCACCACAATTATCTTTAAATGGCTTAGAGTATGCTCCAAGAGGTGATCTGAAAGTTATAAGTTTACTGAAGTTGGTTGTATTTTTTTAAGGATGAAACAAATTTCTATTCAGCTCTGTTACTTGAGTTATTGGGTCCAAACCAGCAATGGAGCCACAGTATCCATTCTCTACTGCACAGAATAGTTACTAATTTTGTAGATATTAATAAAATAAAGATTTGTGCTCTATGCCAGAATAGAATTTCTGTAGAATTTTGCATTTTGTTGAATTCTGTATCAGTAGGTATCTTGAATCCCTTGGATTATGCTTTCTAAAGTTGCAGCTGGGACATTTGAAAATAGTATTTCAATACTTGAGGGAAAAAAACCCCACATATCCAGTGAAATGGACTTCTAAGCAATTGCAGTATTAATTTTTTTGTCTTTATTTCCTAAAATTATATTCAGTATTTCACAGTACACTGAGAATTTCTGTATATAAACATTATTTGTATACCTTCTTTTGCTACTGGCATAATTTTTTTCTCCTGTTCACTTCAGCATGCATTTATGAACCAGCACATTTCATTAGACTTTCCTTTGACTTTTTTTTTTTTTTTTAACTGGAAATGCAGTAACTTGTCTCAAAAAAACCCTGCAGAAGACCTGATTTTTCTCCATCTGTTCCTCCCAGTCTCATAGGGGAGAACAGGATGTCTGGTGGGAGGGATCACTTCTGAAACCCAAGTTGGTGCTCACAAAACACAGTGCCCAAAACAGCAGTGAAACTTTCCAGTTGGAGCACGGGGTTGTCATTTCTCCTTTCTCATCCTTCCTCTGCTTCATGGAAGTGTTGAACCCAGTTCACAGCTGGCTTAGGTGTTGAGGAGGAAGATGTGGAAAACTAAAGCAGCTGAGTTTTAGGAAACCAGTTTTTTGGTGAAAATGGGGCTGAATGTTTATGTTTTGGAGTAAGTGTGGTATATAAACCAGAATGAAGCTGAAAGTTGTGTGTGTGGCAGACTGCCTACATCTGTGCCCATCTTTGTGTTGCTGTTTTCCAAGCTCAGCATGAGGAATCTTGACAAAATCCAGTTCTACCCAAACCTTACATTTTTGTATTCTGTTGGAGTTGACATTCAGACCTTCAGTAAAGGTCCGAATCTGCAGGTCATCTAGCTGGGCCTTTTGTTTGCTTTATCTGTACTTCTTCCCACTCTCCTCCCAGTAAGTAACCTCACACTCTCCTCAAACTGTTTTAAACTCTTGCTTGCTCAGAAAATCACTCTAGATGCTCTTATTTCAATAATATCCACAGAGCTATCTTTGAAGAAAGGCAGAGCTTGTAATAAAGAGCTATGCCAGGAGTTGTGCTAGTTCCAGTACTGAAACCAACGTGAAAATGAAATTACTTTTTACTTTACTTTGGGACAGAATGGAAGAATAAGTCTTTGCAGTGTGATTACTTAAGTAAAATTTGCAGGAGGTAATACCATTTCATTCAGTTGAATAAATAAACCAAAAAGCTCCACCTTCTTATCATATGACTCTTTGGACAACTGGCACTTGGAAATTCAAAACAGTGGATTTTTATTCATATGTTTCTTACTAAGCACGTCTATTTTGAATTCTCTAAAGCAATAATATAAAGATGAGAAATTAATAGATTGCTTTGGGACCTTTGCTGTGGTTTCCTGCCATGCATATCAATTTCTTTTAATATATCCAGAAATGGCAGGGAGGCAGAAGTTGGAAGAGAGAGACCTGAGCAGAAACAAGAGAACCTGTCCAGAAACTTAAGGACCCTTCCATGAACTTTTAGCCAGCTTCTCTATGGGAGAAGATAGCTGATTCATGTCCATGTCATGTACTGTCTAGTGCTGAGCTGATGACCTTTACTGCCTTTACATGCTCCCTTTTAAGGAGAGCACAATTCTTAAGGGCAGCATTGAATTGGAAACAGCTTTATGGACTTGCTTTTTGTTATGCGAATTAACTACCAAATTACTTGTCTTTCTACCGTGTTTATGGACTTGCCTGTTTCTTATATGAACCAGTTTAATTGGCTGTGTCAGTTCCAGTGCTTGCAGAAAGGTTTACAATGGTTGATCTTTGCTGATATTTCCACTCCACAGTCTCCATTATGCCTAGTGTTAGCACTCCACAAGGGAACACACATAAGTGGAGATCATGCTGTGATAATTTCTTAAGGATTCTGGCATTGGTGTGTGGGTGCGGGTGTTGGTGTGTGTGTCTTCCTTGTCCTTAGAGCTAAACATTATCTGTAAGTACTGTAGCTATATTAGCACTTACGTTATTTCTAATTAATTAGCCTTCCATTTATTTAGTTTTAGTTATCAGTTGAACATACTTTCCTATTTAGCAGGAATAGCATCTGGTGAATATCATAAGTAAAATGCTGATTTAAGAAACACAAAGAATATTTTTAAACATTAGCAGTTACAGTTATAGCTTTAATAATACTTTGTTTCTAGCAATAGTAAAAGTCCAGATTGCTGTTTAAAATCTCTTATAGATTCCTTTAAATATACCTCCAGTTTAAAAAAAAAAAAAAAATCAGTAGCACTGGGTTTGTACAATGATTTCCACCAGAACTAGAAATAATTTTCTCACTTCTGATTTTTCTCCATCTTTAGCTTTTCGGATCTTCCTAGTGCCAGCTTTCCTGCTGAGCATGTCCCAAAGCAAAGAGTTTAGGTTTTGAAGGTCTGTGAGGGAAAACTATCATATTGTACCTTCTCTTGGAGTCTGGTTCCTCTGCATTCTGTGAGATAATTACCTCCCATTTATGTGGGTAAAATAGATTCTCTGATTTATTATAGGGAGATTGTATATATATTTATATATTTATCTTGTATATATATATATATATTTTGTATATTTATCTTGTTTCTAAAGAGATTTGAGAATCTGTAGCAGAGACAACCTTAATCGTTATTTCAGGTGTTAAGTATTGTTCTCCTTACTGTAAAGTAATAAGCTAGGAAATTTTTCAATATTGACTCAGGTGAAACCTTAAACACTGACTTTTAAAACTCATATTTTGCACTGAGGAGAATGTTGCTATTTTTCTGACCTATCATAATTGCTATCAATTTTGGTGTAGCACATCTCACCTACTTTAATATGTAAGTTTACAAAAAGAGGTATGAGGAGTCTGGGTGTTAATTTGTAGATATGAGATATTTTAACATTCAAATTAATTGTGCTCTAGTAGTCTTAGAACTATCCGCGCTTCAAGAATTAAATAAATGCAAAAGAGTATTATCAGTGCTTTCTCAAAAAGGGGGGTATTGAAGCAAGGGGATACACTTTATTCCATGTTAAACATCACTGTCAGGTGAGTTCAGCCCAAGGACTTGAAGGTAACTGTGAACAGAACATTTGGCATGTGACTTGATGATTTGATGCTGTCAAGTTACCCTTTATGGGCCCAATAGTGTTGAAAATTCAGAAGGCGTCAATACCAGCGTCGTTTAAATTAGCCTCCCACTGATGTGCTCAGCTAGATCTCAAGCCAGAAATCATACAAAATTAACAGATCTCCAGTCAAACTTAGTAAAACACTTGCTTTTCTAACTGCCTTTTATTGCCTTCCTTTTCTAGGTCTTTAGGGATTTTACACTGCGTATCTGGAAAAACAAGTCACCGTTTAAACACTAAGTCTACAGCTTGAATGGTAAGGGGGAGCTGCATTACTGTGTTGTTATTACTCATTTAGTGTGGAGCTGATGACTTGGATGAAGGAAGTGCTATTCTAGTTTCTTTGCTTGGAACTGTCGTGCTTTGAGTCAATATATACCCAAAAGAACAATTTTTTTTAGAAATCACATAAAGCAGAGTTTTTTAACACTTCCAAGCTTATAACCGTGAGCTGGCTGCTAAAAGCAGTATAGAGACTTTTCAGCTCCTATTGACCTCACTTCTATTCTTGGGCTTTTTACATAGTCTTTCTCTTTCACAGATTTCTAGTTTTTCATATATTTAATGTTTAAAAATATTCTGTATATGCTTCTTTAGAACTTCTGTTTTGTCCTGACCAGTTTTACAATGGTTTTGCCTTCAGGCTGGCAAGTGTTATCTCTGAACAGTGCCTAGCATTTTCCATTCTAAAATCCCACTTTCAATCCATTTCTGGCAAACTGTAATTTTTTAAGTTAAAATCATCCATCTTTTTCACTTCTTCCTTTCCTTTTCCGCCAAAAGGTTTCAGTAATTTAGAGGAAAAGTGGCCTTCTGCTAATTTTCAGGCAACCTCTTACAAAAAATATCTTCTGCCCTTTTGTTACTGTAGTAAGAGGGCAGAAGAGAAGGTGCCTTTTATAGTACCAAAAAAATTGCTCAAATTTGCCCAAATTGCATAAATTTTTACATGCTTAGTGGAGAGCTCTAGGCCTCCACATCTGAAGAGTTTATCTTCTTTCCATGTTGAATAAACACCAGACTGGCAGAATATTTGCTGCTTCAATCAGGACCTGCTTCAGGCAAATCTGGATTTTGGTATAGAAGCCCCAAACCAAAAGCAGGTTGACTGTACCTTTCCTGGGCTGTCAGTGACTGCACTTCTGGGTTTGGCTCGAATGCAAACTAGACACAGAAGGAGGTTAATTAGGTTGCTATCATTTGAGAGATAATTATGCATGGAAAGCAGGCCCAGAGTTGCATTTAAGAACTTGACAAGTACAATAGTGCATCAAATTGGGATTGCCTTTAGAAGAAGAAAATTTTATTTATTACAGTTACTCTGAACCAAAATTCAGGGGTTTTTAACAGTAATTATTTATAGCACACAATTAATTGTAGTTATTTATAGCCCTCACTGAGTGTGTACTCTTGGTTTAGTGTGGTGATAACATTGGAACAAAATAGTGTAGCTTCAATACACCGAAGTTTGCATAACTGATGAGCAATAATATCTATGTAGAGTACAGGTCATTCCTCACTGTTTCAGATCTATTTCAAATTTGCTGAAGGAAAAGTAGCCCATGGATTTCCAAGGGGATCTGCTCTAGTACTTCATAGAAGGGCTCTAGACTTTAATTTCACATTTCAGTAGGTCTTGCAAGGGCTCAGTTGGTTTGTTTTGGGTTTCAGTGGGTTCCTGAATACTTCAGAGACACGGGCATTTTTCATATTCACCTTTTTGGCCTGAGCATACTGTGGTGAACTCTGACACCAGCTCTCTGATCTCTTCAGTGTAACCAGTACAGTAGTCAGGGGAAACCTGAAGAAACAAGACTCAGAACCTTCAACTACTCCCTAAATTTATGCCTAAGTTAAAGGAGGAGCAAAAGATAAAATAGAAAGGATAACAGAGATAAGACAATGGCAAAATTGGTTGCCTAAGTGATTACAATTGTTTTTTTCACATCAGTTACTACATAAATTAGCAGTATAAATAAGGGGTCATATAGAAGTTTAGAGTGAAAAGAATCAAGAGCCAAAACTTTGCAGAAGTGTCCGAAAAATATTATTAAACATCCATAGATGGCAGATGCCTTCAATTGATTTTTTTAAGAATAAAAAATCTGACCTTCTCCTTTGGGTGCTTGTATATGAAGTCTCTGGCTACACAATTTATCTTGAATCTTGTTTCAGGACAAGCTGGCCCTTTCAAAGAGGCTTCTTAGATATTAAAGATAGTCTGAAACATGCAATTTCCTACAGAAGTAGCCTGGGAATACAAGCCCAGGATAAAGCAAACAAGAAAGACTGAAAATTAATCTTTTGGAAGAAAAGCCCAGTAGGAAAGAATGAAGATGCCCATCTTAACTCCCTCGTAAAAGATGTGCAGGATGATGCCTGCAAGGGATTGCTAGGCTGAGGAAAGCACATGGATGACATTTGGAATTTATTTTTCTCAAACAAAAAATGTAACCTAAAACTCATGCCCTGAGGAAAGTTAACTCCTATAGCTCATAGGAACTCTCTGAAACACTAGCCAGTGAATTAAACCACTGATTTAGAGGTTTCTCGGGTAGCTAAAAAATATATGAAGGCTTCAGGGCAGGGAAATCTTTTCTAATGCATTTGTATGTCATCAAATACAGTGCCAAGAAATGCTGGTTTAATTTATGCCAGTAAGAGTGTAGTATGAAATCTCCTTTGCAAGTGTGTATTTTAATTTCCTTTTAAGGGCATTTCTACCAAAAAAATATTTTATTATATAGTTGGGGTTTTTTTGTTGTTGGTGGTGTGGTTTTTGTTTGTTTGTTTGTTTGTTTTTATGTGAGTTTGGCCCTTGAATTTTTGGGAGAAAACCAAAATAATAGTTCATGTAGCATCTAGAATCCCATGTAAAGAGGCACAACACTTCTGTCTAGCTGGCATCTAGAGCACAAAGGATCAGTAAAGAGTTAAAAATCCCTTTTGCCTCTGAGAGTGTTCAATGCCAATATTTATCTAAGGAAAGGGCCTGGAACAGACAAGTGGTCTGTAAGACGATTCTAGGAAGGTGAAGTTCAAAGGAAAAATAGGGAAGCCTGTGAATCTATTTCAGACCTGTTTGTTCCAATTTTTTTCTCCTGTGAACAAACAGAGTGCTCTGAGGGGTTTGTTCTGGTCACTGACTGCTCTTTTATCAGTCCCAGTGGGAGCAAACCTGAACCTAAGTGGAATCAGTTGATGTATTTATGGAGACAGTAATCCCAGGCTTGGTCTGAGGAGAGGAGATCCAAGTAGGAACATGTCAGAAGTAGATGTCGATTTGAGGTCTCAGTCCCAGGGTTGCAGGACATGTCTGTGCTGTGGAACTGGTTAAGGGGCAGAGGAGGCACTGCAGCCCATTTATTATCCACCCAGCATGGTGCTGTGCAGGCTTCCCAGCGTTCCTGGGAGGGAGGGGAGCTGTGTTTATGTTGTGCCAAGGCTGAAGGGAAGAAGGCTTTGCTGCACTGGCATTATACTTGTGGACAGAGCCATAGCCCATCAGCAGTTGAGCTGATTTCAAATGTCTGCCCAGCACATCCTCTTGCCCTTGGGGTTCTGCTGATAGTGCTGGTGGACAGCACAGGGCTGTACCTCCGGGGGTTCACACTCAGCAGATATTGGAAGGCTACTGCAATGACCAGCCTCATCTTCTGCCCCTCTCCAGGCCACCACCCCACACACTGTGAAATATTTTCAGAATTCTTCTTTGGGATTAATACCTTTTTATTATTATTATTATTACTGTTTGGTTTCCTTTGTTTTGTTGGTATAAGTTCTCCTAAAAATACTGATTTATCCTTCAGAAAATCCAAGAACCTTCACCAGGAGTTAGATAACAGTTATGTACAAATATCTGTGAGGAAAAACCATGCTGTGTTGACAGGGTAACAGTGAAAGGTATAAATTACAAGTGACTTCAGAAGTGAAAAGCTTGCTATCATACTTGTGTGGTTTGTTATGTACCTAATAAAATAAATCAAAAGTAAGTGTCAGTTATGGAAATCTTCCAAACCAGTCTTTGATAGTAAGGTAACTTCTTGCTGATAGTTTTGCAGTGATGATTCTCAGTAACCAGCCTGAAAGAGGAGTGGTTCATTGTCTTTTATGATATTCATTCTTTTATTCTTTTAAGTTTCATCAGGAGCAAAGCAATTACAAGCTGCCATACTCCATGTACTCATACTTGGAGAGTTACCTAAGAATTACATACCTAGTCTTTCTGCAGTCATTTTAATTACAGCATCACAGTATAAATGAGACTGGAAGGGACCTCCAGAAACAGATCTAATTAGATTTGGTTTCTCAGAACTGTGTCCAGTTGTGTCTTGAATTCCCACATTGAATTCCTTCATGAGGAGATTCCTCAGCACACCCTGTGTAAATGTTTGACCACTCTCATGGTAAATCAACAAAGAAATAAGTTCTTCTATCTAATCAGAATTTTCCATGTTCTGACTTATGTTTGTTGCCTTTTGTAGTTCCACTGTGAAGCTCCAAGAAGAGTCTGGCTCTGTCTTCTCTGTATCCTCTGGTTAGGCAGTTGTAGACATTATGTTCTTCCAAGACTTCTCTCCTGTGGGCTCAAGAGGCCAAGCTCCCTCAGACTCCCCTCTTTTTCTCTCTTTTTTTTTTTTTTTTTTTTTTTTTTTTAATAGATGAGACATCTCTGTCTTCACTTTACAGCTTATTCTTGTGACTATATATACTATATATCCACTTGTCTAACTTCATACTGGTTTTGATTTTTTTTTTTTTTTCCTTCTTCAGCCTGGATAATTTAATAGAAATAATTCTGGTAGCCAAAACCAGTGAATATGCAGCTGTGTTGTGTTTTACCATGACATTTATCACAGTGCCTCACATACAGAATCAGAGATGGCCTGAGGCAGGAAGGTGTCTCTGGAGATCACCTGGTCCAAACTCCTGTTCAGTGCAGAGTCAGACAGAGCATGCTACTCCGGTCTATGCCCAGTTAGTTTTTGGTTCCACAGCATTTGGGAATAGCCTGTTCCAGTGTTCAACTACCCTCACAATAGCAAAGTGGTTTCTTATGTTAAATGAAATTTCTTGTATTTCAGCTTCTGCCCGTTGCTTCTTATCGTGTCAAGAAAATGCTGACTCTGTCTTCTTTCCTCCCCCCTACAGTATTTAGACATGCTTATAAGATGGCCCTGAGCCTTCTCTGCTCCAGGCTGAACAGTTCCAGCATCTGTTCATATGACAGGTGTTTCAGGCCCTTAGTCCTCTTTGTGGTCCTTTGCTGCACTTCCTCAGTATGTCCCTGTCCCTCCTGTAGTGGGGAACCCGTCTTGGGACCCAGATGTGTCTGACCAGGACTTAGCAGGGGAAAGGATCCCCTCTCTTGACCTATTAGCAATGATTATCTTAATGCAACCCAGAGTGTCAGCATGTTACAAGGGCAATTTGCTGGCTCATGATCAGTTTGGTGTTCAACAGAACTCAAGGTCCTTTCCTACAGAGCTGCTTTTAAGCTGGTCAGCCCTCAGCATGTATTGCTGTCTGGGGTAATTCCTCCCTAGGTTCTGGGCTTTGCATTTTTCATTGTTGAACTTCATGAGGTTCCTGTTGGCCCATTTCTCTACTTCCCTCAGAATGGCACAACTCTTTGGCATATCAGCCTCTTCTCCCAGTTTTGCATCATCAGCAAACTCCCTTTGTGTGAGTTCTGTCTCATCACCTATGTCATTGAGGAAGATAATTAAAAAATATTATCCTTGAGATCAGCCCCAGGGGTAGACCTCTAGGGACTGTCCTCCTGGTGAAGTTTGTGCTGATCACAACCCTCTGAGCTTGAGTTCAGACAGTTTTCAGTCCACCTCACTGTCTACTTACCTAGTCCACATATCATTCCTTTGTCTGTGTGGATGTTATGGGAAGCTATGCAAGATCAAGAAAAACATTCATTGTTCAGTTTATCATAGACAGCTCTCAGGTTGGACCAAAAAGACTTTCCCTTTTCAGTACTGTGCTGACTACTGCTATCATTTACTTCTCTGCAATGTGTCTGGAATATTTTTCTGGAAATTTTGTCCCAGCGCCTTCCTGGGGCTTGAGGTGAGGTTGAGCATCCTGTAGTTCCCTGAATCCTCCTTCTGACCCTTCTTTAAGATGGGGTTGACATTTGCTTTTTTCCAGTCCTCAGGAACCTATTCCAGTCACCACAACCTTTCAGAGATTATTGAGAGTGGTCTTGCAGGGACAGCAACCCACTCCCTCAGCACTCGTGGGTAGATCCCCTCAGATCTCAGGGAATTATCTCTGCTTCAGTTTGTTAAAATGTTCCTTAGCCTGATCTTTCTCTGCTGAGGCTAAGACTTCCTTGTTCTGTATTTCCCCTAATGTCTTGGGGGCCTGGGATTCCAATCTTAATGAGTGAAGCAGACATTGAGCACCATGGTATTTTCCATGTCCTATGCCCTCCACCCTATTTCCACAGCATGCCCATATTTCTTTCTGTAGATGCTGTTGTACCTGTAGGAGCCATTCTAGCTGCCCTCCACATCCCTCACCAGACTCCAGGTGGGTTTTGGCTTTCCCAACCCCATCCCTCAACACTCAGACAGCTTCTCTCTGTATCTCTTCGATCAGAAAATATAAACTTGAACTGTTGGTAATAAATGATGTGAACAGCATCTATGCAGGAATAAATGATGTGAACAGATGACTAATGTTAAAACTAAGCACCCCAAACCCCTCAGTAACATTAATATGCATTGCAAAAAATTGTATTGTGACATAGAAACAGATCTTTTTCTCCAGGAAAACATTGCATACTTTCTGTTCTGTGTGGAATGTGCCTGAACTGCCAGTAATAGGCAGCATGTTTTGTTTGTTACGCATTTGCCTTTGTTTCCTTCTTTTTCTACTGAGTTGATAAAGATAAGATTAACTTGCAATCCATATCTCCCTAAGTTTCTAGCTTTCCTTGATTATTAACAGTTAATGTTTTTAGTCCTGTGTTGTTTAAACAATGGCCAGATATTGGAGTAGGTACTAAGTGCACTTCCGTATTTCTTAAATATATTTGAACCACTTACAACTAGTCCTACCACATTTTGTTTGATAAACAGAACATCTTTCTTCTGGCCCCCGACTTTGTAGTCAAAAAAAAAAAAAAAAAAAAAAAGAAAAGAAAAATCAGATTGCTTTTGGAAAAGGCTTTATCTCACTTTTCTAGAGTACAAGTTTATCAAGTATATGCTAAGAAGCATATCCCCGGCGTACTGAAGTAGTCTCAAGTTTACAGCTATCTTTATCTGTCCTGCCTGTATAAACAAAAGTTGAAACATAGGTAGGTCTTTTGTTGGTCCTTCTGTAACTGGACAGAAGCATTTAATCTTTATTTTAGTTTAACTTGTGTCCAGTGTTCCACATGGTTGTTTGATACTGTCAGCCCAACGCTGACGTTGAAGTTGGGTAATTCCTGCTTACTCATTATCCTCTTGAATGCTCTTAAGTGGATGTGGTTTCACTGTACTTATGGAGAGGATCAATTAAGATAATCTTGGATTAATCCCATTACACTCTTTGGTCTTGTTTATGGCTTTCTTTGTCATCAAATTCACACAAACTGTGAAAAGACTGTATTCTGTTTGTGGTGCTCTCATTATCGTTTATTACAGCGTTTCCTCCCCTATAAAAATGTAAATTCATTGAATCCTACTGCTCACACATAAAACAGAGACATACCAAAGATTTTGATTATGTTAGTTTAAATATAGTGTGTTTTAGGTAATGATCTTACACATGGTAATATGTATAGAGTCGTCTTGAAACACTCTTTGTCAGGTTTGTGGTGCTGTTAAGAAAACTACCTTTAGTTTCACAGTGAAGTTTTAGAATGTTCAAGACTTCCATTGAGGCACCTTATCCAAAACTTTTTACTACTAATGGAGGTTAAAAAAATGAAGCTCTCATTCAGCAGCTACTAGAGAGCTCATGAAATGAGTCTATGCAAAGCAGGCTAACATAAGGTGCATTTACCTTTCTCAGTTCAAAACTATTAGCACAACATTTATGGGATCATAAAAAATACTTTTTGTTGAATGAGTGTTTTGATGAGCAAACCTGCTAAGAGCATAGAGGCGCATGGTATGCACTGTAATATCAAGTTGAGCTATAATCATATTTTTTTGATGTGTCAATATGTAGGGGAGTAATCTGTTTCATTTTAAAAAAAAAAAAAAGGTGAGTCTGATTCATTTTCACTGGGTCAATTGCTGTTGCTAATCCAGAGTCTGTCAGCTTGCAGGCCTTCTTGTGTGTTGTGTTTTTACACTTTTGCTTAAAAAGCAGGTAAGATGATACTGTTGGCACTTTATGCTCTTGTTTTTTTACTTGGAACAATAATGTGATAGACTTTTAAAAAAGCTGCTTTTAGCAAATTCTATTTTTCGCATGTGTATTCATGGGGAGACAGATGGCCAGAGAAGGATGGAATGACTTTGATTTATTTGCATTAACCATTTTTTTCCCTTCTGTTTATGGTGCTGTCTTTAGAGTCACACAAATTCATTCATGAAATAAAAACTTTGATAGTCCTGGAGAAACAAAATTTAGGTATTTTCTCTGAAACACAGTACAAATATTATAGTTTATTTTGCTAAGGTTTGAAGGAAAAAAATGCAACTTTGTGCTCTGAATATTTAACCAAAGGAAAATCTCCCAGGACTGTGTCATGTCCACAGTATGAGCTAATCTCCTGTGGATGGTTTATATTTTGATTGCAGGAATTATTTTTCTTCCAACTTTGTGCATATTTCCTGGTGGACTATCTTTGCTGTATTTCTTCTTACTCATGTCTCGTGGTTTTAAATTTTGCACTTTTGTTCTCCCTATTTCAGACCAGTATTCTTGTTGATGTCTCTTCTCAAAATTTCATACAGAGTCAAGAAATAAGTCTGTAGTTAAGAATGGGCGTGTTGTCCTGAGGTACGCGGGGAGGTAACTCTGCTGAGTGGCTTAGACTTGCAGTGAATCCTCATTTAATAACATTGTTCCAAGTACCTGGCACACAGAAATATTCCAGGATTGGGTCCTGCAGGCAGTCAACACGATAAAGAGGATTAATTCCGGTAAATGAACATACACATAAGGACTAAGAGCTTTGGTAGTTATATATTGTCTGTGTGTGCATAAACACATTATAATGGTATTGTTTCCTAGATATTCTTTTCAGTGTTTCAAAGTATTACAGCACTGGGGACTATTCTGTGCATTCTAACTCTAGTATATAAAACAGGTGAAGTCCTTGGGGAACTAACACCGTGGAGTCCATAGGAGCCATGGCATGGTGGGGTTTTTTTTGTGTTTTTTTTTGTTGTTGTTGTTGTTGTTTGTTTGTTTGTTTGTTTGTTTGTTTTTGTTGGTTGGTTGGTTGGTTGGTTTTTTTTTTCCCCACAGAATATTTTAAATAATGATTAAAGCTATTCTTTTCTTCATTTTGGTAGAGAAGGTTGTGATGTTTCGGTGAAGCTTGAATTGTGACAAAGAGGCAAACCCCCAAACTGCATGTTACTTTTGAAAGGGTTTAAAAACCAGAAGCATAGCGGGAAGAGCAACTCTGTCTAAATCCACGTGGGAGGAAAAAAAAAAAAAAAAAGAAGAAGAAGAAAAAAATACAGTCAAAAAACCAAACCAAAAAATTCCAAGAAGCGAAACAACGGAAACAACGTTTTTCCCCGCTCCTCCCAGGCCAGCCGGAGCAAACTCAAGCATCTCGTCCCACGGCCGTCCCGGCCCGTGTTTGCGGCACCGGGGCCGCCGGAGATGCTGACCCGGCCCCTCCGCCCCGCCAGCGGGGGTCGGGTTTTCTTTTCCTTTCGCTCTTCTTTTTTCCTCAGCGCACGGGGGGAGGGTGGGGGCGCTTGAAAATCGGAAATGATCTTAATTAAATGTTTTCTGTACAGGAACAAGCGGGCCCTTTTTGTGCGCTAGGCGAAGGCAGCAGACCTTATCACAAAAGACAAAGGCAAATATTTATCAGGGAACAAAAGATGTCCACGGCTGCTTGCAGCGGGGGAGATTTTTCTCTCTCTCCCGGTGAAGATGTTTAACAGTGTAAGATGTTTATCGGGGCTCCTTGTTGAAATTCTTTGTTTTCCCGCGAGATCTACAAATGAAACTGTTTTTCTTTCTGTGAAGCACACAATGAAGCCCATGAGTTAAACTGCAGAGAATGCAAACACCTGCTTGTCCCTCTGTTGACTTTGCGTTTCAAGAAGGTCCTTTCTGTTCCACGTGATAATGTTCTGGGGACTTGGTTTTGTTTGGGTTTTTATTTATTCTGTGTGGACAGAAATGGTCATCTTGTCTGTCTTCACTTTGTGTCGCTTCTAATGCAGCGATTGTCTCTGTTAAAGGAATACCATGTTGTTAAAAGTATTCTTCTTCAGAATCTTATGTGCCATTGAGTGAATAACCTATTAAATTTTACTGCTTTGCCTGTTTGGTTTATTTTTGTATGCTTGGTGTTTTTTTTTTTTTTTTTTTGGTTTTTTTTTGTTTGTTGTTTTTTTTGTTTTGTTTTGTTTTGTTCTTGTTTTTAAATGCTCTCTGGTTGACGAGCTCCGTTTCTGACAACTTCACATTTTAACCTGTAAAGGACAGGGAGGAAACAGAATCCATGAAAGTCCTTACAGCATATTTGCCTGTTCTCCTTAACTAAATCATACATGGAAGCACAGTATTTCAGATGTACTTGAATACTGATTATCCAGTGATTTCGCAGATGTTTATCCTTAATACAATGCGAATTTAGTTGGTATTTGAAATGTACCAGCGCTTATTTTTATAAGTATTCATCCCCAAAGCTGGGTCATCATTTACCTACAGAATCTTGTATAAAACTTTAAGATTTTATAATATAAACCCCCACTTTCTCAAACTGGTGAAGAGACTAGTTGTGATTATTCACATGGCAAATGTTCAGCCTTATAATAAGCATTGTAAGCTGATGTTATTGCACAGATTTCTGGCACTGAACAACATAATTCATAGCAGTGTCTGTGATCAGTATTTGGTTTTTTTTTAATAGTTCACAGGATTTGAGGAATACTTTAAAATATTTTCCCGTGGAAATTTACAAAAGAGCTTTACAACAATGCAGGCTTTTAAGTGCAGCAAGTAAACTTGCTGTGTCATAACAGAAGTGTTGTACCTAGTCAGCTATTTTAATATATTTCATAAATATTTGGGGGGGGGGGGAAGAGTGTGGAAAACAGAAAAAATACCTATTTCTTAAAATGACTATACTTATAGATAGTCCTATTTATCTGGAAAAATATATTCAAACTGTTGGGACTCCTGGGAGCAAGCACTTATGCAACTGACACCTTTCTATTTCATATACACCATTATATTTTAAATTAATAATGTAAAATGAAGCTTTTTAATGGGAGATAGATTGAATTACTGTTCTTTCTTTATTCATGACAGTAATATTTTTCTCAAAGTTCTTCTCTGAAATTTCACAAAACTGGCAGCTTCAGAAGAACAGTTCCTGGGTGTGTTTGTAAATGATTTACCTTTCTACAGACCTGAAAGATATCAGTTTTTATGAAAACCAATTATTTTAGCTGTAATTTAACAGAAGATTTTTTAGATAAAGATAATTGTTTGTTTCCATGTATCTATTTTAATTCAGATTATAGAGCTTGCATTCTATTTTTCTTTCTTTACTGAGTCCAGATAGTTTGATACTGTTTCCTTAAGGCTGCATAGAGAAGCAGTAAATCAGATGGTCTCACGATTTCCTTAAAACAGGTGAAAATATCCTTTTTTTCCTTGGCTTTCTCAGTTCAGAGTTTTTTCTTTACTTTCCTGGAGGTAACATTTGTTCTATGATAACCTGCAACATTTCTCTGTTAGACTAAGGCTTTTTTTTTTATTTCTGATAATACTAGAGTGTGTGTCTGGAAACTAAAATATAAATATAACAGAGTATATAGTATTATGGGGTTTTCCATTTCATCGAATAAAGTGATCATCTAGGCTACCTTGGATAGAACTATTATCATTTTTTCAAGCTTTTTGGCAAGATATAAGTACTCTAATAAAGAGAGATTTATTCTTCAGAAACTCAGTGCACTCTGTAGACACATATTCTGTATAACAGTATGATAGTAAACACCATACACTTTTGGACTGCTTTTGCCCTTAAGATTTCTTCTTTAAAAAAACAAAACAAAACAAACACCTCACAAAAAACTGGGGCTACTCCAACTTTCTTTTCTAATGGAATATGCGTTATTTGAGGGTTTTATTGTTTTGAGTTTTATAAATCCTGTAGTGAATTATCAATACTACAGAAGCAGGAGAGTGGAAAGAAGGAGAGGAGGGAAAGCACATGTGCCCAAGTTCATAGATAAAGCTCCTCTTTTAAGATAACTTACCTTCCTGCTTATTTCTACTTGATAGCATACCTGTAATATTTATCTATATATGAGAGAATTTGTGATGTTAACATGGTCAACAACTCAAAAATGATGAAAACTGTACCACTACTGAAATAAGTTTGTTCCAGCATTAGGTAGTAGTCTGTACAATGGTAAAGTATTGGTGCTGGTGAAAGCAAGGCTGACCATTCTGTAGGGTGGTTGGTGGTGAAATCCAGCTTTTCAAATTTATTTTCCACTGCAAGCAAAGTATTTAGAGATGAAAGGGAAGGATATTAAAATACAAGTATTTTTGGTACAGTTTTGTGCAGATGGGACTGTAATTGGTGACATGGGAATAGTGTATATACTGAAATATTTGAAATGCTAATTCATTTTTGCTTCAGTTTTCCAACTGCCAGCTGTAATTATGGATCTCATTTAACAGATGCTAACACAGGGAGTAACTTCACTCCTGGAGTAGTCCCACTGAGACAGGGAAGTAAAGTTAAGGCTCAGGTACTTAGGCACTGGTGTAGATACAGTCCTAGGAATTTGTTGGATGCTGCTATTAAAGACTGTCTGGTGCCTAGTTTATAAACCATTTGCATTTTGAATATATTTAGTTATACATAAACTAATTTATGCACTAATATGCTTTATCAAGATTAATTGAAACCTTAAGATTTAAATTTATCACTGTTTACAATCCCTAAAATTTCATTATTTTTTGAGAGAGGTGTATGAATCTGAAGTGTTTTCAAGCACCACAGAGTTCTCATAAAATTTGGGAGATGTGTGTGAAATGGCTTATGAAACTATTTCAATTAGTTTTATATTATTTTTCAATGGGAGGTATTGTATACAAAGAAGTGTTCTAATAACAGTAATAGTGTCTCTAAAATTCCTCAAGTCCTCTTTTTGAATTTTTAAAAACATCTGAATAAAACATCTGTTTAAAATAAGTCCTATACAGTGAAGGGTTCTGTTGGCAGAAGGAACTAAAATAATAACTCAAGGCTTTCCTCAGTGACTTCCTTCTATGAAAATGATATAAACCCATTAAAAAGACAGTATCTTTTAATTTATTTATTGTTAAAATATAAAATCAACTAAATATGAAGAATAAATGTTGGGGTTTTTTCTTTAGTCAATATTTAAATATATGTCCCATTTTTATTTATTGGAAAAAAATGATTTCACTTCAATAAGAAACCCTATATTTTTCAATCCAGTTTGGAAACTTAATGTTGAACTTTCAGGTCAAATGAAATGTCTTTGTAATTGTAAAATTAAATATTATTAATATCCTGAATGACTTCTTCAGTCCCACAGGACTTTTCAACAAGGATTTAGTAGGACTAGATCCAAAAATATTCTGTATAATATTATTGGAAATTACTTTAAATTCTTTGTCATGTAACAGGAAATATGTTCCCTTTGTAGCAGTTTGTGGCTGTTGAATAATTCTATAAGATTTTCTAATAGTTATATGATTTTGTAAATTCTACGACAGGGTAATATTTTTTCCATCATTGCAAGGACCGAAAATCCTTACAGAACAAAGAAATAAAATGCTGAAGGAATGAACTACACAGTAGAACTAATTCTCCACAGCTCCTGAATAGGAACTAAGCTTGTTATCTTGGGTTATTTTGTTGTTGTTGTTATTATTATTATTATTATTACTACTTTATTCCCAAGTGATTTTAAGATGATTTAGAAGTTAATGAGAAAACAGCAAGCACATTTTGCAGCAACTTCTAAATGTATCAGGATAAATGAAAGAACAGCCTGGTTCTGTGCTTCCTTTTGAAACTTAAACTTGGAGAAAAGTATTTCTGTGTTTCTTCAGATGCACTGTAATTGAGTTGGGATTTATTTTTATAAGAACTCATGGAAGTGTAATTACAGAAGGGTGAGTAGGGATGAAAAAGATTATATTGTTTCAGGTTTTCTAAAATATTCAGTTGTTTTCTTTATGTTTATGCTCTCCTTATGCCAGTGCAAAAAAGAGGATGTGAGTAATGCAATCCTAATACGGTTAAGGTGATTTTTCAGGCTGCATGCAAAAGCAATAAAAAGTATAACAGGAAATTTCATATCGGTTCACATTAATGATCAGGGCCACATTATAACTAGTGGAAAGATAAGAGAGTGTTAAGTCATTTGCTTTCTGGGTTTGTGTGTTGTGTTTTTTAAGTACTGTGGAAGAAACAACGTGCTATCTTTTTAGGCATTAATGAACACTGATTAAAAAAAACCCAACAACACAAAAACAGGTTCCTTGTCTTATCAAACAATATAATTTATTTACTTAAATTTTTTTATACATTTTTCAAGATTGTTTCCTATGCAAATTCAGAGATGGGGACTGAAACTGAGATGGCTAATTATTCACACACTTTTATGGGAGATAAAACCTCCTGTTTTTCAACCTTCTGTCCCTTACATCTCTTACTATTGCAAGTTCAGATTTTGAAAGTCAGTAGAGCCAGACATCTTGCCTCTGTGCTTTGCTTTATACCACGTTCCTTATCTTGATGTGAGTGGAAGGTGGTAGAAGTTTAATCAAGTCAATGTATGATGGGCTCTGAGAGGTTTTGACTTTTCACATGTTCCTTGAAAAGATGTACCAGTCCCATCCCTCTGCAACACATGTGTATGCTGGTATAGAATGAATTTTTTGTCAGGCTTATCATTAACTTAAAAGGATAAAACAGGAGTAATAGCTATATGTACACTGCATGTATGTGATAGAATGTGGCAACGTTTAAAACTAATGACAAGGGAGACGTAAATAAAGCACAGATGTATGTGTATACATATGTGTATTTATAAAAGTGACAACTGATAGATTGAAAAGCTGATAAAATCAGACTATAATTCTTTTTATTCCATCACAATTAATGCCTAAGGAGCCAAGCTGCATTGAATAATTTTGCTTAGTGATGGGCAGTGTAGCTGCCTTTTGTAATGGGAAAGCAACCTTCCTGTAGAAGAGTAGTATTTCCCTACAGCATTTGTTTAGGGACATTTGTTGCAATAGTAGGAACGTGTAAAACTGTCTAGAAAGCTGCTCCTCTGGGGCACAGAGTGAAAAAAAGTCTTTTGCAAGACAGGAGAAGCTGAGTGAGATGTGCCCTGTGCCCCTGGCTGGCTGGTTGCCTCTCATCTCCCTCCAGTCACATTCTGCAGCTCTCTGTCTCCCTCCTCCTTCCCACCTCGTACATGCAGTACCTGGGTACAAGAGGCAAGAGAATACACATTTCTTTGGTGAGATTTCAAACCGGTCTTGACCTATTTGGGCCAGAGGGGAACAGATTTTGTGTGTGGAGCCTTGGTATGACCTTAAAAATTGCAGGTGAGAGAGAGGATGGTTTTGATGAAAAGCCAAGAAGCCAGGGTGGGAGAAATTCCAAGGTGTTTGCCTAGCTTTGAGAGGGACTTTGTGTTTAACAATTGGAATGAGCCAACAAAAGTGGAAGGATTCAGGCATTTGTTTTGTCTGTGGTCTGAGTAGTACCAGAAAGGTGTTTATGTTTTGGGTGCAACATCAGGAACAGAATAAATGTACTGGGTTTAAGGATGTCACCAGTAGCTCTGTTGCAGTAAAAGATGTTTGTGAAAAAACTACATGTTGTGGACAAAATCAGTTTTAAATTGATTTGTTTTCAAATTGGTTTAGCCATTCAGGTTCAATTTTATCTAAGACATTGAGGGGTTTCTATACAACTCTTTCCTGGATAGCACTGTGGAACTTTTTGGCGTTAGACCCAAATTAACAGTGTGCTGCGTCATTAAAAAATAAAAGAGCCACAATTTTTTCTTGGCGTCGATTTCTGCAAAGCAATGAAAGACTCCCTATACTGATTACAAATATTCTAAAATGTTTACTTTGGTCTATAAACTTGGAGCATTTCATGTTTGGATATATGTGGCCTCTTAAGACCTTTTCCATTTTTCTGCTTGTACCTGGTTTGAAGAGGGTTTCAGGTCTCATGTGCAAGAGAGATTTTTGCAGGACAAAACCAGTGTGGTGTCCACAGAAAGCAAAGGCAGTGAAGGCAGTTGTAGGCAGGGTACACATACATTACGAATATTGGCTTTAGTTAATATCTGCTGTTTTACTGATGGAAAGTAGCACAGTTTTCCAGTGCCCTCATTTCTTGATATTTAAAAAAGGAATAAAATTGACCTGGCATGCAAACAAGTAGTGCTGTTCTATATTTATGCACTGAAATACTAAAATTTCTTTGCTGTTACAGATTTGTTCATCATTAGACCAAACACAAGTTTCTCTTTTTCCAGCTCTTATGCTTATACTGAGAAATCCAGAAATCCCCAAGCTTCATACATTCTAGGTGTTCCCAACTCTCAAAAGTACTAATTGAGTAACCACACAGACTGCCCAGTGAGATCTGTGAACACCAAAACTCTTCCTGCATAATCCCATGTAAGCACAAAACCTTCCCAACCAGAAACTGGGGTCTTCAGGTTTTATGAATAGTGAAAATTTTTTACAGCTGTCTAAAATCTTCTCAGAAGTATAGATAAAATTGCCTTTTGCTGGCCTGGTAATAAAGGAAGAGTCAAGGATGGACTGCTTCTGCCTTGGGCAGAAGAGGAGCTGGTAGTGGCCTTGTTCTGTGGGCCAGTGCAGGGACTCATTTCCAAAGTGTTAGACTTTAGCCAGTTGTGGTTTCAGGTCATATCCTAACCCCTAGAGCTGGCTGAAAGCCAAGAATTTAGTTTCAAAAAATTAGTTTTGTGTTGTTTAATTTTGCCTTTGCATTTCATTGCAACAGAAGTGTAGCTTTCCATGCCTTTTGATGTAGCACACGGGCAAAGGGAGTACCACGTGGGCACAGGAGATCCTCTCCTGGAAAAGCTGGTAGGCTGGGATCATGAGTGCCTCTTGCTGTGCATGGACAGGACAGGGATGCAAGTCTCAATCTCCAACATTTTTTTCTGTTCTGAAAATTAAGAACTTCTACTTTATAAAATATATTCTTAAAAAAATGCTCATATTTTTACTTGTTGAAGTAATTTTTTTCCTGGTTCATTGTTGGTAGCATTCAGTGGATCACTTTTATGCTGCAGCCTACTTCTATGCAGGATTATTTTCCAGATATCTTTCGTGTTGAATAACATACAGTGTCAGACAGAATTGACATTTGTGAAAAACAGAAATGAGTGCTAATGTTCCCACTGTGAAATTCTGGAGGCAGTTAGCAAGAAAGTTTAATCAACCATTAAAAAATCAATAGCTAGTAATTTGTAGAAGGTTTATCAAAATTTTAATTTCTTTGGTTTCAGGATATTGGAAGTTAGAGATTGTATTTTCAACAGGCCTGAAGGAGTTAGAAGTCCCACTCCCATTGAATTTAAGAGTAATTTGAACATTTTATTACCTCAGGCTTCTTTGAAAATCGCCCCATGCCTGGTTTGGATCTATTGTTCCTTTACCACTGAAAGCTGTGCATTGTGGATTCTAAATTTGTAGTTCTTCAGAAATTTTTGCATCTGCATAACAAGAAATGAAACATTCTCAGGTCAACTTTGAAGACATTGTAGAGGAACTTTTAAATATCTCATAATGAGCAAATTCAGTTTCATTTTTCTTCTTCTTTGCCTTTAGGGTCTATCTAATTCTGTGGAAAAGACCTTTTGTTAGTTGCATAATTTAGTTAAGAGAACTCCTCATACTAGAAAAAGATTTTTTTCTTTACTGAAAAGCATTTTTGTTTGGTTTGGTTTGGGTTTTTTCCTATTCATAGTACCAAAAGAAAAAAAAGGACTTGCCATCTCTGTCTCTCTCTAGATATCTAAATTTATCTTTGGACTGCTATCTTGAATTACTTTGGAAAGTATTCAGGCTTACTTAATAGCCAATCACTCTTTATTTTATTGTATTGTATTGTATTGAGTTAGTCTGTCTAAATTTTCTGGGGAAAATATTTTCAGTGAATAAGCTTTTCTGAGTATACTTGTTAACTTCACTTTTAGTATCATCTAATCAGTAATTCAGCCACCCTTCTCAACTGTTTGACTCCTATGGCTTCAGGCTTATACAAAGTCTCATTAACTTCAGAACCAGTTCAAATGGATCTGTGTGAAACACACTTGCAGAAAGAAATCATATATTTGATTGTACTTGGTGTCTTGGAGCACATGAACGAGTTTCGTTTCAGATTAAACTAGTGTGGGAGGTGCTCCCCAGTCAGGGATTCAGCCCACAGAATCAAACTAGAGCTGAGATGTTCATATCTTGAGCATCAGGTTCTCAGTACTAAGATGTAGCCAGAATTACCTGTAGACTGTCAGTTTGGGTGTTTTCTTGAGAAGAGGCTTGTATGTATTGACCCTTCCATGCACATGTCTGATCAGCTGGCCAAGTAGTTCTATTTCTGTATTTAAAATAAGAAAAAAAAAAACAGTTGGAGGAACTATCTCCAGCAGTGTTGCCCTTCTTCTTCCATGGTTGGCATGACTTCTAAAGAAAAAATAGTAGGATGGAAGGAAACTGCTGAAATCCAGGCCCTCTACAGGCAACATGTCCCCAATGAAGGTGCCCTCCTGCAGTTCTGAGTATAAAGGCCCCTGAGTAGTGCTGAAATAGGAGCAGCCCATCATCACCAGGCAGTAGGATGAGATCTGCAGGGAGGGCAGCTTTCTTCCCTCAGAAGGTGGGATGGATTTTGCATGGATAATGAACAACTGTGCCAGGCCATGAATCTGCCTGGTAAGCCTCAAGCTCTGTCACCAAATTCTATCATGTAGAAACTCTTTAAAAGTTACCAAGTGTCCTTCCTTTTGCTCTGCTCCACAGCTCAGTCTAAAACACGCTGCAGAAGCCTGTCTGTTTTGTTAGAAGTTGGCATTTTTAAAAGCAAAAAATGGTAATAAAAGAATGATTCATCTCTAGAAACACATTTCCTTTTGCTATTAAGGTAACAGTAGAATAATAGAGATCTTTCAAAGTATTTATGCAAAGCAGCATATTATTAAGCTAGAAATATAGTCAAAATTCAAAGGACGAGATCAGAGTGGTTTAACTTCCTCTGTTTGTGCTCTGGTTTGTTTATCACAAGAAGACAGCTGTGGATCAGAAGACAGACATGCTTCTGGCAAGTGATGGGTCTATGTGAGCAAGAACTTCCTGTGAGATATTGACCTGGTCACAGTCAGCTGCTCTGAAATTTGTTAAGTAATCTATCTAATATGTCTAAGGAGTAGCATATCCAAATCAATCCATCCAAATGCCTCAGGATTATCAATAAATAGATCATAAATCTGATAATTCTCCGTGATCTGCTCTGGTGGGAAGCTGCTGGAGAAACCTTCTACAGGATGAAGATTAATTCTAGTACATGTTTGTTAGGGTGACAAATGTTCTGTGCCAATTATTTTGTGCAATAATCTGCTTTCATGAAATTGAATGGCAACAAATGGCAATCACTGATGATGTTTTCAACATGGAAATAGACCCAAGGTTTACAGAAGGAGCTTTCCATCTTTTTTTTTTTTTTTTTTTTTTTACTTTTGTGATTTTCCCACTTAATTTCTGTTCAGCAAAAGAAACATTTCAGTCTTTGCTGTTGTTCTAAATGTTAAACCATAATAATGATAACAATAAACTGTTCTTTAGTTATAATACAGGAAATACAAAGGCTGGAGGGGTAATAAATGTATTTAGATAGTTACTATCCTTACCAGATTAAGTACATTAGTTATCCGTCCTTTGTGAGAAGTTAAAAAAAAGTACCCACTGTTCAGGAAGAGTCCTGAGAATCAGTATGTTTTTTGTCTCATTTGACTGTGTGTCCTGGTTTCAGCTTAAACGATGACACTGTGGTATGTATAGAATTGAGTAATCTAGAGAAGGTGCCAAATAAAATTTATTATTTTTCCATTTGTCACACTATCTCAAACACCTTTAGGAAAGAATCCTGGCACTTCTGCTTCTGACTGTGATGTGAAACAAGTGACCTTTCTCAGGGCAAATTGGCACATTGAGGAAATATTTTTAATATTTGAAAACCTCAGAATTCTATTTGTGAGCTCCATTCTAAAAATTATCAAATATTTGGGACTAGCTGCATTTTCTCAAATTAACTTCAGAGGCCTTGAAGATCAACACTAATATTTTAGCCATCTACATCTTGGTCAGTGAAAGGAATTGGTATTTATTTTAAAAATAAAGAGCAGAAAGGAGGAGTTGAAGTTTCAATTTACAAAAATAAAAACAGAGCAACTGTTAGTTCACGTAAAACACTATTTTCACAATCTGAATCTGCTAAATTGCAGCATTTGGATTGTAGACTTTAAAAAAAAACTTTATAGATTGTAATTTTTTTTCCATGTTCCTAAATTTTTGCTGCACAAAAATCTGACCGTGCCTTAAAATCAAACATAATACTCTTTCTCTCCTCTTTATTCATGTTACAATACAATAATAGTATCTGCCTTCTGTAAATCTAGACAAGGAAAAGTTTGCATTGAAAGCAAAGTAGGCGGTGGACTCCAAGTACCCTCCTACTCTCCACTGGTGAAGTCTTGTTCCTCAGAAATACAGGCTCTGCTGATGCCACTTGGTGATGTCACATCGACTCTTGGAAAAGGGGAAGAGCACTGTAATGTCTGTCCAGCCAGTGATGGCTGTGCAGCACTGCTCAGCATGAAGTTTTCAGAATATCTTCTTTTCTTTTATATATATATGTATATATAAAAATATATATAATATATATATAAAATTTTTTTTTTTTTTTACAGAACTGGGATTTTCCTTTCTTTTTTGCATGCTTTGGAAAAATCCCAGCCTTTAGTCACTCAGGGGCTTGCTCTGGTGATGGGCTGAGAAGGTGTAGCCCAGAGAGCACAGTGCTCAGGTTTCATGTATGAAAGAGAACAAGTAATATAGGACTGGGTCACCAGCTTGTTCCAAGTTAGGCCCTGGCTGTGAGCAGAACCTTACTGCATCTTTCATCAGCAAATTGTTCAATCCACAGAATTCTTAGGGCTTGAAGATTTTGTTTAACTGTTTATATTTTACTCTTTCATTTTTGTGTGGAAGGCATCAGGGCATGGATATTTCATGGTAATTTGTTCGTGTTCCATTTACCTACACTAAGTGGTTATTCTCACTCCCTATCCAAGAGGTGAACTGTGGTAACATTTAGCATGTAATATCTCAGTATCATAAAATTTTGTTGTTTTGGTTTTTTTCCCCCTCCCGTGAGCTCTGTTGTCTCTAACAGAGTTTAGTTTTGTTTTGCTTTAGGAAAAATATTATTACTTTCAAATGAAAAGGAAATTTACCTTGGAGAAATAATTATTTAATTCTCAGATACATCAGGAACATATATATATATATATATAAAATAATACATAAGGAAAAATATTTTATTCTCATTCTTCAGGTAGGCTTTATCTTCTCAGAATAGATTATTGAAGATATTTATTTTTTGCCTTCAGTCCCTAATAACTTCAGACTCAGAAAGACACTTTGTTGCAAGGTCTTTTCCTCTTGTCTTAAAATGATATACTTAAACTGTGGTCTGCATACCTTCAGTGAGGTTCTGATACTCCAAACCAAGAGGGTAAGAGAGATACGAAGTTGTTTGTCCTTTATACAATAAAGGAATAAATTAGGCTTATGAAAACTTGATTGTCTCTGTATTGAAGTTATGGATGTTTGGAAACCATTGTGAATTTGGCTCAAGATCTGCTGATGACTATGAAAAGAGAATGCTTGAAAATAATGTTTATAGAATTCATATTTGTTTAATAGAATTTGTATTTCTTGTGGCATCAAGTTGCTCTTTAATAATCAACTTCTCCACTCTCCCTTTTCTCTGTGTGTTCTTCCTGGTTGCATTCAAGTCCATGTGGATTTAGGAGCAGAAGTCAGTTTCCACTTTGGTTAATGCATTATTGAAAAAATTAACGAAATACCAATAATATTACCATCAGTCTGACCTCTTTAGTTCACTTAAGTCTAATTCTGCAATGCTTATTTCCCTCTTCTGCAATTTATATATATTTTGAAACTTTTACCATAATGTTCAACATTCTCTTGTATACTGGATACTTGGCAAATACTAGAAAGCTTATAAATCAGAGCAACAGTGTCTTTATTTCTAAATGGCAAAAATAAGTTTTTCAAAGAAAAACACTTTTTATATTTATAAACTGAATTGGGTTTACTGATGATGATGTGTGGATACATAACCCGTAAAACATAGGCTTGTACTCCAGAAGTCGAGTTTGCCAGTTCAAGGAGTGGTGAAGTTTATTGGGTTTTGTTTTGTGTTTGGTGTTTGCTTGTGGTTTGGAGGGGGGATGGTGGTGGGGTGTTTGTTTGTTTCTGTTTTGTTTGTTTTTTTTCTGTTTCAGGTTTGGTTTTTTTAGTTTGGCTTGTGGTTGGGTTGGTTGGTTTGTGGAGTTTTTTGCTTGTTTGTTTTTTTTTTTTTTTTAATGTGTGGGTTTTTTCCTTGTGAAACATCAGACTTAATAGGGATGAATTATATAAAAAGAATCTTGGAATTATACAGTGGAGTGTTTTTACAGAGTCTTCATTTCTGAAAGAACTGTGATTTGTGTTTATGTTACAGGACTGGAAGGTAACATTTTCTGTGGATGTCAACTTCTGCCTGCTGTGATATCCCACTCTTTGAGTGATGCCACACGCAGCACTGAGTAGTACTGGCAAATGGAAGAGATTTCTTGCAATAAGGTAGGTTTATTTCTTTCCCGTGAGGCTTGATGAAGTTCTTCATAATCACTTTTCTGTTTAATGCAAATTAGGTCAAACAGGTATTCCCAGTCTTCCAAATTTTGGAGCAACGCTATTGATCTCAGAGCTGTTGGTGCTATTACTTGGTTGTACCTTTAAATTTATTGGCAGAAGATATTTTCAAGGTATCACCACTTCACTGCAGCCAAACCCACCATTCACAATCAGCAACAGAAACTAGGAAATTAAAGGACTCATTTTAATTTAATTATTCCTTATGGTAGTAGTAACTTCTATTATGTGCAAAATTCATTGCTTGTAGTTTTAAAGACTGTTGAAACATCTGCAGAAAAATCAAGTGGATATGGTGCTGCAGAAAATGGAACGGAGCAAATTTGAACTAGGAAAGCAAGGAGAGAATATATCTGAAAAGCTTAGAGCTCGGGAAATAGGGAAAGAGACTTTTTCTTGGACAGGACCCCTTGATCAGCAAATGGAGTATTACAGGGTAATTGTAGAAGCTTGATAATGGAGGGAACAGTTCTGAAAAGAGTGTTGTGCTGGATCCAGATTTCGCTTCACCTTAACTTGTCGTTGGTTTTGGTGGCTTCTTTGACTGAACAAAGCTGTTAATGCATCCAAATGTTGTACTGTCCTACCATGTTCTATGACCTTTCATTAGGCTCCCAGTTTTGTTCCAAAGCATTCTTGTAATGTCGTGACTGTTACCTGTGACTACAAGTATACTCTGTTGTGCCTCTGTGTGTGCCATCAGAAAGAGCAGGTCTTAATTAGTGTTCCATAGCCAAGGCTGTTTCCTAACAGAATGGTTTAATGACAGTGATTTTGAGATAATTTGTGTATTATTAAGGTTGTTGCTGTTTTTATTATTATCACTATTATTATATGTCCCCTCTGGTCAAAGTGCAGTGAAATTTATAGATACAGCCTAATGGCTCTGGTTCCAGTTTACTGTTTTCTCACTGGTGGTAAAAGACATATTGAGGTGAGAGTTTGTTACTTAAACATGGGACTGGTTAATATGACACAAGCCCTGCAATAGACCCACAGCCATCTGGAATGGCAGCTGAGCCCTTGGCAGGATATCCTAGGGCGTGCAAAACGAGTTGCCTATGCTTAGTGCTCTTATCCTATATGTTAGATATAGTTTCCCTCAGGAAATGATACAACTTGACCGAATTCAGTTGGGATTGTGATAGATTGTAATCCTGGATTCAGAGGTGATGTTGGATGTGAGGTGTACCTGGAGACCTGCAAGGCAAGAAGGGTTGAAATGAAGCAAGTGAGGCAAAAACTAGGAAGATGTTAGACACTAGGGGGGCTTAATTTATCTCATTTTGATTGCTTTTTCTACTTATACTCTTCATGGGCTAGCAACTCACCACTTTCAAGTGAGTGACATCTTTTCTGAGTTGTTCTGTCATGCATTATTTCACATAAAAAAGAAATGTATTAATTGCTCTATACTGTACTGCATCCCCTCATTGTGTACCAAGTGTAAGGGAAAATATTACGGTTGGTATGTGACATGTGGAACTAATTTGCCTCCATTGGAGTTCAGGGAGAGGTCTTGGCTATTACAGTGGATAAAAACATTATGAATTATAGGCACCTCACCTCGTGATGCTTCATTTGTAGTTTACATTTGTGGGGATATACTATGAATAAAATATGGGGACCATATTCCATTGAGATCAGTAGGAGTTTTTCTCTCAAATTCTACTAGGCCATGACCCTGGGAATCTCTGCTGGCTCCTGGTAAAAGATTTGTTCTGTTCATCCCTCTAACTAGGCCTCCTCTGAGGACTTAGTTTTTAATATTGCTACCAAATCTGCTTCTTAGGTAATAATTCTCTCTTATTGAAGTTTATTTATACTTGATTTGGGCGATCCTATACTCAAAGGAAAACATGTTTCTATACCTATATTTTCCTGTCTTTAAATACGGCAGTACTGTTAGGGGTAATTATAGACTGACTCTCAGGATAGTATCTGATAAAGAGAGAAAGGACTTCAGAATAATTTAGGAAAGGATAGGGTGGCAATCCTGCAGGTAAGATATAACATTAAACTATGCTGCTTGTTGATGGCTACAAAATGAACTAGATCACTTAATAACTCTTTAATATCACCAGTTTCTATGACTGCAAACTCCTTGACCGTATTGTGGATTTTCCTTCATCAACTGTTTGGATTTGATGGGCTTATTTTTGTCCATGAGTGAAAAGTATTATTCTTGCTTTAGTAATAGACTCTTTAACGCTCCTACTGTTGGGGCACGTACCGCCCTCAGGCCATTCATAAGTTACAAACCCTTTTACTACAGGGCATCACAGTTCTTATTTTCTACATAATTTTGCTTTTCTGTCAGCTGATGTGTAGACGTCTTTGCTCTGTATTCCACTCATTGTGTAGAGCAGGCATAAGAGTATATTAAAATTGTTGTGAGACCTATGAAGCTAAATTGTGATTGGCAAAAACGTTAATGCTACATCAAAGCTATTTCTGACCATAAAATATTTTTTAATGTGAGGATTAATTGCTTTTAAAAAAAAGGAACATGTGAAATGCTGAGTGTGCTCTCATCTGATATCCGATTTCACTGTTTCAGTATCTCAGGAAGTTTTGCTCTCTTGGTGGATCTTGTTTTAGGAAACTTACAATGCTTTTCATTAGAAATCCCTCCCAGTTCAGGCTGGGTTTTTAGAATTACATCAGTACACGGTTTATGCAGTGTATGTGTGCACATACATGTGTATGCTCAAGTGTCTGTTTATGCTGGGGACTTGAAGCCAAATGGTAGAGATATTTTAAAAGTCTTCTCTTTGCATGTTCAGGTCAAAGTGTCCATGCAAATGCTCTGTTATACTTTGCTATACAGAGTTTTGCCAGAAGGACATGAAGGTATTAAACCATTTACTGCCTATTCCTATGGTGCTAATTTACCATTTACCACTGCATTTTGCATCATTCTTTTAAAAGTATGTACAAAGCATATTTTCTGTTTTGAAATGCCTTGCTGAGGCATTGCTCCCATAGATAAGTATCCTAGCTTTGGCACTTCCTTGTGTTTAAGACAGTTAACTTTGCAGAGGGGATGGGAGGTAGGATTATTTTCACCAGGGAAGAACACGATGTCTGTCTACTGTGGGTATTGCTGCATTTAGCTCTGTGTGTTCTTCCTGTGTGAGAAGGTTTATTGCTTTCTCTATGGAGCTGTGGGAGATCTTTAGGGCAGTCATGTCATGTAAATGTATATTATATAAGTAATAAACCAAAATACTCAATCTTGCTAGTTCCTGTTCCTTTTTGATCGACTCAGTGAATTAGTATTAAGCCTTTGCTTTGCTAATTAACTTGCCAAAGCAAACCACTTACTCACCTGAAAGAGTACCAAGAAAACAAGATCCTGCTGCTCTCATCACAGTTGTCCCAGATGTTGAAGTATTTGAAGTATCCTGTAGGTAAATAATCTTAAACTAATTTGTAAAGAACCTAGTATAAATAAATCCATTTTTATACAAGATTTCATAGTGATAAGAATGTTGGATGGAGGGAAAATGATTCAGTGCAATTTGTAACTTGGAGAGCGAAATATTTTTGATTCCTTTTTCAGTATAACCCACAGAGTTCATCTGTTGCACAATGTTCATTTTTAATTAAGCACTTTATCATCAGGCAGACTTTTATTGACATTACTCATAATAGAGCTGATAAGATCTTGACCTGCTCTTCAATAGAGCCATGTATAACTCAATATTCTGGCACACAGTGTTCCCTTCAGAATTAAACACACGATTTTCTGATTTAATTTTAAAATCTTATGTACTTTTAGTCACATTTATTTACTTTAACTTCTCAGATTTATGCCCTTTTTGACTTATGCAATTTGGATGCAACCGTTTTTTGGACTATTACTCCTATTTGCTTGAGCTTTTATCTGTTTGGAAGATTTTATTGAATTTTTTCTCCTTTCTTTTTCTTTCTAAAATTTGCAATGAAAGGTGATTTATCGCCTAATCTTGTTTCCTGCTGTACCTTTTGAGTCCAATTCTGATTAGATGCACTAACTTCCCTCACTACTGCCTTAATCATAGGTTTATAGAGTTTCTGCTGTCACAGAAAGTCCTTCAGTTACTTCATGAGAAGAGATTCCTGAAGATGTCCCCAAAGAACCCTGTGATATAAAGTTTCCCATGTGTTTAGCCATCCTGATGAGCACCTCTGTAGTAGCTTGGCAGGATTTTGTCACCTGCAGGAGGGGAATCGATCCCTTCAGCTGGTAGCAGCTGCTGTGGTGCTGCTGACACAGGAGACATCTCGACACAAACCAGGAGCTGGCCATAGAGCAGCATCCAGAGGAAATAAGCTTAATTCTTTTTTTTTTTTTTTTTTTTCCAGGGTTTGCTCTCTCATGCATTGTGGGTTTTATGTGAGAAACTGTAGTGAAAACCAGAATTTTCTAACATTTTGCTGCAGCAAGTCACCCCTTACTCACCTACATACCTGAAGACCATCGTGTTGCAAGACCCAATTTCTCAGTAATCCCCTACCCTACCCAGCTATATCAGCTGTCTGTTGATAATCACCCACCTACCCTGTGCTTCTCTTTCATATTTTGTAAAGGAGCTCTTGCTGTTCATCCTTCTCCTTGTATCCCAGATCTGTCACTGCTGACTAAAAATGTGTATTGATTTGAGCTGAAAATATTGAGATAATTTAATTAACTAATTTGAAATTGCTTTAATAAATAGCATATAGTGCAGAAGTCCCTAACACTTTGGAAGAGTTTTAAAGGTGGGGAAATACTCAACTATTGAGGATATATTCCTTACACCATCACAGATTTTTAATCTTGGTTTGTCAGCATAGCAGAATTTAAAAACTGCATAGGGCCTCTGACAGTAGCAAGTTACCTTGCGCGAGGTATCTATCATTCAAAATTAAACCTTCAAAGCTCTTTGGTCTTTGACATGGTCCAGATCCTCAAGGATAAATAGGTATGTAATAAATTTAACTAAATTACTAGATGGTTGAACTAAACTTAGATTTCTGATTTAGTTCTGATTTTCTTTTTGACACATTAATTGCCCAAAACCTACAAGAAAATATACTGTCATGTTACTGGAAATGTAGAGGAGTGTGTGACTTGAAAGAGACAGCACATTTTGTTTTATTAATTGTTTATTAACTGTTTATGAAAAAAGAGTAAATCTAACAACATATGTAGCAGGTTTATGGCTAACTGCATCTATCCAAGGGTCGCATGTAAGGGACTAATAGGAAGTTCATTTTCTCCATCTTTATACAGAAAGTAATGTAGGACGTTTATGGAAGAATAAAACCCACTAACATCTACTTCTAATGTCATCAATGTAAATTTTTATAAGTATTTTAAAATGATTCATGATTAATGATTTAATAATACCCTTTTAAAAGCAAGAGTTAGACTGTGTTTTTACTGGCAGAACTCAAAAGAAATTTAGATGTTATTTCTCCAAAAAGTTATATTTTATATTGGCTAATTAAATTTAAAAAATAAGCTTGCATAGCTGAGGTTTTGATATTCAAAGACACACCCTCACCAGAGGGAAGGTGAAAGTGGGGTTTAACTAAGTCTGTAATCTCATTTCGAGAGATGTGTTCAAATTTATGCGAATTAGTATTTTAAATCACCTCCTTGATCACACTGTTTCCAATATATGTACAGTATATAACCTGGCACAGTTAGAAAGCCCTCAGAAGGACAAGTCAGCCTTGGGCCACAGCGGTCAAGATCAAGATGACCTGGATAGGTGGTTCTGGCTTTGTTGCTGCTGAACGTGCTTTCTAAAACTCATGAAAATTCACAACTGCTTCATATAAAGTCTAATTTGCTTCTGTGTGCACTTGAGGCAGGAAAACAGTGTGTTTTAAGAAGAGAGGAGTTAGGTAGCATTGTTGTTTCTGTGTGTATTTGTTTAGTGCTTTTGGTTTTGTTGAAAGGGGAAGTTTGTTGACTATTTGCTTTGGTTACATTCAGTTCCTTGAGAATGGATGTGTTTTGTTTATCAGCTTATTACCTGAAGAAATAGCAGTTAATGTTGAATTTAGGAAATGTTATTGGAATACCATAGGTGTATTATTAAAATTTAGTGAATAAGTCTAATTTTGTTGAAGTTCTATTGGAATCTACCCAGTTTAAATCTCACTATTTTATAGAAAACAGTTAAATGATTCATGAAGTACCAAAGTTAGTTGCTAAGATATTGATATCAAACTCTTGTGGAAAAAAAATCTATTAACTCTAATAATTTAATCGTATTACATGATTGATAGGGACATTTAGGGTGTTCTCTTACATTAAAGTGAAGAAAAATCAAACAAATCCACCTCAGTATTTGGACCTTTTTAAGTTCACAGAATGTCATGTAGAGAATATATATTGTATATGGAAAATGTGGTTTTTCATGATCTGCTTTGCAAGATGGATGCTTTAATCTCCTGGGAGAAAATAAGTATGAACTTTACCAAATCCTTTAGCAGAGCCTATATTTTAGTCCACCTTCCTTTTTTTATAGGATGAGTTTAATTTTCTGCTATTCCTTTCTTCTTCTTTCCCCTTAGATTTATTTTATGACCAAAGCCTATTAGAACTGTTAAAAGTTGTTATTTCAGGTTGGAAAAAGACAACAGATTTTAGGCCTGAATTTCTTTTGGGGGAATAACCATGAGACCTATTTCAAAAGGGATGAAAATAATTATGTTTACTGAAGGGACTTCATGTTCTTATCTAGTTCCAAGTATATATATATAAGTAGGAAGGTACTGTCCAAAAGTACAGCTATTTTGTTAAAAACCCTAATGAAGTACTACTATCACTATACAGTTTCTGTTGATCTTGATAGAAATTCCCACAGACTACAAAAGATTAGGTTGAGGTTATTGTTGTCCTGTGTTTTAAATGGATGCAGATAAAGAAAAATAGCGAGACACATACTCATTGTACTGAGGGGTGTGTGTGTACATATATATATATATATATATGATACATAATTTTTTTGCAACTTCCTGCTAGGATGTTCTCTTCCTTGCACCTACACACCCAGTGACTTGCAGTTTTGGTCTGGAGATAATGAAAGGACATTTTTCTGCTCTGCAGTTGCTCTCAGTTGTTGTATTTAGCTGTCTGATATGGCAGCTTTCTCTGTATCCATAAAATATGAGTGAGCATCAATAAGCTATCCAAGAGAAAGGAGTTTTAAGCAGGTATTTGAACGAGGAGAGGATGACTGTACCAAAAAACATAAGGGAAGTTCTCTGAGTTTATACTCAGGCATCAGGGAGAAAAGGAGGAAGTCATTTAGGCAAGAAGGCCTGTAAGCATCCTGTCAGAGGGTTAAATGATAAGTTGACATTGTAAATTCCTCATGGCATTTGGTGTGTTCTGTGAGTGTGAACATGTTGGTGTAATCTCTAGGAATCTAAGGAAGCTCTCTGTTCGTCCTCTGCTCCCTCAGCAGCTCTCCAGGTATTTGTAGCATGAAGTCACAGCCATGTTCCCCAGTCACAGATTTAGTGGGGAAAAGAGCAATGTGCAACAAGTCTTTGCAAGAACAGCTGCACTGAAAGTCCGATTCGAACAAAGCATTTTAAGTGATGCGAAAGAAGACTCCTTAGGCAGTTGCAAGCAGTTGTGGAGAATTAACAAACAGAAAAGGCCTTCTTTTCTACATGGCTTGGGCTGCCCAGCCCAAAAGAGCATGGTTTTGCGCTTTAAGTGACCAGTCACGCATCGCGAATAACGAATAGTGATTGTTCGTATCGGTCAGTTAAAAAATGTGTCATAGGGTCAAATATGTTTGCATACACTGCTCAAGGACTTGTGACTAACAAAGTAATTAATAACACCCGTGACCTATTTGCAGACACCTGGTGAACAGATTTAAGGGCTCAATCCATTGCCTATGTTCCCCAAGGAGAAATTCCACCAGCCCTAGCTAAAAAGGTATAAAATCAAGACTAGAATAAAAAGAGTTTCATCACGTAATAGCAATGTCCATCCTCAACACCTGCTATGATATATACTTTGTTGATATGATTATTACATATGATGAATTCTGTATCTGTTTTTTTGATTCCCCCTCAGTCCAAACCAGCAGACCCCTCGGCCTCCAGAACCTTCCAATGCCTGCATTATTTTTAAATCAGCTTTTGTGTATGAGATATTGTTACAATAATTATATATTTTTTTGTTAATGTTATTCAGTGATGATTCAGCCAAGTGCTGTTCAAAGGCAGGCAAAGGTCTTATCTGGTTTTCCAGGAGTTTGTACTTACTGCAAGGAGAAAGTCCTTTGAGGTCACTGGGCAGAAGAGGGAGCCTTGGTGAGTGAAGTGATGAGCAGGGTTGGTCCCAGAGACACAGCTTCAGCCTTAAAACTTTTCTCATTCCAGTGATTATTGCAAACAGAAACATCTTCCCCACTGAGGAGGAGGAGGAGGGGAGAGGAGGCCAGGGCTGGGAGCATGCAGAACTCAGAACCACAAGATTTTAAAGTCGATTGTATACTTAGTGCAGTTATTGTTTGTCTGGGGTTGATGTGCTGCTCTAAAGAACGAGTGAAAACTGCATAAATCTCTGTATTTTACACAGATTTTACTTAAGTAATAATAATAATATTGTATTATTATTGCTTTGCACCTTCAGAAAAAGCACAACACCACAGTTTTGAGGAAGGAGTAAAGGGATGCTTTGATAGGGAAAGAGCATGTAAACTTTAGGACATCTAGTTTGTAAAATCTTTAGTGTCTCTTGTCCTTTTTGTTCTGTAATTGATTACTAGCACCCCCTTTAACCCACCTTAAAGGGCAAGCAGGAAATTCATGTTTTCGTTCATCAGCCCATCCCTCTGAAAAGCGTTCAATATTAAAACAGTTTGCAAGAAGCAAAGGCAGAAGAAACAAGAGGCCCAGTTAGACCGTGGCAAGGTTAGGAGATGCATGTCTGGTGCCTGCAGCAAACATCGGCTCTTGTTCTGGTACAATTTTTGCATGGGGAGACCAAGTTAATTGGGGTATGGCTCTGTTCTTTCCTTTATGTGTGACCTTTTATTATCTCTGTGGCCCTGTAGTTCATGCAGTGTCATAAAGCTGTGGGAAAGTCTTGCAGCCAGTGTTATCAGCTGTTGGAAATTACCTTAAAAATCGAAATATTTGTGTTTTCCTTTTGCCTGAAGGTGTCTGGGAGTCTGTAAACTGCTACGAAGGTGCAATTATTGTGGTTGTGATTTTGCTGAGCGTTTCTTGTGCATCTTTTTCCCTTCTTTCTCTTCCCTTCTTCCGTGCTTTTTGGTGCAAGCTGCGGGCTGGCAATCAGGTGTTGTTCTGGGGAAGGGGGGGCTACTTTAGGAGGGGGGTTACATGGCATAATTCCCACGAATGTGGGAGGAGGATGAAAAAGATAAAGAAATTTTGTTTTTCTGAGCTGGAGGATTCTCTGCATGACTTCCCCACTGATGGGATCATGTGCTTTCAAGCTGAGATTTTATTAACAATTCAAATGGAAATTGAGGGCACAGGAGGAGCAGATTCTCACATAAACTTGATCTGTCCATGAATGCAGTTCTCTGTTTGCCCTGACCCTGCATGGCTTAAGACACTGCTTGTGAGGCCTGAGTGCCAGACACAAAGACCGAAATGAAAAGCAAGCACATTCCAGTAGTCTGCACAAAGGCAATGGAGCAGTTTCTAGCCGTCTCCCCAGGGAGAGATCTTATCTCCTTGCAGCTAAAACCCTTTAGAGTGTTTATTTGTACTCTAGCACCCGAGGTTTATGAATTGATATGGATGCTGATTAAACGCTGTAAGTTTCCTCAGCGGGTCTTTTTGGGAGGCACGGAGGTGTTTTCCGCGTATATTTTCTTTCCCAAATATGTATCGATACCTACCAAAAAAATAAAAGGGTTTCTTCGGTTTCCTGAGGAGCGAACGCAGTGCTGAGGGAGAAGGCAGCCCAGAGAGTACGTTCCTCAATAAAAGCCCTCCCCAGGCTTAGGAGAGTTTTGCAAAACTTTTGTCTTTCGGACACGCCACCTGGTTGGTTTTTTTTTTTTTTTTTTTTTTTGACGTTGAAAGCATCAGCGCAGCCCGTCCCCGGCGCCGCCGGGTGCCCGTGCCCGCCAGGGCTGGGGAAGGGGGAAGGTCGCTGCTGAGTAGCTGTACCGATTAAATGTTGTGCACACTGGGTTGACCTTGTGCTGCCGAGGCAGCGGCGCGAAGCACCGGGGCACAGGGAGGATGTGTGAGGCCAGGCTGATGTGGCCACATCTGCAGGGCCATCGCCCTCCGCCAATGGCAGGCAGTGGGTGATGCTGCCTGTCAGGGGAATTGTGCTGGGAATGAGAGCCGGGGGGTTGGGATGGTTCCTGGTGGTTTTGGTGTGGGGTTTTTTTGGTTTTTTTTTTGATACTGGAGGTGGGAAAGGCTAGCAACATATCCCGGCGCAGAAATAGAACTCACATCCCCCCCCCCCCCGTCACCACCTGATGTTGATATAGCATCAGGAAATTGTTAATGGTGTCGGTAGATTCTGGAGATTCTTTAATCAAACTATCAAACGCTGATATTCCTGTCTTCCCTAATCAGGCTTCCTTTTATGGAAGCTCCCTGAAACAGTAGGGAAACTGTAAGGGGAAAAAAATGTTTTGACTGTGGTGATTCCCAAGAGTTACAATTTTAATTGCCCTCGTTTTCTTTATTTTCATCCAAAAAAAAAAAAGAAAAAATCCCCCCAAACAAAAGCCAGCAACTTTTAGGTAGGAAATCATAACCATATGTTTTTCCATTTTTCTTAGGGCATTTAAAGGTTTCAAACCTTTAGATACTCCTGAAAGTAGTTAAATTAGTGGGAAGAGACTAGCAAAGGATATTGATTCAAATAGTTTTGTTCCTTTAATTTTATGGGTTTATATTATCCAAAATTAATGGTTGTACTTAGGCAAATTGTCAGTAATTGGTGACAAAATTGCTTTATTGCTTTTCTTTCATTTGATGCTAATTAATGGCCCTACATTATTAGGTTCAAGTCTCTTCTGTATTTCTCTTTCTCCATAAATATTCTTAGTGGCAGTGTGTTGGAGTAAACTTTTTTCTTCAGTGTATGCAATAACTGCTTTATAGAAATGTGATAACAAACAGATTTTTTGTATGATTTATAAAAATGTGATCACAAACAGATTTCTGGCATAATTTTTCCTGAAATAATATAAATGTTATTTGTTCAAGAGCTTGAAGTTATTTTGCTATGAAGGAATACATTAGTAACATATTGTGTTAATTGATTCATGTGGTAAAATATTAGTTTTTCATATCAAAGTACTCCTTAGTAACTTATCCAGCAGTTACTTTACAAAATCTAGACTTTGTTTTACCATTTAAACCCCCCTTACCTTCTCTCCTTGTATTTTACAGTGTTTGACAAAACTGTTTTATTTCAGTGGACTAGAATAAAACCACAGAATTTGTCATCATATTTTCCACCTGTTAATGACACTGGTATTTGGTACAGAACAGTGTTTATCCATGTTTTCCAAATTAAATTATTTTAATGCTGTGTAAATATTTTAAAGTCTAGAATAGTTGCAGTAAGTAAAAGCCAGTTCTACTTTTTTTTACAAGCACCATTAAAAAAACCAGCTTGTGTATGTATTTGTCTGTTTCCTAAGAATTAAAAAAAAAAAAGAGTAATGAATATATGTTACAAAATTTGATATTTTGAACATCATATACCAAAGTATATATTGAAGTGGAAAAGTAGCTAAACATCAAATGACTATTGAAAGAGAGTTCTGATGGCCTTGTAAAAATTATTTAGTAAAAAAAAATATTGAAAGGCAAAAAGACTTCAAAACGTAGGAGGAAATACTTTCTAAGCTTTTATACCTTGACAAATTATACTTATTTTCTCTGTTGTCTAATGCTGTAGTACTAAACTGAGAGAACAGTATCTTTCACTGGTAGAGGATTGTACCAACAATGAAACGTTGTCTCTGTGACTGTTGGCCAAGTTCTATTTATCTTTAATCTTAGGTATACTCAGCTTTCAAAATTAGGATTTATTATTCCTTGAAGTGGTTGTTTTCATCTTTTGTCACGAGTTAAGGTAAAAAATTAATTTTAAAATAAGATATATCAATGTATTAACATTTCAATCATAAAATATAAATAAAAAAGAAATCCTTAGAATTACTAATTTTTATAAAAAAATTCATACCTGTTTTGATCTAGTTTTTTGAACTTGTTTCCCACTAAAAAGAGTTTTTAGGAAAGGGAGAGAGAAAATTTACATATGGTACTAGAAATTTTTACCATTATGTAAGTGCTTTTTCTTGGATTAAAGAAAAATAGTGAAGTAAGATTCTTGGCAAGTTGAATTATTTTAAATTTGTTGAAGGAAGTTTATTTTATTTTTTAAAGCACGCTTCAGTTATGAAAATTTTGCCTTTGTAGCAGAGTCCCAATGCAGCAGTAATTCTGAACTCTGTCTTATCCCCGATTTCCACTGAGGCCCTGTACCTCCATGTGTTTGGAATGAAAAATGTGTAAATATCTGTATTTTGAAGGCAGCTAAGAGAATCTGTAGGTCTTTAGTGTACCAGAAAAGAACAGTGTTTTGCAAAACAGCTTGAGTTGGTTTTATGAAGTATTTGTATGTGAAAACTGCCCCAGAAAAATACACGTTAGTGCTTTCCTATGTCTCCACCTGCCACCTTAGCTGCTCTAGTTGTGCTTATCTTATTTCTTTGCCCTTCTTGCAGCTCTATGTACTTTAAGATGTTTGTTCTGACTGTAGCTGTGTGTGAGTGTGCATGAGGAGAGGTGTCCAGACTGCAGCAAGACATCTACACTTGCTCAAATATCCCTGCTCTGCTGCACGCTCCTCCTGATCTGTAGAGGTGCAGCTGCGCAGTGCAAAGGCTCTCAGCTCGAGGCTGGCCTGGTTTCAGGCATGACCAGGCTCTGGACCATCACAGATGTGGAGGGAGATACGGCAGAGGAGCATTAAACCACTGCTGTGACTTCACATGGCTCTGTGTGGGATCGACGAGAGCTGGTCTGCGCCTCCTCAGCTGCGCCTGCTGCTCCTTGCAGTGCAGCCTCTGCCCCAGTCCCGTGGTGCCTCGCAGGACATGGGGAGCAGTGGCCTTCTGAGAGATTGTTGTCTCCTGGATTCCATGTTGGAGTGAACTTCACGGCTCTCACCCATGGGGATGGAACTGAAAGAGGGTAACCCACAGCTTCACGCCACGTTCACTTGAAACACACTTCACCTGTGTGTGTGTGTGTGTGTCTGTGTGTGTGTGTGTGTGTGTGTGTGTGTGAAAAGTCTTAAGTCTTTTTCATACAGTAACACAGGTCACTTAAACTCGATTTCTCCATTTGCAAAGAGACTAGAGATTAATAATTCCCCAGTAGGGCTGAGAGTTTGTTGACACTTGAAATGTGGGAGGTTTCCATCGTGAGGGATTTTGTGGACCTGAGGAGATTCCTCTCACCTGGACATCAGGGCGCCCTGGCTGTCCAGGCAGTTCTACTTTTGCTGCTTATAATATCCTTTGGTGTTTAAATATGTTTGAGCAAGAACTTGATGCCTAACTCTGGCAGGTTTTCTCACTTGCATGTCTGTGTCTGTGGTTTAGATTTGTTGGAATGGGAAGAGATGGTGCTGCTGGACATCAAACCCTTATGTAAGTTTATTTACTTTGAATTTGACCTCTGGAGGGAAGTAGATACTTCCTTGCAGTGCCTACGTGGAGAGTTTAGGTCCTAAACTTAGGTATTTTGAGTTTCATCATAGATACATAAGTTAAGCTCAGGTAAATGGTATGAAATCCCCTCACAAGTAAAGGAAAAAGAGAATAACTAGAGTTAGGCAAAAACTTGGCAGTCTGCTTTGTAAAGATGTGAATTTAATCTTGCCAGAGAATCTGTCCACAGAATTCACTTCTCAGTTCCTGAAGTGATGTGGTCTTTCTCAGCCTGCCTTTAGATCAGCCATTTATGATGCTTTTCTGAACTAATCACAGAGAAAACCAGTGAGGGGGAAGGGATAGTTCTTTGATCATGGGCATGGTCTGTGAGATCAGCTTTCCCTGACAAAGATGACCTTGGAATGACAGTTGGGAACTCACTGGTGTAGGTTATTCGGAAGCAGAAACGAGACCTCTGTAAATTGATGTTGATGATGGATTCAATTAAAAGATGTATGGTTTTTTAATGTGTTGTGGTGAAATATAGACTCAGTCAATAAAATATTTTGTTGTAGACCCCTGAGAAATTTATCATGTGGATGGAAGTGATTGAGGAGAAGGCTTTGCTTTCATATGGAAACCCAGTGGAATTTGCAGATGTTCTTGGAAATCCCAAATTTTCTGCAAGTGACTTAAAAGTGAAGGCTTAAAACTGCCCTCCATTTCTTTTAGCCTCCTCAGGAGCTATCTCTGAGTGGTACAAATTTCACTTGTCATAAATGGCATCTAGTGAATACTTGGTGTATTTCTTCAGCTTTTGTCTGTGGTTCTTATCCACTGGTGTGAGCAAGGGAAGAGGAGGGAAAGAAGCCTATTGCCCTCAGATCCCAGTTTGCACTGCCCCTTTTGTACATAGAAGATTTTTAGTTTTCCCTGTCCTAGAGTAGGCAGCAGAATAAAATATATGCTGTTAGATCTGCTTACCCTCCACAGCAATGCAAGTGCTCCAGAGGGGCAGTCCCACCATCACACTTCAGTTACCCAAACTGGATACCTAAGTTGGGCTTTTCCAAAGACAGTCTGAGCATCCTTCTTTCAATTTTCCCTTTCAGAGTAGTCATTTTTTTTTCCACTGACTGTGTAGGTACCATGAAATCATGGTGTTATGACTTCTCTGAAGCTGTGGTGTTAAGACTTTCCCAGTTTATCTCCCTTCAGTTGCCATCTTTTCTGTCAAATTATGGGATGTTGATGTTTAATATTGGCCATATTCTAATAAGGCATCATCTGCTCTAGGTGTAAGATATTTCATTTCTGTGATTGGAAGTTTTCAATGATACTCCAGTTATTTTCAGCTTTTCAGCAGTGATTTTTAAGGATCGTATATTAGTCTTAACAAGTCCTGGTTGATCTGGGTGAGTCTAATGTGAGGGAACAGTCATTAAACTAAAAAAAAAAAATCACATTTATTTTAATTTTTCTATTGATAATTCAAGTATAGATAATGTTTTGAAAGAGGAGGAGAATATACACTTTTTTTTTCATTATACTTTCAATAATACCACCTTTTTGGTGATCATTAGTGTAATTTTATGTACTTGCAGTAAATTGTGTAAAATACTGAAAAATAGTTCCTTTTGGGTCTGCAGTGTAAATATACTTTCTAAGCAAACAAAAAAACCTCCAATATGAATTGAAAGTTGTTATGTGCTTAGGTTGGTTAAACAGGGATGAATTGAGGAATATTTCTAGTTTGAGAAGTCAGTCTTAGCCTCCTACCTCCAGCAAAGTCATATTTGATTGTTGCTACAGGAAGAAAAGATAAGGAAAAAAGAAATGCTGCTCTAAGACTAAGAATGAACGTAATAATGAGGAAACAATGCAACATAGTCAACCAGGCATGAAGAATTATGTATTGAAGCTAAGAGGCCAAGTGTCTCATCAGCTGGATTTTAATAATGCCTGGCAGAAGTGCTTGTACTTGTACAGCAATTGTTTAATATCTAATTGAGTTTCAAGCTGAAATATGACAGTCTGTCTTGAAACATGAAGAGAACATTTCCTGTGATGCAATGTCTAAGCATTTCTTTACGTACTAAACTGAGACTAGAAAATTGTAATACTTCTGTTTTCAGATTCCAGGAGCTTTCTAGTTATGCATAACTAAAGCTGTATCCTGTGCAGTTTTACTATTGTTAACTCTTTCCTCTTCCTGTCTTTATAATTCATCTTGTTTGTCACATTCACTTGATGCAACTTATTCCTTTTTTGTTGTTGTGGGTTTTTTAACACTGTTAGCTGTTTCATTTGCTTTGCAGTTAGCAGAATACCTAGTGCCCTAGTTCTGCTTTGGGAGTTTAGCTAAAAAAAACAGTATAGAATTTAAACATAAATGTGACTCCAAAGCTGGCATACGAATTATGCTCCTGATAATCTAACATTACCCTTACAAGGTCAGGAGTAGAAAATAATCATAATTGAAGTTTAGGAAAAAAAAAAGAGGAATTTGAAAAAAGCTTAAATTTTTACTTAGCATGCATACTGAAATTGATGCAATACTCAAAATGTAGTCTGGTTTGAAATGGGCTTTTTTATTTTATTTCTTGTGATCGATTTGTATGTGAAGCTGGAGCTTTTCAGGAAAAGTCTGGGATTATGAGTGCATCAGCCCTTGCTTTTAGCACAACAACGAGGTTATCAATAATGCATTGGAGATCTCAGAATCCTTGAACATAGGGAAATCACAGCTGGTCTGGGTTTATTGTCGAAATTGCAGATTTGCGCCAAGAGGTCACGACAACTCCATGTCAGACGGTCACACACACGCACACAGACATGTCTTGAGGGAATGGGGGGAATAATATTGAAGAATTGCCAGTGCCCATGTTATTTAGAAACTCTTCATATGTTTCTATAGTTCAACTTTAAAAGCAGCATATTTAATGCTGCTCGCAGTGGCCTTTTGACATTTTGGCCTTTCCCAATATTGTAAGTTTTATTGTTTTCCTGACAAGTTTATTCATATACTAACAGCTTGCTTGGCAGCAATGTTCAGACTCAGTACTTAGGCTTTCTGGTCACGGTGATGGCTGGCAGTAATAGAGAAGGAGAATAAGTGAGTGTGGAAATGCAAAGCTGTCTCTTGTTACATTTTATCGATCTCATTCTGGTGTCATTCAATTAAGACAGAAATGTGATGGATAGTGTCTGCATAGATTCCTACTTTGCTTTCCAGCCACTCTATATAAAGCTTTTTGGGGGGAGGGAGGAGGCAAAGGAGTGTGAGGGGAGGAGGGGGTAGCAAATCAAAGATACAGTGTGATTTGAATTACAGATCAAACTTATCTTTTAAAAAAATCGTTATTCTAAAGCTATGCTGAAAAGCAATATTAGCAGAGCTACCATTCTGTGTTGTCTTTCTAATAAGTATCTGTAGATGTCCAGCACATTGTTCATTGCAGTAATGTTGGGATTTTTTTGTCCAGATCTTGTCTGTGATTTATGAATAAACACGATTCTTCTGAATTTAGTACACAGATAGAAAGGGCTCAAGAAATGAAAGGACTTGCTTGCCTAAGAGACTTGCATGCATGCTGTAGGGCAGTAATTCCAGATAAACATCTGAAGATAAGGGTTGCTTATTCTTGTCTATTGTTTACTTTAAATAAGGCCAAAAAAAAAAAAAATTGAGAAGCTCTGTCAGTGTAATACAAAAACATAGAGATTAGCTCCATAGGCTTAAGTAGACCTACATCAATTCACAACTGAGCTTCTCACCCATCTTCACACTGTGGTAACTTAAGAGCTAATAAATTACTTTCGATCTAACTCACAGTTTTCTGCCTAAAATGTGAATGGCACAATCCTAGAATGTGATTTAACAAAGTGCTTTTTGTCATCAGAGTTGGGGCAGGCAGCTTAGTCATTCCCAAAAAAGTTCAGGCTCCTTAGAAGTTCCCCCTGATGAAAGCCTGGATAATTCTCTCATCCTGGTGTTCCTTCCCATCTTCTGTGTTTAGAGGTAGCAGGGCTGTGTGTCCAGATCTCCTCTGTTCCCAGAGAACTTAACAGGGGAGGCGTTTGCAACCCCAAAATCTATGTCCAGGGCAGGTTTGGGATTCTCCGCTGAAATGAAGTTACCTGGGGAAAAGCCAATTCACCAGAACCAATATACTTCACAGATGTATATTGGCCATTCTAGCTATCATGAACAAAAAAGACCAACCAATCAAACAAAAAAACCAAGCTAAATAGATTCTCATCAGCTGGTTTTTTGAGCTTCTGGAAAACCTAGATTTCCAAGGTCTGCAGCTGTGCCACATGCAGTATGAAGGGTTGGTATTCCTGGCTTTCCAGCCTTTGTGGCTGCTGACGATGCTCTACCTTTGATGGATTGACTGTGGTTCCCAAAATCCCTTTTCCCGCACTGGGGAGCACAGGAGCCCAAGGAGCCATATTTTAACTAAGAGCCTTGAGGCTTTGATGTTCGGGACTATATCTTCCTTGCAACTGCCATTATTAAATCCATAGTTACCAGTATGGGAAACATTAATTACTAGCTAAGAAATAATTATGTTTTAAGGTTTTTAAGTTTTAAGGTAATTAAAGTTTAAGCCATCTTTTAAACGTGACAAGGCTAAGATTTTAGAAATGAAAGAACACCCTGTTACTCAATCATACAAGTACTTTGGTGATTGTTTGTGATTTCCACGTGCTTTGGGTTAACAGTAGTTACTTGGTACTCTGTAGAACCTTCAGCAGAGTTATGGGCCTCAGTTCTGGATTCGTGGGCCTGAAGATCAAACTGGGGTTTTTAGAGTTACAGGATTTCAGATGAGAAGTTGGGACTGAGATGAACTGAGGTTTCTCAGGATAGTTTGATCTTGTGCCGTTAATTAGGTGATTCTGCTAAATCGATCAGCAACAATTAGACTGCTGTGAGTGTAAAGTGTCTTCCCCTTGTGCAGGAGTTCTAGAGGTGATCTATAACTTTTCTTCTGAGGACTCTAGGAAAGGAATCATGTGAGCAAGGAACAGCCTCCCAGACATGAGGAGGCAAGAAGGGCCTCAGGCACTTCAGTAATTTCTGGTTTTTTTACCGAGAGCAAAGATAGGACTCTCTAGATTATTGTTGGACCTATTCTTTGTGGGCTGATCTAGAAGGGGGATGCTGCTTAGGTGAATTTAATTCCCACTGCTGTTCTTGAATTCTCAGAGATACTGAGTATACACAGCTTGAATACTTGCTCCATTGCGAGAATCTTTGCAAATTACTTTTATTAAAAGGTAGTGGGGTGAACTCATCTTGTTTCTATGCCCCCAAAGTCACGTTTTTAAATCATGGTATAACATGTGGTAGCAAAGACAGCATTTTTTGTTCAACTTCCCCTCTTTGATGAGGAGACTTTCAGTGCTGGACCATTTGTTAAATCATCCCTTTTTCATTTGCCACTCAGGTATGAAATCAAAAATATTAGGATGCATATAAGGCAAGTAGCATTGCACAGATTTTATGGGCAATCTCACAGCAACTGTTTTGGGTGCCAGTGCTGGTGGTGTAACTTCTTAACATAAAGTAGTTAAAGGGATTTCCTCATTTAACATCCTGAATAGGCATAGGTTTCTGTTTCTGCACTCCAAATAAAAGGCTTGTTTTGCTCCTTCCTGGCTTTGCAGGCTCATGTAGTGTAACTTATAGAATAATTTTTGCATTTTTAAATAGTGTTCATTTCACTGCAGCAAGAAAAATGTTTGTGGTATAAAAAAGAAGTTTGTTGTGTTTTTTTTAAATAATGTGACTTTGGGGGAGGAGACAAAGGGGCCTTTTTGTCAGTGTGAATAATTTATAACCAATGTAAAATTTGACCATGATTTGTTCTGGATTTTTTTCAATGGTATGTTTAATTATATCAGGTTCTAATAGCCATACATAAAGTAGTGTTAGAACAAAGAAAACAAATCAGTCTCCAAATTCAGCACTACTTGATAAGCTCTCCCAGACAACTTTTATTATAATTTCTCCACCACTGGAGAAAAAAACCCAAACCTCCTGTTTTCCTTGACCTGATGAAAGTTCATCGAGGTGTACTTTTTTATAAATTCTGCTCACTGACAGCTACCCTTGAGCTGAAACTGAAGAGACATTAACTTTGGTAAAAGTTGAGTTAGATGGTTTCGTGTCAGTGTCACACTTTTTGTAGATGTCTGCATTTCACAGTTCCAGAATTAGTACCACAAGAACTACATGTTTGGTATGGTATTTTAATCTTGGAAGGGAATAGCTATAATAGCACAATACATACTTGCTGCTTTAAGGTATCCACATGAATTTCCAGTTTTATTTCTAGACTGCAGAAATTCACAGAAGATTGGGGAGGCGAGGGAGGGAGGGTTTCCTCAGCATAAGCACGCAAGTGGTTATGGCCTATTGTACTTTTTTTAGAATTGAAATATTTCAATAGCTTGAAAACGAGCCAGACAGCCTGTGTATTATGAACAGGGAGAGAAAAAAAGGATCAAAATAAATAAAGAGCAGCTGCAGTTCTGTTAGCAGTGGAACAGAGTTAAAAGGGACCTGAAAAATTATAGCAGACATAATATATACAAACCTAGAAGAAAAGATCCCTAAAGTATATCGAATCTTGTAATATTTTGTTCTGTTCTGAAGACTTAGGATTCAGTGTTTTATTTATGAGCAACAATATTTTTTGTCTTTCAAGTGCTTATGGAGAATTAGGATTAAGTATACGACACAAGGCAGAGCTTTAAACAGTTTGCCTGAAAACACAAAAAGTAATTCACTCAGTATCTGAGTCAGTTATGTTTTTGACTATTATCATCTGTAGCAATAAATTACCAGTAATTGTCTAGCAAAATTAGGGTAGAAAATAATATTGTTGTTTAAGAAAAATGTCTTTTGGGAATTATTTTTTGGGCTTCTCAAATTCCTGGGTTTTACTTCTTTTTGATATTTAACTGTTGGTGGATTTGTAGACAATCATATTTTTCCCACATGCAATTCACCTTTATTACTTCAAAGTGCAAATGATGTCTAAAGTATTTTCATATTATTTGGCAATTAGAAACCTTTCCTTAAAAAAAAAAAAAAAAAAAAAAGAGAGAGAGAGAAGTGGTTAGGGTCTGCTTGAATTTTAGAGACATGTGGTTCCAGAGTGAGGCAAACATTCTCTCAATCTCTGTGTGAAGGTTGAATAAATAAATACTGTTTATTGCACTTTATCCAATGAGCTAAAGCTGGTAGCATAGCCTAGCTTTGTCTTTTGATTTTTCAGGATAAAGTAGTTTTGTCCATTAATCAGAAACTGGACAGTCTTTTGTAGACAGCGTTCCAACTGAGGAGGAATCAATGGTGTTTATACTACTATTCCACTTGAAGTTCAGTATTTAACACATGTACTAATTCTGGTTGTTGGAAAATGTCAGACGGTAGGTATAAAAAGAACCAAATGCTAAAGAAGAGTAAACTGATTTTCATCTAGAAAAGCATCAATAAATACCAGTGGAATGTATTATTAATTTAGCCCTAACAATTACTAGATGTGGTAGTGATGATTGCCAAGATTTTGGAAGTAAAGTCAGAAGTACAGTCATGTTAACTTGCTGTGAGACAAACAAATACTTCCCCTTCATCAGTTTTTGGGTTGGACCAATGGACAAAACTCTTCCTACTGATTTTGTACATGCAATTTAAAAAGTAAGTTCTCATAATTCTAGATAATTTGAAACAGAAGTAGTGGGGTGATTCACGTTAGCAATCGTAGAATTATCATAGAGTCAGAATGGTTTGTGTTGGGACCTTAAAGATCATCTAGTTCCAATCCCCCAGCAGTGGGCAGTGACACCTTCCACTAGAGCAGGCTGTTCAAAATGCTGTCCAGCCTGGCCTTGAATGCTTCCAGGGATGGGGCATCCACAACTTCTCTGGGAAACCTGTGCCAGTGCCTCGTTCTGTAGTAAACATCTCCCTTTTAAAAGGCAGGATAGACTTCCTTAGGTTCTCCCTTTTGATGGCAGCCCTCTTCTAGCCCTAGGGATTCCAAAATCTGATTTGCATCTTCCCAGGAAATGTCAGATGCTGACAGTGAATCTGAAAATGAGATAAAGGTATTTATCTTTATAGATAAATAAAGTCTAGTTTCTGCTAAAATGGGTGAGAATTTTCTTGTGAGGGTTCATTTTCTTGCTTGAAGGGAAAAAATTTGAAGACTACTTGACCAGAATATGCATCACTACCCGTATTTCTTTTGTGATATGGAAGCACTTGAGGCTCTTTTCAGTTTGTGGTCTCTTCTCCAAGGCAAGCAGTGACAGGACAAGAGAACAACCTCAAGTTGTGTCAGGGGAGGTTCAGGTTGGACGTCGGGAAGAATGACTTCACAGAACGCATTGTAAACATTGGAAAGGGCTGCCCAGGGAGGTGGTGGAGTCACCATCCCTGGAGGTGTTCAAGAAATGACTGAACATGGCACTTAGTGCCATGGTCTGTTCGACCTGGTGGTGATCAAAGGTTGGACTCGATGACCTCAGAGGTTTTTTCCAACCTAAATGATTCTGTGATTCTGTGCAGTTCAGGAAGGTTTCTAATCATCAGTATCCTGTACGCTTCCCAAAAAGAAAGAATTTCTGAATTTCAGTTTTGTAAGGCAGCCCTTTCAGCATTGTTTTTAAGTGTAGTCAGTGGTCAGCTGACTAGTGATTATATATACTGAAATCACTTGTAGAGGGACCACAAATAATAATAATAATAAAAAAAATAAAAAAGCACAGTAAAAATTTAAACCTTTCCCTGGTCAGAAAACATCTTATTTGTTCTTGAAGGAGGCAAAGAGATGAAGGCTTATTCATCCTGTTGGAGAAAGACCAATTATTCCTTTAATTTTCTTCCAGACAAGGGAACTTGTAATTGACTTTTTCTGAATTCATAGCAGTCTTTACAGAACATTACATGATGTTCTTGCATGAACCCCGCTTGCTTCTTGGTACTTAATCTTTCTTGTGGTGCGACATTCTCTCGAACTATGTAACATCAGTCCCTTAGGAGCGTGGGGTAACTTTGTGGGTTGAAGAATAATATTACTTGGCTCTCAAGAGTTGTCCACAATTACCAGGAAGTTTTTTGCATGCCTTTTGTGACTGCCCAACTCACAGAAAAGCAGATACTTTAGAATAAAAGTGTGGGCAACCTTAATGGCTTTTCCTCAAGAGGATTGCATTTCATTTTCCCAACAGCGCTGCTGTCTCCTAAACAATTTCATGACTTCCCCACCATGAGGCACACAAGAACTGCAGTGATGCAGCCGGACTGCAGTCTCTTCTATATCTACTGTATCAGAATATAGACAATATAAAGCCAACAGAAGGGCAACTGGAACCTCACCAAGTACTGCTCAAAGGAAGGAGTATTGTCTATGGACAGGAATTTGGGGATAAGTGCTGGAAGGAAAATACAGATGTTTCCTAGTTGTTGTCAAGAACGAGATGTTTAGTTGGAGGCTTCTCTGAGGAGGAGATGAGAGAGGGATGATTTTTTTTTTCCTGTTTAATTTAATTTTCTGCTACTCTGGCCTGGGTTCTGTCACTGTGCTAGGTAGCCTGTTTGTAAACTGGTAAGAAACTTGTGCAGTTGTAAGGTGTTTGGGCATGCTCTACTTCATTGGTTTTCTTACCCGAAATTCAGACTATGTTTTGAAGAGTTTGTTTCCAGGATAGTGTAATCTTCCTACAATTAAATAAATAATTCTTGCTAGTTTCATAGTTGTAGAGGAAAAAAAAAAAAAAGGAATGACCTTTTACTTTTCCTGCTTTTCTGTTTGGCTAGGCTACAAGCAAAATCCAAGGAATCTAAGATCATCTTACGAGAATTAAAAAGAAAAGAGGTTCTGTTTTTAATATTCAGCTCGTAATTGGAACACTTTTCTTGAAATTGCTGAGAGTAGAGATTTAAGTTGCTTTTAAGACTAAGATGCTGTTAAACTGGCTAAGCTAGTTAGCCAAATATATTATCATAAACTCATAGACGCCTTGAGGTTGGAAAAGACCTTTAATATCATTGAGCATTAAGCCAGCAGTGCCAAGTCCACCACTAAACTGTGTTCCTCAGTGCCATGTCTTTTAAATACATCCAGGGATGGTGGCTCCACCACTTTCTTGGGCATCTTGTTCCAAAGCTTGACAACCCTTTCCATGAAGAAATTTTCCCTAATATCTAAACTTTCCCTGGTGCAATTAGAGGCCATTTCCTTGTATCTACTGCTTGTTACCTGGGAGAAGTACAGGGGCATAATCACTGCCCTGGTCCTGCTGGCCACACCATTTCTGATACAGGCCAGGATGCCTTTGGCATTCTTGCCCATGTGGGCACACGCTGGATCATGTTCAGCTGCTGACAACCAGCACCTCCAGGTCCATTTCTATCAAGCATCTTTCCAGCCACTCTTCCCCCAGCCTGTAGCCTTGCCTGGGGTTGTTGTGTCTCAAGGCACTTGGCCTTGTTGAACCTCATACCATTTTTCTCAGCCCCTGGATCCAGCCTGTCCAGATCCCTCTGCAGAGCCTTCCTGCCCTCCAGCACATCAACACTCCCACCAAGCTGGTGTTCTCTGCAAATTGACTGAGGGTGCACTTGGTCCCCTCATCCATATCATTGATAAAGACATTAAGCATGACTGACCCGAGTACTGAGCCACTTGTGAAGGGTTGCCAGCTGGATTTAAGTCCACTCACCACCACTCCCTCCACCTGTTCAAGCCATGAGCAGCCAGGTTTTCCATGAGAACCCTTTGGGAAATGGTCCCAAAGGCCTTCCTAAAGTCCAGGCAGACAATATCAAGAGCCTTTCCTTCAAGCAGGACCTAGCTTCCGTGAACACGTTAGCTGTGACTGATCCCCTGGTTTTCCTGCCCATGCCACATGAAGGCACTCCCTACTGGAAACCTCCCATTTTAGTCCTGTGCTGGATGACTTTTTTCTATCTCTTAAGTATATTCTAAATACTTCAAAGGAAACCTGGAAAGCATACCGTAGTCCTAGGGACTGTGCCTTTTCAAAGAAAAAAAAGCATGAAACGAAACTACTAGTTTTTTGTACTCCCTTAACTTACATGTGGTTCAGGCTATGTACATTAGGTTTCTTTCAAACATCCTGGATTAGTGGATAAATGGATGATTGTGGGTACAAATATGTGTTTATAGGATCACAGTAAATATTTGTGGTCAGGATCATAATACTATTTCACATTTGTATGTTATCTACACCTAATTTTATTTTACACAGAGGCAAAAAATTAATAAGCAAAACTTAGAAAAGCAGTCCTCAGTTTGTTTCTTTATGTATATGAGAATATATTAGTTTCCTCAAATTAAAGAAATACTTGAAGTCTGTTTAACAGTAAAATTTACATTGGTGAAGCTACAGGGGTGACAGAGGTTCTGTTGAGCATTTCCACATAAAGGAGAGCTTGGGTCAGTTAATTTCCATCATTGCAGGTACCAAGATTCTGTCTCGTTAGGCCTTCCCTCCTCTTTGTCGTCTTTATATACTTTGAATGGTCATACCTAATTGATGGCTGTCCTTATTTCTTCCCAAACCAGAAAATCCCAAACTAGTTATATTTAAATGTAAAATGATGGATGAATAATCTCTTTCAGAATGGTTGATCTGTAGCAGTCAGACTCAAAAACTGCTTATTTGACTTCTTGAGAAAAGGGGAGTTTTGAGTTCTATATAGTGATGAAATACAATTCATGGATGTTCCCAGAAGGTTGATAGTGGCATGAGAATATGAATGCTATCATCAGGTGCTCCAAATGACACGGATATCAGAGCTCTGGACCCCTGGTCTAGTGAAGGCAAATTTAAATCTGAGTTTCATAGATGTTGGTCCATGTTGCTTCTTTTGTTGACTATTCCTCTTCTCTTGATTAATTTTATGTATGAAATGGATCTTGACTCACAGTTTAAGTCCAAAAATCATGAATGAAAAAAAGGTGAGGATAGGAGTTCCCTAGATTATCCAGCTATAATATCATTTAATATTTCTGGTCCAGGAATGTAATATCTTATCACTGACTTTAATCACATGAGTATTAGTAATTCATTTCCTAAAAAAAAATAAAATTCCCCACTTGCATGGAGTTTTGAAGTGGCTGTATATAATTAAAGAGCAGTAATGTATCTTTAGGAAAGCAAATCATTCTGGAAAGTAAATACTAAATGACAGAGTATTACATGAATAGTAACTGTATAGTTCTGTCTTTGACAATCTAAGGAAATAGCATGTGACTAGATGAGATCAGGACAGTAGTTAAAAAGGCCCAAGGTTCTAGGAAGTGACTTTATCTTTGTGGATTTCTGTCTGAATTCAGAGTTGAGTGAATGAATATAGAAATATGCAACCAGAAACTGCACTGCAGCTACTCTGTTTAGGGGACTCAAGAGCATATCTTTTCTGACTTTAGGTGGGCAGTAAATTATTTTCAATAATTCCATCTCCCATTGCTTCTGTAAGTAGTAGAGGAGAAATTCTTAGTTGTTTGATCAATATTTTACCTGCTTAGGTAAAAAAGGTATGCTTAGGTATGTCATTGATCACTGACCTGTGCTACATGGCTTTTTTGTCAAATACAAAAGTAAAGTGGACTTGAACATCTTTGTAGTAATAGTGTTTAGATATCCATGAATTTACAGCTAAACAGAAATGTCTCTTTACCACAGAGGCACACTTTTTAATTGTTGAATATGGTAGAGGTCAGAGAAGGGTAGTTTTATGGCTGCTATAAACTCTTTTTTTGGTGAGATTCCAGTTGCACACGTGTGCTTATGCTACTAGTTTTGTTCTGGAGTATTTTAATAAAGTTACTGATGTTAAGGGTATGATGCCATAAAATTATTTCTTGAAAGGGACTTTTGGACTGTTTCTATCATGTTGGGCTATGAAAATAAAGCAGGAACTTATAAAATGAAAAATATTTACTTGTTTGAGGATTGGTATGTATTAGTCTTGCTGCCTGTTGATATGTGCTTTGTTGTCTTACCACAGTGACCTTTCCTAAAATATAGACTGTATTCTGCTACAAAGAAGTTACTTGGTATGAATAAAAAGAAAGGGCTATAATGATTACAACATGGTCTTTAACCTGGAAGGATAACTAATGGACATAGAATGGAGTCGAATTTTCTTTCACATTTACTTTTAAAATGCTTCAAAGTGCATTAGAATAATGAGCTAGTTACTGGTAACGGAATGAGAATAAACAAGGCTGTTTTTATGGTATGGCAAATTAGATGTCAATTATGTGGCAAAGCAGCACTGAAGGATGTAGCAGACTGGGAATTAAGCTATAGTGTTAATTGATTATGAAATCATTTGATAGCCTTTGGTTTTATTGAAATGGTTCTGAGAGTGCATCATAAACTTCAAATCCATTATGGGAGAACCACTGCATTCTGTACTGAGAGTAATACCAGTAGTGGGCCAACTTCTCACAGCAGTGAAAATCTTCCATTTTTGCAGCTGTTTTTCATAAAGTGATTAGAGGGTTGTGCATCTTTCTGACTGTAACTATGAGTACAATTTGGATCTACATCCTGTAGTTTTACGACATGAATATCTTTGTTTCAGCTGTTAGTATAACTAGTTAAATGACACATGCGCTCCTAATCTTTTATTTATACATAATTTGCTTCCTTAAATTAGAGGTAAGTGTGCCACGTGCTTCTACTTGCTGAGGCAAGATGATGCAGAATTAGCTGATTAATACTGTCTAGCTTCTGTGCAAGGTGACAGCTCCCAGTTTCTTTTGAATTTGGAGAACACTGCACTTTTTGGTCTGTTTTTATACCCCCTCCCAAGGTTTTGCCCTTGGTCTCTGTGGCAAAGCACCAGATGGCAAGATGGGCCACTGGCAACCTACTCTACCTTTGGATGTTTCAATATCTGTTCTGAGGCCAAATCTGGTGCCTGCTTTGCCAGGCTGCCCATTCCTTTTTTGTACTGTGTTTTGGTGGGTCCTGCTTTGTCCTTGGCTCCAGTTCAGCCTCCTAAAGTAGCTGCACCTTTTCATTTCAAAGGTAGGACTATTGACATAAATTCATAAAACTTACATTCTAAGTGGTTTTTAACCTTCTAACAGCTTTCTCTCTTGCTGCTCTTAGTGCAGGAGTCACTGTTTTTTGCTCGTGGAAGGTCTAGGCAGTTTGGCAGCCATACCCATTTTGACTGCCTCTCTTCTGCCTTGCACACTTCTCTTTTTGCTGGTTTTCACCTTCTTCTCCTAAGGGCAGGGGCCCTAGGTCTGTGTAGAAGTCAGAATGTAAAGATTAAAGGAAGATGAAATGGGGAAACAGAGTAGTCTGAAGTGCAAAAAGCACAAAGGGGCAGACAATAAATCTGCAGCACAGGTTGGGGAAGACACTATTGAATTACGTGGCCATTCAGGAGAGCTACATGGTTGTGCTCTGTGCAGTCAGAGTTTTGCTCTCTCAGGTGACCTTTATCATTCATTTTTACTTCTTTTTGAGAATAAATGTTGTCGTAGACACTAGGGATAGCATCCATTTTGCTGGGATGTATCAAGAAGTTTCAAGTTCTGCTGAGGCAGCTGCAGGAGATTGGCAGAAGGGATCTCATATTATTGACTAATTTTCTTTCTTTCCTTTAAGTTCTTAGGAAAAAAAAAAAAAAAACAACAACCAGGAAATTTTGTCTGCCATAATTCCACTGAATAATGTTACCTTTGCATATGAACTTGTAGTGAGCAATTAGACTTCTGGGTATGGGATGAGGTGGAAGGCAATTCAGCCAATCTGACATTATTTGGTCACTAGTGCATATAAATACTGTTCTAGTGCCACTTCTACATAGGTACCATACATATCTTTAATGGTATTTAATCGAGATTAAAGAAGCTGTTGGAGTGGATGCTGTGAATGCATATTAGGAATATTACTTAAAATCATAAGCCTTGATATGATAAACCATAACAAGGCTGAAGGACTCATAATGGCTTATCTTGTCAATAAAATGCACTTAAAAATCCCCAAGTGATTAGAAGGAGCCATTTCAGTCTATTATATCAACTGTTATATGCTGAGAGCATGAGAGATTTATTTTTCTTTTCCATCCTCTGTTTAAAAAAAAAAAAAAAGAAAAGAGGAAATTAAATCATAATAAGCTATGTTCAAATAGAATCGAGGTACTAAAATAAACCCACAGAAGGAGATTTACAAATTAAGGAAGGCAGTGAAAAGTTCTTTCGAAGCAAAGAATATTCTCATGTTACACTTGGCCTCTCAATTTTGAGCACCACAGGATGGTTAATGGGTGGAGTGTGTGCTTGCACCAGTGCTGTTCCTGTTGAACTGTTGAGAAGGGTGAATTTAACGTATTGTGTCATGAAATCATAACAATTTTGGCCCTCGTGCCAGTGATAACCTCCAGCACTTGCGCATAGGGAAAACTGAACTGCCTTTACTACTCCGTGAGTTACTAAATGCTCAGCAAGGGCTGTAGAAGAAGAGGGTGACGATGGTTTCCTGTTCCAGTATTTTTCCTGACTGCTTTTTTCAGGCATCTTCTTCAGGGACAGGCAAAGGGTAACAGCATAGCTCCCAAACTCTTGAGTGTGAGCATGGTCCTGATGTTTGTTCATATCACAATGACAGCTTCAGCCACGGGCAGCTGCTCTAAAGCAGCTGTTTTGGGGAAGGTTTCTATCCTGGAGATGGTCTGTCAGACTGTGTTTTCCCCTTCTGTTACTCTGCCTGTTGTCCGTTTGGTTCCTTTCACCTTGACTGGCCTGCGAGGCTCATGCAGATCCAGCAGCCTTGGGCAGAGGGCAGGAGGGGCTGCCGTAACTTATGTCCTTCAGTGAGAGGGAGGAGCTAATTTTGGAGGTGGTTACCCACCTGGTCCAGTGTGCACTTTAGCCACGGAAAAACCTTACTTGTTGATTTACACAGTTGCGTCAGGAAAGTTCGGAATTGTTTCCTTCTAATAACAAATAAAGGTATGTTTTCCTGCTGCAAAGAAAGGTAACTCTCCTCTAAAAAGTGGACTTTACTGTTTCCCAATAAATTCTCTAGTTGTACTAGTATCCCACAATTTTGGCTCCCTTGCTGCCACCAAAATTCAGGCAGCAGCGAGGAGCCAGCCTGGATCCCTTATTTGCGGGCTCTGAACTGGATTACATAGCCAATCTGCAGCGTTTCAAACAGACCTGAGCCGGCTCTCTGGGGCCAGCTTTGCAGATGGGTCTGGTACAGTCTTAAAATAGCCCCTGGGGGCAGATTGCTGGTGAAATTGGTGTCGCGGCTCCCCGGGCTGGTGAAGCAGCCAGAGGGAGAGGCGAGGGCTGCCGAGCAGCTCAGTGTCCTGCTCTCGGCTGCCAAGCTTAACCTCTGCGGCGCCCACGTTTCAGCTGTTTAATGTCTGAATAGACGGGTGTTCTGGGAAGGTGGATTTTTCTCTCTCAACAGTATCCCTGCTATCTCACTTGCAGATATTACGTCTTACATTTAATGCAGTCTTTCCAAGCAGTCCAGCTTGGTGTTCTCGAAGCCTGAGTCATGCCTGTTCCTGCCCCTATGGAATTAACCTGTTCGCTCCTGTGCCCCATTCACAAGCTCAGGGTACCCCTGGGATGGAGGTGCCTGGGGCTGCTTTTGGGGGATTCTTCAGCGCCGCTGCTGGCAGACAGTCAGGAGAGAGAAAACGAACAGGTTCAGGAGGTGGGGGAAAATGAGCTGGTGGAAGCCAGGGGAGAGAAGCAGTGGCAAGTAAATGCAGCTGAACAAGAGGAAAACGATGTTTGTGTGTGCTTATTTAAGGTTTGCAGTGGGGATAAATGCTAGTCTGTCAGGACGGCTTCTCACAGTGCTGTGAACCCTTTGTCTATTTACAAGCTGTTATATGTGAGCTGGAAATCTGACATTATGCAGTTTTCTTTTTGACTGAAATACATGCAGTGAGGTTTGGCAGAGGGAAATTTAACTGGCTGATGAGAGCCCGAGTTTGAGGCTCAGCTGGAATAACAAGCCAGAATACACACATTCCTATCTGTACATGTATGTATGTACATGTGTGCGTGCTGTCTTGTGACCCAAGAGAGCATGCTGCTAACTGGATGACCACTTGGCAGGAATAATAATTTAATAGCAACTTAAAAAACACATATTGGATTAAAGAAGGAGATGGCACCCTAAAAACACCCAGAGATTACACATCAGTGCCATCTCAAATTATCGAAGCTGGGGAAACCGTGGGTGTGGAAACACAGCCTCTGCATTGTCACCAGACACCTGACTGCGCGTTCTGGAGCAATATTGCGAGATTCATTTTTCATTTTCTCTGGTATCTTGTTGGGAAGGGAGACGTGTAGCTGAACAAAGTGATCAATAAAAGAACAAATAAGGAACAAATGCTACGAATATTCAAGATAAGGTTTTTACTTGAAAATCACAGGCAGCTTTATTGTGCAGAAATCTCTGAATAGAACAATTTTCAATCTATTATGTTATTTTTGCAGCAATATTCGTTTAACAGGCTTACGTTTCAGGCAGGCAGAAGGAAAAAATAATATTTAACAAACCCCTACAAATACTAAGATGCAGGAGAAAATGAGTTGAGAAAATAGACTGGGAATAAAAGCAAATCAGCAAAATAAACCTGAATAAACATATCGTAAATAAAAGTACTGTTTGGACTTTTACAATTTTAAAATCTGATATTATGCCTAGATTTTAATATGTTGAATTAGGAATGTTAAAGTGATTATGAACATTTAAAATATTCATAAAAATGGCTAAACTGCATCTGTTCAAATGATCATAACAAATTCTTTGGGTATGTAAGGAAAGACATTTATAATATTTTACAGTTTTTAAATACCTCAGCTTTGTGTCCCTTAGGAACCTCAGAAAAGCATTATGAGGGAGAGAAAAATGAGAGGGGCATATTTACAAGTATTTGTAAGGTGATAAAATACAGCCATCTAAGACAGGCTGCTTAAATACATCATCTACATTCATCATATGTGTCTGCATGTGTGTATGTCTTACGGTTTATCTGGCATGTAGTCCTGTCTTATTGCAGTTACAGAAATATTCGTGACTCAGTGTGACTTAGGCACTCTCCTCCATAAAATTGTTCTTTAATAGATGATTTGAGTTATTTACTGAAAAGCAATACTTACACAGCAGTGCTGGCATCAGTAAATTAGTGTTTGCTTTGTTTTGCTTTCTGCTTTGAGGTAAAAACAGGTGAAGCCGGGATAAGTTTGTTTGTGAAAGCTTGGTGAATACTAATGAGAAGAAAAATCATCCCAGTCAAACTGAATAAATTCTGTAGATACTATGAAGGATTTTCAGCGATCCATATTGTCCTTGGACTTGGCTGTTGCGTTGTACTTTAAATGGAATTGATTGTGTGGTTGTAATGAAAGTAACGGATTGATTTCTATACAGAGTTACACAGAGTAAATAGAAAAATGTTCTTGTCTTGACCTGCATTCATAAACTAAAAATCAGTGGCTTTTGACCTAATCCTTAAGAAAACATGTAAATGTAATATAGGAAATAAGAAGGTTTCTTCAATTCGTAGAAAATCTACTGTTTATTGGGTTTTGTGGGTGTGCTTCCTTGGATTTTAATTGATTTTGTTTAGAGATTCTGATAAATGTAATGCATTTTCTCTTTGTGAAACTTGTACTTTTTGCTGTTTACATGCCTTGGGAAAATGTATTTAACCATTTTCTTTCTTATTTTTCCTTTTGCCTTGACTACATAGCATTTTCCTTTACCTAGGTAGAATATTTATGATTTTTAGTACCTTCACTGTTGAACAGTGTTAGCACAGCATCTTTGCAAGTGTGTGACCCATACACTTTTGGGTTGCTGCTGCATGCACTTGCATAGATTATTTCCAAAAGATAGTGTTTTCTGAACTGAATATGCATATTAATAGCTCTATGTTGTAATAAAAGGAGGAGAGAGCTGTTGATTGAAATAAGGTGCAACATTCTTTCTATTTGAATGAACCCCCCAAAATATTTATATTATTGCAATTATTATCTCGGTAAAAGACCATAGAGATTTTTATGAATAACATTTATTATTTTAATTTTTTTTTTGCATGTGTGCAACTGTGGTTCAGGGCCCAGTAAAATGAACAATCCGGCTGGTAAATTCTCTCATTGAGCTGTAAACTAGGACTACAAAAAGCAAGATCAGAGTTACTGCATTCATCAGTTTCTCGGTGAATTTTGTGACTTTATTTTTGGTGCTTAGAGTTTAATTTCTCGCTGAAGTAGAGCAGCACATTGTCAGGACACGCAAACAAGAAGACCAAAACAATAGAAACCCTAACGCACCGACGGCCACCGCTATTCCATTGTAGCTTCCAAAGGCACTCTATTCTTCCCAGCCCACTTGATATCCTGCAGGTTGTGGCAGTACAATTCACAGGAAAAGCTTAGACATTGAGCTTGCACGCTTCTTGACTCCATTTTAAACCCTTTGTTCACACCGGGGTGGCATTTTTTCACACCACATGTGGCAGCTTTGACTCCTATCCAGCTTGTCGTATAGAATCAAAGTCTGTGATTTCTCACATTCCCAGTGTCATCTCCTGAGCCGCTCTATTCTTTATAGCTCCCAAAATATTACAAATCTTAATTTCAGTTGCAGGTTTTTAAAGATTTATGGGGTATGGGATGAGACAGCGATTCCTGCACACTTAGATTTGGTTAAAATCAAAGCTTTTTGCAAGGGACACGACAAGCTCTTTTCCCCCCGCCTTTTCTCTTTTAAAAAACCCCCAACACTGGCTATTAAAAATGATGTGGTGAATTTTATATGAGTCAGCCTGATGTAAGTTTTACAGAAAAGAATTAAATAATGTGTAATACTACATAGTTTTAGATTTGTAAATTACATGCGTGCTCACCATTTGATTCAGTATTAAAACATTATTCATCTTAAGAGATTCTTTTGTTGCATGCAGGCATCATCTGACATGCTTTCTTTTCCCTACTTTTCTAAAGGCAACCTTCCTCTGCACTTTTGCTGAAAGTTTTATGTATGCCAATAGTAAATTTTAATTCAAACTAATTTTAAAGAGACCAAAACCAGTCTACTAATATGAATGCCCCTAAAATATACATTGTTTAAAAGTTTACAACAGAAGATATATTGCTTAAATAATGTCATTCAGGGTAGCTAAAATGCCATTTGACTCCTTAAACAAATGCTGAAGTGTATATTTCTTGCTAAGAAACTTCAAGATGGATTGCAAGTGCAGTGTGACATGGCAACAAAAACATTTGGATAAAAATTGTCACAGGAATTAATGTAACTTGTACCTTACACTTTTTAACATATTTTTTTAAATTATCAATGAAAGTTAAATGGTTGTATGATTTGAAAGAACATTCTCAGTTCTATATGTATTTATAAATCTGTACGTTCATTGTTATTGCTTCACTCAGCTGAAGATAATAGAATAATTTCTCCTTGGCACATATGTTAGGCTGTACATTGACATGACACCCTAATAAATATTTTGACTCGAGAGCTGTTGTTTGTTGCTGTTTGTCAGGTGGTTAGAAGGGTCTTTTGGCTGCTGCTCCCTTTGCGAACTAAAATATTAAAATGTATGCTTTCGCTCTAGCAGTTTTCTTTTTGTACTCTGTGCGTTCTCTGACTGCTCATTCTTTCTTTAAAATATAGTGCTGTGGTGTGCTTAATGCAGCCTGCTCGTCCACCAAAACACATCTAATTGCTTATGGTGTTTATGGAATACTTAATATTGGGTTTATGTTTGCTTTTAAGAATGGCATGATTACATATTATGTAAGAGAATAGTTCAGCAACAGCCACTAGAGAGACAAAATTTCATTGTTCTTTTCTGGTTTAGAAAATATAATAATAATTTCACATGCTGATTTTTATGCCGTTTCCTTGCTATTTTTTGTTTATAGAACATTTGATCTTAAGTTGTTGGATCGTCTTAGCTGGTCTGATATATAGCAGCATTTGAATAACAGAAAGTCTGTTCCAATTTATCTTTATTTTATATTTCAGTCCAAAATCTGAAAGTTATACCTAACCCCTAGTAATAATTCATTTTCAATTAGAAGCACAGTTTTATTAGCTCTGCCTGCTAAGCAGTTTTTTGTGTAATTAAAAAATCCAAAATATATGAAAGCAAACATGTAACTTATGGTTGTTTGAGGGGTTTTTTGTCTGTGATTTATCAAACAAGATAAAGATTAGAAAAATACGAGAATATATATCTCAAAATAGTTTTATTTTGCATACTAAATTATACAAAATTTATAGAATTGTTCTTTGAGAAGATCAATGATAAATACAACTGCATTAAAATGGAATTTTAAAAATTTACCTATTACTTTAAAAAGTAATTAGTCTAAATTAACATTTCTATAGACAAAATGAGATATTGTTTTGGTTTGGGTTTTTTTTGCCAAGCACCTTAGCAGTTTTTGCAGTTAACTAGCTACACATGACCAGGCATTCTGAATTCAATTTTAGATCATAAAAAAAGTAGTTGTTATATGAAAACTGAAAGGGTTCAGCTAAAAAGATGAACCCTTTCAGAATGTAATACAGTAGTTTGTGCTAAGCAATTATTTTCCAAAGCACGCTATAAGGAAACAAACATACAAACTACTCATGCAAGCTTACTCACTTACTGTTTAAATATTAAAATAGTGACTCAGAAAAGCAATGTACATAGCACAGAGTTATTTTACTATCACAGTTATCTACATCTAAACTTGAGATCACACAGCACTTTTAGAAGACTCAAGTATTAATTTCTCGGAAGCAAGACAAGTTCAGTAAGTGTATCAAAATTAGTTTACCTACTTCCACAGCGCATTAATACTGAAGAAAAGGCATGATCTTATTTCATTTAAGTGTCATGAAGCAGAAATATAGAATAAGCATTTGTCAATATCCATTCCAAAAAATCCAAACTTTTATTTCTCCGCATTTCTTACTTTTCCCCATGTTTCTTCAGACCCTCTTCACGTTAACATTTCTTCTATTTCCAGAAAAGAGAAGGAGTGGGGGGGAAACCCCAACAACAAAACCCCGCAAACAATCAGCAAAAGCATAATTGGTTTATATTGCCTTTCAGCTTGTGGCCTGTCCTTGTATTATTAAATCAGATCATACATACTCCCCTAAAATTCAGCTTGGAGTAATCCTCTGCTACTTAGGGCTGGATGAAAAGAGTACTCATTGTGAATTATGTTTCATCTGTCACAATAACCTTCTTTATTCTTTAGTGCACCTCCCCTTTGCCTGCGGCAATTAGAGAAAATAGGTATGCCTTGAAGTATGAGATAGTGGTATCTCAAAAATATATATACTGATGTCATATACAGACAACGCTGGGTAAGCAACACCCTGAAGAATATATAAGCCCTTTTTGATGCAGTCCAGATTTTATTAGGACAGAGTAGAGGCAGGCACATTTTACAATGAGTAGGTGCTGATGGGTTTCACTAGATTATTGTTTTTTTGACAGGCAGTGATCAGAGAGTTTGCCATTCTGTTAAAAGAAGAGTAAAAACTTGCTTACCGACTGACTTCAAGAATTTTTCACGTTAGCTACGATTCTGGTGGTTTGTTTTTTTTTTTATTTGAAGGTGTTAGAGCATCTTCATCTTCACTCCCCCCTGAAATTCCTAGAGTTCTGTTGAACTCTTCGACTGAAAACTTCAGCTACATTTTCTCAGTGGTTTAGCATGATTTTCATTATCTTGCAATGGTGTCGACATTTATCTGTATTGTTTTTTAAATTAAATGCATATTAAAAAAATAAGCTGACTAGTGAATATCCAAAAGGTTTGTGAAACGGTACAGAAGAGCAAAAAGTGCTTTCAAGCTCCCATGTTACCAGATGTTAATTTTCTGAAATATTTGTCTTTCTATATCAAGGTGAAAAAAAAAAGAAGATTCTTTTAGGATTTTAGCCACCACTGTCAGGTTATTTTATCTATTACAATATCTGTATTTTCTTAACACTGTCTACTTTATTCTATTTAACAACAACAACAACAAAAAAGCCATATTTGTTGGATTTTTTACTTTTTGAATTTATCTTGGAAGCTTCCCAAGTTCACTTTTCTTCCTCCCCCACCCCCCGTGTTATTTTTAAAGCCTTATGGCAGCAAACCTCCAGTCAGTATCTTGTTTTGAAATGATTCTGGGCTATTCATACCAATTCAAAATCAGCCTCCCTTGCACTTTAAGAGGGCTGATGTTCAACTGGGAATGCTAAAAGAGAAAGCACCTTTAAAAAAAAAAAATTAAGTGCTAAATCAAGCAGATTACAACAAAGAGATTCTGTTGTGAGGCTGGTCTAACATTAGGACACTGTTATTAAAGTTCCGAAGAAATTACTATACTACAAAAAAACCAATAATACTTGTGAATAAAGGAAGAGAGTTTGGCCCACTGCACAGGTTTGGGCACAAAAGTGCTTGCTAAGCTATCTGTTTCACACATGCAACGACAGAAGGTTCGATATTCATTCGATCGATGACTGAAAAGGCACAATGGCAAAATCGGACGGACTTCTTTTCAAATACAGATCTCCGATGTCCCCCTACAGTCTGCAGTCGCACGGCTGGTGGTGTGGCACAGACGGAGCAAGGGTTACATCAAGGCTGTTCTCTGGACCGTGCAAACAGTCTAGACCAATGACCTGCAGCATCGTGCCCTTTGAAGAAGAGGCAAGTTCAGTCACGACGAAGAAAAATCAAGGCGTACCCCTTTTAACAATAGGGAGCAGCTCGTGGCTGCAAAGAGGTAAGCAGGGGTAAGCAAAAAAAGGCATCTGCTTCCATGGTTACAGGCCAAGCATGGGAACCTTGCTTTTGAAGAGGGACGGTTCTCAGGCTCCCTCACAGGCTATGTCATGCATTATAAGCAAAGGCAGGTTGAGCTGAAATCCGCAGAGTTATTTCAGAGTAAAATGATACGCGAGCACATGGCTGTTAGCAAAAAAAAAGTCACATGACTGTTTGGAAGCAGCCTTGCACAGTTTCTGAATCGAGCCTTTCGTTTGGGGCAGTTTCTTCTTCTTTTCTTTCTATATTGTCTTTTTTTTTTTTTTTTTCCCCCTCTGCTTTTTCAGCAAACTAAGAAAACTGGGAGAACGTTTATATAGAACAAACATTTGTTTGATATACAAGATTCTGGCTATTCTCCTTCTCTAAACTGAAAAAAGGTCAAGGGTCAATGTTTTTTCGTGACAGGGCCACAAATCCTTTTGTTAGCGTAGCTTTAGCAAATGCCATTTAAAATAAGATTTTGCTTTCCTTTCTAAGTGCATATTATTATAAGTTTGACAGAGTATGAAAGTAATGAATTTCTGTCTCTCTGCAATAACTTTTGTGTTCCAATATTTTGCCAGTTATTTTTCTTCCTTTTTTTTTTTTGGCTCTACAATGCTAATTTTCAAGATTTGCACTTCTAGACAGGAGAAGTAAAAATGCACACAAAAGTCAACACGTAATAGTCCTGCCTTCTTTGGGTGGGGGAAAAAAAGAAATTATCTGCTAGCTATAGGTAGTAAAAATGTGATCAGTGACAATATGCCTGTGGTGTAACCATTAACCTTTGAGAATCGTTATGTTTATACTTTGTTTCATTTTGCTTTGGTATTCCTTTATCTGCGGCATATTACATTTCCTCTTGAAAAATTAAAATGTGCAGTGTATTTGCTCCGGCATAAGCGTGCCTGCTTTTTTTGGTTGTGTTTATTACATCTGTTCTGTGACATTTTAACTGTTTGTAGTAGTTTGTAAATTTTGATGGCTTACTATTTTTATTAGAATTTTAGTGTTAAAGAGTTTGCTGTAGGACCAGTAGCTTTTGTTCTATACTTACTGTGTGTTGTTCTGTTTTATTACAAGCTCTACAGCATTTGTGTTCTTAGTATGAGATCAATTTTATTCCAACTATTCCTGTTAAAACTGGTGGGGGTGTAGTGGGGGGAAATGTCTGTTGAACTGTTGAACAGAGTTGGAAGTTCCAAGGGCATGAATAATTACACAGGTAATTTCCATCAGTATTTTTTCCTGTTCTTCAATAACTGCAGGGACCTATGGTACTTGGTAAAATTTGTATTGCTATCCTGTAAATGTAATTAATATTTATGGGTGTATCAAGGGCAGTATTTTCTCAGGGTATATTCTGAAGTTTCGTTGATCTATAGGTTGGTTTGATTCAACTTCAGACTGAGGACTGTGTATTCAAAATGAAAGTATGTGAACTAACACTAAGTTGCCTCCAAATAGCAATGGGCTATTTTGAAAAAAGTCTTGGGCCTACCCTGCACATTTATGGGTCAAAATTATCTAAGAAAAAAAATGCATATGAAAATATAAACATGCAGTATAAACAATTAAATATTAATCTCAAAAGTAGAAAGCCCATTATCTTAGAATGGTCATGATCTGGATTAATTAGATTCATTCTGGATAATTTATATCCTGCATATTAATTCAGTTTTCAGATAGACTTTGATATGACTGCAAACTGTAACTTTGCTCCAGAAGGTCCATTAACTTGTTCCATCAGCTTTAAGACAAGAATTTGTTTGCTGGTCTTTTGTGTAGGCTGTTAGATGTAAAACAGCACTGTGGTGTTCCTGCTGTACTAGAGATGCATGTTAATGATGACAAACATGTTCATATGCTGACTGCAGTTTAGAAATTCATACACCATGTAGAAGTGTTGTGCCTTCAGCTTTATTTAGGGTGTGGAATTCTCTTAATTTTTATTACCTTCAATAATAAATTAAAAGATTAAGTACTCAAGTCTTACATGTATGGCATAAACAATGCAAAAGGCAGTGCTGCTGTATTTGGTATCCAAGCACTGCTTGAGATTATTCTCATCCTACTAACATACTATGTTTTAATAAACAAAACTTAAAAAGAGAGAGATTTGGCTACTAGAAGGAAGATTTTTAAAGTGAAAGTCTTCTCTCTTGTCCATTTTAATGTAATTGATAAGAAAATAAATTCTAGATTCACAGCAGTCTGCAGAGTGTACCAAAGGGAGGATCTGATCTTAATTATGTTCATGATTATTTCTTGAAATAATTAGTCTTGTCCTGTAAGGAGCTGAGAGCATTGCAATGAAAGACGTGTAAGGCTTGGTGTTGAAGGGGATAGTTGTATCTCTATGAGCAATGAAAACATGATTGTGAAACCATTAAGTTTTAGTTCTATTGTTGTTGTGGTAGAGTGGATTTTACCATGTGTTAATGTGTTGCCCCAAAGGACACACACTCCTGTCCCTCTTGTGTTGCCAACATTGAGGTTCTGAAAAAACATTGAGTTATACTGGGTTGTTGCTTGAGTGATGTGCCAGCTTTGCACCTGGTTCATTCAAGCTAAAGTTCAGGCTGCGAGTTTGAGGCCTTTTACTCCATTTCAGCTGGGGATGACCAATAACTGGATATTTCTCTTTTCTTTCCTCTTTGAACTATTCATTTAAATGAGGGAGCAAATCATCTAGGCATCTTATCCCCCTTGAATACAAGGGCTATAAGGGCCTCAAGAAGCACCACTGTTTTCTAACCTCCATTGGGATACAGGAGCCAATTCAACCTCTCCGATCCAAGGGACTACATCACTGGTTTTAGGAACAGGGAAAAGGAGGGCTTTTTTTTATATTGAAGATTCCTTCTGGATGATGGGAAGTTCTGTGGTTTGCATAGCAAAGATTATCAGGTGCAATTTCCTTCATAATCAGTGCAGTTCATGCCCCTGTTATCTTCAGATAGAAATCCTTTGTTTTTACAAGAGAGGTAGACAAAGTTTTAATGCAGTATGCTGGAGGCAAGGTCACTGTGTCATCAGTTTACTTTACAGGAATTTTAGACTGACTTGCTCCCTTGAATTATGGGAGGTACCATTCCTACCAGCATGGTTTATCTACCCTTTCTTCCCTCCATTTTTCCTTAGCTGAAGAAATACAAGGGATTATGGAAATCTGTTAAGATAGCTGAACCAATGCAGAACATCTAGCCTACTAAAACTTCAGCAACTGAGAAAAAGGTTTTATAAAGAGTTACTTATTTCATCAAAAATCTCATAATTTGAGTCATGCAGGTAAGATTCTTCCAAAAAAAAGTGTCATTTCTATCATAGTACACCAAAGCAGAACAAAAAAGCCATGATCCTCTTGTTCAGTGGGTTCTGCAGTTTGGTACTATCTTTAGGCAGTTCATCCTCTGGCACTTTGTTATGGTCTGCAGCAATGTTGTAAGCCAACATTTTAAAGACAGTGGTTTATCAACTGCACATCGTAATAATCTGCTGGGTAAAGCAAAGGTAGCAAAACCAGGAGAACCCCAGGTTTAGCCTGGGGATACAGAATGAATTACAGTTGTCTGAAATTTGATAAGATGCCCTTTTTAACCCACAGTTTTTAAAAAAGTACTGCCAGGTTAATCCCCACCAAAAATCCTTTGGTTTTTTGTTTTTTTTTTTCTCAAGGATCATCCTTTTCCAGATTTCCTTAATGACAATGAATATTCAAGCCTAACTGTGGACTTGCTTAGAGCAAGGACTTGGAGAAACCCATGTAGCAAAGAATCATCAAAGCTTAGAAGTGTGTTGTTTGAATTTTGGTATCAAGTCCATAGGCTTTCCTCCTCAAAAGCAAGAGTCCTGATAGATCAATTAAGCCAGTAACAGTTGCATTTATGTGCTTTTGGTACTGTACATGGATTTGCTTTGTTATGAACTTGGGGATGACTAACTGCATCAACTTTGATTTAAGATACTAACCAAATTAAGTCTCTCTGGCTCTTGAATATTCTTCTTAGTCTATAATCCCCGCCACAAAAAAGCCTCAGAAAGTCTGATTAGGTGTTGCCTTTTATTGAAGTCTCCTTCCAAATGCTATGAAAATAAATAACAGGTGCAGCATGCACGCTGAGTCAAATGAAAGACACATCTTCTCACTCATAGTTCTATGATGTTTTGAAATGAAAGTTAGTCTGATTCCGGGAGCATCTCAAGTGTATAAGGTCCTTTTCTGTACTGCCATTTTATGAGCCTCTGATACTGATAAGTAGAAGTCCCTTTAATGCTTATATTCACTCAAAGGAAAACTTTAGCATTACTTAAATAATGTTAATCTGAAATAGCCTGATATTTCTTGTAGCTTTTTAGTAGAGACATGCAGAACAACAGCAATAAGAGCTTTGTTCTTGTGTAGACCCTGGATAAGTTAAGATCCCAAACATTGTGGTATTATCTCAGGGCAAAAATATTTGCTGTAAAGGTCTGGTCATGCCAAATTGTCATAGAATCATGGAATAGTTTGGGTTGGAAGGGACTTTAAAGATCATCAAGTTCCAAACCCCCTGACATGGGCAGGAACACCTTTCACTAGACCAGGTTGCTCCAAGCCCCGTTCAACCTGGCCTTGAACACTTCAAGGGATGGGGCAGCCACAGCTGATCTGAGTAACCTGTTCCAGTGTCTCACCACACTCATAGTGAAGAATTTCTCCCTAATATCTTACCTAAATCTATCCTCTTTTAGCTTAAAGCCATTATTCCTTGCCCTATCATTACAGGCCCTTGTAAATAGTCCCTTGTTTACAAACCTCTTTAAGTATTAAAAGGCCCCAGTAAGTGTCCCAGGAAACTTCTCTCCTCCAGGTCTGACAACCCCAACTTTCTCAGCCTGTCTTGATAGGGAAGTGCTCCAGCAACAAAAAGCAAACAGGACCAGAGCGTGTCTAACCTACTCTTGGTCTTGGTATTAAAATGTTGTGTTGTCTGGGAAATGACTACTTTTTTTTTTTTTTCCTTATTTGATTTCTCCCAAATAGTTAATCATGAAAGAGGCAGTTCTCAGGGTAAATATTGGCTATTTTATATACAGATATGCCTTTGGTAGAATTATTACATCCTGTTTCATGAAGAGGGGTGGAAATTTCCCCTGTGTTTGTATTGGTTGAAGAGCCCTGGAAGTTATACTTTACTGACAAGAAAGAATGATAAAGAAATCTTGTAATACTTGTACGCTCATGGATAGGGAACTTTGCAAACTAGAGCGAGCATGCAAAGTTTGTGCTTAGCTTATGTGCCTATTAAAGAACACATAGCAAAATGATAAACAAGAGCACTAATTTTGAAAAAGAGAAACTTTGAAAAGGTCAGCATATATGCTTAACAAATGCCTCTGTCAAAAACGTTTATGAGAATTCTGGCCTAAGAAAGTACAATTTCCATAGAGAATGAAAAATCTGATCATTTTTGGTTTATGAGGGGCAAGATTGTTGATATTCTGACATTAAAAATGTAACTGTAATTGCATCCTGAAAAAAAATCATACTTCTGTGAGATGACAGCCCTTTGAACCTGCTGTGGCAGGGATTTTGGGTCCAAATGTATGTTGTGTGAGAATGCTGATGGTATTTCTTCATTCATTATTTCTGACTAGGTGATCTCACTTTTAGGCTGTACTGTTAAACAATTTTAAATTGACATTTTTCCCCCGCAATTTTATTTGAGTTTCCCTAAGGTGATACTGAAGTCTGTCTGGTTTTTATTCACGGAACAAGATAATTCAAGAAATACTCTTGTGGGCCAGATTAATGATCCATCTACCTCTATGCTTATTTTATGACAGTGCTAACAGGGCACACAGTTGAGGGATAGCACGTGGGCCTCTCAGTTTTCAGGGATCCATTTTCCTTGTACTCTCTTGGCATCCCTCATTTTTGGATTTGTGATGTTAAAAGGGGACATCCCTGCCCTACCCTTCAGTATCTGTTCGTGGACCTCCTGCCCAAGAATTTTTTCCTCGAGCCTGAACTATCTGGAAGTTAATCCTTTTGCTTTTGTGGTCCAAGGAATGAAGTTGTCAGGTGTTCACCTTTCTTATTCTGAGTTTTGGTTTCTGAGCACCAAGTAGGGTGACAAGTACTCACAGTGAGTTCTGCTGTGGTAAATAACTCAGTTTTGAATTGTTCATGCTTGTGTTCAGCAATCTTCCAAATATTCTTTTATTTGTATTTAGTTTGAGTTTGGATAAAAACTTTTGCCAGCTACCCCCTCATAAAGAATTTTGTCTAAACACTTATGTCACATGAAGAATTGTTCAAATGCTTGTCCTAACAGGATTGGTGAGACATGAAAAAAACCTTTATGACTGTGTACTGGTCCAATCAAAACTCTCAAAATATCCAGTCCAGCTTGTTACTTGCTGCAAAACCTGGGATAAACCTATTTGTCTCTACTAGCACTTCCCTCTCAAAGCAAAGAAACATTGGTACAGTGGTTACATTTTCCCATTTTACAGCTCATATTTAGAGGATTTAAGGTAAATTCTTAATATTCAAAAGCGGTAAATATTTGAGACCATATAGTACAGTGAATATATTGGTTTGTCTATGGAGGTGAGGGAGAGTATCAAATTCCTTCTGATTTTAATTTGTTCTTTGTGAAGCAAAATTCTGTAATTATTCCATCGGATAAGATGATAGAAATACATACTCCCACCTGTTTGTTTGATTTTAATGTTTAGCTTCTACTATTCAAATTTTTCAAGCATCTTGCTTAGAAGATGTATTTAAGTAGCTTTGATAGAGATGGATTGCCAAAAAGCATCTACCTACTTCCCTAAGTCTACATCCTTATATTTTATCAAAATTCAGCATTTTGTTTTCACTGCTGAATGTTACTACAATCTGATTTCCTGAAATAGCTGTCGCTCATATGCCAGACTAGAATAACAATTGACAAATGGTGATTCTGTCAAATCATTCCACAAGCACTTGATTTTTGAGAGGAAATTGTGCCACCTTTAGTTACTGTGGGTTTTAAAAGCATACTAGAAGAGCCATTTTCAATACGCTGCTGAAAAGTACCCTCAATGAATAATCCAGAGAAAACTTCACAACTGGGAGAGCGTGAGGAATATAAATAGGATAGAAGTCTGAAAACTTAGCTTTATGTATGGTTAGGATTGCTTCTGCTATTATCTGATATCTCAAGATTTTTAAAAAGGAAATGAAGGAGCTGATTATATTAATAACCAACAAAATAAGCTGTTCAGTGAATTCAGTGTAGGTTTCTCAACTGAGGTATTTGTTTAGAGATGGTCTTTGAGGAGTATTTCTAGGATACAACAGATTTCACCCAGTCAGAATCTCTAAAAACAGGTCAGATGAATCATGCTGTGAAATGTCTCTCTAATTCTAAGATAGCCTGCAGTGACTAGCTCAGAGAGGCTGCTTAAAACTAGGTAAGATGAATTTCATCCAAAATGACTGCAATCCCAATGATCTGATATGTCCATAGATGAGGTTTATACCAGTTAAAAATGTACCAAGTTAGGCATTTCAGGTAATGAAATAAAATTATTAATGCCTCCATGAGAGGCACCACAACAACCTCCCCAGGAATATTGCCAAGCATTCAGGGTGCGCAGGTGTAGGAAGCAGGAACTTAGGTGTAACAAAGGGGGAAATGAGAATAAAAGAAATAGGGGGATGGGAAAGGTTATTGTGAGGATACTAAAACGTTTATTTCTCTTCAGTAAAGTAAAGGCCAAGAGAAAATGTACACTGTGGGGAGAGGACAACTGTGAGTTAAGGAGAACAATCATCTAATCTGAAGAACAGAGCTGGGACAGAAATAATTGGCAGAAAATCAAACTGGAAGTTAGAAGATTTCCAGCCATCAAAGCAGTAACGCTCTGAAGGAGACTCCTAAGAAGGTGGTCAGGTTTTGTTTTTCCACACACGTCTAACTGTTTGCAAGGTGGAAAATGATACATTTATAAAGGGAATGTGAAACACGGTTGCCTCTGATAGCAGGAGCCTGGACTTGAAATGCCACCACTTTGATCCTAGAAGGCGATGTGCATGCATGACTGCACTTATTGAAGTGACAGTAATTATGCTGTAGATATGCCTATACTATCAATGTGAATATGTTGTGGTGCTTCTTTAAACTTGTAATTAATACTAATTGAGCTCTCAGAAACTGAAGGGTTCCTCATTTAAAAATCCTGTGCTTTTGCTGAGCATAACAACAGTTTGCTAACTTATCCCTCTTCTTGAAAAACTCCATGTTAGTGAAAGGAAATCACTGTTTGTGATATGTTGAAAACAAACAGCTCAAAGCATTTCTTACTGTGTAAGCTGAACACATTTTCCCAGCACAGTGCTTCTGCTACATGTGTTTTCCCTTGGTATTGTATTTACTGTGCTAGACATGTGATTGTAGATTAATACTTTCCCTAAATATTCTGCTAAACACAACTTTGTGTCTGCTGTGAAGAAGTTAGCACAAATGAGAAAAATTATAGGTTTTGTGCATAAATTCAAGCTATACGTTTTCTAACAATCCATCGAGAGGGAAAAAAAAGAATTTTCAGGTGCCAAAATTCAGTCTAAGAAATGGAGCTGGTTGGAACTAAATAAAAGTCATAAAATCATGACTTTATTCACTTGCATAGGTCAGTACACAACTGAATTTCCAGCCAGCAAGAGTGACCCCAGTTTTTGATGTGCTGAAAGGTTGTGAGGTCTGCAAGAGATATGTCATAGTACCACCTTATTTTGTTGCTTCAGCTGCAGGTATATGACAATTCCCTTATATTTGTTAACATGTTGAAGTTCATCAAGCCTTGAAAAAAAAAAAAAATTACTCTTTTGTGTCTTTATATTTTGTAATTCTGGGATGTAACATTATGTCTTTCTTTAAAACAGGGTTCGTTTAAAAATAAAACATGAAACTCAGCTAGTTTATTGTGTGAGTCCTGTATCCTTGTTCTGATGCCCTGCATCTTTTCCAGGTGTGCAGCTGCCATTCCGTCTCAGAGCAGGACCGTGTTTGTCACTTCAGGAGCTGCAGGTAAGCCCTGAGGCCATTATCCAAAGGTTCAGAATCCCAGTCCCCCAGTGCACATGGGGCCATGGGCAGTGCTGAGGTTCTCCATCCCATGGAGGCTTTTCCAGGACACGGAGGAGACACTCTGTGTTTGAAATGGCTTCCAAGGAGCTCAGTCATGGTGCTTCTCACAGCACAGGGCTGTGTTTCAAATCAGAATGTGACATTGGACTGTGTAGTTTAAACTCTGAAGGTTTTACATTTTGTGCTCCCTTGTATTTTGTCTTAGGAGGAGGAAATTAATTATTTTTATTTATTCACTATTTATAGATAGAATGATTAATTCCTGAAACAAACTATCAGAATTCGTGCCTTTTACCTAATTTAAATTTGACCAGCTTCAGCTTTGAGCCATTGTTTTCTGCTGGCACTCATGGGTGGTACTTGTTTTTCTGTAATCACTGCTACATATTTGTTCAAGTCAGCTAAAATAGATCTGATATCTCTTGAGTATTTCACCGTAACATGTTGCCCAGTATCCAGTAGTTGTGGCTCTTCCTTTACCTATATTTTTTCCCATTTCCTTTTTAAAATATACAGAATTTTTCTAAACATGGCTGTAGGATTACTACTGATACTGCAGTTGGAGGAAAAAGCAGTTGCCTGGCACTCCTACTTCACCAGTGCTTTGAACATCACTGGGTTGTGCTAAACTTTTTATGCTGGGCCCTTGTGTTGAACGGTGGACTCCTGGGCTTTACTCTGTTCCCTTCAACAATGACTCATTTGGTTTCTCTTTCTGACCTAAGGATGGGTTTTGAGTGCATGGTTGCTCACACAGGTTTGCATTTTCCAGTTCAAACCATTTTGGACAGGCTCATACTCAAAATTCTTTGATACTTTTACTTTTCCTCTCCCTCCAGATGTTAGGAATGACTTTTATGGTAGATTCTGCTCATACTTCCAGCTGATGTGAATGTGCGATCTCAGAAGAATATCAAGCCATAATGAAAAGTTTATGGAAAGGTTTTTTGAATTATAGTGTATCTAGAGATTATCTTCAGTTAAAATGACACTAATTTGGGCTGCTGGTAGTCTAGTACACATCCATGTAAGTTGGATTTACCTTTTTGGTTTATTTAGAGGAGCTGGCTATTAGAAGTGAAATATTCAGGAATATTAGCCTTAATTGTGAAAGACAAGTCTGCCTGGCTGCTTAATGTTTAATCAGTAGAAAGTGGGCATATCACTGTGTTCTTGAAAAACAGTATTTCACCAGCCTATTTCAACTGGAGCAGGTGACAGAGGCCTCGCTTTTTTCATACAGTGGCATTCCTAAAGCCAGGCCTGATAACCACACTTAGGCTTTCCTTCTCTCTCTTCCCAATGGCTTCACAATCATATTTTCTTTCCCTCTTGCTTATGTTTCCTCCTTTTATTGCGAATCTTTTGTTAGGTTCCTTTCTTTCATTTTTTTATATCTCTGAGATAAGTTTCTTTTTTGCTGTCATTGTTTTCTCTCAATCTTCTGTTTATCCATAAAGCCTGGATAATTTTTTTACATTATTTTTGTGGGGATTTTTTTAACAGTACCATACTTATTTGTTTTGTATATCTGGAGAAAATTTTGCTCTACTTTGTCTTTCTGATGATAAAAAGATCATGAAACTAAAAAAGGATCATGAATCCCTGTTTGTAGGATGGTGGAAGCCAGCTGTCCAAACAGATTGTGTATTTTGTCATAAATTTACTGGAAGATGAGTGTGTTTTATTAATAAGAATGTGCACTTTTGATATTATCTTTGCAGTCAGAATAGAGATGAATATCAACTCAGTTAATCATACTGAATACTAACATTAGTAGGAGTGAAGTCCTCTTTTTATAATATAGAACATTTTGTTCCGGAAAATTTCTTTGAAAAAATGGGAGAAGTTAAAAAAATAAAAAAGGGAACAATAATCTTTTGGCTAAAATCAATGATTAGTTGCTTTTAAAGCTGGATGTCCTGCAGAGAAGTCCCCATCCACTAGATTACATTATTTTATGGTGCCTGGACTATGTTGAGAAAACTTTCTTGCTTTTACCAGTAGAAGCAATTGTCAGATCTCACATTAAAGGCAATTTAGCCTGTATGTAATATGGTATGTACTGCCTGCAATATTTTTACAGTCGATGTTACCTTGAGTCACAAAATCTGCACACTGCGTATTTTTGTCAAACAATTATGCACAAGGTTTTTTCCATTTCCCCCTTTCTTTGGAGTCCTTTAGTCTTTTTGTCAGCATGTATTGTAAAAGTCTGTTTATTATGCAATTGAAAGTTACCCAGTTATTTCTGTTTGGGAATTATTTTTGAGAAAAAGACAATTACTGGAAATAACACCTGCACGTCTCAAATTTGAGAAAATTACAGTATACTGAAAAACACCCTCTGAAATGATATCTGTTTAAAAAAGAAAAAAAATTGAAACAACTTTAGAGGATACACTGATCAGTGTTGAACTTAGCTGTTAGTAGAACACTTCATCCTACAATTTGTCATTAAATAGAGGGAAACTGGAATAGCTCTACTCTACATGTTCAAATACCCGGCATTCCCTCTTAAGGAAAACCCCAAATATAAGGAATGCCATTGTTTGCTGTGCATGTGGTGACCGGTTATATTAAGTTGAAGTTACTGCCATCTGGTGGGCAAAGTAGTGTTATATCCCAATAGTTGGAAGCAGTTCCGGTAGGGTTATGCTCTCTGTATGTGTGAATACCGTGTGTGCCTCTGTGTATACACACACCCCCCTATACAGAAATAGATAGAGGTATATTTAATATAAGCATTCGGTTGCTGATTTTAAAAGAATTTTCAAATATTCAGTGATACAGAATGGCCTGCTGAATTGGAGATGAGTTAAGGGTAGAGAAATACAGGAAGGAAAATAAGGAAAACATAAGAGGCAGAGCAGACGGAGATGTGAAATATGTGCCAGTGCACCCACACGTCTGTTCTAGATTAACACAGATAATCATGTATAAAACTGTCCTCAGAATATTTCTTTGTACTTTGCACAGCTGGAGCTACTGCAGTTTGTGCAGTGTTTCACGTAGCACTTCCTATCATCATATCATAGCATGATAGAATGCCGTGAATTGGAGGGGACTTAGTTCCAACCCCCCTGCCATGGGCAGGGCACCTTCCACTAGACCAGATTGCTCAAAGCCCCATCCAACTTGGCCAACTTGGGGCATCTGCAGCTTCTCTGGCCAAACTGTGCCAGTGCTTTACTGTGCCCTTGTAAATAGTCCCTCTCCATCTTTTTTGTAGGCTCCCTTCAGGTACTGGACACCACAGTTAGGTCACCACAAGGCCTTTTCTTTTCCAGGCTAAACAATCCCAATTCTCCCAGCCTTTCCTCAAAGGAGAGGTGTTCCATTTCTCTAATCAACTTGGTGGCCTCCTCTGGACTCTGTGTTAGAGATGACCACTAATTATTTCTGCAGGAATATCTGTGCAATTTCTGCCTTATGCCTCTATTCTTTGCTTATCTTTTATCTTTGCTGCAGTAAGTTTGCTCCTCCTTGAGTCTTGACATATACTCGTGTTACCTATTGTCTGATTCCTGAAGGATCAGCCTGGTAGGAAAGGATTTACATGAGCATCAGGGGAGTCTGTGGGGCATCTTACACACAATACATTATTTATGTTTTCTCAAGGAGCTAACACTCTTATGTTAGATGTACCAGTGCAGTGAATGATTGGCTAAGTGGTAAGTGAAGCAAGATTCAGTTGTGGGAGACAGTGTCAGGTGTCTATCTTTAGTAAGAAGTTGCTCAGTAACCATGTGAGAATAATAATAGTGTCCAGAATTTGCTTTTATTTCATTGGTATGGTGTCTGAAGACTCCAAGTAAGATTAGGTCTGCTTTGTGTACAGATATTAAATTGGTTTTGTGCTTGTCAAATGCTGTGCTTTATTTTGGTGGAGAAGAGTAGAATTGATCCTTTGCTCTTGATAGGCAGAATAAATTGCCATTTTCTCTACTACTAGGTTTGTATCAAAAATGCCTCTTTAACTGGCATCTTCTCACGCTCAGAGTCAAGGAAAAGTTAGGGAGATCCAAGAGTCCCGTGGGGTACATAGTGGTGAGGTCCAATCCCCAGTTTGGATTGGTCAAATCCAAAGCCCTCCAGCTGCATGATTAGTCTCCGATGGCATCTCAGCTGCCACTGTGCCAGAGCTGAGGCTGGCCAAGGTAAGGCTGCAGGAGGCATACATGGCTTCAGTGTTGTTCCTCGACGGTCTGTGGGCCCTCAGGGGCACATGGTTAATGATGAACACGGGACACAGCATTTGAGTGGAGCTGAGATCCCTGGATTTTGGGTCCTCCCAATTTAAGGTCATTGAGGAGACTTGCTTCAGGCACTTGAGAACATCATGCCTTATGCTGAATTGAAAAAGCAAAAATCAGTGGCAGAGTAGTATTAGATTCCTCTTTAGAGGGATAACTAACTGCTGCCACCCTATACTTTGTTACAACATGCATATTGTTCTAATGAAATCCTCTCTTTTGTCTTCTTTTTTTGGGGAGGAGGAGGGACACCCTTGTTTTAGTGGTAGTCTACAGAATATTGTTTCTTTGGCTGCTTAGTGGCCTTAACAGTGACATCAGAGTCTTGCTGAGTGCTTGTCTGACTGCATGTTACATTATAGACAACTAACTTGTATTGCAGGAGCTCACTCATTTGATGAGATTTGGAGTTCTGCTTATTTATATGTGGGTTTTTCATTCCTGTCCTATATGCAGCATCGTATGAGAAGATACTTGGTTTATACATTTACAAAGTGATTGGTCAAGTCCAGGTTGTGGGAAAGCCACATTCTTGAAGGATCAGCCCAATAGGAATGGATTTGCATGAGTAGTGCATCAGGGAAGTCTGTGGGGCATTTTACACACATTAAAGTATTTGTGCTCTCATATCTGAAAACAAATTCTGGTTACAAAACCACATGTAAAGAGGCCTTATGATTTTATGAATTCTTTCATCCTTGAATCTAATTAAGTAAAAAAACTAATGTTATTGAATTTATGTGCATCTCTTGGATGTTACTGAATGAGTTGTGTGGTTTCAGAAAAAGATACTTCTCATCTCTCATAGTTCTTGTTTATTTTGTTTAAAGTTCTTTTTCACTTGGTTGGTTTTTGCTGCCTGTTGTAGTTTTTGGATGGTCTTTTGTCTTTCTCCTTTTTCTGAACTCTCTAGGAGCCAGAATCCTGCCTAGATAACATCTGTCAAAAGGAAAACCATTGACCTTGTAATCCTGTCATTCTGCTTTTAAGGCTGCATTGCACATGCAGGTGTCTGATTTCTTCATAGGTTTTAGAGGAAGTACTTTTTCATGACTTTGCAATGTAATTCCCTAATTGTTTTTCAAGGAGACAGACACTTTTCACACAGTAAGGCTCTTACTGGAAAGGTTTAATGTGTGGTGGGGGATACATGACCACATATTATATAAGTGCTTCGAACTCAAGGCCACAGCTTGAACCATCCATTGCAAAGATCTCTCTCTGACCTGGTCCAGTTTGCACAAGCCAGAAAAGTGGAACAGCTTTCAGAAGGAAAATAATCCCTGATTCTTTCTTCCAGCCTTCAACTCAACATAAAGTTCACTTTGTGCTGTTGATAGAAGCACCTAAGCTGATTTGTTCTTGATTACAAAACTGGCTACTTTCTATTTTCACTACTACTGGTAAAATGACCAGCATTGAAGCATTCTTTGAAATCCTGGTTGCACTGAGATGCAAGCTTTCTGGAATATGTTTTTCTTTTTGTCTGCCAGTGCCTTTTTTCATTTTTCTCTCTCTTTCTCCCTTTTCTCTCTGTTGCTTGACATATTTATTTATAATCCCCGGGGATTAATAAGCAGTTTGATAGCTAGAAAGTAATTGGTCTCTGTGCTTAGGATTACTGAACTGTAAGAGAAGCTTTTGTAGTGAAAGACGAAGTAATACAAGACAAGGTTAGAAGGATGTATCTTCTGAACAAAAAATGACCATCTTCTAAAATGCCTGTTAAGGTGGGATAGAGTTATATAGATGTTATATGATATGGATTATTCATTTGAGTATGGAATGCATTGCAGTGTCTCAAATATCACCTCTTTAAATCAAAATTTATTTTACCCATGCCCTTACTCAATGAGTTGATACAGAAATGAGTGAATCCAGTTCTTTGAGTTCTTTATGAAGGAAATCAGAACGGAGCACCACAGTGATCACAGATAGCTTTGAAATTCTATGAGGATGCAGATGTTCCTCTCCAGGAGCACTCTGATAGATGTGATATTTCTATTTGATATTTGAATCTCCATTCTTGGAAATGTTCAGGACGTGACTAGACAAGCTACTGCAAAACCTGCTCTTAGACCTGCTTCAGCAGGGAATCAGATTAGATGATTCTTAGATCTTCATTAATGGCGTAGCCATAAATAAAGAGATTGAGTGCACTCTCAGCAAATTGCAGATTACACCAAGCTGAGTGGTGTGGTTGACACACCTGAAGGACTGGATGCCATCCAGAGGGACCTGGGTAAGCTCAAGAAGTGGGCCCATGGGAATCTCATGAGGTTTAGCTAAGCCAAATCCAAGGTGCTGCACCTGGGTCAAGGTACCAATCCAGGCTGGGGGATGAACAGATCCAGAGCAGCCCAGAAGAGAAGGACTTGGAGGTGCTGGTGGATGAGAGGCTGGACATGACCCAGCCATGTGCACTGGGAGCCCAGAAACCCCCCCATGTCCTGGGCTGCATCCAAAGCAGTGTGGGCAGCAGGGGAGGGAGGGGATTTTGCCCCTCTGCTCTGCTCTTGGGATGGTGGGAGCCACTTCCTATGGAAATTTGAGTGCAAGGCACAATTCTTTTACATAGCTGCATCTCTGACACAAACATAGAAGTGCATGTGTGCATTTATTAAAAAAATAAAATAAAACTAATCTATATTTTATACTTAGTTTTCCCCTTAGAGAAAGAGGAAATGATCTAACTATGACAGACACTACTTCTAGCTTTTATTAGACTGCTGAGGGTACTTTGATAGCCTGGTGCTAAAGGCAGTAAAAAGACTATACCTCTAATAGAATACTAAATATTTTTAATGGTGCTTTATTGTTTTTTAAAGAAAAAGAATTTAAATATCTTATAACTTTCAGACTAGCAGTGCTTTATTTTAAAACCTTGTGCAATCTGAAGATCACTAAAATGAAAACAATGCTTTCTGAAATTCTTGTGCCGTCATCTGGTTTAGAGGGAACACCCTCTCTCTGGGGTAGAAAAGAAATTTAGTCTAGGGCACTAAGCAATTTTGGATTCTCATGAGCAAACATATCAAGTAAACCAAACTTTTATATATTTCATGCTGTTCTTACTTCTGTATACTGAGGGAACTTCCAAACTTAAGTTATTTAGCTTAGTTGAATTCAAGGAGCACTTTGTAAGCTGACATGATGTTTTCTTGAGGTGGGGTTAGATTAAGCTGTGGGGAAAATCAGTTTCAATGACATGCCAGCATGTTGATATTTCTTTTCCTAGTGTGTTGTCCTTCCATTTAGAGAGGGGTGCACAACTGATCTGCAGGAAAGCTGACACATCATGTCTTTCAATTTAGTCTTGGCTGATTACAAAGAGACATCAATGACCTTAATTTATGTATAGCTTAATTTGATCAGCTACAAAATGAGTATCTTTTGCAATGAGTAGACAAGATGGACAACTGAGCTACAGTTGTCATCCAGTATTTTGTTGTCATTCACTTTTTGGTTTAGTCATGACACAAGTGCAGAGCCAGCCATGTTTTTCTACTGTAGATCTCAATGCTACTTTAATGTGATTAAAACCATCTTTAATCCACAAACAGATTAGCTACTTTCATGCATAAACTCTGTATGAACCAAACAGGCTCCATGCAGACCTAATTTGAACCTCCCTGAATCAATTTTCCTGGATGAGGAACGCAGAAAATAGATGCAGAGGCAAGTCCAACAGCTGTTATCAGTTTGGACTTGATGTCAAGCTGTCCCAGTCCTGCAGTGTATCTGTCTGCAGTCACTATCACTTCCTCCTGCTTCATTTCCAAAAGGTGTTATTAGGTCAGGTGTTACAAACTTGGAAGCACTGAGAGGCAGCACTAGGCTATTGCTGGTAAACTCCAGGAGATCAGACTTCAGTGCAAAGCCTTTTCCCTGCACTCCCTTAACAGCACATGAGCAGTCAATAACTCGAGCACAGCACTAACCCCACACTGGCAGAGTGTTTGAACTGCGAGGTGGGTTCCTGGCCCTCCAGGGCAGCACTGTGCTGTGAGGGATGCAGAGCTTTGCTGCACCACATCCAGCTGTGTGGAGCTACTCCTTGGTCTTGTATTCTCCCTAAAACTATCTGTATTACCTCTGCATCATTTCACTTCCCTGCTCCCCTCTCCAGTTTTGGGGAAATACTCTTACCTGGGACAACAGAGAACTGATGATGCTGCAGAAACCAAGGGGCTATAGCAATGCAGCATACTTATATATCCCTATATTTTCATATCTATTAATTTTAAAAGATTGACTTTAATTTTACCTGATTTTTAGTTTTGCATTTAAATCTCGAATGGTCTTTATGTTTCAAACCAGTACTTCAATTATGTACTGCTTTCAAATTGCTGCATAGAAGCAGGTTGTAACATCTTTTCTGCAGGTTATATTATGGAAAGGCCTATCTCTCATTTTTCTGAGCTTTTGCTTCCATTCAGATTACTTAAAAACTTAATGGTGTTCAGAATGAGCATTGCCTTGATGAACATTTAAAACATGAAAGCTTTACTTTCCCTTATGCCTTGTGTTGTTTTGTTAAGGAGTTTTTAAATCTTCTGCCCTCATTTTGGAGCAAGAGTAGTAGTTCTCTGGAATAGAGTTTCAAAGGAATTAGAGGTAGTAAGACACAATGTTTTGAATGTGCCTGATGTGTTGGATTCTCAGCTGCATGTGCATCTGTTCAAGAGGGGGCTGGGGATGGGAGGAGAGTCTGGATCCCTCAGTACCAGCTACTGCTTCACATCTTAGATCCAACAGCAGCACATCTTCCTTGTTTGGATCATCCTTGTGCTTATTCCTCAGGAAGAAAATAATCTGTTTTAGGAGAGGTGACTGGTAGGCCAGAACTGGGTCCTCATCCTGTGCTTGCCACACCACTCAGGTCACATATATGCTGTATATACACACTTCTGCTCAGATGAATCCCACTTGTTCCTTATTTCCAGAGTATTTAAGGGAGGTACTTGTGGCATCCAGGGCAGCAAAAAAAAGTAGGGGGGGGATGAGTTTTGAATGTACAGAAATAGGTACTTTGAAAAACATCAGTTTGTGAGAGGTTTGGTTTTGGTGCCCCAAATAAAGAAACTTTGATAATTTTCTGCCAGTCAAATTTAAATGATACAAATGGTGCTTTTCCACACAATGATCTCATGTATGTATGTGTTGTATTCTTCAGTGAAGGTTTGTGGAGTGCTTGGATAGGATAATATTTGCCAAAGAAACGGTTCTTTGAAAATTAATAATAGCATGTGAAGTTTAAAGTACCTTCAGTAAAGGAGATAAAACCTGAAGTAATAAGACCAAAAAGAAGTGCTGAAAGGCTACTTAGGCAATGATAACTGTCCTTTCTGGGCATTGAGCAATGTCTGTTCTGATTAAAAATTATGTATTGTCCTCTAAGGACTGTTTTGTAGTCAGAATAATAACCAAGACTTTAACCAAATATTAACCATTTGGGACTTTTTTTTTGTTCCTTTTTTAATGTGCTTTCATAGTAAAATATGTGTATATTATCTATATTAAATATATATTAATGTTTCTACATATTAAATAGCAAAACCTTATATTTTGAAGCTACTTTGAGGTTACAAAGTTGAGCACCAGAAAATAGCTTATAAATATATACATATGCATGTCTGATAAGTAACATGTAATATAATTTTTTTAATATATGGAATCTTTCAATGAACACCTTTTCGTCTGATGGGTATGGTATTGACATTCAAACTTGGATACACTTTCTGAATGCTCTGTGTGCATAAATGTTGCTCAAAGATTCTTTGGAGTCAGTGATTTTCATTAACTTTGCTATAGGCTTCATTTTGAGCAACTTCTTAGAAGTGATAGTTGAATATGATATCAGATGACAATTTGGGAGAAAACACTTTTGTTTGTTGGGTTTTTTAGGGCTTTCAAGTCTTCCAGGAGGGTTATGTTGCTTATTGAAGTTTAGTATTTTGATTTCTGAATAACCTTTAAAATTTTGTGATTTAGTTCAGTTCAGCAGAGGTGCAGTGCAGTGGGAGTCTGGAATTATTTGAAAGGTGTATTTGCAAAGTCAGCAGGAGGATTCATGAGGCTCTAACATCAGCACTCTATTACATCTCAATGAATAAATGCCTTATCCTTTTTTTTGTGTTTTGCTTTGTCCACTGGTATAGACCAGAGGTATCACTGTCTTGTTTCAGAATGGTCTACGTAATTGTTATTGACACGGAATTCCAACTTTGCAAAACCAAAATGAAGACTGACTGACAGGGTATGTCATGAAGAAAAATGAGGAACCATTAAAAGAGTAGGACATTAGGTGAAAAAGTAAGAAATTATATAACCAAAGTAAGGTTCTTTCCCTCCTTCCTTTCATTGACAAGAAGGTCATAGTGCAGAAAGAAAAGGGCATTTTCATTCATTTGTATGATTTTGATGAGTTGTTTTCATGAAAGACAACCGAATTACTGATCTGAAAACACACAGACCTAAATGTAATTTAAATAATAATTAAATGTAGGTGGAAGAGGACATATAGCTGACCACAGACTAGTGTTACAAGTAGTCTGCGCATCCTGTTGGCCCAGTTCTTCTTTTATTGTTTTTTGAGTTATGGTAAATAAAAATTTTGAAAAAAACCCAACATTTTGCTGAGAGAACCTCTCATGGGAGATTGAGAAAGTGATAACAGACCAAAACATCACATAGGTAAAGGCACTTTTACACTTGTAACTCCCTAGCATGATGGGAAGCTTGTGAAGTAATAGAGTAGTGCTTGGTCCAAAGCAGCAGACTGTCAGCTCAGACCCCTCTGGAGATCCTCATCACTGAGACCTTGCCCCAGGGGGTCACCAGGGAGCTAAAAAGGAGGTCAATGTGAACTACTGGGCTAGAAATACTATCTTTGCATCAAAAAAAATGGACAGATTTGAGCATATAGGTTTGTCAAAGCCAGAGAAGGATGCCATGACATAATCGACAAATGGTATTTTGGGAACATGGGAGAGGCATTTGTTTGGGGATATAGATGGGAAAGGACAAACCTACAGCTGATGACATAAAAAGTATCCTACCTATGAAGACACAGAAGGAAATTAATTAGTCTTATCAGTGAAGGCCAGATGTTAAAGGTTTTAGAAAGATTGAAAAGGATCTTATGGAAGGGAATCTGTGAGACAAAATTTTAAAATTTTGTTTTAGTGATGCACAACTTGAGTCAGTGGCCAGATGTTCATAGAGAGATAACTGAAAAGTAGCATGAGTTTAATTTGGAGGAAAGGAATGCTACTTCTAAAACACTGAATAGAATGGGGGATGGCATGAGTGTGTGAATTGTGCTGGCCATCTCCATTTATACTTTACAGAAGTAAAGTGAAGTGTTGTGTACATTTGCTTTTTCGCTGATGTGAGTGACATCTGGTTCATTTTTTATTGACCTGCTTGGAAGCCAGGTGGAGTTTGAGAGACACCTAATAAAAATGGATTCATCAATACTTGTATAAGCTGAGAAGTATTTACACTGACTGAAAAATGTTTCTTCCTTAATGTTAGGAGGACTAGACAAGACCGTGGTAGAAAAATCGTCTCCCTAAAGAGCGGATGCTATTACAAAATAAATTCTGGATAATGGTTAATGAGAGAACACACAGGATCATTTTTTTAAAAACCTTTTGTATTCACTTTGCAATCATCTTCATTTAGAGCTGTTGGGGAATGGCATAGACAGTGAGATGTGGGTCAGGACTTGGTGGCAGCTTGAAGGAAAAACAAAGTAGGTAAGTAGAAATCTGATTTGCAAGTAATTTTGTGTTTTCATGTAAGTTAGGGAGTCCTGGTCAGAATGGGAAAAATGCCTGGTACTGACGTTTATTCTTCCTTTCAAATGAAGTACAGAAGATTGCTGGATTTTTTTTCCAGACGTTGTTAGTGTAAATGCTAGAGAAGAGTTGCTTGTCTATTTTCAGCAAAGCTAATTTTCCAGATCTGAGCTCTCTTGGCTTCAGCTATTGGAATTGCATACCAGATAACCACAAAAAGCACAAGAATTCAGTGTTTTATAAGAAATCAGTTCGTATTCATTTAACTACATTTGGTTTCATTTAACTATATTTGAAAACTTTGAAGCTGAGACTAATAGACCAGTACCAAACTTTGAATCTTGTTCATCTCATCTGTATTAAACATATATAAACTATATATAAACAAATGGGTTCACTTTTTCTTTCTTTTCTTTCTTTTTTTTTTTTTTTTTTTCCCCTTCCCCTCTCTCCCCTCTACTCAGTATGGCAAAATATCCGGTACTGGCAAGAATGGGAAGATTACTTCCTTGTTGTTGCTTTGCTATCCAGATTAATTCTCAACATCTAACTAAGTATGATATTCCACTGTAGCAAAGCAAATAGCAGGCTCAGCTGCTTCATTGATGTTTTTGTGTTCCTTACATTTAAGTAGATTTTCAGTATAGTTCCTTAAAAATAACTGGATTTAATTTCGCCGTGTATCCTCGTGTGACTATTTGGAAGGTAACTGAAGGTAGCTAAGGCTATGAACTGCTTTTATAGCCTCCATTTCATTTACAGAGGTTTGTTTAAAGCAGTGGTCAGTGCCAGTACTCAGTACTTGCCGGGAGGTTGGCTCTCTAAGGAAAGTAATATAAAGACTATGCTGAAGAGATGGTACAGACTGTGAAAAGTCAATCTAGGAAGTCAGTTGTACGTAAAATATTGTTTTAGTTTGTCCTGTCAGTGTGCTGTGATGTGATATACAATTGAGTGGGGTCACTTGCATCCTAGAAACCAGCCTTGGCATGAGTTTCTGCAGGACTCATCCAGCTGCAGCCACCTCCAGCAAGAAAGAGGAAAAGCCTCTTGGCTGTTCTGCATGTGGGCATTAAGGACATAAATACAGAGACTGACTGACTGAGTGGCAGATGTATTCTGTATCACTGCATTTTATGAATATTGCATTGTTCCAGTTTTAGTTGTCATCTGTTCCCCATCCTTTGTTTCCTTAATGTTTTCGTAGATGACAAACATCGTCCAGAGGGACTTTGGAAACATATCTTGTTGAACTTTTTGTTGAGTACAAGATGGTAATCTGAAGCTGAGTGTGTTAAAGATTTCAGGATACAGTGTTTAAAAAGCGTAGGTAGGAAGAGTGATGAAGAGGCAGAACTAAAACAGAAAACAGGATATTTCAGTCAAGCACAGTGAAAACTTGAAACAGCAATAATAACAATCATGGGAAAGCTGATGTTTAGAAATTAACAATATCAGCCTGGAAAACTGCATAAGATGGGGAACAAAGAGTATTTTTCTTTTTGTGGTGAAAAAGGTAAACTCGGGACAAAAATTCATCATTTGAGGGAAATAAATGAAAGGGAACATCAGCTACTGATAAAATGTTTTTTAAAAGCCTATATGAGAACCCTGAAAGTTTGCTGTGTGCCTGATCTTCTGGACTTTTAGTGCAGGCTGAGGGTTGCTTATTTTGCATTAATTAAGCTATTTGTGGTTTTTCTCCACCTCCATTTATATTAACTTATAGGACAGGATTACTAGACACATTTTATTGACCTACAGAAAAGCCAGAGAAAGAAAGAGACCAAGGCTAAGATCTTCACAAGTACCAACTTCCACAATGGAAGTTTTGGGGACCTTGATGTTTTATCTGTGGCCCAGGGCTTAGCTCATAGCTGAGAAATTGGTCTGGCCTGAAACGAGGCAGTCAATCTACCTCTGCCATCTCAAGTCTGGTACCATAACCACTAAGACCTCTTTATGACTTTTTTTTGTGTTCATCATAAATTCTTCCTACAAAATTAATTTCAAAGTGTTGTAATTGGTGCGCCATAATTGTAGCCATTTGATTTGGCATTTGTTTTCCAGCTGGATTTCCCTAGCATATAGAAATTTTTGCCTGCAGAATTAATTCAAGTTTATGTCCAAACATGATTAGAGGAAAAATTCCAAATGGAGATGATCAGTTGTCAAAAACAGATTCTGATTTTTACAGTTTCTATCTCGAATCAATTATTATTTTCTTACAAGACAGTCTAATATGATTCATGATGAAACAGGTGGAACTACCTGACTTTTCAATAAAAACTTGTACAATGTAAACAGCATATTTTATTGTTTTGGGGAATAAAGAGCAACTTTGTCACAACTTTATTGTTTGTAACAAAGCACATTGTTAAACTGTGAATATCTGAACACCTGAATCCACTTTAAATTCAAATGGACCTCTTTACAACAATGATGCCTTAATATTTTAAGTTTCCTAGGGCAATTTTTCCTGCAGTGTGATCATTATAGATAATAATGACATTTACAAAATTTGTTACATTTGAAAAACTAGATTATTGTATGAAATGGTTATTAAAATATCTTCTGTGATAGGTGTGAATTGTAAGGATGAGTAGCATAACACTCCTAATAGCTATTTAGTTACATTTCCTAAGAGGAGATGTAACCATCTGAAAAGGAATGGTAGAAGTCTGGTTTCCTTTGTTCATGAAGTTTGTTTCCTAGAGCAACACAGGGGAATTACTGCAGTTGTGCCAATGCTGAACTACCTTGCAATTAGTCTGTCTTCAATGAGGAGAGAAGGAAGGATCGAGGCAGTGTGAGGAGATTTGCTATTGCAGCAGACACTATTAACTTCTGAGACCTTTATCTAACACTTTTATCTTCATTTTCCAGCCCAAAGCCTGCACAGCCATCTCTGTTATGCAGTGTTTCAAGCAGGTATCTGCCCTGCAAGCCTTCATCCAAACATTTTAGTGCAGAGCTGAAACCAGGGGCGATTAAATCGAATGCGTGCTTTTAATTAAAATGGATGTTTCTGAAACCATGCAGCACAGGCTGCATGTAAGTGTACAGGCTGATGTAAGTGTACATCCTTTACTGGGGAGCATCTATAACAGAATAACACATTATGTGGTGTCTGGATGTCTGCACTGTGCAGAAGATAGAGTTTTGATTTCTGTTGTGTGCATTTGACCTGTATAACAGAAGCAAATGTCTTCTCAAGACAAGTATGCCACTGCTTGCCTTTTGAGAAATACTCATGGAAGGCATGAAAGGGTACAGAGACTGGGTTTTTCCCAGCACAAACAAATTCCTTGTTGCATAACTCCTTTGGCTTCAAGCATCAAGCAAGCTGTTTGGTTCTATACTGGGATTTTGAACCTGCCAACTCTGGCAGCTTCACATAACCACGTAACCGTTGTTTTCTGGTGTTACAGCAAACCTCTCTGCTTAGTGTGCTTTAACCTTGTCCTCTAGGTGAGATTCAAACAATGCTTCCTCTTCAGAGGTGTATCTGTCAGCAATTCATGTGGAAGTCAGATCATCTGTGCTGCAATAGATCTACTTAAATATGGTTTTCTCTTACAAGAGAGAAGTAGGTAAGGTTTTGAGATTGTGAATAAAGAGAACAAAAGGAAAAGAGGATTGCAGGCTCTTCTGTGTAGACATTTGTGAAGTTTTGTGGTTTTTTAATATAACATAAAAATATCACTAAAAACTACATAAAATTTAAATTTATTTGAAAGTGAATTCAGAGATTTCTCTGGTGATTTCTCTAAATGCTTTGTATGCTGAAGGACGCAGGTACCATCCTTTCATGATCAGGCCTTGATAAAAATACTTCTGTGTGCTGTTGGGTAGGTGAAGGAGGGACTTTTTACATTTTGCAAAGTTTCCTTTTTTACTTTTATTTTTAAAAGGTTCTGTAAACAGGGTTTTGTTTGCTTTTGTGTTATATACAATCACCAAAATATTTTAGACACCTTGTTAGATTTCAAATAAATATTTCCTTATTTATATGTCTTTTGAAACATCCTGAGGTGTGATTTACTTTCAGCTGTTACGAAAGAAATGAGCATGCTAATAATAAATTTCAACAGGACTGTTTTAACTTTTCTTATTTTGTAATGAACATATTTAAGCCCTTCTCTATAATTCTGCTTCATCCAGATAATTTTATTAAACTTTTGGTCAGTTTCCTCATCAGCACACTTTTATATCTTAGGAGACCAAGCCCTTAGATTTACTTTACTGTAAACCCCAGAGGAAAGTCTTCATCAGCCAAAAGTTAGTTTTGGGTTGGTTTGTTGCTTTTTACTTTTTTTTTTTTTTTTTTTTTTTTTTTTTTTTTTTTTTCAATTTTAAACTGACCAGGCTCTTCCCACATGGGTGTGCCTCTAAATCCCTTCCAAATCAAACATAGAGATATAAACCCAGTTTGCAAACAATAGCAATGGAAGTGTATCTTATTTATCCCTTCTTGCTTCTTACTCATGAGCATCCTTAAGTGTGGTCTTTCAATATTTTAGGAATGAGAAATACACTTTGATGCACAGACTGCTTTCTCAAGTGACCTGTATTGATTAGAGTTTTAACTGTAATCATTTAACAATAGAACACTGGGTCCTAATCTTCCTTGAAGATGTCATCTTTGGAGGGAGCTTGATTAGAAACACAGTTTATCTCATCAGTTTGTTGCCCCAGTTGTGAGGAGAATGTAAATTGTAATTCAACCTGCTTTTCAAGCTTTTGATCTCTAACAAATGTAGTTGTAAAGCTTCTTCCCATGCTCCAAACCAATCCTTTAAAACCTGTTCTGCACCCATACAGAGACTACTTTGGCTATCCTATAATTGTGTATTAAATAAAAATAATTTTCTCATAGTAATGATAGGAGTGAAAATAAGACCTATTCCAAACCCTGCAGAGCTGTACACAGCTTCTTATGCATAAGACTCATCCATGAAATTGTTAATTAACTTTAGGAGTATTAGTTTAATCTAACTGGAAGTTCTCATTGCAGCTAACATCAAAGGCATGAGATTAGTTTTAGTATTTCTGCTTAATATATTTATATATATACACATATGTGTATTTGTCTGTAGGCATGTCTACATGGCAACTGAAGGTTTCCAAGGCTTGAATTACTCTTTTGGGGGCTTTTTCCTCCTCAGGTGTGATATGATCAGATTCTGTAATATTGAAGAACAGCAGCGAAAAACAGAAACCTTAGAAAATGTTGATAAACATGCAATGGAACAGGCAAGATTTGCTTCCTTACTATGACCACAGTGATTTCCCAGAGTGGTGTATCAGTGGAGTTTTGGAGGACTGTTGGGCGGTTGCCACTAGTTAAGAATAAAATCACTCAAGAAGCGGAATAACCACAAATATTATTCTAAACCCTTCAAATTATTCAGCCACGGTATGCTGGAAGGAGGAGGTGACTGTGCATTACATTATTGCAACTTTTTAACAGAAAGTGCCCAGCGCTGACAAACCAGATTGGTGTTTTTTAATGAAAGCGAATACAGTTAATGTGTGTATGCTTTCATTGACAAGGTTCTGCACTTAGGAGTACAGCACAGATGGTATAAGCAATGAATACTTATGTCTGACTGTAATTGATCCTATCAACAATGACATACCTTTAACTGGGTTGTATCACTTTACGTCACATATGGTTAATTAACTAAGAAGGGCCCAAATACACTAAGGAGATTTTTGTGTTTATACTTAGGAAAACAGTCTAGACAGGTGTTAATGTAAATGAAGTTTGTACTTGTCAAAGGTGAAATTCTCCATATGTAGCCCTGCTTCAGTCTCCAAATAAATATAATTTGGCTATGTCTACATTAGCAAGTAGTGAGGAGCAATAGGACCTGATCTGCAGAGTGAAACAGTTGGTGCTGAGGATCCTAATTCTCCATTGCAGGGATCAGGGGGAGCAGGGAGGTTGCCCCAGGCTGGCTCTCTTCTGGTCCCACTGACTTAAATGCCCAGAAGTGACTGCAGGACACAACTAGGTGCAGTCTTGGAAGGTGTAATTTGGTTTAGGTTCATTCCCTATATTCAGTACTTCGCTGTGTATTTTTGGCAGCTGCATTTTTTTCATCTGTAAAACAAAGCTTGCCCTTAATTTCCAACGTCATTCAACCTCAATAACAAGAGGTTTGCTTCCTTAGATAACCCCTCCATGCTTCCTAGTTAGCCATCACAGACATTAATTGTCTTTCAATACGTATGACATATGTCACTATATTTGTAGATGTCTGCCCTATTCATGTGTGATATCATGCAGTAGAGTTTGTGTTCAATTATTTTCTTGCATGTGCATGTATTTGGATTGGCCTTTAGTTGGATAGTCTGTCTCTTGTAAAAATACTGTTAAAAAAATTACATGTCCTAAATTCTTTCCTTTTACGGACATTTCTTTCCACTGCAAAGCACACCTACCCTTTGCTTTCTCCAACACGGAAAATGGTATGACAAAATAGAACTTGGTGTGGTTCCAATTTAGGTCCTGGAGGTGTAATCTTGGTATTTTACCTCATTTTTGCTCTACTTTTTAAACTTTCTGCAATAATTTTACCTTGAAGTCACTGAATGTGTAATTCTAGTTATACATCAGAATCCAGTGGCCAGCAGTCGGTGTCCCAGAAGAAAATCTCAACTGTTTTCTGAGATGTACCTGCAGTAAATGTTCTTGGATTTTAAATGACTGGTGGCCATATTCTTCTTGGCTGATTGTTCTTCTCAAACAAGTATTCCTACAAAGATTCTTTTCTTTATAAAAAAAAAGGAAGAGTATTCAGGCCCTTTAAGGCTTTACATGTTTCACACCACCCAGCCCTTTTTTAATTGCAAGGTAAGGTTTTGTTTTACTTTTTTCTACTAGACATACTTTTTTCTTTTTTTTTTTCCTCAAGTATGTTCCCCTGCCTTTTGGAGGAAAATCCTGTTCCTGTCTCTCTTTATCTTTAGCCCAATTGTATGTTCTGAAGGAGATCTCTGTTTTGCCTCACATGATTTTTATCAGCTTCTCTCACTAGACTTGTGGATGTCACGCCTAAACTTTCCCATCCATCCCAGGTGGCTGTGTAATTTTCAAGTTTTGATTAGCATCATCAGTTTTGGAAGCAGAAATGTTGATGTCATTCTTAAGTTAACATCATCTTAGCTGTGATAACCATTAGCCTGCTGCCAACATTTGACTGATGCAATATTTCTTTGAATGTTATCAACTTTATAAACTGATATGAAAAAGTAGTGCTAAAAGTTATTTTACTAATACCTTGAATTTAGCAGTCTGCTTATTTATAAAGTGAAAACATTCAAAGTTGCTCTGGTTAGGACTGCATTCTGGTTTAAAATATATAATATCAAAAACATTGTGAGTTATGACACACAAGACTAGTGTGTAACACGGGATCAAATAGTAACTGAGTAAAAAGCCCAAACTCCTCCCATGCTTTAAGAAACTGATATTAAGTAATTATGATAGCCTTGTCATGGAGGGTTTTTTTTCTAGAATAATTTATTTTCTAAAACAATTTTTTATGTTGAAAAGTAGTTGGTTGTGTATTTCTCTTTAGCTTGAAGACTAGTTTGTACATAACAGAACATTGACACAGAATTTTGAAATAAAAGAAGCAATCCCTAATAAGGGAATAGGCTCCTAAAGACACATTTTGACTCCTGTTTATTGTGGACAGTTTAGATTTAGCTTTTTGTTTCCATTTGTGGTTTTATGCTTAAAATTGATGCAAAAACTCTATTTTTCTATTTCTTTGTAAGATTAGCTGGCATTTTGTGAAAGCTTGTTGTAGTGTTGCTTGTACATGATAAAAGAATAGCAAGCATAGCATCCTAAAAAATGGACTGAAGTAAATATAACAGCAACAATAATTCCAGGTTTAATGGGATGTTTTGGGTGTTTTACATCCTGGAAAGAGAAGGCTTTGGGGTGGCCTAATTGTGGCCTTCCAGTACCTGAAGGAACCAGTAAGAAAGATGGAGAGAGGTTATTTACAAGGGCTTGGAGTGACAGAACAAGGGGGAATGACTTCAAACTGCCAGCAGGCAGGTTTAAATTTGATATTAGGAAAGAATTCTTTACTGAGAGGGTGGTGAGGCACTGGCACAGTTTGCCTAGAGAAGCTGTAGATGCCCCATCCATAGAGGTGTTCAAGGCCATGTTGGATGGGGCTCTGAACAACCTGGTCTAGTGCAAGGTATCCCTGCCCATGGCAGAGGGTTGGACCTGGGTGATCTTTAAGGTTCCTTTGAACCCAAGCCATTCTATGATTCTATGGCATCGTTCAAATATTTTTCACATAGCTTCTAATCAGTTTTTAATTGGACTGCTCACATACTATAAAGTGTGCACTAAAGTATCTTGATAAATCAGAGTTCAAATTAAAAGGTTTGGGAAGTCTCAGTAAATCCTGAGCTTTTAGTATTTGAAAACAACAACAACAAAAAGTCCTATATTCTAGGAAACACTTTGTGTTTTGTTACTCTAGGTCCAATAATTCTGTGCTTTGTTCCCATTGAAGTGGTGTGTCTCTACTGTAAGTTTCCAAATAACTTAAGCAATGATATCAGCCAGTACCCTCAGTACAGTATAATATTGTTTCTGAGGGGAAGGGTTATCTATACTTGTAAGAGGCTGATGGGGACTGGGAAAAGAAAATCATTCTGGTATAATTTTTCTTTCTTCCATGGGAAGTACTTTTTTCCCTCCTTAAAGATGATCACTTAACTGAAAAACTCTTGTGTGTTATGATCTTTGATACAGGAAGTTAGTTTGTAGATAGAGCAACAAAGACATGTGGGACAAGTTTCACATTTATATTAGATTACTTTTCTGTAAAATATTTTGTTGTTCATGAGTAGCAAATTGATGCTCCATGCATATTTTATCAGATAGCACAAAGAAACTAAGAGAATGTTACCAAATTTGAAACCAAATGTCATCATCCATGCCACAAAATTTTCTTTACAGTGCTCATGAAGATAAAATTCACTGCAAAAGGACAGTCAGGAAAAGGAACAGCAGCTTTCAAGTAGAAAGATAAATCTGTGTAGGTCATTAACAAATAGAAGAAAAACAACAAGCATATTTGTCTATTAAGCATTTATTATGATTTATTTGATGCAATTTGATACTTGTGTTGCTTGAACTCAAGTTAGAAAGAACGGAAATCTGGGAATTACATCAGTTTTTAAGGGGAAAAAAAAAGGTAGGATCAAGCTGTCTGGCTAATCTTAAATACTATTCCATATATCTGTTAAAGATGTGGTTGATCTGAAATTTACAAAATCCTGAATTTTGTTTTGTCTTAATTGCTATTTTTCCTTTTCTCTTCTGGTAAAAACAGAAAGATTTTCCCAGTATTGCATGTGTGTGTAGATATCTGCTAGCAAAATAGGGGAAGGTTTTAGATATTCTCATGAAGTTACAGTGCAGGTTGCTTTTATAAATTTTTTTATAAAAAAATTCACCCACCTAATTATTAAGGGATTCACTCTTTTTGAAGTGAGAAGATTCTTTAAAGAATTAGTAGAAAAAAGAAATAAGTTAATAGAAACAACATTAAGAAGTGGCATTTAGCATAATGCCCATCTCTACAGCATTTATCATTTCTAGTTATTGCTCATCAATTCTATCTAGAAAAGAAATGGATTGCATGTGGAAATCTAAACAATTTAATTATTATGAAATATTAACTTAGCTTATGAAATATTAGCTTAGCAGGCCAAGGGAAGGGCAATTTAAAGCTTCAAAGCTAAAATAACATATGTGAGCATCTTATCCATATTTCACCAAAAAATATTTTCAGGTCATTTTAATGTCAATTTAAATGAAAAAACCATACAAACCACACCCGAAATCTGCAAACACAAAAAATGCGGATTAATAGTTATTGGTTAAAACAAGATTTTCTCAGACCTTGAGCATGAAATTTTTTCCGTTTTTAGGAAAGAATTTTCTGTAAACTTTGACACCTTAACTCTCAGGCTCCACATTCACAAGCTTCTTCAGTGTTCCAGCTTATCTTCACCTGGAGTCATTGTACCTCCCTTGTACTTCCCACCTTGTTGCTGCATATATCATAGCACCTCTGTTGCTCTGCCAATGCATTCCCTTCTCTGCATAATTGCTTTCCATTGGTAAGAATGCTACTCCTGTGCAGCCAGAGCCGAAAACCTCTTCTTTGAAATACTTGTAAGCTCACCTATTTCACAACCTCCACCAAAATGCATGACCTTATTGCAAAAACTGAAGTAGCGTTTACTGCAATGTTTGGCAATTCTTTGTGCTATTAATTCTGAAGAGGCCAGTTTGAAAGCTTTGTGATTCACAAAAAATAAAGTTAAATTGCACAAGGGAACTGAAGAACCAGCCAAACAAAACTTTTCTGTTTCTCAGTTTCACCATGAACATTTGAAATTACTTGGTTTTATCAATCTTGATTATATTCTGTGACCCAGGGATTACAATCAGTTCTTGAGCCTAATTGTCTGTGGTCTACAGCAGTGGTCTTCCAGGTTCTTAATTTCCAGGGCAATTTCTGTGTGTCTGCCACCATGCTGTTTATAAGACTTAGTCAGGAATCCATCAGTCCTGGCAATGAAGGTTATATATTTTCCAAACAGTGAAATAACAAAGTTTGGCCTATAGCAATGACGAAGGATTTCTATAAAAATTAGTACCAAGGTGGATGCTCCTTAATAAATAAGCAAACCCCTCCTGTGACAGCTGATTTCTAGTTTGAGATGCAATTTGAGAAGAAGCTGATTTGTGAACTCTAGCATATAAATCATACACTGTTGACTAAATAACTAAGGTTGCCGCCTAAGGACTTTTTTTCCTTTTTTTTTTTTTTTTTTTTTTTTTTTTTTTAGTATGAGGAGAAGAAGTATTTGCTATTATGCTAGTATTACAGTCATACATGATTTATATTGTGCTGGTATTTCAGTCATATGTGATCCATTTTCTCTAAGTTTACCTGAAATAATATTTTTCAGACTACCATAGTCTTTTTTCCTTTTTCAGTATCAAAATGAAAACTAATATAATGCAGTACTCAGTTCAGGAAGGAGCACAGTAATGCTACACTTGGAAATTGAATTTACAGTTGATACTTTTTTGTCCTGTTTCCTTCCTATTCACACCCCACCCTCCCCCCCCCGCCCTGGTCCCAATTATAGTAAAATATTTATTGTTAGATATAAAATAAAAAAGTGTTTATGGCTTAAATATAAATTTATGTGAGCTAAAACATCAACAAGAGTTTAGAAAATCACACTCAAATACATTAAGGTTTATATAAACCCTGAAAAATATCTTTTCAAGATACTGTTGGAAGAACATGCTCAGAACTGTTTGATATTATCTTGTTATCATTATATTGTTGAATCCTGTTTGATAAAACTATCTGAGAGCTTTTTTTTTTTTTTAAATGTTTGTTCTTTTCCTGTAGAATAGCTTTGGTGGAGGAAGGACAGGAAATATTTTTTTTTAACTTCTTTTTTTTAAAGTTTTCTGGAAATTTCTAAGATATCGAATTTTAAAGCTCAAGTCCAATTGAACCATTGAGACTGCTCCATATGAATTTTGTGACTCGTGAAAGTAATGAGGAATGTAACATTAGTTTTAGATCTAAAACATTGCTTCTGCTTGTGATTCTACACTTATTGGGCTTTCTCTTGTAAATCATATTTGTAGAGATTTAAGAACTTGGCTCAAAAAATTTGCTTTGGGTGCAAAACTAACATTAAAGCTCCAGTGCTTGGAATGAAGTTATCCCAATTTTTAAACAGAAGACTTTGTGAGTATTAATTCTGTATTAGCTCAGGATGTTATTTAGTGTTTCTGTAACTCAAAAATATATTTATGAACACTGATATTTTTGTTGTTTGTTTTACCACTTGAAGGATTTCTTCCTGTTTCTCTCAGTATGTTCAATCATCATTGGTGGCAATAGAAGTCCCTGTCATAAATTAAAAGAATGACAGAATGTATTCTTAAGGAGTTGCCTGACTCTTAAAAGACTGGAATAACAGAGCTGTCTTTTCTTCCCTGGATATATGTTTGGTACTGCAAACAAATGTTTTCTAGAGAATCAAGGATAGAATATCTAGACAGAGCTGTCTTTGCAGTTGCATTATTGCAATATGTTATTGACCAATGCTTTTAGTATGCTGAGCAGTCATTACATGTTGGGGATGATCCATTTTTCAAACCAGTGTAAAAATGTTCCAAGTTGGGTTTGATCATATTTGGACATCTGGGGAGACAAAGTTAGATCCTGACGGATGGTTCACTTACAGCCCAGGGATCCAGCTCTTTCCATTGTCCAACTGAAACAGTTTGGGTTTGCTCTCCAGGCTTAAGTGCAAACAAATGAGTAAGTCAAGAAAGAAAGAGAAATTTTTGAACTTGACCTATATCCTTCCATGTGTTACCATCCCTCTTAAGTTCATTTGGCTCTGTTTCTTGACCAAAGAATGTAGTTTATGCTGATGGCAGAAAATGTAAGGCATTCACACAGTTATATGCTACAGAAATTATTTTGTGCTGGTAGCATTACTGTCATATATTTTTATTCCATTTTATTTATTAAATAAAAAAATGTCCATGATTGCTTTCTTAGTAAATCTTCATGGAATCCTTTTAGTCTTCTTCTTTCTTTTCCCAAAGAGATTAACCATGCATTGTCATTGGATGGTTATTCACTCATGCTAGAATGAATATCAAATTCATAACAGATATTAAAAATATTTCACATATTGATTTTAAAGTAATAAACTTTATAGCAACATATCTGAAATTTAAAATTCATTATTTTTATGTGTTTACTTATTGATTTAGTTGCTGCCCTTAAAAATAGCATTAGAAAGAGTTCTGTTAGGAAGGTAGTACTCTGCAGTAGTGCAGGTGTCATTCAGGTTGGCTTTTTGCTGTTATTGAAGAGGTTTCTTTGAAGTTTTAACTTCACAGGCTGATCTTTTTATACATGACACTGCCATCAAGTGGCTATTGAGTAGAACCTCTGTGTTATCCATCTTTAATTTAAATGTTAGCCTTGTTTTTAAAGAACAGCTTGGTTTGGAAGGAGGCAACATTCTATACTTGCTAGCTGACAGAAAGCAATAATCAGTCGGTTGCTCTCTGGACCAGATTTGTAGAGGCAGGTGCTCAAAGATGCTTTGAAAGATCCTTTAAAAGAATGGGATTTCTGTGACATCAAATTTTATTGACATTGATTTTTACATCAGCTTCAACAAACATTAGGAACCTCTCTGGTCACCTTGTGAACTATTCTGAGTGTACTTTTGAATTTTCAGGTACCTTAATATATGGGTAGATATTCTCTTTTAAGGTCTCATTTTAACCCATTCTACCAGAACTGCAAAATGTAGATGTAGTCAATAGTCTTGGTTAAGGACTTTGATGTGCTGGATCTGTAAGACCAGAACTAACACGGTTCCTTCAAGAAATTTTCCCTTTAATCAAGAAACTGAGGAACAAATAAACCAAAATCTTTATGAAAGTCTCTTTAAGTAGATAAAACCTTAAGATTTTCAGTTTTCAGGGAGGTAAAGGCAGCAACCCAGCACCAAATGACCATTTGCACTTCATCACAACCCAAATATTGGCATTCACTGCTACTCTCACTTCACTTTCAGCAGTATGGGGCTGTTAACCAATTCTAGGCAAGTAATGATAAACATCCCCATTCTCCTGAAGATCATTTGCCTTCTTTCACCCTCTAGAAATAATAATAGAAAATCATGTGCACATTTGCATTTGTATTTACTGTGTTCGAATTAAAGCTGCAAACAGCTCTGATTCACTAATAACTGATGAAAGTGTCTCATTATTGAGCTACAAAACCTTCAACAAATTAATGGAAATTGCAAATCACCTTGAAAATTGCAGGCTCTTTAGTCCTATATTGAGTGCAGAGAAAACTGCATAAATAGCCTTGTTGCTTAACTCTTTCTTTTGGAAAAAAAAAACACCAGCTTTCTTATTACATTTTTTAAAAAACATGGCCTAGTAATTAAGGCATGGCTAAACAACATCTCTTTTTTTTTTTTTGCTGTGTTTTGTTTTCTGCCCATGAACATTTAACATATATTGCTATGTTTGGTTGTTTCTCTTTTATAGAACATTTAGAATCATGGGCTCTCTCTCTGACACTAAGCAAATATTTTGGGCAATTTTCTCTCATGCCCCAAATTAAAGTATGAGATTTGGCATGTTCTGGTTCTTTTCTGTAGATAATGATTTTTTAAATATATATACCCATGATGTTTTCCTTCAAAATTACAACTTAATTAGAAGAAAATATTTCATGAAATGGAAAAAATGCACACCATGTATTTGTTTGTTCACTCTTTGTTTGATTTTTACTCCTTCTGCATAACTCTGAATCCAAAACTAGTGCATATCTGTTGCCATGAGGAAATAAGTATGAGAGCTGATCTCTAGCTGGTGTAAAACTTCATAGCCTCTTAGTCATAGAAATCTACTCCAAGAGAGTATCAGATGCATTTCTCTAAAAGACTGAATGATTTCTTCCCACAATTCCATGTTACAGCTGCATCCCTGAAATAAACCTGGTTGATTTAAAGTAACACATTTCAATTTAATATAGATTCAAAATTTAAAAAATCAACAGTTTGTAATTTTGCCCACTTTTGCTAATATTTGAGTTATCATTAGGCTTGTGATAAGTAATTTATCAACACTTTCTGCATTCAGTTGAGATTTTTTAAAAGGTTATAAGGCACAGCAGACATAGAGCCTCATATAGCATTTATGATAGTGTAGTGTAACGACAAGATCAAAATGTGCACTTAATGACATTTTTCTGCTATATTTGAAATCACTTTGCTTACAGCAATACTAAAAGCATTTCTGTGCTGAAACACCCTCTAGGTATTGCTAGGAGAAATTCCAAAATTTAACAAAACCTGTGAACCTCCACTGACACAACTGCTGCTATTAGTTGGCAGCTGCCTTTTACTAGGAAACCTTTTCTGTGACTTTACAAATTGGTTCATCTCTAAGGCTGAATAAACTGTGAGATTTCCATCATTAGTTCTATCCAACAATGGAACTTGAAGTAGCGAAGAATTGAAGTTTCTGGTTTTCCTGCCTCATTGTTGCAGGCTTGATGAGTGAGGGGAAAAAAGGTCCCTGTCATTTTCTCTTCCTCTTTTTATTCCTTCTAACCCACCACCTTCTCTTTTTCCTTTTGTACTTTCTTGGCATTATTATTAATGTATCCACTATTCATGCTCTTCATTTTTGTCCTATTCCACCACCCCAATTTTGGTCCTTTTACCCATGAGCGCTATGTTTGGTAGCATTTTGCTAGCCTTTTTGATGAAAGATGAAGTATTACTCCATTTTATCTTCTTCATGTCCAAACCAGGTACTCAATTACTCCGAGGCAAAAGCTGTGAAATATTCTTTTGTTTGGAGCCCAGAAAACAGTTTTGCTTTCTTCTGTGTCTATGTCCCCTCTGCTGAGTATGTTCTCTGCACTCCTTAGTCACATGAGCAGCAGATACTTCATGGTTTTAAAGCACCATTAGCTTCATTAGCTGAAGAAAATCAGACAGCTTAATATCCAGCTGTTTGGATGCACTTGTCACAGTTTTGAAGTAGTTTTTGTTAAATTTGCTAAGCATATATAGAAGCTACATGTACCTGGAGGTACCATCATTTTCAGAATGAAGCTGGGTGCAGGTGAATTCAAACTGAGCTGTCTGCTGTCTGTCTTCTCTTCTTACCTTGTTTTTTTAGAGAACATGACGTTTGAGAAAGTTTTTCGTGTATGGAAGTTTGTGAAACCCGTTCCTCAAATGTGTGTTCCTTAAATATTGTGTTGTTGGAGGGATTATTACATATCGAGATTCTACATTAGGAATGTACACAGAGTAATAAACAAAACCTATATGTTTGATTGTTCATGATCCGTGATTACTCATGAGACTCAAGTAATAGGCATGTGTTCCCCATCAGGACCTGCTTACAGCTCTCTAATACTAATGGAAACTGTATGTATTGAGCAGATGTGACAGACCATACTCACAACTTGAGAGCTTCTTCATAAGTGAATTCCTGTTTTCTGGGTTTCATGTTGGAATGGTAATTTAACTTCATATAGTGTAAATTTAAACCAACTTGTGATGATGTGACTAACTGCAAATTACTTTTCATAGCTGCTACTTTTTCAGCTGGGATGCAGAAGTTTCCTTAGATTAAACTTGAAACTTCTCCAGTGACAGTAAAGTTCTGTCTAAAATAACTAATAAAATGCAGATGGGAGTGGAATAAAAGTTGGGTTTAGGCATAAGGAGGCATTGTATCAAAAAGGTAGAGGTTAGTATTTGTATTAATAAACAAAAGTTATTGACTACAAAGTGCCTAATTTAATCTATGCAAGTTATTGTATTTTATGTTGGAAGTTTCATTTGACACTTAGTTGCAAGTCATGAAAATTTAGAACACCAAAATAGTATGACAAAACTTACTAAGTACATTTTCAAACATCATATTTTATTGCTGTTGTTTTGACGAATGATCAAATACATTGCTTTCCTCTACTTTGTGTTCTTGTAAAATCCACTCTGTTGTACCACAGACCCCTAACCAAAACCATGCCATGCTATGATTTTTTTTTTACCTAACACAGTCAAGAGTCTGTAGCTGATGGTCTTCTCCCTTGGGCCTACATACATGCGAAAAACAGCAGGTAATAACTAAGCTTCATTATCTGCTGCTTATTTGTTTAGATAGTCTGATTGGCAGAGAATAAAGGATTCTAGAGGTGTTCCTTTTGTGTCTTGTATTGGCTTTGTAAGGAGAAAACTCTAGCCAAGCAGTTTTGCACGAAGAATACAATAGTGGTATTGTACGTGTTATTTCAGTTGCATGTTATGTTTTATCTACAGGCAATTTTTAGATGAATTTATAATATGCAAATAAAGGCTTTAATTTCCAAACCCCCTGCTGTAATATTTTGGAAACACAGCTATTTTGGTGTAGGATGCACATGAAGACTAGCTATTTTGGTGTGGGATGTCTGAGAAATTTCTCTCCCGTTGCCAGGTTTAATTTTGGTTGTGTCTGACTGTGCAGCAGTGGAAATGCATGCTGAGCAGGATTTCAAAATCATCAATGTATGCAAATCCCAATGCCTCTTTTTTCTTCTCCAGAAGTTTGAATAGAACCCAAGACACAGTTTTTTCTTAACTCCTGGTGTAGCTGGTAGGCTCTTCTACTTGATATTAATAGCCAATACCATCATGATTCCTAAATGAGATGATTTATTTTAATTTATTTTAATTTTACTTACTTACAGAAGAAAAGTAATAAACAGGCTCTCCCCCAGACAAGAGCAATGCATGTGCTGTGTCAGCTGTACTTAAACAGGTGAGACTGAAAAACCAGGAAAGGGGTAACTTCTCTCCATTTTGGTTGTGTAGGGTCCTTGTTCTCTAAAAGAAATTTTTGTCCGAAAAGTTTATATTAAAAAGTGAAAATATTTAAAGAGTCAACACAGCTTTGACTTAAAGGCATAGGCATTGGCAGAGTGATTGGTTATTTAAGCTTTGCAGTGAAGCAGGTAGTTTAAAGCTCTAGACATTAGTGCTTAGGACTATCTTTGTGAGGCATGAAGTGAAAAACTGAATCTGATGCCCTGTCTCTCCAATTTACACAAAAATGGTACTTCAACCAACCACAAATTTATTCTGGATATTCAATTGATCCTTGTTTAATATTTATTTCTGAACACTGCAGGCAATAAAAAATTGAGAAAAATTACAGGCTCAGAAATTGAATTTAATTTACATTGATTTATGATTACATGCTTTTTTTGATTGTTGCAAAGGTGGATCTCAAGCCGTTTAGCAAGAATTAATATTGTTTATATTAATACATTATTACTTACTTAGATATTATTATTAATATTTTCTGCCACAATTTTAGAAAAAGTAAGATGTAGACAACCAAAGGCCTGACTTTGCACATCTTTTCACATGCCTTACATCTGCTGAAATCTGGCACAGAGGAGGTTAGGCTGTATACCCAGGGTTACCTCTTGAGTTAGGAGCAGAGTCAGAAATAAACACCAAGAATCCAGATCCCTTCTCTTTGAGCTGCTGTATCACACTCCTTCCTAGAAATGCTAGTATCTCAGTACTATACAACACTGTAAATAGGGTTTGTTTGCTGTCCATCCCATTTTTTATGTTGGCTTAATGTTTGGAGGGGTGAGTGACCAAAAACCTGCTTCATTATTTTCTTTTCTCTTGTGTTTCTTTTTTTTTTTCTTTCTTTTTCCTGTTTAATGTCTTGGTAGAGAAAATAATAGAAAGTAAATCCATAGAAGATCTTTACCCACAGAGGAAAAACTGGGAAATGTCTCACTTTTTTTCAGAAGTCAAAACTGCGAAAGAAATTGTGGTGGGAGAAGAGAGCTAACCTTGTGTAGGAGCTCAGGGATCTTATGTACCAAGGCTGAACTTGACTGACAAAATAGCAGGGTGATGTTTAGGCAAGAACTGTCTATGTGTTTGGTGACACAATAGGATCCTCTTCGTCCATCCTTGGATTCTCAGCACTATTCAGTATAATAACATGATAATTGGTCCCAAAGATGGAATGAGTAAGATTGGATGGTGGTCTTTGGGGGCCCAGTTGTGTTATATCTAATCTAATTATGTTTGATACTGACTTTTTATTACATATGGTAGCTATTTCCTGGGCTTGGAAGTGAGGCTTATGTGCAAGCTTGATGTGTGCTTGGTCTCTGTTCTAAAAGCACACCGATTTTTTCTTAGGAGAAACCCCAGCTATATCTGTCTCATGTCATGCCGTATTCTAATTCAAAACTAAAACTGATTTGTTCCAGAAGATGTCTTGAAGCATAAATATGTTGTGGCTTGTGGACATGTGGGAGGTGTGATGGAAAGAGCAAATGTCTATAGATTGTACTTCAAAAAACCACTGCAACTTGCTACAGAAAAGACATAGTAAGTTATTTCTGCCTTGAAGCAACAATCCACAGCAGGCATTCAACCCTTTGCATGGGACAATATAAACATTTTAGTGGATTTATGAACATAAGGGAGCATCTGGAGATGATGAGATTGTGTAAGACTAATTTTAGAGCCTGAATTATACTAACTTCATAGCTGCAAAAGTCGCTGCCATGTTTTCTGCTCTTGTTTAAAAGATGTCAATGGACTATGGCAATACCAGATTCCCTAATCAAATGGAACAGAAAAATGTAGTGCACTACTGTTGGTAGTGGTGTGGTGGGCATTGGCTTACTAAGAGGATTGCGAAAATCCTTCATGAAAGATAATTATGCAGTCAAATTTCTGAGGCAAGTTTCTTCTCAGCTGTTAGCATCTGTGTTCCATTTTGCTTTGAATAGGTGACTGTCTCTTGAAATTATTTATGTTTCTCACTTTTTAATAGAAAGTATAGCATTTATTCCTGGTTGGGGGGAAGTGTGTTGGTTTGTTGGTTTTGTATTGCTATTTTTTCTTTTTTTTTTTTTCCCTTGTATTTTGCCACTGTTTTTGAGCTTAAAATAAGCATATTATAAATGAAACGTATCGATAAAATCAGTGGGGTGTGATGTACTAATGGACGGGTAGGGAAATAAAGTCATTTAAAATCAGTTTTGGTTTGGGAATTTTAACTTGCTCCCCTGAAGTATCTGCAATACTGAAACGTAAGTTCTTTCTTGTGTTTAATTTACTTTTTTTTTTTTTTCCTTTTTCCCCTGGTGATTCTTATCAGCGAAAGGCTTCCAGCCTGGCAGCAACAGTTATTGAAAGTTCAGATAGTAGAAGGCTCAGTACGTGAACAAAAGCACAGAATTTTAGGAGCTCAGAGTCTCCAATGTTCTTGACTTAAATATCATAGTTTTGGCTGTTGTCTCTTCCAGAAGTGGCTGATGCATGAGTGGAAGCCTTAAGTTACAAATCACCACCCAGTGTTAGGGGCACATTGCTCTGCATGCATCGTCTTCTGAGACCCTCTGGCAACATAATTAGGGCTTGGGGACAAAAAGGATAAAATCCTGATTCCTTTTAAATCAATCAGAGTTTAAAAATTGATTTTAAGTGAGGAATTATTTGATCATGAAGTGCTGGGCCAAAGTTATGGTTCTAAACATAAAAGCAATGAGGGAGAGGTCACTCTGAGTAGTTGAAACTAAGCAGCAAAACAAACAGATAAAAAAAAGGCTTTGGATGATAAGTTTAATATATTTTCTACCAGCTACCCAGCAAAGCAAGGTAGTTCATGACCAGTGGAGCCTATTTTCCTATGGATTCATCTCTGAAGGTTAATTGAACTTTGATATTGAAAACTGTAGGTGGGTCTGATGAAAGTTTTGTCCATGAAGTAATGAAGCAGTTAGGTCTTTTTCTTCTGTGGATTTCCCACATTTGCACTTGGGAATGCCAAAAAAAACCCACTTCTCTTCTCTATTCATTTACCTGTATTTGCTATGGGATGGAGATCTCAATGCTACTGAGTTTCTAAAAATATACCTGAAAGCTCCAATCTCAAATTTGACCAATGTTGGCCAAAAAATTTGAAGAGGTTTTAGTTGGCATAGATGCACACAGTGTAATCTCATACACACTCAGCTCCCTAACCTCAAAATCAAGGGGAAAACAATGAATGTGTTATTTCTAACTGAGAACCCTTTTAAGAGCAACCAGAGATTTTATACAGCAGGAACTGCAAATATGCTTAGCTGTACTAATGCTTCATTTATTAGATAATAAGAATTCTGAACAGTTTTCTAGAAGGAAAGAGATTTGTATTTGTCAGCAAAGCTCTACAAGTTACTGATTCCAGTTTTTCCCTGTGTTTCTTAATGAATTGACCAAAGCTGACAAAAGATTGTTTAAAAGTGAAAGAAATGCCAGATGCCACCTGCCTCTCCTGCAGCCACCCTGGAGCAATTATAACAAGAGGACCCATCCTTATGAAACGTAACAGGAAGGAGAAGGAGGTTGCCTGAGTTTTCTGCTGGTTATACTGTAACTGAATGAAAAGCCTTTGTGTTCCACATTTAAGTGCATAGTCTTGTCTTTTTTTACAACAATGTTTAAAGTGTCTATCCACCATAGTTTATCTGTATCCTGATCTTGTCCTATCTTGGATAAGTTCCTTGCTGGCTTCACTGAGAACATCCTTCCCTTCCTGTCATCCTCAAATTTTGTTACTAAATTCTTTGCCTGTTGATTTGGCCATATTACCTTCTTTTCTGCCTCAAGGAGCTGGCAAAGCTTCACTCCAGCCTGTGTTTTATTTCTTATCTTGTACTTCTGTTCTTTTCCAGCCATGCTAAGTTCAGTGTTGTTAATGTCTTTCTAGACCTAATGCTGCAGTATTGCCTTTCTTTTCTGGTGCAACACAAGCTGTGAATTCACAGGACACCCTCTGCTTTCTGTGGAGGCACATTTTCTTTAAGGACCCTGCAAATTCATCTTGTGGTAAATGTCTATAGGGAGAGAGGAGAGGGACTGTAAATACTGTTGGCTTTGCCCCACCAATCTGCTATTTTAAAATTTCACATTTCTCAGGTGTAGTTAACTGCCTTTCTTGTAGCTTCCTAACTTCGTGTAAAAGTAATTGCACATTCTTTCTTGGCGTTTCAGACATAATGCAGGTCTGCTCTTCCATTTCAATTCTCATGTTAGATAGTAACATTGACATTTGTTGTGCTAGCCATTACTCATTTCATTTGTAATCCTTATCCATTTTATGGTGGATTATTTAAGATCTTTTCCAGGATCTTTCTCAAACTGCTAATGTACTTGAGGACCAGTGAGGGAGGCAGGTATTTAGTGAGATTTGAGCTTGTGCAATATGAATAACTTCCACTGGTTTCTGGTAGTGGGCTGATGAACAACTTATGAAATTGTGCACAACAGCCTAAGACAGAGCAATAGGCTTAGCTTTTATTGTATAGGTTTCTTTGCTTTGTTTCAGTTTATATTTTTTTTACATTTCTGTTTTTTTTCCCCCATTATCTTTGTTGAGTATCCATATTGAATTTGAGATACGCAGAAGTGCTTACTGAAAGCATTCATATGTCAGAAGCCAAACTTTGCACATGCTTTTATATTAAATAAAAAGGATTGGTTTCATTCTCTGTACCTTTTGATTTTAGGTGGGAGTATTCTGATTTTTTTTTTACTGATCAGGGAAGTTGTCATGACATGCAGTTTTTGGTACTAGCCAGCAACCCTCTGTGGCAGAGTGAGAGGGAACAAAGTTCTGGCTTAAGTCCTGTGTCTGAGTTCAGGTGTAAATGCTGAAAAACCCTGTTGTACTGTGCAGCATGTCCAGTGCTTCATTGGATTTGACCATGTGTATGTGCTTTGTTTCTCTTGCTGTAACTCTTCTTTGACTTTTTTTGAATTAGAAAAGACGTGCCAACCTCCATGCCATAAGGCTGTTACAACCAATGATTCTATATTTTTTTGGTCTCTTATGCTTTCATATGTAAATCGGCTATCAAATTCCATCCTCAGTTTTAACCTGTAATAACTTCATTGCTTACAGTGCAATTTTCACTGGTGCAATTTAGATCAGAATCTGGGTGCTCATGTAAATGTGAACAATGTATGCACACATGTAATGCTTGCTTTCTTACATATATGTATATTTATACACACATTTTCATTTTACAGTTAAAAATAAATGAGAGGGAGAATCTGTTTATTTGTATCCTGAACAGTTTTAGGGCAACTAGCGAGAAGAAAATAAATAATTTGAAAGAGTAGACAGATTTTGGAGTCATGCATGCATGTGCACACCTTTACAATGTATTCTGGTTCTTGTCAGTCCCAAGCAGAAACTTTTCTTTTTCCTCTGACTTGCAAGCCTCAAATCTCATTTTTAGTTGACTTTGGGGAAAATGGAGGCAGAGATATTAAAAAAAAAAAAAAAAAAAAAAAAAAGGGAGAAAGAACCCCCCAAAACAGCAGCCCCCCAGCCCCCTCTTCTATACCACCAGTCCAAACGTGGAACATATTTTAGCAGAAGTGCCCCAGCTCTATCATATGTGCTGTGCACAGTCATCATGGCCATGGTGCATAGCTGAGAGCCGGAAAGCAAACAGCTGCTGTAGCCTGATTTGAGTTAAAATAGTGTCAGTGTTTAGTCTGGCGCAGTGCTTCAGGAGAGATTGGCAGCTGGGTCAAACAAAGTCATTCCATTGGCTCCCTTCCCAGTAAGCTTCTGCTAGTATTTAGGTACTAGTGCAGCCTAGGCCCCTTTTCTCAGGGGTAGCCTAACATCTGACCGCACCCTCTTTGCTTTTTAAAAAATGCCTTTTCACTCTTTAAGATAAATCCTCTATTATACAATCTGCCACTAATTGTGTGTTAAGACTGTTTTTCTCTCGAAAGCTGACGCATCCTGCTCTCAACGTGGTGTAGAAAGCAGGCTGTTACAGTGCTGGATTAATAAAAGGGGCCTTTATGGTTTGTGAAAGAATATCTCTGTGCTTAGGCAGGAAACTTTTTGATCCACAGAAAAGCCAGACGACATCTAGGTAAGGCCGTGTATCCAATCTGCTTTTATGGGAGAGTGGGGCAGCGAGCGCTGTTAATTGCGATTGCTTCGTGTTTGCATGCCCGTTTTGATAAGCTTTTTAGAAAGTTTAGGAAATAGCTGCTCCCGCGTCTCGAGCCCTTTCTCTCCTCCCTCCTCCTCACTCCTCCTATGCCTTTACTGCCTGCAAAAGCTTGTAATGATCTGCTTAGTTTATGCTGAAATACGCGGTCGCCTCGCTTCTCTTTGGAGAGGGGTATCTTGCAGAGGCGTGCAGCAAAAAGTTCTGCTGTCGGACCCAAATGCTGTTAAAAGTGGAGTGGCTGGGGAGAATTTACAGGGAAGGCTTTCCACTGTTACAGACTGCCTGTGCAATCATTTAAAAGTAGTTGAAAACTGCTTTGAACTAACAAGGGTTTAATTACGGAAAAGTTTAACGTGGCGATGGAAGGAATATTAAGTAAGTTGTCTTTGTCTCATACTTTTTAATTTTAGTTGTTGCTTTAGCCTGTTGGGTCACATTTTTTGTCAGTGCTGAAGGCTGCCATGAATTGGTAATGAGGGCCCCTTTTGCACATGATTTTGGCACTTGGCCAAAATCAACTTCCCAAGGCAAGCTTTCTCTAAAAGAACCTGAAGCATTTTTTTGTGATTAGGAATCATGTCTGAAAGCTGCCACAACCAGTTGTGTAGGCATGTCAAAATGACTTTATACAGTATATCTGAAGCATTCGGGGGGGAGGGTCTGTTTTTTCCTCGTGTACCAAATTGTTGCTATTATCATTCTAAATTTCCGCAGCTTACGCACCTCCAAAAACCAGGCTACAGAGAGCTAAGGCATAATGAGGATCGTTGGTACCTTTGTATTTTTCAACATGCCAAAGCAGCACTAATTGTCACATTTAAGCAGGATACAGTATTAGGGGTTGCTTAAAACACTTGTGGACGTAAAGCAGATGAATCTTTAAACTTTTAATCTCAGTAAATTATGCTCAGTGAACAGTAAGTAATGATATTTTCGAGAAGTTTCTTTGTTTGAATTGTATGAGTGGAGCTTTTTGATATCTGTTTTAAAAATACATGCCTGATCAATTTGGGGGGAAAATTTACAAGGAAAATCTTGGATGTGCCTTTGGATTTATCCCAATTCCTTGAAATCTGGGTATGGATCTGATCTGGGAGACAAGGGAGCAGGAGCTGGGTAGTCCTTTGTTGTTAAAAAGGGGGAAAGGGAGTTAGTCTAAACATTAACAAGGAGCTGCAAAAGTTCACGTTTCAAGTGTGCTCGGAGTTTTGAAATTTGTGGAGAAAATCATAATTGAAATAAATGGGTGATTATTCCTCTCTGATATTATATAAACAAGTCTGGCACTGTAAGTGAATACATTATTATTGTACACTTGAACGTTTTGTGAATTTAATCTGTATTTAGCAAAGCAACCCAGCAACTGGAAATTAAGGACCTCCTATTACATGCTGTGTATACTCTACCCCAGTGTCGTTTCCACGTGCGTTCGATGTAAAGACAAAGTGCACTGGGCAGCAATTTCGTTATGTATTTTTATTTTACATTTCTGCACTTGTGGCTGTAGCCGAAGGAGCTGCTCCTTCCTTCCTTTATGTGTTGTTTATTTATAACCAACACCGCACTTCAGCAGCAATATCGATATGGAACAGCCTTTTCGCACCTTCCCCTGCCCCCTGCCCTCCCCAGCCCCCGCCCCAGCCTTGATCCCTTTTGCAGTAGTTCCTGCTGTTAAAATGGGCTTTACAGGTATTGTCTTTCTTCTGTTAAACCATACATTTTCTGTAAGGTGTTTGTGTGTGTGTATGTGTGTGTGCTGCCTTTATTACATAATGCAAGACACTGCTAGAGTGGGAAAAAAAAAATCGAGCTTTATAGACTCTTCAGTATCTGTACTTTCATGTAACTTGTCTGGGAGAGTTTGTTCATTGTTACGTTGCAGGAGACTGAATTACAGTACTTGAAATTCTCCTATGAGTTTGACTGTAACACGTATTTACAATGAAAGAAAGCAGACAAGATTAATGTGTTGGAAAAAATAGATGGAGACCATTAGTAAAATAAAACCCATAGAATTTAAGTACATTTTTTCTGGGGTTTTTGAAAAGTTTTTTAGTGCAGGGGAAAAATACATCAGAGTCAAATCTTATTTTAATGTAAAGCATACTGAGTGCAAAAGTAAATGTGATAGTAGAGTTTTTGCAAATTGTTGTAGAATTTATTTGCTAGTGTGTGGAAGTAATTTCTTCTGAGTTACTGAATTAAGTACAGTTAATTTAAAATATGTACATACCCCCCTTGTTACTGCAAAGCTAACTTTCAGATGTTTTACTGTGATATTCCTAGTTTTGCCTGCAAGGTTTTCCTGTAAAATAATGAACACATGCAAGTGTACTACTTCTAGAGCTTTTTGTTTCTGTTTTGGTTTTGTACATTTCTGTAGTTGTGTTATAAATCACAGCAAGTTATGCTCCAAAAACTTTTGAGCAGTTTTAAATCCAGAGTCAAATTTTATCTCATAGCGTGTCAGAAGTGTAAAATCTAATCTACAAAGTAACAGTTTTGCATAAAATCTTAAAATATTATAAATTTGGCTTTTGAATGCAGACACCAAATTAACATTTTCCTTTATCAGATCTATTGTCTGTCTAAACATACAAAGAAGTTGTGTTTCCATGAGATAAATCAACATTCTGTATTCAGAAGTTTAAAGTTTAAAATGTATAGATACTGTATTCTCTTTCTAAATCCGAAACGAGTAGATTAATGTCTCCTCTTTATAGTTAGGTTGATAAATAACTGTTAAGTTACTTTTCCTGAGACTAAAGGAAATAAAAGGTGAAGAATATTAAGTATTCTCCTTTGTGCCATTTTAATTTTTAACAGCCTCAGGAATAACGTGTCTCTAATCTTCCTACTTGGAGGGCTTTATGTTTTCTATTTGTTTGCAAACATATCATGAAAGAGTGCAATTATAAAGCTTAACTTTGTTGTAATTTTGTACCTTAGATTTTGCTCCATGGAACTGTTGAACTCTCAGTTACCCATTTTAGTGCAGTAAACCAATTTATTCTCCATTCAAAATACAAATTCTTGCTTTTTAGTTGGCATTTTTACTGACTATTAGGCATTATTATTTCATATTTTATTGGTGCAGTGTAAGTGGTGCATATTGTTATGTATTTGAATAAAAGTTATAAATGTATTTACAGAATTCTTTCACTTACGTGAAAATTCAAAAAGAACCTTAAACATTATAGAACACTTTCAGTTAATCAAGAAAACACTGGTCTTGTAAAAATATCTTTATTCCTTGGTAGATTCTGCTGCGTTTTAAAACTTTAGAAATGAAACAGAGTTGTTTTGCTTTGTCTTGTGGATTTTCTGGGGCGTTTTTTGCAAGGTTTTCATTCATATAAAGTAAGCACTTTGTTCTATATGTTCTAAATTCCATCAATGAGATAAATAAATTGCTGCATTGGATGAAACATAATTATTGAATTTTGGCAGAACTTCAGTGAACTCTGCCATGAAAGATTAATGTGCGCAGCGCGCTCTTAGATTCTAAAGTAACAGAGTAAGATAAGGGGAGTGCATAACAGGCTCCAACCTTTGTGGTTTGGAGAAAATAGAAAACCATGGGCAAATGTTAACTTTTGGTATAAACTGCTAATGATAATGTTTTGTCATCTGGTTGATAAAAACTACAGGAGGAGACAAGAAAATCCAATTTAACACAAATTCTCTCCACTTCTTTCTTGCTCTGCTTCCCATTTTTCAGTGTTAGAATAGCCACAGTTGCTGTGTATTCTTACGAGAAGGAGAACATAGCAGGCAGGCTACTTGCAGTATGCAGCCATGCAATGTGCTAATGGAATCCCTCCATATCAGCAAGGTGTATGTGGGTTTTCACTACAGTTACGATTTTGGTTTGTGATTATGCTGCGTTGATCTCGGAATACAAGTAAAATTGTACTGGCTGGATGAAAGCTACATGTAGTCATATTAGTGTTTGTTATTATTCCCCTCTCTCTTCTTTCCCTACCAAACCCTGATTGCCCGAAACATTTGCTTCAATTGACAAATTGCGGTTATAATCACAAAATCTCATTCCTCCTGGCTTTTAAATAATTGCTGTGCCCAAATAATGTTTTTAATTGAGAACAAAGATGCATTGTCCTGCCAGTCAAGCTCCCTTGGCAGAACCAATAGGATTGCAAAGACTTTTTAGTATTTTCAGTCAGTTCGCTATAGGAGGGAACGGAGACGACATTAACCCTGCTCTGGGGAGAGTGGCTGCCGCGTTGGCGGTGGTACCCTGCTCTGGGGAGCAATCCCTCTGCCTGCTCGGCCTGCCCAGCACCCTGCCCCTCAGCCCATGTGCTTTCCCTTCCACAGATATGTGCAGCCCCAGGCACCAGCCCTGAGCCCAGAGCTGGTTTCCAGTGGGCTCAGGGACGGCGGCACGATGGGCAGGCTCTGGCGTGGCTGCAGGCATGCGGTCTGCCTGACGGGATGGTCATGGGGGAATGGCTCAGAGCACCCAAAATGCCTGGAATCACAGGGAGTCAGGCAGGGAGGGTGCACCCATGGTGGAGTTTTTTCCTCTGTTTGTTCTCTCCTTGCTTCCAGACTCTTAACCTGCTGCTAAGGCCGAGTGTGTTCAGCTCAGTGTTTTAAAATGGCAGGTATCCAGAATCTTGGATATATTTCATGACTTCAAAGGCATTTCTTCTCTCCTTCCCAGTCACATCCTTAAGCTCATGATGACAGCGTTAGGAGTGGGATAGTTAGAGAGGTCTAAGGGCAAGGAACTGATCTAGTGCCTATTGCGGTCAGCAGAGAGAATTCCCCCAACTAACATCTCTTTGGATCCCACACCCTGGGGTGCCAAAAGCTGCCTCTTCCCCCTTAGATCCCAATAACACCAGCATGACTAGGATTGCCATCTACTCAAGCAGCTTTATTGCCTTCATTGGAACTCCTCAAAGAAGAAGGTTTACTGAGTAAAAGGCTTGGACGTGCCTTCCTTGTATTCTAAATAAAAAGATGACTGAGGGCTTATTTTGTCCATTTGCAGTCCTTTCTCTTGTCCTTCTTCTCTTTTAGAAATGACTCTTGTGGCTGATCTTGATTATCAATTCATGTCACCATTTCAAGCAGAGGTTCAGTGTGTGCAGCTCCCTGACTTCTGTTGTATCCCTGTTAAAATGCTACATTAGACATGTCCAAGATGAAATGAATATGCATTCTACACATTAGACAAAATTTTCTTTCAGTAAGGTTGATTTCATCTTCAAACAAAAAAAGGATATTTTTGTCTTTTATGGAGTACCATAGAGTGCTTCAGCCTTTGTTTGACCCATAAGTGTATTTGGTTGGAAAACCTTTAACAAGTTATATTCAGAGTGTGTCTGTATTTTTAAGAAGACAGTGATAATTTTTATTTTTAAGTAACTCACAGAAATGAATGTTTTTATTAGCAGTGAAAAATGTTAGCCACAGATAACAAAAGAATAGAAGTAGGAATATTATGCCTTGTTTGCATGGATAATAAATATATTTGCAGTGTGAAATCAGGTTGTGTTTTTACAGCAGGGGGCTTATGGACTGTTGAAATACCCAATCTTAAAATATGATGAACATTTTTGGAAAGTATGACCCAGTGAACGTCCTCTACATAATTTTAATGCATAATAGATGGGTGAGTGTTTAAATGGCTACTGGGTTTCATATGTGAGGCTCTGAGGTAACAAAAAAAAAAAAAAAAAAAAAAGGTGCATTAAAGCAAAGCTAGCTGTTCCCTCTTTGCTGACCTGGAGAGCCCTGCCTGCTGCAGAGGCAGCTCTCTGGAGTGGTGTGAGACAGGGGCACCGGGACACTTCTGTGCCTTGGTGCAGCTGCGCATAACAGAGCGGGGAGAGTGATTGGAGGGCAGGAGAGGAGCCAAGGTACTTGTGACTGTACAGATCAGTTGTTGTTCTGCCTGGCAGAGAGGGAGCACAGCGGCTGTTTTGGGATCCTGGGCTAAGGTCTGCTTTGAGGCTTCCTCAGAGTGGGACGAGTTCCTTTCCGCTGCAATCCCAGAGCTCTTGGCAGTGTGTGCTGAAGTTCCATGGGCAGAGCACTGGGAGAGGACTCGGTCCTGGGAAGGATCCGCTGTGGCTTCATGAGTTACCACAAAATTTAAGTCCTGGGTTATAGACAGAAAGTAGGAGACAGGTTATTGGGGGTTCTTAGATACATAACTATATGGAGGCCTTTCTTTCAAGCACGGTAACAGACAAGCAGATTAAACTATACTGAAATGATTATTTGGGGGTTTTAAAGTTCCCTGCACATTATGCAGGTCTTGGACTTTACGTCTTACAGATTTGTACATTCTGGTGTCCACTTCTGACAAGTCTGTCCCTGGGCATGCCACGTCTCCCAGTGGCTGAGAATTGCAAATGTTTGACCTTTCCCTTCCACTGCAACGTACAACATTGTGCATGTCAACATTACAGCCTTCCAAAATATAGGAAGAGTGTTGTGAAGAAGAAAAGGGTTTCACAAACATCTGAAACTTTTTTTTTTTTAATTGTCAGAAATGAGTAACGGTGATGTAAAAAATGTTTGGGTGGGGCATTGGGGAGTAGGGGAGGAAGGTTTAAGGTAGAAAACTCAACGTAGTTGTGTAACTCACAATATTTGTAACCTATGAAAATATTGATGATGGAATTGAAATAGTGGCAGATCACAGTTGAAATTTGTAATCTCGGAGCAGAAAAGTATTTGGCTAAAATATTGCTGGCTTAATATTAGGACAGAAACAAATACTGGAAAGGAATTCCAAAAGGCTTACAAGGTATCTCGTTTGGGGGCATACATGAGTTTGCTAAATTCCACTTCCCAGACTGGTAATAATGATTGTTAATGTATATCTTTTATGACTTTCAGAGCAAGAGAAGCCAACTTTAGGAGAAGGCATATTGTGATACCCTCACTGGTAAGTACCCTAACTGCAATCAAGTTTATTACATTTTTGTAGAGTGGAGGCCTTTTCAAGACCACACTTGATGCAGCTTAGTCACACAGCAGCTTCAGATGACGTTCTGGAACAATGGGGTAGTAATGTGATATAGTCTATAATGAAAATCAGTGTAAAGCACAGGTGGTTGCTGGTATTTGTGTGGCCAGATATAAAACCTTCACTATGGGTACAAGCTACTGCTTTCCCACTTGAGGAAGGTATAATTAAAAGTGGTTTCCAGATGTGCTGGCACGCATCTGCCCTTTCTTAAAAGTGAATTTGGCAAATGCACGCTGGGCTGTGTTGCATTCATCATTATAAAGCTGTTGATGGTTTTTCAGGTGATAAAAAAGGTTGAAAGCATCAACACCCCCACTGTAAAACTGAGGTGTCTGTAGACAACAGCGTTTTATGTTCATATTGTGTTCTTGGGATTTTCTGTGAGTAGTTCATAGCTGAACTGTAGCAAATACGTAAAATCTATCTGGACAAAAATTAGCATTTGTTTCATGAAAACATGAGACGTCATCCTTTGCTAGTGATTTCATTTTTTACTGGGAAGAAATAGCAAATTTGGGTGGTTTTGTTTGTTTGTTTTCAGTACAGTGAAATAAATTATAGTGTAATAAATTAGATTTCAGATCCATTTTCAAGATATTTAAATAGTTAGAAAACAAGAAAAACATAATGTGCTGAAAATTGGCCATTAATTTGTCTCCACACAAAAAAATAGAAGAAACTCTACTTATAGACTTAGACGATGCATCCTTAGTTGAACTATCTGAAAGAAAGTAAATCAGGACAAAATTCAGAAAAGGTACTAGGTTTTAAAATATTTTTGAGAGGAGATTGCAGATCTTATGTTTTAGCTAAATAAACAAAATATTTGTCCTAATATCCAGTTGACTTTGTTAAATGGAAATGTTATCATTAAAATAAGATTCCAGTTTCAGAAGAAAGTTTTTGCAGTTCCAGAAGCTTTAGTCACTGTTGCTGCTTGGAACAAGCATAAGGGAAGAATGTTGTGACTGCCATCTTTGTACTGGCTTTTCTTCTAGCACTGCACCTTTGATACTGCACCTGATACCTATGTCTTTGAGTTCATTTTGAAAAAAATGAAAGCTGGGACTTACTAGCCCAAGGATCTCAGACTATTAACCAGGCTGCTAAATACTAAGAGAAGATGTTTTAGGATACTGTTAGGATACTGCGTGCAATAGTGCCTGACCTTTGCATATGTTTCCTTTACTTACTTCAGCAGATGTGACTTATAGGATTCTTAGTCCTTATAGTGGGTCCAATGCTTAGCATTTTATTTTAGGGAAATACTAACACTGAGAAAATCAAAAGTTTTTGGGATGTCCAACATAGTTGGACTCTTTTGTGTAGAAGTTTTTTTTCCATTTAAATATTTCTTTCTTGACTAAGCAGAATTGTTTTGAAGTGTGTAAATATTGGAATACTTTTCAGAAGATCGAGTTAGTCAGAAAAGCAGCCACTGAGATCAAATAATTTTTAATATAAAACCTAAAGTGTTGACCGTACCTAAATTTTTGGATCAGCTTCTCTGTCTGAAGCACTGCACATTGTTACAAAGGCATTGATGGATTCAGTGAGGGATTCAAAAGGCAACCTTAGTAGGAAAGATGGCAAACCGTCCTGTGTGTTTCTTTTTTTCTGTAACAACATATTAGCTCGCTGTGGTCCTGGTGCAGGTAAACGAGGGTGTTCTGGATTGAACATTTTCATGTCTCTCAGACAAAGAGTCCAGACCAGCACACTGCATCTGCTCTGTGCCTGGAGCATCTTGACGATACAAAGAAATGGATGATAATCAATAAGAAGGATATTAATAACTTCATAATGAAAATGCTGATTTCAGCAATATTGGCTGCTAGTACAGCTGTCTTTTTTTTTTTTTTTCCCCTGATATTGTAATGGCTATGGTATATTATAAATATTCTATCCTGACATAAAGACTTCAAATTTGTGCTTCCAGTGACTGTTTTACAAGGATGCACATACCTTTAGTATTAATCACATTTAAATCACTGTTTGCCCAGGATTTTAGCACCAAACTCTTATAAGTGTGGGTATTTTTCTAGCAAAAATGTCGTTTGACACCAAACTTAGAAATTACCACAAAAATACCGGCATTCAGATGTGAAACTGTGCAAAATGAACACTACCTGGGCACTTAAAGTTTGATTGCAATTAAGACTTGTTAGTGGTCAGTCCTCTGAACTGGCTACTCACTTCAGAGACCAGCCCTGGCCAGACCCACAGCCCTGGCCAGACCCACAACCCTGCTCACAGTTTGTACATAACCATTTTGTACAAAGGGTCGGTTTCCACAGAAGCTCAAATGGGTTAAACAAAATAAGTAGCTTCCTGATACCTATTCTTCACCTTGAATTAAGAACTTCTGGCTATGGCTTCACAATTAGTTGCTCTAAGAATATAGTTTATAACGTTAGAAATCATTGACTAAGGCCTTGGGAAGAGTAAGCTACTGAAAAAGGAGAAATCTTTAATATTAAGACTATTTTTTTAAATTTATATCCCTAAAGATGATAAAATTTATTTTATATATAAAGGTTGGGTTAAGGTGAATCAGATCAAGTGAAATATATCAGTAGGTTTGAAATATTTCATGTTGGTTTGTTTTTCTACATATCTGCATTAGTCTTTAGGGAATGAAATCCAAAAGGATAGTTTTGAACTTTAGGCCAGAACTTTTTCACCTTGAAAATATCTAAATAGAATATCTGAGTAATTTTAAAATACTCTCTGCCTTTTTAAATGACAAATGAATTGGCACATTTCCTTGCAAGTAACTTTGTTTTTAATGAGCTGGCCTTTTTTTTTTGAGGCAAGTATGTCAAATATTTCCTACTAACTGTATCACAAGCATATATTTTGCACTCCTTTCATCATTGTGCTTGTGGTTTTGTACAAAGTGAAACATTAACAAATTATCAATTTAAGCCATGGCTTTTCAGGTTCATTCTTTGAGAGAATGAAGTAGGTGATAGCAGAAATATATGGAAAATGTAATTTGAAGGTTTTGGCTGTGGATAAGCCTCATATACTCATGTAAATAAGGCCATTGAAACCACCAAAAGGTGTGTGCTTAGTGATTTACTCAAGGCCAGTATATATTACAGTGTTATAAATATATTACATGAGATCCACACACATGTCATTACACCACAAATAATCTTGAATACAGCCATGCAGAAATTGCTGCCCTGAGCTTTCATCTCCTCTGGGTTTTTCCCCAGCAGCTGGGAAACCTGTGCAGGACATGTCTGTAGCCAAAGCAGCGTGACTAGCAACAAGGTAGAGTCCTTGGGAAACCAAAGGTGGCCTCCAAGGAGTCTCCATGTCCCACTCTCTAGCTGTGTGATTCTGGTTCACTTGCCTTCTCCCAGCATCAAACCTCCTTCTAACTGGGCTGAAATCCCTTGGTATTCTGCTGTTTCCTAATGTCATCCTGTTGAAATGTTTCAGTGATGTTTAAGGAAGGCTTAAAGACACAGCTCTTAATAGGGTTGTCATTCAAACTGATAATACCTTTGCTTTTTAAAGTTCTTATGAAGGAATATCTGCTTTCAGCAAGAAATGTGAGTACTGTGCCTTCTATTCTTGTGCAGGGTCATCGGTTGTGGCACTAGCACTGAAGACAAATATATCCTCTCCTCACCTGTCTTGCATGACCATTTCAATTGTTTGCCAATCAAGAGCTTCAGAGTTGAGATTCTAAATATTATCTTAATTTTTATGTGATGAAGCACAGTTAGAATTGGCTTCCAAGTTCAGATGATTAAAGGGACATGGTAGATCTCTGAGAAGAGAGCTTTGGTTATTTAGGAACAGGACATGAGTTTCTCTGTTGGTACTTCAGTTAAAATGTGTGTCTGTGTGGAGAGTGCAGTTGCTGTTGACAGACACTCCCTGCTTCGTTGTGGCTGTGTTGGTGGTATGGATTGTGATATCCCATTTTGGGCACTGTACACCAAGAAGGAGGTAGAGTGGTGATAATCAGAGATCTTGAAGATCTAATTTACAAGGAATGTTTGAATGGAGTAACTAGCCAGGTGTCTTAGGAAGGACAAGAATAACTTGTGCTGCTTCTGTGGAAACATGTTGGACTAGAGGATCCCTAATGTTCGGTTCAGTCTGCCTTTCCATTCTCTCCATGATTCCCTACACTGTCCTATTACTTCACCCAGCCCACCCCAACAGATTCAGTTTTCTAACATTTCAGGGGGAATTTATGCACAGTGATTCTTGTTAAACTTGTAAAGAGTTGGTCAGAAAAAAATTTTTTTCATTTGGATAACATCTCATGTCTGGCAAACTGATTTGTTTGACAAGACCTACTTTAGTGGATGGCATTTGGTAAAAGAAGTCTCTTCAGCTTTTATCGTTGCTCCTAGTTTGAGTTGTATTTCCTAGTGCACTGTCTGAATACCTGCACTGCTTTCTGAAATAACAAGGAACAACCTTCCTGGAGCTCTTGGTCCAGGAGCAGATTCTCTATGCTCCAGTTTTCTCCATTCTTTGTTCCCACAGGCATCTGAAATGTGCTGCTGAAAATGCAGGGGGAAAGTCCCATTTCAGAAAAACTTAAATATAAGGGGATTGCTTACTAGGAAATTATGGAAAGATGGAAAAAAAAAGAAAAGACAAAACCTGAAAACCAAAACCCAAACAAGTTATATGTATTTCAGCTTCAGCATGGCAGCTTCTTAAATGCCTAAGAAAGTGCCTATGGGAAGATCCTGTACTTACAAAATAGCTGGAGATAAATTGGGATTTGAAACACTGTGGTAATTTTGTTTGGATTTTACTTTAGCCTTTTCTTACCACTAAATTAAACAGACATGTACAATGCTGAGAATGTGTGTCTAATGCTAAACAAATCCTTTTGTACATAAAAGATGAGTACATGGAGTCTGTGTTTTGCCAATGGATTCAGTAACATACTATGAATAAGCTTCAAGAACAGGCAAATGACAAACCCTTGATAAAAAAATGGTAAGCTGCAAAGTTGTCTTGTGTTACTTAAAGCTGCAGTGGGCTATTGTACTTCTTTAAAATATGGTGGATATTGAACATTGAGAAATGCATCAAATACCGTCAAAGTTACATAGGTAAATAGGTAATTTTTTTTGTCAAAAGTGTTGGAAGTAATGTTCAGATTTTCTCTTTTGATGTGAACTTGGTAGTTTGTAGGGCGGAATGTGAATAACACCTGTTTCTCCTGAGCAACCAGGTATCTTACTCATTAAGTGCTGACTGTTTGCCTCTGTGCTCTACAAAGCACATTTACAGCCCTTGTCTGCCAGGAAACCCTCCAACTGGAAAGCAAACATAGGATGAGGACAAAATACACTGGGACATCCAAACCAAGTCTGTTAGAGCAAATAAAAAACATCAGCAAAAATAGATGGAGTAGGGGAGCAGAAGGTGCATTGGAGATGTTTGTTGTGTTGGAAGAAAATTAAGAAAATTCCAATTTGCGGTGTTTTTTTGCATACAAGTGAAAAAAAAAAGAGAAAAAGAAAGCCCAACTCTGTGAAGCACAGGAAAGAAGGTGGTGAGGTAAAACAAGAATATAATTCACGGTAGAGTAAAGACCACCTAAAAATATAGCAAGAATGTGGGCAAGGCAAGGATCCTAGAAAGTAAATTTAGGTAGAAGCAGGTTTGCATATTATTTCCAAAAATACTAATAAGTGTGAGGTGGCTGAGTAGAAGGTGTGCATAAAAATCAACGTGTGCACTGAGAACTGATGCTTTCAAAGGCAAATTAAACTCTCTGCAGTTAAAGACACATATAGATAAGATAAAAAGATGACCAACTGATTACCATGGTTTCCAGTTCATAGCTGGAGTTAAAAGCAAGTTTGGCAAAATTCATCTCAATGCAAATTTGAATTAGTACCACAGTATGTCAAGAAGAATCTTGGAAAAGAGGTTTTCTAGTCAGTGCCTGCTGAATTTTAAGTAGTCCACTTGAGTGGTGTGGACTTCGAAAACTCATTTTTCTCTTTATCATCTCAGGTAAAAAATTTTCTGTTCCCTTGGGTTTCATTAAAAAACAAACAAACAAACAAACAAAAAACCAACCCAAACAAAACCCCCAAACAAACAAAGAAGGAAAAAGAATAAAGAAAAAATTCCCAAACCACAAATCATTGCATGCATTAGAATTTTCACGTACAAGACAAACTTCTCTTTCTTCAGTATTTCTCCCATCCACTTTTAAGCTGTAGAGGAGAGCGTAGTTGCCTGTTTCCTTCCATAAAATGTTTGATTCCTCAGAATTTTTCCAGCATTTCACTGCTGAATTTAAGACAAGGGGGTTTTTTGGGTGTTTTGGACAACAAATTTGATGTTGTCTGCACCGTGATCTTTTCTAGTGTGTGGTTGGTCTGCTGAGGTGCTGAGAACTTCTGTTTAAACACCTCAAAGATGACAAATGAGGTCAAAATAATCATATGGCCAGTGTAGGAATGAGGCAGTATCCGGTCTTTTTGCTGCCCTTCAGTGGTGGGCTTGTATTTCACTCAAAGTATTATTCATCTTTTGAGCACCAAACAACTGCCTTTTTTAATTTTTTTTTTTTTTTTTGGTAGCAAACTTTTATTTTTAGATTCCTTTTAAAAATTAAGAAACTGTTGAGAAGAATTGTTATTGCCAAAAAAAAAAAAAAAAAGTCCTACAGAGGATTAGTATCAAAGTAATCAGAACTTAGAAATTTGAGCTTGCAGTGGGAATTGAAGGAAACTCCACAAGGGTATCTCTACAATAGATGTCAGACTTGTGATGACATTGTAGAAATCCAGGAGCAGAAAAGGAAACAAATAGGGGTCTGTTGTGACCCGAAGTTATGAGAAAGGGAGGAGGAAGGGACACCACAAGGAGGTGGATAATCCTGGATAAGATTTCAGAGTTTTCAGAGCTCACCTAAATCAAATGTCTGTGGTCCCTGACATTTTGCCTGTTATAAACCAGTGCAACATTCCATCTGAGAAGAGTATGTTGAAAAATCTGTCTTAAACTGAAATAATTTGTTATGGTGTGTTCCTGAGTAATGAGCCAGTAAGCAGTGAGGAATCTATGACACAGTCTAGAAAGTGATTATGGCAGCATGGGAGACTGATGATGTACAGCCCTCAGACCACAACAACTGGCGAATGAAATTAGAAGGGAGACTGGTGCTCTACTCCATCTGTGAGGTGGCATTTCTGGAAAACAATGTAATACAAGATTTTTGGTGCTAAGAACCCAAAATATGCTTCTTCCCCCACACTCAAATCTCAAGTTAAACATCAACATTGCTTTCACAGATAAAATTTTTAAAATGTCCTGCATCATTCCAAAGAACATTTTTCCAGCCAGACCAAAGTCACTTTCTACCTTGTGCCTCATTACCCATGTTGTGTATAACTGAGAACAGGAAAACAGCTTTCAATGGGAAATATAGGAAATACTTGAAAAAATGTTTACAAAACAGAAGGGGAGACATCAGGCACATTATCCCAGAATTACAGTACTAATTCAGCAGTTTTCTGTTTATTTTCTACTCGTGTGCATTCATTTCTGTTTTTCTTCTGGATAACTATACATGCCCAAAGTCTCACAGTTAAAACAGGAAAACAAACTCTGAATTTTTTTGTTCTGTTGATTCTGCAACAACTGTTCTCTCAGCAGTTTCATGTGTTAGCAAAATGGGCTATATAAGATTGCGTGCACCATGCCCTGGTGGAAAACATACCAGAATAAAGTCAAAAGGATTTATTTCCAATGTGTTGCTTGGGAAGTTAGAAAGGAATAGTCTTGTTATATAGACGTGTTTCCATCAGTTTGGGTTCACTGACAGTCGAACACTTCAGTTTTACCTCTGAGAGCACAAAAGTGATGTCAGAGTGACTTTCATCATCTTACTAACAGCAGGCAAGCAGAAATTCTAATTTAATTTTGGATAGAATTCAGTCTGAAATTAAGAATTCAGTTTTGAAATAAAAGTTCTCCGTGTATGGTTCCCATGTTTTTTTCATGAGATTTTTTTTTTTCCTCTGTCATTTACTAGTTCAGCTGCTCTACTCTTATTTTTTTCCTTAAAGCTCTTTCTCCAAAAGGACAGTGCACTTGAAATTCAGCAATATAGGCCTGTCACACTAGAAATCTATTGAGGTATCTGTTGAGGTATCACACCTGGGTTGCTTCCATTGGCCACATCTTCATTTTGAAATCCAGTCAGGAAGTTGCTTTTCTGGATTTTGAAACTCTCCGCTGCTCACTGTAATACCACTTTGAGGCACCTCAGTTTTGTCCCAGAGTTGCTTCTACTTTCATCTTAGTCAGTTCTCCTCAACCCCTTCCTATTGTTCATTCCCAGTGGTGCTCCTGCCTCTTTTTCCTTCTTGAAAATAGAGGGTAACCTTTGCATCACCTGTTCATTGGGCACTACTCTCTTTGTTTACTGATCTTTGATTGTTGCTTTTGCAAAGCTTTTGCTAATACTGGTTTTGAGGCATAGCTTTGGGTTTTCTGTTTAAAAAAAAAAAAAAAAAAAAAAGTGGTATCCTGTCATAAGGTTCTTTTGCTCAGTTAAGTTATTTCAAGTTCATATTTATGCAGGTAATTAAATGAGATCCTTGCCAATTTTTCTTGCAGTGCAGTGCCTTAGCTCAGCTGGGTCTGCCTTTACACATGTAGCACAGTATTTTTTAACAGTTTGAGTTAATTCCTTACTTGTATAGTTCAGTTATAGCTTTTGAAGAATTTCCTGCAGTTTCTGGGATTAAAAGTCTACTTACTGTGCTCTCAGTGGAGGCAGGCAGAAGTAGAAATTAATAATCACTTATTACAATCCTTTATTTTGTGATATGGTTCTTGGGCACCCATTCTTGGAGAGTTTGGGGAACATTTCCATAATCTGATGTTAAAAGACAGCTCAGAGAAAGAGACAATTGGAATTTCCCTTTGGAAGACCCCCTCTCTGCCCATTAATGGGCATGGAAATGTGCCTTCTTAAATGAGGTAAGTTAGGTACCAGAAGCTGAGCTATAGAAAAATTATTGCCCTTTGTTTTGAGCTCTTGTAATGTGTGTTATTAACCTTGAGGAAAATTAAAGGAGGATTCTCATAACTGACCTGAAGCAAATTTCCAAATTCCCACCTCTGTCTCTTCTCCAAGAGTTGAAGTAGTGCATAGTCTTCTCATGCTTTGAAATTTGCGTTGCTTTTTAATTATGGAGAGTGCTGTGTGACTCCAAACAATGATCCTTCTCCTGTATTTTAAACTGGAAGGAACAAGTTCTGTGTCACAGAGAACATATTGCATGATGATATTTGCTGAAAGTTTGTACATTGCAAAATTCTCATTTATGTATTTCGACACATATTTTAGTCAGTTTTATTCCTGGAGACCAACTCTGAAGTCATTACAGCTTTTATTATAATCTAAGAAAATGTCAATATTGCATCTGAAAGATGAGTATAAATATAGAAGTTGGCTTGTGCCTTTACACATACAGTGCTTGTCATAAGGATGCAAAAGCTGCCATTTTTGTGTTTTTCAAAGAATAAGCCAAGCATATAAAATGAGAGTTGAAAAGGAGACTGTACTGAAAGGATTGCCCTTTGCTCTTCACACAGTACTTTGAGTTCATTCCTGTTTTTTTTCTGCTCATTATGAATACACAAATGGCATCCTGCAAAACCTACTGTAATGCATTTTTTCTAAATGCCAGTCAGATAACATATGAAGAGCTCTCCTACGTATCAGAGGATAGAACTGGACATGAAAAGCAGACATGGTCTGAAATGCCCATGTGTAGTTTAGGAATGGCATTTCACAGCCAGTTGGCCACACCAGGAGCTGTGAGCACAGGTATTTTCGGTATCTTTAGGCAGCATCTCTCTCTAGGCACAATGATTCTCTCTGTTTCCTTGAAAGCAGCTGTCGTATTACTTGAAAAAATTATCAAGTATTTCATTACTGTGATGTGAAAAATTTACTTAAAGAAGCTATTTTTCTCTGCAGGTAGAAGGTGAAGCCAAAAAAACCTCTGACAGGTGCAGGTTGGGGTGAATAACAATTGTAAAATGACAAAGCAAACCACATAAAAAGTGGAAGTGGCAGGTATACTAGATTCTTGGAAAATTATTGGGCCAGTGAGGTCTAGAAATATATTGTTTCAGTGGTGTTTCCTTGATTTTATCTCATAAAACTCAAGTGTTTCTGACTTAGTTTAAAATAATATTCCAAACTTATTATATGGACTCTCAGAAGTCAAATCAGCACACATTTTGGGAACTGGATATTTACATTACAATGTTATGCTCTGTAAGATGACTTTCAGGTTGTGCAGGGCTTATACCCACAGGTACAGGTACTGTGTGTGACAGGGCAGTAGACAGAGCTTGTAGGTGTACTAAGTTTCAATAAATCCTGTAGCAATAATGAAAGCTGATCTGCTTTCTCATGGCTAAACTTGGTTCTGGGATTTCAGTATGTTGTGAAGCATTGGCTTCGCAAGCAGCCATGTGTTTTTAATTCAGCAGTTTTAATTACAGGAAATTTAATGATAATGAATAGTAACAAAAAAAAAAAAATAAAGGAAGAAAAGACAAAAGAGAACTTAGTTTCCATCCAAAGGAAAGAAGTATTTTGGTAATAAACTGGTGCCTTTACATCGGAAAATTCATTTGTTGTACTTAGAGCATATATGCTAAATGTTAGCAGTAGTCCTTTATTTTGTTTTTTGCTTTCCTCTTCATTTCTTCTTTGGTTTCCTTTTTATGGCTACAAATATCTATTTAATAATTGGAAAAACATTATGGTAACATGTGATCCTAAACAGGAAGGCAGCTGGTGTCTTAGGAGTTTGGAAATAAGATATCAGATCTTGTCACTGCCATAAAGTTAGTAATAAACTTGGGAAAATTTTGGCCCTGCTGAACAAGTGTTTTGCCATTGACTTCAGCAGAGTCAAAATTTCATTGCTGGGGGTGATAAGTAATACCCTGAGTCAGAATCTGTGGCAGGCAGAGCAAAGCTGCCTGTTTGGCTTGTCTTGGCCGAGGCCTGGAGCTCCCTCCTTGCTGCTCCGTTGCCTGTGCTTGGACTGAGATGTTCGTAGTCCCTGTACCTGAATCCCAGAGGGATCCAATCTCTGCAGCTTGCACCTTGCCCAGTAGGCTACCTGATGATGGAACAGGCAGAAAGGTATGTAGTTTTTTGATTGGTTGGTTTGCTTTTGTTTTCCAGAAGTGCTGTAAAAGCAGTTTGGGGGATTTGCTGTTGCTGTGTCCTCCCTGCTTTAACTTGTAGTAAATAAGTCTTCAGTTCTCCCAGTTTTGCAAGGCATCAAAGAATGAAATAACTAAGAAAGAAGTGTTCAGCAATTGGCACCAAATTAAGCATAAGGATGATAAAGTGTAGGATCATAAGCCTGGAAAGCTGGCCAGTTAAAACACCAAATGATCCAATTACAAACAAAAGGCAAATTCGTACTATTGTTGGGGAACTGTTGAAGTCATTTATTCTTGGTGATTCACTGGGTGAAGGAGTTTGGCCAAGAGCAGCAGAAGCTTACATTAGATTTCAATCAGACTTATTTTTGATATAGAGTATAATCAGTTAACTACAGTTATGTCAAATGTTACAGCTAATTAATTAGCTTTACCTAACTCTGTTGGTAGATTTATTTATGGGTTGCAACATACATAGAGTTAGGATAATAATAAAAAGGTGAGCTCCTAGTGATGCAGCAGCTTGTCTGGTAGCCACCTTTTTTTGCTTATGGAATCAATCAAATTTCAAAAATACAAATTTTCAAAAGGCTGCAAATTCTACATAATGCCTGATAGTCTCATTCTAAATTTTCCACACCTTTATTAAAAACATCTGTTGGATTAATTTAGAAATTGAAACTTCCTTTTAACTTCAGTGTAATTATACATCCAATTTAAGAGATGTTTCTTCATAGCCCTTATTATGAAAAGTTCAGTAGTGACAAAGAAGATGTTAGAAACTTTAAATACAGTCAAATTTTTAAACCTATTTTGTAGTCCTCTGTGGTGTTTGAAGAACAAACGAAAACCTAAAGGGTTTGCTTTTCACACCTGAAATGCCTTAGGTTTCAAAGAAATCTCAGTGCTTAATTTCCTTTGAAACTTAAAAAAAAAAAAAATCTGGTATTTTTAAACCCCGAGGATCTAAACTGAATTTCACCCAGTCATTTCTGGTTTCTCTGTACATGCTTATGAGCAAAGATCAGGACACTAAGATAATAAGGATTTCTGCCATTTTTCTTTTTAAGTTGTTAGAACATCTTGTTTCCTTCTTTTGTTGTTCCTGGTGTCATGCCCTCAACTGTGTGCTGAAAATTGACTGGAAAGATGGGAAGACATGTTTGCAAGTTAATGAATTTTGGCCATTTTAGCTTCTTATGTTTAAATACAACACATTATGTGCATGATGTGTATACAGAAGTAGTGTGATGCAGTATAGAAGATGGAACCAGGCTCAGTGGTATTCAGTGAAAAGACAATAAGCAATTCTATTTAAAGAAATTTGAAAAAAACACAACTTTTTACTCTGGGCATGACCAGCAAGGAAGCAGAATGCTCAGAGAGGCTGTGGATTCTCCATCCTTGGAGATATTTAAAACCCAACTGGACAAAGCCCTGAGCAATCTGTTCTGGCTGAGCCTGCTCTGAGCTGGGTTGGCCCAGCAAATCTCCAGAGGTGCCTCCCTGTCTCAGTCTTCTGTGTGAGTCTATACTATGGTCTTGGCCAATGTAATAACTTAAAAAACTTTAAAAGGGTGATTTTGAACCAATAGTCTTACAGAAACACAAATTAACTGGATTCTGAAATTGTACTACGTGATGTAAAATATATGGCTAATATGTTTTTAGGATATATTTAAAACCAACCGTGAGCTAGAAGTTGGTAACTGTTACTAAACTACAAATCAAAGTATTTTTTTTTATAGTCATCATAAACATGAGGATTCTTAAGAGTAAAACCATAGAAGTTGAAAAAACCAGCAAAGTCACAATGTTAATACGGTGTTTAAAACCATGTCCTGGAGGCAGACATTAACTAGCTGAAAAGTATGTAAATTAGTAGCTTTTAAAACGCCGAGTTGCACAAATCAGTCATTAAATTGTTGTATGTTGACTTTCCACTCCTTTTTTTCTTTTTTTTTTGTCTTCTGTTAAAAGTGAGATCCCCTCGAAGGGGTCCCAGTCTTGTAGGAACTATGCTCTGTCCCTGATTCTGAAAACCACAGTGTGCATTTATGTGCATCTTGAACAGCTACAGACTTCAGTGGGGTTCAGTGTGCAATATGATGATGTTGCTAACATATTTATTTCTTGTGCTGTGATAGTGTTCAGAGTCTGAGCCCAGAGCCCCCCACTGTGCTCTCAGCCCACAGCACGAGACTCTGCCTGTCCCAGGAGCCTCTCCTCGAGCACATAATCCAGGTGAACTCTGCAATAACCTCCACTTGTGATCTGAGTATCCTTAACCTTCCCCCAGCTTTACAAAGGACATTTTGGATTAATTATAATTTTGTAGGTGCAACATTCTTGAAGGGAAAAGGGACACAAAAGAGGATAATAAATTAAGGAAATTGAAGTATGACAACATTTGGAGCATCTGAATGAGCAGGTGGAGAAGTGTGTCTGATGTCTAACATTTGGACAGTGTGTTTGCATGCCAAAAACTCTTTTAAAAAAGATTCATTGTTGTTATGTACTTGCATTAGTTGATAATGCAAAAACTCATGACTCCTTTTTTTTTTTTTTTTTTTTAATTTGTAGGCAGCATATGCCAATAGTTTTGTGATGAGATCTAGCTTCTAAAATGGTGTCCTTTCACTGCATCATTATCTAATATCCTTTTTCAGTGAACAAAGCAAAAGAACACCCACAAATTTATAACCTGTTCTTTTACCTTTAAATTAGCATTACATTTTTAGTATGTGTTTGTTTACCTTTGGAAAAAAATTGCCTCTTTTTTTTTTTTTCCTTTTTTAATGATAGTTTAAAGCAATAAACCAAAGCTTTGAATAGCATGCATGGACATGCTTTAATATATTCATGAGTGATCAAAATACAGTACAGAAATCACATATGCTGCTCTGCTGCAACTTTCAAGGTTCAATCCATCATTCTGGAACCCAGGGGGCTGAGATTTGACATCCTGCCTAGAAACCATACTTCAGATTGGCTGGAACTGTGCCATCTTATGTTCAGGTTAAAAGAGCAGCTGTAATTTGTCTGGGTAGCACTTTAACTATGCACAGCAAATCGTAAAACCCATTTTCAGTAATAAACTTGAAGATAAAATAGGTCCATTTGCTTCATTTCCTGATCCATGCAAGATTTTCATCATTTTGATACAATACCACTTGGAGTTTGATCTTATAATGATGTAGATTTCTGTAACAATCTTTCTCAGATTAGCAGTTTTATTTAGCATATATATACTGTATGTAGAAGATTTATTTTTTGGCATTTAGTGGTAGCCTTTTTCTATTGTTCTTTGGAACTGAAAATATGAGAATAATTTCATAGTAGGAGTTAAATTTATATGTGATTGCCACAATAAATAGAACCCAATTGTAGTCTTTTTTTCAATTGTAAATACCCTGTCCTTTTCTTTTTCCCCTTTTATGCATTAGCATGGTTTGCTTGCAAGGGAGTAGCAAATGCAAGTATTCCCAGCGATGCAGTGAAGGTATTTTAGGAATATATATAAATATGAATTTTATTTATGGCTTTGGATCGTAATGATTTTAGATTTCAACTTTTTGTGTGCCACCCTTGTTTGCAAGCATGACTTTGCTTGAACAGCAAGGTCCAACTTGGGAGGGCTAGTTTTCTGTGTAAAACACCAAGTGAGCTCCTAGGATAGACTTTTCCACAAGGGAATGTGCCAGTGAGCTCAGCTGTGAGGAGCCTGATTACAGGCAGGCAAACTCACCTGTACATGGACGCTGTAGGCGTTGTTTCTGCTCCTGTTTGATGGTGCACAGTTTGGGTTCCATTATTGTCTTTTTTCTGATGCAAGTCAGCAGAAGCTGAGTGTGCCCATACACTGTAAGAAACAACTTTAAATGTCGTTCTCCTTCAGTAGTCAACTAAAGGTTTGACCACTAAATAGATTAGCCAGTCTCCTCTGAATCCTCAGTGCATTTACTTCACAACCTCCCGCCAAGTGCCAGATCACTGCGTTTTCTCTTTCATTTCTCTATTTGCATTTTTGCTCAGACTTCTCTCTTTCAGCTCCACAGACCTCTCCCTTTTTTGGTTTTTTTTTCAAGTCTTACAGTTTGCCAAGCCGAAAGGAAAACCCCACATCACTCTTCCAAACCCCTGTCTGTCCTCCCCCATCGCTGAGCTGAGAAGTTACATTGGCAGGACAGGTCTAGTGCCCCTGAGCAGAGCCACTGTGGCTGGCACAAGGGAAGGTTCTTTCTCTTACCCTTTCCTCAATACTGACACTGTTGGCAAGATGCTTGTCTCTGTTGCTGTATTGTTGTAGCTCAGCCTACACTACTGAAAGCACATTCTTTCAAGATGTTTGTTTCCTTTAAATGATTTGGCCCTTTAAAAATGCATGTGGAATAAGAATTTATGGGAGTGTAGTGTACTCGTGTTAGGCATGTACTTTGCTGGAGTAGCCCAGCCAGGGAAAATAAAATGTGCTTAAGTATATTCCATCTTTCCCCACCATATTTAAGTGAGAGCAGGCAGCAGGATAGCATTGTGTGTGTTGGTGGCCACACAAGCACTCGGTATTCCCTGGAGACTCGGAGGTACGACAGCTGCATATAAATATGCATAGTTGGAGAGATTCGTGATTGTGCGTCGTTCCAGGGCTGATTGGCTGTGGCGCTGCCTCTGCAAATCAATGAGCGTTTCCCTCATTTATCAGCTGCTCGCTTGCTTGGAAGCAGACAAAATGGTTAAAACACCAACAGCCCACAGAGGGCTCCTGAGTGAGGGAGACTTGTTTGCTACAGCACTCAAAACATTTCCCTGAATCTACAGTAGCTCTCAGTAGATGAATTTAGCACTCAGCAGATTAATTTAGCTCCCAGTGTGCTGGATTTAGAAAGAAAAACTAATATAGATGAATACATTCTGTTCAGCCAGCATATTTTGTTTTGCAACAATACACATGTCTTATTTGAACTGCAATCTGGTTGGAAAGCATTTTGCGAATGGTGCATTGGTCATAAAAATGAGTCATGCTTGCTCATTTTTTAAAAAGCTCTCAACTAGTGCAGATTGAGGAAAAAGGTATTGAGCAATTCGCTGGAGAAAGTATTGGAATTTTAGCCATCTCTGATGTGCTTTGGGAAGCTTTTTAAGGTAGACTTTGACATTGTGTTGCAAAAAAAGTAGCAGCTGCTTTTCCCATTGGTACCTGTGTAGCCTAGTATGTGATGTGTGCCACCCTGCTCACGATGACTTTGCTCACTTGCCTTCTGGATTTACAGGCTGGAAGCTGAGGGTATGCCTAATGACAGTTTGGAAGAGTTCTTGAGGAGGGAAAAACCAGGATACCAAATCCATTGTTTTATGAATTTAGTATAACCTTTAACTTCCTTCCTTAACCTGGAACATGTCACAGGGAAAGCAGGACTAGATTGCTTATGTATGGTAGCAGTACCTTGCTTATGATAACAGCAGTGTTTATCATTTCAGGAGCTGAGAAACTGAATATAAAGATAAAGACATAAACTAAGACATAAAAAAAACCCCTAGGAGCTGAGGAGATCATTTGAACGGCTTTATTTGAACATAAAATGGTCAAGGAAATGAAAAGAAAAATGCTGTGAATGCTTGAAATGACAAGCTGGCTTTCTAAAGTAGTATCCTCAGTAAACGAGTATCTCATATGAAAAACTAACTCCCAACGCATCTTCCAGAGCTGCTGTTGATAAAGTATTTCCACTACCAGCAGCAGAATGATCATTATAAAACATTCTTTCAACAATCTATTTTTTTAAAAAACATTAAAGAATGGGTTGAAGAGCAAATAGCTCCTTTCAATTGAGTTGGTGCCGTACAGTGCAGATCTAATTTACTCAGGAGGATCTCTGCTGCTACAGTGATGAGTGCTTTATAGTAGTGATTCCCAGTCCTACTTAATGAAAGGGCAACTGAACCTTTTGGAGAACAAAAACCAGAGACTTTCCTCTTAGTGATGGTGCAGTGGTTTTCATTTACCAATGGATAAAAATGAAGCAAAACGTTGGAAGCTTTTTTATGAGGTTTGTTTTCCCCGCTTGTTTGTGTACTGGCTTGCATGTGCAGGGTTATGCATATGTTTTCTTCTCTCTGTTTTTCAATCCTACAATATTTTTGGAGTTTATCTTGCAATGTCTTACAGGCTACCAGCAGCTTTTAGTCAGTATGTTGAGGAGCACTGCTAGGAAGACCACAGAAGGCTGGAGGCCTGGTTCCTGTGTTTGCTAGGAGCCTTGCCCGTCAAACTGCAAAGCCTTCTGTGCGCAGTTGCCCTCTTTCTTCTGGATGGTAAATGTTGCTTTCAGTAAGAGACTGTGAATCATGTGGGATTTTACCAGTTCTCCTGTGTGGAGGATGATGAGGCACAGCGGTGCATCCGGAGGGCACTGCAGAGAGGCAGTGGTGACTCACTGTGCCTTCTGGCTCCTCTTTTCCAGGAGGAGTAGGGATGTGTTATGAGTAAATCCTCCTACTGGAAGAGGAGAGTGAACAACCACTATCCCACATGGACTTGGCGAGGTTGGCCATGGCATGAAGGCAGTGAAGCAGGCACTGTGTTTATTCACAGCCTTGATGCTCAGAAGGGCAGTAGAATGTGGTGCATAGGTATCTGTTAGTACAAACCATACATTCAAAGATCATGGGAACATCCCTTCCCCACTTCCACATCATGTTTGGTTTCCTTGGCTAGGGGCACAGGTGTCCAGTCCCGAAGAGAGCTGTGAGAAACCTCAGGGGGGCTCACCCTCCTTTTCAAAACTATATTTGAGTTCCGGTCCTGACACACCACAACCCTTCCCAGCCCTGGGCCCTGCTGAGCTGGGTACCACCCTGACCCCAACTCTATCCCATCCCATCACAAGGGCTGCCTTCCTGGCCAGCTCCAGGGCCTGCAGTGGCCACCGGGGATGGCTGGGCCATTCTCGACCCTGATCACCATCCCCATCCTGGCCCAGCTCACCTCAGTGGGGGCTGAGGGAAGGGACAGGTTGGAGAGTGATGGCTCCCCAATGCCCTGGCAACCCCATGTCCCTGGCCTTGCTCCTGCAGTCCCCATATCCCCAGTGGAGGGATGCAGAAGATGGTTCTTTGTTACAGTGACATTTGGGCCATGCTGGAAGCAAGGAGAGGTTTCTGCTAACTGAGGTCCAGCTGTTTATTGGTTCTAATTTTGAGTAGCACTATCTTTTAATTTCCTTTGCTATGTTAAGGTGGTTTTGTAGGTAAATACAAATCATGGAAAGCTAATGCTGATTCACAAAGATGCAAGCTGTATAGTAGGCCTTTGTGACTGCTACAAGGTTGAGTACCCTGGAGCATTACCCTCCACAAATATGTTGGGGGGTTTTGGTAGTTAAGCTTTGTTTTTGGTAGCCTGAGATTTTGCAGGTATACATGGACCCTATTTGCCATGGGATGACACCACAGCATCCTGCTACTGTGAATCTTTACCTTCTACATCCTGCTTCATTCATCTCCTCCTCTTCCCTTCAGGGTTTCCTTGTGTTCTTGGCAACAGCTACAGAGGAAATTAAAGGCTTTATTTCCAGACTAGCTTCAGATGTCACAAACATGGAGGCCAGTTTCTGAAAATCCAGTTCTAAAAACTTCAGTGTTTATTGTTTTCTGTGCTTCCCTGCCAAGACCTTCTCCCTGCTGTGGCAAAATACTGCCATCTGTAAGATATATCAAACTAAATGTTAGCATAGTAGTACTTGAGAATGCCATGTGCTCATTCATAGCCTTGTTATGGGTTAAGATTGTGCCAAACTTCATGGCATGCAAGGCCTTGTTTTGAATGTCTTTTTTTTCTTGTTGTTGTTTGTTTTATTTTATGTTTGATTTGGTTTTTTCTTTTTTTTTGGGGGGGTGGTGGTGGTGAGAGGGGTCCCTTTAGATTCACTATGACCCAGTTTAAAAGTACCAGCTTCAGACACATCAGTAAGTTGGGGTAATTTCATCTAGGTCTACTGTTATACATAAATGGACATTGTAGCTCATGTGTGCATGGAAACTAGGGATAACATGTATTGATAGAAGTGACTTGCCTGTACATTTTAGTGTTATAGCATATCCCCACCAGGGTAGTAGTAGTTCTCTGATAGCTTCTCATAAAGAATATTTGCTATTATAAATTTTACAGAAGTTAACTAATCTCAACACATGGTCTTCTTTGATCATTACAATAGTATTTATTCTTTTATACAAAAAAAAGTTTCATGATCATATTAAATGAGTTAGGAACAAAATTGGCTATTTCTTCCCAGGAACACAGTTGGCCATTTCTTCCCGTTCCTATGATATAATTTCAAGCTGCTATTTTCAACATTCTTGATGTTGCTTAGTAGGTTATAAATTATGAAGTGAACTAGATAAGATATGTTCAGATTTCCACCTGAGCACAAACTACACTTTGCTATAGGAAAAGCAATATAGGTGCAGTCTAAGTTGCTTAAATGGACTACCCATCATCAGATGTTCTTTTCATCTTAGCTTGAGAAACTTAGAGAATAAAAAGTAGACTTGGATTGACTGGATCAATTCATGGGATGTGGAAAATATTCAGTTTGAAGCAGATACCCTATTTAATAGAGTTGCTGCTATTTAGAAAGAATATTTGTTTTGTTTTGAAATTCATATAAACTTGGACTTAGAGGTTCTGTAGTTTTAGTCCTTGGAAAGACAGACTTTGTTTAATGAGGAACAAAAACTATTTTACTTCCCAAAGTTCTACCTGTGCACTGGGAATAATTTTTATTTCTGATTTTGTTTACATTAGGCAAATGATTTGCAAACAGTGTTTACCACCTTTGCCTCTTCTTTCCCCTGTCCCTGCCCCTCTCTTCAGCAGCCTTACCTGTCTGATGCAGGTAATAATTTGTAATAACTTTGTATCTGAGGAGTCACACTGGCAAAGTCTTAGGGGCTACCTCTGGCTGCTATCTTTGTGTAGGCAGTATTTCTTCATGAGATAGTAGAGCTATCTCATTTAAACAGACTCAAGAACTGTTTGGTCTTCAGTAAAGAAAGCTGATATCATCATCCTGAATAGAACAATGCTTAGAATTTTGACTTTTTTTCCTCCATATTTGAAGCTTTGACAAAGGGTGCTGAGCAGTGTGCTGTGATGGGCTATAATTTCCCAAGGAAAGAAGATGGTACTAAAAATAGCATAGATTTCACCGTTGGAATTCTGCACAGAAACCATATGTAACATGTTTCTTTCTTTTCCCCTTTCTTCTGTTGTTTTATTTTCTTTAACAGCATCTGGTAATAGCCCATCCATTTTTATATCACAGACTAAAATTAAAAATGCTTCACACAGTAAAACATGAATGGCTAAACAGTTTCTGGCTAAAGGTGTACACAGGGAAGAAAAGACACTCCATTTCTTTGCCTTCAAGCCAGCCAAAATAACTCATCTGTGCACAGATCATTCCAAGGGCAGCGAGGGAAAAATCCGCATACACAAGACTTGCTGAACCCTTATCATTCAGGAAGTAGGAGGAATAGTCTTTAGATTAGCATTCTAGTCTGGGTTATCAGAGACTTAGCTTTGGTTCCTGAGTTATCGCAGATATCCTGCCATTAAGTAGCATAAGTAGTTTTCCTATGCCTCAGTTCCCCATCAGGTAAAAATAGGGATCTCTTACAGGGCTGTTGGGGGGATAAATACCTAAAGCTTGTTAAGTGCTTGGATTATTCAGTAATAAAGCTTGTCTAAGTACCTCGAAGCCCTGTTTAGGCTGGAATGTGTATATACTGTATCCATGCACCAAGGACTTTTTTAATAGCTTGGAAGGCATGGAACCAATGCACCTAAGAGGATGGAAAGATCAGCAATGTACTGGGCTGCTCTTGTGTCAGAAACAAGAGACACTTCTTAGTGGAAGACAGTTCTTTGTGCTGTGGTTGGACATGACCTAAGCAGAAAACAATTGAATTGCCTGGTCCAAGGAGAGATGCCAGGGAACAAGAGAAAACTTTTATCAAATGCCCCATTAAGAGAGGAGTAAGTGGAGGAGCAACACAAGCAAATGCTTTGGAAGAGAGAGTATTTCTAAAACTGATGGTTCTTCATGGAAGTCAGACATACAGGAATAAAAAAAATGGAAGAAAATGAGGCAATAGGATATAATAACAGAAGAACTTTTCTCCTGGTAGGCTGCATAGCTCAAGACATAACTTGGGAGGTGGAAAAGGAGAGGGAGAGTATGTTGGAAAAGTGGGAGAGAGTGACAGTAGTGGTCACTGGAATGCATATGTCAATTTATTGTATTTGATTAGTGAAAGACCAGTGTTGTGGATGAAGTTGTGCAGAGAGATCACAGAAAATCAGAAATCAGAGTATTTGTAGTTTGCAGCAAAGACAAACATTTTGTGTGAGATTTCTGTGTTAGAATAGTCAGAAGGAAAATAATTACTTCTCTCCAGCTGAAAAGCCTCTGAAAAGAATCTGCCTGTGTTACCAGAGGGAAGAAGGGTGCTCTAGAGATAACGAAGCTTTTTCAAGGTTAAAGGCAGAGGTCACGGCGGTGCTGTAAATTCCACCAGCTCCAGTTGTCTGTGTTGGGCCCCAGGAGGAGACTCCGGGCTGGCTGTGAGTAGCGAGCCGGGCTCACATGGGCGACAAAACCACAGCTCTTTTCTTAGTCATGATAGTGCAAAATGCATTGTAGGTAAGTGTTTGGCTATGCAGGCAACAGGTTCCTGATGTAAAAATAGTTGTGGGTGGGGGATGTGACTTATGTGGAAAAATACTGAGGGATGAGGCAGTCAACAGTAGGGTAAGCAGCGGGAATACTGAAGCTGTACCGGGAAAAACTGGAATTTATTTAGGACCAGATGTCAAAGTTTTAAGGTAGAGAATAATCTTTAGGACAAAATGTAAGTACAGAGTGTTTCTGACTGGATTTGGAAGATAAAATATTCAAATAATGTGTTTGAGAATCTCTGGGGTTTGAATTTTTCTTTGTTTTGTGATTTTATTTTCTTTACTTTGCTAAGACCATGCAGTTTCATAGGGAAAAAACAAAGTACAGAGTGACATGTCATCTCATCCCACCTCCTGTATAACACTATATTTGGATAGATTTGTTAGCTGAGGTTTTTGTTTGACTTGTTTGAGGGGGTGAGCAGCAAACAGAATATAATTTTCTCCTGTTTAGTCACACAAGTGAAAAAATGAGCAATTTGGCGTTTAGCTTCCAGGTGTGTGTACTGTTCCAGTACAAACCTTTTTTAAGAAGAATTTAAGTAAATACAAATGCAGTATTGAAAGCACAAAACATCTGGAATGGTTTTAGAGATGCACTGAAATATAATGTCATTAATTTATATTATGTTAATTATACCTATTATGAATTAAAACAGATTCTACTTTGCAGCCATCATTACATAACTTGTGGCTTTGCCATTCTTTGAAATGCAGCTTTCCATTCATGTGGTATATTAAAGAATGTTACAAGACAAATTACAAAGCTCAACCAAAATAATGCTAAAAATCTTAAACAAGTTACTCTACTGGATAAATAAATAATGTAATGCTTACTGTTCTGCCTTTTTTTTTTTTTTAATAAAAAAGAAGTGCTAATGTAATGAGACAGGGCTGAGAGGGATGTGCTTTGGTTTTTTCTGGTTTTATGGTATAATGGAGTTAGTTTACACCTCTAGTGAGGTGTTTGAGATCAGCTTTTGAGCTACTATTCTTGCATGGTATTTGGTATTCAACAGTGCATTCAGTTTAGTGCTGCATGGACTCTTAAGTGCAGCACATCACTGAGTTTGAATGTTCTGGTGTACAAGACAGGGGTGAGTTCATGGTAAGGTTTTACAAACAGCAGCATTCACAGTCACAGCAAAACAGGGTGAAGCTCGATGTTGTACTTGTCTGGAACAGGCATCTAGAATGTCTTTGCCTTTTGCTGGCATTTGGACATGGGTGTGGAATTTCTTGTCCGTGGGGAGACACTTTGGATTCTGAAAAAGCTGCAGGGAGCAACAGGAAAAGAGAAATCTGCTTTTGCCTTCTGAAGGACAATAAAGATGGTGGTTTCCAGGATGGTTCCCCACAAAGTACCTTCCACGAGGAGTGAGCTGCAGGGGACAGTGGCTGTGTGGGAGATGTGGATGTGTCTTCTGATCCTTCTCCAGATGCATTGGAGGTTTTACATCTCTTTTTTTTGCTATAATGAGCTTACAGTGCAATCCAACCCTTAGTAAGTATGTTAAAATTAATCCTGTTTTAAGTAGTTTAGGAGGAAAAAAGACTTTTACTTTAAAGACTGTCTTTCTTTTTAGAGTGAAACTCTAAAAGCAGTGAGTGAAACTAAAAACCAAAAACAGTTATAAAGGCTTTGTTTTGGTAAACTAGTCATTGCTTGTGTATTGTTGTAGGAATCTGACTGCAATTAGTAGACCCAGTGTTTGAGTCTAGTTTCACTCCTAATTTGAGAACTGAAGTGAAACTTGAAGTCTTACAAAATAAAATAGATTTTTCTGGGGAAAGAAGTTTTAAGTTCTCACCCCCAAATCACTCAACATTTGCAAGGACCTTAAACATCTCAAATTCATTTAATAAAATGTTTGTTTAATTTTTCTGTATTATGCTTCTGAGACACAACTGTCCACAAAATAAAAATTATCTTAAAAACAAACAAACAAACAAACAAAATCCATATCAAGAAAATCTCTTTTTATAGTTTGTCTTTGGTCACACCAAATATGAGAAAGAGAGTTTGGTTTTTCTCATAGTTATGTACTTATTTCAAATTGAGAAAATACCATTAACACTTTTTTCACTGCAAAATTATTCAGTTCCAGTTTTAAAAGTATGTGAGGTACTGGTAAGTGACTTCTTTAGGGTTTTCTGCACTAAATATGACTTTTCAGTGTTTCAGATTGTTTAGCTGGATTTTTTTTAAATATTAAGATTCAAAGAGTGTCAGCATTTTCAATACCATTTAGAGGATTCTGTTAACTCTTTATGCATGCATTCATCACCATCTCCAGTGTTAGCAGTCTTGTCTTCCTGAAATGTGTAAGTTTGTTTTTGAAAAAAATGCAAATAATTTTATTTGAATTAACACTTTTTTAGGTTATTTTATACTGTTGAGTTCTGCACCTGTAATATAACTTTTATTTTGTTGTAACTCCCTAATCTGGTCAGAACTGGTCTTGTCTGACAAACCTGCTGTCTTTCAGTTGTGCGCCCCGCTTGGAGAGTGCAAACTCTTGCATGTTTGTTGCATTACTTTTACTGTAAACAGCATAAATAGGTTTGCCAGAGCTTTTCCTGATGAACAAAATTTACTAATTTAGATAGGACTTCAGTGTTGGGGTGTTGATGGTCTCTCATAGGCCCTCAGGAGCTGCCACAGTGAGGGTCATGTCTACACCCACCTAGATGAAGTTGTTTCTCACTGTTGGTAGAGTTCAGCTCAGGCCCTTCCTCACTTGTTGCAAAGCCTGAGCATCCTTCACTTTTTACAACCATATCTCTATTTCGTGGGAGCATCAAGTTAGAACAGTCAGTCTAAGGTCCATCTCAAACTGTGTGTCTTCCCCTCAGTCTTGGCAGTGTATGTACAGGCTGCTATCTCTCCCAGGAGGACTGAGATGGAGAAACCAGTGTCTCTGCCTTGTGTCACTGCATGCTGAGTAGAACCATAAGTCTCTTGGGGCCATTGGGGTCACCCTGGGAACCCTTGTTAGGTTCAGCTCATTGCTTTCTAGGAAAGTCGTAGGGACAAAAACTGTGAAAATAAACATCATCCTTCCAAGAGTGATGTGTTATGATGTATCTGAATCTACCTTGAGAACAGAAGCCTGACACTAAGCTGGAAGGCTGTGGGTAGCTGACACAGGGGATAAAACAGTTGCATGCCAAGAAGAGGAATGTGCAGCTCTCAAAGTTCACTGAGCATATTTGTTATTGTGTTTGTAACCGGCCCAGTAATTTGCTGGTGTAAGAAGGTGTATATAGCCCATTGCAGTATTACACATAAAAAGGCCATAAAACCACTGTGCAAATAAATATAAGCTGTCCTGAAATGCCTCAACGCTATCACAAAGGCATTCAACTGTGACTCTCCTGCTTCCACAACTTTTTTAAGAGAATATATAAACTGACAGATTTCTTTTATCCATTGACTTTACATTGTTAACTGGAGGATTTACCATGTCATTTTTTATAGAAAGACTTGAGTGTGTAATAATAAAATAAGGCAGGTTCTAATACTTTAAAAAGTCCCACTTTATTTAGCCAGTGTCCATTTCTGTTGGCCCTCCATTCTTAGTTGTTTTCCTTTTCTCACATAAATGGGTGTGGAAGTGGATGTAAGAAGTTTAGGCATTATAATGTACGTTCCTGGATTGTTTGTGCTGACCTGATTTTAATGTCTTCAGGCTAGGCTCAGAAAAGCCAGTTTAATTATGTACAAACATCCAAGAGCTATAGACAAGAGCTCCAGTCTGTTGCTTTTAGCTATTGATAGGGATAACCCCAGCACTGATGACGGTGTTGCAAAATAAAGATCTCCCAGAAACCCAGTTAATGGCACCTTTGTTCCTAACCTGTGACTTTGTAGAAGTCCTGATACTTCAGGTTTTAAAAATTAATAATGTGGACCTGAAGTGAAAATAATACTTTGGAAGTGGGGATGAAACAAACCCTTCCCTTTTCATCTTTCCCCGATGATTTGCAGGCAAACACAACCCCAGGCAACTTCCGAACTTCCATAATTGCATTGAATTCCTTGTTAATTGGGCTTTTCTCTTGCTATTGAGTTCTTTCTTGAATAATGCCTGTTTTATAATGACTTGTATGCAGACAATAAATGTAGAGATTTAACAGGATGAGGGCTGTGGCTCCATATAAAGATATTTAGCCCTTAACTCCCATTGAAATCAATACCTTTGCAAATCTCATTATGACTTAAAATTAATACGCATAAAATAGGATTACTATTAAATGTTTAAAGAATAAGAAGAGACTAAAAGCACTGTTCTCCTCTAAAGTGACTGCAAAATGTGTGTCTTTAGAATTGCATGATAATTGTCCCAGTACCTTGATGGTTTTTATATCATATGTGCTCAGTTTGAAAATAAGAAGTCGGCAACTATGCCTGCAGACTCTGCAAACTAGAAGGGAAACTTCCTTCATTTGTTCCTTGGACTTTATCACAGGTGAAAACCCCCCTGTCTTCAATTGTCAGACTCCTCGTGATGCCTGTTCCTCTAGTGAGAGTGGTGATAACAGTTTGTTTTTGAATCATTAGAAGGTAAAGAATCCAAGTTACTTTCTCTAAGCAATAGAGAGATAAGTGGACCAAGGAGTGGTGAGCAGTATCTTTTGCTCTGAAAGAGGCTGAGATATAATTAATGAAGGAACTGGAGCTGCTTCTTTTATTCCCCCAGAGCAGAGTCATATGTTCAGAACTTTTGGCTGGTACAGGAGTGCTGGCAGCAATGCCTGCATCAGCAGGGATGGGTGACCATCACAGTTTTGAGACGTGGCCAAGATAAGTAAATTGCATCCGGTCTGTCATTAATGCGTTTACTCTCGCTTAGTTTTCATGCCTGTCATCATACTGAAAGTAACAACAAAGGTACCCAGAAGTCTGACAGGGACGGATAGTTTCCTCTTTAATTCTAAACAAATATAATCATCAGGACCATCCCTATTTGTTTCTGGAGTCTAACCATGGGTGATTAAGGATGGTGGGATATAACTGTTGTGGCTGGAGTTCAGATCCAAAGCTGCCCTTACAACACTGTCAGGAAGAAGGTAGAGGAGCAGCCATCAGCAAGATTGTTGACTTTTAGTGCACAAAGTAGTACTCTTTCTCAGACAAACATGGCTGTCTTAAACATGGAGGGACAGGTATTCTCCTGAATGTCTTGCTGTTCTGGGCACATTTGGATTGTTTGTCCAATGGATTGCACAGTAGTAGATTCTGGTTGTGTTTTCTGTTGGTTTTAGGTTTATATTTTTGTTTGGTGGTTGTTTTCTTCACAGTACAACTCATTCCACTCCTGTGTGGGACCTGAGAATAAAGGATTAGATATGGCAAATCTTACAAAAGCGTAGTCACCAGTTTAGTTTATTCTTTATCCTATCATTGGTCTTCTTTTCACTGTTTTTGCATTTACTCAAGTTTTCTTGCTGTTATACTGCTCAAAATTTCCCTGCTATTAGATCTGAGCAGAGGAACTGTTTTATCTACAGTTGCCTGCACAGTCCAATGGAACAAACCCAGTAACAAGGCTGGAGTTGGGACTGGGAGGATAAGTCAGGTGATATGTTCTTCTGAAATGAGGTAGTAGTTCTCAAAAGTCAAAAACAGGCAGATGGCAAAGGAAATGGTAAGGACATGATCCTCTCATCTCAAAGCTGTTTGACCCAAATCCCGGTTTTTAAATAAGTTTGTCTGTCTACATCAGAAGAGTGCTAATGTAGCAAGAGGAACCCTTATATTGAGCAGGAGACACTCTAGTTTTTGCTGATAATGGGGCTGAATTGACAGGGTTTGCAGTTTGTCTGTACCTTTTCTTGTTGCTATTTATCAATCCATTCAAAAATTCTCAGCACCATGGCCATTGGCCTCCCTTTTAATGAAAAATGTGAGGCTTGGTGGCCAATACTCATATATGGAATGATGTTCCATATGCCAGGAACTGCTGTCTCTGATGAATGGAAGCAAGGTGATAGAACTCTCCTTCTCTGTCATCACAGCCTTTTTCAGGAGCCTTTACTTGACATTGTTTGACACTTACCATTATGAGACCTTATTTCCAGAGTCAAGGATTGAAACTATGTTTCTTTTCTTGGGTTCAGTAAGTATTTAATGAAACACTACCAAACAACTCTTCTGTCATACCAGTTTGCAGAAAGGGTGGTATGTACTGTCACTTATTCCCTGACCTTTTGGAGGATCATCTACATGTTCCAGTGCTGGAGTTGGTGATTGTGGTTGGCAGATATCATGCTTCCTGACACAGTTTCTGAAGGTTTTATGCATTGCAAACACCCTGATCAGACAGTTACTTATCAAGAAAACCTATGTTATAACATTATTGAAGTGGTAAAGTCAAACAGTACTAGAGTGGCTTGTGCAGCTTGATGTAACCACCTTCTGCAAATGTGCTGTGGGAATTTTTTCTTACTTGGTAGACTCTTCTTTTTCGTACTGTTCTCAATCCAAGCAGTGGGTGGATGGGCCATCTTTGAGGGTGAATTTGGTTTGTACTAATGGAGAGCCTGAGACCATATCAGGTCAGGAAAAAGGAGTCTCATGACAAAGTTGATTAAAGCCCAGGAGAACAAAATTCAGTCCTCTGATTTACCACAGAATTCACACACCAAGATGTGAAGTGCATTGCACCAATTTCTGGGGGATGCTCAGCAATTATGTGTTTCCCACTTTTGTAACCTCAGTTTGTCGCCTGGTTTGCAACATGCTTGGTGTCAGTGTCTCCAACTGAAACCACTGAGCAGGATCTCTGATGTATAAAGTCCAGTGTAATGCTGAGTCCTCTGAAAAAACTGAGCCCATGTGAGCCAAATTAAGTGTTCACTTTTCAGCTTGATCTCTTGGCACTGAAGAACTCATCTGGGACAATGTTTTTCCTGCAAAGGAATTTGCTGAACTTGAGTTGTGCAGTGTTTGCAACGCAGTCAAAGCTCTCATGATTAGACTATATGGGCCATAGCAAAAACATCACCTTTTTTTTATCAGGATTTGAATGAATGTCTCTCCAGACCACAAGTTAATCAATGAAATTTACACAAAATATCAGTGCTTGAACTTCTGGAATGTCTGTTTGTGCATGGACTGAAGAGGAGTTCCGATGGAAATACTGTGTGACTAAGTAATTAACAACTGTAGCATATTCCATACTTACTGAAGAAATAAAAGTTGCTTAGGCAGGCTAACATTTGGCATTTTCTGATGTTTATATTTACCACATGACAGCATTAATAGTGTTGTTTTGATATGGTGTTTCTATAAAATGTTATAGAAAGTAAATGAGCTCTGTATATTTAAATGTCCTGAAGAACATTTAATGAAAAATATGTGTTTGGGTATTTTTTACCAGCCGGACATCTGAGAATCCTTTAAGGAATAATGATAGTTACACATTTGTATCTGAATAAAAATACACAGAAGTTAATACCACCTACATAACAGATATCTTTAAGCCTTTTTTGAATAGCATGGTTTGGTGTTTATTGTCTATAAATGTAATCCTGCCACACACTCAGGAATCTTTTGGGAAAACAGTGACCTACTAGATTTTAAGAGGCTTTTTGTTTAGAATTATTTTGCTGCTTGCAATTTCTCTATAATAGTAACCACTTTTTACTCTTTTGTCATAAAAAATATAACAAAAATTAGTAATTTTTAAAATAATTATAATTTTTAATTATAAGTAAATTATAATGAAACTTCCTTCCCCCTCTTTTACAGATTTCTTTTACAATGCATTCTGTTCAGGCCAGAGATTTTCGTTGAACTGTCCAGGTAAGCAAAGATGATTAGTCACATTTTTTTAAATAAGAATGTTTCCAGACATTTGGCAACTAATTCTGAGAGGTTGGTGTTCTGTATTGTTGGGAAAAAAATTGCAAAATCTGTTATAAATATGTTCAAAATGCTGTTGTTACTTTGTAATTTAGAAGAAAAAAGTTGACATTTGAAGACTTCTACCCTTTTCAGTTAGAAAATGAGGTGATTTCCTAGGTGTGTGTATTATTCTTTCCCTTCCTTCTCTTCTTTTGTTCTTGTTTCTTCACATTTTATGTTTGGTTTTTTTTTCAAAACCTTACAAATGGAATTTTTATTTTCTGGGCCCTGTCAGTCTCCTTTTACCTACCACTATTTCAGCATTGCAAACAAGATTGTCTGCTGACAACTGCAGGGATGGCATTTGAACGCCACAGGAATGGCAAAGCAGCACTAGAGTGGGTGTTGGGAAGTAGAGATGTCTTTGGAAACTTACAAGCACCATTTCTGTACATCTGAAATTAATAAAATACAATTAGGAAATGAATGAAATTGCAGCTAATGATCTGGTTTGCTGGGTACCAAAGAAATTAAGGCAAAGCACCAATTTAGACTCTTGCTGTGCATAGGTTGGTAGGCTGGATTCTGTGTTTTACCTGTGGAATTTCAGTTGTTATAAGCTGTAGGTAGTTTGCAGAAAAAACTTGGTCATCTCTTTTATTGCTATGGGTTTTAGTGAGGCAGTTGGGCAATATAATTTGCATACAGTACAACTTTAATGTTGCCTACACCCAATTTGATAATTTTTTGATGCTTCCTATACAGTGATGTGATATCTTGTTGGGAGAGAGAAGTCTGGACAAAATAAATCATATATCTATATTTTGGATGGAATATGATGTTCACATACAGATATAGTTTGCCTGAGATTTAAGGTTCTCGTGCTTTTCAATAAACTCATCTTTGCCCTAGTTAAAATAATCAAATACAGACAAAATAATAAATAAGATAATGGTGTTCCTATATAAGTCTTTCTCTTATTTCATAAGAGAAGTGTTTAAAGTGTTCCATAGCTCTAACACTTTACCAGTACTTTTAACTTCATCTTTAATCTAGATAAGGTGTTCTCTTATCATCTTCTCATCATTCTAACTTCTCATCATTGGGATTTTCTGTAGTGCAGCCAAATCCTAAAAAGCTTTCTCAATCTCAGCTCAATTTCTTCCCCTTGGATCTTCTAAAAGTTTTTTTCAGAGTCATTGCTCCCAATATTTTTTATTTCCCTTAAAAATGGATTTACACTTCAGCTTTAGTGCTGTCCTTTGGATTCCCCTAAGTGTGATTTTCCTGGCTTTTGTTTGCAAATTATACTGCAATCAGCCTTGCAAGCAGAGAGGAAATCTTGGATTAAAAAAAAATAGTGATTTCAAATGTCAGTCTTGAGAACTTCTCAAAAGCCTTTCGTATTGAGAGTTTGGACAACAGTTCAAAGAACAATTATTGCCTTTTTTTTTTTTTTAATCCCAACATTAGCGCGCTCTTGTTCTGAACCTTTTGCATGTCCAAAATAGTAATTCCTCCAAGATTCATTACAGAGGCTTCAAATTTTTTTTTGTATAATCTATTAATAATATAATTTTTACAGCTCTAGCAAAAAGGTTGCTGTTAACATTGTCTATTCTTTTTCTTCTTATATTATGGTGTCTCCTGAGGTGCTTGTCATGGTGTTTGCTTTACAGATATACACTGTAAATAAATTGTAATTCTTTGATTGATTTAGAATAATAAATAATAAATTGTTTTAGAATAGTTATGGATAATAATAGAATAACAATTTATTATTTAGAATAATAAATTGTTAGATAATAAAATAATAAATTATTTTATTCATAAGTATAAGAAATCTGAGAAAAGAAATCATTGTGGCTCAAATAGGAAATTAATTTTTAACAGTCTTTGTTTCTTTAAATAGTGTTATTTTTTTCTGAAACAAAGATCAATATAATTTGGTAAAATTTCTTCAAATATGTTTTTGTAGAACAATTTTTAAATTTTTTTAATTAAAATACTTAAGTAAAATTCACTGTCAAGACCATATTTGTAGTGAATGAACTATTTTCTCCCACCTCTTCCCTGGACTCTCCATACTTCCTAACCCTTGCTACTGCTCCCAAAAATTGCCTAATCTATGTTTCTGGATAAAATATGTCTGTCAGTCAGTGACTTTTTTTTTGAGAAAACAAGTCCAAAGGCAGAGATAAGATCCCCAAAAGAAGTTTCATACTGGACAAGCTCAGGAGATATGCTCATAGGAATCCTGTGAGGTTGAACAGACCAAGTCCAAGGTGCTGCACCTGGGTCAGAGGAACCCCCGGTTTCAATCCAGGCTGGGGGATGAACAGATCCAGAGCAGCCCTGCTGAGAAGGACTTTGGGGTGCTGGTGGGTGAGAGGCTGGACATGACCCAGCCATGTGCACTGGGAGCCCAGAAACCCCCCATGTCCTGGGGTGCATCCAAAGCAGTGTGGGCAGCAGGGGAGGGAGGGGATTCTGCCCCTCTGCTCTGCTCTGGTGAGATCTTGAGGTGACCTAATTGCAGCTCTCCAGTACCTGAAGGGAGCTGACTAGAAAGATGGAGAGAGACTATTTACAAGGGCATGTAGTAAAAGGAAAAGGGGGAATTAAACTGAAAGAGAGTAGTTTTGACTAGATATGAGGAAGAAATTCTTTACTGTGAAGGTGGTGAGGTACTGGAACAGGTTGCCCAAAGAAATTGTGGGTGCCCCATCCCTGGAAGTATTAAAGGCCATGTTGGATGGAACTCTGAGCAACCTGGTCTAGTGGAAGGTGTCCCATGGCAGGGGGATGGAACTAAATGATCTTTGAGGTCCCTTCCAACTCAGACCATTCTGTGATTCTATTAACTGTTTGGTCTCCTTACTGGCTTAATTTATGGCCTTTTTTGCCCTTAATGATGATGATTGTAGCCTTTATGAAGTAGAAAAAATTAGCTGCAGTAGACTCTTCTGTTTCATGGACATGATATGTCTTTGTATGTATCCTGTACAGTTCCATGAGTTAATTGGATCCCAGCTTATGAGCATGTCTGTGATGAAGTAAGGGGGCTTGGCTGAATCCAGGGGATGATGAGCAGCCTTGCATGAAGGGTGGTGCTGATCTTTAATACTGATTTTGAAATGGAAGCTGATTTGGCACCTTTCATGTCTCCCTATCAACTTAAAACATGAATCAAAGTATTTCTAAGATCATTCATGTTTTTGCTGAGCCCCTTATTCTGTTGGCATTTGTGGAGTAGGAAGCTGTGAGCCTGCACGACTTGCCTGGTGACTGAAGTGTTGGGTTGCTGTTGTGACACTGTGCAAGAACAGAATATTCTGTAAATGAGTGGTCAACAACAATTCTTAAAAGAATTACCTCTCTGCCAAAAAGCTGTATTTTAGAGTTTGCAAGGCTACTTTCAAAGCCTTCTCAGAGGCTTTGAAAGTCTGCCGAAATACAGGTGTATTGTTATTACACAGTTTCTGTGCAGTGCACAGGTTGTGGACCAAGCATTTTCTATATAGACAAAGACAGTGCAAAAGGAAAATGCTTAGTTTTTAATTCTTTCATTTTAAATCTACATTTCATGTTTTTTTGAGCTACTGATGGCATCTTGTACTTTCATTACAAGGAAGTAAATGTGGTTTCTCTATGAAATATTAAGAGCTCTAAATAGCTATTTTGGGGCAGAAGTCTTAAAAGCATATTCCACAAGACCTCTGGTAAATGGCATGACAATTCATTCAGAAGTTTTCTGTACTCCAACAGTGCCTCTTTGAAATGTTCAGAAGTTTTAGCAAGTTAGGACTATTCTAGCACATAAAGTTCCTGGCAGGTACAGAGCACATTATGAGGAAAAGCTATTGGGAGTGAAAATTGGAGTCACAGTTTTCACACAGGGCATCTGTTTGCCAGTGTTAGTCTTGAACAAAACCACAGGATTCATCTCATTATTCTCCACTCAGGTTTCATATACATAGAGAGATCTATTCACAAACAAACTATAACCCAAAAAGGTATACAAGCTTGAATAAAATAAACCAGTGACTCACCATAAATTGTTCTCACTTAAACCTTCTTCTAAGAGAGGACCTGCCTCTCTTAGAGACCTAGTACTGGACATACTGGCCTTAGGATTCACCTCATGTAGTAGTTTCTATATTGTTATTTTGAAATCTTGTGCGGTATAAAACTGTGTTCATTTCTGTGCACCAGGGTGAGTTTTGTATAGAATCAGTACAGAGGGCATTGTTTCGGTTTGCCTATGAAAAACAAAAGCAGATTCTTGACTAAGTGTTGGGGTTTGCATGTATTTGTACTCAGAATTCCGTGTATCTCTGGGTGAGTGCAAAATGTCCTTTAAAAGGACATTTCAGTATTGTTACTAAAAGAATGCAATTCAATTCATGTGCTAAAAATTTGGACTATTGAAAATAATTTAATTCTGAGATATTTTTTCATAATGCCCAGCAGTAAATAATTGCTCTTCTGGGCCCTTTGTTTTAATTGGTGACAAAAATATATGTATGTGTGCAATTTTGAGAGAGGCCTCAAATTTGTTGGAAGGGCTGTTTCTTTTCCAGCTTGGGGATGCGAGAATACGAACATTATTGCAAGTGATTATAAAAAGATTTCTTGTGGCTTTCACTGTAGCTAACATGGCATTTTTTCAACAATGGAAGACCCTGGAGCTCACGTTAACTTTGCCAGTGTGTTTTCATTTGTGGTATTTTTGTTTAACTAGTCCTAAATTCAGTTCCATTTTCCCTTCTTATGTCGTATTATCTACTGGTCAGCTATGCTAATTCCTGTGGGTGATTTGTATGGCAGATCTCTCCAGGTTTTTTCTCCACCACACTTGCTTCCTTTAGGGTGTTAGCACATACATCTGCCTTTTCCCATGAGGAGGTTTCATCAGGAATTCTCCCTCACTTTGATCCCCCATTTTATGCTTGCTGAGTCAGATGCTGTGCCCACACATTTAAAACACAGCTTTAGTTCAGGTGGATCAAGCCCCTCCTACGCAGATCTCACCTTGGCCCCTGAAGAATAAAAGCAGTCAACAATCATTGAGAGAGCTGATTAGAGAGGGGAAATCCAGCCTTCCTTAGTGATCAGGAGTGTGGTCCTGGCACACTGCTTATAGTTGAGAAGTCAAGGTCCAAAACCCTGTCTCCCTTCAAGTATCTCTGCCACTAAGCATTCTCTTGGTCTTTTTTAAGGAAAATGAGATTTCTTTGAGATCCTGTGAAACTAAATACAAACCTTTGAACCTTTTAATGGGTGTGGAATACACAGTGTCTTTTCTTGTGCTGTGTCAGTAGACCTAGGAAAGCCTAACCATATGGAGCCTTAAGCAAACTAACCAGTTAAAATGGCCTTAATACCCTGTGCAAAGCTCACAAACGAAGTTGTTAGCATATGCATGTATGGTTTCTAGTCTTGGAACTACGTGCAGACAGAGAAAACCCTTGTTTTAAGACAAGACAGATTTTTACAGATCTTCGCATAAGCACAGGAGGCCACTTGCAGGGTCAGGCTCTCAGCAAACTTGGCAACTCTTTTCTGCAGCCATACATCTTGCAAAGTTGAATAATTTTATTAATGCTTCAGGGGTTGGATGTGAGCATGAAAGAGCTCCTCCTTTCATGCTCTCTTTAACTTTGTAGCCTTAGTAGTTACAGAGGACATTTTCAGAGACTACTTCTAACTTTAGACTCTCACAGTTTTTGTGAAAGCAAGAATATCCAAGATTCAAAAGTAAGCACAAAGTCTTTTTTTCTTTCTTAAATGTAATCATTTATGTAGCATTCTTACAATAATTATTACAGGGAGAAGGAAGCCTGAAAAGATGATTTCATACCTTTTAAATAATTTTAAAGCAAGTATTTAAGGCAATTTCCCATTTTGCCTTTTTTTTCTTCATTCTATACTTTCCTCATTTCACAAAGATGTGGCAAGTGGAACATAAATTATCGATCACCTGAAGTGGCTTATGTGAATATTTCAGCAATTTAAATCTGTAGAGTTTCAAATTTACTTTTGCAGGTTAGTCAGACATGTAAGAATAGGATAGCGTATGGAATTTTTTTTTTCTCAAATATCTCCAGACAGTAGTATGTCAGAAGTTACAGGAGCTAAGAACGACAAGCCTCATCTTGGAACAGTACAGCTCTAACTATTGTGGCCCTGGAATTTTCTCAAAATGAATAACTGCATAAGATACTAACTTGCTTCATTTTTACAGTATCTTAAAAACTGTCATATGTCCAAAGGCTTAGTATTAAGTAGTTTTTCCTGGAACATTTAAGGGAAATTTCATCTAAATATATCAGCAGTATTATTTTGCAGTTTGAACTGATATCTTCAGGATGCTATTTTTATGACTGCATCTTTTATGTCTGAAGTGACTTGGTTAGTTTTCATAATATATAGGAAAAACAAATAGCTGTTCTACAATTGTCTTGTGATTTCTCAACAGTTTCATTTTTCTAAGCCTCTCTAGGTATAGTTTTAAACAGTATTGACAAAGTTTTTTCTGATTTACTTGAGTGCAATTAATCAAATAATCAGGACAAAAATTCTAGAAAGGATGAGGAAGGAAGGCTTACTAAAAATGAGTCAAAATATTTTCCAGCTTTTTCACAACTACCCTGCTGGAATCACCAGCAGCAATAATAAATAAAGAAGCTAAATAATAGAGCTTTTTTATGCCAATTTTCTTTTAAGATGATAATGTATCCTAAAGATTTTGTATCCTATTAACTCACAATGGTTTTAAAACAAAACAAAAAGCTTCTTAGCAAGCGCATCTAATTCTTCTTGAATAGGAACTACACTGTGAAGAAATTCTGTTCTAAGGAAGTTGCTTATGTTACAAAGGGAAACATATGAAAGCCAGCAAATGGCAGATTTACAGGTCTAAATCTGTTCCCCATGTATCAGTCTGAAGACTGAATGTGGCAGGGACCTGCTAGAAAATGATGGTGCTTGAATGTATACTCGTGCATATGTCCTAGTCTCCTTGAGTCTCAGTGCTTGTAATGTTTTCTTCATGTTTCTGATAGTAAACAGAGTGGAAACCTTAACTGTTGCAAGGTGGTGTTGCCTTTAATGGTGTCTCGTGTAGTACATGAAGAACATCACGTGTTTGTCAGCCCCATTTTACAGGACCTGTGGTACAATTCCTGCTTCCCACTGCAGATGGGTATCAAACCAAAGTCCAAAATGCTGCCATCTAGTAGAAAAGGCTCTATTCACATTTATACTTAGACAGAGATATCCAACTCTCTGAGGTTTTTTGTCTACTTCTATTGAATATTGAACCATCTGGACGCAACCCTGTTCCATGTGCTCTGGGATGACCCTCCTTGAGCAGGGGTGTTAGACCAGGTGACCCACAATAGTCCCTTCCAACCTGACCCATTCTGGTGTTCTGTGAATAAAAAGCATGATATTTTTAAATCAGGAAAAAAAAAATGCAGCCAGCATTTCATACAGATCTAATGATGTACTTAGGCAAAAGTGGGGAGTGCTGAATAGAAGAGGTAAAAAATGTGCTAGAAGGTATATAACACCAAGCACTAAGGATACGTATGGAACATATGCTTTTCTTTATAATTCTTCATCACTAAGACTTTTTGTTTGTTTTTTTAAACTCTTCAGTCCTATTTCTAAATTGTTCTGTACTCCTTTCTTTCTTACCTCTTCTGCAGGTTGCCCATGGACTCTTGTATCTATATATTTACATATGGACTTTGAGTGCTTATTTAGCAGGCATTATCCAGAGGAAGAAGTAATTTAAGAAAGAATATATGTGAGGAAGGGACAGGAGGTGCCTTGGAGCATTCCTTCACATGGCAAGACATGATTTCCTAGAACATGATTTGTGTGGGGGCTTTCAGTTTTTCCCCACACACTCATGTTGCTTCATGACTGTCTGGGTTGTCTTGCTTTCAAGCCACTTGTTAAATTGAGACTCCAAATGTCTGTGTTAGAGAGATGCAAGTGTGCTAGACTGGGCCCACTGAATATACAGATGCCAGACTTATTGGGAGTGACACTGTAAAATTAATATGTACACACTGCAATTTAAAGGATAATATTATGCAAACATTCCTAAGCATGACATGTTAAAAAGTAGTTACATTTTAGACACATCCATTAATATTTTCTCTTGAATATCAAGTGCTTCTTCCCACCTGCCATCTCTTCCATGTTTTCACTTGCTATGATGGTTAAATGTCATAAAGCTGTCATAACGCTGTGACTAGGCTTTTTGGTTAGTGGAATCTTGCACAATCTGCATTTATATTGTGCTCAGCATTTTAAAAACAGATTATACATTTCAAGCTGTACCAAAAAGACATATTTTGAATAAGTATTTCTTCCTATGGGGCATATTCTGAATTGCTTTTGCTGTTCCTAGCATAGAGCACAACTGTATTTTGTCCCTAAACAGTACATGGGGGGTTGGGGGGGGAGGAAAGGTTAAGTGGCTCATTCTGAATCTTCCTTATACTCCCCCTTCAGACTTATATTTATGCATATGATGGTGTCAGTCACTTTGGAAAAGAAGCAGCAATTCTAGGTGCTCAGGGTTTGCTGGTAGAGATGTAGTTCACAAGTCACCTTAACTGCCATTTTAATCGCACTGTTAAATAAGAATAGTAAATTTCTTCCTCCCTGGAATTTTATCAGCAAGTTCATACTCCCATAATCACTGGCCTGGGGTCTTTAAAACTTTAGCTCTGCTGTTTCATATTGGGCAAAAAGTAGCCATCCTAACTTTTAGAAAGTGTCAAGCATATTTAAGTCATGCCCTCCTTCTCCCCACCCCAGCCTGTCTCACACAAACATATACTTTCTGTTCATCTTAGTTTGTAAACATTTTCAGTTCATGACACCTGGATTTAAATGCCAGAATTCCACACTACAACTAAGCAAGCAGATGAATTGCCGAATTCTATAAACAGTCACAACTCTTGTAGAATCTTGATAGCATTTGAAAGTCATTATTTTATTTTTCTGATCATGGCTGTCCATCAATGCCATTGTACCTGTGCACCAAAATACTATGATTTGTTTTCCCCCACCTGAACAGAAATGACTAAAAATAAGAAGAAAGCTTTGGTCAAGGTGGTTTCTTCTTGTTGTTGGTGGGATGGTGCAGGGGCTTGGTGATTTCTTTATAGACAAATAACTACACCCTTTGTTTCCAAGTCTTACTGGAGATTTGAAAACAAGCTGCTATTATAATATCAGCTTTGCCTTTTTGGTGAATAGTAACAGAAAATTCATGCTCTGTGAGCATCTCTTGGCTGCAAAGGATAGGAGAGGCCCATGAGGACCCATATGTTTAAGATGTTTCACCAAACTGTTCCTTCCCCTCCTTCACAAGGTTTGAGCATCACTTTGAATTTAACCCGTGAAGGTACTTATTCATATGAGTAGTCCGATTAATTTCATTAATACAGATTAGGAGTTTACATTTGTTTATTGTGAATTACTGTGTAACATTCTTCACGTTCTATTCTAAGGTACAGAAACCGTAATTTTAGGCTTCAATTCATGTGCATTCATTTAGACAAATCAAATAAAAATACTTGCAGTTTAAAACCACCACATTGACAGAAAGCTTCACATTAGGAAATCTACAGTGATGGTCAGGATTCTTAATTGGAGACTTAATAAATGAACCAATAGGCTTAGCTATAAACCTGTAGTTGTAATGGCAAAATTGTGAAAATATCACTAGCGACATCATAGCAGGGTATATTAGCATTTGCAGTTAAAGCAGGATAAATATCCTCTTACATACTTGAAATTATGGAATTTTATCTCTGAACTGAGCAAAATATATTATGTGGAGTATTGCATTATCTAATGTTTCTCTATTCAAATTTGTTCAAAATGTGCTGCTTATCAACCTGCTCATTCTTCTAGGGAAAAAAACCCAAAGCTACACTGGAAAAACCACAATTTAAGATTATCGTAATTATGTAAAAATTTGATAGATACATACATGTAGAACATAGATAAAACTTTATTGCTTATTTTAAAACTGTTATCTTGATTCAGCAAAACACAAAATTTTTTTTATTATACAAATTCTGAGGTTTCTGTTTTTGTACTCAAGTCAAAGTAGGACTCTTTAGGGACTGATATCAAGAGAAGTTATAAATTGATAGAATCTTGACCATTAAGTTCATTTGAGATTTTGAAGAGAGAAGAGCAAAAAAAGAGTGGGAAAATATTTAGATTAGATTATATTCCAACAGGAAAATGCAAGCTGAAGTAAGAAGAGCAAGTGGACAGGTCTAATCCAAATAAAACATTTTGGCAGTGAGAAATTATGAAATACAGACCACATGGATTATGGAGCAATTTTTTACCCTGCACACAACATTTTGGCAGTAACTAGGAGATTAATTAGACCTTAGATTAGAATAAACAGTAGGTATCTGTGTGGTTAAGTATTTGAATGAAAATTAAATATTCCTAGAAGTTGTTATCAGTATAAAAGACATGATTATACAGAGTAAAAGAATTCATATTAACCATTCTGTCATTTAAATAGTACACCAAAGATTTACTTCCAGGAAATAAGTTCCCTCAAAGCACAGAAATCCAAATTTGGAGAGAAGATAAAACTGAACAGTGATTTACTTTATTCCATATAGGTTATTATACTGCTCTTATCATCATAATATCTGATATTTCTTTATGGTGGTGGATTACATTATAGCATTAGCATTTCTTGCTTATTGCTTTGCTATTGCAGGATGAGACCTGTAGACTTGGGGGAGAGAGGAATAGGAAAGATGTGAAAACTTGCTTAAATATTAACAAATTCTGCATATGGAAGTGTTAATTTAGAGGAGGAAAGAGCTGAAATGTTGAAAATTATATCCTTTTAAGTGAAAGAAACCCATATACATGTCTTGCTTAATACTGCAGAGACTTTTGGAAGTTAAGACTTGCAAGGGGTTGACATTTGATCCTTGAAGGTTGGTTGGTGTCTATTTCAAGAGTAATTCAGAAAAGTGTGACAGATTGCTAAAAGGTATTACAACCTACAAAAAAAAGGCCAGAATTTTCAACCATTGGATTTTAATCAACTCAATATTTAATTTGGAAAGGAACAAAGTTTCCAAAATGTAGTATCCTTATAGCTCTTCTGTGAGATTATTCCAAGGCACAACTCTACTGTGCCAAACAAGGATTCCTGGGAAACCTGTGACCTTGTGTTCTAACTAAGTGGTGCTGAGGAAATACCTAGACAAATTCCATTCAGAATATACTCAAAGTGAGCTTTATAGGGAGAACAAGCAAATGCAATTAAGCTAAAAAATAAAGCTGTGTTCAGTGCACACAAAAAAAATATGAAGCTGAAAATATATAAACAGGCGGAGAGGCCTCTGAAAATAAGCAAATACAAGCTAGAAAACTATGGATTAAAAGGAAAATCAAACTATTGACTGGGCTCTTTCTATCAAATAGAAAATTAATTTGATTATATTTTAAAAACTTTTGCAGTCCTGGAGTATTTTTGTGTCAGTTTCTTCAGGAAGGTCCATGAAAAAAAAATTGTTTTTACAGTAATTATTTAAATGAACAAAATTCCTAAAGAGTTTCTAACTATATATATATGTATATATATAACTATATATATATATATAAAACAATGTATATTTCTAACTATATATGTATATATATGTATATGTATGTTAAAGAAATGACCACCTAATTAAATGGATAATTCATCTTGATATGATGATGATAGTATCAGACTTGAAAATTTAATAATTTTATTTTCATTCATATCTAACTACCTATAAACCTGTGATCTGAAAAATGGGTCTGAAGCTTTTTGAGAACAGGATGTCCTTGCATTGTTTTTATTTTGTATCACAGGTTATTTTGTAAATGTTCCAGGTGTCTTTCTCATGGCCATTACACCATTCAGAGTTATGTCGAATAGCAAACAGGTGTTTCATTTTGCAACTCTAACCAGGAAAACATAGCATTTGAAATCCCAGTGTTTACCCTACTGCAGGTTTAATTCAGAAAACCATGTATGACTTGAATTTGGTCCCAGTTACCATATAAAAATTGTGCTGGATTTTTACCCAAATCAGTTTACGCTGAATAATCTTGTTTTCTCAAATCCTGAAAAGGCAAACTACTCATTTTCCTCGTAGCAATAGGCATTGTTTACTGCTTTGAGTGACTTGAGATGCTTAAGGGGTCAAATAAGACCAGCTTGACTGAGACTATAGGTGGAAAAGGCATTCACATCTGGGCTTGTTATCAACAGGCAAAAGGATCTGTTTTTAAGCACTGTAAGTGAACTGTACTTCTAGGAACTCACAGTATGACCTTACCTGAAACTGGAATGGTTGCTGCATACGTATTTTTGCAGACTTTATGATTTACATGGCACAACATGACATCAGCAGCAGAAACTGCTTTCTTGACTGCAGCAACATATAAATTACCTTCCTCTCCAGAAGTGAGTATTTTCTCAGTTGCAGTTTCTTACAGTACTATGTGGACAATGCCAAAAGCAGGGAAAAAAGGATTATTTCTCAGCTAAAGGGCTCTTATTTTTCTATAACATCCACTAATCCATACTAGTTTCTCTTGTGTCCTTTGCTCTAGAACTTAATTCCAAAGAGAGCTTCATGAGAGAGACAGGGTATGAGAGAGGTGAAACATTTATTCTGTGATACACTGTACTCAAGAGAGTAGTACGTGTATTTCACTGCCATGCAATATTTTAATAAGGGTTCTTGGACTACGTACGTGTCTGTATGTACAAACACACTGTAGTATCTACAGAGTAGCTCATACACCTGGGCCATACACCTGTAGAACTGTTAGTAACTCCCTAATATCAAAAGTAAATGGGGGCTTGATCACATTACATTGACTCAAAAGGTACTGACTTTTTGGGAGGAGTTGCCAACATAAACAGGCTTGTGATACGTAGTTTTTCTCCCACAGAAGAAAAAGAGTTTTTGGACTGTGCTGTTAGAAAGTCTTGTTTGGCAAAAATGCTATTTCCTGTGATAAATTTGGTTTACAAATACGTCATGATTAATATTTATATTATGACTGAAAGTGTATACAAATACTATATTAATTTTCTTTATCATTGTTAGGTACTTCTAATATGTTGCCACATCCTTTGAGAGCAAAGCAGTACTTGTGCTTATTTATTTAGATTGTTGGGGTCTCTCAGGCTCTTCACTGGGCATCCAGATGTGAAGTTATACCCTGAAGAAGAAAGATCGCTGATACCACCGAAGGCAGGCAGAAGTGGGAAAATGAGGAGGAAATTCAGGGAAATAAGTAGGCACTATTCATGTCAAAACCAATTATTTGCCAGGTAGATAAGGAGATAATTTACTGGGAAATGCTCCACATATATAGGAGAAGCCATTTGGCTGTTTATTTCAAACTTCTGCAAGTTGTTGGTAGATACCGGGATAAGATAGCGATCTGAGGTGGACAATGACATATTGATGGATGTTCTGGCTTATCTTAATGTTATCTGTTGCTGTTTAGATCATCTCAAAAGACTTCAATAAAGTATAGGAGCTTTATTGCACTAGTTCTATATGTTTGCATGGTTAAACCCACCATCTGCTATAGGTGGCTTTGTTTTCAGGGCTCCCATACTGAACAAAGCTCTGCATGCTTCCTGATATTGATAGGAATGGTTCCTCTAATTTCAGTGAGAAGGCTAACTGTAGTACAGATGAATAGAAGTGTAAGAGTTTGCACCATAAAGGCCTCGAGACATTATATAGACCATTCTTCTCCCAGAGCATGGAAATAAAAGGTTCGCCACAGAACAGTGGGTGAGGACGTGGTTTCTGCATGCTTTGTGCACAGTTACATTCTATCAAGTACATGTTGTTAAAATTGATATAGGATATTGGCATTCCTTGTGAAAGTTTATTTCTCTTGAATTAGGAAATACTAGAAAGAAATTCTTTACTGTGAGAGTGGTGAAGCACTGGAACAGGTTGCCCAGAGAAGTTGTGGATACCCCATCCCTGGAACTGTTCAAGGCCTGGTTGGATGGAGCTCTGAGCAACTTGGTCTCCTGGAAGATGTCCCTGCCCATGGCAGGGCGCTAGTACTAGGCCATTTTTAAGGTTCCTTCCAAACAAAACCATTCTATGATTTTATGATTTCACAATCCCATAGCTGTTATCAGTCCTCTGAGGACAGAACTTGATTCTGCTTGCAGAACTTAACTGCATTTTAACTAAGGGGACTGTTGTCTACATGTTGCATTCCACTTCTTTCCCCCTCGATAAAAGCTATCCAGAAATGCATTCCAGAAATCTGGTTGCTTGGTTTCATGCTCTGCAAGCAATGGTTACCATAGTATTTTAGAAAAATACCTTTTCAGGAAGCAGAAATGTAATCAAATACAGTCCACTGAAGTTGTGCTGAATGAGCCATCTGTTAACAAATTGGAAGTAATGCATTTATAGATTAAATCATTAGTAACCTTTAATTTCCCATTACAGCCAGAAAAATAGAAAAAAGAGGACATGAGAATATCTTGAGAAGCATCCCTTTAGGTACCCTACCCTTTGAATGTACCTCATTATGAATGTCTTGTGACAATGTTATAAACTGACTCTGTTCAGCAACTGAGCCTCTCTGGAAAGAAAACCAGACAGTTCTCTCCACACAGACTGAGCACATTTCTGTAGATACTTATCTCTGAGCCACTGGAACAATTAATGCCTCCCAGTCTTTAAGCCAGGGTATGCCCAGTACTGATCAAAAGTGTTATATTCATACTGGAATGCTCTTGTCCAAATGTTGCTTTACATGTTTTTGTTGGAATAAAAAAAAAAAAAAGGCAAATTCTTGTCTTTGATCCCAAGGACCTAGGCAATTGCACAAATTTAAAGTAAAATCCCTTTTATGTTCTTAAGTCCATGCAGTCTATGTAAACTAGTAGTTCAGAATTCCAGGCAGAAGTTGAAAGAGGACTCAGTACTCTTTGTCCCAATGTGAAACAAGAAATAAAGGTCTTCTATTTATTGCTAGGAAAGATAAAACCACCGTCTAGGGACATGACCCTTGTTGGTCCTCTGAAATCTCCTTTGTGCTGTTCAGTCATTCAGTATTGAAAATTTCAAACAAATGACTAACACACTGCACTATCTGGTTTTGGTTAATGGTCCAACATATTTTATGTTCTTCAATAATCATTCTGTACTTATTTATAATACATCACCCTTTGTCCAAGTCTGCAGCTTTGGCTGTCAAGTGTGAATTAGAACCACCTCTTAAATTCAGGTATGTTTTCAGCTACACTATGGTAACGTTGGCTGTGGTGAGACTCCTGTCTCCCCATCAAGAAAACAATTTGGTATTAACATGAAATTCACAGTGTTATGTATTGACTGGGACAGCAGATACAGGTATTATCATGGAATTCAATGAGCTGTGAAGTAATGAATCATTTCTGAATTCATTTATTAAATATGTATAAATAATGTTTGCCATTTATTTTTATTCAGGACTTTCTGGGAAAATGTTCTTAACTGATTTGCCAAATCAAAATCTTACAAATGTTTTCTCCAGTAAAGAACTTGATTCTGATAGAGATAGATAATGATCAAGTAACCAAGGATCTGGAAACTAAGATCCTCAACTGATTGCATGAAAACTCATCTCAGTGCTGAGTACCTTGTGCTGGTAAGCTGGGAAAAAGTCTTGTGAAAGGAAGACTGGTTGTACACAGGAATATTACCAAAATGTGTGAGACGAAAACTAAAGAAATGTCCTTATGTGATTTCACAATGTGAATTTCACATGGAGAGTGTGGAACTGTAATTTGTTAAAGAGATAAAGACCTCTCCTATTAGGAAAGGCTGAGGGAACTGAGATTGTTCAGCCTGGAAAAGAGGAGGCTTTGGGGTGACCTAACTGGGGCCTTCCAGTAGCTGAAGGGAGACTAAAATAAAGATGGAGACTATTTGCAAGAGCCTAGAGTGACAGGACAACTGGGAATGGCTTCAAACTGAAAGAGAGTAGGTTTAGATTAGATATTAGGAAGAAATTCTCTGCTGTTAGGGTGGTGAGGCACTGGCATAGGTTTCCCAGAGAAGCTGTGGAAGCCCCATCCCTGGAAGTGTTTAAGGCCAGGCTGGATGGGATGCTAAACAACTTGGTCTAGTATCTGTCTCATGGAAGCTGTCTCTGGCCATAGCATGGGGTGTTGGAATGGGATTATCTTTAAGATCCTTTCCAACCCAAACCCTTCTATGATTCTATGATTCTATGATCTTGAGCCATGTTGCTCTAAATTTTCTCAAAAACAATCTAATTTAATTAGCATTGCTTGACTCAGCACAGTTTTCTGTTACTCCTGTGAGTTATCACTTCCAAACAATGCAGTATCTTTTCTGCAGTGACACCAACCACCCACAGTGTGCCTTTTTATCTGTTTGACTTTGTATAGAAAATGCCAATTCATTGAAAAGAAAGCTGCTTTCATTAGCAAAATTTCCTTTGACCAAAAATATTGAAAAAGGGCATTGGAAAGATACTGTCTAGATATTTTCAACAACCACAGTAATTTTTGTATTTTAAATAACTTTTCGGACCTGTAACATATATTTAATGTATAAATAGTTCCCCTCTCCACAATTCAATAACCTGTAGATTATACATGTATAGTGGAAGTAGGAGTTAAAATCCAGAGTCCTCTCCCCTGCCTTTGATCACTCATAGCCTGCTCAATCTTATGAGAAAGCTCCATGCCTTTGATCTCCTCTGCCTCCTTCTCTATGTTGTTCAGGTTATGTGAGAATGTTGATTATTTTGAAGTGTACATTTTCCTCACAAAATTACACCAATTTAGACTAAAAAAAATTTGGAAAGAGTAGCCATTTATACTAAAAATACTGAAGAAGTCAAAATCTCGACTGAATATTTAAAATATTTTAATGTACAAAGTGTTAATTGCTCCAATATAAAAGTACTTCAGAATCTAGATGTGAAGTATTTTGCTGCTTGGAATGAGATTATTTTGCAGACTTGAGAATTCACAGTAGAAAAATTGAAAAAGGGTATATATACAACTGTTTCCTGTACATTCTTAATGATTTTTGCTGCCAACTAATTGATCCTTTAGTCTGCTGAATCAAAAACACACCTTACCTTGGTCTATAATGCACGTTTGTTCTTTTCAACTAAGATTTATGACCTGATTAGGTTTTTTTTTAGTTAACAGAACTCAACCTGCTAGCAATGTAACCCAGCAAAGTGCACGCATGGGTCCCATGTTTTTTTAATTAAATTAACAAAATGTGTGGAGTATTTTTGGATATGGTACATACATATCTGCCTGCAAAACATTCTGATGTTTTGGAAAGTACTGTCCAGGCTTGTAGGAATATAGGGACCTAAAGGCGTATGTAATGTCCTTCCTGAAATAATTAATAATGTTTCAAAAATGCTTATTTTCTCTCTGCCCGCGAACTCTGGCATATTGAGGTATAAGAGTGTGTCATTTATAGCAGCTGAGGGATAGGTGACACACAGCTTGTGTTCTGCTGAGGTCTACTTTTGACTCAAGGCAGCTAACCAAAAATGCTCCTCTTAAATAACATTCTATAAGATTTTAAGGTATGAGCAGCCAGGATTCGTACATGGTCATATGGGAAAAGTGTACACAAAAACCATAAAAACTCTCTATCACTGATGGAAAAATCAGTGGTACAAAGAATGCCCTTCTGAAACCCTGAAATACCAGTTATTCAGGCCAAGAATGAGTTCTAGGAGAAATAAGTGCCCCTGGAGGACCTTTGCCACACAACCAGCTGGACGGTAGGGAGCAAGAAGTCTCCTGAGCTTTCCACTGAGTTACATCTGTGCAATGCCAGACCCATGAGGATTTTTTTGTTCTGAAGCTTGGAGGGGATTGCTGTTGTGATGGTGTTCTCTACATGTAGGCCTGCAGCTCTACTAAGCATTGCTGCAGTTTTTGGAGGGGTGCATTGGGATGGGAGTTACACTGGGACATCTCTAGGCACTAAGCATGCTGCTAAATCAGGTATTAGTAAAACAATTTCTATCTTCAATTCTGCCTATACTCATCCTTGTCTTGAAGAGGTGCTAGGGAAAGAAGCAGACATTGCTTTTTTTGTCACAAGAAGAAGGCATGCAAGGAATTATTTGTTGTTTACTCTTCTTGATAGCTGATCCGCTGTGTACACTGTACCGCTACTCTAATGACCAGGAACTATATTAGATATCTTTGGATTTTAATTTTCAAAGGTAGTGGCCAAGTTGGTGCAAACTGTGTGGATGGTATTTAGAAATCATCTAATTCAAGGTAATACTTATGATTCAGTGCAATGTACTTAACACTGAGCAATGTCATGTATTCTATGCTGTGTACAGTGATGATAAATTGTTTATGAAGACAAGTTAATATTTAGTTCCTTTGGCTCTAGAACTGGTAAAAACATTTAACTGCCATGTTACTTAGGGAGTTTGAAGAATGATGTGCTAAAAGCTTTTAAATTTTGGGGGAAAATGATGCTTCCGATTTTTTTCATCTCCTGAATGGTGATGTTAATGCTCAGTCGTATTTGTACTTAGATCTGGAACAGGAAAACGAGGTAAAGGGAATGCACAAAGTGTTTTTCTATGTCTAAGACTGGGTGTATATGAGGTTACTGAATGTTTTACCTCTTGCTGTGAATTTATTTAATGTTTCTGGAGTGGCGGGTGAAGTAAAAGGGAGCTGAAACAAGTATGTTGAAGGCAAACTCTTCCACGCATCAGGTTTGGTTTGATATAACACCACAGTATTTTTACCTGTCTGAGTCACTGTGTCGTTGTTTGTAGGGAAAGTGGCATATCTTTTTGTACCTGAATTATCACCTGTAATAGCCTAAGCTTTTCTAAGATATGGGGAATGGCAATTCAGTCTGGCTTTTGCTTGGGCCTTTTTCTGGACTCCTCTCTGGACTCCTCCAGCACTGCAGCCATGCTGCTTATTCTACAAGTGTGCTTCCCTGTGAAGAACAGAAGGGTATCTCCTTTTTGTTCTGAGTTCTTTTCTTTAGAGTGTGCAAGAGTTACTGGAAAAGGCTGATCTGAATTTTCAGTATCTGTTTCAATTCATTATATTTGTACCCTTTGATATTTATGAATATCTACACTCTTAAGGGAAGAGCTAATCTTAAAACATCCTTGAATAAGGCTTTGCTTGCATGAACAAAGTATCAGATCTGCACTATTCAGGTTTTGTTGCTATTTATTTTTAATTTTCTTTCTCCGGTAGTAAAACATAAAGAAGGTTGTGAAGATCAGGTGCCCAGCCATATAAAGTGACCAAAAAGTGAAATAAGTTGCAGACAACACAGTAAAAAGTTTCGAGAAGGAATTTAAAACAAAATTGTTCATGAAAATTTCAGAACGACAAAATTACACTTAAATTTGTGATGAATGACATCTCTGGCTCTTACCATAGAGCATCTTGCTTAAGTCTCTTAATTTGGTGCTGTTAACCTTAAGGCAGAAAAAAACAGAAGGCATAGTGCCATTTGAAGATAAAATTAAAGTAACAAGCAGATGATAACTTTTAATTTGCATGCATTTTACAAATAATTTTTGTCACCCCTATGTACTAAGGCCTTTGAGAATGTAATCTGCAGAGCAGGACCATTTTATTCTAGTGTTATGCCGTGCAATATAGTATGTTTAAGTTATCCAGAAATGTGCAATATATCCACCACTTGCATGTCCTCTTTGCTTTGTGTGTTTTCAGCTTTTAACTTGTAGTTTTAAAGTTTTAAGCTTGTTAGTTTTGTTTTCGTGTTCAAGAAAAACCATGTGAAAGAGCAGATTCCCATCATCCCTGTCCCTTCACTCCAACACTGTTGCTCTGTTTCTTTCCCATTCTCTCTCAGGTTTGCTCTCATATCCTGTGTGGGTTGCCACTGCCCAAGGAAGGTTCTGGTTTTTTTTTCTTTCCAGTTGTTTTGCAAACTGACTCTTAAGCTAAGAAGGTTGGGTTGATGTTTGTTCTGTGGGAGTTGAGTACAGACATAGAAACCGTGTTTATCTGTGAACAGAAACCCTCATCCGAGCCCTGATTTCCTGTCCTCCTTGCCTTCCCCTTGTTGCCTCCTGAGTAGAGGAAGGATTGGTGCCCTCTTGTCCCATGGAGAGGTTGGTCCTGTGCAGCCTCCTTCCTCCCTGTCTTCTCCAGTTGTGGATAAAGAGGGCCAGGTGCTCCCACAGATAGATCTTTTTAGTTCCTTTTGTGTCGCCCCTTTATTAGTTCATAGGCAAAGCACTCTGAGGTTCATCTACATCTCTAATTGTTGTCAGGCACATATGCAAGTGATTTTTTTAACAGCTTTTTAACATCCTTCTTGAATATTGGTGAAGTCAGTACTCATTACTGAGGGCTAGCCACATGTTGAAGTGTTTTTCCACACGTGGAAAATGAAAAGGACTGTGTAGGATGCTGTGCCTGTCATCCCTCAAAAGCTGCTGCTTGAATTTGCCCGGCTCAGACTGTCTATTATTTGTAACTAGTGGCGTACACCCTTCTGATATCTGAAAGTCAGACTGTTCCCTTGTCCTTTTCATGTACCACCACTAATAATAATAGCAGTAAATTTGAACAGGATATAAATTCTTTGCTGTTTAGTTGGAGGTTTCTCCTCAATTCGAATGAAACCATTATTTTTCACTGTGATGCAAAACGTGCCTGGGTTTGTAGGTTGCACCCTTGTGAGTGCTTCTGTTGGAGACACTGATGTGTTATGGCTTAAAGATTTTTATGGTTGATGGTAAAATGTAAGGTGGGATGAACTGGAGTCCCATGTGCCCTGTTAGAAAAAAAATGTTAAACCCTCGCCTGATCTGTTTGCTCAAATCAACAAGAAGTCTACTAAAATGATAAAATGTAATCTCAAGTTTCAGTTTCTACATAATTGTTAATGAAAGACATTTGGCTGTCTGAGTTTTATGAGACTGAAGAAATTAATTTATTTTTAAATAATCTCTAAGATATATTATCAAATCTCAAAGATATTTATGAGAGAATCCACCTATCTTTCGTTTTATGGCTGAGGCATAGTGACATGCAGAGTTAGCTTGTGGTCCTTGGAAGTCAGTGCGATTCCTGTGGTCTTGTGGCAAGTAGCTGGAGTGATAAGCATCATTTCCACTTACTGGTAGCATCTACTCAGCCATCTTTAGCTCATAGGAAAGCAAAAAAGGTCTCTAGACTCAAGACCACGCACATGGCATTTCACTCTGGAAGACCATTTGAGAGAGCTTAAACCATGTCATTGGATCAGAGAGCTTTTCTCCAGCTGCGAGCCCTTGAAAACCTTCAAATCTGGAAAAGAGAGGAACTAAGCCATGGGCTGGTTTACTGGGGCCATAGTAAGCTTCTCTCTTGGCAGACAGCTCCCACCAGTTGACCAGAGGGGGGCTGACCCCGGACGCACTGGCTCAGCAGGGTCATTTCCATCCCCTGATGTTGTACCCAGCACCTCTTCACGGCCCCTTGCCACTCTTGGGCCATGGTGGCTGCATCTTCCCCCCAGCACACATCCCACCAGCGCTGCCCCTTGTCATTCATAGAGGCTGCCCCAAGCACTGTCCTCCCAGCCACACCTGCCCTCCCAGAAACCTGGATGGAGGCCCCTGGGGTGTGTCAGGAACAAGGCAGGGGCCAACCCACACTGCCAGGCTGCCCCTTGCACTGCCCTGGTCCCAGCTGGGGGTGCAGCCTCTGCAGCACTCCCTCTGAGGGCTGTGCCACCATCATAACCATCTTCCTCTACTTCAAAGCCCCCATTCTCACACTTCCTTCCTTCGTTAATGAACCTTCAATTTCCTCCAGGTAAATAAAAGTGAAAACTGGAAAGAACTGTAAAACAAAACATAAAAGTAGCTGAGCTGGAGAGTTACAGCCTGCAATGTCCCTGGGAATGGGTTTTCCTGTCCTCCCGCTGCGGTTCCTAACCTGCTGTCTCCCACTTTGTTAGCCTTTCCTTCCCAGTGTTTAGCTGTAAGCTCTCTGGCGTGCGACCTCCTCTTGGCAGGAGCATTTGTAGCGATGCTAATAGGTAGAGAGGCTCCTCCCATGGCTCCAGTTTTATTAATGGGAGGATCAGAGAAATTACCACGTTTTTAACATCGCCTTTGCAGTAGCTGTTAAGTTGCATGGTGTAGAAACAGTGAGCTCATTTGCTCACAACACGGAGCTCTAAAGTCAAGCCTTCTGTACGAGGTTTTTGAGGTGCTGGGCGAGCATGTGGCTGTTGCTCAGTAGGTTATGTGGTATTTTCATTTGGAAGTGACATTTTATGTGACATTTTACTTTAAAACAATAGCTGGGCAAAATTGAAATTACAGGTCTGTAGAAGAAGAGTAATGTCTATTACTTAGTCTATTTAGGAGCTTGCATCATTTATAAATTCTGCCTGATTGCATCTCTTTTCACAAAATCCAGTTTAAATGCATTTTGAAGAAGGGAGGGTGCTGGCTGGTTTCAAATGTGCTGGTTTGCAAACTTGCAGACCAGCTGTCCTACTCACTAGTGAAGATAAGAGGGCTCAGATGAAGGGTTTTGTGCTGCTGGAAACACAACCAGTTTTCTCAGGAGATTGCTTTGAGGGAGATGGCAGCAATATTGCATCCCACAGTTACTGGTGGGTATTGCCGCATGCATGTGTAATTTGTGCTAGATAAAATCAGGAGGTAATAAAGACAGGTAAAAAGAAAGAATGAGAGATCTGCTGTGTAGCATTTTTGTCGTTTTTTTCCCTTTCTTTTTCTCTTTTTTTTCTTAGGGAGAAAAAAATGTCCAGGGGATGCCACATTAACTTGGGGAGAAGCAAGTGCTGCTTTAAATCAGAAAATTTGTGTTATACCAAGTGCTTTATTTTGGGAACCATTTCAGTATGTTATGAAGGAAAGTTGCAGACTAGGCGTGTTTACTAGACCTTTAATTGCTACATTTAGGAGAAAGGCGCTTTTTTTCTTCTTCTTCCCTCCCCCCTCCCCTTTTTAACGACAAGAAGCCAGAGTTTGCTGTGCAAATGAAGCAGGCTTTGCAAGAATCAGATTCACTTTGGACGACTCTTCACATTCCTCGTCATCATTACATTAGGCAGCACAATTCCATCTCTGGTTGATGGGCAGAAAAAGTGGGCAGCCTGCCAGGTAGACGTTTCCATGGCTCCCAACCCCCAAAGGTGATGCGTTTTTCAGCTAATTCAATGAAGAGTGGGCTGAACTTTGGGTATAAACTAGACAATAGCTGCCTTCGCAGTATCAGCAGAATGGTTTATGGGAATGCACTCCACATTTGGCAGAGCATCATGTGACCTTACGGCTGAGATTTTGTGATGGTGCCAACGGAGACTTGGAAAGCAGTGCCCGTTCTGACTTTTTTCCTCTTTTCTTACATGGCTCAGAAAATGGTGGATCTTAATACTTGACTTTAGCCAGACTCAGCAAGCGATTGAGCTTTGAAGCACAACTTTGCCTTTATTCTGGCTTTTTTGGCACACCACCAGGAGGCTGTCCCTTTCACGCCTGATAAATTCTGCTTCTTATCTCCAAATAGAAAAAAAAAGAGAAAGAAAGAAAATATAAGCAGAATATTTATACTCCATAACTGCGTTTTAAAACCACGCATTTTATTTTTTTTGTTGATGGTGTGTAGTTTAGAGTGTCTGATGGATAGAAGGTGATTTTAATTTTTCTGGTGGCTTTTTTTTTTTTCTTCTGTTTTTTTTTTTTTTTTTCTTCCTCCTGCTTAACGAACAGGCATTTGAACTGGGCAAACGGGGCGACAGCATTGAACATGAGCTCATTGCAGCGTAGTGTAGCAAACTGGCACCCTGCCTTTTCACCCCTTTGCTCGGGCAGATTTGTGCAATCCCCATTTATAAAACCGGCGCAGGGGCGAGGTGAATTTTCTGGTCTCTCCCCACCTCTTGTCCTGTGCAGGCAGTTGCGGCAAGGATTGGTGCAGCTTTTGCGCAGTGCTTTGTGCCTGGAATTCCGAGAAGAGCGAGAGAGAGAGAGAGAAGACAGGCATCCTGGTCTTCTTCCGAGAAAGAACAGGAGCCCTGAGAAGAAGAAACAAATCTGAGTTTGTCCTACATACAAGAGTGCAGAAAAAAAAAAAAAAAAAAAGTGACTCTCCTGCTTCCAAAAAAAAAAAAAAATCTGGCATGTTTCACTACAGAGGCATCAGGACGTGTTAAAGCTTCTTAAAACAGTGTAACAAAATGAACACAGGAGATTTTAAGTAAAAAAAAAAAAAAAAAAAAAAGGAAAAAATAACGAAAAAGGAAAGAAGGAGTGAATTTTTTGTTTGTTTGCTTGGTTTTTTCACTATTGCTCAGATAGCAGTGTTTGGCACTGGGTGAAAACGTACCTTTCATATCAGGTATAGCTTCTGTTTCTTTTTTTCCTCTTTTTTTTAAGTTGTTTTAAATGTTGTTTTGCAACTGAGTTCTTGTGTATTAATTTTAACATAGTTAGCTGTTCACACTTTTTAAAACTAACTTTTTGGGTGTGTGTTTGATCTAATACTGCTAAAAATAGAAAGTAAATAAAAAATTGAGGGTCTATAGAAATAAGTGGTTAGGCACATTTTGTCTTAGCTAAGCACTGGAGTTATGCAAAGATCTTAATGTTACATTTACTCAGTTGAAGCTTTGGTTATCTCTAAGAAAGTTGTGGGTATTTAGATCTGGTTGCTAAGGAAATTAAACTCTTTTTTTACAGTGTGACTCATGCTTTCACTTTCTAAAGAGGAGAAGTGGGAAAAAAAATAGTGTTAAACTGCAGGAAAGGATCGCTCTTGTAGCCAGTATATTAAAGTTGTTATTGAGTTATTTCATATATGAGTTTGTTACAGTTTGTATCTTAATCCATTACAAAGAAATCAGTGTGATAAGCACTGGAATAAAAGGCACATTATTGGGACATTCATAAAGTACGCCTGGTTTGCAGCTAGTAACAGTGACTATTTTAAGATGTTCAGTAAAGCAGCACTTGTCCAGGAATAGCTGAAAATAGTATTTAAAATACCCATTCAGAATGTTTGTGATAAGTGCATGTACAGTTAAAGTAAGTTTTGAGCATGTGACGCTTTAGTAGAGCTTTTTTCTTAAGGCGTTTGTCTGTCTGTTGTAACATATTCCTAGGCAATTAGAAGAGTGTGTAACAAAATTCATTCTGACTGACAGATTTTGAAAAGCTCAGCCAAATCGGTGTTTTATGTAGTTTGGATTGATTTATTTTTTTTTTAATATTTTCCTAGTCTATTTAATTTATGTTAAAAATACATATGTCCTCAGCTCGAAATGACTTTGAAATTACAGTGTATCTTTCATCAGAAACTCTTATAGTTTGGGTTTTTTTTCAAAATGTTCGTGATGTGCGTTATGTCTAATAAAAAGCTTTGTAAATGTATTATGGCTTTACAAAGTAGAATTGTTTTAACGTGCACTTCATTTTTTGTACATTCATGATTAGACAGTAACTTCTAAGATTATATGCCAGTTTTGCTACTTTATATTTTTGTTGTTCTGCAGTGAATTCTGGGAAATTGCTGAATAGAGGCCTTATGTATACGACACATACATCTCCATATACCCATTTTGGACCAGAAATAGTTTCTTAGATTAATGGTGATCCTGCCCTCCCCAATAGTTTTGTTGGAATAGTTTTGTTTGCCATTCGTACCTAAGCCTGTTGAGAAACCAAGACTTGCATAAGCTTAAAATAGCTTTTCAATATTCTCTATTTGGTCATACTAATCACTTTCCCCTCCCATAATTTTTTGCAACTGTTTTTTGATTTAAGCCACATACTTTATCCCAGTATTTTTGTGAAGTTTCGGACCAAATTACCTAATTGTATTCACTGTTTGATAAAAAGTGCTCCCTTTTGTTAAGTTTGCTCCTTCCCTTCTGAAAATTCCTAATGTAAATTAAGTATTTGTGAGGTGGAAAAAAACTAGGAAATACTAAAAGATTTCCTTTGCCAACATATGCGTGTTCACAGCATGTCTTCCCATGGCTCTGAGGAGGGGCGCCAGCAGCGTGTCGGGTTTATATCCTAAAAACATAATTACTAATTTTGTGTACGTTTCGTGTTGTTCAGAAAACACTTCACTTGAAGCAAATATTTCAAAATCTTTTTCTCACTTTTTTTTTTTTTTAATTTTAGTGACAGAAAAAATAAAAATGAAAAAAGAGAATGAAGAAGTTAATTATACCAGAATTCAACGAAGGTAATACAGTGATCCTAATTTTTTTTTTTTTGTTAAAAAATCAAGCTATTAGCAAGAACATGAAGTAGTTTAGATTTTGATAAATTATTTCCTTAAGAGAGACTACAAATATAATTTCAGATATGTGTATTTCACTTTTGTTCTCATTACTTTGTGTTGGGAATGTTGCAGTTTATGTAGCTGTAGCTGTACAGAGCTGTAGCTTTGTACTGTATGTTTACATGAAGTCTTAGAATTGACTGAAAAATCAAAACCTAATTTGTTTTTTGGTTATACCTAGTAAATATACATATATAATATAAATATTATATATTTTCTGTTATATTCATATTACTAGTATATTTTATAATACATTTTTCTTTGCTAGTATTTAACTATAACTTTTCATTTTTGATATGTGGAATATGTCTTCTATTCACAAAAACAACAAAAAAAAAGAGAAGTGGAAGAGCAATTTTATAGTGCTTATGAAATCATTCAGTAAGTTGTATATGCAGTCTGCATACTCATTTCTGATACTAGGATAGCTATTCTAGTTTGAGAGTCTTGTCTTTACATATTCTATCTCCTCAGTGTCAGCAGAAAACAACTATAAAAATACCATTCCTTCTGAATGCTGAAGTGTTCCATATAAAGTGAAAGGAAGTTTAAAAGAGATTGTTGTGCAAAAATAAATTAATATTATTTTAAAATGCAAAAGGGTGTGCTTGAACATGCAATATTTAATCCACTAAGTTAAAAAAAGAAAAGGAAAAGGTAATTCACTAATTTACAGCCATTATTACTGAACTTAAAATACATGTTGCAATCTGCAAGAAAATGAAGCATTGCCCTGATAAAAAACCTTTGCTATTGGGAACATTTATTTTCCTAAAAAAGAATTTTGTCCACCTATGGCAGAATTAGGCCTTTGGTGCAAACTAGTGCAAGGAAGACATTAAAATTCTACTGAGACAGAGATTTCAGTAACCCACTGAAATCAAAAGGCACCTTTCTGTAGCACCTGGTTTTCAAATTATACCTGTATCTTATGCCTGTATTTTACAAATGCATTTGTGTTGGTATTGTTAAAAGTTATTGTGATGTGTGAGAGGTTCTGCTTCAAGGTGCAGTGTTTATCAGTGCTTTCGTTTAGAAAATGAAAGTTACAAAACTGTCTGTGTCTCACCTTTCTGAATTACTCGTTATTGCCCTGAAGGACCTGTTTTCAGTCTGTTGTGTGGAGTACCACTACTTTTAGTGTGTGATAATTTGTATCCTATGTTGCCCGTCACAAGAAGGAAGGATTTGTTGTAGGCATTAACCCTGGAGTTTTACGAGATTGCGTTTCCACTTGCATTCCTATTATTAGGGACTCGCATTGATGGGAGGATTAGTGAATAAAATATACAAATCAACCTCTTTGCTTTGAATTATAGCCGTTGTTTAATCAACAAGGTATTGTCAAGCAGTATGTTGCTGCGATGTAAGTTGAAGAAATAGCTAAGCAGTCTTGGTAATGTTGTATGGAAGCAGCACTCCAGTGTGCCTCACGCCTTTCGGATTTGTTGGGTGATTTTTATTTTGAGTTGTAGCACATGATATGAGCTCAGACACAAAGGACAAACCTGTATTGTTTACTTCTATGCCATGTCCAATTATTGATTCCAGTCTCGCCTGCTGTGTGCCCACTATAGTCAGGTGCAAGTTGGGAGTTGAGGATTCATTGTTAAGGCAAAGAGTGCACAAAAGGATGTTAATTCCTGCTGAAGATAAACAGAGTTGTGCCATCAATCTGTTAAAAAGAGAAAATAGGTTTTCTTCCATTTTCAAACAGAAACTAGTTACAAATCTTTGGCTTGTTTGTTTCCTCCACCATTAACGCAGTTAAGCTTGAAGCAGCCTTCTTTGCAGTAGAGGGTAATACTTTTGATCTTGAATACTCATATCACGTCATATGTTTGTTTGTTTAAAGTCTTCTGCGTCTCCCTTTAAAAGGAAAATTGTAATCAGCAATGCCAATTGGCATAAACCCGTAGATCCGATCTTGTGTTGAAACGCACTGCACAAGCTCGCTTCTATGGGTCTGTGTCAGTGTGGTGATCTGGCAAAAGTCCGTGTAGCACACACCACAGTGGTATCTGACAACAAGCCCGAATGAGTGTACAAAACTATACTGGGTTTGGAATGCCCTTCTTGTCCATTGCCTTACCTTCAAACTTAATTAAGTGGTTTGTTCTTTTATTGGTTGCTTTAAGCACACCTGGCTTAATATCTTACTAAAATTTAAGAAAAAAGTCTGAGGGAATTGTAGGGTTTCCAATGAGGGAGCATAGGATATACCATTTCCTGGCTTTATTAAATATACCATTGCATGGTATTACACTCAAAAAAAACCAAAATGTAGAAAAACCAAGAAGATTTTTCTATTTTATTTTTATTGTAAAACAAGGCCAAATATCCATTTATTTCCAGAGATGTAGTTGGGCTTGCATCGTTCCTATCAAATATGTATGTATATATATATACGTGCACAACACACGTATATATCTTTATACATATATAAACAGCACAAAACAGAAATTCTGCCTCTGCAGTAGAAAAACCTATCAAAGCATATGTCTTATTGTCTGAAAAGTGGGGAATAACTGCAGTTGAAAGCCTACCCCACGGGAAATATGTAGGCCTATTTCAAAGAAAGGCTGAAGAAGTGAAGAAGACTTTATGGTCACCGTTGGAAGCTGTGTGCATCCGGGTTGAGGTAGTAGGTTGTATGGTTTAGAGTTACACCCTGGGAGTTAACTGTACAACCTTCTAGCTTTCCTTGGAGCACACTTGAGCCATCGAGGAATTCATCACCACTTTAATCTGATCAGGGAAAGTATGCAAAAAAGGTATTGTTTCATGGCTGTACATAATGAACACTCTGAGGCTTTATTGATGTTGAAATAGTCCTGATGACTTGATTATTTCATTTAAATCCTGTTATGAACAATGCTGACACGTTGTCTTAATGGGCTGTGACTATGTACCGCAGACACTTAAGGAAAGACTGATGATTATTTTCATGCCATTAACAGAAAAGCTTTAAAAGTTTATTTTGATTTATAAATTCAGGAAAATACCACGTACTTAATGCTTTGTTCTTTCTTCATGGAAACAGCTTATCCTACACAGTTGTTTTTTTGTTACTGTTGTTATATAGGTGCACATTTTTTTAAAAATATTTTTTCCTGTACTTATAATAACTTTCTGAAAAGTGTTTCATGCTGCTGCTTGGATAGTAGCAGGCAGTGTCACAAGTTGATCCTGGTCTTCATTGGATTTACAATATTCTTGCTTTGTGCCTGAACAACTCAGTGTTTTAAACTCAGATCCAAATGACCTGCAGACCCACCTGTGTTCTCACTTTGTGAAGATTCTCGTGCTGCTCAGCCCAGTCCCACTCTGGGGTCTTATCCCCCCTGTCCTTACACAGCATGTCAGGCTGACCCTGAACCTCAATGCCCTTGTCTTTTTTGGTCCAGAATTAAGTTCTGGTGCACCTTTCTGACTCAGCAGGACTTGGAGAAGTCACACTCCCTCTGTGAATGGTTCCCAAAGCACTGGGAACTTTTGCCAGTGGCACTTCCCAGCACTGGGTGCTTTTACCCAGGTGGGTCAAAAATCATCCCTCCTCTGTCCTGGTGTTCTCTGTATGTTTGTGTGCCTTTCCTTAAAAAAAAAAAAATCCCTTAAGATCTGTACATCTCAGGAGCAGGTGTCCTAACAAGAAGAGAAAAAAATAACTGAGCGTTTTTGTAGTTTAAGCATTCCCAGAAAAAGCTATGGAGCAAGAAGGAAAAAGACTGTGCTTAGGTATTGACCATGATTTTTTAAGTGAGGGCTGCTTCTGAAAATGATCTCAAAGATGAGGTCTCCTCAGTGTGATGGAACATATTGCTGCCAAAGTCAGAGCATCTGGACAAGGCAGTGATGCTCATTCCAAAATAGTTGGGAAAAACTGATACTCCCTGTTTCCACATGCTTTTCCATAAAAAGTAAAAGGAGTGTTATTTTCAAGAATATTAATTTATAATTCAAGACAGTAATAGTGATAATTTTGATGGAAAATTATTTAAGTTTGTTGATATAAAGCAAAAGAGTGGAGCAATACCCCTATTGTGCTGTGTTCATGGGGACACCACTGATGTGGGCCATGGGCAGGCCAGACTCCCATGGGATAGGGAAAGTGTGAAATGTGGCTGTTCCAAATGGGGCGAGGGCTCTGGTCCTGGAGCTCCAAAGTTAACAGCAAGTAGTTCTTTCTTAAGGGTATTTTGAACTCCTGCATTCTGGCTTTACTTTTATTGGAGGTGAACATAACAATACATTCAATATTTCCAGTGTTTTATTGGTTTATATTCTGCAACAAGGAAAGTTAAGAATGTTTATTTTCAGTGGATTTGACAATTGATTGTGTTTTGGTTATTATTTTCTTTCCATGTCTGTCTATTCAAAACATCACTTGCTTACAGGCCCCTGTTTGACTCTTTCTATCTCAGCTTAAGGCTTACCTGACCACTCTCCTAGATAAGGAATCAAAAGAGGAGATGAAAATGGATTTGGTCTCTCTTTTTAACAGCATTTATTCTCAGTGATGATTGTTTGTGATAGGAAATTGGTAAAGAGGATCTGTAGGACAGGTGGATGCAGAATGGATTTTAAGCCTAACTTAAAGTATGTGGGACAGAGGAGAGATGAGGTTGAGTGAATCAAAGCTACTCCAAGTTAATGGAAAATGCTTGAGGGAGCAGTGGCTAAACAGGGGGATAGAGAGGAGGCCTCTGTCAACCAATGAAGCTTAACAGGGACCACTCTCAATCTGAATAAAAACTGTCATATCCTCTGTGCATTCAAAAGGACGCTGGTCATCAGTATGTTTTCTTCTTCTTCTATTTTAATTTTTTTTTTCTTTTGTAGTTTAAGTTCACTGGAAAGAAACATTGTAATTGCTGGTTTCTGCCAACAGAGCAACAGGTGTTCAAATCCTTTTATATTAATTCTTCAATTAGTTGCAAAATAAGGGGGATTGTTTATACTAAGCTGAACTGAATAGAAATGACTGATGCAGAAAATGTGGGAATGTTTCGTCTGTCCTTCAAAGGCATGATAAATTTGTAATTCTATCAGGCATAGTTGCAGGTTGCTATGCAAATTTTCACTGCAGCATCACCAGCTTTAATGAATACCCGTTTTCTCTATTTCTTTCTCTGTTCTTTAATTTAAGATTTTGCCCTGTAGTGTGCAATACATTGTTTTGGTAAGAGTTATCAAGTTACGAGCAAAAATGAATGAGACTGTGAGGTAATTTTGAAGCGGATTAAGGTAGAGAATGAAAAACAAAGGGGAAAAAAGCTCTATTAAGAACAGCTGGATGGAGTTAGGTCTTCTGTGATTTCATTTTAAAGTCATAAAACATATTGTCTGTTTTAGGTGAAGTCTGGCATTTTTTACCTTTACAGTGTGCTTGGAATATTAGTCACGTAGACTCAGCATTATACTGCTATGATGATTCTGTAGTAAATAAATGCACTTTGTAACACGGCCACACATGGATGTGTTCCAATCTAGGGCCCATCTGAGAGTGTTCGTTCCTGCAATTAAGCCATAACATTGCCATCCTTGTGCCTTCATGCTGCTTCTTGCATTTGGGAGAAATTTTCATTAGGATATTTGGGGAAAATCTCGAGATCCAACTGACTCACAATTCCCAGTGGTTTCTTTGGGAGACACAGGTCCTCAGCCTTTCGTGAGTTTGGTCCTAGAGAAGAACTGACTGCAGAGGCACTGACCTGTCCAGCACCCGTTTGTTTGCCACAATTCCCTCGGTACAAATTAAGCATTATCCATGACCTTAGCCCTGCTTCCCCACACACAAACTTGCATCACGGTAAAAATGCACCTTAATGCCAGATCCTGTTTGTCTTTAGTGCTAAGTCACCTCAGAGAGCTGGGGAGCATTTGTATTTCCTTCTGCAGCCCGGAGTGCCTGTGTCCAGATGCATGTCCAAAGAAAACAGAGTTTAAAGGGGCGTTTCTGAGTTAATAACTGTGGGTCAGATGCACTAATAGAGCGTGGCTGTTTTGGGTCCAGCCATTTTGAGGCCTTTCTGTGGTATAAAGCTGCCATTAATCCGGTTTACCAGAGCAGGTAAAGTAAGTTATTAGTAATTTTGCGCTGTTGAAATAGCACAGAATAGTCAAAATATATGTGGAATTTCTCTTCTTGTCATTTCCCTTCAGCAAAAGAAAATGCTGAGTTTTACTTGGTCTCATCCTTTATTTATCTTCCTTATCTTCAAAAAAGTTCTTAAAGAGATTTTTAGATAAAACGTGGTAAATTATCTCAAAGCAATCCCAGAAAAGGTTTTCCTTGCAATTCTGTCCTTTAGAAATGACAAGCAGCTTTTAGTAATCTCTAAAACTTGTTTATTGAAGCTCTTCAGCAAGAGACCTGTGATAGGTTGCTCTAAGTTGGAATAGAAGCACACCTGAAATTTTTCAAGCTTTTTTTGAATATGGTTTCATATGACATTCATTTATTCATTAAGAGCAGCTTCTGGTATTTTTAATAAAACTAAAACTAAATACATCTGGCAGGCCCTGTTTAAATAAGAGTATTGCTTTTATTGCAGCTAAATACAAGTTTGAAAAGCTAATGCTTTTGAATTATATAGTGCAAAAAAATTACATTGTTTCTGCTTTTTCTGTTGTATAGTAAAAATATTTACATCACAGTGGGTTTTTTGGTAGAATTTACTTTCGTATAAGGCTTCTGAATATTTCACAGAACCAAAGAATTGTTCAGGTTGAAAGGGACCACAGTGGATCATCTGGTCCAACCTCCCTTCTCAAGAAAGGTCATCCCAGAGCAGAGCTGGATTGCATCCAGATGGTTTGGGAATATCTCCAGTGAGGGAGACTCCACACCCTCTCTGGGCAGGTCACTGCACAATAAAGCAGTTTTTCCTCATTTTCAGGTGGAACTTTCAGCTGTATTTTATTGCAATACATATAATTTATATGGAAATTTCAGGCAAATTTTGGTGGTTTTTTTCCTCCACCTCTTCTTTTATGCTACTTCTAGAAATAGTAAGGGCAAGCCTCACACTGATGAATTCTTTTCAAGAATACTTGCAAAATCTGATTAAAAAGTCAAAGATCAGGCTTCTCTTTTCTCTGATATTCTCATGTTCAGAAATACCTGTTTCCTTATTTCTTCTTTTAAAAATTGGCATGTTATTTGATCTTACAGAAAAAATAGGCATGGATGCCTTTGCCTCCTATTGGCTTTGCTGTGTTTGCTTTTCAGTGGAAATATCTCACCCCTAAACAACTGTATTTGGAGGCTTTCTGGCTAATGGAGCTGTTTGGCTTGGGTAAGACTGGTGCTGATATGCACCACCCATTGCACCAAGAGCCTCAATGAAAGGATACAGATATAGAGCATCAGAATAATCTTTTCTTTTAAAGTCAGAGCAGTCTTGTGTACTGCCTGCTTTGCTTTTATGGTTGGGTTAAAAGGGAGGGGTATACATTTTACATTTTCTTGTATGTAGTTAACGTACATATGTTATGCCTGTATTGCCTTTATCTGAATGTTCTGAGTCTCCTCAACTAAACTTTATGTTCATGGTTGAGTGTGATTTATCTGGGTCAGTCTGCAGTTTATCTGGGAAATTCAGCTCCCTTCATTTTACTTTTGGTTTACACTTTTTAACTGGTCCTTTTTTTATTCTTTATTTCCTTACATGATGATAGTCCTGACAATGAATGTAAAACTTTGCAGATATACTGGCAGCAGGGATAGATTGGGACTGATGTCGTGTTTGTAAGGTTACCAGAAACCAAATCCTCCATGAGTCCTCTCTGTCATGACTCACCAGCTTAGGAAGGAGCATAGACAGTAGTCTATGTAGTCTTGGTAGTACAATCTTTGTCGATTTTGGCTTGAGACCGTGGGGTTGGATTTGCTCAAGCTCTGTGAGATTCTCATTTTTCCAAAGTCCCTGGACAATAAAAGCAATTCAAGGCTCACTTTTCTCCGACATGCACCCAGTCTTGTGGTTGCAGCAATATCAAAATAGATTTGTATGTCTAAGAAAAGATGACTGTCAGTCATGTGTGTTTATGTGTGTTTACTGTTGGGGATTTTTGCATGGCACTACACTGATGTGAAAAAAGAACACAACCTCAGAATTCTCCCTCATTCATTGCAATTAGTTTGCTTGGACAAATTTGTTAATTTCCCATGATAGGAAGAAACCGTCAGATGAGAACTTGACCATGAGAACTTCACTATCACTTGAAAGAACTTCTGCCTGAGACTAGGAATAGCATTTGGAGCATGCTAAATCTGTGTAAATGGTTGGTTTCCTGGAAGGTTGCCCAAGGAAGATGTTCTGTCTGGACCTGGAAGTAGATTTCACGGTAGCCTATGGTCAGGAGACATGGCTTGAAAGTGCCTCTGGTATTCACATGTCCTGAGTTGAGGATCATTGAGTGCTATTCTATGTCATAGCTTGTCCCACAAATATTGCGCTTTTAGACAGTTTTTTTTTATCTCCACCTCTTCAAAAAGCCTAAGTACACTTAGTTTGCACAGCTGAAGGGGATTTACTCCCAAAGTGCTTTGAACACCCAAATTTACCTGTGTCAGTTGAGTCCTTCACAGGGAAGAGAATTTTTGGGGTGTAGAATTTTTATTAAAGTGTGATTTATACTATGTTGAACTAAATTGTTTGAGGGCTGCTGCTGAGGCTGATGTCACTGGGCAGGGGCACCTTTGTGAGCTGGGGAACAGGGAGCAGCAGTGAACCAATGTAGATGTTCATCTCTGTGCTAAATAACGTGCTTTGCTCCTTTGCCCAAATGTTGATAACTTTTGATCTAGAGTTAGGCTAGATTTGTCCAATAGTACATATCTTACCTTATTCACTTCTAATTTTTTTGACCTTATTGCCCAAGTATATATTTCCAGTTTGTGCATTGTAAAGAATTAATCCCAGACCACCTAATTCATGTATTGCCCTTGTATTGCTGGCTGGACAGGGAGGCAGTGTCGGAAAACTCTCAGCCTATGCTGTTTATGGCCCAAGTACACTTTGAGAAGAGATTGAGTGCTTGAGTCCATCTGAAGTGCCACAGCTGGCAGTCTGGCTTAAGTCACAGGGAGAGTTTTACTAAAAAAAAAAAAAAAAAAAATTGGTTTTATTTTCAGAATTATGTTTACTCAGGATGTGACTTGTGAAGTACATGATTCCTGTGGTGATAAAGGGGTTTTTGAGAGTCATACTGTAAAGTATATTGCACGTTGGAAATGTTTAGCAAATCTAAATTTTAGTTACAAGTCTAAGAACCTAACTCATACTTAGTGTAACATTTTGAAGCTATCTTGCTTTTTCCACAAAATATCTTGGGCATTTAGGAGCCTGCATCCTGTTGATTTACAACATGAGGGCAAGCTTTAAAAGGGAAACTGCAGGTGCAAAGGCATTTTTACAGCTTTTTGATCATAGGCTTCATAATGAGTGACCCAATGGCAGGATGTTAAATATATATAAAGTAGTTGGTGCTGCTTCTGGGTCGTGCTTCTGTATGTGAGACACTTAAACATGGAGTGCCAATATATTCTTAGCCACTTTTATGAGATAACAGTGCCTTAATTTCTCTCCTCTTGCTGTTGTAAAGCAAGGCAATAAAAGCAATGTAGTATTAAAAATATGTGCAGCTTGCACACCTGATGTGCCCATTGAAGCTGCTGCTGGCCATGCAGGTGCTCGAAGGGGACATACAGCTCCTTCCCTTCTCTTGCCCTGCACTGCAGGAGGAGTTGTCTGCTGTGGGAGACAGTGTTGTTCCCAGCCCCCTGTTTTTAGGACAAGTGCTGGCAGGGAACACTGCCCAGGCACTTGTGCCTCTGTCCTTTGAACCAGCAGGCACCATCATGCCAGGGGCACCCAGGAGCCCTTTGCACTGCTGGGGCAGGGGTGGGTCTTGCAGACGTGGGGGCTTCTGCTGCCCCACTGCTCCACCAGGGACAACAGGCAGTGCTGTGCTCAAAAGGAAGGAACTGAGCATAGCGTTGAGCCACGTCGGGGGGTTTTGGCTAAAAAAGTCCAAGTGTTGTTCTGTGGAAGCAAACATGCAGCCTGCCTAATGAATGTAGTATTTATTAGCAGTGTGAGCTGCTGGAAATACCAAAGCGGATAAGGGCTGTGATTCAAGGCCACGGGGCTGGGCCCACACAGCTCCCCAAGTCAGGAGCCAAAGGACATGGCAATCCTCACCAAGGGGCAACCCTGGAAGTCGGGAGCGAACGTTGCATCTTCAGGTTTGTGTTAAGGATACCTTCTCGTGAGGGAGGAGTGGCTGCTGGTTGTTTTTGTGTAATGTGATTTGACTCTAATTTAATGACGGTTCTTAGTAAGCAACGTGATTTGTAAGGTTGATTTCCATTTTTATTGATTGGACCTTTAATATACTTGGACTTGCACTCAGAAGCTTCATCAGAGATTTAATGCTAGTCTGCAAAACCAGCATGGTAAGGAATTTTTTGATGGAACTCAAACTCAAATGCTTCAACAACAAGTCTGTGAGGTGTGGTGTGAATATATTTTAAGAAGGAAAATTCTTAGTTAAACTCGACTTTTTTAATAATCAATTGGCAATGCTTTTCCTCTCTTGTGCATTCCCCCCCCCCCCCCCCCCAAACTCTCACATTCAATATCTATTCAAAGATGAATTAGAGATTTCCTTTTTAGAGTTTTGTATAATGGGCTTGTTGATCTTGGAGATTAGAATTGGAAAACTTTCACTGAAAATATGTAACTTATAACTTCTGAAAATCTATTATTTTATTTATTAATGAGAAATTTAGCAAATACAGAGCTAACACTGTAGAAGTAGCTGCAACAGTCTCCTAGTTTCAAACTGCAGGGTTTTTTCAAAGTAGAGATTGCAAAGCTTGAAAAATAGATTATTTGGTTTTGAAGTCTAGCAGGTATTTTATAGAAACAAGTTTGCTTTCTTTTTAGTATTTACAAATTAATATTCATAAATGTTAGGAATTAATGTTCTGAAGAGGGAGGAGCTAGCAAGAGGTTAATTGATGATAATTTTTCTGACCTTTTCCAAAACCAAACCTTTGCACCTCAACTAGTCAATGAAGAAAGCAGCAAGAGACACAGAGTGTATCCATATGGGAGAAAGGAAGGAATAGGGAGGATGAATTATTATGTGATAGGAAGTATAAGAAGATGTAAGAGAAGGAAGGAAATTGAAGCAGCACACAGAATAAGAGAGAGGCACACAAAATAAAAAGAATAAGAGGAATGGGACTGCAGTGGCTGTGCATTTGCACTTTGAGGGGCTCTGGACATGTAGGCATGAGAGATGTGGGCAAAGGACATGAGGGTGCTGTAGCTTCACTTTGTTGTGCTTCATCCATTTTGGTACATCTCGGTAACTGTGTAATATTAATTTCTATGTATTGAAAATAGAATTTATTTTTTTTAAAAAGGAAAGATGTACACATAAAACTTCATATCTATAAATAAATAGAAGGGCTCATGGAAATAAGATTTTTTGTATTGCCTAGCCAATTTATTTTTCTTTTATTACCAGAAAACCCCATTATAGTATATAAATTTAAAGGGTGGTAAGTCTGAAGAGTAGTAATTGAGGGTAGTTCACATTCCTGACTTATTAAAACCATGTCAAAATTATTCCATATTCTTGACTATTAGGAACCCACAAAATTCCAAGCTAAAGATAAACCAAAAACCCAGTGTGAAGGCAGATAGATAGCCATAACTGCCTGATACTGACAGTTAGGCAGTGTATCTCATGATGCTTGTTAGTCCAGTTTAGACTAAGACAGCAAACACTAAATGTGACTGTGTGGTAGCCATATCATTACTGCAGAGTGTCATCGTAAGGGAGTGTTAACTTTTGTGTGCCCTTCCTTTGTGTCTGCTCCGTTTATTTACATGAGTGAGAAATACAAAACTCTCAAAAGCCCGAATCAAAAAGAATATGATAACCCCAGCTTTTATATGAACTGTAATTAATTTGCAGCCTGTCACCACAAAACTTAATTTAGGGAAATTCGTAGTAGAATCAAGAATGTTAAACATTTGTGCGAATAAGAACAGTATGTGCAGTGGCGCTAGAAGTAGCAATATTTCTGATTCAAACCATGCACTGAAGAGTTGTTGAGGTTACAGAACTTCTTCCCTTTTAAAACTGTGAGAGAATTAAGTTATTGACTGCTGATCACTTCCAGACACAGAATGATGGTCTATTAGTCCCTTCCAGAGTGTAATAGCAGTTTCATATGACACATATTAATGGAATATCTCACTAATTCCCTAAATGTCACTAAACTGGTCAAGTCATTATAAGTTTCCATCTCCTTGAAGTAAATTTAGCTGCTTCAAATTTTTCGGCCCTATGAAAACATCTGCAGAATATGGAATCTGTTAAAACAGCAGGGATTGTGACATACCCAGATCTTAACCTGAGCTATTTTTGTAATGGATATCAGCTTATTCAGCATCCAAAAGTAGTCTGAAGATTTACATTCAGCTTCTTGTTTTGAGAAGAATTTGTGCCTCTCTGTTCTGTGTATGAACACTATTTTTTCTGTCCAACAAAAAGGAGAAAATGTGACTATTTATGTCATGAGTTATCAAATAATGTTATTATGTATTGCCAGAATTTGAGTTTTGATTTATCAGGTTATTTACTTGTTAAGTGACTAAACAGCAAAACAAACTCTTGCTATGGTTATGAAGTGGGGAATTATTCTTTGCCTTGTTCTTCATGTAAGGTATCTTCAAAGCTTTTGCTTTAAACAAAAAGTAGCATAACACAAAATGAAGTGATTCATATTCATGAGCAGTTTTGAGAGGGGAAAAAAAATATATTTAAATAATATTGTCTTTTAAAAGACAAACCTAATTTATCACATACTAATTTCTCATTAGAGAGAATTACAGTTATTTTACAGTGTTTTTAACATTGCACTGGAGCATTCTACTGACTAGTCTGATCATCATCACTTGTTTATCTTCTTTCCATTTGGTGGAACTGTACTTATACCAGTCAGCTCCCAATTTACCAGTGCCTTCCGTCAAACACAGCTTCCCTAATATAATTTTACATTTTTAAGGCCTGATAGTACTTTTTTTCCCTGAGTGAAGTCTCTGGTGAAGATTTATTTCAGAACTAGTGTTAATGAAAACAGAATCTGTGCATAAAGAGAAGTGTTCACTAATGTTAGTCTATATTTCAATTAATATCTATGAAACTAGGAAATACTGAGAAAGTAAAATTTTCTAAAATTAATTAAGCACATTGTTTTTTATTTATGTAGTTTTTCACTCATGGCTTTTCTTTTCAAAAGTGAGTGGACACAAACACCTTAAAAACCACAAAACTTGCCTTTAAGAAGAAATAAATAAATAATCCTTGATGAAATATGTAAAAATATTCAAGTAAAAATCAGTCTCGGACATCTTTTATCAGTAGTGTCTGTAGCATGGCATTTGAAATACTAGAAATGTAACTATTCTTGTTAAATAAGCATTTGAAAATATTTGTTCTGAAAATTACGGTGTGGTTTCAGAGTTGCGGAGGATTTCAGAAGCTTTAAATCTGCTTTAAACTTTAAATCTGTGGATTGAAGTAAACATGTATAAATATATTTGACAAATACTTGGGAATATTTATTAATAATAGCATGCACATTCAATTCTAGTTCTGTGTAATGTAAGCAAGTGAGAACTTTTCCTAATTTTTTTTTCACAAGCTTTGTCTCCATATATGTGGCCTTAATTGATCTTGAAGGACTTTTAAATAATCAAAACAACTAAAAAAATGGGGGTGAGTTACCAATGTTGTCACAAGGATTCAAATTCATGTAATTTACATTATATTTTAGAATCTTCATGTTTCTTATGAATTTAAAGCTATTTAACAAAAAACAATTTCATTGTTCCAGGGTGAAATTTTCATGAATGCAGTTTCAGAAGTTCATTACTTTGTTAGGATAAAAGTTTCTTCATTTATACTCAAAGAAGAGCAAGGCAAATGATAAGTGATTGAGGGAACATGGTGAATTCTTGTCCCTTCTTCAACTATAAGAGCTTTTCTATAAACCTGGAGGTAGGAGTTCACCCAGCCACCAAGAAACAATTCCATGCAGACAGACAGGTTCTGTCCTACAGGGAAATAGTGATGTGAAGACCAAACAAAGACCATTATTGAGGAGAAATGAAGGTATAATAAGAGTACAAATGAAGTCTTAACAATATCAAGTTTTTTAAGGGACAAAATAATTTTAATTTTCCTTTTTTTTAAAAAAAGTACATGGGAAAAGGTACGTAAAAAAACCGCCAGACTGTCAAAAAAAATGGACCTTGTTGCTAGCAGTAGGAGTAGCCAAGGCCAAAAGAGAAATGAATCATTAATGACCATCTATCAGACAAAGAAAATTGTCCTACGTTATTTGACTCTGTAATGCTAAAAGTCCTGTACTTATGTGTCTTAGCATCTTCTGAATAGCAGAGTCCAAGAAGAGTAAATATTAGTGTTCATTTGAAACTGCACAAAGCCATTTCAAAGTTATTCAAAAAAAGAACATGAAGGAAAAGGGAATCATTATAAAATGAAAAGGATAATTTAAATCTTTAGAGTTGTTTAAGTAACATTTGCAGACTAGCTGTCTAAACTGTTGCCTTTTTGTTAAGCTATATAATTCATTGAAAAAATCTGTTATCTAAAGGTGAGCTGGCTTTATATACAGCAGTTCAACAGCGTCCACTTAAGAATATTACTATCATCAGTATATGAAAAAAGTAAATCTATTCACTGCATGGACTACCAGTCACAGCATTTTGAAAAATTCAATATTTTCACAAATTCCAGTAGAGTACGTGTGATGTAACTTTAAGTGAGATACATCCATATAGGGCATTGCAATTACATTCATCAGGCATTGGGGAACACTTAGAAAAAACATGGAAATACACAGTCTTTCAGAAGTCTATCATTTTTCCTGGTAACCTCAATGAGACCTTTAAGGGCGTTTGTACTCAGGAAAGCATTCAGATTTGTTACTTTGAGAGCAGATGTCTTTGTGTCTTTTTCCTTTTATATACCTCTATTTAATAATTTCTCCACAGACAGCTTCTAATAAATAGGATGTACCTAGGGGTCTGATATCCTTTTGTGATATGATACCCTTGGTGAAAAGCAGGAGCTCTGGACAATTAAATAGTTTGTCCAAGTTCATGCTGGATGTCATTGTCGGCATTGGGATCAAGGGATGAGCCTTCTAATTTACTGAAACAATGACTAGTCCAAAATATATATTTATGAAAGTTCTTTCTGGGCAGTACTTTAAAGGTGTAGCCCCTGTGCTCTAAGTCAAAAAGCACCATCTCACAGTTTGAAGGCTTTGTATCATGTTGGAATGTGTTTTTTCTGTCAGTGTGATGTTTTCACATTGTATTTTTTAATGTTGTAATTACAAAGATTGCCCTACAGTTCTTCTTGAAATTAAGGCATATCTTGTATTTAGTAATAACACACACATTAATAACACTATTTGGTTGTCATAAATATTAAAAGCTGCATAATTTATGCACATATAAAGACTGCAGTAATGAAGGTGTTTAAAATAAACAACACCAATTGAAATTCAAGTGCTGAGGCTCAGTGGAACCTGAAAGTAGAACTGACTGTTCAAATAAAACTAAGATTGCCTTTGTTGATCTTGATTGTCTAAGAGGAGAGGAATATGGCATATAAATAAGGAGGGTGAAGAGATGGAAAGTTCAAACTTTTTCAAATAGTCTGCAGTATTGACTTTCTGTTAAGGAAGGTGAAGAAATGCACTTGGCAAAGGCATGTAACCTCATCTGTCCCTTATCCCCACCTGTGCCCTGGCCCCTTTTCTATGGTATGGACCACTAGAGCATCCAGACACGGCCCCAAAAGCTCCAGGTCCGTCTAGAGGAGAGCTCTGATGTGGAGGGAAGCAGGGAAGTGGCTGTTAGGCTGTTTTCCAGGCTGTTTTCCAGGCAAGCCCTGGGGAGGCAGGAACTCTGAGCGTGCCAGGGCACAGCTGGACAAACCACAGCATCACTGCTGGAGCTCATGGGCAGCTGAGCTCTCCCTGCTAGAACCTAGGCAGACTCAAAGAGACAACGGAGTTATGTGAGCAGATGGAGAGCAGCCCAGGATAAAGGAGGTTCAAAATTGGATTTTACTCCCACTTGCCGCAAGGTGTGACTTGTATGTTCTACACCTTAGGAATGACAAATTTAAAGTGTTTATGTGAGTGTTGTACTCTTAACTCTTTAAAGTATGTGGCAAAAAAATTATGTAATCTCAAATTCAGATACGAATTTCTAGAATCCCACAGCTGTGGGAGTAATGTTTGACACATGAGTGGGAAAGGGTTTAGCTGTAAAATTCACAGCTCAAGAATATAAAAGTAAAAGTTTGGAAGGGTTAAGATCAAAAAGTGTCTGAGACTGTGGATTTTTATTCTGATTCAAGTTGCTTTGCTTGTTGTATGTGGATGTTAATGTTATTAGAAGGTCTCAATCACCCTGACCTGTGAAAGCAACAGTAGTGCTTATGTCCTCCTTGCCTTAAGGAAATTTATTTTTGGAATAATGTGATAAAGTATATAAACACTTCTTATGTGGCCATCTTTCAGTTTCTGTACTGACAAATTGAACAATAACAATTCTTCAACACTGAAGAATTGAATAGTACTGTGATAAGATTTCAGAAAACTGTTACAAGTTAATCCAGTGGAGTATATTCCTGTGCAATAGAAGGAGATAGAGACTTGGAATTAGAGAAGGCTCTATTTAGAGTAAGATGGTAAAAGTGCTGACACAAATATAGTTACCAGGCCTTTTTTTTTTTTTTTTTAATATGTTAATTCCTTTTTTTTTTTTTTTTTTTAACCAGTTATTAGAATAGAAGTGGGGGGAAAGAATCAGTCAAGATAATTTTTGGACTTCAAATGTTTTCTCACAGGAGCAGCTTTTAGGGAAGCTAAGTAGTCAATGAGGGAGAGGGAAATCCTTATAACAGAGTGAAAATTCCTAGATGACAAAGTCTAGAATAAAACTCTACAGTTGTCCTTCTCTATGACTGAAAGATTAGAGTGGGCTGCTCCACTGCCTCATGTTATGATGGCTGTTATTTGATAAATAGAAATAAAGGAAAGAAAGTTAGGCAGTGGGATGGCAGCATCTACAATTGGCACAATTATCTGGGTTACTCAAGTCCAAAACACACTATGTGGGGAACTTCAAAAGGGAATTCTCAGACCTACATTAGTGGATGACACAATGTCAAGCAAAATTCAACAGTGGTGTATAAAAACTAGCAGGCACTGAAAGAAGTAGTTTGAACTTTTGTAGTTTGAACTATTTGTGACCTTTGTTGTGTTCCAAATTAATTTAAAAATACCAGAAAAAGAGATCAAGTCATTGCGGACAACTCAAAACCTGTAATCTCTGTTAAGGGTTTCAGTGGCCTTTCTCCTCCCCTTATAAATCATCAAAATAAAAGAATCCCCTCACCACAAAGCAAGAATAAATGGCAACTAGATGATATCTGTGTGATAATAAACTACATACAGTAAAGCTCATAGCATATAATGCAGCATCATCTCTTACTCTGACCACTGTGGTAGAGAATAAATGAGCAAAAGGAGAGAAGAAAACATCATATTTCCTAACAAACATGTTGTGCCTCTTTCTAAAGTACAAGAATTAGTTAAAAATTAGTAAAAACGACACAAATTAAATGTATGCAGAAATAATGTATTTACTAAGTAAATATCTGAATGCTAGCCACTGCAAGAGGTTCCAAACTTGTAGGTGTTTGGGAGGGCAATTTAGATGTGTAAACCCAGACTGAAATAGAAGTGCTTGTAGTATCAAGCAGTACAAAGTGCTGAGTATCCTGTACAGACTCTTCTGTCTTAGAAATCCCGAGAGGGGAGGTGTCAGTGAAGGTCTTAATTGAGCCCTTCTGTCCTGTTGTTCCCTCTGTGCTGCAAGATTTACCCTGTCTGTGCCACCGTTTGAAAGGGTTGAGGGATTTCTGTGAACAGTCCTTGTTCCTTGCTTATATTTTAGTTATTATTTAGCATACCTAGTGTTTGCAGAGTCACAGCTGTAGTTAGCCAGACTTGCTCCTCTTCATCTGCTGGGCACATGCTACATGTTAATAGTAAATTATATATGGTATGGACAAATAACCTACATAGTTGTACACGAAATCACAGCAGCAGTCTTTACACAGTTTTCCAAGGGGAAAACATGGGAAGAGAGTAAGGAAAAAGTAGAATGAACATCTTTTTTTTTTAGTATTATGTACAAAACTGATTAAAATAGACTTCATGGAGACAAGTGCATTATGCCATTGCTCAAACAACTGTACTTTTAAAAATATTTGAAAAGTAAGTGGATTTGCAGAGATCCATTGAAAGATGTTGATTAAGGTGTTTGTGATTCAGTCCATTGATGGAACTTCTGGTGAAAAGGATTTGGCAGGGAAGGGAAGTAAGAGGTCTGATGCTGGTTGAGCCATAAGTGGTTGAGCCATTGTTCCTGGAGGTATTTACAAGGTGTGTAGACGTGGAACTAAGGGACATGGCTTAGTGGTGGACTTGGCTGGATTAAATGTTGGACTCAGTGATCTTAAAGGTATTGTCCAACCTAAATTATTCTATTTTTCTATGATTTTATCCTCTTTTGTTAAATTTGTTTGAATTTGGTGTAAGTCAGACAAGCTGGCATATATCTATTGTTCAGCATAAAGGAAAGGTCCAGATTTTACATAAAGGTACGTTGCTGTCTCACCTATTGCAGGTTGTTCCATAACACAATTACAGCAAAGAATCTTAGAAAAACCCCAAAACAAAGAAGTTAAATGAAGCCTCATAATAGTTACTCTTAACTCCAAGGCAAATCAATGCACCACTATTTTTTGTCTTCTTTGCTTCTTTCTGGATGTTGTGTCTTGCCCTGAGTCCTTTCATATACTTGCCAATGCTTCTAAATTCCTAAATTTCCTGATTTTGAGATGAAAATGTTTTTGTCAATGAACAGTCCTTGCAATTCTCAGTTACTTCCTGTTCTCGTCTATGTTTTACAGTATTTCCATATCCTCATAACAACCTTGAGTCCTTGAAAGGTCAGGTAGAAGGATTCTCACTGTGATGTTGCTGTTGTGATCTTCTTTCAATCACTGTCTAGGCAGATGAATCCTTGAACTGCTGCCACGCTCAGAGGTCCCTCCTCTCTATTGATTCTTACCACTGATGTGGTTCTTTGACTTCCTTGTTTTCATATGAAAGTGCATAAGAACTGGAGCTGAAAGTGATCCATTATGCTTAGTGAGCCAGTGAAGGGTTAGTGAATACTCATGTTTGCTGTGAGCTAATTTTGTAGACATTAGCCAGTATCTTGAAATAGTGTTTCATTGTGGAAAAGAATTCCTTGTTACACGAATAGAAATTCTTACTTCCATCTCACTCCTACATAGGACTGTGTAATGAAAAACTCTTACCCTTGCTGTGGGGGTAAAGCCTAACAAATACTTGTAGGCTGTTGTGCAAGTACTTAAAATATTTACCTCTGCTGACAGTTCTTCTCCAGTCTGTGTGGTCTAATCACACCTCTTGTCTTTCTCTGAAATCCCTCCAGATTGTCAAAGTGTTTCTTATAACAGGATGAGCTAATGAAAATTCATTTGACTGGTACATCTCATTTTAGGCTAATTTTGGCTATACCTTGGTAGCCACGGCAAATGAGAAAATGTTCTCCTACAGTTTGTGTATAGTTTATCTCAGTGGATCAAATTCATATTGGAAAAATGTTAGTGCAGGCTTTCTGGCCCAAGACTTTCTGAGTATGCTACACAGTAGTTTACTATTATATCAAAACAGAAGTACAACTGGGTTTTTTAAACTCTGTTCTCCCCTTCAGCATTATATTTTCCTTACATTTTTTGAATCCAGTCCATGTGTTACAGGTTATTCCCCACAAAATTTGAAATTAGCTTGTTATCCAAAATTAAGTCCAAATATTCTTTATCCAAAAGTAGACACAGTCAGATCATGTCTGTATAACCAAACATGAGGTAGAATTGTGACATTCAGGATCCCAACAATCAGTTTATTTTGTGTTAATTCCTGATCAGTGTTTCTTCCCCATTTGGTCTGTAAAGTGCATACTGGTATTGCTCATGAAGCTGGCACTGGTACTTGTCACTCTGGTTTTCCTGTTGATCTCTTTTCAAAGCTGCTAAGAGCATGAGGGTCATTAAAGCCTTGATTGCATGAAATTCACTTCAGTGCAGTATGTATGTGCTTAAGAAAACAGGATTTGGATGACTGTGAAAGACTTCCAAATTTGAATTTTATACGCAGTCTGATATTGAGGATATCAAAAAATCTCCTTACCCTATCCTGCAGTGGTCCTCAGTAAAAGTTGATATTTATCCATGCTTACCATGCTTGAGTGTCATCTCAGGTACTGCTGTTTCCTACTGTGGATAAAGGGAAATATCAGTTCAATGACAATTTGGGTAAATTCCGATTGTAGTTCTGAAGCAGAGGAGTGAATAGACCTTAATGTAGGACATGACTGGGCTTACACAGATAAAACCCTTTGCTTGAGATCCCTTTATCTGATTTATTTTGAAGAGAGAGTGTGGTCTGTGAAAGAAATGTTATGCTCCCTCAAGTCTATTTTAACCCTTTGGGCAATAAGCTGAAATGGACATAGGTTCTGAGGACTTTACTCCCACACCTAATGGCATCATATTTGAAACTCTTACAAATCCAAAGCAAATTGCTGTATTCAGATTAGACAATGAGTCTTTTCTATCCTGTTAAGAGCAGAATACAACCTGGAGGAAAACAGAGTGAGAGGATTCCAGAGCTCACAATCATGAGCAGTAATAATCATACCAAGACTATAGATGAATGAATGGGGAGTGCCACTTCATAGTAGTTTGTTGGGGTTTTTTAAATCCAAATGTGTTGGTTTTAAGGGGATGCAAGATACTGTATTTTTCTTTTTCCAAAAATGATAGAAAAATTTTAAGAAATGAGATTAATAATGAACAATATATTTTTAGTGCTCCTTTACCCAACACATAATCTGGGAATACATGAGTATGAGTACCAAGACTTTGTACAAGTAGTTTTCCCTGGAATAAGGGGAAATGGTGTGCTGATGTCATGTAGCTTGCTGCACATTCATCGAGTGTTGAATGCCTGGTATTTAAAATTGAAAGCTGCTGCTATGAGTTCACCAGCTAAAGTGGTGACAGGAGCACAGAAGGCAATTTTAAACAGTTGAAGTCTGTTAAGAATTGGTGGAAAGGTATAAGCCTGTCCTCATGTATTGTTTGCCTCATGCTTTCTGATGCTCCTCACTGAATAATGAAAATGCTTGTTGACTTATTTGCTGAATTCTAAGAATGAAGCAAGTGTGATGGCACTGTTTGACAGGCTGAAAAAATACTGTGCTTCAGCATGCTTTTGAAGAACTCTAATATCATCAAGGCTTAACAGCGCCACTTTTCCATGGAAAACCATCACGTGGCCCTTCTCTTGCAGGTGGATTTAGCAAAGCAGCCTTCCACTTCTGCATTGGATTGAACCACTTCATAAATCAGGACTAAGACATTTGGCTACATCACAAGGGTTTTTTTCTCAGCACAGGAAGGCTGCAGTTACCTAACTAAAATCCACAGAAAATTTTGGTAATTCATTTTTCAAGTAACTATGCCTACAGTGTCTGTACCTGCACAGAGGTATAGTGTTTCTTTCTAAAATAAGAAACACTGTAAGACTGTCAGTTGCTGGTTTAAGGCTTTAAGGAAAAATTTTATGCTTGAGTAGTTAATATAGTAGTATATTTACTTAGTTTCCTATTTTATTAGTGGAATAATTATCTCTTTAAACTTGTCCGTTATGTATTTTATGACATGTGGGGCACAATAGCTTTTAACTATGTTTATCAGACTCACCTGGGGACAGTGTCTTCAAACTGGCTTTCTGAACTTCCCAGATGTAGTTGAAATATGTAATCTTGTCATTAGGAGTTTATTTATAACTTTTCCATCTTTGCAAAGCTCCCAGGTTGGATCCCAAAGGATCGCTAGGCGGAGAGGGAAAAAAACCAAAAGTAATTATTAAAAAACATTTCTATCAGTTAACTGCTGTTGTTGGGTTTTGTTGGCTTTGCTTTTTTGTCTTCTGGGGTACCTGCACTCAGCAAACTTCAGAGTCTGACTGTATGAAGTAGTTCATGTGTTGGTAACAGCAGATTCCTTGCACCACAGAACTGATGTGCAAAGGCAGTGCAGTTGCAACTGCTCATGTTGAACAGTGTGGAATTTGACCCTTATGAAAGAATTGCAGAGAGGCTTTGAAATCACTGTAATAATATCCATGGAAAACAGAGGGGAGCTGGGAAACAGGGAAGTTTTATTGAATATAGAAGAACAGCATGGTATACTGCTACCTGTCCTTTGTGCCCTCTGTTTGTCTTTTAGTTTCTGAAAACAAGTTACAACAAAATTCTCTGATATTTCATTTTTCCCACCTGGCATCTCTCTTAGTAATATAAAAACGAGTTCTCTTTCCTTATAGCCACCTGATAGTCTTTTGTTAAAAGGATCATCCATGCTTGTCTGATTCAAAGGAAGACCTTTGGCATCCATATATATGCAGTGTTGAAGTCAGGATCCTGAGCAAAGGAGGCCCTTGGATTTAACCCATTAAGGCAATTTTTATTCTACATAATAGATTGAAATTTTTGTTCCTCCAATTGCTGGTTATCCTAAAGTCCTCTCACCAACTGGCATGGAAGCACAGGTTTTTAAAGGGAAGCACAGCTTTTACCTCTTCAGGAAGAAAACAGATGCATTAATTGTGCAAATTTCCTGGAAAGGAAGGCCTTCATACAGCAGGATTTCACATAGGGAACTGTGTCTTTCAAGGTGCCATTGCAATCTGATAATCAAAAATGAAGAAAAGATGCCTCATATTCTCTGATGCCTGTATTTCCTTAGGTCTGTGTTCAAGGCCATATTCTCTTGATGATGAGCATGATGATGCTTTGAGATAACACTGTGCATCAAATTCTCTTTATTTAAGAGGAAGTTATGTTTTGGGGGCTATTTTAATGGTATGTTAGCGGGGACTTGGGAAGGTTTTTCTCCTATGTGCAGTAATTCCTTGAGCTGCCTGGTTGCACATGTTGCTGGTCTCTCTCTGCCAGCTGGTGGGTTCCCAGGCAGAGTCTGTCACATGCACACGTCACACGGATTCCCCGTGCACTTGCAAACACCGTGATCCCCGGAGGGGCGTGGTCCTTTGGGGGCCGAAATGCTCAGCCCTTGTGATGAGATGTTCTGCTTAGGAATTCAGGGCACAACGTAAACCTAGCTGTGGATCGTGCCGTTCCACCTTCTTTTTTTTTTTTTTTTCTTTTTTTTTTTTTTTTTTCCCATGAGCACTGGATGTGATATGTTTCACAACGATACGCTTCGTCTTATGTTGTTGCTCTCAGATGGCGCGTGTGAGAACACAGCATCTCGAAAATGATTTACAAACACGGGCGCGGTGTCTGATGGCACTTTATTTGTGAAGGCAAAGGCATATGTTTGCCTTGTGGTGTGTGCCTGTAGATCAAAATGCAATGAAAAGTGAACTGTCTACATCAGTATTAGGCGTGTTACTTCCGAAAAAAAAAAAAAAAAGACAGCAAAATGCTGAATGCTGTATGGAGATAACATACAATTTATTGATTCTCTCTGTGTGGTTTATGGCTATAATGGACTTTATGAAAACCCTAAGCCTGTCTATTTTATCTTTGTAAATAATTGACTGAGAACACTGTTCTAAATGGGCTAAGTGGAATGAGATACATGCAAGGAGAAGGCTGTACAAGTAATTATATGTATACAGTACATTTCGGCCCTTTCTGGCAAAGTTCAAATAAGTTTCTTCATGCTGTCTGAAAATCAGAGATGTAATTTCGGTTCAAATCTGTTGTCACAACTACCCTTAGCTCCACTGTAATTTGCATTTCAAGTGTACTAGAATCTCTGAGCACCTCCTTTGGTTTTTTACTGTTAATACTTTATTTCACAGTTATTTATAGCCTTGCTGTATTACTTGACTGTTGCTAATATCTCATTTACTATTCTGACCACCTTGAACAGCCCTTTTACATGATACTTCCTGGAGTGTTTAGTCTTTTATCCCCTGGCTATATCTTCTAATTTCTCTCTGGCTATAAAACAATCTCATTTCTTTGCTCCAGAAAGTATTTTAATTTTGTATTGCAGGGCTCAACATGGATGCCAGGGAGCATAGTAAGGCTAATACATGGTCAGAAGATGGAGACCTTTAGTGTCCTAAAGAGTTGAACTTGTAGAGGCCACAGCTCATAGAGCTCCTGGTTCCAACTAGGTATAGGCCCACATGTATCCTGCCTAAGTTCACGTTGCCACTGAATGGAGAAGTCCATCCTCTTGCCAGTGGTACTTATTTCCACCTGGCTTTTTGTTCTGGCACTTAGTTTATCTGGCTGCTGAACAAGTCAGGTCAAGGATTGATCCTGCTGCAAACTAATCTTGTATTTCTTCTGGTTTGATTTTCGGGTCTCTAACCTGCTTTATGATGCAGCTTTAAGATGCAAGTGTCAGCATAAGCAAGGTGGAGGAATAAATGACTGAGGTCAGGAGGGAGAGCAGAAAGAACCCTCACATTTGGCAGATGTTCTGCTTCATGCTACGCATTGAAGGTCCTGGGTCGCACACTCCCTGAGAACTGGCAAATGGGAATTGCTGCCTTCCACAGGAGCAAAGGTCTGCCAAAAAGGTGATTGGCAACATCAGTCATCTTTAAATGGCAGCAGCTTCTGGCTCACTGTTCTGTTTCTATTGAGAAGCTCTGTCTTTAATAGGGGAGACGTGTGTGAAGTCTGGCACTCCAGCCTTTGTAAGCTGTTCATCCCTGCTGCAGAGCACCCAGTGGTACAGGTTACATAAAGTACTCTCTGCAATGTAAACTGGCATAAGTAAGTGCCTTATAGAAGATAAGCATAATTACCCAACCCCCTAGGTAGAAGCACCCATAATGTTTGCCAAACAAAAATTCAAATAATCGGAATATCTGGTTTAGCACATTCTGAAATTGGCGTGTCGGATCTAAAAATCTCCGGTTTGGTCTTTCTAGCTCGGTGAGTAGGATTTCCAGTTGGGAGATTCATTCAGCAGAGCTTAGGTTTTAAACCAGATATATATTAAAACCACCAGGGCCTGCCATGGGAGTTATATTCCTAGATAAATCAGAATACCATCTGTACTGCCAACTGCAATGTGAGAGAGTTAAGCACGGTTTTTTAAGCAACCAAAGGCACCTAACAAAAGTAGATAATACCTCTCTCCAGGCTACTGTACTTTTCCTAGACTGTCATAGGCCTCTGAAGAGTTTATATCAAATTGTGGCTCTAAGTTACTCAAACCTAACTTACCTTAAACCCTAGGCAGGCAAGAAGCAGACAGTGTTACATCATGGACTATGGGTGATGTCTGAATTGGTTAATAAATCCTGGTAGAGGACTTGCCTATAAAGGCAAATAGTTTTGACAACACAAAATCTGATTACAGAGGGCTGCTCCTAGTGAAACAAAAGAACTGTGGCGAATGGATGGTAAATGAAGTTTATACTGTTGAACTGTGCTGATGATTTTGGCAAAGCTGATCATGGCAAACCTTGCAGAAGTTCATTAACTGGGCACCAGCAGCTTCTGTTCTGACAAAATTCACTCCCTTTTTTGATACTTACATTGGTTATCAGGCAAAAACTCAACCATAGTTGAGGGACTGCTTTCCAGAAACCATTACAATTAAGTGAAAACTTAGATACTTTTAATTTTAGAATGTTTACGTAAATCTGTACATGTTAATGGACAGAAATGCATGTCTAAATACCCTGAAGTTTACCCTGCGGTGATTGGTAATTACCTGGTTATGAGCTGTGCATGTTAATTTTTGCAGATGATTTATCTGGTTTATCTGGCTTTTAAAGGCATTATATTTTCCTTCTTTTCTATTTTTTTTTTTTTTATGCTCCTGTTTTTACAACAGAGCACATACAGAATTCCTACAATTATGAGTGAATGGGGGAAGTGCAGGCAAGAGTAGACAACAAAAAGGAAGAGCTGAAGGAGAGGTAGCTACTCAGTTAATCTGTGAGGAGAGATAACTGGTAATAATATGAAACCAGTGCAGGGATGTGGCCAGAGTGGCAAGCAGAAAGGATACTTTTATCCGCATTGTTTCAAGCAGCTATTACAGTAAGTATTAACAGAGGAAGAGAAGCAATTACAGCAGTGAACCCTAACTGAATTTTGAAATACCTTTTAATAATGTGCAGTACAGGAGCTGCATCTTCACCTAGGCAACTGGGACATGTTCTGGATGTGTCTTACTTACCTGCTTTGAAGAGAAAGATAAATCCAGAGACAAATTTTAGTTTAATTTGTAATCGAGAGCTCGTGTTTATGAATTTGTAAATAAGACCTGGCATTGGCACTTTCAGTCTTGTAAATGTTTTTGTTAGTGGGGCTGGGCTGTGCACAAAACCCTTCCATTGTGTGTTTGAGTGCCTGATTTGTCTGAAAAATAATCAAGATAAAGATTATATGAGCCTTTAATATTCATTGTTATTTACCTCTGAAAGGTTCAGCTGGTTTGCTTTGTGATTGCTTTTCTAAAAGAATTGCTGCATTGTAATCAATTTACTGTGTGCAGTTTTAAATGTCAGGGACATTTTTGTTACTTAACCTGCAGACTCATGCAGGAAGGGATGAGGCAGACTTTTTGAAGTAAGGCTATTTTAAGATTTAACTTCTAAAAGATTTCAGGTTCAGCATATCCAAGTAGATTGTATGCTTTTTTATTTTTTGCCTTTTTCTTTCTCTCTTTTTTTTTTTTTTTTTTTTTTTTTAAATCAAGCTGCATTTCAGGAAGCAGCTAATGTGCATTAATTCAGGTATAGTTTTTTCCTTCCATTTTTCTGATGATTTTTTAAAAATTTGATAAGTAAAAAAACTAATGACTGATCACTTTTGAATATTGACACTATGTTTGAAAATTTTGGGGAAAGAGTTTCTTTATTATCAAAATACATGTTTGAGTGTATAATTCAATTAAAATGTCATAATCATGAAACATTTGAAGAAGCAAACTGCTCTGTGCACTAATTTGAAGAAAAAAACTTTTAAACAGAACTCCATGGAGCTTTTGTAGATATGTAGGCCTCTCTTCACTGCTGGTTGAGTTTATTTAAAGAGCTTTTCTAGTCACCTTTGAACCCAAATGATTTCTCCAGATGTACCGAAGTGAACAATGTAAAAATCTTGCTGCTTCAGCAGAACAGGATCCAGCTGGCAGGGAACTGGATCTGCAAGTCATTGGTTACAGCTGTGTTTCGATTTATGTGATGGTTGAAAAAATAAATTACTGGATTAAATGGCTAGAAAGAGGACTCTTTGTTTAGCCCTTGTGTGGGGACTGAAAGTGTTTATGGTGCTGTTTTCTTCAGAGCCTTTGCAAAGTAAGCTGGACAAATAGACTTATTCAAAACTTCTCTGAAATGTTTTGCATTCAGCTTTATTTCTTTACAGAAGAAACTGTATGTTTCTGTATAATGCTCCCAGCCAGCAACCGCTTTTAAGGTCTCTTGGCCTTCAAGAGTGGCGGTCGCATTTTAGCAATGTCTTTTAGGCATTGCAGTTTATCACTGGAAGGCAAGTTTCCTTTTGTTAAAGGTTTTCAAATGCATTTCTTGGCATGCACGCAAATACATGTAGGGACTCTGTCAAGCTCATAACTTTTTAATGGGTTTAATATTTCAGCTTTGTATACCACTTACCTTTTGCTCTACATAATAATGCTGATGTAATTGTAAATTGGGTGCACGATAATTTACAGAGCAGGCACAATGAAATCAGAAACCAATGCCAAGTGTTTGGATTATCGTATATCTTATTTTAATGTTCCAACGATGGTGATTATGTCTTATTGCCTGATATCCTGATTCTGCAAAGATTTGCATGCTTAATTTTACTGAACACCTCCACTGTCTTTGATAAAGCTGAGTGGTACATGGAGCTCACAAAGCTTTGTTAGCTATTATGCTAAGAAATGTGCTTTTCTTTTTTTTTTTTAATCTTTATGAGGTTATAGTCCTATAAAATCCCACAAGCTGCCTTTTCTACTGGAGGTAGCTTGGGTTCTAGGAGTTGAGATGTAACTTCACACAGTGAAGTCCTGACTCCACTGAAGTCACTGGGCATTTTGCCACTGATTTCTCTTAGGCTACAATTTCACTTTTAGAACTGGATTTTAATGCTTTTACTTATAACAGATATCCCAAGACCCAAAAGGGACTTCTCTCGAGAAACTCCTTGTGAAGTGATATGCTACCAAATGTGAACATAAGATGTGGTAATTAGACCAACAGGAATTTTGAAGACTTCTTGCAGAAGCTGTGAAAAGCTAAATAATAGCATAGAACTTTCAGTCACGACAGACAGTGAGCATATAGTGCATTTTTTAAAGCTCTAGCTGGCTTTCAGCATAATAGTTTGCAAAGCCAGGAGCTTTTCAGCACTTAGATCTGTTTATTCAGCAATATTTCCTAGCAATTATTTTAGGCTGACCATTTAGTTTCATTTTACAGTCATAAAGCAGTCCGTAGCTGTAGCCGAGTATCAGTTACATTCTATTTATTAAAACATTTCTGAAACAGTGCAGAAACTTGGGAAATTATGGTTGAGATTAGATCATAAGTGTTGTCCTATCAAGATCTAATTACTTTTCTCAAAACGGTTTGCACAAATTGTTTTCAAAGGGTTGCCTTTATAAAATCCTACAAAGTGCTGACCAAGAAGAGCTAAATACCAGAACAGGAGTTCTTTTCCAAGGCAAAAATGAAATCAAACAAGTTGACCAAGTTCCATCATAAGCCACCCTCAGAAATACCAGAGAGAGGCTTAAAATATTTTAAATAGAATATTTCCCCTCCCCCCTTTTTTATTGTTGTCCCCGAGAAGCATTATTACATTAAGAGCCATGCGACAGAAAGTCGTGGTGATGCAGAATAAATAACCATAATGTATCAAAAGCAGACAAAGGTGTGATTGATCTGTCTGGAATTGGCAGACTCTTTCGCTGTGTCAGGCTGTTCCTTTGATCAATGAAGGTATAGCCTCTGACCTTTAAAAAAAATCAATGAGATTGATTGAAAGGAGAGAGAGAACTATGAGAATGCAGGATAGCTTTAACCTTCACTGTCTAGAAAATTTAAAATATTCCAGTTTTGCAGGCATGGAACCTGCTATTTTATATTTTCTTCTTAAAAGGCTTTGCTTTTTCCCGAGCCTGCTTTTGAAACCTCTTAAAACAAGGCTGTAGAAATGGTGTGTCCGAATGTTTCTCACAAATGTTTATCTTCAGATCACATTGTTAAGAAAATAGGAAGGTTTTTTCCTATAGCAGAATTCTGTACATTCTGTTACTGTTTGCAGCATGCACTCAATGTCTTTAGTTTCCTTTTATAGACTCGGATTCTTGTGTGGCATATATGTGTCCAAGAACTGGTGCTCTGAGAAATAGTTCAGGTTGTTTCAGAGATATTATTCATCTGAATAAAGTGACTTGTACTGCACTATTTCAGGATCAGTCCCACTGATGATTGCAACAATAGTGTGCAGCCAGCATGGAGGGGTGAATTCTGGGAATAAACAGCATCTTTTGGTGATCTAGTTCTATGTAATCTTGCATTTTGGTCAGTTATATATCTATGTGTATATATACATGTATACCTAATTAGTCAGGAAACAGTAAAAATGTTATACTAGAAAATTTATGAAGCTGGATTTTTAAAACAGTGCTTGGCACTTTACATCTTTCTTATTGAACAGACTGCAAATGCAGACTTGACTGCTCAGTCAAAAACAGTTTTTTGAACAGTCAGAGTTTCATTTTAGTACTGGACCCTTTCTTCACATTTTATGCTGATGCTGTGTTAAGCAGTAACACAAAGCAATTAGTGATGTAAGTATAAAAAGTGTTCATAAATAGAAAAGTTAATTCATTCATTATTTCATGCTTTCAAAGCTGAAGGAAACATAGGTCAGAAAAAGAATATATATCATAGTGGTTTGTTTTCACAAATAATTACTTTTTTTAATTGAAAATGCTAGTGAAATCAAGGTCTATTGAATACTATTCACACACAGAGTAATTCAAACTGCAATAATTTCTGCTGTCATGTGTCTGTGTTTTAATAAAGGGCAGGTAAATTGACAAGTCAGCAAGGAGACGGTACAATAGCATTTCTTGAGTGAGATGGAGCTTGCGTAGGAAGAGAAGGATATTGCTGTTTCTCTGTAATTTTATTTCTGTGATTTCCTTTCCGTAATAGATTGCGTAGGCACTACATATTTTTAATACTTCATAATCAGGTGGGAATTCCAGCTAAGTTACAAAAGACACTCTTACTAAATAACAAGACAAAGTCTGGGCGTAGCATTTCTAAAGAAGAAAATAGGAGGGTAGATTTTGTGTGTGTGTGACAGATCTGGAACCAGATAGCTGTGGGAATTTTCTGAAGTCTTTATCCCCTTGATGTTCATCAGCAAGGTGAGAAGGTGTTATGGACTAGGTCATTCTAACTAGGCACAGGTCATTCTAACAGTGTAACTCTTTTAAGTCACTTACATGCTGCATTAACAGAAACTAAACCTTTTATTTCATGAGTATCCCTTCCATATGCACTGTGATGAAGAAACTTTTTGCTTCTAGAAAAAGAGGCATGAGTGTGTTGCATCCCAGTTGAAGCACACTGAGAATATGAAGATGAGAACTGTAAAATAAGAATAGCGTTCGATAGTAGTGCATTTTCCCCCTCCTGTTAGATACATTCTGATTTTGTTCCAGTAATATTTAATTCTTGTCCTCACATTCTCCTAAAATTATTATTTGTTATTCCAGAGAGTCCTTATCTGTCACACAAAGTTTGCATTAATATTGCAAATCACCTTACTCTTGCTGTTTAAGAAACAAAAGGCTCATCTCGTGTTTGGGTGGGGTTTGATAACTGACATGCATGCCCAGCCTCACCTCTCCTCCCTCTCTGTCCAGAAGTAATAATCCAGGAAACGCCTTCTTTTTCCTTCTTTTTTTATTTTTTTTTCTTAATTTGTTGGTGCTTTCAGCAATGGCTGCTCCTCTTTCTGTTCTTCGTGGACATAAACTGCATCTTTCCAGTGTGGATGAGGATGCTGTCCCCTTGTGGATGATGCTCACAGTCTTAGCTGCTGCCTGCAAAACTGAGCAGTGCCCTTCAGCCAGTTTAAGGTGGTGTCTGGTGCAGTGCATTCATTTAGCATTACTAAAGGACAAAATTAAGGTTCTTTTTGTATCTCATGCCCCTGTCAGCTAAATCTTTCCCAGAAAAGAGGCAAAGCTGAGGTCATTTTTTTCCATCTGTGAGGGGTCAGTGACTGCAACTGTCATTCCTGGCTGAGGCATAAGCCTGTTAAAAAGCACCTATGCTAGCAGCTGAATCATTTTCTAGGCCAATTTTTTATGTTTCAACTAATGAAAACAGCTGGGTCATTAAATCCAGCAATCGATCTCCAATTATAACCTGTCTTGGACAGCACGACGCCCTGCCCTGCCAGGTGCCCTCCCCGCAGACAGACCTCCGACCTCGGCCTCTGCCTCTGCCCTGAGACACCAATTTGCTGCCCCATCCCACATCCACTTTCTTGCATTTCTAGGAGCACAAATTCCTCCCCAAAATACCACTGCCATGGCACGGGGACTAATTGTGCTGTTCGGCATTCAGGGTGCTGTGTGGACCGAGGCCGCTCTACATTCCGTCTTTCCAGCTGGGAAGCAGATCTATGGTTAAAAAAGGTGTGGTTCTGCTTGGAAACAGAGGCAGTGTGTGCAGGCAGTGATGTAACTGTAAATCTACCAGGGTTTTCTTTCATTATTATTATCTGGGTCTATCAACAGAATAAATCAAATTTAAGAGACCAAAATTCCAGATACCTGCTACCTGGATTCTTTCTTTCCTCCTGAGGAAGTGAGAGTACGATATGTGGCAATTGCTGGAGCATTTTTATGAAAAACTTTTCGATCTTTTCAGGGCCTGCACAGGAATAAAAAAAAAAAAAATAAATGGTTGACATTTAATCTTCATACAGCGAATAATAATTACAGGCAAGAATTTAAAGTGGTTCTGCTCGTAGTCAAACCTGATGGTTCTTTTCTCCTTGCATTTCATGAGGATTTACTGTACTGTGGATGCAAAATGTAAATGATGGGCAATTCCGTGAAATTCAGACATGCACACAAAACTGTCTTTCCAACTTTTTCACACTTACCCTCAAACTGAAAATGGATTTTCCTGGTGGCTGATTAACCAGAAATGAGTTGTTTCTAACTAGGTTGAGGGGAGGAGGATTCTGTAATATTGGATTAGTGAAAGGAGTGAACAGCTTCAGTTTAATTCAACTAGTCTTCTATTTTTAATCTCCAAGGAAACAGCTGAGTTGAATGTTAATTAAACAGCAGTCTTTGATCCACCCAGCCACTCCCGGAGGCATAATAATAATATATAAGGGCATAGCAGCAAATATATAATAGGTACACTTAAAGGAGTGCATCTAATCTCACCATATCCACATTTAAAACATTTCTTGCTGACCCACGCTTGTGTTATTTAAATAGGGGAAGGGAATAAGAGGGGGAAATGCTAAGTAAGTTAAACTTTGATGGTCTGAAGACAGGGCAGCAGAGCAAGTGTGAGTCCCTATTTTGAGGATGTATAAGGGTTAATGATTAGAAGAGTGGAATCAGGAAAGACCTTAAGCCCAGATCTATGACAGTGGTAATTGAGCTGATTGATTACGACATCTCGTTTCAGACGACTATTGATTTAATCTAGTCTGCAGTCCCATTGGCCCCAGAGGTGCTCCCGAGTGAGGCTCAGCACTTGAACCTGGGTACTCTTCCCTACTCACCGTCTGGATATAAATTTCCAGAATCTGCAACCATTTATAATTTTCTCTCATCTTCATGCTTTTATTGAGAAACTTCTAATTTCATCAAGCTAATGTTTTTAACCGTTGAGGGGACAGAGGCAGGGAAAATGAAATGGCACAGACTGAAAAGGGTGGGTTTTTTAAAAAAAAAAAAAAAAAGGCAAGGCAGAGAGCCGGGGCTATGTGGCTAGTATTTGCATCTGTTGTTTCTGATTCGCAGAGCTAGCAAAGGCTGCTTTTGGAGGCAGTCCACAAAGCTGGGCTATCAGTAGGCAGTTTGCTGTACGCGCACGTTCAATTATTAAAATAGTAGACTTTTTTTTCTGTCTGATAGCCATAGCGAGGTCATGACATTAATTTATCCAGGGTATTGTGGGTAACTATACAGAAAAAAAAGCATAAAGGGCACAGATGCTGGAGCAGCAAAAAATGGATGGGTCTGAGCAAAAGGAGATTAAGAGGCGATGACCAATCTAATGTACGTATAGCAGTAAGAAGCCGGCATCCGTCACAGACTGTTGATGGCAATAAGTATTTTAAGCCATGCTGTGCATGTGGTAATTTTTTTTTTTTTTCATACCTCAGTAAATGCTAAGCTGAATGCTGTAATCCTGTATTTTTTCAGTTTCCCAAATCTGATTTTGGTCTTGTTTTTGTTGTCTCATGCTTGGCGTTCTTCGCTCGCTCTCTGTCTGTGGGTGTGTGTCTGTCTCCGTCTCTCCCTTTTCACTGAGATTACAAACTTAACTGTTTCCTAATTGTCTACGTTCCTCCGTCCTTTTCCTAAGAAATTAATTGCCATCACCACGGCCGGTCATAAGCGCGTACTAACTGGGCTTAGGGCGTGGACCCCGGCATTTTGGCTTTCTGTCTTTACTTCGGGGCTGCGCGGTGTTTGCCTTTGGACCTTTCCTGCAAGTGGATGCCCTTCGCGTTTGCTGCTGCCGTAAGGTTGCCAAAACCTGGCTACCTGAGCCGGGACTGCGGTGCAGCACTGCATCCTGGGACCTGCCCGCCCGGCTACGCCGAGTGCTTCCACGGCACCAGGCAGCTCTGAGAATTGGCTGGCGAATTGCGTATCACCTGTCCCCCCCTCTGGTAAATAGTTTTTATACCGCGAATCACAGTGGTGTGGTATTGTCTGGAAAAGTAATTCCCAAATACTGTTGGCGTAAAAAAGGGAAAAGCCGAAAGACTGTCAACACCGTAAGTCATTAAAGTCCCTTGCCTTAAGAACAAAGGAACAAGGTAAAACTGCACACAATAATTATGCTCTGTGGATTTTCATAGCCTGTCAGACAACTTGTGCCTGTGTTTCAGTTACCAGCCTTTGTGCTTTGTTTTGTGTTGTGTATTTTATATACGCATCTTGAGTTTCTCTGTGTGTGTGTGTATTTGGTGTACGTGTATATGTTCAGACTTCTCTACCAACACGGAGCAAATACCATACAGAAAAAATACACAAGTGTAGCTCAAACATGCATTTTCAGGACTCAGTGTGGTGGTGAGAGTGTATTGTCATTGTTCTCTCTCGCAGTGCGCTCTCTGACGCAAGCAGCTTCTATTTTATATTTTATTTTAATTAAGAAGTCTAAAAAAAAAATAAATAATTTAAAAAAAGAGTAAAAAAAAAATTTGCCTACTCCAGTTAAATGCCAACTGAAGTCCAGAAACTCACGGTTTCAGCACAGTGAATGGTGATTCAGACCCTGGCAGGGTTTTGGCTATGAGACAATTCCTACTTATAAAGAGCACAATGAAGTGGGGGGGGGGGGGGGGGAAGATAGCATTAATTTTGAGGAAGATTAATATTAGTCTTTTAATGTTCATTATTTTCTGAAGAAGTGAATCCTTGTAGCTTTTGAGAGCTAGTGTGCCCTTCCCACTGGTATTTATTCGAGCAAAGGAAAAAATGAAGAAGGCGTAGAATAAACTCCTAAGACTGTTGAAGAATTACTGGCATTATTTCTCTCTACATCACGTGTGAGCCTGGGTTGCCTGCTATTCCTGAGGCAGAGGATCGAGGATGAAAGTCTGTGTGTCAGAGCCTGTTTTCACAACTGCATTTGGAGATCTGTCTTATTGATTAGGAAAAAAAGGGGGTGGGAATAGGAGTGTGAGGTGAGGGGAGGACCGACTGACTACTGGCTTATTGCAGCTCAAGACATTTTCTTCCGGAAAGATGTCAAACAACTGAGACACAGCAACAGAGGAAGTAGAAAGGTGGAAAAATAAGAAGAGGGACCCTCTGGAAGAAATGAAGGCATTCCTTATGAGAGCCTTGAGGTTTTTTTGGTGGTTTTTTGTTTTTTGTTTTTTCTTCTAACATCTGACCCACAAGGGCTAGAGTGACAGCGTCATGCAAATGCTGCAGTCCAGCAGGTCTGAGAGAGGGTGGATGCTAGAGAGTGAGTTAATGTTAATGATGAGTGCAGTGAAAATACCAGCCGATACCACCCCCTCCACACACAACTGCTCTGAGTCAGCATCCGCTGCTTTGCCTTGCCTTTTTGTGCGTGTGTGTGTGTGTGTGTGTGCGCGCGCATGTGTATGTGTGTGTGTGCGTGTGTGTGCTGGTGACTGTGTGTGTGCATGGAAGGTAAAGCCAGTCAGTCAGTGAGAAGCAAAGGTACGTTCGAGAGCAACTAAAATCTGACTGATTTCCATCTTCAGAGCATCAGATGTATTCCCTAAAGAGGATGGGTCTATGCGATGGGGGTGGTATAATTATGTTAATGTCATATTTATAGAGGGGAGAGATTTTTCATTCTAATTATTGATTTGAAAGCTGTGGTCAAAATTGTTTGTTAAATCATGATCAGCTTTAAAAAAAGAAATTGAATGAAATCTAGGGACTGCTATACATATATATCTCTCTCATATATATATATTTTGTTTCATTTAACTATTTTGTGTCTGAGGCATAACTGATTGAATGGTGCACAGTGACAAAGAAACGGCTCTTATATAATGTTGCATTATATCATCAGCTGAAAAAATATTTTAAATAATCCAATATGTTCTGAAATCTGAAGTATCAGTGTGGAGGGGAGGGTGAAGGGCAGGGTGGGGGTGGGGGGCACTGGCAAATCTTTTCTTCGGCAGAGTGCTCTGTACAGCTTTCTTGTAAATGGATGATTCACCTGTTCGACCAGCAGAGATTCTAATTCTTCCCCCCTCTTCTCTTTTTTTTTTTTTTTTTTTCCTTTTTAAAGCTGAACGGCTTCCCGAAGAGCACTGAGTTTTCTATGCCAGATTCTGCTCCAGTGGCTAGGACCTTTATGGCTGCTGTTTCTTTTGCTCTGGGATCTGATGGAGAAAAAAAAAAAAAAACCCACGGTGGATCCTGTCCCTAAAGTAGAAATTTTCTTTTTCGTTCTGCAAACAAGGCTAAAGATCGGAGGAGAATGAATGCAAAAGTAATTCAGGATTGTGGTCGTGCCATTAAAAGTATTCGGCTTCAGAACAAAATTATTCGGGAAATCTGAGCATTTCTTCTTACTGTATCGACAGTATTTGAAAGTTATGTGTGCTTTGAGTAATCTGGTTCAAGTGACAACAATCTCTGCATGTCAATGTTTTCTACAGCTTATGGAGTGAAGTATAGTTTTGCCATTGGAAAGGAAGAAGCTTTTTGTAGCAGTCTGTAGAAGGATTAAATGTTGAACGTGGGGAAGAGGCAAAAAGTGAATACACGCCCAAAGGTTATCCTTGCATCGTGAATGGGTTTAAAGTACTCTGCAAACCAGGGCCCACCTGAACAGTACGACTGAAATTATAATGGGGAAATATTTCAATTAGAAGCCCCTTAACAAGCATTTAATCCTTCTTTCAGGCATTAAGGAAAATAAAATAAAATTGTTACTGTACAAATCTGTTGGAAGCAGATTTTATCCCATTTATAGAGGCTTCCCTCTATTCCCCCCTGCATTATAATAATATGGCTGCTTGCAAGATGAGGCAGTGAAGATTTTTTTTTTCCTGTGTTCTTTGTTTTTTCTTTTCAAAAGTTAAGGACTATACTCTCAGAAAAGTCTGATCGGTCAGCTGATACATTGTTTGAATGTATGTATGCGTCTTGCCTGCTTATTTGATCTTTTCTGCCCCCTACTTGAAACTGTGGTTTGTTTATCTGGGGGGAAGGAGGGGTTGCTGATTTGGGGGGGGGACGTTGTTTTTAGGGTTTGCTTTGGGGTTGTGTTTTTTTTTTTAACAATAGCAGTGAAAGTTTTGCTGACAGCGGTTATGACTACTAAGCAATTCAGTTTATTGGAAGACGAATTCTACTGGACCATGTCGGACTTTTCCTAGTCCCTGAGACCCTAACTTGTGAGGTTTTTTAGCAACAATCACAAGTCAGGCTCTTGGGACCTAGGCGGAGGGGAACCAGCAGCTTTGGATTGTGATTGTTTCTCTGCAGAATTTAGAGAACCAAAGGAGCTTTCCTTGTCCTGAAGGGTAAAAAGGAAAATATACCTATTTCAAATGTTAAGCAACACAACTGTTCCTAAAAAAAAAAAGAAAAAAAAAAATCTAAGCAATTGTTATCCATTGTGCAACATTAGGAAGTTACATATTTATATGTTTAGAAAAGTGGACTAAATGCCATGTAACATTTAGGATTAAAATTTAATCTGAATACCAGTTTGCACCTAAAGAAAAAAAAAACAAACCCAACAACAAAAACAATCCCCACTCAAAACTGATACTAAACTATACAAAAGGCTTCTAACCATAATATTATTGTTATTATTATAGAAAATTCTGACAAAGTACAGAGTCATCCTTACTGTTGCAGCATTAACTTTTAAAACATAAAACAAAAACACTGATGTTTGAGGCCTAGAAAACATTCATTCTATTGTTTGAATAATGATTTCAGTCTACAGGAAAACTGTTGCTTAGCTTTTCCTGAAACATGGGACAAAGAGTATTTTGTAGTTAATTGCCATCTTTTTTCTTTGTCCAAGTGAGAACACAATATGGCATTTAAAATATTCCCTCATTTAATTTACATTTTAATCTGATATTGAATATTGGTTTAAAAATCATATTGCAGCATTAAAATCACTTTGCACCCAGAATCACTTTCTTGTACCAGTTCAACTTGAAGGGAGCCACCCATACTCTAAGTACCAGTCTCGACTTCTAGCTTCTCCATCACTTTTTGCATTTTTCACTCCTCTGACAAAAAGCAGTGTGAGCTTTACATTGTCCCTCATGTGTTAAGTACTCCACTGACTTTGCATAAGAAGATTTCCAAGCACACAAGGTATTTCACAAGCACACTGTTCATTAAACTCGAACTTCCTATCTACAACACAGAATTTGATTTGTATTTCTTAATATTTTATAGGTGGGTTAGTTCTGAGCAATTTTTCTCTGTTTCCTGTGTCTAACCAACATGCTGCAAGACCTTGTTGATACATCAGACTTCACTGAAACAAAGACTTCACACAGATCAGGCATCTAAACTATTTGTTCATTTCAGAAGTGGTATTTTGGCTGCAGTATATTTTTTCCACTTGTGTGGGAGGAATTGTGTTTTATTGTAAGCATCAACACTATTGTTAAAATAAATTGTTCTTATCTGTTAGTATAATACTTTTTCTTCTTGTCTTGTTTTCTTAAGAGACAGAAACTGTGCACTGTACATAGTTTTCAAGTTGCTCAAGATATAATTAGTCTTTAAATAGTCATAAAAATATTGCCTTAGCAATTACAATGATGATACAGTTCCTGTAAATATGCAGTTCTTTTCTTCGTAAACTGTCAGTCCCACATGCTAAGAACACCCAAAAGAGCTACTTGCAAAAATTTAGATACAGAGGTAACTTTTTAGCACAGACATGATATTCAGCATTGAGTTCTGTTCAGGCAATGTTGGAAAAGCAGATCTGAATGTGTACAGGAAAGGCGAACGCACCCAGCTAGGTGCTACTCTCCTCAAGCCCTTCAGTAGCAATTGACATGTATTCTGTACAGCAGTTTTCAGCTCTGAAAACAGATTATTTAAGATACCGATCAGTTGAACAGGTATTCTGTTCATTCAAGCTGTGTAATGAGATAAAACCATATTGCGTGTTGGTATATACATGTCAGTATGCGATTTAAATTACGCATAGTATTTATCAAAATAAAAATCCTTATAGATTTAATCAGCTATATGGTGCACATGTCTATGAATATTAAAGATTTTCATGGCATTTATTTTTCAATTGGCAAAATTTACTTGAATGAGGGTAGTTCACATTCAGCACTCTGAATTCGCTTTGCATTTAACGCTGTAAGTGCAGCGAAGGTGAAACTGTAGTGTGAAACATTTTGTCTGTCAGTCTGAAGATTTCAACTATGCTCTGCTCTGCACTGAAGGTGAGAAGAAAATGAATTATTAGAAACTCCTGCCTAGTGTATTTGCTGCTACAGCAAAAGCTGTAAATATCCAGTCCTGCCTCTGCATTACTGCTTGAACTGGGATGACTCCAGTGGCTCTGGTCTGCCCATCGTACTCAGTGCTGCCCCTTGGCACAGAGATGAAAAGGTTGGTGCTTCCCCATCCTCTTCTCCTCCTCCATCTTCTTCCCCAGTCCTGACACAGCCAAGCCAACCTCAGGTACACAGGTAGGGCAGAGGTGGATGAAAGGGAGGGTGAATCACAGTCTTCACTGGGGCAGAATTCCCACCAAGACCAACAAGATATAGTCCTGGGACTATGGGACAATGCCTACAGACACCACACAGAAAGCAGTCTTACTTACGCTGTGACAGTATATGAAAGCTGTCTCCATTAGCACAGATAAATAGAAAGCATCATCTTCAATATGCTGTGCTTAGATATATGTACAGAATTTCAATATACTCTCATTTCTATATGACTTGATGTTGTTTCAGTTCAAAATGCATTTAAATGCTATTTAATATGTGATTTCAGAGTAATCAGCTTGTGCTACAACAAAAACAAAAAACCAAAACACAAGCTCTTGCAAAGGGGGAGGAAGAGAGAGAGAGAGTGAAAATGATGTGTGGTGCATACAAAAAAGGAATGATATTAACAATTCGATGAATTCCTAGTTGGTAGACCAGACTGAGCCAGACGCATATATTAACGGCTGTCTGCTGCTGATGTGAGCCTGCTCAATGCGGTGGAAATGAAGGATCACCTAGTCCCTGACACCAGCTTATTTGTACGTTTTAATTTTAAAAAGGAAAATCACTGTTTTACATAAACATCTTAACCCCTACGTGATTTTTTTTCTTTTTTCCTCTCTCATATTGTTTGCTAATTTACTGTCAACTTAAAGTGCTGTTTAGCTACAGCCCAACAAAAACATCAGTCAAAAAGCAGAGGGAAGTATTAGCTTCTCTTTTGTCTGCCATGTACAATTGAGTTATTATTATGATAATTGTCTACTTTAATTTTTAGTCTTCATGGGAGATGCAACAATTTTCCAGAGCTTCATTTTGGAAGCATTTTAAGTTTCAATAAGATACCATTTCATATTTAACCCAAATAATAACATTTAAAAAAAAATATGCTTATAGATCAAGCTGGGGTGATTTGATCAATTCTTTTCATTAACCTGAAAGTCTTTAACACCTTAATATAATATTACATATATAGGACAGGATTCCTTTTCAAACCACATAAACTCTTGGATCCATTAATACAGTGCTGAAGACTGTTACATGAGTCAAGGGAATTCCACTCCAAGTTAATTACTCTTGGAATTAGAGGAAAGAATATTTTACTTGAAGTTGTATAACAAGAATCTACAATTATCACATTTCAGGGCATCGCTCTATTCATTTGATGAAAAATGTCAATGAAGTTTAACAGAAGATGTTCTGCATTTCCATGGGTAATGAAAATCGGCATGTTCACGATAAGCTAACACAACATTTTCGGTGTGTTAATATGCAATGCAGAAGAAATTTCTGTAGGCAGTAAACGTAACCATCATTTTGATTTGCCTGTGTGATGAGTATGCTCAATTCCTGACTGGGTACATAATTTCACACCGAAAAGCAGTCATCTCCTCTTAGGGACTAACTGTAGCCTACAAAAAAAAAAGAAAAGAAAAAAAAAGAAAAAAAAAAGACTCCTGCCTGAGGTCTTTAACTAGCTAGGTAGTCAGATAGATACAGACAATGGAAAAAAATATCTGGAATACTATAAAAATGCCAGTAGAAACTGTATGTTGGTTTATTTTATTATGTTCATATAAAGTATATTTGTCCAAACAATGTATCTAAGACATTCATCACCTTGTTAAGTTTTTTCATTGTTTGATGATTACAATAGGCATCTTCAGAGCTTGTTGGATGCTGTGTCTTTCCATTCCTTCTTACACGGTGAGTCCAGCACTATTGACTGATGTGCACAGCTATGCTTTAATTGCAGTGTCTGAGTAGCAACAAGTGGATGGAATATGGAAGCCTTGGAGAGTAAGTGAATGTAAGATTAATGAGATCAACCCTGATAAAATTATTTCATCTTTATAAACATCTTTAACCTATTAAGTAGGATTTAAAATTAATCATAGAATCCTCCAGTTGATTATAGACTAAAGTTTATCTGGTAGGTTTTCAGAAATGCAATCTTTATGCCCGTTCCTACTTATTTAGGAGTTAAGGAGTTAAGTTGTAATTGTGTGATAAAGTAGATGCGGTAATGATACTTTGAACACTATGAATATCCTATAGGGAAAAAGGCAGGTAATATTCTGTACTTTCCTTTTACTCGTTAACTGTTGCACCAATGCCGTGATTCTCTACAAGGAGCATATTCATTTATTTAAATGACCAAGCAAATCAACAAGGTTGTGCTGAGTAGTTTAGGGCTGGTAATTTTGGTTTTGGTTTTGGGTGGTTTTCTTCCACCACCACCACCCCCAACTTCTTTTCTTGGATGTGTGCGTGTCATGCATGGGAAGGTATGAAGGAAAAACAGCTATTCAGCAGAGACACGTCCCACCCCTTTAATTAAGCTTTTCCCGGACTATGTAAAAACACTGGCAGTGTGTAAATCCCATTTCTGTGTTTGTTATTATTATTTTAACAGATTCCTAAGTATTATGTTAAGATACCTCAGTGATGAAATACATATGAAAATATGAAAATAGTTGCATTAGTAAGTCAGTGGATACCAAAAGGGTTGGATGGCATCGGCACAGTGCCAATTGGAAGATTTTTTTCTTTTTTTTCATTTAATTCCTTTCACCTACTAGGCTCCCTAAGCATTAGGCAGAACCCAGTATGTGGCTAAGTTATTGCTCTAGTGTTCATCACACAAAAAGCACAGTCTTAGCATTTGTAAATTTTCTTCAGGGAGGTTTCTAATCTAGACAGCATTTGCGTTTGGGGATTACACCACAGTCTGTTCCCCACCACCTCCCCCTCTAACATGTAGCCCTTTCAACTTCTTCAAAGAAGTGGGGAAAAGTAGGTTCTTTTATTAATAGCAGAAAACAAACTGACTGCTGGACTTCCGTGGCAGAGCTCACATAATGCGGCAGGGTGGGAACTGTAACAAAGAATGCTTGAATGCACTAAACGTATAGTGAAACCCCATTTACATTCACTGATGGGGCTTAAAGTACAATAAATGAGAAGTTTAAAGTAGAAATAAGCAGGGCCGTGAAAAGACTTTGGTGAAGGTAAATACTTCTTGAAAAGTTTAGCACAGGATTTAATTTCAAACTGGAGCCTTTCCTAGTAGAATGCATTTCTTCATAATGTATCCCTTCACTCAGAGCATCTCCATCAGATGATGGTAAATCAGATGGAGTGAGTATCTTCAATGCATAAAGAAGTAGATTCTGTTTATCCAATTTATATACTGATTTTCATACAAGTGAGACAGTTGGCAGTGGAAAAGTCTTCATGGTTCACTGTCTGTTCCCCTGTACTCTCTCTCCTCTGCAAACTGCCTTTGAAGTGTAAGGAACAACTTTGTGTCTAGAAATAAATTTGATTGTAATATCTTACCATAATTTCTAGCTCTCTCTACTTCTAAAATGTTTCTGTTTGTGTTAGTGTAGATATGCTGAAGAATTGGACAAGTTTGTTGCTTTCTCTCTGCTAAAGTTATTCTGTGAAATGGGTTCACAATATTATACTGTGTAACTATCACCTCTCCCCTTTTCTTCTCTTCCAATATGGTGATCATCTCTTTGGTTTAGCCCCTTCCACAGCCCCACCATAGGGCCTTATAAGATGCCAGCTTTGTTATCCTAAGAGTTTAAATGAGCCTTGCTCCCACTTTTTGCATTTCTCTTCACAGTGGTCCTTCATCCTGAATATGAAGGATGTATAAATGGCACCTACTTGTAAATTTTTGCAGAATCTTTCTCTCCTCCCTTGTCCCTGTTCAGGAACAAAAAGCTGTCAGAAGTTAGGTTTTCGGTCGCTAGTTGCAGTTTTCCAGATAAAAGTCAGCTTCTTGCTCCTTTTGGAGCATAATAGCTCTGCTCTCTGCACGATTGGATCAGGGATTCATTTAATAACTCTGATTTGGAAAAGGTGGACTATGGAATAACTTTCTGCTGCACTCTTCAGCAGAGGTAGTTTCTGCTAGTGATGTGCAAGAACCGTTTGCTGCCAGCATTTAGTCAGATTGGTATTTCCAGAAGTTTTGACAATCAGTCCTTATCCTCGAGGATCCTGGTTCTGCTTCGGGCAGGCATTTCTGGTCCATGGGCTCTCAGAGTGCCTGCCATCCTGCAGCAGCTGCTGTGAGCCTCATCCGGGCACAACACCAGCCATGCACAGCACCTCTCCATTCCAATCCCGCACGACATCCCGATGGCAAACCCGGGACGTGAAATGGCCGGGGCAGCCATTTTGTGGTGGGATTTACAGCTTTTCGCTGCAAAGTGGAGGGTTCATCTCTCTGTTGGGAAGATTTGTCACAAGTCTGAGGATACACAGTGCTTATAGCTCCTGCCAGTGTTATTTATGCACACACACTGGAGTATTCATGGAGTTAGGTTTACTGTTAAATTTTAAATAAACCTAGGTGGCTGTGCTGTTTTGGTGTTTATTATGCTGGCATATTATTTTGGATATTAATTCTTAAACGTATGTCTTCTTCTGAAATAGAGGACTATGGTCAAAATATTGGTATTTTAGGAGTCATTGAGGAGTACTTAAGCAATGGCTGGATGTTTAAAAGTGCAACAGGTTACCAGTGCTGTATTGGAAAGCTCTCCTGACTCACTCAGAGGGTTAGATTTCTTGTGGGTGTTGCCAGTATCTGAATATTGAGGTTTGGTAGGCTTTTTATGAGTTAATAAATTCAAAAGGCTGCAGCTTGGCTTTCTGAAATTTGGTAACCATTCCCTAAATGCTAGTGGGAAATCAAAATTACTACATGCAATAACTAACACTTTTAAAAACCTTTGAAATGTTTCCAGGCTGCTGCCTACGTGCTCTTCTTTCCTGCATCGATGGCTAAAGGCTTAGGGCCACTTCCTGACACCCAGCATGAATGCAGACAAGCTCTGTCTAGCTCTGTTTCAATGAGACAACCTTTACTTTCCTTCCCTGCCACTTGCCCAGTGTTGTCCAGGCAGACCATGGGGTCTTCATGAGGGGACCACCACTCACTATTGGGAACGTGGTGGGACCTTGACTTTGGTTAGGTCTCCGAGACCACAGTATAAAGCAAATATTAGCAAAGCACTCAGTGGCCAGTGGGAGCTCATGATTAATTGTGGCAGTGTGAGGGGACATTTCACACGTTTCTTTTAGAGTTTTGTTTCTGCTATTTGTTCTTCAGCTGTTCACAGTAACTTAGTGCAGTGGTGGGGAAGATCTGGGTTGCATCTGAACAAGCTGTGGGATCTCTCATCCCAATATTCATCTAGTCTCCACCAAAACTCTTCAGATTTGTTTTGGCATGCACATTTACTTTTTATCAGACTAATATTTTTAATGGTCCTAGTCATCTTCTGCAATAGCACGTAAGGCAAAAAAACATGTAAAGGACTAACTCCATAGAGAGTCTCTGGGTCAGCATTTTGCTGTAAAGCAGTCTAATATGTGTCTCAATTTGGGAGGATTTTAATGTGGCCAAAAAAATCCTGCAGCTGGCATCCAGCTCAGATTATGAAGTGACAGCAGAACTTAGTATCTGCAGTAGCCTTCTGAGACAACCTGCAGACTGTCCTGCCCTGTGGTAAAAACTGTGGCTGAATGCCATCCTATCCCCTCCCTGCTTCCACATATCACGTGCTGTTCACTGAACCAGAAAACATGATACCACACAAGACTTGCATCTTACGTGGACCAGGCAAGAAATACAGCCAGGCATGTCCTTCTTCTTTCCTTCCCTCCTTTTCCCTCCCCTTTGCTCTCCTCCCTCATGTCTCCCACACATAGCAGAAATATCACGTCCACTGCCAAGGCAAACTCAATCATCTAGTCTGACTTCCTCCATAAAACAGGCCAAAGCATTCACCAAGCAACTCCCACATCAACACCAACAATTTCTGTTTGGTTAGCATGTATATTTAGGATTTGGGATGGCAGAGAATCCATAATAACCCCCTGGAACAGTCTCCCAGTAGTCTATTACATCACTATTAAAAACATAGGCTTTATTTCTAATTAGAACTTGTTTAGCATCAGCTTCCAGCAACTAAAACCTTTCCTGACAATTTAAATGGTCATTTTCTTCTTTCCACCACTTGGCATTTTCATTGAAAATCTAATGAGATTGCCTCCATTGTCTTATTTTAAGGTTTTTGGAAAGATAAGATAATGTTGCTTGCTCTTGTTTGAACCTTTCCCATTTTGCCAATATCCTCTGCAAATACCAAAATGAGCAATCTGGTATCAGGAATGGTATTTTTAGTTGTGCTAGTGGTTCCTCTTTTCTTTTGTTTGACTTACTCATTTATCTTGTTTATTCTCTTTTTCACTTCACTATACAAGGATGAGTAGTGTAGCTGAAGGAATAAAGAGAGAAACAGATTTGAAAAATGCTTGACTGAGGTATTTGTAGGTGCCCAATTCCAGCTAAAATTAGTAGGAGTTTAACGTCTAAACTGTTAAGTACTTATGTTGCCTTTATTTAAGCAAAACCTCATGCCAATGGGAGAAATAACAGAATTAGCTTATCAGTCTTTGACTGATTATTAGCCAGGTAATTTTTGACCTCCATTAATCTATTTATTGAATAAATTGTTAATTTCAGAAGGAAATGACAGCAGCTGTATTATTCTTACTATTTGAAAGCTTATTTGGTTTCAGCATTTTCTGTGTTTCCAGTATACTTGTATTACAGAAATAGATCCTACAGATGGATTAAAACATACCCATGTGTTCAAACCAGGCAATCAAGTCTCACATTTTACAGGTATTCATCCAAACAGCTAGGATATAGCTAGCTAAAGGATTATTTTTAATGTGTTTCTTGGAAATTTTGTAACCTAGTCCCTTCACAAAGCTTATTTGCCTGATCTCAGTAAATCTTCAAGCCTATATGTTTTATCATTTTCATATCATAGGTTTGGGGAGGAGGGATGGGGGGAAGACTGATCTCAGATAAGCAATGCAAGTTGGTTGAGAATGGAGGTAGCTGTCATCTGTAGCCTTTCCAGACACTGCAGTACAATTCCAGACAGTCACCTGAGTATTATCGCTTTGCCTCAACTATAAATCACAGTCTGGTAATGGCCAAGGCTGATACCTTGACATTTTCAAGAAGAGTAAAAGACCTGATTTGAATGGAAATCAATTTCATTTCACAAATCTTGGGATACTCCAGACGTGTTCTTGGGGTTTTTTTGTGGCTTGCTCAGAATTTCCATGATCCTGATAAAGGTTTACTTGTGCTATATGATGACTTTTGTTTCCTCCATACAGTTTAAAATTACAGAAATGCCTGTGTGTACAGAGTGCATCTCAGGGCATTGTACCATGTAGGCGTGGGGAAAGAAATCCCTTTTCTGACAGCCTGTGGAAGGTGATGGGCACAGCTCCTTTAGCTACCTTACCTTCTTCCCACCTCCAAAGGCAGTAGCTAGCCTGCAAGGCACGGCTCAGAGCATGTGATCTCGTGGTCCTGCTCACCTGGATGTGAAGTCCTGTGGGGTGTTCCAAAGAGGTGGCAGTGCTGATGCACCAGGACTTCACATTGTGCAATAAATTGTCGTGCTTCTCACCAAATTTCTGCACTTAAAATGGCCCAGAAGTTCTAAAAAACTCAACTGAACTTTTTATTATGTGAATAGAGAGAAAGAAACCCCAAGGAAATAAAATTAAAGTTGCCTTTCCTGCTTTTTTTTTTCTATTTTCTTTTTTCTTTTTTTTCCCTTTGGCCTGGTTTGTGAGAATGTGCTGTAAAGACAAGATATTCCCCATTCAGGAAGGGAGGGGAATGAGCTCAGTGATTATAGCACCCACGGTACTGTCACACTAAGTGTAAATAAATACAATCCCCAATTTGCTTTGCTCCAACTGTTCTGATACGCAGCACAACAGCTCTTTTGGAGGAAGGCTGTCTGTGGGAGCAGCTCCCTTGTGTCACAGACAAGGTGGTGCAACATAGCCAGTGCCCCAGGTGAAGGTATTGAGGTGGCATCAGACCTTCAGTGACTGAAGGTCCAAAACCAACCCCGAAATATTCTTTCCAATAGTTTCACAAGTTGCTACAGCACTCCTCAAATTTTCAGTTTTCTTGCTTGACAAAACGAGACAATCTAGATGACACTTTGGTTAAAAAAGGAAGGTGGTGTAAGGTAATGCCTACATGAGAATCTATGCCAAATGAGTAAGCTGTGCCTAAATTTGCCAGTAGATACATTCCTGTGTGAAACTGAAAAAGCAAAAATGTCCTTAGCATACAGAGGACTAAAAATACCTGATGGCCATTCCATGTTTAAAACCCTCAAACAGGACAGTGCGAAACACGTAGCGGTGTCTATAGCAACAGGTATGAAATCAAAGGTAAGGATTTTTCTCTCTTTTTGTGTCTCTTGCCTGCTGCACAATGCTCCTGAAAACCCTGTAAGAACCTCATTAAAACCATGCATGTGTAGCACCACCCGAGTGCATCAAATGCCTTCCAAAGGCTGTAGCTATGTGCCGTCTAGACACTGTCCGTCGGCTTTATCGCAGCACATCTTAAGAGCCAGTAAAAGACAGGGTGCTGGTGTGGAAAGACATGCTAACAATCTAGCAAATTGCTAGCATCTAGCCCAGAGTCTCTTCTGTCTGACAGTAGCCACTAGCACATGCCCAGGGAAAAGGATAAGATCAGGACAAGAAAAGTGATACTTCTCTGTTGTGGGTTGTTTTTTTTCTTGTCTCCTGCAGAATTCAGTGCAGTGTAGGTCGTACCAACCTGTTTAAGGGCCCTGGGCAGAACTTTTTCCTTTCTTCTGTGCAATTGTTTAATTACTTGAGCTGAACCCTTTCTGTATGACAACAATTGTATCTTTTCTTGGTCACAAATATCTCTATATGTTCTGCAGGTCCATTTGCATCCAAGGAAGACTGAGAAAATATTGGAGCTCTGAGTAAGTGGTTTGTATGGATTTCCAAGGCACAACACCTCTATGCAACCTGCATCATTATGCTCACTTAATTTGTTTTCCCTAAGTGACAGGTAGAATTTGTAATGTGCAGTTATATGACAGATTTTACCTGGGGCCAGTGTTTTTTTTTTCTGATACATACAGCTTTTTGGCAAACTTTTCCAGCCACACACTGTTCTCTACAATGGAGAGACTTTAAGGTGGATTAGATCAGAACTGTGACATTTGGCACTGTGATGTTCTCATGATTGTTTTTATCAGTGCAAATCATGCCCTGGAAGGCAGAGACATCTTGCAGCCTTGTCATTTCCACAAAGGAATGCTTTGACCTTGTTAAAGTCAAGGGGAGCCACAAGAGTGGCCACCACCCTTACAGAACACTTACCTAAACTATTTCCAACCCCAAAAATCTCCATCTCTGATCCTTTTGCACTCCTTGTATCCTCAAATTACCCGTGGGACAGTGCAAGGCACACTGGAGGGCATTTCTCCCCATAGCAGCCCTTGTCAGAATGTCAGGCCTACTGAGTCATAGGTTTCAGGAACAAGATGAAAAGTTTGCATTGAAGACTGCATCAAAGTAGAATGCTAGTTCTGGAAAAATATTTTAAATAGCCTGTATTAAGAGATGGAAAGGTTGTGTTTAGATTCAAGCAAAGAAATGCAATATTTAGCTGGTTTGCTCATGATCTAAAACCCGCAGCAAAAAATAGAAACAAATCAAGTGGCCTCACTGTGTGTCATTTAACATGATGCAAAACTATCCTGGCATATTTTTAATGGAACATGAATTTAAATATTAACTGCTTAGTTTAAACAGAGATTTTAACTTTTAATATAGCAGCTTTATTAGGTGATTCATGTAGACTGTATGTGAGCTTTTTAAAGTAACTGTAGCATCACAATTTGTAAATTGTATGATGTTACCAAATACCCTACCTGAAGTGATTCACAGTCCTTACCTCATTTTTAAGACAGTGATTGAGTTCTTATTTCATAACCAAAATTCAACATGTAATAATAGTAAGTTCTGATTTCTGAAGGATAAGATCAAGTAAAGGCACTCCCAAAGACAGCAAGTCATCAGGACTGTGACATATCTGCTGGCCTCATAGAGATGTCTCACATACTCCAAAGGATCATGAAAGGCAACAGACACTTAACACATAGGAAACTGAGTCCTGTGTTACCTGTCCCATTCCTTTGTGTCCTTAAGAACTTCGCAAACTCTGCATTTTGTTCAGAAAGGTATCTCCCTTAAACTACTCCAGTGTGTCTATTACAACAAGCTTCATTTTTGGAGTTTATATTTTCAGGGGGAGGTTGGATAAAAGCACGGAATAGTAAAATACGTCAGTGGATACTTGGTATAACTCAGGTTTATGTAAGCTGGAGTTCATACACAGACAAAAGACAGCATTTGACCACTGTTACTACTGCTATAGTTGTCAGATCACGATTTCTCTTTTTTTTACTTTCCTCTTTAGTTTTTTTAATGTTGATGTTAAAAAGATAGACTTTTTAACCAATAACTGTCTGTAAAATTTCTGCCATGACAAAATTATGGTCTCATTTTTCATTAATTGGACTTTTTTTGGTATGTTTTCAACAAATGTCAGAACACCAACTGAGGCTCACGTTTGGATTTCAGCTGTGTAAACATATACTATGTCAGTACTCTCGCTTAGCCCTTTCATAGCCACAATGAGCAGTTCAAAGTGTACAGCCCAGGGACTTGTTAGTGATGAATGTGCTGCCAGCATCACAGGTGAGGGTGGTTGCTTCCTTTCCTGAAAAAGCTCCAGTTGTAACAGTGGCCCTGTCAGATTCCCAGTGAGCAGAGGCAGCTCTGTTGCACAGAGGTTCAGCAGACCCACCTTGGGACTTTTCTTTGTTTCATCTCCTGGATGAGCCTGTCTTTCCTCAGCAGATCTGTGTAAGTGAGAAGAAAAGGGCAGTCCACCATTTTGAGAAATACTGTCTCAAAGTGTCAAGTGGGAAACAAACATGTTTGAGTAGCAAAGTCAAGATTTTGTTCCTTACCCCATGTGTGAAGACCAGTGTATTTTTTGTTTTGCTTTTTTAAATGGGAGCAGAATTTCTCTTCCTTATGCTAAAGTGAATGTTTCCTTTTCCCAGTAGTTCTATTCTTTTGAATTATTTGAGCCTCAGATTTTTTTATGAGTGCCAATTATATTTAGATTCAGAGGCCTTGTTGAGAAATTTCTCTCAAAAATGAGTTATCAGTTTTCAAAGTTAGATCCTTGAAAGATGAAAACCAGTGCATTAAAGCCAATTTCCAAAAGTAACAAAAGAATTTTCCTAAAAAATACTTTCCACAATTTGAAGAGACTCAGCACATTCTCCGACCAGTTGAAAAATAAGTTGCTAACATTTCAGAAACACGGAGCATAATAGAAGAAAAGCACAAGGTCATTTATATATCTTGTGATGAAAATGAGGCCAAATTAATGACCACCATAATCAGGTTCAGGCCCACAGACTTTAGCAGACCTCAGGTATGCCAAGTGTCAGGCTGGCTCAATGATATGTTGTCTGTGGAGTTTTGTGGGGTGCGGATTGGTTTGTTGGGGTTTTTTTTACCTTTCTTTTTTCTTTTAAGCTAGAATACCAATAACATGCTGCTTAATTTTTTTTTTCATTTCATATACAGCACTGTGAAGTAGCAAGGGATACATAACCTTCTTCAAAAGGCACCATACTTAAAACACTGTTTCTTATCCAGATAAGAGCTTTTTTTTTCTGAAAAAGAGATGCCAAAATTGGACTTCAGTTGTCCAGGGAGAAGAAAGAAAGTGTGGAAAGTGTGTGCAGGGCAAAAATACGAGGGAAAAAATATTTCCTAATCACACTCTCAGGCTGGAAATGATTTTGCTATCCTAACCACCTGAAATACTACTATTTTTTCGGAAGTCTCTCATACAATTAGTAATGGCAATAACACTTTGAGTCTGAATAGCATGCCTGTGTGAGAGTCTGAAACCATGCAGTTTGTAGCATCTGGGAGTGAAGTCTCGCTGTTCAGCAAGCTGCTCTGGATAGCACAGATAGCCCTGGCAGCAAGCTGGAAACACCAACACAGAAGTGCTGACCCAAATAAGTGGCTTATTCGGTTTGATTGTTCTCTTCTAACCATGATGTTTCATTTACATTTACGTTTGCATTGATACGCATGCACATGAACAGATGTATGTTCTTTCACGGAATCACCACTGACCTTTTTGTCATCAAATCCTCTTCTCTGACCAAAATGATGGAAGATGGGTTTCGTGGTCCTCAGAGAAGTAAGCAATGTATGCACATATGCATATATATATATATATATATATATATATATATATATGCATATATAACTTTTTGAATTTATGTTTCAAAACACAGGTTTGATTTTGTGTTTGGTATGTGCTTATGTCTGATTTGCCGTAAACTTTTTGGCAGCTGTGCCAAGGCAGACCAGTGTGGTGGTGGTCCACAGCCAAGCTGCTGGTCTGTGACTGTGCCCCTCCAGCTTGGTGAATCACCCAAGTACGCCGTCTTTTGTCTTGAGCTGGGAAAAGCCCCACATCCAGCTGGCCATGCTTAGCTCTCAGTAGGAGCATGCTGGGAGGATGGGATCCTTTGCCCCGTGACTCCCCAGAGCCCATTGTGGTGTGCTGTGACCTGTTCTGTGTCTCATGTAAGGGGCCATGCTCAGGACGTTTTGCTTGAAGCTTTAAGCTCATCCCACCCATAACTTCATGTAGTTCAAACATTACGGTCCCCAAAGCAAGATCTTTCCTGCCTTGCTCTACTGAACTTTTCCCAGTCTGTAATGGATTGTGGATGGAAGAAGAGGGAGGAGGGGAAGGTGATAGGCAAAACCAAGGGTTTGATTGGCATGCAGTGATTTTGAATTGGGGGAAGAAGGCATCTGTGCTCTCCAGCCCCCACATACTTCTCAGTCCGTGTGTGTTGAGAGGGGAAAGAAACCGATATTGTTCCCTCTAAAATTAATTCCCAGTTAGCCAGTTACTCCTGGTTTTTAGTTCAGAGCACACTGTAATTGCATTTTTCATTCCAGTAATTATAGAGGATATTAAAGTGGATAGACAGTTGTAGCAATCTGGCTCTTTAGACATATCCACTTGTCCAAGATCAAATGGCTACAGCATATTTAGGGTTACAGTCTCCTTCTTTTCCTTCTTGTTCTCTACTGCAGTGGATTTTTTTTCGGTGTTACCATGACAACGCTATATCTGGCTGCCAGCTCTGTCGTAAGTTATTGAACTGAGACTGGCTTTTGGTTTAGCAGATAATTAGGTTCTGTCTCACAGGTTCATTTTCCTGTGACTGGGACATGAATATGACCTACAGCTGGCCTCAATTTCAGTGTCACAGACGAAACTTTAACCCTTCCTAGTCCTGCCACTACTGTACTTACTGCGGCGGTTGGCAACTATTCCAAGCATTTTCCCAGGGATGCTGGACACAACACACCCTCCTGAGTCCTCAGGGCTCATTGCCCAGGCTGTGCTAATCCCCAGCGAGGAGGGGGACAGTTCAGCTTGCATCCACATGCTGGGCGGGCAGAGAAAGGGTATCACTAGCAGCAGATGAATATTGATTGTCTGGTGTGTAGATTTGTTGGAAAGGTAAGTTCACTGCTTGATTAGTGACCCTTTAAATAATAGAAATGCACGGGGCGGTGACAGGCCTTTTTTGCTTGACTCAGGAAGATGAAATATTTACAAGAGGTCTGTTTTAGCACACAGCGCCCCGTCTTAGGCTGGTACCTGTGGCGAGGGAGCAAAGCTGCAAGGAACTGCCATGTTATTTCTGTATTTACCTCCCTGTCCTTTTACCCTCTGGGAGAAGGAGAGCCCAGACTGGAGGTGCTGGGCACCTGCCACTGGAGCCCATCACTCCAGGCCCTGGGGTGGGAGCAGGCAGTGCAGCATCTCACCAGATGGACCTTTAAGCTCACAAAATCAGGACTGAGAAGGAGGAAGAGCCACCATTTTCTTCAGCCCAGTTCTCAGATGTCCTCTCTTCCAGCATTTACATGCAGCATGATGTGGTCTTGCAGTTTTAGTGATTTCAAGCCAGGGCATAAACCCCTCTTCTGTCTTTTAAAGGCTTGCTATAAAAGCTATCAGTCAAAGGGAAATTCCATGAGATTTCACGAACAGATATTTCCGTAATTTGTCCATGGGATGAGGCAGGTTTTTCCTACCCTTAAAAGAGAAAGGGAGATTTCTCTCCCAAAGCTGGCAGATCCCAGAGTGTTTTCCAGAGAAGCACAAGACCATTGGTGTAGGAGTTGTGTATCTGTTTTTCTGAGGCTGCAGATTCTTGCTATCTGGCAGTGCACACCATAGTGCTGCTGGGGCTCGCCACTCACCCTGTCTGTGTTTGCTATTGTCACTCTTCTTTCTGGGGAATCTCACAATAAAATAAAAAAGTAAATAAATAAAGAGGCTAGCTCCAAAGATTGACGGACTTGCACCATTATCCGTCACAGGGCTCTTGCATACAGGCTATTTGTGTATGCTGTGGATGTGTGGATAGAGATGCTGGCAGGGTGGACACTTTTCCTCATCTACCCTCCTCCCTCCCTTCCAAATTATTTGTGCAGATGTCTCTTGATTAGAAGGTCAAAGTGTTGAGATGGGGCATCCATCTTGCTGCTGTGGAACGTGTCCTTCTGAGCTAATCTCCCAGCCTGTGTTTGTTGATAAAATATGGTATGTTTGAAACCTGCCTATTTTACAGGACAAAGAAAATGGCACTTAGTGAACCAGAGACAGTGACTTCTCACCGGAGATAACACTGCAGGCTGCAGGTTTAGCATATATGTATAACCAAAACGATCAAAAAAGGCCCTTGAGGTATTTCTTGATTAGCATATTTAGTGTGGATTAGACATCCCTGCAACGACAGCATAAAAGTTTTGCTGTGGGGTTAAACTCGGAGTGGGAGTGGGCTGGAGGGGAAGGTCTCCCTTGAATTAGAGAAAGATGTGAAACTCTGTGTGCTGGTTGGCTGATAAATTATCCAGCTGCTGGGTGTTAATGAACATTGCCCCATCTGGGACCCCACAGCTCTGAGCTGGGATGATGGTTGATATCACATCAGAAGTATGTTAGCAGGTATCAGTGGTATATTACTTTTTTTTTTATTTTTTTAAAGAAAGGAGGAGGTAAACTTAACACCAAGCCATTGTATGGGAACATTTTCCATTGTAAATATAATCATTGAAAATTTGTTTCTTTATGTAAGAAACTTTTAAGGATTTCTCAGGGTTATTCCCCCCACCTTTTTTTTCTTTTTTTTCTTTTTTTTTTTTTTTTCCCGATTTTATAACCCACATACAGCATGAGTAGTTTCAGGTTTTGTTTAGTGTTGGTTTCAGTGCCTGGCCCTCATATCCTGGCACAGGCCTGTAATGTTTCGTCTGTGATCACACTTTAAAGCCAAATGAAACACTTGTTTTCATTGGAACCATTAGAGAAATCAAGCAAATATTGCCAGTGGGATTAAGTTTTATAAAAAAACAGATAAGAAATCTCATTGTTTGGCCTAGAGCAACCTGACAATGTCCCAGCAACATTTGCAAATGAGGGCATGTAAACCAGATCAAAAGGAAGGGGGGGGCAGAAAAAATAATAAATGGGGAAAAAAACCCAGGAAGACAGTTGTTGTCATTTCATGATTTCCAGCTTGAGCAGCTTGAGTTCTTAAACCAAAAACCTTTATTGTAGGTAATTAAGCCCACTTCCCACCACAATATATAATGTTTACCACAATTGGCAGCAAATTAATCTCTTCCAGAGGATGCAAATCTGTCAAGTCCTTCTGAATCCCCGAAGTCCTTCCATAGCTGATGCTCTCTAATGTGAAAGACAAAGACTTGCAGGATCTTGCCTGCTCTCAGTTGCTGAGACCAACACACTGGCTTCTATTTATTCCCAAAACAATTGCTGAAAATCGAACAACAGCAGAAGTTCAGGCTAGAAGGAGTAAATCACAGCATTTCTTGCATTCTGGCAATCAGTAAATGCCTTGTAAATTTATCTTGAATGTAAGACTTCCTTTGCTGTTTAAAACTAGTTAATGTTCTTTACTACTCTCTGACAGAACCTGCCTCTACATATTATTGCCTCCGTGGCAGATGTTGGCTGCTAAACTTAGTTGCATGGAATCATGTCTGATTTATGTACCTTGAGTAGGCTGTGAGAATACTTCCTTGAGTATGCCTCATACTTTTGATTTCTTATCACATTTTATCCTTATGAGGTACTTTGAATAGCACTTCAAGGGCAGCAAAAATAAGTCCCTTAATTTAAATATTTCATTGAGACGGCAAAGTCAAAAGTGCTTCAGATACTTGGATCAGTTCCTCAGAAGTCTGAGTACAAAATATACTGGTTTAGACTCAGAGAGAACTTTTTTTCCCTTTGGTTCTTTAACTTTTAAACTAAATTATTTTTCTTTTTTTTTTTTGCTCAGATTATCAGGCAAATCAAAAAAATAGTATCATAGAATTAAAGAGACACAAATTGACATAAATAAGGAAGAAAATATTTTTCAGTATGCAGAAGAGTTAAATTCCACATATATCAAGATTGAGAGTGGGAGTGTGATCTTTGAAGATGAAACTTTAGATTAGTGATATAACTTTAAAAACTAGCTATAGTTCAGTTTTTTTCAAGAGAAAAATTATACTTTTTTTTCCTAAATCAAACTGTTGTTTTCATTCAATAGTTGATAATTTGCTGGAGTAGAATCCATGAAATGATGCATCATCAAACTGAACTGTAGCCTGTTAGCCGTGTAATGAAGGATGGTTTTTTAAGGCTTCATTTTTATTCTGAAACCTCTATTTATTAAATATAAAATCTGCAAAAATGAGACACCATTTTGCTATTACCTTGAAGAATAGAAGTGATTTTTCAATGTGAAAGAAACAGAATGGTGATAAAAGCTCCAGCAAAACGAATGATAAAATTTGAAGCATCTGCTCCCAACCCAAACAGATCTTTGACCCACAGAGCACTACTCTCTGTTGCCTACACAATGAGGAGCTTGGCATTCTTAAGCCCAGGAAGACCATGGATACTCTCATGGATAGCCCTGGCCAGAGGCATCACTTAGAGGAAGGGAAAGTGGACACTTCCCAGTGGTGAAATCTTCAGCATCAGCCCTCCAGAGGCAGTAAGGTAGAGTGATGTTCACCTTTCTGGTCTTTTTAGTCAACACAGATATTTTTGCACATCTTGAATGCTTGTTTTGGGTTTGGACAACAATTGCTGTTGTGGCAGAGCTTTGACAATAGTGCTTGGCCAGGATGGGAATTCATCTGAACAAGGAGGTTCTTTTTTATCTTTAAAATGTGCACTTTATTTTTAAAAGCATGGTGGGAGAACCCACTTGTTTATTAAAAACTGAATTATAAGCTGTATGGTTGCCACCTTGGTTGCTCATATCTAATCATTCTTAGTAGCTCCATGGGTGTGACCTTTTCTAAAATAATTTCCACACAGTAATAGCAGTAAGATACTTTAGGCAGTGCATTTCTGGGAATCATTACACTTTTCAGGTGATTGAAGTCACTCATTCTTCATCCTCATGCTTCACAACACATCTGAGGCATGAAATTATTCCCTTCCAATATGATGCCTTCTCCTACTCTTATTGCTTAAATGATTTTTAAGGATTAGTGTGTTAAAAGCATTGTGAAAAATTCAGGGAGGGTGAAAAAGAGAAGCTAATATTTTACATTAAAGTTATCAACCTGATCCACGTTTCAGTGGTTCTTATTCCAATCATGAGAGTCTGGATCTAATACACATCCATGGTATGTGCTAGCAAAAATATGGAGGACAAGGTAACTTCCTTTACAGTGGTCTGTAAAAAAAAATCTATGTCATATGTAGCGGAAACTACAAAAATTGACAAGGTTTTGTATTTACAAGAATAAGAGAACTGCATTTCTCTGTCCATTGATGGGTATTGCCAGCTGTCTCCTGCAGGCAGGTACCATTCTTTATTCCCAGGATTTTATGCATTCAGCCGTGATTTGTCTCTAAATCCTTTTACCATATCTTGATTGATTTGCAGACAGAATACAAATTCCCTTGAGATAAATGTACCATTACCATTTTAAATTGTAATCTTCTTCAGAAAATGTTGTTGGGTTTTTGCCATTAACATTTGAGAACAAAAGACCGGAGTTTCAACATTTGTTGCCACCCTTGGGGTTTTTCCTCATATAAGATTCTAGTTGTAATATAAGAAAACAGCATTAGTTTCATGTTCTTTACAAAACAGTGTGTAAACAATCACAGAAACATAGCTGCTGTGAGCAAGGACTGTAAAACACTAGGATGCATTTTAGTTAGAGGACTACAGAAGTAATCCTCCTTTTGGGGTCCAGTAATCTCTAAAGCCAGTGTTTGGGAAATAGTGTATTTTACTAAGTCATATCTCAGTAAAGTCCTTATTTACAAAGCCCTGGTGAGCACTGCTCTTAAGCTTAAAGTTATAAATGTAGTTGCATACTCCGAGGAATCAGAATTTTAGCTGCTTCCATTTCTGTCTCGGTGACAAACTTCATGCATTGCAAGAAAATGCTAGAGCTAGTAATAAAAATAAAAGATCTGTTCGATACCCAAGACTGCATCACCGAGCTGACTGTTCCTCAGTTTGAAATCAAGTATATATGTAATCAAATATTTATCACTAATACCTTACAGCATCAAGTGCAGCAAAAATTATTTTATGCTCTCATACAATCCATCATTCATATACACATAGCAAATACCATGTGATAGGCACTACACAATATATGTTGTATACACAGGGTGTATTCATATATATTTAAAATATAACTTTTTTCCTAAAAGTACGTTATTCCTCTCTATTTATTCTCCTTCCCCCCCTGCTGCACCCAGTCTGAAAACACTTCCATATAGCAGGCAAATTGGCAAAACACAGTGAGAAAATGTGGTTGCTTTTCTGTTTCACCAAGTAATGGCCTTTGCTAAAATTGAGATTTGTCTTTCGTCCTTATTTGATGAGATGTGTAAATCTTTATAACCTGTGTTTTATCTATCCTGTGTCTGTAAGGCATGGTCACTGTTCTGCTTGTAGCATTTTTCCTCACAAGAGAGGTGAATAATACAATCCTCAGTATCAGCAAAACTGGCGCCTTGCTTTTCACAGGTGAAGACAGCATCCCAGAAAAAGCAAGCTAACACAGTTCATATGTGCAATTAAGTTTTATAAGTACACTGTCTTATGCAGAGAGGGTGATAATAATGTCCTGTGGAATAAAGTCTTTAGTTAAGGACAGGAGTGCTGTCAACGTTCTTTTAAATTTGTTCTCCAAATTATTGCACCACATTCCTTTCTGGAAGTCTCACTGAAAAGTTTGAGATGGTTTGTTTGAGACAGCTACTGTGTCAGTTCTGGGCAGACAAATGGCCTTTTACCAATACTGAAGGGACTGGGAAACAAAAAGCATACAAGGAATAGGTTCTCAAGAAGCAGGAAAGAGATGTAGAATCAGGCCAGGAAGGGCCACTGTGGTATTTGCAACATCATTTTCACATTTTCTCGTTAATTTTTTAAGTAATACCTAAGTTGTAGCATACAAGGCAGCCTGGCAGTGAATAGCAGAGTCACTGGATTTCAAGCAAATTGTACTGTTATGTCTTTCAGAAATTTTCATCATTTTTAATCCACCAGTTTTCAAAAGAGATTCATCCTGCTTATGGTTCAGAAAGGGAATGCAGTTGTTACCAGAAAATATTATCCATCTGATATGCTCAGCCTGAATACTGGGAACAGTAGTAAGAAACTTCACAAGCTTTCTGGTCCCACTCTGCTGACCTTAATGATTTAGACAGCCTGGAAAGGACTTTCATCTTCTAGGTCCAAGCTGAACAGCAGTTCTAAACACTTTGAATCCTAATTCTTTGCCTCTTACAGCTCTGAATGACTGTAGTATTTAATATGCTGTGGGTTGCAGTATTATGAAATGAATGCAATCCCATATAGCTAAGTGGTTAGTTACTGTGCTCACCTGGGAGAGGTTTGGGAGAGAGATATACATGTGTTCCACATCTGTTGGGTTTTGGAATTTTGATGCAGTGGTCTTTGGCTTGTTCTTTGCCCATTCATATTGTACCTATTTAAACTCCAGATGTGAATAAGAAAAATTAATTTCTTCCTATCCCATCTTTTAATACTTTCAGATGGATATGAATCTCAGCTCTCTGGAATATATTACACAGATTTTTTTTTTTTTTTTTTTTTTTTTTTTTAGTGATCATTAATACTTCTACAGCTATGAACACATGCGTGTATTTTTTTTCAGCTTTACACAGCACATTACATCTCCTGGGATGTGAATTTTCTGCATGTCATTTTATAGTCAATAGCAGTTGTTATTTACATTTTTTTTTGCTGTTTTTGTATAATATGCTTATCCTTTTTATTATTCCTAGCTAAAAAATGCCAGCATAATTTTATTTGGAACAGCTGACATTTTGATAGGAAAAAAATACTTAGCTAAGTATTTTTAAATTATTCTTGGTTTGTTTTTCTTTTCTTCGTAATACCAGATATCACCTTTGATTAATAACAATCATATATAGGCTTTGTTCCTCTTATCTGGGTGTCAGCAGTAATTGGAATCCATATCCATATCCTACCTTGCAATCATGCTGCAAAAGGCCAATAAATTCCCGCTGAGTGTGTTACTTGTTAAATTTAGTGCATTACATTCAGAGTAATGAATAAAAGCAGTGGGCCGTTACTGTCTGCTTGGCAGAGGAGGAGTAAGAGCAGCCAGACTCCCCTGAGGCCCCAAGCAGGCTTAAAACTGTGACAGGCAGAATCAAGGGACTCCCTAAGCATCACAGTTCAGTTTGTCTCCCTTAATTTCCTCTTCTACCAAGATTTTTAGAGGAAATGGAGGGAGGCGAGGTAATCCTATACAGAAATACGAAATGCGCTGTGCTTGTATACCAGTACTCCCTAGTGCAAATTCTCTTCCAGGCAAGTGTGTTTAAAACTAATTTGTCTGTATTAAGCATTGAGCTGATGAAAGGTTTGACTTTGCTTTAAGAGATGCATATATCATAAATATAGGTAGCAATATATATCTAAAATATACACAAAAACGTATGGTTCTAACCAATCCATGTGAACTCACTGTTGGATTGCTGAGTGATATAAAAATAAACGCTCAGACTTCTCTTTTGGATGTCTGAGCACTGATTTGGCTGACACAGGAACAGCTGTGTGTCTCTGTGTTAAGAAACAATACGTACTTCAGTTCTGAACCTGGACCTGGTAAATCCATGAGTTTCAGTTCCTACTGGCTGGCATGCAAAATTATGGTGTTAAAATGATGAAAATCTGATAAATAATATTATGGAATAACTGAAGTAACAAGACATCATAGAATCTCAGTGAAAGGATTCACAGATCTATTTTGGTGAGGCTGGCAAGGAGTTTCACACTCTGTCTGTAACCTCTTTGGGGGTTTCTCCGGGCCCCTGAACAGAGAGAGGATATGAGTGCACTCCCTTGTCTTGAAAGAGAGACTCAGGCTCTTTCCATGCCTCGTCAGGCACCAAAGTTAGGAGTGTGGAGAGTCTTATGTGCCCACTCATGACCCTGCAAGAGGGAAGTGGCGTGTCCAGGGGATATGTCAGCCCATACACAGTTGGAAAGATGCTTTGGAGCCTTCCCCTCTCAGTCTCATGCCAGTTCCCTATTCCTTTGGAATACCTCGAAAGGCAGGGTGATCACATTCAGACTCAGTATTTTTCTGGGTCTTGGAAACTATGATTTTTGGCAAGATTTGGACTTTTACAGTAGCTTCACTGCTTTCAGGGACACCTGTCATGGCCAAAAATCTCCCAAACTGGAAATACTGGAAAAAGGTAAATATATATCATGTAGATGCCAAGTAACTCCATTTTTTATTTTCAAGTGAAATAAAATCCACCATACAGAACAAAGCCATGGTGAAGACCTGATCTCTGCTGCAGTCAGAGGCAAAGATTTTACTTCATGATATTATCAGTGAGGAGTTTCTTTATTGAGTCCTTCTGAAGCAGTACTTCTTTTGCTTTTTGTCACTAAAGTCTTTCTCTTATACTTTAAGAACAGGGGCAGATTTTCAAAATTACAGAGGAAGCTTTGGGCTAAACCCTCCATGGGATTCAGGTTACCAAGCTCTTCTTCTAACTGCCCCTGGAAACATCTAAATGCACATCTCCAAAGCTTCCATTAAATTGTTGCTTAGTCTCTGAGTGCTGGAAGGTTATACACACCTGCATTTTCGTCAGTAAAACTGTTTATTTGACTGCAGATCCTCTGAATATGCTCTTGGAAGCTTTGGAAACTACAAAGTGGTTGTTCTTATATCCATTGTAGATATCTCTTGCAAACCCTGTTCTGAAATGCACAGCCCCCCTAAGTAAGGAGACCTCTGCAAAGCATGGGCAGAAGTTGGGGTGCTGGGGAAGCATCAGGCTCATCCTGAGCATGGATAATGCTCCCCTGGTCCTGCACAGATGCTCTGGAAGAGCTTGGGGCTTCAGGCAGCAGGACAGGAAACTCATAACTGCAAGTGGCGATGCATGGGCAAAGGACGTCTCTTATTGGAGTTTACTTTTTGTGGCTTATTTGTTGTTGTTTCATTTCTGGGGGTTTTTTTTATTAGTGCAGTTTACTATTTGCTGAAATAATTTGTTTGATGGTGAGAAAAAATATTTTATAAGAGGAAAACCTGGAGGAAGAGAATAAGCCATGCAGCCTCCATATTTGTATGTTGGATGTATTAGCATGTGCCTTTCTTTTAGGGTTTTGAAGAGTCTAGGTATAAAGTCAGATTAATTTGTTTTATAAAATGACAGCTATGGGATAGCTGTACCCTGGAATTGGACTGTATATTCAATTCAGGAAATAAATGCATCTGGCAGTTCAAAAGAAGAAAAGCCTCTGTCATCAGAAGTAAAAAGAAGATTTTCAGAGTACAAAGTACTGAATCAACTGCATCAAACAACTGCTCCAGATTGTTGGAGTTTAACATAAAACTTTCCCCTTATAAAAAGCAGCATTTTGTTTGGAAAATGATAGTTTTGGTAATGTTTTGATATAGATGATCTCATACAAAATGAAATAGTTGGTGTTCCCTGACGTTTTAAATAAGAACGTGGCTTATGCTGCTGCTAGGAAAAACTCTTCCCTGAAATTGCCCTTTTCATTATCCTAACCTTACAACATATCCTGGTTCTGTCTGGCAATGACGTTAAAATGACAAATCAACATTTCTAAAACACAAACACATGTGTATGGAGCATATCCATAGAGAGAGGTTTTAAGATCACTTCATTGGGAAGATACTTCTGATGTGGTCCTGTGGAGAGTCTCCTAAGTAGTTTACATTTCATTAGGGAATTCAAACAGGTCCTTGACTCTCTCCTTGTTGAACTGGAAAAAAATATGGATGAGCCCAGATCCCCCAAAGAAATCCTTCTGAATCATCACAGAAAGGAGGCTGGGAATATCTGCTAAATTCTGACTAGCTCCACATGCCTGAGAGCTCCAATCCCTGATCTCAGGTCAGGCAATGGTTTTGGTCTGTGCCAGCTGTTGACATTTGTTGTTGACGGATTTTTATTTCACCTTCTCATGTTCAACATTCCTTTCAGCTGGAACATTCAGTTTAAGGCTATCAGGGTGCCATGGATAAACTAATCTTCTTACCATCAGAAATTGTTCAGGAGCAGATTCAGGTGCAATGGTTGTTGACTGGCTAGAAGTGTTTTATATCAATCCATTAATATTTGCAGGTGGTTTGTGAGTTTTGTTTTTGCTTTAATATGTGCTGGTTCGTGCTCTTCTCGTCTATACCTTTTTTCCCATTGCTCTGGGGGCAAAATAAACTATGACAACAATGTTGAATGTAACAGCTCTATGAAAATACTTTGACTGTTTTAAAGGTCCATTATCTGACATGAGGACTTCATGTTTCTCAAGTATTTACTTACTTTCTGGACAGTGTGTGCCACTGAGATCTATATAAGTAGAGCCAAACCAATATATCTGGAAAAGTAATCAGCCACAGTACTGTATTTGTGTCCTTTCCAAAAAAACTAGTCTGTTGCCTCTACTGCCAAGATCTGGCAGGTAGCTTTGAGAAGATTAATGACCATGGTGATTGTTACTATTTGTGCCTTTTTTTTTTTCCTGTCTGCCCTTAAATTATTACCTTCCAAATGCTTATTTACTGAATAGCATGAATGTGCTTTAAAAAAAATCAAAAAGTAATCTAGCATACAGCATTTTGTGATCTGACTGTGTATTTTTTTATAAATTTGTGTTCGTCAAGGCAGAGGGCTAACACAGCCCTCTGAAGTGCTCAAGGGATCAAAATCAGATCCCTTTAAGAGGCAGCCTATCAGTCATATGAAGGTTATTTCAGTCCTGCCAATATGGTAACGTGTTTGCTGGACATTGACTCACTTGCCACTGATGAAGGTGGGGTTGGAACTGCTGGCAAATCTCGTGTGTTAGTTTTTCATCTCTAACTTTGCTGCCAGGATGAGTTCAGATTATTCTTATTATCATCATCTTTTCTTCTTAATTTAGTGGTTGGTTACCATTTCTATTCTAAATACTCTGGAGTATTTGCTCCTATTAAAACTTCTGCGTGATAGAGTCCTCACATGGGGAAAAAAAATAGATAAATTTATATGACTTGGATCATAGTTGAAAAAGTATCCACTGACCTATGTCCTGTTTCTTGTCAAAAACGATGATGAACAAATCAAATATGCACTGAACCACTAAACAGGTCTGTGCAAGGACTAGGAGTTTCTCTTCTTTTCCAGCATGCTTTTTTTTGCATGGCTTTTTGATGTGGTGGAAAAAGACTTTGGTCTTCTGGAAGCCTTTGTGTGTAAACATATTTTCTCAGCCCCATAAAGATGTGTCTGTGGCTACTGGCTGAATAGTTTGGAGAATAGCATATCAAGACAGGTAGAGATACACACTCTGTGGTGTTTTGGTTTTGGGGTTTTTTTTAAGAATGCGTTTTTCTGGGTGCTTTTTTTTTCCCTACAAACTTTAGGTGTTCCAGTCATTAAAGCACAGCCTTCAGAGCTTCACTTCATAGGTCCGAAAGCACGGTCTTACCTGGGAATCTTCTTCAAGCACTTCTCTTGAAATTCATGCAAAGTGAGTAATGTCTTTCTTATTTTAATTACTATTATTTCTGAGTCTTGCTGGATTTTCAATTTTCTGACTATTTACTCTATGATAGGATCTTGAGCCCCATCTGAGGCCCTCAGCCACACCCCCATCTGTGGACCCACTAGCTGTACTTAAGAGCTCATGCTCTTTTTGTGAGTGACTCTCTTCCAGCCTGGAGAATGTATTTTTAGTGCTGAGTTTTGACCCATCAAGAGATGCTGAGGGAAATCTTCCTCAGAGGGTGGTGGGTACAGCTGCACATGGGGGTTGTTTATCAAGGGGAGTTTGCCAACAATTCGTTCAGAGATCCTGTCTGAAGAATACTTTTGTCTCTAAGAGATCTTCTGCAGAAAGCAGTTGCTTTCACTGTAGGTATTTTTGTTAGGATCTGTAGAAGTGTCATTTGTTCTGCTGCATCGTATATTCATCTTTGAATCTTCTACTATGGGGGAAAATGGAAGGAAAATGTCCTCCTATTTTATTTAGATTTTTTTTCCTTATTCTTTAAGTGAAAGTTCAGCCTAGGGAATTGACAGTGTTATTCCCTGTTTTATATAGCTTTCTCTTCTGTTCAGGACTCATTTTTTCCATTAAATATAGACTTTGAGGTATTTTAGAAAACTAGTAAAATATTAATTAATTTTGTTTATGAGACTGTCTGATAGAAGTCTGAAAATGTACAACAGAAAGAATCAAAAATAGAATATGAATGAAGAGAGACATTGTAAAAATTGGGAAAACTGCTTTTATCTTAAGTTGAATTCTCCCTTGACAAACTTAGATACACTCTAGTGTAGTTACAGGCTTGTTGGCATTTACTAAAAAATCTAATGAGTTTTGCAAATGAAAGTAATATAAGCAAGGATTAGAAAATGGCTCCCAATAATGGATCTTCTCGATTGTCATAGTCTGTGATGTCAGAAGAGATGGAAACCCTCCTCCTAAAGAAGCAGTAATTGGAAGAACCAATACATCCTGGATGAGTAAACAGGGAAATAAAAACAGCACAGAGGAAGCTTATGAACACTTGTATCTGGAAGAACACTGAAATAAACCTCTGCACATTGATTCAGTCTATGGCTGGGCTGGAGAATTTTGATACAAGTTTTGCTGGACTAGAAAACTTAAGTTGCTAAATGACTTCTGGCCTAGCTGAGAAAGCACAAATACAGTGTTTGGTTACTTGTAAAATCATCATCATCATGGGTACTGCTAATGATTCTTCTTCCAATTTGTAAGGAAGAGAAAGAACACAGCACAGTAAGAGATTTTTTTTTTTTTTGGGGGGGGGATTATGCCTCTTTGAAACGGAAGTAGGAAAAGAACTGAATCAACATTTCTGAAAAATACAAATATAAAATAATTTTTAAAATTACTAAACGTTGTGGAAATACTTTCTGTAAGAGACTCTTGTTAAGAGATGGATTCATCTAAGCTCAGGTCTAACACTAGGTTTACATCTAAGCTCATGTTTTGTGCTAGGCTTATTTTCAAAACAGGGTTGCAAGTCCAAAAGGAGGAGCAAGTGTGGCAAAGACTCTTCATTTCCCTTGGGCATGCCAGGCATCATCCCTCTGTGTAGCTGAGTGGTATTTTAATTAGTCGGTAGGTTGTGTCAGCAGTGCCTCTGACAAAATGCTACAAGCAAAGGAACATCAGTGTGAGCCTGGATGGAATGTGTGCTTACAGTTTATTTGTATTATCCATCACTGCAAAGGTGATATGTGTATATAGAGAGGAAACTGCAATTTATCGCTCAAAGATAATTGTATAGAGTGAGTTTGGAGGATAAGAACAATATTAATTTGGAGAGAGAAAGAACAATATAGATAGCAAGTTCTGATCTGTGATTCCAAGGGTTTGTTTATAATAGGAAATACCATGATAGAGTTGGCTTAACCTGGGACAGCTTTTTGGCTCCTTTTTTACCTTTGGCTGAAGAGCTTGCTCAAAGAGGGGGAGAGTGTTGAACTGGAAAACAGTCTTGGAGAAGGAAGCTTGGAGTTTTGCAAGATCTCTATAAACTTTCTCCATAACAGAGAAGGAGCTGAATTGTTTGATGACTTGATTGTTAAGAAGGTTGATTTATATTTACTTCTTAAATTATGATTGGCCTTGTTAAGGAAATCCTTGAGTGAGGCTACCCACCAACACAGAATGTGGAGATTATGCCTTCAGAAATATCAAACACGTGGCAGAAATAATCTGCCTCATGATTTTATTATCCTGACACTTTAAATTTTCCTGAAATCATTCAGATTGGAAAAGTTCTTTAAGGTCATTGAGTCCAACCATTAACCCAGCACTATCAAGTCCACCACTAAACCATGTCCCTCAGTGCTATGTCTACAAGTCTTTTAAATATATCCAGAGATAGTGATTCTACCACTTGTCTGGGCAGCCTGTTCCAATGCTTGACCACTCTTCCCATGAAGAATTTCTCTTATTATCCAATCTAAAACTCTCCTGGGGCAACTTGAGGCTGATTTTTTTTCTTATCACTTGCTACTTAGGAGAAGAGACCAACCTCCACCTGGCTACAGCCCCCTGTCAGGCAGATGTAGAGAGTGATAAGGTCTCCCCAGAGCCACGTTTTCTCCAGGCTAAACACCCCCAGCTTCCTCAGCACCTCCTCATCAGACTTGTGCTCCAGACCCTTCCCCAGCTCCATTGCCCTTCTCTGGACTCACTCCAGCACCTCAATGTCCTCCTTGTAGTGAGGGGCCCAGAACTGAACACAGGACTCAAGGTGTGGCCTCACCAGTGCCCAGTGCAGGGGGACAATCACAACATTTGTTCAGCTGTGGATATGGATATATAATACTGTAAGTTTGAATGTTTTTCAGTGTTTTTTCCTGATGAAAATAACTAAAGCTACAAGGGATATTACTGGAGAAGCCTAGATGACATCTCAAACTTATGTAGTAGTGGTTGTTTTCTACCAAAACCTTCAGTGTGGCGTTGCAAATGTAACTAAAAGCTTTCCTCTGATGGGACATGGAGGAGGGGTAGTATTTTGTTCCCAAGGTTATGCTGTAATCCAGAGACACAAATGGTCTTCTGAGCAATTGCTGTATATAGAGATAGAGCCATCTGATCATATAGTGAAGGCTTACTCCCATTTTCCGGATCCTGGGAAGCATCAGAGCAAACTAAAACCATATGGAATATGCTGCTCAAGTTTTTGAGGTAAGTGGTCTCACTTGGGAGAGTATCCCACTCACGAGAATATTTTATTGAAGCTGTGTTGCATACTGCCAGTATTTGATGATCCTGCCCCATTAGAAAGGGTATGGACCATTATGAACGGTATCAGTATTCAAATGAAAGTTACATAAAGTAACATTTGTGACTGAGTGGAAGGGAGGAAGGACATGTTTAAACTTTAAGCATCCATGCTGAAGTGAGAAACAACATTTCAGCTGGAATCTACTCAGCTGGGAATGAATTTATAAGGTATTTTGGCTGATATAGTTCAAAATCTACAACAGAATTGTGAGAAATATCGAGAGAATTATCTTGACCCCAAAATTCACTGTCAATATATTGCATTGTCAGCAAAAAAAAACAGAATCAGGAGATAAACCTTGAGACAAATTCTTGAGTTATATGCAGAAGGGTATCACCAGCCACCACAGTGTCTTATTTTCAAAACTGGTGAGTGAGTTGATGACAACAATTGGTAATGAGCATGTGGGCTTGGTAACTTAAGGGGAGAGCAGAAGTGAGCATTTTTTTAAAGGAAATATAGTCGGGTAGTCATATTGGAGAGCACTAATGGAGAACTTAAAGAGAATAAAAGAGGAAAGTATGAAAGAACAAAATGTTAGAAAATGGGCTTCCATTTGCTGACTATTACAGCAAAGCTGAGAGCAGATCTGAAATGCGTAATTCACATTATATACCAATAAAGAGAATTAAGAAAGGAAGAATAAATGCTAAGGCTCTGATGAGGACACAGTTGTAGCTTTTTGCATTTGCAGATGGAAACCACCTCCCCTGTACAGAGCTACTTCACATCCCACAAGTTAGCACTCCAGAATTCTAAATGCCTTATACAGGCCATATGTGAGCAGAAGACTCTCCTCTTTGAAGTACATTAGAAATACAAGCATATGGAAATGTGTATGAAGACCACTTCCATTACTGATTTGAACTTGGTGACACTCTAGCAAATGGATTTACAAATGTTACCACATAATTAGATCGCTTTGACAAATTCTTTTGAGGAACGCCACCTCCCAGCATGTGTTGGGTACTTCCAAAGTTCACTCCCCTTCAAATTTCAAGCTTTGCTTTCCTCTTTCAGTAGCTACTTCACATTTTCAAGAAAAAATGAACGGATATGGTAATACAGAATGATCTGATGGTGTTTAAGTCAAGGGCGTGACACAAATATAGTCAAATATTTTGAGTAAGTTATGTTGAAAGCTCTGCTCAAGGCTTGTCAGTAGCCGTTTTCTTGTTTCTTCTCTATCCTCTTCTTTTTTTCATGCATTCTTTCACAGGAAGGCATAATATATATAATTAAATTACTTAGTATTATAGATACCAATATTTATTTATTTATTCATGTGATTTCTTGAGAAAAGGGCTAGGGTTTAGGTTGCTTAACTTGTTCTTCTCTCTTCCATAGGATCACTGTAACTGTGTACAGTTCTTGATATTTTTTTGAGATGACAGCCTATCTTCTGTCATCAAGGTCTAGACAAGATCTACAAAAGTTTATGGCAAAAATATAATTACTAAAAAACCAGCCCTGAACTGCATAAATCCTGATTTCATTTTAGTGTTTGTGGAGGGAGTATTGTACACCAAAACTTGATAGGGCTTTTTTTTTTTTTTTCCCCAACCAATAATGCACTTCTTATGTGCTTATTTCTTTTGAGCAGTTAAGGGTTTCAGGGGACATCTGGTGAAAAGGAGTTAAAAGCATATGCTGCATCTTCATTTACTTCTATGAGCAGAACAACAATCTCTGAAACTCCTTAGGTTTTTCATACATATTATCTTTGCTATGTTGGATGTTGCCTGTTTGCATATTTTAACCTCCCCATTTCTAAACCTCCCCATTTTCTAAATTTCACTTTCCTCTGCCCAGGGAAAGTGATTCATAAATAACACCTTAGCACTTACAGAACATTTTTTATCTTTGATGCTGGTAAAGCACATTTTAAAAAGGATAGTGAGCACCATTATATCCACCATATAGGCAGAAAATCTGCAGCAGCAAAAGGTTAAATGACTTGCCAGAAGGCACAAGGAAATGCAAAAGTAGCAGACAACCATCCACAGGTCCAAGGGTAGTTTCTGTTCCATAGTGCTGTAGTTGTGAAACATGGGAATAAGAAGTACTGCACAACCTCTTCTCCTTTGCAAGATGTCTTTTCACAACATGGGTAAGTTTGGCTCCCACATGCTTAGATGATAAGCTTTTTTAACCATATGTGATGAGCTAACATTAACATCCATAGAAATTGGTACTTCGAGGAGCTTGTAGTGATGTTATCAATACTAAAGAAGAATTGGTAGATCCCACTCTTGAGTATCATCTTTGCTAGAAAAATTCCCTTTCTAAGCTTAATTGACACAGCGGAGAGTAAAAACATTGGAAAAACTGTTTTACCTAGAAATTATTTAAATTAATTTTTGCAGGCACCTAGAAGGCAGCAGCAAAACAAAGAACAGCAGAGTTTTTGATTCTAAAGAAATTTATCTACTTTTTGTAAGAGAAAGAGTAATAGTAGATGCTATGTATACTGATTTTCAAGAAGGTTTTGGTAGTATTTCATGTGACATCCTCACAATAAATTAAGGAAGTGGGACCTACATGAAAAAAATAAAATTTGAAAACAAACTACTTAGTAAACTATAGTTCATAATTCACTATCAAGAGGGAAAGATCTTTCAAGGTTTCTGCAATTGCCTGTTCAGCTCCAGGTAGGGGAGGATTGCCAAAGTGATGAAAGGCAGGTTTCGAGCTAAAAATTACTTCAATAAATTGGAGAAATTGTGGGTGGGGATAGGATGAGTGTCAGTAGGGACAATTGAAAGATGCAAAGTTTAGGTAGGAATTAGCTGTAGCTGTGCAAAGGCAGGTAGGTGAACAACCAGCTAAGTGTGTGGGGAAAGGGACCTGCAAATTGAGAATAAAACCAGTAGTAAGTATAATTATGCTGTTGAAAACCAAAAATATATATACCAGGCTATGTCGACACATTTGTAAGATACATGCCTCTTACAGAACAGGAAGGACCACAGTGGGATGACTGTGTTCAGTCCTGGGTGCTGCTCTTCCAAACCCACTGAAGAGGATCTGAAAGGGAACAGGGCAAATTAAGAAGTCCAGATAATTTGGTTTGCAGGGTGAAACTATTTAGTTTAAAGATGAGGAGTCTGATGAGAAACATGACATTAATCTTTAAGTATGCTAATGTCTAATGCACAGAGGAAAAGAATGATCTGTTCCCTATCATCATGACAGATATGCTGAGAACTAATGGAATTCATTTTCAGTAAGGAACCCAGAAGTTAAACATTAGACAATCTTTTTGTCAGGAAGGAAAGTAAAACACCGCAACAGCTGGTTTAAGGGCATTCCATCACAGAATGTGTCTTGGGGCAGTTTGGTGTGACCCTCTCTGAGGGCTGAGGGGGATCTGGGTAACTCTTGGAAGGCTGCTCTGTCCCTATCCAACCTTTTTGGCATGAGACGCTCCAAACCCAAAGGCCTTAAGGCCCAAATAGTGCAGCGCCCCCATAGCATAAAATCTGAGGTTTCAAGATTTCATAATCTCACTAAAGTACCAACTTCTCTTATTAGTGCTTCACTGGGTCTGCAGACATCCTGAAACAGCAATGCAGAGGTGTGACCAGTGCCTTTCATCCCGAGTATGGAAATCTGTGGTCGCTCAAAGTCATGGGAATACTACCTCAGGCATTCTTAGGTCTTGTCTTTGCAAATAACATTAAGTGGGTGAACAGCGTCTTTCTGCACCTGTTTATGGTTAATTTTGCTACAGGATTTCTTTTGTATACCTTTAGCCTACTTAAAATGTAGCAAGTATATGTTAGAATCAAGAGCATGTAATTAAAGCACTGCTGATGGCAAATCTACTGAAGCGGGTACACGGGTAACTTCCATATGCTTCTGTGAGCTAGATTTGGTACACTGGGTTATCCCTTGCTTTCTTTGGACTTCAGTGTAATCAGGCTGATTTATGTAATCTGAAAATCTGATGCTTTATTTTTAGCATTTAAACACAGAGAAAGAATTCATGTTCTTGGTTTAATCTGCTGGAACACTGGGATTTAGTGAAAAGCTTGTGTAAAGATTGACAGGACTAGTGGCTACACAAGGAGTGGAAGGTGAGGGGGAGGAATGTGCAAAGAATGCTTTTGAGAAGTAGATTAACTTTGGAATTTTAGCATGCAGTTATTATTTAAAAAAATAAATTAGGAGGTTCTTTCTTTTCAGAAGGGAAGATTTTAATCATTTTTACAGATAACCAGTCTGTTTTTGTAGAGTTAATAGGATGCTGTCAGAACTTTCTTTCTTGCATGGTTTGTTGGTATGCTTTCATTTCTTCAGTGAAACACGGGGGGATTATCTAAGGGAGGATGGAAAGGAAGCTGGTTCTGAGTAAAATTTCTCAAATGAGCTTAGTGAGATGAGCTGCATTGCTAAGATACGATTTGTAGTACATATACCTGGCAAAATATTGTTTGTGCCATACTTCTGTATCTAAGTGTAGTACATTAGACAGCACGGAGTTAATAATGACAAAAATTGGCCTATTCTATATAATGTTTTGGCATCCCTATGCTGTTACTGCATGTTGGTTTATCTCCCCACTAGGCCAGTCAGTCTCTTCCTTCTTACTTATCTATCTTCTTTCTGTTTAACCTCAGCTAGGATCAGTCTATTTTCAGCTGGAAGCCTTGAATCATTAATTATTTCTGGGGAGATTGGTGTTCAGGAATCTCCAGCAGAAACATTTGTTACATGTGTGAGTGTGGGCAGGTGCCTACATGTGTATGCGGCGCTGCATTGCACTGGCCCTTGCACTCAGGCTGATTATTAGCTTCAGATAAAAAGCAGGAATCTGAGAATTTAGCTTGCAAGGATGCCAAGAAGCAGCCCTCCCCTGTATGTCTCCAGAGAAGCCATTTCAGGACAACAGTATGGTCTGTGTTTGTTTCCAGCAGTAGGAAGAGGTGAGTAGGGTGTGGTCCTGTGTCACCAGTCCTGGACTATGGCTCATGGAAGAGCAGCAAATTGCATGCAGATGGTCTGGATTGCAGCTCTGAGCAGGAGAAGCGATGAAGGAGGGCCTCTTGCAACAAAAACCTGAGCTGAGGCAATCGGAGCTTGAGAAGGCTGAAAAGAAACAGGTTTCTAAAAGCGCTTTATTGTGACTACAAATATCATATCATGTTATGAAGTGCATTTCAAATTACCAGTGAGGCAACATGCAAGGTATTTCCTGGAGCATTTAGTCACATGTAGATTAGATCATTACAGCTGTACAAAGGTATTTCAATTTTTGCCCTTAAAAAAAACCCCAGTATAGCTCTTAGGCAATGAACTCTAAGCAAGAAAAAAATATTTTGTGGAATAATTCCATGAAAATGCGTATCAGTATGAAGACATTGTCAGCAGTCATTTCAAAACTCCATTTATTTCACAGTGAACTTTGTGCATGTCTGCAGGGGGTATGAAATGGAAAGACAGGGAAAGCAATTTACTAAAGCCAAGCTGTGCCAAGCGTAGATGCCTTGTCACCCATCCCTCACCGGAGAGCTTTGCCCTTCCACTTCACACCAAATGTCACCCTTCTGGTGAGTGACATAACATACACGGGGCTGAGCTCACTCCAGTCTTTCTCAAGAAACTTTCTCTGCTCCCTGCTCTCATTTCTTCCGCTAAAAGAGATGTTTGCACATCTGGGTGCAGATAGAACTGCCGAGTGGCCTCGTAAATTGGTCCTGCCTCTCCCACAACCCAGAGTGAACGGCTGTGTATTAACACACCCATTACCCATAAGGGCCCTTTGCTGTTTTCTCAGACTTGCAAGGTGCTTATAGACAGTCAGGGACAGTGCTGGAATGAGACAGCACAGGTGGGGTCCATCTCACCTACCTTCAGGAATCCGTTTTGGGCAATGTGAGGGCATTAGGACCAGACCAGTGGGCTGGCTTGGTTTAAATGCCTGAGCTGAAGATGCCCATAATCTCCCAACACAGTGACAAGATGATGGCTTTGCCTCCCTGCAAATGAAGCAAATGGACCGCTGTTGTTTATTATTGCACTGTCTTCCATGAGATCTGCATCAGTGTGGGCAGAAAAAAATGAGGAATGCTTGACCAGTTCCCAGAAGTCAGATAAGGAAGGCCAGGAATTACTGGGATTTCTTTGAGCTGAGAAACCAAAGGGCTGAGAAGCCAGCAGGAGATCCTGTCCAGCTATCTTCCTGGGAAGGAGGAAATGCAGTGGGAACACAACAGACCATGTCCCTTATGTGAGTATGGAACAGGACGATGTGTGCACGTGAGATCTCACTTTTTATAGAGCTATAGGGTACATGGCTGACTAATTAACCTGCCATGAGAGATGATGAGTACAGTTGGCAGCTGTATGGAAAGAAGTGCTCTGTCACATCCCTTCCTCCTCTTCCTCATGCCTCTTTGGCACAGGATAGCAGCTGTAAAGAATTTCTCCTCTGGCCTTGGATAACTTAAGGAGCTCTTCCTGGGGAAGCTACCATTTCCCAACCTCAACCAGTCCTGTGCCACTGTTGGTGATATTGCAAATACATCAAGAACAGTAGCCCAAAAATTTTGTTTCAGTCCTCTAATCCAGCTGTGCTTTTTGCCACAGGCTGAAGAAGTGCAGGAGACTGTGACACTGTGTGACTGAATACTAAACCTTACCTATTTACACAGATTTTTTGTGCGTGAATAAACAGTCACACTACACTCTCACACAGTTTTTATTTTGGTTTCGTGTTATGCTTTTGTCCTTTTTTATATTTTTCTTTTTAACAATTAGTTAGGCATTTTATACTGTTGCAAAATCAAAGCATCATTTTAGTTTCAGATCACAGTATTTTTAGTGGGGATTCTGTGCAGTCCAGTTGCTAATCCTGTATGTCAACTCATACATAATTTTCCTCCTTTTTCAGTGGACAAAGCTTCAAAAGATGAATAATAAGAAAATTTTCTTGGTCAAAAAAGAGACAATTTTCCCTGACATTCTGGGGGAAAAAAAAAAAAAAGGCTTGAAATATTCATTGTTGTGTTGCATAGACTGCCCATGAAATATGCATGAAAAATTATACAAGGTACAAGAAAAAAAACATATCACTGGAAAATGGATTCTTTTATTTAAAAGACAAGTCTTTATCTAGCAAGTAAGCAAGAATGCAATGAGACCTAGACATGTCCCTGGTAACTGTCAATTCAGAGCAGGCTGAGTGCTGGCTGCTTCTGCCTTCCTAAAGCTGACTGAGCCCGTGCCTTCCAGCCACCAGAGCTGCTTTCTCATGCTTCCACGGGTGTTGTGTAATATATGACATGCACTTGGAGTACCAGGTGGAGACAATGCTTAGCAAGCACTAACCTAGTTGTGAGAGAGCATCAGCTTTGCCTCCTTCAGCCAAATGTAGTTGCTCTGGTGATGGTTAAACCATTCTGTTGAATATCTGGTTGTCCGAAAAAAATTTGTTATCAGTCAGGGTAGCATCTAATAGGTGACTTCCACCAGAATAATGAGCATAATACCTTTGCCATACTCGACAAACCTCACAGAAAAGACTACCCTGCAGATGAGGACGGGCTGAGAGAATTGGGTCAGTTCAGCCTAGAAAAGAGAAGGCTTCAGGGTGACCTAATTCTGGCCTTCCAGTACCTGAAGGGTGCCCATAAGAAAGATGGAGAGAGACTTTTTACGAGGGCCTGTAGAGACAGGACAAAAGGGAACGGCTTCAAATTGAAAGAGAACAAGTTTAGGTTACATATTAGAAAAAAATTATTTACTGTGAGCGTGGTGAGGTACTGGAACAGGTTGCCCAGAGAAGCTGTAGATGCCCTATCCCTGGAAGCATTCAAGGCTAAGTTGGATGGAGCTCTGAGCAATCTGGTCTAGTGGAAGGTATTCCTGTCTATGGCATGTGGGTTGGAACTAAATAATCTTTAATATCCATTTCAATCCAAACCATTCTGTGATTTAGGACAAGTTATTGGACTGCAGGAACAGGAGCAGACTTAGAGCACAAGTGATCCTTTGCATAAGTAGCTGCTTTTATCCTAAAATGCCATCCTAGATATTATTAATCGTTAACCTACCAGTATGATGGAGGCAGATCCATTGGTAGAAGAGATGTGTTTTCATTTAAAAAGACATGTCAGTATATGATATGGCCTGCTGATCTCTAGGAGACTGTTGGGGAGTTTACACAAAAAATAATTCCCAAATTGCCCTTATGCAACAAATGGTATCTATGATCATGTTTTTTGTACAGTTATACTCCATCCTCTGAGCTCACACATCTTCTAACCTGCTGGTTGATCTGGAAAGGCCCACACTGACAGGGTAATTTCAATGCTCCTTGTTAAATAATTAATTAATTGAGAAATTAGTTTTGTCACCTGTGTACTACCACGGACGGTAGTGATGATCTCATCACAGATGTCCCATGCTGACATCTCCCGATCTTTTCTCACTTCTTCTGCTCTGGCTGATGGATGAGGCTTTGTGTTTTGTCGAATGTTGCCAAGCAGAGCAGCTTAGCTGACCGTCTGCATCTGGCCCTGAATGTTGGGCGGTGGCTTGGGGAGACATTATGCTAAGGAACCTTTCCCAAGCTATGTCTGTGCCTTGTCCCTTTGCTGTGGCTGCAGATGGGTCGATCACTGCTCTGTGTCCAGGCTCTAGCTTGGCTTTGGCAGGCTGACATTCTGCAGCTGCCCTGGGCCCTGGCAAAGTCCCAAATATACCTCCAGATGCCCTTGTGCTGGTAACCACAAATGTGGCACGCAACACCGGTTCCACTTGGGTGGCTGGTCTGGGTAGGAGTATTCCCAGCACGAGAGGAGGAGGTGGATTAAGGCATGGCAAGAGAAGGATCAGTGTGGTAAATGTGTTTTGTTTGTTTGTTGCTGTGGTTTGAGGTACACGGCAGATGAAATTCTGCAGTGCAGATGGGCTGATAGGGGGAAAAGGAACAGGGAGTATGGTCATGTAATGCTTAATATCAAGAAAATCCCCACAAATATGAAAGCAGTTATTTGTACTGTAGATGTGAGCCAGCTGGCTGTGTGGCCATGGCTGCAGTTTAACATTAAATATGCAGCAGTTACTGAACTGCAGCTTGCTGTGAATGATATACCTCCCCATTATCCCTTCTTGTGTCGACAAGCCCAGAAAGCACAAAAAAAAAAAAAAAAAAAAAAAAAATTAAAAAAAAAAAAAAAAGTGCTGAGTGTACAGTCTACTTACATGCTTTCAAAAGAGTGTATGCCAGTCTGGGTTGGGCCTTGATGATTTTCAGTTTAAAGGTTAGATTTTTTTCTCTTACGTTTCAATCAAAAAAATTTGTATTAGGTTGAGTCATATACAGGCAATTACAGGCTCCCTTCTAAATATCTTGAGATACATACATGCAACAAAATACAAAAGTTTACCATGTTTAGGTGCAAGGCACAGTCCTCTGTGAGTAATAAAAGCATTTTCCTTATGATAAAGAAAATTAAGGACTGAAGAATATGCATCTCTTTTTCTACTTAATTGATTTTTTGCAGACCAAGACATCACTTAGATTAAGAAAATTATGTATGAAATTTATCTTATGATCTCTTTATGGGAAAAAATAATTTTTAGAAAGATTTTACAGTGCAATATCATGCTTTTATATAGTGCTGTTATAATTATAGTCATTGTGAATGTAGAGTTGCAGTCATGGGAGAAAAGAGTAAAACAAAGGGAGGAAAACATAATATGAGTTTGCTGGGAAATGTTGTGCATTTTGTGGTTTTGTTTTCACTCTTTATAATAAGTGTAACCATCACCAGGATGCACTATAACAGTATGTAATGAATTTTCTAAAACTTCAGTAAATTTTAAGATCGCAACAGTCTTAATGTCACACGTCTGTCTGAAATACTTTACTTTTTTTCTGATAAAGGTAATGGTTAAATCTAAGAAGGGGAGGAAATTCAGTTTTTCATTTCTTTCCTATTGTCAACATTTTATATCTAACATTTATGTATAACCAATGTCAATGGCTTTCTATTTGTTGGTGGATTTTTTTTTTGCTGTGTTTTTTTTAATATTTGTTTTTTTATTTATTTGAAATTACTACTACTGTTATGGGTTTGGCTCTAATAGGGAATATATATACATATACCAATGTCTTTATCAACCAAAAAAACTTCCAAGAGTCAAAAGCATATGTCATAATTGAAACTACTGACAAAGTTTCAGTTTGAAATAAGTAAATATTTGTGGGGCACTTCCATATATCAGCTGATAGTTATCTGGTTCTTACACTGAAATTTATTTAAATTGTCTGAAGGCAGGGATATTAATAACCTGTTTAACCCCTCCTGCTCCATGCACACCCAGGCCACTGCCTTTCCTATGGCACAGCACCACAGCTTAAGGCAAGAGCAGGCAGAGCTGGCTGAGCAGGGTTTGCAGCAGATGGATGGGGAGCTGGATCAGCCAGGAATGCACAGAGAGAGGCTCTCAGCAGAGGTGGGATGGGTGGAGAGGCCAACCATGCTCATACTGAGCTCACTCCCTGCCCTTGCTGCCTCAGTGGGGTCAAAAACCAACCAGCAGCTCCTCTGCCAGCTCATGTCAGGGTCCACCACTGAGTGCAATCAAACAACTGCAGGTGCTCATCTGCAGTGAGTGCTGACCTCGTGACACCCTCTCCACCACCTTCCCTCGCAGTCAGCAATGCCTGGGGCTTGGCAGTACTGCCACTACCACCAGTGATGCTGTGAGGGCTCTGTAAATCTGGAGCCAATTCTTGGAGACTTCTTTTGGGGCATGGGGTGAGTCGAGTTTCCAGATAGAGATTAAACATTACTTAATTAAACAGTAATTTTTCTAAGATGCAAAATATGCATGTACAGTGAATACTTCTCTTAAAATGTGACAACTAGTTTAATCAGTGCTTGGTAGTTTCTTGCTATTATTGCTATGTAATATCTGACTTATGGCAGGGCAAGTGCTGGCAACAAAATTTTGTTTGCACTTGCACAATTGTAGGAGTTATAAATTGGTGGAAAGACATTTATTTTTTTTTCTCTCAAGGGAAGCTCTTTCCTAATGTCCTATCTAAAAAAGCTATGGCAAGGATCCTAATGATTTCAGAGGAAACTAGATGAGGGCCTTATGAGTCTCTTGAAAAATTCCTTGAAAATGTTTTTAATATGATTCTGTTTTGGTAATGCCCCTTCTGTTAACTTTTGTTTGAAAATAAATATTTTAAGTTACTCTGCCAGAAATTAAGGTTATTGTAGACAAATATAAATTGGATGGTTTCATCTTTTTTCTGTCAGTACGTATGTCCTTTCCCTAGTTGTACTTTTTTTAAAATCTATCTCTCTTTTTTAATTCTATCCGTAGTTCCCTCCACTTTCTTTTTGTTTTGTTGAATTGAATATTTATTGGCTCACAAACTTTTACTGCAAATGCCCTGTTGAAAACTGACCTTCTTCCTAAATGGCTAGTAAGAAAAACAACTGAATCTGTGACTTTTATGTGAGTTTAGTAGACAGAGATGTATGAGCTGAAGGCTGGAACTGTGCCTTTATTCTGCAGTTTAACACTGAGGCAGGAGTTTGGTCAGTAGTTGGCTGTGGTCTGGGATATTGTGAGGCATGGGTATACATCCCATGAACCTGAAGCATGTAAAGCCTTAATGGATCCCTTAATTACTCTTTCATCCCTTGCTGCACACTAAAAGCAGCAGTTTTAGAAGACTTCAAGTATGACTGTAAGAAAGGAAAGTTGGGAGATACAAAAAATGTAGGTAAGTAAGGAAAAGAGGCTGATTGCAGGCAGTTTAACATAGGTCTTGTGGTCTGATGAAAAAAGATGAACCTTGTTCTTTTATCTTTCCCTGTATGAAGCATTTACAATAAGAGCTGAAAATATGGCATTTCTCCTATCTGGGATTTACAAAGCCATAAAAATGGTCTTCTGGTCTTTGGGTACAAGTATCAAGTATTTTTGTGAACCTGAGACAGGTAGACGCACTAACTACGTAGAAAGGAAAAAAATTATAGTCAGTGAAAGATGAAATGCAAAAATCCAACTTGTAGGTTGGGCTAAAAGGTAGTTGGATGCTCCATGAAGCACATCTACCTGGTGCTATATTTAAGGTATTAATTTGCCATAACAGGCCAAATTGACCCTTTTCTGTATAACAGATTAAATCAGTCAGATGAGGGTGTTTGCTCTGCTGCAGCCCTGGATGAAGTGCCAGGTGAGCATCTTGTGCAGATTGAGTCTGACCATGTTCAAGTCAGCCTCTGTCCTTGTCTCTGAAAGAGACTGAAAAGCAAAGAGCAGGTGCTGATGGTGCCCACACTGTGGGCTAAGGAAGGAGAGAGATGTAGGATCTTTGTTTGGGAAGGAGTTCTTCCAAAGGGTTTGAAGGAACCAAAACAAGCTCGGAGTTATCATAACTAGGAGGCTGAGTGTCAAGCCCTGCTTTTGTTTACATTACAACAAAATCAGTCCAAAAGCACTGCAATGTAAACACTAGATGCTTTCTGTAAATTATTTAGGTGTTTACCTCCATCTTTTCTTGCCTTCTGACTGAATTTTATTGTCTTTGTTTTTCTTGGATGTGGAATACACTAGGACAGAGAAATTATTTATAGAATTAGGTACTGGATCTGCATAGTTATAATTTTTTCCACTTTGTTTGCTTGGAATTTTTGAGTATTGAATATCCAGACATGAATTCAATGTTCTGAACACAAAGTGATTACATGAACTTCAAACAAATTTCCACAGTTCAAGTCAAATGAATGTTACATTTGTGTAACTATTGAAACAAATTTTAATAAATGTAATTACTGTATGCCTTCACCAGAGATCTCTAGCAGAGGTTAGTAAGCATCACTTCTAATTTTGCTTTAATACATTGAAAATAAAAATTGAAGCAGCTGTTTCTTAATTCACGTTTTCCCACTGAACTCCATGATGCCATGGATATAGGACCAGCTTAGAGGAAAAGCAAAGTTTATTATGGTGGGAATAAGAACTAGATTATAAATTATTAAAGAAACAAACAAATAAACATTAAAAAAGAAAAAAAAACACAGGGAAGAGTGCCAAATTCTGAACTGAGGTAATTAAGTAGATACCCTTGTGTTGTTTGCAGGTTTTCAGGGAGGGCGATTCAACCATTCAGCTCAATGGGACTTCATGCAAGTACAACTGTGCCCCCATGTGGATATCAACAGAGAGCCTCAGAGCTCACACGGCCTCTCTCAGAGGTGCCCAGACCCCAAAACTCTTGCTGGTTTCAGTGAAGGTGAAACTATGTCTGGAAATTTTTTGCTCTGAGGAGCCCTTCAGATATAGACTTTGCTCAGTTCTCTGGTTGCAGCAAGACTGTTTACAATGAGATTTCACCCTTTTTTATTTTTTTTTTTTTTTTTTTTTTGATGGCTGTTCTTGCTTTCCAGTTTAGATGCAGATGCTGGTGTTCTTTCTATTTAACCAAATTGCTTTTTTCCTCTCTAACTCACACCCTACACTTTCAACGGCTTCTGCTTCATTTCTTAATAATAGCCCAGCTGCCTCTTGTTTTTATGTGTCTTTGTTGATGCATTACCTAGTTATGCCTCTTGAGAGTTTGCTTGCTGAGCCTTTATAATATCCAGTGGAAACAGTTTTAGGGAATATATCATTTTACAGAGCAACACCTATTTAGCTTCCATTCCATATCATTGAAAGTGCCCTTTGAACAATTTCGGCTTAAAATTAAATTTAGAAGCGGAGAGGGTGACATTAAGTTAAAGAGTGAAACAAGATCTTGGCCTGGAATTTAAAAATATGCATAAAAAGAAATTCAGTGGGTGCTGTGACAATCTCTGTTAACAACAAAGTGAGGATGGGATGACCCTTCTTACATCCTTGATGATGTGTGTGACTCCAATATCAAGTTCCAAAGTGTACTCCCCTTATCTTGACATCTATGGTTGGATGGAAATAGCAGCTGAGGTTTTGACCAAAAAACCCTCCAAACTGGAGCACTGTAGGCATGTTGTTAGAAAAATCTCAAAGCTATGGTGAACCCTCCCACACAGTTGTCTTTTGAAGGTCTTTTATTTAAGCAGAGAGCAAAGCTGTGGGCAGTTGCAAAAATCTGCCTGGAAAGCAATTTCTATTCGTACTACAAAGAAGGGGAGGGAGAAACCTCCTTCCCTTTGGCCTTGTGAGCCTAAAAGGTGTTTAATGAAAATAAACAGAATGGAGAAATATGAATAAATTATAAGAGAAATTAAATATTTCTCTCTTAATAGAACAATCGTCTTTGGTTTTGGCTGGCAAGCTTTCTCCCTCAATAATCTTGTGTTCATGTAAAACTATTGAATTTCCAAATATAAATAGATAACTGTTGGCAGGGTTCTGGTATGCTTTTTTTTTTATCTTGAGCCTAACAAGTGAGTGGCAGTGAATGTGTGAGCTTTTCTTAGCGAGCCCAGAGGGACTCCTTTGCCAGGGTTTCAGCTTTGTTGACGTCCCTCCAGAGAGAGCCCTCTAAAGTACAAAAGGACCTATGGATTCGGCTTAGAATAGAATCGATTTCTTTCCCTGGTTTATTCACAAAGGTGTTTTTCTTGCCCCTGTGGAAGTAATTGGCAAAGTCCTTTGCAGATTTCTGGGAGAGCAGGGTTGGGGCTCTCTGGAAGCGCCTGTTGGCAGACGCAGGCAGGGCTGTGTTCGAGGGCGTTGTGCTGCTTGGCCACGGCCACAAAGCACACGAGTGGCTGTCAGTGGGTTTGTCAGCGAGTGCTGAACAGGGCACTGGATATAGACAGGTCACTCCCTCAAAAACAGATTTAGTTCCACGTTCTTGTCCCAGCGATTTTGGATGGAAATGACTGCACACTGGAAAATAAGTGGAAGAAAGCAATAAAACATGGGGCTGTCTTGGCTATCTTAGGTGAAAGGGAATCAAAAGAAATCTGACTGAAGTGGATGCCAGCCTCTGTTTTACACATCCTTGGAGAGTGTCCTATCTGTTGGGATATTAACTGCTATGGACAGTTGTGCTCTTCTCGGCAGGTCTATTGAGGACCTGAAAAGGAGAGGAGAAAAATGATACCGTACATTTCCACCTTCAGGTTTTAAACAGAGTATTTCTGAGGTACTGGAAACTAAATCAGTCATTGTCTGAAATTCAGAGACAGAAGCCTCTTTACCCTATGTGGATTAGGAATAACATGCCAGGTGAAATGATACAAAATAGCTGGTGCTCTGGCATGAAGGAAAGTTACAGGGGTTTTTATTTTTTTTTTTTTTTTCGGAGCCTAAAAAATCAGTACCGGTGAAATTGTGAGCATGCCAACCAGATGACTACATATAAGCTTGTAGACCTATTTCTACTTAGATCTCCCTTGACTGTCAAATGGTTACAAAACTATTTTTTCTGGTCCATGTAGCATAGAGGAGGCTACTGGTCCTCCTCAAAGCAACAGGTGCTCTGTGACAAAAATGGTCAGAAACTGATGTATATGACCCTTCTATTTATAGCATTTCTTCCACTTGTGGCTTACTGCTGTACAGACCTGCATTTGCCCAGTGATGGGGGTGCACCACAGTTTTGAGTCTTTGGTAACTTCAGTCTGAGTATCCTCTGTTCTGAGATTCACCTGTTTCATTGCCATGCTTGGATCTCCTCTGAGAAACAGTCAACTTGCCACCTCCTCCCTTCTTTCTGAAAAGGTATCACTTATTCACAGAGAGAGAACATCTGCTTGTCCAAGGAAAGTTTCTCATTGTGACTGTACAGTTTCTTTTGTGGTATCTCTGTTACTTTTTGTTTCTTGTTGCAGGCTCAGTGTTACTTTAGGAACATTAAAACAAATTCTGTGGCATTGAATCACTTAAGGCTTCTGGTTTTCCAAAAAAAAAAAAAAAAAAAAAAAAAAGGCAGCAAAACCTTCAACAGTGCCACTCTGGAATTCAAGAGGGTATAGCAAAATCTGTAGCTCTTTTGAATCTCTAGCTCTTTTTAATCTATATTTTATGATTTAAAAAATATTTTCTGACTGTCTTTTGGGTTAAAGATGATGAGGTCTAGCTGTGACATGCTTGATCTGTATTTTACTGTGAAATGACCAATAAACTGCTCATCAAATGAGAGTCACTGTGAAATGCACTTCACAAGATGTATTAAGTGAACAAAGGTTTCTGTCTAACTGCAGTAACTCCCATTAAGATTGTCTTAGATAAGGGATAACGCTAATCTAAGATATTCATATCCATACCTTTTCTAGCCATTGTAAATCAACTGTAAGGCATTTTTGTGTCAGGGTAGCCTTTCCTTCGCTATTGTCACAGGGAGTTTTTTTCTCCATTTGGGACATATTTTAACAAATGTGCCAATTTCACAGTGACACTGTTCCCTTTTCTCATCTCTTCTATTTGATTTTCTTTCAGTTCCTCTGTAACTTGTGCTGATCTTTTACATAAAGGTACAGAACTGCCCAGTCTTCATGTGGTTACCAAAAAAATGCTTTTGACACTGAAAGCTTTTCTCTTTTAAGGTCCTTGTAGAAGCAAGAAATATGCTGATCCAACCACCTTATTTGAATAACCATGCTCACTTCCTGGAAGTGATTTGGCAGAAGCTTTGAAAATTTATCTTTGACTGGGCATGCCCTTCCTCTGCTTCTCACATATTTTGTTTCACTCTTTTTTCTTCCATGCCATCAGAAGCTGTAGTTGGATGTGCATCCTGTGTAAAGTTTCCACAAGTGTTATTTGGAGGAAATGGCATACTCAGAATTTAGGGGTTTGCTAAGAGTATAGCAAACCTCTTTGAGGGCCTCCTGGCAAAACCTTTTTAATGCAGCCAATCGTTCCTAACTCTTTTTTAACTCATTGGTAGCAGAACTGTATCTTCATTACATATTCATTTAATTCTTATAACTATGCACATCACTTTACTTAAGTATATGATATTACCTATTTGTTAGACTTTTACATCAGCATTATGTAAGCATGATATGAATCATGAGATGACTGGATTTATACAGAATATTTATATTCTATTTCTTCGAGTTTCAATTTTTCATGGATGACATCTCCAAACTCCTCAGTTCTAGTCTGCCACCTCTTTTTGAATGCAATCTTGTTGCAGTTCAGAATACTGTTATTAATTAGTAATTGTTAACTAAACTAATTATCAGCCTAATTGATGAATTATACTCTTTTCATAAAATTATCTTTGTCTGTTTATCTATGCACTGACTTTCAGACTTAAATGCAGGAGAGAAAAATGGCTAAACATTGTAAGCCCTCTATTTTGTCTATTTATTTGAATGAACCAGAAGATAATATTTATGGCAACAGATTTATTTGGGAACTTCTGTTCAGCCTAAAATCTATAAACAACCACTGCCTTTTTTTTTTTTTTTTTTTTTTTTTTGGCTAATGACCAGTCCACCTCAGCTGGTAGATTACTTTGAGGAATAGTTAAATCTGGGCCGTCCAAGCGTTTCCAGTAACCTTCTTCCATCTTCAAGGCATAACATCAAATATTGTTGCATCGTGCGCAGCTTTAATTTATACCTTATATCACCCTTTGCTGGGACATGCTCTTACATGTCCAAGTCTTGATTCATTTGGACTTCAAAACTCCTTAAAAATATTCTACCTAGATAATTTCACTAATTGTTCCTTACCATATTCTTTACTGTCTCCTCTCTGCAGGGATCACCTGGTGACTTGATTTAGCCTTAAATGCAAGGCAAAACCATCTTAAAGCAGAAGGCTAAAATGATGCATTTTTTTTGTGATTTAACTATTCTTGTACTGAAGGTACTGCAGATTGATATACTATCATTAACAGTTACATAAAGGTATCCTATTGATTTTTTAATCAGGGATTAAAACAGAAGGATAGCTTTCTAAGTTATGGTTAAAAATGTGTCTTTATCCAGATATTTTTAGTTTTAGTGTCTACTGTTTTGTTTGGGTTTTGTTAGCTTTCTTGTTTGTTTTTAAGAAAGCAGAATCCTTATCTTTCCATAAGACATTTTGCACTGCATGTTGGAAGCTCTGAGGTAGGTCTGTCTGTTTTCACTGATAGCAATTATTGATGAGGCTTCACTGGCAGCATTGCTGACCTCTGTTAAAACACAGAGACCTTTATATTTTTTTTTTTGAAAATACAGTGTCTCCTTAGGGTTTCCGACAGTGGTTTGGTGTTGTCCTGTCAGAAACAATCCAAGATTTAAGACAATGGTGGAAAAGTGCATTGGGAATAGAAAGAAATGAGTTGTACCTGGGGTGTTTCTTCATTCCCCTAGCAAATGTTGTCCACCTTTCAATTTTTCTAGCCTTTCTTGGTAGATTGATTTGAAATTCAGAGGAAGAAAATGGAGATTAGGGCCAAATAAGCCTTAATAATGATTTAGGGCTGCCCTGCTCCCCCATAATCCTAAAGGCAGTGGTAAACTCTAAAACTCTTTTTCCCTAATTATTTTTTCTTTCATTTTGGATTGAAATAAAATTATTATTCTAATCATCAAATTTCTGAATATTTTTTTTAACATGCTCTTTTTTTAAGTATCCAGTCTCTGACCTTGACTCAAATGTTTATTCAAAGAACAAAACTCTTCTGCCTGGGTGAATCTTTAGGACAGCCTTAGAGTTCCTCTTCGGGTTTGACTGATCAGGTAGATGCCTTAGCAGCAGCATTTATACAAACATTAGGTCTGTGGCACTGGTTACTTACAGAAGCACTTGAGAGAGCCACTTCACTTTAAAAGAAAGAAAAACCTTCACACACCAAATCTTATCAATGTTTTGCTTGTTTCCTTTTTTTTTAATCCCTCCCTCAGTACATTTTACTGGTTTCCTGTGCAACAAAGATTTCTCTTGTATTGACCTTGTTCATGTGTATATTGCATTTGTTCCAGCCTACATTTTTCTTCTGGTGCATTGGGAACTGTAGCCATTTCTCTGCTGTATTTATGCAATGGTTTTTCTATCCTTGTTAGAAACCACAGAAGTGAGGTGGTAAAGTTAGAGATGGAAGGGAAAGGAAACAGACCAGAAAATTGTGATCCCTAAGGTTTACCAGAATCCCAGTTGGTTTTCAGAGTATTTTCTTTTTGCTAATAGGAGCTTTATCTAGTTCTAGATTAAATTTCTTCTTGAACATTAGCTTACAGCTTTTATCCCATTTTCAGACCTGCTTAACAAATAGATGGAACCTTCGTCAGTAGTTCTTAATCTTCCTGGGGATCCATAAATCAAAAACTTTCCACTGGAGAAACAGCTTTCCTTTAGCAATTTTAAGTTGGCTGAATACAGGCTTACTCTCTTAGTTCTTGCAGGCAGGAGTAATCTGACTTCTGGGAGTTCATAGTTAGAAGCTAAGAGCTACTTGTCATTCACCATCTTCTGGTGTGGAGCAGTAAACAGTAAATTTGTGCACATTTCCAATTTCAGGTGCCTACATTTATATATAATCTAGGCATATTTTGCCCACATTTTCACATATCTAGGCACTTGGAGTGTTCCACATGCTCATCTTCTTCTAGGGAGATTCTGCTGTTCCTGTGGAAATCAATATAGAGACAGTAAAAGCTACAGGTCTGCTATTTTCAACATTAGTTTGTCTGTGTATTGCGTGGTTAAAGTACTCATTAGCTGTGTAATCAGAGCTACAAAATCTTTAAATACTGTATTCTGAAAACTCTGAATTTTATCTCTGTCCTCTGATAGCAGAAAGCATGTTGTATTTGAAGATAGATGTTATAATTTCTCTTGCTTCTTAGAAGCCTTTCTGTTTTGTACAGTGTGCTGAGGATATTCAGGTAGGTGTTTCATGAATTTGTCTTGTGAATCAGCCCTTGATGTTAAGGAAATAATATAGTCTGCAAAACTCATTGATTTTTGCATTCTTGAGTGAAACCTGAGGTAGAGGGATTTTTCTTGGTAAAAGGTATCATTCTTGTCCTGCTAATATGTTCCATGGGAAACATTTCAGTTTGGAAACACAACTTACTAAAAAGCATCTGACAGTGGGGTTTTCAACATATAATAACTTCAGCGAGGCACGTGTCTGAATGAACGTGTGTATTCTGCTTTTTCATAAAACAAAATGTATGTGAAGCCTAGCTTTCAGCAACATACCCGGGACACCTAAATTTTGGGGTTGTTTTGTTCTGCGGGTTCTCTAACAGAATAAATGGCATGGGGATTTGGCCAGTCTTGGTCTATGGGGCAAACCTGACCCATGACTCTTGTTAAGTTGCTTATCTGTGTTTTGCCTCCATTTTACTTCCAGCCATGTAGGAGCCTGTGGGAGACGGGTGTGGAATGCCCTGTAAGGTGCCAAGGGTTCCCAGCAGATGTGGTGAGGATGTGGTCAGGGTGAGGTGAGAGTGTGAGTGCCTTTGTCCTTAGCTGTCCAAGCAGCCTTTCTCTTGGCCTCAGTAAATACCATTAGTTTTTACTTGTGCTTCGTGTACCCAGTTTATATGGATAACAGGAACAATTTGGGGAGGGAGAGTGTTCAGTTTCCTGTGCCAGGATACCTGCTTAGGTTTGGCATCTGCTATTAGCCTTTAGTCCCTAAAGTGAGCAAAACACTGAATTTGGGATGGCCTGTTTTAACCAAATCTGAATTTGTTTGTCTGACTTCACCAGTTAAACCCACAGCAGGTTTGAGAATGCACCTTCAGGGGACATAAGGTTCTTCATTCCATGGCAGAGCTCAGGTGCTTTTCAGAGCCTAATCATGTGTACAGATTCAGTAACAGGGCTTTTTTTCTTTGACAGCCACAGTGTGCAGGTGGTGAACAGAGTTTTTTCTGAACTGTTGTTTGAAAAGTGTTGAAAAAAAATTGGCTTGCATTTTTTCACCCATCTTCTTTTTCTCTTCCCTCCCCCCCTCCCCCCTGGGAGTATGTTGTACAGGTTTTTATACCTATAGAACAGTTTTTTCCTTTTTTAAATTACTAGATGTCTGGAGCCTTGCTAGAATTCCTCTATTTTAAATTTGTTTGTGAATACAAAAAATTCTAATACCGAAAAATAATAATTTTTTTTTCTTGGATGGCAGTCATGTACTATGTCCCTGACATTTTCTTGTGTTTGTTGCTAAACAAAAATTGGTGGTGCTGAACTCTTCATTTCCTGAGCTTGCTAATCAGGTCTATGCACTTTTTATTTTATTTATGATCAAAAGTATCATCCAAAGCTAGATAATAAATGTTAGTTATCAAAATACCACTTAGAACCTTTATCTCCTAAAATAAAATAGAAAGAACAGTACATAAACCCCACGTAACACTGTAGTAAACTTTCTTGCATATCAAGTATATATTGAATTATCTTGGGATGATCATCAAGATGTATTGAACCAAGTGGTAAATATTGATTGAGTCAAGGCTGAGATTAATATTTACCTCAAAGGTCAATAAATTTTGATGTTGACTGAAATGTGAAGTCAATATATATATATTGTTAATATATTCTGAATGCATTCAGCAAAAGTATCTTGAAATGTGTTCTATAACCCTTGGGATCCCAAGGGACACCTTCCTTCCAGCTAATACGGTAAAGGAAAAATAAGAAATGGAAGAAAATTACCCAGATTTAATTAGTAAGTCAAATACATGTGCACACACACACACAGGCACAATTCATATCCAATGGATCAGTGCAGGTAAAGCAAGGACTTTCTAGAGCCTAGGTGCAAACCTATACAACATCCCTGGAATACCCTAGGGAATCACAGACTTCCCCCCTCCACATTGGTTTCAAGGAAAAAGAGTGTTTATTTGGCTGTGTTTCACATGCCGTAAGTATAAACTAATAAGTGTAAAAAAAAAAAAAAATAAATATAAGGATCCCCTGCCTTCCTTCCTGGATACTGTGGTATATACTCAAGTCTCTGGAGAGTGAGGAGTGGGAGAGGTTTATATCAGGAAGAGCTGCCTTTGAGAAACAGCCACAAACAAATTTTACCTGTGGGTAAAAAGCAAGGACAGGACCAACAAAGGACATTTGGTGGTTGGACTCTACTCTAGACTGATCCAGGGGAATTCCATCCTCCAGGGGTCTGGGGGAGCAAAGTCCCTCTGACTCTAAGTGAAGAGCAGATAAAGACCACCTGATGAAACCAAAGAGCCACAAGATTATGAAGCCTGATGAGATGCATCCCAGAATCCTGAGGAAAACAAGCCATTCCATCATATTTGAATGGCCATTAGGCAAAGTCGCTGGTGACCAGTAAGAGGGAAACATCACTCTTGGTTTTAAAAAGGGAGAAAGGAAGACCTAGGGAACTACAGCCTGGTGAGCCTCACCTCTGTGCCTGGGAAGATCATGGAACAGATCCTCCTGGAGGCAATGTTACATCACATGCAAGACAAGAAGGTGATCCACGACAGCCAGCACAGCTTCACTGAGGGCAAACTGTGCCTGACCGACCCAGTGGACTTGTATGAAGGAGTGACTGCTACAGTCGGTAAGGGGAGAGCCACTGATGTCATCTACCTGGACTTCTTCAAGGCCTTCAGTGTGGTCCCACATGACATCCTTATCTCCAGACTGGAGAGACATAGACTAGTCGGTGGATAAGGAACTGGATGGATGGATGCAGCAAGATACTTCTGGTCAATGGCTTTCTGTCCAGATGGAATTCACTGATGAGTGGTGTCCCTTGGGGTTCAATCTTGGGACTAATGCTCTTTAATATCTTTATCAAAGAGACATCAAAAGCAGATTCACCCTCAGCAAGTTTGCAGATGACACGAAGCTGAGCGGTGCAGTTGACACAAGAGCAGGAAGGAATGCCATACAGGGGAACCTGAACAAGCTTGAGAAATGGGGCCACGAGAAGTTCATGAAGTTCAACGAAGTACAAGGTGCTGTACCTGGGTTGGGGCAATCCCAGAAAACTCACAGAGAACAGCCTTATGGAGAAGGACTTGAGGATTCTCATGGACAAAAAGCTGAACATGAGCCAGCGTTGTGCACTCACAATCCAGAAAACAACCTCATCCAGGACTACATCAAAAGAGGCTGGACCAGCAGGTCGAGGGAGGTGATTTTGCCCCTCTACTCTTCCCTTCTGAGACCCCACCTGGAAAACGGCATTCAACTCTGGAGTCCTCAGCACAAGAAAGAACCTGTGAACCTGTTTGAGCAGGTCTCAAGGAGGGCTAGGAAGATGCTCTGGAGGCTGGAGCTCCTTTTCTACAAAAGCAGACTGAGAAAACTGGGGTTGTTCAGCATGGATAAGAGAAGGCCTTGGGGAAATCTTATAACAGCCTTCTAGTACCTAAAGGAGGTTTCCAAAACAGAGAACAACTTTTTACTCAGGCAGAGAGAGAGAGGACAAGAAGAGGAATGGTTTTAAACTAAAGGAGGAGAATTTTATATTAGATGTTAGGAAGACGTTCTTTGCTCAGAAGGTAGTGAGGCACTGGAACAGGTCACACAGAGAAATTGTGGATGCCTCATCCTTGGAAGTGTTCAAGGCTGAGTTGGGTAGAGCCTTGAGCTACCTAGTTTAGTATAAAATTCCCTGTACATGGAAGTGAGGTTGGAACTACATGATCTTTGGGTCCCTTCCAGCTAAGCCATGCTATGATTTTTATGTTACTCAGTGTATTATTGGCAGTTGAACAAGCACTGCAGCAATGAACATTATGGCAGAACTACTACGAATGTTATTCTTGCCAAACTCTGCTTCAGCCAGTCAAGACAGTTTTAGTCCTTTGGTTTGTATAAATAACTAGGGCAAGGCATTCATGGGGCTGATTTGAATGACACGGAGACATATTCATGGGGAAGGAGAAAAGGAGAAGAATTATACCTTCTTTCACCCTCTGTAAAATGAGTTGTCAACTCTGAGTTTTGTATTTGTATGTGAGATTCTTTGTGTGCCATTTTTTCTTCCATACATCTGTTCAATTTTTACTAAACTAATAAAAGAAAAAATTACCTTTCATAGCATGTTCAATTTTCTGTTGGAAATAGGAGTCTGTCTTAGGCATGGTTTTGGAAAACTCAGAGTCTATTACACAGAATGGCTGTGTTTTTTTCCTGGACTCACGGTTTTGATCAAGTTGTGGTACAAAGAAAACTTTAAAAATTTTAGAGAACAACACTTCTTATGTGATGTTTAAGATACTGATGGAAAGAAATTGAGGTTAAGTCTTTGCTGACCAAACTGTCTAGTTGTTGCAAGTCGTTTGCTGTCTGTTTACCAATGGAATGTGACAGTTGCAGTGTGCAGGTACAAATGAGAGTAAAAACTCAGCTTTGGCTTTGAATTACCCTGTTTCTAAGGTTAAGTCTCACACAAACGTTATTTTAATGAACAGTTTGTATCTAATACAGTTTCATTTGAATGAGCAATGTAGCTGTGTTATTACAACATCGCTGAACATTCCTGCTACTATCTCTCATTAAAATAATAAAATGTAGTCATAAACTGTTGCTAAGGGAAGAAGTTGGCTCAGAGTAAGATACTCGTTCAGCATTTCAAAAGTTATGCTGCACCAGAACGACACCATGTTCCTTGCAAAAGCCAGAAGAATAGTCAAAGGAAACCCTTGAATCTTGCTTGCACAGTGTGGAAGAAGTAACATGAGAAATGCAGTTCAAAGACGCAGTGGGAGATGAAGCCTAGCCTGCTTCAGCACAGAGAAGAGGTAGAAAAAATTTCTGTAATAGTAGTCTTGTTAAGGTTTTAATTTGTTGCTTTAAGCCTTCCTGAAATAGATTGTAAATGAACTGGAGCTCCCAATATTTAGTTGGGTTTTTTTTTTAAAGAACTTTTTATTTTAGTTTCACTCGTTGTCATTTGTTTTCCTCTTCACCCATGCACTCACATTACTGTTGAAATATACTCCATGCTTTTTGAAGACTGCCCTGAGCTTTGCAGCTAAACTTTCTTCTATTAAAATGCCAAAGGATTTATTTACAGAGTTCCCTGAAGATATCAGGATTAGAAAAGATGTTGTTCCTTCCCCTTACTGTCTTATGCTTATGCACTTGCTTTGCTGGAGGTTCAAGTGTAGAACTGAAAATTTGTCCAGAGTTTTTGACCAGTAGGAATAAGGTCAAACCCATTTGAGTGATGAATAATAATCTCCTCTTCCTATGATGAAGTTGTTTGATTAACAGGTGCCATTCCTAAGATAGATAGCAAGTTTAGGAACCCAAGAACGTCATGTCACAAAGGTCGATATTTCACTTGTCAGCACATTTGTAGGTCCTTTCATGTTCATCCTACTTTGTCATCTTGCTGTGTCATTCATTTTCCTTCTCCTAAGCATTCCTTTGCTGTTTTATGGAAGAGTTGGTATTATTGCTACTTACTACATCTAAAAATTTAGGGTTTTTTCTGCTCTCCCTCCTGAATTTTTGTTTGTTTCCTTTTAAGTTTTTGAGTTAATGGCAATATTATAGTTTAGCATCAACTTGCTATTTCATATATCCTTTTTAAAAGAAGGCTTCAAAGATAGCACTGCTCTCTCAGTTTGAAATGGTTTTGGTTATGGTCTAAAATAACTAGTAGCTAGACAGACTGAGCATTATCTGTTATCCAGAGAGGATTCAGTTGTTTGATCCCTAGTTCTGGGTTGGTGAGCAATCTGGTAGAGGTTTTGGTGGTTACAGTGAATTGCTAGATGTAGATCATACTGTCAGGTTGTCATGATTTTAATTGGAGTCAGAGCTCACAGTAATGTAACATAAAGCAATCTCTGAACTTAAAGGGCAGTGTTTTTCCCTTGTTCTTGTTGGATAAAATCCTGCAAGCATTGCTTTCAGAGTTCATTATCTGAAGGTTGAAGGTGGTCCTGATTTTTTCACATGAAATCTGTTCAAATACGTGCCTCCTAGGACCAATAACTTTCTTCCTGTCATGCAGATAACCTTTTTTAAGGACTTCTGTCTCTTAAATTCTTGGTATTTGCCTATTTTTTGACTAATGGTGACATAACTCAGCCAGCAAACACCTCTGTCCATTGTGCCTGTTGGGAAGACCAAGTATGGATTCCAGAAGCCTTTGAACACCCATTACCAAGCTCTGAGGTTTACATGGCTTTGAAGAGTAATATATTGATGCAATTTTGATTTCAACAAATATGTCTTTACTCAGACTGAGTCTTGTTTCATTCTATTTCTTCAAGTAGCTAGACTGACACTTCCCAGAGACTGATTTTGGTAGTGTGTTTTCAGCTCAGATATAAAGGGAAAATGAAAAGTTTGAATCTTGAAAGCAGTTTTCTTCCTGATTTCCAGGTGGTGAAACTGTTGATATAAGTTGTCAAGCAGCTATCTTTTCCAGCTAAGCTGCTGGATCCACAGGACAATGCTCATAACTGACTTCTCCAGCAGAGAAATCATGGGGGGATACTAAGATATCCTTGTGATGATTAGAAGTCTTCTAAAGGCTTAACAGTAGAGTCCAGATAACATTTTCCATGGGTGAAGCTGGTGGGTTATTCTCTGTTTTCAGTTGTTCCTGTCTTCTAAATCTCAACAATGACTTTGTGAAAAATTGAAACTACAGAGAAATCCTTAGACCATCTGTCAAAAACTGTTTGTAATGCACTTTCCTTTCTGTAAGTGACAAAGTTCAGAAAGAAATTCTAGATGAAAAAAACACAAAAGCTTTTATTGGAGACCTTGAGGTTCTATCCCTGGCATCAGTTTAAAGGAAAAGAATAAAATCGAGTCCTATGATAAAACTATAGAGGTAACATTCCATCCTCAAGACTAAGTTTTGGCAGTCTGAATGCAACTTTTTTTCTTAGTATTTGCATTCAAATAATGAAGAAGTACGCCCAATTTATGTTACTTATTTTAGACTGTCTGGGCTAGTTTCAACCTTCTACAGACATATTGTTGCTGCAGAGTAGGTCTGTGTGTGTGAACAATGTATTTTGATTGATTGAGAAGGAGGAGGGAATGGCAGGGGTTTATGCATGCAAAAATCTTCTGCCTGCACCTGACACTGTGGATATGATCTACTAGTACTCAGTTGTAGGTAACCTAAATTTTTTCTTTTAGTGGAATAAAAGCACATAAAAAATTGCTCATGCAGAACTTCTTCGGACATATCTGTTTCATCTGTCATCATGAGCAGGGAGATTTAGTGAAGAAACAGTAAAGAGGATTTGAGAGATTTTCTTAACTTCTCCTTTTCTTGTCTGGGTATATAATTTGCCTGAACGTCTTTGCTAAATATTGTTGCCTGTTATCCTAAAGAATCTTATGTTGTTCTTTTTAGTCATCTTTGAGACTGATCAGTTCATCAAGGAAAAGGATCCCCTGCTATAAAATTGCTGATTTTTTTGATATCTTCTAAGGATACTTTCACACAGCTGACTTCAGTAATTCAACTTTTTTGTCTACTATGTAGGAATAGGTAGGATTTGCTGTACCTGCCTGATGTGCCAGACAAACAGTGTTCTCCTTTTTCCAAAGGCAGAATATAGGAAACTTCTACTTATGCAAAGTATTGATATATATGTATTAATTTTGATCTTTTATAAAATAATTTCATTTGGAGGGAACCTCTGTTTAATGTATGGCTAGATTATACCAGGTTGCCCAGGGCCTTCTTGAAGTGAGTTTTAGGGAATATCCATCCTTGAAGTTTTTCAGGCTTCTTTAGCAACCTGTTTCTATGTTTGACATCCTTCATTGCAATTCCAATTATCCACTTAGCATTTCCCCTGTTAGACTTTGCATCTGCAGCTTATCACTGTGCATCTTCAAGAATCGTCTGACTTGGTCCTTCTTTATGAGCTATCATTAGATACCTTTGCACAGATGACTTTCGTTGGAAGGAGGTGAGAACTTTGAAATAATATCTAACATCTCACGACTGGGAGGGAAGATGAAGATACTGAGGAAAAAGATGTAGACATAAGAAAACATTTCTCGAACTTCTGTAGCTCAGACTATCTGCAACTTTTTAAGCCTGTATATGCTATAAGTTGATAAATAGAAATACAGACACATAGAATGTTTGTATCTTTTTCCAAGACTCTGACATAGAATATGAGATCTTGAGGTTAATTGCAAAGCTTTTGGGACATTGTACAGTGACATGATATTTTTCTTCATGTAATAGCACTTTTTTTCGGAGCTTTATAATGTATTTTGGGAATCATGACACAACAGGTGAGGTAAGTTGGTCAAGAGATGTTCATGGGTATCAGATTGTTTGGTCTGAATGTTAAAAAGTCCTCCTGAAATAAGTCTATGTTCAGTTTAATGAATCACCAGGATAAAACTTAGCTTTTATATTATTAATATCCATAAAACCTTGAATCATACATTTTAGGATTACTGTTATCTCATGTTGGTTTTGTTATTAAAATGCTCTCTTAAAAAGTAAGGGTTGCACTTCGTTGGAAGACATGACATGAACTTAATATGGAGATTACCCCAAAAAACCAGCTACAACTTTAATTTTGTTTCAAAGTTAAAGGACTGATGCTCCAAACTTTTTTAGCTGTTTGAAATAATCAGTTGACATAATTTGTTTCTTTGAAGGCCAAATATAACAACATTCTTCAGTTTTTTAATTCAAAAGAGTCACTATATCTTTAAGCAGGATGTTTTTAGGTGGCTGTTTTCAGTACACTGGAGTAGCAGAAAACGTTCCAAATTAAACAGTTAAGGGACTAAGAAAGTGACAAACAATGCATTGCACCCATCCAGAGACAAAGAAAGTATTAGAACAGGAGTAAATGTAATGGAGACTGTTAAATTGTTTGTAATTTCTTAAAGAGAAAGTTTTAGTTTGGATGGTAAAGTACATTCTCCATAACTAAGTAAACCAAAACTTCAAATATTTTTGTTGTGTTTGATTTAATTAATGGTGTACTTCTTTTAAAATAGTTGACTTTTGTTGTTTGTTTTTTCTTATTGTAGTTGTTTAGGAGAGAGGCTGCTTGTTTTGTTGTTTTGGTTTGGTTTGGGTTTTTTTATCTTGGTCTGAATTTCATAGTCACTGTGCAGTTCATAACTTCAAACTCGTGGAACAGTCCCTTTATTTCCACTTCACATCAATCCTAGCAGAAAGGAAAAACCAACAGTTATCAAAGGCTGGTGGTCCTCATCCTGCATCTGCTGCTACAGGAACAGGACTCATGCCTGTTTCAAAGTGCAGTGCTTCCCAGGGTGAGTGTGAATCTCAGTCCAGTCTTCTAGAGAGCCACTGCTGCCACTTCCCAAAGACAGGCATTATCCACATCGCTGGGTCCAGAAGCACCAGACAGTATTAAATGCCTTTGGGAGCCATAGTGAAGTTAAAGAACATCAACATTGTTTACATAACAGAAGTAACTCTATAAACTACTAATGCAATATATACCCTGAGGCAATAGAGACAGACTTGGAATGACTTGTAGAAGCAGCTTTTCGTACCATTTAGAGGATGGGGAGAGCCAAAAATAATCTCAGTGACAGTGTGACTCTGTCACTGATCTTCAAATGTATCAAGTTGTCTTTGCTGCACAAGCCTGACTCAAAATATGGTCACTGAAGACTTTTGAATGTGTCATTCTGGTTATTGCATTCTGAGATATGCAGAACGTGCAGTGGTGAGAAATACTGTGGGTTGTGCAATAGGACAGTGGTTATAGATTGGTCTCTAGCAGGAAGAAGAAATACAGTAATAAGGATGTTTTGGAAACTAAACCACCAGGTTGGTGTTGAAATGCAAAATAAGGTGATCAACGAAACAGCTGTGTTGTTCTGAGTGTGAGGAAGTTCCTGGGCTCTGCCTCAGCTGAGATGAACCAGAAAGTATAACTTAGAGAGTGAGGCCATTTCTGCAAATCTTTAGGACTCTTTCTTTATTGCACTGCCTGGATTCTAAACTTTCAAATGTGATGATTCAGGATGGATAAACCTTATTTGCAAACAAAGCTTAAGAGTAAAAACTGAAATATTTTATGAGCTACATCTCTGATAAGAAATCATATATAGGGAATTTCTCTTCCTAATAGCTTTTCTATTCTGTAGGGTTAGCATGCAAGGAATATGCAGAGAGATACATGTATAGCACTGTGTTCCCAGCCTACTGCAGTGTTTTTTTCTTAAAATTTTTTCTGATTCAGGACTATGAAAGGAAAAAATTGTTATTTAATGTTACAGAACTAGGGGTTTTTTTTCACTTATATTTAAAAATTTAGGCTTTAAAGTGCAGGTATTGCGATGAATTAAACAGTCCTTAAATCCATTGTGCTACTTCAGTATTTTCAGTATATTATAGTGGCCAGAGCCCTTTCCTCTTCCATGTGCTAGTTTAAAACCCAAACCCCACCCCCATTTAAGGATGGGTGAAAAGTGCTCCCATTGCATTATTGGAGCCATCTCTCAGAAAAAGTCACATTACAGTCTGTAAAAAATGCTGGTGTGGTAAGTCCTGCTAATTAGGAGATTTTACAAAGGAGAAAGTAGTAGTAAAACAAACTTATCTTTAAGAATTTTAGCTTGATGTTTCCATTCTGAAATCAGCCCATTGCCCAACACTGTGAACAGTAGGAGGTATCCAATTTCTTTTATCTGTGTTCACTGCTGTACTCAAAGTATCACACTTCTATTATAGTCTTTAAATTTCTATAACATAAATTTTAGGTCATAACTCAAAAAGACCAAATTAACCTCAAATGGACAAAGCTGTTTCCCATATCATTGCCTTCAGAAATAGCAAAGTATGAAGCCTTGCATATTTAGTATATCCTTTTGTTTCTGTTCAGATCTGCATTTATAGCAGTGAAGGTCCAAGTTTAACAGTTTTCCATGGAAAAAATATTTTTTTTCATGGAAAAAATAGTGTGCGGCTCCAGTTGGAGTGATTTTTTTTTTCCTGCATCATCATGGTATTGGTATTTTCCAGCCATTTCATTGTTTCTTTAAATGCAGACTAGATACACATTTCAGCTAAACTGTGAGCTGCACTACCAATGTTTTAACGTTTTACCAATATTTTTAACTATACAGAAGGAAATGAGATAAAGCAATTTATTTTATGAGGTTTTTTTCAGCATTGATACTCGCACCTTAGTGGAAACAGGTATACTAATCCATTTATTTCTCATTTCTGTGTGATATGCCTCAAGACCCTAAAAAGAAATTCATAGTTGATTTTAGTTTTAATGCCCCAAACTAAAAAAAAAAAAATAATTACAATTGCAATGCTATTGCAATACTTTGAGCTTTTTAGATCAATATAAAGAGTGAGCATGCTATTTGCCAAATATGTAAAATGGGTATAGTTTTCTATAATTTTGTTATCTCACACCACTAAATGTTTGCAATGTGGCATAATAAGAGCACGTGAAAATATATGTATTTGCTGTTGTAATTCAATGACACAAAATTCGAGATCCCCAAGGTAAGGTTAAGCAGGAGCTCGTGTAGTCAGGGTTGAAATTCAGACACTGCAGATATAATCCATCTCCCTGACACATGCAGTGCCTCATTGTGAGACTGCCAGACACAGTCTGCTGAGATGGGAATGTCACAGAATACCAAAACAGGGCGAGACGCAGTTTTGTTCATCATCGCTTTTATCTGCGAATATCCATCTCACAGTCTGCATGCATAGCTATTGCCAGACAGAGAAATATGAATGCAGCACGGAGATGCAGCAGCTAACGTTCAGAGGAGTATAGGGAGCATATGCTAGGAGCTCAGAATTACCTGAAGATAATTCAGGTAGTTAATCAGGTTAATTGCTTATCTCTAAGGCAATATTTCGGTGCAGACGCTGAGTCACCACCTCAGTTGTTTTAACAGAGATCAATGACAGGCCTGGTTGTCTACATCTTCTGGTGAATTCTGAACCTAAATGACAAAAGGGGCCCTGAAGGCGAAGAAACTGCACTGTCATCACTGGGGAGGCAGGCAGGCAGAAAGAGCTGCAGTAGCAGAAAGGAGAAAAGCTTTTTAGAAAATATCGAGTGCTACTCATCTTACAATTATTCTCAGTTATTCCCACTCCATTGTACATTTGAAGTTTCCATTCTGGGGCAAAAGGGGAAAAACACTGAACAAATTGAGAGAGAGCTAAGGTTCTGAAATGAGAGATGAAAGTGTATGTCTATCTTAGATACATGTGTAAGTTTTGTCTTATGCAAAAGGCAGGGAAACTTGCCTGTATTGGCCAGTAATACGGATTTCAGTGGATTTTCAAATGCCCATGCCAGGCAGCAAAATACTAAAAGTGTGTGAGTGCCTGGTCTGTAGTGGTATCAACCTGGCATGAGCATAGGCAGTTCTTCTGTGAACTGTTGGGATCCCTGAATAATTATGGCTCTAATCCGAAAGCAGGAAAGCTTCCAGGGCCCGGAAAAAATACACCCTTGCCACAGACTTGGCAAAAGCCAGGTTGACCATATGACCAACAGGGCTGGAGGGACATGGCTGTCTGGGTTTATGTCTGGACATATGGCAAGATTTGCACAGTGATTAAATACTGTTGACTCTAGCTTTAAAAGTGTGTTTTTATTTGAAATAGTGCATCCTGTTCTAGGTATACTGAGCAACATCTCTGTATAGGCATTTTTCTCTCCAGTTGTAAAAGGCAGACTTTAGCTAAAAGCACCACCTGTGACATGAATCAGCAGTTCAGTGACACAGCTGAGGACCTTGAAGCAGTGGGATGGGTGGAAGTAAAGGACATGTATCAAAGTTAAAATACAGCTATTGTAAAGATGCTAACAGTTCCCAGGCTTGTGGCAAAATTTCATGAGGAAACGGTAGGCAATTAAAGGTTTAGGAGAAGTTGCAGCAGGTGGGTTGTCTGTTGGGAAAAGGGGAGCAAAAAGTTAGGTTAGACATTTTAGCATTGGTTTGGTCACATACACACACATATCCCTCCCCCCCCCACCTCAGTTCCTGTAATCAGTCATTTCATTCTCTTTGCATCATGATGGTTTTCATTGCCCCCTCCAAATCCCACCCAGTATGAAGTCCTGGTCTTTGCAGAGGGCTCTGCACCACCACAGAGCAAACCCCGGGGCTGGAAAACTCTACACTTAAACTTTCTTCCCTTTTTTTTTTTTTTTTTTTTTTTCCCTTGGGTTTCTTTTCTCTCTCCACTGTCACGCTCTATCCCTTGCTTACCTGCTAAAACCAAAAGCATCAGGGCTGGAGGGAAACATTATCTAGAAAACCTCAGTTTTCTAGACTATCATTTCTGGGAAAAGTAATGGTGTTCACACCAACAGTGTAAAGCTGTGCAGTTGTTTGTCTTCATTCTTCCACCTGCACTATTCTCACACAGGCCTGGGATCTTCCATGATAACAAGTTCTCAGGAGCCTTTTCATCTCTTCAACATTAATGTCTCCTACTGCACATTTCCTCAGAAACTGGTACATTGAATTACCAGGCATAAAGAACAGAGATGAATCTGACTGCTACTGTCATTTAGGAATGCATTAGACATCTCTGGTTTGGTTGTCTTGTGAAACCAAGCTTAATATGTCATTTGGCCTTCATCTCACATCCTTATATTTTGTGTGTTTGATTTTTTTTTTTTTTTTGGTGTAGAAAACATGATATATTTCTGCATAGGTTGGATCTGTATTTCCATATCTAGTAAAAAATGCAGAAAAAGTCTATGTGATCTTTCTAAGCAGCTGACAGTGAAAAAATTACAGGTATCATAAGTGAGTTTTGGCTCTTTTTTTTTTTCCTCTATTATTTTAGAGAATCAGAAAAATATGTTTAAATCAGAATTTTATAGATACAAATATTATCATCTGCTCAAGTTTTTCTTATTGAGTCTATGAAAGGTTATTTTTGCAGTTTTGTTTCTTGGAAGAGTGAGGACATGTGGCAAAAGTATTATGTACTTTTTTTTTTCATGTTATATAGGAAAAAAAGAGTTATTCATTTTGAAAACTTTCAATAAATGTGAGGTATGTCAAGTGTTTCACCCTTCTGAGAAAACATGTTTGAAGCACCATCATGCTGCTTGCTTAAGGCAATTACCCCAGTTCTTTTGGCATAAAGCTGTGGAAAAGCCAAGAAACTGAAATTATCATGGTGTATGTTTTGTTCTAATTGCCACAGTTCATGACATTTGAATGTTTCTAGTATATCTTTACAGATATTTCTATCTATGCATTTTTGTCTTCTCTGTCATGTGCAGGTTGCTTGTTGAAGGAGCTTTTACAGAAAGAGAGAGAAGGAAAAAAACAGCATCAGTAAGAATTAATAGCACTCTAAAAACCCTTTAAAGTACTCCTGCCTGCAAGCTATTCCCGACAGAGAGAGCTGGGAAGGCCCACTAGAACCACATCTGTATCTGCCTTGACTAGAAAGTGATGCTGCTTCTTGTGGCATGAAAATTGACATTATTTATTGTTAGGGTGTTGTCTTGAAAGCAGGAAGGCTGGACCAGCCTAATTGTACCACTGTCCTATTTGTGACTCTGGTACATTTCCCTCTCTGTGTCTGTCACTCTCCCCTGCTCCTGCCTTTCCTGTTGGCCCTTTCCCCTCAGCATGGGGACAACTCTTGCAGAGCGTATGGCTGACGCCTTTTGGAAGAGCTTCTGTTTTTGCCAGCTGCTCTGTTGCTTCAATGCACGTAACATTAATGTGTACCTGTCTTTTAGGGTGACCCCCACATGGCTGGGGTTTTTGTTCAGGCAAGGACTCACATGTAAATAAAAATACTCTTGGCTCTTTTCTGCTCATTGTTTTTCTCCCGAGTTCCTGTTGACAATTAACAGCTCCATGAAATTACACTGGACAGTGTATTTAAAACTAATAATATTAAAGAGGAGAACACCTGAGGAGATTCCTTAATAGAAAGAAACTTCAGAAAACAGTAGAAAAGCAAAGACAAAGCATCAGTCTACTAGTTCTCTGGGACTGAAGCAGCTGCTGTGTCACATGAGCAGCAGCCGCCAAGGCCTTCGACTTGCAGGAATTCTGTTGCAATTATCCCGACTCATTATAAACTTCACCTGGCTTTAATTCAGTAATGTAACTTACTGAATATTTTTCCATTAAGACAATTTGAGTGTGTAAGCACAGCAGGTATTCATCTGGGGACATCTGACTTTCTTTTATTTTTTCTCCTTTCCTAACTTTTCCCTCTTTTCTTACACAAAAGGGTGATAAAGCTCCCGCACATGTGAGCGTAACCATCACGTGAATGCCAAAAGAGTACAGCATGTTGTTTTAAAACAAGTACTGAGTAAAGCAATAAGGATTTGCTGCCTATTGTAAAGCTCTGCCAATTTAATTATTTGTTATGCTCTGAAGATTTACGTGGGATTCTCATCAAGACCTAAGAAAGACAGCAGTGCAGCGCGTTCATCCCTATGTCCCTATGATCTGTCTGTGCATCCCTGACTGTTGCACATGGATTCCATGTGCAGTTGACTAAAGGACGCTATTTCTGAGGATTTCAGCCAGTCTTTGAGCAACTCTAGTTACTCTCTAATGATTTTTTGGAATTGCTACGAAACTTTAAGGTGTTTTATACTGCAAAATCACTGTTATATTAACTTTAAAGGGGATGCATCTTTATTTCTTGTTGCTCTTTTTCACCACATCTGGCAGCTTATTTTGACTGCATTTTGTGCATGTAAAAACAGGCCACTTTGTTTTTCTTGAAGTACATTTCAATACAAAGTGTTTTATTTATTTAAGAGTCCTGGAGCAAACAAAATTGAAGTTTGAGTTGTCTTCTTAGATTTAAACTCTCCTACAGAGGACTGGTGATATAGGTGCTTGGTACAACAATTTATGGGAGAGATTTTAAGGGAAGTGTTACTTATCTTAATGGATGTTGTTGTTGTTGTTGTTTAAAGAGATCTGAGGGGTTTTATTTGTTGAACCCAGTGTGGGCTGGGTTTTATGTTGTTTTGGTTGTTTATTTGTTCTTGTTTGTTTTGGTTTTTTAACCTAGCTGAGGATAATTTTGTATGGATGCCTAAGGAAACAAGTAATAACAATATAAAAATATGTTATTTGCAACTGACAGCTACCTTCAAACATCTTCTCAAATTAGAAATATCTGCATTGATCCTTCCAGCTAACACTGGCAGCGAGTGGTAGCTCACAGAATGGTAATGCAGATAAAGTAACTGCCTTTATATTTGCACCTCTGCTATTTATATTTGTGGCTTTTCATTGCATGTATCAGAGCAATTATATTCAATTTTTTCCATTAACATTAAGAGGTTTTAATTAGTTATTGATTATTTTAAAAAAAAATCTGAAAGCTTGTTGAGTGTTGGGTCTATTTCATGCATTTGTGAACCTGATTCAAAGTCCTCTGAAATCGGTGGAAAGACTTCACAGATCTTTTTCACTTCATTGTTTTGGTAGTTTGGGGGTTTTTTATGCTTCTGACTGGACTGTGAAGGCAACAAGGTATTGGTGACCAGTAATGGGGTGATTAATGCAAAACTGACAGAAATAAGAGAAATTGGCCCTTGTACTTTTGTACCTGATATTTGAGGCTGTAAAACTGCACAAGAATTGAGCCACAAGCAGAAATTTGCAAGAGAAATCTGATGACAAGTTGCAGAACAGGTCTTAGGAGCTGTACAGGAGCTGCAGGTACTTAACACCTCTCCAGCAAGATCCCAGACACAGGCGTCCCTTCATTGGGCTGGGGACACTTGACAGCTTAGGAATCTTGACTGTTTATTAATTCTCCTATTACAAAACCAAAAGTGGCCAAATGAGAGATTACCAAAGGTGATCAGCTTGCCAGAAGGCTTTTATTTCAAACATATGTCTGTAGAGTGGTGTGGACTGTATGGGGAGGTTTGTACAGCTGAAAGACCATCACTGGGTCTGTTTCTGCTCCTTGTTCTTCCTCTCTGTTCCCCTTGTTTTATGTTTTATGTTTTATGGTCAGAGGTTGCCCTTAAAATCTTCCCTATTGCTGTAGACCTTGCACTAATTCACTGTAACATTAAAACCAGAGAATACTGAAATACTAATTAGGCCAAAGGAAGAATAGTGAAGATTTTCATAGTTACTGTTGCAAATGACTGCTGCAGATAGAATCAGTCTTTAAGTTGCAATGAATTGTGGGTGCATGTTCTAACCTCTTTCTACTCTCCTAATGTAAAAATTGCCATTTTTATATTCATATTTAGCATGAAGGAGTTTGATTTAAATATAGTTTTATTTATCAGATAAATATATGTGTAAAATATATGCACATATGCATAAAGTGTCCAGAATTATTTCAAGGCATCCTCGAATAGAAATCTGGAGTTACCTGAAACAACTCTGAACACTGTTATTTTGTGTGCTTTTTTGAAACATTTTCAATAATAACCTGCCAAGAGGAGTGACAGATTGAAGAAATATAGGAAAATATAAAAAAATTTAGCACTGATTTTTTTTCTCAATTTCTGTTTTCAAAGACAGATTATGGTTCTTAAGGACTGCTCTAATGGTGGTTTCTTGTCAGGAGTGCTGCATACAGTTAACACTTGCACTGAAAGCAATTTTGAAAGATATGTCTATGTATATTTTGGTGCCTTATTCCTAAAATGTGCTAAATGCTAACATTTAGTATATACTCCTGTTATTTTCCCAATTAAAATATGTAGCAATTTAAAAAAAATATATTTTCCTTGTTTCAGTGACTAACTGTATTTGAGAAAATAAATATTTCTTTATGAATCATGATCTCGGAGGAGATGTTCTGTTTCTATCGAAGACCAGGTAAAAGCAAATGCTGCTCTTTTTACCCATAATAACAGACCTTTAGATGGTTCCTTCTCCTCTATGGGACAGACACACCTTGGAAAGACTGAAGGGGCATCATGAAAGTGAGTATGATGAATTAATAAATATTTTCTGGCTCCTCTTCACTCAGGGCTTTTTATTAGAAGCAGGTATGTGAAAGATGATTCAGGGCTGTTTGCAAAAAGTGTTGATAATTAGGTAGAGACTGACACTGGAGAAAAAGTAGAAAGAGTGGGGAGCGAGTCATGTGAAAAGGCAACCTGTAAAAGCAAGCATATGACTTCAGTATGCTTCATTCCATGTCCTAATTAATGCTGGATTGTCTCAGAAAACCAGAAGTCACACAGAAATAAGTCAGGGATGAGTTACAATTTACTCCAAGCTCCATCAACAAGAAACAATAAATAAAAAAATAGTAATAACAAAATTTAAAGGAAATTAAAAAGCAATCTCAGCTTTTTTAGGCATTTAATTTTTTTCGCTTAGGAAAAGAAGGCAATCAGGAACTAAGGTACTGCATTTTGGTGACATAAGCTCACTTTGTGAAAGTGTACAGCTCTAAAAGTGACAACTGGAAAAGTCATTTGGAGAGGGGAGAAACTGAAACTGCTTAGGAAATGAATGTGTTCTTAGCAGGTAGAGACTATGCTTGTGACATCCCAGTGGTCTGTTATATCCAGGTATAGAAATAGAAATACATTTCATGGATTAATTAAACAGTTTAGTAAACAGCACTGGTGTTCTTTTCTTTAATCTCATGTGCACCAGCTAGATCCAGCTCACAATTAGGCTTGAAAGGGTACAAACCATCTTGCTAGTCCCTTCTGACATAGGGGATTTCAGGAGGGTTAAGCAGAGAAGGTCTCATACCCTGAGGTCTGGCAAGATTCTCTGAAAGTAGACTTGTGCTAATTCCTGTGTGTAATGGTACATGTCCTCAGACTATTCTTTTCCTTTAATCAATGTTTCTTTCATCATAGTATTTGAATAAAGGTAGAGGTAATAACTTTTTCTTCTCTTTTTTGTTTCCCTGGTTGTTTGGGTTTTTTATTCTCATCAGAGATTCTTTTCTTCCTTTATTATTTGTGTAATTAGCAAACAGTGGTTGCAATAGACCAAAATGTCTATTAACGCCATAAATTGAGTGACACACCACCAGCTTATAGAGTTTCTGCTCATTCTCTTGGGAATTTGTTTTGTTCCTGAATAACTTTTAATAGTTTTTAGGACTAACAACATGGACAAATGCTTGTAATTGTGGAGGAAGATCCCAAATGTTTTCCGTAAGGATTTTTTTTTTTTCCCCTGTCCCAGTACCTCCTTTCCCTGAAGTTAATGAAAGTTATGTGCATGCATTGATGGCAGAGTATATCCCCAAAGGATTTACTGGAAAATCCGACAATGCTAAAATAAACAGAGGACTGGGGAAACACGCTCTGGTGAAAATAAATGCTGTCTCTGTTAGCTCAGCTGCTCTGGTGCAGCAAAGCAGTTCCCTTCCAGGGGCTCTCTTGTCAGATGTCCATAGGACATTGGCTCATTTAACATTTCCACTGTGCTTGGCTGAAAATCTACACAACTGCCAAAATGTGATCAGATATTGAGGCAGTCTAGGTCCCCTCCAGTCTCTTACCATCACTTGCAGATTCTGAGTCAGGGATTTAAGTGTGGAGAACAGAAGACTGAGCAGAGACTGTGGTTATGTATAGAACACACATTTATCTAATTTTTTTGGATTATTTATAGTGACTTCCCCATAGACCAGCAAATGTACAGTATTACATAGGATCTTGGACAGGGAAGCAGAGATGGGACCTTCCCTGTCTTTGTTCAGTTGTGTTTTGGTTGCTCAGTGTTCCCGAGGAGTTTCTGAACGATGTAGTGGAACTGGGCATTTACTCTGGGTGTGCCATCACTTTCTGTACAGATGGCATGCATGTGCTCTTTCACCAAGGTTACCCCTTTACCTTAATCCAGTCATTTCAGACTGAAAGTCTGGGATTGTTTTGTTTGTTTTTTTGTTTTCTTTTTTCTTTTTCAAACCATGAAAAAGGTAGGAGCTGGGGGCTGAAATGGTGAAAAATGGAGAAAGGAAAAGAATGAAGAAAAGTAATGTTTTGTCATTCCAAAGAGATTGTTCCTCTTCTTTATTTTCTATATATATATACACTAATGTATAATGTAAAATGAATATACTATTTAGGTGAAATAGACTTTCAGTACACAGTCAAAATATACCGAATAAGTCAGAGTTGGAGTTGGTATAGCCAGGGGTTTTGTCTGCTTGTTTAACCTGAGATATAAAGCAACACTGTCCTGAAATCTTGTTGGCATATTTTTAGCATTTACACAAAAAAATGAGTTCTTTTCTGTCTCAGCAGCGTTACTGACACTAGAGAGCTGCTGCCACTAATATCTAGCTCACTAGATAGCAGGAGAAAAGCCAGTGTGTTCATGGAAACAGCGCTCCCTCAGACAAGTAATAATCAGCCTAATGTCGATGTCATGCTGCAATCAGACTCTGACAAGGTTTGCAAATATCTTGAAAGGAAGTGCTCATCTTCAAATGCTGTAGATCAAAGCTCAACTGGAACAAAACCCAAGTGTGCTGCATGTCAGCTGCAGAATTTTGTGGATGAGCACAGCATGTATAAGCAGAGGCCGCTGCTATCATCACCAGCAGGAACAGCCAGATGGACTGGGCTGGTTGACTACTTAAAATCTTGCTGCATAACCACAAAAGCTAAAAATGAAGCTTTAAAACCCATTACACATCTCCAGAGCCCAAGACTGTCTTTTTAAAGCTTCAAGGCCATTTTTAATCTGTGCCAAAGACTTTTTCAGACATGTCTGTTCTCAGGAACTTCTGTCTGGTTTTTACCATTCATGAGAACAGAATTATTCCTGGGGAAGGGATGGGATGTAGGATGGTGGTTCAAGCAGGGGGATAGTCCATCAACCCTCTCAGCTCTGCCACAGATATGCATGCTCTGCAACTGGGAAAGTCATTTGCTCTCTGTGTGCACTTATTTTTCCAACTGTGAAATGGGGGCAATATCTCATCTATAACTGTAGCACAAGCCCTTATTCATTAGAGTGTTTCCAGTGCCTTTTAAGCTCTATGGGATGAATAGCTAGCACCCTGCATCAAAAAAAAAAAAAAAAAAAAAAAAAAAAGGCAGCCAAAAGGATGAAATATAGCTTGTTATATGCCATGCTAACCAACTGAATACTGTGTTTTTGAGGCAAAACCATTTGCTTTTTTTCTGCTGTAGTGTGTTTTACCTTTGAGGAATAAGAGGTTGTGGAAGGCTAAAGCAGGATTCTCCATGTGCTGGCACCTCTGCCACTGCTGGGTGGTGAATGTCACCCAGGCTGGTGAAGCCAGCCTCCAGTGGAAGGGCCAAGTCATGCACCACATCTGCTCACACTGTGGGTCTAAACCGACCTTCAGGATGGGCCATACTGGAATTAAAACCCGTCATAACCAGAAAAGACCTAATCTGGTGTTTGTCTGCACCTGAGGCTAGAGAATCTCTCTCAGTGATGTTGTGCAGAGCTCCAAAAGCCTCTATTAGATGCACTTTTACTTCCCTGATGTGGAGGGAGGCAGTGGCAGCCTGGCTGGTATGTAAGGCAGGAAAGCCTGTGTCTTAATCTATGAAATCCAGTCAGTACCGAGGTTTGAGATGACAGACTGTAGTGCTTCAATCTGACAATTTTAGGCTCTTGGTTTATTCAAGATAAAGACACAAAAAAAAGAGCCCAACAACTAGAATTCGACATGAAGTCTGATGTCTTGCTTTTATTATAATTATTAATAATAATAATATTTTTCTTTTGTTCTAGACTTCCCCTGCAATGTTTAATACCGAAGTTATGCAGTAAGAACATTTCTTTCTCAGAAAAACATAGATCACCTAAGAATCACACAGAGAGAAGACTTTAAACCAATTTCTGTATTTATTTTGTCTCTGTAAACTAATTGTTAGCTTTTTATCTTATAATGAGACCTGTGAGTCCACAGTTGACGGATATTTCCATTTGGGCACATTCAGAGGTGGAAGATCTCCCTGGAGCTTACCAGGTTCCCAACTGAATCCTCTGAAACCTTGCTCTTGTAGTGCAATAGGACGAGAGAGTGAGTGCATTTATTACCTCAGTTATAGCTGTGCTTTCACACTCCAGCAGTGCTTAGAGTCTAAAAGGAGAAGAGATTCCGTCAAGGCCTCCCAGCCAGATGGACCAGGGAAGCACCCTCAAAGAAGCGATGTGTGTGTCCAAAGCCACGTGGCCGCTCACAGAAATTGCAGCAGGTGCAGAATCCCTCGTCCTCTTCTGCTTTGCAAGTCAAAAACCTGTATTTAATCTTGTGCCTGGTACTTTCTATTAGATAAAGTAGCAGAGCCAATGGCACTCAGTGTCAGATGGTCTTGGAAAGAGACCATATCCCATAAATTTGGTGCCAGATCCTGGGAAATCTGAACTTTCATCCCCTGGCAGGTCACACTAATTTTTAGTAATCTTGAGGAGGGGGATAGACATAGCTCTAAAATAATTGCATGACATAACATTGCACTTTACAATTTCCACCTTTTGTTTACATTCATAAACTAGGGTGGGACTTCAGCTACATCTCTTTATGGTGAAAAGGATCAAATTTGATTCTAAAATAGGGAACAACACAAAGATCTGTAATAAAATTCATTTAAAGGAAAGAAATGGTACCATAGAAGAATTATGGAGCATAATTAAGATACAGTAAATTTACAGAAGCTTTATCTATGTTTTTCTGTGATTTCTGGTAAATTTAGGGGTTTATATATTTATGCTGAAAAATGCAGCATTTCTGAGATGGCATTGAATATTGGTCATGACTAATTCAAGCTTTTTTCACTAATTTATCCCTGCTAGGACAGTGCCATAACAGGAGACTTCAGTTTTTGTGCATGCTATGAATCTTGCCTGGCTCAGGAAAGCAGGTGAAACATCTTTGTCTTACCTATGTTTTCTTCCTGAAGCCTGAAGGACTACTTAGTTATAACCATGCAGGGAAAATCTGTTCCAGTATATATAGACCTTCCCTGCATTATATCTCTAATAGAAAATGATTGGAAACTGACATACACTGACCTCTAGCAGATAATTATCTGATAAAATTGATACTTCACTTCAAAATGCCTAAAACATTATAATGTCAGATTGATGTTTATTCCTAAAAGCATTCTGGAGAATTTCCCCTTGATCTTAGATCAGTCCATTGTCAAATTCCTTAAAGGCCACATCATTTATAAATGATATGAACTGCAGATGTATAATTCATGTGGAGCATAAAATAAGGTTTAAAACATTTGTATTAAAAAAGTAAGGCGAGCCTATATTAAATCATGTTTATGGGCTAATTTTAAAGTACAGAATCCTCATGACTGAAGTTTAGCACTTTTTATTTTTCAGAATTTATTAAAAAGAAAAGTAACTGTGACAATGATGTTGGCAGACAAGAGGTCTTTTTCTAAAATCCTTGTGTGGGTATATCGTATTATTTTCCATTAGCTATCCCTACATTTTTTGCAGATTGCTTTCAGCCATATTTTTACTAAACGTTTTTGGAAGTGCAAACTGCAGATTTCACCATTACTGTTGTGACATTGCAGGCTCAAGGTTAATGGAATTTCTTAGTGGTTAAAGAAGAAAAATAACTATATTTTAAGTTATATAATCTTGTGGGTATAGCCAAATTTCAGGAATCCTAAAAACTATTGCCATTATAAAATATATTTTAAAAATAGAGACATTTAAAATTCTAGATGTATTTTTCTATTTAAACTCCTTCTTATTAAGGTCTACAGAACTCCTAGAAGTTTGAATTTCTTGTGCTACTGTGTAAACCCAACTTTGCTGTTATCATCTCTTCTCAAACATCTTGTAATATATTCTGAGAAGTGTAATAATGCTGTTTGATATGATTATAATTATATTTTTAAAACCTTAGCCTAGATCTCATTATGAAACTTTTACCAATAGAAAGTAAACACTGACAAATGGTTTTTGGTTCAAATGAATTTAAAAATTTGCTCCTGGAGGCCTCTCTCTAGCAAAACATAAAGATTCACCACAGCCTAAGTTCATAAATGGCCTTAACCATTTAAAATCCATGTCTTTAATTACACCTTTGTGGATCTGCAAGCATTTACTAATATGATATTGAGCAGTGTTTTGACATTATTCTCTCTGACATTTGTTTTCTTTGAAGTGATAAATAGAGTTACGCTGGGTTTTGTTTAATGATGAAGAAAAATAGCAACAGTAATTATTTTCATGTAATACACGACAGACTTTTCTTTCTATTTTGCCTTAGTGATGGGGATCGTCCTGAAGTTTGCTTTTATAGTTTGTGGACACTAGAAGTTAAGAAGAAGTGGAGAATCAGGATGACTCTTCCAGGCTGCTGTGCTCATGTTTTACTGCTGTCACGTAAGCCCCCTTTGAAATATCTACCGAAATATGTCTTTCATGCCACCCATGCTCAAAACTCTTCTCTGATGCAGTGCAGTAAGAACTCCACAGGAATTAGGTTTTACACTCACCTCTGTTTGAAAATGGTCCTCTCCTTGCTTTCCATTGAAGCCACCTGTGGCCTTTTATCACACACAGGCAGTGGCTGTGGGCACTGTTTTGTCTTTAGGATGCTTTGCAGAAGTGCTTCCCAGGTGATAATATCAGTAACAACATTCATTTTCAGGCTGAATGTTTAGTATTTTAACCATTTATCTTTCTTCTGTTACCATAGCATTCATGATTTGACTGTGCTACCCAGTAATAATACTCAGGTTAGAAAAAATATACAGGATGAAGATCCAACAGTACAATTATCATGATCTAGCTCTTATAGGTTTGGTTTTTTTCTATTCCTCTTAAGAAAACTTTTGTTTTCTTGTCTGTTGTTATTCCTAGTTCAAGATGGGAAACCAAAAGATTTGAATTTACTCTGTTCAAGTTCACCCATCAAATTCTTAATCTGCCTCAGTAATTTGCATCAATATAATGAGTATTTATTGAAACCATAAAACTGAAATATATTAGCCATTAAAAAATGGGATATATTACTGTTTATTAAAGCATGATCACACCAGATAACCTGATATTTTCATTAACTTAGGATTTTAAGTAACTTATTTTATAGGGAAGGAAAATATTAGATTTTAGTCTGTGTGGACCTTTATAATGAATTTGAAACAATATCACGCAGAAAATTAGCAATTATTTAAAAAGATGGAGATAAGTAGCAGAAATTTGAGATGAATGACAAATTAGTAAAAGATTTGGTCTTGGAGCTGAAGAAGCTTACAGACTAAGTTCCCCCAGGAATAATTCTGATGTTTTTCTTACTTACTATTTCATTAATATTTTTCGCATAGGGAGCATGATAGTGACAACTATTCGTGATGTTAAGTGATGTTGGCAATATACAGGAGAGCAAAGATTTCATACTGGAAGAACTGGATAATCCCAAGGAATGGCAATACAGAGGAAGAGTGGACCTCTTTATTGCAACAAGAAGGTTGTATTTTGGAGGCCAATATAAATAGAATCCCTGTCATCAAGTAAGAGTGAAGCATTTGGAAGTAATGAAAAATATATGTGCATTAATCTTGGAGGTGATCACATGTTGCCCTTGCAGGACAATTATAAAAAAGGCAAATAGGACTCCATGGGTTACAAAGTGAAGGGATTGCTGTTGTGCCTGTAAAAATTTGACCCCATTGTTCAAAGGCCTGTGAGATTTAACTTGAAGTAGCACGGAATGCGTCTAAAATAGTTGGAATTTTTCTCTATAACTGACATAGAGCACACAAGTACAGGCAGTCTTTATATTTTGTTTATTTTTGGAAAACTGAAAAAAAACAGTGAATGTAATTTACAAGAAGCAAAACTAGTGCTTATCTGTAATGCTTGTAAAAGGCACAGGATCAGCTGAGTATGTTTCTATGGACAGATATGAAGTAGCACACACTGGTGTGGTGTTGCTCACCATGGGGGCTTCAGTGACCTCCATGGTGCTGTTATCATGTTCTCAGAGAACAGAAATGCTCTGCTTCAATCTGCTGACTCCAGGTCTTGCCAAAGGGCTTTCTGAACCTCTTTCTATACTGCTAACTCATTCTTGCAGAACTAGACTATCTTTTAATGAAGGGTTGATTTACAGAGATGTGATGATCTTATTTTCCATGCAAAACAAGTAAATATAGACTTATTTTTTGGTGCTCCTACAAAGGTGTTTCTGGCTTTATACAGTTGACTACACAGGCTGCAGGGATGGGAAAATAATTTATTTCTCAAGACAATCTTCTCCTTTTCTTCTGATCTCTACTGCAAGTATGGTGCTGGTTTTTGTAGTAGTTTTCTGCTGGGAAAAATAAAGAGGTGGCCCAGGAGACAATTTTGTACTAGAACCACATCCAACACTACAATTTCAATTCTTTTAGGCTGCCAATCTTTACTGCTGTAATTCACTGTGATCATACAACTTTCATGTGGTTTGAACAAAACTATTGGTCTTCACAGCCACTGTTTACCATTTATCTATTCAAATATCTCGTAACCACCGCCATGCCATCTAATGTGTTCCTTAAAAAAAAAAAAAATAAATGTAAGAGAATAAATACAGGTGTTTTCCCAGTTCAAATGAAGTTAAGATCAGTTACATTATGTACTTAAACCAGCTGGAGATAGTACTTTCTTAAATTATACTTTTTATGCTGTGGAAGATGTTACACCATGAACAGCCTTAGGTGTCCTACCCCCCACTGATGAACCTGAGGAGTGTCAGCAGCATGAAAACCATAAGGGGGAAATGAGCAACTGGTGTTTGAGCACCTCTTGCAGGCATTTCTGTGAAACAATTTAAGGGTCAGTTCACCAGGGGGTCTCTGGCCATTCTGCTCCTGTGAATCTGCAAGGGTGATGTAAACCTAAAAGGGGGAAAATTTGAAGAAAAATATTGTATTCTCTTTTCTCAGCCTTGAAGTGGTAAGATAGGAATTATCAGTTTCTCTAGGGCCAGCCTTATTTCAGTATTAAATCAGACAGAAATTTTGGCTGTTTACCCTGGCATGAGCCGGGAGGCCTCACCAGTGCTGCAAAGAATAAATCATAGATTGTAATAATAAGATTAATATTATATTACCCTAAAGTGTTCATTCTAGAGAGCAGCAACATTTGGGTTTGCATCACCACCAAGAGACAACATGTCAAGTTGGCCTTTATGTAATGTTGCTCCACTGGGAACTGTATCAGGAAATACTCCATGGGTGTGGGAAAGACCACACTGGATGAAATGAAGTAAATAAAGCTATTTTGTTTAAGTATCCATGACTTGAATAAGCATGTGTTTGCAAGAGACAAATTAGTAGATGGGCAAAGTAACAATTATTTTCAATGCAGGTTTGAATCTGCTTATGGCTTATGCTTCTTGGATTAGCTTTAAATGAGCAAAGACTGTATCTTTATCATTGTAATTATTATCCTTTGTCATCATTCTGCACTTCATCCTCTGCATCTAACAAGACCTAAGCATAGTTTAGGAGAAGAGACCTTTTCCCTGTCTCTTTATATGGAGAGAAAAATCTTCTGCCAAATTTTCCTAAGAGTACCTTAAATGAAAGGAATTTTGAAGGACAGGGAACAAGTAAGAACATTAATATAAAAATAACCTTCTTTGCAGCACCCACTATAGTAGTAAAAAACCAAAATGTGCAGATAAAATGCTTGATGGCTCAGGACCTGGGCTAAAACTAAATTGCCATCATCTTCAAGAAGAATTCCTTCTGCTGGTTCTGCACAGTACAAGGAAAGAAGGTTCACAATGATAAACATACCCTATGTTTTCAAATCAATTGCTTAAAGTTCCTCTATATCTCTTCACTTTTTTCCTCACCTCTTTTTATTCATCAACCTTTCTTGCATATGTGTATTAACAGAGGCATGTATATATTTTTTGTTCCAATAAGGTTTAATATCAGTGGAGAGCTTATCCCCTGGATGGATTCAGCATTCATAGGCTTAATATTCCCTTAATTGATAACAGACTAATTGGAGCTAAAGTGCTTCCTTCCCTGTTCCTTCAAGCACACATGTGGCAGTACATTTCATTTATTATTTTAAATATTGCTTTCATAATTTAAAGTCTGGATTATTCTAACTTTATCTATGCCCAGAAAAAGCCATTTCTGCGAAGCTCCTTCCCCTCTGGATAAACCAACAGTGACACTGCCACGCTTGTACTCTTCTGTGCTTTTCCTCCTCCTTCTACTTGCTATGGGGTCCAGAGGCCAGTCAAGGAGTGTGAAGCCTGGGAGAACAGAGGTTTTAGGGAAAAGATGGCTTGTATCAGGATACTAGGACTGTTCCTTAATTTAACTGATGAAATGGGAGCTGAATTCATTAGGACATTTAGCCTCTATCATATGTGGAATAAAAATCCTTTCCCCCGTTCTTTGTACGTCTGAGCTCTTAAAATGATAACCTTTTACTTCGTGTATACATGCACTGTGTATTGTTACCAGGCCAGACTTTTTCATTCTTATTATTCCTCACCCTGTTAGATTGGGTTTGTATCTTTTTTTGCTCACATATTCCTTTGAAGCTTCTGCAATCAATATGCGATTGCTTTCTATTAACTGAAACAATATATATATGAAGTGAGTATAATCTAAGCACAATACATTGTTCCAGGCAGCAGCAATGAAAAAGCAAAGTATTGTTTATTGCAGCACAATAGAAGTGGCTGGTGCCTGTGGTATCCATTCAGCTTGTATTTATTCAAATAGTCTTGAGAACACTTTAGCCAGAAGCAAATTTGAAAGGCAAAATGGGAGAGTAGAAGTGAATAAAAGACCTGAGAGAGGGAGAGAAGAGGAAAAGCTGAAAAAAAGCCAGGGAAATAAAATAGAAAGACTTATGAAAAGGAGAGAGAGGCAGAAGAAGATGGCTGGCAAGGAAAAGGAAGGTAGATGGGGAAGAAAGAAGAGAATGTTTATATGAATGTTTTAAATAATGTTTGATGTCATGTTCATTTCTGATACCACTCTCTGTACATACACAGAAGCAGGCTCACAGTAAGCAGAATTAAGAATGGTGCAGTGGATGCCTACAAATATCAGTTAAAGTAAATCCTGATATAAATATACAGAATACGAAATTCTTACCTAGGAAAAATGAGGCCAGGTAGAGCCTGTTATTGGAAGGAATAAATATGGAGTCCCTGTCCTTTTTCTGAGATATTTTTATTTCAAGATGCCAAATCCTTCTCCTGTATGGTTGTCTATCTAACACCACTCCCTCACTTCACTCTCCCAGCCCTAGGCTTTTGCCACTGTTTCACTGCCTTCTCACACGTGGCTATTTCTTCTTTGCTTCTGACGACTGGATTCAGAGATGGGATCCCATGAACTCTCTTTTTTTTGAATAAGAAAAGTCTTGCAATCACATCCTCAGTTTTTATAGCTATAGAAGCTTGTTCTTCATGTGAAGATTTAAAGAGCACTTCGCATGCCTTAGTCATTAATTCAACTGATCAGAAAATAAACACACATATGTACTCTATACTATTATGTTCTGGGAGGATTTTAGTCTGGAATAGGTTGATGAAATCTAATTGTATCCTTGAAATTACAGTGAAAATTGTCTGACGTGCATTATTGGTAGTACCAGTTACCAATTATCTAAGGACATAGGTCCTTAAATCACAACACTTAACTAAAGTTGTAACTTTTGTAAGGTTTTAAGGAGGGCTCACACCAGCCCATAAGTCCTGGAAATTGATTTTGTGATGGATCTCCCATAGAAAACATTTTTTGAACACCAGGTTTGGAACCTGCCATATTTAAATAATATTCTGCTCATTGAAAAAGGTTTTACCTAGTTTTGTACAAGAGGTATATACTAATAAATAATGTCTGTAGCCATATGTATGCCTTCCAAGACCTGTTTAAGTGAACTGGGGGCTTTGTGCAGAATTGTCTAATATCATGTTGTGCCACCAATTTTTTATTCTCAACTCCAGGTGGTTTTCTTTAGGTGGTGCATCTTGCTCTTTGTGTTGGGGGTTGTATTTTTTAACAATCCTGCAAAGTAATGATCTCATGATGATGGGTTATGGCAATCTTGTTTGTGCAGGGCTGGGAGCAACAACTAGTGGATTAATGAAATACTAGTGAAAGTTTTGATCATTTGCTAAAGGACTGACTGCAGAGAGGAAAAAAACCCTTATTTTGGCCCTATTGAAAAGGTTAACTTTTTTTTTTCATTTTAGCTTGCTTTTGTGGCCATCTAAACTCCCAGGTAGAATAATGAAAATAAAGGAGAGAGCATCTGAAATTTATCCCTAAGAATGCAATTTAGCTGAAATAAGTTTTATTTCAGTGCCAGGACTGAGGTTCAGAGAGGGAAGCAATTGGCCTCCATTTGCACACATAAAACTTAGGGATCTGGGGGGTTGTAATTTTTTTTCCTAATGGATCCACATTCTGTAAAATGCCAGTTTAATGGAGGGAGAATTGTAGATAATTATATCTTTTGAGCTTCTCAAAGTTCTTTTTAGGTTGAGTCTGTGGGCCAGAAATAATTGTGATGAATAGGAACAGGTTACATTTCTTTTTTTTTCCCCTTGCCAGTGTTGTTTTTTTGGGTTCACCTAAATATCCCCAGGCTGACTCTTACCCTGCTCTCAACTGAACGAAAACTGCTTGTAAACCAAATATGTTCAGAGTACATCAGATTTTAACCCTTTTTCTGGGTCTATGCTTAATACTCAGGGAAAAGAAAGGTATTGTTTCTGAAACAGGATTTTATTTCTTTGTAAAGATTGGTATTTGAAGCTGCTCCAGATTTGTAGAATTTGAGAATGCATTAGTGGGCAGAGGGAGGTTAAATGGAGCAATAAATTCCGAGTGTTATGTTATTGGCATTAGGCATGCAGGGTGAGGTTCTTCAGAGCAGCTTGGACAACACAGATATACAGCCTCTGTAAAATGGAATGGGGGCTGCATAGTTGCAACTCCAGCACAGTTTTAAAAAGTGTCTTTTGTAGTGGGTTTATGGCACAATTTTGAAGCAATTTTGCAATCCTTTTGTTTCCAATTGCTGAAGTTGATCACAGACTTTTTTTCTTTGCATGTTGTGATTGGTTTCAACCCTTCCGTAGCCTTCTAAAGTCTGAGTCAAATTTAAAATATAAAAATATGTAATTTCTGAAATGCTGTGGCTTTAATAACAGTAAAGAGTGGGGAGTGGGAACAGAAAACAAGGTCATGACCTGGATTAACCATGCTTTGATAGATTAAGTTTATTTTCGAAGTCTGGGCCTCTCTGGAGTGAAGACTAGAGAAATTCACTTGGTTTTTTTGAATAGGTCCTATTTTCTGCAACTTTCCTTCTGGTCTGTTTTCTTCCTGTCATCAACTACTTGGGCTCAAGAAACCTGACTTGTTTATGTAAACCTGATGACAGAATTTGGACAAACAGGAAAGTCAGGAAATCACTATTGCTCTTAATTCTGGGAGCAAGGCAAATATAATCCATATTTCAAGCAACATTTGGCTTTAATAATCATTCTACAAAGGGAAGAGACGTTGCCCAGACAGAAAGCAGCATTCATGGGGAGAGAATCAGAAAAGTGGAGAAGGTATATTCAATCCTTGGAGATTTATTTGTGCAAAAGTTAGCTTAAATGGAAAACAGAAACTACATATTGCTGTATAATTTTTTAATAGTCGTAGCTTAGCCAAATCCCTGAGGATAAAATGCTTAAAGAAAATAAGCAACAAAAGAAATAAAATTAAAACAAAATAGTCTCAAGCGCTCTGTAAAACAATCTTGAAGACTATCCAGAAAGTACATCTGCTGTTGGATGATGGAAAAGTACATGACAAACAACCAAATAGCAGTGCCACTGGCATGGAAGGATTCATTTTCAGATAGTCGAGATAAAGTTGTGAAACATAATAATACCTACCTCTCGTGTCTGTCAAATTTAGTGCTTTACAGGATAAAGCTGAGGGGAAAAAAAAAAAAAAAAAGCAAAATCCCTTTTAAGATGGAGAAAGCCAATGCACAGACACAGTTTACTTAAGGTTGTGTATTAGAGCTCTAACACAGCTGGAAATTGAACCAAAGTCTCCTGTGCCCAGACTGGTGTCTCATTTAATAGGTCATGTCTCTCCACGGCACAGTGGGGCAAAGCTCTGTCAGGCTTTTTTTGTTAAGTGTATTTACTTATCTCCATTTTCTTGAACCATTAGAGAGTTCCTGGAGAGAGAATGCAGAAGTGTTTTTCTTTCTGCCATCATGTGTAAAATTATTAGTGTTATAGTTGTACTGACCTGGTATTATCTGATTAGTATTTTTTAGATGTCTAGAAACAGTTCAATACTTGTTTCAGTTATTTTAGTTTAGTGGCAGCAAGATTAGCCCAATGTATGAGTGCTGGATGTTTAAACCTGGGAATTCAACTGGTGAAAGTGGATCAAGGGAGGCAAAGAGTTAGAACTGCTAAATGTGTGGGTAGCATTGTCCCAGCCCATCAACTCAGAGGAAGAGAGAGGAGGTGGATGGATAAGAGAGGAGGCAGCATTAACAGAGTCTGAATGTGCCAGAGCCCTCAGGGTGATTGCAGTCTGCCCAAGTAGCCAAACTCCTACAGAGGTCCAGATATACTAAGCCCAAATCAACTCTTGTATACCTCTGGACTTCCTTTTATAAACCACTAATGCAAACTCTTGAGTCTTTTGCCTCTTCAGTCAGGACGTGGGGAGTGGGATACAGATGAGGGATCAGTCTTCCTCCCCAAAGTTAAGTTTATTTTTCCAGGTCAAGTGAGGTGTTAGTACAACATCTGCAAATGTCTGAAAAGCAGGCACTCAAATAAGAAATGCATTAAGATCTAAATAAAACTTTTGTGAGTTTTAGCAATGCTTATATATTTTGTTTCTTTGAAAGAGCAAAGTAGCTATATTTTTTTTAACTGGAATCATTGACTCTCCATGTAGACAAATTTCTGCCATTCAGGGAACCTGCACTGGGAGCTTCCTTGTAATGCTATTGGCACAAGTTGGTTGAGGATTAGGATGTGTTGGGGTTGCTACCACTGAAGCAAATACAGCTTAAACAGGTTTGCTCTGACTTAGTACTGTCACAGACCTGAGTTTCAGCTATAAGGCACCAGCCTTATATTCACCATCCTGAGCTGGCATTTGCTACCTTTGCTGGGAATAGGGGGGGAAGTGTGAGTTCCATTTCAGTAGCATGTAACTATTTAATATTCAGACAGGCACAGTAAACTGGCAAGGCCAGAATGTTGCATGTCAAGGTTTAATTCTCTGCTGTACAATAATATTTCTAGACAGCTTGCCAAAAAAACACCATGAAGAAACTCCTCTGGTCAACAGTTTAGATTTGGAGTGACAATGCCAGGAGTCTGCTAAGTGTTAAGGTTTCCTGCGAGACTCATGCATTCAGCAACCATTGTCTTCATTTCCTTACTTCAGCCAGGCTTTTGTGATTGTCTGTGGAGGGAGGGAAGATACAAGTTGTCTTTTCCTGACTCATAATTTCGATTCGACTTATGGCCTACTCAACAGATAGGATCCAGACTTAAGCCCTTTCTGCCCTGGATCCGTTTTTATCTCCTGTGGCTGTGAGAGTGCAACAGTGTCTGCCAGCAGTAACTATCTGATCTCCTACTTTGAAGCTGTTCTTTTGTGCACATCCACAAAAGTAGGACTAGATACTGCTCTCTTGGGAGAACGTCTTAAGCAGTGGTCAAGCATAGACTCTTTTTTGCTTTTGCTTCAGATATTTCTGTTGTTTAGGCAGAGCTGAACAGGAAAGATTAAGATCATGGGTGAAAGTTGTTGAAGGATGTGCACTGGGCATCAGGAATTAGGTACCTCTTTGAGCACATTACAAAGGAATTTGAACACTTCATCCCTGTTGATGGAGGCCTAACTATGCAGGGACTGTATGTGCCTATGGATAAGGAAATGTCAGAACCAGATTTTAAAGATTTAAGTACATAAAAATGCAGTGTTCAAATTGAAACTCTTTAGTAGTTTTTTCCCTCCACAGATGAATTTGGTAGACCAATATATCTCCAAAAGTTGGATTCCCTTATTTTGTGAAGTCACAAATTTGCTGTAACTATCTAACCTGGTTGTCTGTTCTTTTAGTACTGCTTTTAATGATTTGTGCACTGGAAAGTATACCTTGCTTATTTAAAGGAGGGAAGTTATGCACCTGAGAATCTATGCAATTTATGTTTTCAAAATTGCTTGGAAAGTATTTACATTCAGCCAGTAATGATGTGCTAATGTTCAACGATAATGTCTCATCATGTATTAACTGATTCAATATTGTGAAACTTGTACTACCAAAAAAAAAAAAAAAAAAAAAAGAAAAAAGTTCCTCCCTTCTCTACCATGAAAATTGAAACTGCCTGTTAGGATTGGAAGAATGCAATGATCAAGTTCTATAGTAATGAGTAACTGAATGACCTTACTCACTGACAATCTAGTCACCCTGAATTTTTGGCATGTTGGTAGTAATTAGTGGCTTTTAGTATTTCTCTAGATTTAAAAGGACGAGAAAGATAACTCCATATTCAGTGAAGTTACTCAATCAGGAGATTATGTCAAGAGTAAATTGAAATAGCAATGAATATGGTCATAGTCATATTCATCTGTCTCATTCGAGACTTGCAATATATAAAAGAGGTTAAAGAATTAGTTAAGAGGAAAATCCAATGTTGAATTGTAAATGCGTATCCTGGAATGCATTTTTGTTGTTTTTTTAAGATTTCTGTGAATACCTTCTTTCCTGTTATTCAGCTGAGTTGTTTATTTTATGAAAGAAAACCAATCCCTGCTTCAAGGGGATGGGGAAAAGGACAAGAACCCTGTCATCTTGTGTACAGTCAAAGTTGTGACCCAGAAAACTGGTTGTGTGGACCTGAAGTTTCACTTAGTGATTGTAAAGTTGTGGTCTGAAAAGGAATTTGCAAATTACTTGATAGAGGAGAAGATGCTATTCAAATAAATTCTTAGCAATTGGACAAAAAATTATTTTAAAAGTATTTAGAAGAAAGAGCAGGCAATGAATGAAATAGATGTGATGAGCTTGGGTTTATGACCCTGATTTTTGGGTGTCTGAGTTAAATGGGTGATCTATCAAATACAAGTCAAGACAGAAAAAGTGAAAAGTTAGTCTGTCTTTTAATTTTATGTGTACCATGAGAGGCACTCCTGTTTTGTCAGAGTGAAAACCGCTTAACTTTGTTAGGATATTGCTGGTGCTCACACGTAAGTGTTAATTGATAATAACAGAGCAAAAAGGAACTGTATTTGGAAGATCTTTTCATGGTTTTTAGAAGTCTTGCACTTCCCTCCCATTGTCTCACGTTCCTTGTGTCACTATGTTAGTGAATGTTTCCCTGGAGGCTTCTATAAGTGGGGGGAAAAGCTGAAGAGCTGCTTATTTGCTACATCGAAAAGAGCAGCAGTAGAAATCAATGAACCAAAACTGCCAGCAGAGAAGGAAACTGTTTATAGGTCAAATAGTAATGAAATAATTTTTTTCCCCTTAATATTTCCAAATACCCTCAGACTACTGCCCTCCATTGGGTTATTGTAGTCTGACATCACTTGCATTTGTGGGTTCTGTAATTAGCTTACAATAAGTTTTATACATAAACATGGATATTGCCATGATTTATTTTGAACTGAGACCTCTCCCTACTGTCACAGAGTTGCTGAGCTATTCCACAATGACAGCTTTGGGAAGAATAAAAGAGGACTGTTTGCAGCTATTTCTGACCTCTCTGGACAACAAAAAATGGGAGAATAAAAAGGGAACTGAAAAGGCAACTAGGATGGAATTCTTGTATTTGTGCTTTCCTGGTACTGTAGACTTTTAATCTCTACGTGCAAGTACAAAAGATGTGTCGGTGTTGAAAGTAAGGTAATTCCAGTAGACACATCAGTGCAGCTGTGTTTTCAATAAGCTAACATTTATAATTGTTTTATTCTATGTTGCATAGCAATACAGGTTTCAAGACAAGGGAAATCCTTACACAGAACTAGAACTCTTAAAAACAGATTTAGGAGAACTAATTGCTTGTAGGAAGAGATACATGGGGTTGGTATTTGTAATAACAAGAAAAAGCAGAAATGGATTATAACAAAATATTGAAGTCTGTGTTGTCAAGGACTTGCTGGAGCTGAGGAGTCCTTGACAGTAAGTGTCTAACCCTAGAAGAAAACAAAATCTTAAGTTGAATTCAAGATATTAGGAAAACCATTAAAATTGAGACTAATGAGAAACTTTTACTTGTCTGAAACAGTATCAGTTAGGGATCTTAAAAGGAGGTAATAAGAATTTAGGTTATATTTTAAAAAAATAAAACAAATCAAACTTTCGTTATAAAAAACATGGTTTTGGAGCTGAAAAAGCACGAGGAAAAAAGGGGGAGGGGGGAAAACAGTAAGATAAATAATGTTTTTCAAAAGGAAAATAAAAAGGAAAATAAAGGGTCTGATGGAAGCATGGTGTACTATGTAATGGGTTTTTCAGCAGCCAAGAGTTAGTATGACAGATGCAAACACGATCATGTTGTGCAGGACAATGCACTGCCTTCTGCTAGAGGAGGAAGCCTTTAATGCCAACTATAAACTGGCCTGGCAAGCATGGTAATTTCTATTAAATCAGATAACCTTTTAGGAGAAAGTTTTGTTGTTTTTTTTTTTTTTTTCCGTGTGTGTGTTTTGTTTGTTTGTTTGGGTTTCTTTTAGTTTTTATTCCTATGTGTCTAGAACGGGAAATACAAAATATCATTAAAAAGGTATCACTGACCATACTTCTAGATAGTAAAAGTGAGAGTGTGGGTAAAGTTTTTAACTGACTGACTGTTTATCAAAACAACTGACCCTTTTTTTCTAGAGTTGACTCATTATCATTGTTTTAAATACCTTTTCCTGCAATGATTTTCTTTAAATCCTCTAAGTTCTATTTCAATTCTGAGTGAACATCAAGATAGCATGACATGCTTATTCTCTGCTTGTACTCATCATTCTTTTGCTTACCTTAGCTCCAGTGCAAGAGAAAGAGACCTTATTTACAGAAAGTACATAGACATTTGATTTCTCAGTCAATGTTGTACCTCAATATTAAGATGAGATACTTAAATTCAGTTCTCAGCTGTTCAGACTGTAATTCTAATGCTTCAGTTTAAAGCTCTGTGCATAACATTAAAGTAATTTTCCTGACATTTATTTATGAACAAACTATTGATATTTATATGATCTGTATCTGGGGAAATCTAAAGTATTCAGTTAAGAATCTTGGTCAATTTTGGTTTCATTCATGCAAGCATATTATTTTTATTTGACTAGAGTTGTGATAGAGGTTTAACTTTAACATGCACGTTAGCTACAGCTTGAGAAGCACGTCCCTATTGCAGTGTCTTACATCTACACTCTAGTCCTCTGTGGGGTTTTTTTATGAACATTAGTAATCATACAGGCATATTGTGCTTAAGAGCTGTACTTGTCACAATTAAAATGTATGATGTATAGCTGTACTTATGGAGATTTAATTAATGCAGAACAAGCAGAAATGAAAATAATGTGATTTTTATTGTCAATCAGATGTAGATTCTCCCAAGGAAAGTAATCAAAATCCTATTTCAAATTCCCTAATCACACAGAAGATATTTTTCAGTCCTTCTCAATCTTCAGGTTTCTGGCTTTGTTTGCCCTGGGGAGTGGTCAAGGAGAGAACTCAGAGAAAGGTAAGAAAGGGACACTGTCTTCTTAAGTGAAAACAATTCAGTGAGATGACGTGAGTGGAATGTCATATTCTGTGAATAGAACCTGCAGATGTGAAAACTGGATAAGGAGTAGTAAGTTCCTGGTGACAACATCAGTGTTAGGTAAAGCATTTCAGGAGAGAGACGCCTTTCAGTTTTGACCTTGATGTAAAATATACGAAGGAAATTTATTTCCCTTCTGTGGCTTATATCTTTACACAACCTTGTAAGTCTGTGGCTCTGGAACTACATTTGCTTTTATGTCATGACATGAGATGCAAGTGATTTCAAATTAACTGGACAATGCTAATGCATTAATGCATGGAAAATAACCCCATACTTCCTAGATGCTAAAGAGTGCAGATCAGGGCTCAATGCTATAGGGTAATCAGACCTGCAACTCTTCATTAGGCTGTACAAGCTAAAAATCTGGCAATTCAAAATATTCTTTCCTTATGAACAGGCTTCTGTGGCAAAAGCACAACAGAACTCCCAAAACCAAACGAAAAAAACAAAAACAACAACAACAAAACCAAACCCAAAACAACAACAAAAAAACAACCAAACAAAAAAAAAACCCAAACAAGCTAATTAGAGCTAATCAAACACACTTTTTAGGGTTTTGTCAGAGAGAGGAGATCCTGTGCACTTGCAGCACTCTGAAAGTACTGCCTGATTAACAGCTCTATTATAAAGGCTTTCTGGGTCTGTAGGTTTTAGTGGGGCAGACGTGAAACAGAAATGTACAGCCTAGTTAGTAATTTTTGAGGAGCAGTGACAAATGCAGAGAGTGGGATGGAAGCAGGAGGTTGCTACAGCAGAGCTTTTTGCCTGGAAGAAAGTTTTTGCATGTGTCACCTCTGCTTTGTACAGCAGCTTCAGGGATGCTGACTTAGGGCTACAAGATATGTGAGCTTCCAAGGAAAATGGGGACAGGATGAAGGGTCACCTTGATATGTTGAGGTCCTCAGTGAATACCACCATTCCTGCCACCCATGGTTAATGCCATGCCCTGGGCTGCCCTTCCTGCATGGAGCATGAGGTGTGTCCAGGAGCTCCCTCTCAGCTTGGGCACAGCAGATTCCCAAAGCTGGCACTGCAGCATGCTCCCAGGTTTTCCTGGACATAGGGGAGCTCATGAGCAGACCCACCACTGTAAACCACCTCTCTTGCCCTTCCTGCCCATCGACAGAGCCAGATGGAAGAATATTTGCCATTTGGAATGCTATGTTGGTGATCACAAAATGGAAGCTGCCCTCTCTCAATCAGCAGCATTGGTGAATACGAACAAGCCTCTTGTTGAACTGGAAAACAGATTTCTGGAGTCCATGGGCTGAATTTTGAGCATACAGGAAGGTGGGTTAGCTGGATGTGGGTCTATTCAGCATTTATAAACACTCTTATACTAATGCACACAGACCAAAGGGTGTTATCACGATGAGAACAAAATTGTGATGTAACCAATATCACATGGAATTGCTACTCTCTTTTCCTGTAGCTGCTAAGGGACCTAGCTTATTTAAAGTGTTTGCTCTGTCCTCACAGCTATACAAAACACCACATTTCAGGCAAAACAGAAATAATAAACTAGACCCATGGTCTTGCCAATCTCCCATCCCAACACCTGCATTGAAACTGCAGCAGTCCAGCTCTGAAAACAATACACAGACATGCATCTAAGGAATATTTAGACTTCACTAAATGACCACTCATTTAAATACCCTCTGTCATCCTGGGAACTGATTCTTTCTAAAGAGCAGCTCCACTGGAGATGATAGCGTGGATTACATGATCGTAAAATCGGTGTAAATGGGATCAGAAGCAGATCCATTAACTCTAATTAGGGAATGTGGTGTGATCCTATTTCACTGCACTGCATACAGGCTGTATGGCTCTTTATTTCAAGTGACAGACGTTTGTTTTCCAGCACTTAATTTGCACATAAAATTAATGGTAATGCATCCAAGAGCTGATATTGCTAATATGCAGCATTAGCAAAGCTCGCTCTGTCCCCAGCTTCTGCTCAGAAAAGGATTCCAAAAAGAGAGAAAACAGCTCAGGCTCAGTGGAATAATGGCATTTTCTGTCTTCTATAGTCAACCATTTCAGCCCAATGAGTGTTGAAAATAGAGATGATTATTTACTTTCCATGGTGGTGGAAACAATTTTCAATGGATAGCACATTTCTATCAGGGTATAACATTTGCTCCTTCTAGAAGCAGGAAAATTCTGTAGACAGATTTTTGCCTGTCTGAACCTCCGACCAGCTGACTAACCCCCAAGGTTTAATAGCTGGTAGACATCTGTAGGCAAAAGCAAGAGAAACGAGTTCATCAAGGAACTACATCATGCTTCCAACATGTGGCAACATGAGTGCCTCTTCACCATCTGTTATTTGTGTGAGGATTTTATTATGTAAATGACGGTACACACTGCGCTCCAAACAAAGGAAAATGATTCCCCTTACAGTATGTTGCGACTGCCAGGCTTCTGTGTCAGCCCCGAAACAAATAATGAAAACAGCAGAGGAATGGCAGGCAGAGTATCTTGGGTTCTCCTACTTGTCCCCTCAAAAGGGAGCAAATATCCCAAGGAACAATTTGTTTCTTGTATATATTGTGACTGGTAAAGGCAGGTAATGAAACATAAAGATTGTTAATGAAACAGCAAACATTAGGTGGGTGAAGCCAAATTGAGGTGAGATTTGAAGACTTAAAACAGGTTGAAGAGAGAATCCTGCAAAGCTCTGGAGAGTTGTAGACTCTCTTGTCTCACTGAAAGCCAGGAATAGGAAACTGGGGCTCCAAATCATCTGCAATACAGAAAAAATGTTGTGGGATAAGGCTGGAAGTACGTACCCTGCCCTACATCCTGGTTTAAAATTTTCCATTAAATTACCAATTTAAATTGAAATGTAATTATCTTAACTGGCATATTTTTGGCGGCTGTGATGAAAAAAAAATCCCTGTGCTACACTGGATCAAGTGAAAACCCATAGGAGTTCTAACACTGGCCCTTAATCAAAGTCTGCAAAGGCACAAAGGCTTTGAGCTAATCTATGCCAAGCCATGTTGGACAGTATGGCACTGCCTAGAGCATCCTTCTGGTGGCATTTAAAGCACCTGGTGCCCTAGGAAAAGAAATTACATCTAAAGCTGTAAATTCTCTGCTCTCCTTGTATCCATCTACAGGGGTTGCTCTGATAGCAGCACAATATTTCATGGGCAAGAAAATGCACCACTATTTGTATTTCATTAATTTATTTAATATGTGAGGCCCAAGTAGTTGTCTGCACTCACACCCTTACTGTGTGCTTCATGTGGTTTAATATAATTAAAATATTGCTGTGTTTATTGGCTTAACTCAAATCTTATTTTGATAATTGGAAAAGATATGCTTTGGGGATTAATATTTTTTATTCCAAATGAATTTAAACAGAAGTAACTGAAGCCAGTGTCAGTTACTGACCAAATTGATGATTTAAGGGTGCTTGGTTACTTCCTGCATTGTCTTTGTGTGATTTCTTATTTGTCAGCTTTTCCTGACTTAATTATGATTAAGTGTTGAACTTTACAGATGGCCAACTGCTGGTACTTCTGTATTGATCAGTTGTTTTTATTAATGTGTTAAATTTCGTGGTTGTAACAGGATCATATTTTGTGATAGAACAGCTAATAGCTGAAAAACTCTACCATAAGTTTCAAGCAGCCCAGCTTTAGCAGGTATTCCTTTTATTTCAATTTTTTTTTTTTCTGTTTAATTATTCTTTTACCTCTAACTTTCTTAAGGATACTTCTGAAATGTTTTCATGCTAAAAACCAAACCTGTGTTATTTTTTAACAGGTAGCAGCTAAAGAACAGACAGGAGCTACCACTTACACCTGGAAGCACAGGTAGAACTAGCTTGTTTTTTTGGGATTTTTTTGGAAGTCCTTAAAATCAAAATCTACAATTTCTGCTAGGGCCTGTTGTCATGGGGGTTTTTTTGCAGAATTAGAAATCAATGGCAACCATAATCTAATTCCTCAAGTCAAACAATTTAGTTCAAGTTTGCAAATGAGTCATAAGCTTATTCTCATTATTGATAGTGTCCAAACCAGTTCACAATAAATTAAAATATTGATTAATGTTGCTATGTCATATTCTTTTCCTCTCATAGGGCATCTCTGAAATTCAGGCATCCTTTGAAGCTAAATTTTTATACAGATGGTCATCAAAACAGCATAACAGATCTTTGTGAAGTGAAAAGGCACTGAAATTTAGGAATGAATGTGAAATATATGCTTTTCCATTTTTTCAGTTGCTACATACGTCATACACGTTTCTGAATCCATCTTCCTCCTGTTCTATGAACAGTGATATTTTCATTAAAATCATGGATAAAGCTTTTAATTTTTTGTCCAATTTGCTGCCATTTTAAATTTATTTTTTCCACAGTGACCTGTGCAGACTCCTTACTTATAACATAAAGCTGAATTAAACTATAACTGTAGAGTTCCTGTCTTCTAACCAACATGTGGTGTTTTACATGTCACATGTATACATATGATATTCATAATGATTTTATGTCCTGAAACTTAGAAGAGATCTTTCAAATGGGAATGCCAGTATTATTTTTCTTGAGATACAACATGTTATATGTAACTACAATTATTCATTCCCACATAAGTGTTTTTTCTCTACCGGTTTGTATATATAAACTGATGGGGAATAGCTACATAGTAAACACTCTGTACAGCTGAAGTCTTTGTAACATTAGAAGCCTGGAAATGACATTATTAATATCCCATGTGAGGTTTTACCCAGTCTTCTGGTTTTTGTTTCTCAGAGCTCTTCAGTGTGTGGGAAGGAGCCCCGCTTGCCCACAACTCACTGATCTGAATGGGAGCTGGAAAACTTGGGAGAAATATCATCCCCCTCTAGCCATGGTCGCAGCAGCAGGACTTCCGCTCAAGGTGGGTTGTGCAGTGCAGCTGCCCCTGAGGGTCAGCAGAGGGAAAGCACAGCCACAATTCCATGAGAGCCTGGCCAGGGTGATGGGATGCCGCAGCCCCTCGGCACCGCTGGGATGGCGTAAATGGGATGCCAGGAGACATCTCACAAGCTCAGCAGGACGCTAAGCTCAACACCAGCTGTCAGAAATGCCTTCCAAGCCCTTTGGTCAAGCAACAGGGGGTCTTAGGAGGTGTTAAAAGCATTGGCCAGCCTTCTACCCTAGGGTTATGGAACTGCCTCTCAGAAGAAAATGTTCCGGTCCTGGCTTTTGGACTGCAGGGAAAGTAGGAAATGCAGTTGTGGCTTGGATTTAGTAGTTAGTTATGCTATTTGCACATGCAAAACCCCAGAGAAAGAACCATAAGCAAAATGAAACAGAACACTGTAAAGGCAAGACCTTTCAGTGCTAATTTTTCCTCCAGGATGCCAAATGAAGGTATGACAATATAGCAGTTACAGAACTTGAATAATTTTTCTATCCTTAGTTTCAGTAAATTCCAGCTGACAGTTACACCTCACCTAAATTCTAATACATGTCTCTTCTTAATTTACATGTGCTTGGTTTTGCAAGACAACCTTAATTCCTTGTAATGCTACTTGATGGTGGTATCTCTGGGTGTTTCATCTCTTACTTTCTGCTATTTGCTCTTTATTTCTGTGTTGCCGCCCAGATTCCCGTTTTCCCATGTCACCAATCATTTCAATCCTTCTGTTCTATCAATTTGTCTAATTTATTTTTTCTTCCACAATGCTTCCTTTTCTTTCTTTCTGTATTATCAGTGTACAATCTCCTAGGTATCTAGCAACTCTTAGGGTTGCTTGAATAGCTAGAGCGTGGTGGACTGGGTGTCTGAAAGTCAGTATTCTTTTCAGCTGCCAATAGCTTTGAGCATGTCAGTCTTTCTTTTCAGCTGCCAATAGCTTTGAGCATGTCAGTCTGTCATTCAATATTTTGCTTTTTTCTTCTCATTTCTAGTAATGCAGATAGAGCTACCCTCCCTGCCCCCGTTCTGAGCAAAATGCCAGGGTCTCCTCTAGAGCTATAGAGATAGAAAATAGTATTGGTTGCAGAGAGAGGAAAGCTTTCATCATCCGAACTACATGGACCTAAAGGTTTTCTAAACTAAAGGCCAATTATTCCCTGAGGTGCATGGGGGGCCACTTCTACTGTAATCAGTCTTGTGAATGTGAAGGCAAAACAGGACCTTGACTGTCTGTATCTGGACTTTGTCAGGCCATTTGTTTGTGACTAGAATTGTATCGTTACTCTGGTTTTCAATAAAGGGATGTTCACTGAGGCATCACATTGATATTTTTGAAGTATGTTCCACATTTTCAAAGGAACAAATTTATCAGCATAGAATTGAAATGTCTAGCTGTTTCAGTATGCTATTGAGATTCCACATCACACTGATGTACAAGGGCATTCATTTTTTCACTTAAAGAATGTAATGGGAATGAGACCCCACCTGCGGTGCTGCCTCCAGCTCTGGGGTCCCCAGCACAGGAAGGATGTGAACTTTTGGGAGCAAGTCCAGAGGAGGCCACCAAGATAATTAGAGGAAGGGAACATCTCCATTATGAGGAAAGGCTGAGAGAATTGGGTTTGTTGAGCTTGGAAAAGAGAAGGCTTTGGGGTGACCTAATTGTGGCCTTTCTGAGGGGAACCTACAGGAAAGATGGAGAGAGACTATTTAAAAGGGCCTGTAGTGATAGGACAAATGGGGATGGCTTCATGCTAAAAAGGAGTAGGTTTAGATTAGACTTTAAAAAGAAATTCTTTACTGTGGGGGTGCTGAGGCACTGGCAGAGATTGCCCAGAGAAGTTTTCACGCCTTCCCTGCATATGTTCAAGGCCAGGTTGGATGGTGATTTGAGAAATAGCTAGTTGCATGGCTGCTTTGAGCAACCTGGTGTAGTGAAAGGTGTCCCTGAACATGCCAAGGGGATTGGAACTAGATAATCTTTAATATTGCTTCTAAACCAAACCATTCTGTGATTCCACGATTTTCAACAATTGAAGAAATGTTAACAAGGAGAAGATTTGGCAAAACTTTGTTCCTTCCTCCTAAGAAATAAAAAAGCCCTGAAAAAAAAATAAAAACCAAACGAACCAGCTTGTTTTGATTGCTCAGAGCTCAGATCTGATCCTCAAGCAATCCAGTAAGGTACAATGTTGACAGTAGACCTGTGAGATTTCAGCAAAGCTGAGCTCTCACTTTTCATCTTGTCTGTACCTAGGCTGACTGCTGCCTGAAGGAGCTTAGTCCTTAGGAATCTCTTCCTTTATTGCCTTGAATCTGGCTCTTCATGGAAAATCCTATTAGGCTTTAACCTCTGAGTCCTGTACTAGGCAGACCCTTTTTGCAGGTATTTTAAGTCTTTTGGTGTTTCTGTAAAATTCAGTCTTCAGCAATGACCTTTGGGCATTTCATTGAGTATGTTCACCAAATCTGAGGAGGGATCCTGTTCATGACCCTGAGAGCTGAAGAGCTTTCTTCAGGACCATGCAGCCCACCAGGCTGATTCCTTGGGCACTGAATCTCCAGCATCACTTGCTAGACGTGGTACAGAAAGCAGTGGCTGAAGGTGTACTCGGCAACATCAGTTCTTCTTCTGGGACCTATGGAAAATGGGTGACTGAGCCCAGTCTGGCTCTTTGCTGACAGGCCAATTGGAATAATTGGCATCTCTTTTTGTAGTATTTCTTAGCAGAAAGAGCAAGGCTGGAGCTGAAAGGAGGAAAAATCTCTTCATGGAGTGTTTTATGTCTAGGATTGAGGCCTTTTGAAGGATTTAAGTCCCAAATACAAACGAAATATCTGCCTAGCTATAATAGCTATTGGGAGACAGAGGTAGAAAAAAGGAGAGGGAAAGGGAACCACATCCAAGGAAGGTGATGCTGTTTGGAAAAAATGTCTCTTACAGTTTGGCATCTAGCTCTTAACATGCTCTTGCCAACCTGCGAGTTCATTTGAGGTTTATAGCAAGTTACAGGAAGAATAAAAAGTTAATCATGTGCAGAGCCCTGGTGTTGTGTTCTTGCCATCTATTTCAATAGCAGTAATAACATACAGACTGTGAAGGGATTAAAGAAATGGCACAAGCTGCTTTCTGCTTAAGTTTGTAAATGTATTTCCATTGAAAGCTTAATTTTTATGTTTTCCGTCCAAATTTAAAAAGAAGTGAGGTCCAAGAACACTATATATGGGTTGGATCTGGGGTCAGATTTTTCTATCAGTTTTTACCTAAGTCAAACATGGGGGCTTTTCACCTGCTATCTAAAAACATTACAATATTTTATTGAGGCTCAAACTCACAAATGTTTGTAAGAGGAAAAGTGGGGAAACTCAGTGAATGAAGGTGGCTGCTCAAGAGAAGACTTAACTACATGTTGCAGCCTGCATCTTCTTAACAAATCCCAGAAGTTCTTGTTAAATATTTTTGGGATTTGAAGCTGAGGAAATCTATTGAAATACTGTCTGGGCCTGGATTAACACTCCAGACTAAAGAATAATTTAATTTTCTTTTTAAGAGCTGTAATTTTAATTTTTTTTCAGTTAGTAAAAGTATGATATTTACTGTCATCAGCTAAGATCAAATATCTTAATGCATCTAAAATTATCATTGTTACTTACAACAAAGAAGTAAGCTTCTCAATAATAAACCATGGACTAGGAAGTCTTTTCAGTGGATTAAACTTTTTCCTGAACTAAACTTTTTCTGAAATATTTTTTTGGTGGGAATAACCTCCCTGAAAATCTGCTTTTTTTCTTGTATGTGGCTGCAAACTGGACAGAAGTTTTTTGTTCTTTACTCTCGCAAATGGAGTGTCAAATTTTACCCAGGGGCAAACATGTGCCTTTAACTACATTTAGCATCTTTTTTAGTGTATTAGCATGCATCTAAGCTATTCTGATTGGACCTGTGGTATATAGCAACAACATACTAAGATTTATTATTTTCTTTAAAAAACTTGAAATTTGGCAAAAGCTTGCTGCGGGTGAGTGGTCCCGCTTATTAAGGATGACTTTTAACAGCTTTAGCCCACAAGTTATTGCTATCCTTTGGGGGAAACAAAGTAATTGATTTCAGGGAAAAAAAAAAGTTGTCTTTGCATTCCTTTACTTCTTGTCATTTTTTCTTTGTTTGATATATCAGTTTCTTGTGCATTGCTTTCTCTCCTTGTTTATCAAAGTTACTAATTTATGGTCTATTGATGCACAACAGTTATTTGAGCTTAGAGTTGGTACGTGGCTGTCAGTAAGAAAGATGAGAAGCAGAAGTATGAAGGATTTTCCCAGGGTAGGACAAGAGTTATAGCTACATCTCTAAGTGGAAAACTTAAGCAAGTGAAAAAAAGGTTGGATGCAGAAAAGTAGGACAACATTATCCCTTTCTTTTGGGAGATAATACAGTTAATATGTTTAAAATACTTAGGATTGGTTTATATTTAGCTACTTGGAATTGTCCAGCACTTTCACAACATAAAATACTGAGGCTTTTTGATGTATTTGGTTTTTACCTTGCCCACTGGCCTGGCTCTTTCCCTTCCCTCTTTCTCTTCTTGCCTCCTTCATAGTGTTATGCTTAATATAGGAGAGAAAGTTTTCCACTTACTCCAATTGGAAGAGTTTTCTCAAAAGGGTCACTGTTTTTCAGCCTTGGGTTATTTTTTCAGTAATGGTTCAATCACCCGTTTTTGTTTTTTGGAAGAGAGCATAAAATTTGATTAACAATGCAAATATCTGATCTTGCATAAGTTTGCTGAAATTTCTGGACACATCTAATACTCTTTGTGCATATTGACATATTTATCTACATGGAGATTATACTGGCCTTGCTACTATACTGATTTGCACTAGAAATATATTGCCTGTAGATACCAGCATGCTCAGGTTCTAAAAAGAGTTTGTTGATAATTTGAATTTCAACAGGAAAGACAAGGGAGGATGAGAGGGGACACTAAAATTCTGTAGAATAATTTCTTTTCTTCGGTGTTGTCACTAAAATATTTAAAACCTAAATCTTGAAGCTTCTTTTCACTCCCTCAAGAAAATTTTACATTTCAAGAAGGGCCTGAAGGCTCAGTAGCAGTTTAGCAAGGATACCAGAATGTCACCATCTTTGTTGATGAAGTTTTATCTCACGAAGTTTTGCCTTGTTCTTTAAAATGAGGAGGAATTTTCATTCTCATGGTTTGTGGTTTACATAGATCCTTGATTTTACATTCCCTTAAACTACAACACTGTTCCTGTCAGTTGGTGCCTTCATGCCCTTGTGGTTTCACTCCTGTCTTGAAGTTAAGGCATGTGGATATCTTTGCAGCTCCATCACTGCAGGTAGGAATATTAGGAGTATGATTTCACTTATTTGAACTTATCAGAAATGCTGGAAGCAAAGATCAATGGCAAATAGATAGGCTTATTGACTACTCTTATTTTCTCTCCTCGAAGATTGGTTATATCCCTCTGAAAACACCTTCTTAAAAGAAGTACTTGTTAGGGAGCCAGAGAAATGTAAAGTACAATTTGTCTGGTTCTCTGAAGTTTTGACAGATAGATAAATATGAGGTGAGCTGGAGTGACTGTGGGGAGAGAGCTGAGTTTCAAAAGTGAAACACACTAGAGTATTGTTTCAGTGGCAGAAAAATGTCTACATTTTTCTTATAGATTTCTTGGGGTGGAGAGGGGGGAAGAGCATCTTGTGCACTCTGTCCTCAGTTAGAATTTGTATAATTAAATTTGTACAATTTAACAAATGACAAAAATATTTTCATGCTGGGATATTGCCATGACAGTATTGCTCCTGATATATACTTGAATATAGTAGTCATAAAGCTGTACAGTGCTGTAAATGTATGTATTATACATATTCATTTTTTCTACATGTATGCAGAATAATTCAGCTTCTGTGATTTATTTTTTTAAAAGATACACTTGGTTTACTTCTATTAATGGATGTACATGCAATTTATAAATTGAAAACACTAAAACTCTTCATTTCTGATTTTTAAGTTCTACTGAGACTATACTGTAATGATGGTAAGTACAGAGTAATATCCTTGCACTTCCCGAGGCCTTAGCTGGCAGAGTTGTCAAATTAAACTGGAACATTTTGTAAATGTATCTTTAATAAATACATATGTCTGTCATGCTTCCCTACTCAGTCTTATAAATCAGGCTGTATCTAGCTGTCAGATACTCTCAACCCGGTTGTCCTAATCTGTCAAGCAAAAATTATAGCATCTAGGCTCACATCCTTCTCTGAAAATATTTATTTATACCAGTGACATGTCAAGGACACACCATTTTTTTAATTTATCCTTTTTTCCCCAGCAACAAAACCATTAACAGCTGGCTCAAGTCCCTGCCAGGAGGGCAGTGGTTAATACAAAAAGGGAATTTATGATGTAGGAACACACCAGCCAAGTAAAATAAATTCTGCATAGCATTTTAAAAAAAAAAAAATCTTGCTAAATTCCAGATATTGAGCATTCAGACTTGTCTTACTCAGTATACAATAGTAATTTTATACCATTCATCTTTCATCTACAGGTGAGCCCACACTCCTGCGTTGCAAAGAGATGTAGAGGTTGTCTCCAGGTTTTGTGCCCCTGCAGTGCCTGGTAATTAACCACCACAGTTCTAATGACACGTCAGATTCATCATAAACTATTGCTGCAATCTGAGAAAAGGATTTAACAAGTCCTGGAGAATATGAAGTTATTGGTTATTCTGGTTCCATCAGCTCTGCCTGAACAGAGAATACAACATCAGAAGTTGAGACCTGGGGGAGAAAGAGCGGGTAGAAGAGGATGAAGGAATCCTTGGTATTTTTAAAAGAATAGATCTTTTTATTCCATATGCATAAACAGATTTAAAGAAAATCTCCTGTTGCTTTTCCTTTGTAGAAATTTTAGACTGCACTCTATTTAAAACAGCTATTGAACCTCACCTGTGTTCAGTTTAGGAAAGGAAGAAAATTAATTTTAACTCTTTGAAATCTTGTGCCCGAATAATTAAAGAATTAAAATCCCAGTTCATGTCAAACTCACAACTCATTCTAGTAATCATAATACTTTTTCCTTTTTCTTTTTATTTTTTTTTTTTTTGGCTCTGAGATGAGTAAATTCTTGATTTTTTTTTTAATGTGATAGACTCATCTTCATTTTGAGCCTGTGTATTCATGCTAACTAGTTTCTGTGGTGATCTGAATTCTTTTGACTAAAGGAGTTATTCTTGCAGTGCCCCATAAGATAAGAAAGTGTAATTTCCTCCCTTTTTGCTGTACTATTATTGAGAGACTTGCCAACTGTCCATAATAAAGTTAGAAAAATGTTTAGATGAAAAAGATGGATTCCAGTTTGATATATTATGAGAAGATACCGAAGTTTCAGACTTCCCATTCTGGATATGCTGGAAAAAGTATGGACAAAAGGGAAGAACACCTGCTCCAGAAGTCAGGAGATCTGTTCTTTCATGGGCCAAGGATGAGTGGCACACAACGTGAGGAACATGAGTGCTAGGACATTGTCTAGAAATCTGCCAGAGCTTGTCTCTATCACTGTTAGAAGCAAGGCCACAACTCTGCTTTCTACAGGACTAATTGCTGAAGGAATTGCTTTGAGAATAAAAGTGATACTTTCTTAATTATAATGACTGTTGCCTCAGTGGGTGGAACTTGAGTGAATGTGTTGCACGTGGGAAAACAGAGTGGGAATGGCCTGGGGAAGAAGCACAGTTGCCTTGCAATCATGAGAAGGAGTTAATCACTTTGGAATGCCCCCAGGTGTATGACAGGGAATTGAACTTATCCCAGATGAAATCTTTCATCTGTGGCATTTAACTAGTTATCTCCTTCTCTGACAGGCTGTCTAGTTTGTTTTAATAATATTACTTATAATGGCTTTTGGAGAATTGAAATATGATAGCTGAAGTGAAAAAAAATCATTTTGAAAGTAAAACATTTTTAAAAACCAGAGCCCTGAAAGTATAAAATGAAGGTTGATTTGGCTTCCCTGCTATGGGTAACTTTTATACTGATATAGCTGTTTGTTTGCTTTTCCTGAAAGCCCTGGGCTACTTCAAGCATAACCATTCAATTTAAGGCAGGGTCTGATGAAGAGCAGTCCTGTGGACTGTGATAGACTGTGATGGATGTTCACTGTGATCCCTTCTGCCCTTGAGAACTGTGTGTACTAGTTTGAAACCAGATAATTAACTAACTGCTGCTGGTGGGTACCATGGAACAAAAATAGAGATGCAAAGCTGAGGGATGTGGAAGAGAAACGGTGCCGCAGCTTCAGTCTCTCAAGCCAAAGGTCTGAGAAATTTAAATAAAAAATATGAGTGACTTATAAGAGAAAGAAAGCTTTGATTTCAATCTGATGAAATCAGGATGAGAAACAGCAACAACAACAGCAATAAAGTTTGGACAACTTTTGGGTTTAGAGAGTGACAGGTAAAAATAGAGGCACTATCTTGAAATCTAGATAGTATTAAAGCATTTAAGTGCTTCAATTTAAAACTGGATAGGTCAAATGTTACTTGATTTGTTCATGTGTGAGGACTTTCTGCACAGTTTTACAGGGAAACACATCAGATTGGGCTGAAGAAAGGCCCATTGTAGATCCAGGCATATAAGGAAGCAAGGAGAGAGTGATTGGCTTGGGAAATTCTGTTTTTCTTGTGGTAACGGCATTCCTCCTCTGGTTTTAAGAAATCTAATTCCTTCTTGCTATACTCTCATAAATTTGTGGTAATAGTAACACTTTAAAGTGCACGATATGGATTTACACTCTTGAACCTTTTTCATAATATTTCATACATGTTTTTTTTGCCAAGTAAACTACTGATGTCCTTACATGGAATTAACTTGGTGGTTAAATTGCAGGTATTATTTGCAGCAAAGTCACCATTAACCTTCTCTAGAGAAGGGTGCAGTTCTTAAATACACATAGTGAATTAATCATGAACTGGTTTCTCCAAACAAAAGCAGTATTTGAAAGAATGTATTGTGAAAGAAGTTGTATCATACATAATGAAGTGTTATAAAAGTCCTGAATGATTTTAAGTGAATAACCCCACGTTAGGCACTGGGAAATCTGTGCCTGGAATAACTAGAAGTACAGAGGGCCTGATGTAAAGCATGTTGGAGTCAATGACTCTTTTCCATTGTCTGCAGTGGACATAAGGTTGTTCAGTTTCATGGGACGGAAAAAATTTATTTTATGGAACAAACATTCACAGAGAAACACAACTCATTCCTTGAATACACGTGCTTGCTTCCTGATGGTTTTTAATGGGAAACATGTGTTCAGTGTGAGGTGAGCAGGTAGAATTGCCCAGGTTTTTGAAGGGAATTTGTCACTTTTGCAGGGGAATCAATATCCAATAACGGGAGCTGATCAGTAGTGCTTGATTTCAGTTGAGTATGCCAACAAGGTGCTGTGAGATAGGAGCTTTCATTGGTTTTCTGACTCTTTAAAAATTAGGGGTTGAGGGAGCTACACTGTCCTGGAATCAAGCATTGAATTTATGTCATATTTCTCCAAATCTGGAAATGGGACAGTGAAAAGGATTGCTGTATAGTTATTGTATATTCCTTCAGCTGCTGATGCAGCAGAAAAAATGAAATAAATGGTGCAAGCTGCATAATACTTTGGCAATGAGAAATTGCTCTAACAAACTCAAAATTGTATACAATACAATAAAATATTAAAAATTCACTAGTTTTTCAGCCTGAGGAACTGCTTATTCCTCTGGATCATGAGTCACCTCATGGAGATCAACCTTGGTAAGAGAAATAATTTTCTTTAGAAATTAAAGAAAGAATTCCAACATTTAGTATTCACTTCCTAGATATAATGAATATTTTTAAGCATTTTTTTTATAATGAACTGAATCCATGTCTTACTGTAGTGTGTTATCTGCAAAGGGAGTGTCTATCAACCAACTAATCCTCCAGTTCCATTTAAAGAATTATTGGAAAACTGCTGTTGCAATTGTCATCCTGCAGAGATTGTAGTTGTCGAAAGTGTTTTTTAAAATTTATATCTAGAAGCATAACTCTGAAATATATATATTTGTGTTAATAATAATTTTGCAGATATTTCTAGCTGATGAAAAGTGTTATTTAAAATAGAGACATTTCTGTCTACACAATTAGTGTCCATAAAGGTTGGGGTTTTTTTTCTAGGGGTGCATTTGAAGCCCACACTGGATTCTCCCATTTTATTTTGGGTGTCTTTGCAATTTGCAAATTCTGGGCCTTTATATCTAGTTTTAACACTATCATCTCAGTGGAAGAGACAAACTCCAGTAAGTTTCATGGAGAACTAAGCAGACAAGGGGAACATCATATTTTCTTTTCCTATAAAATTGTTTTAAAAATGAACAGTGTAACTAATAATCAGCTGCTATTTCAGGCTGTTTCATGTTATCACTAAATAAAAGGGATAAGTTAAAAACAAGTAAGAGACCATAAGTTTGTTCATCCGAGGAAATAAAGCAAGAAGAAGTAAAAGAAAGCAAAAGGCAACTCTGAGTTTGAAACAGAGGTGAAGAAAAGATGCGCAGACATTCTTTTCTTTCTTGTATTGCTTTTCTCACAGAATTTAAACAGTCACATAATGTACTCTTCTTTTACAATGAATCTTACAAATTGAGGGGATTTGCTCTTAATTCTTCTAGATGGTGTGGGAGAGGACTAACAACTTCAGTGCTTCATTTCCTGACCCCATAAACACTTATGGATTTTGCTTGATTTCAAGTGAGAAGGCCCACTGACACACAGAGGGACTACTCAGAGGCTTAAATTTAAGCAGGTATATAAGTGCTTGTGGAACTTGGGCTTTTTTATATTTATTGACCGTCAGGTTCATTGCCCTACAGAGGATACTTCACAGGAGTACTTGCAGTGACTTTTTTTGGTTTTGGAAAGCTCAGTTTAGGTCTAGCCCTAGTCAGAGCTCCACAGATTTATGCTGTGGGAAGATGTGCACCAAAGGTAGATTTTGGGCAGGGCACTTTGGTCAGCCGTGGTCTGCATGAGGGCTTGCAGAATGCCCTGGGGGATTCCTTGAGCTGTCAAAATGTGTATTGCATGTATGGCACGATGTCTGCAGCCCACTCTGTGAAATCCACTCCCTTCTGTGCTGGGAGAAGAGCTTCTGGTACAGCTTTGAAGAGACCAGCTGAAAGAGAAGTGTGAGAATGGGTTAGAGGAGATGATGCTGATAATTGCATTGTTTGTAGATCTTTTGGGAGAGGAAATCTGGGGATTCAACAGTTGTCCCAGCTCTGCAGAGAAGATGCAGGTGGGTGTTTCTGAAGCCTGCTGGCAGGGTCTGGGGGATCCTCTCCACCACAACCCCTTTTACAAAGCTACTTCTTCTGGATTTATGCTGAGACAAGTGAGTAGGGAAACGTACCCTGTTTTTAATGCAGAATTTGCTGGTGTCATCTGTAGAGAAATACCAGGTTTCTTTTTAGTTTTTTGGGGGTTTTTTTTGTTTGTTTGTTTGTTTGTTTGTTTGTTTTTGGTGGTGGTGGGTGGTTTGTTTGTTTGTTTGTTTTGGGGTTTTTGTTTTGGGTTTTTTGTTTGGGTTTTTTGTTTTGTTTTGGGTTTTTTGGTTTTTTTTTAGTGTTAGTTGGTTGGTTGGGTTTGGTTTGGGTTTGGTTTTGTTTGGGTTTTTTTTCCCCAAAAGGGTTTCCTTTCTCTTCTGTGGAATCAGAATTTCTCCTCTTTTTAATCAACTCCTAAGAGGACATCTTGATACTATGCTCTAAGTGATATGCGTTAAAAAATCCTGAAGTTTATTGAATTTGCATATACAGTTCCTCTTTTTAATATTATGCCATCAGTCCACTCACCACCACAGATGAAATTTTTTAATCTATTGAATTCTGCTCATAAACTTCTTTCAACTAAATATGACTCCATGTAAGACATCAGCTATTAAAATTAATGAAGACTTAATTCTGATTTATGAAGAAGATGTTGCATTTCTCATTGGTAAAAGTCTAAAATCAGATGGTCTGTGAGAAGCTGCATACTAAATAGACTGCTCTCATGATCTGCTGTTTGATTTTTTGGCATGAATATTTGTGTTAAATTGTATGTTCACCTCGTAAAGTTCATTCTTTCCTAACTACATTAGACTGCTATTATAAGTGCTCCTGTTAAAATAACACCTTTTTGTTATAAAACAGTCTGCTAATATAGCTACAGCAAAAACTCGTCAATCTTTCCATTATAAATATAAATCCCTATTTTCAGGGATTTTAAACTCTGCTATAAATACTCACTCGAGGCTAACGTTTGGCGTGTAAAGCTTCACCCAAACAACAAAGCTATTTATGATAGAATTACTTTAGCCATTTGAAAATATTTTAAAGCAGAAAAAGTAGAAATAGTTGCATGTTTGTTTTTTGTGATTTTTTGTTTGGTTTGTTTGTTGTTGTTTTGGGGTTTTTTTAACTCTGATTTTAATCTGATACATTCCTAGAGTTTGAGAAGCTGGGTAGGGAGGAAGGTGCAGGGGCAGGACGGCTGTGTTGTGCTTCCTTCTGTTTCCAAGTTGCTCCTCTGCACTATCTGGTTCTGCTCAGGTCAGTCAGAGTTCAAGGGGCATTTTGTCTTTGGATGTTTTTGGGTTTGGGGCCCTTTTCAGCCACGGGGTTTCTGGTGCAGTCTTCCCAAGGCACTTTAATGTCATACTTGAAAAATTACTTCTGACACCCTGTCAAAGTCTTCATATGAAGTGGAAAGTTGTTAAGTCCCTTCTCCTCCCATGAGCTTCTCAAAGATTTGAGCCCTAGAAACTCAGTGTGTGAGGTCTTAGTGGTATAGTTTAAGACAGGATAATCTTGACAGCAGACTAGTAAGGTTGCCTCGATCTTTTCTAACTCACCATGTCCTTTGGCTGCATCCAGCGCTGAAATTTAACATCTTTCTGAACATTAATACAGTTTTTTTCCCAACTGCTGAAAAAAAAAAGTGTTTTCAGATATATTTCAGGTTGTGTTTCATGATCATTTTAAACTGCCCTGGATAGCAGCTCTGGCTGAAAGTAGTTAGCTCTGTCACTTGTCCTTCCTGTCCTGTGAGTTTCTGCAGTTTCTGCACTTGCATGGTCAGTCAGACAGACCCTGAAGCTGCTTTGGTTGGGTGGGAGAACACAAAATACACATGGGTGTGTACTGGGTTTGGGGCAGACAAGCTCCTTGCCCACCTCAAGGGGCCCACAGGTGTGACAGTCATGCTCAGCAGGGCACTGTGAAGGTCAGACTGTCCCCCTGCCACCAGCAGCCCCGTCTAGGCTTGTCTTTAATGAAACAATGAAAGCGCAGTAAGTGATGCTTAAATGACTACTTGAAGATCTTCCAGAGAGTGACTGCCATCCCTCGCAGGGTGCCTGAAAGGGTTTTCTGAAGTTTTTGTTTCCTTGGAGCATCCAAAGGGATAAAACGCCCAGAGGTCCAGGTGTCCATAGCAAAAAAGAGCCTCGTTGTCAGGCCAACACTGAGCAAATTGCAGTTTCTTTAGTGTAGGAACAACAAAGGCTTAAAGGCAGTGGGCTTGCCTGTCTTTGACAGCACTGCAGACAGCCTTGGTCGGCCAAAAGTCTGTGCATGTGCATCTGGAGGAGAGGGAACGAGCAGGTGTTCTTGATCACTCAGCCTGGAAATGCATGATCTGAGAGGAGACCAGCATCAGACAAAACCCTCAGATGGCAAACCAAGTCAGAATTGGGTGGGCTCATAGGCTTGGTTGCTTTTTAATGACGGTTTGCTGGGCCTGGCAGTCGCAAACAGTTTGTGCAAGTGGTTGGTAGCACTAGAAAAGAGCGTGCGGGGGATTTCTGTGGTTGCTAAGAGCAACCTGCTCTAGCAGGAAATATTTTATTATGCTCAAAGCTTTATCCTGAAAGCCCCAGGGTTTATAAATTGAAAAGCAAAACAAAACAAGAAAAGGCCCCTCTGCCTTCTCACAATTAGCTGTGAAATTTCTCAGAGGCCTCCCTTCCACCTGTGCCTGCTGAGATGGTCTCAGGCAGCACCTCAAGGTCTGACCATGTCTCCGCTCTGCCAGCGCACTTCTCTTATCCAGGAGAGTGAAGGCAGCACCAATATTAGGGGGAGAATCTTGCTGACTGGTATGAGTCCTCATACCCTCTTAATTATACTGGTTTTTTTCTCTTCAGTTTCTTCTTGAGGTCCCAGTCCTTCTCTTTCTCCCTGAAATCAGTGTGTATTCCCATTCCTTTGTCTCCTCCCTGCTCTGTCCCCATGTCCATGTGCCTCCACTATTCTTTCTATCTTGTGTTTTCCTCACTGTTTTTTTCAGGTGTTAACTTTACCAGGACTTCTTCAGTAGCAACTGCAAACTCCTTCTTGAAGATGCTGCCAAGGAGAAAAAAAAAAAAAAAAGAAAAAAAAAAGTGGCAGTAGTTAACTCAGAAATGAGTGCTATAAAAATCACAGGGCCTTGAATATGTGGGAGTTGTACAATTGGTGGAAAAGTAAAGGTTATGTTAAATAAATCTGAGATATTTAAAAGATTTGAGGGTTGATTTATTTCTCACTCCTCTTTTTTTTTCTTTTCAGTTACTGATTGAAGCAGAATATAGAAAAATAGAAGAGATAATGAGGATTTATTTGTAAAATAGGAAACTTTTACAGCAATTTTTGACAAAAATCCTTTTACACCACCATTGTCGTTTTACTCAAAAATGTGTTTTATATGATCCTTTAAAAAAAGAAAAAGTGAAAATACCCTCATGAAGGGTAAGCCAGTTCTGCATTTCAAACTCGCTGGTCTGTGCACCTTTAGGATCAGTCAAGCTCTCGTGGAGTTGTGTTACATATGGGTAAGGCTTATTATGTTATTATTTGAGTTTATCATCAAGTAAGTGAGACAGGGAGTTATTCATGGGACCACCCTGTCTAAGCCATTTCTTGTTGTAAAGAAATCAAGCCAAACTATTCCCACAAGTATTGAATGCACTCTGCTGCTTTGACTTCAGAAAAAGACCACCTCTGTTAAGCACTGATTTATTTTTTTTGTTGGTCTCTTGGGTGACCACTGATGGCAGATTTTCCTGTGTTTCCTATGGCAAAAGCAATATGTTCTGAAATATTTTGATTATGTTTAAAGTATATGTATGAAAATGTGATGTATGGTGAAGTGATGTATGACAAAAAATAATATTGATATGCATATTGGATATATCAAGAGCAAATGTGGAAGATATTTTCGTAAGCATATGTTCCACTTTATTTGAGAGAGGAATATTGGAAGGCATGGGAACACTTATGAAAATGTATAGAAGCCTTTTACAGAGTGTTGAAGCAATTTTTCTGATAAATGTTTGGAAAATAGCCAAAAGTGTTATGGTACATAAAGAAAGCAATATGTAACTTTTTTTTAATTGTTCTTAATATGGTTAATTTATGTTCATTTACTTTAGAATATATTGGAACCATATTTCCTACAAATTAAACTTATTTTTGTGCTGCCTACGCACACTACTGACATTTAGTTGATTCTGTAATGATCTTTTAAAGTGCATAAGTGTATTTCTCCAAATTTATAAATATATGTGAAATGTGCAGTACATATATTTATTGAGGACAGGACATATTTACACAGATTTTTACTAGTCTGTTTTGTGTTCTGAACAACATGTGCACACAGAATAAATCCTGTTTTTAGTATGTCTAGGGAAGCATTACAGGTTTATCCATATAACTGCATTCCTCTATACAAGTCATAGAGGAGTATTTTTCACAAATTATATCCATCCTTTTTTGGGTTTGTAAGAGTCTCAGAGAAAATTTACTGGTGAGAGAAATGTCTGCCATTAAGCAAAGTGTTTGACACAAGAAAATAAATTTTGTTATCTCTTCAAAACTATCACTTAAAATTTCTGTTTCATTTTAACAAAAATCTAAAAACTAGATCTTCTCTGCTGACAGATCAATGCCAAATTTTATCTGCAGTACTAAGGACAGAAAGCTCTTCTGAGCATGATTTTTTGAAGTCTCTTATAATCAAAGAGCTTAATGATGGCTGAAGATTAGTATTTGCTCTAGGAATGTTCTCCATGCTGCCATTTTGCTTTGCAGTGGATTATGAAATGAAATGTTAAAATTACATGGAGTTTCCCTCTGTTAAGCCTGAGCTTTTGTTTTGTTTTGTGGGTTTTTTTTTTTGTAAGAGGAACTGTTCTAGGACCAATAGAAAATTGCAGAGGCAACTTTCCAGAGCCTGAGGAATACATCTCATTTGATACTCCCTTACACAAATGTATTCATGTCTGTTAGAGTCTCTCAGACGATGACATTTAAAAGACTAAAATACACTATCAAGTGAAACGGTTGCTTTTAGATACACTTTTTTTTTTTCATTTTTTGTCCCTATTATTTTTCTCTTTCTTTGTATCTCTCTCATATTTCTCCTTTCAAACCACAGCACACTTTCTTCCTTTTCAAATCCAGAAAGTGCAGCTTGAAAGAAATTCTCAAGAAGCTTTGGTCTTTGCACAATAACTTGATATTAGCATGTGAACTCATTATTTGGGATACTTCAAATTGAGAAGGGAAGGGGAAAGGGAAGGGGAAGGTGAAAGGTCCTTACTTTAGTTTTCAGTACTTCAGAAATATATTTTTTGTAGTTTCCTGAGTAATTTTCTAGGAAGCTTCCTGAGAGTTGCTAAACCCACACTGACAGGACCCTTGATTCCTAATCTGATGGAAGATATCTTCCAGATTGGATATTACAAAAAATTTCTTCACAAAAAGGGTTGTCAAGCACTGGAACAGGCTGCCCAGGGAAGTGGTAGAGTCATCATCCCTGGAGGTATTTAAAGATGTGTGGATGAGGCACTGAGGGACAGGGTTTAGTGGTGAGCATGGTGGTGCTGCTGAGTTGATGGTTGGACTTGGTGATCTTAGAGGTCTCTTCCAATGTTAAGGATTCTATGATTCCACTGATTCCTTTTTTTCTTTTTTTTTTGAAGCTGTATTTCTATGTGAAATAATTATTAAGTTCTCCATTTAACCATCTACATGGTGTTGCATCAACACAAATAATGTTTCAGCCTTCTTGTCTAGCTGACAAGGAAGTATAGACCTGAACCTTCCTTCAGATGTGCCAATAAAAATGAGGGTTAAATGTCCAGAGCTAAATCACTGAGCCACTTTCCAATGCTTCAGTTTTGGAGGACTCTAAGAATGGGCTGCCTAGACATTTTATGTCACCACTTTTTCATTAAGAGAGGAATGTGCTTTTTAACTACAAAGGCCACTCCAATTTCTAGTTGCACCATAAACTCAGCCTGGTGTAAGCATCTGTATCTGTTAAAAATGGCCTCTCTCACTGTAAGAGGCTCATCCAAGATCTCAGGCCACAAAGTAACTTCTAAATCTTCCTTTGGAATGGAATAACTTTCTGTTCTAACTGCAGTCCTTGGGATCCTGGAATGCCTCTGCTCTTCAGTTTCAATAAGACACATCTATACTTTCCTACGTGCCCCCAGACTATGAATTATGCTGCCCTTTGCCATAAGCCTGAGGCATTGTCTGGCCTTGCATTCTGGCTTTTCCATAGTGCCTGAGGCTTTATAAAGATCTTGGTAACTCTCTCTCTTTTTTTTTTTTTTTTTTTTTCAGAAGTGAATTCATATATATTCTTATTTGAACTATAATTCTCAAATGGAGAAGTGAACCCAGAGGCAGACAGGCAGGAGAGACAGAGGAAAAAATCTACAGGTAAGACCAGAACGCAGCAAAGGGGTTGTCGTACAGATGGATGATAAAGTGACAGACAGGGTGCTCTTGGCATATTGCATTTCCTATGAAAAAAAAAAAAAGAAAAAGCTGCCCTTTAGAAACTTTTTAATGTCTTTTAGAACATTTGTAACCTTAAAGAATAGTCACGCTATCAGAAATGCTATAAATGTTGTATACCACCTTCTCAAACTATCCATTATTCTAGTGACATTATTTGGCAGACAGATGTTGACTGATCTAGTTTGTAGTGGATCAGTGAACCACAACCCTCTTTTTAAGCTGCCTTACCAGTGTTCAATGTCTTGATCCTTTGTGCTCTTATTAAAATTTACAATATTACTTCTATACATTCCACATTTTAAGTAAAATAATGGAAACTTAATATTGAATTTTTCATGTCTTGACCGATTCGTATGTTTTATTAAGTCTTTTGGCACTTATGGCTCTGGAAACCCCATGAACAGGAATCAATTACACTTTTCTAGAGCTGAACTGAAAGTTGTATTTATTTTTATAAGAGGAGTAAGGGTACTCAACCTAAGGATTTTGGAACAAAGCAAGTTTTTGAAGGGTTCTGCATTATAGGATGGTCAGACCTTTTTAATGAATTTATAAAAGCAGCTGACTTAGTATTTACCTTAGTATTTAACATTTATTGTTTTTTCACGTTTTTAATTACAGAATAGCATTATTTTAGTCTTACCATAAATTAGTGAAGTCAAGTTATGTTTCTTTAAGGTATTTCCATCATATTAGTAACTTCATGCTTTGTTATCACCATAGAATAAAAGTAATGCAAGTGTAATGTTGACTAGCAGAACGAGGTGCACAAAATATGAGATGAAACACACTGGAAGTGGTTGGTAAGTGTAAAGGAGATGGCTTGGCAACAAAAAGGCAGGATTAAAAGTTAATTAAGAAGAGTTGTTTTTCTTACACAGGAATATAGTTTTTCTTTTCCAAGCCAAAGGAATTATAAATGCAGTAAATTTCTAGACTGCTTGTCAGAGTGCTCAAGTAAGCAATAGAAGATTGACCTTATATTTGGTAGCTTTCTTTTACTCAAACATGCAACATTTCCTGTAATACAGTAAACAAGTTTTCATGTGGCAGTTTTAAAGAGCATAGCAAGTTAAAAACCTGATATTTAATTTCTTTATTTTTGTTGCTGTTCCTCTCTGATGGTAACCAGAGAATAAATGAAACTTATGACTGCTTGAGTCTAAATAGGTGATGATCATGATTTTTTTGAGTGGTTTAGAGGCTCATTTTGCCCCTGTTAGGTCTTTCATCCATCTTCCTCAGCAGTGGAATGAAGTTAATCATCAGTTAGTGTGATGGCATAAACTTACTTTTTTATGGACCTTTGTAATGGATGCAGGATTTGTACATGAAAAATGTGTCTGTTACCTTCTTGGGATATGACTTTTACTCCCTGCAACTGTTTCTGATGTAAGTGGCTCGAGCTTTATTCCTGCAATAGGAGATGGAGGGAGTGGACTGGCTCGGTTGGTGAGAGCACAGTGCAAGTAATGCCAAGGTCATGGGTTCAGTCTCCACATGGGTTCTTCGCTTAAGAGATGGACTCAGTGATCTTTGGGAGTCCCTTCCAACTAAGAATATTCTGTGGATATCTGTGGTTATAGCTTTTACTGGCTGCCTTTGCGAATTCTCATCAAATTAAAATCATCAGGCATGTCCTTCATGGAGAACTGAATTTGTAACTTGGTCAGATGTGACCGTGCCAGAGAAACTGTGACACACTATTGCAGTTACATGGAGGTGTGTGAGCTGAGACCATTGATATAAGTGGTGATTGTTTATGAGGACAGGACAGAATATGCTGGAGACTTAGACCTTCAGAAACCTATTTTAAAATCTATAGGTAGTAGACCAAACCTGAAGTTTTGCATAATACTCTTTCAGGCTAAGGAGAGATGAGAGAGAGAAAAGTTAAGAAATAGGAAATTAGGTTGCTTGAATGTTTAATTTAAATGAACTCTAAAATGACAGAAAGAAGATGAGCAAAGAGAGGAAATAGCCAGCTGTCACCTGTAATCTATGAGGTTTCTCTCTCTGGCTCTATTCCTTACTGGTGCAAATCAGAGCAGCTCATTTTGAGTTGATAAAATTGTAGCAATGAGATTTGGTTCTGGATCTTTTTGTGAAACAGGTTTGATGGGTTTCATTCATCAGGAAACTTTTTGAGTTCATAACGAAGAAGAAGAGACAGCTGTAGTAGAACATTAGAACATCTGGCTGATCAAACCACCCCTGCAATAATTCATGGACCCATCCAAGGCACTGCTCTGGATTATCACTGTGGAGAAGCTTTCCAGCCTCAGGTGAGATCCCTAGTCAGCCAAGCTGCTGAATTATTTCTGTGTTTTGGGGCATTCTCTCTGTGAAAGTGATTTAATTTTACTTAAATGTGTAATATGAAAAAGAGAAAAAATATTTTGAAATGTTTCATAAAATACTGTTACCTTCAGACCACCATTAGCATCAGTACAACCACTTCCTCTTATTTTCTTGTTCTCTGTGTCCGTGTCATCCTCTATAATTCTTTTCATTTTGTATCTCATATTTGACTCTTCTGACAATCTTTTTCACTCTATTTCTGTAATTCATCATGTGTCTCTAGTAAGAGAATGTAAGAACAGATTGATTTGCCAAAATCCTCTTTCACATTGCACTGTATTTTTTTTTCCAAGTCTGTAAAAAGGACCAGGGAATTCCTTTGTGCCTAAATTATTTATATGAAACCAAATAGAATACAGTGGCAGTATAATCTTTTATTAATAAGCCTCTTAGATACTGGCCCTGTTGCAGATGAATTCTGCTAGAAAGGATATGTCTGTGACAGCCTAAGAATGGCAAGTACCAGACGTACTGTTCTGGGAGATGAAGCCTTCAGCATGACTGATGTTTTCTAATGCCACGCATGAGTGAGGACAGGACCTTTGGAAACATCTACTACTAGAATTTTTCTTTCAAATGTTTTCTAATAAGGCTACTTAAAAAGCAGTGATACATTTTGTAAATGGTAAAGAACGGAAAAAATAGAGCTTGATCCTCTCGCTTGTGTTCTTCAACATTTTCCCTTTTGAAATGCCTGCATAATCTTTCATTCATCACCTTGAAAAGGAATAGGCAGTGGTGTTTGCCTTACTCTTAAACATCCACATTGCAGCAGCACAGATCACAGAATCATAGAATCACAGAATCACAGAATCACAGAATCCTAGAATGGTTTGTGTTGTACAAGACCTGCCGTGGGCAGGAACATCTTCCACTGAAGCAGGTTGCTCGGACTCCCATCCAACCTGGCCTTAAATCCTTCCGGGGGGGGGGGGGGGGGGGGGGGAAGTCCACAATTTCTGATGATCATACAATCATAGAACTGCCCAGGGCAGAAGGGACCTTGAAAAGCTCCTCTGGTCCAACCTTTCATGGGAAAGGGAGCTACATAAGATTACCTAACACCCTGTCCAGTCACATCTTGAAAACCTCCAGCAGTGAGGGCTCTGACACATCCCTGGGGAGGTTGTCCCAGTGAGTGATTGTTCTCTACTGTAAAAAAATTTCATTCCTATTTCAAGATGAAACCACTCCTAGTGCAACTTGTACCTGTTTCTCCTTGCCTTCTCCATGTGGTCCTTTGTGTGGAGAGATCCTCTCTATCTTCTTTGAATTTATTTAAACATGACCTTTAAGCATGATCCTTATTTAGAATAAAATCAATCCTGTAATTACTAATTATATCGATTAATCTCCTATTGTCTCCTATTAAGATACTAACTAAAAGTAAGGCTATGTTTCAGATTTTATAAGATTAATTTCCAAAATTACAATTTTTTTTCCCTAGATATATATAAATCATCAATAATTAAATTATATTTTGAAGTCAGTCCGAACAAGAAAACTAGCAACCTCTAATTTAATAAAAATTACTTCCTACTATTTTTTTAGCTTTTTGGTTATTTGGCCCAGGTCACCCAGTCATATACTCCTCAATATTGCTTTTGTCTTTTGAGGTTTTTTAGAGACTAGAGCAAATCTGTTTGTATTTCCTCTCCTTTCCCCTGGATAATAAGTTCAGTTCAAAATATCTGATATTTCTTCACATCTGGATGCTTCAAACCCCAATACTGAAACGTTAAATATAAAGTAATTTGTGGTTTTAAACTTAGGTTTCCACTCTCCCATATAAATGCAAATAAAATGTTTTCCATTAGAATAGCTCTGCCTCGTGCTTTTTTAATGGAGGCATTGGATACTAAAAAGTAGAGTAGAATCCACTTTGATAATACTGCATCTTCTCTTCTAGCTCCAATCTAAATATTTCCATCTGTCAGATTTATTATTTAGTATTCTGAATAATGGCAGTTGCAGGAAAAAGGGAAGAGTCATTTTTATTTCACTTTCTTTTGCCAGGCTTTGGTGGTCTTACAGTTTCTTCTTGGACTGCAGAAGTGTGTACATGAAGATTTATAGTCCTTCCCACTGCCAAGATATCTCCTAGAAATCCAAAGGTATCATTTGCAAATATTCATAACCAAACATATTTTCTAAAACTAAAAAAACTAAACTAAAATAAAATAGAATAAAATAAAATAAATAAAATAATATAATAAATAAAATAATAAAATAAATAAAATAATAAAATAAAATCTAGCTTTCCCCAAACTCAGATCTCTGTTGAAGTGGAAAGAAATGTGTAAAAACAATCTTGGGAAAATGAAAGCAAAAACTACAGAGGATCTTTCTCTTTGTGTAAACACATGAAACTAGATGCTTTCATTATAGAATTTGTTGTCTTGACATCAGTCCAGAATGCTGCTACTGTCTTTGACATTATCTAAGTGAATATGAAGCACACAACCTGTCCTAGGTTAGCCAGCAAACTGCTAAATTCCTGAATCATTTCATAGGAAAGGGAGGAAAATCATGATCAAGCAGCTCCAAGAAACGGAAAGGTCAAAATATCACATGAAAAAGCAAATTTCAGTTTTTAAAACTCCACTTTCTGGTGAACCTTCCTAAAACAGCTGTTGGTCAGGATCCACCTTCCTGAAGTGTTTTATAGTTTCATGTGATTCAACCATAAACAATTGCCTGAGTTAAAGACTTGCTGTATGAGGTTATAGTTGAGTAGTTTTTTTCAAAAAGCTCTTACATCCAGAGAAGAAGAAAAAAAAATTCTGTTCTTGTTTAATTCCAATTCTAATGTCATAAACTGTTTTCTACATTTTTTTATGATTTTGTCCCTCTGCTGTAAGTCAGATGTGCCAAATGACAAGCAATTCACCATCTAATGCACAATGGAATATCAAATGTGCACAAATCAAAGCCTGCCCTCTCATCCAAGGTCTGCTTAGGAGTAAATGTTAGGAAAATACAGAGAAATCTCCCAGCATGTCCTATATGAGAGTCCAAAACCCATGAACTCTGTAATGAAAAGTAAATAAATGACTCTGTCCTTCACTGCCAAGCTGTTAATCCATAATGTGGACTTGGCCTGTTGTTGTCAACAGTGACATATAAATCATATCAGACAATACAAGAACGAAGCTGACCCTTTACCCCCTCCATAAGCCAAATGCAAACATTTATAATGCCTAAAACCTTTTCCCCCTTGTTCTTTTTCCCTCTTTTCACTTGCTGGTTTCTGCCAGGATGGGACGAGTAGAAAAGTGTGAGGGAGCCTGTTTAAAGTGTTCCACGTGGAATTTCAGCCTAATTTCCCAAGCCAAAGATGTCTCAATAACACCAACCCCACCTACTGTTTGGTCCTTTATAAAACCATGGCTCCTGCTGCTCAGGACTTTCAGGAAGAGGAATGTATGGAGAAAGCAGCTTTGCAAATGAGAAGTCACATACCCAGGTATGACATAGAAGAAAAGCTACACCGGAGAAGGAAAGCTTCCAGAAAGATCCAGGGACACCAAACCAAGAAGACTAAGAAAGGAAACACTGCCTGAAAGAGTTCAGGGGAAAGAAGGCCGATAGAAATACACTATGGCAGTGCCTTCAGTAAGACCTAGGGTAAAACATTTTAGGTTAGTGTGGATTAGGCATCAGTGAAAGAGATTCCTTTATGTTTTACCTAAATTTAAGTCAACAAGTGAAGCATCCAGTGACTTTCGTATTAGTTGGACAGCGTTTTAAGTGAAAAAGGGCATGAAATTAACCAAATTTTGACACTTGTAAAGCTCCTACTGAGCTCATTTCAGGATCAAAGCCTGAAACTATAATTGTGTTCCTCATTAATATAATGGAACAAATATTGAGAGAAAAATAACTAAATCCAGGGCAGTAATGCCAAGAGTGATAAACAGCATGAGTTTATAAAGAACAGCTCTTGCCTTACAAACCAGATTGCCTTTTTCTAATAGAATTACAACAGGTCAAATTCTGCTATGTTTATTAGGGCTGACTTGCTAAAGGAACCACCAGAGTTTATTCCTGGTAGGATTTACCTGTGTCAATGACCATCCTAAATGTTGAGTAGCAGTTGAAGGGAGAGGGGCAGTTTAAGACCATGCCCAATTATATTTTTCTGATCAAGAGTGAATTGCCAGACAGGTTTTGTGATGGAGGAACCAAGGTGTAACTTGTATATTCCCAGCCTGTTTTGAATCACTCTCCTGGGTGAAGCATCATGACCAAGAAAAGCAGTGAAAAATGGCAAAGTACAGCTCCCTGCATGGAGCTTTGAGTGCTCTGTCAACAGTGTGATTTTATTCAGTCAGAACTGCAAAAAACTGCTTAAGAGAAATTCTCATACTGAATTATGAGACATGGAGAATGTGATAATTATGTTGTGAAAGTGAGAAACCTGAAAAGGTGGAGAAGTGGTTGGAGAGTGGGATTTAAGCAAGCAAGAACTAAACCTGTTGGTTCACACTTACAAGGTGAAAAGATGGGAGAAATACTTTTTCAAATACTCAGAAGCCACATTTAAAATCCTTCAAGTCACAAACCAGGCTGTCCAATAGACCACCTAACAACATAAAGCTCTAGTGCTCACTCACTTGGAGAAGCATATAAAGCTATGAGGATATACATTATGTTGGAGGAAGAAGGATAAAGTAGTCAGATCCAGGCAGAAATTTATCATGTTTTGGGTGGTAGATAAAGGGGAGATTACCTACAGCAATATAGCTGTATCCATACCCTCAAGTGTTTGATGAAGGAACAATATGGCATGAAATTGAGAGGAGGGAAAAACTCTGTTGAAAGTCTGGAAGAACTTTGACTTGAAATGCAGTTTGTTGTGTGGACAGCTAACTTGGCCTGGGAAAAAGGTAATGCATGTAACTCCCCCTCTAAGAGGTAGCATAGATTCAGTAATCCCTGACTCATCCAGGAGATCCTCATATTGCTTAGACTTTCTTTATCCATGTCTGGGGCAACAAAAGGTTTAGGAATAGAGTTAGGAATGGATTACTCTGGTGTTAAGTGTTGGCAATTGCTAGAGACTATTGGATTTGACCTTTTTTTTTTTTTTTTTATCTTGTATATTTTTCAGGGGTTTTAAAGATTAGTAAATCCTTATTTAGTCAGGCAGTCCAGTAGGGAATCAACAGAAATATTTGCATATTTTTTTCCCATATCAGTATATTATGACTTCAGAGCTTGTATTTTCTTCTTGCTTTTCAGCTGGTCTATCACTGAACTGTTGAAATCAACTGTATTTAAGCATCATCCACTTCCAGGTGCCGAATATTTCCCTTTTTTTTTTCTTTTTGCCAGTGCCAAGAAAGAAAAAGGGATCCTTTGCTAGTCCCTTTGATGACATGGAGTGAAAAATGAAAAAAAAAACCTATGTCCTGCCCTTATAAAATCTCTAAAACTCAAGTATGGAGGAGAGGTCAGCTACTTTTAGTATGAAAAATAAGCTTCCAGGTGGAGTTCTTCGATAAGCTAGAACACCTACAGGACAGAAACAAAGAGAGCAGGAGCCTCCATCCCCTCTGTACCAGATACTGTGTTTGGCCTGCAACACTTGGAATCAAGTGGAAAACCAGGCTGGAGTGGAAAAGAAGTATCACCTATCCATATTCTTTTTTTAAGCAATGCTTTGTAGTAAAGGGCTTTCTGTTTAATTTGGTTTATCCCAGCAATGCTGCCCTTGGTGAGGCAGTGTGACTCCAGGAGTCTTCAGCGTGAGCAGGATCAGCCTGTGCATGTCCCTGTTGTCATGGAGTATCTGGAGTGCTGTCCTTTAGATCCAGTCCTCATGCAGGAATCTAATTACCCTCACAACCAATGGAGACTTTGCTTTGGTAAAGACTGAGCTTTGCTTCTTGAATAGCTTGCTTGGAACACTAAAATAAGAGCAATTCTGGCTGAATTTTATGGCTGCACCTACAAAAGAAGAAAGTAGCTATTACTGTTAATCTTTCGTAAACTCCAGCTTTGTCATCATCTTAATTGCATTGAATTTCAGAAATATTATGAATCTGTTGTGTAGAAGATCAGAATTTAACAAAAGAAAAAAATCTCCCTGTATAGAGTGTATTGTCTTGTTTTAAGATTTGGTGAGTAGGATATAAACAAAATGGTTATTCAGTTCCATTAGATCATTCAGTAGAGAGATATTATACAAGCTGTCTGGCAGTTTGAGGTTTGACTGATGAGAAAATAAGTGAATATAAAAAAAGAATATATTAATCTTCAAGCACATCTTTTCCCTGAGTCACAATGAAGGATAGATGTCATATTCAAGACTAATCAGTCACACTGATTTTGTGGACAAATGTTAATGAATGTACAAAAGAACCCAAAGAATTCTCAACACTGAACAACAAAAACTTGTTGTGAATTTAACTATCTGGAAAAAAAGAAAGAACATTCATTTGTTTCTACATAATTTGCAACCATAGCTTTGGAACAACAAGGGTGCTAAATTGCTGGAAAGCTTTCTGGAATACTAAAAACTGCAATTCTATACCCAGCAGATATCAGAGCATTGTCTTTCCAGTTTTTCCTCTGTGAATAAAAGTCTCCCCTCAGCAGCAGTTTTTGTTGTATCTTGTATGAGCCTTTCACAACTAACTGAATTTCATGCAGTGACTTTTACAGAGAGCAAAGTACTGGCCTCTGAAAGCTATGGAAAAGCTCCCAAAAATTTCAGTGACACCAGAAGTCGACTTGCAAAGAGCAAGTGCAAGAAAATCTTCTTTCCAGGAGTTGTGACAGCTATATACAGAGCCCATGTCCATCTTCCAGCAAACACATCGTGACAAAAGAACTTCGGGGAGTTTGGAAAGGTAAGAGGTGGTGAGTTGCAACCCCGAGGAGTTATGGTTACCTGCCCCTGGGGGTTTCAGATCTGCTTTGGCCATGTTCTGCCTTTGCTGAGTGAATCAAGCCAGGCTCTACATATTCCAGGAGGGGGATACAAGGTAACTGGAATAGGAAGTTTGTATTTGTATGAAATCTGTAAAAATAAACTGGGTGTGTCTCTGTTGGCACTTACTGGTCATAAACATGCTTAGGCAGAGTTACCTGGAGCACTCGTCCTACTCTTCACTCTTCTGTTCACCAGCTGTGCTAAGCCAGCAGGAATGTGCCTTTGGGAAGGATGAAGGTGAGTATATCTGGATATTTATACATATCCAAGGATCAATCTGAAGGTATGATCTTGCTGCCCTGTAAGGAAAGCAGGAAGGTGTGGCAGCAACAGGATTATCCTCTGGGCACCAGAATTGCAAAGTCATTCCCACTACCCCTAATGATGAAGCCAAAACTAACCACCACTTTTGGGGTCATAGCAAGTTGTCTCAGGCATAGACGAATACTTGGTCCCCCTTTTCCCAATATTGTTAGCAAACATTTCTCAAGCTCCACAACAAAGAAGTCACCTGTTCCATGGACAAAGCCCATCTGTATTGATTTTCACTGAAAAAGAGATGCTAATTCATTTATGTGTGAAGAACTAGCACGTGTGCCAGCCTAAGCATCATCAAAGTGTTATAAGGAATTTACAATGCTTGGCTGAGCCATTAATTTTTATGCTCTGTTTCAAAAGCAGTTTGAAATTGCTGCATCACGAATGCCAGAGAATCCCTTCTTATACCAGAGGTATCTCCTTTGCTTTCATCAAATCATTCCTTGTGGTGCCAATGTATCACCTTTAAACACCTTTATCTGTGGTACTGGAGATATAAGAGATTCTTTCTGTAAAATATTTGAGGCTTTGTTTCTGCAGGAAAAGATAAGTACCATTAAGAGCATCTTCTCTGAGAATTCAAGGGAGATTTTTATGAGGAGGGAGACTTGCCAAGACCCTTTATCTGAGAATCTGCTGCAATTTAGCACTGCTAAATACTAAGAGATGGTGGAAGGCGGTAGAAAGTCTTCCTCACATTCGGATATTGGATGATGAATGATTTTACTTGGGGATAAAGACAAAGTCCACAGAGATTAGAGGAGCACCACACCTCCCAGCAATGGATGTGTTCTACCCATTGTTTTGAGATCTTCAGCACTAAGAAGAAAGAAGAAGATAGAAGAAAATATTCCTGGTTATATTGACAGCCTAAGCAGTGCTTTAAATTTTTATGTACCCTCTGTAGAGCCATGAAAGCTGCTGCTGTTGGTCTCTAGCCTATACTTCCACCATAACACATGATAGCACTCATATCATTGTATTGGATTGTTCTTTAGCTTTTATTCTATTGTAAAAACTATGCTTTCCTTTGTTGTTGGTATCATCCTGTTGATCTTGAGTTATCTTTCTATGAAAAAATATTCAGAGAAATATCTAAGAATTCTTTTATGCTAGTAGGCAATGCTTATTTCAAAGTATTGCTGTCAAAGTTTTGATGTGACATGACATAAGAGGAACCTCAAACACAAAAGAAAAATAAATGCTTAACTGTTTCTGGCTAATAACAGTAGCAGCTTAAATGCCACAGAGCAGCAGGGAGACAACAGAAGAATATTTAAACTTTTGCTGCCCCACTGTACAATAAAATATAGCACAAAGTCAAAACAAGAATTGCAAAACATAACATTATTTTAGGCACTTTTTCCCGATCTCGTGTCATAATGAGAAAAAAAAATTATAGCAAACACATCTCAGTGAAAATTACATACTAAACAAAATTTCAGAATTTGTTAAAGGAAAAGTTTGCTGAATGCTTCAGCTTTGATAAAAATGTGGAAAACTCTTCCCTTAGCAATTCTTGTACCAGGAGTTGCAATTGTTGCAATGACCGTGCCCGGAAAGGGGCTCTGAATTCCTGCTTAACACCTATTTGCTTTTTCAGTAAAGCTCCTTATAACACCTTGGAGAAGTTCCTCTCCAAGGTAACTGGTTGCCATGGCTGGGGGAGGCAGCACAACTCCTCTGGGGGAAGATGTAACAGGGAATTGTGGCTCTCATTCCCAACAAAGGGCAAATTCCCTCTCAGAGCAGAGTCAGAAGTGACTGGGAGAGGATTCTTTCCCAGGGGTCTGGAGGTGTGTGTGGGAATGCAGCAAAGCCATCACAAACCAAAACTGCAACAGTGACAATGTTTCTGGAATTCAGTACTTGAAACTGAGATTAAACGTTGTTTTTCCTTGTGTTTCTCTGGGCTTAATAGGTATTTTTTGAGGAAAGTGCACTGAGTCAGGGAAACTCCTGACTCTGCTACCACTTTTCCTCCTGACATGAGGCAGTCCCCCATTTTTTGCTGACTTTTCAGATTAAAGGGTATCAATGTCTTTTATGATTCAAATAAAAAAAATTGTTTCCCTGTAGGATCTCTCCTAATTGAGCACCTGTATACAAACAAAAGGGACCTGGATTTTGTTTTACCCTTGTAAATAAGAAGCCCTGGATTTGATCCAGCCATTCTGTGAGGGAGCCAAATAATTGACAGTCTGGTCACAGCTGGCAGCCACGCTGGTAGGGTTCCAAAATACGAGGTAAGGAGGGAGGGCAGGTATAAAATATGTGCTTTTTACAGGATAGGTTCTCGGTAAAACAACAAACTAGTTCTTCAGCTGTAAATCTCAGAATTCTGTGGCTAAAAGAAATAACTCTCTGTACAGTGCTAATTCCTGCCTAATTCTGCCTTTCCACTAGGGCAATCTCAAAGTAAACCTTCTCCCTGTGGCAAAAGCTGATGATTTTTACCTACACCCAGAGGGCTGAAGATGTCAGAATCTGATCCTTATCCACTTAGATATCGACTCATAGAAATGAATATTTTGACCAAATGCTTTATGAATAAAATCTTGAGTCTGCACACAAGTTTAAAATTTAGAAAACTACTGACAAACTGAATGTTAAAATGATAACGCCCAAGTGCAGAGGACCTTTTAGAAGCATGAACTGAGTTTCTCCAGCAGATATTCTCATGAGCCTCCTCTTTCTCTCCTCACATTTTCTTGAATTCATGCACAACCTTGAGATACTCATTGTGCTGCCTGCCTGGACTGAACACCTCCTGAGTTGTATTAACAATATTTGGTTTGGCACCAAATAACCTTGGAAGGGTTATGAGCAGAGTACAAAAGCATTCAGAAGCTTTTATCAGGTGTAGTTGCAGGGTTTATTTTAAAGTAAATGCTTAATATAGTTTCAGTTTCAAAGAGTCTTATTGGGTGCTGGATTTATTCAGTATGTAATAGTAAAGTCTTGCAAGGTCTAAACTTCTTTCAGATGTTCATAAATGGTCTTTCAGAATCTTTTTTTGCGTTTTAAACAAATGTATGCATTTGAAAGATAAATGTACTAGATCTGCTGATATTCAGTGGAATGCTTCAGTCTGGCTTTGTTTTGTACATATAAAAGTTTGTGTGTCTGGCCTTTTTCACAAGTTATTTTTCTTCCATCTGCCTAAGCCTAGGTTATAATGTTCCCCAGAAGAATGTGCACCAAAAACCTTTCCAGAGGTATGCATCTACAAGTTCCATTATTACAAGAGGAGTTAGTTTGTGGCAAATTGGGTCCAGGGGTAGTGGGTAAGCAACAAACATAATTTCAGGTATTGTATCTTCCTTTGGACTTCTCCTGCCTATTTTGATAGTGATATGAATGCATTTTGCTTTTTTAAAAAATTTTATCTTGCTTTTGGTTAAGAGTCTCACTACACTTTGGATGCATGTGAATGATAAGGCAAATCCACAAGTTGAGATACGGGGATTGATGGGAAGAAGAAAAAAAGGTATTTCGATTTCTTGCTGGTCTTGTGAAAAATTATTAACAGTACTCAGAGCTCTGTCACAAACTAATGCAAAAGAAGAGAGAACTGTGTTTTTTTTCTCATCTTTCTTTCTGGTCTAATAATTTAATACATGAGCTGTACAGTAATTGCCACAGGTTTTGATAATTGTCTCATCCCATTTCACATTACATTTTAGGAAAAAGTCTGAGTGTGGACAAAAGTTGCTGGATTTCAACCTAAATGAAAGATTTACCTTAAAATAAAGATCCATCCACAATAAAAAAAAAAATTGGTTTAGTCCTTGCAAATGTTGAAGACACTAGTTATAGTACTGAAACTGTAAAATAGAAAAATAGTGGGTGATGGAAAGGCCAGAATAGGGCTGTCAAATTTTAAATTTTAACATATGGACTGCTCACTCCCTGCTCTGGTTGCTAGTCATTCCCAGATGGTGTCTTTAGTGAGTGATGGTGAGGGGAAAGGAGCAGGTGGCAATGGCAATTTTTTTTTGGATGGGTTTTTTTTACATATATCAAATCAAAATTCTGTGTTCCATATAAAAAAAAAAATGGAAGGGAGAAAAGAATACAGGAAGTACGGGAAAAGGTAATGCACAACTTGGAATCTGAGGCTGAAATTAAGGAAATCCTATTGTTGTGGGCTGATGAGTCAGGATCAGGATTTGGATCCAGATCTGAGATCCCTTCTAAATGGGGAATAATAGCTTTCATGCAGGGCCTTGTTCAGCCCACAGTACAACGTGGCCCAGCAACTGCAGGAGGAAACTGCCCTCCAGAATGAAATTACTTTCTCCTTTGGTGCACAGAGCATCAAAAGCTCCCCAGCACATGCTTAAGGATAGGTTTGCGTACATGTTTAAAAGTTTTTGTCTGGATGGAAACTGTATGCCAAAGAGATGGGGCTTGTGGTTTTAGTGCTGAATACGGAGTTTATGATGTCAGGGGTGATACTGATCTCCTTAAGCCTAAGGAATTTTTTTTTTTTTTTTTGCAAGAAGTTTCTTCTTATGAGAAACATCCTTACATTTCTCTTTGTTAACTCTCTGTTGGTGACTAATGCTGGAGTGTGCCATGTCCTAGCGGAGAGGGAGATTGGACCTCCAGGTGCTGCTGATTCCAGGCTTTTTTTTTACAGTGAGCCCAGTTGCTCCTTCACATCTGGCAATAAGAGCTCCTGCTCCACAGTACGTGTCTCCGTTGTTCCTTCCCATTGTTCCTTTGTGTATGGGTGTATCCTTAGTTTGCCAGGTTTTTCTAAAATACAACCAGCATTTCTTTATGTGCTATAATGAAAATTAAAATTGTTTTTATTTCCTTATCGTTTTCAGTAAGGACCTAGCTCTTATTCTCAGTCTTTCTAGCCCAGTCTGGTTGAGAATACGATCTTATAACTAAAAAGGAAAAATGGAAGGAAATTAGTTGTGCATCTCTGTTACAGACACAGCCTCTTGCTATGTAAACCCTAATAAATGTATGAACCTGATCAGTACTTCTTTTGTTATTGCTATAAATCCTGGATGCCATGGCTGCCTTTAATCTTAAATCAGATTAAATCAGAGGTAAATCAGAGCTGAGGAGAACGGTAAGGTGTTAAAAAGCAGCAGAAGCAGAGAGTTAAATTTCTATTTAAAAAATCATAGCACTTTAAATGTTCCTTTTTTACTAGTCTGGACAAGACTCAATGGCACAATTAAAAATGTTAAAATGAACTTCAGAACTTTGTAAAAACCAGCATTGCATAATATCCCTCATGATCATTCTAAATCACTACCACACAGTGGGTAAAAGGTCTGTCTTTTCTGAATCCAAGGCAACTTAAAGGAAGTATTGATTTTCCCTTTACTGAGAAATGAGAATCACATATTAGGAGCGAAAGCTGCAGACACAATACAATGACCTTTCTCCTTGGCTTCTCTTTTCTAACACAAACAGAATCGCTTTCATTGCTAGAGTGGATATTAAACAGTATATCTTGTAGCAATGGGTTTGCAACTGTCTGTGCTTGTTTTATCCAATTAGCATACTTATCACAAGAGCAAAAAAAAAAAAAAATGAGTAGATACAGCTTTTAATTTCTGGATATATCAGTTCCATCCACTAAACCATTGAAAAGGCTCCAGCTGGAGGTCTATTCCATCTGCTTCAGTACTAGAGGGAGGAGGGGAACTTTCTTCCTGCAATTTTAATGCTGATGCATGATTTAGAGTAAACAGGTAATTTCACTGAGAGCAGAGGACCTTGGCTGACCTCTGGTTTATTCTATGCATGTTTTTCGTAGCAGAGTTCCACGTATACTTATCTATTTTACAGTGTTTCAGGTCACAGGCATGTCAGTATTCTATTTACTGTTTTAATTATATAGAATTTAAAACAAACTTATCAATACCTGACACATTACCTTAGGGGGAAATATCCTAACCATGAAACAGCACGAGAGCTATACTCAAACCTACCTCAAACAAAAGCTGGTTTCCAGCAAAGCCATTAAGGGCAGATTTTGTTTTTACACCTGCTGTGTTTCCATCTAATCACCTTTTGTGAGAGTGTGTGAAACAATGGCTTGAAGCTGTATGGGTTTCCAACTTTTTGATGTTTAGTTCCTTTGCCTCTGATTTAAACGAACTGCAACTTCCCCCCTGGTTATCACTTCTTTTCAGTTAAAGCTGCTCCTGAGTCAGCAGTGTGTGCGTGCATGAATGTGTGTGAAATGACATCCTTGACCTGCTTTCTCTGGCTGCTGGGGAAAAATATGGTGGAATTCTCATGGTGGAATATTTTAAATGCAACACAGTGCAGCCATCATCTTAGTCCAGCTGCAAGTCAGAGCTGTGGCACAGCACAAAGAGAAGTAAAAATAGACGCATGAAACCTGGAAGCAACACAACTCATTGTGCCCCTTACTTTTGTGATGTTTATACACTTGCAAGTTCGTGGTTTTGAAAGTCCAGAAGTTGCCTGGCAAAGCACACTGTGGCTGGCAATTTGAATGAATTTTATTAAGGTGATTTTAAGTTCCTTGTTGGCATCTTCAGTGCTTCAGACAGCATCCCTTTTTTGTAAGAAAGATAAATATATAGGGACAATTGATATCTTACACATTCAAAACAGGAATTTCATTAGAATGGGGAAAAAAGGAATTAATTGTAAGAATTTCTTTTTATCTATGTTATTCTTCACTATGCTGAAAAGCTTTTGACTATGATCTTGGCTTCCTGTTACAAGTCTGCCCATTGTCCAGAAGAGAGGAGCGGTCAGTTCTGAGCAACTTGTTCTTCTGGATTGTCAAATCTTGACCATGCAGGTTCCTGCTCAGGCCAAGAAGAGTTTTCACTCTCTAAAGGAGTACCTTTTTCCAGGTACTCCAGGAGAGGTTTAGCAATCCAAGTAAGCTGAGGACCACCTGTGAAGTCTCTTAGCATCAACGAAGGCTCAATACTGTGCTGCATGCACTGATGTTTTCTGTTGTTAGAAATTGTTTTTCTTGGTCAGTTTTATTAGTACATCACACTTTCAGACAAGGTAATTTATAAGAAGCCAGAGATCAGAAAACTGCGGAGTTCCTGGACATTCAGTGGTTTGTTTGGGACACAAGTACATTCCAGTTGCAGGTGATATTGCTCTGGTACACCAGCAATAGAGAAGATGGATTCAGTGGTGACTTACATGTAACGACATGCCAGGTGAGTTCCATCTCATAATTTTTGGGGGTATGCAATTTTCTATTAACCTATGTTACTTTTTTCACTTTTTCTATGATATATGTCCTAATTTTGATGTGAAACACCCAAAGTATAATTCTGAAGTTCGCAATTTGCACACTCTGCCACCCCTAATCCATCTAAAGTATTATGTTGGGAAATGTGCAGTCCTTTCTTCGTGATTGGGTGTTTGGATCTAGTAAAAATAAACATATAGGAATCTAAAGAATATACACAGTAACCAGTAAAACATTATGAAACAAATATGGTTTATTTCTCTGTACATTTTCATTCAATAGACTGGGAGGTTCATGATTCTTGTTGACTTCCCAGTGATGTTATTTGCTTTCATATATTGAAACAGCTGCATGTTTGTAAAAAACATAGCAGATTATAAATGGGAATATGGCCACTAAACTTTTCAGATTATTCCATCTGTTTTGTGTGACTGAGCTTGTTAACTCTTGCCACAAAATTGCTTTACTCTGTTTTTATTTCTTAAATGAATGTGTTTTGGTTGTTTCATGAAGCAGTCCAGAGATGCGTGAGATTTTTTTTAGAATGACTGCTGAAAAATAAGTGTCCAGTAGCCCAAAAACAGCCACTCAGGAGGTGAAATCTGAGGTAGCAGTGAAAGCAGATTGCAGAGTATAGGCTGAGAAAGTCATGGAGAGAACAACCTGAGTATAGCTAATGGGATGCAGAGAAAGCAATGATTGTTATCTCAGCTGGGAGAAGAATTAGGAAGGCCCTCTTTATCAACAAAATTATTTGGGAAAAGCTTTAGAAGAAGCTCCTCATGAAGGGGGCCTATTGAAAAAAAGGAAAAGGAGTGTTGGGAGAGGAAAAACAGCTTCAGATCACAAAGATTATTGAAAAAGGTTCCCATGGGACAGAAGTAACACGATGAATGTGAGAGGTTATGGGAGAGCCCACAAAAGCATCTCTAGCTGGGGGCTTGGATCATGAGCCAAGCTGCAGGGGGTTGGCTGACTGGAGCAGTAAAGCAAATGGAAGAGCCTTGGGGCCAGATCAACAGGGAAGGAACAGAGCTGCTGCTGCTTGATTATCTGGGCCTGTGGCACAGAATCTCAAGAGGGAATTCCCCTTTGGCTTCAAGGTGAATATGGCATTACTGTGTAATCCTGGAGGGACTGGCATGCCACTTGCAGTGGAAGCCAAGGCAATGAACATACTGCTGACATCAAATAAATTTAGTTTCTTCTTAATTGCAAGCTCAGCAATGGGTTTTGAAGGATTTTGTTAGGGGTTTTTTGTCTGCCACCATCTGATGATTATCGCTTCTGAGCCTTAAGAATCGCATTAGTTAAAAATGTAATTTGTCTCTAATGATCTATTTGTGTATTGCAGTGACTTTTAATCCTGTTACCAGTAGATTGTATCGGCTAATTCAGAAGGGTAAATATAAATGAGGGTGCAAACTACTGTTACAGTAATCAAGATGAAAATCACAAACTGCCATTATATTTCACAGCACAGGAAGAGTGGCTGAGGTCAGGAGAAACTCACCTCCTGACCCTATAGAATCCACAGTTAAGGCATGCATCATTTGGGGTTTGTATCTTCATCCTAAATGTCTTGTATATATCACTGGTAGAAGAGCAAACCTAAAATATTATTTCTTTATCTTCCTCAGCTTGGTAGTCCCTGTGCTCACTTGGTGCCTGATTATTTGAACAGTTAACATTAGAAATAGTGTCTTTCTATAGATACTTTGCAGGACAAAACCCCAGGTCTTTATTTAATCTCTGTTGTTCTTGTTCCACTGGGACATCCATCTCTTGTTAGTCCTCCCGGGAGCAGCTCAACGCCACATCCATTGGTTACATTTCCCATTTTAGTATTTTCTGTCAATGCAACACAATAATACCAAGGTATATTGTAGGCAGTTTTACATTTCAGAGCTAACTAATGTAATTCAAGATAATAAGGCTCCCACTAACAGTTTGGAAAACCAAGTCTGTCTGAAGCAAAGGGCATATTAGAACTTCTAAGACATACGGCTTTTGTCTGACAAGGTGCAGATAAGAGTAAGACATACATTTTCTAGAAAGTGCAAAGCCCTTGGAATGATATAAAAGGTAGTTTTCTGCTATTTTTGGATGAGCAATGAAACAGCCTTTAGTCTGCCTTTACTGGATGCTTTTGAAGATTGCACTTACATTGCCATTAACAGCCTAAGATGTGGGAGTGATGGATAATTTGTTGTGGTTAGAGCTGTGTAGTTATGCTTGCAGTAATCAAGTGAATGCCATCCATTTTGAGAAAAAGCATAACACTGAGGGGTTTTTAATTAAGGTATGAGGATGAGTGTTTGTACTTATCTTACTTTTAATAGAAGAACATGAGATACCTGTGGATAATTTGTTACTGTTTTTAAAAGTGACAACATTTACCTTAAAGGAATATTGTATGCCAGCCACCTTAGCTCGTTTCTTTGTAAATACTTCCTAAAATGAGCTTGTTTTTCTCTCAATCTGAGAGTTTATGAGGCCACGCAGATGGGTGACATGGGGGATCAGCAGAAGTCACCACAAGACAAAAATTCTCTGTGAACTTATAAGGAAAGATTATATCTGCTTCCAGGGGTTGAAGTGAGGTTGCACAGAAGACCTTGGGTTTTCTGATTCTTCAAAGTTATAAATCTCTGGCATAGCAATTGCAATAGTAATCGCTTTATGTACTTTTAAATGTCATTTCTTATACTTCTCAGACCTGAAAAAAAGTAAACACAACATTGTTTATTTTTGACTGTACTGATCTCCACACCTATCTTCAGCAAGGCAAAGGCTTTTAGACTCATCGTTCATGGGGCCACTACTTGAGCCATCAAACTGTATTTTACACCAAAATTGGTTTTCGACTTTTAGAAATCAAGTTCTCGGAGAGCTGCAGATCTTTCCTGATCTGCTTTATCTTCCCTTTTGCCACAGTTTTCCCCCTTTTCCCAGCTCTTTTCTGTCCTCTCCCTCTTTCCCTTGTCTTATCGTGGGAATAACCTTGCTCTTCTTCCAGTCCTGCTTCTTCTCCCATGTTTGCACTTGTTCCCCAATCCCCAGTGCCCAACGGCTGTCCTCGATCCCCTGGAGACTGAAGCTGGGGATAAGGGAGGTGGAATCTTTGTAAAATCTACAAAAGTTAAAAAAGCGGTGCTTTATCCTCCCTTAGATCTCTCATTCCGACCTCCCTGCTCTGACATGCCTATGGAACACTTGGTGGCATTCGGGTGCTGTGTCTGCAGTGAGTGTCATTCATCCCTTGTGCAGAAACACCTCACTGCTCCCTTTTGCTCCTTGCATTCATTATATCTGCTTATTGCTTCTCATCACTGAGTTAATTATGAACTCTCTTGGGCACAAAAAGTCTCTTTGTTGTGTAGCGCCTGGCAGGAGCAACATTGCAGCAACAGGGATGACAGCATTTTAAAATGCATGCTACCATCACAAATATGTAATCTTAATATCCCAGGGATGACAAACTCAGGAATGGAGCAGGTTGTTACCTGTCATATGACACCTCATCACTTTCTCAAACTCACTTTCCCCAAGGCATTCACCAAATCATCTTTCAGTCTGGTCCTTCAAAATCTCCAAGGGGACTGAGGCCTAGAAATCATCCTAAATCCCTCCCATAGCTGTTTAAATTTGTAAAAATGAACCCTGTTTTCTTTCATGTAATCCTTAGGCATGCACAGAAACTCTGTGTATAAAAAGCTGGGCTGCTGAGATGGTTTTGTTTTCTTTATGATTGCAAAATATAACTGATGAAAACTGGCTTTTCAGAAGCAGTGGGAGCATCTGTAGATAAGTCTTTAAATTTTTAAATTTTGTCTTTTTTCTTCGACTCATAACCACATTGACAATAAATAGATTTTAAATTTCATTTTCTATTTTCATCAAAACAAATTAAAAAGAGCTGGCTTCAACAATCATTATTTTAGATACCGTAAAATAATTGCATTTTTAAACTTCCCACTCTCACTTTCCACTCTTCTATGTATTTTACTTGTTACTCTTTGTTGTACTCCCTGAGGGCCAATTATATTCTGGTGAAGTTGGATAACCAATATTGTGAATAGTAGCTTTTTTACTTTGGGGATTTAGAGCTATTCTTGTATCGAGCATGCAAATATGCGCACACACAGAATCAATCACAGTTTTTCGTGTTTTATTTTCATTGTATTAATTACATTCAAAGCATGCTGCCAATCAAATTGCTATAATTTTTTATGGCTGTAGGTTTGGATAATTATGTGCAACAACTTGGGTGACTTATAACACATTTGACACTTGTAGCAAAACAGCAAATGCAAAAAGTCAGGCTTTGATTTAGTGTTGCAATTTATTTTAAAAAATAGGTTATTTTACAGGAACGTCATACAGTATTAGCACCTATAGAAAAGTTATAGATGTATCTGAAGTTCTGGATATCTGCTGCAGTTAGGAATTGTGTCACTTATGGTTAATGTAAATAAACCACCTCTTTCACAGATTTTTCACTCCTGCATATGCTATAATTTTTATAGTGGACAAAGGGCATGGAGTTGGAGGAGAAAGAAAGGTGGGATCCATTTACAAGGCAGGATTTTATCAGTATAATTAAATTTTATTTGGATTTAAGAAAGCAGATGAAAGTTTCTGGAATTTCGTTCCATGCCAAAGCTTGCACCCACCTTGGACATGGCAGGTTTGCTGCATGGTCCGAGCTTAAGGCAATATTCCACTCATTTGCCCCTTTCCTGAAAGGGGGGTGTGTGTGAGGGGGTTGTTTCTTTTTGAAAACAGTCTCTGAAGCCAATAACATTTACATAGGCCCTCACCTGTCCAGATGTAAGTGGGTTGTGAACATAATGAAGACATTTTATCCACTAGGGGGAAAAACCTGTAAACAACAAGAATTAGAATTTTTGAGTTTAGTAAGTTCACTTTAGCTGTGGAACAGAAACTACTCTGGGAACAGAAATGACAAGGGGTGTTTTTTTTTAAAGTGTGACTTCCAGTGTCCTTTCTGTCCCATCATCCAGGACAATAAGTCCAAGCAGAAAAGAATGTTATCTAACAAAAGCCCAGAGGCCCAAATCTTTAATCCTGCCCCATTCCTTACCCTCCTGCTGCTGTGCTCTGGCTTAGCCCAGCACCGCACCGTGCAGAGGCACCTCGGCCAGCAGTGATCCGCCAGCTCATCCTCCAGGAGCAAACCCAGGCCAGCGCAGGCACTGAACCAGTGACATCTGCCAGTTCAGTGCACCTTCTCTCCCTCTTTTTAATCGCCGTGACACGTTCAGAAGCGCTGTGTGCCAAAGCATGCACTGCACAGAGCGATTTTTCCCGGCTCCGTATGCCTTGGCGCGTCTCCACCAAGAAACGAGCACCTCTTGCACCGCAGCTGGATGGTTTGGATGCGGACAGGTTTGAACAGCATTCGAGGCTGGAACTCCTCATGGAAAGTTCAGTGCTTCCAACCCAGGCAGAAAGCACTTTTCTCCTTTCTCTGACGACCCAGATGTTGGTAGTCTGTGTCATGTCAGACTGTCTTATACCACAGCTTTGAGAATACAGATTTGCATTTCTGAGAGTATTTCTCAAGTCTAAAGGGCCACTGGTACATTGAAACACTGGTTAGGCTGAAACAAATAAAAACCTGGAGGAAAATTGCTACTTTTATTTCAGCAGTCTGTTTTCACCCTCAGGTGGTTTTTTTGTTAATAAAAGAGAAAAGGGATTTATATTTGTGTCCAAATATGTGGGTTCCAAGGCTTTAAAAATTTTGATTCTGTTCTGATTATGTGCAAAACTCTAACTCCTGAGGCCTAGGTAGTCATTTCTGTGCTCTCTGTCACCAGGTGTGCCCATGAACCTTTAAATCTGCTTGTGAGCACACTAAATTTAATAGAAATATATATGTTTTTACACAGTCATCCCTTGCTAAAAATGTGGGGTGTGAGTGGCTAAAAACATTTTTTTTAAAAAATTACTACCTGTAAAACTCCCATAAAACTACAATTTTGAACTGTAGTTTGTGAGGACAGAAGAGTGAACCCATTGTGGCCATCAGGTTTGTAAATAGAGACCTCTTTTATTTGCTCTGTTCTAATGTCTACTTTGTGTTTATTCTTTGTAAACAGTCTGTTAAAGGAGAGAGCCTTTTAACAGGAATATTTGCAGAAATGCCTATTTTTAGGAAAATACTGCAAAATATTTGCAGGTGGTGAATTTGGACTTGGAGTTTCGACCACTTATAAGCAGAGCTGTATTCTTGAAGTTGTTTTCATCCAGACAGGGAGCAGATACTCACTCCTGCTTCAGAGAGGCTTTTCATTACTTTGAGGATGTGACAGTCAAAAGATCACTTGCAGGTTTGGTGGTCTGAGAGGCTTCCTTGCCTAGAAACATCCTGCTAGTGGAAAAGGGACTGCAGTGACTTATCTCCCTCTTCCATCTTTGAGTAATGTATAGCCCCCAAGAAGAAAAATACAATTGGATGTCTACATCAGTCTCTACCTATTTAATTATAAATAGCCTGTGCTGCATTTTGAAGTCATGTGAAGAGTCTGAGTAGCTGGAATTATCTGCAGCAATGATGCAGCAAATTTTTAAATAATTAATCAAAAAATCTGATGTGGACTCAAGGAGTGTGCTAAGTTTTTCTGGCAGGTTTTTTTTTTTTTTTACGTAGTTCTTAAAATTAGGTAACATTTATAGTCTCATACTTTAGCATGAAACAGTTAAATGTATTTTTAAAGCTTCTTTCCAGAGACCTTGCAAGCCATGTTTCAGAGACTTTCCACATCTGAGCTTTATAATCCCTGTAAATAGGGGATTTAAAACCGAAAAGCTGTCAGACCTTTATCTATATGTGGCACCAATAGTTTTCATGGTAAGAGAATGTTTTTCTCTTTTGACTTTTTTTCTCTGTCTTTATCCTTAATTTCAGTCTGTTTGTTTGTTTACAGCCACTATTTTTGTTATGTCTTTCCATTTGTTTCAGTCTCAGTCTTAACATTTTCCACTGCCTTGCCTCTGCAGGCATCAGATTCCTCAAATGCCCTCAGTGATGCCATCAGATGGTCCCTCAAATGTCCAAAGGCTCTGGAGATATCATGTGTAACGTTGCACTCAACAACGCAGCCTTTTCACCACATGTAGCAATAGAATATGGTTATATGGATTTACACAGAGGACAGATGGAAAATGCTTGCTGAAGGTTGACAAGAGCCTGAACCCATGGAAAACAGGGTAACTGGGTGAAAATGGGAGAGGCAGCTGCAGGAGGCCTGCAGGAACACACTGGGATGAAGATGTATCCCTAGGAAAAAAAAAAAAAAAAAAAAAAAAAAAAAAAAAGAGAGGCAATTGGGAGAAGTATTTCTTTTCTTGCTTCTCAGCCTGTAGAAATTATGAACTTGTCATTGTTGAAATCTCCCATAGCTTTTCTATCAGCTCTGAGAAGCAATGTTAAGATACAGAGATGGTAAGCAATGTTAAGATACAGAGACTTGGGATGGTACAGGCTGTTCGTACGAATTCCCACTTCCCGAGCAGCTCCGTGCAGCCCAGCTGCAAGATGGCTGTGGCTCTTTGTCTCACAGCCCTTTCATTTCCACCAGCACAAGCAGCAGCACAGGATCAGATGTGCCAGCAGGCAGCCAGCTTAAGGCTGGAAAATATCTTTCAATTACTAAGGGTAAGCTGCTTGTTGCTTGCCAAAAACTGTAATATATGATGAGAACAGAGCAAAGGTATATCATAAAAAAAGGAATCACAGAAATATAAAATCCTCCTGTTTTCTAGTAGAGCATTTGAAGCTGAATACTAAAATGCAATACTGCCTCAGTTTTTAATTTACTTTTTCAATACTGAAGTCGACAAACAACATTTACAGATATGAAATTAAAACCCTGAGGTTTAAACTAGCACAATGTTAGTTGGGATTAATGTTTTTCAACCCTATCCTGAGACGGTCTGCGTCCAAGATTTCTATTAACCAAATGGCCAAAGTTCACAGGGGTCTTGGTACTCTGAGAATCCATTTTGGTCCATCTTTGGCACTACTTGATTTTATTTCTATTTTCAGCTGAGCACAATAAGTCTGTACAGCTGATAGAGTCAGGCGACGTTTATTATCAGTCTCAGTTATCAGTTCACAGCAGGGACAGCTCGGTGGTTGCTGGCTGAAACATAAGCCTTGTGTATGGGGTTTAGTTTTCCTTTTTTTCTCCCTAGCCCAAAGGAAAAATCAAACTGTGCCTCTCTCTAGCTCATTCCTCCCTAGGCCAGTTGCAGATTTTACTGTGCTCCTGCTTACTGAAGGTAATAATGGATGTTAAAGGTGGCATCTCTCACAGTACATGTTGGTCCCATGCCCATTCAAAAACTTTGTAGAATTTCTGCCAGGGTATGGGTAATTAGCCTCTATCTTGATTAAGTTCTTATTCAGGTTTAAAAGTGCTGCCTACTGAAATCCCCTTTTCTCAAATCATAGCATTACAAGGAGGTATGGTACCCTGTTTATTCTCAGACCTGCTCTGCTCTCGGATACTGAACAGCCAGTACATTTTCTCTCTGAAATGGGTGAAGTGTTTGCTTCATTTACAAAATTGTAAAAGCCTTTGGACTTCTAGGATGAAATAGGATATACAATTACAGAACACTGTAAAAATAACAAAGAAGAGAGAGCACCTTTTATCTTCTCTTTAAACCCAAGGCTTCCTTGTGTGCTCTGAACCTGCAAGTGCTATTGATTGGGAGATCAAGGTGCTGAGTCTGCCTGTGATTAAGCACTTTGTATTTACTGGTATACCACCAGCTAATCAATTCTCTCTACCCTCCACATTCATTCCTATTGCCCATCAGGGCTATTACACTTCACAGGCTCATGTCATCATTTAAATAACAACCAGTCCAGTCTGTGGACTGTCCTTGGGGGTGTGGTGACTTTGGTAACCAGAAAGCATCACCTTAGAGCAGAATAAAAATCCAAGAGATATCCTTAATAATTTAATTTCTTAAAATTAAAAGGGTGAAATATTAGATCAAAATTTCATTTGTGAAGCCAAATTTCACATATATACCCACTGGAGCCAGTCTGATTTTGCCTAAGACTGATTTCCCTTATTTATCAATAGCTGTCCTCGCTTCAAGAGAAGAAAGATGTGACTACACTACACCTCAATTTCAAAGCAGGTAATATTGAGGGAGTTGCAGTTTGTAAGGTACTTGTAGGGTTTAATCTGGTATGCAACCTGGTGTCTGTGTTGTACAAAGCAGGGGTCCCTGCTCTTACAATCTGGCAGCTGGTCAATACAGATACTCAAAAGTGTCTGAGAAAAATTAATCTCTAAGCTTGCTGCTTCTTCGTTCCTTTTGGGCTTGAACAGGATGCTGGGCATAGATTCCTGATTTATGAGACCTTCTGGTGGGCTAAGGTGTACTGCTGTCAAAGTCTTCAAAGATGTTGCTGAATAGACCTCGACACCTTTGCTGAGCCCCATAACTGTCAGTATTGGAATTGCTGAGATGTGTCCAAGGAGGTGGCTTCAAGAAAAGGCTGTGCAGAAGAGCAACCATGAACCTGCTTCATGAATGTCCTCCACTGCTGCTGGAGCCGGGGAAAGGTGAGCATCCTTCTGCTACCACAGGTCAGGGAATGCAGGACCACTTCAGTTAGATGAGCAGCAATCCCCAGCAAGGCAGACAGCCTACCTGTTCTAGCTTAATTTATTTTATTCTTAGCCTCAGGACAACAGCTTTTGCTACTGTGGTGAAAAGGCTTGATCTGGGTGCAGAGGTTTGGTCATTTCTATACAGCAAGCCCTTGCTGTTGGAGATAGCCAGAGATGAGGTCTGCAGCTGAGCCCTAATCAGCACGGAAGCTCCAGGCAGAAAAGGGGCCACTAATTCAGCATTTCTAGATCTGAAATTAATAGCAACTTATGTGGATGACACCTTGTGCTTAGTTGAATGGGCACACCAGTGAATGAGAGGTGGTGAAGCTCTGTGATTGCTTTCTCATAGCGCTTTTAACACAGGCTCTCTTGAGGACAGTAAAAAAAACTGCATAGTGCAGTGATTTGGTGGACTGAAATTTAATAACACAAGATATAAGATTGGATTTAATTTTTCCTTGGCTTGGGAAAGGGGACAGACCCAAACTGTTCTGAAATTTTGCAATGGTGGCTTTGACTTCAATCTTTGCTTCTGACACCACCTTTATTTAGCATATTACAGCATAATATTATATAGAGATTATATAATAGAGAATTACAGCATAAGTTCAGAAGAAAATGAGGGAGTGGGGCATTTCATGGCATCCCCTTCACCTGAGTATTTCACATACTCATTTTGGCCAGTGATCTAAGATATGACTGATTATACACGGGGTGCCTTTAGGGTAGAAGCTACAGGATACATTTTTCTGTTTATGCATGCTTTGTGCATAAAATGATGATAGTGCCCTTCTCAACTATGTTCAAAACAAGTACTTACCATTTGTTCTACTCTGTCACACATGGTTTCTATAATCTGTTCAAAATGAATCTCTTCCTTTTTAGTGCATCCCTTATGTCTGAGTGCTTCAAAGTCAAAGTCCAAATATTCTTCAAACATAAGTCAAGTGTCATTCACATAAAGAGCTGCTTGTTGCCTTTTGGGATATTTAAGTACTAGCCTGAAATAGATACGTTTGTCTTTTAGAATACAGAAATAAAACACAAGTAGCATAGCTTTTCTTTTTCTCCTTATGGAACTTAATTTGTTAAGCACTTGACCACCATGAACCACATGTATGTGCAAGCTGCAGGTGTTTACCCTTGGATATTTAATTTTGACACAGTGCCAAAGTAAACATGTGGCCAGACAGCTCCCCCTAGAAAAGGGTGTGGTGAATGAATCACTTTCTTCGAGGACTAAAAATGTATGTTCCTGAAATGGACCTCAGAACAGCCAGTTTAAACTGGATGAGCACGTCTCTGTGCAGAAAAGTCTTGTAGTCAAGTCATGTTCTCTGTTGAACTATAGGTAGCAGATGGCCCTGGAAAAACACATATTGGGCAGCATGCCACAGGGCATTATTAAGATCTTCAGCCCAAAAAAGGCTGAGACATGAATTAATTCTCCCTTCTCAGGCCACTTAGACTGCAGTGTAAGGGACAAAACATGAGGAAACTGAGCTGAAAATTCTGGGGCTATCAGAATATAGAAATAATCTCTAGGAAAAGTGGTGGTTATCATGCCATCCATTTGATTCAGTGTCATACTTCAAAGAAATGTTGGAAAAAGTCCTTAAAAAGTTTTATTGTATTTAAATATACTGTGAAAAAGCAAAATGATTGATTGAAGGTTCATTTTTAAAACTTTTTTTTTTTAGCCTTGTTTTATAATGAGGAAGCACTTATGAAGTATAATGGAACAGTAATTTGGGTATGTTAATTTGTTGGTGAGCTTCAACTTCCCACCAGAATCAAACCAGAAAACCTCAGAACTATCTCTGAGTTCAGGTTCATGAGGTCAGACTTGATCTCTCCTGTGAGCTTGACTATTTGTTTGTTGTGTAGATCAGCCCAGACAGCCCCACTGACTGAGACCATGAGGCCTTCCTTTGCAGTCACTCTATTTAATGACATCTATTTATTTCACTGGGACTTCATTTTATGTTTCAAAAATGCTGTGATTTTTGTCTTTGTAAAAAACCCTGCTGAAGATCTGACAGAGGAGATCTCATTTTGCTCTCCTGTTAACAAACAGGTGAAGAAAATGGTTCTGTTTTTTTCTGAATTGTACTGGGAACAGATCACACCTTCATGCATCCAAGACATGTATAGTTCCTAGTCACATCTCCATGTAGTTAAGCTTGTCTTGGCAGCATTTTAACTTCTTATTTTCCAAATGACTTCTGAGAAATTGCTGCAGGTCTTGCAACCTGTACTGCTGCTTAGGCAAAGATCTATTTTATGAACTCCATGATTCTGTTCTTTTCCAATCAGACCTAATAGTGTCCAGTGACATGGAAAGGAAGAATAAAGAGGAAGGGGGAAAAAAACCCCTAAAATAAAACAACAAAAAAAGGTAAATAATATGCAAAGCATCAAATTTAGAAAGAAACCATGTGCTCATATGGTAGTGACTCCTTCTCTCAGCTCTGGTTGTGATGCAGTGTTCTGTGGAAAACTCTGAACTTCTACTGAGTAGTATTTTCTCAGAACAAGTTTGTTCATTCCATCCTCTGCCAACAGATTAAAAGTAGTGTCTAAAATAAAACCGTCAAGAAGATGCAATCTGATTATTACTTTTTTTTGTGATGTGCAAAACGTGAAAGCTTTTAGCTAAAAACTTGAAGTTCTGCCTAACTTTAAAAAAAAAAAATCTGTTCAGACCTCTTCAAACTACTTAGGGATTGTTTTAAGCCTACATCTTAATTAAGGTATTTATGCTCTGGAGCATATGGTCTTAAAACTAATGTCTGAAACAGAGGAAAAGTGCATGAAAATACAATTGAAATTCTCATGTGTTTGTTGCCTGAAGCCAATAAGCAGAAAAGGAACAGACAGTCACGTTCCAGAGTAGAAAACTCCAGTGTCTGCAGCTTGGTATAGAAATGTCAAAGGTTTTGCAATTAAAAGCAGGCACTTTCCTGAAGTTAGTATGATACGTGAGGAATTGTTGAGGGTAAAAGCAACCTCATCCTGAAGAAGGGCCTCCAAGCTGCAAGTATAGCAGAAAGAAAAGTATATAATCATAGCTCTGAAACTGTGAACTTATTAATTCAAAATAATCAGACTCAAGTTGAAGGAAAAAGACGGAAAGCCAAGAGAAAATCTAGAGGGGGTCATAGCACTGCAAAAGCATTGCAAGAAGAAAAAAGGGGGACACTCATGCAATAGATAAATGCATGTTTATAGGTTTTCCTCTGAGAAACAGCTCCATTTTCTGTCTTAATGCTGTAGCTAACTCAGGAGGATACTTCTAAAAAGAGTTCAAAAAAGTTGACACAGAAATGTCGTCTGTTGCTGTGCATCAGAGTAACTCAAACCATGGATGTGTTTGATCACAAAACAATGCAGTGTGAGGGAGGGCTCTGTTTAGTATTACCCTGATAAAAAAGGTCTGTGAAACAAATAAACACCTAAAAATGAAGCTGCCCCCCCACTGTTGGAATCCCCAGTCAGAATTATGCTGCCTCTGCTGGGGACTGCAGAAAGAACTGGGAATCATGCAGAAGGAGAGGATAAGAAGGATCACCAGTTGCATGGGGAGTGCGCAAAGTTTTATCTGATAGACTAGATGCAGCTACTAACATCTCAGCAAAATAGCTGAGCTGGAATAAATATTTACCTGTACAAGCACTGTGACCTTTCCTTCAAAACACAAAGTCTTTAAGATGGGGAGTGAGCAATTTATATGCAGTATCCTTCGCTCATCACCCTGCCTGAAGGCACAGTCTGAGCGTTGGGATATTATGATGGTGATGATGGTAAATGAGGACAAAGTTTCCTTCTAATACTTTGTCTGCAATACCTTTTTGATGGGAATAAACAGGAAGCACTATGCAAATCTGACCAAGTCAGATGCAACAGTTGCTGCTTTAAGAACTCTGCAGAGCTTGATTGGCATAAATCATTTGATCAACCTCCTTTTGACTAGGTCCTCTCCCACAACACCATCAGTCCTTGCAATCTTTACTGCCCTTTATCATAAGGTAAAATTCAGGATTTCTCAAGGTGCTGGTTGTGAGACCACTAAAGTTTTTAATTCAGATGTTTCAGAATTTTATTTTACTCTACAAACACTACAGAAGGTATCTGTGTAGCGAGTCTGGCCCTTCTTAGGATTAAGAGAACTTACTAGGACCAAGGGTGCAATTGCAGCAGTGAAAAGGTACTGGGGCAAGTTATAAACTGGCTTGTGCACCAAAACCTGGTGGGACTCCAAAGTCTGACCCTTGAGCAATAAAAACATGTAAATGGAAATATCGCTGCTTCTGTTACAGATTTGGTTCAGTTTGGTACCTGTCAGACAACAGGATAATATGTGTGAAACTCCATTTCACTTTAGGATAACTTCATACTGGGGAAAAAGCCTGGATCACAAGTTGCTAGTGTAGATATCCATTCTGCATGTATTAAATTGAAAACCCTAAAACCTGAAGCCTCCAAAAGCAACTAGAAGTGGTGGCTGTTAGGTTTAGGGCTGAAGTCAAGATGAGAAGCTTGTGCATGGAAATTTAATCTGCCTTCTTACCCATAGTCCCTTTCCATGCTCCTTGGCACTCTCCTCTATTTTTATCAGTTATTCACAGTCCCATGTTCAAACTCTTTCCAATATTTCCTTCCGTCTCCTGCATATTATGACTGTAGAGGAAGAAACAACATGGGGAAAGTTTTAGCAAGACAGGTGTGGATTACTGCTATCTGCACACATGTTGTCCATTTTCCTTTGTAAGAAGGCAGTTTTAAAATTGTCTATTACGTGTAAAATTTGTGAACTTGTGTAAGAAGGAAATTTAAAACAGTAAACTGAAAATTAAAGTAACAAGAATTGACTTAATTGTAACTTGAGGAAGTTGTCCTCCTGAATCCTACGACAATGGTAGAAATCCTTGAATATACCATTAGATGAATTTCTGCTCTTCTGTTGTTTTCTCAGTTTCCTGTTGCCACTGTTTTCTACATCTCTTGTATATTTAATATTCTTAGTGGTTTAAAGGTTACTTTTACAAATATGTGCAGCCTTTCATGTTTTGTACTTGACAGATTAATAACCTCAAACTGTTTAGTGATTTGTGACCTTCTATCTCTTTAAGAGATCTCATCAGATGAAATGTAATACACACTATGTGTTATAGGCTTGAGAGTGTAGAAAAGTGAGTACCGTGGGAGGAACTGGTTTGCATTAATTCTTTTTGAATCCACGAACCAGGCAGTTAAAATATTATTTATACTTTTTGTTTGGTTGGGTTTGGCCTTGGTTTTGGGTTTCTTTCTTCCTACACAAAGGAGGGTGGTTGAGTGTAGAGAATTCCATGTTTTCAGTGGATATTGCAGGACAGACTCTTTGCACACCTCTGTTTCTCCATGTGAACCATAGGACTGGATTTGAGATTTATTAAAACAGCTGAGAATTTTGAGGAGATATTTCCATTAGTATGATGCTCTGATCTTCCCTGTACCCCCAACTTCATTTGGGACCACATTCACTGCTGAAGTTGGAAATGTCCATGACTAGTCAGAAATCCTGCCAAGTGATTGCCATCCAAAGACATGCTGGCCTCAAAATGCTTTAGGAAAGAAATACAAGTTCTTGGACAACTTCTAAAGGTATCCCAGCGAGGAGAGTGTTATGCCAGTTGGTACAGTGCATCCCTTTAGAGTGGCATACCTGTGCTGGCTGGGCTGGCTCTGGGGTCTGTGTGCTGCCCAAGCTATTCACTCTTTGCCATCTACACTTTGAAAAGACAAGGAAGAGTGAGAGAGAAGGTAGAAGTCCCCTAGGTAAGGACAGAAAACACGAGAGATTTTGATTCAGGCAACTCTTTTGACTCTGGAGGCTTTTGGAGGTGCAGAGGCTGCACCACATCTCTGGAAACTTGTACACTGTGCATTTCCACACACTAATACATACAGACACATTCTTTTGCTCTCTGGGGAGGGACTAGAGAGAAGTTAGTGCATCTTAGAGGCACCCTGCTGTGGTGGAAGAGGAATACAGCATACATTACCCTAGGCAGAATGGTTATAGCACTGCTCACTCTTCAGCAATATGACAGCAACAAAAGATTTTTGATGTATAATAGACAAGCAGAATGCAACAGCTGCAAAATAAGGCAAATTCTTCTCATTTCTTGCAAGTAGGAGGCAATCTATGCAGGGAATATACTTATGCTTATGCTGTTGTTTTCAAATATACAAACCCAAAACACAAACTAGGACTGCAATTACTGCAAGGACCAGCTCAGGCAAAATATGGGAGCAATCACAGTGCTTCAGAAAACTTCATTTTCTGTCATCTACTGCCAGTTTATAGACTTTTCCTTAGAAAACCAAAGAGCACAAGGTGTTTTGTGAAAATAGGAGCAATACTGGCAAGTAAAATAATCTCTGACTTCAATGAATGCTGCTTGAAGCCTCACCTGGTGCTCAGTGCCAGTTCTGGGACTAAAGCAGTCTGGAAGAAAACAGTTTAAGATGTGAAGACAGTCCTCACATACCTAAAAAGGCTGCTGCAAACAGGGAACAAATAAATTGTTGTCGGGACCTGCCAGGGAAAGAACAAATAATAGTGAGATTAAGTTGCAACAGAGAGGGCAATAAAGGGACTGCTGGGAGGGGCTGTGGAATCATCACCTCTGTGGGTGCATGTGAGCAGCATCAGCAGGTGTTCCCCAGCAGCAATGGGTCATTCCTCCTCAGAGTGGGAGTGGGAACCTCCCAAAGACCCCTTCCTGCTCTTTGCTTCAATTGCACTGGGTAGGTTTGAAGCGCAGAGACTGCATTGTTGCAAACTTCTTTTGCAATTTGTAGACATGTAAGAATTTTGTTATGCATAGGCAATGGTGAACGAGTGAAGAGTGAGGATAAACTGTGGAGTTTTCCTCGAGATGTCAGCTCTAAACCAAGTCTCAAATTGCATAAAGAAGTTTTGTTTAGGACAGTACTTCAGCAATATTTTCTTTTATATTGCTAATGGTATTAAACTGTCATATTTTGGTTTTAGTTCAAAATAAGAGTCTGAAAACTCAGAGTCCCTCTATACTTCCTCTGCTGGGACTGAACATGGCATTTAACTTAATGTATGAAGTCCATTCACTATATTATGAGAGTAGCTAGAAAATATACCCCAAAATCTCTAACTCTACCCAGTCTCTTGCATTCTCCAGTGCATTGGCATATAATTAGAATTTTATGATGGCTGTATATATTATACAGAATTAACTTGTTGCTCCCAGCACAAACTGTGCTTGTATATATTCCTCTCTCTCATGGTTCTCCTGGAACACAGCTACAGCTGTTAAATCAATCTCATGATATCAGTGCTGAGGATGTTCTGGAGTTGAAGGTAGGGTAGCTGGGGGCATCTCCAAGCTTAGGATGGCTGCATCCCTGCTGGAACAGTGACAGCCCAAGGAGGAGCCCTGCTCAGCCACCAGTTTTCTCAGAAGAGTGGAGCCAAACTCTGCTCTGACAAAAGCCAGTCTGCAGGACACCGAGAGGGCCACGTAGCCGGCTGAGGACATTTGCCATATTGCAAGCGTGGATCCTGAGCTAGCAGAGCAACACAGATATAGCCCATGCTTTTCACTGTTTAGGAAGATTTCTATGCCTGCTAAACATCTGTCGCTATCCATTTTCTGAGTTAGTATTATATATTGCTGCAAAATAATTCAGTTTGGACAGTGTTCTAAAAGATCAACTTTTAACAAAATGCAGGGATGTTTATATTAAAAGACATAGCAAAGACCTTTTAAAGGTATAGATAGAGGCACAAGAATATTGTTTTGTGTCAGCTGTGGGGCTGCTAATTTGGAACAAAACTTCAGTACAGTATCCAATCTAGGAAACACAGATTTATGGCATTATGGATTAGTTTGTGTCCTGAAGACACTTTGGAACTGGTCAAAGAAATATTCTCTTTAGGAAAATATCTGATCTGTGAAGGTAGAGAAAAAAAACTCCACTGTTATTGTGAGTTTATAGACATGAATCAAGTTAAGCTTATACTTTTTCTCAGTCAGGACTGGACTTTTGATTTCTGTAAAGCATATGCAAAGTTGTAACAGCAAAGAAAAAATGGTTACTCCAAAAAAGGATCTGTTATTATTTGTACCAATTAATGATGTACACCAATTAGGTTCATTAAGCCCCAATTTGACTGAAGTCAAAGTAGCATTACACTGGGGTGAATTTTTCTTAATTGACCTAGACAAAAATCTTCTGAGAATGTGATTCATAATTAGCATCTGACTGCATAAATGTCTTTCCTTTTCCTAAAGAATAATAAGTATTTTTATCCCATTTATGGCCTCTTCTTTGGTAGACTTTCTTTATTAAAGTTGTTCAGTAAGGCATAACACTTCCTAATTTAATTTTATGTATTTGTTGTATATTTATGGGATTTTTTAAATGGGTTTATTCCACATTCAGTGGAATCTCCCATATATGGGCTTTTTCATGTTGTTCATGAAATGCGTCTTCATTATCCATTATAACAATGGAGCAAGAGTTCCAAGGCACTAAGTTAGCAGGAGAAAAGAAAAGAAGAGCAGAAATGGTGACAATCCAGGAGAGTGTGTGCAGAGTTATCAAACTCCAATGCACCATGTTTCATAACAACAGGAAAACTGATATTGCAAGAACGTGGGCTTTTTCTTAGGCCACAGATTAAAAGATTTAGTTCATACCAAGCAATATCCAGTTATTTCCCTGGTGTTGATTTTAACTTTATTTAAAAACTGCATAGAAATCTTGTCATTTAGAACTGCAGTTTACATGTGCACTGAATATTGTGGATATATTTTTTTTCTAATTATGGAATGGATTGGAAATTTCTCAGGTATTACTCAATTAGTTGCTTCACTTGCCCTGTCTGAATGTGACTTCTGCAAAACTGCACTCAGATTCCCGCAGTCCGGGGGTCGATAGCCCCCGTAACTTGCCCCGTGCACGCCCAAATTTCCCTGTGTACGGCCTCTTTGAGAGCTGTGAACCTTTTCCCAGGGTGTTGTGGATCTCCAGCAGTCTGACTGCTCTGTGCAGGCTGCAGAGATGTCACAGCCCTGGCTGTGTCCACGGCACTGGCGCAGACCACCAGAGGAGCACGTCCATGAGTGCAGGGTGTGCTGGCCTTACAGCACACGTGCTGAGCTGGGGCTCTGTGCGTGCACTCAGAATCTCCTGGGCTCCACTAGCCCTGGGCTTAATGGAACATTAAGTGCTGTAGGCCTGACTTTTCTCAGAAACAGGTTATCTGTATTTCATGTGCGCAGTTGCTCTGAGGTATCCCAGATGCATCAATTTCCCTGCGTTTGCATTATCTCGGCAGAAATCCCGGACAGAAATATGGGAATCCTGCCTATGATACGAGCAGCACTAGGGGAAGAGGAAATGAGTATGACACTACATTAGCATGCAGTATATTTGCACTAAATTGGCTGTTGTAATCTTGGTTGAAGTCATTATTCCTGTCCTGGCTGGGCATCACTTTATGCATTATAATGTTATTTTAATTCTACAGGTTATTTCAGCTTGCCTTTTTTTTTTTTTTTTTTTCCATTTTCTCCACTTTCCAGCTGTGAGATGTGTTGCAATTTGATTGTCATGCCATTCCCAGCTTTCCATCCCTCTAAAATTAGAGATTACGTACCCTTTTCAAATTCTAGGTGCTGGCACTATGCAAGGTGAAAGACTGCATAAACAGGAAATATAATTTGTACTTCCTTATTAATACTGCATCTCTGCTATCATTTGTCACCTCCTTTGTTACTGTGAGTGCTGTGCAGAATCTCATTAGTGGTCATGCTTTCTGGTTTCTGTTCTCTGTTTTAAATCTGTTTCTCATTTCCTGGCTGTTAGTTTTTGCTTGAGGGTTGTTTTAATTTATGATATTGTCAATCTGACTCCTATTTGTGGTGTGAGATGACGGTCTGTGTGCATTTCTAAGAGTTCTTTTAGTTTTTCACATTCATGTAATTCTTTCTTTCAAGTACTCCCAAGTTCATGTTATTTTGCATAATGTCATTGCTGTCTGGATAAAAATTATTGCACTTTAAGCTTCAGTAAAGACGGTTATCATCTGATTTAGAGTATTTTGAGTTTGCATTTTAGATGGAATTTTTTGACACGGGGCTTTTTCCATGCTGGCACATGAGCAATTAAACACCTGCACAGATGTTACTGAGGGTCTTTCAGGAACGTTTTGTTGTAATCTACAGGGCAGTGATTTTGCAGTAAGAGATCAGAACATTTAGATTCTGCTGGGACAAAGGAAATCAATGACTGGTGGGTGCTCTTCTGTATGGCATCTAAAAATAGTGTATTTGCCGCAAAGAGAAACTATTTTGTTAAATAGGCCCAAGCCTTCCTTTTGTTTCTTGTAATTGTAATTTAGCGGCAGCCATCTTCCATTTAAAAATGAGAACTGTATATGAGGACTGTCAATTTCTGATATTAAACTAATCATAAATGCCTCTTCCCAACTATAGAAATGTCTTCAAGTCATGAGGTCTTATGAGACACTGAGATGGGGAAGAAGTATTTCTCGTTTGGCTTCCCTGCCTTTGGGACTTATATTCACATGATATTTTATTCCATAATTATGTGGGATGAACATATACTGCAGTTTAATGACATGAATATCCCATTTCAAAAGATCTGGATGGAAGAAAGGGTCCAATATTTGTAAGACTTCGGTAATTTGGTGATGCTGACACATCTGGTATTTTTTTTCGTTTCTTCATGGGTGTAAGAAAATCGTGTTTCTCTCCTGGGTTTGCAGGGTGAAGTTCGTGGATGTAGTGTTTTCTGCCACATGTCCACTTAACTTGGCTGTTTTCTTAGGCAACAAAAAAGCTTTCAGAATTTACATCCAAATGTATTACCAAAGAACAGTTTTTCAAATCAACCACTTCAGGTAACAAATTTGAGAGCAGATGATTACAGATAAAATCCAAAACTTGTTTCATAAGAAGCCTGAAGAGGTGTAGATTGGTACAAAAACTACTATTTTAAGGTTGATGTCTGAGATTATGCAACAGGGTACATATTTGAGTATGCTCAGGTTTGATGATGTTCATAAGTGTTCAGACAAGACAATGTTAGGTTTGATGAGGACCTCTCAACATCACACTATTTTGCCTTGGGACTTTAAGCACTCTTGACTGAGATGTGTCCTTAGTCAGTGTGGTCTTCTCCACGTCATCTTCTTCCTTTTGGACAAACCACAGTGCAGGCTTGGGCTGCTGCACAACAAGTGCAGATGAATTCTTCAGGGACGCGAAGTGTGGAGATTTAACAGTTAGTTTTCCAAAAGCTAATGGCTTGTCCTAAACTCATACTGCAAAACACAGGTCTGTCAGAGCCACCAAAGGAAAAGCTGCCAGAAATTTTAATATGAGTAAAGTGAGATTATGTAACCACTAATCTTCTCAGAAAAGAAAGGGGAAGGTTTCGTGTGGTCTTATGTTTGTTTTGGGTTTTTTTTCCCTTGGAGTTTGCTCCCCTATCTTTTCCACAAAACAAGCAAATAAATAAAAATCTTAAGGCAAAGACAACATGGGAAGTATCATCTTGATTGCTTAAAGTTTGATATTTATAAACAGCTAGCAAACTTATGCAATGAGCGATGTCTGATTTCCTTGGCAATAGTAGAAGAAACTGTTCAGCACATAACCATGCATTTATATATTTTACTCAAGCTGATGAAGATGCTGGGTGGAATTGTGGCCTCCCTGACACCAGTTTAATATTGAAGCATGGTTCCAATTCTCTATTAAGTTACTACTGCATGCGCAAAAGTTGGTTATAGAAACTGATAAGACTAATTAAAACTCTACTTGGTGTCAGAGGTATCTAAGGAGACAGTCACAGCTGAACAGAGAACACTAACAAGTGTCAATTTGTTAGAATCACAAATCTAAATATTTTAGATCAAGCAAGCCTAGGCTGTGTTGACAGATCATTGGAGCTAGGCAGCTCCTGAAACAAAATCAGACAAGATCAATTTTGTTGACTAACAACTTTACACCAAAGCATTGAGAACCAAGCCTTCTTTTGATTTCAGTGGTCGCCAGCTTTGGGTATCTCACGTGCCCAGGCCAATGCAACCCAATTAATCCTTTCTTTGTATGATTCAATTGTTTCATAATAAATATGAGACAGAACAATATTTGAAATTATGAGACGTAAGAATACAGGTGCAAAGGCTTAAAGTTCTCTAATTAGAGAGGGGGAAAATGGGACTCCATTACTGACACTCTCTCTTTGAACCTGCACAGCTAAGAAAATTTAGTGCATGAGATGGCAGACCACAGTGGAAGCTGCTAATCAGAAAACCTGGAAACCCTCAACGTTTGAGTCGTCTGTGGACTCACTTGGACAGTCCGTCAGCAGGAGCTCAGGCACAGAAAGGAGAGATTTATTCCAGAAGTCACTAAAGGGTTCTCAGGGAATAACAGAGTTACTGACCAAAGAAAATATTCAGTTCATATGTGCTCTTCAGAGGGTTGTTTCTCCTCCTGGCTGGAGATGTTTTATTGCAAGTATCTGGCAATTCTGCTGTAATGACAGTGATACAGTGCTGAAGATAAAAAAAAAAAAAAAAAAAAAACATTAAAGCAATGACAGCCAAAAAAACTTGAGTGTGACCATGAGCTGAAAAGCAGTTAGAAGGGAAGAAATAATACCAAGAAAGATGATTTTCAAAGTCCATTAAAAATTCTGATATTAAACTGTCGGCAAGAGAATTCAGATTCATTTCTGCTGTGGGTACTCTGAAAGAACAGAGTCTGACCTCTCCTTTTATTATTATTATTTTTTTGGAACTACTGAGCATTTGCTTCTCCTGCTGACTTTAAATAGAAGCCTTGGGGACTCCATGCTGTTAAGAGTGAGGCCTGTGATCATTAGCTGAAGGACCTGATCATAAAAGGGATTCTTATCTGAGTCCTAGGGCCTCTTTGCATGGGGCTTTTCTTGGAAAAGAAAGGAAATAGATGAGAAAAGACACAGTCCAGATGCTAAATTTTTACTACTTCATCAGTCTCTGACTAGACCTCATGCTTTCCATGACCATCATTCTGATCTCTTCTTTCCAGCCTTTCTCTTATCTTCTCCACCTGAGACACATTCTGTATCTGAATTTTTGTTCTCTTCCTCACTTTCTTGTCTTTCTTGGCAGTCTTTTCCCATGCATTTCACTTATTATTTCTCTGATAATTATTCTGCTGCTTCCCTATCCATTTCTGCCCCTCTGCCAAGATTAAAAGAGGGGGAAAACGCCTAACAAAACCCCACATACCCTGGAAAGTACAATTATATTTGCTGCCTTTCATTGCTAACTATTCTGGACAAAGGATGGGGAGAATCCAACCTTGTATCTATCAGGTTAATGTGGATTGGAGTCCTGTTGGAGAGGCACATATACAGTCAGGTATTTGTGTCCTGCCTAGCACAAAAAGAGTCACACACACTGTTGGTTGTTCATTAGGTTCTATCACAACAACCATAACTAATACCATGGTGAATCAGTTGACCATAATTTTTTGGCTTCTGTAGCTTGCAAAGATGAGTGCATTCAAAATTCACAAAATGAATTATTAAATTGGTCCATGATTACTTTGAATTTGTAATTTCGTTCTAAGACATGAAGATTTAAATAATCCGTTTAGTCATCGTTGTTACATATTAATTCACTGTTTGGTTAGACTCTGGGCAGCCTACCATGTTAGGGTCATTTTAACTACTGTTTTCATTAACGATTATTATATCTGCTCCTGAAGTGTATGCAAATGAAGGGTAGTATGAATTTGTCAGAATTATCCTAACTTCATTCCATTTGTCAGGCATGGCGGGCTTGTGTCTAGTTCATTGTTTTGGGAAGGCTTTTCTGCACTTGTCTCTTTAATTTCATTTTGCATGCAGGGCTGGTGGTTTCTGCACTGTAGCCCAAGCTTCCCGTGGGGGTTATGTTTGCTCGTGAAATTGCCTCTGATGATAACACCACACTTCAGGCCTGCATGTGTATCCCTTTTTGTCACTGTGTACTGCCCACGCACATCCCCCACACCACTACATTCCTTAAAGAATATAATATTATTTATTATGACAATACCTAGTCTAAAATTCACTGTGTAGGTTGAGGGGCAGAGAATGCTGTCTCTCCAGAGAAAGCCAGTCTGTGCAGAAAGCTGAGCTGATACAGAAGCAAGAAAATATCAGTGAATTTTTTTTATTCCTTTCTACATAAAAGAATGATAAAGGGAAATGTTAATTAGGGCAACACACTTGTTCCTTGTAGCTACATAAAAATACTAGAAATCATTAAGCATAACTTTGTGTTTTATTGTACACCCGGAAATGTTTAGCTGGCTGCCTGATTAATAGGCTTCAGGGAGGCTGATGATGGCACAATGATGCTTGACCTGTGATGTTGGTTTATGTGCCTCCTCCACCTCTTCCTCACTGCCATGTTCATGGAATATAAGAAAAACAATGGATTTTACCCTGTTTATAGTGTTCCAGGTACTTTCCCCCCTCCTTCCCTCTCCCATCCCCTGATGAAAAATGATAAGTTAACAGTAAGGCAAAGGGGTCATGTATCTGCCTTTTTGGTAACAGACCTCAAATACTACATCTTTCTTTCAGGCTTTTGCAATCAGCAGCTTCACTGACGTTACTCCTAATTTCTTTATACAGGTGTAAGGTAAAGCAGAATGGTACGTTCCTCTATATGCTTGTCCCAAAACTTTAGGAAAGACGAGCAAAAAATGATCCATTGGTTTTTGACAGAATAAGAGAAGAGGAGATGTGAGTTTGAAGAAAGCTATCAAAGCAGCGGGGAAAGCAAGCAAGAACACCTTTGCTGTCTGGGGATTTCATTCCTTTCCTGGTCTGTCTTGTGACTGAGGATTTCTACTGCCTGGGCAGGCAGCCACTGTCCCTGGGTGCAGAAAGGGAAGAGAGGGCCTTCCCTATATCCACAGTCCCTTCAGGAATCCAGACCCTGTCATAACTCTTCTGGTACACTCCGGAAATAAAAGTAACAGGTTTGTTTTCCCTCAAGATTATTTAAAAATTTTACTGTATGTCTTGACAAATTTTGATGTAAATTATCTAGCAAGTGACTTACAGCTGTTATTACTATAACTAAGAGACCCAAACCAGCTTCTTCATTTAGCTTTAAGATATCCAAGTTTTAAACAATCAGTGTTTTATGAACTCTTAATGGACCATAGCTTCTATGGTAGTCTTCCATTAAGGTTGTATTTTCGTACTGTTTTCACATTCACAGTGTCATGTATTAAGAAAAGTGTTTTTCATGAATAGGAACTATTTCCTTTTAAAGGGAAATATGTTTGAAAGCCACATCATACAGTCTGAAAATGTTAATATGAGAAACTACTTTTTGAAACAAATTAGAACTCAAAATTTCTTGTTGCTCAGTTTGCTTATTATCAGTACCGCAAGTAGTCTAATTGAGATTCACTTTCAGTCTCATAGAGTGCCAGACTAAAGCCTGATGGGGTTTTATTTTTTTTTTTTTTTTTTTTTTCTGTCAGTAGAGGGTGTGGATTTTTCATCTCAAAATGGAGCAAATAGCAGGTGTACACTGATGCGTCTTTCTTCAACAGTTCACCCACAACTTTTACCTTTACTGATAACGTGTTTAAATGAGCAGTTTAAAATACCTGAATAACAGATATTCAGCTTTTAGTGAAATTTGGTGATATTTAGTCATCTGCCTTTAAAAAGTCTTCGTCTCATAGTTCTACTGTATTGTGAATGAGAGATTATATTTCTTTTTCCTGGAAGGAAAGGCAACAATACAAATACAAATACACTGTGTAAAAAGCTTCCCTAAAAATAATTGCTGCCAGTTAGTCTCTTTCCAACCATCCCATTTCCAAGCTTCCTACAGGCTAAAAGGAAGGAAAAAGTAGGTCTTGAAATACAGACAAATGTTAGCAAATGGAGGCTGTCTAGTGCAAAACGGGATTAATTTCACCTAACTTTTGGTATGTAGAAATACTTTGGGTGTTCTTTCACTACAGTGGACAAAGAAAAGCATCTCCTGGACAATTCAGCACAGCAGTGCAGGAACAGTTTCTCCTGAGGACTCGGCATGATGCCATTTAGTGCAGGCAAGAGGCTCTGGACTAGCCTGAGTCTAGTCAAGAATCCATTTGCAGTTGGGTGCTTTAGTTGCATGCCTAGAAAGCTGTTTCCAGCTGTGCCTCATCAGGTTTCACTGTCCAAGCTGCTCCACAAGGTCAACCAAAGGGTGACCAAAGCCTCTCAAGGGTCCTCCTGACCTTGTGTAAATGGGAGGTGAATACTCCCACAGGTACATTTCTGCTTCCATTTTAAAATATTCCTTGGAGCACATCGTGATGTCAAGGTTTTTAGATAGCTAAAATTAGGTGTAAAATGAATCTCTGAAGTATGCAAGACATTCTCAAATGTCATTGATTCTGAAGAAGTTTGTCTTTTGTGCAAGCATGTCTCAAACCTAAAAAGCAGACAATGCTTCAGAAATACCCATTCCTCCCTCTCTAAATTTCAGAACAAGGAGGAGAAAATAAATTACTCTGCCAGTAAAAGAAATGTTCACAAAATAAATGATTCTTTCTTTGCATTTGTCATTATGTTCTGCTGGTACACATAATTTGTGACTCAGATATTTAAAAATTATCCCATAGACTGTTGTATTTCATGAAAGGTTCGTGATGACAGGGACTACTGAACATTGTTTTCCCTACAGCTGACTGCTTCTTACTAAGGAATTTCCAGTTAGAATGTTGTCCCACTTGTGCAAAATACTTCCCATCCATGATAGTGCTGTTTCTCTGAACCTATTAGTGGTATTTGAAATTGCTTGTGTAAGAATCATGAAGTCATCGAATAGTTTGGATTGAGAGGGACTTAAAGATCCAACCCCCCTGACATGGACAGAAACACCTCCCGCTAGATCAGGTTTCTCAAATCCCCATCCACCCTGGCCTTGAACAATCTAAGGGGTGAGGCATCCACAGCTTCTCTGGACAGCCTGTTCCAGGGGGAAGAATTGTTTCCTAATATCTAATCTAAATCTACCCTCTTCCAGTTTGAAGCCATTCCCTTTCTCCTGTCACTGCAGCTCCTGATGAACTGTATGAGATGATTGCAAGGGTGATGGCTCCTGATGAGAGCCATCTCCCCTGCAATCACCTGTGCCTCTGCAAAAGGCTAGGAAGGGTTTCCTTGGCAATCACAGCAGTCCTTAAGAAGTCAGATCCAAACACAAAAGTCAGTGAGAGGTTCTCACAGATATGCTCCTGTGCTGTAATGTAGGCTGTCTAGGCTCTTGTGCTATGGATGGTGATGTATTCTCTTACACTTCAGGTCTGTTTCTTTAATTACTACCAAGGCTGTCAAGGGAGTTAGGGGATTTTTGCAACTTTAAAAGCCCATGACTTTACATTTGGAAACAAGCTGGCAAAGCATTGCCAAATGAATAGCAAAGGGCTGCATCCAGCAGCAAAATCATCTGCCCAAAATGTTAACTGAGCCCTGCAACAAGCTGCAAAATTTGATTCTGTCCTAGGGCACAGGGACCAGCACAGGGAGGAAGAGCGAAGTATCTGATTCTCACTGAGGGCACAATTCCAGAAAGAAGCCTTGGGGAAGTTTTCATCTTTCAGAGATTGAAAATAAGAAACAATACAATACAACAACTGTTGAACAAAACTCAGTGTTCAAAGTTCAGCCCTTATTGTGTATACCTGGAGTTTTCAGATCAGATATTTATGCTAAAAGTTTCCCTTTCTCCTCTAAGAAATCTCAGTCTAAAAGGTGGAGAAGCTCTGTAATGTGTTTTGTACAGGTTTTGCTTCACCTTCTTCATTCTTTTCATTTTTTTTTCCTTTCTCCATTTCTCCACTTTCTAGTGCTGCAACATTTTTAATGCATCTACAGCTGAAAAGCTTCTCAAGCCAAGACATACACTTAATGCAAAAAGAAAAACAAAATATGAAGGAAAATATTCTAAAAATTAACCTACCCAGTGCTGCTCAGTAGACTGGAAGTTTAGAGAGTAAAGGAGTGCTTTGAGCATTTAGAGTGAGTTTAAGATCCTAATCCCTGAACTATAAAACCACTGTGTTTTAAAATACAGCTGATACAAAGAAAGAGGAGCCTGTGGGACCTTTTATACAACTAAAGCAAGTCACAAATGCATTCTGCAGAATGAGGATATAAACATTTTCTTTCATTTTTATCAACACACAAAGTCTGAAGGTGCATTGCCCTCTCTTGCTTTCACATACAGATACATTTAATTTCATTGTAAAGGTGACACATTTGATATTTATGAACTAAAATGATAATTTTTTCCCATCCTTTTTGCAGTTGTATTTAACTTTCTTAAGCCTCACTGTACACACTGAAATCACTCATACAAAGACTTAGAAATGCTATTTTTACGGTCGTCCCTAATGGGGTCTAATCTGAAAAAGTGGGTTGGTCATAGCAAAGAAGCTCTAGAAACTAAAACAGGGCTTGATGAGCACCTGGAACTGAAAGATAGCTGATTCAGTGTTTCAGTTGTGAGGATGTTAAACCTACAGTGTTAAACCTACATATTCTGACTTTCCATGTCAAATAGTGCTAAAGTCAACTCTGTTCATGTCCTACTTCCTAAATGCTTATACTTTTAAGTATTGCGATCATGCATGCACACAAACCACACTTTTTTTTTTTTTTTAATTTTAGAGTGACATTCATTCAAGATATTTTAAAGTCCATTTTGTGCAACACTGAGGTTTTTCAGATGACATATTAAACACAACAAAGAACTCACTGCTCACCTTCAAGGAAAAATATGTAGAGAGGTCTTCAGGAGAGCAATTGTTCAGAGGTAGTCTGTGAGGACAAAATCCTGCCTAAATGCCTTCTGCTTGTTCTTTTTAGGAAAAAGGCAGCAGTAAGAGATTTCCAAGGTAGTTTCTTGTGAGAAAGGAAGAAAATCCTTCAAATCTGCTTCCTTTGAGACAAATCAGTTTGTCCTTTTTAACATAAGCTGGGAGTGTGAATTAAATCCCAGACTTTGACCCAAACTTTATTCTCTGTTTAAGGTTCAACCCTTTCTCACATATATTTTTATCTTTTTAGTAAAGCTTTTTCCTTGTCCCAACACCTATTGAAACTTTGAGTGTGTTTTTTCAGATAATGAATGTCCACAATCAGCAATAACTTATTTTATATTTATCAAGCTATGAAAGCTTGTTTACTGTGCAATGTTCTTTATACATGGAATTTTCCACTGTAGCACAAATGCAGTTTGGTTTACTGGGATATCTTTCTGTCACTAAAGTTTCTGCCAGTTATCATGCAGATTTATCACAACTGTAGGTTTCTCAGAACCTTTACTTTCTTGTTGCTTGGGATGTCTCTGATGTCAAAATCACTGCAGCAGCTGCAAAGTGTGTAAGCTTCTTAAGTCCCCTTCCACTTAAATGCGTTGGTTGAGACAGATTTGGACCTCAAGGATGTGAAATTGTCCATGTTATTAGAAGACTGGCAGTAAGATAACAACATGCAGGTTTTATGTGTGTACAAGAAAGTTTTTGTAGAACAAGGTTTTTTATGAGGAAAAAAATTTTGTGATCCCAGTGGCAACAAGAGAGAGAATTTTAAAACAAATATGCCCCCAGTTCAATCCCCTTTGACCCATATTACTCAGTAATTAGCTGAATGTCAATGTTCAACAATAGCACAACTTGCCTTGCTGCATCCATGCCAGGATTATTTTTAAATTAATGAGAGATGGTTTGAATTAGGGAAACTGGATCTAGAATGGACTTTATTAAGCAAAAAATGTTGGTAGGTTTAGCCAGGAGTTTGGTTTGGACTGTTACAGAGAGAGGCCATTTGTGAGTCCTGTTATTAAGGTCCTGATTCACTTTTCCAGACACTGAAGAAGCTGCATTTGGAGCCAAAACCCGCTCACTGTCCTGGAGCAGTTGCTGCTGGGGGCCTGGGTCTGCCATCAGTCCTTATCCCAGGGGTCTCCTGAGAGGTTGCCAGCACATGGGAGTCCCTGAGCAAGTGGCAGTGGGTGGTGGGTGATGAGTTGTTTTGCTCCAGCTGCTCCCCTGAGCTGAGAGACTTCACCTTCTCTCACGCAGGGAACGGGTCACTCCTCAGGGGAAGGCAGGGCTGTGGAATTCTGCAGTTCTTCGTTCCCCAGCTTTCTGTGGTTCAACAAACTCTCTGCAAGGCACACAGTGCCAGCAGTCTGGGTCAGCGTAATACCGCAATTTAGGTGCAACAAGCCTTGAAGGATGAGGCAAAGAAACTCTGACCCAGAGATCACTGAGCAAAAATCAACTTTGAAGGCTTATCCTTAGTTTTCAAAATCAGAAGATACTTCAGAAACATTGACAAAATACACTGAGGGAAAAAAGTTACATAAAACCTGGAACCCAAAAGCTCGTTTTAAAAGCTTTTTGTATTTTTCAGAACAATTTGCACTAATATAGCAACTCATAAAAAGAAAAAAAAAAAAAAAGTATTTTTAACCTGCTTTTCTATCTGTTATTTTCAGTTTCTGTAATTCTGGTGATCTCAGCAAATAAGCATTTACTGTGCTCCATCCCTTCTTTTTTATTTAGCCCTTTCTTCCTACTCCCTCAGGTTAACTTGTAGAATGGAGAATATAAACATCACCTGAATACTTCAGCACCAGATTAATTCAAACTGCCCCGCTGGCAGGTTGCACTAGCCTGGCTGACAGTGCACTCAAATGGAGGAGTCCTCACTGCCTTCTTGCAGATTTTGCTGGAAAAATAGTGGTAACAGGAGGCAGGAACATCTCCAACCATCACAACTGTTTGCTGATAGCTGCGTGTCTGTGGCCTCTGAATCACGGGGAAAGAATTAATTATGGAGATAGTTTATGGTGAGGAAAGGACCCCATGTCTGTGCTGTGGGACTCTGGGAAGCCTAATTTCCCAACTAGAAGAGTAACTGCAGAACTGTTCATTTTTTTAGGTAGTCACCAATGAAACTGAATTCCCCCTCGTGTGCCACATGGTGCTACAAGCCAAACCTGTAAGATTTGGGGTTTTCTCTGGATAAGCTACTGAGAAGACTTCTCCCTTATGAATCACATTTTATTTGGACTTTCATAATTGCCAGCAATTTGAATTTTCTCCCCTACAGCTTCTTCTGTGAAGACTAATCAATACAGTGAAATGATTTATTTGTAGCACATTAGTTATTCTTGAGGGTTGTTCTTGCTTACACGTCTGCATGCTGGGGGTGATTCCAAGACAGACACAGTAAAATCTTTAAATTTAATGAAGCACCAGTATTTCATTTAAGCTGGTTACATAGCAAAAATGCAGGTTTTAAAGGTTAACACCTTTAAAATATCTCAGTTTGGTTTGAAACACTAAAAATAGCTATATCACATTATCTTCTTTTCGTTCATGATCCCGTCTGTTGCTAAGAAACCCTTCCTCAGGTGGCTTTGAACCTTCTCAGCTTTTTCATCTGTAGCTATACTACCTTGTCAAGCCACAGGATACTGCTGCTGCGTTGCTGGAATTTATGTTCCTTGCTGAAAGTAGTGAAGCCATTGTGCAGATAAGATGCTAATTCATTGGTGTTTCGAAGCATTATGCTTTCCTCTTCAGTATTTCTTGTCTCACGTCTTTTTAAGTGTATGGTTTAAGGTGCTGTGTAGCAAAAAAAGTGTGCACAAGACAGAGGCAGTCATGAAATGCTTCAGTTTGTTTTGGACCCTCCTTTTTTGTGGCTTGGGCTTGTGCTATAAACAAATAAGCCTCTTCATACCCCCCAAATGCATGCCTTCCATCGAGCTCTCTGTAGACTTCAACATGACAGTCTATTTCCTTGCTGTAAACCAAAATGTTTGGGGAGAGAGGGGAGGTTTCTTCCTTTTTTTTCATGCTTCAAATAAAGCATATTTCAGGATAGTGGCAGTGATACAAATTATAGCCAGACTGTCAGAGGGAATGGTTTCTTTTAAATATAATTTCTCAGAATTTAAGTTCAACGTGTTCAAACTGGTAGCTGTTGACTGACAGTCTCAGAAATAGGTTATGCTGAACACTGCATCCTTAGCTGCATATGGAGTACTGTATAAAAGTAACCTATATACATATGCATATGCATTTAAGTGAATGCATAGAATGTTTATTTATTCAGAAAACACAGCCATAGGGTGTGTAATACCATCATCACTTTAATAATCATCAATTTATCAATTTTAACATCTGATAAACATTGTAAAGTTAAGCACATACTGAACTAGAAATAACTCTGAGGGAATATTTATGAATTGTCAAGTTAAGTTTGTTTTTCAAATTAGTGAACTTCAAATCTGTTCCAAAGAACAGCAGTCACAGAGGGAAAGATCTCCGCTAGGAAAAATTAAGTCACAGGAACTGGATGATAATTTCAGAGGAAAAATAGATCTGACCATTATACTATGAAGTTGCCCTATTAAATGTCTTTGTGCTCTGAGATTTTCCTTTATCCTCCTTCATTTTCCCAGCTGATGTCTCTTCCTCTAGTTCCTTTAAAGTTTTATGCTTTAATATGGATGTATGTTTATATTGCCATATTTCTGACCGAAGCATGTGCTCATCTAAAGTAATCTGAGGAATAGCATTTGTGTGTTTTGCATTTGTTATTTTTGGGTCTTACCCTCACCAGGTGGAAAATGGAGCAGCTTTTTTGACTTCAAGAGAACTGTGCCAGGTGATGATTTTTTTTCTGTTAATTCTTTCATATGGATTTTGAGTACTTCCAAAAAACATACCAATCTCTGAAGATATTTTTCCAAAGTACAATGGAATCAATATTTTTCAAAAAATGTAAATTTCTGAATATGCCAAAGAAATCTCAGAACAGTAAGCCCTAATATTTACTGCTCCTCTAAACTGTAAGTTATACAACTTTCTTGTGCAGCATGATAGTTCTTTGTCTGAAAGGTTAAGGCAGGCTTGAAAATGTGCTTGTCTTGCTATATTGTGTTTCTATTTTCAGAGAGCTAATGTGGATAAAGAAAATAAAGAAAAGTGTAGAACAAAGTTAGCTTGGATATCCTGTGACCTTGGGGTATTTAGTGAAAATGTCTGTGATTTAAAAATTGAATAACAGACAAATAATTTGAGGTTCTCTTATAGCTATATTTAATATTAGGAAAAGGTCAAAACTTTATAAAGTTTAGCCATGAAAATCTCACTTCCTTCATTTGCCAAAAAAAAACTGTTGCCAAAGGTAGCTCAGATCTGCAAACATTCAAATTAAAAGATAGATGAAGTTTTAAAATTCCAAGAATTCCTCTTGGGTGAATAGCTAAAGAATATTGTTTAAAGGATAGGAAAGTTGCTTAATCTGAGCAATGAGTTGAATCATGAACTTCAACCAGAAAGACTATATCTGAAACCAAACTTTGCAAGAGATTTCTGGATATTGTGGCTCAGATAATTACTTAGAGACACTTCTGTCATGAAAGTTAAATCCAAATGAATGATGTCCCAAAGCTTTTGAGAGGAAGAGAGAGAAAGATGGAAGTGGAGCAGAATCTGACTCAGCTTTTTGTATTTTCTCCACCAATCAAGCATTTTTGATAGAGTCAACAGTTCCTCTGTCACATTCTATAGAGGTTTTCTATTAAAAGAAAAACATTTAGCAAATACGTTTCTTCTTCAGCAGGGAGGAAATGTTTTACCGTGCTCTTCAGCTATTGCTTCTTTTTGCTGAAGTATGTGTTAACATTTTACTCTGCTTGATTATCTATTCAACACTTCTCAATGGGGTTTTCTATCTAAGACACAAACATGGTTGATGCAGGAACACACATTAGGACATGACCTGGCCCAACCTTCTGATCAGAATAGGGTCAGCCAGAGCAGGTTACTCAGGGATGTGTCCAGTCAACTTTTGGATATCTTCGGGGATGGAGACTCCACAGTCCCTCTGGGAAACCTCTACCAGTGTTTGACCACCCTTGTGTCAAGTCTGGCTGAGATGGAGTCAATTTTCCCCACAGCAGCCCTCACAATGCTTTGCACTGGCAGCTACAAAGGTGTAGGAGAACCCACCAGTGTTTTGGTTCAGCATCAAGGCCGTCTGTCCAACATTACACACACATCCTATTAGGCTGGGGGTGGGCAAGATCTTGAGAGGGCACATGGCCAGGACAGCGGACCCAAGCCAATCAAGGGGATATTCCACACCCTATGAGGACTTCTCAGCAACAAAAGCTAAGAGAAAGGAGGAGCAGGACAGAGGGAGGAGTGCACTTGTCCTTACACTTTTCTTTGGGAACAACAACAGTGCTCACTGAGGCCCTCCTTCCCGGGCAGTGGCTGGGCATCGCCTGCCAATGGGAAGTAGAGAACAAATCTTTTGTTTGCATTTGCTTCCATGTGACCTTTGCTTTTACTGCATTAAACTGCCTGTCTCTTGACTGACAAGTTCTTTATCTTATTTTCTTCCCCCCATCCTGCTGAGGAGGGCAATGATAGAGTGAATTGGTGGACAGCTGACCTCCTGCCAAGGTCGACCCACTACACACCCTCCTTGTAAAAGTGTTTTCTTTAGTTTCCTGTATTTCAGTTTGGGCCAATTGTCTCTTGTCAGGGGAGCCTAATGACAGAACAAGATTCTGGCTCCTTCTTCTTTACTCCATCTATCACTTATTTATATATATTGATCAGATTTCTGCTGAGCCTTCTCTGCTCTAGGCTGGAGAGTCACAGCTCTCTGTAAATTCATTCTGACTCCTTCCAGTCACCTCTTGACTTTCATGCGTTTAGAAATGTTTTCCAAGATTGTTTGCCCCACCACCTTCCTAGGAATTAAGGTGAGGCTGACCAGCCTATAGTGCTCTGAATGCTCCATCAGGCTCTTCTTGAAAATAGGGATAACATTTGCTTTTTTCAAGTCCTCAGGAACTTTCCCCAGTTGCCACAAGTTTTCATAGATAATTGGCAGTGGTGTCACAGTGACATGGACCAGCTCCCTTAGCAATCATGGGATGCATCCCATCTGGTCCCGGGGACCTGTGTACATCCAGGTTGTTCATATGTTTCCTAACCTGATCCTTCTCCAAGGGTAGGTCTTATTTGCTGCAGAATTCCATCAGGTCACAGGGGCCTGGAATTTCTGAGAGAAAATTTTACCAGTAGAGAGTGAGGTGAAGAAGGCATTGAGCACCTCAGCATTCTTCATGTTCCCTGTCACTCCATTCCCTGCCCCATTCAGCAGTGATTCCACTGCTTGATTTTCCTGGTCTTCCTTTTGCTCTTGAAGTATCTGAGGGAGCCCTTCTCCTTGCCATCCATGTTCCTTGCCAGATTCCAGTCCAGGTGGGTTATGACTTTAATAAACCCATCCTGACAAGGTCAAACAGTGTCTCTATGTTCCTCCCAGGTCACCTGACCTTGTTTCCACCTCTTGATCCTTCTTCTTTGTTTGGATTTTGTCAGCAGTTCCTTGCTCATCCATACAGGCCTCCTGCCACTTTTGCTTACCACTTCCTCCTGCACATGTAGATGGATCATTCTTGGGCTTGGAGAAGGTGATACTTGGAAATCAACAATTTCTTCTTCTTCCCTCTTCTCCATGGTATGCTTTGAAGTCAAACTCTGAACAGATCAGTGTCTAGTCTCCCGTAATACAGGCTTGCAATACTAATTTTTGTCATGCTCCCTCCTCCTAGGATCCTAAACTCTGGTGTCTCACGGTCACTGAAGATGAAATTGCATCTATGAGAAACCACAACCCTCTGATCTATTAAGTGAGAAAGTAGGACCTAAATCTGACCTATCTGTGCAACAGAATATGTTTAAGTTTTTTGAAAATAGTTGTAATGGGAGATCTGATCTTTTAAAACTGGGAGAATTAATCCTTCAGGGCCAACATCATAATGTTTCTGGAATTTGTTTTTTATAAATTATTTCAGGGTAGGAGGTGAGGTTGAATGGGGAAGAAAAGGTTTCAGAGAATTCATAGGGGAGCAATAAGAAATCTGGGTATCCAGAGGCCAAACCACAGACCAGGTCATGTATGAGCCAGTTCTGTGCTCTCCGCAGCCCTCACAGGGAAGAAAATGATCCCCATTTCAGGTACTTCCCACCCATTCTGTCACTGAGCCCACAAAAGCCGGATTCCCAAGGAGTGTAACAGGAGAGCACAGGATTAGGACAAGTAGGGAAACAGAGACCTCTGCAGTCTTGCTTTTTCCCAGACTGAGAGAGGTCAAGTAAGATGCAGACACTGACAGATCTGTACTGAACTTTCTGTTATTTTATTTCACTTTTTTAGCAGCTTAGAGACTGAACCATCTGAGGAATACCTGAACTAATTTTGATGGAGATTTGGTTAAAAACAGAACTGCTTTTCTAAAAAGATGGACTGCAGGAAGGGTTACTTTCTATTTACATGCTATTGAAAACCTCTTGGTATGGAGTGCTACAATAATTCATTTATAGACTTAAGAATTTATGTTAAAAGACTTCCTTGGTTTTGGTTTATGTAGCAGGTTCTTTATAACACATTGACAAGTAATTTTCCACTTAGAATAAGAGTTGTATTTCAAATCAGAAAGGCACACTTGAGAAAAGAAAGCAAAATTGTAAGTGGGACATATAAAAATGATGCTAAAACTAACAGTTCCAATGCAAAAAAAAAAAACAAACACACCAAAAAAACAAACAAACAAAAACCCACCACCAAAAACAAACAAACAAAAACACCCAAAAAAAACCCACCAAAAAACAAGCAAACAAAAAAAACTCCAAACACTGGGGGATTTTTCAAGATTTTGCAAAGAGATAGGTCCATTGTAAACTTGTTTCGATTTGTTTTTGGAGCACTGTTGCCAAAAACAACATCAAAAAGTGCTGGAAAGGCCTTGTTAAATCAATTTAGCCCATTCCTCAAATCCCTGCCAGTGCAGGATTATTCCTCAGACTGCATTCTCCACTGTCTTGTCCAAGCTTAACTGCACATGACTCAAGCAATGGGTTTCCACCACTTCTCTTGGGAGATATTTCTACAGTATAATAGATCTCATTATGAGGAAATTTTGCTAAATATTCCTTCCGTGAGTTTTAATCCATTAATCTTACTGACATGCTACTGGATCACTATAACCAGCACCTCTTTCTTGCTGCTTTTCTACTCTTCAGTTATTTGTAGATGACCAGAGCACCCTCTCTTTCCTCAGAGTCATCACTGAGTTTAGGTAGCCTACCAGGACTTAGAAGCTATTTTTTTTCACTATTCTATACAGGACTGTTTCGACAGTTATTGTCATTGCTTTGCTAGTTTGTTGACTTTGATATCCTAGTTCTTTTCCTTCCCATTTCTATTCCTGTCTCATTTCACCTCACAGGGGCTAGTATCAGATTTCAATTACAGCAACAAGTATTTCTGATTAGTTCAGTCAACTTTACTCTTTCCTGCTGAAAAGGGCTGTTAAGACATCTATAACGTGTTCTGGAAGACTGAGACAGGTTGGCATTTCGCTTGCAAAATGTTCTAACTGTTGGCAGAAATAAGGGTTATCATTAAAAATGAAATGTCATTTAATATTTTACATTTCACGATTTCACATTTCAAGTACCATTAATTATTTTCTGTTGCAGGACACTATGAGTTAAACTATGAATAAAAACTTCTTTCTACTCGGATCCAAAATGTTCCCTCATCACTTAATTATTGGATCACAGTGTGCAGCCAGTCCCATACAGGGAATCTTCTGTGGGTTTTGTCAGGCTTGGAGGGGTAGGAAGAGACTGTAACAACTCAGCGATACTTCATTTCTTTTCTGTTTTATAATGTGCTGCAATAGAACACTCTCAGGAGACATGTTCAAGGACCTGTTCATTAAAGGATGTCTCATTTGTTTGTCCAAAAGCCTTTTGGATGTTCCAAAAATGAACCTGGCTCAGTTCAGGTTTCAGCAACCAACTTAAGCACTGTAGAGAATGTGTATGACTTACATTTTCATAGATTTTTCTCATTCATCCCTTAAAAATCATATATATGTGATGTCTCTCATTGAATCTGTTCTCTCACTTTCTTTCAGCCATCATATTGACATCTACTGCAACTCTCATGTGAAAGGCATTTTGTTTCTTTGTAAAAATCTGTGAAATTATAACTTAAATTCAAACTATTTTTTGAGGGGTTCTTATGTGTAAAAAGTTAAAACCGAGTTTATGTAACTTTCATATGTATGTATAATGGCTCATATAACTACATGTATGTTAATTCATTACTGAAGGAAAAAGAAAAATAATTTTAAAAAGTGGATTTTTTGCTTTTAATGGAGAAAAATATGGAAAGATAGAGCCTTATTTTCTGCTGTGCTGTGTTAATCAAGTGGTCTAGCGGAAGGTGTCCCTGTCCACAGCAGAGAGTTGGAACTAAATGATATTTATGGTCCTTCTAACCCAGGCGTTTCTATGAATCTATAAGGTGGACAATTTCTAATGCTTACATACTACTTCTCAGCAAAATGCAAAGAAATAACACTTGGATGATGGAATTTGGGTGGATAATGCAATCGATACTGTTTCATGTAATACTTGAAAACTTTGCCATGTGGTGATCACCAGCAAACCTCAAGAGTCATTGAGAGGGGAAACCTTCTCAGTTATCTGATTTGTGGACTGTGATTTGCAATCCATAGAGACAATGTTTTAAATTTACTACAGCTTCCTTTTGTTTCTGGCTACTAACCTGCCCTTTCATAAGTGTTAAAGACCCATGAACTTCACCTGTATCTCTTCCTTATAAGATCCTTCAAAGGAGAACACCATGATCATGAGTAGGATTTGACCTGATAATAGGGTGTGTGAAGCTGTTTTGCTATTGAATTATGAGACTTAGTCTGAAAAACATTGAGAGGAAATTTTCTAGTCCTTTCTCTCACAGCAAATATTTGCCATGTTCATATGTTTATTCTTAAATGTTTCAACCAAGCGAGCTTTTAACAGTCCTCTTGAAGGATTCTCTGTATTGCAGTGAACTTTAGCTGCTCATTTTTAATTTTATCCCATTTTAATTTACAAGTAATTTTTGAAGTCCTCCTTACTTCATTTTCTACTTCATCTTCTGTTATTATTTAAATTCGTTTTGCTGTCTTTTTTTTATTCCTTGTCTTTTACCCATTCTCATTTCCTAACTTTGTAGGTTCATGATGTACAGAGCACAAAACCCTGCCACTCCTCAGCACAAATTCTGGAACATTTTACCCTCTGAGGACCCTGTGGAGCTCAGAAGGGGATTCTGGAGGAATTAAGATTAGTTCACAAGGATACAGCTGCACGCTCAGAACCCTGACTATAAGGTTTTTTGGGGCAATGTCTTTGTCTTTTATTTAATTACATTATTAAACACATATACAGTGCTTTACAAGCAGGAAAAAGTATTGTGAATCTTTAATCAGAACTAATAATCACAGCTTTTTTGTGTTTATACAGAAGCACTAGGTGACTTTCAACAGTGTTTTTAATCTTTTACACCCTCACTAGTTTTAACAGAAATAGGAGAGAATAGGGTAAGAATAAAACAGGTTAGAATTTGTCTCCAGAAAAAAAAAAAAAATCCAGATGTGGCATTTGAGGCTACCACTAAAAAACACCAGTTCTGTTAAGACTGACAAATTCGCTGAAGATTTACATTGTAAAATTTACAAAGAGGAAGAGATGCTAGAAATATAAGCAGTTTTTCACAGCTGTCAATCTCAAAAGCAGTATCACTGACACAGCCACTGAGAGATGTGTCAAAGTGAAGAACAGGTGAAAGAAGAGCATCTGTGGTTTGACAAAGTACTTGACTAATCAAGTCAAAGATGGAAGCAATTTCAGTTGCTGCTTGTTATTGTGATACTGATGATTTCCATAAATGCTAAAGATCGAGAATGGGATCTATTTTTATTGGTCACTCTGCAAACTTTTAGAAAGACACTGAAAGGATAAACCTCACTAATTGTGTATAACTGCTGGAAAGGAAAAAAATATGTCCCTGGACCATTTGCAGTCATGTTGTGTGATTACCTGGGCTGCAGTACATTCACTTTGATAACCTGGACTCAGTGAATCTTCCTAAATCTACTTTTTACTCCATTAATTCCATAGAGTTCCTAAATGTTTGCCACTTCCATTAACCTCATGACAAGAGGTGAGCTGACTCTCTTCTTATGGATTTGCATGGATTGGTATCACTCTTTTCACCGCTTGTAGCAAAGTATAACTGGAGAATTACCATCTCCAATGTCATAATAGCATGTAAACAACTATGATCTATATTTTATTCTCCTTATCATTTATCTCCTATTCCCAGATTTCGAAAAAGGTTCTCATAAAAGAGGTAAGCTACTGGAATACATAGCTCCCAGAACTTAAAAACAGTTGATTGGAGTGTTATTATCTTGTGGAGATATGTGGGTTATGTGGAAGGAAATTATCCTGGGGTCTAAGTCCTGGTGTACATACTATTTTCAGGAAGTTATGAATGATAAAGACTCACAGTATTTGCTCTATTGAAGGAAAAACAGTAGTGGTTTCACTTCAGTTTCATTATCTCTAGTTTCTTATGCATTTAAGCATAGTTTTGCCTAACATTTGAAGTTTTTTAAATTATTTTTCTCATGTAATTGATCACCTCTATTTTTGTCCCAATGCTAGGTTTGAATTACTTTATCTGACACAAACACTTACAGCCCAGCTCTGCCTTCAGACAGACAGGCACAATTCCCAGTGAAGTCAGTCAGGAGCTGCTCTTGGAAATTTGAGAGAGATTTGGGGGCCTTTAACCTTAATTCAAGCAAATTTGTCATAAATAATTTTTAAATTATGTTAGCAAAGAACTGACATTTCCCCAGTGCAGTTGATTCTATTTGTTCTGTATCTATCACTAATTTTTTCAGGAAATGTTTACAAGTGGACTCACATATCATATCTGATTAGCTGAACTGTAACCATGAAAGAAAACTGGCTTGGAATTAGGTGGCAGAGAATGAAAGTGCCTTTAGGAATTCAATCAAATTTATGCCCTAGTACGTGGAGAGAAATTTAGTTTTAAAATTTGTGCTACACATAATAAATCCAATTAAATTTTCAAAGACCCCTTTGTTTAGCATGGGGTTTAAATATAGCATAACCTATTTCTTCCTCTACCTAAAAAACTCCATAAATTATTCATGTTACCTGTATTCAGTGACCTATAGATGAACCTTCCCAAACTACAAATGACCTGCTACAGCACAAGTTCATTTCTGGGCTGTGTGCACAGTGTCTAAATTTATCTTTCAGAGCTATAATTGTAGGTGATGCTTCATTCAGTTTGGCTGCAGCAGATGATTTGTTGGTAAATATGACATTCTGATCAGTCTGAGAAAAATCCTTAAATTTGAGCTTTCTGATATTAGAGAATCAAAAGCCCTAAAAGTCATCTTTGTATTCCTTGGGACAGATTCTTGAAGCAATTCTGTGCCACTCACCTCTATTATGTAGGCTCTATTTTACTTATTCTCATAAGATTCTTCTGTTTTTCATAACATACAATACTAATATATTCCCAGAGGTTCAAATAATTTTCTCCTACTTGCTACTTAACTTCTTAAAAGACATTTTGCTTCCATAATCTAAATTCTCAAGTTTTCACAACTAGTTCCTGAGAAAAGCAAATAAAATCCCTCCCATGTTTGTTTTCTCTATGGGACAAAAGGAAGGTTCATTGATTTCCTTTCTTTGACTTTATTGTGTGTGAAAAAAACTCCACAGAAAGGTGAAATGGACAAAATTCTGGATCTTTGTTGACTGACTGGAGGTTTCTGGAGGAGTGATAATACTACAAAACTTAGATCTCATTGCTTGTGTTGCAGTTGCATTCAGAAAAAACTCCAATTTATTTTGGTTTAATGACAAAAACCTAAATTGGACTGTATAAAATTGGAAATAGTCTACTGCAACTTATTGATTTTACTCTTGCAACCATTTACCTTATTCCTAATTCAGCCATTTAATATGATGTGGATCCCCTTCATGCTGCCTCAGGTGGCAGCCGTGTTCAATAAGATGTGAGTAGGACTGTGCTCATGTCCCCACTTCCTCAGTTTCCAATCTATTGCAGCAAAATTTGTTAGCATTTATGAATCTCTCCCTCTCATCTTCCTCTTCCCTTTAAAGCTTTAGCTTCAACTTTAAACAGATCATCCTTTCATTTCCCCATACAGAGCCTGGAAACCAAACACATCTAGTTAGCCACATTATTTTAGGGAAGTCTTTATAATATGTTGATGGAATGGGTGTAGTGGTTCCTACACAGGTTTTAAAGACATTGTCATTTTACTCTTCACATCTTTTGATAGCTCTGGAGGAAACAGAATTGCAGATTATTTGTACTACCCATGGTATTAGTAACTACCCTGGCTAGTAACAGGAGGAATCTTCACTTCCAGCTGCTAAAGTACCAACTTTACCAAGTTGCTGCATTTTCATTTTAAGCATGCAGGGAATCACATTTGGAAAAGGTCACAATTTGGAGAAGAATTGATCTGCAAGGTAGACCTTTTTTTAAGTATAGAGCAGCATAATAAAGCTTGCATTTTATATGCTAAATGCTAAATATTTTTATTCTGTACTTCATTTTGCTTCTGCTGTAGCAATGAAGAAATTCTATGGTCTACAACATCATCTTCAACTAGCAGTGAGATAACTGACTGCTTTACAGCTCAACATTCAAAAGCTTTGCTGTTGACTTCTATGCCTTTTCAGTTATCCCATTACTCCTAGGACACTTTAACATGCAAATCTATAGCTTGTTATTTGAAACCTTACTCTGAGTAACATTCCCAGATTGTCAGCCAGTCTGGAAATTATGTTTTATTATAAGATATCAAATTTTAGTGGGTAATTTTTTTTTTTTGAAACCTTAAAATATGAAAACGTTAGAACACCACTGATCTGCATCTTCTCATGGGATTATTAGAGAATACTGGCCACAGGACAGCTTAACCAGAAATCTACCTACCTACTTGCACTTGTGGTATCTGTCCTGCTAATATGCAGTTGACTACCATCATAGACTCATAGAATCACAGAATGGAGGGGACATTAAACATCATCTAGTTCCAACCCCCCTGCCATGGCCAGGAACACCTTCCACTATTCCAGGTTGCTCAGAGCTCCATCCAGTCGGGTCTTGAACATTGCCACGGATGAGGCAGAAACTACTTCTCTGGGAAACCTGTGCCAGTGCCTCACCACCCTCACAGGGGAGAATTTCTTCCTAATGTCTAATCTAAACCCACTCTCTGTCACTTTGAAGCCATTTCCCCTTGTCCTGTCACTACATGCTTTTGTAAATAGTCATTTTCCATCTTTCTCTAAATCAAGTTTCTAAATCAAAACCCTTTACTGGATCCTAGCCCAAAGCTTGTCAAGGAAGGCTGCTTGGCACTTCTACAGTGGAGGCACCTGGATGTCTAAACAGACACATTCAGGATCCTGACTTATGATATCCAAGAAGGGTAGCTCAGGCCTGCCACTCTGTTTGACGTTTCTTAACTTGAGAGGTCTTGGGTCAAGTGCTGATGGCTTTGGAAAGACATAGCTCTAAATTTTGAGATCTTAAGTGAGAGTTTCCAATGGCGGAATAAGTCACTACTTGCACTTTATACAACAAATTAAAGTGAGTTGTGAGAGCCCTTACATGATATTTTTTACTTACTAGGTCCTTTGGCTACATTTTAAAGTTCCTTGGGCAGCTATACAGCTACACAAACCCAAAATGTAATAGATATCTTAAGGGAAAAAAGAAATCCCCTGCTCTCAGAGGGCTTTTAGAACTGCCTGTGTTTTTGAAATCTAATACTAAGGATCCAGAGAGCTACCATAACTTTTTTTTGCATACCTTGGCATCCCATCAGTATGAATAAAATCTACAAGCTGCTCCTTTGCGTCTCTTATGACCAAATGATATAGAAGCCATGCTGATGGCTTATGATAAGGACAGTCACCCTACTATTGACAATTCTACTAAATAAGCTGTGCTTTGATGCTAGTTAACTGCCCAAGCAAAAAAGTTAGCAAGTATCTTACCATTTACCAAAAATGCCCGGCCTTCATTCAGTTGGCTTCTTTAATGGCAGACTGAGACACTCATAAAGAATTCTCAATCCACAGTCAATCTGGAACATTTATTAGATCCCCAAAAGCATACAGGATAAAAGAAACAACTGAGATTGAGCATAAGGATTCATAATGCACTCAATACGGCTCACATTCATTGGGCCACCTATGTGACTTGAGTCTTTTCCAAACATATCAGTAAAAAATCCTCCAGTCATCCATTCAGACCCCAGAAGCCTTTAGAAACTCTTGGATCTTTTGCCAGATACCAGAAACCTGTAGTTACCCTGGCTGTTTTGTTTTGATGCATAGGTTGATTCTTTTCCTTTCTACATTGTTTTTTCCTACCACTTAAAAAACCATATTAATATTCAGAGGGAAAAGGAAGGCGAATAAGACAGAAGAATTTATCTCTTAACTTCTGATGGGTTGATCAATTTATTTCCTTTCAGTTGTGTCTGTCACTCTCCACTGTTTAAGGAATTTAATCCTATATAGTTTTTCCATGTGATGTGATCAATTTAGGCAGTTCTTGGACTACAAAAGTCCCTGCCCCTCTGCTCTGCTCTGGTGAGACCCCACCTGCAGTGCTGCCTCCAGCTCTGGGGTCCCAGCACAGGAGGGACATGGACCTGTTGGAACAAGTCCAGAGGAGGCACCAAGATGATCAGAGGGATGGAGCCCCTCTGCTATGAGGGAAGGCTGAAAGAATTGGGATTGTTCAGCCTAGAAAAGAAAAGGCCTCAGGATGACATATTTGCAGCTTTTCAGTAGTTGAAGGGAGCCTACCAGGAAGATGGAGAGGGACTTTTTGCAAGGGCCTGTAGTGACAGGACAAGGGGCAATGGCTTCAAAGTGACAGAGAGTGGATTTAGATTAGGAAGAAATTCTTTCCTGTGAGGGTGATGAGGCCCTGGCACTGGCTTCCCAGAGAAGTTGTGGATGCCCCATCCCTGGAAGTGTTCAAGGCCAGGTTGGATGGAGCTCTGAGCAACCTGGGGTAGTGGAAGGTGTTCCTGGCCATGGCAGGGAGGTTGGAACAAGATGATCTTTAAGGGCCCTTCGAACCCAAACCATTCCATGATTCCATGAAATCAGCAATTGAGCAGAAGTCAGCACTGATCCCTGTCAGTCCTGCCTTTCAAGTGCTGCTCAGGGAGGGCCACAGGGCCACAGAGCTGCCTGGCCAAAACTGCAGCTGTGGAAATGGTGCAGATCCTTGACCTTGGACAGACAGAGCTGTTCTGGAGTTCCTTCAAGAGCTGATCCTGCTGGGAGGTGAAACTGTAATTCAAAGGAACTGGTAGTTACAAAAAAAAAAAAGAAAAAAAAAAAAGACGATTACTAGCAGAACACCTATTGATGAAATACTGTTACAGGGATGCTGGCAGCATTTGAAAAGTATTCCTGGTTGTGTTTTTAATAACATTGGCCTACAGAATGAGAATGTGTACTCTGCTGAGCTGTAATAACGCTGAGGAATGTCCTAGACCACAAACTGAGCATCGTAAAACTGTTGTTTTCACATTTTCCTAGTAAAATGCCATGGCATTGTAAATCTGTTTTTATTTTATTTGTAATGGCAGAAATGTGTTTATCATAAAATCAAACCCTCTTTCGAACTGTAGGCCATAGGACAGTGGCATAATTCATCCTGTCCAGGATCATGGTTTGCATCACTCCAGCCCAAACCAAAAATTGCAATACGCTACTTAAAATCCTGTCCTTTGAAAGCACATCATAACATGCAGCTCACATTCAGGTCTGTGCTGACACTGCAGTTTGTGGCAAGGTAATCAGAAATGTGTAAAGCAGTTAAATGACAACATGTGGAGTAAAGCACGACTATCTGGAATGCTTGTGACAGGGGCCAGGTGTGAAATGGCAAACAGAACTGATAAGTCACAGTATAATTAAACGTGCTCAAGTTTCAGCTTATCGAAGCTTCCTTTCATCCAAGGTGCCAAATACTCAAGTGCCTATTAATTAAATTTAAAATTATGCTTCATTTTACGAATCATGAGGTTGTAACAATTGAGTTCCTTGAAAAACAGGTCATTTTATTTTGTGATACAAGTATGCGTGAGCACTGCATCTTTATAGCAATATAAATGTTTTTAAATTTGCAAGGAAGAAATTAATGTGATTAGATGTATAAGAGCAGTCTGTAATGGCTCAGTTGTATCAAAATTTCACTCTCAGGTAGAACATTCAGCAATAAAGCATACCAAATCAGAAAAGAGCTACAAACTCATTGTGAATCACAACATAAATGTTCTTTTATAAATTATGACAAAGAAAGCTTATTAGAAGATAATGGGATTCACTGTCACATCCAAATAGAAAGTACCATGCAATAAACTATTATTTTCTCATTTTCTAGTCCTCCTGGTATGATGCCTGAAGTAAAAAGTGTAGAGGTTTGTGAATATAATGTAAATTATGAATGGGGCATTCTGTAATTGTAACAAAATAGAGCCAAAAATGACTGTATTAATAGACCATTTTGATTTGTGCACTTGATTTTTCACTTGAGAGGGCAGCAGTTTCATCTTATTCCACTTGAGAGGGCTGATCCCTTTATAATAAGTACCCACTCCACTGTGAGGCATTGAATACCAAGATCAAGCACACACTCTTTATGGCTCTGTTGTTCCCTTCTGGGAACCACCTAAACCAATTTGAATGGAGAGGTGGAAGTGGGAGAATCATCCCAAGGGCAGGAGGAAAAGACCAAACACACTTGAGGAGATCAGGAAAGGAGCAAGCTGAACCAGCCTCTGAGCTGAGGCAGCCTCTCATGTTTTCATTACCTTCTATTCATCTCATACAGCTCTGCCAGAAGGATGACACTGCGGGATTTATTTTTTTTTTTTTAGAGTAAGAGGAGCTCTGATGAGATTGCCCCAACCCATTTAAGAAGCCAAGCATACCAAATATGATTTAGGATACAAACTGAAACATGCTACGGATACAAAATTTGTGATAAAACTACATTACAGCAGCTCAATCTGAAAGAATCTGTGTCCCTCCTCCATATGAAATATGTTGTACTAGGCTCTCAGTGGGGATATGTTTTCAGAGCTCATTCCGTTTCCCAGAGCTACACAAATCTACACCGGGTGAGGATCTTGCCTAACATCGATTGTCTTCATAACATTTCAGCAAGGGATTTAATTCAGGATTAAATGTGTATTTCCTCCCTTAATGCTTATATTGCATTCTCTGCATGTTCTTAAAATATCTATAGACAATTGAAACAGAGGTTATGCATTGATCAATACTAGAAAGGGAAGAAAGTGAACAAATCTACTCAGACAAGGTCAATCAAGGTAGTAGATGCAGCTTTGAGTAATAAGACATTTCAAGAGAGTTCAAAATGGTGAGAAAGGCTTCTGAACATTCATGACTTTTAAATCTCTGGGAATGCTTATTCCAAACCACCTTTAAAATGGGGCAAAGCAGCTGTAGAGAATTCTAAGTATAAAAAACTACACAGGACACCTCTCTACAGTCTTTCAGTCTCTTCCTCACTAGAATACACAACCATTATTTTGAAAACATTGCCTTGGCTTCTCCTCATGCCTCTCTCATGGGATTGAAAGCTTTGGCCATGTTTATTCATTTTTGTCCCTTGGGGAAGCACAAAATAGTATGTCTGCTTTACTCATAGTTTGGGGGGAAAAAGTTCACTGCTTTGATGTTCCATGGGGAAACTGTTACATCGTCCTCTCCTTGATGCAACCAGTTTCCTTGATGCAACCATCTCCTTGATGCACCCGTTATCGAACCTCCAGGGACCACTGCAGTACAAATAAAGTATAATTTCTGTGAAGAAATCCCTCCCTTCTGAGAAAGAAGGATATTAGATATATCAAGAAAGTGTTTCCTTGTCAAACCAGGTTAATTTAGATGGATACAATTCACATTACTGGAGTTTAACTTTGCTAAAACTGGTATTGCACAGAAGAGTACCAGCCTCAAAGTTTCTCTGTCTGTTTTAAACTTCTCTTCAGTTATGGTTTGGTCAACAACCTCTTGTTTAAGTCTAGTGTGGTGTGACTGTCCCTTAATATTTACAAGAACATATGGCTGAGGGGTGTGATTATGTTTAATGTACACTGCCCTTAATATATGGTCACTGTTCTAGGTAATGGAAGGGTGTTAGGAAGCCTGCACTTAACCACTTTCTTTAACATGGATTATACAGTGCTGTGGCAGCCTAAACTATAAAAAAAAAAAAAAAAAGACATTTCAAACGAATCTCAATTGCTGTGTTTTATTTTGGACTAAAAAAGAGAATTAATAAATGAGATGCTTCTGTGATTCAACATTCCTCAAATTAGAAAAGAGAGAAAGAGAGAGAATGAGAGAAAAAGCAGGAAATCAATAAAGCAAGGAAGAAAAAAAGCAAGCAAGCAAGCAAGAACTGCCTGTTAGCCCAGAAACAAAGACTTTCTGCAAAATGGAATCATAAACAGAGAGGATACCAAGGGAAAATATTTATATCTAAAGAAAATGTTTGATAGTTTTAAAATAGAGTGAGTATAACTTAAACAGGGATTAAGATATTAAGTGTTCTGTTATAGAAAGGAAGCTAATGCTAATCAATTTTTTTTTTGAAAAAATAAAAAGCAGAGCAGCATATAAATAAGGAAACTGGGTTTCTTTTGCCCTTCTTAGGGCTAGTCTGAAGTTCACTATTTTGAAAGAATTCAATAAAGAAATCTAAATTGTAAAAGCATCTGTAAATAAAGAGTTTTGAAAAGGGAGGAAAATTCAAACTCTAGATGGATCCATATCACAGATATTCTCTCTAATCTTATGGGTCTGAATTTCTTCACTCAACAATATACACAGGAGAGTGGTTTTCAGATTTCAAAAATGTAGTCATACCTTTGGAGACTCATTGCACCTCACTTTTTGTTTTGATTCAATGCTGAATTTTCATCTTCTCTGTGAACTGTGTACTCCTCCCATTGGCACACTTCCATCTCATCATCTTAATATCATTTTTTTCCTATCCTTTATTTAGACTTGATTCAAGATACGCTCTGATATGTATAGGCAAATAGTTATAAAGATCATGGGGAACACTCAAAGGAACTAGTGTTAGGGATTAACTATTTGAGTGAAGTATTTTGAAATGGGAAGGACCCTGCCTAAAAGCCAACCATTATTGCTCTATAAAGAGCAACAGTTTCCATCCATATGCCAGGGAGAATTCAAAGTGCAAAATCTCAGAGTTCAGCCTGAGTTTTGTAATGGTGTCCCCTTTCCCTTTGGGTTCAAGAGGAACCAGACCATTAGACTCCACGTCTTCCTCAACTGTTTAGAATGAAAGACTCAAATCATGGTTCTGTTATTTTGTGCTTTTGATCCAGCTTCTCTATATACATTTTAATTTCATTAGGTTACAGTCTGCTTAAAGGAGGAGAAATCTGGGTTGTACTTCAAATTTTGTTGGCTGGCACTTCACTGCCATAATGGAACATGACTCATGGCGTGTTTCAGCCAACAGCTTTAACTATGTACATGAGAGCTGTCTTTAACACATATTGTGCCCACTACATTTTTCAGGGTCTTATCTTTTCTGCTCTTACTGTTATTTTTCTTCATAGTTAACAAACTGAAGAGATAAAAGAAGATAAGGACGTTGTAAACACCTTGTGCAAGATTTTATACAGGTTTCTGCTCACTGCCATCCAATGCCAACCTTTTCCTGTGCACGAACTGTTTTATAACTCAAATCATGATGTAAATACAAGTCTGGAGAAATAAGTCTATTCTTAGAGCTTGACTTCATATTGCAAACAAGTACTGAGAACAATTTTACTTATTCCAGTGACACAACTCCAAATTAATAGACACAAGTCAAACTGTTTAAAAGCTGCAGAATGTGAACCTGTTCCAGTAAAGTTTATTTTTTGTAACATAACTTTCCATAAATCATCAAAATGTGCAAATAATGAAACTAAATAATTTGGCATTTCACAGAAATGTAAAAATATTTTTAAGAAAAACAGGAAAATATGGCTTATATAAATTGTTGCTGGTGATTTATCTATTTGGGGTTTTTTATTATTTTTTTCTCCATCCTGATTGTGATTTCTTACAATTTCCACCAATTCTGTCATTGCCTGAGTAGGTCACTGGAAAACTTATTTTGTAGAATTCTTTGTTCATAGTTTGATTATGAGTAGCTTAAGCTATTTGATATGCCCTTTTGATTTAAAATGAGTCACATGAGAAGAATCTTCCCACTGATTAGACACAAATAACTCATAAAAATTTATTTTGATAAGATCATGGAATAGTTTAGGTTGGAAGAAACCTCTGTAGCTCACATGTTCCAAACCCTGCTGAAATATTTTTCTGCACAAACACTGACCACAATGCAGCTTTCATGACTATACATTTTAAACTCTTTTATAAACGTATCTACAATACATTCCTGGTGATGACACATGTTGGCAGTATCAGAATTCAAAATATAGAATTTAAACAATCGTATAAATGTCTGCGTAAAATATATTTTTATATCTCTTTAGCTCTAGTTACAGTCTTACTTTTTTCCTCTAAAATATGAAACCCTTTTGTTTTTAAAAAAAGTAGTTCTGGAGGGTGAGCTTTGTGTCAGAATAGTAAAATAATTTTTGCTTGAAAAGCGAGATTAAAAATGTATCAAAATAACAGAGAGGTTGTGCTGACCTGAGCAGTAATAAGTACAAAACAACTGATTAGTTCATTTCTGGTTATGCTCCATTTAACTGTTTTCTGCTTGAACCAGCTTTGAAGAACTGCACGAACATGAAAATTCCTGAGATGAGATGGTCATTCACTTAACTCGCTGTGTCTTCTCCATTTTGTGTGTGCCCTTGTGCCCCTCTGCCCTCATTTTAGTTCACTGCTCCCTGACTTCTGCTTTTCATGTCATTTTGCGTGGACTGCCAGGAATACAGTAGGGTATGAGAGATAAGAATTATTATCTTTAGACCAGAATCTTCATCTGGAGCTTTAGAACAGAATTCTCTGTTCAGCATTCCTATTTGACGACAGTTTTGTTGGGTGAATTTATTTACAGTGGAAGAAGTTAAGTGGCAGGTTGATTGACCCAAATTTGCAATGCACAGTAGATGATCAAACATCATATCCAAACCACCAAGAATTTCAACCTTCAGAAAAGCACATTTGTAGAAAGTTTGTATTACCTATTAGCATTTAAAAAGTCAAAAAATTTCTATAAAAATAGAGACCTGTTTTGCTTTGTAAGTTTCAAAACCCACCCTTTTTTTTTTTTTTTTTATTTTTTTTTTATTTTATTTTCATGCTTGAAATATTTTGGATATTTATCTTTTTTTCTCAGTCTCAAGCTGATTCATACATCTTCTTATTCACCCATTAATTATTTCAGTTTGATATTTTTAAACCATTATAAGTGTTTTGGTTTTTTTTTTAAGAATGAGATGCTTGATGCTATAAGCAATGTGGGAAAATCCCCTGCTTTAGGAGAAGATAATGATTTGAAAAATTACTTCTAGTTCCAACGGCCTAGACTCAGCATCAGTTTTTTTGGGCTTTGTGTCTGGAAGTTACCTAGGCTTGAGTCTTTTCAAAGTAAACAAGCTATCCAAGCTGAAAGATCTTCTCACACCTAATGAATTACATTCACTGGCTTTAGTTTTGATAATTTCGTCTAAGTTCACTGAGACCTTGTGGAGGGTGATTGTCTGCCACAATGTTTTTTCCCAATAACAAACAGTCACAGAACTCATGAAAGCCCTGGTATTTTTCACGAAAAAATTCCCAAGTCATTGATCAAAAACTATTTTACCAACCTCTTTTTCTGACAGCTCTAGTGTATCTGATATAACTCCCTGAGCATGTGATACATCTGCGTGTTCTCTGATTACTTTTCTTCATTTTTTTTTGTACAGCAGGGCCCAAAGGACCTGAGTTCAGAACCACTTAGTCACGAGAGCTGTATGTCCCCATACAAGACACAAGCTCCACCACAAAAGCTTTCATTACAAGTGATAAAGGCAGCCCAAGGAAACATTTTTCTCCCTCATTTTACTTATGAAGGATGGAGCAGAGGGAGATTAAGTGATTTGGCCAAAGCTCTCCGGGAAATCTGAGTCCAGAAGTCCTCAGCTTTAATCCACAAGACTATCCTTCCTCTGCTAGGAAACAGATGTTAAATTGGATGTTAATTTTGCCATGAAACTTTTTTTAAGAACTGTGAAAGGCAAATAGTCTCCAAGAATGATTACTTAGCAAGCTACCAGCTCTGCAGTCTTGCATCTTAGGAGTAATTCATTCCATCTTTACTGGCAGGCTTTAAAAGGCCTTTTGTTTTCACTCACTGATTAGTATAACAATCTATTTTGAAAGATATGTGGGCTGATAGGGGGTATCATTTATTTGCTTCAGTGGTAGATTTTTGCAACAAAATGTATGAAGCTTTTAAGTGCTGTGGATTGAAGCCTCTGATGTCAAAGATAAATGTTGGGATTATAAATACAGATCTTCTAAAGTACTCTAAGTACCGTAATCAGTAACAGAAACTGGCATCATTCACTTGCCTGCCTTAAAGTGCTGAAGGCTTTTCCTTTAAAAAACCACAAGCACATATATTATCATTCAGTATTAACAACTGAGGCAAACATGTAACCTGACTTAATTATATAATTTGTGTTGCTTCATATAAAATTCCCAGTTAATTCTGGACTGCAGCATGTTATGGGTTAACTTAGAATTCCACTTGGCCTTCTTCTCCTCCTCTTTTCTGCAATTCAAATCAGTCTTCTGGAAAATTGGCCTCAGTACCAGTGACGTGCCGCTGAACTTACAAGATCTCAAGAATATCCTACCAGATTTCATTCTTTTGTTGTAGAATTGTTTCCATCTGGGGCCTAGATATAAACTTGGAAAATGCAAAGGCTTTTCCTTCTCACCCTGCCTGACTTCAAAACATTGGCAAATAACCTTTCTTGTCAATGCAGCACAGATTGGATTAAAACACTGGGGCAAATTATATTTCTGTGGGTGTAGGAATTAGTGGCATTTATTGGAAGTTTAATATACTGCTTAACAATCCAGGAAGTAAACATATACTTTAAAATCAAGGGAAAATTAACATTGAACATAACAGAATACAAGAGAATAGTAGATTCTGGAAAGGAATATTAGTCACAGGAGACCAGAGCTGCTAAAGAGCACAGTTACGCACATTTGCAAGTGCTTCATTTGTGTGCAGAGTCTCGGTGTGTGAGCATAACTCCCTGGCTTGGGTCCACATAGCTGTTTTACTGAGCTGGAGTAGCTAATCTGAGAGCATAGCCACTATTAGCTCCTCTGTGTTCAGCAAGGCAATGGTGATTATACATCCAAAGCTATAACTCATGCAAAATTAAATGTATGTTTGTTAATTGAAGCCCATCACTCTGTGCTATAGTGTCGAGGTGAAAATGGTTCTGATAGAATGTTATCTATAAAAATATTGGTACTAGCCTACACTGGGGGACTAACCAAAAAAAGGAGACATAGTTTGCTGGAGGGGACTTTGGAGTTTTCAATGTGTCTGCTTGGCTTGTATTTCCTGGTGTACACAGCAAGCTTTAAGTGCTCATCATTTGACAGCATTGTTGACTGTCTCCAGCCTTTGTGCTAGACATTTGTACATAAACTTTTGTGTGGGTGTGTGTTTCTGTGCCTTCACTATTGTTAGTGCACCAGGAAACATCCTTATGTCTTCTACAGTAAAAAATCCATTTAATACTGAGAGACCTTTCACAACGATAACAGGAATTTGAAACATGCTGTCCTAGGCACTCTGAGATAATAGTCTTTCTTATTTTCTGCATATCTCCAGAGCAGCAGCAACTCTGAAAATTATGACCATTTTTCCTGCTTTTTATTTATATTTATATTTCTATATCTATATAAAGATATAGATATGTACTATCTGTGTAGTCTCCCCAGTATTCACAGCATTTCTAAATTAAAAGGTAATCTCTGCATTCCTCACTGGCAGATATTTGTTATATTCCTTTTGTCTGTAGTTCACGACCAAAAAAAAGTCTGCTAAGAATGAACATAAAGACTCCTTCTGTATTCAAGCCTACTGACATTTCATTTCATTAATGTCCATAACTTATAAGTGCTCTGTGGGTGAAGAGCAGCTGTGCTGGAACCCTTTTCAGAAACACCAGTGATGTTGTCTGAATTATTGAGTAGTGCGGAGCAAGAGGAGTGCGCCTGCCTGTCAGTGCTGAGGACATGACATCCACACACAATCGTGCTCCCTGTGTGGGAAATGGCCTTACAGCTAGTCAAGCTGGAAGTCACTGGCAGCTGCAGTGCAGTAGGTTCATACCTAGTTCATAATTTTCACCACATTGCTAATGGCCTTGACCATGCTATAAGATACCACTAATATTTTCCAAAGTGTAGTCCAGTTACGGTCCTTACAAAAGCTGTTTGTGGCCTCTGATGTTACCTGCCTACATTTTCCTTCCAGAAGTAATGGCTGTTCCTTCATTTATCTTCCCAAATATTATTTGCTTTGCCTTTGTATGCTTAGAAGGTGAAGTAATATTCAAGTGAGAGGTATTTGTTTTTTGTTTTTCCAAAGGACGCCTTCCAGAACCCTCATGATGTTTTGAAAAGTAGGTAATATCATTTTTCATCTTATTTTTCTGATTTACTTACTGATACAGTAAATCTCATATTCCCTCAGTATGGATAACCTTACAGCTCTGAGTTCTATTCATGTACATCTTCCTTCCATGCTAACTATGTTGATTTTGGAACATCTTACTTGCTATCTCATTTGCTTTTATAATGATAAAATGGATTCTTATCTTCTGCTAGAGGGTTCTCCACTGGCCTTATGGAAAGCTCCCCTGGCTTGCATTGCTGCTGTTTTCCTCTCTGCCAGTGCTATGAGGTCACATCTGGGCCTGGTATTAACCATCATGGAATACAGTTCATTCCACACATCACTGCATTGACATACAGCATTTGGCAGGGCAAGGATAGCCCAGAGTGGATTGTTGTGGGCTGTGATTTTTGAGGGCTGTATGAATCAGAGAGTCCCAGAGTAATTTTGGTTGGAAGGACTTTGGAGGTCACCTGTCCAACTTTCCACTAGCACTGTAGTTTAATTTTTGTGGAGTATGTGGCTTCTTTTGCTCAACAACTTGTTTTCTCTTGTTTGTTTTTTTTTCCCCCCTCAGAGTTCATTTCTGGAGATATGAGATCCCAGAAATTAACCTACTCCTCGGGCTTTGGAGGATATAGGCACCTAAAACTTTAAGACTGACTCTTCATTGTTAAATCAATTAGAAGCTTTTCTGTTCCTATGTCTTTTTCTAATCAAAATAATTTACTTTTTTTTTTTTTTATCAGTGTGGCTTTAGTAACAAGTTCTGTAATGATTTCATAGTTGAGGAAAAAAATGAAAGCTTTTCAGTTATTCTTCAAATAGAACGCTGATACTACTGCCTGAAACTAAGCTATCTTATTTATGTCTTCCTTTTTTGAAATTTCTGGTTTAAAAATGCAGATCAATAAGACAATTAAACTTTCTGCAGTTATTTTGTGCACTTTGATAACAATGCTGATGAGACTTTTAACTGCATAGTTCTTCCACTGAGGGCATATCTTTAATTCATCTTGCTGTGTTGTTCAGTCTTCACTCCTGGACAAAAATTCTAACAGAAATCAGCTTCATTCAGCGTTTAAATATAATTAATCCATGTTATTTAATATAAAGCCTTTTAATAATACCTTTTCAATCTTCTGTGAGTACACTGGAGCTTTTTGAAGGCACAATTACTCTGAAGCCTTGTTCTTGCTTTTTAAATACTTGAGCTGATAGACAGTACTGCAGAAAGGAAACTGAGGAGACTTATCCACTAAAGAGCATCACTAAAATAACCACAGGAAATAGAGGTAAAAGATTGCCTTATGAAAGCATAGAATCATAGAATGGCCTGGGTTGGAAGGCACACTAAAGATTATCTAATTCCAACTCCCCTGCCATGGGCAGGGACACATTCCAATAAATCAGATTGCTCAGAGCTCCATCCAATTTGTCCTTGAACACTTTCAGGGATGGGGCATCATAACTTCTCTGGAAAACCTGTTTCAGGGCTTCACCACCCTTACAGTTTAGAATTTTTTTCTAATATCTCATTTAAACATACTCTCTTTCAGTTTGAAGCCACTCCCCCTTGTCCTGTCACTACAGCCCTTGCAAAAAGTCCTTCTCTGGTTTTTCTGCAGGCTTCCTTCAGGCACTGTAAGGCCACAATTAGATCATCCTGAAGCCTTCTCTTTTCCAGACTGAGCAATCCCAAATCTCTCAGGCTTTCCTCACAGGAGAGGGGTCCATCCCTCTCATCACCTTGGTGGCCTCCTCTGGACTTGCTCCAACAGGTCCATGTCCTTCCTGTGCTGGGACCCCAGAGCTGGAGGCAGCACTGCAGGTGGGGTCTCACCAGAGCAGAGCAGAGGGGCAGAATCCCCTCCCTTCCCTGCTGCCCCCACTGCTTTGGATGCAGCCCAGGACACGTGTTTATCTACACTGTGCTTTGCTGTGGGGAGTGGGGGAAGTACCAGAAAGATGACAGTGACACCTGCCTGCCCAATGCCAGCAGTAAGATCTGGAATAGGAGCAGAATAGGAGGCCACAGCTGTCTGCAAGTGAACTTCAGTCAGGTTTTTACTTATCAGGAAATACCAGGTAGCATGGAAAGTTTAGTTAGAAATGAGAAATCATTCTGGTATTTTGGACAGATCTAGAGAGCAAACTGAAACCAGTGAAGAATTCTGCTGTGGCTTCTGAGGTAGCATAAAGTGGCTTGTGGGAGCTCAAGAATGAGAGAATCTCAGAAAATTCATATTGGAGTCGCTCCATGCCCACATCCAGATCAGCTCCAGTCATTTGTCCCTCTGGTTTCTGCGGAGAAATCTCTGAGGATGGAGACATCACTCTAGGATGGAGACATTACTCTGGGAATCTCTCCAGCATTTTTTCAACCTCCTAGTGATATCTTTTCTTTATTTCCAGATGCAGCTTCCTTCATTGCAAGGTATGAGCGTTTCCTCATCTGTACTGTGCACCTCTGAGAAAGATTTTATTCTGTTTTCAGTCCTCTGAAGAAAAAGCAGGCTGTGATTTTTCCTTTGTGTGGAACTCTTGCTGCTGTAGGGACCTGGGGAAATTCCACAAAACAAATGGCAAAAACTGGAGCGCTTCCTGTTTCCCCTGCTCAAACTGAACTCAGGAGAGGGATATGGTGTTGTCACTGTAAATAAAGCAGCCCATGCTGCAGTTTTGGTACACAACAGCAGGAATCTTTCAGGAAGGAGCTGGAGAGAGAATCTCCCATCCTCACTGACTTTGGTGAAGCTGAAATTGCACCCACAAAAGTGATTTCCCAGGCTTGCATCATTTAGGATCTGATGAAAGACTGTGTTGCAAATGGTGGTTGCCAGTTCCTAAATGATGGTCCATGAGTAACTGTAAATAACACTAGGCCATACTGGAGAAAGTTATAAGGCAGAGCCATCTTTCTCATTACTGACAAGACAGCTTCTTCAGAGCTGAAATCAGACAGCTGGGGGTTATTGTACTAGCAGAAGCAACACAATTACACTGGGGAATTCTTTCCTATGAACATTTTACTGTTCCTCCTGCACCTCTCTAGAGTGAATCAAAAGGTTAGAAAACATCCTTATTGGAAGAGAAACTTCCCTATCTAGATGAAAGTTTGATGCTTCAGTAGAATGTAGACAATCACTCTGTAGCATGTACATTACATTGCACAGGAAGAATTTGGCCCATGGGAATTCACGAGGTTTAACAAGAACAAGTGCAAGGTGCACCTGAGTCTGGGCAACCCCGGTACCAATCCAGGTTGGGGGATGAACAGATCCAGAGCAGCCCTGCTGAGAAGGACTTTGGGGTGCTGGTGGGTGAGAGGCTGGACATGACCCAGCACTGAGAGCCCAGAAACCCCCCATGTCCTGGGCTGCATCCAAAGCAGTGTGGGCAGCAGGGGAGGGAGGGGATTCTGCCCCTCTGCTCTGCTCTGGTGAGACCCCACCTGCAGTGCTGCCTCCAGCTCTGGGGTCCCAGCACAGGAAGGACATGGACCTGTTGGAGCGACTCAGAGAATTAGATGGATAAATTAGAGGGATGAAGCACCTCTGCTATGAGGAAAGCCTGAGAGAATTGGGATTGTTCAGTCTGGAAAAGAGAAGGCTTTGGGATGACATATTAGCAGCCTTCCAGTGCCTGAAGGGAAGTGCCTACCAGGAAGATGGAGAGAGACTACTTACAAGGGCCTGTAGTGACAGGGCAAGGGGGAATGGCTTCAAACTGAAAGAAAGTGGATTTAGATTGGATATCTGAAAAAAATTCTTTCCTGTGAGAGTAATGAAGTACTGGAACAGGTTGCCCAGAGAAGCTGTGTGAGCCTCATCTCTGGAAGTGTTTAAGGCCGGATTGGATGGGGCTTTAAGCAACCTGGTCCACTGGAATGTGTCCCTGCTGATTGCAGGATGGAGGGAACTAGACAATCTTTGAGCTCCCTTCCAAACCAGGCAATTCTATGAGTCTGTGAAAACCAGAATGGAAGAAAAATAGACATACAACCTAAAAGTTAGACTGAGATATAGTTAATATCCTTTTTAATAGGTGGTATCTCTAGGGACATTTCTACTTTAAAATCCCAATCTAATCACATCTAAAAAATAGCCAACAATTTAGAGATCATCTTATGATAACAACTATACTTCCTCTGATCATTCATTATTATGAAATTTTAAGGAAACATCCACTCCAAGACCAAGCACAATAAATATATATATATACACTTTGCCATTATTTCAATATCAAAATCTTTGATTCTGTTGCAAAGGAAGAGAGAAAGTGTTCCAGGTATTACTAATTGAAACTGTCTCCATTTATCTCAACCACAGTAGTGGAACAAGCACAGAGTGAAGGAGTCCATAAGAAAGCCAACAAGCATTTGCCATGACATTCCTGTTTAACTTTCTCTGGTAATATGGGATTTTAAATGCATGTTATTTTAGCTGCTTGGAATGCTGAAACTTTACAATCTCAGTTGTGCTGTGGATTTAACACGTATTAAAAACTGAATCACAAGTAGTTCCTTTATCCCCTTATGTAACACTTTAAAAAGGTTTACAACATTACCTACATAAGCACCTGCAGAGTTACTAGGGATTCTTTGCACATTAAAGCATTATCTGGAAAATGCAATTTTTTCAATGTGAAACTCAGGCTAAAAGAAACTGTGCTTTCTTCTAAAGTCCCTGTCAAATTTGCATAACGTTTTTCACTACTTTTCCAGGATTCAGCTTGCAATGAAATATAAAGTGCTGGAGTGCAGGATATACTGCAAAACCAGACAAATGGCAGCATTTTTCAAAACCACATTAGGAAGGGATGCAGGACTTGATGCTTTAGAGCTTATAACATTTCCAAATTAAAACTATTTCAATAAGTTAATTTTAAAACTTTTGAGAAAGTTCTTTTCAGGACTAAAATGTAAGACTCAAATAAGTATTTCCCTAACCACTGAGTCAGCAATTAATGCTACAAAATCCATACCTTGGAATCAGTACAATGTACACATCAATGCATCAAAGCTGCTGCCCTTGCTTATAGACAAGAGTATATTTTACTTGATGAGTCATTGATTTGTTTGTCAGAAAGATTTTCTTCTAGTGAAAAAAAGGCACACTTTTTCCATTCAGAATTCAGAGAACTTTTGAAAATGACAGCTGAAATATATTTTGGTTTTGGTTTTTTAAATGTAATTGCTGATATTTTTTAAATTCCATTTTAAAATTAGGAATAAGGGATAACTCTGTAAATCTTACTCAAACCTGGAGAGAAATAGTAATGGGTTCCAGAAAATCATACTATTTCTAATCATCTGTTGTAAATTTCCCAGGTCTAGCTCAAATGAAAACTGAATCATCACAAACATTAATCAGATCTGAAATGCACTAAAAGTTTCCCAAAATGCATTCTCAGAAAACTACCAGATCAGTTTTTCTGAGACCAAACAGCTTCTGAAGATACAAATAGCCATCCATTAGTGTGAACACTTCCCTGAAGCAAAGCCCTGAACACATGAAAAGTTGTCTACTCTGCACTTCTATTTACAGGACACTTGCATCATTAAGCATTTCAAACCTTAAGAAGGAAGAATTCATCCATGTTCTCTTCAACAGAAGATGAGGAGATCTCCCATTGCTTGTGCTACAGATTTTACATCATTTGTTGTTGCTTTGCATAATTATTAGGAGCACATGCCTGGAAAGTACTATGTGGATTACTAAATGAAGTTCCTGTAATCATTTGCAGTGAATCTCTACCAGCTCCTTCCGAAGCTACTTGTCAGAAGCAATTAGTTCTTTGCTCATCACTACTCTGATTGGAAGATCATCTGAAAGCCTTCCCCTTTTTAAGCCAGGAACCTTCTAATTGCCAGACTAACTAGATTTGAGAAGACTTTTTTTTTTTATTCAGATGTTCCCATTTAGCTTGAATAGCTTGTCTCTTGCTGTTCATTCTGACACACTTCAAACATCCTGTGGCTGATATCCATACACTCAACACTCATCAACCTTCCCAGCGTGGCCAGGAGGCAGACTAAGCACAGACAGGGTTACCAATGAAGCCTTTTGAAGGCAGACTCAGGGTTGCTCTGCTTGTGTTCTTGGCTGGCTGAGGATGAGCAGGCTTTGAAGTCAAAGCAGAGAAGCTGCATGAAGGTGCTCTAGGCCAGGGTTCATGAGCCCTGCTGAGAACCTGGTTGTATAGCCCCTGACACGGTGCTGCACTCCTGTGGCTTTTGGATCAGGTTTGGTGTGCATCCAGTCAGCTTGCTGGGGGCAGAGGCAGCTTGGGGCTGTCTATGAAAGACAGGTAGAAATGTGGTACACACACATATATGTTCAGACATATTTCTAGCTCAGAAATATACCTCTTCTGAGGATAGATCTCCATTAGCCAATTTTTCCAGTATCCCTTTCACTCTACCTGTTCCCTTTTGCATGATTCTCTTGCAAGTGTATGTCATGCATTGCATTAATGGCCTTGACAACAATATTTCAGCATCACAGGATTGTTACATTTAGCCACGATATTGCGTTGCAATGTCACTACATCTTAAAAGTTCGTACCACTACTTAGAGAAAAGTAATTGGATCAGTGGAGCTCCACATGTTACTGTTAAATATATATAAAAAAAAATTGCTAGTGGGTTCAGGAACAACTAAATATTTTAAAAGTAATTTCCTGTCTAAGCTCTAGGATGAATGGTAAACACACCTCTTGGGCGGCTACTAAACAAAATCTATGGAAGTTCCACATTTTGGTCAGAATATCATTGGGAATGTTAGTTCCAGATTGGAAAGCTCCAGATGTTCTGAAATAGTATACTAAAAAGTATTACACTATTAAAAGAAACTGTCCCATCTGCAGGTTCTACAGTGCCTTTCATGTTAGTGTTCTAATGTTAACCTTTAGAATAGCCCACTTTGATTTAGTGTAGACTTTTACCTGGCTCTGTGTGTTGGAAATGGGAAGGGCAGAGAATCTTTTTATTAGTGAGAAAAAGTCCTTAAAGAAAAAATACTGCCAGCTCTTGGACACCATAACTCCTTTCTATTGGATGTTATTTCACTTTCTATTAAGTTGATGGAAATTTTGCCATGTTGCTCAGTAGATATAGAATTCAGCCTATGGTCAAACATTCACATGTCTGTAGGAAGTATAAATATTCTCTGGGGAACCTCAAGTACTATGATTTTTTGTTAAATCCCCACATAAGTGCAAAAGGAATCTAGAAAAATATCCCAATGTACTTTATCCATTAAACCTGATTTATCTGTGATTAATGACGCTTCAAATTTGCCTTTAATATGCTATGCTTTGAAACTTAATTTACTGTATACATTATACTTTGTTTCTCTGCTTTATATGTCTAAGCATTTAAAATAAAATAGGATAAGAAATCTTAGAATAGTTGATCATGCTGAAGTTACATTGCAGTTCATGATATGGAAAGCTGTAAATAGTGAAGTCCTGACTAATATTTAAATGCTAATTAGATACAGTGACTTGAAAACTGCCCTTTGGTATTGAAATACATACAAAAATCTTCATATTTCAGGACTCATATAAAGACTACTAAAAACAAGGAAAATAAGACAATTTTTCTTATTCCCTGAAGAAGTGTCAAATTACTTGAATTAAATATGTATAATAACCTACAAAATTGTTTATTTTAAAATTTAGGACCAAACGGGAAAAACATTTTTGTAAGTGACTCACATTCCAGTTCTATTGGCAAGGTTTCTTTAAAAGAGGAATTCAGCACATGAGTCACCAGAAATAGATTGGATCTTTGTTTTGATTTATGAAGATGGAAAGCAAGTTTTGTCTGGGCAATCACACCCTGCTAAATTTAATTAAGATACATGTTCTTAAATCTTCATTGTGATCACAATCCTGGGTAATGGGCAACAGAAACTGACACATTTCCAATTAAACCAATCATAGGTAGAAGCCAAATCATGGCCTGTACTTGGCTAGATCAGGACACACAGAAGTGGAGGACAGGTATCGGAGCAGCAGGCCACAAATTTATTAGATAAATTCCATAGGGAACTATCCATTCATCCTTTCTCACATATCAAATGTTTGCCTGGCTCCACTGTGTGTTTGCTGGCTTCCCATTCTTGATCTCATAGGTTAAGGTAGACTCTCTTCATACTGACCTCTAGGACTCAGCTGATACCTGACTGATGGAGACCCATAACTGAAGGGAGGAGGAACACTGAGCCAAGGGGAATATCTGCTCTGTGAAGCTACAGGTTTCTATTCTCTCCTCAAGCATCAGATCTCACTTGACAATTGTGCTGCCCCTTTCAGTCTTTGTCTGCTCTGAACACAGTCAGAGGAGAAAAAATTATCATGTGATTATTTTTCCCTGACCTGCACCTCCATTAAAAAATATGTGAAAAAACTCTGCTACTTTGACTCACTTGTACTCAGATCTTGCCTCATCTTATAGCAGGAAACTGATCAGAAAAATACGGAGTATGAAGCAAAAGATTTCCTAGAAGCCAGATCAGATATTAGAGTTTAAGTGATGCAAATCTGTCTAACCCATATGAAGTTGAAAAAAAAACCAATTTTCTACACTTAGGTGAATGCTTCTGCAAACATTGTGTTATAAAATAAGTCTATTTCAGTTTTCCAGCCATCTACCATACAAAGGTTTGTTCTACATTTCTGCACTTCACTCCAGGAAGACATGAGAGACTTAGGTTATATGAGTCTTAATTTTCCAAGAACAGGGGAGAGACTTTAACTTTCTTTGCTTCCAAGGTCATATAATGGGATAATGCAGTGTTATAACCTTCATGCATCTCTCACCTATGCTTAAAGCTGATTCAGAACTAGATTTTGAGCAACGCAGTTTATGTAGGAATTCAAAAGTAGTTGGACTTCACCGACAAGTAGACTGAGTGCCAGTAGCTGAAACCTTACCAGGAGCTCTGGATGCTTTATGTAATTTTACACATCTTTATATTTTCTCTTGTCATTTGAGCCTGGCAAGTTTGCACATGGACACGTCAGGTAAAGTTACAGCAGCTGTATATTTACAGTCCGTCACAATAGATCATTTAGCATTTGATTTGGTATCCGTTTGCTATTTCATGTTCTCTTAGCCTTCATCTATTTCAGATCATAAATTAGTCATATTACAGCACACAAGCTTTGCCTGTTCAGAACAGATTTTGTCCTGAAACTGAAAGGTGCATATAAATACTCCCTGTTTCTACACCCCAAACTGCAAGCAGGGTCAGCTGTTTAATGCTGTGCATATCAGACTATTTCCTCGTAATCTCCTGTTTCCTACTGCAGGAAATATGACTGTGGGTGATATAGCTACGCGTGAAATAACTGAGCATGTCTTAAATTCAAACTGCAGATTTAACTTTCCTTAGCAAGGGTCACTACCAGAGTGGACAAACTGCCACCTACACCAAACTTTTCATTTTTGAAAAGGTCTAGACAAGGGGATTTGGGCTGTCTGGAAAGGAGATCAGCTCAGAAATATCTTCCTCCTGTAAGCTTTTTGGCATAATTCATGGACCATTTAGGGGGAAAAAAATTAGGACCTGGAAGATGTGGAACTGGAATCCCCTGCAAACCACACATTCTGGTTATTTTCTGAACTTGAAAGAAAGAAAAACGTGATGCACTGGTAACTTTATGTTGCCTTATTTTTGTGGTGGGACACTAATTCAGAACTTGAGAAAAAATTCTTGTTTCAGGTCTCCCCACTGGGCAAAATTATTCTTTGAGAGTGGTCTGGGGGGTTTTTTTAGTACATTTATGTTTTCAGGTATGTGATGTGGAAGTGTTATCTTTGTATATACATTTGTGGATTTCAGATTTAAAGAAAAAATAATCCAACTCTGAATAAAGAGAGTAAAGAGAGAAAGCTTCTGCACCTGATATGATGTGATTATGGAAAATGTCACTATGGCACCTTTTGCTGCTCCAGCAAGGCATGTGCTCAGCTGAGAACCAGTGGTGCTCTTGGTGAAGTCTTGCTCTGTCCTTTACCTACTACTTTTTCCACACTGAAAATCGTATGATTTTCATTTCTGGATTGGGTGAAGAAATGTGTAGTGTCTCTTTTTATCATATTGCCCAGAGGCTGTGCCCATAGAAGGTGCTATTCAGAAAAACAGTGATAATGTGCACATGCATGCCAAACTTATAACAGGGCTTGTACCCTGATACTTAATGACACTAGTTTTTGATTAGCCTCTTTGATCTGCTTTAAATTTATTTGCTGTAAATTTCAAGAAAGACCCTTCCTTCTGGCTGTCAAACTAACACAGTTCTTGTCTGAGTGTGTGGGAGGGATGAATGGCTGGAGAAAATTTTAATAGGAATAAAAAGTTGCTTGTAGAAGAGTGTGTTTCCTTTCCAAATACATTACATTTTCAGATTAGCATACCTCATTTCAACTGTGATGAATCCCCCAAATCTGCAAAGCTTTATAGCTGTTTATTATAGATTTCTTCAGTCAAGCCTGTTCAAATTGCTACTATTATTTGTGCAAAAAAAATATTAACTGGGTTACTTTTCCACCCATAAAGTTCTAGTAATCCAAATTACATTTTGCAACAACATGCTAGTTTTGGAGGTTAAACATGTATTGACTGTCATAGGAGTTCAGACCTGTGTTAAGCACATTGGGAACTGGCTCTTTACTGTTGTGATGAGAAGTAAAAACACCGAAATGTGGCATTCCAGTCTTAAATAGCTCTTCTCAGACAAAACGCAGCTTGTTGTTATACAGGCAGGTGTAAAGTTGAAGCATAGCTGTATGAAAAGGGACTTAATTCTCATCATTTACACAGAAAGCCTGGGGGAAAGAAAAGATAATTTCATGTTAAATAAATGTGCTCTAATCATGTCCGTATATAGACGTGTGTATATGTATGTATGCATAGTATATATAAACTTATAGTGGTATGAACATGAAAGTTGATCAGGAGCTTTAGGGGCAGAAATAATCTTTCCATCATATCTCTTTCTAATACCTAGGAATTAAATGAAGACTCAATACTCCAGATCAACAAAATCCAAGGACATGTAAGAGTATTTAATTAGCAGGATAATAGCAGCTATGAGAACTTGCTATAGGATGATGGACAGGATTTTCTCCTGGGGCATTCTCTTGTCTTTGCTTACAAAAAGGAAGAAATTATTGCTAAAGAGGTTTTTGTCATCTTAATTAGTAACTTATGTTAGCTGAAATCATTCAAACTTCTTCATCTAATAAGAGTAAGTTACTCTAGTCGGGTAGCAGAGAGTACCTAGAGTGCATTGCAATTTCTTCCCTCCATTCCTACTGCAGCATGGAGAATTGGTTTCCCTTTTAATGTATTTAACATTTTGCCATTGTTTAGTTTGTGATTAAAATTATTTTACTGAAGGAATTTTCTTTTGGTATCTAGGTCAAGCAGGCCAAATTTTCAGTCAGATTCCTAGACAGGGATTCTTATTTTCACGTGACCTATATGACTAAATAAATGAAATGCAGCAAGAAAAAAAAAACTACTCAGCAAGTTTTCAGCAAGCTGGGTAAAAATCTTTTAAATAATAAATGGTATGGATACATATCTAAGCATCTGTCTTTTTATCTTTTCCTTTCCTTCTGGTACAGAATAGCTGTTTGTCAGTCTAGTGCAGTATCTAAATAAACTGCCCCAGACCTCTGAGTCCTGTTGCTACCACAGGTATTATATAGATACAGATAAACAAAGGAGGGCACATCAGGGAAGAATTTCTTGGGTTTAGAATGACTCAGAAGTAAATTTTGTCTGTGGTATTGCATCTGACATGGCAGCCAGCAGCACAGAGCAGCATCTTGCTTTCAACTTGCTTTGAACAGTTTTGCCAGGCAAAGCCTGAAAGACCCCAACTCCCATCAGATCTGCACCAAAGGCCTCACTGGAGGTCAGGCAGGACAGAAAAGAGGAGTTGGCTTCCCTCCTTGCTGATGCTGGTGCAAATCCTCTGGCTGACAGGTATGGATTGCCACTGCAGAACAGACACCTGAGTGGCATCAAGGCCTTCTGCTGTTGCAGCTGAAGGTTGGAAAAGTTGGCACCAAGGAAGGGAACATTGGTTTGGCTTGCAGATTTTCTTGCTGTCGCTTTATGCTTGTGTGTGCATGAGAACAAGTCAGAAACGAAGAATTAACAATTCTCACTGATAAATGACCACTTCAGGCTCCAATTCTGTCTGCTTTTGAGGCTTTGGAATGATGGAAATGGAAATACTTACCTGTGCCCTTAAAAAAACCATATGAACCTCCCCCCTCACCTCCCCAGTGGGGGAGGATGTGTTTATAGGACAGCACAGCAGAAAGGTACCCGAGCCATTCCTTCATTGGCCCAACCCTTCACGGCTAAGGAAAAAGAGTCTGCCTGGGTGTTGGCTGAGTGTGCCTGGCTGCCATAATAGCCTTCTGGAGCCATAAGCTGCTCGCAGAAACTGGGACAGCCCTAACTTGTCAGAGCCAAGCAGGCAGCCAAGGTGCAGCAGGGGGAAGGGGGTGTCACCAAGTCGTGCTTGGCTATAGCTCAGACTTGAACTCTGCATCTGTAAAAGCTAAAGGGCAGAAATCTGAAAACACATGACACCCGGCCTTCAGTGTGATTTGCAAAAGATTTCCCCATATTTTTATGTCAGAAGTACTCTACAGATTAGGATCTCAGAAAGCTGTGTGCTAAATGTACCCCTAATGAGATATTATCGCCTCCTCAAGCAGTTAGCTGCTAAATAAACTAGGCAGGCAAAGGCAGCCTTTTATCCTTATTTAATAGATTACGAAATGACGTGATCAAATAGTTTTCACCAGAGTCTTTAAGAGCTTTCAGGGAAAGGAAAGAACTGAACCCAACTCATCTCAACCATCTGAATTCAGTTCCTTGACTCTCAGGTCATCTTTCGTTTCCTCTTCCCTCCTAGATTTTTATTACAAACACTACAATCAGAAAACGTATCAGTCTTTACCTTTTGGTGTAAATACTCCTACAACTGAAAGCAGAGCAATTGCTTGATAAGTACAGTCCATTTTTTGGGGGAGTCTCCTAACTTGGTCTCCCCTGCAGGCAGTTTTGTTGTGGTGAGTGAAGCTGTAGCGTTCATGGGATTATACTGGCAGGAAGGAGAGGGAGGGAGTGGTCTCCCTGCTGCAGCTGGAACTGAAATCATTTATTCATGGTAACATTTTTAGAGCTGATAAAAGTCATAGTCATGCATGCATTGGAAAAGAGAGGGTTTAAAAATCAGGAAATACTCAGAAAGCATGATTGTTAAAAGCTGAATATTCCTAAGATTTTGGGGCAGATTCTCAACTTCGGGTCTTGAAAATACACAGAGACACAGTGTCTTTCACTCAGTTGAATAACAAAATTCTATCACTTTTGGTTTTTTCTTTTTTTTTTAGGAGGTAGAGTTGGTTGAAGTATTAATTTTGTAACAGCTTGTATAGTGTCCCTTTTTTAATGAAGCATTTTAAAGTCCCTTAATTACTGAGCTGTTTATATTTATACTTGCAGAGCCAGTGATTGCTGGACTGATGGATTCATTTTTAAATTAGATGGTCCCAAGTTTACTGCAAATACCTGTACAATTAACTTTGCCTAATGAGATACAGCCCCCAAATTTATAACAAATCCAAACAGGACACTTTCTAACCTGATACAGCAAGGGTCCTCTTTACAAAGCTGTTATAGTATTTATTTGTATGAAATCTATTTTGTTTTACACGTACTACAAATCAGTTGCATTCTATTAAAAGTGCAGAAAAATAAGCTTTTGGGATTCTAGCAATGGCAAAGTGTCAAGATTTGAGTGGCCATTACTTCTTCATACTGAAATGGCTTCTTTTGCCCATACGTTACAAATAATGTCCATTCTGTAGATGCACTATAAATGCATTCAAATGTACAGCAGTAGTTTTATGTGTGTGAATGAGCCAGGGAATGTGTGATTAGCAGGCCATTGTGAGGTGCTGTGAGAATACACTTCGTGAAATTGATACCTCTACACAGTTGCCAAAAGCCCCAGATGATCATTTAAAAAGTGTTTTCAAATATTTATGGGTCTTTGGGGGACCTATAAAGACCATTCCTTTTCCAGAAAGCAGACCAAGGTAATCTGAAGAAAAAATTATTTCTCTGGCCACCCAGCTGCACCAACAAACTAGGTGAGATATACTGATATTACTTGCATGTAGATAAGTCAGAGTGGTTATCCTAGTTCGTGAGAGTTGCAAATTTGTAGTGGAATATATCAAAATCCAAATTCAGTACCAGAAAGTTACATTTGTTCAGAAGTCCTGTAGTCACTGAGGTGACCCAAACTATTTCACAGCCTTTCTTGAAGTAAATGACTTCACTCTTAAGTCTGCTGAGCCCCCATTGCTTTCTCCAAATGAAGAAGTCAAACATCTATATATTTCAAATATGATCAAAATCTACTATGAATCAACAGTTTCTATTTCACAGAGAATATTTGTGTTTGAAAACAGTAAATTAAAAGCTACACATCATTTTCTTCAGAGTTGTTAATATGGGAATGCCCCTTTGGACTAGTTATGAAAATAACTAGAACTGCCCATTTTCTTTGGTTTCAACAGCTGCAAGTAAACACTACGTTTCTGAGGCAGTTTGAAAGGAGAATAGTAGGTATTTTATTGTTTGAAACTAAATTTAAAACATTTTTAACATGCTTAGAGCTACAAGTCCAGTAAAGAGTATTCTTGTCCATCACATGTAATAAAAAGTATATCCACTTCTAGATACGAATAGACAAACCCCCACAACATCAAAGTACTTAAATGGCCATCTACCAATTTTTTTGCCTGCTACTATGATAACAAATAATGTCCTTGCAGTTCTGCTATCCTAATCTGATTTTCTCCATAGACCACCAAAAGTATTAAACTTCCACTTCCAGGATTTTTTTTTCCTCCTTTCCAGTAAGTTGTTGCCGTCATTTATACACAGATTTAACTCTTCAGTGACATTGTGTCAACTTAATTGGATTTAGTTTTGTAAACAAAGCATAAAATAGTTTCTTCCTGTCTCCTAGGTTCTGCTACCTGGTTCCAATGTCCCACATCCAGGTAAACCTTCCTGTGCCCAGATTATACTCATGTACCAGTCTGTCTTTATAGACTCAGTCCTGAAAGATTTTCCCAAAGTCCTGCAGGAAGTCTGTACGAATACTGAGTCCAGCCCTCCTGAATTCCTCCTCCTCTATGCACTAACAGCAAGACCATCTCTTCCTTCCTTTTATGTTGGGCTTAAACATCCTCTTTTCTTTAGCAACTTTTATTTCTATGCTGAGATAAATACATTCTATCTGAATCATAGAAAATGTGGGTCACTGGATTTGCTCTCTGATCTCATTTCTATTGACCTCTATCCATCAAAAGTCTACCCACATTCGTCTGAAAGCACTTTTGGTTGTTTTAACAAATTTATTGCTTTTTCCATTTATCCTTTTAGAAAAATTGGAGCACCATGAGTGCATGTATGAAAAGTATTCCTTTTCTGAACTCAAAGATTAAGCATATAGGATATATTTCTTCCATTTTACTCAACCAGCTGTCTGTCTACCTCCAGCAAGAGAAGGTGGCTTTATGAAAAAACCCACAAACGTGGAAATGTAGCTGCTTTCTGTGGAAGACAACTTTTTCAATCACTATGGCAGAAATAAATTATTCAATTATACATTTCTACATATTATATGGGGTTTTCTTGGGGGGGAAAGAGCATTTGGACAAAACAGAAAATGCAATCAATAAGTGCTTAAAGTAAACAATAATAAAGGTGCAGTCTGAACATTTCCAAACAAATTGTTATTACATTTTGCAATATTTTTCTCAGATACTGCTAAAATATCCATTTTCCTTATAGAAAAAAAAATAATAAGCACAGTAAAAAAAAAAATCAAGAGAAAAATGTTTTTTACATCTCAGTTCAACAAAAAGAGGAATCCATTGTTGCTACATGCTGCCAATTTATGTGGATATTTTCTATCATTTGCATGCTGATAAGATGTCATTTTAGCCAGTTTTATTTAGGTTATAGTCTCAGTAATTTTACATGGAATTTACACTGTAAAGGAAGGACACACATTTTTTAAAAGAGACATGAATGTAATTAAAAGCAAGCAATACTTATATCCTGCAGCTTTTTCAGCCTAAGTGTTTTACATAAAGTCGCAAGTCTGCTTATTTTGGAGAGAGTCACAGAATCACAGAATGGTCTGGGTTGGAAGAGACCTGAAAGATCATCCAGTTCCAACCCACCTGTCATGGGAGGGGCACCTTCCACTAGACCAGGCTGCTCAGAGCTCCATCCAACCTGGCCTTGAACTCTTCCAGGGATGGAGCACCCACAGCTTCTCCGAGAAACGTGTTCCAGTGCCTCACCACCCTCACAGAAAAGCATTTCTTCCTAATTTCTAATCTAAACCTTCCCTCTGTCAGTTTGAAGCCATTCCCCCTTGTCCTGTCACTACATGGGAAGGAGGAGCTGAAGCCCATCAGCTCTAAGGAGCTGCCTCAGTGTCAGCCTTCCAAAAGAAAGCAACAACACGGGGTCAATTTCTTTCATGACCCTACACGTGTTTGCCTCGCATCAGTGCCAGATTTTAAACTAGTTTGCAGGTCTTTACAGGGACACAAAGGGGAATATCATGCAGCCTTCTGTGGACTCCACACCCAGTCACTCCCCTCGTTGCCTTGTTGCCTTGTACAGGTGTTGTGCTTTCCTCCAGGCAGTGAGGTCAGATGGTTTCTGCACAAGCCGTGCACAGAAGCAAACTGCATCACACACGCGTGGTGCAGCTCACAAAAGGGGACACCTTGCAGCTCCCAGCCCTCTCAGCATAACAGCAACTTCCCTTCGGATTTGTGATCCAGACAGTAAGCACCTGAAGAAGGTGCTAACCCCAAACACGTTCCTGAACAAAGGTCCCAGCCGGTGATAATGTGTGAAAAGCCTGTGTGTGCACAGACCTGGGTGATGTTCAGCAGCAGCAACACTGAACTGTTCACAGGAGCAGGAGCAAGGTGAGGACAAGAAGTTTGCAGTGGGGAAGGTGGGTGCCAAGGGGATTGTATGATATAGCTGCCAGTGATAGCAGGAGACAGAATTCAATGACCGAGGAGGTCTCTTTCAACCTTCTACTCTCACAGAAGTGTCAAATGCAAATAGATTTCAGCAAGTGTTAGAGACTATTATATTTGATGTCACTCTGCCTGTCATGCCACAACTACCAGGAGTTAAGTTGACCCTGTTCTATGTATTGCATGGTGCTTCATAGGTCACATATCACAGCAGACTACTCAGCCTACAGATTTATAGAGACATTCCAAAAAAAAAAGAGAAATCAGAATTTACTCTACTTCCCTTTGGAATCTCACACTAGGCTTGCTTGTACACAACAACTGGAAACTGTGGAGCAATGAAAAGAAATAACCCACGAACAGAAACGCATATCTGGCTGTACTTAAAATTCCAGGAACATATTGTAGCTGCACTCAAGACTGATTAAAAAGGGAAGCAACTTTGAAATTTTGCCAGATATTTTCCAGCATGAATGACTCTCTTTCTGTCTCGCACACAGAACACATCAAGAAGCTGGATTGCATGCTGCTGCAGCAATCTCCTATTTCAGCATGAAGGAACTGTCAGAGATAAGGCAAGAGATATGTAATATTCTAACCATTATTTATTCTAGATTAATGAAAGTGGAAAATAGCCCTCTCAGTTGCAGCTTGCATGCAGAAAAACATTCATCTTACAGAGCCCAGACTGTCTATTGTATTCACAATATATTAGCAGTTAGCTGATCTATCAGCTGAGATGAATTATTACATTGGCTTACAGTGATACCAGTTTTCATTATAGGGCACTCATCCAAGTCCTTTCCTACTCTGTTTGTATATCCTTATTTCTTTGCTTTTCCGTTACCCTTTGGATGCTCTCTGGCCAGGAGGTTGATAGGCTGAATATGATGGGGTTGTTTTAATGTCTGACATGCATAAAGAAGTAGAAGAAGCAACCAATCAAGTAAATGTTTTTTTCCAGGGAATTTGTTAATTTTGCACCTTCTTCTTTTCATTGGCCAAACCTCCCTCTATTCAGACTACAACATATTACAGCTGGGGTAGACAGGGGCAGAAAGGAGGGTTGGGGATGTTGATTTGGTTGGTTCTTCTTTGTTGTTATTGTTGTTGTTTGGAGTTAGTTTTGCTATTTTACTTTTTATTCTTTGGCTGTAATTTTTTTTTTTCAATTCCATGTTACACAATAATGAATCTACCCGTTAAATAAAGAAAGAAGTTCCAGAGAGATATTTGCAGCCTTGGATTGATATAGGGCAGGATTTTAGGACAGAAAGAGAACATGGACAGAGGAAGAAAGGAATGGCAGGCTACTTTCTAGTGGAAATAGCTCAGAAAATGCCCTCAGGGACAGGTTTTCTAGCCTTTGACATTGCAAGTCTGCAAGCATGGCTTTGGACAAAGTCTGAGCAAACCCATGGATCCTACAGAACTCTCATGACCAAGTTTTCTCCAGCATCTTAGTAACTGTCATCCAGGATGTCACTGAGGCTTCTCTCTCTTGCCTCCGAGGCTCCAGGTTTTGGGACAGAAAAGCATGGGAGGTGGCAGGGGGTTAATATATTTACTTAACAATATTTTCCTGTGAAATTGGCTGAATTTCCTGTGAATTTGACTGACTGCAGTAGCAGTCCCTTCCTGATGCAGCGCAGTCTCAACCCATGGGCAGTATCTGTATCCATGTTCTGTAATTCTCTCCTGTAATAGGATTCTTGTAGGTGTGTAGCCCTGAGACTGCAATTGTCACTGCATGGCATCTGCCTGCAGGTTCCCTCAGCTGCTCTGGGGTTTGTGGCTGCCAAGTACAATTGAGGGGTCCACTGTGAGGTCAGGATGCTTCCCAGCATGACAGAGAGAGGCTGTCTTTAAAACACAAATATATATGTATATATATTTATATAAAGACATACATATGTGTGCACATGTATTTTGTAGAAGGAACTTCAGCAGTTTTTTTCTTTACTTAAGGGACGTGTTTCCCTCCTTCACCATCCCCTCACTCCCCCTCAGAAATCACTGTCTCTCTCTGATGGCTTGTATGCTTCAAGCTGTATTGTGTGATTTTTGGGGCAGGATTTCTTGTACCTTGCCTATGTTTGAAGAGGAAGCAGCAGGCACCACTTCAAGTCTAAATAATGACAGTAATCATTTCCAGCAGACAGACAATCTCTTCCTGGCTGGCTACAGTCTGACTCTTCAGCCAATGTAACTGGCAGCCCTGATATTTCCTCTGAGCCTGGCACAGAGTTAGGATGCTTAGTAGTGTTCTAGATGCCAATTTATCAATTTATTCCTTAAAGGAGTTTGATTTTGTTGCATATGAAAATATATACTTATCTATTAAAGGAAATACAAGTGGAATAAACCAGGAGATATTAAAACACAGCAGGATGCAGTGAGATATGGTGTTTCTTAAACAGTAGCAGTAATCTTAATAAAATGCAGATTCAATCATATTGAGGGAGCAGTGTGGTAATAAAAAGTGAAGAAAGGAGCAAGGTGCATAAAAAGAAGGGGGAGCCCTCGGGTGGAAGAATGTCTCTGGATTTAGCAAAGACATAATGTGGTGCCTGTTACAATTGAACTGCTTTGCTTTCAAAATGTAAAGTCAGTGGGTGGGCTGCTTTCATGCCTGGTGTAACTCTGCCAAAGTCGATGGAATTATAGCCATTTTAAATGTAGCTCTGCACAAGGAATATAATAAACTGTAGATGTGAATGAAGTCAGATGGACAGTATGGGGGGGGGGAAAAAAGCATTCATGAGCATTTCCTTAAATGTATTTGAAATTCATCTTCCTTTTTGTTCATTTCCCAAGAACATTCACACTGATCATATTTTGGTCACGGAAAACAAATATCTAAGAAATCTTACTCTTCCAAGTTTTGTAGCTCTCTAGGAAATTTATTTCATTCCTGTCTTATAGCCTAGAAAAATATCAGTTTTCCTCCTAAGGAGCTGAAACAGCATTATGTGACACAAGAAACCTGTTCCCAGACACTGACAGCCTTTTATTCTCTCACTTTACAGTATCTAACACAATGAGAAATCTGCTACATGACATAGGGGACGTGCCTGTTACAGAGAATAGTAATAATGAGACCCAAATAGGAGAAAAAAATACGAGGCCAAATATATTCTTTAAATATAAGGCATTTAAAGAATAATGCAATCATCAGGCGCAATCTATATGGAATTTTTCTGGATATTGGTAAAGCTTTTGATATTGTTTCTCACAGCAACCTTCTGGGCAAGTTCTCCAGCCACGGAATGAAGGGATTCACTGTGTGCTGGGTGAAGTGGCTGAACAGAAGGGCTCAAAGGGTTGTGGTGAATGGAGCTACACCTGGCTGGTGAACGGTCACCAGTGTTGTTTCTCAGCGTTCAAATTTTGAGCCATTTCTGTTCTAAGTATTTATCAGTGATCTGGATGCAGGAGTTGAATGCACCATTAGCAAGTTTGCTGCTGATACCGAGCTGGGAGGTGCTGTTGGCTCTCCTGGAGAGCCTTGTAGAGAATAGATGGGATCACTGGGCTGCGATTAATAGGATGAAATTTGACATGTCAAAATGCTGGATTCTGCACCTAGGATGAAGCAGTGCCAGACAAAGTATAAATCAGGAGAGGAATGGCTGGAGAGCAACCCTGCAGAAAGGGAGCTGAGGGTGCTGGTCAGCAGCAGGCTCAGTGTGAGTCAACACTGTGCCCAGGCAGCCAAGAGGCAAACCCCATCCTGGGGCACATCAAACCAGCTGGTCAAAAGAGGGAATTATCCAGGGAGTAATCCAGGGGAATATCCAGTGTTGGTGCTGCCTCACCTCAAGTACTGAATTCAGTTCTGGACCCTACAATTCAAGAAGAATGTAAAGGTCCTTTCCTGCCATGTGAGGAAAGGCTGAGAGAACTGGGTTTGTTCAGCCTTGAAAAAAGTAGTCTTAGAAGAGACCTTATCACCAACCATATTCCTGTATTTAAAGGGTGGCTACAAAGATGGACTCCCTTTTTACAAGAAGTTGCATGTAACACACAAGGAGTGAGGGGTACAAGTTACTCCTGGGGAGATTCCAATTGGACACAGGAGGAAAATTTGTTACAATAAGAACAATCAGCCATTGGAATAATCTTCCCAGGAGGGACTCCTGAACATTGGAGAATTTTAACATTTGACTGGACAGGGGTTTGAGTCATATTGTTTAAACAGTGCTTTTGACAAGAAAACTTGGATTAGATGATCCTTGAGGTTCTTTCCAACCTGATGTGCTATCGTTGAATAAATGCATCTGGAGGAGGGCAACAAAGCTGGTGAAAAGGCTTGGAATGATGATCACTGTAGGTCCCTTCCAACTGAATCTATACATGAGTCTAAACATTTCTTAAATGTATTCAGACACAGTGCCTATCAATAACTGAACCAAGCGTGCAATGTAGAATAATAAAAAAAAAAATTGTAAGAATCATTTTATAGCAGTGAGAAATTGAGAGAAAATATTTTGCATAGCATTTTACATGTGAAATAATGTCAGTATTGCAAGAAAAAAGGAAGAAATGCATTTCTTTATGTGTATCCTGTAGCATTATTTATTACTAAAAGAAATAAAGTGGGGATCTCATAATCCTCACTAATCCCCACAGTTCATTCTCCAAACACATATGTGATTTTCCCTTCCTGGCCAAAGGGAGTTTTAGTAGCATGCTCACTATCTAGGCTTAATATATATTGTTATATATTATATATATTGTTATATATTTGTCTGAAGTTAGGTCTCGGTTGCTCTGCTCAGGTCCTTGGCAATTCATTCTGGTTTTCAAACTTTTGTAAAGGTCACTATTGCTGGAAAATTCTTACTTGGCTGTGCATCTTCTTCACCTGTCAGTGGAGATAATGAGATAGGGTTTGTGAGGTAGCTGTGCTGTTACAGGAATACATAAATCATTGAATCATAGAATGGTCTGGGTTGGAAGGGACCTGAAAGATCTTCTTGTTCTGTCCCCCTACCATGGACAGGGACACCTTTCACTAGATGAGGTTGCTCAGAGCTCCATCCAACTGGCCTTGAACACTTCCAGGGGTGGGATATCCACAGCTTCTCTCAGCAACCTGTGCCAGCACCTCACCACCTTTTCAGTAAAGAATTTCTTCCTAATTTCTAATCTAAACCTACCCTCTGTCAGTTTGAAGCCATTCCCCCTTGTCCTGTCACTACAGGCCCTTGTAAACAGTCTCCCTCCATCTTTCTTGTAGGGTTCCTTCAGGTACTGGAAGGCCACAATCAGGTGAATAATATATAAATAGATAAATAACACAGTTTCCATCCCAAGACACCCTGTGACACCTGGGAGTTTGTAAAGGAGGACCTTCTGAAGTTCACCAAGGAGAAGAACATGATTCTACAGCTGGTGGGAGGTAAACCCACAGATCAGCAAAGGCTTGGGTAAGTGACAATTGACAGAGAAGAGCTGCAGTCACGGCTGATGCCAAGTGAATACAGAACAACTCTGTTCCAGCTGTGCACAAGACAACCAGGAGGGGCAGGGCCAGCAGATCAGGGGAAGGCACCTTCCTCTGCTCAGCACTTGTGTGGTTGCACCTGGAATAGTGTCCAGTGTTAGATGCCCAGGTTCAAAAGGGACACTGAGAAACCAGACAGTCTAGAAAAGAGCTTTCAGGATGGTCAGGGGATGGAGCACCTGACATACAAGTGGAGGATGGCAAAGCCATATTCCTCAGTGTGACAAAAAGAAGGCTTAGTAATAGTTAATAACAGTCAGTGACTTCTTTAAAAGCAGTTACAAATATGACAAAGCCAAACTCTTTTTGGTAGTGGCAGAATATACAGCAAGAAGCAAAAGGACACAAATTCTGGCTTGGGAGGTTTGAAATGGACATTAGGAAAATCTTCACTGAGAGGGTGGTTCTGCCATGGAACTGCTTATGCTGGAACCCTGTGAAATCTCCATCTTCAGAGCCAGACAAAGCCATGGATGACCTGATCTAGTGCTGGCAATTATCCTGCTTGGAGCAGGGCTTGGGATTAAATGACCTCCAGAGGTCCCTTCTAGCCAACACTATGATTCCATCATTCTAGTATCTTTTTGGTTTGGTTTGGTTTGGGGTTTTCTGTTTGTGTTTTTTCTTCTCTGGGCCCCTTTGGCTGACTTTAGGCCCTAATGAGTCCTATTCCACACCCTGCTCTTAAAATGCTATGGCTTCACATTTTTGCAGTACTTTTAAGCTCTCTGGAAAACTGACCGCGGAATGAAACAAAATGTTTCCCCCTCACTGACTCATCCTGTGTCTGTAAGAATTTCTCACAAATACCAACTAGACAAATACAAACCAGAAGACCTAAATGGCGAGCCTGAGTAGATACCATCGTCAGCTACGCAGAGTTTTTACATATTCTGTATAAACAATCAAAAATCTCAAGTAATATCTTTTATTATTAATACTATTCTGAAGAGAGATAGAAAAGACAGAGAGTAATAATGCAAACCATACTCTCAAATATCTTCCAAAGCTCTTAAATTTAGCACTGAGATATAATAAAGAAATAGTCAGATGATTTACATTTATAAGGATCCTTATTTATAACAGATCTCTGGATAAGACATGTGGATTTGACTTTCCAGGGGTACAATAAATAGCTATTTTGGTGGAATCCTGTAGTTGCCATTTTTTACATGTGTAGGTCGTGACACATACAGTTTTGAAAGAAACTATAGCACATGTACTTGTCTTTATTTTGTTTGTGTCAATGATAAAAAGTTCAGTCTTCCTCAAACACATCCATATGTGCAATTCATGTTTTACAGGATGTGTGTTCCTGTTATTCTCTTGAAATATTCCTAGGAGGAAATTTAGCACTCTGAATAACATTGCTGTTCCCATTTATTTTGAAGAAAGAGGCTTTTCTTGAAGAGAAACTTCCTTTTAAAAATAGATCCCTAATTGTCTGAAAAAGTCCTAGTAGAATTCACTTTTAATTACCCTTCAACCCCCTCAGCTTTGAAGACAGCACTACTATTACCTAGCTCAAATTTATGAAAAGGTAAACGACCCAAGAGATTCTCTTCAGGAAACCAAAAGCCTCTGTGGTCTCTCTTGATGTTCTTCCTTAGCCAACTGTAGCTTTTTTTACTGAGGCTCTGTTGAATCTTCTTTGTTCTCTTCTGATAGTAACTGTCTTTCCTTTGGTTTTGCATCATTTTAAAATGAATAATGTGTTCAGATATCTTTGTCATGCACTTATCATTCTTTTTTTCACCGGGAATGGTTCAGCTTTTGCATCTTTCTCTGTCCAATGAGCAGCTTTTTGGAACTGCTTAGTCCAGTGCAGGTCAGCCAGGCTTCAGCTTCTCTCATGTTTTTTTCAGACTGGATGTTGCTGTCAAATTTCTACAGACTAGAAGATTTAAAAATAGGATCACTATGTCTTATGGCTTCAATTCCACAAAGGTGGTATCTTTTCCCCCAATCCAACCAAAACCAAGGCATTGTAATAGAATCCAACACCATGCAGAATCAGACATCTATCATATATATATAGCCAAATCCTTTAAAAGTACCAGTAACACTCAGATTTAAGATGAGAGTTTCTATAGTCAGAGGAAAGGATCCATATATCCAATACATTCTTTTTAGTTTCCCATCCCAAAGTCCCTTAATCATTCAGCACAGGGTGCAACACGAAACAGGCTTGAATCAAAATCACATTTTAATGCTCTGATTTCCCCCGTAGCCTCAGATGAGCAGTCGTATTCACCTGTGTCATCTAGTACTTTAGCCATTCTTCTGATTTATAACTTCTCACCACTCAGGCCTTTGCCCATGTAAAAGCTAGGAAAATCTACAGTGACAATTAGTATTAAGAATAGACATGACTCCTTCCTTGTTCTGGGCATGAGCTCATCACTGCTGGAAATTCAGAACTTTTTTTTTTTATGTTGATATATATCTGGTTTTACTTGGTTGTCTCATAACAATGACATTTCTAATTGTTCTTACATCTAAGTTGTGATGCTATAGTAAAGTCTCTTAAAATAAAGACACTAGACCCAGGAAAATCTGGTCTGTGACTACTTAGCCTGCTGTGATTGTTAGTGATGCGAAGGAATGAACTCAGATTCCCTTGGCTTTTTGTATGCTACTGAGCATAACTTGAGGAATGCACAATGGTCCACAAAATAAAAGCAAAAGAATGCAAAAGAATAAGAATTTGGGTGCTGTAAAAAATCTTTCACAATTAGGACCTGACCTGACAACAGAAAATCAGATTTACATGTTAGCATGAAGAGATATACCTATATCTCCAGGAATCACTTATCCAGTTGATTTTCTTTTTTTGTTGGTGGGAAGAGTTTAAAGTACATGGTGGGAAAGTGGGAAGTGGAAAGGAATTTATAATTCATTGGCAAAATTAACCCTTTGTCTATAACTTATGTGGAAAAAAAAAAAAGAAAAAGAAAATGTGTTAGGACTCTCTTTTCTGATGCCCTCTTGCCCTGAAATGGACAGAAGAACACAATTTTCTTATGTCAACAACAAACAAAAAAAGGGGAGGTCTAATCATAGTCAACAGTGACTGAGATGCAATAAAATGCACTCAGTATAAGGCAAATGTTATTTGCATTATCATGTTGTTATCTATCACTCACAAAAATATAAAAAACCCACACCAAAATCAAACATTGACCTTATGATTACACATGGATCTGTATCAAAATCATCATCTCCATCCTTGGGAAAGTTCAGTGTGGATTTAAAGTTTGTGGTTTCCTGCTGTCTCCATAAAGAGACTCAGCCAAAGTTTTGGTTCCAGGCACTCTTGAACACTGCCTTTAAAGAGTATTTTAGGCATTTATTACACGGCATAAATAAACAAACAATTAAAAGGCCATATTCTAGATTTCTTTTAATTTTTAACTCTACTGAGTGTTCTGAAAGACTCCAAGCAGATGTAGGTAGACTTACTAGAGCCTCTTTTAAGTGTGCAGAAGTGGTATTTTGGTGCTGATATTTGTTTGATAATCAAGAATCCTTTTAGCAGTGCCAGTCTATGCAAAGAGGACTGAAAACTGGGTCAAGTATCTGGTTATTCGAGGTGTCTGAATTTGAGATTCCAGGTGAATGGTCAGACATCAAATTGCCCCTCTCACAATATCAACACCTTTTACCCCCCTTTTAAAAATATTTCTGTTTCTGCTCTGTCTCCATTCATCCCATTGCTCCCAAGGGTGTTCAGTGAGATTCTCTCACTGCTTTTGCAAAGGATGAACACAACTTCCTCAGAATATAGTAAATGGTGATAAAAGTTTTGTTGTCCTGGCTAAGAAGAGCCCAGGGCAGGCTGGATTAGAGTTGCTTTTACCAAAGGAAAAGGAATGAAGGAAAAGTGAGTGATGCAACAGCACGCTCAGGAGAGCCCTGGAGAGCCAGATTTGCTGCCCATTTAGCACTTATTGAGATGAGAGAGTTTGTGAAATCACTGCTGTTCCTAGGAGAGGCTTCAGCCATCCCACCTAGTCTTAGCAGCATGTCTCTGGCAATAAAGGCTGGTCATCCTGCCACTCCTCGAAGCCTGTTACCCTAGAAATTGCTCTACTTTGCCTAAAGCCTTGCCTTACTGATGTGCCAAGAGCCTGTTAGCACTGGATTTGCTGCAAGGTTTGCTTTAAAGGCACGGGCAAATGTGTGCAGACTATCAGTGGAATTCCCAACACAGGCATTTCTCCATTTACCTGGGTAGAGGTGGGCAACCTGATGATTACCACCCCCAGTAGCTTTGGTTTTTTGGTAGCAAAAGCCCTTTGAACAAATCATTGTGCTGCTACACTGAAAGACAGTGACCCAACCTTGTGGCCCTTTAGAGCTGTAGCGGGCAAAGGCTGTGCATGATTTCCTGCAAGCCCCCTGTTGTGCTGAAACACTGAATAGCTGCATAAAAATCTATGCAAATTATGAACCCAGCAGTGACCGTTTTCCCTCTAAAATTACTGGAAGAGCCCATAATTTCTCTTCTTTAGGCCTTTCTCATATTTATCGTAACATTATAATTTCATCTAATAACTGTGCAACACAGTGGCAAACATCACTCTTCTCCTCCTTCTCTGGATTGATGTGCCCCCAGTTGACTCACTGTCCATCCCTCAAATGCATCTTTCACAGTCTTTTTTGGGTTTTATTTGAAGACAGGGATGTTTAAAAGACACATTCAAGATCCAAGTCCTCTTGTGTCTCTTAGGTTGCACTAGGAGATCTATCATTTCCAAAGTCTCTTGAAGAGCAGCTAGAGTGTGTCACTTCAGTTTCCAGCTTTGAGGGTAGAAAGCTGAGGTTCTTGTTGGACAGATATCAGTAAAAGCACCAGGAGACTTTGATTAAAAAAAAAAAATAAAATTATTGACAAGCTGTGTTGTAGAGTCATCAAAATGCAATGAAAATGCAAAAATGTCTGAATCTGCTTGTTTTGGCATCTCAGCTCCCAATCAAATTGTCATATGAAAGTGATCTTTCTGGATCTCCTCTCTTCCAGATGGCATCTTTCCCATGTGCTCACAACATGCTGTAGCTCCATGATACCTGAGCACTACTCTGAATGTAGTTCCCCACTGTCAAAATTATTTGGAGGCATGTTTCCTGGGAAAGTGATGTTCTGGCTGAATCTAAGACTATGTCCGAGGGGTTGCTGATTTGCCATTTAGTGAGGAAGGTGGCAACAAGAGGGTTTTTTTCAGTTATTCACATACAGCTTTGCTGCTGAGAGATTTTTAGGGTACCAGTGCTGATATGATCTGAACACAAGCTCCAGAGTGCAGCACCCCACCACCATGGGCAACCCACCAAGCCCATGACTGATTACTTGAAAGGATACTTTGACCACGCTGCCTTTTCCCGAAGCTGAGCTCTTGTGCTAAAATACAGTGGAGGAAGGGAAAAGCAAAAGTTAGCAGAATCCTTCCCAGGCTTCTTGAGGGACTCTTGAGGCCAAACAAGCCTCATTCATAGCTTCTGCTTCACTTAATGGAAGGGACTACTCTAGCTGTCATCCTTTGCATTTGATTTTTCTGAGTTTGGGGAAATACAGACAGTCTGAAAGGCGTTTGTTTTGTAAAACGCAAGGTGCCTACAGGTGAAAGAGTCCCTGAGGCTTCCTTTGCTAATCAACAGAGATCAAGGCATTTCCTCTCATCCTGGATGAATACCTATGGTGGGCTAGTTGAAGTGTGCTGGATTCTTTCCATTCACTTTCCATTCACATCCATGCACTGTGGGTAGATGACATTAGGTGAGGTGAATCCTTCCTGCGTGTCTACATAACGCTTTGAGATGGTACAGTGTTATTCTTCAAGACAACCTTCATGATAATAGTTACATTACTATAAGGTTCAGCTACTTCCAGCCACATTGCTAAATCCTTTCTGCTCCCTTTTTTATATTTCATACTGAAGCCACTTTTAAAGATCTGACAGTCTCTCAGGGAAAAACGTGTCTTGTTGATGATGGGCTGATAAATGCATATTCCATATTGGCAACACTAGGAGTTCATAAGCTTTGTGCTGAGATGGAAAGCTACCGGAGCATTCACCTCGTGTCCATATAAAGTGATTAGGTGTAGCCTGAAAATTATTGTGTCAGTATTCCCTTCAACTGGAATGAACTATTCTTAAAATCATAGATAATCTGTTTTTAAGGATCTGCAAATAACAAGAAGCTGACAAAGTGAAATTCCTTCCCCCTGTTCCTGACTCACCTCTGTTAAACCTTTGGATCTCTGTTACTTTTCTGATTATGTGGCTTATTTAAAAATGCCCTACTGTGGTATCTGTTTTTTTTCCTATATCAATAGGTGAGTTTGGTGTTTAAATAGGTCTGAAAAATGGAGAAATCAGTCTGATGTGAAAGCAGAAGGAGCTTACATTTATGGTGGTAGCAATAACGATGGTACAACATCACACAATGGCTCCTGGAAGCAGACAAATGTCAAAACAGCATGAAAAACTCCTCTTGCACACTGTTAAGACTGCCCAGAATTCTCACAGAATAACATACACAATCATTTTGATGAATTCAAAGCTAATATTCGTGTCAGCCCTTCACAAAGCCAGCTAGTTTCGGACAGGAACTAATTGCGCTGTCTTGTTTAAAAATAGAGAAATCATCTTTTGTTTTTTGCAGATTTCCTCAGTGGAAAACACGCTGTGTGTAAAATGGTTGCGTGAAAGGGTTGGCAATCCGAGACACAGAAGTGGACGTTGTTGAGGATATAACAGCACATTTAGTTGCCTAAGAGGAGGGTGTGGATGATGATCTTTGGAGAGCTAGCACACCTCAGTGGAAACTGCATGTACTACAATGAACAGCATTTTTAAATAAAGCATTTGTGTTTCCTTAACACAGTCTTACATTTTACCTAGTTGTTAAGGTTTTGAAGTACTTGTTCTGCTTTGGTTTTATTGTTGTTTTTAAGTTCCCATGGTTTCTGTAATCCCCCATGCAGAATTTGGAAACAGATTTCTTTTTAACCCAGTAGGAAGAGTCTTTAGGAGGATGATATCTAAGGCATTAGCACTGGCCTTTCTTTTTCAAAAGCAATCACTGACCTTGGAATAGTGATACTAGTTATGGATTTAATTTGCCAGGGCTGCTCAGCCCCTAACACTATAGATGAATTCAGTGGGAACTGAGAATTGATCCCCCTCCTTGACTCAGGCCTTGAGTTTATTGGAAATAGAAGTGACACCTCACATTCTGCTTATACTGCTACTACAGACAACATGCCTTGCAAGGCTGCAAGCTCCATATCCTTCACTGCTCAGTTCAGGAAAGATTTTTTAATGAAGTGGAGATGGAAAGGCAGGCACCAAATAACCACATGAGCTAGGAGAAAATCCCATTCCTGACCAAAAACACTGCTGCTAGAAAAGCACATGGAGTAGAGTGCTGGCTTTGTGTGTTATCACTTTACACTGCACATCTGCACTGTATTAAGGAAAGATATTGTAAAAACAGTAATGATGATGATGAAAGTAATAATAATGGTCTTCTGGATAAATGAAGAGTCATTTCTCTCTTCCAGTTTTCACAATGAGTAGGGCAAAGAACCAGCATGTAAAAGGAGAATTTTTTTTCCTTTTTTAGAGGTTCATGCATATAATGATTATATGGCTAGAGGCTTTGCTAGCAAATATTTATCCCTTTATTTTTCATCTGACCACTTTCCTCTGCTGTGTGTCTGGGTTTCAGTTCAGTTTCTGCCTTGATTAAGAATGCTGTGCTATTACCTTCTCACAGTAATATGTCCTATGAAGTCCTGACTGACTGTGGGTTTCATTCACATCCCAGTGATATCCCACAGAAGTCTCCAGCCTCCTGTTCCCAATAATATTAACATGTGATTTAACCCAGTGTATACAGAAAATTATTCGGTCTAGTAGATTACTATTTTAATTGTAACACCTTTAAAGTTCCGTTTCACCAGTTAAGTTACAGAAACTGGTTGTGAGGGCATTTGAGGGGTTCTTGTAGTGCTGCTCTTAGACCTTTTAGGGAGAAAAGCACAAGGCTGTGTGGCATGACATCTCACTGAGGTTAAAAAAACCCACGTTATTTCCTAAGGTACCTAAATACTTTTGAAACTTCAGAGTGTTGTTAGTCAATAGGACACAATCATCTGTGTGGGCGTTTTTATTGCTGCTTTTTTAGTTTGTTTTAAAGAAAGTGACTCATTACAAACCTCCTTTTTCTGATACACACACGCACATCCACACCCACCCCACAAGGCCAATGAGATCAGGGGCAGTAGGGAATCCAGAGAGACAATGCAGAAAGATGTGTGAAATACAGATCAGCAGCAGCACAATACATAGGAACATCAGGCCGAAAGTCTTTGCTTCCTCTAAAGTTTCTAAATCTGTTATGGAAAAACAGAACCAGCACCCTTCTCCCTTGTTTTCAATAGCATGAATCCATGATATTTTCCCTTCGAATTTAATCACCTTTAAGGCAATTCCAGCTTTGAAATCATTAATACATTACAGGAAGTACACTGGATCCTAAAAATAAGGACAATAAGGCCGAGGTCTGCAGTTTTTTGTGCTGCTGTGAGGCCACAAAATGTGATACCTTTGTCAGATACCTCTTCCTTCTTATTTTTTGAGATGTCCACAAATGTCCTTTCAGCAAATACTGAAGAATCTGAAAGGTGTGAGTTTACTAAACATATTATGCAGATTTCATTACTGATTGCCAAAACTTGGAATGAAACATGGCCAATTTCTTTCTGACATCCGATTGTTCTCTCCAGCACAATGACTACTTGACTGTTTCTTGTAGTAATAATTATTGACAATGGGACAAAGCACTGAGCAGTCAGATTTTGCCCCACTGTTAGTTCCCATAATTTGGAGCTCTGATGTCTTTGAAATAGTAAAAGATATCCATAATAGATGTGATTTCTAAGATCTTCTGTAGGAGTTCTTTTCAAAAGCTGTATTGTTTCCATGGATGCTGCCGTATAATCTAATTATTCCTGATGGGTTGCCTATTGTACCACAGGATTCTTCAAAGGAAAGGAAAACAGCAAGGTAGATCATTTGAGCAAAAATCTTTTATTTGTTTAGGACAATGTTTCACAAAAGCTCTATCTGAGAAGGAAAAAAAATCTCTTCTGAGCCTCCTTTCTTTCAGAATTCAAGTTGCTATAATCATATAAAGGGCCTCTGTGTACTGTATGTTTTATCCTTTCCTTTCATTGGATGATAGAAGACATTTCAGTTCCATGTTGGGGTGGGTTTTTTCCCACTGAAAAATTAAATCATTTATATTGTAAGATCTACTGTAGACAAGCAGGGTAAAACAACCCCAAGCAGTCAGAGAATACAAGCCAGGCCCGACACCTGCAGCTTGTCAAAGGAATTATTCCACTCAACTCAGCTGGAATCTTTTCGTGGTAAGATATACAGTGGTGCAAAGGAGTTGATATTTACATCCACCTCATTAAAGTGAATCAGTTTGCTATTATCAAAGAGGCACAAGTTCCTAGGCCATATGATGAATCTCACTTGGTCTGTGGTGTGTGCAACTGCACTGTTTTTGACCTTGGCCACGGTCCTAATGAGTCCCATTGCCTGTGCTGTTTCTCAGGACACCTTTGCACCTGCATGACCAGGCTCCAGCCAGCTTTTCCCAGGGAAGGGCCCGAAACTGTGCTTTGTCATGTCAAATAACAATATCCTGAGCACATGGGCATGCCCTTGTCTTGCTGTGAATGTGTAAATAAATGAATGTTTCCCTTCCGTGCACCATCACCCAAGCTAACATATTGCAAGAATATGTGGTTGTGTGGGAAACTAATGAGTGGAGAGAAAACTCCTCAAGCATATCAAGTGGTAAAAGGATGGAAGCTCAGAACTGTTTCCCCCCATCATCCAGACCTCTCTTTGAGCTATTACCACGGTATTACCCTTTTGCATAGCTAGATTCTGTGGCTTGGAGTTTTGCCATCCTTTTGTGTCTACATGGAAAGATTTACCACTATTTAAATGTTGCCTTCATTTTGTATAGTCTACAAATAAGAAAAATCTATAAGGATTTCCTTTTACAGGGCCTTTAAAGAGCATCTACATTTACAACAATGACCTGCATTGCTCCTATCTTATCATAATTACTATAAGAGTCAATAGTTCTGCCAAAGCCCTACTTAACTTTGGTTTTTTATGAGACATCTGTCCTTAACAGTTGATCATAGTTTGCATTGACAAAGGGTACTCAGACAGAAAACTTCTGCTTTTAGGTAGGGGCAACTCAGCTCTGTTTCCTCCAATGTTTACCAACAGATAATTCAGAGCTCTAGTTCTAAAATCTGTTCAGGATTCAGAAGCAGCAGCAACAAACTCACAGTCTGTGTTCATCCTTAGGGAAGAATTCTGAGCAACGCAGACCTGAACTCCTGGAGGAGGGAGGGGAAAAATTGAGGAGTGGAACTAAAGTTGCATATATCTTGGGAGAAATAATGGAAAACTTTGAAGTCTGTGGTCGGTGGAGTTGAAGGGAAAGCCAACTTTCTTGTTCTATACACCCCCAAGAGAAATTCTGTACCGTTTTCTCTCCTTCTTGATTTTCTACTATTTATTCATCTGAGATAAAAGGTAACAGCATTATACTACTTGAGCATGCCTATTTTGAGTCAGGTTCCTCACAAACAAGTTATATTCTTCATTCCAATTACAGATAAACTGTTTTAAATTAAGTGCTTGGATTTCACTTTGGCTAGGGCTTCAGTAACTGAAGGGATGGAAAAGTACCGCTGCAGTGAAAAATGTGATGTGCACCACGGCCCTGACGGCGGTGCAATCTGTGGGGCTGAGTTCCAGAGCCCATCTCCTTTGAAGGTTCTCTCTCCCTTGCAGAAAGAATGAAACTGCATTCTTTCCCGTAGTTCAGCCAGTTTCACTTCATGTGAAGCCACATGAAAAGGAAGAGATGGTGCCTCTCCAGCTCCTTAGTAGCTGTTGTCATGGAGGGATTTGCCGCAGGTGGTGGAGAACCAGGACAGTAGAACAACATACCTAAGGTGAATTTGTTTCCAGGCAGATGGGCTGCTTTCTACAGCTACATCTTCTTCCAGCATATGGAGGTTTTATGCACATACTTCAGCAATGGAGACTGAAAGTAGCAAATTTCTGGAACAACATTGCTCTAGGTATGAATCCAGTACAAAGAAAAACCTCAGATCTAAATCTATTGTATCTAAACTTTATTTATCAGTATTGGAGCACTAATTTTGTGTAGTAAAGCTGAGGACATTACAGAGTAGAAGTATGAAAAATATTGCAATATTAAATACTGTTTTCAAGGTATCAGGAAATTTTATACAATTTACAAGGAGGGATAAAATTATGGCTTGATATTAAAGTCTAGAGAAGCCAAAATTTGAAAAGCGTCCTTTTAGGAGTACTTAAAAGGAACTGCAGACATCCTCTCAAGGCATGGTTTGCTTCTGAGAATGCAACATGGTAGCAGATGAAGAGAAATAATTACGTTCTCAGACTGGTGCCATTGGATAAGACTTGAGGTAGACAGAAAGAACAGAATACTTTCATGGCATATATGCACATTTTGGGATGATATTGGATTTCAAGTTTTCCAAAGGGACAGTTTTCCTAAAGCAATATTTTCTTTAGTTTAGAACTTTTTTCTTTTTTGTTTTTTTTTTTCAGACAAGCACACTCATGCATGGCTGAATCATAGCATGACTCAGGAAGGATGCTGGAAATTCTTTGGAAAGGATGCTTAAAATTTTGGAATGGATTCCCCACATCATGTGCAGTAAACAGTATAATCCTACAGGTATGTGATATGAGCACTTTTAAAAGACAGCAGTGGGAAATCCTGTACAAGATACTTGTGGTTATTTGGTCTGAGAGCAATATGAGATTGTAAAATTTTAAATTTTTTTTGGAACCTAAATATATTAAAATTTGTTGATTTTTAGTTGTTTGTTTCTGTGTAAACAGAAATATTTTCATTTGATGAATTTTCTCTTATTCAAACAAACCTCAACTTCCCATTACTATTAAAGCTAAAAAGAGTAAGATGTTGGTCACTATTTCCTACTGTCAGTTGGCACAGAAAACAGGGTGTTTTGGATAAAGGTGTTTTTTGTCACACACTCTTCATGTGGCTTCTGACCGTAAGTTATATCTTAATGATATAGAATCACAGAGTTATTCAGCCTGGAAGGAACCTCTGTAGGACCTGAGGTCCAAACCCTGTTCAAAGCAGGGTTAAAGTCAAAGTTAAACCAGGCTGATCTGAGCTTTCTTTGTCCAGTTGGGTTTTATATATATCTCAGACTTCCCTCATACTTCATGTGCAACTAAATATTTTTATGGAAATAGAGGAAGCAAATGGTGGCAAATTGAAAAGCACAGGAGGAGGGAAGAGAGAGGGAGTAGAAGAAAGATTTAGAGGAAAAAATTTAGATTTAGAGGATTTAGAGAAAGACTGACTTGATGTTGGCAGAAGATGAAAAAAGGTGCTGAGGGAATCCTGAAGCAACAAAACAAACAAAAAAAACAAACAAAAAGAGAGGACATGAAGCTAAAAATGTAATATGCAGAAGTGGCCTTAGAAGTTGAAGAATTGTAAGGTGAGAAATGGGCAGGAAATGGAGTGGCCACTCCTCTACCATTGTAGAAGAGGGCAAGGGATGTGCCTTCTGAAAAAGATGCTTCTGTAAAATGAACTTAGAGCTGCATTTTGTCCAAGAAGATCACTCCTGCCTTAGGAAGAGGGGGATGAAGAAAGGCTTTCTGGGAAGAGATATTTTATGACACGACTGGTGCAAAAAACAACTGAGCACCGCAGCCTGCAAACCAGAGAGCTCCTTCACAGTTTCTGTTTCACTTGCAAATTCTACAGAAGGCTTTCTCTCTTCCCACAACTTTGCCTTTCTCATGTCTTGTCATAGTTTAGAAACAATCATGGTCACAGGACAGAAAGCATTAAGTGTCAGATTGGATACCTTTGCTCCAGGGTAATCCCAAGAAAGTCCTAAAGAACCATCATCTTCCTGTTATCCTAGGCTGGGGGTTATTAAATTTGTTTTAAAATTGTTAAAATTCAAAGTGCTCTTGACATAGTGGATAGGGTCAGAAAATATCAGGCTCCTCAGGTTTCTCACCTTAAGACTATTCTTCAGTTCTCCACCCCTTCACAAATTTTATGATAGTTTAACTCTATTCATTATGCAATTGCTCTGGACATATATAAAAAAGCAGAAGTACAATCAACCCTGCAGTTTCTGAATTTTACAGCCTTTTCTTTCATTTTTATCCAGCTGAAAATTGATGTTTCTTACAAAAAATAATAGAATGTAAAGCTGAAGAATACAGAAGTTGAGCTACAAAAGGTATTCTTGTAATCAGGTAACATAATACAGATTCTTTTGTATCTTTTTGGAGGCACCATTCTTCACATACCTTTGAGAGGAAAGGAAATATAACTATTCTCAGTATTTGACCTTGAACAGTAGATTCAAGCCCATTAATAGTTCTTGAGTTACATTGCTCCATGCTGCTACTTCTGTTCCTCAACAATACATGTAGGAATATCAAATACACTCTGCCATTAGAAAAATGCCATTTTAAAAGTTGGGCTATTTTTTCAGCAGCAAACCTGACTCATCACTGAAAGAACTCCAAACCTTTCTCTTTGGCTGCTCTAGAGTTACTATTTGGAACCAGTTACTATCTTACCCCCTTTTTTATTTCAAATGTCACTGTGAATGCTTTAATGAGGCAAAAGTGCTTAGGGTCATAGGAAGCATTCAGTGTAGTTTTTCCAAGGAGTACTGTGATGTGTAAATGCTTGTCCCCACTGGTGTGGATGACCATCAGTACCAACCATGAATATATTCATAAAGTGGCCAAAATAATTCTTAGCTAAGTTCTTGGTTACTTCCATTAGTTTGGTATATTCAGCACTGTCTTAACCAGAGGAACAAAGAAATGGTTGAGAGGTACCATTGAAAAGAAAATTGTGTTATTCCTTGTGTAACTGTTCGATCAGAATATTGTTATGGCCATCTCTGAAATTACTGCTGGATGAGTACTGAGAATTGTGTTTGCATGTTGGGCACTGTCCAACCTTTACCAGTGTTGACATAGTTTGCTAATTCTTGCTAATGCTACAGTTGCTTTGATAGTGTGAATCAAAGCATAACACAATCCTTTAGGCTAAACCAAGTGTACAAAAATCATTAGCAAATAATATATTGTGGTGTGCCAAACCACTGATGACATGTTTGGGGATGCAAGTGTATTTCCTTTGCTCATTCCTGCTCTTCCTTCAGTGGAGCCAACATTTGAAGCAGACTTCCCTTGTGCAGATGGGTGGGATAAATAAAGCCAGTCCGTCGATGTGCAGCGCTCAGTCGGCTGGGTGGACGAGGAGTACACTCTTCCTCTCTGTGACGGGTTTGTTTGGGGTTTTTGCCCATTTAGATATCTTTGGATTCTAGGGTTTACACAGTTATACGGTATTTGTGTGGTGGGCTGGTCCCAGCCAGCAGTCAAGCTCCCTCCCCTCAATGGGACAGGGGAGAAGACAGAAAACACAAGAGCAAGAAAGCTGGTGAGTCAAGAAGACAGGAAGATCACTCATGGATTATTGCTGTGGGACAGACTGATTGTCATTTTGGGGGAATTCCCAGCTAAATGCCAATTAATTGACAATTAAAATCATCATATAACATGTTGTCCAGAGAAGCTGTGGATGCCCCTGTGCAATGGCTGCTTGGGGCCTTTGGCATGAGGAAGAGCAGTGCTAATAGTCACAGTGCACATCCTCCATGGGCTTTGGAATCAAGGCACCCTCTCACTCCAGCTCTGGGGGTTGGAGACCTGTTTTCTGAGCAATTACAAGAGACAAAGGAGAATCACAGGCCAGAAAGTCTAACAGTCTGCTATGCAGAAGTTCAGGATGCCATAATCAGGCACAGGGTGCAGGCAGCCACTGGAGACATCTCCTGGAGAACATCTCCCTGGTTGCCAGGGAACAATGGGAGGGGAAGGGGACCCAGGGGCTGAGGTACATGTAGTGTTTTACTGCTTTTTCTGTATCTGTTTTCAGGCAGTTAGCTGGATTTTAGGATTAATTTTAATAAAATTTAGGTGAAAAAAAAATAACATGTTCAAAGAAGGGGAGAGCAGGTTGAAGAAAATTTTCATTAATTAAACATATTAATGCTAACGAAACCTAATGAAATTTACTCAAGTACTTTGGAAACTAGCCCAAACCATTTCTGAATCACCTTTAGAGATTTCCTAGAGGACTGGAGAAGCATAACTATGGCACATGACTTGAAATATGGGAAATGGAGGAACCTGGGGATTCATTGAGCATGCATCCTTGTTAGTATAGCTGGGGAAAAAATGCTATTAGCTCTCAGATTGAGACAATCTGTCAGGGGATGGCTTTTGTTCAATCTTGCATTAAATTTTGGATGATAAAAGCGAAATTTGCACAAAATCAGCAAGGGAGGAACTGAGATTTTAGTGAAAGGGTTCAGAATTCAAAATGTGATTTTCGCTCAGAACCAGTATGGAGACACCAAATTCACATGTAGAAACGGAAAATAAACAAGTAGCAGAATAACATTAAAATTTGGAGATGACAGCTTCAATGCAAGCTGGCCATGCAATTAATTCATTCTCCAAACACCTCATCCCAAGATGACCCTATCAGTAGACCCTCCACCAAATAAGAAGGTGGTGATGATTGGCATCTGTTTGCTATGACTACGTATGGAGCACTGCACTCAGTACAGCACATTAGATCTGATGTAAGTAAACAGAGAAAATACCACAGCACAGCGAGAATGATGAATTATTTTGTTATCATGACCATGGGGAAGGGGTACAAAACTGCACCGTGTATTCCTAAAAAAGAGCGTGGACAGAGGCTGTGCAGGTGTCACCATAGCATGTGACCATTATTTTCTGTTACACAAAAATTTGCTGGAAACAGTGACACTTCTTTCTGTAGGGGAAGAAACAGCAATCTTGCCTCCAATGATATAGTTTGAAAAAAAAAAAAAAAAAAACAAAAACCAGCAAATTATCAAAACAGCTAAAGAGATAAAAGTTCTAGAAACTTCCCTGCTACAAATTTATTTTTCTCTAAATAAATAAAAAAAAAAAAAACCAGACTGTAAGAGATACTCAGTGGTAACTCCAAGTAGAAGGACTCATCTGACCACCAGGCAGAAAAACCCTCATAAACTGTAAGCTCCAGAGGTCTCAAGAGCTCAGGCAACAGATTTACTCCAGCTGATGAAGCACATTTGAAGTAGCTGCCTATGTGTCAGATGAGATGCAGGACTCCTTGCCGCCTCAGCTTGCAAATAATGTGTCCAGAGTTTCGTGTCTTTTACCTTCCAGATTTGCACAACCTAGAACTGAGATCACAGCTCCAGAAATAATCATTCACAGCTTCGCTTTCAATTGGTTTATTCAACTGTGTATGTTTAAAATGTTGCTGATTAGACAGTCCAATGCCATGTGGAAGTAATTCCAGAGAGCAAAAACATTGTCTTCCTGGACAATAGGGCTGTTTATTTACTGACAATTAATACACAGTTAAATTGTGGGACATTATCTACAAGTATTGCATGAAAATGATCAAGAAATCAGGCAACAAAAAAAAAAAAAAATGGTCAACAGAGGCAATTTTAACTTTTATATTTTTATTTTCTTTAATTATTAAATTAGTATTTTATTTTTGTTTAACACAGTGTTTTAATTGTCATTTTGTTTGGACAAATTATCAAATCTTGCTAGATCACCAAAAAATAACTCTGTTCAAACAGCTCAGCATTTCTCAACTCCAGAATCAAGGGCTGACCCACAGCCAGCCTCACTTCCCAGCCAGCCAACTGGATCACCTTGCCCAGCTGGCCAGCCACAGCAGCTTGCCCCGAGGCCAGGCAGCCAAAGCCTGTTTATCCAGTCACTCAGCTCCAGCCAGGCAAAGACTCAAGCCCAACAGCCAGAGCCACTTCCCCTGGCCAATGAGATCCTCGTGCCATCCAGTCACTGAGCCCTGGCTGGCTCACCAGAGCCACTCTTCCTCAAATGGACAGCTAGAGCCCTTTTTCCACAGCCATCCAACCAGAACCTGCTTATTCAGCCAACCAGCCAGAGCCACTCAGCCCCAGCTGACCTGTCAGGGACTCTCTGGTCAGCTGGCTGTAGACTCTTTAGCCAGCCAGAGCTCCAGTCATCCAGTCAGAGCATCCATCCCAGCTGTCCAGTTGGCCACCCCTACCCCAGCCAACCAGCTGGATTATCTTGCCTGCCCACCCAGCCAGAGCAGCTCACCCTGGCCAGACAGCTGGAACATCTATCCTGTCCTGCCAGCCAGAGCTTCTTTCTCCAGCCAGGCAGCCAGCCAGAGCAGTGCTTTTCACATCACAGGATTAGTGTGGGAAACCTTGTCACAAGCCCTTCTAAAATCTATCCAGACAACGTTGTCTTACCTTCTCCCACAATTCATCTTATTTAGCATTGAAGCCAATCAGACTGGTCAAGCATCATTTAACTTTAGTGAATTCATATTGACTACTCTTGCTCATCTTGTTTTAACTCATTTTGCCCAGATATAGCTCCAAAGAGGACATGTTTCATCATTTTCCCAGCAACTGAAGTGAAGCTGACATGTCTGTAGGTCCCCAAATTGTGCTTCTTCCATTTCTATCTGTAGGTGTAACATGAATCATTCCCCTGGAACGTGGGCTCTCTCCATCTCCAGTATGAGGAATTCTGCTCACGTGAGCTGCAGGGTCTGTATTCCACTGTTACCTCCTCCATGGCCCTCAGGTTCTCAACCTCCCGCTATGTCACAGCCCAGACATCCACAGTTTCTATTAAGATCCTTCAGCAGTTCTTTGAGAAATTTTATCACCCCGTATCACCCCATCACAAACCTCTGGTACTTGTGCTGCACAGGTACTGGATACCTCAAAGCTGCAAATAGCTACTTTTTTAATGCACTCAGCATTATTAAAACTTTTTGATAGCATTTAGCATTGTTATAATTTTTTAATAGCATTTAGCATTGTTATAACTTTGAAGCTGCTGAGGCAGTATTTCCCAAAGCCTCTGCAATATTTCCCCTTCAGTTTTCTCATGCCATTATTGTCATACTGTTTTCCTCAGGGCTTTGTGCCTGTAAACCCCGAGAGTGCTGTTATGGGAAGTTTCCATGTGAAGGAACAATTGGTTTTTGGGGTGGGGGGACAGGACATGACAACAAGGATGAGACCTCCCCTTCATTAACTTGTTTTGTACACCTCAGTTTATGTTAGCAAAATTCAACTGCATTATACAACAGAGTGGATATTTAATTATTATTTAAATTTTTTACGTATTTTGGCATTATTTATTTCTTATTTTATCACCATTTAATTCCTAGTTTAATCCATTATGAAAAATACTTTTTAAAATCTAATTTTTATTATAATTATTATAATTTTATTATTTGACTATTCTTTCCCAATAACATTCACAGTTGGAGTTAAACTCATGTACAGTATTTGTCCCTGATTACCATACTCTAGTCAGCAATACAGGCATCATGAACAGCCAAAAAGGAGATTAAATGAATACTTATGGAAAGGGTACAGTGCTTGAAGCATACAGTACAGCTGTGTCATCTCACCAGACTCCCTTTGGAGGGAGTCTGCAACTCCCTGAGCCCTTCATCCCACTCACAGAGTCATAGAATCATAAAATCATTAAGACTGGAAAAGACCTCCAGGACCACCTAGTCCAACCTTAGGCTGAACATCACTGTATCAGCTAAACCATAGCACTAAGTGCCACACTGAGTAATTTCTTAAACAATTCCAGGGAAAGTGACTCTGCCACCTCCCTGGGCACCCAATTCCCAGCAGTTGACAAAAACAGAGCAAACCTTTGAGGGTCTTTCCCATCCCCTACTTCCCTAGCAGCCTCCCCATGCGCCCTATGGGGCCTTTACCCTCATTTTCAGTAACTAAAAACTGCATGCCAGGGTGTTGCCCCCAGCAAATGAAGATACTGTTAAATTCCTGGTTAATGGACAGTGCTCTCTATCTGGTGAAGATAATCCTGTTCTAAAAGAGATCAAGCTCAGCTCATAGAAGCACAGCCACTCCATCTTCGAGCAGGACTGGCCCACAAGGGTCAAATGCCACATACACAGCCACATTCTCTCTGGAGATGATTTAGGTTGGTGCTGGCTCAGGAGTCTCAATTTCTGGTGTGCAATGTGGGTGCCTTTATCCACACAACTCTTCTGAAAGATGCATCCACCTCCAAAACCACCCACCTCATGGGCTTTTCTTGAGTCATGCCTGAGTGGACCTTTCCTCACTCCCTGTTTTGTTTCCTCTTGTGACTGTTGACTGAGGACTTCACCCTGTTACAAAAATGGAGAATTGCTTTAAACAGGTACTCTTGTGGCCTTCTTGACCTCTGCTTGGATAAGCTAGTGCCACATAGTGCTTTATCTTCTTTTATGTTCTTAGGGGTAAGTCTCTTGGATGGTATAAACTGATGCTACTAAAAGGAAACAGCTCAAGTAGTGACAGCTTACACCAGCTGGTGATTCAAACCAGTTTCTTTACTGCTGCTCAGTATCGAGACCCTGTTAGCTGCAACTGCCTATAAGCCCTTATTCACTGTTAAATTCATTCTTTGATCTTCTGTATTTCACATCTTTCTTGGATAATCACTTCTTCAGTTTATTTACTCATTTTTAATTCCCGTGCAGATGAAACTATGTATTACTCTGTGTTCTCCCTGATTTCTGTACCACTCCTTTGCTCTTTGAACTACCGTGTCATATGCACTAATGTGTACAGAGTGACAAACAGAATCCTTGTTGGCAAAGAGAGATAAATCATTCCAGTAGCTACTGCCTTTTTTTTCAAGGTAAGCAACTGTTTAGGGTGTCCTGGTCTTTAGGTAATCCTATTTGTAACTGCTCTTGGCAAATCTGGCTACTTAGTTTATCTTACTGTCCACAAGAAATGGAAATGCCATTTTTGCAGCCTCCTCACCCTGCAGGAAATTTGCAGCTGAGACCTTGAAAAGCACAACTGTTGGATCCCAAAATATAATACCTGCAGAGAGAGATTTGAGTGGTTTTTGCAAAAGGCCATGGGCTACCGAAGCTGGGAAAACTCTTCATTCACCTCATCCCTGTGGATTTTTTCCTGCAGCAGGATGTGAAGAGACTCCTTGCAAGTTGTTATCACATGCCCTGCCCAAGCTGAAGAGTCTGCATCCTTATCTCATCAAACCTGTGCAGAAGAGATCTATTGTACCTTATCTCTCCCTTTGTATTCCCTGAATCCTTGCATTCTGTTCCCCCCGTAAAACCCCTAAGATAAAGTGGGTTTTTCCCCATGAGGTAATTTTTTAGACCCCGAATTTGTTAATCTGGATTTTTCCCTTATGTCATCCCCTGGAACACCCTGTTTGTAATAAATTGTAATAGTTACAACCTGCTGTTGAATATGTAGACCCTAAACCATTTAAATATGAAGTTGTAAGTCCAAATTCCAGTTTCTTGCCTTCCTGGGATTGTCTTAGCTTTATTGACCTCCTCACACAACCAGCAAAGGTTATGAGCTTTTGATCTGCTTCTCAGCTGGCTGAAGCAGCCCAGTGAGCTGCCTGGCCCTGCTCAGTGTGGCCTCTCCTATCTTACAGACTTGTGCTTCTCAGTCGCCAGCCTTCAGGCTTCAGCCTGAATGCTGATTCTGTCTCCTCCTTGCTCAGCCCAGTCATCTGTGTCTGCCATCCTTGGGCTCCTCATCCCTGGCTCCTGCCTCCTGCAGTCCCAGGCACAGCTCCTGCTCCCAGCCAGCCAGACTAGAGGGGTAGAAACAACATCGTGCCCTTCAGTTGCCTAATTCCCTCTGGATCCTTTTATCCCAGATCTTTAGTTCTGTACAGCTGGCCTTCTCTGATGTATGATCTTGGCTTGCCATTTCAACATCTGACTCCTTCCCTCCCCAGTCAGTTCTAACTGTTGGACTAAGCAATTAGTGGGTGTCCCAGCCAAAAACCACCTTGTAAGTCTGGTCCCAAATCCCTTTTCAAATTTTAACATGTAAGTCTGTAGCTCTTCCTTATGTAGAATTGCTATGCACTAACTTAGTAATTCAGATGGGTCGTTATTTTATCAACCCTATGACCTGACTCACAAAGGCAAGCTCTGGTATGTCGGGTTATTATATTTTTCTAAATCAATGTATTGATTTTTTTTTTTTTTAACAGAGGGCTGTGGCAAGATCAAACAGGAAAACAACACAACCTTTCTATTTAGGATTTATGCTTAAAAGACAAGACACATATATCTTATTATCCAAGAGCTTTCCTTCTTAGCAAACATTCTAAATAACATTCTTTCTTTCACAAAGGGCATTTGAGATGCTTAACACCTCTGTACCTGGAGAAGCTGAACAGCAAGACCTCAACAAAGGATAAGGGTGTGATAGACAACCAGGAGAAAACAATCTAGGGTGCAGTCCCTTTATCAGATGATAGAATGGAGCTGCAGCCTCTATGTTGAATTACAGACAGGACATGCCACAATTGTAGAATTTGTTGTGTAGAACAATTGTGTAATTGTAGAGATATGGCCACAGAATATAGTTGCAGCCATGTAAAAATACACAGTCTCCACTTACAGCATGCTGTCACACCTTTTGTCTGATTTTGGGACCCACGGAGGATCAGAGTGTAAGAAGAAAACCTTCCTGCTGTGCTGAGAATGTGCCAGTTGTTCCATACTCAACAGTACTGTACTGCTGTACTGTAGTGTTGCAGGGAGAAGTGGGAGGGGAAATAACAGAAATTTGATGTCCCCGGAAATTTTGTAAATATGCATCCAGTGGGATTGACTTTCAGTGTGGAGTGTAAGGGAGACAATGTCATGAGCCTTCTTGTTAGACTTGTTTCAAGTAGGGAAACGTCTGTGCCCTCTAGGAGGAAAAAATCTCCTGGGAAATAACATATTTCTTAGGGCCTCTCAGGTGCTGTGCAGCAGACCTCTGACATCCCACTGTGAAGTCACGGCTAACCTTTAATGTGTGTGGTCAGAAGATGTTTCGACACTGTTCTGGGGAGGTAACTGACTTGATTCTTCAGGGCATCCTTTTCTTTGCACAAAATGGGTGTAAAATCCTACTGGATGGGAGAGGGAGACAGTGAACAGCTGTTTGAGCACATTTACATGTCCTGTGCCTGAGAGTGTCTTATGAGCTGGGTCTTGCCTGCATGTAACACACTCAGCACTCCTACAGGGGCTCAAAAAATTAGCCATTATCAAAACAGAATGAGTTGGGGATAGAAGGAAAAATACCTTAGATGAGGGGCTTGCAGGACTCGGAGTAATTGGTTGTTGAAGGGAAATTTTTACCAGGAGAAATATTATTTGATCAGTGCTACCATCTTGGAATGAGAGTTGTGATCAGGGGATCAGCAGATATCTTGGAAAATATGCCTGCTTTCCTCCTATTTCAAATAAGCATTCCTTGTTCTATTGTTGGGTTTGGGTTTTTTAATATTAATTTAACACCTGCTGTACTGAAGGGTCAAAAAATTTCTTCGCATACATTATTCTGATATAGATATATATCTTCCTTCAAAACACTTTGTCCAGGCTTCAGAAGGTGATCAGGAAAAACATTTGCAGATAGAACCTAACGTGCAGATCACAGATCAGAGCTAGTTTATTCAAAGACAGATGGAACTAATTCAAAAAAAAATCCAACAGAGTTCATGAAGTGTTCAGCTTGAAGACTGTAGTTGCCCTGAAAAAGCAGAGAGCATACTGGATTAGACAGCAGTAAAATGATTATTCTTTGACATTCTTTTATCAGACAGAAGGTGGCAATTTTTTAGATATTTTTTGTGTTAATTTTCTGATATTTTCCAAAAGCTTTCCTGATATGCTTTTGGTAAAATTTTCACAGAAGAACATAAGGAGTTGCCATATTGGATCAGTTTTGTGATCCATCTGGTCTGGTAGTCTGTCTACAATAGCAAATAGTACCAGACATGTCAGAAGAAGGTGCAAAAACCACACAGTTGACAGAGGTCGTTTCATGTCTGCATCAGGGCACAGTAAAAGGATTTTTATAGCTTTAAAATACTTTGCCTGCATTAACTGTTATAATTCTGGATATCTTTATTATTGCTGCAAATGGTCAGTCCTTTCATTTCCTTCTAAATCCTTGGTCAGAGTGGCTTCCAGTGTCAGTATGTTTCACTGCCCAACAGTACTGGAAACATTATTGTCTTTCTTAATTTTATGTTTGTGATCTTTTATTTTCCTTAACTGATGGTTATATCAATCAGTGTCTCACTCCACCACTGAATGTCTTAGAACACATGGACTCTCTGCTGTCTTCCTTTTCTGCTCCAAACATTGCTTTGTGTTCAGGTCTCTCACTCATCCTCTTTTTACCTTTCTAGAGCAGAAGAGCCCAATCCTTCCACTCCTTTTTGGTATGAGACTTTTCCCTGTGCCTGATAATTGCCTCCCTCCTTTGAGGGAGCAGATTGCAGCAGGAGGTCCAATTGACACAGAAACGCAGCATGGGGGAAAGAGAGAAAGGACAGGAGGAGAGGGGCCACCTTAGAGCACAAGGCTTTGGATTGCAGAAGGAGGCTGGATAAGAGGAATAGGACATGAACTCAACTCTGTCCTGCAGGAATTGGAGGGAGGAAGTCAAGGTGAGATGGTGAACAGTCTCCAAGAAGAGCTACACAAGTTACTCTGACCTCTATTTCTTTGTCATCTGCTTTGTCTGGAAACACTGTGAAACCAACCCAGAGGATTTCAGGTATGCAGAACTTTTCCAGCAGTACTGACCAATGACGAAAGGAAAATATGAATATTGCTCCAATAATGAGAGAGCCTGAAAACCAAAACCTTGTGTTTGAGGCTGTTCAGAACGAGCAATTTCTGAATCTTATTCCTGACTGTCACTGCTGCTGTGTGTTTCTTGAGCTAGGTTCTGACCAGAGGGATGCATTCTTGGATTCAGAACTCTTAAATTAATCCCACCATTGAGAGCAAAAAACCAAATCTCCAGATTTTACCAACTTCTTTGTATTTCTGCCAGCTCAGACAAACCCTTCCAAGCTGCTGTCACTACCACTGCTCAGCACTCAAGTACTGAAAGCAACTTTAAATAATGTCACAAAGTTGTGCACAGAAGAGGTGCCATTGAGAAATCTTTTCTGGAGGCAAATTTGCATGTCTCTCCATTTCTTCTTAAACAAGACTCAGTGGTTCCCTATGGGACTGATTGTTTTTTGGCTGGGAGATGTAGGAAATGTTGCCACTTTTGTTTTCATAAAGAGCTTTTGCAAGTGTAACCAAAGGACTTTGTTAACTTGAGCAAATAAATTACAAAGCACAGAAGAGAAAGAATTCCATTTTTATGTGTATTTAGTCATTCACAAGTAAAATGACATAAGTAAATGATCCAGAAAACATTCATTCAGAGGAAGGACTGTATAATGAATAATGGATACTGAATAGCAGGAAGATTTAGGAGGGTTAGCTATAGAATATCTTCTTTTGAGAGTACAATTCTGAATTGACATTATTTTTAATTATTGGATTTAATGCATACTAGTTAATTCCAGTACAACACAGAGAAAGATACAAAAGTTCTACTTCAATTTTTACATACCAACAGTGAGGCTGGTATGTATAGATTCTGCTTTTTTGCATTAAACAATGTTAAAAAGTCCAGCTTAAACACCTTTGCTATTGGTTGGGAGGCTACTGAGATGTAGCATTCAGCAGGATCCTGAAGGTTATTAACACTGATATAGATAAAATCCATCACAAGGGATTATAGCATGGCTAGACAGTTGGGTTATAAAAGGTGTCAAACATAAGCATTTCAAAACTTTTTGGAAAAGACACGTTTGCTTCTGAAATAAGATTACAAGTTGAATAAAAATTTAGTTTGCTTTTATTCTGTTGCAAAATGTTTCAATTTAGTAACACCGAAAAGGGTCTTTATTGGTCCCTGATTTTTCTTCTATTTATTTCCATACTGCTGACTTCAAATGTGAGTTGAAATATTAGAGGTGTTAGAAAGCAACAAAAGAAAAGTGGGAGCTTCTCAGTGTGTAAAATGATGCCTAAACGCTGCTCACACACAACACGTGTGACATAGGAGACTTCATCTGGAAAATCATCTACAAGATTTCAATACTAAGAAAGCTGCATGACATTAACTTGTGCAATCACTGGGGGTTTGCTTGTTTTAGTACTTGGGCTTCCTTGTTCAGTTCACAGGCTTCCTGGGACAGGCCAAATTCACTACTATTTGAGACTCTGTGTCTTCTTATTAAATACACAAGATGAGACCTTCATTATGGACTCTTTTTAAACTCTCTCCTAAAATGCAAAGTAATTTTAACTTTTATTAATTTAATTAATTTATAAATTAATCTGTTTTTTTCCAGTGCACTAGTTCTTCCATCCATTAGTGTTCACAATCATTTTAAATCTCTTTTTACGATACCTCCCTAAGCTGACAGACAAAGGGGGATATGTCCCTTTTGTGGGTGGTCAATGGAGTCACTGAGCTCAAAGTTTCCTGTAATTTCAGATGCCCCTAAGAGTTTACTTTGTGCAGTATTAAACATTATGTTAAACATTACACCTAGAGACATAGTTAACATTATACCCAAAGTACATAACTCGTGTGAAAAATTGAAAATACTAGGCAGAAAATGAATTTTTTTGTTTAAAAACAGTTTTCCACTCTCACTCTGAACTTCCCCAAATGAAAGCATTTCCACTCAAATGCCTGGGAACAAACTCATGTTACAGGACGTGCTGGACCACTGGAAAAATACAGAGAGTTTCCTGCCCTTGCCATAACTTCATATCAGCATTCATGACAGGTTTCTGCAGTCAGGGGATGTTGCTGCAGTGTCAGGGATTTTGTTAGGTGGAAGGTACTGAATACAAAAGGTTAATTTTACTAATTAGTAGATGATAGATTAGGACCATGAATAGCTGCAGAGAACATCAATATGAACATTGAAGAATGTCCCTAGGGCCATTTAATCTAATTCAAGAGTCAGAGTAATAGCTGAAGTAAAGGAAAACCTGGCACCAAAATGAAGCAAAAGTCAATGAAGTAGAGACGGTGGAGCCAAGGTCTGATGGGCTGTTTTGGTCCAGAGATTTAGAGTGATTGAACCATAGACAGCAACAGATAATGGACTAGCAGATTGTAAAATATTAAACCAAAATATACTACAGGACAAATCTATGAGGAAATGCCACTAGATTTTGATGAAAAGCTCTTGCATAATTAGGTTATGTAGCATGTTGTATAGATTGCCTCTGGACCACCATCTTGTCTACCTTCCATCTGTGTTGTTCTATACTGATGAAGTCAAGTTGAATTTTGCTTTTATCAATCTAATCGGTATTGTGCCTTAATTTTGTCTTTCCTGACATTGATCTTATTGTCTTTGCATCACACAGAACATCTTTTTTCAGGTTGAAGCCCAATGGCATAACAGTCAATGTGCCACTGCAGGGACTTTTATGACTGGTAGAATCTCAAATTTGTCAGATAAAGGATCAAAAATAGCTTCAACTGAGTTATTATTTTGGAAGTGTGGCTCTACTTGAATGCATTCATATTCATTTAAATATTTAAAAGCATCAATTCAAATAATCTGGTGTAAGGACAGGGGAAATAAACATTTTTGTTTACCAAATTATTTCATTGGGTTTTATATAAATTACATTTTTGTTCAGGAAAATGCTACTTTTCCGACTATTTCAAGAAATAAATATTTTTTAAATCTTGACTGTGTTTTATAGGTTCTAGATGTAAGGCTATGATTTTCAAAAAGCATTTTTCTGTCCCCTTATACCTCCATTTTACTTTAATGACTTTTCCTCCCCCTTATTAATTCTCCTCTTTTTCTATTTTCTCTGTGCTCGGGGGTTTTTTTTTGGGGGGCACAAATTATGTATGAATATAAATACATTGGGGGCAATATTTAGTGTTCTTTAAACGTGCTGGATTAGAATTAACTCCCTTCGAAACCCACAAAAATGTGGGCAGCATTTGTGAGAGCAAAGTGTGAAGAAGGGTTGGGGGGAAACGACAACAACAAAACAACAACAAAGAGTTCGAAAGAAATGCTCTATAATTATATGAACATTGTAACAGTTTTCCATGTGCTCGTAAACAGTTATCTGTATGACAGTCGGTAATACCTCATGTTCTTTGGTTGTAGCCAGAGGCGGGTGGGTCTGTTTTCCCAGGGATCTACAGACAGGACAAATGGACATAGCCTCAAGCTGCACCAGGACAGGTTCAGGTTGGATTTCAGGAGGAATTTTTTCGGCGAAGGGGTTGTTAAACATTGGAATGGCTGCCCAAGGAGGTAGTGTAGTCACCATCCCTGGGGCTGCTCAAAACAGGACTGGACGTGGCACTTGGTGCCACAAGGTGGAGACCGGTCAAGGACTGGACTCGATCATCTCAGAGGTGTTTTCCAAACTTAATGAATCTGTGACTCTGTGAAATGTTCTTTAAGGATACCGAGGAGTGCCATGTCGGGTGTTTCGCACCCCGGTGGATGAGCATCCACAGAGCTGAGCACGGTAGCGAAGGGAAGCGCTGGCACCGCCGCCGCTCCCGCTGGACCCGACCCCGCCCTCCCAGGATCCGCCGCATTCCCGGGTGGTTCTCCGGGAGCTGCAACATCGCCGAGCAGCGCACAGAGCCTGCGGGCTGACACCCTCTACCTCCTGCATGACAGATCATGTCCCGGCACCGATCCTCTGCTCATCCCCTGCTGACACCCGGCGGGCTTCCCGACACCACAGCGCGCCCCGGCGCAGCATCCCCCGACACAGCATCCCCCGACACAGCATCCCCCGGCACCCAGCCTCCATCCACACCTCTCCATGACACACCATCCTCGGGCACACCATCCCTGGACACATCATTCCCGGCACTGGCCACACCGCTCCGTTCCAAGCAATCCCCCGGCACGCCTTCCCCTCTCCGGCACCACACCGCCCCCACACACAACGCCCTCGACACACCATCCCCATCCATGCCTCCCTCCCAGCACACCATCCCCATCAACACCCACGCCGTCACCATCCACGCCTCCGTCCGTGCACAACATCCCCATCCACGCCTTCCCGGCCACGCCGCCCCATGCCCGCCGAGGGCGGGGAATTCCCATCCCGTCCCTCCGTGTCCCGGCCCCTCCCCGGTGCTCGCTGCTGCCGCCGCGGCCGCCGCTCACGTCAGGAAAGAGCTCTCCTGCCTCCTAAGTCTGCTCGCAGACACGCACACACACGTTCTACAGGTACTGCCGTTCCTTCTGGCTGCCCCGGTGCTGTCTAATTGCATTGGAACGGTCGATCTTAACTTGCATTTAGCTCCGAGGTTTTGGCGCTTTTGTTTCAAAGATGGAAAGGCATTTGCGTGCTGAAAGTTTTTGCTTTCCTTAAGGCCACTAGCTGCTGTAATCATAGCTCTGCCTACAGACTTCTGCTTTTCCCAAGGAGACAGACCTCAGCCCAGCCTATTCCCGGGTGTACTGTGAGCGTGTACTGTGAAGGCAGATATTGGTGATGAGACTGCAGCTGCGCTGCCTGTGAGCTTGCCTGCCTTAGGAACAGCAGCCATTGCGTCTTTGGGCAGTTTCTCAGGCTTCTTATCTCCATAAAGCTGCCCCAGTTTAAATTAAAAGCGACTCAAACCTCAGTGGATAATTTCAGCTTGGGATCTGTAGTGTTCAAGCTAGACTGTTGAGTCAGACAAGTGCAAACTCCTCTCATAGGTACCATCACAAAAAAATTATGTGTATGTAGCTGACCTTGATAATCACAGCCAAAGGATCTGTGATACGCCTTTGGTGCAACTCAGGCCTTGCAGCTTTTGGCTTGATTGTCTAAGCAAATGAGAGTTAAGTGATAGGGCTGGGTGCTTGTGTGTGTTTGTATATAAAAACACCGGTCTGTCTCTTCCACCCTCTGTCCAATTCTGACCAATTCAGATAACAGGTGAGAGATGTCAATGTTAATTATTTTAGGCATGTTTTGTGGACATAGGTGGTCTCACATAGAGGGAGGCTGCACTAGTCTACAGCTCAGGAACAGCCTGCAGCTGCCATCCCTATACTCTCTTATTACACAACAGAGAACCCCCACCTTGCAAGGTTAATCCAGTTAATCCATAAAAAACAAGGCTGCGTTGGTCCTGCTGCTCTCATCAATATTATTTGGTTGGTTTTCCTACTTTTCATCTGTGGGAGAACTCAGAAACTTAGAACTCAAATATTTAAGAGAAGAATCATGTCAGAAGCAAGAGCACTATGACTCTTCTTGTCACCTCCACATCAAAAGCCAGTATCTGACTCCACACGCAACCTCAACTAAGCAAGGCAGTAGACATGTTAGCTCAAAAACACAGAACTAAACAAGAGGAAAATATTTAATATCTTGCCAGTTGTCAAAGTGCTATGTCTGAGCCAGGAAAAGTGATAGATCTCAGAGAAACTGGTCATTGAAAAAGGCTGTGACTTGCCTCACTTAGATAGATCATGTATTAAAAATGCCTAGCATTATGTTCAGTTACAGCAATCTTCCTTCTAGTGTCCTAAATGGAAACAATTTGAAAGATTTAGAAAATTAAATATGTAAGACTAAATAAATTAAATATTAGATAATTTAATTGTAAACAAAATTAGTGTTAAATTAAAATAATTGTATGGAAAACATTTAAATATGGAGGGCGAACAGAAACTCTCAAAACACCAAATTGTTTTTCATTACTTGCTGTATTTAGGCAAGACAGAGCTAGGCATAAGGATAATTTTTTCGAGTTCTTAACTGACCTGAAATTTCTTTTTTGAACACAACTTTGGTCTTTCTGAGACCAGGATTAAGTGACTCTCAGCAATGCTTATGCTTTGAGAATTCAGTCTCTCATGCCATGTAGATTCCAGACCTTTCCAGAAAGAGAGGAAAGCTCTCCTCTGCTTCAGGGCAGAGGGAAGATCCCTTTCTCCAGGTCTCAGGGAGAAGGCAGATCCCATTCTCCAGGTTTGGGAATGATCTGTCATGTGTGGGTTCACTCTGTGCTGAGAAGGGGAGCATCAAGTTCCCTGAGGTGCTTTGGGCATTGTGGGTTTATTCCTAGTGACTTTCTGTCATTAAGACTTCCTCTCTGTTACCAGGAGGGTTTGCAAGGTAGAACTTCCCAGTAGCATTGCAATTTCAGCTTTGCTGCAGTAGGATATCCATACCTAGAGAGCAGCAGGCACCAGCAGAAATGACAGCTACAGAGCCTACTTTATACCAGCTGTGATTTGATGCCCCCATTATCACTGCTGGAAAAATGGCTTTTTGGTTTTCAGTTGGATTCCATGCAGTGACAAGTCTTGTGCAGCCATGCTGTCATCACCACCTTTTTAAACCCTTCAAGTAGTAATAGAGAAATGTCACAGACAGTTACATCTTAAAAATCTTGTGTCCCACTGGTTTTCTGAGAACTGGTGAGTAGATAGTGCTTTATTGCTTAGCAAAACCCAGCTGTTCCTCTTTCTGGTAAATGTGCCAGGCAGCTGAGTGAGGAGCATGCCTAGACTTTAAATCAGATACAGAATGTAGTGTATCTTGCCTAGTTATCATGTAAAACACTCAGAGTAGGAACATTACAAGAGAGCTACAGGAAGGCACGAAAACTGAGATGGATGTAGTAGGAGGCTTCAGGCAACACTGGAGGGAGCTACCTGTCTTAGTTGACTTAAGAGAGCACAGGTGAAAATGGAGTACAGATGTTTTTTTGGGTTAGAAAAGAGAACCTGGGAACATTGCAGCATTGGCTGTATGGGACAAGAAGAGGAAATCAATATGCTACCACAGAAGATCCATAAAACACAGAAAAAAAAAAAACCTTGATGAAGGCAAACTTTCTGTGTCTTGCTACTTACAGAACTACTATCTGATGGAGATTCCTTGTAACAGAATATCAGCAGGGCACTTAAAAATACTGCAGGGACACCTGATCAAATGCCAAAGAATAGACTAATAACTGCTGTACAGGAAATCAGTGGAGTACATCTCAGAGGAGTGGGAGTGTCCTTGGATGCTAAGCATAGACAGTGCTCACTCGGGTTAATGAAATCTTAAAGAGATATTTGGTTGCTATGGATTTTATGGAGGTGATCTACATCCTTTTACATTTTGCTCACTTTGCCAACTTTACTGTGACAGTCACTGCAGAAAGAAATGCTGTTCTGCTTGAGGAACGTCAGAATGCAAGGGCAAAGCACAAGGGCATCAGTGACCTACAGACACCTTCTGGCAGGAACCCCTTTTTGGCTTCCACTTCATCAGGCGACTCAGCACCTCTTTGCTCTGACCACTAAATGCAGGCAGAGGGGTGACTTTGAGATGGAGCACTGGAGGAGGACAGGGGTCCTCAGAAGGATTCCTGAAGAAGTGTCTCTTACCTGGGTTTTTGCAAGTGCTGCAGCACAAATACCATAATGGTATCTGATGGAGAAACAAGACTAATTAGTCCATGCTGCTTGTGAGACCTGAACTGATACAGGGACATGGCACTGCCCTGTGTCATGTAAACACACAGTCTGTACGGGACTGCACTGGAGATCTCTAAGGGCCGCCAAATTGATCAGATGGATGAAGCACCTCTCCTATGAGGAAAGGCTGAGAGAATTGGGATTGTTCGGCCTGGAGAAGAGAAGGCTCCGGGATGACCTAATCACAGCCTTCCAGTACCTGGAGAGACCCTACAAGAAAGATGGAGACTATTTACAAGGGCCAGGAGTGACAGAACAAGGGAGAATGGCTTCAAATTGAAAAAGGGCAGGTTAAGATTAGATATTAAGAAGAAATTCTTCCCTGTGAGGGGTGATGAGGCACTGATACAGGTTTCCAGAGAGGTTGTGGCTCCCCATCCCTGAAAATGTTCAAGGCCAGGTTGTATGGGACTTCAAGCAACGTGATGTGGTAGAACATGTCCCTGTCCATGGCAGAGGTGATGAAACTAAATGATCTTCAAAGTCTTTTCCAACCCAGACCATTCTATGATTACCATATATCCGGTGCATGGACTTAGAAGACATATACTGGAATTATCATTTAGACTAATAAATAGAACAATAGAATGACCACTGTCTCTAAAATAGGAAATTCTCCAAAGTTATTTGTAAACAGAATTTTAATTGGGGTGCACTGATACAGCCTTGACACTTCATGTATGTACCTTTTGGTCAGAGCAAACTCAAGGTTTTATAGCAGTACAGGCAAAGAGACCTGGGCTGGGTGCTGGGGGAGAGGGAGGTTGTGGCAGAGATGGGTGCTGTAGTGTTGTGTTTCCAGCTGCTGGAGGAGGGAGGGGAGATGCAGGGGATGGTGACTGATTCAGCAGAGAGGGCCCTTTACCTCTGCTACTGCCACACACCCCTTCTTCCCCTGCAGTGACAAGAGCTACCAGGCTGGGGTAATGTAGCCTTAGGGACATACTTCATGTGCTGTGCCCATCTATCTGTTCCTTAGCAGCTCTCTGCTTCGCTTCTGCCAAGATCCAGCTCTGCTTCTCATAGATAGAATGAGGTTTTTTATTAAGATTGTATTTAGCAAGGTTCCTGGCTTGGGGGGGATAGCAAGGCCACAGGGTTCACAACACAGTTTGTACTCCCATAGCCATAGCATGGCACAGCAGGATCTGGTAGGGGCAAATCCAGAAGTGGGCTTAAACACTGTGGCTTTTCCATTTAAGACTCTCTTTTTGAAATCCATGGGTGTTGCAGGGTCTTTTCTCTCTCCCAGGTTAGCCCTATAAGTTCTTTCGTTTCAGACCAGCTATTCCCTTATATGAAATGGAAAGGCAAAGACATTTAGTGGCAAGAGAGGCAGATCACAAACTGGTGATCACAGGTACTGTCAGCAGCTGTCAGGCACCGGTCAGTCCAGCACATTGATACCCATCTTCACAGCCTGGTCATCACCGAACCACTCAAACAGTATTGCTCGGCTTGTTCTGTTGGTGATGTGCCAGTAAATCCCACATAGTTCATGAGTTCATACGAGTAAGTTGGTACCTGAGGGCTTCCCATTTCATGTTAGTCCCAGTCTTGGCAGACTGTGGCTTTTACTGTGTAAGTGGTAACAGTGAAAGCACAAATTACTCTTTTGCCCGTCTTTAACGTGGGCACTGACAAAGGAGCACACATGACCCAGGTTGCTGGGAAAGGAAAAGAGGGCTTTGCACAGTGATTTTATGTGTTCATAAAGTGCTCTGAAATCCTCAGTATTAAAGCAGCACAGTCCTCAACCTGAACCAACACAGTGCAGAAAGACGTATTGCTTATGAAATACAAATATGTCTTCTGCCTAATGAGTAAAACAGAAGATCATAGAATCGTAGAATAGCCTGAGTTGGAAGGGAGCCACAAGGATCATCAGAGTCCAGCTCCTGGCCTTGAACAGGACAGCCCCAAGAATCACACCCCCTGCCTCAGAGTACTGCCCAAATATTTATTTAATGTGACCATGTTTTTTTACTATTAACATCGTGGGCTTTTTTATTATTAATACCATAATTAAAGGCAAAAAAGCAGGTTTTGGGTCTGGGCTCATAACAGTTTGTGATTATTACTTTTTTCCCAAGGCTGCTTTTGTGAAAGCAAGCCAAAGGCACCGTGGCAAGCCTAGCGCTGTCTGAGGATGGGTCAGTTCCTGCTCTGTTGTACCCCAGGATCTCCCAGCATTTCAAGTCAAACTTCGGGAGAGGATTAGGTATCCCAGCCCTATTGAAATGGTTGATGCAACTGTCGGCAGGAGTGTGGAAATCCAGCCTGCAGTTGGGAAAGGCGCCGGCGGAGGTCAGTGTCTCACAGAGTCAGGCTCTCGCTGTCCCCGCTGCTCAGACGGCGCCTGTTGCAGTCATTGCCTGCCCTGATTGAAGAGCTCCGTGCGGCTGCCCCACGCCTGCTTCTCCCCGCTCGGTGTCATTTAGTTTCTCCCCATCCTTTCAGGGACGTGAGCATGAGCTGTTCAGCCCCGATACTCAACCTTGTGACAACCAAAGTGCTGCTGGATCTGACCGAGAACAAAACTTTCCAGCGCCTTTAGGAGCAAATGCAGGTTTCAGGTGTCTGCAGTCAGGCAGCACACGAATGCAGCTGCTTCAGGCTAACTATACACCCCTCATCCCGTGTGAATGCAACAAAGATAAGCCCCTTTGCATGGTATTCTTTAGGCAAAGACTAAAGACGTGTTAAGACACCACCAAAAATCAGACCAATTTTAAAACTTAAGTTAAGCAATGCCATGTTGTAACAGTGAAACCAAAACAGAAACCCGAATCTTTGGTTAGGAGGGGAAAATCACATGTGGTTAAAACCTAACTATTTTTTAATTCAGTTTGCTCAATGCCTGTCAATAGTTTTTCCATTCCTCCTGCGCCTGTTTGTGCCCGGGGTATCAGACATGCCAGGGCTGGCTCCCAGCAGAGCTGGACTTTCATTTTCTCATGGACTTTGGACTAAAGGTAGGAAAGTTCTCTGCTTTTGTACACACTACAAGTGTGAGCTGTGCCCTCAAAAGTACACAGCAGGATACTAAAATCTGTAAAGGTGACTGCCAGCAGGGTCTGGCTGCCCGGCTAGGGGCAGCTGCACTGGAGACACACAAATTTTCACGAGCACTTGGAGAGCCCAGAGGAGAAGGAAGTGGATGACATGGCCAAAAAGAGCAAGGCTGAAAGAATTGGGTTGTTTAATCTGGAGAGAAGATGTGTGAAGAGAGACACTGCTGCAAAGGAGGACGTGAGTCTTTCCTTCTGAGTGGACTCAGTAATAAAGCTTGAACTGCAACTGAAAGTTGAGTACAAGAAAAAAAGTTTCTCATGGAAAGCAAGGAGATGTGTTGGGATGTACCGAAGTGCTATAAAAAATCCAGTGCTCAACATGGAAAAAACAGGCTAGGCAAATGTTGGATTGGAATGGTTGTGGCATACTCGACCCTGCTTTGGCCATCAGGATTGCAACAGACCCTCTCAAAATCCTTTCTGGCCTGTTTCTATCATCCTGGCCTGTTTCTGTCATCCAGTGATAAGTCATAAATCCTGTGAGTTTCACACCTCAGACTCTATTGATAGCAAAAATAGTTTTAATCAATGAAGAATTGTTTGGGGGGGGGGGTGGTTCTTGTTTAGATGGGATGTCTTCTAAGGTTTAATCTTTCTGAAGTCTTTAGGCAATTTATCTCCTACTCAAGTTCATGGAATTCATTATCCACCTGGGAATTAGTGGGAATTAATCATTACTTGCAGCCAAGGTGTGTGTTTCCACATTTATTTTGAAAGATTGTCTTAAAGGCAAGAACAAAATCAAAATCTTCCGTTCTGTACTCACAACTTACACAGAGTCCAAAGGAGACAAAGAGATTGGGAAATAATATTATGAAATAAAGCCTGTGTCATTCCCTTTTCTTCTGTGAAGGGTTCTCACTTCTCTATTTAATTTTCCTTGACTACCTCTTGAGCAGGTTTGGGTGATGGGAAGACTGTAGAGGCCAGACCTATAGCTGAACTAACATCCAGCACAGCTGCACCATATGAGGTTTGGGGTCACAGCTGCTCATTTTTTGACCATTTTTGTTGTCTTGTTCTGTTCAGAAGTTGGTTAGGTGGGGATTAGGTAGAATAAGCATCATTATCTACATGCTTTAAAATTTTGGCTATCACAGACACAAGATCCTGGCACTGCTGTAACAAAAAGATAAACTTTTCTAGTTCTCCTTCTGTATTCCTCCACTTATTTGCAGACCAGAAATGAGGCAGCTTGCTCCAGGTAGCCAAGATTTAATGCCTCCTTTCCATTGCAAAATTCTTACACTTATTTTACTACTGCAGAAATAGGAGATTCAGAAAGAGTTTTCTCTGTATCCTCTTGGCAGACAAGTGTCAACTATTTAATGAAAAACAAATATTGGAAAAAAAAGGTTAGAATGGGTTTTTAGTTGAAAGCTACCAGGCCAACTGATACTCATCCCAGCACAGATTTGTATCTGTGCATGCTGCCATGCACAGGTATGGAACCAGATTAGGAGAACCCAAGATGGGAATGAGAGGATGAATCATTTCTCTTGTTGGTAAAAGTCCAGAGTTGTCCCTGACTCCCTTGAAACTGGTGATATGAGAATTCCTTCATCCCTCCCTCTCTAATCAAAAGAATGTTTTAGTAAGTAGATTTTTATTAATTGAATTAATTTATCCTGGCCTTCTTGCAAAGTGCTGTTAGTGCCATCACTGCAGAATACTAAATAAACAAAAATATGAGGAATAGCTGCTTTATATTAGGAAAAAAAATGTGTGTTCACTTAGGATCGTCTAAGGCAAAAAGACAAATGGGCAGAAGCGTTTCTGATTTGTGCCTGGGCTTTTGATTAGGGGTTACTAAGCAACACTATCCTGATCTTAGCCCTGCATTCCTCCTTGGAAAGCAGTGTCTGTTACCACTCAGGTCAAAACTGGACTTGTGTATACATTCAGCTGACATCAAAGGCATGCACGGGTGCAAAGAAAACAGTGCCTTGGCTTCCTAACTTCCAAGACTTTAAACAACTACACTGCCCATGTTTTGTTTCTGTTTGTATTTGTGGCTTCTGATCAAATGTACAGGAACAAGAAAACGCTGGGAAAAGGTAGGCAATTCCAAGATTTTCAGGGAGAGGTTAACCCAAATACATACTTTATTTGGTTGGTGCAGCTATCACCCTGCCCAGCATTGGCATGCATTTCGTTTCTGATTCAGAAAAGCAGCAGCTGTATTTCCCTCCTTTTGTTGTTCATTGCCTGCTTCCTGCCATCCCATGCCTTGCAGCCTCTGCACCTGTGTTAGGATGCCCTCCTCACCTGTTCATCCCTTCGTGGCAAGGCCTGCTGGGATATGTCCTCACAGAAGTAATAATGAAAGAATTACTTGGATGAATTATGCTGAAATAACATGAGATTCACTCAGGTGTTCTCCCTAGAAACTCTTTTTCCAAGCAGTATTCCATCCCCTGAAGGATGCTGCTCTCAGCCACATCTCACTAACCTGCCCTGAGGCCCAGGCAAAAAAAGCCCCTTAATCAGCACAGTAAGATACCCCTTTGGGATTTGGAAGAGCACAAAACAGCTTCAGTGCAGACAGTCTTCCAGAGTTGTTCAGAAGGAAACATATTCCCACAGTTCATTGGGATCACAGGGTAATTCATCTTAATGGAGTCAAAGAGCCACGGGATATATCCCCAGAAATCCCAGCAAGTGCTGACACGGTAACTCATGTAGGGCTTGTGGAGTGGCTGCCCTTACCAATTACATATATTAACTCAGAAAAGACTGCTCATATACAGAGAAAATCCTCCTTGACCTGGTTTGTAAGGCCATTTAGATCATTCCTTAGGACCCACTTTTGCTGATATACCTCTGTAAAATGAACTGCTAAGAAGAAGAGAGAAAGGTATTCTTTATCTGTGATAGCTTACAAATATCAATCAGTATGACAGAGGTGGCTGTGAGTTCTCTTTCCTATGCCAAGTATGTGGTGGTAGTGACTTATATAAAATACTCTGAATTCAAAAAAATGAATGACCATTTCATAAAATTCTATTGCCATAGGTATAACAGCTCCTTGCAATTTAGCAAAGAGAAAGCCCATAGGCTAAAAAAGTGGCCCCTCACTGCTAATAAACTTAGATTAAATGCACATGATTTAATTAACTCAATTTCATAAAGCTCCATTCTGGTTTCGTTTGTACAGCTTGCGTGCCAGAGAAACAGATTGGCAGGCTCCCAAATAATAAACAAATACAGAATATTTCAAGGTTGGGCTTGTGCCACACCGGAGCAGGGACAGCCAAACCTGCAATAGAAATGTCTGCAAACTGCTGGAGGAGAAAAGCTGTGCCAGGACACACCCCTTTAAATAAAATCCCCGGGCTCACTGCAGAGCACTAGATAGAGAGGTGGGAGAGGCAGAGTATTCAGCTGTCTGGGCAAAAACACAAAACAAAACAAAACAGGACTTTTCAACAAATCTCTTATGTTCTTACACAGAAAATAAACCTAATTTTCTTCCAATATTTGTCAACATATTTTTTTATTCATTTGCTTGTAATTCAACCTGTAGTATACATCCAACATGGAAAAATTAGGATCAGAAAAATCATAGCTAGGAAACTTATATTTGGTAAAGTTAGAAACGACAATAATCGGGAATGTAGAGGATAATTGTGAATAACCTTAACTAAAGTTATCACAACTGCTTCTACCTATAACAACATTCTTCTTAGCTAGTTTTTTAGTAAAATGGTTTTCCTATGCAAATTTTAAACACTGGAAAAATTAGGGAGGAGAAACTTTTAGACTGAGTGTAGCTATACTTTCAGGTGAAAGTACCTGAGGTGGTCCTTCGTATTTGGTCTGAAAATAGCTATTCTGGTACAAACCTCTTTTTATACTAATTGTGAATTCAGATTGGAAGGACGTGCTGGCTGAATTATGCTATATATAAATGCGCTAAATAGATATTGTACTTAATATACCATAACTGGAAAGATTTCACTATTTTAATTATATCAATAGATTTAAAGATTTGCATTTTTCCTAGCACAAAAAGAGGATCAGCTTCCTACACACAATCCATGATGTCAGCCGAGTGACTCTGGTCTGACTGCAGCAAATGCAAGGTACTGTCTTGTGTTTAAAGCTACACCAAGTCATATCTCTTCAGATTTACCATGGGCTAAAAGCATTCCTGTGGATTGTTTTCATGGCTCACTTGGTCCACAGTAACTTGTTAGGCCATGATGATTCAGTTGTGAATTTGAGCTTGAAGGGAAACGTTTCAGAGCACTGCGATAATGGCGCTGCAGCTGTGATATTATAAGGATATGTTTTACATTAACACAAGACCTAACAAAATAGCACTGTCATGTAGACTAGGCCTACAAGAGAATATTAAACAGTAAGTACTAAACGATGCTCAAATAGATGAGGGCTCTAAAGAGAATCAGTACTGGTTAGGATACAGCTTATGACCAGCCTGGCATGCAGCCATGCTCCTCAGTGCCCAAGTGAATCTTTCACTTTAATCCAGAGAAAGATGATTTTTGGTTGAGGAAAAGTGCCCTCATTTTGGAATGCACTTCAGCACGTACTTGAATTTCACTAAAGCACTAGGATTCCAGTTTGAGCTTAAAAGTAAACACATGCCTACATGTTTTCCTGCATGAGGACACTGATTTAGGGGCTGAAAACCATGCAAATTAACCTCTTTCGAAAGCTACCAAAGTAGTGCTGAAGAAGGAAATAAACCTAAAACTTCAAAAGCTAAGGAAGTATTTGGGTCATTGTGTTTCAGGTTGAAAATTCTGATACTTAAAGTGGAGAATGATGGCCAGATAACACAAGAATGACAGAAACCCGCTAATGTCAACAAAGATGAATCACCTCCGGACCAGGGAGGTGGGGGAGAAGGGGGGGGGGGAGTGCCCGAAGGTAACCTAAGGCTAATTAGGAGGGTAAAAATCACACCCCTGGGAGGGGACTGTACATGCTGGGGTCAGACTGCTTTTGTATGATGGACTACTCACTAATCAGAGCACAGGCAGAAATGCATTGTAATATAATTGAAAGTTGACTAATTAACAAGTTATTGTGCAGCTACAAAGTCTCCAAAGAGGGCTGCTAGCTTTGGAAACTATGGCCTAGCACTCCTTTCTGCAGATTGCCATTAAAGGTGGATCTCAGCTCTGTGTGCTTGTTGGCTCCTGCACACAGGGCACAGACCTGTCCCCTCTTTGAGGGACAACCAAGTGACAGCACAGAGATCTGTTCAATAACAACGCCATTACATGAATTAAAAGCCACAGGTATTTTTTGATAATACAGTTTGTTTACTGTTTGTGGTATCTTTCAACCAGAGAACTGGATAAGTCTGACAATCTGTTTAATTTTGGGTTGGAGGAGCTGATAGAAGTGCAGATTTGGCCAGTGCTCTGAGAACCTTAGTTTCCCTATTGAACCTCACATGTAAATTATCCTGGCTACTCCAGATGTGTAAGTAAATAGACATGGGAAGGGCACCATCAGTTCCAGGAGCCTGCTCAGTCTTCTTTTCAGAGCTGTAATGTACGAGGATGTGTTCACATGTAGGGTGAACATTTACAGTCAATTACACTCAATTTATTAGATTAGGTATGCAGAGGAATGGAATAATAGCAGAGTCATATGGCAGTGGAGGTTTACCATCTGTTATCTGCCTTTAGCAATGGACCAGTTCTCACTGTGGACAACAGAAAAAAAGTTGTAATGAAAAAATTAAATGGGATATATGCTTTTAAATTCCCAGCTGGGAATTTGACTCCAAATTCTCAATTTACAATAGCACCATTTTGTAAGCAAACTGAATTATTTTCCAATATTTTACAGCTGAAAAGATTTGCTAGCAGGCTCTTATTAATTGCATTTAATAATCTTCTGTAAGAAGCCTGTGTAGAGTGTGCCAAAGGGTACAGGCTGAGGGTATAGATCCAGATAATGCAATTGACAGCAGCAGAACTGTGCCGAGTTCACGATGGCTTTGCAACTACTCGTGTATTCACTGAGATTTTTGTATTAAAAAACATATCTGTGCATAAATACTAGCCCCAGAAACACAGCTGAGGAGGAGAGTGACAAGAAACCCTCAAGCAGCATAAGTCAGGCATGTAAATCTGAAACTGGGGACTAAAGCCTTCTATTCAGAAATCTCCTTCAGCTGGAGGGGGAGACTGCTGCCACCCTGGGTGAGGTGAGCTTCCTCCAGAGCCAAAATGTTACTTCTCTGCAACCACAGGACATCATTCTTCAATAAAGGTACAAGTTAGCCTGATGTCAAACCCACCACAAAGCCTCATCTGCTTGTAGGAACCAGAAATATCTCCACATGCTTTCCCAACAGCCATCTGTAGTTATGCTCTATTTCCACACTGCGGCTTTTTTTGGTTTTAAACCCGTGCAAGTGAAATTTGCCTTCTCAAATCTCGGACCTTTCTGCCTCTGTGCTGCAGCCATCAAAGTTTGATTTATTTACAGAAACGATCAGTCCTGAGTAATTTTGTGAGAGCTCGTGAGACCTGTGACATAACAAAACAAACACAGCATTGGTTTTGCTGCAGCTGCTTTGGGAGACTGACTTTCTTCGGATCAGCTGGGGACTGGTACGGAGTGGGGAGAAGTTACTTGCAAAACAGACCTTGACCTTTTCAGCAGCAAACAAATACTGCTGGAGCAAGCAAAAAAACACTATTTCTGGGAATTTTTACAAGAAGAATTTTTGATTGGGACTGCATTTGCCATCTCATTTTCTACCATCACTATCAGTCTACCTACTGATGGCTCAAGTTTTCCAATTCTCATTTTTAACTTCCATTAAAAACTCCAAATATTTAGAACTATGGACTCTAAAATTTTAACAGCTGAAATGACACCATCCTTACACTTTAAAACTCTATTCTTCTAAAAAGGAAAATTAAGAAACACTATTTCAATCAAAAGAGATGGTTCATCCAGAAGAATGGATTTGAGGTGAAATATGTTGTAAATGTGTTTGACAAACTGAATGATACTAAAAGATTTTTCATTTCTCTTGCTTTTAACTTAATAATGTCAATCCCATTTGTAAGCAAAGATAAATTAGTTCCTCAAAACTAATCACAAGAGAATGAAATTCCTAGCAATACATCCATCTGCAGGGTTGTGTGCATAAAATATAAAATTACATTATTTCACATGCACCTGTGGTTTTTTTTTTCAAGTTTTTGTCTGTGTTTTTGACCAAGTTGTTTTAGCATAATTTCAGAATGGAGATTCATTTGCTGTTGCATCAATATCACGGGAAGTTCTCAAACTGCCAAAAGCATCATTCCCTCCATTTAACATCACCATCATGAACATTGTGACAATTTGGTTGGTGATTTTGACATCTTTTTGCAATAAAAAGGGACTTGGGCTCAGGGACTTACTGACTTAATTTGCTCTTTTTTAGCTGCTTTTCTACAGAAACAAGCCTTTTGTGGTCATACTTCCAGTTTCTGTATGTCTCTACCAGTGTGTCCTCCCTGTTCCTCAGTAGCTGAGGACGTGCTGGCCAATTTAACTTCACAGACACACACAGAGGTCTCAGAAACAATGCATGTACTTTAAGTGTCATTATGAGGTAGAGAGACTCCAATATTTGCCATCTGACACCTCTGTGTGAGCTCATAGCTTACAATACACTTGAGTTTACCTGAGAAAGCTGAGAGGAAGCAGACAGACAAAGAGCAGGACACTCCAGCATCAGGAAAAGCACCCAAGTCAGTCATGCATATGACAAATATGCAGCAAAACAAGTTCCTCTAGTTGTGGTGGTGCTCCTTGAGTGACCTCTAGGTGTACACGATGCTCTTCTGGTCCCAGGAACACTGTCTAGAAACCAGTGCCTATCAAACAGGATTAAACACTGGACTATCTGGTCTGACTTTGCTTAGCTATTCTTTGGTGGCTATGGCCAGTGATCAGGTTTCTAGAGCAAAACTCTGCCATGGCACTTCCTTTCTATGTGATTCTGTCCTGGACTTCCCCAAGTGATTATTTGATCTTGCATAAAACTGAGTAGAACAAAGTTTACTAGTACACATACTACAAATTCCCTGGAGTAACCCAGCTGGTAATACCTGGAATTTACGTCCTTGAACTTGCTCTGGCTGAGGACAATAGAATGTATTATATTGTGTGTCTTTATAGGCTGTTAAATCAATAAGCTGCTGGAGGGGAATCTTCACATCATTTATAAATAATGGTGAGAGATGTGCTCTCAGCAGCAGCATGGCTGTGCATGCAAAGTGCCTCCATTGACTTCTGCACTGTTATACATTTTGCTGCATGATTAATTTAACTTGTTCCCTCTCACGAACTGTCCACACCAACGATTACTGCTCTAACCAGAGACTCAGCTATTGCAAAGAACTGCCAACCCAAATCAGCCTTTCTGATAGCTGGGAAACAAACAAAATTATGAAAATCAGGAGGAGATGACATTAACATCAGATAGGTTCTGAACCACGGGCACCTACAGCAGACTGTCTAGGAACGTGTGCTCTCCGCTGATACAAAATGTTCATTTGCCCTCCTGCTGTTTCACAATACATCAGGTTTCAAATCCATCACAGGTCTCCTTCCCTAGCTTTGTTCTTGGGTGTTGAACACTCCAAATGTCAAGTCCTGTACTCCACACACGCACCTAAATTTCTGACCCTGAAATTTATTATTATAACATATTATGACCTATGACCTATGGCAGAGCTTAACTTTGCTGAAAAGTCACTGTGGAGCTGATGAAAGAAATGACCCATGTCAAAAGCATGGGTGTGGGCACATGTACTGCAGTACTACCTTAGCAGAGAATGAGAGGAGCAAGTAGAGGTCACAAATAGCCAAAAGATCCTAGTCAGAATAATGAGCAAATTAGTGACAAAATAATATCAGACTTGCCAAATCCAAGAAAGTTTGAAACAATAACAATATACTCATGAATTACTCAGATGTTTTGGTGAATGGAGTATATTTCAACAGATGAATGATAGAAGTATTTAACTGAAAGTTATCAAAGTAGCTAAGTTTTATGAAGCCACTTTTCCAAGTAAGAGGTTTTTAAGTGGGTCCATTTTTTCCCAGTCCCATCAGTACCAGCTGCTACTGTGCAGATTTATCTCCTGATTCTACTCAAAACCACTCAGCCATCATCTGAATTACTAATTGCTTTTTGCCTAATAAAGGTTTCTAATTAATTGGAAACTGATAGACAAAGCTGCTGAAAAAATTAAAGAATTCCTACGAAGTGTCTTACTATTTTTTTGTTTTACTGGTCACAGAATCACAGAATGGTTTGGGTTTGAAAGGACTGTATGGATCATTTATTTCCAAACCCCTGCCATGGGCAGGGACACCTTTCACTAGACCAGGCTGCTCAGAGCCCCAACCTGGCCTTGAACACCTCCAGGGATGGGGGGCATCCACAGCTTCTCCAGGAAACCTGTTCCAGTGTCTAACTACACTTACAGTTAAGAATTTTTTCCTAATATCTAATCTAAACATGCTGTCTTGCAGTTTGAAGCCATTCTCCCTTATCCTGTACCTACGTGCCCTTGTAAAGAGTCTCTCTCCTTCTTTCTTGTGGTCTCCCTTCAGGTACTGGCTGTGATTAGGTCATCATGATGCCTTCTCCAGGCTGAACAGCCCCAGTTCTCTCAGCCTTTCCTCGTAGGAGAGGTGTTCCATCCCTCTTCTACCCATCGATGAGTATATTGAATAAACTCAACTGAAACTTGGAGAACAAGTTGTACTGTCAACCCAGCGAGACCAGTTCCTTTCCTTTGCACCTGAAGCTCAGTTGTGTGTTATTCCCACTTTTCTGACGTGTTACAGAAGCTACAATGGGCACGTCTAAATGTCAGTCAGGAAGTTGGTACATTTTCTTAATATGAGCTGAATTCTTACCTTTCTGCTGGGTGGGAATTATCCAGGTCCTGGAACTCATGAAAAAAAAGAGCTTTTGAACAAAGATGATTTTAACTGGCATGCAGCCAACCGGCAGTTTCAGCAGTCTCTGCCCAAACACTACCTCTCATTTCCTCATAGCAAGTCCTTTTGTAATTGAAGTTACTTCAATACAATAGAGAGCAAGGTTCCTTGTTGATCTAGTGACCAAATAAACCACAACAAACAAGGAACTGTGAAACACCAGCAGCAGCATTCTCTCCTCCAGCATTTTTTCCCAACATTAAATGACTGTTTTGTGTGAAGCAAACAAGCCTGTAAGATTCTGTGTCATCTCATCACCTAATCCCTTTGTAGTCCTGCTTAAACGTGCAGAACCTGCAGACTGTAAGGTCCCCACATGTTGAATGGCTGTTTTCCAGTATTTTCAAATATACCTCACAAAGAAGTAAGATATTCCTTTCTTAATAAGATGTATTTATGCAGAGCTACTTGACCACTCAAGAGCACTCTCAACAGATAACCCCAAAGACGATGTGTAAAGACGACCAGTAAAGGTCCATGTTCCTCTTGATCTGCTTTATGTTTTCCAACTTCTTCATCACAATCAGTACCTTTGGCTGGCAGGACTAGCACCAGTTGCTCAGCAGAAGAGCTGCACTTGGCTGCGTTTCATCCCTGGGTTTGACTCATAAAGGTTGTCTGGGAAAGTTTGTAAACACGAGAAATAACCACTGGACATAAGGATCACATTACCAGTCTGACAAATCAAGGAAGTTCTTGCTGGCTTAGAAAGAACAACAAAGGGCACAGAGGTATATTTAGAAAGTAAGTTCATATGTATGATGAGTTACATACATTTCACAAGCAGCAACACTGAGAAGTTTGTGAAAGAACCAGTTCCCATCAGACTCCACCCAGACAAGGCAGCAAATAAGCAAACACGTATGATGAAGCAGTTAAGTGAGATTCAGGTGTACACGCCCAGCCTGGGTTACTTTCAGCATTTATATGGTAATACATAATCTAAATGGGTTTATAGCACTGTGAAATATGAATCTAGCTAATAAGACTACTTCATCATTATTTTTGACAGGAGTATTTTCCAATGCAGCAGTTTACCAGACACTGGGAGACATGGGTGCATGGAGCACGTACGCAATATATTTAAGCTTTCTAGAGAAACACTCCATACAGTAGCAACGAAGTGCAAAATTTTTATTAATTTTAATTCCTTATGGCACCTCCTCCTCTACGTCTTTCCTGTTTTGTTTTCTTCCTGTACATCTTGATTGTTGACCTCTTTTTACTTTTCCACGTTTTGCTTCTTTCTGCTGTTTTCTGATGTTCGGGGCAGTAACGCCACAAAGAAGAAGGAAAAAAAAAAAAAAAAAAGAGGGGGGGGAGGGTAAGGACAAAAACAACCCAGCCCTGGCTCTGCTCCTGTTATCTGGTGCTAATGATGCTGTAAAGAGCAAATGCCTGGAGTTCCTGTTGCTGCGAGCAGCCCAGCTGCGTGGAGGAGGCTGATAGGAGCAGCCCCTCTTCTGATGATGCTTATTTTAGCAGAATCGCGGGAACGCGTACCTGACTGGGAAAGCCAACACAGCTCCTACCAATGACAGCGAGAGGCCCAAAATTGCTCTAGCAGACAAACCCTGAGTGACAGTCTGAAAAGCACGGTGATCCCCGTTAATACATGGTAAATAATGCGCGGCAGGTACTCGCGTGTTCCCCTTGGCAGCAGAAGGCGGCTGCATTTCTTAACCCTCAAGTCACGGCGGCGCTGACCTCCTTTTCCCCGGGATCGGGAGGAGGGACAGAGAGCTGACGGATGGTAATTAGGTGCCGGGTTACCCCTCACGTCCATATTCTGGTCCGGTTTGCTGTGACACGTGGTTGGGGCAACCACACAAAGCGTTTTTAACAGATTATTTTTAACCCACGTATATTCATAAAAAGCACTCACAGCAGAGATAATAATTTTCTATAAAATCAGCTAGGTCGTAAATGAATCGCTGAGGCAGGAATATCATTGTCTTCCCTGATCAGAAATCGGAATTCCCAGAAAGCCTCACATCTCATTATCAGCACCAGAGGCAAATAGCGGCATTGTTATTCCATGGATTGCACCTTTTCAATGGCTGAATTGCCAGCCCGAGGCTGTGTCTGGGTGTGCAGGGGCAGGGGGGGCGGGGGAGAAGGATTTGCCTCAAGTCCTTTGGTTTCAGGCAGTTCCATTTGTTTTCCTAGAGGATGATAGTGCTTTGGCAGGCTCTCGCAGTTTTTTGTCTGGCCAGCTCTATCTCTGTATATTGAGCCCCGTGCAGCCACTGCACGTTGAGCTCTCAACGAGTTGATTTTGTTAATGTGCAAAAAAAAAAAAAAAAAAAAATCCTGGAAAAATCTGGTCAACATGAATATTTTATCTTCATTCTGTTCTTCTTCTCCGCCAAGATGTTAGTTAGTAGCCCTTGTTATGGTGTCTTTTGTTGTGGTGGTGGTGGGTGGGTTTTCTTTCCTTTTTTTTTTTTTTCTTTTTTTTTGGTCTGAACTCCACACAATGAAATGTGATTCAGAGTTCATTTTGCTAATCAGTCCTCCTTTGACCAAAAAGTGCTTTACAGAAGCTACATCCAGCTTGGCGGTATCAGATTTCAGTGTGAAAGTGCTACATTCCTGACTGCCCTGCATTCCCTTTGTGTTTGATTTTGCCTGGTAAAATAAATGGAATACTTAGAAAGACTAATCCCACTCAGAAAAAGAGGGGGGGGGGGGGGGGGGAAAGACCATAGGAAAAAATATATGGAACAAGAATTTCAGCTATTTTTTTTCATGCTTGATTCCACTTTTCCATTCACTATGTTAATTTTCATTCTTTTATTGGTGCTGTCCCGCATTCATTTTTTTTCTACCTTTGATTTACTACAGGTTTGATTCTACTTCTTGGCCTCTTATTTTAGCTGAAGAAAGCACTTCTCTAGGTCTCTGAATTCACAAAACCCATATCTATATATATATGTTACATAGAAAGACTTATAACTTTCACCTTTTACTTTTTGCTGTAGTTCATGAGAGAACTAGCTCATGCTGGAAAAGCTGCTTGAACCATTTGAGAATCTTAAAAGCACTCTGGATTTATATGTTTATTTATTTGTGTTCCTTATACAACATATAGCTAAGGCCTGGATTTTTAGGCATATCTTTTATTTTGAAAGTTCCTTTCCCCCTGCCTTTCTTTTTGTCTGTAATTGTCTTTTTCTGAAAGGTAATTTTTGAACGTAGGCATTTGAGGGGGAGGGAGAACCATTTGCATCACTGTAGCTTTTTGTCTGAATGTAGTTACACTGGCACAAGATAGTATAATTAGAGTGTCACTATAAAGCGACAAAAATGTTGACTAATTCCTAGAAGAAAACGGACTCTAAAACAGTATTTGCTGTGAACTTCTGACACACATTTGAAAATTTATTTTGTTTTGCATGCAATAGGATATTTTTGTGAGCAGTTTTGGTTTTGGGTTCTTTTTCCCCTTGGAAGGTTGGACTTCTTTTACATTTTCAAAGGCTGTATTTTTACTATTATTCTTTTCCTTTGCTTCTGTATCTTATTTTTTCCTTAAATACCCTTACTGTCTTCAGAGTCACAATTGAGAACCTGAAGACCTTCAGAAAAGGAGCTGTTTAAATTAATTATTCTGAATATTATAATTTTTTTTTACAGGATTGCATTTCTTAGCATCCTTCCTGGTCTTTAAAAACTGAAGCTGGCATCTGTGTTGGTTTGAATTTAAATGGTCCCTGCAGGCTCTTTAACTCAAAGAGTTATTTTATTCATTTGGTTGTTTCTTATTTCTTCCCCAGGGTAACTACAAACCTAGCTCTTGTATTTGTTTACTTGCCTTACTTTGTTAAAAGATTATGTCTTCAGTAGCGCTTATGAATTTATTAGTGCCTACAATGCACTCAAATTGTCGAACAGTTTGCCTTCGTCTCTCTATTTTACCTGAAGCATTTTGTGCTGTGATTGTTCCCCGTGTACCCCTAACAATAAGCTCCCTGAATGGAGAAATGTACCGAGTTAGCTGAGCAGAGGATGTAGGGAAGTGTCAAACGTTATTTGTCGAGCTTTACTTGCTCCTATTAATATATCCTTCATTTGTATCGCCTGAGGTCAGCATTTCCAAATACAAGAGATTATAACTGGGCACCTTAGCTCCACATCTATTAAAATATGTCCCTGACACTTTGCTTAACGGGGACAAACCCGTCTCTCAGGCTGTGTTTCCTCCTATCCTCTTCATAGTTCCCCCTCTGCTCAGACCTGTGTCCTCCTCCTCAGAGCAATGGAAGGACATGTTTTGTTCCCAAGCCGAGCCCTAAAAACCTCCTCATTCATCTGCCCCCTTAACTCTTGCTGTTTGCTTCTCCTGATGTCCAGCAGCTCATTGTCCCAGCAGCTTTTTTAGGGTTTCTTTTGTGACCAAATTGCCCGAAAAGACCAGAGCTAAACAAGAGGAAAGACGTGGTGCAGGGTAAGACCAGAGTGGCCTGGAGCATTTGTTCAGCATCACTGAGCTGCACCTTCAGTCCTGAGGAGAACAACCTCCAAAGAGTAAAGTCTGTCTCTTCCCGAATCCTATGCCTGTAGCTGCAGTGGCCAGAGGGGGAGAATGGGTGGGATAACCATCACTGGGAACTGGAAATCCTGGGACAAGCCTTTGCTGTGTTTCTTCAGCCTGCCATCTGCCAGGGCTGTCCTCAGCTGCTGTCAGGACATCCACCTGGGCAGCTCTTTCCACCCAGGAAGTTTCACAGGGCAATAGTGTGTTCCCAATGAATATAAAACAAGTGTCAAAATCTCCTAGTCCCTCTTTCCAGCCGGATCAGCCCTTGATGTTTGTAACATGGCTGTGTTCTGCTCAGCTCTAAGGTACTTGATAATTGCATTAACAAATATAAGAGATGAGATAGGCAGTGGAAGGTCAGCATCTGGCTCAGCCTTTTTCCTCTCTGGCAAAAAAGAATAGCATTTGAAGGGTTTTGCTAGTTTTGGTTTTTGTAGTAAATATGTATCTCACCTGTGATATTGAAAAAAAAAGGAAACAACTGAAAAAGAAAAAAAAAGGTTTATATTTGTGCCAGTGTGGGCAGGTTTGAAGTATTTCTGGTGGGCTAGAATACTGGAAGTATTTCTTGAACTTTATCCTGAGGAAAAAAAAATGTTTCTTCTGCATAAAGTAACAAGTCCCTGTGGCAGCAACAGGTTTTTACCAGTGGCAGCAGAGGAACTAAAGGTAGGTGAGAGTAGCTGCTGTGTTCTGGAACATGCAAAATATTGTAATATTCAAAAGAGGATACCCAGTTTCAATTTGTATGTGAGCAAAGAGAAAGCAGAACATGATAGGAGTAAAGATACCTGAATGTGAATTGGTGAGGGGAAGACTGTGTGGTCTTCACTTTAAATCCATCTACATAAACCACTTAAGTCCATCTCAACACCAGGGTTGTTTTAACTGTCTGAAGAGACACTAATCACTTCTAAAATGCTCTGAGAAGTATACCGCAACAGAGAGAGGCAATTGATTTTATTAGAAAAAAGTGTAAGGCATCTGGAAAAGGTCTCACAAGGCAGAGGTGACACAAAGCCTTATTTTGGTTCTGAGGGCACCATGGGAGTCTTCCCAGCTCAAGACACACTTGAAGCTTAATTTATTCTTGGTCTTCGACTAATGGCAAAATGCATCTGCATTTTAAATAATTGTTGTGGAACTTCATGGTAAGATTTTAAATTGCAAAATGTTTGCTTCTTTGTTACAGCAAAACCTTGTAGATAAGCTGCTGCCATCGCTTTTCCCGCCAATTCAGCAGATGCTGAACTTTGACCATAACAATTTTTTTCTCACCATGTCATAAATACTACTTGGTTTGGTCCCATGCTGGTTGACACTTGCTCTGTCTATATTTTCTCTCACCTTTTCAGTCTGTTCACCTTCTTGGTGTCACGTGCTTTTTCAGGTGGCATCATCTTTTATTGCACATAACATCTTTCTTTTTTCTCTTTTGATCATCAGTGGTATCAAAGGACACCCACCTATCCCTTCCCCCCAAAAAAAAAGAAAAGAAAAAACAAGAAGTAAAGCCACTAAGTTAATTTATTCTACATCCTTGCTTAAAGCCTCTCTCTCACAGAAAACGTATCAGTTTGCAGCCAAGTAGGCAGTTAGGTGTTATTACTCATATCATAACCCTGTCCTTCTGTTTCATACTCACTTTAAAGGTACTTAGTATTTCTCCTCACTAGACATCTTTCAATTTTTTGCATACATTGTCTAAATCACAAGACTGTGCAGTACCTTGGATTGTTTTTACGTTTGGTTGGTTTTTGTTTGTGTTTTTTTTTTTTTTTTTTTTTTGAAAAAAAAAAGAAAAAAAAAAAGAAAAAAAGTATTCTCAATTTGTAGGGAGAAGTGTATTCTCCATACTTCTGGTCAAGACTCTAAATATTTGGGTGCACTTCTGATTTGTCTGTGCTGCTAAAGGATAGTGTGTATAAAATACTCAGCTTCAAGCCAGTTAAAACAAATTATTAACATTTGCTTACAAAAAAATAAGGGATGGTTTATAGAGTATCCTGCCTTAATCACTGCTGAGATACCCCCTCCCCAGCCTCCAGTCACCTATAGTTTCAACAAGCAGGAACAAAAAGAAGGGTTGTTCTACTTTCTTCCCTCTTCTGGCCACTTCTGTTCATCCTGAAGCTGATGAGATGAAAACAGTTTGATTTTGTGGACTTCTAAAGAGGAAACTAGAGCAGCTGAGGTGTGAATACACTTGCTGGTTTTCTGTTTCTGCTCTTGGAATAATAATCTCCAACAGAGGGTAAAGAAAAACAATTAGAATAGTACCATCTTAAGTGACAGATAAAGATATACTAGAAGGCTACACCATTAAAAAGGGCCTATTATGAAATAAAACCACAACTAAAATTAATCACGTTTGACCTGGTATGTGGTTACAATGACAGGTCAAATAATGTTGAAATAATGTTTCTTTGTGGTAAAATTAAAATGCCACATCTCCACACAGAATTTATCTTGAATAGTTTATCTAGCTGGGTTCATGACAAGAGTTTAATTGCACACCTTTAGGAGTACTAAAATGAAATATGAACTTGAACACTTTACTCAGGACACAGATCAACACTTTGTTATGCATACTTAGTGTACTTGATGAAACAGAGTCACAGCTCATAACTGGAGCCTTTAGACCCCACTGTAGCAAAACCAGACAGTAGTATACATCATTTTGACAGTCTTTTAATAGCAAATAATAGAATCGTTAAGGTCGGAAAAGACCTCGTCAAGTCCAACCATCAACACCACCGTGTTCACCACTAAACCACGTCCTCAGGTACCATATCCACATGTTTTTTGAACATTTTCAGGGATGGTGACTCCACCACTTCCCTGGGTGTTATCCAGTTCCCATGCTTGATAACCCTTTTTGTGAAGAAACTTTCCCTACTGTCCAGTCTAAACCTCCCCTTATGAAACTTGAGGCCATTTCTTCTTGTCCTGTTGTTTGTTTTACCTGGGAGAAGAGACTGACTCTTTTCAGGGAGTTGTAGGGAGCCACAAGGTCCCCCCTGAGCCTTCTTTTCTCCAGGCTAAACATCCTCAGCTCCCTCAGCTACTCCTCGTAGGACTTGTGCTCCAGACTCTTCCCCAGCCCTTCTTTGGACACAATCCAGCCCCTCAATGTCTTTCTTTCAGTGAGGGGCCCAGAACCAAACACAGGATTTGAGGTGCAGCCTCACTAGTGCCGAGCACAGGGGGACAACAACAATCATTTTAGCTGATGTGATAATTCCAGACACACGGTCTTTCTCTCAAAAAGGATCGTCCTACGCCGATGCTGCTAGGAATGCACCTGTTGATCCTCATGTGCACAGTCACACACATGCTCACTGGCCGTCCTCAGATGCAGTGAGTAATTCAGGCACTCATTCAGCAGATGGGCACTGACAGAGGCTGCCAACAGCAGGGCTGTGTCGCCTGAGTCACCCCGTGCTGCTGCCTGGGGGCTGATAGGAAGCCACACCTTGCCAGGGGAGGCTCTGACCTCTCTGAGCCCTGTGGGAGCTGGGCCCTTCATTCCAGCAGTGCCAGGAATTCTCCCGCAGCCTGTGCTTAGGTGAGGTATCAACAACTCCCATCGAAACGTGCCCAGCTGATATAAGAGTTTGCTTCTGCAGCTGAAAGAGGCAGGCCCCAACCCTCATCTGTCCTGGGCTGATGATCCTTCTTCTCCTCCTAAATTGAGGGATTTGCTGGATCCCATCTTCCCAGCGGCTGCAAGGCACTGAACACTGCCCAAGCACAAAGGAGTGGCAGGGAGCAGTGAGAGTGCAGGGGAAGGGAAGGGCCAGGACTGCTGCTTTTTATGTCACTGCAGACCCAGCCTTTGCCACCCTGTATGTAAACAGATCTCTGAACTTCCAGGGAGAAGCCATAAAATGCATTAAGCTGCCCCATGAAACAGAGGTTACAGCTCCTGTAATGTTCCTTGCACTTCAGTATTTCCTGTATGAGGGGGTAGGGTGAGTGTTTTGCCAAGTGCAAGTTACTGATTTTAGTTTTTCATACTGTCCCTTTCAAATAAGCAAATATTTAATCATACAGTTTTTCATATGAAACAAATGGGGAACAGACAGATGAAGCAAATTGTCCAGAGATTTCAACAAACAGCAAAACTAAGGCTCTGGCTGTCCTGCCTCCCCACTCTCCTCCCCGTGTCATGCCACTTAGCTTTGAACTCCTGAATACATTTTGCTCATCCTTCTGGAGCATTTCACTAATTGATGAAAGATTAAAATATAATTCAGGATGACATTCATCACTGAAATCTGACTTAACAAGAGGCAGTAAGCTAAAAGCATGGAAAAAAGGGGGAAAATGCTTTTGGAAAAAAACCGAAGCACATAATTTGAAAAGCAGTTTCATTTCTTGGTAGAGGACTACTCACAGAATGTCCCCAGATACACCACAATTCTGCAGTAAGCACCACATGCAATAACCAGTGGCTATTGTTCTAGTTTGCCATTAGGTTAACAGTACTAGACTTCCAGCTGGGTGCTACTTCTCCTGGGCAAACACTTTTCACAGGCTCTCTGGGAAGCCATTTCAAACAGGTTTCATGGTAAATAGTTACGCAAGACATCACAAAGGTTGTTATCAGTTAAAATATATATCCCTTACACCGTCAGCATTTTTTTCCTGAGCTAATGTAATTACAAAGCACTATTGAAACCGACCCAACCTGTTTATAGAGAAGGAAGGAAAATTACATAACCGTACCTAAAAAACCCAAAACAAACCACAAAAAAACCCAAACCAAAACAAAAAAAAAAATTCCAAAACAAAACAAAAGCCCCCACACCACACCAGCAATTATAAAGGCATTCGAGTCAATCTGGAACATAAACTGTAACACTCCCTTTTGACAGGATACTGTTTAAATGCACTGGATAGGGAAGAAAAATTTCAACAAAGGACACCTATGAGAGGGCTTCTCTTTGGGTCAAGGAGCAACATCCACTGGTATCTTAAGCACCCACACCATGCACTCCCTCCCAGAAACTGGAAAAAGTTATGCACTGAAACTTGTTAGATCTTTATTTTTGCCTCCATGGGGGAAGGCTCCTCCAGAACTTCCAGCATAGACAAACAGAAACATTGGAAAAAAACATGTGGATTCCCCGGGCGAAGGTCCCTGCCGTACCCAGTGGGTGTGGATGTAATGAGGGATGCAATGAAGGGCAAAGGCTGGTTTCTGTCTCATTTGCCATAGTAGCAGTCCAGGGAACCTGTTCTGAGGGTACGTGATCAGTACTCGGGGTAAGGGAAATGGGGGACAACATAATGGGAGTGGAAGAAACATGGGGCCAACAGTATGGCTAATTTACTACAACAATATTTTACTACTACAACTACTTTACTACTACAAAAGAGCCAACAGTATGACTTCTTTTACTATTTCACTGCTATTTAGACAGTCACATCCATTCTTTTCTCTGTGCAGAATTCCCTTGACACATAGCATTATTTACAGCAGAGACATCTGTAAGTGACATACAACAGCAATTTCAGCATTCTCAAGCTCTGAGGTGCTCCTAGACAGAATTTGGGGAGTTTAGGGATTCCCATAGTATATCATCCATACACATCCACCTAGGATAAAATGGCATTTAGGAAATGGAAATTGGAGAAGCAAAGTTGAAGGTTAAGGCAGGAGAGTGTATGGAAATTAAGACAACAAGGAGGAGGTGGCATCCATCTCAGAAAGGGCTAGGAAACACAATTATGTAGTAATGCCAACCGAAAACTTAGGAGTACATTCTTTTTCCACACATCCCCAAATACTGAGACTGCATTAAAAAACAATCTTCTGGAAAAAAATAAAGTTAAGAGTATTTATATTTGGGTAGTTTTTGTGGTTTCCGCATGTCTTTTTCACAGTCCATCAGCTGCAAACAGGTTCTGATATTTGTTGATTTTTAATGACAGTTCTGTTTTTCATGACAGTAGAAGCTGATGGTTTAGAAGACTGAGCCACACAAGGCTTCAAACAAATTGGAGAATTATCAATCTTCAGTGACCTCGTGTATAGTGACAACAGATATTCAATGGAAGAACTGGTCAGAATCTCTGGGAAAAACAGAAGTTAACACTGAGATGCCTTTGAGGAGCTCGGCTGTAAGAACTGTTGCAGTTACTCTAAAACACCTAAACTCCTGTGACAAGCACATTTTACAGCCCTGAGATAACCATCCAGGCTTCCCTGGGGAAGGGGAGTGTCAGACACCTACGCAAGAAACATGACAGAAAGCAGCCAGCTGAGCACAGAGTGTCTCACACCGGTGAGGAGTGAAAGGTGAAGTGTGGGACAAGGAGTGGAGTGTAGGTATCTAAGCTACTGACTCCACAGAATAGCTGATGGACCTGAAATGGCACCTACCTACCTGTTCTTGAGCTCTACACAGTGGTAACACAGCTGTTAGTGCAAATACTGCATAGCAGGCTTGTGCCCTCCAGGACACAGACTGTTCCTTGTACCTCCCTTGTACCATTTAAAAATATCCTTCAGGCTTGGTACGAAAGGGCAGTTTCTGCAGATTATGGTGAATCTTGCCTCAGGGGTTCTGGGATTACATCTCAGGAAAGGGATTTGAGCAGCTTGTTAGTGACTGGGCAATGTCAGCAGTGCCAACCAGGAGAAGCTTGGCTGCCTACTAGGACAGTGGCAGCTGAGTAGCAGTTCAGAAAATGTCACTGGTGTCTTAAGTGGTAGATACAGACACCAAAGAGGGTTCTAAGTGCTAAAGTGCCATTTATGAGTGCCTTGCACAAAGAAAATAATCTGAGAGTTCATAATGCTGTGCAAACTACCATCAGCTACTAGTTCAGCACTATTAAAACTGACTTAATTGTGGGATTAAGTAAAAGTCCATTGCCTTTGGCATACCTATGATTTTCTTCCTGTTCAACTGTACTCCCTGAAGTGTTCCTTCCAGGAGAAGGGGAGCTTAAAGGAAACTGGAGATGGATTCTTCATCAGGAACTGTAGTGACAGGAGAAGCAGTAATGGGTTCAAACCAAAAATCTTCAGATCAGCTGCTAAAGATGCACTTCCTCATCACATCTATTTCTCCTTTTAAGAGAAGATTTCTTCAATCGAGCTGTCACTGTGGTGAATATAAGCTCAGAAAACCATTTTGCAACACGACATGTCTGTATTGTCTATTGTATTAATGTTCCAGCCAACAGACGTTGCACTTCTACTGTCATGAGCATATACAATTGAAGTTGGAAAACAAATAAAACTCCGATCTATAATTAACAAAAAATGTGTAGCACCCATATTTCTATACAGATGAATCACAGCATGTTCTCCTCCTCTGGACTTCAAACAAACCAAATCTAGTTCATATTGCATGGATTTTGCTTCCCTTTCACTACACAAATATAAAACTCTATGTTTGGGTCAACTCTAACCACCATTGGTATGGGACTGCTCTTTCTTCTTTCTGCTGTTTCTGCATTAAAATGATGCAAACACCCAAGTAACCCCTGAGAGAAAACTGTTCAAGGCAAATTATATTTCTAAGCTTTAATATCGTAGGGAGACAAAGGTGTAAATTGCTGCCCTTTAAAAACATCTTTGCTAAAAATTGTCTCTCTAAAAAGAGGAGCACGGCAAGGTGTGAATTTTACCCTGAGAGCAACTGTCACTTGATTGAGGTGCTAAATGTGAAAGCTGCTATTTTAACTCTGAACAAACCATCTCCTAAAAACATTAACCCAAATTAAAGACAATTAAACGTCAACTATTGTTGGATAAATTTTCCTTTACTTCTTATTTCCCCCAGTAATGGATTGTGTTTAGTTATCATTATAAAAAGGTTGTAAGTGCATGAAAGCTTAATTGGAAGCGGCCCAAGGTTGTTAAAGAAAAGGCAGAACACGGTCACCCCATCACCCCGGGCGTGCAGATCCGTGACTCCTCCAAGGCATCGCTGGGCTGTGCTCCGTGGGGAAGCTGAGGTGAGGAAGGGGGTGGAGACCCCTCGCTGGACCTGTCCCAGTGGGGAGGCTGGAAGGCTTCTCTAGGGATCTGGACGCTGCTCCGGGCTCTGCCAGCTGAGACATAACATGAGAGCCTGCACTCCAAGCTTTATTATGAAATCCTTAGCGCTCTGTAACTTTGCATTCTAAAATCCTTTGCTGTAATCTCCCCAAGGTGATGAGACCTTAATGTGGACTATCTCTTGACTTTGGCAGCTATTTTCAGCATATCAGGCTGACTCGCCCTGGGCTGGGTTAACTAATGCTGATAGGGACAGATAGCACCAAAAGGCTTAGTACAACAAGTGCCCGTTCCTCACATCAGGGCACGGATGCCAGTATAAGCATTGCCAAAATTATTTTGGAAAAAAATGGGTGCACAAGCTAGACCTTTCCCTTCACACCGCTCTAGATCTGGTGCCAACTTTAACCGATCCAAATTGATTCCCAGTCCTGCCCTTTCCCTGCCACCCAGCCCTCATTTGTTTGTGTGTGTTTTGTTTTGTTTTTGTTTTTTTTAATGCCAGCTGGCACTCAGGCAAATAAGCAGGAAAACAGTTCAGGGAGCTCAGGCGGCTGAAAACAAAAGGTCTTCATCTTGGGCCAGCCTGGCTTCCCAAATTATCTCATCTGCTGATGTCCTGAGCTCCCGTGGCAGCGTAAGAACACACGTGGGAGTTTTGGATCTGGGGGGAGCAGGACTGTGACTCCTCCAATGTAAATGACCAAACTCCAGGTGGATTCACGTGAAACACCAGCATCCTGCAACTGCTGAACAGAAATGATCCCTCCTACCCACTCCCCCTCTCCTGGCCAAATAAACCCGTGTCCTCCCTTGTACTGACCCTGGCCTGAATTACAGAGTAAAGCAATGGAGTTTGCTGATCCAGAAGAAGATGTGTCCCAGAGAAAAAAATGCAATGACTCTCTCCAAGTAGAATTCCAGACCCAAAGTAGAATTCCAGATCCAAAGTCCTAAGGATAGTGTTTACTCCATCTCTTTATCCTCCCTATTTTTTTTCTCCTGCCCGTCTTGAGGCATGTTGTTATCCATGTTAGGAACTGTAACAGTCTTGTGGGGAATTTTGTCTCGGGAACTGTAGTGTCTGACCACAGCAGCTCACTCTTGTACAGGACAGGAACACAAAATCAGCCTGTTTTCTTTGTGGGGCACAGTTATGTCCTGTGGGATCTGTGTAACACAAGCATGGATGATTTCCATTTCATTGCTTCTGTAGGTTTAGTCCATGAGTAACTTCACTATGTCATACACTTTCACCTCAAAAAACTAAATCAACAGTAATTTCACTTTGTAGAAGATCAGGCGGATAAGGAAGCATTTTCAAAGCAAGGAATGCAAATTCTTCAACAACTGAGGTTGGTAGGTAATTTCTCTTAGAAAAGTAGAGGCAAGTTGCAGAGCTATGCAAACCATTTTATTCAGGTTCTGAAAAGTTTAATTCTGGATATATCAAACACTCCCACAACACCATTTTGTAAATTCATTATAAAATTACTTCTGAATTTATGCTTTTCGTTTAAAAAATTTAGAATATATTATATTGCTTTTATATTTTATTTCAAGCTATCTGTAAGTTTAGGCTGAGACTGATGGAGGGGTAGTACCAAAGTTTTTCTTAATACTAAATATACTAAATAATTATTCATTTTCAAACCATGGGTCTGAATTGCAAACCTCTGCTCTGGTGGATAGGTTTTCTTTGTTGGCTGGATTCTGCCTTAACCCTGGAGCCTTTTTTGGGCTTGGTCCAATATGCTGGCACTAGTAGAAACCAGTTCATGAAGTTTTGAGCCTGACCTTTCCTTTGTGAGTGGTCATTTTCACAGTTATCTCTTTCCCTCATTGTGTTCAGTGTTCCAGGAAGTACAGGTCACTCAAAATCTACAGAATGTCACATCCTTTAATAAATCTGGTGGCGTTATGTCTTTTTAGCTGGACCAATGTTTGTAGTGCGGAAGAAGGGGGTTATTGGCTTTTTAAAAATAGTTATTAAACATTGTACTCTTCATTTGCAGGAGTGTGAACAATTTTCAGGAGCGTGAACATGACTGCATCAGTGTTGCTTTTGATTTAAATGAGACCAGGAATAGTCTGTCTAGGCTAGACAAAATGTGGAGCTCATGTCTTCTAGATGCAGTACAGTATTAATTTTAATTACTAGCTAGTTTCACAGGAGGGTGAGCATCTCCATTCTAATGACGAATCATTTTCTCTTTCTGTAATGACTGTGATTGCCTCATTATACTTTCCATGGTATATAATTTCTCTGTTGACACAAGTGGATGTACAGCAAAAAAACCTCACTCATCCAGTCAGCCTGGGATACTCGAGTCAGATTACTCTTAAAAACACAAGTCTGCAGCACATATAAAATAAGAGAAGTAAACGAATTCTTAATAAAAAGCAAACGAATATGTTGAGGTTCTGCTTCCTTTAGCTTCAGATTATAATATTTTTTTTTTTCTTCAAGAAGGAAAAGGTAGTTCTGTCATTAAATGAAATGCTTGAAATCTCCCAAATTAAAATTCTATGCTTTATGCATAGTATCCAGCATCTTACTGGATAGATTTGTTTTTAAAAGGAGATCTACCAGACACTGTGAATTGTCATGTCCTTACAAGATGTAAGCGCTACTTATCTGAGCCTTCATGGAAAACGACAATGAATTTGCCCTACTTATCAAAAACCTAATTCTGAGCTGGCAGGTAAAAGCTGCTGCTTTACTCAGAGAAACCAACCATTTTGAAAGACATCAGTGCACGTTCATATATTCACAATTCCAGCAGAAATGGAGACACCGCTGATGTCATCACTAGGAATCTTTTATTGAATGAAAGGTAAAGCACCTCCTTTTTAGCTAAGTGTTTTGGAAAAAAACCCAAGAGTGCATGATATTCACTTAATTTAATATTTTCAATAAGGCCAGAAAGAAATTTTGGTTTTAAACCCTTACCTCGTACACACGGAGCACAATCAGATAAAAATGTATTTGAACTTTATTTATTATGGACATCACAGAAAACAAAAAAAACCCAACCAGTAATACCTTTCAAAATTTGTTTGTAATGCAAATCTGGACTGCATAGCTTTTGCATTTGGGTAAATATTTGGTAGTGGGGACTTCTTAACATAGAGCATGGACTTAACAAAGGACATGGTACCAACACAACTTAGCCCTTTGTAAGTGTCGGAAACACATTTATTTCAGTGAACAGCTGTGCTATTGCAGCGTTTAGTAATATATGCATGGCAAAAAATTCACGGAGAATAAACCTCGGCAAGTCGTCTTTGTCTCCTGAGAAACGCGACTGATGCTTTGGCTGTGCGTGGAGCACAAACCGCGGGGGTTTTTTTGGGGGGGATCTGCTGGGGCTGCCAAGCCCGATTTGCACCCTTTTCCGCGAACCCCCTCGCCTCCCTTTTGTCTCTCCTTTCGCCAGATTTCCGCAGTTCCAGATCTTTCAGCGGCAAGGCGTGTGCGCCGCACAAGGGGAGCACAAGGCGCTACCGCAGCGGCGTTGCCATGGGGACCGGCACAAGTGGCTCCGGCGGGAGGGACACACACACACCACCGCCCGCCGACGGGAGCGGCGCGGTGCCCTCCGCAACCCCGGGGCAGCGCTCCGGACACCGCGGGCCGCGCTCGCAGGGGGAGCTCCGGCCGCGCAGGGCGAAGCAAAGCCCCGTCGGCGCCGGCGGGGAGCGCGGGGGGCGGGCGGGGAGCCCCGGCGGGGAGCGGGCACGGGGCGCGGGCGGCCCCGGCGCGGCCGCAGGTGCCGCCGGCAGTGCGGGCGCTGCGAACCGGCCGCGGGGAGCGCGGCGGGGCGGGGACCGGCCGGAAGTGACGGTCCGGGCTGATTCACCTGCTGGGCGGCGCGGGGAGGTGCCCGCCGGGAGCCCGGGGACGGAGCGCACGGAGCGCACGGAACGCGGTGCCCGCCGCTCCCGCCCGCGACATGGAGCCCGTGGAGCCGCCGCGGCGGCCGCTGCTGCTGCTGCTCGGGGTGGCCGCCGTGCTGCTCTGCTCCGCAGGTGGGCGCAGGTGGAAGGGGAGGACGCCGAAGGGGAGGGAAAGGACGGAGAGAGGATGGGAAGGAGGGAGAGGGAGAGAAGGAGGGCGAGAGGGGAGCGGGGAGGCGGCGGCTTTGTGGGGTTGGGGGAAGGCGGCGCGGGGCCGGGGGGCTGCTGCCCGCCCGGGGTGCGCGGCACCTCCGCCCCTGCGCCTGTGCGGGTCTCCATCGCGTGTATCTCCGTGTGTATGTGTGTGTGAGAGGGGAGGGTCTCCATGGCTTATGCGGGGGTCTCCATCGTGTGTGTGTTCCCTCGGCAGCCCCCGTGCCCTGCCTGCCCGCGGCGGTGCCCGGGGCGCGGTGCGGGCGCTGTCGGCGGGGCCGCGCCGCGGAGCCGACCTGGGCTTTGTTCGCCGCTTGCCTGCCCGCGGAGCTGCTGCTGCTGCCGCCGAGCTCCATCTCCTGCCGCCCCCTCCCCTTCTTCTGCTTCCCCCCGGGGTCCCTTGTCGCGGTGCCCGCCCGCCGTCGCTCCCCGCAGGACGGCGGCGGAGCGGGCGCCGCGCCGGGAACACGGTAGTGAAAAGAGGAAAAAAAAACAACCAACCAACCAACCAAACAAAAAAAAAACCCACAGGGATTTAAATTCAAACCGCGGCCATGCGTGTGAAAGACCTCCAGCACCCATGCCGGTTCTGGTTTTGCCCTCTGGGTGGCACCCACAGAGACCCCTGAATGCGGTTCTCCAGACCCCGATGGCCGCGGTTGAAACGCGTGGAGGAAACCGGAGAAAATTTGATTCCGAGAGGAAAGGAATTGAATTGGGTGGACCTGAGCTCGTTCAGTTTTCGTGGGGAAAGAAAACAAAGGAGTAGATATTCTCAAACAAACAAAAAAAAAGGCAACCGACGAAACCCAAAAAACATTCAAACCAAAGCAAGTGTGCCAGGGCTACTAAAATGTAGGTGAATGTTTTTCATTTTAAATATTAGGTGTTATTTAGTTCCTGTAACGAACTCGGCTGCCATGTCAGTGTTTCCTAAACATATTGTTAAAAAAAAAAAGGAAGTTTCCACTAAAGTTGACCCAAACTTATGTGAAACTACAAAAGGTGACAAAACACCTATGGTGAGGTTCAGGTTCACAGTAACGTGTATCAGCGGTGTCAGAAGGCCAGTTTTTATTTCCTGTTGAAATGTTAATGTTACCGTGTTGATGTCACCATGGTTTTGGGAAATTAGTCATGGGATCAAAATTCTCTATCTATAATGGAATGGTGAACTCTGATCCCCTGCATGAAAGGGAAGAGGTAGTTCCACATTAACTCTGTTTCCCTAAGCAGAGTTAGAAACAAGATAGATGCTTTGTAAGAGCTGTGAGTTACCAGCATTTAGTTGACAGGGTTAGTAATCAACATTTATATTGAAACACTTCACGTAACAAAAGCTTTGAAAAAAGCCTGCTGTGACTAGAACCATACGTACTGTGATTGAGCTGGGTCATTGCTAGGAAATCAAAGGCTGTAATACTAAAAAATAGGAATAATTAATATATGAGGAAACATCAAGCTAGAACAAAATTTTATGATTTAGTCCTACTGAAGGATACACGTGTCTTCAGACCTCAGTGTGAAACTGGATAACTTTGTAAATGAAGTAATACTCCCAGTCAAAACATAGATACATCTTTTGTACAGTTATTTGGATGACTGTACCCTAAAAGACACAGTCCTCTGAAGGAAATAATTGAATAATAGGGAAATCATAGGAGGTGATACATCCTTTAGGCTTGCTTGTGTTGTTTCTAGTCAGATTGGATTCATATTTCTGGGTCTGTGCAGCAGGTAGGCTTGACTTCCTTCACTGAGGGAACGGATGTCAGTAAGTACCTGTTCTCCATATGGACCACAGTTAGAGGAAGCTATTTTTTGTGCAGTTGAGTGAAAGCTGTTGGCAGTGAAGGATTGTCTAGGTGCTGAAATCTTTACTGGGTTTGTGGCTTTTGTTGTTTAACCCTAGCAAGAAACTAGTTGTGGTTTAACCCTAGCAGGGAACTATGGACCACCCAAATGATCACTCCCTCCCCTTGCGCAGGGATGGGGGTGAGAATTGGAAGGGTAAAAGTGAGAAAACTTGTGGGCAGAGATGAAGACAGTTTAATGGGGAAAGCAAAATCCATGCTTGCAAGCAAAGCAAAATAAAGAATTCATTCAGTACTTCCGTGGTCAGGCAGGTGTTCAGCCATCTCCAGGAGAGCAGGGCCCCCATCACACACAGAGGTGACTTGGGAAGACAAACATCATCACTCCAATTGTCCTCACTTCCTCCTTCACCCAGCTCTGCATGTTGAGCATCCTGTGGTGTGGTTCCATCTTCCTGGGTATAAAGAAAATGGTCTCTGTTCAATGCAAATTCACATCTGTGTAGGGTTTTATAAGACCAAGAACAAGTACAGGTGCCAGACTCGCGATCCTGATTTAACAAATAAGGTGGTGACCTAAAGCTGTTAAACTTGTAAAAATGGGTAATGTCAGAACACGAATTTTCAATTGCAGAAATATGAACATAGCGAGATTAGCATCTATCTTTGTATAGGTATTAAAAATACGATTACATACATGGTGATCACTTTAACCTTCAGAAGATATGTTTTACAACACAGTAATGCTGGACATCTAAATGCCGCAATTGAGGATAAGAATTTGAGTAGAGTTTTAAGGTAAATAACTAGGCAGGAATTTCTTTAGTCTGTAGGAATATCTTTTTATTGCTGCATTGTAGTAAGTTTTATAGGGTTTTTTTTGCATTTTGGTTTTTTTGTTTGTTTGTTTGTTTACAGTGGTAATTGAAATTCTGCAATATGTGATGCTTTACTAATAGAATAGTAAGCTTTTAAATAGAATTGAAGTTCTGGTAAGCTTCAGGAAAAGTTTGTGGGTTTTGCCCTATTATTAAGCTTGCAAAAGTAATTCCAGTAACATGCATGCAGGGTAGAACCTAATGCAGGCTTGGGAAGTTAGTATTTGGTGGCTAATACACTTTGTCAAATAAGTATAATAAGGAACCTAAGCCTGTTCATGTTTTTATGCATGCAACAGGATCTTACAGAAGCTTAAATTAGGAGAAATTTGACTACCACAGGAGTTTAATGATCATTCCTATCCCGGTCTCTTTATTGCTAAACCTGGTATGTTTCATCTGTTGGGCAGTGGTTATAACAAGTTGGAGGGTACAAGTTCTTCCAAAGTGTCCATTGATAAAAAAAGTTCTTGAAGTTCAGGACTTCTTTCCAAGGTTTCCCAGATCTTAGTGTTTTATGAAGTATGAAAAACTTTAACCAGAAATTACTTAATCAGCTGTTAGTCAACTGCTGTGGCATCGGCCGTGACATTTGAATTACCCTTGACTAATCTGTTTATCAGAAGGTATTTTATGCATTCAGAATGCTGCTGTTAGAGATTATTATAGCTTGACACTTTGGTCTCCTCTGACTGCCCACCCTCCCTGTGTTGCATCAAACTTTGGCTGCCTCTCTGTCTTCACTTCTTGTCACAGCCTCATCCACAGCCAAATCCACTTAACAGAGATGAAACTCCCACTTCTAAATGTCTGGTTTAGCTTCTATTTCTGCTTTACGAGAAATACATTTTTATATGAGCGCACGTGTGCTTTGCTACTGATTCTGTTCATGCTTCAAGAAATTAATTCTGAGTATCTTTGAATCTGCCTCAGTGTTGGGGAGTTTCAAAGCTCATTTGCCACAGTGCCTGCAGAGATTTGTGCAGACTGGGGAACTTAGTTTTGGGGCCAGTATTGTTTCAACATACTAGCATTTAATAATTTGTTGCTTGCATGCATTCATAAGCTTTTAATGACAGGGATTCCTTTTGCTCTTGTTGCAACTTCTGGTTGATTTCATGGCGCTTTTAAATGCTGTGTGAAACATTATTGGTGATGCTGCCTTGGTGGGGGGGTTGGACTTGAGGATCTCCAGAGGTCCCTTCCAAATCCTAACAATTCTGTGATTATAAAATCAGGTGGTTCACCAGCTCGTAAGAGTGTGTTCTCCCCTTTACATCAATTTAGTTGCTATTTCCTTTTTTTTTTTTTTTTTTTTCTTTTTTTTTTCTTTTTTTTTTTTTTTCCTTTTTCAGGAATTCCTTTTTTTTACTCATTTGCGCCTTTCAGGACATGACTGAAAGAAAAGCCACTTCAGCCTATTTGCCGTGGGATTAAGTGGCAGTGAAGCCACAGTTCTGTAGAAAGAAACCTGTTTCAGTAGCAGCTTTAACATAAGCAGCCCCTGCATCCTTGCTGGCCCATTCCTTTAGTGCACAACTGCCTTGATGGTGTGAGCATGTGGAAAATAGGTCTCAGTTGCTGAAAACTTTAATTTTTTAACTGGTTGGATTGTATGACTTGAAACAAGAGTTTTTTCCATCAATTTGTCCTGGTACAGAGCAGGAAGGATGGCAGAAGAGCATTAGGAGGAAACTCCACTGTGTTTGATTGGTATCTTCCCATAGGAGGAAAATGTCTGTAAAGTCTTGGCTGAGGTTGGAGGGGGGCTTAGCTGGGGATCAGACTACATCCCTAAACCGGGTAATGGTGAGATGTGACCTCAAAGATTATTTCTGCATCCCATTTGAAGTTGTACCTGGCATTCATCTGGTTCCATAGTGAGCCAGTTCAAGGAGTTTCAAAGTCAGAAAAAGACTAAATTTTTGTGAGGTCACTTTTCTACCTGTTCCTTTTCCTGATCAAACTCAGTGAGATCAACTCTGAATGATAACAAAGGAGTGTCAGCTGGAACCTCAAACACACGTGGGTGGAGTATATTTTTACTATTGATTTTTTTTCCTTATGTCATCTACTTACTGGAGCATGTGATAGAGGCAAGGTTTGGAGCTTTACTGATTGTGTGCTGTAACCATTCACTGGTGTTGTGATATCCTTTAGCTACTGTTAAGAAGCATCTAAGGTACTTGATGGTCACAAGTTTTGAAGTTCCACTTGCTGCTACATTTTTTAATAACATATTTTTTCATGCCCTATAGTTAAAGCTTGTGCCTAGTATGCTGGCAAACGATTTATCAGTAAGAACTGTTTGGTGTGTTGAAGAGAAGGATGGGAATTTGATAAATTCACAGGTCTTTGGACTTGTCCAGAGATAGTTTGCATATGGAATCGAAGTTTCATGTACTCACTTATCCTGCATCTTCAGTCCTTCGTTTTAGATGCATTAACAATATAAGATACAGGGAATATTTCATCTCAGTTGCTTTAAAGGCATGTAAAATTAATGTGTGTGTGTATGTTTGAAAAAGTCCCTAAATTTTTAAATGAAGAGTTAACTTTTTGGCTATTTAGGGTGGATATCCAAATTCCTTTCTGTCTATTTTGTGCATGGTAGGAGTGGGGCAGGGAGGGAAGCAAGAGGAAGCAGACAGATACTGTTTCCTGTCATTGTGATGCCTCACCTCTTTATTTAAAAAAAACCCGAAGTAATCCAGCAACAAGAAAACAACATAAAATTAAGAAGAAAAAAAAAAAAAGACAACCCTGTACTACTGAATGAAATAGTTGTCAATCTCAATGCGAAATTGCATGTGCTAGGAGAAAAGCATTGCTTGTTCAGTAGCTCGGAAAAGCCAAAACCCCTTTACTCAAGTGAAAATAATATGGCTGCTCAGTTAAGTGTTTGATTGTACTGAGCTCCCTGATGCACTGACTGACAGATGTGCCCAATGCATTCACACTGCAAGTGATCTGCTTCATTCAGTTCCCTTTTAAATGCCATCAAATTGGCAGGAAAGAGATCGAATCATGTGACTGGATTGCCTAGTGGCTGTATAAGCTTTCAATATCGGTCTGTAATGGGGAAGTGGCTTGCAGAGCTGAAAGCTAAATACCCTGTGCAGTTGATGTAGACTTGGTAGAGGAGAGTCGGGGTTTTGTGTGAATCATGTCAAGATTTGGGTCTGATATTTTTCTTCTTTGCTTTCTTTTTTACTCAAAAGTCTTTGTAGTGGTTGGCTCTAATTTCATATTACATTTCATAAAACTGTTTCTAAGTGCTTCCTTAATGGCTCTGAAGTGCAGTCATTTCACTTTCCACCTGGCCCCATTACAGGTCTGGTGCAGTTACATCTGGTGTAACTTTGTGTGTCTGCCGAGGTGGTTGTTTGGTTCCTTCTTCCCTCCCTCGTGTCAGGGCAGCCTTAGTGCAGCTGCTGCCTGAGTCCATTCAGCTGACACCAAATAAAACTCATTTTTTAGTAATGTTTTTTTCCTGCTGGGTGATTTCACTGACTCACACCACTTCGTGACTGCGCAGCACTGCTTGCTCAGAGCCGGTCACAGCGTGGCTGGAGTTGGTGAAGTGGGAAATGGCTCTCCCTGGCAGGATAAGCAAACCGGGATTGAGGCTCAGGCAGGCTTACAGCTCTTCCCTCTCTGGCTCTGTGCTCCTGTCCCACTTCCCTTGTGTTCAGGGGACCTGTGTTTGGAGAACCCCAGTAGGAGAGAATTAAGCCAAATTTGCTGTACGGGGACAGTTTTTAGGGGAGTCAACTCTTTGTTGTGGCTTTCTGCCTTTTTTCGTAAACTCTTGGAGTGGCATAAAGGGAGGTGACGGATCAAACCCGAGGATGAGAAGGCAGGACCTCAGCAAGTCCAAACTATGCTAATTTTCATTTTCTCAACACTACAGGTTGAATTAGGGCCATGCTGGATCATTTAAATGTGACCAAGCATCAAAACTTGGAACTCTTTGTGATCTTCTGTAGATACTGGGCTAAACAGTACTCACGTGCTTAAGGCCAGTCTTAATCCCAGTTTGTGTTACAATATCCCCTCCCCCTTTCAGTTGCCCTCCGAAAGCTTATCCTTTCCTTCAGTAAGGAGATCCGAATGCCCCCTCTCTCCACTTGATAAGCACGTACCACTCGTGGAAGGTCATCAGGCAGCAGTTGCTAGGATACAGGCGGGTGGCTTTGGGTTTAGCAACCAAAAAGCGTCAAGAATGTGCTGAACAAGAAAGGAGCACAAGGACAGTCGTAGAAAAGAAAGGGATGTTAGAATCTGAAGGCAAGGAGGGGGGGGATGTTAGGGAAAAATTGAAAGTTGTGAGGAAATTAAAAAAATAATTAAAGCCTTAGTCTGTGTTTTTTAGGTTTTCATAGTTGCATAACTACTCAAGCTGATCTTGGTGAACTGTGGTTGGGAATGAAATGAAGCTCATGCTGCGGATGTGGAGTGTTGGGTTTATTGGTAGTCCTGTTTATGAGTCTTAAAGTTAAGAATTTTTTTATTAAACTGTGAGGATGAGTAGCTTCTGGCTTAATTGTGCAGTACCCTTTAAACTGGGGCACGGGTATGCAACACTGCATGAATTGGAGGTAGTTATTAATTTAATGCTGTCTGAAGACATCCAGATTGAAAGAAATTTTTTTTTCTGTCTTTGAAGAAGTGTGCTTAGCCTGTTTACTGTCGTTTTAGTATTTTTTTTTTCTTGTGTGATTTGACAGAGGATTTATGGAGTCAAGTAAATGTACCTCAGAGTAAGTGGTGCTTCTCCACTGCGCTGTTTGCTCAAAGGAAGTGAAGTTTGGAAATACAAGCCCACTGTTTTGAGACCCAGCAGCAGAGTTTACTATCCAAGTGGTAGAACTTTCCTGAGCTTATTCTGACATGCAGAGTGTTACTGTTTGGTTTTTTGTTTGCTTTTGTGTTTGGCTCCAAGTGCCCCTGCTGTGTCATCAGCCTTCTCTGTGTAGCTTGTCGCAGAACCTTCTTCCATGCACATAAGCCTTTTAGCTGCACCATCTGTGGAAAAAGTGTCCTCAAAACTGAACCAGAGTTCTGGGAGTTTGGTCGTTCAGCTTCTTTAAGCTATTGGTGAGGTAGCTGAGATAAAATGTGCTTTAGAAACATAGAAAGGGATTTAAAATCTTGCTTCTACTGAGTGCCTGTATAAAACTAGCTCTTTTCTACAGAAGTGTCTCGTGGATTTAGTTTCCCGGTCTGTTTATATTTAGTCTGATACTAAATGGACTAAGAAGGAGGAGACACTGTTGGAGGAAAGACTGGAGCTAAATCTCTTCTTTCCTAGACGAGTGCTTTTATTCCTGGGTTGTCTTTACTCCCTCTGGCTCCGTAAACTCTATGTGTTCTGCATAGGAGGAGAGTTTCGCTATGATCTGTGACTTTAGTTTAGAGAGCACTGTCCTGGGAGGTCTGAAATGTGTGTGTGAACATCTTTTGTGTGAATATTAAATCTATCTTCGAGGATTAACCAGTCTTCTGCCTAGTGGACTTAGGCTAGTATAGAGACACAAGTTTTTATCTTCTCTCTAACCTTTTTGTATTGGGCCTCTTTGAGGTTTAAGTAGAGGAATATGTAGTATGTTACTGTCATTAGCCCTGAAAATGTTTAGTTTAGATAGGCTTGGTTTTGCTAAGATGTTTTGGGTTGTTTTTGTTTGTTTGCTTTGGGTTTGTTTGTTTGTTTGTTAGGTGTTTTGTTACTTTTGATTGATGGTTTGTTTTTGTTTTTGTTTTTTTTTTACATAGAGTGAACTGTGCTTATCTATGAAAATTGTACTGCTGCATTGTATGATAACATTTAGAGTGCCAGGCATGGAAAAAATGTGGCCTGTGGAGCATGTTAAACAGTAACTGCTTAACACTTGATATTAGCAGGGCAGTACTTCCTTTGTTAAAAAAAGCTTTGTGATTTGCCTTTATCAGCAGTGGATTACCCTAAAAATCTGAATTATTTGCAGAGTTCTAAAATTGTAATGTACTAAAATCAAACCTCTTTGGATTCATAAATGTAAGTGCAGTAATGCTGTGCCACTTTTTCTTATGTTGTTTTATTTACGGCTGCATTACTATCTTAACTTTTGTTAGTTCATTACCAATTACTTACTTGTTTCTATCCCTCATCTCTTCCTTGTTTTTACCTCAGATGATGTTACTGTGAAGGTTAATTGTTCTTTGTTACCATGGTACCTGGCTAAATTAATAGGATATGTATTGGGTTAATATGTATTTTGGATTCTGTCCTAAAACATTTTCGTGTTTTATTCTCACGTCAGAAGTCCCTAGATCTATTGGATTTGCTTTTTAAATGTAAGACAACTGGTTTGTTTTTTTTTTTTTTAATCCCTCTAATAAATTTCTATTCTTCTTTTATTGACATTATTCCTCTAATGGTTGTTAAGTTAAAGAAGACTCTTTCGGGACTGTTCTTTGTGTTATTCCATGTCATGTGTCCCGTGGAAAACCAGCAAAGTTTAGAAAATAAGTATTATGAGAGCTGCTTGAAAAACTGGAGTTGACTCATTTCCCTTCTCTTTTTGGTACCCACAGGCTGCCCAGCCTGAATTTCCAAAGTTTTACACAATTTCTACAGAAAATGAAACAGGGCTAACTCTGCCTTAAGCTGCGTTAGACCTCATCAGGACAAGGGACACAGTGGTTTTGGGATGTTTTATGATACAGTGATGCTTGCCAGAAGTTATAGGGTTAATGACATGTGGAGACTGAGAGGCAGCAAAGCTTCATAATGTTTTGGGCCCAAGCTTCTGAAACCTATGGCTGTACTGGGTTCTCCCTCTTCCTGTTGCAGTTGAGATGTGGAAACTGTGGTTAACCAAATCTGAAGATAGGCTCTTTTTTTTTTTTTAATGCTTTTTTGGCCTTTAGGGGTCAGGGGGTCTCCCTGCTAAGTCTAGGATTTGGTTTGTGGTGCACTCACTTGTGATGAACTGTGGTGAAACAGCATGAAGTAACTGCAGCTTGTGGACATCTTGGCTATGCTGATGTGACTCAGCTCCTGGGTGCTGCAAAAATCACTTAAATGAGTAATGTCAAGTACTCTTTTCCCTTTATTCTTTTGTGAAGCAACTTTTAATCCAGTTACTTGACAGCAGCACCCTGCCTTGCAGAGGCTCCCTTTGGCAACTGAGGACGCTGATGTTTTGTGTTGTGGGGAAGCAGGAGGTGATTGTGAAGTGGTGGTAACTTGTGGGAATTTCAGCCACAGAAGGGAGTTGTGTTTGTGTTGGATCGTGCCAGGAAACACCAGGAAGTCTCCCTCATCACGGCACTCGTGGTGTGTACCTACCTCCGTGTGCACTCCCAGCTTGCTAAGGCTGTAAGTTTAAGTTGGCTCATTCAGTCCCAAGGGGCCTTATTTCAGAAGTGCAGGTTCCAAATAAGATGATGTAGAGCTTCTGAGGGAAGGTAGGAAAGGAGAGGGTTGGGGAACTCTGCTTTATAAAATCATCGCAGCTAGCTGGAAAATGTAGGAGATTAACTGTGGACAAGAAGTGTATTTTGGAAGTAAAATGGGGATGGTGAGGAGGTATTTTTTGAGGCTGAAGTCTGCCCAGTGAAAAGATTTGATCACAGGTGCGTCTGTTATCCATATTTGAAAGAAAAGTCTAAGCTGAAGTGTCTCTTAAGTGAGGTTTGTAGCTTGTATCTCCAAAAGCAGTAATGTGCATTTCTGGTTGTGGTCGTCACTTGCTGCTTAGGGCCTTATTCTGTGAAGAAAAGCATTTCTGTATTTACAGCCACTCCTTTCTTTTTTGTGACCAGGTATTGGCAAGTGACTCTTTGGAGAGTCTGCTAATAAAGTACTTTCCAGATGCAGTTGCAGATGGGTCACAAATGACTTTAAGTACAACAGCATCTCTGAACTCAGTTCTTACTGTGTAGAAACAGTCCTGTTACCCATTTAGGGAGGGACTCTGTCTGTTGGGTTATATAACACTTTTGTGACAGCCTTACCTGGTGCCAGAAACATTCACGCCAAATTTAGATGTACACTTAAATTTCTGTAAGCCAGCAATCCAGAATTTTGGTGTATCCTAACTAAATAAGAAAATCCTAAATGCATACTAAAATACTAAATTCATACAATAAAAATCTGCTTTTGGTTATTTATATCACAGCTCTGCTTGTATCTGTGTTGGAATGGAGAAAGCTTTGCCCCCTTCTAATTTTTTTAAAAAATTAAAATCTGCATTCTCCTTTGAAGATTCTTTTATACTAGAAAATATCTTTCAGCAAATTCTGTCAAATACTTCATTTTCCCTGTGTTATACTTAATAAAACCATCGTTTGCTAAGCCCTGTTCCCCTTGAGTGGTATTTAAGAGTAAGTTCAGATATTCAGAAAGGAAGAGTTTTTTCTAAAGATAGTATACGGGTTTCAACCCCTTCAGAAATCATGTGAAAAACTTGCTCAGTCATACAGGTACAGATTGCAGTGCTCTTTAGGGTCAGATTCCTAGAGAAAGAGTATCTTCTTATTCCACATTGAGAAACTCAAATCTGAGTGTTTAGAATCGAGATTGTGTATTGACCTCTTACCTTCTTCTGATACAACCTTTTATGAGGGGTATTACTTCTTATTCTTCATCAGAGAAGGGTGCTTGTCTCTTCTCACCCAGACGCAGAGGTTAATTTTTTTGTTTGCCCAAACTGAATATGGCACATTTTCTCCTTGGAAAATACTTGGAGAACAGTATACTTGCACTTCTGTGTTGACTTTCAGCTGTTTTTTGGGAATCTGTTGCATGCCTCTGAGTGCAAAGTTTGCTGTGGTTTATTTGCTACAATTAGAAATTAGACATTTTCTGCTAATCATCTTTGAATAAGTGGGATAAGTGACTTGAGAAACCCTCATCTTTCTGGTGCATTAAAACAAGTCTGAAAAAAGTCTGAAATTTTATTCATGAAACCGTGCTAACCAAAACAAATACAGCTTGATAAAATGTCTGCCTGTCACATACTGGCAGATAAATACCACAGTTGATCCACTCATGTTTTGAGGAACATTCCAGGGAAGTGCAACGAAACTGAGTCTCCCTGGTTTGAGAGGAAATAGGAGGAAGTGAAGCTTGGCAAAATTTGGAGAAAATGTCATCTTGTCGCTGTGTGCATTGGCTTCATATGGATCTTTAATGCAGTTACAGGGTATTTTTTGTGTTGGACATGTCTGAGGTCATGTCCAACCTCCAGCTCCAAACAGCCTCAGCACTGAGTACTTTGGTCTTCTCTTAGTCAACCATCACCTGTCCTGTTCTTTTTCTTTCTTCACTGCTCACATAACAGTAGAAGCTTTTCTTGTGGCACCGAAGTCTTGTGCTGCTTTCAGTTTTGGTTGTGTTTTGACTTCCCTGGCGAGGGTGCTGCATGCCTGGGCAATGTTTGTGTATTTGTCCCTTAGTAATCTTGCTTCTTCCTCCTTAGGCCAAGCTGCTGATTGATCTGATTGTTTGTTTTCCTGAGTGTTGAGATGTACTTCTCTTGTGGCTAGAAGCAGTTGTCCTTAAATACCTCCCAGCTTTTTTGAGCTCTTCTGCTTTTCAGAACTGGATCCCTCAGAATTCCAGCCACTGAACGAGTTGGCCTGCACTTCTGAAGTGCAGGGTGGGTGCTAAATTTGCCTTCCTCTCTCCATTCAGGATTTTAAACTTTTTTTTGGTCGTTATAGTCAAGACTGCTGTTGATCCCATCCCCAGCAGGTTCTTCCTTTTTTTGACTTGAAAACAATTTCAAGAAAGTATCAAATGGGGATTGACTCATTTAGCACTCTTTTTTCCTTCCAAAATCTTCCAGAAGTCTCCTGGATTGTTTGTGTCCTGCTGTGTTGCCCTTCCAGTAGATGTCAGGGAGATCAGTGTCCCACAATAACCAGTCTCTGTGGTTTTTGAGACTTCATGGAACTGCTAAAATACACTTCATCAGCTTTCTTACCCCGGTCAGGTGATTTGTAACAAAGAGTGTGATGTTGTCAGTATGGTCCTCTCCTTTAATCCTGACCCACAAGCTCTAGCCAGGCTGTTGTCCATCCTGTAGAGCAGCTTTTTGTGTTCCAGCTTCTCTTTCAGGTAGAGGGCATTTCATTTGCCGTGCTTTCCTTCCTGGCTTTGTTAGAAAGCCTGTGCACATCTGTGACAAAGCTCCAGTCATGCAAGCTATCCCACATGTCTTACCTACTCTGGTGGTGTAGTTCTGTGCACAGGTGCCTTAGGTGGATCCCCTTTCAACATGCTTTGTCTTCATCACCAAGGTCTTTCTTCCTCCCACCAACCTGACCCACGTACCTAGCATGTCTCAATCTCTATTCCCTCCCTTTAATGCAAGCTTCAATTACCATCCCTTGGTAGATCTCTCATTTACAGGACTTGTCACCTTGATGAGGTTGTTCTTGACCCCCCCGTCGTCAAGTGCATCCCATCTCAACTTGGCAGCCCTCATTTCTCAGGGGCGCTTGTGGCCATAAAAATTAAAACCCTGCTTGCAGTGCCAATCTGCAGCAAGTCCTTAACTTAAGGATGTGTCTCTACAAGCCTTTTACTTCTCATGTGAAAAGAGCGTTTTTGGTCCCATGTCCTTCTTTGCCCCTGGAGTTTTCTAGCCACTCTTGATTTGCTCCAGGTCTCCTTTGTTAATAGCATGATGGGTGGCTGTGTGAGCAGGTAATAGGTAGGGGGGGAAAGAGCAAAAAAGGAAAAATGGGGGTGGGGGGTGGAAGGCAATAGTGGTGATGATAATAAGGGTTGGAGGACCCTTGACAATATCTGACATGTTGAATCTGGCTAAACCTCCTTTATCAGCATATCTGGCAGCAGATGTGTGTGCCTTCCCTGCAGAAGGGAATCTCCAACTGGCATTACCTGCTACTCCCTTGTGTTGCTAATGCTCAGTTCAAACCTAGCTATCTTTGGCAGGCACCTTAACTCGAGATGCTTGCTGCTTCTGCATGCCAGCGTTGACCAAAAGAAAAAGTGGAAACAAGCTTCATATGCTTGAGTCCTTACTGTAAGAAAGAGACTGTGGAGCACTCGTATGAGGTAAAAATAGTAAGAATATATATAGTAAAAATGAGGTGCTGGGAGATGAGCAGTAAGAAAGGAATTTAGATTTTTGAAAAATCTCTGAGAATTAGAAGACTCAGAGTGATATGAGTACCTCTCATAACAGCTAATGCATGCTACAACTTTCACATGCAGGAATGATTTTGAGTGATATTCCGAGGTTTGCGTGCTTTAATTTTCACTGACATGTTTGCATGCAGTGAATGTGTATGAAAATACTACTCACAGACTTCAAAAGATTCAAAAATTCAAAGCTTTTGAAAATGTTCTGTAAAAGTCTTGTATGTTGGGAAGGCACTTTAGGCTGTTGGGTTCTGCTTTTATTGGGCACACGGTTACTTTGTTGATCCCTATATTTTGGATCAGAGAAATGAGTGCTATAGTAGAAACTGAGGCTGAAATGTGTGTTATTTCTGGCTTTTAAAGCACTCTAGGCAAGCTGCCCTGTGATAGGCAGTCTAGTTTCCCAGGAGCATGTCTCTGAAATTTAGCACTTCCAGCGTTTAACATAATTTTTCTTTCCCATTCCCAGCGTCCCTTTCTCAGTGTTCTGCCATCGGAACAAGAAACAGTTTTTGTAGTATTCCCTTTGAAATTATACTCACATGGAGTTGCCTGGCAATGAAGAGGCAAGAGATACTTGAAGAATATAATGCTTCTTAGCTATGTCATAACCAATGAATAACTGTGGGGACTTCTGGTTGCACAGGACTGTTATTTCTGCTTTTGTATTGGTTTGAAATTGTCAAAGAGATGAACAAGTGATGGTGGAAGAGGGAGAGAAATAAAACATCGATTGTGGGAGTCCCATTTGTTTAGAAAAGTAGTCAGAAAAATCAACATTTGAATACTCATCTGTCCGGTTTGTTTTGGCTGTGTTGTGTTTCAGCAGGTTAGCAACTAAAAATCAGAGGTTTTTATACTTTTTGGTAGTAGGGATGTGTCATAGCATCTCCAGAGTATGAATTCCTTTATTCCCAATCCACTGTGAAGAGGCAAATGTCATTGTGTTGCTCTTACCTGAATTACTGAACAGTTTGTGAAGTCCTCAGCAGGTCCCCTTGTGGAGAGCGGGAAGGAGATGTGTGTGCTGTGATCCTTTGTTATGGAACTCCAGGTGGGAAAGTGGAGGTGCTCTCACAGAGCAGAAGCTCTGATTTACTTCAGAATGAAAGCTTTTAATTTCCTAGGTTACAGATTTGAGGCTTTTAAGGAAGTAACATCATAATGTATTTCATCATCCGTCCCTAAACTGTACTTGACATCCCATCTCATTTCTTCAGTTTAGTAAAATTGAAGATGCAGAAAAATGCAATTTGGAGATGAACTTGAGAATATTGTATTACAGTTCCCTAGTGAAGCCATGGAGGATAAGGGAACAGAAGAATATGGAAGTCACTGATAAACAGATGATGAATTTGCATTATTTGCTACTGTGCCCTATGGAAACATGAATCTACCCATTTATAGAGATGATGGTTAGTAGCATTGTCTTTGTTTATACAAAGCTGATCAAATTTAAGGATTACACCGTAATGGATTCACTGTAAAACGACCTTTTAAAGAGGTTTAGAGTGGCTAGTTTTAAACTTGGAAGTCTGAAAAGATCCTTTAGGTAGGATAACATTTGTGGCACATACATCATTATCATTTAGGAAACAGTATCAGCCTAGTAGCAGAGAATTAGTTGCTCAGATCTGTTTGCTGTGGGCAAAAAAGGGGTTCTACAAACCTTGTTTGAACTGTCTTTGAAAAGGTGTACCTCAGCTGGTAGGAGATACTGCACCTAAATCTCTTTCCTACCTCAAGTTGGTGGGGTTTTCATGTTTTGTTTTGTTTTGTTTTGTGGGGGGTGGGTTTTTGTGTTTTTTTTTTTTCCCCCTCCCCTGGTGTGAAGGTAATATGCAAAGTAATACCATGAATGGTAGGAAACAAAATAATCCCACCTAATTTGTAACCATATGTTTGTAATTAGCAATTGTGAAGGTCTTTTCTCGCAGGCTGTTGTCTGGAATTGAGTACATCACGTGATTTCTCCTTCTAAGGGATTTTTTTTTTTTTAATAGCTGTTAAAGATCCTATTGTTTTGGCATCAGGAAGAGAATCGAAAGACTTGACAGAGAGCAGAATTTTGTAAAGTAGGATAGCTGTCGGGTCCTTCCAACTCTGCAGATGGTATGACTTACTGCAGAAATGCACTACAGCTTCTCTGCTATATGGAGAAGTGCAAGTTTGAGCACAAATGCACTGTTTATGATGATTTTAAATGTTATTTCATCTGAAGCTGCTATTTTACAGGTTCACCAAAGCAATCCATCTTCTTTACACTCTCCACTCTCCTTGTGTTCTTGCATCTCTTGCATCTCTGTTGCTGTCTGGCAGTGTGCACACATAAAATGGCTGAAAATCTGAGCTTGGTTCCCAGCAGAGGGGACCAAATAGTGGATGCACCAATCCCAAACCTGTTTCCATACTGAGCTAAAGGCACTCTTTCCAGTTCCTGACTGTGATGTGCAAGTCCTACGCTTGATAGAAGGGAAGCCTGAGTTTGTTGTGAAAGAGGGGAATCTTGCTTCAGGCCTTTTGAGTAGCTCTGTGTCACTATATGGATTCTTTTTCAAGGTTGAATTGAGGGAAATTTGTTGTTTGGAAACATGTTTTGCCTCGAGGCAGGCAGATAAGGATTATACAGCCTTTTTAGAGGAGTAAGACAAGCAGAAAGGACAAACAAATGTAAAAAACTCATTGAGATTTTGGGAAAGGATTCTTTTGTCTGCTCTTTCTAGATAAAGGAGCCTTATAACTCAAGATAGAGTAACTTCACTTGATCTAAGCCAGGACTTCACAACAATTCTGTCTAGCCTGGCAATCTTCATGGTTGTTCCAAACTTTCATTTTACAATGAGGAGAGTAGTGGTAAGGTGATTATCTAATAACTTGAAAACCTGCTGCTGAAAATGTTCAGGACGTGATTTGTACAAAAAATAAGGTGTGGTTTGAAAGATGTAGTTGCCTGTTGGATGTGATTCCAAATAAGCAGCACATGACTCTGCATTGTGTTTGGTAATAGGATCTCCATAGGTTCTGTCCAATGGTGACAAGTCTGACTAATGGCAGGATTTCTGTACAGGGAAAGTATCTGATGGGTTTGAATATATACTCATATATAACAGAACATTTATGGTGAAAGCTGCATGTAACTGGCTCTTAAAACGTAAAAAATATATTTTTGTAGGTCTAACAAGAAGCTTAACTATAACTTCAATTGACCAATCAATGTTTGAAAAAGCGCAAGGAGAGAAAGTTACGTTGCCATGTACTTTTGAACTCTCGGAGGAAGATGAAGGCCCACTAGATATTGAGTGGGTATTGATACCAGCAGATAATCAAAAGAAGGAAACAATAGTAAGTAGAGACTTTCTTTTGGATGGTGTTAATTCAATTGTTTGAGTAGGTCCATGTGCTGGTTTTGTTACTGACTTTTTAAGCTTCCACCTTTTCAGGCTGGGATGCTTGTTATCTTAAGTTAATTTGAAGCCCCAGTCAAATGAAATATAGTGGAAAGTTTGGAATAGCAGATTAAGTATGAAATGTCTAGAATCTTTTCACTATAAGCTTGCCTTCTAATGAAGAACTCTCAAATTAAATACACTCAGTTCCAGAAAGCAAACTTTGCTTTTGTACCTGCATTATCTTTCTGATTAAAAACAGGTTTATGAGGATTTAATTTTAAATAAATTAACTCTTTTAGTTATAAATGCTTTCCTTTAATTGGAAGCCTTATCAATAAGATGATATATTCCTTCTAGTAGACAGGTTTTACAGAGTGGAATTAGAGCAGGTTTTTTTTCAATTAGAAGTTAATACTGACATATTGAAATCTGGGCAGATGTATGGTGATATTTTGAAGATGGAGATATTTGGATATGTCATGCTTCTGGGATTAAAACTATGGAAAAAACTGTCAAGAATCTGAAGAGACCAAATTATATTAAATGTTTGCATGCCAAGTGGTTTTCTGAATCATATTTTCTTTTCTTTTTAATAGATAATTATGTATGCTGTGGACAGGATTTATAATAATTATTATGCTGCTCTGACTGAGAGGATGGAGTTTACTTCTCCTGATCCCAAAAATGGTGATGCTTCACTGGTTATCCGGAATTTAAAGGCAGCAGACACTGGCACGTACCAGTGCAAAGTGAAGAAAGCTCCTGGAGTTCAAAGCAGAAAAATACAGTTGACTGTACTTGGTAAGATAATTTCTTGAGTTTTCAGTGACATTCTGTACGTGCTTACTCTGTTCTGTCTTCAATGTCTAAAATGAAAACCTCCACTGAGTAAAGTCATATTGAATCTGTGATGATGCACTTGTTATTGAGGCTTTGGGAAGGGTGGACATAATTCTGTTCTGGGAGAAGAAGGGAATAATAGTCAGAACAATGAACACTTTTAAAAATTCTGTGCTTGGTTCATATTTCATAAAAAATCTTTCCATGCATAAAAATGGTTTGTTTCACAAGCTTTAGCTTTAGCAAAATGGACTGACCTACTAAAACACAGCTTACCAAGCATTTTGATTGTGACTGTTGCTAATTCAATGATATTTTGTTTGTTAGTAAAGCCAGCAAGAACTAAATGTTCCATTGAGGGACCACAGGAGATTGGAAGGGACGTTACCTTGAAATGTGCATCACAAGAAGGATCCCCGCTTTTGTCTTACGACTGGAGGAGAGTATCTGGCACACATGAACTTCCTGCCACTTCCATGCTGAGTACTGTCAAATTTAATTTATTACTCTGAAATCTTTAAAAAGAATGGATTAATATTTTTGGCTTAGTTTGACTTGTGAACGTCACATAATTAGCATTAATCTAGTGTAGTCAAGATGAATGTCACTTCTACCCTCTCACTGGGTAACAAAGCTGACTTTGAAATAAGTTGGGAGTTTATTTTGTTTTTTTTAATTCATACAGGGAAGTGTTTCAAGCTTTAGGTGGAGATTCTTACCATTAGGCTGCAGTATCATGCTCACCTGTGCCCAAGTGTTGTGAAGACAGGGTTAAGATACTCTGAATTTTGACTGATGGATTCCAAATGATTACAGTGGTGATATCAGGTTTTTATTGTGACAGCTTTATTGAAGAAGTTAACTTGTGAGTTTTCTGAAATTATTCTAGAATGTTTTTTTGGCAAAGTACTGCTTCGTAACAGTTCTTTTTGATCTCCTTTGTAGTTATGAAAACCTTGAACTTTGAGATGGTAGGATTTCCTTGGAGATGTAGAAGTTTAAGAATTTGCTTGCAAATAGACATATTTTAACTTAGATAGCACAGGATGCAAAAAACAAAGTGACATCATGTGTCTAAGAGTAGCCAAAGTGGATTTCTAGGGGAGAGAGAATAAAAAGTTGTGTGGTTCTTCCTCATAGGGGTCTCCTATCCTCCTGTAGTTTATGCCTCAGGAAATTCAGATGTGGCTTCAGTTTTATTTAAAACAAGTAAAAACTGACTTCTGTGAACATCCCCAGTTTTTTGTAGGCTTCTATAGTCTGTTAGAATCTGTAATATCTTAGAACAGAGATCCTCAGAAATCAGCTACAAAGGAAGAACCTGATACTGTTCTTCATTTTGAACTGGTGTCCTGGTAGTGCTATTTGATATCTCCTATTTTTTATTTTGACAGTGAATGGTTGATCATTAATGTCTTTCTCAGCACCAGTCAGGACTTTAGGCCGCTGTTGTTGTTCCCCCTTTTTTCCCCACATCCCAAATTTGTCTCATGGTAACAAAAAAATCATTTGACAATATCAGTGAGTGAATGAGGAACTGTGCAAAGGTGGCATGTAACTCAATAAAATTATGTTAGTTTTGGGCTTGTGAATGTAGGTATGGGGACACTGAGCATGTTCTCAAGAGTCTAGACAACTTGCTCAGCAGGCAGAGCAAAGTATTTGCCTGGTGCTTTGTTCTTGTGATGGAGTCTTTTGCAGTGCTGTTGGCAGATCTGTTGGCAGTTAAAGCATGCAAGCCAGCTGAAGTTCACCTGGTAGAGTCTCAAAAATGTAGCTGTCAATGGCTTTGAAAGCCTTGGGAAATCCTCTTTATTTTCACTATTTCTTAAGGAATCTGCTTAGCTGGACTTAGTTGGTCACCCACTGGAGCACATGTTTGGGTTAGATCCACCTCACGCTGAGCTTGAGTTCTGCAAACACCTGAGCTGGTTATGTAGAATCGATTTAGAAGAGGGGGGGAGGTGTTTTGGGGGTGCAGTTAATCTTTTGCAATTTAGAATTCTGTGTTAAGATGAGAGGATTGGCCATAGCATCTGAAGGTAACATGAATCTATACTTAAAATCTCAGTGAGTGAAAATGCGACAGGATACCTTGCAAGCTCTTCAAAACGTGAATTTTTCTGTCATAACTAGTTCTAGTTGTGTCAGATAACTTAATGCAAGGCTTTAGAGCATTGAGAGTAGCATCTGTTCCTATTCATTGACAGAGCAATTTGTCAGTGGGTTTAATATTAAGTGAAATCCTGTGGAATAAATTTCTAACAGACTTTTACAGATAATAGTGGTTTACAGCACGATAGACTTTTGTTTTTATTTGTATCTCTTTAATATGGCATTTTTAAGTTAAATTTTCATGTATATGCTGATTAATAAGTCTGTCGTATTGTGTATGGAATTACACTTAACAAAATGATAAACCTCTCCCTTTTGTTGTTTGTAGATAAAGATACAGGGGAACTTGTTCTGAAAAATGCCTCTCAAGAATATTCTGGTACCTACAGCTGTGTGGCCTCAAACAGAGTTGGCACGGATGAATGTTCCGTTCAGCTGAATGTCACCCCTCGTAAGTGTTTGCTGTGTAATGGTCACAGAGTGTTCTGTGCGTGAAAACTGAACAGTCTTTTCATCTCTAAACTCAAATCCAACACTCTGTAACTAGTGGGTTCCAGTTCAAGTCTTAGTATTGTTTTAAATGCGTGTGATTGAGCATCTCTGTGATTCGGTGTTGTGCTATTAACGTGGATCATGTGAAATATGCTGGGTTTAATGTTAAAAGAAAGTTGGTCTAATAACTTTGACGCTTAACAAAAAGTATTGTTATTTATCTATTCTAGCCGTAAATACAGCTGGTATAATTGTTGGAGCTATTATAGGAACTCTGCTGGGTCTTTCTGTACTGACTTTTATCGTCTTCTGTTGCTGTAAGAAGCACAGAGAGAAGAAATACGAGAAAGAAGTACATCATGATATCAGGTAACGACATGTCTCTGGTTTCTGAGCAGTATTATTGGACGATTAACTTTTAAATGTGTATTTCTGCAACTAAGATACTTAACAGTTGAGATTTGTCTAATCTGGAAAGCTTATTAACGTGCTAACTGTTTGTCAGAGAACTTTTTGTAGTCATGTCTAATTTCAGTAAACATTTTTAAAGGCAATCGATACTTGAATTTTTTATTACTTTAAAGGAAGAAGTAAAGTTTTTTTTTTTTGGCTACTGCATCATAATAAAAAGAAACAAACTGAATACTCGTTTTGTAAGCTCCCGCAAAGCAATGGTGACTGAATTCTTGTTCTGCAATTCTTTTTTGTTTATTTCAGAGAAGATGTTCCACCTCCAAAAAGTCGCAGTTCAACAGCTCGCAGCTACATCGGCAGCAATCGTTCTTCTCTGGGTTCAATGTCTCCCTCCAATATGGAAGGATATACCAAAACTCCATACAGCCAAGTCCCAAGTGAAGACTTTGAACGTGCTCCTGGTCAAAACCCAACCTTTGCACCTTCAAAGGTAGCTGCACCTAATTTAAGTAGAATGGGAGCTGTTCCTGTGATGATTCCAGCACAAAGCAAAGATGGGTCAATAGTATAAAATATTATTAATTTAAAAGCTGTTTTTTAAAGTGTTCATTGTAAGTATTAGAGAAAACTACTGTGTTCCATCCCTCATTTAAACACTGGCATGAAATTTTCCTTGAAGCAAATGAACAAGTTAGTTTGAAAAGCCACCAATTCTCAGATTTAATTTTAAACTTATTAGTATATGACAGTTGAACTATTTGCTAAAAGCATTGAAGTTCCTAAATAAATATTGGACACTGAAGGTATTTGGACCTGGGGTAGGTTGCTGAAGAGACACTGACACTGTCAGCTAATGTGCAGTTCTGAATGTGTAACAGTGAGACAAATGAGAATTAACAAAAGTGTTTCATGTGTAGACCATGGAGTTTCTCAGAGTTCCTGTAGCTTTATCCTCAATTATGGAATAACAGAAGTATTTGAACTTGATATTGAACTCTGATGAGTTGCATGGGGCTGAAATACTGAAGATGACTTTGAATTCTGTTCATATTTATGTGGTTCTTTGATCCGGTAATGTTTGTTTGGAGCACTTGAGCTCTTACTTCAGGGGCAGCCAGTTATTTAATTGGTTCAATTAGTTTAATTAATCTACTCTGAATCTAAAATGTCAGTGAGTGGAAGTGTGACAGGAGACCTTGCAAGCTCTTTGAAACATGAATTTATCTGTAATAAGTAGTTCTAGTCACGTCGACTTAATACTTACGTTATCTGATGCAAGAGGTCCTGTCAGGTTGTTGGTACCTAAGCTTTGAGATCTATAAATCAACTATTACTGTCACAGTAAGAATGGATTATGTATCTTTATGCAGGTCTTTAAGTTAATTGTACCTTGCATTTTCCAACGCCTGTTTAGATACTAAGGCAGTGCTCCTATTTTTTTTCCAAACCAATTACCTAGAAGCTCCATGGGGATTTAATGAGAGCTATTAAGCTGTTAAGTAACTGGTATTGGATATCTGTCCTTTAACATCACTGTGGAAACAACTTTTCCCATATACATGTAAGCAGTAGTCAGCCTTTACTCAAGATGCTAATGGCTTCCCGTATGAATTTGGAAGGAGTTTAAAGCTCATTTCTCCTTGCCTCTTCAACAGCTCTCAGTATTCTGAACCAACGTTCAGACTTCTTAAGAGCAAGAGTTTTGTGCAGCTGAGAGGAAATAGTTATCCAGAATTGTTCATTCAAATCTCATATTTCAAAATTAAAAGCACTTCTCAATTTTGCAAACTTAAAGCAATACAGGAGAAACAGAACAACTCTTTCTCTTACTTTCACATGTATTTAGGACTTCTGATAGCTTCTGATAACTGATATTACATACCTGTGAAAGCTTAGTGCAGCTTGAATCTTCCTTCCTGTTTTCTACCTTCTTCATCCTGTGCTGGGGGGGCAGGTGGGGGAGAGTCCCTTCAGCTTTTTCTAGCTATAGAGGTTGAACTGCAAGGTATTTTGGAAAACTCTAAAAGCATATAGTATGTGGCACTGATGTTGATGAAGGAAATATCTGAATAGCTCGTTGAAAGATTTTAGGATTGTTTGTGTGTAGCAACAGTTTGAGAGGAAACATTTCCCCCAACTTCTAGGTTTAGTGTCTGCTTTTTTTGTAGCTGCTTATAGATCTGTGATGAATTCTTTGGCTTACTACTAAATGTTTGTCCTATCTGTAATTACGTGCACAATCCTTGGCTGGCACTATTAATGTAGAGAAATTTCCCTGCCCATGGCAGGGTGGTTGGTACAAGGTCATCTTCCAACCCAAACCATTTTATAATCCTAACATACCCTTCATACTGAATTTAGAAACTTGAACGGCTATTAAGTATTCTAGACTTAGTTTTACACATTTGGAACTTTTTTAGATTGTAAACTGATACTGTTAGAGATCAGATTTTTTATCTTTCATGTGTGCCTTGTCAATAAACTTTGCCTGATTGTAACTTCAGTTTTTATGAAATTTCTGGTGCCTAAACATACTGTTTGAACAGGTGCTTAGATGATGGTACAGTTCTTAAAACACGACACTGTGATCTGATTTCTTGATTCTTATGTACTATTTATACCTCTTCATGCCTATTTTTGGATGTGACTTCTGTGTCTCTCTCTGTATTCTTCTGTATTTCAAAATGTCACTTACTCCTTCAATTGCTAATTACGATTTAAGTGTTTATATTCCTGAAAACTGTTCAGTTGTTGTACCAATGAGATGGATGATTGACTTTTATTTATGTGGTAAATAATAGGTTTAGTAAATGTGCCAAACATAGCTTCTGAAGAACAATAGATGGGGAGACATCTTCTTGCATCCAATTATTGTGACAGAAGAGACTTCCAAGATGTTAATCATACACTGATTGTTTACCTTGAAACTAAGGCCTTCCTTAATCAAAAGGGTATAGTTATTATAAGTGCAAGTTGAGTACAAAACTAAGCTGAATCACAGACTGAGAGAGAGCTATAAACCTAAGCAACCAGGCAGCAAACCTACTAAATTTGGTTCTTAGCCATCTGTGGTCATATGTGTTTTTCGGTGGGTTTTGTTTTGTTTTCTTTTGGTTTTGGTTTGGGTTTTTTGTTTGTTTGTTTGGCCTGAGACCCTGTACTTAAAGTCAGTTAAGCCCTAGGACACTCAGAACCAGAAACCTATCTCAGTAAAGCACACAGAGCAGAGCTTACACATGCTTGATGCTCTGTCAGCTTGTGCAAAATAATAAATGGACAGAAGGACAGCGTGATGTGCCCTCAGAGCCTGGCTGTTAGGCTTAGCAGCCTTGACAGTGTCTGTCTATTTATGTAATTGCATGGAAAAAAGAGGAGAAATAGAATCTGACATAGTCCTTATCTGAAATAAAGAACCCCTGACTTGAGGTAAACTTGGCCTCAAGTTGCTATCATCATGCCTTTTTGGATGGATAGAACACTACTATTATAAAGCATAAATTATTTCTTTTGTCACTAGATTGTTCACTTACACTGGATTATGATTCTCAAGAGCAGCTACTGTATCTGACAATGATTTCTAGCTGTGTAGGAGATGAACTGGTTAAACAGGTGAGGTGTCCAATCTTACAGATAGCTCTGCTAACAGAACACTTTTAGGAAGTAATGGCAGCTGATAGACCACTTAGGAGGTGGCATTTTTAATGTCTCATTTGATTGAAAAAGACAAAAGGGGGGGAGGGGGTAGGGAGGATGGTACCGTTGTGTAAATACTCTTAAGGGAGCTCAAGAAACCTCTAGTTAATGTCATAACTGTAAACTTGCCTGTTGAGGACTACTCTATATAGAAAGAAACCCCTCAATTTTAGCATGGTGTGAATAAAGTGTTAGACTTGTAATACTGTAGAGGTTCCGTAACACTTGTCCATACAGTTCAAGCATTTTCATGAACTTCCTGCAGTGGATATTTAAAGATAATTGTGTGAAACTTCCTTCCCTGGAAAATGAATACTTCTTCCAAAACTGTGTAGTGCACAGAAATGCCTTGTTGGAGGGGGTAAAACATGACTTTTGAGAGAAATGTACATTGCATACGTCTTTATCAACTCTGGATAGTTGCATTCATATTAGATGTATGCTTCCTGCTTAATAGTGCAAGTAAGACTTCTTAAGTTTTTTTTCTGTAATGCTGAATATTGTATATTACTGGTTTCCATGACAAGCTTTTAGTTTTGTTCCGAGCAGTGTATATATTCTGGATCACTTTAGGTCTCTGTTCCAGTCTAAAGGTGTTAAGCTCTTTGTGTCACTTAAACCTTGTTTTATACACTTGATAGGTGCTTTATGGGACCCTTTGGTTATTGGTCCTCTAACCTTGAGGCACAGCTCAGTTGAAATCGGAGCAATAAAACTTCCTGGAATCCCAAATGTTACGATGTTACGTTACACTTCTCATGCACAAAGCATGGACTTTGAATATTGATATGAATTTCAGTATGAGGTTTTATATTCACACTTTTGGGGGAATGGTAATTTAAAATACGAGTATTGTGAGTGAATTTGTAAAAAAAACAAAATTCAAAATTTTAAAATGCTGTAGTTCCATGACAGACTTGTGTACTTTTTGAAATAAAACTGTTGGAGAAAACAGTAGTCTGTCTTTTATTTTAAAGCAGTACTTGTGTATGGCTTCAGCTTTCTCTTTTATGTAATTGGAAGTGAGCTAATAAATATGGCTGTGTATACCCTGCTGGCATTAATCATTTTGTTTCTTTCCCTCCCCCATTAATTCCTAAGAGAACTAAAACTTTAGATATTTATAACATGCCCTTACTGATATCTAAGTGTAGATATCAATAGTCATTCTGAAACATAAGGCTGTAAAGGAAATTTAGTTTACATTTCATCCTTCTTTATTTTCAGTAGAACAAAAAAATCCTGAACCTGATTATTTTTTGTCTTTAAAAGTTCAAAAAAGCAGGTTTGCAGCACTCCAAGCATGTTGATAAAACGCTCAGTTTTATGTTGTCACTTAATGTGCACCTTTTTCAATTCAAAGGAAGCTAACTTGGCATACTCTGCACCCCTTGGCTTTGCAAACCAACTGATTATTTTCCTTGTAATTTTACCTGAGATTAATGTGATTTCTCCGGTGTTGTCTTGGGCACATACTTAGTTTTAGGAAGCAGGGTCCAGTGTGAGCTCTGTTTGCATTAATGACATGTATAATGTTTGTATCATTGGAGGTGTAATTAGCTTACATTTGCTCATAGTGCAGGCATGTTTATGTTATAATACATGCATACCTTCCTATGTTAATGTGTGCCTGTGCCGTGCCAGATGTTCCAGTCTTTCTGTGTAAATAAAGCCCCTGATGCATGTGTGCACAAGCATAGGAAGTAGTGGTGGGAAAACCTTTAAGAGTTTTTTTTTCTACTTCAGTTTAAGAATTGTGCCTAAATACGGAAAGAAACCCTAATAAAAATGAATGTTTAGATTTGTCTCTTTTTGTAGAGTTCTAAGAAGCTTTTCCTGCACTTTTTACCATCAACGTCAAAACTTAGGATGGAAGTCCTGAACTTAAGGTGGCAGTTTTGTCACAGATGGCTCTTGCATGCCTCAGCTGCTCCAGGTCTGGGGGTTTTTTTTGGAGAATAGATGACTGTGAACCAGAAGCTGAGTACCTCCAGCTTCTCTGAGGAATTCCAACAAGCCATCTCGAGCTTTCCTGAGTGTCCTGAAAGAACAGAGAGCACTCATCACGTGGTGGTCCAACAGAACCTTTGTGGTCCTTGTATATGTATTAGACAATGCCTTGGATAAAGTCTCTTAAAGTCTATCTGGTTAGAAGTCTGTCTGGTTGTTTGCTTGTTTCTCTGAACATCTTTGGCTGTGTCCTTTGAGCTTACTGTCTCAAAAATTTACTTTTTGGGTGGATCAGCATCATTCATAATGCTGAAAGGCTGTTTTAGAAAGCAGTTCATGACAGCATCTTAGCCTCGTTTTCTGTCTGTAAAACTCATAAAACAAAAGAATATGTAAGACAGCTGATTAAGAAGCAAAAGCAAGAGTAGGATGAAAAAATTATAAATGTTGCTTACCTTTTCAAATCTCAGATTATTCTAAAACTACCTCTCACTTGTGTGTGACTGTAGGTGACTGCTAAACATGAAGACTTGGAGCTTAGTATAAAAATAATATGCACTTGAGTTATGATAATTCTGTTGCTCTTTTAATTTGCTTTAGGCTTTTTGCAGAATGGTGCAGGCTCAGCTTGTCAGGGGAAGAGTATGAACCTTTAATTTTTTAAAATAACCACTCTGTCAGAAAACTGGCCTGGAGGATTGTGCCGTCCCTGCGTCTGACTACCATTCAAAGTCAAGTTTCTGAAAACGGGGATCCTTTAAGGATCCTTTGATTTTCATGTTGTTGTAAGTCAGTGTTAGTGTCACCCTTGTAAACTGGCATTTTGAAGACTTCAGCTTTTAGCTGTTGAAGTACCTACTGGTCAGTCAGGTTGCTTGGAATATGGAGGGTCAGTAGCATGCAGTGGCAGCAGGTGCTGTCTGGGGCCTCATTTTTAGTGGATTGGCACAAGAAATAGGACAAGTGACCATATTATTCGGGAAACGAAGTTGTGCAGCTCTCGCAGGAACCCCCTGTGATGCCAGGGTTGATGGATGGCGGGAGGGGAGCAGCCTTACGGAGAAGTTGAGCGTGCTGGTTACGCAACTGGATTATGTAACAGTTTTAAAAAGTGGCAATATTAGAAGAGACATTAACATCTGAAAGCACATCATTTTATCTTTGCTTATCTAATTTTTTCTTGGGGGGAAAAGGCCTCCGGAGGCAGCGTTGTCCGCTGGGAAGCGCAGAAAGCTGCGTGATGCATTGACAGTTGTCCCACTTCTCAGGGCTGGATGCCGTGGCTGTGGGAGCTGCAGGCAGGACCAAAGTCGAGTGCTGTACCTGAAGGGTATTGTACTCTTTTTCCTGAAGTGTTTTTCCTAATTGCAGAATGGGGAGAGAAAAGCAGTGAGTCTGGGGAATTTTGTGCCAGGGATGGGGATTCTGGAAGCACACATAGACTTTCTAACTTGTTAGAGCCTTTCCCTTACTCTGGTTTCTAGCAACATCTCATTTAGGGGTTTTCAGAATCTGCAAAACTTTTTTGCATTTAGAGTTGCTCATATAGCCAGCATACCTTCATTACTTAAATTGCAGAGCCTTGCACTCTTCCTACCGTGCATAATTTCTGCATCTGATGTGTTTGGTTATGTTATTACCAACAGTATTGTATAAAGAAACAGAAGAAACTGTAGGCTCCTAAACACCCCAGACTTGGTGCTCAGGGCACCAACATCTCCTGTCACTCAGGTTAGGTAGCAGCTTGCTCAGAATTTGGTATCAAGGAATACTCAATCACATGGTAAGGAGCTATAAAAGTAATTTATAGTACCATTTAAAGTCCATTAAAAAGATTTATAGTACCATTGTTATAATAGCTTCCAATTATGTTCATTTTTCAACTTACATTCCACATGAATGGAAAAGAAACTTGAGCCACTGTTTCTTGTGGCCAGTTACTGCTGTACAAGTGAAGTAGCACCTTTTTGTACCCTGTGACGTGGCCTGCTCTGGGATTTGTAAGTGTATTATCCCGTACAGGACTCTGAATCTCCCTGCTTCGTCTCACTTGGTAATATTTTACCCCGTGGATCAGCAGCGGGGATTAGTCAGATTTCACAGAAGTTGAAGTCGCAGCGAGAGTTTGTTCTCGGTGCTTAAGGTCTCTGATTAGAGCTCTGGGCAGCAGTCACTCGCTGATGACAGGCAGCTGAGTGGGTGGTGTTTCTAAGAAACTTTGCTCAAGTCAAAACACTTGTGCTGTACCTTACTTAGCTGTAGGGGACCAAGATAAAATTATTACTTTAGATTTCTATTTGCCAGTAGAGTAGCTCAGGTGGGAGGGAAACCGATACCCTTAGATCAGGAACGAAGGCAAACAGTGGTAATACATAAAACTACTGAACTGCTTGTGACTGCTAAAGAAAGTGCCAACTCTGGGGCACAGCTGGTGGTTTGTGGAACATGTCAAAAAGCTTATGTTGTGACTGTTAGCACTGCACTTTCAGATGAATAAAATGCCCTTCCATGTCACTTCCAATCCTGTAACTGTCAAGACCAGAAACAGTTCATCTCAGCTGTAAAATAAAAAATAAACCTTGCAATTACTTTCTTTTCATGCATTCTTCCCTGTTTCTTGTTGGTACATGAGAAAAATTCAGACTCACTAAAAGGACACAGCTTGAATTGAACTGTTTGGTCTTGCCCTGGTTTTGTCCTTGTAGCTTGTAATTCGATATGAAGTTGCTTAAGCATTGCAACATCCTTTTTCTTTCACTTCAGACTTGAGTTGTGGCTTGTGTGACCTCTTTAGGTAACCTATTTAATGACCTTGTATCCCTGTTTAAGATGGGAAAACTCACTGTGTTTAAAAACAGAACTTTAAAAAGAAATGTTAAATGTCGTGGTCTCCCATACTGTCTTCAGCCCACTTGGAAAAAAATCAGTTTATGGTGAAATATGAGTGATTTATATTGAAACCAAGTAATAAATGTTTTGTTTGGGAATTAGGAATGTCCCCCATGGCTGATGCCTTGGCAGCTTCTCTGCCTTTCTCTCTGTAGCCAGACACAACTGACTGTACTGTGCTTTGCAGTGACTTGCTAAGAATATGTTTCCCAACGGAAAGCTAAGAAACCTTCTTAGGTGCGAGATAGTTATTTTCTTATTGCTTACTCAGGAAATAAATTTAGGTGAGAAAAATGATTCTTGTAATCTGCATCAGTACAGGCTTTTTGTTTGAGCTTATTAAAAAAAAAAAAAGTTGTAAACTGTAGAAATGTACAGCTGATGTACGAATGTCAGTTTTGATAGGTTTTAACAGTTGTGGTGAGAAACACTATATATTATGTATGTCTATAAACACAGTCACTGTGATGGAAGTACTTCTATATCCCTTTAATTTACCAAAAAAAAAAGAAAAAAGAAAAAAAAAAAAGTAGCCAATGCCTGATTGACTAGTATGGACCAGAGCTTAGAGTTAGTCATTTAAATGTCAGTATTCCTCTGACTGAAGTTGAGTCACCAACAATATTTCTTCATTTGCAGCTCATTTGGGGTGAAAAAAAAAAAATCCCCAGACAGATCTAATTGTGCCTGTTCTTTTAGGAGCAAGACAATGAAAACTGTGATTCTTGCACAGATAACCTGCAATTCTGATCGTGCCAGACTTGCATACATGAAAGGCATTAGAGCTCTAAATATAAATTATATGTCTTTAAAATCAGGGTTATGTTGCTACTTGAAGTATTTTAGATGTATTATTTTAAATATGATATATGCATATCTGAACTGGGTGGGCTGGCAGGAATCTCAGGCAACCCACTGAAATCCTTTTTTCCTAGATGAAAGAGCTGGAAGGAGGGTTAGAAGAGCCTTTATGCTAAACAGTGCTTTTTGTTGCCTGTTAGAAATCGGCATAATTTCCCTGCCCCTGCTGTTACCTGAGCAGGGTGGGATTTTAATCAGCCCTCTGAGTGGGGCATCCAACACGACAGCGAGAATTGGGTCGTTACATTACACACGTGAATTTTGTTCTGACAGCATCTTATGTCCGTGCCAGCTGTATTAACTAGTTAATTTGCTGCTGGCTGTATGGTTTGTGCGTGGGGGGAAATTGCTGAATGTGCAAGGAAGCTGAGGACACCCTTAGTGCTTGACGTGGCTAACAGAAGCTCCCTCACCAGCAATTAAAACAATAACAAAAGAATCCCAAGGCAGAGGAGTATGATTAATGAAGTGGAGAATTAGGGTTGATGAGCTGGCTCTGTAATGATTTAGCTGTGTAATTTTTATTAGGGTTAAGATTTTCTCCTTCTTAATTATCTTCCATAGCTGTTAGAGTGGAAGTAGTTCTGTTGACTCTTGGTGACTTTTGAAACTAGAGTTTCTCATCACACTGTCTTTTTTTTTTAAAGTTATCCTTGGCAAATCTTTTCAGTCTTCACCAGATGCCCACCTTAGTGCTTATTTTCCCCTCTTTCATAGTCTTAGAAAATTTTTAAAAAAAGATGTATTTAAAGTTAGTTGTCTTGGTCAGACCATCTGTGGTTGTCTCTGTCCCCGTGCCGCTTGCTGGTTTTTAATTCTGCCCTGGCGACAGTCACTCTTCCAGTACTTACAGCAGTCCTTGGATATTTCAAGTTCTAGTAAAAATAATAGTAGGGCAGATCTCACTGTGCAGCTTTTTTGAGGGTGAAAGATCTCCCAAAGCTCATTGCCAATGCTTTCACTCCAGAGGTTTGGTCAGCGATCCCAGCTTGAATGCCTGCTTGGCATCACCTCAGAGTGAAGCAGCTTCTCTCTGCTCCCACTCTGTATCGTGGAGGACAAAGTGTTCACCTGGGCTGGTGTCCAATCACTCTGCTGGGCCACTTCATGCTCTCTCACGACTCTCTCCCTGCTGCTCACTGGGGGTGACTTGGAAGGTATTCTCAGAGTAGGATAATGGAAATACAGAATCAGGGTGTGTTATTTTCCTTCATCATTGTTGGTATTGGAGGTATCTAACCATGTGTGCTTACTTACTCTGCCAGGCTGAGGTACGCACACAGGGATGGAAAGCTCCTTCCTGGCATCACTGGCCTTGTCAGCAACAAATTACTCTGTGTTTGGTGCTCTGTACAACTTTCCCCTGCCTACAGCTTCCCACTTAAATTGGTGCCTGACCTTCCTCTTTCTGTCACATGCTGCCTTTTTATTTCTGACTGCGGGACGGATTTCACTACTGAAGCAGGATGGAGTTCTAGACAGGTTTTCCCTTTTTTCTGAGTATGGTGTGTTGCTATTGATCATGCTTTTGGGGGGGGGGTTGTTCCTTCTACTGCCCTTTTCTATCGTATTTTTTGTTCCTAACCGTTTTCACTCACTTGCCTCTGCTTTAGGCATTAGGCACTTTAAACTACATTACATAGAGTGTGTTTTAAACCAGCCCCTGTTTTTCCAGCTTAAATGTAATGGGGTTATGATTACAAGTACCTGGGCAGACAGTAGTTTCTTATTAACTGATAGTTTTCCTTGCACGATCCAAAGGACTTACCACATCTTGTTTATAAGTTACAACACTGGGGGGGTGGATTTTAATTTTTTTTTATTATTATTTATTTATTCTTTATCACAGCTGCATGAATAGCCTCTAGCTGCATGCTAGAGTTCACTTGCCAGACTGCATCTTTCTTTTTTTTTTTTCTTTTTTTTTTTTTTTTTCCCTTTGCTAGAGATTTACGTAGATGAGAAGGAAAGGAAAAGAAAATCAAGACTGAAAGTATCAGGGCAGCACAGGCAAAGGAGGACAGATTATGCTGTATTTGTTCCGTTTTGCCTTTCTAGCTCATTTAAGTATCAGATTTTAAAAAGCATTTGCTTTTACAAACAACTGGACTATGAAAAGCTCTCCCCCCATCCCAGCTCATCTGTGTGCCACGTAGCAGAATTTTCTCCATAAGCAAGGTGTGCTAATTGTCTCTTGACTCATTCATGGAAGGAAGCAAAGAGGATGGGCTTGATGGAGACACATCCTTACATGAACGCCTGCCTGCCTTATCCCCGAGAAAAGCTGGATTTACAGATGTTTTGGTGTGTAAGAGCGCTGTTCCTTTGGGCTTTTCCAATAGAATGGGACAGGATGAGCTGTGTGGGGAGCAGACTAATATTTGTTTAGAAAGCATATGTCTGCTAATGATTAACTCGCTATCTGTTTGAGGGCTTTTAATGCGAGAGGAGGGAAGTAGGTGTTTTGTGTTATCCGTGGTGCAAAGACAGGAACACAGACAGAAAGGACACTTCTCACCTCAGCGTCCATTGCCAATTAATAATACACCACTTAATATTCCTTAAAAGAATAGTTACATAAGGAATAGCCAGAATGAAGCTGTGAAACAGGTTCTCATGCCAGGTAATAGCCTTAAATCAGAAGGTCCTGGTTTCCTGCCAAGCAGTCCTTGGTACTGATTCCAGTTACACTTCCAAGCAAGGCTTTGGGAAGGGACTTGGTTAATTTTACTGTCGCGTGCAACTGGAAGATTTTATGTGATGTGTAACTCTAATTGCATTGTGACAGTTTGCAAGGAAGAAAGTGAGATGTTGCAGAGAGGTAGCCTGAGTCACTTGTTTTAATTACTGGCCTTTGGAGAAACTATTGTGGCATTGAGGCATGTTTTAAAAATCTGTGAGGACTGGTGTAATTATGCAAAGGCCTGTAATAAGCTGAAATGGGGGAGTAAGAAAATGAGGTGTTTCTAGTAAATGCAATGCATCCATATACATTTGTGGATTATTAATTAGGAAGAGTTGTCTTCTGGTGGAATGTCATGTTTGCAAAATTAATAATGGTGACTCTCAGCAGCAGTTGAGCACAGGCAGCATGTAGAAAGGGCATTTGGTGGCTTGGAGTGGTGGCAAAAATGCTGAGTTACCACTTTTCTTACAATCTCATTCTTAGAGTGTGAAGTCAGAGAGTTCACAGAGTTGATAAAGAACTGTAACTGGAACAAAGAATTATTTATTGTCTTTGTGCAACAAAAAGATATCCTCAGAAAAGTCAATAAAAAGAATCAGGGAACTAGAACTTACTTCTGAGGAAATGGTGAAACAAGCCAGTATGCAGATTGGGATGAGTCACTGGATTCGTTAAGAAAAGAGTGTTTATTACAGTAAATAACAAAAATGTGTGGTTCTTTGATAATTCAGGTTACTGGTATGCAGTTGAGGAAAGAGACATCTTAGCAGATGTTGACAGGTACTTCAGAAATGCACTGCAGTAGGTGTACACTGGGAAGTCCACGAGGATTGTTAAATAACCTGTGTGAAGATACTGAAATTTTGCTATCGAGTTCAATTTACATTCATTTACAGTGCACTAATAAACAGAGTGTCAGTTTGCTGCACCACTGCACCGGTTTGCTGTGAGACACTGGTATAAACCCTAATCTGAATGACCACAAGTTGGATGATGATCTGAATAGTGCATTTAATTACTGTATATGCCAGTACCTAGCATCTTGTTAATATAGATTATTGATATTCTTTCTTTTTGTAGTATGACATCGCACACAAGATTGGTGACATAACAGTGGTATAAACATGAAGAAACAGGCATCAGTTTTTGCATGACTTTCCAGTACGGTGAAACTGAAGTGCATTGTGAAATGAAGTGCAGGGTTTTTTTTTACTTGATCTCACTTTAGATTCAAGATTGTTAAGTCGGCCGTGTTCAGTTTTGTAAGTACCAAATTTTTTCTTTTTCATATTTTTGATGCAAAGTTTACGAAGCGACTACCAACGTTTTTCTTGCTACTTTTGTATTTTGAAAAGTGTGCACCATCAATCCTCTCTTCTCCCCCACACCCCATTCCTGGAGATGCAAAAAATTGTGAAGTTAACAAAATCAACTCAGGTAGCAGAAATATAGCCTTAAGCAGCGGGGCATTGAAAGAGGTTGTAATCTGAAATAGAGTAGTTTTGATTTTTCCTAGCTCTTGGGTCTGCTCATTTGATAGGAAGTGTGTTCTTTATTCAATGCTGTAGTGATACCAACAAGACCTTACAACCGGTGTGTGAAATGCGCTGTGTTTCAAGATTGTATATATTTTATAACACTTAATAAAATATACTTGAATGTTACAGTTCACATGTGCTTCAGCATGATCTGTTAATGCAGGTGTTGTGGTAATTCATGTCTGTGCACTTCCTTATTCCTCCTGCTCCACGACTTACCATGCAGGAAAACAGAGGGAAGAGGAAGGTGCTCTTTAAACCCGGCTGGTCCTCGTTGCCTCCTGCGACGTGGAGACTTTGGGTATTGATTTCATAATGAAAATAATTATCTACCTAACCATTTAAGGATGAGGCCACTGTAAACTGATCTAATGGATGGAACTTAATAAATTAATTTTTGGAGCATGGTACCCTGCTGGTACTTGGGGCATTTTTGGTAACTCACTCCCAGTCACAGGCCACATAAATCTGAGCACGCTGAAGGACACCCCAGCATTCAGGCAGTAGCAGTGACCATATGCAAACTCAAACCTGTCTTTGCTCAACTACATCTTCCTGTGAACTTGAGAAATACTGAGTGTATATGCACTTGATGGCTTTTTACCTATTGTAAGTATGTAGATACTAATTTAAACCTTAATCCAGTGGTATGTGTTGTGCTGTTGTCTGAAAGCAACCATATAATCCGTGGTGAAACTGATGGTTATAATGCTGAAAAATATGTTACTTATTAAAATATTTTTGCTTCTGTCTTTGAGAGGAGCACGGCTAATTCCAGTATAAACTCAAACTCAGATGCTTCCGAGCAAAAGTTCCATTAAGTAGTTTTGTCACTGCACATGGAAAATCAAGTAAAACCATCTGAGAAAGCAGGAGTATCTTCATGAGAAAAATGAAAGCATGGAGGGTTTCTAAATATCACAGGTTTAAGTAGCCAACAAAAAAAAAATCGTTGCAAATCTAACTTAAGTGCAATGTTATAATTACAGAAAAGATACTTTGCCTTTAAGAAGTGCTTGTTTTTATGCCAAAACACTGCATTCCTCACTCTCTCCTTTGACTCCATGCTGCCTAAACTTGTCTGTGAATGAATCTGGCAAGTAATTAATCAGGGTAAAATTCCATTGGGAGCAGCATGAAAGTTGCCTTGTCAAGACACAGCAACTGCCTGTTTAGTGTATGTTCTGTAATATAATGATTTATAGACAGAACTTAACTTACCTTTTTTGCTACAGTGTGCTCCATATAAGATAAGTGTCTTTTCCCCCGTCAATAATCCCCATCATCTAAGTTCTTAATTACTGGTGTTTTAGGAAGGTAGGAGAAATGTAGGAATAACTGTGCAAGCTTATAGTTTTCTTAAAAAATGAATTTTTTAGAATTTTTTTTTCAGAAACATCTGCAAAACTTGATGCACCCAAGTATGTTCTTAAAGAAATAAGTGAAATAAACTTTTTTGTACTAAAATTCCTATCTAAAGTAATTTAGTAGGTATATATTAAAGTAAAGAAGAATGTACATTGCTGTTATTGAAGTTAAATGTGTGTCTGTTTTGCAGAGAAATTTCCATTTTTTTTCCTTTATTCTTCCAAGAAACTTGTAACTGTCCACTTTCCTTGTTCACCTGTCTAAGGAGTTGCTTGGCTAATCTCCATATTCTTACCAGATGTCCAGGGACCAATACTGAGTCTTTTGAAAGTAATTGTGTATTGGGCATTCAGTCCAGAAGTCTACCCCGGTGAGGTCACCAAGGAAGTGTTGTTAACTTTATGTTGCTGTGGTGTGAGCAGGATACAAGTTTGAAGTTTGCCTGATGCCACACAGAAAGTGTGAAGATAAATTCTCACTCCCAGTCTGCTCTCTGCCACCTTTCTCAGACTTGGAAGATGCAGTAGTGAAACCTGAAGGTCTTGCCTTTTGCAGATTATCATGACCAGTTGGCTGTTTAGGACTGATTGTAGATGTCAGGGGGCATTTTTACGTGGTATAGATGAATTTTTTTATCATTATCCTTTGTAATACATTGAGTGGCTTGGTCATAACATGGTCAGCAGGTGGAAAACTCCCTGACTCTTGTGCCAACACAATTAAATGAGAAAAAGTAGTGAATTTCACATACTTTACTTCTTGCCAGGGCTTGCTTTTTACAGGAGAGTTGAAGCACATAAAGTTTGGTAGGTGAGCTCTTGTCCACACCCAAAAAAATCTCATCTGATGTTTTATATGCAAGTTAGCTGGCCTGGACCTGGAGAGCCAGACCAACCTAAATGTCGCCTGTGGCAGCCTGTATCTTTGCTGCAAAGCAGATAAACTCACTTGTGCTTTCCAACCATCCCTGCAAATGATACTTTATCCATTTAGTTCAGACCACTTCAGTTTCATTTCTCCAAAAGCCGTTTTAATTACGGGTGTCTGAGGAGCAGCGCCATGCTCCGCCATTCCCACACTTGCCCAGACCTTCTCTGAAGGTGAATAAGCCTTGCAGTCATGCAGACCTGAAGGTTTGGTGTAGGCTCTTGAAAATTTATGTTGCAAGCTGTTCCTGAGGTTGGTTCTGTGGGCTCAGCCTGCAGCTTTACCGTGGTCGAGGGGCTGATTCGGATTCAATCGTTGCCCTGCAGGCGGTGTGGTTGCAACAGGCTCAGAAATGGGAAAATCTGTGCCAGTGCAAGGCAATTTCACACTGCTGCAGCTGTAGCCGTGCCTGAATTGGTATCATTGTAAGTATTTGCATAAAATTAAGCAACCTCAAACCATGACTCCTGTCAGAGGCATATGCACTTTGAACGACAGCGTTTGGCACGCCACAGAAAGAGTTGGCCTGGCCTGCCAGGCTCTTGACTTTTCTTTGCTGGCCTTGGGCTGCCTCTTATCGTGTCAGCATAAGTGTTGGTGCAGCTGCTGTGAGCCACATCAGAGACACGATGCAGTTTAAAATTCCTTGCGTATGGTGAAGTGTAGTTTGAACTCAGGTCCGTTCGTCATTGCAGTTGAGCTGGCAGGTGCACTTGTATTTGTGCTGACAACAGGGGAAGGAGGCACTGTGAAAATGGAAAGAAGGATCAAAGTATAAGTGAAAGGCAGACAACAACAAAGAGGTTTCAGCTAAGAGGGCTTAAGGTACTGAACTGCCCTGCTCTGAGCTGGGGCTTTTCTTAGGCAAACTCCAGAGGTGCTTTCCAACTTCAGTGCTCTGCAGTCCTGTAAAAACGATGCATGTAGCCAAATTCACCCTGCATGGTGATCCTCGGCTGAAGGTGCCAGAAGGCTACAGACTCCTCAGCTTTTGGCACAGATGTTTCCAGGCACCTCTAACCTCCTACCGTGCACAGAAACCCTTTACTCTGAGTAGGATGCACAGCTTGCGCTGCAAGTGTATCCCATTGGCTGCTGCACACATGAACCTTCAGGAATGTCCATGGGTACCCAGAGTGTGCTCCCAGGGCATCCTGCTCCAGTCAGTGCTGGAACAAAGCACACTGACAGCTGTTGCCACTTTTAAGACTTAAAGGAGGTGGTAGTTGGTAATGCTGATGTTGTCTTCAACTGTGAGCTTGCAAAAGGTGTATGTAGGTATTTCATATGACTCTGAAGTAATTCCAAGGCTCTCCTTGAGGCATCTTGTGGAACATTCATGTGGGCAAATCACCTTGGCTTCAGCAGATGGGTCATTGGCACTGCAGTTCCCTTTGCAGGCTCCAGGTCTCCTGTGTTACTTACAAAATACAGGTGGGTCAAATACAAACAAAGAGGAATAGCTTACCTCAGTCTCAACTACAGCATCATGGAAGGTAAAGATGGAAAAGCATTACTTAGAAGGAAACCACAGCATCCTTTCACTGCAATTTGATGCCACATTCAAAGAGTGCTCGCTGAAATCTGCACGCCGGAGACCCAGCTCACTGGATTTTAACAAGGCTGTTAACGTGGCCTGGCTACAACTTTAGTGTGGTTCATTCCAGTTCATTTGTATGCCTCATATGACTTCCACTGTTTACAGGAAAATTTGATACATTAGAATCTCAAGTAATTTTGAATCACTTATATTATATAATGCAGGCTGCATTGATGTTCAGGAGGCAGCTGGACATGAGCAGGAGCCTGGGCTGACACTGAATATGCAAAATTATGATTAATGCATTAATTATGAGTATCACAAAATAAGGCATGAAAGTCTTGTCCAACAGAAACATAGTAATGGAATTACTGCCTCTTTCATTAATGCTGGGCCATTCTGCTGTCTCTGAGTATCTTAACTCGCCATTTTCTCTCTGTCCTCATGATTGAGTCATTATTAATGCAACAAGAACTTGCTGTCCTTACAGAAAGATCATGTTCCCTTCACATATGTTTTTCTCAGCTTTGAACCCTTTTCCATGCACTCCTCTTATCAGAAATCAAACTTTTCCAGAGGCTCCAATAGGCCTGAGGTCAACAGGAAAGAAGGTGGTAATTCTAATGCCTCTCACACCATGCACTAATGTGGAAACAAGGTTCATGCAAGCCTTGCTGGACTCCTCAAAGGAATGAATGGCTGAAACTTGGAAAGAGAGTACTATAACACCAAAACGTGTCCTATGACAGACCAAAAAGTTTCATACCTTCAAATTTTTATATATGTTTTTATAATTTAAGTTGGGAACTAGACATTTCTGTCATGAATGCGCTTAGAAGTAGCTAAGCTAGTTTCAAACCTTAGAGCAGAATTTCACAAGGCTAACTGTGTTTAAGCATTGCCAGTCATAATCCCTGTGCATGCAAAATGTTGGTCCGTAGTAGCCATGCCCTGGATTAGCCAAACCATGGACCCAATGCCCTGGAGTTTGCAGTGCTGGCTGTCATCCTGGGTGGTTTTATTCCCAGGGGTGAAGGTGAGGTGGTTTGAGAGCTCTTGGGCTCTCTGGAAACCAGAGCTGAGGGAGGGACTTCTTTTCTCTGTGCTTTTGCCTCTCTCCCAAATCAAATGGTCTTTTATGGGGAGTTTGAGTTTCCACACAGTTCTCAGCCCTTGGTCCCTCTCCCTGGGCTATGTGCTGCAGGAGGCTGGAGAGGTGGGGTGGTTACTTTCCAAGGACATAGCAGATGTCCTGTGTTTTGCTCAAGTTTGTTTGTTTGTTTGTTTTTTCTTAAAGAAAGAAAGAAGAATCTTTTGTCATCTCTCAGTATTTCACTGACCAGTGTTAGGCTGTCTGATGGCTGTTCATCATTCCAGGACCTTTGCTTTGGCTTCAGTGCAGTAAGCGAATGAGGACGGATTAAATTAGTTTGGGGGAATTAATTTGGTGGGGAGGTGTGTGTGTACAACCTCTGCTATGCCAGCAGAAATATCTGGCAGCAGAATGGGTGGGTGGGTAATAACTTCATCTGCTCCATCTAGATACAGAAGAGGAGATGCTGTTGGGAAGCACCTGTGTAGAACAGAGGCGTGATAAAGCAACGGGTCTGACTTGATGTCACAAGACAAATTTTAATGACTCTTGTGCAGATCTCTGCAGAGCCTCTTTTGGCCCAGTTTATATGGTGATAAGAAATGGAAATGGTAACATAAAAAAAAAAAAATCCATGTTTGTAGTATGAAGAGTTGCACGTGCTTTTCTACATAGCTGATAAAAGGAAGCTGTAATAATTCTTTATTTATAAAAGTTTTGTGATGTGTAAGAAAGAAAATACCTTGATTACATTACTGTGTGCAGTTTTGGGCATCACAATATAAAAAAAGACATTAAGGTGTTAGAGAGTTGGTGTCTTCTGTCTGCTATAAAAAGGAATCAGGGTCGACAAGCTGCAGTTTAGGGACTGGACCTTTGCCCTCCCTTTCTTAGCAGTTTGCACATAGCCCTGGGACCTGGCAATCTCATCTTCCTTCTGGCTTGTTGATCATGAGCTTTTTGGGGGGTCCCAGGAGAGGCAGGGAAGCATCAGGTGTGTGCACTGGGCTCCCGTGCAATGCACAGCCAGGACAAGCAGTGACGTGGGCCAGGAGGGGTATCCCCATGGCATGGGCTCCAGGGTTTTAAATGCCCTCTGGTGTCCGTCTCCTGCAAAACAGGAGTCTCCTTTCCCAAACTCCCTGGCTATGGCTGTGGTAGATGGAAAACTCATGTTTTGCTTTTTTTTTTTTTTCCTGTTAGTAGCAGGAGAGTGGCTGACAGAGCATGGAGCTCCAGGGGACCAGGGGAAAAGTGGGCTTCAGAGCCACTTTCCCTCACTCCTAGGGATCAGGATCCACTCAGGATCAACTCCACTGCTCTCTTTAGTTGGAGAGTAAGTACAATTGTTATTTGACCTAAAACAATACTATTACTATTCATAAAATGCATTGTGTACGATTAAATTCTTGTCTTGTATTTATTACGCTATAAAGCCGTATTTTGGCACGTCCGTGAGTTGCCTGAAGCAAGGAAATGTATGGAAGAAGATAAACAATATAATGTGTGCTGATATTGGTGGTGGCTTCTCTTCCACTGTGTCCCCCGAATGTTCTGGCTTGGCACTGTGCTTTCATGCAGAAGAATAAGGATTAGGCTTGTCCTGCTGTGAGATGATTCATGTATGGGGAATGTGCATGCTCAGAAGCAGTGAGATTTCAAGAGTGCATCACTGAAGAGAGGCTTGTAATAAAAAGCAGCAATAAACCAATAGCTGAGCAGGGGAAAATGTATTTAATAAAAGGAATTTAAACTGAAGTTGAAATCTTAAGCAGTTATTGCTTGCCTGACCATGTCTGCTGAAGTTGCTGTTCTTTATTCTATTTTCAAAACGCTTTTAGATGTAGCTTGTTCTTTGATTTTAGGTATTATATACATATTCATATATATTAGATTTTTTATGTGTATATTTTTTTACAATATGCACTTCTTGAGGTGTTTTTCCAATTTAGTTACATGATTTTGTTTTAGTACCACGTCAACACTTACTAGAACAGGGCTGGATAAAGTTAATGTAACAGAAACTGGATGTCAAACTGTTATTTCATTTATCTAAAGTGTGAAAGATGCGAGTTAATATTTAGCAAAATGAAAGCGTTTCTCAACTTTCAACATTCATGCTTTCCCAGAGATGTTACCATAACCCTGTAATTGGCGTGAATTCTCTCCAGCAATGAGCACTGTAGGAAATGCACTTTATGTTTGTTACTTGTTTTTAAGGCACAGTGGAAATTCATAGGATATAACAAGCCATGCACTTGAATGTGGCTGATTTTCTTTTAATTAATTTATTCTGATGGGAAAGGGAACATCAAGCTTAACATGTTTCTCAGGAGAATGCTTTCTCTGAAAGATTTTCATTGGGACATAAGTGCCCAATTTCCAAACAGCATGTTATGTTAAACAGACACTTTCAGAAAATCTGCATTTGAACTCTCTCCTCTAGAAAAAGAAAAACAAACAAACAAAAAAAGGAACAGTTCTTCTGCTCAGATTTCAGCTCCTGTCTTCATTGTGAACAACCCAGGCATGACAACATGTTTCTGGTATACAAGCCCTGAAAAATAAGATTTACAAAGCAAAACCACAGCGCAGACTGTGGTTGCCTTTAGCTTGTCAGTTCGACTCCTGTCTAAGCGGATGAAAGGCTCCTGCCAGTGGAGAGCTGCTTGGGAATCTACATGAAGCTTGTTTATGCCTCTCATTTTGGTCCCCAGTGGCCTGGTAACAGCACCAAAGGGGCCTCTTCTTCCAGCCACTGCAGATCCATCGACCTGACTGTTTGCCACGAGTGCTGGGCCAGTAAGAACTGGGATTTAGTACTAAAGGAAGAGTATGACAAAAAGGCATCGTTGGCTTCATCACAGCCAACTGCTACATGGTAGAGAGCCTCCCAAGCCTTCCTGCTGGCCACTTTTCCGCTCTTTAGCTTCCTGCCTTTCTAATTTTTTTCAATTTCTCAATTCAGCTTTTCAATTTTTTCAGTTTTCCCTGTCAAGTAACATCATTGCTAGAAACAACACATGCCATAAGTTATGGATGCTGCAGATGAAACCCCGTGCCTTTAAACTTGTGCAGGAACTACCATTTAATTTCTTACTGATTTCTGCTGGGACACATTTTGGGTAGGCAGTGAATCTAGGGGAGATGGGGCTAGAAAAGCACAGCACTTTTTGCTGACTTCCATGCTGATTCCTCCCCCCTCTCTTCCTTTTAATTTGGGTAAAACTAAAAACCAAAGCCAATTCCAAGCCATTGTTGCTCAGGCAACAAAATGTAGCTAAGAATGCAAACTGCAGCTTCATTAAAAGCAATGTAAAGGGTGTTCTGTGGTTGGCTGTGGAAATGTGTGTCGATCAGACCTAGGTGCATTATGAAAACATCCATTTCAATCAGATTCACTACAGAGGCAGCTAGGCCTGCGATGGGAATAGGGTTTACATTTGTTTATGTGCATTGGAACACTTGCTGTTTGGAAGCTACAATATATTTTGGCAGGCGTGAAAGAGAGAAATGTGGTTAATAGCCTCTTGCCAATTATCAGTTCTGCTAGATACATCATACAGCTATCTAAGAAATCTGACAGCCTTCATAAAATCAGCCTCCAGCCAATTAGTAATGCCAGTGTTTTTCAAATGACTGTTAATATTATTGCCACACATCAACCAGAAGTGCAAGTGGGGACCAGCACTCTGTGTGTTCAGTAGATATGGCCAAGTGTCACAGCCCTGAATCCAAAACTTTCAGAAATCTGAGTATATTTCTGCATTTTTATATCCCCTGGACTTCTCTGTTCCCAGGCTGTAGTCGTGATTTATCTTACGGACTCAGTTAATATTGACTTCCTAATCTATTTAACTGATGAGAAAAAGAAACACATGGCAAAACTTCCTTCCACAATGACTGATTTTGGTGTTATACGTTCTTGATTTTGAAATGGCACATGCAACTATGAAGAAGGTCCTAGAATCTTAGTCTTATTTTAATTCATGATACTGGATATTTTTTTCACCCTAGTTTCTAACTACTGGAATTATTTAATGAAAGGGCAGTTTTGGAGGGGAAATTTTTGATTAAGAATATGAAGCAAGTATAAAAATTGAAAAAAAAACCCCAACCCACAACATTTTAAATAAAAAACCCACCACATACACATATTCACATGTACAGGTAAACAGTAAGAAACATGTCCTACCATATAGACCCTCTCAAAAGGTTGAGAGATGAAGGAATGGCCAGATTTTTGTCCTTGTTTTACAGAGGGCGAACCAAGGCAGAAACTGGTTGAGACACTATGGATCGAAGAGCTGCCCTGCAACAGAAAGATAAACCCAAACCAGGTTTCCTGTATCAAAGTCCAGTGCATTCACCAGGTCAGCATTCTTCCAGCAGCAAGAGCTGTAGGAGTAAAAGAGGAGAAAGAATACCTAGGCATTAGTTGAAGAGGCTGACAAAATTGTGAATCACTAGGTATAAAGAGGAAATGGGAAGCTGGAGGATAGGATAACGGAAAAGCTAAAAGCAAAGCTTTTAATCTGTGAACCTTCCCTTCATAGATGGTTGAGGTACGACTGCCAAAATAGGATGTTTATTTTAGGTTTATTCCCAGTAGGAGTCTTTATAAAAATGTGTGGATCTTATTTTTTCAGTTTTATTTCATCAGCTCTTGGAAAGGCTGTGCTGTCTCTCAGTTTCCGGAGATCAAAGTGTGGGCAGTGAAAAATAATCTAATCTGCCACTTTGGAATAATTTGCAGCAGCAGGCATTCCCAGTGCAAATCAGAGTACAAATCAGATGGTGAATCAGTGATCTCAAAAGAGGATTACTTTGGATTAGTTGTCCAGTGAAGCAGGCACTTTGTACAATGCACCAGACAGCTCCAATGTGAGCCAACTCAGTGCTTGTTTTGTGATTTTTTTTTTTTCTTTAAAGAACATTAGTTTATCAAGTGGATTCTCATACACTAATTAAGAGTACTTTGGCAGCATTTGTGTCTAGAAGACAGATTATGTGACACACTACTAAACAACTGAAAATTAAAGGCCAGACTTTCAGGAGGGGTAGGAGGTGTGGTAGGAAGCAGCCCAAGCTGTGTTTTGGTTGAGAGCAGGTGCATGAAGATTTAAACCCTACTTTGAAGATTCTATCTCGAATGTCCGTTTCAGCTTACAGCTTGATTTGTGAGACAGGGAGAAGGCAGTGCTGTCTGGCCACAGTTCAGTCCCAGTGCTTCTCTAATTTGTCATATTTTAGTGATGCTTGAATCACAGAATCACATAATGGCCTGCGTTGGAAGGGACCTTTAAGGTCATCTCGCTCCAACCCCCCTGCCATGGCAAGGACAGTTTGAACTAGACCAGGTTGCTCAGAGATCCATCCAACCTGGCCATGAACACTTTCAGGGATGGGGCAGCCACAATTCCTCTGGCAAACCTATTCCAGTGCCTCATCACCCTCACAGTAAAGAATTTCTTCCTAATATCTAATCTAAACCTACTCTCCGTTTGAAGCCATTCTCCCCTTGTTCTGTCACTACAAGCCCTTGCAAAAAGTCCCTCTCCATCTTCTGGTAGGCTCCCTTCAGATACTGAAAGGATGCAATTAGATCATCCTGAGGTCTTCTCTTTTCCAGGCTGAACAATCCCAATTCTCTCAGCCTTCCCTCATAGCAGAGGTGCTCCATTCCTCTGATATCTTGGTGCCTCCTCTGGACTCGCTCCAACAGGTCCATGTCCTTCCTATGCTGGGGACCCCAGAGCTGGAGGCAGCACTGCAGGTGGGGTCTCACCAGAGCAGAGCAGAGGGGCAGAATCCCCTCCCTCCCCTGCTGCCCACACTGCTTTGGATGCAGCCCAGGACATGAGGGGTTTCTGGGCTCCCAGTGCTGGGTCATGTCCAGCCTCTCACCCACCACCATCCCCAAGAACTGCCCTCAAAGAAGAGCTTTAATGCCATTTTACTGATAGTATATATTGCTAAATTAATCTCCTCTTCAGTTTAGTGGGTCTGTTATAAGTAACAACATGATTAGAAACACCACTTACCCATTTCTTCAGTTTAATGTTGTACTCCATCATGCCTGTAGCTGTGAGGTCACTATTGTACACAATAAATTGGTTTGCTGCCTCCCTGTGGACCTGTGTTCTGGACATTTATTAATAGAGATAAAACCATTATTGGCTACATTTCCCACCTTAAAACATTGGCTAGCTGGCTTAAGAAGCACCATGTATCCAGAACTAGTCTCAGGCGACTGGAAGAGGAGTGAAGAACAAGAACTCACTTGGACATCATGCACTAAAAGGAGGCAAATTTTGCGGATTCTGGGTGTGAAATGGTATCTGTTTCAGTATACAGGGAAAGTAGTCTTTGAGGGAAAGCTCCAATTTCCTGGGCAATATAAAATCCCTGGGGAAAAAGAGCACAAGCAGCTAGCTGTTACTGTGACAATGGAAATAAACGCATGCTAAAGCTCGAGATCCAAGCAGCTTTGTGTTAAGGCGGATCCAGATCCAGCAGCACTGTTGTCTCCTCTGATTAGGCAGTAACAGCTCCAGACCATAGTCCTGACTGTGCCCCCACCCCCTGACACACTGGGGAGAGGTGTGAGCAAGCTAAAATTTCAGGAGTCAATGGTGAAGAGTGAGTTTGTACCATTGTTTCCGTGTTCAGAGCAAGCCTGAACAAGCGCTGGGAAGCTCCTGACAAAGGTCATCCAGTTGCTTCTGATTTGATCCCAAACAGGTCGTTCTGTCAGAGTTTTCCTCCCCCATATCAGCAGCTTGCTCTCTCCTTTGGACCCTGCAGCAGGCTAGACATAAGTGAGAAGAAGAAAATAACACAATCCCTCCCAAAGCTTCATTTGAAATGGGTGAAATGGTTGTTTCCCTGGTGCCCACTGTCGTAGGTGAGGCACCAGTTTCAGCCATGAACAAAGTAATATGAAAAGTGACAGGGAGACTTACACCTCTAAACTGCTGGGATGGAATGAGGTCAAGTTTGGCAAAGTGCATTACATCAGCTGGAGAAACCCTCCTCTAAAAGACAGCCCTTGCTGGCCATGCCAGATATGTGTTCTACCCTGCCTGTTCAAGACCGCCACTGAAAGCCTCTCTATCCATCAGGGCTGTGACAAAGATGTTCAGGTATGTTTCTGCAAGAAGCAGCATAAATACCTATTGTCTTTTATGTATATTTGTGGCACAGCTCTGTATGCTCTTCTTCATGTACAGCATGCTGCTCCTTGAGCACACCAGCTATCCTCTGCCATAGAGCAAACATCAGAATCCGTCCTTTTAATGAAGAAATGCTCGTTCAAAGACATGGAAATTCAGGCCTGCAAGAAATGATAGGACTATGAGACAGGACACAAGCTCTTTGGTTGCTTTAGGAGTGCTGCAAGCCTACCAGCATTGTTACTGAACAGGAATGGCAAAGTTTAGAAGAATAACAAGTAAGATTTCATGAGTTTTCCCTCTTGTGACAGGCTGGCAACCTGTGTATGTGTCCATGACAGAGACAGAATCGACATCACATTTTTTTCAAATACATTTGTTTGTCTTAAAATTCCTCTAAGACATGACAAGGTGCTACAGGCGCCTTAATCTTGGCATGTGCAATCATTCGTTGTGAAGTAAATAAATTTGCTTCTTGTCCATGCACATCATTCCAAGATGCCTGGGTACCGGTATAAACCTTACCCTGCCCTTAACCCTAGCCAGGTACCTAAGCAAATATTTCACAGAATCACAGAATGTGCTGAGATGGAGGGATCACCAAGTCCAACACTTAGCCCTGCACAGGACCACCCTCAAGAGTCACACCACGTGCCTGAGAGTATCATCCAAATGCTTCTTGAACTCTGTTTCATTTGTACTTATGAGCAGTACTACTGAGGTCACATGCCTGAAGTTCTGCATGTGATTTTCCCAGTCATGTGCTAGTTCATTATACAGAAAGCAAAAATCTAGTCTATGTATAAATATGTATATGTACATATATATACATACATATATATATCTGAACAAAAGATAATGATGTATGTAACAACCTAGTAGCAATCAGATGAACTTCGGAGCCTTACCCAGGTATTTTTGACTCCAGTCCCTCCTGTCTTCCTTAAATGTGTGCACTAAAAGGTTCAAACAAGTCAGTGGAATGCAGAGGCAATTCTGATAAATCCCTCGGTCACATGATATGGTGAATGGCAAACCTGTGCTGAATAAATACCTAATGACCTAATAAATACCTAATGACTTAATAAATATGACTGTCTGTGTGACATCTGATTTTTTTCCCAGTGTTCAACTGTGACTGGGCTGTAGTTGGCAGGCAGTTGAGTATTATGTGCACGTGCAGAAACAACACAGTCTGTGGCTTAGCTTTTGGCTGAAGGATTCCTTGGTTTCATGTATTTTTGATCTTGTAGAAGATTTTTTTAGAACATATTCCCTAAAAGAAGATGTGTAATGATATTATGTGAAAAGACAGGAAGACACATTGTCTTATAATTTATTGCTAGCTGCACTAACACTATCCTTATTAAAGATAAATCTTCTACTGATGTTAAATGTACTCAGGGAAATCAGCAGCAATCTGTACAAGCTGTGGGTATCTCTGTCCCCCAGGGCATTAACTTACTTGTTATGTTTCCACTTTGGAAGTGGCAAGTGAATTTAGAGTGATAGCTGCTCAGCAGTCAGGGCAACATACAGAAATTGGATTTGAACATAAGCATGTTTGTTCCAAGCTTTCCCCTGTGGCTCAAAAGGCAACCAGCTTATATTTTGCTGTGGTAAGAAATCTTTCCTGTGAGAATAAGTAAATCATTAAAACCTGGGGTAGTTTCTGTTTCCTGAGCTCCTGGATGTGTTTGGGCTTAATGATATGAATGAGGCCGTCAGACATGCCAATACATGGGAATTTTCTGACCTCACAGCTTTAGATACAATTTCCCGTTCACCATCTACACTCTCTCTTATCCCAAGTGTGTGCTGCTCTGTTCGAACAGGACGATGCCTCATGCTCTGTTTCCTCCAGCTCTGTCACTAATGCTGGTGCACCTTGGGGTGGGTTCCTCAGGTGAGGGAGTGACAGCACCTGGGCTGCTCAGCCTGCCTGGAAGGGGCGGAAAGGAAGAGCGCAACTACCGAAATGTACCACTAGAGAGAGCTTTTGTCCTGCTGACATTCTTAGTAAGAATCGAGATTCGCAGCACTGATAGGAAACGTAAATGCTCTCTGTGTGTGCACAGGTCATTTTAATAGTACACTTGGTGCTGTGACAGCAATCAGGACAGCTGGGGGAACTGATGTCTGTCAGCTGGGGGAGAGCTGGTTTGTGCTGAATGGCTCGCACCAACAAAGGTCCTGGTCTGACACTGGTTCCTCTGATTTTGGCTTGGTTTCACGGTATGTGGTCTAGAGAGCATGGGACACCTTGGGAAGGGTGGAACGGCCCTTGGAGTTGAGCTGGCTGAGTGGGGACCTGCACTGCACATCTCTCCTTTGCCATGAAATCATACACTCATTTAGGTTGGAAAAATCCTCCAAGATCATCGAGTCCAACCTCTGACCAAGTAATCTCAGGCATAATTTTGCTCTGTGAGTATCGCTTTTGGTTTTCACCACTGACATGTCACACAGTTGCAATATATTTCTCAAATGTGTGCAGTCACATCTTCATTAAGATTTGAAATACTTTTTTGGATCACTCTGGATTTCTTAAGTGGAAAAAAACCCAGTTTCCTTGAAATGGATACAACTTCACAGAAACTTTTGGTTTACCCTTTGTTTGTCTGTGTGGTAGAGCTTGGAATGTATTTTATCTGATGTCTCATATTGTTTGTGGCAAAGGCCCAGCATTGCCTCAGGAACAACATCAGGTGGGTCAAAGCTCTGAACATATTTTTGGGGAGTGTCATGGCATGTTTGCAGACTTCTCAGCTTCTCTCCTGGGCATTCAGTGTTGCAGAGAGTATACCAGGACCATAACTGTGATCCAGCATCTACACCAGCCTCGTGATTACAGATGAAGCATCCCCCTCTCTGCCTTCCCCACTTCTGCACTTCTATTGCAGAAATGTATTTGCAGTTTTGAAGGTGAATGATACCATCATCACATGAGCCTCCTGTGACTCCTGTGAGTGAGACCTATGTGGGAATGGATGGAAACCTTCATTGAGACAATGATATCCTTTGTTCTCATTAGCAAAATGATTGTTATTGTTCGAGTCTTTCAGTTAATTGGCCCACACTGGTCCTTCCCAGACTAAAACTCCAGGGACTGCTGGGGAAGAGGCATGCTCAGGCCTGTAAATAAGCACTTCTCACTGCAGGGAGAATAATTGCAGCTGCCTCTGTACTCTTCCAGAAACCATCTAGTCCTAGGAATGCCTGACCTAGGAATTTTTTACTGTGTTTTAAATACTCTTCACTGCAAAGTCCCAGTGTACTCAATTTATTTTTTTTTTTTTTTTTTTTTTTTTTTTTTTTGGTGGGAAGGGATCAAACAGCATATTAATAGCCACCAAAGCAACACATATGCTCTGAGCCAAACATGTCAGAGTTGCACACAATCTAATTGTATGTATACGTGGGCATCCAAGAAGCCCTGAAGAAAATGCCCATACTACAGGTCCCTTGGATTATTCTGGCATGTTACATCAAGCCAACTTAATTAAGGGTTGTCTTTAATGCTGTGTTCCAGGGTTTTATTTTGTGTGTGTGTCACTAAATAAATAAACACACCCAACAACTTTTGTGAAGTCCTTAAAAAAACTAAGTTATTAGTTTTGGTTTGGGATTCATACAAACAAGGCTTCAAACTTCAGCAGTTCTTCCTAGGAATGAGTGGCTATACTCAAGTATCCTAATACAGAAGCAGGCTAGTTGTTCTGTGTGTTCAAAACCACCATTGTGACAGTAGATGTACTCCAATGCAGCTTTCTAATATTTATTTTAACAGAAATGGGCCTCCTAAATTTATTCCACCCTAATTTTCACCCCAAAGGAAGCTCTTTATTTGTGATCATTGTAGTAGCTGCTTGCTGTATTCCAGGCCTTGACATCCATGAGGACAGACACATTGCTGCACCACTTGATTGACCGGATATGTAATCAGGGCTGATCATATTAAGAATTCATAAGCTCCAAGTGATGATTTTAGAGTTGCTACAGTTCAATACGGTGCTTTAGAGAAAAGGTGAAAAGTTGTCATAAATTATATAGGATTTGACCCTGCAAGACACTGAACACCTTTGGTAACATGTGAAATTCTCCTCTTAGCCACCTTCATCCTTCAGAGTTAATGATGATAAAATAAATCTTTACTCCTGACATCAGTCTGTCCCTGCAGTGTTCTGAACCCTTTATGAGGATTGCAAGAAGGGCTCAGCATAAGGGCGAAGCACAGGTCTTTCCTTCTCTCATGCCACTGAGTTTTCAGCTGAGAGAGCACATGCCCCAGTGGATCCCTTGCTAGGAAAGTGTCCAGGATGCACTTGGGCTTGTCAACACACAGCTGTGTTCAGGAGTCAGGCACACAGCTCAAGGTGTGCTGACCTCTCCTGAGAACACCTGCTTATTTAACTGGATGTAGGGGTGTGAAATGAAACATTTATTTAATATCTATATAAATCTTTTATATCTTTAACCACAATATGGATTAAGGGATTGAGTGCACCCTTAATCAGTTTGCAGAGACACCAAGTTGGGTAAGAGTGTTGATCTGCTGGAGGACAAGAAAGGCTCTGCAGAGGGATCTGGACAGGCTGGATCGATGGGCTGAGGGCAATTGTGTGAGATTCAACAAGGCCAAGTGCCAGGTCCTGAACTTGGGTCACAACAAGCCCAGGCAGTGCTGCAGGCTGGGGGGAGAGTGAATCCAAACCTGCCCGGTGGAAAAGGCCCTGGGGGTGCAGGTTGACAGTGGCTGAACATGAGCCAGGGTGTGTACCCAGGTGGCGAAGAAACCAATGTCATCCTGGCCTGTATCAGCACTAGTGTGGTCAGCAGACCAGGGCAGTGACTGTCCCCCTGTACTCAGCACTGGTGAGGCTGCACCTCAAATCCTGTTCTGGGCCTCTCACTGCAATGACATCGAGGTGCTGGAGTGTGTCCAGAGAAGGGCAACAGAGTTGGGAAGGGTCTGGAGCGCAAGGCTGATGAGGATCAGCTGAGGGAGCTGGGGGTGTTTAGCCTGGAGAAGAGGAGGCTCGGGCAGACCTTATTGCTCTCTACAACCACCTGAAAGGAGGTTATAGCCAAGTGGAGGTTGGCCTCTTCTTACAGGTAACAAGTGACAGGATGAAAGAAATGGCCCTCAAGTTGCACCATGGGAGGTTTAGATTAGACATTATGGGAAATTTCTTCCCTTAAAGGCATCAGAACAGGCTGCCCCGGGAATTGCTGGATTTAAAATCCCTGGAGGTATTTAAAGACATCTAGAGGAGGCACTGTGGGGCACATTTAATGTTGGACTTGGCTGTGCTGGATTAATGGTTGGACTCGATGACCTTAAAGGTCTTTTCCAACCTAAATGATTCTATGATTCCATGATTTTAAAACTTTCAACTGACTGCCTTGCTGTGTCTGTGGAGGCAGTTCAGCGCTTTTGCAGTTGTTCTACAAGCTATTCCTGTACATGGAGGGTAAGGTGTGATGCTGGCTCATGGTTTGCCCAGGGCATGGGCTCTCCCTGTGCTCTCCCAGCAGTGCACGATCCCAGGGCCAGCTGTGCCATGCTGCCCTTAGAAGCAGCATCAACTCAACCGCTTGTCAGACCACAGCGTGAATCAGCCGGGAGAACTGACTGGGATGAAAAATAAGCCAGGAAAGCACAGCAGCACAGGGAGCTGTGCCTGCCCACCTGCAAAACCAGAGGAAGGAGATGTGGAGAAACCTGGGAAGACAGCTAGCAAGAGCACTCTGGCATGCTGGTTAAAATGTACCTTGGTATGAACAGCACTACAGCTTTTTCTCTGTTCCTGGGGGGTAAGCAGGGTGTGAGCTGGCAGCACACACCCCCTCATCCCACCTCATGCCCCAGGCAGGCGTGGAGTGTCGGCCGACCAGCTGCACCAACATGCCAACCCACTCCTGTTGCCTGCCCGGCCTCCCTCTGCCCTGCCCAGGCTTGGGTGCTTCTCTGTGAGCCAGCAAGACACAGCAAAAGCTGCAGCTGATTTTCAGCCTCTTGAAGGAGCAGCTCCCAGAAGGGTCTGGAAATGGCCAGGGCTGTCTTGGTGGCAGCAGTAGGGAGACAGGGCACTCCAGTGCTGAAGGAGGGGAGATGGGGCAGTGGGGGTGCCTTTGCTTGGCTCAGCTGGCTGGGAAAGCACCATGCCAGCACAAGGTAGCTCACTTCAAAAGCTGCTGTACCTGGAGGCTCTTGCTTTGCCAAGTGAGTCTCAGTGGAGTTGCATCACTGCTGACTGAAGGCTTCTGCATCTGGGTGAGAATCATAGAATGCCCTGCATTGGAAGGCACCTTAAACATCATCTTGTTCCAACCCCCCTGCCATGGACTGGGACACCTTTCACTAGACCAGGTTGCTCAGAGCTCCATCCAACATGGCCTTGAACACTGCCAGGTATGAGGCATCCACAGCTTCTCTGGGAAACCTGTGCCAGTATCTCACGATGCTCAAAGCAAAGAATTTCCTCCTAATATCTAACCTAAACCTACTCTCTTTCAGTTTGAAGCTGTTCCCCTTTGTCCTGTCACTACAGGTCCTTGTAAAAAGTCTCTCTCTGTCTTCTTTGCAGGTTCCCTTCAGGTACTGGAAGGCTTCAATTAGGTCACTCCAAAGTCTTCTCTTTTCCAGGCTGAACAACCCCAATTCTCTCAGCCTTTCCTCATAAGAGAGGTGCTCCATCCCTCTTGGACTCACTCCATCCAACAGGTCCATATCTTTCTTGTGCTGAGGACCCCAGAGCTTGATGCAGCACTGCAGGTGAGGTCAAGCATCCTCCATTTGATAATGGGGAAGAAAAGCCCTGAAAACAACAGGTACTCCAATGTTCAGGATGTCTTTTCAATTACACTGTCATCCCCCACTGTGCCTGATCTATCTTGATAGATCTCAACTTTTCCCTGCAAATGACTCCTCTGTCCTTTCCAACTGTCCCTTTCGGAGTTTATAAAGGGAAAGTGACACAGCAGACAAGTTGCTCTGCACTGCTTTCATAAATGCCAATGCTAGGCTGAGAGTTTATATTGGATTTTTGAAAGAGAGGATTGAAATATTACTTTTCCTCCTCTTCTATCAGTGTTTTAGCCCAGGGCTTCCAATTTCAGTGTATTTCTTAGCACAGGACATACTATGAGGTAAAAACTGGCTCTAAGGAGCAGCAGTTCCAAATGGAAGTGGCATACAGACTTGTGATATAAAACAGCTGATTCATATAAAAGGAAAAATAATAGGAATATTTACAGCTAATTTCATGCAGCTGTTGTGGTGGAGGGAGAGGGTAGTTATCATAACCTTCGAGCTAAAGAGCAACACAAGCAGATTTACCTCTCCAAGGCAGCGAGAAAACCATCCTGTTATGGGGAACAAAGCATCACACTTACCAATCATGCTCTATGTTATCAGCTGTACGTGCTCTCAGACATAAATGGATTAAACTTTGCAATCTTATTCATTCAGTATTGCCACCTTTTGTAGTTTAAGAAGCAAATACAGATAGATTACTGGTTAATGGATTTGCATATGGTCACCCCTCGAAAAATTCAGTAACATGGGTAGACAGAGAGGCTATAGGTGAAGACAACTTCACTGCCTTGCTCTGACTAGGTCTGGCTACAATGAGCCAAAGAATAATGAAAGGTAGTGCAACCATGACAGGAGGTGACAGTGAAAACTTAGTGTGTTCTCAGCCTGCTGGCAGACTGATCAAGGTCAGTAGTCAGGAAGTGGCTTTATTACTTTGAAGGAGCTTTAGCCTGAGAGTCCATTGCTGGGCTCCCCAGCACACGAAGTGTGCTGGAGAATCAATTGCCACAGAGTTGATTAAGGGACTGGAGCATCCATTCAATGAGGAGAGGCTGAGAGAGCTGGGACTGAGAAGGCTCAAGGGGATCTGAACCATGTGTATAAATCATAGAATCATTTACTTGATGGGGAAAGTAAAGAAGAGGCAGTCAGGCTCTTGCCAGTGGTGCTCAGTGACAAGACGATGGGAAGCAATGGGCACATACTGAAATACAGGAAATTCCATTTAATGTAAGACAACAATTGTCTTCTGTAATGGTGTTTAACTCCTGGAAGAGAATACTCAGAGAAGCTGTGGAGTCTCTAACCTTTGAGATATTAAAAACCCGTCTGGACATGGCCCTGAGCAACTGCTCTGGCTGGTCCTGCTCTGGGCAGGGTTTGGACCAGGTGATCTCCTGACATGCATTCCTGCCTCAGCTGATCCCTGGTGGTGAGTGTATGTGAGTGTCTGCATGTGAGAGAGCAACAGTGAGTGCAAGAGCTGCTCAGAGACCTGCAGTCAGTGCATGCTACTCATTTCCAGGTTGTCATTTAGTCCCTGTTTACAGGGTGAGCTTCAAGAAAGGCTTGGGAATGAGGGCTCTGTCAGAGCACCATGAAATTACCTTTCCCACAAGTGTAAGCAAAGGTATCAGCACGCTCCATGTTTCTGGATAGATCTGATCTTGCATCTGAATATGTCACAAGAAGATAATATCTTTAGTTTTTCCTGTTTTAGCTCAAAATTTTGAAAGGTGTCTTAAAACCAGCAAAAATGCACTGTAAGAAATATAGCATGTGGAACTAAGTTTGCAAAATGAAGCATTCTGGTTTGCCATGCCAGAGTTAAAGTTAGCAGCACAGTGTGGTTTGTCCCTTTGTGGTTAGTCATGATGAGACAGTCTTTGCTCAGACCATCACATATGGTTTTTTCCTATGCTTTCCTCCTCCTCCCCCTCATTCCCACAATAGATAGAACTTACTGAACGAGCTATCAGAGATACTGTGTTTTAACCTTACTCAGTGTTTGACCAGTCTTGTCTGCTCCTGTATGAGAAACAACACAGACTACTTGGGTGCCCAGAACACACCAGCAGGCTCTGTTCCTCCTGACCAGCTTCCAGCCCTGTTTTGGGGTAATTCCCAACTGTGGTTCCCCCCCTGCCCCAGTCTGAGTCCAGTGTTCACCACACTTGGCTGCTCAGGGGAAGGGTTTTTCCAGTTTATCTCGTGGAAGCTGAACCTTTGGCTGTGCCCTCAGAAGAGCTGGCGCCAGGGGCTCCCCTTCATACCCAGTGGTGTCAGCTGGTTTGCTTCAGGGGTGGAAGCACGATGACAATGACAGCAGGTATGGGGAGCTTTACCAGAGCAGCAAGAAGCAGCCACTGATCCCAGCCCATCTCCAGCCCTGCCAGGACCTTGTAGCCTCCTCAGCTTTGTGGGTTAGCAACTCACCTCAGCTGTCCTCTGACTCACTTTCTTTCTACGTGAGCCAGGTTAATTTTGACTTCATTTAACACCGTGAATTATGGTGGTGGTTGTTTCTGCTGTGGACAGCTGTGAATGGGATAGGAACAGACGTCCCTCACCTGCCCCTTTAGTGGCCAAAGGCCTGTGTGGGAAGAAGGTCCCTTTGCAGCAGGTGGAGCCGACCCACATGGCCAGTTAAACCCCACAGCACACCTGGCTTGGGTGGAGGACTCAGCCTGGTACAGACAGCCCTGCCAGCCACGTTTGGAGGGGCAACCTCTTCAGTGCAGGTTGTGTAGGTTGGTCAGCTTTGGGCACAGGCTCTCAGGGGTAGGAGAAGGCGTCCTTCCAGGGATGGTTCCACGACTTTATGACAGTGTGCATACGCACAGGAGGTCATCAGAGCTGCTGCCACCGGCAGTGAGAAAGGACAGGCTCTGAAGCAGACACCTCGTCTTGAGAAGTGTACACCAGAAGCAGACAACCTAGCACCTGAGGGAACGTGCTGTGATAAGAGCAGTCTGGAAACTGCAGTGCTGGGCAGTGCTATTTTCCCTGCTTATATCAGCTATTAAAATGTGTAATTTTTTTTTTCAAGAAATAATACGCAGCTACAAACGAGGTTTTAAAGAAGATTAGTCTTGCTTCAGTCACACCTTAAAAAAAGTCTGTGATCAGCAAACAAAACTGAAATGTCCACGAAGCCCTATAGAAAATGACACTGTGTGCTGAAGCATTGATGCACTGAAGTAGAAATAATATAAATGATGACTAAGCTGTGTGCTTTTAGCAGGGCGAAAAGCTGCATTTCACATTTAGCTATGCAGTGTGTAGGATCTGCCTCTCTGATAACAACACAAAGAATATAAACTCTAAATTGGCAGAGCTGACCTTCACCATGAAGTAACACACCCCCACGGTCACTTTCTTGGCAGGGCCTGCTCAGGACTTGTTGAAGATGACAAACTTCAGCTGTGCCAGTTGTGATAGGACAGTGAGAGGTCTTTTTTAAACCGAAAAGAGACTCTATTTAGATTAGATATAAGGAAGACATTTTTTACAGTGAGGGTGGTGAGGCATTGGAACTGGTTGTTCAAAGAGGTGGTAGATGCCCCATCCCTGGAAACATTCATAGTCATGTTTGAGTGGGGCCCTGAGTGATCTGGGCTAATGGAAGCTGTCCCTGCCCAAGGCAGGAGCATTGGAATGAGATGAGCTTTAAGGTCCCTTCCAACCCAACCCATTTTGTGATTCCATGACACTGAACCAGCTGCCTCACTGTCACTGCTGGAACTGTTTTAAAGCACTTTGGACAGATAGGACAATGAATATACTTGTGATTAAGGTTCCCAGAGATCCAGGTGTTTTACTTACACATAAATGCTAACTACTACTGAGTATAAATTATTTGCCTTTAAAAAGAATATTTTTGTCATGTGACTTTTCCTGTGTGGAAAAAACTTCTCTGTTAAGCAACATGCAATACAAAAACAGAGCTAGCAAGGAGATTATATTAATCATGATGCAGCACCGAACACTAAAATGATGATTTTAAACATTAGGCACTTAATTTTGATCAATGCAGTTAATTAACAGATTTGTTGTGGTTGAATAGGATGGTGCAGAAATAAGGGAATGGATGAAAGCATCTGGCTACTGGTTGTATTCTTCTGGCACTGAAGGATACTGTCACATTACTGGCAGCAATAGCTGGTCGGCTTTTGTTGGATCCCTGTCTTTCTTTGACTCATATGCCAAAACTCCAATTCCTCTTTAAGTGCTGTGTTATTTTAACAAGCACAAAAACAAGCACGAAGCCAACGACCTTGGCCATTTGTCACACTGAAAGAAAACAATGGCAATTGTTCACGAGCAACAGGGAGGGCTTGTGTCTGTGGCTGAGCCTAAGGCCTTGTGCCAGCTCTGCTGTGGGTCACTGTGACCCAGCAGAGACACATGCCCTCGGGACGGACCGTTCTTCGCCCCCAGCCCCATCCCTGGCGAGCCCAAGGGCAGGCGGTGGGTGCTGAGGGACAGCACAAGGACAAGGGCACTGTCAGCCCTGCCCTGCTGGGAGCAGAGGCTGGAGGGAGCCAGTCCCATGCCTGCTGCTCACAAACCCAGCTCTTGTTTTCCGGATGGAGCTATCTAAAACCACAGAATTACAGCTTGATTTGGAGGGGAGAGGGGGGGATGCTGGAAAAGACCTGACTTCCTTCCACCTCTCCTCGTCTCCCTCATTTCAGGGTGAAGTGTTATGTTGACAGAAGCTCACTGAAGGCCAGCCTAACCAGCCTATGCCTCATGAGGATGTATGCTGCCTGCCTCCTCCGGGGCCATGATCACTTGTTAGTTACTGCTATGAGAAATCTTGTTATCTTTTGTAAAAACCTAAGCAAAAGAAAAAAAAAAAAAAGAAAAAAAGGCCATGCCTTTTCCTTCCTGTTTCTTTGCCTGTCAATATAAAGCACCAGCAACATAATGCCCCCCAAAATTAACCTCCTTCCCTTCTCAAGAGTTGATTATGAAGAGAAAATACAATTTTTGAGAAAGCAGTTTGGATGGAACTGCTTAAAGGAAAGCTTCATTAGTACATACAGTAATGAAAAAAATAAGTGCTCATTTGCTGCTGGGAAAAAAGAATATACTGGAGGATTTCAGGCTAATGGAGATGAGTTTGACCTGCATGCTTGCCAGGCCTGTAGGTGAGTGCATCTTTCCCATGATTGGATTCAGCACTTTTTAAAGCTTTTTCCCCTCCTTTCCCTCTCCTTCTCCCTCTGCCTCTCCCTCTCCGTTTCCTCAGAGCTCCATCCAACCCGGCCTTTAACGCTTCCAGGGGTGGGACATCCACAACTTCTCTGGGAAACCAGTGCCAGTCCCTTACCACCCTCACAGTAAAAAAATTTTTCCTAAAATCTCATCTACACCTACTCTCTCTCAGTTTGAAGCCATTCCCCCTTGTCCTGTCACTACAGGCCCTTGTAGATAGTCTCTCTCCATCTTTCCTGTAGGCTCCCTTCAGATAACAAAAGACCACGATTAGGTCACCCTGAAGCCTTCTCTTTTCCAGAATGAACAATTCCAATTCTCCCAGACTTTCCTCATAGCAGAGGGGCTCCATCCCTCTGATCAACTTGGTGCCTCCCCTGGACTTGCTCCAACAGGTCCTGTCCTTCCTGTGCTGGGGATCCCAGAGCTGGAGGCAGCACTGCAGGTGGGGTCTCACCAGAGCAGAGCAGAGGGGCAGAATCCCCTCCCTCCCCTGCTGCCCACACTGCTTTGGATGCAGTTCTGGAGGATGCTGTTGATTATCAAACACTTTAAAGCCCATATTGAGCTGAGCGAGCAGAAATATTGCATGCTCCAAAGCTATTTGCAAATTCACACGGTATTATCCCTTCACCTATCTCCACACTCAAAGACCAACTATCCTAATTAAATACAGTCACCTGTACACAGACCTTGTTCAAGATTACCTCCACAAAGAACTTCAAGTGACAGCACTTCAAACAAACCTCTAGACAGGAGCAAAACTGATTTTCAAAAGTGCACCCTACATAAACATCTATTCAAAGCTATCTTTGGAAAGATGGACATTATTGTTTATTTCAGTGCACAGCTCTAAACAGAATAATTTGCACTCTATGATCTTTTCACTTTGAAGTCTGGCTGCCTTGGATTTTGAATTCTAATTACTTTACCTACTGGAAGCCACAAAACCCCTACCTCTCCTCCCCCAGTCCCCTTAAACTGATTTCCCACAGTATTTTTTTCTTCAGCAGATTAGCAAAAATCATTGAAAAGGTGAAAACCGGAAAACTATTTTTTGGTAATTTCATCTTTCTTTAGGCGGATTAAAGAAGTCCTATCATTTAAAGCTGGCATTTAGCTTCACAGAGTACTTATTTTTTCTGCTATATCAGGAAGAAAAAAATATTTTAAAAAGGAATTACTGGAACTGTTCTGCTCAGGACCCTCTACCAAACTGGTGTTATTAAATGAAAAAGAAGTTAGGCTACCCTTGGTTAAGAAACCCAGTTTTTAGCCATTGTTTCTTCACTTAGGGGATACAATAATCCATGCTTTGTAACATTCCCTGTTATATATATATATGCTATATACAGAAGTCTTCTCTATCCTTAACAGCAGTCAGTGAAGGCTGCTATTTGACTGACCACAGAACCAACACACTGACTTGTATGCATTCAAAATACACAGAAAAGCACAATAAATGTTCAAATAAGAAGCAGAAAAAATTCTTACCCAAGTTCTCATTATAGATAGGTAGGTATGAATGTATCTCATAAATTTTATGAATGTAGCCAAATAGATGCACCACATGACTTAGACTGCAAAGGCTACCTCTGTCCCATAACCTATTTCTGCTTAGTCTGTCAGCATTGCAACCCACTTTTGAAATAAAAATAAAGATGAAGGTCCTGAAGTTGTTGTAATGAAGGTTCACATAACGAGTTGCTCCAGGACCAGTCTTGGGAGTTTCTATTACTGCTGAGGATTTTGCTCAGAGGCATTTTGATGTAGAGTCAATATAGTGCCTCAGGAAACAGTCTAGTTGCATTACTTATTCTGTTGTTGTGAGTAAAACTAGCTGCTGCAATGAGGACTTTTTTTTTTTTTTTTTATGCTAGCCTAATACACAGGCTACATTTTAAAGAACTGGAAAAGGCACTGTTTAGATTTTAGACCTGATGAAACTTATGACTATAGAAAAGGACTCCAAAGATTACGGGTGGGTTTGCATCAGATTTATTAAGCACTCTTCTTGGTAACCTTGTTTCTTGTGTGCAACATCAGTAATTTTAAGAAGAAAAGCTTGCAGCTAAATGTAAATGCTGGTGAGTTGGTGTTTCTCTGTCATTCCATGCAGTTGGTCAAGTGCCCCTGTCCAAGTTTAACATCGGCACTGCTGCTGCTCTGAGGTGAAACACCACTAGTTCGTGTAATGCCTCCCTCTGATGGCATGATGACCTATAGATCCAATGCTTTCTGAAAGGATGACATCATGGGGTTGCCCCAGTAACCCAGCAGGAGCTGCCCTGATGCCACCTCAACCCGCAGCAAAAAATCAATTGGAAACCAGGGTGACGATCTCAGCTGTTACCAGCACTGGAGCATCTCAAAGCTTCAGTACGGTTGCAGTGGTAGGGGAGTGAAGCCCTTTTTTAGCCTCTTGACTCCTCCTTATTCCTAAGCAAAGCTCTCCTCGTGGCTGGGGCATTCCTGTAGAGGGATTCAGAAAATCTCCTTGAGCCACATCATCTTCTAAAGACTTTGAGGTTTTATTTTAGCTTTCCATCAAGTGTCTATTAAGTCTGGGCAAAATTAGCAGATTTCCTGAGTTACTGAAGTAGATGTAGAGAACAGGACAGAGGCACATAGATCTGTGTAAGTGCTCCCTTGTTAGGCATTAGGTGATTATTAAGAATCATGCACGTTTTTCATCAGTGCTAAGTAATATCTTCCTCAAAATAATGTATTTTGAATTTTTTTTAGTATTAAGGTAGGCCCTTTTTCTGCCAGCTCAGAGATAAGACTCATCACACTGAGCTGGATGGGAGGTCACAGCTGCCCAGGCCTAAGGACCTGCAGTCACTGCTCCTATTCTTACTAACTCTAAATGCTCAAAAAATTACGTTCCCAAACTGACACCCAGTTTCTCCCCAATTTCCTACCTTTTCATGTCCATGCTTTACTCTTGAATCCTCGAGCTTCCAATAAATTACTCTGCCAACAATCCTACTTCAGCCTGTAATTTTCCCTCTTCTCGTTTTTAGGGTGCTGTCTCACGTGGCAGCACCTTTTCTGACACCCAACTGGGGGTTACAAACCTGTGGCCTGGGACCTGAGGAAGGTGAGGAGGTGAGCAGGGAAGGTACTGGTGGGTTACCAAGAGTGTAACCTGAATGTCACAGGGGAAAGAGAGTAAATTTTCAGGTATTAAAAGCACTGAGAAATGAACCCTATGATTTCTTCTTGTTGTTGTTGAAACCAATAGAAGAGTGATGGCATTTCTCACACTGTTCCTGCTGAGTCAGGGGTGGAGGTGCCAGTGAGCAGAGGAGGGTGCTCGTGAAGAGAAGGACTGGGAGGTGTCTCATATGGCTACCTTTGGAAGGGCCAACAGAAAAGAATTCACTACATAACTACATGTTCAAAGGGCAAATTAATTTATTCTCAGTAACTCAGGAAAACAGTCCTTTAAATAAACATTCAAGCAGATGGCAGATTAGCCAGTGATTGTAAGACATTCCTGCAGGTTTAAGGGCTTTATGGCAATGGGAACTGTATGGGATACAAATTAAAGGCAGGTGAAAAACTCACTATAAGTTCTGTTTTTCATTTCACCGCAGGATCCACCACTGACTACTGTTATTATTACACTACCAAACAATAGTAATTTAGTAGCATCTTTGTTTTTTCCACTCTACTGCAGAATTTAATCTACTTTGAGAGCAATGGCCACTGGCATTCCTACTTCCCTTCCTTCCAACATGCTGTCTTAACATACTATCCTTATGAAACCAGTTTTTTAAAACTTGAAGCCAAGAGATGCTAACACATTTAATCATTGTGAAAGAAAAGTGAACAGAGGGCTGCTTCACACAACACAATAAAAAAGGGACTTTTTAAAAAACCAGACTTACTTGCAGACATTGTGCATTTAAGCCCTGTCTGTCTTTGGCTGGAAGCATCATGATTTTGAGATGTTTTAAAACCACAGCTATTGTGTGGAAGTTTTCTTAACATAAAACTCAATCAACTTTAATAACCTCAGTGCTATTTCTACAGACACAGCTTCTTTAATGTTGTTTCAGTTGTACGTCACCAATTTTATATCCAGTAAAACCCAGAAATGGCATTTTATTCATTCTTAAAACCAAAAGTCCTGGGAAAAATTAATAAAATAAGCAATCTGCTAATCTGAAAAAAAAAAAAAAAAGGTAACAGATTGCTTTATTACATTTCCTTCAAAATTAAATCCAGTACTTAAATATGTATAAATCAATATCTCATAACTGCAAAACGAATTCAACTGCCTGTGCAATCTATTGTATGTTTGCCACAAGTAATTAGCATTTCTCATTTTGACAGAAACAGTTGCATTATCCAGACAGTGTTATAGAATCATGGAAAAATTTGGGTTAGAAGGGACCTCAAAGATCACCTATTTCCAACATCCCTGCCATGGACAGAGATACCTCTCACAAGACCAGGTTGCTCAGAGCCCCATCCCACCAGGCCTTGAACACTTCCAAGGGTGGGACATGCACAACTTCTCTGGGAAACCTGTTCCAGTGCCTCACCACCCTCACAGGGGAGAATTTCTTCCTAATATCTAATCTAAACCTGCTGTCTTATGCATCAGAGATATTTGTAATAAAAAAAACCAAAAAACAACCAACCAACCAAAAAAATCAATTCTGTTCCAAGGGTTGGATTAATTAAAAAGCAGCAACAAGCCCCAAGCCCCCTTTCCACTTTCTGGATGTGGCTGGTTGGCATGGAAACCAGCACAGGCATTATCCATGGGGGGGCTAACAGATTACACCTGCCCAACATGAGATCCCAAATTAGGAAACAGGGAGAGAGATATTTTTCTAATGCAGTTGCTCCTAAAAAAACCAAAGATTCTGCATGAAAATAATAGATTAAGCTCTTAAATGGATCTAACTGTGGTATGCTCTATCACATGGATCTCATTTTGATCAAGATGCCTCTTTGTGAATTTAATTACTGCCTAATGCAGTCTTAGATGCAGCTGTGTTCTCACTGTTGGAGTCTCCAGGCATTGCAATACAAATAGAGTAACAAATGGTTTCAGGATTCAGTTTTGGTGAATGTTTTTATTTGTAATATATTCCTTTGTTAAAATAATTCAGTTTCTACCCATTACCACTAGCAACTGCAAAAAAACCAGAAACAAACAACCCTCAAACTGTAGCAATTCTACCAGTTTTCAGAGAGCATTTAATTAAAATCCTTCTGTTAAGTGTGCCAGTTTCTGACCAGTTCTTGTTACTATTTTAAATAAGCAATAGCTTATAATGCAAATGTAAACTGGTAAGCTTTAGCTTACCAAGCTCTCAAACTGGATTTTATTTGAATCTTGGAATCATAAAATCATTGAATGGTTTGTGTTGGAAGGGACCTTAAAGATCATCTCATTCCAACCCTGCATCACGGACAGGGACAACTTGCACTAGACCAGGCTGCTCAGAGCTCCATCCAACCTGACCTTGAACACTTCCAGGGATGGGGCAGCCACTTCTCTGGGCAACCTGTGCCAAGGCCTCACCACCCTCACAGTAAACAATTTCTTCTGTATATCTAATCCAAACCTACTCTCAGTGTGAAGCCATTCCCCTGTGTCTTGTCCCTCCAGGCCCTTGAAAATAGTCTCTCTACATCTTTCCTGTGTTCCCTTCAGTTATTGGAAGGCAAGTCTTCCCCCCTCTGCCTGTTTGCCACTTACTCAAAACACGTGCAGCTCACATCTGAAAACATTAAAAACCAACACCTCTTATACAGAACCCACTCAAATTTAAGGCAAGATCTACAGAAACAGTTCAAATTCAACTAATATTTACACCACATAGATTTCCCAGTGAAAGTCAGGAAAGGAACCCCGTGCATGTGATGCTAGGCCATTTTCTAATAGCCATGTCTGTCCTCTTTAAAGTCTCTGGGCTGCAGAGATGTGCAGCAGGAACTCCAGTTCAGAGCTGCCAGACAGCTGGGGTACATGCCGACCCCCTATGCAACTTGAGCTTGAAGAAAAAAAAAAGAAGTTAGATAATAATTTTCTTTTAAATACCTGTACTAGGTATATGCTTTCCTTTCCTCCAAGTCACGATCATAAAAAATTTTTTACACGTTCGTAAAGTTATAATTCCTAATTATAATCCCTCTTGGAAATAAAAGAACCCCCCTCAACCTTGTCTGGATCCAAAACATAATAAAAAACCCCTTCAAAATGTAGTAGGGTGGACTTCAAAGTGTAGATGTTATACTTTTAATTCCCACAAAAGCAAAGAGCAGAAGTGTTAAGTAGAACTTAATTCTCTTCACGATCCAGTTGAACTGAAACGGACCCTCATCAGTCCGATCGGACACTTAGGGAGTCCAGATCCAGCCCCCTCCTTAGACTGCACAGTGGCCACTTTCACAGGAGTAACAGAATCCCAAAATGGCTAAGATTGGAATGAACCAACCTTCAGTTGGAAGAGTTCAACCTCCCTGCTCAGGCAGGGTGATCCTAGAGCACATGGCACAGGATTGCATCCAGACAGTTCTGGAATATCTCCAGTGAGGGAGACTCCAAACCCTCTCTGGGTAATCTGTTCAATGCTCAGTCACTGCACAGCAAAGAAGTTCTTCCTCATGTTCAGGTGGAACTTCCTGTGCATCAGTTCCTGCCCATTACCTCTTGTCCTATTGCTTGGCACCACCGAGCAGAGCCTGGTCCATGCCCTGACACCTCCCTGCAGACAGTTGTCTACCTTGATGAGGTCCTCTCTCAGTCATCTCTTAGGCCCCCTCAGCCTTTCCTTGTAAGAGATGCTCCAGTTCCTTCATCATCTTCACTGCCCTCCACTGGACCCACTCCAGGAGCTCCATGTGCCTCTTGTCCTGAGGAGTCCAGAATCAGACACAGCACTCCAGCAGCTCTGGACTCTCAGCTTTATTTTGCAATCAAACCTACCATTTCTTCATGCTTCTCACTCCTTCAGCTCAGCTATGTAAGTTACCCCCTGTTTTCACATAAAAAGCTAAAAGCATAAAGATTTTAACTTTTGTGTGTGTGTATATGTGTATCTTCCACTCTCCTCCCCTGACTTTTCCAGTGTAACTCAGCAACGTTCAGTTACTCAAACGCAGCTCTGCACAATTTTCGGCAAAGATGAGGATTTCCTGTCATAGCAGACTGATAGAAGTTACGAAAAGCAGAGGCTGTTCTGTTTTATAATGTATCATTATTACTTGCATTTCAAAATTAAAACATTTTATCACAGTCTGATCCAACTTAATAAAGAAATCATAACAAGGCAATGTAGTATTACAAATTTATTGAGTTTTGTCAAAGTAATTTTTCAGCATTGAAAATTTTACACATATAAAACAACTTCAACTTCAAAGCATTAAAACCAAAGTATGTATTTTTTTTTAAATTTAAAGGAAGTGCTGTGCTTTTTTTAAAACATCTCATGAACCAAATTCTTCAGTTATAAAGCTGATAAAAATAAGTGATACACCACTAGAGCTTTTTAACACGTGAAATTTATCTCTTTGGGAAACAATACTTTTTAAAATTGTATCATGAAAGATACAGACCTGAAAAAGGATAAACAATCATACACAAGGCATAAACGTTACACAGAATAAGTCAGACATTTTATAAAGAGATCTGGAAAAGTACCTAAAATAGTGATATTTATTTAGTATAAAATTTCAATAATAAAATATTGCTCATAATAAATAAGAAAACATGAGTTGCATTAATACTGTTCTCCCCTTAAAGCTCTCTTGGATGTAACATGATCAGACCTGATCAAAACACTCAAATTTTTATTTTTCCTCCGTACGAAGGAGGCAGTTTTACAAGCTTCAGGTCATTCTTTGCTGGAAACAATTCTATTATAAACAAAACACAGAATTAATTTCAAGGTTCATGCGTAGTTATGGGAAAAAAAAAAATTATTCCCAAGTGTGAATAAACCTTATTACAGTGGATTTCAATACCTAAAATATTTGCCCTTTTTTTGTTAAAAACAAAGTGGAATAAGACTTCTCACGGATTACGAATGCAAAGAGAAAGCTGCCCAAGTTTTCTCAAAAGCCTCTAAATACCTGTGCAGCCGTACTTAAAACGGTTACTGAAGGTGTCAGGGACAGCTGGCTCTACAGGGGGATAGAAGCTGCATCCCTTTATATGGGGACATTGGATTTCATCCCCGCTCGGCCCATCTGCAGACACGGCAGTTTGGAGTAGTTCTTGAGCAGCTGCTCGATCGCGATGTGACGCACGTTGAGCTCAGAGGCCAGAGAGTCCTTCTCCTGGACTTGCTGCGTCAGCTCTTCAAACACATCTGCAAGAACACCATCGGGTTAATGCACCTGCTCCCTGCACTGTCACAGAGTTAAGGAGTGACACACAACACTAGGAAAGAGGCACAGACATTTCAGCGGGCTCATGAACAAGGACGCTGCTTTTTCTGGTTCCAGCGCAGCTTTGCATGGATTGGGAACTGAACAGGATCACCAGGTTCCAGTCTGAGGCAACCTCAGCCAAGGTGGATCAGTTTATAGCTCAAAACAAAGGTGACTCTGGCTGTATCAGTAATAGTGTGGCCAGCAGGACCAGGGCAGTGACAGTCCCTCTGTACTCAGCACTGGTGAGGCCACACCTCAAATCCTGCGTCCACTTTTGGGCTCCTCACTGCAAGAGAGACATTGAGGTGCTGGGGCATGTCCAGAGAAGGGCAACAGAGCTGGGGAGGACCTGGAGCACCAAGTCCTACGAGGAGCAGCTGAGGGAGCTGGGGGTGTTTAGCCTGGAGAAAAGGAGGGTCAGGTGGGACTTTTTGTCTCTCTACAACCACCTGAAAGGAGGGTGTAGGCAGGTGGGAGTCAGCCCCTTCTGCCAGGTAACAAGTGACAGGACAAGGGGAAACGACCTCACGTTACACTAGGGATAATTTAGATTGGTTATTAAGAAACACTCCTCAATGGAAAGGTTGTCTAGCACTGGAACAGGGTGCCCAGGGCAGTGGTGGACTCACCAGCACTGGAGGTATTTAAAAGACATAGATGTGGCACATAGTTTAGTGGAGGACTTGTCAGTGCTGGGTTAATGGTTGGACTCAATAACCTTAAGGGTCTTTCCCAACCTTAACAATTCTATGATTCCAGTCAAAATCTTAAAGAAAACACCACGCCAGTTTGCAACACCAAAGCAGGTTACAAAATAAAAGCACCTAAAAATCCCTGTATATCACATTGTCACATGAAACAAAAGACTTCAGTTCAAAACGTAACTGATAGGAAGGCAATCAGTATTTCTTTTTTTAAAGCAGGCTTATTTTATTGCAACGCAGCACAAACACAAACCAAAAAGTATTGAAAAATTCTCACCCTGGATTTGCTTGAGCAGTTTTTCATTAAGTTGCTTTAACTCTCCTGGAGTCATTGAAGTCACTGCAACAATAAAATCTGTTATTACAACTACCAGAGTCACATAAGCATCCCTAAGCAGACTCCTATTTTCTCAAGTTTTCTCCTATTTGCATCCTAATAATCATCAGATGTGTGGCAGTAAGTCAAGAGGCAACATTATTTATCTATCATTTGTGGAAAGTTTGAAAATTCTCTTTTTAATGTTGACATAGACAAGGATTTACTGCATAGGAAAGCCCCCTCTTCAATGTCAAAAAGGTGGCAATTCGAGCCCTCAGAAAAGTAGAATCCAGAACTGGATCCAGTACCAGAATTGCTTGACACATTTAAATGCTTCACCGTCCTTAGACCACAAAACAGGATTTCCCCAGTGGAACCCCTGCAAACACGTCTGTTTAAATGTGGGCAAGTGGACAATTCCAAGGTCACTTCTGCTATGTTTGCAAGCCTGCAGGAAGCAGCCTCTGACAGAATTTTCAGCACATGGATACCTGTTTTAGTTGTCAAGTTCTGTGCTTTATGCACACAAGAATAACATACACAGTTTCCACTGAGTACCTCAGTGACAAACAAAGAAAAATCCTGGTTTGACATGAAGACCAGCATATAAAAATAGAGGTTTCCTTCTGTGCCTCTGCTGAGAACTAAAAGATCCTCTGCATCATTCAAAAGCCCTTCTGTATCTCAGGTTGTGTGCATTGATCATCCTCGTAGAAAATACATACTAAGCCTCAAAGGAGGGAACTGAGAAAGTATTCTACATGGCCCTTGATCAACAGCAGCAAGCAGGGGAGCACTGGCCTATTTCCTAGAACTCCCTCAACCCTGCAGTGGTGGGCACATGGGGTGCCAGGCCTGCTGCTGAGATGCCCTTGGCAGCACAGTGGAAAGCGACAATCCTGAACACCACAGGGGTATACAGGGCACTCAAACAGGTTTTAAGACCTTATAATTTTAAAATACTGGGTTTATACTTCAGCTGAGCTGTTTCTGCTGCAGCTTAGCAAAGCTCTCACCGCATACTTGAGAAAAACCTATACTGCAGCTTTTTTTTTTTTCTGAGATTTCGCAGTGCAAAAGGTTTCTAAGTGGCAAATTTAAAGCTTAAAATTCTGAAAAGGATGGGGTTTACCTACCCACAGGATTATTTGATTATCCTAAGCCTTCTTTTTCAAACTTTGTCACAGCTTGCAGTTGTGGGATGTTAACTTGCTGACAGTACTGCCAAACCAAAGAGGATGGCAATAGAACAGCCTACTTGGTACTCAAGACATAATCCCAGTTCAGAGTGAAACAGATTCACCTTTCTCTTCCATCAGCCAGGCACAGTGGTGCTCCTTCAGCTATCAATGCAACTGAAAAGTCCTTTCTCACATCTTACCACCCTTTAAACTCCACAAAAACCCTGAAAGAATTTACTATACTAATTGACAGCTAAAAATTTCATTCCCCCTCCCTCTTTACACCCAGTGATAGGATGTTACTTCCCATTTCTTCATTATTTTCATCAACACTTTATCAGCTAGCAGACAGGCTAGTTCACACATTTCATGTGTGTGTTTGGGGACAGGACTGTTTCATGTCACATTATTCTGACACTCAAGGAAAAGGGGAAAAGGAACAGAACGCTAAATTTAAATAAAACATTATTCTATCCATAGCTCAGGCAAATCTAAGAAATACTGGCCAAGCTATTTACAGTTACATTAATCTTTTTTTTCTCCCTTAGTAGACAACTACGTCACTACAGTGGAAGTACTGCAATAAGAAGGTACCTCATTCTGGCAGTATGACTAAGTTTTCCTTCAACATATAAATTTTATATAATCACAGAGTCTCCAAATGAATGTCTTTTGAAGGTAAAGTGCATTATGCAGTCATAACAGAAGAAAAAAAACCTGTTATTGTGCTCAAAGCAGCTTTATATCCCCCCGTCCCGAAATCAAAAATCGGAGAAATAAATTCCAAGTCACTAACTTCAGTCAGACAACCCCATAAACCAGGTCAAGCTTTCATAATTCCTCTGTTAACTGCTGTCCTGATTTATGCAATCCCAATTTATGACTCCAGCAGACAGGTGGTCAAACAACACAGTGTATCTGCTTTGATTTATGGCTTTAAGGTTACTCATTCACTACAAATGCAACACGACACACCATACAGCAGTTAAGTAAGCTCCTTTTATAAAGAATGAGAAATGACTCAACTTTGCAAGGACAGATTTGTCAGTTTGTTAAAAAGATGGGAGCCTAAAGAAGCTAATTCCAACTTTTTACACTACCTGCTCTCACTTTGTCTTCTGACATTCCAAATTTCATTATTATCTTGTTTTTCAACAGACTATTTTACCAGTGTTTTTGTTTTCTTTCTCAGGTCTTTTGAAATTCAGAAACCCTCTCCAATTACTTTCCTCATCTACAAAAGTAAGAGTGGATGCACTCCAGTTTAAGACCAAATACTGTTCTAAAATAAGGATGGTAACTGCAGATATGTGTAGGATTCTAGTCCTAGCACATTTCATGCAGGCTGATTCCAGAAACAGTAAAATATCCAAATTTTCCTAAAGATTTCTTCTAGTCATCTTCTTCTTAACTAACAGGAAAACTTATTTTCTGTTATTTTCAATATCACCAAGGTCATCAGAAGATTGCTCAGGTCTACTGCTACAGCCCTTAACAGGGCATGGTGGTGCAAGGGCCTTCCTATTTTCTTGTGCTCAATAAAGAGAAGGAAAAAAAATCCAGTAAAATGTACAAGGAAAGTCTGCTACTATTAAGAATGTTTCATTTTTTATGTTGTTTCACAGGTTTGCTCTGTTACCCAACCTCTAATTTCCCTGCTGCTTAGGGCAGCTCTCTCTAAAATGTAACTTAGGGCACCAGATAAGTTTAATAAGAGAGAGATTTGTAGGAGCTGAGTTACCTCCACAGGCAGGGCTGTGCAACTCCCAGGAATGACATACTGAAGTGATTTCTTTAACATAAATTAGTCATGTCCTTTATGACACTGGAGTAGAGCTAAGAAGAAAATTAAAACACCAACCAAACCCCCCACACTATTTGCTTAGCCATATAGCCTTTTTCTTCACAGATTTTACCTCCTGGATTTCAGGATAAGAATCAATGCCCTGTGGGGACATTAAGTGGTCACACAGAATGCCCCTGCTTGCTAGGCTGGGTGTAAATAGGTAAATACTCACGTTCTTCCTTGCTGTATTGAGGATGCCTCCTACGAACACTGGCAAGTGAATCACCTTCAGCTTTTTCAGCTTTCTGGACCTGGTTGTGTTTAGACCACAAAACACTGCTGCAACAGAAAGTAGCACCGAGTCTGAAATCAGGGGATTCTCTTTGTTCCAGAAGAGTTTGTGAGCAGCTTGAGATGCCTCCAGATTTCCCATCTATCCATTTTGCAGAGTATCTAGGTACTGGGGAGTCAAACTGTGGCAGTAATTTTCTATCAGTCTGATGTCTGAAGCTAAAAAGCTGGTGTTGGGAGGTTTTTGAGCTTTCAGAATCAGAGTCTATATCCTTGTTTTGTGCGTACTGTATGATCCAGTTAATCTTTTTGCTCAAGATATTTTTTACTTCTGCATACGGACTTTTAGAGAGCTTTGATCGTGGACAGTCCTGATTTGCTATCAAGTGGAATTTTTCAAAGCAGTCTCTGTGCCCCCTTAAAGATCTTGTATGTAGAAGATCTGACTTTGGTACTCCTGTAAAGACACAACAAAAATACCATGTACTCAGATGATTTTTTAAAATCTTTACTCATAAACAACCAAGAAAACAAAAACTTAAGTGATGCTTTCCCACTAACAGACTTATCACTGAAGCAAACAAGGTTATCTTTTAGTTTAAAATCTCTGAAGTTCCACTCAGTCTCGAGTCCTTGGCACACAAAGTGTTCTGCACAACATAATCTCCAGTGCAGGACTTCAGCATGTGCCTCTTGGGTGCTAACACAGACGAAGCAAACTGCTAACTCATACTGCATCACCCCTACACACAAGTGTATAAGCTGTAGAAGCAGAATAAACCCAACTGTGTATGAGCAAGTTCTACAGAATGATACTGAAGAACATTTTGACAGCACTCATACATGCTCCCATCTTCTATGCATCATGCTATGAGCCATCTGCTCAAATAATACTGCAGGGTGCGGGCTTGTCTCATCAAAGTGGCCAAACATAATTCAGATTTCAGTCATAGTTTGTTAATTTGCTATGGTACAAGCCTGCAGCCTGGCTAGAGAAGCAAGTTCTACTACTATCGATGCTTGCCAACGTTAAACTGTCCTGAAATTCATTTCATGTGTGCCAGTTTAGGCTGGGATAGAGTTAATTTTCATCCCAGTCTAGTACTGGGCTGTGCTTTGGACTTCTGCTGAAAACAATGTTTTCATTATTGCTGAGCAGACAGCAATAGTCAAGGCCTTTTTTGCCTCGCACATCACCCTGAGAGGGATGGCAGTGCACAAGGAGCTGGGAAGCGACACAGCTGGGACAGCTGACCCCAAGTGACCCAAGGGACATTCCACACCATATGGTGTCATGCTCAGCATATAAAGCAGAGAGAAGGAGGAGGAAGGGAGGACTGTTTCGAGTGATGGCATTTGTTTTCCCAAGTCACCGTCACGCGTGACGGGGCCCTGCTCTCCTGGGGATGGCTGAACACCTGCCTGCCCATGGGAAGCACTGAATGAATTTCTATTTTCGCTTTGCTTGTGTGAGCAGCTTTTGCTTTCCCTGTGAAACTGTCTCTACCTCAACCCATGGGTTGAGATTCTCTCCCTCATCCCACTGGGGGCGGGGGGGAGGAAGTGAGTGAGCAGCTGTGTGAGGCTTACTTGCTGGCTGGGGTTAAACCACATCATCTAAGATGGATGTTTATTCTCCTCTTTGCTTGTCCTCCTTCAAGGACTATTCAAATAGCTACAGCAGGTAACTTAAATCTCAAAATAATTGATAGTGATTGACACTTTTGAAAAGGAACACAATCTGTGAAGATCTACAGTTGGTGAATGAAAACAGATGGTGTGAGAAATGACTATTTCAAAAAGTTAATAGTACCCCAGTACAAAATTACTTTCTGCAACTTCAGTGGATATTTATTTTTCTTCAGATTCACCTACACAGTAGATTCAGAATCCATGCCCAGAGTATTGAGCAGTTTGACATTTATCTCAATACCCAGTATGCTACTTGGGAGGTTCCCAATATAATGAAATCAATTCTATCAATCAGAGTCCTCATTGCAAATAACAATAACATACCAATGAACAACTGGCTGAACCTGTTCAATGCCAGAGTATTTAAACCAACATATGACAATGTAATTTGATCTTTGAAATTAGGCAACATCAACTAAGCTGCAGCCATTCTACCTTTAAGGACATAAAAACTATTAAAATAAAAACCATGAAATGCAACAGGTAGAAAAGCTGATAACCAAGACACTAATGAGCAATTAACAGAAAGCTGCATGTTACAATTCTCAGTTATATCTGATTTACCCTCTGAAATTCTCCAGGTAAACTTTAAGCCTCTGATCCCAAATGATTACCAAATGATACACTGTCTTTTTAAGTTATCAAATGGCACAAAATCCCAAAGTACTCTCAAAACTAAGCTACAAAGGTAAAAGTCTTAAAACAAAACTAATGAAAAATCCAAGAACTTCGTTATGATCATTTCTCTGGTAACTGGTGCTTGAAGTTGTGGAGGTCAAACTCTGGAATCAGCCATTATAAATTGCTGATTTTCCACTGGGCAGCTCTGAAACTCGAGTGCATTATTGTTCCGGTTGAGTTTCTAAGAGCGTACACAATTTACAGAGCAAAATGTCTAAAAGAGTGGAAAATGAAAGAGAATAGTGGAATTTATTTTGTTCTTGATAGCAGGGGAAAAAAGGTCATGAAAACAGATGTTCCTTCAGTTCATGAGATAACTATTAGAAGAAACAAAACCCACATTTTAACCAGAGGCACCTTTTAAGGAGGAAGTTCTGAAGCACAGTACAGAGACAGAGGATGCCTTCACCAGGCACAGTCAAGATTCTCACATTGCACCTCAAAATAGTCTTCAACCTCTTTCAGGAAACACACATTCACTAACTTTTCTCAAGCTCTACATGATCTACTGCCTACTTGCAATGCTATTTTTCCTCTCTGTATTTACAGAGGCTTAAAAAACTCCAAATAAACATTTCTAATGAAAACAAGGAAAGACAAGTAATTTGTTTTCATGACTTATCAGCACTATTTAAATAGAGCAAGTCTGCTTAACCCAAGTAGCATGATGGAAACATTAAATCTTTAAGACATCAAGGGAGAGCAAACACTGTTAAGAGAAGTTATAAGGCAAATATATTCAGGACACTGTAAACTCTACAGACTCAGAGTGATTTGTTCAATGTTATTTGCTTTACCATAGTGATTCTTCAACATTCTTCACTGCTGCTGCTCATAGTGTTTTCTTTTACTTACAGAAAAACATCAGCAGACTGGCTGAAAACCTCATTTTGCATAAACTTTCTAATCAATAATGCTCAGGAACCCACTAAAACATTTGACTGTAAGGAGAATGAATGAACCCAATGTCTTCTGATCACAGGACAGAGTAATCCTGTCTGAAGCAAGTATTTGAAGATTTGGGGAATCTGCCCTATTTCTATTAAAATCAGGGAAACAAAAGTAATTACAAGTTTAATGAAGTGCTTCTAGAGCTGGTTCCAGAGGCCTAGGCTCTCACAGTCAGGAGCTCAGCCTGGCACATCTGAGGAAGCAGGCCGGGCTACATATCTGTACGCATACACACCATTGCTCCTGGGGCAATCACAAAAAACCCCACCTGCACAACGAATGACAAAATACTGCAGTATCACTTAAAAACCAGAAATCCTTTGAGGCTGCTTCATGATTTCAATGAGAACAAATGCTACTCGTCCAATAGGACCACAGTGTCAAATCACACAAAACAGCCAGCACGTAATTTGTTACACAAGAGAAAGAACAAGTGCAGCATGACTTTATGAAGCCCCATCTGAATTTTATGTCCAAGTCATAAGCTCAAGGTTACTCAAGTCTTTCTTTCTGACAAATTTATCTTTTAAGAGTTCCCACTCCAGAGGCATGCTGCTCAAAGAAATCTATTTTATCAGAACTCAGTAATACTAAGTGCCTGAGATTAGCAATTATTACAGAAGAAAAAGAACACATTACTTCAAGAGTCTAATCTTTGCATTTATATACCACATATTGGCAATAATGTCCCTATTTCTGAACACAGAGAAGGTTATTGCAAAACACTTCCAGTATACAAGAATACACACAACCCTTCTGACCAGAATTTACACCCTTCCCCTTCACTTACTGCACTAAAAAAAAAACCCAGAAGGGTCTTATTTAAATACTCTTCAATAGAGTAAGGAACTGAACACTTGTACAGAATTGTGAACAGATCTGCTTCAGCTTTCACATAACTGGTTTGGATTTCTATCGTAACAACCCTCCCCTCTAAAAAAAAACCAGTCAGTCAATCTCTCTTTTGTCCTAAGGTGACAATTAGTCCTTTCCTACCCAGAGAACACAAATAACATTAGCCATAACCTTCTGGAAGAGCTGAGCACCGAAAGCAGCTGCTGTGCCAGCACAAACAGCAATCATGTACCAGTATTAAAGCAAGTAAGGCTACGATTCTTTGAAACAAACCCTTCTGTTGTGGGCAATACCATCAGCTTTATGAGGCAGAAAAGATGTCCATTTCTTTTTGGTAAGGCTTCATACCCCACTCAGATTACTTCACATCTTTCCCTTCATCACAACTGCAGAAAACGCCTCCAGCTGGTAAAGTGGTGTGGATCAAGTGATATATAAAGATGATGCAGTTTTAGAACACTCATTGCTTTATTCAACACTATACACAGAGAGATGAATAAAGCATGGTAAGATTTCTGTTACAATACAAGAAGCAATACTGTAATTTTGATAAACAGCTGCTGTCAGTTCCAGGCACTTTCAGAGGGTTTCAGTTCCATCTCAACATTCCTGTTTGCCAATATCCACCTCAAACTTTATTTTTTGTCTGGTTCTTCAAGTCCACAATCATACAACCACTAGCACTTTTCCCCCCCATGTTTACAGTCATGTCGACGTTTGCTCCTTCTCTTACTTCCCAAGAATAGGATTGCAGACAATGCCAAATATGCCCTACCCTTCATAGTTATTTTTTCAGAGAAGGAAAAAAAAACCCTACAAATCATAAAACAATATAAGTGCTTACTATCCACTATTTACTTCTAATTCTAGTAGCCCATTTGTCCTAGATGAAAGACGAATATCTCACTTCACTCAGCAATATTTTTGTACGTTGACTTGTAGAACAGCACTTCCTATTTAAGTACCTAATTCTTAGGTCAAAAAACCCCCAAAATTGACAATTTCAATTTCTAAGCTTTGCAAAGTAGAAAGTCAACATGTGTCCTAATCCACTCCTGTGAAGCAATTTTGTAAATGAGTGACTAGCAATCAGGCAATTTAGTACACATTTTTGTAAGTTCTAGTTATTCATAACTGTAAAGTAGCAGAGAGCAGGGAGAATATTTACCATATAACGAGGTGTGTAAACACATCTCAATAAATTCTACCCTGCTTTGAAGCATTTGTACTTGAAAGAAAATGAGTTTCCATCATATTAAAATTTTTTGGGGGGTTGGTGTTTTTTTTTTTTTGAGGGGAAGACACCTACAAAGACTTTATTTCTGCCTATGCAACTGATTCATTGAGAACCCTTCTCCATGATAAAGATACAGAACTAAAATGAAATGTTTGCTCACATTTATATAACGATGGCTACAATAGTCATCTTATTTCAAAATTATAATAATAATCAAGTCCAATTCAAAAGGACTGTTCTTGAATACCAAGATTACTTCACATCCCTACACAAATGTTTTCATAGAAAAAATAAATCAGAGATCATTGGCGTGCTTGTTTGTTTACAGCACTTTTTTTTTTTATTTGTTTGCTATTCTCTTTTTTAAAAAAACCTTCTTTGGTCTTTCAGCTCCATCAGTTGGAAATAACATTAAAGAAAGCCTGCATTCCCTTCTTCGCAATTTCTAACATAATGCTGGAAACTAATTGTTTTTGCAACGGTGAATAACCTTAGCTTGAGCAGCTGAAGTGGAAAAAAACCCCTGAATTTAAGATGGAGTGAACTAAAATTAAAAAGAACACTTCTAGACACATGAATAGCCAATTATACGTTTGTACTATGAAATTAATTAATTACAGCCCCTTTAAAGAATTTACAAATACTTTATGGGTAAGATTTACACCTGACCACAGAGAAAGGAAAAGCAAAGCTGCCTTCTCAGTATAATGCTGGTGCCCACTGTATACACAGCTCCATAAATGTGTAAGGTACATGTGGTTAGAAAGGACAAAGGGGAGTGGCTGCACTTCATAACACGGCTTTGTACAGCACCAGCAACACGGGGGAAATTACCTGTTTAAGTCAGAACACTTAAAAAAAAGATACGCCTACAGTTTTAGCTACTTGTGGAGACTTGCCTTCATAGCCAGCGAAGAAATGCTTCTCGGGCACAGTTCTCCTCATCCTAAACAGTTAACTCCAGAAAGATTTGTGACAGACACTGATCTTTTTTCCCTTAATCCTGTAAGTAGGGAAGTGCCCTTGTGCAGTGCTTGTCTCTGACTGCCTGCTCTGAGCCCCAGCTTTCACTACATGTTGTGAAATGCTGCAGCTGCTGCTCCCCTCAGCTGTCCACCTCAGTGCAACCCTCTGTAAACAGGGATGTTCAGCCAGCTCATGGAACAGCTCCTGAACATCTGCTAATGTCCACCAGGAACACAAAAATCAGATGAGCTCAAGTTTGGTTTACCTTGTGTGCGGGGCCAAGACGTGAAGCATTTCACTGTCTGCTGCAGAAGACATTAAATGTTCATGTTTGTCTGTCTTAAGCAACTGCTGCATATTAGTCTGCTCAGCAAGAGTGCTGAAAGAGGGGGGTTCTTAGAAAAGCAGACTTCAAGACCTGTTCAAGATACATTAAATAAAAAGCAGCCCATGATGACCTAAGATAGCAAGTCACCCACACATCTAAATGACAAGGAGTGGGGAAAACTGATACTCTTCAGTTGTACAATTCTGCCAACACTGAAAAACAGTATCATTAGAGACATATCTCCAGCGTTATTTGCCAGACAAGACTTAAAGCCAACTGCTATTTTTAAGTGCATACACACAATTTCATTTGAGAGTTAAATCTTATGACTTACTAGACTGGCTGGAAGGAAAATGCCAATGCCATTCATTAACTTCCAAAACCAGACTCTTCATAAAGGCTAGATATTATCTTGTTCATAAATGGAAGTTCTCTCCTTGCTCTCATATGATAAAGCCACTACATTCCATACATCAACTGTGCACACAAGTCTCCCACTTCATTTCTATCAGCTCATTTGTATTTTTGCACATAGCAGAGACATCTAAGACAGAACAGAGATCCAGTTGGCCCTTTAAACAGGTTTTAAAAAACCACGCTCCTTATAAGCCACTTTGCTATCTAAGAAAAGAGTTTTCCTCCCTATTAGAAAAAGCAATACATTCTGATTACAGAACATATGTTAAAAATGTCTCACATTTCATTAAAAAAAAAAAAATCAGTTAAACTAACCTAGAAGAGAGTGTAAGCATGAGCCAGTATTTCTGTATGCTATAATAGCTGCTCAATTACCTTGTTTGCACGCACAGACCTCCCAGATTCACAGATAAAAAAAGGCAAAAATGTACTTTCAGAACTAGCCACACAGCTCCACATTACTCAGTGGTACTTGCACAGCACTTGGAAGACTAAGAATAACATTTCCAACCATGTTTGGACTTGAATTTGTAGTTAAGCGCTTTACTGGAAACTGTAGCTAGTTTCACATGTCCATTCAAGTTTGTAGAGATGAATCATATCCCTGGGCTGCAAACACTACCTTGAAACAAGTTCTTATCTGTCTAGTCTAAAGGACAGATGGAATTTTTCAGGTTTTATTGCCAGGATAATCTGTTTTACTGGTTATCATTTCATTAACACTGAAAAAATAAGGATGTCTAATATTCTGGAACAGAATTAAACCAGCAGTTTACAGGTCTCTCAGCTACACCTTACAACCCATGTTATTTCAGTGAGATATTCTTCTGTAGGGTGTAAAAAGGAAAAAAGTGAAAGTTGAGTGTTTACAGCTCTTAACAACTGAGCTCCCTCCCCCCCACTCTCTCTTTTTTTGAGATGAACACACGGAACACAGAATGAAGATATTACACAAGATTTTATAGACCTCAAAAAAAAGCCATGTGATAAGACAGATTTGTTTATAACATCTCTGGCTCAGCCTGGATACTGGGATGCACCAACCTGATGCTGAATTTGCCTCAAATGCTGAGTCTATAGAACTTTAAAGGGCCATGGAAATGTGACTGTCTCAACATAAACCAGGGGAACAGATACCCAGTACTAATACTACATGTTATATTACAAGACCTGTGACAGGAACTGTCATTTGCTATTCAGCTGTTCAACTCTAAGCAGAGATGGAAGCAAGCCAGTTTGCTTGTCAGCCAGCATTCTCCAAGATGTTATTGTACTTAAGCAGCACCAGATAAGCAAAAGAGTGAAAAACAGCTCAAACAATCATGTTTTCCACTTCTGTTACAGTCTGTCTCTGTTACAGCCCTTGAATGTGAGGAAACTTGGATTTTTAAATAATTCTGCATCAAGAAATACCAGTATAAACCCATGTTTGTAGATATATTATGACAAAAACTTGAACGCCTCTAAGCAGCACCACAGGCACCACAACTGCTGCCTCTGTGTGTGCCATGAGACACAGGATAGATGGTTCCGCAGAATTCCGGAATGGTTTGGGTTGGAAGGGACCTTAAAGACCAACCCCCCTGGACACCTCCCACCAGACCAGGGTGCTCAGAGTCCCAGCAACGTGACCTTGACCTGAACACTTCCAGGGATGGCATATCCACAACTTGAAAACCCTGAAACTGGAGTTTCATAGCAGCTTGTAGGGATATCATATTCAGGCAGAGGATTTTGTTCTGTTGATATATCCATTTACAGACAGTTCTTACACATATGCACGCATGTATTTTTGAGTGTCCATGTATTTCCCCCCTGCTATCCAGGTACAACTGCAGATGTGTTGTTAGTAGTCTCTCTCTGCTACCAGAGTTCAGTTAATAATTTCCTCATATTCTAATGAAATTAAAATGAAGAACTTTGTCCCAGCTAACACACAACACATGATTTCTTGGCTTATGTAAACTAGTCACAAATGAATTCAAAACGTTTCCTATTTCAGTCCACTGATTACTACTGTATTACTACACCTACTTGGAAAAACAAACAATACACAATCTCTGGTGTTCACTTCACCTGCAGAAGGCAAGCAAAAGCCAACCTCAAACTCCAGCAGATCCACACCATCAGGATATTCTAAGCCCCTTTTGGAAATTTAAAGACACCAGACAGAATCAGCTCCACTTCTCAAAATGTTTAGTATTTCATATGTAAGTACTTTGCATATTTTAAACTTTAAGAAGCACATTAGTATTCTGCTGTGTTAAATCACCTGACAATGATCCTTCAGACACAAAAGCTACTTTGGCAATAGAAGTATTTCTGTGTGGCTTAGTCCACTCAGCTTCCATGAGCATGAATCCTCAAACTCAGTGAGCTGGATGAGCCAGGGCAACAAGGAAAAAATACTGTCCTTTCCAGAGAAAACGCTTCCCCCACTAGTTTTAGACTGAAAATCAGCACTTCTAAACTTTGCTGAGTATGTTGCTCTTTCCTTGTTCAAAAAAGGTTGATGACATATAAAAGAGGAAAGTTTAAACCTGCATCTTGGCTTTAGGTATTCCTTATGCCCATGTTCCCTTTTCTTCTCCCTTTGCTACCACTCTTTCCATCAGCTTTAGAGAAACAGATCCTATAATCCTTATACATCCCTCCTAAATAAATTCTGGGACAGACACCACAGCTGATCTCCAAATTGCTCTCAAACCAGCAGTTTCTGTGAATTACCTGAACTCAGTAAGAAGTATAATCATATTTTAGGCTAAGCTATCATTTTAATTCACTAAAAGACTAAAAATCTAATACTAAAAAACTCATGATGGAGACCTGATACCTGATAAAAAAATATAAAGGTTTTATGACACAGTAACTGACTTCCTCATTCAGAAACTCAGCAGTTACTGAATTAAGACAGACCACAGACTAAGCTTCCTGTACAGCAGTATTCTCCATGAAGGACTAGAAGAGCAACTTGATTTTCCCCCCCAATTATGTATCATTACAAAGCTAGTGACCAAACATAATAAAGGTTGCAAATGAACACCCCAGTGTCAGGAAGGTACAGGCTGAGCGTGTCACAGTGCTGACCCAGGAAGATGTCTGTTGAGTCACTATTACAGATGAGGATGGTCTCTGAGTCCCTCACTTCTAATTACTCCTCTTACTGACCCAAGACAATCAACAACATCACCACTAAGACACTAGCAAACCTGCACAGCTGTTGAACCCACAGATGCCAGAAGACACAAAGATCCACCAGCACTAAACGACACTGTAATTAAGTGCAGCTAAGTAAATTACATTTTTGTAGTGTTTTGTTCACATAAATTTGTGAAAGACCACTTCAGGAGGGGGGGTTCAGATGGTTAAGCCCTAGGCTGGATCAGTTCTGAGCACAGGATTTGCCATATAAAGCTTTAAGCAATCAGATGCTGCCGTGAAGGGAAACAGAACTGTTCTCATCACTTTCACTAAAGAATTAGAATATGATGCCCTTCTAAAAAAGGAAACTAGGAAACCTTCATACGCAGACTCATAAATCAGAATTATTTAGCTTGGAAAAGACCTTTAGGATCATTGAGTCCAACTGGAAACCTAATACTGCCTAAGCCCACTGCTTGCCCTTGCATTACACACCTCTAGTGCTCCCTTCTATCCTGACCCACCTCCTAGTGCTGACTGCATGGTCAGGGAAGATGGAAGAGGTGCTATACATTCCCATTAAATCAGACAGCACTTAACACATGGAAGTTAACAGGGTGCTGCAAACAGTGGGAGTACTCAAGCATCCTGCAAGATGCTGAGCTGTGACTAATAGCCTGCCTGCTCTGGAACAGCAGCTATTTCCTGCTTCTCTGAGGGAGCAGTTCCACATGGACATCCACACCAAAAATGAGCAAGCCTGTCCTAGCTGCTGCATGAGTATCTTTTTAGATTAGCCTATTTAGGTTCCTGAATTACTTAACTATATATGCACGGATTTTAATTGCTAAGATTTTTACATATGATGTTAAATTAAAAGGCAAGCTATTAGTGAGAATGACATTTGTAAGTGGGGGATAACACATCTACAGAGCTGACGCAACGTACAGCTGACTGTTCAACGGGAGCTATGTTATGATGCATCTGAACTTTAGTAAAACGTAAGCAGGAGGTCAGTATGAAAACATACAGCGTAACATTCTGCATTAGTGAATTATCCATTTCATGCTGTACCCACAGCTGCCAAAAGACTGTTACTTCAGATGTATCAAAATCAGTCTTTGTCACAAGAAAATACGGGAATGCAGAGATATGTCAAAAGCAGGGAAATGTGACTGTAGGTGTGGTAAAGAGCTGGCTCATGCAGTAGTTCAGCTACAAAGTCTTATAATGATTCTTTATAAAGTCACTGACACAGCCTCTGTCACCTTTAAGCCCCCCGCCCCTATAAGCAGTGACAGTACATCTTTTCAAAGTGGCACAAAGGACACAGATTATCAGAAATTGAGGTATTTTGATGCTACAGTGATCAAAAATATGTATACTTTTTCTTTCACTATGCAAAATAAAAGATTAGGAATATTGTGGTCCATGTAATTCCAGGGAAGCTTTCATCACTATTCTGTTCAAGTAGTCTCCTTTCAAAATTAATTGAAAATGTAGAAGATTATGTAAAGTAGTCTGCTGCACAGATTAAGTCTTTCCTATTTCAAGGCTATTTAGAGGGGGAAAAAAAAAAAAGAGCTGTTCCCCCTAAAACACATGATCATTTTGTACAATCACAGTCATAATAAGTAACTTCAACAAATCCACAGCTTATCTCAACAGAGCACAGGAACCATCCAGCATTTTTTTAATGTGTTCTGTTTTATCTCTTTCAGCACTTTCAGAGCAAAACCAGATTCAGAATGTAGTGGAAGTACCTAATTCATGTCAACATGTTTTTAAAGCCTACAGAGAAAAACATCTTCACTCTACATTGAGCAGTCTAAACCTAACATTTTAAAGCAGTAAGAAAACTCAAACTGACAGGTTGTGTTAGGATAGGACAGCTGCTCTCAAGTTTTAACAGAAAGTGCAAGTACACAAGCACATCTCTTCTAAACAAAACCAGAAAGCATTCCAATTATTACTGAAGTATCAAAGTATTGTTCAGATTAAAATACATCACCTCTTCTAGCAACAAAAATGTCATCAAGAAATGGGACTAATCACATAACACTGTTGAGATCATATTTAATTGCCCCACACCCACATAAATCCCTTTAGGTAGTCACTACTACATACAATTGGCGAAGACCACTCTACGTAACTGGAACAAATTATTTTGTTGCCACAAAGTCAAGCAAAAAACCCACAAACCCTTATTTGACTTAAAAAAAAGGGAAATAGGTAATCTACTGTTCATTCATGCATGAAGAGCAACAAAACGGGTAAATTCTTTAGCAAAACAAGGTTTCAAATTCTAAAAATACTATTCTAAAAAGGAAATGGTTTTACACAATTAGTCTTTTTCAACACGGACAAAATTCCTGCTTTACAATTTGCAGAGTTTAAGAAGCTGTGACAATGAACCCAGTTCTATCACATTACACATATTATTGCACATCGTATGAAAGCAAAAGGAAATAATACTCTCAGTACTTCTAATGAAAGTGAAACACTGATCTGCTTCTAAAACCACCCAAACTCTTATGCTTAAAATTTGCAGCTTAGGCTAGTTTTATACACAGACACCCTCTAAGTGTTGAACAATCCCTCTGAATACAGGTCGGAAATTTAACATCAGAGATCTAATACCAAATGATGATATTAACACCCGGGCATTTCAAACGCTCTGAGAAAGGGGGCTCATCTCCACATCAGGAGAAGCAGGCGCCAGAGCGGGCAGGGCACCCACTTTTAGCGGAGAAGAGCGAGAAAACAACCTAGTTTGGCCAGCAGGAAAACTTTCTACAGGTACACGTTTTCAGAGCTAAGACTCGATGAGAGCTTTCAGACGAGCTCTGCCGGCGCTCAGCCCCGAGCCTGGCGCGGTGCCCGGGAATGGCACGGGGGGGGGATCCCCCTTTAGCTCCTCACCTTCGATGTTGAGCTCGAAGCAGACGTGGCAGAAGGAGAGCGTCTCCTTCTCGGTGCCCAGCTTGCACACACTGCACACGTTGTCATCGTCCAGGTCGATGCTCACGAACTGCTCCTCGTTCATAGTGCCCTGCGGAGGGGGCGGCAAGGGACGGCATCGTTATCCCAGGAGCCATCCCGGGAGCCATCCCGGGAGCCGCCCCGGGATCGGCCCCCGCCGGGCCCCCCCCCCCCCGGGCGGAGAGAGGGCGGGAGCGTCCCGGGAAAGTTTTCCCTTCGGAGAAACTGAGGCCAGGCCGCACAGCACGGACCGAACCCTCCCCCTCCCTTCCCCCGGGGACTGCCCCGTCCCGTCCCGTCCCGTCCCTCTCCCACGCAGCTCCACCATCGCTACCTCCCTCCCGCGGCACGGACGCCCTGCCACCGCCAGCCCCGGCTGTACCCTATCCCCTGTCCCGAGCCCTGTCCCAAGCCCTACCCCTCATCCTACCCCTCTCCCGGCCCCGGCTCGGTGCCCGCTCACCGCCCCCGCCCCGGCCGAGCTCCGCTTTGTCCGCCCGCGCCGCCGCCGCCGCTCCGGGCGCCGGGCACCGCCCGCCGCTTCCGGCCGCCACCACAGCCCCACCGGAGCGGGGGGGGGCCCGCGGGCCCCGCAGCCTCTCTCCGCCGGCCCTCGGCGGCCAGGATCGCCTCGGAGCGGAGCGAAGCGGGATGGCGAGGCGGGAGCAGCGAGGGGATCCGGCTTTGCCGACTCTCCGGGCGGGCACGGCGGCGCGGAGCGGCCGCGCTCCCCCCGTCCACAGCACTTGGGCTCTCCCGCGCGGGCGGGGCGTGTGCGAGGGGAAGGTGGGCGGGCGGGCGCTGTCGCGGCGCTGCCCGTGTCGCGATAGGGGTTCTCTGCTGCGGGTTCCCCAGCGTATATTTACACTTAATTAGCTGGTCGTGTATAAGGCAAGGGATCCCTGGGATGCCGGTAGTCAGGTTTTGTTAGGAGTGCCAAAAAAAAAAAAAAACAAACCAAAACAAAAAACACACCACAAACAAAAACGAAAAAAACCCACAAACAAAAAAAAAAAAACCCACAAAACAAAAAGGCACAGAGTGGCGGAATATCGATTCCATTCAGGAATGGAAAGCCAAACCCAGTCAGGTCTCTGCTTGCGCCTTGCAGATAAAGCCTCAGCTGGTCACAGCATCACAGAATGGCTCAAGTTGGAAGGAACCGCAGTGGACCACTCGGTCCATTCTCCCTGCTCCAGCAGGGTCATCCCAGAGCACACGGCACAGGGTTGTGTCCAGAGGGTTCTGGAATACGTCCAGTGAGGGAGGCTCCACACCCTCTCTGGGCAATCTGTTCCAGTGCGTGGTGACTGCACAGTAAAGTTGTTCCTCGTGTTTAGGTGGAACTTCCTGTGCATCAGTTTCTGCCCGTTGTCTTTTGTCCTGTTGGTTGGCACCACTGGGAAGAGGCCGATTGTATCATCTGGAAAATTTCCGCAACTGACGGAAATTACGTACAGCACATTCCTTCATGTCAAAGTGGGGTTATTTATGGGAGACCTAAGTAATCTTCCAGAACCTCCTCGGTCAAAACATGCCTCTGCTGCTCTGGTTTTCGTTCATTGTGTTTTCTTGTGGCGTTTTCTTGAATTTTGTCAAAAAGAAAAGGATGGAATGCCATCCAGAGGGACCTGGACAAGCTCGAGAAGCGGGACCATGGGAATCTCATGAGCTTTAGCAAGACCAAGTGCAAGGTGCTGCGTCTGGGTTGAGGGAACCCCCGGTATCAGTCCAGGCTGGGGGATGAGCAAATCCAGAGCAGCTCTTCTCAGAAGGACTTGGGGGAGCTGGTGGGTGAGAGGCTGGACATGACCCAGCACTGGGAGCCCAGAAACCCCCCGTGTCCTGGGCTGCATCCAAAGCAGTGTGGGCAGCAGGGGAGGGAGGGGATTCTGCCCCTCTGCTCTGCTCTGGTGAGACCCCACCTGCAGTGCTGCCTCCAGCTCTGGGGTCCCAGCACAGGAAGGACATGGACCTGTTGGAGCGAGTGCAGAGGAGGCCACCAGGATGATCAGAGGGATGGAGCCCCTCTGCTATGAGGAAAAGCTGAGAGAATTGGGATTGTTCATCCTAGAGAAAAGAAGGCTTTGAGATGACCTAATTGCAGCCTTCCAGTACCTGAAGGGAGCCTACAAGAAACATGGAGAGAGACTATTTACAAGAGCATGTGACAGGACAAGGGAGAATGGCTTCAAACTGACAGAGAGTAGGTGTAGATTAGATATCAGAAGGAAATTCTTTACTGTGAGAGTGATGAGGCCCTGGCACAGGTTGCCCAGAGAAGCTTTGGATACCCTGTCCATGGCAGTGTTCAAGGTCAGGTTGGATGGAGCTCTGAGCAACATCATCTAGTGGAAGGTGTCCCTGTCCATGGCAGGGGGGTTTGAATGGGATTATCTTTGAGATCCCTTCCAACCCAAACCATTCAATGATTCTATGAAAAAAGAAATCCCAGACTGTGCTAGAGAAGCATCCTTCACAGCTCTTAGGTAGTGAGTTGACTTTAGATTTGCTTCTGTTGGGAATGATGGAGCATATTTCATCCCAAAGCTCCTTGAAAACTTCCTCAAACTGTTTCTACCACAGGGTGAGAATGGGATTTGTCAGAGGGGTTGCATTTTCTCGTTCCCTCATCATCTGCTCTTTTGATATATATGAAGGTTGGCAAAGGAGCAGCACCTTGACTTCACTGCAGATGCAGTATTAAGACAGAAAAAAAGATGTCAGCCTAGGGTGGAAGATTTAAAAACAAAGAGACTGGAAAAATGATGGTAGGGGTTTATAAAATCTATAATTATTGAAGCATTTTCCCCTCCAGAATCTGATGTCTATTGAGCCTCAACAGCCTATTGCCACAGTGCAGCAGCAGCTGCTGTGAAATCCAAGGGCAAAAAAGTCACGAATCTTGTTAATAAATTACATGTGGGAGACAGTATGTCTCTCTGTAACTGAGCTTCTTTTCTTGTCAGATATTGCTCTAAAGTATAGAAGTCTTTGCAGTAAAAATAATGAAGGAGAACTAATGTTTCAGGCGCAAATGTATGAAAAATCCTAGCAAATACTGAGGTAAAGATTTTAAAATCTTAACTGCTGCCTGTGGTGTGGTTTATATGTAGACATACACACACATTTCCTCCCAAGGCCCTTGGTTCATCAGTGAATGTTATTCTAGCTAACAGTTTACTTACACTGGAAAATTATTTTAGTAGCGAACAAATCTGTTTCTTTTTCCCTACTGAGTTTGCCTTTTTTTTTTTTTTTTTTATAGGGAGGCTTTGGCAGTGATCATGTTTCAGTAATTCCCAGTGCTTCACCTTCCCCCAGCTGCTTGATAATGTTCCCACACTGGTTTTTCTCTGTGTTTCAGTGTTTGTTAGATGACACAAGGGACTGGATTGCTGGTTTAAAGAAAGAGCGTTAATTCTACCTCAGATCAATTCACACTACTTCACAGTGCAGCCCTATAGGCATTGGTGGGAAGGCAGCTGAAGGGGTAATGTATAGATGAAAATGAGTACTCTGGACCTATGTACCATGAAATCATGGCTGGAGCTTCATCAGAATCTCCACTCCAAATACCTAAATGTTAGAAATGAAAGCTTGTGGCATACTTAATTCCAGTTTCCTGAGGAAAACATTTAGGGGTTCTAAAGCTAAAAGGCATTTTTACTGACAAATACAGTGTCAAACAGGAGTGTAGGGAGAGGTGGAGTTTCTTGGGTGCTATCAAAAATACTGCAGTGGAGATCCCCTGTGGAGATCAAAAATAGTATTGACACTGCTGAAATCTGTGTTGGTTTCCATGTATATATTAAAGGAGACCCAGGAAATGAGAGAAGTTTGTAAAAATTTTGAATTAGAAACTCATTCTAGGTGAAGTAGGTCTGCCACCATGAAAATGTCTAAAAAGTAACATTGAAATCAACCTGACTTCTTTCTCTTCCCTCTCTGCTTTCTTCCTCCTGCTTTCTCCTGGGCTTGGGAATATTTTTCGCCTCGGTAGGTCAGACAACTGGGACTTTTTCAGGCACTCTGGCAGATCTTCATATTCCTTTGTCTACAGCCAATAAACACATGTATTTTCTCCAACTCTTCTGTATTTTTTTGTATTATGATTTTTTTTTCACAGTTTCTTTAACTTGTTGCTGTCCTTTCTTTTTAACAGATTTTTTGTTCCTGCTTTCCCTAACCTTTCCTAGTTTGTTTCACTTTTCACCCCTGAAAGACAGGAATAATTTGCTGTACCCCCTATCCTGTAATCCCTCCTCTATTTTGTGACCTGTTATCTCTTTTTACTCTCCAGTCCTCTTTCAGCTTCACTCAGTAGGCAGCCATTGCTATAATGTACTGTTTGAAATTTTTATTGAGTGGTCTTACTGCCCTTAGTGGGAGGTATAAAACCTAATTGAAAAGAGGTAGTTCCATTTTCTCTCTCCCTGCCATTTCCTTTTGGTTGGATCTGGTGATCCTATGGCTGCTGCAAGGTGAAATGAGTCACTGAGGTGATACAAAAGAAAAGAAAACAAAATTAAAAAGAAAAATCAGAACCTTTCTTGATCAGCTTGTTGAAATGTCAGTATGTTCAGCTATCTCATTGCTAGATTTGGTGCAAGGGTTTTTGGGGTGGGAATGACTGTCTAACAGTCTGAAATTGCATCAAACTTCACGTACCCACTAGTTTTATCTCTTGCTCCTAGACCTGTTCCTTTCTCTGGTCCCTTTGCTGTATCTTCCATCCAGGCTATGATCCCATGATTCTCTTTTTGGCAGCAGTGCCAGCTGGAATATTCCCTGCTTCTATCCATTTTTCACCCTGCTTTTGAAATTTATTTTTGTTGTACTCTATGCTGAAAAGTAACCAGCATCAGTCAGATTTCTGTCCAGTTCACTGCATGATTGCCCACACCTTCAAGAGAGCAGTGTCAAGAGTCAGTTTAAGCCAACTGCATGAATACGTGGGTAAAGACTGCCTTAGTCTTTCCTCTCCTGCCTTCTTCTGTTTTTATCTTCATCCTCTTGTGAGTGTTTTTCTCCTGTCCCTTTCCTGCATGTCCCTTCTGTTCTGCCATAGGAAACCACCCACTTTCTCCACTGCGCCTTTCTGAGCAGTCCTGTCTGTGCTGTGCCACACCACCAGACTTTAGCTCTTCTACCTTCTTTTTCTTCTCACACTCACTGAATTGTGTGCCTTCATCAAAATGAGATCCTCTCCTGTGGAAGTTTGGTTTTGTTCATTTAGCAGTGACAGGAGGTGTAGGGCTGTTCCTCGAACTCAGAGGACAACTCAGCACCAGACTTGAAGAGACACTGCTAAGGAAAATTTTAAAAGCTTACTACTGGTCCAATTCACAGATGTAATTTCAGTAAAGCAGCTAGAAAAGGATGGATTACTCATTATTTTTTGGCTTCGTGATTGGCCCCTGAAATTAAATACTGAGCTAGTGTGAAAAACTATTCTGTGGAAAGTCATGCCCTGTATTTTTTCAGGTTAGACAAACAAATCTAATAGGCCACAAAATGAAGGAAGCTGAGCCAACCTAAAATTACTCCTGAATCACAGTACACAAGGGTGGAACACCAACAATTTGTGTCCTATAAACAAAGGCTCATAGCAGGTTGCTGGCTGCAGTGGATCAGAGATGTGATAGATCAGTATGTGGGTATTCAAACAAGTCATGAATGGGAGACAGAGGAAGGGAGTGACTTCTCTGCCTTCATATTCTGGTGAAAGACTTTCTAGTAAGTAGTTTATCCTGATTTTCTATTCAGAAGAACACACACAAGATTTCATAATCCAGAAGGCACTCAAGATTTCTTAATCCTACCAAGATCTCATTGATTAATTGTAATGATGAAATAACACTTTATTTCTAAACAGTGTTTGGAAAATTTTTCATCCATAGATTTAATATATCTTTTGCAATGCCTCTTGCTCCTTTAATGGTCAACAATGCTCCTTAAAGCTCTTTACACTTCTTCTTTCAAGGCTAATGGAATGCGTTGTCTGCTGCCACAGCCTTGTTTCTGGCACAGCCTCATTTTCTTTCTTGATAATCACACAAGCTACAAAGTTGTGGATGTCTACACATCACACAAAGTGTTGTCCCAAACTGAGCATGCTTTCCTCCTGCTCAAATCTCAGCGCTCCTAATCGACCTTCTTCTCCCTTGACTTCTCTGTATTGTCTGACAGTGCAAGTCATCCCATCATGTCCAAAATCAGGATTTCATACTGGCTTTTGTATTTTGTCCAACGTGCCTTCTAATTCTTGGCTATTTTTCTTAAAGCAGCTGATTCTTGCTAATCAGCTTTTAAACAGAATCTGTAATACATCCCCCGAAGTCCTCACAGCTGTGAGCCCTGTCTCTAGTTCTCTTATCCATGAACTTGGCATTGACTCATATCTTATTCTGGTGATTCACAACTGTCCATCTCTACTGCTGGCCTGTCTTTTCACACCCTGTTAAAATCAGTACCTTTTTCCCATCTCCCCGAGGGCAGCTTATACTTGGCACGGCACATTCAGATTCTGTTTTTTCTGTCACAAACCTCTCTTTCTCCCTTTTTTTTCCTGTAAATGCTGCACTGCCCTTCCAGTCATTTAGGTCTTTAAATTGAATACTGCTTGCAGCCTCTCTGGAGTTATGCATGAAGAATGTGCCTATAGTATCTTGATTTCTTCCTACATGTCAATTGAGAAATCCAGCCTTGTTGCCTGTGTCAGCGTCCCTGTCACTTCACACCTCAGCTACCACCAGCTTCTCTCTGCGTCTCCTGCGACTTCCACAGTGTTCTCCGAGAGCTCATTCAGAACTGCACTGTGAGGATTATCTTCCTTGCTGACACAATGTCTATGCCTCCCTTCTGGCTTTCCGGTTCATCAGCATGAAAGGCAAACTCATTGTCCTCTTCAAAGGTTCTGATCAATTGGCTCTGCACTGACTCAGCTTTATTGTCGTGTTGAGCACCGGCCCCCGCGTACTCTGTCAGTAACATTGGTCTTCTCTGTCTCATTAGTGTGTTTCTCACAGAATCACCTTTGGCCTTTTTACAAAGTACCTCCTCCTTTGCTGGAAGTTCCTCACAAACTTTAAAGGAATTAGTTTGTGCTGTTAACTCGCCCAAGCCTTATTTCTGCATTGTTGCCTGGAGCTGTTGCTCAGAGCTGAACACATAAAGTGCAGTCATCGTGCTCTGTATCCTCCATTCTCTTCACCAACACTATTTATCCAGTTCTACCTGCATTTTCGCAGCCTAAAAACTCCAGTCTTCCTTTTATTACAAATTCTTACGCAGTTGTTAACAAGCCTTACGACTGTCCAACTGTGTTCTTCTGTAAACCATCTCAAGGAGTTTGCAGTCTCTTGTTGCCTGAGTAAAAGTTTCGTGAAAATTTTGGCTAATTGATATATAATGTTATGTGAGAAATTTTGGGAAGAGCTACAGTGCCCCTGGCTCCTCAAGTGTGAGAGTCACTAAGTACCACAGAAAGTCCTGATTTTTGATAAGGAGAATCTTTGTGATGATATATCGTAACAACATCAACACAGGATTATGAAACCTACAGTGTTATGAAAGTTCTGTGATCTTTCTACATGTTGAAATATCAACCTGAATAGTACACAGTAAGGTAGTTACCTGTCTGAGAGAGCAGAGAGAAATACATCACTATCTAATCTACAGATTAAGGTGCACTTCTGAAGTGTGTTGGTGTTTCAAAATCTTAGCAAATGCTCTGTACTTACCTAGAGAACCAATAGCATTAGTTGTGCTATCAGAATACAGAGTACACTGTCCTAGTACTGTAGTCTTCTGTAGCAGCAAATGCAAGGACAAAAGTATCCTCATACTACTATCTTCCCAAATTTTTTTTATCCTAAGCTGTTCTTTACCACAGAAGGGGCTGATCCATTAAGTGGTCCCTTCCCCCATTTATTTCCTAGAGTAAAAATTCAATAGATTAAAAAAAGAAGGGAAAAAAAAGTAAAAATCAACTACCTGTGTAAAATTACACAAACTAAAATCCTTTAATGAAGGTTGTCAAAAAGACAACCTTCTCCTTTGAATGACATTGTTTGAATTATTTCTTCTCTGCCCTACTCTGTATTTGGATGACAATAATTCTCCGAGTGGTAGGATTCCTCTGTGATGGTAATGCTTGCCTCAAGAAACACATACCTGCTTGAAGTGCCTGAATTGTTCACTGCAACACTAATTCCAATTACTGCTGCAGCAGAATCATCCCCTTTGGAAACTCATCTATCCAGTGGCACTGCTGCTACTTATACCTCTTGTTCTGTCACTGTTTATGTGTTTATACATACACACACATATTTAAAAGTGCTTCAATGAAAAAAGTCAATAGAGCATCAGAGGGGATGCCCTTGCAGAAGCAAGCATCACTGTGCAGCAATATGAAGGCTTTTTGTCTATGAATATAAGAGACAGTTTTACTGCAGCATGGCTGTCAGGATCTCTTTGTCCAGGTTGTTGGCTTAGCCCTGCCTTCCAGCTCTGATGGGTGTCTTTTAGTGTATTTGCACTCTGCATCCAAAAACTGCTTACATCAGCAGGGGGAAGAGTTAGTGCCATACCTCAGTGTTAGAAAAGACGATTACTAATTCAGCCTGGATGGCTGCACACCAGAGAAAATGGAAAATGAGGGAGGCAAACCCCATTGTAGGATGTGGGCTGTAAATTTTAGAATCATCTGGGCATGGCAAACTCTGAAGCAGTTCTAATCACACACACAGCCAGGGACCAGCCAAGTCAGAAAGTTACCTTAGAAAACCTGCCCAGAGCACATCAGCCGGTTGGTTCCACTGGTGCATAGGGTTATTCCTCTTGGGGTGCAGGACTTTGCACCTCTCTGTTGAACTTTGCAAGGTTCCCATCAGCTCATTTCTTCAGCCTGTCAAGAACAGTACACCCCTCCCAGTTTTGTGCCAAGAGCAGACTGGCTGAAGATTCACTGTCCCATCATCCAGCTGGCTGTTGAATGATCTTGGCTCTGCATCAGCCCCTGGGGTCCACCATTAGGGATTGGTTTCCAGATGAACTGCTGCTGATCAAAATTTTTTAATCTCAGTTTCATCACTTTTCAGTCCACCTCATATACTTTTATCTGGTCCATATTTCATCAGTTTCCCTATGGCAATGTTTTCAAAGACGGTGTTGAAAACCTTGCTGAAGTCAAGATAAAGAACATCGCTGCCTGTCCCCCATCCACTGAACTAGTTATTTTATTAAAGAAGACTTGAATTTTCCTTCATAAATCCTTGCTGGTCCCAGTCACCTTCTTGTTCTTCATGTGTTTGGAAATGATTTCCAGGATTAAATGCCCCATCATCTTCCCAGGGATCAAAGTGAGCTTGACCAGCCTTTAGTTCTCTTCATGCTCCTTATGGCCCTTCTTGAAGATAGAGGTGACATTTACTTTCTTCCAGTTCTCAGAAAACCCTCCTGATTCCCACAGCCTTTCAAAGGTGACTGAGAATGGCCTCACAGTGACGTTATCCAGCTCCATCAGCAGGCATGGGTCCGTCGGGTTACAGGGCTTTGGGTATGTCCATGTTGTTTACATGTTCTCTAACTTCACACTCTCCTCCATGGAAGGTTAAGCCCTCCTTGCTCCAAAGTTTCCCACTGGTCTCCTGGGTCTGGGATTCCTGCAGGCTGGTTTTTATTGGTAATCCAAGGCATTGCATACCACGGCCTTTTCCATGTCCTGGGTCACCAGATCCCTTGCCTCATTAAGTAATGGACCCACATTTTCCCTGGTCTTCTTTTTGCTCCTGATGTACCTACAGGAGCTCTACTTGTTGCCCTTCACAACCCTCACCAGACTCAATTCCAGATTGTTGCTGGGTTTCCAAAAACCATCCCAGAGCATATTACATTTCTGACTGTCTTACTGATTCAGTTTATTAGCCTCTGAAAAATACAGGTGGTGCCCCATGCAGCTGCCCAAAATACACGTTGTGTCTAATAAACTTAAAGGAAAGCAAAGGCTGTGTTTAGTTGTGTCTTTTTACTTAATTAAAGTGAAAATGACACATCCCTGTATGTGCAGGCCGAGCCTTAATCTACAAAGACTGTCAGTTAGTATTAGGGTCATTATTGACAGTGGCCTAGTTTCCATTGATGGAGTCATTAAAAGTTTTAGTCCACAAAGTCAGGAAAAAGTAGTGGCTGATAGTCCTGAACTGAAATAAGGGAAAAAGAAAAAAGCTCAAACCCAACCTGTTTTGTTAATCCATCCATGTACATGAAAACAGCACAGCAGGATTGGAGAACTAATCCCATTTCAAATCAGATGCCTGCTGGTTCCATTTAATGAGCATAATGTCTGTTTCTTTTTTAACCCTAAAATATCTTCATACATGTAACAGCATTTTTAAAAAAAATTATATTTTTTTATCTATTCTGATAAGGTACTTGCTTCTATAACTGGACCAAAAATGGATTGTTAACTACCATTTTTACTGCCAAACCACATGCTGAACTTCATTAATGCGGAAATACCCAGGAAATGGAATTGGCAGAGTTTTTAGCGTTGGTACTAATGAAATTTCCTACAGATTGTACCTTGTGAGTAAACTCTGGTGTGTAGGATGGAATAAAGTAATGGAAGATTGTCTTAGGGCTGAGACACTGAAAACATCTCTCTTCTCACACATTTCTAGTACTTAATGAATATTTTATACTTTCACACTGCACTTTTTTCCTGTGTAGAGGCACTGTCAAGATCTCTTCACCCTAAATGCCCACTTTCATTAAATTTGCAAAAAAAAATGTTGAGACTTTTGTCTCCTGCCAAATAAGGCTGAAATTGGAGAAAGATCTAAAAACTATTAACAGAGGTTGTGGAGGGGCATTTTTCATTACCCTCTGCCAAGGGCCATGTCAGCAGAATGAGTGAGTGCGTCATGTACCATTTTAATTTAGTAATGTTTACATCCCTTGATACCAGTGCTCTCACACAGTCCAGGATAATGAAGAATTTGTGATCCAATTCTATTGATTATCAATATAGCTTGATACTGGTCTGGTAGCTATATAACAATATTAGGGGAAATAAAAATATATTTACGTAAATTGTATTATTACATGTAAACATCAGCTATCATCTTAGTACTGCTTATTTTCTCAGCATCTACTATATTGCTATTAATTTTCTGTCTGCTTCGTAATTCCTGGGAAGAAAAACATCCTCATTCCCCAAAATGTCTTTATCTTAGATGTTGTCTAGAAATATGTTAAAATAAAATAGAGGATGTTAAAATGGGTAGAGAATTAATTAAAAAATTGTTACCTACATATACGGATGTCTATGTAAGGCAATAATAGTTTGTTCAACTTCCTCTTCAGCCCTAGACATCCTCATCCTCCTCTCTTGGTTTATTTGTTTAGATTTCAAGCCAGGGCAGCCTGTTCATGTTTACAAGCCGCCAAAAGAGTCCCCTCAATAGCAAAATATTTGCAGGAGCATATTTGCAAACTACATGATGTCCTAATAAGACCTGATGTCGTTAATAGAAACTTGTGACAGTAAATATCAGTTAAATAAGTCCAGTGCATTCAGTTGCTTCACCACATAATTGTCAGCAGGCCAATTCTTACATTTTTCATGCATTTAAGACTTTGCATCTCGGGACCAGTGGCTTGCATAAAGATACTTAGCATCTTCCCAAATCATTACTAGTTTTCCATGTAGTTTGATTCTTCCTTCTTCCATGCAACAGCTTAAAAGGCAAAGTGTTTCAGATGGACAAATCTGTAACATAACAATCCTCCATGTCACTATGATATACATTACAGCATCGAGAAAAGAATAAAAGTTTGCAAATGCTGTGTTGTGATTATCAGAAGACTTAAAGATGGCTGGAACTATGGGAGATTTCTACCTGTAAATATATATATGTCAAACATAAAGTTGTATTTCAGTAAACAAAAGCTATATACTCTGTGGACCAGAGCAGCCGAAAGGACAGACAGCACAGGAGTGCTGACCTACTTGAGCAAGCTGTGCAGTGACTGGCATGCAGCTCTGGCTCTATTTCAGTAAAACAGTATGTGACCTCCCAAATCAGAATGCAATTTAAAACATTAAATGACCAGGCATATCTTTTGGCAATGCAGTTATTAACTTTTGACTTTATCTGCAGCCCACAAGGCCACCTCTTACATCACAGTGATGCAATGCCTACTAATTGAAAGTCAATTTTGTGCCAGCCAAGGGCACTGGCTGCAAAAAGCAGACACAAGTGTGTGCAGAGGGGAAGATATTTTCATTATTTCTTCCTCTGACTCCCTGACTCTACCTGCCATTTCTCTTTGCTACTCTTTATCTCTCCCACCAGCCCACACAGAAAAAATCCCTTAAGGCATAGTTTTATTGGGAAGTTTAAAAAAAAAAAAAAAAAAAAAAAAAAAAGTGGAATGATATATTCTGGCCACAAGGAATGGTCTTATTTTTAGAAACTATTTGAAATTTGTTCCCTAGGATGTTTCTTGGCAAAGTAAACTAGTGAAGAGGTGTGCCAAATAGCACTGCTATTCGGTTTTTTTGAAGGGACAGGTAATAACTGTCTTGATGAAATCTTGAGGACCATGAAAAAAGTCTGAATGAAACTTCTCTTCCCTTTCAGTGCAGGTTTACTTAGATCCTGCTTATATGCATAAGACATATAGGATTCAGATCTAACATTTCACAAGACTGCCAGATGCTCTGTCAGCTTTTAATATTTCTGGTTAGTGCTTTTTTTAAAAAAAAATCTATTTCACTCATTCACCGATATATTTATCTAGGACATATTTTTGTACTGGCTATAAAAATCCTAGCAGAAAAAGATTGTTGACCTGGAGATTTTTTGGATCTTCAGCATTTAGAAGTCTATTTCATAAGAAGAATTAAATTATTGCTGAGTGTAGGAGAGGCCAAGGCAGCATGTTTTGCATGTAACAGGATCCTGAAGGTAGCTATTCCTAACAGCTCACATTGGGAAAAGCACCCGAGAGAAATTAATGCCAAAATTTAGGCATTAATTTGGCATTATGCCTAATTATGCCAAATTAATAATACCTGACCGAATAGAGGTAGAAGGAACCAAAATTATTAGAAATTAGTTGGAAGGACTAGTAAGACATAGCTGGAAGAAGGTGAAAATCACAGTCCGCTACTGGAAAGTGACTTCTATCATGAGTATCCCAAATTTTGGTGCTACCATATAGTCATACAGCCCGCTCACATAAAATTTCATTAATTCAGTGGGAAGATTCCTATTAATTTCAGTGGGTTTTTGGCCCAAAGGGTAGCAGTCTGTTCAATTGTTATCTTTCTCAGTTTTCTGTGTGCTCTCTCACAGGGACCTGCGGAAACTTCCTGTTTCTTGCTGCAAATCATCTGGCTGCTCAACCAGTGTGTTACTGCTCACCTGGCTGCTCAAGCAGAAGATTGGACCAAATCCAGAAAACTGAGGTGGTTTATCGTACAAAATTCAATGAATAGTGGTATCCAAAGCTGCTTTATAGCTGTAGCAGACACAACACTGATTCACATGCCATGTAAGCCATGGAGACCTCCAGATCTTCCACATCTCAGTAGCGTGACTTTGGCTTATCTTTACATTTCAGAGCATGAGTGAGGCTTGTGAGTGTTGTATTTTTTGTCACTTTCTCACCTCATAACTATCCTTTACCTCTTTCCTTTCTTTAGGCTAGTTACAGAACTTGTCACCTGAGGATGAAGTTCAGCAAGGGAAGTGTTAACATCAAGGGGATCCTGCCTGACTTGCATGCTGATGTTAATGAAGCTGTGAATTGTGTCATATTAGCCTCATTTGCTTCCCATATGCTTACTCTCATTTTCCCCTCTGAAGCTGCAACTCCACTTTTCGTCTTCATTTGTATGCCCAAAATGCAACCAGCTTAATTACCAATTATAACCATACTCATTTAAAAGCTAAATCAACTGGAAACAATGCTAGAAAGTGTCTCCCTTGAGGAGAACTAAAGACTTTGTGTTAATTTTCTTCACATATTTTGATTAGTATAAAGCACTGTGTAACTTACAAATTAATCTCCCCAAATGATGTTAATTTTAAATCAAGATGACACATGGATACTCATGGGATGACAGTCAGAGCAACCTGCCTTCTCTTCCTCCTTCAACTCTGACCTGCTGTGCAAAATTATCTCTCCCTGGGAAACTGTCAATGAAGCACTATAGGACCCAACTCTGCCAGCTGCATTTTATTTATGGCCACCTTTTCCTACTTTATTTCTTAACTGTCTGACTTCTGCTATTTCCTCGAGTTTGGAAGCCCCTTGTGATTCTCTTCATAATGCATTTTCTTCCATCCTAGGAAATGAGAACTCCATAAACTTCCAGGTAGGTTCCATGGGACCCATGGAAGGCATAATAGCTGTTTGGCTTGATATACTGGTGATTGCCTCAGAACATGCCTCCAATCAATACTGCAAAACTCTCAGACTCTCTTTAGCTCCTGAGTGAATTTACAGTTCCTGGTGACAATCTCCATTACTGCAATAAAGGCCAGAGGAACTATGAGAAGTGAAAACTAGATTTGGAAAGCTGTCATTGTTATTTATGGAATATTTGCATGCCATAATTTACTATTTGGAATGTGCCAACCTCTGCATATGGGAGATTCAAGACATGTTTTCCAGCTGTTCTTTTTTGCAAATCAAAAAGTACAAGGTATTGAAAATTCTGTGCTTTTTAAATAAAAATAACAGAAAACACAGCAAATGCTTGGAAATGAGTGTAATGCTCATACAGTGATGAACTTGGTGCATTTTACATTGTGTGAACAGATCCTAAGACTGAAGTGGTTGTTGTGTGCCCCACACATGCATGGAAATACTTAGTCTCCATACAGTGCCACTTGTACCCATCCTTCATCTTCTTTTGAGAATGAAAAGTCCCAATCTTGTGGCCATCATGGGAAAAAACGAACAGAAAGCATTCACAGCTCCCTCATCTCATATGGTTCATAAAGGTTTTAGCCTCTGACTTAACAGGAAAGTCCTGGTTCCACTTCCCATTTCATACACCTAGAAATGACTAAACATAACTTCACAATAACATGTTACTCTGCATTTAACAATCCTTCTGGTTTGTCCTTCTTTGATTATTTGACCTGTTAAGTGTTTTATGGACCTCCTGTCTGGCTCTGATGGATAAATAAACAATAGCTTTGCAATTATTCCAGGCAGAATTAGGATTTTGCCCTACATGTCTCTCTTCCTATTAATTATAATGTCCTTTCTCTGAAAGTATGAAGGAAAGCTTTTTGTTCTGTTCAGGTTGCAGTAGGAAGGCCTGAAGGGATATGATTGCCTGTTTTCAGGACACTGAACAGATGAATGCAGGGGAAAAACCTCAAACAGTGAAGAACGGTGGCGATGTAAAAACAAACGTATATAAACTGGCACAGTACATTTCAGGTTGAAACTGAGTATAAAAGTTCTAATAATCAGAAAAAAAAATTACTTAAAGCAGTGTGGTGAGAAACCTAGACAGCTTTCAGATGAGAGTTTCTCAAGTTTATATGGAAGAAATTATGTAAATTCCTGTGAGAGCAGGGTGTTGGATTCAGTGACTGAAATTTTCCATTCTTTTCTTATTTCTGAGGTCATTTGTCCTTAACATCATCATGGAAGGATATAAATCTATTGCAGTGAGTCCAGAGGAGGACCACCAAGTTGATCAGAGGGATGGAGCACCTCTCCTGTGAGGAAAGGCTGAGAATTATTATTGTTCAGCCTGGAAAAGAGAAGGCTTTATGGTGACCTAACTGTGACCTTTCCATACCTGAAAGGAACTTACAGGAAAGATGGAGAGAGACGATTTACAAGAGTCTGTAGTGACAGGACAAGGGGGAATGGCTTTAAAGTGAGAGAGTGTGGGTGTAGATGAAATATTATGAAAAAATTCTTTACTGTGAGGGTGGTGAGGGACTGGCACTGGTTTTCCAGAGAAGCTGTGGATGTCCCACCCCTGGAAGTGTTCAAGGACTGATTGAACAGGGGCTTTGAACAACCTGGGATAGTAGAAGGTGTCCCTGCCCATGGCAGGGGGGTTGGAACGAGATGATCTCTCAGGTTTCTTCCCAACCCAGGCCATTCTGTGATTCTGTGATCGTGTCATACATACATAAAACACACAAATGGAGATGAAGCTACGGTGCAGGCAATATATGTTTCCCTTTCACCAATTTTTCTTTTTCACATTTCAGCCTTGTTTTTCTCACACCACCTGACATTTTTATTTAATTCTCAGTTTCTGGGATGTATGTGACATTGTTTTTACTTTTAGCCAAAGGGCAGACTCACAAAATCCTAATGAAAAGCATGAATGCACTTCACTAGTTGAAAAACTGACAGGCAAGAAAAAAAGAAAAAAACAACTTTTGACTGTACCTAGATGGGGATTTTTCTCTGAAGATCTACATAGTGGCTTAAAATATTGGTTTTGAGGGAATTTCCGCTCTGGCAGTTACCAAAAGGAACTTACTCTGGGGAAGGGCTGGTGCTTTTGGAAATACTTTATGAGAAATTCACATTATTCATCTCTCACATTGCTCTGGAGGAGGTGGTGTGGTTCACTAGTCACCTTCTGGTCTTACATTTTTTTAGCATGGAGAAGGAAGCACTGTGATCCATGCATGGAGTTCGGCTCACAGTGTTTCAGTATGATTTGAAATAACACCTTTACAGGGGTTTTGCAGCAACACTGGTATTACCCTCAGCCATTCCTCACTCTGCAACAGGGCTTGGATCATCTCTCTGCTTAGTGATTTCTATAAGCTTTCTGCTTCACGGTACTCAGCACCTTGTATGAGGATTAAATTCTGAGAGCACAGCAGGTGTGTCCCTAAGTTTAGCAGCTCTATTTATAGTGTTTTCCTGTGTGCATAACACTGCAATTGTCACTCACACTGTCTTCCTCCAGTTCTGCATGACACCAGGATGGGGGCATAATAAACATCCTTTTATGAGTATGGCCTTCTGGGTGAAATGAAAATTAATTGCCTAAACAGCATCACACGGAACTAAACAAACAAAAAAAACTTATTATGAAGGAAAGTTAAAGTTAATGATTAAAGCATCAGGAAACTCTGAGACAAATTTTAATATGACATTACATTTTATTTATTAATTTATTATTCTATTTTAAAGTGATAAATTTACATCAAATTGCATGAGAAAGTGATGTAAAAATTTCAGCAAGGAAGATCTTCTACATGATGTAGTGATTAAAATTAAGAACACAGAAGCGATTTTGCCTTTCAAAATTGGTCATTAACTTCCAGGTAACTGTCCAGTTAATTGTTAGTGTAAGTTACAAGAGTAGATAGACCAACACAACTGTTAATTTTTTTTTTGAAGCTGGTGAAGTGCAGACAGTGGTAAATGATTTTGGGGCAAAGAACTGCAGCAAGAGACAAGAACCTACAATTTTTTTTTTTTCAATTAATGTTTTTTGTACAGGAAATGTTAACAGTGATGTGGTTGGTGATACCTGTTTGCAAAAGAAATTCTTGTGGACCCCTGGAAGCAGCTTTGTTGTTGTGCAACCTACTTTAGTTCTGCATCAGACACAGGTGATGGAGGGAAAGACAGCACAAAACAGCAGAGCTCAAAACAGGAAATCTTCTGTGCACGGGCCACGTCCTTGCCCTCTGAGGAACCTTTACAACACCTCAGCAGTGTGAAAAAAAAAAATCAGTAAAACTGAAAATCGGGTCTGCTTTTTCAAACTGTATTTGCTGCTCAAAGGGAGCGATATTCTATTGGTTTAGACCAAGGTGACATTTGGACAACTTTCTTCACAGCAGAGGTGTGGAAACTTAATCTGTTTTAGATAAAAGCTTAGATTTTCGAGCACTCCTTTATAAGAGGGAATTAAGTCTGCAGCTAATTTTACTGCAGCTGAATTAAAGAAAATGAGAGGCTCTGTCTTTTAAAACTGAGGTTCGCTCAATTTTTTTCCCCTGTAGTGGTGACATAACATTTCCATTTCCACAGATAATGAAGTAGATCTTGCCAGAAGACCAGCCCCACAGCGGGCTCATTCCCAAAGCTGAAGTACTATTTTTCTTTCCATCTGCTCCACAAGGACCTTGAGGTAAGCTATTCTTAATGTCTTACGAGCATCACCGTTTGTTGAAATCAAATGTGCTTTTCATTTCCTTTTTTAAAGAGGAAAGATCTTATTACTACCTATCATGGCTCCTTTGCTGCAGCTGCCATTACTGCTTTTAATTGGTAATTCACTAGTTTTGGAAATGAGGTTTTACAGCCTATAAAACCACAGGGAGCTCACTCTCAGTCTAAATGGACCTTCTGAGGATATGGGAAGGCTCGACACGTTACTCACATCTCACAAAAGGCCATGAAAAGCAGTGTCTATTACTTTTAAACAGTTTCACAGTCAACTGCTCTTTCCCATAATTATGTTTATTTCCTATTAGTCCTTAAGTACATTCCAGGTAGGAAATTAAGTGCCAAGGAAACACTCAGCTTTTTTCTTCCGGGGATCTCTCCCAGACCAGTTCCTTTGCCCTCGTCTTCCTAAAGTGTTTGTACAGCTGCCTTAGTCTCTGCGAAGGATTAACATAAAAATCCGTATTAAGGGACAACAGATCTGTCTTTCAATTATGGAAATGGGATCAGTAGGATGCAGTTGCAATGCCCTTCTGATTCAAAGGTCCCTTGAAGGGCGGAGCCTTTGGTGAGCTTTTTTGCCCATGGCTCTTCCCAGATGACTGATGCTTGGTGGTGCCTCCCTTTGGAATACTCCCCTGGCAGTACCCGAGGTGCTGTGCCATGACATGGAAAAGGACTTTTTACAAGGTCATATGTTAACAGGACAAGGGGGAATGGCTTCAAACTGAAAGAGAGTGTTAGATTCGATACTAGGGAAAAATTCTTTACTATGGGAATGGTGAGACACTGGAATAGGTCGCCCAGAGATGTTGTGGATGTCCCATCCCTGGAAGTGTTCAAGGCCAGGTTGGATGGAGTCCTGAGCAACCTGGTCTAGCGGAGGGCGTCCCTTTTACATGGCAGTGAGGTTGTAACTAATTGAGTTTTAATGTGCCTTCCAACCCAGGCCATTCTAGGATTCTGTGTGTCAAAGAGAAGATTCCACTGCCTGATAGGGAGCAGCAAACAGCCAGTGAGTGCAGTGGGTCAGCCCACAATGGCTAAAAGCAGCTTAAGCAATGGGAGGTTGAGCTTATGGGAGGTGTGCTTTAGGTGTCTGGGTGTGAAAAAAAGACAGGCTTGCTGGCTGGGCTGAAGGCAGAGGAGGTTACGGGTATAGGAGCACTGGGAGAGGAAGATCAGTTGCTGTTTCCATTGACTCCTTAGAGTGTGATCATACTGGATACACAAGCTCTTACATACTGCAGCACTTCCCTGTGTTTCAAAACACCTCTGGCCACACCTGAGCCTCCAGAGCCTTTTCTGGGCTTTAGTAGCCTGCCCACGGTCCTAAAGCAATCTGGAGACAGCTCAAGGCTTTTCCTGCTGTTTCTTCCCTGGGCATCCTACATCCCTTTGTACTTTAGGCCCTTTGTCAGGCTCAAACCTGACCTGTGTGGTCTGGATTATAACCAAACAAGTGAAAAAACAGAACCATAGAATCACAGAATATCCTGAGTTGGAAGGGATCCACAAGGATCACTGAGTCCAATTCCCAGCCCTGCACAGGACCATCCCCAAGAGTCACCAGTGTCTGAGAGCACTGTCCAAATGCTTCTTAAACTCTGTCAGGCTTGGTGCTGTGATCACTTCCCTGGGGAGCCCGTTCCAGCAGCTTCACTCTTTGGGTGAAGAATATCTTTCCAATATCCGACCTAAACCTCCCCTGACACAGCTTCAGGCCATTCCCTTAGGATCTGTCACTGTCACGCACCAGAGAAAAGAGATTGGTACCTGCCTCTCGTCTTCCCCTCACAAGAAAGTTGTCACTGTGATGAGGTGTCCCTTTAGTCTCCTCTGGACTGAAGAGACCAAGTGCCCTCAGCTGTGATCCTCCTGTGGATCTAGGAAGTTAGTCTGAGGGAAGTGAGTGCAGGTGGTCCAGTAAGTTCTGCAGTTCCCAGGGAAAATCTCTGATATTGTGTGGCACCTCTGTGAAACCAGGGAGCAGCACCTGCAGGTCAAAGAGAAGAGCGTGGCTGACTGGGAACCGGCAAACACTAAATGTAAGGAAGTGTGAGGAGAAGGGCTGCAGTGACTTTTCTTGCTGTTCCACGTCTCATTTCCATGCCCCTGAGACCTCTGTTAGACACTGCTTTCTGTTTCGTACTCAGGCTGGCTTCCTAATTGTGCCAGCCTTTTAAATGCCTTTTTTTTCCCCCACAGAAATTCACTTACAAATTTTATATATATATATATATATATATATATATAAAGAACTATGGTAAAGAAAACAGGCAATTCACAAAGGAAATGAACTACTTCCCTTTCTCCACATTACCTTGTTTTCCAAAGACAAAAGATTTCAGTGACTGTACCACAGCGTAGTAGCTTCATAAAAACACTGTTACTAGTAACTGGCCTCAGCAACAGGGTTTGTACTGATTTTGCAAGACTCAGGATGAAGGTGTGTCAGATTTCGTTTAAACTTGTCTTGGCCTGCCTGGAACTTTGTCTTTACATGTTTTAAACGTAGCAGCAATCTTTCAAATGACCAGGCAGCTATGCCCATGCTTTTTGTCCTTGGTTATCTTTGTATGGTTTGACTGTAATTTTACTGAGATAGTAGTCAAAAGCAGTTATTGTGCAAAAAACAAGGTATTTAAGACTAACACAAAGAAATGATAGAACAGGAGAGACCTTGAGAAGTAGAAAAGAGAACACTGCTTAGAGCTGCACAAGCTTGTGGTGGTCAGAGCTGGGGCACGGGGTGGCCATGGAGACCCCAAGATTGTGCACATCTCACCCAGCAGATTTGGAGCTAAACTAAACTGGTTTTAGGACAGTGATAAGAACAAAGGAAAAACTATATAAAGCACAACGTATATAGTAAATTGAAATGTGTCATGAGGTGCAGATCAGTGAAGAAAAAGCAAGTTTGAAAGTGTTAGCGAACATATAAAAATGACCCCGAGCTGATCCTAAGGAGAGGAAAAAGACACCATCAACATCAAACTCTTCCTGACGAAGGAGAACAACACCAGAAAAAAAAAAAAAGGAAAAAAAAAAAGGTAGATTTTGAAAGTGTGTTTATAGGATTTTTAACTGTACTACATTATTATTATTATCATCATCAAGTAATTACTGAGACCAAAATGAAGAAGTCTCAGTTAGTGTATAGTGTTGAAGTCTCAAATACATGATGCTTGGTAAAAACCAGTGCTCAAGCAGAAGGGAGACCTTAATTCTCCCACTGAGGAAAATGTAAGAGAACAGAGGTGCTATCTGTTTCTTTTGACAGCAGTCAGTGCAGTGCTGCAGCACACGTGGAAAGGGAACAGTGGACAGGGAACTGGAAAGAAATGGGAGAGACATCAGGGCTGTAATAGTAAGGAGAGATTATTTAAAGAAAAAAGACATATTTCTGTAGGAACCTTAGCTTGAAATTGCATTACATCACATTAAGTCATTTAACTTAAGAAAAAATTCCTGCAATTTCAGTGAAATTTCAGTTCAGGCCCTGGATTTGCAGGAAGCTCAAAGACATTTTAATTTACAACATCAACCATATGGATTTTATGTAACCCCTTGTTTTTTCTTAAGATCAAGAGCTTTTGAATATAACAGAGTCATTGACTTGTATGCTTTGATTTCAGTGACTTCATACTCATGCCATAATATTGTTTGGGATTCATTTTTTTAAGAAGACTAATAATGTGAGGAGGGCATTTCCTTAGGAAACCTGAAAATACATTTCAGCAAGGATGCTAAAGAAAAGAATATCCTTTGAAGTTTAGCTGAATGCCCCAATTACTGTAATTTTTGTAATTAATTTTTTTCTCTTTTGATATTGAAGTAGATTAATTGCAATTTCTCCTCACTGAAACAGTGGGAAGAGAAAAATTTCACATTGAGGATAAACTCTCTTCACACAGCCACAGCATGATCCCAGAGCCTGAAATTCTGAGGGCAGGATTTTGCTCTGGTGTTGGAAATACCATTAGAAGTGTTTGCAATATTATGCCTGTGCAGAAATGAAAGTCACTTATCAGGAATTTAGGTCTTAGTGCCAATGAGAAGCCTTCTGCAGGACTGTAGGAGTAGTCCTTAATCTCCTACAAGGACAGGATAATGAGCCCTATCTATCCGATGAGTTCAACAGCAGCAGGCCTAGGCCCAGAGTCCCTTGGCAGAGAGAGATACTAAATTGATTTCTGTGCTCATGTCAAATAGCCTCATTTGATTCCAGTGGGGATAATTTTTCATTCAAGCAAAGATCTTGGCTTGAATGCAAATGTTCCTTCGTAGGCATTTGATGAATGAAGGCACAACGATGCACACACGGCCTTCGTTAGTGTGTTTATTACTAATCATCTAGCAGAAGATACACGAATCTGTTTTGACTTGTTCTCATGCAAGGATGTCACCATAGCAAAAAGGATGCAAATGCAAGCAGGGCTTGATCCAAACTATCCCTGGAATTGTTTTGGACGGTGTAGTACATTTGGAGCATTACCGCTCTCGGGGTTGAACATTGCTCACTTGCTGTTGACATAACTAAATTACATTTCGGCCCTTCAGGTACGTTATTTCTGCACTGTGAGTTACCTTCCAGTATATTGCAGCTGTGATTAATCTGGAGAGAAACGCAGGACCTCTGTAAAAAGGATTAACTGTGGTGTACCTGACAGCAAAAGCAAAGTGCTCTTTCTCCACTTTCAGATCTCGTAAGAGGGAATATGTTACGGCATCCAGGAATGACCAAGAGCTGTGATAAGGCTACATGCTAAGGGAGAACCTGTCTGTGCTCAATTTGCTTAAAAAAGAAAGATAAATCTCGTTTTTAGATCCATTCAAAATATCCTGGTGTGAATGCACTATTCCAAGAGTGTATTAGGCAAGATTTATAAGGAGAAGGAATACATTAGACCTGGAGAGCTTATAGTTGTAGGATTTAGGCCTTTTTTCCCCCTAGCCATATCAGTACATCTGATAAAACCTGGGTTCTTCTTTGTGTCATTATTATTATTATTATTGTTATTATTATTACTTCAAAGTAGCTAAAAAGTAGAAACATAGAAGTGCATCTGATTGTACAACATGTAGTAGTGCAACATGTAACCTTGAGGGCACCTGTTCTCTCCCAGAAAAATCACAATCCAGAGCTGGGATCTTAGGCTTCCTCTGTGAAGCATGAGAAGAATTAGATACACAAGATGATACCGTTGTGTGCAGAGCAGGAAACGGACACAGAAAACACTGGAAAATAAGTGGGTCTGCTCTTTTCTTGGCCTTAAACAATTTATTCTGTGTTTCATGGGTCTGATTCTTTCTCTTCAAGGTCTCTACTTTATGAAGAAGAGCCTGTTATATAAAGTGCACATAAGGAGATAGATACAGTTCAGTTTCTTTCATTTAGTAACCCAATATTTAGAGTTTTCACCAAGTTAACAAAAGAAATAGGATAATTTTCTTCCTCTGCCTGAGAGGTTATAGATCTGCAACTTTCACCGCTTGCAAGCCGTTTAACAATCAGGCCAGTTCAGAACAAAGGACCCTTCCTGCCTCTCCTTGAAAAGGCTTCAATTTGCAGGAAATTAGAACAAATGTAGGAAATGTATTTGTCCCAATAGAAGGGGACAGTTTCAGAACACTTTCCTGCGTGGAAGAAGATACCTGAATTTCTGTCCTTCAGTATTCTGTGCGATCCCTCTTTGATATAAACCATATAAATTGTAAATTAAACTGTGCCTGAAACTGATGTGCTTTGTATGCTGTGAGATCCTCACTTTATGTCTGGCAGCTGCAGGAAGGAGTGGAAAACCACATCACAGAATGACAGAATTGCTGGGGGTGGAAAGGAACCTCTGGAGATCATCCAGTCCAACCCCCCTGCCAAGGCAGGGTCACCCAGAGCAGGTGACACAGGAACATGTCCAGGTGAGTTTGGATTGTATCCAAAGAGGGAGACTCCACGCCCTCCCTGGGCAGTTCCAGGGTTCTGCCACCCTCAGTGTAAAGAAGTTCTTCCTCATGTTGAGGAGGAACTTCTTGCCTTTTAGTTTATGGGCATTACTCCCCATCCTGTCACTGGGCACCACTGAAAACAGTCTCACACCACTCTCTTTGCACCTACCTTTGAGATATTTATATGCATTACTGATATCTCCTCTCAGTTTTCTCTTCTCAAGACAAAACAGGCCCAGCTCCTGCAGTCTCTGCTCATAAGAGAAATGCTCCAGACCCCTCATCATCTTTCTGGCCCTCTGCTGGTATGGTTTAGGCACCATTGGAATCAGATACCCTGGTGCTTCAAAAGGCTATTGAGCAGAGAATGTAAATTTTATTTATATTTCTCTTAGGTGTCAACATACCTGCTTGTATACCTCTCTTGAGCCACAGTTGATGTTCTACTTTCTTCAGCATCCTCAGCTGAAGTGTCAAATCCTGGCTCTGCTGAATTGCAAAATTCCCTTGGTTTTAATAGGGCTGAGAATTTATCTCCAAAGCAGAAAGAATGAGTACTACAGAGTAAGAAGAAATGGCAATCACTTTGAGGCACAAGAATAAGAGCAGGAGTGAAGACAGACTAGGCCTTTTTTTCTTTCAGAACAGCTAAATTATAAAATTTATCTCCATTTGTATGTTGGCTCTATGTGTGGATCCATGGGCTTTATAAGCTAAATAAGCTAAATAATAAAATAAGCTAAAGCCGTCCCAAGTAGTCTTCGGACTTCTAGTTGCAGTTTTAAAATCCAAAGAAAAATAGCAAATGAAACGTTCAAAATAAAAAATACAGTGAATTACAGCAAACTTGATCAAGACACTTAATTACATAATTACTTAATTTTTTTCAGGGAGAGAATGTGTAGGTCAGATGCTTTGCACTGCACACCAAATGTGAGAAGGCTGGACAAAGGCATAATGTATAGTAAAGAATGGCATATAGGATATACAAAGGATATAGAAGCTTCCTGTCCCCAAAAATAAAAAGTAATAGTTTAAAACTCACACAGTATCTTTATATGGAAACCTTTGCCAAAAGATATAGTAGTGTGCAGACACTTACACAACTTACTTAAAAATAAGAGAAAGGTAACAAAACAAATAGATCCATGAGTTGCATTAAAGGAGATTAAAAGAACAAGCAAAGCTCAAACTCCTTCTGTGCTTGGGACATATGGACTCATACACAAATAGTCACTCATGCACAAGTGGTCACTGACTGCCTGATGGTCAGAACAAGGCCTTGCTGGACTTGATGACTGAGGTTGCAGAGACTCCTCTGAGGCCTCCACTGCCAGGTAGTGCCAGGGACAGGCTGTTGGACCAGATGGACCCTGTGTTTGATGTGTTATGGCAGCTCCTGCACACTTGGAGCTAAGCACTGACACTATGATCTGAAAGGCCCATGGGGACATTAGTTGGCTGTTTTGACAAAAGTCCCAGTTTTTAGGTATGTCAGAGCGTGCTCTTGGGAACTGGACAAACAATGTTTGACATCCTTGAGGGCTCATTAAAAGGGCTCAGTGCTTTTCGAGTTAAGCTTTTTGTATTTGCCACTGACAGTGCAGCTTCAAGTGCTGCTGTCTAAACTGAGAAATATCAATCCAAGCGTGACAAATATGTGCTCTCTCGTTTCTTGGCAGTGATTTGGGGATCCAGGCTAAATCACTACCAATCACAAAAAACAAAAAAACCCAACAAAACAAAACAAAACAAAACAAAAAAACAAAAACAAAAAACAAACAAACAAAACCACAAAAAAACCCAAACAAAACAGTTTAATGTCTATTGCTTCTTTTCTTCTGGTTTACAAGCAAACTTCTTAAAGGTCATCTTACGTATTTGTTTGGGCATAGAAGCATAGAAAAGAGAAATCTAACACTATAGGGTGATGGAACCCAGAGGTGAATAAGGTGGTTGGTCAGATATAAAACATCCAGCAGTGCTTGCCACAGTGATATTTCCGTGCCAACATCTGCAAAATTAATTTGAGCAATGTTCATGTTCCTAAGAAATAAACTGTGCCCCTTCAGTGACTCTATGTCAATTTAGTAAAAATAACAAGGGAAACTAAGGTGATTACAGGATCACAGAATCAGTTATGTTCGGAAAGGCCTCTGAGATCATCGAATCCAACCTTTGACTGATCACTACCCTGTCAATTAGACCACAGCACTAAGTGACATGTCCAGTCATTTCTTGAACATCTCCAGGGATGGGGACTCCGCCAGCTCCCTGGGTAGCCTGTTCCAGAGCTTAACCACCCTTTCCATGAAGAAATTCTTCCTGATGTCCAGCCTGAGCCTCCCCTGGCACAGCTTTAGGCCAAATCTTCTTGTCCTATATGCCATTCTTTACTATACATTATGCCTTTGTCCAGCCTTCTCACATTTGGTGTGCAGTGCAAAGCATCTGACCTACTCATTCTCTCCCTGAACAGAATTAAGTAATTATGTAATTAAGTGTCTTGATCAAGTTTGCTGTAATTCACTGTATTTTTTATTTTGAACGTTTCATTTGCTATTTTTCTTTGGATTTTAAAACTGCAACTAGAAGTCCGAAGACTACTTGGGAGAAGAGGCCAACTCCCACCTCCCTGCAGGTAGTTGTAGAAAGCAATAAGGTTGTCCCCTGAGCCTCCTTTTTTCCAGGCTAAACACCCCCAGCTCCCTCAGCTGCTCCTCATAACATACTCTCTAGACTCTTCACCAGCTCTGTGGCCCTTCTCTGGACACGCTCCAGCACCTCAGTGTCCTTCTTGAAGTGATGCTGATGCACACCACAGCTTTTATTCTGATGGGTTCCCAAAGCCAAATCTTATCATTGAGTTTTTAACCTTTGATCCCAAATGCTAGAAGATGTTTTTCCACCAAAGGGAGATGTGCAATGAGGCAGAGTGAAGAACTGGACTATTACTTCAGTGAAAACAAAGCACACAGCCACCGTATTGTCCTGTAGGATGGCCTCAGACACCACATGTTAAGCAATTCAGAGTGAGAGACTAACTCCTAAACAATGTCATTTTGTTTCAGAACCCTTCTACCAAGTCTGTGCTGTCAGCCCAAGTTGAAGGCCAAGTCACAGCCTTCTACTGTGAACAAAGAAGGAGATGAATAGATGGAAATGTTTTCCCTGTATCTGAGTGGAGGTGATGAGGAGGCAGTTCAAAGTGTAGCTGAAATATTAAGGGACTAGATTCATATGAACACACTTGGACACATAATATTTTGGAATACATGCTGAGGTCTCTGCTATGTTGACCACACTCCAGAAGAGAACTGGTGTCAGGGCTTTAAGACACGTTATATGAAAGAAAGATCCATAAGAAATAAAAAAAGTCCCTCCTGTTCAAGCAGATGAATCAATACAGTTTGTGACTTTTCTGAAGCTCAGCAACCAATCAGAAAAGCAGATTTTTAAAGAGGTATAGCAAATGCAGCTCAGTTTCTATCACCCTTCTTTGAGGAGTGATCTCATTTCCATTGCAATTCACAGAGTATTTGTTTGCATAGTATGGAAGACTATATAAGCCATAGGCCTTTCTAACTCGTGTACTTATTGACAGAATAAGTGATTTGATAGCACTCTGAAATATTTATGTTGCCAGTTTTAGTTCTGAAATCAATGTTCCTTTAAGTTTCTTACGTTACTTTGCCTCAACTTACTGACAGAAATGAGACACCAGTTGTAAGAAGCTGAGCTAGACTGAGCAATATCTTGACTGAGCTATATCAAGATCTATAATTTTTGATTTACCAGAATCAGTAAAGCAAATATTCTTTCATTGAAAATACCACATAAACCCGAAGTAACTAGATGTAAATAAAATTTGTAGTCTAAGCCATTTGCAGAATCTCCTGTTAGTCTGATTTGCTTTAAAAAGCATGTATGTATAACTGAGGATGTTTTATAATCCTGAGTGGATTAAACCTTTTATCTCAGCGTGCTGTAATGTCTCAATTTCTTCCTTTACATTAGTACAACAGTATGAATAGGAAATTTTAATGCATATGTATTAAAATAAATCTGTACATTGGTGGTCACAGGATCTCACAGCCTTTGCAAAGTGGAGTTAACTGAACACCGGTGAAAATCATCTATATTGAATATTTTTAGGAATTTCATATAATTGTATTTTTCAGTGGGCAGGGGACTTTTCGCTGATTGAAGCCTTTTTTAAGGAACATTTTAATCTTTCTTCCATTTTTAAATTGGCTCTCCAGAAACTATTTAATGATGGATTAGAACAGAGTGAGCTAAGGTATTTTTAATTCTCAGAGAGTTTTAAATGATCTATTCTGTGCTACCTGATGAAATGCCATGTGAAAGACAGGCCTGGGTTCCTGTGCTTCTGTTGGCCTTTATGGTCTAGCTGTGGAATGGTCTTAATTGCAATCTGTTTACATCTCTTTTCTTCTTAAAACACCATGGAAGAAAAACTCAGAATATCTATTCTATATGGAACACTGACTCCAAGCCCTTAAACTATGATGTGCTCGAAGAGAAACTGTTGGACCAAGGTGGAATGAAACATTTCAACATTTTAAAATTCAGTTTTCTCAAAAAAATTTTCCTTTCAGGAAAAAGAAGAAGAGTGATGCTTTGATTCCTCATGATGTTTTGGGATGAAGACTTTTTAGTGGAATTTTCCTTGTAATCTATAATGAAAATTTGACTACCTCCCTGCAATAGCAGAAGTATATAAAATATGGGATTTTAAACTTCTTGCTGCCCTCCTGTGGGTGAAAGGAACAATTACTTCAGCAACGACGTGTGGAAAAAACAAATCAGGGAAATAACTGACTTAGTGGAAGGTAAATTCTACATCAATTAATAAGATTGTTTGTCTTGGGACCCAAATGTGGATTCCCCTGCTCAAGAAAACTGTTGAAATAATGCAAATCAGGTTTAATCTCTGCCACACTTTTCTGTTTAATGTTGGCAACTGTTGGCTCTGAAGATAAAATTGATAAAGTGTATTAAAATCCTTAGAAGAAAGCCAGAGAGAAGTGCAAAACATTTTTATGGAGCACATTGATGTTTGTGGTCAACCAACATGTTCCAGGATGACAGAAAACATGGGGCTTAAACTAAACAGCCCCTAAAACAAAACTGCCGTACAGAGCAGGGCTGCCATACAGGATGTTGAATAATTTCCTGTTATCCTTTTCTGTCACCATAAAGGAGGATGAATGGGTCGATTAGAAAGCCGTCTTGAACCTTAGATCCAGGGAATTCCTTGATTTAGAGCTCCTGACAGATTGCTTCGTCACAAGAAGATGAAGAGAAATGGCTTAAGAAGTTATATGTAAAATTAACAACAGAGAAAAAAAAAAAAAAAAAGAAAAAGAAAAACCAAACCAGGTTTTTACCACAGACAACTAACCTGTCTGTGAAAAATATCAGCTGCTTTCTGTTTCTATCTGTTAACCACTTAAGTCCCTTTTCCTAAGACAACTCTAGTTCTGCATTTGTTTTTTCCAGTCCAAGAAATCTTGAGAGGCAGCATTGCTCATAACACCAGTGAGTAAAAAGACAGGACTTTGCACAATGGCAGGAGCTGCCTGAGCACCTCACCTCATAATTCTAAACAGCACTGATGTAACAGAGTAAAGTTCTTCAAAACAGACTTGACTCAGGGAAATAAGTTTAATTTATTGCCAAATCCAAGGTCAAAGTAGAACACTGAGAAACAATTAAAAAAACAAAACAAAACAAAACAGCCCAAACTTAAGAAAACTTCCTTTCACGCCTCCTGTCTTCCCAGGCTTAAGTTCACTCCAGATTTCCCTTCCTCCTCTGCTTGAGTGGTGCAAGGGGGTGGGGAGTTGCAGTCACCTCATCACAGCCTCTGCCACTCCTTTCTCCTCAGACTCTTCCCCTGCTGCAGTGTGGGGTCCCTCCCACGGGAGACAGTTCTCCACAAGCTTCTCCAGCATTTGTCCTTGCCATGGGCTGCAATTCTTTGTGAACTGCTCCAGAATGGGTCCCTTCCATGGGGTGCAGTCCTTCAGGAGCAGACTGCTCCAGCTGGGTCCCCTGTCGGGTCACAAGTCCTGCCAGAAAAAAAACCCCTAACCAAAATTAACTCAGCAATTAAATAGTCACTAGAGCTTAATTAATCCACTGTTTAGCATCTAATGTGATCAATGCTTCTTCAGCCAAATCAATGTCAAGCATCCTCCTTCATTTAATGAATTTTGATCCATTTAAACACATGCAGGATATGTTCATTCCGTACTGAATCATAACAAGATTGTGATTTTGTTAATAAAATGACAATGTTGAAAGCAAAAGAAAAAACAAAGTAGAACTTTAATCCACAATAACTCCTGAATTCTGCAATATTCAAGTAATTTTGTTAACTCTTAGTCCTCTTCTGTGCTTTGCAAGATGTGCTCTGCCCTCTGCTGATTACAGGGATAGGAAGACTAGTTACTTATTTCATTCCAGTAAGAGAATAGATTGCATTTAAGTAGTTCTTTGGCACTATAGCAACCCACTTCTGCTAATTTAAATTAATGTAAAGGGTTCACTCAGTTTACTCAGTGAACAGAATAATTGAAGAAATACTTATCATTATATATTAATGACCAATAAAATTTAATACTACTCATTATTTCTTCCTCAGTAGTACTCAGGAGCACTATGTTCCAAGTAGGACGTATTCCTGCTCCCAACTTGAGCAGTTTACACAGAAGGAATGCATTTCTTACAAATTCACACTGTCGGTACCTATGTAAGTGACCTTAATTATGCTGAAAATGTCATGCTCTCTAACATTATTTATATTGCAATATCCCTCTGAACTGAGGAAACCTCATTGTTTCACACCCAGAAAGAGAGATGTGGAATGGATCAATTTTGTCAGACATGTGTCTACTAAGAGCAAGGCTGTAGGCTAATCCTCCAACCATTACACAGCTTTCTTTTCAGTCCAGTTTGGACTGATTAAATCTGCTCTGTTTGCAGATTCTTTGGTCTTTCTGCTTTTATCAAGTGGTTCACTTCCTCAAGGCATCCCAGCTGTAAAATGCCAGGTGGGTTCTCAAATATATGAATATATGTGGAGCTCCTGTATCTGGTTCATCAAGAGTCTGGCAGTGGTTTATTTGCATGAAGTTAAAAATCAAGGTGGGCTTGGAACAAACTGGTTGCTTATCCAGACAACTTTGGCCTAGAAACAACTCAAATCCAAGATTGCTCTGTTTCCAGTGAAACTGTATGTTGGCCAGGCCAGGGAAAGCTTCCCGTACTATTTCACATCTGGTATTTCTCCGGAACAAGAAATGTAAGCATGTGAGAAAACTGAGAGAAAACAAAACAAAACTTTTTTGAGTTTCCACAAATGATTCTTAACTTAGATGAAGTAGTTAGAGGTATAAAGGTGTAGAAGTTCCCAGAGTGAAAATCAGATAAAATATTTTAGGATGAGACGTCTGCACTACAATCCCTTTCTGGCATCTTTACAGGTCAGGTGCCTGTGGAAAATTTGGGCATTTCTGCCCCTTTGAACAAAATTTGCAGAGGGATGCAGCATCGGGCTGGATCAATGGGCCAAGGCTGTTGAATGAGGTTCAGCAAGGCCAAATGCTGGGTCCTGCACTTGGGTCAGAAGAATCCCTTGCAGCACTACAGGCTGAGGGCAGAGTGGCTGGAAAGCTGCCCAGGGGAAAAGGACCTGGGGGTGCTGGTCCAGCAGCAGCTGAACATGAACCTTCCAACACTACCACGAAGGGCAGTGATTGTCCCCCTGCAATGGGCACTGGTGAGGCCACACCTCGAGTGCTGTGTCCGGGTCTGGGTCCCTCACTCCAAGAAAGACACTGAGGAGCTGGAGCATGTCCAGAGAAGGGCAACAGAGCACAAGTCTGATGAGGAGCAACTGGGGGAGCTGGGGGTGTTTAGCCTGGAGAAAAAGGGGATCAGAGGAGACCTTATCACTCTACAGCTTCCTGACATGAGGGTGTAACCAGGTGGGGGTTGGCCTCTTCTTCCAGGCAACAAGTGACAGGACAAGAGGAAATGGCCTCAAGTTGCACCAAGGAATGTTTAGATTGGGTATCAGGAATGTTTTCTTCAACTGAAGGGTTGACAAGCACTGGAACAGGCTGCCCAGGGTAGTGGAGGTACTTAAAAGACATGTAGATCTCACTGCTTCCCCCTTGCTTCTCCTGTCTTTCTTATAGAAAGTGAGAGACTAAAGTTCATTGTAGTTTGAAGAACTTCCTACTCAGGTAGATGTGGCACTCAGGGACATGGTTTGGTGGTGAACTTGCCAGTGTTATGTTAATGGTTGAACCTGATGATCTTCAGTGTCTTTTCCAACCAAAGTGATTCTGCATTACTAGTATTTTATAATTTAAAAGATGCTGTTGAGTTACTAAGAAGTGTGAAAGCAAAATGAATAGCTTTTTGTTATCAATAACAGAAGAGACCTTGAATGTTTCTGAGACAGGGAAACAGTTGAAACACATTGGTTGTTTGTTTGACACAACGAACTCACTTGCTGTACACGGATGTTGCCATGCACAGCACAGCCACAGCAGAGCAGAGAGCGCTTCCCATGATTGGATATATTCTGCACGGAAAGCTTCCACGTGAAAATCTGCCTTCCTGCATGGTTTTTCCGGGGCGCTAAACCAGGGACCCGTCCCTTTCCATCGCGTCCCTTCCCATCGCGCCGCGGTGATGGAGCGGGGCTGTCCCGCAGGAGGGCAGCAGGACACCGCGTTTGGATGCGGCTCCGGCACCCGCCTCCCGCCAGGAAAAGGCTCCCTGCTCCCAGGCATTTGGAAAATCTTGCGGTTTATAGGGGGAGTTTCCAGGCCCTTTTATAAATTCTGCTGGGTGTTAACAGCTTTTGTGCGTGGATCGGAAGAGCAGCGTGTGATAGTCCTGGTTAGTGACGGACTCAATGCATTTAGCTCAGTTTGCATCCATGACTTGGGCATGTTTGGATATGGGGTTTCTTACACAGAAAGCCAAGACATTTCTGCAAAATCTGCTGTTTGGGTGGCTTTAAAAGGACTTCGAGGGAAACTCTTCCCAGGTTGCAATATATTGTAATTGCAACTATAGTATTGAATAACAAATTCAAAAGCATGTTAAATCTTGTGCTTCAGCAATCAAACTAATATTGAATCAGCAGAAACTGAGATGATATACATATGAGGTGATGAGATGCACATCAGGTCACAAGAGCTGACCTACATGTGATTTTTGCTTTCCTGCAAAATGACTGATACTGATGACTGTCAGGAATTTGATTCTTGAGCATACAGATGTGGGATCTGATTCACTGGGGCAAATTCAGCATTGCTGTTCCCGCACCTGTTTTATAAACTGATTTAAGATGTTGCTGTAGCTCACAGAAGTGAGACAGTCCATAGGAGTCAGGCTGAGTCAGCCTGCAGTTTCTAGGTGGTGTTATACCTGAGCCAGCTAAAGGAAAGACATCCCTAGAGAATGGGTCATATTCCAGGGTGCCGAGATTGTTTCTGCCTGAACAGGAGTGACCAGATGGAGAGTGGCTGTGGGGCTTTTCTTCTTCTGTTCACATTCACTTCCTCCATTTTGAACTCCCAGGTCATCCTTGCTGAAATTGTAGTAATTTCCAGTAATTCCAGTAAAATGCTGTGCTTTGGAACAAAAATCATGTTTGAAAAATGATCCACTATTCCTCCCTCCACCTCTTTTTTTTTTTTTTTTTTTTTTGGGTTGGGTTTTTTTGAGTGCACATACACTGGACTATATTTCATGTTATTGCCACATTTAATGTGTTTACCAGGAAAAAAAATCGTGAGCTTTTCCAGCAAGTACATTGCACATAGTGTTCCCCCTTAAGCCTCTGATGCTGGAAATCAGCTACAGATCCTGACTTTAGCCCTTCAGTTGAACTTCTCAGTAGTATTAATTTATCCAACTCAAAAAAAAAACAAACCCAAAAAACAAAAAAAAACTTTAGTTGCACAATGTTACCAAATAGGAATTAAGTCCCTAAATGCCTTTCAGGATCTAGCTTCTAAGGTGTATCTGCACAAAATTTAAGAGCTGTGCACAGATCATCAAACTGGTAATGATCAAGCTAATCTTGAAACAGGAAACAATCTAGATGAGCTCATTAGACTTAATACTTGCCCTAATGCTTGCAATTAAATAGCTTGCAAGCCAGAGTGATACATCTATCTGGCTTTGTGTGGGGCACACCCTGTGTGGAAGTATCCTTGCAGGTAAATGCCACCTCAGGGTTCGGAGTCGCCTTTTTTCTGTGCTCCATTACATTTATCCATTGCATTATGTAGATGGATCCTTGATTCCAACTTTGGGCATCCTGATTTTAGCGTTATTGCTTTACAATTCAATTCCCACTTGTGATAAAAACTTCTGCCATTACAGCACTGTTCTCTTTCTTTCATTATGAACCAGCCTTTTTAGGAAGGTAATTGGGAATCATCTAATGGAATCAATCAGTCAGGTGAGGTGTGGCTGAAAGGGAGGAGAGCTGCTTTCTCATCCCTGCCCTCCTTCAGGCTCCATGCTCCTTCTTTTTGTCAGACAACTTCCTTCAGTGTGCAAAGGGTGGGTTACATCTTCCCGATGTCCAACCTGAACCTCCCGTGGTGCAGCTTCAGGCTGTGTCCTCTTGTCCTGTCCCTCCTTACCTGGGAGAAGGGGCTAACCCCCACCTGGCTACACCCTCCTTCCAGGTAGCTGTAGAGCTACTACAGGCAGCTGTGAAGCCTCATGGCATACCAAACTTCCACATATATTTTGAATAAACTTGAATCATCAGAGTGAGTTTACACGGGATCAGAGTTTCGCATCATATTATTGAGGTGTTTTTAATGCAGAGTAAGGGATTTTTAAGTGGGAGATACTGTATTCTTGCTGCTGCTTTATTTTCTGCACACCCACCCAGGGCAGCTTATCACGATGAAGAATCTACAAAAGCCTTGGTTAGAGAGCTGATAGCACGTTGTAACAGACACCTTTGAGATCAGTGTTCTTAGTTAAAGCAGGAATGGCCAAAGTTCTGTTTCTCTACCCAGAACTTATGTTTTACTATGTTTTTACATAGGCATTGTATGTATTTTATGATTATTAAGTGCACAGGCACCTGACTCCCAGCTCTCCAAACCAGATTTATTTACGCTTATGCATATTATTAGTTCATCCTTAAAAATGATCTATTAAAACTAGCAATTTTTCGAGCTTGGTTGGCCAGGCAATGTGAAAAAGAATGAATATGGGAGGAAACATGTAAGGAAGAGACATTTCATACATGGCACTGGGGGAAAAGCTGGTATTATAATGAGTTGTGATTAGGAGTTCTGTTATGTGAAATAGTATTTGAGAACAACAACCCTGAAAAATAAATGGTTTTGAATTGCCATTTATTTGAAATGACAGTTTTCTTAATCCTTTCTCTGTTTTGTTATGGTTTTAATGGCAAAGGCCAGTTTTCTGCACTTGCTGCCAAATTCTTATTCCCTTATGATCATAAAAGTAATATCTTAAAAGCCAATTCATGTCTGGGTTAATGCAAGTTTAAAAAACTGCATATAAAGCTACATAACCCTGCTTGTGCTTTTATATAAATGGATGGCACTCCCAAAATAAATAGTAGGAGGGTTCTTGAAAACCGTGGTCACACAGTGCAAAGGATTCCCGGGAAGGAAATGCCAGAGAATGTTCTGCTGGGCCTGTGCATGACAAGTTCTAAAGTGTAACTGAGGAGCGAGACAAAAGGAACTGCAAATAAAGCGTGGAACCCCTCCCTCCCCACCCACCTGCCAGGGGCTGGGTGCTGTGCTGAGGCGCTAATTGACTGTGAGCCTCCTGCCTGACGTGCCGGCACCAGAACGGGGGAGATGTACGGCACAGATGTATTTTGGGTTTCATTCAGCCATCTTATTATTTTATGAGTTACGAGGGAGCATCGTCATTTTTAATCTAAGGGAAAAATCCTCTCGCATCTGCTAGGCATTTGTCATACGAATGAGAAAAGACAAATCTTTTCTTAGCAATAGCATGAAATCGCTTCCCCAGATTCCCTCTAGCTTTAAAAATAGCTTTGTGCTACAAACACCACCACATCAGACTTGGCATCGGCAAAATTCTATAAGCAATGAAGGAAGATTTGGTCACAAAAGGGTCACTTTTACCCCAAAGCGTAATTTTCTTCATATTCTTTCTACTTTTAGTTGGCAGATAATAGGGAAAGGATAATCTTTTTCTGTGAGATAAAGATAAATAAAGAGACCTCAGCCTTTTCAGAACTGTAAAAAGGACAGTAGGATATTTAAAAAATGAAAATCCTTTTAATATTCAATATTCATCAAGTGAACACTGTGATACCTTTAAATATGTTCATATTGCTCGTGCTAGATTATAGAAACGTCCTTCAGAACAGTGCACAGATGTTTCAAAAGATTCAGTTGTCAGCTATTTAAATGATTCTCCAAAAACATAAACCCCAGAAAAAAATTGCCGCTGTGAGGCATGATGAGTAACATTCTACATGTTACTTTTTGTCTAGGACTAGTGCACCTCTACACAATTCACGTTCTCACATCAAATTTGATAATTTTTTTGGGCAAATATTGGTAAGTACTATGCTCTTATCGCCGCAGGATTATTTTTATCATTGCTTTGCAGCATGATTTTCACAGTCTAATTAAGGTACATGATTTATCTGAAAATGTTTTTGAGATTTTGGGTTAGACTTTCAAATAACAGAATCATAGGATCAAGGGTTGGACTTGATGATCTCAGAGGTCTCTTCCAACCTGGTTAATTCTATGATAGAACTGCCCAGGTTGGAAGGGACCCTAAATATTCCTCTGGTACAACCATTCATGGGAAAGGGAGCCTACATGAGTTTATTTAGTAGCCTGTCTTGTCACATCTTTAAAACCTGTAGTAATGGGGAATCTACCACTTCTCTGGGGAGGTTGTTCCAGTGACTGTTCTCAATGTATAAAAAAATTCTTATATCGGAATGAAACCTCTCCCTGTTGCCCTTTGTCCCCTCCATGTGGGTCCTCATGAAGAGGAAGCCTCCGTCCTCTGTGTAGCCAAAATTTAAGTACTGGAATTCTGTGATGAGCTCCTCTAATGCCTTCAGTCCTGCCTCATGGGGCAGCCCTTCGATCACCTTCACTCTTTTGAACCTGCTCCAGTCTGTCCTGGTCTTCCTGTAATTGTGGGGATTGGAACTGGACAGGGAGCTCCAGGTGTGACCTGACATGTGCCGAGTAGAGGGGCCCATTCACACACACTAATGCTCAAAGACAGACCACCAGCCCCACAAAGACTCATTTTTCTGTCACTTCTGTTTTTACAGTAGAGGCACATTGATAAATAGTAATCATTCAGCCAGCCCTTGCCAACTGATGTTAATTACATTTAAGATTAAGTATCATGAACCATTCCCTTATTTTAATTATAACTTTAATGGAAAAATCGTGCTGGTGATTTTATTGCCTTTATTATTTACTTTAAGTCACTCACTTTGATATACATTACAGCCATCTGTTTCATTTATTAATTTCCCCATGCTCCTTTTTATTATGTGGTTGTGTTTTTTTGTGTGTGTGTGGTTTTTTGTTTGTTTGTTTTGTTTGTTTGTTTTGTTTTTTTTTTTTTTTAAGTTTTGATTGTCAGTTTTACTTGTTCACTGTTATTATAATCACAGAGAGTAAGTACCACAAAAAAGATTTTGGGGTTGTGATGCTCGGTGTTACAACATCTTGCTGTTCTGATGCCCTCAAAGAAATCCATAGCTGTGAGGCAAAATTTGATTAATCTTTAAAAGGCCTGGTAAGATTAACCTGCCCTGATTGGGGATGCTCAGATAATTGAGCCTTTCTCTTTGTTTTAACCTGCCTGTCTAACTCTGGATGAACAGATGTGCCTCTAGTTGAAATCCACAGTCCCAAACTCTTGGCTTTGGCAGGTCTCTTTCTCCATCTCCTCAAAATATAGCGAGAAAAATTTCTTTAAAATATGCCTGGGTAGTTGGCATCCTCTTTTATACAACACCCTTCTGTGTACAGCACTGACACAGGTTGATTTAATTTCCAACATCATTCCACCTCCCAAGGTCCCAATCCACCTGATATTTAGTGCATCTGGGGGATCACATAAATGCCCGAGGTTTTGGTGGCCTCATTACCTCCAAAAGACTCGATGAGAATTCAGTTCAGGTGTGGACCATGACTGGCATATTGGGGGAAATCTCAGCTGACCAGTTGGAAGAGCTGAGAACTGGTATGTGTCACCAGCATGGTGCACAAAAATGAAACTGTAAACTTGGGATTTGGCAGGATGCCTGCTTAGAGGACAGGTGTCTGAACTTCCACAAAGACCACAAATCTCTTCTGCACAGAACTGGCCTCATAACTTCCTGTACTGCTATTGCTCATTTTTAATTTTTTTTTTTTTTTTTTAAATTTTAAGTATTTTATAATGTGATGTTGGCTTTCCTTTGGAAGGATCAGAATTCTGGAGATATGTTATATTTACTCTTTTTGAGATCTGAGTTTGCCTTTTTTTTTTTTTTTTTTGGTTGTTTTTTAACTAAGGAGTAGAAAAGGCATGATTAAGATAATTAATCTAATTCTTTGTCAATATTTATTAACTGTATACAGAATTAATTTTAAATTGCAGGTAAATTGACTGCAGCAGGTTTGCAAGTCATAAATTATCCGACTCTCATGAGTACATGAGTATAATTATGGACTGTGTGGAAGCATAATGTTGATCTTTTATTTATGATTACAATATAAAAGGCAATTTTCAGCCCACTTTAATTCTTAGTTCAGCAATTTTATGTATACATATATATGTATATACTTTAGCCTAAAAATACTTCTGTTGGAATGGATTTTAGAAAAGGAGTCAGTTTCTTGTTGAGAAGCAAGAATTATCTAACAGTTCCATTTCATAACATGTGTCTGGAGAAATATACATTATCTTCATACTCTTTTCAATTATATTGAATAGATGAAAATTATAACCAGGTGGGAATTTCTGTTCTGCTTCCATCTGGAAAGCATAAGATATTATTTAACTTAAGAAACTTACTGTTATTACTTTTATTCTTTGCTTCCTTCCTGCCAGTCTAGATATACTGACTTTTACAATGCAACATTTTATTGAGCTCGGATTTGAAATGATATTTGTAGCTTACAAATTTCCTACAATGAAAATTAAAATCGGAGATAATAATTAGGAATCTATTAAAAGCGTGCCACTTATATGGCACAAAATGAGCAGCAAGGTTCTGGGTGCCCAGGCTTTCCATTAATAATTTCATGTAAGAACAGTGACGGGTAACATGATGTCTTCTGGTTTTCAACTAAAGCATGAGCTGAATAAAGCCATTTACTTGCCTTTAGAGCTTTGCCTGACCAGTGAAAGATATCTGAAAAATATTTTCCTGTAATAGAAATGGTGTGGTGGGCTGGAAGAGTGACCAATGGTGAGCTGCAGGGAGAACCTCACTGGGATCCTATTCCAGGGGGGGCAGAGAGACAGAGTCTTCACTTTCAGACACAAGGTTAAAAATGTCAGAGGCTGCTGGATCCTTTCCTGTAAGAAAACTCTTACATTGCTTGTGTAAATATGTAAGTGAGCACTGCAATCTTTTTTGGGGCCTCACACAATTAGGTTCACAATGAGAGAGCAAATAATTGTATAAATGTTAAAGATGGGAATGTCAGCTTGTTATTAATATAAATTAAAGATGAAACTAAGGGGATTGAACTCAGATGTATTATGTTGAAATCGTGGTATAACTGCTTAATGAATGGTCTTGAGAAAGTAAGATTTATGCTACAGCAGACCCCTTGACTACAGAATAATATAGTACCGAATACAGTTTTTCAGTCTGAAGTATCTGGAATAACAAGAGGGCTGTGCTGTTGCACAATGCTAATAAAATTTGTTCACCCTGGGATAAAACATAAGGGCAAGCCAAGGGTGCAAAACCTAATGGGATCATGTTGGAGGATTTTAGTGGAAGGAGGGACCCAAATCAGGTAGATCTGATGCTTTGTATTGGAAATAGCCCATGGGGTATGTGTTTCCCCACACATCCCCTGCACTGTCTGGAAATGTGTTTGGCTGATGCAGGCGAAGGCTGGGCTGGGGAGCACACAGACAGTGAGCAGTCTGGATAATCGCAGGCCAGACCTTCAACCTGGGCCTGTGTCTTTATTTACTAGTACAGACATAGCCTAAGGGCCTGATTAGCTCAAAATAAGTCTCTCTGGTGTGTCCAATTTTCTAGGTGAAGGAGACCAGATGACTGTGCTATTGCAGAAATGGAAGGGAGATCTCATGTGTCCTCTGCTCTCCTGCTATGTATTCAGTTGTTCATAAATTTTGCTGACTTGTTCTGTTATGTTTTAGCTTAGATCCTCAAGGATGCTGCAAAATATGATATATGTGTGAAGAAGGTGCTCTGGTGGCCTGACTATGTGTTGTGTTGTAATGGAGGGGGGATTTGATATTGCAAATGGCTTTCCCAGTCTCACATCTCTAACACCTCACACTGTCTGATCCAGACCAGGTCCGTCAACTGCCATCCTAATTTACTTTTCTTGCCATTTGGCTGTTTGGCACATGCATATGTGCATGGCAGAAAATTGTCACTTTTGCATTGAGTCTGATCCACGACAATTTCTTACAAACCTAGAAACTCTGATGCTGCTTTTTTTTTCTTGGGAGATGGCGTGAGGGAGCAATTTAAGAAAGCATCGGGCAAGAGATATGTTTGAAACAAACTGGTTCTGGGTAAAAAAGAGATTAGAGAGAATGATCTGAATGATTTTCAGGCTGATGATTACATGAAACTACCCTGCTCCGTCTCAGCCATTTCGCTTCAATTTTATGGGAATAGGAGTGACAATAGAAAGAGTGCAAATTGCAAGAACCAATTTTTCTGGATACTTTAAAAAGTGAACTGAAATGTCTGCAGTAATTCTTAGTGCAGTGAGGAAGGGAAAAGAAAACTAAAAAGCATGTCTATAAAAGTGTGTAAAAACGTGTAAAAAAACATTGCGGATGAATGTATCGAATTAGCATCACAGTCTAATTTTCACTCCCTTGAAAGTAATTAACCTGTTAATTACCCTCTTATTGTGGTTATAGAAACAAAAGGAGCTAAGACTTTTAAATACATCTCATTCCTAATGCCTTTTATTTTATTTTTATCCCCACCTTTTGATTTTCTCTGCAAAGCACTTTAAAGCTTATCTGTGAAGCATTTCAGTGCTTCTGTTTCAAAGGCTTAAGTAGCCTTTCACTGGCTCTATGCTGAGACTGAATTAATTTGCTGTTGGTACCAGACCCAGAGATGTGTAGAACTCCTTGATGCTGAGCAAACTCACTGCCTGCAAGAAAAATCAAAAAGGAAAACCCTTCCACTCCCAGCATTCATGGTAAGGGAAGCTCTTGCCTGTGAAAAACCACAGTACCTTGATATCTAAACACCATTCATTGTTTTTAGTGAGTCTGCCTCTGATGATTTGAGGCAGTCTGCCTACAGAGCTTATGAACTCCTGGTGAGAGTATGAACTGAGTATAACATGACCAAACTGCCAGCTGCATTTTGGATACACAGCCTTTTACCTTCTCTGTTGTCTTATCATCTCACATCAACTGAAATCCCAAGGGGGCATTAAATAAACTTGACAATTCAGATGCAAGGATCCTAAGCAACAAGGAGGCTGATCTGGAAAAGGAGCAGTCACTGAGATACACCTGCCACTGGCAGGGACCTGTGACCTCCCTAGGAGGTGCACTCAGCCCCGTCTCAGCTTTACCCTGGGTAAGGAATACGCCAAAGGCCCCAGAAAGGAGGATGTGCTAGGGCAGCCTAAATTTTCTGAGCATGGTCTTTAATTTGCATGAATTTAGCACAATTCATGACAAATAGAAGTGTTTGGAACTTGCAGACAATGGATCTGGAAGGCACTGCCTGGTGTCCGGGCCTCTGTGAGCACTGAGCAGATGGGAGGAATGTTTGATCACTGCGTGCTCTTGCTCTGGCAGTAATACTGAAAAGGACAAATCCTATTTGCTCTGACTTATTACAGTCAGTGTCTCTGACTCTGACTGACTTTAATCTATTAATTTTAATGGAAAAATAAAAATTGATTTAGTAGGATAAGAGTATTGATTATAGACAAAAAGGTCTTGTTCTTTATCATTTCATGAAAAAAAAAATAAAATCTCTCCAAGCAGCCTTCCCAACTCCTGCATCACTAGGATTCAATTTTATGTCCTAACAGTATTTCTCAGTTGTAATGAAGGTATCTTGTTTCTGGTAGTTGTCTTGCTCTAAGAGACAGAGAGCTGCAGCTTTCAAACAGGATCAGCTGGGCTGGGTCTCGGAAAGTTTTTGACTTTTCAGGAATTTGGTCACTGACCCTGAGTGAGTGTTAAGACCACTAAATCTAAATGTGGTATGAAATAGAATTCAGGCACCCTAGAAACACACTGGAAACATACTCTCGTACCTTTCGAATAATGGGAATTTTCTACTTGGTTAAGTAAGAATTTTGCCAGGAACCCTCTATAAGGGTTACGTTTTTTACATTTACGTTGTATTATATTATAAATGAAAAAAGGTCTGTATTTGTGGTTTTATATTTTATAAATTAAATGTAAAGTCTTGAGTCTCATGTTCCTTTTTCACATTCCTAACACGTCCTTTCAATGAGGCCCTTATTTTTGTGTGTTCTTCAAGTGCTCATTTGCTCTGTGTTTTATTTTACCTCCATCCATATTAAGACCAGGGAAAACCAGGAATTACTGCTAAACAGCATACTCAGAGTTTGATTGTCTGTAACTTTTGCTCCTTGTCTTCCAGGTAGAGTAGAATTATATGTACCTTTTTGCTGACGCCTGCTGTTACCACACACATCTAATATATCTGCCAAAAATTATGCATTTATGCACAAGAAGATTCTTCGTTCTGGTGTTATAAGGCAGTGGAACTGACATCAAAGCCATGAAATATGGCAAAAAAACCCCAAACCAGTTCTCAGCTAATTTGACTATCATAAAAAATTCCAGCTACATTTATGGGATCTTATGGCATACAACATTCAGCTGAATGGGATTACCATCAGAGGCAGCTGGAGGCCCTGTCTCAGATCCCTTTCAGTATAAAGGTACAATATATATGTCCTTTGGGCCTCTGTGTTGTCTTCCTTGTACCAGTAACATTAATCTAAGTGGGTAAATATATAACATACACATCAAATGAAGTCACTAGGGACAGTGGCCAGACTGGGTCTTCCTGAATAAACTCTCGTCCTCCTCTGACTTGAAATACAGCAAAATAAACTGCAAAGGCTACTTAAGGCTTTCAGTTGGGATTCATCAAACTTACTTTAGCTTGTCCAAAAGTTAAACACCTGGTTGTAGATAGTTTTTCAGCCTGTTCAGGGCTAAAATGAATCACTGTCAAGAGGTACATGTACCTCCGGCAGGTGATTCATCCCTTGCCAAGGTAAGTATGTGATACAGATGTGATGAAGTGCTGCTGAGAGGTTCCTGACTTTCCACAGGCTCTCAAGGGAACCCAGAAAACTAATGTTCTCTCATTTTCAGTGCACCTTTAGATGTCTAAAGTTAGTGAGATGAATCTCTGCCAAATTGACTTAAGAAAAACACAGTAATGATATTAAATTACACAGGCTAACTCTTTGCCTATGAAACCCAGAGGTAACAAGAAAATGTGTTGCTCACCAAGGTCTGTCTTTTGCAAGGACACTGGGCCCTGCAGGAAGCTGTTAAGCACTTCCAGTCTCAGGGTTTCCAGGATCAAACCCTGATGAGCCAGAAGTAAGTACAACCTCAAAATTGAAATGATTCCTTTATGCAATGTTCACAATGCACAGTGGGGTAAATGATGTGAAATTTTTCTGATCACTGAAATGAGAAACCTATGTCTGCCCCATTTATTCATCATTCACTACCCTTTAAAGCACTGTTATTCTACTATTCCATGCTCAACTGCCAAGCAGAATGTAAAGGCATGTTCCTATGCACAAAGTTTATTGAAATTAGATTAAGGGTATGATTTGCTACAGTTCATCAGAGCCAGGAAACGTGGAGTTAAGATTGAAACCACACACTTGAAGCACTGTGTTCTGCTCAGGTACTGAAACTCTCTTGAGGAGGGTTTCCTGATTGACCACAATGGCTGTACAGAGAGAGAAGGAGTGAAAATGAACAACCAGTTGCACATATGTGGTCCTCATTTGACTTTCAGATACCTGTTTTCTGTCCCAAGCCTTTACAATTATTTTAGCATGCCATAAGTTTTGGTACATAACCTTTAAAATAAAAAATTCTCTTACTTTGTCAGAGAATTCCCAAGCCCAGTCTAGATGGAAGTTTAGATAATTTTAAATATTATTTATGCAACCAACCAAGATTTATTGTACCTACGAAGTTGAAGAGACCCACTGTGTTCTTCTGTGCTCTGTGGTGTCAAGCATGATTTGGGAGAAGTCAAACTTGTACACCATTCTGCTGTCAAACATGTAGTCCAGCAGTATGAAACAGAAGGTGATGGTTTTGTCACTGGGACAGAATCAAAACCTTTGTTTCTTCACCTGTGCAGAAGGGACTGTGGTTGAATTTCTGTGAAAGACAATAGTTGTTTCTTGTGATATTTGGGTAAAACAGCCAGTTGACATTTTTTGAAATAACATTTTCATTTTGGAAAAGATTTTATCAAGATTTGTTAACCATCCTTTGTAAAAATGTGTCTTTTGAGGGGGAAAACTCCTAGTTATTTGACTCAGCATATTTTCTATAAGTATTTTCATTTATTTTCATTTAGTTTTGAATTTTGTTTTTTTACTAAACTGAAAAGATGGATTGTCATTATTACCTATATCAGTGCTGTCATACCAGTTTAAGCAACATGTATCTCCTCCTTTTTCTTTCTTTTAATTCTTTTCACTCTAGCCTTTGAATTTCATGACATTAATTCTTAAAGGAAAAGGTTCTTTCACCTCTACACTTGTGGAACAAAGGAACCCAACTTCTGGGCAGCAGGAGAGAAGCATCCAGACAGTTTCCCTGCTGAGTGGTGCTCAGCTTCATTCTCCTCTCCATCAGTTTGCTGTAACCCTGGTGTACCTTGCTAACAGAACTGCTTACAATTCAAACCATAAAATAATTCAAACCATAAAACCATGTTGTCTGAGTGCTTGTTTTTCAAGTGTAAAATCTTCTCATTTTTCTGTATGCTTTTAAACCAAAGATGGTGGGGACAAATGTCCTTTACAACAATGTTTTCCCATCTTTCAGTTCCCTGTAGAGATTTCTTACCATTGCAATCTATTTATGATCTCTTCATGCTGGTTCTTGCCAACTGACAGTTGCTCGAAAATGTTTTCTGTGCTCTTCCTTGAAATGAAAGCGACACATCCGTGACACATCCGTGGTCTGACCAACTGGCTGCCACAGGACTCAGGCTGACAGCTTTTGTTTCCACTTCACCTCACTGCAACACCGAGCTGCATTCTACTGATCACACTTGGTGGGGGCAGAAAATCCTGTTACCCAAGTGCTTTGGGAGGGAGGACTGCAGCCTAAAGCTTCCCATCCTTCTTCACTCCCTGGATGCACACATGGCCTTGGCCGGGGACACAAACACCGCAGCTGTGTGCTGTGGATCTCGTTACAGTGGATTTTCTCTGAACACCTCAACCCTTCTAAAAAAGGAAAAAAGGGTAATGTTGGCCATCTCTTTTCTTTTTTTAACTGTTGCTCTTCTAATTGTACGTAAAGAGAGGTGAAGTGGTGCCTTTTGATGTATATTATTGCTCATGGGGTATCAGTGTGTATTAATTTTCTCATTCTTTGCTGAACCCACACAGAATTTTTTTAAGACAGCAAGAGTGGGGAATGTTAAGGAAGAAAAGCACCCGAACAGGCACAGCCACTGTTTTGGTTAAAAAAAGAAGTAATGTTCTTTAGGTTTTTCGTAGCTAAAAGTAACATACTTGTGTTTCAGTGGAGAGTTTTAGTTCCAGAAGAGTTATCCATTTATTCAAACATTCACCATCTATGGCTACCCTTTAATGGTTTTTTGTATTTTATTTCCAGTCTGATCTTAAGATTTGAGTCATAAAGATTGTGTAAAAGGTAGAAATGACAAAGTTGATTAATGTCAGAGTACATTTATAAAAGGATGTACTTCCATGAGAGGAACAAGACACCCATTATTTTGTGGATTTGTCCAGTTTATTTGATTTGGATATCTGATAGCAATAAATTAATTTTTGTTACTTTTTTTTTTTTTCCATACAAGCAGATCAGAAATGCTACAATAACCTTTCCTCAAGTATATCCAGGCTTCTGTTCACAAGCAATTCTGAAAGCAGGACTTGAGGCTACAGCAATATAGGATTCATTCTGTGACACCAATGCTGAAGGATTTTTCCTGGATCTAATTGCAGTCAACATCCTGCTTACAGAAGAGATTCTGAAGTCATGTGACTACATGAGTTTTCTGTTTCCTTTTTTTTTTTTTTTTTATTAAATGTATCTTCTATCCTTAATGACTATCAAGGACAGCTTGACTGAAGTGAACCTCAAAATCATGAGTAGAAGTAAACAAACAAAGACACTCCACAATAAATCTTTTAAAAATCATGGGATTTTTTTTTTTTAAAGCCAATCTTATGTTTGGTAGCCCGATTTCTGATTTTTGGTTGCTAAAGATGAGCAAGAAGGGAAGGTAACCGAAGGCCAACTATAACATCATCTAATCAAAAACTAATCTCCCAGACCTGGCACAGTCTGGATTTGGGCCAGGACACAAAAAGAAAAATACTTACTGGCAGTGATAGATGACCTCAGCTGTCAGTGGGCAGAGGGTAGACATTTCCTCTCATCATTCTTGATTTCTTGAAACATTTCTTTCTGATGGCCATTAGATAATGCCTTTTACCTGAGAAGAGTGGTAGGGCCCCTGACTACAGCTCATAATGGATGAAAACCTACTGACAATGTAACATTTAAGAAGTAGTGAAGGGAAACCAAGTCCAAACTACTGAGCTTTTGCTATCTGAGTCTCAGAAAGATATATTTTTGTCATTGTTTGAATGAGAACTGTCCATGAATGAAGTCCATCACCATGATTGAGATGATACTGGCTGGGGGAAGGGAAGCACTCAGAATGGTTTCAAACAGTGTTGAAATCTGTTTTTTTAGGAAAGCCACTCCATTTTCACAGCTGGTACTAGGGTCCCCACAGTACTATATTTGACTAATGCCTTCTTTAGTCTTTAATGGTTTCAGAAATTCAGTATGATTCTGAAAGAGTTAATCCAGACTAAATGTATTAATTTACTATTTATTTATTTATTTGTTTAGTGTGGCCTAGAGCTATGAAAAACACATACACAAGAAGTCTCCAACACTTCATGAAACTGTGACCAGTGTGGATTGTTTTATTATTTCTTTTCAACACCTTGTGTTGCTTCCCACAAATACAACATTCACAACCTGCTAAAATTCAAAGGTCTCTTTGTGACGTGACAGGTTCCTCTCACAGGAGCATGTCCTACAAAGAGAGTAAGAATCTAATTTTTCTGGATGTAAAAGTCTTCTGGAGGGCTAACTCGGGTCTGAGGACTGAACTTCTTCAGGGCCATAAGCACCCTCATAATCTGCAGCAAAGGGCAATTCCTTAATTTCTGCTTTTCGTAACCTCCTTCCCTTGGAGAATGAGAGAGACTGACAAAGATGTGTCAAGAAAGGATTCAGTCACTGAATGCTGTACTGAAAATACATACAGACATAACATTGTAGGTTTGATAGTTCACCATTTTTTAACTTCCCAATGGATATCTAACCAAGCTTCTAGATGGCTATTCACTTCTATCACAGTGTCCTATTCCCTCCTTTTAAAATAAGTGCTAGGAAGGTGAGAAAGAGATTTTTTTTTTTTCAACCCACTGTTAAAATCACTGCAGAGTATTTGAACTGAAGTACAAAACGTTGGCTGAGCTAGGAAAGCTATTAATTTATTTGGCAGGCTGACTGAAGAAACCCTTGATGAAGCCTGTGAACTGACATCTGAGGTGAATCTGGACCATTTCTTTTTAGGAAAGCACTTTTTTGTGCAAAGTAATGGGTGCTTTCAAATCTGACGAGGAGTTAATAGCAGATACTTAAGGTCTTGGCAGTGAATTGGTATTGTTTTCATACTAAGGGGTTTTGTGAAATGGTTGAACTCATTCAGGAGGGCATTTCCCAGCCCTGAGCAACAATTGCAATCCATGAACCTATAAAGAATAAAAATATCATTACTGTATTAAGGATGTGTTAAAGTACAGGGCCAATTAAAAATGTTTGAATAGGGGCACCTACATCTTGAAGCAGAAGTTTGGTATTTTAGAGTTTAGAAGGTTAAACTTTATACATTTAAATTGGGGTGATTTTAATATTGAATTTTATAACTGTAGCCTCAAAGCTTTGCCTTTTAGGTTAACAAATGTAACGAAAAGACTGTTTTATTTTCTTGTGATGGAACTATTTAAATGAGCCTGGAGAAGGGAAGGCTCTGGGCAGACCTAATTGCAGCCCTCCAGTATCTGAAGGGAGCCTACAGGAAAAATGGAGAGAGACTATCTGCGAGGACCTGCAGTGACACAACAAGGGGGAATGGCTTCAAATGGAGAGAGAGTAGATTTAGATATAGATATTAGGAAGAAATTATTTACTGTGAGGGTGCTGAGGCCCTGGCACAGCTTGCCTAAAGAAGCTGTGGCTGCCCCATCCCTAGAAATGTTCAAGGCCAGGCTGGACGGGGCTTTGAGCAACCTGGTCTGTGGAAGGTGTCCCTTTCCACAGCAGAGGGGTTAAAATGAGATGATCTTTATGGTCCCTTCCAACTCAAACTGTTCTATGATTCTGTGAGTCTCATTAAGAGGAGGCACATGATTCATGAAGTCAGAATGCCATATTCAATAACTGTTGAATCACAGTTGGAGACGTATGTATATATACATGTATGTGTATATATATATGTGTATATATATATATATATATTTATATAGGAAAAGAGCCTGAAATTCGTTGCAAATAAACAATTTTTAATTAGATCTCATGGACAGGGTTTATTGTCCCAGGATATTTGCCTTGGCTATGCCCTCATCGTCAGTGAAATTCAGCTTAGTATGAACTCTTTGCTGTACCCTGCTGATTGACAGCTGGAACTATGGGAAACAGTTTTCAAATAGTTCTTAAAATCACTGCAAAATTTCAGTTCAGGAAAAAATCCTATTTGGGTTGATATTTCTCACAATATTGAAATGTTGTTCTTTTTTTTTTTCCCCTTTTCTATTTTTTCTTAGCTGTACTGCATCAATTCAGCCTGAGAATTTATCCTATTAATTTCATGGAGTTTTTTTTAATGAAAATGTAAAGTTGAATTTAGGATGGTATGAAAAAAATATTAGTCATTTCAGTAGAATATTCTGAACACAAGGAGAATGTCGTATGTGGAAAAGTGTATTTTGATAAGACAACCATTTTCTTAGGTAATTACAATTATTAACTTTTAATTTTTGTAAAGAATTAATTTTTTATTTCCCTTTACACTTTTGATAAGTCCTAGGACATATTTTTAGGTTTTGCTACATGCATTTAAAGGAAGTATTACATGGGAAACATTAGAGTAGAACAAATTTTTGAAAATTGAAATGACAAGCATTAAAATTTTATCAGAGCTGCTACAAAAGGTAGGAGTTCCCCATAGCCAGTGGTCAGGCAAGAAGTGTAATCAAAACTGAAGTGTATTTAATCTCTGTTGCTGATCACTGCACAGCTTTAGCCTGTTTTCATCAAACTAATTGATGGCAAATGGAGCCGATGCATGATGAGATTATATCCCCAATTTATGGCGTGGTTATAAGAAAATATGTCTTTTTTTTTTTTTTTTTTTTTTTTCCCCTCATTACAAGTATTGGAAATTTAGAAAATGCACTGTATTGGAATTGAAGCAATCTCTGCTGCTTGTTTAATACACTGCAGATTTTTATTATTATTATTTTAAGCACTTAATTTATCATAATCCATTTTAAAAAATAAAATAGTTTAATATTTGATGTATTTTATAGTTAAATCCTTGGCACTGACACTTCTTATGTTTGCTTCTAGGCTATGATTTGGCATATCTGAGGTCCTATAACTGGAAAAAACACTGGATCCAGAATACTGCATGCACTGAAAAAGAGAAATTATGCAAAGAAGAATTATCCAGAGTTGTTATAATGTCCAATGTATTTAATCTTTCATTAATAATACTAATTTTTGCATACCCTTGTTTTGACATCTGAAATAATGACAATACCTCTTTCATATTTTAATTTCTCATGAACAGGAGTTATTTTTCAGGCAGCATGCCTTCAGCTCTCTGAGCCTTGTGAGGGAAGTGTGTTTGTAGTGTGTCTATGGCAACCAGCTCCAAATAAAACGCTTGAAAGGGAGCAAAATTTTACTCCTGTAACAGCAGGGGATGGATTTGTAAACAAGAGTATCCTGAAGCACGTTTTCCCTGTGTGGCAGCCCAGGGGAGGTGGAGTGTTACAGTAGGAATGCCTGGGATGGAAACTTGTGAAGGACCAGGGCTGCCTGCAGAGGGAAGTACCTGAGCAGGAACAGACAGCACAATTCCAGCAAAAGGAGCTCCCATCAAGAACGATCTAGCCTGGGGAAGAAGGAGACATGACCAAGGATAAGAAGCTGTCCAGAGAGCGAGTTTTTGGGCAGGGATGAGAGGGAAGGGGGAATAGGAGAAGTTCTGCTGGGTGCTTGGATATAGGAGGGATGCTGCATAAGGAGCTAAGTGAATAAGCATCGGCACATTTGGGAAAGGAGTTTAGGCTGAACTGGCTGAGCTGAACCTGCCTGAAATTAGGGTTTGGACCATGACCTGGGCTGAGAGACTGAGGCTACAGTGAAAAAAAAAATAGTATTAGGGCCTAGAAAAACAAGCCAAATAGCTTTGAAACATAAAGTGATATGAAGAACAGAATTAAGAGAGTGGTGCTCTGGAAGGAAAAATAAAGAAGTAATAAAGTCCAGGAAGGCAGAAACATGGAAAAGCAGGTCTGTTTATGGTAAAAAAAGATTAATCAGAAAATTAAATATGGATTCCTCTTTCACATGACAAAATCAGGGCTATATATATATCCTTCACTTTCTAAGTCTTGTAACCCAACTGCATTTTAGCACATTCCACAATTGAAAATGGGCAGAAATAGATAATTCTCATATGTCAGCAACTTTCAGATCCCAGGGAGTATCAGTGAAAGCCACCGCTGACGTGAATGTTTACTCCCAGGATAAGCAGCCTACTGCTACTCTCTTACTCTACTGTGTAAGAGGCATAAATCTGTGCACTAAAAGGTTCAAGTGCTGCTTAATACTCAGGTATTAAAGTGCTGCTCAACAGTGGAATTTGTTTTTAATTTGCCATTAATAACAAGCTGTCACCCTCACACACAGGCACCTACTCTACACCGTAGAGAAGCTCTAATCTTACAAATTCAGCTCTAAAAATGTGAGTCAGCTTCAGCACTCAGATTGCCCACGGCACATGAAAAGCCCCTAGAAGGTGACTATACCGAGGCAAAAGTATTTGGCATATCTCTATTCAGTACCACTGAAATGGCTAGAACTATTCATCACAAAAAAAATCCTTCATAGCTTATTGATTGAGGTACATTAATAGGCACTTGCCTGGAAGACAGACATAGTCCAAACTGAAAATATAGGATATTACAGTTTTAATAAGGTTACATTCTCTAGTGATTTCACATTTTTCCCCTTCTTCATGGAATCTGTCAGCTTCTGCACTCAAAGCCCTTATCCTTTCACACATTGTTATCTTTATAAAGGGGATAAGACAATATATAAAATCCACTTAAGTAAAGGTCTCCCTTCATCCAGCATTACTGCTGAGATCCTTACACTGGCAGCAGTTTACCAAAGCACAGGCAAAAATCAATTTTAATTAGTAGTTTTGGCTTTAATGAAAAGTGATTACAGAACTGGCATTTTAGTTAATACTGTTGAGATTTATGGTGGGGTGATGCTAATTAATTTTCTGTTGAATTGCTGTGGGCAATGAATAACTGCAATAAAATGGCAGATTTGCTGATAGCAGGGCTATATCAGCACTTCAGAGCTTCTTAACAAAAGGGAGCTTAATGGGTTGCAGGTATAATTTACATTACTTCTCATAAACTGCACATTATTGCTTCTTTGTAAAAGTATTATGAGGAGCCAACTTTTTGTATTTTATAATGAGAGCAATGTCTTTTGACACAATTTGGTGTCAGCATAGGCAAGCCTCCTGTAGAATGTGATAGTATTTTTAGAACCTCTAGATAGGAAAGATTTTATCGAGTCAGAAAATTAATCTTCACTTAAATCCTTTCCTGTTATGTATCCTTGTTATTCCGTCATTAATTTTACTGTTTTTCTTGGTAGAAAGATACAACTGAATAAAGCGCTTGCCTTTAGACTTCAAGCAGTGCGTGTCAGAAGAGCCATAATTTATTGACTGCTTGAACAATGCCTGGTTCTATAGGGATCTGATTCCACTTCCAGCCTCCAGGTGCTATCCTAGAGCCTACTGGCTTTGGGAGGGTTGCACTTCATCTAATTTTCTCTAAAACACAGTTGAACCAGCCCAGCCTCACAGTCATTATTTGTGAAACATTTACCAGCCCCACCTGAGTCAGAGGAGAGCTCTTCACACGCCCTGCATCAAATTACACCTGCCCAGTGTTGTAACTTGTGGAGCTCGTGTGCAAACATGGAAATCTTGTATTTTTTTCCCTGGAGCTGCAGCGTGGGAGGCACTGAACATTTACTGAGCATTTGTGTTACTGAGCTCCTGAAGAAACTCACCTCCCATGGGTGGGGTGGCATTGTGAGCAAAGGGGGATGCATCTCCTCGTAAGTACAGGGCAACATCCTTTCTCACAGGGAATGGCATCCACTCCAGACTTTATGGAAATATTATGGTATCATGACAGCAGCATCTGCTCCTGGTGAAGAAAGTACTGCCAAAAGTATTAAGAAAGTGATGAGTAAAAGTTCCTCAAATAGTGAAAATTCCAGCTGGTTTGTTTTTCCTTGTCAAAAGCAGAGGCAAATTCCTCCTTTTAGGTTTATATTAGCTTTAAGCTTTCCTTGGTAGGTAGGAGGAAAGGAAATTTCAAACAAAAGGTAAAATTCTGCTTTGAGCTCTTTGGCTTCAGTGTCTGAGACCTTATAAAATGCACTGAAAAATAAAAATTTCAGAGGGAAATCATCTGCATTGCCATCACTTAGAAGGAATTAATGTCCTACCTGCAAAGGTAGGTCCAGCTCCAAATGCCTATCCCAATCACTTCCCAACCCTTCTAACACGTATGAAGAAACAGAAAGAAATTACATCATAAACTGCTTACCACAAAATGTGTCAGAGAGGAACACTGGACACTTTTCATGTCTAAGAGAACCAGCAAAAGTGGTTGTACCTTGTCTAAGTAAGGCAGTTATTTGGTAGTAGTCATTCAAGTTTTAATTGAAACAAGACAGTATGGGATTTAATTATAATTATAAGGACATCTTAAACGCATTGTCTTCTAAAGCTATAAGGTGTTGATTTAGGTATTGCAATATGTGTGACAGTAAATTCTTGGAGGGAATAAGACAGTAAATAATGACATCAAATAGAATTAGGAAAGTACCTAAACATACTGGAAAATCTTTCTGCAAGGACTAGATTTGAAGCAGAAGCAGATGAGATATATCTTACATGCACAGTTCTTTACAGTGATGATTGGTTTTATTCTGGTTTATAAGGAAATTACATTTATGTGATTTTGTATTCAAGCATATGTGTGTCTATTGCTACTCTCCTTTTAAATATCTTTAGAATCTCCTGTCCAATTTTGATCAAATCTGACAGAGGAGAACATATTAAGTTATTAAGTTCCTACAAGTGGCTGAATGGAGGCAAAAGATGCTACTTGTCTACAATCAGTAACCCTGCTGAGGAAAAGGCTCAAGCATGAGCTCACCCTTCAACAAGCATCACAGAATCACAGCAGAGAGACTTTGAGATAAAAACCCATCAGGCATCATTAGTTTTAATGCTCACAGACTGACTTGGTTCTCCCCTCCTCCCTCCCTGCCCAAATAAGTGAAAATTGACTGTAGGCTGTTTTCTGCTTTGTTTAAATAATATCCATTTGCAGGGCAGATGACACGTTAGGCGCTACATTAGTCTCTATGACTGCCACTATAATCTTGAGGGCCAGATTGTTGCTAGCTCAGGAAGGATGCACAAATGGAGAAGGCTTTTGTGTGCCATCCTTCCAGTATGTCCTTTGCTACGGAGAGGTAGCAAAACAGCTCCTATTTGGTCTTGCAAAGCTGCTCACTGGTAGCATACCCATGGCAAAACATCCCAGCTTCCCATCCATACTGGCTTGCATTCAGGAGAGCGTGTTATAAGGTTGGTCTGAAATTAAACAATTTTATCTTTCATCTAAAGAAGACCATCAGTGCATTTGCATTTAGTAGTAGAGAATCCTTCAGCTGCACAAATTACAAAGGAACTAAAGGTTGTGATGTTACTTGTGACATAGAGAAGCTCAGTCATCTTTTTCTCAGGGAAAAAAACCTTTCCTTATCATATTATTGGGCTTTAGTAAAAGGTATAAACTCTGAGGAAGGTGTAAAAACTAGAGTCTTCCTCAATGACTGACTAATAAGCATCTCAAAGTGTTCAAATTGTCAAAGAAACCTGAAAATAAAAACCAGCCCACAGTAACATTGTCACCTAAAGCTGAGTGTTAAATTTGATTACACTAACATCACTAACAAGCTTCCTAAGTGCTTTAACTACTTTCAGATGGTAGGAGATAATACAAAGCTGGTGTACTTAATGATTTAGATTGACATCCTTTACCTCATCTTGAGTTCCAGACATGTGGCACCCAGGAAACTATTTAGTCTGCCTCAAAATATTTTTAGTCTCTAGGAGGTCTTGGACCTTTAACAAACACACTCTACTGGTTTTGGATGAGATAATTTTCTTCATAGTAGCTGGTGTGGTGCTGTGGATTTGTGCTGAAAACAGTGTTGATATCACAGGGATGTTGTCATTATCACTGAGCAGGGCTTACACAGAGCCAATTCCTTTTCTTTCCAATTCCATTATCACAGAGCCAGCCTCTCACACCATGTCATCAGTGAGGAGGCCGGGGGAGCACAAAGATTTGGGGGCAGGCACAGCTGGGACAGCTGACCCTACTTGACCAGAGGGATATTCCACCCTGTGTGGTGTCATGCTCAGCACATAAAGCTTGGGGGAAGAAGAAGGAAGGGGGTTACATGTGATGGAGTCCTGCTTTCCTGGAGATGGCTGAACACCTGCCTATCCATGGGAAGTGGTGGATGAATTCCTTGTTTTATTTTGCTTATGTGCATGACTTTTCCTTTCCCTATTAAACCGTCTTTATCTCAACCCACAAGTTTTCTAGCTTTTACCCCTCTAATTCTCGCCCCCATCCCAACACCAGGGAAGGCAGCAAGTGGCTGTTTGGTCCTCAGTTGCTGGCTGGAGTTAAGCCAGGATACAAAGAGAAATTCTCAGCATGTATTGTGGTCATCAGGCTTACACAAGCATAGCATCCAAAAATGACAAATGTCTGACTTCTTTTGGGCTGCAATTCCACTTTGTCAGCAAACAGTTTAGAGTGCCTAAAACCCCCCAAAATCAGACTGCATGGAGCAGCTCTCCATCCAGTCTTAGGTAGTCTGATCACTGGGGTGGTATTCACAGCAGGCCCAAGACCATTCCCTCCACATCCCTGTGAAACAGGCTGGAGAAGAAAATAAATGCTGGGTGCTCATCTCACACAAAGCTGTTGAGGTTGCCAGCTGTTTTACTGCAAACCTCACCTGAAGAGGCCCAAAGCTTGACTCCCAATAGGTGTTGTTTTTAAGCACAGCTTTGTGTTTGGCCCCATACAAGAGGTTGTTCCCACCGCAATGAGTCTTTAATTTAAAAGGACATCTCTGACCACCGGTGCCTCATCGTGCTTTTTTAGTTGCTCTTTAGCCATCCTCCTCATGTGGTGGCATTTCCCTGGCTCTGAAAAACAGCATTATGTTCCAATATATTTTCTGCATGGGAAAATGCCACCCCACTTGCCAGTTTTGCACCCCTCCAGCTGGCCATGCTTCTCCACGCCTGTCACAGTCTACTGTTGTACAGAAACAGCCAGATTTGAAGAGGAGGGAAAACCATTTGGCCTTAGCTCCCACCTCAGCTCCCCATTTTTCTGATGAGTGAGAGCACCTTTTGCTCCCCTCTAATGTGCAGCACATAAAGGACCACAAGACTCAGAAGAATGAGAGATGGAGAAAAGCCTTAACACTTGCACTTCATTAAGTATGTGCTCAGAGTGAAGCTAATGAGAGCTGATGGATTTAGGCACCTTGTTCCGGGCTTTTGTGAGTCAGAGCCTTGGTCTGGTAAGATCCTTCTTGCTGCCTTCAGGGTGCCACAGCCCTTAGTATAATACTTTTCCTGAAGTCCGTGAATGAGTGGTTTTCCAGAAATTTAATAGTGGCTCTGGAGTTGAACCCTGGAGGAAGACCTGTTCACTCTCTACTTTGCATTCAGCACAATGACTTCTCATACACACTCCTTTGTTTGGAGCCCTTCAGCTAATTTTTGACCTATATGATTCTGTTCCTATCTAAGCCAATTAAAATAATTCTTACAACAGGATATCATGACGCACTGATTAAATGCTTCTCTTCAGCCGAAAAAGCCACAGTCTTTGCCTTCCCTACTAATTTCATAATTCTGGAGAAGAAAGCAATCCAGATTTCCTGGCAAAATTGATGCTTTACAGATTGGCCTGAATGTTTTCAGCAGTCCTGTTGCCCTGTTACATATAGGGCCAACGTGAAGCAATATAAATGTTTTACATGGGTAGTGTGTAGCTGTGCAAAACATACTGGAGTGCCTTAGGAGAGGATCCAGTCCTTGAGTAGAAATGTTCACTTTTCAGTGGTAGCAGATGGTTGATTTCCCCATGTGCCATCTGCACTGTTTTGATGAGCACACTGGAGGATAAGGAAGTTGAAACTAATCCTCCATCCATATTTTCTCTCTTGCTCCCCTGCCTCAGAAAGAGGATCAGCAGTGCCCATGACTTGCAGGTGTCGGAAACTGCTGTTCAGAGAGAGTGGGAACATCAACCCTGGCAAAGGGTAAAAGGGACAACCAGTTTACTACATACAGGGAAAAGAGAATGTATTCTGTCTTCAGGAACTGAACAGCAATCAAAGATCATTAACAGAGTACATAAAAATGTCACTGCACTCCAGAAATTTCGTTTGTACCTCTCCTTGGCCCCCAGCAGATGGCCAGGGTACTGTCTGAGGAACTGCGTGCTTGAAGGAGCGTCCTGGCTGGTGCCAGTCCCAAATGGGGACAGGCTCTTCCTCCCAAGCCTGACACCATGAAACATTGATCTTGGGTGCCTGCAACATTTAGAAACACAGAGCTTGGTGCAGTCCCACTGGAGTATTTTTCCTCCATCCTGGATTTATGAAACATGCACTTAGCTCCACGTTGCTGCTGAATCTACATGCTGCTGTCAAAGCTACAACACTTTCTATTTCTGAGGCTAAATTTATAAAAGTGTTTTATGTATTTCTTACAATCCTTCTCCGTAGACCTCAGTTCTGCCCCCCAAATTTCAGTTCACTGACCTCTGGTTGTATTGATTCTATTTTTTATTGATCTGTTAAAGACATCAGGTGGTAGATGTGAATTTCACTGAAAATCAAAACACAACCAGCATGTCAGAACATGCTTGGTAAAGTAATTAATAGTGCAGACACCTTATAAGTCTGTATATTCCCTGGTCTTCAGTCTTCAGGTCTTTATATGACTCTGTATGATCTGAAAGCAAAGGTTATTTACATTAATGACTTAATCTAGTTTTAAATCTATTACTAATTTATAGTAAGAGAACAGTTGATCATGAACAGGTGTCAAATAACTTGAAAATGATAAACAAAAAAGAAAGTAAATTAAGCATGTAGGTTATTTAAGGAAAAAAAAAAAAAGTTTTTAATTTTGAGCTTTTTCCTTGACATTTTGGCAAGTCTGGGGCAGGTAGCACATGAATATATGTGCATAATATTTAATGAGGCACTTAATTACATGAGTTCTGATTTTACCTGTGGCAATTGCACACCTGCTATCTGTAATTTTTGGAAGCAACGGGGACAATTAAGAAGCAATAGATACATCTACATGGCAGCACGATGGAACCTGAATTAATGCTGAATTAGTTATCTCAGGTGCAGAAAGAAGGTCAGCAGCTCTGCTCTGGCTACCCTTTCTGAGAGTACCACAGTGCTTCAGGATCCCCAGTGCCTTCAGAGGGCACTCTGCAATATTCTGTGCTTAGAGCCAGAAGAGAAATCTTTATGTAGTGATTCTCTGTGTTGAATGATGCCTTATCCATTAGACATCAACTATTTCCCAACTGAAGGCTGTAAGTACTACCTTGCATCTGCTTTAGATGAGGTCATGAAGGAAGAAATGTTAGCCAGATTTTTATTATTACTGTAATACAGATATTTTGTGTGTTAAATAAGAAAATAAGAGTGGACCACATAGGTCCTACGCACTCAGCTTTGATCTGAAACTGCTCATGCTTCTCTCAGATAAAAATATTTTGGGGAATATGTTTGTAAGTCATCCAAAGTGAAGTAGTTGTTTATAACTCTTCCAAATTTTGTATTTGCACTATAATACTGTAGCAAATATGACCCAGATTTGACCTATGCAAAATACCTAATGAGAGCTCTCTTAAATTTTTATAAAGAAACTTAAAAAGAGTGAAAATGAAATTCTTAGCTTTGAAAATCCTCAAGCTCTTCTGTATTTCCAGTGGAGATTTAAATTTTGCAGCAGCACAACAAATTAAATGGGAAAGTATTCTGCTAGTGACCTGCTGTGTTTCATCTATTTAGCTTTCTATCTGCCTCAGAAAGAAAGTTTAATTAGTGTGTATATATATATATATATATACATACATATATTCATAGTGGTGAAGATGGCAGAATCTCTTGTATTTCCATGACATATAAAACTAAGTTATTTAAAAATTATTGTCATTTTTAAAGTGCATTTCTACCCTCAGCAAGACTAGATGTCCATTGTTCGTGTTTTGGTAGTAAAACTGGTTTTATTGAGGAAAGGAGGTTTTTCATTGCAAACGACCTTTTCTGCTCACAACAGTGCTATGAAACTGCCTAAATACAATTATTCATGGACTTTTGGCAGCAGAAAGATTTCTAGACATAGGAGTGAGGGGGATTTATTAATCCTAGCCTCAACATTTTAAACAGATAGAGGGGGTTTGATACCAGAAAGTGCTGACTTTTAAGCAGTATCAGGCAAAAGTTAGATAGTGAATATCAAATTAGCTCGATGACACAGCACAGATCCTTGTTTGTGGACCAGCGTCACATCACAAAACAGCACAGCACTGACTTCTGAGCAACAAAGCTGAAATCTAATGGGCCTATCCATCACCCCTGAACACGTGTGGACTGGCACTCTGCCTCTGTGCTGCCTTGGTCCTGCTTGGCACACAAACAGGGCTCTCAGGTGCTGCCTGCCTCCAGACCGCTGCTTTTCCCAAGGAGATCCACAAAGCTGGTCATTTTCCCCGCATAACTGCTGCTTTATGAACACTCTAAACCTGCAAATCTGTGGCTTCCCTCTGGGGGATTTTTCCAGTCCTTCCAAAGAAAATTTTTTTCCACTGCTTTCTACCTGTTGGTCCCATGTGGTTTGTGTTCCTGTTTTATCATTTACTGACCCTCCAGAGCTAGGAGATAAACAGATAGGACAGATATTTTTCCTTAGCACTTTTCTTACCTCCCTTGCTCTCTTTTTTCTCTCTTGTCTTCCATGTACAAGGTCTGCTGAAATTCACTGTACTGGGAAGTTCACTGAACTTTGAATTTTATAGTCATGGGAATCAACACTGACAAGGTGTTTTTCTGGGGTAAGCTGCCCATGACGCATCTACTGTTATTACCTATTTCTGACAATTATTCCTTTTATTACAAAATCCCTACACAATGGGAACATGACTGACATAAAAATGGGAAACTTGAAATAAAAATGTACCTTCAGGGATTCCAGTACTATCATATCAACCATCATGAAAACCTAAAACTACATTAGGTAGTCTATTGGTAAAATTAAATTTTAGTCACAGTGTGTTTGTCATGATTTCACATTTCCTCTGCAAGCACCAAGATTTTTTGAGTGTATTTCTAAGCCTCTCACTACAATGTTAGGGAAAAGTCTCCAGTACTAAATGTACATATTTAAATAGTAAATTAAGATGCCTGACAAATTGAAAGGATGATCTGTGATAAGGACAAGATAGGTTTCAGTCAGAAGTCGGCTGAGTGGGAGGAAGCCTTTCTTCAACATCTGTTTGGCTCGTTTGGATTAATCCTCTCCAATTATTCTGTGCTGTTCCTCCAGGGAGGATGAACGGGTGGAGAAGTGTGTTCCAAAACCAAAGTGATTGATCTCATGCATGCAGGAGTTTGGAAGGTCAGCTCAGTGAAAGGAAGACTCATGAGAATATGACTAACTGAGCTAGATTTTGCGTGTACTGAGGAAAAAAAATACATGTCAGGTCCTTAATCTTTCCTTGGCCACAGTAGGTGACATAGTCACAGCAAGTGATGAAGTGAGGGAATATTCCCCTCCATATCCTCCTCACTATCTCCAGGGCACTTGCCATCAATAGGCCCACAGCAGCCAAACAGATCTCACAGCAGTTGGCTGCCCACCTGTGTGTTTTGAATAGGTGACTTTCTGTACACTCACCCACCATCCTGAAGGTTATTCCTATCACTTTGTGTCTTTATTATGCTTGTGCTTAAAGGGTCTGCTTATAGGGTTGATACATCTCAACTGTGTGGACAGGAGACTCTACAAATACATCGGACAACCCCTGATCTAGGGTTTATTGATGTGATTATCTTCCCCCCAGTGAAAGTACGTGACTGGAAATCTCTGCAAAATCTCACACGGTACCCAGCTTAATGTACCTCTACTCTAAATTAACTGCTAGTTGAATACAAAATTATATTATTTGCCTTTTGCTTCTTAAGGAATCTTCTTAAGAAGAGTTTAAGTAATCCATATTCTATAGTACAAACACATTTTTACATAAAGTCCTCATCCAAATCTCATAATTTATTCAAATGCCCATGAGGTGTCTTCCCCCTGTGTCACAATTTTCACTCAACAGAGTACTTCAGTGAGTGAAGTGCTTTGTGGATTCTCCAAAGCAGCAGTTTTTCTAGCACTCCCTCCTTCACTGAAAATGGAAGACTGCTTGTATAGAACAGCTTCAGTTTGGAAATATACACAAGCCATCAAGGTAGAGAAGCCATTTATGGATTCTGTCTGCCTTGAGTGTACTGTGGGAAGTCCACCACTACCTATGGCAAACACCTACCACTGATGTGAATCATCATATCTGAAATTCCAGACCTCTCTGCATAAAGGAATTGGGTTCCCCCAGACAGTTGTTCAGTCTAATCCAGGAGAGCACTGCAATAAATTAATGAGCCAAAACCTCTTCTAGTCTCCAATTTCATTGCTTTGAACTCAGCAAAATGGTAAGGGTCTGATTTTGTGTGAGTAAATCTGACAAGATTTGTAACAAGTTCTTGATGACTTGTATTTACATATTCAGTCACTTGATTTAAGTTTCCAAAATCTGCCAATTCTTGGAGTGGTAATGAATGATGATGAAGAATTATTTATTTAAAATAGGGGAAATAACTATGTTTAAATGTATGAATGCCTGCAGGGTGATTTTTTTCTGCTTGGCTCCTGAGTTTAGAGAATTATTTTCATTGAAAAAGTCACAGTACAATAGACTGGAAGTTTTATAAGCATATCAAAGTCTTCAGTACTGGCAGCTATTCCATTTATTGAGCAAAACTTAAAGATGTATTCAACTGTCTACTGCCATAGTTCTCAGAGAACTGGGAAATAGGAGCAATACATAATTAATCTTTTGTGCTGCAGTTTAAAACAGCCAATACAATTTAATTTTTATTTTGTTTGTTGCTTTTCTCACCTTTTTTTTTCTTTAAAGTGTAAAGTCGTGCATTACCTAAATAAATTTAAAGTCTGTGTAGAGCTGGGTTTCGTCAGCTGGTGGGGTTATTGATATTTGACTACTGCAGGGCTTACAACCAGCAAAATGTTTTATTGTTCTATTTCAGTAAATCAAGGCAAGCTATTTCTGGAAACATGACTTTGTAGAGCAAATGAGGAAAGTACCTCTCTGCTTTCACGTTTGTATTTTCAATCCTGATCTTCTGGCAGGTGAGGCTTGCTCTCTGAGGAGCTGGTCAGTGCTGACTCAGGTGGACAGATGGCTGCAGTGCTATGTGAACATTCCCTCCTTCCTAGTATTTCCAGTCCTTGCTGGCTGAAAAAGAGAGGAAGCAGTGACAGTTAGGATGACCATGCCAAGAGATTTGGAGCTTATGCATGCAGAGCTAAATCTGATTGCCAGCAAACCCATATAAAATAAGTGAAGCCAGAGACTAAACATCCCTTTGCAAAAAGCTGTGACAGCTCTGCAGAGAGCTGTGCTTGAAGGAAAGGACTCTCTGGGAGTTAAATGGCAGAGTGGGTGAGATGAGCAGCACTCACCTAATGTTATCCCCTGCACATTTGGAGATAAATCCCATGGATTGCAACTGAAAGCTGCTCTTCAGAACTTAGCATCTCTGTGTTGGGAACAGGATTAAATAAATCAAAGCGTAATTGCATTAGAGTTACTCTTCAGCTATTTTACAGTTTTTGCAAGAACTTTATGGAGGATGGGTAAAATCTGAGTCAATGCCTACTATGATAAAGCAAAGATATCTCTCAGAAGAAGATATACATTTAAGAATAGTATCTGAGCCAAGGGTATGTGGTATGTATTAATAAATATTGCAGATATTCTATCCTATCTCCATTTTCTGGCCTCTTAATCAAGATCCATATTCTTATTGATTTTATAGAAGAGATAATTGGTTCTGTAATAAAGGGTAAGAGCAGCAGCTCTTGCTGCCCAACATTGCCAGCAAACAGCTGAGTAGAAACTGAGTTGGACCTTTAAGCAATAGAACAGCCAAAGCTGCCTGGGAAAGGTCAGACAAGCACCAAATACAACCCAGAGCCTCGCTGAAAGTTGGCACTAAGGACAGCACAGGATTGTCATATGGGAGTGAAAAGTTACTGTAGGTAGAACGAGGTTATGAGTGAGTGGGAAAACTACATCCTAGAGCAAAAACAGGGAGAGGAGTAAGCACAGGAGGAGTTCCCTCTGCAGAGCAGAATAAGGATTTGATGCTGGGAAGAATTCTTATGTACATGTGTGTGTTTTTGTGTGTATGACTGTATATTAGGACAGAAGAGGCAAACAAAAAGCCAATACAGGCTATGGACAATGGAAAGACCAGTTTTAGACTTCCTCAACACATAAACCATACATTTCTAACTGTAGTGCTTGTATTCATTTGATGCTTCTTTGTGCCTGCAGAAGGCACCATCTCCTACCAGAAATGCTGACCCAAGAGAGTAAGGGAAGGGAGAAATAACATAGCTGGTGTGAAGATGGAGGGGGAGACCGGGTACACCCAATGCTCCTCAACTTCCACCTCTGTTCAGCTGAATACAACATCAGCAGGTGCAACAGTGGCCAAATGTGAGTCAGTGAACCTGACTATGGCAAAGCTAAATTGATCACACAGGCAAATAGCAGTGTATTTATGAGAACTATCTTATATATGGATCTTACAGTGATTTCATTATTGCTCCAGCATGAGGGACCAGTCACTCAGAAGGGAACATTGCTGCTGGAGAATGCAGTAGTTTCTGTAACAGGCTATCACTTTTTCCTTTTAATGCTCTCTGAGGAACTCATCTTTAGTCAACACTGAGTAGGAAAACAACTGTGGTAACTGTGTGGTTTATGTTGGCAAGCAGTTACTTCTTAATGCTGATGAGGGTAGAGGTTAAAATCAAAACATCTATTCAAATCCCAGCCATCTATTACTAGGCAGAATTTATTGCTCCTATATACTGTGAAATTTGGCTTGGCAGAAATTAGAAAAAAAAAAAAAAAGATCAAAAGATCAAGAACTACTGTAAAGATTTGCCAACCCTCCTATAAGGAGAGAAGTGTCATCTGTGGAAAATACACCTACCAGAAATGCTGTGAAACAAATCACCACTACAAGAAGGCACAGAAAAATTGGTGCAAAAGTTACTTAAGTTACCAGTTGTAAAACAGCTCCCTTCCGCCTAGAACTGTCTATGCCAGAAATGTCATGCCAGGAAAGAAATCCCTAGGGAAGGACACTTTGTCATAAAGGACCAAAAGAAATGGCAAAGGAAGTGCTCATGAGGAAAGGGCTCCTTTCAATTGGGCTTATCATAGCCCTCTGCTATGAAAAAATAAAACAATTTCATTTTTGTAATTGCTCAGGATGAGCAGAGAAGGTGCACCTTTAGGAAGAAGGGGGAGAAGCATCCTGCATTCCCATGGTACCTGTGGGGTACGTGCTGATGGCATTTGAGGAGGAGGAACTGTCTAGATTATGCTCCCTGGTTGTCTTCTCCACAAGTGACTCTGTACTTGAAAAAGCTTTAAAAACCCAAAAACCCTCAAGTTAGGAAGAAGGTTAGCCAAGCCATCTTAACACCCACTGTCACAACCTCCTAAAGTGCAAACACTATTGTCTTTTCAGAATCATTATACGCCTTGTTATCCACAGGATCCCTGCATCAATCTTCTCTTGGGTCGATGTGTGCTCCTAAATGCAAGTCAACCAGGAACACTGAAACTAAAGTGATTTTTCTCATCACTAATTTACCCTTCTGTTTTAAGTGTCACCATTTACATTTTTTCTTAATTCGGTGAGTGAGAATTAGTTTTGCAACCATTAATAAACTTAAATTCAACTCATGTGAGAGAAGAGGTTCCTATTAGTCTCATTTTTTTTTTTTTAAAAAAGTAAGACAATAGAGGCTGAGAAGGACATTGATTAGCTATCAGGTTTAGTTTTTGGATGACACTCATACCCTGACTTTTCAAGTAACTTGGCATTATGAAGTCCTTTGTGTGCATGTCCACAGCACGGTACATTAACACTGAAGGTATGTATCCCCCTGATTTCACTGTACATCAATATTACAGTTATGAATCCCACCAACTCCAGTTGCAAAAGGGAGTGCTCAGCACTTTGCAAAATTTAATATCCACACTGCAAGCCAACCAACCAGAAAATGAGGAGGACTCAACTGGTCAGTGCTTGCAAAAAAGCTCCTTTGAGTAATTCCCCTGACATCATACAGAAAAACTTAGGATGAATATTGTTCTTTCCCTTCCTGAAGTCTGCTCTGTTTATTATATTCCTTTAAACAGTTGCAGAAAGATTGTCCAGAATTTTGCAGACATAACTGCATATCATTTTGCTACTCAGAGGACATCTATTCTGCACAATTTAAAGGGAAAACTACCTATGGAAAATGGTTCTGTCTGAGTAACTTAAAGAGGTGATGAAACATATGGACAATGAGCGAATAAAGGTTGCACGAGCAAACTTAATTGGAGTATTCTCTCACTTGCTTCTCCAGCTGTTTTCAAACCTTGGATGAGATAATTTCTCTTCCTTTAATCCCCTCATCTCTCTGGGGTATTTAATAAGGGCAGATTGTGCTGACACCCCCCCATGTCTTCCTCTAAGTTTACGTGTGATCAGCAGGCAGCCACCTCGATCATGCCCTTACCTTCTAGGGTAACACCAGTGAAATACTGTCCTGCTGTGGACTCTCCCAGGTGTTGGGTCATGGATGTGGGCAGCTTGGCTCTCACAGTCATCACTGCAGTCTCCTTTTAATACTCATTCATCCTGCATGTCAGCTAACTGGGAAAAGGTTGATGCCCTGTCAATTTGTTTACATCCCATGTGGAATATTTAGTAATGTTTAATAGAAATATTTAGTCCTGCCTTTTTGAGGACAGCAAATAGCAAACAGAAGTGGCCTTAAAAATGCAGAAGATTTTCTAGTGTGTTAAGACCCACCTCTAAGGCAGGGTAGCTGAGATTCCTGTAAATAAATCCTTTGGGGTGAATGAGAGTGAAATGACACTGTATGAGTGGTGTATATGTGAGGGAGATTTATTTTAGAACAGTTTGGCTGCAGCAGAAAGGATGTATGTAGCCATTTTGGTTCTTTTCTATAAAAATGTAAAAATATCATGAAGAAAATATATAAGAAAGAAAGAGGAAGAAAGGGTAAGGGTAGACAGTGGAAAGGAAGGACATCACCACTTGTGGATCCAGAGAAAAGACTTGATTGTTGCAATTTTGGTTTCCTTGTCAGAGTAATGGCTGCAGTCTTGATCTGTTGGGGGTGGGGGCCCATGAAACAGAGTGTTTGTCAGATTATATGCATTAAAAATAGCATGAGAACTTCTAGATCCCTCCCCAGGAAGGGGATTCTTCATGTCTTGTGAAACACCATGGGGCACACACAGTCTTCTGATGGAGAGTTCATGAAAAGAGTTGGAGGGTGCTTTGGGGTCCTTGGTGGTCCATAGACCTCTCTAGAGATATGACCACCATTTGGCCCTGCTTCTTGCTGTGTTTTATGGTGAAAGGGACAAGCTGGCCTTGAAAAACCATTACCCCACCTCCATAGGATCCGCTTCCTACCAGCTGTTCCCCTTAGTTGGTTTTAAACAGCTTGTTTAAGACATCACATTCCTAATTGTCCTGGATGCATTCAACCCCAGAGCAACCTAGATAATGATTAGGTTTGCCAGACTTGTGAAATTGCTTTCCCAGCATCCAGAATAAGACACAAATTAGCTTACATTTGAGAAGCTTTTTTCTCCAACCATCTCACAGAAGTATCTGCTGCAATGACCAGTAATTTCAAAAGAAAAAAGTGAAAACAGAACCTGAGATGTGACAAAAAAATATAGACACAGAACTGTGATTTTGTGAAGAATAATAGAATAAGCCCCATAAAATAAATTGCTAGAGACCTCAGCTTCAGATTTCATATTATGAAAAGAGATGTGCCTCTGATAAAATAAATGCAGCTTGTTGGAAGGAGAGAGGTGGATACCGCCAGAGCTAAAAGACATTTATCACAGAAATTCACCTGATGTAGAGGAGAATTAAGCAATATTTGTAGACAAATTTAATCAGATGCAGGAGTTAATAACAATTTGAGTTCTTTGGACTGAAAATCAAGCCAGGCATCGGTAAATTGTTTAAAAGGAATCTAATTTTTAACTACAGTGCACTGGTAACTTTTTAAAATAGATGCAAATAAGTAGCTTATAAAGGCACACTGTTGTTCCATATTTGTCAGATTCTATGGCTTCAGTTAATCTGAGGGAAATGTATTCAAGAAAGCTGCTGTAAATTTCAGTACAGGAAGCAAGCAGAGTTCAATCTGTAATGAAGCTATGAAGGCTTTACCGACCACTACACAAAATCTTTAAATTAAGGCTTTTCATTTTGATTGTTAGGTTTTGGGCTTCTGTTGTGAAAGAAAGCTATGACAACAAGCTGTCATGGTTAAAAAAAAATCCACGTAATTAGAAATATTCATGAGCTTTCACAGTAGTGTAAAAAATCCTCCAATAGTCCTGAACAGGACTATTTTTTTTCCTAAATCACAGCTGATCTCATTCTGTGAAAATGTTACAAATCTTGCATGTGGAGAAGTATCATGGCCTGAGAATTTCCAGATGTTTTCTTGGTCTTCATCAGTTATTTCTGAAATACAGAAATGACTTGTTTACTGGGTTGCAAAACTCTTTTTGTCTGAGTTGTGCACATCTCTAACATTGAGCAACGCAACACCAGCAGACATTAGACAAAATTGCAGTCAAGGAATTGCAGTAGGACCAAGAGATCACAGGTTTCTGGGGAATTTCAGCATTTCTTTTCTGAAGCAGATGACTGGCAGGTCATCATTTCTGGCCCCTGCTCTATCAAGACAAGAAGCATAGATGCTGTTGATGCTCCACAGATTCGAGCTCTCCAGAACTCACACAGCTCTATAGATTTATTACCTCTTGCTGTCAATAGAGCATTTCCTATCGAATTCCCACTTTGTTGAGCCACAGGGGCCAAATAAGTTTAGCCCCAGGAAGATTTTTCTAGGGCTTGCCTTTTGGGGTTGTTTTCTGGAGGAGTGCAAGGAATTGCCACCTGTCAAGATCGGTGAGGGTCTGAAGAAGCCAGCTGAGAGGTGGAGCACAGCAGCTGTGTCAGGCCAGAGAGCACCACTGAAATGTGGCTGATTTGTGTGTTGCTAGAACTGGAAGACTTTTTAGGAAGAGGAATTGTATTACAGTGTTTTCCTAATACAGCACACTGTACAACCAGGAAGTAAATTCTGAACAAATCTGCTCTGATGCAATGGAATCGTTAATGAACAGGGTAATCAGCACTTTAGGCTGACATTCAGTGAAAAGGTTTATTTTCACCTCAGTGGCCCCTAAAAAGAGGAACTGGAACGGACCTAGAAGAATCAGGGATTTCCACCAAATCATTATTTCTTGTGGCACTTTGAGAGGACATAAGTAAGCCTAAATTTTGCCTACTTTGCATTTATGGTTTAGTACTATGCTTTGGTAGGGTTAAAAACTAGCAAAAAGCTTGAGCTATTTCTGCTGTAATGTGTTTTCTAAATATGCACAGAAGAGACTTGGATTAAAAAAACCAATCCAGCTAAAAGGAAATGATGAACTATACCAAAAGATAAGTAATTGTTTCATCGACTTTAAAAAATGAGGAAGGTGGAGATTTGCCTGCACTAGGAATCAGATTACTGAGGCAGTAAAATGAGGAACTAGGAACAGAATAGATAAGAGTTGAAGAGACTATTAAAAGATTACAGAGTCTAGAAATTGATATAATAGAACAATGACTACTCAACCTATATCTCACACTCCTAAAGCAAATTAGGAAAATATGCAATAAACCTTTCATGAATGTATGAGGTATTAGGCTACTCATTCTGAAAAAAATATTAATCTGATTGAAAACACTTTGCATTCCAGGAATAAAAGTTCTAAATATAGTCTTTAGAATGAGAGAATTTTGGATACTTCAAGAAAACAAATGTAGTCACAATGCCCAAAGGACATGGGCAATCATTAGTCTTTCAGATATACACATGTTCATATCAAAAAATAAATGTGTGCTATTTTTTGAAGCCTTCAAAAAATTAATTAGTATTAAGTCTTAATTAAAAAAATAATTCTCTAAATTTTATTAGGAACTCTGTGATACACAATATTTTTCTTAAAGCCCAGGTTATGGAGTCAAATGATTGCATAAAATAAGAGCAGAAGGGGAAGAAAAAAGATTCTAACCTCTCAGATATAAGCAAAAAGTTGGAAGCATGAAAGGAATGTAGAGTAAAGGCTCAGAATGTCAAAATGATCCTCCTTAAATAAAAATATCTCATAACTTCAGTTCTAATATGATTATTTTTGCAGGGCTTGCCCTACTTTTTTTTTAAACTTTTAGGATTAGTTATAGTGCAATCTGTTCACCCCTAAAGCCATTTTGATGACATAAAATGCAAATGAGATTAAAGTGCTTTTGTGTGTGCCTCTCTGTGACCCACTGAGGGTTTGATAGAGTGGTAACTGTTTCGTTCCTGCTCTAGACAAGGCTTTACAGGTACTCATTTCTCCTAAAGAGGAGGAACACAAAAAAAGAGCGGGTTGAGCTGTCTTTCTGGCTGGAGGGCTTTAGAAAACATGAGTGTCTCCAGGCACAGTGTCTGTTGTCACACTGGCAGTAACCACAGACAATCTAACCCCACCACATTCAGCACATTCTCTTTAGGAACTGACTAAAATATAGTCATTAAAGCAAAATTTTTGTATTTTGGTCCATCAGGATATGGCATTTATCTACCTGGTGAATGTTCTGGTTTTGTGCAGTTTTGGCATTTCCACCCTGTTTTTCCAAAGGGATTCAAGGGAAGATTTTGAGACATCCCTGATGACAAGTAGGCCTGGGGCACCAGCACTGTAGGCCACGTGCATGGTCATGATTTGTATCTTTTAGTGGCAATGCTATTCATAAGCAGTACATCATCATCACGGAATCATGGACTCATAGAATATCCTGAGTTGGAAGGGACCCACAAGGATCATGGAAGCCCTGCTATTGGTCCTGCACAGGACAGCCCCAAGAATCAGATAATTTCTGGCACTTTTGAGAGAATCACTGTTAAAAAAAGAGAGTATTTTATTTGTGCTTATTAAAAAATAGCCCAGTGCGTGGGCTATTTGTGTGGGGTTTTTTGTTTGTTTGTTTGTGTTGATGGTTTTAGGTTTGGTTTGTTTGTTTGCTATTGTGGGACATCACAATAGAATTACTGAAGTGAGGTAAAATAACTTGCAAACATGTATCTTCATAAAGCTATACCCCTAGACCTTGTGTATCTCATCATTAAGTCCTTGTTGTGTCTCCATATTCCTTGGGATGGCTCAATTGCCATGCCACTCATGCCTGATTAAGAACCACGCAGATTAAATCTTTCTGTTGCATATTAACAATGGGATATGCTAAAAATATTTAAAATGGTATTACCTAAAAACACTCTGCATGATAGAGTTGGGTAAAAATGAATTCTTTGGCTGTTTGATGAACCTAAAGCCTTGCTAAAGAAAATAACCTGTAAAAAATATTTTATTTCATATTTTGTATATTTTTAAATATTTTTATTGAATATATTGAATATTTTTCTATTTCTGCAATAAAAATAGAATAGCAAATTTCAGCATGAATAAAGATTTTGAATAAAGCTGAATATTCCTTTAAAACACATGAAATTAATAACTTTTCAGAGGTTGTCCTTCCCCTCCTATGAACATTCTGACAAATGAACCCAAACTTCAGAAAATAAAATTTCCACCAGATCTGCCTTTTTAATTTTCATAAATATTCCTCCAGATATTTCATCTAGCTGTAGTGCCTGTTGCAAAAAAAAAAAAAGTCTATTTCTGATCATCAGATTGTGTGCAGTGTTTCCCCAACATGAAAAGCACAGAAGTTCACCTTTACTTACAGGCCAGGTAAAGTTCAGGTCTTATGATGGAGTGGAACTGGTCCTGAATTCCTTTTTTTTTTTTTTTTTTTTTTGTGCAGTGCAAAAATATCTACCAGGATTGGAGACTTTCCAAACAGTTCTAACCATTATAGTAAAGCCTTACCTATAAAAGGTAGAAGAAAGCCAGGAATAATTAAAGACTTTAAGAAAGAAGAGAGGGAAATCTTAAAATCAATTGAAATGTTAAGGAATCCTGCAAATATGAAATCTGCTTAACTGCATGGAGCTCATTTAATCTGATATACTGTTAAGGTGAAATGCACACTATTTACAGAAAGCCCTGTTACTTTACTTGCTACTGCACTAGGGAGGGGGCAAGGAGTGGGTGCAGAGAGCTCTTAAATAGAGTATCTTAATGGATCAGGGTCTAATTGCTAAGCCCCTGGGCTAAAACATCGTTTTTGAAGCTGACACCTCCAGATGCTGAATAAGCAAAGCTTTCCAGCAGGCCTGCATTGCAGCACAAAGCCTGGAAAAGTATATTTGAAACCTCCACAGAGTTTCTGTGAGACATTCTTCTGGGAATATACAGATGATGAACCTTGAATCCCCTCCCCAGACAGTCTCTTCATTACAGTCTATACCAGTAACACACATCTCAGATGCTGGAAATCATCAGATTACCCTCCCTGTCTCTGTGGTGAATCACTACTTAGGTTCTAGACATGTACTTTCTGTCCAAGGATGTACCTCATTCTTAACCTCCTTTCCTTAAATCAGGAAAATACTTTAGGTTTGTTACTCAACGAGACAGCTTAGAGCTTCCTTTACTTTAATGCATCATTTTTATTAATAATCTGCATGTAAGTTACATGCTAAGAAGAGAGTGAGGCTTCAACACCTGCTTAGGGTTGGTCATGTCTGCAGCCCCGACTCGAGCTCATTGAAGAGAACAGATATGCCCTGGTTTGTTGGAGAAGGTGTAGAGCTGTGATGCTGTACCACTTCTAGAGCTGACCTAGTAAACCACTGTGTGGGCTTCTGGGTTCACATCCCAACTCCTCATAATATCACCCATTCTACAGGACAAGGGCACTGGAGCTGTGCTAGACACAACTCACTTGAGTTTGGTGATATCAGCTGAAGTGTGGTGAAATTCTAATTACAGCATGGCTGATGTTGTTTTCCATAGCCTCCTGCTCCCACTCTCTCCGCCCTGCCTGCTGAGCTCATCTTGGGCCTTCCAGAGATAATGCCCAGCTGAGAGAGAGGGACTCGCCTGAATTACACAGGAGATTTACACATATGTGCAAATACATCTGTGTATACATGCACTTTTTCAAATATGAGCTTTGAAAACATAAAATTATAGGATAACTTAGGTTGGAAGCGATCTTAAAGATCTCCTCACTCTGAACCCTCTGCCATGGGCAGGGACACCTTCCACTAGATCAGGTTGCTCCAAGCCCCCATCCAACCTGGCCTTGAACACTTTCAGGGTTGGGGCAGCCACAACTTCTCTGGGAAACCTGTTCCAGTGCCTCACCACCCTCACAGGGAAGAATTTTCCCTAACATCTCATCTAAATCTGCCTTCTTTCAGTTTGAAGCCATTCCCCCTTGTCCTGTCACTACAGACCTCTGTAAATAGCCTCTCTCCATGTTTATTGTCAGCTCCCTTCAGGTACTGGAAAGCCACAATTAGGTCACCCCAAAGCCTTCTCTTTTCCAGGCTTAACAACCCCAACTGTTTCAGCTTTTCATCACAGAATGGTGTTTCAAGCCTCTGATCATCTTTGTGTCCCTTCCCTGAACTCACTCCAGCAAGTCCATGGGCTTCCTGTGTTAGGGATCCCAGTCCTCAGTTCCAAAGAAAGGAAGGAAGAAAGGTCTCACTGACAGCTGTGTTCCCACATCTAACACCCTAAAAATCCCACTGTACCTAATTTAGCCAAAAGAGGGATTTAGGGGACAGAGTTGCTCACCATTTATAGGTTAGGAAGTAAAGGGAAAGCGTTGGAAAAACAAGGGCAACCACAGAACCAAGAGAAGGATGGAGACGAGATGTTTCTTTGGCAGTGCACTGAAGAGATGAGGCCCTGGGGAGATGAAGCAAGTCCCAGGTGGCTGCAGCAGAGAAAAAGGGTTAAGAGATTTTAAAATAATTTGATCTCTCTCTGGTAGAAGCTGTACAGCTGTACAGGGTGAGCGGGTGTCCTATAATCTTTTTTAAAGGAAAAAGCAACACCACATCCTCATGGCTGTTCACTCTTACATTTTAATACAATAAATACACTGGAAAGTATCCCTGGATAAGACAGTTACAGTGTAGGGGTTCCACCTCTCCAAACATGCTATGATGTGTGGGCGTTTTTATTACTAATTAATTTTTTTTAGATTTACAGCCTTATCGGAATGCAAATCAAAGAATGAAGCCGGGCTTTACTGTTCCCCCAGTGAATTCTTACTGTAAACAACTTATTCACTGATAAGTAATGTTCAGTAGCAACTCTTTGGCATCATGGCATTACTAATTAAAAAAAAAAAAAAAAAGCAAATGCTAATACTGGTAAGTTATTCTGTACTACCTAAACTTTAAGACAAATCTTTTTTTTTTCTATGAAAACACTACAGGATGTCGTAATGGTAAATATAAAAGATAGACAAGGAAGGAGACAGACTGGTTTTGTGCATAGTTATATTAAAACCTCACAGTAAACCTTGAAAAGTAAGCCCAAGCTCCTGTGAATGTAATACACTGACTTTGCAACTGATTTAATTTGGGATAAGTTCTGCCCTGCCATAGAGCACTACTGAAAAAAGACTCAGTAAGAGCACAGGAAAGGACTGGAATAGTTTGTCTGAAACACCCATCAGGCAAGAATGAGGAGCAAGGGCTTCAAGCCATTGGCAGAGGTATCAAAACTAATAATTTCTTATTCTCATCTTAGAAAAAAACAACAACACTTCAACATCTCATCAGAAACCAACCTGGGTATTTTCAAAATATTCTGGGTTTAGCCAGAGTGCCTTAATTCCTCTTCTCATGCTTTCCTTTCTGTTTCGTTACATAAAACATAATAAAATATTTTTCTAGGAAGAAGGCAAATCTGCTGCCAGCACTGACACTTATCTGTTTTAAATTTTGACAAACTCAATGCAAGTGGGCCCCATACGTCACAAACATCATTCCTTCAAAGGCCTATTAAGGTGATATAGCTCAAAATAAGTATAAGTTTAGGAATATGCTGAATCTAACTTTGCCAAACACCACAATCAAATAGAGAACAGTAACAGACTCTTTAATACAGCAATAAACCCGATTCCCAGAAAGAGGGATCCAGAAGTTCGTTCCTTCTTTTAGTCTTAATAAGTGAGACAAAAGTTGTGCTTTTCCTGTTATTGGTCATTGTTAGGTTCTTTGCAAAAATCCCATCTCCTCCTATACAGGAAAACTGCCTCTCAAAATGTGGTTTTAGTGTCAGAGCCTCAGGTTATAGAAAAGGCATTGTACAAGGTTTATGTTCAGAAGACCAGAAACTGAGACTTCTAAATGAGAAAACTCAAGCTGTAACAAATGCCTGTGTTTGTGAACACCAAATGCCACGGACTAAAAGAAACTGTGGGTTTATTGGTGTGATTACTAATTTGGGCACTTGAGCTGCAAGATCCTGTTCCTTGCTCTCACACTGGAGCACAGAAATAACAGAGGAAGCTTCTGGTCCTTTTGGGTAGGAATGGAAGAACGCAGTCCACAGCAGTTGCTCTCTATAACAGAATTAAAGACTCAAGCACGGAGTGTTTATCTTGTTCCTATTACTATCAATACAGCAGCAATGTGGAAAGAATACTTGTATTTTTATCTCCAGATAATGCCTTGACCGTTTGCTCCAGCCTTTCATTGGAGGCAGAATGCATCAGGGACTTCATCGCCAGCCCTGTTTTTTCTTAAGAAGCATTAAGAGGAGGTGATGAGGAGCAGAGAGGTTTCTGATGGGCCACTGGGGAAAGGAGTTACTGAGTGAAAATGTCAAGGTAGAAATTCTTGGCACAGTAATCAAGACAGGCTCTCAGGACTTTTTAAAATATGCCTTTAAATCTACTTACAGTCTGGCTGAAACCAGATTTGCAGTCTATTTTTGCAGCTGCCAGTCTCCACTTAGGAGAGCTTTAGCCCTGGATATGGATAGTGTACTTCAAAAGGTAGACAGAAAACCTTTGAAGTGCACATAGATAGACTGATGTGGAGGGTTACTCAAAAGTGTAGGTTTCCTCTGTCAACAAAGGTATTTAGAAATGTTGGGATCCCAAAGGTGTGCAGGATTTCATCTGTCTAATTTGGCAAAGCCTTGGAGTTTACAACCAAGTGCGTTCATGTATTAGAAATTGAAAATTAGAAAAATTTTTATAATTGCCTTGTTTATATATGTGAATAGGTGAGGGACAGAAGCTACTTGTTTATATTGTAATATTTTTCAATGTGAGAATTTGTTAACAATATCTTTGAACTTATGCGAACACACTTGGAAAATGTCTGTAAGGACTAACTCCTGAATCAGCATAAATCAGTTGTGGTCAGTGAAGAACCTTGTTTAAACTGAGATTTTAAAAATGGGCAAAATCTGGCATTCTATTATCTTCTTTTGAATAGCTTTTTAGAATGTTTATAGTATTTATCAGAGTCTGCACATTGAACCTAAAATTTTCAGTGAAGTAGATATTTTTTTAATATATATTTAGATATTTTTTATTTTGTAAAATATCTATGTAAGATGATCTGTCTGAAAAGGAGAAAAAGATGCTATTCAGACTATCCATTGACAAAACCACCTCCTTCATTTATGAAGTGGTGTGTTTTTTTCACTTAGGTCAAATAACTATCACAAAAATGAATTTAGGTACAAGCAAATCCCTTTGCCTATAACAATTACAGGTAAAACCTAGTTTCAGAGGAGTTTACCTGGAGATGTGTGGACAGTTAGCAGAAGGAAGCTAACTGAATACATTAGAGTATTGTTGATACTGTAGAATAGTTCTATACTGTTGGCGATTTTATTTCTACTAAAAATGATAATTTGAACAAAAAAAGGGGATAGTTACAGCATAACTGAAACTACAAAAGAGCATTTTAAAAAGTACATTTTCAGTTGCATTTTTCATTTTTTTTGCCATAACTCTAGCACCATGTTTAATAATCAAGATTGAAAAAAAAAAAGAAAAGTTTGTTTTTTTGTTCGTTTGTTTATTTGTTTTTTGTTTTTCTTTTTTAATTAAGAAGACAAAAAGTCTAGACTGAAACCTGACAGAATTTTTCCTGAGGACATTAGCTGATTCTGCCAACATGCACAAAAGAATTACAAGAAAAAAACAACTCTAGAGAATGAATTATCCACACATAGATCCACTGTTTCTCTTGGTTGGAGTACCACTGGTGCACTGCCTGCCTAAGCAAAGTGTTTAGGGTATTAATGACTTTCAGAAGTGTTACTTGCAGACTGATTAAATCTCCCACATCTCTTAGTGCTTTACATTTTGTGATGTGACATATTCTGGGGTCTTTCTTTCCGTTTCTTTCCATTTATTGTAGGCTACAGAGGGTTTATTGCAAAGAGGTGTGATTTGGACAAATAGGTTTTGAAACTATTTCACCCTCCTTAGGTACAATATGCCTTCTAAAGATCCTTCTAAAAGTACAATATCCTTCTAAAAGTATTTTATTAGATGATTTACTAAGAATCTACATATGTAAACAGTTTAAATTTTGCTTTGGTGTAAGCCTGCTGTTAACTCTCCTACTGACCTATAGCCACAGTGTAAATTTTTTTACTGTGAGAATGCCACTTTTACTAATAACCAGCAGTTCATAGAAAACAATATTTGAATAAATGTACCCAGAAGGTTGGAAAAGAGGCTTTTTATTTTTACTCCAAAATGTGGCATTCAAAAGGAAAAACACTGACTCTTAAAGTAATCTCATGTATGGTTAAAGAAGCACTACTAGTACTCTTCTGGCTTTATTTCCTGGATTAGGAAGAGGAAGATAAGTTACTTATGTAGAAAATAAACTTGTGGATTCTCCATTATTTGCTGAATCTACAGTAAATGAACTTTGGATAGCACTGGCCGGTGTTGAGCCTGTAGCATTGATATGATTTTAGAAAGTAAGCAAACATATTGGAGGTTTATTTTTTTTTTCTTACAGCCAACCACTTTTTGCGTCCAGTATAACAAGATAAGAGAAAAAGAAGTGCAAGGAAGCTTAAACACATGGAGCTAGATCCACCAAACCAGGAGGACAGTTCTGTACCAGTTTGCTGAGCCAAAGATGACCTTAAAACTGGAGTGGCTGACAGCTGCCGGGCTTCTGCCCCGCTTCAGGAATCTTCGAGCAGTTGCCGCAGTAGTTTGTCCTCCTCCTCCTGCCATCAGCAGGGGGGCTGGTGGCCAGGGCCACTTTAGTCCTGGCTGGTCTCCAGCTGCTAGAGCAGCTGGCCCCTTGAGGCTGCTGGCAATCAGTGAAAATCAAATCATCCCTGTGCTGTGAACTGGGGCTGGAGTGAACTGATGCTGGGAAAGCACACAGTTGGTATATTGTTCCTTCTTGGCCAGAAACGTAGATCAGCATTTTCAGACGACTGCTTTCTGTCTCAAGAGGTGTTTCAGTCTGCTTTAGTGCTTTGGAAACTTCACATTTAGAAACACACATTTAGCCTTATTATAATGAAACTGGAGAGATTAAAAGCTCATAAGAGAAAGCAGGTCAAAGTTTCTTGTAGTTTAATTCCAGTAAAATTATTCTGAATCAAAATTTAATCCAAGGAGATAAAAAGACAGCAATGTTTACATGGCAAGATGAAACACTTTCTGGAATAAGTTTTGTAGGGGAAACAGGGGAGAATATAGCCATGCACAGGCATCTCCTTGTTCTAGTGCTGGTCAAGTTCGGTTTCTTTTTCACACAAACAACAATAGAGTAGATGTGTGGCCTAGTGTCAGACCATATATACAGGACTTTGACATAAAGCCAATTCTGATCTGACTTTCACTTACCTGGAAAGTCTGTCAGAGATCCAGTGCAGTGGCAGAGCTGATCACAACATGCTTAGTTAGACAGAAACTCCAGCCCTCCCTCCTTGTCTCCCAGAGCACTTGATAGATGAAAGATTACTTAATTCCTTTTGCCTCTTGTGTGGCTTTTTCCTCCCTGCTATACCTAAAGGATAGGGAAAGAGGAAAAAAAGGGTTTTGTATCAGTCTTCTAACATCATCCATTTGTGTTGCACTGAGATCCTCTGCTCACTCTGCTCTGTGGCATCTTTTGTTGCTCCCCTGCCCTATCTACGTAAATCTAAGTCAACATTTCCAGAGAAAATGCTTAATAACTTCAAAGAGTTATTGCTTCTGGCTTTGTCTGTGCACAGTACAGCAGAGTGAAGAATTAAGAACAGACACAGAATGACCCAACCCCAGTATTTTTATTTAAGACTATAAAGCAATGCTCATCCAAGAAAATGCAGTTTCTTTGGCAAACATGCTGATGTCAGTAATACATGTGAATATTGAAATCTCCAGAGAGACAGGGCACTTTCTAAGGAACAGTTTTCCACATCAGGTTTCGGGTGGCGAGAACCTGGTGCTTTGCCTCATGAATGAGCTGGAAGTACAAATTCACTGTGAATTGATTTAGTGGTCTGTCAGCAAATATAACCAGAGCAGCATGAGTTTCACCGCACCTCCACAATTTGTTTCATTTCTTTCCATCTTTTGAGCTTCCCATGTATTGCTTGCCTGGGCCTTGCTGCTATGAGATTTATCTTTAGCATCCCCAATTCTTCCTCTCCAGTTGAAGGTTTCCCAGTTGAGGTAAGCAGGTATTCCACATGCGATGATTCCACACATTCCACATGTATTTTTGAGGATTGATAGGTGCAATGTGCTCTGGGATTGCTTGAGCAGGGAGGTTGGACCAGGTGATCCACTATGGGACCTTCCAACCTGATCCAGTCTGTGATTCTGTCGTTCTGTGATTTTCTGATCATCAGAGCAGGTGACTGGGGCATCTATGCTTTGTGCACAGACTCTATGTTTTCAATTGTATCCTGAGTTTGAAAAAACAAAGGCCTTGATTCTCTCCTCTAAAAGCTGCCATTACACACGTGATAGCTCAGTGACCTTTCACAAAGTTTCCCCAGTTTCTTCTTCATCCACTGACAGCTAAATTCCCAAATGTTTTGTATTCATCTGCCATCCTCCAGTACTGTCCATGCTGTTGTAGCAACCAGTGCCACCTTTTCTGATCTGAGCCACAAGGCTCTCATTCTAACCATTTGTTGCTGATTTAGAAGTTGGCCTTTGTGCAAGCACTGATGATAGCTTTGCCACTTGCATCATGTTTTATGCATGGTACAACTGTCACAAAGTACCTCACTGCAATGAAGCAAATGTCATTGTCACAGAATTCAGCTTTATTTTTATCCCTTTGAGAGACTGCTGCTCCTGTTAACATGCTTATAACTACTGGAATTAAAACACTCGGAGCTGAAACAGGGCCTTGGTAGTTCTGCAGAAATTGGGAAATTCTCCCTTTCTCAGCATTTAGACACAGACCAAATAGAAATACAGTATTTGGATGGGAATCCTAATCAGTTGCTTCCACAATCCAATAGCCTTAATACTTTTCTGCTGCTCAGCATGACATCCACCTTATTGGCAGATGCATTGCATTGAGAATCTCCCAAATGTTGGATTGGAGACTTGAAAAAGGGAGAGAAAGAGAGAACCCTCAGCCTCATCTTACCTCTGCCTCCCACAGAAAATTCAATAAAAGCATTGCATTTGGACTACTTTGCATTGACTGCTGATTGATTGCTAAATTTGCTACTGGCATCTCAACCTAAACACACGCAGGGAAGACTCTGGCCCTCTATTTTGAAGGCTCACCCAACTGTGCATGCATAAAATTGGAACAGCAGCAGTAATTTGGCTTCCTCTGGCTCTTTCAGTTTCTTTCTGGGTAGACCTCAGCTGCCTCTTAGAGAGATTTGCTGCTGCTAATTTTTTTTAACAGACCATCTGTTTCATTTTGTATTCTAGAGTATTCTTCCTCTCTTCTTGTCATGTTTCCAGCAGAGGAAGAAGTTAGTTGGGCTGCTCATGCTGTAGATATTTAGCACACTGCTGTTCTGCTGCTGGTGCAGCAGAAAACAGAAAGGACCACCCTGTCAACATTCCCTGGGAAGGAAATCCTTCAGTCCACTTAGCAGGGAAGGGTCTCAACACCTTCACAGCTCCTCCAGCAAGTTAACTTACACTGAAGACATTGCAAACCGCTCCTCTAAAGCCTTAGAGAAGACTGGCAATAGCAGAAGTAGGAAAAAGGAGACAGAGACTTTTTTTTAACCCCCAAGGAGAGTATAGCTCTTACTGTTGTCGTGCCCAGTTAGTTGGACCACATTAAGAACAACGTTTTTGCTGCAGATCTTTTATAATCATAGAACTGTGGAATGGCCTGGGTTCAAAGGGACCTTAAAGATCCTATCGTTCTGACCCTGCTGACAAGGACAGGCACACCTTCCGCTGGACCAGGTTGCTCAGAGCCCCATCCAACTTGGCCTTAAACATTTCCAGAGTGGCAAAATGTTCCCTCTGCAGCTTCTCTGGAAAACCTGTTCCAGTGCCTCATCAACCTCACACAGAAGATTTGGTTCCTAATATCTGTTTGAAACCTGCTCTCTGTCAATTTGAAGCCATTCCCCCTTGTCCTGTCCCTCCAGGCCCTTGTAAATAATCTCTCTCCATCTTTCTTGTTGGCTTCCTCCAGGTGCTGGAAGGCCACAGTCAGGTCACCCTGAAGCCTTCCCTTTTCCAGGCTGATCACTGAATAGCAGGCATAGCAGGGATACAACAAAACACTCTCTGAAGTGTGGAGCACAGCTGGAGAGATTTTAAGCAGTGCTATACTGCAACTTCAAGCCACAGGTGTCATCAAAACTGGAGGCAGGCAGAAAATATTTTTTTCGTTATGTATCTGGTTCTGACACTCATATGCCTAACTATTTCCAGCTAAAGCAGGTAGGAAAGTTGCTTATAATACAAACCCTGTGGATTCTCCATTTCATACCAAAAAAAATGAAGTGTACAAGACTTGAGAGAAGTGAAAACGTGGAATAACTTACTACTGAGATAAGGCCATACAGTAGATTTTATTGTGAGTCTTTCACAGAAATCTAGGAAGATTTGAAGGCTAGTAATAATCCTTATTTGCTTTCTGATACCAGGTGTTGCTGTTTCCCTGAAAGATTTGTACAGACTCCTCTACAACCCTTGGAGAGAAAGATGATTTTCTGGAACATGAATAATTGTTTTAGAAACCTCCTTTAGAGTAAGTTGACCTACTCCCTAGAAGTGTGTATTTTCTTTAATTACACAGTCTAAATTACTAACACTTTTATAGATATCCTTGCTGCATTGTTCTCATTTGACTAGCTAAGTCCACCCTAAAGAAACTGCTGGAAGAATCAGGAATAATCACTTAGCCATTAGGATTTGGCAAGAAAAGGAAGGCACAGTGATGCTAATGGAGTGATTAGTGCTCTAATTCATTGGGTATTGGGATTATCATATCTGTGATATCTGTTTGCAAGACAGAGCCCCATCATGAGGTCACCACCTTCTGACCCTGTTTTCTGAACAACAATCTCAGAGTCATAGAACAGCTTGGGTCCGAAGGGATCTTAAAGATCATCTGACTGCAATCCCCTGGGGTGAGCAGGGACACCTTCCACTTGACCAGGTTGCTCAAAGGCCCATCCAGCCTGTCCTTGAACACTTCCAAGGGTGGGGCATCCACAGCTTCTCTGGGCAACCCATGCCAGTGCCTCACCACCCTCACAGGGAAGAACTTTTTTGTAATATCTAATCTAAACCTGCTCTCTCTTTCAGTTTGAACCTATCCCCCCTTGTCCTGTCACTACATGCTCTCGTTTGCTGAGGAAATGTTGAGCCCACCTGACGTGCCCAGAGGTCATGAGACTTTGGACATAAATAAACAGGACATGACACTACTAATAATAGAAGACACTAATTATGGCAGCAAGGCTGAGTCCCACAGAGGAGTGTAGAAAACCATATCCACAATAAACGCCAGGCCTGTGTGCATCATGTGAAAAAAAGATGCCAAAACAAGAACTATGGTTCATTGCTTTGCAAATGTTTGCAAACACAGTGTAGGATGCACAGACAACTGGAGCATTCTTTACAGGAGCAATGGAAAGTATTTCTGTAGGGCAGTTTCTGCAGGAGAAAAGGAGTCTCAGGGGTGACCTTACTGCTCTCCTGAAAGGAGGGTGTAGCCAGGTCAGGTTTGGCCTCTTCTCCCAAGATATTAGTGACAGGATGAGAGGACATGGCCTCAAACTGTGCCAGGAGAGGTTCATGTTGGACATCAGGAGGAATTTCTTCATGGCAAGGGTTGTTAAATATTGGAATGGGCTGTCCAGGGAGGTGGTGGAGTCACCAACCCTGGAGGTATTCAAGAAACAACTGGACGTGGCACTCAGTGCCATGGTCTAGTTGACAAGGTAGTGATTGATTAAAGGTTGCACTCAATGATCTTAGAGATCTTTTCCAACATAAATGATTCTGTGATTTTGTGATAATAGGAATCCTAGTACAAAAAAAAGTGAAACATTCACTGACTTAATGCTGAGCACAAACATAAAAGGCTCATAGTGTCAAAAATGATGCTTACAAATAATTGATTTTTGTTGCAGGTTGGTAAGAGAAAACAAACATTTTACTGTTTCTCTGAAATATAGGCAATGGGACAAAACCCCTAGAAAGATATTAAATTTGTACCATTATGAGGAAAGCTGAACAATACCAGGTTCAGGTGTCTCTGTCTGCTTTTTCTGATCAGAAGGTGCACTACTGGAAGGTCAGTTCATGCTTTTCAGGACACAGGTGAATTTTCAAATGACTAAATACTAGCAAAACTATAGTCCTACCACAGATTTATAATTTCTGCCTTTATAAAACTTCTGCTTAATTTTATTTTCTTGTAAGAAAATAAAATAAAAAGAGAACACTTCATAATGTTGGGATTGGGTCATACAATCTCCAAACCCAAATAACCTTACAATTTATTTTATCTTATATTTCTACAATGCTTACAGGGGAAAATTAGCTGATGCCATTTGTGCTGCCTAAATTACTGTCAGGGCTCTGGTTGTCACCCTATGTTTTATTATTTTTTAAAAATCTTTTTGGAAAGCATCTACTCAAGGGACTACCATTTGGATTTATTTATTTCACTGAAAAATGCAAAAACTTGATAGCATTGATTGAACACAATGAATACAGAAATAACCTGCTTTCCCTTTTGGGAAAAGTAGTGAAAACAGCAATAGCTAGCTTTGAAAGTGTGAGCAATACTGAGATGCCAGTTCTAAAAGTATCAAGCCCATAAATGAATGAACATGTTTAAATACTGTGTAGTAGAAATTAAATGTCACAGGAGAGAAATGAAGACAGCAAGTTGTTTCTCTGTGATGTAGCTAACCATTGTACCTTAAAAGCATTGCTGTGTAAAACTGTTCAGCGTTCATTGGTTTTTAAATCTTAATAGTCAGCTTGGGGTTTTAACTCTGCTGAGGTACTGTAGCAGAAAGTGCAGAATTAAAGTGGCTGAAAACAATTCAAGGGACAGTTTGGAGTCAATGCCTTAACAAAATAGGGTTAACGCTGCAGATTGGTGGCTTGTGTATCAGTGGGTGTGAGGAAAATCAAAATGCTGCTTGCCCAAATAAATGAGGTGGTTTTGGCTTTGGTCCATTTCTATAAAAACTGTATAACTTTATCTTTGAGAGGCCAGCCTTAGCTGAAACTTCCCATAAACTGATTAGTGCCATGGTCAAGAGGCACCTGGCAGACTTATCATCTACTGAAAATACAGAGATAATTTTTTCTTCATCTACAAATGGATGCAAATTGAATGTTAAACTGGAATAGTCACTGGGGCCTTGGAGAGTGAAAAAATAGATAAGAGAAACTAAAATAAAAGTGTCTGACAGGATTTTTCATTTCTGAGAGCCAACAGTACTTCATGATGGGTAACAAAGGAACAGATGTGTCGTAATAGGTTGTTTCATGGTTGAAAAACGTTAATCTGTAGGCTGGACACACTAGAGAGGAGCTGGCAACATCTCTTGCAAAGTCAAGAAAGAAGAGTCAAAAGCAGCAGTGAACCAATGTGGCCACAAGAGCTGGAACAGTCAGAGGCAGTGAACTGGTCACCACAGACAATGGTCTGGTCTGAGCTCTGGGGACTGGGAGAGCCAACCAGCAACACCCCAAAAACTGCTGGAACACCATGGGGGATGTTACGCAGAAAGGGGTTTCACTGGAGCATGACTGACTTTGGGCTTGGAAAAATGGGGCAAGTCCTCTACAAGGACTAAACTGCTCCTACAGAAAACATGGGCCACAGGCAGTAAAGCTACAGCTCCTTGGTGAAGTGCTGGACTTGGAGTGCAGAGCTGAGCTCAGACAGATTCACACTGTCGTAGTGTGGGACAACTTGGGAGAGCATAAACCCAGACACTTCTGCTGCTCATGCAGGTTCATAGGCTTTTTATCAACATGACTGAAATATAATTAAAGGAACAACACTAAGATGCATTTAGGAAATGGCAAAAGGTAAAAGGAAAAAACTTCTAGCAGTAGTAAATGATCACAGAATCATAGAATGGGTTGGACTGGGTTGGAAGGGACCTTAAAGACCATCTGGTTCCAACCCATGATAAAGTATTTATTTTCATAGGTATATTATTTTCTTTCAAGTTAAATGTGGCCACGGGAAAATAATTGCCTGTATACAGATACATATTTTATTAAAGTGTTATTAGTTTAAATTTGCCTGCTTTTTATCAAATTTATATCCATGCAGACACAGTCCGCATTTTATTTACAGAAATGTATCGATTTTGCTGGTTCCTAAAAGGCACTTGGAAGACACGGTAATGGAACGGGGAGCTGCCTTTTCTTGCAGATCAATTAGCATGAATTTCGTGGACTGTATAAAATGGACACAATTACGAAGCTCAGCATATTCTTAAGGCTCTTCACGCAGCAGCACCAGCCCCTGAGCCACTTAACACCGGTGACATACTTGCTGGGATTGCTAGCAAAGAAGTGAACCATCAAGCACAGTTTTTTGGCAGACTCTTACACAGCCTAACTGAATTAATTCTGCTGATTATACCACCTGCAGTATTTACTTGATGAAATACAAGTAGTGAAAGCTGCTGCACATATCCCTCTTATGAGGGCAGCGCTCCCCAGAATGGATGCCCAGGTTTAGCCATGACCATAGGTCAGCCAGCACTGCAGAGCTGGGGACTCATTTGATAAATTATTCTTCTTCATTCTCTCCAGCCTTATATGTATTTGTGCATAAACAGGCTGAATTATTCTTCTGATATACTGGCTGAGACGTTTATATCCCCCTTTTTTTTGTTGTTTACCAGATTGGTTCAAACAAAACAATTACGTCTTTGGTTTGTTCAATGAATGTTGATTTCCAGGATCTCTCTGGCGACTTTGTGTTACCAGCTTGTGGTTGATCATTATGGTAGCATTTTGGATGCTTGGCTACATGACAGACTTCGATAACTTTGTGACCAAAATTATAGAAAAATGAGTTTTTAAAATTGAATTATTCAACTTGAGGGCTGCTAAACATTTTTAAGCATTGATCACAACAAAACTTTTGGCAATGCCATTAGATTTTTTTACTGAATTGAGTATTTTGATAAGTTTCTGATTTTCTCATATTTTTGAATGAAATCAAAACTACAAGCCAGATTTTTTCCTTCATTTCAAAAAAAAAAAAAAAAAAAAAAAAAAAAAAAAAAAAAAAAAGGAAAGAAAATCCCCCTGCTGATTCAAGAAGGAAACTTCTCTTCATTCTGCTCCCTGTTCTCTTCTATGAAGTGACCACCTCAAACTGTATCTCCCTTCATGCACTATGAACAGGACTTGAGTATCAGCTCAGCAAATGGGAAGACTGCAATATTTGATAGGAAATAAGAGATAAACAGGGAGTCCAGGGAGCACCAAAAAAACGCCCAAACAACCCCCACCCCCATAAATGTTGGAAAAACAAATAGGAACTGTTAAACCAGAATTTTCTAAAATAAACCCAGTGTTTATATTTTGATGCCAAAATTTTAATATTATTTTCTATTATTTGAGCATCTCTCTCAGTGATATTAGTTGCACATTTTGCTTTCACAATCCTGTGACTAGCATTTGGCAAATGAAGTGGTTTAATTTTAACAGCACTTATTGATTATAGCTCAGATCTAAGTCTATTGGATATGTATAAATTTTTTGAAACAAAGGCTGTGAGACTTTTGTTGTGCTGCCACATCCATGTGTTTTCTCTGCACCCATTCACATGGACAATCTTTGAGTGCTTATTGCTGGGCCATTAAAGCAAGAACCATGACCTTCTCAGGGTAGCACAGACTTTCTCATCCAGCCTGTCAACTGCTTCAATTTATGTTCATACCTGACAACTGTAAAAACATAGTTATGCACATAGAATCATTGAATGGGTTGGGTTGAAAGAGACCTTAAAGATCATCTCATTCCAAACCCCCTGCCATGGACAGGGGTACCTTCCACTATCCCAGGTTGCTCAGAGCTCCATCCAACCTGACCTTGAACACTTCCAGAGATAGGGCAGCCACAGCTTCTCTGGGAAACCTGTGCCAGGGCCTCACCACTCTTACAGGGAAGAATTTTTTCCCAATATCTAATCAAAACCCACTCTGAAGCCCTTCCCCCTTGTCCTGAGCTGGAGTCTCTTGTAAATAGTCTCTCTCCATGTTTCTTGTAGGCTCCCTTCAGGTACTGGAAGGCCACAATTAGGTCACCCGAAATCCTCTTCTTCTTCAGGCTGAACAATCCCATTTCTCTCAGCCTTTCCTCATAGGAGAGGTGCTCCATCCCTATAATCACCTTGGTGGTCTGTAACATGAACATCAAATTTAAAGAATATTTATGACATATAGATTGAATACTTATTAGTTATTTCAAAGTTTTGATTTATCTTTTCTGAGAAACAACGGAGTAGAATAGTTTGATATTCTATTTTTCTAACTTTATGATGTCTACAAAAGAGGGTCACAGGTTGCTCATATGTCAAACTGATGTTTTATTCATCATTATGTTACAACATTTTAAAATTGCTGCTAGTATATACAGGCTTATTTGGTCTTGACTTCATCAGATCAACAGGATGAGTGCTTTTGAAGAGATGATCCTAAAATTCCTTGTTTGTCCCAATTTTATTTACTTGCAGTTGGTTTTTCAAATTGTGCATAAGCAGTATGCAGAATTGTTGCTATCGTGAGTCAATCAGTCTCTCAGATATGACTTTTTAAGATTTGTCTACCACATTCCTGGTGAGCGTAATTGAGATTTTTGAGGGTGAGAACATGGCAAAAAACATTTTTAAATCCAAATTTTATTTTACCCTGTTTAACTGAAGGCGTTTTCCTTTCCTTCCCCCTCTTCCTCATCTCAGTCACATGATCTTCACAGTCCACTTTTGCAAATCTTTCTCAAGAAATATTCTCAACCTCAGCACATGAACTACACATTTAAATAATGTTGTGGTGGGAAGCATTAAATTAGCAAATTAGGAAGCTGAAATAATTATTTTTGACTAAAATTTACCAGAGCTTAACACTCTCAAATCCAGGAGGATTTTTACACTTAATTTTTGTGATACCCCTCATATCAGTCTTTCCCCTGGCTTGGCCTGAGCAGTGCAGTATGCCTGCTAATTTTGGTACAGAAATAGCTGTCAAATAAACATTTTACTTCTGAAATTTTGTTGATTAGTTTGGCATTTGGGGCAGAAATACTTCCCTAATATGAAAATACACCTAGAATATTCTTTCTGAGATAAAATAAACAAGCATTGGCTTGCTTTTCCCCATTTGACTGGCAAGGCAAATGCTTCAGTTTTAAGTAAGAAACACTTTTGTGTCTTGTTTCCTGTTTTATCTATTTTAATTTCAATGACTTACAAGTCAACATTTTTAAAGGAATGGTGGTTTGTTTAGTTTCTTTAAGCCAGCTTTGATACTGTAAAAGGCACCACATATGTCTGATCAAAGGCATTCTTATGGATGGTGGTATTAAAAAGTCAGTAAGTTTAGTTTCCTTTATAGTGTTGAATTTCTTGAGAGTGCGCAATAATACGGGCTTTTACACTGAGGTTTTTTTTGAGAAAGGAAAAGAAAACTTTTAAGTATCCCTTGTTCTTTTTTCTCAGGAACTTACAGCCAAGATAGCAAGTTCCTAAAAGAAGGTCAAAGCAACATTCTGGAAGTGTAACTAGAGAGCATACTATATGTAATAATAACTTTATATAAGTATAGTAATATTGGAGGACAATCAATTAGTTTCATATAGTAATTTAATTCTTGTCCAAAAGCAATAGTTTCTCTGATAACAAATTAGCACAAGCTCATTACAGTAAAAAGTAGCTACCTATTTCAGGATTTGATTTTTTTTTCTTCTATTCTACTTTCTTGCATTATCTGAGTCTATATGGTATAGGATTAGCAGCAAAATTCCTAATTATGCTTTCTCTATCTACTTTTATTTCTTTGGAAGAATGTTTAAAGTGTAGTATATTGGCACAGCAATTGAGATGCAATGTCTTGCACTTGATTTTTATCTTTCAAATTCTGTACAAATTTGCACATGTGAGTGAAATAATTATAAGTTAAAAGTAAAGTAGTTCAGAATAATTATTTGCCCTTGAAATTTAGAATAGGAATACGTCCCTTCCTCTACTACATTTCTTAAAATGATTGTGCATGCACCTAATTTTATAGCAGTATCATTAAGGTACTGTTCTTAATTTATATCCCCCCCATCTCCTCTCCCATTTTGCACCACAGGTTTGTTTAGGAGAACTGCAAAATTGATATTTAGATTGTTTCAAGATGCTAAGTTAATCCACTCTGACCAGTCTATGGATCCCATTATTCAACTTTGGATAGCACAGCACAGCTGTCAATCTTAGACTGACAGCTTAATTTGCTGATTTAAGGTTAACTCCTTCTTAATCTGCAGAAAAAATCCCCAAGATTTTTTCTTATCTCACTCTATTTATGTTGTGCCATCTCAACCTGTTCTACTTGACACAGTCCAGCCTAAGTCCTGCTCAGCAGCTACAGGATAGACCCTACTGATAAAATTGGAAACAGTTTTGTCTGGAGAAAGGTTTTCTTTGTTTCATTATATATTTCAGGAAAAAACAAAATCATCCCTTCTTATTAGGTACTGCTCTTCTCTCAGTGCTTTCTCTTGGTTAGAAAGTGTTAGGGTGCAAACATTTAGAGCTTTATCCCTCCCTGGCTATTCCCACCCTGCAACCAAAAACATCTTTAGCCCTGTCTTGCTGAAAGCCAGCAAAGCCGATCAGTATGATTTCTGATGATCCAGGAGGCAAGGCAGAAAGCACAGACTATTCACTGCCTGCTTTCCTTGAGGGATTGCTGTATCCCAGGAGAGAGTGTGTACATATATACTCCTTTGGTCTTGTGGCCTTGCTTTCAGTTCTTCCTGTGCTCTCCTGTGTGACTTGATGCAGGCACTGGCTAGCCATCAGAACTCCTCCTCTTCTATGAATCTACCTATAATTATATCCAAAATAAGAAATTCAAAATGCTCTGTCATTCTACTTTCTACCCAAACACCTGTGATCTCAAACTCAGCTTCAAAGTACTTCCAGGAGTCCAAAGGAGCGTATATCACAGACTTTATTGTCACCTGAAAGCCGTGCCAGTTTCCCCTGGGAAGCAAAAGAAGCATGAGAAGGTGCAGAGAGACATCTGAAGAGACCCTCTCCCGAAGGGCTCTGGCACTCCAAGCCCTCAGAGGAACTGGACCAAAATTGCACCTGGATTTTCGCTGTCAGATCCTGAACTCAAAGACCTGGGCCGACATTTCTGGAAGAATTCAATAACTCTGAAAGTGCTAGAAAGGGCTTGGATTTCTACAAAGTGCTGAGTGCCATTCCTCAGAAAATCAATTGCCTCTACAGTGCTTCAAGCCAGGCATATAAAACATAAGAACTCCAAATCACTAGTTGGTCTTAAAAAGTCTTGGCTCCGAAGCCTGCCAAGTCAGCACCTTCTTTGCCTACTTGTAAAAGCAGCCAAAGAAAGGAAATAGATGAGCCATCAGCTCTGAGCATAATTTCTACTGATTCAGTTCTTAGTTCATGAGTTAGCTGGAAGGGAAAAAGGGAGGCATATGAAGAGAATGTTTTAGTTCTCATAAGGCGATATCCAAATGCCTTTAAAACAATAAATAAAGCACTTGTTAGAGGAGTAGTTACCTCTTCTGTACACTTATAAGGAAAAGGAATTAATTAAATTTTAATTACTAAACACATAAACCCAAGTATATTAATTAAGTGGTTTCCAGTTGCAGTAGATGATGCATCAGCGTTTTTTGTTTTATACCTTATTTCACTGATGACAGCCAGTAATGGGCTTTCAGGCTCAGCGTGGGCTCCGAACACTGGGAGCAGCAGGTTGGGAAAAGCAGCCAAGAAATCTTTTGACATTAAAAAGCAGAGCTCTGCCACTAATTATGTTAAAAGTCAAGTTTGCAATTGCAAGTAGATGGTCAAGGCAGCAAAGTGAATGTGGTAAAAACCATAACACAAGACACTGGAGACTCTGCTATAAACCAGAACATAATCCCAGTCTTTCTTGACTAAAACAGGTGCTCCAAATCAAACTTGTAGGGTCTAGTTGAGAAGGGTTTGGTGGAGCACTAATTTGCCCAGGCTTAGAGTGAACAAGGAAGTGACAAACTGGATGTGAAAATCAAAGGAGACATCACTTTGCATGTCAAATCATCCCCACCTCACTGGATAGGCTGAAATTCCTTGGAAACTCAACTTGCTCTGGCCTGCCAGAAGATGGTGGATTTCTCTGGTTATATCATAATGATGGTTCACAAAAGAGACTTGTCTCTCTCTCATGGTAAAAACACTTTAAAATGTTCATGCACATACCTGTCAGAAAAATTTTATTTTGGCAATGATTTTTTTTTTAATTTTTTTTTCCCCCCATACACTTTTTTTTTTTTAATCTGCAACACAACTTAAACTTTAAAAGATGTTCTTCAATAGCCTCACTAGCTGACAATGAACCCAGAAATCAAGTGGAATTCTTGCCCAACTTCTCTCCACGGGGATTTGGAGTTACCCAGGCAGAGGAGAAGCAAACTTCCCATCATGCAGAAATATGCTGGTTCAGTTGCCACACTTTATCCTGGAGACACATCTGGGCATCACAGAGTTCCCTCAGCTTCTGCTTGCTCCCGACACACTGCTGCAAAGCACAGCTCTAATCCCTGCATCTCTAGATAATTTGGGCTTTCAACCTTCCATTTTCTGTCCAGTCCGTCAGAGTTACCCGGGACCCCAGCAAGGAGCTGGTTCTTTTTCTACATTTGAGTGCTGACAGATGGACATTTCTTCAATATATTTATTCTCTTTCCTTGCTGCTTCACTAGAATTTAGGAACACTGGGGAATACTGGCCTGAGACTGTCCAACTTTTCCTCACTTCTCCACAGGTAGAGTCTGGCTGCTGTATGCAGGAAAATGGGTCTGCTAGGCAATACAGCCCTGTTCAGACACTTGGGGCTGAAATTCGCAGCAGCATGACTGATTAAGGAGTTATCTCATTAAATTAAACAATTTATGCTTGGAAGGAGGAGTATTTGAACTACAATTCCATTTGAGGGACATGTGGCTTGGAACTACTGGGTCATAAATACATCTACAGCTGGTGACAGCACTTACAGTGACTACTTTTAAAAAAAATGTCTGAGTCATTGGCATATTTTTTCCTTTGCTAGAGGTAGTTCAAGCCTACAGATTTCAGGAGAGTAGTCTGGACAATACCAAAAGAGAAGCTATGTGGATTTACTCTGTCAGTTGCTGTTTATTGATCTGCTGTCTGTTTTTTCTGGTTGACTTTTTCATTTCACGATCAAAGAGCTGATTCCAAATTTTCTGGAAACAGAAACAAAATTAAAAAGAATTTTAACTTCAAGTCCATGACTCAAACATCTCCAAGGAGCTGGCAAGCTCCTGGGTTGTGGTCATCATTACTCCTGTGGGTGAGACGCTTTTACTGAAACAATCAGATTTTGTGATTATTGCCTGGAGACATCTATAAGGCCACAGTAAAATGTAAATTCTATATTCCCTTTGTTCCTTCGATAGCTCATCTAACACTGGTCCCAATAAGTTTTTTTCTTCTTTGTGCTGTGTGACTGCTTCTTAAAATAATTCAGACCTTGGACATCTAGACTCACTGACCTAATAGCTTTCTCTCTCTCTCTCTCTCTCTCTCTCTCTCTCTCTCTCTCTTTGTGTTCTATAATCTGACATGTGCCAGAAACCCCTCAATTAAATATAAAAGCTGAACTATATAACCATGTTGAAACAACAAAGAGCATTTTATGTGGATAGTGAGATCAATTTGTTTCAATGGTGAACAGAAATTTTATCTTTAGCTCATGGCCTTGGTTTTATAAAACATAACTTTGGAAAGAAAGGGCAACATTTCCTAAGCTTTCTAAAAATAAAAACACCAAAAGTTTCAAAACTTGTTATTTCCCTAAAAGAAAAACAAATTACTTCACATTGGTAGCTTGCATTTAATGGGGTTAAAAAAAATATTCTGTCCTCACAATATGGATGAAATGCATTGGAAAGCATTTGTAATCAGGTTTCTCAGGACAGGGAAGTACAAATATCAAGTCAGTGGCCTGCAGAAGCACATGAAAGCAGTAGCATGATGCAAACCAAAATCCAGTGCACATGATAACCACTTCACTGGGGCAGGCTGGGGTCTGCCACCACATAGCCCATGGTCCATCTCCTTATGGCAATGGCCAATCCACTCTCATCAGCTTGTACTTGGATCAAAACCTGTGCCCAGCATCACCTACTCAAAACAGGTGGCATAAACCTGAATATTGCTCACATGCCAAATTTTCTTCCAGTCACACAATATCCACTACAGCAGGTGAGGAAGGTGTGGCTGTGCCCTCAGCAAAGACTTTGGGAACTTGTGCGCTTCCATGGTTTGGCTGTCACTCCAAAAATCTACAGGGCACTGCCATGGCCACTCCAAAGCTCTCACCCTGCACTCTGCAGAGCTTTCTGAGGAGCTCTAGTAGCCTACTCAGTGTATCACATCAGGCCCTATTTTACCTGGCTTTCCTCCTGTAGCTGAAACATTTTCTCAGTAAGAGACTGGCCAGGATAGGCTGTTATATTGCCCTCCTGCTTTTCCCTACACCTTCCAGGAAAGAAAGCAAGCAAGCAAGCAAGAAAAAACCCCTACAAACACTGCATTAGGCCTTTTAATACAAACGAAGCTTTTACATTGCACTTGTGTCAGTGTAGCTGTAAATGTCAGAAAGGATTCAACCTGATGGTAGAGATGAAAGTACAACAGCTGTGGCAGCCTGCTGCCATATGAATACCTGAGGTTTAGGCCACAATCTTCTGCATATTTTCCTGGCATTCAAGAGGAGAAAAATAAGCAGAAGCTATAGTAATATATCCAAAGTGTGGGAGCCCTACACTCCTGAGGGGAAACTGGCTTGGAAAGGAAATCTGGGAATAGGCCAAAGATATGTTAAGGTAACATATTGGGAGAAGAAAGTGGATTTCTTTTCTACACATTTATTACCCTATTCTGTCTTATTCAGAAAAGGTGAAGAGAGTTGTCCATCTCTAATCAATACCATACCTCTCACTGTCTTGAAAGGATTGGATTATATTTAGAATTTCTGTATGAATCCCACACTATCTTTCTTCAGAAACACCATCCCCTATATCAATATGTCAATTGAAAGCACAGGGGTATGATAAACCTCTTCGTCTGGCGTGCCTGGCAAGACTCCAGGTGAATAATACACTAAATATGATACTGCTTTGTTCTCAGGAGTCTGTGACCACAAAGCTCCTGGAGCGAAGAAGAACATTATCAGCTTAACAAGTGATGCTTATCTCTGATGAAGCTGCCGCCAGAATTTTTAGGTCACATTTTCTAGTGCTTTTCCTTTCAGATGAAGCACAAAGTATTAAAATACACATCAAAGAGACAACTTGTTTCCATGCCTCACTTTAAACAATGGGCAAATCCTGTTTCTCTTTTCCTGGGATTCCTGTATTTCTAACCTGGTCCACACTTGGTCCAGTCTTGCTTGATCTTGTCGGTGGGACTCAATGGACAAATCAAATGGAACTGACCACTAAATCCCTCAGAGGGGTTGTTAGTGGTATGAAGTGAAATGGTCTTCCAGAAGAAAGAGCACCTTAAAGAGGCTGTCTGAAGAGTATGACCATCACTGCTGAGCAAAATGAGGTAGATTCAAGGGACAGTTGTCTTAATGCTGTAAAAAAGGGGCATCAGCTGCTTTCGGTGCTTCTTTTGCTGACAAGGTATGACAAGGAATTCACAGAGAAAGATAAATGCTAATTCTCCAACAGGACATTGATTGACACTTCGTAACCGGTCTGAATTTGTAGATCGGAAGGGGAAAGAACATCCTGCAGAGGGCGCATGGGGAGGTGTTTCATTCCACTTTCTTCCTGCCTCTAAGAGGCAAAGCTAGAACTGTGCTTTTCCTGATGGGCTCAGGGGAACTATCAGTGACAGTGCAGTGCCTTAGAATTTACTCTTCATTTAAATTTGCTTCTCACTTGGGGAAACCTAAGTCACTGGCACAGGTGAGCATCCTCCAGGAGGTGGGAGACCCTCAAGCGCCTTAACTCCTCCTGCAGGCAATCTTTTCCAAGAAGTTATCTATTTCCTTCTTCAGGGCTGGAAATCATTGGCCAAACCAATAGTTTCTGAGAAGTCACTCACTAAATATTCCACTGTACCTCCTGTATTATCTCATGTAATAGAAAATGCAGAGCAGGTCCAATAATCTTTAAATGCAGTTCAGTTCAATGATGTCTTACCCTCAGCATGACTCTGCAGTGGGCATTCTTGTGGTATGCAACTACAACTTTAATTCTAGCCAGTGCAAGGAGTTAGGGCTTTATGGGCTATCAAAGGAGGACATAAATGTGATCTACTTAAACAGCAGTGAAAACAACTTCTGACAACTTACAGAAGCCTTCATATATAGTTGTTCCAAATTAGCAAACTAATTGACTTACAGCAATTTAGATAACAATATCCACCTGGTTACATGACTGTGGTTTGTGTCACTATGGAAGGTCATCTTTCATTCTGGAGGTTGTGTTAAGCCTTGCCATAATAAAAATACAGTACCTTTATTATACTGAAATTTAAACATATGGCTGTTTTTCCTAAGTTTCCATGAATTACCAGTCTACCACACTACTTAGAGAAAGATCTTTTACCTGCCTTCCTCAGAGAATAAAGCCCAAACATGGTATATCATATTCTGGACCTAATATTAACTTCATTAGTTTGAAGAGGATTGCCTGGGTTGCATCAATTCTATCATTTCCCATGTTTGTTATCCATAGTAAGACCCAAACTTTGCAACCTACTAAAATGGAAGCTGGAATCTGGAATCTAAACTAACAGAGCATATTCCCGCATTTTTATCTAATTTTTTCCCCCTCGTAGTTTCTATGTATTTTTAATGGATTTATTTTCTGTGTTTTTCCCATTTTCCTCTTGAACCTGTTTACAATTTTAAAAACCTCATTCTTCTATGAAAAGGACATTCCCAAACATACCAGTCACTTCACGAATATTTATCTGCTTCCATTTTGAACACACTGAAACCAGAAATGGCTCCATGGTAATGCATCTGATGAAGCTTTCTAAATATGACTTGGCCCCTTTATAACCTTATTTTTTCTTTTCCATATCTTAAAAATTGTCAGTGCCGTGGTTTTATTCAAAATATATTTCTTTCAGTTGTTCCCTTGGGGGAATTTTCCTTTAAGAGTCTCAATTCCTGTATTTTTTTTAGGGAACTGTGAGTGGATGGAAACACCTGGGCAAAGAGAGCTTTGATCCTCAGAGTTGCAAACCCTGAGCACAGTTAATGTCATTGCAGCAACAAGAATGATACTTCAGTCTTATATGTGACTCACTGCTTCTTCCAAAGACATGAATGATTTGAATATACTGCTGGCTGAGCTCTAAACTGATCAGCCTGTGGAATACATATGTATACAGGAGAAAAATTACCCTTTGGAATGACATGACTGAAAGGGAAGGAGTGAAACTGTACCAATTTACATACGATGAATACCTGATTTATGCACAGTGCTTGGATCAAAACCTGCTCTGATTTTTCAGCCCAGACAGGAAATTGATTTGCATCAGTTTAACGTAAGTTGGAATTTGACTCTATTTGTTTTCTGCTGGAAAATTTCAATACTCATTCACCAGGATGCTGCACTAGGTACACTTACTAACAACATTGTAAAATGTCTCTTAAATGCTACAAATACAAAAGCTAATGTTTTATCCTCATTTTGCACTCACATGGGAGTTTTCATAATGCAAAGTGCATCCCTGAACCTAGCCCTTTCAGCTATTTTGTTTGCATGTTTGTTTGTTTTACTGCGTTATTCCTGTAGTAAACCCCCAGAATTTTAGTAAATGGAAAATGCTGTGAGAGTGTTTTCAGATTCTAATTTGATAGCAGATGTTAAAAGGAATATTTTAAAATCCATAAAATTGTATTGAACAGCATCTTCTTTTTATTTACTTTTCCAATATGATGTAAAATATGTTTTGGCAGCTGAAAGAGTTGCCAACAGTAAGCTGGACTTAAAATCCTACAGTCTGAGTTCACAGTTCTGTAGTGATCAATAAATCTCTTTGAGGCAAGGATGACTTTCTAAATGTACAGATGCATGTACAATGTAGCCTTGATATCTTGTTAAAATCTCTACATTTAGATGAATAAGTATTAGGATAACATACCCCCATCTTCTTGCATCCTGCATTCTGGATGAAGTAGGGCTACAAGTTTCTTTCTCTTAGATGTAAACTGAAAGAAAACTCTGAGAAGTTGGGCCTCCCCAGTTTTCCATCGAACCACATCTACTTTCTTCCATTTAATTAGTCCTTGCAAAGTAAAAGTGGTCATTTGGAATTAACTAGCACAGTACTGCCAGCTGCCAAGGATAAGACATTTCCCAGTGTAATCTGCATTTCTGAGGAAAAAGAAGATATTTTGGTGCCTATTTTCCTCTAGTACAATCTACTGTAATATTTTTGAGTCTGGGAACTCCAGCATACATCTATGTTCTTAAAGTTCCTAAAATTAATTAAAAAAGCAATTTTATGGCTTTAGATGGGACCTTCCCTCTGATACAATCACTTCCTTTCTGAAAAGATGATTTTTATTCATATCTATTTTAACTTCACTACTGACCCAGATATTAGATGATTCTTTGTGGAAAGATCATTCTATATTAACTTGTTTCAGGAGACTTCAGGGAATCTGGTGCTCAGAACTGTGTTATGTGAGACTTCTGATGCGATGAACATTGGAAGTCCTATGTTCCTAAATCCCACAGGCCTCTAAACCAGAGGTTTGGTCACTTCCTTGTAGAAATCACTGCATAAATGCATAAAATATGCATTCATATTCTCTGGGAATCTGCAGTCTTTCTTTATACTCCTTCGTTCTTTGTATTTCCCTTTTGGTTTCTTTCCCTGCCTCACTCTGCATTGTAGCAGCTTCTCTCCCCAAATCATCACTCATTCCTGCCAGGGAAGGAACAATCATCAGCTCCTGCTGAGGCATCATCTCATCCAGCGCACAAGGAAGGGACTAGGGGGACACAGGCAGAGTTCCCCTGTTCCCAAACACTCCCCTTCATGAAACACACACCAAGCAAAGCAACAACACAGACTCTGTCCAACACAGATGTAGAGCTCTGCAGTTTGAAATGATACTCCTTGCCTGCCCTCTCTGCCTAGACCTCTGCACAAAGAGTTGTTCTTTTAAATACGGATTCATCAATATTTATCAGCCAGGCTACTGCCAAAGCAAACCTTGAAAAAAAAAAAGTTTAGCCAGATGATCCAATTGCCTCATGTTAGCAGTGAGCTCAAACACACAGCTGTGCAAAAACTGAAAGGTGTTTTCAGCGAGGCTATAATTTAGGCAGCATTATCTTAGGGGATTTCTAAGCTCATGAGAAGCGTGACTTGTGTACACAGCACAAGGGATTTGCATAGATAACACATAAATCTATTAGGAAGCTGCAGCACACATAGCCAGTCCTGCAGTGCTGGGAAAGCTGGGTAGCAGGGACCACACATTTTGACTGGGGATGGTTGAGTTCATGGATAGGGGGGGAAAAAAGTATAAATCAGTCGGCAATTATTCTATGATCTGCTTGGAGACACGAGTGTACCAAGATGTGATAAGATTTCTTTTCTTCATTTTTAGCTAGCAAGATTTTATTTCAATCTCTTGTGTGGTAATTAAGTTGAAGCAGAGCCTGGCACATCGAGCTGGCAGAAACAGATTATTTGTTTGGAGGAGGCATTCACAAAATCAATATGAATCCATTTGTGAAAGTGGAGTAATTTAGAGAAATACCCACTATCCTCAGTTCGGTTCTGCCTGTTTACTGAAAACACAGGGTGGAAAGAATTGGAAAGGCAATATACACCTAAACACCTACATTTAAGAACTTGCCAGACAAAAGATTGTGTAGTTATTAACAAGAAAATTTTTTCCTGGATCCAATAACTTCCTTCCCTTATACCAAGAAAGGCTTTCAAGCAGTTTAAGCAAAAATCCTACATGTGGAATCTTGTCATAAATGCTTTGATGAGTTAAACTTTAAATTTACATTCCTCCAACTTTAGTTGTCTTACTGGGGGACATCTGACTTCAAGTCTGATACCTAATTCATCCTAGAAGTTTTCAGAACAGTGACTTATAGATAAAAATACCTTTGCAAGAGCCACACACTTACAAATACAAATTAGTACTGTATTCTTGTAAAGTTTCATTGAAATATATAAATATGCTCTTTCAGTAGGTGTGCTGCTTGGCATTAGACAGGTCTAACCTCACATTCTGTAGGGCACATAAGGATAAAGGCATCATGAAAAAAAAATAAATCTGTGTATTTGTGAATACTATCACATGGAAAAATTTGGCCACAGGAGACATGGACACACAGTTGAACTTGTGCAAAGTCATCCTGATCACACAAAAACTGGATCTTTCCATTGGCTTAATATCAGCTTCAGGAAAAATGGTATTTGGTCTGCTATAAGGGTAAATGGTAAAGTGTCTGGAGTACAAGTCCTGTGAGGAGCAGCTGAGGGAGCTGGAGGGTGTTTAGCCAGGACAAAAGGAGGCTCAGAGGGGACCTTACTGCCCTCTACAAATATCTGAAAGGAGATTGTATCCAGGACAAGAGGAAAGGGCCTCAAGGTTCACCAGGACAGGTTTAAATTGGATGTTAATAAAAATTTCTTCATGAAAAGAGTTGTCAAGCACTGGAAGAGGTTGTCCAGGGAAGTGGTGGAGTCATAATGCCTTGAGGTACTTAAAAGACATGTAGATGTGACACTTAGGGAGATGGTTTAGTGGTGGACTTGACAATGTTGGGTTGATGGTTGGATTTGATGGTTTTACAGGTCTTTTCCAACCTAAATGATTTTATGATTCCATGGCTTTGGCTCAAAGCCCCTAGGTAGGATTTACTGGATGTTAACCATGGCTTAACTCTGGTGTTTCACAATTACTTGTCTTCAACTGTGAAGTCAGAAGAAGCCTCTATTTTGACAGCACTACCCTTTTCCTCCTTTTCCCTCTGCCTTCCCTGGTTGTGCACCCAGACAACTGCATCGAGAAGCCATCATATAAATGCAGTTAGTAAACTGACCTGAGAACTGCATTAAAAATCACATACTCTGCTAATTCAGTTAATTTTCACAGAAGTCTGTGATTCAGTTCACTATCTGAACCTTAAGAGCCACAGTGAGACAACTCACACCACAGAAGGGCAACTGGGGCAAACAGTCAAGGATGTGCTTTTCTCCCTTTGCCCACATAAAACACTTTGGCAGTCAGTCCCTCTGTGCCAGCACAGCAAGCAATAAGCTGCCACAGACTTCCAGCAACTATAGGAGAACTCTTCATGGTCTTAAAAGTCACCCAACTGATTGCATTGCTGTCTAGTTTTTGGTATTTCAAGGAATTCTTCAACCTTCCCCTGTTTGGCTTCATGGGCAGATTATCCCATTAAGGTTCAATTGGGTTAAGAGTAATCCACCAGGGATAATGTAAAAGCTTGGTAAATTCCCTAGTGTACAAACAGCTTACCTTCTTTCCTGTAGCAGCACAGTCCTCCTGGCCTGTTTTTTGACTACCTACCTCCCACGGTTTTGAAATACATTCGCTAAGAAAGCAGATGCTTGAGCTGTGACTTTTACCTGGTTGTTGCCACTCCTGTGTCAGAGGGTACACCCTGTGCAGGATTGGCTGGAGAGACCGTAGAATGAGCAAGTCGTAGAATGGCCTGTGCCAGAAGGGACCTGAGAGATCATCTCTGCCAACAACCTTGCAGTGAGCAGGGACACCCTCCACTAGACAGAGAGCTGTGCAACCTGTTTTTGAACACTGCCAGGGATGGGGCATCCACAGCTTCTCTGGGAAACCTGTTCCTGTGCCTCATCGCCCTCACAGTAAAGAATTTCTTCCTAATATCTGGTCTAAACCCTCTTTCAGTTTGAAGCCATTCCCCCTTGCACTGTAAATGCACGTGCTCTTGTAAATAATCCATAAAAGGAGTTTTCAGCTGCCTTTTTTTTTTTGAACAGTTTAAACTAGGCATGCAGTGAAAGAGTATAGGGAGACAGCTAATGTTCACATGTTCTACATGCACTCACATAAATTACCACAGCAGGAAAGGAACCAACTTTTTCTTTTAGGTTCAAAAGCCTCGAATTCCAAAGTTTCAGACTACTCTGAAGTGTACTGCCTCTGCTCAAGTGAGTGTGGAGACTCAGGAGCAAGGATATACAGGGAAGACAAATCCTCTTGGATCTTTCAGCCACATTTCAGCTTTGCCTGGCATCTCAGCTTTCAGGACAACCTGGCCCTTGAGAAAGTTACACACTGATCTGCAGACTGACAAGTTTTCCTTACTGCTTCGAAAACTGCATGTGAAGCAATGGTAATAAGCTGTAGATTTGCTCAAGTCCTTATCCCATATGGGCAGTAAATGAAACAATTCTTTCAGTCCCATCAGTAAGAGAGAAATGATGCGAAAAGTACTTTCTTGTGTACTCTTCAACTTGTCTGAGCTGTGACCTATTCTCTTGCTATTCTATCTTGCAACTTGTAAACAAACCAAAGCCTTCCCAAGCAATCAACACTGCAGCATATTCTGTGCATTCTCCTTAACTTATCCCTCTGTGGATCAAGTGCCTAAAATGAGACATTCTAATTGATGGAATCATGGAGTGGACATGACCATCTCTGTTCTGAAATAATTTTTTTACCTTCTTTTTTCTTGTGGCTGTGGTGGATCTTGTGGAACTTCATTTCATCTGAAAAATGTTTTGGTTTAGTCCTATTAACATTAACTTGACATCCCAAGTTTCTTCATTATCAATACACTCTGGTTCTTTACCTAACTACCTATAATCATTAAGGATTTTGAAAAATTCATTTGGTCTAGTTTTAGTATTTATAAAGCATTATTAGTAATGCAGCTGATTACAAATTATTCAGCTGCTGAACAAATTTGGAAGAACTTGCCACGGGAATCAAGCTTATGTTCTCACCTTGCACACACCTGACTTTTCCATCAGACAGTTCTCTGATTATTCTAATAATTGAGATACATGGTATTTTCCTAGAGCAAAACAACCAACCCTCCCACTAAGGTTGAAGCTGACTTTATTCTTTCTTAAAAAAATGTCTAGCAGAATCAAATAGACTCATCACCAGTGTGGAGATTTATTGTTAAAATAGAGGGCCCTTTCATTCCTTCATAGAGAACGGGATCATGAATGATAACTGGATTCTCTGTGAAGTTTCAGTGAGTTTTCTATAAAATAAGACCCAAGAGTAATGTAAAGCTACTTTTGTTATTAATTTAGAATGATACTTCTTATGTATTAAAACAAGAGTTGCTACTACATAAAAATACTAACAGTAGAAAACTACTCTATAACTTATTCAGAGATTAGCAAAAACTGAGTGAAACTCAAGATAGATTCAGGGATATGATTTAAAAGTCATGGATTATTTGAGATGGATTACTGGAATTTTAAGAAAAACTCCACTCCCATTATGTAGGAAGCCACTCTGAGCTTCATAATGCAGTGTACTTGGTGTGATGGGTTTGTGGATAAGAAAAGTGTGTGATTAAAAGAAGAAAAGTAGCATCTTGCTTGGGGGAAAAGGCATAGCTTTGCATGTGGTTTAGATGGCACAAAGTGGGTGATAAAAAGTTTGATTAATTCATCCTATAGCTATAAAATTTTCACCCATGGCTTCCTGAGATGTAAAGCAAAGACTCCATCATACTGTAGTGAGACTAAAAATCTAATCCTATGTTTCCAAACTTGTGTATCTATTATCAAGCATGAAGCTAAGTGAATTTATAAGGTACGACCACTAAAAGGTTTCTAAAGATGAATTTAAGTGTGTAATCAAAATTCAGCTTTACTAGGCTGAAGAGCTGGAAAAGAGCATGCTGAGCTTTATGCTTCTAATGATTTTCAGGGAAATTCATACTGAGCAAACAAGAATTCAGAAAACAGGACAGAATAGTCATCTAGTGCAGACTGATGTTATCCAGAGGCACATCCTTCCCTAAGCATGCATTCCTATGGTCTTGGACTGACTTAGTAACTATGGCTCAGTGCTCAACTGATTCAACTATATTACTTCTGGCTCTGCTGCAAGATGGAAATGCTCCCACCTCCTTTCATTTTAATTTCTGTCAAATTGCCAGCCCTTTTTTTCTGCTGCACTAAATTGTTATCCCAATCTCTGTTGAAAGACAGTGAAACTAGGACTTGTGGGAAGCAGCAGCAACATTTATGAAAAGCAGGATGCAGAAATTCTTATAATTGATACATGAGAAAGTTCCCTGAAAATGTTAAGTAAATGGTGTAAAAGCAAGCAATATGGGCATTTGTCATGTTTATGGTAAAGCTCATGTAGCTCATTCAGCCAGGAAGTCAAGAATTTGTGCACTTTGAAAAAAGTATATTCTATTTCTGCTTAAATCATTAGCATAGATCATGCTATTCTAATCACCTGTGGTAGAATGCAAATAAAATATGCAGTTTCCTATTCTCTTTCTCGTCTTCCACCAATGCAGATTTGCGAATTCACTCTGGCAGAATACCAGGTGTCCCATTGTGTAAAAAGGCTTTTAGTCATAAGGTGAATGAAAAGTTCAATTTCCCATTACTATTTTTCCCATCATTTTTTTGTAGTATCATATTTTGCTTTGTGCTGCTCTTTCCCACAGCATGCTTACACAATAGCCCATCTGCAATGCATAACTAATGACAGGCAAGGTGTTTCATTAGAGTGGGCCTTACTTATAATATCCTTGCTTAGCAAACAGAAATGCCCTATTTTATCAGTTTATTTACTGATACTGACTTCTTCCTTACTAGGTTACAGTTAATGGTAATATACAATCTCCTGTATCCCTCTTACAGGAGATACCAGTCCTGTGACATCTGAAAGACTGCTTGATACTACACAGTAAAATGTACAGTAACTAGGGATTTTACTCCCTTCCAAACTCTTAGATAGCCACTTCTTGTCACAAGTTGATGTGGCCTCTGGTGGTAAGTCCTGAATGCCCTCTGTATGAATCTTCTTTTTCTATCCACTGTCCCCCTCCAGAAATGTTTTCCCTCTATAAACAGCGTTGTTACCAATAACATTGTTATTAACAGGTTAATGACATTGTTAACCAGGTTAACTAACAACAAGTGTTACCAGGTTAACCAGCTTTTAAGATATAATTTTTAAAAAAAACTTTACAGCAAAAATCTGCAGTGGAAAAGCTCCCCCAAAGTCAAGCATAGCTAAAATAAGCTGTCCCTTCCTGTCTCTTGCTGGACTTGGAGTGCAGAGCTGAGCTCAGACAGATTCACACTGTCGTAGTGTGGGACAACTTGGGAGAGCATAAACCCAGACACTTCTGCTGCTCATGCAGGTTCATAGGCTTTTTATCAACATGACTGAAATATAATTAAAGGAACAACACTAAGATGCATTTAGGAAATGGCAAAAGGTAAAAGGAAAAAACTTCTAGCAGTAGTAAATGATCACAGAATCATAGAATGGGTTGGACTGGGTTGGAAGGGACCTTAAAGACCATCTGGTTCCAACCCATGATAAAGTATTTATTTTCATAGGTATATTATTTTCTTTCAAGTTAAATGTGGCCACGGGAAAATAATTGCCTGTATACAGATACATATTTTATTAAAGTGTTATTAGTTTAAATTTGCCTGCTTTTTATCAAATTTATATCCATGCAGACACAGTCCGCATTTTATTTACAGAAATGTATCGATTTTGCTGGTTCCTAAAAGGCACTTGGAAGACACGGTAATGGAACGGGGAGCTGCCTTTTCTTGCAGATCAATTAGCATGAATTTCGTGGACTGTATAAAATGGACACAATTACGAAGCTCAGCATATTCTTAAGGCTCTTCACGCAGCAGCACCAGCCCCTGAGCCACTTAACACCGGTGACATACTTGCTGGGATTGCTAGCAAAGAAGTGAACCATCAAGCACAGTTTTTTGGCAGACTCTTACACAGCCTAACTGAATTAATTCTGCTGATTATACCACCTGCAGTATTTACTTGATGAAATACAAGTAGTGAAAGCTGCTGCACATATCCCTCTTATGAGGGCAGCGCTCCCCAGAATGGATGCCCAGGTTTAGCCATGACCATAGGTCAGCCAGCACTGCAGAGCTGGGGACTCATTTGATAAATTATTCTTCTTCATTCTCTCCAGCCTTATATGTATTTGTGCATAAACAGGCTGAATTATTCTTCTGATATACTGGCTGAGACGTTTATATCCCCCTTTTTTTTGTTGTTTACCAGATTGGTTCAAACAAAACAATTACGTCTTTGGTTTGTTCAATGAATGTTGATTTCCAGGATCTCTCTGGCGACTTTGTGTTACCAGCTTGTGGTTGATCATTATGGTAGCATTTTGGATGCTTGGCTACATGACAGACTTCGATAACTTTGTGACCAAAATTATAGAAAAATGAGTTTTTAAAATTGAATTATTCAACTTGAGGGCTGCTAAACATTTTTAAGCATTGATCACAACAAAACTTTTGGCAATGCCATTAGATTTTTTTACTGAATTGAGTATTTTGATAAGTTTCTGATTTTCTCATATTTTTGAATGAAATCAAAACTACAAGCCAGATTTTTTCCTTCATTTCAAAAAAAAAAAAAAAAAAAAAAAAAAAAAAAAAAAAAAAGGAAAGAAAATCCCCCTGCTGATTCAAGAAGGAAACTTCTCTTCATTCTGCTCCCTGTTCTCTTCTATGAAGTGACCACCTCAAACTGTATCTCCCTTCATGCACTATGAACAGGACTTGAGTATCAGCTCAGCAAATGGGAAGACTGCAATATTTGATAGGAAATAAGAGATAAACAGGGAGTCCAGGGAGCACCAAAAAAACGCCCAAACAACCCCCACCCCCATAAATGTTGGAAAAACAAATAGGAACTGTTAAACCAGAATTTTCTAAAATAAACCCAGTGTTTATATTTTGATGCCAAAATTTTAATATTATTTTCTATTATTTGAGCATCTCTCTCAGTGATATTAGTTGCACATTTTGCTTTCACAATCCTGTGACTAGCATTTGGCAAATGAAGTGGTTTAATTTTAACAGCACTTATTGATTATAGCTCAGATCTAAGTCTATTGGATATGTATAAATTTTTTGAAACAAAGGCTGTGAGACTTTTGTTGTGCTGCCACATCCATGTGTTTTCTCTGCACCCATTCACATGGACAATCTTTGAGTGCTTATTGCTGGGCCATTAAAGCAAGAACCATGACCTTCTCAGGGTAGCACAGACTTTCTCATCCAGCCTGTCAACTGCTTCAATTTATGTTCATACCTGACAACTGTAAAAACATAGTTATGCACATAGAATCATTGAATGGGTTGGGTTGAAAGAGACCTTAAAGATCATCTCATTCCAAACCCCCTGCCATGGACAGGGGTACCTTCCACTATCCCAGGTTGCTCAGAGCTCCATCCAACCTGACCTTGAACACTTCCAGAGATAGGGCAGCCACAGCTTCTCTGGGAAACCTGTGCCAGGGCCTCACCACTCTTACAGGGAAGAATTTTTTCCCAATATCTAATCAAAACCCACTCTGAAGCCCTTCCCCCTTGTCCTGAGCTGGAGTCTCTTGTAAATAGTCTCTCTCCATGTTTCTTGTAGGCTCCCTTCAGGTACTGGAAGGCCACAATTAGGTCACCCGAAATCCTCTTCTTCTTCAGGCTGAACAATCCCATTTCTCTCAGCCTTTCCTCATAGGAGAGGTGCTCCATCCCTATAATCACCTTGGTGGTCTGTAACATGAACATCAAATTTAAAGAATATTTATGACATATAGATTGAATACTTATTAGTTATTTCAAAGTTTTGATTTATCTTTTCTGAGAAACAACGGAGTAGAATAGTTTGATATTCTATTTTTCTAACTTTATGATGTCTACAAAAGAGGGTCACAGGTTGCTCATATGTCAAACTGATGTTTTATTCATCATTATGTTACAACATTTTAAAATTGCTGCTAGTATATACAGGCTTATTTGGTCTTGACTTCATCAGATCAACAGGATGAGTGCTTTTGAAGAGATGATCCTAAAATTCCTTGTTTGTCCCAATTTTATTTACTTGCAGTTGGTTTTTCAAATTGTGCATAAGCAGTATGCAGAATTGTTGCTATCGTGAGTCAATCAGTCTCTCAGATATGACTTTTTAAGATTTGTCTACCACATTCCTGGTGAGCGTAATTGAGATTTTTGAGGGTGAGAACATGGCAAAAAACATTTTTAAATCCAAATTTTATTTTACCCTGTTTAACTGAAGGCGTTTTCCTTTCCTTCCCCCTCTTCCTCATCTCAGTCACATGATCTTCACAGTCCACTTTTGCAAATCTTTCTCAAGAAATATTCTCAACCTCAGCACATGAACTACACATTTAAATAATGTTGTGGTGGGAAGCATTAAATTAGCAAATTAGGAAGCTGAAATAATTATTTTTGACTAAAATTTACCAGAGCTTAACACTCTCAAATCCAGGAGGATTTTTACACTTAATTTTTGTGATACCCCTCATATCAGTCTTTCCCCTGGCTTGGCCTGAGCAGTGCAGTATGCCTGCTAATTTTGGTACAGAAATAGCTGTCAAATAAACATTTTACTTCTGAAATTTTGTTGATTAGTTTGGCATTTGGGGCAGAAATACTTCCCTAATATGAAAATACACCTAGAATATTCTTTCTGAGATAAAATAAACAAGCATTGGCTTGCTTTTCCCCATTTGACTGGCAAGGCAAATGCTTCAGTTTTAAGTAAGAAACACTTTTGTGTCTTGTTTCCTGTTTTATCTATTTTAATTTCAATGACTTACAAGTCAACATTTTTAAAGGAATGGTGGTTTGTTTAGTTTCTTTAAGCCAGCTTTGATACTGTAAAAGGCACCACATATGTCTGATCAAAGGCATTCTTATGGATGGTGGTATTAAAAAGTCAGTAAGTTTAGTTTCCTTTATAGTGTTGAATTTCTTGAGAGTGCGCAATAATACGGGCTTTTACACTGAGGTTTTTTTTGAGAAAGGAAAAGAAAACTTTTAAGTATCCCTTGTTCTTTTTTCTCAGGAACTTACAGCCAAGATAGCAAGTTCCTAAAAGAAGGTCAAAGCAACATTCTGGAAGTGTAACTAGAGAGCATACTATATGTAATAATAACTTTATATAAGTATAGTAATATTGGAGGACAATCAATTAGTTTCATATAGTAATTTAATTCTTGTCCAAAAGCAATAGTTTCTCTGATAACAAATTAGCACAAGCTCATTACAGTAAAAAGTAGCTACCTATTTCAGGATTTGATTTTTTTTTCTTCTATTCTACTTTCTTGCATTATCTGAGTCTATATGGTATAGGATTAGCAGCAAAATTCCTAATTATGCTTTCTCTATCTACTTTTATTTCTTTGGAAGAATGTTTAAAGTGTAGTATATTGGCACAGCAATTGAGATGCAATGTCTTGCACTTGATTTTTATCTTTCAAATTCTGTACAAATTTGCACATGTGAGTGAAATAATTATAAGTTAAAAGTAAAGTAGTTCAGAATAATTATTTGCCCTTGAAATTTAGAATAGGAATACGTCCCTTCCTCTACTACATTTCTTAAAATGATTGTGCATGCACCTAATTTTATAGCAGTATCATTAAGGTACTGTTCTTAATTTATATCCCCCCCATCTCCTCTCCCATTTTGCACCACAGGTTTGTTTAGGAGAACTGCAAAATTGATATTTAGATTGTTTCAAGATGCTAAGTTAATCCACTCTGACCAGTCTATGGATCCCATTATTCAACTTTGGATAGCACAGCACAGCTGTCAATCTTAGACTGACAGCTTAATTTGCTGATTTAAGGTTAACTCCTTCTTAATCTGCAGAAAAAATCCCCAAGATTTTTTCTTATCTCACTCTATTTATGTTGTGCCATCTCAACCTGTTCTACTTGACACAGTCCAGCCTAAGTCCTGTTCAGCAGCTACAGGATAGACCCTACTGATAAAATTGGAAACAGTTTTGTCTGGAGAAAGGTTTTCTTTGTTTCATTATATATTTCAGGAAAAAACAAAATCATCCCTTCTTATTAGGTACTGCTCTTCTCTCAGTGCTTTCTCTTGGTTAGAAAGTGTTAGGGTGCAAACATTTAGAGCTTTATCCCTCCCTGGCTATTCCCACCCTGCAACCAAAAACATCTTTAGCCCTGTCTTGCTGAAAGCCAGCAAAGCCGATCAGTATGATTTCTGATGATCCAGGAGGCAAGGCAGAAAGCACAGACTATTCACTGCCTGCTTTCCTTGAGGGATTGCTGTATCCCAGGAGAGAGTGTGTACATATATACTCCTTTGGTCTTGTGGCCTTGCTTTCAGTTCTTCCTGTGCTCTCCTGTGTGACTTGATGCAGGCACTGGCTAGCCATCAGAACTCCTCCTCTTCTATGAATCTACCTATAATTATATCCAAAATAAGAAATTCAAAATGCTCTGTCATTCTACTTTCTACCCAAACACCTGTGATCTCAAACTCAGCTTCAAAGTACTTCCAGGAGTCCAAAGGAGCGTATATCACAGACTTTATTGTCACCTGAAAGCCGTGCCAGTTTCCCCTGGGAAGCAAAAGAAGCATGAGAAGGTGCAGAGAGACATCTGAAGAGACCCTCTCCCGAAGGGCTCTGGCACTCCAAGCCCTCAGAGGAACTGGACCAAAATTGCACCTGGATTTTCGCTGTCAGATCCTGAACTCAAAGACCTGGGCCGACATTTCTGGAAGAATTCAATAACTCTGAAAGTGCTAGAAAGGGCTTGGATTTCTACAAAGTGCTGAGTGCCATTCCTCAGAAAATCAATTGCCTCTACAGTGCTTCAAGCCAGGCATATAAAACATAAGAACTCCAAATCACTAGTTGGTCTTAAAAAGTCTTGGCTCCGAAGCCTGCCAAGTCAGCACCTTCTTTGCCTACTTGTAAAAGCAGCCAAAGAAAGGAAATAGATGAGCCATCAGCTCTGAGCATAATTTCTACTGATTCAGTTCTTAGTTCATGAGTTAGCTGGAAGGGAAAAAGGGAGGCATATGAAGAGAATGTTTTAGTTCTCATAAGGCGATATCCAAATGCCTTTGAAACAATAAATAAAGCACTTGTTAGAGGAGTAGTTACCTCTTCTGTACACTTATAAGGAAAAGGAATTAATTAAATTTTAATTACTAAACACATAAACCCAAGTATATTAATTAAGTGGTTTCCAGTTGCAGTAGATGATGCATCAGCGTTTTTTGTTTTATACCTTATTTCACTGATGACAGCCAGTAATGGGCTTTCAGGCTCAGCGTGGGCTCCGAACACTGGGAGCAGCAGGTTGGGAAAAGCAGCCAAGAAATCTTTTGACATTAAAAAGCAGAGCTCTGCCACTAATTATGTTAAAAGTCAAGTTTGCAATTGCAAGTAGATGGTCAAGGCAGCAAAGTGAATGTGGTAAAAACCATAACACAAGACACTGGAGACTCTGCTATAAACCAGAACATAATCCCAGTCTTTCTTGACTAAAACAGGTGCTCCAAATCAAACTTGTAGGGTCTAGTTGAGAAGGGTTTGGTGGAGCACTAATTTGCCCAGGCTTAGAGTGAACAAGGAAGTGACAAACTGGATGTGAAAATCAAAGGAGACATCACTTTGCATGTCAAATCATCCCCACCTCACTGGATAGGCTGAAATTCCTTGGAAACTCAACTTGCTCTGGCCTGCCAGAAGATGGTGGATTTCTCTGGTTATATCATAATGATGGTTCACAAAAGAGACTTGTCTCTCTCTCATGGTAAAAACACTTTAAAATGTTCATGCACATACCTGTCAGAAAAATTTTATTTTGGCAATGATTTTTTTTTTAATTTTTTTTTCCCCCCATACACTTTTTTTTTTTTAATCTGCAACACAACTTAAACTTTAAAAGATGTTCTTCAATAGCCTCACTAGCTGACAATGAACCCAGAAATCAAGTGGAATTCTTGCCCAACTTCTCTCCACGGGGATTTGGAGTTACCCAGGCAGAGGAGAAGCAAACTTCCCATCATGCAGAAATATGCTGGTTCAGTTGCCACACTTTATCCTGGAGACACATCTGGGCATCACAGAGTTCCCTCAGCTTCTGCTTGCTCCCGACACACTGCTGCAAAGCACAGCTCTAATCCCTGCATCTCTAGATAATTTGGGCTTTCAACCTTCCATTTTCTGTCCAGTCCGTCAGAGTTACCCGGGACCCCAGCAAGGAGCTGGTTCTTTTTCTACATTTGAGTGCTGACAGATGGACATTTCTTCAATATATTTATTCTCTTTCCTTGCTGCTTCACTAGAATTTAGGAACACTGGGGAATACTGGCCTGAGACTGTCCAACTTTTCCTCACTTCTCCACAGGTAGAGTCTGGCTGCTGTATGCAGGAAAATGGGTCTGCTAGGCAATACAGCCCTGTTCAGACACTTGGGGCTGAAATTCGCAGCAGCATGACTGATTAAGGAGTTATCTCATTAAATTAAACAATTTATGCTTGGAAGGAGGAGTATTTGAACTACAATTCCATTTGAGGGACATGTGGCTTGGAACTACTGGGTCATAAATACATCTACAGCTGGTGACAGCACTTACAGTGACTACTTTTAAAAAAAATGTCTGAGTCATTGGCATATTTTTTCCTTTGCTAGAGGTAGTTCAAGCCTACAGATTTCAGGAGAGTAGTCTGGACAATACCAAAAGAGAAGCTATGTGGATTTACTCTGTCAGTTGCTGTTTATTGATCTGCTGTCTGTTTTTTCTGGTTGACTTTTTCATTTCACGATCAAAGAGCTGATTCCAAATTTTCTGGAAACAGAAACAAAATTAAAAAGAATTTTAACTTCAAGTCCATGACTCAAACATCTCCAAGGAGCTGGCAAGCTCCTGGGTTGTGGTCATCATTACTCCTGTGGGTGAGACGCTTTTACTGAAACAATCAGATTTTGTGATTATTGCCTGGAGACATCTATAAGGCCACAGTAAAATGTAAATTCTATATTCCCTTTGTTCCTTCGATAGCTCATCTAACACTGGTCCCAATAAGTTTTTTTCTTCTTTGTGCTGTGTGACTGCTTCTTAAAATAATTCAGACCTTGGACATCTAGACTCACTGACCTAATAGCTTTCTCTCTCTCTCTCTCTCTCTCTCTCTCTCTCTCTCTCTCTTTGTGTTCTATAATCTGACATGTGCCAGAAACCCCTCAATTAAATATAAAAGCTGAACTATATAACCATGTTGAAACAACAAAGAGCATTTTATGTGGATAGTGAGATCAATTTGTTTCAATGGTGAACAGAAATTTTATCTTTAGCTCATGGCCTTGGTTTTATAAAACATAACTTTGGAAAGAAAGGGCAACATTTCCTAAGCTTTCTAAAAATAAAAACACCAAAAGTTTCAAAACTTGTTATTTCCCTAAAAGAAAAACAAATTACTTCACATTGGTAGCTTGCATTTAATGGGGTTAAAAAAAATATTCTGTCCTCACAATATGGATGAAATGCATTGGAAAGCATTTGTAATCAGGTTTCTCAGGACAGGGAAGTACAAATATCAAGTCAGTGGCCTGCAGAAGCACATGAAAGCAGTAGCATGATGCAAACCAAAATCCAGTGCACATGATAACCACTTCACTGGGGCAGGCTGGGGTCTGCCACCACATAGCCCATGGTCCATCTCCTTATGGCAATGGCCAATCCACTCTCATCAGCTTGTACTTGGATCAAAACCTGTGCCCAGCATCACCTACTCAAAACAGGTGGCATAAACCTGAATATTGCTCACATGCCAAATTTTCTTCCAGTCACACAATATCCACTACAGCAGGTGAGGAAGGTGTGGCTGTGCCCTCAGCAAAGACTTTGGGAACTTGTGCGCTTCCATGGTTTGGCTGTCACTCCAAAAATCTACAGGGCACTGCCATGGCCACTCCAAAGCTCTCACCCTGCACTCTGCAGAGCTTTCTGAGGAGCTCTAGTAGCCTACTCAGTGTATCACATCAGGCCCTATTTTACCTGGCTTTCCTCCTGTAGCTGAAACATTTTCTCAGTAAGAGACTGGCCAGGATAGGCTGTTATATTGCCCTCCTGCTTTTCCCTACACCTTCCAGGAAAGAAAGCAAGCAAGCAAGCAAGAAAAAACCCCTACAAACACTGCATTAGGCCTTTTAATACAAACGAAGCTTTTACATTGCACTTGTGTCAGTGTAGCTGTAAATGTCAGAAAGGATTCAACCTGATGGTAGAGATGAAAGTACAACAGCTGTGGCAGCCTGCTGCCATATGAATACCTGAGGTTTAGGCCACAATCTTCTGCATATTTTCCTGGCATTCAAGAGGAGAAAAATAAGCAGAAGCTATAGTAATATATCCAAAGTGTGGGAGCCCTACACTCCTGAGGGGAAACTGGCTTGGAAAGGAAATCTGGGAATAGGCCAAAGATATGTTAAGGTAACATATTGGGAGAAGAAAGTGGATTTCTTTTCTACACATTTATTACCCTATTCTGTCTTATTCAGAAAAGGTGAAGAGAGTTGTCCATCTCTAATCAATACCATACCTCTCACTGTCTTGAAAGGATTGGATTATATTTAGAATTTCTGTATGAATCCCACACTATCTTTCTTCAGAAACACCATCCCCTATATCAATATGTCAATTGAAAGCACAGGGGTATGATAAACCTCTTCGTCTGGCGTGCCTGGCAAGACTCCAGGTGAATAATACACTAAATATGATACTGCTTTGTTCTCAGGAGTCTGTGACCACAAAGCTCCTGGAGCGAAGAAGAACATTATCAGCTTAACAAGTGATGCTTATCTCTGATGAAGCTGCCGCCAGAATTTTTAGGTCACATTTTCTAGTGCTTTTCCTTTCAGATGAAGCACAAAGTATTAAAATACACATCAAAGAGACAACTTGTTTCCATGCCTCACTTTAAACAATGGGCAAATCCTGTTTCTCTTTTCCTGGGATTCCTGTATTTCTAACCTGGTCCACACTTGGTCCAGTCTTGCTTGATCTTGTCGGTGGGACTCAATGGACAAATCAAATGGAACTGACCACTAAATCCCTCAGAGGGGTTGTTAGTGGTATGAAGTGAAATGGTCTTCCAGAAGAAAGAGCACCTTAAAGAGGCTGTCTGAAGAGTATGACCATCACTGCTGAGCAAAATGAGGTAGATTCAAGGGACAGTTGTCTTAATGCTGTAAAAAAGGGGCATCAGCTGCTTTCGGTGCTTCTTTTGCTGACAAGGTATGACAAGGAATTCACAGAGAAAGATAAATGCTAATTCTCCAACAGGACATTGATTGACACTTCGTAACCGGTCTGAATTTGTAGATCGGAAGGGGAAAGAACATCCTGCAGAGGGCGCATGGGGAGGTGTTTCATTCCACTTTCTTCCTGCCTCTAAGAGGCAAAGCTAGAACTGTGCTTTTCCTGATGGGCTCAGGGGAACTATCAGTGACAGTGCAGTGCCTTAGAATTTACTCTTCATTTAAATTTGCTTCTCACTTGGGGAAACCTAAGTCACTGGCACAGGTGAGCATCCTCCAGGAGGTGGGAGACCCTCAAGCGCCTTAACTCCTCCTGCAGGCAATCTTTTCCAAGAAGTTATCTATTTCCTTCTTCAGGGCTGGAAATCATTGGCCAAACCAATAGTTTCTGAGAAGTCACTCACTAAATATTCCACTGTACCTCCTGTATTATCTCATGTAATAGAAAATGCAGAGCAGGTCCAATAATCTTTAAATGCAGTTCAGTTCAATGATGTCTTACCCTCAGCATGACTCTGCAGTGGGCATTCTTGTGGTATGCAACTACAACTTTAATTCTAGCCAGTGCAAGGAGTTAGGGCTTTATGGGCTATCAAAGGAGGACATAAATGTGATCTACTTAAACAGCAGTGAAAACAACTTCTGACAACTTACAGAAGCCTTCATATATAGTTGTTCCAAATTAGCAAACTAATTGACTTACAGCAATTTAGATAACAATATCCACCTGGTTACATGACTGTGGTTTGTGTCACTATGGAAGGTCATCTTTCATTCTGGAGGTTGTGTTAAGCCTTGCCATAATAAAAATACAGTACCTTTATTATACTGAAATTTAAACATATGGCTGTTTTTCCTAAGTTTCCATGAATTACCAGTCTACCACACTACTTAGAGAAAGATCTTTTACCTGCCTTCCTCAGAGAATAAAGCCCAAACATGGTATATCATATTCTGGACCTAATATTAACTTCATTAGTTTGAAGAGGATTGCCTGGGTTGCATCAATTCTATCATTTCCCATGTTTGTTATCCATAGTAAGACCCAAACTTTGCAACCTACTAAAATGGAAGCTGGAATCTGGAATCTAAACTAACAGAGCATATTCCCGCATTTTTATCTAATTTTTTCCCCCTCGTAGTTTCTATGTATTTTTAATGGATTTATTTTCTGTGTTTTTCCCATTTTCCTCTTGAACCTGTTTACAATTTTAAAAACCTCATTCTTCTATGAAAAGGACATTCCCAAACATACCAGTCACTTCACGAATATTTATCTGCTTCCATTTTGAACACACTGAAACCAGAAATGGCTCCATGGTAATGCATCTGATGAAGCTTTCTAAATATGACTTGGCCCCTTTATAACCTTATTTTTTCTTTTCCATATCTTAAAAATTGTCAGTGCCGTGGTTTTATTCAAAATATATTTCTTTCAGTTGTTCCCTTGGGGGAATTTTCCTTTAAGAGTCTCAATTCCTGTATTTTTTTTAGGGAACTGTGAGTGGATGGAAACACCTGGGCAAAGAGAGCTTTGATCCTCAGAGTTGCAAACCCTGAGCACAGTTAATGTCATTGCAGCAACAAGAATGATACTTCAGTCTTATATGTGACTCACTGCTTCTTCCAAAGACATGAATGATTTGAATATACTGCTGGCTGAGCTCTAAACTGATCAGCCTGTGGAATACATATGTATACAGGAGAAAAATTACCCTTTGGAATGACATGACTGAAAGGGAAGGAGTGAAACTGTACCAATTTACATACGATGAATACCTGATTTATGCACAGTGCTTGGATCAAAACCTGCTCTGATTTTTCAGCCCAGACAGGAAATTGATTTGCATCAGTTTAACGTAAGTTGGAATTTGACTCTATTTGTTTTCTGCTGGAAAATTTCAATACTCATTCACCAGGATGCTGCACTAGGTACACTTACTAACAACATTGTAAAATGTCTCTTAAATGCTACAAATACAAAAGCTAATGTTTTATCCTCATTTTGCACTCACATGGGAGTTTTCATAATGCAAAGTGCATCCCTGAACCTAGCCCTTTCAGCTATTTTGTTTGCATGTTTGTTTGTTTTACTGCGTTATTCCTGTAGTAAACCCCCAGAATTTTAGTAAATGGAAAATGCTGTGAGAGTGTTTTCAGATTCTAATTTGATAGCAGATGTTAAAAGGAATATTTTAAAATCCATAAAATTGTATTGAACAGCATCTTCTTTTTATTTACTTTTCCAATATGATGTAAAATATGTTTTGGCAGCTGAAAGAGTTGCCAACAGTAAGCTGGACTTAAAATCCTACAGTCTGAGTTCACAGTTCTGTAGTGATCAATAAATCTCTTTGAGGCAAGGATGACTTTCTAAATGTACAGATGCATGTACAATGTAGCCTTGATATCTTGTTAAAATCTCTACATTTAGATGAATAAGTATTAGGATAACATACCCCCATCTTCTTGCATCCTGCATTCTGGATGAAGTAGGGCTACAAGTTTCTTTCTCTTAGATGTAAACTGAAAGAAAACTCTGAGAAGTTGGGCCTCCCCAGTTTTCCATCGAACCACATCTACTTTCTTCCATTTAATTAGTCCTTGCAAAGTAAAAGTGGTCATTTGGAATTAACTAGCACAGTACTGCCAGCTGCCAAGGATAAGACATTTCCCAGTGTAATCTGCATTTCTGAGGAAAAAGAAGATATTTTGGTGCCTATTTTCCTCTAGTACAATCTACTGTAATATTTTTGAGTCTGGGAACTCCAGCATACATCTATGTTCTTAAAGTTCCTAAAATTAATTAAAAAAGCAATTTTATGGCTTTAGATGGGACCTTCCCTCTGATACAATCACTTCCTTTCTGAAAAGATGATTTTTATTCATATCTATTTTAACTTCACTACTGACCCAGATATTAGATGATTCTTTGTGGAAAGATCATTCTATATTAACTTGTTTCAGGAGACTTCAGGGAATCTGGTGCTCAGAACTGTGTTATGTGAGACTTCTGATGCGATGAACATTGGAAGTCCTATGTTCCTAAATCCCACAGGCCTCTAAACCAGAGGTTTGGTCACTTCCTTGTAGAAATCACTGCATAAATGCATAAAATATGCATTCATATTCTCTGGGAATCTGCAGTCTTTCTTTATACTCCTTCGTTCTTTGTATTTCCCTTTTGGTTTCTTTCCCTGCCTCACTCTGCATTGTAGCAGCTTCTCTCCCCAAATCATCACTCATTCCTGCCAGGGAAGGAACAATCATCAGCTCCTGCTGAGGCATCATCTCATCCAGCGCACAAGGAAGGGACTAGGGGGACACAGGCAGAGTTCCCCTGTTCCCAAACACTCCCCTTCATGAAACACACACCAAGCAAAGCAACAACACAGACTCTGTCCAACACAGATGTAGAGCTCTGCAGTTTGAAATGATACTCCTTGCCTGCCCTCTCTGCCTAGACCTCTGCACAAAGAGTTGTTCTTTTAAATACGGATTCATCAATATTTATCAGCCAGGCTACTGCCAAAGCAAACCTTGAAAAAAAAAAAGTTTAGCCAGATGATCCAATTGCCTCATGTTAGCAGTGAGCTCAAACACACAGCTGTGCAAAAACTGAAAGGTGTTTTCAGCGAGGCTATAATTTAGGCAGCATTATCTTAGGGGATTTCTAAGCTCATGAGAAGCGTGACTTGTGTACACAGCACAAGGGATTTGCATAGATAACACATAAATCTATTAGGAAGCTGCAGCACACATAGCCAGTCCTGCAGTGCTGGGAAAGCTGGGTAGCAGGGACCACACATTTTGACTGGGGATGGTTGAGTTCATGGATAGGGGGGGAAAAAAGTATAAATCAGTCGGCAATTATTCTATGATCTGCTTGGAGACACGAGTGTACCAAGATGTGATAAGATTTCTTTTCTTCATTTTTAGCTAGCAAGATTTTATTTCAATCTCTTGTGTGGTAATTAAGTTGAAGCAGAGCCTGGCACATCGAGCTGGCAGAAACAGATTATTTGTTTGGAGGAGGCATTCACAAAATCAATATGAATCCATTTGTGAAAGTGGAGTAATTTAGAGAAATACCCACTATCCTCAGTTCGGTTCTGCCTGTTTACTGAAAACACAGGGTGGAAAGAATTGGAAAGGCAATATACACCTAAACACCTACATTTAAGAACTTGCCAGACAAAAGATTGTGTAGTTATTAACAAGAAAATTTTTTCCTGGATCCAATAACTTCCTTCCCTTATACCAAGAAAGGCTTTCAAGCAGTTTAAGCAAAAATCCTACATGTGGAATCTTGTCATAAATGCTTTGATGAGTTAAACTTTAAATTTACATTCCTCCAACTTTAGTTGTCTTACTGGGGGACATCTGACTTCAAGTCTGATACCTAATTCATCCTAGAAGTTTTCAGAACAGTGACTTATAGATAAAAATACCTTTGCAAGAGCCACACACTTACAAATACAAATTAGTACTGTATTCTTGTAAAGTTTCATTGAAATATATAAATATGCTCTTTCAGTAGGTGTGCTGCTTGGCATTAGACAGGTCTAACCTCACATTCTGTAGGGCACATAAGGATAAAGGCATCATGAAAAAAAAATAAATCTGTGTATTTGTGAATACTATCACATGGAAAAATTTGGCCACAGGAGACATGGACACACAGTTGAACTTGTGCAAAGTCATCCTGATCACACAAAAACTGGATCTTTCCATTGGCTTAATATCAGCTTCAGGAAAAATGGTATTTGGTCTGCTATAAGGGTAAATGGTAAAGTGTCTGGAGTACAAGTCCTGTGAGGAGCAGCTGAGGGAGCTGGAGGGTGTTTAGCCAGGACAAAAGGAGGCTCAGAGGGGACCTTACTGCCCTCTACAAATATCTGAAAGGAGATTGTATCCAGGACAAGAGGAAAGGGCCTCAAGGTTCACCAGGACAGGTTTAAATTGGATGTTAATAAAAATTTCTTCATGAAAAGAGTTGTCAAGCACTGGAAGAGGTTGTCCAGGGAAGTGGTGGAGTCATAATGCCTTGAGGTACTTAAAAGACATGTAGATGTGACACTTAGGGAGATGGTTTAGTGGTGGACTTGACAATGTTGGGTTGATGGTTGGATTTGATGGTTTTACAGGTCTTTTCCAACCTAAATGATTTTATGATTCCATGGCTTTGGCTCAAAGCCCCTAGGTAGGATTTACTGGATGTTAACCATGGCTTAACTCTGGTGTTTCACAATTACTTGTCTTCAACTGTGAAGTCAGAAGAAGCCTCTATTTTGACAGCACTACCCTTTTCCTCCTTTTCCCTCTGCCTTCCCTGGTTGTGCACCCAGACAACTGCATCGAGAAGCCATCATATAAATGCAGTTAGTAAACTGACCTGAGAACTGCATTAAAAATCACATACTCTGCTAATTCAGTTAATTTTCACAGAAGTCTGTGATTCAGTTCACTATCTGAACCTTAAGAGCCACAGTGAGACAACTCACACCACAGAAGGGCAACTGGGGCAAACAGTCAAGGATGTGCTTTTCTCCCTTTGCCCACATAAAACACTTTGGCAGTCAGTCCCTCTGTGCCAGCACAGCAAGCAATAAGCTGCCACAGACTTCCAGCAACTATAGGAGAACTCTTCATGGTCTTAAAAGTCACCCAACTGATTGCATTGCTGTCTAGTTTTTGGTATTTCAAGGAATTCTTCAACCTTCCCCTGTTTGGCTTCATGGGCAGATTATCCCATTAAGGTTCAATTGGGTTAAGAGTAATCCACCAGGGATAATGTAAAAGCTTGGTAAATTCCCTAGTGTACAAACAGCTTACCTTCTTTCCTGTAGCAGCACAGTCCTCCTGGCCTGTTTTTTGACTACCTACCTCCCACGGTTTTGAAATACATTCGCTAAGAAAGCAGATGCTTGAGCTGTGACTTTTACCTGGTTGTTGCCACTCCTGTGTCAGAGGGTACACCCTGTGCAGGATTGGCTGGAGAGACCGTAGAATGAGCAAGTCGTAGAATGGCCTGTGCCAGAAGGGACCTGAGAGATCATCTCTGCCAACAACCTTGCAGTGAGCAGGGACACCCTCCACTAGACAGAGAGCTGTGCAACCTGTTTTTGAACACTGCCAGGGATGGGGCATCCACAGCTTCTCTGGGAAACCTGTTCCTGTGCCTCATCGCCCTCACAGTAAAGAATTTCTTCCTAATATCTGGTCTAAACCCTCTTTCAGTTTGAAGCCATTCCCCCTTGCACTGTAAATGCACGTGCTCTTGTAAATAATCCATAAAAGGAGTTTTCAGCTGCCTTTTTTTTTTTGAACAGTTTAAACTAGGCATGCAGTGAAAGAGTATAGGGAGACAGCTAATGTTCACATGTTCTACATGCACTCACATAAATTACCACAGCAGGAAAGGAACCAACTTTTTCTTTTAGGTTCAAAAGCCTCGAATTCCAAAGTTTCAGACTACTCTGAAGTGTACTGCCTCTGCTCAAGTGAGTGTGGAGACTCAGGAGCAAGGATATACAGGGAAGACAAATCCTCTTGGATCTTTCAGCCACATTTCAGCTTTGCCTGGCATCTCAGCTTTCAGGACAACCTGGCCCTTGAGAAAGTTACACACTGATCTGCAGACTGACAAGTTTTCCTTACTGCTTCGAAAACTGCATGTGAAGCAATGGTAATAAGCTGTAGATTTGCTCAAGTCCTTATCCCATATGGGCAGTAAATGAAACAATTCTTTCAGTCCCATCAGTAAGAGAGAAATGATGCGAAAAGTACTTTCTTGTGTACTCTTCAACTTGTCTGAGCTGTGACCTATTCTCTTGCTATTCTATCTTGCAACTTGTAAACAAACCAAAGCCTTCCCAAGCAATCAACACTGCAGCATATTCTGTGCATTCTCCTTAACTTATCCCTCTGTGGATCAAGTGCCTAAAATGAGACATTCTAATTGATGGAATCATGGAGTGGACATGACCATCTCTGTTCTGAAATAATTTTTTTACCTTCTTTTTTCTTGTGGCTGTGGTGGATCTTGTGGAACTTCATTTCATCTGAAAAATGTTTTGGTTTAGTCCTATTAACATTAACTTGACATCCCAAGTTTCTTCATTATCAATACACTCTGGTTCTTTACCTAACTACCTATAATCATTAAGGATTTTGAAAAATTCATTTGGTCTAGTTTTAGTATTTATAAAGCATTATTAGTAATGCAGCTGATTACAAATTATTCAGCTGCTGAACAAATTTGGAAGAACTTGCCACGGGAATCAAGCTTATGTTCTCACCTTGCACACACCTGACTTTTCCATCAGACAGTTCTCTGATTATTCTAATAATTGAGATACATGGTATTTTCCTAGAGCAAAACAACCAACCCTCCCACTAAGGTTGAAGCTGACTTTATTCTTTCTTAAAAAAATGTCTAGCAGAATCAAATAGACTCATCACCAGTGTGGAGATTTATTGTTAAAATAGAGGGCCCTTTCATTCCTTCATAGAGAACGGGATCATGAATGATAACTGGATTCTCTGTGAAGTTTCAGTGAGTTTTCTATAAAATAAGACCCAAGAGTAATGTAAAGCTACTTTTGTTATTAATTTAGAATGATACTTCTTATGTATTAAAACAAGAGTTGCTACTACATAAAAATACTAACAGTAGAAAACTACTCTATAACTTATTCAGAGATTAGCAAAAACTGAGTGAAACTCAAGATAGATTCAGGGATATGATTTAAAAGTCATGGATTATTTGAGATGGATTACTGGAATTTTAAGAAAAACTCCACTCCCATTATGTAGGAAGCCACTCTGAGCTTCATAATGCAGTGTACTTGGTGTGATGGGTTTGTGGATAAGAAAAGTGTGTGATTAAAAGAAGAAAAGTAGCATCTTGCTTGGGGGAAAAGGCATAGCTTTGCATGTGGTTTAGATGGCACAAAGTGGGTGATAAAAAGTTTGATTAATTCATCCTATAGCTATAAAATTTTCACCCATGGCTTCCTGAGATGTAAAGCAAAGACTCCATCATACTGTAGTGAGACTAAAAATCTAATCCTATGTTTCCAAACTTGTGTATCTATTATCAAGCATGAAGCTAAGTGAATTTATAAGGTACGACCACTAAAAGGTTTCTAAAGATGAATTTAAGTGTGTAATCAAAATTCAGCTTTACTAGGCTGAAGAGCTGGAAAAGAGCATGCTGAGCTTTATGCTTCTAATGATTTTCAGGGAAATTCATACTGAGCAAACAAGAATTCAGAAAACAGGACAGAATAGTCATCTAGTGCAGACTGATGTTATCCAGAGGCACATCCTTCCCTAAGCATGCATTCCTATGGTCTTGGACTGACTTAGTAACTATGGCTCAGTGCTCAACTGATTCAACTATATTACTTCTGGCTCTGCTGCAAGATGGAAATGCTCCCACCTCCTTTCATTTTAATTTCTGTCAAATTGCCAGCCCTTTTTTTCTGCTGCACTAAATTGTTATCCCAATCTCTGTTGAAAGACAGTGAAACTAGGACTTGTGGGAAGCAGCAGCAACATTTATGAAAAGCAGGATGCAGAAATTCTTATAATTGATACATGAGAAAGTTCCCTGAAAATGTTAAGTAAATGGTGTAAAAGCAAGCAATATGGGCATTTGTCATGTTTATGGTAAAGCTCATGTAGCTCATTCAGCCAGGAAGTCAAGAATTTGTGCACTTTGAAAAAAGTATATTCTATTTCTGCTTAAATCATTAGCATAGATCATGCTATTCTAATCACCTGTGGTAGAATGCAAATAAAATATGCAGTTTCCTATTCTCTTTCTCGTCTTCCACCAATGCAGATTTGCGAATTCACTCTGGCAGAATACCAGGTGTCCCATTGTGTAAAAAGGCTTTTAGTCATAAGGTGAATGAAAAGTTCAATTTCCCATTACTATTTTTCCCATCATTTTTTTGTAGTATCATATTTTGCTTTGTGCTGCTCTTTCCCACAGCATGCTTACACAATAGCCCATCTGCAATGCATAACTAATGACAGGCAAGGTGTTTCATTAGAGTGGGCCTTACTTATAATATCCTTGCTTAGCAAACAGAAATGCCCTATTTTATCAGTTTATTTACTGATACTGACTTCTTCCTTACTAGGTTACAGTTAATGGTAATATACAATCTCCTGTATCCCTCTTACAGGAGATACCAGTCCTGTGACATCTGAAAGACTGCTTGATACTACACAGTAAAATGTACAGTAACTAGGGATTTTACTCCCTTCCAAACTCTTAGATAGCCACTTCTTGTCACAAGTTGATGTGGCCTCTGGTGGTAAGTCCTGAATGCCCTCTGTATGAATCTTCTTTTTCTATCCACTGTCCCCCTCCAGAAATGTTTTCCCTCTATAAACAGCGTTGTTACCAATAACATTGTTATTAACAGGTTAATGACATTGTTAACCAGGTTAACTAACAACAAGTGTTACCAGGTTAACCAGCTTTTAAGATATAATTTTTAAAAAAAACTTTACAGCAAAAATCTGCAGTGGAAAAGCTCCCCCAAAGTCAAGCATAGCTAAAATAAGCTGTCCCTTCCTGTCTCTTGCTCTTGCTGTGCTCGACCACACCGTGTGAAGGAAGGAGATAAATTTTTTAATTTTTAATTTTTAGAATGCAAGACTTTTTTTTTTTTCACTATTTAAAATATTTCATTCACTCTGCAGTATGTCAAAGAATGAAAAGAATGGCTTGGGCTCTCAAGTTGAGCTTGTTACATTTGCAGAAGGAAAAAAAATAGGGATGTGAAGTGCAGATAGAGCCACAAGGTGCCATTTAGCACTGCTGTAATTTTTCCCCTTCTTCAAGTACGCTGGGAATCACAGAGGACTACAACCTTATTATAAACTTAAATATAATACATAAAGTGGGAATATCTAAGATGTCTGTCATTGCCAAAGGTTTTAAGAATACTGTAATAGGAATTCCGTTCAGTGAAAGTACTTCATACTCCTAAGAAGTGAACCTTGATCTGTTGTGGGACAGCGAAATCACCTGTTTTTGACCCAAACACTTCTGAAAAGTTGCCTTACAGTGTATTCAGGGGTTGAAGAACACTGGAGAAATAGGGCCAGGGCCTGTAATTGTGCAGGTACTGCCTGTGTCTATAGGGCTGGTAAAGTGCTTGCACAGCTCCAATGTAATTTTATGGTGGAAGGAGCCCTCGCTACTCAGGTTTCCCCTGGGAGGGAATGCTAGATGGGTAGGCACGGAGAGGACAAACACAGTTTTCCCAGGCTGCTTGATCTGGGAACCAGGGTGTCTGGCTCCATCACATACCTGCCCTACAGACGACATGGATCATCCCTCTGGATGTCTTCCAACACAGAAGTCGACCCTTCCTTTCACAGACAGAGAAGAAAACAATCAGCAAACTAAACTATGCTGTCACTCCTCTGTCTCCAATACTTTTTGTTTCCTTTTAGGCCTCTTGGTTGCTAAATCTTCCTTTCCATTTCTCTACAATTTCTTAGACAGAAATGTCAATAGAAATCTGTGCTTATTTGTAAAGACAAAATAAATAAATAAATATAAATAAAGCTTTATTGATCTCTACTCAGGCAGTCCTAAGAAACTATTTAGGATTCAGCTGGGAATGGTGCAACATTCTGGAAAATGCCATCACAGTGGCCACTTTGGCCTGCTCTGAACTGCCCACACCACCCATCCAACATAAGGGGAAAAAGGGAGACAGAGGGTATAGAGCCAAATTTCCTCACCCAAGTCATCTCTGCTCTTCCAAGACATTTCCCCATCCAATCCATCTCTGCCTTTTCTGCTATTCAGCATGAGGCATTTTGCTGAGTATATTTCAACATGACAAGTATCTCAAAAGACTGAAAACACACATCATCATCTTGCTCTGTGAATCCAACTACCTTACTCTTGCATCTGTAGGGGTAAGTGGATGAGATTTCCAGCATTTTTCCCTGGGGAAAGAAGACAAAAGACATATTAGAAGTCTTAGAGACATTACAGGCAAGCTGCAAGTGGAGGAATGTGTATAAAAATGAATCTGGTTAATAGCCACTCCAGACAGCATCATTCCCATGGACCATCAGGCACTAAATGACATAAAACCAGGATCAGGAACGAGTTCTGGTCTTACATTATGTGTTATTACAATACTGTCATTAGAAGGGCTCTTTAATACTAAAAAACTTGTTCAAATTTACATGATTTATTATGGTTATAGTAGCAATCATTAGTAGTAGTAGTAGTAGTCTTGCATTTTTTCTCTCTGGCTTGGCTTGCTTATCCCTGATAATTAGCAAAGTAACCTGGCTTCTACTTCATACTAACTAGGTACCAAAGAACCTTGACAGCTAATTTTTGAAGTGACTGAGTAATAAAATTGCACAGCAAGTGTATATACTGAAATGGGGATGATTTGTGTCATTTGTAAATCATACAGACAAAAAAAAAAAAGAAAATGAAAAAGAAAAAAAAAAAAGAGACTAACAGTCCATCATTTCTTCCATCAGTTTAAGATGAAGAACTCAGATTTGGCCTACTGCCTGTCTGAATTTACAGGCTTTTTCCTATAACTAAAATTTTGCAAGCACAAAGTGTTAAATGCATTTGGTACAAAACAATTGTTTTCTGTTCTAGGAACTTTATATTGTCAGAAGTTGCCTTTCAGCTGAGAGGCCAAAGAAGCAGGATGATTATCTCAAGAAAACTTAATTAATAAAAAATACTTGTCTTTAACAGAGGCCATTCCTTACTTGGGAACAGCAAACACTGTGTTTCAGAGGCCAACAATTGAAAGAAACTGCATGAACAATTAAAACACTTAAAAATCCTTTGGGGCCAGTTAGAGTTCATTACATTTTTTGTTTCAGATGTTGTTTACTTTGGCATATGAAGCTATCCAGAATACTGCAGTAGCTTGAAAGTATGCCTTAGCAACCTCAACATCTTGGTTCTTGCCTGATCCACAGGGGGGCTGATGGTACTGCATATGGTAGTGCTCCAGAAATGGCACCATTCCTGCAACAAATGCTGCCAAAAAGAGCAGCAAACATCTACTTGGTCTTCAAGTACTGCTATCTTAAACAGTTCTGGATGAAGTAATTACTATTACATTGGAGAGGATGGAGGTTACTATGCCAAATCCAGCTCACACTTTCATTTATAATATATTCTTGCAACCTGCTCTCGACAGTGACATTACCCTCCACAGTTTACTGCAGTGCTTCAGTATGTGAAAAGAACGTAACCCCTGTGTGAAACATTCTGCTGTTCATGTGGAAATTCCTTTGAGGGTCAAAATCACTCTTTTCCAAACAGGGTTCATATTGTATGAAACAGAGTTCTCCCACGCTTCATCCCACTGAGCAGATATGGTCCTGTTGCATGGTGGTAGCACATCTTCCCAGGCTCAGACCTTGGCCAGAACAAAAACCACGGAAAGGATCCCATCCATGGCAAATGTGCAGAAGCAAACCTTACTTCCTTCATTTAAGAAAGCGTATTTTCTGCAGCCTTCACAATTTACCATTTTTAACGTGCAACTGTGGGTGTCGTGTCACGTGCCTTTGTTTCAGTCAATATCAAGGCTTGTGTGTTAGGTAGGCTCAGTTCATAATTTTGGAAGCCTGGTACTGAAAAGGCCTATTGTGGGATCAGAGTTAATTTAATACCTCTTGTGATTTAAAAAAAAAAAAAAAAAAAAAAAAAAAGAAGTTGGTCTTTAAGACTTTAAAAATTGCTCATCACTAAAGATTTTCCCTGCATAAAGGAGAAAAGATTCACCTGATTGAGCAAAGAGCATGACTGAGGGGAGGGAGTGAATAGGTGCATGGGGCCAGAATGTGCCAGGGAAATTCAGATACTGTGAAGCAAATGAGCAAATCAGTGCAACAGAGAAGAAAAGAGGACTGCAGCAGAACAGCCACCCTGTTACCTTGGAGATCAGGTGGCTCTTTAGAAAGAATGAAAAAAGACATAAATGATCGTCAAGAAGGAAGGAATATGGGGAACAGGTGTAACTGTAACACAAAATACCTGGGTAGAATTGTAAGCAGAGAAAAATCTGGAATGGACTATGAACTGGGAGATAAAGAACATGATTTTTACACAGGAATACAACAGCTAATAACAGATGTGTTAACAGAAAAGCTACTAACAGAAAAGGTTTAGAGGGAGAAAAGTTTGACAACGAGTATAATTGGAACAGAGGGAACCAAAATTCCAGTGATTTGAATTACTACTTCTTGTGAAACTTTCATTTTGTGTGTATGAATACAAAGAAAAACAAAAACAAATACAAAGAAAAGTCAGATCTCAGACAGGACATTTTAACACAGTGTCCGTATCAATATATATGGAACTGGAAATAATGTCTGACACCTATTACTTTGTCTAAGATATTAAAAATCATTACTACTTATGAAAGAATTGTAGCATTTACCTTGGGACAACACAGAATTAAAAAGGCCTCTGCACTTTTCAGTGAAATTGGTGCTAATCATGTATCAAATCACCAAACTGATGCTGAAGTGAAAAAAACAAGGCCCCTTAATTTTAATTTCATTGAGAATAGGACTGAGGAAAGAAAACTTGCACATGGAAAAAAAAAATTATAATTGCCAGTGAAAGAATTACCATCACAATGCTTCTGAAATAACATTGTAAACAAAGTATGCTTAAAAAATGGAAGCCAAGATATTTAGCTCATGAAAGTAACGTTGATTTACACCACCTGAGAATCTGGCACTGACTGCAAGACAACAATCAGACTCTTTCTTCCAAACACTGAATAGTTCTTACCACAATACTATTATATTATAATATGACTAGGAAATGCTGCAAATGGATCTAATTATTATTATAATCTTAACAATATAATCTTGAAGTCCTTGTCAAATGTTATTTCCAAGACATAGAGAGATGTCCTACAGGCAGAAGAATTAAAATAAATAGATTAAATAATTTCCTACTGGTGAGATATCCTAAAAAGCTAATAGGTTTAGATTCTACATTGGATTCTGTAAGCAAAGATATTTGATTTGCTTGTCAAAATTTGAAGATCTTACAGTGATCCATCAGTCATTGCATACAAGATAGGTTAATTAGAAAAATCAAACTCAACAATTACAATTCAGACAAATTTCTGGCAATGTGTATTAACTGCAGGTCAAGTAGGATTGTGCCTAATGTTTTACATCTAGTTAGTGTTAGTCCACGTGCTCTGCTGTTTCAGATACATAATAACAGTTCTGTTTTAAAGAAATGGTGGCTTCCACTGAACCTCCAAAATTTGGATGATTGGATTTTATTTGTGGCTACTTGAGTGAAAAGTACTGAAATAAGAGGAGAAAACTAAGTGAATCAATGTCTGCACTGATAGGATTCTTCCAATCCTGTCAGCTTGCTTTCACCTGACTTTAGAAAATAATTCTATATTAAACATCCACTCCCTCTGTAAGCAAGGATTTAGAATTGCTTCAGCTGTGAAGGGATCTCATAGTTTGAAATATATCACTCTGGAAATAAGACCAGTCATTTAATTTGACCTTTGTGATATTTGAATAGTTTCCAGATGACTTCCAGACAGTAACAGTGCCTCTTTGGAAGTAACTCTTGCCTGATTAAGGGAATCAAGTTATTAAAAGAGAAAAAAAATAGTCCTCAAATGCATAAATATTATCCATCAGGTCATTGATGTTCCAGTATGAGCCATTGTCCCTTATCTTACATTATGTGGATAGTGATGCCATATGTTACACTTAAAAGCTTTCAAACTGAAAGAGCAGTAATATTATATTAGCAAATACTTTCTTCTACTGTACCATATACACTTCTGCTTGTGAAGTCTATAAAAAAATCGCCTTTCATACCCCTTATCTTGCAGAGGTTTCTCTGGAGTCCTGTGTGGTGGTGCTAAAGAGATGATGACTCCTGTGGAATCTGCTCACTCCCCTGCCAGAGCACCTCTAGCTCTCAGGGGGAAGAAAAGGAAAACACTCTATTCTCTCAGTGCCCATGGGAGAGTGATACGGTGAAAAAGGGATGAAGAGTGGGAGTGGGAGCTATGAATTTGAATCATGTCAGCTGTGAAGTCATGCACAACCACCACAGACCTTGTGTGGATCCTCAGAGTGAGGATATTGTGTTTTCTTTCACAAACAGTGACTTAACACTTTTATGCATCCTAGACACATTTTCATCTCCATAGAGCTACAAAAACTACTCCAGGGCACCAACCCCTGTTTTCCAGAGGAAAACTCTTTGGACATGAACTATCTCACATCTAAGGTGGGTTCTGAAGACAAATCTTACATTTGTAAATGATCGGGTACAGTTTCAGACCATGAGCTCCCCTGAACAACCAGCAATCCAAGAGCAAGATCATTTCAAGATCTGTGGCTGTCTCTGTTCCTCTCCATAACTTCTAGATGGTGGTATTGTCACTAATATTGTTAGGAATGAGCAGCATTACAAATGAGCTTTGCTGTTAGTGACAGTAGGTACTTAAACCCTGAGCCTTACAGTGCCAAGGTTTAACTCCCCACTCTGCTACAAACCACTGTTAAATCACCATTTCTGTGCCTTAGGTGGTAAGCTATGCAGTAGTCTTCCTGTTTCTCAAGCATTTAGCAAGGATACATGCCCTGGAATCAGTGAGAAAGTCAGGAATTTGAGACGCTGAAGTAAAATGTGGCTTGCTTCAGTTTAAAGAAAACGATGACAGGCAGCAAATTACAGCTCAAGAGCCCTTAATTCACGAGTTACCTGAGACATAAAGGTGCTTTAACTATTTTTCATCATACAAGGGAAAAAATCAATCACTCATGCACTTTCTGAAATACAGTACAATTTTTAAAACAAATTAATTATATTAGTTATATTAACAAACACCTAACAAATTAGATGTATTATCTGTGGCAAATACTGTTATGGTTATGAGTGAAGGCCACATGCCCTTTATTGCTTGTGCTATTAATATTTTCACAGTCAAATAGTCCAAATTATCTAAGGCAAAAAAGCCTCATGTACAAAGCCACCTTCCTGATATCGCCCCCTTGTCTGTGGCGGTGTCCTCAATTACACAGCTTCCCACTCCAGTCTTTTCCCTTCCCCCTGCTCTCAGGGAAGGGGTGAAAGATTCCCCACAGCCCTCCACTATTGCCCAGGGACTGCCTGGGGCTGCCAGCCCATTCCCTGGCAGTATTCCCAGAGCTGGAGCTTGGACAGGCTGGGCATTGGGAACCCAGCTCAGCCCTGCTCAGGCCAAAGGCAGCCCAGACAACCCTTGGGATTCACCACCCCCAGGACACCTGCTCCCAGCAGTGGCAAGTATAGCCATGCCTCCTGGGTGACAGTGTAATATTATTAATTTTAAAGAAATGAAGGGCAGCTACACTGGATATAACTGTACTTAATTTCACACTTGGGAAAACTGACAAAGCTGATGGAAAACAATTTTTTGAAAATAATATAGTCTGTTGAAATAATTGGCTTCCTTCTAATTCCTTCTTTAAGAAAATTAACATTAAGCATATTCTCATAATGTATTTCATAAATGATGAGTGATTTATGAGAGACCTGCCTGTGATGAAGAATTAAAAACATGCAGCCACAGATTCAGATCTTAATTCTATGCTTTGTGTTTCCTAGTAATTTGATAATAAATCTTTCATCTTTTAGTGGTATAGGCTAATGTTAACTGAAAAATAATTTGGTTTTCAATAAAGAGTTCAGCTACTCTTCTGCTTCATTTCACCACATCCTGTGTTAGACAAAATAGGTAGGAAATATGAATTTCTCTTCTGTTTAATAAATTTAAGCCCTATTTTATCAGAGCTAACCATTCTCATTGACTTGACCAAAAGGCACCTGTTAAAGGTAGCTCAGCCCTGAGCCTGTAGCCTATCACTGCAATGACAAAATCGTATTTATGTGGTTACAAACTGCATTCACTTTTCTGACATCAGTGGGGTGCAGCCCGAGGGGTACAGCCCTGCCCAAGACAAGGGAATGCAGGGGGATAATTACAGAAATGCTCTCGCATGCAAAAAGTAAAATATTTCTCTTCCTATCACATGGTTCCTGGTAGCTATACTGTGTCCTAAATATGCCTGCCACTCAGCATCCCAGTACTTTTCCCTAACAAAACAAAGAAACCCCACCAATACAAACACTGTCTCCGTCCCAAGGGAAACAGTAGCAAATCTTTGTTCTTCGAATTAAATCCCCCTCCTTTTGTTTAAATCTTTGAGCTGCTTTGCTTACTCCATGACAATTCAATAACTATTTGCATACCATTGATTTTCTTCTAAAGCTAAAGTCATTAGACCTTTGGCCCATAGCCAGTTTTACCAAACCTAGATGGACAGAAACCATTGCACAATTTCTAATGGTAGCTAGATTCCAACACAGAGATTTTCTTCAGTTTTTTGATTGTCAAAATAAAACGCTGAACAAACACTCATGTCCGGTATCATTAAATTTATTGTTGAAAATTACTGGTCGATATTTGCTTGCACATTAACTAATAGCACTGACTATTTCACTGCCCATACAGTATTCCAGTTAATAGCAATTGAGAAGCCTCGCACCACAACAAAAATGGGCTTCAAAAAAATCAATAGATTCCTTGTTTTGTATCAAGGAAGACAGACAAACAATAAATCATGATCTTGGAAGTGATTGTTTAGTCTGACAACATGGTATTCAGGATTAGTTTGAATGATAGGCATGATTCGCTGTAGAGTCAAATTCTAATATGAAATGCATCTCTGAGTGTTTTTGCTGCTTCTGTTTAGGGGCTAGTCACTGAAATAGTGCTTCAATAAATTTTTGGGGGCAAAGTGCATAATACAAGTTTAGGGTTCACACCACCAGTTTTGCCTGGCTGATGCAATTTGTGGGTTGTTCAAGGCTGAGCAACATGAATTTGACTCACAGTACATTACAGATATGACATCTATCTCTGGTTTGAAACAATAGAATATACATATAGAATAATAACAGGAAAGTGATTTACCTAAATGAAGATCCCTAAGTTTCAAATATAAGCATTCTGAAGTTCTTTCAGAGAGAAGACACTCACAAAAGAAAAAAGATGTCCACTAGCACAAATCACCAAGCAGGTATGGCAATCTAACATCAACACATCAAAATGGAGTGGCTTTTTGGAGCCTATTTAGGCTGAAAAATATTGCTGCTTTTAAGGGAAGGGTTTTCTCAGTTTTATCATAGTGATCCGAATTCAGGGGTTTTTGATGGTTTAAACCCATTTTTTGCACTGCAGATATATTAAGGATGCAATATCAGTGGTGTTTCAGCATGACGAATTATCTTCATTCATGCTCATGGCACTAGAATCTCTTAGCTTTTGTTATCTGAACAAACAGTGACGTGCTGTAAGACTAAAACATTTGGTTATATTGTGCAAGGGTTTAATACGTCACAAATTCAGCATGGATAATTACTGAATATTCATGACAGGTAATCCTCTCAGCACCTCCTCATCAAGGACAGTGTCTCTCCTGCCTATGCATATTTTTTTTCTGCACTGGTGATTTACTTCAATCTCACTCTCTCTATGTCTGTACCAGAACCAGGTGCTGGAGTTTTGTACCAACAAACAATACCTGAAGGATAAATCTAGACCTGAAATATTACAGTCTCGGTTTTGCTGCAAGTTTGTTTGTGTTTTTGTTTGTTTTCTTTTGTTTTTGTTTTGCTTTCGTTTGTTTGTGGGGTTTTTTTTTTTTGAATTGTGCAATTTGCATGCCATTTTTCAGCTACGTGGCCCTGGAACATGAGCTTTGCATCCTTCTGTTCCTTTTACAGAGCAAAAATAACATACAGGAAGATCTGAAATTACAGCCCAAAATCCCAAAGACTAATAGACATTATACTGACTAATGTATTGTGTTTGCATGACAAAGTTTTGGTTGCAGGGGGACTTTTGTGAAAAGCTGCCAGAAACTTTCCCCAAATTTGACAGAGCCAAAGCCAGATGCCTTCAAGAGGGACCCACCACTGACCAAGGCTGAGCCATCAGCCATGGTGGGAGAACCTCTGTGATAATGTATTTAAGAAGGGAAAAATTTACTGTCAAATAAAAGACTCTAGGTACCTTGAGGTATCAAAGTTGTTTAAGAGAAATTACTTACACGGTGTCATTAAGAAGGTTTATATAATAAATATTTTCAAAAATCAAACACTAATAACATTTACCAATGTAAGTCAAAGGACTACACTGTTTGTATTCTAGATGTTGAAAAGGTAGTTAGAAACAATCATCATGGCAGAAAGCAGACAACAAGAAGGAATTGAATGAAAGAGGTAATTTTGATGGTGAAATGTTAAACATGAAAATTAGGAGAAAGGAGAAATCAGGTCCTAAATTAGCCTTTGTGCAAATGTCTTAGGTTACTTGGAGATTTGAATGCAGAGAGAGGGAGGAAAAATGGTGGGGACATGGATATAGAGATGACACAAGGGAAGAAATACCAAGTATCTATGAGAATGAAGTTCTGGGATACAGAGAAAAGGTAAAGAAAAATGACAGGTCCCTTTTCCGCCTGTTGGATTTCCTAACAACCACAGCACTGTGTGCCTGCAGACAGGTCTCAGCTCCACAGCAGTTGTTGAAGGCACTTGGAGTACACTAACTTGAGGACAGTAATAAAACGGATTCTCTTCACTGTAGTGAAACATCTTTTGGTGAAAGCTTGAATCACTTTGCCACATCAGTTTCACTGCCACCATTTAGCCAGCATTTCAAACATTTTGCCTTATCATTATTTCTTTAATATTATTGCCAGGGTCACTAGTTGGATGCTTTGAATACACCTTTACCCACAGGTCATTTTATCATGCATTTTTCATCACAAATTATGAATGTGATTAGAACTTTTAAATCTTTGGTCTTTTCATGGCGTTTCTTTTGCACTGATATCAATAACTTCATAATTTTGAATTACGGAACAGTTTGGAAGGTGATTTCTTTGAATTTACTTAACCATAAAATACTGAATTGTCAATTGCAATTGTTCAAATTGTAATCAGATAAAGACTTGCTTTATTTCACTGTTCCATTCTCTCACAAAAACAAATAAAAGTAAGAAATGATTTTCAGGAAACCAAGTGTGGACCTTCCTATTACTTCTTACTAAATAGACCCTGAAATAAAAGCCACTTCCCTGATGATATTCTCCAGATTTTTCACTTTATCCCCAGGGTTCAGAATCTGGAACTATTAGTAAACAGCTGTGCTATCAAAGCATTCCTGTACAGAGGTCTCAAACACATCAAAAATACCAAACTGGAACTCAATGTTCAGGAAAATTATTCTGAGCAAGTACACCTCAAGTGACAGTTCAAACAGCATTTTTTATAGAAAGGAGAGGATATTCCTATTTTAAAGAACCAAAAAAATTACTGAGAAGTCGGTTGCAAATTGGGAAGAGGCAGCAGCAAGTCCTTAAGAAGGCACTGCATACTACTTTGAGTAACAACTGGACTTAAATGGAATGAAAATAAATAAAAATATAAAAAATGTATTCTGGTTATTATGGACATCAGTTTTATTTTAATGCTTTTCATTTTTACCATTGGCTTCTAGTGATGATGATTAACAGCATCTCCTTTTATCCCGGCAAGAAGGAAAATATGTGTTTTTCCAGAAAGCAAATTGTACAGGGTTAAGGAATCTGGCTTAAAAGAGTCAAATAGATATTTTGTTCTTTTCTTAATTTCAAAATAATAAGTAATCAGAAAAAAAAAAAAAAAAAAAGAACTGAAATCGAACCAAATTTTTGAGAACACATCAGTGTATTTTCCACATCTTTTTATCCTTATGTTCTTTCTACCATGTACTAAAGAGATATGCAATTTGCAATTAATAAAATTGATAAAACTAAGTCAAGATCATAGAAGAGGAGATGATCCCACGGACTTGAATTGGTCAAGGTAGCCCTGACTCAACCTTCACCCACAGGTGGTAGCTCTCCCCTTTGAACCCTGCCACTAAGTGCAGGGGTCTGGGAAACATGGTGATGTAGCGGTAGAAACACTTCATGTTGCCCTTCATGTCAGTCATAGATCTTGATTCTAGGCAGCCTTTGGTTTTCCTGGCATCATCCCTTTCTGCCTGGACAACTTTTCTTTTCAAAATTCCTTCTTTGTAGCCTGTCCCTCCTTGCATCCTCAATACACAGTCTGTTTGCACTGGGGCTCTGTCATGCTCAACAGTTTGTAGATGAGTTGCACAGCTGCAGGACAGTAATTTTATTGCACTAAAGTCTCCCTGGATTTCAATGGGACACATGGAACAACTCACCCTTCAACACTCCTGCCTTTCACATGTCTTCCCCTTGTAGCACAGTTAGCCATCTGAAAAGTTACCCCCAGAATCACTGAGCTGTGAGAAGACAGGGGACAAAGTTTAAGTACACGTGCCATGAGAAACCTGATAAACTTTTAAAAATAATAGAATTTGTGGGGGGAAAAAAGTGATAGAATGTCCTTCACAAGAATATGTTGCTTTTAAGCAGGGCTTCAGAAAGCAAGCACCCCGAATTCCAAGCATTCCTACTAAACAATATGTGCACACAAACTCTGCAATAAACAAAAAAGAGGAGAAATAATTGTTCAGTTCTATTCCTTGATAGGAGGAACAATATGAGCAATTTACCACCAAATTTGATACTAAGAGAACCTAGTAGCTAATTCCTTAGGCAGCAAACAAGAGGAGGGATATGGTAATTATTCTGTAGAGACATCTTTAAATAGAATTGAAAAGCATTACTAATGTAAACTGACTTTTTTTCATTTTGTGTAAAGAAATGCTGTGTAAGAAATTCTATTTCTCAGCTGACTGAGATGCATTCTAGAGCCTTTAAGAAAGTTGGGACAGAATTTTTAGACCACTAAGCACAAGAACAAGCACAGTAGAAGCTGGCAGCCTTTAGAACCCTCTGACAGACAGTCTCAGATTCTGGAGCTAAGTCAGGAGGATCCTCCTCTATTCTTCATACGGCACAATGATCCCAATATTTCCACTCTGCTCAACACTTTAGATGACACATTTTTGTCCAGAATAAAATTCAAAATATTGATCATTACACAAACAAAGTGAAAAAAAGTTTCTTTTGATGCCATGCTGAATTTAATACTTCTATATCCTTCCTGGAACATTAATGTGCTTGATTTATTATGATAGGGAAGACAAATTCAGAGAAATGGAAAGGAATCCTAACAGCAAATCCGTGCTAAGTCCACTGTTATCATACAAAGATAATAGTTTTTCCTAAGGAGGTTGTCTACAGCAAGATAGGTTTACTCTAAAATTTAATATCAGCTTTTATGACTGAAAGAGAAAACTGAAATAAAACATGAGCATAAATGAAAGAAATTATACAAAAAATTACTATAATTATGAACATCAAAGTTACTTATCAAAACTCCATCTTCTTTATGCTAATTATTTTCCCAACAGATTATTCTGAATAGGATGAAGCCATCTCAGTCATGAAAGAAAACTAGTGTTTTCCTGTTCCCTGATAATTAGTCATTCATATTTAGATAGTTTTCATTCACTGTTGCACAGGTGCCTCAACCTTTGCCACACAACGTTGAGCTGTATTTAAAGAAATAGTCTTTGAATACTTCTATAGGAATAATAAAAAAATCCTGTATTAACAGCTTAATCACCCTGCTCTCTCCAAACAAGAGATCTGTCATGAGAAATTCATCCTTTTTTTTTTTGTCAGAAACATGCACAAAACTGTTCTGACACTAAAATATGACAACGTTGTATCAGCAAGCCTGCTTCAGCAGCCCTGCTAATTTAACACCCTATTCAGCAGATATTCAATTTCCGTGGCTGTTGGCCATGAAGTTGCAGTGAACTTCTATGGGTTGGCACCTGCAAAGCTTAATTCCAATTCCATAAACATAAATTCCTGTCTTCCTCATTGCAGATACGTTAACTGCTGACTACGGCCATGACTCCCTAGCAAGTCCTATTCACACAACTATATATAGCAGTCAGCATTATACGTCCATCAGACTTGCTAACTTACATTTGGATAGACCACAAGTAATGGCATATGAGTGGGAGGAAAGTCAATTAAGGATGATGGAAATACAGGTGTGCTCAGAGATGTCAGAATGGAAAAGGTTCCCTGATCAGTGTATTCTCATCTGAAAAAGTTACTAAAACAAATGCTCCTCTTTCCAATGTCTTCTGAGCTACTGCATAACCTCATGGTTAGAGGAATTCAGCTTCATAACCTATTCACCGTGCAATCTCACATGGTTTAACAAGACCAAGTGCAAGGTGTTGCATCTGGGTTGGGGCAACCCCCGGTATCAATCCAGGCTGGGGGATGAACAGATCCAGAGCAGCCCTGCTGAGAAGACTTTGGGGTGCTGGTGGGTGAGAGGCTGGACATGACCTGGCACTGGGAGCACAGAAACCCCCCTAGTCCTGGGCTGCATCCAAAGCAGTGTGGGCAGCAGGGGAGGGAGGGGATTCTGCCCCTCTGCTCTGCTCTGGTGAGACCCCACCTGCAGTGCTGCCTCCAGCTCTGGGGGCCCAGCACAGGAAGGACATGGACCTGTTGGAGCGAGTCCAGAGGAGGTCACCAAGATGATTAGAGGGGTCTAGTGGAAGGTGTCCCTGCCCACAGCAGAATGTTTTAACTGGATGATTTTGAAGGTCCCTTCTAACCCAGACCATTCTATGACTATGATTCTGTGATTGTCCCATTAACCAGAATCTTCTAACGGTGATCTATGGAGTTACATTGCCTCAACCATAATACACTTTACTCTCCCACTGACACTGATTGGTGCATCAAGACTGATTTAGGCTAGACAGGGAGTTTACATAACATTCAATAAGGGAAGAATGCTTCTCAAGGTCAGGATGTCTGGTTTTGCCATCTCAGCCAAAAAACAACTCAAAATCTCAAATCTGAGTGATTTGAATCAGAAATAGCTAAATAGTACAATTCAGTGTTCCCATGGAAAACTATCATAAAATATCTGAGCATAAGCTAAGAATGCAATTATTTTCACCATTCCATCTGACTCAGGGTTAAAAGCTAATGAAATAACCAATGAGATAGCAGTCTGCTATTTTAATAAGCTTCTTACTTAAATGAGCATCATCTGTTAATAGAAAAAGCAATTGTCGATCGTCATCACAGATGACAATTGATAATTGTCATCACTACTTACAGTAAAAAAAAAAAAAAGCATTAGTTGTATCACTGTAAATGCATAATGTGAATGAGCAGATCAGGCCAATTTACAAGGCCACAGGAAGAGTTATATAAGATTATCACCAGATCACATTGACTGACCTACAGTGGTGCTCCCAGTTCAATACTTCTGGTTCTTTGCAGTTTTGAAGGCCATTTAAAAATATTAAAAGCAGTTAAAACAATAAAATAAATACAATTGGTTTGTCGCTGGAATGGGTAGGAGGATTTTATACTGTTTATTGAATCTGGGTTCTTGAATTGTTAGGTCTGTTCAAGAGTGTGTGCATAATAGAGGTTTTCTGGTAGTAGAGATAGCTAAAAGAGCTTTAAAACAAGCTGATGTAAAACCTAGAAACTACTTCACTAAAGCAGGAAATAAGGCATTGTCTCATTAAACATATAGAAATAAAAAATGACACGTGGCACTTACCAATTTATGTAGCCAAATGTTCACAAAGACCACAATGAAACATCACTGCAAGCATTTTTATTTCAGATGACCCGAAGTGGCACCCTTCTGAGTGGTCAGAGAAGCCTCAAATTAATAAAACTCCCCCAGCCTTAAAGCCAGGATAATAAAGAACTGCATAAATTACTGCCCTTGCTAGTAAATATTAAAAGAGATGAGAGATTTATGTGCTGTTGATCTGGTTTGATCTCCTTAAAGAAAACATGTAGTTTTTTGAATATACTTATTTTTATTATGCCTTCAAACATATGGAGCATTTGTATTTGATTCCAAAAGATGATTGTTAAGCACAAAAGATCTGCACTTCCTTCTTGACCATCAACCAGTGTCACACACCTGGCTGCTGAAAGAAAAACGACAAGCAGAACAGAAGTGGAAGTGCAGAGAGTTGTACACTGGGAATGCTGAATTGCAGCTGTCCTCTAGAAGTTGTCTATCTATCCATTTTGGCCAAGATCTATTGCCTTGCCCAAGGCTGTTTGTCCATCCAAAACCTTTTACTGACCAGTTCTGTGGTGCCTTGGCCTTGGCTGGCTGCCAGGTGCCCACCAAAGTTGCTCTATCACTCCCCTTCCTCAACTGCACAGAGGGGAGAACTGGGACAGAATAAGTTTGAGGGTCAAGATAAAGGACAGGTAGAGATCACTCAGCAGTGATCATCATGGGCAAAATAGACTTGACTTGGGGAAATCAGTTTAATTTTTTACCAATCAAATCAGAGGAGGGTAATAAGGACTAAAACAAAATCTTAAAGAAGCACCTTCCCCCCTTCTTTCTGGGCTCAGTTTCATTCCTGATTTTCTCTCCTTCCTCCTTTGCAGTGGCACAGGAGGATAGGAAATGGGGGCTGTGGTCAGTTCATCGCAGGTTGTCTCTGCTGCTCCTTCCTCAGCAGGGTGATGACTCCTCACACTCTTCCCCTGCTGCGGTACGGGGTCCCTCCAAATGGAGACAGTCCTCCATGAACTTCTCCAACTGAATCCCTTTCTGTGGGCTTCAGTTCTTCATGAACTGCTCCAGCGTGGGTCCCCATGGAGTCAAAAACCCTGCCACCAAACCTCCTAGAGCATGGGCTTCTCTCCCCATGGGCCCACGGCTCCTGACAGGACCCTGCTCCAGCGTGAGCTTCCCAAGCTTCCTTCAGTCACAGCCTCCTTCAGGCATCTACCTGCTCCAGAGTGATGTCCTCCATGGGCTGCAGGTGGATCTCTGCTCCACCATGGACCTCCATGTGCTGCAGAGGCACAGCTGCCTCTCCAGGGACTGCACCAGGGGCTGCAGGAGAATCTCAGCTCTGGCATCTGCAGCATCTCCTTTCCCTCCTTCTGCACTGGCCTGGGTGTCTGCAGAGTAGAACCTCTCACATTGCCTCACTCATATCTTTGGCTGTGGTTACCCAGGGTTTGGGGTTTTTTTCCCATCTTAAATGATGTTGTCACCAGGGTGCTATCACCATTGCTGATGGGCTCGGCCTTGGCCAGTGGCAGGTCCAACTTGGAACCCTCTGGCATTGGCTCTATCAGACATAGGGAAAGCTTCTGGCAGCTTCTCACAGCAGCCACTCCTGTAGCTGCTCCCCCCCAACCAAAACCTTGCCACATAAACTGAATACAGGTTCATGTCATTTCAAACCAGAAGTATTTAATAGGAATTTCCTGGGACAACAACAATAAAGGAAAGGACTTGAGGATGAACATGGAAGATAGATAGAAGAGATAGCAAGGAGAATGACATCACACAGTCAGCTCTCAAGTTCAAGGTGCTAACAGAGCAGCAGAAGGAAGATAGAAGAGGAAAAAGGGGGAAAATATAGGAAGTCAGTGCCTCAGAAATCTTCTCACTGTCATTTGACAGAGATCACTGGTTCCTGTTGACTAATTTCTACTGACTTCAGGGGACTTGCACTGTAGAATTCGAACACAGTGAAGGAAGATAGAGTTAAATAAGGACATTGTGTAAGATATGGAGATGGCCATCAAGTTAAAAACAGAAAATTCAAGACGCTACATGGATTTGCAGAATAAGATAGGTATCATTCATATAGATATCCCCAGATAAAACAGAATTTGAGATTCATTATTCTTAATCATGAATGGCTAGAAATTGGAAAGTGTAACCTTATCTTATATTAACTTTACCTGAAAATTTGAGTTTCTCCAAACCAGTTTATCTTCCTGTCTTTACACAGTGGCTTGCCTTTATTTCAGATCACAGGAAGAAAGATCAAACTGCCCTTGCCGTTGTTAGTTTGGAAGAATATTGTGGAATGACTCTTTGATCCACATAATAGTTAATGTAGGTGAATGCCTCTTTATCATGGATGCCACGTGATTGCTATTTAGTCAATATCTACACAGTCAATTTATAGTTAGTAGATGTACCTGTAGTCAAAGCACATCAATCTTGAGTATATGTATAGCATATTGTCTTGTTCTATTGAAATATATGCACCTGTTCAGGAACTGCAGCTTTATTAATCTTAGAGTGCATTTCCAAGGGACTCTTCAAATCTAAGTGTGACTTAGCACTTAGCAATGACAGCACTACTGACTGCTGTCACTGATTGAGAAATCTGGGTTTTTACCAAGACCCTATGAGAATACCAGTGAATATCAGAAGATCATGGGGAACCACACCATGTATGGGATCTCTTTGATGCCTTGACCATAGGTCCATCACACATCACATCATCTGCGGGTTCCCAGCATCAGAAATAAGGTTTTATAACTCACTTTCTCCTTTTTTTTTTTTTGCTAGTTATGAATATTTATCTGCTTTGTGAGCGCATTTGCTATGGGATGTGAAAAGAACTGGCACCTCCTCAGGGCAAAATATCCCTTAAGCTTCTTGCTGTGCATACAAGGAAGACCTGACCTCTGTCTCTGTGTTACCTGAATGAATCTGACCTGCAACACAAATGTGTTGCACTTTTTTTCAGCCCTCCGACACAGCATGATGAGCTCTTACGATGAATTGCATCTCCTTAGTACACTTCTGAGTGGTACCCACAGGAATGCTGAACTGTGGCAAGTAGCACAGAGGGATATTTTTGGAACCAGGAAACCCCTCAATTTTCCAGAATGCAAAAAAATGTACCACAGCTTTTACTTCAGTGAAAAAATCACAACCAAGCCTTCAGTCTTTCTTTTAAACTATTGGAAAATGAACAGCATGCTGAAGCTCCTTTTTAACTGCTTTTCCTCATTAATTTGGCCTCGTTTCACAAATGTAGACTGCTTGTGCCAAGTTTTTATACACTGCATTTACTTTCTTTCTCCAGTGTGCCAATAAAATTGTTTTTCATTTGAAGTCTTATATTTATTACTTTTGGTGTCACTTAAAGGAATAAATCTATCATGGAGCAAAGTGCAAGTCAATAAAGTAATGTACATACATCAGGAAAACTTTTTACCAGCTAAGGCAGCCACTATGTTACAGAAAATAGAATTCTTTGAAATATACTGTAGGGTAATATTCTTAACTGTAGCTGTAAATTCTGCACTGAGACAATAAAAGTGTGCTTTTATGCTCTACTAAATGTCAGTTTTAAATATCCTAGAATGCCTTACCATGTTTTAACCTCAATCCTATAGAATTGCTCCTTTGGATTAAATGGAAAATACATATCTATTTTTCCTTCAAAAATAAAAAAAAAATAAAATCTGTATTGTAAGTAGAGTGTCCACAGAAAATCTGCTGTCATGAAGTCATGAAGAATTACTGAAACTGTAAAATTACATAAAATAATGACCTGGAGGGTAGATGTAGAAGTAAAATAGATACCCACAGCCACTTAAGCAATGTATCCTCTCCTCTTCTTTTGGATGGCTCACTGTAAGCCAAAATGAGCTGTGCTCAGGCCAGAACCTCACCTTACCAGAGTGATCCTTTGAGTACCTAATGCAATTGGCAGGAAGGTTTCACTCTATTTTTTTCAAATGCTTTGCTGGGAATTGAAAAAAACCCAGACAGCAAAAGGATCCATTTGGTGGACTTAACTCTCAGTGTGTGGGCTGAGCAGTTGGCTAGACAACCTTCAGGCTGGCTCCTGTCAAAAATTATGACAGAGCCATCAAGTTGTCCACGGGAACACAAAATACCATCTGTAATGGGCATTATGAGTGCATTAAAAAAAGGGCAGATGAATAGGCATGCATATTTATTTCTGAAAATTATGATCAGGCAGATTACCCTCAATTCATTTCCATTGGTAGACAAGGCCTTTTCTGTTTATACTTATAGAATCTCTGTCATGGTTTAACCCCAGTCGTCAACCAAGCCCCACACAACCACTTGCTCCTTCCCCCACCAGTGGGCTGAGGGAGAGAATTAGGAAGCTAAAAGCCATAAAACTTGTGGGTTGAGATAAAGACAGTTTAATAGGGAAAGCAAAAGCTGTATGTGCGAACAAAGCAAAACAAAACGAGGGATTCATTCACGGCCTCCCATGGGGCAGGCAGGTGTTCAGCCATCTCCAGGAGAGCGTGGCTGCATCACATGTAATAGTCACTTGGGAAGACAAATGTCATCCCTTTGAATGTCTCCCCCACTTCCTCCTCCCAGTTCATATACCAAGTATGGTGTCATATGGTCTGGAATATCCCTTTGGGGTCACCTGTCCTGGCTGTGTCCCCTCCCAGCTTCCCATGAACCCCTTTGTTCGTCGCCACCATGGCAGTGTGAGAAGCAGCAAAGGCCCTGGCTCTGTGCAAGCCCTGCTGAACAATAACAAAAACACCTCTATGTTATCATCACTGTGTTCAGCACAAACCCAAAACACAGCCCCAGAACAGCCACTGTGAAGAAAATGAACTCTACCCCATCTGAAAACAGCCTCTTAGAGTTTTCTTTAGGATAAGGAATAGCATGCAAAACTTGGGCATTGCAAATAGCTTCTCTCAAACAGACCATATGTCCACGCCACACCACACTGACTTCAGGCTTCTGGGTACGCTGTGAATCAGTAACTTTCAGATTAAATTTGCTCAGTGCACATGCAAAATGGTGTTTTGTTTGGATTTTATTGCTCTTGGTTCTGTCAGAGCATCCTTAAATCTGAAAGCCAAGCTCCTTTTTCTTCCCGGCTCACGCATTTCCAGTAGAAATGAGGTCTCTGATGGCCTAATTCCACCCCTGTTCAATTGGTACTAGTCTTGTCCTGAATAGGGGCTTCAATCTGTGCAATTCTACAGAAGATGTGAGAGATGAGGAGATTACATATATAAAGGCAAATATATTATGGCAAAGGAACTGACCACCAGATGTAAACTGTTCTCCTTTTGGATTGGTACAAAGACGGGAAAAAAAAAGAAGCAACATACATTACAATGCTTGTTCCCTTTAGATGTGCAATAGGAACACTAAAATAAAACAAAATCAGAAGTCTTTTCCCTAGTCACTTTTCGGACAATTTCAGAATTACACTGATTTTATGTAGTTTGACCACAATCTGTGATCATTCATCAGATTTCTTTCTACAGCGTTTAACAAAGCATCTCTTTTAGTACATAGTGTATTTTTTGCTGTTATCATTTCTAGTTCTTCTGAACCCTCCATTTTTCCAGACTGAGTTTATTGTGCAAATGACACGCTGCATAAGGTCTGCAAGTACAGGATATAATTTTTTAAGAAAACAACACAAAATTATTTTTATTTGTTAGTATTATGGTAAGAGTTGAGGTGGGGAAGTTACTACAGATGTGTAAATATTTAGCGGCTAAATTACAAATACTGTGAATATTGAGATTTTGCAATACTGAAGACAATAGAAAAACAGAACTGTTTTTACTGCCTTACCTGCCAGCTGAAGAGGTTGCCAAAATTTCCAAGTGCCTTATGATGTCCAGTGATACAGGTCAGAAGATTGATTACCAGCCAACCCAAATAGCAGAAGAAAGCAGACACTTTTCTCTTAGAGAAGAAATGAGGCTGAATAATTTGCAGAAGAAATTTATCAAAAGAGAGTATTCTGCTCTAATGTTCTCCTTTCACTATGGCAGTGAAGCACAATGCCTAAACAAAGAGAATAGAGACAAATCACTAGTGATAAAAAAGAAGCAAAAAGATCCTCAGAGTTTCTATGAGAACAGATACTGATCAGCTTTTCACTGGAATGATTTGTGCTCAGCATTAGTATTTGTGCTGCTCAGCTGTCCAGAAGCTCCAATCGTTATTGTTATCACCTTTGCTAGTACGATCCAGAAGGAATTCATTCCTGCCTCAACGACCATTCTTCTTTTCAAAGAAAACTCAGATAACTTGTATAAGAGCAGTACTGTCAACCTTATGAGATCTGAAATACTAGTAGATACCTCCCAGGATGCTGGAAAAGCTAGAAATGGAGCCCATCTCAAAGCTTGGCCTTGGTGACAAAGCTACCCTTTCTCATCATTGTAGTGACAGGACAGGGGGGAATGACTTCAAACTGAAAGGGAGTAGGTTTAGATTAGACATTAGGAAAAAATTCTTTACTGTGAGAGTGGTGAGGCACTGGAACAGGTTTCCCAGAGAAGTTGTGGATGACTCATCCCTGGACGTGTTCAAGGCCAGGCTGGATGGGGCTCTGAGCAACCTGGGGTAGTGGAAAGTGTCGCTATCCATGGCAGAGGGGTTGGAATTAGATGATCTTTAAGGTCCCTTCCAACCCAGGTCGTTATCAGTAATGATGGGGGGTTGAAATTAAATATACACTTTGGACATTATTTCTGAGCAAATTTAAAGCAATAAAGAGAAGAGAAACTCAAACCTCTCTGCTGAGCACAACAAAAGTCTGTCAGAGCACACTTGAAAGGGGAATGTGAAGGATAGTTCTGACACAGCACCAGCACTGGGCCGTTCTGCCCTGTGGCTGAGGTGCTTCTGAAGAACTGGAGCACAGATTTATGAGAAGGAGAGAGACAGGCTGGAGAAAGCACATTCCTCATCCTCATTTCAAGCCCCAAGTTCCAGGCTCTGTTCCCTTAGAAACAAACCTAAGGCTAGAAGTCTTCAACAAAATGGCTATGTACACTATATATCAATCCCAGAGTAATTTTAGTTTCTTACAGAATCTGTCCCTTTCCACTCTCCTGACACTGTCTTTGTGTTCAGTCCTTGTCACAATGTTGATCTCTGAAACTGTCCACTGGCTCAGAAATGTTCATTCAATCCTGGAAGGAAAAAGTTCACTCATGCTGATTTTCTTAGTAGGCTCAGCACAGTGCTCAATTTCAGGTTAAATATTTTACTTTTATTATGAACTAGAAGTAAGGTATTACTGTTCATATTTGAAATAAAAACAAACCTATGTACACATACATTTGCAATGCTGTTGTAATTATTGGTCTCGAGTCTTCTCATTTGTATTTTATTTTAGGACTTGCAGGTCGAAAAATTAGACTATTCCTCCAGAGGGAAAACTCTGCTTTCTGATCAAGTCTATTCCAAACTGTCAGAATTAAATCCACAGCATGCAGAAAAGCCTGTGTTCCAGAAAAGCACCTTCCCTAACTCAAGTACTTTTTATGACCATTTAGTTCACCTTTGTTCTCTTCCTCCACTTCATGAAGATGACGTGAGTAATGATTATTATATTAGCTCTGGTACCATGAATGCTACAGCAGACTTGCAGCATAATTCTCTTCCTCCTTAGGGAATTGATATTTTTATTCACAACACAAGAAAACGTAGTTTATGGACAGAATATTTTTTTCCCCCATTTCTGTTTCTTTATTTGGTTTTTTGATGCAATAAATTGATTAGATAGACTAGCCAGTAGTTTCATAATCCTGTTCTGAGCCTACCAGAATTAATTACTGTTCACATAATACTATTCAGGAAGTATGTTTTAAAAAGCAGAATACTCATTATGGTATAATTCTCAAGGATGTCATCCACATGGAATAATTGCCAACTGTTATGGGGACAGATGGTTGCATATTACAAATGGACAGGATAGCTTGCAGGTGAGGAGGTACCCAGAAATTCCAGTTGGTGCAATTTGTAGTCCTGTGTGAGGTTCTTCTCCCTCATTAGATCAGATTTCACCTGCCCTGCCTGCAAGCATCAGTTATATCAAGAAATGCAGAGGATCTTAAATAGCTACAGAACAGATCAGGGTCCAGTGAAATGAGTAACAGCATTTACTGGCTTCATGACACCAAGTGTCAGGTGTGGTCAGTGTCTGGTCCCAGCACAGTCTGGTCTTCAACATAGTCCTTTGGACAAGATTTGAGACAGTTTTGATCCAATTCCCTTGCCTCACATAATCCAAAGTTAATAGAAAAGGTATAAGAAAATATATCTATCTAGAGACTTCTTTAGCTACATATTTGCTGTTTAGTAAACATTTCTCAGCATCCAAAACTTAAGTAGCTGCACTTAAAACTGTATCTTTCCTGTTCATCTTGTCCAGCTTATTTTTAAAGCTGCACTTTTACCTGGTCAGTCTCTTCACTAAAGAAGAGGAAAACCTCAGATCTTGTTAATGCACAAGCACAAGCAGCTTTGATAAAGAACTTACTAGCACACCCAAAAATTCTTTAGGATGGCTAAATTTATTGCCTTAATCAATGGTGAAGGTTTTTCTCTCCCTAAAAGCTCACTGTGCCCTAAAAGTCAGCCAGTGAGGACTTGAGTCCTTTCTGTTAGAACAGCCCCAAGTGTAGCAGTGAATCAAAAGGGTATCTGAGGTACTTACATAGTACAAAAATTCTGAAAGTGGCATCCAAGGCATTCCTATGGGTGATTTGTTCAGATGATCCTTAAATAGAGATCTCTGAGTTAAGAAAACCATTTCAGCCAGTTACAGAGGTAAACTTATCTAGAGCTTGAGTGAGAAGCTTGAGGAATCCTTTTTTAGATCTCACAAAATTTCAACTGCTTCCTTTGTTATTTCTTATACAGAGAAGCAGTCACACCTATCCTTATGGAGACCTTGTTATTGTCACTGGGATTTTATTTTATTTTTTTTTCACTAAAGAGACATTTAAGATGCTGCATCGGGCTCTGTGGTCCCCAGCACAGGAAGGACATGGACCTGTTGGAGAGAGTTCAGAGGAGGCCACCAAGGTGGTCAGAGGGATGGAGCACCTCTCCTGCGAGAAAAGGCTGAGAGAATTGGGATTGTTCATGCTGGAGAAGAGAAGACTTTGAGGTGACCTAATTGTGGCCTTCCAGCATCTGAAGGGAACCTACAGGAAAGATGGAGAGAGACTATATACAAGGGCCTATTTACAAGTGACGGGACAAGGGGCAATAGCTTCAAGCTGAAAGAGAGCAGGTTTAGGCTAGATGGTAGAAGAAATTCTTCCCTGTGAGGGTGGTGAGGCACTGGCACAGGTTGCCCAGAGAAGCTGTGGATGTTGCATCCCTGGAATTGCTCAAGGTCAGGTTGGATGGGGCTTGAAGCAACCTGGTCTAGTGAAAGGAATTCCTGCCCATGATAGGAGGGTTGGAATTAAGTGATCTTTAAAGTGGCTTCCAAACCCAACCATTCTATGATTCTATGATGATTCCATGAAATCAGGGTGACTTTTGGAGAAGGATATATTTTTTTTTGGTCAAAATACAGGCAAAGCCTTGAAGTAAACAAACCAGTCATATTCCTATGTCACTTTTGTTTTGCACCTTGCATCTGTAGTGATATATCTGAATGCTCCACACCTGAAGAGCTCTATAGCTGTTAATGACTCAAAGACATTAATAGGATTGGAAGGGGAAAGGCACAAATCACTGCTAAAGGAGAAGTGGTTCCCACAGCACTGGCATATAGCTAAATGTGACAAGATCTTTGGAGGCTATTAAGTTAATGCTGTATCATATCGAACAAAGCAAAGTTAGCCAGTGATGATTCATGTCTTTTCCATCACAACTTAATAAATGGATACAGAAGTTATATTGATTTTCATGGATGAGCAAGTAGATCTGAAATCTGAAAACTTGATGAAGTATAAATTATGAAATATGGACCACGTGTGATGATCTCATAACCGGGTGAGAAGTCTGTCACTTGAAGAAAGTGTACTAAACCGCAAAGGGTTTTTTGACATATTATCACAATAGGGTTTTTTTTTTTTTCCCCTCTTTTTTTTAAGACAGTTTTTCAAACTTCTCTTTTTGCCATTAGGATTCTCGGAAGCCTCGACTCTAACTGTAGAAAGCTCTAATACAGAATACTTAGTTTGTCATAAAGTGGAAAGTATTAACAGGAAAGTAGCAATAAATATATAAATAAAAAAGGCAGTTTCAGTCAATAGCACAGAGTGAAGAAAACGAAGAGAAAAACTAAGTTTTTGTTGGGTTTTTTGTTGTTGTTTTTTTTTTCCACTGAGAACTTGACAATCAGCTTCCAGATTCATTGTAATTAGTATCATTAGGTAAAAATTCATTTTACCAAAAGAGATTTTCTACATAATAGTTTCCTCTCAATTTACATTGTGGGGGATTTCAGTCACTATCCTTCCACAGATTGATGTTTCCAACAAAGATTTGTTTCTATAAAATCAATTTTCTTTTTCATAAAGCAGAAGGGAGACATTTCAAACTTGTAACTCAACTTGATTTTTAACCAAAAACTAAGATCTTTTCCACAGTAACTTTGACCACCTTCTATTGGAACTATGAAAATATTCTACTACTAAAGACCTGAAGATGGAAGCAGACCCTCTTGGTTATTTTTCTGTGTTCTACATGGTTAGATAAAAAATATTAAACAGAGTAGTACTGAATCATCAGAAATGTAAGTGTATGGGTTATTTAGAGGTCAAGAAGATGCAAAAGGGAGTTCAGCAGTCCTCTCACTTTCTGATCTCTGCAAATTTCTTTGAGAAGCCAATAAGAAGCTTTTTGAGCCTTTAAAAATAGAATGTGTTCCCCTTAAGCTCCCTACTGCACACTGGTTTAGTTCTTTTCTCTCCATGCCCATGGAGGATGGCACCATAGGGACCCTTTAGGAATTGGTCATGAGGCAACAATATCTGAACAAGTTTTTCAGCAATGCTATTGAATTATTATTATTATTATTATGATTATTGTTGTTGTTATTTCCATGAACTTCTTCACGTTGGCTACAGAGGAATCCATTCCTTTCCAAAAGGCTTTCTCTCACTACCCAGTGCCTTGGGCATTTCAGCTACCCCAACATGCCATGTGCATTCACATTAGTGGAGGACCAGCAAAGATGTTTGTGGAACACCACTTCTAGTACTTCATATCTCTCAGATACTCCCTCCAAATTAAAGCAGACCACATAATTAAGTCCTGGCTTCCCTGCAAAATTACCAGCAATTTTGGACAGATCATGCGGCTCAAAACAATCCCAGATATGACACGACCCATGAGGTCGTGTCAGCCTGGGAAAGCATCTTAAATGTTTGGGATCAGTTCTGTGACACCACATCAATCAAGATCAATAAGAACCCTGAAGAGATACTGAGTTTGAATTATTTGCTGAAAGTGGATACCAAAGTCTTCAGTCATTCAAGCCAGCAGCAAGTCTCTCATGGACCTTGAGGCAAGAAGGGCAAGGTCTGTGACACACTTGAGATCAGAACAGAATGCTTTGAGATTTTTCATTTTTTGTTTCTAATAAAAAACTACCTTTAAGGTGTTCAGATCCTCAAAACTTATGACACATAGCTGCTATAACACACAACAGAAGCTCTCATTCCTAACTTCTGTGTTTCATGATGGAAAAAATTTTTATGTGAATGGACAATTCTCTCTTAAGGAGAGACAAGAAAACTAAAATTTAAAGTAAAAATTCATTTTTCACTCATATATTCCACTGTTTGTAGACAGTTGCAAGTTCTCAAAGATACCTTGCAGTTATTTTATGTTCCTCAGCATGCTTAAGACAATGATAGAAAAAAAAGTATCTTGCTGCATATTTAATTCACGCCTTTTTCTGGTGATTTTAACAACTAGACAAGAACAATTCCTTCCTGAGTTAATCAGCACCAGAACACACCCATAGCCAGTTCTACCAGCTAGGACCACTACCTGTACTACAGTTCAATTTTTCTCCCTGTTTGCTCTCTACAGAGAGAAAAGTGCAGAGAACTGCATGCAACAAACATTGGTGGAATAGAAGCTGTGACAATAAGGAGGGGTAAAAGGAAGATAAAGCAGTATCCAAATGAAAAGTTTCAACTAGTGAGGGATCGTGATGTATTGAAAGGGAGTTATCCCCTTGAGTGAGAAATTTACCCCTAACTTGAAGAATAACAAATATTTCAACAACAGGTATGAAAGAAAGAAGAGATTTTGTCCATAATGTGATCTTTCAAAAGATGAATGAAAAGGTTTTCTGTTGCTGCTTCTAGGTATAACTTCAGTTCTCTTAAGTAGTTCTATTAGTCTGATGCTTGCAAATTGCTAACCTGTATGAAGGTAATAGACACCAAAGGCTGACTCTGTAGTAATTTTTAGCCTTTTTCCTTCTATTCTACTATAATTGCTTATTTAATTTTATTTCACTGATCTATGAAAAGTAATCAGCTTTTATTTGTAGTTAAGTAGTATATTTACCTCACCAAAGTCCTTGTTAGCATGATTTTGGTAGAGAATCCAAACATATTCAGAGACTTGTTCAAGTGGCCTTTATTTGGGTAGATGATTCAAAATGGGTAAGACTAATCCTTAACTATCTCACCTGTGCACTTGAGATACGGTGGAAGTTCTGCTGGTAATATTAACTCTGCAGTTTCACTGCATCCATTCCTTAATATCTGAGTTTTTCTACATCCTCTTTACAAAACTGAAGGTAAGAGTCTACAACACATACAGAAGAATGGCCCCATGACTTCAAAAGGACCAACAAACATTCAAATCAGTTTTCTGCAGCAAGTTTCCTTCAAGAGGACATGAAGTAATTTCCATCCCATCCCCTCATAGAGACTGCCTGTCACTTAACATTCAGCTCTGAAGAGCTGAAGGCATTCCAAGTTTGGAAACTCATAAAGCCATGGGCCAGGCTGTGCAATATAGTGTTTGATAAGAATCACTTTAATGAGCAGATATCCTTAAGGTATGCTACATATTTAAAGTCAGAGTATGTATTGCAGGAGATTATTACATAGAGCTTTCATTGTAGCAAGTGCAACCAGCATTCTTGGAGTGCCAGTATTTGCTTTTATTTAGGCTTAGCTAAGAAAAAATCTCCCAGATGTTTGTCTTTGAAGTACTGTCCTTGGTAGTCTATCCTCTTGCAATAAAAATAACCTTTGTCAAATGTTCTAAAGGAACAAAATCATCTCTTCTATAACACTAGATATTCAGGCTTTTACCAACCAAACTTTTAATATATGAATTCTTATTTTTCTAATGCCTAGATTTCTTTCTGTGATGCAGATGCCATCAGTTCTATTTCTTTGAAAAAAACCTTCCACCTTCAAAACAATTGAAGCTTTAAATGTAGCCTTATGAGATTATTCAGTGCTCTCTGAGGAGAGAGGAAGTAAAATCTACTGATTACACGTTCTGGAGAGGATGACTTTTATTTCATAAATGTTATCCATTAAACTAGATGATGCAGGGTATTTTGTGTGTGAATTAACTTTCCCCCTTTCCAAGTCCACTTCAAGAAGTTGCAGAGACAAGGGGATGCAAAGAAAGGAAGAAAACAGAACAATTTAGGAGCAGTAACATGTTCAGATGGTGTCAGTTGCCAAAGTTCAGTTTTGGACAGAAGCATGAGAGCCAAGTCTTCAGAGTTCCTGGCATCCCTAACATTGATTAAACCTCATTGGGAATGCAAGACCTGTAGTTATAACTGGCATTCCTGCTTCTGCAAGGTAGGGAGGATCACAAATAGCTTAGTTCATGAAAAGAGATACCAGAACGTGTCTAGAAGAAAATGAATTCTCTTTCCTGCTGAATCAGCCACCTTATCGCTGCAGAGCTGAATTAGCAACAATTGACTTCTGCAACTGAATTAATCCCAGCTCTCCAGGAATTAGAATCATGAGACAGCTAGGAGTCGCTGCCACCCTGTTACCACCATCTAAGTTACTGGAAATTATGAGACTGTGGTGGTTCTTACTGGAGGCTATGATGAAGCTATCCATAATTAGAGAAGTAATCCCCTGAGATGTAGGTAGACTTGCATCTGGAAAAGCTCACCAGAACAAAAACAAGGGAACAAATCCATGGCAGTCACTGGTTTAGTGTTACACTTTAGGTGAAAACTGCAGTATGACATTTGGTTTAATTTCTTCAAGAGCTTCAGCGTCACAGCTTATCTGATTCCTGTCAGAGACCTTGTTCCTAGTCTTCCAAACAAAATGTTAAAAGGCCCACGAGCAAGGCAGGGAACACCACAGGTACAACAACGTAGGATATGAATAAAAGGCTTACATCTTACTGTGCAAATACCAAGAATTTCCTTAACTGCAATATTAAAGGTTGAATGTGCTTGATCTAATAAGTCTATGTTTTTGCAGTTTTTTGCCTTATTTGCAGCTAGCTAACAGCTGGACTCTAGTTTTTCTCCACCCCATTCAGCTGAGATCCAGCTGCCCTCGGATCCCATCAGCAGCAGCTGAACAAGAATCACAGAGGGCAGAAATCTGGAGTTTTATAGGAATACCACTGCTCAAACATCTCCTGTGCTTCCAGCAAGTGGCAGCTTTTGGGAGCCTCTGTTTTGAGGACTTCTGCTTAGAATAAAGCCAGAGCTGTGAAAGAAAGGTGCTCGTGTGTGGGATGAACAAGACAAAGGTATCAAGGGCAGCAGCACCCAACTGTAACTCTTCAGCACTGAAGCCTAAGAATGAAGATGATTCCTTCTGATAGAGAGGAAGTAAAGATCTAAGCCAGTGAATGTGAAGTCCTTACTCATCCTTCAGTTTTATGAAGCCTTAGCTGGTGTTACACTACACCCATGTAGGGTCTGAGACTTTGGCTTCTTCCTCATCAAATCTGGGCCAGAGAAATTATGCACCAGAGTATCATCCAGGTTGTCCTCTCCTAAGCCTTTCTTAGTGGAAGCTTGGACTTAAGTGACAGAAATTGATCAGAATATGATGTCTGCACATGAGGATGTCACGAGCTGGGAGGCAATATAAAAATTCCAAGCTATGAGCTTTTGCAAGGCCAGCAAGGAAATGCAGTCAGAGATCCAGGGATTTCTTCTACCATTTCTGTTCCAAGCAGATAGCGCTTGCCAGCCTGGAAGTTCACACGGTGCTGGGAAGAACTGTGCTAATGTAAGCTAACCTTTTTGTGTCAGGCCTATAGCATGCAATTTTGGTGTGGCTCTTCAAGAAGGATAATGACTTTTTCCCAGGAACCCTATTTCTACTTGATTTTTTTCTAAGTAATATTGTTATGGCTGCCAGGAGTGGATCAGAAGGGCAGGAAGAGAAACTTGAATCAGCTGCTGACATCAAGTACAACGCCTCTGGAGCCACACAAGACAATCTGGGTCCTGGGGATTTCTCTTGTAACAAATTCCATTATTTGATCAGAATGTATTAGAAAACAGAACAAGGTTGTAAAACAAAGGGGTTTTTTGTTTGTTTGGTTGGGTTTTTTTGTTTGTTTGGTTGGGTTTTTTTAATTTTTTTTTCTGCTAATCGAATGCTGATTTCAGCTTAGATCATTAAAAAGTTGAGACGTTGACAAAAGCAAAGATGGAATGACAAGCAGAACTCCTTGTTCTACTTAGTCCTTCCCAGAGAAGGGGAGAGAGAAGACATCCCTACTACTCACAGCTGCCCAAGTACTCTCACGTCTTCACCTGATGGTAGATGGTAGGTGAAGGAAAACTGTCATATTGGTGAATTGAGATGAAAAAGAACTGTGTGGCAGGGAACAAAGGAGGTTCTGCAGGTGGCCATATCCTTGCTGTTCAGGACATCAGGATTAAGCAGCACTGCAGAGTTGCTTTCACAGCATTACAGGACTTACAGAACATGATTCAGACTTATGAGGAGGAGCAAGAATGAGCTGCAGTTGCTGTATCAGTATAGTCCAGGAAACTTGGACCTGAATGAAGAGGGTCAAGATAGGGTAACATTGCAGGATACCTGCAGTAGCACCCATAGATTTATCAAATTAAGGCAACACGGTAAAGAGTAGAGGAATAGAATAAGTGTTTTTAGAGCTGAGGAAAACTGAGAGATGCATTGCAAAGAAGTGTTTGAAAGGAAACATCACTACATCCCCCCAAATAATGCTCCTTTTGTCTCCAACAGCTTAGTCAAACCCTTTCCGTTGGTAAGTAAAAATGCCTCCTGCAGAAAGAAGAAACAGCAAAACACAACCCACAGCTCAGGTTCCACAGGGGATCTCTAGTGTCTCTCTGCTGAGCAGACCTTACAGTCATCAACCCTTATTGGCCACCACATCTCCTTTGAATTACATTTTCTTTTCAAATGCCTGAAAGCAGCTGAGAAGGAAAGAATGGGTGTGTCAGCCTGGTAGTCATGCTTCAAGAAACAGAGAAAGTTTTTAGGAGAAAATTAGCACAAAATCAGATTAAACAATCAAACAAAGGTCACAGCAAGAAGGAAATGTGCAGTGCATCTTTCATGCAGGGTGCAGTGGCAAGGCTTATGTAAATACTGCTAGTATCTGTAATACATAGAGACACCAGCAGCCAGATGAGGTCCTGTCATCATCTCTGGCATGCAGGGAAATCAGGGTAACACTGTGAAAGAGGAATATTAATCTTAATACTTCTACTCTCACAAATTTGGTACATGTTATTTGACAAATACTAATTACCAAGATTTAAGTTCCCATTTAGGCAGATCTAGTAAAGATATACAGATGCTTGTTCTCACTAAAATATAGAATTTAATCTCCTCCAGCAGAGGCCACCTGGACGTTGAAGCTGGGCTTAAGTAGTAAGACAATATTGTTACACACTTGTTACTTCCCCTGAGAGGATAGAGAAAGAAAGGTCTAGAAATTTGACTCAGCCGTGAATTCTGGTGAACCACTACTTTTACCCAGAAAGATGAACTTTCTAACAAGAACTGTTTGCAATTACCTCCTTGCCTTGAATGATTTCTCATAATAAAGCTTTGAAGTTGCCAAAATGCTCATCTTGGCAGTTTGAAACACAGTTCACTAACTTGGTTTGGGACAGAACTGCTGCTCACTTAGTATTTTGCATCTGGTTTGAGAATCAGGTTTAATCAACATTCACAGAATTCCATTTTACTACTTAGTCTAATCCAAACGCAAGAAATATTAACAAGCTGGGTCTGTAGCCATGAAGATTTTGCTGAGGAACCAGATTTAATAGGGTTTTAAGGGGGAAAACCCCATGTTATTTTAGTAGATGCAAGATAATCACAGTTTAAGAATGCCCAAGAAAATCTGTAAACTCACAATTTTTGTGCTGATATGTAGAAAAAAGTCCTATGGCCTTTAAGAAATCCCGTTTAACTAAACCATTTTGTTAAATCTTTTTTTTTTTTTTTTTTTTTTTTTTAAAGCTACTTCTGCTATATGTTACATCTAAATGGATTATAATAGAAGGAAATTCAATTACTTTGGCCCTCCTTGGCAGGACTTGGTGTAACTGTCAGTGCTGCTGCACCGCACGTACAGCCACAGCGGCGTTTTGTGCTGTGCAATGCAGCACTCTGCAGAAATTCCTGAGTTAGTGCTGAATTAGCTGCTCCCAGGGCTGCACACATCGAGGTGGGAATGCTGCCACAATACCTGGGGCATCGCTGGCCCCAGCTGTGCAGATCCTAATCCACAGGTAGTTTGGGAATTTCTAAGCAGCACCATGTTGTGCTGGCTGGACATACATTTGAGACACTTGAGTACCAGATAATGGTACATTTCCTTTCTTTTCTTCTGCTCCTTTTTTTTTTTTTTTTTTTTTTTGGTTTGACCTGCATTAAATTTATGGGTGGATGGTACCTCAGATACTGCTAAAAGGGGTGAAGGAGGCTCAAAAGTTTTCTAACCCTTTCCCTCCTCTAGTACTTCTATTTTCTCAAAAGTTTTTAGCATCAGCACTGAATTATTTTCCATAACTACAGAATAAAAAAACCCATTAAAAATATAATGCCATTATAGTCCTGAGAAAATTGGCAGGAGAAACTAAGTAGCATTTTTTGGAAGACAATGAGATACTAAATTGATAGAGGTCTAGTAAAGTTATTTAATAAATTATCCATGTGCAAGCTATTGCTTTCTCCTCCTACTTTCAGTTGTGTACTAGGGCAGCTTCAAAGACTAAGATCATGGGCAAATGACAGAAGAATTTTAGATAAGAGTGGGAAAACTAAAACCAAAATAGTCATATCTGAGAAATGAACTGAACAAGCATCCGTAACTCAGATTTTTAACAACACTGCATGAAAGCAAAGCACAGAGAACTATTACACATTGGGGAATCACAAAGTAGAGAGGCTCTCAAGTCCTCCTAAGTCCAAAAGGCAACTATTCTAACTTAATTTGCTTTTTTTTCCCTTCTAGGCTTGACTGAAAATTGATTAGTGATACTGAATAGTAACCACCCTTTAAAATTGGCCAAATCTGGTCCCTAAAGTGTCCGAAAAGCAACAAGAAGAAACAAATCAGCATTTAATGATCTTATTTATTCAAAAATTGGTAGGCTAAGTACCACCAACTTATCAAATTAGCTAATTTATGGAACAACATTGCTCAAGTTTACCTATTTTCTTTTTTGATTTGTTAAATAATTTGACTTTGACTAAAAGTTACCTTAGAGAAGTACTTGGCCCTAATTTGGAGATAGCAACATTTTGAAAGCTTTATGTTCAGCTAAACTATTCTCCTTCTAATTTTTTGTTCTCCAGCTTAGGAAAAAAAATCTTTGAAATGTGGCAAATAAATTATGCCAGAGAAAACACATTCAGCCTTCAAAGCGTTGTTTCACTGATGTACAAGTTACCAGGATTTAGCCATAATGATTAGAAACTTGAAACATACATTGCTAGGGTTTTGAGCTAGAATTCAATTACTGTATTTGTAAAAGTTCTAGGTTGCCCAGTCACTTCACAATGCTGCCACGTCTTATATTCATACATTGTGGATGAAACCACAGAGGGAACGCATTATAAAAACCATAAACCTGGTTGCAGCCATAAGTCCTATTTCCATCCTTTAGAAGGCCCAGGCAAGCACATGCAAATTTTGAAGTTGCAATGTCTGGGAAGCAATTATTTTTAACTGAAAGTGAAAAACTCATCATTTCACCATTTTCTGAAAAAAAGAAACCTACTTCATCTGTGAAAGGGACAGGGAGAAGAAGAGAGATTAATAAGCAGTTTCTTAACTGGTGTGAATTGGCACAGCAAGGAAAGCTCCCCTGATGCCTCATCACAGGGCTCTGTGTTTTCTTTCTGCAGGAAAGAAAGCAGCAAGTGGCTGCAAGTAAGATGAACACAAGCCTGGAAAGTTTTTGCAGATAATTATGAAAATGCAGTTTGGTCCCAAAGTAACTAAAAATATATATTTTTTTTTTCTTCCCCCAAGAGACTCATGTGATGAGCTGTGCAGCAAAGATCAGCAGAATGCCAGGAACAGTCACTGTATATCCAAATTTGGCTAATAAACCAGCATAAAGCATGTCAGAAAGGTGATGTATAATTTACCAAAGATGGAATTTGTTCAGTTTCCCTCTGAATGCTGTTGATTCCATTGGAAAAGAGATGGTGTGGATGCCTGGAGACCTTCTTTAGCTGTGCATATATAAAACTATTTCATTTTGAAGTGGCTTTAGGGGCTGGCAAGCTAACAAGGTTTGCAAAGGTGTAAGAAAAAGAAGGAAGACTTTTTCAGTATCCATGTCTGGTATTCAGTATAGGATTTAGAGGGTTTCATCCCTTTTACTATCTATATGTCAATTCTGAGACAGCAGCAGACTTTACACTCTGGAAAACTTGTAACATCTTTCTAATTTTTCCCGACTCCTGGGCTGGACATCACTTGAGATTCAAGATAATTTGAAGAGACCTGAACCCTGATATTATTCATTATAGGTTTTGATCATGCTCTTCTCTTTCTGCAAACCATCAGCTTTACATAAATGAAAGGCTGAATCTCAGATGCCATGGAGAGTACCTTCAAGGTACCTTCTCCATTTCAGAATGTATTCGGTAGGATCACAGTTCAACTTACCTATAGATAAAGTGAAAAATTAGTTATTAACTGGAAGCATAAATCCACCTGGAGAAAAAAATCTGTATCAGTCAAAAAAACCCCAAATAACTGCTATTAAATGGGAAAAGTTGGTAGCAATACATAGCAGTGCTTGAAATATTTTTCCATTTTTACTTATAAACTTCAAGTTTGGTTTTTTTTTTTTGTTTCAGTAAAAAACTGATCCCAGGTAGCTGTAAGGCAGCTAAGAATCCATCAAGTGTTTTAAAATCCATAGTAATCTGGGATGTATTGACTTCAAAACCTGGCTATGAACATCCAAAGGGAAAATTACTTACCAATATGCCACATAAATATATATGATCTCTAGTTGAAGTCTGAGAAAGATGAAGTTGACTGGTAAACCATTAAACAATTTGCATACAAGGTGTCCTTTAAGTACATCTGCAATGATCTATCCCATTTAAAAGCAAAGCATTCATAAGTAATCACAGAAATCTACAAAGTGTTTTTGTACAAAAAACCTCAACATGACTCTGATGAGCGAGCAAGCCTTTAAGGTGGTCCTTTGAAGAGGTCCAGAGAATTATCAGTGTGTTTTCAGAGTGACAGCAATGTGAATTTGACAATGGTATCTTCTAGGGCAGTGAGAAAGGGGGACTTTACAGTATGTATGCTTTATATTCCAGTGTAAACACACGCTTTCCAGGAATATACCTGCACATGTGGATATACGTTTCCCCATTTCCAAGTTGACAACAGGACATTTTTACTCTTGCTACAGAAAACGCAGACCAGGAAGGTTCACAAAGCCTTCAACAGAATCCAGACAGACCTGGATCTGGATCGGGTCTGGGTCCCACTCACCCAGTGTGACTGGGGATAGCGACAACCCCCGAGTGACCCTGCAGTGTGGGCTTGGGAGGGACCGGAGAGCATCGCGCCGCACCCCGGGCACCTGCGCTGCGGTCTGGGGTACCTGAGCGGTACCGCTCCGGCCGACAGGGATGGGGCAGGAGGGAATGGGGATGGGAATGGGGTTGGGGCTGGAGCTGGGGAGGCTGTGGGAGGGGAAGGGGCTGTGGCTGGGGGGGGCTTGGGATGGGGAAGGGTCTGGGGCAGGGTCTGGGTCTGGGGGCGGTGCGGGGGCGGTCCCTGGGCGAGGGGAGCAGATAAAGGCAGGGCTGCGGGGAGGCGGGCGGCGGCGCAGCCGGGAGTGCAGACTTGCTGCTCCGACGGGCATCCCCTGCCCTGAGCGCTTCTGCGGACGGCGGCAGAGGCAGCATTAGCGGGGCAGCGCCATGGGGGCGGCGGCGGGGCTGGCTCTGGCGGCCGTGCTGGCCGCGTTCGTGCTGTGCGGGCCCGGGGCGCTCGCCGGGCGCGTCCTCAGCGGTGAGTGCCGTGCGGGAGCCGGTGCGGGAATGCGGCGCTCGCAGAGCCGGGAAGGAAGCACGGGTAGGGGAGGAAAGCTGGGAGCGAGCCCGCTGGTTGGAAGCGCCTCCCGGGCGCTCCTGCCCCGCCGCGGGAGCGCCGCTGTCCCGGCGCGGCCGTCCCGGGGCTGCGCTCCCGGCAGAGCTGGAAGCAGCTCCAGGTTTGTGTCCGCGGGCTCCCGCGGCAGCCTGGAGTGAGTTCCTGCCCCGCGCTGTTGGAGCTGGCTGATTGCGGGAGCGCTCCGGCTCCCTTCGAGTTGCTCAGAAAGACCGAGCGGATGCTCCCTGCAGCGGCTTGCCGAGGAGCAGCTGTGCCTTGAGTTTTGTTGGCACCTGCACAGGGATATTCTTTGTTTGTAGTGTTGTCAGGAGGAAAAAGCAAACTTATAAGAGCGGGTGGCATAAATAGTCTTACTACGTGTAGGTGCGTGCACAACTCTCAGAGCAGAAAGGAAGACACTACTTCAGAAATCTCTGTCCTAGGTTTAATTTAAGAGCTGTAAGCTCACTCTGTGTTTCCAGTGTATGGGTGCATATGCTCATAAGCCACTAAATGTAATGAAAAGGCGATTTTTAATTGTACTTTGGCTCAGACCCTCCAAGCTAAAGCTGAGAGGCTCTTGGAGGCATGTTACACGTGCAGATCATCCATGCATTTACCCGGAAACAAAGATTTACCTGGAAACAAAGAAACACTGTCGACTGTGCTCGTTAACAAGTTGTGTGTAAATGTCTGTATATGCAGATAGAAACACTGCGGTTTATGAACTGATTCCAGAACAATTAATTGTATACAATTGTTTCAGAGACTGTAATGGACATGCTACTGCATATCAAGAAAACTTTTCTTGCAGTTTTTTTGTGGGAGACATTTGATGTCTGAATTTGGATAACTTTCTTAATTGCTGGTGGAGTGCAGTCACTGACCATTCTTATCATATTTATTTGAAGCATGTTCAAGTGCAGAACTGAGATGAGCTGTTGGGCTTTCGGTGAAACAGTATCTTCAGGAAACAATAGTTAAGTAACAGTACTTCCAATACTTTGAAAAAGCTTGCTTGCCTGAAGAGTACCCTGAAATACTTAATCTACCTCCATTATAATGTCAGTTGTACTGGCTGATATCATACGTCAAAGCTCTTTGTATGACAACTCAAATGAATCCTATGTAACACTTTATTTTTAAGGAATAGAGAAGATTAATCATCCATGAGATGCATTTTGCACTAGTAGTCTCACTGCTGGGGTCCGTGTGTGACGGAGGAAACCCAGTTACTTAACGTTCCAGCTGAAGCTTCTGTGTTTAGGCGAGATGTAGCAAACTGAGTAGAAGTCCAGCTTTTAAAAACGATGTATAATATGTGTGTACTGCTTAGTCACATTGTTCCTCGATGCATAAAAATGTTTTGGGACTTTGAAAGAATACAGGCTCTGCCTTATTATTCCCTGAAACACTTCAAAGCATATAATGAGCCTCATGTCAGTGTATTGGGCAGCTAATACTTGGCTGGTAGAATACAGGGGAGGATTTGAAGACACTTACAGAAGAACCATTTATGTACTATTTGTTTATTAGCTGAAGTTGTATTCGTTAGTTAAATAACAGCCAAATATTTATTATTCTTCTGCCAGATACTCTGATGTACTGACAGAAGAACTCTTTTTAAAATTCTATTTTGTCTTTTCTTCTCTTCTCTCAAGGACCACACCCCTATCCTGCCACATGCACAGGAATAGGTTTGGTACTAGTAGTAGTTGACACTTTTTCAGGCAAGAAATAGTGCTATTGAATAATTGGGCAGTGTGTGCTGTCCACCTGACTCCCATTTAGCTGATATCTCCTTGTATAAGAACCAACAAGTTGGGCTTAGACAAGTTTGTTTCAATATGTAAGTCTATGTCTTAAATAGACCTGTTCCTGAGAAATTGCTAATTTATGCTTCAGTTGTGATAAATAATCTGGAATGATTGGAAATATCACTGTTCTCATTCCAAATAAATGTATAATTCCTACCACTCACATAGAAGCTGTTTGTGAAACTGGTTTGAGTGCTGGTTGGACCTTGTGGAAAGAATCCCATTTACTGCAGTAAGTTTGCACCAGACCTAGCAATAATTTCAAATTTGCAACCATTTAGACCACAGTGCCAAGAGGGCAGAGAAAGAAGGGCCTGCATTTTCAAAATGACATTTCCTTAAGTAAAGGGCTTCTGTTACTCTTTCCAAGTATGTTAATTTTCCTAGGATATAATTAAAACTATTGCTAGCATAAAATAATTCACATTCAGGTATTATTTCTTTGTCGTGCTGGATTTGGGAAGTTTTGAAGAGTAGTAATGCAAATGTTTTGTAATTTTTAGTGTAGTTAGACAGATGGTTTGTGAGCAGTGCTCATAGCCTCCATGTCAGGCTATCTAGTGTTGCCAGAGAATTGATTCTTGAAGAAGAAAACAAATCAAAGCAGGCTCAGGAGAAAGTGCTGAGTCTGCCTTGCTGTCCCATGACATCATAAAGAACATGAAGTGATGATAATGCAGTTTGCAAAGATGCAATTACTTTAAGTATCTATTGGGCAGGAGAGATGCAAGCTAATCTTATTACTAATCATTTAACAGCCTATGTATTAATCATAGATGTTATAGTTTAATGACTGCTGTTTGCTGTCTGCTTGTATTTCTATGCCTTTTTAAATTTTGCTCTTTGCTATGGCTATGCATCAATAGTCAGATTAAATAGTGATGCAGTATTTTAAAGCAGAATGTATCTAATTTGGTGTAGAAGTATTTGGGCACATAAAACACTAAATGAGGAAAAACATTTGGTGGGTCATGAAAGCACAAGAATTGCCCCTAAACTATAGACTTATTTGCTTCAGAGCCTTTAAGGAAGTGGGTATGTTCATTCACACAGCTGATGATCCGATTTGAGTTGTACATAAAATACTGCAAAGTAAGATAATTGAAGAAGTATCTTCATGAGTACTGAACTGAATAGACCCTTTCTCGAAAGGGTTTAACTTACTTGAATTGGCTTGGCCTGCTTACTACAGTTTTGTCTGTCAAACTGTAAAGTACATTCTGTAGATGAAACCTTCTACTGTAAAGTTGTGGGTTTTTTTTCATTTTAAGGTACATTTGTGGCTCAGAATTTGAAAGTATTACTTGAAAAAACCACTGCCTGTCTTGTCTACTGGATACATGTGCAATAGGTGTGTATTGAACACATTTTTTTTGTAAATTTCAAGCATTCAGCTCCATACTAGAAAAGCTTTTAATGCACATGCATGCCCACATAGGTCTTTTTGCTCAGTTTTAGATCTCAGTAATCATTAAACCTGGGACTTGGAGAACTTCAGGAGAAGCTGAGCATTTTATTCCCCTAGACTTCTTTATCAATTCCTTTCCTTATCCACCTATTCTGAGCAATGTCTTCTTGGAGATAAATCAATGATCTAGGCTCTTAAAGTGAAATGAGGTGATGACTCTTGGATATAATACATATTTCTATTAAACACATCTTGCTCCTCACCAAGAAATTCCACAATACCATGTGGAATGAGAACACAGTTTTGATAATGGAAGATTTGTGATGGTGGATGAGTCCTTATAGAGCAAAGCAGAAATACCAAACTACTTGAATCAGTTTTAGGAGTCAGATTTCAGTTTTAGAGGTGATTTCCCCTTGATCAACCCAATTAGGCTTACCCTACTTATGGGGGAGAGCTATGCAGGTTGGTAAGATTGTGGTTCTGCTCAGGGGCTAAGGGGAGTGATGGAAATTTCCAGCGCTATGCCTCAGGTGAGCATGCAACTTTTCCAGGAATGCAACTTTTCCGTCACAACGTCTTGTTCAAAAATTGAGGAAGGCATTGCAATTCTCAAACTTGTGGTTGTTCAAGCCCCAGTACTCCACTTACCTGAAGAGCCCAAGAGGAAATTCTTACCACAGAGGGAGCAATGGTAAATAATGTGTGGAATGGTATGGATAGTTTGTTGTTTGTTTGTTTTTTTTGTTTGTTTGTGTGTTTTTTGTTTGTTTTTTTTCACATGGCTTTTCTTGCTCTCAGTGAGACAAGGTGTCTGTCCCAGTGCAGCAGCCAGGTGCACTTGTTGAACTCATGTTCTGTACCCTGACTTTAATTCTGTGTAGTTCAGATCTGATCCTGTGTAGATCCAACTTATTGATTATAAGATGTTTGCAGGAGAACATGCTTTGGTTCAAAAGGGCTCTGTACAGCACTATTTTTCTGAAACTTATTCTCGTAATGGCTTTCTCTTTGGAAATCTGTGGATCAGAAAACACTTTATAGTACTAATGCAAAATAAGTAAGATGAAACAATGATTTGATAGTAATTGCTGCACTCTAATCCCATACTCATACCTGTCACTCAGTAGTTGGAAATTGAGTGTCTTGCTGAAGCAGTCCCTGCTCCCACCACTGAGAGATAGTAAGACCTTCAGTTCCAAGCAATCTTAAGAAATAATGAGTCCTAACTAAAGAATTGGCATGGCTACAACTAAATCTAAATGTAGCTGCAACTAAATCAAAATGCAGCTCCAGCTAATGACTCTAGGTTCGCTTTATGAGAGAAGGATAAAAATGGTATTTTTAGAGTGGAATTAGTTTCATTTTGCTTTAGATCTTGAAAATACCACAGATACACCCTAAAAATGTCTGTTTCATTCAGTTATCTACACAGTAACGTCAGTGAGCCAGTTTAGATGAGGATGGGTACATTGGGAATAACTAAAGTTTGGGAAGATGAATCCCACTCTGTATCTCAGCAATTTCTTCCCCGACAACAATGTACATGTGTACATGTAATGAGAATTAACCTGTCATGCTTTACCTCTATTTGACTATTTTTCTCTTAGTGTATTGTAGTATCAATTGTAGTACCAACTCTAAGATTCCATGTGGATTGGCTTTTCCAAGTTTCTTGGGAGAATGCGAATGAGCAAGGACTTGCCTGTTGATTTGTCTTAATTGTGGAACTGCTGCAAAAAGAAGGCACTCTACACTCTTGTACTGAGATACATGTAGGGTGTTTCACCCCAGTAACCTCTTGAGTCCATAAATCAAGGAAATTAATGTAGTTTTGCATCCACACACACACACACATATATATAACTTAAATCTATGGCAAATATAGGTATTTTGGCAACAAATCCATGAAAATACATTTATTTGGAAAAAGACATTCAAATTTCACTGGAAAAGGGTGAGAATAGATGATGCTTGCTCTGAAAAATAATTGGGAAGTTTTCTCTTTTCTCTTCTTTTTCTGAATTTAATTGACATAGGACAGATCTATTGACCATGGGAGATTTAGGCTGAATATTAGGGGAATTATCTCCATCCAGATGCTGGTTAGGCACTGGAACAGGTTTCTCAGGGAAGTGGTCACAACAATTCTGCCAGAGCTCAAGAAGCATTTGAACAGTACTCTCAGGCTCATTGTGTGACTCTTGAGGTATCCTGTGCAGGGCCAAGAGTGGGACCTGATGATTCTTGGGGGTCCCTTTCAACTGAAGGATATCCTGTGACTAAAGATTTATGAACTATTTCCTTCTAGAGGCAAAAATAAAAAATGAGCCATCAGCAGAAATTCTCAGAAGTGCTTACATTTATGCTGTAGAGGGAACCTACTGATTTATATAAAATTGGGTATTTGTGAAAATGCCTGCTGTTTTGGGACAGGGGACTATAAATGTTCCTTGCTCCCCTAGGCTGGAACACATTATACTTAAACCATCCAGACTCTACAATTCTTATGTCTTTTCCACACCATGTTAACAACAACTTCTTAGCTGCCGTGTCTGTCTTTAAAGTTTTTGGGAAATCTGATCTGGGTTGGACTTCAGAGAAAACTATTGATGAAGGGACTTAATTTGAATCACAGAATGTCCTGGATTGGAAGGGACCTTAAAGATCATCTTTTTCCAAGCCCCCTGCTATAGACAGAGACATCTTCCACGAGACCAGGTTGCTCAGAGTCCCATCCAACCTGGCTTTGAACACTTCCAGGGATGGGGCATCCACAGGTTCCCTGTGCCAGTCTTAAGAGTATTTATGCTGTTTTTTACATAACAGGGGACATGATGGAACACTTTGTATGCCTTTAGTAAACAGTATATAAAAAAATTGTTAGTGTGTTTATAAGACTTTTAAGAAAAAAAGAAAACAGTGAAGTAAAAGCTCTGTTAAGAGCATCAGCAGTAACAGTATTTTTTAAGTTCTGGGTAAATAATCCACATCCTGGAGCAGACTTGTAGATGTGTAGATCTTTCCAACACACCATATTTCCTCTTATTTTGAACAGATTTGAACAGATTCCACTGACCCTTGGGTATTATCATTGGTCTGCTTGTGTCCATGGAAGTGAACAGAGTTATTTGTACCCATGAAGAGTGTTATTCTTTGGGTAGAATTGTAATTTTTAACAAGCACAATTCATTGTTAGGGAAACTGAGGTCCTGAGCAAATATCACAGAAGAAAATGAGTATGCTCCATGTCCTGTGCTCATGGTGACATTTTTCTTATTGCCAGTTGATCAGATGCACATTGTACCAAGCTGAAGTGCAAGCTGATCCTCTCTGGGTGCCAGCACTAAGTTTTTAAGTGCGTTGTCCTCATCGTGCCTGGTGATGCCAAAGAGCCTGTGTTGCTCAGTGACAGTGTTTCTAGACCTCTCAAAGGCAGACAAGGGAAAAATATAGGTCTGACACCAATCTCTGTTTCTTTTTAACATGGGAATAGAGAAGGCAGCTTGCAGATGGTTGTCTTATTAGCTGTGTTGGCACTTAGGGAGAACACCTAGGACAGTGCAGCCGTGTAGTGGCCCCTTACAAAAGTAAGTAGCTGTCTGCCATGATCAGCCCTGTGATAGATACCTGTAAAGTTCACATGATCAGAAGAGGGGAAAAACTGTTATTACAGGAAAAGCTAAATGGATCACATGCTTTAAATTTATGATGTTATATATCTGAAACAGAGCTGATGCCAAAACCAAGGTATGTTTCACTTAGAAGAAGGAAAAGATGTCATGGCTTTAATGATTTGACCGTGGGGGGAAAAAGGCAATACTTTTTCGGAAATACTTTATAGATTTTTTTTTTTCTTTTTGACAGTGACTTATGACCTGAATCAGTGACTAAAACCTTTTCATAAAAATGGACATTTATTTCCCAGCTGAAGACACTTACCTTGTATTGATTTACATAATTGTAATCATATGTTTTCCTGCAATGGTAATTATGGAGGGTGAAGTGTTGAATAGTTTCTAATGAGATTTAGACATCAAGCTACTTGTTTACAGCTCCTTTATCAGTGGCCTGAGATCCCTGCTGTGTGTGTCAGGGTTGAGAAGGTAACTGTGAGAAATAAATGTTATTTTATTTGTGAAACGAGTGAATAAGCCTATCACTGCCTTGTGAAGATGGCAGCTTTAATTGCAGTTCCCAGTACATCAGGAGAAAGTCTGTGTCTGAAACACCACATCACTGATTTTGAAAATCCAGACAAACTTATAGTCTACTCTGGGAAAGACAAATCCTCCCAGTTCTTGTTCAACATAATGAAAAACATTTTGCAGGGCAAGGGATCCCAGCTTGTGTCTTCCGAAGACCTAGAAGAGTGCAGGTCCTGAGTACATAGAGGCTTTGACTAACCTTCCCAAATGTAATATTTAGCTCAATACTTGTCATAAGGGTTCCTTTGTATATTTTTAACAACCAGTAATCTTGTTGCAATATGCAGGGAAGCTATCAGATTGAATTTTAATTGCATTTGTATTCAGCCAGATGGCAAAATCCAGGTGTTAGTGATAAATATTTAATATTTAAATCAGCGCTGTTTAATGCTCCATTACAAATGGACTGTCTCCTTTTGATTTCTTGGTTTTGTAAAAGTGTAGCTATTATGGGTGTATTGAGAACAGTTTTTATTCAGAAATAACAAGTCAACTTCTTGTCCCCAAAAGTGCTTAGAAACACAATGGCTTTGCTAGTTAACAGCTGAACACCTAATTTCAGCAATAAGTGAACTGATAAGAAGAGAAAATTAAGGCAGGGACTTGCCTGGGACAAACGTTCCTTGTGTAATTTCATGTTCTGCATAACTCTACTAAATGTCTGATGGTATAACACAGTACTTTCTTTTTGCTTAAAATTTCCACTCTCCCTGCTTTGTCACTTTGCAACATTTGCATTAATCCTAGAGATGGCTGTTTGTCTGGTGTCTGAGGACCTCTAGCATCATCTTTGCTACGACACAAGATATGGGGTGGTTAATGGCTATGGATAGATTTGGCCTGTGTCTGAGAAAGAATATAAAGAATTTCTTTTAGTGGTCATTTTATACATGCTATCTATACATCTATAACTTTTACATGTTAATGACCAAGCATTTTACTAGAAAGGGACTCCATTATAAGAAGTATTGTAAGAAGTCTGGTTAATAGATGAGTTTTGCTTGTGGGGTTGGGGCCAGCCTCCAATAAGCCACCTTAGACATTGTCTACATGCTCATGACTCTGATATGATCCATACAAAGTGTCTCCCTGTACACTCATCTACTTGAAGTACAGCTACTAGATAGGCAAATATGGCCCTCAGATATTTTATATAAGCCATTAAAAATTACTTGGAACCTTTGAAAAATTTTCACATTAGAAAAATCACTAAGGAAAAAAATGTATGATGACAATTATGCATAACCCCTAATCCAGAAGTATAAATCAGTAATGAACGTGTCTTCTCTTTGCAGACTTGGTTATTAGGAGGGTTGGAGGAAAAAATACCTACTAAGGTATGGAAGAGATAGCTATGAAGATATTAATATGGATACAGGCTGGTGGGTGATCTGTACAGGAGTTGATATTTGAATGGCAAATTTGAGAGCACACAGAATTCCTTAAGCAGCTCAGAAGTATTAGCTCAGAATCATCAGAGGTATGAACAGTGACTCAGCTAGAAAATGTGTCTTAGTGTTGCAAACTTTGAGAGAAGATGGCAGCTTGCTTTTATCCTAAATGAAGACAGAATGTACTTATGAAATGTTATCACAGTATTTTTTTAAAAAAGTAATATGAATCATCAGTTAAATTCAGTAAATGGACACAAATATGATGCAGTAAAACATCAACAGCAGTAACATAATATAGCAAAACATGACCAGCAACTGAACCCAGTCAAAATCTGACTGGATGATACAAAGATCATTTGACAAGATGCGTCAGCTTTGAACTAAAATGTGATTAGAGAAATTTAATATCTTTTAGGACCTTACTGGCCACATTTTGAAGTGCATTACTGGGACTTGGCATGGAGTGCCCTGTGACTTGGGGACAGGTGAAAACAAATTGTGCCCGGCATCACCCTGCCCCTGAGGTCACTGTGCTCATGAAAGCTTGAGACCAAGACTAGTTTTCATAACACAAGCAGAGAAATATATTTCTAGCCAGTGGAATATTTTAGTTAACTTATGTAGAATTCTGTTTTGCTCACTTAAATTCTTATGTCTTTATTTTTCCACTTTATTTTCAGAGGTCTCCATCAGCATCATGCTGTTAGTGTTAAATATTTCACATTCCTTTCTACCAAGTATTCTTATACGTTCTCTGTTGATTCCATTATGTTGAGAAGAAAAAGTCACAGTATGAAAACATAATGGACTTTACTACCTCAAGCTTTGTGCATTCCTTTTTGTCTCTCCTCATGCTCTATGCACATGCAGTGGCTGTTCCCCACTAATCTAGGTGGATGCTAATGGTAGGGGACCCTGGATTTTAGGTTAATTGGTCAGGTTCAAGAGGAAGAGGGTTGGGATTTGCCATCAGGGAGCTTGTGTTCTACCTCCTATCTTCAAGGACTCCAGCTAAGCAATGTGTGTTACTCAATTTAATCTTTGTACCCTTCATGGGCCCATAGAGGTCTAGTTAGTACTCATACTCTTAGGGACGAGAAGTCTTTTGAGCTAGATATTTTGTCAGCAGTTCTGCTTCTAAATGACACTTTGTCATAACACTATAACTTCTGTCATGACAGAAATCAAGGAACCTATTATTTCTGTTTAATGAAACATAATTATTAAAACTTAATGAAGACACGATTGAAATACCAGCTAAGAATTTTCTTGTTTCTCCTCTTCTTGTCTTTTTTTTCCTTGCAGAAATGTTTAATGAGTACTTTAATTAAAAACTATCTTTTGTTCTAATGTTGAGATAAAAACATTCTACTATGGAGCTGCTTTCCAGCATGAAAATGAGTCCTTATGGATGGGATATTAGGAAGATTCACTGTCCCTGGAAGTTTTTAAGATGAGACTGGATGTGACACTGAGTGCCATGGTCTGGTAACCATGGCAGTGTTGGATCAAGAGTTGGACTGAATAATCTCAGAGGTCTTTTTTGACCCGTCTGATTCTGTGATTCTGTGAATGTTAGCTGGAGTTTCTTAGAGCAAGTATTGTGCACTTGCTTTCATCAGCTAATGGGATGGTGAGACAAAGTGGGTGCAAGGGAAGTCCAGCCAGTTCAGGGTCTCTGCAGGAGGTGACCAGAGCTGCTGAGGCTGAGGGAACGGGGCCAGAACTGTGTTGTATGGCTGATGTCTGTGGGAGAGGTAGAAAGCAGAAACCAGGAGACATTCCCATAAGGAAACTGGGGACACCTAATCTTGCAGTTTTGTAACTGGGGAAGAAAGTGAAAACCAGTCTTTTGTCTGTCAGTTGTTGCTTCGACATAATGCTCTTCCCTCAAGAGGCGAAAAAGCAATTGTTGTCGGAAAGGTAAGGGAGGGTTTCAAGACACCAAGTCAAGTGTGTGTTTTGCTTGTTTCTGTTCCTGCTTCTGAACAGGGTCTGGATTGCTCTGCTTGAGTGAGGGAAGGCTCTTTGGATATGCTTCATGGAAGGAAGGCTATAAGCACACCACATCTGCAGATAGTCAAATAGAGTTGGTTGAAACCTTAATTTGCTTGTGTGTTCGTAGGGGAAAAGAGTGAGTTCCTTGGTCTTATTAAATTAGTTAGATCTTCAGTCTCACACTGAAGGAAGGATCAAATACAATAACATGCTTTTCTTTCTTTCTGGATACCATATGGTGGCACAATGTTTTCCTTCATGTTTTCTTTATTCCCTCAAGTATCACAGGGCAGATCTTTGGGAAAGGTTGTAAATGCCTAACTGGCCTCTATTTATTCATATTGCATAGTATCTTAACGTGATTCATTCCAATAGTCTAGCTTACAAATCTATTTTCTACTCACTTGTGACAGAAAAATTGGAGTTGAATTTATACAGCTAAAATAGCAAAAATGTTGCTTTAAAATTAACCGTGGAGTCTTGTCTACTGCAAAGATGTTAGTGTAAGGTAAAATAACACATAGTTAATGTTTCCATACTTATCTTGTCTGCTGCACAATGTGGTCCACTCTGTCATTTTTCACTGGTAAATTATTTCTGCGTTGTAGTTCAGAAATTAGTAGAAAGAGAAAGTGGTAAAAAAATGAAGCTTAAAAACCTGACACCTCAGCGTGTTCCGAGAAGAGCACTAAAATGTCAACTGATTTGCCAGCTATTCAGGCAAAACTGAAGATTTCCATTAACACATTTATCCTGCCATAGTGGAGCTAGTTCAAAGTCCCCTTCAAAAGAAGAAAGAAAAGATTCAGAGTCGGTCACTGCTTAAACACAGGGATTAAATTAACTAGAACAAGAGAAATTCACAGCTTCTACTCTGCCTCACATACTTCATTCACATTGTATGGGTCTGTGGGTCTTAATGCCAATTATTTCTTGGTTCCTTGCTGTTTTCTCTGTTGGTTTCTAGAGGTATATTCTTGCAGAAATGATCAGCCTTTAAGGGGGAAGTTATTTCTTTTGCCAGAGGTGTAGAAAGGAACAAATGAAAGAGTGGGAATCTAAGAGTTAGAATGCATGCAAATTTTCGCTTGTTCAATTTCTTCATTTTGTAAGACTTGATTTTAGAGTTACTTAACACTGCACAAACATCTGCAATAACAGTGGTATCCTTATAGCAGCTCAGACACAGCACTCTCCAGGACTCCATGACCCAGTGATCTTAAAGGTCTTTTCCAACCTGAATGATTCTATTAAGCAGCATGAGTCTCTGTGCAGCAACTGACTGGAGATGAATACCCTGAAGAAACTTGGTCTGGTATCCAGCAAGGACCCAATTGTCCTGCTAGGCAGGTCATTTAAATCAGGTTTTTGGAGAGCCACAGAAGAGCAGAGACTGTGCATAAGAAGAGAGAGTGTGGGGAAAAGGGAGGACTTCAACCACCTGAGTAACATGCAGGGGACTGGATGTGTGTATTACAGACGGAAAGCTAACTATTTTCCCATGAAAGGCAGGCACAGCATGGGAATTGAGATCCACAGTGGTCAGTCCCCTCATTTTGACTGAACATTCCTGCAGGACTGAAACTGTGACTGGAATATTTTGATAGCTGAATTTGCTCTTAACTTACTAGATGGTGTCAAAGGGGAGTATGTGCACAGTATGAAAGGAATCATGGAAGAGCTTATTTCAAAAAATTGTCTGGGAAAATAAAAAAAAAGACGAGGCAGTGAACAAAGGACTCTCCCTAAATTTAAATATATATCCTAAATTAATGCTTTGAATCAAATCTTGAGCTAGAGGGAAAGGTGTAGTCACTTTTCTGTGTAAGTTATTCGTGTCCCACATGATTCAGTGCTAGCCTTTGGATGTTTGAGCTGTTATATCCATATTTGTACTCTGGCAATAAGCCATTGTCACTTACTCAGTGGTGAGGGTCAAAATGTTGATCAGTTCGTTGTGCACTTGATCCTGTCAGTGAGACAGAACTCCTGGGGAAAATCGATCACGTTAACAAAATTTGAATTGCAGTGTTATAGATGAAGGGACTGAGCTGGGATTTCACACCCAGCTTTCATTCATGCACTTCCCACTTTTGAGCAGTTAGAGTTATCATTTTACTTTGATAATGGGGGCATTTTTTTCTTCTATTCAAAGAAGTCTTAGAAAGCAGCCCATTGTTTTATATGCCTCTGTATCTAAGGGTCTGCCCCTTGGTTCTTCAGCACCGTTGCCCAGCCAGGACTGTGGCTCTTACTACATGGATTGATAACAAGGCTCTTAACCTGCACGAACAAAGGGAAATGGCAGGAATGGAATTGGGACATACCGTGTTGTCAGGATGATATCAGACAAAGTCCAAATAGGTGGTCTCCTCCTGATCTTGGAGCCTAGATTTTTCCATGGATATCTGTGGAACAAGCTTGTCCTTTTTATTGAACTGTTCTTGTACTTTTTTAGTAGATTAACTATTGATAAATAATTGAATTTTCAGAAGTCTGTCTGCCAAATAACAATGAGACTGCAAAGATACTTATCTTACTGACCACTCCTTCTCCCAGATGAACTTTATTAGGGTTTCATCAAGAGAAGTTTTCAGAGGTGTTTCTTTTGTTTGTTTGTTTTGGTTTGGTTTTTTTTTTTTTTGAAAGAGTTTTAGGAAACCCTAGAGAGCTAAGCATAGTATAACCCTACTGCCCCCATAATTTAGCTTTCCACAACAAAAATTATTCCCCAAAATAAGATTTATTTTCAGATTTAGCTAAAAGTCAAGAGCTATTCCTCTTTTTATGTTCCATTATTAGTGCAGCTTTGATACAGTCTGTTTATTCTCTGCAAATTCTTGAAATTATGCACTCTACACATACAGAGATGTCTTCAGCCAGCTCTTGTGCTGTTTGCAACCTGTTACAGGAATTATGCTACTTATTAAATAAAAAACCAAAACAATACTAAAGCAAGAAGAATGAACTTTATTATAGCTACTAGGTTTTTCTGTTTACTTCTATGTTTATCTTTTGTATTTAGAAAAGCACTGTAGCTTTTTAAGCCAGTGTAACTTAATCTATAAGATGATGTTGCTGTTTTTCAGTGACAATTTACAATTTTTTTTTTCCAAGGTAAAACAGGATGAATCCTGTTCAAAGGTAAAGCCAAATGGTTTGATTAAGAATGGAACTACAAAATTTTCTAATGCAAATCTGACATGGTACAATAAAATACTATCCTTAACAAATTATCCAATCAAATTATGAAATTTGTTGATTTCTAAGCAATCTAGATAATGTCTAGTGGGTTTTTATTGCTTTGGTATTCTTCAGTAATTTTTACCTATCTAAATAACCTCTCCTGCTTTTGTTCTTCATTGATAAATTTCTATACTGGAAAAAATTGTGGTTTTTTTTTTTTTCTAAAAATTGGTTATATTTAGAAGCTTTCTCCTATCACAAAATGAACATACTGGAGTTCAGTTGCAGCTGATATGGAAATGTATTAATTTCTCATCTTGTTATATAAACTCTGGAGTCACTGAAGATAATTATTTTTCCTTTTCTGGAAAAAGGCATGTGTCTTTCTCAGCCGCAGAACTGGAAGGAATAAGTATTATTTCTTCACTTGGCTTTTGATTCTTTCCACAGACATAACTCTGAAGGGCAAGGGAAAAGTGGTGTGAATGCAGTAGATCTAGTGCTTTTTGAAAGCATCACAGGGTTTCTTTGTGAGATCTGGATGGCACTGAGATCTGCTAATATCTGGAGTTTCTGCTGGGTGTGGTAAGGCATGTTTAGAGAGTGGCCACCTCCTCTAGCGCCTCCAGTCCCTGGACCCCCTCCTGCCTGGCTGCTGGTGCCCACCCTGGTACCCAGGGCTTCTCTCTGAGCTGCTGAGGATGTGGCTGCAGCTTTTCCCCTTGATGGTTCAACCAGTAGGAAAGCTGAGCAGGTATTCCAGTGCTATGCTGGAATATCTGCTGTCACACAGATGGACACAGGCAAGATGCTGCCTTCAACAGCACCCAAGTGCATCACCGATGTAAACATGGAGAGTCAAGTCCCCTCCTCCTCCTCAGCTGGCAGAAATAGATGCCTAGGGAAGGCACATGTTCAGTCACACCATTTCATTTGTGACTGACCCCTTTAATACCCTTTCCTGTCAGTTCGCCCTTTGTTCCTCCCCATTCCCTAACCCTGCGTGATGCCTCATGAGATTGCATAGTCTTCTCAACATCCTTATCAAGTTGCAAAGTCCTGTTTGCCTGCAGTTTCTTGATAGCTCACAAATTTGTGTGTCTGACAAGTTTGGGGTTTTTTTCTTAGTTTTTTCTTCATTACATTTTCCTGTCAAGTCTGTGATTGTGTATTGTGATCCTTTTACTATTTTTTTTGCACTGAAAAATTGATTAACCAGATACCTTGAAGAAACAGATACTCTCCTTCCACACACCCTTACATGCTGTACTTAGGCACATTATAGTGAAGAGCAGCTTCACATCACAAGATGAATACAGCCTCTCAGGGTTAGATAGCAGGATTCAAACACTTCTAGATGCTTCTTACCACTAAAATGGAGAATTTTAACTTTATTTTTTAAATCAAATAGCTTTGATTGCAAAATAAAAGTGGAGTTGGTCCATTAGTATGAAATAGTTAAGAAAATACCCTCCAAACAGATCTTGGCTTTAACAGAGGGGCCTGATGGTACAGTCATTAGAGTAGGGAATGTTTTCTAGAAGTTAGTGGGAATCTTCAGTGTGTTGGAGAATTTCACAGGCCTTGGGAAGAAAGCCATAGATTCTCATGAACTGCACAAAATTTGCAATTTAAATTAGGGCACAGTATTTCAGTGGTGCCAGTGTATCCCCACAAATCCTTTCAGACAGGGGGGGGAAAAAATTTTCCTGGCCTCCATCAACATATGCATCATGTGCTTTTTTTTTTTCCTCTTTTTTTTTTTTTTTTTTGGCAGTTTTGCTGTTCATTACTGTACTCTAAATGCTCTCATGTTTTTATTTTTTCAGGTCAGAAGGTGTGCTATGGTGCCTTCAAGCGTTCATGCTACAAGTTAGCCTATTTCCAGGACTTGTCTAGACGCGTGGGCTTTCAGGAGGCCCGCCAAGCTTGTGAGATGGATGGTGGGGCTTTACTGAGCTTGGAAAGCGAAGCTGAGCAGCAACTGATAGAAAACATGTTACAGAACCTCACTAAGTCAGGCTCTGGGATTTCTGATGGTGATTTCTGGATCGGGCTCTGGAGGAGCGGTGATGGACTGGCCACATCAAGTGTTTGCCCTGACCTCTACCAGTGGGCTGATGGAAGTATTTCACCCTTCAGGTAAGTGTGTAAAACTGCTTATTGAGAAGGTTCCATAGAAAGAAATGGGGATTGAAATGCCCAGCAAGCCAAGTATTCCAGAAACAAGCTTGAAGACTTGCTGCCCCTTGAAGTTTCTAGTGCCTAGAAGTTTCAGCTTCTCCAGATAAAGGGGAGCTGGCAACTGGGGCTTTGAATCTGAAGCTGTGAAAGGGTGGCATGCTGTGGCTTCAGCCTACAATTTTCTTTGCTCCCATCTAATGGGTTTGTCCTTGTATGGCTTTTGGAGGTTGTTCTAGCTCACAAAGAATATTTTCACAGAGACTCTGTGGGCAATGCAGCATATCTTTGAGGATGGGAGTACTGGGGTTGATGTGTTTTCATCAACGTAAACTCTTTTTAGCATCCTGATGAACCTTGCTTTCAAAAGTTGAAAGTTTGTCTTCGTGTATACCCCTAGAAATTGGTATACAGATGAGCCTTCCTGTGGAAGTGAAGCCTGTGTGGTGATGTATCATCAGCCAACTGCAAACCCCGGTCTGGGAGGGCCATACCTTTATCAGTGGAATGATGATAGATGCAACATGAAGCACAATTTTATCTGTAAATATGCCCCAGGTAGGTGAAATTAAAGTTATATTTCACACGTGGGGTGTTACCTTAGAAAAAGAATTGCCTCAGTTTTGTGAGGGAATCTGCAAGTGTCTTGTGGCCTGTACTACTGGTTCCTTTGGTGTGTGCTGAGCTGGCATTACTAGGGATGTAATATGCCAATAATAATTATTTATTAAAATAAATTTTTAATAAATTTAAATAAACCTGCTTGTATCTAATAAGAATGTTTTCAAGGTTATCTTCACTATCATGCATTCCCAGGTTTGCTTTGATTTAATTAATTCCCCGGTTATTTTATTCTCCACAAAGTGTTTCAAGTGGCCACTTTCTACTTTCCTTGCTCACTATCAAGTAGAATGACCAAGACATATCTTGGTCCTACTGGAAAAAATACACTGTCCTTGTAGTTGCAGACCCACCATTTTATATTAAGTTATTTGTGATGGTTGTTTCAAAAAGTTTTGGCTTGAAGAATGAAGTCTAGAACGGTAGGAAAAAAAATCTGCATTCATGCATGTAAACTTTAGATATGAAAAGCAGATGCATGCTAGTTGAGATGGTGACAGAAAAAGCCAGATCTTAGGCAATTTGGCTGTACTTCCAGACATGACATAAGTTCTGTATATGTCAGTAGAGGAAACATGAACTATAAACTAGAACATCATGCAAAACCAGAAAAGACGTGAAAAATAAACTTTCAAGTTTGAGCCTGTAACACTTTCTACTCTTGTTGGTACTCACAGTAAATGAAAACATGGTTTGCAGGAGGATCATACAAATATTTTCAAATAATCTGTGCTATGTCTGTTTCTCAAAAACTAAGCTGAAAGTCAGAATGCATATGAAATTAGGCATTAATTTCATTAATTAATAAAAGCAGTGTGGGCAGCAGGGGAGGGAGGGGATTCTGCCCCTCTGCTCTGCTCTGGTGAGACCCCACCTGCAGTGCTGCCTCCAGCTCTGGGGTCCCAGCACAGGAAGGACATGGACCTGTTGGAGCGAGTGCAGAGGAGGCCACCAAGATGATCAGAGGGATGGAGCCCCTCTGCTATGAGGGAAGGCTGAGAGAACTGGGAGAAATGAGAGGGATTGTTCATCTTGGAAAAGACAAAGGTTTGGGGTGACCTAAGCGTGGCCTTCCAGGGAGCCTACAGGAAAGATGGAGAGAGGCAGTTTATAAAAGCCTGCAGTGACAGGATAAGGGGGAGTTGCTTCAAATTGAAAGAGTAGGTTTAGATTAGATATTAGCGGGAAGTTCTTTGCTTTGGAGGTGGTGAGGCACTGGCACAGGTTTCCCAGAGAAGCTGTGGATGCCCCATCCCTGGAAGTGTTCAAGGCCAGGTTGGCTGGAGCTCTGAGCAACCTGATTTAGTGGGAGATGTCCCTGGAATGAGGTGATCTTTAAGGTCCCTTCCAACCCAAGCCATTCTGTGATTCTGTGAAATCTTACTCTTAACAGCTATTTGTCCTACAGTTCTGCAGTTTTCTATCTGCTTTCTTTATGCTCACAATGAAGCCATGATCACTCTCTTAGTACAGATCTATCTGTCTGTAGAGATTCAGGCTATTTTCTTCCCCTGACTTTGGGAGATAGCTTCTTCCCCTCTCCAGTCTCTTAATGAGGATATTAATGGCAATTGATATTGCAAGCAAAAATTAAATATTTGGAAGGCTCAGTATACTTACAAATTATAGCCCCACCCCCAAAATCTGTGTCTGCTTTTGAAGTTATTAGTTATCACTATCTTATGATGACCTTTATCTATCATAGACCCTTCAAGGAAATGTGACATACACATTTTTATCACTTTTACAACTGAACACAATTATTTAAAATAGGACAATAAAGAGGTTTTATGTCATTAAAATAACATTTTTATATCAGAAAGTTCAGATTTGATAAAAAAGGTTCAATTTCAAGTATATTTCATGTCTTTAGAAAAACCAAATTGAAGTGAAATAATGATTCTCTAATGGTGAACTACTTACCATTCTTGCTGAGATGTGATAAAGAATTGTTTTTTCTATTGCTTTCACTATTGGAAAAAATGCCAGGTATTTTGGATTGGCAGAAAACAAAGTGATAAGAGTGAAATTGCATAACAACGAAAATGCATTTATATTCCTTTCACCATGTAGAAATAGCTTACTAGCGTATAATGAGGCATATAAGGCAAATAATATGTAGGTAGATAATTGTTAGGACTGACATTGTTATGTAGCTAAATACAGTAATGCTGAATTCTAGCTATTTATTTTTCAAGCTGTTGGAATTGTGCTCTTTAGGAAACCAGACTATTCTCCAGAAATGCATTTTTCTGTCACATGGAGGAAAGGAGTGGATGCATAAATGTATATAAATAGGTATATGACATTTCTTTCACTGCCTGAAGAAAGTACTGCAATGTTTGTAAGAAAATTACATTTGCCATCTCAAACTGAGATCTTCCAAATGACCTTTTTTTCCCCCCCAAATCACCGTAAAAGCTTCAATGTCAGCTATTTGCAATACAAAATACATCCATTTTAGCAGGAGTATTCAAGTGCCACAGGCATATTGAATTTTAGTTTGCTATCCAAGTATGTTGTTTTTCCCTAACTTCTCTGTCTATACGGTGTACGATACCAGTCACAGGCCAAAACAGGTTGTAGGTGACTGTGATGAAGTTGAATCTAATTGTATCAGCAGCAAGTTCAGGGCAGTGCTCATTAGGCAGTCTTGATCAGGCAGCAACTACATTTCTGGTGGTCACTTTCTTTTCCTAAGCCCTTTTTATAGTGCTTTCCTTGACAGCATTTACTGGCTTTAGGTCATATTGATCCTTCAGCAATCTTAAATTTAATTATAGGTTGGTAATTGCAACCACATTTAGCTCCTGTATGTTTGATTATGCAATGAAATTAAAAACTGCTGTTCTGCTGTCTAGGGGCAGAACTCAGTTCTTTGGGTTTTTTTGGTATCTTTCTTTATGTATGGTCAGATGTCATTATTTTTAACCAGAGTAAGTGAATTTTTTTTTCTAGTAGGCTTTATTGCTGCTTTGATTTCTCCCAGCAGTTTGTGTTTATCAAGACACTCAGAACTGCAGGCTCAGAGCACTATTAAGTTAAGTCTCATAATAAAGGAATGGTGTTCAAACTGTCATGCAGATTCCACCCCTATCCTCTATATGAGGTAATTAATTCTGTGATCTTTGTGAACTCTTAGTTATAAAAATAACCATAAGTAACTTTACAAGCCTCTGCAATGCAGCTCAAGACCATGAATTTGTTCTCCAGTTTCTGGTGTGTTCCAAGAGTAAGATATCGTTCCTCTTTTAGTGATTTCAGTTCCTTATGAGGTTTATTAGAGGCCACTAATTTGGATTTGGATTTTAGGGCTGCCTGTTGCAAACCCAAACTACATGAAGCTGGCATCTAACCTCACAAACTTGCACTGCTTTGTTTTGCTTCTTATCCAATATTCTGTAAGCATTATTTTGAAAACGTGGATAAAATTTAAGTGCTAATCAAGAACGCTCAGTTTTTTTATATTATTTTAGGATTGTCTGCACAAATAAAACTTTGAGTATGTTAAGAGTTTTACTGAGAAAAGGAAATTAAGATGTCTAGTGGTTTATTCAGTAACCTAGCAGAGGCCACCAAGAGTTGGAACTAGAATAAACTGTAGCCCTTTTCTAAAGAGCAAAAAGTATGGAGTAGAAATGATTTGAAGCTAGTTTGGTAAAAAGATGGAATGCTGAAGTTAAGCAATATTTTTTTTGGGAAATGTATCTATTTCTATGATACTGCATGCAAAAGAATGAAAACATCTGTTTTATTGCACACATATTTAATTCTTCAACAATTGATTTCAAATATTGATTTAACAGATTATGTCTTAGAAAAAGAATTAGGAGACAGAGCAGAGCCAGATTACGGTAAGAAGTTTTAAATATTAAACTGAGTTGCAATGATAAATACAGAATTATAAGAATAGTTTACAAAACCCTCCAAAACTATTTAAGTTTAACAGGCACAGTTTAAAACTGGAACATAGGAGAAATGAATCCTTTAGAGAGCAATAGCTACAAATATATGACTATTCAGAATAGCACTGCTAGTAATTCTTGTTCCAGATGTAATCCCAATTTTGTAATAAAATCCTGCTTACACATATATATCCAGCAGTTTAGTCAGTCATAAAATAAAAATGCTCATTTTCCCAACATAAGTTAAGATGCAATTACTATTAATTTATTTAACAACATAACAGCCATATTTTCCTAAAATGTCCGATATCCTTTTCAGATACTATTCCAACAGTCCCAGCAGGAAATCCTTATGATACAAGCAAACCAGAAGATCAGTATCACATTATTGCTACTGAAACAGGTAATGTGTTCATATGAATGTAGTATTCTGGTAAAAATATTAATAGTGGACTCTGTTGACAATGGAAACTGTTAAATATTAATTTGCCAATGGGAGCAAGCAGTCTGTTTCCACAGGAACTACCCTGAAAAAGTATACATTTGAATAACATTTCAAGAGTTTTAGTCATTGTTCTTTGTAACTGTGGAATCAAATAATTTCCTTGTCTCCTCAAACTTTGATCTAAATCTACAATCTGCACTGTTTCTCCTGAGATGTAAGATTTCACCAGTGCTCACTCAGCTGTGGAGCATCTCCTTCTAGGCTATGGTAACCAGTGCCTTGCCTCTCTGCTCTCCTCCCCACCTCCTCCCTCTTATATCTGATACCTTTGATTCATTTAAAAAAAAGGGCACAAATGAATCTTTCCTATCAGACCTGGCATGATTTCTCCAGTTATCTACAGAATAAGCACAGTGCCATAACTCCAGGTACCCTGTGTTTTAAGGAATACTACGTGCTTATAAGAGTTGAGTGCTTTGCTGAGATTCCTAGCAGAAATGTCACTTGGTATTTTGGAAATGGGTACCTACTGCCCAGGTGCTTCCTGTAGTGCCCAAGCGACTTCATTTAGCAATTTATGTCCTTAATGGAGTCTTGAGGTTCATGAAAATATGTAGTATGGCCTTAGTTCAAGGAACTGAACACCTCTAAGGAGAAACTCTGGATTTTACAGGATTGTACCATGGGATTATCAAAAGTTGGTGCTCTGTTTCCACACTGGTTGTCTGGATTTGAGTCAGCTTCCTAACTGATATTTCCATTGTTTGTAACTCCAGAGGAACTGATATATTGATGAACTGTGTTTTGAAATTAATAATACTATTTATAGAAACTATGCAAAGACCATCTAAAACTCCTAAACAAATCCAGCCTGAACATTCACATTTATTTTTGCTAGTGAAAAATATTTTCAAAAGAGGTGGGTAAGAAACTCTCCACATTTTGTACATTAAATAAATACTGGTATAAAACATGGATATATAATTATTGAAAAACAGTTGGACCCTTCTGGAAGTTGCAGACCCCATCCTTTATTGTAGACAGATAATAGTCTCAGCTTTTACCATTTCCCACTCCTGCTGTCCAGGGACCTGCAGGAGAGCACCTTTAGCTCTCCTGACTAGTCAAGAACAGTTTATATCTCTCTTTGAAGGGGAAAGGGGAGATGAGCCAGACTTGTTTGTCCTGTGGTCCTGCACAGGTGGGAATCCAGCATACAAGGGCAACTGAGTCTACAGGTTGTATGGACTGTAAAAGTAGTAGGCTGTGAAATGTACTCTGTTAAAATGCTTGAACTTTCAAATACAAAATTGCAAAATGTCAGATTCTAAGACCTTAATATATCTTAAGCATCACTCCAATGCTGTTTTATTCTTAATACTGCTGACTTATCTCTTTGGAACTCCTCCTATAGAAGGAATGTATAAGTGTTCTTTTGTGTAAGTTAATGTATTTCTGATATTCTCCTCCAGATTTTTGCTCACATGGTTAAGGGCATTTCAGCATGGGAGACATTAATGAGAACTTTTGTCTTGTAGGTATAATTCCGAATCTAATTTATGTTGTAATACCCACTATACCACTACTGCTGTTGATACTGGTGGCTTTTGGGACTTGCTGTTTCCAGATGCTTCATAAAAGGTAAAATATACTCATCCATAATGGTCTTAAAATGCAGAATTCATATTTCCATTGGCAAGCTATTCATGCTGAAAGACTGCTTACATCTGTCCCCAAATATGCAAATAAGCATCTTTTCATCTATTAAAATCTGAGTAGTTTACAGCTGTTACAGCTGAACATTCACCTTCAGGCTTTTCCTCAACATGCTGAAATAATTCCAGGTCTCAAAGTTAAGACTTCACCTCTTTATGAAGAAGGTATCTCTGCAGACCATTTGGTTGGCTGAGCTGTTGTCAGCACTTTTATTTCACTTCTTCCATCATGATAACCACCTATGCAGCATTTAGGTTATGGAGAGGAATAGTGGGGTCCTCACAAATACAGGGTGAACTCAAGGACTTGCCTCACTTTCTGACTTAAAGTGCAGGTTTTTTCCAAGGATAGATCTAAGGGCCAGCACCTGTTTAATGCTGTTTCACTGCACATACCGTACAAGCAACAGATGGATCACTGGAGCAGAGAAATTGAAAACAAAGAGCAAACCTGTGCATTGAGACACGCACCAGAGTGGCATCCTTTGTGTGTCATGTATCTGCTAAACAAAATGCATGAAATAAACAGATATTTGTACATAGATGCAGTGTCAAACAGATGAATTATTATTCACTGAGGAAACATTTCAGTCTATGAAACAGGATATGTTTTGGTTCATGCTTTAAAATTCTTTGGACTTTTAATTTTCCTCAAAATATGATACACTAAGATATGACTTTTTTTCTGAGCTAATATTTCTGAAACTTTTTTTAAGGATCTTTTTCCTCCTTTTTTTTTTTTTTTTCCAGAAAGTGCTCTCAAGGCAATATAATCCAGAAAAGTTTAAACTGAAATAGATAATTGCTATTTTAGTAAAATATCAAGAGTAATAAACAGATTCACAAGCTATTATCCCTCTTGAAGAACAGAGATAGTAGTAAGAAATATGATATCACTGTTTTAAGGAGTTAGAAAAAAAATCCTCCTTATTTTTAGTCCTTTTTTTTTTTGTGATTTTTTCTTTAATTTTTTCTGCCAATAGCTAAAATACCTTATTTCAGATGAGAAAACACTTCAAATATGAAGCCTGTTTCTGTCTGCATGAGTGAGTGTACAGTGATATTTGCAGTTCTTCTTAGTAATGTGCCTCATTGCAGCAAGTAATCATAAAGAAAAGATATTATGAGGTTTGCATCATAAATTAGATTGTCTTTCTTAAGCACTTTCCTATAAGGAAAATATGCACTTTTCAACATGTCTCATGACAGGCAAATACATGCTTGTAAAAGATTATATCCAAGCATCAGCACTGGGGCTGTAGAAGTTTGGAAGCTCAAAGCAAAAAAGGTAATAAAGCAATAATACATATAACAATAGAAATTATGTAGTACTTGAAATCTGGAATCCTTATTACAATGGCCCTGGATTTTCTGGTAAGTATGACATATGTGTTCATACCTTTTCTGGCAGGTATTTCTCTCCCCAGAAAAGTTTCAGCCCTCAAATACTCCCAGGAAAGCAATGAGGGATTCATGGCCCACTGAAATCAATAGAATTAGTGGTGTTGACTTCAGTGGGCTTTGATCAGGCCTTTGATGCTATAGCAGTTCATGCAGAAGTAATTCATCTGAACTTCCAAGACTTCAAAATTGCATGACACAGATACTGGAAATTCACCTTGGAAGATTGTCCCCTTTCTGTTAGCTGAGTAGTTGGATAGATTAAATGATGGAAAAATCAATGAGAAAGTGCTTTTGAATCAAAATAGGGTTTTTGGCTTTTGTTTGTGGGATTTTTTTTTTCTTCCCAGAATGTTCATTTTGGGTTGCATCAAAACTTTTAAAAATGATGTAGTTTCTTGAACTAAAAATCATTTTAATCAAAAAAGCTATCACCAAGAACAAAGTATTTTCCATATCAATTGAAACAGAACTTTGTTTTAAAAAAAATATTTCCCCATCTTTTTTCAACTATATTTCCACTTATGACCCACCTTGCAAATCATTTTGGTCCATTACAAATGTGCAGTTCTTGGGCAAAAGGCAAATAAAAAAAAAAAAAAAAAGAGGCACTTGAACTGATCATCTGGACACTGTAGAGCTTTAGGAAAGGGATTCTGTCCTGCTGGGGAAGGAGGGATCCCCAACTTTCCACATGAACCTGACTTCTCATTCTTTTTTAGGCTTCCACAACATGGTGACCTTTCCACTGAAACCCACAATCCATGGCCAACCAGGACATGCCTAGCTTGAAAGGTCATGACTAATTTTGCCTGGCGTTGGGCTCTTAAAGGGTACTATTAGGGAAAACAAAACCTCATCCCTGTAGCTGGCACAACTGATCAGCTCATTCATGCTTAGATGCTCTCCCTTTCATTTCTTCCAGGGAAGCAAGGAGAAACTGCTTCAAAGACCCATCTCCATTATCATCTGAATGCCTTGCAGAAAGTTTAAATTCCAACCTGGTATATTTCTCAGTTTCTATGATTGCATTTGATGGTCAAAACAGCAATATGCTCAAGCTATTTATTGCATCTTCCTTACCTTTCTTACTAAAATATATTTCCCGAACCAGAGGTGTAGCTGGTGAAAATCAGCGTAGGTTTGCTGAAGATAAGCTCCTTTTAAACAGCTCAAGTTCAGATTCAAGATATTTAGAATTTGTTCCTGCTGTGTGGCAAGGACTCTCCATTCTTCATCATTAATTTACCAAATATGCCTGCATTTGCTGGATTAATCTGGAAGGAAGTAGTGAATCAGTTTCCTTAAGAAAAAAGCACTGAAATTCCTTGATTCATTGCAATTGCTTTGTTTATAGCATTGTGGCCTGATCTAAAGTCCACTGAAGCCAATGGGAGTCTTTTCAATTACTCCAATGGGCTCAGGTACATAATGCATTGCTTTGTAGGACTTGAGAGGTAAGTCTGGAGGGACTAAAAACTACTGTACCATTCAGCTCCCTCAAAAAGCACATTTTAAATCAACTCAGACTCACTTGCTTTTACAAACCAGGAAAGGAGCAAACTGAAAATTCAGAAAACTGAATGTATAGGACTGTTGGGACTCTTAAGTTTCCAGCCTACGGGGTAATGTAGGGCTACTTCTCCTCCTCTGTTTTTTATTTATTTAGTAAAGAACCCTTCAGTGTGAAATATTCTAGCCTGAGAGTAAAAAATTTTGATTGAAATGCAGCTGCAGTGGCTCATGAAGTGCTTCTTTCCAGTAGACTGCAGTGCACTGTCACCTGCCAGTGTAAGTGAGGGAAGGCGGTGCACTGTGGCAATCGTAGCCATGGGGAAGGAGTGCCATCAACCTGCAGGGTGGTACCTCAGGGCTCCCTGTAAAAACTAGAGTGAAAACTTTTCTGAAATATTGCAGAGCATGTACTTTTGGAACCAGTTTTATCCCACCAACCCAATTCCCTCAACCACAACTGAAGGAAAACCAGCCCTAGGGAAGCTTTCTACCAGTCATTCATTGCTAGGAGTCTGATTCATGCACCATCGCTTCATTAGATGTCAGGTCAAGCCCAGAAGGGAAGAGGCAGGCCTTCTGCTGCTGACACCCATTAGTGTTCTGGGGTCCCAGGGGTGCATGTGGGCAGGGTTGGGGCACGACCCTGGGGTGGGTGGGCTGCACCCTGAGCCCCCTGGGCAGAGCTGAGGGGCGGGGGGTGTGTGTTTTGTCCCTCGTACTAGGGAAGTACCAAGCTCCTGCCAACCCTGGTCATACTGTGTCCATACCTATCTTTAGACCACTCTTTAAGAGAAGATGTGGTTAAATAGAAACTGGAAAAAACCCCAATAAATAAAAAAACAACCAAACAAAATGAATGAAATATGGGCCAAGTTATCACAGTTCCTGAGAGTAGCACTGCTAAGCAGGGTGGTCTGGTAACTTTGGTAAGAGTTGCTTACCTAAACCCACCACTCTGGATAAGGAACCTCCTCTGTGAAAGCAACACAAGTGGCCTTCAAATATGGGGGTGAAACACTCAGGTCTGATCACAAACCTGAATCAGGGCTACAAAGGCACATGTGGCACTGAAAATAGTTTTTTTTTGTTTTTTTTTTTTTGTTTTTTTTTTCAGTAAAGGAAGAACAAAAACCAGTCCAAACCAGTCCACACTATGGATTTCAAAGACGCCTAGGAAGGACAGTAGCATGGAGGTATAATGATTTACTGACTGAAAAGAAAGCAAAAATAACATTTTGCAGTGAGGCTGTATTTATAATGTCGTCAAAGAACGTTAGCTTGGAATGGCTTGAAAATGCAAAGGATCTACAAGAATGAACTGTAAGCTCCCCCTTGAGGCAAATGTTCAGATCATTTTTATATAACGTTTGTTTATTAATTCAGTAACAAAATATGCCATGCTAAATAAAGGGTATGTGTTTATTTTGCTAAGAGATGTGTTAGCTAGTTGTGAGCAATGAAATGAACGGAGCGTTTGAAGTTTTTATGGGAAAATATCCACAATGTATATCAGTTTTAAGACTGTTTGTAGTTAAACAAACCCTCTTTGTTTTCTTTAGTCTCTCATGCATTGTAACCTAGTCGATGTACTGTAAATGGAACTGACAATTTTACAGTGTAACAATTATTTATCTTTGCATAAAAGTTTGATACAAAATATTTGTTTAGTGTTTATTTAAACACAACACAGTTTTTGGTCCAAATTTGGTACAAATATTATTGAAATAAATATTAACATAGTTGCTGACAGAGATAGCCACCATGTTGTTACATCAACCTGATATGGCAAAATTCAAGGATTTATCAGTTTGTTGTCATGAAATGAATTCATTTGGCCAGGGAATGATCATAACTTTTTGACATACTGCCCCAAGCTCAACACAAATAACTTGGCAAATGATACCTCATTAATGAGGTGTCCTTTGAAGGTAGCTATTAGTTTTTTGTTTGTTTGTTTGTTTTGTTGGTTTTTTTTTTACTTTTTATGATGGAAAAAAAATCAGAGTGGGCAAGATATAAATTACTGTTTCAGTAAGTCTATGTAAAAAAGGACATTAAAGATCATGTAAATATAGCTAATACTTTGTTAGGTATAATGTAATGTTGGAACAAAGAGAAGACAAATGGCATTTCTTGGAAGTGGCACTAATAGATTGATCCCAAAGTTACTCAGACTATTATCTAGGAAAGCATTAATTATGTTAATTGATGGGGAGATTTAGAGGTAACTGTGGTGCATTTACAGTCTGCTTTTAGAGTTATGATTAACATCATTAATGTCCATTCTCTCAGGTTCCTTAAGAGCTTTCCATGCCTTAAGAATGGTATCCCCAGTCATTAGGAGCAGCCCTGGGGTGGTTGCAGTAGCACTCTGGTTGATTTGTTGGTGACAGTTTAGTGCTGAAGCAGAAAGTTAAGGCGTTTTACTGCAGTTCCAGCAAGAGTTCAAGACATGAGTTCAACTTTGTTGGCTTTAATACAGATTCCAAACTACCACTGGGTGGGGAGAGACCGACCAAAGCAAGACTGTTGGGTTGCCTTCACTGTGCTGGCTGGTGTTAAACAGGCGAGTTCAGAGACAAATGTGCGTCGATTTTTCTGAGTAAAGAAAAAAATATTTGAGAGTTCAATGCCACTAATACTAATTGTGCAGTTAGCTGCTGAAGCACTTTAGGAAGCATCTTAAAGTTGCTGTTATGCTGTGGTGTTCTTCCTCTTCAAAGAAGCCTTCTCCTGTAGTTCATGTTATTCCTACTGAAAATATTCTGCAGTTTTTCTAGTCGGTCACAGCTTCTTTCTTTGTTCAATACCCAACTTTAATTTCTTTTGTAGTGAGAAAATACTTTGATACTGCATGATCAGAAAGACTGGAATTGTTTTTCTCCTGACATAATTATTGCCCAGTTCAGCTGAGGGCAAGAGAGACCTCTTTCTTGGGAACAGTTGCGGTAGAAGGAACTCAGTTATTTTTATAGTATTGAATGATTAACTCTTTTTAACTCAATATAAGGATTAACTATTTCTTCATGTTTCTTGCATCCAAAGGACATGTTAAGGTGTAATAATTGATATTATGGTTAACACAGCAGAGGTGATTTCTGTGCAGCAATTAGGATAATGCAAATACCTTCAGGTGTGTTTCTTAAGGAGTGAAAGTAATTTCTGGGCAATCATCAGTATGGACCACTCACACTCTGTGTGAAGGGAGGAGAGAAAGTGGCATGCAGTGCTTTTATACATAAAATTGGAGTAGCTATAATAGGAAGAACTATTGGTTATTGGCACAAAATAATTGTCATATCACCATATCCACCCCTTGTTTCAAAGCCTCTTGGAACTGTGACACAATTGCAGATAATCCATGCTACCCAAGAGTTTTAACATAGTATTGCTTGATTTCTCCACAGGCAGCTGAAGCTATGCATGCTGACTGAAGGCTTGAATGGGATTGACTAAGTTTTATAGAGACATAAATTAGTTGAAATAAAATGGCTTTTAAAAAACTATAATAATGTATATTACATTTATGTTTCTATGACAGAATTTTTAATAGGAAATTTTATAACCTGATGAGGTAGTTTATTATTGTATACCTCAATATCCATATATGCTTTGCATTTTGTGAAGCAAAAAAATACACACAAATAAAAGTATATTCCTTTATTTATGCAAAGCATGTTTTTCTAGTGACCGGATCTGCTTTGAGCTGTCTTTTGTATTTTGTTAACAGACTGAAACAAAATCTACAGTAGTAGCGCATGGTAAATAATGCAGAAATCATGTCACATTTTAATTAAGCATTTTAATGTAATTGCTTCATCCAAGTCAACTTCTAGGGGTAGCAGAATGCACTTTATTTTCAGTGGCTGTTTTCAAATGAAGGAGAGTAACAGGAGAAGAAGTGGTCCACTATGAAAGATAGAATTAACCTCTTAATGTTAAAAACTGTCTGTTTTATATGAGGAAATGTGTCTAACACACCTTTATACCTTCTCTCTGGTGGCTTACTTATATTTGTGTGTGTTCCTCATGGTCACAGATGTTTTGATAACCGTACATATTTTGGTCTGGACATAATTCTCTAATGCTTATGAAGACCTGAAAGCAGCTTGGGACTTGATGCTTTTTTCATCAGTGACCACCAACCTGTGTTTGCAAATGAGACTTGTATTTTAAGCACTTCATGTCTGCATTTAGGATTGTAAGCACCAAATCTGTGAGCTTCTTACAAAAACCATACAAGGCATTTCAACTTATTTTAATAGAAACCTATTTGTAAAAGAGCTCAAGAAGATACACCCTCCCATTTTTTTTTGTTCTTCATATTCTTTCCCTTTAGAATGGTGTAATGGGAAATCCTGATAGTTTTTATACCAAGCACAAAATCTGTATTAAAAAGTAACAGAAAAAGCAGGAACCCTATTACTTTTTATTCACCAGGAAGAGCTGGTGAATTATTGTAAGATGCTTTTTAAAAACTGTAACTTTTTATGAGAGGAAGGTGTAGTATTGTGAGTCTGTGCTAGGGTGTGCACAGGCACATAGCAATAATTGCTTGAACAATTGCCAAAATACTTACCTAGAAAGAAAACTAAAAACTGTATTCAATCTTTATTTAACTCTATTAATTCCAAATGAATTACACAAGAGAGAACTTTCAGCTAACATTCAGCTTATTCATTAGAAAGTAGCAGGACACGTGAGCAGCCTTTATGCCCAATCCATAAACCTCATTCCAGAGCTTTTTGTAATAGAGAAAGCAGAGGGACTCCCATGAGCCCAGTTTAAACAGATAACTATACTTTCATTTTGATATGCAGGCAGATCACTGAGAAGAGTTGACTATGGATTAATATCAAATTGCACACTGACAAACATGGTATAAAAACAGGTGGGTTTTTTTTTTACCTGATATTAATAATTTTGATTCTTTTTCACTAAAACATTTGCAGTTTGCAAACTTTTTATATATTTTTTTTTTTTTTTTACTACCCATGCCCTCTACTGTGCCTTTAATACACTGGTATTCAAAGGAACTGTTTCCCCACAGCCTCATATGAAAAAAAAGTAAAATGATAAAACTATTAACAAAACCACAATATCTATTTTGAAATATTGCTCTCAATTGGAAATGGAGTTCTCCGTTACTAATATTTTCCTGGTCAAAATTTAAATATTTATTCAGCTTTTCTGAGAGGTTGAAATGCCAGCATTATGCAATGGCTTACTTTCAACATTTAAATTATATCTCTATAATTAAAAAAATACCCAGCTAATAGATGATATTTTTGATCCAGTCCACAAACATGGTGACTCGAACATACACTCCTGGTCGTTCAGGAAGTGCACATTTGTAGCCAAATGATGTTACACCAACCAAAAACCACTTGTCCCCATCTTCATATGTCAGTGGACCACCTGAATCTCCCTGCAATAAGAAAGTCAAAGGTAAAAAGGGAACTGTTTCTCTCTGAAGAAGAGCCTGTTTATGATGTTTTGTTTCGATGCTTTAATCATAGATGTTGTGTCCCTATATGACTTGGGCACCGAGAAGTGAGATCAATATGAATATTTCCATGTGAAAAAAATTCCAATCTTTCAGTACAGGACTGGGTTTCAAGTGATTTTCTTTTTGCTTATTGCATTCACATTCCGCCCTTTGCCTTTCTCAAAGTCTGGATAAATGTGTAGAATTTTTTTGTTGTTGAATATATTCAGCCAAAACACACCTCTATTTTCAGTCACCCCAGAGTTTCTTCAGTTTCAAATTTAGAGAAGAAGTAATAAGATTTCCAAAAGAGAAGGTATCCTTTTCTCACACCTCCTTCTCAATAGTTTAGCAGATGTAACATTGCAATGGAGACAGAATTTAATTCATCCCACAGCCTGACTGGAGGATGAGTCAGACACGAGCGTCTTGTTTTGATGAGAAAGAAAACAATGACTATTTTTTCATTGTCTGTCGAGTTAGTTGAACCAGTATTAATTGGTTTTTCTCATGGCCCTGTGAATAGATCTTTACTGGACAGCTCTGCCAGGAGCTGGCCATTAAAATACTTTTGCCCATAACTCTAGGGCATTCCAGAATGTTCAAAGGCTGTGACAGCAGCCTAAAGGGGGAAGTGCTCCCAGGACTCACTTGTTCATCTTTGCTCATGTCTGAATGGTCATGATCACAGCACTGGTCACTTGTACTCTGTATCAGCCTGTGGTGCTGCACTGGATTTTTTCAATTTTTTTTTTTTTTTTTTTTCCCCAATATGAGGTTCAGAAAGCAAAAAGGAAAGAGAAAGACCACAGAAGGAAGGGGCATTATGGTGGCACACACTCTTCCTTCTGGACTAAACTAGCCAAAGTCATTGCATCTGGTGAAGGCTTAGACTGGGAGAGCTAGGCAAGAGCAATTATTAAGTGTGCTCCTCTTGGGGCTTGAGGAGAGCCAGCCAGGCTCCATACCAGAGACTCCATATTGCTGCAAGAAGAATTATGTGACAGGCCGTTCTGAGTACATCCTCAAAGAGAAGCAGAATGTTCATAAGCAGAGCTGGAATGGATAAAAACTAAACTCCCTAGGAAGCAACATCAATGCAGAAAGGCAGCCTCTCTGAAATGCTGTGGCATCCATTGACAACAGCTCTCCAAAGTTACAGATTCTGGGGAAAAGCAACATTGTTTTCTCCCTTCCCCTTCATGAAGCATTCCTGAGACTTCAATCTACTTGGCATTTACTTCTCTGTTCTCTGCTTTTCTCTAAGCTTGTCCCTCTCTCTTTCACAGGGTTACTCAGCAGTAATTATTCAAAGCTAAGCACAGAAAATTTTCAGTCTTATTTATCTCCCTCCAGGTTTACGCCGTGACATAAAAAAGATTTTTAATTTTTCAACTTGTCTCCCAACAAAGTATTAAATGGGCAGAATACTGTGAGTAGAAGTTACATTCATGGACAGTGATTGTCCTGGCTTTATTGACTGGAGGATCAGGGAGCATTTTATCCAGTAACTATATGTGATATATGCTAGCAGGGGAAGTGAATTACTGTATTTACCTGACAGGAATCTATTCCTCCCATGTCATATCCTGCACAGAGCATATTCTCAGTAATGCTGTATTCTGGCATCCGTTGTTGGCATTTCTCATTCGAAATGAGGGGGACCTCTGCTTCTTTCAAAACATCCGAAGTGGGACCTGATGAAAATACAAATTATGTTTACCTGCAGCAATAAATATGTACATCCTGCTCAGAACACTGATGGTTTTGTTCCTTTTCCAGCATGCTGGGCACGCTCCTGAGTAGCAGGAATCCCTAGTTTACTGCTGTACCATTCAGGCTCATGCCCCTGTAACACCGTCACTGATTAAAAGGTGCTCATTGACTGAATTCTGTCTTTCATTTGTGTAATGGGACTGAATTTCGTTATAATTAAATCAAGATTACTAAAAGCAATGAGTATGAACTCACTGTGGGGAGATCTAAGGGATAACTAAGGGCTTGGGAGCTTGGATTGTGGAGTGTTTCCTCCTTATTCATTGTGCAACTTTGAATATTTCCAGTTTTTATAAAAGATTATTTTAATAATTTCTACGCAAAATTTTAAATGAAATTTTATTCTGAAATGTAGAAGGCAATGCGTTCAATCAACTGCAAAAGTGAAATGGCATGTTTATTATTTCACAGAGACTCCAAATCTGGAGCATTTGACATACAAACAGCACATACATTTCACACTGCAGTCAGCTTGCTTGACTTCTGGGGAAAATAATTTTCACATTGTCAGCGAGACTAATCTTCCCCCTCCCCCACCCAATATCTGAAAACAAGATGTACTTATTTCATGTTGAGAAAATAGTCATCATAACTTCTAAGGGGATGTAATAAGGTTACTTCATAGTTTAATGATCTTAGATACGTATGTTTTTTTCTAATAAATACGTTAACACTGTCACTTTGCTTTAGAGAAGGAGTGGTGGCGTGGCATAGTTCCCAAATTTTCTTATGGAGTAGTACCTCTTTAAACTTTTTGACCATAGCAACTCCTGTGGAGTCAGAAACAAGCTTTCCCTCACAGCTGCATGCCTGTCATAATTTTCCAAGCAGATGACCCACCTTCATTGTCAATGTTCCCCCAGCCAGCAATGGAGCAGTTAATTCCTGGTAAAAACTGTTGGGTTTTTTCTGGTAAGCAGATAGGTTGTATGTAATCTGTGAATGAGAAATAAGCAATGAATTTCAGCCTCTTCCCTGTGTTCAGGTTTTTATGAAGTCACACAGGAAAATGTGGATTAATTCGAACCCACTTTATGGGCAAGATACCCAGGAAGCACTGGGCTGACTCCAGGATGAAAAGAATGTACAGCCACCCCACCACTCTCACACTTAGCACAGTTTTGCACAACAGAGTGTGCAATCTGCTTTATGGGAAAATAACAACTTACCTGTGTATTGCACTTTGTGCTGTAGGTGCATTAGAGCAATATCACTATCTTTTGTTTGCTTCATGTAATGAGGATTCATAATTATTCGATCGACGTTTCGAACTACTGTTGGAGGCTGAGTCAGATCTGATTGAGCATAGAGGCCGAGGACTGCTTGCCATCGAGATGGTTTTAATTGCCTCCTAGAAGGTGCAAGGAGTACTCACAAACAATTAATGGAAATTTTGAAAAATATGTGTTAGATAAAATGCTGGACGTGTAACCTCATGGTAATTCACAGCGTTTGCACATTTTGTCAAAATAAATAGATGTGCTTACAATTTCGTGATGGTAATACTATCTTCAGCATCCACACTGCAGATATATGTTGTTGATTTTTTTATGGTAAGCTTATAATGCATTATTTATAATGAATTAATCAGACAGTGGCGCAGGGGAGGAAAATACATTAACTAAATTACTATGGTTTCTTAAACACTATGAAGGATACTGCTGACTGCCCACCAGGCAATTAATATTGGTCCCAGTTAGAAAACTGTAATGGAATATCTAAAGAACAATAGATCTAAGATGTCACTGGAAATGCTGCAGCTCATAGACTCAGAAAATTGTTCTCTTTTAAAATCTAAATCAAAAAAGATATGCTAAAACAAAATAATAATCTGCATTCTTTTTCCCTGACATACACATGCTGCTTTGAGGCTGCATTTGCCAGAGAACTTAATTATTTGCTATTTTTTAATCAACCAGTTTGTAGTTTCAAAAATATGTTTTCAGCCTGATTGCTGTACTGAATTGGTTTCTGCTGATCTTTTGCTTTGACACCAAGGGCTTATTTTGTTCTTAAACTAGGAGTGTTTAAGTAAATGTTCAGAATTAAGGTGTAAAATGGCAAGATCTGATTTAGGAAAATTCCAGCAAAGTCGAGATGATAAAATTAAATTTAAGTGAAAATAAAAGGGTGATTCAAGTGAAAAGGAAGTATTAAGGCAGTTGTGGGTTTATTGTGTGGAAACTAAGAGGATTTGATCCTTCTCATTTCAGTGTCTTTGCGTGGCATGGAGTTCCTGCCATGCAATGAGGCAACATTAATATTTTGGCACAGTCTCCACTGCCTTACTATTTAGCTGTTTATAATGAAAACTGTAGTGTAATTTTCAATATTTAAATATTGAAAATATCTGTATATGCATCACTTATGTGACTGGTGCAAATAACACCATCTAGAGGTTATCCAGTATTGCCTAATCAAGTGATGCACTGTAAATCTTGATCAACCTATAATAATATACAGTAGGAACAGGCAACACTGGGTTTACCTTCATGGGGTATGATGTCATCCTTTATACCACTGGCAGGGATTCAACTAATTAATGGAGGCCCACATTAATTACGGATTAAGTACCCATGCTCAGTATTGATACCATATAATTAAAGTGTAATTCATTACTGTTCAGAAAGTGCTGCTTAGTTCCATGATTCTCTGCATTAAAGTAAGGACTGAGGATTTACCAGAAAGTAAAGGAGCTTTTAGCTGAGCCCACAAGTGATCCAAAACACTGTCATTAAACAGTGAGCTAGTCGTTAATTTTTTATATCAGTGTCACAATTTATTCATAATCTGATACCTCCTTAGTGAACTTCCACATGAAACAAGTGTTCCACTGTCTTTAAAATACAAAAGATGTGGCATAAATGTCATATGGCCACTAGTTGGAAAGATGCCCTGGAGTCAGGGGGGAGAAAGAGGCACTCGCGAATTTATTCTAAAGTAAATTTGCTCTAAAGTAAATTTTCTAATTTATTCTAAAGTAAACATCTGGAAACACTCTAAAAAGTGCTGCTTCCAAGGGATTTCAGCAGGATCCTTTGGAAGTGTGTTCTGATCTGCACATGACTGATAAATCTCTCAGGTCACACTTCAAGCCAGCTTTAGTGGTGACTACCCACCGTTTGGGTAGTTCAGCTGGTGGGTGTCAGAATGTGTTAGTTCTGAGTGCAGTGAACCTTACCCATACACACAATGTGCTGCTGTCACCAACCACTCATCACTGACAAGGGAAGCTCCACAGACAGGTAGTAAATTAAAATGGAGGGAAACTATCCAAGGCCAAGCCTCTCTTCTGGCATCACTTCCTCCTACAATTCTTGTGGTGTTGTTTGGAGTTACCAGGTGTTTTCCGCAAGCTGAAATAAATAAAAACAACAAAAAATGTAGATTAAGGGGATATAGTACATTTTATTAGACTAGTCAATATTCTTGGAAAAAAAATACACTTTGTAGAATCGGAACTGCTGTTCAAAAATAGCAGAAAAAAGTTTGGTGTTTTATAGCTGAAATCAAGATGCAACTTTATAGCTTGGATTTAGATATGTTCCTTCTTTAGACCTTCCGGATTTTTTATATGTGTTTTCGGTATAGATCCATCTCTAGTGTATACTTAACACTGAAAACAAGTGAAGACTGTAAATTTTCTTGTGTTTATATCATTATGAGTATAGCTTTTATAGTCCAATCTCTAACCTTTCCATTCAAGCTATAAACATTAGGTTTTATGGTCTGAACAATTTGATCTTCCTGTGAAGTATTCCTGTAGTCGTGGTACTTACATTGAATGTTACATTGCAGATGAACCACCAGGTTGTTCAAACAGTGTTCTCTAGAAGGAAAGTGCAATTAAATCACAGTATCTCCACAACAGAAAACTCTAAATGACTGCCAAATATATAAAAATACACATATTTAAATGTATATAATCATATATTTATATACATTAGTTTATCAGTTTATCAGTATCCCACATGTTTAAATTATTTTTAGTTATAAATACACATTGTGCAATATATAAGATTAAATTTACATATTCCCCTCCAATGAACTCTTAATTGGTTTATGTTATGGAAATCAGTGTAGACATCCTTGTGTTTTAGGGAAATGAGTCATCTGTCTGTGATAGACTCCCAATAAAACTGAAATTGCCTATGGCATTTTTTTTCCTCCCTTTTGAGATATTTTCAATACCTTACCACTAGAGATCAGTGTGACCAAAGAATTTAAGAGGATAGTTTGATACCACTGTATCATTTTGGTAAGATAATAATGCACTGTAAAATACATAGCTGCATCTGCAAGGTTAGAAATTATTTAGCAGAGATATAAAGCCAGAGTCTGAGGAGCACAAGAACACAGATCAAAACTACTCAAGCATTTCTGACACCCAGCAGTTTTAAGATTGTGTTCATAGCTTGTAATGAATCTAAAACACTTGGGACAGTGTCTGTGCTAGCAATTTCTATCTATCTGATACACACAGAAAAACAGAGAGAGAGAAAAAAAAGTCTGCCAACGGTTCATTTACAGTGTGCATTTCCATATAATTTTTAAATAGGAAAAGGGAAGCTTACTGTAAACATTATATAGTGTGATATATCTCTCACTATGTTTGCTGTAAAATCTGATGTCTCTTGTGAGGGAAATAGTGCCTGACATGACATTTTCCCAGTGGCATAGTGGTACAAGGAGGAAAGTGGAAACTGGAACCACCCAGCACCTGCTTAATTAAACCTTTACTACAAAGGGATAAGAATAAGATATCACTTCACCTCTGAAAAGTCTCCCACCACCATCTTTTAAAGCTGTAATTTAAAAAGTGGAAACCAAGTTCTGTAATTTGTATTCAAATCTGTATTGACTCCATTAGGGTGTCCCTTTCTAGTGAGTCAAACATCAAGGAGGACAACCAGAAATGCACAAACCCACAGGAAACCAAGACCATCTTCTGCATAAACTTCATAGCAACTAGATACTCTTGACCAAGCTCCCTTCATGGGCTTTAAAAGGGTAATCAGTGGGGCTGTATATTAACTCCTTTATTTGTCTGATCCTATGCTTTCTTATAGGTAGATAATAAACTAGCCAAACTAATGCCCAACATGTCAGATTCGTCCCTATAATTTTACATTAAAGCAGGGAGTCACATGTACCAAGGGGCTTTGTCCCCTCACCAGTACCTACAGGCTGCTTTAAGTAGAAATGACTTCATGGACCTCTGCTTTTTCTTCTTGCTGAAGTTGTCTCCCAGCAGGAAAAGATCTTCCTTGCCTGCACCTCAGCCCAGCAGTCCTCAGCTGCCTCCTGGTCAGCACAGGAGATGCCAAAGGGCAGCAGAGTTACTGGGTGTGCTGAACACCCGACCCGTGTGCCTCCCTGAGTGTCAGCTAGCAAGGCAGAAATCCGGAGTAGTTAGGATTTCTGTGAGTATGATCCTCACTTAGAACTGGCAAAAGCAATTATCCCTGCGGAATCTGCTCACATATATCTACCAGGCAGGGCTCTGCGCTGTCACAAAGCTGTCCTGCCAAAATTCACATTACCTAAGGGCATCAGAGAACACTTTTGCTGCTTCTGTCACTGCAGCTTTCAAGCCCTATTATATGTGCCCTCCTTTGTTTCAGTGGTGGATGCACTTGAGTAAAGACCAAAGGCAATGTGAGAAACACATTTTATAATTGGATTACTAGTTAATTAATTCAGTTGTTTGAATTATCAAATCTGTGTGATCTTTCTATCATTTATTATATGTACAAAAATAGCGTGTCAATCTGTAATAGTTTCACCCTTTAAAATGATTCCTATCAGCTGTCCATGTGAAACATGGTAGGATACACCTATTTCTGCAACAGAAATACAACTAAGATAAATGAATTTTTTCCATTTCCTCCTGCATTAATCACTTTTTAGTGTTTAATTGGTATTAAGAGAAGAAATCTTTAAATCATTACTGCTCTTCAAGATGTCTTGTGGCAATTCTGATTTAGACATCCATTCAAGAAAAAAAGAAAAATAGCTTGCAATGATATTCCATTAGTTTAAGATACTTTCACCACCAGTGAGAATAATAAACAAATGTTTGGGAGTATAATTAAGATATAAAATGTATGTTTTAATTTTTTTTCCCTTAAGATGAAATAGAGCATAGAAAAATAATAATTCTCTCCTGCTTTATTACTATGTGGTATGTTTATAAAGGAAAACTAAAAGAGAATCAACTCTTGCCATCCTCAACACAATTTCAGTATTTTAGCAATTAGACAGTAATTTTCTGCCTCAATGCTTTTGGTAAGATTCCAGAAAAATGTGTGTAGTAAACCCTCTTATAAAGCAGAAAGCAACTGAAGGCATTATGTGTATTTTTTAAAAATTGATGATGGATTATAATTATGGGTGAATATCACTCCATCTAAATTCTACTATATTATATATTTATAATTTAGAGATTTCTAGATAAGAAATGTTTTGCTAAAATGACAGTATTAATTGTTTCCACAGTAAATGGTTAAAGACTTCACTTAAGATTTTACTGAATGCTAACTAAAAATGTAGTGAGCATCTTTTTCCCTTTTAATTTACAATAGATGGAGAAGAATGGAAGGGGAAGAGTTGCCCAGTGTTACCCAGAACTCATCAGTAGACACAGAATAAAACCTAGATGTGTTTACAGTCCAGACCATGTACAGAATCTTGTTCCCTCTGAGATAAATTTGAGCTAGAAATAAGTGTATAAATGATCACTACCATTCAAGTTATCATTTGTATGAGAAAGAAAACTTACTCCACCCACCTTTTGGTAAATATTAGGCTGTGGTTCACTCCTTTGGTGATGTTAACAAATGGGCCATTTCCAGTGAATAATACAGTTGATGACCTGTTTGCATTCCTGGGAGGAAAAGATGCATATATTTTTAGATATTTACCCTGTTCCACTAGTAGAGTAATATTTGGAAAATGATTACGCTGGTAGAATAAAAAGCATCTTTTTTTTTTTTTTTTCCCTGAAATAATGACTATTTAGCAGGAGATTCTTGAGGCTTGACACTCATGTGGATTAAAATGTGACTAACTAACTTCCACTCTTACATCTTACTCCACAATTTCTAATGCTACAGTAATATTGAAAGAGACAGAAATTAATTAACAGCAGTAAGTATAATTTTTTGCTTTTCTGTGCCTCAATGAGGGGTTTGCAATACCAATTCCTAAATATATGGAGCTAAAACTTAGTATACAAAACAGAGCAGTAATAGCTGAACCTTGGAGAATCACAGTCTTGCTTTTTGGGGGGAGGGTAATTACACTGGTACAGTACTGTCTAGAAAAGAACTGAAACTATTTTGTATCATGAAGAATGTAATGGAATAAATGCTACTTTCTGTAAAAGTTAAGTTTTACCTTGTAGGTCTGTTCATACCCAAATAACTGTGGAATCCGTCAAGAGTGCTGTGTTTGCTATTGATCATGATAGTTCCTCTGAAGTGGATTGTATTCATAGAAGCACAGAATAATTTTGGTTGGAAGGGACCTTTAAAGATCATCCAATCATTTTAAAGGTCACCAATTATTCTGTTTCTCAGCCTACTTGGTTTTTTTGCAGCAATGGCTTTTTGAACACCAAGAATTCTGTATTATTGGTAAGAGAAATTGTTTTGATGTTTCTAAACCATATCCAGATTTACTTTATAGCCCATTCTGCATCATATACCCTGCGATACCGCATATGACCAGCTTGGAACACATACCCATGAGTCATATTTGCTTTCCCTTGAGGAAATATGGGGGAAAAAGACAACTGTGGCTAGACTGTATAGGTTTTGGGGGGATAACAGCCTAGTCCCATCTGGTCCTTTAGCCATACATGTCTCAGGAGCAAGAGGAGAACCATTTGTGCAAGTTTAACACAAAAGGAGCAAAGTAGTAAAGTACTTTACTACTCTCACACTGGGAGTAGTAAAGTGCCAACCCAGGTAGGCCTACAAAAAGCTTTGTTTACATATGGACTCCTATGAAGAGCTGCTATTTTCTAACTGCTTGCATTCCTGCAATATTGAATATGAAAATTTGAAAACTATAAATAAAATTAACCTCTCTATACTTCGTGCATCTGAAATGAAGGTTCCTAAGCAATGGGTTTAAGCCAAGCTTCCTCCTAATATCTGATCCTAAATAAAGCTTTGGGCCTACAAATCCCCCTAAATCATTGACATTTCTCCTATACCTTTAAGGTCAAAGCACACATTATTAGTTGTTGACAACTGACATGAAATTAGGTCTATCAACAAATTATCAGGAATGTCCTAATACTGGTCATCAATGCTGCAAACAAAGCCTAAAAACACTTGAGAACTACATTCTCTCATACACCAAGCACATGACTCTTCGGTGGATGACATTTGGCAATGGTGAGAATGAAAACCTCACTGTCCTGGAAATCTCAGACAAGACGTATTCCAGTGAAATAAATTTCTTCTCAAGAATTTTGTCAGAATTTTACAGTTAAGTAAAGGCCCAGCTGGCTCTGGTCCCAGAGAAACAAGCATGCTTCACAACAGACCAGTGGAATGGTGAAAAGCTCAATATATGATTTTCTTTATTCCAGGAAAAAAGATGCTGATAATACTCAGAATTTAACAGTAGATGCACACAGCTACAAGCACAAGCTGAACAAAGGATCATTTTTAGATGTCCCAAGAGCATCAATTTGTTCATCTTCTACCTCAGACCCATTAAGAATATTTGTAAATGATTTGCCTAAGCTGTATTTTATAGATGAACATATAGACATGCCTGCAGGTTTGCTTCCTGTTTGGCACATATCGCAAATTCAACAGTCACATGTTTGAAAAATGGAGGCAAAAGGATTCACACGTGGGGTTTATTAGAATCTGTGTGGACATGGCACTTTCTAGCCCAGCTATATAAATACTCAGGATATGCTACAGGACTCGGATCATTTCAGTCCTTTTAATAAATTAAACAGCAAATGAGATTAGCAAATGTATAATCAATTAACAGTAAAGGCAAATTGTCCTAGATGAACCTTAGCCTTCTTTCTCTAATAAAGCATGATTCTAGGTTGTAATTCAGTACAGCAGCATGAGCTATAGCCTACTCAGGACCTGTTATTACAAACATCCATTTAGCAACAAATATGGTGACACTTATTAACAAATATGCTGCTACAGGGGGATTCAGGGAAGGCAGAAATAGTGTTTTATATATATATGTGTGTGTGTGTGTGTTATATATATATAAACATATATATCTCTCTCTACATATACACATATACATACACATACACACACAACACACACATATTTATACACACACGTGAGAATTTTATCCTATTCTGTAGCATCAGTAACAGCAGTAGCCCCAGGTTACAAAAAAATGTGATACAATTTATGTTTAAAGATACTTTCTCTTGACAATGGGAATATTTAATAAACAGAAATGGAATTAAAAAGAAATAACTAGAAAACTTAGAAGAAAAATTTTAAACACATGCTTCTAACTAGTTTATAGAGAACCTGAAACATACTGCCACAGAATGTTATGGGGACAAAAACATAAGTAATTTTTAAAAGGTAATAGCATCGTGGAAGACAAAGTTCATTGAAGCCTATCAAATATAAACATGTAATTTAAATCAATAGACCACAAAATTACTCCTTTCCAGAAGTTGCAGAGGGAAAAGAGGCAAGGGAGAGGGAGAAAGAATCATAGAAAGAAGGCTACTGGCCACTTTAAAGAAGGTGGTACTTGCCTAGAAGAATATTTAAACATAGTTTGTTTGTTCTTATATGCATCCTTAAAAGAGATAACCACATACATAAATTAAAATCAGGATTTGTGCGTGTAGCTATCTGATATTTATGTAAATGCAGTGCCCACTCAAAGGGAAAAAAGAATACAACAAACATTCATCCAATGATTAAAAGTATTTTTGAGATAACACTTGGATATTTTTCTAAGTCCTTCTAACTCTGTGATTGCTACAATTAATTTATCAGAAGGGCATTTGCAGGCATCTTTCTGTGGCCAGAGACTAAAATAATAAATTGTGAGCTTAAAATTTAATTTAGTTATTACTTGGATGAGTGACATTCCCTAAAAACTTCAGCACTGCAGAAAAGCTAGTTATTGTTCAGTGGATGGCAGTGAAGTTTCTTGCAATGTAAGTAGGGCCATAGTTTAGGCCATGAATTTTACCATAGATTGAGAAATGCAACACCCCTACCCTCAACCCTCCCCACCTTTTCCCTGAAAATTCTTCTGGAAAGTGACTGAAGCCAAATCTATTTTTCAGTCACGTACTTCCCTCCTCCTCCCCTACTCTAAATATACCTCAAGGGAAATGCAGTTTCCTCTCCCAACAGCTCGGATCTAATGATAGGTATGAAATGTGTAGGGAGCCCAGTAGTGGAATATCCAAGGGATTATCTTGAATTTACTTGCACTGAACAGCAGTAGGATAAAACCAAGGCTGCTGTTTGCTCCAGCTTTACCCTTGAGCCATCCTTATAAAAGTGAAGACACAAATGATGAAATAAAGTGATAAAAGACTAATGCCTCCACATCACTCTCCTGATGCTCTCTAACATGTGTCCTTGTGCCCAATCTGCCACATTCAGTCACCAATCCTGTGGGGAATGCCATCAGTACAGAGTTTGTGACACTTACAAACATGTTGGCACACCAAGCACCTCCACTTGACAGAGAAAGATGCATTTGCCATTTTTTTGGATAGTAAAGGCACAGTAAAATGAGGGGGAAGATGCCAATACACACTCAACAAATCTGCGAACAAGTGACAATGAATATTTGTCACTCACCCGAACCCCAACAGCTGGCAAACACTGTCTGAAGTCTCTTCATTCCAATCATCTGCACATGCCAGGTGCCACATCTTCCCAACCCTGGCCTGTACCAGTCCTTCAGTGATTAGGGAACCATTAAGTAATCTCACTGTAGAAAAACATGGACAGAAGCATTTTAGATAGGTGGTAAACCATGTTCCTCCCCCACCCCAGGCAGACAGAAATGGAGTATAAACAGATTTATTACTGCCAGCAAAGAACACACAAAAAAAATGCATTACAGAGGTAATAAAGCCAGTATCTCTGGAATGTTGTGTTCCCACAGGAAGGAAATGTTATTGTTATCTCCCTCTATGTTTCTGCAACAGGAGAGTTTCATACCCTGTATTTTGCAAATGTCTCAGAAATAGACAATAAAGAGTACATTTTACACCAACTTTAACCAGTGATTTTCTCCTTAATTAGCACTATATAATTTCCAAATAGTGTGTGAATACATGATGTTCAGTAACACTGGTTGGAAATAAGGTTAAAATGAGAGTTGAGAGAAGAAAATGGACTTTCCAGTTCCAATTGCTATGAGTTTTCACAGTTTCCATTGCAGTTTTAGTTAAAACACTCATGCAAACAATAAAAGCTCACCAAAAGCCAGTCTTTCTATCAAAAATTTTCCCAAAATAAAATATTCAGAACAAAAGTTTTTGGTGAAAAATCTCTCTCACACTATGGGCATAGTGCCAAGACAGTTGGAGAATAAGACCAAGGAACATGTATACGTGCATATGAAATAAGAAATATAACATTAAATATATATATCTTATAAGGAGGTCAACAGAATCTCCTATATGCCTTAGGAGCTAAAGCTACATTTCAGGCAGATGGCAGTTATTGTCATCATGAAGTAGGGAAAAGCATGCAATGCATTGAAATTTACTGGTTACTAAAGTATTTTTTAAAAAATCGTAGTTGTGCAGAAAACCTTTTTCCACCAAAATCCTTTCACAAAGAGTACCCACTCTAGTAGACAAAAAAAAAATAATTTTAGGAATGCCTCTTTGACACCCAGAGTACATGAATGAAAGAAGTAATATGCAATTATTAATTAATGGCAAATCTCAGTGATGCAAAATTTCCAAACAGTTTTGAAAAATTTCATAATTGTATGTACTGAAAAAGATTTCTCCAAATTACTTTTGACACTTCTCTTCTACTTGAACTATAATTCCTTTTCCTGCCTCCTCATCTCATCCATGTTCTTCTCCAAATTGCTGGTGAGGAGTAAGAGAATCATTGAGCATTCAACAACTGATTAATTCAAATATCATATATTTTAGAATTCTGCCTTTTCTTTGCAGTACCTGGGAAGTTTCAGAAGTTGGGGTTTCTGAAAAGACAGTTTGTCTAGTTCAAATTGCCACTTCTGCTAATAAATTAAAATCGGTTTCAGGAAAATGAGTAAGGCTTTTGGACACTGAAAAGGCTCAATGTGAGGATTTCTGATTGAATTTTCATTTTGTTTTAAGATGTAGATTGATTCAGCCAGAGTTTGGATTAAATGGGTTTTTGGAAACAATTCTCCCAGTCTTTTCATGTGAGCCAATTTGTTACGAAGTAATAGACAACTGATGGCAAAATAAATCTTTTGGAAAACGTACATCATGTTACTGTAGATGATAGCTGCTTTGTTCAGATAATTTTTAGTCGTGATTGGAAAAACCCAATCAAGTACTCTTTGTCTAAGAAGAAAATGAAGTGAATTTTATTTCGTTCATATTAAAAAAAGAATATGTTTGCAAAAAAAATAGCTAATTGCACCAATGCAAAGAGGGAATCTGTGTCTTCAGACATATATATATACACACATGTATTTATATATGCCATATATACAAAAATATATATGTGTGTATATCTATATATATACACACATATATAAAAGGTGTTGAAATCAGTGAAGCCTGTCAGCACACATCGTAGGATATACCTGATCTTTAAAACAAAGGAAGATGATGTTGTCCTGAGTTTAAAGACCACTTTTAAAAATTCCACTAGTGCTCCATAGTAGATTGTCAGCATAGCACTTCATCAGAAATGGCAATTTAACTTCTTTGCTAGGCCCAACATGATTTTAATGTTAATTTTACATTTCAGTTATTGTTTAGGGAATGCTGTTTCCCTATTTTGTGAAATGAATTAGTATACTGTACACCTGCATTTTGGAAAGAGCCACTTTACCAGAGGACTGAGGAATAGCAGCTGTTGGTCTCCATTTTGTAGGAAAAAGCACATTCACTGAGGACTATGGATGCTGCTTTTGGAGCTGTGCCATTCCTTCACCCTACAGCAATGCATCCACAAGGTAGAGTCCAGGTGGGCTGGAGGGTGCCATGTGTTATGATTTGGCTTCACAGCCACAAAACTATTTGGGAATTTCCATCAAGAAGACTCTTATTCTCTACTTTGAACTACAGAATTTATACTGCTGTGAAACTCAATTACAGCAAAAACTAGTAGAATTTGGGAATACAAAACGGATATAAAAGAAATGGATATGCTGAGTTTTCATCTAATTTTGAGGCCATTATAAGCAGCTATAATTTTCATCACAGAGGAACTTCCTAGCTTTTCCAGAGATCTTCACCATATTAGGTATATTATCTCAGAAAAGTGACCCTGATTTCCTTGCTCTGACAAACTCAATGAGACACCGCTGTGTAAACTGCCATGGCCTGCATGCACCTGCAGTATTCTACATTTGCTGAGGTTTGGTGTCTGTTTCCCTGCCAAATACGCATGGCTTATATTGGATACAAGGAAAAATTTCTTCACCAAAAGGGTTGTCAAGCACTGGAACAAGCTGCCCAGGGAAGTGGTGGAGTCACCGTCCCTGGAGGTATTTAAAGGAAGTGCAGGTGTGGCACTGAGGGGACAATGGTTTAGTGGCAGTGCTGGGTTAGTGGTTGGACTGGATGATCCCAAGGGTCTTTTCCAATCTAAACAATTCTGTGATTCTTTGCATGGAGGAAACCTTACTGCATTTTGCCTCATCTGAGCCATCTTCACAGTCAGGAACGTTGTCACAGAGGTTCCTCAGTGGTACACATTTCCCACTACCACACTGATGCTCATCAACTGTGCAAGCTCCTAAAGGAAAGAGAGGAAAATTAATCCTTAATTATGAGGAAGGTTGCTGTTTGCTGGAGATCTTAATGGTTCACCTGAAAGAAAAATTGAGGGCACAGTATACAGAACCTTTGATTTCCTTTTCTTTCCATTTCCATCTGCCTCTCTTACAAAATAAAGATAATTTTTAGATAAATAGAAGCTAATTAAGAATAAAAGCTATAGCGTCATACCTTGTCGTTTCTGCTATAGTTAGCATTGCTCAGTTACTAATATTACATGAAATAATCCTTGGAGTGAAAAGTCAAATCCTGTCAAAAGTGACTAATGAATTTAAGTTTCAAATGTTCAGCACTTTCACAAAAGTTTAGAGGCTTTAAAGTATGTCAAGCCAATCAAGCAAAGAGGCACTGAAAGACGAGAGTCTCCTTCTGAAACCTGTTTGTGAGGAAATGGAAGGGACAAAAGTAACAGAAATGAATGAGGAAACCATGCACAAAAGTAACATCAAGCTACTTTGGTACCAAATATACAATAAAAGCAGATGAGACAGAGAGTAAATATAAAGTTACAATCTTTTCTATGGCCAAAGTGTATTTTTAATGCCTCCATTCAATATATTTACAGGAAATATGCATTCAAATTCTATTGAAAAATTGTTTATTTTCTTTATTTTACCTTCTTGGCCTAATTACTGAAAAAAATTAATTATCTAGAAGCCTTATTTAAGGCAAGATAATTGCTTTATTTTGAATTTTTAAATATTTTTATAAAATGACTCATTCATGAATCAGTATGGCCTGTACCAAAATGGAAGCAAAAGAATATATTTTATGAAAGGTCTGTGACAGATTTTCACACATTCAATGTCCATAACTAATGATAGATATTTCTTAGAACTTAGTTCTCACTTATACAGTTTTTTTATTATATTGCATACTGTGAAAAATATTTCTGTTCAAATTATGCTTCCTTTTCAAACCCCTAATATTTCATGGAAAAATAAAATACAAAGAAAAATCTATTTTCTTATAAAATTAATTTATTTGCTGACTATCCTTTTATCCTTAGGCCTGCATGCTAATGATATTAGTCTCCATCCTTTGGCTGGGAAGATCATGAATAAGCATAATTCTTTTCCAAATGGAATGTTTTTAATATATTTAACAAGAACTGGCAATGGCCATTCAGAGAACTCTGCCTCACTAAGCTTAATTTTTATTTTACAATAAAAAACCACAGGCAAAGCTGGCTCAGCAAAGATGCTGAACCAGCTAAAAAAAAAAAAAAAGTGTTGTTGGACTGAACAAATATGATAGAGAAGGCAGAACAAGAAGCAGTAAAATGGTTTTAAGTACATATAAACCAACCTCTCAGTCTTGCACAGTGGGATGAAACTTGAGTTAATCTTACAGATGTCAATCAATGGTGAAGATTTTTTAAAATATTAAGAAAATTATACAATTATTATTCTTGTATTAAAAATCTACAGCTATCCAAACATGCTGGGAGACATTTGCCTTTTCTTATAGTTAAAGCAAGACAAACAGCGTAGATTCTTGTTGACCTTCTGTTCACATAAACAAACGATACTTCACACATTTCTCAATCCCTACTGCTTTTTATTTCTCTCTTTTTCTGCTGTCAGACTTCCACAGAAGTAATAAAAAGCCTCTAATTAATTCTGTCAAGATTTGGCCTAGAGTTAGTGTAATTATTTGTCCTGGTAAGCATACTGCTGTTCCATGTAATTTGCATTTGGATCCATTTTGCATAATTTTGGAGAGTTGACTGCTGAATTATGAGTGACAAATCAAATTGCAGTCCCCAACAAAATCAGGGCCCTTTCAAAAGGGGACTTGCTGGGACCAGAGATGTTGCTGTCCAAATATTTAATAAACGAGGTCTTCTGAGACTATTCACATGCTAGGGACAAATTTTTTTAAAGACACAAGAAGGACCATGTTGCAAATATTGATCAGAGTTACTATATAAAATTTTCTCTTCTAGTGGATACAATCAATAATAAATATTTTACAAATGCATTTAAACAATAATGTTTCAAGATGTAACAATTTTAACATTTAAACATTAATGACACCCTCAAATGAGTCACAAAGTGATGTTCTTTTCTGGGGCTCGTATAGGGAACAGTTAGTATTTGCCCTGTATACTTGAATGGATTTTGGTTAAAACACTACCTCAATGAGTCGCAGATGATGCAGACAATTACACTAAAGAAAAAAACCCAGCACTTTTCATGCTAGAAGACATAAAGTCCAGATGAGTACCCACTAGGCTTTCTCTCTTTAACTTCTGCATATTTCCACTGAGCAAGGGCTGACAGTCACCTTCCACTCTCCACTTTTTCTAACAGACATTTGACCAGTGGTATAACCTCTTAAATATAAAGGTTCAGCTGCTTACTTAGATCGTAGCCAGTGGTAAAGTTTGCAAGAAATCCCTTCCTTGCTCCAGACTTGTCCGTGCGGAGGATTACTGTCATCTGGTTTCTTGAGGAGAAGACATCTGGCAACGGGCCTCGTTCTGTGTAGACAGCTATTCCCCAGGAGAACATGGACACATTTCAGCTATTCTGTTCACATTTATTTCAGAATATTTTCAGAAACACTGCCACCTCATGAATGCAGTTAGTTCCCCAAACCTAACTGGTGTCACACTGCAGCAGTCAAAGCCCAACCCCAAACCTAACTTAGCAGTATGGAAAAATCAGGTTCAGCTAAGGGATTATGCTTCTGCTTGTCCACAAATAAACAGTCTGATTTATTGAGAAGTTAATTTCATACAGATTGCGGGAAAGCTGAGTATGTGCAAACATTTTGGAAATGTGATGTCCCATACAGTATGTTTTCTCAAATTTCCCTCCTAATTTCTGAGGCCCAAAAAAATGAGAATAAATGTAGAATGAAATGAGAGAGACTTATTTTCCTTTATATTATATCCATCATATATTTGCTCCAGGTGTCTGATTAAATTCATTTTTGTACCCAGTACTGCTACTTGCCCAAAAGTAAGGAATCTGGTCCTCTGCCATCTCTGATTTCAACCACATCATCAACACTGTCCAGATCAAAAACCTCAAAGTGAAGTTGAATGTTTTTTCCACTTTCAGCATTTAAGTACCACACACCTAGAAAATAGTAACACAAACACACAAATCACCTTTTCAGTAGTTACCTTTACAGTGTCATTTTCATGTTGAAAGGCTTTGGGGAAAAAAATTCTCTGCTAAACTATTAAAAATCACCCAAGAGACTTACAAGTCTAAATCTTATTTTTAAAAGTAACTTACGTTGTCAAGATCCAAAATTCAATAGACTCTCGTTTTTAAAACACTTTTATAAACTGATTTTAGGCTCCTATGACATACACACATGTATTTTAAATCATTCATGTCAACTGTGAGTTTCCCTAAAGTAGTAAAGCTCACTCTTTTCTGACTGTGACAATGTGACAATTAGTTTTGTCACTTTAGTCTTATTTGATAGTAAGATAATTTTTATAATCAGTCACAGAAGCCTGTCTTTCAAGTTAGATAGCTTTTTTGCTTGTGTTTAGGTTATACTTTCTCAAATTTAATCTAAGTGTGAATACTATGGAATTCTTGTAAAGAAAGTAGAAAGAAAAAAACCAACCACTTTAAAATGTTTTCATGGAATGAAAAGTATTTTCTCACTGGTAGGAATCTCATTTAGGAACTTGTGAAATGAATACTGGAAATGCAAGCCATTTCTCAGCAAACAGAAACACAAAATGGGAACTCTTATGATTACCACCCCAATGCAATTTCCCAGTCAAAGGCGAAATAATAAATAATTAAAATTTCATTAAGAAGCAATGACAAAATTCTCTTCCTTGCTTTATCCATCAACAGCACATAGGGGACCACCTTGAAGCTTTCAATTCTGCCAGCTGTAGCTTAATCTAAACCACTTAATATCAGTAGGACATCTTTTCACTAGTATGTTCAGAAACTATCAATAAAGACAGGATTCGTTGCAAAATTCATGCATACAATCCTTGCCTCTAAAAGGCTTTAGCTATTTAACATAAGGACTGATATTAACCTGGCAAATACATGGAGGTGTAATGGTAAAATGAGGACTTTCTGCACCTATTGTGTTGTTGCACTGGCAGAAATGCATTTGACATAATAGGCATGATGAGACTGGCCTGTCTGAACCCATTCCATGGGGTTATGCCCATCTATCTCACTTTTTAATCAATTGGCACAGTTTCCTAAGCTTCTGCTAAGTGCCATGTAGAATTTAATTAAAATATCCCACTGTATATAGCTCATATCTTTTTTTTTGTTTGACACTATCTGACTTGGAAAAGCAGATTTTGTATCTCTATTTTCATATGGCTAAACTTCTCCTGAAGATTTGGAAAAGAATGACTTACAAGTAGCTCGATTAGGGTAATTGTTTGGGAAGTTTTCAGAGCTGAATGTACTGTTTGGCTCCCAGAGTTCAACTGGCCCTCCACAGTCAGCTGAAAAAGAAAACATTTCAAAAGCATAGTTAACCTATTGTGTTACTTTTTTCAATCTGCTGTAACAAAAATAATTTTTAATAGTAATTTTATGCAGAGGATATTCAAGCTAACTTCATTGCTGTAAGGATTAAGTTATGGTGCCATTGGTGCAAAGCTTGAACAGTGGGTTGTGAGAATGCAACACCCTGGTAAGGACACAGAGCATTGAAGAAAAAAGGTGTGTGAGGAATTCCCTGTTGCAATGCCTGACCACCCTTTCAGTGAAGAAATTATTCTTACAGCATTAGCAGAAATATTCAAGTATAAAGCTCATTTTGTTATCTAGCTAATAAACTTGTGGCAAAAAAACTCTAAACCCCCAAAATTCTTATGCTGTTATTTTGTTTTCATCAAGACCCTAAAAATGTTTACAGTTAAACCTTGTACATGGTAAAAACAGCCATTTGCTTTTTCCTTGAAACAACTGTTCTATTAAGGAAGGTCTTTATTATATACATGTATATGCACTCATATGTAAAAATTAAAAAAAAAATTATTTAAAAGCAAATATTGTAGATATGTTTATATACACTCATATATGCACTCACACACATGGATATACCTAACTGTTCTTTATATACTCAATATTCTATTGAAATATGTAGTATAGATGGTGGTTTACATTCAAAATGTCAGCTTCACGTTCCAAAACTTGATTTTCAGAAATAGTATTTATTTTCATTTAAGCCATCAAAATGGCTGAATGAACAATTAGAATGAACTTCAGTGCTTTCCCACTTGTGTTGTTTGCAATTAATTTATTAAAAAATGAACAGTGCTCCTCCACTTGCTTCAGAAAATAGTAATTAAGGCAGAACAGCCCTACCTTTCTTATTTTGCTTTGCTGTCATTTTATACTTTGAATTAATGTTGACTTTTTTTTAACTTTCAAGTTTTGGCTAAACTCTAACTCTCTCCTCCCCACCCCTTATGGCTCAAATTTTGCATTTTTTGATGTCTGCCAGTGTCTCATACTCTGTCCCACTTGTTTGGGGACGGCATAGTCTACAAGTCCTACTAAGTCTGAGGATTGAATCCCACTGGGAGAAGGCTCTACTAAATACCAGAAAGATTTGAACTTCCTCACAGCCACCTGATAGGACTTTCTCTTTCACTAAATCACTCCTGGCAAGAAAAGCCAAACTCTCTGAAAGGAAAAGGAACTGTTAACAACCACACACCAGCTAAGAAGTATATTATGTTTCAGCCTTATGGCCCACCATGAGGATTATTTTCTGTAAATACTGTGAACAACAGATATAGATTACATTGGCTTTTTTATGGAACATTACTGCACGTGCAAACAGACACACCTTGTAAAGCTGCTTGAAGAATATATGATTCTTAGCCAGTATCATCTGATAATCTTAGCAGAGCAAAAATAACTTTCCTAATAGCAGAATGGGGGCAACTTCTGATGCAATCTGATCTGGTGTTGACTACGTGTAAGACACATTAGTAATGATCTTCTCTTGCATGGAAAAATGAGAGAAGTAATCGAATTTACTGATGTCTGGAAAAAAGGTTTAAAAAATCTCCAGTGATCTTTAAATAGAAATTCATATGTAGTTATTCATACAGCTGTTACTTGTTAGGGAACCAAATAATAATCAGAACCAACAGTCTTGGTCCTTTCACTGAACATAACAGACAATTTTCTCAACACTTTAGAAAATTATATATGACCTATTGAGAAATTCCTCTGTGTTTTGGCCAAAACTTCAATTTATATTGACACACACATCTTAAGCGTGGAATCTACTCTGTAATTTCCACACTGTTGTTGGTGTTAAAAGACAGGTTATAAATGAACATGAAGATGAAAGCAATCTTTGTTTTAGATGAAATTGTAAGCTGACAGTCTTGTGCAAAAGACAAAAGCAAATCCAGCTTCCCTATTCCACCACCAAAAATATTTTTTTTTCATGTTTCAGTGAGCTTTTGTGGCACTGTCAATAGTGCCAGTGACTCTTGTTGAAGCCATAATAATGGTAAAAGAAATTGACTCAGCTCAAATTCTTTTATCTCTTGTTTACAGACATGACATTTGCAGTGAAACCATTAGTGTTAGTAAGCTTGCACCACACCTATCAAAGTAATTTCATAGTTCTTTGAAGATGATTGATAATATTCCCTTTTTTCATCAGATTAGAGATAGCATGTACATATCTCAACAAAGCTATGAAAACAAGATGGTTTTTCCCCAGCAACAGCTTTTTTATCATACTGAAGGACAGTGTGGATCCTATCTAATGTCTTTCATAAGGAAGTATGTGCCATATGACAACATCCTTTTTTTGAATATTAAAATTTTATTATCATATTTTGGGCAAAGATCTGTAGTTTGAACAACATTTCTTTAGCGTTTTGACAGCAGCACTCAGCTCCTACTTGCCACAGACTTGTTCTACCACAAATCATTAGATTGATGCTAACTTCTGAGGTTTATTTACCTGAAAGATGGCTGTAGGTGGCAGACATCAGCATCTCTCCACAGAATTACTTTAATAAAAATTGCAATTAAAATTCCAAAACTCCTTTTAGTAAATTATGACTGAAATTACTACTGCTATTAAAATTTAATTTTGCTGACAGAGACACCATGTTGAACTTTACCTCCCTGTGTTTTGTGATGGAGCTCTAAAGCTGCATTTTGCTCTTATATTTACAAGATTTTGTTTTCTTACCTGTCGTGATGCAGTAGATTTGGAGGTGACAGATTTGACAGAATGACAATAATACACAGTGTTTCAACATGAATACAATGCAAACAGTCTTTTTTTATATATTAATTTTAGACTATTTTCATTTACTATATCCTATCAAGAAAACAACTTTGCAAGTGATAGTTGATCTAATAAGAGGCAGTCCTGGAACATTCTCACTGTTTCTTTTAATGATTTGCAGCCATCTGTGAATAGGGTTTTGGTAGAAATATCTTTTTTTATTTTTCCCCAAATTTTCATTCCCTTTCACAATAAATTATAAAGCCCTACCAGATATTTTAATGATATCTTTTCCCCAAACTTTATTTATATTTGTATTAGTTTTTACTTTGAATGTGCTTGGACTTGGTTAACATCGTACACAATCTCTCTTCCTTGTTTCATAAACATTTTCCATTTATTTTTATTTTTTCAAAGCAAACATTGCCTTTTCCCTTTTTAATGTAATCATATATAATAGTACTAATGATACAACTAAATGCATATTGAAAAGAACTATGTAATTGTGAGCCTTGTTTTGGATAATACCTCCATTTTGGGTACCAGACACTCACATAGTTTATGCTCCATTCTTAAACCATTCTGGCACTGTTATAAATGAATTTACTTAAATATGGGAGTTTTCAGTGTGCCTGTTCTCTCAGACTTTCCACTATTGAGACCTCTAGTGATACTGTTACATGACTTTGCTCATTCCCTTATTCTCCCTTCTACATCGTTTATAATTTCAAATACAGAGGTTAAAATCTTCCTTTTCTTTCTTCTTCTTTCCCCTTCAGTGGTGTCCTGGCAGCTTTACTAATTAAAGCTTTTTGAGAGAAATTCTGAATAATTTAATTATCCTCCACTCCACCACTGCTGTCAGTGGAGTCACGAGCAGGGAACTTGACCTGTAGTATGTTATCCTGAAGATAATTTTATGGTGCTGAAGAGAGCTTTTTATAAAACTGAAGGGTGACAATTCTGAATCGCTCATACACAAACAGATTAATAAGAAATCAACTGCAACTGAGTGCTTACTTACTAGGAACTGAAGGGGTAGTGGTAACAGTCGGCATCGCGGTGGGCTCTACGTAATTGCTCTCATCGCACTTTCCCTTTGTCAGGCCAATGTCATCCACGGCAATGTCACTGACACCACGCCTTTTAAAGGCATCGAAAATAACCTGAAGTTCAGGGAGGGGAAAAAAAAAAAAAAAAGGATTTTAAAATTTAATGAACCATTTTTTTAACTTCCCATGACTAATCGATCTGTCTTCTCTCTTGAATGCTCTTATTTCCACTGTAAATCTATGCTGGTGCTGCAGTTGAGGGAGGATGTCAGGGATGAGACAGAATTCCTGGCAAAACAAAATAGCACTGTGCAGACTCAGGGGATCACTCTAAGGAATGCAGCAACTTCTTCATACCAATGATGAACATGATTTAAAAATATTCAATGCCTTTACTTTTTATATATAAATCATGCAATTTTCGAAACAAATTCTGCATCGCTCGTCAGGCCATAACTACTTCTGAACTAATGATGTATCTGCATGAAAAACAGAAATTAATTTAATTTGTTCATGATTTTCCTTTAATATCCACATATTTAAAGTAATCCTGCAACCAAGGAATGAGTGTTGGTGAAATACAGTTAGGTATAGCAATCTTCCTGAATTCACAAATCACACATTGGCTGGAAATCTGATGCAGCCAGGTTACGGATGCATTTACTTCCTCAGATGGTAAATGCATCTTTCTGGCAGTATTTTTGCATAAATCAAAACTAGTATAGGAGGGCAAACTATTCCAAATACATATAAAAGGGAATTGTTTTCAAGAGAGGTGCTGACGGAATTGTCTAGAATAAATCTCCCCTTTGTGTTTACAGATAAGATAGATCAGTTGTTAACCATGTGGTACCAAACCCCACTTCTGTCTGCAAGTAATTAATGAATATACTGATTTGGAATCTGAAGTTATTCAATTTTTATCTCCTCATGGCTAAGGGGCTCTAAGCAACATGGTATGGTGGAAGGTGTCCGTGCCCAAGTAGGAAGTTGGAGTTAGATTATCTTTAAGGTCCCTTCCAACCCAAAACATTCTCTAATTCTATGATTCTGCATGCTAAACATCTGTTTGATGACATGGATTAGTATATAATAGTAGAAAATACCTTTGGGGCTGTGGATCGCTGGGTTAATTTCATGGGAAAGTCTGATATCAGTTTAGTTAAAATAAATTTTTAAAAGAACTAGTAGTTTTCAAACCTTAAAATCAGATGTTTCATTTAAAGTTACTTGTCCATAATTCCATTTGTTTCCATAGTTTCCTTCTTTCTCAAAAATGACCTTTTCCAAACCATGCTCGTTACTGATGCTGACTCTCAAACGGTAGACATTAGGACTGTACATGAAATACCTAGGGAGGGAAAAGCAATTTTGTTATTATCAGAAAAAAGGGAAATGAAAAAAATGTCACTCTTTTTACTTTATAGCCACTTTTATGGAATTAGGACTAATTCACAGTGAGCAGGAAAATAAATTATATATTTAAATTTATATATATATTTGTATTTAAATTTACTTGGTGCTTTGCTATATTTCCTGCAGATGCCTAGTTAAGTTCCATGACAAAAAATGTTTCAGGGATTCTTAATGTCACTTTTCTAAAGAAATAAATGTTGGATACAGAGTGTAAAAGAAAACACATTACATTAAAGCTAACTGCAAGAATCAAAGTTACAAAGGAGTTAAAGTTCCAGGCCTGGAGCTGAGACTGATTGTGGAAAATCAAACAGAAGCAGATTTGTATTGCTGGCACACCAACTTGAATTATTATTCTATATGAACAAAAACTCCTTAGTTATACTATTAAACAAAGTATAGGTTTAGGAATTACATAACAATACCAAAAGCTTAGGCAATATGTATCTGAAGAGACCAAAGGCAAACTCAGAATACGGACTTGGTCTTCGAAGAATCCCATTCCAACTGGTGTTGAAATGTAAAATCCTGCAAGAGAATGAGCACATTTTAGCCTGTACAGAATTTTCTTTTTTAATTATTAGAGTCTTTAAAAATAAAATAATATCAAGCACAGATAGTGTTGCATGATTAGGAAGGTTCCTGACACAGAAAATGTGAATGATTCTCCCAAGTTATATTCATCAGTCAATGACATATTAAAGTGAGCTTTTAAGCTTGCTGGATATTCCCCAGAACCAGATAAGAAGTGGGAAACTAGTCCTTTTCTGCCTTATATTTAGTGAAGGCAGCAACTCGACTTATAAAATGTGTTCCTGTTTGATTCTGCTTGTGATTTTGCAGAAGAATTTTTTAACATTTTCAGAATTTTTATCCACATAAAAGTGGGAAATATGGATTACATTTTGAGAGGGCGAATGACTAATGAATATTTTATAGGGAGGTGAAGCATTATAAACAAAAAAAACCCCCACACAAGCTATTTGTAGAATTGAATTTGTAGCTTTTTCTGAGTTAATTCATTGTAGCTGGGAATTTGGACCTCTTTTTGCCATATAAGGCCAGTCCACAGAAACACTGTGATGTATCACGAGAAGAGTAAATTTATGCAGTTCTAAAATAAAATTCTTGCTCAATTTTTAAAAATCAATCTAACACATATATATATGCAAATATAATATTCAAAGAATGTACAAATAAATATAATTACAATTATATAGTTTAAATTATATTCTATTCTGTTATGTATAATTCTAGATTACGTAGGTTTTTTCATGTGGGAGGAAAAAATGACGAAAAATTATTCTGAAATCTGAACCAGACCTTTCATTTCCTATGTTGACTTAGAAAGCAAGCATTACAATACATATGGTGTCTAGTTTTAAGAAAAAGGTCTTCACCTAGTCAAAGTGACAGTTCTCTGTTTCATAAATTCTTAGCATTCAGAATCAATTGTTGAGTGTGTATTAAGTTCTTTGGTCTTCAAAAGTAGAGACACAAAAATAGAGTTTCTCTCAGTGTATGGAAAAGCTAGATATTCATGATGAAACTCACATTTTTACTCCAAAAACAGGTCATAGAAATTTAAATATGCAGTATAATAGCAACATTACAAATGGGAACACTACATGTGTCAGCTTAGATTTAGCACAGGGAAACGCAGAGCACCTAAAATAAATTATAATTTTCAAGAGAGTTACAAATCATTGTCAAGGGTTTTATTAAACAAATTTTACGTTCTTTCATCTGATTTGTATTCTAGGAGTCAAGTGGGAAGTAAAACAGTGTTCTGAAGATTGTTTAGAAAACGTGCATTTACTCAGAGAGAGGTGAATAATTTCTATCCAATAAAGTGGGGATTACTATTTTTCTTTTTCCAGGAGTAACTTCTTCCAGAATAATTTGCTATTTTCCCAGTCATTGGTCAATGAATGAGTTTTACATAAGTCCCACATAGAATATATATAACCATTGCAAAATCCAAGTTATGTTGGTTTTAGCTGGAGTGACATATCAGCTGAGGAAGAGATTGTTTTGGTTTCCTGTTGAAGCAGAGAAAAACCCACTTTTGGAGTCTAATTATAGGATAAGCATCCATGATAGACATTCAAAATACGATTTCTATCAGTATTGTCTCTTTAATTAAACTCCACTTTTGATATGATCACTCTTTAAATTAAGTCATTTAACTGTAACAGTTCCTGGAGTATTTGTGTGTTTAGCACAAGTTCTGGCAATTACTGTGTTTGGTGTGAGGTAACTGGGGATACAGATGCCCCTTGTACACTGCAGGCCAACCTTACGTGAAATCAAAATAATTCTTTGCCAAACATGAAGATATCAGCAGTAAATCTGAATGAAATAGAAGTGATTTCCCTAAAATGTAATTATATTTTTTTTTCCCTTAAGGTAAACATGATGGGTTTTCACCTATAACACTGTTGCATAACACTTTATCCACTTTACATATTCTTTTATTTTTTCCTCCAGTACTGGTATATTTCCATTAGATCCAATCAGTAACATAAAATGTTTTGCTTGGTAGCCCAACTCATTTTTATGGCAGAATAAAATGACATCCTAGTAACACCATTATGAAAAACCCATTGTACAGTGATATAAGTTAAATCAAGCTTTTCCTTTAGTCTGCAAGCAAAGTTTTGTTTTTTTTTTTATAGTCTTACCTGAGATGTTGCCAAATGTATGATCAAACTCAGGACCACTCATCAGGGGAAAGGTAGGACCCTGAAGTCTTTCCCAGACTGAATCATCATCTAAATCTCGTATCCAGTAACAAAAGCCGTCTTCAAAAGTGCAATTGATTTTCTCATAATCTGTGAATAAGAACCTCTAGTAAATAAACATTACAGAGATGTTGAGTGTTTTCTCTGAATTATGTAAGAGAGATGAAAAATGTAAAATTTTAGTTACAATTGTAAACTGGAGCCCACAGCAACTCAATTTCCTCTTCTATGCAATGCAATAGAACTACTCAAATGTGTAATTTGTACTTGTTAACGAGACATTATCACTGAAGGGTGACTCTAAATACTCTTGCACTCACCAGTCTCCATTTCTGATCCTTCACCAGTAATGTGGTGTGGGAATAAGAGAGAGCCCCTTGCAAAGGTAATTCTAAAGGCTAAGCCTGATCTTTTCCTCTTCTCCTTGCCAAGGCCTGGATTGCTCCAGCTGAAAGGGCTCACCACCATAGCTGATGCTGTGCTTCACACACCTGGGATGCCCCTTCCATTCTCCTCATTTGCTCCTTCCCTCCTTTGCTCACATTCATTTGCTTCAGCATCCTCATCACTTTTCTTCTCATGTCTTTTCTTCTCCATGTCTTTCCCTTTAAATGCAGGTCAGCAAGGGCTTCCACATGATAGGAGCTTGCTGGTACTCTAGATGCTTCCTGCAGTATATCCTTTCCCTGTCACATCCCCTATTCACATCCTGCTCAAAATTTAGCAGCTGAAAAAGCCACCATTTCTCCAATTACCAAGGAATACCAATGCATGAGTCATATTGCTGCATTTTGTTGTCACTGTAGACTCACTGCATTCTGGACTTTCACCCACTCCTATTTGCTGCAGCAGGCATTTTCCTGGATCTCAGTTTTACCATTTGGGACTACGAGCTGTGGCAGTGAGCTGAGACATCAGAAACTCTGGAGAGGAGGTACTGTCAGGTGACTACAGAATAATGATTGTTGTCAGTGATTCCACATCGTTCATTAGTGAACAAACTGGCTGAGAGGAATCTGATGGAGGTATGGACACAGTTTTACTTAAATCACCCTAGATGACCCTAGGCCACAGGATGGCCTTATTGAAATCAATCATTTGATCTTTAAAGCAGTATGAAATTTTCCAAACAAGATCTAGTTAGTGGACTGAGGCCAGAAAATACTGCTTCGCTTTTACATATTGTCAGATTGAAAATATGGATACACCGAACTTCTGAGATAACAAACAAACACACACCCACACACAGAACACTTACTGTTTAGTTCACTTGCATTAAATATAGTGTATGTTGCGTTGAAGCCACTGTAATTTTCAGCATAATCGGTGGTGAACTGTGCTGTAGCCTCGTTAGAAAAAATGTAAATTGTTTCAGTGTTGGTCCCTGACAGAGAAGCTGAAAACAAAGAGTAATGTAGTCAGAGAGAAAATAATCCTGTGCACATTAAAATCTCCAGTGCTGTCACAAAAATGCTGTAGATTAGTTTATGGGGTCTGAAGAAATGCTTTCCATCTTGTACTGTGGTCCTGCTACAATAGCTTCCAACCCCTGGAGCATTTAGCTGTTTGGCTGCCATATGAATATTCTGCATACCCCAGCTCTCATACTGATCAATATGGATATCAGCTAGCCTTCTTCTATTTCACATTCTCATTCTCTAGTTGCTTCCAAAAATAAGGATAGAGAATAATACTTTCTTTATATATTTATATATGTTTCCCACCTCTAGTGGAATTCAGCTGTATAGACTGAGTCTTGTGAAAAATGGGCAAAATCCCAGTTTTCCAGAGTATAGAGACAGAGAAAAGGTCAGTATTTCAAGATCTGAGGAAACCAAAGTCATGCTTGCAATGATTTTCAGGGAACACCACAGTACTTCTCCCAACAGTCCACTTTGGATACTTTTATTTTACTTTATCATGTGTGATGTTATAGGATCCTCTGACAACATATTTCCAACAAAACATGGACCCCACAAGACCATGACTCTGGCCAAGTTATCACAATTGTTCACATAAGAGCTTAAAAAACAAGTAGATATTTCTTAGTATATAAAGAAAACTATTTTTAAGAGCAGATATGTATATTGAGATCAATTGTCTAACATGGTAATTTTACACAGCTCCAGTCTTCCTCTCAAAAATATACATGCAACTTTTTTCTCCTCAAAATGTACAATTTACCACTTATATTCACTTATATGAATGGAAAAGTAATATTACCTGAAAAATAAACGTACCTTTCAAAATCTTGTTTTGTCCTATACCTTCAAAAATATTCAATGTGTCTGCATATTGTTGTGTTTCAAAGGAAGTGAAGTTCAGCTTAATGGACAACCCTTGAGGCACTCTAAGGTAGAAAGAGAAAAATAAACCTGAAAACTGAAAATCTCTTTTTGACTGTAGTGAATTTACTGAGTGCCTGAATGATTTTAAGTTCAGAGGCAACATGAAATTATATTAATTGATGACCTATTTGTCTAACCTCTACCTTGTAATATTACCAAAAGAATAGGCCATAAACCTTCTGTAACAGAAGAAATACTCCTGTACTCACTGGAGTTAAGTATACTCTAGAAACTGAATGTTCTGAACTCTAGGATGTGATAGTTCTGCAGTGTTTTTTGTTGTTTCTTACTTTCCTCTGCATCTCATTGAATTACAATTACCTTTTCATACATGTTGCTATTAGATATCATCTCGCTGCTCAAGTAGACTTCCTAAGGCCAGAAGAATAGTATTGTGATATCAATATGAATAGCAAAATATCAAAATCTCTCTCCTGAAAGTCCAAAACAGTGTTTATTATGACAAAACCAGGATTTGCATGAAGATTTAAAGATCTCAAACCCACTGTTTGGGAACTTGTTATACACCCTAACCATCAGTAAGTTTAATAACAAAAGTCACTTAAAATAAAGTGTAAAAAATGCTTTATTTTGCTGCAGTTATGTTCTCTCAATAATCTATATTTAAGTCACTCACTTCCTTTCTGCAAAACATATATGGCACTACAAATTCTAAAACACTACTATCACAGTCAGCTTAGCTTCCTTTATCAATATTTTGTTGTTTTCTGGAATTGAAAGACCCACTGAAAATAGCTTTTCAACAGTAATCTGCTGGAGTTTATCAGTAATGATGGGTGAAGTAATGAAGTGTGAAGTACACAGTTAAATCTTCCCCCTTTTTTTTTTTTTTATTTGTTATTGCTGTATATTTCTCCAGAGAAAAAAAGAATATCCTTGTTTTGAAAAGAATAAAACATAAAGTTGATAGGTAGTCCTTCAGGAAGCTAAAGTTTCAGGGATATATTAAGTATCCTGCTCTTTTAAAAGGAGAGGAAATTGCATCTTCATTTAGAGTTAAATGGGGTGAAAATGTAAAAGCTTTTCCTAAAGGTAATGGAGAAATCTTTCTAAACAAAGGCAGGCAGAAGAGAAATCCAATCTCAGATGTATCAGAGGGTGACTTTTAACACATTTTTATTGGGATAATAAAAACAATAGGATGAAATGTCTTTCATTGTTTACTGAAAAACCGAAAAGGTTCTCTCATAGTAACAATTCTGTTCAAAAGGAAGACAAAATTTGAGTGCCACATTAAATTTCTCAGGCCTTTGCTGTCAGTGTTGCCAGATTTTTTAAAGCAGATAAGTGGAAGATAAATCCATAAAGATTTTTCTTGTTGCCAGTGATCAACCTGTAATTGCACAGATCTGCAAAACCTCTATGTTATTTGCAATTACTAATGATTCTTTCCAAAATGATGCTTTTATTAGCTACATACATGGTATAGATATCTACCTAATACAATGCTTCTTGCAGCTATAGCAGCACTTGAAGAAAAATTAACAGCTTAGAAAGAAAATGTGCACTTGAGCCATGATTATTTACTGTGCTCAAATTCTGCAATAGCACAAAATGAGGAACAAGTTCGACTTATATTTGGAAGGACAGAATCTCATGCTTTTCCTGGGACACATCTGAATTTTAAACTCATGTGTAGCCAGTAATTATTGATGAATAGTACTGCTGAAGATGAGAAGGAACAAATGTCCTTAACAAAATTAAAGCCTAGGACTTTCAAAGCATCCTTTGCAATGAGAAGTCCAAAACTTTTCCAATTTTAAAGGTAATTCCTTAATCTCCTTTAAAAGTCTTCTAACAAATTAATACTTCTCAGAATCAAAGAAAAGCCATTATTACAAAGCCATAATAAGAATTACTGCCTTTCAATTTTTTTTCTCCCTGGCCTGTGAAGTGGATCTCGAGAGTCAAAAGTCAAATAGACCACTCCCAACTGTGGGTATGTATCCTTGATAAAAAAATTACACTTCTTGTGCCTAGGGCTGAAAAGGCATTTGATGCTATTATGTCATGCAGTTTTAAAACATATTACTCAGTTACTTAGGAGCACAGGTACTCTTAACTCCCAGAAGAAATCTGTCCCCTAAATAAGAATGGAATTCTTGAAAATTCCATCTGTTAGTAACAGTTATATCATGTAAAACCATTACCTGATGACCAGTATTTAATGCAATACTTTGAAAAACAAACAAACAAACAAACAAAACTTTGCAATTATATTGAGTTATGTAATTTATTTTGAGCTTACACTTATATCACTGTGTATGCATATAACACACAAGATTTCTCAAAGTCATACCTAAGAATTTTTGTAAGTGTGAAAGTTATTGATATAGTTATGGGATTTAGGCATGCAAGTTTTAAAAGAAAAGTTACATAAATATGAAAGAAAAACTGATATTACATATTTTCTGTGCTGGAGTATTTGGTAATCCAAACAAATTGTATAAGGCTATTGTGCAGGAAACAATATCACCTCATAATAAAAAAAAAAGTTAGGGACAAAATTATTGGAAAATGACTTACAGGATTATCCATTGGCAAATGATGTTTGCATTATATGGCTTTGGATAATTCATAGAGTGAAAAGACCCAGAGGAATCAGTCAACATGAATTTTCCATCACAAACTGCAGCTGTAAAGATATAATGAAGATCATTTGTCAAAATGCCATTTGAAAAACAGAATTGGAGCCAAAATGAGGGTGACCTTCGATAATGGTTTACATGGATTACCTTGGAAAAGCTTTGTAAGCAACAATGGGAAAACTAAGTAAAACACACTATTAACTTACTCCTATTTCTAATTCCTATGACTTTTTGATCTCTAAGTACTGTATAAGAGGAAATATAGTACAGAAAATTTATTTTTATATTAGAGATAACCTAGCTAATCCAAACTAATCTAAGCCAATCCAAATAATTAAAATCCAACACATGGATTTAACTAATCCAATTCTTTCTTTCATTTTATTTGTAAGGAAACAGGATCTTGCCTTAACAGTTCTTATCTACAGCTACTTTGAATCAGAAAACTGTGTTTGCACTACCAGAAATGATTCGATGTCATGTGAATAAAAGCAAGAACGGATATGGCTGACTATTGTTATCTCTACTTTTATGAGCTTCCCGGTTCCTTGCCTTATATATTACTGAGTACTCCAAGAGATAAGTGGATCTCCCAAGTTTCCTGCCAGCTATCGAGTTCACTCATCTGAGGTAAATGTCATCCATCATCATCTATTTTTTCAAAAATCTTTTATTAGTTTTGTTCCCTCGGTGCTGCTATTCCATTCTAGAAAAGTTCTTGTGCTTAAGAAAACAGATACTAAAAAAAAGCCCCAGCAAGATTAGAAATGGTAATTCATGTGGAGTTATTTTATTTCAGCAGACACTGAAGAACTGTTGAAGCTTCGGCTGAACCTCTTGAACATTAATTATCTTAGGAACCTGCTAATGATGGGTTTTTTTCAGTTGCTCAGAAAGCATCATAGAGCTTTCAAATAAGGATAAAATCAGTACCACACATGATTATCTGAAGATGTATGGACGAATTCACCAATTCGAGGCAGATGATCAGAAATTAGATAGAGATTTTCAGTAACATCAGAAATGAAATCATACCTATAACCACTGCCCAAAATATGAATTATCAATCATACTGAAATGTTATTGAGCACAGTATTCCTCTAGGAAGCTCCTGGTCTGTTCATTTTATAAATGTACAATTCTTTCTGACTACCACTGTAGCAAACACAAGATAAAAATTAGTCTTTGTTTCACTCAGGCTCAGGCATACACTTGTTAACAAAGACTGTGCAGAATGAACTTTGACAACAAGTCTAATGAATGAGCTGGAATAGAATCACATTAACTTTTGCAGTTTTTGAGAGCAAAACAGAACACATAAGATTTTAAATACACAAAGAGAAAAGGTTCATGATTGAGGATTGCTATAGAACTCTTTTATCATAACAGGCTACAGCACTAGAGTTGGGAATTTGTATGCAAATACTTTTTCTGTTCACTTTATTTCATGTGTTTTCTGTCCTTACTAAACCAAAGAATAAAACCAGCACAAGAAGAAAAGTGCCTATCTAGTTATTAATGAAGAGAAAAAAAATTGGTACTCTTAACAAGCAAGAAATATTCTGATCTAAATAGTTCATACCACTGGCAATAATAAAAAGAGATATAGACACTTCTAATAAAATCAATGACAAATATTTGCTCATTAATTTCTGTTACAATCACAGAATGGGGCAGGTTGGAAGGGACCCCAGTTGGTCATCTGGTCTAACCTCCCTGCTCCAGCAGGGTCATCCCAGAGCACATGGCACAGGATTGTGTCCAGAGGGTTCTGGAATATCTCCAGTGAGAGAGGGGACACTCCACATTCTCTCTGGATGATCTGTTCCAGTGTGTGGTCACTGCATAGGAAAGAAGTTCTTCCTCATGTCCAGACAGAACTTTCTGTGCATCAGTTTCTGCCCACTGTTCCATTGCTCAGCACCACCAAGCAGAGACTGGCCCATCCCCTGACACCTCCCTGCAGATACTGATACTGCAGATATTGTTGAGGTCCCCTTTCAGTTGTCTCCTCTTGAGGCTGAACAGGCTCAGCTCCCTCAGCCTTTCCTCATAAGAGAGATGCCCCAGTTCCCTCTTATTGTTCTTATCGTCTTATTTTTTCTTATTGTTTTTTTTTTATTTGTTTCTTCTTACCTCTTAGGAGACAGTGAGAAAATTGAAACAGGACGGAACGATTCAGGAAAAGGTCCTTAGGCTGCTCATCCACAGCCCAGCAAAAGTCAGTGCTTAGTGTCTCAGGAATGAGCAGGAAGAGAAGAGGCACTGGTCCTGTTTCCCTGAAAAACCTCCCAGTGCTCCCTCCTTGCAGGGAGAAGGCAGCTGTGGTCAAATTGACCACAGGTGGGCAGGGGCACAGGAGTCATTACATTTCTGTCTCCTCCTGGAGCCCTTAGAAAAGCCTCAGTTGTCCCCCTAATGAGACAGGAGTCATCTTCTGTGGGAACCACTTCCATTTCTTCCCCAACATGCATCTTGCTGTTCATTTCTATGTACTTGGGGCACTGAATGCAGAGGGTACATTAAGAGGGCTTAGTCCTGTTACCCTAGAATTTCAGGGAGAAGCTCCCCAAACTGGTCAGATCAAGCTCACATATTTCACTTTGACAGGACCTTTCTCTGCCAAGGGCAGTTCATTACTTTCTGTCTTACATATGATTAATCTCTCCCAGCGCTGTAGTGATGCTGTGAGGTAGGTAATCAAAAAATGTTAGCCCAGACATGTAATAACCACAAAGAGAACTGCAGAAACACCTCCTGGGATGAGCCTCCAGTCTCCCTTTCCTTACACCTACATGCTACACAGCTGCTTTACAGCAGTGCCAGTCATTATTAGTAGATGCTGTTCAGATTTCACATTTCTCTAGAGACCCTTTCACTGAAATTGCTAGCTGCACTTTTGTAATGCCTTTTGTTACCGCACTGCATTGCAGAGCCAGAGAGAGACCTTTCAAGATAATTTTAATCAATAAAATAAACAAAGAAAAGGTGTTCAGTTGCCTGAATCTCTGCTGAGATTTTACTGAGTTCTGTCTAATGCAGGAAGAGGTTACTAAAATTCGCTTTTTACCCTATATTTTTAAACCATTAACATATTCTAAAATCTGAAATACTATGGGGAATAGGAACCAAGATGAAAAAACCAAGTTATTTAAAGGACAGCAATTCTTCTGTGTGTTGGAGCACTTGTAGCATGAATTATGAATTGGCTGTAAATCTCATTGTGAAACTTAGAGGCACTTCTGAAAATCTAGACAATTTTAGCTTTTATATGACCATACTGAGTTTCTCTAGAGGTAGGAAAATGAAAAATCAGAGGTGGAAAAATTGACAGGTACCCCAAATGTGCATCCAACTTCTTTAAGCTCATTCCACTGTTTTTTCAAAATCTGCTAAGAAATCTAAATATACAAATTTAGAAAAACTATGAGATTTTGGATGAAAAAGGCTGGAAATGTAACATGAGAACAATGGAGCAATATTTTGTCCTCCAGTCAGAATTGTATTTCTTTAACGTTATGAGCTGAAACTGCTACAATAATGGTAACTGAATGAATTGGTTGGAAATACCAGGCATCAGTGAAGAGGAACAGGGGAAAACCATCCAGCTCCCCAAAGTGGACTGCAATTCCTCCAAAATGTTCAGCTAAGTCTTCTTTCTGAGCTTACTGGACTAAGGAAAAATGCAGTTGATGGGGTGGGCAGCAATTCACCTTTTTGATTTTTTTTTTTTTTTTTTTTGGTGTACGTTTGTTTGTTTGGGTGGTGTTTTTGTTTTGTTTTGGGTGGTTTTTTGTTGTTTTTTTTTTTTTTGTTTTGTTTTGTTTTTTTTTACGAAAATCATACTTCTAACAGAAGGGGTCAGCATGTCACCAGCTTTCAGAGTCAAGCTTGCAGATTCTTTAAAAAGTAAATTTTTCTTTTACTTGCTCATATGTTTTTGGAGCCCAGCATTTCACATGTTTCTGAAAGCTCAGAGCAGACTTCCGCCACTGTTTTTCTCAGGAAAGCTCAGAGGACTCTTCTCACAGCAGAATGGAAGGAAGCATTCCAGATTTCTAACACTGAAGTCTATACTTAAAAACAAACAAGCAAACAAAACTCTCGGGGAGTTAATGGTTCCAGACCCTCATAGAACATTTGCAACGTTCTCCCAGCAAAAAAACTTGTCAGACTTTTAACTGAGAGCTGAGGCTCTGAAGAGCAATGCAGACGGCATTAACACACACGTGTTCCCACCAAAATGCTGTACAGCCCTTTGGTAAACAGAAACACAGTCAGACTCCTTGGTACAAACTCACAGCATTCACTGCTACAGAGAGCAGCGCCTGCTCTGCACAGAAGGGTGCTTGGGGATAGTAGGCAGTCAGATGGAATTGTGGAATAGAAGCACAGAATCATTTAGGTTAGAAAAGACCTCCAAGATCACCAAGTCCAACCTTTGGCTGATCGCCAGCTTGTCAACTAGACCAGACCACTGAATGCCACTTCCAGGTGTTCCCTAAACACCTCCAAGGATGGTGACTCCACCTCCCTGGGCAGTCCATTCCAATGTTTAACCCTTTCTGTGAAGAAATTCACAGAAATTCTCCTAATTTTCAACCTGAACCTCCCCTAGTGCATCTTGAGGCCATTTCCACTCATCTTGTCACTGGTTGCCTGGGAGAAGAGATTGACCCCCACCTGACTACAACCTTTCAGGCAATTGTAGGGAGCAATAAGGTCCCCCCTGAGCCTCCTTTTCTCCAGGCTCAACAGCCTCATCTCTCTCACCCTCTCTTCACAGGACCTGTGCTCCAGACCATTCCCCAGCTCATTTGCTCCTTTCTGGAAACACTCCAGCACTTTAAAATCTTTCTTGTCACGAGAGGCCCAGAAATGGACAAAGTTCTCAAGGATAAGATAAAGGCAAACAAAGTGACTGATGCTGAAGGATACAATCTTTTTACATTAAAAACCATGAGGTTTCAGGTTTGTAAGAGTTTCATAGAATCATAGAAGGTTGGAGGTTTAATGGCACCATCTGGTCCAACCCCTTGCCCAAGCAGGGACACCTAGAACCGGTCACCCAGATTTTCACATTTCTCACTGTGGTGCCAGCAACTCAAACACTTGCATCAGTCGTGCAGACACTGCCATTCCCTAGCACTCAGGGTAGTGAGATGTAGGTGGGAGGCCAACAAACAAGAGTTTGGGCTCCTGCCAGGTCTCCACCCACACTCACCTGGCCTGGCTGCAAAACGCTGTTACTGCCCACCTCACACCCCCTGCCCAACCTGGAGTCTGGGTCAATGTATCTGAAGGTACACAGTAACCCAGAAAAACTGTTCATAGCATTTTCTATAATGATGTTCTTAATCCTGGAATCAAAGGATAAACTTTTTTTATGACTCCAAGATGCAATTAGATGGTTTCTGATACAAGGTAATGTGGATTTATATCTGTACAGGGTCATAACTTTAATTTATTTTGAAAGAACATTATCTGATTTTACTGGTGCACAACTTCATATAAAATTTCTATATTATTTTCTAATTTACATAGTATTTATTTATACTAATAATATTTATTTAGTAAACAAAAAATCTATGATTTTATGTTTATATAGCTAGATTATAAGATTTTATTATTTATTACACATCTTCTTTATTGATGAGAATTTTAAAGAAAATTGTCTCCATTTATAAGATAAAGATTATAACAATCACTCTTGTTACTATTTTTAGTGGAATTGATTTGGACTTCACTGTGCAGTTTATTTCCCATAAACTATTTGCAAACTAATGACAGTTTTAAGGATGTTTAAATAGGCTGATTTACAGGGGTTTACATTCTTACCACATCTTTTTTCAGATTCATCCGAACCATCCGGGCAGTTCGAGACTCCATCGCAAAAGAAATCTTGGCTAATGCAGGTTACACCGTCATCACAGAGTTCAGCAGGTGGCAAACACTCAGCTGGAATAACAAAGATGAGAGCAATAACAGCACAGCAGTAATGCAGTTTTGCTACAAAGGAAAATTGACTTACCTCTGGTTGCTTTACCACAAATCTAATCAACCACTCTATTGTGTTTCACAAAACTGCATTTTTAGAAGCCTGGAATAAAATATCGAGCATAAAACGATAAATTTGGCACAGAATGGAGGAAGTTCTTGAAAGTGAAATATTTTTTGAAACTAAGCTTGAGGTAGGGCTGGAACAAAATTTCCATTAGTTCCCACTTCCTCTCTCTACACAAATAAACTATTTTATGCAATACAATAAATTGCATTTTCCAATTTCTTATGTTTGAATAACATGAGAAAACTGCACCTTGGTTTAAATAACAGTGAAAAATCTCTGGGTTTAGATAAATACAATTTAATTTCTTCAACACATCACAGTGTTGCACTTCATCATGCTAAAAGCTAAAGGCTCATGCCCAACCAACAACAAAACATGGGCAGATCCTTAAAATTGTGGTTTTCATAATAGTGTTTTCCTAGAACATAAATGTTCGTCTACTTCATACATGCTCTTTTAGTCTTTAAATAGCTTTGGTCTTAGACATCTGTAGAATTCAAGTAGGTCTTAAGGTGAACACAAACATGCAACTAAAATAACCTTTGGATTACTACTAATTTCAGCATTATTAAAATTGTAATAAATGATATGTAAACTATTTATCTAGAGCTACTCACGCTGTCCCTTTCTTTAGTTCAGTAAATGTTTACAGGAAAAAGTAAAAATTTCTTATGCAAGAAGGAAAAATAGTAATTTATGAAATTGATTTTACAGCCTCTAACCATTATTGCTGGATTTATTTTTCTCATAAAGCCATTAGTTCTGTAATCAGAACTGTTAGTTCTGCAATCAGATTAAGTAAATGCCTGTATGATATTGTCTCGTCTATCACCGTAAATGACAGAGAATGAAATTGGTTTGGATGTATTGTAGCACTTCAAAACACTGAATGTTTTACAAAAACACTCTCAGTGTTAGCAATGCAAATGCTATAAAGCCAAAAGTATTGCCATTTTGCATCCATTTGATAATTAAAACGAACCAAACAAACTCCAGTCTAGTGTTGGAGGTGATACAGTGCCAATGAATGAATTCTCACAGATGAGCAGAGACAAAACTGTGCATTCTAGAACAAAAAAATCCAACCAATAAGGTAGCAATATGTTTAGCACAAGCCCAACAATCAAGAAAACATTGTTTACATATTCACGATCAGTTCTGGGTTTATTCAAGTCAGAAAACTAAACAGCAGTGCCACCTCCTGGATTGAAAGAAATCAACGTTTCCTACTAAAACATTTTGATTTCTTTTAAAAACGGAATTACAGTTTGTTGCAATGTAATTACCATACTTAACTAAATAAAGGCAGTAAACACATAGGACTGCTTATAGATGTCATATCCATTTCACCATCTAGTAAGGCTAGAGGACATTTCCAAAGATTCAAATGTCTTTGGCTTTCTGTCCATTGGTAGTCATGTGAGAGTTTGCTAAGGTTTGGTTTTATTCCCCCATCAAAAAGGTCAAGAAATAACAGGAAAAAGAAAAAAGTGCAACCAGTATGAATGTCAATACATACATCAACATACACAACACATGCAGTATTTTTTAATAGAATGCAGAGCCTTAGAAGTCCTTTCTCTTTGGAGAAGCCTCCTTAATCAAACGTAAACCTGCATATGCTGCATTTGGAGGAATGGGAGGTGAGGATTAAATGGTATAAGAGGCTGTACACAGTTACTTACCAACAGTTGTTGAGGACTTGCTTGTGGTGAGTTGTCCTGAACCTGCACAAACACAGCCTGAGGTTAGAACTCTACTCCTTGCTCTCTGAAAACACCTCTGCAGTTTCTTGGGCAGAACTAAGCAGCAGTTGATCTGCATTTTTTATATCTGCTTAATTTATATCTGCATTATTTGCTATATCCCCAAACCCCATCTGAGTTAATGATATAGTAAAGGCCAAGCATCACAATAAATATAAGAAAAATTGATGTGGAACTCAAATGTAGTTTAAATTTCATTATTTTATCTTCAGTCACATGCTTTTCAATAACTTCAGAAGACTTTTTTTTTCCTCCCCCATTAAAATAAGAGCAATACTTTCTTGCCTTCCCCTGGTATGTAAAAGTTCTGACCTGAAGTTGGTGTCAGGGAACTTGTAATTGGGCTTGTGGGATCTGTTGAAACAAGACAAGTTATGACAACTTTAACATGAGTTAAAATGTGTATGTGCATTTTCGTACAAATAACATTGATCAGCAAATCAGTTGAAAGCCTCAAACCTATCTGTCTACTTACATACAGGCATACGTACATACTCCTCTGTGCACATATTTACATACAAACAAAAGCCTAGGTACTAAGTAGATTTGTATTAGTGATAGTTAACTGCAAAACAGTCTGGGAAAATGGAATGCATATTTGTGACTGCTCCAACAGAACTTCCAACAGTACTCTAAATAACAATCATTAGGATATACCTGGTATTTCCATCTCCCAATAGTCTTATTTTCTTGTCCTCTTTGAATTTGCATGAGCAAACCTGTTTACTGCTTTTCCTTTCAAAATTAAGTCTCAAATATGTGAGTAGGATGACCATGCCTTCAGCTGAAAACAATTCCCATGTCACCACAGTTAATGGACCCTGTACCTCAGTTGATAAAATCAAAGGCCAGAAGGAATAAAGTGAGAGATTTAGTAAGGCCTTCTCTATAGGTCATCATCCTTCAGTTTTGTGGGGAGAAGTTGCTGACTGTTGGCCATCACAGACTTAATCTTGTTAGATGTTCCTGCTCTCCCAGACCTACTAGTGTACAAACTTGCATGAGGATTCCCTACCAATTTTCCATCAAAACATGCTTATTTAGCAAATGCTACTGAGCTAAGCTGGGCCATTCTGTATTAAGTGGATTACGAACTATTCTGTGTCAGCAAATTTGAGGTAAGAAATGGCAGAGAGAGAGGAGAGCAGGGAGGGTGCAGCCTGTTGGACTGTTCTCACACAGGTGTGTTCAGAGAAGGAAGCTTAATTCATAACAGTAGTTTCCAAAGTGTTATGCACATATATATCTATCCACGTATCTCTCTATATGTTTACTGTAGGATAACTATTTTGAAAGGAATTAATCATTCAAAGACTTAAAACATGGATGCATGCATGAGCAAGAAGTTCCAACAGGAATCTATGTCTTGAAGAGTGCTGAAAAAAAAATTGGGGTTGTTATAAACATTCCCAGAAATGCATTCACAAGCTGACAGCAGATGGCATAAAGGAAAACACTGGACAGTGACAGAGGCTTTAGTGGCATAAGCACAAATCACAAATGATCTGTTGCTGCACAGTGTCACTAAAGTAGCATGTGAGATGGATAAGGATGGTTTAGGGGTCAAAAGGCACATATTCCAAGCATCCAGCAGATGTAAATGTACCACATATGATAAAACCTGGCTGTATTATGGCATTTGGACTAAACCAGAAAGAACAAGGAAGCAGAAAATACTAAAAAATGTACAAAAATGACCTCAAGCAGATGTAAGAAAAAGAGGGAAGAAATTCACACCAGGAATATTACTGCCATTCCAGCCTGGTGTGCTGACAACTCCCAACTCCCTTCCCCCTTCCTCTGGCACCTTCCTCCATCTCCCAGTTCCTTCTTGAGGATGATTAGCAACGTTGAACTTAGGACAGAGGGAAGCATTGAGATAGTATAACCAGAGGAAGGGACAGATAGGAAAAAATCATATGTTAGCAATTTTAATAGTATCTTTGGGAATAACCTGTAGTAATTTTACACTTTGGACTATACACATTAGTAGGCCTGTAACTAGACTAATAACTGTTTCATTGCTATGGCTGTAATTAGACTATAGAAATACTTGTCTCCTATATTTACAGGTGCATTTCTTTAGCTCATATACACTGCATGGAGCTCCTGGTCTGGTACCCTGCCCTGGAGAATTTCTATGTAATAATTTGTATGCAATTTGTACATGACACCTCTACCTTCCCCTCGTGCTACAAAGCACTTCCTGTATTATTCAGCTGTCTGGCTGACTTTTGGCAGGTTTGTGCTCACTGAATTTGCGAGACCAAGGAGTTTTGTCCGCTTCATACCTTACCATCATAAGATGTCCAGTGATAGTGAAAGGAAAGCCTGTCAATCAACACTGCTCAGTAAATCAGTAACCACTGTTACTGAGCAAGACACTCTCACCTACCTGCCTAAATCTGAGAAAACTTCAGCTTGTAGCTCAGCTGGTTGAGGGAGACTCAGCTTTTGATTTGATCCACTAATTAAGCTCTTGGAGCTTCTGTACAGACTTCATATCAGTCACTGTTTTCTCAAATTGTCAGAAACACTGAAGGCAGCTAATTATCACTGAATGGACCCTGCCAGTCAAGCCCCAACTACATCCAAGGCAGCTTTATTAAGTTATACCAGCTGAACAGTGAGTCTTATGTTCCTTCTTGTCGTAATTGCAACAAAAAATAGTTCCTGTTTTATGAAAGATACTGACCTGATGAAGGTAAAGGCATCACTGTGGTGAGATTTTCATCAGCTATTGGAAGAAAGAAAGTTCATTTTAAACTTCTTTTATAGCACAGTTTCCAGTTTTATACAACAGAAATAAAGGTAAAAAAAATAAAAATTGTTGTGACTGTTTCTCATTAAATCACTATCAGTGTCCTGCTTCCCTCCTTTTGCCTGTCTCACCCTGTTCCAAGTCTTTGGTCAAACTCCATAACCTTCCTAAGGAGGAAACGTCCCAAAAGTGAGATGAGGTTATGATTTTTCATGGCCACTGCAATTCCTTTGAATCCTCGATCCCTATTCATTGTATTGCATATAGAACATCTTCATCTGGGAAGTCTTTGTCCTGAGACTTCATATTCTATAGAGATTTTCAGAGCACCTGTGTCTTACAGAATAGTATTTAGAATGCATAAATGAGTTAAAATTAACCTGGGATAATTTGTAAGAAAGAAATTTGCTTTTAATCACTGACAAAACTGATTTCAAGCAAGCCACACCTGTGTTGTAGTTCTCTCGCTCTCTGAAATGGGAATATTATTTCTCTTGCAGAACATGATGCAAGAGTACCATATATGACTATGATTGTTAATTAGTTACAATTATTTTACTGAAACACTCCTGATGGAATGGACAGGTGATATCTCGTGAAAAGAGGCATTTTAGTGATCCACAGCAGTAAAAGTTTCAGTACTTCAAAGTTCATCAATGGATATAAAACCTTTTAAAAAGCTCTTCATTATTTTCTTTGGTGACGTTTTCTAAGTATAATGAGAAATCACTTTCCACAGTTTTGTGCAGTTATTTAGAATAACTTCTTATATGTGGTGCAATAGTAAAGAGAATTAAAGGTGCCAAGACTCCAAATTTAGCCTTTGAATAGCTGAGGTACTTAGCAAAAAATACACCTTTTAGAATAGAGTAAGAGACATGGCACATCAGATTCAAACTCTTAAAGCACTCAGTTGCCACTTAATAGTAACTCCAGTAGGTCTTAAAATGTCAGCTAATCAACTTCTACTTCAAAGAATTCAAACTGTTCATTATTCTAATCCTCAGTGAAGGTCTGTTTTGAAACTTTACTGAGGTAAAAACTAAGGATCCCATTGATCTTAATGGGCTTTCATTTAGGCTTTGATAAATTTTCTAGTACTTACATAATATAACTGTATTTGTATATGTGTAGGATTTAAAACTACCTAGTCTTTAAAGTCCTATTCCTTTTTTTTTTTTTTCTTTTTTTTTCACCTGCACTTTACCTAAGCTTTACAGGAATATGAAGCCAGTTCCCTGGGTGCACTTCTCCAGAAGCCATGTTCAGTATTTAGTTTGCTGTTCTTAACTGACATCTTTTCAATAAATGGATCTTCACCCTCCCTGACTCTGAGCCCTTTCCTTATTCTTTCGCAAAACAAAACTATAACTGCATTTACTTATAAAACACCACAGTTGGGGCTTAATTGCTTTAATTTGAGAACTAGCAAAGTTGCAAATACTATGTTACATAAAAGAAATAAAATGTAGTGGTTTTCACTGGGAAATCACTGCTTCACCCTTTACTCCTGCCTTAGTAAATGTACGTGATGCTGGCTCATAATTTCTGGTAGACAAGGCTGTAAATGATTCTCTGAGCTGCTCCTGAAAGATCTGTAACCAGGAAAGAGGGCACCCAAGAGCAAAAGTAACAATCCTTTTGCTGTTTGGGAGCCAAAGTATTCATTCATGTTATTTGTAGTCCTCAAGGATTTATGGAATAATAATAAAAAAGCTTACTAGCATTACCTGTGACTTGAATGCTGTTCACATCAATTTTCAAAGTCTGGGTAGGATTAGGGTTACTTGTGTTGACACCCAAAACCAGCTCATTTTTTACTTTCTCAGCGCTTACCATCTGGGTAAAATAAAGTGTGAAGATCACAACAACGCTAGCAATACAAAATAGAGAGGTTCATTAGTTATTCTAGCTAATGAAATAAATCTACATGACTTATCATCTAGACAACATTTCATTCTAACACTGGTTCCATTTGTAAAGTTAGATTGTCTTTAAGTATTGACTTGCAAAGATGACACACACAGAAACACCTCTTAATTATCTGGTAGGTTTGAACCTTAGAGAAAATTTGTTCTTTCTTTATCTGCACTTATTTTCACTGGGGGAAAGAAACAAAACATTTACATCAGTTGCTGCAACAGAGTTGAATTTGAAGAAAACTAAAGAAGGTTTATATTCATTCAACAGGTTTCCTAGATTTAGCCCTAAAATAGTGATGATGACTTTTAAGTGTTGAAATTTGTTTATGTATGAAAATTGTATAATATACTCATGTTGTAAAACTGATCCCTTCTATAAAGCAAAGGCCACCTGTGGATTCTACATTTCTGAGGATCTCCTGTGCTATTGCTATTCTCACAGGGAAACAGTAATGGATGAAACCAGAGATATTTTGAAATCATGGTTATGCTTTATTTAACTTCTATGGGGCCTGAATTTTATCCAGAGTGCTTTCTGTCTGCTCCCTCCCATCCATTCTGGACACTATTATGAAGTTTTATATCTGTAACTAGAGTAAGGTAATGCTGAAGTATTACACTTACCAAAGTTTTTCTCCTTTTACTTAAACTTAGGCGCAAACTTTTTTATTCTTAAGCACTTATAACTACCCATTTGCAACTCACTCAGTAGTGCTCTTTGTAAGGAGTGATTAATCCTGCCATTTTGCTGAGCGTAGTCTGTAGTTTGCAATATGTGGAAAAACTCCCCTTCTTGCATATTTCTGATAACCTCTAGGCCATGCTGAGCAAACAAAAGCTTTTATTGCTATCCTTGTGACTCAGCGGAGCTTCAAGGGTGAAATAACAAGCAGATTGCCTAAAGGGGTAAACACTTTTTAAATGAGAAGAAAATAATTTCTGAGACAAAGTACTATTCAAGGCAGAAATGAAGGCAGATCCTTACTGATGTATTAAAAGCCAGATCCAACTTACACTAACATCAGATCTTCTGTGACTTCTGTGATTCTTGAGTCAAGATACAGGATTGGAATTGTTATTGTCAAATACAGATATTTGCAGTACAGATACCTAGATTTCCATCGATGGAAAGAAGTAAGCTGTTCTTTAGCAAAATTGGTCTCCTTCTAAAAAAGGCATCTAAATCAACCAGATGAGAAAACTAAAAACCCATCACATACAAAGACAATCCTGAGCAACCAGCTCAGAGACGTCTTCATCTTTGATGCCCAAATTTTGATGAGAACAGTCCCTTTCTGTGTGCAGAAACCAAATTGTGCTGACTGGATCTAACTTTACAAGGACAAAAACCCAGAACTGGCCTACTCCTACTACTGTTTACTCATTGCCATAAAGGTGTAAAATTTTCCATGAAGTGATCATACTCCACCTAATTACGATTATATCCTCACTATTCCAATCAAAAGATTCAAATCTAATTCCCATTACTTACAAATAAACCATCTCCTCTACATATTTATCAACTTTATGTATTAAAGAAAACACTGATATCACAAGCACATCTGTTATCGCAGAACTGCATCATCTGTTGCCATGTAACCTGCACTTTGATTTCGTGGTCTTACCCATGAGACAGCTTATTATATAATTCATTTCTCAAGATCTTTCAGTTCTGCTTGAATCCTGATCTTTTGTCCTTTGTTTTGTTCTCACCCATCACAGTGTGTCATCAGACCTTTCTTTATTTAAAAATTTAGTTAGTAGTAGTAATGTGAGATCTGCCCCCCAGTTAAAGAAGCATTCCACAAGCAAGCTCAGCACAAACTGATATCCTCTTCCTTCCAGATAGTTTCTTATCTACTTGACTGTGACTTTTCCATTTCTCTTTCTAAATCTACAGTCCCAGGGACTATTACTATTTTTTTTTTTCTTTTCTAATCCTAAAGGATGTTTTTGAAGGAAAGATATATCTTGAAGCTTCATTCTTTTTAGAGATCCTTATGCAGTCTGAAAGGATGGGGTTTTTTTTCCATCTATTCAATGTCCACAGAAGAACTGTCTAAATCAATAGTATGATTGTCTCCTGCCCATATGTTAAGTAAACTCTGTCAAATGCAATTACCCAGTCTCTGACTTCTTGAATCTTTCCAGGCCATCTTCAGATTTCCTGTAGAAAAAAACCCCCAACAATAATAAAAAACTCAAAAATACAAAAGTATGTTTCCCCTTGATTTTATAATGTGGATAGGATGAAAGCATGTTCTGAAACTGTTTCATAATGGGAGACAGTATTACATGTGTTTTGCTGACTCAGGACCTTATTAAGAATAATGCAGATGGAATTAGCACTACAGACCTCACTGTAGTGAGGGATTTTTTTGTCAGTTGGCCTTCAGTAGGACAATCAACATAACAGGGGATTGAAAATGAGATCAAACAAACTTTACCAAATGAAGCAGATCTTACTGTACATATTTTATGGAATCTTTAGGACACACAGGGTGCAGCTTTGCCTGGCAAAATGACAGTCCCACTTGCTAACAACCTCAGGAATATGAGTTAAGTGGATCCGTGTCCATAGGGACACATGAGTGTGTTACTATACATCTCAGCTTATGCCAGCAGATCCCTAAGCTGAAATTTCTTCAACATGTCAAGGAGCAGGAACCCTGCAAACACAGCACCTTGGGAAAAAATAATTTAGCAGTTCTTTAAAATATAAAATTTTTGTGGGTAGGTCTTAAGGCTCAGCCTTACAGGTTTGGTCAAGGCACAGACACACACGAGTCTGAGAGGGAAGTTTGCCCAAGGAAACACATTGCTGTCAAACTGACCAGAGCAGCACCTGAAACATGTAAGATGTGGAAAGAATAATATAGAATGTTTCCAAGGATGTCTTGAAAAACAAGGTATTGGTAAGTTTCTCCTGAGAGAAACAGCTAAGCGAGGACTTCAGTAATTTATTTTCAAAGTTTAATTAAGCTGTACCTACTTGAACTGGGAAATTTCACATCTCTCAAATGTATTCTTCAGGTCACTTTCTTGTAAGACCTTTTGTACCTATATGAAGTGGAGAAATCTTGAACCAATACAGCAATTAAAAATACACCCAGTCAAACACTATATTTATGGTTTTAGTACTAAATCATTTTTCCTAGACTAGAGAAACAAAGCTTTTCTTTGACGATTCACCGATTTTCACAGATAAGGAATATACTGAGTTTAGACCAGGCTTAGGACATGAAATAACTCTTTTTGGAGAGAGGACAAAGCCATCAACAACAGCTCATGTTAGGGAATTAATGTACCTACAGATACTCTTGAATTAAAAGAACAATTCTTACCAATTGTTCAACATCAAAGGCAAGGACTTTGAAATCAGCTGATGAACTGTTTTGCAGAGCAGGAATGAATGATGTTCCAGAGATTATTTTAAATATTCCTATGTAGCCATGAGTATTCAAATCTGCTTCAGCTAGATAATTAAAAATAAAATGCAGTGTTTTGAATTATATGGAAATAAATTGAAAAATATCATTAGATTTTATTCTACGCAGATGGCTTCTAGATTTTTGTTTTGCTTTGCAATCAGAGATGCTTTTCCTAGTGCTGATTTCAAAAAAGTAAGACATTTTTCAATGTTTACAATAGTTACAACTGTAAACTTATTTATTAGAAATAATATTTGTCTTTGGTTCTCATTACATTAAATTCTGTTTCAAATGCTGTTCTTCAGCAACACTGTGAATGGATAAGGGGACAATGGTATGTCCAATTATGCCTAACAAAAGAGACAAAGATACATTGGAAGAATAATAGTGAATTATGAGGTTTTCATGTGTTCTGGATTAAAAAATATTATGAATTACTGCCTCACACTTAGTATTAGCACTATGCACTTTTTATATGTGTATGCTGTTTTTGATGACAGCACTGGAAAAACGAGTGTCAGAGAAGCTAAACCATTTTTGACCCAAACTTCTTACCAGTACATACAGGAATTTCTGGGAGGATTTGTAAGGAAACTAGATAACTGGTCCTTATTGCAAATTTATTCTAGATTTAAATATGTTACTGCATATGAGGTATCCATAAAGCAATTTATTATACATTAAAAATATTTCCTTCCTGTGTAAAACACTGGAAATTTTCAGAAAAGATCTGTATTAACCTGTATTAATGACAGATAGGAAATGCCTTTTACTTACCAGTTACAGTTCCAATAGTATTTTTAGGTTGTTTGAAGGAATTAAAACCCCAAACAAGTTTTAAGACACAAGCAGATAAGCAATAAATACTACAATTAACAGCTTTTGATGGAAAAAAACCTCAGTGACACCAATTTAATATCAACTAGCAACAGCAGACTGCTTTGAGCTTCTTTGAAGGCCATTTATCCTTACAACAGTTGCAAGTCTGTTTAGCAAATGTCTATAAATAGTAAAGGCCTTTTTTATTAGATATGTAAAATATGTTTTTTAAAAAATGTTTTATAATAATTTTATAATTATTATTTGTAGGTGAATAAATTCTTGCCAATTCATCTTCTAAAACCAAAGCCATTAATTTAAAACCTGTCTCTAGATGAAATAATACACCATTTTAAATTACTGAAATCTGATAGCATTCTGGTGAGAGGGTAAGAAAGTGAGTAGAGGGAATAACTTTTAAAATCTGTAAGGAAGAACAACAGCAACTAGAGAAATGAACATGATATTCTGACAAAACAGTGGTTTTGTTTGTTTGTTTGTTTGTTTTTTAATACACACAAAGTTTAGTCCTCATGGGCTTCAGTATAAAGTAGTCTGGACTTCTGATTAATGGAAGCATCAAAAACTTCAATGTAGCAGAATATTTTTTCAGCTACAAAGGTCACTATGATACTCTCTCCATTAGCTCACTGTCTCTCCTGTGCTGTGGAGCCCTGAACTGAACACAGTATTGCAGGTGAGACCTTACCAGGGCACAGTTAACATATATTCACAAGATCTTTTAACCAAAATTTCAGTTCCGTTTGAAAATCCTCCTGCATCAACATTTTAATTTCATTTACTTTGACAATCAGTAACTTCATTCTATCACATTCTGAGCATTACTTAAAGATTAGAAATTAGATTATGTTAATTATATGTAAGGTTGGCAGCTAATAAACTAATAAATTACTTTAAAAGTATATAGATTTTAAATAAAAATGAAAAAAATGCCAAGAGACAGGGAGCACCTAAGGACTTCAATGGATTATCAATGTCTTCTGATTCAAACCTCATACATGGAGAGAAAATCCAAATATTCACAATTTTCTGTATTAAATTCTCTAATTCATAAATATGGTTGAATAATCAAAGCTTTATAGCTTGGATTGCATTTTGGGGACCTCTCCTAAAGCCTAAACCATGAAAATTATTTTGTATGGCTTCAGAACAGGATTGAAGTGCTCCTTTTTTCCCCTATTTTGTCAACAACCAATCTTCAGGGGAGGAGAGGAGGAAAACACACATAAACCTCCTAAAACACCAATTCTACCCCACCAGCATTAAAAGCATAGCGTGAAATAAAAACCACAATTACGATGGAAACACCACTGGCTTCACAGTCTGAATGTCTACTGAGGAACTCCTGAAGGTAATTAGCTAAAGGTTGGCTACTCACCCCGTTCCAGCTCCTGGATTGATAACCAAGAAATTACAAGCAGTCCAACACAAACACACACAAAAACTGCCATCAGAGAAGCAAACAAAATCTCATAGTTACTAACAGGAACATATTTCTTATCAGACGATGTTTTCTGCTTCATTTCTGTCTTGAAAGCTTGTGTGAATTAAGGACTGACAAAAGACAGCCTGAAAAGGAGGGTAATAATCCACACGAACAGATATTTATAGGATATGCTCATAAATTAATTACACCATAAAACTTCATTGACATAAGTTTTTACAACTTTTCCAAGCAGTCATATTCATGCACAAGATATGTAAATATGAAGGAAAAAAAAAAACCTTCAGAAAGAAAGGATTAAAGATTATGTCTCAGATAAAGAACAGGCAAAACCACAGAAATGTAAGGTTGTTCACTGGATTTGCACTATTTTTTGTCATTTGATATTTTTAAGTGACAATATAAAATATTGCTGTCAGATTTACTGCTTGTACAGGTTTTTTTTTCTTAATTTTTCACAAGTGCAATTATGAGGACAACAGTGAAAACTGTATCTTTCCTTATTCTGGTTAAAAAGTCCCCTTAAAAGTATTTTTATTTTTATAGGAAATGGTGGGAAATGAGTTGTTTAGTAATGTGCCATAGTTCAGCAATGTGTTCAGCACAGAAGAGTAATTCAGCAGCACAAATTTAATCTGTGTAAGGCATGGTTCTTTGACCACTTAGCTGGAGAGATAACCAGAGAAGACATTATGAAATGCATGCTTGCTTTGTGTATTCTTGCCAGGCATAAATGTGCCACGGGATGCAAGTCCTTGATAAAGTTAAGGCTTTGTGGATGGCCAGTGCTGCATCTTTAATAAAGCTATATTAAATTAAGCAGACAGTGTACCAAACAGACCAAAACATTTGGTTATAAATTTGATCTATCAAAACTTTTGAGCTCCAGAAAAATAGTCATACTGATTTTATGTTTTGTGCTCTGTGAGCTACTGATGTTGACTCCAGATCAGAGGTCCCAAGTCCAGATTTATGACGCAAATTTCCTCAGCTCTCCTTTTGGTACTAGAGATTTTGAGCAAACCAGCCATATTCCTGCCTGTCAATGGAGAGGGAAATTTGTCCGAGTCAAAGACAAGACTTGTCTGAGGAAAGAAGCTCTGCCCACGTGTAAACTGACAGAAATGGAGATAATAAAAATTGGGAAGAAATTAGAAAGCCTTGAAATTAAACAAGGTGGCTGGGTGGGCATCTGGCAGCCAGCCAAGGTTAACTCACTGCAATTGTCTGTGCTGCATGAAATAATACCAGTTTATTCCTGTTTTATTCCTAATCAGACCTTTTTTATCACAAATCTGAGGAGTTTTGTGCAGATGGACTTAGGACTCCTCTGTCATTTTTTGCGTAATGTAACTGTTTGTATAATTGACATAGTATACCACCAGTAAAACATAAAAATTATTACCCAAAGATGACACTGTATTTTAAATTCTGAATTTATGCCCTAATTGTGAAAAGATTAAATGGAGAAGTAAATCTGTGGCCATTTACAGTTCCCACACATTGATTACAGTCTGGCCGAGGACATGGATACTCTCAGATTGGAGATGGGACTCCTGCAAATGAACTCATTTGCTAAACAATTTTAGCTGGCAATAAGGTCATGGTAGCAATAATTAATAGGCAAGATCTGGATACTGAGCTGATAGTAAGTAAAAGTGAGATCTTTCATTAATTTGTTTGTAACCTGTACTGTATGAGCTGGTTGTAAAAGAGTATAAGAACCCATAATTTCACATTTCATTTGTAAACCTTCAAAATGAGGGGGGCAGACTTCAGCAGTGTGCCAATCCCGACTTACCATCAATCAGGAGTTACAGAAGCAAAGCAGTCTGTGCTTTGACAGTCATCTGGTCCAACCTCCTGCTCAAGCCAAATTAGATCAGACAGCTCAGGACCATGTCCAGGCAGATCTGAATACCTTCAAGGCGGAAGACCACACAAACACTACAGAAAAACTACCTGTGCCAGCACTGACTACCTGCATAGGGATTCCTGTGTGGGGTTCAGGTTACAGGATGGGTGCTAGCAAAGCATCCTGTAATACAACTGCTACATTCCTGCCTGCTCCTCATCCCTGGCATCTCACTGGAATATCAGTTGCTGCAATTTGTGTTCATTGCCTCTTGGGCTCTCGCTTAGCAACTCTGAGAAGAGTCCATCTCTGTCTTCTCTGCAGTCATCCTTTCGGTATCTGAAGGCAGCAATTAGACACTCCAATCAGCATGTCAGCCCCAGCCAGTACTGCTGTATCGGGTTATTCTATCTCAGATTCTGGACTTTGCACTTCTTGAACTTGGTTGAAAACATGATGAGGTTTCTGCCAGGCTGTTTCTATGCCTCTTAATGACAACTACATCCTGGTACAGCAAAAACTTTCTTCTAGCCATGGACTTCACTTGTTTCTACTTTTATTCCTCCTTTAATTACTTGTCTTCCTGTAAATTCTTCTTCTGCAGGCTTAGTTTTATAAATTTTTTTATCTTTATCATAATTCTAAAGTTTATTTTTCACTTTAATTTCCTATATAAACTAATAGGACCCTTGCAAGTTGGATTTGGTTGGCCTGCTCCATGTCTAAACTGATGAAATGGTATGATCCATTCAGCAGCAGAGGGAGCATTAACCACTGTTACTACCAAACTGCTATCATCTACAGCAAGTTGGGAGTATTCACAGGTCACAAACAGCCTGTAGTGAAGAAGTTAATCACTGTAGGAAATAATGTAAAATTAAAATTAACAAACCAGATTATTCAGTTCTATTGGCAAATAAATTGCAAACAGGAAACTAATGAAATCAGTTGCATGATATTTTCTTAACTCTAGTTTTATGACATCATTTGTGAACTATATGATAAAACAATATAACATGATTTAAAAATACTTTAAATGGTACAAAGGCAAATACTCAATTTATTGAACACTAGAGAAACATCACAACTTATTTAATACTGATAATTGATTTTTAAAAAATTACTATAGTCATACTAGCAAAACATCAAGTTAGGTAATTTTTAAAGAAATAGGCCATTGCCATGGCATAAATCTAACAGAGTCACAATTCAGGTAATTTATATTTCATCCACATCTGCAGCTCCACAGGTTTTATAGCCTTATTGGGCTGCTTTTATTTTCTTGTTCAATCAGTCTCCAGCACAGGGTGAAAAGATTGCTGACACAGAAAGGAGGGAATGTTGTGTTCAGATAATTCCTCTAATACCCAGTCTATCACAAACACACTTTAAGCCTGACATTCTATTAATAGCTAGCTATCTGTGGGAAAATGCTTTGATTACCCCCCTCCCCCTCTGACTTGCCCTCCTCTATCAAAATGAAATGAAAATCAGCTTTCTTATGGCAGCTGTTTTCAGATGTCTGAGTGCTTTGGCCATTTTGCTTCCAGAGATGGAGGCAGAAAACCAAAGCAAAGGATCTGCAGTGAAAGTGCAGAAACAGACTAAGCTTATTTTTAATACTACATCAAAAGGAGAAGTTTCAAAAGGAGGTCATACAGAAACACAACTTCTCAGTAATCAATGAAACACAGGATCGTAGAATAGCCGAGGTTGAAAGGGATCTTAAAGATCATCCAGTTCCAACACCCCTGCCATAGGCAGGGACACCTTCCACTACAACAGGTTGTTCAGAGCTCCATCCAACCTGGCCTTGAACATTTCCAGGGATGGGGCACCCATAGCATAGAAGGTAAAGGTGGAATATATTACCTTTCCCACAATTTGGAGGAAGACTTCTTTTGAAAACAAGCAACGACAACAAAAAGACCCTACCCCCCAAAAAAAACAAACTCAGCACCAACTGAATCATGACTTTATTTGTTTAGGCACATCCCAAAAGATCTCAGAGGATATCAGTGAGGTTCTTTCCTGGAATAATCTGACTTTGGATAGTGGCAGGTTAACATTCCTTTACTTCTTCCTTCTGTCCCCAACACAGAATTGAGGAATCCTATTTTAAGCTAGAATCAGAGAGTTATGTTTCTGAACAGATTACAACAAAAAGTGGGGCAAATTAAGAGTATCCAGAAAGGAGTTCTGTGGTGAATTCATTTTACTTCAGCTGAAGCGATCACAGAGCCAGCAGCTAGCACTGAAAATAAAGGAGGACTCTCACCCCACTTGAGAGATCTATTGGTAGGGGTAAGAATTTTCTTCTGGAGGAATCAATCCTTCTTCGTAGACTAAAGAAACATAATAAGTATTTTATGATAAATGTCTAGGTTTTAGGTAGCTAAAATTAGGTAAATTCAGTAAAGCACGATGCCTTGCATTCAGAAAACTAATTACTAGGCCATGTTGAATTTGCCAGCTGAGTTTTCACCACTAGATGCACATACTTCCTTATATTCCCCCTTACTCTTGAGAGAAAAAAGATGTGGATCATGGGAACAAAGTGAAGATAATAACAATCAGTAAGAAAACAGAAAGTAGCACGAATCATCTGAGTAATGAAAAGAGCATGCCTATGCACAGTGCTCTGTGACAAGTGAGTGGGATGAGGCAGGAACAAAAGTGGCACAGAAGGGAAAGAATCAGTCTTAGCTCAGCCGATAACACTGAATGGCAAAATAAGCAGGTAAAAGACAAAGGTCAGGAGGAAGTAGCAATATTATTGCTTCTCTGATTAACTAATGTGAAAGCCAGTGTGGAGCAGACACTGAAAAGAGCAGTAAATTTAGCGCAGTGTAATAGTTTCTATGAATAAAAGCAATTGCAACAACACTGCTGCATATATAGATTTGTGCCTTGGAGCCTAATATGGAAGCATTGAAAGGAAAATTAAAGTGGCAGGGGAATGGTTCTCCTCTTTCATCCTTAGCTTTTATTCAGAATGATAGAATAAATGCAAACTAATTTTTTTTTCTGTTCTAAACACCACAGGGCTTTGTCATTATATATTTTTTCTAAAGCAGCTTTGGAATAAAAACTTTGTATGTGTTTGCATATTAAAGGACTGCAAGACACAAAATAGAAAAGGGTCTGAAGCAAAGACTTAGATATGGGCTACCCTAGCCTCTCTCTATCCTGTGAAAACCATTTCAGGATATCTATAAACTCTGCAAAATGTGGGGAAAAGTACTGGGGAAATATTTTATGATCATTTAAATACATTTTCATCATTTTGTGTAGTCTCTAGCAATCGTTCCCAAGGCTGTCAATGCTAGTCAGCAAACTGTTATTCTTGATATATATTCAGAAATTTGTGTCTCAAAAGTTATTAAAAATAGAAATTTCATGTTAAAATATTACCTAAAGCATTAGTATCTGTATTTTTTGAGTGTTATTTCAATTGTTCACTGTACACTGTTGACTGCAGACCTTGGAGGTTGATAAGTATTACTATCCCCTGTTCAACAGATCAGCTATCTGAAGGTACTTAAGAGTCATTAAATTTTAACTATAAAAAATGTGAATAGCACCTGTTTCTCTGAAATTAAAGTGCTTTAAAACTCCTGGGTAATTTTGTTAAATATTCGTCCTGTTTAGGCAAACACATATTTAAACTGAACTCTCTTCTTACAACCCTGAAAAACCCTAACCATAGGTATCTCCATATCAGGAGGAGTAAGAAATGCCTAAGGAACAATAATTATCTCTATTTTTAACCTATATAATCAATAATTCAAAGAGCAAGATAGCTTGTCCATAAACCTTTGGAGTTTGGGAAATCCGTACATGAAATCCAACTTGGTTCCATGAAACATTTGCACTCCTGTGTAGCTATATCATCGATGTGACATTCTTAACTGACTGAGATTCTGAAGGGCAGACCATAATAACCCCCCAAATTTCTCCATCATAAAGCCATTTGTTTCCACCTCATGTAGGTTAGTTTCTTGTTGATCACATCAGCCAGAGCAAAGGAAAATCAGATACTCAGGTCAGAAAGAGAATACTCAAATAAAAGGAGAAGATGGGAAGAAGTAAATCTGAAATCCTTGCAGTTCAGTCATAAAGAGCACACAAAGTGAGGTGAAAGTTGAGGCCACATAAGCTGCAAAAGAGAACTGATAAACATTTACCTCGTGCTGTGTGTCAAATATAAGCATAAGCTTTTTCTCTCTAAATACATATATTACAAAGCATTTTGAGAGCATAACTTTTTTTTTGATGTTAAAAATAATCTGCACATCCTTCCAAAAACATTTGGCCTCAGCTTTGCTCCTTTCTTTTTGAAATCTGTGGTACAGCTTTCCATAGAAGCTGATCCTGACTTGTAAAAGAAAGATTGCATCAGTGCAGAATCCTTTGAAAAACCCCACTTTACACCTAACAGAACAGCAGAACGATAATTATGTGTTGGTTTTGGAGGAAAGGGAAGATAAGTAAACTATTGTACTCCATCTTTCAAGATCCCCTAAACCAGGTAACACAGATCAAAAGTTCTGGTCAACAAATGATGTGCCCACTCTTATTTTCTTGTCCTCTATACTTGACCCTCAAAATAAGTACTGAACAAAAGATAATTTATATTCTTTGAAACACATGTGAGAGACATTCAGGCTAGAGCTCTGTGATAATCCATCTACCTTCTTGCACCAAATTAACTTTTCACATTGGAAATTTGACAAGATGATAAATAAACCAAATAATGTACAATGCGTTTCTTATTTTTATTTTTATCATGGTAATTATTTTAACAGTAGCTGACAGAAGGATGAGGAAAATTCTCCTGGATTTTGCAAATGAGGTCAACTAAGCATGTAATTACTTTCTCTAAGATTCATATAACTGGACTCACCTATTTGAATAGGAGTTCAAATTTTCCTCATTACCCATTGTGACTGCTACAAACAGAACACCTTCTCTTTTAAAACTGCCTAAATGCTCCCACGATGCTGAACGGTAAAATATTTTATAACTTTCTGTTGTTAAAAATATCAGTGACTTCTTTATTTTAATGCCTATCTAAATTGGGGAAAAACACCTGATATCGAACACATCAGAACACATTAAATACTAACAATGATATTTGAAATTATATAGTCGGGGTTTTTTTCTATAATAAGCTTTAAGCCTCTATTTGTCTTCATTTAAAAATCAAAATTGCCACACAAAACCCAATGAAAACTGGAAATCTGAGGCACAGAATTAGTCTGCATGATAGGGTTTACACCCAAATGTAAATCAAGATGCTTTGGAGGAAAACAAACAAAATCAGAGAGAAAAACAATTGCTCTTTTAAGTCTGTCTGAAACACGGCAAAAAGTGAAAAAAAAAATAAAAAAAATTAGAAACTGACAAAATGGCAGTGCTGCCAAAAATCAGGCCTTTAAAAACCCTGCTATATATGATTTCATAAAATATTTTTTCCCCTTGTAGGAAGTGAGTGACAGGGAATGGAAAGGGGATGCTTCAGTGTAATTCTACAAGATAGTATTTTAAAGCTTGCAAATATATCTGTATTTTATCTCGTATTTATCTATCTTTCACTGTATAGTTATACAATAGTTTCAGCATTTGCAGCTAACAGATATGTCAATTATTTCAACAGGAATGTCAAAACCCTGTAATCATTATACTGCCCATAAATCCCCTGAGTTTTTCCAAACTTTGCAGAAACAACCCATTTCGAACCAATTTACCTTAAAAAATTTGTCTTGTTAAGTACTAGCCCTGCTGATGGGTTTGAGATCCCCATTCTTTTTCATTTGCATGTAGAAATGATGAAAGACTACGGAAGTGGAACCAAGCTGAAAATGCTGTTGTTAAAAAGGAGTGCAATTCCCTCTCTCATACCTCTGTCAATTCTTTAAACTATAAATGGAAAATTAAACTGTTTTCAATCAGAAAAGAATAATCTTTAGCTTAAAATTAGAACATTAGGCTGAGCTGCACATATACTCTAAGGCATCATTGTTAGTGAACAGCTATATTGCAAGATTTTCCTGTTACTACCAACTGAAAAAAATCCATATATATTTAGAGTTATAAGAGCTATTGTCTTGGGGACAAAAGATTTTAGCTCAGTCTGCTATAAAATGCCCTCCAAGTCTCTGTTCTGGAGGAATAAGGACTCATAGGTCTAATAAGTTTTCAGAGACAGAGCAACACAGATATAATGTTCATCATCTGTAAATGCTGAATTAGCAGAGTCCCACTTATTTTATAACAAACATCAAGTTCCTATTTTTTTCCCCAAAGTAACAAAGAATAATCATGATAGATGACTGCTTCCAAAGAACACGACAAATAAAGCTGTTTTACTCAAATGTGTTAACCTGTATTTTCTTATTTTGTAAATAAAATCCCTACACATTAGCACACTTCTGACTTTCTTCCCTGAGTTTACAGTTTCATATGGGGCGCTAATGTCCTGCATTTCCTTTTTTTTTTTCCTCCCAGTAATATTTGTTCTTGCTGGTTATCCTTGAGACTTTATCTTTGAGATCAAGTTTATCCAAGAAAAAAAGGAGTTCATAAAGTATAAAGGTAAATTGTCATTATATGCATTTTTGCTGCATTTAAAAAATATCAGAAAAATATTTTTCACTGCTGTCACATGTGAACACATAAACAGTCAAAAACAAAGGGTAACGTTTCAGGGTAAATCAGGCTAGTAAAATGCCTATTAAATGGTGTAATAATACACTGTACAAACAATAACATTTATAGAAACTGTAAAAATTTGAGAAATAGACAGATAATGGAATTATAAACATAAATTCTTGCTATCAGAATTTCAGAATTTTTTTTGAGGGGGAATTATGTAAAGCAAATGAAAATATTTAGAGATATTTTTGCTTAAAAATATTTTAAACTGTTTTAAAAATATTTTTAAACTTTCTAAAAATACATGAAAAACATGACACTTTTGAAACAGATGAGATAATTAATAACTTTTTCACCACCCTTGTAAAATTAACAAAATACTCATTCAAAAGTCACAGAGATGGAGACAAATCATTTGTTAAATAAAGCAAAAAGCTGAATTTTCACCTAATTTTTAATAACTAACATCCTCTGAAATGATCAATCATCAGTGAAAAAAAAAATTCAGAGAATTAAGAGATATTCTGACCAAAGAGGGATTTAGATTTACAAAGATGAAAGTTCAAGAGAGAACATGTTGAAAGGACATGTCAGAAACCTAGAAGAAAAATAAAATCCAGGTGAAAAATACCAGATTTCTGGTATGAAATACTAGAAGTAAAATTAAAAAAAAAAAAAAAAAAAAGGTAAAAAAAATTAATTTTGAAAAACACACAAATTCATAGACTAAGCTATGACCTAATGCATAAAAATAATGAATTCTCTCAACTATGAGGAATTCAGGCATTATTAAAATTTTTCTTTTTTAAAGAACTCGTTTACAATAATATGAAGTTTTGCATGTAACAGTAAAGAAATTATTTGGTAAACACTATTTTAAAAATAATGAAAGAAAGAAATTATGAGTATAAAGTCCTGTTGTTGTAAACTCAATGATAAAAATATAGAATTTTTGATTTGAATGTCTGTATTTTTGGATGAACAAACTGTGTCATTTTGAAACTACTGGGCATAGTCAGAATTTTGGAAATATGAGTGGGCTGTGAGGGTGCCAATATGTATTTCAATAAAGGGATGTGGGGGAAATATCTCAATTCTTAAAATAATTTAACGAGATTCCACATGAAGTAGCATTAAAGAAACTAAGTTGCCAGAGGTCTGGTGGATAGGTCCCTTAATGGGGACACATAAAGTTGATTTATGCACAGAAAGCTTAATTCACACCTTTTGGGGTAGAGAAGAATCTGTGATAAAGCCTGTCAAGGGCTGGTGCTGGGATTTTTTTAAACCAGCTTGTTCAGCAATGACGTAAAGAAAGGAGGAATCAGGGAAATCTCCAAATTTACTGCTGACGTTAAGCTTTGGGGAATTGCCAGAGGCATTAATGACAAGGAACACTCAGAGGATCCCTCATCCCTGAGGTAATGGGTAAAGAGGGTGGAACTTGACCTTCAGTGTAGATAAATGCAAGATCATACACCTAGGAAAAAAAAAATCTAGAATATGGCTACGTGCTGTTAACGCTGGGAGTAGCAGTTACAGCTCGGAAAAAAGGTCCTGGGGGAATTGTTAGCAGTTGTTTGAAATCTTCAATTCAGTGCAAGCTGGCAGCCAGGGGAGCTAAGAAAATATTGAGAGCACCATTAGGAGGGTTAATGGCAACAATAAAGAGGACATCATTAAAATTTACTTAAAGTGCTACTTAAACCCCCCGGGGCACTCTCACCTTGAGTGTAGCTCTGCTGAATGGGCAGTTTCCAGTCTCTGTATCTGAGGAACAACCGAGCAGACTTAGGGAGGGTACAGAAGAAGAAGGCACCCAAAGCTAGCAGGTCTGGGTGCAAACAGGTTTCTCTGTGCTTCCTAAGTGGCATCTCCCATGGAGACAAAGAGCATCCTGTTGGGATTACCTGGATAGACAGACCACTGATCTGACAAAGCTGTTCATGCACTGAGTTTTCTCAAGCACTGAGTGTAAAGCCTGCTTTACACACATAGATTGTGCTGCCTTATTTTTTAAATGCAAGTCCAGTGTGATGTAAAGCTTCTGTCTTCGACAGAATTTGGATTATCCTGACTTGCTGAAGAATGAGGAACATGTTCACCTCTAAGATTTTGTATGGAAAGCTTGACACAACTACTAAACATCTCAGAGCACTACATTTGTCTGCAATGCTTGAACCTGGTTCCAGTGATGTGGTCCCTTCCTTCAGGAATGATCAGCTTATGAAAAGGTGCTCTAAATTTCCCTTTCTGAATGTGACTTTCTTGAATGGTCTTTGCAAAACAGTTGGATATGGACAAACACACACCCAGTGACCCACACAGACCTGTCATCTCTCTTGTGTTGACAGCCCCACTTCCCAACAGTAGCAGGGAATTACAAAGGTTCAACAATATCTCCCTGATAAGATTAGCTACAAGTATTTACAGTGGGTTTTTTATTGCATTCCATGTCATATGGCATGGAATGTCCCTCTGACCTGGGTTTGTCCCTGTCTAATTTTTGCCAACCTTCACCCTACTCACCGGGGAATCAGAATGGGAAACAGAAAACCTTGGCACTGCTCAGCAACAACCAAAATATTAGTGAATTAGAAACACTTTTTTTTTTACACACAAACAAAACACAGAACCATACAGACTCCTATGAAGAAAATTAACTCCACCTCAGCAGCCCCAGGACAACATATAAAAAGAATATTACTTAATCTGATGATTTAATGTACTGAGTAAATAAATAAAAACAAAGTAGATATAATAACCATTAAATTTAATTCAATTATATAAGCATGCACATTGGTGACAGTTGATGACACTGTATGGGTACTAAATGACAAGGAAAAATAGGAAAAAAATAATAGATAAAGGTGATTTTTTAAACACTTATTTAGGTAGTAGGAAATTTTTACTTCCGAGGGAGGGAACCTAAATGCAGAGCTCAGTTCTGAAAAGTTTCAAGAAATATGAATCCCTGCAACAACAAATGTCACAGTTAAGCCAATACTGTTAAAAAATCACACTCTTCTTGATTTTCCACACTTTGGGAAAAATATATTTGATATCAGGAGGCAGCCACTTTGTTTATAGTTGAATCTTATTCTTTTCACATTATTCCAATTTTAAATCAGGCAAATAAAATACAGTTTTCCCCTCGCATGGTTAGAAAATGAGATTTTTGCTTCTCACTGATGAAACTTTATACTACTGTGTGCACTGTGCTACAGTAGTTGCACTGTCCATCTCTTCTGTTTAACCCTCACAGTGATGCCCCAGCGTGCTTTGAAGTCAATATTACAAATATTAAGAAGACATTTGTCTGCAGCATGTACACTGTGCTTACTGAACACCATTTCAGTAGTGATGGACAGCAGCAGTCTGTTTTCAGACACCTTAAGATACATCGTTCTAAAAGCTCTTCTAAAAGGTGTGGTTAATATACCCAAAATTTAGGCTCCTGGTACGTCAAAGGAACTTTTCAAACAACTCCTTTCAAACATTTCTCTTCATTATAAGGTACATTATAAATTAAGAGATTTTTCCCAAGAAGATATATACCAGAAAGCTTCACTGTTTCCCTTACTTTTTCCTGCTTATAAGTTTTGCTCTCTAATCTTCTGCAATTTCTTATTCAAACACCAATTACTTCAGTCCACTTAATAATCACATTCACTTCAGTTGTATTAAGTTTTTGTCTCTAATATCAATTCGAAATTAGAGATGTAACCAAATGTTACCTCTTTACAATCAACATGTCTATTTTGCCATAGTACTTTATATATATTGTGATTATAATTAAAGTGGCCTTTAAAAAAGCTTTAATAAGTAGAAAAATATTGAAGATTTTGAAGACAAAATTAAATGTTAAATTTTCCCTTATTTCAATTTTTAAATCTACTTGTCTCCAAAAAATTATCAGTTGGTTTAGTCTCGCTTTTCTTGTATGTTTTACACCTTTCTTGGCATAATTTTTCATTCTATAGCATAACCCAAAGATAATAGAGGGACTTTTTGAAAGAGCCTGTAGTGACAGGACAAGGGTGAATGGCTTCAAACTGAAAGAAAGTAGGTTTTAGATTAGATATTAGGGAAAAATTATTTACTGTGAGGATGGTGAGGCACTGGAACAGGTTTTCCAGAGAAGCTGTGGAAGCCCCATCCCTAGAAATGTCCAAGACCAGATTGGGTGGGGCTCTGAGCAACCTGGTCTAGTGAAAGGTGTCCCTGTCCGTGGCAGGGGGTAGGAACTGTATGACCTTTAACATCCCTTCCAACACAAGTCATTCTATGATTCTGTGGTAATGTAAAACAGAATATTAATCAGCCTTTCAATGTAAATGGGAGATAACACAGTTTTAGTCTTACTCAGACCATGTACAACATCCTTCTATTGGTTAAGTGCAGATTCAGGTAAAACCCATAAAAACTGCACCTCCAACAAATTCCTCTGAGTCACACAACCTTTTATGCTTTCTAAGTACTTCCTGGATCCTTTAAAGGAGACTTCCCTCCCCCTCCCCACTGGTTTGTATCAGATTAAAATTGTGCTCCTTGTGCTGGCTCAGCTAAGCCAGCCATGACTGGAGAAGGGTCAGAGGGCATTAATCCTTCACTCTCTACCACCAAAATGCTTGCAGAACACAGCACGTGGCCTCCTCATGCTTCCTAACAAAATCAAAGCAATGATGATCCAGGAGGATGATCCAGGGGATTTTGGTGCTGATGAACAGATACCTAGGTTAAGTAGCGTGGATAAGGGAGACAAATTCAGGATCTATATTCAGGATCAATTCAGTGTACTCTACAGGGAACCAGAGTCTGGCAGCCCTGTGAGCATCCTGATTCATTCACTGCTGCCTTGATCTCAGACATCACAGTATGCAAAGTGACTCAACTCATTATAGAGTTTGTCTTCCATCCACAGTGAAAGAGGGCTTTACCTTCCAGTTCCTAAATAAAGGTGTTTTGCAGAGAGTCAGTCCTTCTTGCTTTTTAGAATCAATCTGAAATTGTAGCTAAATGAAAACAAGCCCCCACACTGTTGAAGTTTTTTGGTCTTTCTGTTGATTTCATTTGGACTTGGCTTTTTGCCTGGTCATTTCTTGGTGCCCAGTGGGAAGAAACAAGGAGGCTGATGCATCAGCTTTCACTATCTGCAAACTAAGAAGGAAAAAAGAGGACCAATTTCATGGCACAAAGAGTCTAAAGTGATAGTGAAGGCAAAAGGTTTCAAGTGCTGTTACCTGCTGTCAGAAATGGATCTTTAATGGCAGATAAAACCTGATCATATCCCTGAAGTAAAATAAACCAGGGGATGACAGCAAAAGATATTCGTAGGGAATGAAAGGAAAGTGCTTTGCTTTGGAAAGAGGCCATAAGGAAAAGTGCAGCTAAGGATAATTCATTTTACAATCTTCCTCAGGCTGTATTAGTCCTGCTGCACAATTTTGCAGAATAATAGAACAAAAATGTTCTTTCCTGGAGCTGTGAGTTCAGCTTCATTAGGTCTTTTTTTTTTAATATATATATTGTCATTTAGATAGCAAGGAGATATGTCGCTGTTATTACCCAAAATGGACAGATACAGATAATTAAGTTGCCTGTTCTAATATCTGAAAGGATCAACTAAGCTTAGGGGTGTAGTGCATGTTTCTTTAGAAATAGCCCACTACTTTTCTAGGAATTATGTCAAGTAACTCTAGTAAATGCATCTGATCCCAGTTGGAAATTGGCCTGATCCAAAGCCCACTAGAACAGGGAGACTCTCCCTCACATCACCATGGCTGCTATGGTGATGGAGCCAGCCCCAGGAGATCACAAAAGGGTGATTATATTTAAAAAAAAATCATATTTCTGTTTGACTCTTACTGCACTACGTATTTATACTGGTTAATTAAAATTGAAATTCACTGTGATTACCTCAGATTTCAGTGGTGGTTTAAATCTATATCCAAATACAGCTTCTTAAATACATATTTAATAAGGAAACAATGTCTAAAAGTAATTTTGTAACAAACTGTAGTGCATCTCCTTCAGTTCCTGTATCTATAAAAGTTTCAGCATAGTTTTAAACTCTTGTCAGCATACAAAAAGAAGCTAAGCCACATTAAAAGTCTCAACATTATTTTGACTAATCAGTCTACTTAAAAACCAGTGAAGCTTAGTCTCAGTTTTTAACAAGTGTTTAGGTGAGATGAGATGGTGATCAGCTTGAGAACAGTTCTAAAATAACTTGCATGTTCATGAATACTAAACAAATTAGTTGCTCAGGAAAACATATTGCCACAACAGTTGGAAAATCAAAAGAGAAAATTAAACCTGATTCATAATTTTAGCTTTGATTCAGTAAAGCATGAAAACACATGCTTAAAGCTGAGCATATTATATTATATACCTTCCTTCTGGCATGGAGCTGGTACAGTCAAGTCAGTCCCTAAATGAAGAACAGGGGGAGTAAAAAGTCCTCCCTCTGAGAAATTTCTGTTGAGCCAGAGAAACTATACAAGGGTAAAGAATCAATTTGAGCATGAAAAATACACTTGTAAGGGAAGATGTGCCAATGAAACCCGCAAAGAAGCAAATACTACTTTTTTATTAGCAATTTCAGCCATGTGCATGTGACTAAAGAAGTGAATATTATCAAGAGTGGGTAAAGGCTTCAGCCTGAAGTATGGGAAAAAAAAAAAAATGGTTAGAGAGTAGAGAGCAGTTATTATTAAGCAGAGGTTTTCAGCTAGCTGGATCTGAGGAAATTTTTCTTAAGGTATTTAAAATCCTCCAAACATCTCTCCAAATGAATCATAAAATACAAATGTTAAGTAAATTCAGAAAAACTTCATAAAAAGGAAGAATGAGCTGGCTGAAAACTCCAAATCTACCAGTGCAGGTTCAGTTGCCAGGACGAATATCTGAAAAACAAGAGGAAAAATACTCCAGCTAGTTGTAAGCATCCCAAATGAAACAGATGTTAGGAGAACAGAGAATTTAGAACATGGCCCTTTCAAGAACAATTCACTCAGAATAATCTCACTCAATCTTTTTTCCTAGGAAAGAGAGAGTACATGTTTTGGTTAGTTATTAGGAAAAAAATACTTTGCTGTGAGGGTTGTGAGGTGTTGGAACAGGTTGCTCAGAAAAGTTGTGGATGCCCCATCCCTGGAAGTGTTCAAGGCCAGATTGGATGGAGTTCTGAGCAACCTGGTCAAATGGAAGCAGTGTTGGAACTAGATGAGCTTTAAGGTCTCTTCCAAATGAAACCATTCTATGATTCTGTGATTTAGATTGGGTCAATCAGACATTTTGACTTAAGTAGGTTTCTGATTCTGCTTTATATGAAAATTTTTCATAATGAAACTTTGTCAAATGGATGCAAAGCTTTTGAAAATACATTCTCAGAAGGCTGCCATGAGTGGATGGTACCTGCAGCCTGTGAAAGGCTTATTTAAGCAGAAAAAACTGATTAACAACACTATTTCTATATGAACATAGTGGTATAGCCATAAAATTAAAATATACACATTTTATTCCTCTGCTTCTTTCTGATTAGCTTCAAATAGGAATATTTTTGCTATTGATCTGAGCTATTCTTTACTGTGCTTTGTCCAGTGACCAAAAGATTAGGATCTCAAAAAGCTGAATATTTTATTCCAATCAGATTAATGGCAAGTCCTCATTAAATGTTTCATTGCGGGGTTGAAAACTCAAAACTCAGTGAATGAGACATCAAGGAAGTGAACTCACCTTTACTGACACTGCAGTGTTTATAGGTTACCAAAGAGAAATGCATTCCACTTCTATTTTGCAGTGATTTCTCATCTTGTATTGAAATATTTTACAGATTTATGGGGAAAAAAGAGAAAAAGACAAAAAAAAAAACCACAAAAAAAAAAAAACCCAAAAAAACCACTGCATCAAAAAACCCCCACCACGAAAGCCCCAACAATACAAGGGTTTTCATTATTCGTATTTAAACCTTAACTTGAAAGTTTTCGTCCAAGAACATACGTTTTGCGGCCAGTGCAGTTCTAGGCACGGCTTCTCAAATAAACATCTCAAGTGTCGAAGTGAAAACTAAAGCTTCCCCCTGTGAAGGATCAATCTGCCCACGGGAGGGCAGTGCTGCTCTTCACCAATCTCGTATTTTTCCTCTGCTATTGAGAAGGAAAAAAAGGACGAGGAAATTTGGGCTTCAGGGTGCAGCTCTGCAAAGTGCAGCTTTACTGCTGCTCCTGCTATCGCACTGACAGAATGGAGAAAACACACAGAAACGTTCCCAAAGAAAGTTGTGTTACACGTGTACCCATGAAGTCTTTTGGGGGATGCTTCAACAATTTACTACGGTTTCACCCTGGTTTTGACAATGCTCAGCCTATGCAACTTTGATAGAAATAATAGATCTCAGTTTGAGCTACACAAAAAAGAAAGAATTCAGCAATAAACTCGATTTCTGAAAGTGACAGCCTTAATTTCCAGCTCCAGAGCAATGTTGTGGCTGGTTTATTATTATTGTTACAGTTACGAAACTTAAGAAAACCGCTGCAAACAAACTTTGTTTCTGAGAAAAACTGGCGTTACCAGAAAATGTTCTACTTATGCTTTAAGCATCACATTCTGGTCTCTGAGTGATTACTGAAATTATTTGGTTCTTTCTTTCACTTGGAAACTGATGATTACATAGAGTATGCTAGAACAATTCTGCTTCTTGATAAAAAGATTGCCTCTTCCTACAAAGATCAGGATTCCAGATGGCTGCATGAAGTCCTTGGGCATGAATCTTTCAGCAACACATGTGCCTGTGCATCTGCAACGTTCACTTTTTAATTATCTGCTCAAAAAAAAAAAAAAAAAGTCACTTTCAGTTTAAGAAAGATAAAAAAGAAGTAAAAGCTGTTGTGCTTTTTTATTCAGAAAAGTAGAGATGTTTTTACTTCAGCATGAATTTTCACCTTCAGTACTGCACATTAAAGTGAGACAAGTATTTCTTAGGTTCTGCTATACCACTACCTATGTAAATATTGCTATTTAATCAACTTCAAACGTGTGAAGTGGGTGCAACGGATTATAATCACTCAGGATATCAGCACCAAAAAAATAAAGCTTCAAAATCTTTTCTTCATGGAAACCTTGTTTACAAAACCCAGAAATACCACACAACACTTTCTAAGGTGGTTCATCTCCAGTGTGGTGGTGGTTCTATGCACCATTTAATGTAGTCTTCTCTACAGGATTTTTAACAAAGTCCAATCAAGCTCATCAACAGCAGTAGATGGGAAATAAGACTGAATATTTCAAAGGAGATTCCTATGTAGATCAATGTTCATAGGCAGAAGAGAATGATGGCAGTGCTGGGGAAAGAATTATGGTCCTGAAACTCTGATCCAGTTACACAGGTTTCAGGACGAATATTAATTACAAGAATAAGGATGACCTGTTTGTGAACAGATAGTCCTAGATAGTTTCTTTAGTTTAGTTGCCAAATTAGATTGTGTCTTGAAAAATCATTTCTAGGGAGTGTTTCTCAAATAAAGATAAGAGAATCCAGTTGTACTCTGATTGCATCTGTCTGTTTCTTGTTTTCCACTCACTGTTGCTTATATCACCATTTTTTAAAGTCTTTGTACACTGAAACTGTAAGTTAGACAACTGAAAGAATCCCTCTGGATTTGTTGACTGTTTTGGCACCACTTGCACTTATCACAACTGCAGAGGCAAGACCTGATTGGATAAATTAGAAAAACTTTTGCATGGTAATGAGTAAGCTTAAAATTCAACTTGGTGCATTTCCCAGCACTTTTATATTGCAAAGTTTCCTTTGCACTCATCTCTCCATCTTCACCTCTTATAGTGTATGTTGTGCTAGGCCTTGATTTTACCTCAGAGTTTGTTGACTTGAAAAATCGATGTGTTAATCTTGTTTGCTTATTGCCTTGAACAAAGCTTTGGTATGAACAGAACTGTTAAAAATCTGATGGTGGATGGAAGGGACCACACATTAAACACAGATGCAAGAATTTCTTATTAGCCTAATAAAATCATGAAAATGAAGCAGTAACTGAATACAGTTACAAAATACTAACACTCAAACTAGTAAATAATAAACTCACTGACAATAAAACCCTCCCAGCAGTTGAACAGGAACAGTTACAAGTCACCTGGGCCTCTAATGTGTTATGTTCACCTCTTCTCTGCCTGCCAGGGTCAATGATGACAATTTTCTTAAAGCAGAGAGATCTAAAATGACATCAGCATCCTAAAGTCTTTTCAGGAGAATGAATGATGGTGGATTTTCTTTTTGCTCACCTGCTGCCTTTCCTCTGCTCTCAGGGTCTGTCAGCCCTTCCCTTCTGGCACTCCAGGGGCAGTGCATCCATGAGAAAAAGATATTACTGATAGTTCCAAGTGGCTTATGTGGGGCTGTCCTAAACATTTCTTATTGGCCTCAGTAAGAAAATGGTCTGTTCCATACATAAATGATTTTAATTACTGAGATAATGATTATAATACCCAACTCTAATATTTTCTAGAAACCAGAAGAAAAACTGAATAAACACCAGAGATATGTGAATTTATATTGGAAAATAGATTTTTGCTAAAGTTAATAGCTAAAATGAGAATTAAAAAAAATATTTTTATATTCTTTAAACGTACTAGAATTAGTTACCTTTTGCAAAGGAGCAGAAACAGCTTTTTTCCCACAACTGGCCTACTACTAAGTAGATCCAGAAGATGTACATATGGAAAAATGATAGATTATAGTATCTTTTTGAAGTAAGAGAAAATTTAGCACATGGAGTCAGTAATCAATATAGAAGAATAAAGCAGCTCAGATTGGAAAAAAATAACATTATTTTGCTTTTTTCTTAGTTAAGTGACACTATTTAACTTTGGAAAACTTTCTCTCTCTTTCCTATTTCTTTGTCCTTTAATTTTTTTATATTAAGAATTCTGGAAGATGACATAGGAGTTGAGGAAAACAGACAAACAAACCCCTTATTTGCCATAATCAGATATCAGCTAACATTAATTTTTTCCTTCATGATGCTACAGATAAACACAATGGTATTGGACCAGGCATAAGAAATACTAAACATTACAAAAATATGCAATAGTGAACAGAAAATAAGAAAGAGTATTCCTTCCCTATAGTACTGAAACTAAATATGTGCATTGGGAATGAGCTGTGTGACTTGATATGACTTCTGTAAAAGGTCAATCATATCTTCACATTGCAGTCAGGTTTCCGGCCTGACAAGACCCTGGACTTTGTTTGCAAGCTTTCCACTTAAACATTTTTGCCTTTCATCAAAGGTTTTCACCACTTTTGTTTCCATTAAAATTCGGGCTGATTTGCTCAAAAAAAAAGTAAGTAAAAAAAAAAAAAAAAGACCATATTTATTTATTATTCTATGTTCCTGCCGACTGTTCTTACTCTTTTCGTAACCTGGACATTATATTGCATTAGGTTGCATTCAGAATCAACCAGTGTCAATAGAAAGTTCTCTCTTTCCAGGACCCAGGCCACTTAAACACCTCCTGACTGCATAACTCTGACTGTTGACTCAACTCCTTCCTCAGTTTTGGCCTAACACACAACTGATGCCAAGACCTGGTATAGGCTCTGGTCAGAGCCAGAGCAATGTGTGGACCAGAAACAATGGATGAGAAGGGGCAGAGGTCACAATGCAGCCATTATCACCAGCATCTTTCCCTCTCCTGAAGATATCACCTCCTGCATTCTTGTACAGTAATTGCCTGGAAGTTTCTTAAGACTCCCGTAACTAATGGATGTGGTATAGACCAAACTTACAATATGGAAGGTATAAATACATTAGTGTACCTCAATCTTAGCCTCGAGCTGCACCAGAGGAGATTCAGGCTGGACATCAGGAAGTAATTTCTTCCCAGAAAAGGTTAAACATTGGAATGGACTGCCCAGGGAGGTGGTGAAGTCACCATCCCTGGAGGTGTTCAAGAAATGACTGGACACGGCATTTAGTGCCATGGTCTAGTTGACAAGGTGATGAGCAGTCAAAGGTTGAGCTCGATCTCAGAGGTCTTTTTCAACCTAAATGATTCTGTGAAAAAAGCTTTTGAAGCAGATCCAACAGCAGCTGGACTGCTGGGGCTTTTGAGCTTCCCAGAGTGATGCAGGGAAGGAAGATGAAGAATGAGCACTCTCACCGTCGTCTAGGGAACCTTTTTACTCATAGACACTCTAGTCTGAACAAAGGGAATTGGGGCACTATTTGTCTTCTTTGGTTTTATTTTTGCTAATGAGTTAGTAAAATAAAGCTTAATTTACAGAGACAATTATCCTGTAAATCTGAGATATTCAAATGAACTGTGACAATAATGCTCTGTAACAGAGGACCTCACTCTCCTCTGGTGTTGTGTTTAGAACAAATAATAATACCATGAATGTTCCTATTAACTTCTTTATTAGTTATCATTACTAGCAAGAGCCATGGGGTCAGTAAAGTTGTTAATGATTGCTGCATTCATAGACCAGGTGGAAAAACAAGATAAGGAGCCCTTGGAACAGTTGCATCCACGCTGGTAGTGCACAAATTTGAGCAAAGGTTGTCATATCATGTTATAAAGGTCTGATATGGTTCCCAAGCAACCTGTTGAACATGCTTATAAGGTACCATGCTCTATACTGCCTGTAGAGTAAATGAATCTGTCCTTAGCCTAGCAGGTATTTTTTTCTTTTTTTAACTTTTCCTGCTCATTTACTGAGCCTGAAACCCTGTGAATAAAAATAGCAATCCCTTGCAGCCTGAGATGATCCTCTAGCAGTCCTTGCCCTTACTTCAGAAACTGGTAATTATTCAATGGGCTCATCTCCCCTGTCAGGTTCGGGAAGGTCAGTTTTGAAGATTAACTCTCAAATGAGATCTTCCAAAAGTCATGAGCATTTCTGTTCCATAATGCTGGGAGCTGTCCTGAAAAAGAAATCTGAGCAAATCATACCTCCTCCTCCACCATTCACAACCTGTTTCCAGTCAAGACCAGCAGCTCAGTGTGAATTGGATATTTTTAGGCTGGGCCTGAGATATGTATTATTAATAGGTACCTTAGCCACGAATTTCTGAAGTGGTAAGTTAAAAAATGAAACCGGAGCTCCCCATGCTCTCCCTCCCCTCAATACACAGATTATTAATGGGATTTCAGTAAGGAGCATGACCCCTCATCATATCAATATTTGATCAGGCAAAGAATGTGGCTCCCTAAGAAAATCAAAGCTGGCAGAATTATCAGTGTTGATGTTCTGTGTGTTAAAATGGTAGTAAACTACTTTAGTGTGTAAGGGTGACACAGTAGAAGCTGTGCTATTCTCTTAGCCCCCCTACCATCTTCATATGGAATGATTCTGTGATTCATTCATATGAATCAGAGAATGTTCTGGGTTGGAAGGGGCCTTAAAGATAATTTTGTTCCAACCCCCATTGCTGTGGATAGAGGCACCTTTCACCAGACCAGGTTGCTCAGAGCCCCATCCATCCTGGCTTTGAACACTTCCAGAGATGGGGCATGCATGACTTATTTCATGGCACCTTTGATTTAAGTCTTGTACCTACAAACAGTTATATTTCCCTCTTCCAAGCCTTCCTCTGTGATCATAGAAGAGTTATGTATTTCTGGCAATGGTTGTTTTATCAGTGTTAACTGTCATCTACGTTACTACACTTTTTTGCATTTTTAATTATGGGCCAAGATCCCATTGTAGTAATCATGTTCTAATACAGAAAAAAGAGCTTCACATCTATAAAAAGTTCCAGGCCAAGTATGATACTGCCAATAATGGTAAACATAGGAAAACAAACAAACAAAAAAAAGAGACATTTTGGTTCACTCAATACATGCTGATGGCAACACCCTAAGAACTTAATACTTCTAAGCAGAGTTGCTTGTAGAGTTGGGTACTGAAGAATAAGGCTGCAGAGGGTGTAGAAAGAAGCAATCAGGCATGAGGAGCTGCTAATCTGGTGAGTGAACATTATAGAGAATTTTCAAGAAAAAATAAAACGCTGAAAAATAACTTAAGGCCACACTTCAGGATTATTCTCCATTTTCAGCAGTGAACTTCATATAGGTTAAAAGAATAAACAAAGAACTCCCATGATAGTAGAACTTACTGTCCATGAGAAATGAAGCAGGGGGAATAACCCTTAAAATGATGCACTGTTTAAGCACTGACCTGTGCAATGGTAACCAGCAGTTTGACACGTAACAAAAACCCCCAAACACATAAATTTCTGGCTCACACTTTTCAGAAAGGATTTTCTGAAATACTGCTCTGCACTGTAAGATTATGAGTCCAATAGCGCTTTCTTCTTCATCCTTTCTTCATCATCTTTTCCTAATAAACCAATCTGAAAATACCATTCCTGCAGTTTCAACTAGGAATCAGACTCTCTGGACAGTATATTCTTATATCAGTCCTAAAATACCATATTTCTACTTGTATGTACAGTTGCACTTAAGTAATCCAATCTCATTCAATTTTACTTTCATCTGAGAGCACAGAAGGTTAATTAATCATGGAAGGTTAATTCTGCAAGCCATACTGGGCATCTGAACTGCTCATTGGTCTTTAGCTTTACTGGCATAGCTTTGCCAAAACTATTCTGATCAAATCAATCCCATCCTCTTGTCCAAAAAATATCATATCTGTATCAAAATCACTTCTGCTTTGGAAAATTTGGGAACGTATTTAGTAGACTGGAAAGAAAATTCAAAACGTTTGACCTAACTACACAAAAAGCATAACAGTGTGGGGAAAACCTGGACAGTAGGAAAGTAATTATACTTATTGTCTTAGCAATTGTACTGAGATAAAGTACATTCAAGGTCAAAGAGATTAAGAGATTCAGAGACTTTTGACTTGAGGTCATTCATCAATTTTCAAATATTCTTCTTCATAGCAGCACAACCTTGTGGTTAACAGGAACAGAAAAGGTAGTAAAATGGACAAATTGCACAGAGGGGAGGAAAGGAGGTGTGTCGGAGTGAGCTGGCAAATCATAGAAAACACTAATGGGAGATAGAAAATAGGGAAAGGAAAAGACAAGGAAAATATTTTGTGACAGTAAGGAGCTGTCCACCTCTTGTTTCACTGCAACGAATGGCAGAAGGCTCACAAAAACTTCAGGCCTGCAATACCAGAACTATGTACAAGTACCACCAATGGTACAGGACTGCCAAAGATAATTTATGACTCCTCACCAAAGCCTGATTTTGTCACTGTGGTTACTAACACTGGCCAAAATATCATGAAGTTGCATTTCAGTGGTTTTTCATGTTTAAAATAATGTAGTTTTAAGCATTTTCCATATGTGAACTCACTATACCCTGAAAGTATTCAAGGAAAAAACAGCTCAGAGGTATTTTGAAAGATATAACAGAGGATTTACAATATTTCCTGCACAGTTATCTTTTAATAAACATACTCCATTCTAGTTAAATATTTTCCTCTACTTGAGAGGTAAATTTTTTCCTCTTACATTTAACAAAAACATCATACTTTTAAAAATTCTCATTATAGTTTATTTAGACATATTATACTCAATAACAAAATATACGTGAAGAAATTAACTGTTTTCCATTTAAGCAGTTACCTCAGAGAATATCACCTTAGTTTAGGAAATTGGTTTTGTATGCTTTCATCTTATCTAGATAACCCAGATTTGCACAAGTTCATGGTTTTAATATCCAGTGAACTCTCTTTGGGCAAAGAGATATTTGTTCTACTGATTTAAACAAATGCAGAAGAAGCATGTTCTCAATTAAATATCATAGGACAATCTTGAAATAAAATATACCATGGCTAAGTTATTTTGGTGGGAGAATAAACTCTAGTATATTTGTACAATTAATATTTTATAAACTCTTAGAAGTCAATTATCAACCATCTAAAGATCCAAATCATGTATTTTACTGTCAGCCAATTCCAAGAGAAAGGGGAAGATTACCTGAGAGAAAGCTTTTTCTCTTTGATTAAGTTATAAATTATATCAAAAGCAAAACACTGATTTTTCTTCCTTTTTTTTTTTTTTTTTAATTATTTTTCCCCAACAAACGTATCAAAGAAATTGTGGCATAAAAAATATGAATTTCATCCTGTGGATGGCACTCCTGGACTGTCAAAAAGCTAGTGACTTTTGAGAACTACACCTTTGATGAAATTCTAAAGGAAAATTCATATTTGTTTGTTCAATACCCACAATATTCAGAAGACAAGACTTAAATAGCCAAGATACTTGTAAAATGACTGCAAATGCTCTCTATTAAGTGCAGGTAAGCAGTTTTTATAACCTCAGAACCCAGTCAAACAGTCACAGGTAAGTACAACAAGTACAGTGTTTGGTCTGATAAATGAGAAACTAAATCTGCTGGGTAAGCAGCAGCAAGATATTATTACAGTCACAGAATGGCTTACGTTGTATATGATTAAAACCAGAGCCTTGGATCCAGCTCCAGTTCCAGAAGAAAAAAATGAGTGCATTGTTCTATTAGAGGGTGATGGTTTGACCATGTCTCCTGCTCTCTCTTGCTGGACCTCCTGGGACAATTCCCCTCAGTCTCTTGGGTGGGGAGGATGATGATGACACAAAGTTTTGGGGTTAATGTGCAGGGATGCATCTTTTACGATGGGGAAGGGAGAGACAGAGAATACAAGAAAGAATACGCATGAATGGCCCTATACTTGCCCTTTTGCCCAGTCTAAAATGAAATCCTCTTTTACTTGGGGCTGGCCAGGATGTCTGGCCAGGATGTACCATTGGATGCTGAAAGAGTAGCACTTAATGTCAAGCAAAATGAAAAGCGGAAAGAGACATTTATACAAATGTAAATAAACAATGATTTTGTGGAAGAGTAAATATGAAGGTCACAGAGAGAAAACCATTTGAGTAAAACTGTTTGATATTGACCAGAAGGCAATCAGTGGTGATTCATCCCTGCCTGTATTGCTCAGGACCCTCTGGGTAAGAAGTGCAGAAAATATTGGCCACCAAGAAAAACTCAACATATCCTTCACGCAAACACATTTCTCAAGCCTCTTGTGCTTCTAAAATCCTTTCAAAACACATCTAGAGTTAAAAGAAACCATGTTTGAGGACTGACATTTGAAGATCTGCACACCTAATCACAAGTCCTCTTCCCTTTCCATTTTTTTCTAACATAAAAATCCTATTAAGCACCTATTGGGTATTACTGCTGTTGCTACACCCATTCAGGGCAGGCAAAAAAGGTAGTTGTGTCCTGGTAACAAGGTTTCCTATGGAAACCATCCAGAATTCAGGGGTTAAATCCCCCCAGCTCAATCTAACTGCTGTGACAAATGGGATCATTTATAGGACAGTAAACAGCCATGCACTTGTAGCTATTTGCTGCATATAAGTGATAAATTTTAATGCCCTAAATAGAGACAGTCTGTGATCTATATAAGCAACCTGCAAATCATGATAATACTTAGCCAAATAAATTTTTTCATCCTTTGGTGAGAAATATCTTGAGAATAAGGAATACAGAGAATTTAATGAGTGAGTGTCATCTCTGCAAGGAATAGTATAAAACAATTTTATAATTAAGAATTCAGGGTCATGCTGGAAGTGACTGATCAAGAGCTCCATTTCTTTGAGAGCACTGTGAATGACTATGTTAAACTTCCTTGCTGCAAAAATCAAATGGAGCTAGAAGAGACCAAGCTCAAAGTGATGTGCATCCTAGATGTTATCTCCAGGGAAATCCATGTCCAGATTCACTGTGAGTACCAGCCAAATGTACACACCAGGGACTGTTTCGTTGCTTTAAATAAGTATCAGTTTATAAGAATGACCAGAGTCATTGTAGGTACAACAGTATTTCCTCCAAATTAGGAGATGCCGATGAGTTAAAAAACCTGTGTTGTACTGCACGTTCATATTCCAAATATAACTTAACTTTAGATGGTTATTAGGTCTCACATATTCAACAAAACATATTTCTTATTCTTATAGACTCAATTAAGTCGAGTGCTCGAAAGAGGAGATCTCAAAAGGCAAGAACTTTGTGAAGAATGGAAAGTAACATCATCTTTAAGGATATTTTTTTCTTCACAGCTAGCCTAGCAACCAATTTAAATATATATAGCTCAGCCAGAATTGCTTTACTTAAACCCAAAACTCCATTTCACAAGACATTAATGACATCATATAAGAGAGTTTCTCTCAATACCTGTGAGAAATTTTCAGCATGCTTCTACACCACTACCTGCTTCAAACAGATCTTTAGTAAAGTATTCAAGGCACCCTCAGGGGTGTACCAGAAATATGATTTCCTTGAAAGAAATATTTACCAACCCCCTATTCACTTCAATGCCTCAGACTACTGTCATTCATTTCAGACCACAAGATTCAACGCTGGTCCCTTGAATGTACGATATCAAATATCTTCTTGAATGTCAGACTCCCATTCTGAGCATGGCACTCACTAGTGCAAGGGCCAAAACCAAACTGGCTTAAATGATTTGTTCTAGGACAGATCTTCAGAGAATTTGGTTATTACACTGTGGAAGCTACAAGGTGCCTCTGGCACAAATGGCAGCTGCCTCCATTTGTGAGTGTTCTGTTCAACAGTATCTGCTCAACAAATACCATCTATTCAGCTGTGTGTCAAGTACACCGCTTGCAAGATGCCAGACTCTGGGTGAGACTCAGCTATTTCAACACAATAAACCATCTAGAAAGATGGTGTACAGTACTGTACACCTTTTTCTTGATCAGGTCTATCCATTGTTAAACATCAGCACCCTCAGGGTAATGAAACTCTCTTGTCTCTCTTTCTTACATAGCATGAAAACAGCACATAGCAGTTCAGGAAATATATATTTTTTTTCCTCTCTGAAAGGTCTTTCTCCACCATGAACTCATGCTATGAGATTCTCCCTCTGTCAGTGCTGAACTGAGGGCAGTCCAGTGCTTTTGTGCTTTCTCAGGACTGACAGGAGCAGCTGCCTTTGTCAGGGCTATTGTCCATAGCCCACAGCTATAACAGCCAACTCACACCAAGAAAAAGATGGATCCAGTCAATGCCTCTGTATAATGCATGTGCATGATCAGGAAATTTCTCAGGAAAATAAACTGTTTGAGGTAGAGAAGGTCACTAATCATTACTGTGACTACAGAGCTCCTATTTGCCAGCCTTTGCTTAGAAAAAACCCGCTCTCACTTCGAAGGTGACTTAACAGATATGGACAGCATGAGCAGTCCAGCACCCTCACAAAGAAAATAGATCCACAGAAACTGGAGATTATTTCTTGCTGAGAAAGAAAGGAATAAAATAGCACATGCAGCTAACAGCACAAGGAACATGGATATTTGAGAACAGCCAGGTGTATGATAACCAGCAGCACGTTCTGAGTTTCAAGAGAGAGAGGGAGTTTTACTTCTGTGTGATAAACTGTAAATATCTTAATCCATTAAAGGTTGGAGGCTGTTTGAGAGGGAGCACCAAATAGGTCTGTGATACATCACAGCAGTAATGGGAGTTACTGAGACATTTATGGAACTGTATGGAAAGCAAGTGTTTAGTCTTTTACCAGGAAGGCAAAGACGATTTTCCCAGAATAGCCCAGGCCACACAAATTTGGAGGAGAAAGCTAATGACTTTCAAAAATGACTGTGTTTCCTCAGTGAACAATGTCACCACTTTTAATCACATCAAGCTGTGCTGACTGTCAGTGGGATGACAAACCAGTATTCTGTGATACCCACACGGCCAGGGAATTTTTCCTGATGCTTTCTGAGAACACTGAGCTGTTAAAGGAGAATGGCTATGCTGTTGAACTCCATTTCTCTTAAACTGACTAACATTTCTGGCTGCCCACAGCTTGCTATGTTTGAAGCATTCAGATGCAGCAGTGAATTACTGTTCTAAATCTTCTTAAAAATCAAGGTTTTTACTCCTTCGTTGCTTCATCCATTTGAAGTGGATTATTTTCCTTGCTCATTTTTCTGTATTTTGACTAACTATTTCTACTTCTATTCTTAGTGTAGGCATTCCCCCTACTGATTAAATTCAGATTAGTGACAGAGAATGTGGCCTAAATCTAGTGGCTTTGTACTTTATTCTGATGCTGCTTTTCTAACTGCTACTGGATGGAAACCTACTTTTGGATCAGATGTCTACTGAATTTTGAATGGCACAAATAATTCAAAGAGAAAGGCAGATAAAGAAATTCCACACTTGAAATTAATTTTGGGGTTGGAGAATAGGTTTCATCCTATTCTATACACTACTATAGTCCTACACTTGCAGTGCAGAAATTCTGCACTGTCAATTAAACCTGATGGTGGATCCTAAAAGAAAATCACAGGAGATTTTTAGAGAGCATAGGAGCCTGTGAACACTGCTCTGTGGATTTGTGATAAGAGAGAAAAAAAGATTAATGAAAGTGACTACCAAAATGTGACCTTTATTAGCATATGCTATTTTATTGTCTTTGGTAGTTACTGAAAAGGATGTCCATAGCTAACCAGAGAAAAGTCTGGAGCTGTAAGGATATAGGAAAATACAGGCCAGCTCACCTGCATGCTCACCTCAAACAGCAATTCCTTAATGTTGTGGATGTTATGTGCTGAAAGAAAGGTGGGATATTTTACCTCAGAGTTTCTAGGGAAGCAGTGGAAGCTGGATTAGTGATGCTGCATGGGCTGTGTCAGCCCTCAGCAATGTTTGTATTACAAGAGCTGAATTAACAGAAACTATTAGTAAAGCTGCCTTAGACAGGACAGGTCACTGATCAAGCAGTGATCAGGGAAGGGGCAGCAAGGGACAACTGCTGGAGTAGGGAATGACTAATCAAACATGACAGAAGTGTGAGAAAGAAGGAATAGGTGACAGAAGAGAAACAGCTCACAGCATAAGATCAGCTGCTGCTTAGATAAGGGGTTGCTACAATGCAGCACCTCGAGATTCAGCTAGGATTGAGGTGAGTACTCCATGAGGGAAAGAAAGCAACCAGCTGATGTAGCAGTTGCCTCATAATCTCATTAAAGAAGTGGACTGTGAAATAGTTACAGCTACAGCGTATAAGACAGTTACATCATCTTACTGCTCTAGTTCGTTTTTTCTTCCCTCTATTTGATAAAATAGAGAAAACCAAGCCAACTGAATGATATTAGTAAGCAAAGAAAATCAGTTCAATGAAACCAAAGAGTGTCATTAAATTTTCCTGAAGTTTCAACATGAGGCTTGAGCAGCCGTTTTCTTAACTATGACTTTAAACAGGATCCTTGTCTCATTTCCTGCATATCAGTCCTGACAGGTTAGGCTTGCTTACAGATGACAAGCGACTGAGTGTTTGGGATGTGAGTTAAAAATGTGATATTTTTTAGGACAGTTTAAACTGTGGTAAATATTCTCTAGCATTGCAGGAACAGAAACATTATAAGACCTAGAAAAGTTGCACACAGCCTTTCCACTATACGGAGTACTCAGTCTTTAGGATCTGAACCATACATGTTATGGTCTGGTTAACCTGTAACAAATTGAACTACACTGTGGGAGCACAGCAAGACAATGTTCTCCCTGAAACCAACTGGCTTAGTGCACATATGCTACAAACATCCCATGGAAAGAAGACAGCTAGGAGTGGTAGCAGGCTATGGCTCACAGAACAATTCTCCTGGTCACCTTTTTTCTTTAGACATTTCTGGAAATGATGGGGAAAGGAACAGATGAACTCTTTTAGTGATAACAGCTGGTGCTTAGTTGTCATCCTTCCAAAGGGCCCAGTGGCCTCTCAGTTTTACGACCAGGTGTTTGTTCTCAGCATGACAGAAAAGGGGCTGCCAAGAATCCAGAAAGGATAGGGATAGCAGCTGTGAGTAACTATCTTCTTTGGGGGAAAAATATCTATTAGCAGAGAATAAGGTATCTTTGAAGTAGGCAGAAAATGAGATCGATTGTCCTGATAGTAGGACAATCTGTGGAGAACACAGGCTAGGCACCCAAAAAATGAGATAGGCAGACTCAGAGGAAGCTTTTTCAACTGCACTGTTCAGTGATTTTACAGCCATTCACAACCCTTTTTTAAAACATATTACTGAAAAAAGGAGGTGAATCTAGACCTTTCTAGAAAATTCTACCTTGTTGCACAACAATGAAGTCAGAAGTTTACCTAGAAGGTTGTGTCCTTATTGTTACCCTACATGATTAATGATCATTTGTGCTTCCTAAGTAGCAAGGTCCAGGCTTCAGGAGTCAGTATGAATATTGCTAGTATTCTGATATGTAATTTCAAAGCTAAAACTCTTCCCTACCAACCACTTTTCAGTGGTTCCCACTTTTCAGCAATCTTCAGTCTTCCACATGGAAAAACAAGTTGACATGTCACTCCTTAATATGGTTCCTATTGTTAATATTGTTCTTATTCTGCCTGAATTAGGATGGCTTTAAATCATTTCCTTTAGAAATGTAGTGCTGTTTACTCTCACCAGGAGTTAACACTGTTTAGCTTTGTATTTGGGATTTTTATAAAGAAAGATTGCAATGCGAGGATGCATCTAGGCCTGAAACGTGAAATTTTAAGTTTATCCAGGAACATATCATAACAATTCCACCTTTAGTTGTTCATATAATTCAAGCCATTTGGGACTTTAGTTCGCATTATGTCAAACACAGCATGGCAAAGCAAAGTTGTTTTGGCTTTGTTAAGGTTTATGAGACCAAATGCAATAGCTTCCACAGTGGATCCCTTATGCATTCTGAAATACTTATCCAGAGAGCCAGCAAACAATTTCTTGGCTCTCTTAATCCCTTGTATTCCACGTGCTTGCTTTTTCCAAAGTTAAAGGTCAGCCACGTAGAATCAGCACAGGATGATAATTGTTTCAGAGCCTATAAGGATGCCGTGAGAAATCAGAAAGGAGAGAAAAACATTCTCCATCTCTTCTGTGTGTGTCTCTGTTACCATCACAGGTGTCATTTCATGGGTTACTGTCACACACACAGACATGAGTGAGATATTCCTACAATGGCACTGCTGGTTGATGGTGGAAGAGAAATCTAAATCTGAATCAAAATCTTGTTTTAAAACATGGAAGGTCTATGTTCTAAATACCGTTACAGTTGCTAGAGACGTGGAGGTCACTCATGGCAGAGCACATCATGCAGTTATACATGTAAAGACAAAGAAGAGAAAAACACAGGCCCAGAGCATTCAAAATAATTTCACTGCTATTAGTTTCACATTTAGGATCAATCTGACTGATTATGATCCTTATATGCTATAATAACTATTTTATTGAAATATCTTTAAATTTTTCACTTTTTTTAATCAGTAAAAATAATTTTGAAATTGTATTCACTCTCGCTCCCAAAAGCTTATCTTTTTTTTTGTTGTACAAAAACTTTTCAGTTACTTGACCCTGATTCAGAAGTATCATTCATTTGTACCAAGGAACACCACTACTGCTTTGGAACCACAGTGAGAAATTGCTGTTTGTGCTTTTGGTCTCCTGAATCTCTAGGAACACCTAAAAATACCCATTAGGCAATGTAAAGGGCACTGTGTCTGTACAACTGTTTGGTCAAGTAGGATAATGCTTTCCTGAGGAAACCACTGAATCAAAATTATTTTTAAATTTAGTTTAATTGCTTGACTAGCCTCGGATCCTCATCAGCAAATGAAAATAACTTGAGTGTGGGCAGCCAAAGCAATGGCATTTCAGCCACAACCCTGCACGCCCAGCAACAGCCACTGCACTATGAAACAATGTGAAGTAGAAAAGGAGTCCAGAATCTCATCTGAAGCATTTAAACCAAGGACATCACTGCTGGCAATTACTGTTAGAAGACGAAGGTCAGTTATGGCCACAGGAAAAGATTTAAGTGCCAGACCACAAAAATAAACCATTGTATCATTTGTATCTGTGTAAATATATACCAAGTTTGTCACTGGTTTCCAACCAAACCACAGCTCTTCAGGCCCTCCTCTGCCTAACTTTTGCACTTGGCTTATTTATGAATCCTTTTATCCTTTTCTGCTCATTGAAGGAACAGGAGACAAAAGAGAACCTCCTGTTGGAAAAAAAAAAAAAAAAAGAAAAAGAAAAAGCTTTCCCTCAGTCACAAGTGCAGGCAATGTAGCTGATCTTAATTAGGTTTTAGCATCATGTTTTCTACTTCTATTCTTCGTTACTTAACTTAAACCTTAACAGTGCTGTAAGGACTGCCTTTGGAAATGCTTTAAAGACATTGCCAATATAGCCTTGAAATGAGAAAGAAAGAAATCAGCTACCAAACCAGGAGATTATCCAGAAATCTGGAAACATTCTTTGATGTATATTCATCATGAGAAATGAAAAGAGGGCAGCACAACAGTCATATCAAAACAGTCTCAAACAAGCCCTGGAAGCTTTATGTTCAGATGGGAGCCAGAAAAATAAACCAGCTGCTCATTTTTTCTTCCTCTGCTAATTTGAGGAAGAGAATGGGTTATCTCTCAGGAGTACTCCATATGCAATTGGAGGCACTAACAGTGACACAAAACAGGCATAGAATTTGGCTCTGAACATAAGCTATCACTTCTTCCAGTGTTTCTAGGTTTTGTTATTTTGTTTGTTTTGGTTTTAGGAGAAAATGGAAATTAGTCCTGTTTTATGGTCAAACCCAGACTTACCCAGTTAAAACTGGAACAACATTTTAATGAAAAATCAACTTGAGTGTTGAGAATAAAAGTCAAAGGAAAATTCCTATTGTATACAATTGTACTGAACATGCAACTATCCAAGGACTCTGCCTGTTACTACAAAGGTCAGAGTATGGGGAAGAGAATTGGAAGGTAGGAAACAACTGAACAACAGAGGAAAAATTGCTATTCTTCAACTGCAAGAGAGTTATCCTGACAGAATAATCTACTGAAAACTCATGGACATCAAAGTTGTGGATAATTTTGCAGAGTTTAGCCCCTCATTTACAAATAAATACCTTGGTAATTTCAGTCTAAAACTGTCTCAGGACTGCAGTCTGCTCAAAGTTGAAGTTTTGTGGGTTCTGTTAAATACCTGAAAGTCTGACTTATTCCCACTATGAAACCAAAAATGAAAACACAAGACTTGCAAATAAACAAATATTTTAAATTAAGACAGATATTCCCAGAGTACTACAAGCTAAGTCAATAAATAAAGAAATTCCCACTCCCCAAATATCTTGGTTTCATCTTTGTGTGTACAAAGATAGGCTCTATTTATTTCCATGGATACTACTTGGAACTCCTCATTTAATTACCACTACAAATCTTCAGCAAAGTAAACAGTGAGGTGGTAGTGACAAACAATTCATAATCCACCCTGTTTTCACCTAAATTGAAAACTGCATTCTTCTGAATTTAAACCTTGTCTCTCTTGGGTTTCACATCTGCTTGAGCTCATAGGATATTTGCTCTTCTAAGAGCTACATGATTGCAGTGGATAGACATGCCATCTTTCTATTAATCTATATTTAAACATTTGAAAGTAATGGCAGGGACCTGACAAGTTAAGGAGATTAGGATTTAAGGCTAATAACCAGATAGAGCTTTTCTTCCAAGCTTTATGCTGATTAAGGGAAAGATCTGAAAAAAAAAAAAGTACATTTTTCAAACTTTCTCAGTAGAAACTGTTTCCTCCAGAGCCATTCCAGCCTGTGAGATAAACAGATGCCATGTCTTTGCATCTATTTACCTGTAAGAACTTTGGGTCATGCATTTTAATAATCCCTGTGATGCTCTGCATTGTGTATGTATGTGCAAACAGAAGCTGAAGTGAAGCTGAAACCAGCTCTTTCAAGCCTCTTCTGCACCTCCAAAATATCTGTAAAAGCTTGGAGAACCAGAAAGATCCTCCTCATCTTTTAACAGTTTCTCCAACTGGCAGGAGTCTCCTTACTTATTATCTTCTGGCTCTTTCTCCTGTTAACTTCACCTTCCCCTTTCTGGGACAGCCCTTCCCTGTGCCTTCAGAGAATAGCTTTTTGCAGTGGGTAATGTCAGCTAGAGGAGGTATCACAGAATAGCCTCGTTTGGAAAGGATTTGAAGATCATGTAGAGTTACAACCTCCCTGCCATGGGTAGGGACACCTTCCACTAGACCAGGCTGCTCAGAGCTCCATCCAACCTGGCCTTGAACACTTCCAGAAATGGGGAATCCACAGCTTCTCTGGGAAATGTGTTGCATTGTCTCAACACCCTCATAGGGAAGAATTTCTTCCTAATATTTAATCTAAAGCTCTCAGTTTGAAGCCATTCCCCCTGGTCCTGTCACTACAGGCTCAGCTGTTGCAGGATCAGGCCCTTTACACACAGTGCCAAGAGCCCTCACTGATTTCTTCTTTCAGACAGATCTCTGTGAATATGCACAGTTCTGGACATTCAAATGTATGTTGTGTTGCTCAGAAAAAAAAATGGAGATTAAAAAAAAAGGTGAGCAATTTTGGTTCCACTTATGGATAATCCAGTTTTCCCTTTCATTTCCTTAACTTCCCTTACCAAGCAGGGGCTTGTCTTCATATCCCACATTTCAGATAGTCAGGCCGCTTAGGATCTTCTACAAAGCTGAGTTTCAATTAAAAAAGTTTCATTTTGATGGTTGAAAGAATTTAATCTCCTTGATGTTCCAGCTTGCTCTCCATTCAAAAAGAGGAGTAGATCACGGCAGTAATCAATACAGCATTCCTTGTGCAGGCAGATGCCCAGGAGAATGAAATGAGAGGTATCTGAGACATAAATCCCTTGAGTTCTCTTTTTAACAAGCTGTTAATTTTTAGGGTGGGAGACAGGCAGAGGCTCACATTAGTCATAAGGGAAATTAATGTGTTATTGTCTTTAATGCTGGACAAGGTATTGTTAAGGAATTAGTTGAAAGTTTCTTTATGCTCCCTTTAAGGATTATTCCATAAGTGTAGGGAGGAAAGAAAAACGTCTTCCCTTTTGTCAGCAGATTTCTTGATGGGCTGGGAGGAAGCAAAACCAAGCAGAAACAGTAAAGCATAAACTTGCTATTTAGCCGAAAAAAAAAAAAAAGGCATCTAATGGGGCAGCATAGCTCATTCATTATTTTTATTGGGCTTGGAGTTGCTAAGATTTTTTTTCCTTTATTTATTTTCATAGAAATAACTCCACTTGCCTTTCAGAGCACTAACTGCTGATGTGCTTCCACCCCCCTCAGCCTCGAGATAAAATACCCAATAACACAACATTTGTACCAGCAAGACAAAGGTTGCACATTTCCCCAAATCTACACCATTTGACTCAGACTGCAAAGCTGAAAGTGGAGGAATTCACCAGCCTGAGTGGACAAACTTAGGAGGACATATAACTTACTAGCCTGTAGCATTTCTCTAGACTCTGTTCCTGAGTAAGGGCTTTCCTGCTGAAGGCATACTCCATTTTCATTTCTTTTCCCCACGAGATCCTATAACTGCTTTACTACTTTCATTTCCAATAGTAGTGCTGTCACTGTAGTGCCATATGAACCTCAGTATATTTGATCATAAGAGGCATTTATACCTAAGCTTTTATAACACACTGCTCTAGGCTCTTTTCTTTCAAGCTTGTTTCCTCAGTTCTTGCGCTTTTATGAAGTGTTGACACCATTTAAATAAAATGATTGCACATATATGAACAAAACTCTTCACTGATCCAAACTGTACTAGGCAACATCCTACCCCCCCCAGTATCTGAAAGGGGCTTACAAAGGTTGAGAGGGACTCCTCATCAGGAACTGTAGTGGCAGGACAAGGGGGAATGGCTTCAAACTGAAAGAGGGTAGGGTTAGATTAGATGTCAGGAAGAAATTCTTCCCTGTGAGGGTGGTGAGGCGCCACAACAGGTTTCCCAAAGAAGTTGTGGCTGCCTCCTCCTTGGAAGTGTTCAAGGCCAGGTTGGACAAGGCTTTGAGAGACCTGGTCTAGTAGAAGGTGGAACATGGCAGGAGTGTTAAGTTCCTTTCCAACCCAAAACCTCCTATGATCTATATTATCCCTTTTATTATTATAATATTATATATTATATATATAATATATATATTATTATATTATCTATGATCTCATATTATCCCTACATCGTATGATCCTCACCATGCAGATCATAAAATGGATATGAGTTCAGCTGTGGGAACACTATAACTCAGAATAAAAAAAACTCTACCTCACTTGGACAGGAAGAATCTATTCAACAGACAGATGCTGTAATGTTTTCCTTAGATTTCAGACAGAAAGATGCATGCACAGTCCATGGATCTCTTTTATAATAAATCCTGTGGTTTTAGGCACGTTCCATGTGCAGTCTTGTATCTCTGCATGCACATTACGGAGAAAAACAAAAACCTTGGGGTGATGTGAACATGAACTGTCATACAGCAACTGTCATACAGCTGGAAATCTAAGTCCTTCCATACACAATTTTCTGTCAGAAAGTAATTTGGGTGTTATAGACAAACTGGAAGCCTGTGACACGTATAAATTATAAATAGATCTGTAACTTGTATTACCTGAGTAAAGCTAAAATATGAGCATACTAAAATGGTCTATGTGGCAATAGTGTATAAGTTTTGTGTAAACACTTTGCCTAAGTGTGTGAGCAATTACTAAAGACAAGCACAGTTACATGTCAGAGACATCTAACTGAGAAAAAAAAAAAGTTGTTAGAAAGAGGACAAGTCAAGCAGAAGGGACTACAAAAAGGCCAAACTTACTCCCAAATATACCAGAAGAATGACTAGCAATGCCAAAACCAAGATAAGCATTAAAAGGAGGAATCTTTGGATGGGGAATATTCCTCATCTTTGGATGGGGCATAATAGGATAAAACATGAGGCAAAAGTAAGGAAAATCAGAGAAGAAAGGAGAAAAATTTGCTTTGTTTTCAACTTAGTCAAATTTTACAACAAAAAAAAATTAAAACAAAAGGAAAATTTCTTCTTCTAAGAAAAAAAACCTTAATGTAAAGAACTTAAGATGCACCAAAATATGTCTGCAGATTCAACTTGAGCTAACTTGCCTGCTCAAGGATGGTGGGACATTCTGAAAGTTCTTTTTCTTTTGCTTATTTATATTTTTCAAGAATTCTCAAGCATTTTAATTGGGCTTTATATGCATTCTCTGCCATAACAGGTACTAGTGTCAACCTGTACTACTCAAAATTTGTTAAACTTTATAAATTATAAAGAGCTGTGTGTTGAAATGAGGAATGCAGAGATTTTCTAAGTAACTGATAATGTCCAGAAGGAAATGGGAGATGCCCCATTTAGAGATGTTGTCCTCATTACTGTTTATTACACTCAGTGCATTGGTGAGCAGGCTGCTCCATCAGTGTTGAAATCCCACAGGTACAATTCTGCTTCATGACAGACTATACTTAAACACTTTGCTTAGTGATATGGCCTTACTTCAACATAAATTCAGTGTTTGCTATACCAAACTAGACACAGGGTCTGCCTGTGGGGATACTGTAAAACTGAACTCTTAAATACATTGAACAGAAAATATAAATGCCAAATGTGCCAAAATATTTTGTTCCTTGAAGGTAGTGAATGATTTATGCAAACCAATTTACTCTTTGTGTTGCAGGCATGAAGCAAAGCCAAGGTTCACTAATGAGTTATCAGGAGAATGGGACAACAAGCTAAAAGGGGAATCCTTCTGGTGTGTCAGTGGTAAATTAGGTCTATCAGGACCACAATAAGAACACATGGAGTAGTCAGTACTAGGTTAATTACCTTTGTTGGTGTGAAAAGTTGGAATTTAGCTGGAAACAAAATAAGGAAAGCTTTTGAGTCACAATCACTTTTGTATTTCCAGGAAGCTATCATATATTTAAAGTACAGGATGCCTTTTCAGTCCACTGCAAAAGAAGAGGAGCCAAAAAGAAGTGTAATATCAGTGCCTATGTTATCAGGGCATTTGATAATTATTCTCATACTAAATATAAGGAACAGAACAGCAGGGGAATTTCCATCTGCAACCTTTCTTCAGTTTAATTTGGGTTAGATTAGTAAAAGTAATTTCTTCTTAATATTTGAAAATACTTTAATTTTCCTATCCCTCAAACTGAAGACTTACAAGTAGGTTGATTCAAAAGAATATTTTTTTGTTGTGCTGGCTGATTGCAGCATTAGTGGAAAATAAAATCATTTTTAATCTTCTGGGCAACAAAAAAGTCAAGGACCAATTTTCCCATATTGACCTTCCAATTAAATCCATGATATGCATATGAAAAAGACCCAAAGACCCAAGAGAAGATTTAGAAGCATTCACTGTATGGTAATTCTTTTGCAGGCTTAGACATTTGGTCACTGCTGGTGTCTTTATTTTATTTGAGCTTATTATGCATCTCTTACAGCATGAGCATAACCACACAATCTTATGGTAGGAGTTGAAGTCAAAAGGAGCCAATCCTCAGCTTGGATATTTTATAATATAGTTTTTGCTCACTCCTGAGACCTTGAATTACACTGCACAGCTGAGTCAGACCTGACAGCCATCTTTTAGTTGAGCAGGGAATGTCTCATTTTGTTATGCCAAAGCCAGATGGCTACTTTTTGCAAGTGCTTTCCAGCTCGAAAAGGGAAAAGTCAGGAGTCTGTGCCAATGATTCAGCACTTCAGATCCAAGGGTTAGGGTCAGAATTGCATAAATGCGCTAACAGGGGCCTGGGGAGCAGGCTGTGATTCCCATAGCTCATTTATTGCCTATAATTTAGGATACTAGGAGAGGATAATGACTGGGGGATCATTAGGGTTAAAAAAAAAATTGATAATAATCTAACAAGCAACAGATGACTGCCTGAAAATACACAAAGGCATATTTGTGTACTGTATGGGCAACAGTGTTGTTTACAATCACACCACCACACATTTATTATGTGTCAATGCAGTGTTACAGAAAACGATACTTTAAAATATTATCTTACGTTCAGTGTTTGCCACCACATCAATTGCTAAAATTATGTGCTCGCTTCAAGGTACTTTTTTTCTTAAAACATCTGTGCATGTGTGATATCAGCAGTGACTTTGCTGCTGGTTCCAATCACCCTTGCATAAACTCTTGTAAAATATTTTCTCCACCCCCACAGAAGCAAGAGTGAATTTTGCTGAAGCATTTAGTTGTCAGGAGTGAACAGAAAATATATTTGGCAAGCCACAGGAAAGGCTCAAACCCCTGTGGAGCTTTATGGGAATTTATCTTAAGCGGTGCCCAAAATGGAATTCAGAAAAGCTGTTTAGTATGTCCAATCCCTCATTTAATCTACATATGTTTGCACAATTATTGCTATAATAAAAAAAAAAATGATAAAATGAAATACTGTTGGTGGTTACTACTGACAGCTGGAGGTCAGAGAGTAAAAAGCTTTTAGAAGTTCTATTAAGATGCAAAAAAAAAAAGATGAATGTAGAAATACTGGCAGGAAATAACTTATCACTGAGCCGCTACAGCGTGCTGACATCTTCGCAAGGCAATTTCAGTTCAGGTCACTTCCTATTCTATGTGCCTTTTTTACTGTTTACTTTTCTAAAACATAATCATTTATCGGATGTGTTTTCAAGTGTAACTTTTGAGACACAGTGGAGAAAACACTGTATTGAACTACTTTATCTGCAGCACCACATCCTACACACACCGTGACAGAATCACAGTTGCAGCTATTGTGTGTATTTGCCTTGCAGGAGCATTATCAACTCTCATGCTTTTGGCATAACCCAGGAGACTGGGGGAATGGGAGCTTTTCAGTTAAAAACAAGCACTTTCTAATGTGAACTCAGCTGAGAAGGATTAAATATTTAGAAGCCAGAGGTTATGGAAAGAAACATCACCCTTGACATTTCAATTTAACTGATATAAAATTTAAAAGGTATTAAACAATTTTTTAAAATATTACTTTTCATTATTTTTTGGTCTGTTAAACTGTAACACAAGGTATACCACACCAGGTTCAATCTTGTAATATGCACTAGCACAGAAACCTCATTAGAAGAGGTCACTTCAAGGGTTATTCTTTGGAAGGGAAGATGTGTTTTGTATAACTCAGAAAAGATCAAACAGCAGACAGGGCAGTTGTCCACATTAACCAATAAAACCTTTTCCTGAGCTGCAAGAAAGATGCTGTAAAGTCACTACGTCTACAGTTATTGCTTGTTTGCCCTCATTTGCTAATAAACTACTGGTCACAATCAAAACTAGAGAGAAATTTTAACGAGACCGGAGCTGGATCTTCATTAATTAACTCATTAATTACAGGTGAGAATTGAATCTGCAGAGAATAAATTGCACTTTCTCAAGCCTTATCCTTCTTCTTTTAAGACATTTGCAGTCTCAGAGAAATATAGAAGTCCTTTTCACTAATGGCCTCAAACTTGATTCTCATCAGCACTGCAACACAAGGCTGTGTGGTACAGAGAGGAAGACAGCTTATGGTACTGGCCTGGGGTCAAAGACTCATGTTCAGGGGAGAAGGAAACAGTTTTGTGTGCCAGATTTCTGGTGCCATGCATAGCTACCATGATTTCTCAATCAAGGTTTACACATCCAAATAGCTTTATCCTTCAGTGGATATTCAGTTGCTACACAGGCCTCTGAGAGCAACACTTTTACAGCCATGACAAAGGACATTAACACAGTGAAATGTTCAGGTATTGTTCTGAGCATGGCAGTGGAGTATCTTTTGATTTTATTAATCTATACAGTAGTTAAAGTGTGCTCCATAGCCCCTCAAGCTTCTAAAATCCAAACAAAAACCATCTGACCAGTCCCACACAACTGAAGGGCATGGCAACTCTATAAACAAACTCACAAAACATTAAAAAAGATAAGCTTCAAGCACAGAGTAGAAGATTTCATGTTCAAAATTTACTTTAGCACTCTTCATTCTCCTTTATTTAATTAGAAGGGAATATTTTTGCAAATTTTCCTCAGCACCTGGACAAGTCAGTCTTTTCTCAGATTATTCATTAAATAAGTTAAATAATATTGACAAACACAGAAAAGTTAAGCAAAACTTCAGAAATTTTGCATCCCAGTGTATGTCCTCCAATCCAGGTAAAACCCCCCACATTTACAGTAGTCAGTTTATCAGATGTGGTTATGCTCAGATTTCATCTTTTCTTATCCCTCTGGCTTTATCAGTGGACCACTAGAGCAGATTCTATGGGTCCTTTGAAACTTCTCTTGAATAGATAAACTTCTCATAAATATGAAAATATCAAAATAAATTTAAATAATTATTTTAAAGATGTTTTGAATAAGACCAGTCTATTTAACAGGATAATTTAAACTCGAAACAAGAAGGTATGACCATAGTATCACACATTTTATACTTATATAAAAAACCTAGTAGCCCTTATCAGCTATTGTACCAAGATCCAATTCCAACAATGACTTTTTTTTTTCCAGTGTATCTAAACTTAATCAAGTTTTTAATTTCTTGCATCCCTGATGCAAAAATTCATTCCCAAAGAAAGATTTTGCACTCGCCATTGCAAGGCCAAGTTTGTCCTGCATATCATTACTGGTATCAAGTCAGCTACCTCAAAGCTCCCAGCAAAACAAACCCAGTGTCCTTCTCCAATATAAAAATATTGTTATAGTGCTTACCATCTTCTCTCTACTTTTAATATCTACTAGAACAGTTTAAGAAAGAGGTCTCTATCCTCATGTTCCTCTGATACACCAAATAAAAGAAGCATCTAAATTGGCAAAGGCCCACCCTAAAATGTTTAACTTAGCCAAGGCAGCCTAGTGCATATGGCATCAGAGCAATTCAGCTTGGTGGCCTGAATTATACTCATGGTTTTATCAGTGATACATTTAAGATACTACCTACATTTTACTACTCAGTTGCCAGCTCTCACACACTGCTGCCATGAATCTGATTTAAAGGTCTCATGACTCAAATTTCAGCTTTGTTATTTTGAAGATTTATTAAGGTTGAAAAAAAAAAAGAGTTTGCAAGTGTGATTACTAAAATAAGAAAAAGTAGATGACAAAAGATCTTCAAATTAATTTAAAATGTTTCATAATTTTTCAATGATCCTTTTATTTTGCTTGGATATTTTAAGCATTCAAATTTACAAATACTGAAATTTTAAGCTCTTCAGACCTTGTTACTTATCTTGTTCTATTATGACTAACACTTTTCATGGCAGTGTTCTGACTTTAGTTGAGGCTTCCAGATATTTCATTTAGTACTTGAAAAATGTGCTGCCTAAAATCAGGGCAAAAATACAAAAATAGTATATAAGTGGACTTTTAATCTAGCTCAAACTCAAATTATGTTTATCAGTAGCTGACTCAAAGCTACATGTATTCAAAGAGATAAAAAACATATTTTGTTGCAATTGATGTACTTTAAAGTAAACAGATTTTTTTGCAGTATCCTTACAAGCATTGAAATGTTTAGAACCAAGTTTTCTATATTTCACTTTTTTTAATCTATGCTCTCTAAAATTATTAACACTAAAAATGAAAAATAACCACAATTAGGCCATGGATGTGACTGGCTTCTCTTCAAACCTACTTAGCAATAATTAGGTCACCAAGACAGCTGTTAATGTTGAAAATGGATAGTTGCAGTTATTATTAGTTCAATAAAATTTGATGGATAGAAATAAATTCTTTTTCTCAAGCGTGTTTGGGGACAAAGAACCTCATGCTAACAGAAGATAAAACTATAATAACTAAGTGGACTCAAGTATTAATTTTTCCCCCTGATTCTTAATAGATCTTCCCACTCTTACACCAAAGTAGATTGGAAGCAATGCTTCAGATTGATAACAAAACCACAGCAAAATTGTGATAATAGAAAAAAAAAAAAAGCTTCTTGTTTACAAGAGTGTTACTGCACTCAAAGATAATGATTTCAATTGATTCTATAATGAATATTATTTGAAAATTATAAGCCAAAGGAACTAAGAAGTACTTAAGGCTTTCATGCTTATCAGCACAACAGTGTGTCAGATAAGTGCCCCCAATTTTCCAGTTTCTACTTGTCTCACTTTCCAGCCTGTTCTTGCTGGAAAATTATGAACCAAGAGCCTTAGGTATCCAACTTCTACAGCTGGCTGCCAGGAGTTTCAGAGTTGTTAAAGTAGGTCAAAACCTAATACTCTGAAAGTAGCAAATTCAAGGAGAAATTTATCTAGTGCATACCACATATCTTATTATGACTTAATCCACCTGTTTTTATAGCAGGAAAAAGAAATCCCCATGCACAGATATGAGTTCAGATCACCGAAACCTCTTCATATTAAAGAGGTTACATCAAGAAATTTGCATTCATGTTAAAAAAAAATTGCCAGAGCTTGTGGGAAATCTATCTTGTAATCAAGAGTTAAGAAAATAAACTGTGGTTAGGGAACTGGTCTGCCCCAGACCAACAGTCACTGCTTCTATTTTCCCTGGCTCACCTCCCTGAAGAGACCAATTGCTAATGCCACAAGGATCAGAAATAGAGCACATGTGCTCCTGAGACCTTGCACTTTCCATGGGCATACATGCATGGATATTCATGCAAACTAAATAAAATGGCCTTGAACACTCTGAAAGTTATTTTATGGCTGCAATTTTAGGACTTATTCAGAGGATATAATGGTTCTGTCACGATTATAGTCAATGTATAGGAACTGTCAAGGAAAACAGTCAGTCAAAACCACATTAAAAAGATAAAGATTGATAGTGGTGAGGGTTATTGTTACATTGATTATTTTATTTTGAGGAGATGTTTAGCATCCAAAGAGCCTTGCAATCTTGAAAACGTGATGAAATACAGGACATAAACATTGAGTGGTGCTTCTGTCAAGGCATCTGGTAATGGAAAGAGATTTTATACAGGTACTGATGAAATGTCTCACTTTCATACCATCAGTGTTGAACTACTGGCATATAGCTAGTATTAGGGGTGTTTATTTTGGAGAGGCAGGAGTCTTTCCTGTCTCTTTTTATTCTAAGCAAGAGATTGCTAACTCACCTTTGAACAGTTCCATCCTTTTCTTTACTCCTTTTGAGGAGAATCAAATACACTGCTTTCTGCTGACATTGAAAAGCAGGCAAGAAGAAGGACAGTAAAAACCTATTTTACCTACATCAGAAAGGAGCACTGCAGTTACAACACTATTTAAAAACTTTATAAACTCCCTTTATAGTCTCAGGGAAGTCCCAGATTGAAATAATGTCACAGGGGGAGCAAAGATCAAACATAGCAGTAGTTTAGTGTCTGCTGTGTCCTTTGCTGGGTGAATGTATGCTGCCCTGGCAAGAGAATGGAATTTTATGATCTAACAATGGGCCTTTTCCATCTCTAATTACTACCTCACAGGGGCACTGTGAAGATTATTTAGTTAATGTTTGCACAGCTCTCTGACCATGTAAAGTACTGTTAAAGTGCTAAGCATTACTATTATCATCCAATTATACAATCAATCCAAATTTGAGTAGCACTAAAGTAAGTTCCAGTTCCAATTATGCTAATGAAACTGCAAAGGGACTGTACATCCAGAAGTTCCTACCATATCCAGTACCTTTGAGAATCCTCATTACAGTGACTTTCCCTGGCACCCCTTAAACACATATTTACTTGGGGTCTGACTGTGAGCTGCACGTGTGTGCCTGTGTGGGGACAATGTCAACCTGTAGAGCCCTGAAAGACAGATGGCGAGTGCTGAGATGCTCAACCTATATATATATCTATGCTGGAGTCTGCAATACCAAAGCATATACTGAAAATAAACACCAAGTCCAGGCTAATTAATCTCCTGCTTAGGCTGGTAATACCCTCATCAAAGAATCAGGACAGTGCTGAGACAGAGTTCAGGTGGTGGGAATGGCTTGACTCTATTTTGGAATTTAAACAGCATTTAAGTGATGGATTCCCCATCTGCCTTACACAGTTAGCTGTGACAATTCAGTAAGTAAAAGAATAGAGGGAGAAGTTAAATCTCTTTGCAGTACTGGGCTTCAACACCACCCTCAATGGCAAAAGTCTGCAAGCAGATAAATAAAGAGGAGTGTATTTTCTTACCCTTCAGTTCTGGGTTCCACTTTACTCTAAGATCACTTATGATACTGACCGCTCCTGCACAACTGATAGTTCTCGTGTCAATTAGTAGAAAGGACTAAGAGCATCCTGCAGATACTGATTGTGAAACTAGACTCCACTGCTAGATTGCAACAGCAGCAGTGCTTGAGATCAGACCTTAGGCTCACATGAGCAGTGTGAGATTGGATTAAAGAAATCCAGAGCCTCTAACCAACTCAGCTAATCCCACTACATCTAAGGATTATTATATCAAAACAAAGCAAAACATAAAACCCAAACCACAAAAGCCCACCTAGTAATGTCAGTAGAAGCTTCTCTCTTCAACATGGGAGCAAAAGCTCTAGGAAGAAGGAACTTTCCCCTCTCTAACATTATTCACACAGCATGGAAACATGGAGCTCTTTCAACCTGCCCTTTGCTATTTCAGCTGATGATTAAAGGTCAGGATAGGATATCTCTTCAAGTTAGTTTGTAAAAACAGTTGGAGTTTTATTGCTGGTTTCCCCTTTGCCCCTCCATTTCTTTGTAGCATAGTTGGTGCCCTGCTTCCTGGGATTGTTATTACTGCCCAGCAGATTTCCTGACACACAGTACATTGACTACTAGTCTTGATTTCTCATGGTATTTTCCTTTGGTTTGCATAGTTGGAGATTATATCCTTGACTAAGCAGTTCACAGAGGGTCCTGGGACGATAAACACAGTACATATTCCAGAAACTCTTCAGAAGTAAGACCCACTACACGATTGTGGGCAGTGTTGCGATTCAGGTGGGGTTTTCAGTTCTGGGTTTGAAATATCACTGTTGATACGCAAGTGAAGAAGCTACTGAACTGCCTGTGTCCTCCCTGCAGCTGCCATTTACTACATTCCTTCAACAATCCCTTTCCACTTACAGACACTCCCTTTCACATCCCTTTAAACCCTCTTCTGCAACAGATTTAAAAAGAAAAGAAGATGGGGGAAATGGTGTATTCAAACCACTGTCTCCCTGCTCAACCTGTGTGTCACAGGGTTTTCTTTGCACACAAAGAGTATCCCAGTCTACAACCATTTTAAGCATAGCCTTGAAGTCTGTAAGAAAACCAAATGCAACATTTCATCTGTACTCTTTTACACTTTCCATTGCAGACACCAGAGAAAGGAGATGTGACTGGGGTTATGATCAGATGTAAGAACCTCAAAGCAAACCAACAGTCAGTAAGTCTGAAACGCAGCCCTGAGTTATCCACCCAAAAATGTGTGTATCACCTTAAGGCTCTTGGTATGTCTGTACCACAAAAGCAGATATATTTATTCTTACCAATATTTTCATCTGACTCTTTCAGAGACTTCAAAACCTTATTCATACCTAAGGATTTTTAGACAACTTAGTTCTGCATTTATCTGCATCATTTTATACATTAAAATCTCAATTTATAAAACTCATACAAGTCAAAATTGTTTCCTACGTAGATAATCACGAAGGCAGTGGAAGTACAAAAGAAAAAATAAATAAGGGGACTGTATTTTCATAATAAAACCACGACAGTTCAAAACCTAACTATTCAAGAGTACAAAATCCTACAACCTATAACATAGCTTCTTCAAAAAGCACTAACATATAATGCTGTGTCAAACAGAGAAAACTGAATCTGAATAAAACCTTTGGGCATATGGGTACACATGTGAAGATACATATATCCGGAAAATATAATACTGTACAATGATAACATTATCTTTGCCAATTGGGTCCCAGTCATGGGGTTGTATAAACAAAGGGACAGGTCATCAGTGGAATGAAATGGAGAGAAACCTCGTGGAACTAATCCAAGTGTTACATTTCAGTAGCTATGAGTATGATTTAACATTATTTCGGGATGTTTACAGTTGAGGCTGCTAATTACTTTATTTATATACAAACAGCAGTAACTGACCAAAAAAACCCTCACAAAAACCAGATGTCCTGTTTCTAAGATATGAAAATGCTCAGAGCTGTGTCAATGCCTTCCACCACCAGGCAAAAGATAAGAAATAATAGGGCTAATATTTCATTAAAATACATGAGCTTGTTGACAAACTGATAATGCAGACCATTATTATAAAAAAAATTCTTTCAACATTATTATTCAAAATCTTACAGACATTTCTAGCAGATGCCCTTAAAAATGGAGCATCAGATGCTTTCTTGTACAGTATGTAAGTTTATGAGCACATGGTAAAATACTGAACAATCACAAAAAAAAGTACTGCACACAGAATTATATGCATTAATTTAATTAGGTAAGGATATGATTGAACAATCAAATAATTACTTTTGTGATGGCACTGGCGTGTCCCAAGAATGTATTACCTACACTTGATATTCCTTGAAGAAAAACTCAGGATATGTTCAAGCTGTACTTTTTTTGCTTATATTTCTGCAATATTTCAGTGTTAAGATTTTTTTTTTTCCAGTTTATGTGTGCATTTCGTTTTGGGAAGAGATTAATTCTGTTCTGCTTTACTTTTTCAATTTTAAAACAAAGACAGTTATGCTTTTTCATTGCATGATATAATATAATGCAAATTTCTGTATGAAAAGTGTAACCCAAATTTGTTAACGATTTCTATTCTAGAAATTACTAACAACAATAAAAACAACAGAATCTGCATCTAGATTTTGACAGGAAAGATTATACACACCTCTGTGGAGCTTTGTAACCAGATTCATTACAGATAAAGTGAGAATGATATTTTACCTCATGATGGATTAGCCTTGGTTGGCTGCCAGAAACCCCTCCAGCCTCTCTCTCCTTCCCCTCAACAGGATAAGGAAGGGAATAAGATGAAAACCACCTGGCTGAGCTTCCTCCAAACACCTCTCCTCCCCATCTTGTTATCACCCCAGGTTACACCCAGCCCCTCCCGAGCAGGAGGGGCATTGTGGCCAGTAATGCTCCTTCCTTCTGCCTCATTTCTTCTGCTACACCATCATTTCTCCAGGGGCTGTGTGGGATTCCTTCTCGGACATCTCTCATGGTGTTCCCCTCATCCCTCACTGCTGGGCAAGTTCTGCCTTTCTCTACACAGACTTTCCCTGAGATGCTCAGTTGTGCCCTGTGGTGGGTCTTACTTTCTAACACAAGAAAGCCCACACTAATGGGCTTTCCTCTTAATTAAAATCAGAGACTATCCCTTAGGACTTGTTGCAAATGCCTCAGCTGTGGGAAAAACTTGATTACAGCTCCTACCTTATTAGAATCATAAAATCATAGAATATTTTCAGTTGGAAGGGACCCACTAGGATCATCAAAGTTCAACTCATTGGCTTTCATAAACAACCCCATGAATCCCAACAGGTACCCGAGAGCATTGTCCAAATTCTCCTTGAACTCTGTCAGGCTTGATGCTGTGACCACTGTCATGGGGAGCCTGTTCCAGTGCTCAGCCACCCTCTGGGGTGATTTTTCTTAATACCTAGCCTAAACCTCCCCTGAAACAACTTCAGGCCACCCCCTCAGGTCCTTTCACTGGTCACTAGAGAGAAGAAATCAATGCCTGCCCCTCCTATTCCTTTTATGAGGAACTTGTAACTGCAATGAGGTCTCCCCTCAGTCTCCTCCAGCCTGAACAGACCAAGTGCCCTCTGTTGTTCCTCATATGGCTTCCCTTCCAGACCCTTCAGCATCTTTGTAGCCCTCCTTTGGACACTCTCTAATAGCTTAATATTTTTCTTATGTTGTGGCACCTAAAAACTGCACACAATATTCGAGGTGAGGCCACTGCAGCACAAAGTAGAGATGGACAATCACCTCCCTAACCAGACACTGAAAGATTCAAAGTACATTTTTTATTTTCTGCTCTGTCATCTGACCTCTTTATTTTCAGATAACTCAGTCCACTCCTGTATCACTGGAGGAACCATGAGAGATTTCCTAGGACAGAAGTCCCAGGAACCCACTCTTCCACCACCACAGACACCTTAGATACACCAGCTATCTCCTCAGCCTCTGTCAGGCCAAATCTGACAGTTCTCAGTAATAGCTATTATAAAGGATCATTGCATTCCCCCTGATCCTGGCCACTGAAGATGAATTTGCAGAGGCAAAACCTTCCTACTGAGCCAGCTCAATGGTGTTTAGCCAAATGAGAAGCACCACAGAGAAGATTATGCAACTTGGGGCTGTGCCATTGCGTCTGTGTGTTTGACTAGAGGGGAATCTTATGTTCTCACACACAACAAATCCAATCTCCAGCTGAGACGGCTGCAATTTCAATTCACTCTTGCTCTAGCAGACCCAAAACCTCAAGATAAATATTCAGAAAAGTGGAGTATTATACCAAACAGGCTTCTAAACCTCCTTCTTTATGAAACCTCTGTTATGAAGCTTATGCACAAGAGAATCTCTCTATCCAGAGATCGTGCGTGTGTAGCAAAAGAAGAACACAGTTCAGGGCAAAGTTCCTGAGCAACTGCCCTTTCTTTGTTCAGTTTCTCAATTTTCTTTTCCTATCTCCTGGCTTATCCTCGCTATATTAGAACTACAGTTCATAAGGGAATGCAGCATCCAACAGCACTGGCAAGCAGAGCCCTCTGAGGCAGCGTAAATCAACAGAAACAGCTTTGTCCCAGGGGAGATGTTAGGAATAAACTGGAAGGTCTGGGGATGCAACAGAAAAGAGTAAAGAACACTGTTGGTCCTGGAAAAATCTATCATCTTCAATATGTTGGGTCTGGTGCCACCTTTTCTGCTGTCTGTCATTTACTGCCCCCAGCTCTGCCAAAATCTGATGAGAACTACTGATTTAAGGAGTTACATTTTCTCAATTGTTCATTTTCCCTCTGGTTTTACAAAGATTTTGCCTTCTGGGTCAGGAACCTTTGTGGTGACTTTTAAAAATTCAGTAGAAAAAAGATTTCTGGCAATTTTTCATACACTATCCAGAAAAAAAAAAAAAAAAAAAGGAGTTAATTCCAGATTTCATACATTGTTTTCTTTCAAATGAATTTAAAAAGATTGCTCTTTCTCTTGTTAACTAAAGAGATTTCTCCACAGTCAAACCTCAATTTATTCATACAATTTTGTGAAGATTTGCTGTTATCATCTTGTTTTAATATTCAAATATCTATCTTATTCCTAGACAACTTGCCCTCTAACAAATTTAGAGATGTCAGTCACCACCAATCAGGCATTGTCAGAACTTATTGATCCCTGCCAAGTCACAAACAATGGATTGATGGATCAACACAAATATTTTTTTTGTAAACAAAAAGGGAATATTTTCTACTTTTGTGACTTTTATATTTAACTAAGAAATTTTAGTGTATGAAAGAAAGAAAACTAAACATACTGTTTTAACAATGTAGCATTTGAGTAAAGTTTTTCAAGAACTTTTTAAATTTTTAAAATTTTTTTCCTTTTATTTTTCAGAGAACCTTCATTTCTGTTTGTAAATTATAGTTACTACATGGAGTGGTAAGACAGCATGCAATTAAGCTGACTGGTCTAGTGATTTAAACACATGTACAAAATAGACTTCAAGCTCTATATGCATACCCAGGTTTAGGAGATCATTTGAGGCAAGAGAGTGAGACCTCTTTTCAAAAAAACCCAGAGTAATAAATCATTGCATATCAGAGGAATTTTAGTAAATTGACATTTGTCACTTACTTTTAAACCACCTAAGACTACCTCTATACCTTATCTATAAATATTTGTCACTGTGAATTAAGGACATTCATGACTGAGCCAACTTCATGGACAGCAACAAGTACAGGTGCAAACATACGACTTAATGAAGTATTAATAAGTCCTTTCTTTCCCCAAATCAAGCAGCCTATGCTTTGAAGAAATGGCTTAAAATCAAGTTGCATTTTATCTGTTCCAAAGTTTACCCTGCACTGGCAATATATTCACATTATTTTTTGCCTTTTTGGCAAAATTGCTTTGAACCTTTTGCTTGTATCTCAAAAATCAAGACTCCCGTCTTTCAATCAGGCTACTGTCAACTGAAGCTAAAACCCCTTTGTATCTTAATTTCATTTCAAAGAAGAAATGAAACACACACGGTCAGAAGCATTTCTCAGAATTCCTATTAAGTCTATGGATAGAGCAAAATAATGTCATCTACAGACTTTCAGAGAAAGCAAAGATGATCTCCTTGGAGGTTGTGGATTTTTTATTTTTTTATTCTCTAAAACATCACAGCTATTGCTTATACTTTTTTTTCCTCTGAAATTTCAGAGATCTTTAAAAAAAACCCCAAACAAACAACACCTGAAACCAAATTTTTTTTCCTCTGAGATTTCAGAGGTCCTTCAAAAACCCCCAAAACAAACAACACCCAAAACCAAAACACAGTATGTCTTTCCCAAATGCCCAAGGTTTTCTCAAGCAAAATGGTGACAGTCTCTGACTTTTCTCTTATGGTGTAATTCTGGATTGTCTATTTCAGGGAATTGTGGAAGGGGAGAAAATAACTGAAAAAGATAACCAGCAGGTAAACAAGGAAAAATACCGTCCAAAATGAAGTTCTTCTGTTTTTTAAGAAGTTCAGATTCAGGATAGAAAATTTTTCTAGACACCACGACAACTCAAGTGGATGCTTATACAATCAAAAGGCCACAGTCATACCTTGTGCTGTAGAAAAATGCACTGATTCAGGAAATTCTTGTGAGGTGGCTTGGTAACATTAACAGTCAAAAGCACAACAAAATCTGTGCTTGAGAGCTAGAAATGTTGAAAATAATGAATGCAGAGTTCAAGACTACAGACTTTGCAGCAAAGGGGTAGAAGGAGTGGTAATATGGGGAAAGTGGACAAAATAAATCCTTCAGCTGCCAATCAGAAAACTTGCTTTTTCCCCTGAAAACTCCAGTCTAACAAAAATACGTGTTTAAGAGATAAACCCCAAATTTAATAGTTTCCCCTTTATGCAAACAAACACAAATATAAAGAAACATATAGAACTTTGCAACTTAATAGTAAAACAGAAGTAATAAAAAGTATCAAACTTGAGGAATTATATTGGAGGTAATAGATCCTGTCTATTTGTAGAAAAAGAATTAAACACCAGAAGAAAACAGAAATATAGTATATAAGTTTTACTAGGTTTACAAAAGTGATGGTTGCCATTCTGGCTAGAGGAATCACCTAAGGCCTCTTTCTTCAGATAGGCTGAAGCAAACTATGTATTAATGCAGGTGGCTTCACAAAACTCACAAAAATATCAATCTTTAGATGAGTGAGGTTCAGTTAAGTACTAATGATGGATTAAATGGAATCTGCATTTATTTAAAGCAAGTTATTTTACAAAGAATCAGAAAATACTCCTGAATTATCACAGTCTTATGAAAAACTTCCCTGCAACAAAACAAAATTTGTTTAGGGGGTTTCAGTGGTAAATGCTCTATGTATTCTTTTGCTAGTTTCACAGTCCCAATTTTAAGGTGCAGATGGTGAAGTCGACTATAACAGTGGTTTACTACTCATGCTCTCTCTGGAGTTTTAAGTTCAAATTGCACCTATAAAAAGGGGTAATTAGTTCTTTCTGGTTTATTGCTGTTAGGGGAAAGGAAGCAGTTTCAGTTAACTATCGACTAGACACCACTCCAGATTAAATATCCCAAATTCAGTACCTTATCCTGGCTTTCAAATACCAAACTGAGAGTTCAAAGAAAGTAGGAAATGTCACCTTCCCAGCATTATGGACTATTAATTATGTCTTTGCAGTGAACTTTCTCAGTGCAATTAGTCTACAGACATAAGGATCATTCTTTATAAAAGACTATAGGCTGTAACAAGGTTAATTCCAATTTAAACTGTGTTAATCACAAGAATGACTGCATTCAGACAGCTGAATAATTATCTGATAAGCAAAGCATGTGTAATGAAGCGGAAAAAATTGACTAATTTAAAAACAAGCATGGGCATGCAACAATGTATATGTTTTTCTTTTCTAACATAAGCACTGGGGTTTTTTTTCCCTGTGATACCCTTTATCCACCTAGTTCTGTGGTGTAGAAAGGATTCATGAAATCAATTACATTTATTTATAAGTAAATATGTGGCTGCATTTGATAGAAATTTGACAGCAGCTTTGAAATGTGTGTCCTTTTGGGTCACTTAATAAAGAACTGCGTGGAGGATTTCTGTCCCCTTGCTTTGACACCACACTCCACTCGCCAATAAAGCTGAGCCCCAACAAAGCTGCCCTCAGGGTGGGTGGTAACTGAGGGTGAGCAGGACATCCCAGGGTGGAATTGCAAGTCACAGTTTCTCTGGTGGCAAATCTCGTTTGAAACATTTCTGAGCACAGTTGGTTTTTTTTTTTTCCCAAACCTTGCTTTGTTTCCAGTGAGTTTATCACACACTAGATAATACTCTGTAGGATTAATAAGTGACAAGTTCCTGTGCAGAAAGTGCCACAGAGAGAGCTGTGCTGACTCAGCTCAAGGGGATATATATTTCACCAGGAAGGGAAAAGGTAGAAAGTGAAAAGCCTCTTAAAACTGGTCTTGCTAGTGGCGAAAGCACACCTTAGAACAAGATCTTCAAGCACAACCAACCAGAAAGACCCAGCCCATAATTTAAAGTATGTTAGAATTGTAGAAATGGGCGTTTACCTTTCATCACCTTAAAGATAAATAAATATAATGCTCACTAAAATATTCATAAACAAACAGCCAAAATGTTTCACTTTACAGGAAACTGTAGGTAGTGCTGGTTTTTATGGAATGGAGAAAACTGGGCCATGATTTCTTTCATTTTTTTTTTTTATTTGAGAATACCCTAATTTCCTGCATTTGAGTTTCTCTTGTAGAAAGGACAGAAAAAGGTTCTCTACTGTTCTGAGATTTAAAACCCATTTCTGACAGAAACTCAGATAACCACTCTAAAGTGATAAAGTCAACTACTCTGGATAACCCAAGACAAAAATAAACTTTCCATTATTATTGTGCAGAATAATACTTTAAAGCCTCTCTGGTGGGTTGACCTTGGCTGGCCATCAGGTGTTTACTAAGATGTTCTGTCGCTTTCCTTCCTCAACTGGACAGAGGGACAATGCGCAATGAAAAGTTCTTGGGTTGTGATAAAGACAGAAGATTATTGATGAATTACCATCATGAAATTATGAAATCTGATCTATCAGGCAAATACTCTGCATCTTTAGGTGCTTCATGTATATATATACATAATATAAATATTATTATATTAAATATATTTATTTTAGATATATAACATTGTCTATGATGCATAATTTTTATTAATGGTGGTCAGACTGACCCTGTAGTAAGGTTATGAGGTGTTCCCAAATTTTATAACATAATTCCATGTATTTCTACATTAAAAAGGCTGCTCAGTTTCACACAACTGTCTTAATTTGTGTTCATTTGGTCCTGCACAGACTCAATGCTGTATTTCTACTGTACTGGTGAAAACCTGATAGAGTTTTTATGCTGACAAAATGTGATAGACTGTGACCATTTGGAACAATTTTTGGTTAAGGACATAATAGAGATACTTGTGTCATTACTCACATTCCTTTGCATGGACACAGTTAAGAGGCAGAACAACAAATATTGGTGAAATTCACTAAATTAACATTTTCAAAGAAAATATAAGGGTATAATTTAAGGCTAACTATTCCCCCTGTCTTTTTGTTCCCTTTCACTTAATCTTAAAAAGTTCTGCCTGTAATTTTCCAACTTGCCTTCCTTTCCTTTGAAGCTTCTTCTACATTCTAACCTTAAACTTCAGTTCCCTGTCAAATTCTCTATTCTATATAAGTCAGCATGTTCCTTATATGATCATTATTAGAGCATTTGCATAAAAAGGGCTTCCCTCACCAAAGACAGTCACATGCTATAATTACTTCTCAGTTCAAGTATTTTTTTCCAGGTTCACTACTTCCTTTCTTTCAAGCAGATAGGCAGCTGATATACTGCTAGTTAATAATAATAATAATAATAATAATCATAAGAAGAAGATGTTACTTACACAGTCAGTCTAAATGCACTTTAAAAATACTGTTCACATTGACCTCTTACAAATATTTGTGATAGAATTAGCTAAAATATTAGTATTGAAATTGAAAAGTGACTGCAGAGGGTGTGCACCCCTGTAGCTCAAGGTGGATATTTGGCCTGGTGAATTCCATGTTAGGTTTACTCTCATGAACCCATCTACTCTAGCCTTGATTTATTTAAGATTTTATTTAAATATTATATTTGTTCTTCTGTTTTCAGCCCTTTTATTTCTATAGGTCAGCATGGCAATTATGAGAATGCTTCTAGTAAAATTATGAATAATTACTGTGCAATGCAATCAAGACCACTTTTTATCAGGCAAATGAATTGAGAAATGAGCTAAACTTGAAATTGCCTGAATTGTCCAGGGGACAGATATTAGGAGAGTAGTATCTGTGAGCATGCAAAAGGAATATTATTTTCATGCCAGGATATAAAGAATTTTCTTTTTGGAAGAGTGGAAGTGGAAAATAAAAAAAAATAATTAAAAAAAGGAATGGTCATGCTTCACAAAAAATATTGCACTTACTTGGCCTCTTTTAGTCCATTTCACACATCTCAGTAAGTAGGACTGCTGTTGATTAGTTTTTCTATATATGGTGTGAGGCTTGACCTCAGTCACCACTTGCACACAGGACTTGTATTGCTGCCAGAGTTTGCCCAAATGTTCCCCACTTATTGTGGATAGGGTTGTTTTTCCTCCTGTGGGATAGTTCTGCTGTAGGTATTTAATCTCCTTGTGGTTTAGCAGCCTCACATGTACATTGTTCTCATTCTTTAACCCTGAGCCACAAAAAAATATTTCCTCACTGCCATAGAATTGCTAAAAGAAAATACTTCTAAGGGACAGGATTCGTGAATCTTAGTAATGGATCTGCAGTTTTCTAATTCCTAATACAATAATGTGTTCCTAATCCTTAATTGTAATAAAATATTTTGTACACAAGAGGGATGCTGATGAATTTGATGAAATGTCTAAGGTAGTCTTGGTTGGAGTCTTTTCTCATCTGAGCGAAGGAAAATTCAAATGCATATCACCGTAGATTCCTTTCCTTGCCTTACTGTTTCAGACTGCTAAGCAGTAGTTTTCCTATCTGCTAAATAATTATTTACTGGTGCAATGTCTAATTTTCATCATGAATCACCTCCTCATTCCTCAGTACCATGGCAGGTTAGAGATCAGTGGCATTTTTATATGCCATAGAAATAAAGGATTGCAAGCAAAAGGAATTATGCAACCAAAACCCTGCATTAAAGGAGTGATAAAGTTGGACAGCCAAACGCTCCACAACAAGGAAAAGTCAGATTGTTGTATTTTTATCAGCATTAATAGAACTCCATCATGCATAGGAAATGCACTGTTATGGTTAAGTAGTCCATGCATTGCCCCTTACAGTGATAATCATCCACTTTGGCCCTGCAGCTGGAACTTATCATTTTTCCTATCACACTGTCTAAAGCCCCAGGACACACGTCAGCTCTCTTTGATGGATTCCCTTGTGGCAACAGATGAGCAGGTGCCTGTATAGCGAATGGCTTCTTCTCATACTCTCAGGGAGGCCACAGCAGAGCCATGAATCACCCAGATCTGCACTTCAGCCATCACAGCTCACAGGGGGGAGCTCCCTGCAGAAGGTACATTTCATATTTCTTATAGTAATGGGGGCCCTGACAGTGCAAGTGATGATTCCCCCTCCTGATTGCCCTGTCTGTACAACACAACAACAGGTGAGCCCTCCTTCTGGGGAGCTGATCTCCGGTCAGGCTGTGTGCAGAGCACATCACCAGCCACCTAGAAAGAATTTCACAGTTTTCCCCCCTGAAGTGTTTCTACTCCAGCTGAGCAAGGCGAATTGCTTTGTGTGTCTGATTTCTATCTCCTGCACACACAGTGGGCTTGTTTCCTCCACCATCACTCCAGTGCTTAATGGCATTCTGTTTGATATAAGTTTTGAATCCATTTGATGTGAAAAGGACCCTCATTATCACTCACTAAATACTTGTGGAAGTTTCTGTGCTGTAAATACGTGTTTAGGGCAGTTGTGATTGCTGCATCCCTGGTAGCCAGCAGTGCATCTGCACCATTTTTGTTGTGGTGTTTACAGCACAATATGAATTCAGTCCTGACCTTGTTAAAATTTATTTTCCTGCCTCATGTCGCTAAGCAGTTATTTAGTTTTCCTTGTTTCCTGTCAGTTTCTAGGAAGGTTTCATTCTCTGTGCCATAATGAAAACGTTTCGTCCCTGTAAAGACAGATTTACTTGCTATTCACAACATTAAAAGGTGGTATTTCTGTCATTTTCAAAAAGCTTGTTAATAAATCTGGTATAACAGTGCCCCTGTAAACGCTGACTCCAGCTGATAGATTCTGCTGGGTTTTGAAGTTAACTTGCCCTCTTATGTTTCCCTTCTTTGCCAGATGACACTTGCCCTGAGTCTCAGGTGCTAATTTAGTACTCATGTCACAGCTGACGCTCTAGAAGTGTGTTAACTGTAGTTAGCATCTGAGATCTCAGCTACTCCCCTTCTAATATTTTATATTTTGTATATAATCACATTTCAGTAAAAGTGTTCTAAATCACAAAAATACTGAATTTTAGTTTTCACCTTCCACCAAAGCTTGGGCAAATCTCAGTAAAACAGGATTCAAACAACCCAAGTGAAAAGCATCATATTATAGTCATCTTTACAATATTTACAAAACACGTACTCTACCTATGCTTATTAAAACCAAACTGAAAATGCAACATACTTTTCTCCACAAAACGCACAAGCTTGCTGTTAAATCCATTGCAGAAATAACCCTGTGTATCACTTCCACATTGCTGCTGCTGCAGCACTAACAGATATTGAGAAAGCAGATGGCTAACCTTCTGAATGACATTATTCATGTTTCCATAATAACATTCTAAAGACCGTAATGCTGCACCTGTTCTAAATTCTTCTTTTTTAAGGACAAAGTACTGTCAACCTTCAAATGTGTGGCTATGGATACAGTACTAACTATGGTTTTAATGGAAGAAAAGTGTTAGATCACCTACTAATACTTTTTTTTTTTTTTTAAACGCAATTTTCAGGCCTAGAAATAGTAATTTATAACAGTTAAAGAGTAAATTTTCTGTTTCTTCTTCCAGCCATTTCTGTGGTTGTGGACCAGCCTCTGACCAGCCTAATGACTGTAGTTACATTTCCTTAGAGCAGGTCCCTCGAGCCATTCTGTCATGGTTCTGCAATCTGAACATGCAAAGATGCTTAATTATTACTCTGCAGTAGTTTCATTAATTATATAGGATGCTTTCAGAGCAGGATATAATCTACTAGTGAGTCTGACTCACTGTAAGGGTCACAGTGAGCCACCTTGGTTCCTCAGGGAAGAGTTAGGAATATGTAATTGCTGTACCGCATCAAAGTCAGGGTTCACTGAACCCTCTGGTCTGTGTACGATGCTGGGAGTAGCTCAAGTGCTTCAGGAGTCTGTATATGACCCCCGTGGGAAATACGGATTAATCTTTCATCTTAAATCTTGAAGTGAAACGATGGCCTAAATACCCATATAAATTTCCAGTTTCTTTTAGAACCTCGTTAAAGTCTTTGCTTTGTAAATTGAGCCTGTGACATGAGGACTAGTGTGCTCTACTCCTTCAGGTGACAGGGGTCTTGTACAGCCCAAACCCAGAGGTCAAACCATAACTGTAACTCTTTTCCTGGCAGGGAAAGAAGGAAGAATGGGACCCACTGCAAGTGCTCTGCTCCCAGCTGGACTCCGAGTGGAGCTGTTCCTTTACAGTCCCTGACTCTCTCAGCCGTGGGGCTGTTCAAACAGCCTGCTTTAAGAAAAGACCTGACCACTTCTTCAACTGTTATTAAATGCCATTTTACTCTGCAAAGTACACTTTCGCTTGAAAGTATTTTCTTTAGCATTTTTCCCTGCTGAGCAACTCCCATCACTGCAGCCACACGGAGGAATGTGAAAGGTTTCACCACCTACAATCTGGTTTTGGTATTCCTTGGAATATTTTTTCTCTCATTCTTTGCCTGTGTGGGTTCAGAGGCTCAGTTCTCCCTGGAGTCTATCTTCTAAAAGGGGCAAAATAGTGGGTCCAAAGCTGAGCCTAATTTCTTATCTAGGTTGTCAGATGGGGGCTTAAAAGTTTGGATAGACTACCCTGGATTGCCCTAAAGTTACTGGGGAATTGAATAATGTGCTTGTGCAGTGAAAAGAAAAATTAACGAAGGAGGATTGCAGAGAAATAGATAAAATCAGATGTTCAATAGCTACTCTTGGATTTACTATAAAATTATCTAATTTTTATAGGTTGTTTAAACTTTCTTGTCAACTTCTATGCATAAGATACATTTGTTTATCTCATAAACATAAAAAGCATAACAGTGTATAGGAAACATAACTTAAAGAATGAAGTATCTTGTAAAGATAAAAATAAATAGGGCAGAACAAATCCTTGAGTCTTCATAAATTGTCTCAGGAGATCTTTCCCAATTACTTTATCAGCTGTTAATAATTACTGTGGTAAGTACTAGATGGAAAAATCAATCTCCTAACTAGACCGTGTTTAGTAAGTTCAGCCCAGAACCATATGTTAGCTGAAATTTATATAACTGTGAGCTAAATCACACTTCTTGTACACAGGGAGAGTGAATATGCCTAACATACATATGAGCATAATCAGTCAGATAAGACTGAATTCATACCCTATTTTCTAAGAAGAAGAAGGATATTTTTAATTTGATTTTTTTCTAAGACTCTCTGTGGCCTTGAATACTTATATATGCACTGGAAAATAAGTACCACATCAGAGTCAGCATGAATTATCATATCTTGGCCGTCCAGACAAAGAGTAATGGAACAAAGGCTTCCAATTATTTCCACTGCCACAGCATCATTTGGAGGTTCAACTGTGAAGTGCGTCTAGAAAGATGAGAAAACTTACTACTTTTTGCTAGTGAGAGGCGGGTAGAGGAGAGGTAGGAAGAATTTTGATGTAGTATGTTTTGTTAATAAAGCTGTGAAATCTAAAGCAAGTCAGAAGGTGACAACTTCATCATTATTTGAGAGCAGTACTGCTTTTAAATTAAATATATCCAAACCCCCCATTGTTAAACTGTCATGCACATTCAAAAAACCACTAAAGGAATGCTTACTTTTTATGTAAAGGTAAGTGGAAAACTGTCATTAGTCATAACACAAGGATAAAATAGAAGAAGTTTACATAAAGAGGTGACTGCGTTACCTGAACTAGTCTCCTAGTTATTCTTCAGTGGGTGATATGTGACAGCATCTGACATTCAGAGACTTTCAAGTACATTTATGGGACTATGTATGACATTAGAGTGAAAAAATCAGTTTTACAAGGCATGAAGAAATAGCATCACACAGTATGCTATCCTTTTCATATTTCTTTTTCTTGACAGTTTTTTCTATAGTAATAATATGTATAGGATATCTAAGGGTCTTCAGACAAGTGCTGAATTTTTTGTTTGCTTCACCTTTTTATATTTTAAATGAAAACAGAATGAGATGCTCAAAAGTATATTTATGATCAAGGAATAGGAACAAATAAGTAATCTAGATTCACAAAATATTGGTGGCTTGGAAAAATATGTGATGTGCATGCTCTGCTTTGTAGAGGCTTTATCTTCAAATGTAAACAGTAAGACTAGTTCATTCCTCAATTTAAACCAAGTTATAATTTTATTTTTACTTCATCTACATATCTATTCCATTTTTCTTGTATTCTTCTCTAAACAAAAGCTTTTCCTTGATTGCTTTCGGTGATAGTGAGAGCATATCTTCAAATACAAGTATATTTTCCCCACAAACAATACTCTCCTGTTAATAACTTCAGTAAAAAGCCACTGATAGTGCTCAGACTGTCATCGTGGAAAAATATGCTGTGTGTATTTGTGTGGCCATCCATGTATATATGTATATTAAATATTTCCTGTTTGGAATATGTGCTCAGCCTTACTGTTGGAGAGACCAGGGACCAAGCTGGACCAGGAGGAACCTGTGTCCTAGTGACTGCCAAAGGAGCTCCTGGAGACGAGGAAGGAGGGATCTGTGAGGTTCTCAAGCTTATGTGATGGGGTGATCTCAACAGTCACAATGGAAGGGATGACAAGAATGACCAATCAAGCCTCATAGACCCTTCACTACAGATACCTCTCTAAACTGCAATGGCTTTCACAGCACCACAATCACATGGGATACAAGAGAGGTCGCAGTGGCTGTAAACAAAAATATTCATCAGTAATCTCTAGAGATTCCAGAGGCTGCTATATATTGAGTGATGCAACAAAACGGGATGCCCACTGCTATCCCTGAGGATAAACTGATAAATATTTGTCTTGAGATTAGAAGACAATTGAAGTAGGTCAGGTTAAAGCAGCAATCTAGACCATCAGTACCTCAAGTACTGGTTTATCCCAATTAAGTTAAAGCATTAAGCTAGAAACTACTTGTTTACATTTCACTCTCTACAAAGAAAAACAACCCACAAGATTTCCAGGGAGCTGGAGTTCAGAGTTCAGCTGACCAGAATTTTTTTATTATTATTAATTTTTTACTTCGAGGGTGGAATGGTATAGCTTATGTATATAAAGTCTCTGAGCTCGAATTTCTGGGACTAGGCTCTTCAAATGGTTTGAACGCAAGTGGTACAACAGATGGGAGGAGGGTGAACTTGCAACTTTAGCATTGATTGAAAAAATGGGAGTACAAGTTTCTTTCTTTTTCCTGCTTGTGTCAACAGTAGGAATGAAATTTCAAATTTCCATCCAGTGTGATGGACAGTTGGATGTGCATCTCAGTCACAAAGAGGTACAGAGCCATAAAGTCATCCTTTACATTTAAGTGTAGATTTGGGCTAAGATAAGCTTCTGTCTGTCTCTAAAATCTGCTCTGTTCAGGTGGTAGTAAGAAACACTCCTCTCAAAGGTTGGGACATGACTTAGGAATCCCTGCCAGCATTCCTCCTAACAAAAGTAATTCTAAAGTGCAGAGGTGAGCACAAGCCACAGCTGAGTGCATAACTGCTGATACATTTCCTTACACATTTAGTGCACTATAGGTATTTAATTTACAGCTTTATGAAGTGCTCTGTAATACTTTAAAGACAATAGGTGAAGGTATCAAGGTAAAATATTTTATATTCAGTGCAAGCAGTCAGCCACATCTAAAGCAGAAAGGTCAGGGAAAATGCATTTCAAAAGCATAACATGAACTTTGCAGGGTTTTTGGTACCTCTTTAGAGGTTCAGAAAATTCTTACTCAGTGCAGAGATCTCTGAAAATAAACCTTGTTTGTTGAGTTTCCTCAATAGGTATTTCTTCAAATCATCACCGTGGTTCCACACAGCTCATAGGTCACTGAAAAAGAGCATAAGGTACCTCCCTTGATTTTTATGATTCTAAATCACAACAAAATCAGCTTAACTTTTGAAAACAAACAAACAAACAAAACAAAAAAACAACAAAACAAAACAAAGGAAAATAAACCCCCCTCATTTTGCTGGTTCTGAACCACTTCCAAAAGCACTGTCCAAAAAGCCTTTGAGATTCTTTAAATACTTAAGGAGAATGGATCAATATCTGCAATACTGGAAGAATACAAAGAGCAGATATGACAAAAGAGAATAGAGAAAATGTCACTGTAGATAGTTGTGGGCTTTTAGAAAGTCAGTCACTAAAGAACCAACAACCTCCTGGGCCTGACTGAGTGAGAAGTAAGGCAGGGAAAAGATATGTTAATGCAACAAGCAGCTTGCTACAGGTAACTATTTTAACACAATTCATTTGTAAATGACTCCTGCTTTCAAACAGCAAATAGATTTTGGTAGTTGAGGGATAGCTTTAAACAATAAATGGGAGATTTGAGAAGTTTCTAACCTAGTATACTTCACACTTGCCCAGCCCTCTTGGGCAGTGGATCACAACATATCACTAGGACCTACCCCAATTTCCAAATGTTGAGAAAAATTAAAAGGGTTTTTTTTTCCTTACCTCATCAGGTCCAGAGTTCTGTAACTCCAATATTATGTAGCCATGAAAAGAAATATATTTTTCCAGTACACGCATTGATCCCTGCAGATAGCAGGTGATTTTTGGTCTACAACAATAACAAAAAGAAATCTTACAAAAAAAAATTTACAAAATTGAGTTTAATTAAGTGACATAACGTAAATAAGAAGAGATACATGAACTACTGTGCGTGCAAAAACTTGTGTCTGAAAAGTTATGTCATTAATAACAAATTAAACTCAAATTAGATGGATTTTATTTTCATTACAGGCCTTTCCAAAAGTATTTTAATAGGTATGCATACTTAGAGACTTCGAAGTAAAATACAAAAGCTTAAGAGTTTAATTAGTTTGCATAATCCACACCATTCAGGTAAAGAATCAAGTGGCCTTTTGTTGCAATTGCTTCCCTCATTCTTATAGTTTTAAAGAAAATTCAAATTTCAGGTTTTAGACAGGTTATGTTTTCATACAAAAAGAAGAGGAAATATAGTACTGTGTGCAACACAAAGATTCCTGACTGCAATGTCAAGTTGCACTGATATTAAATCACTGGTTTTAGCTGGGCTGAGCTGGGCTCATTCAAGGCCTGCTGTTGAGACATCTGGTACTTATTACTCTATTGCTAAACAGTCACTTGAGAGAAAGAGAGGAATAAATCCAAAGGTCCAGATTAGTCACTCAATTACAGACTGAGCATAAGTTACAATAGTAGCATTTCAATAATTCATGCTTTAAAACCAACACAATTCGATTTGAAGACACTGTTTCTGAGGAGAAGACTAAAGAAAACCATAGTAACAATACAGTACCTAAAATTAACTTGGTACACTATAACTTCTAGAAATTGCCATTTTGCCAACTCTGCATAAATGGTATGCTATGAAGTTTAACCAAATTGTGCCCAGATTTATTCTGCACTGAGGTGTAAATCAAATCTATCACAATCATATAGATTTTTGCTTTCGCCAGTTGTTACACAGTACACAGACAATATTCAGTGCAGAAATATTCAGTAGAAGTATTTACGAAGCATCTTGGGCTTTTGATAGTGTTCTGGCGAATGAAAAAAACCACCTTTTTTTTTTTTTTTAAATTCCTCAAATTTTATTTTAAGTTGCGGTATATTGCTAATTCACATTAATTTTCCTGGAGAAAGTAAAGAAAATGCTGGTAGGGACCTTAGAAAATGTAATTTTTTTCACGAAGTAGCTCAGAGAGTCTTGCTTGTTTCGATATAGGAGTCTGACAAAACAAGTTCACAGTTAATTTAGAGAGAGCAAAAACATCTCAGTGGTGTTGGTTTGTCTGATCAGCTTTCAGTTCTAGGAGATATTCTGAAAATAGTTTGAATTCTCTGAGGCATAGGCACTCTTGGGGCAAAATATTTTCTAACACGAGTGAGGTTTGATTTGGCTGAAATTGATAGTGATATAGAGAAATAAAAGCTAAATAGAAGCCTTCAGTTTACTAGAGCTCAGTGTAACATTCTGAAATATGTGATGTTGAAAATCAAAAACTAAAAGTTGCCATGGGCCTCTATGCAGTTCTTTTTAAATGCTCAATAGATATAACAAAAGTATTTAAGCTTTCCTGGATCGAGGCTGTATCTACCATGCTTCAAACAGGTGAATTTTTCACTCTCCTAGTGTGCGACAATGACTGATTGTTATCTGGATGTGATTGGTGTTCATTACATTAGAGTTAATACACTAATAAACCCATATAAATACAAGGTATATTTACTTCAGGTTTGTGCCATGCTTTTCCATCAGCTTGGTTTATGGAATAGAAGTTGAGTGTATAGCTAGTGAAAGTTTGTACAAATATTCCCTAAAAAAATCTTAATCAATGGTAGTTTTAGCTCAGAAAGGGAATTTGAAATCATACTGTGTCTATAAGAAGTTTTTGAATAGGTGTTGTATCAAAATGACTGATCTAATATGATAAATCAAAATGCATCACACCTGACTAATGTAAATTCCCTGTTTGTTAAAACTGGAGTAATCTCAGCTTCAGTGTTGTAAAACTACAAATTTTCATTTAAATTTCTGTTAATTTCATGCAATTCCATCACCTAAGTAGGCTTGTTCCACATTTGCACAACTATGTGAAATTTCACAACCTGTCCAAAATTTCATTGTTTCTATGATAAGGTTATGCATTTGCTGGGGAAAAAAAAAATAAAATTATTAATCTCAACCTATTTCGATGTGCAAAAAAAAGAAGGCAATATGCATTTCAATATACTGGAGTAATTGGTATTATAATATTATAATAAATACTTATAATGTATATACTGTGGCAAATCAATTTTGGACATCTCATCAAATTCCACTGTTTCTTAAAGTGACACTTTAAGAGGGAAACTTGTGTGAAGAAAAATGAAATTTCAGTATTCACTTTATAACTACAAGTCTTACACATTACTGACAAGATTGTTTCCAGTACAAATTAACCCATCAATGGTATTTTCACTGAAGAAAAAGGTGTTACACTAGTTTTACATAAGCCTGAAGAAATAATCATGCTTATACCATCTAGAGAATATAGAATAATTTACAGAGGTTTAGCTGTGTTTGAACATAGCAGTTTTGGAGAAGGAAAAAAATATTTGATCCAGATTACATATGAAATTTTCTCCAAATCTGCAATCATTGATGCAAAAGATTTATTACTTTCAGGCTTATTTGTTTTGTTTTGTTTTAAAGTCTACTGAAAGATACTCTGCCATCATAAGTCATCTCCTTTGAGAAAAGAAATGAGTCTGGACAGAATTCTCTTTTTCTTTTAACGTTGTTGCTTGTGAAGATCAATGTCGTAGGGATTAAAATGCCTTGTGGGAAAAAAAAATATTTCCTTAAATAATTCTTGCACGTGACTACAAAAAAAAAAGACAAGTACTGCAGATTACAATATAAACTCCAGATTTGTTTGAAGACTTAACTTTTTGTCAGAGAAATGAGACTTCTTTTGGATACAGGACAGTGAGACACTTGTCTGAAGAGAATGAATTCTTGTCAAGGAAATGAACTCTCATGAATATTTCCAATTCTTTGTTGATTCCATGAATGCAAAAGAGAGGCAGAAGTCTCTATCAGAAAACATAAATAGAATGTTGAGAAAAATACATGCTTAGAAAAGCACTGCTAGCAAACTGAAACACTGGTCAAAAAAACGTACAAAAAATTGAGGTGACTGCTACCACAAACTCAGTGTGAGAACCAACAGCTCCACAATATGCAAAAAATAGCTCAGTTACAAACTAATTATTTGGAAAACCTATAGGTTTTGGGTTCAGCCCCTTGCCTGTCTCTTGGTGAACACAGACCTGCTCGTGGGCTGACAGCCAGGGCAGCACCTCAGCAGCAGGAGGTGATGCCTGGGGCAGGATGGGAGTTCTCTTGAGAAAATTGCTCACAGACTCCCACAGGTCTTGAAAGGTCAGCTGCAGAGCATGGGCAGGCTGGGAGAGGAATTCTTCGGGTTGCCAACAGCCCTGTAGCACTAACACAGCCCTGGGCCTCTCAGAGCTGACTACCACCCAGACCCTGACCCCGTGCTGTCCTGCACCACCCTGGGTGACCCCAGAGCTTGTTCCTACAGCCCCCAGAAGGATATAACAGGAGGGTTTGAGTGGGATCCTCCCTCCTTTACAGCCTCCACGCTGTCTGCTGGGGAACTGCCAGGATTGCCCCCTTGATCTGGGTTAGCAATTTTGAAGGGAGAGAATTCCTTTAGCCCAAATCCCAGCACTCGAGATTAGATGAGCACTGCTACAGCGCTGCGATGGCGGGAGAGATTTGTCATGCCCACAGCATCAAAGGCTTCCTGGCTTCAAACAGGGCGTGAGACATTCCTACAAAGTATCTGGATCCTTTCATTTCTTCACACTTGTTTTCTCAGCAGAAGTTGCTGGTCCCCAAGGTAAATAGAAAGGTCTTATCCTGTGTACTCCATGATGTCAAAAGAATGTATCCACAGAGGATGAAATGTTAATTTGTAAGCAGGTCGTGTTTCCTGCATGGCCCTGTTACCTGCTGGTAGCTTATCTAAGAAGACTGAATAAAAAAGATGTGGAATGATAGCAAGCAGAAGGGAAAATAAATAAAGAAGTCTGCAAACCAAGGCAATCTACAGCTGCTGTTGCCATGAATTTAGAGCTTCAGACTCCACTAGTCTAAATGCTTATGGAAAGGGCACACCTAAATTGTCTTGAACACATACCAAATAACACCTGAAAGTGATTTCTGAATATAAATTACCTTCTAGACTTAAATGAAATATTCCTTTACAGAAAGGTATTAAGAGACCCCAGGATTCAACAGTCCCTCTTTGCATTTCTATATTATTATTCAGTCTTTCAAAAAGGACATAGATGGACAAATATATTTATCTTACGGTCAGAGACTTGGAATGACACCCAACTGCTTCCAGCAGACTATTAAGCCTGTCAATTGAGCAAGCTTCAGCAGCACAAGAAACCATTATGCCCATTTAGTAATAGATCTTGGAAAATGAATCTTGCTGTGACTCAGTAGAGCTGAAATACTTGGCTGGCTTTAATGCTCCTCAAATTATTCTAGTTAGATGCCCTGGTATATGATTTCCTAGGGTACTGTCTTGTAGGGAAGTTGTACCAGTAATGCAAAATTTAATCTAGTCTAGAATATCAAGGTGGAAGAGGTGAGCTCTGAAGAAAAACTGAGCAAGTAGGATAGACCTGAAAAAGTAAAGGAAAGAATGGGATGAAACATAAATTAGTGATGCAGTAAGAAGAATTCTCCTAGACTCCAACTGAGTTGTATCTTTGGATTTAAATGTGCCACCTCAGCCCTTTCTAATTGTGAGACGGTATCAATGTTGACTCTATCAGCATTTTACAGAAATCCACCAACAGCTGAAGTCTTTAAAGCACAATACCCTAAATGTGTTCAGAGCAAGTTTCTGGGCTGGTGTTACAGTGTTGGGCAGCTCAGAGCTGCGATGCACACACAGTACGGCAGAGATGGCATATCAGTGCCAGACAAGCTGCAGAGTCTTGGGCTGAAATGGATTGTCACGATCATAGGCTAAATCTCCTCTCCTCCTGAATCTGAAGTTCCAGTCAGTAATTTTAGCAGCAGAGGAAATCATCCTTGAATTATATACAAGTGAACAGTTTTAGAAAATCTGATAGTGACTTTTGAGGGAGAACATATGCACAGGTACATAGAAATATATACCATTAGTTTCTGCTACTGCACAGTAGAATAGAAAAGAAAATATACTCCAGTTAGCTTTAATATGTAATATGAAACAAAAAAATGTTATAAAGTTATCTTTTTTCTCCATGAAATTTCACTCCACTGAGAATGCCTTAGTTATGGCTAGTTTGCTATTATTTCAGGTGGGGAAAATAAGATTTCAAGAATTGGCTTTACCTTGAGCTCTGTGCTATTGGGAATATTCTGCAGCATTGCACCTGAATAAAATCACAGAGAGACATTCCAGCAAACAGACTTGTTTTATCACCCTGTACATATAATTTTTTGTTGCCTTATGTTCCAGGGCTCTGATTTACATCACGGACTTTTCAGGGACTATTTAACACAAGTTAATCCCTGGTCAATTGGAAATCATCCCGTAAGGTACACAGTGCAACAGGCCATGAGTCAGGCAGGAAGACTACTGTGTGCTGAACATGAATTTAGAGTTGCATATGCTTATATTCAAAATACCTACTTTTAAGATATAATTCTGAACCAGAAAATGCTGGATGTGTCTGAGCACCTCTGCCTGCAGCCTAATCAAACCTTGCTTCTGCACATAAAGATATCAGTGAACAGCTAAAACAACTAACTGCATGGTTTTGCTTCATTTGCATAGGTCGTTATTCTCATTTTATGATGCTGAAGCTATAAAAGATATGAAATGTCAAGACTGAGACTTTTTTTCCTTCTTTGACTGTATGTTTATATTGCGAGAAATTTTAGATATGCTAGGCATTCAAGCTTTGCACAGTCAGCCATACTGGAGTCCTTATACAACCTTTCTGAACAATACATGACTAACCAAAGTCCCTTATGCCCAAGCTTCATATCAAACCTAACAAAACCTTTGAATGTCTGGAAAAAGTCACAAAAAGAAGGCTCCAAACTTTAACACAAGGAAGAAGTTCCCAACTGGAAACTCTAGGCCAGTAGACAACAAACTCTCCAGCATCCAGGCACAGTAAGATGGGGCTGAGCTTGGTCTCAGGACCACTCTGCAAGGTCATCTCTAGAAATACAGACGTAATTGTTTGGCCAATAACTGGTAATTGAGAATGCCCAGAAAACCTTTTGTGATAGGCAGAAAGCTCAGCTTAAGATTGCATTTGAATATCCTTGGAGACACAATTTGGTGGCTACAGAATCAAACATTGGACTAAGTGTTCAAACATGAGAAACTACTGGTTTTAAGGCTACTTCTAATGCTATTGCCTTGTGTTCTTCATTATTCTGGTAGGACTTTAATGGAAACTGAGGCATTATTTTAAATACACTTTGTCAGAAATATCAAAAAAAGATGAGACTGTGCATCATCAACAGCATTAATGGCAAATGATATGCACACATTAATACAGCCAGATGTTAGTGACCTTCCCTAAAAGAATGCCTTCCAAAGCAATAAATAATAAACAGACCCATGCAATGCAACTTGTAACAAGATTTTATCAACAGGATGCATACTTGTTACTGTAGTATGTAGGTTAAGTGAAAAATGATGAGTTTTACACCATATAGAGAGCTGCAGAATTTCAGTTCTCATCTCTGGAATTATTTTTAAAGCTGTTTTAGAACTGGCTTTTCCAAAGCTGATTCTCATCAACAACTGGCTTAAAGGGGAGAGTTCTTCAGGACTGCACATTTATTTCCTGCTAAAGATCAAGTTTACTTAATTCATATTGAGAAATCTAACAGAGGAGGGATCAGTTAGAAAAATCCTAGCTCTAATGTTTTGAAGAACTGCTGTGCCTGTACAGCTTGGACTGAGAATCACCTTCTCTGGGAATGCCTCTTGTTCTCCCATTTGCTTCTGCCATGTATCAAGGCAGAAAAGGAAGCAGCAGGAGTTACACATAATGAATACCCACCGTGTTTCTTACCAAAAGCATTTGTTGATTAAAGTACCAGCTTCATTTTTTGTTCATCTACACTGCCACCATCTCCCACATGTACGACTGTTGATAAATCTCCCCATTCCTTTGTTCTAGCATGACACCATTTTCTGTAGTTCTATTCATAACATTCTCCATCTAGATTGGAGTGTTCTATTAAAAATTTAATGGAAATTGTTAATCTTATGAAGGCAGGCTGAGAGAGCTGGATTTGTTCAGCCTGGAGAAGAGAAGGCTCTGGTGAGACCTTATAGCACCTTCCCATATCTAAAGAGTACAAAAAAGCTGGAGAGGGACTTTTTTACAAGGGCTTTGTACAGTGTTGTCTTTTAACAGGAGTAGCCCTCTCCTGCCTTTAGTATAGATATTTTCAAACATTTCTGGAAGTTAGTAGAGCTCATAAACTCTGTCTCTCCCAAAAGTGTTGCAAAACACTTGGAAAATGTCATGACCAAAACAAAGGAAGGTTTCTATTTCACAGCCCCATGACAGCTGCTGTACAATAGATTTACATCAGTATTCTGGCCAGCTCTTCTCTCATGCTGCGTAAAGTGTAGATCTTCTTGACAGATACTTTGAGTGCAGAAAAGTCCCTACCTGACCTCAAATCAAAGCGAAGTAATGGCCAATGGGTACCATGGGAAAAGCTTATTTCTCTGTCTTCATTCCAGCCTCAGTGCCAGCTACCTTCAAAATCACTCCTGTATCTGCAGCTGCACAACGAAAGAGCCTCTGACTTTCAAAACAGGTGGCCAAGTCCCCAGCTCCTTACTTTGTGCTAACTAGGGTTTTTTAGATGTTTTTAAAATAGATTTCTTTTTAAGATGTGGATTTTGAGAACACAGATGAAAATACCACAAAACAAATATCAACAACTTTAAAATTAAAGATGGTTTATGACGTGAAATTTTTCAAACGTATATTGTTGTTCATTACAACAGTAAAAATTAATGAACAGTCATAGAACAGCCCTATTTCATTATTGCTACTGGTTTATTCCTATAATGTACTTCTCATGCCTCCAATAGTCACAAAGCAGATTCCTGCCCTGTGTGAGGAGGGGCAGTGACTGAGCAGCTGGGTGGGCTTCTGGCTGATGGCCGAGGCTATCCCACCACCTCCAGTGTGTTAATCCTCTCCTCTCCCCTTCCATCTCCTAACAGATTTGGTTTCGTCAGGTTCAGAAGCACTGTGACTCACAGGGATCCCTCAATGCTTCCAAGTGTCTTTATTGTGGATGTTGTCACCCTTGAACTTTTGCACATGGAATTTCTATGCAAGGCAGCTTAACTAATGTATGCCTGCACTCAGCTATGCATCCCACTCCTTAAACCTGGAATAATTGCTCAGACATATGAGTCAAATAAATTTTTCTGTTGGATAAGAGAATTCTTTTCTTACAGTGATTTTAGGATTTGAAAAATAAGATGTTTCAGCAAAAAGGGACACTAAAATATGGATATTAACAGTCTGAACCTGTCCATTCACATTGAATTAGATTTTATTTGATCAGTGTTTCTAATGTGCAATCCTACCTGTGATCTATTTGTTCACCATGCTTTCAGGTCTGCTTTGCATCCATTTCCTGATCTATTAGTCTTATTTCTATTACATTGACCTCTATGTTCAGTCTCCAAACCTCCTTTATACCTCATAAGAAAAAAGGAGCACTTGCTCAGTTTTTCTCTCTTCCCTTTGCTAATCTTTACAGTTACAGAGCATTTTCCTGTGCTGCTTTGAATGTCAGAAGAAAGTTAAGAAGAATAAAAGCAAAAGTGCGGCTGAGAAAACAGATTCAATTTAACAGAATGAAAGAGCCAATAAACTTTCAAAACAGACAGTCAAATAATTAGATTCCAGCAGGAAATCACAGAATTGCCACTGCTATAAATATTCAGAGGCTGCGCAGACTGGGTATGAACATCCATCACACGTGATTTAGAAATAATGAAACGAAACAGCTATGGACACAAGATAGCCCAGGTAACAGAGCAGAGGATTCTCCAGTTCAATAGTAATTTTTGTGATGTTCTCTGGAAAATAAGCAACCCATTGTAGCCAGCAAAATGTATGAACTACAAAGTTTTCCTACAAACAGTAAATTTAATTCTGTGTCACAACTAGCTTGGATATCATCCCTATTAGTTTTGTCAGCAACTCCCTTTTAGATTAAATGTGTTAACTTAGATTCTCTCTTCTCTCTTTTATTAAACTGGGAAGAGATGAGCCTGTGTCAACTGCTACTACCTCAACAGCAATCTCAGAACAATGCCTTTAAATTCCATATGCAATTTTATAGCCACATGAAACCTGCACTTACATGAGATTCACAATTTTTAGATTAACCTTCTTGCTCAATTATTATTCCACAATATACTGTTTCCGGCTTAGGAGAATTCAAAAGTAAAGTAAAACTTAATAGCATACACATTCAGTCATCTACTGATTAATGCTAGGATTTTAACAAGAAATATAATCTTTTGCAGAACAAGATATAAGGATACATCTGCAAACATAATTTAATTTTAAATTTGTTCATCATTCACTCTTGATTGCAATTAGAGTTTACTTATTAAATACCATCTGTTTTCTAAACATCAAGGAGTAGTCTGAAAAGATCTCTCTAAAGAAAAAACCCACACAAACCCCCTCAATAAAACCTGTTGCCAGGTTACTTATAATTGAAAAAAGAATGTTGGCCAGTAAGACAATAAATGAATATGCTAAAAGAATGAAAATGCCAACAATAATAAACTTTTTAAAAAACATATGAGCTTACACATCCTTCCCCTTTACCTACATTAATCTTGACACCAGAGAACTCTAGAGAAAAATACAGGGTTTGGGGTTTCTTTCAATCTCATTTACTTTTTTTTTTTTTTTCTTAATAACTCTATTAATGATATAAAATTCTTCTTACAAGTATCCAGTCTATGGGCCAAAGCCCAAAGCTGCCAAATCCCAGAATAGTCAGTGGAACTGCTGCAGTCACAGGAGTTACTGAAGCAGAACCAGTTACATTACAGGAGGCTGGGAGAGTACAGCAGTTCAGGGAAGAAGGAGAAGGGAAAAAATCCACCGCAGGAAAACATCTCCTTTCTAAGTAAAATTCACAAAATTTAAGGTCAGATGAGACGAGTAGATCATACACTCTGGTATCCTGTTTATTATTTTTTAAATTATTTTCCATTTTCTGGAATCACCTCTATAGTGAACCAATTACTTTTGTTTAATTAATTAAACAATTAATTTGCATTTGTTGAAACTGAGTCTTTTGAAAAGGCACACTGGAGAGTTAGAAACCCCTCTATTTATCCTGGAAATTTGTTTCTAAAGTAACTGTTTTCTTAAATTTGGGTCTAGGAAACTGATAACATACCAGCTCTTATGCCAAAAGTCTTGTTACAGGCAAAAATGAGACAACTTAAACATAAAGCCAAGGAATTGTTGTGTTATTACTATCTAGACAATCTAATCAGAGAATAAGGTCAGAATTTCTGAGTAATTAGTATTACACATAAAAACAGGTAAGAAAAAAAACCCCACAACAAGATATTTTAAAGTAGTGTACAAAGACCTCCTGGAATTCGCCCCTTCTTTACATTTACAGTGCCGTCCTGTGTCCCAAAGTCACAGACTTAAGTCTTTGGATGGGTGTGGTGAGAGGGCAGCATCTACAGCCTTCCCCTGGGAGGAATATAATGTTGAAGTTAATGCTCTTGTATTCCTGGATGAAATAAACGAGGGTTTTTTGTGTTTTCTTTCAGTTGATTGTTTGTTTGGTTGTTGTTTTGGTTTTGTTTGTTTGTTTGGTGACATGCTTTCCACCATGATCTTTCTTCTGCAATCTGCAACTCCATGCAATTTCTAATCTTGCCACATATGGAGTGTCTTTACTTACGTTAAGCACTTTATTTTTGTTCTCTTTGTTCCCAAAATCTAGCTTTTCCCAGCTCCAGGTCTGTATTTCCTCATCTGTTCATTGGATGGCCATTTTTTAGCCATGTGCCCTCCACTCCCAGTCTCTGTCCTGTCTCTCCACTGTGCCACGCCTTTACTCCTTTACCTGCCTCCCGTGCCTCCACAAGCATGTGCTCCTCTACCCTATATCATTAAGTCAGAGACTCCCATGGCTTTGTTAAATACTTAACTCTTCAAAGAATAACTATATTCACTTGGCTTCTTGGATAAAGGTTTTTGTTTGGGGTAGACATGCACCACTCTGTTAATTCAGCTGCAGCTCTGAAGACTCTCAGAGCCTGTGGGCCTGCCTTGGGAGAAAAAAAGTCTTTGAGTGTTAAAAGCCCTTGTTTTTCTAATTTTTTCTCTATATTTATTTTTCTTTATGTGATCAGGAAGATTTAATTTCAACTTTACATCTAAAAACCTAAGTTATCTTTTCTCCTTTAGTTTGTGACCCTTAATCGACCTGATAATATATTTTCAGGTTGGTGTAAGAACAGTTAAGAATAATCTGAAGTGGTACTCTTCTATACTTCTCTAAAAGTTACTGAAAAAAAAGCTATTTATATGATTCTACTCAAATACACACCCAGTCACAAGTTGAATGTTCCAAGTGTCTGTTACAGCAGAGATTTAATTAAGAAAAAAAAAAACCAAACAATCCTGTATATGTGTAAAACTAGGAAAAGCCAAGTTCCAAAAGGCAGCGTTTACTAGGCAGCAAATTTGAATTCCTGATATTCCTGGCCATTGCATTCTAATCCTTTGGTCCTTACCTGTAGATTTCCCAGAGACTTGGTGTTATACTGTGGCATAAATGGCTAGATTGTGTTCCCCACTCTAGGGCAAAAGATGTGATAACTCTGTTGGTGAACAAAGAAAAGGCACATTATTTTCCATTTTTTGCTGTAGTATTCAGAGAAATTAACATTTTGCTATTAACAACACTGACGTTTCTACTTCAATCTGAAACTAATATCATGAAATAGATGTATTGAAACTGTCTGGTAAGGTAAATTAGTATCAGAAAAGAAGTAATCACATTAGTGTTTTAATTAATTTCATACTTCAAGTCTTTAAATGTGCTAGTATTTAAATTATCTGATATATTAATTGCTTCAAAAATGTAACTAGACTGGAGCTTTCTGAAACTGTAATCCAAGAGGGATGACACAACAACAAAGGAAAGGAAGAATGAGGACAGCATCTATAGAAAAAGATAACAAAAGATGCTTAGGATCTTACTGATTAGGAGACTCAGAGTAAAGTCAGGTGAAATTTGAGAGTTGTTTAAAAGTCTAGTCACTTCATGAAGCTTGAAAAAAAATATTGGTAGGTGATTTCTATAGAATGAAGAAAACCACATGTTGAGTTACCTACTTTAAGAGGCACCACCATCTTTTTTTTGTCTTTATTTGTACAGTACCTGACATCCTCTGATAGAACTCCATGACATGGGGTAACAAATCAAAAATATTGGACATGAAACCAGGATTTACCTTGCTTGTCTCTTTTGCTTCACAGACACAAAAGTGTTAGACTGCAGTCTGACCACAGATCTGGCTCCAAGGCTCTTTAAAAACCTGGCAGAGCATTTCTTTCCTGTACCATCATCTTGCAGTTCAAAGGTGTCAGTGGCAGTTTTATGCCATTCTCCTACTATCAAACACCATAAAACAAAACCAAAACCAACAGTCACCTGGTTCCCTGTAAAAGGTGTGGAACTAGTTAAAAAACAAACAACAAAATGCAATAATACCAGAAATCTACCATAAACTCTGAAGTGCACGCTGACTTATCAGGGCTAACCGATAAAATGGACATTCACACCTTTGATTTGGATCAGATGCTTGGTAGTAGGTGATTCAACGTCACACAGATCTGGTACTAATGACACTGGGGGTCACAGCCTGATGAAGGGAGAGAAGCTGAATTCTGCTTTCAATTCTCTGCTTTTAAACCTCAAAGAAAAACATCAGAAATCTAAAAAAAAAAATCCAAAAATAAAGCCAAAGGCAACCATATTAGCAAAATATCTCAACATCTGAAGCTGCAAAATAACATTAAAATTCTTCAATCATTTCAAAACATAAATGGTTTTACCATCCCACCTGTATTTCGAGTAAAGTACCAAGAATTTTTGCTCTTTGACTGTGAACTTGTACAAGAGTATATGTGAGTGTGCCTGAGTGTGTGAGTGAGTGTGAGAGCAGTTGCACAAGGAAGGGGCACATGAGGCTTATGAAACTGAAAGTTTCTTATTTTTTATTTCTAAAAGGTCTTATTGTAGTGCTCTTCCCCAACATCACTTGCTTGAACTGTGATGGTTAGGGATTGAGAACTGACAGACAGAAAAGCAACTGTGAAAAATATTCCAAAAAAAGCATATTGCATCATTTTGATCCCAAATGCAAATTCTGAGAGCAGCTAAGGCACCTCTGTGAAATCAATACTGAAGACCAAGCTACTCTCATCAGCCCTCTCTTGTGCTGAATGAGAAAATACACTGAAAATACACAAGTTGTATTTTAGAAGTGAGAACAAAAACTGATAACAGGCAGTTTATATGCACTTTATTTTTATAGTGCAACCTGCTTATTAAATGGGTATGGTCATACTAAATCAGGGACATATGAGAACTCATTTTTGTGACAATTAAAATCTTTAATAATAATGATTTAGAATAATCTAGCTAACTTTTCTTAGTAGCTACCTGTTTTCCCCTCAAGTTCTGAATATCTACTCCCAGGATGAAGTTTTAGCGAAGCATAACCTGTGCCCCAAAACACACAACAACACTTCAAATCTCCAGAATTTCATAGCCAGAAATGGCCTTTTGATCCTGCCAACAATATCTGAGGCACCAGAAATGGCTTCTGCTTTTGACTGATCACCTGTGAGTGAGTAAGGGTGAGGAACAAGGTTTAGAACTTTTCTAAAGACATTTCAAAAATATTCCCACTGGACTGACTCTGAGATATGAAAATTCTTATCAAGTGCTGAGTGTTCCCAGTGGAATAAGAATCATCTGACTTCTTCAACCTGACCAGAAGGAAGAATATCCTTTTATATATTGTGGTTTTTATTATAAACAATTGCTTATTAATTTAGCTTACACAGCTTTAAATTCCAGCAAAGACCTACAAATGTTCTCCAAAATGAACTTCGGTTCTTATTACATTCAGCATTGTAAAAGGCATTTTTAGCAAACTTTTGAGCCAACATACCAAACCAGGCACCTGTGAACTAGTGAAGGAATTAAAATGTGTCATAAACTTCATGGAAAAAGGGTACTCTAGGCTTTTTATACAGCCTGTCTTTTGAACCTGCTTAAGTTTCTTAGAAATTACAGCTTAAATAACTGCCTGGCTTCCTAAAACCACTGAAGTGTTTCCCTGAGCGTGCATGTTGACATTAGGCAGCACTTCTAAACTGCAACTCTGGTTTATTTTTGAAGCTTATTTAACTGGAGAGTCACATTTTTCTCTACCTGTCTTAAAAGTCCTAGAAATCATACCTGGACATCTGTTTTCTCTGCTGTCCTCCTTTCCTGTACAACAACAAGGCATTCTGCAAACAGCCTGGCTTGCGCCTGCATTCATCACTCTCTAGTCATGTTAGAGTTTCCCCCCCAGTTTTCACAGTGCATGAGATAGAAAACACATCCTTTTGCTTTTTAGTGGTTTACCATAGAAGGAAAAAAAGAAACAACAACAACAACAACAAAAGAATGATAACTATAAGCCATGTGATGTAAAGAATGAGAAAAGAAAAACAATAGGAACTGGAAACACCTGGTTTCATTCATACCAAATGTAGGTTTTTACAATTACATTTATAAAAGTATACAAAAACCCTATAAAGCCCCGGAATTATTTCAATAATACAACAAAATTTTCAAAGACATAAATAATTGCAATTTCTTGAAATATTTGGTGTAATTTTCACAATATTAAACTTATAAGCAATGATGACTTTAAAGACTTGAGTCTGAATCATTAAATACAAAGTGATTTTTTAATCAAACCCTGCCATATCATTTATTTAGCTTGTCCTATTCCCTCTTCCCTTCATTAGCTGTTTTTGGCATGGAGCTCAGCTATTCTACTGAAAAAAAATTTGTAAATATTTTCCATTGATGTGCTAGTGTATAGTAGCCAAAACCCAAAGCTGTTAACCTCTACTGTGCCTCCAGCATTAAAATTAGCTTTAAAGCACTTGTGATAAGAGGCAAATTTCCTAATTTTACTACTATTTCAGAGTATTACTGACTTAATTAACAGAAAAATACTTAATGCTAAATAAAACAGATTGGAATTTTCCCATATTTATTGTCACTTATAATTATTTGGGCATTTGTTCAACATACTAAATAAAAAACTATGTATCTTTTATTCATATGTACAAACAAAGAATATATATATATGGAAATGCAGCATCCATAGATAATTTATTTTCTATAGATCTCTCCAGACAATATTTTTTGTCCTATTTTTTAAATTTAATTTTAAGGGCAGTTAACAGTGACTGGAGCTTACAGATATTCTATAGATATTGGAGTCTTACCATCAACAATGAAAAAGCTTAACAGAAAATCACCATATAACCCAAGATCATACAAAGGGAAATGGATCAGCATTGAAAATCAGAATAAATGAGCTGTTTTTATCATCTGAGGATGGCTGATGTTAGCTGCATACATTGTATTATACAGCTGTATGCATATCACATTTTAATTTTATTTGTAGTGTTTATGTCTTTCTACTAATATGTAATTTGGAAATATAGTCATGCCTTGTTATAAATTCTGTATTAAACTGCTTTTACTTTATAGTAAATTTTAGGATAGTTGTTTTTTTTTTTTTTTTCTAACAAAGGCTCTTTTTAAGAGCCTTCTGAAATTCCTTCAAAAAAACAAAAGCTAAAAAATGGAAGAGTTATATAATTTTGTGCTGAAAAATATATGGAGACTACAGGGAACTACATTTTTTCCTTTACTTTTGGAGGCTGTTTTTTTCCCCTGGTTAATTCTAACAGTGTACAAAGAGTGCAATAGCTTTTACCATTACTTTTAGTGCCTGCAGCCAGCCCTCAGGACACATAGCACCATCCCAGATGCAGTTCCTCACACCAGAATCAAACAAATACTGAAAGAAACTATTATGCAACATAGAACTATAAGTGTTTCTCTCTCCACACTCCATTTCTTCAGCAACTTGCCTGTCTTAAGCATATAAGAAAAGGATGGATTTGTATTTTGAAATTAATATCACAATTTTTCATTTTTACACGGGAGGAGAAGCGACAGCAAATAAACTAGACCTTTAAACTAATCTTTAAGAAAGACAGTACTGAAACTTTTAAGTGGCTGAAACATTTAGGAAATTCATAGACAAAACTTTTTACACTTATTTTGCAGCAGTTATAAAATCTTTGCAGTTAGAAGTCTATAATGATTTATACTTCTGATGTTTGCTGCAAAGTAGACCAAAAGCTGAATCATAGGAGAAAAAATAGAAAAGGCATAAATAAAAGGTCTACATTGTTGAATGGCTTAGAAACATTCAAATATTTTGTTAGATATGAAGTTTGGTTGATATTTATTAAATCAATAGCACAAATATTAACTACTTTCTGAGATAAAGGAAAAAAAGCCAACAAATTTCCATGTCTTATGGCCATGTGGGAGCAAATTACATTGCAATTTTTCTCTATGGCTTTCATTTATGGCTGACTTGCAACATGACATTAGCAAACATATTTTGTTGAGTTTATAAGCAATTTTCCAATGACTAACACAACTGTACCTTGCTTTGAGGTGATGTAGGTAAAGTTAACTCAGTCCTTTCATTGGATGAATCCTAAATGTATAGGGTTTATTACCTAAATCATAGTGAGACTATTACTAAATATGACATATTTTTCTGATGAACACAATAAAAAAAATACTTCAATAGGGTGTCCAGACTTTAAAAGCAGTTGTAAAAGAGCAACTTGGATTTTTCAAACCTGCCTATAGTTACAAACCTTAGCTCAATCTGTTTTTAAAATAGGAAATAATGGATAATATTCATTGGGTTTAGCCTACAAATATTTATATATGAAAAAAACCTGGGTAGGTGGATTTTTACTCTAGGGGGTAACAGCAAGCAAATACTAGAAAGTAGATACAGTGATAACAGGGCAATTCCACTAGTCCACTAGTTATCAAGGAATAGAATTCTTCTATAATAAGTATTGAAAGCAAGAGTAGATGTCTTCCACGAATCTCCAAAGCAAAATTTCTGCAGGACAGTAGAGTTCCTCTTGGTGTCCATTAGTGGTGGCAGCCACTAACATGACTGTGACCGACAGGGGAAAGGCTGGGCCTGCAGAGAGGGGTGCAAACCAGAACAGGTAAGTGGGGATGGGTTGGGTATCCATCCCCTTCCCCAGGCACCAGCAGGAGAGGCAGCTCCCTGGGAGGCCAGACAGCACCCTGAGGACTTGGTGTGGCAAGTCACAGATGAAATAGGGAAAAAAAATGGCTCCAAGGAACACAAAGGCTTAAGGGCCAACTCATTCAGCACTTTTGCTGTCTTGTCTTATTACACGTGCTAAAGAAATATTAAAGGAGTGACAGAACCTTTATCAAAGAACCATAGAATGGTTTGGGTTGAAAGGGCACCATGTAAGTGAGGCAGCCCTAATTTCATAATCACGATATAAATTTAACCTTGATCAACCCTATTTAATCTTTGCTTCCCTTTCAGGATCAGGTTTTTTTTCTTTTTCATTTTACTCAGTTCCAAAAAGCTGCCTATTTCCCTTACTTTCTCGTAATATAAATAATAAAATGGACATAAGATAAACAATGAGAAAGAGCAAATTGCACAGCACTGGCAAAATGTTCTCCTTAGGAAAAATTCCCACTGATTACAAGAGACAAGAGATTTTAATTCGAGCTTTGCCTGAAGAAATAGCTGAGAATTAAACCCAAATAAAATAATCGCATAATACAAGTTCTCACAAGTTGGAGAAATTAAATTCTCTTTCAATTCTCACATGGACAGCAAAGTCTTTGTCCCACTGATGGGAAATAAAAGTTTTGCCATTGATTTTCAATGAAGTCAAGATTTCACCTTGGAGCATTTTTTTTTCTCATATCATATTTATTCTCTCTTTACTATAACACATCACCTAAAGATCAGCTAATACTTGTAGAATAATGAGTAATCATATATTCCAAGACCAGATATTACCATCCATTGTAGGTTTGAATATGCAATGCAATTTTTATTTCTAGAAAAATTGTGATATTTTGAAGCAGGAAAAAAACAAACCTAAAGCAAAGCAGAAAACCCAACTGAATTCAGGCACTGAAATTAAAGGGAACAAACATTAACTGTCAAATAGCTTCTAGGAAAAGAAATTACTGCATATGGTCTGCTGCTGTCTGTGTCATTTTCTAAGTATTCCATTTGAGAGAGAATAAAAAACACGTCCAGTTGAAAAATTAAGAGCTAAATTAATCCAAGTGGTTTAATGGAGTATAGAATCCACCTCATGGAAGTGAAAATTATGGAGCTTTAGAAACATGTCAAAATTGATGAATTGCAGTGTTAAAGAAAATGTCATAGATGTCAGGGTCTATTATGGTAGTACCAAGTCAGTACTTCCTTGATACATTTAAGAACCCTGCTCAAAAAGTCATGCTTCTGTTCAGCAACAGTGTCTTGAAGAAGGTAGCAAAACTGAAAAATTTTGGGAAAATACTGCTGGACTCTCAGAGGAAAGCAATTTCTGAACCAGGGATGGCTGAAAAGCTCTTAGTAAGTTCTTATACTGTAACTAGAGAGCAGCTGCAAACTTTTACCTACAAAATAACATGAAATATTTTAAGATCTGCAGATGTGTCCTGGGAAACTCAGTTTCCATAACAACAATTTTTGGTGCTGTGATTATCAGGCTGTCTGCACCTCTTGATTTCTGTGTTTGTTCACTAGGGGTTGCCAGTATTATACTGTTATTCTGTCCAGCACTAAATGCTTTTCTTGTGTATTTGCACAAACAGATCATTTTTGATGATTTTAGAGGACAAAACCCATAGTCACTAATGCACCTTAAAGCTCTGGTGTAGTTACACAAGAAGGAGGATCCTTCAGTATATTACTGTTTAATCAAGTTGGAAAACTCCAGTGCCACTGAGATATCACAGTAGCATAAATCTTAATATGCTTAAAATATCAAGTAATCAGGAACTAAACGTAATCTAGAAAACAAATGGATTTCTTCTAGGGTTCTAACTCAAATCAAGCTTAAGAACTCAGCTAATGGAGGAACAGACTTGAAATATAGAAGAGAGACATATAAGATAATAAAAAATTCCAAATTATTCTAAGCACAAAAGAAAAAGAAAATCAGACTCAAACCTTTCTCTTGGAAAAACAGATCAAAGGCATTTGATCATAACATATTCCTTTTGAATACCAGCTCCAGCAGTCACAGACCTTCTAATGTTTTAAGGAGAAAAAATAGGGTCTTTATAGCTGCTTCTTCATACCAATACACCACCCCACATGAGAGTATAATGCCAGTATCTCTAGAAGAGAATAGAGCACAGCAATTCCCTTGCACTGCTTCTCTGGGAAAGTGTGCCCTGACCAAAGTACAACTGTTAACTGATTATTTTATTCCAATTTGGAAGATTTTATATAGTCTGCCTGCTTTCTTTGCCAGGCTTGCAGGTTAAATGTGTTCCAGTGCAGCTGCCTGACTAAATCTTCGACCGGTTTTTCCAACTCCAGTTGTGTTTGTTTTTAACATGGACTTCATGTGTTACTCCTTTTTTATTTTCTATTTTCTCCTTTTTTTTCCATCTTCTACTTCTACCTTCCTGTTCTCCTAGTTTCAGGTGATTTTACATGTGTTCATTCCTCCACTATTAATTCTTTTCAGCGTTCTTTAGTCGATAACCATTATGTCATTTTATCTTCTCATAAATCACCCTCATTTTCTAGTTCCTTATATACTGCTTAATGCCTCTTTTCCTTGCAATGATAAATAAATGCATGAACAGAAAGATATTTTACAAGGTAGGTAGGCAAGACTACATCAGAAGAATATTATTTGGCACTTACCTCCTGCCAAAGGTCTGTGCCTATGACTGAGCTGACAGGGAGAACTGACCCTTGAGAGCAAACCTGGAGAACTACTTGACCAGAGCTCATACTTAAAGAACATCAGCTCATAGGTGAAGAAAATACAGTCAATTTTCAGGGTAGTTAAACTTCTTGATAAACTTGTTTCTTAGTTTCAAATACTAAATTTTTTTTAAAAAATGAAAGTGCTCCCTGTGGTTTCCCGCAGCTTTGGAATATTTTACAATCCTCAGACTAGAAAAGCACACAGTTATCCAAGTACAATTCTTGTGTGCTCTATAAAATTGCTCTCAAGCTAAATGTATTTGTTGGGAAAACCTATTAAGAATCAACCGGTAGGAATTACAAAAGAAAACAACTGTATTTTAATAGAAAAGGGCCTTCAAGACTGTTAGTCACATCATTTAGTTCTCTCTTGGGTGCCCAAAGACACTAACAGAGTGTATTTGATGCAAGACTTAAAAAGGAGGCATAACAAAACTGAACAGAGAAAATGTAATTCTGTCAGCCTCGAGCTGAGGGTAATGGAAAGGAAACGGATGCAATGGAATGGGGAGCGGTGATGGGTGTAAGATGAAGTTTAACCATTACTGCCATTTTTCCATTTCCAACATTCTACTCCTCATATGCAAAGACTTTGCTTTGAGTCCACAATAAAGAGAAAATATGAACATCAATAAACACTAGGAAATTCAAAACAATATAAACAGAACCAGGTCATGCAGTATTTCTAACGGGAGCTCATCTCACTACAAGATCTCTCATTCTGAATCCACAAGCCCATCCTGGGAAATACAATCTGATGTAGCACTAAGGTCACTTAATGGTGTTTCTTAAAAGAATGAGAACCCAATGGTCCTTGTACACATTTGCTTGGTTATGGAATGTCTGTTTTGTGTTTGTATGGAATTATAGAAAAAATCCAAGATATTACTCTTTTAAATAAAGATTTTAGGTGAAAAATCTCTTTAAATTCAAAAATGGAAGAACATTATAAATTCTGAGTTCCAACTAATAGGAAACTGAGATCTGACAACCAAACTAACCATAAAACAGAATGGACTTGAGCAATGTTAGTGTCCTCAAGAACCCTGTTTCCACACTGATATGTATCTGGGAATTGAATGAAGCATCTCCAGTGATAATGAATAAAATAGAACCAAAGACAAGTATATTTTTATGGTTTGGGCAGCTATGTAAGAGAAATTTAGGCTAAAAGCACTGGATTTGGTCAAATTTATTGTTCTTGCCTGTTTTCATCTTCTGATCCACAGGAAAAAGTACTCTGCTTCTCCTTGTCAATGCTTTGGCCCAAACAGTTCCCACTGAAATTCAATTTTAACACTGAGCAAGCAAAAATTATCATTATTTCTCAAACATTAGTGGTAATTTTTAAGGAACTCTGACTATATTAGATACCTTCCTATTTCTGTCCATATTACCAATTATAGTCTAGTAGGATGATACTTACCAATTTTAAAAAACCAACTTTCATAAATAAAATCTAGAGAAAGTACAAACTGTCTTCAGCAGTGTCTAGGATAAAAGGAAATCAATTTTCAGAAGTTCTAGCTGACAGTTTGCAAATGTGCAATTAAAATTCTGGCTCTTCTCTAATTATGGAACACTTAAGTTAAATGGTCTTAATAGACATATAATGATGGCTTTATAAACCTAGAGTTACTTATAATCTAAAGTAATTTCTACTTCAGTTTAAAATGCATCCATTAAACGCCTATTATGAACTTTATGTAATTTAGAAAGACATTTAATGAATGCTTTATAAAACTAAACAGCAATTATTACCAAAGACAAGTGTTAAGCATATAGATTAACATGCTATTAATGTGAATTAGCTTTTTCAGATTAAATAGTGAAACTTAAAGTCTTTTGGGATGAGTGCAGATTAAAATGCTATAAATGTTTGTAATGGAAAATTTAAGGACACCCAATAGGAGAAAAAATTGCTGAGCGCAATTTTTCATTAGGATACCTATTTATTAAAACATTGATTGAGCTGCAGACAAATTAGAAATAAAGCTCTTTAATAAAAGAGTAATTTCATAATAATATAATTTTTATAGGGAAGTGAAGTTAGATTATTTTGATGTTTGCATTGATATAATACCTAATTTCTTTTCCTTTTAAAAGTTCTGAAAATCCAACTGTCTTCTTTTATAGAAAATTTGAAAGTGTTTAAATTTGAGATGATAATTTTGTTTAAGAAGTCCTGCTTGAACTACTTTGATTTATTTTTAATAATAAATCATGAGAAAAGCCTGAAATCACACAACCCTGTGTGATTGCCTTCTGTTTTAGTTAAAAAAGAAACCACTTCCAAAACTCTAAATTCTATTTCATACTTTGCCTTATGTCTTGGAGAAAGTCCTTTCAATACCCATCCTAATTTGTGAGCATCTGATTTATAGCAAAGAAAGGAAGAGCTCATACTTCATTACTATTGAGGAGTTTTGACATATATATTTTAAAATAATATTTTCACAAAGCAGGGATGGATGATATTGGCCCATTGGTTGTCAGATCAAATACCATGGGTTGAGATTTACGTTTGATTTATGTCATAACCAAAGTTATGACAGGACTGGATCTGATGCCCAGACTTTGAAAGTTTTGCTGCCACCTATTTCAGAGAAACTGAAAAAAAAGGGAAAACCCCAAATTATATGGAGAAAAAAGATTGTTTGTGTGATTGAGGGAAGAAAACTCAGACGGAGAAACTGTGAGTGACAGTAAAAGGTAATGAACACTTAAGATAAATAATAGTTACACAGGATGCACTTTCTCTCTACTGAGCTTCTACACTAAGAAAGATTCCAACCATGATTTTTGATAGAAAAAAGGTAAAACTTGTGGCACTAAAACACTACATCATGTTACAAAAATGATTCCAGTTAAACCATATACCACCATTCAACAGTATGCACAGCATCATTAATTAAACAAAGGAGGCTACAGAAAAATCAGTTTCTGTAAAGAAAAGGAGATCAGATCATGTCCTCAAAACACAATGAGATTTTGCCTTTGTTATAAGTACTTTTTTTTTAATTGAACATTGAGGAAGGAATAAATTTTTCCTTTAAGAGCTAAAAACACTGAGGACCTTGAGTCAATTGACAAAGAATATTCTATGAACATTCTTATGCCAGTAAATTAACTTAGGCATGACTTACATGTACCAAGTACATAATTATGAGGATGTCCACAGATCCTAATAAACTTGTGTTGAGACAGAATATATTTTGGTCTTTAAGAAATGTAGATGACCAGGTTTCCAGGAGAGACCATCAATGTGCCCTTAATATAGTTGACAGTTCTGGTATCCTGAAGAAAGCCTTAAGGGCACTATACTATCACTTAATTTTATTTTAAGCATTAGATTTTCCTTCCCTTCACATATTCTCAGTAGGAGGAAGGAAGGCAAAGAGTGACTCAGTTCTGACCTATCTTCTAGTTCCCAGAACATCCTTAGCACCCCTTTGACTCAAATGTCAGTCTAGCATTGACTCTTCAGTGAAGATGATTTTCTTTTTTTGCTTGATGTGGAGATTTTTTTAACTTGTTCTAGGAAGACATGTAATATGGCTCCTGGACAACAATTTCTATGTCAAGGAGATTATTTGAGATAATAAAAATTGGAGATATAAAGAATCTCTCCAGTTTCATCTATTTCATAAGGGAAAAAAAAAAAAAGTGTTTGTTGCATCTTCTTGCATGTCTTTTTTTTTTTTTTAATGAGACAATTGAAAACATGATTACTGCAAGGGAATTGTTCTCACTTTCTAGATAAATAAATTAAAAAAAGTGCATAGATGAGTGCCTTTTTTAGATGTCTTTTCTCATTTTTGAGCTATATATATAAAAAAAGGAAAGCTGAAAGAGATCAGCTGCAGTGTTTACACAAAAAAAGTGATGAAAATCTTTTATGATGAAGTATGTCCAACAAACTCCAACAAAAAGTTTTATTATACTTAGAGGAACAAGAAAGAATCAACACTCCCACTTAGCAGATTGAGAAAACCTTACAGTCATCACTTAGTTTCTTCAAAATTCTTGCCTAATGAAAAATAAACCTATATGTTACCTTCAAGTTAAGGGAAACAGTCTTCCAACAACTAACAAACTAATAAATATTGTTCATTTACAAACCAGCATTTCTGAAGCCATTGGCCACACCCATTAAGCATTTTGATAATCCAGATCTCCTGATTGAGCTTAATTTAGTTTCATTATATATAATATTTTGATTCTACCAGTGCATTTTCAGTACTAATGGCCCTATTTTACAACACTTCAATGTAAAAACTAGATTTTATTGCAATCTGATACATGCTAAGAATGGCTACTTAGTATTGACCTAAATAAGCTCTGACTATAGCTAACACAATGTTTTTATGATCACTAAAAATTAGGGAATCATTATTAGTTTATTAAGAGATATTTATTTTTGCATAATAAATGCATATTGATGATAATGTTTTTTAAGGCTTCTTTATAAGATAGTTTTATAATGTAATGAAATATAACAAAATTTCAAAGTGTAACGAATATTATTGAGTTATATACTAAGTTCAATCTGATAAATTATATTTACATAGCTGGGCTACAAGGGCTTTTAGCTACAATGAGAATCTGATTTGGCTAAGTTGTTTTTTAATAAAATACTGGGATTTGTTTTACTGGACTTTATAAAATATTATGCAGTTTTAAAATAAACATGAAGAAACAAGGGAAAACTAGAACACAAGTTTACCTGCCGTTTCCTGACTTTATTACTTTGGCTGTCTGTAGCAAAGAAATTGATGGAAAGCATCAGAACCCATGCTAGAATCCAAATTTTCCATATTAACTGTTCATACTTTTTGCAAATCAAGGCATAGATTTTTAACACAGTTGAATGTAGGAAGGCAAGATCAAACTTGAGCAGGAACAGTTGCAACTGATACAATCCAAATTCTTTTCTCTCCTCTCTTCCTTGGATGATTGTTACTGTTCTTCACATAAATGTTCTCGTGTGCTCTGTATGACCAAGGCACAGGAGCCTCACAAAACCTTGCAAGTTTACTGAGGGACTGAGACAAGCTGAGTATTATTGGCCCTAAGATTAAAGCAGCTAAAACTTTCATATTGCAAACTCTGGATCCTATTTTGGGTGTTTAGCATTGTGATACGCTAATCTTGCCAATTTTGGCGTTTATCTGATCTGTAAATTGCAACTGAACAGAACTAGTAAACTGGAAAAAGTTCTCTAAAGAACGCAGACTGCATTTATACTGCTTCAAATTCTTTCCCAGTTTTAAAGGAACCACCCAGTCCTAGGTGTTTTCTATAACATCCTTGTGTTTAGCAGCCTTATTTCCTTCTGTCATACACCCAAGGGAGTTCCTCAGAAAATAAATAAAAAAAAAAAATAAAAAAAAAAACCACACACACACACACAAAAAAAACCAAACAAAACAAAACAAAAAAACCACAACATACTGACACACAAAGAAGAACATGAGAAGATCTCTAGATGATTGATTTTAGTTGACTCAGTCTGCTAATGGCCAAACAGATGCCACCAGAAGAGCTGCCTCGTGAACACCTGGAATAATTTTGCTGTCCTTGATTTTGAAAATGTTTCTCACTCTAAAAATTGGAGGTGTTAGTATCCCAGGAAAGAAGAAATAGAACAAAAGTAGTAAAACCAATTCATAACACTCCAAGCTGTTTACTAGTTTTTATAACCCAGTATAAAGGAGTTGAGTATAATTTCACACAATCCACTGATTCTTCTGATTTTCTACTGTAACTTCTTAGATTACTCTGAAAAGCTTTGAACATTTGCACAGACAAATTAAATACTTACTTCCAAAGCAAGCTAATTTTAAGTTAGCAGTCTCTGCAACACATGTAAAATAAGAGAAAAAAAGAAAATCCAAACAAACAACCAGTTTTGAACTTTGACAATAAAGAGCAACAAAGATAATCACCAGAAAGGTCTTCAATATATTGTGTTACCTTATAATACATGTTTTGGGGGCTGACTGCTATGGAGCAAGGAGAGACACATCTAAATGGCCTGAATCATGATCTTCTCTAAAACTTCTCTGAGGTATCCTAAACTTCCCTATTCTGTCTAGGAAGTTATTTCTAATAGTGCTTTTTACGTTTAGAAGTGCATTTATATATTGCAAGAATGCATAAATGAATCCTTTAAATAGTGGAAGAGATAGTGATCACAGTGAAAGAATAAACACATTCTCTGCATTAAGGACAGAAAAGCAACAAGGATCTGTTTCATATCCAGGGTCTCTGGGAGTATAATTCATAGCTAAGGGAGCCCTGAGTACATTAAGTAGCAATCTGTTTATTTTATATAACTAATGTGTTAAAAATGGTTAGATCTATTGATGACATAATTAGTGCTTAAAGTTAAAGAGGCTTTTCCATTTACTTTCTCTACTGCTTGAGAAAAGATCCAGCTTTTTTTCTGTCTCAAGTGTATATATTTAACTTCTTCATTTGTAAAAGTACCAACTCTTCGAGGAGATCCTACCTAAACAATATCTTTTTTTTTTTTTTTTTTTTAAGAAAAAGGAAGGAAGAGTTGCTTTAGAGATGTGAGATATTGGCATAAACAAGTGGTTGCAACAGGCAAAACTGCCTGATCATCTTGGACACTGATGGGTGAAAAAGAATGACCAGTCAGTTTAATAGAAAATAATAAGTGCAGTAAAGAAAAAACCTTATATATGAAGTAAATAAATTCTACGTTCCTGCAATTTGCTTGATGGTGTAGAAAGAATCAGCTCTCAAACTTTCCTTGACAGCAGGATGGATTTGAACTCCTTCTAATATCATATTAATTAAATTATATATTTAGTATTTTTAACTGCAGCAATTTGAAACAACCCACACACAGTATGTTTCTGGGTCAAGAGTGACAAGATTAATTAGCAAAGCATTTAGATAGCTTCTTTCATGTCAAAAGATATAATTAAGGTGGCAGAGAACAATATAATTTATCCCTTGATATATACCAAATTATTCTGATCTGCATAATTTAAATACAGCATTAGGCAATGCCTTGTGCTGCTAATAATAGGAGATTGTAGCTGGTATTACCTATTCATGTATTATCATTAAAGGCTTATTCATAATTTATAGTTCCCTTGGCTTGGGAAAATATTTACTAAATGAAAAATGTATTGTGGTCCCACAGTTAACAGTTAGGTTGATAGCATTAGGAGCCTTCAAAACTGGCTAAAAAAAGCACTTGTCTTAAATAATACACCTATTGCAATAGAATACTGTTGGTTTGGTTTCTTTGTTCCAATTTTGTGATTTTTTTTTTTTTTTTTTGTTATTACTTTATACTCGGCAAAGTTAAACACAATAACGGAGCTCTTGCTCTACTCAGCATTAGTCAGAAGAACCCATCTCATTAATTTCTGGGAATTTGTGGTTTGAAATGAGAGCCTGAAAAGCATCGTGGCTTCCCAGGGGAAAGGAATGGAGCAACCCAAGAGATACACTTCCTCTCTTCTCCTTCACATCCGGATAATCCTACCCTTATAAAACACAGGAAGGCGGCTGATGACAGAACCACACCTCACACAGCAGCTCCAATGATACATGGAATTTTCACAATATGGATTTCTCAAGCGAAAATGTAAAGAACATTTGGCCACGTGGAAATTCAGTTAGGGATGTGGTTTGAGTGTGAGTACCTGGCAAATGTGCCAGGTAAAGAGGAACTGGTTTTCAAGCTTTCAAGTATGCTGATTCCAAGAAGACTAAGGTTCTCTTCATTTCCAGCAGTGATCAGGCTTTATGCAAAATAAAGCAGGGCTTCCAAGATAACATGGCTATGGAGCAGGGACTATACCTCTTAGGATCCAATTGCTCAGGACTTTCTAAATTTACTCACTATTGTAGGAGTAATGAGCATGTTAAAGAACTGTGAAGTTAGCAAGCCTGTCTTTCTCAGGATCACTAAAATCCTAATGTGTCATGTAGCGTTGCTTTAAACGTGCATTTTCTCCCTTTGAAATTGTAGATTTTTGTAACTGTTTAACTGTGGCAAGATTGATGTACATAAGACAGTACCTGGGGTGAAAGATCCCAGATTTGGGACAACCCAATGCTGTGGAATTCTTTCTTTAAAACTGCATTAAACTACTAAGGAAGAAACATCATCTATAAAAATAAGAAACAGTAAGCACATTGACTTTGACTGTACACAAAGAACACAGAAAATTATTTTCTTTAAAGATATGTAAAGGTAGTCAAAAAATCCTTTAACTTATTTTGAGCAATAATGCCTAAGTAATATGGGGATATAAGTAAGCTTTTTATTGGTAAGTCATAAGCCTTCTCATTAAACATACATCATTGTATTGCCAATGTCACTCCCTCGAGCATTTTTTCAAATCAATATATTTTACTCCCTGCCAGCCTGGCTGATCAGATACAGTCTGCACACCAGTATTGACTCTAGTTCCATTAGAAGATAACAGTGCATGCCACTGAAATCCTTGAGGTATCTCTTCTACGACAAAAACTCTCAGTGTCAACGAGCTACAAGGTTATTCTGACAAAAGAAAGAACAGTATAGAAACACTGTGCATACTCATTTGTGTGAATGAAGTGAGATTTCTTCCTCGCTGTCCATCCTGACATCTATAAAAGGATACATTTGCATACTTGTAAAGTACAAAAAAAGTTCTTTTCTCAAGATCTTCTCAGCTACCGTTTCTAAAACACATTTTTACTAGAGGCTATAGAGAGGAAATAAAGACACAGTGGTTTTTATTAAGTTTAGCAAAATACGACTTTGAGCAAGCCATTAAAAATAAACTATCAAGTAGATGTTTTGTTTTCTTTTTAAGGCTTTCTAATAACTATATAATTGCTTTCAGGAAAAGGTTTCCACCATGAATTACACAGTATACTGAGAATATATTAATTATTCAATATTTATTTAAGACATATTGTAGCACATAAACGATCTACATGAATAAAACATTTTTTCCTTTAAGCATAGTTCAGTAAAATAAAGAGCTAAGAGTTTAAAAACCTAGGGAGCTCTAACTTCAGACATAGTATTTTTCCTTCCATTTAGAAGTTTTCATAACTTTAAAAATGAATGCAATGAAGTAAGAAGATAGAGTTCAGTTGGAAATGAGAGTTTCTTTGAAAACAAAAAGTTCTGCAGAGATTTGAGAAATGGCCTTTATGTAACGTGTGCAACAAATACAGACATGGGTTTGACTCACATAATTTGCCTGTGTTATTTTTCTTGGGCCTCCAGCAAAAGCTCCCTTCAATTCAGCTTTGTTCCAGCCACATGGTGGGTGGACTCAGGCGGGTGATTAAAGGCCAAATTTCCAAACAGAGACGCGCCGCTGGAACCACAAGTAATCTCACAGAAGGAGCTCAGTGGGAATACACAGCAAAGCAGGTATTTATTATTTCCATTCCAGTAGCAATGAGAGCCCCCAGCTAAGACAAGCAGTTACTCAGCAGAGAGAAAATAAAGACCCTCAGGACAGTGGCTACCTCAAGGAAAGCACACAAACAGAAGCTCTCTTCACTTTGGTATGGCACAAGCCATATTGATCTCCATATCCCCTCATCCCAGCCTCATTTCCTATCCATCTTGGGGAACAGATTACAAGAGTTATTAGGTCTCCTTTAGTAAACAGAGTCTTAGGTGTGTTTATTCTCTGCAATTGGTCAGGGCTGAGGGGAACAGTTCAATCAGAGAACACAAAGATTTTTGAAGCTGTTGTTAAGGTGGAAACTGTTTTGCACCCTTGATTACGTGACTCCCAGTTCTGGAGGAATTTGGCTGTACAGCTCCTTGAAGGTCTCCTGCCTGAATTATGCCTTGCTTCTGATTGAGAGGAAGAGCATAAAAGGGACTAAGATCTTGCTCCTGAACTACCACTATCAATTCTATGCCAAGAGTTTCGACCTTCACTGGCACTCCAAGATCTCTACTCAATTTTTAAAATCTGGCATTTTCCTTCATCTTCTTCTCACCTTTATTTGCTAAACATTCAACAGCTGGCTATTCCAAGCTCCTCATCAATTTCCTTGCAACACACACTGACAGCACAAAAATGCAAGGATGAGAGGTGATACCTCCTGAAATCAAGAGAAGCCCTTTTGGTCTCATTGAACCTGTTTTATCAGTATACCCATAAAAAGAGGTGTGAAGGGAAAAGTCAAAAGGGGTCAAAACATGTACATGGTCAGGAGTTATTAGCACAAAATTTTTAGTTGTAGATAGGCTATGGAGGAGAGTCCAGGTACCCTCGCAGGCTGTGCCTCACTGGAACCATAACCAAAAGAAGTCTGATGTCAGCACAGCAGCAGAAATTATCTGAGAGAATAGAGTCTGCTGTCACTAAACAGTAAAGGAGAATGGGGCTGGGGTGGGTGGGTAAATGTTTTTCTGTCAGCAGTGTGTCATTATTCTCTAGCCATCCTAGAGAAAGTACCTTTGCTAGGAGAAAATGAGCCGCAGGTACATATATGCTTGTCACACTGAGAACAGCGATTGCACAGGGGGGTGACAGTGGATACACAGCACATCAGTGACATGAACATTGGGATGATCAACAGGAGACCCTCAAAAGATATAAGAATTTTTCTGAGCATAGTTATTAGAATGCTGGTAAAAAGACAACTCTGCTGCCTCAAATACCCATGCATTCTTTTTCACCTCAATATGACTTTTTGTCTCAAGATTCTTAAACAATTACTTGTATTAGCTGTCTCATTTCTTACACAAATATCAAGACAAGTTTGGTGAGATTAGTTCCTTGCTTTTTCTTACACCAGAAATGCAGAAAAAGCAAATGAGTTATGGAACAAACATGGGGTGTTTGTGCATAATTTTGGCAGCTCTGTAATTTATTGCCCATGTTCCCTGTTATTGGTATGTCCTGATCCTTGACAGAGCCCTGCGAGAATCCTTAATGTGACTTTCTGTCACCCAGGCAGAAATAGAGGAACGGAGTCTATTCCTGTTGTGATTTTGGTAGCTATGGTCAGGTTGAGCAGCAGCACCAAGACACTACCTCAGGAGCCACCTGCAGCTTTCAAACCATGGAGCAGCAGCAGCTGGAGGTTAACTGACTGGTCTTTAATGTTCTCGTGTTGTTGCTCAGCAGCCTTTTCCTAAATACCTGGGAATTCCTGTGTCTCCCACTGCTGGCACACACAGAGTAGCAGTGGAGCTGCCTGGGGAACAACTGCCATGCAGGGAGGTGGCCACAGGGTGCTTGATTTTGTTCCTTTGCGTTTATTTTTGCTCAGGAATTAGGGAGCATGCCTCAAGTGATATCACTTAACACCTGCAATCAAGTGAAACATAACACATCTGGCCTTATACCAAATTTTATACATTTCAAGTATTTTTTTTTTACAGAGACAGATGGTTTGTAGGTGTACATTTGAAGGGGAAGAAGTAAAAATATTGCTTGTTGATCTCTTTTGTACAAATTATGGTGATAGTTATTCACGTATTTATTTTAATAAAAGAAAATGGAAAGTCATTACTATTTCACTCTAAATAAGTCAGTTGGCTTTCTACTCTCTGAAGTAAGTTGAATAGTAATATTCTAAACTAAAATACAAATTCTAACCTCTGATAGCCAATATGTATTTTGTAGATTATATATAGTTCTGTTAAACATAAAATACATGAAAATTCATGTTCCAGGTGAAACTCATTTGCACCTCTCTGTCATCATTTTTACTGAATTTTCCCAACGTCTTTCACAAGTCACACACAGAGAAATCCCATAATAGACTCATGTTTTTGCTATTACTGACACATCCTCCTTCTTTCCAGAAGTTAAACATTTTGCAGAAATCCTGTCTCAAACTCATTTTTTTTCTCAAGAATTAGAAGTGATTAGCTTTGAATCTTGTGCTCCCATGGTATTTAAAACCTGACTTTGTTAACATGGTATGAAAGCAAACTGTCTATAAATTAAACACAAGCTTTACTGCCCTGAGAACCAATTAGGTATTAGCAAGTACAGCACAGATCAAGTCAATAGGACACAGAAAAAAGCGTGTTTGCATCACTAGTTAATCAATATATTCACTATCAGGAAATAACACCATTTACTTTAGATATTCTGTGGGATTAGCCAAGTACATTATTTTGCCATTTACAGGTAAAGACTTCCCCTTTCCCCATTTCCGCTAGCACTCAAAGCATAAATAGTTTGCTTTTTTAAAAGTAAAGAGAAAAATGCACGATAAGATTCATGGCCAGTCACTGCACATCATGTTTAAGAGAAAAGCAAATTTCCAGAGGACTAAACAGTGTTCCTTTCTGAATAAATATCTCTGATCGTTATTTGCTGTGGTAGAGCAGCTATAAAAACAAACAAACCAACCAAACAACAAACCACATGATTAGGTCTGATGCTCTGTTGATGTATTGCAGGCTGAAGGAAAGTTAATGGTATAGTTAGCCTGAGCCTGGCTGCCTTTCTTTTCTCATTTTCTAAGCTGCAGTGTGGCATAGCCTTTAGCCAGTACAGCAACTCCCGACTGAGAATGCATTAAACTGAGCAGATGAATGGCAGCATTTAAAACCGAATCTGATATCTTAGACATGCTTGTGGGTTTTAAAGAGCCCACATCAGATAAAAAGAACTACTGGACACTTGAGACCTGACATATTCTTCTGAAGAGAGAGGATGCTGAGAATTCAATTGGGCCATAGAGAATATTCTAAAAAAGAAACAGGATCAAAAAGGGCAAATGCAGTTTTTATATCTCCAAAAAAGAAAAAGAACAGAGATATACAAAATCAAGCCGCTCAAAAAAGTGCGCTCAACTGAAAAGGCACTTGAAAATTTTTGTATGGAACAACTTAATACTGAAATAATTAATTCATTACAGAGTTTCCCCAATTAATAACTAATGACTTTTAAAACTTAGAGATGCAAAGGGAAATTAAGCTTCAATCCTCTATAAGTAAAATCAGTGCATTGCAGATTTTCACTAAGTTGAGGAAAACTAACTCAAATTTCACTTTGGTATCTCATACACACACTTTTACCCCAGACTTGGAGGAAAAGGAAAGATTTTTATTAATTAATTGTAAAGTAACAAATATAGTTAATGATGCATTTTCATCTTGCTATTTCTAAGCTAAAAAAAGTAGTGTGTTCTAACCAGTCACTTTACAAAAGATCCCCGTTCCTTAGATCCAGTGTATCTGAACATTCTTTTATAGAATTAAGCTAAACCCAAAATTTAAAGAAAATTTTGCAAAATGCACAGCTAAGCTTAAAAACACTGGTATCTATTTAACTGTCTCTGCATTAGAGAAAAAAAATCAAGGCATTCAGAAAAATTATGTGGTTTGAGTTTAGCGTTTGAGCCAGCTGTTGTAGGTATGCTCACACATGTTTGTTGAAAGAAATCAAGCTGCTAGGAATGGTATCATTTTACATTTGATTTGGGGGCACAAGCATTACAGTGAATAACCTAATCGTAAAATTAAACACATAGAAGGGTTGCTGCAATATAAAAAAATTACCAAAACCAACAACAACATCTTCCTACTGCAAGATGAATTCTCAAGGGTAAAAGTGCTTCTAGCCAAAGCCTGGTAGAAAAAAAGAAACATAAATTGAAGTGCTTTCTGTTTCTGTTGAAATAGTTCAGCACCACATGCCTCAGGTAAAAAAAAACCAGAGCTCTCATAACTAGCAGCTCTGACTACTGTAACTTCTAGGAAGGATCTGTATTCCTTTTTCAAATTTCCTAATTTACAGTTAATTTCCTTTGGGTTCAGAGGACAAAGAAGTCTGAGAGCATGCTGTGCCCAAGTTTGCTGCCTTTCAGTTGCAGCCTTAGGAGGATGAAAGGGAATCCCTCATGCAGAAGTTTGGAGTGCTTTGTTTGTATGGCAAAAAACAAAGTTCACTTGTACCCTTTTGTTTTCTGCATTGTACAACACTGATTCCATGGTCCACCTCTAGAGCTGGGATCCTCTCATCAAACTACATCAATATTAAGAGATCTTAAACACAACTGTTTCATACTGTGTGTGCTTTCATAACTGTTCTTATCTTGATGAACTAATGATGAGGAAGGAAGAGGAAACAAATATAGAAAAGCCTTTACCAAATATATCATGTGTTATCATTCTTTTCTTAGTTTTATCTTAACACTTTTAATAAAAGTGTTTCTTAAGCCAGTTTTTAATGCTAGACCCAGACAATGCAAGACTTAAGAAATTGAATGGAAACTCTTGCTATTTTCTTTGATTCTTGTCAATAATTTTTTTAGCTGCTACATAATTATATATTCACAGAACTTCATATTTATGAAGTCTGATGGTTGTGATAAGACATATCCAAAAGTTGTACATTGACTGAGCTAAAATGAGAATATGTTATCTACAACTGGCTTGCATACCAGTAGCAGTTCCAGGCTTTGGGCTGGTACAGTTGATGAGAAGGCACGAAACTCTTCTCATCTTTATTCATTTCAGAACATTTCTATATAGAATGTTAGTAATTTAGATGATTTCCCTCTTAAAACATCTGTTTCAATGTTCTTAAACCTATTCCTATCAAGCATGAACAAAACTTTGGATATTGGATAAGGAACTGCTTACTGCTGCCTGATTCTAAGTAACCACCCTAGAAATATTTGAAAGCTTGTGTGCAGAAGCAGAACTAAAAGCAATGACTCTTTTGTAAAGACTGATGGCTTAACAACTGTTTTGGATGTTTGTAAGAGTGGTGTTGTATGCAGTAAAGCTGAGCATTACCAACTTGGAAATGCTGGGATATCTTTGAACTACTATTAGCTGGGTAACACTCACAAATGTTGCAAGTCATAGTCCCCAAACACGCATTAAAAAGTACTTTTAAGGACTTTTGCCTCTGTAGAGAAATTAATCATTTTAATGCTATTTGCAGAACACTATTCAACAGTTCTTAAAAACATTCTGAAATGTGATATATGGGTCTGACAATGTGGGAATTCTTTTCAGTAGAATTTCAACTTTTTTAGTTCTTCTTTCCTGTCCCTGTTTTCTTTAACTATTTGTCTCCATTCATTTTTTCTATTCCATTATCATAACAGTCTATTAAAAAATGCTTTTAATAGCTTTAAATAATAAAATATATTTCTTGATATGTTTGATCTTTCTATAAAAACAAGAGGACAATGAAACATTCCATGCTGTACCAATATCTTCTAGTCTGGCTGCCTCTTTACTAGGCAAAAGTCTTAGAGAGATTCACTTTTTCTGCAGATGGGAAGGAAGAATTCTGCCTCAAAGAACTTTAATGGCTGTAGGATCCGATTTTGGTTACTCATGTAATCTAATCACCACATCGTCATATACACTTCTTTTTAGTAGAAAAAGTACCCAGTCAATATCAACATATCCTGACACTGGATGTTTAAAAATCTCTTTCACAAAACCAAAAGAAACAGAGATTCTTAGAGGTTAAAACATGTTTTGGGGAAAAAAAAAAAAAAAAAAAGGCATTTGGTGGTCAAGAAGTGTATCCCAACAGTTCTGGAAAATTACTCTGTCTTATACTTTACTTAGTTGAAGACATGGCTGAGAGCTCTACTAGCAGAGTTCCAAAAAAACAAATATAAGAAAATACCAGTTAGGTTCTTATAGTAGCCCTCATATTCTTGTTGAGACAAACATAGTTACATGCAAGACCCAATGGCTATACGAGTTAAAGAATAAACAAATAAATGGGGAAGCAAAAAAGCCAAAACAACACACACACAAAAAAAGAACATGGAAACCACAGCTCCACAAAAGTTTAGGCATAACTGTGTGCAATACTAGAAAGGAAATAGCTCTAAAAAATGTCAATGAGGTAAGAAAATAGTTAATAAGAACCTTAAACATATAGGACTTCTTTTTTCCCTAAAAATCCTAAATTAATTGCAATTGCTTTTCTGTTTAGTGATGGGCTTTTTTGTTGTTGCTCTGCATGGGGTCTTGGGGATTCTGAGGTGTTTTTGATTTTTTTTTAAATCTTCATTAACTCAAACAGTTTTATGCTTGTGTCTATATTTTTATAACATGCCATAAATGCCATGATTCATGTATATGCTACATATACATTCCAGTTTTTCCCTCCTGAACTAAAAGTTTAGGAGTCTTGGTTCTGTCAAAGATATTAAGAAATTGTGCCATCAGTCACCTCTGTTCTCATGGACGATTTTGTAATTTAGTTCAACCATAAAAAAAAATCATATTAAGGTGAAAAACAGTTTTAAAATAACCTACTCAGTCAAAAGTTTACCAAGCAAATTTTAATACATCTGAAAACCCAGCAGTTTAACTACAAAAGAAGAAAAATACATTTTTTTGTAGTTACACTCAATGCAATTTCTCTAAGAATATAAGTGGAAATTAAAAGGGAAATTCATATTTGCAAAGGAAATGTCCTAATTTATATTAAAAAAAAAATCAATGTAAGTTTTATCTAAATACATCAAACTAAAAATATATCAAACTAAAATTTTGTCTCGGGGAAAAAAATCCTGAAAGTCATCCTCATGAGAAATGTAAACAGTAACTTCTGAATGAAATTTCAATTTCAGGATTTATTTCAGACCGTCATGTTCCCAAGTTTCTTTATAGTACAATTCTTTGTATACAGGATACTATAAAATTAGGAGAAAAAAAATATCAGCTTAGTCTACAAACAAAATATTAAGAAACAAAAGTGGATGAAATTATGCTTTTAACATACTAATACATTCAAAACAGTGGAAGTATCTTTAATAATTACACTAAATAGCAAAGAAAGACATACTTCTACCACTGACAGCATCTAAAAAAAAGGTAATTATGAGGCTTCTAGTAGCTGAACAAGATGTTAATTATTTTCAATTTCATGCAGATTAATTCTTTTGACTACCAAAAATTAACCTTGCAATCTAATCAATCACCTCAGTGTGTTTCCACATATTAAATATATTTGATGCTGAAAAAGGGAAGTTATATTTTAACCATCCCCACTCCCCAAAAGTGCATGTTCTTGCAGGGATGTGAACATCAAACCCTGACTCCTCCATGGCCATTTTGCCTTTGAATTCAAATCCTCTCAGACACTCAGATAAGAAGGAACCCTTGTGACTCATTCAGCTATAGATTTGTCCAGCTCCAAAACAGCTCCATAAAGCCAATTCTCCACCTCAGTACTCATCCAAGGTAGTATTCCTCACAATTATTTTTCTCTGTGAGCACAGATGGGCAGGCAAATCCATTTGTGCCTTTAGAGCCTGCATTCTGCCCAGGTTTATCAGCCAGGACACAGCCCTAGGCTCAACCATGCAGTTCCCAGACTAGATCTGGGTTTTCCATCGGCAGTCTTACATATATTCTAGTACATATATTTTAGTGCAGGAACTGACTGCTCACATCCCCAGCTGACTGCAGTTACTGTGCTGCAGCTACAGCCAAGACAAAGCTGTCTCATCCCTGTTGCTCAGTTTGGTTCCACATAACAGTTCCTGGAGTTATCAGTAATTATATACAAGCCCATAGAACAAATAACTGAAGAAATCTCTTTTCCATATCCTTCAACACAATCCTCACTCTTTTTAATAAAAAGCTCAGGGATTAAAACAAGGGGAAAAAAGGAAAAAAAAGCCAATTATTTGAGACTTCACTTAGTGAAGTCGTAGGAAGATTTAAAGCAAAGAGTTTATTAGCCATCCAAAACTCTTGCTGAAATGTTGTGGAGTTCCTGAATGCAACAAGAAGTTCTGCATTATGGATTGTTGAGGTCAAAATGAATATCATTCCTATAGACATGTTTTTTAGATGTATTCATAGGTACATTTAGAGCAAACCTTGGGCTATGTTTAAATAAAAAAGCCATTTTAAGATCTTCAGCAGCTGTTATGGTTAGATAGTTTTTCTGATCTATTGCTGCATTTAGACCACGGTAGTTTATTACTCTCCATCTCTCACTGACACTTGGCATATTGGGAAATTTTTTTCCATCTTCCTTATTACAAGCATCAGCTTAAATGATGCAAGTGTTGAAGTGAAGAGCTGAGATTTTTCTGATAACACGACTTCTTGAGACTGCACAATGTTGGCATTAATAACAGTACAATGAAATGACACAACACACTGTTCATTGTATAGCAAAATGTGGTGTTCTTGTCAAATTACTTGGGAAGGTATAGAAGCTACAAGCTCTTCACTTATCTGTTCTACACTGGAGTAGAATCTGATCTAGCAGAATATGACCCAAAATAATAGTGTTACAGTTTATTTTGAAAGGGCATAGTCAGGGTGAAACTAAAAATACATATTCTCTTAAATATGTAAGATCCTTCAGCAACTTAGGTCAAGCAAAAATTGAAAAGTATAAAAAGCTCTGACTTTAAATATGGCTTATGCATACATTACATGAGCTTAGACAAGGAAGTTTTTTCTATGGCACAAAGAGTTTATATTTTATAGAGCTAATTCTCACTGTATGTTAACGTGACTTCTTTCCAGTGGAAGTTATCTTGGCTTTTTGGAACTGCTGTGCCTTATAATTGTATTTAAAAAATCCCTGAACACAATCACCCAACCAGAAGTATAAGGTGATGATTCCTGTCTTTAGGTTTTAAACCCAGCAGAATGGAGGAGGAGAGGGGATTAAAATACATACTTGTTAGAAGGACGTATCACCCTGGAGGAGAGGACACGGAAAATGATTGCAAGTTCTTATCTAGTGCTGGATCTGTTGGGCCATTACAAGGACACAATCACTGACAGTGAGACAAGTTTATACGTGCAGCCATGCACACGCAGTAGAAGTAAATTGTAAAAATAGTCACAGAATGACAATTTTTTACTTCAGTTTCTGTGGTAGTTCCCAATGGAAGTTATTAATTCTAATTCTTCCGTAAAGAAGAAATTGTAATTCTAGGTCATTCTAGGAAATGGTTAATGGAATACAGAGTTATTGATTGAAAAAATACAGAAAATGTTGACCCTAAGACTAAGAGAACCATTGCAGCTTTGAACTTAGGGATAGATAAATATATTAACTATTTCCTTTCTCTTATATCTATATAAAATATTTTATATAATAAGTTTTTATAATTTATGAAGCTTTTCAGTATTAGTTAATCCCAACTTTAGATTACTATGAAGCAGTCCCAGTCCTTTTCTTGTCTGCAGGCAGAATTTCTGGTTGTATTCTAAAATAAAATGTAGCTACAGACACATTTTTAAAGATGATGTTTTGCTCTTCTGTCTCTGAAGACATCACCACTCTAACCTGAGCTTCTTGCTGAGAGCAAGTCCAACAGAAACTTTCTTTTGGATTTAAGAATAGCATAAGAAGGACAATAATTAGCTGCAGACACTGCTGTGTGAAATGCAAAGTATTTCCAAGAGTGTCATGGTTTAATCCCAACTAACAACAAAGCATCACACAGCTGCTCAATCATTCGCACTGTGTCAGGATGGGGAAGAGAATCAGAAGGGCAAAAGCAAGAAAACTCATTCATTGAAACAAAATCTGTTTTACTAGGGAAAGCAAAAGCTACGCACACAAGAAAAGCAAAACAAGGAAGTCATTCACCACTGCCAGGTGTTCTGCCAACTCCAGGAAAGCAAGGCTCCATCATATGTAGCAGTGACTTGGGAAGACAAATGCCTTCACTCCAAATATTCCCCCGTTTCTCCTTCTTTCCCCAACTTTATATGCTGAGCATTGAGAGCAGATGGTGCGGAATATCCCTTTCGGATATTTGGGGTCAGCTGTCCCAGCTGTGTCTCCTCCCAACTCCTTGTGCACCTGCAGCCCACTTGCCTGTGGGGTGGCGTGAGAGGCAGAAAAGGCCTTGGCTCTGTGCAAATACTGCTCAGTGATAACGACAACATCTCTGGTATCAACATCGTTTTCAGCACAAATCCAAAACACAGCCCCATACCAGGTACTATGAAGAAAATCAACGTTACCCCAGTGAGAACCAGCACAATAAATTACTCAGAAGATCTTATCTGTAGCATCTGCATGTACCTATAGGTCCCTGTTTTGGCATATCTTAAATGCTTTCCTTATACAGACTTATGCAACATATTCTCTAAGTATTACCAGAAATGAAAGGCATCACAGCTGAACTAATTAGGTTTCCAGAAGAATTTAATTATACTCTTGGGCTTAGCATAGCCACAATTTAAGAGGAATTGGTACAGCAGAAGAAAAAAATTAAGGCAGCTGAGTATACAGTATATTAATACAATTTTTATTAAGAACATAACTCCTTATGAAAACGATCCTACATTAGCAGGTACTTGAGCAAAGCTTGATAGAATGCAGCTGATATAAATCTAAAAGAAAATTAAAATCTGTTTATAAATAGCTATTATTTTTGCTTTCTAGACTGTTTAATCCTTATTCATCCAGTAACTCATTAATTTCAAATGAAGTTACAATAGAGAAAAATGACATGATTTCAAGTAAATTCTTAAAAATACTGTTATTTTCTGAGAAGATTTTTACCCTTTTTTTAAAGGGGAATTTTTGCACACATTTTTCCAGATTCTGAGAGGCTCCTAATTGAGTAATTTCTGATTTCTAGTACGAGAGAGGAATTAAGCCAAGAAGGATAAAATTTAGAGGCCTTGAATAGGACTGGCTAAACTCTAGCAGGAGGAATATAAGGAGGAATTATTTAGTAAGTGAAATACTTCCTTTGCTTAAAGGTAGACGAGCTCTGAAATCTCCTGACAGCTCATCCTTGAATAGTAGGAACTACCTCTATATAAGAAAAAATATATATTCAGTATTCATTTTGTTATTTACATACCACCCAAAATATATAGATTAAGATATGAAACCCAGTATTTAATGTATTTATATCTAGACCTCCTTATGCTTTAAGCCTTGCACTGAGCAGGACCCAGCTGGGTTTCCCAGACACCCGTGGCCAAGTCCCCATTGCCAGTCTGAGCTCCAGCCCTGGGAATGCTGCCGGGGAAGGGGCTGACAGACCCAAGCAGTCCCTGAGCAAGACTAGGGAGCTGTGGGACTGCTTTCACCACTTCCCTGGGAGCCTGGAGAAGGCAGTGATGGGAAGAAGGAATAATAAATCTAAGGAGACAAAAAGTTCTGGAGGAAGAAAGTGTAAACATCATGTTTCTCCTGACACTGTCACCTTGAGAGTCATCCTTGTCATCTCAGTGAGAACCTCAAGGTGTCACATGGAGAGCTTATATTAACTTTCCTCTCCCTAGTTTTGCCCAGGTAAGACTGTGATCACACCTTTAGAGCTCTGGTAAACATTCAAAGAGTGATAAAATATCAGCAGAAAGGAGGAGGTACTAGCTATTTTTTTATAAAATGTCTTTTAACATAAAATTGATGAGGTTTTTACATACTCATTCAGTTTGGACTATGGGATTTCTTAAAGTTCATTGGTCTAATAGTAAAATCTTAAACTCCATGTTTCCTATTGTGCACATCCCAGTTCACTGTAATTAGAATTCTAGAAATTAAAAATAATCTTTTTATAGTTATAAATCTAATTTTTTCTTTCTTACACAGGAAAAACTGCAAGATTTAATAATGCCAAGGTCCTTACATGAAATGAGGCTCTATGTGCAGAGCTCCAGTGAAAACTCTGAGGACTGCCTACAGCTCTGAAACTTTTGGAAGGATAGATGCTGTTTCTCTATCAGCAAGTTCACTTTGGCCCATTAAACCAGGTGTGAGAAATACAGTCAAAAATGAAAATCAAAGCAGAGTTCCATCTACAATTACTAACCCAGTGCTTTGATGCCGATGAAACGAGGTGTTACCACAAATCAAAGGTCCTTCATTAGTTCCTGCTCTTTACGAGGTTGCTGATGTAAATTTTACAATAGAGTTTTAAGCATCATTAACTTTGTGACCTTACCATTAACGTGTTGATATGAAGGCAGGTTGCAATAGTGAGCTGAGAAGCATCCATTGTGAAATTATAGCATCTTCTCTCCCCCTTCCCCCCAGAGTCATTAAAAAGAACACACAACAGCAAATAGGGTTCATGAAAAACTAAGTTTACCTCTGATTTATATCACACTTTAAATTTTTTCCTTTATGCTGTAAAAATGCATTTGATGCAAATTGGTTCAGGCTAGTGTTTCTGAAACATAACAGTGCATCTAAAGAGGAGGTAATGCAGCCTTGGGAAATTACCTTTTATTTTTGAGCATAAACTCTTAAGCATACAGGTACTATATTCAAGTGTTTCAAAGGAAATCATGTGGTAGCAATGTGAATTTTAATTGCAATATTCTGGTGGAAGCAGTAATTTTGTAACTCAAATGACCTGCCAACAACACTGCAAGGAAAAAATAATTATAAAAAAGGATTATTATAATAATAATAGACACACACCTGTTATTTTATGCTGATAACCAGCCACAGTTTCATCAAAACAAAAGAGAAGTAACACTAGTGGAGAAAGAGATGAAAGTAAAGGTGGTGTGTTGATGGCTTGAGGCTTGGTGATCCATTTATGAGCTTACAGATCTTTAGTTTATCATGGAAGGCAATGAGTAATTTGTTTAATGCATGGAGGATTTCAGCACACCATGTACAACTGCTCATGTGCTTTGAATACCTATGTGTCAAACAAGTGTTGTTCCTTGGTAATTTTTGACCAGATTTTATAATCTGGATGATTATTTTTCCAATATTTTCAAAATTTATTCTACCTTCAGTACAGCACCTTTCTGTTAAGAAATCAATAGTATAAAGTTGGCAAATTAAAACCTCTAGTTCACCTTGACATGGGATTTGGAAAGGTTAAAAAAGCAGTAATCAAAAGAATAGAAATATATAAACATAGAATGTGAAGTCTATCTACCCTTGTAACTTCAAAATGTAAATTGGGAAGGAAGACACAGGTCATGTTCAGGCAAATCAGTTTATGTTCTAATCTGTTAAATTTGTTTTAGCAAGATAGAGAACAATAAAAAATTTCATTAAAAAGAAGAGAGACAACCTCATACAAGTAGAATCTATTTTCATTTCATAAGAATAAGACACATAATCACATTTTTGCCTTCACTTTACCAATATACTATTTTTCTCCTAATTAATTTTAGCATATCTTCACTCTTTAAAACAATTAAAGGAGTGGTTCTAGTATATGATTTTCATAATAAAACAAAGATTTTAAATGCTATCATACTAAAGTACTAAAACCAGTTCTGATGCAAATCGTAAAGAGGTTGATGCAGAGCCCAATAATATGTCAGAGTGCAGTACAGAAGCTGGGAGATTCATCTGCTAGGTTGCTGTGATGTACTTGGGCAGGCTGTGATCTTTCCTCTCCCATGTGACTACTCTTTCATTAGGATGCATTTCCTGAATTAAAAACTTCTCTAGCTCAAGGAGGAATAGCTATCTATATTACCAGAGAATAAATGCAATCACAGTGTTCATATCAAAGTCTACTAGAGTGCTATTCTAATCCTTTCCTTAATATTCACTGAAAGAAGGTTTTTAACTAAAGTTAATGATATGATCCCTAATATGATGGAAACAGCTAGAAAGCACATCGGTACAATTTCAATTTTATATGGTAAAGTATAAAAAAAGGATGAAGATCACTGTAGAATAAAACACTGTTCTCCATGGTCTGATGTTAAATGCTCACAACATTTCTCCACAAACCACTTCTTGGAAATACGTGTTCAAGGAAAACCCAACTCTGAGAAACTGTTTGATTAACTGGTGGAAGGAATTGTGTTGCACAGTACTCATGTATCCACTCAAAACACAAAGTGACAACTCTACAGCCATGGACTCAGGACACAAGTAAGATTTTGTGTCTTCAGTTATCACACTTATTACTTGATTTTCTAATCTGAAACCAACCCCTTAAGTTTTTAACCAAGCACTTGGCTCTTCTCAGTGTTCACCACCCTAGCCTGGGATTTTGCTTCTGGCTGAGTCAAGCTATTTTCTCCACCCTGCTTCTCTGACACCTGACATCTTACAGTGGGAAAGTTTCCATGGCAGCCAGCACAAGGCAAAATTGAGCCTTGCCATTACATTTGATGGGTTTTTTTCTTTAGAACTTCGATCCAGACTGCAATATCATTTGTCAGAAAACTAACCAAGAGATCAAAAACAGTTTTGGGCATTTGGAATAGATATGTGCTTTAGCCATCCTCCTCAATCAAAAGGACAAGACTTAAAAAAGCCCAAACAAACAAATACAGAACAAACAAAAAAAAAACTCAAAACAAACAAAAAATACCCCCAAAACCATACAAAAAATTAGATGATTGCTGTACATGGTTATAAAATCCTTATTTAAAACCAAAACACTGGTATATTTTACTTTTCTGGACTTTGAGTGATTGAAAAAAATTTTATTATTTCATTCCAAGGCTTGGTTGGAAGTGATAAAAATAAGATGCTTAGGAACCTTTACAAGTTCATAGCTGACTAAGCAAAGGGGAAAAAAAAAAAGCGCAATACATCTAAAATATAATTCCTCTATAAAATATTGAGAGGGAATAGCTCCTGCTGTGGTAATACCCACCCCCATTATAGCAAAACACACCTGTCCAAAACAAACCCCCACAAATCAATCCCTCACCTCCCCAAAACACAATCCCCACTAGACAAAATCTCCTTGTGCATGGAGACAAAGATTTGCTTTGAATAATGAGGCATCTAGACAATAGTAATTAATTCTGTAAAAGCTTTGACACCTGTATGGCTTTGTGGTTACGTTAGTCTGCAGAATACTGTACATAGCATTTGACATATCTAAAAACAGCCATAAGTTTCTTTCCCCTTCCCTCCACATAAAAAAAAAAATTAATCTTGATCAAAAAAGTTGTTAAGGCAGAGAAGATTGACATGAAAGACTGAACTCAATGGAAAAAAAAAGAAAAAAGTGCAGCGCTATAAAAATGAGCACGTATTTTTTCCTCCTAGGCTCACAAGAGCAGTTTGTCAGTTCCCAGATCAGCTTCAAGATTATTACCCATATTATCCATATAAAGCTTTCTTACTGATCACCTCAACAATTCATTTGCTGTGATGAATATATCAAATTAAAATATAACTAGTGATGAGTCAGGCTACAGAAATTAAATTTACTGAATAGAATGCTTTGAAGTAAGATCACTGAATATTAGAATCATTAGGCTGTAAAGGTACCACTGGAGCTCATCTAGTCCAACCTTCCTACTCAAACAGGGTGTCCTAGACCATACCACTCAGAGTTGTATTCGAATGGCTTGTGAATATCTCCAGAAAAAGAGACTCTGCAAACTTTCTAGTCAGTCTGTTCTAGCACTCTGTCACCCTCACAATAAAGAAGTTCTTCTTCATGTTCAGGTGGAACTTTCTGTGTCCCAGTTTTTACCCATTGACTCTCACTCTCCTATTGCTTGGTGTTCCCGAGCAGAGCCTGGCTCCATCCTCTTGACACCCTCCCTTAGAAACTTTCGTACATTGATAAGGTCCTCTCCCAACTGTCTCTTCTTCAGGCTAAGCAGGCCCAGCTCCCATGAACCCTTCCTTATAAGAGAAGACCTCCAGTGCTTCTCAGCCCTCCACTTGACCTGCTCCAGGAGCTCCATGTCTCTCTTGTATTGAGGAGCCCAGAACTAGACATATGTAAGGAACTCCCATGGAATTAACCTGTGCAAGTTCTCTGCAAGTTACAAAGACTACACCACTACTCAAGTTTTAGACTAGAGAAGGAAATTAGGCTGACACCACTGCTTTCAGCATTTTCCCTTCTTTGAATACCAATGAGTACAATCCTAGAGACTCATTATTCCCCTGGCAGGACTTTCACTACCATTCACACATGAGTAATTTCTTTTTTATGGACCCAATATTGTTTTGTTCAAAACACATTTATCATTACAGAATGTGATACAGTAGGAGCAAACTGCAAGTGCTTCTCATCACCACTGTCTTTGCGAAACAACTGCACATGAAAAACACCCAGTATGTGAAACTAAAAATGCTTGGTTTACAATTTACTGCAGTTGTCAGGGGCTTGTCCACAATAAACTTACTTGCTCATGCAGTTGACTACTATATGCAGGGTCTCGTACAGTACTTGCTGAAGGTTTGAGTTGAACTAATATCTGTAACTAAGAAAAAATTATCACTAAGGTAATTTTGTTACTAGCAAAACAGCACTTTAACTCAGAGACAAAGTATTATCTTTTACCATAATAATCAGAACTTCTGGGGTGATTTGTAAACTACTTCCTAATTGCATACTCATGCTTTTGCAGAGAACACACACATTCATACTTCAGCACAAGATTTTGCTGAGGCAGATCCAAACGTGGGTGCAACCTTTCAACTGGAATTAAGTCTGTCTTCAGCCTCACTTACGGTGATGCAATTCTCCCAAGAGGTTAAAAAGAAAAAAAATTATAGCAATATCACAAGGGAACAGATGTTCCCTACACTTTCTTGCATGCAATAGTAAGTTCACAGGTTTCTAATGAAAGCAGTTATAAAAATCCTATAGAAAATTAGAGGTAACCATAGAAAGAAGAGGTAACCGTAGCCCCAGCATGCTCTGGATCAGGTTGCCTAGAGAGGTTGTGGAGTCTCCCTCATTGGAGATAGTCCAGAACTGTCTGGACACAATCCCATACCATGTGCTCTGGGATGACCCTGCTTGAACAGAGAGGTTGGACCAGAGGACATACTGTGGTCCCTTCCAAACTTACCCACTCTGTGATTCTATGAAATGATGATTATTCTTGTATCAAAGTCTTTACTGTTCACCAAAACTTGTTTTGAACACTGCTTTTACTTTATCAATTATCAGCCAAAGTGGAGTAATTAAAAATAGTAGGAAGTATAAACACAGCTAGGAAGCGGAAAAGATAAGGAAGAAAAGTGATGAAAAATCTACATGCACAAACCTAAGAAGCACTTGTTCTTAGGCTGTACTTGTCACAGAACTGTTTTCTTAGAAGGCAACATCTTTTTGCTTACTTGATTATTAGGAATACTTGATTATCAGGAATAAATAAGTGGAGAAAGACTTTTAGAATTTTCTAGCTCTTAGCATCAGATGTTGGCAGAGCTGCCATTACACTTCTTGCACAGAGGTAACCTTTCTCCACAGTTTGACCAAAGCTTCCAACAGAGAGGCACTAGTCACGTTAAAGTAACCATAGCACAAAGAAACCACATCCAAAACCCGGTAATCTTAAGTGATGTTCTAGCAATACCCAGAGTAAGTCACCTGTGTCCTGACAAGAAAGAAGTTAAGCAACTTTGATCCAGCCCAATACATAAAGAAATCTGAGTCTTTAGGTTAAGCCTCTGATATAAGCCCAAGGAATAGAGTGGCTAAAACCATTATCATTTGATAAATGGGGTATTTATATAACCTTATGTGAATAGTGTGCATGCAAAGAAAACTTGTAGTTAGGAGGGGGAAAATAAGAAAACATTGTGAGGTTTTTAGGGAATGCTCCTAATGTAAACTATTTCTCATTATTTCTGTTTGCATTTCCCCAGATGTGTTCATCCTGACTTGAACTTCATTCAGTTCATGCAGTCAAAAGCTTGTCTTCTTACATAACCATTTCTGCAGCATCCATACACGCCGGTGGATCCTCACAATCAGTCTTTCAGGCAGTTCAAGTCTTACTGAAATGTTAATACACAGGTTCTCTGTGCCACAGAGGGCTTTGCAGCAGCAGTCATACAAAAGCGAACACCCAGATTGTGAATACTGTAAGAGTTCAGTGGGGCAGGCAGAGCAGCAGATCCCTGGGGATGTTTGAATACAACTATTCAAGCTCTGGATAATTAAAGTTTCTTGCTTCAAAGGTTCAACAATGTATTCTCAATAGCAATGTAATGTAATACACTACTTGAAAACCAAATCCCATTGCAATCTTGCAAAACAAGATGGAAAACAGCTCATAGAAATTCCATTCAAAAATCAGTTTGGAATTTCTGTCACAGTGATTCCCCCCCCACCCCCCCAACTAAAGCTGAAGCTGGGGATTCTGTATGCCTTAATTGTTGAGAAAAATTAAGTTATAGCCTTCCCCTCACTAACAGGTGTTTACACCTAGGACTTGAACATCTAGACAGGTTACTTCAGCACATGCTCAACTAGCCAGTTGCAATGTAGAAATCAGGTTTGTAAACTTCTGATAAGCCTGTAACAAAATCATCTTTATATCTTTAGATTTACAGCTGTTTTTTTCAGGTAACAAAAGGTTCAGAAGAGCAAGAAGTCCTGAGAAGCAGAACATCTTCCCATGTAGATATGATCAACCATCAACACTGTCAGGCATCTCAAAGAATTGATAACACTGATGTGTAGAAGCCAAGGCAACACTGCCAGGTGAATAATCTTCCGTTTTCTATTAAGACAAAGCAGCCCAAAATAGATAATTTCTGTGAAGAACAGGCAGAGACTTAATTCAAGAAAGACCCAGAAACAAAATAAGAAACTTACTAGGTTTTCTTGAAGAAAGTTGCTATCAAAAAGGCAGAATAAAACAGTTTCCTGGGTTTTATCACCTACATGCAAGCTGCTTAAAATCTTACACCTGCAAGAATTGAAGGACTGCCCACCAGAACAGAAATGAGAACACGGAAATGCTGATGGTTTTAGGTATCCACAAAAATTATTTCTGATTTAAGCTCAGTACTTCTATCTGTTGAGAACATTTACTGTGAGGCCTCTTCTTAAACTAGAGGTATGAGGTTGCTTATCAAACACGGAAGAGTCTGAAAACATTTCAGTTATCTGATGGAATGAACCAGTGTTACATGTTGTTCTAATTACCCAGAAAGCACAATTCTGAGCTGCAACAATATTACATGGTCAGATAAACTAAATTACTTAGGTACTATAACCAAATATACTGAGCTGTTTATTAGATTAGGTTTTAAAGACTACATCATTAGGCAGGGAAACAAGATTTTTTTATTAGCTAATAATACAAACATTAATGATATTTCACAAAGAATATGTTAAGTTGTTTTAACTGAACTTACTACATTTTTATTGTGCTGATCGAATTGTCTCGGTTTTAGATACTTAGCAGTGTGATTACTCATCTTCATACCTGGCAAACTTTTTTGTTGTTTTTAAATTCAACCAAGAAGGAACACACTTAAGGCACAAATAAGATTAAATTAGAAAGGCAATATATCACTAAGATTTATTTCCTAAAAAAACCACCAAACCTTAAGTAGGCAAATGAATGAAGGAACTGAACACAGCACTGAATTAAGTAGTTCTTTCCTTAACTCTTTTTGTGGTTGTTTGTTCACAGAAATGTGCACTTTCAGATTAATGCCATGTAACCAAAAGTATATTAAAAAAACAAAACCAAACCCATTAAGGGTCTGTTACAAAGCACATTTTACTTTTGGAATGAGTAGAAAACCCCAACAAATAGCTGTAGAATAAGTCAGGCATTTAGTCTTCCTGAAATTAAGTATTTTATATTACAATGGAGTTAAAACAACAGAATATTAAACCCATCCTTTTCCTGAGTTTGTATTCAATTCTTCAGTGCAGAGCCATAGAGCACACATGATAGCATTTTTATAGTTCTGGAAACCACTGAGTGGAAATTAGAAGTAAAATAAATTACAGCATTTCTTCTGTGATCTTTTCGGTTTGACATTTAGAAAATGTGATGCATATATGCAAGATAAATCTGAAACAGGAATGCCACATGAAGGGTGCCACACCACCTTTTTGTTCAGCTATGCTCCAGGAGTCATCTATTTCTTATTTAAGTCTTTGTTGAAAAGTTATCATGGCCAGATAATAGCAGATTAGAAACAACATCAAAATAATATATATATAGCTTTTCAATTAGGAAAAGCTTTTCTGATCATACAGGGACACTGATGAATGTTCAGCCAGCTGAACATGAGCCAGCATGTACCCAAGAGGCCAAGAAGGCAAATAGCATCCTGGCCTGCACCAGGAATAGTGTGGCCAGCAGGACCAGGACAGTGATTGTCCTCCTGCACTTGGCACTGGTGTGGCTGCACCTCAAATCCCATGCCCAGTTTTGGGCCCCTCACTCCAAGAAAGACATTGGGGTGCTGGAGCATGTCCAGAGAAGGGCAATAGAGCTGGGGAAGGGTCTAAAAAGTAGGTCCTACAGGGAGCAGCTGAAGGATCTGGGGATGTTTATCATGGAGGAGACTCGGAGGGGTAACCTTACTGCTCTCTACAAGTCCCTGAAAGGAGGCTGCAGGCAGGTGGGGGTTGGCCTCTTCCAGGCCACCAGCGACAGGACAAGAGGACACTGCCTCAAGTTGTGCCAGGAGAGATACAGGCTGTACTTTGGGAAGAATTTCTTCATGGAAAGGGTTGTTAAGCTTTGGAATGGACTGCCCAGGAAGGTGTTAGAGTCACCATCCCCGGTGATGTTCAAGAAATGACTGGACGTGGCACCCAGTGCCATGGTCTAGTTGACAAGGTGGTGATGGGTCAGAGGTTGGACTCGATGATCTTGGATGTCTTTTCCAACCTAAATGAGTCTGTAATCACATGTGGCTGATGACATCAGTTCGAGTTGCAGTAAGTGCCAGCCTGCCAAGTCAGACTTGTAGTCTAGACACCACACAAATGCCTAAAGTTGTGTCCACATTAGGTTATTTGACAAAATTAAAGCAAGTCTGCTATGGTTGCTGAGACAATGTATTTAACTACAAATCTGTGCTCTTTTCAGACTCATTCCTACTTCCTCTTTAGAGCAGGAATGATAATGTTTCCCTACCCCATGAGGGTGCTATAAAAGACATACCTTAAAAACCCAGTGGGTACTACCACACAGTCAGGTCAGACAGAAAAGTGAATTTTGAAGAAATCATCCTCTCTGGACAGGAAGTAAATGTAGTTTTTGTGCTTTTTTCATGTTTTATTAAATTTTATAAAAGCAGACAACCTGGAAGACTGTTCACTTAATATTACTGATTATTAATTAATTGGGAATAATTTCTTTAAAAAATGTAAACACTATGAAATAATTTTGAGATATCTTAGTAAGCTTTCATTCCATGACTTGGCAAGTCATATTGCAAATGAGTAAGACTCCAGACATGCAAATTTAACAGGCATAAACCAACAAGACATTTAAAATCAGTTTGGTGGGAGGTTTTTGTATTTTGAGTTTATGGGGACAAGGAGAGTAGCCACAGACCTATTTAAAGTAGTAAATGTCAGATTGTGGAAGATCTGTCCATGGAACCCTGAGGGCTCTTTACAACTTGTGAATGGGATAATAGAGCTTTTTTTACTCATGTGTGAGTGCTCAACATGCCAATTCTAAAAACTTACTGAGTCACTGAGAGAAGGAATAGCACACACTTGTGAGAGAAATTTGACCAGGGAAGAGCCTAGACAACGTCTTTTATTAAATACTATTATTCAGTAGCACTTCAAGGCCAAAAATCAGCATGAACTTTTCAGTGTCATGTACTATAAATAAAATTTATGAACATAAAAAATTTGTATCTAAAAAGGCTCAAGAAAATGGTTTTGCACTTCCTTTGGTTTGCAAAGGTTTAGGGAAAACAAAATGAAACAGCAGCAGCTCAAGAGCACCTTTAGGAATTACCTAAAACAGAGCTCTGTAGCACTTTTCTATGAGCTTTATCATGTTTTGAAATTATTAATTACTGCTGTATGTTGCTTTCCTCTTTTCCTATGACAGTAGCTGAAAAGGCTCTGACTAATTCAGACAGAAGATGCCACAGAGTCAAAGCAAGTGAATACCAGTCACTCCAGATCTACTGCTACCCAGTGCCCCTATTATTTCTCATGTTTTATCATGGGACAGAGTCCCTGAAAAACTGCTTTTTTATGAGCTTAGTACATACTTAAGAAACAGTGAACAAAGAACACCTAGTACTAGTTCCACTGATGTTGCAGCTATAAACACTGACGGCATCACATGTTACATTTCCATTTTTGCCATGGACCTGTTCAGGCTAACAAAGGCTTTTGCCTTAGTATGAACTCAGACAGGCTATCATCACCAGACTTTGTTGATAGCTGCAGCTATGGAGAATCTTTGGATCATATATAATTTTTATAATATAGAAGCCTTCCATAAGTATACTCTTAGGGTGTTATATGAAAAACATAGAACTAGCATGAACCAGGAACTGTACAGAGCACTAACACTTTGAAAGATCATCAGCCAGAAACAGCCCCAGAGAGCCAGACACAGACACACAGCTGAACCACCCATCAAAATCCCTCACCCACATTAGCATCCTGTGACGCTTCTCCCTCATTAATGAGGAACATGAGCATTTGCAAAAAAACACTGGCAGGAAGGCAGGCAGGGCTTCCAGCTGAACTTGCACTTCACACTGAGTGAATGTGCTCTGGACCAGAAAGACAAACACTTACACAGCCAATTAGAAACAGGAGACTTATGGAGAAACAGCTGCCTTTACTGACCAGCTCTCAGTCCAGTGCAGCACATATCATATGAGCAGACACAGACACACCTTTGGTATGCTTGCAGCAAGCCAGCAGCGAGCTCCATATCAAATAAGAAAAAAACCCCACCTCCTTACAACGCACATCAACCCTACAGCTTCAGCCACTTGGGAATAAAAGCAAGAGGGGCTGGGGGATGTTGGGTTGGGAAGTCTTTCGTCAATGAAAGAATAGGATTTATGGTGGTCAAGCACAATTTTACCCTCAAAGAAAAGTGTGTTTTTTTCTTAAGTATCAGCCCTAAGAGTTGAGATAATATTTCTCCTTAGCTAAGTGAGTCTCCTTTCTCTACTACTTTTCGCATCAACCATACATGTCTGCTAAATTACTCACAACTGAAGTACCTGGCAGATCCCATCAAATCCAAGGCACTGGAATAAACCCTGGAGAAAAATAATGGGTTTGCTTTGCAACGTTTGAGAAGAAATCCCATGCAGTGGGAAAACCTACCATCGTATGACTGACTGATATCATCAGCCTCAGAAACAGCTGCTGAAGAATCATATAGAAAGATGGACATATTTAAGAGAAGGTACAGTTTTAGTCCACCAGAGCAACAATCCTTGCACACCCTTGAGGAAAGGTACAGGACAGACCCTGTCTCTTTTGTTGCTGGAATCTCAGCTGGGCATTTCTTGACAGATTAAGACACTAGACATTGAAAAAAAAGAACATATTTTTGGGAGTGGGAAATATTATCTTGAAGAAGATAGGTAGGAGGAAAAAGACTTCAGCAAAAGTTAAATGCCTTTTCCGAGAATGGAAACAGCTGGTACTCTGGAATAAGAGACCTGGGGCAGAGGGGAAGCAGTGCACTCTGTGACATATCACAAAGAAATATTTTCACCTACTTGAAGGATTATTTCAACCACCACAGAATGATCCTATTGGACAACATTCATCAGTACTCTCAAAACAATGTGGCATCATTGTTCTGCTAAGTTATATTAGAAGAAAAAAAGGAAGGAGAAAAAAAAAGAAAAACTGATAAAGAGGTTGGGAAAAGTAAAACCACCCAGGTCTGTGCATTCTAGCACATTTTAGTGAATGATTCAATACTGCTGCTTGCAGTGGGCATTCAGTCACTCACTGATCAATATCAAACAGTTGTCAGAGTCTTTCAATCAAACATTTAAAGAGCTTGAGGGGAAAAAAAAAAAAGTGTGAGCTTTTAGAGACAAATGATGCTGATATCACTATGGCAACCAAAGTTGTCTTTCCAATGTGACACTGGGGATTGTTACTGACTTCCCCATGAAGGCTATTGCCATTGTATTAGATCAGAGGTTTTGTCTTTATTTGTTAAAGAACAGTCAGATGCACCAGAAGGGTGCACCTAAATAGAATGACAACAGTGAGCAATAGCTACTTACATCAGCCCAGTGACAGGTCATTTCTTAGTTGGAAGTGTTAACAAGAAGTCAGTAATTCTACAGTAAATAATGTTACCCAGTAACATTAACTAAATCAACAACAATGCAGCATATCTGACAGCAGCAAAACTTTAAATACAAGGGGTAGGAAGAAGGAGAGAGAAAAAAAAAGGAAAACATTCTTTCCAGCCTCACTGTTTATGGTGGAAGGTATTTATTACAGGTATTATCAAGACTACCTTTTGCTTTCTGTAAATTTTCCCTATAAAACAATAACAAGAGCCAAATGCTCCTTGAAGCACACTGTCTGTCACCACATACCTTGAAACAGCAAGGACAATTCTCTTCCTCTAGAACTGGTTTTTACCTGCAGTGTAATGAAATGCCTTACAGAGAAAGAGCAGCACCCAGGCAGGTCTCAAATGGAAGCAGTAACGAGTATCCACTTGCAACAGAGTCTGTTTGGCTTCTGACTCTTGGCAGCCTGGAGTTTTAAGTACTAGAAGGTATCATTACGTTAAGATATTTCTCAGAATGTAAGTTAGGGAGAAATGTGTCGACTGCATCAAATGTCTCTTGATATACTGAAACCTCTAATTAAATTTCTTTCTCTGTGTAAATTGAATAAGCCAGAGTCACATCATGGAGAGACATGTAGAATTTATTCTTTTAAAGTTATTTGGGTGGACACACTTGGTGTATCTAAAATATATATATATCTACATATCTACGAAGACACTGGAAGCTATCAGTTTTGAGGAGGCAGTTATCACAACGCCCAGATGCCTCAAAGAGAGACAAATGTCTGATTTTCAAGAAAATTTCCACATTTAAATTATTTGCAGTCCAAGCTGTGATACCACTAACACTCTATAAACTGCTGGTAGTTTTGAGCCATAAGAGCTACCTGCTTACACTTATTATACAAGACAAACACCATGTTAGGTGAAATAATCTACCACTTGTACATAGCCCAAATCTGTCCAAGCATTCAGTGCTTCTCCAGGCTTTTCTGCCACCCACTTCCTCCTAAACAGCAAAAGCAAAAGCAAATCCTCTTGGTTCATTTGTCAGATTACAAAAAAAAAAAAAAAAAAAAAAAAAAAAAAAAAAAGTTTAAAACCCAGGCTTCTCAGAGGCTAAATTATCACATGCTGTTACATTAATTATGGGACAGTCCTCAAATGCGTCTCCAGCTCTGGGTGACTTGGAAGTACAAAAGGCCCTTCAGGCAGCTCTTTCTACAGTTATCTCACTTTCTCACCATGCCAGTATATCCTCTATCTCATAAATGCTCCTTTTCCTCCCTGTAGTGGATTAAAAACTTATCTCTGTTGTACAATAGTATAAGATTGCTTAAACAGCCAAGCATCTCTCCTCACTGAGCTCTCCCAGCCAGAAAGAGGGAAAAAGCATTTGTTGCTATGGATTTAGAGGGAATGGGTAGTGATTTAGCTGGTCATCATTTACTATCCCAGAAAATGACTGTGAAGTTTCGGGTCTGAAATCAACAGAAAAAAAGTGCAAGTGCATAATGTAGCTGACACTGTGGAGGTTTTAGAGGTGGAGAGAGAAAAGGCAGTACAAGATCAGTATGTGGTGTCAGTAACAAAACCAGAAAAGAGAACACTTTGCTTCATATTCCCATTGTTATCAAGTTTTCAGTCAGAATCTCAAAACCATCCCTATTTTCTGTGACATTTGTCTAATGTGGAAAACAAATCATGTTTCCTCCTTACCTTCAAAAATAACCAATCAACCTCTTTTCTCACTATTTCAAAATTTTAAAATGAAACTAAGGAATTTGAACTCCTTCTTAAGAATAACTTATTTATTTTTTCACAGCATTTTCATCTTCATAACATTTAATAGCTGCACCATCACTGGGCAAGAGGACTTGTCATTTATAAGTGTCTTCACTCAGAGGAATGGAGTCCTTCCCTATTTTAGGCTTCTCTTTTCCTTAGGTCTAAATACAGAAAGTTTCTTTGTGTATTTGGGGGAAATATTATTCTATAAGCTTAGAAATTGTACAATATACCTTTAAAGAAAAAAAACCAAAACTCTCCCAGCTTCCTGAAAGATGTGGTTTATAAAACAAAATCCAGAGCTGTAAGACCTGAATGTTTTTTCCTCAGTCATTTTAATATAAAAAGAGTTTCAAATCACATTCAGTCTGAGATAAAATAAGGCTTTGGATACCACAGGTATTTCAGGACTGACATTTAAAGAGGCCTATTAATATTGGTACTTTCCTATTTCCTTCTTTGCTTTCAAAAGAGAAAAGAAATATAGTATCCTTTCCTGACTCAGATACCATCACAAAGGGAATTCCACTCTTTTCAGTGATAACCAAGGTGTTTGAAATGTTATAGGGTGGGATTCCTTATGTCCTTTTCCACTCTTCACTTTATAGTGATGCTGACTGTGAAAAAGAAAGAGACTCAATTCCGTCAGACTGGATGTAAACATCTATTCTGAAACTGTCCTCACTACAACTCCTGGGTAACAGAGTCACAGTATTAATCACCACCACTACCAGTAAAGCATAGCTCTAATTCAAAACACTTTGCCTGTAAGAGATAAATCAAAACCAGGATAAGCAAACAGCTAAAAAACCTGATTTTTTTTTGCATGTAAGGATCATCTCAAAGTCACCTCGTGTTTGGCATACCCCATACCTGCATTCTCCTTACATTTGGGTCTCTCTCCAGTTACAGTGTAAGACAAAGCAGCAAAAGAGGCAGCAGGCACACTCTTATCTGCCTCCTAAGGCAGCTTCTTATTAGCACACTAGGACTACTTAACCCTCAGTTCCTGTGCTCAGGGAGACGCTCTCAGCTGCAGTTACATTCAGGGTAGGCTAACGAGCAGAATCTGCCAAAGCTGTCAGTGAGAATCAATTAACATCTGCCTCTGGATTTGCAGCACCTGCTAACGGGCTGGCTTACTGGAGAAAGCCAGCTATGCTCTCCCAAGGTACTCAGAAGTGTCAGGGTACATTACAGTTTTAAAGCTAGCTTCAGCAGTAGGTGCAGGTGGGAAAGGGAGTTGTGTATCCCCTCTTGGCAAGTGTGTGGGAATGTGCATTATTTTCCATAATAAAGCGTTATGCCAAAAGAAAAAGAGCTAATTAATGTGCTTCTCTTTTCATCCAACAGCCGGATAACTGGCGGTATTGCTCTCACCTCTCTCAGTAAGCTTTTGGATGCTTAACTGTCTTCTGAGGCTTTACAAAGCCAGTCAGAGGCAGTGGACTTCCTCTGATTTCCCAAATCTATATATATGCTTGCACAAGTGCCAACAGTGTGTGAGTTTATGATATGGGCTGGTATCATAAAACAGACTGCTTTGCCAGACTTGTTATCAATTTGAGCAGAATGAAATCGGCATGTACACAATGGATTAAGCACATCAGGCATGCTGTAGATTATCATGAAGATTAAGTGATCTTGTAAGTTGACCCTGCACAAGTAGAGGACACAACATTATTTATTTCTGAGCTTGTTACATCTCCTTTCTGATAAGCAGAGCCCCAGATCATTTGACAGATACATATGAAATATTATTTGATGTAGTTTCCTTCCTTACTAATTCACTCTTAAAAATGACTGTGATTGTACAGTTTTCTCTTCTACAAAATTCTCCTTTATTTTCAAGTTTTCTTTTCTGATTTTTCCCCCTCTGTTATGTCCAGTTTTCATGTGGCTGGTGTGCTGATGTGAGACTGCTGATCAGTCTAGGGTAATTTTATCAAGCTTTTCTGTTACCTGTCACTGAATTCTGATCACCTGCTGCTCTGGGCAAGTTTTGTATTTCCCCATACCCCCAAACTCAGACACATACTGAAATCACATCTGGTGTATTAGTTGTAAATTCTGCAAGTTGAATCCAGGCAACATTTTTGGTAAGATCACTACTGATACATAATGAAAGTGGAAATGGCTTAAAATTGCTGGGTGTATTATGCAAAGTCAAATGTTCATGTAAATTGATTAGAAATATAAAAGTTTCTTTCTGATTTCTTATGATATTTTGCTGTTAATATCACCAGGAGTCATAAATCATTCTGCATTGATGCTCTTAGACAGTTATATCTGTCAGACAAATACTAAATATCCTCATGGCATTATACATATATTTCTCTGTGCGTGCAGCATGAGAGTTATGAGAACAAACAAAATGAATTCTATGTGTCTAAGAGCTTCATTTCTAGCTCATGCTCAGTTGCTGTTGTTTCTGAAGTATACAGTCATAGTATACATAGTCTATATTTTTCCTGTCTCTGAAACTTATCTCTCCAAAGAAAGCACACTGAATTCAGAAGAATAAAAATGGCTGGAAGTCATTAAATCAGACATGCAATGTGCCTCTTTAGCATTAAATTTATTATTTATTGGGAAGGAAAAAAATAAATTAAGTTAGTTGTGCTTCTTTGTCCAGATGTGTGTTTGGTAAATGCTTTTGTGGGATATCACACCCTCAAAGGAAGGAGTTGTGTCAATGGCTATGAGTCACAAGGCTTTTCAAAGGTAAGGTGAACATACCAGCTCCCACCTTTAGTGACTCTCCATATCACATGAAAGCCTTGATGCAGTTTCCTCAGCTGTGGGAGTTATAATTTTGCTGCCATGTGTACAGATGACATGTTGCTTTTTACTGCAAACCATGAAGTGTCCTATCAGCTACACAGAAAAAAAAAACAAAAAACGTGTGCTTGTGCTAGACATTGCAGCAAGGGCCAGCTCCTGCTTAGCTTCTTAGTGAAGAAACTGAAGTCCTGTGCCTGCGAGGGCAAAGAGAATACTCTGCCTCTACACTCATTTGATTTTCTCCTGTAGCTGTTTGTAGGGTTTGTCTCATCCCCTGGAGCCAGCAACCTACACTGCATGAGGGGATGCAGCAGTATGCACACGTACTCTGCCCTCTGAGACACATTATCATCATTTTCTTAATGATTGTGGCTTTCTGTAATCCGAAAGGAAAGGAATGATATGAATATATAATATGGTTGCCTTTTGCCTAAGAAATCTAGGTGTTTTAGTCATTTGAGCAACCTGGTCTAGTGGTGGCATCCCTGCCCATGGCAGGGGGGTTGTAACTATACGATCTTTGAAGTCCCTTCCAACCCAAACATTCTGCGGTTCTGTGATTGAGAAGAAACAAACCTTTTAAATTATTGTGGGGGTCAAAGCTCTGAGCAAAGAATTATTTATATATATCCCAAACAAATTGGAGCAGTACGCTGAAATTACCTTTAGAAAATACATACATTAAACACCTTTCTTGAAGATTATAAAAATATCCATGTTTCAAAAAAATAAATTTAATAAATTAATAAATTTAATAACAATGTTTAATTTTTCGTTTGTTATTTGAAATCATCCATATGGAAAATATAAGAGGGCTATGAAAATAGCTTTTAGATATAAAAGTAAAAGGAAAAAATAGGGAGAAAAAAATGCTAAACACAATTAAAAATCCCATGAAAATATGATACTACCATGATTTTTTATGTGGAAGCTTGCCAGATTCTCTCAAATTATTGCTACCATATTTTTAGTTAATCCCTTTCTCTCATTCAGGTATCCACCAAATCATCTGAGTTTTTTTATGCCAGTGTTGGCTGCCTTCAAGAATGTCTCATATGTTCTGGGTAATGTTGGTCATCAAGTTGAAAGAATTATTTTGTGCCTTGGGCTGTCTACCCTTGGTCAGCTACTGATACAACTCTTTTCCTTCACATGAGTTCTGCTATTAAGTCAACAGAGAGCAAATATAATTTATGAGCAAATTGCTCCAGGAGTTGTACCAGGTTCTGCCTGCTAGAGAAAAGATTTAGCAGGCATTAAAGGTCACATCCAAAGCTCACAGAGATCAAAGGGATCTTTACACTAAGTCATAAGCATTGAATGCAAGGTGGTTGAAAACACATCAAGTCAGACATATTTCTACTTTTTTACATTAAATAACAGAATGATTCCAGAACTACACCTCTCAATGTCACTAACATTTGGTTATATGTGCAATTTCTATTTTCAAACCTATTCTGCTAATTTTTTATTTTATTCTAAGTCTATTCTAAACTCAGATTTGGCATTTCATCTCTGAATTCTTTCCAGAACCTTATAAACATACATTTATTTCTCCATTCTGTGCCATTTTTGATATTTTAGTGACACATGAAAATTGTAAGTTTTAATTTAACTTTTAAATATCTGTTTGTGTTCAAGAGGTTTTTTTTGTTATGTCAGGTGTTTGTCCCTAACTCTACTTTGTGCCTAAGCACCCATTTCCCTTCTCTGAAAACTAGGTTTTGGGAAAAAATGACAGAACTGAGCATTACCCAGATCTTGTCTCTTTGTCATGGTTTAACTCTGACTGGCAACTGAGCACTGTGTATCCACTCGCTCACTCACCTCGTAATGGGATGGGTGAGAGAATAGGAAGGGTAAAAGTGGGAAAACTCAGGGTTTGGGACAAAGGCAGTGTAATAGGGGAACCAAAAACTGTGCATATGAGCAAAGCAAAAATAGGAATTCATTCACCACTTCCCACTATGAAGGCAGGAGAGCGGGGCTCCATCACGTGTAGCGGTGACTTGGGAAGACAAGTTCCATCACATCCTTCCTTCTTCTTCCTCTCACTTCATATACTGAGCATGATGTCATATGGTCTGGAATATCCCTTCGCTCAGATAGGTCAGCTGTCCTGCTGTGTCTCCTCCCAACTTCTTGTGCACCCCAGACCACTCACTGGTGGTGGGGAGGAGAGGCAGAAAAGGCCTTGGCTCTGTGCAAACACTGCTAAGAAATAATAAAATCTTCCCTGTGTTATCAATGCTGCTTTCAGCACAAATCCAAAACACACCCCTATACCAGCTACTGTGAACGAAATGAACTCTACTAGAGCCAAAACCAGCCCATCCTCATAAAAACTTGGAAGCGTATCTTTGGATCCAAGTATTTGACATAACTAACATTACTGACAGTGGAAACCTGCAGAAAGTTTTCTATTAATTTTCAAAATCCATGCTTCAGCACTGATCAGAAGTGCTGGCAATGGCAGAGCTCCGTGTGCTGGTGTCAAGGGCCAAATCCTACAATCACTGCTGCTATTTCCCCACAGAGCAGAAAGGTTTTACTGCAGTGGAACAAGCAGCATCCCCTCTGTGAGCAGGAAGGCTGTTAGATTTCAAGGCTGTATTAGGGTAGTCTTTCTTCACATCAAAATCAGCAGAGGTCAAGAGGGGAGAAAAAGAGCTATTAACAAGATCATTGCATGTTCTTGTTTCTGTGCTATGTAGAAGCAATTTTTTTGTGTCTAAGTTTTCCTTGTTACTAGTGGGTTTGCTGCCCTCCCTCCTCCCAGGCATTGCAGCCCCTGATACAACCCTTGATTGCTCAGACAAAGAATCCACTCTTTGGCTGCAAATGCTTAAAGTCTTTGATATCAAGCGAGCCAAGAAAACTAATGCCTAACTGAATCAATCGCTCAGCTGCAAAATGAAAAGCAATACTGGATTAGAATGGAAAATAGGAGTAGAGGTGACTTTAGAGCCATGACTTCCCTCTCCCCCCTCCGCAGTTGAAAAACTATAATTTCCTTTATGTTCTCCAATGACAAAACATGATTTATGGCCAATTTTTTTAAAGTGTATTTATAGATGTGCCCATGAAAGGTTCCACACTGACAGCTTGCTGGCCTCTGCTCTTCTATTAAAATACAGTTAGAGCAGAGGCAGTGACGAGAGTCCCTTTTATTCTTTATTGTTTTTTCTTTTTGCCTGCTTCCCAGCTCTCTGCTCCAATACCTGTTCACTGCTGCACAATGACCCCTCATTCCAGGCTAAATAGATGCTTAATAAAATCAAAGGATTTTCAGAAAGAGACTATGATGATAAAATAATGTCACTGGAAGTTTTCTCTGCAAGCATATTCATGTTTTATGACACAATCATATCATCAACAGGGTAGAGGAAACAGTCTGTCATGGAGCAAAACTACAGTGCAGGCTGAAATATTTACATTCTGCAGTATTTACCACTGTTACTGGAACAGCAATTTTCATGTTCCAAATAATCCTAATAGCCATTATATTTGATTTTCAGTGCTTAAAAATAGGAATCTGAAGGCTTACGTTGACTAGAAAAGTGCGTTGAAGTCTGTAGAGATACACATTTGGCCCTCAGTCTTAAGATGAAACAAAACTTCTTTCCCTCATTTTGTTATTCTGGGACTAAATTTTCTCATGTTACATGAGCACTTAGAAGAAACAAAGCAAATTACTGTAAATTACTTGAGCAATTAGAACAAGTATGTGTCCTTAAACAAGTGTTTTCCAGTCTCTCTGTTGTAGTTGTCTGATTGCACAACTCTGTAATATCTCTATTTGATATCAAAGGAACAAACTACATTCAAAGAAATCCCTTTCATAGCTTTGAAGCTAAGGGCACTAAAATATTTATGCTGTTCCAGTCATGGGAAATTATAGTATTTTCCTTTCTTTAAGCTCCTTTTTTAAATGGTAGGAACAAAACAGACAGCCTGATTTTGTGTCGTTATACCACTGGCAAAAAAATATGAAAACTGGAGAAAATATGTAACTCAAAAAATCAGATAGATTTAGAAAAGAGAGGAAGAAATCTCACAAATTCAAAGCTTATTTAAATGGGTTTAAAACTTAAATTCTACGAGTTTCATATGCTATTACTACCTCTCAGGTTAGAGACAATAGGATGCTATTTGTGGTTACTTGGCTTCAGTCATGTGAAACGCATAGTAAGTGGCACAGTTTTCAGAAGAATGAATTCTTGTTGGGAATTTTATAAATAATGAACATTATTATGACGCATGAATGCCAATTTCTGTGTGAGAACGCTGCAGGCATGAAAAACAGAAATATCCTACAGAATGTGTGTCCTCCTCATCCAATTTTCCCCAAGCACAGTCCATACCCACTTTTCTTTCTGAAAAAAAGCACAACAAAGCAATGTGACAGAATTATTATGATGTAAGAAAAAAACAATGTACAAATTGATATTTAGAAGAAATTTAAAAAGACCAAAACCTGCAGAGATCACAACAACTAAGACACTACTTTCCCTGTGCTGTATAAAAATACACATTTAACAGTCCTATATTATGTTCTGTGAATAGCAAACTGCCCCCCAAAAAACTGAATTCATAAACATGCAGAGGCATCACTTCTGATACCCACAGTGCAAGTTGTTGCAGAGTTCTGAGGAGCTCTGCCACTGGCAGAGCACACAGTGAAATACTCACACAGATTCGTGGCACAGATGCTTCTGTACGAGCAGAAGGGGTAGTTAAGCTGTGCCTGAAAGAACTTGGCTCAGATTAAACAACATGTGGGTATAATAGGTGTTAAATGCAGCCATTTCCAAAGCTTTTGTATAATATAATATAATATGCTGAACACATTTGTGAAATATTCAATATCAAAAGTGGGATACTTAATGAAAGTCCTGGAGTGGCCTAAAGTCGCAGGTAATCAATTGAGAAAGACACAGAGAGCAATTTTATAAAATTTTAATTACCATAGATGGATTAAAGTCTAAGATATTTATGTGCCTAGCTGAATTCTAGTATTAATGATGATAGCTAACAAGAAGGATATCTTTGCAGCATTTGCGAGGAATGAGAAACAGTGGTTTAGTTACCAGTTTCCTCATTAAAGTTTGCTGCCATTTTGTCTATAAGGAATAAAAATTCAGCCACACATTAGGGTAATAATCTAGAATTATTTGGAAAATTATTTGGAAAATAATTCTGATACATTTGCTACTTTATTAAAGAGAAAATTTAATCACAACGAAACAGTAATAAGTGTAATAATATAAAGGTGATGCACCTCTGTTCAAACTTACAGTTAACAGCAAAATGAGAAGAATCACAGACACAGGCAAAGAAAAGGGGTGTTAAAAAAATTACCTTGGAAAATAAGGTGTAGGTAGACCATGGTCAATAAAAATAAAGATTGAGCCAGTAAATTTATTGCTGTTCTATTCAAAAAAGGAACATATTTGGTCAGCAATCAAGGAATTCAGAAATCTCTATGAAACTGAATTTATATTGAATCCGTTCTCACTTCAAGCTCCTAATGCCACTGTTTGTGATATAATCAAGCACCTTATTTGCTTAAAATAAAACCTGAAAGAAGGAGGCCCAAAAGGCAAGCAGCCATGAATGGATGATAAATTATCCACAATATGAAAGAACTTGATAATAACTTCCATTAATGATTTCTTAGAGCAGTTTAGTAATAACAACACATTAGTTTGTTATGGCTTTATGTGTGGATGCTCCTTGTGTTAGGAGGCTATACTAATCTCTGAACAGAATTCCCTGAGTTTCAAAGATTAAAAAGTCTAGAAGGCAATAGTAGGATTATGCTAGGCAACACTCTGTGATATCTATCAACAGCTGATGTAATAGAGAAGGTAGAACTTCACTGAATGTGTATTCAAATCAGATTTCTTGTAAGACCAGGGGTGCTGGTGAAATAGAAGACATTCAAGAAGATGGTGCTAGGACAGCAAAAATTTCTTTAATCTTTTCTGAAGTGGAAGACAAAAATCTCATGTTATTTCAACTCATAAAAACCAGTCTCTTTCTTAGCAAGTAATGTGGTCTTCACACAACACTGTGAGTTCTGCTTGGATAACTTCATTGCTTCTGATAAGGGAATAACTCTTGCTGTCCCATATTCACATGTATTTTGGGTTGGGTTTTTTGTTTGTCTGTTTGTTTTGTTTAATATTATTATTAATTGCTTTTCTCTCTTATCTAATGATTTTCCGTTGTTAGAACATTTACATATTGCTGATAAATCTATTTTTCCTGAGTTGCATATTTCAAACATAAAGAATATATTCTTTTTATTCCCTTTTTTAGTCAAGAGCACTCGATGAGCCTGATGTGATTTGTTTGGTTTATCAGGCAGAGTTATCACTAGAAGTAGTCTCTTATGTATTAAACCACATGTTCCTTTTTTGTTGTGAAGAACAATTTTACTATGGTAGGACTGCAGGCTTGGGAAGGCTTTTGTGCATTTTTTCAAAGACAATTATGTTCATTGATTCATTTATTTTATGTCGTTGTCTATACTATAGAAAAAATTGTGTTATATTTCAGAGAAAGCTCTTATCTACATGAAGACTTAAAATGGTCTAAAGGTGGCACTTTCAGAAATACTCTGGCATTACCAGCAGATTTAGTAAATAAGTTGCTAACATATTTTTGGTCCTGCTGGAAGCCTGGGCCAGTTTTGTCAAAAAACACCAAGCTCATTGGTAGATCCTTCAATCTCATATACTAATTTTTGTTTCTTTATTATTTAAAATAGATAAATGAATCCAGTAATTATTAATGTGTAACAGCTATTCCTGAACAACACCTTGCATTGATACTTGTTCTGAAATGAGTTCCATGCATGGATTTAATGTAATCCAGACATATTTAATTGAGCTCTAGGATGATGTTACCATTCTAACAAGAGTAATTAATTAAAAACTACTAACCTTTTCTTACTAATAAATAGCAAAAAAAAATTATTTCATATGATCATAAATTCTCTAAGGAAACCTGGTAAAAAGGATTAGGAAGAGTTTTTGGTTCTCTTGCTAGAGAAATATATTTCTTTAAATGAATGTCATCAATATGAATATGCATTGAATAATTTTAAATTTATACTTACCAACGATTTCACATTATATTTTTTTATGTCATACCTGTCCAAAAGTTGTTTAGCAACAATACTCATAAAAATGCGTACAGCTTGGGGGTTTCTCATAGCAAATGCAACACTTGAAAATATATTTGTAAATTATTTTTCTATATGCACAGGAAAGGGCCCAAATACATGTTACAAGTACCCTTATGGTAAAAGCAACATAAACACCATGAATAACCTAGAATTAAGATTATAAAGTGAAAATCTTATTATGATTTCTAATTTTATTTTTTTTTACTTTCTAAATATTATGAAGTAAACTATTTTAACTGTTAAAAAATGTGATGCATAATATATTTACAGGTCCACTTAAAGTCTTAGGAAAATATGTGACTTCTAACAGGCACAATCTTAAAAGAAGAGACCAAAAGTTGCATTGGCTCATTTATCTACTGTGGACCAACTGGGAAATTTATGCTTAGAGATACATTTCCAAAACTATTAAATGATTCAATTTAATGCTAACAGCAAAAAAACCCCCAGCTAATGATCAAAGGTTCTTTTCTCTAGGCTAATACTAGTATATACAAGAAGGACAAAGGTACAGTGATGCTTTTTATATTACAGAAAGATAAGAACAAAGAAAGTGTTCTAAGTTTCACTGATATCTCATTGCCCTTAATAGTACTGTACACTTCCTACATTTTATCCTAATAAGAAGAATTGTCAATACTACATTTAAAATCTGTAATATCTACAGCATCTTCTTCATTTGAAAAAAAAACCCCAACCAATTATTCACAAGAGAAAAAAACCTACTAAATTATCTGCCTCAATAAATACAAAAGATGTCTTACAGTCCTCACTGCAAAATGTCCTCTGTTAATGATAATCTTTCTGGTTATTTAACTCCTCCAAAGTGAAAAAAAACCCAAAACACACCAACAAAACAAAACAAAATAAAATAAAAAACAAACAAACAAAATAAAAACAAAACAAAACAAAAACACACACACACAAAAACCAAACAAAAAAAACCAAAAAAACCAAACAAACCAAAACAAAACCCACATGTATTAGAGTTGTTTTGAAATTAATTGTCGTCACAGAGAAGATACATCAGTAATGATTTATTTTGCAAACAAAGTGAAGAACTAAACTAACGGGAAATGTTTAAGGACTGTAGTGAAAATTTAATTCACTACTCTGATAACACATTTTAAGGGTGCAGTGTGGTTTTGGATTCAGATCTTGATACTTCAGTTTTTATGAGAAATCAAATACTAATGAACCTGGAAAAGAGAGAAGAACTTGTATGTGGGGCACAAGGTATATGGATTTAAAACAACAGAGGCTGGTTACAGAGCTAAACAACTTTTTTTTCTTTTTTTCTTTTTTTTTTTTTTTTTTTTTAAGTTCTAAAGCTCTGTAATTATGAAGGACAAAAGGACATAAGTAATGCCCTAGGGCAGACACCTGGCCTGTATCAGCAATAGTGTGGCCAGCAGGACCAGGGCTGTACTTAGTACTGTGCTCAGCATGGATGAGGCCACACCTTGAATCCTGTGTCCAGTTCTGGGCCCTTCACTCCAAGACACTGAGGGGCTGGATTGTGTCCAGAGAAGGGAAACAGAGCTGGGGAATGGTCTGGAGCACAAGTCTGATGAGGAGTAGCTGACAGAGCTGGGGGTGTTTAGCCTGGAGAAAAGGAATGGTTGGGGGGGACCTTATTGCTCTCTACAACCACCTGAAAGGAGGGCGAGTATTGATCTCTTTTCTGAAGTAACAAGTGAAAGGGCAAGAGGAAATGGTCTCAGATTGTGCCAGGGGAGGTTTAGAGTAGATCTTAGGACAAATTTGTTCCATGAAAGGTTGTTAAGCATGGGAACAGGCTGGTCAGGGAAGTGGTGAAGTCACCTTCCCCTGGAAGTATTCAAAAAATGGGTGGACATGGACTTGAGGACATAGTTTAGTGATGAACAAGCTGCTGGTACTAGGAGATCTTTGGGGTCTTTTCCACACTTAACAATTCTATGATTCTATAATTATATATCCCCACCAAGATTTAGTTTTCACCTGTGTTAGTGTGAAGCTGCTGCCTGTGAATGTGCCTTGGCCCTTTCTGCCCCTTCTGCTACTCCCTCCGCAGTCTGTGGTATCAACAGGTCCCAGGAGTTTGCAACTGGCTGTGTAAGCTACTTTCTTTTATGAAAGATGACTAACATATGAACAGCATCCCTACATGACAGAAATCTTCTGTGTAGATAAAGTCCTTTTCTTTAGAGACATCGGCCAGACACAGCATTAAAAGGGAAAAGGTGTTCTTATAATGTTCCCTGGAAGAAAAAAAGTAGGCTGTGGAATTTCCAGAAAGCATCAGATGAATGCCTGCTTAAATACATGCCACTGGACTACCACTCCTGCTTTCGTGTGACACATCTTTCTCAGAATTTTCTGTTTGTACTCTGCAATAGGAGGACTGCTGATAATGAAGCTTTAGTAAACACCAGCAAATCTGAGGTTGTAGAAAGTGGAATAAATGCCTGTACTAATTCTCACCAGCTGCTGCATCTTTTTGTTTGTGAGGAGTTGTACAGAAACGTTACCTTGTGTGCTCAAATAGAAAAGCTGTAGTTCAAAGCTGTCCTGGTGCTGCTCATCCAACTTTTTGCCAATTCTCATGCAGCCCTACCAATTTCTGAGGGGCCAAGATTTCACCCAAGCTGATAATAAAGAACAGTTCATTGCACTGAGTGTTTACATGGGTACTCTGACTATCAGCAAATAAACACATAGAGAGGATGTGAATCAAGTTGGTATGGAGCATCAAATACCGAAATATTCATAACAAGAAAATATTATGTAACTGTCGCCAAGTCATCTGAGTGATAATGGCACTCATAACTGCTTACATGCACAAAATGCTTACATAAATGAAATTGTCTGATTGTTATTGATCTGATAATACACAAATATGAATACTGTTCTGAAATAATTTATTTTAATACAGATAGGATTTACAAATCTGCTGACATGGAAATTACAGTATTTATTTTTATTTCTTTATTCCAGCTATTTCACAGAGCTCTTCTATTGTGCCTCTCTCCTACTGACTAAATTTGCTAATTTTTCCTTTTACATCTTTCCTTATCTGTTTTGTTTCTTTTTCCCTCTCTTTCCTTATCTGTTTTGTTTTCTCTCCACTATATATTTTACCCAAGGCTATTTCATTTTCCTTTTATTGCTCTTTGCTATTCTCACCATTCACTATCTATTGATAAGAGAGATAATAAACAACCACAGAGATGGGCTGGAAGCAGCAGGGAACAGGGCATGTGGTGAGCGGGCAGTCTGAAAGAGGGATACCAAAGGCAAGTAGATTTATATATCTGGAAGTGCTCAGAAGGACTCTGTGAGCCAGGCTTTTAATGGAAAAGTTTTGCTCTCTCCTCTGTCATGTGTTATTCTGAAATCTGTCTGTCTCTCGTTTAAATCAGAAATGTTCCCATTTAAGATAATAGCACTGATCAAAATTTAGTTGAAGCTCTCAGCAAAAGTGTCAAGTTTATTTTGAACTTTCAGCAATGAAAGCTGTTAGTCAAAAATTTTTCAGCATCTTGACTAGAAATGTACAAGTTGTTGCACTTCATGTTTGATAAAGAATGTAGCATTTTAATATGTAGCAAATTATTTAGGTGAAGGGATGGAGGACAAAAAGGTTAATGATAGACTTGGTTTTGAAGATGAACTATGAATTAATGCATTCAGTTCAGATACTGCTGGTTACGGTCCAATGGTAATTCATTTATAAAGACAGTTATCTCATCATCAGCTTTAAACATGAGAAGATCAGGAGATGGCTTCTTAAAATTAAAAATCGGGAGCCTTGCATTACGATTAAATTATTGTTTAAAAGGCATCATAAACCTAATAAAAATATGTCAGGAGACATCGTAATTTATGCAAATGCAGACTGTTGCAAGCAAAGACTACAATATGCTTTCTGATGCTTTCATTTTTTGCATTCTGCATTAGTCACAGAAGCCACTTTTACATCATGATGTTCAAGAAGCCTAATCAAAGAGGAGAAAAGGAAAGCTTATCAGCAGTAGACAAAAATTGTGCTATACTGAGCTTTACTAGGTTAGCACGTTGAACGTGAATGCCTGTATCCAGACTTCTTGTCATAGTAGGTTTCCCACCCATGGCTCTATTTTATCTTATCATGGTAAATTAAAAGGGGAGAAAAAAAGGGGAGAAAACCCTACAGGATCCATAAGAAAGAATATGTGTTGAAGGCAAATATGACAATTTTCTGAAATTTGTGGTGATGAAATCTCAGGTACGCAGCAAAGGATACTAACTATGTAGTAAAATCTCAGCTCCTAGGTTTGGTAACATTTTTTTTGGTTTTGTTTTATTTGCCTTGCTCACTGTAAGCAGCACTTTCCATTTCAAATAACTCTCCCACTGGATGGTTTCTCCTTATGAGATATTCCCCATCGCTGCACAGCATGGCCCTGCCCTCCCTCTTAGTATTATTTCTTTTGTGTCAGCACATTCCTTAGGAAGCAGGACGTGCTATTTGGAGTGTGGTTCCTGATGAGAGGTTATTTCTATGTCTGGTTCTTTCTCCTCATGGCAAGAGGGAAACCATATGCAGTCAGGAGACCTCCATGCAAGGATCTGGGCTCCTCATCCTCAGCTGGCGATGTGGAGCCTCTGCACAAACTCCAGCTTGTTCTGTTGCTCAAGCAACACTTTCACTAAGACATAAATTTGGCAGGAATGCTAATATTTCTCTGATTCTGTAATATAAGTGCACTTGTTAATAGTTACACAAGAAATTCAGCCTTTAAAAAGTTCCGTGCACTAGCTTTGTAAATGAAATACTTAAAGTTCCGTAATTTGATTGGGGTGAATAGGCAGGGCTGGCAGTGCCCTCAAGGCCCTGGAGAAGGAGGCAAGAAGGTCCAAAAATATCATCAGAGGTAGAAAGCAACCTCTGGTTAAAGTTACTTCCTCTTCCAAGGAAGTCTTGTCCTATTTCATTACGTGTTGTTACAAAGAGGCAAAACCTTACTGGTTTTTCAGCCAGCACTCAGCAGAGCCACATTTTTCCTGGTGGTGGCAGTCTGGTCATTGCATCTTAGGTACTGTTAAGACCTTACTGTTAACAGTAAGGCAAGATGCCACTGTTTCCTGGGAGAATAGAAATGTGTAAAAGGAGCAGGAGCATTTTGGGGGAGTGAGTGTCAGCAGCAGCCAAGAGCAGTGGGGTAGGGGGCAAGGCAGACAACACTTCTGCAGAGAGAGGCTGAGCAGCCCATGAATGTCAGCTGAGGCTGCAAATAATGAAGATGTCATTGAAAGAAAAATTTTATCCATGAAAAGGACAGAATTTTTTCATGATACAAGCTGATAGGTAATTTGCTAGCGATATCTGTCTACTACCCTGACAGGACTCAAGTTTTACTTCATTCTTTTCTTGACAACAGTGTCAGTGACAGGACTTTGGTAACTGCAAGACCATATTCTTCTATATTTTACTTTGGAGTTATGGTGGCATAATTTCTTTTATTAAATGCCAGCACTCTGAGCTGCCCTGTCCTGCCAATAGCTCTTCAGTATGGAGCCAAGTAAAGTCTCAGCAGCAGGAAATGTATTTGAATTGGTAAAACACATAAAAAACCCCAGATGACTGTTACTTTTTTTTTTTTTTTTTTTTAAGTCTTGCTCAGCAATTATCAATAAATGATGCCTGAGATATTTCCTCAAGGTATTAGAAACATAGGTAATCTGCTACAACATGTCAAGTACCACATTGATCTTGGAAGAACGCAGGATTTACCTAACACTTAAACACCGTAAATTAAGATTCAATTAAGTTGATAAAAAAACCTATGATTTTACCACCCCTCCCCCCAAAAAAATAAAAGTAAATATATAGATATTTATTCTCTTCTAGAGACTAAAACTTCCTTAATTATTTGACTTGATTTACATAGAATACTATCATGAACAAAATTGAATTAAATAAGAAACTCATTTATTGACAAAACCTGCCTAGAGCCAGTGATAAACATTTAGAGTCAAGCTCTGATTTGCTTCTAGGGGAAAATACACAAGCAATAAAACTAGACTAAAATGTAAGTTATTCTAATGACCTAATGCAGGGGCCAGATTTGGTGTGTGCTAAAAAAAAACCACCAAAAAACACGAGTTTGATGGCACAATTAAAATTACTAAAAGTGCAACAATTTATACTGTTATTAGAACTGCAGTCAAATCATTAATTGATTAAAACAATGCTGTTTAGATCTTCCTAAAGCAGCACTGTAAACACATGAAAACGTAGGTAATTTAGAGCTTTCCAAGCAGGTTGCAAAGCAGAAAGGGATACTTTGCTGTAGATCTGGGCCATATTTGAAAGGGTGATAGCTTTGTGTGCAACAGACCTCAGGAATTCTTTATATATAATGATATTCTACTCCAGCAAAGAAAGTAGGGACAATGATCTGTCCAGCCAGGTGTAGCAACAACTGTGTCTTAAATGGCCAAGGGAAAACAGAGGGATGCATCAGTCACAATTTTTCACTTTAGGGTTAGGAATGGGACTTATCCAATGTAAACAATGACATTAGAATCATCTACAAAAAAAATTAGTTTTGTGTTTCAGCTGCTGAAACAAAGCTGATTAAGAACATAGAATCATATAATGGCCTAGACTGGAAGGAACATCAAAGGTCATCTTGTTCCAACCCCCCTGCCATGGGCAGGGACAGCTTCTGTTAGACCAGGTTGCTCAGAGTCCCACCCAACCTGGCCTTGAACACTTCCAGTGATGGTGCATCCACAGATTCTCTGGAAACCTGTTCAAGAGCCTCACCATCACACTAAAAATTTTTTTCCTAATATCTGATCTAAGCCTACTCTCTTTCAGTTTGAAGTCCTTCACTCTTGTCCTGTCACTACAGGCTCTTGCAATCAGTCTCTCTCCATCTTTCCTGTAGGCTACCTGCAGGCACTGGAAGGCCACAATTAGGTCACCTCAAAGTCTTCTCTTTTCCAGGTTGAACAATCCCAATTGTCTCAGCCTTTTGCCATAGGAGAGGTGCTCTATCCCTTTAATCAACTTGGTGGCCTCCTCTGGACTTGCTCTGACAGGTAGATGTAACATTTAGGACATGATTGGACAAACTCCTCCAACATTCATCCCACAGTCTGTTTTATAAGACTGGTTTTATTTTTACAAGGAAATGCACCTTGTAAAACAGATCCAGTGTTGTATCTCTCCTACTAAGCACTTATATTTAAATACAACTGAATGGTGCCCCAGTTGCCATCTCCTGGACTAAATCAATCAAAACCAATAAGCTTTTATAATGATCTATCTTACTCAAGAGCAAATACAAAAATAACACTATACCCCAGAAATATCTGTTTTTCTGCACGGATTATAAAAATATGAAAACAAATTCTTTGCAGAGCTAAAAAGCTAAATCCCATCCTAAGTAATAATAGAAATTTCACCTCAAACAGACAGCCAAGTGTTTTTCTTATTATTGTTTCCCTTTATCTGTTCAACAGTGGCCTTCACCAAGGCTGAAGTTTTACAGGAAAAACTGCAGGATGTTTACTCAGACTTCACTCAGCAAACTTACAGCTGAGCAAACAGATTCAAACACTCCAGCTCTCTTCCCCCTTTTCCATCCATTTTTAATAAACTAGAAAACTCCTGACTAAATAGGGATGCCCTTGAAGGATGTGTGAGAATCTGAGTGTGTTTGGAGCATGCAGAGAGACCTACCTGTGTTTGTTTTTTTCTTACCAAGCTGTGGTTTGGAAACACCTCCATAAGAAGGACAGCAGGTTTTCTGTGAAATCACAGAAATCTCCAGCTAATACCACATGCACCAAACAGAGATTTTTAGCTTCAGACACAAATTGATAATACAATGATAATAAAACGGCTTTTTAGCATCTTCAGTCTTTTAAAATTTATGTTATATTCCAAAGAATAATTGAAATACTGAAACAAGAAAGTAATAAAACATGCAATTATTTAGATTTTTTTCCTGTTTTTAATATAAATTGGAGATCAAATTTTTAGCATGAATGGTAACATTAATTTCTTGACAAAAGCTGCTTAGTTCAAATTTAGTTTAATTTTTTACATAATTTTTACATCATCTTCTGAGGAACTTTGTTCCCTTGCCATCGCATCTTAACTACACCGCCAAACAGATTAACATCATGGCAGGATAGCATGTCATGTAATGATTTTAATAACATTTATTCATAAAATTGTTACTCCTCCCAGCTTCTGCCTCAGGGTCTGCCACAACGCCATGTAGTTCATTAGCAGACACACTGAGAAGTCAATGAGGCAGATACAATGTGTAGATTAAAAACTCCACAACATTAAGTTTAACTCTTCTGCAACCTTTTAAAACCCATTTATGGGCTTATTTAATACCAAACTTCAATAACGGTGTTTATTGTTTCAAATTGTATGTATTTAGGAAGAACGAAATATAAACAAGTTCTGTATCATATGAGGTAATTCCAGGACTGGGAAAGCTAGTAAAGAAGAAAAAAAAACAGCAACAAACAAAAATTAGGAAGAAGTAAAAAAAAAGGAAAATATGAGGTGAATGTCCATAGAAAAGTTGTTAAAGTGTCTAATAAGACTTTAAAAAAATACTAATGTAAAAATGTACAGAAAAATATGTATCCGGAATAATTACATATTTTTGTGGCTTGTTATGTATTTTGTATTATCTTTATATATATTGATATTATACATTGATGTATATATTTTTTAAAAAGGTAACACAGGTAGCAAAAGATAAAAGTAAAGAAAAAAAAAGTGGGATTATAGTCCCTACTTTAGCCATAGAGAGATATATATTTATCTGTAAGATTTACCTTCTTTTGTATAAGGCAGTTTATGTTACAGTGCACATGCAAAACCAGCCTGTCTCATATATACTTTAATCTGGTGTGTGTGTATATATATATATATATATATAAATGTATATATCTTATGAATAGATTATAATAAATATTAAATTAGTGTAGTAATATAACTTTCCAAATTAAAGAACAAGGAAGTATCTCCAAGATGAACATTTGACTTTGTCTTCATGACAAAGTTCTCAGAGGATAAAGCCCTGGTTCTAAATCAGCCCATTTGGTCTGGCCAAGGGATTTTTTTTTTTTACTAGGAGCTATGCAAAGTGAACTTTCATACATTTGTAGATATACTATTCAGTTCTCATATCTTGGGAAAACTGATCTTTCTGTCTAATCAGCTTCTGGGGAAACAAAAATCCAAACTTCTCAGCCAACTCAGTTTCGTCACCCAGCATGAAACAAGCTAATTGACCAGATTTAAAATTATCATTTAATCATGTTTTAAGCTTCACAAGGTTATACACCTCTTTCTGTAGTGAATTAGGTAATTGTTCATGAAACTTTATTTTTTCCAGATTTGATAAAGAGCAACTCTTCCATATACGTTGTTTCTTTTTTCCTTGGTTTAAATTAGGTTACACTTTTTAGAGCTTTATTTTCAGAAGTTGGAAACAAATCATTCCTATGTTTCTGTTCATAAGAATAGCAAAGGTATTTGCTTCTGGCGTTCCCTGATGAAAAAAGATCTGACCCAGCATCTCAGGGAAAGATCTGTGGAAAGTTATTTGGGAACAAGCGAGATGCTGAAGGAGCATTCAGATATTTCACCTTCCCTACAAAGACAGGCTGAGAAAGTTGGGGGCTGTTCAGCCTTGAGAGGAAAACATGGCGTGGAGACCTCACAGCATCTTCCAGTACCTGAAGAGGCCTACAGGGAAGCTGGAGTGGGACTGTTCATCAGGAATTGTAGTGATAGGACAAGGAGGAATGGGTCCAGACAGAAAGAGGGGAAATTTAGGTTAGATATGCAGAAGAAACTCATGACTGTGAGAGTGGTAAGACACTAGAACAGGTTGCCCAAAGAAACTGTGGATGTCTCATCCCTGAAAGCGTCTAAGGCAAGATTGGATGGGGCTCTGAGCAAACTGGTTTGGTGGAAGGTATCCCTGCCCATGGCAGGAGGGTTGTAACAAGATGATCTTTCGGGTCCCTTCCAACCCAAACCATGCTATAATTCTATAATTCCCAGCCTGAAGACTGAAAAGTCTGTCAGGCAATGCTTTGATGTGGGAGATGAAGCTGATGCCACCCGGTATATAAAGTCATGGGGACTTAATCCACTTGAATGAAGAGCACCACGTTGTTGTACAAGCCCTTCTGTGAGCAAGACTGGTGTCAAATACAAACCAGGTGTAGTGATTGCCACCCTCAGCCATATTAGAATTATTTAAGTAAAGACAACAAAATCTAAAATGAGGATAAACACAAAGCCACCAGAAAGGGGCTACAGCATTGAATGAAGCTTTACTTTCAAAGCTTTCATGTGCCAAAAGCTGAAGTAATCAAATCTATGAACAATAACACAAATGAAATCACCTAACATTTGGCAAATACAATTTAGGTTTAGAGTTGGCCTGAAAAGCAGAGGTAAAATAAAAATATAGAGAATAAAGAGTGAAATGGATTCAGTGTGGCATCTGCCAAAGTACAGCATTAACTGTTATGGCCAGCATACACCATTACTGTGCTTTAGTGGAAACTGGCTGGAGTATTTTGGACTGTAGGAATGTGTAACCAAAGACAGATCAAGATATTTGTGAGATACACTGCTGTGAGTGATGCATGACATGATGCAGATCCAGTCAAGGAAAATATGCTCTGTCTTACCTTTGACTAAAAAGGACCAGCAATCCTGCTGAGGGCATCTCACAAACACTGTTCAGGAAAAAAAAATGTAGATCTATAAATCAAAGAAATAAACCAATTTAATGTAATCAGAAAAAAAAAAAAAAAAGTGATTTGTCCTAAACTCATCCAGGTGGTATAAGCTATGTAGAAGACCTCAAATTGTTAAACCAAAATAATTTTGCTGATTATGACTACAATGCAACCTTTTTCTATGGGTTATAGCAGGTAAAAAAACCCAACAACAACGAAAAAAAAACACCAAAAAACCAACCAACCAACAACAAAACAAAAACCAAAACAAAACCAAAACAAAACCCCCAAACAATCAAGCCTTTCCCTCAGTATTTTCCAACTGGAGTGGTACCAAAGTATTTCAACACCACTGGCTCACATAAACACTCCTATGTGTCAGCGTCATACTTGTTGCTTTGCATTTTTGTTGGTTTGCACTTGTATGAACAAATGCAAAACTCCTGTATTTCTTCATATGGATGTCATATTCCAGAATTCACAATGCAAGGAAACAACCCCATATTATCATCTTATGTTAGCCTAAGAAGTTTAGATGCAGATATCAACAACATCAAGAGCTGCTCTTACAGAGCACAGCAATAAATACATAAAAAAATAGAAAATGCCAGTCTTTTCCTCTATTAAATATAATTCAACAAGAGCACTGAAGAGCCAAAGTAGCCAGGATGCATCCAAAGCTTAACACTTTTCACCCCAGGAGACTTCAGACATAGTGTCAAGTGTTTGTCTGAGAAACCACAAACTCTCTCTTCTCTTTCCACAAAGCCAGATGATGACTCTAAAAATTGCCTCCTACCCATCTGTTCATTCAGCTGGTATGTGGCTTCCTTCTCCCCATTTTTTTGGTCTTTTTATACAAAATGCAAATTTTCAGGTCAGGAACATGCAATATTTAGAATAAAAAAAAACCCCTTAGGCTTGACAAAAGTACTGACTCTCAACAAAGGAGTATTCTTCATTTAGGTTCTCAGAGATATAAGCAGAGTAAGTGAATATGCCATCCATGATGAATTACTGGAAACATCAGCAAAGAGCAATTACTGTATGTCTGATCTTAATTTGGCTTCCAGTTAGAAATACGATACCTTATGTAAGGTACCTCAAGGAACAGATGCCACCAAGAGCAATGAAAAGTGTTAAATATTCTGAGCATGGAATTCATTGCTATAGCAGTTTCCCATGGGAGCAGATGCAAATTTTCAGGCATTTTCTGAACATTAAGGACTTGGCAGTATTTTCAAATCCCACCAAGAGAATTCTTATCTTACCCATCATTAGCTTAACTTGATGTTAGATTGCAGTGCCCATCTCCACAGAAGGGAGAAGTCTGGCTGCTTCCTTGGACTGGAATAAACGTGGTTTTATTGTGCATCCTACATATTGTACGGAAGGAATATTTCTTCAACTAAGCTATTAAAAACACACTAAAAATATTCATAACTGCAGCAAAACAGGCAGCAGAGAATATGATAAAAATATGCAGTTCTCTTGAGTCATGAAAGTGGTTATTCTGGGAAATGTTTGGTTATGTGAGTACTAAAGCACGAAATGAACACATTTTTTCAAGTCAGAAGAGCTTCTGAGCTCTATAATTTGTTTTTCTTATTTTTTTCCTACATAAGCTACATTTTTCACAACGTTGAGCACCTTTCACTTGTGTGATTTGGACAGATAATAAGAAAGAAGGTGGAGGGACCTTCAAGCTGGTCTTGTCAGTCTGAGTGATCATGTTTGGATAATTTTTGAAAAGCTTCAATTTTCCAGAAAAAACAACCCAAAGCAAAAAAAAAAAAAAAAAAAAAAGAAAAAAAACACACCCAAACAAAAACAACCACACACACACACACACACACACACACACACACACACAAAACGAACCACACAAAAAAAACCCCAAAAAAGCAAGACCCTATATTTGCCTTAGCAGATGTTTGACCAAAGCCTGAAATCATTTTGAAAGAGTCAGATTTCAGTGCTTTATAATGTATCGTAAGCTGTATTTATCAATTAAAATGAAATAAATCCTACATTCTCTATAGCATTGTTACTTCCTTTTTTCTTTTAAGAATATCATTGGAAAAAAATCCCACTTTTTTTTTTTTTTCATTAAACAATTCACCTTTCTAGATCTTCCTGACACTAACACTGAGATCAAACAAAACCTGAAGGTAACAAAGTGTGCAGTGTTGTGAGGGCTGTGGTTGTGCTCTGATGTTGGCAAATTACAGCTGATACATCTGGTGCTCCACTTCAAAGGTGTGATTGGTCACGGTCTGTGTGCTGGGTAATTGCATGCTCTGCTGTACATAATAATGTTTTTCATTTGGGCTTGTTCTGCCTAACATAGATTCAATTATTATATAATTCCTACCTCTGCAAGTTAGTATATTTCTATTTTCTGGTTTAGGAGTAAAACTTCCTGCAAGTTGCACAGAAAATTTGGGATAACTTAAGTATCAGTTTCTCTCTCATGTGTTACCCTACAACTTACAGATGTAGAACAAACAGACCACACTGCCATAGAACTTTTCCCAAGCATCTCTCCGTAGAACTGGAAGTACATGTTGTATTGGACAAACATGGAAAGTTTGTCTGTTTTATAAAACATTCCATTTCTTTTTGTTATTTGGTTTCCCTCTTGCTCCCCACCTCAGTTGGATAGAAACTGAACAAATTTATGTAGGTCACTCTAGTGGTTTCTAAGACCTGTTAAAATACATTTTGTCAATTAGAAGCTTTTATGAAAGCTTTCTATTTAATATACTGCATAACTAAATTCCACCACCCCCCAACATACACATGCAGTCAACTGCAAAACTCCTGTACATTTATCACACCTTTAAGGGACCACTTTGTACTAGTTGTCAGTCTCTTTCATTTTAATTCCATTTTTCTTGTAGAATATAGTTCAGATGAAGTACACTGAAAGCTTAGTGAATTATCTCTCTTATGTGGCAAAATCCAAATACATTTTCCTCTTCTTTTAAAAATCTCACTCAGACAAAGAAGCACTTTTTAGCTACCAAAAGATGTAATCTAGACCTGATGTTTCCTTAGAAATGTCAATTGAGCATTCTGATGATAGACTATACTAATTCTGTGCATCAAAGAGAGGATGTATCGATCAAACATCCATTGATTACAACATTCAAGAGTTATCAGATTTTCTTGGGAAAGAAGGATGCTCATATGAGGAATTAAGGAGAAGAAAGTTCAACCCAATTAGCAAAGCCCGATTGAATAAAATATCTATAGTTCTATATCTTCTGTCATTGGGTTTTTCTGGGTTAACATAATACGTCTTTCCTACACAGTATTTATTAACCTGTTAAATCTTTATTTTACAGAAAGCAGAAAAGCATTTTTATGCAGACTAGAAAATGGAAGGACAAACCTATTGTTCGTAAAAGCTGTAATGAATGAGAACTGCATTATAGTGTGAAGATACAATTAAAGAACAAATGCTTTTGACCTTTTTAATGGTACTGGAGATAAATATGGTTTCTATAGAACAGATCTTGGCAATCAAGATGAATATTTAACTTAGAACAATTTTGTTCCACTAGACAAATGAATCAAGTTGAAATTAAATAGATCCACTTGTCTGTTTAAAATCAGTCCCTAAAAATCATCATGCCTAAACATATTAGGTAGGAAGCATTTGAAAAATTAAAATTTACAAGATGACATGAATTTATTGAAACAAGCAGAGCATATGTTGCATACAAGTCTTGTTGCTGCCAGTTGTATTTGAAAGTTCAGCGTTTTAAGATGTACATGTGGGAAATAAAAGCAAGGTTAAAAGGAGAGTCCTGGAAGGGAAGAAGAATTAAGCAAATCATTTAACAACAAATGCTATTGCTAAAAAAATCTGTCAAGAAATAAAATGCCATGACAGACAATCCAATTGATACATTAAGTACTCAGGCTTGTCTTAAGACTCAAAATTCATTATCAAATACCACAGGAGGAAAAACTTACTTTCACCATGAAAATAAAACACAATCGATTCTCATAATCTCTGTGTGTGCTATTAAGTTAAAAAAGAAAAGGTTGAATGAATGGAATTTGGCAAATAGAACTAAGTTAAACAAGGTCGAGTTCTCTATGATTAGGTTGTGCTGGTAATTAGGATATATTGAACTGGGAAATCCACTTGCAGATGAAACATTCCCCAAAGATCTGATTATACACAGCAGTTTTTAAGAGCAGTGTCTAGTGCTTAGCAAGGCTGGCAGCTGGCAGAACTAAAATCTACTGGATGATAAGAGATCCTTGAAGATGCAAAGATATTTTAGGAAGAAAATATAACTGAACCACAGGAGGACTTCACCATGAAGTTTCTAGATTCTACAAGAAAAATGGAGAGAGACTTTTTACAAGATCATGTAGTGACAAGACAAGGGGGAATGGCTTCAAACTGAGAATAGGTTTAGATTAAATATTAGAAAGAAATTCTTGACTATGAGGGTGGGGAGGCACTGCAACAGGTTTCCCAGAGAAGCTGTGGATGCCCCATCCCTGGAAGGGTTCAAGGCCAGATCAGATGGAGCTCTGAGCAACCTGGTCTAGTAGAAGGTGTCCCTGCCTACAGCAAAGGGCTTGGAACAAGATGATCTTCACCCTTCCAACCCCAGGCCATTCTATGTTTCTATGTCCTTCTAAGAATAAAAAGTTGTACAGAGTGCTTTCATTATTTCCAGCTGGTTTGCTTTGTAGGCCATCCAAGTACCATGTGCTATGATGGTGTGCTGAAGCATCCTACTAGGCAAGTGTCTAATAGAAGACAGTCTCTCCCTCTCTGAACCGGGCCAGGCATGTCAAGCATATCTTCAGAGAAAAGACATTAATATTTAATTAACATAGCATAATAAGACTAAAAAGTTCTTCTGAGCAAGAATTTTAGATAATTAAACTGAACAGGCGTCTTGATCAACAGAACTCTACTGTATCGGAAGGAAAAAAAGCCCTTGAACAAAAGATAAAGCCTAGAGAAGCAATAAAAATGTTGGATAACAGCTAAAGCTGAAACCTTCTGTTGCTGCTGCCCAAATCCCAGACTCACTTAACAGATTCAAACAAGAATAATGCCTCTAAAAATTGTGACATTTTAAGCTCTAGTGTAGGCAGGAGAGGGACAATGTTTCTTAATTTTATTATCTGATTATTGGAATGTTGACATTATCTTCACGTCAGAGACTTTCATATATGAATTTGACTTTATGAAACTAGTGAGGTAGATTTTTCTCTATCTGATTTCTGGCAGGTAGAGATTTGGCAGAAGTAGATGAAAGGTTACACATTAAATAACAATATATGTTGTGTTTTAAAATCTTGAGAAAGGTTTCACGTGTTAAAACTAAGAATATGTATAAGATATGGTTAGAAGCTGTTTATATATAAACAAATATAATTTACAGGATTGAAAAGGAAATAGAATATGAAATAATTTATTGCATATTCACTTTATGCTTCTTATAAGCTTATGGTGCTTTCTGCAGTGGCTTTGCTGGTGGAAATGCCAATAATAAAGCCTGGATTTTTCCACATATAGTCCTTTCCCTCTTAATAATCCAAACTGAGATGGAGATGAATAAATTACATAATATGGGCATAGACAGAGCAAAAATCACATCTCCTCCTTCCCTCCCATATTACAGAATTCCAGCCAGGGTTCACAAGATGATGTATTATTTGCATGAAGGCAGAAAGAATTCAAATGAAGCAATTATTAGACAAGAATACTTGATAAATGGAAGCAATATGTTCAGTAAAATGTACCTGACACAGTTCTTTCTAGACAACCACCTCAATAGTCTCAAAAATGTATTGTTATGAGAGTTTAAGAGACAACAATACCTTCATTTTAAGCAAAGAAGGATGATGTGACACAAACATTTTCTTAAATTCTCAACAGCAGATATTTCAACAGATGCAAAACCATGGTGCAGGTACTCAGCTTAGCATCCCTGTTCCTCATGAAATAATTTATGCCACCTCAAGGTAGGGCTCTGCCTTTGCACTCATACCCTTACAAATGTAATTGCTTAAAATATGTATATGCCTTGGAATATTGTGCTATCCTTTAATTAAAAAAATAGAATAGATATTGCAGTACCTGTGACCAGCTTTCCTACAGTTTGGGAGCCAAAACAGCTCTTTACAGGCTGAGTAATTCTGCTGCTCTCAAAGCAGTATTGACAGTGAAAACAAAAATTTTAAAATGAAGTCAACCTTTCAAACACCAGCCAGGGAAATCCAATTAATTAGTTTTCATTAATTTCCCAGTGGAACACCTGTGTTCTATGTGGGGGTGTATGTATATCTATATCTATATCATCTATATCATCTATATAATCTATATCATCATCAATATCATCTATATCATCATCTATATCATCTATATCATCATCTATATCTATTTATACATCTATATATAATCTATATCTATATCTATCCTGCTATTTTGGGAAGTCCACCCAAAAAAAGTTATTTTGCTTCAACTCCAAGCAAAATAACAGTTTCCCAACACTATCACTTGTGATGAAGACCATCTGCAGGAGACAATCTGCTGTAAATTTTCATCCTGGCTTGTCAACACACTGGAGACAATAATCATGGAAGTTTGTTGATTCCCTAGAACTTTCCTCAATCTCACTAGCCACAAAAAATTTCAGCTATTTAAATCTCTCCTAAGCTTGGTGGTTACTGAGATGTTAAGGAGTTATTGTGCCATGAGTCTAAGATAAAAGGGGAAGAATACTGGGAGGAGAGACAAGAATCAGAAAGCAATAGGAGATATTAACAAAATTCAAATACTTTGAGATTTTCTAATCAAAGAAACCAAAGAAGATCATCTCCAACAAGAATAAGAACACTTCTGATAGATAAACCTGATCTTAAATAAAAGTTATTGTCATACTATCTCTCTGTAACTACATCAGGCAGAGAAGAAGCTAAGCCAGCTTTGAGAATTCGGATTCAGGTAACACTAGGGTGTCCAAGTCAATGTTTCTGTCAGCCCTGGTATCACTGCAGTTCTCCTTGTCATTGACACTAAAACTAAATATACTTTTGTGTTACACCTGGGCCATTCCAAAATTATTAGAAATTTCAGAAAAAGTTCAAATACTTGAGCTAATAAGGAGAAGAAATTGTAAAATAATATACAGAGAAAAGGCTGTGATAGCTTGGTGTTATCAATCAACTAAATATTATGGCAGATGGTCTTCCACAGATCCCTGCTCAGGAAAGTCAACCTACACTTTCCAGCTCTTAAGAAAGGGATGCACGAGGATGCATGTTTGTAACACAAAACTTAATATCATTATTAAAAAAAAAAATAAAGAGGGAATTGCTCTGTTTAACTCTGTTTTACTGAAACAATTCAAATTTTGATTTAGTTTGATCCCAAACAGTTCTTTTTCTAGTTCAGTAGCCAAGCAATCAAATGGAAAGATTAATATAGATATAATTAGTACAACATCCAGAAAAAACTTTATTCTCATAGATGGTGGATTTTTTTTTTTTTTAATTTTTTCTTTTTTTTTTGAGAACTGCTGCAGGTGAGTAGTCCTTACTTGTGTCCAAGCAAGCAGCTGATTCTTCAGTTTTTCAGATTCAGTGGGCACAGTCCCTCAACCCCCAAACATGCAGGTTTCTTTTAACCTCAAGTATGCAAAAGGAATATTGCAAGCCACTTCTTCCAGAGGCAGAATGAATTAATCTATCAAGCCAATAAGTGCTGTGCCATCTGCCCCTTATACAGCAAGAGCATTAATCACAGCAGAATTCCCAGATGGGTCCATCTCCTATCCTTAACCAGATCTATGAATCTGCAGGGCGGGGAGCAAGGAAAATATTAGGCTGGACCAGTGGTACAAGTTTCTAGTGTGGACCAGGGTGGGTTCATGCATGTGAACTCCCCCCACATCAGAGAAGAAAGTTGGCTCTTTCTGCTTGTTTCATTAGTGTCATTTATACTATGAGGTGATATGCAGAAGGAGCTGATGTTGTTCAGTAACACAGACTGACCCCAGATGAGGATGAGAACCATCTACATATTCATGGTAAAGCTTGGGCAATAAATTGCAGTTTCACAGAATCCTTTTCACTGTATCATTCAGTTCCCAGGCAGAAATTCATGAACAAACACATTCACATGTAGAGATAAAATGGAAATGACTAACATCCTAAAATGCTCCATAGGACTAGAATGTACTAGTTTTTTTTTTTTTTTTTTTTTTTTCAATAAGAAACCAGTCTGTTTTTGTTGTTTTGTCACTTCATCATCCTCCTAGTTATCTCAAGCTAGTCACTCACAGATGTTTCCTAGATCTCTCTCCTTTTGAAAATCTGTGTTAGACTAAGCAAGCCTAATAAAAGAAAATAAGTCCTTTAGGCAAAAAAAAAAAAAAAAAAAAAAAAAAAAAAAAAAAAAAAAAAAGGTATATTTCCGAGATTTACAGGAATACCAGCTGTCTTTCTTCAGTTTCTTCCCTGTGAAATGAGATGTGTGTATCCCTTGGTAATCTGAGCTCCACAGAATCAGAACAAAAAAATCACCAGATAATGGTAGGGCTTATCAGATAATTAGTATGCAAGAGCAGGAAATTCATAAAGAACATCGTTTACAAAATCAAAGCAATTTCATGTTTCACTCTGATAAAGTTTGCTTCGAGAAATAAAAATACTTCATTTTAACTTTATCACTTTGTTGGTCTTTTAGATAACATCAAAATGATTTATAGAATGGACTGCAAACCTCTATTCTTGATCCTCAGTAAAATTGTTTTGGAAGGTTTCTATGGATCAGATGGCTGGATGGTATTTCTTGTTTCCCTTCTTAAAGCGTCTGGCAATACGAGTATCTTAGTATTGGTATATCCCTACATTTCTGGGCTATTCATGTCCAACTGATTACACTTACTAGGGAAATATTTTAATATCAATGTTTAGAGTTTTCAGGGTAGCATTTTAGCATTTTAAAATTTCAAATGAGAGTATGGAATTTTGCTGAGTTAAGACATGAAAATTTCAAGGGTATTATAAATCAGTGCTTATTAGCTAAAAGTATGCACCAAGGCAAAGAAAATAGATGCTCAATGGCACATAAATCCTGCCTGATGTTCAGTGACAAAAGAAAATAGAAATACAAGGAAGTTAATTTTCCCTTTTTTCATGACCACATGTACTTTAGCAGTCATAGCAGCCAATAACACCTAATATTTCTCTGCATATTCTGGTTTTTATTGCCCATGCAGTTCCTATTCATACGCAGTCTAAAACCTTTTCATATACTTGCTCAGCTATTTGCATGAATAATATAATTTACCAGTAATTTTCACAGTCTAATTATTCATTACATTAAAAAACATTTCCTTTTATTAATTTGAAACTGTTTGCCTGGTAATTTTAACAAATGCCCTTGTGCTCATTTTACGAGCCAACCTGATTTGCATTCTCTAAAACAATAATTTTAATTATTTTCCCTTTTTCCCCTAAGACAAAACAGAACAATCTGGAGTTCCTGATGTGCTCTCTTACTAACTTGGGATAAGCAGATGCCTGACTGCAGTGGGGACCAGTCACATGGCTGGGTTTATAGGATTACAGCTCAGCAAATGATAGCTGTCATTTCTACAGTGAAGGTTTTGTACCTTTAACTGCAAAGTCCGTGCACAATTAGCTGGTATAAGAGGCTCCTACTTTTGAAATTTTTGACCATAGGTTTCAGATTATAAAGGTCACCAACATCTTGTTCATATTTCTATCTATTATTAATTTCTACATGATCCATCAGTGATTTTTACTTATTTCATAAACAACAATTTTTTTATTGAAAGACTAATTAGATCATAATTTATCTTTTACCCTTTTTTCACAATCAAAAATGAAAACAACTTTTGATTTTTAAGTCAACTGATAATAAAATATTTCCTCTCATGCTTTGAAAGATTTTTACTGCTGCTGTGCAATACCCATTTATTCAGGTGTGGGCACGTTGGCTTGGAAATAAGGAATGCAAGGGGAGACCCACTTCCAGCGTCTGGGGGCTGGAATCTACAGCCCCACCTTGGCTGAAAAGGGAGGTTTTGGGAAACCTGGCCTTTCCATCAGCAATGTGTGTTTGTAGTCTCACATGCCCAAGGACACCAGCATTCAGACTCTCGTTATTTCGGAAGGGTTTTCTTGGTATAAAGATAATTGAGACAAGTCAAAATTCCTCTATTTTTTTTTTTTTCCATTCAATACACAAGTTAGGGATACATGCAATACATTCTTTAGGGAATAAGACAAGCATGTTTTTTTCAGTGCTAGGGCAGCAACCTGCTTCCTAAACCCCACTTAATCCTTCTTACTCTTATCTCCCTCTTTCTTTAAGCGTGATATTCATTTGTGTTTTGCTGTCTCTAAGCAGTGGTGAGAGCTAACAGTTGATCTGAATAAAGTCAGATCAATTGGCTGTTTTGGGCCACTAATTTAGTGTGTAGATCAATTACATACATTAAATAAATAATATTCTTCAGCATGATAAGGAGGAGAGAGGAGAAAAACTCTTTTGCAGTAGGCGAATTTGAGGAACCTTCAAATAGTTCACACGGATGCCGGTACATCAATCCAGAAGAGCTTTCAGGCATAGATGAAATATAATAAAATACTTGCATGCTAACACAAGAAGCAGGAAGGACAAACAAGGAGAAATTGGAAGCTGTGACTAACACAGAAAAATGATATAGGAGAGTTGACAGGAACATGGTGGATGAACGACCTCACTAGCTCATAAACATGGTGAGTTAAAGCCCAGTGTTACCAGCTCAGGATGAAATACAAATGTATAAATTTGCACAATTGAGAGAATGAGAGTTGAGACAGGAAAAAAAAAAAGTAGAATTTCAAAGGATTTGCATGAATCCACCCTAAAACCCCTTACATTTATTATGAGGGGATCTAGCTGTGACGGATCCCACTGCTTCTGCTGAAAAGTAACATTCAATTTGGAGACCAGTTTGTAAAGAACTGAATACAAGGGATGAAATTATAATAAGTTAACTTTCTTTCATTTAGTTCATTAGGGAAACTAATCATGATAAAATTTTAAGATAAGTGGAGACCTGAATCCAAAGCAGATTTCCTTCTTACCCACTCCTTACTAAATACATACAGTTCTCAAGCAGACATCATCCAGACCTGAAAAATACTCAGTATTAGCCCAGTTGGGAGTAGATTAGAGCAATGATTTGACAAGAAATTAAGACCACTTTGTGTTTTGAGGGGAACTTAAATTAAAAATAATAAAAATTTTAAAAATCCTGCTACACTCATAGTTTTTCTCGACCAAATTGTCTTGTAGAAAGCAGAATATTTTAATGATTTCTTATTTTAAAATTACGCATTTTAGTACTTAGTAAAAGTACCTTTACTTAGTAAAAAGTTCTTTTACTCAGTAAAAGAAAATTTCTGATGTGCCTATTTAGATGGAAACCCCTACCCCTCCAAATACAAGGTCAACACCATGAGTTACTGAGTAAGATTTTAGATTGCCTGTAGCTAAACCTTCAATCTATTTTTGAAAAATATCCTCTATCTCACTTTTCACAGCTACTTTCTGCTTTTAATGCATGTAGTTACATATCTGATTTATTTTCCAAATGCCACATTAAAAATATAGAGGCTCATTTCCTTACTGAGAGACAACATACTTTCCTACAGTTTACTAATAATTGCTCTTTAAAAAAATAAACAAGTAGATTTTATAAAATCTTTCAGTTCTTTAATATACTGTATTCTTTTAATGAATTATAATAGGAAACAAACTCAATATTTGTAAATATAATACCAGATATCTGGATATCACCTTGTGGAATTCAGTATATAGGATTGCATTTTTATGAGAGGATTCCTGAGACCAAGAGAAAATGAGGAATTTTACTAAAATAAAGGATATCTTGAACTCCATCATCAAGGGACAGGAATTATGGTATGAGCTCCCCTAAATTATCCTGACAGTATTTTCAGTAGTGTCCTTATCAATCACTGGTTTTTGCCCAAATATTGCAGGAAGATTCGCACTATGGGAATCAATTCTCTGACAAAGTATAATAGGTTTCTCTTCATAAAATAAAATTAAATGGACTTTCAATATATTGCAGTGCATACTTAGAGTAAGGGTTGAATATGGATAGATACTTTAGGCTAATTGCTTGCTTGTTTTCTTTTTTTGCTATTAGGACTACGGTTCCTTAAATGAAATCTGATTTTTTTCCTGCACTGGCTATATGAAAATTATTTTTTGCTATTATTCCCTGGTCAACAAAAGCAATAAAAATACACAAAGTAACCACACATAATAGCTTCAGCTGAGATAATTGTAAAGTTTAATGTTATTTTTTCTCATCTAAATGAAGAATTAGGTTTTTTACAGCAGCTACAATGCCATATATTATGAATCTACTGAAAAAAAAAAAGTCATATAATCTCTTTTCTTATCTAATCATGTAGTGAAATAAAGATTCTGTAATTAAGGTCATCAGCTGACTAAGGTACCACATGGACGAATATGCCATGAGAGGGTAATGACATTTACAAGGGATTTGAACCACGGCAGATCAAACAAACTGCAGTAAAATGTCTGTATTCACAATTTCACATTCACATTATTTGGGTTAAAAGTTCTGAAGCAAATTATTTAACCAGTTCTGAAACAAGGAGTTGGGTGTCTTTCAATATACAGAAGTAGAAACTTCAATTTTCCCTCACAGTTTAAACAAAAGCAAATCTAAGAAGTGCAGGAAATACAGATTTAAATGTAGTGAAAGTACAATCTAATCTCTGCAGGAAAAAAAAAAAAGGGAAAAAATTAAAAGTATGTCTTCATAATTATTTTTATTTGAAAGACATCTTAGTCTCTCTAGTTTCTCTAAGGAGGTGTGGTGCATGTCATGAATTTTATGTATATATGTGCCTCTGTCTTTCATTCCTTTTTAATTTCTGAAGTTACCACTAATCTATGTCACACAGATTTCACAGGGAATACCACTCTCACAAATTTTATGGAAATAGGCTGCTGAAGAGAGCAAACTCTTTTATTTTTCATGACTGAATAAAAGACAGCACTATGAGATTGTGCCATTTGAGCATCACAGAACTTTCAGCGAGACATGAATTTTTCCACTGGGTAGGAGTTTACTGAGAGCAGTCATAACATTTCCTTCCTACATACATTTTCAGAAGGTTTGTTATAATTCAATTAAAAAGGTGGCTAAGGACAAAATACAGGAAAAATTATTAAGAGACAGTAGCACATGTGATGTGAAGCCATCTGATGATAACCAGTCTCTATCCATTAAAAATATATGCCCTCAGCCTTCTGGAGAGTACAGACAAAATCCATACTGGTCCTTTACATTCCTCCAGCTTCATCTCAACTTGCAAGAAATACTAAATACAAAGTATATTAATATAATTGGTTTGCTTATCTAATGATATTGTTCATAACTTTTACAATTCTTAATCACCTGTTCTCTCTGTTTATAAGATTTTTTTCTCTATTCGGTTTTATAAAATTCTTGCATCCACTCCTTCACCTAGTTTCTAAACACATAGCACAAATAATTATATAATTCATGTGTAGCACAATTTTCTAAAGTAGACTGAAACTAAGTCAAAGCAAGTCTCCCAGCATTTATTTTCTTGTCAGCAGCTCAATTAATTTCACCCGTGTTGGAGAAATGCCCATCACTTTCACATAGTTTGTAATTCTAAAAAAAATGTTGTGACTTACCTAAAGAAGAGGAAAACAATCTATGGAAGGTACTCTTCCACTCAAGAGTGCTTAAAACTGGGTTTTCTTTGGAGCACTCACATCCACCTGCTGACAACATCTCTTTGTCTTGTCACATCTCAGTGGGGATGCAGCTGCAGGCAATTACTTCTATAAGTTAATATTTGACTCTCCTTCCATGACTGTTAACCTTCTGCATAAGACTTCTTCTAATGAGCTAGAAAAGTCTAACACCTTAAAAAAAGGAATCTGTCTATCCTGTATAAAGAGAGCAAAATCATTTATGGGATCTGACAGATATTATGTTTTTGAAGGATGGGTATTTCCTGACAGTTTATAAGCAGCTGAATCAGGGTCTGTGTGGCCTCCATCTCCTACCTAAGAATAACCATGTCTATCTTCTCTATGCATCATGTATCAGAGTATATTTTAAAACTGTTATACAAACACTAAATAATAGCTAAAACTTAATGCTAAATTTTATTCCTAAGGTGCTTTTTCCAGAAAAAAAAATTGCTTTCTTATTTTTTGCTTGAAGTGTTCCCCTAGGAAAAAAAAAATACTTTCTCATTTTTCACCAGCCTATATAATCAGCTTGAGTATGTTGGTCAATATTATCTCAAAGATCAATAATCACAGGATTGATGTAATTATTTACACCTTTCATTTATATATATATATATATATATACACATAAAATATAAGGCTTTATACCAACATTATTACAAATACATGGATCAAGAAGTGATTTAGTGATGTTCTTTATTTTGGTACCTGTGGGTAGTACAAGAATTTACTAACAGTTACAAGGTGTGAAACACACAGACAAATTCCTTTTGCTTGTTGTGAAAGTGCTTGACAAACCAAAATATTTTTTTCTGAAGAAATAAAAGCAGTTGAGGTTTTACAAAAAGACAGTACTCTAGAACTTCTGTTTATCGGGGTCTCTGAGGGGTCAACAGGTTTCTTTAGCCTTAAGAGATCTCAAAGTACTTTATGCCATTTTACCTTATAATTATCTTATAATTCATATATAAAATAGAGGTTTAAGAATGCCTATAATGAAAGAGAAATTGAATCTATGTTTAATGCATGCCAAATCCAAATGAAGTCAGTAACACCACAAAATAAACTGAAAATGCAAACATGAAGTACACTGAATAATCTCAGAATAAATCCCACTGAAATATATTTTCAAATGTATTTCATTCTGTAATGAAATACAGTTTCCCAAATGACTGAAGTTCAGAAATACTGATGGATTAACTGCCAGAGCTGAGTGGTTTGGTCAGCTGACTTTAATAATTGCCTGATTGGGGTGACATTGGGCATTTGATCTCAGTCAGTCCTTCCTATGCAATATGGTTTTGTTATTTCAATTGGAATAAACTTTAGTTTGTATTAGCCAGAAGCAAGAGGATTATTACATGAATCTGTCTCATTTGTTGATTTTTTTTCTGTGTCTTGCTGTGAAGACTTCAGGTCTCTGTTTGGGTTTATCTGTGTATCATGGTTGAATTACCACCATCTTCTGTTTTCCCTAATTATCATGACTTTATACTTTCTCCATGTATTTTATAACACTTTCTTTCTCAAAGGAACTTCTGTTCTGACAATATATTTTGATCTTCTGCTCTACTGATGTGTATCTTTTCAGCTGGGCAAGCCTTTATTTGAGAAATAATGAGTTGGTCTTGTTAAATTTTCCATGGTAGGATAAAGCTATACAATATATTATTGACAACATTCAAAAGCCTACTTATATAAAAAGAGGGAAAAAATGATGTGAGAGAAGAATGAACACTTGAAATTGAAAGATAAGAGTGCAAAAGGAAAGCAAATGAAAGGAATTATAATAGAAAAAAGCAGCCTGAGGGTAGAGATGAACATATCTGAATTCTAGTGGGGTTTCATGCTCACTCACAATCCACTTGGAGACAGTAGTTGATTTGGATTATATTTTTCTGTTGTGCAAGAGGTTTCTATCCCTATATTTTACTATCCCTATAATTTTAAATATTATTTTTCCCACTCTTTTCAGTTCTCAGACGTGTTCTTACAGATGCTTTTTTATGTAGTTTATGTATGTTTTAAATTACTTTTAAATATTATTCACAATTATTTATTTACATGAATACATAATTTATCAATTGTTAAATTTACATCACAGATGAGTTTTATACTTTTCAGATACCCAATAATCATGAATAATATTGAGGGTAATGAAATTTTTAAGAGAAGTAAACATTTCATATGAAAGAATATCTTTTGCTTAATGGTACAAAAGGAGGAGAAATAATTTTAGATGTATATAAAAACAAACTCTGTGGTGTACAGGAAACGTCATTACTCAATTTTTCTTCTTAGAGTTCAATAGTTATCTGGAAAGTTCCTGCAGATTTGTACATATGAGAGGTTTTTAATTTTGATTTGTTTTGAGATGCAATATTGAAAAAGATATGCTGCTGCAATATGTCAGTTGGAGAAAGAAAAATGTCAAGCCTTGATTTTCCTTCTGAGGGAACTGTGAGAGGTTGACTGTAAACACAGTGGTAACTCATCTATACATGGCTGTCAACTTATTTATTGACATGTGAAAGTAAGAAATTGGCAGTCTAAATCATCACGAGAAAAAAGAAATCCTGAAATTACTCATCCTTAAGTAGGAAAATAACTACATTTTAAACATCTGGGGTTTGTAACAAGATTATACAGACACTTTACTCCTCCCCTCTCCCCCACAATACCAAAACCTCACCAGCATAAAAGCTGAGACGCCTTAAAATACAAAAACATCCCTGAAGATGCAAAATATGTTAAGTTTAAACATTTAAAATCGCAAAGGTGCTAACTGATAGCAGCAGAATGATTAGTTTTGAGACCTAAAAAATGCTCTTTGAATGCTCCTGTACTGAGTTTCTTTGGTCACACACAAAAAAAACAAAAGAAAACCAAAATAAACCCAAACCATATAAGTGATACAGTGTTGCTGCATTCAAATCAACATAATGATTCAATGAATAAGATCAAACAGTATAAAAAACGGTGCCTATTAATTAATATTTGTAATATTCCAGCAGCTCCAGAACAAAACCAGTAAAATATGCAATCCAATAAATTTAAATCTACACCTAAAATTTTTATAATTTAAAAGATCAGTCACACAATAGCATATAAATAGAAATGCACATATTAATGTTTATTCAAACAGGTGCTTGTGCCACAGGTAGTGAAAAAACAGATATAGCTTTGAAAATAAACATTAAATACTTCGATAAGTCCCAGCATGAATACTGAGTTATGTATTCCCCTTGTACCAACTCTAGAATCTGCTTGGCTTTTAATATTCCTGTGATTGCAGAGAAGGCTTTGCAATCGGAAGGTCAAGCATGTAATTTGTTAAGCAGCATCTAGTTTGGAGACAACAGAGTTGTAAAAGCCAAATGGAGCAAACAGTCTGTGCCTTCCAAGTGATGCCTCTTCTCCAGTGTGTGGAAGGAGATGCAACGTAGTTGATCTAACAGGAGTTTGTAAATAAGACTTCTATGCAACATCTATTTGCCAAGACAGCTATAGCAGGTATAGCCCTTAAAAGCCAGGAGCCACTCAAAAATTAGAGCTGTGTTTTGTCACACTATCTGTTATTTGTGACAAGCATAACAGTAGAAACTCCTGGTTTTCTCCTCAGGTGTAGCTCTTGTATTGAAAAGTAATCAGAACTCCGCCTTCAGCGTGTTTTTCCATCAAAAATTGAGAGTTATTGAAATTACAATTATAATAACTGGGGTTATATAGAAGCATACATACTACCATGATCACAAAGTAAACACATGTGCAACTAAGTCTCCTAATAGATCCATTTGACAAGACAGGGCTGAGTACAAGTCAGCTCTGTACTAATTTGTCTTTTGAGACAGAAAGAAGTGGCATATGTTTGCCTGGGTTTGTACTTCATCACATTTCCCTCACATATTTCCTCACCTTCAAGGAAAAATATTGTCTTTTAATATAAGAATGAGAATCATGCCCACCTCATATTTTGTAAGAAAAGAGAGGAGATTAATTATTTTTTATTAAGGAATGGAAATCATTATCTTTCTATTATCATAGCTCCTTTCCTGTATGCTTTGCCATCAGTCTCATCATCATCACAGCAAGCATGGCACTGATTTTTCCTTTTTTTTCCTTCATTTCCAACCACTACTTGTATGATTAAATGCTTGAGATATTCAAATGATTCCTTGCCAATTCATCACTACCTGTCACTTTCCAATTTAAAGTCTGTCTCAACTGCTTCCCTGCATTTTCTCTTAATATTCCTATACTGATATTTCTTCTTTGATCTCTTTTCAAGAAAAGCAGATTTTCCATGATTCTCTGCTTTTCTTTCACAGCAAAAACAATTCTGAGAAGCCTATGGCAATGTTAGGCAATGGTTCAACTTGTCTGCAAGAAGCATTAGGTCCTGAAACACACACTATGTCAATGCTAAAACCAGTGTAGTTCTCAAACCTGATACAACTCTGAAACTCCCAGGAGCAGTATTTGTTGTTGCTGCTCTGTGGAGCATTGCAAAGAATTGGAGACCTGTGAGAAGCAGCAAATTGTGACAGTGAAAAGCACTTCTGACAGTTTCATCTCAAACAGTTCCTTTATGGTCTTACGTTCTCAGGGCTCAGGATCTCTTCAAAACCCTTTATTTTGCGGTGGGTTGACCTGGGGTGGGGTCCAAGTTACCCAGGAAGCTGCTCCCAGCCCTAGATCTCCTACTCTAGGGAGATCTATCCAATCTCCTTTTCCTCAGCAGGACAGAGGCTGAGGAGAAAATAAGATGGAAAATATTTCATGAGTCAAGTCAGCCTAATAAAGCAAAAGCAAAGATTGTGTGTGCAAAGAAAAAAGAAAGGTTTTATTCTCCCCTTCCCATCAACAGCCAATGTCGGACACTTCCCAGGAAGAAGGGCTTTAGTACATGCAGAGGTTGCTCCAGAAGACAAACATCATAAAAAACAGTGTTTTCCACCTCTACCTTAGCTTTTATTGCTGATCAGATGCCATATGGTATGGAATATCCCTTCAGTCACCTTGGCTCAGCTGTCCTGGCTATGTCCCCTCCCAAGCTCTTGCCCACCCCCTGCCAACTGGGCTTTTGGGGCTGGTGGATGCTGATTTGGACAGAGGGTCTTGATACTGTGGAAGCACCGCCCAGCTGTACCAAAAAAATGCTGTGTTCTCAACACCTTGCTAGCTGTCAGTGCAAAGCCCAGCACTGTCAGGGCTCCTATGGGGAAAATTAATTCCATCTCAGCCAGTCCTTGATACAGGTCTGGTTTTGTTTATCGTGGTAGAAAACAATGCCTGGAGTAGAGCCTGCAGAGAACCTCTTATCTGAAACTCAAACTTTGGCTCTGACTTAGAGTATCTAGGGGAGAAGATTTGCCTGCCGTTGGGCTAAAGTTATTAAAATTCACTACCCCTCTCTGTTAAATTAATGAAGATTTCTTTCAAAGTTCCTCAGGAGACAGTGCTGTGCAAAAAATACTAATGTGATGGTGCTGCTTTGTTTTTTCTTTCTTTTTTTAATTTTCCTTCTCGAAGGTGGTGTTCTGACTGCTGTGCTGAGTGTGGGGGAAATTGTGCCAGGTGGGAACCACAGGGAGGGAGGACACGATGCTCAGGGCTTGATCACTGCCATTAATGACAGAGGCCACCAGGAGAAATCTAACATCTACTCTGGCACAGTGCTGTAGCAAATGCCTCCCCATTAAGAGAACACTCACACATTCCTACTGGGGTAATGTTAAAAAAAAAATTTGGAAATATGACTGCATTAGAGTAAAAACATTTTGGTTGCACCACATTTTTTATTATTATTATATTTGTTTTTACCTCCATACTTTCTAAAAATTAGGAAATAAGGAGGATTTAGACTAGCAAAAGATTCACTGATATGAAGACTAGTCAGAAGATAATACAGCCATTTTGCTGATGTCAGATCTGTGGCTGTATTGTTATTTATGAGTCACTGGCAAGAGCTGAAAACAAGCAGCTGTTTCAGTTTTTTTCTTAGGTACTCAGTCAGTTTTATTCATGTGTCTGAAGTCAATATATTATCTCACAGAGACCACAGAAAATGGAACTCTTAAATACGCAATTTATTGCAAAAGAATGGTGTTTACATGACTATCTGCTGTGTAGTAGAAAATTCATTATTACCTGTGGCTACAACTTTTAAAAATTTTAAAATCTATCCACAAATTTGTCTTGCCTCTGTGCTATTTTGGTAGATTCTCCTCTAATTAATGTGGAGTAGCCTATGATTAGACATCTGCTTGAGGCCTAGTCTTTCTAATGACTGAAACCTGAATTCTTTTTCTGAAGATTTTTTCCAAAACCATTGATGAAGTATGGTTTTACAGAAATGGTTCTTTAATTGTGACACATTTTATGACCACGTCAGGAAGGGTTTTCTTTTTCATTAGTCAGTGACTCAAATATCTGCTGAACGTTTTGCTTTCAAGAATGATTTTCAAAACTATCCACTGTTAATCACTTATTTGATCAGGGCACTTCTGTGGCCTAGAGCAAATCATCATGTATTTTCATTTAATCTTTCCATTCTATGAAGTGTTAAATACTGTTAACTTTTCTTTCCATGAGTTAAATCTATTTTATAATTCAAAAGAAGTTATGAAGAGAAAGTGCATAATGTTTTTTTCTTTTGTAGATGCAATTTTCTTTTGTTTCTTAAAATTTCAAACAAAGGAAATACTAGATAAGCAAAGATGAGAAATTTCAAATGTAGAACTCTTAACTCAATAAAGATCTGCATCAGTTTCTTTCCCCCAGTGAAACAACAAAAATAGAACTTAACTCTCCTTAGTTTCCTGAGAACAGATACTTGGCTGAGTTTGGTCAAAGCACATAGGGAAAAAAGCCTTTGCATAAGCCAGAGGAAGTAGGGATAGACTGATGTAACTCCTACTGCATTCCTACAGGTCCTTCTGTTCCTGTTAAAGAGCTTGCTGGAGTTTCTATTCAGCAGCTGCTCCCTCCCTGTAGTGAAGGTCTTTTCTCTGCTCCTAGTCCTGTCCTTGATGCCTAAGAAGCAGGACCTGTCCTGTTCCTCATCACTCTTCTCTTTCCCAGTAACCAGAAATGAGGATAAAAAAGGATTAATAAGGAATAAGCGAGTAGGGGGAACAGGGAAGGCTATTTACTCCAGTGTGAAGTAATTAGGGCTGAGCTGCATCAGAAAAGGGAGGTTGTGCAGCTCGTGGGCCCCTGGGCATGGAGAAGAAAGGAGAGCAAAAGGCCAAGCTTTGGTGCTACTCACTTCTTTCAGAAAGAATGCATGAAAATCATATTCTCCCAGTCCCACTCACTCATGCAACATTTCCCCAAGATTCCAGGAATTTTGTGTGACTCCTGGAAGCCTGTAAAAGATATGTGCACATATCCATAGGCACATATCATATTCACAATTCTGTTACAGAACAGCAGAATCATTTATTTTGGAAAAGACCTCTGAGATCAACAAGCCCAACCTTTGCCTGGTAACCACCTTCTCAACTAGACCATGGCACTAAGTGACACTTCCTGAACACAAATTGACACCATCAGAGCTGTACATATTGCCCTGAGCAAGAAGTTTGGCCCTATATGAGCACATAAATAGCTATTGCAACTAGTCATCAAATTTTATACATATATGTGTTTGTAACTCATTAAAGCATTTTGTGTCCTTGAAAAGGAACAACCAATTTTCTTCTTTGAAAGTAACACCAACATAAACTATGTTATTGCTGGTTTTACTAGAGATGCTTGTCTTTTTATTTTCTTTAAAATGGTGTATTTTTATAAAGGGGACCTCATTTTTTGCTTGTTTGTTTGTTTGTTTTTAGGAATAAAAGTATGTTTAAGGCTATTCATCAATTAGGGTTTGGGTGCAAAGGTCTGAGGCAAGGTGTAAGAAGGTATTCAGCTTCGTTTTTGTCTGCCTTGTCACTGTAGTTTCATGTTTATCTTTTTCTCTGATATTACTTGTATGTGCTTGGACAAGGGGTTTATGATCTAATCTCAGCAACAACGAATGAATCCCCTCCAGTTTTCTAACCTGTTCTATTTCTATAAAGCTGAACCATTTAATATTTTCTGTTAAAGGAAAAAGTGTTAAAAACATCTAGACTGAAATCTGAAAAGTGTAAGGTTATTAACTCCAACTATATTCTGCTTCACTGTAAACCCATTGTCATTATTTGATTTTTACATAGTTCAAATTTTGTCCTCCATAATCAACACAAACACATTTTAATTGGATATAAATTTTTGTATATCCTTTACCAGCTAAAAGGTTGTTGTATTTAGATCAATGTGTTTAACTTAAAAAAAAAAAAAAGAACAAGTTGAGGTTTAGCTCTAATTAATAACAGAAACAGTACTTTTATAAATGCACATAAAGGTAACATTAAATCTCTTGCAGTGGCCCAAAAATTATTGGAAAGATCACTGTTTCTCTGTGAAATGAAATTCAGCCTCCATGTTAACACATTATAGAAGCTTTTCAGAGCACTCAGACTGCTAATTGTGTTAAAGTACATGCAATAAATGGTTATAGTGTGCTATTTTGTTTTTATTGAAGACTAAGTGATGTTTAAATTATCCCTTCAGACAGATAGTTTTGTTGTGTTTTATTATATTTTTACATGAATCTCAGTAATTCCATTTCTAAGGTGAGGATAAAGAAATTTCTATCTGTTTAGGATGGTACAAATAAACCAATCCTGGTGTATATTTAAAAGACAGTAGAGGAGGCATTTCAGAATCTCAGTAAAAACTCAAGACTGGAAATTATATTCATGCCCTCTAGTTTTTTAAAGATGAAGATGGTTAAGAAATATGGAGCCTTTCAAAACTGCAGCTGAGACCTGAAAAGAAGAACACCTGTGTGAAAGCACATTTCTGTGCCTGTTTCAGCTCAGCACTTGCACCCTCACTAATGCTCATGTCGGGTGACTTCCCAGCCTATGGTTCTTCTGAGAAAGGTCACTTCCAGTCTCTTGTCTTCAAGGTGTTTGCCTATATTTACTTTGAGTTTTAAGACATTTCTTTCTTGCTATCTCTAGCAGGAGTCAATTACTAAATGGCAAGAAAACTGAATAGTGGAGAAAAAAGAAATAATTATTTTTTGCCATGTTAGCAAACTAAATGAGATAATCAAAAGTCACCAAACGTGGAACATGGGAAGGGAAGAGATAGCATGGCTGAAGAAACAGAGAAAGAAGAGAAAGGAGATGAGCTTTTCCTCTTTTCCTCAGTAGCAGTTTGCTAGCTTTTTTAAGTTGTTATTTGATTAAGCCATAACATGGAACAGAACAGTTGACTTTTTCCTTCTTTGTTAGGCTGCTCTCCATAAAGGAAGTTCAGAGAGACACAAGATTCCAGTATCTTACATTTTAGGCAAAGACTGATTCACCATAGATTCCTTTTGCAGAGATTTTGCAATTAATCTAAAGAACCTAAAGTTCCAGACAAAGACTGTATTCTATAAGGAATTGCTTGATATTTAAATAGCTTTTAAGTAAATTCTTACCAAATCAGCCTCATTTATTCAATGGTGTGTAAAACCAGCTGTCCTCAGCACAAGCTAACCTATCAGTATATTCTTGTCATTTTTACATCTAAATACAAAATTAGTTGGATTTTTTTCCACTTTTGTTGTCTATTTTTTTTGCCTCAGAGACATTCTAAGATCTGCCTTCCTGCTATTTCTGGTAAGGTCAAAAAGAAGTGCATGACTATTTCAAAGTCAGACACTGCATTTGCTGTACTAATCACAAGTGCAATCAAACACCAGCACTTAAGTTCTGCAGGTACAGACTACTAAGAGAATTCCATTCTACTTTCTTTGGAGAGTAGATTAAAAACTGTTCTTCATTTTGCTTTTATCATATCAGCCTGATAGGAGGTAAAACAAGGATAGATGAAACAATAAACAACGCTGATAGGTAATATATTGTGAATTTCTAGTTAACTTCCTTTGTTGTGTTTTATGAATCAAATTTATGGAAAAGGTAACTGATCTCAGAAATGTTTACACCATTTTGTTTTGTTTTATAATCATAACAATTTTTCAATTTTTATGGCTACAGAGACAAGTATATGAGGTTGTGAAGTTGTCTACATCCTCAGTTTGCTGCCACAGAGAATAGATATGAAGCAGATTAAACTTCTTGAACTATTTTCCACAAAGTGACATCACAAGAAAACTTCTTTACTGTATAGACCTGAAAATACATAATCATGTATCTATACAAAGTGGGTTTTTTGTTTACTTCTTTGCTGGGGGTTTTTTATGGCCTGGTTTGGAAGGGATCTTAAAGATCTTCCAGTTCACACTCCCCCCTGCATGGGCAAGGACGCCTTCTACTAGGCCAGATTTCTCAGAGCTCCATCCAACCTGGTCTTTAGCACATCCAGGGATGGGACAGCCACAAGTTCTCTAGACAACCTGTTCCAGGGTCTCACCAGCTTACCAGAAAGAATTTTTTCCTAATGTGTACTCTAAACTTACTCTCTTTCAGTTTGAAGCCATTTTCTTTTATCCTGTCACTTCACAGTCCATTAAATAGTCTTTCTCCATCTTTCTTGTAGGTTCCCTTCAGGTACTGGAAGGCTGAATTTAGTTCATCCCAAAGGCTTTGAAATTTCCAGCTCAAAATGAAGGACTTTGGTTTCAAAATTATTTTATTGTCAGAAATACACAAACTCTCCTTTATTAAAAAACAAACATACAAAAAACCATAAACCCCCTAAAATGATTTTTTTTTTTCCTGCAAAGACAAATCACTATTATGCACCCCATGGAATCTCAGCTGAAAAATCATCTTTGTATTACATAGAAATTTTCAGAGACTGAATAAACATCTGCTTTACTCTTCTCCATTACCCTCATTTGTTGTAAACATAATAAGAACCATCATGAGATAACCAATCTCCTGTGTGTCTCAGGGGAAGAGAGGTGTCTCTGGAGAAAGTAACCAGGGAAGGTAAGGAAGAAAGAATCATCCCCACATATTTTCTGTGGCTACATGGTCAGCTACACAGGGATGCATTATCCTTCTGTCTGTTCAGCAGTGTGGGAGCAACGTTTGGAAAAGCATGCTGATCCTGAAAGCATTTGTACTGGCCTACAAAACTATCCCACCTTACAAGCTTTTACCACATATATTTTAACAGACAATATCTTGCAAACACTGAAGTGAAAGGTTAGTATGTATTCTATGTTACCTGAAAACTGAAATTCCAGGTTACTTGTGGCATTAAAATAGGCTTTTCTAGCTGTAGCATCTCAAAAAGTAATGCATCTTCAAGCTGTAATGGTTTTTTAAGTATAGTTAGTTTCTACTGTTGGTTTTGCAATTATTTATTCCCAAATCATGTCAGAAAAAGAAGAGAAAGGGTAACAAAACCAGAAAGCAATCATAATACAATTATCTTAAGGTCTGATCTCAAGTCCTTCTGACACAAAAAATAAATGTTTAAAGCTAAAAATGTCATCCTCACTGAGTAGGGAAAAAAAAAATCCCATTTCTTGTAGTTTGCAGGATATTAGATCAGAACAAATAATGGCACTTTTTGCCATGAACTGGTCTTTCAGACACTGTGTATTTTTTGCCATTTCCACAACAATGAAACAAAACAGAAGTGAAAGCACTTTGTATTGAAAACAACCTCTGATCCTCTACCTGAAATGCTGTGCCTCCTGTGGGGGACTGGCAGTGGCTGGGGCAAGCAGGGAGGGCTGCACCCCTCACAGGTGGTACTGTGGGTACCAGGAGCCCCCAACATTCCTCTTTCCAAGGCAACTGGGGCATCAGGGACCATGTGGGAATGATGGCTTGTTTTCTGGTGAGCGCTGAGATCTCATCCTGGCTCGGTGCAAGAGGCTAATAAGGCAATTTGTGAATTGTCATTTTTCATTGCTTTTGATAGTATCTTCCAAAAGCGAAGTGACATTTCTTGTTTATCTGTGTATTAGACAGGTAAATGCAGCAATAATGGATTCTTCTGGCAAGGAGGGATGTGCTGCTTTACAAATATCAATGTTTGACAAATGTCTCTAAATAAGGACTGAAAAATGCTATCTAGACATAGAATTATTCTTCATCTATTTTTTTCCTCACCATTAGGGTAACTTCAGAGGGGCTCAAGCAACTTCCAAACTTTGTCAAATTCATTGACTAATTCACTTGAATCATAGAATTGTTAAGGTTGCAAAAGACCTCTAAGATCATCAAGTCCAACTTTTGAGTGATCACCACTCTGTCAATTAGACCATGGCAATTAAGTGCCATATCCAGTCATTTCTTGAATTCCTCCAGGGATGGTGACTTCACCACTTCTGGGCAGCCCATTCCAATTTTTAACAACCCTTTCCTTGAAGAAATTCCTTCTGAACCTCTCCTGGTGCAGCTTGAGGCTATCTCCTCTTGTCCTGTCACTGGTTGCCTGGGAGAAGAGACTGCCCCCCACCTTGGTGCAAACTCCTTTCTGGTAGCTGCAGTGAGAAGAAAATGAATATAAAAGTTTTAGATCTTTCATATTGAAATATGCTACTTCAGATTTTACTGATGTTTGAAATATAATAAATTGTAATACTAGAAAGTGAAAATGTCACAGAGCATGAAACAGATTGTTTTCTTTGGCATGAAATATTTTTATGCGGACTCTTATATGAGTATACTGACAAGGTAAAGAAATCATTTAATATTAATAACCAGCTACCCTCCCACTTCAAAATATTCTGTGGTGAGAAAGAATAGGATAGAGAGAGAGAGAACAATGCAAGTTAGTCTCACAGCCCTCACCCTGGCTCAATCCCATCTCAGAGGGCCATGACAGCCTGTGCACTTTGAGATGCATAGGCACTTAAAGTTTTTTGTCTGCTGCTCCTTCCCTGACAACTGTGAAATCTGATGGTTCAGGGGTATTTGCCAGCAGGGCTTCCATACCTAACTAAATTTCACCTGTAGTGGATTCTTTCAGCTCATGAGAGAAAAGGATATGCCTTGAAGAAAGCAGCTCTCCTTAGGGTCACTGAGAGAAGATAGGCTCCTCAAGCAGCACTTCACCATAGGAACAGGATTTTATGTTCTCCCTAGAGGGTCCATCTCTTTCTGTAAGCTATAAAAGGAAGCCAGGGAGGCTATTCTGCTTGGGCTGCAGCTACCACTTAAAACTTTCTAAAGTTTTCACTTTCTTACCTGGCAGGTATATTTATACAGCATAAATGTTTAAATAATTTTCCTATTTTTCAATTCAAGAATATTAAAAAAAAAAAAAAAACACACCAAAAAAACCCAAACCAAAACAAAACAGAAAAACCAACCAACCAACCAACCAAAAAAAACCCACAAAAAAACCCCACCAAACAGAAACAAACAAACAAACAAACAAACAAAAAACAAAAAAAACCCATCAAACCAAACCAAACTCCAAAGCTTAAGAAGCCAAAATTGTATCCACTGTGGAGACTTACACTAAGTAAGGAGCAAAAGTGCCCTTTAACAAGTAAGATATATTTATGAGAAGAGAGAGGTTGTGCATGTCAAATAACACATAATTCTTTTCTTTACCTTCTAGCTTGCTTGCTGTTCCCCTTTTTATTACCAATCCCAAGGTTGGTTCTGGCTGGAAGTATGGCTGTGTGTCGACTTGCTGTGAGTATGAAAACACTGTTCAAGTCCTTCAGTAACTCACAGTTCTTCATAAGCTTGGCAAGAAATGAACACAGGATCACTCACTAAATCTCAGGGCAAGGTTTTGGTGTTGATGATCCAGGCACACAGTGAATTTTATTAGCCATTGAAGGTCCAAATTCTCTTAAATACCAGTTGTCTAGCTGCACTTTGTTCGACCTAGGATGGAGAATCAGCACTCCAGGATTATTTCCAAGTTCACACTCAGCTGTCTGTACACTGCTGGCTCTGACTTGAGTGGTCTTCAGAGAGAAGAGGCCCTTTGGAAGTAGTTTTCTCCCTTTTGGCACAGGAGACCTGCCAGCAGCACTCGGTGATATCAGATGATATCAGCAGCTGTCCTTTCAGGGCCAGGCAGATGGCACTTCCATCCCCTGAAATGCACAAATGGATGTGACAAAAACTCCAAGTTCAAGAAAAGTTCTGTTGATCCCTGTGTTGCCTTTGCAGAGGGTACTTTCCTGGGGCAGCAAAATCATCAACAAAAATGCATTTGAGAAAGACACAAGCAGGGCAGAGCTGTCTGTGCATTAACCCAAAGAGCACTTGATTAATGTCAATGAGTCTGCCTTGAGTCTCTTCCAGCTCACGCTGGGCAAGGTGCAATATTGCTTAATCCAAGGCTAAACTTAAGGACAGCTGCGCCTTCAACAATGATTATGGCTGATTTGTGTCTGACATTTAATGCACGCGAATAATGAAAAATAACACCTGTGTCTTCCTCCACATTAGATGACTTGCAAAGGTCATTTTTTTCTCAGTGGTCATTAGCTAACTTGAGACAAAAAGGACAAATTCTGCCAGGTAGCGTGTCTCTTAAATCTCTAATTTCTTATTCTTTACCTAAGAGCTCAGGGAATCTTTAGGTACGGGCAAGGCTATGCAAATTGCTCATCTTTATTTTCTCGTGTGACCTACAGCTATGTTCTTGAAATGAATGTTTGTGTTGGATCCATTGCTGCAGCCCTCAGCACTTCTTACAGCTATCTCCTGGTGACAATGTAGCATTCCATGACCCTCTGCCAATCTAATGACATGCAGATGTCTCCTTGACTCCCTTAATTCGCTGGATCAGCTACACCTGCCTCACAAAGCAACCTACAAAAATATCAAAACTATATATATTTTTTTAATATTTTACCTCTGTATTTTTCTTTAGTAGGGACAATAGCTTTTGGGAAAAAAAAAAAAAAAGATGACTAGATAAAGATTGCTGCTTTTGTTGCTTCACAACGTTATCTGTAAATGTTAAAGTAATTTTTCTCTCCTTAAATAGTTTTGTTGGACTCTCAAATGGGAAACTCTAAATTTTACTATGAAACTAGTAAAGTAACAGGGCATAGAATATAATAGTTATCTTGTAAAGTGTCAGAAGAAAGGAATAACAAGCATCCTGATTTGTAGTCTAATGTTTTTCATTAAAACTAATTATAAATATATTAATTAACTTTTCTGATCTGAGTTTTGTTCAGTATGGTCATTGCTAGCTTGCTACTTACCGTGCAGAAATGTTTCTATTTGTATTGAAGAGGAGCTGTCATGGCATCTTACTTCAGCATACCATTTAAAAATTGCTTAGTGAAAAGACAGACATAAAATATATCCTGCTGCTTTCTCCATTACATATCAAGATATGCTTTTTGCATAGTGACAAGTGCTTTTAGGCAAAAACATCATAGCAGGAGTCAAAGGCTCATTTTTTTCACTCACTACTACTAGTGAGTGTATAACCTTGTATTACCTTTTTTGTTTCGGGGTGCCTAAAATTAAGCAGGCAACCAATGATGGTGACAATAATAAGCCACAACAAGTTCATCTTCTTCTTGAACTGCTTCATATTCTGTGATCTGAACTCACAAGGGTCATTGAAGACCGTGGGTTTACCATCTTACCTGTAACTTCTGAACACAAAACCGCACCTTTCCTATGTCTTCTGATAGAGCTGATGGCTTCTTATTTGAAATCTGCTATTGCTCTCCATCAAGTAGTTTGACCCCTTCTCCCCACACCACCACCACAATAACAGCTGAAAAGAAATAAATAACACCTACTGCAGTACTAGTGATGAAAAAGTCTGTACATTCATGCCACAGATTCAGGATCAGACCCTGATGATAAGTATGGGAAGATTGTCTTTCAATTGTGATTCAATTTGCTTGGTTTTGGGGGTTTTTTAATATTCATTTTTTATATTAATTTTTTAATATTTTGTTGAACATACATAGTGAGAAATTTTATTTTCTAGTTATCAAGCATTAAAACCCATCAGATACAGTAAAAACTGACACCAACAGCAGCTGTTCTGCATTTTGGCCATCTGTCACTCATCCTGATTCCTTCTGTCACATTCTGGCAGGTGAAAACACTGAGTTATACTCAGTCTAGGAGGAATGAGTATGTTAATGCACAGAAGAGCAACAGCATTCAGGAATATGGTCACTTCAGGTGCTATTCCAGGCATGAGAATAAGGAAGACCACACATTTTCTTGCTGAACTCATAGAAAAATTGCACTGCTGCACATACCATGAGAAGATAAATTTTCCACTAAACTACTTAGGGGAAAAAAAAAAAAGTGGAACTACTGTCAGAGTTGCTCAGGAAATGGTATTTGCATTTAAATATTAAAAATGCAGAAAAGTTCATTTATATTAGCTAATTGAAAGTTGTTTTTTTTGAAAAAGATTCAAGTCATTGAATATATTGATGACTTTTAAAAAGCCGGTTTTGTTTATTTTTGTTTTTAAAATTAACGAAAACACCTTGAAAATACCAATTTGCATGCAGATTTAATTCAGCTGTAAAGAGTTGCCAGGAACTGCATAAAAAAAGTTTTCAGCAGCCATACATGAAGGATACGAGGTAGATAGCAAAAAGGCAAAATGCATGTCATAGTACCTTGCTCTCTGTTGGCAGTTTTTGTTTGTTAATAACAGAGGGCAACTTTTGCCAGCTAAATGGAGGCTAGAGGGATGGAGCCCTTTCTGTGCATATTGCTGTAAGAGTTTACTCAGGTAGGCTTTTTGCAGCCTGAATTTTGCAACATGCATCTCCTGCTTTACAGTTATAATACAGAGTAATCACCTGGTTACATGTGAAATAGGGCCTTTACTAGCACATGTTCCTAGCTCCTTCTGTCACATCCCTTTATCTGTCACTAGCCATGCTCTACTTTTCCTGGGAGCCCTGACAAATCCTCACTATCAGGACAAACTCACATGACTGCACTGCTGCCCTGCACATGGATCATCAGTCGTCCTGCAGTTGTGCTCCAATGGCCTCTAAACTGAGCCTTCCTTCTCCTCCCATCAGGCAGCACCTGAAAGCTGGAAGTAGATACAAGGGTTTGTGTCTGCTCACAGGTCTGCTGGCCTGGTAGACTGAGTAGGAAATCCCTAAGGTTTACGTAGAGAAGCAGTTGAAATGGCTCAGTACCTGATCATAAAAACATATACAATTACTAAGGTGCAAAACTTGCTTTCACAGCAGTGCACTGAGCACAATTCGCACTGACAAGTTAAACATGTTTTAGCCTGTCCTAGGAAATTGAAAACAGATTTCAAGCATGGTTCTTGCTTCCTTCACCAGCAGACTCTAGTGGCTGCGGTCAGTGAATAACACACTTAGTGATTCTTGAATGAATCACTACAGTGGGTTTTTTGAGACGATGGTCTATCATTCTGGGCTTCTATTATTTTATTTTTTAGATCCTTCTCTAAGGCTAACCCTTGGTTTTGAAGATAGAGTAATTATTTTATTACACAGCTGTAGTATTTATGAGGAGTTGAAAGGAAAAGGAAAAGAGGGAACAAAAGTGTTTTTCTGTTCTGCAAAGGACCTGATTTTGTTTCTTTTCTTGTTAAAGTCTTACTGTACTGTGAAGGTGGTGACACACTGGCACAGGTTTCCTAGAGAAGCTGTGAATGCTCCATCCCTGGAAGGGTTCATAGCCAGGTTGGATGAAGCTCAGAGTGACCTCATCTAGTGAAAAGTGACCCTGTCCATAGAAGGGGATTCAGAACTAGATGGCCTTTAAGGTCCCTTCCAACCCAAACCCTGCTACGTTTCTATGATTTATGTACTTTCAAAATATTTCACATCTTTGTAGAACACTCATTTTTCTCGTGATATTTAATGTTGTTAACTGCTCGAAATCAAATATTAGACCATGTTGTCTGTTGCAAAATGACAATCACTATGCATTTCCTTGAGAGAATATTTTGTAGAACAAGATGCTTACCCTTTTCTATTGTTACATTATTTACTGGTGTCTATCTTTACTTTTAGTTTCCCTTTCTGACATAATAGGACATGACACAACTTGATAAAATATAATGAACTAATGTTCACAGTGCAGAATTTTTTAAAGTGTTAGTGTTGATATGGCCCCAGTAAAAGGTGTAGCACACATGCCAACTGCCATCACATACTGTCTGAAATAAAAACATTTTGACTGCTTATGCTAGAAATAAGAAGCATGCTCCCTTGTTTTTCCTCATTCCTCCCAGCCTAGTTACAACACTCTTGTCAAACTGTGCAGTATATTGGTTAGATGTTTCCAGAAAATAAGGTTAAGTGTCTATCTGCCACTGCAGCATCACCAGTCATAAAGGATTGGTCACAGCCTATTCTGAAGAAGGTCAACTAACAATTCAACCACCAAAAGGAAGTTTAGACCTCTTAATGGAAATATATTTCTCTGAGGAAAAAAAAAAAAAACAAAAAACACAAGTCAGATACCATTTAAGGAAGAATTCATGCAAAGTCAAGGAGAGATCCTTTGGGATAACATTTGTCTGTGCTTTTCCAGTCTGAGAGCAGGTATGTGCTCGATGGCTGTGGGCCAGTTGGCATGGACCAAACATGTGTGACTTCACCAGCCCACAGTGGGAAGCAGAGACAAAAGCAGGGTGAACTGTGAGCCTGGTGAGAAGCTGGGAGGGCAGCACTGGCTGATGATAAAGCAGAGGCAGATATTCTGAGACCTAGTGGCCAAAAAAATAATTCAGAGAGAAAGACTTTTCAGCATGGCAGAAGGGAGAGGTTTTACCACAGGAGAAAGTTTCTGCTATCAGCCTGGGAAAAAAATATTTAACGCAAATTATAACAGCAGATATTGTAAATTACCAAACTAGCAAAGAGCTGCCCAAAAGAGTAGCAACTGCACTGTAGCACGAAGGCAGACGAGATCTGTGAAAACAGATGCCAATTGAATAATCATTAATAAGAAACAGCTTTTCTTCCTTTACTTGCCCTTCAGCTTGAGCAATACCTAATATTGCTATTGTCTTCAGCCAAATCACTTGAGAAATAAAGAGCAATTTATGTAATTTGTCTTTTATTGACATAGATTGTGTAATCCACAGATCTTTATTAAGAAATCGTTTTCCCCATTGCATTTATATACAAATAAAATTAGACCAACTAAAACAGAGACAAGCAAATAAAAAATTAATTAATTCTGTCAGTGGAATGACAAAATAGACAACCTTCTTGGTAAAATTGCAGCCGTAGGTGATGTTTTAATAGAATTAAAGAATAACTTGATAAAATTATTTTGCTTTGTCTCAAGAAATGAGAACAGCTAACACATTCTCACTTTCATTTTCCACTGCATATCTAGAGGCAGTCTTAAAAAAAAAGGAGAGAGAAAAAATTAAATAACATAATGTTTAATTGTTTTCATTGCACAGTTGGAAAGGGAGGGTCATTCCAAATTAAAAAGATATATATTATTGTTGAGTTTATGTCCGAAGTCACAAACATAGAATATTTCTCTTTTTCTCAAAATAAAATGTCATCTGATGCAATGAAAATTACGTTTATTAGAATTAATATCAGAGTTTAAAAAATCCAGAGCAGTTTTTTTCTCACAGACTGAAAAGTAAGTTTTGCACAAATGTGCTTTCTGCCTCTGAAATATAAACATGTGAAAATTAGGGAAAGTACTGAAAAGAGAAAGCACTGTCTGAGCAACTGTTATCTGCAGTTTCAAAAATATGAAGTGTCTTATAATGTGTTCAAGTGTTTGGTAAACATTTTATTGTGATTAAATTTAATCTAAGCAAAAAGGAAACATTAAAAAAGTGTCTTCAGGCTTTTTTATCTCTTTAAATCTATTTTGCACATTAATGGGTATACAACTATACCATTTCCTAATGCACATACTGGTTTTGGATACCCTTATTTGTTCAATATAGCTAAACATCACTTCACATTAGTTTCAGTTGCTGAATACAGATATTATGGCTTAATGCCTGTGCTTCTGGAAATAGGACTGTGAGACCAATCATTGCAGTCCCTGTGTCTGGCATATTTCAGCTCTCGTATGTCAGCTCTTTAAATCTTAGAACAGTTTCTTTTTCCTTCTTTTTCCTCTATAAAGCAAGAATATAATTGCCATTTTTATTCCCTGCTCCATAATAACTGTCATTGGATAATGGAAGAATCAATCAAACATCTTTTTTTCATGTCCCTGCAGCAACAGAACTTTATTATTTTTTACTTCACTGACACTGAGAAGCCTGAATCAATATTGACAAAACATCAAATCTTTTTGAAAAGTTTAGCTATGATGTTTCTCTAAGTTTAACCATTTCACATCTGTCACAATGCACAGTAAAGCCCCAGTCTTGCCTATAGACATATGAGTCCTTAATCAATTCACATTCTGGAAAAGTATCTGCAGTGAAAACAAGGTAATGAGACAGTGTCAAGATTTTACTGTATTTCACTCATTAATAATAGAGCTATTTAGTGTTCTTACAGTCTCTCTTCCCCTCTCCTCTCCTCCACACACCACATCCCCTCTCCTCAGCTGTGTCACTTCGTGGCAATGCCCCCCCCCTAGATGTGCCATACTGGGGGGACTGGGAGAAGGAATGGTTATTTAGCATCAGAAATTCCAAGACAAAGTGCTTTTTGAATCTCTTCCTGTAGAATTCCTCTAGAAGCTGCCTACTCTGAAGTGAATTTCGCACTCTTTGGGAGAAAGTGGTTGTGATGAAAACATTCCCACACAACTCCCTCAGCACTCTTGCAAACTCGTTGAAGCTGATTATACAACTCAGGAGTAATGACAAGAGACACCCACTACACCTGAGCCCCTGTAACACAGTATTTTTGTAACAAGGTGACTGTGCTAAATCTCTGCCCTGTGGGCTGCAGAAAACCTTCAGCACCACCCGTCCTGTCTGTGCTGTGTTACCTGGTGCTCATCATAAAAGGTATCCTTACCTATTAAAGAAGTCCTGGTAATCAGATTACCTTTTGTGGGGATTGATTTAGCTAATCTGCACCTGAAACATCCCACAGAAGCAATTCCTGTTTAACCAGGTAAAATTTAAAACAACCAGGAAAGGAACTGCAGTCACCCATGCCGTGGGAGGAGCAGGGGACAGGAACACTCATATACATGTGCACAAACATGTACATCCAAATATTTTAACTGTTTGTGCATTCATCTTACAATTAAAGGGGGGTGGCATATGGTAAATGCAGATGCAGACATTGTATTAAAATGTGTATATGTGACCACCAGGCACACTGAAAACATGCTGTAAACTCCTACCTAGCTTTAAACTCCTAAAGAATAACAAGGAGCTGATCAGCCTTGTGGTAGCAGTGTGTATGTTTGGTCAAATACTGTATATAATAATGTATACATTCAATTAATCTCAGTTTCACCCCGGAATTTTTTGTTTACTGAATCACGGAATCATCAAATCACAGAATCATTAAGGTTGGAAAAGACCTCTAAAGCAGTGTTCAAAAAACCAAGTCGACATGGCACTTTGCAACATGGTTTAGTGGGCATAGCTGTATTTGGTTGAAGGTTGGACTTGATGATCTTGGAGGTCTTTTCCAACTTCAATGATTACACAGTTCTATGATTTTATGATTAATCTAGCACTGCCATGTCGACCACTAAACCATATCCACAAGCACCCAATTTTATGTATCTCCAGGGATAGTGATTCCAACACTTCCCTGGAAAGGCTGCTCTAGTTCTTGACCACTCTTTTGGTGAAGAACTTTTTCTTATTATCCAATCTAAAACCCTCCTGGAGCAACTGGAGGCCATTTCCTCTTGTCCCATCACTTGTTACCTGGGAGAAGAGGCTGAATCCCACCCGACTACAACCTCCTTTCAGTATTTGCAGATAGAATGAAGGAAATATCAGGAACTGAAGTCTCCTTCAATGACTCTTGAAATGATGGATTTTTCTATTGTTTCTTTATCTGAGACTGGTGCAAAATATTAATTTTCAAAATTCCCAGACAGGTCTGATTGGTATGAAGAAAGCGAAAAGGCAGCAGAGCATTACACACTCAGCAGTCTTATAAACTGCAATGCCTTAGCTCACACATGTGCATTTGCAAAGGTAAGCAATATATTATCAGTATATTTTCTGGGAGACTGCAGATATATTTCTTAAATCACTGATGATCTGCATTAGTGTGCATATTTTTTCAAATGATTTTGATATCTAATACCGTGCCCTTAAATTTTTTCCTGAGCCTCCCAAAGCTGATAACATCAGTCAGAAAATGAGTCTTTCCCTTGTTTAGGATTATCTAGGCAACACATATCCTCCCAACAGGATGGCATGCTGTTTAAGGTATGTGTAAATGTACATATTGTAAATGCACATATTGTAAATTAGCATTCAAGAGAAAACACTAATATTTCCCTAAAGAATATCCCCTCTCCTTTTAGTAGGCACAGTGTCCCATGAGTTCCTTCTTTTACTTGCAATATAGATCAAAGTTGGTCTCATATCACTGATGTCAATGAAGTTTCATGTAGTTCCCTAGAACAACTCCCAAGGACTGTTTCCTGAACCTGTCCTGCACTTCTGGTAAAGGTGTTCTTAGTCCATGCCACTTCAGCCTCAAAGGTTAAATAAAGTAGTTTCTGTGGAGCCAGAATTCACTTATTAAAAATAATGCTACAAAGGCAGGTTAGTAACCTGTGTTTTACTTTTTAGACTAGGCAGCACAAGAATATGCTTTTGACCATTAATTCAATTGCTCTCTTGGGTAGTATTGACTGCAATGTAACATAATTGTTCTTGGCTGAGGTGATTTTATTCACTGCTGCTCCATTTTCTCTGCCCGTTGTTATCAAACTTATATTTACTGTGTTAATATAAAGGTACTGACATAATTTCACTTGCTTAAAATGCAGTATCGTGCACTATGATTTAGCAAAAGCTACCTTGTCCTTTTCCCCCTTCCCTTAGCATATGTCTCAAACAAGTATGAAAATTCAGTAATTTACTCTGCCCCAACACCACCAGTCTGAGAAATTATTTTAAATCCACACAAAACAAATCTGTTCTTAGTTGTGTTGGTGACTTTAAATAAATATATAAAACTTTCCCCTGTGAAAAAAGGTAGAAAAAGTTCTAAAATACGACCAATAGTAACTGAAACTGTAGTGATATTTATCACTATTCAGAAGTAGAAAACTTTACATTATACTCTATAAGCCACAACAGAATTTATGACTCTCCTTAATTGCATTATGATTACTGTATTTAAACCTGATCAAATGATATTTTTAAGCCCTAGGATCATTTGACATAGATGCCTTGCAGGGAAAATTTTTGCTTTTTCCTTACCACTGAGATAATAGAGCTCATGCAGTTGCTTGTGCTGCCTACATATATATATATAAAATATATACATATATATATGGTAAATTTAACAAATCTTATTAGTCAATGTCTTTATAAACATTGTTCAATATGTGACATAAATAAAGACTTAGAGCTTGAAACGTGATTTGATCCTTGCTTTTACATAGGCATTCTGAGCACTAATATACAGAAAAATGAGCAGGGGAATTTTGACAGCACTGTGCTTGAGAGCTGTATCCTAGAGCTGCAGAAAGTGTTTCATGTGTTTGATGAGGCTGCAGGGTTTTTCATGGTCCATATTACAGGTAAAGCCTTCAAAACCAAGAGGTAGTATGGCTATTTTAACAAAGTGGACTCAGGAGGGTCAATACATGGCCTTGGGGAAGTAACTTAGTAGGTTTCTGTTGTGTGTTTCCACCTTCCTAATGAAGGAAGAGAAGAAATGTACTTTATTTCTTCCATCCTTGTCTGCATTCTGGCATAGAGCATTTATTTAATTAATATTTGAAGAAAAACACAATACTGTGTCCTTGGCTGCATCCCACTAATGCTACAATCATTTAAATACTATTAAAGAAAAAAAAAAAAACAAACAAAAAAGCATAAAGCCAGTCATTAAAAAAAAAATAAAAATTTAAAACTGCTGTTATAAACACTAGTTAAAAATATGCTACAATTTGCACTAATGTTTCAGCCTGAAAGGTCAGTCCTTAGAAAGGAAACTCCTAAAAGGCATGGCAAACCATGCAGTTCACAAGTAATTAACAGTAACAGTGATGTAGATAGAACTCCTTACAATAAATACAGCTATAATGTGAAAAAGAGTTTGAAAGACAATAAAAAAGATTAAACCAAACAGGGATATAAATAAAGAGCATGTAAAAAGAGATACCACAATTAACAGATTTTGATGCCATTATGTTTGTGTGGCTGAAAACATAAATTGTTTCATAAATGGAGGTAGTAGCATGATTTAAGCACTTCTGAAGCAGAAAACTCATTTAGCTATTTTATGAGGTAAAGACACTTACTGTAAATCATTTCCACACTTGTAGGAGGGCAATATAAATTGCCTTGATAAGATACGACTGATTTAAAATACACTTCTTGAATAGCACTGGCTGAATATAAAGCACCTTGTAACTGGATGTGCTCTGAATTCTGAAACTGGGAGTTCATCAACATGTGCAAGAGCTTGAAAACTTTTTATTGGTGAGAACGAGAGGAAGAAAGACTGAAACACAATTCTAAAATATCTTTCATATTAGTGCAATCACTGGACAAATTTACAGAAATTTCAAATGAATCTAAATACATTAAACAAAAAAAACCTTCACTTTCGTGTTTCAATATACCATACCTCTTTCCAGCACATATGTATCAAAAACAGAGGCCTATGGCAGCTGTGAATTGTAAATATACTCATCAGGACAGCTTGCTCTGGAAACAAATATAAAAGTACTGTGGAAATAGAACAAACAACAACAACAGTACGTATTTTATACCACTGTGGTGGCAGCACTTATTCATTCCAAAAGTATATGAGCAGTATGACCCCTGAAGCAGCCAACAAAGATGGGTGTAGTGGCACACATGAGGGGTCCAAGTAACCAAAAGCTGCAAGATAAAGAAGATAAGCACAAAGGACAACCAGGCAGGGTATGCTGCTGAAAGCATAGGATGACTGGCAATAATAAATAGAAGATGAAGGGTCAGATGACAATCTCTTCTTTCGATAGTATAAAACCACAGGACACTCAGGGAAGACAAACCCACTTGTTTTTTTCACTTCTCCCACAGCGAAGCTGGCAATGGAGAAAGACCAAGGACCCGAGCCACCAGTGCTAATCGTTATGGCATTGTGGTGGTGTGTCCTCACAGCTAATTTAAAGTGTTTAACTGTTAAAGGCAAACAGTTTTATACAGACTGTGATGATGACTAATAACATGTAGAATGATAACTAAAAAGGAAAATGCTGATGGCAAAATACTTAAATAAAATTTTACAGTTTAAAATAGAATTTTGTCAGTCTTCAAAACATTCCCAGCAATTTCCAATTCCTTGGTTTATATGTGTGTAAATGTTCAGATGCAACACAAAAGAAATGTGTCTTCCTTTTAGAACAATTTGATTTTAACTCTTTTATTGGTTTGTTTTGGGGTTTGTTTATATGTTTTTTGTTTGTTTGTTTTTAATTCCATGAAATTCATATCTCTAATAAAGGTTATCAGAGTTAAATATTTGTTTCTCTTTTCAGGTGGTGTATAGCAATAATAATGGTGAGTAGGTGAGATCTGACAAAGTAAAATTTTTTTGTACTTCAAAGTAGAATTATTTTTCAGCTGCCTTCTTGCTTGACCCCAGTGTTTAGTTTAATACTCTTGAATCTCACCGTCAGTCACAGATACAAAATTAACGTTCTATAAGTGACTTTGGTAGAACTACATTCATTTATCTCATCTAAAATTCTGGCTTATTTTTTCTGATAAGAACAATATTCAGTTAGACTTCTAAACACTCTTTATCAGTCTTCACTACAGGAGTCATTTCAGAAATAGACCCTTCAGCATTAGCACAAGTTTGAAGCTTGAACAAATCTCAGAAAAACAGGTTTATTAGTTAAAAAATCATATGAATATGGCAGTTTCATTCCAGTTCATTGCATAATATTGAAGATAATAGAATAAAACTGCCGAAGAACAGTAAGGTTAGATTCAATAAAATCTAGAACAGCAGAAAGTGAGGAAATAGATATTAAATACTTTTATAAACAAATAAGTATGTAAAAGGCCTATTCAGTATTTTGTTCATAGTTTGCTAGTTGAAAGGACATTGGCTTCATTAAATTGCTGGTATTTGTAGTGTGCTTACCCTCATATATACAAATATGATTGTTCTCACTTTGCAGAATGGAAGATATCCAAAGAGAAAAGTTTTATTTAAAGAGGAAGATAATGCACCCTAAAGTGATAAAGATCACAGCCCAGTCGTTAAGAGCTCTTAAAAGGCTTTCTCATAATTTCCAAGCAATCTAACGACCTGTCAATTCCTAACTACCCCCTTCACAGAGGAATGGATCTTTATAATTGAGATTTTTCAAGCCTGTTTCTGTCTCTTTCTGCAGGTTTCACAAAGGCCAGAGTGTGCCACGCACAGAATCAGCTGCAAGATTTGTAGAGAATGAGAACATACTACATGTGCCACCTCTTCCTTCTGAACAAATATGATGTGACAATACAAAACTTTTCCTATATTCTCCTGTCAGTTCTGGTTTGGGATAATGCTGGAAATGAGAAAGTACAGACCTGAATAAAAACGAGGTAATAGTGAAGAATATTCCAACAACTTGTTGAGAAAATTTAGTTTGGATTGAGTTTGAACTTCTGGAATGAGGAACAGACTTTTATTCTGTTTTGTGTCTAATTGGTGATGAGCACTGAGAAAAAGAGTGACGGGAGCATTATGCTGCTTTTCCTGTAGGACAGGAACACTCACTGGCCTGCTGTATAATTCTCTATCATGTGTGTGCCCATGGTATGCCATTTTCTTCTCTGTAGGTGGCTGAGAGCTGTACTGTGCTCCAAAATTTATCCCCCAGCGTGGGACAAGGTGAGGCCACATCTGCTGTTAGCGCTGGAGTTCATTTGCTAGGCAGTGTTGTCACAGCCTAAAAGGAGTAGAATAGGCTATGCTGAAATATGATGCTTATCAGTTTAAGGTTTCACATGACACAGTGCATAAATAACAGAGAGAAGACTTCTGAATAAAGTAGAATACTCCAGAACAGTCCTGTATTAACTACTTTGTTACACTACATTCAGATTATTAGTATTGGTTGAGAAAGAAGATTTTCTTCAAGCTTTTATAAAAGAAATTAACTTTATTATGTATTGAAAATGTATGTAACAATAATTTCAGGATGTTTTCCTTGAAAATTGATTTTCTAATATGGGCCAAAATTGAACATTAAAATATCAGCAATAGGTTTATCAATTTGAATATGTATATGCTAGAGTATGAGGTATTCAAAATCTAAAATTACCCCTCTAGAAATCAAAGAGAGGATTAAACTACATTAACAACCTGTCATCAGTCAGTTCCTGTATGGAACTGGCAGCATAAATTAATCAGCATATCTATATCTCTTTATGTGTAACCTGGGTTTGGTCAACAGACTGATAAAAATTACTGTGCTACGTCTCTGTTAAAGTCTGTGGAGTCCCTCCTTGGAAAACGAAAAAGATACGGAGAAATTAGAAGAAAGTAAGAAAGAAAAATCCTTTCTCAGTGTTCTTGAAATCCTGAAGACAGGATTCAGATAAATCTTACAAAGATTTGTAGACATACTTATCAAAAGTATACATTCATCAGCATATAATAAAAAACTCAAAGATAAACTTTTTCCTATATATTTGATGGCAGATAAGGTAATGTTGTCTGTATAGTCTTTTTTTTTTTTAAATTATTATTATATGGGATAAAGATTTTCAAACACTATTTTCATAGCATTTTCTCTACTCCATGACATGTCATATCTTAGCTAGTCTTATGGATTACATTTTTGATCATGCAGTGTGTACTGAGTGGAATTTAAATGAATCCTCTTTATTTGATCCTCTTCTCTTTCAATTACTATTTTTCAATACTTGATGCTTAGTTTTGAATCTTGATTTATTCAATAAATGCTCAAAGAACATATAAAGAGTATGTGACAGTTGATTACAAAAAAAAATATCTATATTTAATGAATTTTTAGTTGAAATATCTTTAAGATTTTTTAGTATATTATAAGAAGTAAATCTCTGCTAGTTTAAAGTATCTTGGCCACGTTAAAATAAAGAAAGCCAATGAGAAGATAGAACTTGTCTGCTTTTTTCCTAATCCCATATTTTATGACGTGGTGAGGGCAGTACATGCTGGGAAACCTCTGAACTGGGCAAGTGCCAGAGCAGGGAAGAAGTTAATAGAAAAACTTACAAGAGACATTTCTAATATATCATTGGTGAGAGAAGGCCACTGGAAAGGAGGAAGAGCAGGTCCTGGTTCAGGAGACAAAAGCAAAAACAGCAGAACCTGCTAAGAGCAAAAACAGAGAACTAAATAGCAAGACAGCAAATCACAAACTTCTTGGGTAACAACCCTAAGCTTCAAATCTGTGACTGAATTTAATTTCTTAATACCTTTGTTGATATAGACTTTGATGCTTCATGTTTTATTGATGCCTTTTTGTGTTTTCTGCTTTCACATGAGAAAATACTGAAGGGGCCTTTTAAAAATATGTTATAAAGGGAACCTCAAACAACATTTGTCATCCTTTCAGAAGAAAAGCATGAGAGGCCAGGAAAAGATACAAAAGCTCTGTCTTTTATTTTATAGTGTGGGATGATTCAATTTAATTCAGTTTAAATTTTCTATTCTTTTTATGTTTTATGTCCATCACTGAGGGCAACACATGTGCCTCTATCGTGTTTTGCTAGGAAATTTTCTTGAGGGAAGGTTCAATAGTTTTTCATTCACAGGAAAATTACTAAACACAATCTAAAAACCAGCTAAATCTTTAAAAAAAGCAGCACAAAATGGCTGAAGTGCATTGTGAAACCAAATCAGGAAAACTTAAAATAATACTTCTGCTGGTTTCACAATTAAATAATTTTCTCATGCAAAACTTATTGTAGAATTGCAGAATTGTTAAGACTGGAAAAGATTTCTAAGATCAAGTCCAGCTTCTAACCCAGCATTAAACCAAGTCCCCAAGACCTCATATATCAGTGTCAGTGGCAACAGCATTTGTCTTCTTTTCCCACAAAGACCACCTGAGCTATGATGTCTGTCCCCTATAAACTACTCTGGGTTTGACAAGAGATGTCACAGACCAACACTTCTTCGATACCCAAATTGGCCACAAGTGATGTGGATTCTCCCAGGTAAAGGACCCACTCCTGCTGCAAATTAGAAAATACAGAGAGATTGTCTTTAAGCTGTATTTCAAAATAAAATTCCTACCAGCTTGTTACTGCTTTCAGAGTTGCTTTCCTTTGAACAAATCTCAGTTCCACCAGGAGGTTAGGGAGGAACTTACAAGAGACTCTTCTGGAACTTGCTTTCTCCAGAGTCTCTGCTCTGGGTTTTACTGTAAGTCTGATCCCATAGTATAATTTTTTATCTTAGTGCTAAAACACTCCCCCATTGGAGGGCTTCAGCACGAGTATTTTAAAATAACACTGATCTGAGGTCATATTTTCATCACAAGCAGAGGTACAGAACTCACCAAGTTCAGAACCAAGGTACACAACCCAAGCCAATTTGAGTGGTAATCTGAGCAACCTGGTGTAGGGCAAGTGTCCCTGCCCATGGTAGGGGTGCTGGAAATAGATGATCTTTAAGATCCCTTCCAATCCATACCATTCTGATTCTATTATTCTATAACTGTAATCACAGTGGCTTAAACTCTTAAGGTTTAGTGGGGCAAGATCCAAACTTTTCATCCTTTCAGAGGATCCCTCTTGCTATTATTTAATGGAAAGGGTATCAAGAAAGACTGAGTGTTCACAACTCTTACTCAGTGTTAATGTTTTTGGACCATCCTTTTCTCCCTCTTCTCAAACAAGATACTGTTGCCTGCAATGAAGAGCATTCCCACCTGGGCTGATTTTGGCTGGGATAGACTTAATTTTCTTCACTCTAGATAACTACCTCTTAAGTCAGAATACCTCTTTCAGGAACAGCAAAGCTCCATGTTTTTGTCAGATTTGGAGAGGTCCTCCTGCTGGTGATGTTGCAAAACAGTCAGGTTTGGAGACCTGGCTTGCATTTTGTGGTATTGTACTAGCTGATCTTGGCTGTACCAGTTTGAAGCTTCCATTCCTCCTGCACAAACAGCAAATATCCCTTGAGCTTCCTCTACCATATTACAAATAGATGTATTTAATTTAAATTTATTTTTTATATTTATTTAAATGTAAATTTAATATAAAGCAGGATATCCTAATGGCTCTAGAGAGAAGGACCTTGTAGAACTGCCAGAATACCATCCTGTCTGTCAACTTATGTCAGACACTGATTCAAAAATCACTTAAAGACATCCAAAGCAGTGTGGGCAGCAGGGGAGGGAGGGGATTCTGCCCCTCTGCTCTGCTCTGGTGAGACCCCACCTGCAGTGCTGCCTCCAGCTCTGGGGTCCCAGCATAGGAAGGACATGGACCTGTTGGAGCGAGTCCAGAGGAGGCCACCAAGGTGGTCAGAGGATGGAGCAGCTCTGCTATGAGGGAAGGATGAGAGAATTGGGATAGCTCAGCCTGGAAAAGAGAAGGCTTTGGGGGGGATCTAATTGTGGCCTTCTAGTATCTGAAGGAAACCTACAAGAAAGATGGAGAGAGACTATTTTCAAGGGCCTATTTATAAGTGACAGGACAAGGGGGAATGGCTTCAAACTGAAAGAAAGTAGGGTTAGATTAGATAGAAGAAATTCTTCCCTGAGAGGGTAGTGAGGCCCTGGCACAGGTTATCCAGAGAAGTTCCAGATGTTCCATCTCTGGAAGTGTTTAAGGCCAGGATGGATGGAGCTCTGAGCAACTTGACCTAGTGAAAGTTGTCCCTGCCCACGGCAGGGCGTTAGAATGAGATAATCTTTAAGATCCCTTCAAAGCCAGGCTGTTCTATGACTCTGTGATTCTGTGATTTTCAATACACTGTTGGTCATGCAGGTATAAATGCATATCTGCTTCTCAATTGATTTTTCACTGTGTAGCCTGAGCAGCACAAAGAGGAGATCTCTGCAGTTGACAGGGAGACAGATCTGGAAAACAGATAGTATTCAAGGTGTTGAACTGGGAGCAATTAAAGAGTCTGGACTGCAAGCTGAATTAATCCTTCAACGCAATACTTTAATGCAGACATATCTTATGATGTATCTAAGCAACTTAATTCAACAAGATAATGGGGAACATAAAAAGTAGGGAAAAGGGAAAGTATACGGCATGTTAAAAGTAAAGATACACCTGAGGAAACTGCAGTCATATTTCTAATCATCTATTTACTGTTATTCTGTTTTTTTCTACCCAGAAGTCTGCATCTCTATACTGATATGTACTATTGACACATGAATTTAAGATTTTATTTTGCATGTCTTTCTCTTCGTGAGAAAAGAAATTCATTTTGGAAGGAAGAAGTAGATGCTGTTTTTTTAAAAAATCTGAGCTATCATCTTAAAAAATATTCAACAGTTGTTGTAAGATTATTTCAAAATGAGTGCCAAAATCTTTTAATATAGCATTTGATTTTACTCCAGAGGGAATAAACCACTTTGAAGTATACCTTTGGCTATCAATGAGCTGGACTATAAAATTTTGATTATATATGGTATATTTAATGCAACACCACTCTGTAACAGTTAAGGTACTAAGAACAGGAAAAGACTACAAACAAGGAAGAGGGAAAAGTATTTTCCAGTTATCATTAATGGCTAATGTAAGGCTGTAAGAAGAAAGAGACATAAGGGGGAAAAAAGGAGAAAAAATATATTCATAGAACAGTAGAATTTTCAAGATCAGATAAGCATTATTACAATTATTTAGGTTTTTGTACTAAGGTTTTTCATTCCCTTTATCTTTCATGATGAATATAAGTGTGTGTGGAAAGTAAAAGGCCTTGGTGACAGGGTGAGCTCCAGGGATGGAACTGAAGTGAATTTGCAAAGCTATTAGGAGATTAAAGAGAAACTAAAAACTTTAATGGTTTTATTCCTGCAGATCTTCTCCAAATGCTGGGTCTTGCCTACAGGTCAGAAAATGAGGGCAGCTAGAGAGAAACAAAGGTCTTGCTGACCTTGTTCTGCAATAGAGAAATGGGATGCTGAGCTTAGGAAGGTGGTTTTGTCAAGTCTTGTAATTAATTGCCACAGAACTGGCAATTCAGGCAGTATCTATGTCATATCTGTGTGCTGTTTTTTTGATGATCACCAGTTATGCCTCCTCTTGACCCAGCCTCCTCAACCACTTCTCACTAGCACTGAACCTTTTCTTTAAAATCCACCTGTTCTTTTTTGCCCATCCTATTCAGTCAGGACTGGCTTTAGAAATGGATGCTCATCTCTCTCAGAAATTAGTAGGATCTCTGTAGCTAAGCATCAAAGATTTTTCCATTTACTCAGTTTTCAAAGGCTCATTTTGTGCCTTTAAAGCTCCTGCTGGGAACGTCTTTACAATCAGAATGGGGCCTACAATCTTGCAGTCACCAGTGTTATCAAACAGGGTCTGATTCTTGTTAAATAGTATTAAACCCCCATCAATAAGCATATCTGGGTATGATTTTGACATGTGCATAATGATTTAGCTTGGAATGGTACTTGGTGTCCCTATGAATTCTCAGCATAAAATAACTTTCAGATGAGAAAATTACACTAAACCTGAAATCCACAGCCCTGAGATCATGTCCAAATCAAAATCCTGGGAGATAAAATGCTAAAATGTCTCAAAACCCCCCAATAAATCCCAATAAAACAATAATAACATTTTTATGGGGAGTGAAAGTGCAGCGGGGCAGGGGAGGGGCAGAGAGCTGGTTGGGTGTGTCAGAAAATTAAATTTTAAATAATATTGACGTTTTAATTATATTTAGAGATTTAAGAAATTATTAAATTTATTATCATGTATGTTATTCTTATATTTTGCATTAGTTAATATTAATAATTAAATTAATATACATATTCTTATTATATTGTATTTTATTTTCTATATTATAATTTATATTTAAACCAGCATATTTTATTAAAATGTCTTTTTTAATATTTCACTATATTGTGTTATATTAACGTGAGTTAATGGCACTGCCTTACTTTTCATCATTACCTTAATATAGTTTATTACTTAATAGGTTTTATTATATGTATTATATCTTGAAAATAAATATTAACAAATTTATTAAATTTTATTAGCATTTACTATCTTTTATTATAATACTGTGAACTGATAATTATACTTGATTTTATTTGTAATATTAGTTTATTTTGATATTTTAATTTGATTATATTTTATATAAATACTACAGTTATATTTTTAATTTTATATTTTTATATATATATACATTTATATTTTTTATTTTATCCATTATATTTTGATACTAATATTATTTTACTGGAATAAACATTTCATATTATACTTTTGTATATATTAATTATATTTTATATTATTTAATATGGGGGAGGGGTGGGAGCTGTGGGGGATTGAGGGGCGTTTGGGGGAGGGATGGATTTGAGGTAGACCTGGGGGCATTTCTGGGGATTTGAAGGGGGGTTGAGGGGACTTGGGGAGATTTGGAGTGGATTTGGGGAGGATTAGGTGGGATTTGGGGAGACTTTGGAGTCATTTAGGGGGATTTGGGTAGATATGGGGGAGGTTCGGGGGAATTTGGATGGATTGGAAGAGGTTTGGGAGGGCTTGGATGTATTGGAGGAGGGGTAGGAACCAATCCCCCCTTTAGAGGGGATCCCACCCCACAGGGACCTCGGTGCCTCCCACTCCCCAAGAACCCCTCCCAGAAGGACCCAAAGACTCCCATCCTGTAGGCACCCCAGCCACAGGGCCCCCCAGCCCCACTGGAACACTCCTACCCCCCTATAAATCTCACAGCCCCCACAGGTCCTAGAGGGACCCCCAGCGCCATGGGAACCCCCCCAGCCCCACTGCAACCTCCTCACCCCCCTTATAAGACCCCTAATACCACATACAGGGACACCCACACCATCTATAGACCCCTCACCCCAAAGGCCCCTCCCATAGGACCACCCATCATTATCCCACCATAGGGACCTCCCAGCCCCATAGGAACCCCCTCGCATCCCCCACACTCCCTAATGGGACTGAGGGGCTGCAGTGCCCGCCCTTGGCCTGCCGGTGTCAGCAGCGAATGCTCTAATTAATATGCAATACATGCTAATGACCTTATTAATATTGATAAACACGCTTTTTTTTTTTTTAATATGTCGAAAAATAAAAGGCTTTGCAGCTTTTCCCTATTTTTCACACAAACTCCCAGTGAATTTTCAGGGGGTTTGGGGTCATTACCTCCCTTTTCTGGGGGAATGCAACCTCAATTTTTGGATTCAAAGTCAATTTTTGGGTGGTCAAAGACATTTTTCTGGTGGTCAGAGCCCCCCAAAATGGGGAAGGGACCCCAAAATGACGACTCTAAAATGATGAGGGAATTCCAAAAATTACAGGGACTACCCCAAAATAATGAAGGGACTCCAAATTGATGGGAATGCCACAAAATGATGAGAAGACCCCAAAATTATCGGTAACCCCTCAAAATGACTGGGAAGACCCCAAAAATTACAGGGAAACTCCCAAAATTATGAGGAAGCCACCCAAAATGATGAGAGAACCCCAAAATGATGGGGAAACCCTAAAACAATGAGGGAATCCCAAAAATTAGAAAGACCACCCCCAAAATAATGAAGGGACCACAAAATGAAGGGAGACCCCCAAAATGATGGAGAACTCCCCAAAAGTCACAAGGACCACCCCCAAACCGTAACCCAGAGACCCCTCAAACCCCAAACATACCCGCCCCAGCCCCCACAACTCCCTAAACCACAGATCCCCCCAAATCCCCCGTAACCCCAAACTCCACAGATGCCCCATAATCCCAGTAATCCCCAAGCTCCCAAAACTCTGCGACCTCGCAAACCCCAGTGACCCCCAAACCCTCAACCACAGAGGTCCCTCCCAAACACCCCTTAACTCCAGGACCCCCCAAACCTCTGGGACCCCCAAATCCCAAGCCCCCAAACCGCAGAAACCCCCTCCCCAACCTCTCATAATCCCAGAGACCCCAAAACCTCAAGGGAGCCCCCAGATCCCCCATAACTCCACCACCCCTATACCCCTCAGACCCCCCATAATCCCAGAAACCCCTAAAACTTAAACCACAGGGACCCCTAAATCCCAGAGCCCCCCAGCCCCCCTGTAAAGACAGAGACAACTTAACCCAGGAGACCCCTGGAACATCCCATAACTCTGGGACCCCACATAATCCCAGAGACCCCCCTTAAACCCTCTGTAACTCCAGAACCCCCCAAACCTCAGAAGCCCTTCAAACACTCCATAAATCCTGAACCCCCCTAAAACTCCCAAACCCATCCCATAACCCCAGGGATGCCCAAACCCCAGAGACCCCCAAACCTCCCATAATTCCGGGATAATAAAACCTAAATATATAAAATATGAATATAAAATATAATTTAAATAAAATAGATGAGATAAAAATTTATTAAAGACAAATAAACCATAATATAAATAAACACAACAGATACAATAACACAAATGTAAAAAATTTATGAAAGAATAGAAAGTTCCTCAGGAATTTGGCAAGTACAAGTTGACTTTTCACCTAGGATAACAACACTGATGAGGACACTTAGCTTTGTATGTAATGATAGCACAGGTTAATATGCAGACATAAAGGAGTTAGGTTTAATCATTTAGTAGAAGGTTACTGTGTACTGTGAAAGGGAGAATTTTGAGAGGAAAATGTATTAATTTGGCTTAATAAGCATATTTAATTTACAGTGAATTTTAGAACAGATATTTCCAGCCCTGAAGTACTGATTTCATAGCCTGACTGGGAGGTCTTTTGAGAAGAGTGCCTGAAAGTTGAATGTTTCTTTTCTTAGAAAGCTTCAACGTTCCACACACAGAAAACACAATAATTTACAATGTCTTTATGCTTGCCTGCATATCTATTGCCAAATCCATATCCATGAAATTTCTGAATGAAGTGAACATTAGTTATCTTTTTTAAAAAGATTATAATTACAGTAATTAAAATCCCAAACAAGAAGATTTACACTTTGCTATTACGGGATGAAACCTTAAAAAGACTTGAATCCCCCAAAAAAAAAAAAAAAAAAGAAAAAAAAAAAAGAAAAAAAGAAAAAAAGAAATCTATAGACCTCTGAACTGGCCTTACATTTTTTGTGAATTTCTTCATTAAATTAATAAATTGTGTAAATAATGTAGACAAATATACAAAACTTCGAACTGCTTGAAAACTTACACTACATTAAGCCAGGAAAAGAGAGTCCCACCCTTGCTCTACAAATAGCAGAATAAAGACATATGAAAACCAAATATTTTTTGAAGTTCAGGCTCAGACCCTGCACAGTGATACAGGAAAGGATTGCAACTTGGGTTATTGCTTCCTGTCCCAGTAGAAAAGTTTTTAAAACATCAGTTTTTTTGCAATTCTTTCATCTCTCTACAAAAAAATTTATGTTTCTGAGACAAAAATAGACATCCTGACTCTTTTGTGCTTTAGGTTTGTTCTAGAAGTGCCAGTGGAATCAACATCTCCTGTTAGAGAGAAAAATAATCTGAATATTTGAGTCTGTCATAATAGATAGAAAAAAGAATCTTTTGCTCTGTGCTCAAATAATAAATGCAGCATACAAAAATAATGCCCAAGAACAGTCCCAATAATTCTTACATTTAAATTAAGTTTTATAGTGGCACAGTAGACTCCTGAAAAGTAATGTTTCTTAAGTTGGAGTGAAGAAAAAAAATTAAGATCTATAAATATCAGAGTTCTTACTGATATGACAAGAAGTTTTTTTGTGCTGAATAATAAGAGCAATACTGATAAGTAAAAGGTCAATGAATATACTGAACTGCAGTTGCCATGGGAACCAGCAATACCTTTTACCTATGATTAGATACTGGGATAAGTCAGGTGCGTGTTTGTGTCTGTATGCTGGTGGGAGGAAGGTTATTTAACTTGAAGAAATAAATTTGTGAGAGACAGACAAGAAAATGTGCGATTTCATATTCCATTTACATCCAGAGCTGTCCACCCTCGGAACAGGGTCAGCAATTTAGCTGTTGCAGTTTAATAGTTTTGGTTTAGGGAAGTCAACAGCTGTTTTTCTCCAAGGTCAGATGACTCAGTAGAGTAAAATTTCTTCACAAGAAAACTAACTTTAGAAAAATAACTCTATTTAAGAACTGAATGTGCAGGTGGTGACTGAGGGTAATGTATGCACACCTGGCCTCAGATGCCTTCAGATCCACAGCTATGGTATGTACCCTGAATTTGTCCTAGATCTTGGAATACATATTTTATTAGTAATATGACTTCTCAATGAAAAGTTGGAAACATACTTTTATCAGTCCACTCCTTCAGCATACAGTCTCAAAAGCACTATAGAAGTTCTGATAACTCTTTATCTGATTATTAAATGAGAGGAAAAGGTACTTTCAAAGTGATGTCACTTGCTAGGAGAGAACTTTAACTTTTTCATCAATTGTAATGTATTCAAAATCAGGATCATGGTGCCTTTGTATGCATTAAAAATCATCAATAAATCCTTCTGCTTCTATCAGTGACAGATGATTTGATATTGGATCAATTTTATCATGCAGGTTTTGGGTCTTATCTTATTATTTCAAGGATAGTTTCATTACTTGTAACATCACTCTAATACCCATATTTGTGAGTGATAGAGAATTTCTATTACAGTTATAACTTATGATATCATTTTCTTTTCTTCAAATTTTGGCACAGGAAAATTGCAGTAATTCATTTAAATCTATTAAGAAATGGCATTTATAATAATGAAATCAAAATTTGAAATGGAACGCAAGACACAAAGACCTATAGAGCAGTTACTGGTCTAAATGTTGCTTTCAGTACACTATTATCTACATATGAAAAGTAAAATACAGGTGTGCAGAAGATGGCATGAGAGGAAATAGACAACCTGGAGAGTATTGAACCCCAGAATTATCTGAAAATTCCATTTTTTTTTTTTCCTGCCACTGAAACATTCCCTTTCCCTCTTTACCTATGTAGTATTCCTTTATGAGAGCACACAGGAGGACCTTAGCTGTGGACAATCTGAACCACCTTTTTATTGCTGGTTGCTTCCCAGATTTCTTCCAGTTTGACAGAGTTCACTGTGGAAAGCATTATGTTTTGCCTGACCAGTTTGAGATACACCGCAATGGTATCAGTCTATGAAGAGCTTAAAATAGTTTATTTCAAAGCCTCAGAGTGATTGATTTTCCATTTTGCACATCTAGTCAGCCTGGATACATGTGTGTGATCACAGCTATTCTGTGAAGGAAAATTCATTTCTTGTTCTAGTAAAATGAAAGTTGATGCACGGAAGGAAGGGAACATGTTAAAAACTGTTTTCTGGTGTGTTAACAATTAGATCATCTTCATTTCATAAATTCATCAATTTTAGTCAGCATTGTGCCAACACAGAGTTATTTCCATCAGTTACAAAGAAAAAGGAGAATAGTTTTACCTGATTAAGTTCAGATTTAAATGTTAAAGTTGAATGAATGATCAACTTTCAAAAGATACAGTTGTTTTCAAGAAATCTTGTTTATTTTAATTTATTTCAATAATTATTGAGTGCATTTTCACTTAATAAAACTGACAGAAAAGAAAAAATAACTTTTTTTAAGCAGGCTGCTTCCATCCAGCCTCAGTTGGCTTTACATCTTTTCTGTATCCTTAGAAGAGTTTGACATCAGTTGTTTTTCATGTGTTGCATCTTAAACTTAGCATTTGTAAAAAAAGAGTTTGCATTTAGTAAAGTAATTATACAAAGATAGTTTCATTTTCCTCAGTACAGGTGAAAATTGCAAATACTGGAATTAAGTGATAAAACTTTACTATATAATATTAAAGTACACACACTTAGAAAATTACAACTCCTATTTCCATTCAGATGATTTTTTTTTTTTTCTCCTGCAATACAGGTGGGAAAACAAGGAGAGTTTTTAATAGAGCAGCATCAGGAGACCTCTCCATCCAAGGAGGTAACAAAAGTCTAAGCTGAAGCGGTTTTTTTGGAAGTAGGATATATAAATCTTGGTTTCTTGTATAAGAGCAAGTCAGACTAGGACTCAATAAACTGGGGTCCTCAACAGAGCAAGGAGGTTAATCGTTATCAGAACTATGACATTATTAATAATATTAGTAATCATTCAAGATTATTCAGGCCTCCATGAAGGAGACTGTGTGGCCTTTCAACAGCAGAGTGAGACCCACCATCTTCAACTCGCTAAATCTACAAGTGGAGAGGAATTCCCTGTGATATGTGATGAAATGAAGAAATGGTGAATTGCAACATGGAATGTACACACAGTACTTCAAAAGCTGCTTTCACAAAGGGAATGGAAAAACTACAGAGATTTTTTTTTTTTTCTGGTGGTGGTACAACAGTAAACATAGGAAATAAGTAATGTGCATATAATGACATTGTTTCCTCTAGCCTATGTCCCTATCATACAAATCAACTACTGTTGTAAACATATGGACCTTTTTGGTTATTTTCTTCATTTTTTTCAAGTGTGGAGGCCATTGCTTACATGACATGGTTTGGGAAATCCTCAGATTTCTTCTAATTTAACATGCTAGGAATCAATTATTAATATCCTCTTCCTTTAAGATTAGTTAATTCAGCTGAAGAAATTAGATGAGCTTCATTATTTTAACTTCAGAGTTCATAACTTGTGGAGTAATTTGTCTTGCATTCAAAACTTTTTTTTAAAGGTTGACTTAACATAAAAGCAGCATTTGTTTTAGGTAAATTAATGAGATTTTTTAATGCTTTGCTTTATTTAAAGCATGTAAGTGTTCAAATTACCATGTTATTGAAATAATATCACGAATTATTTTGTACATAAAGAGAGTAACATAGAGCAGGAATCAAAAATGAGAATATCCTTTCTGTTTATCTTTCACTATTTACCTCACAGCATTAACAAAATAAATCTGTTACTGAAGTTCCACATGACAGATGCTAACAATGGGACACACAGAGACTTCCATAATCCATTCTGTACTCTTTTTACACTACAAAAAATATCTTGTCTAATGCTTTATTAAAGACTATTGAAAACGAAGATACAGTGTCTGAAATTACAGTGATTGTTTTTAGAATGTAAAAACAAGCCCATCAAATGCTCTAATTCACCAATCCTGAAATATTTTAATTTTAATAACCTCTCCCTCTGTCTCCAAAATGCACCCAAATTCCATTATGAAATAAAACTCATCTACCATATGTGCATCACTGCAGATCTGCTTGCTCTTTTTATGATGATTTTTTGATTGTTAAAGAGACTAATATATTCAAGCTTTAGATGGCCTGACAATAGTAATATCCTACCCTAGCATACTAGAAATGTTAGCATACATACTAATGTAGAAATACCATACTACAGCCTAATAAAATTTTGATTGTTCTATTCATCTACTTCATTAAATCTAAAAAATCTGTTTTAAGAAATCTAAAGGTTCATAGTCTACTCTTCTTCAACAATTAGAATAAGATCTAGAAGCCATAATAAGGGTCTTCAGAAACAAGTTTCTCTAATGTCCATCAGGTGCAGGAGTTGGTACAAGAGATTTTTCTAGGGACTGTTATTATTTTAAATTTTTAAATAAATATCTGAGTGACTGATATCACATTCACACTAGAGGATGACATAACAAGGTGAGGTAAGTACCTGTATGTAATGGAAAGCAATTATTTTTTTAAATGCCTATTGTAAGACATTTTTAAAATCCCATGTTAATACCATGAAGAGACTTTTTAGTGTAACTTTGTGCTATATTCTATTAATCTGATTTGCTAGCACTGCACATAATGCTTTCCCCCCTTTATTTACCTAAATGTTGAGCCTATAAAGTGCTTGAAGTGGAATCTTTAAAGTCTAAAAATCAAAATTATACTCATAAACAAAGTGAGTTTTCATAGCAGATTAATAAAAAAAAGTTAAAAAAAAAAATTGTCTTCTACATATTTAAAGAAGACATCATTCAAGTGGCTACTTCTACTTACATGTGTTTCACTGATAGCTACCATGAGCTTTAATGATAACCCTGCCTTGCAGTGTCCCTTTTCCCTCCAGGCAACATCATCTTGATGATTAAATGATTCTGTGTTATGTTTTTAGTTTCCATAATACCTTTTACTTTACTCCTTTTTTTCTCCTTCCTACACACAATGGGATCACTGAAGCCTAAAATGGAGGCTGAGCCTACAAGGTTTGGTTTTTTCCCAGGTATTACATAATCTAATATTAGGATATAATATTATAATGTCATATTGATTACAGCTATAAGTAATGTTTTAATATCTGCACTTTTAATTTTAAAGCCATTTGTGTTCTTTTATGTGCTGGTTCTCCCTGGGTTGGAGTTAATTTTTTTTGTAATGTCTAGTGTGGGGCTGTGTTTTGGACTTGTGCTGAAAAGAGTGTTGATAACACAGGGATGTTGTCATTATCACTGAGCATTTGTAATGAGTTCTCTGGCATTCTCTGGCAGCCACAGTCATGCTGAGAGACTGGGAGCCTGCTTATTGCCCAGAAAGCACCTACCTCTCAACCAGCCCTTTCAATTGCTCTGCATGGTCCTGACAGCACCACATTTCCCGCTGACTGACTCTGAAGCTGGATGTTCCAGTGGTTTCTAGCTCAGACTCCTGAGGTGAAAAGCAGATCAAAACCTGGAAAGTTTATAACTCATGAGCTATTAAGAATATGTGCAATATTCAAAAGCAGCCAAGGAGATAATGATGTTTGGCCTTAACTTGCCGAACAGAAATGCAGCCATGCTTTTCATGCTTCAGTTCTTTCATTTTCATTTTGTTTCATATTTTCAAACAGCCAAGGACAGTAGGAAGAGTATGCTTAATATTTATACTTCTGTTAAAACCCTCTTCCTTTTAAGAGAACACACCGGGTAAACTTTTAAAATGTTAAAACAAGTAAATCCATTGCAGGTTTTAGCAAATCTCACACTCCACTGGATCTATCTTCCTGGAGAAAATTTAGGGGGGACAGGGGGAAAGCATATGTATGTTGATTGGCTAGTCCTGTCAACCTTTATCAACATCTTCACTCTACAAGCAAATATCAGATTTATGAAGTTATGCTACTTCAGAAACTACAGGAACTGATATTTTATATTTGCCTACTTGTTGGGAACTGTATAGAAAATTTATACGTTGGGTGCATGAGCATTTAGGGTACATAAAAATGAGTAAGTATGCTTTTTGCCTTGTATTTGTGTTTTAATTGAGAATCAAAGCCAAGCAGGGAAAACATATCATTGTTTATACAACCACTCAGCTTGACAGGGCAGATGGAAAATTGGGCTAAAAATAGAAAGCACTGGAAAGCAGTCCTTGCTGGGTGAATTTCAAATAGAGATAAGCTAGAGGTGTATGCACCCAGCATAACACACAGAGAACCCCTGGCTAACAAATACACAGCTTGAGCAGGAAAATTTAATGGCAGCCTTCAAACAAGTAAAAGTGATAAAAAAGGAATGACAGTCTGCAATACTTGATTTCTTGCTGATTAAATCTTCAAGATACATTAATAAAGTTGTAGTTTACATTAATCATCTCTTAAATGCCTCAATTTTTTTCCTAAGCGGCACATTAAAAAAACAAACAAACAAACAAATTTAGAAAGGGAGGGGATAAATATTAAATACTGGGAATACCAAAAATCTCCTCTTACTTCTGGAGTTTTTTGTTCCAGCCATATGTCTGGTGAACTGCTGCTTCCTTGTTCCAATTAATGAGGTGTCCTGGAGATTTTTGTATAGAACAACTGACCTTGGGCACTCAATATTTTGCTCTGCCATAGAAGAGCTATCCTTTACTGTCTAGACCTTTTTTCAGGAAATTCACTATGAAGTAATGTGAATTGATACTATCAAAGCTTGGAGATAAAAAACATGTGGCTCATTTTAGACTGAAGCAAACTGTAAAGGGAAGCATTTCACAGACAGATAGCAGGTATTTTTCTGGGAACACCTACTCCACACCTAAACTTACCACATGCCACAAATTACTTCCCAACACCCTTTACCAAGGTTAAAATTCACAATAAAAGTCATATCTCCAGCATTTTCAGGGAAGGTGAGGGTCAACGTAAATCTTTAGAGTACCAGGAAACATCACTATTTATTTGCAAAGTGTCTGTCACTTAGACTGAAAAACAAAGTGACAATCTGTCAGAAAATAGAGACTGATTATGGAGAATGGAAAGTTTTTGTGTTTTGTAGATATTACAGAGGTGTGCACACATGCACACACCCTTAGCTAATGTCTCTTACATCCTGTGGAGTTGCTCACTTTCCAAGTTTTGACTTCAAATAACCACTACTAATGCTAAATTTACATTGACAGAGCTATCAAGCTGTCTGAAGGGTTTATTTTTTTGCCCACATTTCAGTGGTTAATTGAATGGATATTAAATAAAATTGGCAAAAGGTAATCTAAAGAAGATAATGAGAATCCTGAAAGAGCTGTTAACTCCTTAAAGAAAGAGTCTGCTTGTAGGCAGACAGATTCTCACAGCAGTGGTTGTGTGTGTTTTACGGCAGGTGATATGATATGTGAAAAAGAAGTATCAAATTGTCTGGTTGTTAACAAATAGGATAGAAAAGTATAAGACCCAGGGAACAAGGCCAGTCAGTCTCATTTCTGTGTCCAGCAAGATCATGGAGCAGACCCTCAAGGAAACTATGCTCAGGCAAGTTGAAAATAAGGAGGTGGTGGTGACAGCAAACACCAGACAGCACTATGGGTGAAATGTGTCTGACAAATTTGGTGGCCTTCTGTGATGGGGTCACAGTGTTGGTGGATAAGGGAACAGTGACTGCTGTCATCTACCTAGAGCTGTGCAAAGCATTTGACACTCTCCCACACAACATCCAGTACCTAAAGAGGGCCCGAAAGAAAGCTGGAGAGCGATGATGTACAAGAGCGAGTAGTGACAGGACGGGAGGAACGGCTTCCAACTCAAAGAGAGTAGATTTAGATTAGATATCAGGAAGTAATTCTTCCCTGTAAGGCTGGTGAGTCACTAGAAAAGGTTGCCTAGAGAAGCTGTGGATGCCCCATCCATGGAAGTGTTCAACGCCAGGCTGGATAGGGCTTTGAGCAACCTGGTCTAGTGAAAGGTGCTGGGAGCTGGAATGAGATGATTTTTAAGGTCCCTTCCAACCCAGGCTATTCTATCATTCTATGGTTTAATTAAACAATATGTGGACTACAAAATATATTGCTATTTTTCATGACCTTCCCTTAGATGAATTACATAGTCAGTTCTCTCCATTTTCGTACCTACTTTTGCTCTGTTGACTTTTCAGGCAGAAGTGAACATTCAAACATTATAGCCAAAGCAGACAAGCATATCATTACTGCCACATCAGTTTGCTATGTGAATAGAAAGATTTTGTCTGGGTAATTTTGATAATAATAGTTATTAAATCAGTCCAGAAATAAAGTGAATCTTCCAAATCAAGCAGGGACACATGCTACAACAACAGTGATGCTTCAAAGCTATTTAAGTGTGGACTACATTATTTTTGAATAAATGGGCTATAAATAATTTCCTTAATTATTCATACATGTGAGCAGAATCTGATAAAAACTTTATTTACCCAAAATATATTAAAAATTGATAGTCAATAAACAAAAAAGCTAAGAAAGCACATTAAATGCACAAGTTTGAAATATATAACTAATTAAATCATCATAGAAATGTTCAGGGTTATGAAAAAAAATACTAGTGCTGTTGATTCTTATTCTTCTGGATAGAAAACATTTGAGAATACCTTGGATTCTGAAAATTGTTACTTTGTCTTCTAAACTTGTTGTTTCATAACCATAGTTTATGAGAACATTGTACCTTCACTAAGTCATTTCAGACACTCTCAGAGCATTCCAAAAACTGCCCCAAAAAAGTCACCAAACAAATCCCAACAAATATTTATGGTAGTTTTAAATCATAATTCAAAATACAAACTTAATTGTCAAAAAATTTGGAGCAAAAATGGCAATAAGGGATTTTCAGAAAGGAAAATGAAAGATGAAGGCTTTAATTTTGGTATTTTAAATGTGAATTGTTCTGATTTTTTTTCTTAACTAGCTAAAAAGGAAGGAAAAAAACATGAAAAAATGTGCATTTCAAAAGCACAAGTTTTTTCACATGAAACTGTATGTATTTTATCTGGTGTGCATAATCTTTATTCTTGTTTGATTAAAAAAAAAAAATCATTCCCAATAAAACTCTACCAGAACATTAAGCATAATCTCCAGTTAATCATGTAGAAGCATTCATACTCACTTTGTAGGAAGAAAATATAAGATAAATAACTTTTCAGACAATTAATTAAGAAGTTCACAAACAAGACCAAAGTATAACAATGATATATTAGAGAATTATGCTGAAATTTATATTGATAGGTTTCTTTTGCCTTCTTCTAGTCAGTCAAACCTTTACTGCAATGTCTTGGTAAGAAATTCTGGGTGATTTTGAGTTCTGAGGTCTTTAAAATGTTTGAAAGAAAATTTTACTTTGTCCAATGCAGAGGACAAACTCCAGGGAAGGTGAGAGGTAGATGGAAATCAAAACAGCTCTGTCTGTGACCAAAGGGTCCTGAAAGTGGTGGCTTAGGGCTGCAGAAAGATGGTGATTGCCACAGGTACGCAAAAGACTTCTGGGCTTTCCACTACAGAAGGAAAACAAACTTTTGATACCAACTCAATCCTTTACCAGCAAAGCATTGCTCAAAATAGTCAGAACAGATGTGAGAGATAGAGAGAGCAGGGGGTATGTTTATTGCTCTCAAATAATTACACTAATTAACTCTTCCCTTCATTTCAAAAGAAAAATTTGCGTTTCAATAATTTTATCTTTTTTCTTTGACAGTATTTTCCATATGTGGTTTCCATAAAAGAAATTTAATATCAATATCCATTTTGAATGCACTACATTGGACATTAACAGTGCCAGAAACTTTATTCAGGAGCCTGCTAACAAAACATTGTCAGTGTTTGTAAATAGTTTGAAATGTTGTGCAGACAAATTCATAGAAAGCATTGCTCAGTTTTTAAACTTTATCTTATAATTTTGACAGATTTCCAAATGAAATTCTAGCTTACTTCAGACTCAACATTCAAGTCTGCCATTTTACCTTCATTACCTGATATAACTAAGATGGAAAACAGAAAAAAAAAAAACTATAAAAGGAATATTTCAAAGCTTTTCAGGGTTTGAGTTGGAAAAAAAGAAAGTTCTTATAATTATTTCATCTCCTTTGATTGTCAGAGTTTCAGTATTTATCTTTCAAATCTTTGACACAGTGCACAGTGAACAAAAGCTATAACACATCTCACCGCCTATCTTTTTAAATGCCTTTTATTGTATAGAACCCTGCACTACAGAATTGTATACCTGCTGTTTAAGAATCTCAACAGCTTCTGCCCTACTTTCATCCCTCCTTTCACAGTGACTGTATCACTCCTGGTCTCAAGGGTCTTTACTAATTTCTGCCATCTTTCCAGGTACAGTTCAACACACTCATTTTATAGAGCAAATATCTCTTTTTTTGTGGACTATTGCTAGGTCAAAAGCTTCATTTCTTCTGTAGTAGTAAAGATATACTGAAATACATAACCCAAGGTGCACTTTATTTCAACAGGAAGAAATGGACAGAATACTGGTAATCTGTAGTAAGACATCCTCAGGGCATAATAAACTTTCTTCTTTGATCTCAATATAGGGACATTTTGACCAGTAAAGTATCCGTGAAAGTGGATAAGTACTTTCTCTGTCAGACTTTTGAGAGAGGTAATTTAAGAAGACATTGAAAATCTAAACCTGCTGCATATCTTTGTATCCTACTGTTTAAATGGTAAAAAGAAATTGTATTTCAGAGTCAAAATGAGAGAAAAGAAAGCTGAAGTCTCTTGAACCTTCCCAAGAACACTATGCTTAGAAAACAGAGCTTAATTTTCTTCCTTTTTCATCGCAGCACAAAGCACAGAAGATGCAACAAAAGATTATATGGTATGTAGAGATGGTAAAAAATTCACACTGAAAACTATAGGAAGAAGTATAGTATCTATTATTCATATAAATATATATACTATATATACTATAATATATATACAATATACATATATATTACATATTATAATGTATAGTATAAATTTTAATGTATATATAATATATAGTATATCTATATACCAAATGATGAAATGGTGCATGAATCTGGGTTTAACAGTCTGCATAAGCAACAGAGTAGAAAACATGTTAGAACACCTGAAATAAGGACAACTAAGTGACATTTTCAGTGTGTGTGACATTTCATTTTACACCATTGGAAATCTCTCTCGCAAATGTTTCTGTTCTCCAGATTTAAACTTTACCTTCTGATGGTATTTTCCCCCCCTTTCTCTGCACTCTAAAAGACAGGAGCTGGTGCAATAAAGATTTAATGATATTTTAAAAGAAGATATAGAGCATTTTGCAAGAAGCAAAAAGAATTGGAGGAACAAAGATTCAGGGAAAAGGGGGAAGTTGAGATTAGTGCCAGTCATGACGTGAGTGGAGCAACAAAACAGTATATATGAAAGGGAAGAAGGTGAGAAGGAGATGGGAGGCAGAATTGAAATGAAGATTGTTGAAGTAATCAGAAGGTAGAAACTCTTTGAATGAAGAGGAAGGAGACACTTTGTTTAAACAGCAGACATAAGGCAGAGGAGGATCAAAACTATCAACAAAGGGAGGAGAGAATGAGTGGACTGGGGACACCAGAGGGGTATAAAAAAGAGAGGATCACAGGTTTACAAAAGCAAAAGAATATTGTAACAAGAACTAGCAAGTGAAAAATGGGCAACACAGACACTATATGCATTCATTGTCATACCCACACCTTACTGAACTGAATGTTTGCCACTACAAATAGAACTGGCTAGCACTATCTCAGAGATTTGCTCTAAGAAAATAGGAAAGGTCTGTTTTCTTCCAAACAGGAACCCTTGCTGGCTGGAAGTAGGCAAGCAGCCTACATGCAGCCTTGAGAGCTACAGCATGACAGAGCAGAAGGGGCCTTGAGGCAAAGTTTATGGTTTGTTTATATTCCCTTTGACATGTCTTTTCAAGAAAATAATAGCCTGCTACATAGGCCACTTCTAAGAGGTTTATTTCTATAAAACAAATACATTGACTTTATTGACCATACTATTCCAACCACTTTACAAATGATGCAGGGATGTAAAGCTGTAAACCTGTGTTAAGTGGTCAGGTTTATAACTTTTGCGGCAGACAGGTAGCTCAGAACAGATGTTTCTTCTTTTGTGTGTGCTCTTCTATCCCAACACCTTTTTAAGTGGATGTCTGACAAAATATAAATCACCTCTGTATAAAATTCATAAGCCTGAAACTCCAAGTTTTTGTACCCAAAATTACCCACATTACTTTAGGGCTGACCTTGTGACATAAACAGCATCATGAAGAAAACAGGGTTCATCTCATCTCGTAGAGAAGTACTGTGCAGATAACAGACCCAGACTACATCTGCTCAGCTCTGATTTAGCAAAGGATGTTGGCATATGCTGGGAAAACAAATGGCACAGATGATTGTTTTGGGGACATTTTACATGAAAGTTCTGGCCTACATTTGCCCTGCTCTAAGATGTTAATTGGACACTGGAAAAAAACCCCACAGAGAAGCACAACTGAACTGATAACTGGTTTCTCATCCTTGTGACAAATCTAGGGGACAAAGGAGTACCAGGAGGTAAAGAGTACCCAGGTAATAAGCACTGATTGGCCTTAGATGTGGAGCAAGTTTTAACCATCTAAGTTAGAAAGCAAGAGTCAAGGTGATAGCACTGTGGTGGGAACATCAATGCCCAGAGCCTGCTGTGGTAGAGAAGCCTGAGCCTTTGGAGAGATGCCAGTGAGTAGGGGCTGGGCCACCAGGCAGTGCCTCAGACATCAAGGGACAGCAATGAGTGCCCTCTTTCCTTGCGTCCAAGGCATAAGTGACAGCTGGACCAGAGGACCACACTACTGTCACTATATAGTAAATACAGGGCATAAAGCACGTGATTTCTGTTTACCTGGGGTTGTCAACCCTCTTCATAATTACATGAAAAACATGAAATCTCTGAGCGTTGCATCTCTCTCCTTGTGGCTAGCTCACCCTGAGTCCTGCCTGTCATATCTATATTTGAATAATGATCAAAGAACAGCTGACAAATGACAGAGAATCTCTGATGTGTCCCTTTATTGTGACAATTTTAAAACTCTATAAAATGCAGCGGATTGCTATACTTTAAATATATACACACCTGTAATAAAAACACATTTTACCACAGCAGTGTGCAAAAGCCTTTTCCATCACTTCAGGTTACAAAGATGATCAGAGAGCTGGAGGACCTCTCCTAGAAAGGCTGAGAGAGCTAGGGTTGTTCAGTTTGGAGAAAGTGAAGTCTCAGAGGAAACCTTTTTGAAACCTTTCAGTACTTAAAAGGGGTTTATAAAAAAGAAGGACTTTTTTACACTGGCAGATACTGATGGGACAAGGGAAAACAGTTTTAAACTGAAAGAGACAGGTTTAGATTAGATATTAGGTAAAAATTATTTCCTGTGATGGTGCTGAGACCCTGGAACACATTGTCAAGAGAGGTTGTGGATGTCCTGTCCCTGGAAGTGTTCAAGACCAGGATGAATGGAGTTCTGAGCAACGTGGTCTAGTGGAAGGTGTCCCTTCCCACTGAAGTGGGATTGGAACTAGGTAATCCTTAAGGTTCCTTCCAACCCAAAACATTCTATGAGTCTATGAACTTGAAAAATACTCTAAAAATATGTCACATGAAATAAATAGGTTGCATTGAACACAAATGTTTGCACTTCTTGAAATGAATATTTTTTCATGAGGATAATGTCTTTTTCTGCCTTTTTTTTTTTTTTAAGAAAAAAACAAATCAGACAATCAGACAAAATCAGGACCAAGTTTCATCACTGGAAGAAATAATGTGGATTTCAAGAAGTGTTTGTCAGATTAATGTATTACAAAAAATTAAACCTAATATTATCATTGTCATACACAGCAAATGCCACAACAAACGTGGGTTTTGAAAGGTAGTACTGCTTTATTTATGTATCATTGGCTGCTCATTAGTTACTATTTGAGCCTTCTATCTTCTCTACTTGTTGCTGTCACAAAAATCCTCCCTGACAACAAAATACAATTTCTTTTCTGTTTTTAATATTAGTGTTTTATTATTAGTTTTTCTAATGGATTCATACTGCTGGTAAATCATTTTAGCAAGACATTTGACTGAAAATAAGGGAAAATATTTTGGATAGGTAAAAATACATAACATTCAGCTTGAGAAAAGGTTTGAACACTAACAATTCTTAAACTAAGGAAAGGATTGTGCAAAAGCCAGTCCCACTGCTGTCACTGTGTCTCAGGACTTTTAGTGGGTGGCTTAGCACACCTCAACACTGTGAGTACACACCTTTACAAACAAGCTATTCATAAGTCAGTCCCAAGCCACAGAAGTGCAGTGCAGAGGCAAAGTCCTGATTTGGTACCTCCCATATAAAGTGGATGTAGCTGTGATGAACAATTTGTGAACCTGCAGTTGCCAGGCTGCTCTTAGGTCAGATGGAGTTAATGCCCGCTGAGATCAGCTTGGTGGTTTTCGTTCTGTGTTCAGTGTACAGAGAGCAGTAGCTCTGAGGAGAAGGTTGATGACACATTGACTATGAGCCAAGGATGTGCCCTTGCAGCCAGGAGGGCCGATAGTATCCTGGGGTGCATTGGGAAGAGTGTGGCCAGCAGGTCGAGGGAGGTGATCCCGCCCCTTTACTCAGCCCTGGTGACGCTACATCTGATGTGCTGTGCTCAGTTTTGGGCTCCTCTGTACAAGGAGGACAAGGAACTACTGGAGAGGGTCCAGCAGAAGCCATAAAGATGATGGCAGGTCATTTCTTCTGTTGTGAGAGAGACTGTGGGAGCTGGGCCTGTTTAGTCTTGAGAAGACTGAGTGGGGACCTCAGCAATGTATATATAAATATCTCAAAGGCAGGTGGCAAGGGGATGATACCAGACTCTTTTCAGTGCTCCCCAGTGACAAGATGAGGTGCAGTGGCCATAAAGTAAACCACAAGAACTTGTACTTAAGGAAGAATTTCTTTAGAGGGTGGCAGAGAACTGGAATAGGCTGCTCAGGGAGGGCATGGAGTCTCTCTGGAGACGTTTCAAACCCACCTAGATGCCTTCCTGTGTCACCTGCTCTAGGTGACCCTGCCTTGGCATGGGGATTGGACTGGATGATCTCCTGAGGTCCCTTTCAACCCCAGCCATTGTCTGACTATCTGAATCTATGGAATGGATGTGTTCTTGGTCCCTTTTTTCAAGGAAAGTATTAGTTGGGATTGTTCTTGCTGTGAGGATGCAGGGGCTTAAGTTTCCACAGGAGCCAAATGGTGTAAGCACTTCTGTCTGTTTTGGAGTTCTATTTGATCCCATGAGTGACTTCTTTATTTACTATACTGACTATTGTGAACCTGACTTTGAAGCACTTAATTGAACCTATATTTTATGCGACAAGCTCATAGGGGGGATTTCACTCAAGAACCAAGGCATTTAAAAGGCAAATTTTGACATGCTCCAGTACTTTTCTGAATCACGCCTTCAATCTTTTTTTCTAAATGGGGCTTTTAGCATTAAACATTTTTGTGTTGTGAATGTGCTAGAAAAGTACAATGTAACAATAGTTCTGCGTTCAATGAAGCTGTACAGGATCAGGGAAGGTCAAATATAGTAGGGTGGGATATTTTCTTGATTGAAGTACAATCTTTCGTTTTCAGCTACTTACTGAACCATTAAACTTCCTGACTGAGTAGGTGTAGGCCAGAATATTCACTGAAGAAACCTTTTCATTTTCAGTGCCTTTCAATATTCTCTTCCTCTTCTGGATGACTCATTATCCCCAAGTTCTTATGCAGATGCATGCCAAGGTTGATCCTTCAGTCAAAAACACGGTGAGCTTATATTACCTGAAATTAATTCATATTATATCTATGCAACTGTAATAAAAATAATTGAAACCTTAATGGACAATAAAAAAGACATATTAAAATTTTAAAACTAGTTTTGGTGTAACCTGAGGATTTATAGCAAAGGATTATGTACTATCATAATATGAATTTGTGAAATATGCATTTGACACAGTTGTATTTTGCATTTGGTAGGATCTAATGAATATGTACAGTTGATTAAATAGTATGTTATAGATCTAGTCTCCTTTTTGATTTCATGAGAATTCCAATTTAAATTGCAATAACCTAAAGGTCAGCCACAGACAATAGCTATGTTAGTTGCAATTGCTTCATATTATTAATTCAAATTTACTACAGCCTTTAAAGTTTGTCTTAATGTGAGGCATAATGCTGGAGAACTACTAATACTAACTGAATTATGGTTCTAAAGTAATTAGAATTTCAGGATAAACTACATTATTTTGTGTATGTATGACTGTGGTGCTGGAGACTGTAAACTCTACTTCATTAATTAATAAAGAACCCATGTGTTCTGGTTGTAGTGGTGCTGGAGGCTGAAGTATTTTGTTTATCAAGAGATAAATCTTTTATAATGGTTTACATCTGAAAGCTGATGAAGGATATGCATCACTTCTGCAACTTCATCCAGAAGACATTGTTTAATTATAATTTCATATCAGCATTTGTGTATAATGTCTAGTATCATATGTGAATAGAAAGTTGATTAAACTATTTTAGCAAACTGATTCCTTCACTTATATTTGAGTTGCTTCTTGAATTAAATTAAAATATTAAGATCAAATCATCAGTCAACAATATAAATTGATTTTCCATCTCCATAAGATTCTTCACTTTGTGATTCAGATAAACTACTTGGAGAGGAACTGGACAAAATCAATGAATAATAAACTTTCCTTCTCCAAATTATTATTGTTGTCACTTAAATCTCTTTCTGAATGCAAGTGTCTGAATTTGGTGGAAAGCTTTTATGAGAATGCATCGTCTCTTGATTAGATTTGGGTTTTCGTGAACGTTAAAATAAATCTTGCACCCCGATACTCACACACCCACACAGAGGTCTACTTGTGTTTATTGTTATAAAAATTGAAAATGGTAATAGGTTTCCCAGCCCTGGCTGTAGATTGGTGCTATTCTCTTTCCCTGCTATATTAGAGCATGCAATTCCACCCTGTCATCAGGAATTCTATCTATCATCAGGAACTGTATATGGGATAGCAGAAGGAGTAATGGGTTTAAACAGAAAAAGGGAAATTTAGGTTAGGAAGAAATCCTTTCTTGTGAGAGTGGTGAGGCGCTGGCACAGGTTGCCCAGAGAAGCTGTGGATGCCCCAGCCCTGGAAGTTTTCGAGGCCAGGTTGGACAGGGCTTGGAGCAACCTGGTCTAGTGAAAGGTGTCCCTTCCCATGGATAGGGGATTGGAACAAAATGATCTTTAAGGCCCTTTTCAAATCAACCATTCTATGGTTCTATGATCCCTCCCAGGGCAGTAAGAGTTGAAAAAAGAGCATCAATAATCTAGAAAAAGATAACTCTAAAACGAAACCCAGAATCATGCAGTTGCCCTCAGTCTGTGGTCAAAAGGCATCTTCTGATTGCTCTCTCCTTTGACTGAGCATCTCTGCACATCTCCTCTGACATCATGCCTTCCAATTCTGCTTGGGAAGCTTCTTGTACCTCACCTTCTTCTCAGAACCCTCTTTTTCACTTTGCACTATAGTCCCAGATAATCTGTACCCATCATCTGATACTAGCTGAAAATTTGCAGCATGAAACATCCATATAGATCTCTGTATGTTGTTTTATATAGGAAACAATGTTTATTTGGAAAGTGATTTGGAAAGGAATTTCCCTGTTCTACTTTTATTTGCTATTGAATTCATGTACTATGGAATATGGCAATACTCTGTCACCTGGTTATATTCTTCTGATCTAATCCTAATCTAATAATGGTATATAATGTATATCTCCTTACCTTCTGTCATATTCTTGTTTACTGAAACCACATCATTTTTGTTATTGTAAGGATTGCCTAATAATGATATTGAAATTATAAAAAAACTTGCATACTTTTTTAAACTACTGGGGGGGTGTGTTTCCCTGAATTTACTAAGTTTTAGAAGCATTGGGCCTAAACAATGGGCTTTCTTTTCAATGACAACCAAACTTGTGTATTTTCACACTAAACTGAGTAGTGTAGGAAACGTTAAAAATAGTATAAATCTCCCTTTTCTTTGTATGTGTACACTCTTATCATTCCACTTCTTACCACTTGCTAGTCTTTTATTGTAACTTTTAAAAGAAGGATGTGTAAAAAATTCAACACAGATGGCCATAAAATTTTCCTGAGATCCTCGCCTGCTTCAATTCAAATGCACCAAACGCTTGTGTATGTGTTCCCTAGTACTGTAGTAATTCCATTTATGAAGAGCTGTGTCCTAATACATGTGGTTTAATTTCATCAATTACAGATTAAAATGGAGGTCTCCAGAGTGGCCTTTGACACTGACTTTAATAAACTAACAGAAAATGAACGGGACTGTAAATAATGTTATGCACCAGGAATTGATTAGCAAAGAGTATATCAAGGAAGCACTTGGAAAACTTTTGCAGTAACCCAAATTGAAATTTGGAATTTAAGTGGTCTTTTAGTAATAAAATAAATATTCTAGCTGTAAGATACCTCTAGAATTCCACCATTCCCTTTATTTCGTGAAATTAAATAAACAAAAAGTGGGGACTGCAATTTTAGTAATTATTAGATTATTTTTAGGCGTAAGGCTGTTCACTGAGTGTGGAAATTATGCTGAATACTAACATAACACTCATCTGAATAATTGCAAACTCCAGATATACTGGATATGGTTTTGACCAATCTATAATTGCCATGAATATTTGAGATTATGTTGCTCATATTCTATTATCTGTACACTCTCTTTGTTCATATGGAATGATTATATTGGCAGCAGTGATACTTCTGTATTTGTTATTTCTTCATATGAAGAAAAAGTTCATAAAATGTTGCAGATGTACTTTTAATTTGGAATTAATGAAGTATGTGGCACTTGATTTTAAACCCCGCTTGGACCCTTAAGAAATATTTTTACATGCCTGTTTTTCTAAATTTGGATAATGATTTATCTTTCAGAAACCCTCTTTATGGTTGCCTGGGACACATGCAGGAGGCACACATGCCAGTTTATACTCTTCATTACAGTTCTCATAGAAAAGTCGGGGAGACTTGCATTCCTTCTTTCCAAAATTTGTCTTCTTCCTTCAGTCTGAAAGAAACAGCATTAAGTGGAACTATCTTTAAAGGCCTATATTCAAACCCAGAAACATCACAAACCCCACACTTCCAACAAAACCATTAATCCAGTGCAACAGTGACTGTCACTAACCCTGAGGGCAGAATTTCACAACTGGGAGGTCGCTGCCCATACTGGTGGCCAGGATTTCTGAGGCTTTGTCACCTCTCCAGACACTTTTTCCTGTTCCCACATTCTCAAAAGCCTTTCCAGTCTGTTAGATCTGCTGGTGGAGATAACTACAAGATCATGTCCATGGACTCATTTGAAGGGAAAATAAAAGCTAAACAGACAGCATAAAAGTTCTCATTATATTTGTGTTGTTCATGGTAAAAACCTGGTACTTTATAAAAAAGAATCTTCAGAATTCAAAAAATCATGTATTTTTCTCATGGAGAGGTATTCTGTGGATATTTTTGTATGTAGAAAATCTAATAATTTTTTTTTTTTTTGTTATTTTCAAATTGATACACAAAATTTTTCAGCACTGTTATTTTCTAGATCTAATAATCATAATTATTGGTAGGGGACATTACTTTCAGTTCTAGTATAAAACTTTCAAGTTTTCACAAAAGTGTGTTTACAAAATTGGCTTGAAATAGACTGAAACTTCAGTTTCATTAAAGTTTAAGGATTGGAAGAGAACTTAAAAATCATCTAGTCCCAAAACCCCTGCCATGGGCAGGGACACCTCCCACTAGACCAGGTTGCTCAAGGCCTTATCCAGCCTGGCCTTGAACACTTCCAGAGCTGGGGCATCCACAACCTCTCTTTTTAGTTATTTTGTCTTCTGCACCATACACAGAGGAAGAAAAAACCCCAAGTGGTACTTTCTATACACTGAGTCTGTTGTCTTAAAGATGAACCTGAAGCCTTGCTCACTAATCTTTAATACTGTCACATCCAACATCTACTGAGAATTTTTAATTTCAAGAAGATTGCTGCAATCAAAATATCGTGAACATGGGTTGTTCCCACCAGTTGCAAGCTCTTTGCTTGGTAAAGGTTCTTCTTATCTTTACTACTTGGCACCTGCTGCATCAGGTATAAAATGGACATAATTTTTAACACCTAATTACACACTGTTTAATCAGGTGGTATTAGTCATAGTGGTCCCTGCTAAAAATAAAAAGGGAGTGAGGGATTTATGATAATAGTGTTCCAATTAAGCCTCAGCTACTGCTATTCCCTAGCACTCTCTGGACTCCCTGGGAGACATCCCAATAAAGCAAGTAGTCTAATTAAATGGAATATGGTATATATTGTCTTATACGATAATGAGAAGATTAAATATTGGCTCTCTGCATACCAGCTTTTCTGATGCATAGTGATTCACTGAGGTCATGGCAGGACCAGTCAGACTTTCTATCTCATTGTGATGAGCAGCAGCACAGGTGTTTTCCTACCATTTGGTTTCTGATATTATTTCCTAACAATAGTCATAAGCTCACGAGGCGTGAATGACATGAACCCAATGTCTGTCAGGTTTGCCAGAAGTTAGACAAAGTATAAGAAATAATATGGAAAAAAGTAATAAAAATCAGAACTATCCAAAAATGCAAGCCATACAGGGAGTGATAAAAAGCCATGAAACCACAGACCAGAATTTACTTTCAAACAACTAGAGAGACTGCTATGAAAGAAAAAACACTTGAAGAAACACCAGAAATTTTCATTAGGAATTGTAGTGACAGGACAAGGGGGAATGGTTTTAAACTGAAAAAGAGCAGGTTTAGATTTGGTATTAGAAAAGATTCTTTACTGTGAGGGTGGTGAGGCACTGACACAGGTTTCCCAGAGAAGCTGTGGATGCCCCACACATAGAAGTGTTCAGGGCCAGGTTGGATGAAGCTCTGAGTAACTTGGTCTAGTGGAAGATGTCCCTGCCCATGGCAAGGAGGTTGGAAAGAGGTGATTTTTAAGATCCCTTACAACTCAGGCCATTCTGTGACTATGAATCAAAGACAAATGATGTACAATGCAAAGACATTTATAAGGAAAATGTTTTACAGCTGTGAAGGGCACAGGTAGACTAAGTAATTGGTGAATAGGGTGAATCTTTGCAGTTAAGGTGACACTACGTCATAGTGATTTTAGTATGTCTTGATATATTTTATACTTTAAAAAATATTATCAAACCAGCCTTTTATTGATAATTTACTACACTGTTAAAATGCAGAGTTAAATTTATCCTTTTACCTTCAGAAACTGTCATCATTTCAAGACAGAGTAGTTTTTCACTCTTAAATGTATAATTCTTGATGTAGATCTGCAAGCCAAAGAGCTTTTACAAATTTCACTACTTCTAGTAGAAGTGCAGTTGTTATCACAGATTACTGTACTTCTTGTTTACAAGATCAGAAATGTAATGCTAGAAAACTTTGGGGTGTACTGAAATATTCTATAAAGACCACAGATTTAAAACCTACAATATAATTATATTGTGTTTGAAATCATTGCTTCAAGTCAATGGTTTCCAGTGGGGGGTGAAACCCAAGAAACCCAAAGATTTTCAACTAAAAGATTTTCTGATTGAATAAAACAGTTTTGCACCACAACAAATGGTTTATGTGATAGTAAATGCATTAAAAAGAAGAAGTTTCCCCAGAAAATAAAGATGTGATAAATTAAAACAGCATTGTTTTGTATCCTTAGTAATGCTTTATGGGAAAAATACCACATGGGAAACTGTCATAGGCCTTCAGATTATGACAGTACATACAAAGCATCTCTTAGTATCTTATTTCTTAAAGAAGAGAAAGTGAATCCTGATAGGAAACAATTCACACTTGGAGCTTCTTCCCCGGATGAGAACATGAACATAAAATACTTGAACCACAACTGGCATGAAATGCTCTGGCAAAATTCTTCATGAATACTATTTTTTCTTCACATGACTTGACATTTTGATAAAACGAATCTTATATCCAATTTCAGTAGAAAGGTTTCACTTAGTGTACCATCTCTCTTGACCAAAAACCCTGACATACCCGCAGTAAACCCAACTTTAGCTTTATAGCATGATTTTTTCAAGTGTAGGGATAATAAATGCTTCCTGAAGTCAAGTTTAACTACTGCTACATTCTAAATTGTAGATCAATTCCAAGTTAATATAAAAGTATGAAGTACAAGGGCAAACTGCAAAAGGTATGTTTAATAATATATAAATTATATTCTCTTGTATATAAAGGTGTATAAGAGCATCCATTATTCATAATGTGAAAATTAAATGCTAATGTAAATTTCAATTATCATTTTCATCATTATTATAGAAAAATAACACTGGACCTGTTTGACTCTTTTTGGTCTTTCTTTCATCTGAAGCCAACAACATTTCAAAGTGACTAATCCACCACTAATACAAGCACAGGATGAAACAACCCAAATGTACAGTTAATGCTGTACTGTATGATCATACAGTACCTCAAGGACAAGATGTACACTATAGAGGAGAAAAGCAGATACAAATATTTTAACAGGAGGAAAACATAAATCAGACAGTGAAGAACAACTAGAACAAGCTGTTTCAGGATAGGTGCAAGTGATTTTCATTAATTTCTATTTTGATGACATATCCAAGAACAATCTCTCCATACTTTGAAAGAGTGAGGTATATCATTATGAATACACTTTGTTAGCTGACCCTAAGTACACTTTGGTTTACTTTTTTAAATGTACTCAGTTCCCAAACACCACACTGAATAGAAGAGACCACCTGGAATACAGTTCCAGATGTCAATCATGTCTTCTTAAGATGTGCTGAAATTGGTGTGCTACCTAGGAAGGAAAAGGTGATCTTCTTAAGGGCCTGTATGTATTATTTATGGTTAAAGAGGGAACAAAGACAAGGAACTGCATTCCTGAAACTGAGTAGTAGTCCAGCATCAGAAGGCAAGGGCATAATGAGTGGTACTGATTAGAAAAAGCATCCGGCAGAAAAGGATCAGTTTAGAATAAACTCGTCTTCCATTTCTAGAATATATGCAAACATCACTTTCCAGGAAAAGGCTTCAGATGCAGAAAGGAACCAAACAAAAGCAGTGAAGAAGCATGAGGGAGAATCTTACTTGGTTGATGGCATTTTTCTCTTTTTCTCTACTATAAATAGTGTAAGCAAATAATATTAAAAAGTTTAAGCTCAAAAAGCAAAGGAGTTTCATATTATCAAAAGCTTTATACAGTGTTGTTGGCTCTTTCTCTCAGAATATGTTAACAATTTATAGGAGTCATATGAAAGAAATATAAATACTTACCAAAAGGTCTCACATCATGACATATTTTATTTGGAGAGGACTTTGCAGCAAGCTTGTAAACAAGCTGTATTTTCATGCTGTATGCATTCAGAAGCAGCTCTAACTTAAGCTCCAGTTTCCTGTCTAATCCAAAACAACAGATAAAGTAGCTACATTCAACTTTGAATATTAGGCAACCTGAAATTGTAACCCTCCTTAGCAAATTTCAGAATTTAATAAACAGAAATGTATCAATGTTAATATTTTCCTTCCACATACTGACTTTAAAACTTCATCATTAACTTGCAAACTGGGGTTTCATTTTGACATTCTGCCAGCTACTTACAAGGACTAAGATGAATTATCTGTTTGGCACTATCTGCACTTCTGCAGGTCTACCAGAAAAACTCTTCAAGAACTTCAGAAAGAAGAATGTTTAAATTTTGTCAGTTCCAAGATTAAATCCCAGGTTTTATAATTATTCTCAAAATATAACACGGCATGCATTTAGAAGGAGTCAAATTCTCCATGAAGGACTCATCATAATCTGTCTATATAATAACACGGTGCTTAAAATCGTAGAAGTGACATTAAAATGCAGAAAAAGTCCTTGTAGTAGCCACTATATCAAGAGTGAAAAATGCTGTCAGTGCAGTCTCGATGAGCAGAATGTCTGGTGAAGATAACTTCTCACAGTAGCTGATGCAGGGGGTTTCCGCTTCACCAAGAATCAGTTTGAGAGTTTTCTGAAACAGCAAAAGGCTGAGTGAGTTCAACACTGCAAATAGGGCTGGGATGTATCACACTGGTTTCTATTCACTGAATTCAATTTTGTTTTTCTTTCAGGTCATCCGAAAAAACAGAAGTGACAATCTCAATTACATGTATTCAAGAAGGTCTTTGGACAACGTGATGGAAAATGTAGCCAAGGAAATAGTGTTTTGATTTCAATCTGAGCTGAATCTGAAACATAGCAAAAATTCAGAATAGGAGCACATGTATTCCTGTGTGGGCACAAAATTTTTGGGTGCTGTTTCATGAAAAAGTGTCTATATTTGCGGTAGCAACAATTCCACTGTTTTTTTGAATAGCTGTTCCTATGAGTTTCTGAGCTGATAAAGACTGCCCAAACATTCATATTGAAGACTTAAACTGCTATAGGTCAAATTTTCTCAGATTGAGTTATCTGAAGATTTTACACTTCTTTAAGGAAGAACAGTTAACTTGTATTAAAAAAAGCATCTTAAGTTAGTGCTTGAAAGAATAGAAAATAAATTGAAGATCTGGTTTTATGGATCTGACATCCAAAAGCATTGCAGAATTACTCGGGGTGAAAAAGAGCAAGAAGAGTTTCACTTTCTGACTTCATTTGTTACCACCAAAATAATGCCTTTTTTTTTTTTTTTTTTCCTATTTTTTCACTCACTGATAAACTTCCAAGGGGTTAAGAGTATTTTATTAGGTACAACCAATCAATGCATGGTGGTATCTCTGTAGCACTTGGTATTTAAAGTTGTTTAACAGGCAAATAGATTTATGTGTACAGTGGGGAACTTTGATTCTAACAAAACTGCTGCTTCTTGGATATGGAAAGAAGAAAGTGAAATTAATGTAGTTCTACTTTATGGGTTTTACTAGTGTTTATAAAGCAAAACCTTTTATTCTGAGAAATGAGAAAATCCATACCTGAAATGAAAACTTCTATTTGCTTTTAGAAATAATCCATCTCCTTGTTAGAGTTATGCTCTTTATCCATAGGGGTAAGTTTATTTTGGAAATGAAGGTTGTGACGCAAAATGACTTTTTTTAAATAGCAGTCTAGCACTGATCTTTATGATGATCCTATGCAGAGTTCAATAAAACCTATCCAAGAACAGCATGATTTTTTCCACATCAAAATAATTTGCTTTTAGCTAGTCATCCAGTAACATAGCTTGTGGTATTCATTTTATTGTAAATGTGCAAGAAAAAAGTCGGAGGATCAAACTGCTTTAATAACAATCTTTTAATATGAAACTATATCTCTGTCCTCTAAAGTTGCACATTCAAGCTGTAAATATATTTCCAAACCACCATCAGCAAGTACTAATAACAAAGTGATGAGTACCAAGACAGTGGATTTGACATTAAAATGTCTCTTTTGAGAAGTGTATTTTGCTATACTCCCACACAAAACAAAGACTGTAAGAGGAAAACTAAAGTTGCCACAGCTACTCTGCTCTACACATCTGGTGGGGGCTCATGAGAGTTCTCCTGCATTTGGAGGCTTTACACTTTAACCACAGGGTTCTATACTGCCTGTGGAAAGACATCAGCTGCAAATAGCCGTGGACACTACCCAGGAGCACATGGAATTAATGCTTTGGCACAAACAGGCAGGCACAGAAATGTAATTTCAATCAAGAGCAATGAATCTGCTTGTGACATCTGCATAAGGAGAAGTGGTCCTAGTGAATGCACTTCATACTAGAAATTAAATTAAAATCGACGCAAAGTATGGCTGATAAGATATCAGCAACATCCATTTAAAAAATGAGGGTGCTGATCATGTGGGATTTCTAAAGGACTAAACGTATGTGCCTGGTTTTGATAAGTCTAGTTGCATATTTGTAATTCTATAATTTTCACTCCTTCCAGTGATGATGTTCAAACCCTATGATCTATTGCTACGTAATGGAAATTTAACTAAAATAAAATTCGTAATTGGTTTTAAAAAAAGTTGATCCACTTTTTTTACTACACATCTTATTTCCAGGGTACTACAAATAAAAATTTAGGAATCACTGTAATACTATATGGAAAAATAGCTTTTTCCCAGTTGTTTCAGGGGAGAGTAAAAGTTAGAGTCCACACACTGAGAAATAATAATCTTATATTTTAAACTTTTGAATTGGTATGCAATTACTATCAGATTACAAAGTAGAGCTTGGAAAAAAAGGAACTTCTTTTATATAATTTTTCAAGTATGTGTAGTCAGAGTAATTTCTTTAGTTATATTTGTTATTTGTGTCTGCTTCTGAAACTCTGTTTCAATCAGTCAGTCAGTAGGATCACAGTAAAAATTTAAGAATCCAGACCTAATCGTGGTAAGGGCATGAATATAAATTAACAAGGTTAATCATCTGTTCATTAGGCAGCAACTGACTGAAAAAAAAATAAATAGAAGACACACTCATTTACCAGTTAGTTAGCTTGGCTTTAAAAAATGTGATTTGCGTCAGAAACATTACTAGTTCAGTCTTTTTTTTCCAGAACAAATAGAAATTCATTGAGATGCAATTTGCACTCAAAATATGAAAACGAATATTTTTGTTTTCTTGGAGAACTGAATTTGCAAGAAACAAATGGTAAAATTATTTATGAACACGAATCTATTGTAACTACATTCTCATTAAGGAATCCTTAACAGACAAAGAATGTAGGAAAGGTTAATTAACTTCACCTGTTGTTTCTGTACCTCAGAAACCAATTTTTACCGAACCAGGTGTATTTCATCAAAACATTACCTGGTAACTTTCAAATGCCAGAACTGACTTTCTTCTGTGTAACTTTGTGTGTGTGTGTTGTTTGTTTGTTGGTTGGTTGGTTGCTTTGGGGTTTTTGTTTGTTTTTTTTCAAGGTGGGCACAAAAAGAAAGCAATAAGATCCTTGTATGTGTGCAGTTTTGGGTACTATATAAGATATTAAGCTCTTAGAGAATTTCCAAAGGAGAGCAATGAAGATGGTGAAGGGCTTAAAAGCCCATATGAGAAACAGCTGAGGTCACTTAGTCCATTCAGCCTGGAAAAGAAGAGACTGAGGGCAGACCTCATTGCAGTCACAGCTTCCTCATGAGGAGAAGAGGAGGGGCAGGCACTGATCTCTTCTCTGTAATGACCAGTGACAGGAGCCAGGGAAATGGCCTAAAGCTGTGTCAGGAGGTTTAGGTTGGATATTAGGGAAAGGTTCTTCACCCAGAGGGTGGTTGGGCACTGGAACAGGCTCCCTGGGGAAGTGGTCACAGTACCAAACCTGACAGAGCTCAAAAAATGTTTTGACAATACTCTCAGGCACATGTTGTGTTTCTTGGGATGTCCTGAGCAGGTCCAAGACTTGGATTTTGATGATCACTCTGGGTCCATTCCAACTCAGGATATTCTGTGATTCTATGTTAGGAAAAATAGATAAGTGCTGTAAAATTAGTAAAAAACCCCCAATTATCTGCTAAATCATGCAACTGGAATTTCTATTGAAATTAATTTAACTTGATATAGAATAAATTTATTTTTGGTTTAAGTCCTTCTTTCAATTTTCCGCTTTCTTGAATTAGCTTTCTATATTTTGCTATTAAGCAAAGTAACTTGAACTTAAGTTCTCTTTGAGGTCAGCTATGAAATTCATTCACCAGCAGCTAAATGATTTTCCTAAGATCTTTTGCTTCTTCATTAGAAAGTGAAGTTACATCATAAATTAATTTTCTGTCACATTCTTATGATATCTCAGTGACTTTAGTGTGTCTGATATGCAGAGAAACATCTGAGGAATGGCTCACCATAGAGTTCTAGGTTCCAAAAAGGAAAGTGATCCTGCCAAGTGCACACTCCCTCATTGCATCGGTGACAGACTGGCCTTGAGAAATTACCTTCACCCCATCTGTAATCCTGGCATGTTCTTCAGACCTGCCTGAATGTACCTTGTGTTCATTACAAACAGGATCCCATGATTTCAGAGGGGTTTAATTAAAGAGCTACATCTCCTCACATATCCTTATTCCATTGTGAAACCTCTTGCTCTCCCTATGGGTGATTTGCAGCTACATCTACCTATATTCTACCCAGCTCAAGGCCAGTTTCTACAGCCACATTTTAAGTGCCCAATCCCTCCCACCTTAGTTTTTATTGCTTTTAAAGTTCTCAAGTGCTGAGCTACCTCTGAGGCAGAAAAGGTCCAATAGGTTCATTCATGACAGCTGCACGCCTCGGGTTTTTAATTTGGTTTTATTTATTTGGTTTGGGTTTGGTCTTTTTTATCTATAAGATGCTTGCAGAGGATTTGTATATGAAACTCCCCAGCTGTAGGATGACCTGCACACTAAATCCAGGAGTTTGGAGCCTGCATAGACACACACCAGCTCTTGATCAGGGAAACAGTACAGACAGTGCCTACCTTTCATTGGGGCACAGGCTGCTGGAATTGTGAGCAGCCAAAAAAACCCCAAAACAACAACCCAAGCTCACAAATCCACGGAGGCAATATGAAAACACCTGCCAAATGCAAGCTCAGAATAAAGGAGATTTTGATCTGTTTTACAGCTTCGCATAATTTCATTAGCTGATAAAAGCATTTCCAACACCTACCATCCTTTCTGATATCACTCAATACAGTCCAAAATGTCACGTTGTATGGATACTTTGCTATAGAAAATACATTTAGTGAAAGTAGGATATGCTGATCTAATGGATAAATATCTAAAAACTAAGTTGTTGCTCCTTCTGTGTTATATATGTAGAAAGCAGAACTCACAAACTTGTATCTTAGTTTTTATGGTACAAGTAAGTTTGTGATTGTTTTTTTAAAATATTTTATGTGATATCCCTCATTACAACAAATTAAACTGATTTCATTCATAGTTCTATGGCAAATAGAAATCATTTAAAAAAATAAATCCAGTGTATGAAGTCTCATCAGTGTGGAGGTTGCTGTTATCAGGAATAGGAAAAGTTAGAGAATCCAGTTTTTGAAAGCTCAAGTAAGTTCAAAAGTCTTATTCTGTGGGTTTGTTGGGTTACAGATTTTGTTTAGGTTTTTTTGAAACTTTTTTATTTTGGTTGAGGTTTTTTATTTCACCTATTTTTGCCACAATCAAATTCTGAGAGAGAGACTTATTATAACATTGTCTATGACTACACAGTGTTATCAGACAACTTTAAAGGAATCTGGATCCTTTTACAACTAACCTTTTGTCACCTTTTTAAAGATTCCTTATCACCCCTCCTCAGAGGTGATAGTGTCCAGTAATTAATGCAGATACTCTCCAGGGATTTTTCCCCCCATAGATTTTTTTTTTACTTGATCAAAGAAATGGTGCTGAATATGGATTAACATCACAAGCACAGTAATTACCATAAAACAAATCATCTGTAAGATCATCAGGAATATTATATGCAGTGAGATATTTAAATAGTTCCCACTCAAAAAAGCCCTCCTAGGAAAATAAAAGGCTGTGGTCATCTAATCAGACATGATGTTACTGGAGCAGTTTGGCATGTTTCAGCTAATAAAGCAAAGGCTGAAGAAATACATGATTGCATTCTCTAAATTAAAAACAAATACCCAAAGTCACAGGTGAAAAGAAATAGGTAAAGGTAAGGGACTGGTGGCACAAAAACAAATGTCAGTACAGTTACTCTTAATAAACTAGACCGGAAGTGGGAGGGAAAATGTCCACTGTGTGGATGAGATTCACACTCAAATTCATCAAGACATAGTTTAACATTATTCATGGATTACATGACACAGCTGCTTTGACAGCAGAGATGTCAAACCAATGACTTGATCCTTCCAAAGCTATGTTTCTATGGAGCAAGAGAAAGCAAAACAATGGCAAGAAAAAATAGGAAACCTCTCCCCCCTAGTATTTACAGAAAAGATTATAACCTGGAAGAACAAATCTTTAACCAATATAGTATTTTTTTTTTTGGGGGGGGAGGGGGGAACGTACTAATAAAGAAATAAATCCACCTGGAATTTTCATGCAGACTCCTAGCAATCTGAACTCACTCCTTCTTGGTACTCTAACTGTCCAATTCTAATCTAAAAACTTTATTCCCCCTTTGACTTTTAAAGAGGCCACTGGTGTGAAACTGCAATTTACATGTTAATAGAGGTCTGCTTCAAGCAATGTGTGACCTAGAACAACCAGTCATAAATATTATAAGTTAATGACTTTTATTGCAAAATATTCTAACAAAAATTTAATGAAAAAAATATTAATGCATTCAGAGGTAAAAAAAGTTGCCATGCAAGTGAAAGCAAAATAAAAAAGTCTTTATAGAACGTTCTTTTATATTCTTTGTTTTAAGCTAGGCAAAACCAGATGGAGAACAGTGGGAAAGTAACACTTGTAGAAGAAAGAACCAACCGAATATCAATCTATATAAGCAATTTGTCAGAGAAAATGCTAATCACGATTTTCCACTGATTGCCTCTTTAGGTAATACAATTTAATATATACAATAGAACATTTTCAAGTGACTGAGGAATTTTGAAGCTGATGATTATCCAAGGCTGACGGTCAAGGCTGATTATATGCCCCTCTCTGAAGGGCTGAGTGACCAACCTGATTGTTACAGCTAAATAAATGCATGATTTGAATCTTCTGAAAAATCTGCCTCTTCTTCAATTGTTATTGCAACACACAAATTGCCACATCAAACCAAAAATATTGGTTGCCCCATCAAACTGATGGGCTGAACACAGCCCTCCACTCTCCATCCCCACCTGTGTCATGAGGGGCATGTGTGGGAGGTGTCTAGAGAAGGAGTGCTGGGAAAGATGCAGAGGGAGAACCTGTTTTGATTTTTCTATGTTTATCATTATGAAAACCTATCTTTAATAATTATTCCCTAAGCTGAGGTTGTGTCAGCGATGGTAATTGGTGTGTGATCTGACCACCTTTATCTCAACCCACAAGCTTTTCCTTCTTGTTTTCTCCCCCATCTTTTGAAGGGAAGGAGTAAGAGCCGCTGGACAGGCCCCTGGCAGGCAGCCAGCCATCAACCCACCCCAGTGACTGTGACTCACACAACAGCCCTGCATTATCCTGAGCTTGCTCAGCTGTGGAGCTGTGCTAGATTTGTGATTCCTTTTACCAATCACCTTTAATTTTCATGGAGGACTTTGTATAACTCAGTACCAAAATACAAAGCAATTACATTTGATCTTATAAGTGCCGGCCCATTGAGGAGAAAAATCACTGATTTTTATAATTCACTGTACAAAACTGTTGTGAACTCCACTGTGACACAACTTTGTCAGTGCTTTAATCACTTTTTGTTCACATCAGAACTAAGGTAAGATAGTTTTAAATACCTTCCTTTCTTGATTTCTCAATACCACTGCCAAAAAACTTTATGAATGTTTCAAACATGATAAATATCCTATATACACGCAGAGTGGGAGACATCACACTTGCATCAGATCAGAGAGACTAAAAGTGTCAGGAGAACAGTAATGAATAACTTTAAAAGCCTAAGTCAGTAGCTTCTGTTAAGGTCAGATAGATAAGACTCAAAAGTAGTCACCATTTAAAGATAGCCCAAAGACATACAAATATGCTGGTAGATCAGAAGCAGTTGATGCTTAAGTTTTCATGTTAGAATTTTTTGGTTGTTTATATTCAAATGTTGATCGTCATACAGTATGGGACATCCCGGGGGTCAGTTGGCGTCAGATGTCCCTCCTGTGTCCCCTCCCAACTTCTTGTGCATCCCCAGCCCATTGGTGGGGTGATGTGAGAGGCAGAAAAGGGCTCAACTCCATGTAAGTTCTACTCAGCAAAAATGAAAACATCTCAGTGTTATCAACACGTTTTTCACCACAAATCCAAAACATACCCCCACACGAGGTTCTATGAAGAAAATTAACTCAATCCCAGGCAAAACCAGCACATAAATGAACACAAATGTCTTTACAAATGAAAGTACAGATATCTAAACATTTCTTACAGCTGTTACCAGACTGGCCATTATGTCAATATCATACAGGAAAATTAGATTGATGTCTCAGTCTACACAGTACAGTCGAACATCACTAAACCATTAGTTGTGTGATGCTTTTTTGTCATTGGATTCAAATTAGAAACCCTTTATTTCCCCTGGAAAAGAAAAAAAAAAAAAAAAAACCACCAGAAAAAGACTTTTTAATTTGGAAAGGATGTACAATGATCACCTAGTCCAACTGCCTGATCACTTCAGGGCTGACCAAAAGTTCAAGCACATAATTAAAAGGCATTGTCCAAATGCCTCTTGAACACAGAGAGGCTTGGGGCACTGACCACTTCTCCTGGAAGTGTCTTCCAGGGTTTGCCCTCCCTCTCAGTAAAAAAATGCTTCCTTGTGTCCAAATTAAACTTCCCTGGGCGCAGCTCTGAACCATTATTGGCAGGTCTGCTTTATCATTGCCCAGAGAGCTTTCACATTTCAGCAGAGGTTTTGTCCAGAAATACAGTATCCTTACTTGTTTCAGAGATAGCAGTTATGCAGCCCAAGAGAGAAAATAAAATCCTTTACTTTATCCCAAATAGAATGCAGTAGTCATTCACTGCAGCTATTCTGTAATATCAAATGTGGTGTATTATAATTTGATATCCCCATATAATCAATCTAAAACCTCTCTTACTGCACTTAACCTGAAAAAAAGAATTATGATAAAGTTAGGAAGCTTGTTAAAAAGAGGATAAAAAGGGATAACTAAAATTTAATCCTTTTAGGCACAAGGAGAACACTGCAGAGCACCCCACTGTTAGTGAGGCATCAGTGCACACTACTTATTAAGGCTGAATCAGTAATTGATGTGATTAAATAGAATAGCAAGGGAAGGTATAAGGAAGAAGAAGCATATTCCAGAAACAGGAAGTTGTATTTAGATGAATAAAATAAAATCAAACTCTGTGAGGATAAATCAAAACATTTTGGATGAACACTGTTTACAAATCTACCTGGAATAAAAATATTGCAGCCTGTACACAGAGGCAGCTCATGACTAATGTATAAAATGAGCCTTCAAAGTGACTACTTTGAAGAGAGGTAGTAATATTCCCCCCCCCCCTTTTTTTTTTTTTTTTTTTTTTTCCCAAATTAGTGTTTACTGAGAAGAGAAATCCAGAGATCCATTCTGGAACTTCTTGTGGGAGGGTCAGCAGGTCTGCCTCAAGCTGAAGTATGAATAAAGTTAATTTTGTTTTTCAACATCATACTTAACACCACTTTTGTGTTAAGTGAGAAAAGTTGCACCAGACAAAAAGGAAGTAAGAACAAAGATTCCAGGTACCACCCAGGTAACTGGAGGTCAATAGGCCAAATGTCTATGAAAAATAAAAAAGTCTAATAATGGATCCCAAGGTCTGAAAATCTTGGGAAAAAAAGTCAATACATGTTGGGTGGTTAAAAAAAATTACAAGCCTCTGAAGGCTTGTAAAAAATTACAAGCCTGCTTACAAGCCTCTGGAATTTCTTTACAAGGGTAAAAACCTAGTAGTCTTACATTTCAAGAGGCTTTCACTAAATTCTAAAAGCTTTAGAGAAACCAAACAACCATGGCATAAGAGAAAAGTTGTGATACAGCTAAATAGCTGCCTTACAAAAAATGAGAAACTGATAACAGTATGTACTCAGTTATCAAAATAAAAACGATGTAGAAGGTTTAATAAGAAGGAAAGATTTCTAGTTGTATGAAGTTACTGATAATAATAAAGACAACAGAAAAAAATAAACTCCAAAAGGAAATTTTAATCCTAAGTGATAGTAAAACAACTAATAAAATTTGTTATAGACAGACACATAAGTGAGGGGTGCATAAGCAGTTCTTCTTAAACTAAGTAATTAATGAAGGATGTAACCCAAGTTTACATGTGGAATATCATGATCTTTGTGGACCATTACCAAACAGGAGTGGTATCCAGGGGCTGTAACAGTTTTATGAAAACTTGACCTCAAAATTCATTAATTGACAAAAATAAGTACTGCTAGAAGCTACTAAGAAACAATAAAAGTACCTCTGAAAAAACATTACGCTACCTCATATGTCCATGGTTCACTTTTCTTCTTTGAAACACTGAGTTCCCTGACTTAAGATGGATCTGTAAACTGGGAAAAAAAAAATAATCGTCCAAGAATGTCTAATCAGAAAACAGAGAGTTTAGTGTGGCATGAAAGATCTATAAAATTCAGGAGCAGAAATCATTTGAACATTTGTCATCTCTCCCAACACAGGCCTACTAGTGAAAGGATGAAAGTAGAAGGAACAAGGCTGAAAACACTTAGTGAGATCATCCAGCTTTTCACAAGGGAAGATACCTGTGTAAACCCCTACTGAGGTTAGTGTAGATAGGTGACTTGAAGCTGATGGAAGGCTGGACAAACATTCAAGAAGATATTGAGAGTTTTTAAGTAGAAAAAGCACAGCAGGTTCAAGAAAAATAGTTACCAAAAGCTAAAATAGTTACCAAAAGCTCCAAAGCTAAAATAGTTACCAGAAGAGCTTGCTGGGTAAATAATCTTTACAATAAAATATCAATTTATTTTCTCTCTTCATTACATGCCTGCATGTGGCTGCTGCAGAGGGCAGACTTCTGTACTGCATGAGCCTTTCCTTGGTCTGGGCCAGTGCTATTGGGAAGAGGTGGGTCTCTACAACCCCTTGAACTGGGGTATGGATTTGGCCTCCTGACACTTTTTGTTGCACTTTTGCCCCTGGGGTTAAATCGCTCAAGCAGGATTTGATTAGGGTAATTATTAAATTATACAGGTGAGGAGAAAGAGGATGTGAGAAAGAAGGTGTTCTTGCACTCTCACCTCCTCAGCCTCTCAGAAGCCCCACGATTCTTTGACAAGTTCACTGTTACTGCTGGGAAGGAGAGGGAAAAGAATAATAATTTTTGGTGTTTTTAAATATACTACTGGTATTACCTTGTTAGCAGCTATTTTATGTGCCTGGGCACCTCAGGGACCAATTAACAAAAATCTCTAGAGCAAAATCCTAATGCAGCTTTTCTTCATGATACAGCATTCCCAGAATTTCAACTTGGACTGGACATACTTTGGTGTTTTTGAAGCACGATAGAAAAGTAAGGAAATGCACTAAATAATATATTATAGACAGAAATTCTGAGTGTCCTCTTTGCTAGGAGGTAAGAAAGAGACAAATAAAAAGAAGAAAGACAACCCCAAGATTCTTTGTCCTCACCTTTATACATTTGCTATATTATATATATATATATATAAAATTTTCCCTTGCAACTGTTCTCCTACATACAGATTCTTCTGTCATGTCAGCCCAAATATTAGCAAAAAACTTACTTTTTTTCCTAAACATTTAACTTGATAAAACCTTAATTCATTATTAGAATGCTTCTGAAAAGAGAAAATTTTGGACTGAATGATTAGCATATTTGGCAAAAATTCCCATATAGTTTTAGTTGACTTTAGACTTAATTTCTGAATTTAGAAGAATAAGCAAAGGAAAAAAAAATCTTCCTGACATATTCTGATTAGATTTCATATACGTACATAGACTACACATGTCATTCTTAAACAAAATAGAACATAATAAACTAAATTTTTGGGAATTATAATGATTTTTTTTTTTTTTTTCATATCATGAACAAGAGAAACTATTTACTGCTCAAAGGCTTTTAGGAAAGAGAACCAACCAGTTATAGCAGATCAACATGCTAACCTAAATTGTCACATACACAAATATATTCCCCTGATGTCAAATGTACCCAAAATTAGACATGATCCTAATTTCCCTGTTGGAGATAGGTTTTCCCAAAACAGTCAAATCTCATTAGCCAATAGCTCTTGAAGACAATGAGATAGATATTTTGCTACATGTTCTATATTATGATCCCAGGCTTTATAATTGATTTTGAGGAAAACAAACACCAGTTGTGAGGCAGCAAGCTATATAAGTAGGAACCTATTTAAAATGCTCATAATCACAAAGATTCAATTACAATAATATTTTTGCTAGCTAACATTTTCAAAATGCTTATATGATGCAAGGATTGTGTCTCATAACTAGAGAAGAAATAAACTAAAGTTCAGTCAAATCTTCTTTAAGAACATATTTACAACTCCCCTTCAAGCATGGTATCTCCTAGTCATGTTTAGTAATGAATGTTTATAATAAAAGACACAGCAACTTTTTGTCTCTGCTTTAAAAGTGTGAGTACATGAAATACACTTTGGAAGAACCTCTGTTAGCAAAAATTCTTCTGGGGAATGCTTAAGTTTCAACATACTGATTTGGCTCAGGCATGACCAGGATACTGAAGATCTGCTCCTGAGCAAAACAGAGAAGAGCAAAGGTAAAACTGTACTTAGCTGAAATCTCCAGCTTTTGCTCATGACCCTGGACACATCACATGTTTTCATGAAAGGCAATACTCAGTTGCTTTACTCAGTACAATTAGAAGCCTTAAATAGTGATCCTGGTTGCATACATGAACTCCATCCATGTTGATGTTGGAGCAATTTGTACAGCTCATTTTCTGCCATTTCTTCACCAAGAATTCCTCAGAGTAGAAGAAAACATTTAAATGCCATTTAAATATGTGCCGAGACTCAGGGGACCTCTTCCTTCCTCCAGAACAGCCCTTGGATATCATATTGCTAACAAAAATAACTACTCCAGAAAACCTCAGTTCAAACAAATTTCAGCTGGAAGTGGGATTGTACCTGTTTTAGTCACTGTTGAAGTGAAAAGTTATAGTTGTTTTTAAAAAGCTATCCCTAATGGACTCACACAATATTTGTTCTGAAACATAAATTATATGATTTCAGTGAATGTTAAGCATTAATGTTTATTTGTCTTACATGCTAACAATTCTTACAATGATTTCAACAGATTCTGCACACGATTTCAAAACAGTTTACAACATAAGCTATTCTATTTTTCTCTATCTTCTCATTAATGGAGCTATTTATACCTATAGTTACTGAATTAATCCTATTTATAAGATAACTTATTTATAGGCAGAATAACCTGTTGCATCCACAATATTGTATCTAAACAGTTTTATCTTTTTTTTTTTTTTTATGACTTTACAAATGTGACTGAAAAATCTAAGTTTTGAGCTCTGGCAAAAACTCACAAAAATAATAAGAATATGACTTTTTTTCTATCTTCAAGTTTACCCCAAAAAAACTGTATCAGTTTCATACCATGTAGATATTCAGCTTCAACAAGACAGGTATGCTCAGAGATGGTCACAGTTTTTGAAGTTTTGAAGTATTTAGTGCATCTGAGGCTGAATTTCAAGTCTATAATTAAAACTGAAAAAAGCAAAAAAAAAAAAAAAAAGGAAAGAGGTAATTCAATGTGTTATTGAACACATTTTGCAAATCTAGTTTCTATTAGCCTGAGTGGGTTTGAGAAAATGGGGATTTCCATAGAAACCTTAAAGGAATAAAACAACCATACACAGGAGGCTCTGGAGGCTCTGGAAGGGAAAGTATAGCAAGGTTGTGTCATCTAGGGGTCTCGATAGACACCAGGTGTTGATGTTTACTGTTGCTTACTTTTCTGCAGAAAAAACAGCTGAAGTTCTGCCTGCTACTTTTGTGTGTTAAAATTGTTATATCTGACGAGGGATTAAAATGGGTTTTAAAGAGAGAGCACTGCCTAGACTCGATGAATCCTTCAAAGACAAGTCTATCATAGGAAAAGATCCATAACCGAAGTTAAAGGGTCAGTACTTTTGCTAAGTGCAAATACCAGGAAGTGCTCCTGGCTGCTCTTTCAGAACACCCAAACTGCCTTTTCTTTTCACTACATTCTGTTTTCTTTCCATTTTTACTACCACTATTACAACAGCTCCTCTTGGGACCACTCTAGTTTATGTGCAGAGAGTGGTACTATTATACACCACTCTTCCTGGCACTTTAAAACAGACCCAAGAATATCTTTCTTTCATGTGAAGGGTGTCACATGAACACTTTCTTCTATTAAATTAAAAAGTAGTATAGCTAGCAAGAAAAGTGTAGCACCAGTATTGAAACCAATTTGAATAGACATTGATGCCTTAAAACCAAATAGTTATTTTTAATTGTATCAATAAATCAAAATTTTATTATGTTATTTTAGCAATTTTTTTAACTACTAGAATAAAACAAAACAAACGAAAAACCCAAAACACCCCCCTCTCCTCTGAAATTGCCCAAACATTTAAATTACATTGCAACTACTTTCAGATTGTCTGTTCTATCAATGTTTTATTGCCAAGAGGTCAAAATTTGGGAGACAAAAATATTTTCATTATTATTATTATTATTTATTCTTGTATTATTGTTATTGTTGTTTTCTAAATCTTGATGTTGCTTTCTACATTTCAAGAGTTACTTACTCTCTCTGCTACATGAAAGTAAGATTACTGTCAGAAGGATTTTTGGACACTTTCTGGGCTGACAGGACAGGTATTTACCACAACTCCACAACTTTTTCCATTATTTGTTTTTCAGCTTCTTCAGAATTTGAAGCAACTTGGGATATGATATTTGCATTCAATTTTGTTATATAATTTGTAGTGAGACAGCATGAGGGTCCCTGGGAAAGCTGCTGCAATATGAAGTTACCTTCCCTGGTAAATGATGTTAACATTTGGCTTGGATTACTTTTGCAAGTGTTCTTAGTCACTTTGCATTTATTTCTCTGAAGGAGTTTAAAACTTTTGAACATGTTGGGAGAAGTCCCTGACTGAATACACAGCTGTCCCATGGCAATGACTTGTGAAGAAAATCAGTAAAGTGGCAAATAACTCTGCTATTGCTCTAGTAACATATTTATTCTGCATGAGGTGGTAGAATTTGGTTGCCAGCAAAAGTCAGTCCGTTTCCCATTGCAGATAGAGCAGGACTCTGAGTTTCACAGCCTCACACTAAGCCTGGTATTTATGTTTCTTCTCTGTACAGTGATGGTACAACATTATTTTCCCGAGAATAATTATCCATCAAAAAAGAAACAAGCTAGTGCCCAGAATGGACAATTCTCTGCTCTCTGTTTTCTGTTTACTACTTCCAATAAACTTGATGATACATCTTGTACAGCAAGCTACAATTTTTTTTAATGATGATCACATAAAATGATCCATTGAACAATAAACTCTGGCCATTATCTATCTAGATGTAAGCTTTGAGGCACCTGTGCTGTTAATCATTTTTATGTGACTATTATGTGAACAGAATCCCATGATAGGGACTTGGCTGAGGAACTAAACATGGGAACCAAACCAAAATGACCATTGGAAGGTGTTTAATGGCTGCAAATTTAAGGCTTCTAGGTCTTACAGTGTCTTTATTAAACAACATTATGCAAAAAGAGATGCACAATGACAAAATGGGAAAAAAAATTACAGTGCAGAGTTGAGAAATATTACAGAAAACATGAAATATATGCAGTCTCTTGAACAAAATGTAATATTAGGTTTTCAAATGGGAATAATCAAGGAGAGAAACTAAGAGTTGTTGGTGTACAGCCAAATAAACTGTGTGATTTTTATATATCTATAAAAACATTTAAAGATGATAATACTGGAGTGTTGTTGCATGGATAATAGAGGTAAGAGCCTCTATAGTTAAGCTAAGTCCAATTAACCAAACAAGAATCTTCCTTGTCTTCACTGGGAGATGGATGAATTAGTAAATGGCTAGTGACCACATTTGTATTTAGTTTAGAAGACTTAATTATCCAATAGTTATGTAGACATAAGAAAAACACAACAGTACAAAACATTATTTAGATGGTTGGAGTGGCTGACTTATGCAGAAACATCAGGGAAACTAAGGAAAAGTGTCTGGTTAAACAATGTTTAAGGAAACATTCAGCTATAAGTCTAAGATGAAAATACTGAGAAGGAAGGAAATTATACAGAAGGCCACAAGAATTACTAGGAATAATTAAAAAAAACCAAATCAAAACAAAAACAAAAACAAAGAAAAATTCAACAAATAAATATCCAAGTAAACCAACAATAACAGTTATTAAACAGGACAATAGGTTTTTCTCAAGGAACTCACAGGAACTCCGTTTAATTACTATCAGAGAAAAAATGTGAAACATGGTATATGACACAGCAAAATTTGGCACTAAAAAAAATTAGAATAGCTTTCCTAGGGTAATTTTTCATCTTTAGCACTGTTACAGAAGTAATTCTATCTGTAATTCTGTTGCACCCAAAACATACTTTTTAAAACAGGAAGAATAAAGAAGCTTTAATTGTATGAGACCTGTGTGTGGAAATTCAGTAAAGAGATCCAAATAGTTTCACACGTTGATATACTTTTGGCTTTCCCTCATTTTGGTTAAGTTCCAGGTGGTAAAGCACTGTACAATTTCACCTCTGAGCTTTTTTACTGTTTTAATGGAAGGGGATATTCTTTTATCTTTCTCTGAAGCATTTTATGTAACAGCAGCTAGAAATCAAATGCTTTTGTGCAATAGTGCTATTGAAGTCTTTCAGCTATTTGTTTAGAGGGCTTTGCTCACCTTCTGGAGATAAATGAATTTGCCCGTAGGGCAGGGCCAGGAGGGAATTTTCCTTCTATTTAAGGATGGATACAATCTCTCTTTTGTCTGCTTCTTTGTTTTGTCCCTTTCTTACTTGCACTTCTATAAAGTGTACCTTTCCTAATCAGCACATAGGAATTTAGGTTTCCTTTTGGGTCCTGGCAAAGAATAGCTCTTCCTTGATCCTTCCTGCTCTCTACTAGTGGCACACTGAGGTTGTGTTGTTTTGTTGAGAGCAGTTTTTTAAATTAAGTTTGTTCTGTTGTACTGAGTGGTTTTCTGTAGCGCACAGAAGAGCTCTTCTGAGCTCATTCTTCAGCTTCCTTCAGGTTTTGGGGGAAAAGCAGAACCATGATTGCCTCCTATTTTCAATTCCTGTTTCCTTAAAATACAGCAAACAAATTGCAGCAGCAGTGTAGAGTGCCTGTAATTACCAAAGGTACCCAAGCAGATTGTTTTGGATTTCTGCTTATTCTGACAGTTCATTTCTCCCAGAAGAATGAAATGTTTTGGAGGCGAAAAGTTATGTTCACAAGGGAGCTGATGGATGTATACAGAGTATCCTGGACTGTTTCAGAGTTCATCATACTTGCAGTAAGCGCTAATTTGGTGTATTGAATTGATGAAACATTTGCATCTTAATTCTGATGGAGTTTGGGATGCAGATACATTTCCTAACACACAGTTTCTATTCCCACAGCAATATCCAGTCAGAGCACATCTGGATACAGAACTACAAGATTTAAAAAGCAGCCAATCTAGGGATTTGGAAGAATGCAGAAATTAATTACACCAACACAAGTTCCCACTTTAAGGAACAGTCTAAACAAGAGAATTGTGCTGTAAAGTGTATACAATCCCCATGGTCACAACACTGTCTTCATATATGGCTTCTGCTACATCCATCCATCCATCCATCTATCATCTATCTATCTATCTATCTGTCTATCTATCTATCTATCTATCTAATCTATTTATCACTCCCTCTCTGTCCTGTAAAGTACGTGCTCGATAAAACAACATAAGCTCTTAAAAATACTTGCATAAAGAGCTCATGGTAAAGAAACAATCTACATACTTGGCTAACAAATTTAACACTGGAAATATGCAAAATTTGCCGTGTGGGAGATCAACACTGGAATCTGCTACATCAGGCAGGAACATAACATCTTGATTGGAGGAAGGGAGGTCTTGCATCCCAGATGGGTTGTGTCATCCCAGATTCAAGTGTCTGACCAATTAGTTTTGTTAATAACATAAATGTAATAGGCTAGAATCGAGACAAAAGCAGCAAACCTTTTCAGGGTCATGGAAACTGACAGTGTTTATGAGTAGTTTAGTTTTAACAGTTCATGAAAGTATTACTGGAGAATAAATTTCACTTCACATTGGATTTCTTTTTTCATGTATCACAGCTCCTTCCTCCACGCATATTTTACATTACATTTTTCATGTAATTATAGGAAGATAACTTGATGTACCATTCTTTGTCATATCTTACTGAGCTGTGCACATTAAAAAACTCTGCAGCTTAGTGGAGAGCAAAATGAAAATAACAGAGTAAGTCACATAGCTAAAGCCCTTGATCATATATTGTAATAAAATTAATTTGAGTTATATGCAATCCTTGAGCATATGTCATTAGTTTATTTGGCTGCAGATCTTCTTTGTGCATTGCTGTTTTTCATATAGAACATTTTACCATATATATATTTATTCTTTGACAGAGGAGGAGTTTGAAAATTCTTACCAATGTATATTTTCTCCTCCTCCTCACATCTGTTATGGAAAGAAACAAAACAAAGACTCAGTTTTTGGAGAAAAAAAAAAAAAAAAAGGCGTAAAACAGAAAAAAAAAATCCCATCATGAAAATACAAACAAGACATGAAATGCTGGAAATGACCTGTCAGATGTTATGTTCAATGACACTTTGGTTACCAGAGATTCCGTTTCAGCAGAGCACTTGGGATCAGTGTAGGGTGTGCTGGGAACTGGGATTTGTGAAAGGTGAGTTGTGTGTAAAGACACGAAGAGCTGAAGCACATGCTTGGGAAATCAAGTCACACTAGGAGAGGAAGGAAGCTCCTCTGCTTTTATGCACCTTTGTGCAGGGATCTGTACCCAAGGCTTGTCCTGGAGGGAAGCACTGCTGTCACATTACCTGTGGGATCACACAAGTTGGTGCTGGTGCCCAAATGAGGGCAGCAGCTCTTGCCTGCAGCTGAAATGGGTGCTGGATGTTGAAGGCGAAGTTTTACGGATGTAAAAGGAGAAGCAAAGGGTGATTTGTTCCTTCTTCAACTCTGCTGCTCATCGTGCCCACATACTGAAACTCCAAGGGTGTATGCCTTGTCGTTTTAGAAGTACTCCTCAGCCTGTGGAGGATTCGTGTGCAATTTTCACAGAGGCAGTGAAGTGTGACCCACTAACTCCTTGTTCCTAGAGCTTATACTCAAAAAAATGATCTGACATTGCTTCTTTTTCCCTGCTCATCATTGTCAGAGGCTAGATGTGTATCACATTTGTGATGCACCACTTAGATCTGTGATAAAATGTCACATTATTTGCTTCTTCTAACAACCCCTCTGTGTAACTGACCCTTATTGCATTCTGCTAAAATAGAGTTACAGAACACAGCAAAAGGACTGCCATTTTGCAGAAATGTTATTTTATCTCAGATTTTGCTTCTGATTTATGTACAGCAACAAACCCAAAACAGTTAACAGAAATCAGTGTTGAATGACCAGCTCAATGAAAATATTTGAAGAAAAGCTTCACTATCCTGTCAGCTTTTGATATTTTCTTTTATAGATTTTGATCTATCCTTTTTCCTACATTTATTTCTTACCTGGTAATACATTAGCTTAGTTAAAGAGTTTTGCTTTGAATTTAATTCCATCATTATGAACAATGACCTTTCCTTTTAATTTTAGCTCCTTCATATTTGAAACAAAGATGACACATCAGTAATATGTGTAACTGAATTATGACATCTTTATTCTGTAGAGATATGAAATGAGGTTTTCAACATTTCTTTCACTGCTCAAAAATTTCAGACAAAATCCCAGAGGCAAGTGGATACTTTAGAAACCACAGAGGTTTTGTAGAATGAGGCCATTTGAAACCAATTAGCACAACAAACCTTGAAAGATACATAAAAAGTACCCCCAAAAAAACCAATCAACCAGCCAACCAAGTAAAAAAAAATCTTTACATTTATAAGAAGAGGAATATATCTTTGATTAAAAAAAACGCTTTGCAATACAGTATTTCTCTCTATGATTCAGCTGTGAAAACATGTTCAAAGGCAGAGTAATCTTAATCTTGTAGTCCAAGTCAGTGGAAAAAATCCAGCATTTCAGTCTCCAGATCAGCTGAGGGCTGTTAAAGGATTGCTGTCATCTGACCTGAGAGCCAGTCGATACAGGCACAGGATTTTAATCGTTTGAGGAGTGTAAGTTTTGCATTGGAGCCCTGGCTAGTGTGACAAATACTCTCCATGTACCAGCAGCCCTGACTGTAGGAGCCTTCCCCTGCGCCCTTCCCCTGCCCGTGGTTGTGTCCAGTTTTGAGGCTCACAGGGGTCTCTCTGTGCAGTGCTGGGGAGGGTATGAGCTGAGCACCTCACCCTCACTTGACTGTTCCTGCTCTGCTTCCATCACTTTGAGTGTTGCAGAAGAGCATCAGTCACCCTGGCCACAATCTTGAAGTCTGTGTGCCCTTTTGGTCACTGCAATATAAAATATGAAGCTGTTCAAGAGCTCACAAAGGAAAGCAACAAAGATGGTGAAGGGCCTTGAGGGGAAACCATATGAGGAGAGGCTGAAGTCTCATCCTGGAGAAGAGCAGACAGAGGGGAGACCTCATCACAGTCTACAACTTCCTCCTGAGGGGAAGAGAAGGAGCTGACACTGATCATTTCTCTGGAGTGATCATTGACAAGGCCTGAGGAAACAGCCTTAAGTTGTGTCAGGGGAGGTTTAGATTGGATATTAGAAAGAGGTTCTTCACCCAGAGGGTGGTTGGGCATTGGAACAGGCTCCCCAGGGCAGTGGTCACAGCACCAAGCCTTAAAAAATTCAAGAAGTGTTGGACAATGCCCTCAGGCACATAGTGTGACTCTTGGGGGATGTACCTGTGCAGGGCCAAGAGTCGGACTCAATCCTTGTGGGTCCCTTCAAAGGATATCCCTTCTAAGGATATTCTGTGATCTCTCTTGCAAGGAATAAAGTTGCAGTTGCCTTCAAAACCTGGATCAGCACATTTTGATTCCATATACACACTGCCTTTCTTCGTCAGCCTTTTCACATTGATATCTACTGGATTATCAGTTTTCTACCAGATTATCTATTTTCCCCATAGTCAAACACAGTATCATTTTGTTAAGAATTTTCTTTTTGCACTTTTTTTTTCAAGTCTTAAACCTGCTTCCTCTCTCCTTTTCAAACACTTTCCCTTCTGTTCCTTTTTTTCATTTGTGTGTGCATTTCTGCATTTATTAATTTTCTCAGATCCTCTTCTACTGCTGGCTAAGGAGCCCTGCTTTCAGCAAGTTAGATTGTTGAGTTATTACAACTGTTTTCTAGCAAGCAGTGCATCAGGTCACATAAAGATAATGAGACCCTTTTGTGGATACAACAGCATGCCAAGAAGAGTGTAGACATTATCAAAAGATAGGTTGAAGTAGAACTTGAAAAGAAGGATCACAAAACCCAATTAATTTCCAAAATAAGGATTTGAAAATATTTGAGAAACATCAATAACGAAGAACAGTAATTTTAATTGCCAGAAAACTTCAACAAGAACTTCGCCATTTGATCTACTACCAATTATAGGTAGGTTATAAAATTGCCTATGAAAATTTCCTATTTAATTGCAAAAATAAAAATAATTTCTGTTCATGTCTATTTGTTAAATAAATTGTTCTATCTCAATCGATGTCAGGTTGTGTTTTTAAACTTATGATATCCTTTACAGAAGTAAATGGTGGTAGTCTCTTTTCTACTTCTCCCTTGGTATATTTATTTTTCAGATTCTCATTTGGTTTTCATATACCTATCTATTTCAGCCAGTAGTTAAGAGGGTTTTTTTTGGTTTTAAAAAGCTTCGTTTGAAAATTCACTGCTACCTCCACCCCAGCTCTGTTATCATTTTGTCCTCTCCTCACTGATCTTTTCTATTCTATTTCTAAACCATTTCATAGCACCTCCTCTGTAATTCCTATTTGCTCTTCCATTTTTCCACTCTGCTACATCCTCATTTCAGTGGAGATTTTTTACAGTTCCCCTGATTCATAACTCTCAAGAACAGATGGATAGGGACAAACCATTGAATAATGAAACTAGACTTGCTTAGACTGATTACTTTGTACTCTCTGTGACCTTAGTTTTTTCAAATGGACAATTCCCTCAATATCTTATTCTGAAAAACAAACTCAATATAAAAGGTCATCCTGAACTGATTACAGGATCAAGATTCCTAGAAAATGTGGGCTAAGAAAAATATCTAACTGATTTCCATCCCCAGTGAGTTCAACCTTAAAAAGAGAATATAAAAAAATATTTATTGTTACATTCTTAAAGTTTCAGAGCTACTCTCTTTCAGTCACAGAAATTTCCATATTTTTTAATTTTTTTTTTTAAATCTGGTAAATTAACTATAGATGGCTATGAGGTATTACTCAAACAACTAATTTTCTGACCTATTAAAAAATTTATCAGTAAAATAATGTAACCCAAAGTAAGTTAAAGAAGTCTGACCACAGTTTCTCTGTAGACATTCTGTTGCATAGCTCTGGTTATTCTATTCTAGTGAAACTCAAGCTGTAATAAATCATGGCATCTCACAATGGCAGTTTCAAATGAACCTGTTTATTGGGACAGACAGGTACATCACTAAGAGTGTCATTTACTTCAGGTGCTCATATACAGTACCAGCTGTTGGATTTAAACACTGATTCAGTCACTGCAGCTGAAAACTATGGGAATTTTTTGAATCATACACCAATATGAGCAAAAACGAGGGCATCATAGCATAACATAAGTAATGCAGATTTTTTCCCAACAGCACAGAAACCATGAAGTCAAAAATTTCACTCCAATCTCTAACAACAACAAAAAATACTTTCAGATTAAAACTCTGATGACAGTCTTTAAGAAAGTTTAAAGAAAGTTTTGCTTTGAAAAATCAGAGACTGAGCTCTAGAGGCTTGTTAATTTTCACAGATTTCTTCATATATATGCCCAAAGCACCTCTAATCTCTGTTTTTCTCAAGTAAGTAATATGTTTGCCAGCAGGCCAAACACATACGTGAGTTGGGAATTTTTCCTTCACCACGGAATGTGGGGAATCAGCTCATGTAGAGATCTGGGGAATCAATCTGATACAAAGGATGATTTTGTCACCAGTAGGTAAAAAAAAAACCCCTAACCTTGAACCCCACAACCCATAATAAATCAGTGGACTAAACAAAAACCCTACAAGACAAAAGCTCATACCAGAGCACACACAGGTGATGGGCACACAATGTGAAATGTACTTAAAGGTGGAATACTTCAGAAAGACAGAATGCCTATTGATGTTGTGGGAGCTCCAATGTCTAGAATTGCAGTGATTTTTATCAAATAGGGATATTTAGCATGGGAAAAAAAAATGAATCTGCTTCAAGAGTTAATTAGTAGCCTCATGGGAGGAAAACACCTATTCTAAAAAAAGGAAAGGAGGTGAGAGCTACCTCAGAAGTCAAAGGACTGTTCAGTAGCCTCATCCATGTTCCCTGTCCTTCAAGATTAAGAAGGACCATTGTGTGGAGCTGAGACCAAATGTAAAACAATGACCAGAACAATCAGATGAGAGAGACTTTATGTCCTGATACTGAGAGGAGTTTTTGTGGTTATTCCAGCATCAAAAAATGAGAGTTAATCCTATCTGAAAATTAGTCCAGGAATCCTGAAACCAAACTGGAATCAAGTCAAAGATATTAAAGATATATATATTGACAACAGTAAGCTGCCTTTCGGCCATGCCTTATATCCTCTTCAGTATAAGCTGCTTTACTAATTAATCTGTATAGTCACATATTTTCCTCATAGGAGACTGACATGATGACAGTCCTCTTCTGGTGTAAGTCAAGGAGATGAGTATAAAGCTGGTATTTGGAGACCTTCAGCTTCAGCACACAAGACTTGGCAGTGACTTACAAATACTGCAAGATTAATGTGCAACTCTATAAATGGTTCACATGAAAAACAAAGTTAAAATCTCTGTTTCTTTTAATAGATAACATTCCATGAAGCAACACCACTGACAAGACATAAAGTTCCAAGCAAAAAAACAACCCCCAAAGTGAAAAATCCCTGCAGTATTGTTCTATTGTGGTGGGTTAACTTTTCCTAGCTGTCAGGTGCCCACAAAAATGCTCTCTCACCCACCTCCTCATCTGGGCAGGGAGAAAACATGATGAAAAGCAGATAGACTGAGGTAAGGACAGCCTGATAGCTCACATTATGGCAATTATTTTCATGGGCAAAACAGATTCAACTCGATAAAATTAATTTAGCATACAGACGTTTGTGGTCTTGTGCACCATAGGTTCTTCTCACAGGCTGCCGTTCACAAACTGCTTCACCTGCGTCCTTTCCACAGAGTCCAGTCTTTCAGGAGCAGTCTGTTACAATTTGGGTCTCCCATGGGGTCACAGGTCCTGCAACAAAGCCTGATCCTCCTGGATCCCCCTCTATAGGCCCCAGTTCCCCAGGATCCTGTTCCAGTGTAGGCTCTCCATGGGCTGCAGTGGCCTTCAGGGCATATCCATGTCCTCCTCTGTTCTCCAAAGTCTACAGTGAGGATATCTGCTGCCCTGTGGTCCTCCATGGGCTGCAGGGGGACAACTTGTATCACCACAGTCTTCAACACAGGTGCAGGGGATTCTCTGCTCCAGGACCAGAAGTGCCCCCTCCTCCTTCTCTTCTTCCTCCTCCTCCTTCTTCTCTCAACTTGGTGCCTGCAGAGTTGTTTCTCTTATATTTTATCACTCTCTTGTCCACTGTGGCACAGCACTTCTTTCTTAAATCACAGAGGTGCCACCAGTTGCTGCTGGGCTCATTTTTGTCCAGCTTTGGCCCATTAGAGATGGCTGAAAGTGGCCAAAGCCAAAGAATTCAGTTAACCCAGTATCAAGCAATACAAATTTCCGAAATTTGCTGGGGTACATTTTATCTTTCAATTCGTCTTCCACATTTAAACTTTCACATAGTGCTTTGTGGTACTCCGGATCAAATGTCGAATAATTGCTCACTAGTAATTTCTTTAGTTTCTAAACCAAAACAGGTGAAAAAAAAAATTAGTAAGGAAGCAGTTGTACAACTATAGTTATTATTCTAGGTCAGAGGACAGACAACAACAGCAGAGTGAGGACAGCAACTTTCACAAAAATAGACCACAGTTTGAAAGGAATGGGTAGTTGAGCAATCTATAAATGTGTTTTATATATATAAGAGCATTTTTTTATACCTATTAAGTTGTCCTACAGGAGAACTGGCAGATCCTGAAAATGAGCATATTGAAAGGACAGCAATCAGACCGGTGTAATTCAAAGGGAGGACAGTTAATTCAATAAACTACCAATCTAATCAGACATGCAGCAACGTTAAGGGGGAAGAAAACAGGGAAAAATTGCAAGCTGACAAAAATGCTGTTGCCAAAGGGTAAGTATGAAGGAGAGACAGAAGAATGAACATGAAAATAATCAGAAAGGCTGGCTATACAAAAAGAAGAGGTTTTATAAACACAATAGAAAATGAAATCAAAGGGAAGCAAAAGTCTCTTATTCAACAGGAAAGGAGAACAAGAAAGAGATTACACACAACAAACTAAATTCAGTATTTTCTTTGAATTTTTTCATTATAAAAGATAAAAAGAAAAAGGTAGGTTTTGACCAGATACTTCACAAAATGAGTTTCATCACAAGGATAAGTATGTCAGAGAAAAGAATATTTAGATAAACGAATATGTCATAATAACCTGATAAATTTGTCTTTAAATGCTTAAAAAAAAAAATCTATCCAAAGAGATTTATAAAACATTAGTGGTTTTCTTCAAGAAATCACAGAAGACAGGAGATTTGAAAAAGGGGAGGAATGTGAAATTCTGTATCAAGTCTCAAGAAGTGAGTGGAAAGGAATGTTAGCGAATTACAGGTCATGGCACTTACCTTGAGGAATTAGGACAGAAAGAATTATCAATCTATTTATATTGAAAGAGAATAAATTGAAAAAGGCAGACAGTGTAGTTTTGTCAAAGTTCAGATAGCTCCAAAGCAATCTCATTTTCTCCGAAATGGAACATGTATCAGGTTAGAGCAGAATATGTAACTGACTTAAATAAGGTTTTTCCTGTTGCCCCGAGGGACATTCTCAGAAGAAAACTAAAGAACCACAATCCAGATAAAAACACATAGGAGCAATCATTGCTTTATAAACTACATGTCAAGTACTTATGAATGTTTCCTTCATAGTGAGAGGATCTTTCATCAATAGGGCAGCAAGAATAAAAGCAGAACATGACAATAGGTGTCAATGACTTCAGTTGTAATGTCCCTGGGAAAGAACTCAGGGTGGAATAGCAAAAAGGCTCCACGGGGGAAAAATGAGCCTGAATGGTTAAAGGAAAATTCATATGGAAAGATAGACTAGAAAAGAAGAAAGGAAAAATTACTCCAGATATATGGACAATGTACACTCTACACAGGTAATGGAAGGGGTCATAGATACAAACACTGTGCTGCGAAGTTGACTGAATCTGTCCGTTTGATGCCTAATCCAGTAAATTGTGAAGACTGTGGCTTTCAGATGCTTACTCTCTTTGTATCTAATTGCTTAAATTTGGTGAGGGAATGCTGTAGCACAAGCTTCATATGTAGCCTGTTAACAGAGCTGCTGCTAACATTAGATATTCTGTTCTTCATCTCTGCAATCAATTTCTTACATCTCTCTCAGTTTCATCTGGAAGCAAACTGCTTAAAAGTAAAGTGATATAAAGTGTTTCCCAGCAACTACTTCATCACTTCCAGTGACCTTCAAATTACATTTAACATTTGTCTTGGACAAAACTATGAGGCTGTTCAGTGTTGTGGACAGGAAGATTCATCTGGTACTGTTAACCTGATCAATAGTGAAATAAAAAGTCAACTGAGCTTACATTTTTACAACCCCAGGAGAAAGTTAAAAAACACATTAGTTGGTTTAACAAAATGATAGCAGACAGAGAATCAGTATCCAAGGTTATAAATGATAATAGCTCAGCAAGCCCTGTACATCATATACAGTCATAAACTACTCACACTGTATTAGTTTAAGGACAATCTCACTTTTGTTTCTCTTACTTCAATAGTTCCTTTGATTTGTCCCGTAGAAAGAAAACAAACAAACAAAAAAAACCACCCCAAAACCCAACAAATTAAACAAAAGACAAAACAAAACAACAACAGCAAAAAAAGAGGCTATGGGGATCAGAAGCATACAAGTTATTATAAATTACATAAAAACAGAAGGTGTCATGTAGTGGGGAGATTTATTCCATGAGCTTTAATTATCCAAACTATGTCCATTAGTAAGGTGTTTGGTGCAGCAGAAGTAGATCGGTAGACTGAAACAGATGGTTGTAAAGCTCCTGAGCTTTGCTCCTCTCTTATGCTGTTTTCAGAAAAAAATGTTGTTCAGTCTTCCTCCTTAATCCACATTTACATCCTCTGCACATGACCCCAGCGATGATGTGGTAAACTGAGAGAGTTTAAACAACACAGTGAGTTGACTTCCAGCATTCCTATAAGGTACAAGCAGATGTGCAGACTGACTTCTTTGGGAGTCTTTGTACCAGGACTGCTTTACTCATGGTCACCTACGGATATTCTGAGCACAAGAAATGCATCTTATTTTTTTTAGGAAGCAAGGACTGCTTTGTCCTCTATGCTCCTTTTGACCTTCCCTAAATATTAGTGCGTGGCTTTCGCTGCTGCCTCCATCAACCCTCAGAAAACATCACAGATCTAAACCTGAGCAGGCTGCTGCAGATAATAAAATCGACGAGTGTTGCAGTGTGAAGTTTGAAAGAAATGTTTAAAGGAGGATGCTGGCAAAGGAAGGTGTTATTTACTGCTTCATTGGATAGCAGAAGATAAATGGGAAAAGAGACTGTAAGTGATCACTGCTGCTTAGTGGAGGCAGCTTTCATAAGGGCTAGGGAAGTAGTAGGAAGAGCTGGCTGCATAGTCTCTGGTGTCAAGGGGCTTGCTTTATGTCTAAGAAATCCTTCTGTTTTCCTTTAAATGGTATGTGAAGTTCTGTCGCATCCATCCAACTTTACAGCTTTCCATGGCAATTGACAAATAGAGCTGTGCCAAAGTATCTGGAGCCATTAAGAGAGAGACAACACCCATCCACGAGACACCATCACCCCAAGACTGTGTTCTTTTTCCAGGCAGCCCTCACATCCAAACTCTTCAGTCTCAAAAGCTGCCTCTGCCCTCTTCCTGGAATAACCTGGAGGTCAGTGCAGTCCTATTCCCACAGGGAGCAATGGATAGTTGTCTTTGCAGCCTTTCTGCCTTGCAGAGACCCAAGGCAGACTGACCACAGCCCTCAGGATTAGGATGAAGCATTCAGACACCATAGCATGGGGTTCCTACCCCATCTGTTCTCTACCACAGCTCAGGGAACACACATACCAATGTGTCAGGGAGATGATGAAAGTCTGAGCAAGAGGGAAACCTGAAGATGAAGAGGTAGGGATTCAAATAGCAAAAGCTTTTTCCCTAAGAAGGCAAATCTGGTCCATTACTTGCACAAACCGTAGCTGTTAGAAGAAGGGTCTGATTGTGACCTAGATTTTCAAAAACACATGGCCTGAATTACAGAAGTTCCAGCAAGATAACATAAACAAATAGTAGCCAGCATGTTACACCCAAAATCTTGTTACAAGCAAAAGAGAACAAACCATTTTTAGGACCAAGGATTTTTTCTTAACCCAATTAGTATTTTCACACTCTACTGGTCCAGATAATCTAATAAAGGAAAACCTCAGTAATCTAGTTTAAATTGTTATATAAAAACTTAGTGTCAATCCCTTTTTTCTGTTACAATTGTTTTTCTACCCTGATTTGAGCCCATCTGTGTTACATAGCAAGACACTTAGAAGTGTCTGTAGGAAGAACTTAAATGTCTGCTTTGCTGGTCATTGGCTGGGACTGAATATTTCCACTGATACCAAACTGGAAACTAAACATTGGAAATAACATGGTGCTGCTATTGTGGATTCATAATATTTTATGTTCAAAGAAATAATTTTGAGTTATTATACTGAGTTCATCTGGGATGAAGTCAGTTTTCCTCTAAGCAGACCATATGTTTTGACTGTTTATGAGCAGTGCTTGCACAGTGTTAGGAATTTCTCTTTTCCCACTCTGCTCCCCACAGCAAATCGATGGGGGGTGAGCAAGAAACTGGGAGGGGACACAGCTGGGACCCAACTGACCAAGGAGATAACCCCCCCATATGATGTTATGCTCAGCAATAAAAGTTTAGGGAAAGGATGTTTGAGCTTATGGCATTTGTCTTCCCAAGCAACCATTAATGCATAATGGAGCCCTGCTTTCCAGGAAGTTGCTGAAGACCTGCCACTAATGGCAGGTAGTGAATAAATTTCTCTTTTTCCTTTGCTTGAACATGCACATGCTTTGCCTGTCAAACTGTCTTTATCTCAAACCATGAGTTTTCTGCTTTTGCTTTTCTAATTTCCTCCTCCCTCTGAGGCCGTAATGAGCGAGGAACTGATGGGTGCTCACCTGCTAACTGTACTCAGCCCATTGTTACCATCTAGCCTCCCAAGTAATTAATAATAATAATTACCAAAGACCTAGAGCAGAAGACTGTACCTCATTTTGGAAATATGTTGAAATTGGAGGACTTCAAACAGTTTTGTAATGTTTTCAAGTTTGAGATTAAAGCAGCAATCAGACCATGCAAAGTTTTCTCCAAAGACGGTGAAGAAGTTTGTTGGAGATATAGAACAATAGAATAGTTGGAAGGGACCTTAAAGATCATGTAGCTCCAACCCCCTGCTGTGGACAGGGACACTGATAAATTTTCTTCTGAAAAAGAGTGTGGAGTGCAGTTGAGTCTCTTGCACCATAGTCCAAAAAACAGGAGAGATGTCACTTGGTATTATTTATATGCAAGCAGTCACTGTCAGTGTCAACCAGGACCACTTTTACAATACAAAATAGAGGAGATACTAAAGTATAGCTAAATCTCAGAGCATTGCAAATCAGGCTGAAAGGAAGGTATATGACTCAGAGTGGGAACATTTCCTGCCTGTGAGATGCTACGAAGATGATTTTCTTTGAGATCCATGTCTCTGTCCTCTAGCCTGGTGGCATGGGGACAAGCAAAAGAGATTTTTCTTTGGACCTTCATCTTTGAAGCCTTCTTCATGTCATTAATCTGGAATGCTTTTAGGGAGGACTTTTGAGTTATTTGGAACAATTTCCTAGGCTTCAAGTGTTATTTAATCAAAAGCAAACTGGATGTGAAAGGCCTGACTAGTAATTTTAAGTTTTCCATCCTGATTATCTTGTCTAATCCAAGGCACCATTAACAGTTGCAGCTACACTAAGTTATCATTAAAGCTCTGAGTGGCTGTTACAATGCTGTTTTATTTTTTGTAGTAGAAAACAGTATGAATACCAGTGATAGAATTCTTTCAGCATCACACAGGTGACAGTACACAATCTGAATGGGACATTCCTAGGGGAGAGCAGAAATTATGCTGTTCTGGTACGTCGCTACAAGTGTGCTCAACAACAATTTCTAAATAATCATAGGAAAAAATCAAATCAAGAGTCACCATCAGTATCTTCTAAACTGCCAAGGATGCTATTAAAGCTGATAATCCAATTAAACAAGCAAACAAAAAAGATACAATAAAGATTAGTAACAATCCTGATGACACTGCCCACATTTTTTTCTGAGCTTTCTTAGTCATAAACTGTGTTAACTGGTTCCACAGTCATTATGATAATCAGGCTGTCTTTCTGGGAATCCTTTGATAGCTTGTGCATTAGACTTAGATAAATGTGAGATAGTCACATGTTTTTAAAGTACGGTAAAGAAAGGAGATATTTTACTTCATTTTCTCTGCCGAAAAAATTTCTTCACAAACAAAAATACTCATCAAAATTGTATTTTCTCTTATACAATGGTGGAATGGGAAAAAATTCTTTAAATTCCCAAGGCACATTTTCTCCAACATTTTGACAAATAAGGCAAGGAGTACAGGAATCTGCATATGACTTTAGATTTCAATGCCCCAGTGAAATTTTGTTATTAAAGCTTGGGCAAAAAGTTTGGAACTGCTTTTAAGTCTTATGGAGCTCATTAGCTAAAGGGAGATGATCAATCATGATTAAGAAGTTAGTTCTGCTTATTAAACTGGCAAAAGGATTCTGGATAGTATCGTGCCCTTTCAACCCAAACCATTCTATGATTCTCTGTACCAACAAACACTTTCTGGAGAAGAAGCTCATCCTTAGCTCCCAGCACAGAACACTTTTCCCCTCTTTTCCATGTGTGTCTAACTGGGTAGCTGAGTTGAAATGTGTAAAGTTTTTGGCTCTTGGCCACACACTGAACCTTGCACAGCATAGCTAGCAGTGAAATTAGGCTTCACTTAGAAGCTCTTTTTATTCTAATCTAAATTACTATCTTTATGCTATGATTTATGAATGTTTTCAGTACTCAGGGGAAGGAAACCTCCTTTCCTACACTTCTTTTCCCAAATATGTAGATCAGCCAAGCCAGCTTCAGAAACTCTGCAAAAGTATCCCAGCAGTGATTTAATGATTTTCCTAAGTTATCAGTTATATGCCCAACAAATCACTTCATCAGAATTTAGCTAACCATTCCTTTAATATCAGTTTTACCTAGTTAAGAATAATCTTTAGACAAGTACAGCCATTTCACTGTGAGCTCAATGTCAAATCAGATACCTGAACAAATACACATTTGTCATTATGATCCTAGGTATGTATGAAATTTATGCTATGCCTATGTGTTGTAAAAATATTTACTTCGAATTTGATACACAAAAACATGTATTTAAAAAACAAACAAACCAACAAGTGAGACTTCTTTGGTCTTTAGTGCTTACAACTTTAGTCACTTAAAAAAGGTCTTAAATATGCTCTGGACAATGTAATTTCAGTTTTGGTTTAACAGCAACACTGCATTTTGTATCCCATTTCACATTTAATTTTACTGTTGGATCCTAATTTCTGATACAGCTCTTCAAATTTTGTTTGGTTTACATATTAGAATATCCCACTATGATTTAACATATCTGTTATTTGAAACTGTTATGTTTGAAAAGCTGGTTTGTAATTACACGTCTTCATTTATCACACTCTTGGTGCATTTCCCATATTGTAGGGAAATATCTATATTATTTCATTCATAATAGATCTGGTATGATTATTTGCACTGGGGTTTTCTCCAATTTTTTGCTTCTTTTCTTATTTTTTCACTGTGCTGCGCCACTACAGGGTATTTCCCAAGAGATATGTAGTAATAGCAGGTGGGTTTAAGATACATGAAAGGTCATTGCTTTAGTTTTTCACTTTTTTCCTCTCAAAACAAAAGAATTTTCCTTTTAGTCCACACTGCACCTCCATGAAACTATACTGAACAGTATATTGTGAGCAGTATTTTATCACATTCACCCTTTGCCAAGGGTCATTTACACAGCTGAGGTAACTCAACAAACGAAAAATGCATCACAGATTATGGATTCCAGTTCTGGGTTTATTGCATGTTAGATGACATCCAAATGTTTAGAATTCACAGAATTATCATATCTCATCCCTCCCTATCCCTACGGAAACAAATGGAAGCTTGGAAGAAATACTGAAAATTTTGATTTTTTTTTTTGTTCATTTGTTTGTTTGATTTTTTGTTTTGTTTTGTTTCAGTACTCCGAGAGATGGAAATTGCTTGCAGCTTGCCTTGAATGGGGAAAAAATTTCTCACCACCTGTATCTGTTCATAAATAATGAATTAATAGCTAATTTAAGCAGAATTTTATATAACTTTCCTTTAAGGGACGGGAGGTAGGAATGTTTGTAGATTCTCACTATTTCAACATTTCATTTTCACAAGTGCATATGATTTTAAACATCCAGCTTTTAAAAGCTGATGAGAAGTTATGACCTATCTGTCGAGCTGCCAGGAATGACTAAATAGTTGCTGTTAGGCCTGTTCAGCTGTTAGGTAGAATTCATTATAATGATTTTTATGGCTCCTTAAATTGAAATGTTTTGCTTCAGCTGTGGTAAGATAACTGCACATAGCTTTGGTAGCTCTGTCACCAGGAAATAACTTAAGGCTGCTGTGACTTGCTTGTTTTACATTGTGCTCCCATATTCTTATATAACCTCTACTGTAAAATTTTTTTTCTGTGCTTTTCTACGCATCCAATAAAAGCATTGCTTTCAAATTATTTCTAGTACTAAGATATAATATTCCACCAAAACAAAAAGACATGTATATTCATGCTTGTAACCTGTGTAATAAATTATTTTAGTCAGTAAAAGTCATATTAAGCAGCAGAAGTATTTGCCACAGACAAATCTGTGTGATAAATAAATTCACTTCCAACTATTATAATAGTAAATAGACTGGTCTAAGTAGACATTCTTATAAAAAAGAAAAGTATAAACACTATAAAAAAGTATAAACAGCACATAAAAATTGCATTCTTAAGAACCTGAAACAGGCATTTCATCTCACTTCTGTGCAGCATCATAATTTCCCATCCCACTTAGTCAGATCAAAGCAAAAGTGGTGATTCTGGTCTCTCCATGCACACAACTGCAAATTTCTGCTCTCCATCTGTGGGAGCTGTGGTATTTGCAGGTAAGTACTTAGTGTTAGCACAGAAAAGAAAAAGAAAGCAGTAGAATTATGGACATAGTGTGCAGGGTACAGAAATATTCCCCTTGGTGACATTCCACCTTTAGGATTGATTATACAGATTGCAAAATCACAGTGTTTCCAGAATGCTTCAAATACTGTAAACACAATCACTTAAATACATTTTTTCAACAATAGGACTAATATAATTTAATCCATGTTCTATCAAAAACCTTGGGATGAACCTCAAAATTTCATATAATGTTACTCTATCACTCCTAATCCTTTAATAAACATCAGTTATTAAGCAAAAACTGTTTTCAGAGCCCATCAGTACACTGATGTGAAACCCGAAAGTTCTCCATAATGAGGTTGGCCTCCCAGTTCCACAGTCTGTTAGCTTCTCCTCAGTAAAGGGGTGCAAAAGTGGAATGGAAATCTGTTTTGCCTTTTAAATTTGTACACGAAGCTGGCAGCAGCTAACAGGATATAAAATGTCCTACTTTCCTCACTGCAGTGAGCAGTTACCACAAAAAAAAAAAAAAAAAAAATTGTCATTGTGTCCTAACCAGTGTCATTTCTGGTTTTCAGCAAGCAAAGTACATAGGGCTGGCAGCACAACTAAAAGAACCAGTTTTCCCTGGGACTTGCCTCCCCTCAGCTTCTGTCAGCCAAAACCCATCATTATTTGCAGAGGAAGGAAAAAGAGCACAAGTATAAACAGATCCTGAGGTAAACAGGGCTTTGGCAGGAATCAGAAGACCTTTCCAATGCCATTCAGAAAGGCTTAAGAAAGTGTGTTCATACTGAACTAATTATGTTTTTATTGTTTATGGAAAGATTGTGGAAAGAGACATTGTCCTCACTGTAAGAAGGGAGAAGCTGTTAACTTCATTCATCCAGCTGAATAGTGCAAGAATCTGTCATTTTCTACATTGTGTAGCACTCCTTGTATCTGGTATATTTTACTTAAAAAGTGAAAGCATTCTCACATTTGAGAGCAGGCAGAGAAAGCCGACTGTGTCCTGGCCTGCATTCAAAGCAGTGTGGGCAGCAGGGGAGGGAGGGGATTCTCTGCTCCACCCTGGTGAGACCCCCCCTGCAGTGCTGCCTCCAGCTCTGGGGTCCCAGCACAGGTAGGACATGGACCTGTTGGTGACTCCAGAGGAGGCCACTAAGCTGATTAGAGGGGTGGAGCACCTCTCCTATGAGGAAAGGCTGAGAGAGCTGGGATTGTTCAGTCTGGAAAAGAGAAGGCTTTGGAGTGACCTAATTGCAGCCTTCCAGTACCTGAAGGGAGCCTACAAGAAAGATGGAGAGAGACTATTTACAAGGGCCTGTAGTGACAAGACAAGGAATAATGACTTCAAACTGAGAGTAGATTTAGGTTAGATATTAAGAAGAAATTATTTCCTGTGAGGGTGCTGAGGCACTGGCACAGGTCGCCCAGGGAAGCTGTGGATGCCTCATCTCTGAAAGTTCTCTGTTCCAGGCCAGGTTGGATGGAGCTCTGAGATACCTGGTCTAGTGGAAATTGTCCCTGCCAATGGCAGGGGGTTGGAATAGAGGATCTTTAAGGTGCCTTCCAACACAAACCATTCCATGAAAGTCTGGTAGAATTTAAACTGGAACAGTACAAATGGATGCCATGTGCAAGCTGTCACAGCATCTGTTGGTCAGTGAAACACCAAGTTCTCTGAAGCTGTAGCACATCAGCTGAGTACCTGTAAGTGAAACCTCTAAGAAATGAACACTTGAGAAGGTCAGACCTCAAGAGATTAGCTCCAATTCATTAATTTTCAAGCTTTGTCCTCACTTTGCAATGCATTATACTTGGTTATAAATCTTACTTGATCCTTCCTAGGGTGTGCAGAAATATCATTATCCCTGATGTAAAAATAAGATTGGAAATATTTACAGATAAGGGAAGACCTGTGAAGTTATGTCAGGTCATATAATGGAAATGTTTCAGAGAAAGAAACTGAATCTACCACAGTGTCAAAAAGATATTTGAACTGTTTTTTGACTATATGTGAAAAATAGTTTAGAAATTTAATAAAATCACATAAAAGAATGAAGAGTCACTTACCTCAGAAATATTTGAAACACATCATGGTAGAGCATATGATTTCCAGAAGGAGGTGTACAAAACGCCATTAAATACAAATGATTTGTACTTGAATGTTTTATTATAATTTTAGATCCTTTCAACTTTTTATGTACTTTTCAGCACTATTTGAACATCCCACTGTTGCTATCTTCCTCTGCTCAGGTATCTGAAAATTGATATAATATTCATTTATGCTTACACTAAGGCCAGAGAGGAAAACACTATTAGATTTTTCTCTACATGACGAGACCTGAACGTCACAGAATTGTTCTGGATTTTTATAAGATATTACCATATTATATACATACAGGTCCAACTTGTGTTCTATCTTGCTTCAATTTGATTTAACAGTATTGTTTTTGGTGATTCACATATTTCCATATTAAAACTCTGTTTCTGTTCTCAGACTGTCTTTCTGCACTTTTTTTGCCCTGTCTGCATATTATTCAGCATAGGGTACAAAAATTTAAGCATTATTTCAAAGCATTAGTAACATTAGCATTATTTTCTCTGCCAGATTACTTAAAAAAAAAGATCAGGCAAGAAAACACCACTTCTGCAGTACTCCCTGCCTTCTTTTTCTTCATTCTGTATGATGTCATTTACTGTCATCTTTTTTTGGCAGACTAGCCCTTCGCACAGGGAAGGATTTGTGTATATCTTCTCTTTTTCCGTGATGCCTCCCATCTCTACTTAGCACTAAACAGCTATTCATTTCCAAAGGACTTTTCTCCTGTATTGAGACCCTTCTTGCATGAGTATCCTGTTTCTGTGATACATTCTTTCTGCCTAAAAGGATTTTGAATCCTTAGTAATCTCCATAATGATTTTGAAAGAGATTGCCGGCTGGCATCCTTGCCAGGTTAGTTCATTGCCCAAATACATCACGATAAACTTCCTGCATTTGCTTATTACTGGCATGTCTCTCATTTAGATTCACGAAAAGCTGCATAGGCTGTCTCAACAGGCAGAAGCAGAATTAACATTCTGCCCAAAAGGGAATGAAATGATCTCTTGGAAGGAAGAGAAAGGTATAGCATAAACAGGCGGATAAGTCTCACGAGCTCCTGGGAAATGATGACTCCAAGAAGCAGTATTGCAGCTGGAGTCAGTGGACAAAGACATCTCATAAACATGCTGAGGGGGGACTGATGGTGTCCTGCAGAGGAGCACCAACTATCCCCCACCTGGGAGTGTCAGCACTTGTCATATCCAAGAGACTACTAAAAAGGAATATAAAAACCAACTGCTACTACCATAAACTGTTTCAACTGATAAAGAAATAGGTACAAGGATCTATCAGCTTTCATGTCTTTTATGATGGAAAGGAACAAATATAAGGAAGAAATACAATGCTATGTTTCTTTCTTGAATTTGTTAAAATAAGTACATGCCACCCTGCCCCCCCTCCTTAAACTTCTTTTTCTAGTTTTCTAAATGTAATTCAAAGGCAAACTCTTTGAAAACTTACTTTAGAAATCTTGGGTAAATGTCCAATAGCATTTCTATATGACAAGCTCTATATTATGTATAGATAACATTAATATTTCCTAGTTATTACAATTTAGACTTTGCTACTGTAATTTTCTTTATGTGCAGCATTCTCTATAAATATATATTCCCCCTACTCTTTTTAATCCTCTCATTTTTCTTGATCACTTCAAGAATATAAGGTAGTGTAAAGTGATAAAATCACTTCAGGGAAATAAAAACCCCAACAAACTAACTGTATTCTGAGCACTTTTAGGCAAATGCAATAATATTCTAGGCTTTTTACATGATGTGACTTAAAGACTCTGTGAAATCCTTGGTTTAAACAATAGTATCAAATCTCAAGCTACACAGCTAATGACATCAAATCTGATAGTCTTAATACTAAGTGGCTCAAACCCAGAGGAAAATGTCATCCTATATAATCTAATCTAGTTTATTGTTTTACTGTAACAGAGGCTCCACATCTCTTTGAATATATTTAAAAGAGATTATGAGAGAAGCAGAATTAAAGCATTAACAGAATTGTAGCAGATAGAAAAAACTCCTATTTTTTCTCACGAGCTGATACAGACTGAGGAATAAAAGAGTGTACTGCCAAGAAATGTATTTTTAACTCTATTGCTAACCTTCCAGAACTCGAAGTTTCAAACTGTGCAGATTGATAAACATAGAGCCGGCTTTATTTCTTAGGTGGCTTGACTCAGAATACCATAGAAAATTCTACAACATTTGAAAACATTAACACAGTCTCTCATTCCTCTCTCCGATTAATCTAGTTTTTCTGCCAGCGTGTGAGAAATTGAGACCACTTCAAATGCCTTTCACAGTGATTTTTTTTTTAAAGTAAAAATTATATACTTTTCATTAGAAAGCCCATCTAAAGCTAGCCTAAAAAGTTACATGGAAGATACCTCCCACCTACCTCTAATTTTGTGGGGTTTTATGGATTGATAGGGAGGAACAAGAATAAGCAGAAGGATTCTGCAAGAGTGAAGGTGACCATAACTTCTCACTTTGGATGGGGAGTGCAAAGGAGAGCACAGCGTGGGTTCTGCATCAATGCCTGAGCACAGTCACAAGATGTACCCCAGACTAAACTACCTTTTCTTCAGGCTGCTTCATCCATGTACTTCTGTTAAATTCATCACTGAAAAATAGCTTTGCCAGACACACATTTGTCTCCTGTTAGGAGAGGCACATTCATCTCCTCTCTTTCTCACAAGACTTGCCTATATTGATTTTAACTTTTTGGTTTGGTTCAGTTTTGTTGTATCACAGGGTGGGGTTAGAATGAAGCTCAGGAGATCATCTACTCCAGTATCTTGCCTAAAGCAGGGTCTCCAATAAGATCATGGCAGCTTACACAGGGCTTCATGCAGTCAGGTCTAACGAGCAGCAGGCAGTGATAGCTAATCCCTTCCCTCAGTTTATCAGCTGTGCTCCTGTAGATACATCCCAGGATGCTGCTGGCTGTCTCTGCTGCCAGGGCAGGCTGCTGGCCCACACTCAGCTCACCATCAGCCCAAAACACGAGTCCTGTTGACAGAACTGTTCCCCTGTCTGCCCTGTGAGAGGCACTTCTTGCTTGTAGATAAGTGTAGAAACTTTCTGCTGCTCCTCACAAATAAGGCAGTTTGGTCTCCGTTGCACCTCAGCTGCAATTTGGACTCTCTGGGTGCAACTTAAATATCTGTGGTTTTAATTTGGAGTGGGAGGGTAGCTTTGGAATAACGTTCTTGACCTTCAATAGCAACTGAACTTTGTTTCACGTCGCAAAATATGCCAACAGGATCCTTTTTGAATGGAAAGCAGAGGAGAGGTGAACTTCAGAAGCTTGCTAAGTGCACTCTGGCTGCTTACAGAGATTCATGTCACAGAGGTTTCCTGAAGTCAAAATTACAAAACTCAGCACCTGGAGAAAACTGTTCCTAGAGGCCTGAGTACTCACTAATATATACATACTGTTTCATTCAAAGCTTGATACTTACTGTTACAAATGGGAAAGGTCATAAAAATCAATGTTTACAAGAGCCTGGGCTCATTTTGGAGCATGAAAATTCTTTGGTATCACACTGACAGAAATATATGACCTTTTATTCCTATAATCAAAAAAAGTAATTGAGAAATAGTTATTTCTCTACATATTTTCCCCCATCTACAGGCAAAACCAATAAAATGTAGTAAAGCAGTGTTATTGCTCTGTTGGTTCAAATCCTAGAAAACTTAGTTATCTGAAATATAACACTGTTAACACATGTTAAAAGGTATCATTGAGAATGAAATGTTAAACCCAGAGATCATGTTTTACAGCTACTGTTTTAAACATTCATTTACTCCTAAAAACCATCACAACTCAAGGAGACACAGAATTGACCTGTAATGAATGTTTTCCTATTGCTATCCCTCTGCTCTGGGGAAAGAAAGATGTTTTGCTTAAGTCAACTGTAGAACTTCAAAGACTAAATTATTTTAACTATGTTAGTGTTTGGGAAGACACAAATCTCACATAAGTCTGTCTTGTTTTATTTCTATATAAAACATAACTTATAAGTGAAGATTAAAGGAATTGCATTTATTTAGTTTAAAGAGGTGACACTTAGGGAAAAACATGATAATTCTACATAAATAGTTCAAGGGCAATAGAAAAGAAGAGCTAGTCACACTGAACCTTAGTCATAAAACAAGGACTAATGGGCTGAGTTAGAAGGATAAATCTACTTTGGTTATTACAAGAACTTCCTGAGAGAAGGGAAGATCAGAGTACAGAAAGATTTCTCTTGTGAAATAGCTATGGCACAATCTTTTGAGACATTAGAAGTCAGATTAAAAAGCTATCTATAAAATATTATGAGTTTTCAGAGACTGAACTGGATGACCAATAACAGCCTTTTAATTATCTGTGTAGTGGGTTGACCTTGTCTGGATGTCAGATGCCCATCAAGTCTCTCTATTACTGCCCCTCCTCAACAGAGCAGGGGGAGGAAATACAACAAAGAGCTCGTGGACTTGGGAGATCACTCACCAATTACCAGTACCAGCAAAACATTCATTTTGAGGAAACTAATTTAATTTAATCATATAAAATGATGAGAAATAGGAGCAAATCTAAAACACGTCCACCCCTCCCTTCTTCCCAGGCTCAACTTTGCCCCCAACTCTTCTAATTCCTCCCCTTAAGTAGCACGGGGGAACAGAGGATAGTGGTTGGTGTCAGTTCACAGGGCTTTGTCTCTGCTGCCCCTTCCTCTTCCCACTCTTCCCCTGCCAGGGGAATGAGATCTTAACCACAGGAGACAGTCCTTCATTACCTTCTCCGATGTGTACCCTTCCAACAGGCTGCAGTTCTTCAAGAACTGCTTTGACATGGGTTCTTCCTGCAGGTTACAGTCCTTCAGGGGTGCTCTGCTCCTGTGTGGATCCTCCAAGGATCCTACCAGAAATCCTGCTTCTGCATGGGCTCCATGGGATTCAGCTTTCTTCAGGATGTATTCACCTGCTCCAGTGTTGGGTTCTTCTTGGACTGCAGGGGGTCAATCTGCATCACCATGGTCTTCTCCAGGAACTACAGGGGAATCTCAGCTCTGGCACCTGGAGCACCCCCTCCCCCTCCTCCTTCACTGACCTTAGTGTCTACAGAGGTCTTTCTCTCACAAATTTTCATTCCCTTCTTTTAGTTTCAGTTGTGCAGTGTGGTGGGGGTTTTTTGCCCTTTTTTTTTTTGCCTTTTGTTTGTTTCTTTGTTTGTTTTGTTTGTTTGTTTCTTTGTTTGTTTTGTTTTTGTTTTGTTGTTGTTGCTGTTTTGGGGTTTTTGTGTTTGTTTGGGTTTTTTTCATTTTCTTAAACGTGTTGTCACAGAGACACTACCAAAATCACTGATTGGCTCAGCTTTGACCAGCAGTGGGTCCTTCTTGGATCCAGCTGAAATGGCTCTGTTGGACATAGGGGCAGCTTCTGGTGTCTTCTCACAGAATCCACCCCTGCAGCCACCCTGCTATCGAAATCTTGCCTCATAAACCCAATACAGTACTCTTTCCCTATGGAAAAAAAGTGCATGCTTTAAAATATCCAGAGTTGGAAGAGCACAAACTCCCTCCCTGCTGAAATCAAGCTGTTTTAATAAGGGAAAGGAAAAAATGCCACATAAAATGTAATAAGCACTCTGACAGTTAATTTAATTTGTAATCTGCTCTAGCTATGATTAAAACTGTATTGACTGACTTCTAAGATACTTGCATCGAATTCTACTGCACTAAGCAAATTTTTCCACTGAAGAAAAATGAAGCCAGACAAGGCATAGGTTCAGAATTCTCCCTGCTCACCCCTTGTGTATGTGGGAGATAAAAAGTTGAATAGGACACATTAAGAAAGTTCTGTATTCAGCAGACAGAGTGAAGGTTTGTCCCTATCTTCTTTCATCACCTTTAGGTTTTCTCTGGTGGATCAGCAAGACTTATTCCTGGACTTTTCTGACATATGAGCCTCTAAGAGCCTGCAAGCTGGAACTGCTTCTCAACAAATAATACATAAATTAGTGAAATTTTCTAGGAACAAACACATAAATGCAACATATAGCATTTTCTTAAGCCATTATTTTTGATCTGTGAAAGCAAAATGAAGTCCTAGACATGGAGGGAATAGAATAAAGTAAGGATATAACATCAGATATTAACTTTTGCTTGACACCCTCCAGTCAAATTTGTGCAAAGGTCCCAGCCTCTAACTGAGGCATTAAACACATGTCTGGCCACATGACAGGAAGGTGCCAGGGAAAAAAAAGTCTGGTTTTTAGTTTGGCTTTATTGAGGTTACAGATGTTAAAGATTAAACTTCATGGTTGCAATGGATTAGTAAATTTTCGTCTCCGGTTCACAATCTGTCACAGTTGCTGAGGAAACTGCAGATTATCTTGAAAAGCTGTGATTGACAGATGGTCATTGAGCCAAACTGACCATGATGATACAGTTCCTCAAGATGAAAAAATGTTTGTAAGAAAGGAACAAGACAAAATTCAAATGTTTTTAGTTTCATCATTAGAGTGAGAGATGTGATAGTTTTGCATGCGCTTCAGCTACTTTGGCCACCAGCAGTAGTGATATAACACTTATGCTAGGAAAAGCCTCAGGATTCAGCTTTGCAGATTCAGAATTAGAGTGATGCCACTTTTCCCTTCATTGCAGTTTGTACTGTGTTTATGTGGCAAGGTGCTGGCAGCATGGATCTGTGTCCCTGTGGGAAAATCCCAGGGGCTGCCCCGTGCTGAACACACAGCCAGATCCACCAGCTCCAACATGCCCACCACTGGCCAAAGCTGAACCCATCAGCCAAGCTGGACAGAGAGGGGAGAGGGAAAGTGGGAGAAACAGCCCTGCTGACACCAAGGAAGAAGGGGAGAAGGTGCCTCAGGTGCCTTAGGAAGAGCAGATTCCCCTGCAGTCCCTGGAGCAGACCGTGGTGCAGCAGGTATTTCCCTGCAGCCTGGATACAGAGCAGAGTGGAACAGGTGGATATACCCCAAATGAACCAGAGATTCTGAGACAGTCTATATTGGAGCAGGTTTATCCTGAAGGACTGCAACCCAGAGGAAGAACCCACACTGAAGCAGAGGAAACTGTGAGGAGGAAGGAGCACAGGACAGGAGCTATTACCAACTGGCCACAGGCTTCATTCCCCATCTCCCTGTGTTGCTTGAGAAGGGGAGGTAGAGAAGTTGGGGATGAAGGACTGATGATGAGCCTGATAAAAAGGGGTTGGGAAAGGTGTTTTAGCTTTTGTCTTTGTTTCCCACCATTTGAATCTGTTTTAATTGACAATAAACTAAAAAAAACTAAAAAAATTTCCCCAAGTTTAGTCTGTTTTGCTCATTGTAGCAGTCAGTAAGTGATCTCCTTGTTTTTATCTCAACCCATGAGATTTTCCATCTCATTTTTTCCCTTCATCCAACTGAGGAGGAGAAGTGAGAAAATGGCTGGCTGGGCATCTGGCAGGTGGGCAAAGTAAACCACAATTAGATATATGATAACACGTGAGAATATATTTCACTAATACTCTCACCTAAAATAGAGCTAAGATTTATTAGTTGCATTCAGATAAGTTCACTATATTCAATTTACGTTAGTGCCATCAGTAATCCAGTGCAAAACTTTAATCCACCATATCTCATCTTCTGGTTTCAGCCTTTTAATTTCCAGTGTTTTCTTTCCCAATTCCTGTTTTGTTGTAGTGTCAGCTGTTCCGTCTGCTTTGTCCTCAGAACATGGGGTGCATCTAAACGTGCTGTACAGTTTATTTGACAAAAGAAAGATGAGCAAAAGCAATTTTTCTTCTGAATTACTGTTTCACTGTATTAACCAAAGCTCCAACTTATATAATTCAGCAAGATCATAGATTTTCCGCCATCAACAATGACTGCTGGGATCTCCACTAGGCAATAAATTATGTAAGACTTGTTAACAGATCACATTTTTTTGTTAGATTGTACTGCCATTTTGCATTGGGGTGTGAGGATCAGAAACCTTGTGGCAGATGTCAGTTCCTTACTCTTTGTTCTGCCTTACATAAGTGCCAAATACTCTTTGTTCTGCCACTTATAAATTGACTAATAAACTAAACTAAAAGAAAAAAAAAAGCTATGCAAATAAAAATATTGAGTCAGTTATACTGAAGGTTCAGTTTCTTAAACTGATTGTTAAATTATTCATAAGCTGTATAGATGGTCTAGATCCAAATTAGGCCTTAAGCAAATTTACTGATGGCAAAAAGAAAAAAAAATGGAGCACACCACTCAAAGAGTTTACATATTTTAATTGATACATCCACTAAGCTACACTGAAGGTCCAAAGATGCAGAAATAATGCTAAAATTGTTTATAAAGTTTTCAGGATCTGCTTGAACTGTTGTCCTTGAATATTGTATTGATATTTTTTATACTAAACATAGCCTTCAGATCCATTTTATATCCAGAAGCGCAGCAGTTATTTTATCCACTGTCATTCACAGTTTTCTTGTTTTTCTTCAGGTGACTGGATCAGGCAGACCCTCTTCAAGGAAAAGGAAGATCATCCATTTTGCCCAGGGAAACAACAGAGAAAAAAAACAAACATAGAAAAAAACATAAAAAAAAAGGTTTCAAAGAGTGTAGAGAGCTGAGAGGCTGAAGTAAAGAGCAGAGTACAAACTGTCAGACTTTAGAGGTGAAGAAGGAGATTCCTATGACCAGAGGGGACTACGAGTCAGGGACTGTTGCAATTCAAACTGCAATGTGGATAAAAGTAAGTTTGAACTGAAAAATGTTTACTCTTAGGGTGGGAAATAAGAGGTTTGTGCATCTCTTCCACAGCCAGTTTCTTGTACTTTAAGGGTTTGGGTTTTCCTATTGGTGTATTAGTTATCTATTATTTTTTCCATAAATCATGGGTTTTCTGAGCTAAAAATCTTCTGGTTGTCTGTGAGGAACACTGATCATGCAATATTCACCTTCAAGTTGTAGAGCACGTGGGTCTTTGTCTCACAAAGAAATGGAAAAAAACTCTTACATTTTGAAAGAATGTATACTCTGAATGTTTATAAAAAGTAATTTAAAACTTCAGCATGTTAGCATAAACTCTGCTGATACTAATTTATGGTTTTGGAGTCTCCCTGGGACGCTGCATGACCTCATTATTTTCACAAAGCTGACAGGAGAGCACTTACACACACTCCCCTGCCCACAGCTTTATTATGGTTCCAGAAAACTGGTTGATGTGACATTATCAACAAAGGTGGTATCCTGATCAAGAGAGAGATTAAGTGTTTGGGGAACAAAAAATCAAGAAGTTTGTTGAGTCACTGAGGGCACTGGAGGAGATGATGAGTCACTGAGAAGTGAAAGCCATCCAACCAGCCCTGGAGGTTGCTGGCACACAGTTCACTCACCAGTGTGAAACGTGCCACAATCAAGCAAGCCACACAAGTGAATTCTACCTGGAGTAGAGGGAGACAGCTGGCTTTTCAATATCTTGAGGCCTGGCAAGCTGACTGTACTGGACCACAGCCACAAACACCCCGAGGCAAGTGCTACACGCTCACCATGGTGGCAGCAACTACCAGCTGAGTAGAAGCACACCCTGTAAACCATACCACTAGCCAAAATGCCATCTTGGGCCTTGAAAGGCAGTCTGGCACCCCAGGAAGAACAGAGTCATAGGATGTGACTCATTTCCAAAGTAACCTCATAACCCTCTGGGCCAAGAGACATGTCATTGAGTGGGTATATCACTTCTATCACCCACAAACCTCTGGAGAGGCTGAGTTAGTAGACAGCTAAAGACTTTACTGAGAGCATTGGACAAGCAGCCGTGGAATCACTGGGAGGTAAATTTAACAGAAGCCACTTGGCCAGATTGAACCCCAGTCTTTCCAGCTGACGCTACAGGGAGAGCCCAGCTCTGGGCAGCAGAGAACATCCAGGCTGTGGAGGATGCTCTGCTCCAGGTGCCAGAGCCTGGGGGAAGACTTGTAACTTCCTGGCAGCACACACAGGTGGCTGCTGGAGTGTGCCTCAGAAGACCTGGAGAGGCAATGGACTGCCCTGGAGATGAAGAATTGCCTCCTGAGAAAGGGAAGCTCTCCAGAAGGGTACAAGGAGGCAGGGAGGTTCCAGCAGAAAAGTGCTAGGCTAGCTGGCCTCCCCAAGCTGCTGAAGTAAAGATGCAGGCATCTGCAGGAGATCACTGAGTGCCTGATGAATCCTCCAGTGCCACTGCCCATCCAAAGCACTGCTTTGTAGCTGGGCATGAAATCCTTGCAGGATGTTTGCAGGGCATGTCAAGCTCACTGCTGCCCCTGCCTTTGCAGCCTGAAAGTCAGCTGAATGAATGTGTTGGGCTTGTCCAGGGCTTTCAACATTGTCCCTGCATCATTTCCCCAGCTCAAACTGGTCCTGCAGGCATTTGGCTCAGAGATGCTTCTCCTGGCTTCCTGTGAATGCTGCTCATTAAAGCTCTTGGGACACCTGAAGCCTGGTGCCATGGCTGCTGATGGAGCACACCACAGGAAGCACAGATCAGCTGTTGACAGATTCCATCCTTTCAGCCAAGTTAGAGGAAAGAGATTGAGAAAGTCTAGGAGGTGATAGAACTCCAGGTAAAAATCACTAGTTGGTAACCAAAGGAGATTGGCCTTGGTAGATGTGACCAATGAGGTCACTGGTGACTTATGCCAACCAGCTCAGTTAGAAAGAACATGATAATGAACACAAATAGCCTCCTGGGGCAACATCCCTTATCCAGAGGGTTGCTGAAGGAGTCTTAGCTTCTGGTGAAACTGTGACATGTGGGTGCTGTGCTGTCAGCCCAGATCCACATGTGCCAAAGTGTTGGAAGTGAGGGTACTTTTGCCTTGGCCCACACCTGGAGTATGGGAGCCTCTTTTTGTTCACACTGTGTGAGAGCACGTCATAGAGTAGAAATCTTGCAACAGGAACTGCAACCTCCCTGCTGTGCATACCTTGCTTAATGATTTTATGCCACTGAGTGATATAGTTCTGTTCTTGAAACTTTTCTCCTCTGAATTCCCCTTTAACAGGTATAAACTCCAGGTACAGTAGTATTTTTCCAGTACTTTTCTGGTAATGGTATTTTGACAATCCTTTTTCTAAAAATGTCTAATATTTCACGTAAACTTTCAATAACCCTAGTGGCACATTGCAGCACCCCACTATCACATTCTTTACAAGTATTCTCAGAAGCCAAGTATTTGCTTACACACTCCATCTGCTCTATATGCTTTTTTCTATGGTGCTTCTCTACACTTCAGCTGATTTCATTAGTATTCTCTGTTATAATCATCACTTTTGGCACAAAATGTTTTAATTCTTTCATTGTATTTACTTGGGTTTTTTTTCTTTTTTTTTTTTTATTTACATTGATGAAGCTTTGCTTTTGAAAAAAACTCAGACTAAAATATGAATGTGGATGAAACCGTACAACCTGTTTATTTCCTTTTTTTTTTTCCTTTAACACTGATGCTTTTATAGATATTACACTTCATTTGCTGGATGTACTATGACTTAATTTCTATTTTTGTCTTTTTTTTTTTTTTTTTTTTCTCCTTTGTGGGTGAGAATTCACAAAATCAGTGCATTTGAAGTAAGTAGGCTGTGTGGTGTTCAGCTGCCTGCCGGGTTAAACCGTAACAGTCCTTTTTGGCTCCCAACACGAGGCATGAGGAGCTGAGATAATGACAGATCTGACCAGAGCATGTTAGAACAATTTTGCCATAAGCATTCATTATGTCAGTTTAATAGTCTGTGGTCGTGGTGTTGATTTGTTTGCTCCCACATTTGTGCTTGTTCTGAGAGTCATGTTATGTAAGACCTTACTTGCTGTTTATCATCTCTGGGGGCTGGATTAGGGTTATCATTTTGCTGCGCCGCGTGTGTAACACTGGCTCACGATGTGATAAAATGACTAGTCATGAGACTAATCTGGTTTTTGTACTCAGCATTGCCGCCATCCTTCTACTTCAGGAAACATCTCTCTGAAACCATTAATAATTACATTCTTTACTATTTCTCCTAAAAGAACCAATCTATGGGAGAGACAAGGAGGGACACTTTTCTGTGCTCCTTCCCCTTTCCTTTCTCTTTCTCCTCCAGGCTCGTTAAAATAACTCTTGAAAATTTTGAATATCCTTGGGTTGTTCAAACCAGGATGTTTCTATTGCTATGTCTCCTGAAAGTGTTTAGGGTCTTGTTTACGATTAAGCAACAATTTAAGTATAAAACCCAGAGATTTGCCCTGAGGTTTGATAATTATGAGTGGCAGGGTGTGTGGTATATTATGCACAAGTAGTAAGAAGAGTGGGCACCTCCTGAGTTTTGAAACTTAACCCCTGAACAATTATATAATCTGAAAAATAGTTGTTTTGTTTTGTTTTGTTTTATTTTAAATTATGCTGTCACTCTGGAAGTTCCAGAGACACACAAATCTCTGCAACATGCTGGGGCCCTGGCTCAGGCCTATTGAGCCTTATTCAGCACTGTTCAGTACCCTCATGGGGAAGAAAAGATCTTTGGATCTGATGACAAAATGACAAGTACTGTGGCCACTCCAAGCCCAAAGACAGCTCCTGCATCTGATCCGGAGAACTATTCCCTGCCAGTGTCAATTGCCCCTATACACAGTATGTAATACTGGATGAAAAAGATAATTTAGTAAGGGAAGAAACTCTACTAAAAAAGGTGAAGGAGGAAGAAGTGGACGAGGCACGCCATTCCAAAGCAGAGCCATCACAAGAAGATATGGAGGAAGAGGCAAAACTCTGAAACAAGCTGGTAACTACCTGATCCCTGTCCCTGAGTGAGCTGTGAGTTATATGAAAATATATTTCATCCATAGTCTAAGCAAGAATATTGTCACCTAGCTGCTTCAATGCTGGGATAACAGGACTAGTAGCCTGGAATTGCAGGGTAGGGAAGGAAAGCAGCTAGTATCTCTTTCTAGAGATTGGGAGCATTGATAAGGTGATTGAAAAAGGGGCATGATCCTCACTCTCTCAAACTCATTCCTGTCAGGTGGGAAGGAAATGTACCCCTTCAAGGAAGATGTCCTATGTCACCCAGGCAAGTGGACCACTATGCAGAGAGGTAACCAATACCTGAGGGGATTAGCTGTGATTAGGAGGTGATTTGTTATGATCTGGAAAACAAGCAGATGTCTAAAGGTCCAGATGAAGTCAAGTGTACACAAACCACGTGGTGGAAGTACATACAAAGTGAACCATCATCCCATGCCAACTCATTGGCAGTAATGACCTGGAAGGAGATGGTCAAACAGTGGATGAACTGGCTGCCCAACTCTAGCACTATGAAGAAAGTCTCTCTTCCTCCCTATAGGCCTCCATCTCACCTGTATGGACCAGTATCTCAGCTGTTAGGAATAAGTGGTCCTCTGCTCAAAAAGAGGATATAGCAGGTACACACCATGGATCACCCTGTGATTTTACCTTCATGACAGCAAAGGGAGCATAAAGAAGTGGAATGGAAAACCTGATTCAGTGCTAGAGTCACTGGTACATGAGTTGCAAGGAAAACCAATCACAAATGGAGCCTTTCCAGGAAAATTCCTGTTCCAATTTCCAGTGGACAGTTCCCCAGAGCGGAAGGGTTGATCTTACTTCTGATCTTAATAGAGGGACTTATCATTTATATTTATAAGAACTGAGTTACAAATGCTATGACCAGGACAAGAGGGGTCCTGCTTTAGTCAAGTGGAAAAAGAGGGCAACTGGGTTTACTGGACTGTGTGGATCTGACCGTCTGCAACATCAGACCCACAGCAGTTTTAAGTCTTTAGCTGCCACTGGTGCTCAGTGTACCCTAATGCCATCAAGCTATTCAAGAGCAGAACCCAGCTGTATTTCTGGATCCCAACAGCTGACTGTACTGGAGGCTGAAATCAGCCTGACTGGGAATGAGTGGCAAAACCCTCACTGTGACTTGGCCTTTGTCCATCCTTGACACAGATCATCTCAGGAGAGAGTGTTTCAAGGACCCAAAAGGGCACTGGCTGTTTTTGGTACAGCTGCCCTGGAGATGGAGGAAAATAAGCAGCTACCTACCTTGCCTGGTCTCTTGGAGGACCCTTCTGTGGTGGGACTGCTGATGATTGAAGAACAACAGCTGTCGATTGCTATCACAGAAATGCACCAGCAGCCATATCACACCAAGACTCCCTCATTCTCATCCATAGGCTTCATCAGTTGGAAAGCCAAGGATTGATCAGCTCACAAGGAGTGATCACTCACCCTTTAATAGCCCCAAATGGCCAGCGGAATAGTCTAATGCAGAACGGGATTAACAGCAGGCTATTGTGGTCTGAACGAAGTCACATCATCACTGAGTGCTGCTGTGCTGGACATGCTGGAACTTCAATAAAGTGGAGTCAATGACAGCCCATTGGTGACACAGCTGATACTGCTAATGTGTTTTTCTCAGCTCCTTTGGCAGCACAGTGCAGGCCACAGGTGTTTTCACTTGGAGGACTGTCCAGCACACCTGTAATCAGCTGCCTCAGGGGTTGAAAAACAGTCCTACCATCTGCCATGGACTGATCCAGACTGCCCTGGAACAGGGTGAAGCTCCAGAACACCTGCAGTCAATTGAGGACATCACTGTATGGGACAACACAGCAGAGGAAGTATGTGAGAAAGGGAATAGTCCAACTCCTTCGGAAAACTGATTTTGCCATAAAACATACAAAGCTATGAGGAAGCAGAACCAGGACAGCTGATCTAAGGGATATCCCCATACCATATGGCATCATCTGACCAAAAAAACTGGGGGAATTTGAACGGGGGATGGCAGCCAGTTACCTGGGGAAGGGCTGGGCATCGATTGCATTGTGCATCACTCGTTCTGTGTATTCTTTTATCCCTATTAATATTTTCTCTTCCTTTTCTGACCAATTTAAGTTTTTGTTCTGATTCTCTCCCGCATCCTACTGTGGAGGAGTGAGCAAAAGGCTGTGTGGTGTTTAGCTGCCTGCTGGGTTAAACCACAACAACACAGTTTCTTTTCCCCCAGCGCTCTGCTGTTAGAACCACAGTGATTTTCTGAGTTGAAGAAACTTTCAGAGATAGTGAATGTCTTTTTCTTTTTCTGCCTAAAGCCTAGTTGTGTGTCTGCTCTCTGATATCATGTGGTACTATTAAATAGCTATTTATACTCTGGAAAAAAAGAGAAGGTATTAATTTCCCATAACTAGCTCAATGACCAGAATAAAAAAAAATCCTATGATTTGGAATCGTTCTAGATTTAGGTTAAAGAAAAAATCAATTATGTAAGGATAAATCTCCTTTGGGTGTAGATAATTAGTATTTGAATTCCAGCGAAACAGTTATGAAAATATTTCTTTTCATAAAAAATGTAACAGTAAATTTAAATTTATTTGATCAAATAAATTTAATTGCTTTTTATTTTAATAGTATTCTACACATCTTTGGCTTCTTCATCCACAATCCACAGAGAAAGAGCTGTTCTTGTCATTGCTTACAAATAGAACTGCCTGGGGTTTAGGAAAAATCCATGCAAATGTCAGACTGTGCTGCTTAAGAGTAATGAATTGTGTAATAGTATCTCTTCATCGATCACATTAAGGCTGTTCAGTGGTTGAAGAACTTAATTTTAAAGTCTTTTTTTATCTTGGGACTTTAACACAAATCACTTTTAGAAGTTTATTTTGATACATTTTGTTGTTCGCTTCTGAGCAACAATTTTATTTGGCCCCACGCTGTGCTATGAAGATATTTCTGTTTTAAGAATTCTTACCACGGAGTGTATGCAAATAATGCACATCGTTCTACTGTCTCTTAATTGGGCACTAATTTGGTTGTGCTGTATGAATTTATGCATTCCCCACCTGTCTTTCAAGTCAAGGCACCAGAACACTGGGCTGTTGTTTTCATTTACCAAAACACTGCCCTTTTCTGAATTGGAATTGGTAGTGCAATGGATTTAGCTCAGGATGCTTTCCCCCTAGCCATGCAATGGGGAGCTTTTTTGCTGAGTATTCACAAAGTGATGTACCATGCAGCTCAGAGATTACAGTGCTACAATGGATACAGTATGATTTACTAACTGGTTTATTATCTAGTTTAACACATTTAAGAAAGGAAGCAAATGGAACTATTGGATCTTTTAACACTTAAAAGTCTTTTGCTCAAACACTTTTAATGCACAAGATGGTTGTATCTCATTTCTGCTCAGATCCCATTCAATATCAACATCAAAATGATTCTCAGTGTGTGGATGGCTGTACCAGGGCCCTGAGCAAATCTCACTTTCTGTTAGCTTACCCCCTTCCTCAAGTTGTCTATCAAGTAGCCTAGAATGTACTGCAAAGGTACCTCTGTTTATTTAAACCCTTCAGTGACTTTTCATTCCAGCCATTTTATTGTTGCTGCAAGTGCAGAGGAGGCCACTAAGTTGCTTAGAGGAATGGAGCACCTCTGCTGTGAGGAAAGGCTGAGGGAGCTGGGATTGTTGAGCCTGGAGAAGGAAGGGCTTTGGGATTTTCAGACTTTCAGTCTCTGAAGAGAGCCTACAAGAAAGATGGAGAGAGACAATTTACAAGGGCCTGTAGTGACAGGACAAGGGGGAATGGCTTCAAACTGAAAGAGGGTAGGTTTAGATTAGATATTAGGAAGAAATTATTTCCTGTGAGGGTGGTGAGGCACAGGTTGCCCAGAGAGGCAACCTGGTCTAATGGAAGATGTTCCTGCCCATGTCAGGGGGACTGAGAAAAGACGATCTTTCAAGTCCCTTCCAACCCAAACCATTCTGTGATTCTGTGGTATGAAAATATGAATATTTAGAAGTTTCCTATTCCACCTGGACTGTGGTCTGAGTGAAATGTAATAGATCTTTCTATTATTTCAAAAGGCATTCTATTTTTGTAGATATAGTAAATATTTGCTTGTGATTATCTTTTTAGGAGGCTAAAAAAGTAATTTAAAGCAGTATCAGCAAATATTGTGCAACTTGAACAAATATTCTTCTTAAAAATATTATTGGATTAGGGACAATTATTTTAAGAAAAACATTATCCTTAATACTGTCCTATATACTTGAAATAAAAAATATGGCACAGAGCTAACAGATTGGTGATGGATAAAATTATTCCTAAAAATTCAGAGTACTTTATGAACCCTTCCTTGTAATGTCCTGAAACCTTTAAAAAGATATATTGCTTATTGGAAGTTCAGGATTACAAAGTCTTCAAGATGGGTGAGTAATTACCGAAAATTTATAACAGCCAACATATTGCTGTGGAGACACTGACATTGCTTTTCCGTTAAAATTAACAACTCACGTGCAGTGGCTTCGATTGCTCTGTTAGCGAGACATCAGTTTTGAAATACAAACGTGTTTTTTAGCCATTCAATCATTTTTACGGGCGGGTTTAGGGCCTGGTGCTGCATAACCACGTGGTGGAGCTGTTGAATAAATTTGGATTCTGACAGCGTAGTTCTGCCTGAGCTCTGCGTTAGAGCTGCTGCCACTCCTGTTATCTCTGTGTGTGAACCTGCCTCCTACCATCCATTTGGGGATAATGAGGGGGCCTGAATGCAGAGGCAGATGTTGACAGTTCCTTCAGAAACAAGTTCAGAGGCAGAGAAGCTCACGATAAAATAAATGCAGTCCAGGCCAATTTATCAGTCCAGAATACAGCTCCCTATGAAGTGTATAAAGTGTGATGTTGTCACTGATGATTTTAATTGTCTTTTTTTCCCCTTAGAAATTGTTCTTATATCAAGTAATAATGCATCTCTCTTAGAAATACATTAATTTATTTTTGAATGGAGATCTGCAAGATAACATCCCTGACAGAGAGGGGTGTTCATCCTCTGACATGACAAGCATGTAATGTAGTTCAGTAAGAGAAATACTTTTGGTGCTCTATTCATTTAGGATGGCTCAAATATTTTTTTTTCCCAGTTTTTATTTCACTATTTAATTTATTACTTAGATTTGCCAGATGCCCTGGGTTATGTTTAAAGCACACTGTTTCAGGGAGACTGCACAGAAACCTCAAGCACTCACAAGACATTCACAGTTTCCTGAATAACATTTGAATCTTTGTGTCTCTGAGGCCACACGTGCTTTAGGAGAGATGAGTGAATAATAGCAATGCAGCCATCTGGCTGATGGTGGAAGCTTCAAGAGTCTCTATGGGCTTGCACGATTTGTGTCTATTCTTCTGAGTAATAAAAGGCAATATCAGAATCAGTTTGCATAGTCTGTCTCTTTTCAGTGTATTGGCTTGATGTATATTTGTGAGCTAGAACATGGAAGAATTCTCATAAAACAGTCAGAGGAGGCAAAGCTAGAAATTTATGTGTAAACACAGCATGGTGTGAAATTACCAATGGGCTGCTATGCCTGCAGCCAGAAATCCTTGTCTTGGATCAGTAAGAACTAAAATCCTCATGTCCATTTCTCTTCTGCCAAATCAAATGTATGAGACATTTGGAATACTGCTGCTGACAAAGATCTTTCTTTCTTAATTTTAAAATTATGGTAACATGCTTTCAATGTGACTATATTAAACTAGTAATATTTCTAGCATTTTCCTTGCCATATCATTGTTTTCTGTATTTCTATTTACATCAGACCTCAGATTTTCCATAAAATTGCAAACTTGATGCCTTAGCTGTGCTTATGTTACAGAGTTCTGACAATACCATTAATAACAGATGATGTTACAACTTGACATGGTAAGTAGGTTTGTATCAGATGCTGTGCACATACAAAAACACAATTACTGACCCTTTAAATTTTATGTTCACTGTTTAAATCTTGTAGCTGATCTTGTTTGTATACTTTGGCCCACATCCTGATACCAAATCAGTGGAACTCCATTTCTCTCTGGTATTGTTTTAGGTTGTGTTAACATAACATGAGCTGACTTACCCTATTTATCATTGTAGAACAATGGGCAGCTAATTTATTAGCAGATCAAGGCACAATACCCAAACCACAATCATTTCTAGGAACTAGAACACCATTGCATCCCTATACATATCATTTTGTTCCCCTAAAGGAGGCTAACTAATGTTTCTATTAATAAGTTTACTGCTCTGAGAGGCTTTGAAATCTTAAAGCAATAAAACCACATACAGGTAAATAATGCAATCCTCACAGCAGGACAGTGGTGGGGAGAAAATAAGGTGGGAAGAACCTCACTGGTCAAGAGAAAGGCAGTTTAATAAAGCAAAAATTCTGTCTTTCCAATCATCAGGCAATGGCCAGCCACTCCCCCTGCTGAAGCACACATAGCAGTTGTTTTAAAAGGCAAATACTGTAAATAACAAATGCCCTTTCTCTTAGCTTTTATTGCCAAGCAGGTGTCACGTGGCATGGAATATCCCTTTGTCCAGTTTGGGTCAGCTGTCCCTGGCTAGGTTCTGTCCCAAGCTCTTGCCCACCCCCAGCCTACTGGGGGTAATGTTGGAGAGATGCCCTTGATGGAAACACTGCTCAGAATCAGCCAAAACCCTGTTGTGTCCTCAACACCCTTCTACCTGTAGATATAAAGCCCAGCATGACGAGGGCTGCTATGGGGAAAATAAAATCCATCTCAGCCAGAGTCACCACAACCCCTCCCTTTCCCTCCCTTTGGTTTCTCCACTAAATACGGAATCATAGAGAGGTTTGGGTTGGAAGTGACCTTTAAAGATCCTCCATTCTAACCACTCTGTTGTGTTTTTTTTTGCAGCATGACAGAAACAAAAGTTCTTATTCTGAATATCCATTGTTATCCAATCAGAATGGCACTGTCTTCTGCAATGTAAGATAAGGTTGATTCCTTAGGATATTCCCAACCAAAAGAGAAAAGGGAGCACTTAAACACTTTAAGTGCTTATGAACACTTATGTTTATAAACACTTTAAGTGTTTATGAGGTTGTTGTGGTTTTGTGGATTTCTGTCTCCAGGTGTGAATTTGTGTTTTCAGCTATATACTACTGCTTGTACTTTGTGTAAACTAGTAAAAAAATCAAAATACTTTTTCATGCCCAGAGTTTTATTATTTTGCTATGAGTTTGGGATACGTGTGTGTGTTTTCTGAGGGGGATTGTCTTATTTTGTTGTTGCTGTTTTGTAGAGTTTTTTTAAGATTTGCAAAGTCAATTTCAAAATTGCAAATTAATTTCTAACTTAATTAGAATGTAATTAAAAAACAACTCCTTTATTTTAGTTGTCTTGCCAGTATTCAACGAAAACACAAATTAAAGGAGCAAAAACCACTTGTAGTTAACAGCACGTAACATTTGAAAAGCAATATAGCAAACAAGACTAAAAGAGAGAGGCTGAAGATAAGACCAGCTTTTCTGTGATTTTCTGTGATTTTCTGTCTCAGTTAAACTTCACACTGAAATGAGAGTGGTCTTTTTAAAGGGCTATGATAAAACTCAGCATTCGTGTGTATGATCATTGCTGAGAAGTAAAAGATGAGAGGCACAGCTTATGGAGAAAAATCAAAAAAATAAAAGGGAATAAAGTTACAAAGTTAAATTCTGTCAGCTAGTCATTTAGTTGTGAATTTAATGGAGAGTTTCAGTAAACATTTGAAAAATAAGAGCATTTGAAGACAATAATAGACATAGGAAAATAAAATCACTCATGACAGACCATATCCCTTTTAAATTATGATCAGAACTCCCGTTATACCGACTGATACATAAGTTTCACAGGAGATATGTTGCTTGGTACCACTATACAGTTTGGGAAAGAGGAAAGAAGGTTTTTCTTTCATTTCTGTTCACAACTCAGCATTTGGCAAGAAACAAATTGATGACAGAAACTGACTGAGCCATATCAGCCTCCTATCAAAAAATCCCCCAAATTTCCCATCTCCGTCAAGCCTTACAGACTTTCCTCTCCTCACCAATATCTTCCTCAAATATGTTTTTCCTGGACATGTCTTCCTACATACTGTCAATCCCATAGCTATTTCCCTTTTCCAAATATTCATGGTGCTTCTCTCAGCTGGTGGCTGCAGCTATTTAGGAGGTCTATGCTTGGTTCAGATGAGTCGTGATTTATCCAGTTGCATCTGTGGTCTGTGTTATCTGTGTCTATGCTGGAAAGTGTGTACCTGTGTAAAAAGAGTATAGAGTCACAAAGAGTAGATGAATAGGTGGAATAAGTTCACCAAGTTTAGCATTGTTTACTTAGCCTGTCTTCTCAAAAATCGTACTGTCTTCATGCTGTTTAATGTCCTCTCTTTTAAGTAAAATACATTTTTTTATTGTCTCAATAGGCACGCTTCCAGCATCACCCAATGAAAACACTCATGTCAGCACCAGTTTCTTCCTGTACTTTAACTGCATTTTAATAATTGCTCAGTGTTATTTTTGTGATTTATTACTTTTTGCTGTCTATGCTTAATAAAATAATACCTGTCTCTTTTATTCATTTTTATACAATAGCTCAGGGTTTTTTATAGATGCTTATTTTTAAGACCTTTCTTTTTCCATATTTTTTGCCTTATAATATGCTAATTCATTACAAGTGGATTTTTACTTTTCTTGTTTTTATTTAAATTCTCAGTCCACAGTGGAAGTCTTTCCATTAGTTTCAATTACCTTTAGAGAGAAGAGAAGTAGGAATGCAGACAAATATAGAAAGTTCTGGGAAGGTTCGGTGGTTTTTTTCAATTGCTGTTCTTAATAGAAACATAGTCACCTTTTCTGTCTAAGATCATCTATTCTACCCTGCAGTCATTTTGTGAGATCCTAAAAAGAAATTAAGGGCAAAGAAAAAGTAAACATGGAAATGTTCATGACAGGAGCAGTCAGCTCACCTGTGGTATATTTTTCGTCTTCCACAGTCAGACATCGAAACTAGTTCAATATTTTAGTATCCTCTGAGGACATAGGCACCTTCTGCATTTCTGCTTTCGTGACAGAGATCAGCCAGGAACAACATATTCTGTAGTAAAAGAGCTGAATTCATTATTGCCCATTTACCTCTGCGAGAAAAATGACCATGTCAGGTACATTCAACTAAACACAACAGATCAGTTTCTGGTGTTATGCAGGAGCTCAATACAAAAATAAATTTTGCATAGGATACATTTTTTCTAGCTTTAGTATTTCCTGTTTTCATACACCTGCAAGAAAGTCTCCATGCTGTTATTCTGTATCGTGTCTTCTGGACATGACCAAGGGTTCTGACTCCTTCTCACTCTGGATAATGCCTTTAATTTCCCTAAGGGTCAAAGCAGATTTAAAAGCAGAACTGATTTTTTGTTGTTGTTCCTTGTTACTAAAAAATGAAATTATTAATAAAACAACTTTTATGTCAGCTTTAGTAAGTATCACCTTATCTGATTTCCACTCCTCTTAAAAATGTGGCACAACACAATAGGTAATTTTAATGCAGTCAGGCCAAAGCATGTTTCTTTTTATAAACCAGAACAAAACAGAAGTGCTCAGAATATCATAACAGATAGCAATCTAAAAAATCAAGGACCAAAAAAACCTGGCAGCTGATCAATTTGAGAGTGATATGATAGTTATAGTATATAAATAGCATGAAAATAATTTTGGGACTTTTTAAAAATATGGGGAATGATCTCTTCTGAGTTCAAGAGGAAAAAATCTGTTTGACAATTAATAACTTCTAAATTACAGTTCTGAGGGATAATATAAACACTTTTTTTTTTAATGTTAGTACAGACTACACACACACACATTTACAAAACATAGCAAAAGTTTACATTATTAGGGACTAACTCTTAAGAGATACCATATACCCTTTGCTCCCACAATGTTGCAAGTCATAGAAAGTATTTGACATCATTTAAAAATATGTCCTCAAAATATAAGTAGGCTATCTGCACTTCTTAATAGCATTTTATTCAAATAACAGGTTATCATATATATGAATAAATCAACAAATGTAGGTCATATTAATTAACCTATTCCAACTGTACAGAGTTTTCCATGGAATGCTCTAAAAGTATTTAGTAAAAGAAATGAACAAAACTGAGAGAGTGATGATACTGCAACATAGGCTTGACAGATAAGTCACAATCAAATACATGACAATTTCTGTAAAACTCTTTGGTATGGCAAATTAATAGAAAAATGGCATAGGGTGGAAATTAACAAGCAGTAACTGGAAGTACTTTTGCTATCCAAGATATGATGATTTACAGAACGTTAGGGGAAGCTGCTGGGAGTTTCTCTCACAAATCAGCAGTTCATTGCACTTTGCTTATTTGATCAAGACCAGTAATTCTGTGGATGGAATCAATATTCATAGGATTACGTGAGTTTATTTCTACTCTAATAATTAAGATACCCTTATTCTCTATGAGCACAAATTTCTCTAAGTACAAATTTCTGTAGCTAATCTATAGTCTGTCCTGAACATATACATATTTATACATATACGTATTTCTATACCCACACACCTACTGGTTTCCATTTCTTCTTTTAGCTATGCAAGAAGTAATATTCTAAGTATTTTTAACACTTATAGCTCCTGAAAATATTCTGGAAGGGTAAAATACCTGTAGAAAACAGTGATTTTTTTTTTTTTGCTAAATTTTTCCTTAAGTGAACCTCAGTCCTTCAATGGAGATTTATAGTACAGTTGTCTTTTTCTGCTTGCCAATTAGTAATTGGCCCTTGGACTCACTTCTATTGTGTTCTCCATTCTAAATTTGTCAGAACGGACAGTTAATTTTCTTCCTATTGACCCTTTTAAAAAATTTTATCATAGTTTATACTTTGCTGATAACAATTTGGATATTATAAAATTCTTTTATTTATTTTCCCCTTTTGTACATGCATACAAGAAACAGGAAACATCATCTGTTCATATTCTAATATCACTGGATTTGCTGACAGTTTTTTCGACACTGTTTATTTTCCTCATCAAAACTGAAGCTCTTGAATTTTCATTATGAAATGCTTTAATTATTTTCACCTTGGCCTCTTTTCTATTTCTATCTTCTAGCTCTTTTTTTTGTTGTTGGTTTGGTTTGGTTTGGTTTGATTTGGTTGGGGTTTTTTTCCCCCAAATTTGACATGGAAGTCTCACTTCTATTTTACAACTCTGAGTTTCTACATTGCTTTTTTTGATATGTCATAGAATCATAGAATGGTTTGGGTATAAAGGGACCTTAAAGATCATCTCACTTCAATCCTCCTACCATGGGCAGGGACACCTTTCACAAGACCAGGTTGCTCAGAGCTCCATGGCCTTGAACACTGTCAGGGATGGAGCATCCATAGTTTCTCTGTGAAACCTGTGCCAGTGCCTTACCACCCTTACAGGAAAGGATTTCTTCCTAATATCTAATCTAAACCTACTCTCAGTTTGAAGCCATTCCCCCTTGTCCTGTCACTCCACACTCTTGTTAATAGCCCTTCTCTATCTTTCCTGTAGGCTCCCTCCAGGTACTGGACACCACAATTAGGTCAAAGCCTTCTCTTTTCCAGGCTGAACAATCCCAATTCTCTCAGCTTTTCCTCACAGGAGAGGTGCTCTAACTCTAAGAAACTTGGTGGCCTTCCTGTGGACTTGCTCCAACAGATTGATTTCCTTCCTGTAATAACATTCATGATACCAAACATTGTGTTCAAAGATTCAAAAAAACAGAGGAATCTTGAAGATGCCATGAATCTTATCAGTGAACTGGGTCAGCCAGCAGTAACTGCACCAAGGGCAAATGAACATAGATTGACATGATTGGTGTAAAACTTACTCTTAAAAATTGTCTTTCTACTGATAGTTCTAGTACCACTAATCAGTGTAGTAATTCCTTTGAACCTGTGTTTGCCTAAAACCTGTTACTTTCAGCAAGTTCTTCAAGATCTAATAGGACTGGCAGCAGGCTCATCTCCTTAGAAACTTTATGACATTTTTATTTTCCAATACATAGACCAATCTTTCAGTTTCCAGTGGAAGGACAAGAGATTCAGAACCTTCTCCTTCGAGTACACTTTGTGAAACAACAGGAAAATAAGCAACAATAATCACAACCTTTTTTAAGTTTGTAAAGGTTAATAGGTGATTATATATCCAAATTTCCATTCCAAAGGACAAAAAAAGGCATCTTTGATTGATTGTTGTAGAAGCTATAAAAAAGCTTAAATAAACCTGTCAAAGGAAGGATCCATTTGCTGAGAAGTTTATAGGCAAGAATAAAAGCCCGAGTGTGTTCTTACAAGAAACTCTCACTCGCTGTAACCACAGGTAATCTTTTTCATGCTAGACAGAAAACACCAATCTCCAAATACAGTTAGTATTATGAAAGCTGCAGAGAGATCTTCCTGCAACAGAAAAACAGCTGTGAAAGAACAGCAAAAAATCTACACAATAATCCTGGACAATGGACATTTTTTCATATTATGGTGCTCTTACTCGTAATGTGTATGTATTATATTTCTCCAGATAACCAATTAGGCTGATAAAATTAATGTTAAACTGAAGTTTTTAAGAACATCACTGTCCTAATGGGACAGACTTGTACAAAGTCACATACCCACCAAAATTCCTCTCTCTTCTCCTGTTAAATGAATCATTCATTTTATATTAGTTCCCTCAAATCTCTTCTATAAACTCTTAAAATGATTAATCTTGTAATCCCTTGTTTTCAAGAGTTTTAGTATAGTGATGATCCTTATGCATATTGAATTATGAAGTATATCTAATTTGTAACATCAGCAAACTCTAATTCTTTTCTAAACAGTGTCATTCTGATTATTACAGTACATATATACAAAAAATCTAATCAAGACTTGAGTGATTATGTAATCAAACCCTGCAAATTCTTTTTATTATATAGTAGTTAAACTTTATATAATTTATTAATCCATTTGGTTTTCAGATGTTCTTATCTTTCAGAAATCTGACAGATAACTGTTTCTGTGGCACTATTAAGTTTATTGTCTGTGTGGCTAATAGATGCTTACTAAGTTCACATAGACCTTCTAAGCTACCAGTAATTCTGTCTTTTTGCCTTCTACATCTAATGTCTGCTCTTCAAAGGACATGGACCATAACAGGACTCCTAAGAAATACATCTTCAGGAATCCTGTATATGAATGACCTGGTCATTCCCTATTTAATTGATGGTTAATAAGTTCCAAACTGCAGCAAAGTCCTGCAAAAATTTCTCATGGTTTCCAGCTGGTAAAAAACCTGACATTACAAGTCACGAGTGTTTGTAGGCACTTCCATTTTAGAGTGCCCAAAGATCAAAGCAATGATGTACAACAGGTAGAACATAATCTTGGTCTTTAAAATATAAAAGTCCCTAGGAACCAAAAGGTTCTTAATCACCGCTTACTCTGGAAGGTCAAGAGAATTTTAGTTCTCTGTCTTATACTGTGTAGAGAACAGTACAGCCTTAGAGTCCCACAATCTTGGAGTCATTTTAGTCCTCTTGGAAGGTAAAACATACCCATCCTGAAAATTACTAACTCTAATTGAGACATCCATGCTGTAGTAATGAATTTTCTGTGCAATTTAGTTAACAAATTCAATAGATTTGCATTTATGAGTATATACATTGTTACTTATTTAATGTGTTCTGCATTGTATTGCATTTCTGTTGTCTTTTATATTAAAACACTATATATCAAAATGCTTGAACAGTATAAGGCACTGAGAGAAAAAGGATATAAATTCCAGACACTATGTGTCAGTATTTAGGCCTTTAAGAAGGAAAACAAATATTCAGTTCTTTACTTACACTAAGAGAGATAGAGCTGCACACATTACTATGGGTTCCATCCATCACATAGTTTTTTTAGACAGAATTCCTAAAACAACCTGTGGAGATTTATGGTTGTACATCAGAAACATCATGCAGTTTATTCTTTGCTCGTCAGAGCTTTACAGAAGCATAAAAGTGTAATCTGCACCACATTCATAAAAGTAGTTGTATGAACTGCATAAAAATACCCACATGAATAAAACAGACAAAAAGGATCTCCCCTATAGTGCAGAACTTTGGTGGTGGAAGGTAAGATGGTTAAGAAGAAAGACCCTGTAAAAGTAAATTTGGGGTTAAAATTGATCCTTTCAGAATATGCATGTGTGTGTATTTGTGTGAGTGCATGAGTGTGTTGATATAGATTCACATTCGTAACCAAAATGCAATAAAGTCTGTCAGTTTTAAGACATTTCATCTTGAAATAGAAATAGGTGAAGATGACAGAGCTGTTTACTCAAGAGATTCTATTTGGTTTGTTGCAATGAAGTTCAAGGAGAATTAAAATAAAAACCCTCCCTCCTGAGCATATTTTCAGCCATTTCTAGTGACTACACATCCATCTATGTATGTAATGAATGAGATTGTAAGACTGATATTACAGTTCACTTTGCTTAAATTCATGAACTAAATTTAGCAATAATTGCACAAGTGTAATTAAAGGGAATTAAATATGGTATTATTAAAAGGCCCTGGTTGGTTTTATATAACTTTGAATTGCATTAATAGAAAGTGTGCATGAAAAAGTAAGACTTCAAAATCTCTTAACAGTAAGACTTCAAAATCTCTTAAAGTGCCTCAAAACCTATCTAGTGTTAAAGCACTTACAGATAGTCCTTTTGACTGATGTATGAAATTCATGGAAGGGTAAAAATTGACAATAACATAAAAGTTGATTTCAATTTGCATTTTATGGTCTCATTGGTTAAAACACTGAGTGATATAAAAGTTATTTGGATTTATCTCCCACTTTAGAAAGCCATATGCTACATAGATCTCATACTGTGAACTGCTGGGTTTTTTTAAGACCTTGTAAGCTGAAACATGTTGGTTCTTCAAAGAGCTCTCACTAAAGGGAAATCAAGTCATATGTGGAATCTATACAAGTATCTACATAACAAATGTTATATCCAAGAATATTCAAATTTTTTTTTTCAGAGTAGCAAAATTGGGAAATGAAGTGGTAAAGGAAAAAATACAATTTTCAGGTCCTTAAGTACACTAGTAAGCTTTAATGACCCTAACCAGCCTCCTCTGGGGCCTCCACATTCATCCCTGGACAAGGAGGGTATTTAGGCTCAGTTCAGCAGCATTGGTTCTTGTCTGAGCTATGCTGGAGGTCAGCTGATGCTTATCTCAGTCACACAATGTCATGGAGCCCCTTGACCTGCAGCCTGGCTTTACTTCAGCCCTTCTTTGTCACTACGGACATCCCCAGAGATCACTTGATCACTTGATAACTGTCTCATCATCCGTAAATTGCCTTTGGGTCTGGATTCTTGGGTGTCCCTGGCTACCATTTGTGGATATGTCCTGCTCTCCAGTTCTACAGGACACAGCCTCGTCCCTGCTCCTTCTGACTGCTCAGCTCCTGTCTCCTCTCCCTTAGGGAACAGCCCTGCTCTTGCCTCTCTGAGACACGAACAGTAAGGAAGAGTTAAGAGAATTGTTGCTTAGATAACTGCTCAGCTAAGATATTTTAAAGAAAGTTTGCAGATATTTCAGAAGTGACTTCCATAGTCACAGGAAGTGCATAAAAAAGCCTGATAGTAGTGTTCTCGCATCTATGTTTGACACAAAATAAGATTCTCAACTATTATAAGGACCCTCTGGGGAATCTTTCCATTTGGGACTTTGGCTCAGGGTCCATTTAGAGATAGGACAACTAAAAGCAGTCCCTTTCCTCTAATGACTGTGGTGTGGTCTCTCTACTGTTTGTCCTGAGAGAAATACCTTACACCTGAACCAAGGACTTTCAAACTGGTAACCTGGTAAAATATGCTTTAGAGATGAAAATAAGTTCAGAAAGTTGTCTCCTCAGCACTTGAATATTCTTTTTATGATAAGTCCAATATATTTTGTACTTTATAAAATCATAATGTCTGATCTACGTGGTGACTGGAATGGCAATAAGCTTATCTCTGTAAAGGCTTACCTCATTTATCTGTCTGACCTTATACGGTTTATTCAAGTTTGTCTTAATTTGTGAGGTATACTTGGAACAATATTTAGCAGGCTATTTGTTCTCCTCACATTCTTTCTGAAATGGGTTATTTTTCTGAAGCTAACCCTCTAACTATGACAGTCCCTCTTGCTTTTGTTACAGGCCTTTGGTATTGGATTTCAGGGCCCTAATGGACACAAAAAGAGGACTTTATTGAAAATCACAATTAGGTGTATATTACAGCCTTTCTGGATGGTGATAGATGTCTATAAAGTTTCTGAAAAAGTCCATCAAGATGTTTTTCTGACAAGATGATCACACTTTTTGATGATTTTCATGTTCTGACAGAGTATCTACTGATAGAATATCTATTATTGATATTCTCTATCTTCATCAATTTATTATCAGAAACTTTATCTGAGTTCACCCAGCTGTTTGAAATCTTTCTCTTTAAATTATCACTCTGTAAAAATGCTGATTCTTGGCAGTGCATTACCTGAACTACTACGTGCCTGTTCCGTAGTTGAAAGGTTACTTTTCTAAAATCTGGAGTGGCCCTCTCATAATTCCCACCATTTCTCTTAAAATTCAAGCTGCAACAGAGAGTCAGCTCCAGCCTAAGTCTATCATGAGTAACAGCGTTTTCTTTCCTTCCTAACCAGTGGAGGCACCTGATCTCAGTAGCTGATGTTTGCAGTCTGCAGACAGCTGAGAAAATAAGTGCCATTGGCAGGTGAACATAAGTACTGCTCCTGCCTTGTGCTGATCATTGCAGATAGAAACTTTCCCTCTCTAGGGGGTCCGGTGGGGTGGCAGAAAACAGAATAAAACATTGCCAACTCCTTTTGGTCCCTGAAGTTGGAAGAAACAATATAAACCATTTAAAGTGTGAACTGAGTCCCCTCTTTCCTATCACTGGCTTCCTCCCTCGACTAAAATGTGATTCATTACTATTAAGACAGCAGCAGTACTTGAAAACCAGTTCAGGGAAATTTTTCAAAATCCAAAGAAAATAAACCCCTTTTCTAGCAGCAATGTTTCTGCTTTCTTTTTAATTCAGTAGAATTGTTTAAAGGAAAGAATTTATCTCGTTTGTGGTTAGCTTAGACTAAAAAACATACCCTTCACAGCTAGGTATTCAGTGAACCTTTGAGACTGAGAAAGAGTATATTATACACTTCCTTTTGGTTTAATATAACTGAGAGACCTTAGAAATGTTGCTTGCTAAGACTAGTCCCTTCTATATTTAGAGAAAAATAGTAAGAGCAGACTTAAATAATTGAAAGTTAAATGGTTGAAAAGGCTCATTTCTCCTGGAAAAACTAGCAACCCCAGCAAAGCTGGACTTGAGAGACAATTTATGAATATGCAATCTGAGGGAGAACCTAGAGGTTTTGTTTTGGTATATCTCAATAAAGACAATTAGAGCTATGCAGCAGTAGTTCAAAATAATGGGTTTGTTTTATATTAGGGTTTGTGTCAAATTCTTTCATCAGAAGAACTCCCTGCTGGCAGAGGGAGTTCATATGGTCAGTGAGCTTGTGCTTCTCATCATTCCAGATGCCAGCAGTGGCTGCTGCAAAGGAAGGAGTAGTGGCTGAGGTGTTCCACAGGAGAGAAAAATACTTCTTACAGGCAAATTTGACTAGAACAGATATTATCTATATTTTACAGTTAGTAAGGAGCTCTGCAAACAACATCTTCCTTCCTCCAAGGCTTCTGGTGTGGGAGGTAGTGCTGGGATCAGAGAAGGAGACTCCAGCAGAGAAGCTGTTATGTAGATAAGCAGCTGCCTTAACTGTGCTACTCCAGCTTCGGTAAGATTGGGCTCTGAATAAAATCTGCAGGAGTCTGACAAGTACTTCTGAAAGATACTTTGCTATGACAGAGACAGGAAAATATATTTGAGAGTGGTTTTTTTTTAAAGTGTTAGGACCATACTAAGAAGATTTCCTTACTCTTTTAGATTAGTTTATTATTATTATTAATGGAGACTCATCAATTAATGTAAAATTCTACTGTGATTGAGGAAACAACTTTGATTATTTTTCAGGAGGATTTTTGCCAAGTGCTATATGAAGTAAAGTTTGCAGAATAATAAATCTTCTCCAAACTGTTGCTTTAGACAAACCATTTATCTATTATGATACTTAATCTGTAGTGTAGATGTACAGCCAAAATACAAAGTCTCATCTTGATGAGATTTAATCAATAATATTTTTAAACACTTGGAAATGTATTTGACTCATGTATTTCCTGAGGATTCTAATCCTTTGAATACAAAAAATTATTTTTTCTTTTTTATCTCCTGCTTGTAATTTAAAGTTCCTACTCGGCTTTTATGACTTTTGTAGCAGGGATCATGACTATCCTAATTCTGAGTTGAAATTATTAAATGTTTTGATACCGTATCCACAACAAAACATAAAAAAAATTATCAGACAGCTAAACAACTTTTTAAAAGTTTCTTTGGTTTATAGAACTGCACTGGCAATCTATTTTTTACTGGGAAAAGAACAAAGAAAAGGATTTCTTTTTTCTCCTACGTGTCCTACCGAGATGTGCTCATATGTAAAACTTAGAAAAAATGTAAGCAGTGTGTCTTATAGGAAAAAAAGTAATGGGCTAAAGAACATAGTAAAAGTAGAGTTGATAGAGGACACAAAAAGACATGATTTTAGAAATCCATCACACAAAGAGCTGAAAATTATAAAACATTTAAATGTAAAGTAAGTTTTTTCTTAAACTTATTAATCACTTCATATCTGAAAAAAAGCAGGATGTATGTTCTTGCTTTAAAGAAAATGTATTTAATGTTCTTTTAATGATTTATGTATGGCTTCACTCTTGGAGTCCAACAAGGCCTTAATAACTTGCAAAGAAATTTCACATTTATTATGAATAACTTAAAAATTCAATAAAGCAAACTTATTGTTATTTCAATTAACTGCTACTACCTGATTCACTTTGTTTAATCAGGAAAATGGGTATAGAAGGTGACTTTTTCACTAAACCCAAACTTTCTTCAAGTCACCATTGTTGTACGTGAAATGTAGCTTTTTCTTTGGCTTGGTGAGGAAGAAACTGAAAGTACATTTGTACATCTTTATTTTTTGAAATGGATTCTCTCTGCTACTTGAAGTGACTTATAGGAATGTATAAAATGAGAATGGAAACCCCACAGTGCAAATAGAACTTCCTTTTCGAATATGTGCTTTCAAAGCCTTCATGCCAAATGCATCCCCGGTGTAAATCAATTTCAGCAGCATTACACCAGGGACCAATTCAGATTTTCCTCTCCATGTCAGTGACCCACTGGTAATATCAATCCGTCTGCCATGCTACTTTCAATTTTGTTTCACTCACATTTACAGAATTAGTTACACTTTATGGCAGAAAGTACTAAGATAGCTTTTTTCCCCCCAATACCTTCAGGAGTGAGTGTAGTGTGAATGAATTGCTCTTTTATTTATTTTTTTTCCACAAGATAGAAGGAGCAGGTGAAAAGAATTAATAAAGCAATTGCCAAATTGCAAGGGTCATTCGTGTGTAGACAGCCATAAATTAACTGGTTCTTAGGGGAAATTACCTTCTGCCTTTAAGGTGCTGCCATTTAAAAATTATAGCTAAACTCCTGGGAAATAACAGTTTGAAAGTTCAGAAAAGAAAAAGCTGAACTCCTTTTGTATTTGCAGATATGTTAGAAAAAAAAAAAAAAGGTCTGGAAAAACTTTTAATAATAAACGTTTAAGGGAAGCTACATAACCATAAATATCTGTTTGCATTTGGAAAAGTTGGCTGAAATAGGTGTAATAAATCTCTTCTGTTTAGACAGGATAAGTCCATGATCTTTGGATACCAGTTTACTACCTGAAGTATATAAATCTACCAAATCATATTGGTTTTCGTGAGATCCTTTCTTTCTCCATAAAACATTTTTTTTGTGATTTAAAATAGATATTAAAAAGATTTATTTTATATAGGTCGAGTAGAAAACCACAAAAATAATTACTCATCTAATACAAAATTCTTTAGGATTTTCTTGAGGAACAGTGATAGTAGGAATACATTTAAGAAAAAAAAACTGTAGGTCTGCTAGATAATTATATGGCAAACCCAGATTGCTAAGAATAAGCTCCTAAAAAGGAATAAAGTCTGTAACAGGGTACTGGTATCTCTTGGTAGCTGTCCTGAGAAATATCACAGTATTCTTGGACCTGAAAGAGTAGTTTCAGCTGGTATCAATTGATATGGCAAAAGGAGTCACATATATACAATAGTTTGAAACAGCATCCTCAAGAACTCTCTTTACTGCTATTACTATTCTTAAGCAGATACTCAGTTGATGGACAGTTGATTAAAAATATGTTCTGTAAATAATTTTAGGCTACAGAATTTTAAGCACTCACTGAAGTCTTTTTTTCCCCCTCATATAGACACTTGACATAACATTATGACAAAAGAAAAACATGGAATTGTAAGGAGAAAAATGAACATTTTGTATTTTAGTTGCCAAGAGGAAGCTTGAGACTATCCCTTATTGTCAAAATCAATAAAGTTAGAGAAAGTTTTTCATATATTTTGCAAACTTTAATTATTCTTTAGTGGACCAGTGTGTAACTGTTTGGCCAATTGCTACTTTAAAAGACTCTGCCAGTCTTCTTTCTTTGAGACTGGAAAGAAAAAGGTTGGAAACTTTTTTCTAATTTCCAATGAATTTTATTATAGCCATTCTTTTTTTTGCCCTTTGGTTTAACAAGCATTTTCTTATCTGGTGTTGATCACCTCCTTGCTTCCCAAATTGTATTTGCTTTCCTTCTCTGTCAGTGTATATGATCAAGAAGTTAAATTCTATTACTATCCACTTAAGGTTCTTCTGATTGTACAATTTTGCAGTTAGTTGCAAAAGTTCAGGTCTGGTGCATTTTGTCCTGAATGTGGATGACCAATAATAAATTTATCCTATTATTTTGTGGAGGTCTTGCTTAACCATTAACACTCCTCCCTTTCTTAGAAATGCTTTACTAGGTAGAAAAATGTCAGTATGCATTTAAAAGTGGTTTATGATTGACCACACTGATAATGCAATGTCAAACTGTGTTCAGTATGCAAACCTTGCTCCTCTGCCTATAATTTCTGTTGAGAAGGTTTGTAGCAGGAATTCAGAAATCATATTAAACTGTGTAATATGGTGCTTTGTACTACTAAATGTTATCAAGTCTATTTTATTTCCTTCCTTGAAGTCTGCAGGTTCCTTTAGCATGACATTCTAATCCTCTCTTGTGTTGACGTGCCTGACTTTGTGCCTTCAACAGATTTCATTAAGAGGCTGCTTCTTTTTCCCTTGTCAATAAAATCAATTATGTTCTCTAAGTCTGATTTTCAGTAAACTGACTTATAAAACATAGCTCTATGGTTTCATCCCATTTCATACTGTTTTCTGCTTATCTCCTTGCCTAATTTATTAGACATCTAAGAAATACTAATTTAGAATATTATCTAAAGCCATGGCACTATTGTGGCATTTCAGAGTAGGCTGCAATAGATAATATCTTATCTGTAGTCACCAGTATTCCTAAATGGATATTCCTTTGACTGCTCTGTTATCAATCTAACAATACTGAAAGTACAGTGCAGTTGCAAAAATAGTTTGTAATCATGGCAAATACAATATCCTTTAAATATAGAAATATCTTCAATCAGTTCAAGGGAGGAAGAGGATCCAGATATTGACTGTCACTGGATGGTAACACAACTGCATCAGGCAGGATCCTTGTGTCCTGAGGAATTAGACAATAAAGAATGAGCTGATACATGGTCTGGTTTTCACCAAATATATGGAACATGCAATATTTTTACTAGCTTGTGGATGAATTTATATATATACAAATTCACATGCCTTTTTAAGTGGACTGAACAGAGCTTTGAATTCTGCCTTTTGTAATTCTTTGATTAGTGGATTCTTCATTCAGTTTCTCTTGTCACCATTATTCTCATATTTTGTGTTCAAAATGGCAAATATTACATGTCATATATAGTCATACTATGCATAGCCTAATTTTGCAAATAAGACAAAGGATGCCAGAATTATGTAATGTCACATCTATTCTTCATAACTTACTGGGATGTTTAACCATGGCATAGCAATAAGTATAGTCAATGTGGATGATGTTTTCTTCTTTTTGCTATGTGAATTAGGATATCAATATGTTAATTCAGAGACAAATCATCCTTCCCACACAGGTTTTGATGCATAATCTAAAAAAATGTATGAGGTACCTCAGAGAGCCCTTCTTCTGGATCAGGCCTGTTTCATGCTTTATCCCTGTTAGTTATTAAGAAAGTTTTTTTAGTGAAATGGGACAGACTAATAGCTTTTAGAATATTTTGCAAAGAGTTACATTTCCCTAGCATATTAAAAAATCTCAGATAATTATTCTCCCTCCTGCAGGGAAAGGTTTAAGTTGAATATTTAACTAACTATTTTGTAGCTACAGCCATCATTTGCTGCATCTTGAGAAACTAAAGAATGAGTTACATTTTTTTTTTTCCAAAAATAAGTCAGACAAAAAAATTACCTCCTGTTCACTAACAATATTTTGCCCAAGAATTCAAATATGGGTCATGATACATACCTTATTTTAGCAAACTCATTAGAGCAATGAAGTGTCTAAAATAAAACCTAGCAACATAGGTTACTGAATATGACTTCAGGCATTGCCCAGAGCAGGAGGTGATACATAATTGCCTTGCTCCAGGAGTTGCTTCATGTGGTGCTCCTCACTCACTTTCCCTATTCCCTTCACTGCTCTTTCCGTAATTCATTCTTTCCCCATGGAAGGAGTAAATTACGGATGGGATAACACAATAGATCTTCCAAAATGACTATTAAGTAAAGTCAAGAGATTGACTATTTCCCACTTGCAACAGGGAGAAAGAAAGCAAACAAGTAGCTCTGAACACCCAGATTCAAGGATCAAAGCAGGCCAGGTGGATTTTGATAGATTTCTTCTTTTGTTGTGCTGGCAAACACTGAGGGCTACAAAGTAAAACAAATTACAGCTCTCTGTGTGTATGATGATCACAACTCGGACATCCGACCATTTTCTGATTTGATACATAATTACTTTAAATCTTGGAAAATTCTTTCTAATATTTGAGAAAAAAATAATGAATTGTGTGATTCATTAGAAGCTGGTCACTATTTTTGCAGTCCTCAATGTCAAATGTTTCTTTTCACACAGCAAAGAACCCCTAGAGCAAGGACCTGGTAAATTGTTAATGATCTATCTTTGTCCAGATTTGAAACAGCTCCTTCATGTGCTACTCCCACCATCTCAGTAAGCCAACCAAATCTGTGAACTGAGATTCCATCACAATGTAAAAAAATTCCAAGAACAATCTTTGTAAATTTTAAAATGGGCTCCACAAGCTAAAATTTCATTTTATCCTAGTCTTTTTTTTTTTTTTTTTTTTTTTCAAAATTTATATGGATTCACTTCTATGTTCAGCTTGTGTCTGGTGTTCAGTATTCACAGAACTGATATGCAGCTGGAGGGCAATTAGGTTGTTTCTATAGTGTGTCATCTTTGACCATAGTGGCCCAAGCCATACTTTTTGGTAGCAGATATGGTTTTCCTGGGTTTTATCCATTCTCAAATTAAATTAGTAATACTGTAGAACTTGAAAGATTACTCAAAATTTAAATCAGTGAAGGCTGGTAATCCTTATGTGAGTTTTTCACATTTATCTTCTGAAAAAACAAGTATGAAGAAAACTCATTGAAAATGAGAACCTTAACAGCAGGCAACACTTTAAATAATATTTAAACATAAATTTATCACTCTGTGTTGTGATAGGACTTTTGAAAATATTGGCACATATTCTGACGCTTTAAAACTGTAAAAATGGTATTAACTGAATGGGTAGTAGAAAATGAATATGCTCTGAAACTTAAGGTATTATTGAGCATTCACAGTGATTAGGAGTTTTTGTCCTCACTTTCTTTGCTTTGGTGGAAGGACATACAACTTGTGTAGAAGATGTTTGATATTTTTCAAATATCCCGAAAAATTCTACATTTATAAAAGCAACTTTTCTAAGAAGATAAATTAACAATAAGTGAAAAAATGGATTTCACCTGGTGTATCACAGATTTTCCATTTCAGTTCCAGAGCTGGGATTCAGAGATATTTGAACACTGTAAGAACACTTGCAGATAAGAATCTGCAAGAAAAGCAACTTCCTGTTCCTTAAGGAAACTCTGAAGACTTTACATATCATCAACCTCCAGAATTTATTTCTAACATATAAACTAACCAGTGGAAAGATTTGCATGGTTGGTCAACAAGTAACATTGATTCTTTTAAATATACTTCAGCTTCTCAAAAAGTACCAAATACAGAAAGCACAAGCTGTTGAACATTTTTGCGTCTTGGATTCCTGTGCTTACTTTCAAGAATTTAAAAGTGTAAAGTCTGGGTTCAGATTGTTCCCAAAGTTAAAATATCACCCTAACAAGCTGTTAAATATTACTGCAAAACTTTTTGAAGTCTTCAAAGAACAATTATAATAATTTTACTTTCAAGAGGTGACTGCATACTAAAAAAAACCGAATGGTAACAGAAACAGTATGTTTATATTTTGTGTGATTGGAATTTAGGGCATTCTTGATTCAACTTCTATTCTATTTCTTCTATGACAGAAGGCTTATGATGCAGAATCTTATTTCAGATATCAAGATGTTCAGTGTATTTAGAAATTGCTTCTTATCAGGACAAAGAAGACTGAAAGATGCATAAACAGTCACTTAAAAAGGCTCTTGACTTAAAAATTCTTGAGATTTTTCACAGCTCTTGATAAGAGATTTGGATCTTGTTTAGAACTGTAGTTTCACCAAGTCCATGTTAACGCTAGCTCACACTGTACTTGAAATGAAACTACAAATATAATACAAGTTTAAACTGCTCTGTGGGAACATTTTGCTAAGAAGCTATTGTTTGCACTGAATCCATCTCCTGTTCAGCGAGGAAAAACTGCCAAATAAAATCCACTTACTGTGCTGGTCTTTGATGTCAAAAATAACATTGGCTAATAGGGAGTGATTAATCCCCAAACTAATGCTTATTGCTTCTGAATTGACTTATAAGTGATACTTGATTGTGAAAGTACTTTTGAGCACTACCTTGTTTAGTTGAGGGTATTTTCTAAGAAAGAGAGTTTGATTGGCACCATTTGTTCTGCTCCTGTTAACAAAACACAGAGAAATAGATCTCGTTAAGTGTCATTACAACAATCAAATTTTTCCTCTGAAGAGAGTAGTTTTATAGTCCGTAAATCTAGTGATTTCTGAAGCTGTTTTGGGATCAGTGACTAACAGGGACAGGAAATGAAAATGCAGAGTAGGAACAATGTGTGCTTCATAGGTTACTTATCTTTGTGAGAGATGCACAGTATGTCAGCGGTGCCAGAGAAGCTCAGCAGCTGTGCATGTGCTAGGGTTAAAATCTCAGTAAAAAAGAGCATAATCACAAAAGTACAATTAGCAATCAAAATGCTGGAAGGTATATTTGGTCTATTTAGGTAGGGCACAAATGTCAGTTAACAAGTTATTTTTCCTATTAGGTTGCTGGCAACGAAATATGTATTTAAAATGTACAATACTTACTTTCTTCCTTATATTGCACTGTTACCTTTTGCTAAATGTAAATGTAACTACATGCAAGGAATGTGATTTATTAGGGCTTTAGATCTTACTGCATGTACAAATCTTATTTATAGAAACTCTCAACACAAATTTAAGGAGAAAAGATTTATTGCATCAAGGAAAACAGACAACTTCAAATCATAAATGACACATGAAGAGGATATTTAGTGTGTGGTTACATCTACATGTAAAGTACTGGACTTTAGATGAAGAATGAACTTTTTTGTACTGAATGATACCCAATCATCAATTAGCTGCACTGTCTGAGACATCTTAGAGCAGATGAAGTAGACTCCTTTCAAAGAGAATCAAACTGAAATGTGCACTCCAGAAGTGCACCTGATGTCCTCCTGAACATTCAGGCTAAAGGCCAAGAGGACAGTCTAAATCCTGTCAAGACTTGTAACATGTGTGTTTTGGATGTAAGTGCATCAGGTTCAACTGCTTCCTCTACAGATTCAGCCCAATTACACTGCACTGCCTGGTGCTGAAAGTGTGGGGTACTGTCTATCTTTTATTATTGACACAGTCCTTTAAAACCCTGTGAAAGATAATGGGGTTCCACCACATTACAGAAAGGCATAGTTAGGTCATACCTTTAGAAAAGTGGAAGAAGAGACCAGGTAATTATTGTTCAGTAATGTAGATCTTTCAAAAACATAGAAACAATCAAACTTTCCGTCAGCATCTAGGAGCTGAGAAGATGAATAACAGGTTCTTTGGATTCTTTGGATTCAGGAACAAATTAAATCATATCAACTCTGTTTCCTTCTGAAAGGAGGTATGTGAGCAGGGAAGAACATTCGATCTTTAGGGGTTTAGTGTCATGAATGTAATAAGAAAAATGAAAAGAACAACATTATATGGTTACCTAACTGCTAAGAAAGCCAACTCCAAGGATAATATGGTGTACAAATCTTTTGTTACCTTAAGTAAAGTGGAAAATTCAGAGCCGAAAGACAGAGGACAGACCCTATCTAGAAGAAGCAACAGGGATTGACTGGTCATTTGAAACTGTTTTAAGCTAATGTTTTGAAACTAGTAATGTAAGACTGAAACCATTTATTTTGCTTCCTGATTAATGAATCTAAAAAGCAGTCAAATTTTGCTCCGATTTCTTAAAATATTCTGTACTTCCTAAGGAAAAGACTATACCAACTTATTTAGTTTAGATCAACATTTAACAGAATGTTTGAGATACACGGATAGTTGATTGTGAGTGTGTTTTCCTTCTGCTCACTGTGCAACTTAAACCTTAAAATCTGAAAATCAAACCAAGATTTTCCTTAATCAAATCACTGACAAGATGATAAGATTGAGCAGGACACCATCAGGCCTCACCCCTACGATAAGGTTGCATCCAAATTATCTTGTCTGGCTTTTCTGTGATCCTCTTGCTTTGGTAAGATTTTGTAAGCACACCTAATCAGAAATTTTTAAGCAAACCTCTTGCAGTTGCACAGAGCAGAGTGTAACCTGGAGCCATCTTTGTTCTGTCAGTGAAACAGGAAGATAACAGAGCAAGTGAATTTAAAGAGCAGTGAAAGCTGAATAAGTGTTCGATTTTCACTTAGTCACTGTTCAGAATGTATTGTCTCTCTAGGACCCTGTCAGAACATTGTTCCAGTACTTAAATATCATCTGTTTCCAACCTCCCTGTCATGGGCAGGGACACCTTCCATTAGGCCAGACAGATATTCCCCTCAGCTTTGTGAATAACCGTATTTTTATCATCTGTGATCTGTCTTTTAAGTAGGAGAATCTAAATGGCTGACTAAAGCTTTCAAGCTATAAATAATAACACAAATCTAATCAAAAGTTGTCACAATCCACTCAGATTTTTTTACAGTTAAGCATTTTCTGTTCTGAATATCTTCTTGAATATTAAAAGGGCATACTTGTGCTTTTTAAAAAACACTGCAACGTAATGCTCCATTTCAGAGGATATAGAAAACATTAGAACACAGTAAGACCAGACAATGAATATTTTTGTCATTCTGAATCACTACCTTTAGATAATTTTCAGGGTAAAAATGCTATTACAGATTTGGATATAGACACATATGTGGACTGAATCTGAGAATCAGAATAAATAAATAAGCATACTTTTGGAAACACTGTATTATGTAAAATGAATCATTCACCAGTGAATACAGAATTAAGGAATTGAACTTTACATCATGGTCTTTGTAGTTGTAATAAATAATTTTATCTTAAATCCACATCTCAGATGTACGTATTTATTATTAGTCATATATTTTCTTTCTCAATACAAACTTTTCAGTGGTGTTTATGAAAAAAGTACCTTCTGAAATGTAAAAACAGTAACACTGTTTAGAGAATGATACCCTGGCTGTTTTTCAGCTACGACAGGAGATTTTCACAACAGTTTCTGAATGTGTTTCTATTTTTCTCCTATACTTAAAAATGAAGTGCTATCAAGGATGTGCTCTTCCTCAGATTACAGACTGAGCAAATCAGAATTTTAAGAGGCTTTTTAATGTTTTTACAGATTATAACTACTTATGAAAATGTGGCATTTTCTTAATAGAAATTCTAATCAAATCAATAAAAAAATTTAATTTTAACTCAGTTTATAATAGTAGTTGCATTTAGAAAGTGGACAATATAATTGCATTTAAATTATTCTGTAAAATCTTTTTTCTTTAATTTAAAGTTGTATCTGTACAGGAGTATAATAAGATAATGAAATGTGAATGGAATTTTTTTTCAGTCAAACAGTGGTTTTTTTCATTATTAGGCTGTATAATTTTTTATCAGAGGTTATTTATTTAATACTTTGCTATGACTTTGTATTCTTTCTTTATTATTTCCCTTCAAAAAGTTGTTTGCAAATTTAATTTAAAGGCTTCTTTTTATTCCTTTTCTATCTCTTCTTTTTCTGTAGGACCACTGCATGTGAGATTTTACAGAAACAGACTAAATGGAGCAGAGGGACCTGTCCAATGTCCCTGAAAATAATGCAAGTCATGATCAGAAAAAGGCTGGGGAACTGGATATTGGAGGGACTGGCCGTTCTTGGTCTGGCTGATGAGTCTGGGGAAGGTTTAGAGGGATTCAGCTCAACATGAGCTGTCCTTCAATGTTGTAACAAGTCCTTGAACCTTCAGTTCTGCATAACATAGGCAAAAGGGAAGCTTTCAAGTCAAATCAGGTATTAATCATGTAACCTAGGAATTCCAAAGTGTCTACATTCATATCCTGGGCACAAAAAGGGAAGTCAAGAGGAAGATCAAAAACATGTCTAGTCCCCAACCAAATTCTCCCTTTATATTCACTGAAGAGCTCTTTTTAAAAAAAGTATGATTTATCCTTCTATTTTACTCAAGCCACTTATTTGTTTTAACTTGCCTTCTTCATTATTCATGATTTGAGCAGAATCTCAATTGTCTGTCACTGGCAGTAGCCAATATTTTATCTGACTTTGTGCTACTTGGCAGGTTTTCTCATGTTGGTGCTGTTTTGTTTTTTTTCTTAGGGATATTTATATGTTTTCTAATGTCTAAAGTTTTGGTTGAGTAATGTGCTTGTCCCATTTTTTATGGTAGAAATTTCCCCTGCTTTCCCTTCTGAGCAATTTGCAGTGGCTAGTGCCTCTATAGATTTGCAGATAAAAGTCTCAAAAGCAGTAACTGCTAAAAGAAAAAGACTCTGTCTGCCTCTCTACTCCATTTGCCAGTACTATATGAAGAAAAATCAGTGTGTCAGGAACAGAGTACCTTGATATCAAAAGTTCTAGAATTTAACTATTCCCCTTCCTGTAGAATATTTTAGAATAAGATGCATGAAATAAATTTTCTAGAAGGGAATAACAATAGGTAAAAAGTGCTGGTTTGAACATAACAGTCTCTTGCAAGTGACTGATTTGGGTAAATGATTTATAATCATAGAATACCAGGTTGGAAGGAACCCCAAGGATCATCTGGTTCAAGCTTTAACTTGGTGAAAGCATTTGTGTTAGAGAAGATGGCAGGATTTATCAGTGCAATCTAATTATAAAGTTTCTTATGTGGACTAAAATCTTCAAGTTTTTTTGAAGTTCTGTCTTAAGAAGATCACCCATAATGACTTTTACCCAAAGAATAATATATGGACAGTACTGTTTCTCTGAAAACACGATACTTTATGAACCCCAACATAATGGATTTCTGATCTTGCAAAAGAAGACAGGGATATTTATTTGCACATACCTGAAAGGGTGTTTGGTTTCATAAGAGATACAAGCAAATGAGAAACAACGAGTCATCCACAGTGAAAAGGATGATTCATACCTGCAGTTGTTCTGCAAAAGAAAATAGTCTATTTTTACTTATATAATTTTTTTCAGAGTCTTTAAGAAATGAGAATTGAATATGTCTGACTGTGAAAGTTGTGCTCATTAAATGTAACTTCCCTTTGAAGTATGCTCCCAAATGGCATCTTGGGAGAATCTGTACAGAATGCTTCCTCTCACAGAAGCATATGAATAAACCTGCATTAATGGGAATCTGGAGGTGCAAGAGCAGATCAAAACCCGAAACCCCAACATCCACCTTTTGGTCAAAGTGGGCATCAGTTCAGTCAGATAGGGAGAGACAACTTCATTTTACCTTTAAATAAATACACTGTGCACTTAATTTCACTTGTATTTTCTGTCACTATGTAAATTTTTGACATTCTAACTATTTTTATTTTTATCTGCTTATTTCTTTGAACCAGCTCAAGTGTGATTGTAAAGTGCCTGGATAATAAAAAAGCATTTGTAACTGAAATGCATAGCAGGGTTTACAAAGTATATTAACAAAAATGCAGGTTTCATTGCATCTTTCTCATATAGCCAAAGGCTAAGGTGGGTTTCTACTTCAGCTGTCTGAGACAAAGGGAAACACTGCAGTGCAGAGGCCAAGAGCAACAAACACCAGATCATAATCAAGGCTGCTGTCTGGAGAGCTGGATGTGTCCTACCTGGAGAGTTAATATGCAAAGTATCTCAGCATCTTTTCTGGATTCTGTGATTGCAAGGTGTCTAGACTTGAAGAACGAAAATTGCAAGTGTATTTGGAATATTCACTAGACATAAAACAATGCCTTATAGGATTCATAGTGTATTTGTTTAATCATCCCATTTGGAAAGGGCTGAAAGTATTTTCATATTCATGGTGAATTCTTCTGTTAGCAAGAAAAATGCAATATACTTTGTAACTTCTAATAAATTTCACGTTGTTTTGGAAATAAAATTAATTAAAATATTTATCAGAGATATAGAAATTAGATACATGAAACAAACTCTAAGTGTTTCTTACAAAACATTCAAGTCTGGTTTGGGTTGCTTGATATTTTTATTCACTGCCAACAATTTCAAATTCAAGAAAGGAGTCTAAGATGCAGATGAAATAGTTTTTATCCTCAAGCAAAACTAGTAAAAGAACACAATCACCATAGCATCCTTACTTCATACTATTCAAATACCAAAGGACAAAGATTTCTGCATCTAAAGACTAAGGCAGCCCCTGAGGCTTTAGCAGAGTTTTAAAATAGAGTTCAGGAAACTATTCTCTGTAGAGGAGTATTTGGTGAAATTGGAACCCTGCATATACATAGATACACAATTGTGAATCTCAGTCCCTTGAAGCAACTCGAGATATTCTCTGTCAGCTTTTGAATCACAATTTCAGGATGAGCTGTTCTCAGATAAGCTATTTATATTCTCCTGATGTTCACACAAATTGGGCTGAGGACTGATCCCTTGCTATAAAAAAAATCTTTATACTCCAGGATAGGAAGATACAATCATTGTCGCTTCACTGTTAAAGCCCTAACTTTCATGAAAAAACAATAAACTCTGCAGCTGGTGATAACAGCAGCACAACACATCTTCAGTTGCTTTTTTGCCCATTTTGTTAATTTTCAAGGGAACAAAATTTATATTCAAGTTTGTACAAAAGCAGCTTTCTACCATTCATGAGTTACCATTTTTGCTCTTCAGCTTTAACTGTGATTAAAAGTTTCCTATACCCTTTATGTTGTCTCTTCATTTCATGGATATTTTCTTAAGTCAGCACTCCTATACAGATGAAATTTGCCATAAGTTAGCTCTTCAAAAAATTCACATAACCCTGGGAGGTAGAAACACAGTGGTAAATAAGACTTTTTGGCCTTAAGGATCTCTGTGCTTTTTTCTTATGCCTCTATGTAACTTTGCAAAACATAATTTGGAACAATTGTAGCTCCAAGCTACTGTTATTCAATAGTATTCAACTTCAAATAAAACTTTGTAAATTCAGTGTACTTTTAGTTGCTTATTTCTTTACATCTTTACTCTTTTTTTTTTTGGTTTTAAATTGGATTTTGCTATTCCCACATACCAATATTGCTTAATGTTGTATTCCACAAGTACTATGGGTAATGGAATTATTTCAGAATAGGAAACAATTTCCCATCTTAGGATAGAAATTTAATTAAAAATCACATTCACAGGTTATATTTTATTGATAACTATGTGGTCATACAGCTGTATCCTCAGACCAGAACCTGTATTGGTCTGAAAGGGAAACCATAGAAACATTGACTATGTTATATGACAAAATAAAGCTTTGTAGGAGAAATATATATTATTATACTTGACTGCAAAGGGCTAGTTTTTTGCATTTTCTTGAGACAAATTAATTTCACTCAGATGGTGATGCCTCCAACACAAACTTGGAAAAAGATTGGATGAATAAGAAAAGTATTTTGAAGACGTATTTTTCTTTTTAGAAAAGCAAAATAATATTTGTGTGGAGGAATTTATCTAGTAGATCTTTTGATGAGGTGATCTCAACTTTTTAAAAAATTTTTAAATGCCTCTTAATTTAATGTGAAATAGTAATTATTAGATCTTCCCTTCTCTGAACTTTTTTTTTTTTTTTTTTTTACTTCCAAACCCTTGTATTTTTACACAAAATTACTTAATTAAAACATCTCAAGTGTTTTTCTGAACTTTGGTGCAGCAATGGGGCCTTTAAAATACCAAATTAACATAATTGGTATTCTGGTTTATAGAGAATTACATTCTGAAACACATAGCAAGTAATTGTTAGCCTTTTTCTCTCTTTTGATTTATGAAAAAGAGAGTAATATCTTATGGATGGTTCGTGGTGCTATTTTCTTTAAAGGAGGCACCAAAGTAAGAGAAACAATTTTTTTTAATTGATGGGCAGAATGTGAAATAAAGTCATACCGAGATTTACTTTTCAGTAGCAGAACCATAAGAAGACTTAAACAAGAGGAGAGTATTTCTTTTGAATGAGATAACATTTCTTATTCTTCTGTTTTCTTATAGCTCAGGAAAACTCTTGCAGCTTTGTGGAACTTTCCGCATTGTGCTGGTTTTGCATGGGACAGAGTTAATTTTCCTCATAGTAGCTGGTGTGGGGCTGTGTTTTGAATTTGTGCTGAAAACAGTGTTGATACCACAGAAATGTTTCTGTTATCACTGATCAGGACTTGCACAGAGTCATGGCTTTTTCTGCCTCTCCCACCACTCCACCAGTGAGTGGGCTGGGATGCACAAAGATTTGGGAGGGGACACAACTGGGGCAGGTGACCCCAACTGACCAAAGGGATATCCTGTACCATATGGCATCAGGCTCAACATACATATAAAGTTGAGGAAAAGAAGAAAGAAGCAGGGGGATGTTTGGAGTGATGGCATTTGTCTTCCCAAGTCGCTGTTACATGTGATGGGGCTCTTCTCTCCTGGGGATGGCTGAACACCTGCCTGCTGGTGGGAAGCAGTGAATGAACACCTTGTTTTACTTTGTTTGTATGTGCAGCTTTTCCTTTCCCTATGAAACTGTTGTTATCTCAGCCCATGAGTTTTCTTACTTTTACTCTTCCAATTCCCTCCCTCATCCCAGCATAGGGGGAGGGAGTGAGCAAGTGGCTGTGTGGGGATTAGTTGCCAGCCGGAGTTGAACCACGTGTGTTTATGGCACAAAGCATGTGACTAAACTTGACTCTGTTCTCATTACTGGCATTCTGATCTGACTATTCCAGACCCAAATTCTGAGCATGTGTTCAAGTGTCTGCCTTCTGTAACATGATAGACAAGATAGATAAATAAAAAAAGGATTGGCTAGTATGAGCAACAGAATAAAAAGCAGAATTAAATTGAGAGTGAAGTTTGAGAATAGATTGCTTGAAATGAGAGAAATCAGAACACTAGTCAAGCTAGCCAGTTTGGGGTGGAGGGTGGGGGATCAAATACCTGTTTGCCACAGCAGTCTATAAACTATGTAGAAGCTATTAAACATACTATACACACACACATTTTCTAAACAAGTTCATCCAAATTATATTTAAGAAATATGCTCTCATATTTAACACAGGAACTATCCTGATAGGAAAACAAATGGTTCCTTACCACAGTCCTGTGGTCACAGCCTAGAACATCCTCTATTTTCTAAACAGCTTTGGCTTCTGGAGGGTCGAGTTTTGTCCTGTCTTCCTATTGCAGGAATCCCTAATGGACTGGGATTATGCTATGCTTTAAAACTGAAGTCCCTGGAGTTAGTTTGCTACTTATTGCCAATGTCTATATCTTTTTAATCTTCCTTCTGTTGGGTGAAATTAAAAGAGAAAAAACAGGCAGTTAAAGATGTTATCAGCTCTTGGCAATATGCATCTATACTATTTAGGAGGTGACATTCCTACTGCCTGCAGAGGGGTTTTTATTGACTCTACACTTATCCGGATCTGTGGAGTAACAACAACATGATTTTGGGGGGGGGGGAAAAAGCAAAACACAACAACAAAATAAAACAAAACCAAAATTAAAAACATACAGTTCCAATACCAGGGTGAAAAGTATCCACTCCTTCACTTTACACTGCCAAATTCCTGAACACAGTTTATTTGTTTTTCACTGCAAATATTTAAAGAACCTTTTCCACTTCAAGATCAGTTTTCCATAAAATACATGTGTTCAAATTTTCTGGCTGACTTTGTTCAATGGTATGTGTCATGTTGTGTTGTGTCAATAAAAGCAAGGTGACTGAAGCAGAGCAATGTAACTCATTAAATACTAGAGATTCCAGCAACAAACATTGAAATCCAAATCTCACTGGCTTCTTAAAAAGCAATTGCTTTCTTCATGGAAACAGTGTTTTCCGAACTGTTTTTTATAAAGGCAGATTGTTTTCGAATGTCTTGGCATAGGATATGGATGGATCTGACTTGGTTTTGTTTTGAAATGTTCAGCACATCTCTAATTGCACAAAAACGTTATTTAAATGTCTGACTCTGCAAATTTATGTTGTTTTGGCATAAAGTACAGTAGACACTTTAGTAGCTTGTGATGCTGGAAAAGAAATTTGAAAGTAAATGTTTCTATGTTAATAAGAAAGAAATCTCATCACAAACTGTGAGTGCAAAAATGTTTTTTAACTTGAGGCACTGTCAAAAGAAAGAGGGAAAGAAGCAGAAAGAATGAATCTTGACCATAGCAACTAATTTACATAACACTAAACTGTGGAACAATTTCCAGAGGAACAAATTTCTTCAAAATTATTCACTGTTCAGAAAAATATCAGTTTTATATATATATATATATACATATATATATATATGTTGACATGTTTTAATATTATATACAAAACTAAGTCTTTTGGCTTTTTTTTTTGGTTAATACTCTAATGTAAGACTCAGAAAATCTCAGTTTACCATATTTCTTCTTTTATGACATCTGCAGTCTGTTTTTTTTTTCAGGTGTAGCAGAGCCAGTTGAAGATTGTTCTTCTAAGCTACTCTTCAGCACTTCCTGGCTGAAAGTTGCCTTCCTTCCTCTCAGCCTTTAAGTGTAGACATTTTTATTTAATTTCTGTTAAAATGGTCCAATTCAACTTTCAGTGATAGCACGTTCAAACTTGACTGTCCCTGGGTTAGCATTGCACATATTCATATATACGCTCTGACAATTGAGAAGGCAGCAACTTCTAGTGGGGTGAGATTAGCTGAAAGCAGCACCAAGTAGGACCTTGCTATCATTTGAAAGTCTGCTTTTCTGTGATATATATATACAGTAAATTCACTGCAAATGAACACAAAATGAGCAAAACCCTGCTATGTGACATTTTGCCACTTAAAATTAAATTATTACTTGTTTTTATGATATCACAGCAGTTATTTCATACCTTTCCTGTCAGAAGCTTGATTCCCTTTTCTGTGTTTCTGCAGGATTAACACCAGTTTCCCAAATCATATAATTATATCATTTATGTAATTTTTTTCTGCTCCAAATAAGGTAGATTCAACAAGAACACTTCCAACAGTTAGTACTCTCAAACAATCTATTATTATAATTGGAAGCTGTGCAGATGTACTTGAACTTTGCTATTTTTCATTTAAATTTGGATTTCAAAGAAAAGACTAAATCAAGTAACTCCTTGAGTAGACACAGAAGAAAAGATATAAAGAACTTTACTCTTTTTTTGAATGTCAAAATGACAGCAAGAGTTATTTTTGTTTAAGCATATATTTTTCTATAACAGTAAAAATACAACTTGAGAGAACAGAAAGAAAGTATGAACAGCCAAGTACATTGCAAAATACTGTGTTTTGAAGGAAAAATCAAACCTAGGAAGAACATGAGAAGGACTAACACTGGACTGTCAACATGGTCAAGGCAAAGAGCATAATTATTATTTTCTTGTATAACACTTATATTTATTTCATTAAAAGGGAGAAAAAAAAAACCTTTTTCAAAAATACAAATATTATGTCACAAAACTAAATAAAGTTTCACTTCATTCTGTATTAAGAGAAGTTGGAGGTGAAGTTGACTGAAGATGGATGGTAGTACGGCCCTTTTGGTCATCATTTTAGCTCTTCCATCTTATTTCAAATTAAAAAGAAAAATAGGATTTTATTTTGTCATGAGCTTTTATTTTTTTACACTCATTCTTGGCTGCTTGGCAACCAAGAGAATATCACAATGTAACAGATTGCATAAGTGAGATCACTGCATAGTTGTACCTAAGGGAAATTTCTTTTCTATAGTTGGTTTAAATTAAAAAATGCTATGAACTCAATTTATCAAGGCATTGAAGATACTTCAGTCTTTTGAATAGCCTTGCTGACCTCAGCTGACATCCTTTTCTCATTGCCATCCTTTCCCACAGAGGAACGATTTTCTGTGTAAAGAACTTTAAGTTATAATGTCAAGTAACCATTTAGATCTTCTCAGATGTTTCTGGAATATTGTGTAGTGATTCTTCCCTGCCACTGAAAACACACAAGTCTATTGTATTAATATGGAGTCTCAGTCTTACATCTTTATATGTGGACTGAATAAAGGGTTATGTGAAAAAGAAATCCGAGTTGAAGGATAAAATTTTAGCACTGTTGAAAAAAAACTAAGGCTCCTTCTGCAGAGCCCTGTAAATTCAGGGATGCTTCTGTAAGCTTAGCTTTTTCAGCCATGCATTTTTAACTCGTTAGGGGATGATCATGGTTTGGAATGTATTCTTTATTTTCTAAAATCTGTGTTCTCTAAGCTGCATCCACCTGGAGACTAAAGAAGAAAATAAAGAAGAATTCTTTACTCACTCACTCAAGCGAATCTTTACTGTGATGTCAAAACATGATGGATATGGACGAAATATCCAGATAAATGATGAAACACCATTTTTCTGTGAGGTGGTTACTACCTGAGACATAAAAAACATCCAGAAGTACATTTTTTTCTATGATGCATAACTATAACTATGTGTATTCCATATAAATATTTTAAAGTGCAAAATGAGGAATCTTGTAAAATGCCAAAAAAATTAGAAGCTGTTCAAGACTTCGAAGCATGTCCTGCTTCACAAAATAAATGGTGAAATGAGCAGATTTAGGATGCAATATTGGTTTTCCATCTACTGGACTGATATCAGTTTTGCATGCTTTTATGCTTAAGGTAGACTCTAAACTTAAAATAAGCTTTTGCTGTTTCATGATAGGTAGCTTATATATTTTTCTATTGTAGATTTACTTCTAGATATGGCTGCTGTCCTGTTTTTAAGTCTGTGGACTATAATACACACAGCAATGTGCTCTTGTGGCCAAGAAGGCTTGTGGTATTCTGAATTACATTAAGAAGAGCATTGCCAGTAGGTCAGAGAGGTGATCCTGCCCTCTTCTCAGCCCTGTGAGGCACATCTGGAGTTCTGTGTCCATTTCTGGGCTCCTCAGCACAGGAGGCACATGGAGATCCTGAAGTACGTCCAGCAGAGGGGACTGAACATCTCTGCTATGAGAAAAGACTGAGGGGATTGGTCATGTTCAGCCTCAAGAAGAGATGACTGAGAGGGAGCCCCACCAATGTCTGTCAGTGTCTGCAGGGAGGTGTGAGAGCATGGACCAGGCTCTGCTCGATGGTGCCACGCAATGGGACAAGAGGCAACGGGCAGAAACTGATGCCCAGGAAGTTTCACCTGAACAAGAGGAAGAACTTTTTCATTGCAAAGGTGACTGGAATAGGCTGCCAAGAGTGGTTGTGGAGGCTCTTTCTCCAGAAATATTCAAAAGCCATCTGGACACAATGCTGTGCATAGTGCTCTAGGGGACTCTTTATGAGCAGGGAGGCGGGACCAGATGACCTCCAGTGGTCTCTTTCGACCTTAAACGTTCTATGATTCTTTGTGAATACTGTGTGTATCTAAATAGGTCCACAGAATCAGTATGATCCTTACTTTACCCACTGCACCAATGAAATAGTCATATGTGATGATACTTTATTATGGCTTGATGAATCAAGATCTGTCTTCTGGGGCTTCACAGCAAATCTCAACTCCTTGTGTATTCGTGCTGAACATTTCTGTAGATGTGTGTGTGAAGTTCTGCATTACATGAATGAACTGCAATTTCTGAAGTGTTTCTTCATCCCAAATATTCCAGGCTCAGAAATATTGCCTCAGGCACTTGTATGCCCAAGAAGCCAAGTGCAGAAAGATGGTGTTTTATGAATCATGCTATATCTGAGACGTAATTCTGAGATGGGAGAAAACACAGTGCAGAATTTCTATTCAAATTCATGCTTGGCATTGCAAAGACAGCAAGCACTTCAAAATTAGTTGCACCTGAAAACTATAAAGGTGTCCATGCAAGGAGCTGGCTACTAGGAAATCCATGAGCACAGATATACAAACAAGGTATCACAGATGTCAGCACTTCTATTACCTGGGCATGGGTGTTTCTGGAAATGAGACACGTGGAAAGTCCCACTGCAAAGTGAGACATGATGGGCTACAGAAGGTATCATGTGAAAAGCATGTCAGGAGGAAAAAAATGTTTTAAAATATTTGATAAAAGGTTCCTTAACATCTTCAGATCCTACATTCGCACATCCCATTTCTGTCCCTCAAGTCTGAGTTTTAAAAAAACCACATTCTCTTCCACATTTCTGAGTACATCTCAGACAAACAAGATGATATCCCATTACTGATTTAATTAAAAAAAAAATAAGAAGGAAGCAGCAACTTCATTTATTATTGAAGAATATTGGACAGACAAAACCTATCTACAGTCATCATAGAAATAAAATAACTCTATGCCTTAATTTTCACAAGACATCTAATAAAAAAAAAAGGAATAAAAAAGATAAAGTAGTACACAAAATGGATCACTTTGCTTGACTAAAATATGATTTACTGTTACAAGTGACAGGAATACACAGGGACTGACAGGAAGGCACAAGGACATAAATAAACAATGAGAAAAGCAAGAACTGCTTGAGTCAGCAGAGTTAGTGACAGAAATGTCTGTGGACTTACAAGCCTCCGTGTCAACAGTGCTTATAATTCTAGAGGCTTATCCCTTGCTGCATTTCTCTGGTGGGCTAAATCATTTTGGACCTCATAGGAGAGCAGCAGCACATAACCATCATGGATCCAAAACTTTCCACCTAAACTTTCTTGTCTGTGCTATGTAGGTGTGTGGAGAGTAGGTTTGGAGAAGTTTTTCCCAATAATATATTTCCTGATCTGCTGGAGGAAGGGGGAAGGGCTAACTCTGGCACAGTCAATTTGACAGATAACTGCTCTTTGAAAAGCAATCATGGCATGTATGCTTGATGTCTTGAAAGTGTTGCTAATAGTTTCAGACTTTCTCTCCTTTTTCGACTCAAACTTCAAGCTTTTAAAATACAAAATAACATAAAGTTTTACCTGTCTCTAAAGCACTTAAAACTGAAACGCCCCTAAAATGTGTTGAGCTTAAATAATTCAAGAGTCATTTATACACAGTTCTTGTAATCTCCATCTTTAGGAACACAGAAATAATCTCTGCAGTGGCAAATAAATACCTTACCCTGAGGAATCAGAACATATTTTCCAAAACCATCTAATAGATAAGGGAAGTATAAACTTTCTAAAACATGCCATAAGCCATAAAACCCAGCTTTCCTCTGCCTCTTGAATAGAATATGATTACAGACAAGTAGTGAGCAAGCACAGGTACTGCAGTGGTGACAGCTATGAAGTCATTCACCCTGACCAGGATTGAAGGACATGGAACAGAAAAACTCCTATGTTTTCACACTTCTTTTCAGCTGCTGGGGAAAAAAAAAAAAAAAAAAAAAAAAAAAAGAGGACAATAATTGAAATAGATAATAACACACAAATATAAATAGAACCCATTTAATTAATTCTCATAAAAGTATAGATTTTGATTAGATCTTATTTCATTGATTATTTTATACCTTAAACTCAGGTATAAATTACCTGAAACAAAGTGACATCTATATCTCTTAAAAACTTGATAAATCTAAACACCTTTATCTTTTCTCATTGAGGGGTATTCTACCTCAGTGTCACACATACCTCATGTACACAAAGGACAATTCCTTCTTAAATGATGCTCCTTAAATAAAGAATTAATCTATTTCAATATAAATAAAATAAAGTAGAAAATAAAGAGCAAAAAACTCTCTTAAAAAAAAGAAGTGTTCAGTGGAAATGTATCCTTCAAATCCTAAAATGTATTTATTAATAGAGTTAACTGCAGAACTGACATTCATACCTTAGAGTGAAATGTGTCAAAGAATTCACATGTGTCAAATGTGTCAAAATGCAATATCGAAGCATTTCCACAAGTTCCTAGTTTTCCAAAATACACCTTCAGATTATCTAAGAGGTTGGACGTTGTCTTACCATAGAAGCAGAATAAGCCAATTTCCAAAACAAATTTCAAGAAAAAAAAAAAAAATCCAAAAAACGCCCTTCAGAGACTTGTCATTACAGAAGCAAGGAAATAAAAAAAACACTTCTAAACTGTGGAAGAATTTGTGATGCTGCATAAGGCTTTGTTATTCATTTTAATATCCTGATGCGTAAAAGGTGATAATTTTTGTTTCTTTCAGTGATATTAACAATTCTGGAAGGACATACCTGTCCTCCCCACATTATGTACAGTGCCAAGTTTCTTCCACTTCAGTGTTTCCCAGAATCTAGTTTGATTTCAGACACAGATGTGTTTGATTTATTCCTGACAATGCACCACTGCTGCAACACCAAAGGCTTTCTGTCTTAGTGTAAATCCTTTGGAAAGGATAAACTATGATTGTATGCATTGGTCACCACTATACAAAACTCCACATTCCTGGAATTCAGCAGCAAACAGTGGGATATTCTGCATGTGTTTAACTTTTGATGGAATAAACTGCTGATTTCTTCTGTCACTGTTCTTAACTTACTCCTCATTAAAGTCACAGCTGACTTTTGTTATTCCTGCCTTTCCACAGGTGATAGTCATTCTTTTGTCTAATGGGAATAGATCCTCTTCTGACATCCCTCACTGATGTGTTACAAAAAAAAGAGCCTTTTTTTTCCACAGAACTTTTTGCACCTCTGAGAAGTCATCTCATATATATGAACTAGACACTGTTTGCAGGCAATCTCTGAAAATGATTGTTTAAATGTGGTCCCAGGAGTTCAATTAAAGTACAGGATCTTGTCGTTGGACTCCATGTCTGTAAAAATCTAATTAGACTGAAAATTCACTGTGTTCTTCCAGCTTGTTGTGTGATGTTCCTTCAGAAGTGTCAGTGCATTTAGGGGTCTCTAGTAAGAAGAATGAAAAGTACATTTTGATTGATAGCTCAAAATAATGTTTTTATTTCTGGAAAGTCTCCTGAGAAAAACAAGTTAGTATTAATGTACATGTCTACACACAAGTATATACAGTAAGTAGCACACAAAGTGTAGACACTATTGCAGATGTTGCAACTCCATTTCACTTACACTGTAGTAACTACATGTAAGACACTAACTTTTATCTGTATGCATGAGAAAAAACTCATTCTGAATAAGTCTGTTTATTCTTAAAAAATATAATAAACTTGAGAGTAGAGAGGAGTATATGCAACACTTAGTTAACTTTTTGAAAACCTTGTGTGCTTATTCAACTATAAACTGAAATATAAGATGGTCAAAATTCAATTACTAATGTTTTTCCAGCTCTTTTTACTCTCCCTTATTTTCTTTCCCCCACTCTAACTAACGTCTATAATCCAAATTTCAACTTTAAGCCTCTGGTTTTGGAGTTTGCAACTAATTTCGAGTTCTGCCAGTTCTTCTTGTACAATGTCTGGAGTTTTTGTGGTGAGTTTTAACAAGAGTCAGCACTGAGGCTTTCCTCATTTTTTCCTTAAATCTCACTTAACATATTCTTAAATAAATGTCAGAGAAAAGAAGTTCTAGGACTAAACCATAGAATAATTGTTGCTTTTTGTGTTTTTGTATGTCTTGCCACATTATTCCTGGTTGGGCATCAGTGTAACTTTTCAGTTATTAGTTTTGAAACTACATCTACATGACAGAACTACATCTATTATGCCATTTATTCATGTGTTAAAGGGGTTGCAGAGGAAAATATGATTAAAACAATTGCTCATATTCATGAGGAATGATGACAGGATTTCCTAAGGCTTTGGATAATGCCAATTTCTCTTGAAATCAGTTTTATTACTGACATAATTTTAATATATCTTTATTCACAGTCTCTCAGCAGTGCTTATTAGCTCAGACAGTGCTTCATTGGTATGGTTATTTAAATCAGACCTACATCAACCTACATCAGATACAGAGAATTCACCTATATTGGGGGCTGCCTTGGTAGTTTTCAGATGCTTTGGAGTGGGCTCATGAGCAGAATGAGATTTGTGGTCTCATTCAGTTATCGGGGATCTCAAAATAAGGATATAAAAATTTTGCTCAGTGACATGGAAGAAGCTGCAGAGTGAGAAATGTTCTAAAAACCTATGCCTAAATCTCCATTTCTGGATACCTGAGAGATTTGGCACTTCTTTTATCATGATTGTCATTTGTCAGTACTTTAATCACAAAAAGTCACAATGGCTTGCAGGTGTGGTTTTAAACAACAGCAACAACAAAACTCGGCCCCTCATTGCCTTCAACTTGAAAACATAATTAACTTTTCTGGCTGATTCAGTAGGGAGATATTCTGCAAACTTGGAGAATTATTATCTAATCCAGAATTATATTTTCCCTTTTCTAAGGGGATTAGTGAAAAAGATCTCCTGCAGTGCTGAATTTGCTCACCTATCTGGTTGCTTCATCATTAGCATTTCTAAAAACTTTTCCGATGTTAGTGAAAAACTGCGACTATACTACTGTGGGTTTAATTTTTAACTTTCTTTACACGTGAAGAAAATGTCATAGAAAACATCAAGTACTGCTGAGTCAGATTCCAGTCCAATCACAAGAATGCTTTGTAAAGAGCACAGCCTGAGCAGTGACGTTTGTACAGTGTACTTAATACCTCTCTTCAGTACTCACTTGATCAGGCTGCCCTCTCCAACCTCCGCCTCTACTCTGGTTTTACTTAGGAACTGAAACCATCCACTGGAATGAAACTCTTAGAGGTATTTTTAAAGCTGTTTTCCTTTGGAACCATTGAAGCTGATACTTAGATGTCAGAGATGTTTAACCCTTGCACTTTTAATAATGGGATTTCAGCTGAGGAGGTCAGGAGTGGCGCACCACTCCATTCAATTATATTCAGCAATGGGCTTTTGCATCAACAGCAGTGCCTTTAACTGAGTGGAAAAAGCCAGTCTGCTAAGTGAGAGGGAAGCCAGTGTGCTGACAGTGTTTAGTTGTTGTTCTGTGAAAGGGGAATTTTTCTCAAAGCTTTGTGTTTGATTAATCTGTCAGTGCCCCAGGAAAGCCAAGACCTTTGTGTCCAAGCCTTCTTTCAGTGTCCTGTTGTGGGGGCACTGAAAAGTCCTGCTGAATTGGAGGGCAATTTGACTGCCATCTTCAGGGTCATGTGCAAACAGAGAGACTCCCCTCCCAGTTCTCCTCACCTTTAATGGGTCTGTTGGCACTGCAGGAAAGATGCAGGGACACATGACAACTGCATAAGAGAGGCCCCCTCCCAGGTCTCCACAGTGCAGTCTGTTACCCACTGCCAGTGACTGCCAGCACCCCTGCAGTTAACAGTTCATGGAATAGCACTCTTCATTAAAATAATAGAAAATTGTGACAAGGTTTGAAGATTACCAGTGACAGTATCTGGCTAGAAAAAACATATTCAAAGCGTTATACGGAGAAGTTGTAATTCCTGACAAAAGCTGATTCAAGATAGTCAATCAGTGAGCATACGGTAACAGAGCTCTTACCTAACAGGCATCTCTATGGGGGAGAAGAGAGGATCAACCCAGTGACTAATTCCAGAAATTACAATGCAGTCTTCCTTAACTTCTTCCCATTCTAAACTGATTTCTATACTATTTTTGCATTTAGGTGAAGCTTGAGTGACTGTAGTCATACATCAAGTTTAGTGGGGGGTGGTCATATCTTAGAGGTGGGTAATGTCAGTATTACTTCTGAGGTAATCTTTGGGATGGAGGTGTGCATTTGTGATCTCACCACAGTTGCTGGTTCAACAGCAAGTTATCTTTTTTATCTCTCATTTAAGAGCTGCTGTGTGTCTTATCAACTACAAGATACCACTGAGTTCTCCCTCTTGCATGGATTTGCTCCCCCCTCCATTTAGTCCCCCTTAGCATCTATTGTGTGAGGGAAGAAAGAAAAGAAGACATATCAGACAACAAAATGATGTAAGATTTAGAAACCTCTCCACATGTAGTGAGACTTCAGGGGCTGAGTCCTTTTAACTCCTTCAAAACATAACAGTGCTTGATCATGGTCTAAAACTGCCTGCAGCAGTAGAAAAATATTTGATACTATAGAGCCTTTAAATGTTTCAGACAAAAGTATAACAAAACGCTGGAAGCTAAAGCTTCTGAAAGTCCTGACTATTAAAAGTTATTTTACCATTAACCATTGAAAATACTTACTAAGACCTGTGCCATTTACTTGAGAGAGTTTCTCAGCTGCAGCCAAGAACTTCCCTTACTTTTGCACACCCACATAACCCACTCTCATTTAGGTAGAAAGAATCCTGTGCCTTCCAGACACCCTAGAAAAGTCTTTCAATGGAGGAAACAGAGGCCATAACCCCACTTACAAAGATTTGGTCATAGGCTGCAGGCACAACTGATAGAAAAGGAAAGTATGTGATAAAAATCCCCTCTAAAAACTTCCTTTAACTATCTATCTCACAAGAAGAAGGTGACTCTTAACCCTGGATGGTAGCAGACTTGGTCTCCTTTTTTATGTCCCAGGTGTCTGGGTCGCAATTAAAGGAAATGCATCTTTAGGGTGTGTTAGGATAACCTCTATGCTCTGGTTCGATTCTTCTGTCCCCAGTCAGTAATAATTTTTCTCTCCTTTGCCTTCCCCCACTCCTGGAGTAATTCAGGTTTATTGCTGTGGTTTACTAACTTAGAAAAAATTTTCAATAATCTTCCCCTATGTAATTGATCTCTGTTGCTTCTTTGAAGCTGCTACTCCCCTGGATTATAACATCTCTTTTTATTTTGATTAAACACTTGGCAAAATATTAACCTACTGGAGAAAAATGTTCTCCCTTTCTCAGGAAGCATTGGGTGTATCTAAGGATAGAACTTTTAAATGAACTGAACTTGTATCTTATATCAAATAGCTGCCTAAATTAACAATTTGGTGCAAAGAGATTGTTAAAGAATTTGTTCTAATCATGTTGACATAATAGGCATTAACTGATAACAGGGCTGACGGTAATGAACCAAGAGTTATCTGAGACTTTTTCCTTTACCATCTGAAAATCTTAAGTTCAGGATTTTAAATTACCTTAAAAATCCTTCCAAATTTTCCCTCTTTTAAATTTGATCAGTTAGTTTTATTGTCTCTGTCTCATTCCCAGTACAAATAAGTCTAGAAAGTAACCAGTTTGCCTGATAAAATAACCCTGTTCAGCTATTTTATGATTCAGAATCATTCTTTTGGAACTGCTGAGATGACTGGCTTATTATTTCCATGTTCTACTTCTCTTAGTTGTAGAACAAGATCAGCTCATTATTATAAATATTTGATTAAGATAAAAGTCACATTTGCTAATAATTGATTTTGTTATTGTTTAAAGGGGAAGTAAAGGACCTTTCCTATTTTCTTTTATGCCACTCATGCGTTTTGAATCTGTCATTGATTTTTTTTTCCAATATATTTCATAAGTAGAACAATAGGTTCACTGAAGGGAAAGAGAAGAAAGACAATTACTCAGATCTACAGTTTAATACAGCTGCAAAATAAAGAGGAAGAACACGAGGAATACATTCTTATAATAAAGCACACAGAGATCATTTTCAAAATAATTTTAATTATGCATCTTAAATACAGTGTAAATTCAACAATCACTAGACAATTATGCAATTAGAATATTAACTTTTACTGTTAGTGTAATAATATAAATTAATAACCTGTCAGAGCTCTTGCAAGATCTTGATGAGATACAAGATCAAATGGTAATAAAAATAGATTTTATGTTTTAAAGTAAAACAAACCAAAACAATCTCATAAATGTGAAAGGTATAATAAACTTGAACATAACAATGTATTTATCAGTATACCATGAGATAACAAATATTTATGCCCTGATAACCTCAACTCAGATATTTGGGAGACACAATATCTAATTAGGAATTCTCAGTAAAGAAGTACTTTTCAGCAAGGGGTAAAAATCATAAAATTTTATCAAAACTGGCTTTTAATTTATTATGATAATATAGTTTTCTAGTTGGATTTGAGTAAATTTACATGGAGTTGGCCACTGTAAGCATACAGAGTGATTAAGAATAACAAAAGTTTTAGAGAAGAAAAAAGCAGAGGAAGTGAGACAGCAGATTGATTTTGTTTTCATTGTTCAATAAATTTTTGTGCACAAAGTTGTGCTCCTGAATGTTTGTTTTTTTCCAATAAGAACTTTTTCAATGAATGAGGCAAGCAAAAAAATTTAAAGACTTAAAATCTCTTTTTCTTCTGTACATTCATCTTATTATTTTAATTTTAATAATTCAGTTATTCAGTAATCAGAGCATGGTAGCTGACAGAGGCCTACTGCACTCATTTTGTGATTGCTCATGTCACACATCACTATGCAAAACAACAACCCGTTTCAGGTTAATCTTATAAGATGATGATAAAAGTATAGCTTCTTCAAGCAAACACAACACAAATACTACTTAAGTAATCAATTTTTACGCACTAAAGAGTAATGCCATCAGTCTGGTAGCAACACATGCTTGGGCTCAGACTCAACTTTCTGTGATTTTTGCTTGACTGAGCAAAATAGGCTCTTGTGATGCCTTTCTTAACTCACTTCCTCCTGGGATTTGAAGGAAATGCCATGATTCTCTTCATGATATGCATTTAGTTGAGCTGAAAAAAAAAAAAAAAGATGTGATTCCAAATTAGCCATTTGTGGTGACAGAACTGGGTGTGATCATTACCTCCCATTAAGAGACAGGGTGTCATTTTGGTTTGCTACTAGAGTCCAATATTCAGGATTATGAATGAGGGTTTTCTGAAGCTTCTTATAAAATTACAACGATTAGTGTGAGTAAAATCAATAAAATTACATGTCCAGTGTTGTGTAATAAGATGCTAAAAGATGACAAGATAGAGATTATCTGTATCATTCTCTCATTTCAAAGCAGCAGCAGCTATGGAACAAATTCTGATATCAATGTCCTCTTTTCTGAACAAATGTAGTGGGTTTCTGTGTCTGGGTTTTAGTAGCAGGGGGGCTACAGGGGAGGTTTTTGTTGGAAGCTGCTGGAAGCTTCCCCTGTCCCGTGGAGCCAATGCCAGCTGGCTCCAGGACAGAGTCCCTGCTGCTGGCCAAGGTCGAGGCAATTGGGAGTGATAGTAATGCCTCTGTGATAACATATTTAAGAACAGAAGGTTGTTGAGTGGTTGAAAATTCCAGCCAGGGAAGAGCAGAGCGAGAATACGTGAACAACAAAGTAGACAGCAAGGTGAGTGCAGAAGGAGGGGCAGGAGGTGCTCCAGGCACCAGAGCTGTGCCCCTGCAGCCCATGGGGGACCATCGGGGTGCAGAGACCCCCCTGCAGCCCATGGAGGAGCCCGTGCTGGAGCAGGTGGATGCATGAAGGAGGCTGTGACCCCGATGGGAGGCCCAGCAGGGAGTGAGGTCCTGCCAGAGACCTGCAGCCCATGGAGAGGGAAGCCTACACTGGAGCAGGTTTTTCCCGGGTAGGACTCGTGGCCCTGTGGGGGACCCATGTCCGTACAGCTCATCCGTGAAGGACTGCACCCCATGGAGGAGTGACCCACAGGACAGCAGGGTGGGAAGAACTGATGCCAGAGGGATGGACTCACGTTGGAGAGGTCCATCAAGGACTGTCTCCCATGGGAGGAACCCCACAGGGGAACTCCTTTCTCTGAGCAGCGGTAGAAACAACCGACCATAACCCCCATTCCCATCCCCCAGCAGTGCTGGCGGAGAGGCGGGAGAACATGGAAGGAAGTTTTATTGTTTTTGAGATCGTTTTACTTCTCACTTTTTTACTTTGATTCTGTTAGTAATAAATTTAAGTAATTTCCCCACTTTGAGTCTGTTTTGCCTGTGAAAGCTACCAGTAACTGACCTCTCCCATCTCTTATCTCAACTCATGAATCTTTCGCCTTTTTTTTTTTTTTTTTTCTCCATCCAGTTGCAGAGTGGAGTGAGAGAGAGGCTGTAGTGAGAACCTGGCATCTAACCAGGGTCAACCCACTACAACAAAATAATTTCCTAGAATCCCAGAATGGTTTGAGTTGGAAGGGCCTCTGAATATCATCTAGCTCCAACCACCCTGCCATGGGCAGGTATATTTGTCTGTCACCAGTTTATTGCTTAGCATAGTGTTGAGAGATAAAAACCAACAGAAGGTATTCAGCTTGTTTAGTGTCAGAGGTTTTGTTTGAGCCACTCACCCAAGACCTAAAGCACAGCTAAAGAAGCAAATAACTTTTAGGGAACAATTAATCAGACACTTTAGGGATCACATTAGGATATTTTCTGATATTAGGATCTTATCTAAACTTCTATTTCTTTCAATTGACCATGTCTTATTTTATAAATCTCCCCACTTCTGTTTTCCTTCAGTCTGGGGAACTTAGGAAGAGACTTAGCATTTTTCACCTGGTTTCAGGCAGACACTACAGATGTGTACCAGGCAGGGATGTCTCCATCTCACATCATTCTGTAGCACTGTCTAGGGAGGTCTAGGGATTATCAAATGCCCACTGCTTTGTGCAGCCTCATAGTATGAGGGTATGAAGTTATTTTTTCAGGGTCCTTCAACTGCAAACATAAATAGCGTTTGTGTCTCATGCTAACAAGGATACCACTTAGATCCAGCAAGTGACTGTTGTGCTACAAAGCAAAGACTGTGGATAAGGCTAGTCTGCTTCTGAGGGTAATTTTACACAAATTACCTCAGCATCTAGTATTCTACACTAAGTGTAACTCCAAAAAAAATTATAGATTAAATGTATGGAGACTTGTTCAGATGAAAATACCTACTATGTAGAAGATTACATTTGGCAAGATGACTCCCAGACTGCATTTCTGAATTGTACAGAAATTATTTTACAATGCCACCTACTCAGTTGTAGTCCATTACCGTCTTGGATGTAGCATGCAGCAAAAATTCAGTTGCTCTGCATAGATGGCAACCTTTTTCCACTAGTACTTTTTGAGATTATTTTAGAAGATTTCACTCTCCTCAGAGTTGTCTTTAGACAACTTCATTTCTTACTGCCCTTTAAAAAAGATGAGCCTTTACAATTAATTACATTAGCATAAAGAAAACCTGAAAACTATGTCTACAGGACTTGTTTGCTTTTTGTCTGCTAATACTGGTTGCTAGATCAGACTATGATTATGTGAAAATTACATTTTTTCACTCTATTGAACATCTCTAGTTCTTTCCATGGTTTCCAAAATCTTTTAACAGTATTCTTCTGCTATATTTCACTTGTTTAAAATGTTAGCTCTGTTATGAATAGAGCTTTAGGGAAGAAAAAGAGAATAAAAATGAGAACTAAAGTATATAAAATCAAGCTTTATCTCTGTTTGAATGCAAAGTGTAGCTTTGGTTCTCCCATCTGAAAAGGCTAAGCCTGGAAATTACTCATGAGAGAGTGAGAAGATGATCAAAGATTGGAAAGGTTTCTGTATGAGGTGACAAAAAATAGGCTTCTAAACTAATCTTGAAAAAGAAATAGCCAAAGTAAGATTAAATGGAGATCTCAAAAATTATTACTGGCAAATAGAAAGAGAATGAGGATCAATTAACTGGATCATCTTGTGACAGAAGTTAGAGCTAGTAGAGGGAAAATGCAAAATTCCCAAACAAACAACAAAAACAAAACAAAAAAATCCCCTACCAAAGCTGGTAGTAAAATATAATAAGATGTGGAGTTCCCTAGGATGCTGTGGACATTAAATTCTGCTTGAATTCAAAAGACAAGTTGATGCAGCAAATCCACAGAGGCTCATTATAAAAATGCCATTTCTAACTCAAAAAGCCTCAAGCTGTTGAAAGGCTGGGAGAGCACTCTGTATGATCATTAGCATATGGTTTCTGTGTTCCTGTACTCTTCCACAAGCATCCACTGTTGCTCACTACTGGAAATAGTATACTGAGAAAAATGGACTTTTTAGCCTAACTTGTTATGACTCTTGCTGTCTAAAAATGCATTAGACTCTGCCAGTGGGAAGCTTGTCAGAAGCTAAACTGCTCCTTACACTCCTTTCCCAATTTATATTTTGTTTTGTGGATTTGTTTTTGTTTTTGTTGTGGTTTCTTTTCACCCCTAAACTAAGCTGCAATTACTTCTTAAATCAGACATTTCTATCACTCCAGTATTTGCATGACACATTTTTCAGCCTTAATTCAATCAGTTCCATCGTTTTCACATCTTTCTGTTCTCTCTTGTTTAAAAATATATAAATTCTATGATTAATGTTTATGTGGCATGCAGTGCTCTTCAAAACAGCTCCATTCTTAGGATTCCTTTAGTGGAAATAACTGAAATCTACTGAAGCATGAGGTACTTCAGAATTAGTTATTGTCAAAATAAGGATTAAGTTCTTGTCTGTAATGCAATGTTTTTATTTTCCCTCTGGGAACTTTAATTGCCTTTACAGGAATTTTAACTACTCTGCTTTCCCATTCATGAATTTTTTCTTTGCTTTCTTTAATCTCACAAGTCAGGACTGTTCAAAGTCAGTTTGAAATATGAAGCATGATGCACACACTGCAGCACAGCCTTTGCACAGCACAAGTGGTTCCAGCACCTGCAGAGCACTGCTCCCCATAAGTCCATAGGACAGCCTGTTGTCAGTTATCTAATTATGCTAATATTAATACAGAGCCATGGAACATTGCTGAATATTGATATGATAGGTATTATAAAAGCATACAATTCAGTAAAAGAATAGGATAGTTTAATGTTTTGGTGTTCTGCATTTTCTACTGTGAAGTCTGCTCTAACTCTCATTGCTTAAGGACCATTTTTTGAGAACAATTAAGCCCTTATAAACATTATACATATTACTCAGAGTTCAGCTTCATCTTTTCATGGTCAAATATTTACACGCGTACAGGAATACTCATCTCTTTTATTCTTCTTTATTGCTTTTGATTTTTCTTCTCTTTTCCTATAATTCTCCATCCTCTGTAGATTGGCTTAGCCTTCATTACAACACTGCTGATGCAAAGACACAATTTTTCTATTGTGGGAGCTGTTATTCCTTTTTCCTGAAAAGAATAATAGTGTGCCACTTCTAGTATTACATGATCACATGAGAAATGAGAACTCAGCATGACACAGATGTATAAATTAACCAAGGCAACACATCAGGAAATAAGAATAAGAAAGTAATTCAGGCAAATCTTCACATGTACAGACGACTGTGGGAAATGACTTCTAGATTAACAAAGGCATAAAGATTTCCGTTGCCAAAGGCACAGGAGTATGGTGTCACCTGGAGATGCTACTTCTTACATGGAGCAGCATTGCAACAGTTCAAGTTCTTACCTTTCTTTAGACACTGTAGAGAAGCAAATGAGGTGAGAAGAGCTCACTTGGGTGATCTTTTTTGTCAAACAAACAAAAGTAAAAAAATCAGTGCTTTTTACTCCTACTGGATTTGTTTGTTCTTTCTTTATAAAATTAGAAAGATACTTTTCTCTAATGAGATTAAAAGGCAAACATTGAAGATTCATAGATTTTGTTGAATAAGCCGACTTGCTGTGCTGAAAGTTGTCTACTTTGCTTCAGCTTCAGAAGCTTTGTTTTATGTTCCAAAATTTAATGAAGACCAATCCCTACTCTGAAGTTTAAAGAGAGCTGGTGATATTTGGTAGCTTTCTCTTTTCATGACTTTCCTTGAGCTCGTTGCTGCTCATATTTGTCTATGTCTAAATCTTTTTTTTCTATCATGATTGCCACAAAACCTATTTTTTAAAAAAAGGTTTATTTTCCTTCTTATTCTTGCACCTCTTCCAGAAAGTGTTTTTTTATGTCAATAAAAGCAATCTTTCCTGCAAGATATTTAATTCTGTAATTCATATGTCTTGTGCTATATCATGGGATTAAACTAGGACGTAAAACCTACAGAAGCTTGGAAAATATGATATTACTACCAGTTCCTTCCTTGAGGTAGGCTTTATCAGAAATTTCTGATTTTGAATACCCACATAAAAAAATTAATTTCTAATAAATTGTTTAAATACATATTCAAGACATTTCAATTACATCTTTTTCTACGAAATTTTTACCTTTAAAAATACCCTCTCCAATGGACTGGAGACTTTATAGTCCCTGCACGGAACCACCCCAAGAATCAAAACATATGCCTTAACAAAAGGCAGTAACAAAACAAAACATCCTGCTTTATCGTTTGGTGGAGTTTGTCTGTTTTGTTGAGTTTTTTCCCCCCTGAATTAAAGAAGGTGAGAGAAATGAGTCATATCTAGTCTTTCATAACTGCAGTGAAAAGAGCTTTTATCTTCTGAAGGTTCTTCTCTGTGTGAGAAACCTTGAATGCAGACATTATTAATGCCATTTTGCTAGATATAATCTTGTTATTTTATCCCCAAGACTTGAACTCACAATATGTTTTTTTTCACAGAGCATATCAGAGTATCATCAATTGGGGGAGTTTGCTGGTTTATTGTATTTCATAGTATAATATGTCTAATGCCTTGATATGAAACCACTGAAAGATGTCATTGCCTTTGGATGTCCTTCAGTTCTCTTAGTTTTTTCTTGAAATGAAACCAAACAAACAAAAAAGAAAAACACCTCAGGTTTACTTTTTTTTTCAACAAGTCATGTTTTGCACTGAAGTGAAGCTGAAGCAGTTCAGGTTCTAACAAAGTGATCTGGTAAGAGTTCATGGTAAACCATGTATATTTGCTAGTTTTCTTATAAACATTTTTTATTAAAACAGATGATAAGCAGTTGGGATCACGCTTTTATTAAATCTTGTCTCATTTCAAGACCTATTCTACTACAACCATGTTTCAAATATTAATACTTTTTTCACTCAAGCATCAGACTGTCTGAGTATTTTGTTCCATTTTACGTGTTTTGTTTTCCAGGCAAGAACTTTAATTAGAGATGGATCTTCATGCAGCTTCACTAACACCTGTTTGTCACAGTCTTCCTTTTATATCATCCTCTACTTCACAGAATAAAATTCCTCATGCCTAAATCAATTAATTCAAAAAGGCTATGCCTTCATATAAGGAATGTCATATATGCCATTTTTGCATGAGCTTTTTCTGACCTTATGATGCACTATCAATCACCTTTTTGTGTGGGAAGTTAGAGTAGAAAACAAACACAAAGACACATTTCTCCTTAAATTTATAAATTATTGAAGTCAGCTACAAGGTAAAAAATGTACTTTACATATTCTCAAGTCTGCAATAAAGTCAAGTTAAAAATAGCAATTGGCTGTTGGGTTTTTTAGTCACAGAGTTGTTCAGGGATCACATCCATAGCTGGAATATACCTTCTTGTTATCTTTTTTGTCATTGTTGTGTGAAGTTTTCACCCATTCCCTGAGAGTAGGAGGGAAAGGGCAGGTGGTGATGGGAAAATCTGTAAGAACATCTTAAGCAGATCCAAGGCAGGGGAGGAAGGAAACCCACCTGTTGAAAAACGGAGGGACTCTGATAGTTGGCTAAAACATTCCCCTACTGCTCTGCTCCCCGGGAAAACTGACAACAGACCCCAGGAGGGTCTTTGTGGGGTCAAGTGTAAGTGCAACACTAAAAAAAATGCTTTAATATAGGAAGATTTGAATTCAATACAACAACAATTTAATTAGAACAAGAATAAAATTCTGATAGCCGTTGTGTTTTCATTTACCCTTAACAAGATTTTGAATGTCACAACTTAGCTGTTCACACCTCAGGTGACAGATACCACCAAACACTCAGCTTCTCTGTGTGACCTTAGAAGGCAGTGTGCACTTCAACGACTCTAACTGTGGCAAGAATTTTGATAGACAACTGTAAAGGTTGTCAATCATGAGGTATAAGCAAAATGTGAAAAAGAAGTAGAGAAAATTGGTTATGGTGCCTTGACTTCTTGTAGTTCTACTGATCTTGAGATTATCTCTTGAAACAGAAGGGGAAAAAAAAGAAGAAAATATTTTATTTTTTTTTTTTTTTTTTTAATTTATTATCATCCCTTAAACAACATATGTCATGACTGTTAATACAGCCTGGCTCCCTTGTGCTTGCTGCCTGCCACTCTGCCTGATCTGAGCAGCTGCCCAAGGTACTGGGTCATTTTTGAGTATCTGAAATAAGATGGCTAAAAAGCTCTCATTACTTTTGAGGTCAAATTCTGCCCTCCCAATAAAACCCAATAAAATAATTTAATACTATGGAATAATGGAGAAATGTGTCTCTGTAGCTTTGACTATTTTGTTAAAAAGAATAATCTTTTTAATTAAGCTTAATTTGGCAAAGGTAAGTTTAATCAGAAAAAAACCAAAAAAACAACAACAACAACAGCAAAACCAAACCAAAACAAAACTCAAAAAATCTCCAAACAGAGAAGATTCTCTCTATTTACTTCTTACACATCATCTAACTTTCATGTATATAAACACTGCCATTTCAACCATATAGTATATCTGCTTGATATATTAAATATGGTGCAAATAAATATCCACCATCATTGACCTGATACATATGGCTTTCAGTGAGACACTAGGAACCAAGATCAAATGGTTTAAGTGAAAATAAAACAAAAGAAAAAATGTTTTAAAAAAAAAGTGTCATAATTTCAATTAGACTGATATAATTGGTCGTACTTTCTAGATAAGAAAGATAGCTGGTTTTGGCTTGGTTTTTTTTTCCTCTTTTTAATGCAGTTCATGCATACTCTATTCAAAATGTGGAGACATTCTCTGGAAGTTATTCTTAAAAGAATAGTCCCAGAATTCATAGCATATGTTCTGCACAGCTTACTCCATCTTAATGCTAGAAAATAAATACATGTGTTGATGAGGTTTTCAGACCCCAGAGCATAATAGCTGGTTCTGACAGTGGCACAGTAAGGTTCATTTTTAAGCTAATGAACTTACATATCATTGTAAAAAAAGCACTGGAGCTTTAAAATTCCACCTGCTTGAAAGCAAATGTTACTTTGCTCTGAGAAAACAGTGTTATTCAATGGAATTCATTGTCTCCATATGGAAATTTTCACACTTTATTATTACATATAAAGAAATCTGTGGTGTATTTATATATTCATGTGCATGGTGTAAGTAAATATCCATATCAAATGTTCAAATTTCAGAACACTTGTTTACTTTGTGTTTGACTCTGATTTCTAAATTTCTAGGGTTTGTGATGTCATTAAAATTAACAATGCTTCCTACTTTGGTAAGAACACGAAAATAGCAACTCTGAAAGATCCTTAAGCTGAATCCCAAAACATTACAGAAACATTCTACATTATTATAACAAAAAAACCACCAATTTTATGAAGTTGCTTGTTTATAAATAGAAAGCAAAGGGAATGTATTGTTAAAGTGTAGGTCCCAAATAATGAACCTTAACTGGAGTTTTGGAAAAAACTGCTAGAGAAAACGATACAAAATAATTCAGCAGAGCTGTGAAGTTTTTATCATATGGCTTGGACACACCTAAGGGGTAATATTAGTCATTGCTCCCAAAGCTAGCCTTGAAATAAAGGGTGGAAAGCACCATAAACCTTGAATCAGAGCATCTCCTTGAGGAATTGAAGCCAGAAGCTTGAAAAGTATGCCAGAGTTATTGCTGAAGTACGGGATAAAAAAGAATTGCTTTTTCACTAGCTACTCTTTTTTGGTCATAAAACAGATAACAAACTTTGTCAGACACTGTAAGCCCTGTAAGCATATGTGAAAAGTAATGAGAATCTCCTTATATAAGCCTGTATTTACAATTAACCAACTTACATATCTATGGACAACTAATAGATCTCTATAGATAACTACAGAGACAGTATTTCAGGCCTATAATTGTTTTAGTCTATGTTCTAATTATTTCTACTGGATGACCTCATAACGTTCAGCTGCAAAAGCAGTTGCACTGAGCTTAGAATTTGTGACCCTTGCACCTGGATATAATTGGAATGTCCAGGGATGTGGACATGGAAGTATCCATGTGTGTGTTGCACATTGTCTAAAGTAACCTGTAATTAACCAGTAAAGTAAGAGAAACTAAACATAAATTCCCACAAATTCAAAATGAGAGGAGGAGGATGCCAGCAGCCATGGTTCAGTGCATTGGGTGGATTTAAGAATTGCCAGTGATGGAAATGAAAACTGAAGTCCACACCCTTGTACATGCCAGAGAGTAATAAGAGCCAGCTGCTCCCTAGGTTGGGGAACCAGGAACCCATGGAGGATCTCCATGTGGGGTGGCAGGATAGGGTTGGACATCCAGGGCCCACCCATCACCCCAAACAGCAGCAGGCAGCCAGGCCCCCCAGCCCCTGGCTCTGGACACGTCCCAAGGGATGGGCCAAGCCTGGGCACCTTTACTGGGACCATGGCCAGGCAGGGCTGTGGAGAGCTGGAGACTGGCCTTGCTGCAGCATCACTGGGGCAGAGGCTGATGGCCCCAGGGGGATGACATGGGCTCCTGGGACATGGACAGGGTGGGAGAGGTGTGGGGGAACAGAAGTGGGGTCCTTGGCCATGGTCAAGGTAGGGTAAGTCACAGTGGAATGGGTGGAGATAGTCAGGGCTAACGTTTTCCTCAAGAATCTAACAAGGAGCCTGCAAATACTGCTGCATTTGATTCATGGCAATCAAATCTCTCTTCAAATATGATGGTAGCATTTTTTTTTAAATAAGCTTAATCTTGTGCACTTGGGAACTTTAGGCTCAATCTAACATATAAGTGCTGCTGTATTTTGAAATACCATGTTAGGTGTTGAGGGAATTCTGTGTGGTTTTCAGTACCAAACCACTCATCAACAAGCAATCTGGAACTACTCAAGGGTCCTGTTGGTGAATCCTACCATAAAGCAACAGCACTGATGCATGCCAGATCTAAACAATTTTGTTACTTCTCTGAAAAGCTGTTAATACATCGGTTTTCCTCTCCAGGATGTCTGCTTGTATACCTTCTGGTTTTTATACAGGCTGATATTAATCACTTAATCAAGAACACTTTTTGTACCTGCCAGAACTTCCTATACTTTCTTTTTTTTTCTTTTGGCAGTCTGAAGACTAATATACACAAATTAAACTCAAAAAATCCTTTTTCTTACTGTACTCCAAGGAGAAAGAGCAAACCAGACAACAGAAGGAAGCAAGTATTCTGGGACAGGGCTTTGGCTGGAACAAATTGGCAGAGGTTAATTCTATGCCCAGCTGTCTCTAGTCCCCGTGGCCACCTTGGCAGCAGGACACTGATGCAGCAGTGGAATGCTCCTATTTCTCACTGCTAACCACAGAAGATGAAGAAAGAAGTGCTTGGATTGTGGAAGCAACATAATTTTTGTAAATAGTCATATTTCATGACTCATTTACTATAGGTGGCTTTTTGGTTAGAGACCTTTTTTGCTGTTTTGGGCTTCTTTTGGTGGATTTGTTTGCTTGTGCATTTTTGTTTAGCTTTTGGTTGGTTAATTGGTTAGTAGTTTTTTCTGTCAGAAAAGCTAAAATGTGTAACCTAATATCTATTCATGGCATGTACCTCCAGCTTTTTTGAGTTTGAATTCTAAATATGAACACACTGATGAATGCAAGATAAAAACTGCTGTGGTAGTGGGTTTTTTTAGTTAAAGCCTGACTATAACACTGGTTTGCATGTAACTGTTTAGGTCAGTAATAACTCCAGAAAAGAACAAGATCAGAGCAAAGGAAGTGGCAAACTGAGAACCAGATGTCACTACTATAAATTTAATTTTAGGACTGGCTGGACAACATAATTTGCAAAAATAGAGCTGGTACTGTGAGAAAGTGCAATTTAGAAGTAGGAGAAGAGCAACAAAATAGGATTATACACTACAGCTACTGAAATTCACTCCAACTGAACTGATTTGCTCTACATCGTCTTTCAGGGTGACTTTGGCTAGATATGAAAATGTGTTTGGGGACTGGTGAGCATTAATATACTGCTTTGGGTTTTGTTATTGTACAAAATTGAATATGTGCTCTAACCCAAATTGATTCTCTGAGGGCTCTATTCCAAAATATTTTCATAATCATTGTTGTGGGATTTTTTAATCTTCGCTATAGTCTATTCCCTATATAATACTTCTCAGGCAATGACTCCTTCATTAGCCCTATTTAACAAATCTCAAAGTGTCAAATCCTTTGTACCATATCAGCAACACTAATTCCTTAATAGGTGCTGCTCCTAGGATTCTAAAAGAATAAAATCCATTAGGTATTCTGTCATCCTGGATTTTATTTTTTTTTTTATTATTATTTGCATGGAACTATTTGTTAGTACTCGTGTTGTTGTCACTAGAATTCTGATGTTCATGAAGTATTAGATAATCAGAGCAAATTGTCATTTTAGTTTTTACTCTGGATGAGAAAAGGTAAAAAATCTGTGAGATCAGTCGCTGAAAGTTTCTAAATAGCTATTTTTAAAAAAAAATATTTTAATATAATTTATGTATTATTGTGAGGAGAGTATGTTTGCACTGACTTTTAGCTTCTTATATCTTATTTTCCTTTTTATTACAGTTATTCCTTTTCATTTTTTCCCTAAAGTTCTCATTTTGTTTTCTTTAAAATTTAGAATAACCTATTTGAATCAAATTTTAAATATTTTTTTATTATTTTTTTTCAATCACCCCAGATGTTCATGCCTAGTTATTCCCATGCATTTCCTTCAGAGGAAGCCAATCTTCCTTTTTCCTCTATCCTTAGTGTCTCCTCTCTTCGACCCACTTTTGTTCAAGCAATTTTTAAATCATCCTCTAGTAGAAACAAAAGACAGACAGCAGAATAGAACTGTAAAATTGTCAAAGGGATTTTTCAGTTGATCACATATGTATATATCTATAATATTCATAAAATATTTAGTATTTTTTAAATGTAAAATCACATCTGGAGCACTTTATCCAGTTCTGTTCATCACAGTTCAAAAATGCAAGGAAACACTGAAGTGAGCCTAAATTTGGTCCAAACCTCCAGTCTACTAACAAAGTGAAATTTTGGGACCATCCTTAATTTTAGCATTGGCAAGTTGTTTGTGAGTTGTCTTTGATAATTACCTATATACTGACATAACTGCATGGAAGGAAAACTTTAAGAATTTATCACAAGGCTGAAATAACATGTAACGAAGGAGCAAAACCTTTCCTATTGTCCATACCACTTGTATTTCCCTTGCTCTTTGTACATAAGCTCTTAGCTGTTGACAGGGTTATCAGCAGCATTGTTACCATTGTCTCATTCTCTGCAGCAGAGGGAAAACAAACTGAAAAAAACCTTTTTATACCTGCAAATAGGGATATGATATCAAAAAAGGTGATTGTGACAAAGCATCCAATAAGAAAAAAAAAAAGAAGAGAGGTTTTATTTATAAAAGAACCTGTCTTGAAGTATTTCTATGTGTCTTCCCTTACCTTAGGTTCTGAGTATTTGTCTTCATGCTCTTCGAGGCAGAGAAATGCTGTTATCCCCTCTTCTGTACATGCAGATCTTCAGGCGTACATTCTTAAAGGAAATAAAGTTCTTAAACAAAATGCAGCCCTCAGTGAAAGACAATGTCTTGGCTCCTCAGATGTTCATTGTGTTGTTCAAACACTAAGATAATGTAGGGCTTTTTGGCTTCTTACCAAGTTTTTAGCCCTTGAATCCTGCCTTTTTTTTTTTTTCCTATCAGTCAGGACACCTGGGTTACACCTCTGACTTAGCCAAATATGGGGTAGAAACACTGCTGATTTTCCTAGTGAGGAATAAGGACTACATTCCCCCTTAGAAATTCTTTAGTACATCCTTCTTTAAGTACATCCACTGCACTAGCTGTGCTTTATTGATTGTACTAATATACATCATCTATGTACACCAAAATATCAAGGGGCAAGAGCCAAAAGTACTTAAAGATATCTAAACAGGGAGATACAATTAGATGTTTTGTGGGATTGTCAGATGTCTTAGCAACTGACTTATTATAATTCAACAAGGATTTAGAGAATTTGATGGAGAATATTGCTTATTGGAGGACCCTGACTGAGTCTTGCAATTTCCATTTAGGAAAATTCTGGAGCTGTCTTCTACCAAGGAATTGCATTTCTCACAACAGCAGGACATGTGTAGGACAAAAAGAGGATACTGTTTACTCAATTATCCATCCATTGAATCATTCATTTATACAACTTTAAAAGGAACTTTACAAGTAGGTTATATTACTTTTCTCCTGAGGTGTTAATAGTGGCAGAATAAAGTAAAAAAACAAACAAACAAACAAATAAAAAACCCCAGCAGTAAGACTTTCATTAAACCTCACAGAGATTGGAAAATGTAGTTTCTCAGTGGAAAGAAATATTGTGGAGGGCCCTGAATATGAGTCAAACATCTGAGAGGCAATCAAAATGGTTACTCTTTAATGTCACTTTTGCTATTTTGCTGTCAGTACGTCCAAATTTCAAAACAGCAGGAAGTTTTTCTTGCTTTTCTTTGACTTCAAAATAGTCAGCATTTCAAAAAGTTCTGAATCTGTCCTGTCAGACCACTCCAACTGTGGGAAATGTAATATTTATTTCCTCTGGTGAAGAAATTATGAAAAAAAAAAATTTCAAAGATGATTTCCACCTGGGCCTTTCAACAAATACTATTCTTTCTAATTAAGAAAGAAGAGTAATAGAATGCCATTAAAACTGTCAGTGTTATTCAGTCATCAGTGCTCCACTGAGATTTTGACAGAATGAAATTTATTTATAGTATTCCAAGATACTGGTCAGTTTGAAAAAGATCATCTTAAAACTTCAGCAGCTTGCACTGGATTTTACATATTTTAGTCATATAAAAATGAACAATTTGGCAAAGTGTTGTGGTTTGACCCCAGGCAGAAACCAAGTACCAGACAGCTGATCACTCACTCCCCCACCAGCAGGATGGGGAGGGAATTGGAAGGGTAAAATCTAGAAAATCTGTAAATTGAGATAAAGGCAGTTTAAGAGGGAAAGCAAAAGGCACACATGCAAGCAAAGCAAAACAAGGCATTAATTCACTGCTTCCTCTGGGCAGCCATTCCGAGGAGAGCAGGGCCCTCTCACAAGTAACAGAAACTCGGGAAGACAAATGGCATCACTTCATATGTCATCCCCTTCTTCCTTCTTTTCCTCAGTTTATGTGCTCAGTATGATGTCATATGGTCTGGAATGTCTCTTTGGTCAGTTGGGGTTACCTGTCCTGCTGTGTCTCCTCCCAGCTTCCCATGGACTCCCAACTTCCTCGCCAGGGTGGCAGTACAGAAAGCAGAAAAGCCTTGGCTCTATGCAAGCCCTGGTCAGCAATAACAAAAACATCTCTATGGTTTCAACCCTGTGTTCATCAGAAACCCAAAACACAGCCCCACACAAGCCACTGTGAAGAAAATTAACTCTACCCCATCCAAAACCAGAACAGAAGGAATTGGGAATCTCATTCAGCCAGTATCTTCTGTGATTATTGCTAAAGGACAAAAATGACCACAAATCTCTATCTTGAGCCTTGTGATAGAAACCAAAATTAAATCTATTAAGTACAGACTAGATACCTCAAGAAAGTCTGTTTAAATTATATTTCAAGACGATTACAATGTGAGGAAAAAAGGCAAAATGTAGCATCTGCTAAGAGGCAGGAAGATTTTGATGTTTTCTGAGTGTGTCATAGGGATATATAAGGGATATATAAGCAATACATCCTTCATGGTCACAGACTGCACTTTGTGAGATGTTCACTTTTGCACCTACAGCTCAAAACCTTGGGTGAGAATTATGTATGTGATATCAGTTTTCAATAAAACATGAAAAATGGAGTAAAGATATCAGTATGTGAGAATTTTTGAGCCAAACAGGCACATTTACTATAATTATTAAAATACTTGTTTCATCTTTATTGAAAATTCTTTCTTTTTTTTTTTTTTTTTTTTTTTTTGCAATGGATCATAAGTTTGAATACATTTTTCCAGAGCTTTGAAGCATCCTGAGCAGCAGAGACAGCCCTGGAAGAAACTGAAAATTCCTCTGACAGCATCTCTTATTTCTGAGAGAGTGTAGGCTGTATTCTGGCCACCTATCTATATGTTACAAATGTCTACTTTTGTCAGGGGTTTTTTGAGTTTTGTGTATGGTCTCTTTGACTACTTGAATTCAAATCCAAATATATTAAATATGAAACTTACATTTAAAGTGAATGAAGTACCAAAGAGATTAGAACATGTATATTAACCCATTTTAAATAACTTCCAGAACTAAGGCTAATGGTATCCATGTTTGAGACTGTATTTTGAAAGAGAAAAGTAAACTTTCTATTTGAAGTCAGAATAGTGATTAAAAAGAGACAAAAACCAGAAAAAAACCCTGTGAGATTAACAAAAGCAAAGCTATGAAAATACCCAAACTTGCCTGACTGAATCTCTTTGGTTGAAGTAGGAAATGTTGCTGGGCTTATATAGTGTTTCATGGATATTTTTTCAATTAAAAAGTTCCATTTTTCATAAAATAGTCTAGTTCTAGCCCTAGATCTTCTCTATAATCAAATCCAGTTAAGTTCAGATTGTTTTACTCATTTCTAATAAAATTTGAATTGTTCTTGTTCATTTTTTTAAACAGAATTCCTTAAACAGCAGTCTTACATGTATAAGTATGTTTTGTAGTAGTTGAAATTACACTTTTCCAAATGATGAAAACGTATTCTGCATGGTAAACAGGTTTTAAAGATCTCATTTGAAATTTAGATTTTATCTCTAAGATTACTGGACCTGGTTCGGGCAAGTAATTTTACATTGAAAACAGAGCTCCGGGGAATGTTAAAACTGAAAGGTTTAGAATATAATTTTCCATTCCTATGGAATGTTCTAGGACCTCAAATTGTCTTGCTCTTCAGGATGAAATTATGCAAATGTTCACCAAAAAAATGTGTATGAACTGAGAAAGACTCCTAGACAACCCCTCTTTGGAGAAGCCAGGCAGTTGGGCAGAACATAGAGCAGGGCTGAGAAAGGGATTTCAATTCTGGTATGGAACACCTTGGTTTCTCCTCTCTGCAACTATACAGGTAAATGCAGTAATTCTTTAGTTAGATCCCCCTTCCTTACTGAAAAGAAACTCTCATATCCAAAGTAGGCAGAATCTTTTGCATCAAATTGTGTGGAGTCAAAAGGTTCTTTCTTACCAAATGTTGCATTCTATGTCTATGAAAATTTTCCTCATTAGATATTTAATTAAACATGTATTTCTCCATGGAAAGGAAAGTAAACCTGCAGCTCTGAGGACAAGAAATAAAAGACTAAATTGAACTCCAACCAGTAACTATAATTAGACTCAAATTTCTAAACTTCTGTTAATAAGTAAACTTTTATAAAGGCTTGTTCTGAGTAATGCTTTGAATAACTATTTGCTTTACTGTCTCTTATTTCACTTCTCTAAATGAGTATTGATGAAAATTCACAGAATCTCAAAATCCTTTAAAGAAAGCACTCTATGGGGGAAAAAAATCAAAATACCAGAAAAATGGACAAAATATATTTTAGTATTTCTTACATTCTAAGTGCTACCTCTGTTTTCCCTCAAGAGAGTTGCAGTCATGGCCAGGAACTTGCCAATTATCAGTGATGAAACTGAATGCTTGACAGGGAAGCAGTTGGTCAAGGGAGGCAAACGGGATGCTCACTGATTCAAAGTAGCAGTTAAATGATGACTAAAAAATTGTGCTTCTAACCTTCTGTATCTTTTTTTGCATAATTTCCCCCTTGTTCCATATTATTGTATAAACACTATAAGCACAATATGCTAGTTTATCAAGGATCTTGTTGTTGTTATTCTTGTGTGACTTGGTGTCTTTAAGCCAGTCAGTTGAGTTCTCCATTTGGGTGGAATTTGTGTCTAATTCCTAATTGTCACCTCAGACATATGTTCATTCCACCAACCATGACTAATTTTTTTGAACCAGTATTCCCTTCACCTCTGCCTCTGCTACTTAATAGTGTTCATTTATTTCTGTTTTACTTAAGGATTACTGGATTTACTGAGGATACTGACTATCCCTACTGGATAAGGGTAATTCTATCAAGATCTTTGCCTTGACACTTTATCTGCTACTTCTTACTGTCATACTGCCTTGTTCCTCTATTTTAACTTGTTCCTGGTAATTTTCTTATAAAGTGCCTGTACTCTTTTTTGCAGAAGGTCTCCCAAAAGAACCTGATCCAATTCTTTTGCATATAAGAGCTTGAAATAACACAGTTTAGAGGCTTAAGCATTGAAAAGAGACAACCTTTGGATCTAGAAAATTGAAAATAATGTCAGACTGAAAGGACTTCATGATAACATTTGTTTCACATCCTTTCGAATTACTTGGCTTGTGTTGCCAGAAAATGTGTGGTTTAATGGTAGGGAAAGAAGGAATGGTTACCATAGTAACTGTCATACAATCTAGTGTGGTGCTTATGTTACTGTACCTCTGAGACAATACAAAGCTGCCTTCTTAATCCCTTTAGTGCTCCTGGTTGAATGGTGTATGCCCAGTAAAGTGGCACTTGTAGGTCCCTTGGCTGTACACTCTATTCTCCATCTCCTTCTCAGTAAAGTAATGGGCCTCCTATAAATAGTGTGAAATAAAAAACCAAGCCCAACATTCAGAGACAGAAACTTAGTGCTCTGCTGGAAAAACACACAACTTCCCCCCAGACTGTAATGACTGTGATTTTATGAGCTTTTTTTACATCCTCCTAAAAATCTTTAAACGCAAAGTGATGTCAATAGTGATACAATGAACCTTGTTCAAAGCATACGAGATGCCTTGGAACAATTTAATTTTTCCTAGGGTAATTTCATGCATTTAGTTTGTTGCTTGCTAGAGTCAGTGAACTTTGGGGACAAAATAAGACAGACCTCATAAAATTAAGCCTTAGTTGATTGTTTAGTCACATTTAACATCTGCGAGATTCCAGCTAACACTGTGGAATGAATGAAAGTTGTGGTCCTTATGGAGTGGACAGCTTCAAATTAATACAGTATTTTGCAGCAGCTTTCTCATTAGATTTTTATGTCAATGCTATTTCATCAGTGCTTTATATATAGCCATTAGACTTTTCACTAGAGAGGAGACTGGGATCTGTATCATAGGAAAATGCTCCAACAATTCAGGTGTAGGGAATTCTATGGAGAAGTTTAATGCCTTTTGTTATTGCATATTGGTTAACACATTCAACTATTCTTTCAGAATGAGGACAGATTGAAAAATTAATTAAGCTTGGAAATTATGACACTTGCCTGAAATGTGGGGCAAGAGAATATTTGTACTGCTGAAAATTTCAGGACTTTTCATTTTCCTCTTTTGTCTGAACGATGATGTGTATTCTGCTTTCTCCACTGCCTTTTATCCCTGGATTTTTCTTTTTCATTTGCTTGCCTCTTAATTTAGGAAGGTACTATAGCAGAAACACAAATTCTCTCGAATGCACTAAATTGCAGCTTGATCCTGAAAAGTTTCAGTTTCCAGTAGTCTAACATGACAATTTTGTCCTTTTTTCAAGTGCCTCTATACTGTTTTAGTAGTTGTAGGGCAAATATGACTTGTATATAGCTATGAAAATGCTTCTGCAAATTCCCAGGAGGGTGCATCTCTAAGCAGTAGCAGAAATGAAGTTATACTCCTAGTATTTCAATGTTAGAGTGTAAGTTATAAATTATACCTTTACAACTCTACATCCTGTAAAGTATAATGATTCAAAATGTTGAACTTTCCTATTTGCATACGCGATGTGAGCTTTAAGGGTAAAATGCAGTGCTTGTGTGTCATCAAGAACACCTTGAAAACAGTTCCAACAAATACTTGCTTTGTCCTTGAACAACTTTCAGCATCTCCTTTAGTTTATGAGTATGAGATCATTGCTTTGACTTGCAGAGAAAAAAAACACATTTGAGTGAATCCATGAAAGTCTAATGGAAACCATAAATATCTTTCAAAGTTAAGGGGGAAAAAGCATAATATATATTTTACAATTTTATAATTTATATTTTGTTCAATACTACAGTTAGTATGAGTACTCCTTAGGAAATTTATTCTAAAATTGAAGGAAAGGAAGTGCCTTGGTCCAAACCAGGGTTGTTCACTCTGGTTTCAGCCAGGAAGCAGGGCAGGACACAGGAAAATCACTGTTTATGGGCTGAAACCGTGTCCTGGGTCAAAGGCAGGGATGGGGACAGACCCTGGGAGCTGTGCAGGCAAAATCAAGCCAATTATTGCCTTCAGGGACTTGATATTTATGTTAATTTAGTTTGCAGATACAAAGAATAGTGCTCATTAAACCCTTATGTTTTCCTTGGTACTTTTAGTATGGTTTGTTAATGATGTAAGCCTGACTTTTTTAATAAGCAGCTTTGATGGCATTTATTCTAAGTTTGAAATAATATTATATTCAGAGGTACTTAATGGAGACCAAAATGTAAGTTTGCACATTTCTCCAAATATATGAATAGTTTTCTTTCAGTCATATTATTCAATTTACAATAAATCACATATGTATACATAAATTAATGCCACAATTTAATTATCAGTTTGCCAATATTAAATTTTGAGAAGAACATATTATCGGAATACCTGAAGTGGATTTACATTGATGTCATCTGTAATATTTAGCACAAAAGAGTAATTGTTTTAAATGTACCAGGGTGTATCAGTTTTTATTCACGAGCCTGTTTGCACGTGAGCTTTTCCAACAGGGAAAGCCAACTACAAACATAGTGCACATCCCACTTCCACAGTTCCAAACTTTTGTTATCAGAGATCTTCTGTTCATCTATCTGAGTTAATAAAAGTCAAGTAGGAGTCTGAGTTGTTGATTTGTTTCTTTCTTCCTTTAAAGCTGGTTGACAGGAGAAGTGATGGATTTATCCATGTAGAGACACGGGCGTGGGGCTATTGTACTATATCATGGTAAAATGCTCTGTGTGCCACTACTCTATGAAATGATTGTGTCTTCTTCACCTGTGGAGAAGGTTTTGACATGCCCAAGACTTTAAAAAGTTAGATAAGAAGAGAGGAACTGTGTATGAGCACAAAGGGTAAAAATTCTCCACCACCGTAACACTCCACCCCTAACACAACAAACACAGAACACTATAAAGGTCTTTTGGCCAGGAAAGTTACCTTGTTTTTATAATCTGAAGATTTGCAATGAGTAACATGAATGCAGAATGGATTTGAATTGAAAGAAGAAATCTTTTTTTTGTCACTTAAAAATATTAAATTATCATAAAAATAGGGATTTATATTTTAAGCCTCATCTGAAATAGTTTGTCTTCAGGACTATAATGTCACTAACATCATGTGGGTTTTCCTGAGCACTAGTCCAATGGAAAAAATTTTCATAACCATGCAATTTACTGCAACATCTGGTATTTCTCTGGAAATATTTTATATGGATGTGACCTGACCTCCTATTTTCAGCATTTCATAAAGCCTATCATTATACTGCTAGTCAAAATATAATGATTCACTTTAATTTAGTGCATTCTACTGAAATTTTATAACCCTGAAATAAAATTTAATTGAATTTATGTAGAGCTAATCATGGAAACTATTAGCAACTTCATATATGAATGATCTTGAAGATTTATATTTTATCCAAGCAAATGGATTTATTTGAACAACTGTTGATAAAATTATCTTCATCCCTACTTTGGTTTACATAGAATGCAGAATATTTGAAATGAAGTTATGGAAATTAAATTAAATTTTACTAAAAGAATTTTTGAAACATCATCAAATAATAACATATTGCTATTTTATGCCTCCTGTATCATAGTGTGCATGTGTATTGTGGTTTTTTAACTCTCTTTAGAGGTTTTATGCTTTTTCCTTCTGGGGGAGTATTTGTGCAAAATTAGTAGAATTCCAGTTTTTGATAAACTGATTAAGATTCCCCAAATATACTTTTTCTCTGCATAATAAAGGAAAAATGAATACTATCTAAACCCAGAAATATTTAAATGAGGTATTTGAAAATTTACATTTCATATAAAATCATGTGCTCTCAAATTTTCTCGAAATTTCTCATTTCAATAGAGAAGAAAAACTGGAAAAAGCAGGCAATCTTCAAACATTGCAAACACTTAAAGTAAATAAAGGCTTTAATTCTCAGTAGAATTTGAAACGTCCTAAAAAATTTCAATTTCTTCCTCCTAAAGAATGTTTGTCCTGGTGTAATGCCTTTCTAAATATTTTTAAATATTAGTTTATGTTGCTATGTTACTATTCTGATTAGATTGTAGTTTCTAGTAGCTTCTCATTCATAATAAGTGTTGCGGATTGAGCTCCACATAAATAATAGTATTATGCTAATAGAATTTATAACATACAAACAAATACCAAGTGATTCAATGGTAAATGTATTGAAATTAATGGAATCACATTAATGTAGAAGTTGTGTGAGATTATAATAAGTTATTTTTCTGGTTTGGTCTTGGTTTTTCAGTCAGCAATATTGCTTGAAGCTGTTTGTTTTGATTGTTTCATTCTGCCTCAAAACTGATGCAATTTTTAGAAAATGTGAGGACTTTGTACCTCCCTTAATAAAAATTTCAATTATAATAAATTAAAGTCACAACCATAATTGCTGTTACAATAAAGGGAAGATGTAATGTAAGACAGAAATGAAAAAGGATAGTTTGGTTGTTTTAAAAGGGTGCCTTCTAAAATACTTAGCATAATTATAAAACAATAAAAAGATGTACTTCCTTATTTTATTTAAAAAAAAAAAAGAAAACATAAAAAAGCCCTTCACTGGACTTACAATTAATTTAATGTTTTTTTACTCAATAAAATAAGCTAATATTCTGACTTTTTGCCAATAATATTCAATTTTGAGATCCTATGTAAATCAGAAAAACTATTCAGTCACAGAGGTAACTACTCCTCTTGGTTAACAGCCCTGAATAAAAAGTGATTGCAGAGCTGGAACATGAACAACCCACATGCCTATTTCTTGAAATCTCCAGAGTGCAGTACTCTCAAGCATTTATTTAACTAACAAGGTAAGGAGCGGTATGGAGGGATAGCAAATGACAGGACTCTTAACTTCTCAAAGAAGCACTGAGATTATTTGACAGCGATAGCAGCAGTTCACAGCTGAGTGCAGTTTCCAAGCAATCTCTGAAGGCAATGGTGACTTCTAATAGAAGTTGTAAACAGAGAAGCATTTAACCTTAGAGTACCTTGTTTGGAAAAAGAAATCAAACCCTGGGGCTAATTGCTGCAGGCAGTAGGATCCCAAAACCCAAGCACCAGTGACAGATATTCTAACTACTCAAATATCTGCTCTCTTGGGAAGGTCCTTGTGCATTTAGTTAGATCAATTTAGGAGATACTTGTCTTGCTATTTACAGTCTTTTACAAATAATTAACCCACAAGAGAGCAAAATAGTTTTTACCCAGGACAAGTTAAAGTCAGCAAAATATTGCAAAAGAATAAAACATTATTTTAATTTCCACTAGAATCTGAAAAGATACCTTATATTAGTAGGGACAAGAAGTGGGAAAATAATTCACAAATTAAGGGTAAAATTACAAATAAGCCACATGACCATGAGGAATTAGGGAAAACTGAAAGCTGTGAACCACTGTATGGAAAATTGTAAGCATGGAAATAACATAAATCAGATCTGTTCATCTGCAGAGCTGTATTTTACCTTGAAAATTAGCGGTTTCAGGATTCAGTTCCTTTTTCTTTTACGTTTGAAGCTTGTGTAATTTGGATTTGAAAATTTTAAATAGATATTGTTTTCAAAAAATATGTTTATTAGATATGGCTTCATGTTATTCATTTTTGCCCATTTAATTATTTGCAATAAAATACAATGTTTTCGCTCCAGTTTTATCTACCTGTGTTCAAGGCCAGCTCTGTCATTGTGCAGCCAGAAAACCTTGTTGCAGACTTTTTGATGAAGTCTCTTATACTGCTGGGCAAACGCTTTATGAAAGAAAGCACAAGTAAGTTCAAGTAACTGAGCAGTTTAATTGAAATCCATGTAAATACAAATATATTTCCATTAGGAACTTGACTTGGAGATACATCCTGTCCCTCAAAAAGAATTGAAGGAATGCTTTTTCTGAACCTGAAATAAGTGCAGGATTCAATCTCAGTAAGGAGTGTTTGCAAAGTGCTTGTAAAATGGCTTGGATGGAATCATCATATTTCCATAAATTTTTGATTTATATGTAGAAAAAACATACTGTATTTATAACTGGTTCTAATTTCTGTAGAAACATTTTACAAAGTGCACACACATAAATATTTAAAGATGCATCTTTTAGCTTACACGGAAATAGTTTGCTATAAACCTTTCATTTCTACCTTTTATGCATGCAAAATATAAAAATTCTTTCATGTGTTGAACTTGATGAAAGAGATTCTGACCATGATCATGTTGCTTCACGTGTCCGTCACTATTCGAGGGATATTACTATTGAGGAGGAATAGCTTGGTGTTTACAACTAAAGAGCTGCATGTTCTTAATCAAAATGTTATTTTAAGCAGTTTTAAATTCTAATAATTTGAATGGATTAATTTTTTAAATAGATATATTTTTTCCTGTAAGTATTAACAATAACAGTTACAGTTTAATAGAGCAACAGGCAGCCTGTACATTTCTTTATTTCTCTTTTTCTTTTTCCTTTTATTGACTAGAGAACAGCATTTCTTACTTGTTTAATTGTTCACAGAAATCCTGTGACTGATACAAGAAACTTAGTGCCATCATCTCCCATCTAATTTGAGGAATTCAGCATTTAGATGTTAAGAAAATGAGAAAAACTATATTGATTTTGTGTGGCTAAAAACTTACCCCATTATCCTGTCTCCCATGAAGAGCCTGGATGGATGCACATTGATGGACACTGGTATTAGAACAAGAACATGAAAAGAATATATAATATTCTTTCCTTACATTCTCCCAGTCTCCAGCTATTTTGAATTATTTTCTGGTCCTCCTGAGGTTTGCATGTTTTTAAAGTCCTTGACTCTCTCTGCCAATAATTCATCAAAGTGCCTTATGAAAGCACATAAGATCCTTGTGCCAAAAAAAGTCCTTTAGCAGTGACTTCTGTAGGAACACTTCCAGTTGAGAAAACAAGGCCTTATTTATTTATTTATTTATTTATTTATTTATTTATTTATTTATTTTTAATGAGAACATAGTATTTGCTGGTTTGTCTGAGCATTTGCTAAACTTTAGCAAATGCTTAATTTCTTCCTCCATTTTGTTTTTAGGATTTGATTTTCTGTCACTAAAAAGCAGGGACTTTATAATAAAATGAGTAATAGTAGTATAGTAAATTGAGTAGATAAATGCCTGAGATGACCTTATACAGCATAAAGAAAAGCTAAGTGGAACCTGAAATATATTCCCTCCGGTAAATGAGGGGACTTACTGAATCATTTAAGTTGAAAAAGACCTAAATCAAGTCCAAACATTAACCCAGCACAGCAAAGTCCACCAGTAAACCATAATCTTGAATGCCACATCTACAAGTCTGTTAAACAGCTCTAGGGATGGTGACTCCACCACTTCCCTTGGCAGTCTGTCCTGGTGTTTGACAACCCTTTCCATGAAGAATTTTTTTTCTTATATCCAGTCTAAACCTCCCCTAGTGCAACTTGGAGTATGGAGGCACTTTCTCAACATGAAATAACTTCTCAAGCCAATAATACTTATCAGAAATGGTCTGTGACTCGAACAGCTTCATTTTTACCATCTGGAGCTAACATGACCCAGACAGGATCTGTGCTTTTCGTAAGTGCCACCTTGCCTTGAGCACCCAGCAAGGCGTAACATCCTACTGGTCCCTCAGCTCAGAGGCCCGATGTGTAGTCACCAGGGTCAGACAAAACCCAGGATTTGGAACTGGATTTCCAGTCTGATCCACATTTCACTCATTGAGGGAAACACTGTGCACAGGAAAGACACCCACGCAGATGAATTTTATGGATGGTGATGTGATGGTTGACGTATTTGCTCTGCTGAGTGAGGCGGTTGCAAACCATCCCCAATCCAAACCTTTCCAGGTGTCCATGTGGCAACATGGCTGGTCAAATGAGTGACTTTCCTCACTGACAAAGATTGCACACAAGGAGTTTCAAACTTATCACTCATTAAGGCGTGTTTATTATGTTCTGTTCTCTGTATATTTTTTTAATCCAGAGCAGTCACTGATTGCCACCTGCAGTCTGGACTAGAGCAGGGCCTGCAAATACTGACAAGTCAGAAAGGGAGAGCTCATTGCTTATTCTCAGCTTTTCATACTCAAGTAACTCTTTATTTTGTGTTTTCTTCAAGAAATTTAGGTGGTTGGGGTTTTTTTGCCTGTTTGTTTGCCTCCTGAATTTGAACTAACCAAAAAGAAGAAATGGTCTCTGTAACATGAAGACAAAATGATGTCCCAGTGTTTCAGTGCTGATAAGAAAGTTTCATTATCACTGATAAGCACAACCCACAGCAACAGGAGAGTTTTACTGGGAAAAAAAATTACCGACTATTAGTGTCAGATCTGTGGCAGTCCCAGTGATTGGCTCAAAATAGAGCTATTCAAAAAAGCTGGTATCTAATAAATATGTATAGAGGTTTTCATCTTCATTCTTTTCTTCCTCAGTGAATAAACGAATGAGCAGACAATACTATTTGCCTGTTGCCCTTGAGTTAAGCTGTAGAAATACAACTTAATTAAAAAAGACTTTTGGCAGTAGGACTGATTTACATAAGGGTTAGATAGGTTAGAATGCCAGAAATAACAGCTGTTAAAGAAGAGAAAATGAGCTGGCTTATAAAGAAAATGTACTCCATTACACAACATGCCAGTATTACAGGATGTCAGGGGAAAATAAAAGTACTGGCCTATACACTACATGGAAAAAGTCTTTCCTAAATGTGTAGGAGGGCTGTTCCATGAAAAAGCCAAAAGAAATCTATGAAAAGAGAAATACTCCATAAAACAAGAATTGAGGTTATTTTATTACCAGAAAATGATGAGAAAATTAAAAGCCAGACAGATATCAATTCTTTTCACAAGCAGCAATTTTGGAAATCATGGTATTTTTTTTAAGAAATACTTTCTTTCCCTCTTTTTTCCTGTCAAGGAGAGGATAAAGCTATTTATTAAAATTATGCTGAAAACTTTCTTTGTCAAAATAAGTGAACAATAACTGTCCTGGCGTTATACCTTTGCTCCCCTGTGAGGAGAAGACAAAAGTACAGAAGTTTAAGAGAAATCAAAACGTTCTTTGTAACAGGATGGCTACTATTGTCAAATAATCTCAGTGTTAACAATGTAGCTAATAAAAACCTTAAAAACAACTAGCAAAAATTAAAATAATGTTTCTGAGTAATATTCCCTACTCATAACATCCCTCCATAATCCTATAAGGTATTTATGTTTACAAGATATCTCACTGATGTGAATTTATATTTAATACCACTCCCTCTGAAAGCTTCTTAGGAAACACATCTCCTTTATAAATGCCACCAGTACTCTTGCATCAAGAGCAGAATCAACAAAAATAGGAACTAAGTGATATTACTTAAAATCTGTCTCCAGGCATAGGTTTAATAGTTTATTTTCAGAGCACAATGTAATTTTTGTTGCACAAAGCAAGAGATGTGGCCTGTATCATGCCACTGTTCAATGCTTTTGAGCTGCTTATGGAGGAGATAAAAATCTTGCAAGTATCCAGTGATTGCTCTCTTAGTGTAAAATGTGCAGTTTTGGAAGAAGAAGAAAATCCTAGCATAAGTAACTGAAGAGCATTTTAAAGATCAGTTTCTAAACTTGCCAGTTCAAACCCAAAGACAACTGGGTAGGTTCATGAATTCATTTAGCTCCAACTCCCCACTGCCCACAGACCAGGTTGCTCAGAGCTCCATCCAACCTGGCCTTGAACACTTCCAGGGATGGAGAGTCCATGACTTCTCTCAGCAACATGTTCCAGAGCCTCACCAACCTCGCAGTAAAGAATTTCTTCCTAATACCTGATCCAAACCTACTCTCTTTCAGTTTAAAGCCATTCCCACATGTCCTGTCACATGCTGTTGGCAAAAGTCCCTCTCCAGCTCTCTTGTAGCCTCTTTAGGTATTGAAGGACTCAGTAAGATCTCCACAGAACCTTCTTTTCTCCAATATAAACAGCCCCAACTCTTCCTCTGTCTTCATAGGAGAGGTGTTCCAGCCCTCTGATCATCTTTGTGGCCTCTTCTGGAGGCCACAAAGTTTTCTTGCGTTGGAGGACCCAGATGCATCACTCTAGGTGGAGTGTCACAAGAGCACAGTGACCTCCCTTGACCTGCTGGTCATGCTCCTCTTGATGCAGTCCAGGACACAATTTGCCTTCTGGGCTGCAAACACCTACTGCTGAGTCCTACTGAACTTTTCATCCAAAACCACCCCCAAGACCTTCTCCTCATGGCTGCTCCCAAGCTATTCTCCACCCACAGGTGCAGCACTTTTTTCTTGGCCTGGTTGAGCTCCATGAGGTTCACATGGACCCACCTGTCAGGCCTGTCAAGGTCCTTCTGGATGCCATCCCTTCCTTCCCAAGTGTGGACTGCACCACACAGCTCAGTGTCACTGGCAAACCTCCTGAGGGTGCCCTCAACCTCACTGTCCATGTCACCAGCGAAGATCTTTTAAAATGCTGGTCCTAATACCGAACCCTGAGGAGACCACTCATCACTGGTCTCCTCTTGGACATTTAATAGACTGCAGGGCAGAAATTATGATAACAGATTGACATCCTCCAGAAAATATACCCCAAACATAGAAAACTTATCAAAGGTGCTCCCTCTGCAAAAAAACCACAAAAAACCCAAACCAAACAAATCCAAATGCATACATTTAAATTGAATTAAAAAAAAAAAAAAAAGAAACAAAACAAAACATCCATTGGACTGGAGTCAGACAGAGAGAAGTGTTATAATGACTGTTTATTTGGAAGCAAATTTGTCCTATATGAGAAAGAACAGTCTCAAATAGCAAAATATACACGTGGTGGTACAATTGTAAATTGTAATAAAGCCTTCAGAAGTGGTACCATGACCCATCATTGTTACTGTTTTTGAGAGGACACCTCAATACTATCAAGTTCTTAAAGCTTAAATCTCAAAGTCAATCTTGGTCTGGTTTGCTACAGTGTTTGGAACTTCCTCCTGTCACAGAAGATTTTGATAAACTGTACATATAACCTGGAAGAGACAATTAAAAAAGTTTCTTTTAATATAATGATGAAAACCACAGAAGTGCTGTAAATAGGAAGCACAAATAATTGCTTCTATTCTTTTCATCTGGAGGGATTTCCAAGGCAACTTACCAGCCAGAGCTGAATGCTGTGCTGAAGTGGCTGAGTGATTCCCAAGTGAGTCTGGGAAAAGCAAGCTCTGATATATCTGCAATTGTTTGCACTGATATAGCCGTAATAGAGACCTATGACATTGCTTCTAGAAGGCTCATTATATCATACACAAAAGACTGAACAGCTAAATTGCCAGAGTGATGTATATGTGTAGCACTAGGCTAGGAAAAAAACAACCATAAATGTAATAAACCACCTCTTATAAAAGTAGGTATGATTAAGGATCACACTTAAATCCCTTCCTTTTTAATAATTCTGATCATCATTAAACTCAGAGTTTGAATGAATAAGATTCTTGATTTTCCTGAAAGTGTTACATTGTGCTGCCAAGATGGTCTGGGAAGAATTATACAGCCAGAACTCAAATATGGAGGAGCACTGTCTCCTAATGATGCCATTTACATAAGAGCCATCTTGGAAGATAAACTTGCCCGGCCCAGTAAATGACCTACCTTTCTCCTTACCTTTCCATCTTCCCAGGTTCATGACTGTTTTTAGCCCTTCCTCCCTTAGCAACAATTTCTTCTTTAGTAGCTCAGGGAAAGCAGAAATTAAAATGCAGCTGTTATGTCATGTACACAATCATTGTTTTTCCCCATGTCTAGATATGTAAGACTTGAGATGGTAAATAGATTATTATTGTCTTCTGTCACTGAGGTGCTGGGTAAATCTACTTATGATGCCCACAGAAACTGGACTTACAAAACCCTCAGTGTACTTGCTTGTTTAATGTACTCTCTAATATCTGTGTATCAGTAGTGATTACTGCCCACACAAAAGATGTCTAATACACAAAGCACCAAGATACAGTTTATGAAAATTTAATCAGAAAGTACTCAGAATTAATTAAATGGATATGAAATCAAGCAGCATATAGTAATCATGGAGATCTTGTCTCTGCTACCCAGCAGAGATAGCAGTGATTGGCTGTATGTAGCATAACACAGGAAATGTCAACAAGATACAGAATTACTATCAGCATTAAAAAATTATCCATTCTGCAGACAGTTTCAGTAAAATAAATTTTAATATATAGATGTAATTTTAAGCTTTTTCGATGCAGAAATACATACGTGTGATTACAAGTGAGTTTGTGAGATCAACACTGCATATTAGCACAAGGGACCTTCAGATAACAGGTGGCAGTGTAGTTTATTTCTCCATTTCCTGGCAATTTTCTATCTATGTGGTAAATTTTTTACAAGTATTCTCAATGGCCCAGACTGGATGATGTACACAATTTGTTTTAAAAAATAAAAATCTTTCAAGCAACTATTCATAGTGATGTTGCAAAAATAGTTGCTAGGGAAGTGTGGCATTTGTTTTACAGTTCCACCTTGAAGATGATGAAGGGTGAAGATGAAACATTACAGAGAAAATCAAATAAATGTGGGAATTGCAAAGGCTAACAAATAGCATACCAATGGCAGTCCACCTCTAGTTGATCTTTTGATGGACGTGTCTCCTCTGCATAACCAGTGCATCATCAATACTTTAAACCTCTTGTGCTTTGTGTCTACCTCATGACTTACTGTCTGTGACAGTAATAATTAATAGTAGAAAAAAAGAGGTGGTACAATAGAGTGGAAAGGGCAGAGGAGCTGTTTTAAAGACAAGCTGTGTTTTAGAAACAGACTTTTGGAAGTTTTAATGAAAACTTAGGCTATGAAAATAGTTGCAACATTCTGGTATCATTATGTACTAAAATAGAAGAACCTCAGTGCAATGATATGGATTTGTACAACTTCTCAAGTGGCCTTTGTGGCTTCTGACAGAACTGAATTTAAACTGCTTCAGGAAGTGCCTCCAAAGTTTTAAATATTCTTTTCAGTTTCAATCAGTTATAAGTGAAAGGCAAAATTTCAGCACCACAGTTGGGTAACCAAAGCACTGATATCAGCAAGAGTGTAAAAAGGTTAGACAGAGATGTGAAAGTCTTTTAAATAAGGAAGTAAATGAAGAGTTCTGAGGGGCAAAAAACATGGGTAGCAATTTTTGTAAAATAATAGCTTAAAAAAAGTTCAGTCATGAATAGGCAACTTAAACATACACCTAATACTGGTCCAAACTCTAATATTTTGTCATTGTTGTTTAGGGGACTGAGGCTTGGAAATGTTTTCTTTTGATAATGACAGGGTTTTTTAGGTGTTATACATCCCTGCCTTTTTTTTTCCACTGCTTTTGTAAATAATATGAATACTAAGAAGCTGAGTAAACAGATATTTTGAAATACGGTTTCCTAGTCATACCCTGTCTGAGAACTACCACTTAACTTTAATATTCGTGTAAAACATTGAAAGAAAAAACAAAGCAGAAAAGTTCTGCCTGTGTCTAAATATTGTTTAAGTTTTTCACACTATATTTTGTTTGCATCAAACTTAGATAAAGCTAGACATCCAATTTTGGAAATGTGAATCTGCTGCATTAAACTATCTACTTTAGTTATAGTTCAAATCTTGAGATTCATTACCTGCATTTATTGTCTTTTCATACCATATATATTGTTTTGTTTGTCACATTTTAAAGAGAGATTCATTGTGCTGAATAAATCTTCTCAACAGTCTTCTGGCAAGATAAAATTTCACGGAGTTTTGGAATCATAGGGAAGCTTTAGAGACTGGTGAGACACTGCAAAATGTGTAACTTTTCTTTACATCAGTCTTCAGACCTTATCACCCCATATGACATTTTAGACAGCACATAGCTAGCAAAACAAAAAAGAAACCAAACCAAACCAAACCAAAAACAAACAAACAAACAAACAAAAAAACCAAAAAAAAAAAAAAAAAAAGAGAGACTGGATTGCATTTTGAAGATTCCTCTTATTTTTACTTTGTAAGAACAAAGTTTGAATGGTCATTAAGTTGTTATAAGCGTATACAAGTAAACACATTTACCTTTGAAAAAAAAAGACCAGCAATGCATTCACATTTAAAGGTGTAGCAACAGTGTTTGTGTTGTCTGACTTGGTGTTTGATTCACTAACATAGTGATTTCTTGAATGTATTATTTAGTGAGGGTATAAGCCACTTACGCTGAATATGCAAGTAGAGAGACATATTGTCAATTATCCCTGAGGTTATATTCCACCTGATAATGGAAATTTCTTTCATTTACACTGATATATAAAACCAGAATGTCCATATTTCTTCATACTAAAAAGCTGCAAAACTCATAAAATTGCAATTCTTTGGTTGTGAAAGAGGCCACCAAGTGAAAGTTGGGGCTGTTCAGCCTGGAGAGGAGAAGGCTCTGGGGAAACCTTATAGTACCTTCCAGTATCTGAAGGGGGTCTGCAAGGAAACCAGAGAGGGAATTGTAGTGACAGGAACCAGAGGAATGGCTTCAAACTGAAAGAGAGTAGATTTAGTTTAGATGTTGAAAAAATTCCTTCCCTGTGAGGGTGGTGAGGCCCTGGCACAGTTTGCCCAGAAAAGCTGTGGCTGCCCCATTCCTGGAAGTGTTCAAGGCCAATGATCTGAGCAACCTGGTCTAGTAGAAGGTGTCCCTGTTCATGACAGGGAGGTTGACACTGGATGATATTTAAGGTCCTTTCCAACCTAAATCATTTTGTGATTCTATGACTCTATGGAGCTCTTCTACGTAACAGAAGCACACTAATGTCACTGTGTAGTTTTACACTTAATCATCATTAGCCCAAGGAAAACAGATAGTTTGAAGGGAATCATCCCTCATAATACTTCCCATTTGAATAGTTGTTAGCAGTTACAATTTTAAAACCTACTTTTAAAACACCAGTTCTTCCAGTGTGCAACAATTCTGAGGTTGTCATTTGATTAATCCTTCATTGTCTTTAACAGAAAAGGATGATGGGGGACAAAAATGTGGTTCTGCAGGAAGAACTGAAATGCCTTGTCTTTTCTTCACCATTGCCTAGAGATATCACAAGATGTGGACACAAAATCACAGGGCATTCCTGGATCATGAATGAATACTGTTGACGTTGACTTCTTTTTCAAGCTTGCCGAACAAAACTGTCTGAAGGACAAAAGAAGCCTCTGCAAAATCATTGCTTCTAATTTTTAGATAACACTGCTAGCTTTCCTGGGTATTTTGTTTGGAGATTTTGTAGATTTCTCAGGATTTTACAGATGTACCACCAACTTTTTGTATGTAAATAAGGGACTTTTTTTTAAATTAACTTCTTTATTAAATGAGGATTGTGTCTTGTTATCCAACATTAAAATTTTCTTCAGTTTTTAGCGTTTCACTGGATCTCCTTCTGGGGATTAACAGACTATAAGAAAAAAAACCAAGTTTTGTCATTAGTGAAGCAGAAAGGATATGTATCTACTCTGTCTTGATACCATTTTTTCCTCTAGTCTTCTCATTATCGAGGCCTTGTTTATATAGATTTTGGAACCTCTAAATATAGGCCTTAGATACAGATGGAAATTTAGCTCTCAGAACAATTGTCATGCAACAGGACCTCATCAATGTCTATAAGTTTCTGAAGGGAGGGTGCCAAGAGGACAGACCCAGGCTCCTAGTGATGACAAGCAGTAGGCCAAGAGGCAATGAGCAGAAACTGATGCATGGGAAATTCTACATGAACATGAGGAAGAACTTTCCTGTGAAGGTGATTGAGCAAGTGTAACAGATTGCACAGAGAGGGTGGGGAGTCTCCCTCACTGGAGATATTCCAGAACTGTCTGGACACAATCCTGTCACATGTTCTGGGATGACCCTGCCTGAGCAGGGAGGCTGGACCAACTTTCAACATTACCCATTCTGTGGTTCTGTTTTGCTCCACCTTGCCAGACATCCTTCTACTGTTTTTTAGCAGGATGTCCTGCCTATTTTCACCCTTTTCTTCCGTATGGTGACTTGGTTGCTCTGGTGGCTTGAAAGTGCAGCTATCCCCCTCCCTCCTGTGTTTGTCTGTTGCTTAAATACTAATGTAAGATTTTGTCTGACTACGCCATCACAGTACTTTAAAATGCTCACATACTGTAAAGTGCTCACATACTGCTGTTGGCTACACCACTCTGGCATGCTTACTTTAGAATTCAAGGCAAGTCAATATATTAATTCTAACCTAAATTGTACACCTATAATTTACATGCCTCACTGACCTCTGCATTGGCTACAATGACAAGGTCTGTCAATATTTATAGATTAAAACCACTGTTTGCATTTAGAATGTCAATGTAAACTAACTTATTGACAAGGAGGGAGCTCAGTTTTGAAAAGTTTATGGAGACCTCCTATGCCAATATCCTTCACGGGATATGAATTAGAATTCCCTGATAACTTTGGCTGCTGCTTGTCCCTCTTTCTTCCCTGATTGATGTGCCAGCTCTTGATGTCTTTTATGGAATTAAATATTTCTCTTAAGAACAATTGTTTTCTTTAGTGAAGGAATTCTTTCTGCCTTGGTGAGGTGACTTGCATTTGCCTCTCCACTCTTGTGGTAGGATACTATCTTACTTTTCTTATGAATGCTAGTATTTCTTTTACTCCTAGCATTTCTTTTACACTATGCATAAACCTTAAGATATTTCCAGGTGGGAGTTCAGAAGTGTTTTGCTAAATTCATTCTTCTTTTATTGATTTTCTAAATCTTCTGGTTGACTACTCTTCCCTTTCCCTACTCAGCAGCTTCTCTTGCAGAAAATTTCTCAAGGGAAAGACTTTTACAACCTTTTACACAAAATTCCTTACATGTAAATTTTAAAGGACCCTTTACCATAGTCTCCTGTTTTTCAAAGTCCTCATTAGAAACTGGAAAAGAATACAAATAAAATAAAGAAGCATTTTTTTTATTTTTTTTTTTTAATGCTGCTATTACCATTGGAAAATTCATTAAGAAATTTCCAATTTCTGAGAAACTTCCTTTTCTGGTTTAATGTTGTACTGCTGGAAAGAAGTTTTAATGGAATGCAATGGCTTCTCCTCATTCCCAACTGTTAAGAAAGACAAAGAATAATTTAAAAAAAATCTTATTTTCAGAATGCTAAAATAAAAGCAACTGAAACCTAAATTATTAAAATTCTTTCAAAAAATTATTTTATGTATGCATGGAAAAATGTATTTTGGAAGCATAAAATGGTCAGCAAATAGACATAGGCAACAGTGCTGATAATTTAAATAGATTCTTGCACACTACTCTGAAGATAAATGGGTATTAGCACAGTGAAATGTTAGAATTAGGAAGAGCATTGTCAGCATTGCTAGCAGGTCAGGGAGGTGATCCTGCCCCTCTACTCGGTCCTGGTGGGGCTGAGTATTTGGAGTGATGTGTCCAGTTCTGGGCTCCTTGGGACAAGGGAGACACGGTGCTTCTGGAGTGGGTCCAGAAGAGGCTACAAAGATGATGAAGAGACTGGATTATCTCCCTTGTAAGAGGCTGTTCAGCCTCGAGAAGAGACAAATGAGAGGGTACCTCATCAAGGTATCTAATTATCTCAAGGGAAAGTGTGAGGGCATGGACCAGGCTCTGCTCAGTGATGCCAAGCAATTGGACAAGAGGCAATTGGCAGGAACTGATGCACAGGAAGTTTCACCTGAACATGGGGAGGACCTTTACTGTGCAGTGACTGAGCACTGAACAGATCACCCAGAGAGGGTGGGGAGTCTCCCTCACTGGAGTATTCTAGAACTGTCTGGATGCAATAGTATGCCATGTGCACCAGGATGACCCTGCTTGAGCAGGGAGGTTGGACCAAATAACCTGCTTTGGTCCCTTCTGGGATTCTCTGACACAGAGAGATTATTGAAATCAGCTCAGGGATATCTTTGCTTAGTTAGTCAAACTGAATTTTAGCTGCTTTGTGAAGTTGTGAAGTAGGTGAAAATTAGTGGTGGTCCTGGGAACAGATTTTTGTAAAATGAGTGCATTTTTGATGTTTTGTGCAATATTAAAACATAGTTTCAAATCACAATGGAACAATCACAGTTTCTCTCGTATATGGGTTCATACTCGGAAACAGAAATGCTGACTTAAGTCACAGATGTTGCAGAAGAACTAGTTGCAAGAAGTCCATAATGAAATCTGTTGTTTCTGGATCAGTTTCAGTTTTCAGAGGCATTTTTTTTTTCTCATGTCTGAAAAAAGGTAATTCTGAGATTGATTAGGTGGGTTGATACTTGGTGTACCAGGTGTCATGGCTAGGTACAGGATAATGAGGCTAAAGGACATTAGAGTATATTTATACTCTCCTTATTTTTTGTTCATTTGAAGACCAATGCAGTCCTTGGGATAAAACAATCTGCCTGCATTCCCTGTAGCCCTAGTCTGGCACAGAAACAGCAGGTCTGACACTTTGAATTTTTTAGGGTCCCATAACTCACACCCAGCTCTATTCTTACATTTCTTTCACCTACCCCTATCTGACCTGCACAGCCAGCTCTGGGAAGAAGCTGATGTGAGAATTTACTTGGGGAAATGCTGAAGCCTTGCCCAGGCTGCTATAGCAGGACATAATTCATGAAACATGTATAAATCTTTCTAAAAATAAATGCTTTTCTTGCTCAGAAAAGGGCACGAGATTTCTGACAGAAGAGAGGAAAGGAGTTCCTTCTGAGGAACTATTTGAAAATTATTTCTTATTTTCTGCAAATATAGGTCATAGAATCATAGAATCAACCGGGTTGGAAAAGACCTCTGAGATCATCAAGTCCATCCTTTGATCCAACACTGCCATGGTTAGTAGACCATTGCACAAAGTGCCACATTCAGTCTCACCTTAAAAACCTACAGGAACAGTGAATCCATCCCCTCTCCTGGCAACCCATTCCAATGCCTGATTACCCTCTATGTAAAAAATTTCTTCCTAATATCCAACCTAAACTGTCCTGGCAGAGCTTGAGCCCATGCTCTCTTGTCCTACCACTGGTAGTTGTAGAGAGTGCTGAGGTCACCCCTGAACCTCCTCTTCTCCAGACTAAACAACCCCAACTCCCTCTGCCTCTCCTCATAGGACTTGTGCTCAAGTCCCTTCACCAGCCTGGTTGCTCTTCTCTGGACCTGCTCCAGCACCTCAATGTCTTTCCTGAACTGAGGGGTCCAGAAATGGACACAGCACTCCAGGTGTGACCTCACAAGCACTGAGTCCAGGGGAAGGATCACTGCCCTGCTCCTGCTGCCCACACTGTCCTGATCCAGGCCAGGATCCATTGGCCTTCTTGGCCCCCTGGGCACACTCTGGCTCATGTTCAACTTCGTGTCAATCCAAACTCCCAGATCCCTTTCTGCCTGGCTGCTCTCCAGCCACTCTGTGCCCAGCCTGTAGCTCTGCAGTGGTTGTTGTGGCCAAAGTGCAGGACCCGGCACTTGGCCTTGTTGAACCTCATCCCATTGGAATCAGCAAAACTCTCCAGCCTATCCAGATCCCTCTGCAGAGCCCTTCTGCCTTCCAGCTGATCGACACTCCCCCCCAGCTTGGTGTCATCTGCAAATTTGCTAATGGTGGGCATCCCCTCATCCAAATCATCGATAAAGATGTTAAACAGGACTGGGCCCAGCACTGATCCCTGAGGGACACCACTGGTGACCGGCTGCCAGCTGGATGCAGCCCCGCTCAACACCACTTCACTCTTTCACTTTACTCTGTTACCATAACAAAAGTGCCATTTACCACTGAAGCAAGGGCAAGACGTGTGTTGCAGTCCTCAATATTGAAATAGCAAGAGGAGTAATTTAGTTTATTTTTTATGGTTTGTATTTCAAAACACAGTATTCAACAAAATGTTGAACTATTTCTGATTCCAAGTAATTTACTTTCTTATAGTAAAATAGCCCAAAAATAAAGTAGTCTAACTTCAAGTTCTTTGGTTTAGGCAATGCTTTTTAAAGTTATTTTGAAGGTGCAATAGCCAACAATTTGTTACTTGGGAAGAATGCTCCAAACAATATGTCTCTTTACTAACACTAGTATCTGAAGGAAATCTGAATTTCAATGTATAGATCTTATTTATTTAGATTTATCTTATGAGGTTTTGTTCTGGTATCTGTGATTCATATGTAGCCACACTCAGTAATCAAATTTATTTCAGTCCCATCATTATTTTTTTTCTTTACTATAAGGAAAAAAATTCTTAGTAAATAAATCCTCATCCTGGTTTAAATGTAGAGCATAAGTTCTTTTGCTAGAGTATCTGACTTCAACAACCAATGTTACTGTTTATATTAAATAATAGTATATGAACATTTTTATTTATTTTAATATATTATCTCCATAGACCAGGTACTGTTAAAGTAACAAAAGCAAAGGAGAAATACTTAAAACAGAAGCTCAATAAGACCTATTTTTCAGAAGCCGTTTGTACTCAGCATCCCCCTGGAACCAGAATTATTCTCAAAATATTCCTGAGCTGAGGAACCTCATTACTAGTAATTTACTGGCCAAACCTGATTATTCAGCAGGTGAGAACTTACAGGCATTTTATATGTGACAACAGATGTTTAGGACTGACACTTTTCCTCATTCTCTCTTTTGTCAAAAAGTATCTAGCTTTGTTTTGGCTTAGATCAGCAGTGCTACTAATGTTTTCTTATCTCTGTGGGACCATCAGTCTCCCATTGCAGATAAATGATTTTGTTTTGTTTTTTTTAGACATTCACATATTTCTCCCTTTCAAAAGTTCTGTATATAAAAGTGTTACTGGATTTAAATTATCTTCTCAGAAGATTTACTGAACTACGTAAAATTGTTTTAAAGACTCAGACCATTAAGTGATGTGTTGCCAAGATATGTTTAAAATCTTTTAGGCCTACAGACACAAGGTGGTAGTATCAGCCTTTAGTAGTAATTGGTTGGGGTGGTATTAGTTTTAGTTAATAGCCTTTGTTCCCTCTCCTTTCCAAACAAGGGCTAGAGAAAATCCTCATCACTCGATTTTGGTCCTGCTAACATTCAGTGCATATCTCAAACTACTGATGCATCAATCAAGTAGCAAATTGGTAAATTACAGAAGTGCAAACGAAAGCAAAGTAAGGATATTCATCTGTCCCAGCAAGCTAGAAAAATTGTATATTTTTCTAGTTAGTCACATTTCTTCATAGATTCTTAGGCTATTGAAAAGAATAATGAAAAAAAAAAAGAAAAAGAAAAGAGGTCAAGGCAGAGTTTCAGACAAATAGATTGCTTTGAAAATACTATGTTTACCATGAAATATGAATCCCATATTTCTTGGACTCTGACAAATGATCAATTCATGGATAATTTGTTAGGAAACTGCAGGCATTTTATTCTATAGAAATCTCACAGAGAATGGGGATCCTGACTGCCAGATATTATTAACCCCTTCTTTTTGCTGACCACCTTCTTTAAAAAAAAAAAAACCAACAAAAAACAAACCAACATTTTCTATGCATGTAGTAAGAAAAATAATAGACTCAGCATTTGTCTTTATTTTCAGGAAGTGTATTAGCGTGCTTTTCAAAGAATTCTCCAATACTTTGGGCCTTTATTTCTTAGTAAGATTTTAGGCAGGTTTGACAGTTCTTGTTCTGGGGTATTGTCTGCAGTACAGTATCATATTCATACAGTAACATCAAATTGTGGCAGCTCACCACAGTGATCACTTAATACTTTTATATTACCACCAAGAAATTCCAGAACTGCAGAATGTTGGATTTTTTTTCACAGTTTGCTGTGATTGAGCAATAGCCAGAGAATGGTTGAATAAGAATAGCTCCTAGAAAATCATCCCATCAGTTTGATGATGGAATTTTAATTAGGAAGCCTGAGTGTTTTCTGTAGGACTTTGAACTATGTATAACTTGTATGACCTGATTCAATTAGATGAGAATTAGGAAAAAATCTTATTTATCTCTAGGATAATTTTAGTTTGATTAGAGATGAATTATTAGTATTAGAATGGTAAATATTATCAAATCTAGGCTCTCTGCTGATATAGGGTCTGAAGAAGGACTTGAATTTGAGTATTATAATATTTCAGTGGTTTTGGTGAAAGCTCATTTCTTAAGCAGGGAAATTCTACAGTCAGAGGTGTTTTCTGCATTCCCACCATGTAGGCCGAAATTAGATTTTAAGATGCTTTCAAAATAAAACTGAATTCCTGATAATTATGAAACACAGTGAGAGCTAGAAATCCTAGAAAGCTGTAGAGATTTGGAGATCTAGGTCTGAATCCAGGCTTCTGAGGTCCAGATCCAAGTCTTTTGATTTAAAACATTTCTAAGCAAAGTAGAGCTACAACAGCAGTGCTAATAGTGTGAGATGAAAAAAATGTTAAGATTGTAGACAGGCATTATTTCTCACTATTCAGACTTAAATGGATCAATACTTTGTTCTTAAATTATATTTTCACTACAAGGCAGAGACTGTCACTTTGCATCAGTTGCATTAATACTAAGTGCTCCCAAATTTCAGAATGAAATAATTGTGTTAAAATAATATGTGATTGAAAATAGTTACAGTTATATTGATTTACACTGTAGCACTGAGAATGGATTTTGCAAGGTTGGCAGGTTTGTAAAATAGAACCTTTTAATAAATCTAGAAATATTAGTTATACTATAAAGTCAAGCATTTAACTATTCCATACAGCATTTAGCTATTAAAGAAACAGAAGCACTAGTGGTTTAAAAAATGTTCTGATTTCATCAAGATATATTTCTCTACACGTGGGAATATATTTCAAGGATAAAATTAGAAACCGGTAAATGATTTACTTCAAATCTGGATGTAGCCATCATTTCAAATATGAAGAAAAATAAATCATGAATCCTGGAATATATGTGCCTCTATGAGTAGATTGGATGTGGGCATAGCAGCGTGGGACCACATCTGGATAGCACTTTCCAGTACTAATCATTAATGCCTCATGTTAGAGAAATGCCTTTAAAATACAAAATTTGACGTAGAGAGGGTCCTTTTTCTTTACCTCCTCTTCCTTTCCCATAAGATGGTCTGAAAAGGCATAAGATCCAGGGTTTCAGGGTTTTTGGCAGTTAAGCTTTTGTTTTATTTTACATTAAAATTTACTATGGATCTCAGAGTACAGCTGCTCTGCTACTGTTTCACTATTTGGCCATCCTACACTGTAAGTAGCATAAATCTAGGACTAAGACTTTCCAGTACTGGCATTTCAGCTGTTTTGGGAGATAATAAATCTCCAGTCTTAAATTTATAGAAATCTATATTCATAGAAATCTGAGACACGCCTTTTGTATCATTGCATTATCTAAATTTATTATACTCCCTCATAAAAAGGAACTGTGCAGTGTAGTTCTTGTTTCTCATATATGCTATTTATTCTTTAGCTTCACATATACCCACAGCTTTGTGCTGTCCTCAAAAGGGAGATTTGCTTATGGAAGGTCTTCTCATGATAATCCCAGGGGTGTGGCCCGATGGTTTCAAATTCAATAGTGAGAGGAAGAGTTCTAAGACTAAAATTCAGAGATTAGAGAAGTAAATATATGAATTTTAAATGAACAGTACAGCTATTCAGTGCCACTGTTAGGGTTTTAAGTACAAAAAAGCAATATTTCTGTGTTCAAAATAGATAACTCCAAACCAGATATCATACCATTTTAAAGAGGAATAGTCAAAAGTGTTTTTATTTTGTTATGTGCTGTAGCTTTGTCTCTTGATTTTTCAGCTCATATATTTTAAGCAAGGGAAATGGTAGAATATTTTTTCTTCTTAAGCTACATGTACAATAGACAGATTATTTCTCTTCCATTATTAAGGTAAGAAAAGCCACTAACCTTAGTAAATGGAGATCAGGTCTTTTAAAGAGAAAAAAATCTTGACTATTTACAACTTTTCCAAAACCCCAAGCTATTCTTCCCTACTAATAGCGTTAAGCAGTGGAAACATAGCATGAGGTTAACTTCTTTTATTGTTTCATTCAGAGATAAAATCTGTGTGCCTTCTTTATTATAAGTGCAATTAGATGGAAATGTAAATGCAGGAATATTTCTACATCTGACTTGTTGTTTTCTCTTTCTTTCATACAATCATAGAATAGTCTGAGTTGGAAGGGACCTTAGAGGCCACCTGGTTCCAATCTGCTTGCCATGGGCAGGGACAACTTCCGCTAGACCAGGTTGCTCAGAGCTCCATCCAGCATGGCCTTGAACACTTCCAGAGGTGGGGCATCCACAGCTTCTCTCTGAAACCTGTGCCAGTGTCTCACAACCCTCACAAGAAAGAATTTCTTCCTAATATCCAGTCTAAACCTACTCTCAGTTTGAAGCCATTCCCCCCTGTCCTGTCACACAGGCTCTTGTAAATAGCCTCTCTCCATCTTCCTTGTAGTGTCCCTTCAGGCACTGGAAGGTCACAATTAGGTCGCCCCAAAGCCTTCTCGTTTCCAGACTGAACAATCCCAATTCTCTCAGCCTTTTCTCATGGAAGAGGTGCTCCATACCTCTAAGCAACTTGGTGGTCTCCTCTTGAGCCACCAACAGGTCCATGTCCTTGCTGCACTGGGACCCCAGAGCTGGAGGCAGCACTGCAGGTGGGGTCTCACCAGAGCAGAGCAGAGGGGCAGAATCCCCTCCCTCCCCTGCTGCCCACACTGCTTTGGATGCAGCCCAGGAAACCCATGGGAGGTTCCTGGGCCACCAGAGAAGACTGCTGGCTTTAAAATACTTGTAATAGTTATAATAAATACTGAGCAATTTAAATTATATTAGGTGTATAAACAGTTATACATCCGGGGTTTCTTTGAGAACAGGTGAGTTGTTTTATACAAATGCCATTCATAATCCTGATTGCCAATAATGCCAAGTCATAGAAGAATATGTTCCTGCAGTGGTTAAGAAAGAATGGGAAATTATTTGTGCATTCCCTCATTTGATGTCTTATAACATTGGACCAGTGTAAACATATTGGGAAATTACAGGGAAAACTGTAGTTTTAGACTTTTAATTTGATGTTTTCTATTATTCTCTACTGTCTTACACCTAAGGAAAAACTCAGATCTTCTGCATGTGGAGAGTGATTTTAACTGCTTGGTATCACTCTGCCTGACATGTATGAACAGGAGGTAAATATGATCCATTATGTTTATGTACAGTGGGATTATTCTACACACAACCAGTATTGAACAATTTAACAATCCAGTCTCAGTAAGAAAACAAGTAATTCTTTATGTAAATGTAACAGTATCTATTGTGCTGCCAAGTAGTACTTGAAGTGTTAGAAAGGTAAATGTGCAGACCTTGGAATAGAGCAGAACAGAAAAAAAAATGGCATGAACTCTGCTGGCAAAGTGAGACTTGAATGGAGGGCTCCACAATACCTCTGACCAGCTAAGACTAATTCCTGTGTATCTTTTATAACAGCAGACAAGAGAAATTCTTGCATGTATTTATTTCCCTATAGAGATGGCCTAAATACAAGTCCTCTGTCCAACAATTGTCAGAACAGCAGTCTTCATTGCAGGATCTTTTTTATCCAAATGACAAATTTTGAGTTCTATAAAAAAACCTGCAACCCTGTCAGCTCTGCTTAACCTCCATTTGAGACTTCAATTTGACTGTCAGTCTTTTTTTGAAGCCTAAAAGCTGTTACTTGGTTGTCATAAACTGGAATGGATGATGGTCACAGCTACTGCAGTGGATAAAGGCTTGAGGTGAGAGGTAAGGAGAATTAAAAAAATCACACTGCTTGCTTTGTGTGCGCTGCATCAAACACTGTAGTGAAGATGAAGTCTGAGCTTTTGCATATCAAGTTGTCATTCTGTCAATTTTCATATGTATGCCTTCAAAACATTTAAAACAGGGAGGATGATTCCAAAAAAAGTCAGTGACAGTTCTTCAAAACATCAGGTATTATATTATTGACAATATATAATTATAATTCCCTTCTATATTTTAGAATAAAGTGTTTAAATTATCTAATGTTTCTGAAGGAAAAGAATGTAATGAAAAACATATAGTAACTTGCTGAAAAGTGCTATAACAATAAAGAATTTAAATTATTTCAGTGAACCCAGGTGAACTGGTTCTAATTACATGCATTCAGCTTGAATTTCAAATGTGGAAAACCACAGGAAATCAGGAGTATATTTTGAAATGTATTTGGTACATTAAAGAAGAGAGAATAAAATTGTCTCTGAGGTAAATGACTACTAAAATATTAACCAGAGTGATAAGTAAAAAGCTGTCAGGCAAAGAAAATCTCCCCTCTACCCCTATTCCCCTTGAAACCTTTTGTTTTAAAAGGTATTATAATAGAAATTATGTGCATTAAGGAAATAATTCTAAATGTTTTTAATTTGGTTTATTGTGGTGCTAAGATAAAGGTACAAGGAATGAAAATGAAAATTTTACTTGAATGCATGATTTTAGGAATATAATGACAAAACTTTCAGAAATTGCACTGAAATATGATGGGAAAACACTCTCTTGGTGTACAAAGAAGAAATTTCTTGTTTCATTTCTCCCTTTTTTATCAACAACAGTGTGGCCAGCAGGATCAGGGCAGTGATTGTCCCCCTGTACTCGGCACTGGTGAGGCTGCACCTCAAATCAGTTCAGTTTTGAGCCACTCACAATAAGAAAGACATTGTGGGGCTGGAGAGTGTCCAGAGAAGGGCAGTGGAGCTGGGAAGAGTCTGGAGCACAAGTCTGATGAAGAGCAGCTGGAGGAGGTGGGTTTGTTTAGCCTGGAGAAAAGGAGGCTCAGGGAGGACCTGATTGATCTCTACAATCACGTGAAAGGAGGGCGTAGTAAGATGGGTGTTGGTCTCTTCTCCAAAGGAACAAATAGGCGGGACAAGATAGGACAAGGGGAAACGGCCTCAAGTTGCACCAAGGGAGGTTTAGACTGGATATAAGGAATAATTTATTCAACCAATTGGTTTTCAAGCTTTGGCACAGATTGCCAAGGGAAGAGATTGAGTCAACATGACTGGAGGTATTTCAAACATGTGTAGATGTGGAACATGGTTTAGTGGTGGGCTTGGCAGTGTTGGTTTAACAGTTGGACTCAATGATTTAAAAGGGTTTTTCCAACCTAAACTAGTCTGTATTTCTTTAATTTTAAAGAGAAATCTGTTTTGCTCCTACCTACTCTGCTCTTTGAGGGACTGAATGTCCTGCCTTCATCTCTTCATCCAGAAGAGAAGACAGACATTACACTTATTTTATTCTCCAGGTGGAATGTCCCTGCTCTCACTTTCTCAAAATCAAATGAGGTGCAAAGTTTGGCCCTGCCATGCAGCTCAGTCTTTTTCCATGATGCCAAGCACCCTGGTTTAATCAGTTTCCCATCTATTTCAAAACAAGGAAGCTGAGATCACACTTATTCCTCTTGTGTACACTCTTGCTTTCTCTTTTAATGGTATGCACGCATATACATGTGGTTTTCTTACAGTGCCATGGATAAACGTGGTGCTCTGAAAAGCTCTAAACTGAATGCTGTTCCTTCTTATAAGTTTTCCATACCATGCATGATGACAGTGAGGTTCATTACTGTGTATAATAAGGGCTATGGCAGTACTTATTCACAGAACTGGTTCCCCACAATCTTTTACTTTCAATGTAGACCGTGGGACCAGATGCTAAAAGATAAATCAGGACTGTCAGTAGTCAGAACTCTTTTAAAACAACTAATTTCTCAGGGGGTTCTTAATTTTCAGATCTTTCTAATACTGGAAAAAGAGATAGAAGAAGGAAAGTTTTAATCCTGTTTTGACATTATTCTGGTCTCAAGTAGCCGTGGAAAAAAATGTTTGTATTCCAGTGTGGGACTAAAGTAAATTTAGTACATCAGAACTCCTTTACTCAGATATAGTTCTGATCCAGTGCCTCAGAATCAGATAGAAAAAAAATATAAAAAGAGCAATGTCTCATTTTGTTTTTAAAGTACATCTTATTTGGAAACAAATAAATAAACTGTGATCACCATTTCTGGTTTAGGAAACAGAAGAAGTAAACCAGTCTAAGTAAAATCTAAACTAACAGTGGTTGCTTTCTTTTGCTATTATTTACATTCACTGTAGCTACTTTAAAACTGGATAGTTGATGAGAGCAGTATTAATCACTTTCACTCTTTTGGAGCTGCTCACTGGGGAGTAGGAAATAAGAACTTTACTGGGAGTTTTTAAGGGAAATATATCCTCTGTCCTAAATTGCTATGTTCAAAGTAGAGGTGCTGAGTTCATTCCAAACCAGGAACAAGAAGTCAGAAGACTGACATTGATTTCAGAGGAGTTTGGGGGTGGTATTGTACTGTGAGGATCATTTGGAAGAAAAAAAGTGGTTGTCACAGCAAGTTGCTGCACTCTCCAGTCAGCAGAGCCAAAATACATCTTCTTTGTTCACTGGAGGTTCTATTTAAGATATTGCCACATTCGAAGAGTATTTGATTAAAGTATAATTAAATATAAAATTTGATAAAATATACATCATTAGTAACAAAGACAAATGTGTGAGAGGGGAAAGATCAGAAAACATGAGAGTGTTGTCTCTTAGTGTATTGTGTGCTGGCAGCTCTTCTGACTGATGTAAGCTTCAATTTTAACAGCACTACCTGTTTGAAGACAGCTAAAGGCATAACTCAAAATGACAGCACTAAGCAACTCTCTTTTTTATTATTATATATGAAATTTCTTGAATACTGAAAAAAAAAAAAAAAGAGAGGTCTACACCTAGATCAGTTTTTAGGTCATAAGATTTCACTACTTATATTAATGAAATCATATTGATTTTCCTTTTTATTCTCCTAGTCATAAGAAAATAAAATTATGAGAATGATTTTTGATAGTGTGTTGAGTTGCAAGAGGATTTAAATCACTAACACTTGCAATCAGAGTGTTGTCACTGCTTGCTCTTCATTGTTTTTAGGAAAAAAATTGCATAAATTGATACTCTGACTTTTTTTCTAGTTCCTATGACACTGAATGCACTGAGGGAATGCATCTCTTTGCAGATGATTATTTACCAGTTGCAAACTGATACTATACATCCCTGGTCCTAATTCAATCATGTTATACACTCATTTCTTGAAAAATGTAATACTAGGTATTGATCTCCTTATAGCACTAGATATAAATAGCCTGTGGTAAATTAAAGAATTAAGAACATCAAGTTAATAAAAAATGCATAAATGTTAATTTTAACAGCCATAGTTTGGTTAAGAGAGAATGATGATCAATACCTCAAAATAGAAATTCTATTATTGCTGCTTGCAAATAATTAATTGATTAATTATTAATCACAAAGCTGGTACAGCTTAACATTTGTTGTAATTAAGGGATAGACTCAATGAACTTGGGATGAACTGCTCATTAAAAGTTAATTGAACACTGTAAAAATTTAAAGTTTCCCAGAATCTTGACTTGTTATCACAGATTTTCTGTTCTGGACACACAAGACCTGCGAGGATGTACAGCTGAGGAGAAAGTTAAAATTTATAGCCAAGGAAAGAGCTTAGCTTTAGACATCAGCTTAAAGCTACTGATCTTGTTAAGAGTAACACAGATGTTATATATTAAAAAAAGATATATACAAGAAATAAACATACTTTTCTGTATCTGACAGTTAGATATGACAGAATTTGGTATGTAACTATTCTACCTATATTTCATATTTAGTACCAGTGCCAATGTAACTTGTAAAACCGTAAAGTGACTCATCTATCGAAATTTCATTTGATATCTGAGATCAATGGTGTATTTAATGCATCTAGAACCATAGATAACATCGTTTTAATTAAAAATGTTAGCTGAGTAATTACTTTTTAAACATATGGTCACAGATAAGAAAATTGAATGACACTTAAATTGGGTTTGTGAGAAAATGAATTTGCATTAAAAAGTAGCTATTAGCCATTTCAGTGACAATGTGGGAGATCAAGGTTACAGATCTTTGCTCTGTAGGTTGGGAAACCTGTTTTAAGAGAGGTGATACATTTGGGCTTTAAGGCAAAATGAGGTCTCAGTGATTTTTCTCATCTCAGTTTTGGTTTAATTAGTGTCATCACACAGAGTAGCATTTGATCCTTTTATGGAATAGCAGACAAATGGTCCTTTCTAAAATCAGAGGAAAATGCCATGGCTCTGTAATTGAAGCAAATGGACAGTCAAAATTGGGGGTGAAGTGACTTTTAAATTGATTTGTGAATTTTTTTTATTTTAAATGCAATAATAATCCAGTTACAGCTTCAGTATAGTAATGTTCAAAGGAATATAAAGTGAGGAAGAAAGCACAGACAGCTCTTCCTGATGCTTCATTACCACCTTTCTGATTCAAGACGTTTTTGCAAAAATAAGGTGGCATTTTAGTATCTTGCAAATTTATTACTTTGATGAATTCTTTGCTGTATCAAAAAAATAAAGCATTCAGTTTATTTTATTAATTTGTTCCTCAGCTTATCTCTGAATTTTCAAAGCAAGTGCATAAAAATAAATTTTTATAGGGGCACCAGGATAAAAAATGGATGTTACTTTTCAAAAATTAAAAACTTCTATTAATTTCTACTTTCAGGAATTCCTTTTTAATATTTAATCGGCCGACAAAAATAGAGTGGGAGCTGAAAGCATTTACTCTCTACTCAAAATGTTTTTCTTGGTAGATTTCCTCAGAAAGGAATTATTTAAAAGTCTTAATTATCTTCAATATTAACATCTTTTCTGTGCTCACTTTGATTCATAGCTAGACATCGTATGCTAAGTTGTGCTCTTTGGAAATAAGAAATAATGCTGTCATTGCCCATTCTCAAAAGAAAAAAAAAACAAACCACAAAACACTCCACAAACAAATAAAAAAATCCCACCAAACCCCAAAGCAAAACAGCAACTACAAAGCCAAAACAAAACAACAACAAAACCCAAAACAAAACCAAAAAAACCAACCACAAAGCCATCTTTTAAAAAGTAGAAAAATGTCTCAGTTCTATGTATGGATGAAGAGTACTTTCCCAAAAGTTATATTTTGGCCATTATCTAGCCTCTAACATTTTTATTTATTTAGTTATTATTATTTTTTGGTGGTAATGGGAGCACTGGCATGTTAAGCTCCAAGTTTTTTAGCCAGAAGACGCATGGAGAAACAGTGAATGCTATGCTGGAATTAAAACCAAAGTACTACAGATAAATATCCAAAGGTGTTACGAGAGTTCTCATTAGAAGATCTTCCTTGAAATGTTTCTCTTTGGCAAAGAGAGTTTCCTCTGCAATACACACATGAGAGTTTATCTCAAGTTACTGGAGTAATACAAACACTTCAGGTGCTCTTCCAAACTCAGCTTTTGTACTTATGGCAAAAAAATCTCACCTGAGCCTAGATGTGTTTAAAACAAGTTTAAAAACATGGTCATCACCCATCACAGATCATGTCATGAATGCTCAGAGCTGCTACTGTAATTGATTCACTTGGCTCAAAAATCATACTGAATCAACAAATTCCAACAAACCCAGCACTGCAGTAAATACAGGTTTAGTCACTTGGGGTAAAACTGGTGATAGGTCTAGCAGATTGCCAAAAACAAGAGCAACGAGCTTGCCTTTTTTGCCTAAACAAAACAGCATTTGATGACAGCTGGAAGGTATTAAATTTCCTTTTAGAGAAGATTTCACTTCTCTTTTGAGTGAATTGCTCACATTTCACAGAATACCAGCTCAGCACTCTTCTATGCAATCACGCTGCATAATGGGCTTCACTAAATGGGACAAATAATAGATGGTCTAATCCCTAACTATTTTTCAGTTAGAGTTTCTCTCCTTTTATATATTTTTATCACAGATGGAAGAATGCAGCTGTTGTGGAAAACTCTATTCAAACATCCCTTTCTTCTTATACTTGTCCATCCCCATGCTCACCCCCTTTCCTTTTTTTTTCCTTTTTAGTTGCAAATATAAGACATTCTACCCTTCAGAGTCTCATGTTTTACCATGAAATTATGGTTGAATGCTATTAAACACCCCAAAATATCCATTTCTCAATTGAATTAGTCAATGGTGCAAATTGCTTGTGTAAGAGAAAAGGCAGTTTCAGTATATATGTGGAGGGTTTAGTTTGCTTTTGGAGGAAGGAGCTATAATAACCATAATAAACTTGTTATTCTGGCACTACTCCCTCTTTTCTAATTTTCTTCCCATAGAAAGATCCATCTATGTTAATTTTTCTTAGCTGAGTGTACACCTATGTTAATAAAAGTGTATCTTTTAAATCACTTCACTATAGAAAATGTTGTAAGGCATTATTGAGTAAGCAATTTTTTTATAATTTTTATGCTTAGAATTAATTTTAACACGGTAAATGAAAAGTTTTTATATTGGCTGTTACATTTGCTGGTAATATTTTTGAGTCTAAAATGCTGTAAGAGATTAGGGCATAAAACAATTTCAAAAATGAATATACAAAGAATTGACATTTCATTTCCATATCAAGTGCAGTGACATTTATATACCTCATATTTTAGACAAAGGACAAAACTCTAAATTATGATGTTGACTTTTTTTAAAATGAGTTTTATAGCTCAAACATAAGGCTGATTAGATTTGCTACTGGTTTTGGAAATCTATTCATAACTATTCTTTTGCTGGAAGCTGTGAATTTTACTTTATTATTTAAAGTACAGTTTTCTAAGCCAGTAATAAATAAGAACATATTTACCTATGTTGAGAAAAAAAAACACACACAATTTTTTTTTTTTTTGCTAAATATTTTTTGCTAAGTAATCACAAGTGTAGAGAGCTCTTAATAGCAACCTAAAAAACCCCATACATGAATTTGTTAGTATGAAAAACATAAGTGGATCTGAAAGAATAATTCGTATAAAATATCATAAGGCTTTTTAAGAGTAGGTGATTTATTGACTAGAGAAACCTCCCAAGCCATGATTCCTAAAGGTTGATCTCTTGCTGATTGAAATTGTTAAATTCAAGTTTAAATTGTCTTCTTCCACAAAGGATGTCAAACCTCATGGGTGCTTGGAACAGCATTAGACTTCCAAGATGGAGAATAGGTCAGGCAAAGTGTAAACACAAGATCTCAAGCAATTCTTTGCATGTTATGTTCCAAATAAATTTGCTTGTTTTCTTTCCAGGCAAAAAAAAAAAAAAAAAAAAAAAGAATTTTCAACAGGAGCTAAATTGACTAGAGTATGTTTCTTTTCAATGGAAACTACAAAGCAAAGCATTTTGTAATATGAAATTACTTTCAGGGAGTAGGGAATTAACTGATAGTTTCCAAGAACAATGGTAAACCATCATAATCTTCTTTCCCAAAGTGACTTTAACCCATTGATTGCTCTGTTCTCTAAAAAGGCCTGGTCTTTCCAGGAAAAATAACTTCATGTATGATTCAGTGACTATTGATGCTGTACTTGTTTGCCTATAGGAGCTTAGGCACAGTTTTGTTCACACATGGAATCTCTGAGATCCATGTTTGGAGACAGGTTTTAAAGGCAGAGGTAAAAAGAAAAGAGACCATGTCCATCACATATTTTTCAATCTTAAACCTCAGAGTTTAAGTGGTGCAATTCTAGAATTATAGAGTAAAGGGAGTGGGGGGAATTGCACTTTTTTATATGACAACGGGTATTCTGGGTATAGACCCTTCTCTTTCCTTCAAAGCTTAGTAAAATTTTGTGGGAGAAGACATGACTTGCCCCTCTCTCACTGTATCAACTTTTTTCCACAGTAAATCCACATACTTTTAACCTCATGTCTTCTCTAATTTGCTACAGATTATGCTTCTTTGTTCTGTAGAAAGAGTGAATCTCTTGTCTGTGAATTTTACTTTAGCTTTATTATCATGTATGTATTTAATATTTATCATCTGTATTTTTGATCAATAACATACATACACATTCCTGAACTTTTAAAAAGGAAATCTAACTGAATGTTAAATTAATAGGATTATAAATTGTGCTTTCTTAATATTTTACAAAACTGTATCAAAATAATTATTGGTGTTCTTCTCTTTCAAATGTTCTTTCAAAGAGTAACGACAGTCATTTAAACTTGTTACAAATCCTTTCTGAAAAGTTTCACACAATTTATTTGGTGATTTGAATAAAAAAAATTAGAGCAAGGCAGTACTTGGAATTTCTCTAATGTGCAATCACATTCACTGCCCAGAGCAACCATTTTGTAGTTCTTTACACTAGGGAAAATATCTAATCATTAGTCTCTTTAGCTAATTCGGAGACATTTAGCATTTCCTAAAATATAACTGTTAAGTAGGTTAAGAATTGTCTCATTAAAATATCCAGTGTTTCATGCACTATACTTTAAAAAGTAGGATGTTTGCTTTAAATATTTTTTTTTCAGCCACTGTCATGTCTTTCTTTTTTCAGTTATTATTTGTCCAGTGCTCTTTGTGATTTAGCTGAATTTTGAGTCAGAGGTTATAGCTGAATTTCATGCATTTGGTTAAAATTACTATTTTAATATTGAGGTGTTTATTTTTTTTAAATAAGATTAGATCCTTGGTAGATATTCTTCCTTTTCCATGTTCCAGCAGACATGTTCTCCAAGTGTCACCATAAGTAAGAGAAGGATTTAACCATTTTAAAAGAGTGTGGAAAGCAGTGAAATCCAGAGAATTTATCAGTAGACATAAGCAAAATGGCAGCCATGCAGCCTGTTGCCTTTATAATGTTTTCTTTCATTGCAGAAAGTTGTGGGAAGTTCTTAGTTTGTTGATTTTAATTTTATAATTTTGTAGGTAGACCAGGTAGAAGACAAGCCTTTAATTCCGTTGTTGAGGTTTTGTTGTTGTTATTTTCATATTTTTTTTGTTTGTTTTCCTAATTTTTTTTACCTTCTTTTTCAAATAATATTTTGCAATACTGGAATTTTTCTTGATCTTTCTTTATGTTCTCTCAGTAGCATTTCTGTCTGGTCTGAAAAAGTTCAAAAAGTGTTATCTATAATAAGGGGCTTGAAGTCTTTGTGGGTTCACATAAGTGTTTTTATTAAAATTTTATTAGTGAAAGACTTAATGCTTTCCATCTCTAAGAGTTTTGTTCCTTTGTAAGTCATCACATAAATGGAACCCTTCTCTTGCTGACAGAATGTAGTTTTATGTGCCTTGACGGTGGTCAATGGATTTGCAGTTTTTCTTTTTTTGACTTGCAGTCAAACGTTGCTGTTTTTTTTAATGTCTCTCACTGTGTGCCACGGTGCAGTGGGACAATATAAATCACAGGCAATAGTCAGCCCTCTGGCTTTGTTTTGTGTTTCTCAGACACACTGACTAACTAGGATTTTCAGGGATTATGTGAGTGTCTAAAAGGTCAATTTTACTGTGTCACCTGTCATACCCATTAAATACAGTTATCTGTTAGCTTCACTTGACTGCTGAATTTGTAAGTTTTACTAGAATTATAGAAAGATAGAATGAAAGAATAATTTGAGTTAGAAGGGACCTTTTAAGGTCATCCAGTCCAACTACCCCTGTAGTAAGCAGGAACAACTAAATCACAACTAGGTCAGGTTGCTCAAAGACTCATCTAACGTGGTCCTGAATGTTTCCAAGAACAGGGCATCCACCCTGGGCAACCCATTCCAGTGTTTCATTAACCTAATTTCAAATTAACTCTATTTTTTTTGGTCAAAAGGCAAGGAAAGATGTTGGTAAATAGAAGTCCAGTCTTTAATTGTGTCCTCACAGGAAAAGGTATTTTATCACCTCTTTCCTACTGTAAGAAGAAACATTGTGAATTGCCAGTTTCCTTTGTGTGGTCACAGTTACATTCTGTTATTGAATTCAGGATGGAGTGGATTTTGTTTGTTTGTCTGTGTTGTTCTGTTTGCTTGTTTTGTTTGTTCAATTTTTTTAATGTAATTTATTTTAATTTATTTTTTAGTTTATTTTGTTTATTTTGTTTTATTTGTCCAAAGTGCCTGAAATTTGAAAAAAATAATGTGAGCCCCACTTACTGTATGACTTAATGTAACTTTATTGTTTTGGAAAAAGGGAGAAGCTGTGTGGGTGTGGCTGATCATATACGTTGGTGGTTCCTGTACCAGTCATAAATAGATGGAATGGCCTTTGTTACAAACATATTTTAAAATGCTAGTTGTACATTAGAGGGGAATAGTGGAAGTACCGTTCACTTAGTGAGATTGCCTGTTGTGCTCTTTTAAGTATCTTGGATCTTGCCAGTGTGCTAAAAGGGCCTGATACAAACCCTGCTAATGTCAGTGGAAAAATCCCCACAGACTTAGATGGACTTTAAAGCAGGATAAGCAAGTGCTCATGTCAGTGTTTTATCTGCATCATACTTGGGCCCACAGAGGAGAGGGGAGGTTTGCAAGCTAGAATGAAACACTTTCAGGTCCCAGCAGTAAATCTCACCAGGTGTGACGTGATGGTCCTAAAATTTAATGGGCTTTTTTTTTTATTTTAACATTAATTAACAATATGAGCTGACAGCCTCTAGGAGACAAGCAGAAGCAGCTTAGGGGGAGAGAAAGACTCCTGTTTACCAAAATAAAGAACTTGCATGAGTTGCAAAAACTGTTCTTCCTTTCTAGCAGCTTTATTGTTTTCCTGCTTTTAGAAGCTCTCCTGTATAAGAATTTAGTCCTGTTTTACAGCTGAGGCAGATTTCAATAATTGTTTCTCACAGTGCAAATTCTAATGGTGTGAGACTTGGATGTATCCATATTTTCAGATGGTAATGAGCAGTCCTTTCCAGATATAATGACAACCATTATTAGTCTCTGGCTAGAACTTGAATTTTTACTTTAGCACAATTTTCAGTAGTGTAGTGATGAATAAAGAAATAGGATAACCTACCATTTTGAAGGGGGTAAACGGCATGCTCTTGAAAACGTGTTAAACTCATGTGATAAGATGTGTTAAAATCATGTGATAAGATGTGTTAAGCTCAATTTACTTATGCTTACCCCTGCCCACATCCTACTGAAACATCAGTGGAGTTTGTGTGCTTTCTTTCTTAAAGAAGAAAACATGATTTTTTTTTTTTATTATTTTTTTTTGTGAAACACTGCTGTAAATGTAAACCTGAAAATTCCTGTGGACTAAAGAAGCTCGGTAAGCACTCAGAGAACATTCATTATGGGTCAGTAACAAGAATAGTGATGATCAAGTGGGAGCAACCTCTTGTCTGTTAGCAAAAATCACATCCTTCCGGGAAGGAGATAAAAATACAGCTAAACAGACGATGCAAACTGCAGCTCCTTGTGATAGATTGCCATTAGTGGTTCAGAAAGGATATGTGTCTACTCTGACTTGATACTATTTTTTTCTTCTAGTCTCCTCATTATCCAGTCATTATTTGTTTAGATTTTGGAACCTCTGGATATATGCCTTAGGTACAGCTGGGAACTTGGCTTTCAGAGCAATTGTCATGCAACAGGACCTCACCAATGTCTGTCAGTGTGTGCAGGGAGGTGTCAGGGGATGGACCAGCTCTGCTCAGTGGTGCCAAGGATTAGGACAGGAGGACATGGGCAGAAACTGGTGTTTAGGAAGTTCCACCTGAATATCAGGAAGAACTTCTTTGCTCTGCAGAGACAGAACTGTGGAGCAGATTGTCCAGAGAGGGAGTAGAGTCTCCTTCACTGGAGATATTCCAGAACTGTTTGGACACAATCCTGTGTCATGTGCTCTGGGATGACCCTGCCTGAGCAGGGAGGTTGGACCAGATGACCCATTGGGATTCCTTCCAACCTGACCTATTCTATGATTCTGTGATTCTGTGATTCTGTAATAGGAGCTGTTGTCTGATAACAAGTCATATCAAGTGTGTAGTTTTTCAGTACAGGGTGTACAGTAAGATGAAGGAAAGAGGTCATGGGAAACATTGATTTATTGATAGATTTAATATTGAAATTCTTCTGTTGTTTTGAAGACCAAAGGTTACTGACTTCTTAGCCTAACAATCCCTCTTTTTTTTTTCCAAATATTTTCTGGAAACTGAAGTCTTGAACAGAAGAGACAAATGTCCTTAGCAAAATCCCTGTGAGTGTGTGAAATACAGTTTTAAGATGATCACAAAATAGAATATTATTATCTTACATAAGATCTCCAAATTGTTACCTACAGGGTAATCTAATACAAGAAGCATACATAACTGACTCAGTTGTAAGACTAATTGCTCATCACATTGTAGTGCCAGATCTGCCAGTGCCCATCTCGTTTGTGCATTATTACAGACTAAAAAAGTGCCAGATAATGAATAATGTACCTTACATTGGCATAAGTAATTAAGTTTGTGTGCTTACAGGAGATCACAATAGTTGTCAACATCAAAAAGATTAATTCAAGAGCTAAAATGTACAGTGAGATCAAGAACAACTCTGAAATAAATTTCCACCCCTTCTCCATATTTAGAGTGAGATATGCAGTTTAACAGTGGGTGCTGTAGAAGAGTGGTGATGACTTCCATGTCCCAGATGAACTCTACTGTCACCAGCTGAGGGCAGGATTCATCCTCTTTCATTGCAAATGTTTCATTTGGGAGATGTCCTTCAGTCCATAGTGAGCTGAATGAAAAGTGCATTTACACTGGAAACAAGTGCTAAAGAGATATGATTATGACTAGTCAATTTGCTCCCAATAAACTTGTCCAGCCTCAAGATATATTAAAAAAGAAAGTCCTACAGACAAACAAGCCAACCAAACCCGATCAACCAATTAAAAAAAAAAAAAACAAAAAAGAAAACCGAACTCCCCTGCCCTAAGCGGCCAACCAACAAAAAACCCCCCAAAAATAAATATCAAAAAGAACAGCAAGGGTTTTCCCTGACTGTCAAGTTCAATTATCTGCTATGGTAGGTTCCTCGTGACATAATCTTGTTCATATACTCACATTTCCCTTCATTAGGGATAGTCCACGTCTGCAGGGTTTTTTAATCTTCCTTTTAGGTGTTGCTTCACAGCTTCATTTTCTCCTGGTTAGAAATAATCTTCTAATTTACAGTGCAATTTTCAGGCCAAATTACATACCTTTGTTCTAGCGCTGATACTGTCTTTTAGCTTTAATAGCTCTTCCCTCTCCCTTGTGTTTGTTCCCAGAGGTACTTACAGAGAACAATCATCTCCCCTCTTATCTTATGTTTCGCTAGGCTAAACAAGCCAAGCTCTTTCAGTCCATTCATGTAAGATAGGCTTTGCTAGCTCTGCACTAATTGTCTTTCAAAAACATTATCAGAAGACACAGTTATTGGAAAAGAAACTTTCAGTGTATGCTGCAGAGCATACAGGAAGCCTTCCAAATTTGTTTCAGACCTAAGCCTTAAAGTGTGCATAAGAAACTGTTTTTCAGCTACAACTGATTAAACCTGTATGTTGAAATTGTAGTTAATCTAAGTTCAGTAATAATGATGTGAGGGGGATGGCCAGAGATGCAGCCCTGGAGGAAGTGCTTCGGACAGAAAAGGTATTTCTTGGGGATCTTGGCCCGTGGGGAAGGACACATTAGTAGGTGGATGATCCTGACTAGACTATGCACCATAGAGGAGTCCATGGCAGAGGGGGGATGCCCCAAGAGATTGTGACCCAAAGAGGAAATCACGGTGGGATGGGAAAGTCCCTAAAGGGCGGGGGGACCACAGAGGAGCCCGACACTCTTTTGGGGTTATCTCTGAGGGACCCCTCTCCACAGAGCAGCTGGGGTTGGTACAGTGAGAACAAAACAGTGAAGGAAAACAAGTACAAAGTAAGGAGTGGCAGAAATAAAATATTGCTAACCATGACCTCCTGCACTACAAGAACACTAAACAAAGGGATTTGGAGAGACTGTGTGTAACCCTGGCATGAACAAAGTAATCTGAGCCAAGAAAAGAGAAAGGAGAGGAATTGAGCAGGAGTCAAGACTGGGAAATGAAAAGGAGACATGTTTCCTTCAGTGTTGGTTTAATCATTTGTTGTCTTTTTCTAAATTTTTTTTCCCTCCACTCAAAAGCTACATCAGTAATTAAAAAATTATTTTAATTGGTCATTAAGGAAATAAATTTCCTGTGTTGAGACTTCTTTGACTATGACAATCCAACAAATTATTGAGGCTGGTATATGAGATCAAATTCCCAATTTAAGCACAGAAGTATTATATTTAGAACATAGAAACTGAACTTAACTGTCACCCTGCAGTGACCTTAAATCAGCTGCCATCTAAATTTTTGACAGTATTTAAATTCCTGCCTTCTGAAGGGCATGTCCATGAGGACCCTGACTCAGAGAAGCTCTGTGTGTGAGGCTCAGCAACTTCAGCAATCACAAAGTATGAAACCATAATTCAGCTCTCTCCCAGTTCAAAGAAAATCTGAGCTGCTTTAATCAATTTGTTACTTAAACTTGTTACCTTTAAAGCTCTGTCTCTGCATGTTTTAGCCTACTTTAGCCAATAGAGAGAAATAGCTTTTTTCTGGATTACAGACCATCCATCCTGTTGAAGCTCTTGCTGTAAGAAGGGTCTTTGTTTTTATTTGCTTATATTGATAATGATGAGGCTGGCAGAGGCAGAAGTAGAAATCTACATCTTAGAAGTCTCTTTCTGAAGGATGCTAAGGATGAAAACCAGTGTATGCAACAACATTATGACACTTTTGCAGAACTTTGTGATAGCTGTTATTAGCAATTCCTACATTTTTAAAGTATTTTTCATGATTGAAAGAGAGTAGATTTAGATTAGATATTAGAAAAAATTTCTTTACTATGAGGATGTTGAGGTACTGGAACAGGATGTGAATGCCCCATCCCTGGAAGTGTTGAAGGCCAGGTTGGATGGGCTCTGAGAAACCTGACCTAGTGGGAGGTGTCCTTGCCCATGGTAGAGGGGTTTGGAATAAAATGATCTTCCAACCCAAACCATTCTGTGATTCTATGATTGCAAGGATAGCATGCTCTTAAATCTGTTCTTAGTGTCAGTTTTTAATCCATCTGTGTATGTATATACTCACAATTTTATTACTCTTGCATATACTACTGCTTTACTGACTCTTAAAATTTTATCATCTCTTACAACATTTGATGATAAATTTTCATTAAGTACAAAAAATAGCTGAGCTGAAACAAGTGGAGTCATAATTTATTGTAACCGAGGATCTTAAAACCCAGCTCGCTGAGCCACATATAAGAGATTCTTTTTTTATTGGCATTACACATTTGTAGCCATCAGTGATACTGTTTATAAGGATAAAGCCTTTTCTTTTTATTTTTCTTTAAATTATAGTAAAATCAACTTACCAACAAAATGTAATCAAGGGTCCAAATTATGCATCTGATTCCAGAAAGTGATTCTACATTGCCAAAGTCAAAAAAGTATTTTAGTCACATCTCAGCTAAATCATAGATTTTCTACAGCCCATATCATTATTTCTCTATATGTATATTCACAAACACACATCTATACACACACATACATATAGCTTGCACTCTGAATCCATAAATAGTCAGTAAAATAAAGTTGTCTTCTAATAGTGCCCCTTCTATGTTGGATTAAGTCACTTGTTTTGTGTAGCTAAATGGGAGAATTTTTGGACTTATGAAGAAATTTATCATTACTTCAATAAGATACCAGCAGATGCCTCTAAACTTAACCGATTTCATGGCCACAATGTAGCTTATTAAAGACCCAGAGATGTTATGCCTTTTAAATGCCATAGTTATCTAAAAAAAATGGATCTGTGGTATAACTTTTCTAATATTTACTTACATTTTCAATACCTACCAGTTCTTAGAGTAGATTAGGCCCATTAAATGTCTGCAGTCTTGTATTTTTGTTTATCATCAAATGTTAAGAGAGCGACAGAACAAAGGAAAAAAACAAAAGGTCAATTAGTGAATAAAAGTCTCAACATCTTCTTAAAATTTAAATAGTCATGAATCAAAAACAAATTTAATCAATTACACACACACACCTGTCATCCGAATGGCATTTTTTAGAAACAATAAGCAAACAAAAAACCCAACAAAAACCCCCAATAAATATAATGTTATAAGAAAAAAAATTTAGCTAAACATTGATATTGACCCTCTATGTAAACTGTTGAAACCTACCTCATGTTCACTGTTGTCAGTACTTGTTCAGTCACAGGGTAACCTGTGTGCTACAGAGCTGATGTGTGACTTGGTATACTCTGCCACTGAACCGGAAAACTGAAGTTATCCAGGAAAGGATGCAGAGGCAAGAGCTATGTTTTTTCTTTTTTCTTTTTTTTTTTTTTTTTTCCAGTGACTTATCCTGACAACCCCTAAAGGACACATTTCATAGAATGAGAGAATCATAGAATAGCTGGTGATAAGTTCAATAAGACGTGGCAATGTGCTCTTACAGCCCAGAAAGCCAACCCTCTTCTCCTGGGCTGCATCCAAAGCAGCAAGGGAGGGAGAGATTTCTGTCTCTGTTCTGCTCTAGTGAGACTCCACCTGGAATATTGTGTCCAGCTCTGGGCCCTCCAATACAAGAAGGACATAGAACTGCTGAAGAGGCCTCCAGAGAAAGCTGCAAAGTTGTTTAGAGGGCTGGAGTCCCTCTCCTGTGGAGAGAGGCTGGGAGAACTGGAGTTGCTCAGCCTGGAGAAAAGAAGGCTCCAGGAAGACCCTTTAGCAACCTTCCAGTATCTATAGGAGGCCCAAAAGAAAGCTGGAGAGGTTCTTTGTACAACTTCTTTTTACAATGACACAGGAGAATGGATTCAAACTGGAAGAGAGCAGGTTTGGATTAGCTGTTAGGAAGAAATTCTTTCCTGTGAGAGTGGTGATGTACTAGAAGGGGTTGCCCAGAGAAGCTGTGGATGCTCCATCCCTCGAAGTGTTCAAGGCCACGTTGGATGGAGCTCTGAGCAACCCATTCTAGTGAAAGGTGTCCCTTCCCATGGAAAGGGGGTTGGAACAGAATGATCTTTAAGGTCCCTTCCAGCCCAAATCCATTCTATGATTTTATGACTTAAGACAGTTTGTCTAGCAAATAAATACAGAGTTCTGAAGGCTCAAGTCACTCTTACCAGATGAAACAATCAATGACCAATATCACCTGATTTGTTTGTTTGTTTCTATCCCACACTGAATCTAAATCACCTGAAGCCACGTATCAGTTGACTACTTCAATACTAAGTATAACATAGGAATTGTTTTGATCCTAGGGAAGCAAAGCCTGCCACTACATAATTTTGACTCTTCTTTTCAATGCTTTCAACACACAGGGCACTTAGTAAATGAGGCAATTAGGTCTTCCTTCTCAATGCTGAGACAAAGAGGGGGAGACAATTAACCTTTTGAACACTTCAGCACCTCCCTTTTTCACTGAACAAGAAGAGTTTTCAGTCTGAAAAGCAGTCAGTGTATTACCTTGCATAACGTTAAAGCTGTATAACTTTGTATGCGATAATTTCTTTTAACTTTATGCCTTGGCCAGAGAAAGTACAGCAGGAATCAAAATGCAAAAAGAGGCTAAGTCTGAATGAAAAGCTAAAAGATCAATGAGGCTGGATTGCAACTGGTTCATCCTCCCTTTCCTTCTGCAGCCATGCTGATATCCCCTACCATGACGAAATGAAATTTAAGATCTGCTTGACTCACTAGAATTACTTGCATTTTATCACCTACTGGTGATGACTGCCCGGTAATAAAGCTTCAGAGCTCATATCTCAATAAAATTCTTGTTCCTGTGCTTGCTACTGCTTGATTATGCCAGGCCTAAGCATTCAGACATCAATCTCCATAACTGGGCTTTCCTTCTGGGTAAAAAAAATTAAGAGGATGACCGAAATACTACTTTAATCTCAAATAAACACTAGATTGCACTGATAAAACCCACCAGAAAAGATAAAAGAAAATACTTATATAGCAAATATGACTTGTTTATAAAAAACAATATGCTTAAAAGGCAGTCTGTAATTTGCAGCTGGACATAGTGAAATTCAATTAAAATATTTTAGCTGAGGACATGGTAAACTTTGCTGAATCTTACAGGGTGGTGTTCATGAAGTGAGAGTTGAAATCACTGAGGTAGAAAGTTGAAAAGTGAGTGATAGTAAATCTTAGATAATGCCATAAAAATGATAGAATAATAAATGAATTGTAGTAAGCATAAGAATTTCAAAATGGAATTCTTCATACACAGGGCTTGAAAAATCACGTTGTTTAATTTGGCAATGCAAAACCTTCATGAGATTGGGTACAAGTTGGAAAATTTCTAAATGATATCAGAACTAGCTTTGCTGATGAAAAGAACATTGTGAAAGGCTTGCTGCAGAAAATGCCGTAAGAGAATAATTTCATAGTGAGCAAGGACAGCTAAGAGAAACAAATATAATTGGCAAAGGATGTATTTCTCTTGAGGGGACTAAATGCATGCAAAAGAGAAACAATAAAATAAATGTAAACAAAAAATGAAAATATAACAAGACAATGACAGAAAAAGTCTCTAAAAACCCCCCATTACTTGTTTCTGTAAGTTTAATCAGGGAATCTATAAAACCAAACCATGAGGAGTTTTGATTAGTGTCAATAAAGCTTCTTCTGGAGTTTTTTAGCACAGCTAAAGTGGAATTAACTAAACCAACAGGCCTTTTTTTAAATGAAGTAGTCATGAATGATGTAAAAGTTATCTGGAGGTAGGAAACAGAAAAACATTGCACTATAAAATGTATTTATGTATTTGCAGACTGATAGGTAATTGATAATGACACAAATTAGATTAAATAATAAGATTTGTTAAATAAAAGCATCATGCTCATCGGGGTAAAAAATTATGCAGAATTACAAGACAGTTTAATGCTCTTATTATATTCTAATAAATAAATATAATAAGAACCTAACTTTTTTCATCTTGTGCAGAGTAACATTTTAGTCAATGTATTCAGGAGAGAAAAAAAAATAATAGTAATTTACCTCAATTCTGACATGTTCATCTTGTTTCTTTGAGTGGGAAGGAAGAGGGCAAAAGGAAGGGTGTTTTAAGGGCATTGTAATTTACACCCCAAGATAACTAAAAAAGGGCAGGTTAATGATCTTTGCAGGTGGATGCTCTGCAACTGGCTGAGGTGTTCACTGTGTCTTTTCTTACACACAAAATCAGGTGAGATCAACAGTGACTCTATTGCTTTACAGTTCTGGCAGAGATGGATTTCACTGTTCTAAGTGTAAAAGATGCCAGGGATGAGGTTAAACTCATCCCAGGGATATCAAAGCTGTTTGTCTCAAATGTGGACTAGGGACAGCTACAAGGCAGCTGATTTGAGGAATTTCTTGTTAATGTTTAGGGGCTGCTCTACCATAAGCTTGAAATATCAGGTACATCTTATTCTTTGAAAAAAACTAAATGTCCTGAAAGATACTCTTTGGGACTAAAAAGAAAGAATTATTGTAAAAAACAGAAGAACTGAGAACTGGAATAGAAACAAGAATGTGCAATGATTTTTTTTTTTTTTTTTTAATAAAAGCATGTTGTTCCTCTTCTATGACATACGAGTTCATATGGTACAAAAAATGTAGGAGGTGTTGCATTGAGTCCAAGAGTGAGTCAGGATGTGCTCCAGCAGATTTTCTAAAAATAATACAATCAGTAGCTTCTGCACAATGCTGCAGAAGAAAAAAAAAATAAACATTAAAAAAATAAACGGTGTGATGAATCACCCTTGCCAAATACATGGAAAATTCCTTAACAGACAACAGAAGGATGCAAAGGAGGCAGCATCAGAATAAAAGTGTTCACATCTCTCAGAGTTTCATTTCCTCCTTTTCCCAAATGCATGTTAGGTGTCAATTAAGTAACCTGGATCTTCTGTACTATACTTTGCATGTGTCTGTGAGTGTATGTATAAACAAATAAAGCAAGTGTCTAAAACTTCTAATTGTTCTCTCTTTCCAACTAAGTACCAAATATGATTGGTTAGAGAGCTTCTTTTCCTGGTTTTGTTCTGCTGATCTGTTAATTTCACTGTGACAAAAGAGGAGGCAACTGAGCAACATAAGAAGCTGGAGGGTGAGGGAGAGAAAAATACTAATTTTCTGGAAAATCCCTGCTGCAATTCATTATTTTCCTTGCCCTCCAGTCACCTGTTTGCTCCATCTCCTTTTACAGAGCTGTGGCACTTGGGTGTGCCAGTTGACAAGTTTTTTTCCGGCATTTGTGGGATCAGGAATTAATGACTGCAATGCCTGTGGGACAGCTGGCAAGCTTGTTACACAGCTATCTGTATTCAACTCCCAGAAAATAGGAAGTTATTGAAAATTAAATTAAATTCTTCTGCAAAGATGCCTCTCATTTTAAAAGGAAACTGATACTGTTCCCGCACTGAAAGTTAAGAGATGCATTTTTTTGTGGTACCAATGAACTTCTATTATTCAAAAAGCACATTAGAAGAAATATAATCCTCTTTGAAAAAAATTGGGTTTTCTGTAGTGAAAGTCAAATTATATTAAGAGCATTCAGACACCATTGAAGTTATCCCTTTATTTGAACAATGTGATGTTTTTATCTGCACAGTCAGAAATGATAGAGTTTAAACTCCAGCAAAGAATGAAATAATGCACCCTAAGGTTTAGAAAAATCAGTCTATTGAAATAAAAAAAAGGATAATTCTTACTTATTTGATTGTTTATTTAATACCAGAGACTTTGTGTCTGAAACATAACACATTAAGGGAATTTGATCGTAATAAAAATGTCTACATGAAAGCAGTAGAATGAGAGAATCTGAATGCAGTTTCAGAGCCATTCAGAATTTTTTGCCCTATGTAGTCTTGAAGTTAGAATCCCTTACACTTTTATGTACTAATACTTATTTTTCTAAAAAAGAAAAAAAAAACAACAAACAAACTAGAGGCATGAATGGGGTCTGTGATAATGTGGAATTAATAAAGTGTCTAACAGTCAACTAAAAGCTATTAGCTTTTTTAATAGGTGGACTTTAGCTTCGATTTTTACGTCCTTTTGCTGTAGATCCTGTGTTAGTAGGAATTCTCAGTAATGAAAGTTTGGATATGCATGAGGTTAGGAGTGCATGAGAAAAATAAAGACCTGTTCTCTTTGTGTATTGGAATCAGATTGTGTATAACATACTAATTGCTTGTACAGAGCAACTGTTTCAGATGGTCCTGTGCATCTGTCCTCTCTGAACATGTAGAAAGGCTGGCCCCAGCTTTTTAGACTGCATATAGAAAAGGTGAATATATTATTAACTGTTCCCTTGCACTGACACCAGATGACAGCTCAATTATTGTCACTTTCAGTCATTTTCCATAACTAATTAACCATGTACAAATTTATTTCTCCAGACAGTATTACCTTTTACTTTTGTGTTTCATATGGACTAAATAGAGAAAAGGGGCCAGTCTTTATTGTCAAATTCCTATTTTCATAGATCTGTATGGTTTAGGTTTTAATTGTTACAGCTCCTAAAAAAGATAGCACCCTAAGTTCTGGGCTAGAAAATGTTTGTTCTCAGAAATAATGATTTCTTAAGTGTGACAGAAAAAAAGAGAAGATGTAAATTCATTTTTCAATAATGTTATTAATTTTTAAGAGGGGAAACTATGGAGTATATTAAGATAACGATGTATTAAATGAATTATATATGCTAATATATCAGTTAATGGCATGTGAAATTTTACATTATCTTATATACCTTTTAGCTGCCATTCATCTTTACCCTAAATTTCTCAAGGTCTCATTGGAAAATTGTGGATAAAATTATCTCCCTATCAAGAGAAGTGAATAGAATTTTTCCCTTGGTAGATGCTGTAGGTTAATTAATAGGCTAATAAAGGGAAATTGTACTTACTAAAAATAACAAGGGAATATCTTTATATTGACAAGACTTTGAATATCACTCTTTATCAGTTTCTGTCACCAGCACATCACAAAGGATTTTCTTTTAGCTACAAATACATAAAAGCCTGAAAAAGGCTGGAAAAGAGATAAGTAAGTATAATATTTTTGTATCCATGTTAAAACAAAATGTAAAATTTTAATTCCGTTTGTGTTGTTTACTTATATAAATAAATTAGGGACCACATTAGATATCATGCAGTGAAAAAGCACAGCATCTGATGTTCAGTTGCAATTGGTTTTCTGAGAGAGTTCTTCTTCTTATGCCAAAAGATTTTCCTACAGGATACAGTATGATATACAAACATTCTATTTACAAAAACATAGAAAGTCAAAAATAAGGGACTAGATACAGTTAAAGTGGAAGGTTTTTACTTGATCTGAGTAACTGTAACAAGACTCAGTTCAACAGTTCATCCCTTGCCCCTTAAAATCTAATGGAAAACCATTGTACAAACATCTATAAATCCCTTGTTCATTTCCCACAAAAAGTGCTTCAAATATGAAATGTTCATTGAATGGAAATAGCCAAAATAATAGCAGCCTTTTGAAAAAAAAATCTTTAATTTTTTTCAACTCCTCTGGTTTGATGGCCTTTTGTCAGTAGCTCAGACTTCTCTGAAGTCACTGAAAGAAATGTCAGTCAAAAGAGAAGTCTGTCAGTGCTTAATTCACTTTGATCTTTACACTTGTTTGTATTTTATTTTTACCCCACACAAAAGCACTTCATTTTCAAAATCAAAGGTGTAATTGAGAAATTCTGGTGTCAAAGAAGGAATTGTGTGTGTGAAGTGCAAGGAATTACATGGTTACATAGAAGTTTTTTAAACTGTAATCTATAGTGACTGTTTCAAATTTCAGACAGGAGCACACAATCCTCAAATAATTTTAGAATCTTTAGGGAGTTTGTGATGAAGAATACAGTTAACTAGTCCTTTACCCTTTATCATCCAAGAGGTTGTTGAAACAGTTAACTTTTTAACAAGTGTCAAGAACAAAAGATTTTTAACCACATGTATGAACTATATGGAAGAATTATTTTAAATATGAAACCCTATTGGAAAAGCCAAACTGGAGTTGCAAACCCAATTGCAAACTAGGTTCTTGATACCTGAGATATTTTTGGGGAAAAAGTGGTTGAACATTTACAATAGGCTACAGCTGCTGAACATTTACAATCAAAGACAGTATAAATACAAAAATGGGGTCTCAGTGAGCTAGACATAGTCTAGATATGTTTTTAGTTCATATTTCAAGTACTGGCTATTTTCTTAGGAAAAATATTTTTTAACTTCTTGTTGACTTCTATCGAGATTTTTTTGATTAATGAACTTTATATAGACTGTATGGAATAAACCAATTGATTTCTCATTGCATGAAGAGATGAAAAAGATGCTTTAATATATCAGTAAGTTCAGGTTATAGAAGAAACTGCAAAGTATATGTGCTTGTCTTTACTGGCATGAGTGGTCTGGTTAGTTTCTGTAGTACTCACTCAAATGCTTAAGGTTAATCATAAGATTAAAAAAGAAGAAACTTTTATTGAAAAAATTGATCTTAGAGAAATATCAGCTTTTCTACCTGATATAGACTTAATTCTTATTATTGTATCCAATTAAATGCATAAAGTGTTTCAATACAAACCCATTCTGGTTTGAGATTTACCTGCTAATTTTTGCAGTATGTCTGGATCTGGGTATCACGTAACCAGAGCACGAGCTGCTTGCAAGTAGTGTCTTTACATAAACTGCTGGTGGAGGAAGTTTGTTATATTATAATTATATTTGAGTTACAAAGGCCACTCATTTCCTCAGAGACTCTTCAGTCGTGATTCACAACATTTTGAAGCCAAAGATGTGTATACTGTTTTATTTTTCCAGGGAATTTTCAATCTGTGTACTGTAAGGAAGTCTAAAGATGTTCCTTAGATTATTCTTTACTCTGACACCCACATATCTCTAATGTTTTCCAAATAATTTTGACTTGACAACTCCAAGCTGTGTTTATTGAGCATAGGTTTGAGATATAAAAATTAATTCACCTGGAAATTGTTATTCATTGATGTATTAAAACGATATAACATAGTTGTCCCCTGAAATAGGTATGAATCTGATTGATAATGAAAAGATATTTTCTTAACTAACATTGGTTATGTATAGGAGCAATAAAATGGACTCAAGGCTTCCAGTACTGATGTGTTGGCTTACCAGCTCTTAGGAGAAAGGTTTCTACTGGCTCAAATTACTCTTCACCTCTGGAATAGCACAGATTATTTCTCTTAAATCTTAGTAAGTCCACCCAAAGCTTACAAATTCAGTGTAGGTTAACTTTGAAAGTAATTTTCTACTATCTTAATTGTAACTTTTTCACGGAGACATTAACAGGCAAATAAAATTGCATAAATATAAATCCATAACAATCTAATTGATGCAAGCAATCCTGTCTATGATTTATGGTGATATCTGTCACTGTTAAAGTCTTTTAAATGAACTGTAGGAAAAGTTAAAAAACTCAAGGAAAACATTAATTAATTATATGTAATTTTTAACACACTATCATGAAATTAAATGTAGCTTTTTCCTTTCCAAAATTTCCAAAGATATTTTCACTTACTTTTCTGAAAACCACCACAGGGAAAAATCTTTTATCTCTTCTATATTGCTTTTGGTTTTTATTTTAATATTTATTTAAATTAAGTATTTATTTATATGCTCTATATCCAGATGGAAATTAAATTGCACATTGGAGTGTGCACCTCTTTTCCTGAACAATACACAACGCACACTAACACTTATACACATTTTCAAGATTACAGGCATCAAAAGAACTCTTGAAATATGTACAGCACTGCTTCTTTACATTGAGATCCAAGAAGTCCCATGTTGTTCAGGAAAAGATTTTCCTTTTGTTCCACACAAGTTTGTCCCATTGCAGATGTGAGCTGCATGCACCTGGAAAAGCCTTCTTCCTTGGAACTCAAAAGTAGGATATTAATGTATGAGAATGCCTTCAGCAAGTGAGATTTTGGAACACTTCATTCTTGAGACAGAGCAACAGCAAGAAGATTTGAATTCCATGTGTTTAATTTCCTGGTAGTACAGTCACATGTTCTTCTTTATAGAATTAATAAAATTAACAGTTAACAGAAAAGAAGTCCTAAACATATTAAAGCTTGGGGGAAAAGTACATTTTATGCAGATTCCTTTTTAAATTATGGAGAAAATATTTGCGTGATCTCCTGAGCTCTATCTCACCATGACATTTTCTCAGGTTGTTAGAGTCACATTTCACTGTCCTCTCTAATACTTCCTGGCAGAGTACAAGGAATACAGCTTGATTCGAGCTGTCACAGTGTAATGTGTCCTCAGGACAACTTTGAAAACAGAAGAACAAAGTACCATAAAACAGACTGTGGCTTTCCCAGTGGAAGATTTGTGTTTTTTTAAAGAGCAATGAAAGCATAAATTGAAATAAATTCTCCTCACAGTCTTCCTGACTTGTATATTTTTTTACATTAAACAGTGTCAGATCCCTTCATCTTCAATGAAACAGTAGCAGAGCAGTCTAAAGGAGTATAAGCAGTTCAAAAAATAATCTTGGGCAACCTCTTAAAAAGCAGGAAAAGAAGATATTTCAAGATGCAGATTTATTGTTATTTATCATGGGCTACTGAGTAGTGAGCACATGGAGGGTTTGAAAGAGCTTAAAGCTGTTGACAGTCAATTGTAGTTGGGTGACACATTCTCTCCACGCTTCTTGCAATTTTAATTTATAAGGGTTATGGAAGGTGTGAAACTGAGAAACCTTCAGGGTGAAATCTCTCATTATCTCACAGGAGAGGTACAGCAGGGGGGCCTGGCAGTTCATATCTCCCCCTTTTGTCTATGGTATGTCATAAATCTGGCACAGAAATCTTTCTGCATAGGTGAGATCTTATTTTCTCTACTTGCACTCAAGTTTTAAGGATCTGCACTAAGAAAAATATCTTCCTTTTTGCAGACAACACAAGGATTTGGCTGTTCATGTTTAATGATTTGTACCTTGCAAAGTTTCCTGCAATATCTATTCATCTTAATGTCTTTTTTTTGTTGTTGTTGTGAGTTGTTGAGATTTAATATTACCTGTATATTGGTCTGTAAAAGACAGTGTGAAATCTAGTGACAAAAACTGATAGATTGACTAATGTTATAAAATCTTCAGTTTCCTTTTTCTCTGTTTTTCTAAAAAGCAGTATTTTTAAGGAAAAAAAGAGTCCTAATTAGTATTTATGATTCCTACCTCTTCATGTCATATTCTGCAACTTCCTTTTCAACTTGCTATTCCTAAAGTAGTTTCATTTTCAACCTTAAACAAATTAAAACTGTAATCAAAATATAACTTTTCATCCTTGGACTTCTATCAGTTTTCAGGTCATATGCTACTATTGATAACTTTGCCAATTACCATGTATTAGTTGTCCAAGAAATCTTTCATGAAGCAATGAATTCTGAGTTAAAAATATTTATCAAAGAAATGTTACCTCAAATAGAGTAAGTAGTATCACATGAAACTGAAATATCATTTTATATCTGGCCAGAGACTCAGAAGTTCAGAAGGGCTTTATACTAGAAAAAAGCAATAAAAACTATTTTCAGGACTAACATAAAACCAACCATTAAGGTGGGAATGGCAACATTTTTTCTTTTTATAGAAAAATACCAGAAAATATCTAGGTAGCCTCTCTGGATATATGATGACTAATTTGTGATATCTGTATCAGCCTAGGAAAAAATCTGGTTTTTTATTGAAAGAGATTGTAATTTTGGAACATCTCTTACCTTCTAGTACAAGTAAAGATGTCTTAAAGAGAAATGCCCACTGCAGAGCCATTCTGTCATCCTCTGCTCTGTCTCTAACTTCTCTATGGCAAACTTTTCTGGGAATCAAACCTAGAATCTCTGCCATCCACTTTCTCTTAGGGGACCACTGCTAACTTGCAATCCCAGATTCACATTTATAGGGATAAAATAGAGAGGAGGGTCACAGCATCCTTATTACACAGTGTATTTTGCTTTATTATTTATATATTTATGACTTCCTGACCATCTTAAAATCATAGAGTAACTCAGAGTACTGTTAAAAATTGAGTTGTTCTTTATTGTTATTTATTGCAGCTATCTCCTAGTTTTTAAATAATTATTTTGATGTCAGTTGTATAATTACTAAAATACAACGTATGTCAACTGCTACACCTGTCTCTGGGGAAAAAAAAAAGACTTAAAAACCTGTGTTCTTTGTTTAAACCTCAGAGATTAATTAGTCTAAGGAACAAAATGTCAAATGCTAGTCAGTAGCACTGAAGAAAAGTAGTTACCATACACAGTTTAAAAAAAAAAATTGGAAAATGGATACATAAAAGGTCTTTGTATAAAAGGCAGAAGAAAAGAGTGGAAATTTTGCAAGAAGTAAAACAAAAGAAGCACTAAAAATCTAAAAAATTAGATGTCAGGGGAAGACAGTTAAATTTCACTGTTTTTTAAACTTTGATATTTGATTTTACTACTTATTGGTGAAGAAAATACAGCGTTTTTCAAGTTCAAGGAAGATAGATCATTACACAACAGAGACATCACTAGTGATTCTCTCTGGATCTATGAAGGCACTTAAGGCTGTAGAGTCACTGGTCTAATACTTTCCTTTTCCATTGAATTTTCCATAATTTTATTTTTAAATAATAGCCAAAATTTTTGTCACTGTTCATAATAGAAATCATATTTTCTACTTTTAAAGATCCTTTTCCTTTTCAAGTGAGATTCTTTTTTTTATTCACTGTCACAAGCCATTTTATTCCTCTTCCTAAAGGACTTTGACTCCTAAGGAATCACAATTAGTCTTACAGTGGGGAAAAAGCCTTTCAGTCCAATAGTCGACTACACAACTAACAGCTAATAAAAAAATGAGTGTCCTTCTGTCTTTTTTCTGTCAATTATCCCATTCTGAAAATATCTTAGTTTCTTTAGGCTCACTAAGGGCTCACCTTCTGATGGCTGATGGTTCTAGTGAATTGTTTTTAAATTATCCAGAAATTATATTTGTGTACTGAAACATATTCTAGAAAAAAAAAAAAAAACAAAACAAAAAACATATTCCAAGAAGAAAATAATTTTGCATAAGATGTTATTTATACTTGCTAAACTGCAATGCATTACATTATTAAAAAAAAAAAAAAAGAAAAATATGATTTTCATAAAACATCCTTTCCATTTATTTAGTTTATTTTTCCTTTCTGCAAGTTATAGGGTAAGTTAAGTAAATGTAGTTTAACAAGAAATTTGGTTAGGAATAGATTTTGTTCAGCAAATTTAATTTTAAGAAAATATCAAATATACCATATATATAAGGGATTGAGTTGCTGATTAGAAAATATACTTAATAAATTCAATGTTATTTCTCCAACTCAAGGTTGTATGTACTAATCTTTCCACTCTTGATAGTTAGATGACTCCTAATTTATGTTGGGCTACTAGTATTTTTTTTCATTCTGTCAGTTTTATATTTCTCTTCCTATTTGTCTCTGAGGAAACACATCCCAAATGAGATGTCCAAGTGTGACTTCCACATTTCAAGAGACAACAGACTAAAGCTTGCTTGTTAAAGAAGAGGGTTTTTTAACAGAAATAATGAATAGGATTTATTCAGAAATACCTTAAATATCCAAAGCAGTCAGCCTATTGACCAGCACTTCTCGAGGTCTCACTGGTATGTCCCTCTTTGGGAATATATTTCTTCTCTAGGAAATATGGAGCTTATTGGTGCCCTTCTGGCAAAACAAACCTCATTGTATGATTTCACTGATTTTACTGATCACTAAATTTGCTAACTTGGTCATAAATAACAGTCGGGCATAAACTGTCATTACTATTTCAAGAAGCAAAAAAACCCTTCAGAAGTTTCAAATAACTGGCCCTGGTTTATAATCCAGATTCTTCCATGCTCAAGGCCAGACCCTCAGGCAAGTCTTAGGAGCATTCAGAAAAGCACAGGTGTGAATCATCCTCAGCTGCTCCAACACATACCCCTTGCTGTGCTGCTCCATGGTAAGGGGCAAGAGTCTTAATTTTTGTTAGTTATAAATGCTATTTCTCATGAAGATGCTCCCTGCTGAGGTCATTATAAAGTTATAGCTATTTGGCTACTTTTTGTTTATCTCTCTTACAAATCTGGGCTTGAGATAATAAGAATGGAATTCATTCAGGGATACCATGTTTTATGAAAGGAAGGGGTCACTGTCATGTAGGGAAGCCTTGTGGTTACTTTTTTTCCTATGGGCAAACTGATCTGAAAGCATATGTTGAAAGGTGAACAACTTAAAGTATGGTACATGAGCTACCTACAATGATAAGAGGAATTTAGGTGAGAAAACAGGAAATACCACAAGAGCTAAAATTAACCTCTCTAATTGTTAGGATGGAAAAACCACTGGAATCTTTTCATATTGAAAAAAAGTAAAATTTGGTTTCAAGAAGAAAAATTAATACTTTGAGTCACTACCCTGAAATCTTTTCAGAACTGAACAAATAGTTTGTTTTTAATTATCTGAGCTACAAGGTCTTTATTTTACTCTTATCCTGGAAACACAGGACCAATTATTTCACACTTTGAAAGACTATTTCTCTATTACATTTGGGATGAGATAGCAAGAGCATGCACAGGAGGTGATAAAATACAGTGGATAAGGAAAACAAACACTTATTTCCTGAAAGCGGAGGAAGTGCCTCCTAAGCCTGTCTGACTTAGACTAAACAACAACAGAAAAAAAAAATGTTGAAGTTCTTGAAGTTTACGAATGATGTATGAGTATATTTTGTTTCCCATGGAACAAACAAAAAAATTGGTCAAATATAAAAATAAATGCTGTAAAGGTGTTCACGTTTATATAAAAACATGTGGGAGAATGATAAAAACTGGCAAATTTTCACCCTTAAAGTTTAACTAGTAGGAGAAACAAGCTTAGACAACTAAAAAATGTGACACTCTCTCCTTGCTCATTTGTATAAAATAAGTGGATCCCAATGAATGATTCATGTAATATCATAATCATGTAGGAATCACATGATTTGGCAGAACCACTATGCATGTTCTTTCCTTCATCAATGTTTACTTTAAAAAAAAAAATTAGAAAAAGTCCTGTTTTTAAACATTTTTTAACTACTTTTCCCTAAATCAGAAAAATTTTTAGAACTAAAATATTGCAGGAGTTTTCATAAGATTTATTGAACAGTCAATTCTAGGAAAAGATAAGTCTGAATTTTTTAAACGTTCTTTTTCAGCAAAACTGTGTGTTTCAGTTTAGTTTTTTATTTGTCTTTTTGGTCGGTTGGTTGTTTTTTGTTTAGTTCTTTTTGTTTGTAGTTTTTTAACATTCCATGTTTATCTATTTAAGACTAAGCAAAATCATTGGCTTATGGATAGTCCATTTTCTCTATTAATATACCATATTTTTTTTTCATATACCCAAAAAATAGATTTAGATTTTTGTGGGGAAAAATTAATTTTATAATGTTAATTTTTTCCTTTGGGCAAATAAGCACTGATACAAATTATTCTGATTAACTCTTACAAAAAATGGATTAAAAATAAAGTATGTAAACATTGGACAATATAAAAATAAGTGGACTGGGAGAGTCCAAATCTCTGTGCAGCTACCCATTAGGACACAATTGCAAAGATACGGAATTGTTATCTCAGATATAACATATTACTTTTCTTCAAGTATATACAGTAGTTTTTAAATAGTTATGGGAAATTTACATGTAAATGAGTTAATTTGTGAAATTAATTTTCCTTTAGTTGTTCTCATTTACTTGTATGATTTATGGTTTTGTTGGCAATGGTTTATCTTCATACTAGATAAGATTTCAGTCTTGGGAAACTCACTGCCCTTCTCCTCTCAAATGATAACTCACACTTAGAGAAATTATCAGTTCTATCATATAATTTTTAAAATTACTTTTTTCCAACCTCATTGCTCTCCTGAAATTGGCAGACTCCTCTTCCCTTAAAACAGCTTTTATCCTACTGTGTCTGAAAAAATGAATAAGGATATTATTTATTACCAACATACATAATTATGAGTGCTCTCTCTTTTATTAGCAGCATTCACCAAATGGAATTTAATCTGAGGAAAAATTGACAAGTAAAAGAAAGAAGAAAAAAGTAGTTTCTCAGTGACTGAGCTTGACAACTCCATTTCAGGAATGCATTCCTATTCAGTGGGCATAGCGAAGCCTTTGTAATTTAAATATTTGCTAAGAGTTAAGCAATTGCCAAAGTGTTTTTCCCTACTAGGGAGGAAAGCCATAGCCAATAAAGTTGATAAAAAGAGAACTGATATCAAGCTGAGTCTTTCACAGGGTTCAAAAGCTTGTCTCAAAGCCTACAGTCAGAGCTTTCAAGCTGCTTTATTAAACCTTTGCTACTCAGGTGCCTACACAGTACCTTTTAAAATTTACGGGGCTAATGAAGTAAAATAGTTGTTGCTATATTGTTGTTTCACAAGCACAGGCTGAAATATTCAACCAGCTTATCCATTCTAAAAATCAGACCCCTGATGGTATTTGATTTCCAGATGGATTGTCCCTTGAAATATGTCTGCAACAAAACTTGGTGGGTTACAATTACTTCAGAGAAGTTTTCCTAGAAGAATCAACCTCTCAAATTCTTTGATTTGTTAATGAAAGACAACTAGTGAATCTCTATATGGATAATCAAGTAAAACCCCTTTTCTCCCTTTTTTTTTTCTTTTTTTATGACAGAGTTAAAACTGTGAAATGAGGCCCTCCCATTTCCCTATGGCTTGTCAAAATTAGAGCTGGTAATTATCAGCCTGATTGCAGTTATATGTATTGATCTTCTTTTCTTCTTCTCTTTTTCTTTTTCTTTTTCTTTTTCCTTTTCCTTTTCTTTTTCTTTTTCTTTTTTCTTTTTCTTTTTCTTTTTCTTTTTCTTTTTCTTTTTCTTTTTCTTTTTCTTTTTCTTTTTCTTTTTCTTTTTCTTTTTTCTTTTTCCTTTTCCTTTTCCTTTTTCTTTTTCTTTTTCTTTTTTCTTTTTCCTTTCCTTTTTCTTTTTCTTTTTCTTTTCCTTTTTCTTTTTCTTTTTCTTTTTCTTTTTCTTCTTTTTCTTCTTCTTTTTCTTCTTCTTTTTCTTTTTTCTTTTTCTTTTTCTTTTTCTTCTTCTTCTTTTTCTTCTTCTTCTTCATAATAATAATAATAATAATAAAAAACAACCAACTTTCATTCCTGCAAATTCTAAATTTTCAGAATATGTTAAGAACATGAAATAATTCACAAATGCATAAATACATCAGTTCCAGCTTTGCATTACTATTAATAAGAGTATATAATAATAATAATAATATAATAATAATTTTTGAGGGAAACAAATTTAGAAAATGGTTTTCAGTCTGTGACTCAAGAATGAAAATAGATACAGAGCCCAATTTGAAAATGCTTGATTCAAAAGTAAAATCAGTAAGGTTGGATGAGCAACACAGTACAGTCATATATCACTTCTGTAGATCTAAGGTCAGAGAATATTTTTTTAATTGCAGTGAGGAGTAATTAGGCATATAAGTGCCAGAGATCAGTTGAGATTCCTGTTTACCTTTGATTGCTGAACAAAACCAACAACTTCACTTTTGTTTAAGTGGTCCGTTGTGATTTTTTTTTTCAGAGTCCCTTTGTCTAAAGTAGTCACTATGCTATAAATAAAAGCTGAATAGTCCTTTCATATAATTAAAAATAGTTACATAATATTTTTTAAATAACTGCACTGCCTTCATTCTTTTTCCCATTGATAATATATGGGAGTTCATTTTTTTCTTCTTCCCAGTGAATTTATTGGGAGCAGGTAGAGAATATATTTGGGAGTTGCATCCATTAAATGACAGCTCAAGGACATTTTTGAGTAATGTATCTAATCCTTTGAGTAGTCCTTGTCTATACAGAAACACAACCAAAAAGAAAAAAGGGTCTCTGCTTTAAAGAAGGAACTTTGACTACTTCAATCATTGCCCTAGGCAATACATTCAAGATAATTTTCTGCACTGATTTTTTGTTTGTGTTTTGTTTTTATTTGATGTTTTTCTTGTGTGTTCTTTTCAAAAAGCATCAATTGAATAGAACCAGGTCCCAATTTTTGAAGTGGTTTCGCAAACAGCTGCATTTTTCAGAGTCAGACTTTTTCAACTTTCTTGTTCTTCTCTTTCTGATAGTATATGAAATAAGTTGGAAAAAAAAAAGTCCTAAAACTGAATATGATTTCACAAGGGTTTATATTGTGTTTGAAAAATTTTATCAGAAACAACTCACATTGAAAAATCTCAGGAAGAGTGCTCAGATAATATCTTTTTAGAAGTAATATACCCTTTGTATGGTTTTGGTTTCCTAGACCATAAGATAAATAAACGTGAAAAAAAAAATAGTTTCATGCTTTATAAGTTAAAAATCAATCTTTCTGAGGCTTAACTGGAAGGGGGCAAACCATTTATAGTTTCACTGTAATTTTGTTAATTAATAGTAACTCCAGTTCAATTACTGGGAGATTTTTGAGATTGATTGAGACCTTGATAATTGAGATCTTACCTTCTCTGACCTTTATCTTTACCTACAAGGCTTGAGAAGCATTGGCAGAGTGTGTTGAACTGTTCACTTTGTTAAGCTGTAATGTCTGGAGGAGATTTGAAGTGCACTAGTAAGACATAATAATACATTCAAACTTTTCTTCTTTCTCTTGACATTTGAAATATCAAGAGTACTACATAATCATTTCCGTCTGCTTCTCCTAGGGGTTCTTGACATATCTCAAAAGGATGAAAGGTAATAGTGCAAGCAGTTGAAAACTGAAACCAAAACAACCCCATTCCAGTCCACACCAGGTGAGAAAAAGATGGTTGGAGATTGAACCACAGTCTTTTTAGATTGCTCAGAACTTTAAGATTTTGCAGTAAGAAGCTGAAGGTGGTGAGGCTCTGCCACAGGTTGCCCAGAGAACTGCCCCATCCCTGGAAGTGTTCAAGGCCAGGTTGGATGGGACTTTGAGCAACCTGCTAGTGAAAGGTGTCCCTGTCTGCAACAGGGGGGTTGGAACTAGTCAATCTTTAAGGTTCTTTTCCTCCTAAAGCTTTCAGCGACTCTATGTTTCCATACTTACAGGACTAGATATTTACTCACATGACTTACATGTTAATGTTTGTGATTTCAATAATGGGCAGCATTCCTGACTTGCCTAAGCTCTATCTCAACTTTTTTTTTTTTTTGTGCTTAAAGATAATAGACCTCTCAAATGCGATCTTGAAAGAAACCTATGAAAGCACAAAACTTTTTTGAATTCTGCTTTAGGATAAAATAAATGCTCTTTTTCTTATTGTTTGCTTCTTCCTTTTCAATTCCTGCTACTTTAAACTTTCTCTCTCTCTGTCTATGTTCGTGGGGAAACTTTCATGATTGGTAAAGGGGGTGAAGTGTGCCAGATGGCAACATCAGCTTAACTCAGGGCGAAAAATATTTATTGAGAGTGTCAGGAAAAGATTGGAACAGTGCTCTGAGTCAATTACAAAGCACTTTTAAGGGTAGAGCACAAATTTTCCTTCTGTTAGAAAGGTACATATATAAGGAACAGGAATGAGGATTCCAGGGCACATACCTTGGAAATGAAATGGGTTTATCATAAAAAATTGTGCAATCTGTTTCAAAATGTTAAAGCAGTGAATATGACACAATCCTGCTCATGACAATGTGGTTTTTTTGAACTATTTTCTCTGCTTCCTCTTTTTGGACTAGCAAGCATATGGAATTTTCAACTGAAATGTTTTGAGCATCTGCAGTGTTGGAGATGGTTGTCTGAACTTGTTAGACGTGCTGTAGGCATACAATTGTTTCTCAGTTTTTCTTGAGAGCTATCACTATTTTTTAAAAAATCATCCTACAACTCTGCAGAACTCTGAGATTGTGAAGTCACTCTTACAATGATTTAAATGAACAGTGAGTGGTATGAGTGAGAAGAAATTTAAAAACCCCTCCAAAAGCAACTGTTCTTTTCATAATCTAGTCTATATATCCACAAATTTTAGGCCTTGATATTTACAAACTAATTATTTAAAAACAAAAAACACACTATGGATGGTCTATGTAGTGACTTTTATAACATAAGCCACATTTCTGGTGTCTGTAAAAGAATCAGAGTCATAGAATGACAGAATCACAGAATGTTTTGGGCAGGTACAACTTCCACTAGACTGGGTTGATTGGAACCCTATCCAGTGTGGCCTTGAGCCCTTCCAGGGATGGAGCAGCCACAACATTTCTGGGAAACCTGTGCCAGTGCCTCTCCACCCTCACAAAGAATTTCTTCCTCATATCTAATCTAAGACTAAATCTTTGCTTTCAGTTTGAAGCCATTCCCCCTTGCCCTGCCACTACATGTCCTTGTAAATAGTCTTTCTCCATCTTTCTTGTAGGCTTCCTTCAGAGACTGAAAGTCTGAAAATCCCAAAGCCCTTCCTTCTCCAGGCTCAACAATCCCAATTCAATCAGCCTTTCCTCATAGCAGAGGTGCTCCATTCCTCTAATCATCTTGGTAGTCTCTTCTGGACTCTCTGCAATAGATCTTTCCTGTGCTGGGACCCCAGAGCTGGAGGCAGCACTGCAGGTGGGGTCTCACCAGAGCAGAGCAGAGGGGCAGAATCCCCTCCCTCCCCTGCTGCCCACACTGCTTTGGATGCAGCCCAGGACACGGGGGGTTTTTGGGCTCCCAGTGCTGGGTCATGTCCAGCCTCTCACCCACCAGCACACCCAAGTCTTTCTCAGCAGGGCTGCTCTGGATCTGTTCATCCCCCAGCCTGGATTGGTACCAGGGGTTTCCCTGACCCAGGTGCAGCACCTTGGTCTTGTTAAACCTTATGAGATTCCCATGGTCCCACTCCCCAGGTTCCTCTGGATGCCATCCAGTCCTTCAGGTGTGTCACTGCACCACTCAGCTTGGTCTCATCTAAAAATCTGCTGAGGATGCACTCGATCCCTTTAGCTGTGTCATTAATGAAGATATTAAACAACCCTGGTTCCATACAGACCCCTGAGGGACACCACTTGTCATTGAGGTCCATTGGATCTTTGAGCCACTGACCACTACACCTGTGATGTAGAACAGAAAGTAGAACACCTGGAAGGAAAAACAAGCAAGTTTGCCAGCACAGTTTGAAATAACACTGTGAGTAATCTAGTCACTCCAGATGATATTTTGGATGTCATAATGAATATATAATGGATAATATGCTTACTGAGACTTAAAAATCCTGATGCAGTTTCCAGGACCAGCATGTTCTGTTCTGATGCTCAGTGACTTGCAACAATATTTTTGAGTACTGGAAGGACCAGGAGAGAGAAAAAGGATGACTCTCCCCTTGGATGAATCTAGTTGTACATGATGCATTGGCAGATACAAAATCAAGGAAGACTAATTAGTCCATGGTGTTCTAAGAAGTAGTGAGTGACTAATGCAAAGCAGAATTTTGGGGTATCTGTCTTCTTGTCACATGGGATTTCCATGAGATCTATCTGCTAGCAAGTGAGTACAGTATATAAAATAATCTCTATGGCTAAAACTTGTCATGGAGATATGTTATTTTTCATCAGTTTAACTCTGCTTTAAAGAGCTCTAAAGAACTTTTCCCTAATGGAAGCAAATTAGAGATTATCTTACTGTTCCTTAATAACCTTCTCAGGAAATTTTTATTATCTCTTAGATGAAAATGTTGGCCCAAATATAACTTTAAAAAAAAATTAGTAAAAGCATTGACATAATCCAAAAATCAGAGTGAAAAAAGGAAAAGAAAGATGAGACAAGAGTGTTGATTTGGGAGAAATTGTTAAAGAAAATTGGAAGAACAAAACCAAAAAAGACAACAGCATAAGTGTGACATGGAAAGTGAAAAAACCTCCCAAATATTTAGTTTAAACAAAATTTTGTTGTTGGCTTCTAACTAATTGAACTTTAATCACCCTTTCTTTTCCACTTTTATTTGCTGTAGCAGAATCAGGAATGGAAGTTATTGACATTATGTGGTATTACAGACCTATGGAGAAAAGCTCTAGGGATTTGTCTTTATAGTGCTGTTCTTTCTGATTGTCATATGGTTCGAAATGGAAGTGCAATTAGATCTGCAATACTTTATTAGCTTCAGCTACGGTCACTTTGTTTCTTAAATGAAGCACTCACTTTTGAGGTATTCTGTGAATTCAAGCTCTTCCCCCATATCTGTAAATAGTTTGTATACCTATGTTTGCTATTCACTTTCAAAGTGAAATAAAATAACTGAAAATTAGTCACCCATGGCTCGGTGAGTCAGCCTTTGCATGAAGAACTGACCCAGGTTAACCTGTTCTGGGCCTAAGACAACTGCGACACAAAATATTGCAAGTTGGTCTGCCTTATATCGCACAAAAATTTGTTTCATAGAAGAATTCCGGAGAAGCAAAAACACATTTCTTGAATATTTATATGTTCTTTTAAGGCTTTCTATTTATCTGTTCCAGGTTTTCTTGCTTTTTTGAGGGAAGGAAAATTTTCTCAAAGGATTTCTGCCTGTGCTCAATGTTTGTTCATGTTATAGACTTGATTGAAAATTTCTTATATTTAATATATATTTTTATCTCTAACAATAAAAATATATTTATCAGAAAAAAATATAATATGTTACAGTTCTTTAAAAATGCACTTGTATCTTGTAGAAAATGTTGACATTTGCTTTCCTATACCTGGAAAAGGATTGTGAGCAAGTAAAATCAAGTAAGTGATCACTGTTTTTCAAAGAAGGTTGTCAGCAAACCTGTGACATTGACTATCTGTAAGGTTTCACAGAAGTAAGATGAAAGACTGGGGCCTATAGTTAAATCCTATTTCTTTAAACCAAAAATGAACTTTGTTGGGATTGCTCACATCTTAAGAAGGGGCATGCACACATAGTTTTCGCAAAAATAGAGCTTAGTTCATTAATATTGTGAAGACTCTGATTTCAACCCTCATAAACTCATTTAAAATACTGTTTACATTTCTTTCTTTTTGTTTTACTAACTACTTTCTGCTTAAATTACCAGTGTCAATATCCAACTATTGACATCACTTACACTATTACGATTTCTCTGGTAAATATTTGGCTTAAGATTTCTTGCTTCCATACTGAGATGGTTTATTAATTTTCCTGAGGTTGCTTATGACTGAAAATGTCATTTCTTTAGAGCATTCTCTAGGCAATCACTGCAGGTGTATGATGTAAGAAAGAAATTTACCTCTGTATTAGTGAGAGGATTTTTTCCTGTACTGCTGTCTGTGATGTTTCTTTCTGTGAAGGGTGTTTTCAATGCTGGTGCACATTTCCTTGTGTTCAGTTAAAACAAATTGGAAGAGAAAAAGTGTTTTTTATTTTTATTGGACAGGTTTCTACAATCTTTCATAAACACCAAATGTACAGATTTCAAACTACTTTGGAGGTTTCTCTGAGGAAACAGAAGTAAGGAAGTGATATTCCATTAAGACTTGAAGGTTCCACAAATTACAGATTGTATGAGCTACTCTGGAACTGCAATTACCACAAGTATTAATTTTAAAGGGAATGCTGAGTCACAGGGGTGAAACCACCTCCTAAAGTGCATTTTAAATCGAAGTAAACAGTTTTGGGCACTGTTCAGCAGTTGCGAAGACAATAATTGCTGATTATTTTAAAGAAGAGAAAAATGTCAATGGAAAAATCAAAAGAAGTTCCCGCATAAGAGACTTCAAAACCCTTGCTGATTTGTAAGGTTCAAGGTTTGCTAACTCCTCCAAGGTCAGAAAATGGAATATAGATACAGGATTAAAAAGAAAAACAATTAAAATTATGTCTTAACCAAGACTGTCTGTCCAATGGTGACTTAATATTTACACTCATGTATATAAGAAATATACATATAAAATATGTATATATAGATATATACTCAAGTATATAAGAAAGAATATTTTCATTCTTAGGCCATAGATAGAAAGAGAAATGGGAATATGTTGGGTGAGGAGAGGAAATTAAGTATCTTATTAATGAATTCCAATAATCTAGTTTATAAATTTCAGGTCATAACTATGGTATACTTTAGACTGTCACGTCACAGTTATAAATAGGAAAGGCATAGCTCTGGAGAAGAAGCACTTAAATCAACAATAAGTAAATCTTTAATTTCTTAACTGTCTTAAGAAAAATGTTTTCCTTGTTTGATTAAACAGTGGCTTCTTATTTACTGATACTGCTACAAATTGCATGTTTTCAGGCACTCCTGATTCTGCACACAGTATCTTAGGGATATGTAAGAGCAAATTTGGCACAGACACTGAAAGATCCTCTGGTCCAACCTTTGATAGGGAAGGAAGCCTAGGTGAGTTTATCTAGCACCCTGTCCTGTCATGTCTTAAAAACCTCCAGTGAGGGGGACTCTACCACATCTATGGGGAGGTGGTTCCAGTGACTGGCTGTTCTTACTGTAAAAAAATTTATATCAAGAGGAAACTCAGTCTTGCAGTGGTTGCCCCTTGTTTTTCCAGTGTGATTCCTTGCAAAGAGAGAGCTTTCACTCTCTTTGAAGTACTGGAATATTATGATGTTGTCTCTCCTGAGAAAAGGAGACAATGCTTAATGCCTTCAGTCTTTACACATAGGTAAGTTTTTCAGCCCTTTGACCAATTTTGTGGCCTTCCTTTGGACCTCTCCAGTCTGTCCTTGCCTTCTAAATGGTGGGAACTGGAACTGCTCACGGTGCTCCAGGTGTGACCCTACAAGTGCTGAGTAGAGTGGGATGTTCACGTTTCTATCTCTCCTAGTAATGCCCCTGTGGATGCAGTGTATGATTCACTGCTGACTCATCTTCAGGTTGTTGTTCACCAAGACCCCCAGGTAGTTTCTTTCTGGCAGGTAGTTTCTTCTTAGGTAGTTTCTTTTAGGTAGAACTTCCTACTGTTCTTGCTAGCCCTGCCCACATTTCTCAGTGAGATACCTCCCATAATTTGTGATGATTTTACACATCATGGAGCCCAGTATTGGTCCCTAAGGTGTCACATCTGTAACATGATGCCAGCTTGAGCAAAAACCATTGACTACCACTCCCTGAGTACAATATGTTACTCAGTTTCCTACTCATCTCCCAGACCATCAATCCAGTCTGTATCTTGTGAGTTTGATTAGGAGAAGGCTGTGGGAAACAGTACCAAATGCTTTGCTAAAGTAGCTGTAACTTCTATAAAACACAGCTAACACTTCTGCTGTAGTTTACTGATCTATGTGATACCTTTAAATTTACTTTCTTAAAGTAACCAGACTTATCTTATTTCCTGCCATTATAAATTATACTTCTGCTCCCATGCTCAGTTATATTGTCAGCTAAACCCGCTTGATTCAGGCTAAAATTAAGTGGAACTGATGAATGTTTTCTGCAGATCTTTTGATCTGCCCATCAAAGAGATGCTCATCTGTCATCAAGATTTAAACACATAAATATTTTAGTTCTTTAGGCCTTCAAATTACTGATGATGAAAGGGGCCAAAGTGAGGATCCGCAGTTATGGAGCAGAAGGTGTCCTAAGGAGATAAAAATCCTTCAGCTCTGTTTCAGCAAGAAGGAGTGTGTTTTCATTCATGAGGTGACTGAAGTAATTAGGAAGGAATACATTGCTCACTGGAGCATGCTGCTTGGAGTTAATGACCTACAGAAAGAGGAGCAGAGACCTAGCAGGCAATGAATCCTGTGCAGAGCTGTAGGGAGGACTGCATGTGGACAGATGGGGGGGGTGACACGAGGTCATCAATAAGCCATGAGAAAGAGGCACATGAATGTTTTCTGTCAGTGAATATCTCTAAACAAAAACATAGTACTGAAGGCTAAGTGCCTTCAGCTTCCCCCAAAAAAACCCAGAAGAAGCTCACTGTTACATGTCCTGAAGACACTTGACTGTTTATGAATAGTGCATTGATTATTTTACATTCCATCTTTCTAAGCAGGTCTGAGATATTCTTGGAATTACAGAATTACAGAATGGTTTTAAGTTTGAAGGGATGTTTAAATGGCACTTAGGATAATCCAGTGTTTCAACACTTTCATTGTAAAAAAATTCTTCCTATATCTAGTCTGAATCTACCATCTTTTAGTTTGAAATAATTACATCCTGTCCTATAGCTACAATCCCCTCCTATGAGCCCTTTCTTATGAGCCCCCTTTAAGTACTGAAAGGCTGCAGTAAAGTCTTCATGGAGCCTTTTCTTCTCCAGGCTAAACAATCCCAGTTCTCTCAGGCTTTTCTTGTAGGAGAGCCTGTCCTCACAGGAGAGAGTGCCTTCCACTGTGGCAACTTCTCTTATTAAAGTGATGAAGACAATATGGAGGGGGTAAACATTGCTGCTTGAATACAGTAATTTTTTTAACCACAACTTTTGCTAAGATGCAATTAGGATGGAAGAATTGGGGTTCATTTTCCACGGAGAATTTCAAGAATCCATCTACATTTTCAATTAGAAGCCCATCATGTGGCTCTTTTTATATTCAGCAATGACTTCAAATGTATGAAAGAGGCAAAGGTTATAACTGTGGGGAAAACTTGACACTTTTTTCCCCCCTCTCACTCAAGCTCGAACGTTTCTTTTCTGTCACTCAACTAAAGATGATGCATTATTAAGTAATAGTTGGGAATCTTATTTTTAATAGGATTCTCTATACTATAAAGACAAAGGTAACGAAGGGTAGATATTTCTATTCAATGCAACATGCTTAAAAAGGTGCTTCCCACTTTCCTTTGATCTGTCAGTCCTTGATCATGTCCCTGGGAGCAAGATGGCTTAGGAATACTACCTCCTGCTTTGCACAGGGCAGCACCTCTGTGACAACACTTTTAAGAAGGGGGAAAAAAAGTTATTGCACAGTAGTAATTGTGGCGTCAGAAGAGAGGTGTAAAAATGTGTGAGAACAAAGCCCTGCAGAAACCAGGGTCAGGGAAGAAGGAGAGAGAGGAGGTGCTGGAGCAGAGATTCCCCTGCAGCCCCTGGTGCAGCCCATGGTGAGGCAGCAGTGCCCCTGCAGCACATGGAGGTCCATGGAGGAGCAAAAATCCACCTGCAGCACTTGGAGGGCCCCACATCAGAATGGGTGGATGCCTGAAGGAGGCTGTGACCCCATGGGAACCCTGTGATAGAGCAGGTTTGCTGGCAGGACTTGTGACCCTGAGGGGGACCTTGGCTGCAGCAGACTGTTCCTGAAGGACTGCTCCCCATGGAAGGGAACCCATGCTGGAGCAGGAGAAGGACTTTTCTCCCTTAGAAAGAAGAAGTGGAAAGAATAACCTGTGGTGAACTGACCATAACACCCATTCCCATCTCCCTGTGCTGCTGGGTGGGGAGGAGATAGAGAATCAGGAATAAAGTGCAGCTGGGAAAGTTTTGATTGATAATAAATTCAAATAATTTCCCCAGGTAAGTCTGTTTTGCCCATGATGGTAACTGGTGAGTGATTCTCCTGGTCCTTATCTTAACTTATGAATCTTTAGTTCAATTTTCTCTCCCCTGTTCAGTTTAGGAGGGCAGTGATAGAGCAGCTGTGATGGGCACTGGTATCCAGCCAGGGTTAAACCACCACACCTACTGATTAAGAATACTTTGTGAACATTTCCCATGCAGAACACTTTTAATATTTTGGTAACTTGGTAGGCAGTGATTGAATATTCTTCCATTCAGTAGGTTACTTATTCTGTCTTCACCTTTTTTACTAGGTCAGTATTTTGAGGAAATCAGTGTGTCTAAAAATAGAACCACATTTGCATCCTTACCTTGCTAACTCATATCTGGGATCATGCCACGATGCCACCAGAAAGAAAAATCAATAAGCTGTTTTTCAATAGCAAAGGATTCTCTTTGTGATAAATAAATCATTGTTTCATGTACAATTGTTTGTTCTAAGCCCAGAAGAACTCTGTTGTGTGAGTGACTATGCATTGGAACAGATTGACTAGTGAGGGTGTGGAGTCTCCTCACTGGAGATATTCCAGAACCATCTGGTCACAATCCTGTGGGATGACCTTGCTTGAGCAGGGAGGTTGGACCAGGTGACTCACTGTGGTGCCTTCCAACATGATCCATTCTGGGACTCTGAAGACACATTATGTGTAGGAATGAAAGGATGAGCAAACACAATTGTGATCCAACACCTATGGAAGCAAAGGGTTAAAAGGTACATAGCCCTGACTTTGGTGGGAAATATTTACCTTTACAGTGCCAGTTTAAGACTGAGATAGGACAATTATGGATACAATCCATAACCAAGTGAGGCTTTACTATTCATAAAGTTACTCACATGTTGCTCCTTCTGGTTATCTTCTAGTGTTCTTACCTGGATTATGATAAAAACAGAGAAGCTTTTATGGTATTTGAGATGGCCATTATTTACTGAGAATAATTAGAATAAATGACATTGAAAATCTATATGATTGGAATACAGAATACTGAAACCAAAAATATATATGGCTAAAAAAGCCTCGAGGCTCAGCTTTTATGCTGAAGTGAAGACAAAGCATAAGTGTACAGCTCTGTAATAATAAGCAAAAATAAACCAATATAACATACTTTATTACTTCAGAAAGGATATTTGACTTTTTATCCTTGCCATGCTATGAACTCTGTATTATTAACATCCGATAGCCTGTCCATATGAAATGGTTTTCCCAGTTTACTCTAAGATGTGCAGCATCTCTTTTAGAAAAATCCAACATAGTGAACATGCAACTAATAGGTACACAAACCAAGCTTCTTCTGCAATTATCCACAGATCCTCAAAACAAACCTTCTGAATGTGAAAACACATTTCAGTATGTATTTTAAATATATAAATTCAAAGCTGAACACCAGAGAAGTCAGGCAGGCAGGTGATCCAAATTTTAGGTCCTTGAGTTCAAAGAACAGAAGTGCTAAAATACTACTATTTATGTAGCTAAATGTATATGCATTAAAATACTTGCCTGAGATGACACAAAGGTAAACAATCAGGTGTATATGAACATCTCCATTCTGTTCCTTTAGCCCTCTTTCAAGTTTGTAAATTTTGACCTATATTTGTCTATTGTAGTTTCTAATAAGTGTAATACTAACCAAATTTGGTGTTTAAGAACTAGAGTACATGAATGTAGCTCAAAGGTCTAGAGACACCGTGGAAAAGAATGAATATCAGGTTGTCTGACAAAGGTTTTTATAAGAATAATACTCATGGAGAAGTTTAAGCAGACAAATATAGATTTTGGTTAACTCTTGTGAAGCTGCTAAACCATCTTCTTTAGTCAATATGTTTCTTCTGATCGAAGATATAATTTGTAATTTAAATATTAAGAGTACTAAAAAAGGCCTTTAAGCTGTTATATGTGATTTTTTTAAATTATCTGTCTTTTCTCTTTGTATTGTCTTTTATGTCATTTTTCCACCAATATTTTTCTACTACATGCTGCCCAATCCTTACACATGCCTGAGTTGCTTAGAAGCAGGCTGTGATTCAAGTACCTTACCTTAGAGTTTATGTCTCTGCACAGAAAGGTATATTTAAAAAAAATGTAGGAAGAAGAGTTGAGGAACTGCTTAGTTCTTTACAGAAGTTCCTAAACAGGGATTTTAGCAATGGATTCTTGATAAGATTATTTAATGTTAAGGTTGTGTTCGTGAGACCAAGAACCCAATCCTTATGAGGTTTAAAATTAAGGGTAATTCATCCACTCGGGACAGAAATAATGAGAATCTCTTCTTGTCTTTTTCAATATTTAATTTACACAGTTAAACTTTCATTTTTTTTCAATATTTTTCATTTTTTCAGTATATTATTTGGTAATATATAAAAACAGTGAATAAGCCTAGAACGAACAGTGAAAGTCTTCTGTGAGAATTCTAGGTTATAGTAAATATTAGATATTTTATTGTTCTTCTCCCAGATTTTTTTCCTCAACTCTTAATTTAGCCTCTTCATTAACTGATCTATTTATCATGAAATTCAGTATTAGCAGTTAGAATCACACTAATAAACAGATTACCTTCAAGTGCATAGGCTGGCCTAATTAATATCATGTAGCGTGTTGGGTTTTTTTTTGGTAATTTTTATTCAACAACATAAAATCTATTAGAAACATTTTCTCTTTTTAAAGTATCTAATTTGAGTGGAAATGGGTTGAGTTAGAAGAGCAATAGACTATGTGACTTTATGTTTCAATGAGTGTCTGAGGGAAAATTAACTAGAATATATGTAAATGAAGTTTAGAATTTACAAAATGTAAAAAAAAACAAACAAACTTTTTAAAAGTAAAGTATTCACAGTTTTTGGTTTTAATCAATCATGTGGTACTATACTGAAAACAAGTCTTTGAGGCTGAGTTCACACTACAAAATGAAGACAGGTTTTGTAGGATATAGTATTAGATTGGTTTTCACTATGTTCAAGAGACCTTGAAAGCAAAGGGTATTTATAGAATTTGTCAAAATTCAGTGTAAGCTTCTTCATGAACCTCAGTAATCATGGAATCATAGAATTGTTGAGGTTGGAAAGGACCACTAGGATGAGGGCAACCCTTAAGCCAGCACTGCCATGGTCACCACTAAACTCGCCCCTAAGTGCCACATCCATGTGTTTCTTGAACTCTTCTGAGGATGGTGATCCCACCACTTGCCTGGGCAGCCTGTTTCAATGTCTGACCACTCTTTCAGTGATATTTTTTTTTCCTAATACCTAATCTAAACCTCCCCTGGTGCAATAATGCCTTTATTTTCCTGTAAGGTTATCTGATCTTGTTTTCAAGAAAATTTTTTTTTTTTTTTCAATGGAAATGGTTGTTTTGCACAGTTTTTCACTTGTAAAAATTATCTGTCATCTGCTTTTCACAATCTATCAGGAATATTCTGAAGTGTTTCTCTATATGGGGTAAGTAATGCCAAACAATCCAGGTAAGAGAATTTCATACTGATATAATTCCTCTACTTTCTGTACTGATAACAACAATATGAGGATTCAATTTTCTTTTTATTTTTATATCAGCTGACTTGAGGGGGAAAAAAAAATATAATGTTCTGACACTGAGAATTGGAATGTTAAGGGAGTCCAGAGGCTACACATAATGGAAAGACATTTTAAAATAGATTTAAACATCATCTGTAAGAGCAGTTTTCTCTTTATATAGCTAAATAGATATATGGTTATGATATAGCAGTGTAGCAGTTATAGAAAACTTCTGTATTCTTCAGGCTGACTTCCAGCCCAAAATGCTCAGCAGCCTCTGCAAAGCAGGATGTTAAATGCTGCAGAGCTTCTTCTGTGTGAGTGACAAGGGTGGCATCATCAGCAAAAAGCAGCTCATGGACAAGATGATTTAAGGTTTTAGTGTGGGCCTTCAGTTGCCTTAGGCTGAAAAGGCTCCCACTGGTACGATATCAGATATAAATACCATTTTCTTCATTGAGGTCTGCCGTGGCCCTTTGGAGCATCATGCTGAAGAAGACTGTGAATAGAGTTGGTGCAAGAACACAGCCTTGCTTCACACCATTGGCTATTGGAAACGGCTCAGAAAGTGCTTCACCATACCTGACTTGACCACACTGGTCCTCATGAGACGAGATGATCATTTTAAGGAACTTGAGGGGACATTCTAAATGTTCCAAAATCTGCCACAGACCTTTTCTGCTCACAGCATCAAAAGCCTTGGTGAGACCAGCAAAGGTTACACAGAGTCCTTTGTTCTGTTCCCTGCACTTCTCTTGCAGTTGTCTGAGAACAAATACCATGTCTGTGGTACCCCTTTTGGCTCGGAAACCACACTGGCTTTCAGATAGAAGATCTTCTGCTATGGTGGGTGTTAATCTGTTCAAAAGAATTCTTGCAAGGATTTTACCAGCAATGGAGAGCAGAGTAATGCCTTGGTAATTTGAGCAGTTTGATTTATCTCCTTTCCTCTTGTACAAGGTGACGATGACAGCGTCACAAAGGTCTGAAGGCAGTTCACCTCGTTCCCAACAGCGCGCCAAAAATTCGTGAAACTTAGCATGGAGTGCTTGGCCACCGGGCTTCCAGATTTCAGGTGGCATTCCATCAACCCCAGCTGCCTTGCCAGTTTTCACCTGCCGTATGGCCTTAAGAGAAGAAGCCTAGCTAGGGTAGCAGCTATAAAAAATTCAACTTTAGCTACTTTATAATCCAACCATTTAAAAGTCTTATGCATTTTGGCATGCCAGCATAAAAAGTAAATCTATTATGTATTTTATATAAAAAATTAATTGCGATTTAATTCTCCTACAACTGACTTGATTTTCAAGCAGTAATATTAAAACTTCATGTAAATGTAGATTTCATTAGTAATTGTAGTATAGACGTTACATAGAATTTTTTTAAGTTTGAAGCCCACATCTGTGGTTGATATTACTATGCTATGGATTGGGGAATAAGAGCAGACACCAGTGATGTCTAATATTGCCAAGCTCTAAATAAACTTCCATGACTGTAAAAGACAACACATTTAAATGAATAGGTAGAACTACTTTAAAATAGACAGATAATTTTTCATATGTTAACTGTTGTCTGAACCTGTCTCCTGTAGATTTTGCACACACAGGTGTCATTAAATAAGTTTTCTGGTTTCTCGAGATTTTTGTCAACCTGAATTTAAAGGAATAGTTTGCTAAACTCAGCAACACCAAAGTTACAGACTTCCACCCGTTACTTTTACTCATCTTACTCAAGAAGAAAATCATAATAATTTTTTACATTCTTTCTTACCAGGGACTGCTTCAACATGTATATGATTAGAAAATTACAATTACAAGGTTTGTGGGGGGTTTTTTTTGTGTTTTTGTTTGTTTGTTTTTAAAACCTGAATATTCTGAATTGCAACTGTTTTAAATTTCTGAAATATCTTACGTAAAAAACCATCAACATGCTCGTCAGGGCTAGAACCAAGAATATGAAGTTTCTCTCTGAGTTTTGTGGTAAAGTAAGAACAAAATGAAAAGCAAAAAGGTTAGTATTTTAACTAGTAATACTGACAATTAATATTATTAAATATCCTCCTTTAAAATGTTGTTACAGTTCCCACCACCGTAGTATCTTATAGACATTTCATTAAGGACTGTCTCTGTACTTGATATTATTCACTGAAGTTTTATGAAGGTTTTCAAAATTGAAACTGGAACCAAGGTCTTCTTTCTAACTGATTAGATTGGTTTCTTTTGTAATCTCTTTGTCCTTTCTGGTTCAATGAACCGTTAACTCCTTTATGCAAAGTGAATTAGGACAGGAGTAATGATACCTTGTTATAAGAGTTTATAATCTGCTAGCCAGGGCATCCGTATTGGACAGCTAGTTTCCAGTAATCTTCTCAAGTAGTAGGAGCGGTGAAGAGGGAGGAATAAAAATCCTTGGTGTGTATTCAGCAATTGATTTCTCAAATGAGATGGGATTGAGGAGGTGATAAAGTGGAAAAAGTGAAGTAGTGCAGCTTCTTTTCCTAGTGCTGTATTCTGAGGCAAGGGGTTACTTGTGTTACTTTTTGGTCCTTTTTTGTTATCTAATGCACAGAAAACCTGCTTTCTAGTCTACTTTCCAAATGAAAATTACTTACCAATCACTGTTGCAAAGCTTGTTTTGTTTAGTTATTCATGTGATCCTTAAGCAGTTAACAAAACACAGCTTTATAGTAAAGACCTTAAGCATATTTCTTACCCCTAAACTTATGTCACATTTTCTTAGCTGTTAATTTTGGTTTGTTCACTTTTGGGGTTTGTGTTAGCTTTTTTTTTTTTTTTTTTTTTTTAATTCAGAAATTTTGGTACAAAATGATGATGAAATGAAAATAAAATCATTGTTTTAACATCAAGTCAGGTGGTAGTTAAGAAGTTCTGAAATTGTGCATTAATGAGGATGAATGTAACTCATTTTATAGTCTCCGCATTTCACTCCCTTTCTGCTTATTTCCTAGAAAAATGTGTCTGATCATGAGGACGAGATGTGTAATATTTTTAGCTCAAAATAATAACAGACCTTTTTTTTCTTTTGTGCCACCACTTTTTTTTTTCTCTCCCTTTAGAAATGCATAAGCCCAATGAAAATAAACTTTCTACTAGAAACAATCCACTGAAATTATTTGAAAACATTACCTCTATAAAGTAGTGAAAATACTTTGAAACAAAACAACAAAGTTTAGGTTTGTTAGCATGTATTTTGTGTGTGTGTGTCTGCGCAATTCTACAGCATCATAGAATTTCTTTGCATAATAAACAAACTAAAAAAAAAAATTAGTTATGACTGTGTTTTGCTAGAGTCATTCTATCATCATATATTTTGGTTTGGTTTTTAGTTTGGGCTTGTTCCTTTTTCATGATGATTATCTTCCTCTAACAAAAAAATATAAAACATAGTTAAGATATTGATGTGTAAACGCTTTTTTATTATCCTACACAATGAAATATTCCCAGTACTTGAGAGCTTTTATTGTGTCTCCAATCTATATGCATGTACGGCAAGATTTTTATTATACTTTTCCTTCTATTGCATCTGCTTTGGATGTTATCAGTCATATTTTTCAACAAGATTGATCAAAGTGTGTTCAGAATATAAGTGTATTTCTTTAGAAATTAAAGATCTCTCCTTCTGTTTACACAAAAGATAGAACAATATATACTTTTTTTCTTTCAGTACATCTCTTTCTTCCCCAGCTTCATTTTTACATCATTCAGCCTTTTTTTTTTTTTCCTTCAGATAATTCTTATTCTTTTTTCATGTTTCAAAGTTAGAGAATATGTATAAGGCATTGCAGGTTACTGGAAAATTGGATCTTTATCACTTACGTAAAACGTCAAATAGTTTTATAAATCATCTAATGGAGCAAGTCCAGAGGAGGCCACCAAGATGATCAGAGGGCTGGAGCTGCTATGAGGAAAGGCTGAGAGAATTGGGATTGTTTAGCCTGGAGAAGAGAAGGCTTTGGGGTGACCTAATTTCAGTCTTCCAGTACCTGAAAGGAGCTGACAGGAAAGTTGGAGAGAGATTATTTACAAGGGCCTGTAGTGACAGGACAAAGGGGAGTGGCTTCAAACTGAAAGTGAGCAGGTTTATATTAAATATGAAGAAGAAATTCTTTACTGTGAGGGTGGGGAAACACTGGCACAGGTTGCCCAGAGAAGCTGTGGCTGCTCCAACCCTGGAAGTCTCCAAGAACAGGTTGGCTGGGACTTGGAGCAACCTGGTCTGATGAAAGTTGTCCCTGTCCATGGCAGAGGGGCTGGAACCAGATCATCTTTAAGGTCCCTTCTAACCCAAATAATTCTGAGATTCTATGATTTTGTGACTAAATGGAGTTTAACCAAGGTTGACCTGGAAAACAGGCACTTAAACAGCAGACAGCTCAGTTCCTGTAAGTCAGTAGTTTAAACTTTGTAAGTTACAAAAAACTCATAATATATACTTTGAAATGACTTACCGTTAAATTCAGAAATTATCCATCTGCTAAAAAAAATTATTAAAGCTTCCTTTTTTTATTTATTTAATTGATTAAGTGTAAAAGCATATCTAAATGAATCCTTTTTTTAAAAAAAGGATTAATATTTTAAGAACAATAATAGTGTCTCTGACCTACAGATGCAGATGCTGCTTAAAGAAATATTTTCACATATTGGGCTGGTTTTCTTCTTTCTAATGGATAATAAGCTAATTTTTCTGCATAGTTTATAAGTATAGCAAAGTCTCTTTTATAAACAGCTGTGACTTATTGGCAGTATAATGTAACCAAACTATCAGTGCATAGAATTACCAGAAATTTATTAAATGACAAAATTATGTGCCAGCAGTTCCACAAAGTGAATTACCAGACCAAAATGGCATACCTCTGCATTCTAAAATTCAAGAAAGAAAACACATATCTAAAAAAACAGAGCCAACCCCCCTCATCAAGAATAAAAAAAAAAAAAAAAGGCAGCATAGAATTATATAGAAATATAAAATGGTGCCTTAAGTTTTTGAAATATAAATTGCCACAGACTCTCCAACGTACTTTCTCTATTTTAATGTATTCACTCAACAAAATATATGAGTAGTTTATTTATAGCTCTGGTGGTCTTTCCTCCCCCCCTTTCTTTCTTTCCTTGATTGCTTATCTGCTGGGAACTGGACTTCCCACTTAACTCATTTCTGAAAGGTCACAGCTCATCCTGACATGAAAATTAGTCTGTCCTATTTAAATGACATAATTTTGGTGGTAATTTCTCTGTGATATTTGATGTTAATTTAAGGGATTTGAGCTTCAGTGTAAAATTTGATATTAACACTAAAACATTTACATCCTTCTGAAATCTGTTGACATTAGGGGCACTTTTTCAAGATAGAAATTCTGTATGAGTTTGTTGTCTTCTTTTTTTATCTTCCATAGACTCGTCTTGTTGGAAAGGTTATGCTTAGAGAGACTTGATGAAATTATCCATGCTGAATTCTCCTTTTATTTCAAAGGCTTTTTTGGGTCTTGTTAATCCTGTTAGATAGATTTTTGGTGAGATCTATGGATTAGGTCATAAAACTGCAAAAAATTCTAGTATTTCTTTCTGTTTGAATATTTGCAGTATGTACATTTAAAGGTGCAAAGACAGAGGTAACATTATATGTTTTTGAAAAATATAAGCCTTCAAAATTTTGTGCGCTTGTATGAACTACAAATATTGCTTTTACAAAAAAAAATAAATTGAAATAGAAGTTTAGTAATACTGTTATTTTTCTGAATTTTATAGCCATTTCATTATCTCTGCTTATATTTGCACATCCAGTTTTGGTGTTTTTTTTTTGCAATCTATACCTTGGAAGCTGCATAAATTTTGGAAGATAGTAATTTCGAATCCAAGAGCTCAAATCCCTAGAAGTCCTTTAGGAAACCTCAAGTGCTACCAATAGATGCTTCAATCAACCTCTTTGATAGCTGCTATCAAAGACAGTATAAAACACTGTGAAGTACTGAGGGCAGTAAGGTCAAAAGGAGTTGACAAGTGAAAGACTAATTATAATTTCTGTGTTCTGCTCTCTGCTCACTTATTCTTGTGGAAAAAAAAGTATATCATATAAGTGGAAAATAGGTTTATAGGTTTGTTGTTAAAAGGAAAGGAGTAATGTAAAAACCCGACTGGTACAGGGTTATTTATTGTACATTAAAATGCTAATTATACTAAGTCTGTGTTAATGATGATGCTAGAAGGGCATGAATTTGGATTAAACTAATTAAATATAACCTAAAGGAAAGAAGAAAAAAAAAATTTGGCTTCTCTAAAGCTGCATATATATAATTAAAACAAGAAATAACAATAGAATGTAAATATAATATTGTACAGATCTATAATGGGGAAATAGTGCTGTAAGACATTTAAGGTATTGGATTTATATTTTAGAAGGTATAATAATACATTGTCTAATGCTCAGAGCACATAAATTTACATAATTTCATACCCAAGTCCAAAAAAAGTCAGTGAAAATTGTTAATTAGAAAGTAAACATAGTAAATGTGGATATACTACACAAAATTTTAGAAAAAACAGTCTTTCCCTTTTACCCTGTTGTGAAACCTTCACCAATAATCCTTTGGATCCTCACTGTGGACAAAACAAAGTTGGTTCAAGTATGGCCAAAATTCCCTTTAAGATTAAATAAACTGGTAGATTAATTCCTTACAATAAATATGTGTAGACAATCCATTCATCTCCTATTTTATATAGTTTTGAATGACTCAGAATGACTGACATTTGGATATTAGAAGTGAACTGGAATGGAGAGATAATACAGAACATGAGACAGAGCTTAGATTCATATTGTAGAAGAGGTATGAGCTATTTTTCAAAGAACAGGTGTTATTTTTATTCCAAACAAATTCACAGATAGACCTTTCAAATGTATATAAATCTGCAAATTCACCATGAAACAATTCTCTGTTGCATTCATGTTTTGCATTTAGGGTGCAAATTTAATGAATAGTCTAATTTCTTTAGGGGAAAAAGAACCAAAAATTAAACCAATTATAAAAATATAACAACCAGAGCATGTAGGAAATACAGCATTACATTTTAGACAATCTTAAAAAATGGTTACATTTTGAAGAGCACTGTATGAAACTTGTTTAAAAATTCCACACTAAGCTTTAAAATCTTGGTATCAGGATGGCCCAGCAGAATTTCTTGTCCTTCCTGTCCATATTTAATTGTCATTGCCTGGCTTGTGATAATCATAATGATACGTTATCTGCAAGGAGAAACATTTGTCTTATTACTCTTGCAGAACATCTGTGAAACTTTTTATGTAGAGGAATCAGCTGCAGGGTGGATTCAACTTTCCTTGAGAAGAAAGAGGGAGCTGGGAGGTAAGATGTGTCGGCACCATCTTTGCCAGCAGGAGACACAGCCCAGGAACACCAAATCATCCCATAGTTACTGACCTGCAAGACAACAAGGTATGTACGGTGGTGTGGGGGGATAATGGTCCTGGTTGCTGCTTGGATCATGCTGTGGATCGTCTGATTTTTTCAGTTCAAGAAGGAAAGTTTTTCTAGAAGTTGTCCTGACACGGGTAAAGTGATTTCTGTCACAGAGCCAGTGTGGTGCAGGGAGTGCAAGAACCTGCTTGCTCACTGGCAAGGCATGTGAGGAAACACATTCCTGTCATCAGTACACTGCATATTCAGGGAAGCATTCCAGGATTATCCCAAGGACCTGCAGTGGATAAGGTTGGGGCTGTCAAGGCTTGAGTAATAGTTTGGGAGTTCTCCAATGAGAAGTGCTCGGTAGTTGTGAACGCAACCATTACTCCCTGCTTTTACAAATTTTCATGATAAAGATATTGGATATAATAATAAGACCCCAAGGGCATCTGTGGGGAACAGTGCTGGACATTATTTCCTCATCTAGATGGAAGTACTATTTATAATTAGCCTCTCCTGAGTTAGACAGACAGCTTTTGATTCATTTAATTGTATTTCTCTTCAAACCAATTTTATTTAATTTCCCCATAGGATATGCTTTGACATAGTATCAAATATATTCTGAGAAATCCAGACAGACCTTGTGCATGTCTTTCTTATAGTTCTGCAATTGTATCAACAGAAGATAAGGAATCAAGATGGCTTGGGACATTCAGTTTCTATGGATACATTTATGATTCTATTTTGCAAACGATTCCACTCTTTTCCAAATGGCAGCTCCGTTCATTAGCACATACATTTATGTGAATGATATTAGGTGATAACATCACTTTCTCTTTCACAGTTTTATATTTCAAGATTGAGACTTATTTACACTAAAGGCTCAGAAAGTTATTCCATACTCTGCAGCTTGGTTTCCGTGGTTCCTTCACTGTTCACATTCATGAGGTATAGATAACACAGTCTTGAACAAAGTTAACTTTTGTGAAAGGTTTTTTAATTGCTTGGTTTTAATCCAAACACTGCTTTGTTCCCTTCTGGTTTAGTTTCCTAGCTAATAATTTAGCCTTAGATTTTGGAATGCTCAAATGACCTCCTTATAGGCTAATCTTCCCACATATGATTTTCTGTAGCTGCAAGATGTACTCCCTGATTATCTTGCCCTTCAATATCTTGGTCTATTGTTATTTTGTTAGTTTATTGGCTTAAGACATGTAAGGCACCTGCAATCTTCTTTTTATCTTTTTCTTCTTTTTTTTTTTTTTTTTTTTTTGTTTGTTTTTCTATGTTTCTTCCAACTTTTAACAAATTTTACTGTCTAGCAGTAATACCAAGAACATAAGAAATAGTTACTTCATTAGATGAGACTGGAGAATCATCTTGTCTGGAGTCTCTCTGACAGATGCCAATATCTAAAACTTCTAAGAAAAAATGCAAAATTATGAACCAAATTCTATTTCCAGGAAAGCAAACTTTGAAGGGTTACAAAGCCACTAATAAAATCAGAAAGAAGAAATAATCCTTCATAATCAATTTCAGCTATTTCTCTCTCTTAATGAAAAAAAGATGACACCATCTTATGATTTAAAAGAATTAATTTTTAAGTGCTGATTTTTTCTAATAATTGATCGTGCTTGGCAGAAGCACTCTTGGATTTTTAAATGACCTTTGCAAGACATTCAGCTCTTAATTTCTGAAGAGACAAAGGTTTAAAAAGGCACATAATTTATGTCCTGAACCAGATATGGGCCTAGCTGTATCCAATATACCACAGAAGCTTCAAGTTAAAGATTAAAATTATTTGAGCGTAGTAAAGAAATGGAAAGGTGTATTTTCTGTAAGGTTTTCAACAGTCTGACAAATTTTAAAACATTTTCCTGTTCTATATATGCATATTTAAACAGCTTCTTTTTTTTTTTTTTTTTTTTTTTTTTTTTTTTTGTGCAGAAAGGGCCTACTTTTTTTAAAGATAATGAAAAAGTTAAGAACATTTAAAATTTTGCTATGTTTAGCAAAACATTAGAGAATCCTAGATGGTTAGATCCATCCTAGAAGATTAACATTTCATGCAACAGACTTCAACAAATGTTTGTTTATTGCCTAATATTTTGATAAAATAGTATTTCTTATGGTTTATATCATTATTATCTATTAAAGAGATTTAAAAGTCCTCTTTAATAATTTCTAACTGCATAATTAATAAGAAAATGAAATTATATTTTTTTTTTTAGTTTTTCAGCTACGTATTATTTCTCAGCTCTTCATCTAGAAATTAGAAACAAAATAACTTTGGTTTATAGAACACTGTTTATAGCAACCTATAATGACCATTGTGGTGGCAGGAGCAGCATATTTACTCCTGGAAACAATATCTTCTGTTGCAGCATTAAGAAATAGCTGGTAATATGTCAGTTTTCATCTTTATGGATTTTCTGTTCATAAACATAGGAATCTAGTACTGGTCAACACTACATTGTAGGATTAAGGCTTTGCTTCGATGTACATAATCACTGAGAACTGTTCTTGTTCAAAGTTTTTGCTTTAGATCACTCAGGAACACACACAAACCCACATACAAATGATAATAAAAGAAAATGCCAGAAATTATGTCATGGTGAATAAAACATTTCACTTGAGACACATTTCTACTTGTAGACTCTTAGAGATAAGAATAAAATATTTCAGCCAAGGCCCCTCTTCTAACTTTTATGAGTTTAGTGACAGACTAGTGATATTTTGGGTATCTATTATGTTTGGTCTTTTGACCAAAAAAACTAAATGATGGAATATTTAGAAACTCAAGTGACCCCATTAAGACCATTTTGCCCTATTCCCCTAGAAATTTAAATTATGTTTGAATATGTGTACTTAAAGTGCTCATGAATAATTCCACTTTTCAATGATAAAGTTCTAAAGAGTTTAATATGCTGTCATGATTTACATTTCACATATTTTTAATATTAAATGTTGGGGAGAATGCTGTATGCACATCCAAGTAGTACTACCCAGACAGCTTCTTAGAGATGTATGAAAAAAAAAGGCAAATATAATGGTTGCTTATTTCAGTAATGAAGACAATTCTGTGTGGTTAATAATAATTGGTAATGGTAATAGTTTCAGTTCAAAAGGTAAGGACAACTTCAAAACTAATTTTTTTTTTTTTTTTTTAAGTAGTGGAAGATGAAGAAAGATAACATTTTCTCCTCCACAAAGAGTGTTTTCAAGGAGCACTTTGACTGAATCTGCACCATATCATTACTATTACTGAATGAAAACTGCCTAAAGAGAAAATCAAAATCAGGGACATGTGTAGTAAAGCTCTGTTTTTTGAAGGTTTAAGGGAGTAAATTTTTGTGAACCGTGGAAGAGATAATGTCTTAAATTAAGCAAACAAAAAAAATTGCTAAATCATTTTTGTGTTCTTAGTTTGAAGTATGGAAATGCATTTTTGGGGCTACTTCTAATGGAAGCTAGAGAAATAATAAGATGAAAAATTATGTGAAGATTTAGTTCTAAATATAAGAATTCTTGGGATCCAATTATAAGAGAAAGACACTAATGACATATTAAAAGTAGATTCACAACCACTGTCACAGAGTGACAGTTAACTGAGAGTGGTGGTACTTACTGTCAGTCATATTTATGTGCAAATATGCTCTTTATATAGTTTAGAGAGTTAGTGACACCGCTTGCTTGTTTCTTTCCTTGGTTTTAAGTGTGGCTGCTTTTCCACTTTTTTGTTTGTTTGTTTATTTTTGTGGGTTTTTTTTTTTTTAATTTTTTTTTTTTAAAAACCCAACATTTCCCCATCATTTAAGTCTCTTACCTAAACTGGTCCGCAGTAGCAAAATAGAAAACTTTAACCTTACAAAGCTACCACAGCCAAGATGGAACATAGTGTAAAATAAAGAAACGAACTAATAATAAACTAAGTAAACAAAAAACAGAACCAAAGGCTTCTGGACAAGGCTCAGACATTGGCAGAGAGATCTGACTCACTGAAGTGGATGCTGCATATAAAAATAAAAAAAAAAAAAAAAAAAAAGAAAAAGAAAAAAAAATCTAGGTGAGAACCTGATACATAATAGAGCTTGTGTGAACCAGTTTTGAAATTCTCTTAAATAATACAATGTAACTCATGGTACAGTACAAACTCTGTTGTAAAAAAACCTAGAAAGGTCTGACTTCGGGACTAGCAATGTGATTTTATGTTAATGGATTTGGAAGGTGAAGTCACTAGTGAAATAATCTGAGTTAAATATAGTCAGTGACAGTAGTGAGTCCCAATACTAGAATACAATAATTCCTGTGTATCCAAAACATTACCTGGTGAAAAGCAAGAATGGTAAATATTTACCATTTGTCTAATGGAATAAGGATAAAAACAAAAATCTATTTCAAATGACCCATGAGTAACTTCTTGCTTAGGAAATGAATAAAGAAAACCATCTAACAAAAAATTAAAAAGGACACCAATAAATAAATAAATATAAATCTGTTTTTAAGAATAAGATGATTCATAAATATAATCTTCCATTTGGGTATGCAATTAATCCACACTTGTCAAGCCCCTTACAGTGGTGTTTGATAACTATCCTGTGAAATGACTTACAGCTCTAATTGACAAACAAGTGTTACTGTTTTTAGTGACTTTGTGACTTTCTTAGTTGTCGAAGTACCTGCAAAACAGGGAATTTGGATTTATTGTTATCCCTCACTATCACTTTTTTAAAAGGGACTCTTTATAGCTGTGACTGGCTTCAGCTGAACAGTGTCTCCATTTCATTCATTGATTTCAGCTGAGCTGTTGACTTTTTAGTTATGTCTGGGGACACCATGGCAAAGTAAACATTTCCCTTTTCTCAGGGGAAGAATATTATCTTTCTGCAATTCTGCTGAAGCTTTCGTCTTTTTGTTTGAGCTTTTCTTTGCATGTAAAGTACAAGTAGCTTTGAATGCCCATCTGTTTTAAGACTAGAGTGTTCTCCTTTATTTTTGTCTCTTTTCTGTTATGTTAAAACTTGGTACCGTACATCTTATTGGGCAATTTCTCTGTTAAACCACAGTGTGAGAAGAGAGAGAGAAGAGAATGTGTGTGGTATTAACTCCCTCTGAGGACCAAATCTCCCATTTCTGACAGTTTCTGTTTATTAATGTATATAATATTTTTATAGTTAGACTTACAAACAACTCTTTCTTTGAAGCCTGAACTCAATTAACTTGAGTATCAGAGCAGTTGTAACAAATGAAAAAAGGTTTTATTGCCTGTGCTAACTAAATTAATTCATATTTCTGACTATGCTTCCACGCAGCTCCATAAAATATCCAAACACCCTTCCTATACAAAGATGCAATACTGGATTTTGTTTGTTTGTTGTTGTGTTTTGGTTGTCTGTTTTAATTTTTTTTTCCATATAAAATTCCTTTGGGAGAGTTTTTGGCACTTCCAGAATAAAAAAAAATAATTGTGAGATTAAAAGCAGAAAATTTTTTTCACTTTTAGACTTTCACTTAAATTTATAAACAAGGAGAATTTGTCAAGTTCTTGAACTTGTCTTTATTCTAATATTTTTCAATACATTAGACTTAAGTGTTCTTGTGTAAATTAAGTTGCTTTGAGTGACCCAGAAAAATCACTTTTGCATTGTGTCTCCTGCAAAATCAATAATACTTATGGCTACCTTGAGAACATTCATCAAAACAATTACATTTTTACACATTACATGAAAAATATGGATAGAATTGCTCCTAAGAAATTATGATGGACTACTCTATAAAAGTGCAATAAATTAGAGGTTTCCATTTTATTTAGTTCTGACATTCATATGGTTTACCTTGCTCCAGTCAGTCACCTTAGAAATATTTTTAGGATCACAGCAGTGGTTTTAAATAGGCAGTGTATATTATAGTAATTTAGATACAGGACCATATTTTTAATTTTCTTTAACAGCTGTATGAAGGCACCCAACAAGTTTACTACCTAGGGTTAGTATATTTAGCAAGGAATCTCATTAAGGAATAAAATTGTTCCTTTAGTAGCATATGGATTTTTCCTTGCACCACTTCTACACTCAGCAAAATAATTCCCAACTCTGAAAACTTTTAAGATTGTATGAAATAACTTTATTACCAAATAAAAATTTCTCTAGCAAAGCTTTATTAATGAACCCTATACTAGTTGAAAACAGAGTAGTAATTTTGAAAGTCTTCTTTTTAATGACTGAGGTTTTTGCAACAAATATGTGTTTATTAATCTCATACTTGAGGTAGACAGCTGTCTATTTGAAGGGACCAGAAAAGAATAATTCAAGTTAAGAGCAAAAATAACTTGGCTGTTGTGCTTTTATACCCTTCTGAATAGAAATTAACCGTACCTGAACATAACAGGTAGAGCAGATTGCACTCCTTTTTTATTGCTACTTAAAAAAGGGAAAAATCAGATTGGTGATTTTTTTTTTTCTAATTCTGAAAGGGTTTGAAGGTGAGACTTGAGTCAGGTGTAAATTGACTCTGTCTGGAGAGTACCTTGGGTTGATTTATTTTTCTTTCTCTGTAATGTAGAAAGATGCCTCTTTTGCCTGCTATTCTGGCAACATTCATCAAAGCAGAGGAAAAATATGTTGCAGAAACAGAGAAAATTAATTCTTGTCATTTTCTACTCTTTTCAGAGGTTACATTGATGTATAGGATTTTGAACTTTCCTATAGAACGTTGCTTTTTTTCCATAGGGAATTCAGAAATATGTTTTTGCTTTGTGTGTTGGATGGAACAGGCATTTGAACAGATGTTCTAGAAACCTTTCAGGACTGGACATCTTTTGGGTTGTCATTGATGCCGAGGGTATATATTTTATTCCTCAAGGTTAGTAAAGCTGGACCTGGGCTTTTTCATTAGCCTTCAGAAGAGAAGGCCTGAGGGCAAACTAGTTTGCAGCTTTTCAGTATCTCATAAGTGGACAGAGGAGATGCTGTCAGACTCTTCTTAGAGGTGAACAGTGAGAGGACATTATGCAACTGTGACAAGTGGTTGCAAGAGAACCCAGAGGTAACAAAATCCTGAAAAAGAGTCATTAAGCACCGGAACTGTTTGGAGAGTGTTGGGAAATATATATTCTTGGAGTTTTCAAAACTTGCCCTGAACAAGATAACCTAAGTTTCAGTCAGTTTAAGATAAGATTTGAGTCAAGGGATACGAGTCACTCCAGAAATCCCTCTCAAAATTGATTATTCTCTGAATCTATGTAAAGAAATAGTGAGATATACAGATTTCCTGTAGGTTTGTTTGATTATTTGTTTCTTTTGTACAAATAATGTACTACTGTGAAATGCACGTAGTGTTCAAATGCTAGTTGGTTTCTAATGGTCCTATAAAATTGCATGTATAGTTCTAATAATATTGGATTCACTCCAAAATGTCTGGTTCCGTTTATTTCTTCTTTATTAGGGCTCTGATGACAGTTGCAGTCAGTGTTAGTAAATAAGTGTAAAAAATTTGTCATGTGGCTTGCGCTTCTTCTATTGTGACCCCTGCAGATTACACGCACTGACTAGCCTGTCTGTGTGCTACCATCAGGTTGAGCAACTAAATCTGCATTCAGATCATAAAATCCATTTTGTTCCAAGACATGTCGAAGGCATCCATCCCTCAAAGAACCATTTAGGTTGGAAAAGACCTCTGAGATCATCAAGATCAACCTGTGACTGGTCACCACCCTGTCAACTAGACTACGGCACTAAGTCCCATGTCCAGTCATTTCTTGAACATCTCCAGGGATGGTGACTCCACCACATCCCTGGGCAGTCCCTTCCAGTCCTGACAACCCTTTCCATGAAGAAATTCTTCCTGATGTCCAGCATGAATCTCCCCTGGTGCAGCTTGCCTCTTATCCTGTCACTGGTTGTTTGGGAGAAGAGCCCAACCCCCACCTGGCTAAAACTTCCTTTCAGGGAGTTGTAGAGATTGATAAGGTCTCACATCCTTTTCTCCAGGCTAAACACCCCCAGCTCCCTCAGGTGCTCCTTGTAGGACTTCATCAGCTCTGTTGTCCTTCTCTGGACTTGCTTCAGCATGTCAGTGTCTTTCTTGAAGTGAAGTGGCCTAGAACTAGACACAGTCATTGATTCTTGTTCCATTGCAGGCAATGTGAGTAACTTCAAATGTAAATATTTTTGCATTTGCGCCTGATGTTTATTTTCTGTGAGTATTCACATATAACAAGCTTCCAATGGCAGCAGCAATTGCCAACTCAGTATGGTAGATACTATTTTGCAATTTATTGATACTTTTCACTAATACTTTTATCTAGTGTCTTATTTTAACTACTGCTGATTGCGAAGGAAAAGAAGACCACTCTAACCATATATAAAATATGATTAGAGAGGTCTTCTCTTTATTTGTCATCAGGAGTAGTGGTCTGGTGTATGAGCATTGTGGCACTTCAAGCATAGTCTGGAAGTGTGGTGTTGAGGGAGATAAAAAAGGAATTTAGCAGCAGTGAGCTATAAATTGGCTCACTGAGTATAGTCACTATCTCACAAATCTTGTAGCACTGGTTCATTGAAATTCCCATCTATTGCCACCATTAGCTGCCGAAATCCTTATTCAATGCAAGTATTGTACTAATTCTTCCCACCTTTTGCCAGGGTTGTATTTTGATAACTGGATTTAGTTCTAGCAACTTGTCAAAACTGAAATGATATGCGAAGAATACCTTTTTTAGTATTATTTTCTACCTTTAGGATGCCATCACTGTCTTCTGTTTTCAAAGCAGGGGAGAAACTGTTTTAAGACATAATTCATGTACAGAAAAATAAAATGAAGGGTTTGAACAATGACCAAATTTTGAATCTTCTTTTTACACCCTCTCAGAAAGATGTTTAGAATGTTTTTCTACAGTTGGGCTGTAGATTTAATTATCTTAGGACCATTTTTGCATAGTATTTTTAGAAATAAGCTGCAAGCTTACAAATTTTTCTTTGGTTGGTTTGTTCATTGTTGTGGGCTTGGTGGTTTTTTTTTTTTTTTTTTTTTTTTTTTTTTTTTTTTTTCTGAAGGTTTTTTTTGAAAATGTGACCTGCAATGTCAGGCAAAGAAAATATTAAATATTAGTATTTTATTTGCCATGTTCTAGTTATCTGGCATCAACCTGTCAAGAGTAATCTTGTTATCTCTGGGCTTTTGTCTGAACACTGCGCTTCATACTTTGCTAGTTAAGTCTGACTCAAATTTATTCTCCTGCTGTTCTCAGTCTTAACTCTGCTACTGACAGAAATCTTCACTGGCTATTTTCTAACGTCATGTTTTCATTAATTCTCTCTTGCCTCCGTGGAAGCAGGCTGACAAGAATACATAGATCAGAAAGCCTGCTAGTATAACCTCTTAGTTATCAAATCCCACAGTCTCATTCCTTGATGTACTTTCCAATTGTGGTGAAGTAAAATTTTTAAAAAAATCCACTTATTAACTTCAATTTTTACATAGGTTTTAGAAGGGAATATGTAGCAAACTCTCTTTAAATATTTTATGAGTATGTACTTTCCAGAATCATTGGAGTGAATAGTTTGTATGGCACTACACAAAACAGAAACCAGAGGAAAAGAGGTGTTTTAAGCACTTCTCCTAAGGCAATTCTGACTGGTCAGAGTTGTTTAAATTTATGTCCTTAGTAATCTTTTAGATAAACTTGGATAGCACTTAATGTGTACTGTTTGTGAATTTTGTATGACAAATTTTGATGGGAGTGTCCTTTCCCTGTGCCTTCAAAATTTGCAGGTTGGCAATCTCAGACAAGTATCTTTATCAGGTAAATGGCTCACTTATTGCAGTCACTCATTTCCATCATTGTTTGATGCCAGGCAGAGCTTACTCAAAGCTTCTCAATAGAGCAGGTAAAATTCAGTTTTATGTTCACTGAATTTGGGGAAGATAAGAGGCAAAAAAGCTCAAGAGATGCAAGCTGTAATTTTGATTATGTGGGTAGGTGTAACTTCAACTCTGAATAGGATGAGAGTTGTGGGCCTCAGGGGGGCAGGGGGGAGCTGTAGGTAGGTTATACACCATTCTCTTCTCCAAGTCATCACAGGTATTGAATCTTGACTTAGCTGAAGTACTGCTCTATTTTTAGTTCTCTGTTGCCTTTGGGTTTGCTGTGGGAGTGGACAGGGAGGGAAGGTAGAAGAAGCAAAGTGTTAGCAGCTTAACCTGGGAAGGAAAGACTCCTTTCTCCAGTGGCAGTAAGGTCGCCACCATAAAAGGAGTGGCAAAAATTGAGGTGATCTATTCTGTTAACAAGATGGGGATTTTTTCTGAGCTAGCTTAGGATCAGAAAGTATTTGATTTTCCTTTTAATTTCCTATAGATTTAATTCATCTACAGACCTCAACATTTCATAATTTATTTATGTATTTTTGGGGGGATACCCATAGGATAAAGACATTGAAACAGAGGCTTAACTAGTCTGGAAATTTCTAAATGTCAATGCAGTACCTACTTCCCTTTTCCAGCACTGCAGTTATGGGGAGCTAAAATCCCAATGATTTTTTGCATCCCAAATTCTTCTTGCAGTTTCCTTTTTCTTAACCCTTATTCTGTTATCTTAACATGTTTATCTAAACTTTTTAATTTCCTATTTTGCCCATCCTCCTAACCTTGTGCTGTATGATGACAGAAAGAAGCTCTTCACAGAGCACGGTCTTGAATTTCTGGAGAAATAACTAAAAAGAAAAATGTTGAACAGACATAGATGTGTGTCAGCAGGAAAGCTTGCTCCTATGCAAGGCAAACATTTTTGTACCAATTTGCCTTTATGTGCATATTCCTTGTTGTTGAACTCAGAAAAAGACAGGTTTGGGCCTCAGTCTATGTATAAACTCTGTGAGTTACAACTTGGCTGTCTCTGCACAGAAAATCTTTAGGGAAATCGTCCAGTATTTCATGTCACCTGAAAAAAACTCTTTTGTTTCTTCACCATGATTTGTGTAGCTCTTCTCACCAGGTGAGCAGCACTCCCTAAAAAAAAAAAAAAAAAAAAGGAAAAATAGTCTTTTTTTCTTCTCTTTTTTGTTTTTGTTTTCATTTTTAAATCAGTATTAGCAATCAGAGCTTTTACTTTGTCATTAAGTAGGACTTTTTTTTTTTTTTTTTTTTCTTTTTTGCAAGACCTCTCTTCTCTGAGTGATTCACTGTCCAGCTGAGATAGTATCAAGGCTATGAGCCCTGGGCAAAACAACATGGGCAGTGAGAATAGAACTGATGTACTTATTTTAAACTTATGAATGTCATTATTCTTCTTTATGGAGGATCCTTCATCAGGAAGGATTTCTTCATGGAAAGGGTTGCTAAGCAGTGGAAGGGGCTGCTCAGGGGGGAGTTACCAACCCTGGAGGTGCTCGGGAAATGACTGGACGTGGCACTCTGTTCTGGTTCAGTTGGCAAGGTGGAGATCAAAGGTTGGACTCAAGGACCTTTTCTGACCTAAATGAGTCTATGATTTTGTGATTACCTTAGTTTCATTAGATGAATGCTAGTGTGTATGTTTGTGGAAGGAACAAATTGTTATTTATGCACAGTAATTTTGAATTCATCATGCAAAATAATTGCAAAGAAAAAGAAACAAGGTGGAACCCTTTATTACTTCACAGCATCAGGTAAGTTGTACAGGTGCACATGCAATTATGTCTTCAAAGGTTGCTGTTTCATAACCTTTTCAACATACTGGGGGCTAATTAATTCTTAAAGAATAGTTCTCTGATCATAGTTGAAGGTGATGTGTCTTTTCTTGTACCTCAGACTGACTTGTGATATTATGAAACACTGCATCTGGTTCTTAATAGTCATGTCATACTGCATTAAGTCATACAATACAGTCTTGAAAAGATTGATGCAAGGATTTATTTCATGTCATATCTTGATGTGTCAGTCAAGGAAGTAGAGCAAATATGTATGGATCTTATCTGTAAAAATGTCTTGTATATGTGGAATTTTAAGAAAAAAATAATCATGAAAAGCACAGAGCATGAGGAAAAACTACTTTTATACGACACTATAATGATTAGAATTATCTGTTAGACTGACAGATCTTTGGTAAGACATGGTAAAATTGTTTAAAAAAGGATAGTGGGATATGTATAACAAATAAAAAAACCTTGATGTAGCAAGAGCTACTAGGGATCCATTTTGAGCAATGCACAACAGGAATCTTCTTTGTAGTAATGTTTGAGGCCTTGATGGAGTCTAGCACCTTAAAATGTAAGAAATAAATGTTGCTACTGGTGGGGAACATTCAAACCAAAATGGCCTCTTTGTATATTTCTTCTTGTTTGGTATTCCTGGGGTCAATAGCAAAAGAAATATTCACATTGAAATGGAGGGCAAAACCCAACAGCTTTTTCAGAAATTTCATCTGTATGATGAGAGGTAGGCAAAGCTATCTGCACACAAACCAGTTAAAACTACCAGTTAGGTCAGAACTACCTTAAATGTATAAAACCTATTTTTGTCCGTAGATCTTAAATTTTTAGACCCACTTATATGGCTTAGGAACCATTTCTTAACGTGCCCAAGTATGTGAGTAATAAACACTGAAAACATTGTTTGTGAGGATAGTTGCAATCTGATGGAAATGTCTTTGGCTCCTGAGCTGAAAGATTTTTGTGGTAAATATTCAGTCATAAAATCACAGAATCATAAAATGTAAGAGTTGGAAGGGACCTTAAAGATCATCTTGCTCCAACCGCCCTGCCATGGGCAGAGACACCTTTCACTAGACCAGGTTGCTTAAAGCCCCACCAACCTGTCCTTGAACACTTCCAGAGACAGTCGTATATGTTTGTGTACAGTGTTTGATGGTGTCCATGACCTCCAGCTCCATTAAGAGATCTTGAAGTCTGAAGAAGCATTAACTACGAATGTAAATATGTAAAAATGTATTTTCTACAAGAATGGCTGTAAGAGAGTAAAGCTACAATTAACCATGCCCTAGATTTTTGAAGGACATCTGTAGCTTCTAAATTTTCCCCATTTACTATGGTCAGAGATTATTAAACAGATAAACATATTTTTTTTAATTTAGAAATCACCCACTTTTTATGATTGTCTGACTCTTCCTGTAGCAGGTAGAGTCAGATGTACATTTACCCCATACTAGGATGTCTTTTTCAGGATGACCAGTACATGGAGTTTTTTTTCAGTATAATAAAGTCAAGATACTTTCAAAAAAGATGGTGGTCAGGAGATAATAACAAGAGCAAAAGCCGAAAAAAGTAATAAATGCTAAATTAAACTAACACAAAATTATTTAAATAAGTGAAAGTATTGTTTATATTCAATTATTCAGAAAACAACAGCAGGTGGATGGCCATGTTGAAAGCTCTCTGTGTACCTTTCTTCCCCCTTACTCTCTCCTTCTCTTCCCTGCTCAAAAAAAAAAAAAAAAAAAAAAAAAGATATTTTCCTCTATTACCTGTTCAGGAACCAAAACATTTGTATTTGGAAGCATCAATGTTATTGTATTTGTTCACCTATTCATAAACTTTAGAGCTTTCCCGTCAGTTTTCACTAGTGAGATCATTTGCAGTTAGAATGTACATTGTCTAGAGGATCTGGGGTTTAGGTGTGTTTTTACCAGTGAAATATTTGCTTCCTTTATATGCACTCATCCCCAGCCTTATGGAAGTATTGTTTAATTTTTCTTGAACATGTTTCTAAATTAAATTGACCTAGAAAATGCAAGCTGAGAACCTGAAAATGTGTCTTGGATGTACTGCCCTTGTACCTCCAAGTCACATGGGCTTCAGTTCTCCTTTGGAAAGGACCTGTGGTCATATTTCTAGTAACTGCTAATTTTCTAATGGTTAACGGAATATCTCTGGCTTGTTACACTACTCCATGCAAGGTCAAATTTCAGGAGGTGGGTACTAGAACAGATTTCTGATTAAGTGGCTCTGTACACATTTAGGGGTTTTTTTAAGATATGAAGGTTTAACAAATGCTGAATATTAGGCTAAAATTAATTATGGATTCTTACAAAATATAGGTGTGACCTATTCCACGAAAATTAATTTATCTGTCATGACATGTTGAAAAATTCTGAAAGCTCAGGGATGTACCTGAACAGATAATGAACAGATAAAACTGTTCTTGATTTCTTAATCTTGTTTTAACATCAGAATGAGGATATGAAAAATGAAGTAACTTCAAAAATTGACATAAAATCCTTACTACTTTGTTCTGGCTTTCTTATAATGTTTTCACAGAGTAAGCATATAAATCTTAATAACTTTTTTACCACCTACTGTGCCACATCAAGTTTGTAATAACAAAGCCTAAAAGTGATTATCTTTATGTGATTTAATATTTCCCTTTGTCTATTTGGTACGGGTTTGATAATGGAGTTTATGAACTTCATTGTCTCTTGAGACTCCTACTAGGATAAGTCTTACTGCCAGCTAACTAAATCTTATATTCTACCCTACAAGCTGTTATGTGATCTAATATTACTTTTTTTTAAGAAAGATCAAAAAAAAACTTGCCACATTCCTGGCCTTTACCTCAACAGATGCAAAGTTTCAAGCTACCTCAGTTAACCTCTTTTGATTTTGTACTCCAATAAGAATCTGTCACAGAAACAAATAACAACTAATAACCATTAATTTTAGACCTGGTTTGATTTGGGTGGAGTTGTGTTGGGTTGTTTTATTTTTAATTTTCCTGTAACATGTTAAACTTCATTTCAGTCTTCCTTTTGATGACAGAAAACCAATGTCATGTGTGGAAAGCTGATGTTTTATAGCTTTTGGACAATTCCTACATTTCCTTTGTTACTTTTCCTTGAAATACCTCTTGCCAACTAGTCCTTTTTGAGTTTTACCAGTTGGGAACTACAACAGAAAACCTAAAGCACAGTGACCTCCACTGCCTCTCTAAAGTAGAAAACTCTACTTAAGAGATAGTCATATATATGTGATCACAACTGTAGAGGATATGTACAGTTTTATATATATATATATAATATAGCCTATATTCTACCTCTGAACATTTATAACTCCATCATAACTAGACTGTGATTGTACAACACAAGTGTTTAGTCCTTTTCATTTTTTAAACTTTAATTGCAGAAAAAAATCCTCTCTAACTTAAATAATCTATTTGTACGTAAGTCTATTAGATTCTTTGCAAATTTAGAACATGCTCTGTCAAAGTCAAGGACTTCTGTCACCTATTAAAAGTTTGTATACTATTTGAAATATAAACACAAAATATATTATTTCTTGAAAAAATATCTATTTCCCCCCCTCCTCCCTAATCTTACCTTCTATTTAACACTTAGGCATAGAAGCCCATCATGATTTTTATGTAATATAAATTCAGATCAAGGAAATAGGTAATTGCATGGTAGCTCTGAATTCTTAGAACCATTTTTTTAAAGAAAACTATGCAATGAGTGGAATAAAGAGGCAGCAAGCAGGTGAAGATACACAAGAATTGCCTGTAGGCTTTCAATATGTTTTCTAGATGATATTCTTACATTTTTAATGTGATCTGACTAATATGCTAGTGAGCTTGTCTCCTGTGTTGTGTTAAATTTAGCCTGAAACCTTTCTGCTAAGATCTTGAAGCCATATGGTCTTGTTAGTATTTAAATAAGAGACTTCCCAAGAAAAACTCAGATGCGACAGCTTAAGGCTGTTTCAACTTCCTTCCCTTCTGTTCATCTCAAATTAATCCTTATTTTGAACAAAGGTACAGGCAGTATTTCCTTCCATAATATTCCAATGAAGTTTAAAATCATTTGGGACCTAGACCTGCAGTAGTTTGTAATCTTAATGCTATTTTTTTTCTCTCTTGAAATGGGACTGATTTTAATAGAATGGTGGTGTTTTATTGGTCCAGTGATTTTTTATTTGTTTACTAAAGACCTTAAATCCATATTGAGGATTTCTAGGTATATGTGTGGAGGAAATGTTTAACTTTTCTGAGGCAGTCAATGTTCTTTGGCAAAATGTTTGTCTGAACATCAAGCACAGGAGACAATAGACAGAGGAAAAACTTGCATTAATTATTTAGAATTTTTTGTAATAATTGTTTGTATAATTACAAAAAATATGTTTACAATTTACAGCCCATCTTTGGTAAAAGATCAATAATTTCCTATTGATATTTAAAAGATAGAATCTGGCCTCAAAAAAAACCTGATTCCCCCCAAAAATCTATATTTTGTAGAATAGGTTTTCTTACTTTTCAAAACACAGTGATAAAATGAACAAATCATATCAAAAAGAGCATAAATTATTGGGGAGGGGGCATGGAAAGGGAGGCAATTGTGCCTCCTTTATAGATGTAAAAACTGTATCCTTTTCAATCTTCTTTTGTTGTGGTTTACTGATGAAAGACCAGTTTGGATGACACTTGGCTTTGAGGGTTTAAGATTTGGCTTCAGCTGTGGCATTTTTTGAGCTGAGCATCACTGGTGATACCAAAAATAAACTGGATTCCCAGTCAGAGTAAAACTCCCAAATCTCCTGTAAGTTTAGGACTCCTTTGAAATGTAGCAAAGGATTTTCCTTTTTCAGTATCTACACAGGTATTCAAAGAACTGGATCTGTTTGTTTGTTTTTAAGACTGGCAAAAAAGTATCTGTTAGTGGGAAAATTGTGCTCAGAAATTATCAAAGAAATACTAGGATTATGTAGAGGTTTAATATTTTGCATTTTAGAAACCATTAGTGGTTTCAATCAAATACTAGAGATTGCAGGGCATAGAAAGAGAGCTGGAGGAGCTTTTTTGAGCCTCCAGTTTAAAGATTTTAGATTCCTCTATGCTGATGTTATTAAATACCTTAATCCTGTCTTAAAATAGAAATGTGTTTTTCAATCACATTGTAATTAGATTAACTGAGACTGCTTTGTTTTCTCTGCCAATTTCCAATGAAAATAAAAGGTATTAACTGTGATCTCTAAGATTTATATTGAATATTTGCACACTATGCAACTAATTGAAAAATCACTAGACTTCTAAGAGACCCATTTAAATGAGTGACTCAGCTTCTGAACTAGGTAAGATTAATCTATTTTCCCCAAAAGTCAGACTTTCAATTGATCTGTCTCACTTTTGTTGCCTATAGGAGGTCAGATTCTTCTACACTATATGCATGAACAGAAGTCAACAAATGAATTAAAGCATTCTATGAGTTTGCTTTTATCACCTATTACATACAATATTTCCTGCCTCTTTACTAGTAGCCACAGTTATCTGATTTATTGCAGGTATTTTTAAACAACTTGGAAGGGAAGAGGGTAATGTCTTTACAATTCCTATCCTATCCTATCCTATCCTATCCTATCCTATCCTATCCTATCCTATCCTATCCTATCCTATCCTATCCTATCCTATCCTATCCTACCAAGTATGGTAGGTTGATCCTGGCTAGGTGCCAGCTGCTCTCTTATTTTCCATGCTCAGCGGAATAAGAGGGGAGATTAGGATGGAAAAACTTGTGGGTGGAGATAAAGAGACAGATCATTTACCAATTCTCATCATGAGCAAAACAGACTCAACTTAGGGAACATAATTTTAATTTACTGCCAATTAAGGTAGATGGTGAGAAGCAAAGACAAAACCTCAACCAACTTTGCATTAGTCCCTCCTTTTCCCATGTCATACTTCAGGGCCTCATTCCAAATCTTCTATCTCCTTGAACAGTGAAGGGGGATAGGGAATGAGTAGGTTGTGATCCAATCATAAAAGGTGTTCTCTGCCATTTACAATGAACAAATAATTTCATTAGTTTCTTTCATGATAAGTTAGGAGAAGCAGAGATACCATAAATTTATCTTTTCATATCAAAAATTCCATTCTGGAATCTTCCTCAGAGATAGATATAGCTGTATAGAAGTTTAAAATGCATAAAATCATAAAAAAATATAATAGCATCAAGGGAAAAATAATTTACAATTTCTTTACAGTAGTAATTTATTTAGTGATTCAGACATTTCTGGCACCACTGTGGGCTATCTGAATAGATCTCCAGAAATTATTTTTGCTGACAGAGCTCTGGCAGGTGAAAAAGTGAAGCCCTGTCTATCAAATATGACATTTCATGTGATGACTCTTTTAAATGTCATCTTTCCATAAAAAGCATTTCCTAATTTCTATTTGTGCTGTGTCTACATTGTTTTTGAAAGGCATCCTCTGATCTTGCCTAATTTTTGCAAGGGTGATTGGCAGGGAGGCCAAGATATGCCCCCAGTGGTCACTGACCTCTGTGTGACTGATAAGGATTGGCAAGTCAGCACACTGCCAGCAGAGCATTGTCTTGGAAGAAATGTAAAGACAAAGTGGGCAAGTTATGAAGTATCCTTTGAACTTTATCATCTTTCTTCTGTTTGGAACACAATCACCAACTTAGTTGCAGTGTTTTGGTTTTTTTAGGGTATCCTCTTCTGCCCTCCCTCAGCCCCTCTGTGGGAAATGTTTTGGGTACTGTCTCACCACTCTCCACTCTTCACAGTTGCAGTCTGAGAAATGCAATGCACATTTTTGAAACTTTCATAATTTTCGGAGGTGACTACTCTTTCTAGTCTTTCTCAAAATGGCCATGTAAGTAAGAAGTCTAACCCAGCATTTAATTAAGTCATGTGTATGAGGTTTATTTTCTATTAGGTTAGTATTTTCTCAGTTATGAGGAGTATTGCAAATCTGAATATGCAACAAGATTTGTCAAATGCTACTGCCTGTTAACTTCTTACCAACGATTATTACAAACAAACCAAAACTAACCCTTAAAAGGGTGAGTAAATAGCTATAATATCCCAGTTACTGATGTTTACTCAATTTCTGCCTCTGATATTTAAATTTTCTTAGAACTAGTTGTGTATCTAAAAACATGTATAATTCTAGTGTGTCTTTCTAAATAACTGAGTATTTTAAAAAAATTTAAATTAGTAATTTATTTTTCATTTGGTGGTGTTATTATAATTTTTAGGGATTTAATCTGGAAACACTTTAATTATGTTCCTCCTAAGTATTAAAGTGAGTAAGAATGAACAATAGCAAAGAGTGAAAAATCACTATAGACATAGGAGCACAGAAACAGGAAACTATAAGTATAATAATCTCTCATTCTCTGTCTGAAAAATAGAAGACACAGTATACCTTCAAAAAAAAAAAAAAAAGGACAAAAAGGACTTGAGATAATTTTAAGTTTCAAGATGAGCTTTTTAGCAGCCATAGGTCCTTTGCCCATATTAATTACCTTGCTGATGTCAGCCACTGTGCCTGCCTCTGGACGTCTAGATCACATTCCACAATGCATTTCTCTTTTTCATCTGTGTCTGAAGATGAATAATACTGAATAGTACTCTTTAGAAAGCTGTATCACATCCTCACATTCAAAGCTTTTTGGCTGCCTTTATAGATTTCCCATTTGCAGTATCTGAGATGTTAAAATTGTGGTGACTTGGGAGATCCTTTTCAAAACAAAATACTTACCTGTCAGAGTATAAACACAGAGGAAAACTGATGAAACAACATCAATTAAAAGTTGTATGTATGTTTCTTATTTTCCTTCTACTAGTATTCCACAGCAGTGAACTTTTATTTCTATCTAAATTTATTGTCCTTGTTCTTTTTTCTAGCTAACTAATGAATTTTAAGTCTCTTCACATTGCTTTTTTTCTACTGGACATATTATAATGCAACATCTTGAGTAGCACAGACCTGCACCTAGTAGGTTATTTACTTTTGGCACTTTGTTTTAGTTGTCAAGAGTTAAATTCCTTTGCCCCTCTGTCTGGGGCACACATGGGAGGCCCAGCTGGCTGTGGTGTCAGCTAATAATTCTGAAACCTGGGACTTTCATTTGAAATAAAACATTTCTTCTCGAACTTCAAAATAGCAAGTAAAACTCCCCAATATAATTAGCATCAAAGTCGTATATAGAAGGGCCTTTTGGGGATGTGTGGTAAGCCAGATTTTGATTTTGTGTTGAAAAATAAAGTATGGATTGAGTTATCCTTTCAGTCAGACGGGCTGAGTACTGAATTTCCACAGAGATGCCAAGCTCAGCATTGCCAGAGAGTTGCCCATTTACTGCAGTCACAGCTATTTTGTGTAGTGTGGCTTTATGCCTGTTTATTTTGCATTTCAGTATTGAAGCCAACTTGGTCTTCACTAAAACATGACTATTCTTACTGACTTTGATAACAGGACTATTTGACCTGCTTATCCTGCTGCAATTCCTCTGCCATGCTGTCGATGTAATACCTGAAATGAGAATGGGAAAAAGATTTGGTTACATGTTCCTAAGGTAATTCAGTTCTAAGGGGATTCAACCATTCACTGAAATGCTAAAATGGCATTCCTAATAATGGGGCAAACTATAATAATGTATCCACTGGAAACTAGTAGGAAGTAAAAGAATTTAAAAAAATATCTGGTCACACTGATATACTGTCCAAATGATAGTTTTGTGTATTACATGGGAAAAGTACAAAGCAATTTATGTTCTTATGATTAACCAAACACCTTCACTATAACAAAATGAAAAAAAAAAAAAATTTCAACCTTCAACATAAAGGCACTTTTTTCCTTTTTTTTTTTTCTTTTTTTTTTCTTTTTTTTTTTTTTTTTATTTAGTAAATGTTATTATAGTAATATTGAAGAATAGAGGAATTTTCTGCTTGTAGTGGAAAATCAGACAAGATTCTTATTCTAAACAGAAACAAGCTATCATTTTCTGGGGAAAAAAACATGTACTACATGTCAAACATTAAAAATAAATTGTGCAGAGCTTCCAATTCTGTAGCGCTGTGTGGCAAATACTTTTAGAATATTAGCTTCCAACTTCCCACAGTCTGATTCATTGCCTTAATTTTAGCTTTAAACCCAGCGCTGAAAATGTTCAGATTCTTTTCTCACAGGAGATTTCAAAAGCATTAATTAAAATATAATAAAATAAAGTGAGTGGTTGAACGGTTTTCTGAACTCGTTTCAATTTTACTGCAGAGAGGAGCCTGGCAGGGTGCACACGGTGCATTCCAGGGGAGCAGCAGCAATGCAGGAGAGCTCTACAGGCAGGGCTAATCCATTTAGCTCCAGGAAGCTGCACAGCAGAAGTTATGTCACTGAAGAAATTTGTCAAAATGCTGATGGCTTCTTCTGAGATAGGGGAGTCAAAGTTACTTCAAAAACGTTTCACAAGAAATTTAGCACTGGGGGATTTTAACCCAGGAGGGCCTATTCTGTGCCATGATATCTAGTCCCCTGGGCTAGGGGAGTCCCATCATCTGGTGCCTCTTATCCTGCTCCAACATATCCTTCCCTCTACCTCCAGTTCAAGATCCAAAAGGACCCCTTGTGCTGCGTGATGCAGAACACGTTATTGGATATATACTCTTTCTAACTGTGGCCGAATGACTGGAAAAAAAAAAAAACTTTAAGGAATTTGTGCAACAGTTTTACAAACTACTAAAGGTTTAGAACTGCTCATTCAGCACAGCTGCAGGTCTTGGTCTCACATAAAATGGTGGGAATTGTAAGTATTTAACATCAAGGCCATGAGGCTCCCATCAAACCTGGATCATCACACTGAACGGTTCCGTCCAGGACACCCCTGCCCAGGAGCCCTGTTTCAGTTCTGGCCCCATCAGCAGCCCTGCTCTTGCTGTTCCCTGGCATTTAAGACTTTGGAAAAGTGTCAGCTTTCTTCTCTAGAATCATGATTATAGGGTGACCTAATCTCTCATGAGTTTTGCTTCTCAAAGGGACTACGTGCCCCATGTTTTATATTGGCATATTTCTATGGACAGCAGGAAAATTATACATTATTTGACCCTGCTATTGTGGACCTGATTCAAGCAACTACCGTTTTTAGAAGTTATGGTAACAAAAGGTTATATTTCTAAGATCAGAAGTTTGAAATGCCTTACATAACTGGTTAAAACACAACATATGGAAAACTATACTGTATGAATGTAAGGATCAAGCTTACTCATCTCCCTGTTTTTAAGTAGACACTACCAATGCTTAGGAAAATAAATCAATATAGACTTTGTTTTTTAATCAATTCTATTTTTGAAAATTATTCAAATTTCTGACAAGACTCAGGATCAAAATTCTATCAACACCTATCTTAACAAAATCAAAACAGAAATTGTAGAATTTCACATTTTCTGGTTTTAATACAAAGAGGATAGAAAAGGACATAGATGATCAAAAGGGTTTAGGTAAACTTATAGAACAGTCCTCAATACATTTGTCTTGTTCTTTTTTGAGCATATTTATGCTTCTAGTTTTCACATCCTATTATAAGGAGTTTGACAGTTTACCTATGTGGTGTCTGGGGAAAAGTGTTCTTGCTGATAGTGTTGATTTATTGCCTCACTGTTTTACTGGGCCCCTGCTCTTTGCACCAGGAGCCTGTTCATTAGAAACAATTCCTCACAGTTTTTCATGGCATTTCTGATTCTCTCCAAAGAGAAAATATTTTGGACATGTGCTGAGTTTCTTTCTGTCTGTCTTGTTTGTTTTTTTTTTTCTTTGATGCCTTACTCTGTTTTCAGTTCTTTCTGTATTATTAAGCTTTAAACCATTGTCCTGAGAACTATCTCTAAACTAGTTTTTTAAATGTGAATTTTCTCTGAGAAGTGTTTTTTCCAAGTTGTTCAAATTTTGCTATTTTTTCGCTCCAGACTGAGTTGTGCCTGTCCCCATTATTGCTTGGGAAATCCCACTAATGGTGTATATTAGGGCATTCACTTTACCTGAAGAATATTACAAGGGTATGAGATACACTGAGATGGATTGTTTTATCCTATATGCTTAAATTTACTCCTTTTCTATTTTATTCCCTGATGTTAGTGGAGCATGATGTTAGTGGTGATTTCTCACTGTAGCTGTTAAAACATCTGAGATTTTGCTTATAGTTCTGGTATATTTTAGAGAGATCTCTGAAGAAAAGCAAGATGTCCTTCAGCAAGTCTGTCTCTTTCGGAATAATAAAGAGGTGTTAAAAACATTCTGTATGTATACAGAGGTATTTAAGATACAAAATTGCATGTTTGATAAGTTTTTATTGTTGTGGTTTGTTTTCTTTTCTTTTCGAAGATACTGAGTTTCACCTCAACTCAGGAATAGATTTTGTGTACAAAAATAACATTTTTCATCTGGGAAGTAAGGTGCTTAAATAACCTCAAACAGCCAGAGGATAATGTTAGAACTTCTCTTCAATACCTTTGATTTGTTGCATAGAAATCTTACTGTAATCTGAGCCACTCATTTATCTGGGGTTGCTTTTTAAAATCCTTAACAAAGAGTCATCATTGTATTCCAGTTGCTTTTCAACTGCATCATTAACAGCATGTATTCTTCTAAAATAAGTTTTATTTTAATTCATATAATTTAATAATTAATTCTGTTTTCTTCTTAATGCTTCATTATTTTCTTTTAGAAGCTTAGATTTACTTAAGATAAACTAAGTCTTCTAACATTCTGCAGCAGTAGAGACAGTAGAGGACAACCTAAAATATATTCGGCACTTTGCCTTGATTTTCTTCTAACAGTTTCAAAAGGAAATATATAAACCTGGAGAAGGTATCCATGTGCTGCATTGCTTTAGGAGATTCTCTTTTATCACTTAAAGTACTCAGTGAATTTTACTTCATGCTGCAGTTAAGGACTATAGCACAGAATTCTGAGTCATCTTTGAAGGCAATTTCTCATTTCCTGTCTCATGAGAGGAGGAACGACTGTTTCTTTGACCTTTACTTGGTATGTTTAAAGCGTGATCATAATACAGTTTGCAGAGGGTGTTTTGGTTTTTTTAAGTGGATGAGTAACAATGTCAGTCATCATCATCATCATGGCTAGGCTTCACGAACGAAGGTTTGAGAACAATGTCAGTAGTGATATCCAAAATAGCAGGTGCTTTCATAATAACCAATTTATTCCAGTAAGCCAAGTGTAAATTAACATAATAGAAATATCCCCATTTGGGGATAGCAGTGTGGAAGAAACTTCATTTCTAAGAATGGAATGACTTCTTTCTTATCCTACCTATTTAACTTGACAGTATTGATAGATACCTTTAACATCTTACTTTGATGGTTTAGGATAATTAACAGATGATTCTCCTTTTAATGAACTGAGACTAATCATTCACTCTTTCATCTTGACCCTGTTTTTGCACTTTCCCCTCTCTTTTTTGCCCCCTCTGATCTTCTTGTGATCAGAAAAAAAAAGTCCTTTGGCAGTAAAGTACACAATGATTATATTTTTCCTCTCCAATAGAAATTGTTTGTCTTAAATAAGCCTTTCCCAGACAGGGGCATCCTTAACTAACCCTTCGTCCTGGTTTCAGCTGGGATAGAGCTAATTTCCTACCTGCCAGCTGGTCTTAAACCACCACAGCCTTACATTGCTATTTATTTTGACTACTTGCTTCTGCCTGTCTTGCTGCAGCTATTTGTACATCCCTAGTAGTTTTTCTTTGGTTTCTTATAGTTGTGAAAGAAAATAGCCTATGTGTGAATTAAGAAAATTAAGAAAAGGCTATGCCTTGGGTTTTTGCTGGAAACAGTGTTGATATAACACAGGGATGTTTTTGTTACTGCTGAGCAGTTTTTGTACAGCATCAAGGTCTTTTCTGCCTCATACCACCCTACCAGAGAGTGGGCTGGGGATGCACAAGCAGTGGGGAGGGGACTCAGCCAGAACAGCTGGCCTCAGCTGACCAAGGGGACATTCCATAGCATATGATGTCACACTCAGCAAAAAAATTAGAGGGCAGGGAATTGGCTGGGCATTGGTTGGTTGGTGGTGAGCAATTGTTCTCATTTACACCATTTACCAGTCTTTGTGTTTCTTTCGCCTCCCTCTTTGCTATTTTCCTTTTCATTGCAATTTATTGTTACTGTTCTTCTTATTATTGCCATCACCAGTGACCTGGATGAAGGGAGAGAGTGCACACAAGTGGGAAGAGCATCTGATACAGCAGAAGGCTGTGCTGCTTTTCAGTCAGACCTGGGCAGGCTGGAGAGGTGGACAGGGAGTAACCTCATGAGCGCAACAGAGGGCTTCTGCACATGAGGAGGAATAACCCCATTTACCATTATAGACTGGGGGCTGACCTGCTGGAAAACAGCTCTTGGGGAAAGGATCTGGGGGTCCTGGTGGACAACAAGCTTTCCCTGAGCCAGCAGTGTGCAACTTGTAGCCAAGAAGGCCAATGGGATCCTGGGATGCATTAGGAAGAGTGAGGCCATCAGGTCAAGGGAAGTTATCCTCCCACTCTACTTTATCCTGGTCATTTTGTATCTGGAGTGTTGTGTCCAGTTCCAGGCTCCTCAGATCAAGAAAAGGAACTACTGTAAAGGCTCCGGTGGAGGGCTATGAAGGTGATAAGGGGACTGGAGCATCTCTCTCATGAGGAAAGGCAAAGGGAGCTGCGCCTGTTTAGCCTGGAGAAGAGATGACTGAGAAATGATCTTACCAATACCTACAATTATTACCAATGCCATCAGATATTATCAATTCCTGCAAATATCTTAAGTAAGTGTCAAGAGTATGGGGCCAGAGTATGGCCGCCACCTGTTTCAGTGCCCAGGGACAGGACAAGGGACAACAGGCACAAACGGAAACACAAGAAATTCCATACAAATACGAGGAAGAACTTCTTTACTTTGAAGACAACAGAACACTGGAATAGGCTGCCCAGAGATGTCATGGAGTCTTTTTCTCTGAAGATATTCCAACTTGCTCTAGGTGAACCTGCTTTAACAGCGGGGTTGGACTAGATGATCTCCAGATCTCACCATTCTGTGGTTCTGTGATTATGTCTATATATTTATATATACACATTTCATTTCAGTTTAAATTCTTCCTTATTTCAACCCATGAGTTTTTTCACTTTTACCCTTCCAGTTCTCTTTCTCTCATCTGCTGTGTGATTCTGAACTGCTGGCTGGGGCTAAACCACAAGAGCAGCCATAGATCATGAACAAGGTTTTCGTTGGAAAGGAAAGATTTAGTTGCAAGAATGGAAAAGAGCCTTGTGGGTAGAAGATGAGAATGCAAGTGATAGATGGGGTGATAAAGCAGGGCAAAGAAGATGTTAAAAGATTTTGTTTTCTTCAGTAGGTAGCAAATTCTTGAAATATCTTCATTTCTTGCCAAAAAACCCCTAACAAACGCCTAGCAGTCTTTTTCAGTTGGCAACATTAATTCTTCTAATCAACGAATTTAAAATATTCTAAATAAAAAAAGGAAATAAAGGAGACGTTTGAAAAGAAAGATTCCTTCTGCTAAAAATTTTCTGTAGTATGTCTGTATAATTTAATGATTATTTCTTCTGTTTATTACTTGCTCTCACATTCACAAAAAATGCAGCTATTTTAAGAGTTATTAGGTTTCTCTTGATATAAGGACACAACACATTTCCAGTATTTTTTTCCCTGTTTTGTTCACCAAAAGTTGGCATTTGCTGCTGCTCTGACATTTCCCCAGAGCATTCTGAAGAAAAACCTAACAATGCCATGCTCAGGAACAGACTGCCACAGGGGCAAAGTCCTGGTGTCAACTCTCAGCTAATTAGGTAAATGTACACCAGAGGTTACACTTAGACTATCCATTTGCATCAGTATCTCAGATTTAATGGTATAGGCACTATGTCTCATAGCGACCTGGAAGGCAATTATTTTGACAATTATTAGGAGAAGTTATAAATAATTCAGGCCATAATAATGCAAAATGAAACCATTAAGACAAAAGCCCTAGGGCAAAAGCCTGCCTCTCTTAAAGACATGAACAAAACACTTCTCCCAGAGACCAGGATTCCTACCATGTGACTGTGCATAAGAAAGAACGACCAAAACAGTTCACAGAATCTGCAAGGTTATGATTCTGACAATGTCAATCCCATGCTTAACACTTGCCTAATGCAAAGGAGGGAACTGTGATTCCACCAGCAGAAAATAACAGAAATATTTGTTGAAAAATGTCAGGTAAAGTTGACAGTGTTCCTGTGCCAAGACTTGGCAAAAATGGGAGGAAGGGCTGAAGGAGGCCTGGGTTGACCTCAGCACCCAGATGTTTAGTGTGCTGGAAGCAGGATAATCCAGACTCCTCAGTCTGTTTTGGGACATGTAGCAGAGAGTGACAGCTTCCTGGATATATGTGGAGAGATCATTTAAATATTTTTTCAACTGGCTTTAGGCTGTTGATTTTTAAATCCTCAAACAAGGATAATGAAGCTCAGGAGGAAAAACAGCTCCTGCAAAGCAACCCCCTGCATACTGCATTGTTCTCTTTCAAAGCATCTTGTGTGGTGATTGAGTCAAGCTCTGTTTAGCTCACAATTTGAAAGGATTCAGTGTAGAACAGTATAGCTGTGCAGGGCACACCACACTGTTCTAGATGGAATTGATTTTCCAATAATATAGAGCATGTTTGTTTACATATTTTAGGAAGTTTGTACTTGGTACAATAAGGTTGAATAATACACTCAAAAGACACTTAAATTGTTTGAAAAATAGTCTGATTGATGTAATAGCCAAGTTTTAATGATATGTACAAGATGCACAGTTGTTTCCGTCATGCCAGCAAAATCTTTGGAGCCAAAATATTATCATATGTTTTTCTTTTCTTTCCTATTTTTATGAATAAGCTTGTGCTATTGCAATCCATCTGTGCCTCTTGGACCTTATCCATAGGCTGTCCATGCTCCACTGCCAGTACCTATATGGTCTATCATAGGATAAAATAAGTTGACACATACAGATATTGATAAATATGTGGGATTTTTCCATTAAAATTATATATTAGAGAGATTATTCATCAAAGACTGTCAAGACATGGTTTCTGAAAAAATGAAACCAACCCACTAAAACAATTTATGCTGCTTTAAGGTAGGAAAAAATCAGTGTGGCCCTTCCTAGAGAGATATTAAAAGGGTGGATTTTATTACAATTTGTCAGTTTTGTATTGCCAAAAAGAGATGAGGAGTTGTGAAGAAATCCTGATTAAGAATGATTAATTAAGAGTATTTAGCTTTACATCTAGAATGTGGTTTCTGATTAGATTATTTGGCTTTCTGAGCCTCAATACCATCATCAATTCTACATGCTGAATGTTAATTTGCTCCTCTCTACCAAAAAAAAAAAAGGGAAAATTAATATTTTTAAATTGCGTGTCACCAAAAGTAAAAGAGATATGTATCTTTGCACTCATAACTGCTACTGCTTAAAATTTCATGGCTGGTCCTTTTCTTTTTTTCTTTTTTTTTTTTTCTTTTTTTTATTATTAATCTCTAGACACAGGAAGGACAAGAAGGTGTCTGAGTGCAGCCAGATGGATTTCTCAAAAGCAAATTCTGTCTGGGCAATCCAGTTGCCTATTTTAGTGAGATGATTAGTTCTGTGGACAGGGGCAGAGCAGTGGATTTTGTACATCTTGACTTCAGCAAAACCATCAGCAAGGTCTCCCACCATATTCTTACAACCGAATTGGAGACACTGGTTAAGTGCACAGTAAGGTGGGTGGAAAAGTGACTGGACCATCAGCTTTTTACAAGTGGTGTCCCTCTGATATTAATATAGGAGACAGTAGCTTAATGCCTTTATAAATGACCTAGACAATGAGACAGAGTGCCCACTGAGCAAATCTGTGAACTGTGCCAAACAGAGGGGGAGAACTTCTGCTCAGAGGGTGCTTGAGAGGCTGGAGAAACGGGCTGAGGAAAACCCCATGAACCTGAACAAGGTAAAGGTGAAGTCTTGCAGATTGGGTGGTCTGAGCTCATATAACAGTAGGATCAGGGTGCCAACACAGCACTGTATCAAATTTTGGGTTTCTTATTATAAGACAGACAAGGACATACTGGAAAAAGTCCTGTGGAGGACCCCTAAGATTGTCAGAGGGATGGAGAACATGGTATATGTGGAGAGGCTAAAATAGTTGAGTTTGTCCATTCTCAAGTGAAGAGCAAAGATGGGCAGGAAAAAAAATTGTGGCTACTGGGAAGACAGAAGGTTAATTCAGACTTTTACTAGACACATCAGTTAAATAAATGTGGGTAAAAACCTGGTCATCATGAGGGTGTCTAAAGTGAGTTGACCAGAGAGTTTATGTTCTATATTTTCAAAATTTGACTGGTGATTGGACCAGACAAAATCTGGAAGATCCCTTTAGGCCCATTTTTTAGGCCCTTTTAGCCCCTTTGTTCTGTGTTTGTGCCATTCTAGAAAGCAGAATGCAGAAAAGTATAAGAACTCTTTTCCTTTATCTTAGCTTCATTAGCAATAGGAAACAGATGAGACTCCAAAAATTTTTAGTGTCAAACTTAATTTCTGTGCTCATCTCTCTGCTGACCTCAAAAAGTCTTACTACTTGGCAGGCATCTAAAAGGGATGTTTCATTTACTCTTTTGCAATATTACTACAACACTAAAAGGTAAGAAACTCTACTTTACTTCACAAATGACAAACTGTGAATTGTTTCTTTTTTCTTTTTTTTTTTTTTTTTTTTTTTTTTTTAAAGTTTATTTAGCAGAAACTTTCTCAGAATTCCCATAAATGTAATTCATTGGTATTTATACCTGGCATCACTTACACAGAGTAGTCCTCCAATCTGTATTAGTTAATCCTTTATTATATCCAGTCAGGACTTTTCTTTGGCATGTGCTGCTCTTAAGTGGCCAATGATAATTAAAAATCAGGATTTAAGTTGTGTTATAAAGCCTAAACTTTTGTAATGTGTACATAATTAATATAACATTTACTAGTCTAATTTAAATTTTTTGAAGAAAAATTTGTTCTAAGTTTAAGGAAAGGAACACTGAAATATAAACAAAGTAATCCTTTATCATTTAAAAATGTTTGTATTCTAACAAATATCTGGATAAATGGTCAACATTCCATTGCAATTACCAGGATTCATCTAATGCCTTTTTGTTCATTTAAAATGGAACTAATCCAAATTAAACCTGATTTTGGAGAGATTTTAAAAAGAAAGAAAATATCTAAATGTCTTCTTTAATCCTTGGAAGATTTGAATTATATGCACTTCACTGTTACATAGGCAAAACCGTCACATGCTATGAAATTTGAGGGACCCCAGTTTTTATTTCTCTGGATTCAAATATTCAATTTTGGTTGGAAAAAGGAGTCTGTGAACTGCCCAGCTGATCTCAGAGGCTTAGTTTAGAGGCATCAAAAAGTACTTTCATTTAAATTCATGATCTATGCTTATTTAACCTGTTCTTGAACACTTGTCCATCCTTAGGCACTTTCTCAGTTAATGGGCTTTAACAAGTGAGAAATAACTTTATAACTTCAGGGAAGACCAATCCATGGACTAAGAAGGAAAATCCTACAAAGGGAAAAGCTTAGGAAATTTTTTTTTTTATTTATTAATGATAAAAAGAAAAACTAATTCAATATTCTTGTTTATTCTTGAATAGGTTTCATAATAAGACTGAGTTTGGGGCATTTCTGTCAAATAAATAGAGCTGAAAAATGATTAGGGTTAAAATTTTAAATTACTTCACAAAAAACACAGAATAAATTTCTTGGATGTGTTTATATATATGTATATTTCCTTCTATAGCTACATGAGATCTTATAGCTGTATGTTACTCTGATACTGATATTGGCTTCAGTATGTACAGTATGTTGCTTGTTCTTAATCCTGCTGTGGAAATGGTGGATCACTTAATTTACATAGGTATACAGTGATTAACTTAACCTGAACAATTATTTTTTTCATAACTAGATATTAATTAAGTCAAGAGAGACTTTTCCATTAACATAAATAGGTGCTGGACTTCGAGTCCTGAGGAAAGTTTTATATTTAATGTAAGATTTATGCTCCTATAAATCTGGAAAAAGAAAGTGAATGTATATCATATGCATGCAAACAATAACTTCAATAAAGCTTGAAGCATTACTTTATTTATTGCTGCTGATAAAGTATTTCAGCAAGAAACTGGCATTTATTTGCATGTTTCTTAGCAGCATGAGCAAGTTCCAAAATTATGGATTAAAATTCATGTCAACCTGTATTCATGCATTACAAAAGATTAAGGGGAAAACATATTCATATTTGGCTAGACTAGGTCAAGTACTGAACTGAGAGTCATTTGAAATGCAAGTGATAAATAGGTATTGGAAGCTGAAAAGGCTCTTCAGTCAGTTATGGCTGCAAAATTTGTGTTTGCGTTTCTGATTTAAAATTGTTCATATTAGTTGGTATCTAAAATGAGAAAAATTGAACATTAAGCCAGGAAAGATCTTGTCATTTTATAGTTTGAATTTTCATTAATTTAATCTGAAGAGATATTTGATTTCTGTAATAAAACCTCTTACAAGAGCACTAACTTCTTAGTAATTACAGTGAGGGACACAAGGTGACATCTTTTCAGTAATGTAAATGCATGTGGGATCATTTTTTTGGTGCTGAGGGCTACTTGAAGTCTGTCTGGTCGAGTTAATACAGTTGTTGCTCTGAGTGAGTTGAATATGTCCCAGCTTCACGCTATTGGCCTTGGCCTTAGCACAAAAAACACACCACAAGCCTTTTAATCCTCTCAGCTGTGTATCTCAAGCACTGCAGAAACACCAGGTTCTTTCCTCTGCCCTTTGCAGGGCATGTCATGGTGGAGCTGTTTTATAAAGAGGTTCAGCTAAACACAGTTTTGGGCTGTGGTACCAGCCCTTTTCCAGCCACTATTCCTATCACATTTGCCCTCCTGCAGTGCATCACAGAATGCTCAGGCTTCTGGATTTCCTGTAGTTTCTGCTCGTGACCACACTGTGACATTTCTTCGGCCCTGTCATGCCCATTCCATTTCCCCAACTTATGGCTATGAAGTTGAACTTCAGGACCATGCTGGAAACTGTTTCTGGTGGGAAAATACTGCATTACAAACATGGCATCCCATGGGAGCTGGTGCTGAACATCAGATGCAAGAAAGTCCTTCTCCCTGGGCACCACTTCCATGACCCCCTTACTCATGGAGAAGGGTTTCTCCATTGTTCTCTCGAGCTTTGTTGTTTCTGGCTTTCATCAGTCAGGGAGCAGCTGGTTCTGGATTTTCAAGCCCATGATTGAAAGACAGCAGTGACAGAGAGAGAAGTGATAGCAAGGTCATTGATCTACAATCAGTGTCAGCAATATTTGTTACTCTACTTCTCTTTGTTTATTGCAGTTCCCTAAAGAGTGGAGGAGCATTTGCTGTAATTTCAATACTTGCAGAGTCCTCTGCCAGTGCACCAGCAGTAGGAGCTGTCATTCCTTTCTGTGAACCACCATGGACACAGGACACCAACTAAAACCACCCTTTGAATATGTCTGTCTTGCATGAGAAATCCAGAAGACCATCTGATTTGGACACCATGGGTGTCCATGTGCATCGGGATACACTGCCTGTGAAGGTGCCACTTCCCAGTTATAATCCTGACTTTGGATTTTTTTTTTTGGTTTTTTTTGACCCCTTCAGGATTTCACTGCAAATTGGATTAATTTGTGTGTCTGTAATCATGCCACCCCTTCCTCAAGAGACACTCCCAGTGTATGATTTCCTGCAGTGCCATAAATTCCTTGTACAAGCATACTAGTGAAAAATTTTAATATTGTGTACCTTTTTTTTTCCTCCTGAATTAGAGACTTTCCAACTCCTTTTTTCTTTTTTTTTTTTTTCTTTTTTTTTTTTTAAAGAATTAATTTACTCTAGGCAATCTTTTATTTTAAATAAGTGACCCTAATCTTTTCCTATCATATCTGACATTTTCAGTGATTTCTAAGGTTAAGCCTTACAAGAGTGGACATTCTGCCCCAGTCTATATCTGTAAATATGTATGAGGCACATGGAAACTTAAATAACCAATTCTGTTCTGGCTAGGATATGAGACCAGAAAGGCAGTAAAATATCTCATCCTATGCTTTGTCATTACTTTATATATTATGAATCTCTTTTAGGAAATTATCACTTTAAATCACTGTACTTTTATCAAGTTGTATGTCCTCATGTGCTTATAAAATGCATGATTTTTTAAAAGGGCTCATTTCCAACTGTAATTTAAAATTAATATTAGGAACCTATAGAAAAGTGTTTACAATGAGCAGGAAAAGAAAAATATTTGAAAGGATTAAAAATAAAAATAATGCAATTTTCACTTCATAAAAAAACTATTCTTGCAGCAGCAAAACTATTCAATTAAACAAAAAAAACTAAGGGCTATATCTCAGAACTAAAGGGAAATTGATACCTTTATATTCTTCTACAAATTTCCAGTAAAATGGCTGGGAAAAGAAAATACCAAATTTTTCTTTAAAATAGCTGTTAAGAATAACAGACACAGAACTGCAAAGAAAACAGACACCTGACAGTGATTCCTGTTATTTACATTTTTTGATCTGTGTGCCTCTATACTTCATGAACAGTGAATTTTATAGAAGAATCATTCCCCTTTCACTCAAGGATTGCAGAAAATAACATTTTGAGATGAATTTGACAATTTGAATAACCAGCTACTAGTTTCATAACCTATTGTATTAAGCAGCTTTTTATCTGCTTTTTAAAAATTATTATCTTAGATTATTAACATATGAAAAATAAATCAAAGCAGATATTTATGGTTAAGTGGAAGATGAAAAACTCCACATCCAGTCTTTATGGGAAGACTTGAACTTTTGAATGTATACTAAGGAATATTTTAATATGCCTTGTAGATTAATTTTTAAATTTTGGACTATTATAAATTAATAAAAATTGGGTTTTTTTATCAGACATAGCAATATATACATTCCCTAAAAAAACAAAAACAAAAACAAAAACAACAAAACAAACAAGGTAAAAAAACACCTCAAAAGAAATGAGGAAGCATAGCAAACAGCCAGGCTAGATTTGGCAAGTTCAAGTGACAGAAATAGAATGAAGCCCTGGATCAAGAAGATATAAGTATAAGCTAATGCCAGAATATATATATATATTATATTTAGCTGGTTGTATATTTTCCAGTGACATATGGAAGTTTTTAAATAATTATTTTGTGAAAAATGTAAATTTACCCCATGAACATATACTTTCTGCAGAATCTGAAGAATGTTTCAAATTTACTAAATTTCTGACTTATTCAGTATTAATATGAATAAGCAAGTTGTACCAGGGAAGGCTTAGATTGGATATTAGGAAAAATTCATTCACCAAAGGGGTTGTCAGGCATTGGAACAGGCTGCCCTGGGAAGTGATGGAGTCCCTATCCCTGGAAGTATTTAAAAGACATGGGGATGTGGCACTCAGGGATGTGGTTTAGTGGTGGCCTTGGCAGTGCTGGAGGAACAGTTGGACTGATGATCTTAGAGGTAATTTCCATCCAAAATTATTCTATGATTTTATTCTAAAATGTCTGGTCTCAGACTGTCTGTGAACTCCAGAGTTCACAGGAAGACTTGTTTTCCCGATCTGCCATTTCCACATGCTCCATAACCTGATCCACATCTGCATTTACAAAAGAAACCAAACCAAATGAAAAAAAAAAAGCAAGAGACAACAACAACCCCTCAAAAAAAAATTAAAAATAAAAAAACGCATCTACAGTTGTATATTATTAATAGGATACTTGTGTGACATCTTTGTCACTGTAGTCTATCACTTCAGTGCTTACATTAAATCAAAGTTGAATCGTTACATCTGGTCTAGCAATATCCAAAGCTTTATGCTGTTTAGGTTATTGGATTTCAGGAGCTGCATTAAATGTTTCCCCACGGATTCTATTCTTATTATTATATGACATCCCGCAATGTTATTTTTTTCCTTCAAGTTTTTTTTGTTTGTTTGTTTGTTTGCTTGCTTGCTATTACTTAGAGCTATTTTTTTTTCTGTTCTGCAATCTCGTTGACACTCATTCAACTAAATTTTAATTCTATATGGGTTTATTTCCTAATTTTGAAAGTCAACTGCAGTGCATAACAGATTACTCCAGTAATGAATTCCCATCAAAAGAGGGAATAGGATTTGTAGAAATTTTTAGGTTTATATAATGAAATTTTTAATGAGTAGTGCCTGTTGTCTTCAGAAAATATTTATTGTTGGCATTGCAAAGAAGAAAAGGTTTGAAACTAAAATATTTGTCTCATAACAAATACATTTTGAATCGTATAGACTTTGATAGGAATTCTAATACAGTTGCCACTATATTTTTTTTTTCTTGGGCTAGCTTCCCAACCTGTATAATATTTCCTACAGTGTATCATTCTGATAATTTAGCACAACCTTCTTTTCGGGAGAAAATCCAAGAGCACCCTTTGGGAAATAGAATAAAATCTGAGAATATGGCCTGAAGAGAAGTGTGAGACCAAAGCTAATCAAACTGCAATCCTCATTAAGGCATAGCAGTAGCTTTTTATTCTTTTTTATTTTTATTAATGAAATTTTATACATGGCATTTGGCCTAAAGAAACAGGGCTTTCTGAGCAAAAATTAGACAAAAATGAAATTAATTTTTCTTCAAAAAATTTTTTTGACAAAAATATTTTGACAAAATTATTTTGTCAAAAACATTGAATCATTTTGACAGGAAAACTGAAACATTTCTGTTGTCTAATTTTCCTTGGTGCATGATGCAAGAAGAACTAATGTTAATTACAGACATTCCCAGAGGGTGACAGGAGTCTAGACAGCAAAAATTCCGCTAGTCTGGCTCAGGGGAGTTTCTGCACCGCAGGAGTATTTGATGCCTGCCAGGTTTTCCAATACACCAAACTATCAGGTGTTTAACTTGATTAAATAATTATTTCTTTGCTTTTTGGTTGTTGTTGCTTTTTCTTTAATTTTTTAATCAAATATTTGCTATTTTTGAAGAATGAAAGGAAGATAAAATTCCTTTCTTTTTAGTTTGCTTTTTTGGGGAGGATGGGGGACATTAAAAGGTTTCTTCTAATCAAATGCAGATGTATTTTTATGTCAGTTGGCATTTAAAAAAAAAGTTGACTGCATTTATTAGAATGGTTTGAATTTTAGATGTAATCTTTCTGTGAAGTGCAAAGTACTGTGTTGTGGAAGCCTACTGGTGTCTGGGGATTAGACTGCTACACCTCTGTTGAGATACCCTACCATAGCAATTCTGGCTCATACCTTAGTGATTTTTCTAAAGAAATGAAAATATGAGCTAAGACTGAATGAGTCACTGAGTTACTATATTTGATGTTCCATTAGCTTACATTTAATGAGCAAGTAAGGAAAGAAGGTAAACACGACAATTGATGTTTCACTAAAAAATAAATCTCTTTACTCAACTTTTCAGTTAGTTTTCAGAAATGAGAAGCTACTCTATATAAATGTATGTGTTCTGAAGTACACGTGGAATATTTTATTATGTATCTTTCAATATTTTTCTTAAACACATTTCATAGCACCTTTATCAGTGCTTCACCATATTTTTTTTACAAGACTGTTTTTGAACATTGATATTTTCATACCAGTTTTTTTCCTTTCCTCTTAGTGTTACGATGTTAGCTGTATAAATTGGAGGACATGCACATAGTAAAGTTTTTGTTCAGAAACCTTTAGGATTAAATACAGGTTGTAGTACACTGGGACTTTCTTAAGGAAATATCTTGGGTTACCAGTGTGGATGGTGCTTTTCCTGTGTCCTTATTCTGGTTGGCCGGGCAAAGCAGGTTGTTAAAATGGTCCAGCAGAAGATACCAGTTAAATAAATGCTTGAACTGGATTTTAACATGGGATCAAATAAAATCCCACAAAATGTATGATTTTAAACAATGGGATCAGTTTTCTAAAAGTAATGACTTTTTTTTCCCTAGGAAACTGAGAAACAATTATCTTTTTTTTTTTTTTTTTTTTTTTTTAAATTCAGTGAAAACAAGGAATAACATCTTTCACGAGGGGATATCTATGGAGAAAATACTGAAGGCATCAGAAGAAAATTATCCTTATGCATGTATGAAGAAGGCATCATGTATGGTATTAGTCGAGGGGTTCCTAATCTTACTAAAACATTTACATATTATAAAAACCTCAGCTTTCATTCACTAAATTTATAGTAAAATACAAAATTCAAACAAAGCAATATGCTTTAGAGAACATTCTGCATCTTCAAGGTGATTATTTATTGTGTGACTTCCACAGAGCAGGCCTCAATAATAAATCTTGTTGAATTTTCTAATTAAAAAAGGGGGTATTGTTTGTCTTTTTATATTGCTTTTGAGTTTGTGTCATATTAATTTTGTTATTTGTACAATTTCATATCTGAATCCAGGCACTTAAACTCTGTGGAATTAGAACTGCCATACTACCAATTTGTTTGTTTTCCCTTAATGTCACTAACTTGAGCTGCTGTGCTTGCAGGAAAGATCAGATTTCTTTGAAGCTATATTGGAATTGTTTTAAGAGATTATTTCTACTATATAATGGAAATTTAACACTACAACAATAGTAATAATACTAATGATTTCTTGTGATTTGTTATACGTCACAACTCTTGCAAGTAAAGTCTGTCATGAAGTTATAATAATATATTAATTTGGAATAAAATGCACCCTGAGGGGAGATAATTTTTTTTTTTAGATCTAAGTCTCCTATTCTTTATCTTATTTGCATATTTATCAAAAGTGACTGAAATTATTATCTGAGGATGTGTGACCTATAAATAGGAATTTTTTCTGGAGCTGGTTTAAAAATAGCAACATCTGTTTTCTGGCACTACTGAAAAAAATAATTACAGTTTTTGGATTTCGAGGAGTATTCAGAAAAATATCCCAATTCTTATGACGCTTCATTGACAAACTCAAAAATCATTTGATACTTGAAAGCTCAACATTGGACTTTTCTGGATAACAGAATCCATTCTGCGTTTTAAAAGAAACAATCCTGAACCAAAGTTAAAAGACAGAAATGTGGAAAATTTTCCAGGAAAAAATGTTTTGAAATCCTCAAGTGTTCACGTTTTTACTCTTTATATACACTTTCAAATTGAACAAGTTATGCAAGGTGAAAATTAGATTGTTTCCTAATCTTTCTCTGAATTAAAATCTCTTGGAACTGTTATTTCTGAATTTTGTAAAGTTTGGACAATAAGGTATTTCCCTATGGAAAATTTTCTTGATAGTTTTTCAACTGGTTATTACCATTTTTACACTTGCCCTACAAGTACTTCCTAGCCTACATTAGGTTTAAATTCTTTTGCTGCTACTACTACAATTAAAAAGGAAAATGCTTACTCTTTTGCAATTTTAATTGTTCTTTTGGCTTTTCAGTGGCACACTTAAAATCTTTCCTGTCCAAAGATATGCTACATGCTTTTTTTGATTAAATAGATTACCTAACCACTTGTTTCCATAAAGGAGCAGCAAACTTTAAACCTCCCTCCAACTTGTTAAGGTCAACAGGGCATACCTGACTAACAAACTCATGGTAAATAAAGGAATATTTGCTGGACTACTTGCCTCTGCAACACAGCCAATTGTTTGTTGAGACCAAGATTTTCCATATTATTTCAGACTCTCTTGTACTGTCTCCATTGAATTTATTAGAAGACAAATAAGAAGGGGATAAAAATATGATCTTTGACCATTGACATATGGTGGTTAACTGTAACCTGATCTTGTGAGCTGACCTGATCTTGTGAGCCTGACATCCTCAACTGAATCCAAACAGATTAAAAACCATAAAAATCTTTCCCTTACTCACTTTGCCCAGACAGAATAGGCTAATAATAAGAGCACTAGTCCATGAATTTAAGGAAATAGGATTCAATTAAATATGTTATCATTTGTATATGACCTTAGATAAATTACTTAGGTGAAATTTTCAATAGTATTCGGTTGTCAGTGTGGAATTCATCTCACTAGAATATAACTGTGGAAAACTAAAGTATTTAACCTAAGCTGTTGATCCAGACCTCTTTATTGTCAATGAAGGAGAAAGATAAGTCCCTCCAGAGCAAATGTCATCCCACTTCTCCTTTTCTGCCTTAGAGAGAACATATATAATTAGCTGAAAGGAAATGCTTTGCTCTCATAACTTTATCCAAAATGAAGTGATGATTTCTGTAACTAAGTTCTCTGGTGAGTGGTCCTTTTCCTACACCAGCAACAACCTGGGGGTAACTGTATTGTATGAGATGGGTCAGTGGTTGTCCTGAAAGAAAACTGCACTCTTGACATCTAAATATGTGAGATATCTACAGCATTCTGGAACAGGGCAAGAGAAAGGTCACTTCAAATACAGAGTCTCCTTTGAGAAGAGATGGTTATGTATGTAATATGTGTGCATGGAAATGTATGAACCCACATACACTTTTACACAAAGGATTGTGAATTATTATGAGGAATACACATGCACTGATTTTCATCCTGAATGCCTGCTGCATTTGCCTTCAGTTTTGTCACTGCAAGAGAAAGACATCACAGGATATTTCTCCTTAAGGGTATAGCAAGAGGCTCTGAATGTTGTCTAAACATGTGCTTTAATGCAAACATTTTAGATATTCAGCATGGGCACAATAGAACTAATAACTATGTCAGGGGAGGAGAAAGAGTTGGGCTTACAGAGCCTTATATAACATAATTTAGCACTTGACAAATTATATGTTGAGTACTTAATTATGCAAATAGAAACTCTGCAAGAATAGATCACAAGACTCCCCAGAGTGTACATTAGAAAATGAAGTAAAAGGACAATTAGAAATGCAATATATATACTTTTTGCTATCAAAAATGGATCTCTTTTCTTAGCCTTTTTATCTTACTTTGTGTTTTACACTCAGTAAAATTTAATTTATGAACATATTTCAAGTCAGAATTATTTCATTATTGATCTGCAAGTCCTACTACTATATTGACATTGAAATTTCCTCTTTGTATTTGTTTTTTTTGTTTTGATTTTTTTGCTTGTTTGTTTCATAAGCAATTTTTATTAACTCTCTTCAGTCTAATTAAAGATGATGGAAAAATTAAATGTATAACAGAAAAATAAACCGTTTTATACAAAGCTTTTAGATCATTAAAAATCAGTATTTTGAGCTTCAATTGATTTTGGCAAGTAGGTTTTTTCCATCTTTTATTTGAGCATGCATGTATGCAAGATATATGTCTTGCAAAAATATCTTGTCTGAATAGGTGTTTCCAATGTAGTACAAAATATGCTCAGACTTTAATTTCCTTGGGAATGGGATTCTTATCTCTAAAAGTCCCTTAGTGAAAGTTTGAAAACATGCCTTCAAGAAGCAATTTCTTTATTTTTTTCATTTCTTCATTTATTTACGGTCAAAATACCACTCAAATTGTGGGAAGGATCTGTGACTGATTGGTTTTAGCTATTTTGAGATTCTCTAACTGTTCTATATGCTGCATATGTGATCCAAAACTTAGTTAAATGTTGCAGAGTGAAAGGTCTTGCCCTTATCCTGTAAGTGCCAGGAGGATGAAAAACCAGAGGGTGTTTGATCTAAGGAAACAACAGAAAGAGATAGACATTATAGAATTCCCCAAAATTAATTATCAGTTCTTGATTTCAGAAGGTGAAAGTAGATTAAGAGAAAAACAAGAAGACATGACCCTTAAGCTGCTCTGAGATGTGAAGTAAGCAAGTAAATATGTGTCAGGTCCCAGGGAGTGTTTGGGCTGCCCCTGAGCAGGGCTGGGCTGAGCTCAGCTGGGTTCCCAGAGTGCCCATTGCCCAGCCAGTCTGAGCTCCAGTTCTGGGAATTCTGCTGGGGAAGGGGTTGGCAACATCACGCAATTCCAGGGGACAAAGAATCCCTGGGAACGCTGGGGGGCTCCATGTCAGCTGTCACCCCTTCCCTGGGACCTGGCAGAGTGGAGCAGCCTGCGATAAAAAAACTGTGTAAAAACATCCCCAGGCAGTCCTGTGACTGAGGAGGGATTCTCTCTCTCCTGCCTGAATATCACACTGCTGCTGGCAAGACAGGAGAATGCTGAACACCACTTCCTTGCTTTTATTGAGAAAGACTGAAACAGTCAATCTAAAGTGCCCAGGAGTGGTCTGGAAGACAGAGTAAAAGCAGTGAGAATAGGTATATGATAGTTGGGTGTTTTCCCTGTAAGAATTCTATAACAATCTATAACTCTCCTGTCAATGAGGGTTTTTTTCTGATTTAATTAGGTGATTTTGGCTGTAAGACTATTAAAACATTTGTTAGATTGACATTAAATTCATAGGTCTGTGGCAATTGTGGTTTAACCCAGGTGGAGTCACTCACTCACTCTCCCCCACCTTCCTCTTCTCAGATGGGGAGGAGAATTGGAAAGAAAAGTGGATTTGAGAAAAGAGCTAATCTAGTAATTGAAAATAATAACAAAAATAATAGTAACAACAAAAATAGTAATAACAATAATAACCAATGCCAATATACTAAAAATCTTAATAATACTAAACATGTTGATAATATGAAAAAGGATAATGATAATTGTAATTATAAGGACAGGAAGAGAGAACAGAACCCAATACAACTGCTTATCATCTGCTGACTGACAGCCAACCTGTCCCTGAACAGCAATCAGCCTCCTTCCAGTTTATGTATTGGGCATGACTTTCTGTGGTGTGGAATATCCTTCTGGCCAGTTTGGCTCAGCTGTCTTCCCTGTCCTTCCACATTTTCTGCACTTTCTCAGTGGCAGAGATGGGAAACTGAAAAGTCCATGACTTAGGGTAAGCACTACTCAGCAAGAGCCGAAACATCAATGTGTTATCAACATCATTCTCATGCTGATTCCAAAACACAGCAGTGTACCAGCTACTGACAATAAATTTAATTTTGTTCCAGCCAAAACCAGGACTGTGACATGCTTTCATTTTTTCCTAAAAAGACTTAAATACAATTTTAAAAGCAAGTAATTTTGCTATGCAGCGCAACATTGTTTGCACTCCTTATCAAATTTCCTCCTTCTTATATTCAGTACTCTACTGTTGGTAGAAAATGAACATTTTTGTAGTAAAATCCAAAGCAGCATCCTCATGAGAAATTCAAAACATAGCCCTAAAGAGTATGCATGCAATAGCAGAGTTTTCCTTTTAGTGATCATCTTTCAACAAAAAATAAACTCAAATCACATGTTAAAATGTGCACCTCCAAATGCTGCATTCAGACACAACTTGCTGTTTATTACTCATCTGCTGCTAACATTTTCTTAATATAAGATAGTACACTGACTATAAACAAGATATTAATATTTCCTGTGACATAAAATTTTACTCCATTTCCAAGTTCAAAAGTTCACAAACAAAATTTAATATTCAATGATCTCCAGGCCCTGGAATTAAAAATACAATTAATTTTTTTTTTTTTAGCATATTTGAATTCAAAACATATTAAAATTTCTCCAAAGCGCTACCTTAAATTACAGTACATCTGGCAAGTTTTGCTATAACATATTCAGTTGCAGTTTGCTTAAGTACAGAAGGCAGATTTGCACCTTCTCTCTTCTTAGTAGACTCTGTAGATATTAAAGTTCATATGCTTTGGTTTTAGTTAAATGATGTGAAGGGTGTGGAGCACAAGTCTGATGAAGAGTGGCTGAGGGAGCTGGGGGCGTGTTTAGACTGGAGAAAAGGATGCTCAGGGGGAATCTTACTGCTCTCTACAACTACCTGAAAGGAGGGTGTGTCACCGTGGGTCTTGATCCCTCCTCCCAAGTAACAAGTTACAGGACAAGAGGACAGGGCCTCCAGCTGCACCAAGGGAGGTTTAGATTGGACTTTAAGAAAAAAAATTCCTTGCAGAGAGGGTTGTCAAACATTGCAACATGTTGCCCAGGAGACTGGTGGAGTCACTACGTCTGAAGGTATTTAAAAGACATATAGATGTGACAACTACAAATATGGCTTAGTGCTTGACTTGACAGTGTCAGGTTAACATTTGGATGTGATGATCTTAAAGGTCTTTCCCAATCTAATTCTATGATTCAATGTGTTGGCATTTGGGGTTTCTTTTTCTTGTGTTTTTTGTTTTGTTTTGTTTTGTTTTTTTTCTCCCAGTATTTCAAGTACTGAATATTCTGAAGTGTAAGAAAAGAACATCCAACGACTGCAAAACTTCAGGTACTGCTTTCAAAGAAATAAGATTTCAAAAAGTATAGTACAGTGCTTGCTGGCATAAGTAATTTTCCAAGTTTACTTGTAAGTCTTATGGCTGTTATTCATTATTGCTTTCTTTAAGAATTTAAACATTCATTAACTTTGTGATCAAAGCAGCAGAGTCTTAGGATATGTCATAAAAACTTAAGAAAAAAAATTCTGTACTTTTGACACACGCTGTTTCAGTTGATAGAACTGCAAATTTTTTATCATTATTAGCTAAAATTCAGTTATTGAATAACAGGCTTTGGTTCAGTGATGAAAATAGTCCCTTTTTTATCTTTTACTTGTTAGTGTATCTATTAATATAACCCACGCTGTGTTATTGAGTGTCACATCAATAGGCTGGAGATAATGCACTGAAAAACTTTGAGGTTGCTTTGAATTTAACTCCATAGGAAAAATACAGAAGATAATTAGTTGAATTTTTTTGCAGAGATTGCAGCCAGTCTTTTATTGTGTTATTATTTATGTAGGAGTGTATGGACATAGACAGCATGCTTTCTGTACCAGTGTGATTGACCAACACAGCCCCACAATGCAAGGCTCAGAGAAGGGCACAAGTGATGGGCTTGTGAAGTTTCCCATTTTGGAATGTTCTTTGAATTCCTGAGACAGCTGATGCAACATAATTTTGTCTCTGTTATTTGATTTAGCTGTATTTCATCTTTCATCTCACACTTGAATTATGTATCCTTCATCCTGGACAGGGTGTTGTCCCTTGGCTTATGTATTTTTTTTTTCTTTTAGCAGGAAAGAATCCTGACCTCTAAATAGAGTCTTTGAGCAATGTTGTAATCAAAATAAAAGACCTATTTAATGAATATTCTTTAATTAATATTATTATTCTTTTATTTCAAGGTACACAGTTCTTGATGACTATCAAAGGGTTTTAGAGTGGCAACTTCACATATACCTAAATTATTAAATTGGCAGTTATACATTAATGTGTCCAAGTTCCTTTTTTTTTGCTTTCTCTTTGTGTAATTTACTTTTATATGGCTCTACTTCCAGTCATGCACTCTCTGTCATATTGTTTCTTTTAAGACACCCTTTTTCTTGCAAGAGACAGAGAAAATAAATTTGCATTAATGACCTACTGATAGTAAGTAGCAGAATACCTGTGGACAGATGAATGTTTGAAAGCTTCTGAGGTAGTCTGAGTCATCCCGAGAGCCCACCTGCCTCTTCTTGTTCATCCTTTGGCAAGTAGAAGTCCAGAAAGCACCTGTACTCTTAACTATAGGATCAGTCTCAGCCAGTTAAAGGTTTCATACATCCTTCTTTTGCTTGAATCATTGAATTATTTGAGTTGTTGGGGCTTCATTTTTGCTTATGTGGGTCTATTAATTCTGTTAGAATCTCACTAATTTTATTTAATGATTCTTTTTTTTATTCTTGCTGTACAAAAACAGACTTCTGTAGCAGCTGGAGAGATAAACATTAGCAAGCCAGAAAAGCCCAATGCAACAAGACCAGTGAGAATAGAACTTGTTCCTTCAGATTCACAATAATTTTGTAAGGGCTTGGCATATATGGCCTTAAATCAATTACTTTTCCATTTCCTTGCTGTGTATTTTCATATTTAGATTATTTCTCTTCAATTATTATTAGCTACTGAAAGAACAGTTTCCCCCTTTTGTAAAAAAAACCCCACAATCATAACCTGACAACATATTAATAATATTTTTCTTTTACATATTTAGCCTTGACAAATTATTGTATTGGTGGGGGTAAAACTAGAATATTAGAATATTTGGTCAGTTACAGTGCAGTAAACTTTCACTCTGGGTTAATAAATTGCTCATTTTAGCAATATGGAAGGCAGAGACAGAGTGTAAGTTTATATTCAACCTGTGCAACTTGGAATTGTTTCTAAATATGTCAAAGAGTGTACAAAAAACAACAACAACAACAAAAAAAAAAACAAAACCAAAAAAAAAAAAAACACAAAAAAACCCAAACCAAACAACCAATAAAACCCCCTCCCCCAAAAAAAAACAACAAAAAAACCCCCAAACCCAAACAAACAAAAAGCACACACACAAAGACACAAAAACCCTCCCCAAAACCAAGAAACTCAACCACACAGAAACAACAACAACAAAGAAAATAAATCTAAAATGGTGCTGTTGTGCTGACTGCAAAAAAAAAATTAAAATTTTAAGGTAAATCAACAACTTGTGTATCTTAGCATTATTACTAACTTTCAGCACTTTATTGCAGTTCATGTGCTATTAACCAAGTTTTAAATAATTAATCACTGATATCTTTTAAATACCTTTCACTTTCTGATAAAATAGAGGCTAACCATTTTTGGTAATAATAAACAGTTTTGATTGGTCATGTCTAACTTTAAAGTATTATCTGATTATTAATATTTTTATATATTATATTTTTATGCTTTGAGAAACTGATTTGCTTTCTAGATTTTAAATTTCTTTAGATAGATTTGTACACATTTCTGGTGAGAAGCAGGCTGTAAATGCACTGCCGTGCAAACATTTTAATACGTGTTGTACAGGATTTGTTGATACCTTGGTTTGTCCTGATAAAAGAAAATTAGTATTGCTTGTTTTCAAATTTCTTTCTTGTGCCTTGACTTTTTTTTTTTTTTTGAAATTTAATGAGGTTTCTCTTGCTTTAATTAGGATAATCAAATATTGTTTAATATGATCCTACAGATAGCAAATCAACTATGGATAAATTGTTCTATCCTTTATGAAGACTATGAGAGGGTTATCTGTGTATCACTGTCTTATTCAGATCAAGATTAATGCTCTTATTACTGCAAGGATGAACTGGTGGAAGCACTAAGAAAAGCTTAAAAATAATTCTTTTGTTGTGGTTGCCTGGTAGAAATATCCATAATTTGCATTGGTATTTGCCAAGGAAATGTGATGACTAGAGTACGTTTCATCTGGTCTTTAAATGTTGTTAAACAGTGTGCTTGCATAAAAAAAAATCCCCAAACTCTGTTTTATGTGTAAAGTATTACTCATGTCATAGGTAAAGAACTATTCAAGTTTTTAACAATCAGCCCGTTTAGATGTATGCACACTTGGGAAAACATGCAGATTTTGTGGAAGAAAACAAAGGACAAAAGTGATCCAGGTGTTTTCAATACAGTTTATCATTGTCTTTTCTGCTTGTGCTCACAGGTGGCAGCCTACAGGATTTTAGAAGTGTCAAAGTAATTAGGAACAGATTTAGCAAGGTTGTTTTGAAAAGGACTTTTAGTATTTGGAGTCCTTAAACATCTTTCAAGTAATTGATGATGAAAAAAGTGAAAAAAGAGGAAAAAACAGAGCATACAATGTAGACTATTTAAGTCACCTAGTATCAACAAACATAAATATAAATTTAGTTGAAATAAAAGTAAAGCGGAGTTTCAAAATTGGTTTTTAAGAATGTTGAAATGTTTGGCTCTGAAAAAAATTCTCATTTAAATGTTTTGCTGTATGATGAAGCATTGCTGTTTTCAGCATCTTTCAAAAGTACCAGAGAGCAGCAGCCTATTTACTTTTTCTCTTCAACATTTGTTTACTGTTTCTCTCAGCACAGATTCAGCTCATCTGTCATCCTCAGCAATAGCTAAAATTATTTTAGGCTCTATCTGTCAGTTGGGGACGAGGCAAACAGACTAGTCCAGGCTTTCTTTTTTAAGTGATTTCCAATTTAAGTGTAGATTTTATGCTTCCTGACCTATTTTTGCAAATACTTACTTTTTATATCCTATGAACTTATATTATCGGTAATGCTTTATGCAATAAACTCTTTAGCTAATAGAATTTCTCTGTGGATGTTTGTGTCAATATGACTATCTAACACGAATAATAGTAGTAGATGGATCTACCCAAATATACAAATTGCTTTTGAAGAATCAGTTTATACTATTGGGAATGCTTAACTTTCTTGTGGGCATTCTTTGTTGAACTCACTTCTATGTGTGTTCTATAATGACTATAAAATCAATATTCATAAAACCGGGTAGATTTACAAATGTACTTGACTATGTTGTAGTAATTAGTAGCTAGATGTTTAGGGTTAGATTAGCTGAAAAAAACTCAAGTGAAAAGCACTAATTATAAACTAAAGTAGTATAAATAAAATGAAATTATTAGTAGTTCATTGGCAAAGAGTAATAACAGTTCTGCTATAATTATATATCTAATAGAGTTTTAATGTGCTACCAGTTCCTGTGTGATTTAAGATATCAGTAGATAGGGCCTGGAGCAGATTTTCACAAATAGGCCTGATCTCAGGCTTAGCTTTTATTGGAAGCTTGTGCTGATCACCATCTTATTCAAATAGATGTGTCTGTTATCACAACCAGCAGGAAACCGGACCAGCATTTTATCTCCATTTTGTTGTACCTGGGGAAAAAAAGGCTTTAAAGAATTAACAGGGACTACACCACTGTTCATCTATTGCTGTCTTGATCCCTGAGTGCTTTTTTTTCTGACATACCCAACTTAACGGGGTTTTGAAAGACTGTTATGAATTTTAATCAGGATTACCTCCTCTAATATTCTTATGCTTGAAAGACTGATTCACTTCCTAATTGGAATGTTATGTGTAATAGTGGTTGCTCTTCCACAAAACATACACATGAGCAAATGCACTTCTCTCACTGCAAGTATCTTGGGGTTTTCTAGACCGCCTGGGTTGAAAGCTCTCACTCAATATTTTCATTTTTGATTTCCACATTTATAGAGGATTGAGAGCTTCTTGGGACATGCTCCTTTCACCCCGCTCTCCCCTTTCCCCCACCCTTCTCATCAGGAAGAGAGACTTGTTTGGGGCATATTTTTGCCAGGAAGCTCTTGTGGTGACTCATTTAAAGACCTTACTTTTGTTGTGATTCAGAGTCTTGACAACTTTGAAGCAACACACAAAAGATATCTCCGATATTTTCTCAGCCATGGAAGCCACAAAGGAAAAAAAATATTCTGACTAAGAAGTTCATTGCTCAGGTAAAAGAAAGAGGAAATTATTTTTTTCCTGTTTGTTTTGTGGCACAATGTACAGATATTTTATTTATTGACAGCTTTTAAATATTAGGTGAATGTTTCGTCAAAAAAAAAAAAAAAAAAGCCTACCTCGAGTAAATAGGTTCGGTTTTTTTGTTTGTTTTAAAGGAGAAGGTATTTTGCTACCAGTTCTGTGTGTGAGAGAGAATAAGTACAGGACAAGATGAACATGATGCAATGTGATGGCTCCTCTTTGCACAATATCTTCTGCAGGTTAAGTCAACAAATGTTGCAGCCAGTACCAGCAATGGTAACAGGTTCAATACACTGCACCACTACATTAAATTAAATGCTACATTTTTTCAATTAGTACAGCAGTGATACTGAGTTGCATACTCATGACTTACTCTACACCTTTAACTACTGGAATTCACTTTCCCTCTGTCCCTCAGAAGTAACAAACAAAAAGCATTCCGTAAATATTTGCTCAGTTATTTGGCACAGATAGAGATCTCCAAAGAAAGTTGTTGCTAAATCATCATGCAAAATATATTATTTTGTTTTTTTCCTAGGAGATATAACAGTGTTTAAAAGATCAGAGTTGGATAACCATCTTTGTTTCCCTGCCTGTTTTTATAGCCTATATTCCGAGACCACTAAAATTTCATTACCTATGTACAATTATTAAAATTAAATTAGAAACAACGTGAATAATTATATTGTGCACATTGTTCTAATTACTAGAATTCTGATAGGGAGTAAATCAATTGACTTTTTATTTCAACATTATTCAAACTTACATTTTTCACTAATTTAGCACCAGAAGGGGATTATGCCTACAATAATTGGTGTCACCACAGCTGGCAGGAAAAGGGCTGGTTAGAGATTTAGGTGGAAGGTTGTGAACTTTCTGGCTAGTTTCCTCCTTGCTGTTTATTTTATAAAAGAGAGGGAGGGAAAAAAGGGTGGAAAGCATTCTCTTCACTCTAATGTCCACTGGTATAAAAGTTTGAGCCGAGAATGAGGAGATAATGTAAGCCACCAAGTTTCCAGGCAGGGTACAAGAATGATTCCCTGATGTTATCTTCAAAACTGCTTTATTAGCATTAGTATCACTGTTGTATGATATCAATTAAAAAAAAATCTAACAAAAAATCACAGAGACAGCATGTAAAAAAAGGAGAAAGGCAAAGAAAGAGAAAATAAAATGTTTGTTAGTTCTCTTCTTGATGCATTTTTGTGTTTATTGTAAATGATGTGTCTTACTGTTGCCTACCACACCTTCACAGAGGTATCAGCAGTACAACCAAAGGTACATATAACTGTGGATATAAAAAGAGTGTCGTATATGCATGAATAACCATATATCTCCTAATCATACATTTCATTGTGCAACAAGAGATTTTGAAAAATTATTGCCTTGGAGGAAGACATCATAGTAGGATGAGGATTGAGGGCTGATTAGATACCACTGCTCTCATATTTGATCATGCAAACAATAAATATCGACTCTATTTTCTTTCCCATGAAAAGATAGTTTAATTGCAGCAAAACCCTATTTTTAACTGACAAATGGTGTGAGGTAAACAGCCATCTGAATATCTAATAACAGTATCTGCAGACAGAATTTCCAGCTCAGATAGGGCATTTTCAGGGCAGTTAGCAACTGCTCTATTTTTAAAATATTGTAGGGTAGAAAGCAAAAATGAAAACTAGAATAAAACACAAAAGTGTTCATTTTTAGATTATGATGTTTTCATAAAGAATTTTTTAAAAAAGGTAATTTTAGAAACATTTCTTTTATTCTGTGAGTTTTTGTGTGACACACGCAGCAACATGTTTGTCACTTGTAAAAGAAGAGAGGGATGCATAAATTCCATGCACTGAATCTGAGGTGTCTTGGAAGTTTTCACAGCTGTCACAAGCTCAAAACCATTTTAGAAGCACTGCCAAGGAAGAACACCTGATGCTATCTACCAAGTTGACTTCCTATCACTACTGATTAGGATTATTTGATGTATTTCTCCCCAAACCCATACCAATATGTGGAGAGACCACATCTCCTTTGCAGAAATCAAATGGGCATTAGGCAAGTCTTAAATGTCACCTGTTTGTTCCCCTGATTTTTATTATTTTCAATTTATTGTTCTGAAATAGATTTTCAAAAAATAGAAAGACTGCTTCTATTTGTTTTTTATACATAGACAAATGTGTGGATTTTGGATAACAGTAGAAATGGTAATTATCAAGGCAGACACTAGTGGAAATGTGTTTAAAGACATAGTTTTCTACTCTTTTGTTTCCCTATTTGCTTATTTGTATACTTTCCTGACCTTTTCTCTCGAGAAAATGGATGTATTGCAGCTGTTGTTTACATCCACGTGGGGTCAGACTTCTACGTCTGTCATGAATAGTTAATACTGTTTAATTTCAAATACTCTTCTAGGCTGTCACACATTGCACATATCTTTAAGTGGGTCAAGTTGAATTTTGCCAAAAAGCAGAAAAGTAATGATGGTGTTGTAATATCAGACCTTGCGAGGCAGATTTGATTTACTTCTCTGTGTCAAAAACTTCACAGCCCAGTCAGGAATATATTCAGTTATACTTAGAAACAGATTAAAGAAAATAATCAAGTCAGGGATGTATATACACAGATGAACACAGATGTCCCCATCAATACAAAATTAAGAAAAGCTCGGACATATAGTTCTGTATATTTTTTTCTGATGCTTCAGTAATGAAAAATAGGATGAAAGAATTACACCTTGATCCCTTCACTGGCAGTTTTCTGGTTCAGATAATTTTCAGCATATTATTAATTGTTATGCAAGTTTTATTCTCACATGAATTTTTATTAATGTCTAATCAATGTGTATGTTACCTATTCAAAGTATCCTCTTAGCAGTTCAAACTCATTATATGTTGTGTGGCAAGAAACCAAATTCCCCTTGACTGTCACCTAATTTTCTGTATCATATTATATTTTTTCCATTATAAATAATAAAGAATACATTTTTATTAATATTTTCCTGCAACTCAACTTCTGTCACAGACCCTTGAAGTTAGCTTGGTAGTAAACTGAAAAGTCCTAGTTTCATTAACATATCCCTGTAAGGAATTAAAATTTTTTTTTCATGCTCTTTTTTGAACTCTTTTAGATCCTCGATATCTTTTAGAGATGAGATGATAGATGTGCATGCAGTTTTCAAGACAACACGCTACAGTTTCCCAGGGTGATTATGATTTTAATGTTGTTCTTTATTCCTCACTTTGTGGCAGTTCTAATTATCTTTTTCTTCCTATGAAAGAACTGATAAAGAGCTATCCTCAGTGACTTTTTTGGTTTAATTCTGTTACATCACTAATGTTAGTTTGAATGTAATATGTAATTAATACTAGGCTGAACTGGTTCATGGGAAAAGCTTGAAAATCAGATCTAAGCACATAAAAAACTTAAAAGGCAAAGGGAGCAGTAAAAAGGAAAAAGAAAAGCCACAGCTTGTCAAGACCTGTTTACAAGATGAAATCTCATAAATTATTTGGCTGTTGCTATGATTACTTTTAGTTTGGTGTTGACAGTGTTAAGTTTTCCCTTCCCTTTTCTCTTTGTATCACACATTGTCAACTCCCCCTCCTACCTTTAAATATACCGCTTAAGTTTTAAAGTATCTTTCTTAGAAACTTTATTTTTAAATTAAATTTCACAAATTTTAATGGAAAATTTTAAATTATAGGCCTGATATTATATTGAAGATGAAAAAGAATTAAAGGGAAAAAGGGAGACTCATTGGAGCTCTGTGGAAGAATTATAGAAGTACTTAAAATATCTTTTGGGGATTTCCTTGAAAATGATACTTAATTTTCACTGCTAATGGATGTCACCACCAGAGTTCATTTAAACAGATTTATTTTAAAGTTGTGAATAAAGCAGGGGAAATGGGTAGAGCCTGTAGATGACTGCACAAAGAACTGAAACTATGGAAATATTTATCCAGTTTTGGAAAGTTGCTTTATCTAAAATTAGAAACCACCACGAAATCAATCTCTCTCTCACACACAAACAATAAAATGTATTACAAATCAAAAATTAAACTGGCTTTTTTTCCAAACCAATTCCTCAATAATTAGATACTTCTAATTTAGAGTGGCTGGTTGTCTACTCTTTCAGGGAATAGTAGGTTAACCTGTTTTTACTATGTGGATATTACATTGTTTTCTGCACAAAGTACAATGATTTTGAAACATCTGGTAGTTTTCTTTCTTCTTGAAGGTACTATGTTCTAATTTGCTGAATCTTGACAGTTAATAACTACAGCTTTCAATGCAACAAGAGAAACAAGTCTTATTGGTGATGCAGTGTAAAGCATTCTTCAAGTAGAATGTTTGTCAAATGCAAAATTTTATCTTTCTTTGAGTATTAAATAGAATTTTATTTATATTTAGGTTTTCCCTTTCCTTGAAAGAATAATTTTTATTCTAGCTCTAGAATTTGTCACGAAGGAAATTCCATGAATGAAATATTTCATCGCCAAAAAAATTTCTCAACAGAAAATTAAGATATCTTGGAGACAACCAAGTGTGTAGCTGCTCATCTTTTATCTAATGTCTGACATTAAAAGCAAGGAAAGAAGGTTTTATATTTATCCAGCACTGACTTCTTTTCAAAAGGCTCTATGTAGTCCACATTCAAGCAATATAAGGAAAACCCTGCATGAACAGCATTTATTTTTAAGCTTACATATTTCTGTTACTTATAGAGACTGTTTTAGCATTCTGTAATAGAAGTTTATTGTGTTTCCCTTTGTATAGTTCTTACTTGCTGCTTAGATCCCAGGATGTCTGAATGGCTTTCTTTTCCTGCAAGTAGTCATCTTGATAAGAACTTGATTTTGTTAAAGACCAAGTAAAGGTTTTGATAACCTTTTCAGATTTTCTCTGATTTCAATGAGAACATTTTGTCCATTATGACTACAGAATGTTGCAGGAACAGAAGGCAGTTCATGAAAAGGGAGGCTATGGCAGTGATACTAAATAAATATTTAATGTCAAAGAAGTGCTTACCCGAAAGTATCTACAGGTTGCTAATGTTTCATATTTAATGAGATAACAAGACACAGGAATTCTACCCAGTTGTAAAAAGGCTTTTCTTTACGCTTACATAATTTTAGTGATCATGTGAGGGAGAGGATGAGACTTTGTATCCAATGTCATTTATGTCTATGTCACAGAACTAAAGAGCAGGGAATTTAAAATCATAATAAATAGATAACATGGATGCTATTCTACTTCATAATTAGGGAGGGGAGGGTGAGAATGAGCAGGAAAATGATGACAAGGCTGCACATCATGCTTATTAGAAGGTCCTTCCAATGATATATAGTTTGATAAGTGATGGAAGTCACTCTATCAAAAGTGATGATACCACAGAGAACATCTTTCACACTGACGACATCAGAAAATTCTGTGCAATGGTAAAAAAATGCCAGGCAAACAGGGCAAAAAAAGTGTTCTCTGTGTGTGTTTTATTTTCCATAAAGCATAAGAATGCATGTCTTAAAATATTTTTCCATAAAGCATAAGAATGCATGTCTTAAAATATTGAATAATTTCTGAACTCTTTGCCAAAGATCTCCTAAAACTTTGATGTGCTGAAGAAAGGACTAGGAGGCCTGCAGTGGCTTTGAATGTACAAAGTATTATTTCTAGGATATTTCTTTTTCAAAACATTGCAGTGTACTGAAATCAATAGAAAAGCTCTAACAGATTTAAACATGCTTTGGATAAAATGTGAAGAAATTTTCTTTCACTCATCACCCTATTTTTCTAAATTCATCTGGTTCAGGTGGATTAACCTGGACAGAAATGTAGATCAAAATGATGTAGCTTGTTCTGTGGCAACTGATCAAATTCCTCCCCAGCAACCTAGACCTTACTGACATACTAATTCTCAGGTCCTATTTTTAACACTGTAATATGGCTTGGAGCTTGGGAAAAGCAGCATAAAAACTTGAAAGATACACTTTTTCATTCAGATTTCCAGCAGCCATCCTGTAAAGAACTCTCTAGGTTGTTCTGTTTACTCTGTGTTTCTTTTTATAAATATTTTGAACATATATATTTTTATAAGTTGAGAAAGTTCTCTGAAATATTTTAATTGTGCATACAAAAAAACCTGTCAGACAGGTTTTTATTTTATACACATTATTATGATAAAGCGTCCACGAAAAGTGAGTCTACACCTGGAGTGGGGCTTCAGCTTTTGGACCCCAACATAAGGATGTGAATCTGTTGGAGTGAGTCCAGAGGAGGGCCATGAATGTGATCAGAGGGCTGGAGCACCTCTCCTAGAGAGAAAGTTTAAAGAGAGTTGAGGTTGTTCAACTTGGAGAAGAGAAGGCTCTGTGGAGACCTTAAAGAACCTTCCAGAAGCTACAGAGGGCTACAAAAGAGCTGGAGAGGGACTTTTGACAAGGGATAGGACAAGGGAGAATGGCTTCATACTGAAAGAGGGAAGACTTAGATTAGAGATTAGTGAGAATTTTTTCCCTGTGAGAGTAGTGAGACACTTGAACAGGATGCCCAGAGAAATGATGGATCCTTCATCCCTGGAAGTGTTCAAAGACAGGCTGGATGGGGCTTTGAGAAACCTGGTCTAGTGAAATGTGTCCCTGCCAATGGCAGGGGGCTGGAACAAGATGATCTCTAATGTCCCTTCCAACCTAAACCCTTTTGTGATTAGGTGTGTCAAACTAAAATGTGCTGATTATTTTAGTTGCTAAATTAACTTTCCAGTAGCACTTGGCCAGTGACAGGTCTGAGATTCACTTCTCTCATTTTCAATACTTGGCTTTCCAAAGGCAGTCTGGATGTTTTCCTGTCTGTGACCCCTGTTATCAGGGGTCCTCAAAGCACAGACCACTCGATACCTCATGGTGTTCTATAAAGCACCCATTCAATACTTTGTGTGTCTTGTCCATCTTTGCAGATGCCAGTCATGACTGGTCTTCTTGACCAGCTGTCTGGGCTCCAAAAAGACAGTTTCCCTATTCAGGCTATAAAAACTCTTTTACTATTTACATCTTGAAGCAGCTTTTTTACTCTTATGTAAAGAGGTCATCGTATTTTGGGAAGGTGGAAACATTCACTCACGGCAAGGCTGAATCTCTCTGGATGAAATATTTTCTACTACCTGATTATTTCTAGTGCAGATTTATTGAATTATTTTTTTACTCAGATTTTAAAATTCCACATATCTCATTCATCAGTTTTCAACCTGTAAATTGGCATTTAAAAATTATAACGTTTTCCTCAAATTTACAGCCAGATAGCTTTGTGATTAATGGGGAGAATAAAGAAAGAAGAAATATTAATTTCTATCTCATCTAACTTGTCAGTAGCTTGACTGGACCTTAATGAATTGCATTGGCAACATAGTATATTTATGATGTTTGTCAAAAGTTCCCAGAGTACCACGTAAGATTTTAGTATCAGAATAAAACATCAGTGTTAGGGTGTAATATCAATATATTGGAAACAGTTCCTTGCATCACAGGTCGAATCAATAACCTAATTTTAGTCCAGCAAATGTGACAAACAATGAGAATGAACAGAATAAAAGATGATCAACCTATATTTTCAATCATTAAAAAGGCATTATGTGTGAGGAATAATGATGGCACCATGACAGAATATTAGATATAATCCCGCTCTAGAAAATCCAAGGCATCAACTGGATAAAAAAGAAACAAGTAAAGTTTGGGTTTAGTTAGTAGTGTTGTCTCCATATTCATCTGCTTCTTTTTGCAAAATAATTTCCTGAGGTAAAACATTGCTCTTAATTAGAAACACCACAATGCCAAGGACCTCTCCATCCTTACAAGGACACAGGTTTTCAGATGCAAAACTTCATTCTTTTCTCAGTCTACAATAATTCCACTGAAGCTCACGGAAACGAGTGATAAACCAACTTGATAGTCTGGAGTGTTTTTTGCTGAATGGATGCTCATCATTCCGTTGGCAGATGTGACATAATCTAATATTCTTAGCTAGTAAGAAATTCTGCTTAAAAAAAAAAAAAATCCAAACACACTTTTCATAGCAGCTACTAAGTGTTTTCACCTCCTATCTAAAGTATTTACAAGTCTCGTGCAGTATTTTAATTACACACTTGTGTCACTTTGGTGTCATGTCCATCATGAACACAACAGTACTTAAGTTCTTATGTCAACCAGAGACTCTATTTCATGTATGAGATTATTCTGCTTTCATAACCGTAGTACCATTTATAATTTTGTGTCTGTCTTTATCTGAACTGCACTGGTACACTGAAATGAAAAACTTGACAAGATAATCCAATTCCTACTCTGCCCAGCTATTTGGATTTCTCTGTAGTAGGTCTATTGCAGTAAAGGTGGTTGGATTTTTACATAAAATAAGTAATCCCCAAAGCATTTACATGCAAAGATATTTTACTGCTCTTGTGACATAGTACAGAAAGTTGTAATATATCTGATTTGGGCCCCATTTCTTCACTTTCCACGTATATCTGCATTTAGCCAAGCACTAAACCTCTTTCCCTATGAAGACCAATTCAAAATGACATGCTGCAAAGATGTCCTGCCCTGCCTATTAAGATCTTATTGCAGCAATACAACCTGTATTATTGCTCCCAGCCATTTCCACTGCTTATCACTTCAATGTTAAAGTGCTTTGCCTCTCCAAATGCTTTCCTTGCAGAGCAAAGTCCCCAAGGCATTCAGCCTCATCTTCCTTACTGTAGCTAACTGACAGTGGAGAGTTTTTAGTCTGAGAATTGAAAAGGAATAATTTTGCCAAAAATTCCTTGTTATTTCCTTTTCTTGGGAGGGGATTAGATGGCAGAATGATTGAAATACAAAAAATGAAAAGAAAAATAAAAAGGAAATTAAAAAATAGAAAAAATAAGAAGGAGGAGTGAGGAAAAGAGAGGAGATTACAGGAAAAGAAAAAAAAAGAAAAGGGTTAAAAAAAGGAAAAGGGAAAGGAAAAGGACATCAGGTAATCTTTATCAATCAATTTTAATGTAAGATGCGGGACACTTTTACTGCCAGTCACATTACTTGACACAATAAGTGGCAGCTTTTGACATGTGTTGTATGCCTGGCCAAAAGAATAAGAAGAGATTCTTCTCTGTTCTTCTGGAGTGTTAGGAACCACACTTCTGAATACACACTGGTAATTGTATATTCATGTGCAAGGGAGAAGTTGCCTCATTGCAAAAAACATTGGATACGTTTTTTGATCTAGTTTCTCATCTCACATCTAGTTTACAAGCCACACAAAGCAGCATCAAATGAAGAATCACAAGAAATAGTGAGTAGCAGTAATAAAATTCAGCCACAAAGAAAATTAAGAGTTTTTGGGGTTTTTTTTGATGAAGAAATACCACTATTCATTGGTGCTATGTGTAGTTATGGGCAGAATCAGAACTAAATTTCCACTTTCTTGAGAAATTAGATTGTGTAGTAAATTCATATTTCATGTCAGAGATCATGGTACAGGCAACATGAGGCTTGTATTTGTGATTTAAAGGAGACGTAAGCAGCAAATTAACTCAAGGATACTTAGTTCATCATGTAAACTGCCTTATCTTGTTCTTATCAAGTGTCAACATGATGCCCTGTGCCCTGATTGAAAGGTTGATGATGGCAGCAAATGACAAATGCTTTTTCCATTCAATGCCTCGTATATAAGGTCCCTGCAGGGAATGATATCATGGTCAGGTCTTCAGACCTGTTTTCCTCAGTACAGTTTGGCTTACTAAACAGATAAAATGATATTCAATTAGTGTCATTAAAAGCCTAATTATTTTATTTCTTTGATTTAATTAATTTTATGCAGACATAGTAAAGCTTTGCATAATGCATTTAGCTCACTAACAGATCATATTATTATACCTAATTACATATACTAATGTGTGTATTTATGCGAAATGAAAAAGTAGCCTTTGTATGACAAAAAAATAAGATTGCGTACGAATAAGAAGTTAGTTATTATTACTTGTAGTAGAAAAAACAGTTAATGGTCTGGTGTAAGGGAAGATCAGAGTGTTTAATTTTTCATTATAATTTCAATGGTCATTTATTAGATGAAGTTAGATGGGTTCCTCACTCTTTTCTGAGTTTCCTTCCAATATCTCTTTCAGTGGGAAAGTGCATTTAACCTGAAATTTCATCTTTTAACTCTAGCATCAGCAGAATGACTGACAGAAATTTCAACCATTTTACAGAAAATCAAAAAAAATGGTGGCTAAATAAAATCTTTTAAGAAGAAAAGCATACTTATTTTTTAGATGGGGATTATAGAAATTGTGATCTGAATACGAAGAAATATGACAGATTTCATATTTCAACCTGGTTTTCATTGTTACTACTACAGTAACTATATTTTTTTAATTTCTATTTCTTAGAACCAAATCAGATCAGAATAAATTGAACACAAGTAGACTTTATCAGACATATTTATGTATTTTGGTGGAAGCTATTGTTATATACTGATAACATTACCTTAAAAAGGAAAAAGAAGAAAACAAAAAAACCCCATAATTTTCAAAAAATATCTGATTGGCTGCTCTAAACACGAATTAAAAAAACACAAAGAAAAGTATCAGAAATAGAGCTAAACGAAAATAAATATAATTAATATACTCTGCATAATGTTTTCAAGGGGAATGAGACAAAACAGAAGGTAACATTTGTATCCCCAAATTACTTTGGTGATCCCAACAGTCTAACTGCTTACTAATCCACTACTGACAGATATAAAGTGAATGGAAAGGTATAGAATGAAATCCTTCATGGCCTTATCCTGCATTGTCTATTGAAGTAAATGGAATATCTGATGTAGTTATGCTGAAAGGTATTTGGTAAATTCCTATGTTACATTAGGACTCAGGATACACATCAATATGGCAATTTAATAAGAAGGAAATATGCTTTTGATATCCAGAAAACAGTAATCCAGAAGGATATGTGGATTTTATGGGCTTGCCTTAAACATCTAAACTTAATTATTGTTTGGTTCAATTTTTAGGCTTCGGCCGGGTAGGCTAAATGTGATAGACTAAGACTACGCAGGATTTACTGTCTTCTGTATTACCTCAAATACATAATAAACACAAAAAGTGAACATACAACACTAAAAAATCAAGAAAAACATTCTGGAAATACAGAAGGCTACGAAAAAGGTGAACACAGCTTAGATGACAACAGATTCATTGGATGTTCAGACAGATACAGTGGAACAGTCATTTACTCTGGTTTTCTAGCTCAAAAGCATAAATCATAATAAAATCTTCCAACCTTATCATGTTTACTTAATATTAGGTCTAATAAAGGAATGGAGGGATCAATGGGTGGTAGCTGGAAGGGAGCAGTAGAAATTCAGAAGAACAATTTGATGGAACCTCATGAAGAAGCTCTATAAAAGTTGCATGTCCTGGGTAATAACAAGACAAGCTGAAAAATGCAAGAAATGTAATGAGCTTGGGGTGTCTGTTGCAATGCCAGATCATCCACAGTCCACTGAATTTGGATATTGAGGTTTATGAAAGATATTTTGCCCAAACAGAAATAACCATGGATACCTGCTGAATATGAGTAATTTTTTTAAAAATTAAAATAGTGAAAATGCTCTAGTCTCTTTCCTATAGGGATCCATCAAGATGCATAGAACAGCTAACACACTTTCTGTTCAAAATTTCACCTGGCTCTAGCAATTTTTTTTTAAGATGAGTTTGAACTAAAGTTATCAAGTTTCAAGTTAAATCTGAACACAGAGGTACCATGGCTATTTCCTTATCTTGATCAGAGAGCAACTGGAAAAGTCGGCAATATTATTCTGTATAAAAAAATATGAAATTTTAAATACTTAGTAGTACCTATTGGTGAAGACACTACCTACTAATTTGTTCACATGGAACACTGTCAGATCCTCCTATCACCTTATTTAAGAAATGTCAACACACTGCATGAGGATAAAAGCCAAAAAACGATTTGAAAGCACTTTAATAAAATGGTTAGTTGCATAAGAAGTTAAACTGTACATATCATCTTTTTTCTTTTACAAGGAAAACAATGGAAGCATCAGTGAAATTAAAAAAAAAAACAAATTAGCAATTTAGAAATTAACAGCTAGACTCAGAGACAAAATATACTCCTGAAGTTACAGAACTTCAGATGTTAAATTCAAAACCTTTGTGGCCAGTAACAGAATTCTTGGCTAAATAACGATGATGACTTATCTTGAAGTACATGTGTGTACATTTTCTTAACAGGAATTAACCTTGACAAATTTTAAGAGGAACCTTCTGATACAGAAGCCACCTGAGTTCTTTTTGTGTTCTGAAGCAGCTGGTACTTGTCATTTTGGGATCCTGAGCACCTGACAATTTTTTGTCAGCTCTGAACAAGTCTGGCAATTTCTATTACTTTGCATTACTGTCAAAGATGTTTTCAAGAGCCCATAGCTCAGTTAACACAAGAGGGCACTACAGGAATGCCTGCTGAAAAGGACCCAAACATTCAACTGAAGCTTATTGGTTATTTTTTCCTTTTTCATTTTCTCCTTCCATTAAAGTAGAGTAAATGGGGAAAATGCTAAAAAATTTACCAATATCTCACAGTTTTTTAGTGAAATCAACTATTCTTCAGGTGAGGATGCTCAAGAATTTATACAATATAGTGTCAATGCCCTGTGTTATGAAATTTTTAATGGTTACCACTATTTACAGGGCTCTAAAATATTTCTTCCACCCTTATCTTGCCCATATCATTTTTTCATGACCAATAGCCCAGTGTGATCAATAGCCCAGTTGACATGCCTTTATAACAACACACAGAGCATAGGTAACAAGCAGAAGGAGCTGAAAGCCACTGTGCAGCTGGAAATCTGTGATCTAATTGCTATTGCTGAAACCTGGTGGGATGAATCACTCAATTGGAGCACGGGCACTGATGGCATTACACTGTTCAGAAGGAACAGGTAGGAAGAAGAGGTAGAGGGTAGGGGCTGCCCACTATCTAAAAAGCTGGATTAACTGCACAGAGCTGTCTTTGAAAAAAACACTGATGAATGGGTTGAGAGCTTGTAGGTAAAAATTAGGGGCCAAGCCAACATGGGGAATTTATGTTTGGTCTTTACTACAGGCAGCCCAACCAAGGGGAGCCTGTTTGAAGCATTCTTACTTCAGCTACAGGAAGCATCACTCTCACATGCTCTGCTCCTGCTGGGAGACTTCAATCCTCCTGACATCTGCTGGAAAAGCATCACAGCAAGCTATCAGCAACAGGAAACTGTTGTTCCAAGGATATCCTCCTTGAATAGAGGATAATTTCTTAATCCAGGTAATAGAAAGTGTAACCAGAAGAGAAGTGTTACCAGACCTGTTGCTTGTCAACATGGATGAACTAGTTTGAAATGTAAAGATTGGTGACAGTCTGGATTGCAGTGATCACATCTTGGTGGGATTCGTAATGAGGAGCAGAGTCAGGACACTGAATTTAGGAGAACAAACTTTCAGTTATTTAAGAAATTGGTAGATGGGACCCCTGGAAACCTGCCCTCAGGAACAAAGGAGATGACAATTCCTTAAGTAATTCTTTCTTTGAGTGGAATATGTCTTGATTCTTATGTGTTAGAAACCAGACATAGATGGCATGAGACCATTATGGTTCAGTAAGGACATCCTGACCAAACAAAAGTGTAAGAAAGAAATATACAGTCAATGGAAGTATGAATATGTTCTCCTAGGAAGAATATAAGGATGTTGTCTAGATGCGTAGGGACTGAATCACAAAAACTAAGATACAGTTAGAGCTAAATTTGGCAATGCATGCAAAACATAAGAACAACTTTTACAGGTGCACTGTCCAGAAAAGGAAAACAAAAGAAAATGTCCTTGGCCTGACAGGAAAACTGGTGACAACCAACATGGAGAGGGTTGAGGTACTTCACAATTTTTTTGCCTCAATTTTCAGTGGTAATCTCTCTTCCCACATTTCTCAAGTCCCTGAACCTCAAGGACTGGGGAACAAAGTCCCTCCCATCATAGGAGAGGATCAGGTTCAAGACCACCTGAGGAACATACACGAGTCCATGGACAAAACAGGACACATCTCAGTGTTCTGAAAGAATTGGGTGATGTAGTTGCCAAGTTACCACTCTCTATCATATTTGAAAAGTCATGGCATTTAAGTGAAGTCCCCAGAGACTGTAGACAGGGAAAAAACTACAGTAATTTAAAAAGGAATAGAAAAGAAGACTCTGGGAACTACCAACCTCATTTCTGTGCCCAGGAAGATTATGGAGCAGTTCCTCCTGCAAGGTGTGTTGAGGGTTACAGTCAGTGGCTCAAGGTCCAAGTGGAAACCAGTTGTGAGTGTTGTCCCCAGTGTTCTCAACACTATTCAGTGTTGTCATCAATACCACTATTAGGATAGAGTGCAGCCATGGCAAGTTGCAGATGACACTAAGCTGAGCAGAGCCATAATTTGCTGGAGGGAAGAGAAACCAGCTGGAGCAACCCTCACAGGCTTGAGGAGTGGGCCCATGTGAATCTCATCAAATTCAACAAGGTCATGCACAACACCCTGCACCTGAGCTGGGACAATATCAGTACAGACTGGTGGATGAATGAATTGAGAGCAGCCCTGCAGAGAAGGGTGGATGTTACTGGTTGATGAAAACTTGGACTTGAACCTGTATGTTGAGTTTGCAGCCCAGAAACCCCCCATGTCCTGGGCTGCATCCAAAGCAGTGTGGGTAGCAGGTGAGGGAGGAGAGTCTACCCCTCTACTTTGCTGTGGTGAGACCCCACCTGCAGTACTTTCTCCTGCTCTGGATTCCCCAGAAAGACACAGACATCAGAATAGGTCCAAAGAGGGCCAGAAAAAATAATCAGGGATCTGGAGCACCCCTCCTATGAAGACAGGCTGGGAGGATTGTGATGGCTCAGCCTGGAGGATATATATAAATATATAAAGAGGACTTTTAAGAAAGTTGGAGAGAAGCTTTTTACCAGGGCATGTAGTGACAGGACAGGGAACAATGGAAGACTGGACACATGAAATTTTAGACTGGACATATGAAATATTTTGCTTGATGAAGGTGGTGAGACACCGGAGCAGGTTGCCAAAAAAGCTGCCCCATCATTTGAAATGTTCAAGGTAAGATCAGGTGGGGCTTTGAGCAGCCTGATCTAGTGAAAGATGTCCCTGGCTATGGGTTGGACTGTGTGAACTTTAAGTGTCCCTTCCAATTCAAAATATTCTGGGATTCTGTGAAAAACAGCAGCTCTGAAACTTTATTTTTTGGTTATTAACATATGTTTAGAGGTGATAAATGGGAGCTGGCATTCAAGTCTCAGCAATAATGTGTTCCTGGCACAAACATAAGAAAAATGTTTCTGTTTGATCACATTGCTGGAAAACAATTGATTTTTTTTCTACTTCTAATTGAGACTAAATCACAATTTTTATCAGATGTCTCTGATCCATGAGAAGAGAAAAAAATCACTTTGTCTTTTGAAAGAAAACAGAGAACAATAGAACTGACACAACAAATTATGATAATTGGAAGATTTGTTGGAAGGTGAGCCCACATATATTTTTTCATTTACTGTAAAAAAATTTATTCAGAACCAACTTTTTTTTTTTTTTTTTTTCCCCAGTAGAGAAGTGGAGAGACAGTATTTATTTTATTATCCGCAGGGCTAACTGATGAAAGTCTCTTGGGTGGGTTGACCCGGACTGGATGCCAGATGCCCACTTAAAGTGTTCTATCACTCTCCTCCTCAGCTGGGCAGGGGGAAAAAGTGTAATAAAAAGGCTCATGTGTTGAGATAAGGACAGTGAGAGATCCCTCACCAGGGATCGTTGTCATGGGAAAAACATTCAACTTTAGGAAGTTAATTGAATTTATTACCAATCAAATCAGAGTAGGATAATGAGAAGCAAAAATTAATCTTAAAATAACTTCCCCCCTCCGCTTCCCTTTCTTTCCAGGCTCAGTTTCACTCCTGATTTTCTCTACCTCTTCCCCATTAGTGGCACGGCTGGATGGGAAATGAGGGTTGTGGTCAGTTCATCACCTACTGCCTCTGAGGCTCCTTCCTCCTGAGGAGAAAGGACTCCTTGCACTCCTTCCTTGCTCCAGTGTGGGGTCCCTCCCACAGAAGACAGCTCTCCACTGACTGCAATAAGAGTCTTTCCCATGGGTTACAGCTCTTCTTGAACTGCTCCAGCATGGATCTCTTCCATGGCCTTACAAGTCAGGCCAGCAAATCTACTGCAGAGTGGGTTCCTCTCTCTCTCTGTGGTAGTACAGGTACTAGTCAGGAGCCTGCTCCAGCATGGGCTTTCCATTGGATCACAGCCTCCTTCTGTTGCATCCACCTGCTCTGGCGTGGGGTCCTCCAAGGGCTGCAGGAAGGATATTGAGGACCTGGAGCAGGTCCAGAGAAGGGCAACCAGGCTGGTGAAGGGACTTGAGTACAAGTTCTTTGAGGAGAGGCTGAGGGAGCTGGGGTTGTTTAGCCTGGAGAAGAGAAGGAACAGGGCAGACCTCATCACACTCTACAACTACCTGAAAGGAGGTTGTAGCCAGGTGGGGGTTGGTCTCTTCTCCCACGCAATCAGCAGTAGGACAAGAGGGCACAGGCTTAAGCTCTGCCAGGGGAGATTTAGGTTGGATATTAGGAAGAAATTTTTTACATAGAAAGTGATCAGGCTGCCCAGGGAGATGGTGTATTCACCGTTCCTGGAAGTTTTTAAGGTGAGACTGGATGTGGCACTGAGTGCCATGGTCCAGTAACCACAGCAGTGTAGGATTAAGGGTTGGAATTGATGATTTCTGAGGTCTTTTCCCACTCAGTTGATTCCATGATTCTGTGATCTCTGCTCCACCGTGGATCTCCATGTGCTGCAGGGGCCCAGTTGCATCACCATGGACTGCATCACAGGCTGCAGGGAAATCTCTGGGCCAGCACCTGGGCCACATCCTGCCCCTCATTCTTCACTGACCTTGTCTGCAGGGCTGTCCCTCTCCCATATTCTCACTGCTCTCTGTCCTGTAGTTTGCTGTGCAGGATTTTTCCACCCTCTTTGATATGTTATCCTCAGGGCGCTACCACTGTCACTGACAGTCTTGACCTTGGCCAGTGGTGGATCTGTCTTGGAGATGTCTGGTGCTGGCTCTGTCAGATATCAGAGAAGTGTGTAGGAGCTTCTCACAGAAGCAAACTCTGCAGCCTCTCTGCTACAAAAACCATGCAAACCAACTACAGCTCCATGACCTTCAGAAAATAATTCCTAACAATCTTCTCTCCCTTTCATTTCCTGCACATGGTGATTCCTTCTGTTGCTGAAGACCTTCTTTTGCCAGGGAAAAGCCCGTGCTTTTGCTTTTGAAGGTATGTTTTGCAATAGGTAATGTATTCTTGTAAATAATTATACCATGTGCATACCTGTATTTTAGAATGCTCTCATATTTTATTCCTAAACCAGACTACCATATGCATGTGATCTGCTTTAGTGCATTAGCAAGGTTATTCTTTAGTTCTAAAGTTTGGTTGGCTGATGGATTTTTATTAACAGCACAGAGGCATCATCTTTTTTTACCAGGTAAATACACTGAATGACTCTGAAAACAAACTATAAAGTGAATGTTGAAAATAAACTGTCAAATATACATGGTTTTATGTCAGTATTCAGGCACAAGAATCTCTGCTAAAGCAGATACACAAAAGTTTGAAGACCTTTTTTCAAACATAAATTAAAGCTCATAACAAACAACCTTCTCATGAAATAAACCATTTTGAAACTGTATAATTCTTAGCTTTTCATAACGTCTAAAATTCTGTCATTTTTTACTTCATTCCACCACTCCAATATTCCTACTCTCAATGTTACCGAAACAATAAAGTAAAAATGTAAAAATTCTGTTTTTCTTTTTCTTTTTTTTTTTAATAACATATATTTTGATTCCACCAAATGGGCTTTTTAAAGAGGAAAGATATTGCTTCAGAATCATTTTGACTAATTCTGCTTGTGAACATACCCTCACTAAAACAATTTGAAACATCTTGAACCCTGTGAAAAATAGTTTCTTCCTGGGTTTGTTTTGCCTGTTTGTCACCTTCCCTTTGGCATTCCCTAACTGAATAGAGACTATCTGCACGAGTAAGGACAGTTCTCTGTGGCAGAGCTGATGGCTTCTGGCTACTTTATGTTGAACAAGAATTGCAGTCTCTATCCCTGTGTTACAGATATCACAAGAATTCAGGTATCTTACCAATATGAACTAGCTAAAAAAGACAGGATTGCCCTTCTGTGAGCATAAAAAAAAGTTAACCTACCTTCAGACTTACAAGTCTTTGTTTGTATATTTTCAGTTTGTAACCTCAGGGCTTCTTATGCCTAAAGGAGACTAAGTCTTTGTAACTGGTTGATACTATTCTCTAAAAAACTAGATGCAAAGAAGTCTATGTATCTCTGATACCAAACAACATTGCAAGGAACTATGGTTCAGCTTAGACATACCAGTACATTGTTTTAAAGTGCCTTCATTATTTTTCAAAATGAGATAATTGAAGATAGCTCTTTTAAATGCAGCACAGTTCTGCCAAGTTTCTAAAGAATAGTAAGGTTAAGCTAGGTTTAAGAACCTGATGAAAACTCACACCATAAAAATAATCTTTAGAAGGCAAGGAATCAGCAAGCCTCTGATTTCAAAATAGAATAAAAATCAAATTTCCCAGTGGTACGTATTCATTAACTGTCTTTTTTTTTTTTCTGTCAGCTGCAACAGATGCATAATATATATTGTCTGTGCACATCTTGCCATAGCAGTGGTTAAAAAATGGATTGCATTGTACTAAAATTCATCACATTTCAAATCTGCATTTGTCTTCCAACCAACTATGAAGAGACATATTATAAACTATTTAATAAAATTCTTACTTCAGCAAGTTTTGTTTCCTCCGTAGGTCCTTCAATGGCTAAAGATCTTTCTCCAACAAACTTTGTTTGCTGCATTAGGATTTTGGAGTTTTTGTTCCTCTCAATCCATAGGCAATTTTGCAAGTGGGTGTAAGCAATAATGAAACAGTTTGTATTACTACTGGGGAAATCTTGATCTTCTATTACGGATAAAACTCTAGTTTTTTCAAATAAACTAAGTACCAAAGTGGACTTGACATGAAAACTGAGCACTATCCTTTCAACTCTTTACAAATGTTCACACACAAATGTTTGATATCCTGGGAATTGGAATTGATTTCCTCCTTTTCAATCCATTTAAGAGGATTTGCCACCTAAGCATTCACTGACTGAATGGTAGACTGGTGTTGCTAGAGTATCTTACTGCCTGTCTGAATTCTGGAACTGAACTACTGTTTCAGTCATTGAGGTCTTTTTGCTTATGGTGCAGATCTCAACAGCCTCTTAACAGCACTCTGACATGGAAATTCTCTTTTTCTTGATAAGAACTTTACTTTAAAAAACCCATGATAACTTTTCTGAGGTCAGAGCCAGGGAAAAAAAAAACCCAGCATAATGACTGATAGACTTCTGTAAAATATACTTGATAATATTGTACATGGAAAGCCAGCTACTTTTACAGAAGGAAATGCTCTGTAGTTCCTGAGACATGCAAAGTGTGTTGCAGGTAAGATCATTCAAGTTGAAAAATCCTCTTGAGTACTAACAGAAATTCTCCAGTGAAGAAAGACAGAGAAAGCAAACAGTTTAAAAGACTGCAGAGGAAAATTCTGCTCATTATGTCCTAGAGTGGACTATTCTAATAGCACAGTAAATTTTTCAAGATATAGGTCGTGCAGAAATGATTGATAATATACCTAAATTAAGGTAAATAAAATAGATCCTCTAATTTTGTTGCTGCTTTCCCATGTAAATATTTTACTCACTAAACTATGGATATTTTTGAAGTCCTACTACAGTCGAATTCCAGAAAATGTTAAAACTGGGATTTGAGTGACAAAGGCAGTTTTGTTATACATTGTTTTTTATAAATTTTAATGTAGGTCTAGAAAAAAATATATAGGGGATATTAACCAGAGTTAAATTTCCAAACTCTGGATTTCCTGCTCTGGCAATAAGGAATATATATAACAGTAATTACTATAAAACTTATAGTTGATAGCTTTACAGTGAAAATATAGAAATATCTACATATATTATTAGAGTTGTTCGAAAATAATGTAATGACCTTAAAAACATCATTGACGTTTGGAACAGAAAGGCTTATAATATTACTTACTTGAAGAAACTGTCAGGCTGTCTTGGCAAGGCTCTCTGCAAGCTTGAAAGCAGCCAGAAACTTGCCAGTACTGGCACTACACTGTACTAATAAATAATGTGGGAAACTTGTATAAATCAACAAGTTGGCACAAAGATTACTTTTCTTTCTGCTCAGAAGTTGGAAATTTTTTTCCTCTGGTAAAAAAAAAAAAAAAAAAGAAAAAAGAAAAAAGAAAAAAGAAAAAGCTTTGCTATATTTTATTGCAACAGATATTTGTGGTTGGACAGGTGTACAACTTATTACTGAGATTATAAAGCTTCTTACAATAAACTTTTTCCTGCTGTTTTTACACTTGCTTCTGACTTTCAGGAAGGAAGGTGCTGCATTTCACCAATGCGCAACTTGTGATCCAGCAAAGCCATTCATTCAAAATTCTGTGTGTGCTGTGCCCCTCCTTTCCTAGACTCAAGGAATCACTGTATCACTCATGTTTTCCTTGCACATGTTATAAAGATGTTTGTTTGCTGGCTACCAGCCTGACACAAAAGCACAGTGATGTGTCTGCACAGATGTAAAAGTACGTACAAAGATATTTCCCCCTTTGCAGATGAATGAGACACACTATCCCTGGAATATCCCTGAAGAAAATACAAGGCACCTTCACAGTATGACTTTCTGTTGTGAGATGGACACAGAGAATGGTATCTACTCAGGCAGCTGAGAGGGATTCAGGTGTCACGAGGATATTTCAGGATGGATATTTTTTACTCTGCTGGGTTTCTGCTTCCTTTCATCATTTTTCAGTAGAAGCAACAATAGGGAAAAGAAGAAGCACAAAAAAAGAAAGCAACTGTCTGGATATTTTTCTCCATATGTAGCACTGGTTTTTGTTTTCACTTTAGTGTATTCCACACTGTTGAAAACAGTGGTAAGGCTTAATCTGTTCCTTGTGTTTCTCTTAACCTTCAGGAAAAGTTTTCATTCATGTAGAAATTCTACCTGTTCAATCTCACAGAGCAAAGCCTCATTCTGCTGTAATTAAATCAAACAAAAAAACCCCAGCCAAACCAGAACCAACAGATGGTGTGTGTCATACAACAATCTTTAGGAGTCACTTTGAAGTGGTGTTCTTTGTAATAGGTTCTGTCACAACATGGTGTATTAACAGCTCCTGATATTTAGTTTTTAGAAGTGCTTTGTGTAATGTGTTGAAAAAAACAAATAAATGTTTGTTTACTTTTTTTTTTTTTGTATAATCTTTATTTATATTGAGTATTGATCAGGGAACCACCATTCATATCAAGAACTGAATGCATAAAGCAAAACATGGATAAAAATGTTGCTGAGTCCAGACCACACAGACATATTCAGAAATGGATTTTCAAGGGTTTTCCAGAGTACAGTATCTTAGAAGATTAAGTTCAGAAAGAATCAGAGAGTAGACATTTTTTTCATTAAAAAGAAAGCTATTGAAAGTATTGATAACTACTCTCTGATTAATAACACACTAAAACTAATGGAATAAAAGTTTTTCAGAAAAGAATTATGGTTTTATATTAGTGAACAAAAAGCGAGAGTGCAGGAGATTCCCTTCTAGGCTTGTATATGTCTTGCCATCCCCATTACTTGTTTCTGACAGCTAATACCCACTTCACATGCAAATCTTGCCTTGAACTTTTTGCTCCAAGGAAGATCTTACTTTTCTAAGACCACATTGTAATTACATTTGTCGTTCTTGTCCTACTGTTTAAATGTCACTCTGGAGAAAATAATATAATAATTAGCAATGAATTTTCCAAAATCTTTGCTTTGGGTCTAGATGTTCAGAGTAGCAGTCCTCTGACTTTTTATTTGGGGATCAAGCTTCCTGCTTCATGTAGAAGCCTATGCTCTCTGTTTTTTGCTCTTCACCACAGAGGAGGTGGAGATTTGTCTGTGTGCCCAGATTTCTGGACACTGTGAGCCCCTCCTTTCCTTTTGCTGAAGAATGTGTTCTCTAGTAGTAAATTTATTCTGTAGAGTATTTTAAAATGTCTTGCTCTGAACAGAACTACATATTTTTTCAGTGCATAGTCACGCACACAACATAGAAATTCTTCCTCATGTTCAGGTGGAACTTCCTGTGCATCAGTTTCTGCCCATTGCCCCTTGTCCTATTGCTTGGGTTTGTCTTTGATATGCCCATAAAGTTTACCAGAAAACAATAATATCAGTGTACCCTTGACACTTTGTGTCATAAAATTGTTGCTTGAATACCAGAAAATATTAACTGTTTGGCTGACGTACCATGGAGGCTTCTAAGATCATAAAATGAGGTATAATCTCATTTTTTCAGCTGTATTGTCATTCTTTCAGCTGCTACCTATACAGATATTCTTAGCATTAAAAGTGGAAAAGCAATGAATTTTTTTTTTTTTTTTAGTTTAATGATAGGGACAAAAACTCTTGAGAGAGGAAAAAAAAATTATTTGAGCTGAAAAAAAAATAATTGTTTTGATGAAACCAAAAAATATTACCTTCTCAAAACTTGACCATCTTTCTTCTTTTTTGGGTCAAAACTGTTTATCAATTCAACCTGATTTTGCAGATAGCTTTGCTTCCTCTGCATCTATTTATAAGCTAATTACTCATGTGTAAAAGAAAAGAAAGTAAAGAAGAAGAAAGTATACAACCTGGGATATTAACTACAACTGACAGCAGGATCTTAGGCTTTTTATTGCCTGAAGTCCAGGCTCAAGGCACAGAGTCTTCAGCTTTCTTCTGAGCAGCAAGATTACTGTGCACAGCCATCAGTGCATTGCAGCTGCAAGTCAGTTTTTTTCTGAAGGCAGAAAAAATGGCAGAGGATGACAAAGAGGTTATGCTGCTGTCTCAGAGAGGCTGAGATGAAATTTGGAAGATTTTTGGAAAATGAATTTTCCTTAAATGACATTGCTGTCATTCCTAGATCTTCAAGGCAAATAATGCATCCTGCTATTTTACTAATCCAAATATTATATTTGGGCTGAAGGAATGTAACTAAGATTGGCTTATAATCAGTTGTTGACAATACTAAGCTTTAAAGTAATTTCTTACTCAAACAATTCTTCATGCTGTTAATATAAAGCATCATAATGCAACATCAGCATAACAGCTTACAGAGGAAAGGGAATGTTAGAGCATAAAGCTTTTACTTCTGTATGTCTTTACCACACCTGATGGCAAAAATTTTTACAAACAAATGTTAACACCATTTTTGTAACTATTGAAATGACTTAGTCTTCAGTACATTCAAAGATCTTTTGCCTAACAAAGTATTTCAACGTTCAGGTCTGGTTTCTAGATCTAATGATTTTTTTTTTTTCTAATACTTGTTTTCAAGCACAGTTCACATCCAGAACCAGTTGTCCAAGACATTAGATAATTTGAACATATGTCATGATGATTGTATGTACATGCACAGTACCCATAAATTATTATGCATTCTTTTATGTCAAAGTTGGGATAACTTCATCCACTGACATGTATGCATCATTTCAACTCTAGTACATCCTGTGATGAATAGATACTCTTTACCTCTATCCACATATGTATTTATGCACATATGCTTAAATAAGATTCTTTATTCCAGGTTCACAAGCTGAGTACATTTGTAATTGGTGAAGATATCCATGAAATACTGGCTGGACTCTTTTCTCCTATCCCTCCTCCTCTTCATGCTATATTGGATGATAGAAATGGAAACCCAGAGTTTTTGTTTGCTCTTAGGGTGCAGATACTTAGATTTCTAGCAGGGAGAAGATACATGTTGTGATACCCTCTGGCTCCTGGGATTAGTTCAGATTGATTTTGATAAAGCATTTCTGTTGCATGATGATGAGATGACTGAGAGGGGACCTATTCAATGTCTGAAGGGAGGGTGCCAAGAGGATGGACCAAGCTCTTCTCAGTAGTGCTGAGCAATAGGACAAGAGGCAATGGGCAGAAACTGATGTCCAAAAAGTTCCACTTGAACATGAGGAAGAACTTCTTTACTGTGCAGTGACCGTGCACTGGAACAGATCACCTAGAGAGGGTGTGCAATCTCCCTCACCAGAGACATTCCAGAACTGTCTGGACACAACCCTGTGCATGATTGGATGATTGGAGCAGATGACCCTATGGGATCCCTTCCAACCTTACCCATTCTGTCATGCTGTGATCTTTATTCAGTGACACTACAGCAATACTTTGTGTTAAACAACACAATTATATATTGCTTTGTCCAAACACAGCATGTGTTCCCTCCACTTCCCTCCATAATTAAAATGTTTATATTATAACATAATTGATGATAAAGGACAGTTTTCTTTAACTTGGGGAGAGAAGATGCAAAAGTGATACTATTTTTCTTGGGCACCATCAGGAGTAAATGACTTTTTAACCTATGGAAATTTGTTGTATGTATGCATAGACATACATTCAAAGCCTAGTTGTTCTAAAATGGGTACTTTTTCCTTCTTCTCTAAAATTCTTTAGACAGGCAAAAATCGATATTTCATGGTCATACAAATTCCTCAGAAATATTAGAAAATTGATAAATAGGATCTGACATTTGATCTGTATGGAAGATTTTCCTGGACAAAAAATGGCAAATAAGAAATCAAGAAATAAAGATGAAGAGCTCCTTGGGCCTCACTAAGACCTTATGCTACCACGGCTTCATTGAATAACTTCATTGAAATAACTTCATTGAATTCAACCATTCAAGACAGCATAGACTTAATGGTAACATTCTATGAGGAGCCAATCCTTTTGCTTTCATTTTTAGCCTTTTCCTTAAATTCTGGAAGTCAAAATATATATTTTGATGAGCTTACATCAGGCTGGCATCCAGTCACTTATTGAGGTTCCCCAGGGCTCAGTTTTAGAGGCAGCAAGTGAAGCCTGTCAGAGTTCAAGGAGCTCTTAGTCATGTGGTTTAGTTGTAGGTAGTCCAGCAGGGAGTTGGATTTTATGATCCTTATGGGTATCCTCTGTGATTCTGTAATCAAAAACATGAAGGGTGGTGCCTGAGTTCACCTACATTTCTGATTAATGTGATATGTAGATGTATTTGAAATGATGACTAAACTCTTCTACTTAAAGAATTCTTTTACAAAACACTTTTCTCCTGCAACCAGGGAAAAATTCCCGCTGAAACATTGATGGACACAGCTTGGAGGAGGCATAGGCAAGAGGTTTACTATTCAGATACTTATAACAAACAATCAAAAAGTTCAGCATCTGTGCACTTCACTTAAGTATGCCAGATTTTAATTTATTTGCTTTAAATAGGGCAAGATTATTATAGTTCATAAATAATAGATTATGTAATGTAGTTTCACCAGCAATATTATACTAGACTCAATGTGCTAGCATAATCAAATATTGTTTATAGAAAAGTGTCAATAATACTGTGTTATTTTCCAAATAGATTTAATTAATTAAATTAATTCTAAGTTAAACATGTCACAGAGCAAAAAATAGAAAGGAAAGCAAGGTGAAAATATTTCATTCTTATATTCAGTATTCATTATGCACACCTTTCTCTAGGGTCAATTTTATACACAAGTTATTCTGAACAAAATTATTATTTATTTCAGAATTTTGAATTCCCTTTCCCCTTCTGTGAATCTATTGATTTAAGACATATGTATTTTCCTTATTTAAAGTATAATTAGCAAAAGTATCTTTGCTTCTAATTAAGATTTCTAGCCATTTTCTCCAGATTAAGAACATTATACATTGTTTGTATAATGTAATTGTTGTTCTGTAAATTTTCCCAGTTAAATCTGACTCATTTTTTAAAATCTGATTTCATTTGCTTTACTTACGGTTAATGATAATTCTGCTGTTTATGAGATAGGATAAACAGCCTTTTACATTTATTAGAGTGCTCTCCTTTTGTGGCAAAGTTGCAAAGTGCCCATATTATTACAGTCAATTGAATACGCTGGAGAATGGAGGAGGTGAGCCTTTGCTTCATGGCAAGGAGGTGCATTTGCATCAAGCTTTTAAAATATCCCTACTCATTTATGTTTTCTCTTGCTGCTCAACAGGTAAACTTCTGCTGGTTTGCGTTTGTTCCACCCTGTCAGAAATTCTCTGTATATGACAGTAGGGATGCCTGCTCGTCATCCTCAAAGTGTAACAGCTCTCACTTTCCAGCAACTAAAGAGATTAAGTTGAGTTTTTGTGATAACACCTTCTAGCTGTCAGTGCAGCAGAAATAAGAACAAAGGCCAGAGAGCTTCTGACACCCACGTTTTCCATTCTTTACGTAGGAAGACATGGTTATGTCACACTTTATCTTTTGACTAGCAGTTCATTGTGTATTTCCAACCTTCCTTTTGTGTAAAACACTTTTAAAAGATGCTACAATCTTACTCTTTCTCTATAGGATGTTGTGGGTGTTCTGGTTAAACTTACCTAAGTTATTTAGTAACTTCTGTATCATAGAATCACAAAATCACAGAATAATTTTCATTGGAAGAGACCTTAAAGATCATCTAGTTCCAATCTCACTGCTGTGGCCAGGGACATCTCTCACCAGACCAGGTTACTCAAAGCCCCATCCACTGTGGTCTTGAACAATTCCTGGGGTGGGGCATCTTAGCTTTACTGGGAAACCCGTTCCAGTGCCTCACTATTTTCACATTGCCAAATTTCTCCTTTTAATCTAAACTCACACCCTTCTAGTTTGGAGTCATTACCCCTTGTCCTATCATGACAGACCCTGTTATAAAGTCCCTCCTCACCTCCCTTTCTGGCCTGCTCAGGTACTCAAAGGCTGCAGTAAGGTTTCCTGGGAGTCTTCTCTTTGGCAGGCTGAACAACTTCAATTCTCTCAGCCCTTCCTGACAGAAGGAGTGTTCTATCCCTCTGGTCATGTTTGTGCTCCTCCTCTGGACCCACTCTAACAAGCCCATGTCTCTTCTGTGCTGAAGGCTGTAGAGCTGGTACTCAACACACAGGACAGATCTAGCTAATTGATGTGCATTTTCATTCAGTTCTCTGTAAAGCTAAAGATCTGATAAAGTGGCAAAGAAAGAAGAGTCTGCAATGTTATAATCCCTTTGCTCATATGTGCAGAAGGGATTTAGCATAGAAGTTGAATAATACACTTGTACTTTCAGTACCAAATTAATATTATTGTAAATTAATACTTTTCCTGTAGTGTTTGTATACACACACAACATTCATGCATATATATAACAATCCTGTTTGTGTTTGTTTAGCATTCTAGTTCACCAGTTAATAATTTACTGAAACCGAGTTATCCTTTGGAGGGATAATCTTTGTGGGAGAAAAATGAAATCCCCTCAAACAATTTAACTTCATTCTGCCTTTGGGAAAGGAATAGCAGATGATGCCAAAACCTACCCGTCAGTGCACAGACGCATGAAGGTTGTAAGGGTTGAATTCTGTTGCTGAGAAAAGGTATCTTGTTCAAACAGCATTAAGCTGATTATGGAAGGAAGACCCTGAATACAAATATCTGTCCCAACAAATTCAGTTTTCTATGATCTGTGATCCTAAATCTAATGTGATCAGATAGGCTAAATCACAAGTAATCCCTGAAGGTACTGAAGAGGCTCACAAAATTTGTCATCAACCTTTCATCTCCTATCTGACAATTCACCTTACACATTGGCATGAATAAAAAGGAAGAAGTGCAAGTTTTGTTCCACAGTTAAAATAAATGGCTGGACTCTTCACCTGTTGCATCATTTTGATGCAACCACAGAAGAGCCAAATCTCTGCTCACCTGTGTTTTCTCCATCTTCAGTACAAAAAATTTTCTTGAGTTTGAAGGGCTTCAAGTATCTTGTTCTCTGGAATAACAAAGAGATACTCTTGAATCTCCTTCTCAAACAGTGACTAAATAACAGTACTTGATGCACTTGATCTCACCTTTAACCCCAAACACCTCTGCTGATCGTATCAGAGTTTTCATCTTTTCAAAAATTTTCATCTTTTCACATTTCTGAGCTTTGTCAAGTGTCTCTGCCTTCAGTGTTAAAGAGAGTGTCCTGCTTAAATTGCTAAGAGGTCTCATGTGAGAGGGGAAAATCCTATCTAGCATTTATACTGAGTAAAAACTTTAAATCATTTAAATTTGGTTCCTCGGTAAGTGCTTGTTCCTATTTAAAATTAGATGTTCTGTAAATGTAATTAAGATAGCATTTTTCCCCTTCCATAAGAAGTAGTAATATAAGAGAGAAACATCAGTTTTCAAGCAATACAGCAATCTGGAATCTGCATCTTAATTGAACACGAGCATGTCTATTGTTCTTGCTTAGTCAGTTTTACAATTCTAGCTTTGATGTGCATCTCTCACAGTAAGACTAAAGGAACAATTTAAAAGAAAAGCTGCATATGGCATAGTACAGTGGAAGTAAAAAGAAATAGAGGCAGCTTACATAACAAGGAGAGCACCCAAGGTGACAGAAAAGACTACATGAAATATGTTGATACTTGTGGGATGAAAATGTCACATCTGAGTATATATAAAGTATATATTTAGGATTTTTTTCTCTAGGATAAGAAGGAATCCAGCTATATTGTAGCTTCATCTTCTATGCACTCAAATATTCAGTGAGAACACGAACCTGTCATGGGTTTATACTGCTGCAAATTGGACTGGAAAGCCCAATCTAATGCTTGACATCTGTCTTACGATAGCTCAGTGAAGTCTTACCAAAATGCAGTATATCACTGTAAAGCTGTAACTACTGTCTTGGGTATTTCTTCCCTTTCTCTGTCACTTCCACGCTACATCAATATTTTAATTTATTTTGCAGCAATACCTCCACTTCTCCTTGAAAAGTTTCACTGCTACCTTCTGCTCATTTGTTGCTACAGAAAGCCAGGGAATGTTCATTTCCTTGAGTGGAACTAAATGAAAAATAGAAAGACAGCTTACTTAATGCCTTTCTTCTAAAATTCTAAAAATGAATGTGATTTTCATTTTATATATATATATTCTTTTTTTATCCCTGAGCTTCTGTCATGGTTTAACCTCAGCTGGGAACTAAGAACCACACAGCCTCACTCACTCACCCTTTCCCAGTGGGATGGGGGAGAGGATCAGAAGAGCAAAAGTGAGAAAACTCGTGGGCTGAGATAGAGACAGTTTAATAGGAAAAGCAAAAGCTGTGCACACAAGCAAAGCAAAACAGGGAATTCATTTGTCACTTCCCATGGGAAGGCAGGTGTTCAGCCATTCCCAGGAGAATAGGGTCCCATCACGCGTGACGGTGACTTGGGAAGGCAAACGTCACCACTCTGAAAATCCCCCCTTCCTTCATCTTCCCCCCAGATTTATATGCTGAGCATGATATCATATGGTATGGAATATCCCTTTGGTCAGTTGGGATCAGCTGTCCCAGCTGTGTCCCCTCCCAGCTTCTTGTGCACCCCCAGCTCACTCGCTGGTGGGGTGGGATGAGGGGCAGAAAAGGCCTTGACTCTGAGCAAACACTGCTCAGTGACAGTAACTACATATCTGTGTTATCCCTGCTGTTTTCAGCAAAAATCTAAAACACAGCCTCCCAGCAGCTACTGCGAAAAAAACTCTACTCCAGCCAAATCCAGCACAGCCTCCCAGATCCCAGGAGCTTCTGTGGCTTCTCACAGAACTCTTTTGCCTTCTGAGAGCTGCACTGTCCACTCATGACCTGGACATGACTTTGTCTCTCAGGCTCAGAGCATAAAATGCTCTGCCCCAACACCAAATGAATACTAGTCTGGCAGTATTTCTCTGGCTGCATATTAATACAATGAAAGGTATCTAATCCCAGGAAAAATGCTTCCTTGGGCATTTCCTGGTGTCTTCAAATCTCATATATGCACCTGCTCTGCAGAGCACGGTTTGTGAATATCAGATACTTTTGCTTCTGGTTGCTTCAAAAGGTACTTTTCTGAGAAGACTACTTATTCTAATCCTGAGTGATTTATTACCATTTCAGTGAGAATATGTTGGATATTGACTGAAGGCAGCTCTGTTTGAGTGTCTGGAAGCATGTGATTTTTCTCTACTTCTTATAATGTGAAAACTTCTTTGCTGTGAAATATTTCTCAGTTAATTGTGTCCAATTAAATAAACCTATTGAAAAGAAAATATAAATTTTTAAAGGAAATCATTTTATTACTAGTTATTAAACATGGGGGTTTGGACATGAATCTGTCTTAATTGGCTGACAGGTAACCAACTGCAGAAAGGTATAGAGTATCCCACGGGAATAATTCCTTTAGATTCATCTTGTTTCTTAACCATTTCTGAGCACTTGGTTAAAGACTGATGTACAGGCTCTGCGAAAATCTCATTGAACCCTGCAGAGTAGTTATAACTCTTCTCTTGGGAGAATCTCTGCTTCTACCAGCAAGAAGAGACAAACTAAAGTTAATTCCATGATAAGGTATTAAGTCTTCCTCTTTATTTCAGACTGTCTCTCAAGGATCCTGAGGGAGACTCCAGCACACTCTCCCTGAACATAACTGTTCAACTGTACAGGAAATAACTATACTGGATTATTGTAGGCCTGATAACAAGTAAAAAATGTAAAAATGTTTTTTACTCTGGCTGATCAGATCCCTGTGATTTCACTATGAATGGACATGAGCAATGAATGAATGAATGGACATAAAATACGTACAGTAGTACACATACAAATTTAATTACTATATTAAGATAAAAAGAAAATAAAATGTTGTCAGAAATTGGCTGCTGGGCTGTTTTATAATGCATTTCCAAAGATTGACTAATCTTCTGTTCCTTATTTGCATTGTTTATTTTTATGAAAAAATAAAAAACAAAAACCAAAAATAAAACCTGTGAAAAATCTTAGCCCTTCTATTTCTAGAATTACTGTTACCCCAAGCTTTGACTTTATAAATTTTCCTCCCAGATCATTTGAATTAGAATTTGGCTAATTCCTACCAGCATTCCAGCTACATGTTTATTACTCTGAGCCAGTTTCTGCTCAAGCAGTGACAAACCACCTGTGGGAACAGACCAGACAAATATGAATCCCAGACAGCTGTAACTACAGCAGGCAAATTGCTGGTTCATTGGAGTAGCCTACCTTTATTTATTTATCCCTAATTATAAGACAAGGATTTTAGAAAATAAAATTATGGCTGTTATCTGTTAGGCCAGTCTCTCCTAGAAGAATATGTTTGAAGAATACAGAAAAAGTTTATTTAAAATAATACTGTGTCTTTCAAAATTAACCTTCATCTGTGTAGACTGGCAGTCAAAGGTTACTTAGAATTGTAATCCAAGTAATATAAAAGAGAAAAAAAATCCCTGGAGAAGGAAATGTTCAGACTTCTACCTTTAAAATAAATGATCCAGACAGGAGAGAGAGTTTTGAATGCAAGATTAATGTACATTATATGAAATGAATTCCTGCCATACACAATCTCATGGATGAAAGGTTTATTTGAATAGTTTTATTCAATTTGAAATAGGCCATTGTAGCATTTTAACGTTGTAAAAATGGGCTTTTGTAATGTTTAACACGTGTAAAATGAGTTGGCTCTTCAGCATCTGTTCTGAAATATTTACCAAGTTCCCCCATTAAATTTTATCATTGTGCTCTGAAGTACTCTGCACAGTGTAATCAAAAATCCTAGTATCTTTTGTTTCACTTAAATCTCTATGGAGAGCTTCTGGATGTAAAACTATAGGGCTTTCTGTTTAAGAAAGAAAATATTGTAATGAACTTCATATAAAAATAAATACTGAAAATCTCTAGTAGAATATAAGTTAAGGCTACTTTATCTGTTTTGACAGATAATTAATTTTTAGGGACAATATAAAAAAACATAAAAGCATTACTAATAACTTACAGAAAAAATTGAAAACTCTAGAGAGCAGACTTCGGCTTCTTCAGGGATCAGGGGAAAAAGCCCTGAAGGAGAGAGGGGCCCAAGAAAATTGGCTAATATTGCAAGATCACTTCCTACTAGCTCTGAAATGGCATGTCCCTACAAAGAGGAAGACGGGCAAAGACCTGTGTGGATGAACAAGGAACTCCTGGAAGAACTCAGACATGAAAAGGAAACCTAAAGAGAGTGGAAGCAAGGACAGGTAGCATGGCTGGAATACGGAGAGATTGTCCAAGAAGTAGGGATCAGGTTAGGAAAGATGAAATTAAACATGGGCAGGGACATCAAGGGCCACAAGGAAGATGGAACTGGATGACCTCTAAGGTTCATTCCAACCCAAACCATTCTGTGATTTTATGATTCTCTATGAATGACAATTTTCTGCACAGTTTTTCTTACCCAATACATGTTTTGTTCTTGGTTCTTCTGTTTCTTCTGTTCTCTTTTGGTTTTGTTTTTTTAATTAAAAAGCTAACTGAAATAAATTCAAACCTGCAACCAGAACAGTATTTTTTATTGTGGTTATTGTACATGACTGCATAATAAATTATACCCTGATTTCTGTCATATTTTATTATGTTTTTTTACTCAGAACCACTAATCAGTCTCTACCTCATTATTTCAACCTCTGAAATTGTGAAGATAATGGGGTTTTTTTGTTGTTTATCTGTTTGATAAAATAATTCTCCACTGAAAAAAAGTGGATTAGTGAATCTGCAGTTTCTTAATCAAGAAAATCTTCTTGATTACAAGGAAAAACACTACTATCACAGCCTGAGATAGAACTCAACAACAGAAGAGTTAGAAAGATAATGTGTAGAGTGGACTAGTTAACATATCTCTTGCCCTTTTTATGCCTACTTACCTACTGAATGGAACTGAGAAACAAGGAAAATCTACAGTCACAGTTAAAAGGAATGGTCAGAGGAGACCTAAATTCCTTGAACAGACCTTAAATGTACTTGTGGAGTTGGAAAATAGGTTGGAACAGCAGAATTCTGTGACTTTTATTAATTTTTACTGTTTTTCCTTTAAGAGTTCTGAAAGTTCCTTTCAGGTCATTACCAAAAATCCCCTTCCACTAAGCAGTGTTTATTTAGCTGATATTGTTTCAACTCTACTTCACTACGAATTAAATCAAGATCATGAACTACTTCCTTGTGTGGTTTTTTTTTGGTCTGGATTTTGTTTTAATTTATAACACTGTTCTTACGAAAATTGAAAAAGGAAGAATAAATTACTACTTTTGGGACAGTGAAGCACATTGAATTCTTAAATGCTTGTGCCTATCTGTTCTGTAAATCTGTAGCAGTTCTACTGTCATGAACATTGGCTTAATATCCAATTAGTGCTTACCAGTGCTAATGACTAGATGCCAAAGAAGCTATCTTTCTGCACTGCTGAGATGATTACAGACTGTGCTTTAACAATGAACATGTAAACAAAAGAAATTTTAATCTCTAAAGATCGGAAGCTCTTATTTAACTATCCTATTTTAAACAGCAAGTTTTCTGACACAGTGATTACTTTTATTGATTTGATTATCCGTTTCTGCAAGGAATTCATTCTGTTCACTGATGAAAAAAAAATAAAACCTTACTGACATGCAGACTGAACAAAACTTCCAAAGCAAATTCAATTTTACTTATTTTTCAGTTTAAAGATAATATTCTTACAAACTGTTCCTGTGTCCTTTTTGGCACTGGAACAACATGTATGCGGTTTTCTATCAATAGAACTGGAAAATGTAAACAAAAAAAAAGGAAGAAATCCATCGAAATTCTCATTATTTAGAGGAGGCTATAGATAGTTTTTCCTAATAAAAAATATTAGGGTTGTTAATTCACAAGTATATGAACTGACTCCCTGTAAAAAAATTAGACTTTTCAGAAATGATCTCAAAGAAACATTAGAGACACTATGTTAATAAGCATGGTCAGCAATGTCTATGTGTGTTTTGGTAATAAATTCAAATTTGCTACAGAGGCACAATTGTTCTGGGAGAGCAGATATCTTAAAAATTATATCATCAGTTCTCATACTCATTTCGTGCTGACAATCTTTTCTTCATTCTTCTTGGTGTAAAATAAGTAATAAAGAAATATTTTACTTTGAGATTTTAGTTCAAGAAACCCCTGATGTACTGAATATTGGGAAGGTATTAGTAGTGTAAGTACATTCTTTCCCTCTTGCTGCCCAGGAATCTCTGATTTATTTATTACATCTTGCATGCTTTTTGAAGATTCATTTCTCGAATATAATACATCTGCAAAGGTTCAGGCAAGGGAAAGAAGGAACAGGTATGGAATATGTGCACAACAATGAGTTAAGTAAGCAGGAGTCTTTAGTCCAGGAAGAAAAAATCTGTGGGAAGGGAGTGGGATGGAGGGATATTTGAAAGATCTATAATATTATGACATTATTAAAGCAGATAAATCATGATGTATTTCCCAGTGGATGTGGCTACATTATTGGCGTTGATTTAAATAGGAGAGTATTTGTTTGAATTCAAGATTGCGTCCCCTTAAAGCTTTTTTATTTTTTTTTCCCAATCACAGCACATTTCCTAATCTGGGAAACTATGGTACTATGGTGGACATTATATCAAAAAAACCCTCTGACTTTATTTTGAGGAAAAAAAAAAAAAAAAAAAAAGAGGTGGAAATGGGACCACTGCATCGTTGGATTCAGCCCTATATGGAGCAAAGAGTTTGTGTAGGAAGACCTGTGGAAAGTGATAGTCCACACATTGATGTTACTGACAGTGAGGATCCAGTTGGGGATTATTTGCAGAATCAAGTAGTATAAGGTAGTCTGAGCTCAAGTGAAGTATTAAGTCCTAACTGAAGATGACAGCATAGATATTTTCCCAGGAGAGGGTAAATGTGTAAGAGGAGCTTAGTGACTGTGATACCAGATAAGAAGCATCAGCAAGTGCAGAGAAAAGGGACAAATATTATCACCTCCCTATTGATCTCTTCATAGATATATACTAATTCAGCTGACATCCCAGTTCAGCCTTTCCAAATTATTTCGGTCCCAATCAGCCTGCCTGTCATGTAGAGCAGTGGCTGATCTTTGTGAAAAGATTTTGAGGAACACAGTAAAATATTCAATAGCCTGTGAAAAAATGAGTATATATCTGTCTTATAGCACTACCTCTGCATTATAAATATCAAATGGGAACTAAACAAATCTCAGTTGTTAGAAGAAAATCTGGGGCATGTTCTTCTGTGCTCAAGGAGCCCTACAGAACACTGTGATTAAAATAAAGATAAAACCTTTTTTACCATTTAAGCTGATGGCTGAATTTTAAACATAACCACAAGTTAAAATGGCAGTGGTGATTAATGATTTTGCAGGTAAATTATATGATTTTGCAGGTAAACTATATAAATTCTTTTCTTGTTCCATTGTATTATTTTGGCTCCATAGGAGACTATTACTTAATTACTATATTTTGGTACCTCATTTCAAGACTCATATCATACTCTTCAAAATGTTTTGAAAATGTACTGTAGCTTTTTAATGGACTATTTCTTTGTATGTATTTTAGTGCACTTTGTTTCTTCTAAGTTTCTGTCACTGGGTGTTTAATGTCAACCCTCCTGTCAACTCTTACACTGTGCAATCTGCAGTTCTTTTGTTTTCAATGTGTTATAATTGTAAAGGTGCTGAATAACAGAGGATAATTCTCCATGGAAACTCTTATGCAAAGTAGGAATCTGAAAAACATCAGAAGATAGGAAAAGTTGATATGAAAATTTTTAAGGGTGTGTATGCAGTAACTAATATAATTGATTTTTTTGTTGTTGTTTATGCTGTATTTGTGCATATTTTAAAAACAGCTGACTCAGATTTCAGTTCTTCAATAATTTAGGTTCTCTTGTGGTGACAGGAAAAAAAGACGATGAACTTAAAGTTTTGTAATTGCAAGAAGGAACTCAAAATCAATTTTTCGGGGCATAATTGAATGACAGTAATAAACTTAAAACTTCTGTGGCCTGCAGCTAATTTTTAACTAAACAAAAAATAATAACATCAAGCAATGTGTTTCTTTGGATCTGCAATTTTTAGGTTGATTGTCACTATAGAATTTGTGCTGAGGATCACTTCTTTATGGGAAAATTATTTCATTCATTCTGACTTGTGCTATAAAAAAAAGAATTATATATTAGGCATTTATGTGACCAGTAAATGTACCCAAGTTGTCCTGAAAAGTTTCATGGGGAGAAATCTACAGATACAAACTGTAGCAATGATTGTACTTTGCTCTTTCCTGGAGCAAAATATCCAACTATTTTAAGGTATCTTTATAAAATAACAGTGGTATTCACAGTCCACATACCAACACAACCTGTAGAAAAACTATTTTGAACGATTCCCAGTGCTCTCTTTACTCATCTAAATATTCAAGAATTCTTCTCATCTAATCCTGTTGACCTGAAAAATCATCTTTTTCAATTTTTTTGTCATTTTGAGAGGAACTGTTACCTTTATCCTTGGATACAAAACAGTATATTATTCATGTCTACATTTCACTTTTAACTGGACCATTTCACCTAAACTTTCTTTCTCAGTTCTGCCCTTTCAGTTGTTCTTTTTAGAGGATAAAGTTTCTAGTCTTAAATCTAATTCCACCCCTACAATAGCCTGTCCAACTTGCTCAACAAGTACTTTTTATTATCCATAATAGTGAGTGCTCATACACTACAATTTTTTTTTTTTTTAATATTTGCAGAAATTATTGCTTTGGACATATTTCAAACATTATAGATTAAATGGAAAACAAACAGATGAATTAATATAGTTTAACCAATTCAATTATGAATCATGATATTATATTATGAAAAGTCCTTGCTAATAAATTATAGATTCACAAAAAACTCCCAGTCATAACTGAATAATGTACTTTCAGTTAGGTCTCAGGCTGTCATGGCACAAGAATGGTATCAGTCAATTGCCTCATGAAAACAACTTATATTATCGAGCCTGATAACCCTTTGTACTCTCCCAAGACTCTTGAGGGATAAATGGTAGGTTGGATAAATTGTTCTGATGTTTACCATTATTCTCACATCCATGGCCTTCCTTCAAGGTTCTGGTAACCCTCCCTGTTTGTCCCATGGTATCCACCTGAATGACATCCCTGAATATCCTAAATTCCCATTCTTCTGCTTCCTTCAGGTGTCTGAGGTAATGCTCATAGTTAATATAATTGGAATTTTCATGTGAAGTAAATCAAATGTTTCATAAATGCGGGAAAACATATGTGAGCATAGGACACAACACTCATTCTTTTTATGTCATGGACAAAAAAGATCCTTTAATTAAGCTGCTGTGTCCTACCCTTCTTTTCCATCAAAAGAAGAGTCATGATCTGAAAGACATCTTTAAATATTTTGACTAATCCTTTAGTTTAAAGAACAATGTTCAATACATATTAATGACACCATAAAATAAGCAGCTGCTAGCATTACATTTTCCATTAAAACATCACAATGCTTTTTAAAATACAGTTGTTAAACGATAATACCCACTGTTCTATAAGGTTCTTAAAATATACTCAGTAGAAAAATTCTTTGGAACCAAATAGTTGCCCAGTTAAATCTGAGAGAAAATATCCAATACAATGCATCTAGGTACCTCAATCCATAGGTATTTATGAAACAGCAGCTACTTAATCCTCATAAACATTTTTCTGACTCTAGAGAGGTACCACTATGTTTTTTTAGATGTATAAAGTGTTATCTTAAATGACTCACTAACTGACTTAAAGTGTATTAACATTTTTAGTACTTGAGAAAAAAAAAAAAAGGAAAATTTAGTCTATTATGACTTTTGTAAAAAAATCCAAATACTAAAAGACTATAAAACCACTATTCGAATTACAGAAGATATATGATACTTTCATGTAAAATCAGTTGCAGATTCATGACATTCCTACAAATCAAGTGCATGGTTACTCATAAATACATCATTAAAATGTTTCCTGTTGCTTATAGGAAGAATTTCTGGAAGGAAAAAAACATACCTGCACAGAGTATTAAATAGCAGACTGGTTTTTCATGTGGGACAATTATCAAAGCTCTAACTTCTTTTTGAAGTAGTGAGACATGGAATAAAATATCTTGAGTCTGAGAGAACACCTGTTGAACTGTTAAGCTATTAAAAGTTCCCTGAAAAACATCAATTAAAGCATTTCAAATGTGACTGGATTGAAATGAATAAAGTATGTATTCTATTCTGTTGAGAAAATCATAATAATAGGAGGAAATTGTTTATTTTTCAAAAGAAAGATCAGCTACTAAGAAAGCCAATATACTTTACAGAAAATTTCTCTACTTTAGTGTAAGATATGATTTCCATACGAATTTGGAAAGACCCTGTTATACTAAATAAATAAAATGTTGCAGAAAGCTCATAACGGGAAGAAAGATCGTGTGTTTGGTTGCATCTTTTTTTCTTTAGAAAAAAACAAGACACAACAATTCAAGAGGATGAAAGAATGCATTTTTTGTTAGGCAGTGTTACAATAGCATTTTATACAACATGAGAAGCTGCCATTAATCAGTTGATATCTTGGAGACCATGTATCTTTCTTAATTCAACTATTTAAAATTATTTTGATTCAGATTTGTATAGCTTGTTTTAATTGAAATATATACATTTGTGGTGTTATTTTCTATCCAACTAAGAAAGAGTTTCAGTCTTCTGTCTATACTTTACTCTGATTCTTTTTCATCTTAGTAGCTCTTTCAGTTGTTGTAAAAGTGAACTTGAGAATATATAAATGTCTAACTATACAGGTATAAATGCACACATATTGAGTTTTTTCTGTCATTTAACCAATGAATTACTTGTTCTTTTCTTCTTCTCTTACCCATCAGTCTTCCATCTGACTGGTATATAACACAGTCTATCCTTGATAAAATTATTTTGAGGAAGTATTTTACAATTTTTTTCCTGATGATCACTAAGCAACAAAAAGTGCTTTTTAAATCAGCAGGACCCCTTGAAACATACTTACAACACCCTCAAACAAATGAAGCTCTCAAGTTAGAAATTTACAAATTATCTTAGAAATCAAAGATAATGGTATATCTGACTTATACTGGTGTGGGTATCTCTTTAATCATTTATGTCCTTAAAATCACTGAGGTCTTCCTGAGTTTTAGAGCGGCTTATGCTATTCAGAATGAATGAGAGGGAAATAATGATGACATTTACAGGAATTTGACATAACTCACAAGAGCTATTATTAACATGAGTAAGAAGAAAAATAAGTTATCCTCCCCTCCAAGTAAGTTATGATTCTTCCTTAGAGTTTGTATAATATTCAAGTGAGTGTATTGCTACTTAAAATTAAAGAAATCATCTGGATGAGTCTCTCTGGCGCTCAAGAAATTGTGAGTTACAGTGAATCTCTATTTTTACACCAAACCCAAAAGTGTTGCAAGTAGCATTCCCTACTTTTTTAAGCAAAAAACCCCCCCACAAACAAACAAACAGAAAAAAAATACAAAATTTTATTAGAAACTGATCAAACTGAAAGTAGGTAAGTTGAAAAAGTCTAAGGAAAGTGTTCTCAGAGATGCAGAAATGATCATGAAGAATAGTCTTTTCCACATAGTTAGGATAGCTAAAAGGGTTTTTTTTGTACATGGCTTAAGACAATCAATGTAAATAGTCACGCTTGTGTTAGAGTGATCATGTGGGACCATACAGAAGCTGGACTGTAAAAATATAGCAGAAAGTTTGGGTAATCTCACCTGATATGAACAGTTATATGCAGTTTCAAAGGCATTCAACAGATTCATGTCAGCATCCTGACAGCAGCTGACCACCCTGCTGGAAAGATTCAATTTATCAGGTAATACCCTTTGCAAAAGATTCCAAAATTTATTTTTTAACATGCTCTAACACAAATAAATGTTGATGCAACACTCCTTATGTTAGAACCACCAACATGAAGACGATAAGTCTTTTCCCTGTGAAGTCTTGATGATTGTTCAGCATCATGAGATTTTCTTGCCTTTGCTGTTCAGAGACAGCAGTTCATATAGGTGATATATTAACATTATTAAAGTTGTTTCATCTTGTTAAAAGTCAGAGCACACTACACAGAACGCAGAGATTTAATTCAAGTCACCTTGGAGACAGCATCTTTTCCTACCTTTTCTTAGAAAAAATTTCCCTGGGATCTATTTGCTAACTCCTTAAATCTTCAGACTGAGTTACAGAAGACTCAAAAGAGAATTGCATTGTCTTCTGCTGTTCTGAGAGGTGATTAAAAATTTTGTCTTTTTGGAAGCCTGAATCTACAGGCTCTTTTTTTTTGTTTGTTTCTTTGTTCATTTGTTTGTTGTTTTGTGTGTGTGGGTTAATTGTTTTCTTTAAGATCTTTTCAATATGTGCCTACTTGTTATAAGAACTATGGGAACACAGTCTACCCAAGGAAACACATATAATGTTTGTGAAATTACCCAACAGTGACTTCCACATGAAATGATCCTCTTTATCTGCATGATTTTTTTTTTTGGTGACATATTCTTAAAATTTGTCAAAACATTTTTTAAAACTTTCAGAGGTTCACACTATCAAAGCAAATATTGCAATTTCTTGCAATTGTTAATACATAATAAATATAGTTTATAGAATATCAACTAGACTATTTTCAATTAGCACTTATTTTTTAAATAGCTTTTTAGTTCATTCCTTAGCTGGCAATTTCCTCAGAGAATGAAAAGACAGTGGCATAGAAACCCAGCTGAGCAACAGTGTATGTAGATGCTCCAATGTACTGATATGTCATTTTTTTCAAATAATTAATTGAAAACAACAGCTTGTATATTTTGCTCAATTTTTATTGTAATCAACAATAATAAAATACACACCAAATACAGTGAGTAGAGCTGATACTTTGTATTGGTATTCACACTCACCTTAGTCTCTGCCATGACTCATTTCTTAAACAAATCTGAGTTTGGGGAAAAAATAATGTTGAAAAAAAGGAATAAAGAAGGAAAAGGTAGAAATATAGGATAAGAAAGTTTTGTAGAATCTTGAAAATCTAATTAATATTCTTTATTTTCTAATTTTTAAGACTAAGTTTGGTAACTTACATGATGCAATAGATACAGAGTATAAAAAGTATAATTAATTACCAGCTTGTGTACTTTATGGAAACATTATGTGATTTTGACTTGGAAAGATTATTTAAAAAAATTCCTCTGTGATGTTTGATAGCCCTCCAGAATGCGTAAGACATATATATTTTTTCAAAATTGTAACCAATTTTGCTAACCTAGGTTTTGTTTGCTGGTAGTTTAAGTTAGTGTTTATTTTGCTTTTGAAGTAATTTGTAAAAAAGAAAAAAAGAAAATGAAATATGTTCTTACTTCTGAGACACTTATCCAGAACTGTATGTTTATCCCTTGTTTTAAACAGAAAGCTAAATCAGAGAAAATAAGCCTCACTCCTGATCCATTAGACTTCACTGAGGAATCACAAAAGATGTTCTTCTCAAGCAGAAACTGCCAGTTTCTGGAGCTAAAAACCCAAATATATGTAAAAGGGAGACATACTCTTTCCCAAACATAGAAATTAAAATTTATACCTGTCTGAATTTGTATGACATATCTACTTACTGCAGTTGAAAAGGCTAATACAGGTGCTGGTGTTTGCAATATATTTTTCCATGAAAACTGAAATTTTACAGAAAACCAGGGTAACATTTTCCCCTTGTATGGGAAAAACTGGTATAATCTTATCCCTCTCTGTGTGTGAATCTGTTCAGCGTTCTATTATTTCTCTCGCCAACCATTTTTCTGCCAAAAATTTTGTGTAACTATAGTGCTAATATAAACATCTTAAAAATATTTTTGATTTCAACAGTACTTGACTGAAAATGGTTGCCAAAATCTCTTGATGGAGGGACAAAAATGATCAAATGGACCTGGGCTCAAGTTGAAAAGCATTTGACAGTTCTCAGCATTCCAGTTCCCATAACAGTGAATGAAACCAGTCTCCAGTATTTGATATCCCAAGCACGATTATTTATGCTAGCATTTCTGGCAAGAAGGTGGCTCTGTAGAAGAAGGTTTCTTTCTTTTTTGTTTGTTGTTGTTGTTGGTTTGGGTTGGGTTGGGTTTTTTTTTGGAAAAGCAGGGAGTCCTTCTTCACAAAGTCTTATTGACCTGTGAGAAAAGAGTTTTGTAGAACTAAAGATGAAAAACCGTCTTGTTTTAATGAACCTGAATGAAATATTTTCTTTGTGTGTAATTTAAGAATATTCTACATTCAAAATAAACATTCAATACAGTTAAGGCTTTTAGATGTAAAACAAGATACCGTATTTGGGTAGGGATACTTTTCAGAGGAAAGTTTTTCTGAGCTTGAACACATAGGTAACTCACAGTCAATGATTCTTAATGAGACGCAGCCAAAGAAAACTTGTTTACTTGTACAAAATTGATGGCAGATTTAAGTAACATTTCAGCTGAACGCTTTCAGAACTGAACTGCTGTGAAAAAATATAGAGGTTAGAGTCCTCTGAGGAAATAGCAGCTGATATTGAGTTCTATCCCTTTCCACATCTGATGCCTAGAGAGTTTAGGACAGACTTTTGCCCTCCCAGGTGAAGACGATTAGAATTTTCTCTAATTTATTGCTATTTCATGTTGTGAACTCCCAGTGAGCTCAGCAGCTCACATGCCAGACCTGTAGTTGCTTCTGCTGCTCTGTGCATTTTGGAATTAGCCTCCTGTCTTCAGGTACATCAGGGGCTCTCTCAGCTCATCCCTCCTCATGTGCCACAGCAGCAGAGACAAATTGAGACAAAGAGGAGCATCTGATTCCCCTGAAAACACCAACTCTAGTGACAAAATGCCACCACTTTCTGCTACTGCCTTTAAGACCCTTCAACACCACCTCCTAAGCAGGACTGAATATGTGAATTCTGCATGTTTTCCATGAAAATCTGTGTATCTCCGGGATATTCATATGTGCCTGCAGGTCTTAACAAAGATATTTATCAAAACCTGTGTTTTTCTGAATATTTCTATTCAGGTCAGTTGCATCTTTTTGTGATTTTCTTCTAAAATCCATTAATGTTAATAAAATTCTTAACAATTAATAAGTAGAACATGGTTACAGTAAAACATACAGGTGATTTATATACAAGCAACATTTTATGCAGGACATGATTATAATGTTTTGCTACTTTAAATACCCATAAAATTAAAAGAAAATGAGAGAGCTTCTCATGTAACTCAGATACAAGAATGAGCTCAGCTTAGTAAAAAAGGTAATTTAAATCATGCAACAGTTGATGATGTGCCCTTTTGGATTTGTTTTTAGTTTTCATGAGGTACATTTGATTATTTTACTTTGAAAATGGCATCTTTTAACAATGTTTAAATCCATTTTCCAGTCCTTAGCTTTTCTGCTAAAAAAGTCTCATTAAGGATGTCCCTTGTTGTTTGGAAGATCTTAACACACATACTTTCTGGCTGTACTAACACTTTTCATATGAAAAAAGCCACATTCATTTGGAATGAGATTTAACCTGAATAACTGGCATTTGGCAGAGCTAGTGATGTTTATGAATAGGAACAAAGTTCCCTAATAATAAATAGTTTTGGTGCATGTTCAGATTCTTGGATTTTCTGCATTTGTTAATTGCTCCTTAGGGGGACAATTTTTCTGAGAAGCCAAGTATTACCATCTGTGTTTGTGTGAGAGTCCACTCAGTCGAACTGCCCAGTATATGCTGAACTCAAAGCTTTTTTTAGACACACATGATAAGTCAGACATAGAAACAACTTGTAGCAAACCCCCACACAACTGCAAAGTTATCAGCCAAAAGTGTGGAGCTCAAACATATGAATTACTGCTCTCATACAGAGCAAAATAGAAAACATTTGAAGGATGTGCACGCACACAGACAGATGGACAGTTCATACACAAAGGGTTTGCAGGTTCTGCATCAACCCTCTGCTATGTCAGTTGTCTGCTATAGAACTGACTTTCCACAGAAAATTGGAAAAGCTGTGGGGTTTTTTATTTTTTTTATTAATAACACATACCTAGTTCCATTTACTACTGCAGTAGCATATGGAATAAAGAAATACTGACATCATTTCTAGTGGAAGGTTTTAGATAAGCTAATGAGTGAACCATGAGAAAAAGGTCAGTGGATTAGTAGAAATTTGCCATGAATGGAGATATAAGGAACATATATTTTATATAACACAGTTTGCTAATAAAGACACAACCCCCTCCATATTATCTTTTATAATAAAGCACCATGTCAACTCACTCCTTTTTTTAGGCTAGGATTTTAGTATATATCTATGAAATTTAACATAATGCAAATACAGATATTTATGCAAATTTACAGATATCCATCAAGACAGGTTTTGCTTAATAGGTGGGAAAAATAAAATATGTAAAAATTATGTGGGGAAAAAACATATAAATATATTTAAAGACTAAATAGTTGAGCATTGGAAAAGTGTGTACAGGACTTGCAAGACAGATCTCTGAGCATCAGTTTATTTGTTATGAATTTGCAATGGTAATCTTATTTGGAAGGAAGGAGATTTTATAGACCCATTGTGTCCTGAGAGCTGTGGGTTCATTGACTATTCATAGATGATTGTATCAATAAAGTTATTAGTATTTATATTTCCCTGAGTCATTTGATGTATTTTCTGGGGAATCATTATATACAGCAGATAAAGAATTCTCATTCCCGATCCTCTCTTTCAGATTGTATCCCTGAGGAAGTAGACTTGGCTTTTATTTGTTTGGAGGATGTGGTGAAGTAAACACCTCGCCTATCACAGTACAGCAAAGCCCCTTAAATGGTGTGGAAGAATTTCTGATAAGGGACATGCTTTTGCATCCATTAGAATCTTATTCTCAAACAGAGGTTGCAAAACAGAGGAGGGAAAAATGAAGGAAGCTAAAGCTCTTCTATCAGTTTTCACAACAATTTCCATTTTCTCCTCTCATTTCACTCCTCTCCCCTCACTCCTTCCACTTCTTGAATATGCAAATACACATGTAAATACACAAATTGGTTTGAGAGGGGTCTTCCCCTTGAGTATTTTTGCCATTCAATAGTATTTTAATTTATGACAACAGACAGTAGTTAACTATGTTATTAAATCTTTAATTTTATAAGTATTGTGCACTGTTAAAATTATAATTTATTTATAATCGTTGCTCTGCCTATTGTCTTCTTTCAGAAAGATATTAACTTTATTCAACCGGGATGGTCTTGCTGAAGTCAAAGGGTCTGAAGCCCCAAAAACTAATGCTAATGAAGACCTATGTATGCTTCCATCCCAAGGATAATGCCTGCTAGAGATTCTAATGTGGCACCATAAGGGAAAACATGTCATGATCGAGCTATGAAGCACTCCACCAGGAGTATTCCTGGGCGCCTCTCTTCCTAAGTGGACTGAATATCAATCAGGAGCTGCTGACTGTTTCATTCTTTCCATTTTATATCAGATTGCCTTGGTGACAGATGCTGCTTCGTGAAGACTATCATGTTCACATTCTAATTGCCCAGGAAATCAGCAGGTTTCTTTTTCTCCGTGAAAACATCTATCTTCCCTCCTCTGCCCAAGGAACTCTGCCAAATTGTTTTATGTGCGGATATTTCAGCTTAGCAAGATATTGCTCAAAGTTTTTATATCATGTTGTGAAAAAGGCATACTAATAGTTCTGGGTAGTGTTTTCACTCTCTAAGACCTAATTCTAATTTATATGTGAAAAATCTGTGCTGTTTTGTGTGCTCCTAACACCTAATGTGATAATTTATATAATCCAAGTGATAAATATTTTCTTCCTCAGCTTGGGTACCATAGAAAACTACTCATAATTGTGTAGGACATGCCTGTATCTTGAGCATATAGGAAAGAAAAATAGCTATATTTGATTTAAAGCTGAATCTGACAAATGTAACAGTTAAATATAAAGCATAAGTGTGTGTATATATGTGTGTATAGATGTACAAATATATATTCATCAAGACTTTGTCAGTGCAATACTATAAAATTTAATCAAATAAGGATTTTTATATCCAGTTGTAATAATGCCAACACTTAATTTCAAGATCTATACAGACAGATGTCAATGATAATATCCTGAATTTTTCTTTTTATACAAGAAAACCTAGGAATGCCTGTTCTCTTTTTTTTTTCTGGTGCTACACTCACCTCTCTGAAATTCCTCTGTGTTATATTTTGTGACTATTTAACAACAGCCAAAAAGCTGGAAAGACTCGTTTGGTTATCAGTTGCTGTCCGTACAACAGAAAACCTGTGTGTTTTCCAGAACAGTTTATACCTTAGCTTCAAATGTGAAACTCTATCAAATGCTGTCAGAAAAATGTATGTACAATACATGTTTTATAGTACACTGTTTAGTGACTACAGTAAAACTACCCTCAAAGTACTCCAATGGTTAAATGAGGAATAGTGGTCTCACATGAAATCAAAATAGCTATTATTTCATCAGCCAGACTTCTAAGATCCAGTATATGTTCATCTTTAAAATTATTCTGATGATGTCTTCTGCAAAAAAAAATTACATGTCCTTTTGATGGTGTATAAAAATCAATTGTTCATTGCTCAAAATAGACATTTGGTTCCTAACCCATTGTTATTTCCATACATTACCTGTAGTAACAAAGACCTGTCTACTTAAAAAAAGGGAACAGATTAATTTTTTAGAGAGGCATCCATTTTTATTCACAACTTGGACATGGACCAATCCACCCTGCCTTAGTTTTCTCTTATTTCTAATTTGTTCAAGGCAGAGGACCACCTCTACCTCTGAAGAGGCAGACGGTTTAGAAAGCATTATGCAGGAGCTGGATATATATAAATCATGTTCTTACCAATATTTAATTAGAAAGATGAAATTTCAGCTGAAATGTTAGAAACTGATTGATAATCACTGACGTTCCAGGTTGGAGTGTCGTCTTCTAAATTTATACAGTAGGTAAAGCTTAGCTATGGAATGCTTTGTTAATTCTGGGTTTGGTGCCCTGATTTGTTAGTTTTACAAAGATTTTAAATTTTATATATATATATATAATTTGAACTCTAATAAGAATCTTGAGTAGAAATACAAATACAAACCTTGACATGTAGTTCTGGTAAGTAGTGCTGGCTGTGAATGCCCACTTGTAATCTAAATAGTGATTATCACTTCTTTTTTCCCTTAACATTGTTTTCTAAGTACTCCAGAGATGTGCAAATGTTGAAAGACGACGTTTGTAAAGTGATTTAAATAGAATTAGTGGAATATTTAGTATGCTGAAAAAAGTAAAATGGGTAACCTAATTAATTACAGCATTACCTCATAAACAATATCCTTAAGATTACCACCCCTGTAATAATAATGTTGATGTGATAAAACCAATGTTGCAGACAACTTAAATAAAGTCCTGAATGTTGAGTTAATTAAAAATAAAACAAGCAAATAAGAACTCTTACACAAGAAAATCTGTAAGCTTTTCTAATAACAGTCTACTTAAATGAATGATGTCAAAGAAGTGACAGAAAGTGAACATAACTTTTTATAATAAAATAAAATAAATAATAAACAACATAACAAGGGGATTTTTGTTAAAAAAATTTGTATTATGTTAAGTATCAACATATCTAATGATAACTTGATTAGTTCTGACTTGATGCATACACACCTTGGAGCAAGACTCCTCAGCTTAAGTTGCTGCCAGTGTTTAGGTTCTACATCAGCTGTCAGCGGATTCTGATTTCACCAGCTTTGAGTGATTCTTTGTTTTCCACTGCAAGCCAATGTCACATGCTTTTTTGTTTGTTTTTTGCTTCCCCTCTGTCGTTGTCCTCTTTCCACCCCTGTCCCCCTTAATGCCTACTTGTTTAGTTATGGTTTCAAAGTTTGGTAGCATTTTAGAAGGTTACCTTTATAAATTTAAGACAAATTTTGTTTCTCTTGTAAGTAAATAATAGTACTAGCTATTGTATATCACTCTACCTGGTCTTTCTCGTGGCTAAGATGTTGCTAAAAAAGGACTATTTGGCCTTAATGTGTTTTAATTGTTGTGTACAAAGAAACTTGTTAAACTGAATACTAAGGATATTTCTCCTTCCCACAGCTATCCTTTAAGTCTTTCAAAAGTTATGTAGGTTCTAGTTTTATTGAATTTTCAGTGTTTTACAAGCCTCTAATCTATTAAAAATCAAATTGAAAGTTACATTCCATCTTCCTAATTCATAACTTTTGTCTCTTGTCATTTGATTATTGCATTATGTAGATATCATTCTTTTCATATGAATAAATATCTGAACAGGACAGCTTAATATTATTCCTATTTCATTATCTCCTTTCTATAAATTCAGGTAGATTTCCTAGGAGCAATGTTCTTTCTCTTCCCTTTACATATGTATATTCTACATGAGTTTTCTGTTTTTCTTTAATACTTCATATTTTTGGGTGATTTTCATTTTCGCTTTAATCTCAAGAGGACAGCCCAGTGTTGAGGCAAATGCTGTAGCTACAGTACTTGTTAAAGATTTATTGTAGTATTTCTCAAACCGAGGTTCACAAAAGCAAGTAAAAGGTGAAATAAAATTTAGATGGCAGAAGTCAGAAGCCATTCAGAGCTACCTGAGTCAGCAACCACTTTAGAGTGGGAAGTTAAGAGCAGAACTTTTGGAAGAAAATGGTGACATGAGCAGCCTGTTGTCAGCAGTGCAGTTTCACCAGTAAAGTGGAGTAAACATAAACATCTACATTTAGTAATTACAGTGCATTGCCACTTAAGGGTCTTCAAAGGAGATCCATAACATTTCTGCAGAAAATGTAAGCTGCTGCCAGTTAAGAATCACATGGTAGGTCAGTGTCAACATTTTAAAAAACTATGATTTATGGTACCTTCACAATGAAAGCTGAGATCACATTACTACAGTGTTAGAAAAACTGGTCTACAAATCTGTTAGACTGAAGTAGTATCAAAGACAGAAGTGCATTTACTCTACAATTCATGCAGGAAATGCATTTTCTGCAGATGAAGACAGTATTTGTACAGAATTTGGGTGAAGACTGGCAATGATACTGTCCAAGGATAAGATGGCAATCAGACAAGTCACTGCCCCGAGACCTTGTGAATCCAGAGGTTTAGTTGAAACTGGATTTGAAGAAAGGGTCAGGATCCAGTGATTTTTGCCAGTGCACATGTATGTCAACTAGACTTTGCCTACAATTTAGGTCAAGAGCATGGAGATCCAGCTCTTCCTCAGAACAGACCTTCAGGAAGCCACTCTTCAGGTGTTTTTTTCAGGAATCATGGATGCAATTAAAACATAGATAACCAGTGAGCTAACGTGACTTTCTGCTGCTGCTGGAATGGATTTCTAGTAGAACAGTTTAATTAAATTGAAGTATAGTAGTGTATGAGAAGATATTTTATATGAAGAAATCCTGAATCCCGATAAAATGGAATAAATATGCTGGATACACAAGATAGCAAAGGAAAAGACACTTAAGAGAGAAAAAAGAATTATAAAGATTGCCATCTATAGTTTTTTTCTTTATTTACAATTCAAACAAAGAAAATAGTAAATCTCTTAGGGCACTGTCCCTTTTCCCTTTTAGATAAAAAGACTACAGGAATAAACAAATGAAGCTGTTCCCTGCTCTCAGAGGAAGAAGAATGCAGGTCAACTACAGCAGAAGGAAAGTAATTCATTTCAATTGTGGTAAACAAAAGCAAATACACAAGGTAAATACAAACCCAGTCTTCCAGTGTATGTTCACTGATGAGTTTTGTCTCCTTTCCTAATTTGCTTATACGACTTTAAAAGAGGATGCATTGAAATTTCTCCCTTTGGAAATATTCCATTATTGTGTTTCCCTGGTTTATATTCTAATTAACCTACTGGGAGGATAACATTCTAATTAAGCAGCCTATATGTAGGCGTGTTTTATTCCTTAATAGACATACAAAATCCCTAAGCAAATTTCCCAGCCTTTGACAATCCCTTCATGCAAAAATCATTCCTAATATTCAGTCTAATGCTCCCCTGGTGGAACTTAAGGTCATTTCCTCTTGTCATGTTATTTGTTACTTGGGAGAAGAGGCCAATCCCCACCTGGCTACAATCTCCTTTCAGGTAGTTGTGGAAAGTGATTAAGTCCCTCCTGAGCTTCTTTCTCCAGGCTAAACAACCCCAGCTCTCTCAATTGCTCCTCATCAGACTTGTGCTCTGTACCCTTCACCAGCTCCATTGCTCATATGGAGAGGAAGGAGAATCCTCCACATCATGTGTCCTGTTTGCCTTTTGGGCCAGTCTCAGGGAAGGTAGGCTGCAGTTCCACTAGTTCCTCTCACTGCTCTCTCTCACTCCCTGCTATTCAATTTACCTCATCCTGAAGCTCTGCCACAAAGCAGAAGGTCTCTTTTATGTATGTCTGTGGAGCTCGGCCACTGTTAAGATCTGATTATTAAAAGCTGCCTCTGCAAGAATTATGGTGCAAACAAGACCATACGCCAGAGTCAATAGCACAGATGTTATTGAACAGTAAATGTGAGGCAGAAAGATAGAAAGACATAGAAAAGAGAAGGGAGGGGGAGAGAAAGAGAGTGAGAGAGAGACAGATTAAACAGAAGACAGTCACTACCTGTGGATCCTGTGGCATCCCACTGGTCTTTCTTCACCTTGATCTTCTTGGTGGTGGTGGTTCCTGAGTGGTTCTTCTAGGGTATCATCTTTATATAGTCCAAGTTCCTGGTATCCATGTCACTCCCATAACTTGGGAAGTTGTTTCCTTTCCCACATTTTGCCATAGTGGGAATTTTTTGCCGGATGCAATAAACAGGATGCTACCCAAACCTCAGCTCCACCAGTCCTGGAATTAACACCTGCCTAGCAAATTCCTCTCTTCTGTACTTATTTCAAGTTCTTGATATGGTGGGCTATTTTACAGCAAGTTCCTTCTGTGGCCTTGACAGTGTTTTGAGACAGGAAACTGCATTCTTTAACTCCTGAGCCACCATCATCCAGTGGATTCCCTTGAGGTTTCCCCAGCTCAGGAAAGCCCCCTGAAAAACACACTAAAGCACTTCCCTTCAGATCATGGCCACACTGGAGCTCTTCATACTGGGGACAGAGTATTTGCTTTGGTTGCCCCTAAATCACATATATGCTTCATATTTCATTTAAGTTGCTATTTGTTTGTTTGGTTGGTTGGTTGGTTTTGTTTGGGTGGGTATTTTTGGTTTGGTTTTTTTTGTGTGTTTTTTTGTGTGTGTTTTTGTTGTTGTTTGTTGTTGTTGTTGTTGGGGTTTTGTTTGTTTGTTTTTTGTTGTTGTTGTTGGTTGTTTGGGGTTTTTATCTCCTTATGTCCATAATTACGATCTGTAGAGGCACTTGGGGGGGGTTATACTTTCTAATATTAGAGAATCAAAATAACTAAGGATCATCTGTAACCACTAACACTGTTCAGATTATAAATATTACATACTTGTCATATCCAAACTTTTCAGATTCCTGTTTGTTTCTAGACTTGTAAGATGTGAATGATTATGCTACTTACTGAACATTTTATGTGAGAGAAAAATAATTCTATTTAGTCTTATTTTTATTAGCCATGTAGATAGCTTATTATATTGGTTTCAATTGTGTTTTGTTTCCTTTCCTACTGAGATTCTTAGGTGTTTCCTTTAATGAAATCCCCATGTTTCTAAATATCATAAGGAACTAGATGTCTGGTTTTACCTCATTAAGTCTCTCAGTTGCTTCCTGAATGGGTTCACAGTCCTGCTAATATATCATGTTACTACATTTTATATATTAAGATTTTCTTGCCAACATCATAAAAATCTCAAAGGCAAACATACACAACACCGAGGATTAACAAAAGGGAAGCTTTTCTCACAGAATGGATGCTAAAAACTGACAAATTATAGCACAAGTGAGTTATTCCATTCACACTTCTCCTTGATCACACAAATAAAGGCAATAGAGCCATGGCTTCTGTTGAAAAATGCATCCTACATTCAGAATTTTAGAATATAGGAACAAATGGACACTCTTGTAATCTATAATGTGTTTCCTTGTGAGACTTGTTGAACAAGCTATAGTTGTATTTCATAGAATCAAGGGACCTTAAAGATCATCTAGTTTCAAATTCCCTGCAATGGGCAGGGACATCTTCCACTAGACCAGATTGCTCAAAGTCTCTTCCAACCTAGTCTTGAACACTTCCAGGGATGGGGCATCCACAGCTCCCCTGGGTAACCTGTTCCTATGCCTCACCACTCTGGGTATTTGCTTCAGAAAAACTTTTAATAAGGATACAGGTTATGGTTTAAAGTTTTAACGACTAATATTTCATTAAAATCTTTTTTTTTCCTTACCCTGTGTACTCTGGTTTAAAGTACCACATATTTGAAAGTCAGTACCTGCCTGAAATTTATTAATATAAATGGCTTTATTAAAAATTAAAGAAAAATTGTGAAATTCTGTGCCCTGTTAAAATCCATGTTGGCTTCACCATTGACTTAAACAGAGCCAGGAATTTGCCCTAGGTATTAAAGACATATGGATTTCTACCTTGTATCTGTATAGGAGTCAGTCTTGGATAATATCTATGTTATATATAGGTCTTTTTTTTTTCCCCCGTGGAATTTTGTGACCAGAATCAGTAACTGATTTTTTCTTTGTTTTGCTGTTATTTGTTGCTGTAGAAAACTACAAAATAACATTCCTTTGTTTTTCTCTTTGCAGTTAATAGTAACAAGTAACAGTAAAATGTGAGCCATGGCAAATTTATGACAAAATAAACCCCAAAACTGAGTAGAATTTAGCAGGATGGTTAAATGCATTTCCAGGTAGGAGACCACTGGAAAACCTCAGAAGTAATGAAGGAGATTATGATTGCTTTTTCTCAGCCTCTGCTTTTCTACAACTACAGCACAGAGAGCCACTGACTCTGGAAGCAGAAATGCAAATTATTTTATGGTTTATGCTTTGGACCTAGATGTCCAATGATAATAGTACAAAGCATAACTTTTCCAGATTCCTGGAGAAGGATCGTATTGTTAAAACTGCAGAGACAACATTACTATAAGTAATTCATAGTTGTAAGTCAATCTATTCAAGACACATTTTCTGGTTTTTTCATGATAAAAAGTCTGGGACTAATTCTGGTTCATTCTGTGTTGTAGTTCAGCAGTGACTAACTGATTAGAAAAGTCATGCATACCATATGCAAGACCAGAAACATTTTAATTCTCAATTGAAATTATGAACTGGTTCTACCTTTGTTTACATTTACTAGAGTGGGAGATGGTAAAGGTTTATCTTAAAAATATAGTTTCCTCTCACTGTGTTTCCCTTAGCTTTTCTGAATACTAGCAAGACATCACTATAACTGTAATGCCAACACCCTTGTCAAAAACAGGAGGGATGAATTCTGCTCTCAATATGGTTACAAATTATGGAAGTCTAAGGGAAATTGGCTGTATTTCACATACTTAAAATGAGAGTTCAGTGTAGCAAATTGTCCTTATCTGCTTCTGTGTGTCTAGTTATTGTAGTTCTCCTTAAGTTACTCCAAGGTCACTGAAGGCTCTAGGATTTTTGCCTACATGAGTACCTAAAGATGAGACCCCTGTGGTGTGCTGTACGAAATTTTGCACTGCTTGGAAAACTCTTCTGAAGACCTATGAAAACATAAATCAATAATTTAAAACCACCGAGGACTTTACTCCCTAAAAACTAAAATTAGATTTTTAAAAAAGTTTGATATTTACTGCTCTAGGTTCATTAGGTTAATCCATGTGGAACTTCTTTAAACTCACACTATTTGCTCCTGTGGAGCTTTTACAGTTGTATAAATCAATATTAGGTATGCTTTGACCCACCAGACAGAGCATTTTTGAACCTATTGCAGTGTACTCTACCAATGATTATCAAGAGGCTCTTAAAGCTCTGGGTTATAAGTCTTTTGAGAATGCACACAATGGCAAAGAGTTTGGAATTTTTATGAAATCTTCACTGAAAAACAGTGTAGGTTTATTCGGAATATTTTCTAAATGAAATAAGTTAACTTTATGAGTCTTTCCCTCTCACAGGTGTATATAAGCATTTATCCTCAGTGCAAACCTTACACCCTGCAGCTCAGCTCCATCCAGCTATGCCAGTAGTTTCCAATAGAAAACTCATGTTAGAACAGGATTAGGTGACAGTGTTCTGCAGTGCTCTGTTTTCCAGCAATTTCTCTGTGGAATATAACTCTCTTACCACTGTAGTTTGTTTTTTCTAACTTTCTGGATCTTTCCTTGTCTGAGTTCAAGATTTCACATTCAATCCATTAAAAAAAAAAAAAAAAGGAAACAGGAGAAGTAAAAGATAATCTCCACTCTGTCTTACTGCAATTTGCTGCAGCTGTTTTACTATATTTGCATAATATCTTTTTTTGTCATAGAAATTTGCATAAATACCTATTTCTTGTTCACTGTAAAAATGTATAAATGCAGAAGTACAACGTGCCTTTGGCATAACTGAATCTGACCCCTCTTAACTACTCCTTCCAGAAAAAGAACTTCATTATAGCTTCTAGGGTTAATGTATTTTTGCCATAACCTAACATTATAGTAGTTTTATCTCACGCTTCAAGAAGAGAAAAACATATTGTCAGTTATAGTTCTATTTTTATTTGTAAGTTTAAACTTTAATACTTATTTTTCTAATTTATATTCCTAAGAAAACACCACTGAATCTGAATCTTCTAGATATCAAACTAATGTTGAAGAAGCACCATTTTCACGATTAGCCTGTTGCTATTATACTGGTATGATCCCGCTTTTCTTCATGCAGTTTAAGGTACAATGTCAGAATGAAAAGTGCCTCTATGTACAGCTTAAGACATCCATTTTTGAAATCAAAAAACCTGTCCCAAACTTGCTTTCCCCATGAGACCATCTCTGCTTCTGATTAATAACAATTAAATATTAAAAGGGAGGGTAGTTAACACAATGCATCAAATTTATTTTCAATATTACATGATAACAAAGCACAGTTGATAAGTCAATTGTATTTTATAGTTTTTCTGCCGTAAAGATTATCCAGAGTCATTACATTTTAACATATGATCTGATTGTGCTTGCTAAGTAACTTATAGATATTTTAACTTTCTATCTTTTCATTTGCAATCCCGATAAATTTTCAGTGTTTTTATTTCAACAACATAAGGTAAATAGCACATAAGCCTCATATCTCTGTGACAGAGCAACTGTTCAGTTTTGATTGTGAATAGTCACTGGTTGTTACAATGTTCTTCTCCTCCAGACTAAAAATACTTTAACATTCTCATTTTATTTTACTTCAAAATTTTTAAGCCTGTAATCAAGTCGACATTATTTTTCTTGAATAAATTGAATCTATTTAACATAAATATATTTAAATCATAGAATCACAGGATGGTTTGGGTTGGAAGGGACCTCAAAAATAATTTTGTTCCAACTCCTCTGTCATGGACAAGGACACTTTCCATTAGACCAGGTTGCTCAGGGCCCCATCCAGCCTGGTCTTGAACACTTCCACAGATGGGCCATCAAATTTGTTGGTTTAAACCTTTATCAGACCTCACAAACCCTTGCAGTATCTGGAAAATGCCTTTGCAAAACAATTACATGCATTTTTAAATATTATTTCCAATTTTAGAATATTCCACTTTTCAATAGGAAAGCTAGAATTACATTCATTGATCAATTCTAGTCTTATCACCTTTGCATAGAGATAAACTGATCTCCTTAGCTTGTTTATTCTTTCCAAAGTATTAAATAAAGAATTAATGTGGGCTAAAATGAAGTGGCTACACAAGGAAAAAAAAAAACACTGTATATTAAACTAAATTTCTTCAGAGATAACTTACAGTGATTTGATTAAGTTAATGGAGCCTGTGAGATTCACACAATGAATGTTTTACCAGCGTTTTGAGTAAAGTGAACTTTCTGATTGACATCTTTAATACATGGTAGTTACACATTACCTATTGGTCTTGAATTTCCTCAAAGAAGGTAGTGTCTAATTCAAGGTCTAAATAAAGATGTTTGTATATCTGTATGAAGAATTAAAATCACACACAAACGCAAGTTCTCTTTAACAGTTTGTTAAAATTAGATTTCCCATTATGTGTATCAGAATTAAATTATTCGGAATTTCATACATACATGATTCTGAAGGGGCAATATGACATTTTGAAACATGATTTTAATGGCACTGTTAATAAAGTGGTTCCATTATAAAGGACTAAAGGTTTTAAAATGAGTATGGAATTTATTAAGAAGTATGTCATAAATGTTCAGTGAGGAGAGCACAGCAACTGAGTTTATATTTGTAGGCACAAACTACATAACTTAGTCAAGGTGTTTTTATAGATTGCCCAAAATCTCTAAAACTTTGCAGGTGCTTTTCTCTGATACCTCCATGTTACACCTGATATCTTTGATTACAGATTTAATATTCTAAGTTTTGCTTGTGAACCTGGAAATATGCAGAAACTCCATTTCAAACCATGTTTAGTGTGTAGAATTCAATGCATATTGGATATTTTGTAAACAGACTATGCTATCTAAATGGAATACCAATGTAAAGTTTTTTTCTCAAGATTCAAGTTTCCTTTCCACTAATATTATATGTGAATGCAAAATCATTAATGTGATGTTGAGCATGGCCATGAAAGCAAATTTAAAATGCTTTAAATAGAGCTTGGTTTATCCATACACTCTTGTACCTAAATAAACAAAGGATTTGGTTTGCTTTAGTTCCTTATAAATTTTTTAAGCTTAATTTTTTGCATCCATAACATAGAATCATAGAATCATTAAGGCTGGAAAAAACTTCCAAGGTCATCAAATCCAGCATTTGACCACTGAGACCACATCCATTCATTTCTTCAACACTTTCAGGGATTGTGAATCCACCACTTCCCTGGGCAGCCCGTTCCAGTGCCTGATAACCCTTTCCATGAAGAAATTCTTCCTCATGTCCATGAGGCTGTGTCTTCTTGTCTTTTCAAAAACATAGGCAAACATGTTTAAGTTTTAGATTTTCATTCCAATTTTATTATTAGAGAGTTGGGAGAGGAACAAAAATAGCCAGCCTGACCTCATATATACAACACACACATTTAAAAACGCATGCCTTTTGGAATTAAGAAACATTCAGCAACTAAACAATGAGAATTAAACTTAAAGGGAGTGTGACTGTCACTCATGCAGTGCAATATTTGTCAATTACACCATCACAAACATCTTTTCCTCACAATCATTCCTTATCAAACTGACTGCAGTATCCAGGGATTGCTGTAGCAAAACTGTACCATAGTGCACACTGACATATTGCATCTGGGAATAAGGCAGATGTGTTGCCAGAGTATATCGATGTTTTTTCTTTATATATAGAGACAAATCTGTGTACAGATGTAATGTACACATACCTTTTATCAAGGAACTGCTAAGTTTCTGTGCATAATACAAGATTCAGCTTAGTCTTCCTATTTTCAGGGTAGAAAAATTTGAGACAGAAGAGGCACAGAGAGTGATTAAGGGAATGAGAAATCTTTTTATGGGAAATGATTGGAAATGCTTGACTTGTTTAGGCGAGCACACTGCAATCTCGCAAAGGATATGATTTTTCTCTATAAATATATGGGAGAAGAGTTGAACATAGAACAAAGGAAAATTGCTCTTGGATTGACAGGTGTTTTAGGCACAAAAGCAAATCAGTGTAAAATTTGGCTCAATATAGGATTCAAAAGTGCTACACTTCATGATTTTATCTTGTAGGGACAGTGCTTGATAAATTAATATTCTGCCCAACCTTATGGACTTCAGGTTTTTATTTAAAAATAAAAAGTATAGGAATAACTTTTCCTAATTTTTTTTGTTTGGTTGGTTGTTTTTTTTACCTTTCTTGCCCTAATTCATGGCTACTGTCTTCTCTTCTAAACAATATTTTGCTGCAGTTCCTGATCATCTTGAGCCATATCCCCATTCCCATTGATTGTTGTCTCTACTCTCCATTTATCAAATGCTCATTTTGGGTTCTAGTCCCTCTTTATGTCTATCCACCAATCAGTGCTTCCTATTGATTCTCCAGGATCATTGTTCCCTCTCCTCCCACTCATTTCCTCTCTTCTGCTTCTTTCCACTATCTGGCTTGTCATAGACCTCTTCACATTCCCACCTTTCAGCTTTTTGTAGTGAAAAGTTTCTGTTTAGTCCTTTATCCCTCCTAATTCCTTTGTAACTGATCATCAGACACTGATTTAAAACTATTTAAAAAATGGGAGAAAAGAAGGTAAATCAATAATCCATTTGTCTTTGAAAAAATTTTAGTTATATATAAATTTACTCCAATAATTGAATAAAGTCACATGTACTTTGACAGTTACAGTATATGAGCTACAAGAAAATAACAGCAGTTCAGCAAAAGATACCTAAACCATTCTAAAAGACACAAAACTCTACATTAAAATGGAAATTCTAGTCTTGACCTCATCAGGAAGATACAGCACACATTGATTATGTGGAAACCTATAGGAAGCAACAGTAATTACACTGATTTGCATACCTAAATTAACATAATTGTTTTTAAATACCAATGGTTTAAAATCCCAAGCGAGTTTTGGACTGTAATTGTAATGAGTGTGATTTACAGGAAAAGGCAACAGTTCAACTTCCCCAGCGATCCATCTTACTAAGGATATAATTTTAATTTTGCACTTAATTACTATTTAAAGGATATGCCACACAAGTGTTGTTGTACATCTCTAGTTCTCTAGGAGTAAGGAGATTTTATTTCATCGGAAAGATTGTTTAAATCTTTGCTTACCAACTTGCTGAAATACAATAGTTTATGTTTGCAAAGAGGGCATTTGAATGTCTCCTTTAGGTGGTTGAGAGATTTTGTCAAGAAGTGTTTGGAATCTGGGTGATGTGATTGGCTGATGTTACCTCACCGAACTTCGAACCTCTGCAGCTGATCTGGCTTCCCTCAGCTCTCTTGGCAGAGAGTACAGAGACAGAGAGGGCTGGAGACTGCAGATCATTCAGCAGAAAACATCTGTCAAATACTTCAGACATTCCTGTCTTTCTCCATTAAGTGAGTCTCAAGGGATTTACTAGAGAGTGTGCAGAGGAGGGCTATGAAGATGGTGAAGGGTCGAAAGCAGTGGCTGAGGTCACTTGGTTGGTTCAGCCTGGAGAAGAGGACACTGAGAGGAGACCTCGTTGCAGTTACAGCTTCCTCCCAAAGGGAATAGGAGGGGCCAGCACTGATCTCTTCTCTGTGGTGACCAGTGACAGGACCCAAGGGAACGGCCTGAAGCTGTGTCAGAGGAGGTTTAGGTTGAATATTAGAAAAATCTTTATTACCTGGAGGGTGGTTGGGCACTAGAACAGGCTCTTCAGGGAAGTGGTCAGAGCACGAACCTGACAGAGTTCAAGAAGCTTTTGGACAATGTTCTCAGGGACATGATGGGATTCTCAGGTTATCTTGTACAGGGCCACGAGTTAGACTTAAATGAGCCTTTCAACTCAGGATATTCTTTGATTATCTAATTTGTTCAAATGAAGAAATCATCTGAACAAATCCTTTGGAGAAATCCTAGGCTGTATTCCCAAACACAGCATATCTGGTGCTATGTATTCTGGGCCTCCTCCCTCAGCAAATCTTGTCTGAAGTCTGAATTCAAAGCACTGTTTATGTTCATGCTCTCTTCTAAAAGCCCTTAATGCTGAATCCCTTACCTGCTTTTGGTGAAGTCTAAGCATCCCAGAAAGTACAGTATTCTAGTGAAGTGTAATGGGAATCTATGCTTATTGGTGAGCAAGTCTTGCTGCCAGCAAGGGCTTATTTAAGGAAGCAAAAAGCAAAATCTTCACGTGGCCATGGTATTAATAGTGAAACACTAACAAAAGATAACACTCAAAACCACTAAAGCCTCCTAAGCTCTTACATTTATAGTGTTTATTTTCAGGTTTTGAAACAACTCATTGCACAGAAAAAAAAAAACCCTCTATGAATGCTAAAATGAAAATTTATTAAAATTATTAATTAATTAATTTAAAAATATAGTTTCTCCGTATTAACATACATAGATCCTTATCAAAGACCATATTCAAGGTAGAAATTGTGTGAATAAAATGAGGGAAATGAATATGACTCTTCATTGTGATTTACTGGGCATGTCTGCCTGGAGAAGGTCTGCTGAAATAAGTCTCATTTCTGACTGATTACGTAAGACCCTGTTCATGAATCATGAGACAGAAAGAGTCACCTGAGGCACATCCCCTTCCCAGTCATATGAACTATAGAGGCAGACAGCAAGAGCCCCTTGGTCAGTGCAGCTCCACTGAGCATGATGGAAACCATCAGCATTTGGTTAACTGGGGGTGCACTCAGTGTCTCGTTGTCTGTCACTCTTCCAAAGAGAAGGCATTGCCACGTGCAGTGTATTGAATAATGTTTTCATCTTTATTTGAAAAGGGAGCATGAAAGTCATTTACATCTGGAGGATTTAACAGAGTGCTTTCCTTGATGTGCTCTGGGAGTATTGCACTAAGTTGTCTTTTGAGTGAAGAAGAATTTGTATGAGAAAAAAAGAGATTTTCTTAGAAAAAGATTGAGTATCACATATCTCAGTCTTCCTTCCATCTCCTTGCTTTAATTAGTTCATGATAGATTTTGACCATTACTTGCTAGAGTATTTCTAGATTGTTGTTAAGTATCAGCACTAGTTTGCCTTTTTTGTAGGAACCCATCTTGTTGAAGAATGTATTCATGTTGAATAGAAAATTGAAGATAATAGTTTGATTCTAGATGATTAAAAGGATTTAATTGTAGTAATAAAGTAATTTTACCTTTATGCCATGGAAAATGGCTTTGGAAAGCTTGAAAAACATTTTTCAGTTGAATATCAGAAGTCCTTTAAAAAGAAAGCCAGAGGTCAATTCTGTACTTGTTGCAGTAGGCAGGAATTTTGCAATAGGCTGAGTATATCGAAAAAGTCCCCAGCTCTTCAGTTTTTATATTGGATTAAAATTATTATAGAAAGAATAAATGTTTCTGGAAACTGTTTTTAAATATAATCCTTCATATTTTTGAAAAATTTTTTGATTTCTTCGTTATGATTAAAAATATTCTATAATCATCCTAATAACAGGAATTATAAGAAAACTGCAAAATGTCTCAAACATATTAATACTAAAGAAAAAACCTCTTCCTGGTTTTCATAACTATTTTTTCAAGGTCCTGTGGCAAATGCATTTAAGGCTGCTTTAAAATGTCCTGGGAAAATAAAGCAATCATTTAAAAGGTAAACAAAAAAGTTTAGTTACTATGTGCTTTCCCTGACCACCATGGTAATTATGAAAGAAAGAAGGGAAAAAGCAATTCACTACACCTGACTAATAAACCCATAACAGAACGATTTTATATAATTTTTAAACAAATTCTCTTACACTTAGATTTCTGCAATATTATAGGATAGCATATAAATTAAAAGACTGTAATATACTTTCTTCAGTTCTAAAAACCTCTTTATGCCAAGTAAACATCTTTGAATTCAGTAATTTGCATATTTCAAGCACTGACTTAATTTGAAAGATGTTACAATGGAGACAAACAATGAACTACTAATTATGGCTTATTCTCTTTTTTTTTTTCCTTTTGTCTTGTGTTCCATCATCTACACTCTTTCTATGGACTGCAGTAGATTGTATCAAATTGTATCCTCCTAGTGACAACAGACTAATCATTTTAATTCCTCTCTTTGGCTAAGAACCCCTTGATTCATAGACATCTGCTATATTTTATTCTCTGTTTCTTCTTTCTCAAGAAGACTTTTCTTATTCTATAGCCGGAGAGATTTCTCTATCCAATTTGTTCTGAGTTTCAATTTCATGTCATGTCTGTCTCTGAGTAAATGTTTTTGATGACAGCTGGGCAAAACTTCGTGGATTCTTTTAATGTATCTTTTTTCTCTCTTTTTTTCTTCACTGTATCACAAATCTTTTTGCTTTTAAAAATAATTTCGTAGATTTTTAGTTAATATCCAACTGTAGCAGCCAGTGCAAAGGAAAGGATTTTCATTGCTGACACTGATGTTTATCATTTATGTAACAAAAGAAAATGAGGAGGATTCAGACCAGTCTTATATCCTGAATGCACATGAATTTCTGAAAGAAATCAGTAGATGCAAAACTGACTAATGCTTTCACATTCACATATCTTAATGGAAGAACAGTTCCAAAGTCCAATCAAAAAAATAAAGTTTTCATGCTCACTTGAACAGATAAGGATAATTTTCTATAAAAATGAACCAGTGTAGTAGAATGAACTGTGACATCTCAGTAAAATGTGCACAATGTCTATTTTATTACATAGAATCATCTGGAAGTCCTTAAATTTCACAATAGTTTTTCTTTAAAAATTCTGATTACAAAAATCTGATAAATTACAGGAGCTTTCACAACCTGCAAAAAGTATTTTTTAAAAGATTAATCCTTTAGCTCTATTTTAAAAAAGTGTATGTGATGCTAGGGATTTTTTCTTCAAGCATTGAAAGATTTATCTTTTTGCTAATTAGGTTAAAAGGAAAATGAGACTCTGGCTTCATAAAGTTTTAGATTGCCAACATCTTTTTTTTCTAATTTTGGCAGGTGAAAATGAGTAAGTCACAGATTTTAGCTGGGGAATAAAAATAAGTAAATGTGTGATTGAAATGTACTGGCAATATTCTCTAGTATTTGCATCAAGGAAAACATAGCAAATAACTTCAAAGCCTCTTATGATTTTTATCATAGTCCAGAGTGTTCTCCTAAAACTCTAACTTTGCGGAGTGGGTGTGATTGTTCTATTGTGGAAGTACCATCACTACAATATGGACATGCTATATGAATGCTTTTTGGTGTGAATCTCTTTTCTTCTAACATTTCACTTAATCTGAAGCAGGGATTTCAAAGTCAAAGAGTAAAAGCAGCTACCACTCATCTGCACTGAGAAAAATAACTCTTCTCATCACTAGGCAGTAACAGAGGGCCTGCAAGGCAAAGAAGTCTCAAGGTTACTCTCTCTCCAGAGTCTTAATTTACAAGGCAGACAAGCACAGCTTTTCCAGACCACCAGGTAGGAAAACCAGCTTGATGTGTTAATGAAAGTGCAGTGTTTCTGTACAGTGGGTCTCCTACTGTCAAAGTCACTGTCAGCAAGATAAATGCTCACAGAAATATTGCTAGTGTGACAAAGCTGTAAAATCCATCCATATACAGTCCACACTGGCATTACCTATGACAGTTTTCCCACTGGAAATCCAAAGTGATATAAATTTTAACGTAGTGCTCATAAGCCAGAAAGTATTCAGTGATGGAAGTCATATTTATTCGCTTGAAATCAGAGCCCTATAATACAGGTGGCCAACTCTCAAGTTTTTCTGTAACATATCCCCACTTATAAATCTTAACAGGCAGTGACCAAAGGAAAAGAATTGGAAAAAAAATTAACTGGGAGGTTTTCTCTACTTTTAGGCCAGTTGCTGAAGCATTTTCAGTGAAGCATCACTGGCATACAACATCTGAGTAGCAGAGCCGTTAAGGAGCTATATAGATTACCTATTTCACTTTCTGATCTATTATGAATAATTTTAGGGGGAGAGGTTTTTTCCTTCCCTTTTCTTTTGTTCCTGCATTTACCAGCATATATCTTTGTTAAGTGTTCTATTAAAAGTATTTTAATAATGGCATTAGATCAGATAAAATAAAACAGTTAATTTGTTATGGGCAGATACACAAGCCACAAAATGTTCTGACTGGTACAATGTATATATTCAGTGGCATGAAGAAGAAGTCTTAAATCCTGGAGAGACTAAATAGAGTCCTAAAAAGGAGAACAAAATAAACATTAACTAAACAAGGTAATACATATTTAAGCAACGTTAATGTTTTCTAACTGAGCTACTGGTAGAGACTGGTTACAAGAGCAAACAGGTATAATAATATGACAGGTAGGACTTCACATTTTTATGCCTTTTTCACAGTCTTTTCCCTACTTCTACAAACAGCTTAAGTTCTGAGTTTGATCATGAAGGAAATATGACAAACTATGAAAACTAACAGACTGTATTGACAGTACATGGCACAAAATGTTATTGCTAAATTTGTGATATTTCCTCCTTCCCAATTACAACAGTCTCAGGACGAAGTAATTATGTAGATGTCAATTGCTTTCTATTTGTTTTGAAAAAATTAACCATTTTAAATACACACATACATATATACATATATGTGTGTGTATATATATATGATGATTACTTCCGGTTGAGAGAAAAATAATCAAATAATAATGTTGTTAGTACATAAAAACTGGGCTAAAATTTCTAATATCAAATATTCTTTAATATTTATACCTAGCCTGGGAATTTAAAATGGAGATATATCAGCATAATAAGAAATATTTCAAAATGGTTTAAAAATATTATATCTATGTTTTAGAGCTGGTTTTAGTTAGGGCAGAAACATCAGTACCAATACAGAAAGTTGGAAACAATCGAACACATACACATATTCCTTCTAATGAAGAAAAGTTTGACTTTTTCATTTCTTTTCCTATTTTTCCCCCTTCTTGAAGATAGAGCTTCTGCACAAATTCACTGCAGTTTTTGACATTATACTGAATATTTCTTAATGCAATAAAAACAAATAGTAAATGGTTATTGTCAGATCAGAGATTTCATTTGTTTTCCGGTGTATTCCCGTACATTTTCCAAAATCCCTGTCTTTGGCTCAGACAGACAGCCACAAATGACAAAACTGTCACTATGCTTGAATTCACTTGGAAATAAAACCTTTCTTTCACGAAATGTAACATTGTCACTCATGTCCTGAGCTGTGGCTTTACAATCTGCTGTTATCGCTTTTTTTAACTATTGCAAAATAGATTGCAACTTAGCACTCCTTCCCTCCAATTAGGGTGAAACAGAGGTCTGTTTAGTGACAGATTTTAGTGCTTTATTATGAAAACAAATTAGTTTGTAACTATCCATAAATGTATTAATAGTAACTTAATGATCAAATTAAAGAAGTGACCTCATCTTGACCTGAAATGATTTTTAAAACTGGCCCAGACTCACTCTGTGACACAGATTGCATCTCTAGATGTGTTTAAAAACTACTGGAAAGACTCCAACAGCGCAGAAGTTAATCTTCATATTTCAAAATAAATGTGAGATGAGTTAGGAAACATTTAAGCTAGTTATCATGACAGAAATTCAGGACAAAGTTGATAAGGAACATAATTGGTAAAGTATTAAAAGATTGTAACTTTAATGGTAATGAAAATAGCTTTATGGAAATTAGATCTTTTAAGACAAAACTCATATGTTATTTTCGGAGATTATAACTCTGTTGCCATGGAAACAGTAAACTGCAGATTTCTGAAAGACAGTTTACTTGATGTTGCATGATGTGATTGGAAGTTAGACTACAGAACCAAAGGACTTTGTGTTGAAAGGTGGCCAAATAATTAAAGAAAGAAAACTGACAAAATAATTCCTTCACTACTAAAATTTGTGCTGTTTTATGCCATTTTCATATACAAATTTGATTGCCTGCTTTACTACAGTGTAATAAGTGAAATTATTTAAGCAGCCCACCGTGTTTACTTTGACTAATAGAACGTCAAAATTAACTATGATCCTCAGGTTCCTACTAAATCAAATAAAGTTGGAAATACTTTGGTCTAGCAGAGATATTTCATTGGCTGAGATCCCAATGACTAAAAGGTGGGACAAAATTAATTAAAACCCTACATTTTCTGCTAGACAAGTAATTATTTGATGTAGCAACTGAGCTGCAGACATCATGTCACTTTAGTCTGTTCTCAAAGCTTTCAAAGCAGCTGTTTCACACAAGGATTGCTGATGAGCTTTATATTGTTTCACCTACCTAACACAGAATATAAAAATGACCAATAGGGGTTACCATGTGTGTGAAACAGAATAGAATCCTAAAGGCGGTAGATTTTTTTTTGTTGTTAAAAGTTAAAGAGAAAAGAAAAAATAAAGGTTTATTTTCTTTTCGTACGTTCTCTTTAATCTCATCCTGTTGCATCCTCTTCATTTATTTAGAAAGTTAAAAGAAAAAAAATCTTGCCTTTTTGTGTGCTGCCTTTATCTGGGATAGAGTTAATTTTCATCGTAGTAGCTGGTGCGGGTCTGTATTTTGGATCTGTGCTGAAAGCAGTGCTGATAACACAGGCTTGTTTTTGTCACTGCTGGCACAGAGCCAAGGCCTTTTCTGCCCCTCATCCCACCCCACCACTGAGTGGGCCAGAGGGGTACAAGGCTTTGGGATCAGCCAGGACAGCTGATCCCACTGACCAAAGGGATATTCCCCACCATATGGTGTCATGCTCAGTGTATAGAGCTGTGGGAAGAAATAAGGGGGAACATTCAGACTGATGGTGTTATTTCTTCCCAATTCACCCTTCTATGATAGAGCCCTGCTATCCTGGGCACAGATGAAAATCTGCCTTCCCATGGTGGAAGTGAATAAATTCCTTGTCTTGCTTTGCTTGAGGAGGCTGTTTCTGAATACCCTGTTAAACTGTCTTTATCTCAACCCACGAGTGGATATCAGGCTGTGTGGAAAATCTAGAGAATTACTATTGTGATAAGCCACAGAAAAGAAAAATTTCTACCACAAGATTGAAGTTTTTAAATATCCAAAAATGGCATCATCAAAGATGGTAAATGTAGCAGCAGATCTCCGAGCATAGGACCTGCCTAAAATTTCTCAGGTAATTAAATGTTTCAGAACCTGTAAGAAGATTTCTATTCAACTCACATTTTCTCAATAGCTACTTTGATGATCTTTATTCTTAAATTCTTGGGTTCAGTATCTTAGAAAAACGCAGTAAAAGTACAGGATAGTAGTTGAAAATAATTTTAAACTGCTGCATTTTGCAAGGATTTATTTATTTGTATACATTTTTATTTATATTTATCTCCCTTACAAAAGAAGTAAGTACAAAGTGAACCATTTGCTGTCTAGAGAATGAAACAGCCAGTTCAGATCTTCTTCCAAGTAGATGTTCAAAGAAAAAACATTCTTTTCCAGTTTTTGAGAGAAAAGTTTTTGGGAGAGCCTATTGCAAAATGAAGTAGAAGATCTAGATCTCACTAGATTAGTCCTCTCTATAGAAAGGAAATGGCTTTGTTCTGTTGTGTGCTACTCTATTTAACTGTCCCCACACCTAGGTTTCTAATTCTGCTTCTGAAGCTACATTGATGGCAATAATTTAAGTAACTTTAATGTTACTTATCTGTCAGTATTTTCCTTTAAAAAAAACAAAATTATTTATCTGCCTGTTTTCATACTGTAACACAGACTCAGAAGTCCATGTATTTAAGGAAAACTATCTAATTCACAATCCAAGGATTTAAACAAGAGAATTCTCTTCTGATGCATAATGAGATTAAATTCACCTATGTTTTGCTGTAATGCACTGGTACTTTATAATCATTTTGGGATAAAGCAAAATATTTAATCTTCTTCTTCTATCATTTCTACATGATGATTACTCATCATAGATCAGAAACTCTTGTTATTAGTTCCAGTGCATAAATACACACTTTTGTACTTCATTCTTTTGCTGCTACTCCAGAATTCAAGTTCCTGGAGTAACAGATTCAAGTAACTTCTTGTTCTTTGATCCTGCAGTGCCTTGATGATGCTTCCTATCAGCACATTTTACCACTCTGAGCAGAGGGTGGGAGAGACCAAGTAAACACACAACACACACGTGAACACACTTTGCATATACTTATGGTCAAGGACACTAATTAAAATATCAAATAAGTCAGGGCAGCTTCTTGGGAAATTTTACTAATAATCTTCATCTTTTAGCACACTTCTCCTTTCAACTTGCTGGCACTTTTTCCTGGCATCTTCTGTAGCTTATCAAAGCCTGTTTTCCCCTCTTTGTCTAATAATATACTGCTATATGAATCACTGACATTTAGATTACTTATATGAACAGAGTTTTCTATTTCTGAAAAAAAAAAAAAAAGTTATTAGAAGTGGGTTTGTAATGGTCTGGCATGCTGACATTTGTAAAGTTTTGTTGCATGTTTTTGTCTTTTTCTACATTTTCCTTTCATTTTTCCTGATTTTGTATTCCTGTGTGTAATAAGGCCAATGTGGCTTTAATTTCTTCCCCATCTCCAGTGCTCTCTTCCCCTAAAAAAAAAAAGAAAAAAGAAAAAAAAAGAGACAAACCAACTTTGCACTATTGTGTCTCAGTTCTCATTTTGCTTCCTTCTGTTTGCTCTGCATGCCAAAATTCACTTACTTGAGTTTTGTTTCCAATTCGAAGTTGTTAAATCTGGGCATTCATTTAGTCTCTGTGCTGAGGCTTGTTCTCTTTAGTACTTTTCAGCCTCATATGTAAAAGGTCTGTAGCACTGTCTTCACGTTTTTTTTATTTGAAAATAGATAAATCTGCAATTTGTTTCATTATTTTTGCTTTTATTATTAAAGAATCCAGAAATACACAATGGCTAAATTTTTCCAACTCACAACAATGAAGTCACACATTTTCTTTCCAAGGTAACTTTCTATACCTCATATGCAAAGTGAATTTACAAAAATGTGTAGTGACAGAACAAGGGGAATGGCTTCAAACTGAAAGAAAATAGGTTTAGATTAGATATTAGGAAAAAATTCTTAACTGTGAGAGTGAGGTACTTGAACAGGTTGCTCAGAGAAGTCGTGAATGCCCCATCACTGGCAGTGTTCAAGGTCAGGTTGGATGGAGTTCTGAGCAACGTGGTCTAGTGGAAGGGGTCCCTGTCCATGGCAGGGTGTTAGAACTCAATGATCTTTAAGGTCTCTTCCAACCCAGGCCGTTCTGTGATTCTGTGATCTTTCATACTGTTCATAAGAAGTCCTCCTTCTGGTGGTTCAGCTGCAGATATTTAACCAATATATTTACCAACCAAATATTATGTAAAACTAAAATTTTGAGAACCTGACTGGTGTTAATACACGCAAAAAGCAAATATGTCGCATTTAGAAAGAGCAGAGCTACAGGATGCCAAGGCTGGCACAATGTGCCATTTGCCACCTGAATCCAAAGCCCTACTACAGATTAGCAGGAATGACTAAACTGGTTATATATAAATCTAAATTTATGAATGGCTTAATTATGAATTAAGCTTACATCTGCAGTGAGGAGCACAAAGTCTATGTACCGATCAAGTCCTATTCAGTAGCTTAACTACAGTTTGCTAAAAAAAGACATCTTTGAAGGTCTTGGGTTTTTTTGTTTGCTCGTTTCTTTGTGACAGATGTTCTTGTGATTTCAATCACGCCAGAACTAATTCTTCTAACCACTCACACAATTGCACTGAAGTCACGCACACAATGATTATAACTTGCCTGTCAGATACTGTTCATGTTCAGCCCCTCTGTTTTTCATAGCTTGTAATTCATCTCTGCTCTTTAATTTTGGTAACTAACCTATTGTTCAAAGTCTTCAGCCCTTACCAATAACACACTTCTGTCCTTAGAAACACTGGCCAAATTAACACAAGGTGGTGGGAGCCCAGTACAGGCAGAAGGCTGAGGTGACCACTCAGTCCCAGCAATCTTTCCTGTACTTTTAAAAGTTTTGTTTGTGGGTTTTTGGTTTTGTGTTTTGGTTTGGTTTGGTTTGGTTTGTTTTTCATCTAGCATTTGAGAACATTGGTAATACAGGTGTTATTAACTCAGCCTGAAAGTTGTCATGAAACTGGTTTATGGCAACAGCCTGCTCTGCTTTACCTGTCATGTATAGATGTTTGAAAATATATTGAAAGTGAAGCATGAAGATGACCATCAATCAGAACAGAGAACAATTCTGCCAAAAACAGTAAAAATTGATCTGCTGGGTTAGACAAGATTTGTATAAAGTTCCCTTTTTTCTATATTAAAAAGTAACCTATAATCTTTGAAAAACAGTGTTTAGCTGGATAGAATTACACAGAGCTGTATTAGAAACAATATCTGTGGTGAGGTTTTTTTTCAATTCTGTAGTATTGCTCTGAGCTTCTGAAATGTCTACTAACCAGATGTCCTTTTTCTTTTTGAAGCAACACTTTGGTAGAATATCCTCAACATTTTGCTTGAAAACAATGGAATCTGTCACTGTCTGTGGAACAACTAACATCACCAATAACCTGAAGAATCCAGAGGGTGTGTGGTGGAAAATGTAAATAAATATGGAGGAAAAGTCATCAGTTTTCTCTGTGTATTTTTTTTTAAAATAGCATAAGAATGGAAACCCATTAATTCTTTGTATGACTGAGAATAATATTATACTCTTGACTGTTTATTTTACTCTGCCTCCTGCTCTGTCTCTCTTGCTGTTTCACTCTGTAACTCACTATCATAGAAATACCATACACAGTGCTTGGGATGCACCATGGGTTAAATGTAGTGGAAAAAAAAGGTACTTTAGCTTTCCTTAAAATTATATATAGTGTTTCCAGAATCCCTTCTATCAAGCTGTAGTAATAGAATAGGGGGATATTCCTGGTTAAATTTCTAAATCTGCTACCACTTTATTGTTTTAGGAGTTGATGACTTTTTGTTTATGGCACTGATAAATAACACTTGCAATGGAATTGAAAGGACATAGTCTAAAAAGTGACATATTACATTCAAAAAAATCCAAAATACAAAATTACACATTGTAGGAAGCACATCTATTTGTTTGTGTAATTATTTTGTTACTGACAATCATGTGCATGAGAAAATAATAGGTTTTTTTCTAGTCAATGGCAGTCTATTTATTCTAGAAATTTCAGTGCAAAACCTTGGGGGTTTTGTCACTGTATAAACAGGCTGCATTATCATGTAGTGGATTAGACTGAGCAGTCATTGAAATGGAGACAAGTTAGAAAGGATGGAAACTGTTTTAATGTGTTCTCAACAAACAATGGAAGGTTTCAGTTTTCATGTTCCTGAAATACTATTGAAGAATATATTACAGATCCTGTTTATTCTTAATGTTTGCAAGGAGCTGTAGTCATTACAATATACAATTATATCGGGGTTTTTTTCCCAAGAAGAATAGTATCATTCAGTCAATCATTTTAAAAGGTATTGAAAAAATGTTATTAGAAATATGGATGAGTGGTTGAGAAGAGATTTTAAAACTCATGCTTTTTTGATATAAACAGTGAAATCTATCCAGGGACATTTTTATTAAGTTAATTTATTAGATTAGTCCATTGGTAATTTTCTTACAAATACCTGAGCTATGCTTTTTCCATACTCTCAGTATGTACACTTTTGCTATTACTTTTTAATATGAGTAATTGGCCACTTCCTACCTCCTATGACAAGAGAGGTACTTGCATATTACCCTCTTTGGCTGGAAATGAAGAATCAGATCTAAATCAACAAAATTAGGTTTCAGCCTGCTCCAAAAATGAAACTGAAACATTACAAAAACTATTAACATTTGGTAACTAATGTGTGGCTCTCAAGGATTAGGAAATGCACATTCTTTCAAAATTCATCCATCATAGCTTGGCTTTTTGCTTTGTTCTCATTGCTGTTGCACTGGACTTTTAGTGGGGTCTATCAGGTTCTGAATTCTGTTCACATTTTGATAATATGGTTCACCTCAAGTATTGAAAGAGAAAAAAAACACCACTGCTCTGCTGAGTTAGTTTATGGAAAATATAGTGTAAAATATCTGAATGATCCCTATAACTTACTTTGGGTCAAAATATTTTTGTACTATTTTGATTTTTTGCTTTTGAAGTGAAATAATAAGAAAGATAAGGAGGAGAAACATCGTGCAATATAGTTTCTATTACTCGTTGTTTCATTCAGTGGTGGAAAGCAACAAAATTTGTGAACAATGTGGTCTGGCCACCAAGAGTTAGAGGAGAAGGACAGAGGGGTAGATTAAAGCGTGAGAACCTGTCCATGAAAGAAGCATATAATGTAAGCTCTGAAAAACCTGCAGAGAAAAATAGTTTTGGAAAAAAAAAAATAAATCTTCACATTCCAGAACAGCTGGCTGCAAATCTTTCTCTTTGTCACACTGTAGTTTAACTTCAGCAGAGTTTACTACAGGGTCTAGTCATGAAACTATATGCTCTTAACCAGGAGAAATCATTTAAACCAGTTGTCACAAGCATGTGTAACTTGATCATATCTGATGAAGTGCTAACATAATCTGTTTTATCACACTGACATACAGTATTTGTAGATATAGAAAAATGTGTGTATTGGTTTAAAATGCTTTTTGTCATAAATATTGGTCATATTCCTTTAAGACCTCAAACAATCTCAAAGCCCTGATCTTCATCATAAAAGCGTGCATAACCTAGACCCAGCATATTTAGAAGGTGGGGATAATATAACGAAGAAGGACATTCCCAAATTTGGTCCTAAGGCACCTCAATTGTAATGGTGAAAATAACCTCTACAGGGGCCAAAGTCCTTTTCACAACCAGCAGTGAATCTGAAGAGGAATTGAAAATCCTCATAGCTTCACCTGATGCAGGACTTCTGACTTCAGACTTGCTCTGTGTAATCAAATTCTCAAGGAAGTATGAAACCCTAATCAAAAAAACTCCACAGGTCTTTCCCACTAAAATTTACAAAATGGAAAGAAAAGACTGCAAACATTCTTCTCCATACTGTTACACAACATGTGCTGCATGGGTTTTTATCCTATCAAATGTTAACATGCAAGCTTCTTATTGAACATTCTCCACAGAGAAGAATATCTCCACAGAGGTATTTTATGAGGGATAGGTATAGTGAAGCTTTCTTACTGCTAACACTGTAAATGCAAGTGCTGCTCTCAGCTCTGAGCAAAGACAAGCAAACCATGGTAAATTAAATAGGATATAAGTAGTTAGATTGCCATGAAATGTCCTTGAAAAACTGTACAGAGCTATCTTTCTGCAAAGCACTTCAGTGAAAGCAGCACCAGGACATTAACTTTTATTGATCAGTAACCACGGAGGCGAGAAAAGTTTGGATTTTTTTCTTGTGCAGAATTCAAACAATCTCAGAAGGTTTACTACCTGTTGGTCCTGCTATTCTTGCTAATATAAACTGTGTCTTGTGATACTGATCCAATGAGTATAAGAACTCTGAATGTTGTAAACTAGTCCTGGATTAGTTTGCTTACCCAACAAATAACTGGATTGTTAAACTGGAAATTGTTCAAATAAGCTTCCTGATTTTCTAGTTTCATTATTCTCCTTTAAAACAAAGCCTTTCTCTATATAGAGTCAAGTTATATTAGATTCATCTATGGGATGAAAATGAGGAAATTATGACACCAAAACTCTCAGAAATAGGAATGTCACTACATTTGCCTGTATAAAAATGCTTTCTCTAAATAAAAAGCTTATTCAATTACATGGAATGGAGGGTGAGTCTTTAGCAAAACCTGTGAGGATTAAAATAATTTTAATCTAAAATATAAATGTGTTGCACTGCCAAGTGACCTATAGCAATGAATAGTCACAGCATCCACAATTTTTTGACTGTGCTTTATTCTGTAACATCATTATAGTTTAAAGAGAAAATTCAAACGAAAGGAAAACATTCTAATAAAATTAGTCTGTAATTAGAGTTGGCCTGAAATTGTGCAAAAAAATTTGAGAGTTTCAAGTCTCAAGCACTTTATGTAAGAAAATAAGATGTCCTAGGGGTCCATATTTTAAATTTATCATGTGTGGTTTTCCTTTTATTTTCTTAAACTTTGCAGTCTTTCATTATATTTGAAGGTGAACTCATAAATCATATGTGTAAAACATCATCAGCATCTTTTTTATATAAATATTCTATATATGCAGAAATAAATCCTATCTACAAACTTTATAAAAGGTTGATGAGTAATTTATATTTTCTTTAAGTACAATATAGATATGTATATTATACAAGATAAAATATGAATATATGCACAGAAGGTGCTGTAGAAACTTATAAGCAGAGCTAAATTTTAATCTCTGCATTGATCTAAAATATGAATAGTTACGATATTATAAAATAAGGTAAATAATCTACATAATCTTTATAATCCATAGACATGACATTGGTAGAAGGACAGTTCCTCTAAATCAAAAGCCAAATGGACTAGAAAGTCTTAAACTATTTGTTAGTAGAGCTATTGCAAATAATATAATCAAGGGCAAGTTAAAAACAAAAGACAAGAAGCAGAGGAAACTGAAACATGGAAGGTTAATCAAGCTAGACTTGCTTTTGACCTTTGCCAAATAAAAATACATTTAACTATATACAATCCCAATCTGGTCACTTTTTTTTATGATTGAATCAAGTGGAATTAATCTTGTCCTGCACATTTATCAGAAACCATTTGCCATGGAGATGCACAAAAACACTTGCTGCTGTTTGCATTGAAACCCACAATCTCTGTTGTTGGTCAGTTGGGAAGTTGAATGGTTATTTCACTAATTTTCTAACAGTCTTTCTTGCTTGCACAAGGGGTGTGCACACAAGCATCTCCACTGTATCCAACCAACTGTTGCTAATGCTTTGCCATCAGTTCTTTACCTCAGAACTCTTCTAAGCCTCCAGTTACAGGTTTTCCCTGGGGCACAGTGTGACTTTTATTACAGCAGCATTTAACTGTGTCAGTCACAGGTAAGACACACTATACCCAGAATGTGCCCAGGGTAAGAGATTTTTTTTTTTTTCTTTCCTGGTGGATTTCACAGTACAAGTAATAAAACACTATATATTCAAAGTAAAATGGTAACTTCATTTGAAATCAATGAGTTCTGTAATGCAAAGAGTAGAATTTAATATTTGATGTTTGTATCCAGCATTTTTATAAAACTGTGCCAGTTATTTCTCAAAAATATTAAAATAATGAGGATGTGGCTTCAAATTCAAAGTCTTCAAGTAATCCTTTAAAGCTTTTTTTAACTGTCTATTTTATGTAATTGCACTGCTACAGCAAGAATATGTTGAGACCATTTTTATTATTATTCATACTTTTGGAGGATATTGATACTTAGAGTAATTTTATTTTATTTTAGAGTTAAAAATATTAGCAGTCCAATAAATAATTATATATAATATTCTACTCCTACATACAAGCTTAAATTTCAGGAGAGCAATCGTGCTTTCCTGAAAAAGTAAAAGGAGACCAGTCATGAAAATCCACACAATTATTTAGTTTGACAAGAAATGCAGATGGTAAAATGCTTAACCAAATAAATAAAAAAGAAAGATTTTTTTTTGTCCTTCCTGTTCAACAGAAAATACTTTGCTTTAAAGATTTATTTTTTTTTTGCCTAGAAGTATAAATACCTGGTTTTCAAATTATGTAGTTAATGAAACTATGAAATTTCACTATAACTTCTACATCTCAACTGTTGACAGATTACCACATGGAAAATTTCATTCCAAATAAGGAATTTTTATTTCTCTTTTTATTTTTTAACAAGGTAATTAATGAAAAAATTGAGAACTGTGTTTATTTGTGGATTTATGAGAGTATCAATCTTGGTGAAAGCTGCATAATGCTGTTGCTTCTACATGGTAATCATTAAGTAGTTGAATATAATAAAGAAGAAAGATCATCTTGATGAAAACTACAAGTCTCAACTGGGAGAAACATTTCCTGCACTGTCTCCAGTGGTTCCATTTTAAAAGAACTCTCCTGAATTTCAAAGTACTTCTACTCACTTTTTTGGCTTCATGGACTTTATCTGTATTTGTCTACACTATCAATTGCTTGGCTCTCTGAAAAGACTGACTAATGCTGAATTGATTTTGTTACACAGAGAAGAAAGGCACACTTAAGAATAAGCTAACAAACCATTTTAAATTCTATATCCCATCAAATTTCATTTACTTCCTAAACACTTTCTCTAATTGCAGTTTTCCTAAGACTAAGAGCTTCTTCAGCAGCACTGAAAATGATAGCTGGGAAGGCAATGAAGGAAGTAGATTCACTATTTGCAAGGTACTGAATGTAGTTTCATTTGCTGATTTTGATTCAAATGTCACAGGTTCATCATCACAGCATGATAATGTTAGTAATGTCTGTCTAAAATATTAAAATTTTAGTAGATAATTATCAATATTTTATTTACAAAATGTTTTTGTGGAAAAAATAATTATGTTAAAAAAAATTTAAAAAAAAAGATAGGAAATATGTATTACTCTGTCACACAGGCCTTTATTGTGCTCCAGTGAAGATTCCATGAATATTGCTAGCAACATCTTCTTCTTTTCTAATGTTCATAACACCAGAAAGAAACATTGACAGCATTAGAGTGAATTCAGAAAAGAACAACAAAAGTGATTAATGACTGGATGAGATTGACAGTGAAAAATTTAAAAAAGTAATTTTGAAAAGCTTGGGTGAACATTTACTGTGTACAGGAAACAGTTTTTCAGATGCTTTTGATGTGTGAAAACTGAGTCAACTGGAAATTCTCCTTTTACTACCAGGGAACTTACTCTCTTACTGATTTTGAATGCAGCTAACAATGAAGGGAAAGTAGTTTCCCATTGCTTCTTTCTTTTTAAAGTAAAGGTAATGAAGGCATATATTTGTGATCTGGACGTATTTTAAACAGTACTCTGTATAAATTTTAGGGATTTTTTTAATCTATTTTTGTACTGCTTAAGTCTCGGAAAAAAACAGTCCCTGAAATAGGCATTATTGTCCTGTAGGGGATGTAGGAAATGATTTTATGTTTAAAGCTCCTTTTGCCCAAGTAACCAGCATTATCTCAAACAAACAATTAGGAGGGGAGGGCAGTATTTTTTTGTTGTTTCTGCTAAATTTATCATCAAGGTATAGAAACAAATAATCTAGAAAAAACATGAATTGTAAACATCCAAAATAAAGCACTGTAAAAGGCAGCACTTCATGCTTTAGATGATTATAATAGGAGTGGCTGGCAGAGTGAGGGAGGGGATTCTGCCCCTCTGCTCTGCTCTGGTGAGACCCCCCTTGCAGTGCTGCCTCCAGCTCTGGGGTCCCAGCACAGGAAGGACATGGACCTGTTGGAACAAGTCCAGAGGAGGCCATCAAGATAATCAGAGGGATGGAGCCCCTCTGCTATGAGGGAAGGCTGAGAGAACTGGGGCTGTTCAGTCTGGAGCAGAGAAGGCTTTGTGGTGAACTGATGCAGCCCTCCAGTATTGAAAGGAGGTTTGTAAAAAAAGAAGGGGAGAGCAACTTTTTATACAGTCAGATAGTACAAGGGGGAACTGTTTTAGACTAAAAGAGGAGAGATTGAGGTTGGATGCTAGGAAGAAGTCCTTTACCCAGCAGGTAGTGAGGCACTGGAACAGATTGCCCAGAGAAGCTGTGGATGCCCCACCCCTGGAAGTGTTCAAGACTAGGTTGGATGGAGCTCTGAACACCCTGGCCTCGCTGTCCCTACCTGCCCATGGAAGGGTGATTGCAACTAGATGATCTTTTAGGTCCCTTCTAACCCAAGCCATTCTATTATTCTATGATTTTATGTATTGAAAATATTATATACTATATCTTGTTCTTTTTAACTCATATTTCTCAGGTGCTGAATCCTAAGGAAGTTCTCAGACACAGAAACTAGATTATGGGTTCTCAAATACTTTGGCATATGATATATTTCTTGTTTCTATGCTAAATTCGAAATATACGAGATTATGTAAATAAGCCTGTTTGCTTTTTCATTAGATCTGAGAGTTTTATTTGAGAGTGACCAAAAGATCCAAATTAGCACATCAAAATGGAATTGATCAGTAAGTAAACTCTGGGGGAAAAATATTTTCATTTATAAATGTATCTAAGAAAGTAACTTCTCTTCCTTTGTATCATGGCATAAGGTGATATATTAAATATTTGTTCCAGTTTCTAAGTTATACAATGATCCTAATGTTTTTGTAATGTTATTTGAAAAAAATGTATTACTCTTAGACATATTTTATGCAAACAATTGTGTTAAATACTATTTCTCTAGTTTAGTTCTCTGTGGTTCACATACTGCTTTACATAGTTTCATTCTGACTTCAGTCTTATATTGCAGAACATATCATGTTATGTCTTCCTCAATTTTTAATTAAGCATGTTGAAGATGATTGGACATCTCCAAAATTTGGGGTTTTTCCCCATGTTTTCTTTGTGATGCTTGGCAGTGAGTATAAGTAGCTAACTACTCATAACTGGCCAAAAATATACTGACTGTGGCTCAGTGACAGGTTTTTTCCAACCTGTTTTTAGAAATTTGACTTCTGATGCTCCGTGTCTTTGACTTGTAGACTTTTCTGTCTTCCCTGGGTGGAGAAGTAAAATGTCCTTTCTCACATCCTATTAGTGGTGCCCACCTCCTCTGTCCCAAAAGAACCCCAAGGAGCACTGGTGACCAGGAGTCCTGCAAACAGGGCGGATAAACAGAGCATGTCGTGTCGTCCAGGGTGTGGGGCAGCAGTTAACGCAGCAGTTTGGGTGGGGGAGCATCGTTTGAAGGAGGAACGTTCCACTGGCCAAGTGGAGAGACCTGAATTTCCCATAACACAGCAATCAGACATTGTTCTGTGACACCCTACACAGGCCAAGGGCACTCATCCTAATCAGCCCTCAAGGCAGAGTGGTGGACTGTCACGTGAGAGCAAAGGCTGCAGCTCTGGCTGTGGGGCAGCAGTGGTGGGCAGTACCTCCATCCAGACTGGGAGACTGAAGGGAGAGGCTGCAGAGCAGACTGCAGACTGAAGGGAATCCTTCAGACCTTTCTGCTGGGGCAGGAACAGGCAGCAGACCTGCACGAAAAAGGTGTGTCCAAGTGGAGAACATCCTGCAGCAGATGGTTGAGCTGCAGGAGGTGATAAGAAGCCTACATAACATCAGGGAGGATACGGAGTTGGATAGCTGTTTCCAAACAAGAACTCCACCATCAGCCCACACAGAAGGAAGAAAGGCCAATAATGAAGAAAAATGGAAGCTTCTAATGGATATGACCTGGATAGCACTTCCCCCAAAGCCTGAGGTGCCCTTGCAGAACTCCTTCACTGCTTTCCAGACTGAAGAGGAAAGACCTGTCACATCAGGAGAGACACTGGAGCCAAGCAGGGCAGCCCAATCTGCCCTCTGTATAACAACAGTGCAACTAACAAATGGTGATGGGTTATATTAGTAGGCAACTCTACCCTGAAAGGCACAGAAGTACCATTTACCAACCTGATGAGCTCTCTAGAGAGGTGTTCTGCTTACGAGGGGCTCAAAGCAGGGAAGTTACTGCAAGGCTACCAGAGCCTAAAACAGTCCACTGAATGTTTTACTATAATATAGAATTTAAATTCTTGCCTTATCTCAGTCTACGGTGTATTTCTATAATCTACCTCCAAAGAAAAGTATGAAGTATATTTTCTGTTCAAATCAGAACACAAAACTGCACATAAAACCACACATACCATAGACACCTCAACTCACTTAACTTCCTTACTTTAAATTCTTCTGTAACTTCAGCATCAGCACAAAACTGGTGACAGAATAAATAAAAAAGAAAAAAAAAGAAAAGAAAGGGTGAAAGTTTTGATGGCCTTTTCATTTGCTTTTAGTCTTGCAAAGCTCCATAGCTGCAAGGTAAAGTGCTGGCTGTGGTATTTATAAAAATGATGTTACAGCAAAATGCAACACAAAGAGGATTACTGTTGCAACACAGTTTTGCAGCTGATAGGCTTCGGCTGCCTGAGGATTCCACTGAACCACCCAGTGTGTTATAAGTGGAAGGATCATCTTTATTTTTTTTGTAGGCCAACAACAGCACAATAAAAAGTCATTCCAAAATCATGTATCAATACTACCCACGAAGTCTGATGGAAATCATATAGACAAAAATGCTCATTATAGTGAGTCACGCAGCGACACTTAACACTGCTATTGACTTCCATTTCATAAGCCCATAAATGGAAAATCTTAATATTATTCACCTTTATAATTTTTTCCTTGGGTTTAGAGTTGCAAATAGTCAAGGAACATTTCAAATGAGTATAAACAGACAAGATGATAAGAAAATGTGGAGGAGATATTGAGTTGTGAGGAGAGCAGAGAACACCACCTTTTTTTCATGAAAGATCTATAAATCAAGAAGTAATCACTGGTGATTGTGCCAGTTGACATTATATATATTACTGACCACAACTGTTCATGATTTTAAATGTGAATTTCACGATGTAAAATTAACTTCTATTTAAAGGCTATGAGGGATAGGGAACCTTTCCAGCTCAAAGCTTTCAGATTAATTGCCATGATAATAATGAAGATCCAAATATTAAAGCTTGCTTGCTTTCTTTCTTTCTTTCTTTCTTCTTTCTTTCTCTTTTTCTCTCTTTCTTTCTTTCTCTCTTTCTTTTCTTTCTCTCTTTCTTTCTTTTCTCTCTTTCTTTATCTCTTTTTACAAATCAGTTTTTAGAATCAATGTTAACATTGATTTTAAATATATATTCATGTAATTATTTTTCAATTAAATTATTCCATAATTTTTGTGTGCCTGTGTGTGGTGATATCTTTGTAAATATCTCTCTTTTTTTCCCCAAAATCTGTATAGTTCTAAACGTATTGAGTTTTAGAGTATGAAAAGAGTTGTTCCATAAAGTATTCTTGCAGAAATAAAATAGACAGATCTATTTTAATTTTTCACAGCAGGTGGATTTTCAAGACCTTGGACCTCTCTTGCAGTCATATTTATGAATCATTTTAATATTTGAATATGTTTTAAGGTGTGTGAATATCATGCTGCTATTTGAATTATTCCTTTATAGTCTTACACAAATACAAAGACCAGAGGGGATAACTTTATGAGGAGAGATTATATTATATATTCTTTTGTTATCAAAATCAGGTTTCTGTTGTTTTCCCTTATGACATGGCTTTTTAAAACTGTTTTTTTTCTGTATGTGTGCATGTTATAAATCCAAGTAACAAATGAAAATTGCAGTTTTATTACCACTGCACCTCAAAAATTTAAAGCTTTACAGGCCATTTTTTAATTTCCAACATTTCACTGTGTTTAGGTATTTAAAATTAAGTAGAAATATGTAAAACCTTGGCAAAGGAACGTTTTGGTTTGGCAGCAGTTCTGTGTACCTGGTGCTGCAACTCCATGGTGTTATAAAAGGAAGGGCTCTGCTGAGGGATTCAGGCAGCTCTGCCTTGTCCTCACGACTTCGATGGCTCTCCCTGGCCAGGGTCCAGGAGCTCCACCTCAGCTCTGGATTCATCAGCAGCCCATGCCCTGGCCCCAGCCTAATCACCACCGTTCATCCCTTGTTAAACGTTGTTACTAAATTATAGAATCATAAAATGGCCTGGATTGGAAGGGACTCTAAAGGTCGCTTTGTTCCAATCCCCCTGCCATGGGCAGAGACATCTTCCACCAGACCAGGTTGCTCAGAGCTCCATCTTAACCTAGAATTGAACACTTCCAGGGATGGGGCATCCACAACTTCTCTAGGTAACATGTTCCAGTGTATCACATTCTCACCACCCTTATTTCTTCCTAATATCCAGTCTAAACCTACTCACTTTTACCTTGAAGCCATTCTTCCTTGTCCTGTCACTACAGGCCCTTGAAAATAGTCTCTCTCCATCCTTCCTTCAGGTACTGGAAGGCTGAAGTCAGGTTGCCCCAAAGCCTTCTCTTTTCCAGACTGAACAATCCCAATTCTCTCAGCCTTTCCTCACAGCAGAGGGGCTCCATCCCTCTGATCATCCTGGTGGCCTCCTCTGGACTTGCTCCAACAGGTCCATGTCCTTCCTGTGCTGGGACCCCAGAGCTGGAGGCAGCACTGCAGGTGGGGTCTCACCAGAGCAGAGCAGAGGGGCAGAATCCCCTCCCTCCCCTGCTGCCCACACTGCTTTGGATGCAGCCTGGGATACATTTTACTGTGATCTTGCTCCGCATTCAGGACATATGGGGAGAGTTATATGTGTATTTATTAGCTTTGAAGTAGATTATCTGATGAGTAGGAGGACATCTGCACCTCAAAATAATAAAGTTCTGAGCTGGCAATGCTAATATTTAAGAGATCCGTGAATGTGTGGGGTTTTGTGAGCCTAAAGAATGAAGGTGTATACTCATGTCAGCAGAGAATTTCCAGTCTGATCAGTTGGAAAAAAGGTACAGGGTGGGGCCATCCTCTGTGCTGATCTGTGCAGTTGGCTGCATTATTATGTTCCTTGCAAATGGGAAAAAAAGCAGCTTCCTTTATTGGACTGGGATGAGAAGAGTCACCTGGGACCCTAAAACCACCAAATTTGTCTCTCTTCAAGTGTCATCATCCCTTTCCGGCAACATACATGGTGTTTCAGATCTGCATTATTCTATCATCTTCCCAAAATGTCCACAGCATAGGGAGAGACACAGGCACCATTTTGCTGCTCAGCAGAAGAGAAAACAGAAATAATGTACCTGCAGCCTAAAGTTTCTTTTCTTCTCCAACCCCCTCATCCAGGCAGAAAGGTCTCCAGAGACCTTTCAGAAAGACCTCCAGAGACCAGGATAGGCAATGGTCAACTAGAAGGGATACTCCTTCATCTGTCAAAAAACCCATGTACCTATTACCTAGTTTGCCTTTAGAAGTTTAATTTTCAGAGACTGGACTGAAACACTCTAAGTAATAATCTCTAGATAAAGATCTGAGAACCTAATTGCTCTGAAGTATTATTTCCCTATTGAAAATCATGGAAGTGAGGAATTACTTTGTTTCCTAGGTTTTTGTAAGATCATATTAAGGTTTACAGCTTTTGTTCCTGAAATTAGTTTTCATATTTTGCTGGCTCTGCTGGACGTTATGTAATTATGTTAAGAGTTCCTGTGGTTCTCGTTATTCTTTCTTGCTTGCTGTTGGTGCATATAAAAAACATTTCAGTCTTCCCTTGTGGCCTGCAGTGCTTGCAGTCCATACAGTCTTGGCAGGCCTATGTTAGGAAGGATACAAAGAGTCCTGTTCCAGCGAGGACATGCAGAAGGCACTTGTATTCAAGGGGAAATTCTCAAGGGATGGAAAAAGTTGTGCTGGGCACTACTGTTAATTTCTGTGACTTCAGCAAGGCTATGGGTGGGCACAGCATAAGTATGATCTTGATTTTCTGTGGCTGGGATCCCAGAGTGGTATTTTGCCAAGACAGTAACAAAAACCATTGTGAAAGTTATATATTAAAATTATTTCTGTTGGCACAATGTGCCTCTCACAGTCTCAGTCACATTAGGAATACTAATCATTGTATCTCCACAAGATTTTTCTCTTCACTAAATACTCCACAGAACATAACTTCACTATTTGCTGTTTTGAACAGCAAGAAGGACATGTTATAAGCACTTAAAATCCTAACCATATGGAATAGAGGGTTTGGTCCTGTGTTTTAAAGTATGAAGAGGGATTGGATTTTTTTTTTCTTCTTTTGTATTACTATTACTTTTTCTCATATACCTGGAAATCTAAGCCAAGAAAGAGCACACTAAAGTGTATTAGCCTCTTCTAACTGCACCTGGCAGTAAATGGATTTCTTTAGGAGACACCTCTAGTAAAGCATTTTATCTTTTTTTTTTTTTTCAATGATTGCAAAGCCAAGTGAACAATGTCAAGAACAGCAAAGAAAAGTTTCAAACATGCAACCTTAAATGACCACAGCCTTACCTAGAAATCCACAAGTCAGTGGCACGACTTTGGTGATGTGTATAAAAAGGATTATGCCACTTATCTCTACCATGTTAACATGACATATAAAATAGATAGAAGAGGAAATAAAGGAAAGAAAGATCTGTGCTAAAAACTGATGCATTGGCTCAGTAGAATTTTGTGCTGGATTGTGCTGTGTATTAAATCTGACAACATTTTTAGGGTATGAGAGCATTACAGAACTAATTTTGGAATATTTTGTTGCTCTTATATGGCTCAGTACGCAAATAACTATGGTTCTAAGTAGCTTAGTACAGAGTGTACTCATATGTGTGATTATTCATGTTTATAATGATGGCATTAGGGTTATAATCATGGATATAGTGAAAGAAATAGCATTTTAAATAATATTTTTACAGTGGAATCTTTCTCTGCCTTGGACTGGGGTTGAGTTAATTTTCTTCATAGTGGCTTGAATGAGGCTGTGTTTCGGGTTTGTGCTGAAAACAGCGTTGGTAGACGGGGATGTTTTAGCCATCACTGAGCAGTGCTTGCACAGCACCGAGGCCCCATCTGTTTCTGACACTGGGGTTGCACACAGCCAGGACATCTGACCCCAATCAACTAAGGGATATCCCAGACCATATGGCAACAGCCTCAGCATATAGAGCTGGGGGAAAAAGGTGGAAGTGAGAGGAACACTGGGAGTTAAGGCAGTTGTCTTCCCAAGTCACTGTCACGTGTGATGAAGTCCTACTTTCCTGGATATGGCTGAATAATTGGAAATATTATTCCTGCTAATAGGAAACAGTGAATGATTGCCTTATTTTGCTTTGTTTGTGTGTCACCTTTTGCTTTACCGAATAAACTGTCATTATTTCAGCCCACAAGTCTTTCCACTTTTATGCTTCCAACTCTCTCCCCCATTCTGTGAGTGAGTGAGGCTTAGCTGCCTACCGTGTTTAAACCACAACAAATTTAGTAGGAACAGGTTTACAGGAACTTTAACTTTTTCTTTCTTTCCTTTTTTTTTTTTTTTTTTTTATCAAGGGTCATTCTTCTAGAATTCTAAGACTTGGGAAGAGGATTCACTTATGAGCATAAAGTCACCATTTACTTTTACAAATTACATTCATTTTCATCTGTAGAGATCCATAGGGAACTGTCATAATGAGGGGGTGAAGGTTGCTTAGGAAATTTACTTCTAAATAATTAAAATTTTATATGTATGTTGTTCATTAAATACTAATTTTAGCATTTTTCTAACGTGAAACTGAAGTTGTTGCTAAAGATAATGTAAATAAAAATATCTATCAATAAATTAGCAGTGTTGATTTTCTTATTGCTGAATAATTTTACTGTTCTTTCTCTTCCAGAATTGCTCATTCATGTCAAGTTACTTTGCAAACATTGTTCTTTATCATTGCTCTTTATATATGACTGGGGCTTTTAAATTCTTTATTAGAAAACTCCTCAACAAACCAACAAAACCAAATTCAAGCCAAAGGACATAACAATTATAATACAAATTTATAAATTAAATAGATATTTCTATTGTTGTTAGACACGTTATTGTGATTACTGAAGTCGTGAAGTTAATCCAGACCACATCAGACCAATACAATACTTGTCAAATTTTAAGTTTGTTTTTCAGCACAACCAGAACTAAGAAATTTACTGAGGAAAATATCTTCATAACATTTCCAATCTACTGCCAAAAACTTAATGAGAGGGCTTATATCCAAGACAATTTCCTAATCAAGGAGGATGATATAATTTGTTAAATATGTTTCTCTGCTTTGATTGTTTATCCAAAAAAAAAAAAAAAATTCTACTTTTTTCCCATCATTTCCTCAAGAATATAGAGATAACTTCAGACAGATTTTCACAGCAGGGAAAAGATAAAATACCTAGAAATATATTTCAGGCCTGTTTTTAACTAAATTAAATTTAACTAAAAAGTTAAATTCATATATGTTAAACTCACAGTGTGATATTTCAGGATGTAGGGACTGAAAGTAGAAGTCAGCAATCTGAGATTTGTTATGTTAATAATCTGGCATGTATAGTAATTTTCTGTTTTCTTAAAAACAGCATTATTTTTCCCATAGGTTGCCATAAATGTCAATGTGATGATGAGTCCCATCTTTGACAGTTAAGCATGTTATTTCATAAAAGTGTTAAATATATCTTCATCTGATAAATACAAAATTTTGAGGAAAGTGGTCAAGTTTAGGCTCCAGGACAGGCAGATTTCTTATCTCAGACTGTTCTACTCTTAGGAAACCAATCATGAAAATCAATCTTTCCATTTCTCCATCCAAGCACCTTTATGATACTGCAAAAATTCAGGTGTTTCATGATTAGGGCACTACCCTTGGAGTTGTTCAAACAAGAATAAAGTTCATCTATATTCTGTTTGTGCTGAATCTGATACAGAAAGAGGCATTTTTGTGGTTTACCCTCACTCAACTCTTCTTGGAGAATATGTTCTCCTTCTGAGACATAAAATATGTTAAAAGTGCTTAACAGAAATTATGTAGGAAAGAAAATAAGTAGAAGAAATCTTTTTTTGTTTCTTTGAATCATAATCCCTTCAGAACAAATTTGGTAGAAATTATACTTTAAAGCAATTCGTTGCAAATTTCTGTCTCTGTTTATATTTCAGCAGAATTACAGCTTAGTCCCGTAATGACAGAATAATCTAATAATTACAAAAATCATAGCATTTTCTTTTACTATTCTAATACGCAGATATTTCTTTCCACAGATATAACAAAGGAGAAGGCAACAATAGCCTGTTAGATGAGAAAGAAAGCTAATATTTTTAAATGTGTAAAATATCAGATTGTGGCTTGTTTCTATGGCCTTATGTTTCATGCCATGCTCCTCTTTCTGGACATATTCTAGTCCTCCATTGGGCAAAAAAAAACCCACAAAAAAACCAAACCTAACCTTCTTTTCTTCTTAAATCTCTTTGCCCTTTTCTTCCTTTGCATGTGTTGCACCAATAACAGAGACACATTTCCAGATTTTTTTCTAAAATAAAAATGTTACTTAAGAATTCTTCTCAAAATTAAACTTCAATATTAAACTCATTGTAGTCATCACAGAATTTCTACTTTCCATTTTCAAACTGCTCACAAGACTTACCTATTTTCATTTTCATTCCCGCACATATGGAATTTGCCTTAGAAACACTAAATTCAAAAGAGAGATAAGGGTGTAAATTGAATAATACTACAAAATCACTAATGTTTAAAGCCAAACGTGAACGCCACAGGACCCTGACACCACCCAATTTCATTTGCACATCTAAAATTTTATAAGTGTTGATTAATTATTGCTTAGTTATGATTAAAAATGTTATCTATGCAATCAAAACAAAAATACAAAATGCTAATCATGATTAATGTAGAGTTGAAGCCTAATGAGCTTATGAAAGGTAAAGTGATTAATTTAAACGTAAGTGAATAAATTACTTTGCTAATTACTAATTTATTGTAAAATGTTTTGTATTTTGAAAAATGTCATAGCTTGAGAATGCTAACATGTTCCTAATCTTCTGGGTATATATTATAATTTTAAAATGAAAATGAAAACTCTTTTACTCTTGCAGAGGCTTTATTTTTTTCTTGTTTGTTTCTGTAGAAATAAGACCCTTTCTTCCTAAAAGAAGCTTCCATTGTAGCACAAAGAGACTGTATTTTCCTGAAATATTAATTTCACATTAATTTTAAAAAATAAAAATTAAAAACTGAGCAGACTTCTGTGCATGTCTAACTTTACATATATGTGATGACCCAGTAATTGATAGCAATGTCTGTCAGGGCACCTATTTTTCTATTCCAGTGGGCCCTCAAAGAAACCATTACCAAAACATATAAAATTATAGAATATTTTTGGTTGGAAGGGACACTTAAAGGTCATCTATTCCACCCCCTGCTGCAATATGCAGGGACATCTTCAACTCAAAGCCCCCTTCAACCTGGCTTTGAGTGTTTCCAGGAGTGTAACATCTATCCCCTCTCCAAGAAACCAGTTCCAGTTTCTTCATTCTTACTGTAAAAATCTACTTCCATATATCCTGATCTTCATCAGACATAATGCCATATCAAGAGCTACATTAACATTAGAAGTGTTTTGTTTAGGAGAAAATGGCAAGAAGAAATCATCTCTCCTCTCCAGTCGTGCAATGTACTAGTATAATCATCTCACACTGAATTCAATTATTTCTGGATCAACTTAATTTTTCACTACAGTTGATAAAATATCATATTCACCCTTTTGTTGGCATGTTACACTTATGCCTCAGAAAAGTCAGGCAACATCCTAAACTGGCTGTTCAATCAGGCCTGGTATTTTTAAATATAACAAAAATATTAAATAAATAATTTTCTTCTGGATGTAGGAGAGCCCAAAACTTTATTGTGGATGTTTGGAATGAAAGCATCCACATATTCTCATAACTTATTGATACTTAATTTCTGTTATATCACCATATTTTCATTTTCCTCTTCTTGTAAAGCATCTCAGTGGGGGAAGGTGTTGCTCTGTTTTCATAAAACCTTCAGGTGGAGCCCAAGAAATCTGCATTCCTCTTTAATAAGAGCCCTAAAATTAATATTCCATATAAACACTAGAAAGAGACTAAATGTATCTTATTGAGGCATTTTTGAATAGACTGTTCAACAAGTTGTAAATCAGTGGTTATATTACTTAATAAAAATGTGGAAGTATTCAGTTTAACTATATACACTTAGTCATGTGGTGATATAGTAAGAAATAATATATCATATGAAACATTCCAAATATTTAAAGAATACCTGAAATAGCTTGTTTTTTGCAAATACATAACAAAGCAGAAACAGATTTGAAATTCAGGTATATGCTCTGAGGAGGGCCTATTTTTTCTGTTCATTAACTGACATTCCTTTCAGCAAACAGTTAAGTTCAGCTTTCATTCAGAGGGTGAGGAGAGAGTGCCAAAAGTTTCACTCAAGCCATATACAGTGCCAACCCATCACTGCACAGGAATAAGCACAATATTCTCAAAGTCTGTGCTCAGCAGAAGTAGCAGATAAGTCAGTAAAAGGCATTATTGGTACTATCTGTGTGGGGAAAATCAACAGAGTATTTCAAATAATACGGGCGAAACTCAGTTTTGTATGAAGTGTGTTTATTGACTGAATTCTGAGTGAGTTATTGAAAGCTGGGTAAGCTTCTTAAAAAAGAAAGTCGCGTGCCTTTGTACCAGCTCCTCACAGTATCATCAGTTCTCTCAGCTAAGCTCTCTTCGCTCTAAAGAAAACAGCAGAGCACACAAAATAAAAACCTTTTGAGGAAAGGGGAAATATTGCTGATATGAAGCATGTTCCCAGAATCCAAGCTAACAGAGGTTCAAAATGCATGATGCTGGTAACTTAGTTGAGTAGGAAAGCTACAGGTTATTTAGGGCTGCTCAGAACTTTCTTATCAACTTTGCATATATTATGCCAGGTTTTATTGGTTAGTTATCTGATATTTGCCTCTAGAAGCAGGTTTGAACCATTTTCTAATGATATGAATGCTTTAGCCCCTAATTTCTCCAGCTAATTTTATTTAACAAGTTCAATATTGAAGCACATACTCCAGCTATCAGGTTAAAATAGTATTTTGAAGACCATTAAAACCTAAGTGAAGTGTCTTACTAATAATAGACATATCACTCTTGTTGACTTTAACTTTCCCTACAGGTCTCATATGCAGTTGAGTTTAGGTTATCACAGCATCACCAGGATGTTACAGCACCACCCCTTCAATGCTCAGACATTGTTCTTAAATTCCTCCTTATTACTTATTTCTAATAATGCCTTCTGTATGCTGCCTTTTGTCTTTGCAGCTCTGACTTGAGCTGTGTTTTTTGCCAAGCCAGAATCCTAATACATCTATTTATTTTACTGACTGTTGAGATGAGCTGCTATTGTAACTGGAGCATGCAGTCTTTAAAAAGCTGCCAGTTTTCTCGAGTACTTCTGCTGCTTCCCATGGGATCCCACCTACCAGTTTCCTGATGACAATTGCAATTACATTTATGATTGACTAATATCAGAAAACTCAGTTGTGAAACAGATGCTTAGATGTAGAGACAGATGGAACCCTGTTGTAGCATTACTATTTCTTCTGTTTTAGAAATATCTGTTGGTTTTTTTTTTCCTGTATTATGAACTTCAATTTTCAGACATTAATGATATTTTCAAAAGAGTGCTTTTTCTCCTAAAGAAATAAAACAATATTCAGCCCAGCTTCAGTTACTACAGGAGCAAAATAGAGACTTTTTTTTTTTTTCTTGCTGCTACCTGAACATTAAAACACACATCAGCATTCACCATACTGACACAATTGCATGATCTCAGTCTTGTGCTCTGATTTGGCTCCCAGTGAAGATGCATGCTTTGCTGTGTATGAATGTTTTACATCTTGAATCACCTCAACAGCTTTTCAAAAACTGGCTGTTAGGAAATGGGCAGCATTAAAAGAGAGGTCAGCAGGTTGAGGGAGGTGATTCTTCCCCTGTTCTTTGCCCTCATAAGACCCCACCTGAAGTGCTACATCCAGCTCTGGGGTCTTCAGCACTCAAGAAAGATGAAGACCTCATAGGTTCAGAGGAGGGCCAAAAAGCTGATCAGGGGACTGGAGCTCCTGTCCTATGAAGACAGGCTGAGAGAGCTGGATGTAAAGCCTGAAGAGAAGGCTCTAGGGAGACCTCATTGAAGATTTTCATTGCTTAAATGGGGCTCATAAAAAAGAGAGAGAGTGAATTTTTCCACAATCAGATAGTGATGGGACAGGGGGTTATGATTTTTAACTAAAAGAGGAAAGATTAAAAGGCATCTAAGCAGGTTTCCCAGAGAAGCTGTGGATTCTCCACCCCTGGAAGTGTTCAAGGCCAGGCTGGATGGGGTCCTGAGCAACCTGATCTAGTGGGTGGCACCTGTCCCCGTGCCTGGGGGTTTGGAACTCTATACTCTTTAAGGTCCTGTCCAACCCAAATAATTCTATGATTCCATAATTTTATGAAAAAGTACTCAGTTTTAGTTTTTTAACACCCCAATTTCACATTTAGTTGTTTTTTGTGGGGTTTTGTCTGTTCGTTTGGGTTTTTTTTGAATAAAAGAACTAATCCCACTGTATCTAAAATCTAATGGCATGCAATGTGACACAATTACTGTCTCAGTGAGATCACACTTTTGTCTGCCACCACTATCCTGCTGCAGTCATCCTGATCCACTTGTACCTGCTCTTCATCTGTCCTTCAGTGGAAGGACACCAGCCTGGCACTCCCTTTCTCCAAGCCTAGCTTAGAGAAATCTGGTGCAAACTATATGGACTTTCTACTGTGTAAAACCCATGTAATAACAGTGATGAAGGAGTTATGTAAAAGGAGAGATGATGAGTCTATCATGTATCACCATACAATAATTAAGATAAATCTCAATAAGTTACCAATATAAAGACAAATCACAATTAAGATAAATCAACAAATGTCATTCTATTTGTGCAGCTTCTTTCAGTGGAAGATCAAAAGAGGAAGCTGTTTAGAAGATGCAAAGCAGAAAATGTAGGTTCCTATTTAGTAGTTCAGTGAAAGGTTTGTCTGCCAGCAATGGTGTTTGCTCAATATTTTGAAGCTCATAGTCCAAAAGCTTCGTGATAGAGGTATGTGACTGGGAACAGATGTTGTTTCCTCACTGGAAATACAACTTCCCAAGAATTGCACATATATTTATCCCCTCTATCACAGGGTCTGAAGAGAAGAAATGGGAGATAATGGCCTCTGATGTTTACTCTTTTGGTATTAATCCTGTATTAGAAAAGAATATGTAATATATTTATAGTTATGAATATTCCTAATTTCTGGGATTTTTTTTTTTCTTACAGACATCTCTAACCACCAGTATACTTCAATAATTCCCTCATTTATGTAAAGAGCAGATTAGAATTGAGGGATGCACCTGCCCCAGAGATTTATACAGCATTCACAGTCAAAATATACCTGTAAAATCCCTGGATAGCAGCAAGAGAAAAGTGCTTCTGTACAGGCTAAGTGCTGATTTTACTCATATAAAGACCAGTGTCACCATTTATTTATATACAATCTGAAGACAAACATCTCAATCCAGAGAACAAATTGTTTTTAGACCAATGGAAACTGATGATACACTTGGTTTGTTCTGTCTTTTTTATGGAGTATATCATTCCACCTGTTCTTCAAGGACTTCTTGAGGGCAAGTCCTCATTTATTTGAGTGGGGGAAAAAAACCCACAACTAATCTCAATTTCAAAACAAAAAAGTAAGGTTTTTAAAACTCAGGGGAGTTATATTTTCAAAACACAATATAATGCACAAATGGAGACCCCTGTTAGCTTATACTGAACATTTTCCTATCATGTCCCCAGTGGGTATTGCTGACACAAGCAGGAGGGACTGGGGAAATTCCTTTATTCTATCCTTTAAATCAGAATGTTGTGATATTCCTAAAGGGGAAATAGTAATTTATTTGGTAAATAAACATATTAAATCTCAATGAGTGGAAATATTTGTTGACTGTTCACGTGTACACAAATACAGAGAAGATGAAAGAACACCAAAAGACCATAACGCTTTTCTGCAGTCATTTCCAAGATTTTGGATTAGTTCTCCTTGAAATACGTAACAATGTTTGGTTCACTCTACTATGAAAAAAAATTGATAAGCAGTTCCCCCAAATGTTTCGAAATATGGATTAAAAACTACTTCAGTAAGTACTTGAGGGACTTAAATATTCCTGTCAAAGCAGATGAACTAACCTTTAAACATATTAGCATAGTGATTAACATGTGAGGTGGATATTCAGCAAACACGATGGAACCTGAGAAGCTCACACAAGTAAAATTACTTCACCACCTTAAGGACTGTCTCTAGGAATAGCAATCAAACCCCTTGATATTCCTCTTCTGCACTATAAATCATGCAGATCCACTGTCTTAATTCATTTTCCCTGTTTCCGTATCTGAATGTGAGTTATCCTTCCCTAGATAAAATATTCCAGTTTCATTTCGTTGCTGATTCTTCTCACCTGCTTAATATTAAACATGTAATTAAAGATAATGTTAATAGGGGCCTTGTTACACTTGGAAAGAAAACTAAAAAGCCACAAACCCATTCTTTATTCTTCTGTGCTAAAAGTTATATCACATACTCAACTGTACTTTTGCAACTCATAGGGTGAAAATGGATTCTGCCAATGTAGACTGAGTGAACTCAGTTACCTTTAATTTTAGAATTCTGTCTTTCCTTACACTTGTTTTTAAAATGTTGAAATGAAATATTATAGCTGTTCTGGTTTTTGCTGTGAACCAGTGACATGTTGTATAGTATTACAAATAAGTTACCAGGCAGCAAAGCTGACCAGATTTCTCTCTGCAGGATATGTTTCTGTTGATGTTCATGATGTAGTCATGACATGGGTGATGTTTTAAGATTCCCGCAAGGCTGCTCTTTTTCCCCCTCTTTCCATAATTCCCTCCAAGGAGCTCTTGTTCTGACTGCCAAGTTAGGGCATTCATTTTTTTTTTTTTTTTTTTTTTTCCTCCATGACCACTCATCATTTCTGTACTCTCTTTTCAGATCAGTCACACCACTACAGGTGTGATCTCACCACAATTCTCTAGGGATATGCTGGGCTGGGGATTGAAATGACACTCACTGTCTAATAGACTTCAGCTACAGCAAAATGGAGGTAAATGAGGAAGTCATCAAACACTGCATGTCACACATTAAATTGGAAAATGGGCTTGTTTTATTAACTCATTATATTAAAAGTACACATATCTAATCAGATCAGAACAAAACCACAGAAAAATAGCAAGGAATTGTTGAGGCTGAATGAACTTGGGTTTTAAGACCGTTTCAAAATGACCACTAAATTAAACATTATTACATGGTACTTTTGAAGTTCCAGCTCTGAACTTGGCACAGAATCAATCATCACAACTCTGGGCCTATCTCACATGTTAACGATATCCATCTGGCAGGCAATATTTCCTGTCTTCCTATCTCCATAATCAATTGCTGATATGTCTTCCTGATGGTCTTTTAAAACAAAAGAAATCAAATGCTGCAGCTTTATTACAGGCTATGACAACTGAACACCAGTTTTCTGCAATACAGATGGTTCCGTATCCTCTTTCTGAGCAATAGATAAACTTATTTTCAGTGCTTATTAGAGAAGAAAAGAGTTTTCTGCAAACACTTAAATTCACTGTGCAAATTAAGAAAAGGAATAGTTGTTCTGCTGACTTTCAGGGGATCATAGACCAATAAATATAGTCCAGCTCAAGACATGTTCCTGATCAATGTCTCCAGCATTTGTGGAGAGTCTGAGTTCAGATGCTGATCTTCTGACTGAGGAAAATTACAGAGTTTTATCATGCAAAAAAATTACATAATTTTTAGGGTATAGGTTCACTGTGTATACATAGGTTATTTCATAACTTAACCAGGAGGAAGTAATGCTCACTTACTTCCCTGTGGCTTTATTCAGTAGAAATTCCTTAGTCAATTGGGAAAAATAATTGACCCCTAATGCTCAAAGCACCGTTTGTATTGGTGAGTGGTATTTTTAAAAGTAGATGAAACTGTAGGTTAGCTATGGCACACAGGTTTGTTAGTACATCTTCTTGTCTAAGACATGAATAGATGTGCCCAGGGAAAGTTTCACTTATTTGTACAAATCTGCCCGAAGTAAGAAGTGACTCAGATTAAAGACACTGGAAGAAAAAGACCCACATATTCAAAGATAAAGATATTTAAAAATAAGGCCAAAAAATCATTTTCCCCAAACTCTGTTAAAATCCACGAACGTGATTTAATACTCCCAGACTGTGAGGGCCCTCTCTTCTATGAAAGTCACAAAAGAGCTTAATTTTCTGACTTAGAACCCACCATGTTTAATGGCACTTTGTACCACACTGCTGAGTTTAAGATAACTGGATTTAGCTCTTTGCAAGCAACCCAGTGAAGTCCCATTGCTACAAAAAGAAGAGAAATCATTGTAAATGAAAGCAATTTAAAAGTAACTGACAATGTACTGGGTTTTTATAAAGACAATGACATTTAAACTTTTTCAAATGATAGACTGTTGTAACAATAGAGCAACATGACCATATAAAGTGTAACTTTACATATTCATATCTAAAAGTTATCAGTGTTAAATTGCACTCATTGATTAATAAATTTACACATCTGATTCAAAACCAATAAAATAGAACACACTGTGAAGCAGGACAAGCCCAAGTGGGCAAACCAGTAAAGAAGCAATTTATGTTTCTGTCTGTTTTCAGAGGATTTTATAAGGGCAGGTCTGCAGGCTCCTGTCTGCATCGAAGTCCAGCCAAACCCATAAAACGAAAACAACGTTAAACAACTTCACAAAACACAGAAATAGCCTTTTAAAGATTCACAGGAGTACTTTTTCTGTGTCTAATCTAAGCAGCCATCATGGTGAGATTGATGGGCACTGGCAGAGATGCATTTCATGAGGAGGCTGTCTGCTCCATGGTATTAGAATGGAGCTATCTGTCTTCATTGTGCTCCATTAACATGCCCCTCAGATCTATCAGGAAAATGTCTACAGTCCTATTTTATAAATTATTACCTCTGACAGTTAAATATTTCAGACCATATTTAGGAATATTGCTCACTGATAGTTCTTTTTTCACCTACATATTTTTACAGTTAAATTTCCATGTTTACTTGAAAATACCAAAAGAGATGTTTTGGATTCTATTCCTAATTTGAGAGTATTTCTATTCTGTTTGTGGTAAAAATGGTTATCCACTTACTTGACTTCAACAATGTTATCTGTAGAATTGTTTTCCATGTCAGAAGATCAGTTTTCACTAACCAAGAATTAGCTTCTTTAAAGATAGATTTGCCTGCAGCAATTAATTTAAAGGTGGACAATCAGTATACAGAAATGATTATTCTGATTTATTTCAGTGTTGGACATAAAACAGACATCTGACACAGCCAGACCCTTTTCATTTGTTTGGTTTTGTGAGACCTTTATTCTATTCTTTTATTTAGTTCCCATTGATTACATTCTATTAGGCAAGTTTGAAAAATGTTGATATATGTCAGTCTTCATACAAAATCAATATTTTAAGAAGCCACAGTATACCTTCTTTTTTATCTATGACCTGAAGACCAGATATTATTTTAAAAAAATGAAATGTTATTCAATTTATGTTTAATTCAGCATCCTCCCAAGCTGCATAAAAAGCAGTTGATAGTGCATTTTTGAAGGGAGAGAAGAAAAGGAGAAAAAGGTGCTTAGTGTTTAATGATGACCAGTGTTTAATAATTTTAATTTGCTATCCAGGAAAAGTAGGTTTTAATCTGAAATGTTGTAGTCTAATTTTCTATATAAACAAATCTCCTGTTAAACACATTTTTCTGCTAAATTCCCCCTGGGAAAGGCTTTCTTGTATGGAATAAAAAGAGTACATCTAACAGCAAAGCAGCCCTGCCTTTCATAAATAATGATAAATAACAAGGATATAGCAATTTTTGGAAGGCAGTGGAGAAATTCAATTTCCCAGAAGCTTTTCTGAAAGAGAACACTGACACTGTCACTGCACTGCCCCTTCTGTATCACTATGTCAGTGGCTCTGGTGGGATTTCAAGAAAACAGGTGTCTCCTTAAAAGTCTCACTTAGATAAACTGGTTTTTTTTTGTTCTTTTTATGTTGTTGGTGGTTTTTTTTGGCTTTGGGATGTTGTTTTGTTTGTTTGTTTGGGGGTTTTGTTTGGGTTTTTGTTTGTTTTGTTTTAATGCTGCTTTCTAGCCCATTTCATGAAGCAGGAAAAAAATTTAGGAAAAAGGTAAACAGCGTTGTATAGACAAGTTCCAAACCAGAAGATCATCAACCTAACTGCACTGACCAGAGGCACAGGGAATGGTAGCTAGGAGGGGGTTATTTAATAAGCAGTAGGATTTAAAAGATTACGAGTGTACATGGGAAAAAATATATCTTGATAACTTAGGGAGCTATAACTAAAGAGTTTAGATCCAATACAGGTGAAGAAAGGAGTAGAATAACCACAGAAACACTCTTAAAACAATATGTACTGATATCTGTGAGATATGCTTACAGGAAAAGAATTAGCCTAATGTAAAGGACTGAGTTTAGAACCACCAGGTCACTCGCTGGTTCTACTCTGAGTTATATACCACATCAACTACAGCCAAAAGAAGATAAAAGATTGAAAGAGTGAAAAGAATGTGGCATTTGGATGAGGAAGTGCACTAAAATCTTGTATTTATAGCATCATGGTCCCTATTCTTTCTTACTGCAGATAAGAAGGGTATAAATTAAAGAAACTTTCCTCACTTAAGAGTTTTAAATTTTGAGGCCATGATCAACTTGCTCTGGTTTGGTGAGACCCCATCTGGTGTCTGGTGGTCAGCTCTGGAGTCCTCAGCACAGGAAAGACATGGACAGGTTGGAGCAGGTCCAGAGGAGGGCTACAAAAATGATCAGAGGCCTGGAGCACCTCTTCTATGAAGACAGGCTGAGGTAGTTGGGCTTGTTCATCCTGGAGAAAAGAAGGCTCCAGGGAAATGTCACAGCAGCTTTCCGGTACCTGAAGGAAGCCTATAATAAAGATGGGGACAAACCTTTTAGAAGGGCCTGTTGTGATAGGGCAAGGTGTAATGGTTTTAAGCTAGAAGATGCTAGATTCAGGCTAGATAGAACAAAGAAATTTTTTACAATAAGTATGGTCAAATACTGGAACAGTTTGCCCAGGAAGGTGGTAAATGCCCCATCCCTGGAAACATTCAAGATCAGATTCGACAGGGCTGTGAGCAACCCTGCTCATATTGGGGTTGGACAAGATAACCTTTTCTGGACCCTTCCAACCCAAACTATTTTAAAATTCCATTAATCTGTAAAATGTATCAACAAGCATCTTAGATGGGTACTGACTCACTTAGCCTTGAGTTCTTAACAAGCAACTCCATCTTTTAAGTGCATTGTAATTTTTTACTAAAGTAAAAAACACTAAATAGTTTTATTCCTTCCATATGCAGCAAGATATATCTAAATTTAGTTCTTTAATAAGAAATTTTTTTTGTCACTTCTGGAATAGAAGTGTTTGTAACATTAAATATGTACAGCACTCAGAAAAGGTCTCACAGAAGCAGGTGCCTTCTTTTCACCAGTCATCATTATAGAAACTCACACAGGCCAATAAAGATGATGATAAAATGCATGAACATAAGCTTGCTTAATTTGAGAATGTAGCTGGTAAAAATGAATTGACAGATGACCTTATTAACTTTTCACAGATAAGATTGTTGCTTGTATTTTTAAATAATATTTTTCAGGCTAATTTCAAAGATTATTTTAAAATAGCTGTTTCAAGATGGGTATGTGAATCTGAACCTGAACCCAAATCTTTCCAGGCTGTAAAAAGGATGTTACCCAAACTCTTTGCCCCACTGAACTCTACAATTTCTTTTCTTCTCTCAACAACCTGCTTGAAAAAGCATATGAAGTAGTAGAGTTGATCTACATAAGAAGTTAGCACTGACTATATCAGAAGATGCTACACCCAGGTCATCATTGCTTTACAAATCAGACAGTGCCAACAGCAGGGGTTGATTATACATTACACTACGGCATGAGACCAGGCCAAGCACTTCCATTAAAATTTCACCCTGCTCCCATCACATATTGCAAAGCTGATGTGCTCTTACTGTGTGAAATTTAACAGGGATCTAAAATGAAACCCTTTAAGTTTTTTCCCCTATATTGTTAAAAGAGAGTGACTGTGATAACTACTGGCATCCATTTAGCCTTGAATTTTATGGTAGCAAGGGCTGGACTGTGGGCAGGTGGATTGTCCTCCTGGATAACAGGGTAACCATTTGTCACCAAAAAGATGCAATGTCTAATTAACCACCTCATACAAAATATTTAATTCAACCTAAAGTCACATGGGCAGAAGAATAGGATATTAAAACGAGCAATTTTTATTGTAAATGGAGTGTTTGACCCGTGAAAAATGCATGAGAAACTGGGAGCCTAAAAAAGAGATGTAGGTGTCTGAACACTTTAAACTACGCCTAGACAGGCAACTATAAGGGAAATAGTGTTCACATTTAGTGCATTGTGTCCTATAAGGTCTACAAGTCTTTAATAAACTGAGGCTAATTTTATGTCATGTTTGCTTAAACAGATGAGTGCATCAAGTAACCATGAGAAGACACTTTGATGCTTCAACAAGGCAGTGAAATTAATAAAGTCCTAGCATGCATCCTAGTTTCAAAATCAGCATCAGAAAACTCCCAACTGGTGAGAAATATTATTTCCTGTTCAAAAGGTATAAGAAGGAATTTTATTTTTCCTGTGATGACACACAGGAACCACAAACCAGGTTCAGAGGCATGAAATACCCAGGATTGTTCAAAGAGACAAAAAATAAAACCCAACTTTGCCTCAGATGGCTTATGAGATGGATTATAAAGAATCTACAATGAGAGACTACACAACCACAGAGAAATGAAGGTAATATTTTAGCTACAAGACGATAACAGCTGGTTTTGGGAAACTTAAGGTAACTGATAAATCAGAGGTGATATCTATCAGTCTCTGTAAGTGTGACTATTGCTAATTCACATTCTCTGAAAAAGTAGAGGAAATATTTTTGAGGACTGGAGAGAGAGTGTGGGTCTTCATTTATTTTGATAACACATATTATGGCCATGAAAATCACTAATGTCTAAGGTGGATGAAAATACTTTCCTGAGCAAATCCCAGTGTTATGTGCTCTGAAATACCAGAGACATACTACATTTTTTTTGAGGATGTAGGTAAAACAAGGCATTAAGCTGTCAAAAGAACAGACTAATAGGGAAATCAAGAAGAGATAATGATAGGCAAACCCTGCAGGTTAGATGTTGAAAAACAGAGTAGCAGGCAGCAGTCACAGGGAGTACTTCACAGTTACAAGGTGAGTAGATGCAGAAATGTGGAAAAAAAAAAAAAAAAAAGAGAGAGAGAAAACAGGGTAAATATAATTAGGAAAACTGTTTTAATTGCATATACTGTTACAGCATCACTGGCTAACTGATATAGGTGCTTCTATTTTTGGAGCCCTATTCATATACTCGGGCAAGGCATGTAAGTGCTTAGATATTAAATTTTTGAGATACTGTGAATGATAAAAAGACCTCATGAATCACTGCCAACCAAACTTCACTATATTATAGAAAAGTTGAATGAGTGTTTTCCAGTTCAGCCAACCCACTCCAGAATTCTTCCTTCTTCTTTTCTCATTCCTGAGAAAAAGTGACCCATATTTTATTGGATACAAACATAAGTGTTGTCCAAATGAGTAATTAATTAAAAGCTCTCAGCTGCTGATGGGATTCTTCAGAACTGCAGTATGAACATATGCAGAATAATCTTTCACAGGGAGAATTCGTCGCTCTGGATTATGACATATATTAATTTTCAGGGAGCAAAAAGAGCAAGTAAATACAAGCTTGAGTATTTATGTACTAATTTAAAGGGAAATTGAAAATGAAGAAAAAAGTCTTTAAAGATGACATTCAAAAATGGAGAAAAATCTTATCCATTTTGAATGGCTGTAGATGTATATTTTCTAGCTCAAGACTATGGGAAAGGGTGATTTTTTTTTTTTTTCCAGCAGCGTACAACCATGTTTGTTTGGTTTTTTTACCTGGTATTTATACATATATATTATACACATCTATACGGCATATGCCACATATGGAAGATTTTTAAAAAGCAAACATACATATGTATACTTTTTGTGATGTTTACAAAGTTTTTGTACTTGTGAAAAGATGTGTTATTTCTTACATACCAGAATATAAATGATGCCTGCAGTTTTAATGTTAAATGAGGACTAATACCTGGGGGGTTTGGAGATTCACTTCATTCCAAAGTGTTATTACTGAAACACTGTACCCTTCATGTCTGTGTGCCTTTTTAATTAAGAATAAGAACTAGAAGAAAGGTGTGTGATGTAAACAGTGATATTTTAAAGGTAGAATTGTATTGGTTTTGCATGGCAAGCAAGACTTGAGATAATCACTGTCTGACTTGTGCAGTCACATGCAATGTCTGAAACAATTTGGTTAAGTCTGATAAAAAAAAGCAGCTAGTAACTCATTACCACATTATTCTATGAATATTATTGTATGAGAGGCATATCTGTATGGGGTGCAGGTGGCCAGGGACTCTCAGAGTGGGGGCAGAAGTTGTCTGGTGATGAGAGCTAAGGGGAAAAACACTTCAGTGAGAACCAAGGTGGAAGGAAGAAAGAGGTACTCCAAGTGTTGGAGTAGAGATTCCCCTCCAGCCCCAGGAAAGACTAAGTTGGAGCAGATAGCAGATACCAGTACTGCATCCCCTGCAAGACTCCAGGGCAGAGCAAATTTGTCCTGAAGGACTACAGCCACACTGGAGCAGGGGAAGAGTGCGAGGAAAAAGGAGCAAAAGAGAGAAAATGCTATGGAGTGACCAGAATCCCCTGTTCTCAATCTCTCTTTGCTGCTCAAGGAACGAAGGGAAGGCAGAGGAATAAGAAGTGAGGCTGAACCTTGGAAAAGGAATTTTCTATTTGCAAGAAATTAAACTAATTTTCCCTAAGTTGAGTCTACTTTGCCTGTGATGCTAATTAAGTGGTGTCTGTGTCTCGAGCTCAACCCACGAGCTTTTCCATCTTATTTTCTCACCCTGTCCAATTGAGAAGAAGGGTAAGAGAGGGGCTGAGTGTGTGTCTGACAACTGTCCAAGGGCTACATACAAAAACAACCTGCTAAAAGTCATGACTGCAGACATGTAGGCATAAGGGTGACTACAGGGAGTTACATACAGGAAAGGTAATGAATTTTAGACTGACCCTGGGAAGCTGGTGTTCCGAGCATCTGCATCTAGGAAGTTGTGTACATCATTAACCTTTAGAATATATCATCTGTATAGAATTAACATTGTCCAGAAATGTATTCAGAATAAATGTAACAAAGACAAATATTTTGCAAAAACACTGGTATTCCATCTGACTCATGGCCAATTATCTCCTTTCTCAAGACAAGAACATTTCCCTGCTAGTACTGGTAAAGGACAAAGAATCCCAGTAAATAACTAATCTTTGAGTTTATGGAGGGAGAGAAAGATTCTGAAGATGCTAATTTGCAATTTGTTTTTCAATGTGTAAGACCAAAGAGCAAAGTACCGAAAGCAAGTAGATATGAAATTTGTCTTCTACAGAGAATGAAAAATTAAAATTTCACATTTTTCAAAGACGAGTCAGGGAAAAGAAGAACAAATTTTCACTCAGGTCTTTTCCTTCTAGGACTGTTTTCAGTCTTTTTATTATAGTCCTATTCTACTGTCATATCCCTACCAAAGAACTGTAATTTTTAGAATTAAACCTTATCTTTGTGTAACTCTTGGTTATATCAGAGGTGCCAACCTATGTATCTTTTGAATACATAATTTCAAAACTGAAAGAGCCCATTTCTGAAGGGAAAGATCTTGTCTGGCTCACATTAAGGCATTTAAGGAATACTATTGTCTGAGGTATGCCCAAAAACATAGAGGATTGAAATATTTGGTTACATTCTCAGTAATAAATTTCAAAAAACATAACAAACATCCAACCATAGGCAGATAGTTTAAATCCTATATGCTATCAATATACATTTTTAGTAAGAGGGTTTTTTTGAACATTTTATATGTTGCAGCTAATTTAAGGAGAAGTGGATTAGCAGACAGATTTTTTTTGTTGCTTTTTAAAAAAGGAGTGTTCACACATAGTATAAATTTTAGGCAGGGAAAACAAAGTATTAAAAAGAGAGTTGGTTCTAAGGATTTCATATTTCCCCAGCAGTGGGAAATGACCTGCTAGAATATCTAGAAATCAATAATTCTACTGATGGATAAAAATCATTCTAAATAGACTTCTTGTTTTATATCGCTTCTGGTTTTATAGACTTCTGGTTTATAACACACATAAATGACATAAGCTATAGTTTAAGTTGGAATTTCCATCAGTAACTGAAAGTCTGCATGCTTAATTAATATTTAAGTAATGGCAATTAGTATCTGAATTTCCATGATGTGATTGGAGGATAACAACATTACAGAAAACCTTCAATGTCAATGTAATTACTTCAGTATTACTTATGATTGCTATCCTGAGGACTATTCTTTCTCTCAGAAAACCTAGAGTGTTAAACTTCAAAAGTGATTGTTTCAGTGATTCAAAAAACTAATATATATCAATTCTCAGTTCCACCATTTCCTTTTAAATTTAAGGAACAATTTATATAATGAAAATTAATCAGACATTTCTTGAAATAAGTAATTTTTTTTTCAAAGTAATGTTTTTAGAGTTGTTACTTTTTTAGTGAAATGGGGGTGTGGGGTGGTTTTTTGTTGTTTGCTTTTATTGACCTCCAAGTTTCCTATGCTGCCAAACTCATCACGTTCTTATCACAAAAGAACAGAAGGATGCAAAGTGGTGTGGGTTGTTTCCTGTGCTTTATGTTTGCACACAGTGCTTCAGAGATACAGCTATGATGGAAACTAATTGAAAATTCTCTGGAGTTCCTTATGTACCCCTGAGTGCTTGAGATTCCATGCAGAAATTTCTTTCTGTTAGTCCCCTTGGGAAAACTAGAACACACAAGTATTGCAAAGTATTTTTCCTAGCAAGCAGATGACCTTTTAAGCATGACCAATCAGTACTTATTATGATCCTATTTTCATGTGTATCATCTGTATGAGTATCCAGAATGAATGAATATGAAAATTCCACAACAATTATTGTAGTACTCATTGAAAATGTTTTTATATCAGCAATATACTTGTGCATATTATTTTAGTTAATCCTTCTTAAACATATTCTTAATGGAAAAGAAATACTGAAGTAAAACAGAACAGTTATAAAATTCTGTATTTCATAGACTTATAAAATGGCCTGGGTTGGAAGGGACTATAAAGGTCACTCTGTTCCAACACCCCTGCCACGAACAGGGACACCTTGCACTAGACCAGGTTGCTCAGAGCTCCATCCAACTTGGCCTTGAACACTTTCAGGGAATGTGGATATAGCACTCACAATTTCTGTGGAGAACCTGTTTCAGTGCCCTACCACTCTCACTGATCTACACCTACCACCCTTCAGTTTGAAGTCATTTCCCCTTGTTCTCTCACTATAGGCCCTTGTTAAAACCCTCTCTCCATCTTTCTGTGGTCTCCCTTAAGGTCCTGGAAGGCCACAATTAGGTCACCCCAAAGCCTTCTCTTCTCCAGGATGAACAATCCCAATTCTCTCAGCCTTTCCTCATAGCAGAGGTGCTCAATCCCTCTAATCACCTTGGTGGCCTCCTCTAGACTGTCTCCAACAGACCATGCCTTTCCTATGCTGGGAACCCCAGAGCTGGAGGCAGCACTGCAGGTGGGGTCCCATGAAAGTATCAAATGCACAAACACCATGACTTGATCTGTATATGGGCAAATTCTTTACAACATTTATGGATTTCTCTTTTCCCAACCTATTTCTTAAATGGACCTGAGGACAGGAATGGATGGCACTGTATTAGATATAGATAACAGAAGAATAGCCTGATTGCAATTTAGGCTGATGATGTACTCCCTCCCTTCACTTTCTTCCTCTTTCTGCCTGAATGTTTGTTACAGACAATTAAACACGTGATGGATGAACCCTCAGCTCTTGGATTTTACTGCAAAGTACACAAAGTTTGAAAACACTGCTATGTGATATGAATTATGAGCCCTTACTGACTAGTTTGCATTTCAATTGGCCTTGAAGAGTTTTACATGTGTGAGCAATAAACAACCCACAAGAATGTTTGAATCTGAAGAAAATAAAAATTCTTTATCAACAGGCTAAAAATAAGAGCAACCCTCACCCTATTTTTCTTTTAGAAATGCAAATGCTGTGAAGTATTTACTGTATTTATATGTGTCCTTGAAAAGCACAATGGCAAAAACAAATTACATGTATCTCAATTCAAAATTGTTGCTACTGTGTCAAGGAGCAGAAACAGATCCCTTAAGCTATAAAATTCTTCAGGGAAGTTAGTACTTTCAAACATTTGCTTTCCATATCATGAGGTGAACAGCCATAATAGTAGATCTGCAGTGTAATGGGTGTACTGACTTGATTCACACCTGCACTAAGTACATCTCTTACCACTCTGCTTGAAATCGTTGCACCTCGTGCTGATGACAGGATAAAAAAAACCCCATAAGTGTTTGCTGCTCTTTATGTTACCACAAAAATACAGGAAAAAAAATTTTGCATGGATAAGGGAGAAACTGGAGCTTTATTTGTTTCTTTTTAATTCCATGCTTTGGAGGAATAAAATAAACTAAAATAAAAGCACCGTAAAATTTGATGGGTGGTTGATTTTCTTGCCTAAACTAAGAAGATTAAAACTCTGTCTTCAGACTGCTCAGGGAATGCCTTTACAAGCCCTTAGCCAGTGTAATCCAAGTACTATCAAGAAACCCTGCTGGTTTTCTGGAAAAGTAAGGCTTCTACAAAGCACTCACAATGTCAGTGAGAATGGTTTTCCACAAAAAGACACAGAGCCAAAAGTCCTCTGTTCTGTATATTTGGGATTTGTGAACTCACAGTGCTGTTATTTGAATTTTATTGGCTTTGGCTTTTAATATAACTTTTAAATTAATTCAAATCCTAATATATTGAAGTTTTCTTTAGTTTACTGTGTTCCTAATGGAACTGAAGACTAAGCAGAAGGTGCAAAATAAAGTCTTCGAAAAGCATTTAAAAAAAAGGCATTTCAACGTTCTTTATCACTCATGAGTTATGTTCATGACTCGCAATTAAATCCATAGAGGAAGACAAATACTTCTTTACTGCTAAGTTCTTGCTAACAACTGTGCTCTGTGAATATTTTTGTAATATTTATCTGTTCTCTCTAGTAAAGCATAGCAGGAGGATATAATGTAATGCTTTAATATACTTCAGAATTTCAAGTGATATTCTCTAAAACTTTATTTCTAATATTTTTTATATTAATTCATTTTTAAATTCCCTACAAAAACATAATGTTACTAGGATCCATACTAGAGCACAAAATAATTTTTAGTCATTATTTTATATAAATATATCCAAAGAATAGTAATTCTTTCAAGCACTCTAGCTGCTTTAGAGATTCTGGTAGAAACTCTTTATTTTTTCTGAAATGAATGAAACAATTAATTACCAGTATAAATGGATCTTGATTTCAACACAATCAAAATACATACTGAAATCTTTATATTACAGGAATGAAGCACTCTTTCAGAAGAAAATGTATTAAAACACTGCACAGCAAAAAATGTATCTTCTTTGTTTAGAAAAAATATATAAAAACAAGTGCTAGATGGTTGTAAAGTTTTTCTGTGTTATTAAACAAAAACACTGGGCAGAATCATGGCCCCATGATTTTTCTTAGTGATATCATGGCTTAGGCTTCCAAATCTTCCTTACAATACATAAGGAAATTCTTCCTCACAGTCAAGGGGGAAGTCATTACTCAGTGTGAAGTGTGATTCTAGCACCGTCTCTTCTCTGTGGAGAAGTATTAATCATGTTCATCTTTGCTGTAATAAGATGCTAAACACTGTCATTTAGCACTGCAGAGGTATAAAACTAAACCCCTCTATACACCGAAATGTAAAGGCTACATCTCATAAAGGGCAGAAGGCTGAACCCCTTCACTCCCTTTGTTGAGAATACTCTTCCCATGATGCTAATAATTTCATTTTTATGGAAATAGTTCTTTGTGTAATCAGATATAAAGCTTGATCCTTTGTTTATTGCAGGATTGAAGCCAAAGAATATAGCTGACTATTATTAGATTTCATCCTGGTGTAATTACTTTGGTTAAGGGTACAATTTTCTACAGAAACTGTTCATTTTTCAGTAAAACCAGTAATATGGAATAATTTATAGAATTTGTCACATAGCAGTGCCTAAAGAAACATCTCTACAGGCTTATATGTATAGCAGAACAGCTGTGCCAATTTGAGGGAACTGTAGTGTGTTAACTATATCCATATAATTATATTGGTATTATTTTTGAATGAAAATAAGGCTTAAAAGAGCTAAAGGAAAGGTTTATCAAGCTTCAAAGGAAAAACCTAATGGAGTGTGCCTGAAATACACAAAGAGAAAAATTAGCAGGAGATCAATTACAATGCTGGTGAGAATATTAGTGATGACAGAAAGCTTGAAGAGTGTTTGCAGAAAGCAAAAAAATAAAAAAAGACACCAACGCAAACCAAACAGACCTTGAAACCTGAGCCTGCATTTTCCTTACAAGGATCTGTGACCCAGGTATCTGAACAAATCCACTGACATCAGTAAGGTTTGCAGATAAGTTAGAGGTACAGAACTGAAATCTACATCTGGAAGGATGTTATTTCTTTGTAAGATTAATAGTATTCAAAATTAGTTTAAAAGGAAGTCATTGACTTTTTTGTTGTGATGTTGTAGATGTCAGATCATGTAGCTCTGTTCATCCTTCACATGACAGATCAATTTTATCATAAGCAGTGCTTTCTTCCCAGTAAAACTAAGAACAATATGAAAATTCTTGTATATATATATATCTGTATGTATGATAGCAATATATACTGCATTTGTTCATCTGCATCTCCAACAATGCTGACCTCTTTCACCACTTCAAAATATTTTTGGGATGCGATGTAAAATAATCTGAAGGGAACTGTATCTTTTCAGAAAAAGGATTGCTGTCAGTAAGTCAAGCAAATAAGTCAATATTAAACTCTTGAAGAAGTATGACAGTTCCACAGGCAACTGAAAACATAGCAGAATTATTTTTTTTTCCAGTTATAAAATGCATACAAATATGTGACCATATCAGTATGACAATATGCATGCAGACGCACTAAAGGAATCCTTCCCCACCGGCAGTGCTGATTCCAGCTCTGGGGTCCCCAGCACAGCAAAAATGTGGATCTGTTGGAGCAAGTCCACAGCAGGCCACAAAGTTAATTAGATTCTCCTATAAGGAAAGGCTGAAAGAATTGGGATTGTTCATCCTGGAGAAGAGAAGGCTTTGATGTGACCTAATTGTGGCCTTCCAAGACCTGAGGGGAGACCACACAAAAGATGGAGAGAGACAAGGGCCTGTATCGACAGAACAAGGAGGAATGGCTTCAATCTGAGAGTAGCTTTATATTAAATATTAGGAAGAAACTCTTTCCTGTGAAGTTGACGAGGCCCTGGCACTGGCTGCTTAGAGAAGCTGTGGCTGTTCTATCCCTGGAAGTGTTCAAGGCCAGGTTGGAGGGGGCTGTGAACAGCCAGGTCTAGTGGAAGTTATCTCTGTTCACAGCAAGGAGGTTAGAACTGTATGATCTTTAAGATCCCTTCCAATTCAGGCCATTCCATGATTCCATTATCATTCCTTCCAAAACTTTGGAAGGAGAATGAATAATTTCTTGCATTCAGACTGACTTAGTCTTTTAAGAGTCAAAGGAAATAGCATTGCCACTACTATATGGCAAAAAGAGAAAGTTTTGGAACTGTGTTCTAGGAATGCAGTGGATGGATTAAGAAAAACTCACTCAAAATGCCCATTGTGTATATCCCAGATGTGGCATCATCCATGAAGGTATATTTTATAGGAAAGATTTTTGTAAGGGGAAATGGATGAGGGGTGAGATCCTGATTAATGATGGATGTGTTACAGTTAACAAAGAAAACTTCCTTTCAAACCCTTATTAGAGCTATTGGTATAATATAAACCAGTATCATCTTTCCAGTTGTCCAATGAAAGGTCTTTTGGAAAGGTTTCGTAAAAAGAACAAGCAAACCATTGATAGGACAAATATTGCACAAAAATTAATTGTATAAGCAAAAAGATAACACATTCTGTATGTTGCCGGGAATTGATTTTTAGTGTGACTAATGTTTTAACAGGATAATCAAATATAAAAAAAGTAACTGTTACTTTTTTACTGTTACTAACACATGTTAGCGTTGGATGCTCAAAGCCCAAATCATCTAATTGTTACAGAAAATTCTCATTACACACTTGAAATCCCCATAACACTGCTAATGTTGTTAAACATTAACTTTGTAGTATCTTTATCTCCTTTTGGGTGTTCATCCTTCTGATGTTTCTTCAGGGCCCAAGACTGACATAGCTGGGTTCCTTCAATAATCTGGAAAAGAAAAAGACATGTTAGCAGTTTACAATGAGTCATTCAGAATCTCAGTGTTTTGCTAGAAGTGTTATGCTAATGGTCTGAGGTTGTCATGAGCCTATGACTTCATATCTACATCATAATTCTCTTATATCTATAATTTTCCTAAATTTACTAGTTTTATTAGTTTCTAATTCTATATTTTGCATTTTTTTCTCCTCTCTTTCTAATCTCTAAAGCTGTTTTTACCTGACCCCCAGGGTTACAATCCTATCAAAACCAATAACCACGTTTCTGTTTTCAGTCTGAGGCTTCTGTTGTCATCTTTTATTTATATTTTTTATACCACAAAATAGAGCATGAATCATAAAAACTATCTGCTGAACCTCAAACAAGTTTCAACCACTGTAAAAAAAGACTCTGCATCCATTTATTGTAATAATTTAAATATATTTAAATTTAAGCAACATGGTCTCTAGTAGTTCAAAACATATCTGTCTGGTTCTGAGTATAAGAGGGATTGTAACAAATGTATCTCTCCTATAATATATATCACTATTTGAAATTGCTAAACCTAAAGTTAAAATAGCAGTTTTAATGTTAATTTCTAAGTTAAAAAAAAAAAAAAAAGGAAAGGTATTAAAACTTACATGTGGTTATTAGCAAGGTCAGATTATCTCAAAGTTGTAACTCCACTAATGTTATTTGTAGTAATTAACAAGCACAAGAAAACCAGAAAAACAAAACAAAACAAACAAACCAACAAAAAACCCCAGAAGACAGATTCAATTTATTCAGAAGTTGAATCCATCTAAAATAAATGCTGGCTTGACTGCCTGAAGATGTTGGTTTTCCTGGAGTTACCAAGAAAAAGACACAATTACTTGTTCTTCTATTTCCAGTGCAGTTTATCTCCATAACCCTGGAGAATTCTGCTATTGATATTCAACTATGACTCAAAATATCTCACAAAGAATATTTTGTAGAAATCAATACTGTCAAATGTATTAAAGACACACTGTGACTGTTTTATGAGTGAACTGGGCAGTTTTAAAGTACTCTAAAAGTCCAGAAAAGCTCTAATTTTGCAAGACAAAGCATTTGTTTTGTACATTTTTATGGCAATACTTAACCAGAAGCTATGAGGGGAAAAAAACATATTCTCGTCTTCTTCACACAATTCTTTCAAAAAACCCAGAAATTCTTCTCCAAAGACTGTGCACTTATTTTTTTACAAACAGCTTACAGAATTGTTACTTTGGAACTATTAAAAGAAATGTTAGTTTTAATCCAACAAATGAATGTACACAGTGGCTCTGATCCAACACAGTGGTTACTTACACATATATATCTGTGATAGAAATACATAAATTTTCATGTTTTACAGATATACTGAAATGCTTTAATGGTCTAGGAAAAAAAAAAAAAGAAATAAAGATGTCAGAAGAACTTCCAGCTTCTAGGAGTGCTGTCAAGCAGCACTGTCAGCTTGATAAAGTCTATCAGGCTAAAGAGGAATCAGAGCTCCAAACAGGCTGAAAAGTAGAGGAATAAGAATTACTTTTTTGGGTTTATGTTTTTTGCAGTTCTTTTAAGGTCAATTTTACTTTTTTTTTTTTTCTTCATGATGTTGTTTTTGTTGTTGGATTTTTATATCATTATAATTATCTGTTTAACTTGTGCTCCTAAACACAGACACCAGAATAGCACAGATGCTTTCACTTGTGTGCCTGGCTGCAGATTTGCCCTTTCCATATTCATAGATAACATTCAAGTGTCTCCTGTTGAAACTGGCATTAAATTATCATCTTCTACATCAGTGGAAATGAATGAGTACTCAATATTTTGTAATAGTAATTTTACATTCCTTTTCCTAAAGTTTCACATTCTAAATGAAGGTTTTAAAAGAAGTATTTACAGTTGTGTTTATGATTGTCACAGGAAATAATCCCAGAGATTGCTTGTTTTCATGTGTGCAGAAGGGTTCCAAATGGTATGATAGAAGGAAGTTACAAATTATACATTTTCATTTTACTCTGGCCCTTCCATAAAACTTTATATCCAATTCTCTATTTCAGAACATAATGTTAGCAGTTATGTTGATGTATTTGTTAGAAGTATGAACATTTTTTAAGTTTTCAACTAAATTACCCCACCTAAATCCAGAATACTTTTTTAAATTTGTGTAAATTTTGGAAATAAAACATTGAACAACAGTATCTTCTATTATTGTCCAGAAACACCTTTTAGGAAATAAAAGTTTAATGAATTCTTTTAAAGGTTCAGCTTTTGATTTTGCCATACACAAATATAGGGCTTGGTTTCATTATCACATGGGAGTACAATGAATGATGCACTAACTTGTTTATCGGGTGGACAATCAGTCTGACACCAACTGGAAGCGTAGAAATCTGTCTTCTTTAAATAACCAGGTGATATGTCATGGCCTGATACCTGACAACTAAATAGGCATTCCTCCAGACATCTTATAGATAAGAATCTGAAGACTTTCAATTCTATTTGCAGTCACAGAGAAGTACACTTGAAGACCTGGATATCCCTCTTGATTTAATTTGTACTTAACAAATATATTTATTAAAAAATGCCACAAAAAATTAACAACTGTAGGCTCACATCTCTCTAAAATGTCATCTTCTTTTCTTTTTTGTCCCCAATGTACTAAATTGTGAGTTCCCTGCAAATAACTTATTTCCCCTATTTTTAGAAGCAAAAATTTTTGAGAGTAACAAGTCAACCAAAATCATGAGAGATATCATGAAGATCCACAGTACAAATGAATTGCTTCATAGACTTTGATGTGATAATTCCATTTCATCTCACTTTCACTATAAATTTATAGCCAGTCATCCAAGCTGCTTCTTACTTAGAAGGGTATCTGCAAAGGGCATTCTGTTCCACTTACAGTAGGTGGCTAAAATAAAAAGGGTACCTCTCCCCTTTGACCATAAAGGGTGCCTTAGACTAGTTGTTAGTTAAGTTAATGACTAGCTTTGACCACACATCTAGCTTTTAAACAGCTGAAATTAGATCATCTCATTTCTAACTTCTGTTTACATTAAAAATAGATTGGTTTTCAAGCTTCTCATTTGAGACACAGAGTGTTTTTCCACTCTTAGTATTATTATTTCTGAAATAATTAAAATGACAGAAATGTTTTTCACTATAACTTTTTCTTACAAGTCTTGATATAAGACCCGAATAATAAGCATTTTTTCTGTTCTCATCACATATTTCCTCTTGATTCTGACAAGATACAGGAGAAAGAAACCACACAAGGCACAGAAAACTTTAAATATTCTCTTTGATAGAAAGAATTTTAAGAATATTGGGACAGATTAAGAAATGATGAAGTGAAGTTATTATGACAGTTTTTATAGATTTCAAGATATTGGAATAAACTTAGAGGTATATCAGCCAGCTGAAATTGTTTTGCAAATAACTAGACATCTTAATTGATTTCCAATGGTCCTTTATTGCATGTGTTTGACAAAACATTCAGTGTTTTACACTGTTTGTAGGTACTTTTCCTCACCTGAGAACAAAAGAAATAAAACCCCAACACTTTAAAAACAAACAAACAGAAAGCAATCTGCACAGCATTTGGGTCCCTGAATCAATTTATTTCTACAGTTATTCTCTTACCTCATAATTTTTAATATCTATCACTATTTTTATATGCCTTTTTTTATGAAAGCAAAGACTCCAGAGTTAAGAAAAAACTCTCCTGGATTTATGATTGAATTATAATTCCTTGGATTTATGGTTAGTTTATAATTCGCTTCAGATGGCATAATGAAGCTAGGCAAAAATCAGAGGCTGTTAGAGCGAGAGGCCATGAGGACACCCTGGGCTTATAGCCATTTTGGAAGTTGTTCTGAACCAGAACTTGGGAAAAAAGGGCAGGAAGCAAGACCTAAGGATTATCAGTGAAAGAGCTTGGGTCATGAGGAGCAGATGGCCAGGGGTCAATGGGGATAAGGAGCTGCAGTAAGTAAGGGAAGAACTCTACAAGGATGTGCAGCCCCAGGTCATCTGTTAGGCAGTGAAGCACATGGGTGGTTGAAAAGATGATGTGAAGAAAAAAAGGTTGAAGCTGAAAGGTGATGGCTGTAAAAAAGCAACTCTGTGAAAAGCATAAAAAACCCAGAACAAAAACCTAACAAAACAAAGCACACAGACAAAACACTAAACCTCTATATACAGGAAACACTTTCATCTGCAAGTGATTCTTTATGCTCCAGGTAGAAATGATTTGGTGTGTGACAAACTTGCAGGGTATTGTATGTGAAATCTTTAAAAACTTATGTGTATCCTGTTTGTGTTGATCCAGGTCTTCAAAAAGTAATTTCTAATTCCAACAACTGCAACCAACAGGTTATGTGAGATGAAGTGATTTTCCTTTCTGACAAGAAAGATTTTCTAAGCAAGATATTATCGGGAGCTTTTATTTAGTTGAGTGGGGGGAGGGTTGTTTGGTTGTGGGGGTTTTTTCCCATTTTGCCTCTTACATAGATTTCTGAATTAAATTCACACACACACACAAAAAAAACCACTTTAAGAATTAAAATATAATTACTATTGTGTCTAGATTTAAGAGACAGGTAAGAAGTTTTGCTGTTGAAAGACGGCCATTTTCTTCTGCATACAAAAGAAATCACTGATTTATTAAACTTTACATTGTGAATTGCACATTACATATGCAATATATTTTCATCTATACTTTTAAGGCTACCTTCTATTATCATTAAGATGTGACACAGAAAGAAAGTGTCACTTGAGGTATCCATCTTTGCAGTGAATACTTTAGAGGGATGGCAGAAGGTACTTCTACTGCTGTGTATAATTAACCACAGAGTTAACAAACAAAGCTAAATCTATGCTAGCAATTAATCCACAAATCCAAAAGTATTTGGCTCATATGATTGTTCCCAACCACCTTGCCAGCCAGTGCTTGTGGTGCACCAAACCCTTCTCCTGGCACGGGATCAGGGGCTGTGAGCTGCTACTGCTGTTGTTAAACTGTTGAATAATAACAATGGCAATAAAATTGTGAACTCTGCAGCGTGGGGCACATTTTTACCAAGAGCAATTTGAGGGAATTCGCCTTGCTCTGCACAAAAGTCCATGACATTTTTCAATTGGAGAAAGTTGCAGTGGTGGACAAAGAAAGGAAGTGGTTCCCTGAGGAGGATAATGAGAGCATTTGTGGTTGGAACAAGAGATATGTGAATAGGAGTGAGCTGCCTTTGAGGCAACAGGGTGATTTTTTATTATTATTATTATTTTTACAGTAGACAATAAACCTTGAAATGTGTGTATTTGGGGGACTGGAATATATTTGGACCCATGATAGTGAGTGTGTTTTGGCTTTGTGCAATAAGGACACTTTGAAAAGACACCTGTGAGAATGCACTATTTTAACCACAAAGGCTTAACCAATAAATGTTTTTATTTTGGAAGTTATTCAGCATGTTACTCATTTTTATTCTGGCAGAACCTGAAGGATGTGGATACATAAAGTATAAAAAATCCTTTTAAATATTCACTCATTGATTAACATCCCCCCATAATTAATATTTTGATTGTCTTCTTGACAAAAAGCAATTAATGTTGAATCTTATAAAGTATTTAAGTATTACTTGTCCCCTCTTTAAGTTTCATCTGATTTATTGTGTTTTAAAGTTCCAATTAATCATGTTACTTATTGTTACAGAGGCAGAATTCACAGTGATTACAAAGTTTTATGCATACAATAATTTTGGATTTCCTTGCTTTAATAAATGTGTTACATACTATCAAAGATGATACATTTCCTATAAGAATCCTTTAAATTTTTAACCCCAAAATGCATGACCAAGCTCATTTTTCATCTTTTTCAGTTTACTGAAATCATAAATGTATTGTAAAGAAAATAATTTTCTTTATTATAGAGCACAATTACTGTGTTCTAAAAAAACAAGCCTAGTGCAATATTTTTTTCTTCAGCTAGTGACAAACTTCATACGTGATTCTGTCAGAAGAATTTCTATTTTTCAAAGTTGAAAATACATTTTTATATTTTACTTTTAACAATATAATTTAGATGAGGACAGTTCAATTTCTGTGTTTAAATTTTCTAAGTATATGAATCTATTGGTACACTGTATATTGGTAGATTTGTCATAAGCTTAGATTTGTGAGTATTAACATGTATAGAGGAACTTCTATGGACCGATTAAAATATACACTGAAGTCTATTCCATTTGTAGGGTGGGTTTTTTTTTCTAATATTTGCTATATTTTTTTTAATATTACTGACAAGTAAAGGGAAAACACTTAAAAATATAGTCTTGAGTTTAAAAAATGTACATCCAAACTTCATAGTCATGTATCAAAATTATATTTTACTTTCATCCCACTCATTTTGTTAAGCGTGTACCTGATACTGTTTACTGCAGTAATGATATTAAATGAAAACTTCAGCTCTGAAACCAGTAACAGCTAGAAATTGCTGAGATACATAAAAATAGTGAGGTGTGTGATACAGATACATAAAAATCCATTTAGTTAAAACATTAAAAGACAAAAAATAGTGAATCATAATTTGTTGGCGGATCGTGTCTTTTCTGATGTAAATAAATTTGTTTGTATCAAACTGAAAGACAGCAGGTTCAAATTAGATATTAAGAAGAAATTCTTGCCTTTGAGGAGGGTGAGGCACTGGCACAGGTTGTCCAGAGGAACTGTGGATGCCCCATCCCTGGAAGTGTTCAAGGCCAGGTTGGATGGAGCTCTGAGCAAACCAATCTAGTGGAAGGTGCCCCTGCCAATGGCAGAGGAGTTGGAAAGAGATGAGATTTAAGGTCCCTTCCAACCCGGGCCGTTCTATGATTCTATGATCTTCAAATATTTTTAATTTCAATTTAGGGTTTTATGCTTCAGTAGCTTTACAATTTCACTTCACAAGGAAATGTTACCATCTTGTAGAAGTAATTACCTAGATATTATTTTCTACTCTTCAAGACATGGTATAGATTATTTTTTAAAGTCTTGGAACTCCATCTTCATAAAATCACTGTCCTACAAGTCAGGCTTCGTGCCTTTACCTGTACTGAAGTACTGGAAAATTTACTCTAATGAATTTTATATAGAAAGTTAAAATTACCTTGTTGCACCTTTTCTCCCCATACATAATCTTTTTGTAAATCTGCATCAAAGAATAGTTTAACATCACATAAAAATGATGAAAAGATAAATATTTTCAGTTTATCTGTAAGTTTTTTCATCTAAAAGGTTATCATCCTTAACCTTTGCAAGTTTTGTTTCTGAAGACATCGCCCCTAGTTTTTCTTCTTTAGCTGCTTTTAAAAAAATATATTTATTCTTCCAATGTTTCTTTTGATATTTGATACAGTTCTTTATATTACCATTTAGCACAATTTTTTTCCTGTCCTATCATTGTTTTTTATCAAAAATCCGATTTTTAATTAACTATTATTAGCTGGGGGTTTTTTTCATTAAAAAAAAAAAATCTATTATTTTCAACTTTATTTCCCTACCATTAATTAAAGAAACATAGTCACAGCATTTAAGGAGCTCCAGATTTGACAGAATGCATTCAAACCTCCTCCTGACCTAGTGGTACCCTCTTAGATAAACTGCTCAAGGATAAGTCCTTTTTTATCTGCTAGGGTTTTTGGGTTTTTTTTTCTATTTTTCATTAGTGCCTACGTAACTTACAGAATAGTAATGTTTTCACCTGCAGAAAAAGGAAGAACCTGCACATGAAAATCATCTTGTTGAATAATTAGAACATATTATCAGTCAAAGAGAAAAACAGCAGCATTGGTTTCTGTCTTCTCTCAGTGAATGCTGTGCCCTAAGCAGACTTTTGTCTATGAACATTTCCTTCCCATAGAATCACAGAATAGTTTATGTTGGAAGGGACATCAAAGATCATCTGCAACACCCTTCCATGGGCAGGATCACCTTCCACTAGACCATGTTCTTTAGAGCTCTGTCCAGCTTGGCCTTGAACACTTGCAGGGATGAGCCACCTCTGCTGTTGGGTGGTGAGTTTATTTCTGGCATAAACAATTTTACTCCTTGATCAATATTATTTTGACATGCTGCAATCCAGGGTACAATACCTGACTGCTTTTTTATACAGCTGGGTAAAGCATCTCCAGGAGACATGCCAGGAAACACCAACAGAGGGTAAGTTACATTTCACACTGTAGAAATATTTGGTTTTTAAGTCTCATGCAGCTTTTTGAAATGTGTAGAAGTTTTATGAATTTTTGTAAGAACACACCAGCTCTCCCCCTCTTTGGAGATTTCCTTCGAGTTAATGCTGTTTTAAACTGTAAAAATTGACTGTTGAACTTGCTGGACAAGCCATGTTCCAAGTCATAGGAATAAAATAGTGCTTGTACCTTATAATCAGCGATCACAGGTTACAGCAGTAATAAGTGTTTTTTTCAGAAAGATTTCTAGCTCTTCTTCCAAATGAGCTGACAAGTCTATTCTGATGATGAAAGGGAGTTCAGTAAAACTAAATATGGATCTCAACTGCCATGGCTTGCTTTCTGAAGGAGAGGGATGTTGGCAATGTAATGCTGGCTGCAATACTTCACAGTGCTTTGTGAATGTCTGTAAAATAAAATTATAACTTCTTGAAAAAACCCTCATGGAGTCCTTGGCTGGCATATTTAGGTCATCTCATGCACTTCTTCAGTGTTTGATATTCGCAGCCCCTTGTTTCCTTTTGTCAGTGATTGTGATGCTTCTTGTACCTTGTATCTCGATTAATATTCAAAGCTCCTCAAAATTTCTGCAGTGTTAAGACAGCAATCCTTGTCAGACTGAAATAAATCTGAAACAATTCCTTCTGATTTTGCTTTGGTAGGAGAAGGTGATCATGGTTTTTTTTTGAAGGGGCATTTAATCATGAAAATCAATTTGTTAATCTGGAAACATCTGCGATCTGCTTTTGACCGCAGTAAAATAAATATTCTGTATTTTTTCTTCTCCAACCTCTCCACTAATTTTTTTAATTTAAATTATTTCACTTACTTTGATAAGACATTGACTATGCTTGTGTCTTCTTACAGTTGTTAGTTTTTTGCTACCTGTTTTACTTTCAAGTCTGGTTAAATACGCATTGCACACAGTGCACTGGGCTGCCTTTCTTATCAAAACTTGAACATTAGTCAAGCCTATCTTAAAAAAAACGACCTCAGAAATTGTTTCTGTTTAATATATGTGTGCCTAAAACTAGAATTTAACTGTGTTTTTATGAAATTAAATATTTTCTTTAAATTTCTTTCTTTTTAAGAAAAGCCTACTAAAATTATTCCGTTTACTACCTTAATGTCTATAAGACTGATGAGAGGAGACTCAAGTCCAGCAATGTTTGAGCCTTTTGAAAAAAACACAATTTCTGAAGTTCTTGCACTAGAGACTTAACAGTGGAAAACTATGGAAGAGAAAAAAATTCCTTTGAAAACAGTGATTTCTAAAAACATATCATCAGGTTGGGTTTGATGAATTTTCAAAGATTTTTCAGACTTTTGAGATGTTGACAGAACTGTTTATTTAAAAGTTCTTTTATAAATATAAATATAAGGTTTTTTTACTGTTTTTATTTAAAATTTAGTTGGAATAGTTATGGGGTTTTCCACAAAACATGTTTCTTACATTAATCTGATATTTATTCAATAGCATAAATTAAAGAAAAAAATTCAATATTTATCATTTAAAAATGCATTTAATCCAGAATAAAGAGAAAATTCTAAATATATTTACTTTAGTGTGTTTTGACTTCAACAGTACGTTTTGCTCTGTTTTTCTGGTTTCATGAACTGGTCCCTTAACTCTTAAATGTTTTTCTCTCTGACCTCTGTTAAAACATAGCTTTCACTTGTAATGGAGTGTGTCCATATCTCCAGTTTTTCTGTGTACTTTTTTCCATTACAAATTAGACATTCTTATTTGATTTAGAAAGATGCCTCTGTGAATGTGTGTATTTTGTTCCATTATTGTTCAAGGCCAGGTTGGATGGGGCTCTGAGCAACCTGGTCTAGTGAAAGGTGTCCCTGGCCATGGAAGGGGGATTGACACAAGATGATCCTTAAGATCCCTTCCAACTCAAACTATTTTATGATTCTATGTCCTCCAACTGAATGAAATAATCTTTATTCTGAACAATAATCCTAATCCTGCTTTTTACATCTACTGCATTTTAGAGAAATAATCATGTTTGTGAGAGTTTTATGTATTACATGCACACTGATCTTGAATATTTAATACTGTACTTGCAGCCATAATAATGCTTTCATCTCCACTTCAGCATTTGTTATGTTTTTGTGTGTATATTTTCTATTTCTCTACATGAGTTCTTGATTTAACTTGGCTAAAGAAATAAATCTTATTGTCTAGAACTTGAATTTATCAAATGTTTTATTATAGATCATGTATCTCTACCCCCTTTTTTAATTATTCTTTTATAGTTGCCTTGATCTCAAGACTCTTCCATATATCACACTACTGGTTTTGCATGGCCAGGCTTTGGTAGCAGAGGGGGAGCTACAGAAGCATCTTCTATGAGAGGCTGCCAGAAACTTCTCCCATGTCCTGCAGAGACAAAGCCAGTCAGCTCCAGGATGGACCCACTGCTGGCTGAGGCTGAGCCCTTCAGAGATGGTGGTAGAGTCCCGGAGATAACACATCAGTGAGGGTGGGAAAAGTCTGCACAACAAACTGCAGGTGAGAGAGGAGCGAGAGCATATAAGAGAAACAGCCCTGCATACAGCAAGGTCAGTGTAGAAGGAGAAGAAGGTCCATGGTGGAGCAAAGATCCTCCTGCAGTCCCTGGAAAGAGCCCACACTGGATCAGGTAGATGTCCAAAAGAGACCGTGACCTCGTGGGAAACCTGTGCTGGAGCAGGCTCTTGGCAGGACCTTTGGCCCTGTGGAAAAAGGAGCCCACTCTGGAGCAGGTTTGCTGGCAAGACTTATGACTCTATGGAAGACCCACTCTGGAGCAGTTCATGAAGAGCTGTGGCCTGTGGGAAGGACTCAGGTTGGAGAAATTTGTGAAGACCTGTCTCCCATGGGAGGGACCCCACACTGGAGCAGGGTGGAGTGTGAATAATCCCACCCACCCCCAAAGGAAAGGAGTGCCAGAGACCACATGTGGTGAACTGACAATAGTCCCCATTCCCTGTCCCCCACTACTGCAGGTGTGGGGAGGAGGAACACAATTCAGGGGTGAAATTGATCCCGGGAAGAAGGGAGGGGTGGGAGAACATGTTTTAAGATTTGGGTTTACTTCTTACTGCCCTACTCTGATTTGTTTAGTAAATTAAGTGAGTTTCCCCAAGCTAAGCCTCTTTTGCCCATGACATTAATTGTTGAGTGATCTTTCCCACTCCTTACCTTGACCCAGGAGTTTTTGGTCATATTTTTTCTGCCCTGTACAGCTGAGTAGGGGAGTGATAGAGTGGATTTGATGGGCATCCAGCCAGGGTCAACCCACCACAGTCAGTCAATAGTCTTTATATAATGTGGGGGCAATTAACTTGGACAAGAATCATATATCTCCAAGAATACCACCTGAGGTTGTAACAACAGTGCACTTCATATCAAATACATTTAAATTCACATAAACAGGGAGATAAAATAGTTCTATTCCACAGATCAAATTCTCCTGCTCTATATTTCAGCACAGCTCCCGTGGGCACCCTTATGACATAATTTACATCTGAACACAGTTAGCCTAACTTAATTGCAGCTTTGTGTATAATTAATTATATTATCAATCTGTCTCCTTAATGTTCGTTTCGATTTACAAGTTTTTATGATATTAGGTGAAGAAACAGGAATAATAAAAGCTGTGGATTCTTACCTTGGATTTTTAAATCAGCAGGTTTGGAGTCATGAGGAGAACACACAAGCAGGGAAGACTGCAGCTAAATGTAATTAGGAAACGTATTTTAATGTCTTCCAAAAAATTTCTTTCAGCAGTGTGGTGTCTTTTTTCTACTTGTGTTGTCTTTCTTCTTAATTACTGTGATCTTAACAAAAAGCAGGGGCAGGGGTGTTTATGAGAAGATTTGAGAAAAATATCAGGATAATTATGGTAAAATTATCACTTTGGTTTATGTTTTTCTTGTTTTGCTTTTACAATGCAAACGGCCTCATATATATTATGTTTTCATGTATACCTTAGCTGTTGCATCTGCAAGCTGTGTATCCTCTTACTCTAAATTTATACTTTTAGCTTTCAAATAGAGTGGCCTTGACTCTCACTGATAGGAATTGGTTTGGGAAAGAACTCTATTGAAACTGCCTGATGCTATTCAGTTGTCATCTATCCTGTTTTTAGACTCAAAAACCTACATTATATTTTGAACTATAGTTTCATGTACCTTCAATAAATTTCTGTGAACTGAGAGAGCATTCCCATTGATGGGTTAAGGCACAGCACCCATGTTCAGGGACCACTGTTGGAAAGTGCTTCCGAGGTACATACAATTCCCATCAGAAATTATAGGAATGTGCTATTAAGCTAGACACCCCTGTCTCCTTTTAAAGCCTGCACCAAGGAAAAGCCAATTAATCACAACCTAATACAGAAACATAAAATAAAGCAGAGTATAAAGGGAACCATAGGCTGAGATGCTGATAGATGGAGATATTTGACCTTCAGTAAGGTGAATTCTTATTCAAAATATCCTCAATTTACACCAGTTTTATCTTAAAACAGATTTTGAGCACAGTCTCATCATCCAAATAATTAAAAAATTGTTTATGTGGTGCAAAATATCTCAGACTAGAGCACCTAGACCCTCACAAAGGAGTAGGTCAGGAAGAGCTTATTCACTGAAAGGGTTGTCAGGAATTGGAACTGACTGCTCAGGGAACATCATTCTTGGAGGTGTTCTAGGACCAACTGGACATAACAGTGCCATGGTCTACTTGGCAAGGTGGCAATTGGTCAAAGGCTGGACTTGGTGATCTTGGAGATCTTTTCCAACCTCAGTTATCCTGTGATTTCCCAAAAGCATGAGAAGGCTTAGACTAGAACCAGCTGGACTAAACTACTCATGCACAGCACTACTTTCACCTGCTTTTTATATTTACCCCTCTGGGATTACCACTACCATCCCTTTCTCATATGTCTTAGGGCTTCTTCTGCAGGTGCTCACTTCACACAGAAGGATTCTGGCTCAGACACCTCTGTGCTTTCTCCTTCCTAGGCAGGATACTCCTCAAGGACTTGGCACAGAGAGGGAGCCACAACATGGCCCCATTGCCTCTGCTGCCAGAGTCCTAGAAAGCTTCCTTCAGGAAGTGTTGCTGGAACAGGAGAAGGATCTTTGTGTTGTGAGCACTATTCAGAAAAAGTGCAAAAAAGCATCTAAGCCAAGAGAGGTTTTCTTGGATGCTGACTCAGCCGTGTCTTGCTCTTCCACTGGGTTTTGTCAGCAAACAAGATATGGGAGATACACTGAAGGCCTAAGGTCATCCAGGAGTAATATGAGGACTAGATTACAGATCTCATGAGTCAACCTTCAGTCATTTGTTTAATAAACCATAATGTCTATCAGAACCACTATAATTAAAAACTGTGGCATGACATGTGGCTTTAAAAAAAAACAAACAAACAACAAAACCACTCAGCAATTATCTTTTTTTTTTTTTTTCATTTAATTTTATTTATACTTTGTAGGTCCCTTCCAACTCAGTATATTCTGTGTTTCTGTGATTACCAGGATAAGCATTAAAAACTTAGCATTATCTCCTCAGAAAGCTGTTGCTAAATATCTTCAGTGATTTCAGCACAAAGAGAAATTAAAAGAAAACCCATTACTCTGTACTGAAGATTTTACAAAGTGAGAAATAAAATATTTATTTCTAGTTAGGGTATTTACTGCTACACCTTGTCATTTTGAGGGAATTTTAAAGATAAATATCCATTTTAGAACATAACCTCCATCCCCATTTATATCATGATTCTAGAAGTATGCAGCAGTAAAATGCTGAAAAATTTGTTCAAGTACATTGAAATAAAGTCTAGTACATAAGATATTTGATTGTTCTCATCAGTAAAACTTGTGACTTTGATAACTGCAGCAGTTCCTCAAGTAACTGTGTAAATATCTACATTCATATGCATCATTTCATACACATTTAAAATATTCTGATGTCTCTTTTGCCAAAATTTGAGGATGCACGTGGTTTTAATATTTGCTGACACAATTAGAAGGGAAAAGCCATGTTAGGGTTTTTCTTTTTAATAATACTATTACTTTCTCAGCAAACCAGATTCCACTGGGACATCAGTTATGCTATATATATACTATATGCCGTACTATATATTATAAGTCTGGTGTGCTTACTCTTAAAACCCTTATTCTGAGCAGAAGCCAACTTGGTCATTCATAGTATTTTTAACAAGTATTTCAACTGTAAGATTTTAGAAAGAAATGGATTTGTAGTCATAAGATTTCTAATTTATCATTACTTTCCCTTCAGTTATTTAGTGAAGTAGTGGTGGAAATGAAACTTGCACATGCTGTGCAAAACTGATGAATGTATTTGCATGCTGCTGTTCTCTAGACAATGGAAGGTGGATAAGGCAAAGTGGAAAGAAATTGTCTTACTTCATCTAGAAGAACACTTGAAGAGCAGTCTTTGGTAATTTCAAAAGGTTTAATACTAAAGCAGTAACAAAAGAGAAAAAAAAATCTGTTTAGCATGTTACATCTCTCTTTAAAAGTGCAGAAGATTAAATTAATAATATTTTTTGCAGTTATGTTTTTAAATGGCTTGCATTTTTCTTTTATCACCCAAAAGCCTGTAGGACAGAATCCAGCAAAAGCATGCATCATTATCTGTCAGGTTTGCTCCTGTAAAACTCTCCAGATTGTCAAACTTGATAGAAATCATCTCACATATATCAGAGTTTCTGTGGACAGAAAAGGAAAATAAATTTAAGGCTGAAATCTAGGCTGTGTCTTTTGTACATATTCTGTTCCTATCTGGACTAACAGGTGATTGAAGACAGCCAGCACAGCTTTATTAAGGGCAAGCAAATCATGCCTGACCCATCTGATGGCCTTCTATGATGGAGTGACTGCAATGGTCAAAAAAGAAAGACCAACTTCTTTCATCTACCTAGACTTCTGTAATGACTTCAAGGTTGTCCCATTTGACATCCTTATCTCCAGACTGGAGAGACATGGATTTGAAGGATGGTCTAATTGGCAGATAAGGAATTGGCCAGATGGACACAGCCAGAGAGTTGTGGAAAATGTCTCTCTGTGCAGGTGGAGGTGAGTGGTGTCCCCCAGGGTTCAGTCTTAGGACGGCGGTTCTTCAATATCTTTATCAATGACGTAAATAGAGGGATCGAGACTGTTACACCTTGTCATTTTTAAGGGAATTTTAAAGATAAATATCCATTTCAGAATATAACCTCCATCCCCATCTGTATCATGTAAGGATATATAGCACCAAAACTTAATTCTAGAAGTATGCACACCCAGTAAATTTACAGATGACACCAAGCTGACCTATTTCATACTTATAGTTGTCTATGTATTCAGATGCATATGCCTCTATATAGATAAATATATATTCTTAAATATACAGAGTTTACATACATATATGAAGCTAAAATTACAATGAAGGACAAAAATTGTGCTCTCTTTAATTAGAAAATTGGTTGTTTATATATCACTGCCTGCTGTCATATAATTGTCAGAGAAATTGTTTTTTTTCTTCTGTAGATTTCTTTGGGTTTTTTAAAGGAAAAGAAACCTTTTCTTTCCCACCTCCAAGCTGTGCAACCATAAAGAATATTTATGTTTCACTTTGTCCTAAGGGATAAATAGCAGTTAGGTAGGTAACTCTAGCTGAATTTCAATGAAAGTTAGGACATCTGTGCCTTTGCAAACTTCCCCCTGCCTCCCCCAGAAACTCAGGTTTTTAGCTACAGCACATGCTTTCCCTTAGTAACATTAGGGAGCACTCTTATAATTAGAAACTTGCAATGAAATCTTAATGAGAAACATGAGACAATATATCATAATCTAATATAATGATACCTATTAGAATGTTAGAGCTCAACTCATCAGTAGTATACTTATGAATACTTATCTTCATTTTTAGGGAATTTTTGTAATTTAATGGATGGGTATAATCACCAAGAAGACTGGAAGGAATACCTGATTGCAGACTGACCCTGGAGCAAATTGTGGTATAATTCATGTTTCAGGCAGGACAGGACTAGTTTACAGAGAGAGAATAGGACTTTTTCATCTCAGTAGTTACAGCTGTATAGTGAGAAAGTACAGCAATTCTTGCAACCCTTTTATTTTATCAAAACAACAGTACAAGTAGCCAGAGGATGTCCTTTTTTGGCAGGAATGTGGGCATAAAATGACCTGATCAGTATTCTCCACCTTCACATTCCTGTGTCTGAAAACAATAATGGACACCTGGTAGCTGAGATTTTTAGTACTGATTTGGAAATATATTGCATATATATTAATCAAAGGGTTTTGCTTTTTGAATTATAGATCAGAGACAATAGAATGATAAATAATACAAGAACAAGGAAGTTCCAGAAAAAGGTTTCATAAACACAACAGGATATGCTTTCACATCTGTCTGAAATATATTTTCATGAAATTCCTGGAGATGAATCTTTTTAGAGCACTCACATATTTGTATGATTAATATCAAGACTCATTTGTCAGAATTCACAAGCTCTGTCAATTGCAGATAGCTGTCATGAGGTTTTTATGCATTAATAATCCTCTGTACTGCAAAATATTCAGACAATGTGATTTTAGTAGCTTACAGCAAATGAAAGAAAGCAGTATAGTAGCCAACAGCCAAAAATGTAAAAAGATTCTTTTTCAACATTATCGGTTTTTCTTGTAATATATCCTTTTCTTCTATTGCCTATTTGTATTTCTATTTCCTTTTTTCTGCTACTGCTCATTATTTATTTTCCCTTTCATCCCTTTCTTACTTTCCCTTTCTTAATTATTCTTCCTCTTTCTTCTTAACACTCTCATTACATTTAGTTTTATAAAATCCCTTTGGATGGGAGAGAACACTATTTAGCAGTCCTGAGATTTTCATACTTAGGAATTTCCAGTAACGAATGTCTTTTATATCATGATTTTACATTAAAGAAAATAAGCTGGAGCATGAAAGCATGGCTAAGGCCAAATGCTAATTTCCCTTTTAAAGCTGCTGCTTCAGTCTTAGTTGCATTAGGGGAATGGAGACAATCTTCTTCTGCCTGCAGCCTCTGGTCCCTCTCTACTCCTGTGTTCAGTAACACTCCTTCCCACTCTTTCTCTGGGCTACTTAGGTCAGAAAATTTGAAAATACAGATACAGAGTGAGAGTGCAGCATAATTATTTATTGGCTGATACAGGCACAGTAAATATCTTGGATGAAGAAGCTCCTGGGCTAAGAATTGAGAGACTCACTGGCACTGATGAAAGACTTGAGAGTTAGTTGACCAGTCAGCTGTCAATCACCAATCCATCATCAGCCTCTATTGCTACTTGCAGAGCCTTGATGTTGCTGAATTGCTGTCTTCTGACTCTGCTTCAAGGATGCCACCTCAAGGGTTTTATAAATTTTCATGTCAGTATTTTCCTTTTTAAAAGTCTGAGCTGCTCTCAGTGCTTCAGGAGTGACACTTCTGGATTTTTACTTTCCCTATTTCGTATCACTTCAGCTCACATACTTTCTCTCACCTTAAAATCAGGCTCCCAGTACCACTGAGCCGAGGTCACAGGGCTGTCATGCTCCAAACACAGGCTGAGGACACAGACAGCTGAGTTCTGAGGAGGAAGGTGACTTCTGGTCCCTGCTTCAGCCTGCAGGATCTGCCATCCTCTCCAGTCCTCTGGCAGTACCTGTGGAAGAAGCAAGTGCATCTTTCTCACATTCAGCCACTGTTTCTGTGCTGCCATCCTTCCTCTGGAGCTTCTGAAATCACAGCAGCCAGAGTTAAGTCTTGTTCAATTTGAGCCCCTTATGCACTATCATTTCAGCTATTCTTAGATTATATATCTTATTTCTCTAAGCCTTTATAATTCTCTTGAGCCTGAACGTTTCTACTGAAGAAATCTCCTTCTCTGCAGCATTTCAGCATTTCCCTCTGTCTCTGTTGTTTACGTGTTGTTCTTTTAAATTTTATTTGTAAAAATTCTAACATAGGAAAAATGTATAAAATTCTTCTGGGTTTGAGAATTGCAGGATTTGGGAATTTTAGTTATCCTCTTTTATTGGTTTCCTAATCTAGAATCCCTATGTCAGTGGTACATGAACAGGAAAGAATGGTTTCACGGGTCTTATCATTGTATACTTTTAGCAGCAGATCCTCTCTGTCACATAACTTATTCCACCAAAATATCTAAGTTTAAAGAGATTGTAAAATGGATCAGAATAAAAATAAATAGATATTTGTTCAAACATTTGGGAAAAAAAAAAGTAAAAATAATTTTGGAAATTAAAATGTTGTCATTTGCTTATTTAAAGAAAATTAGGATTCAGGCTACTAAAAGTAAGAGCAATATTTTTTTTCCCTATTCATATTACTAAAAACTACTTTATTTCCTAAAAAAAAATTTTTAAAAAGTGATTAAAACAGAGAAAGGGCAGAGCAAATGTTTAGACATCAGACAGAATTTTAGGGACAATGACCATCCCAGTATGTACTGATGAGGAACAAAGTTATTGCCAGTTAAGCTATGCCTAAACACTAGTGCAGTGTCCAGGGACATTTTATATCTGCCCATGGGTGAAGTAGCTTATGCCCTCAATTCAGTCCAGCCAGATCAGAAACTGTGAGGCCACATTCATCCATTACAAGTTAAAAATGTTTTAAAAATCAAGTTAAAGCACCTAGCTTTTCAGTAGGCTTAATTATTTTCTGTGTATTTCTATATAAACGCTTTTCTTTACTTCCAAGTGCCGTATAAACTCAGGTATTTTGAGCAGCACCATTTGCTCAACATACTCTCTGGCATGCAGCTGCACAGCAGTGAAAAGCATGGTTTCAGCCCTGGGCAGAGTTCCCAAAGGTAACTCTAAATATCTGACTCAAGTATTGATAATTATGCAGCCATAGATGCATGGAGTTCAGCATTTAGGATGATTTCACTTCCCCCTCTGCCCTCAGCTCTGGTTTTCTTTCTACAGTTTCATAGATGTTTTGTTGGTCTGAGGGAAAGTTGTACCATGTTTCCTTTTTTACACTGGTCTGTAGGACTTAGATTAAAGAGAAGCCTAATTCTCTTAAGTCATAAAAGCCATCAACAGTAAGAGCTAAATATACTGACAAGAATTTCAGTCTAATTCTTCCTATTTAATGAAAATTATATCACTAACTGAATAATGGAAATCCTAAGAAAGAAAAAACTTTAGCTTATCAGTGGGAATTCTATGGGGAAAAAAAAAAAAGTTTTCATTGATCCCCATTTCTTGAAATCTTTTCAGCTCTCTGTTGTGAATCCACCCTCCAATTCATCAATCCTCAAAAAGAACTTTGTCCCAAACAATAAATAACACAATTATACTAACAACAGGCACAATCTCAATAAGGTCCTAAAGGGGGACAAAAGGGAGGTGAATTTTGGCAAAATGAAAAAAAATATAGTCCTACTCTTACAAAGATGTGGTTAGGACTCTTGTTTTAACCCAGAACAACATGGTTTCTTCAGATTTTCTTTCACAGACTGCAAACCTATCCAAAAAGAAAACTTTCAAATAATATTAGGAAAGCATTCCTTTAAAAGATAAGAAAAGATCATACCATTTTTTAGCAGTATATTACTAACAGCAAAATTAGGGTAACTTTTAAGTTGTATCAAGCTGTGATATTCTAGTTCCATTAGAGTGTTGATTTATCAGTAATGTATCTGCCTTGACATTGAAGTCAAATTGAGTTAGATATATTAGGGATTTCAGACCAGTTCCCAGATTCATCAAATGCAGAAACCAGGTAGGAGTTAAGCTGCAAACTCTTCCATATCCCTGATGATGTGACAGACAAAAACTCACAAGGGTCACCAAGGTGAACCCACAAGTGAATATTTGTGCAAATATTTAGTCCCAACTGTTTCTTTTGAAAACATCTCTTGCAAACAAAAAATTGCCTTCTATAATGTTTGCAGAAATGAAAGAAAGAATCCATAAAATAGCCCGAAAAATCCTACTCTCCTAGAAAAGCTTTGGGATTTTAAAATATATCCTTGTATCTGTGAAAAATTTTTAAAGAATATTCAATTGGAAGATAGTTACGCAGATAATTAAAAAAATAAATCTTTCTGTATTTGTTGCTTGCAGGTCTTCAGGATTGGTAACAGACTGGACTTATGAACTTCCCACAACTAATCAGTAGCTGGGAGACCAGGGATTAAGCAGTGGATCAGCTGCTTACTGGTTGAGAATAAAGTCCCTGCAGATGCAAATGAGTTCTTTAAGTTCCCAGGTCCTCCAAAAAAACACTGTACATTCTAAAACTCTGGAAAGCATCTCAATCAGTAGTATACTTTCAGGTCTAGGGGTAGTTATAAATCTGTAAAAGGTGACTAACAGAATCCTTTCTTATTTTGATGATTGCTCGCATTTCCTCCCTACAGGTCCTGACATCCTCTGAAAACATTAGGTAGCATCAGATTATGATTGCTATTTCCAATCAGTAATCATATCCCACCTGTCCTCGTTGAGCAGGAACAAATAATTTACTTGAAAGAAAAAAATAAAGAGGAAGCTTCAACCACCCTGCTTGGGATGAAATTACAGATAAGTTAAGTTTAAAACAAACAAACAAAAAAAGGACAAAACTCTGTAGGGGTGAAAAAAAATTGTGCACCCAAATATGTCACCTTTGATTGAAGCCATCCAGGCCTAGAAAATTGGACCACATGTCATAGGACTTTTGTTCAGATAATTCCTAGTCATTTTGTCTGCTTTTCTTCATCTATCTCAAGAATACTACAGATTTTTAATCTGCTAACAGCTGCTTCCTACAGCAGGATGTCTTATTTCTGTTAGTCTGCTAGAAACTTTCTTAGCCACAATTTTCCCCACTGCTAGGAGTGATCTGCCTATTCCCAGTTAGGAAAATATGAAGAGTTCTTGAAGTTCTTGAAGTCTTGAGAAAAAGACTGACTACTTGTTTTCCAATACAGTGTACATAAGGAATTTTTTTCTTTAACACATTATATACTAATTTGAATGATGTGTGCTCTCAGTGAGCCACAAGGGGAATGCTTCTGGAAAGGGCATGAAAAGGACAACGTTTTTTCACAAAGGCATATAGTGATAAGACAAGGTAGGATGGCTTTAAACTGAAAAAAATTAGATTGGGCATTAGGAAAAACTTCTTTCCTGTGAGGGTGGTAAGGCACTGGAAAAGGTTGCCCAGAGAAGCTGTGGATGACCCATCCCTGGAAGTGTTCAAGGCCAGGTTGAACGGGACTTGGAGCAACCTGGTCTAGTGGAAGATGTCCCTGCTGATCCAAAGAAGGTCCATTCTGACCCAAATCATTCTATGATTCTAAATATAATTTCATCTGTACAATTTGGAAATGAGCATTTTATTTGCAGAAGATTTAAGGTATTGAAAACACTTTCAAATTGAGAAGTGGTTTTGATTGAGTGAAATGAGGCACTTTTTTCTGGTTTGCATTTTTTGATGGAAAGATTTCCGTTTTTTCAATTCTAAGGCAGGAATTTTACTAGTTTATGTCTTTGTGACTTGAGTATCAACATCTGTGCTTATCTTTAGAAATGTCATTCATCATTCACAGTGTGCACAAATGCTCATTAGAAAAACCGAAGATACCAGAGGAAAGACTAAATAAAGGAAGAGGAGTCAAAATCTCAATTCAAAATAACAAAAAATCATGAGATTTTCTTTGCCATTTTCCTTTTTCTACAGGGAGTATATTAGAAACTCTTTTGTCTTAGATGAAGGTTAGCAATCACTATTAACTATTTTCAAGATATGAATTAAGTGTTGCAACATTTAAATATTTTGAAATTTGGAAAATCAAAAAATAATTATTAATTCATCCATAACTTGCCTGACAAGTGTTAAAAACTCTATTGTTACCTTATTGAAATTCACAAATATTTAAACTAAGAAAGAGAAATCACAGAAAATACAATGAAGAATTGCAGATACTGTATTTAATGTAGGTGTGTAGAAGTAAATTAGAATGTTAAACCTTTATGTTAAGTCCCAGTTCTTTCTGAGTGGGGCTTGTAAACTGAATAGCTTCTTTTGGTATTGTACTTTATTGGTATAAGTCTAAATAAGGTTCAGTTCTGCTTCTAGTAAGCTCATTTCATGTCTCTACCCCCATTTTACTAATTGTAGGGGGTAATAAATTGCTAATTCATTAGGAATCTGTAATGAATTTTTGCCTTTTAAGGATGGAAAAGTGATGTCAAAGTACAGCAAAGAAAGTCTAAAAAGTTGCTAACCGTGGTGGAAGAAGAAGTTGGACTTGCAGCACATAATACCCACTAGACCAGCTGGCTCATGCTCAGGTCTCCAGTTCCTCCTTTGAAGGATCAGAAATCTTCACCAGAGTGAGAATTCTGTCAGTCCTGAGAATACTGGACAGAGTTTTCCCCTCCTCTCATCTTCTGTTAAACAAAATATTATTACTGACTGAAGAGAGAGAATAAGAATGTAAAAAATACTTCAATACATTGCTTTTATGTTTGCCTTAAGCCTTCATTTACAGTGAATATGATAGAGATAAAAAGGAAGCTCTTTTTTTTATGCATTACCAAGGTCAATAAATGCTTTTTGTGAACTGGACAAAAAAGCACCAATAAAGAAGATTTGCAGCCAAATTCTGCTGATGTTACTTTGTCTCTGGGAGAGGACATTAGCTATAATGATATATCACATTGTACTGTAGAGCAATAAGCACATTCTCAAGTACTATGTGACCTAATTTTTCTCTGTGTTATTAAAACAGAAGAAATTCAGAACAAAATATTTAAAGCTGCATATCCTTTTATGCTGACACCTCTCTGAAAATATTTTTGGTTATCTATCTGTCTGACGCTCTTTGCTAGCGCTCTTCAGAATGGTGATTGGAAAGTTTCTAATGACCCTAAATCTTCACACTTTATCAAATATTTAGGTTTTAAGTGGGACAACATTACAGATTTTATTATGGAAATTCTGTTTTTCTTACTGACTTTGCATGGGAAATGTACATTTGACATGAGAGTAGGCCTTAATAATGGGAATTATTAAATAAGTACAGGAAATTATTTTAAACTACAATCAAAGTTGACAAAACTATTAATATTTGCAAAACTGTTTCACAGCATAGTAGATACTATGTAGTTTTTTTTAAACTGTGATTTTATCCATCTAAAACAGTACTTGTGAAGAAACAAACAGGGCACTACTCATCCACTGGAACAGAGTGCAGATTTTTAGACCAAAAGTAATGACATATGAGAAAAGAATGTCCACCAACAGTTTTTGATGTTTTACACCTAGCAGTTAAGCTCCATTTTCATCTCATGCAGTAATACATATGCAACTAGAATCTCTAAACTGTACTTTTCATCAGCTTCTTAGAATTATCAGCTGAGATTTTGGATCTTCTGCACAGTGTCTGGTTCAGACTTGTACAGGGCAAAATTCAAATTCTAGTATGATTCCATGGCTATTAGTGAAGACAAGAGTTTTATTACGCATAGTCAACTTTCTTAGAAAATAGGTGAGGAAACGAATCAAAATATGTGTGTATAAAGTGAATTATATCAAGTGCTTAGAAAATCCTCAGACAAATTGCAATTTAAATTACTTTTATTGTGGAAAAGAGTTTTCAGGGGAGTTTCTATTTTCTTATACAACTTCAGATAGTGATGCCAAAAACAATGTTCCTGAGTAGATACAAAATGTGCTTAAGAATGTCAGCTGTTGAAAGGTTAAGAAGCAAATAATGTTATATTCCTGGTCTAATTATCATATTTATGACTGAATGTGAGTATTCAAGTTAAACATTCAGATGAAATGCATTCCCTAGAAAGAGAATTTATATAGCTAATATACATACACTATTCCTTCACTTTAATTCATGCATCTTAAAATCCACACAGCCTTCAGGATAACATCATCAGCACATTGTACATACTTCAGTAAGCTTCCCCTGAGGTCTTCTGTATCTAAACTATGTTGACTATGCCTGAAAGGCCTTCCTTCCATCATGGATTTAGTCCTCAAACTCCTAAGTAACTTTTATTGTTATCTGCTGCATATCTTCTAACCTCTCTTGTGAATGTCTTTTCACAAACGTTGTGACCTAAGCCATATGTAGTGTTTCAGATAAAAACTTGTTACTGTGTTACTCAAGTCCTAAAAGGTATCTCCAATTCACATTCTGCTTTTAAGAGGTACATTTGCCCTCTGCAAGGGAAAACTGACATTTAGGAGAGCCTTACAAAAGATACACATCCCTTATATCACACAGAAATTGGATCCTGGGATCCTCAATGAGACAACACTCAAATATGTTTAATGCTTTCACTGAAGAAGTCTTTCTGCAATGTTTAGAGGAATAAGACTGCAAGGATTATCCCAACCCTTATTTATTGTTTCTTCATCTTATTATGTTTGGCAATGGAATGATTCCTCACCATATATTTTATGAACCTCCACAGCATCATGGTTTATATTTGAGGGTTAACACTTGGGATTCCACTTTGACTTCATATTAAGCAATAGACTTAAAGAGGCTGTCGATGTGGTGGCCAAGACTTTTCTGCCTTCAATACTAATCATGACAAGATAATCCACAGTGAAAAATTAAGCAGAGATAGTAACGTTTAGACGTTTAACTTCCTTCTGCTTATACACCAGATCTGGCAAAAGACAGTCAGAATATGTTCAACATATTTGAGTCTTTAAAACTTGTCTACTCCTTCAGGTTTTTTCCTGTCTTTCACTTGGAAAATTTCCATCAATTTTAAATTATCTTTTAAATTAGAAATCTGCTTGATTTCTGATTTTTTATTTTGGTGTTTGAAATGTTTCCAAATGTTACTTGAAATAGATATTAATGACAATAGTATTAACATTAAGAGTACTGTACCAGATCTCAAGTTTACCATTGCTATAATATATTCTCAGCTTATACTTGTTATAAGCATTACATTTACACACAATAAGTGGCAGACTTTCCGAAGGTTCTTTAAAAAATAAATGGACAACATACAAATATGATAAATATCTTATTTTTACACAGAGAACACTGAGAAACAACGTGGGTTAAGTGACAGGAATCAGAGAGAAGAATGAAAACAAGTTTCCTGAGTAGAATTCACTATTTGCTGAAACTTTCAGTTGGTTTAGACTCTTTGCCTTCTTGTGTTTTCTGTCCACGAGGTGCAGAAATTTCCTTCAGTTCATTCATGGGGTTAGTCTATGTGTCTACATGGTCTGCAGTATATTTGTACATAGTTCATCACAAGCTTTCAAAATGATTATGTAAATTACTTCAAAATGTCTAGAAACTGCAAGCTGCAAGTCACTCAACTATGATTCTAATTTGATGAATAACTCAGAAGTTTCACTGAACCCATCTTTATGTCTTGGGTTAAAAGTGCAAATATACATATTTATAAAATAAAAATTGCAATTCAGCAATGTTCTTGCAGCTAGATTTTCCATTGGTATTCATTGTGAGCATTATAATCATATATTCATTATAGGAAGTATTCCTTCAGAATATTAATATGGATCCCTGTATTCTTTTAATATTCTTCTATCGTAGAATATTAATGAAAGAGAACACAATAAATCAGAGAATGCACATTAAAAAGAATATCTTTAATTACTTGAAAAAATATTTTTTACACTTTTCTGAAGATCCTTGTACATTTCAGAGGAGGTCCACGTGACTGCAAGCCAGTCTAACATCAGCTTACATACCATAATCATGTAAATATAAGATAGACAGAAAGCTGATGGGGGAAGAATAACATTATGCACCTTATTTGATTTTTCATGCAGACTTCCTAAATAAAAGACACTGTTAAATCAGTGAATGGCTCTCCTTTAAGTAACATTTATGCTTATCCTGAAAGGCTTCAACATCAGAGCACCTTGTCTCACCAGCTGTGCCCAGGAGCTGGCTGTAGGCAATGATTTGAGCCAACAATATGGAATTGCTTTCTTTCAGCAGCTACACAAGGAGCTCCTTGGTCAGCTCCTTAAAGTGAAATACTAAGTCAAATAGAACTGTCTAGAAGCCATGCAAGCAAAAAAAGTACATCTGAAAAAAAATGTAACACAGAAAGGGCTAAATAAGTTGCTTGATAGGGTTCAGCATTTCCAGAGAAAACAGAGCACTGTAACTCCAGGAATTGTTGTAACATGATACACTATGTCAGTTCTGCTTCAGCTTTTGTCTTCTCACTGTATTTACATAGGCACATCCATGCAGGCAAAAGAAAAGCTGGCTTTATTTTTTTTTTTTTAATTTAAGTGGGAGCACATGTGAGGAATTATCCCTGTTTTGTTTAATTTTTTCTGTTTTTCCAAGATCTTCAATTAAAAAAAATTGTGAATCCTATTATCCCACCTCATCACTTCATATATTGAGGGTAAAAAAAAGCCTCCTTTGTTTTTCACATTCAGAATGATATCATTTCAGAAGGATAGTTGCCTTAAAGTGTCAAATTTAATTTTAAAGTAAGTAGAATTTTTTTGCTAAAGAGAGACTGGTAAAGCAGGATATGCTTTGTCAGAGGAGCATTTACTACAATAACTTGCAGTGCTTGTTTCTTTCATTACTTAATAGTTTGAGTTAGACAGTATTGTCAAACTGCCAAGTTATTCAAGCTCATGAAGTTTCTCGCTGAGATCAGTATTTGCAGAAGTGGAACCTGTCTGACTTCAAATGTGATCCTGAAACAGCTAAAGTGGCAAGGATTAAACATGAAGGCTTACTACTTTAATATTTTAATTATGAAATGCCTTACAGGAGAGGCTGAGAAGGATAGGGTGCCAAAATCAGAAGATTTTGAATGGAAATATCTGCAATTCTTAAGCTTGTCTGTATATAAATATGTTGAGACCCTATGCAATAACTTTGAGTATGGTGTAAATTTAGCTAAAATCAAACAAGAATTTTACATAAAAGCTGGAATGAGGTGCTAATTGACGCAGGAAGGCTACAGAGTCCTTGAATCGTGCTACTCCATGTTTCAAAGTTGTGGCAAGGCTATAATGTCAAAACTCAAGAGCTGGCAAACTGCACCTGCAATTAATGTCAAATAGTTGTCTGAAGTGGGGAGCAGACTTGTCTTTGAGATCAGAAATCCAACATATATCTTACATTTCTTCCACGTGTGAGTGTCAAATCCATTAGTATTAAAGTAGCATTTGTAATGGGCTGCTGAGAATTTCACCAGCACAGACAAATTAGGTGGATCAATATGTTACTACATTGTCAGTACAAACTGACTTCGAGTTTAGGTAATGGCTGACAAAATGATTCAAGGTGAGAATGTAGAGGAAATAATTGCACCTCCCATTAGAGAGAGCTCCCTGCTTTTTCAGATGACTCCACAGAAGGCTATAACTGCAGCTAGTCTCCTGAGCAGGCGAAAAAAAAAGCAGGGAAAATAAGAGGTTGAAGCAGGGGAAGCACTATTGTCTCCTTGCAGTCACAATGTTAAAGGAGGTTTTAAAGATATCGAGTACAATGAGTCAGAAATTCAGCATACTGAGAGTGTACATCTGCACAGATTTTTCTGCCCCAAAAGATCTATGAAATTTATTGAAGATAGCTGCAGCTGTCTGAGAAAATTAGTTCAGCAGAGACATTGCAATAGGATCATGTGTTTTGCTCAGCCGGGTCATAATGCCCAGTTACAGTAACAATTATGTGTAGTTGTCATGCCAGGTACACAACTGAGTGTGACAGTGGAAATGCTTTGTGGGTATTCTATTCTATGGCTATTGATGACCATGAGCTCAGCACTGCACACAGCCCAGCAATTTCTGCTTGGGAACAACGCCTGTATTTATGGAGCTGGGAAGTGCAATGCCTCATCCCTAAAGAGCTGCCTGACTGAGCCTATTCCTATCCCTGTCCCTGCCTATTTGCCTACCTGAGGCACAATGGAAAACCTGCCCCAGTCTATAAATATATATTTGATCTCATGATGGGTAAATGGACTGATACAACACCACCAAGTGGTGCAACCAATGGTGCAAAAAATTCTCGTTTCAGCTGAAGCTTTCCTTGTGCCATCAGCCCCACAGCCAGCTATTGAAACATTGCATATACTCAGTTCTTTCTCCATTTACTGGCAGGATTGCATCATCTGTCCCTCAGCCCTTTGACCCTCTCTTCCAGAGCTCAGTTTCCCTTGACATGCTTGGGACTGACCCAGTGGCATCATTGGTGTACAGATGGATGAACAGCAGAGCTTAATAACCCAAGGGTAAGGTAAGGCTTGGTATTCTCTCCATAACATCTCAGATTTGGGGGTGTCTTTGGTTTACATGGCAAGGTTTTGGTAGTGGGCAGGACTTCAGGGTGAATTCTGTAAGAAGAGGCCAGGAGCTGCCCCACGTCAGAGAGAGCCAGTTCCAGCAGGCTGTGACACAGAGACACCGCTGTCCAAAGACAATCCTGTCAGCAACACTGGTGGTGCCTCTGCGACTGCAAATTTAAGAAAAGGTAAAAAAGGCTGTGCAGCAGCTGTGAGAAACAAGTGAAAACATGTAAGAGAAACAGCTGTGAAGACAATGAGGTCAGAAAAGGAAGGGGAGGAGGTGCCCCAGGCACCAGTGCAGAGATTTCTCTGCAGCCCGTGGAGAAGCCCATGGAGAGGCAGCTGTGCCCTTGCAGTCCATGAAGGTCCATACCAGGGCAAATATCCACTCTGCAGCCCCTGGAGGACCTCAGGCTGCAGGAGATTTATTCTGAAAGACTGCAGCCTGTGGGAAGGACCCATGCTGGAGCAGGAAAAAAATGTGAGGAGACAGGAGCAGCAGAGAGAATGTGTTACAGTTTGACTGCAATCCCCATTCCCTATCCCCCTGCACTCTCAGAGGGAGAGTGATTGGGAGTGAGGTTCAGACCAGGAAGAAGGATGAAAAAGAGAAGGAAGGTGTTTAAAGTTTGGAGTTTATTTATCACTATGCTACTTTGTTATTATTTGGCAAAAAAAAATTACATTAATCTTCCCCAGGTCACTTCTGTTTTGCCCATGACAGTAATTCCTGAGCAATCTCCCCATCCTTGTCTTGACCCACAACACCTTTCATCATATTTTCCCTTGTATTCCTGAGGCATCCAGCCAAGATTATCCATCACAGAGCACTCAGCAAGAAACAAGCTTCCTGAGATATGCAAGTTAAAACCCATCAGCTGGGTATTTCCACCAGCTTCTGACAGCTATCTCCCAGCTTTTCCTCCCCACACAGACACTTGGCTCTGGCCCCCAGGGCACTATACCTGCTCTCAAGCTACACATCTGCAGCTGGCAGGGAAACAGTCTTCCTTCACTTGACAGAATTCACAAGTGTCCAGCCTTTCTTTTTACAAACGTCTCTATCCACTGATCATCTCAATTGTTTTCTTGATCTTTCCTTAAGTTAGGATTCTCAGGGTCTTGGCTCTGCACAGTCTTTCCAAAAGCTGTCAATCTTGCTCAGCTATCCTGACAATGCAGATGGTCTGTTTGCCTCTTCTTGCAGCTTCTTCATCTAATGGCATTGTTCTTCTATCCTGATCTCATTTCATCTAGCACCTCTCCCTACCATAGAAAAAAATGACTAAACCTCTGCTGTCTAAACAGAAATTAAGTACATTTTGTCTAGATGATATATTCATAACTCACATTAAATATATTCTTTAATTCTACAAGTTATAATATTGAGTTATTTCAGTAATTCAGTGAATGTCCGTAACAAATATGTAGCTATGTGTGTATGCATGAACTCAAAGCTGTTGCTATCCCAACTTAATATATTAGCAAATGATAAACAGAATTTTATATAAATAACATATGGTAGTGAAATTTTATTCATAATGTGTTTGGGATAATATAGTTTGACTGCAAAAAGACACTAACCTATGTAAAGTCCAAATTAATATGGGATGCAATAGTCAGTTGCTTTCTTTTTAGGTTAAACAAAAAGAAATAAATATGAAGAGCTTGCTAAACTACTCTTCCAAAACAATTTATATATAAATATACAAGAGCTGCTGATATATGAAGTGGTAAATTGGTAATGCTGCATATTTCATGGTATATTGCAATTATGTTTTAATATAGTGTTTTCTCATATTAACATAAGAATTTGCATTACTTTTATCATGATTAGACAATGTGTTTATTGCTATTTTTATGAAAATTGAATAAGTATTAGGTGAATGAGAACTTTTGAAAATTAAAATTTACAGCTTTTATATCTTTTAATCATGAAGTGAGGGAGGTCTCTTCTTGTTCAGATTAAATTAATGCAATTTTTACTTGTGACTTCTCAAAATGATGCGAGATAATAATACTGTGTTAGTAAGAGGGAAAGAAAGAGTGGAAATATGACTTAATCTTCTATCCTCTGTGAACAAGATAGTTCATAATCGTTACTACTGGAGATGACAAATCTTACCATTGCCAGGTTAAACTGATCAATTTACAATTAACTTCTTCCACTTAACTATGACATTCTGGTCTTGCTGTGCTCTGTTTGCTTTGAATGCTTGTCCCTCAGTTTTAAGAGCTCTAATACAAGGAATGATTTTTTTTTTTACAGTCAGTAAAAACAATCTCAATCACTCAGCTCTATGTGCATATTTAAATACATATTATTCAAGTCTAAATTTTGCATTAATAGAATTGCATGGACCCTTTTGTATAAGACAGTCATACACACTTTTTTTGTTATATTAGAGAAGACTGGATAGCCATAAACACTTGGATATGTTTCTGGGATGGTACACTATGATAGAGACAGAAATCATGCATTTTATTTGCTCTGTTTTTACGTTTTGTTCCATTAAGGCAGTGGATCAGTGTAAAACCTCTGTGAACTGTGAAATCACACACACAGTCTGCTGAAACTGTCTCACTAAATATGCCAAGTACCAGCTAAGCATGATTATGCTAAATTATTGGATAAAGTTTTTTTCCAGAGATATGATAAAATGTCATAGGGTATGGATAATCTGATTAAAAATAAAAAAATAATGTTGCTTTTTCATAGCATGCTGGAAATCATGTTTTTCACATGGGTGAGAATGTGCTTTCCTCAGGGACCTACTTGCAGGCTGAGGAGAGACACAATTTCACAGTAAGTAAGACATAGGAGGCAGAAGAGACATGAAAATACAGTGAGAGCCTGAAGGATCAGGATACTTGGATGAAAAAGGAGAGAGCAGGTGGGCAGGCATTGGAGTTAATGGCAAAAAACTTACTGAAAATTATGGGGAGTTTGTTGCAATTTACAGTCTTAGGTTAGTTCAGACCAAAAGGGAGATGAAGAACCATTTTCAAAGAATGGTAAGCAAGAAGAACTATGTGTGACTTTTTAATTGTTTTAATAAATTCCACTCTGTTGGACCTAATCACTTTTAATTAGGTCTATTTAAAAAAAATCAAATCTTTTTAGTGTCAAGTCTGATAGAACCTCTGCCTCTTATTGTGTAAGATTTTAGGTTGGGGTTTTTTTGGGAGGTGAGGGTCGAGAGGTAACTTAATAAATCACCCTCATTCTTGTCTGGAGAATTTTGAATAGGAGACAGGCTAGGCATATCCACCTCAAAGCTCTGGCTAACTCCAGGTCTCTGCACAGCCCTTAGGACATGCAGCTTGAAAGTACATTTCCAGATGGAGACAAAACTAAGCTTTTTCTCAAAGGAACAGTGAAAATTTGCAAGCTGCATAAACTTGGACAATAATTACAATAATTAATCATTAATAATTAATATAATGAACAGTATTAATTATTAATAATTAGTTATTAGATAATAATTACCATTCAAAACTGAGACCTGTCTCCAAAGCAATCAGAGATAATGCACTAATCCTAGAAAGTCTTCCTTTCTTTTATGGAAGATTTGACTGTTTTTCTTAAACTGAAACAAACTTAAATTTTGTTGTTTCCAATGCAAAATAAGATGGATTACTCCCTGTCAAATAAGGATCCCAAAAGCATCCCTGTCTTTCCCATTTAGCCAGGCAATGATACCTAGACCTAAGAACCACACGTGCCAATACTCAAAGAAGTACAAGGGAAATTTGCACAACAAATCTGCCCCTAGTATTTCCTATAGCAGTGAAAGAGCCCTGACAATGTTACTGTGAGAGGAAATTTCACAGATTCTGATTTGCAAAGGGGATGGAGTCAATTCCCTTTTAGCTTCAGTACAGTCAGCTTTTGGTTTGATTTTATAATAGTAGTTACTACCTCCAAGTTATCCTGTCTCAAAACTTTAGATGTATGTTGTTCAGTGCTTTTCATTTACTAGATAGCAGGTTTGCATGGATGTAAATGAAAGGATAATTTCCCTCCTCACTGATACAGATGTGGCACGAATGACGTGGCACCACACAAGATACATGATCTAAGATGGCAGTCATAGTCTTAAAATACTTATTTGCATCATTACCAAGAGAAGTTACACTGAAATCAATTGGATTAAACTTACCTAAATTTTGTGTGTGATGGAAATACTTTCCAAGGAAAACAAAGAAAATTTGTGAACTTAAGACTTTTATTTCAGAAACCCAAGGTAGTGTGCTAGTCATTATAAAAAAAAAAAAATTTGCTTTACTGAATGAGATCTATCTTCTAAATTAACTGCCCTATCTCTAAATGTAGCCAGTAATAAGCAAATATTTTACACAAAAGGAGTCATGCAACAAGTAGATGCAAGATAATTTATCAAACATTAATTTCCCATCTTAATCCTGCACTTAAAAATGTTTAAATTGTGAATAATGAATTCTTGACACCCTGTAAAACATTTTAATGTATTAAATGTTCTAATCTGATATTGTTGGCATGTAAAACTCCCATATCCATCTTTTTTCCTCCTTTTTTTTTTCTTTCCACATAGATATGTTTGTTTGGGATGGAGCTTTATGGTGACTACTTGTACTGTGCTACCATCCCAGAGTTATGGAGCTACTCAGTAGAAAAGCTGAAATATTTGATCTATTGTAGTATTATTCAGCAAATAAGGGTCATTTCCATGCAGTGGAGGGTTCAATATTATTTGCCATATGAGTATAACAAAACCAACAAAGAGTAAACAAATCAGGTAATGTTTGTCTCATCAGCGTTCTCCAACTTTTAGTCATCCCCATAACTAAGAATGTAGTTTACAGCCCACCAAGAATATAAGAGAGTGGGACAGCTAAGGTGACAGATGGGATATAAAAATAATAATAAAATATAATATATTAATAAAATAAGCACCAGTTCCAGGTGGGCACCAAGGGCTGCAGAGGAGGAAAGACATAGTGGCCTAGTGAACATCAGCGATGAGCTGGTTTTCAATCTTCATGATCCCATGCTATGGCATAAGGGGGAAAAACATGCAAAGTTTACAGCCTCCTAAAATCCAGCATAACTGCTCTGGAGTGTACAAACAGTCCCAAAATGGTGTCATGTACTCCTGAATGACATTCAATGTCAATGCTGTGTGCTGAGGTGCATCGATACAGAACTACACGGTACATAGCTAAGCAAACAATATTCTTTATAAAGGTAGCAGTTGAAATTGTTTCCATTTCTCCTGTGGCACATTGGGCTTTATACCTGGAATTACAGGAAAAAAATAAAGAAAGTGTTATAGAGTGGAAAAAAAAAAATATAATATGATTTATGACAGTGAAATCTAACCTTGAGTAAAATCATAATTTTCAGGATGATGCTCTATATGGAAAGAATTATTTTTTTTTTTAAGGAATAATCTATTAAAAAGAGAGGTGAGGAAGAAACAAATTATTCCATTAGAAGTAAATATTAGTATTTCATGGGAAGAAAGTGTAATCTTGGAATAAAAGGGACCTCAGTTTATAATTCCGGTGTCATCCCTTCCTTGGTAATCAGAAATAAAAAGATCTGTATTTTTTATGGAAATGTAGATCTGTATTTTTATTTAATATCCATTATATTCAGAAGAAAGAAAATATGTTTTCAAAACAAGTAATGGCTATCCAATTAACCTAAAAGTATTTCAAGTGTCTTTTTAATCTTGGAAATAAATTAAATGGCTTGTTATTTAGGTATCAAAAATATTAGGATAATTTTATTCAGAAACGTTATTGAATCCATTCAGTTATTAACAAAAGCCCAGGAGTTTTAGCAGTTTTAGACAATTGATAGGAAATCTGTGTACATCTTTAAGGTTTTAAGTGGGTTATTTCAGAATTACTTGAAAGAACTGATCAATATTTCATAGAATCTCACCACCGTATGTAGTTGTTTAAGGCACTTTGATCAAATTGAGTTATGGCTCTTTTAGCTCACTGTGGCATTCAACATTTCGAATAGATAACTGTTGACAACAGTGATTTTGAGCATCTAATTACACTGTCCACAAAAAAAGACAGCTTTTTGAATAACAACTGAAGTCATGAACTGGCACTACAGAACCAGTCAGATTTATGGACATTAAATGCAAGGAAAGAATGGAGTCACTGGGAAACGTGCAAATAATAATAAAATTGTTGAGAGACTAAATATCTGTCTAGTACTATTTTACCAGGGTTTTAAGTAGTTCAGAAAAGACACAGAGATAAGAGCACCACTAAGACATTTTTCAGATGCCAAGCAAAGAGGAATCTTGCATTCATAGAATCACTGAATTGCTAAGGTTGGAAAAGACCCCTCAGATCATCAGGTGTAACCTTCAACCTACCACCACTGTGTTCACCACTCAACCATGTCCCTGAGTGATACATCTCCACATCTTTTAAATAATGACATGGATGGTGACTCCACCACTGCCCTGGGCAGCCTGTTCCAGTGCTTGAAAACATTTTCAGTGAAGAAATTTTTCCTAATATCCAATTTAAACCTACTCTGGCAGATCTTGAGGTCACTTGTTACTTGGGAGATAAGACCCCACCAGGCTACAATCTCCTTTCAGAGAGCTGCAGAGAGCAATCAGATCTCCCCTGAGCCTCCTTTTCTCTAGGCTGAACACCCTCAGCTGCTCCTCACCAGACCTGTGCTCCAGGCTCTTCCCCAGCTCCATTGTTCTTTTTTGGACACACTCTAATACCTCCATATCTGTCTTGTATTGAGAGGACCAAAAGTGGACACAGGATTCGAGGTACCTCACCATGCCTTGTAACTACAATATCACAGGTACTGGGACTACCCCCTCTGTATGTATGTCAAGGTTATCTGCATTTAATAATACAATGTGTTAAAGTAGATGAAATAGGTGCAAAAGAATAAATAATTTAAAAAAAATCTGCTGACATATTGGAATTATTTCAATTTTATTGATGCATCTGACAATGAAATACAATATTTGATTTCTTATGAAATGTTCTTTACAGAGGGTTGTTAAAGTTTATTGTGATGAATGAGACATTATTGTTGGAAATGTGAGCTAGAAATGGGTAGAAAATAAAATCACAGAATGACAGAATATGCGAGTTGGAAGGGACACACAAGGATCATTGACTCCAGCCCTTAGCCCTGCACAGAACCATCCCCAAGAGTCACACCATGTGCCTGAGAGTATCATCCAAATGCTTCTTGAACTCTGTCAGGCTCGGTGCTGTGACCACTTCCCTGGGGAGCCTGTTCCAGTGCCCAACCACCCTCTGGGTGAAGAACCTCTTTCTAATATCCAACCTAAACCTCCCCTGACACAACTCAGGCCGTTTCCTCAGGTCTTGTCACTGGCCACTAGAGGGAAGAGATCAGTGCCTGCCCCTCCTCTTCCCCTTGTAAGGAAGCTGTAACTGAAGTGAGGTCTCCTCTCAGTCTCCTCCCCATCTGACTGAACAAAATAAGTTTTACCAGCCAAAAGTAAATATTTCTGAAGATCAACAGATTGAGGGAAAAGCTGATTAAGTTTAAGATATGAGTACATTACTTGAAAGTAACCATTACTGAAGTAAAAATCAATTAATATAAAGAAGTATTTGCTACTTTTAAAGCCCCTTTAGACAAGTGCAAAAGGACATTCTCTTTTCATTGCCTGAAAAAGATCTTTGAAGAAGGTCTCTGCTGTTTCAGGAAGACCTTGTATTGATCTGTAAATTGGTAAGTCACATGCCACTCCTTTATAGTTTCTGACTCCAGGAGAACTGTATTAAAATTTTAAAGAATTCTGTCAAATTGCACACTTTTTACCTACTTCTCAATAATAATTTTGCATTAAATATACTTCTTCTTCCACCCTCATTTCCTTTACCATGTGCCCACATAAGCGTAGGTCATGTATTTTGCTCTGTTTTCAAAAGTATTGAAGATTTTTTTTTTTAAGATATAAAGGTTAATGTCAATATAAAACCCAAGACCAGACTTTGAATTACTAAGTATATAAGAACAAATTAGAATTTGTACCTTTTGTCTAACTTCTGATGAGAAGTTTGTGTTATCATTTCTCATTTAAAAAAAAAAAAATAAAAAAAAAAAAAGAAAAGAAAAAAAAGAAAAAATCACTGGGAAACAGTCAGTGAGCTTAGTTGGTTGCTGGGTTTATGAAACCTTAGTCTAACCGCTTCTGCCCAAAAAGAAAATAAGTATATTTGGAAATACTAAAAGGGGTATATTCAGAAATGCTACCAGTGAATAGGGTTTCCAAACTCTACTTATTTGAAATAACCATGGTAGAAGATGACCTTGTAAAGAATAGCCATCCAAGTTTTAGTTTATAATTATGAAGTTTAGCTTGTTTCCTTCTCAGTCTCTGTGGTTCCTTTCTTCCAGAAATTATTTTCTTTTGCTAAAACATCCACTATATAAACTCACCTTTAAATCCTTTTCTGACTGCAAAGTAGTAAAAAATAAATGTGGAGTTCAGTTGTGCTGTAGTTTCTGGGCATCTCAGTCAAGGTCTGTCAAGAGCTCTATCAAGATTGCTCATACCAACCCTTTGTATGTATGTGCATTGATTATGATTGTCCCTAAACTAATTAACATAAAATTTACAGCTACGAGAAAATTTTTACACTGAGAGACATTTACCATTTCTATGGTTTTACTTTTAGGTAAGCAATTAATTGAGTAATAGCATAACAAGTTCACTAGGTCACATTATCATCCTTAGAGTTGTTGGCATTCACAAAGAGGACATTTGTGCTGTGCCTGGAGGAATGTACAACTCCAGAATTGAGGATCACTAATCTGGGGACCAGATAAGGGAGTAAGAGTCAAATGGAACCCTTTGGAAACTGCTGAAATCGATGTGTATTCTGAGTGGGACAGGAAATATTTTCTTTTCTGTAACAGCTATCATGCAGTGCGTGGAACAGAACTGAGTCACTGGCTGTGGGATTAGATACACACAGCATGTCAAGCAGCTACAGAGGAAAAGAACCCAAGTTTTGGTTTCACTATGTTCCATGTTGCAAAGAAGGATGTTGCTTTCTTTCCTTTGCATATTTTGTATTGCATTTTGGAATCAAGGGCTGTTACTTGTTGGCATAAATGGGAAGAAGCTTGGAGTAGGATTTTTAATGCTTAGGGGAGTGGAGAATCTCATGGCTGGATTTCGAAGCATTTACAGAACCCCAGTCCATTCTTTTCAAGTTTAGCAAAGATATAGCTAAGTGCATGTCTGACCTTGATATATGGCTGGAAATATTTGAGTAAAAAAATTTTTTTATTAAGTAATTAAAAAGAATGTACTTATACAAAACATAGTCACATAATTCCAGCAGAATTAATGTACCTATCATACTTACTTTAGCCAGTTAATTTAGGAGTACACTTTTGGTTTTAGAGGTGATTTCTCTGAATGATGTGTGACAAGAGTCTTTTTTCCTCCTCTGTTTTATTATCATTGCAAATTATTCCTCAAGTAACCTGTACAGATTTCACGAGGAACCCCAAGCGTATTACACGATTGTGTAATTAGATGCTTTATTGTAATGAACATGCCATGAAAAAGAATGAATTAAGGTCATAGAGAGTAAATTTAGCCCTGACATTTGCTACTTTAGAGTCCTTGTTTTTACAGCTCTAGTAGTCTATTAATAACTTTGTATAAATGTGTAGATGTGGAACGCCACTATGACATTTTCCTCTCACTTGCAAACTCTAAAAGGAGTTGATTTCAACTGCTTCAAGAGTAGTGGAGGTGCTCCTTTGGAAACCATCTTTTTCCTCAGCTGAAGATGTCAGATGATTCTAAGATGCTTAAAACAATGGCAGAAAATTCAGTATATTTGACAGCTACAGGGGAAATGCTTCTGACCATGAATGAATTACAACACAGACAGTGGTGAATGGAGTGCTCAGTTGGGTTGACATCAGAAAAATCTAGGGAGCTATTTAAGGAATACAGATTCACTAATTAATTTTTATCTGAAGGAGGCCTGTAAAGGGAACTGGAGTTTTAGATCCTGACTGTACACAGGCTTCAGTTATCTTCATATCTTATTGTTATGATTAATGTAGGACTTGAATAACTTGTAAGAGAAAAGAATTGGGATGATTTGAGCATTGTAAACTCTTTTGACTTTAGATGGCTCCTGAAGTCAAAGATCTTCAAAATAAGGATAAATCACTGTAAGTCATCAACTATGTTGTGGTTTGTTTGTGTTGCTTTGGGTTTTGGTTTTAACTCTGATTTCCTTAATGAAGCAAAATTTATTAAATAAATTATGTTCAGTTTGGGATACAGAAATGTTTGGATTGACCTGATACTGTGAAGGACTTGGCATTCATTTCACTACAAACAACCTTCAAAATAAGGAAGTTTTCTATGTCCTTTTTTTTTTTCCAAATAGATAATTTTCCTAGATTAAAACCAGGTTTATGTCTCAAATACTTTAGATTCCAGAAGCAGCATTCTTGTTTGTTTGAGTCTCTTTTTTTTTTTTTTTGTATGCAAATGGACTATATTTTAGCAATAGGTAGCATTCAGGTTTGCATCCTAATTGGTGACTTAGAATGCCCAGCATTATCCTTCAGCAAAGTCAGCCTTTCATATTGAAATTCTTGAATGTCACAACGACTGAGAATAGATGGAGAACTATTAATTATGTTTATTTAAAACTGTCCTGGGGTTTCAATAACTCTCTGCAGGGGAGGTGAAGAGCATAGCATTTATCTACTTGTATAGATGTTATTTTATACAAATGGCTTTAAATGTTCTACCCTGTAATACTGACAAAGAAACTGTGTGACCTCTTAGATTTATATTTTCTTTTAAAAATATTTTAAATTTTTACTGGTGTTTCTCTCTCTTTTGGGTTCATTATAATTGATGCTCTTTTAGCTGAGCAAGAAGAGTCTTTGCAAATAGAGTATCTATAGATGTGTAGCAACACACATATGTGTTTATATTTGTGCATTACATATACACACAGGGACATACAGAATAAAATAAATAAAGGCATACAGCAATTTTGTGTTGCCTAATGCACACACAACATCGCAAGGAGTTAAGAAACTACCAGGCTACTAAGCAATGGGCTCAAGACCCCATTAAAACATCTGAGGAGCCTTTGCTGGCCAGGCAGGCACCATCCGGGTAGGAAGGAGCCCTCAGTGTTGCCACCTTGATGTCTTGCAAATCTTCTAATGCTAATACCTTTTCTGTATTTTCCCTTCAGGCTTTTAAACCTGTCCATTTCATTGGTTTTCCACTTTGAGTTTTTGAGGGACTGATTATCTCTACGGTTCTGTCTACATTTCTTATCTTGCACGGCCCTGTTACCCAGACTTTTTCACTTCTCCTTCTAAAAATGTAGCAAATGCCTCTCACCTCTGAGCCATAGTATCAGTGGATTCTTGAAAGACAGATGCAGAATTCCCTGTTTGTGGTGAGGAGAAATTACAGTGATTTAAGAAGGAAAGGGTTATATGGGCATCCTGCTCATAAAATTCATCATAGTTAAATCAGTTAACTTTATCAAAAAAGCATTAGACATTTCCATTAGAAAGAAAATGTAGCAAGGACAGAACAAGCAAATATGTCTTTCTCTTATAATAAGGAATGTTGAAATAGTCCCATAATTTTTGAAGATTGCAGGAGGCAGCTACTGCTAAGTGGTTTATTAGTCTTGGCACTAGACAAAAAAGAACTTGCCTTGGCACATAAGACTTTATCAAATCCCATAATTCTCCACTTTCCATTTCTCTTGCGCATGAGCTTAAGCAGCCACATCTTAAAAAGCCTGGCAAAGGTCTGCCAGAAACAGATGTAGAACTGCAGTATGATAGTTTTAAGTGAAATGCATAGGGAAACATCTTTTCCTTCATATAAGCATGTGATTTTCTATATATAGCGCATCTAGTGCAATAATAAAGTCTACTTTAAATCTTCTGATCTTAACACTTGTTTTAGGAGAAGAAACACTGTTATTCTCAGCTTACAGATGGGAAAACAAAAATCAAAGAGCTAGAATAAAAGAGAGAAAATATAACACAGAGGCTGCAGGGAAACTCATAATGTGATTCTCAGTTCAATATTCTGCCTGTGTGGCTTCAATGCACTCTTGTCCACACTTGAGGCCCCTGTAGTACTCCTAAGTATATGATAAAAATTTGATGCATGCAAGTGAGACCACTGGGTAACTTCATGTGATGAGCCATGATAAGTTCTACTGTTTGAAAAAATGCTTCAGTCCTAAATCAATTCATTAAAGCTATCCAAATCAAATCATATTCTAAGAGGACATTTCAAAAAGTTTATTGGTAAAGTTAGCTGTTTAACCATCTGAAGAGTTCTTTGTCAAAAGGCAGGAGGATTTAGACATGAAATCTCTGCCTTTCTTTCAGTTTTGGTACCATGTTAAGATTCATCTTTCCCTTGCCTTCAAAAGGAGGATACAGAATAGGTATTTCCAAATGATTTGAAATCTGGAGCAAAGTTATGATAGTTTTTAGATATGAACTAAACCCAGGTCTGCTTCAATAGCTGCTGATATTTAGTACCTGCATTATAGTTATTTTGGTGGGAGGGAGAATGGGGTCAGAGAGTTGACCAGTAGATGTATAGGATAAGAAGCAAGGAGAGTGAAACTGATACTGTCTCCTCTACATGTTTGCTCATAATGTCTCAATGCCTCTTGAAATGTGAGAAGAGACAGTGTTCTGATATATAGGGCAGAAATAATTGCCTTCTGTGTTCTTCCAGCAGATAATGTAAAATAAAAGGGTATCTAATATTTTATGCTCTCTCACCACACATACAGCAGAAGGCCTTTAAAAGATTTGTGAAAGATCCTGTAACGTGATTTATTTTTCTTGGCAGCAGTTGGGTCATTGAAGTACCTCGGACTGTCTTCTGAAGGTTAATTAATTTTATGCTAAGAAGCTAGTCTTTCAGAAGCAGCCATCTAGTGGAAATAGAAAAGTCTTTAATTAACAAACATCGGGTCTCATACTCTGTAGTTATATGAAGACACACAAACCTTCAGTCTTCATATTATCACACCATATAATTATTTCTCCATATCCTCTACTACCCAAGCTTTTCATCAAAAAACTGCAAAACCTCTGTGCTTCTTCAAATTGGATCTTGCTTTTTATTATACTGCTGCTAATACTAGAAGAATACTTCAGAATATAGAATTAGTAGGGAGACTCTTTCTTTGGAATGTCCCATAAAATAATGAATCTTTGCTTTCAAAGACTGACTTTTATATCTGGGTTCTTAATTCCAAACATTAAGAAGCAACATTATAAGAAAATATTGCTCTATTTTTAAGCAAATTTCAAGAGAAATGTAGAAATATTTTCCTGTCAATACCCAAAAATTATATTAATACGTTATACAGCAGGGTTTTTAGGTCATAAATCACTACAATTTGAGATAACTGTTTGTTATAGTTAGGCTTTTAAGTTCTGTCTTAAATTTCAGTTTCACTCTGCTAAACATTGATAGAACTGATTATTTTAACCTCAGATGGTGATTAGGAAAAGCGTTTATGCTTCCATAGGTTCCCTTAGTGCTGTAGATAACAGTTTCACTGCACAGACTCTCAAGGACAGAGCACTGGTTGAAAAGAGAAACCAATTTATTGACATCTTGGCACAAGAATGCTCACACAGGGGGTTTAATCTTTTGAACAGAGTGGTCAGTCACCATTTGGTGGAGATGGGTGACTCCACTGCTGACAGCAGCATCTTTAACTCAATTGTAAACTATTATTTTCCTCATGTCATACTCTCCAGCTAATAATAGTTCTATAAGACACCCAGAACATGCACCATCCACCTCTATTAATTATCCTACTTATATTTAAAATACCTCTGAAATATCTCACATGTGTAGGTAAGACTATTCTTTGAAACCCTTTCTGCATCTACATAAATCATTTCTGCTGTTTATTGTGGTTAACCTTGGTTGGCTTCCACATGGACAAAACAAATTTGACGTGGAAAAAATTATTTTCATTTATTGCCAATGAAAATAGTGTTGCATTAGGAAAAACAAAGAAAAAAAAAAAAAAGGAAGAAAAAAGAAAACTTTTCCCCTTCTTCCCTTGTCCCAGGCTAAACTTCACTCTTCTACCTTGCCTCTCCCCTGCAAATGGTGTGGGGAGATGGGGAACAGGGGTTACAGTCAATCGATAACAGTTCCTCTCTTCTTTTCCTTTCTTCTCATGCTCTTCTCCTGCTCCACTGTGATCCTTTTCCCACAGGCTGCTGTCCTTCAGGAAAACCTGCTCCAGCATGGACTCTCCACACAGACTGCAGTTACTTTAGGGAATATCCATCTGCTGCAGCTTGGAGTCCTTCACAATCTTCAGTGTGGATACCTGCTGCACTCTGCTCTGAAAGGGGTTCCCTGATGGGGCACCTGGATCATCTCCTCTCCCTCCTCCTTCCACCTCAGTGCTCACTGGGCTGCTTCCCTCTCACCCCTCACTGCTGGGCAGGTTCCTTCTCCTTTCCCCAGGCTGTCCCTGAGGCACCACCATTGTGGCTGCAGGGCTCAGTCGTGCCCTGAGGTGGGTTGGTTGGAGATGACTGGGATTGGCTTTGTCCAACATGGGGCGCCCCTTGCTGCTCTTCACAGCACCTGGACACTTGGTGAAAAATATCTATGTACAGTTCGATCATTTCCACTGCAGGAGCTGTCTAGGACTCTCCAGGCCACTCCACAAGGATGTAGGCCAGCATATTGAAAGTGCTGGGGGCTCAGGCAACAATTTGGAGCTGCTCCTCTTTTTCCAGAGCAGCCACTGTGTTGCCTGTGCAAACAAGTAGCTGGGGAGTTGTGTGTTCGCTCAGGGAGTTAAGCTTGGCTCAAGAGCAACCCAGAGGGTGTGCACACGCCCAAAGAGCCAGCTAAAACACAAATAACGCTCCAGAAGAAGCCTGAATGTCCTTATATCTCACTTAGCTCTTGGCCCACTCTCCATGCTCACTGTGATTTGCCACGCTTCACGTTACCTCCCAACACAAGGTGGTCAGCCTTCCAGCAGGGCAGTGCCCCTCCACTCCTCAGTTCTCCTGTTTCTCCATGGCAGCCTTCATGGCCAGCTGAGGGGACCACCAGCAGACACTCTACCAGGGCACACCAGCATCCCTCAATGTTTTATGAAAGCAGTCAAGCCCGTTTTCTTAGCCAGCTGCTGAGAACACTGGACGCATTGAGGTCTGTTCCCATTGTAGTTAATCCAACGCACACTTTCGTATGTTTCAAGACCTGGTAGCAGGGCTAAAAGTTTTAATATAATTATTCGGTTTAAGAATCTTTCAAAGGATAATATTATCTGAGTTTTCTCATCATGTCTGTCACATATCAAATGATTTTAGGGCTTGTCTTTTAAGTTTCTGTAGCACTTTCCATTTTACTTTGAAATCATTTGAGTATGAAGACAGCCATAAGTCTTGATTTGGATACAGTATTAGACATTTAAAGAGCTGATAAAAGAGGAATGCATTCAAAATTCACTAATTTAAGTCTTTAAAACAGGTGACCTCTTTTTCACCTAAATTAACTATGATTTCCATTTTATTCTGAGTCAGGCCAGAAGAAATGTTTAATTACTTATTCCACTTCTTAATTAGCCATCTCCCAGATAATATTCCTTTTTACCTCATCCAAACTCCTCTTAAACTTCCAAGATAACTGTTTGCTCTTTATAGTTTCAATTTGGACTCTCTCCTTGATCTCATCCAAGTTAAGACAAAGGGCATACCTCCCTGGAAGAAAGCTGTTTCAAGCTGTTTGCTCAGTTGCAGAGAAAAATTTAGCCATTCTTAGTCAGAAATATTCAATGTATCATCATTATTAACAACTGTCAAGATTAAATGTTGGAAAAATTTTAAAGGTTTTTTGGGAAGGATAAGTATGTTGTGATTTACCTGTATAAAGCTGGTTAATGTCTTTCAGAATACCTATAGGCCTGCACTGTGGTGGTTTTGCATTGTGTATTCTTGCCTGTCCTCTGTCTTTTTTGTTTTTTCCACAGCCACATATGTCAACATTTCAAAGGATGGACATCTCACAGTCCATCCTTGCAGTGGCCTTGATGCTGTTGAGGAAGCTTCCAGTTTGTTGACAGTGGCTAAAGATTTGTTTGTCATTTCTAATCTGGGCAAGAGAACTTTGCTCTCAGAGGCAGGCAATTAGTATTGTGTTGAAGTGCTTTCCAGGTTATAGGAATTGTTTTGCTAAATCCATACAGACAGGTGTCCTGGTTTTGTCTGGGATGGAGTGAAATGCAGCACTGCCCTGCATTTTGGATTCATGTGAGAATAATGATGTTAACACACTGATGGTTTAGTTGCTGCTTAGTGGTGCTTACCTAAAGTCAAGGACTTTTCACTGCCCTGTGCTCTATCAGGCAGCAAGTGCATGAGAAGCTGAGAGGGAGCATGGCTGGGACAGCTGATCTGAACCGGCCAACAGAATATTCCATACCATAGAATGCCATGTCCTGTATATAAACTGGGAGGAGCTGGTTGGGGGACAGGCTGGGCACTGGTCAGTGCGTGATGAGTAAGTGTATTGTGCATCACGTGTTTTCCTCAGGTTTTATTCCCCTCCCTATTATTAATATCATCATATAATCATCACCATCGTCATCATCACCACCACCATACTGTATTATATTTCAGTTATCAAGCTCTTTATCTCAGCCCATGTGTTTTTCCTCTGTCAAATTCTTATCCCCAGGAGCGAGTGGATGATGGTGCTTAGCAGACACTTGGATTTAAACCTCTACAATGGGGAACACAACTTAGCTGATACCCTGCCTTTGACTGTTGGCAGAATTACAGATTTAGAGCCAAGTTCCTGCTCCAGTGGCTGAAATGGCGTGGGTTGGAACAAAATACAACAAAAGAATTATGCGTTGCATATGCTTGAGGCCAAAGCTATCATTGGCTCTGAAAGTTTCTTCATTGACACAGAATGAAAATTGTGGGTCTCTACTGTGTTTCTTACTTTTCTGCTATTCTTTTAAGGAGATGATACCAGCAGAAAAAGATCAGTGAACTTCTACATTTAAAAACCAGCAAGATTTACAGTGTAAAAAATAAAGTACTCTGAACACTGCACTCAGACAGCAAGTTGCTCCCTTCAATGTGTTAACTCTGTTATTAAAAATAGAAAAGACTCATAAAAACACATTTCTGAGGCATATGCTTTAAAATCATCAGAAGCAGACATAATGTTTTCTTCTCTTCTCTCTCTGTCTTTTTCTTCTTTTTTTTTTTTAAATACATGTATTCGCCAACCTTCAAGATGATTTCCCAAGAAAGAACCCAGAAAAGCCAAATTATATATATTTCTGGAGACATTGTTAAACTTTTGGAAAAGGCAACAGGACTTCCTGCCTCTGGTATGTTTGCTTGCAAAAGAACCCAGGGAGGTTGAAGGATCTAAACGTAGACAATGATTGCTTAGTTCTCCATTTTGCATCACTGAGATTTAAATGATTAAATGTAGAAATATATTTGTATCACTGTTCCTAGTTTTGTGATAATTCTTCTCACTAATGGCACAGCTGCAATCTTGCAAAAATGAGTAATAAAGATTAGCAGCTTCATTTTGTGTTATTCACGAAATATTCAAAGATCAGAGGCTTAGTAATTTCTGGTCAAAATCCAGACAGATACAGGATGCTACTAATCCAGCCATACAAATACCTGTGAAATGCACCTAATAATTTATGTTTGAACCTCCTGTCACATTGGTGGTTTTGATAGCTTTTCTTCAATCAATTTTATTGACAATGCCAGTGAAAGCATCCCAAAGCAATTCAGTAAAATCAATTCTCAAGTTAGTATAGATTTTGCCCGATGGATATACACATAGCTTTATGCAAGGTCCTCCTGTGGATTTCTGTTGGATAAACAAAATTACAAGAAATCTTGGGATTACTTTTTTTTTTCCATCCTAAGGCTTTTTTTTAGAGTGGGCATGAAGGAAAGGCTCCACAAACAGCCTGTGTCCCTCTATACTTGCAAGACTGCATCAGTCTCAAGTTTTATTCTAAATATAGTGAAAAGTTAATGGATAATAGTTCAAATGCTGGAATCTGGAAACAAGAATTCAGTGAACAGATCTATGGATAGCATTTCATGCCCTTTTTTACATGAGAGGATAATGGTTATTTCATTTTTACCAAGGGCATGAAATTCAAATGTAATATTAGACTAAAACTTCATAACTATGTTGAAGACTGACAAAAAGTGTAGGTTCACTGCAAGTATCTTTTAAATGTGAGATTTTAAATTAACACAAGGCCATTTCCTGTATCCTCTGCCAGAGGCAAATTTTTATCAGTGTGAAGAAGAAGGGCTGCTATACATACTTCAAATATTTAGCAATCCATGCCAGAATTCCTGTTAGCATGATTTTGACTCAGTTGAGTAACTAGAGCTATGTATGGTAATCATGATGTGAAGAACAGGGTGACAACTGTTGATAAGGGCAAGTACAAAGAAGAGAGGACATTTAAGGAGCAGGAAAAAATATGTCCTAAAATTACCGCAGAGAGGGAAGAGAAATGAAAATAGATTTCCACATTCTCTGTGGTTTCAAGTTCCTTTCTGTCCCAGTTTTCACCATTACAAATAGAATAAGAAAAGGTGGAAGGCACAATGAACACAAGCTTACTGTGTTGTCAGGCTATAGGCTTCATTCACCCAAACTGTCAAACAGGCTGACTCATTCTCCAGCATGAAATCTATCCTTCTGTTTAAGGTGATCATATGCAAATTACTCAATTATGCAAATTGCTTCCTGAAATAATTGCAAAAATGCCAGACATGGAGGTGTGCAAATTGTGGTAGTTATATAAGACAACCAACCTCTAAACAGATGAATTTGTTTTAAATGTTTCTCATATCTATGTCCTGATCCATAAGTCATTTAATCATATGTAAGATTTTCAGTCTTGTAATTATAAAATGAATTCTGCTTAATTTAAATTCTTATTGTCATCAAAAATAGGAACTTGCTATTCCCTGTGTGAAGATGTACTACAGAAGAAGATCAAAACTCTGTTGGGGTCAGTGGGCTCCGGGAAAACAAGTGGCCTTTTCCCATCTACTCTATTCAGTCTCCCCTTGCATCTTTCAATTCACCCTTCCATACTGCTGCTGTTCAGTCAGCAAACCCAAAAGAAACAAGCTAGCTGTTAAGATGAAGAGCCCATTCCACCTTTTGTTGAAGAAGTAACTATAATAGAATCATAAAATCACTGAAGTTGGAAAAGACCTCCAAGATCACTGTGTCCAAGTGTTAACCCAGCACTGCCATGCTCAGCTGCTGTCAACCAACACCTGCAGGTCCTTTTCCACTGGGCAGCTTTCCAGTCAGTCTACCCCCAGCCTGTAGTACTGCAGGGGATTGTTGTGACCCAAGTGAAGGACCCAGCACTTGGCCTTGTTGAACCTCATGCCCTTGGCCTTGGTCTACCAACCCAGCCTGTCTGGATCCCTCTGCAGAGCCTTCCTACCTTCCAGCAGATTGAGACTCCCACCATGATATTTTCTCTGTTAGTCTTCCCCCTGGTTCTTACCCACAAATACTCAGCCCTATCACCACCATCATTAAGGTGCAATGAAAACACTCCCTGACATACAGGGCCACTCAACCACCTCTGCTTCCTTGCCTACCCCTTCTGAAGGATTTATAGGCATCCAACAGAGCACTCCAAGTTTGTGTCATCCCATCACATTTCTGTGTTGGAAACTATGTCAAAGTCTTCCGGGTGCGCTGTGACTTCCAGTTCCTCCTGCTTGTTGCCCTTTCTGTGTGCATTGGTGTAGATTCCCTTTAGCTGGGTATTGATCCCACTGCCTTTCTGGGGGGAGAAGCCCTAATTTGTGCATGACTGTTCCCATCAGCCTCTGTGGTTTCTAACACATCGATAAGCTTTGCATCCTTGCTGCTGCAAATTACTTCCCAAGTAACACACAGGCACAAAAAAATGCTTTAAAGGACAGTAACATCATAGTTTCAAAGAAAGGATTGATATTCTGAGTTTATACTTAATTGCAGGTTTTGAAAGTTCTGATAAACATCAATAGTTTTATATTAGGCTTTTTAAACTGAAGCTCTGTAGAGACCCAAAATGTTTCAGTTTCCCAAAAGTCCTTGAGCACCTGAAATTCTGAACAGATGTGACTGCATCCAAATGCTGCACTAAGTAATGTGTGAGTGCCATAAATATTTCAAGGTTTTTAAATATTGCCCTAAATTCAAAAATTGTCACACTGAATACTGCTTGGCTCTATTCCAGTGATGTAAGCATAGCTTCAAGGAAGAATTTGGATAATGTCTGAGTCAAAGATGGTAAGACAATAGCACAAAGCCTTGCTGCTGCTTAAAAGGTTTAAATGACTCAGCTGAGACTGGATTAATTTAGACAACATGTCTGACATTATTAGGTAGAAAACTTACTGGTAAGTTTGGTGTTTGTTCTGAGCATTTTTAGTCCACCTTTAAACAAGTGGAACTCTGGTGACTTCAGTAGTATTAGCTCTGATTTATGCTGGTATAAATGAGAGAAGAATCTACCCATATGTCTTCCTGCATGCCTGCAATAAATCCTGCAGGCTATTGGTGCTATATAAATAACATGTTAGATTTGGGATAAATTGCCAGACAGAGGCTTACATATAAATATTGTCAGAATTGGGTTTATGAGGTGATTTTTGTGGCATATCTTACAAATAATGTCATCACATGCAACTTTTTCGCAGATTATTCAGGAACAAGATGAAATAGCAGAAGCAGAAAGAATTTGGGGTTCAAGTGAAATTTCTAAACAATCTGCGGCAAAATGCAGATTTATTTCCAAGTTGTGATTTTTTAATTTCTCTTACTATGCACTTTTTTGTTCTTTTTCTTGTAATATTGGTTGCAATAATATAAAAAAGATAACTGTCTCTTGCAGTCTTAAGTTATAAGTATTTATATTGGAGCAGTCAAAGATTCTTTACAAGTACTGGATTTGGATGCACCTATATTTCAATAAAAGGATGAGAGTTTGAAGGTTTTTGCTATTGTCCCCTTACACTACTACTAGCATCAACCCTGCTTAATTTAGTTCTTAACTGCAGTAAGATGTCAGTGCCATTTGCAGAGCATTTAACTATGAAGATAAAATCATTACTTTTGAATATATCCCCAAGAGGCTACAATAAGAGCTTTTCATTTAGGAGTTTGCTAAATTGTAAATAAATACACAGAGATATGTTGACCTTCAAGAGCTGTTACCAATATTATGTCTCTTTTTTTTTTTATCGCATTTCTAGATTCGTGTTTGCCTGATTTTTTCTTTCTTTTATTTTTTCATGTGTATATCTAAGCATAGTATTTCTAGAAAACTGAGTCAGTGATATGATTTCCACTAACAACAAAATGTAATTTGAATTTTGGGGCTTCTCCCTAAATCATGACTAACCAGCTTATACACCAATAAGCAAGCCTTAGCCCTCAGACTACAAAAAATATCTCAGGCACATGGAGCTGAGGATGACCAGGAGTTTGATCATTAGCATTAACTGGTGACCAGCTGTTGATCTAACTTTTCATGGATTGACCGATGTCTGTAATTTATGAATACAGCTGTTGTCTCACAAGTTCAAAGAATTGTTCCTTTTTTCTTATCTCAAATTTTTTATTCATCTTTGCTGTTATTTTTAAACATTTTTAAATGAATAAATGTTAGGGTGGCTTTAGTTCTGCAATTGTTTTATGTTATGGTTGTTCATAATTGATTCCAGTCAAGAAGAAAGTTGTAATTAATAGGCTCATTTTACTGACTGTACATTTTGCTAATACACTTGTGTTTTGCTCAAGCCTTCTGGCATAAGTCTCTATGTATTCTTGATGGTGTGTCTGCAGAACCTCCATTAATGCTAGAATGATTTATATCTGCACTGTAAAAGGCATAAACTGTGTCTACTTTTAATCCCCCTCTCCTAAGTAAACTAATTCCCTGGAATCTGTAGAAGTGATGGTAGAATAAGTTCAAGATAAGTTCAAATTTCTTGGATGGTTATCATGAAGACTGTTCTTCCTTTGGGATGTAAATTATTTTAAAACCACATTCAATACAGTTTTGTATTGCTGTTTCTTTTTATAGCTGAACCCCATCATTGTGCACAAGTTCTCAGTGACACATCTGTTAAAAGATGCAAAAGGGTTGTGGAATATTCATGTGACTGATGGATCAGATCCCTGCTTTCAATCACTTTCTGAAGAGTCAAGCTAAACTTCTGCTATACTCAAAGCCTATATGTAAGTTTTATGGCCTTACCTCGTCCTGTTAAGGAAAGTTTAACATTGGTTTATCAGAATAAATAATGGTGAATATTTAATGAGAGCTATTTTGAGGAACTCCGGATCTTCCTCAAGATTAAACAGAACTGAATTCTTTTTTAATTTAGGGTATTTATGTAAGGTTCACATTCTACCCAGGTCACATTGCATGTGCTTTTATTCCTCCAGACTACAATTAAAATTCATTTCTACGTTTTGAGATTGAGTAAACTCTACCTTGTTAATACATATTTCTCTGATTTGATGAAAGAGTCTGTGATCCTTCATAAGCTGCCAACCCTGCTCCAAATCTCAGGGGATGGATATGGATGCAATCAGCTAAGTGAGTCTTTATGGTGCCTGGCATCAGCACAATCAGATGTGGTCATGACACTGATGGAATGAAAAGTGCAGATTTCAGACTAGGAACTGGAAATAATGTGTTTTGCTGTAGTGACCAGGGAAAGGATCAATTACTGGGAGCAAGCCTGGAAGGAGCACAATAGGCCACAGTAAGCTAAGATAGAATTCCCAAGGATAAGATTTACACATAAATTTTATTACTGCTTTGGAGGTTTCAGAAAGAGCTGAGCTGGAACAGTAATTGTCTTATAATGTGTTTATATGTTAACAAAACACATAATTTTCTAGAAAAAAGAGATTATAACTTGAGATATCTGTTTCTGTGATAGCTGCTTATCTGAGAAGGCAGAAACTAGCACCTCTTCTGATATCACCAAGGAAAAAAGCTGTGACACAGTGAAGATACTCTATTACTTTGTGACAGCTTTGAAAGGTAGCCTTTTAAATACCCACAATCTATCAAATTAATTTTTCAAGGGATTATTGATCACAATGCAAGGAAAGGGTATGATCTCAGTTAATCTTAGTTCTATGGTCTTAGACATTTGGTTTCAGAAAAAAAAAAAAAAAGAGTTTATTCTGAGCCATGATGTGTCTCCTTTTTTTTGGTATCAATGATGGGCAGGATTTCCTCTGGTTTTTATTGTTATTTTCTCCTTTCCTTATTCTATTACTCTATTCCTTATTCCCTGCATGCCTCATTAAGGAAAGGTAAAAGAGACATCAATCTTAGCCTTGATTGTGGAGTTCTTCCACAATAAGGAAAAAATCTAAGGAAATGGGGAAAATAAAAAGGAATATAATAAGGGTAGAACAAGGAAAAAAGGAAAGAAATAAGGAAAATAAGGAGAAAGAAAAAAATAATAATATTCAGGCAACAGTAAAGGAGACCTGATAATTCTTGAAAGAATAAAGGAAAGTATTCTAATGTTAGTTCTTGATTCTTCTGAAATCTCAGATTTTATGGATAGTAACTTTAATGTATTAAGCACCCAAAAAAAGATTACATTTTTAATATTCAAAAAAAGACTTTGGAGTTAAAAGCAGTTTTCTACAGAACCAAAAGTAATAGATTCTAAAGAAACTGAACTGTCTTGAAAGGTTGGAGGTTTTTTTTTTGTGCAACATGACTCTTTAATTTAGTCCTGTCAGTGTAGTTGCATTTGTATTCATTATGCAGATTCGAAACAAATTTTCCTTTTAAATTTAGCATGCATCAGGTGGCTTTCTCAGTGGTACTGAAATGTAATAAACAAAGGCGACTCATAAGGTCGTTTTTTGCCAGTCCAATGTTAATAAGTTGAGTTTTCCTCAATTCTGTATGGAAGTTGCTTTTGTTATGAAGGTGAACCAGGTTCTGAGGGCAGGTCACGGTGTTCTGTCCTAAGCATCACAACAGGACAGAGCACAGTCTTGTCTCTGAGAAAGAGTTATAGAAGGTATCCAGTGTTGCTGTTTATGCAAGTAAACATTTCCATTACTATAAGAGATACATGTAAGAAACAAAAAAAATCTCATTTTGTTTTAAAGCTCCCTTATTTTTCTTTTTCAAACTATTTCATTTGGTTTTGAATTCTTTTAGTATAAAAACTGCTGCGAGAAATAGAAAATGTTAAAGTTGTTATTAATGATTTACTAAGTATGTCATAACTCTTTACAGTTCAGTTTGTTTATTATTTTATATTTATGACTATAAATGTTAATGTGTGTGTACCTTTAAGATTCTTTGATCTAAAGCAGAGGTAGCTGAAAAGAAAATCAGCTAGAGAAACTTCCAGCAAGTGCAACTGGATTTTTTTCTTTCATGAGGAAGAAAGTCCATTTGGAATAGCCCTATTTTATTCATAAATCAACAGTAGACAATACATAACAGTAAAGGTATTTATCTTCAGAAAATACAAGGTCGTAGAAGAAAAATGAAGAAAAGCAGTTCTAATTTTATACTGTCCTATCAAACTGTGGATGTGTTTGTGTTTGTTTTTTGTGTCTCCCAGAGAGAAGAAAAGGAAAGTGAAGGAGGATCTTGACATTTTATTTCTTGACCTGAAGCACAAATTGGTACATTAAAGGAACAAAAGAATAATTAAAAAATGGAATATTATTTTGAAGGGAAATATCTTGCTCAGGAAGGAAAGACTAAAGAAATTTCTGCTGATCCCTATATCAGAGATGTCTATGCTTGTTCTCAGGTATATCACAGAATGAGACTGAAAACATCTGATAATACCCTATATTATCAATATTAGGTATCAGATGGATGGGACTTTTTGTGCACAAATGCAAAGTCATTCAGAGCACAGGCTTCAGAATAAAACTAAATCAAAACATCTATTTGGAGGGACATGCTATGGGACTCAGGGTGGGATTCAGTGCCTAATCACAGCCACTGAATTTAGCAATTTACATACTGTATAAAAGGATCTCTTGTTGCCCCTCCAAAAGGGTGAGAACAGTCCACTTGTCCCAAGTCATATCTCCAGCTTCATATAGATATTTCAAAATCCCTGACATTTCTAAAATGAGCTAAAACTCTTGTGAATGTCTGCTTGGTTATGGGAGAAGTGGAAAGAAACAAATGGGAGAGCTACAGATATGCATCTCATCCACTATTGAGGAACCTTTAATAATGCTGAGTAGAGGACACTTTGGATGAGTTGGCCAGGAGGTGATAGACTTAACATTTTAGGACAATAAGGAGAATGAAAAAAACATAATGAATATAGGAAAAAATATTTCATTTGCCTCGGAGAACTGGCTGATGAGCTGTCCTGGAAAGCTGTTCCAAGACAAAATAATAGTGATGATGATGACGATGACAATAATGTTTCTTTAAAGCAAATGTCAGTTCCAGAAGGTTCAAATACAACCAATTCAACTAAGGAAAGATAGAAGGAGTAACAAGAGATCAACTTGGCAAACACATGAACTACCTAAATTTGTTTTAAATAAAACAGTGGAGATTAGGAAGATTGAGGACAGAAATCCAGCAGAAGTTTATGCGGAAAAAAAAATCAAAAAAGTCGAGGGACTCTGTTCTGTGATTATGTCAGCAAAGGTTGTCAAGAGTATGTAATAAAATATTGTCAGTGAACAATGTAGAGGGAACGGAAATAAAAAGACATAGAGGATCAAGCTGCTTCTTCCAAGAGGACAAAAATTACTAGTTGATAGTACTGAGAAAGATGAGGTATTTAATGCCTTTTTGCATTAGTTTTCACCAAAATAGTCAACTATGATCAGATGGTTAAAACAATCAGAAACAGTGATGTAGGAATAAAACCTCAGCTCACAGTAATTAAAGAACAGATTGGAGTGTGCTTATATGAATTAGATGTTTTCAGATCATCTGGAGTGATAAGCTGGATGGCTAATGAGATCCTCAAGTCATTAGTAATTACCTTACAGAACTCATGTAAATGAGCAAACCTATAAATGTCCAATAAAAAAGGGAGGTCACTGAAATGATTTTATTTCCTTTACAACTTCACAATTCCCTTCTTCCTCTCAGATTGTTCTTCTCCAGTCCTTCCTCCCAGATCATCAATTGTCCCTCTGCTGAGTGGGTTGGGTATGTTAATATGAATCAAAAAGGATCTTAATTAACAAAAAGACTTAAAGGTTTAAGACCAGATTGTGTCCAAGCATACAGAAACATGCTCGTGTCTCAACCATCACCAAATTTGGACTAATCTGGGTTATAATCACAATTTAAATAAGTAATATAAGCACAAATATTACATCAACAATATAGAAAGAACAGTGTATTCACATTTTAGTTGTTCTGTTCCCCAGGATCAAGTCTCACTTAACCTGAGTGGCCATCAAATGAGTGGGAGCAGGAGAGCACAGTGACACATCACCCCTGCACACTGCTACAGAACGTGGGTGGGCAGAGAGTTGGGCACAAATTTGTCTTAAATTGCTGATGCCGGAGCTCAGCTGCCAAAGCCTGAAATGACTTCCCAAGGTGCAAAGTAACGTATTATCAGCTTTTGGAATGATTCATTTTTCTGAATTCTTCTAAACGTGAATCTGGCTGTAAAGGAAGGCTGATTACTCAGTTCCTCCCTGCACCAAGTTCAGTCTTTTGCCCACAGTTCAATACAGACAGGGAAGTGACTAACTTGTCATTTTTCTTTTACAGACAGCTGCTGGGGTATAATTGGTGAGAGAAAATGAACAACCATCTACAATTCGTAAAGGCTGGGAAAAAACCCCATTCAAATCAATCAAGGGAAAGCAGGAAAAACTGCAAAGCAATGCAAAATTGGGGAAGAATTGGAAAATGATCACTTTAAAAAGAAAAGGAGAAATAAAATTGAGGAGAAATTGAAAAAAGAACAAATGCAAGGAAAACAAAGTGAGATCTTCTGAAATATGCTATCTTTGCTCTTTAAGTTTAAGTAATTGAGAAGAAATGTCTTTGGGTACATATATACACAAAAGTAGAGTCACAGCAAAACCAAGGAGAAGCTCAGCTGGGAGTTCTTTAGGTACATAAATATAGTTTTAGGACCCAGTTACTACAGTCTGCCTCTCAGTAAGGATTTTTGGCTCAGGCACAGTGTAGTACCGTGGCAATTGCCTCCCTTATTGCTTACATCTGACCAATTACTTCACACAAGTGAGAGTTTGGGAGCCATTGTTTTCTTGGAACATCTTTGCAACAGCACCTTGGCTACCCTTATTACAGCTTTTGAGAGAAATTTTCACTGAGGCTCATGATGACTAGTTCAGCGTCATGTAGACAGACAGCCATGAAGTGGGTAATTGAACATAATTTGTTGCATCCTTGGCCAAATCAGATCCTGCTAAATCTTCTTCTCTTTTAGGGCTGAAAGAAGGTAAAATTTGTCTGCATTAGTAATTTCAAAAGTGTCTGAACACACTTGAGTGTGTACCGTACCTGGTACTGTTGGACATCCACCCTGGTGTGTGGTTAATACCCAGCCTCTCATCTTGTGGGGTGGGATAGAGAGAACGTGAAAAGTGAAAAAAAGTTTTAGACAGGTTAATAGGTAAAGTAAAAGCTGTGTGTGCAAGCAAAGCAGGAAGGGGAATTCATTCACCACCTCCCATGGGCAGCAAGGTATTTATCCAGCTCCAGGAGAGCAGGGCTCCATCAGACAGAATGGTGACTTCGGAAGACAAATGCCACCACCCTGAATGTGTCCCTCTGCCCTTTCCTCTTTCCCCCAGCTTTTATTCCTCAGCACAACATCATATGGTATGGGATATTCCTTGATCAGTTGGGGTCAGCTGTCCCAGTTTCCTGCACATCCCAGCCTTCTCGCTGGTAGTTTGATGTGACACAGAAAAGGCCTTGGTGCTGTGCAATCACTGCTCTCAACAGATATAGCAGTGGTGTATTATGAACATTGTTTTCATCACAAACTCAAAGCGCAGAACCACACAAGATAATATGAAGAAAATCAACTCTATCTTAGCCAAAATCTAAGTACCTATTCTGAGTACCAGTACCTATTCACTGTATCTGTGTAGTAAGCTGGTTTAGTTTCATTGTGTGTCAAATGAAATATAAACTAACATTTGCAACCTGTCTGGTTTAGACTGAGTGCAGGAGAAATGTGTAATATCACACATTCATGGTCATTACCAATTTAGTATGTTCAGAAAAAAAAAAAGAGATATGATTGTGATGATCTGTAATCAATTTATAATTAAGATCTTATCTTATTTACACAACTGGACACTGTCCTGGATGACCTGCCCTGACTGGCCACACTTGAGCCAGGTGGTCTAGACTAGATGAAGCCCTGATTCTTTCACTATAATTAAACACTAGTCTCACCTGCAACAAGCCTTACTAATAAAAAAAGGATGTAAAGGAAACATAACTTTCTTTTCCTTTTTTTCTATTCCATCATAACAAGTCTATTATGTCTCCTGACCATCTTTCCCTTCGCAGTTCAGTAATAATGTGTTTTTTTAAGAATTTCTCTCAACCCGTTACTTTCAGTTTTGCTTCAAGTTGGGATGAAGGACTATTACATAAATCTAACAGTTCAAATACAGTTCTGAACTTTCTTGAAGTTAAGGCATAATCTGAAGGCAGTCTTGAGGTCTGGAGTCAAGCAAGTAAAGAGACAAAGAATGGACACACTGAAGTCAAATTACTACTCTGCCCTTTCGTAAAGGCAAAAGAAAATATCTTCAAAATTTTTACCAATGCCTGGACGTTAAAGTTGAGTTCTCAGTAAGGATAGCTGCAACAACACTAGATTAGGAGAAGCCGTTAGTTTCCTCCTTAGGAACTCTGCAGTTTTGGGCTCCACAACATAAGGACATAAAAATACTAGAATGTGTCCAAAGAAGGACAGCAATATAAGATATATGGTTTAACTTTAGATATGTGTTATAACTCTTTGGACTGGTCCACAGTGAGTATCCAAGTGATTATCTTCCAGCTGAGCTGAGAATATCTGTACTTATGAAACATTCCACTTTAAAATAACAGATATGGACCTGTTTTAATACTGACTTTTTATGTCTGACAGGCCTTATTTCAAAATGGAATATCCATTAATCAATTTTGACATTTTTAGTTACAATGGCTATCTAGTGAGTTTTGGATCCTTTTCCATTGCACCAGAATGCATCAAAAAATAATAAGTTTTGTGGGGGGTTTTGTGTTTTGGGTTTTTTTGTTCTTGTTGTTTGTGTTTTTTTGTTGTTGTTGTAGGGGTTTTTTTGTTTTGTTTTGTTGTTTTGGTTTTTGGTTTTTGTTTTTGTTTGGTTTGGTTTGGGTTTTGTTGTTGTTGGTTTTGTGGGGTTTTTTTTGGGGTTTTTTGGGGTTTTTTTACTTTATTGAGAAATATAATTTAATGTCTTTCCTCGTGAATAAAAAACAGTCTTAGCTAATTACTGGAATTGAAAGATTTTAAATTTCCATATGGTTATTCATGATTTTCACATTCAGCCAGGGTTAATCTTTGTGGTTGAGAAAAAAGACAGAAAGCAATATTTATAGCCACAGATCTAATTCCTTTACAGTAGAGATTTTTGTATTTTCTATCTCCTCATCTACCTGAGGCCTTTCTCCTGCTGAGCCACAAGTGATGGCACTAAACCAGCATGGGCTCATGAAATTAAGTAAGTGCTTTTGAGTTGCAATTCCTTTATCTACAAATTACTTCTAGGCTTTATCAAACGCAGATTGTCAAATGCTTTCACTTGGGCTAAAATTACACTGCTACATTAGTAAATTCTGAGCACAGGAAGGCCAGCTTAAAAACCTGAGTTCCTCAGTACATGGTTTTTCCGTACACATAATTGTAAATATTGCCCTTAAAATTCACACATATCATGGACTTAGTGATTATCTATGGTTCTATCTAGACAGAGTTGTGCAAGGGGAAGTCTAATATGCTCCATCAACACAATAAAGAAATGCAAGCCTACTCTCTCTCTGAGACAAACTGGAGCCCTGTGAACATAACTATAAAACAATCCTCCTTGAGAGCTTTAGCACTGAACCCTAGAGCACATTCAAAGCCCAGAATTCCCCCCTGTGTCCTGGGCTGCATCCAAAGCAGTGTGGGCAGCAGGGGAGGGAGGGGATTCTGCCCCTCTGCTCTGCTCTGGTGAGACCCCACCTGCAGTGCTGCCTCCAGCTCTGGGGTCCCAGCACAGGAAGGACATGGACCTGTTGGAGTGAGTCCAGAGGAGGCCACCAGGATGATCAGAGGGATGGAGCAGCTCTGCTATGAGGGAGGGCTGAGAGATTTGGGATTGTTCATCCCGGAAAAGAGAAAGCTTTGGGGTGATGTAATTGTGGCCTTCCAGCACCTGAAGGGAGCCCACAAGAAAGATGGAGAGAGACTATTTTCAAGGGCCTGTAGTGACAGAACAAGGGAGAATAGCTTCAAATTGACAGAGAGTAGGTTTTGATTAGATATTAGAATGAAATTCTTTACTGTGAGGGTGGTGAAGCACTGCCATGTGTTCCTCAGAGAAGCTGTGGATGTTCTGTCCCTGGCCATGTTCAAAGCCAAGCTGGATGGAGCTCTGAGCAACCTGGTCTAGTGGAAGGTGTCCCTGCCCATGGCAGGGGCTTTGGAAAAAGATGATCTTTAAGGTTCCTTCCAACCAAAATCATTCTATCATTCTATGATTCAATGATTTTGTGGAAAGAAAATTCTCCACAATAGTGGATTTAAGACATAGTTAAACATTGTATCAAAATCACTTTTATGTTCACAGTTCTGCTGCTCTGTGTGTGTCAGTGGCAAGACTACCATGTCCAATGCTAAGCAATGGTGCATTACTTTGACAGGTTAAAGCATATTGTTAGATACAGTGCTTTATGAAAGTGCTTTGTTATAAATGAAAGTATTCTGTCCATATAAAGACTTTTTTCCTTTCTGCAATTCATTCAAGTTATTCAGTAATTTAATATTAACATAAAAAATGCAAAATCATAACATTGATTCAGAAAACTGTAATATGAACAGGATATTCTGCCTAGATTCACTCCATAACTAGTAGAAGGGATCTTCTCTAAGAAGCACTTTTCAGCCAGAGTCTCAGTTTATGTGTCATGCCTTACCTCTTGGAGAAGCTTCACCTTTACCTGCAGTCTATGAAAGTGATTCTTTTCTATGTCAAAGTCAGCCTGTCCTATGCTAATAAGACAGCTAGAGACAAAGAAGCTGTTTATTCCTTATCTCCCACTGTGCCAGAGTGTCCTCAAAAGAGTGTTCAAAGCTTGCTTACTTTATACTTGAGAAAGTTCACAGCAAATATACACTGACTCAGTAACCTGTAACTGAGGTTTTGGTGAGACCATCCTGAGAACCTGTGTGCTTCAACATTTAAGTTCCTTGGTGAAATTCATCTTCTCAACAGTTTCTTCCAGGTCAGGGTCTGAGTGCCTGTTGATCCCTAAATGCATCTCAGAAGTTGTAGACCTCAGATTCTCAGCAGGCAACGTGTAGCCAGGAGGCTGAAGGTTAGACAGCCTCAGACACATTTGTACAGCAGAATAACTGGAAGGAGTCTAAATCTACTTGAAACATTTTATTGTTGACACTGCTATCAGTAAAAGCTAAAGTAAGCCTTGAACGCTAACCCTGCTTTAACACTGTAAAGGTACAAGGATAAACAGCTTTATAGGGGAAAAAAATGCAGTGCAAAGCAAAGAAAACATACCTCTGGATTTGATAATTCCTCCCAAGAAGAGGTCATTTACAGCAAGAATGTAACAATAAAAATCATATTTTGCACACAAAGACAACTTGCCTGTGGCTATTACTTTATATAAGTACTTTTTATGAAAGATAAATGCCATGGTTAAAATTCTAAGAGGCTGAGAAATCTGTGAGTAACCCTCCATTCAATCTTGCCTAGAAAGTCATCCCTTTAAGCAGAGTTGGCAGAAAATGAGTCAATAAAATCTCAGTATGTGACATTTAATCCCTGACATGGACCACAATCTTGAGAACACTTGCAACTCTTTCTTACTGATGAGTTACTAGAATAGCTTTTCAAAAATATCTTCTTACTTCTTTTGTGCTGGGGAAAGTAATTCTGCCCCATCTTTTCATGGGCTGATGTCCTGGCATATCTCTAAAGTTATCAGAAACTTGTGTAGCAGTTCTTTAGCTACTTACCCCTTCAGAATGGTTGGTTATGCTTTATTGTAAATGATTCAGCAATAAACCACAAGTTACAATTCCAGTTACATTTTTTTTCACAGCTTTTTCCAAGTTATTTTCAAACCTAAAAAAGTATTTGCTGTGAGAATTGGGCGTTTTTTATTCCAGTGGGAGGGGATGTTTTCCTTCACAGTAAAGAAGCTGATTTGGCTTTACTGGGCAGGAAGATAATTATTGTCTGTTTGAGTGATTTGAAAGAGACATTAGTATCTCCAAAACAGAATAGGGCAAATAAAGGTGCAGTGTCAGGAAGAACTAACCATGTTGTTAGTATAAATAAATACTAATTAATGTGGTGAAGAGGTTATTGAATCTGATGGATGTATTTGGAATATAATGGGACTAAGGTTCCCCTAGGTTAATAGTCTGTTTCAAAAATACAGCAGAGTTTTCAGCTAGGAGTGCTCTGATCAGAGACTTGGTCTGCCAGCTGAATTGGGTAGGTGGGGAAAAAAAAATTGAACATCAAAAGTCATTTATCTCTTATGCTGTGAGTGTGGTCTCTGTTTTCAATTGTTTTATTTTAGCCTTGATAAAACCTTGAAAAATAAAATACTGGATGTTCTTATAAATAGTGACCATGCTTGTATATTAAAAAAATGTGCTGTTAACATGTTAAAATTTTCCCAGTGTAGTTTTAGCCTGTGTCATCCAGAAGCCTCTGAAACAATTTATAGGTACTTTCCAGGAGTCAGTGCATCAGCACATCAGAAAAGGAGGTTTTCTCAGCAGACATCTTGATGGGAACATTCTATTTCAGAAGTCAGGGGAGTTTAATTGTATAGAGATAGGACTCTGTGCTTTGACTGACTCAGCACTGCAGAGAACAGAACAAAAGTTCACTTTAGTAGTGAAGATGTAGCTCTGGAGACTGGACTTCAAATACGTCTTTGTCTGGGTGTTAAAAAACTTATGTTTTTCCCCATCCCCTCACCACTGGTGAGCCATTTTCATAGCTGCTAACACAAGTCTCAGTGATGCTAAAGGCAACATAAGCATGGAAAACCCTCTGACATATGCAAAGGAGGAGGGATGTAACCTGTACCTATACAGAGCCTGAAAGCCCATATTACAGTGGCATAATAGGGCAGGATTTGTCGCTCTTAATCAGTTAATCTGCTTTACAGCTTATTCCCTGTGACATGAGACATTTTCAAGTTTTAGGGGAGGATTTTTGACAAGTTCTACCCACAAATCACAGGTTGGAGGGATGTGCTTCACTTTCATATGTTTACATATCTAATCCAACACACACTTAAACTGCCTAATCTACCATCCTTTTGCACTCTCCCTGCTCTTACTGTAAGTAGGGAAAAACTCAAGTCATATAATACAATAATCTATTAAATCTTTCAAATGCACACACAAAATTTTGATTTCTCCAAATTCTTAATGCTTAAATGTCTTTCTACATGATTTTAATTTTTTTTTCCATAACTCATTAAAGACTGTGGAATCTGGACTGGGCTCTTTCCAAGTTATGATTATATATATTAGTTCATTGGTTTGTTAGTTTTTTGGGTTTTTTTAGAACAGGCAATTTCCAATCAGTGAGGGATCTGGGTGTTATGATATTGCACTGAGTGGATACAATATTAGCTGCTTTTTCATTGCATTACATTTTGGAGGGGAATATTTTTAGACCTACTTCTACATTGCAATCTGTCTTGGCTATATCTGAGGGTAGCATAAAGACTAGAACATTTAACAAATATGTATCTGATTTCAATAATTTGTAAGACTTTAGAACAGTCTCCTGGAAAGCAAAAAGGCTCCATACAGATCCTTTTCTGAGGTAAAGCTTCACTAGAAATAGCATAATGATGTTAATTTTTTAATCACTGTTGCATATGTATAAGGCATAGCAATTGATATTGTCAGCCATTTCAGTGGGAATAAATGTCAATTTAATTCACTCCGTATATATGAGAAAGTGCCACTCATATTACAGCTCTTGGAAACATTTACTGCCATCTTAATTGCCCTGGTGAATCTGAAAAATGTAATCTCTAAATTCTGTACTTAAAATTGATGAAATTTATTTCACTCTTCAGCAGATATTTTTTTAAGATTACTTTTAGTCTGAAAGTACCCTAAAAGAAATCTTCCTATGCATACTCAGAGGTAACAAACATCTGATATTGTACAGGAATTAGATTCTAAAGTACTTCAGTGGTGTTGCACTTTACAAGCAAAGGAGTTTTATGTTACTACAAAGACTCTTGGATTGCATTTTACCATGGGAAAAAATAATACTTCTTGGGATTTCCATCCACAGAGACAATATTTCTCCTTTTTAAAAGAGGAAACTGGTTTTAATAGTCAGTTAAATAAGTCCATTCTGGAAAACTATGATGGTCAAACACCAGTTGAAGGAAAATGCTTAATGTGTATTCTGTCTTTATAGTTACTTGGATGGAAGTCATGAACCATCCAAGCATCAAAAAGGCACAGAAAGAGTAGTTTTGATATTTCTTTTGTTAACTGGAAACCAGAAATGGCAGGATAAGAGGATCAGAAAGGCAGGCATGTTACAAAGATTAGTTTTGCAGAATATTGTGCTGTCTACAGTGTGAAATTAAGAACTAAAAGACAAATCCTATTTGTCTCACTCAGAGCAGTTGCTTTCAATCAATAAAGTCACATTAGTGTACAGACTTTCTGGATCACGTATTCACCTTACACTGCTGAGCAGCTGAAATGAATAGTCTGAAATGCTAACTGAGCATTCACAACCCTTATTGGCTTCACATTGAGTTGTAAGTGCTTGTCATTTCCCAGATTCAGATCTTTCATGCATAAAGTTCCCAATAAAATCAATGTTCTCTGCATGTCTGGACCACCAGGAACTTCATTCTTCTATTTTTGATTTTTGTCCATAGATATTCATGTTTTTATTTATGGAGATGACAATTTCTATTCATGTCTCACAGTCCCATATTCTTCAGTCCTGGTAACCTCTTCGAAAAACTGGAGCTCTTTCGTGTCTGTTCTGCTAGATTTATACCCTGTGTGAAGATGTGATGGGCAATAGATACTGCAGGTCCAAGAGAAAAAAACTGTAAAACATCACTTTGTTCTTCCCTATAGACTCTTCCAGTGACACAACACACATTAAAAACTTCTCAGAACTGAAAGAAAAAAAAAATTTCCATGATATTGGGGATTTTAGGCCAAATAAGGAATGCAGATCTTAGAGCATTAAGTTTATTTTGCCATGTTGTTTGGCACAGGTTCATGGCTGCTCATATACTAGAACACTCCACTCCAACCCAGAGCCCCTTCAGCAGAGAACAGGACAGGTTGCTCAAGCTACAAGTCCTGATCCTAATGCCAGAGACTGATAACACTTCATTTTTCAGTCAAAAGGAGGCTACAGAAGAGGTGGAATTCTATTACTTTTAAAACTGTGAAAAGTACATGTGCTGAGATTTCACCCTTCCACCCCTCAAGGGGAAAGGAGTGGAAGGGAGGCATCTCAGTCCACATTCCTTCTGTGCAACTTATTGTGCATCTTAAGAGTGTACCCAGCTTTGTGTAGAGGGAGGTCTTAAAAGTAAAATATATTCTACTATTTCCAGTGCAAATGAAACTCTGTTATTTTCTATTGTATTCCACACCTACTTAGCATAACTTCCTGAGCACATAACCAAAACATAAACTGCAAAAGAAAACATTCTATGGAGCTTGATGAAGGCAAAATGCTTTCAGAAGAAAGCACTGACTCCTCATCCAAGATTAGTACATATAGTGTTCTTTTAAAATAAAGCAGAATTACAATATTATAGGGACAGAAAAATACCACAGAGCTGTGGTTTGGAAAACCTGAGAACTCCTGCAGAGAACATTATTTCACATCATATCAGTGTGAGTTAACAGGGAACATAATGCTGAGCATAACCAGAAACATGTGAAAGGGAATCCCATTTCAGCGATAACTGTTTCTAATAGGAAAGGGAGGACTGAGAAAGACAACCCTTATTAAGCGGCCTAATGTCTTAATACTCTGGCCTATTAGTTTTCTGACATCTCCACTTGCAGTTCTATTCCACCTTAGTAAAATACAGGTTTTTTAAGATGCTGAATTTGTTTTGCACAATTTAAGCTGCCATACTGAGGATTCACCTGACCCTACTGTTGTCGCAGGGTTCAGTCGGCTGAAATTTCCATACCATGCAAGAAATATTGTGCAAGACTTCTCTATTTTTTAAGTTTTACATTTTCTATCACGGTAAATTTGTGTAACAGAGGGCTATAGATTGATTGCAGAGGTGAAATTTCATGTCTGTATTATTGTGTTTCTAAGCTTACAGTACTGTAAGAGAAGGGTTAACTTTGTTCATAAAATCTTATGTAGGGAGTCAGAAACTTTTTGTTGTAATTAAACAAGAGGAGTTTCACAGACAGCTTGCTAATCAAGCAAGTGTCAATAAACAACTGATAAGAACTGCACCTTTTCATCTCTGACAAATACCAGACGACCACTTACCAAGCCACGGACTGGAGCCACAAGCAGATTTACATCCGAAAAGCCAATGCCAGACACCACTTAACATGTACTTAACAGCCACAAACATGTATAAAAAGAGACACTGACTTCATTTCAGTGTGTGCCTTGGCGAGGCATTTGCCTCCAGGCCACCCAGCGCTGTTTTGCTTTATTATCGCTTGCTTAATAAATTTATCAATGTTTAATTGGAATTGAGTTATCAAAATTCTTATATTAACTTATAACAGTACCTTATTACTAAATATCATTAAAAATTGTAATTTGTTTTCATTTATGATGGCAATAGTGAGCTGAGAAAATGCCACCTCTTGAATCATTTTTGATCAAGAAGTTCTTATTTATTAAGCTAAAAACTATAATGAAAACTTGACCCACCTGAAGAAAACATTTCCTTTCTCCCTGACATAAACCTGTGCTTTAGCATCCTTAATGCTACCCCTAAAGGTAGACATTTCCAACTTTGTTTTTCTGTCACAGAAATTTTGTCAATTCATTATATTTCATCTGGTTTTGCTAGTTTTGTCCCAGAAGTATTCCAATAGAATGAGTCCCTGTAATGTAAAGGGGTCAGCTAGCAGAGTCTCTTAAAATGGTAACACTGAAATCACAGTGAAGTTACTGAAAATAAAGAATAAAAATATCCCTTTATGGTGTGATTCTTGAGATGCCCTGCGTAGGTCCAGGAGTTGGACTTGATGATCCTGATGGGTCCCTTTTAACTCAGTGTATTCTGGGATTCCATAACAAACAAAAAGAGAAGTTCCTTAAAGTTACCTGGATAGAAATATTTCAAATTGTGTAAAAGCTTATGATCTTCCTACAACAAATATACTTTTAGTCTAAAGCTGGCTTTTTTTTTCAAAAGTTGGTTGATGAACTTAAAAACAAACTAAGGGTCAGTGCTGGGGAAGTCTGCTGTTATTTCAAAACCTTGCTGAACTTTGTTTTGTTTCACACATAGCTCCTCCTAACTTGACCTAACTTCTTCCAGTGCTTCCTTGTGGAAGTTATTTGTTTAAAAACTTTATCTTAAAAATATATCTACCTCTCTGTAGCACAAACAGCATGACCTTTTAAACATCAGTTTTACATCCTAAAGGTCCTTGTTCTGTTCTGTAAGAAAATATGCAGCAGGCACTGGGGTTATTGCTGTTTCATAACTCACGTTTTTCTTGTGAAAAATTCAACAATATGTTGATTCAAAAAGTATGGATTGAGCTTCAATTGGCTAAAGATATAAGATACTAAACTCCATTTGGGAATTATTGTGGTGAATATGACATCTTTGTCTCCACAGCATCAGACTGCTGGGAGTGGATTGGTTGATCTCTATAACCCCTTTGTGTTTTGAAATGATAAGTACAGGAGGAATTGTGCCAGGCCTGATTGGTGCTCCAGTTTGTCCTTTGTGAACTGACTCATGTTTTGCTATTAGACTCTCATGCTGAGCAGCCAGAGAGGCACTCAGGGTGTAATGCAACATTGCTCTTTCAATTGCAGAGGGAGATACTGGGAAGATTCCCATTAATCAGGTTCCAAAATGGCACTTTCTTTTTTTTTCTATTGGTTTGCTTTCCTCTCCTCTCATAATTTATTTTCCTGCATCCTTATTGTCAATCAGTTACCCAGACTGGGATGGTGTAACAACCCCTTCAAAAGACTGCAGGTTTTCAGGCTTTGTATGGATTTTTATTTATATGAAAAACTAAGTTAGCCTTATTGTACAGATTTAAGTATGTGTATATCCAGATATGAGTTTTTATGCACTTTTTTGGTTTTTTGTTTCTTTTTCTGAATTGTGAGAAGATTTTCAGGAAGAAACTGCAGATGGTCTCATTGAAATAATAAACTGTGGTGTAATTCTGTTGCTTACAAAAAGTGCAGTGCTGGAACTCTGGTCTCTAATTCAATTTACACCAGAAAATGGTTTCAAAGTAGAGTTTTAACCAAAGCACTTCCAATCCTTTCAGAGTTATCTCTCCTTGAAAATATTAGCTGTAATTTAATCTGTTTGAAGAATCTAAATAGGCTTTTTCTTTCATATTTTAAAACTACTTTGTGCTGCCTATCTCCTTAGCCTTTGCCGACACACACCATATACCAACAGTGACAGTGCTTTCCAAGCACCAACCTGTACAGGCAGTCTGGGAAGCTCTCCCAGGCAGCTCTCACGTTGGAAACATTATGAATTCCAACTTCTAGTGCTGGACTTGATTCGGCAATAACAATTACTCAACAGTTTGGCCAAGCTCAAATGTTGAACCATTAAAATCTACGAACTCCTAAGCATGAGATTCAAACCTAGCACATTAGTGCCTGACAAAGGAAAAAACCAGACCAAACCAAAACAAAAACACATTTGGAAACACCCACTCACCCACTCACTCAACCAAAAAACCCACTAAAATCCTAACCCTAGCCCAAAATCTAAACAAAACTCGGAAACTATTGCTACTCTGCAGCAGTCATTTAATCAGGTTAGTTAGGCAGATGCCAGCCAAAAAAACAACCTATTCCATGTTCATATCAGTTGGCAAGTGTAATCATCCATCTCTGCCAGAGCGAAGCTCTAATTTTGTATTTAGAATAAGTTCCTGCCTCTTTCTGTATAGTGACATGCATGTGTGTGTCTATGAAGGGAGATGAGGGAGCTGAAAGAAAGATGACTTTTGGGATTATGTCAAGTAGAGGTGATAGGGTAACTTAAAAGAAGCTGATTAATAAATTTATAATGTCTTTAGGCCATGTTCCAGCTTTGTGCAGGTAGATATGTTGTTAATTCATATTATCAGGCAGAAGAAAAAGTGCTTTTTAGAAAGGTTAAGGTGAGCCCGAAAAGATTGATGAAAATCGCATTCTCTATGTCTGGAAGGTCAGTTTGGGAAGAGTAACAAGATAATTCTGTCTTGTAATGTTAGGGTTATAATAAAGCACTGTCTGTATCTAAAAATCCACTTTATAACCCCTGCAGACCAGTACAAAAGTTTCCACTAGTGATTCTGAGCTTAAGGCTCAGCTGTCCTTGCCTTTCTTTCATTAGTGCATTCTGCACCTGGACTGCAAAACAGACCCTCTTGCCAGAACTGAAACAGGTCGCTGAGATCAGAGCAGCTCTCTGCTGCTGTTGGTCATTCCGTGGCTCAACTGGAGCAGCAGCGTTGATGTGGAGTGGCTTTTTTGCTTGAAAATGAAATGTTTTTAATCTTTTTTTCTTTAAAAGATATGCTGTGAAATTCTAATTAAAAATCATTACAATAATTTGGTATGGTTAGGAAGTAGGCTGACATCAGTTGCCCCCATCTCTTTCTGACTCTAGATTTCTCTTCCTTATGTTCACACAGTTTTTATGCACATCTTCAGATGTAGCTTCCTTTACTCCCCTAATTTACTGTTAGACAGCTGAGCTGCTGTCATATAAATTATTCTCTTCAAAAAGAACCAAATGAGAGATGGAGTGGCTGGGTTTCTACATTCTATTATTATTCATTTGAATGCTCCTTCTGTTAAAAAAACCCTGAAACCAATACTCACAATTTATGCATGAGAATTATTTCAATTACATTAATGGTGAATATTTCAAGACTAGTAAAGAAACTCCTTAATGTAGCTCGTGCCAATAGGCTCTACAAAGCATTTCCAGACATTATAGAGAAGAAAAGATAAACACTTAGAAATTTGAAACTGTCTGTAGTTCAGTCCAGCATTGCTCTGTCCATGGGACTTTGATATTCTTTGACAAGACCACATTCTGTCATGTGGTTTAGAAATTTGTTCAATCACAATAATGAAGAGATTCCCAGCTGGGACTAAACATCTGCATGTGGTGAATGCTTCAAGTTGATCAATGTCTGGTATTTTACCAGAAACTTTGTCGGCATAATAAAACATACACTTAGACAAGGAAAAAAACCAAAACCAAAACCAAAACCAACCAACCAAACAAACAAAAAAACACAAAAACACACAAAAAAAAAGAAAAACAGACCAAACCAAATTAAAAGAAACTTATATATTTTAACCTTTTCAACATAGTTTTTATGCTTTAACAAAACTAATTACTTATAACAGGTGGAACTAGACATTGAAGAGAACAGGGAATGGCAAAAAGCCACAGGTTACTTTGAAATTAGGCTGTGTGTACTTATGGAAGTGACCTTTTAGAACTGATAAAAGGCAGTGCTGAATGCTTTTAAAACTACAATTGAACAAAGCACATCTTATGTACCAATAAATAAATGTCCATCAAAAAGGCAGTGTGAAATATATGAGACTCAAACTGGTGTTTTATATGGGCTGGTATCCTGAAACAAAGACCAGTCCAAAGTTAATTTGCTGTACAAAGGTGGAAATTTTTTTAAACGATTCTCTATTACCTGCTTCCCACAGAATTTTGTATGAAAATTCTACAGTGCTAGAGTTCAGAATAATTACCCATAATTATTAACAAATAAGAGCTCTCATTAAGGTCCTGGATTCCACAGTATTTTTAAAAAAAATATATTTGGGGATTTTTTCTTTTATAGTTTTTGAGTGATGGATCTCTGCAAACAGTTATTTTCTTAATTCATTTCAGGTATCAGAAATTTTAGGACACAAAGCTGTCATTTCAAAAGTTAAAGTAAAAAATACTTAGTTGTAAAAAAAAAAAAAAAAAAGTCCTGAGTACATAATTACCATGGCTTTTTTTGTTTATGTGGTTTGTTTTTCCCAGATAGAGCGTTTTCTTTAAAACATATGAATGTACTCACCCATCATCACTTGGAGATTTCTTCCTTCTTTTCCTTTCCCCTCCAGACTAAAACATGGTAAAACATGGCAATTAAATTAGACATCTCCACATTACAGCTTTAGTTGTGAATGCCAAAATATGAATAAAATTTTTTAAAAGAATCCCTAACACCGTCTCTTCTTGTATTGAACAGTTTAAACTAACTTGATTGTAAAACATTTTATTCACTATTTTGCTGCATAAAAAGAAATATTGAATTGAATTAACTTTGACATTCAAATAGCAGGTCACAAGGTTTTCTGAATGCAATAGCACTGAGAGGTCTGAGAAAGTATGTACTGCATTTGTATGAGAACACTAAGAAGTAGTTTCTACTAATACTTCTATTACAGCAAACTAGGAAGAGAAAGGAATATATTAGTTTAATTCTATAAGGAAAGAATCAGTGCTCTGGGAAATTATGATTTACCGAAGTTAGGAAAAAAAAGGTCTTTGTCAAACCAAAAAATTATATTCAGTGCACCAGCCTAGTGCATAAAACACAGTAAAAGCTTCCAATTCTGATGTATCTGTGCTTTTGTCAAGCTACAGTTAGCTCAGCAAATATTTGAGGACCATTTCACCGGAAGGATAAAGGCAGATGCTTTGTGAAAAGGAGTGTGTCAGCATATTTCTCATATTAAGCAAAAACTAAGAGGAAAGAACAGATGGAGTAGAAGACTTACAATGGTTATAATGCACAAAATGTAATTTATATTTAAACAATTAAACATTTTGAATAGACTTCTTTAATTAACTTCTAGTGCAAAGCAGTAAGTAGTGTAGGTGGAGTTATCAGGAGTTTCCTGTGATTTATGAGCTAAGCATGAAAAGTAATATTCTTAGGATGGCGTTGCAATAGCTACATATGCATCTGAGGATAACACTGGATACAATTTGAAAGAGCGAGCAAAAGTGATCTATTAATTCTTGGGGACAGCTGGTTGTTCTTGTTGCATAATTTAATTAAACTACATCCAAATATAATGGAAATCTTGCTAATTGGCTCTAAGAACTTGCTGAGCAAGTCTTATACCCTATTGTTAATGTTTGGGGTTTTTTTCCTTTGCATACTTTTCTGACCCTGGGATCTATAGAGCAGATTTCTTTGTGAATTTCTTCACCAGAATTTCTTGCTTATGTCCAAAGGGCTAAGTCCTGCATTTTGGAAGTACAGATAATTTACCTCCACAAGTATCATCCTTGACACTTAAACACAGCTTTTGCAATAATGTACATCCACAGCTACAAAAGTTAAAGACTAAGCATATGTCTTTAGAAAAACAGTGTGCTAGCCATTTAATATTCCTTGTCCATGGCTTCCTTCCTGTGCTACTTTGAGACAGTCATCTTTTCTGTCTTCTTAAGTACCTCTGCCTGTAGTGTCTGGATGGGCCAGCTATGAACTTTCCTGATGCATTAACTCTTTCATCTAAACCTATGTGAAACTCCCAGCACTAAACATTTCTGAATATCAGCCTTTCTGTTGTTCCATCTAATCCTTTCCCCCCCTCACTGTTTAACTCATGTGTTGCATCTTGAGACAGCATCCTTTTGTCACCTCAGTGCTCCAAATGCCACCAGAACCAGCCCTTTGCAATCTCAGTCCCTGACAAAGTCTACAGGCTGTATTGGTCATCCTCCTCTCCAAATGGCCTCATGGACACCCAAGTGTGAGAGGCAAGGCTGGACTCTGATGTGAAAAAGTGTTGAATCATGCCTGTGAGGGTGGTGCAGTGAAAATGGACTTTTTTTGGATAAGGAAGAAAAATTACCTTTTCCCCCAGTCAGCTGGGGAAAATTGCAAGTACAAAGTTAGCTATAGCCTAAGCTTGAACCTTGTCCAGATAATTCACTCTGACATGACAGACACTACATCCCTCTTAAAGCTATTGGAAGGAACTGAGAGAAGTTTCAGACCTGAAAGAGGAAAAAGGCATTTGGGGAAAAGGAGAAGGAATGGAGAAAAAAAGCAGTGAAGAATTTTACTGGGGTCTTCTGTGCCCAATGAGATGTAGTTAATGCTGCTAATTACTGTCCTGTAGATCTCTTTCCTTCCTTTCCCCTCTATCCTAGGCTGGAAACCTATGGCATCTAGGCTATGTATATATTCATGCATACATGTAGAAATGTGAAACCACTATAACCAAGCTGCAATTGTGGTATGCAAGACCATATACAGCAAACAATGTGAAACAGAGGCAATGAATATATATCTCCCTTTAACAATAAAATACATGTACACATGGATATAGTTCAGGATATCCAGAGATCTGAACAGTGGCCTCTTCCACATTCCCATACCTGAAGCAGCTCCTTGTTTTCACTGTGGTCTTGTATATAGCACCGAGAAATCTCTCCCCATGCTGTCTATCACACGCAATTCTATGCACATTAAATTAATGCTCTGAAATTTGTTCTACCAAGCTGTCAAGATTATATTCCCATAGTGATCAGCAGTGAGCTTTAATGATCAATAAACTTTTATTGATTTCTGTTTATGACCTTGGGGAGAGTGGTATCATTCCATCCTTAGACTTTCAAGACATCAGTTTTCTTCTCATGCCTGCACTTTTGGTGGTCCCAGTTCAAATTGCTGGTTCTCATTGAATAGTCTTCAAGCTGCAGTTACCTGGCAACAAACATTTTATTGAAATAGTCCAGTAACACCCACAATTGTGGGATCCTGGAGCATTTCACTGGGAAAAAATATTGATCCATGAGAAGATGTATATATATTTGCTTGTATTAAAACCTTTTAGTTATGACATCATCATTGGTACATTATAAAAATTGCTTCAAAGCAATCAGTTTCTTTTTCCACATAATCTGTTCACATTACTGTCATATTATGAGTCCAGCCAACCAAGCTGTACAGTCCTGAACCTGCCTCATCTCATTTCACCACTAGCCCCTTGATAAAGTAGTGTACTTTGAAATGCTCTAGGCTTGTGATATCAGGTATCTTTTTTTAAATTTCTTTTTTAAATTGTAAGTCACGAATAATCTTGCTGGAATATACAAATATGTTCCATAAATATAAAACCATTTTAAAGTAATACAACCCGTGATACAATAATTGCATAATATTGTACATAATACAATTCTTAAGACTCTCAGACTCTGATTGCTCAAAATCCAACTCAACAACTATATTTACCTTTCCATATACATATTCTGCAATTTTGATGAGAATACTGGTTTTACATTCACTATGTAGAATATAATTCCTATTTGTATGGATTTGTTTGTTTGTTAAAGGTGTCTGGGAGTTCTCCAGCATTGCTTTGCAGGACTCAGTGGGAAATGAATGTCATAGCTCCTCTTGTTCAGCCATGGACTGACAGCAAGAGCTTGTGCTGGAAACCTTTCCTCCAACTGGATCAACATGTTCTGCATTAAACTTCATGGGGAGAGCAAAAAGAGGGATCATAAAGGGTAATTGGTTTCTCCCTTAAATGTATATTCAATTACACAGACGACTGTTACCAACACAGAAACCTGAGTGTTTGATTTGTCATTTCTAAGCTACAGAATCCCTGCCAGGATGCTCTTCCTTTTATTGTGTCATGGAACATCCTACAGCTTTTTGCATAGTTGTCTTGTCCACTGATTACAGGTTTGATTTATGAAGGGAAGGGTTCCTTTCTTCTTCCTTTTTTCTTCCCCCCCCCCCCCCTTGTTTCTTTTTTTTTTCTTTTTTTTTTTTTTTTAAATAAATGACATTAAATAACCAGAGTGTCCTGCAGTTAGCACATATGGTTTTCAATTAGTTTCAGGCTTAATTTTTTTCCCCTTTTTACCTGTGGAACTTTCTAATTACAGATTCCTCAAAGTGTAATTTTTGCACAGCACACTTGCATCTGTTCTCAGACATTTTCAAATATCCAGAAACACTTCTTCTCTATTTCGTAGTCCTTACACTTGCTCTCAATAAAATCTTGTATTATTTTAAAGTTTTTGTGCCCTAATTTAAAGACATTCTGCAAAGGAAAAAGCCCAGTATATCTCTCACAACTTTTGAATCCATATGTTCATAATCATTCTAAAGGGCACTAATTATATGGTTATTTAGTTTATGGTACAATTGAAAGTATTTTGGTGTTAAGTTTTTAAGTGACTGAGGTTGGTGGTTGAAGAAAAGTTATTTTAATTTTATTTGATATGACCAGTTTTTCTGAACAATTAGGTCTACAGAAATCTGAATTTTCTGTGTGGTGATTTTAGGGGCTTCTAAAAATTGTAATAAAATCTGTTGCCTTTGGATAGCAAAGTCAGTAGAAAAGACTTGTGGTCATTATCCTCTTCTTACAGGGCATGAGCAGTGGAGTGAGTGCTGATGAAGTGTCTAGGGATGAGACACAGTGAATTTTTCAGATAAGCACACAATGCTTCCAAAGTTTAATGTTATACCAGTTTACACAGCTTGAAGGCATAAAGTCCATCCAAGTCACTTAGGAGTACTTTCCACTTCAGTGAAAACTGTTATGTGTGTGAGAAAGCATAACTACCAAAAAACCCCAAACAAACCCCTAAACAACCACAACAACAGTCTAGTTCTGTTAAGCTGTTTGGAGCTAAATCATTGTAATTGTGGTATTAAATTCTGAGACAGACTTCGATTTGCTCAAAGACCATTCCTGAAATTGGTCCTTATTTCTTGTTGTACACATTAGGTAAGTTCTTATCTGGTATTTTGAATATTTCATGGATACAAAATCAGTCTTGTTAATGTTGTAAAGGACAGAACACCAGCCTGCAGCACACTCAAATGCTGTACAGTCCATTGTTGAAATTGCATTAAAACTAAACATCAAAATAAAACTTATATAAAAGTTAATAAGCTTAACGTGCATGATGCTTCCAAGCATTTAGAGAAATTGCATTACCAGAAGTCATGATCACTATAAAACTTCATTATAGAATTGAGGAGGATATAAGTTTTTCCAAGCAGGTTTCCTAGTTATAATTATTAGAGTACATACCAGTCGCTTAAACATTTGCCTTATTACTGAAAAGCAGTGAAGACTTTGAAGTGAACATTTGATACTACCATGAATTTACATCGTACCAAGAGATTACTTGGCATGAAAGACCAATGATCTGAATCAGGAAATGCACTGACTTTCTCAGCCTTTCACAGATCCAGGAGTGTCATGGGCAGTCATAAGCAATGCAATGTCCATTTTCTTTTAAAAACTGATGTTGTGCACTGGGTCTGGCAGAGTTGTAACGAACTTTCTTCACAGCATCCTGGGGGGGGTTGTGTTTCGTAATTGTGGATAAAACAGTCTGACTAACATTTTAGGTTTAGAGGTGACATAACTGTGGCCTTTCAGTACCTGAAGGGAGCCTACAAGAAACATGGAGAAAGATTGTTCACAGGGTAGTGACAGGACAAGGGGGAATGGCTTCAGACTGAAAGAGAGTATGTTTAGGTTAGATATTAGGAAAAAATTCTTTACTGTGAGAGTGGTGAAACAATGAAACAGGTTTTCCCAAGTTGTGGATGCCCCATCCCTGGAAGTGTTCAAGGCCAGGTTGGCTGGGGTTTTGTGAAACTTGGTCTAATGGAAGGTGTCCTTGCCTGTGGCAGGGAGTTTGGAACTGGATGATCTTTAAGGTCCTCTCCAACCCAGGCCATCCTATGATTCTATGATTTTATGATTTTGGCTATTGCTGAGAAATGTCAGCACCTTTTTTTTTTTTCCCACTCTGCCCCCACAAGTTTTCTAGGGATGGCCAAGAGACTTGGAGGGGACATAGGCAGGAGACCTGACCCAGAGAGACATCCCATACCATGAGGCATGCATGGCTAAGTAAAGGAAAAAGAAGGGGGTATGTTCTTGTTTATGGTGGTTTCTGTAAGGTGTGCTGAGGCCATGATTTCCAGGAACTGGCTGGTCACTTGCCTGCCAATGGGAAATAGTGATTAATTCCTCTTTTTGTTTCATTTATTAAAATTTCTTCATCTTGACCCACAAGTCTCCTTTGTCTTTCCCTTTCTCCCCAGTCTGCAGAAGGTAGGGACTGAGCAACTGTGCAGGTGTTCAGCTGTTGGCCAGAGCAAACCTCCAGACATGCTCTCACCATTTAGAGGTTAATTACATTGGGAGCAGTTTGGTAGAGTAGTACAGATCAACACTGAGAGGATAGCTGAATTTTCCTTACTAGAACAAAATAACTTTTTTAGCAGTTGATGAGTAAATAGCCTTTCCAGGATGGTCATGGGCATGGTTACATTTGTTACTGGGATACACCAGCAGCATCTCCAAATTTTGCTTAGTAGGAAGTTGAAGTTTCTGACTGTTACTCCAAACCCCTGCCTGATAATTTGTTTTATTTTGCCAAAGATTTGACAGAAAGCCATGCTCTGGACCTTGATTTCTCCTGCTCACAATTCAGCCTGTTATTTGATCATAATGACAACAGAAGAAATAAAAAAAACTCCAAACAAAGTTAACTTTTACCCTGATGTAAAATTGTAGAGGTTTTTCCTACAAGAATCTGTGAGATTGAATTTGTAATAGTAAATTCTGCAGACTCCCTAGTGTCAGAAAAATTAATATAAGAAAACAAGTTATCATAATATGCTCTGAATATTCAAAATAATGTTATGGCCAAAAGAGAACAAACTATATGTGTAAACTCATAGGTTAGTTTTGGTCCAATGACTGTTTTTAGTCTAATAGTGAAACTATGACCCAATTTACAATAATATTAATTCTTATGAGAAAAAATTATACAGGAAAAAAAAATTACAACTCTTAAAATCATTATGCATATAAACCTGCTAACATCTACTCTTTTTTTTTTCTGATATTCTGCCTGCTCTTCAAGTGTCCCTCTGGGTCCTGAGGTTCTTGGGAAGACCAGAGGAAACACAGATGTAGCCAACACATGATACAGCCAGCAGAAAAAGAGGCAACATAAGGAGGAGTCCTGCTGCTCTGAGGAGATGAGGCAGGATGAGAGAGGGAGAAGTCCTTCAGCCCCAGAGAGATGAATGGTCTAAGGGTCACTGCAGAGCCTGACAGGCCAGTTGTTCTGATCTAGATCAGGAGCAAAATAAATCTGTTCTGAGACTCTTTTTTTTGTTGTTATTGTTGTGTTTTTTTTTTTTTTTTTTCAATTTGTAATTCAAGTATAAATTGAAGTCAAAATTCGTGATAAGGACTTGGTGTTTAAGACTGATTCGTAACTGGTCCTAAGAGAGCATGAAATCTTCATTCAGCAAAGCACAATGACATAAAAGGAATGCAAATGCAAGTTTATTTTTTCTGTTCTGATAAACTGAAATCACATCAAATAGGCTTACTCTATCTTTGCAACTATCTCAGAGAAAATATGCTGGGAAAATTTATGGAAAACCAACTGCTATTATTTTAAATCTGGTTTTAGCTAATCTGAAAGGATTCTAAAGGTATTTCCATATGGTAATTTTATCTGAATTAAAGTTACCTCCTGTCTCATATTTCCTTTATTGCAACAGAATAAAAATTAACTCTTTTTTTTCTGCTGTTGAGACAATATTTCAAAACAGAGCATTATTTATTCAGTGCTCAAAGGCTCAAAGTATTTGGAAATTTGAATTGAAAAATGTAAAGTCTAGGTGCAAGGTGTTGGCTACACCTCTGGAAATTCTTGATGCTAGCTAGCTAGCTTCATCCATTTGATAGAGAAAAGAAAAAATCAGTCAGAGGAAAAGCTGCAGAAGCTCTTGCTGCCCTTTTGTCTTCCTCCCTCTTTGTATTTGTTCCTGTTCGACAGTTTTGTGCAGCCACAAACTGGGCAGGCTCCTCCTGCTCCTTCAAATCTCTTCTCTAGCCAGAGGTGTGAAGATTTTTAGATCTCTTTTGGTTCCATTTCAACATGAATGAAGCCAGACAAATAAGGTTTCTCCTCAGTGTTGATGGAGGCATTATTGTCTTTGCAGGTTTGAGTAGCTGCGTTATGAAAGATTGACTTGTGATTCCCGTAGATTGTCTCAATTGTAGTCTCAATTCAAGTGTTATCTGAATAAAATAGCTAAATCTCTGTACCTAACTCCAAGAGATTCTTACCACATACATCAAATATAATACAGGCATTTCAGAATTTACCATAATAGATTAAATTTGTTGTTTACTATTTCTTGTCAATACTAAAAAAATGCTGTGAAATTATTTGATTATTTTTTTGTCTCCAGCAAGAAAACTGCAGCATAGTGCACGAGCACAGAGATATGTTTGACTACACTTATATTTAAAACTTTAAAACTTCTCGAGAGGCTTTTGGGGTATAAAAAAACAACTACATCAAACCTTTGAAAGAGAAGCCTTTTCTATTGCATTTGATCTCTGTTCCACCACTGCTTTAAAATCTAGCATTTTATTGAATATAGATCCACTTGTAACTGTTTGGGTATTATTAGGTGAATAGGATTTTTGATAAATGGATGTTTTAGTCCCTCTGCAACCTAATTTATCACTGAAATTGGAAGATTCAGAGCTTCCAGATATCTAGACAGGAATGCATTCACCATTTACCTCAGTCTCTCTGATGAGAAGTATATTTATTATTTGACTTACAGACAGCAAAAAGGTTGAATCAGAACCAATCAGGCACACAATCTTTAGAAATTTTATAGGTTGACTCAAAATAATGAACTCTCTGAAGCAGAACTTCTTCCTTTGGAAAACTGACAACCCTATAGAACTTCAAACTTCCAGAAAGCCCATTTTTATCTGGCATCCTACAGTTTCCTTACATCTCTGCCACAAATACAAAGTGTCAGACCTTTGTATGTGAAGCCACGTGGAATTGTTACTATCCTCAATATCATAACAAAAATGGTTTATAAAGATTAAAGGAGTTGAAAGTCTTTCAGGTAACCCCATCTATGTTAGGCACAGAAAATAAGTCTATTTGTTTGCTTGCTCAGACATAAGCAGAAATTGGATGAGAACTGCTAAATGTGAAGTCAAGGTGTCAGTTTTTATGGCTGTTGCATCTAGGATTTTTCTCATTAGAGGTCAGGGTAATTTTATTCTGCATTGAAATTCACTTCTAAACCTTTAAACCCCTGTATGGTCTTGGCACATGTAATAGGCCAAGGGAACAGTTGTTCTCTATTGGCAAGGTTGTAAAGAGGAAAGTATAGGTTTTATAGGTGATTACCTAAATTACACTATTACCTTATATTATCCCAGTCTTTTAAACTGGTGCTGTGAAGCAATCCAGTGAATTTTTTACGTATGGATACAGTGACCTCGGGTTTTCAGTGTTGAATGTCTCTTGCCTCTATATGAAATATTCACCTCCTATTCTCAGGTGTGTATCCAATTGGGATAAAATCTAGTAGATCTCATACACTGGAAATTAGCTCAGAAAAAAAAAATGAAAAGGAAATACTGCTTACATAAATGAAAACAGAACAAAACCAAAAAAAAAAAAAAAAAAAAAAAAAAAAAAAAAAAGACGCTTGAAAAGAGAATTAAATGTCTCTAAGTACCAAAGTGGAAGTTCAAACTGGAAGCATTATGTTTAGAAGTTTTTAATTGTGTTGCCTAGATCAGTAATTGTCCAATATTTTTATGATTAAAATTACTTGCTGTATACATAAGGAATTCCTTTGTTAAATGGTTTTACTTGTCTTTTTAATGGAGCACTAAAAAGAAATTTAGAATTCATATGGGTAAGTTTAAGACAACATGCCCAAACAATGGAGTTTACTATTTGGGATTGTAGCACATGAGGTTTGTATTGTTCCAAAAAAGGAAATTGTAAAGTAAGTGTAGTTCCACAACATTAAGCAAATAACCTCAGAGAGGGATGCACTTCAATCAGCATTAAAATAACTGAAATGATTTTTATTGGAAAAGCCTATTGACCACAGGAAGATGGACAAAGGCTGAACACCTTATTTTAGGCAGCTAAAATGAAATAGGAGCAATCTGACCTGAAAAAGGGGGGCAAGATACCAGGGAGCAATGGGTGAGGGTAAAGGGGTAAAGGACTCTTTCCTCCCCTACATTCTGCCAGGATTTGGAGGTCCGGGAATTTATATGCCCTGTTCATCAGGAGTCCAGAAAAACTAATGTAAAAAGAAGAAATTAATGCTTTATTAATCAGGAAAAAAGGAATATAGTAATATTGCAAAAAAAAAAAAAAAAACAAAACCAAACCCAAAACAAAAACAAAAACTTTTTTCCTTATAAAGATGAAATGATAAATCTGGAATTGTTGGGGTTTTTCTCCAACATTTTGTCAAATTGGCACATCCCTTTTAAACATGCTGATTTTAACAAAACTGTTTTCAGATGAAAAATCTTTATATGTGCATCTAAGTTATGATTTCAATTTATCTTTTCAATATTTCCTAAACAAGCTCTTCTGGATTTTCTTTTTAAATTTTACCTGGGTTTTCTGCAATTTAAAATCTAATTAACAAGTATGGAGTATACCATTAATTCAAGTGCACCGTTCTTCCTTCCCCAACTTCCCTCCCTTAAATTCAGGAATTTATTTTTTAAAAGATTGGGTAAAGCAAATCATATATTTCACTATCAAATATATATTTGACTATCAGTCCCTATTACACTAGACAACATTATCAAAGATCTTATTTATGCAAGTTTGAGACTAAATTAAATCCAAGAATTCTGTCCAGGAAAACATAATCTCTTCCTATCAACCTGTTATTCATGTTTTTTTCTGTAATTTTCAGCATCCTTGCAGTGAAAGTCATTCTTCTCTCTGTCTGTAATCAGTCTCACAAGAGGATCCACCCAACAGTGTCTCACCAGTCTTGCCTCCTGCTACAGAGGCAATAAATTTCCTTCCACCACATGAAATTCTCCTTTCCTGGCACTGAGCTGTATCAGCCCCTATCATGTTGCACTGTGGGGGCAGACACCTCCTAAATTATTTTTTCTTGCACTGCAGATATCACCTTAGGTTGTTAGTTTGCAATGCTCATTTACATCAGCCTTACTTCTTCTAGCTCTGTTTTCTTCCATCTTTTTGTGAGTCTCATCTTTCTCTGATCATTTTGTTTCTTTTGTTCTTCATGCACGTGCATTTTCATAAGTTTCTTGCATCTGTAGTCTTCATAAAAACACTTTATACAGTATTTTTTAAGGGGCTCATGTACTGATTTCCAGACAGACAATGCTCATTAATCAATACTGTGGATGTGCAACAAGGAACTTTCTGGACTTGGGTTTCCGTAGACATTGATCATGACAATGATATTATTCTATTTAGAATGAGATTTGTCATAGAAGATCTTCAAAATAAGCTTTTGCAGCCTATCCAAGTATCTGCTACTTACTTTCTTCTTATGTTGTCTTATTATTATCAGATACATTTTGGAATTAATTTCATTTCCTTTTAGATAAACCCACATCTAAGATTCTCTCTATGGTTATTTTTATATGGATAGTGAAATTTAATATGAGAATCTATGCGTTCTTTGTTAATAGTTTTTGTGTCTTGCAAATGACGATAAAAGTATTTTGCAAATAAAGTTCACTTTTAAAACAGCTGTTGTAGCAAAACTGATACTGTTGGGTTAACTGCAGTGAAGAGTTAAATTAATTAGAATTTGGGAAAAAAAAATTTCAGATTGAAATAAAAAGAATTTGGAAAATATTTTTGTGGATCTAAGATTTTACCCTTCAAATTTCACATGGAGTGACCTTAAGAGGAATTGCTGGGACTGCAGTGATACTATGACATAATTAAGACAAAAACCTACTCAAGTTGTTGTCAGTTTACAAGCTGTATAAGAAGAAAATTCAAAATGTCACTGGAATTAGTTTCTTGGGATAGAAAATTCTTATATATCCCTCGGTTTGGTGCAATAGAGGTGGGGCCTAGTTTTGTGGTTCATAAATACAGCAAGGTCAAGTAAAAAACAGAAAGAAAACAAACCAGAAACTAAGGAAATTTAAATTAAATTAAGTGCTCAATGAGCTACACCTCTCTGTTCACTAACAGTATATTATATGATTTAGCAGAATATTGTCACACTGGACAGAAACAAGAAAAGGAAAAAAAAATTAACATGATTGCCTATAACAGCAAAGTAGACCTTCAAAAAATTTAGTAGTAATAGTAAACCCACCAGCAATAATAATAATAATAATAATAATAATAATAATAATAATAATAATAATAATATCCATTTCAAAAATTTTCTCAATTTTTACAATTATATGTTGCCTGTCTGAATGGCTGCTTCTAATAAATATTTGCTTTAGTAAAAATCCCCCTTACAACTTGTTATCAAGCCTTTGTCTAGGAAAGCCTCAATGAAACTTCAGATGATCTGGAGTCATAAGCTATCCATCAGCCTATCTGATTAATTGTGTTTCTTGCTTCTCTCTCTACTATCAGTTCTAGCTAAAAATTTCTGGCTTTCTGTATATCTGTGTTTTTTTTGTGACTGCAAGTAATACAGCTTCATACCAAAAAAACAAAACAAAACAAAACAAACACAAACAAACAAACAAAAAAAAAAACACAACCAAAACCTCCACAAAGTTTTTGTCTGCCTTATTGCATTCTATGCAATTGTATAATATTCCCCAATTCATCATCACTCTCTGAAGTTAGAAGTACTTTCAAATACAGTGCAATAGAAGTTGTAAACTGAGCATGTATAATGATTGTTTTCATTCAGATTTTTTTTTTTTTGTCTGCAGCAGATGTGAATAGAATTCACAGGAAAACAAGGTCAAATCAGCTGGAAAAGAGGAATCAAGAGAAATCTGTAGAGAACCCATTTACCTGTAGTATTGCAATGACACATCAAAGAGAACTTTACACAAAAGGAAGAACGGTCTCAAATGAAATTTGGAAAAATATTTTGGGTTTGAGGCAAAATGTCATTTTTACCTCTGCTTTCATCCTTGCAGCATTAAATGTTAACGAAAACTACATCTTTGTTTAATGTGGTGATTGTTGCCATGATTCTTACTCCTCATCTATTAAAACTTTTTTTCATTACTTTATTGTCCTCCTTTTGGAATCCCTTTGTTTAACCTATATAATGGCCTTGTTTTCCATTATGCAGTGTCTCAAAACAGTTTCAATTTTCTCAAGCCCTTTACCTTTGGGAGTTTAAATGTGCATATATTCATTTCTAAGAGCTGTGGCTTCCTAGATTTGTATACAGTTTTCACAAAAGAGGTGTGATGGCTGTATTGAAAAGTGCTGTTTATGGTGATGTTTGTGTTCATTTGGAAGTGGTTTCAGATGATTGCACTCCATCTTAAACATATTTTGCCTATCCCTAAGTACTGTCTGTAGTGAAGGCCTTCCTAGAGAAGCAGTGCTTGGCTGCCACCTATTTCAAAGCTCAGTAACCTTGCAAAATGGGAATGAAATTTTGAGTCTTTCACAGATGGTGTAATAATGCCTAAGAGTGTATATCAACTTCCACGAGCTAAAGTTGCTGGAAAAGAAAAGCTTGGCTTTCAAGCAGAGATTGTAATGCATATAGTGATACATTTACATAACTGCATAGGAACAGAGAGATCTGTTCACACCAACACACACTGAGTTATTGTCTGTACACCTCCTTCCCTGCAGAGTATGGCTTCAATGGTAGTTAAGAACAATAGAATAAAAAAATGTCTTTGAAATTTTCTCGCAGATGTTCTTCTTCTAAAAACTGCTCTGTAGGATTCCTTTCCAACTTCTATTTTTTTCTGTTTGAAATTAACTGGAGGTTTAAACACTCCATTGTAACTGCCATAATATTTATGTGTATTAGTGATCTTTATAATGCAGAAGTAATATATTCATGCAGAGAGGAAACTACAAAAGTTGCTCAGTTTTGATGACAAATGTTTGAAGAAGTAATAGTTTTAGATCTCAGCATTATGAGTGAAGATACACTGATTTGTGAACTCCTACCCCTTCCCTGGATTAGACCGTGCTGCCACTAGCAGGTGTCTGCATCCTCCTGACAGGTTTGAATTTAGTCACAAGTAACTTTTTGAACTTCAGTTGCATCCACCCTTGAAAGCAGTAGGGATGGGAAGTAAGTTACTTATGGAGAAAGTTGTGGTTTCACACTGTAAGTTACTCCCTTTAAAATGCCAGTCTCGGTGCCTTGGCTTTATTTTGTCTTTGAATATATATTAAAGTGGTTCATTTGGACTGCTCCAACCTTTTATGGCTGAATACATCCTGTTCTCTGTGATCAGCCAGCCAACATGTTAATGGAATGTAATTTGAGTTGCACATAATTATCTGGATGGGAGACTACCACGCTTGTGTACCCTAACACATAGCTGGATTATGTAGCTTTATTATTCAAAGCAAATGGGAACCTGAGTTATATGCTGTGTAACTGAAATGAGTAGGACCCATAGGTTCAGTCTGATGCTTATTAAAGTGGCCTGCCATAGTTAATTCACTTGTAAAATAGGATTTATAATGGAAACATTTAAAGTGGGAACAGCAACTTTCCTCCATCTACCAGTAGCTATGAAAATGTTGTCATATGGCACCATGTTGAAACAGAAAAAAAGTTTAGCAGTATATGTTGTTGTACAGATTCTTTCATATGCCTAATGCAATAACTCTTTAATTGGTAATTCATTATTTTTACAGTATTTATTGATGGGGAAAATCTAAGAATGCACCCTAGGTTTTTTGCTGATCTGTCTACTTTGTGTATATTGTCACAGACTTAATACGTTTTGTACATAATCAATCTTTAAAGGAGCCTTTTGAAATAAATAGCTGTAAAATGAAAGCAGAGCCAGACAGTATTTTCTTTCATTTAATAATTTTTTTAGACAACATATTGATAAATATCCATCTATATCTGGTGTCCACAGACACCCATAGGCTAAATTAAAAGAGGTGCTGGAGGAAGAAGTGTGAGTAGAAAAGTGGGCATGGAAGGAAGGCCTTGTTTGGTTTTGATTTCTGCAAAAATACTTTTCATTTTATTTAGACCTGTCTGCATTTTCAGAGTCATGACCTAACCATATACATCCTAAATAAATGTAACTAACAATATGAAGTCACCACCATTATTGTAATATTCACTTCTGGAATTCCCTGTGTTGTACTAGACAAGACACTTGACTGACTTTCTGGGCCAGTGACTCAGTCAGTGTTGAAAGTCCCATGAAGTCTGGAAAGAGAATTCACCCCCTTTGGCACTGCATGGAGAGGGACATTTTTGTTGGGGAAGTTCAGTTTAGACCTCAGTATTGCCTTCAGACACTGACAAAGCTGCTCTTCAAGCTGGTTAAGGCCTTCAAAATGCCTTTGTGAGGGTCTTGAGGACATAATGAGCAGTATGTGCTCCTGTGAGATCCCACCTGGGCTGCTGTGTTGGAATCAGGAGCTCCCAGCCCAGGAAGGACAGGAACTTGCTAGACTGGTCCAGAGGAGGGATCACGAAGATGATCAGAGGGTTGGAGCACTTCTACCATGAGGAAAGGCTGAAAGAGTTGTTGTTGTTCAGCTTGGAGAGGAGATTCTCCAGGGAGAATTTTCTGTGGCCTTGCACCGTATGAAGGGGTCTTATAAGAAAGATGGAGAGAGGCTTTAACAGGTCCTGTAGTTACAGGGCAATGGTTTAAGCTGAAAGAGTGCAAATATAAATTAAATTATATATAAGAAAGAAAATATTCTGAGGGTGGTGAGACACAGGAACAAGTTACTCAGATAACTTGTGGATGTTCTACCATTGGAGGTGCTCAAAGTCAGGTTGGGTGGAGCTTTGAGCAACCTGGTCTAGTGAAAGGTGTCTCTGCCCATGGTAGGAGGTTGGAATGAGATGATCTTTAAGGTGTATTCCAACCCAAACTGTTCTATGATTCTATGAAGAGCCAGAACTGAATTTACATGTCACCAGAATGTGCTAAAATCATCAGAAATTGACACCAAACAACAATCAGCTGTTTGCTTCATGCCCTTTGTTTATCTTTTTAAAAGTTAATAGTTATCAGAACCCTCTGTATAACAGCTGGGTTCCACCTTCTGTTTGGGAGGATGCTGGTGGTGATGCTAAAATGTGTAGGATCCAATGAAATGTTTTCATGACTTTCACCGAAATTGTTAAGATTTGTCTGCTAAAGACAGAATCTTGAAAAGAAAAGTAACGAGTTGGAAAAAAAACACCAAACAACAGTTTTATGAGACTGACCGTATTTAAGAACTTGTTTCAAGAGAGATGGCAGTGTAAGAAGGAAATGGCTTCTAGTGGGTTAACATAAATCTAGCACTATGTTTATACCATAATTATAGCTATTTTATATTTTAGTCAATAAGCAAACCATTCTTCTTCTACTCGTTCCAAGAGATGAAGAAAAAATTGACCCTCCTCTTATATGGTTTACAAGCCTCTGCACTGTAAACAATGACTTTCCATACACAGGATTAAACACTGAGAATGGAATTGGAACTGCAAATCCTTTTATTAATTATGGAAGATGTCAACTGAAAAAGTGTGTTACAAATGAATATAATGACATTTTTGGAGCACTGATTATTATTGTTAATGTTGAAAACCTACTATATGGATTCATCATATAGTAGCTGACTCTTATCACAAATAGAGTATTGAATCGAAGTTAAATTTATATTAGTCCTTTCCAGGCACGAGATGTGGCATAATTGCATCACAGAATATATATGCTAACCTGGAAGGAGGCAAATTAAATTTATGTTTTATTTTGTGAGGATATGAAATATCTATTTGTTTACTTTATCAAAGTGTTGTTGGAAATCACATTTTTATGCATTGTTACAAGTTTTCTTTCTGTTTGGTGTTTAACAGGTATAGATAATCCCTTTGACAAATACAGAAGGAGAAGGTACTTTGGAGCAAAGCATGTTTTCCAGTCAACAATATTCATATTTTTACACAGAGAAGTCACAGGTGGGTTTATGTGCCATTTATTATAATTATATTGTAAATAAACAGTTCCTACAGTTACTCACATGTTTCTTCTCAAACATATAAAAAATGTGTGTGAGCACATGCACGTGATTGTGCCTGAAATAGGGTAAAGAGAGGGAAATATATCACATGACACTTTAGCTGAGGTGTAGCTAAAGTCATTTGGCCACAGTTAATGGACCTATCACTGATATTATTAATATAAACTCTGATGATTTTGCTTTAGAATATGTCCCCATGTTACTTCTGAAATTCTGGGTAAAGGCAGGCAAAATCTAATGATGCAAAATAGGTTTTGCAATGACTTAAAGGTGCTTAAATATGAAATACATTTAATTACAGAAGGCATGCTGAATCTTTAGTTTTGGATGAAGTCTCGCCTCTATTTAATTTTCTGCATTTAGTAATTTACTTTGTTCAGACTAGTAATTAATTTCACCCTTATTTTCTGTGCTACCCTAGCAAAAGGATTCTTCTAAGTCTGCAACAATATTGACTTAGGAAGAAACATCTCATTAGCTGATTCTACAGTGTCATTTACTGCTGATTTCTTGGTTCTCCTCATTGACCCAGGATACTATATGACTTTTTTTTTCTAACATCAGGCATACAAACCACTATTTCTGTTTCTAAGGTGTCAAATACTACACACAATTTTTTGTCAAAGCTTTACTAAATTGAAATTCCCCTCTTTCTGGAATACTTACTTGAAAATGCATCATGTTTTATAACTATTTTAGTAGAAACAATTGTGAAAACACAAGTCCAGCCTTTAGTGAAGTCTAAATAATTTCAGCAGTATGGTTTAAATCCATCACAAACTTTTTAAACAGAAAGACTCCTTGAGTAGGACAAGATAAGGTTAGAATGAGATCTTGTGGAAATGAATAGAACATAAAATTACCAACTTGCAAAAGCCACAGAATAGAATTGTGGAGTGTAAAGAGAAGGGAGTAATAATGCAGGAATTCTGGAAAAAAAAATGTTTAGAACAGAATATTGCAAATGTAAGTGCCAAACCCACTTCTGCTGATTGCAATTACATGGAGTCAAGATTACTACAATTGAATACAATTTCTTACATCTGAAAAGTTTCTGTGAAAGTTAACATGCTGGGAAGTTGGAGAGTTTGGGCTTTTTTTTTTTTTTTCAGTAAAGAAACTGAGAGACAGTATACTGGAAAAAAATGTTTAAAAATGAATTTGGAGATGGAGCTTAAAAACATTGTTATATATTCTGTCTAAAGGAATATATATATCCTGGTGACTGGAAAAAGCAGTTTCTTGACTTATCAAACAATCATAACTTGCAACTTACACCTAAGTAGCAGCAAATTGCTTTTAGTCAATATCTAACTATGCTATCTGCTATGATAATCTTGGAAAAAAGCACTACAGAAATAATTTCATGAGGTGAGTCAGTTTAAATTGTACTAGAAAATATTCATCTTTAAATGACTTGTAGATGTAAACAGCAACTGCTGCTGCATATTAATAAACAGAAACCACATTTGCTGTTGTGATTAATATATGTTTAAATTTGTCACCCTGGATCTGAAAGCAGACGAGATTGTCCATTCTCTTACTCATGATGTTCCATTTAGGGCCTGGAATTTTTTATTTATTTATTTTTTTTAATTTAACATAATGGTTAAGATATTCCTAAAGGCTCTACCAAGCTTTGTTCCTCATCACAGTCACAGAGATTTATTTTTTGAATGAGTACAACAGATTATGGCTGGACTGTTTTTTCCCCATAGCTTCCAATAAGGCATCCATTCCCCTTTAGGCTGGAGGTGCTGAGGTAATTACAGCTAGAAGAGAGGATGCTTTAGGCCAGCTATAACATAGCTTGATACACAGGATGACCACACACTTCATGGGGACACAAAGAGCAAAACTATTCACAGGAATTCAAGATCCAATTACATCCTTGGTCTCTTCAGTGACATAGTGGCATTAACTGTTTCACTGGTAGCAGCTTTACCATTTGAATTGCTTTCCTAATTTCTGTGGAGCCATCATTTACATAGAATTAGCTTGTGTGATTGCAGTGCATCTTTTCTTAATGTTAGTATCCACTAGAACACACATACTTTACATCAGCACCTTCCCCCCCCCCCCCAAAAATCTGTGTGCAGCGCTACATTTCTCTGTATTAAATATTACCGACTGTTTTATCTACAGGTCACTATTGCAAGTTCCACCTTCACACATGGTCTTCATTTTATCACCTTGATACCATAGTACTGTCAGAAAACACTGCACTTTTAGCAAGAGTTGATACTTAGTGTGTTTGGTATCCCAAAAGCTCTGTTCTTTGGTTTCTTTTTTTTCACCTTTCTTCTCCACCTCATTGTCAGTGATGGTAAATTGCATGGAACTTTTTATGTCACACTTGGAGCACATGTGGAAGCTCTGCATAATTCTTCCAGTGTTTAGCATTGAAAGAGATGCCATTTAATTGATTTTCTGAGTACCATAGTTTCACCCTCGTGAGATGCAAAGCAGTACCTCATCTGTCAGCACTTGTTGATGAAGCTGTTCCTTTCCTCTGATACCACAATGCCAGGTGTTCTTTGCAATGAAAAAGTATTTACCTACTTGTTTTTTTATGGAAAAAAAAATATATTTCATGAACATGCAGGTGAATATGAAGGAAAAGAGCCACTTGAAAGCCCACAGATATAGACTCAACTTGTGTAGACTGATCCATCTTGAGGTTGTAGATGACAACACAGTTATATCACAGTTGAAAAGCATCGTCTACTACCATTTGTTCAGCTGAATCCCTGCCCAAGTATTCTTTCTATCTGTGAAAAAATAATGCTTTTTTCAAGTTCTCTTGGGTCTGTAAAGCATTTTCAGTAACACAAATAATGTTCATTCTTAACAACACATTTAAATATAGAAAATTCCTATTGATTGGAATTGTTTTCAGCTGGAAAACCTGACATAAAACACTATGCTGAGAAATGGCGATACTAATAAAATGCCATAGAATGCATTTCTTTTAATTAGGAAAAATAGTTATCTCAAAATCAGTTGACCAGTATTACTTCATCTTCCCTGTTTCATTGGATTTACATTCATTTTTATTAATTTTAAAGCTGGCTTTCTGAAAGCATAGCACTTTCCCATGAAAGGGTTTGCAATGTTCAAGTTATTCCCTTCCCTAGTTATTGATCTTTTAAAATTTCCAAGGTTCCTGCTACATAAGGCAATTATAGAACTGTGCCATATGCTTTATGCATATGCCAAGCATTTTGGAGGAGCTCTCAGTGTCGTGTTCTGCAGATCTGTGCAGAAAGTGCTACTCTGAGATTTGTGCAAATTGTTACAGCTGGAAAAAAAGGTCTTTTAATTATAAAACAATAATGGAGCTGTGTCAGACTTCTTCAGGGAAACCTGACACAGATGTTTGTGTAATGGAACCCAGTTATTAATTGATAGAATTAGCCCTGCCCTGCAAGCTGCTCCCGGAATGTGGACCCATTGACTTCAGCAGGGCTCTGCAAGGGCACTGTGCCTTCCAGCCAGATGGGCCAATTTGCGGGGTCAGAGATGAACTGTACCATTTGAGGTAGATAAACACTGACACAAAAAGCTATGTCAGCCTTCCAGCCTTCAATGCAGCCGTCATATTGTCGAGATTTTTCACTACTTATTTTGTATTGTTATCATATATAAACTGCTTGATGTGCCTATAATTTGGTGGGGTATTACTCTGGATGTTAAAAGCCAGATTCTCAAACAGTTTGAGTTCCAATGAGGAGAAATTAAATGTAACTAGCTATCAAATTCTCACTGCAAGAATGTATTGAGGATTATGACCTATATCTCTCTTTTAAGCAGTAAGAAACAGTTTCACAGCAGTTGCATGGTCAATTTAGTGTCTGCTAAGGCTTTTTCTCTAAAAGCAGATTACATCTGTGAACTATGAAGAAAGGCACAGTAGATAGTCTGAAAATCTCTGAACTGTCAGAAATACTCACTGTAGAATCAAGGACCTCTTGTTTATACTGAAAGTCAGGCTAGCATTTGCATGGTGAGATCTTCTGATCCCAATATAAGAAAGAGCATGTGGAGAAGCTTTAGGTTTGAGTTCCAAATGAAAGAACAGCACAGTATTGCACCTATATGTCCATGTCCATACTGCAGTAATCCTTCACTGGTAAGAATCTGACAACACGCAAAACACGCTTTGCAGATTGACAATGTTATTCTGAAGTATTCAGGGAACAGTAATGAGAAAAAAATCATCTCTCTTAAAAAAACATCTCTCTTTAAAAACTTATATCCCTTATAGTATCACATAAAAGAAACTTGGGGTGGGGAGACAGAAACCCCCACCAACCACAAGACAGCATCAACAAACAAAACAAAAAACCCACAAACAAACAAACCAGAAAAAAACATGATAAACTAAAAGCAACAATACCAGTCAAACATTTAAAAACCCCAAACAAACAAAAACAAAGAAACAACACACAAAAAAACCACCTGAGAGTTACTCGGAAATCTCTCAGTTGCCTTGCTGTTTTCTTCTCAGTTATTCAGAGGATGTATCTGAGACCCTTGATTTTTAAAAACCAGAATCTCACAGCTGAATCTCATATTCAGTTCTCATACCTTTCTCTCCCCACTTTAAAGCTAAACTAGTTTTCCTCTGTGTTTAAAAAAGTGCTCAGACTAATACTTTGACATATGATTTTGATTTTTTTTTTATTTATTTTACAAAGTGTGGGAAACGTACCGTGTGTAAGTGACCATTAAAACACACAGGACTCTGAAATACATTCCCAAATGTAAACTTTGCTCCTTCACCAACTTATAATGCACAGGTTTTGTGCTTGCTATGAAGTATTTGCTTTCTGTCCATTGCAGCAGATACTACATTGTAACAGGACTTTTTTATTACAGAATAGATTAAAAAAAAAAAAAAAACCAACAAACAAACAAAAAAAAAACCTATAAAAAATGCAGTCCATTATGATCTTATTTGTATGTGAATTAATTACTCTTGACTTTCTACTGCCATATAGATTCTGTAAGGTAGGACCTAAAATAGTAGAAAAAATTGACATCACAAAAATCTTTCAGAAAGATAAGGTGAAACAATTAAGGGCAACCATAAAGGAAGTACATTAGATCTTTCTGTACAGGCTATTATTCAGGCATTAAATGCTCATCGATCTATTTCAGTCAAAATTACATTTCTAATTATGACTTACGGTTTAAAAAACTTAAATTATCTTCATCTATTTCTTACAGCCTTGATACCACTGAACTTCACACTTGTAAGAATAACCAATAAGCACTCTCCTTCTCTACAACCATAGAAACATAGAGTAATTTGAGTTAGGAGAGTCCTACAAAGATCATGTAGTCCAACACCCCCTGCCTGCTGCCTTGGTCTCTGATTCTTGCCCACAAGCTTTCAACCTCCTCAGAGGCAGCAGTTCACAATTCTTCATATAGAGGGCAACCCTTCCAACCCTCATTTCTTGTTGTCCTTCTGAACAGCCTGGAGTCGTTGATAGCCACACTCCAACCATGAGATATGTCCCATCAAGTAGGTTGTAGCTTCCCAGTAGCACAATGGCTGAATATGCTGATGTAAAGGCATTTCAGCTGGGCACTGTCACCTTCTTAGAGGAACAGACCTGAATTGCTTTCAGGTAATTTGCTTGTGTTCCTCCAGTGGCACCTATTACCTTGGGAGCCTCCAGCTGTTCACCATAAGACTTCCAGGGTGCTGCAGTGCACCCAGCACATCTCAGAGAAACAGGATGAGGGGCCTCACTCTGTCCCTCTAACCTTGGTGTGTCATCTCACAGCTTGCCAGGGACAAGCCTCATATTATCTCCCTTCCCCTTCAAGTCTTGTTTAAAAGTCCATCTAACCTGTGAACAAAGACTCTTTGAGAAAGGTGAATCCCATCAGATATCAGCAGGCCTGGTTGCCATGTAGGACATTTCATTATCAAAAGTAAATCCCAAAACTGCAGCAGTGAGACCAGCCACAGAGTCATGTATTAATAGGGTAGGTTCACCTGTGTCTTCCAGTGTTGCTGTCCACAACTGGAAGGATAGAGGAAAAAAATCACCTGTGCTGTGTATTCCCTTACTAACAATCCCAAGGACCTGAAGCCTCTTTTGATTGTCCTTGGACCACACATTGCAGCTTCATTGCTACCCACATGGAAGAACAGTGCTGGATGATATTCCAAGCCTGTGTCAGGCAAGGGAATTACCTGGTGATGTCCTTAACCCAGGCCCCATGGAGGCAACAAATCTCCTAACAGGAGGGTCTATCTGGAATATTGGATGCTCTGTTCCTCTCAGAAGGGGGGTCGCATACAGCTATGAACTGGGTTTTTTTTTCTTTGTGGAGGTGGTTGTGACAAAAGGGATGAGCCTTTCTGACTTTGGCAATGCCTCTGGTGAAGATGGACTGTCATCAATATCATCCATTGACTGGCCTTGCACATCCTCATACCTGCTGTACAGATGCATCTGGGAAGGTGAGGTGGGCAAGGGGAGGCTTTCTCTGCTGCCCTGAGCATGAACTCACCTCCATTCACCCCATTCCTGTAAGCTACTGTCTTCTGCCTGGTGGGAGGATGATAAGGATCTCCTTAATATTGTTTTTCTGGTGCCTGTCCCTGTTTCTGTCTCAGGGAGGGCAGACCATGGTTCCACCAGCCTAACTCTCTCTCAGGCTTTCCATTGCTCTTTAACCTTTTAACTTCCCCTTGTATATCTGGCACCAGAGCAAATCCTTACTCCGTTCTTACATTTTCTTTGCAAAACATATTTCATTCAGTACTACAAGATTTTATTACACTTGCCTAGAGCAACTTGATCTGTGTTAAGTTTTCCAGCTTTATTAGTTCTACTTCCGTCCACTTGCTTATTGGTTATATTGGCAGGTTTCATGAGAAATCTTGATTTGCATGTCTGGTGATTCTTTTTAACCAAACAAAATAATGGAAAAGAAGGAAATCATCCACTCTCAGACAGTCAATGTCTTTAAATCTTTTTTTTTTTTTAGGGTAATATTTGAAGCCAATGGTTGTAAATTGCTTTCCAATGAGATATTAATGATTCCAGTGTAGAACTCAGAGGTTTCTATTAGTTTATGCACAATGATATTTTTTTGAAGTAAGAAATCTAGAAAGTAAATGGCAGCAATTCTTAACCCATAAAATTACTGCTCTTTCTCCATATGATTAACTTCCATTAGCTTACTTTTTGGGCAGACTTTAGGGATTCTATGATATGACAAGAGTTTTTATGTGAATTTCTACACATATTGCATCCAACTTTATTCAGTGGAAGTAATAGTGATATGTTGGACAAGATACTAATAACACACAGTGCCCAGGGGTGTTCATAATTATGATACACACTAAGATTACAGGTTGCCTCAGCATTTTGCTGTGATTTTTTGCAGGTTTTTGTACTGAGTCTGGCTGGGATAACGATAATTTTTTTTCACAGCATCCTATATCATGCTGTGATTTAGACTTGTGACTAAAACAGTGTTGGTAACACACTGATGTTTTGACTGTTGCTGAGCATTCATTGCACAGCCTCTGAACTAGCAGCTGTGTGGGTGTTTAGCTTCTGGTCAAGGTCAACCTGGAACAATTGCCTTTGTTAATAGAGAATCATTGAATAATTCCAGTTGGAAGGAATCTCAAGAGATAATCTCCCCCAGCCTCCTGCCCCAAAAAGGGCCAGGTCTGTGATCAGACCAGGTCATTCAGGGCTTTATCCAGATGGGGTTGTAACCTTCCAAAAATGGACACTGTGCAACCTCTCTGGCAACCTTCTTCTCTGGACTGCGTTCAAAGGGAAAAGGGGTTTTTCTGTTTCCAGATATAATATCTTTTTCTCAGTTCATGTCCATTGTCTCAGATCCACGTGACACATCCCTCAGTGAAGAGTCTAGCTCTGTCTATTCAATGACCACCCCACAGGCAGCTGTCTCTCATCCAGGCTGAACAAATCCATCTTCCCCAGCCTCTTATTGTAGGGCATGTTCCTCAGCCCCTGCCCAGCTTGGTGGTCCTCTGCTGAACTTGCTCCAGTTTGGCAGTGTCTCTCCTGTACTGGGGAGCCCTGAACTGGACATAGTAATTCATACGTGGTCTGTTTAAAGAAGAAAAATCATTCATAAACCAAAGGAGAATGTACATCTTTTTCCTCTCTAGGCCACTGATGAAGGGTGTGAAGTAGTCCAGTCCCAATGCATATCACAAGAAACTCCACCTCAAACTGACCTTGAGCCAGAGGAAGAACCACTAAACAGGCTGAATAAAGGACCCAATTTGTTTCTCACCAGTCTAGTAAATCACCTGTCTAGACCACAATGTGCCAGGCTGCAAACAACAAAGATGCTGGAAAAGACCACATCAAAAGCCTTCTCAAATAAAGACAGGCAACAGTCACTACTCTCCCCTCACCCATAGATATTATTATTTAATATTAGAAAGCAAACAGGTAAGTCAAACATCCTCTACTCTTGAAGAAAAATAACACAAACCTCAAAATTTATGTTTAATATTTCCTTTTGAGTTGCTCTCATGGCTTTCCTTGTTGCCAGCTCTCACGTCTATATTATTCCACTGAAAGTGAATATCAGGAATTCGCTTTATTGCCTTTATAATGCCTTCTAACAAACAGCAGGTTGACTAAAGTGGGCTAAGGCCAGACGTAGCTTAAGCTTGTGAAAATATGTTACTCAGGCAAATATTTCCCACATTTGAAGCAAGAGTTATACAGCTCCAGTTGCAACACCAGGTTATTAATAATTGTGAATCACATGTGATACACAGTGGGGAGTTTTGACTCTGTCTTTGCATTATGTATTGTATTATTTTTCAGATAATAGGCCCTGGGAAATCAGTACTTTACTGAGATTTTCTGCAGCTTTAACCTTTTAAGTGATGGAGTTGCTATGTAATTACTAAAAAGCAAAAAGACCTGCGTTAAATTCCTTTTGAAGTAACTTTTTCCTCTGAAGAGAAACTCAAATAATAAATTGGTTTTTTCTTCTTCAAAGTTAAACAATATATTAAGAGATTTTTTCTAGTATTATTCATTTCCTCTAAAACATTATATGCAAACTGTGTCAGAAGTTTTGCATTATTTTCTTTTTCAGCATGAAAATATCATGCTAAAATCTTTTCTGATACACCTATTTCCATTTATCCAGCATTTGTCCTTGAGTAACCAACGAAGGAAATTATGAGGGCTTTTCACTGTAGTAAAATGGATTATTGTAAGTGCTCCTTACCTTCTGTCTTGAGCTTGAAACTCACTGAAAAGGTTTCATCATGCCATTGTGATTCCTTGGCAATTTTAATTGCAGAAAAGACAATGTACAGTGTATGTTCCTATCTTTAAAAAACCTAAGAAGCAGCCTAAGCCACTGGCTGTGTCTGAATCAGTTCATTTTATGTCATCACTTGATGCATCAAACTCTTCACTTCAACAATGCTTCATCTACTTGTTTCATCTCATATAGAATTCAAGGGATTTTTTTTTCCAGTGGGAACACTCTACAGTCACAAAAGACCTTGAGTGTAGATGATTTTGTAGAATTCCTCTACTCTCAGCAACTCTTTTATTAGTTGACTTTAGCAGAAAATACCTCTAGGCTGTGGCAATATTTGGGTTTCAGGCCCCATTATATTTATTGAAACTTACATCTTGTTCCTACCCCTGAAGTCATCAGCTATTACGGATTGTTTTAGTTTTAGACAGAGTTGGATGATGAGTCATCAACTGAGCTATCAGATATCTATTTCCCCAGGCATTTGTACATTTTGAACTTTCCTTTTACTCCTTCAATACGTTACTCACAACATGTCCATTGGAGACTGTCGATTTAGGCCATGTCTTTAGAATTTGCTTCAGGTTCTTTCACTCACTTTCCCTGCACTGTAAAGCACCAGGCAGGTGTACTTAGCTGTACAACCCTACTAGTAGAATATCGAGCTCAGTGTCACCCTGAGATGTTCCATGGCCTCAGAAACACAGCGAAATCATGTCTACCTGGATCATGTGTAGATGTAGCAGGTACAAGTGTGACTTCCATTATATGAAACTCAAATTTGATACATTCTTGTGTTTGGCTCCTGTTCTCATTACAAACTGCAGCTTCAACATCTAAACCTCCAGCCAAAGTCAAAATAGTTGATTTTTATTTTTTTTTTTAACTGTGTTTACTTTTCCAAGTGCATTGTTAGTTTGAGTTTTTTTGGAGATTCAGGTACCTTTTCTCATGAGAACATAAGAAGAGTTTCAGGAACCCAAACTAAAATGATGCTACAAATCTGTTCTTGTGTAAACAAGGGAACTGAGAATCCAAAGCATTTTTTATATACTAAAAATAATAAACCAGATGCATTTACATGTCACCCCTACACAAGTCAGGAATTTTTTTTCCCCAAAATGTGGTCTGCAACACTATTTCAGACTTCTCTACCCAGCCTTGACCATGGAATGGTCCATCCATGAAATGCATGTCTCTCCAGTTTAGAGACAAGGATGTCATGCAGGACAGTGCCACATGCATTTCACAGGTACAGGTAGAAAATGTCAGTTGTTCTTCCTTTATTCACCAACACTGTATCCCTTTAACACTGTAGACTTGTTACAACCATGTAAGTCTTTAAATAAAAGCAGAAACCATTTATAAAGTTCTGTAATGTTTATTTTTCCTCTTGGTAGAAGATGGTTCAAATAAGTTTTTATATATATAATAATAATAATAATAATAATAATTTTTTTAAAATCAACTAAGAGCAGTGTTTTGCTGTAGTTTATTTTAGAATGGACCACACTAATTGGCATTTCAGATTTAAACAGTACAATAAAGGAAAAACAACATAGTAATGTGCTTTGTTCATTTGCTAGGAACGGATGTTATTCTAAGATATTCAAGTGACAAGCTGCTACGGCAGCTTATCTTTCTTGTGTTAGAAAAGAGAAAATCTTCAGAATAGAAATGAACCACTGATTTACCGGTGTTGCTGTAGCATAAAAATGGAATGTAACATATATCAGGACCACAGACAGAATGAATGAAGGAAAGCAATGAAAATAAATGAAGAGGCTGAGTGGGATTTGTTTTTGGAGCATATAGGTGGGATACATAGTCTTCAGGCAGAGCATGAAAAGATTTGAACAATCATTCGATGTTAGAGAACAGAGAAAGAGGTGAGGATAGGCAAGATTTCACTATAAACACATTTGTATCCACAAAGCTGTATCCACACAATTAAAAGAACAAAACAGGGTTAAGTAAAACTGAAACCAGAACTCTGAGCCTAAAAAATAACTTCCACAAAGTGAATTAGGCTATTAATCAGTCTTTTCTTTTCTTGGTTAAATTGTATTTTTTAAAAGATATTGCTAAAATATTTTAAGTTTAGCTTCTGCAAACTTGGCCTACTTTTGTCTTTCATTTTCCTAACCAAGTTTATCCCCAGTATTCAAAAGCTATTTATTTCAGCCATACTAAAACCCTCATTCAGAGTAATGTAACAAACACCAAAATCTTTCACTCAGTCTTATCAGGTACTTTCTTATCAGTAAAGGGAGGCAGCAAAATTTAATTTGTGTAATTCAGCTTCTGCACGGTTTGCTTTGTTTCACAAGCTGAGGTATCAGTTGGTATTCCTGCAATTTTCTTACTGTAGAACCAACATTAAATTATACACATGGTTATAGGAAATTTATCATATAAGCAATTAACACATGACTCACAGAAGTCCTTGGACACTGGCTTCCTTCCATTCCAAATGTTAAAAGCATAGAAGTAACAGCTGATGATATGCAGTCACCAGGCCAATTGAAAAGTAAGATTTACTACTAGTGAGAACATGATATTGAAGGAAGAAGAAGAATAAAAATTGGTGGTGAATTCTTTAGGAAAGAAAGTACACGTTTGTATTTCTCTTGCCTAAGTGATGGGTAGAAATAAATTATAAAAATAAACATAATAAAAGGTATATATTATGGAAATTACCTTCCAAATAGACTAGACCTCGCCTCTCCATAAAATGAAAACAAATAAACCAAACCAAACAAACAAAATCCCAAACAAACAAAAGAAAAAAGATTGTTCACTGAATTTTAGGAAATGTAGATTTTTTTTTTTTTTCCCAGTTCTTTTCCTAAAATTAAGAAATTCTTTGTACAGGGAGAACATAAAGATACCCACTTCCACAACAGAAGACTTGGTTTGGTTTTTTTTTTTCCCAATTACTTAGAAAGATAAAAATAACAGTGGACTGTGTTAGCAAATTGGCATATACTAAAGCATAGTAATAGATAAGAAATGTGTGTCTTTAAAATTTAGGATAGGAACTCATTCCAACACTTGCTCTTTAACAGCCAACTAAAAATTTGAGGAAAATCTGTTGCTCTCCTTACTTCAAAAGTTGTTTTTTTTTTCTTTTTTGCTAGTGTTTATAAAAACCTTTACAGACATCAGACTGAAAAAACCACTGTGAGTGATGATACTTAAATACTGAGATGCCAAACACTGGAAATTAGGAGTAAATTCCCAAACTTGCTCAGGGAAGATAAAATTGGAAACAGATTTTATTATGGTCATTTGCTGAGTGTAAGGAGAAGAGATGATATCTTCTTATCCTTGCTCTTAAAGATTTCCATTGAGAGGATTTCTTAATTGCATCAAAGAATAACCAATTTCTGCACTCAGAACTGTCTAAATCTGAATAAAAACATCTTTTCAGGTGGCCTATTGAAGCAATGGAGATTCATCCCACTCTCCACTCCATGACCTTCAAGCAGCTTAAAGCCTTCAGGCATCTTTTATACAAGGTAGTCAAGAGAAATCAACCTACTGTTTGTAGGTTAAAGTTTGTAAAACCGAAATGTGCATAAGGACTAGCAGTGTACATTATTCCATGTGCTCCATACACTTCTGAGAGGAAATATTTGTAGCAACAGTGGCATGAAAGTGGGAAGGTTGACTTTTTAATGGCTCAACATGCATTCAGACAGGAAAATGCCTTATATATAGTCTAATGTTAGCAGAACACTTCTGATAAATCTTCTGAGGAGATGAAAATAATTCCCACTGAAGCTCTGGAAATTGTGCCTCTTCATCACCACTGACGTGTTGCCTTCTGGAAGGGCTGAGTAATTAAGAAAGTGCTTGCCAGTTCAGCATGGTGTGGCAGCAGCTGTCTGTGCACTCAGGTGAGAGAATTGAATTCTGGAGAGCTCTTGATTCACTTCCTATGGCTTTTTTTTTAAAGGAAAGGTCTATGCTTGGTTTTCCATCACTACCCAACACAAAGCTTCACACCACAGAGTTCTGTTCATCTTTTCCTTCTCTGCTACAGCCATAGGTTGTTGGAATATTACAGTCACAAATAACAGGAGCTTAAAGGGATCAGAGCAAGCCACTGGTTATCTTCTGATAGCTTGGAGACAAAATGGGAACTCTAGCCCCTCTTTCCTGCCTTATTTTAATAAACAGAATAATTTTTTTACTGCCCAATATCTAAGCAAGCAAAAGAAAGAAAACAGAAAATAAGAGCAGTGAGGCATAAGTGTGTATGAAAAAGAATATATACAGTTGCTAGCAGCAAGATATTTCAGTTTCAACTTTGTAGGAGACTTTTAGCATGCAGAAAACATGACTCTAAAAGCTAGTTTCAGATTGGGGAGGGAATTTTATTGAAATTTGAACCCTTGCAGACATTCATAAACTCAGATATTAGAACTGGAAAAAACATGTTACAACGAAATTGCCTACAGGAGTTTGAAGTACCTGGTTTATCTTTTTTTCCTGTGTCTTGTTTTGATTTTTTTGCTTTGCTTTCTCACACTCTTATTCAGCCTTTTATCATTTTCTGTCCTTTCTCTTTTACTTCTATTTATCCTTGTAAAGCATATTCTCATTCACTTTGGTTTCAACCCTCGATTCCTTCATCATATACAAAACCTGAAGCTGACCCTGCAGCAAATTTAGTTTATGTTTTTTAAAGCACATCTTCATACTCTATTTCCTAAAAAAAAAAAAATAAAAAATAATAATAAAAAATTAAATTCCATTTTGATTGAAGATGATTTCCACTGAAGGAACTCAGTGCCATCACTAAAGGTGATAATGAAAGAATACAAAAATAAAAAAGGTATAACTTCTGCTTCCCAGCTGTGTACTGGCAGTATCCCCATATTTTTACATTACCTTGTGGTACTGGAAGTCTAAAGCACCACATACTCTTCTTGTTCCAGTGTAAATTCTACATTTCCATACCACATTTTTATATTCCATTTTTACCTCCAAATTACTGTTTTATGTTGTTGGTGAACCAACCTTTAAATGTTTTTTTCCTTTTATATCCAAAATATTTCCCTGTTTATGAGCAAAACAGTACATATACAATGCCAGTGTAGAATCTTTTCAAATTTTCGTGATATGCACAGGGTGTTCCCTGTCCAAAATAATTTCCAGTCGTCACAAAGAAAGTATCTGAAGAGCAATTTTGGTTTTTGTTTATTTTTACATTTGAATCAGCCATCATCTATTTTCTGTCTTGTTCAGTTAAAACACTTCTGGCGTTTTAATAAAGAACCATTTTTGTCACCATTAAACAGTGATGTTTTTGTTCTCATCTCTGTTTAGTGGTGACATAGAGTTTGAATTTTTATATGGAAAAAATGAGCTAAAGGGTTGCAGTTCATATGAAGTTTATCCTTTCAAGTAGTAGAGCTTGCCCTCTTGCTCTTACATTGTTGACTGCTGTGTTTGCCTGTTATCCTCTGCTGTTTCTTATGGTTGGTGGTAAGTGGAATTGGCCTTTTCATAATAATTTGCTAAATAGTGTTGATATTAATGCTGACCATGATCATTTAGTGAAAGGGTAGGTAATTAAACTTTAAAACTAATTCCCAAAACATCATTCTCATCATTAGAAGTTGCCCAAGAAAATGTCTTTCTATCTCTTATTGCTTTTACACTGCTTGCCCAAAGAAGCATATAATGACTGCATGCAATGTCTTGTAAAAAACTAGCAATTTTCCTCTTCCATCTACTTCCTTCCTTGTTATATCTCCTTTTTTAATTTCTGCCTTTTCCCTCTACTGTGTTCATATTTCCCCTCCCATCATCTATTCCTTCTCTTTTCTATTCTAAAAAAAAAGAGAAAGGACAGGACAGAGAGGAATGAAGTTGTCAGAAGCAAATGGATTTTGTGAAATAGCTGTTTTACAGTTCAGCAATGTTAAACAGAGACTGACTGTGTTGTACAGGAAAATTTAAGAACATCATTAATCCAAAATAGCTGCTTTTGACTAAAGGGTATTGTACAATAATGTTCAAAACCTGAAATCCATTTGGTCTTATTCTTTTTCTTTCTACTTTCATCCCTCCAGTACAATCATATTTCTCAGTTATGACAACTTTTTCATTGAAAACTTTCTTTGTGGTTCAGAGACATCCAGCTAAGGGTCAAGAAAATGTTTGAAAACATCCTGAAAGACTCACTTCAAAAACCATCTTGAAACAAAAGGATGGAAACTACTGAAGTAAAGAAAGGTAAAGAACATTTTCAGAAAGGTTTGCCCTGTGTGAGTGAGTTTGGCACTGCACATTTCTGTAAGCGCCTAAAGTGGAAAAAACCTAATTTTTGTCACTACTGCCTGCAGAAAGATGATAACTTAACCATTGTCTATGAAGCCCTTTTTTAGTCCAGAAGAACTTTGGCTGTTTGTGCATTTCAGATGGCTAATGATAATGTAACTACAATAACAACTATTTAAAAATATTTACTATATTACTGTAAAAAAAAACAACAAACCAAACCAGGAGAAATATGAAAAAACAACAACAACAAACAAACAAAAAAATAAAAATTAAAACAACAACAAACAACACTGAAAATGCTGCTCAGCAGTTTGCTTAGGAAACCAGATACACATAAATACACGTACAGGTTAAAGTCTGACAAATAGCAATGCCTGCAGCTGCACAGTTGTCAAGGTGGGAATTAACACTCTAGTAACCACGTTTTTCACATCCTGGCACTGATGAAATTTAGCATCCCTGTGTTATTGCCCTTTCACCCTCTACCCACTGTTATAAGGAGCAGAAGCCCCTCCAAACAGGATTAACAGGAATTTTGATCTCATTGAACAAAAGGTTGCTTTTTAAAGGCACACCTTAAACCAAATCTCCCTGTCTCCCTTGCCCTCAGGCACTTGGAGATCAAGTTAAATATATATATCCATGCAGGCACCGCAGTCAGAAAGCCAGTCATGGACCAAACAATATACATCAATCAAGTCAGCCTTTCTCAGGAAAGAAAAGAAAGAAGAGAAATGAAACAAAAAAAACACACAGCCCCCAAATTGTAGCATTTTCTTTTCCTTTGTCCAATACTGCAGTACAGGTACAAGAACTGAAATCTTCTGCCAAATTCAGACCAGAAGCTTTTTTTTTTTTTCACCTCAGAGAAGTACAGAACTAGAGCAGTGCAGCATCAATCTCTGTTTACAGGTACAGACTGGAACGCTTCACCACCCATGACTGAGCACTCCCCATCTCAGGATACCTGACATTCCACAGGTTAAGGTACTCCACTAAGTCAGGGGAGGAGCACAGGTGAAGTCTTTTATCTGAATCAGAGAAGAAACTGGATCTAAGACCGGCATAACTGAGGTTTCTGTGCAGGAGTGAGGCGTAAATAATTGGACTGGGCTATTTCTTCCTTATCTGGGGCTGGGGTTTCAGCAAGCTCCCTGGTCAAGCTCTGCAAGTAGAACAGGCAGGAAACAGGAACTCACTGAAGTGAGCACTCCATGTGGCCCAAAATTTTCTCAAGAAGTTTGGATTGCTGAAAAAGAAAACGTATTATTATCATCAACAAAAATCTGTAGAAAATGGGTATTAATTTTGACATCTTACACTACTTCAAGGTAGAAAAACTTTAAAAATATTAATAAAGAAGGTAAAATTTTTGAGATATTTTGGTGGTTTAGTTATGATTTTACTTACAAGTCTTTAGTTTAGACGTTTATTTCAGTTGCATCCCAAAACTATCAAAAGTTACAACCTTTTGCTTGAAATTTTAACTTGATGTTTTTGATTTTTTTTTCCTTTCTTCTACTAACTTTGGATCCAGTTAGTGTTTGGAAAGGAGTAAAAGTATGTTTCTGATCTGAGCCAAGCTTGATTTTTAAGGGGGTTTCCTTTCTAAACAATAATTTTTAAAAACGTTATTATTTAGTTAGCTAAGATCAAATCCTTATTTATGGCTATTAATAATATTGCAACAAATTACCTGAAGAAACATGCATTAAAAAACAAAACAAAAACAACAATTTGTTCTCTACCTGTTTATACAGTAAAGTTATTGATAGAAAAACACATTTTTTTTTTTTTTCCTAAAGGAGTGGCTTTGGAATTATTCAACTATTTAGTTTCAAAAGGATTTAAGATGCTTTACAAGTTCATGGAAGGCTGATAAAACAGTGTGGAAAGGATTCCTCTAATCACTTTTGATGAAAGCTTCTTTTCACAGCTATTAACTCTTCATGAAGAACTGTGCAGTAAATGGGAGCTCTTTCTCCTACACAGTCATTACCAGGAGCTTTGTTTATAACTACCATTGAATTAAGTAAATAAAATTCCTGGTCCAAAATCCCTATTAAACTAGCAGGAAAATATTTGCTCCTCAATCAGCATGTTCATTGGGTTGTCCTTTTTGTAATTTCACCCTGTAAATACCAGTTTGGAATCAATTCCTTTGATTCTGTTTTGACCGATTGCAGGAGCGGGGAAACACACACTTAGTGCCACTTAGCTCTAGGCAACGATGTCACAACCTATGTGGGAGCCAATTATAGCTAATTACAATTTGACTAACCTTCTGTGCCATTAAAATTCTTGAAGAGCTTCTACAGCTCCTGCTCTATGCTAATTCTTTTTCTAAGAATATATCTGCTTTGGAAAAGTTTGTTATTTTGTTTTGGTTGGTGGTTTGGTTGTTTTTATTTTTTTTTTTCTTTTTACTTGGGATATCCAATTAACTAGAATAACATAGAGATTTAGAAAGTGAAGGAAAATCCAAAACAGATCCAGTTCTAACAGTCTACTTGTGACCCTATAGCAGGAGCCAAGTACGTTCACCAGTTTGAAGATATTGGTATTTGTATTTAACATTTAGTTCAGTAGTTGATTTTCTTTAAGGGAGAATCAAATCCACAGAAACTGTGAGAAGATTCTGGAGTAATATTGACTTGGAGCAACTCTGATCATTTCTGAGATACTAAACACAGCACAGCTGTTGTACCCTAGCAACTAATGGGAAAGAATTTTTTTTCCAGAGTGAAAAAAAAAAAAGAAAAAAGGGAGAACACATCCTAGGAAAGTACTAGGAACAGAGGTGCTACAAAAACAGGTGAAGGTTCTACAAATTTCAGTTAGCAGCAGCTGGGAAATGCTTGAGAATATGGTGGAAAGGAACTTGGGACAGTTTAATTAAAAAGGAGAACCCAGAAAAACTATATGGAAGAAAAGAAGAAAGTGAAGGATGAGGAAAGAAAGAGTAGGATGGATAGAGAGAAGGATGAAGTAAGTAGAGAAGACAGGAAAGAGAAAAGGAAAAAAGTAAGGAAATGAGGCAACATTTTAAAAAAGGCATTATTGAGCTCAGAAGGATTGGTGAGCAGACTAGAAAAATGAAATTCAGAGAATTGTATCAGCAGAAGTGCCAATTATTGTATTTCAAAAAAAAAAAAAAAAGAAGATAAGAAACGATGTCATCATGATAAAGGCCATAATAAGACAAAACATTATGAGAAATTTTTTAATCATAATTATGAGTATTTGAATTCCCTCGAAAATTAGAGAGACACACATAAAATTAGAATAGTAGGTTTATGATATCAGCACAAACCTATAGGGACAAAAATCAGTTTACTCAAAGCCCAAAGAAAGATGTAAGGGGAAAAGATATATGAAACATTTTGTGTAGGATAAATCTTACCTAATATTAGCTATCAGAGATGAAAAAGTCTAATCAGAGCTACATGACAATGGCTAAGGAGGAACACCTCCAAAAATTAACTCCGCTCACATTTCTTATGATGAGACAATTATCCTTTTCTCCTAATGGCAGATGGAGCCCAGATGACCAAAACCTATAGATTAACCAGATTTATATTTGGCATATCTATGAATACCATAAATTAGGTGTTATTAAAAGCATTGTCTGTAATTACTTAACTAATAAAAGAAAGGCTTTTAAAAGGAAGACAAAAGACTTCATCTCCTGCTCAGTGATGAAGGCTGTTGATCTCAAGGAGACAGAACTGATTAAAACCTTTTTTGCTTCTAGGTTCATTGTCATTAGACACTTAAAACGATACATCCCAATGACAAAGATTTTTCTTTCAATAGAAATAGGGTGTATTAAAGAGTAAGTAAGACAGATGTTTTCAAGTTGGCTGGGTGTGATGAAATTCACTATATCACAGTCCCAGAATTGGCTGGAGAAATCCCAGAACCATTTACCCTTGTCTCTGAGAACTTATAGAAAAAGTAAGAAACTTATAGAAAGGTAAAGATAGTGCCCACTGTCAAAGTGAGAGGGGGAGAAGAGGAAAAGAAGGAGAAAACATGGAAATTATTGTCCAGCCAGCTTTCATTTTATCACCAGAAAGATGCTGGTGCAAACCAAGTGCTTTATAACCAACCAGAAGATAACAAGGAGATCAACATAATCCGGTATGATTTTGTCATGAGCTGGGTTTATGAAGATAATTTAATTGCTTTTACAACAGGGAAACTGGTCTTGGAGTTACAGAGAATTTGTAAATAATTTGTCATGGCTAAAACTAACACTGTCTCAGGTAAAGTGCTAAGGAAACATGGTCAAGACAGAATGTCTGCTGAATGCCTAGCTGATTAGAAAATGATAATTAAAGTGTGATTCTTTATTCCCTATGAAATAAAAATCAGTTTAGGTGCAGTTCTATACCAACTCTGGTTTTAATAATTATTTTTATTTTTATTTTTTAAAATTTTTATAAAAAGTGAACACAAGGCATGAAATTTATGATTGATATCAGTCTGGGAGTATTTACAACCATGACAGAGGCCAGGCTTAGAATTTGACATGATCACAGCCAACTGAAGAAATAATTTGGAGAGCAAAAATGCACTTCAATAAGGACAAATGACTAGCTCTGCACTCAGCAGAAATAATCAACTGCCATAAATACAAGATGAGAAACAAGTGATTAGACCTCATCACTGCTGAAAAGAACCCAGGCATTTAAAGGATCACAAACTGAACATGAATCAACAGTCACATACTAATTACCATAAAGAGAAACGCGTTCTGGAATATGTAAATGGGATTGATGTCCATGAGGCTTGTGACATGCTGTTTGATCCTGCTCAGCACCACCTTGAACTATGCCAAGCAGAATTTACCACAATTCAAGAAGGGAATGGATTCTGCAAGGAATAATAGAGATTATTAGACTTGTGAAGAACTGGGTTAGGAAGACAAGTAAAAGAGGGACAGAGTGAACATGCACTTACAGCTAAACGTATAATAAAAGTCTCATAAAAAATACAGTGACAAGAAAATCTGTCCTTGGTAACCCTTTGAGTAGATCAACCTGTGTGGGCATCACATTTAGAAATACTTTGTTTGCATTATCAATGCAAGCATTCTACAATATGGAAGCACAGGAATGAGTTTTGAGGAAAATCACAGGACTTTTCCTATTGGAAGCTGAAAACGTAGCTGTGAGAACAGCAGAATTATAGTTGATCTTGCCTTGCAGTAATAGGTGATTTTGTAAATTGAAGCACCTTTTTAATTTCAGTTCAGAGGCTGCAAAAGAATCTCAACTTTTTCTATCTTTTTTTTTTTTCTACTAATCCAAAGGCCTATCTTCTTCTTCTTATCATTTGGTTTTGTGGTTTCCTTGGAGAACTCTTTATGATATACTCGGTTAAATTCTTCATAGGTAATTGTCCTTTTTAATTCAAGAGCTATAGAGATAAGATATTTTTAAGGGTTTTATGAAAAAGAATGAAGGAAATGATGTATGCTATACAATGATATGCACACATGGCATTTTTAAATTGTCTTTTCAGAGTCTATATTAAAGAACTTTAAAAGTGACTATCTTATACTTCAAATAAAAACCCTTAAGTATTGTAGTGTCTTATCTTAGTGGCTTGGATACATTGATTGCAATTGGTGAATAATAAACCAGAATAATAATATTTGAAATAGCAGTCACGAATTTCAGAGGTACATAGTGACAATACCTCATCATATTTGGCCTCATACTGTTTAATACAACTCCATTTTTAATGTCACCTTTCCACATGCAGATTTTTTAATCAGCTGTAAGATTCTGTTAACTGCTCTGCAGGTAACTCAAATGCCTGTAAAATAAAATATATCCACTGTTATCATAGATGTTTTATGGCAGCCTGGGATATACTTCCTTCATTAGGGAAAAAAAAAGTCTATGTTATTAATGGCAAGGATTCTTTCAATGTATGAATGTAATAAAGAGTCAGAAGATATTTAATATAAATGAAAAAATGTATATAGCAAAATAATCCATGACTGGAACTGGTCTGATGTCAGCAATAACTGTCAGCAATAATACACAACAATTCTCAAGACTTAATAAGCATCTTTCATTGTTGAACTGCAACAGTTGGTTGAAAGGTGTGCAAAATCGTCATTGTTCTTTTATAAATGGGAAAAGTGTGACAAGGATGGCCTGAAGAGGCAGAAATCAGCAGCAAGGCAAGTATATAATTCCTTGGAACATCCTTTAAAATTGTATGTTTAAAATAAATGTTTTATATAAACATTTCACTTTCATTTGGCTCGCTTCATAATCTTGCAAGCTCACGTTCAGTCACTGAGCAAGTGCTAATTGTAATCTGGAAATGTGCTATAAATATGCAACAGTCCTCTCTCTGAAGGACTGGGGATAAACAGTATGTTGTTGTTTCTTCTGCAAATGAATGTGATGTCTTATTATTTGATTTAGGAATGCGTGGGTAAATTTTTAGTTGGTTTTTTCTACAAAGATCTATTTGAGAACTCTATTTTAGTTTCTCTATGATAGTTTCCATTTTAGCTTCAAAATGGCAAGGACAAATCATTTGTATGTTTAGCAAGTGAAAAAAAAAGTGTCAGTAAACTAAACCCAAAAATTCAGTTCTCTCTGTGCCTGAGGGGTAGAAAGTTTAACTAGCGATGTGATCAGTTCAGCTCCAACTTCCTTGGAGAACTCTGACCCATCAAATCAGACTTGATGGGTCAGTGCTGAAGAGGCATCCCTTGTCTCTGCCTCATGAAACTGTTAAAGAAAGAAAACAACTCCCTCGACAGGGCTCCTTCCAAATGAAATCTCTGCAGATTGTACAGTGGTGAGATGAGCACGTTTCCCCACTGCTTCACAGAATCTGAAATGATTGCAGTTAAAGTAATGTCTGTGGGTTGTTTTGTTTTTTTTAGAGAGTATTTGAAAATCAAAACCTGTACCCACCGGGTGACTTATAAAAGGAAAAATCCATTTCAGGGAAGGGGCAAACTGCTGCGTGTTCCCCACAGGCTAATCCTTGAAATGGGCTTTTGAAATTCTTTTGCATTTGAAAAGCATTAGTCATTCACCTGTTTGTTTAGTCTGAGTTTCACATTCAGAGAAGTGGATAAGTGCCATTTGAATAAAGTGCTCGGGGAAAGTGCCCTTAAAGAGCCTCTAAGGATGTAAAATCTTTCAAATCAGATTTGGGGCATGAGTCCCTGTTTGCAGAATATTATAGTTTATGCAGTGAAATGTATCAAGCCAATTCTCAGCACAAAGCTGGCTCCTCTTTTCCTAGAGTGACTGCAACAGCCCAGATGTTTATGTATCCAATAATTTAGCATGTGTGTTGTGACACGTGTTGACACTTTGCAATAACAAAATGTGGTTGATTCCTCCCTACAGAACACATTTGAAAGAGAACCTATTTACTTGTACTTTGCACGTGGAGTTAAGGGATGGGATGAAAATTTACCCTTAATGTATACAGCTGCTTGAATTAAATCTGGGTTGGAATACGGAATTAATCTCCTACCACCACCAGTGAAAAGGAAATGGAACCTCCAATGTGAATCATGAGAAGGGCATTCAGAGCATGGCCAAGGAAAGCTAAAGTGTTCATTACTAAAAATATACACTACAGATACCTCAAAGGGATTTTTAATACTAACTGTTTAGCTGAGTTTGAATTCTGAGCAGAGCAAACTTTTTGACTTTGTCTTGTACTTTGACTGCCATTTGCAATAAACACAATGCATGGTTGTAGAAAGATCTTGGAAACAGATTTTCTTACTGCTCAAATGTCTCAGAAGTTATATTTTACTGAAGTATTTTATACACTTTATCATGTTTCTGCATTCATCAATTAGTAAGATAAAATTGTGTTGATAAAATTATGTGACTTCTTAAAATCAAGGCTTAAAAGATATTATGATCATACAACATACTGGTTTTAATATTTCTCATTATTTAAACATAATAATTCATACAACAATGGTCCCTGGGGTGTGAATAGGGCAAGTTTTGAGAGCTAAAATTATGTTTTTCCAGCAACCGAAGTGATATAATTTGTGTTCTATCACCAGTAATTTGATTTGCTGTTCATTATAATAACAGTAATAATAACAAATTCAATTGCTATTAATGGAAATGTCATATGCACTTTCATAGAGGTTTTATTGTAATTCAGTATTAATCAGTGTATCATTAAAATAAAGTGTTATCATCTAATTTGTATTTATTCAAGCATAAAGGAAAAAAAAGTCTATTATGATGTACTGTACCATTATACAATCAGTTGTTTTAATGAAACAATTTTGCTATATATTTATGTATTTTTCTTACGTTACAGTGGAGCAACAGTGCACCACAATGTTCTAATTCACATCATAAAGACCCAATGTTATTGCAATAGCGTTCAGTAATAATGTTCAGTACTTTCTTAGTAAATCACCTCTTCAAAATCTTCAAGGTTAAAGCATGTTCAAATATCTTTCAGGACTGTATTGCATCCCTTCCATAATAAAAGAGTATTTTTATTTGAACAAGTTATCTTTATTAACACAGTTGACTAAAATATAAGTTGATATAGCAGCTTACTCATCTACAGTTTCATAGAAAGGAAAAAATTGCATCAAAAGTCCCTTAAAACTGCACCAAAAAAAAAAAAAAAGACAACCCATGAATTTCTCTGACTTTTCTCATTTTTGTAAAGCAATCATTGGGTCTGTGTGGTGAACCATTTAGGGGGAAAAAGTCACAAAGTAGTGTCAAAGGTATACATTATAAAGTTCTTTCATTCACTGAAGATTGAATGGAAACTCAACTGTTATATTCCCATATTTATTCTCTATGAGAGTGGTGAGGCACTGGCACAGGTTGCCCAGAGAAGCTGTGGCTGCCCCATCCCTCAAAGTGTTCAAGTCCAGGTTGGATGGGGCTCTGAGCAACCTGGGACAGTGGAAGGTGTCCCAGTCCACAGCAGGAGAGTTGGAACAAGATGATCTTTAATGTCCCTTCAAACACAAACCATTTGATAATTCTATGAAATTACCTCTAAAATATTATAAGACTCAGGATTATGTAGGCTTCTGGCTTATTTTGGATTTTCAAGGAGTCTGACTTCTGCAGCAGATCCAGAATTTGAGGTCAAGCTGTTCCAGTCAGTGTAAGCTGTGGGTAGAGTTGGGCTCTCTGAAATGAACCAGAGAGAAACCAAAACAGAAATAAGCAGAGATCTAGAACTAGCAAAAGAAAATAGCAAAGAAAGATATGTACCTGAAAAGACAATAAGAACACATTTATGCATTGCGACTTTAGACTCTGTTACATTTTCCCAGTCACAATTTCAGCAAAGCTTTTACTTCATAACAATTTTTTATGCTAATTTAAGATGCAAAAGCAGTTCTTGACAAAGAGGTTGGTTTCACATCTCCTTCTAAATGATTCTGATCCCATCTACAAGCCAATAAAACCTTAATACTTGCCTGAAAACTTATTCACTTTGAAAATGATTGATGAAATATTGCTTCAGATCAGCCAGAAACCAAGATTCTTGCATGGATAGTGAAAATCCTGTGCCTGGAACCCTTCAAGCCATAAATCCATTTCAGTAATATCTCCTATTATATTTGCCAGATTTTTATAAAGGAGAAAGCATTCTCAGGAGAGTCATTCAGTAAACGTGAGCATAAAAGATGACGTCTTAAATTTAGGTTGCAGGGGACCTCTGAAGGTTATTTTCTCCTACCTTCTCCTCAAAGCAGGATCAACTACAAACTGAGAGCTGGTTGCTCTAGGTCAACTTATCCAGCTGAATCCAGACTATTCAGTGACAGAGACCTCACAGTATTCCTTGGTACCTGTGTCTCAGTGAAAAAACTTGTCCTACCTACCTGGTATTTCCCATGTTTAGCTTGTGCCTCTCAGCTCCTGTGAACTTCTTCGTTCCTCTGAGATTACAGAATCACAAAATCATTTAGATTGATGAAGATCTCTGAGATCATCAAGTCCAGCCTTCGTCTGATCACTACCTTTTCAATTAGACAATGGCACTAAGGGCCATGTCCAGTCGTTTCTTGAAAACCTGCAGGGATGGTGACTCCACCACCTCCCTGCCATGTCTGTTCCAATGTTTAATATCATTTTCTGTGAAGAAATTCCTCCTAATGTCCAACCTAAACCTCCCCTGGTGCAGCTTGAGGCCATGTCCTCTTGTCCTGATGCTGGTTGCCTGGGAGAAGAGGCCAAGTCCCACCTGGCTACAGCCTCCTTTCAGGTAGTTGCAAAGAGTGATAAGGTCTCTCCTGAGCCTTCTTTTCTCCAGGCTAAACTACCCCAACTCTCTCAGCCACTCCTCATATGACTTACTCTTTAAATGGTGTTTCATTTGTCTGAATGTTTCTGGCTTCATCCTCACCGTAACAGCCCACAACCCACCAGGCAGATAAGGCAGCAGTGAGGTCCCTCTCAGCCATCTCTTCTATGGTCTGAACAAGTCCAGCTGTCCCAAAGTTCCTTTGAACCCAGTGCTATGGGAGATGGCATCAAACTCCTTGCTGAAGTCAGGCAAAACAACACTCAGTACTCTTTTTTATCTAACCACTAGTTTCATCACAAGCGATTATCATGTTAGTCAAGCATGATTTGTCTTTGACAAATCCAGGGTGGCTTGTCACTTCTTTTCAAAGCTGGCAGGGGAAGACCTCACAACATTGTTGGCAAGCTCCCTCTGCACCCTTCAATACCTCCCACCCAGCGCCCTGTGCCAGGCTTGCCTGTCAATCTCCTATTCCTGGTCCCTAATCAATCTCCTTGTAGCATGGGAGGTGCTTCATTCCCCAGGCTCCCTCCTTAAGCACAGGGACCAGGGAGACTGAGAGCAAACCCTGACTGTAAAGAGAAAGGAAAAAAGACAGTTTAAAATGTTTGGTTTCCTCATTCTTTAGTACGCCCACACACTTCAATTAAAGCTGAACTGTTATTGAATCATTGAATCATTGGAAGGTTTAGGATGGAAAGGACATTAAAGAACGTTCAGTTCCAACTCCTCTGCCATGGACAGGGACACCTTCAACTAGACCAGGTTGCTCAAAGCCTCATCCAAGCTGTCTTTGAACACTTCCAGGAATGGGGCAGCCACAGCTTCTCTGAGTGATGTGGGGAACCTGTTCCAGTGCCTCACCACCCTCACAGGAAAGAATTTCTTCCTAATATTCAATTTAAACCTATTCTCTTTCAATTTAAATCCCTTCTCTCTTGTCCTGTCACTACATGCCCTTGTAAATAGTCTTGCCAAATTTTTCCTGTACATTCCCTTCAAGTACTGAAGCCTTCTCTCCTCCAGGCTGAACAATCCCAATTGTCCCAGTCTTTCCTCCTGGGAGAGGTGCTCGTGCCCAGCTAAGATGTGTTTTTCACAATCCTATAGCTGCATGCCCTGACAATAGGACTGGTTTTTTCCTGGATATCTTCTTCTGCCTTTCACCTTTTCTGTACTTCTTTTTTGTTTATGAGCACAGTCAGGATGTTCACAGTGAATCAAGAGAGGTTTTTAACAGGTCTATTGTGTTTCCTGCCCATCAAAACCGACCATTTCTGTGCCCAGTGGAGTTTTTCCATGAAGGAAGATGCTATGCCTATGCACATACCTGAAAAAAGGGCCCTGGGTACAGACCTACTGTGAGATTTCCAGGCACTAATGTACAGTAAATGGGTCAGGTCTGTATAAACAACCAGCATTTGGTTTTCAGCTTGGAGCCATGAGAAGAAAGGGTAAGTTACAGCCACTCTGCCCCTTTCTAAGACACTGATATCAGAGTTATTTTCAGATGTGAATTAGGGGTAATTACAGGCTAAACTTCTCACTTTGAGGCAAATTCTGTTTGTTCATACCAGTAAGCCCCATATGTTTAAGTACTTTCTTCACAGTGAGTAATCAGATGCTGTTACTAATAAACAGTCATCTTCAGATTGTAGATTGGCATTGGAAAAAGTGTTTTAAAGCTATTATTTTTCTCATGGTGCAGCATTGAGTTATATAACCATCATCTTTAGTTCTACTGCCTCCTTATTGATCTGAAGTGTGAATTTCAAACATATATATATATATGTATGCATATATACAATGATATATCTCAGCTGGTGTGCTGCTTCATTCCAGTCACTAGCACCAAAGGGAGTTTTTGAATTAATGCAGACCATTAGTAAATCAAAAAAGCAATTCAATACAGCACAGCAGGGAGAAGATGCAATATCCACAGCACAGGAAAAATATTTTAAGAAGGGCAGTTTTTTGTTAAGAACTGGGGAATTCAGAAAGACAATTTAACAGAACGGTCTAATAAAGATCAGAGTTGTGCTGAACAATAATAAACCTCAGAATTGAACAAAAAAAAAAAAAAATCTGGCAAATATCTCTGAAAACCTATAAAGTAAAATGACATATTCTCCCAAACCAGACAGTTGATTATAACCTTGGTCAAGAATGGATCTCAGAATTATATGCTCCTCTGCACCCTAAACCTCAAGGTACCTAAGCACTGGAGCATACAACTTTTAGTCAGCTAACTTTGAAGTACATGCTCTCAGAGCCTCTAAGGGCCACAGTGGCCCTTAGCCATTGTTATGGGGCATATAGAAAACTCTCTTGTCCTGACATTGTATGCAACAGTTTCACCGTGCTGAGTAGGTAGATAGTGAAAGGCAGAACAAATAGTAAAGTAGTTATCCATCATTTTAAAAATTGTATTGGAACTGGAACTTTTATGTTTCAATCAGAATTGCAAAGAGGATTCACTGTGTCCTTGGGATATGCCGTCTGGAATTTCTTTTAACAGGAGTGCATATATGTTGGTTTTTCTTAACTTTTTTTTTTTTTTGTAAGGACTAAAATGAGCAGAATATTGAGATATTTTGAATGTACGTGTACCATATACAAGAAATTGCCCAAACTTCCCACTCCTCACAGAAACAGCTGCCATTAATAAGTCCCTCACTGGTTTTTGCATCATTGCAGCATCTTCTCTCTTCTTGTTTCCCTTAGTTTATCTTGAAAGCTGGCTGGATGTCAGTGAATGGTTTAACCTTCTCACAATTTTGTTTGCAGCCTCTTAAGAAGGCAGAGAGCTTCAATGTGCACAAAGTAAAACTTCTGCTTCATATTCATAATAATTTTCATAAACAATATTTTAGTAATAAAAACAGAACATATCTGGAAAACATTGTTAGGTGCCAAGAAGGGCAGAAGAAGTCAGCAGGGTTTCAAATTACTGAAAGGTTGAATAAAGAGTTAAAAGTAATCCTAGAGATCTTGCATGCTCCTGAGTAGAGCTAGACATATTCTTTGGAAGATGATGGCTGCTTCACATGCAGTTTTTCAAGACTCGACCAGGATTCCTGCTGGCTTTTGCACTTTACGAGCAGTAATGGCAGATGAATGAGGGAATGGAATCAAAAAATGTACTTTTCGAGAGGGTAACTCTTGACATCCAATCCCATAGCATGGCATTCTTTCTCTCAATGGAGTCCTAAAGATACTGAAGAAAAGCAGGTACATGTTTTATCTCTTAAAGTCCCTCGTGTTTCTAGGACAAACTATTCACCATTATTATCTTTGAGTTATACTGGAGGAATATTAGTGGAGATCCTGATCTGTCAAAAATCTACTGTCTCATATAGGACTATAGGAGATTCTTTCTGACCCACTGAGACAAAGTATGCAGATTAGGATTCCAAACAACTTGCCTGTGTACATCACTATCGGAGATTCTGTTTTTGTGTCATGAAAGTGATTGCTACACTGTACCCTGATTAGAACCGTGGTTGTAAAGCTCTCAAGTTGAGATCTTACATGATGCCATGTGTTCCTTGAGCTTAATATTTATTGTTCTTTTCCAAACAATAAAAATTTTGTTTAAAAAAAATACAGAAAAATCAGAAAGTCTGAGAGCTGACAGATATCTCAGGAAGAACAGTTACAAATATCAGAGTTATATATTAGGTAAGCTGTAACTTGGTTTTGCTGGTCTTGCTGAATTCCAGCTGGCTGGAAGTGCTGATGGTACCTACAATTCCCAAAGCAGCACCACCATTCCAAAGCAACAAGGTGCTAAATGCCACTCTGTTCAAGTCTGATGACTGGTGTTGCTTGGGTTTTTTGCTGCTCTACCAGTTCCTCCAGTTTTCTCACTCTCTTCATTTTTAAGACAAATTAATCTGCACTGTTTTAAATATAAATTATTCTACCCCAAACACCCAACATATATCATCAGACAAAAAGAAAAATCATCACCCCTGGGACTTCACTTCCTGTCATTTTTACTTTCTTTCAGTCATCGTTATCAACTCATGGGGGGAAGAGTTAGAAGGCAAATAAACTAACAGGTTTCTGATATTTCTGTCCATTTCTACCCCAGAGCCTTTTCCACCTGACTGACTGGTTCATTTCAGCTGGAAATGCATTTTTGCTGCTCTGCTGGAAATCTTAAAAAATTTGTAAATGTGTTAGTGTTTTGCATTCCTCTCATTGCCTCAGTCCAAGGAATGCAAACACCAAAAGAGGAGACTTTGTTCCCAGATTATTTAGTCTATGGATCTGTCTAATTTGTAGTATATAAAAATAAGGGACAGTTCACTGTCATCCCTCCCCTTCCCATTCCTGTCCTGTTCCTCCCTCACCTTCAGCTGCCTCATTTCTTTGCTATAACTCAACACAATGCCTATTAAAAAATTATGTTTAAGTTTTCCCAAGTTGAGACTGGATAGGGTAACCTTTTGATTTCATGTAAGAGAAACTCCTGGCCAGAACAGGGGGAAGGTCTCCACAAATCTTTAACTGGCCTTCAGTAACAACCATGATGATGAATGTGAACATCTTACTTAGTAGATGCTACAAAACGCACGAGATGTCTGTTTGTCTCATACTCTTTAATTTCAGCAGGCTGGGGTGTAAATTATTGTCTCCAAGACAGTCCCAAGAGTCTTTTCATCAGCTCTAGAGACCAAAGTAATCCTGGAAAGGTTGGTCTCCCACTTTGAATTAGGTTCCCTGAAATAAAATCTATACTGAACAGAAAAAAATAAATGCAGGGAAACTAGGTGGTTAATTTGAAAGTCTGCATGAAGTATTCAGAGGCAAGAAATAAGAATCTTCCCTCCTTTCCTTGCAGTCATTTCACTGCCTTTCCATGGAGAAATTCCTTTCTGTCAGGAAGGCAATTATCAGAGAGTACATTGGGAAAGAAGCCCATTTTTCATCTTTTTCAGTACTCTGGGCAAGTCATCTCCCTCTCTTTCTTTTCTATCTTTGTCAGCTGGGGATTTTTACACTGGAAGTGTATATGTAGTCTGAAGGAATCTTAGTCCCTAATTCCAGTAGAGTGCACTTAAGAAATGGGTGACTACTTAGAGTGAGACCAGTGAAAGATATGGACTATTCTGTTATCTGCTTATCCACCAGTGCAGCAACTCTCCAGTCTGGGTTCAAAACCAATAAACCCCAAAGTTATTCTTTTGAACTGACATCTACATGAAACGTCTTATTATGATAATTATGTGCATAATATTTTCAGAAATTATCTGATACAAAAAAGATATTTTCCTTCACCAAAGAACTCTGTAGACCTTCCAGGACAGCTGACACATCTTATAAATGTATTTCAATAGCTTATCCCTTAAATACCTAATTCCTACATCCCTGAGTTTAACAGGATGCAAACAATGGTCTTTCAGTATGTATCACAAAGAAAATTCAAAGAAACATTCAAAGAATCACCTATTGCTTGTCAGTCCACTTTTTTGCATGTCAAATTATTTATTACCAATTGTGTGTCTTCAGCTAGATATAATGTTTAAATGTTTAAACAAGATTTTAAGTAGAACTGGTTTCTAACTCCTGATATATACAATTCTTCACTTCTCAGTAACAAGGTCTCTCTTAGGCAAAACCTACTAGCAAAAGTTGCAGATCAATGTCAAGATTTTTCCAGCTATTTAATAATATTTTAGAGGCTTAAAAGCCAAGCAAAATATGAAGCCATTTATTACCAGAAATAAAAATCCTTTCAAAGGATGCTAGATCTAACAGTTTGCCACTGTAGAAATATAGCACAAAAGCAAAATTGAGGTTTGTTTTAGTTGTTTGGTTTGTTGTTAGTTTTTTGGGGGGTTGGGTTTTGGTTGGTTTTTTTTTTGTTTTTTTTTTTTTTTTTTTTTTTGCATAGGACTTCACACTGGTTTACCCCAGAATTAATAATTTCAAGGACCATATTAAAGACATTTTAAAGACTTGACTGTCTTAAGAACACCTTAGGTCCATCTTCACATCTCCAGTTAAATATTTTGTGATAGATGAAGTGCACAAAATGAACTAGACTCTGTAGTTACATTCTGTGAGTCACTGGCTGCTTGATTTTCATAGTATTTCTCACTTTTCCCCAAGGAAAAATAGACATGTTAGAAAGGTGAGCAGGAGCTGTTTGTTTAAGGATGAAGTTTTATTTCCTGTGAAACAAGAAAAACAGTAGGCAGTCACTCATTTCTCTTACATTCATGCAAGTACCATATAGATGCTGTGAAAGAGAGACCACATGGATCCTCTGTTAAAAATTACACTATTAAAAAAATTACACTCATAAAAACAATGATGAAGGACTCTTTGAATCCATACATCCTAAGGTTTCTACAATCAAGATGAGTAACCACCTCAATTTCTCCAGAGCAATTGTAACAAGGAATAATAAAAGTCTTAACCAAAACCATCTTTCATAAACAGATTAATCTCAAAATTGAGAAAAACCTTAATTTTCATTCCAGACCACTCTCCTCTAATGCTTTCACATTGTAACTCATTTAGTCTTTTTTCTTTTCACAATGTTTTAAAAACAGACTCAGCCCCAAGACTCACAGTATTACTAATATCTTTTTGCAGCTAGAAATCACCATTCTCAACATTCACTTTCCTTTAATTTTAAGACAAGTGAAGATTTTTGACCAGGGTCATATTTACACAGCGGAAATAAAATAATTAGATGTAAATTGAGTAAGGGTGCTTGAGCCAAACGGTGCTGCACTCAAAAGGAATAATGCCATTCCTGCAGAAACAGAAGTCAGTCTAGGAAATCTGCCAAAATATAATGGACATTTGCTATCACTGAAATATTAAATTTTCATTATACAATGGGGAAAATAGACAAAGTTTTGCATAGATTTAGAATTATAGTTGCATTTTTTCATTGAAATAATACTGATTTTTTTTTTTTTTGCTTTGACAGAGTTCCTTTAAATTTGTATCTTTTATCTTCCTGATTGTATTCTCTGCACAGCCTTAACTTCTTGGTAACCGCTATTTAAAGTAAATGGATTATCCATGGGATAAGTTAGTGATTATTATGAACAAGAAGAGAAAAATAGAGTCCTTTGAAGGCCCTATCATTTTAATGACTTCATTCCAGTGTTATTATCATTTAAAATCTAGAAATAAAAGAAATGTAAAGCAAAAGACATAAACAGGGTGACAAGTGCATGACAATTAATAAAAGATACTGAACATTATGTTAGTCTTTACTGTATTTCTAAATAGCACTATCAATCAGAAATTACCTTATGCAAGACTAATATAAAATCAAAATATGATAATAGATTTGACAGGTATGTTTTTCATACTCTGCTTCCTCTTTGTCATGCAGTGTGTTTTTTTAATCATTATTGGCAGATTCTATTATATATCCATGTATTTGGCCCATGAATAACAGCAAAGGATTAACTTTGGCATTCAGTCCCGTCTTTAAACATGCAACCTGGATTCTGTTTGTTTAGAAATGCAATAAAAAAACTGACCTTAAATTCATGGATATTTTGTTGTTTTGTTTGGGTTTTTTTTTAACCATAAGCATATTTTTCTGACAACAAATATTACAGTTTCTTATAGATTAGAACTGCAGACCAGTGGTTAATCACAGTACATTTGCATCAGGATGTGACAGGGGAGTTCTTCTGTAGAAGTTCTTCTGTAAAAGTTGAGATGCTTGATAAAGGACTAAGATGACTGCACCCTTTCCCTCCAGGTGTTCAGTAAGGTGAGAAACAGATTAACCAACAGAGAAGCAAGCTGGAAAGAAGCTGTAAGTCCAATTGGTCCAAGGAGGACTCAGCTCTAATCAGTAAATTAATCAACAAATTGAAATATGGGGTAAAGAGGCAGAATGAAACCTCCTTTAGTGGTGTTATTTATGTAAGCTAAAACAGCTAAACAGATAAAACTGTGTAACTTTCAAATAGGACTTAAATGATGAATTAATCAATAACCACAACTAGTACTCAAAGCAAACACGGGCATTGTGACACATTTTAGAAAGATTCATTTTAGCCTAATTGCTGACTTTGAGAGGTAGTGGCTGAACTGTAATTTCAAAAGAGAAAAATATCAGGCACACATGTGGTTGAGAATGGCATCTTCCATGCAGGATTAAGCACCAAAGTTTGATGCACTGCTGTTAGGAGAATTTTCAGTCATCAAGCAAATCTAAAAGTAAACATGTAGGACCAGTGTTGAAGTTTTTATAACCAATGAGACTCAAAAACTTTTCTACAAATGAAAGTTATTTGGAGAATGGTTTGTCCTCAGCAGGGAATGACTGCTGGGATTGTATGCAATGAATGGTCAAGGGATGGGACAGAGGGAAAGCTGTGTTGTGCCAGAAGCTTGCTCAGGTGTCAGGAAGAACAAAGAAACGAAGAGGTGGTGAAGGCACAGAGTGGATTTCCAAATGCCTGAAACATCTTAATCAGCTTTACACAGGAAGTTAGGCTCTACAGTGCTTATCTGAGCTGAACAGAGTTGCTGAACTTTCCCTCTTGAGCCTTTAGTTAAACTGTGAGGATTTGAAAAGCAAAAGCAAGTTTCCCTAGTGCAGAATATGAATGAAGGCAAAGCCACATCAGGGAAAAGACATAGAATTTTTCTTTTCTATTTAAACATTATACTCCTTTTGTGGAAAACACTCTGGGCTAAGTATGCTGACATAATACTTGCTTTAGGTCAAAAACTGTCTCCACATGGTTTTAGTAATTAACTCTTTTAAACCATTCCCTCCCCAGATTCCATTCACAGCAGACAACTGAGGAGGTAAAGCAGAGCACTTGGGACTTCTGCCACTCTTCCTGCTTACCCTTGCACTGAAACTCAGAGAGTTTCGCAGCAAGAATTTGTAACAGAGAATCTCGTTAATCACCAAAACCGAGTGAGTTTCTATCATGGTAGAAGTGTACAATGGCATATGAACAGGAACAAACTGAAGCAGGCTCAGTACTGTATCTGGGTCTGCTGAAGAGAGTGCAGAGGTTGTCATGTCTGTAATCTGAGTTCCTCAGCCACTGAAGGGTAGCCATCATCACTCTGCGCTCTGAAATGACACTTGTGAGGCACTGTGCTTAATTTCAGATACGCCACTTCACATCAGGGCCTATTATCTTAATCACAGCAGTGCCATAACTATATGACCTCTTCAGCATTCAGAATAAGGCCGTCTACATGGGTACATATTTATCTTTTATCTGAGGCTAAAATGTACTTATGGAAAAGCACCACTCATGCTGAATTACTCCTATTTATTTGTTTGGTTTGGTTTTTAGCATAAACTTTTTGGCTTTAGATACTGCAGATTGCTAGGCTGTTATTCAGTCTTTCTATGTTCCCAGGTATAACACCCCTCCATTGATCTTCAGGAGTCCTGGTTTACCTGAATTATTTATGTATTATATAAATTAATATATTTAGATATAAGTAACTCTATTAACTAGCAACCTGAGAAAAAAACAGAATCTATCCTAGGTCTTTCCCCTAAACCCTAAAGTATTTTAGGTGCTGGGTTAAGGAGCCAAAGATCTTTAACTCATCCATCATCTAGATCCTTGGTCCAGACCCCAGCACACTTCCCTACCTTGACCAGAGTGGAGAACTTGTTTCTATTTATCATTTTCTTCCTCTTTCCACCCAGTCACAGCTTCCTGTCCAGACTTCTTGACAAAAGGCAAGGGCTATCCACATCACTCTTTCCTTAGACACCTTAGCTTGGGAAGCAAGAACAGCTAAAACAGGCTCCAGTTCAGTGCCTTAGGCCAGGCAGCATCACTTTTCTCTCCCTTCTTGGTTTGTTGATTCTTGTCCTCTATGTTGGTACCACATATCACTTTCTTGGACAACTGACCCTTTTTGCTCACTCTCTAGAAAGTGGAAGTATCTGATTTATCACTAGGAATTCTATTTCAGGACATGCATGCCTAATTTTGTGCTATGTAAAGTATGTAAGTATTCAAGTTTATTTTGGTTCTGACCTTCATACATTGAAAAGTAATATCGAATAAATCCCCGCATTTCTCATGCACTTCAGGTATCTACCTGCAAACATGAATATAATTTTGCTTAATGATTTTGTTTTAAAAAAAGGTTGCAAATAAGTAATTTTTTTTTTATGACACTTTGGATGTGCAGTAGATTTTTGTACATATTTATTTACAAGTCTTTTACCTGAAATAACTTATCAGAACTTATATTGCCTACATCTTGTTTTGAGTTCAGGCCAAATCCCTGAAGCCAAAGAAGTAAATATCACCCGTGTATAACCGGTTTTATTTAGGAAATTTCTGCCTGCTAATAAATGCAATTATGTTTGGTCTCACAACACTGTAAAGTAAAGGTTAAATTAAGACAAAACAAATAAATGTTGTTTATTGACATTTAAAACCAGTTGCTCACAAATGTCTTGTCCAGAGAACCCTGCAGGGCTCACTAAATCTCTGAGACAGAATCCCAAACTTCACATAAAGCAGAGTTTCTCCTAAGACAATGTAGCAGAAGCACCTGTGGCACCCTTGAAGTTTGAAACCAAGTAAGGTATACTAAGCACATTTGTCTTGAACACAAACACATAAAAGCAGGGTAATCTGTAGCCATATATAAGAATTCTATAACATTGTAAGAGTGTTAACAGAATTTTGTTCATACAACTGAACATAAATATATAAGCCATATTTAGCCACAAAAGGGCAAAGGAGATTTGTTGTATAACTGCACAACTGAGGTGCAGGAAAATATGTTCAAGCAGTAAAATCTGCAAGGTTCAAGCAGTAAAATCTGCTCAGGCTTTACAGCAGTCAATAAAGATGTGTAATGAAATCAAAATGGTTGTGCAGAACGAGCAGATGTCTGGTGGAACTAGAATGATCCAAGAGAACACTCAAGAAAGATGTCTAGCAAAACAAGACCAAGCCTGGACAAAAAAAAAAATAAGATGTACTATGTCAAGAGCAGATGAGATCATCCCCACTTTGTCTGAGAAGGGCATGAGGAGCACAAAGCATCAGCAGTGAGAAGAGCTCAGTGGCCAAGGCAACAAGGACCATCAACACCAGGTACTCAGTGTCAGCTCCCTGGTGTTTGATGCTCACAGCCCACTGAGGGTGAGTTAAGGACTGACTGCTTTGAACATGTATTGGTAATAATTGGAAGTGATTGAGAGCTAAATATTAGAGTGTGACCTTAATGACTGTCAATCAAGTGTTGATATGCTGGAAGTGGTCTAATTCATTAGTTTTTCAAACACTCCATAACAATAATCTCAATTTTCTAACTGATACATAGACATACACATATGTAGTATACATAAATATATATATGATCTTTGCAAATTCATAGGTACAATGTGCTGATATTAATCTGCACATTTATGCCACCACACATATTCAGTAACAACCAAAACATCTGTAGTTTTGCCTCCTTAAATAGCTCTTTCAGGGTATCTTGGATTTCTCAGGGACATGTAATTTGATTCCAGCTTCCAAAAGACACTGTATAAAAACAGTGAGCTACACTATAGCCCTCTCCTGAAAGATTCAGGAGGATCTTTCTTTGAACCGCTCCAAAGGAATTGTTTGGCTCATCCAAAGAGGAAGAAGTTGCAGTTGCCTGGCAGAAGGAACTTAATATACTTCACTTGGTTATATTGCACTTTCAGGACTCTACTTCCTCCTGACACTGCATTTCACCCTGCAGGATGCATTTCTACCTACAGCAATCACCCTGAATATTTTCTCCACTTCAGATCACAAGGTCTTAGTTTCAACTTTTACCACATAAGGGAGATAGCAACCTGACAACCAGCATACAGCAGCTCAAGTTAAGTGCCCTACAACATTACCTGCAAACATTGCAAATCTTCAGGTGTTTCAGGGGCTGTTGTCAGGTCTAATTTGCCAAAAAGGAAAGGTTTCAACAGAGAAACTGCATGATGCATCACTTTCTGAACTTTAGAAATCAAACCTGAGGGATATATAATCACAGACTATACAAAAAATCCAGAATTATGTTCACCCAGATAAGAATTATCCACAGCAGTAAGGCAATGTTTGTTACCTGGACTCCCACTAGTAAAAAATAAGTCTCTATAAAGAGTGGCAAGAGTCTCTGATTAATGTTTATCATGGCAAAAACAAGCTCTGTACACCATAGGAAAGTGATTTGGAGGTCAGGATACTTCTACCACAGAATGCACCGAGTTTATATTAGACATTATTTATTTTGTTACTTTCCCAGTCTTAAAGTAATTAAATGAAATAATGACCACAGTAGAACTGGATCCATTTCAAATGAATCAATAATGTAATAGCTTCTATTTATTTCTCAAACCCCCATCACTAAATAAACATGCCTTTACTTTGTTTCCTACCATTCCTGTCTATGTTATACTAACAGGATGAACATGTGTGACACAATCATTTAAAACTCACTCTGGGCAAAATTCAAGTCTGAGAAAAATCTCTTACTTTGACCTTTATGGATCTTTTTGAATCTAGCCACAATTCTGGAGGCAGCTAAATTCAATTTTGAAAACAATAACAGGACATATGTCGAAGTGCCTTTGATTTTTGAAGTGGCTTGTTAGTTGGTATTGACACTGAACTACTTCACAAGTGGAGAAAGTCACAAATTTTAAATCTATAATGTATTTCAGGGGATTGGTAGAGTTCATAGTGATTGATTATGGCAAAAAGTGCCATTAGAATGAGGAAGTCCCTATCAGATAGACAGAACACAGCAGCATAGATTATTTTTATAGCTTCCTAGAAATTCATGGAATATTTGAAAATGTGTCTGCTAAAGTAAATCAGCCTGATTAAAAATACAGAAACAGAGAGTTGAAGCCAGTGAGATAAGAGGGTGCATGCTACTGGTGTCAGCCCATTCCCTAGATACTCTCAGGTAAAATACCTCTAGGGTAAGTCTGATCTTGCTGGAAGAAGCTCAGACTAGAGAAAAGAACTGAGGTAAGAGCTCTTAGAAAACATCTTTCAAAATGTAACTTATTGCTTGAGAAATGTGAAATACAATTCTGTCAGTTTTATTTCTACAGACTTAAATAAATATTGTATTGAGTTCCTCTTACCCATGATCAGTAGCTCCAATTACACCGGTAAAAATGTCCCTGGAGATCAATGCTTGGTTTTCTTTTATAATGCTGTGGCAAACACAATACAACAGAGTTTTCTGCTCTCTTATTTCTATCTCTTCATGAGTAAATAGTCATTCTATGTAACTCAAAGCAGAAATAAGCAATACTGATAACTCAAAAGAAATAAATATATTCACTTGTGCACTAGAACAATACATGCATTAAAGAGAAGAAAGATGAATACTTGAGAGGTCTTTCCCAAGAAAAGGCTGACTTTTAGTGGAAGGTTGATAAATATAGATGAGGAATTGAAAAAAGGTTGTTTCTTGTAGCAGACTTTAATCTAGAGAGTATCTATGCTTAAGCTGCCAGGTTTTGAATCTGGGCTGATATCCAGGACACAAAAGCCTTTGTACTTCTGTTAACATGCGAAAATACACAGAAGTGCAGGCTGGCAGGTAGATTTTAGCTTCAGTAACATCCCAGTCAAACAAGTGAGGGACAAGGTCTACATTACTTTCTGTGAGCTGTGTTTGCCCTGTAGGAACAGGAATACATGTAGCAATTGCCCCTGAGTTCATCAGATGACAGGAAGTCACCTTTACAGGTGAGCATGGAGGGCAGAGCACTGGAGAGGAAGGAGATTAATCACTCCAAAAGGTGATTCATCATCTTACATCTTCCCTTCTCCCGGTCACAACGTCTTTGTGCCATGACTCCCACCAGGTAATTGAATGGATGCAGTTGGAAAGAGTTTGAAAGGAATCATAGGGCCAGGAGTTAAAGAGAATTTCACAGATGTTGAATGCTTTGAATTAATTCCTTGTTATTTTAATATGCTGTGTCCTACAGCTTTATAATAACTTTTGGTTGTTGTATGCTGTACGCAGAGAGAATGTGGCTTTCCTTTGTGCCAGTTACAGTTAGCCTGACAGTTTGTAATTTCTCTTATTGTCAGGGCTAGTAAATGCTATAAATTATATGGAGTAGAACTTAGCCCTCATCTTGCATTTATCTTCACCCTTACTTTAGGCCAAGAAGGAAGCATAAATTTAGGATACAAAAGGACAGAGAAAAATAACAGGAAAGATGTTCCTTAAGGTCCCTTCCAACCCAAAGCATTCTATGATTCTAACCAAGGGTAAATTTAGATCAGCTGTTGGGAAGAAATTCTATTCTGTGACTGTGGTGAGGCACTGGAACAGATTGCCCTGGGGAAATTGTGGCTGCCTCGTCCCTGGGAGTGTTCACAGTCAGGTTGGATGGAGCTCTGAGCAACCTGGTCTAGTGAAAGGTGTCCCTGCCCACGGCAGGGGGGTTGGAATGAGATGAACTTTAAGGTCCCTTTCAACCCAAACCTTTCTGTGATTCCATGAAGTAGAATCATGAAAATACCTTCACTCCAGTGTTTATGTCACAGTCACAGTACAAGGAAAAGGACTATTAAAAACTAAAACCAACCAACCAAAATAAAAACATCAGGAAACCAAAACCCGTAAAACAAAACAAGAGTAATGCACGACATTGCATGATGACCATGATTCATAAGGATGAATAATCTCTCTGGATGGTCTTTTAAAGAGTCCAAAACAGATAATAAAGCTCTATCAATAAAAAATGTATTTTTTTAAAAAAAAGAATATGTAGTATACATTACATGATTTTGCTCTTTAGAGTAAGAATTCACTACGCTCGATTTCACCTTTATATGTCAGTTCTAGTAGCTATTGCAATTGTTTTTTACAAAGAATGACAAACATGCTTACATTCTAAGTCATATTAGAATTCAATGGCAGGTAAATGCATAAATACATTAAAGGTTAGTGTTGAGTATTTGAATTCCAGATGGCAGATCATCAAGTGTGCCAAATTAAAAAGGAATGCAGATATCACACGTGTACAAGACATAATATGTCAGCTGTAATGACAATTAAAAGCACCTGATAAAACATATGTATAATTAACTCTATAAATAAAGACTATAAAAAAATGTATAATCAAAGAAATATCAATTTGGACCAAAACCAAGAAGATAAGTAGAAAGTTTATGATATAAGGAGACTGAAAGGAAGGTGGTACTGAAATTTAAAAGAAAAAAAAAATCATGAATTGCAACACATGAAGAGTGGAATTTCAAAAGCAAAGTGAGCCATGAATAAGAGTCCGGAACTTGGTACGGAAATTGAATGCCTATGCCTGGAATTAAAACTTGCAGAGAATAACTTTTTATCTCTCTTATGCTTCCTTTACCATTCAGTTATAGTTTAGATACAGCTGCAGCTTCATCTGTTTCGAAACTTAATTTCACCAAATTCATTTTAGGTAGGTTGTTAAATTTACTCCTGAATCAACTGCTTTGAACTTTCTCAATTCTATTTGCCACTGCAGTCCTCTATGCAGTCATTTAATTTCATTTTCTGTCACCTTCAAATATAATTTTAGCAATTTCCCTTTCATGTCTTGTCTTTTTTAACTGTAAGACTCATTTTACAGTATGGTCTTGTAAATATATGTAACTAAATAGTTGCATTTCCTTATCTTAAATTTTCCATGTCTTAATCTCTTTTTCATGGCTCTCAGTATCATTTCATACTGTCATCTACAGAGCATCAGAGAAAGCTGCTTCCTATAGATGCAAAATTGTAATTTAAATTTGATCTACAAGATATTTTGGAGCAGATGGGTTTTATTGTGTGTCTCCTTGGCCTGAATCTGAACGAATCACTGAGTCATGCAATGACTTGGATGTTTGCAGTAATTGCTTGTTGATTTTCTTTTGACCATTTGAGGCTAAAAGCACTTTTGATTTCTTTATTATACATTGGAGGAAGGTCACTGATTTGATTTGTAATAGTGTTCAATTCTGCTGTTAATGTGTGTCTAACATAGGGTAAATGTTTGCTTTATTATGTCTACAAGACTCCTTATAATTGGCATTTAAATTGTAATCAGTGCATTTATCTCAAATTGAAAGTTCTCAAAATGAAATAGATTTATCCAGGGAAATAGAGAAGTATTTATAAACTGTGATAGTCTTAATCCTCATTTTAACACTTTAGAAGGCAGGAGGACAAAGTGCACTTCAGCCAGATAATAACAGGGCAATATTTTTTCTGAGAATATTAATATACAATGTTCAGTATTAATTCTGGGTGAGGTACAGAATCACTGTAGTGATTGTTTATGACAAAATACATAATCTCAGAATTGTAAGTTTTCTTCCTCTCTGCTGTGGGGAATAGAAACCCTGGGACAATACTGCCCAAATCCTGCTTGGCTGGATAACTCAATTGCAATTCTCCACATAAAAAAAACAAGTTAGTTTTTAAGAGGCCCATGTCATACATATATTGAATGGCTTTTTCCATCTCTGTCCTCTCAAAGACAAATTCTCCCATAACAATAGTCACTGCTACTTAAAGTTGCAACAAAACAATAACAAAGGGACAACAAACACTACTCCTTCCTAACGTGATTCCTAGGTTTTTCTGTGTTCCATTTGGCAACAAGTTGCAAGGTCTTTCTTTTAAAATAGAGTGTGTAATGATGTCATACTGAAACATTATTATCTTATTGATATTGCTCTTACCTTTCTGGCTTCAGGGGTCTCAGGTGGTCATGCTCCCGCCCTACAGCACATGCCCACTTCTCGACCTCATTCCCGTGCTTGTGCTGTGCTGTGCTATCTCCAGGAGTGAGAACAAGGATGTTTGTCCCAGAAAAGTGTTGCCCTGCCTTCGTATGACCCCTTCTCCAGCCACACCCTGTTGTTTTTTTTCTCACAGGATATTGTTAACAACAATCTTTGGCTATTGTTACCAACATTCCTCGGTTGGCTCCACAGTTATCTGTCTATTGGTGTTTGAGACATACACATTAGCCCCTTATCTTCTGAACACACACTCTATTCACTGCTGAAGGTAGGAAGGCTCCTTTTCAGTGTGACAGTCATAGCAGTTGCCAGGGACAGTAATGGTAGCCAGAGACTGCATTCTGGAGATCCTTTTCTAAAACAAATAGAAAACACTCCTTCTCCTGTTTTCAGAAAAGTGGGAGTTGTTTGTGTTTTTTTTCCTCTCTAATCCTTTTAAAGACAGTCTTCTCTGTTTTCAAAAATAAAAAATCTCACTCTTTGGGAGTCCCCAACTATGTTCCAGCTGGTATGGAGAGTAGGAAACAAATTTTCGCATCAATTTTGCTAAAGTGAGGTTTGCTCAGACGACTGTTTGAGAAGATGTACATGTGTACAGTGTGATTGCAGAAATTATTAACTCTGGACATGTACTTGCTTAGCTGAGACAAAAGATGTCTTGCAGTGGTCCATTTAGCCTGAGTTGGAACAAGGAGTGCTCACAGAGTTTAAGAAGCAAACAAGCCGCTAGCTCAGTTGACAACTGTGTTCTTTCCTGTGTAGTACACTCGTAGCCAGAGGCTGTAAGCCCTCGTGCCTTGTTATGAAATCATTTCTGTGCCACAGTAATTCAAAAGAATCCTTGATGTGAAGTTTTCACTGCCATGAAGGTTTGACACAGCCACGTTCACAGCAAAACAGGAGAGGCCTTTTCACAGAGTCCTTGCTCTCTAGGATAAAGAGTTTGCTTTCTAAGCACCTTTTTATTTTTTTTTTAAATAACTTTTATCTTCTTTCTCAAGTCAATGCACAAACTGTAAAGTGAGCATATGACTCATGCACTCCACAGCACAATCTTGGCATCTTTTCATGAATACAGTTACAATCATAATCTGTTGTCATATATATAATGGAAAAATAGAAAAATACTAATGAAAGCATCCAAAAAATATTCAGAAATATGGATAAATGCAAAATCATGCATGCAGCTGTCCTGAATTAACTTTTCCCCTCAACTTCCTGGAAAAAAGAGATTATTCCCTATGTGTTTGGCTGTCAGCTGAGTATCTTAGTGAAAATACCTTTCACTTCCCAGTCCCTTAAGTTCTCAAACACTTACCTTTCATGCTAAGAAATATGTTATATTAGTCAGTTTTTCAGATTGCAGATTTTCATGCTTGCGAATTACATTTTTCCTATTTTGGCAAAAGCCTTCTATCATGTGCAGGTCAGCTGTTTCTTGTTTACCAAAGTTCATAACATTTGTGTGGGACAAAAGTGTAAGATTCTATATAATGAAAATAGCAACAAAATTCTTCTTTTCAAGCCCCAGAACTTGTCCTGTTTACAAATATGAAAGAGCAATTAAGTGACCAGTGCCCTACATTTAATTAAGGCAGGGGTATGTGTCCAAAGGAACTGATCCATGGACTGAAAAGAGGACTGGGAGAATTAATTGCCAATATATGCAAGATCTTGGCTGTCTTTTTCTATTTGCCACAGATTTTTAGCATTCACTTAAAGGAATTCTGAAGAATGTGAATGGTAGATGACTAGGTGTGCCATGTACCACAGGCAAGGAATAGAAATATTGGGAGGGGGTGGGGGAGAAATAAACAGTGAAGGAATACATTTTCTACATATTAAACTCTATGTTGTAAATATTGCACCATGGCCATTTTAAAATTAACCAACGAAAGAAAACTGGGAATTGTGTTTATGCATGTGACATGATTTCATTCCACTGGGCAAAAAGGCTGATAACTCTAATTTTGTTGGAAAAAAAAAAAACAACCAACATTTTTTCCCACTTTATCAATTCAATATGTAAGAGAAGGGAATAAAATCTCTTGAAAAAGGGACCCTTGGATTCTTGTTTTTCAAAGTAAATAAAGGCTGGTGAAGAAGAAAGATGAGAAATAGAATCAAAGATGGTTTCAGGAATTGCTTAAGTAATCTAATACCTATAAGCATTTCTAAAACACTTGTTGCCATAACATCAAAGCAAAGTGCATCTTAGAATGACGTAGGTCTAGGACAGGAATAGACTTTACACATGTGGAGGAAAGTCAGTAAGGCTCCGCAAATTTGTGAACCTTAAAATGAATTTGTTTTAAAGGCATAGGTGATGTAAAAATATATAAAAGTGACACGTAATAAATAGACTGAGTAGCACTACCATTGCTCTTATGTAGGGCTCTTAACATGAACCTACACTGAGCTTTCGGGCATTTATAAAAACATAAAATAACACAAGGAGTTATGGGGAGACTGACAAGTTTCATGAGTGAATCCCAGCTAGGCAGTGAGTTTGTGGAAGCTGTCTCTTTTTTAAACAAATTGCCACTGCATCCATTTAAATCATATACCTAAATCTATAATGAGGGTAATGTGTGAGATTTATATAGCATTCCTTATTCACAGGTTTCAGACCTTTGGATGAACTAATTTATCAACTGAAGATGGATTTCTCATCAAGAGATGAATGGAACATAACCTTTTCCAAGGATTCTGATGCAAAGCAGCTGTCTTAGAGAAAATTTGCAAATATAGATAGGTATAATTTAGGAACTGTATCTTCATGGTTTAATTTCATAGCACAGAAAAGCATGAAGCTTTTTCACAGGTTCATGGTTTGTTTAGATCCATTACAATAACATCAACTAAATGTGAAAAACACATTCCAGATTAGACAAAACAAAATTTAAACCACTCATCACAGTTCATGATTAGTGCCAACATTTCAGAGTCACCATGTTGCTGGGAGGAAAACACATGGTAGAATCACGAATCTCCTTTCCTCTTCTCTTGATGATAATGCTGCACTTACAATTTAGTTGTAAAAGCAGGTTTGTTTTCCTATCAGAATTCAACTGCATTTCGCAAATCATCTGGTATATCTCGTTCACTATCACTGGCAAAGGGAAAACTACTCAAAGTCAACAACATAATTACCTCTAATCACATTCTCTAACCCCAGCAGAGCAACTCCTCTCCACTGCAGCACCTAACACATCTTGTTCCCATTTTGTACAGCAATGAAAGTCAATCAGGAGCTTTGCTGACCAGTAGTATCTGTCAGTGTATGGGACAGCATGAGGTCTGCTTACACTTGCAGCTCAAGAACTGACTCATTTGTAGGTAAGAGAGGAATAATCTGTTACCAGACAAGCAGCAGCCACCCTTCAGCACTAAATACTGGCTTTAAATAGCCAGGACAAGTGGCTGTTCTTGAGTTAGGAGAGCTCCTCAAAACACCCCTCTTAAACTAAAATTAGTAAATTATATTTTGCATTCCATGAAAGCTGAGAACTGTGCAAACCCAGTTACAGGGAATCGTTGGCCCAGTAGCTATGACATGCTCTGCGTGTGTGTGTGTGTGTGTGTGTCTGTGAAAGGTTGTTCCCAGACATCTGTAGGAAGCTACTGAGTGTTATTCACAGAGTTTTTGAAATCTGGATCAGAATGAATGCCTACCAATGCCTTTGATAAAAGACAGGAAACTCCCATTCATCACCCAGCCAGCTGCTGTTGGTACCAGCTTATTTGCTGCTTCCTCTCTCCCCTTCAGGAGCCTTCTTGGGAGCAGAGTACACACTTGGCCTGTATGAAGAACAATAGATTGAAATAGAGCAAAGGACAAGCTAAACTTGAGACTGGTTTTGTTCTTGGGTCAGTTAAAAAGAGGGAAAATGCTAGAAATCATACTGTATTTTATTGTGCATCATTTCTGCCAAACTCTGCTGCCACTGTTTCAGTTACTAGTGCAAGAATTGCCCCCACCAGCTCCTTGAGCCTGGCACAGGCATGGCAGCAGATGTCAACAGTTAACTTCCCTGGCAAAAGAGCACATGTTAATCCTAGCCTTACAAAGCCCCTTGGAAATAGATAATAATAAATTACAAAACTGGAAAAAAAATGTTTGTCATCTTCAGGACTGAAGAGAGCATGTAATTTCTTCCATCATGAATTTTTAAGAAGAGAACTTTAGAAGAAATTAAAATATAATGAAACACACTGGAACATTTTCACTGAGACAGCTAAACAAAAAATAACAAAAATAATCCCCTTTATGTGATCACCTTTGTCTCAAAAAGTTTCAGGAGGGTACTTCACTGAGATCACTTACAACTAAAGACTAAACAAGTGAGACTGAGCAGGCAGAATGCACTCTTCCCACTCAGAGCACTCCCACATTAAACCATCAGTTCATTTAAACATCCAGATATGATGGTTTTCAATATGTTTACTGATTACTGTGATAAAAATGTGATTATGTAAAGCATCTCTTTGTGACAAGTAAACTGGTCTTTTTCTTAAGTGAGCACTATTATAAGAAAAGGAAAGCAAATTGTAGAACCACACATATACACATTCCTCATAGTTATGGAATGTTGATTGTTCCCAAGAATCAGAATTTAAAAAATAATCTAGAAATTGTTGTGCTAAGAAAATTGCTGGGGAATATAATGACAGAGCAGACTGTGCCAGGGTAACTTCTTTAACAGCTTACACTGGTTTTCTTATTTAAGGCAAGATCCCTGACACTGAACTCAGTGTAATTAAAATATATACAACCAAGTATCCATTTAATCAGTGGAGAAGCAAAGGGGAGAATTGTGCTTGTCTAGGACTGGTGTCCAAGACAGTTTGTATTAATTGGCCTCAAGAAAAGTCTAATCCTCACTGTGGACTACAGAGGAAAACAAGGTGATTAATTTAGAAAAGACCACAGCCAATGTTTGGGCAGCTTTGATAGTGGCTTTTAAGGAACAGCAGGGGGGAAAAGATGTATCTATTTACTGTGTATACATAATCTGTCTTAGAGGTATGTGGCTGAGGCCACTACTGATGGAGGCAGCAAGGACTCTCAGAGGTATAACATGTAAATGAGATGTTTTATGTTGACTAGTAGATCTTAACAGCAAACTGAAAGAGAATAAAATTGGTTTGGGATAGGCTGTTCTGGGATCAACACTCATCAGTAATTTAGGCAGATGAAGGTGACTAGAAAATGTCACTGGCCAATGTTAGAAATCCCCCTGTACCTTTCTTTGTGCATATATGACAGGAAAATGCTGTCTTGGAGCAAAGAAGGATAAACCTGTGTCTCTCATCCACAGAAAATTCATTTAGATTAATGCAGTGAGAGAAAAAAAGACAAACTGTTATCCCTACCATTTTTCAGAGGCAGTAAAGAAAATCATAGAATCATTAAGGTTGGGAAAGTCCTTTAATATCATCAAGTCCAATCTTTGACCGGTCACCACCAACCACAACACTACTTACACTGTCCAGTAGTTTCTTGAATGCTTCCAGGGATGGTGACCCCATCACCTCCCTAGGTAGTCCATTCCAATGCTTGACAACCCCCTCAGTGAGGAAATTCTTGCTGGAAATTCATTCCATATGAATCCATGATGTGAATATTTCTAAAGATCGCAGAATTTCCAAAGTCAAATAAGAGTGCCAGCATATGTTTCTGGTTTTCCTTGATAAAATGCTATTGTGCTTAGTTACCAAATACATAAATGAAACAAACTTAGAAAATCAAGAGATAATAGCATAAGAGTGTTAAACAAAATCTTATTTCTGTGCTATAAAAATTGAGATAGTCACTAATTATTACTTATGGCTCCTTTTGTAGAACAATCCAGATGCTCATTTTAAGGTAGTGGTGGACAGCACAGCTGCAATTTTGTAACCCATGACATAGAAAGAAGAAATCTAACTTGACTCAAATATTTAAATTTCTTTTTCAGCTTTGCCAATGTCAATGGTGTTAGATTTTGGTTTTGTTCCCATTGCTAAATATCCCAATTTCCATCTGCACTTCAAAATCACAAACTACTTCTCACAACTTCCTTCATGTCAAAAACTCTATTTCCCCTTTCAACCAGCTGCAGAAATATCTGGAGCCTCAAAATAAAACTGTTTTGATGTCAAAAACACTGCTGAGTGGAACTGAACAAGGGATATTTCCAATATTCAGTACAATTCATTCTGCAGTAATTCAGAGGTCATTGGAGGAGCATTAGCAAAGACTCAAACCTGTCACAGCATAGTGATATCTTTTTCTTTTTAGAAAGTTCATTGCATTAGGAAATGACATGGCATGTGTTGACACAAGTCTTGACACATTAACCAGGAGGTGTTACAGTCCTCTGTATGCCTTGTGGGACTTGACATAATATTTGTATAGTGAGGCACAGTATGCTGTCAGGAATTTTTCTGTCGTCCTGGGGTATATTAGTTTCATGTAGTTGCACTAAAGTATTTCTGACCTTTTGAAATTTCTGGGTTTATGTCACTGTCTGGCACTTTATATATCCACAGACATATATATTTGTGTGTGTGCATAAACCTGTGATAGATGGTTGAAGTGCAGTGTCTACTATTTAAAACTTAGAAATTCAGAATATAGGCAAAATTCCTGGTATTAGCTGTGAGTTAAGCTTTGCAGGCTGCCAGGTGTCCACCAAGCTACTGTCTCACCCTTGCTCAGCTCCTCTCACCTAGACCAGGGAAGAAAACATAATGCAAAAGCTCTCAGGAAAGATAAGGAGAGGGAGATTACTCACTACTTACTGTCACTAGAAAATCAGACTTGAATCAGGGAAATTAATTTAATTTAATGTCACTTGAAAACAGAGGAGGAAACAAAGAAGGAAAAAAAACAAAGTAGGAATAAAAGAGAGTGAGAAACAAAACCAAAACTAAACCCACCTTCCTTCCAATCCCCCCTTCTTCCCAGATCTACTTCCTCCTGCTGCCCCAAGGAGCACAGGGGGATGAGCAGGGGAGGTTACTGTCAGAAACTCCTCTCTCCCTGCTGGGCCCAGCTTTGGCCAGCAGTGGGGCGGCCTCAGAGCTGGCTGGAAAACTGACTTTGACACTGGGGAGCTTCTGGTGCCTCCTCACAGCACTCCCCCTGCAGTGTCCCTGCTATCAAAATCCGTCATGTGAACCCAATGAAGTAGCTCTGCCAGATTTAACTGCTTTTGACCTGGAGAATGAAACTGTAAGAAGCAAAAAAGTTTAGTCTCTGAAATTATCCATTAAATATTTAATTTCTTCACTAAAATAGCAAACAAGTACACGGCTGAACTTTTGACACCTAGACAATAACATATACAATAAGACATAACATTGTCATCAAGCAGTAATGAAGTCCAGATCTTATTGATATTAGGTGGGTTTATATTGCACAATAAATATTGTACATCCAGTCTCCCAGCCAAAATGGATGCTGTCTATGTGAATATTTAGCCACTCTAAAAGTCAAGCACCTTAATTTTGTTAGTGGAGAAATTTACCTTGGGCAGGACCATGACATAAGCAAGACATAACAAATAAAACACCTTATCCTAGATAACCTTAGATTAACATCTCACCTGTCTTCTGAGCTACCCTACTGTTGTTGCATCTTTTCTTCATTGGTCATTAATTTGGGTGGTAATTTTTAAAAAGGCTCTGCCTGAATATTGTAGAAAAACCTGGTCATGCTGGGGAAATTCATCTGTACTTAGCTGTCCTGGTAAATTAATTTGAGACAAGTTCTTCCCCTACTCACTCCATATGACTATTTATCATCCTTAGTGTAATAATCTATGAGGAAAAACTAGAACAAAAAGATTCTTAAGTTGGATTTAATCAACTACACTAAGGAGCAAATTGTAACAGTTTTGGTTCACAAATATTGAGAAGTGATGAGAAATAATTTCAGAGAAAAAAAGTGTTCTTTCATTTTTATGAACTTTGGTGCTTATCAACACTTCATGAACTTTTGGAATGAATTTTTATGGTCAGCTACAAGAGCACAATTCCAAAGAGAACTCTGATAACACTTCTAAAAGCCGTAAATACATTCAGATCATGTAAGCTGACCTGACACCTAGGGAGAGCACCACAGGACAGAAGGGTCTGGATAATAGCATCAGATAATGGTACAGTATTTATATGGTGATCTTTCCATTCTCTTCCTACTATGCAGAGAGAGATTGTTCTCCTGTGGCTTCAATGATAGACTAACAGTGCCTCTGCAATCAAGTGCTTTCCTCTCCTAAGCTTTGCTGAACATGTCTGAATCTCACTATGATGTAGAAAGCTGATAGAAAGATTATCTATCCTTTACTGGTATAACTCTTGAAAACCTTTGGCCTAAAGGAGTCTGCAATCGGTCATGTTTGAACCTCTCTGTAAATCATAGAATCATAGAGCATGCTGAGTTGGAAGGGACCCACAAGGATCATCAAAGTCCAACTCCAAGAACGCCAAGAGTCTCACCATGTGCCTGAGAGCATTGTGCAAATGCTTCTTGAAGTCTGTCAGGCTTTGTGCTGTGACCACTTTACAGGAGAGCCTGTTCCAGTGCCCAACCACCCTCTGGGTGAAGAACCTCATCCTAATATCCAACCTAAACTTCCTCTGACACAGATTCAAGCCATTCCCTCAGGTCCTGTCACTGGTCACCCCAGAGAAGGGATCAGTGCCTGCCCCTCCTCTTCCCCTCACAAGGAAGTTGTAACTGCAGTGAGGTCTCCCCTCAGCCTTCTCTTCTCCAGGCTGAACACACCAAACACCCTCAGCCACTCTTCATACGGCTTCCCCTCTAGACCCTACACCATTAGTGATGGGTCTAGATCTAGTTTAGCTTCAAAAGAGCAGATGACCAAAAAAGAAGATGTGTACTTGCCAAGTGATACTACAAATATTTAGATTTTGAGGCAAAGCACTTCCTTACCTTTAAATATACTCTTTAGCTTGAGTGATTCCAGTCAATGCTAATTATACCTCTAACCCATTGCTGAACTAGTGTCTTACTGCAGTACACTACTGCACATGCAAGGCTTACTAGAGAGTGACGGAATGAAATGACAGAAAGTGACAGAAATGAGAAAATTACCAGTATTTGACTTGCTGCTGAGGTCGTCTTCGCTCCTTTGATGTGTTTTCGGTTCAAGTGGATTGACAACTCCCACTGCTTTCCTCACAAACTGCATTATAGATGTTTGTTGTGTATCAGGTCATCACACTCGTGTTGAATGATACAACACCACCATACAGGGAGAAATGCCTTGATGTCTCAAGATCAGACTCAGGCCAGTCATAGCACTCTGTGAGGCTGCCTATCCTACCAGGTAAGCCTGTCTGGGCTGCCTTGAAACCTCCTGAGACATGGCCCTGTAAACAGTCTGAGTATGGGAGCAGGCATATTGCAAACAGCCTGATGCGATTTCAGCTGCTCCTGTGCCTGCACAGCAGCTGGTGTGTCGATATGGATGAAAAGATCAGTGGTCAGGCTGAAAACACTAATTACTTCAAAGTAAGAATGGCAGGAAAAGCAAAAGCAAGAAAAAGCTGTACGAACATTATGGTCTTTTAGTATAAATGGCATAAATGACAAAAATCTATTGTCTATATTTTAAAATAATTTAAAAAATATTCAGTATAATGACTCAGGGTATATATTACATCAGCTTTATGCTATTCTGTCTTTTCACAGTACAGGTACAAGTGATATAATCAAAGTGAAGAAATTGCAGCTGTGAATGTCAATTGTGGATTGTGTGCATTTGAAGTTAAGTATCAGTTGATTCATCTTTTGATCACTTTCTCTGATTTCCTCATTGGGATGTTATCAAAGGCACTTTTCCACACATTAGCTGGCACCTTATTACTTCTCCTTGTTAGACATTTCTGCAACCACAGCTGAAATGTCATGAGGTTAGTGCAAAATAGAGCAATTCTGTTTAAAGTTGAGAACAGCTAGAACTACTGAATATACAACTGTCCCCTGAGCATTACCACCCTCTCCCCTGCCACTGAATACCATGGCTTCATAGAAAAGAATCACAGAATCATTCAGGTTAGAAAAGGCCTCCAAGATATTTGAATCTAAACTCTGATTGATCACCACCTTGTTGACTTACCACAGCACTGAGCGCCACATCCAGGCATCCCTTGAGTACCCTCAGGGATGGTGACTCCCACACCTCCCTGGGCAGTCCTTTCCAGTGCTTGACAACCCTTTCCGTGAAGAAATTCTTCCTGATGTCCAACCTGAATCACCCCTGGCACAGCTTGAGGCTGAGTCCTCTCATCCTGTCACTAGTTGCATGGGAGAAGAGACCAACTCCTATCTGGTTACATTCTCCTTCCAAGCACCTGTAGAGAGTTTTCTCCAGGTTACACAACTCTAGGTCCTTCAACTGTTTTTCATATGACTTACAAAACCAAAAGTTTTTGTTTGTGCAACATCACCCACTTCTCAAGATCTGTCATTATAAGAAACCATTCTGAAATGAGGGACTCGGCAGCTGCAAAGCCAAGGAGTAGAAGGAAGCACAGACTTCTTTGTTCAAAATCAGCAACTCGGTGTGGAAAGTTATTTAGAATCCTAGAATTATAGAATGGTTTGGGTTGGAAGGGATATTGAAGATCATCTGGTTCCAAAAAATATTAAAATTTTCCAAGGCAGAAAAAAGAAAATACACAAAGAGGGATGTGATTCTTGGTTCTATTCCCAGTGATTTTTATTTTACACTGAGTTTTCTTTGGGTGGAACTCTTCAGGATGAGTCAGAGCTCCCTTAGGTCAGTGCTGCAATTTGCAGTAAAGTTCCTTTTTTGTTCTTTCCTTGTTTTTCCTTTGTTATGTACATTTCCAGGAGTGTGGCAGATTCAGCAATACCCACACAGAGGGAACACAGACACACAAAATATTTCCTGTGCCTTCAGTTTGCCATCAATTGTAGTAGTAAAAATTATATGGTTGTTCATCTCTGGAGCAGTGAACAAAAAGGAATCCATGGGATCCGTGGAGCTTCACAATTAGATGGCATATGAAGAACAGGATCAAAAATTTACATCTGTGTATTTTTCCTAAACTCATTCTTAGAGAAATAATATTTATTTGCAGACATAGACATTTTTTTAAGATTTGATTTATTGTGCTTTTAAAAAAAATCCTAACAGCTAGGATGCTTCCTCAGTGACATGGTTTCTGTAAAGAAAACAAGCAATTGAAAACACAGCCCAAATAAATATTTACTTCTTTGCCTAAGCCTAAAATGGAGGTTCTTTCTATGAAACCTGTCTTTTTCAAAAGCATATATATACAAAAGATACAGCATTCCAGAAGACTATTAATGAGGAATGCTACCAAGTAGCAAAAAACCTTAAAGGCATATTTAAAAGATTTTTTCAGTGAAACGTTATGAGGTTAGAAGCATCAGCTCATATACAAACCACCTATCTCCTGGCACTTCTCTCACAGGGTTTCTTATTTAATGCTGAGGTTTTGTTACCTGATGTGTCAAATGAGTTTTGACTCTGACACATGGAAAAATAACGCTAAATATATTCTTTCAAAAATCAGTGCACTCAAACATCATAAACAACTTTCGTAGAGCTGCAAAAGATATTAATGAGAAGTACATGGAGAGATTAAAGGAAATTTTTTCCTGTAGATGGTTCTTTAGATTTTTCTTTACTTCAGTAACTGGAGCTACATTATTTCAACGCTATGGGATCTCATCCACACTGAGCCTAAACTGGCACAGTGCCACTAACTCCAGCAAAGATAAGCACATTTATTTAGGCTTCTTGAGGCTCTGGACAGTTACTGTTTATACATCGATTTCCAGGGACAGGATTTTATTTCCTTCCCATTCCTCTGATGCACAACATTGTGATGCATGTGTAGGACACCTAGAGTGTGATCTCTTATGAAGAGGATCTTTTCTCCTGCTTTATTAATCTTTCTCAGGAATGTGTACCAGGAGAGAAGAAATGCTTTTCTTCTGACACAGATACATAAGTCTTTGAAATTTAGTCTTTAGAGAAAACCCTTTTTGTATTATACAGAGTCATACTGCGAGTAACAAAGTCCATAAATAAAAGAGTGCCACAGAGCTCACAGGTTATCTGTTTAACAACGGCAGCTTTGTTCTTCTTGCTAATTTAACACATTTCAGTATGCTAAGATTCCTTGATTTAATCATTCTTAACAATAGATTGAAACGATCCCCACTGAGATTTGAAAAGCAAGAGCAGCCAGAACACAGGCCTAAATCAGTGTGTGCCCTGCAAGTGGGTTGAAAATTAGAGAAGGTTGGATACTTGATTTTAGAGCATGAAAATAAAATTAAAAATGGTAGGAAGTCTTTAACTTCTACATGAGTTCTGGAATACATTTACAAAATAAAAGTTTATTGTCAGCAATGAGAATTCAGGCATTGAGTTGAATTAGATTAGATTATACCCTATGGAAATTTAAAAATTAAAGAAAAAATCCTTGTATTTATTTTTATTGAGTAAGATAAAGTTCTTCATTAGTTTCTTTTAATGCTTTGTCTTTATGATACACTTAATTTATATGATTATTAGGTTAATTTGTCAGCAAAATTAAATAATTGTGAAAAAAAATCTGAATTCACTGAATAACCCTTCATCCAGCTGTAAAATTTAATTTGAAGATACATTTTTACCTGTAACGAAAACATACAGCAGGTGTTAAAGCATTTATCTAAGCATTTTATTAAAGGAACTCCAGACACTTTGCTGATTCTATGCCCAAAACATAGTTTTCCATGGAAACAGGTTAGGGAAAGGAACACCTGTTGGAGGTCTGTGATCACTTACAGCTGACAGATGAAGCAGCAAAGTTCTAAAAGAGCAAAGGAGCTGTTGCCAATCACTCAGAAGCTCAAGACAAGCAGAACCAAAAGCTCTGTAAGGTAGGAGGGAAATTTGTCAGTTCTCTTACTTTGTCCATGAGATTTCTTTAGCACATCCCTGTTTGGCACTTGCTTTCTGGAGCAACATTTATTCCTGGAGGGCTACTGCAGCCTCTCCTTTCTTCTTGGATACCGTAACAAAGACATGGATGAGTGGCTTTTGGCAAAAGAAAAGCTACAGAATAATAAAAATCAGACAAATATTTGGTCAAAGGATGACTCTCCCTCCTGCTGTTGCTTTTTCTGACATGAAGATGGGGAGCACAAAGAATGCAGTGAATTGGGCAAATACCAGCTTCAAAGTTTTAGAGGTGTGAAATAGGCTGAAACCCAGTGCAAATTATTCTAAAATACTTACAATTCCTTTTCAAATACCAAAGAAAAGTTATTTAACTTTTAAAAATTAAACTTATATTGAATACATGTGAGTGATTTAATCTCATTATGTTTTCAAACATAATGTTACATTTACAGATCTCAGGATTTGAATGAAGGTTGGAGGGGGAGGAAAAGCAGCAGGCAGGTAACTGTGATGATAGTTCATTTCTGCTGACATTACAGTTAGTAAGACATCAATTGTGAAAAATTGTACCTGACATTACTGATGAAACAGAGAATATGACAAAAAAATTCCAATATCTCTTTCATTTATTTAATAGATTCATGGACTTTTCAGGACAGAGGGGGAACATTATGATCACATCATCTGCCTGCTTCTATTACATAGGTCATACAACTTTCTTGATTTAACTTCTGTTGCTGAACTGAAAAAAAGTTGTTCTGATGTTTTTAAATGTGAGTTATTCCTAATCATAATATGTCTATCTACAATTTCCATATGCCATAATTCACTGTAGAATTTCCTGCTATATTTGAGAATCTTCTCAATAATTTTTTTAATTCATTCTATGATTTCCTATAAACTGTAATCAAGTCACACTTAACAAGTAGAGAAATAAATGTGGACTTCATGAATTCTGATTTTTGCTGTGGCACCTTTACATATGGACAAATTTTTGTTGGGCTTTCCTGCTTTTCTCACTAACTTTACGTCTGAGTTTTGAGGAGGAATTCTGATGAAAGGACATAGAACTAAAACTAAAAAACTAATGGAGTAAAACCTAAGAGAAATCTGTCTGTGCAGACTGCAAAATTAACAAAAGATCCAAAAGTCCAAAATGCCTGGTAATCTCATCAGTCAGTCAGTTTGAGAAGTAATTCTTTAAATTCTCCGCATTCCCACTGTGGAGGTGTCCTGTTCCCAAGTGCACTGTTGGAAGGACAACCTGCTCAAAAGAGATTCCAGGTACACTGCACCACTCCTCGTGAACTCTGAGAAAGGAGAGGAACAAAACCAAACAAATACCCTCTGATTTTTAATTTTTAAACAAGAACTAATATTCTGTGTAGTAACTAAAAGCAAATGACTGCCCCAAACCTCTACAAGCCTGTTTGGTTATTTCAAAGCCAGGTAAACAACATATGTGGGTTACAGGAAAAGGTATAGGTAAAGGTTCCAGGGATGATCCTGAAACCAAGGGCAGCTCAGCTATGAGATGCTGTATCTGGAAAAGGACACAAGTGTCTGTACCAGGCATTTTTAACAAGACAGAGAATTGGTGGGACATCCTTTCACAGAGCAAGGAAGACCTACTCTGATGGCCATCCAATGGTCAAAGACCTATGACTGTTATAGACACAATTCCTAACTTTTCCCTTGCTAAATTCATAATTTGAGCTCCTTGAATTCCTCACAGTCCTTTAATAAGTCATCTCCAATTTATCAATGCCATTTCTGAGCTCTGCATTTCAAAACAGAAGCAACAGCTACCTAGGGAGAAGTATAGAGGTAGCATAATGCATTTCTACTCAGTATTCTCATGTTTATCCTTCATTTGCCTTTTTCATGTGGAATTGTATTGAGTGCTCATGCTTGGTGTGACTTCTTGCACCTCTTTAAGAGCAGCTGCTCTTCAAGACAATGGTTGTAGCTGCAAAGTGTAGCCTCTATTCACACTTCACTAGACCAAAAGGTGACTTGGCTATGGTGACTTACAAACTATGTATTTATACTACATTTACCAAACCAACTACATTTCTCAGCTGAATATTACTGGTGTTTTTTTTTCCATTCCTCTATGTGTGTGTGCATTTACTATAAATTCAATCAATGAGACTTTTGTTTTCCTCCAAGTCATTGATAACAACATTAAAAAGCAAAAGGTCAAGAACTGTTTCTTAAAGACCTCACTAATATCAGTAAGAAAGGCAGTGTTTAATCAATATGAACTCTTCTATTGATTTTGTATCATGTGTCTTCTTAAGCAAAATAACATGTGGTAGCAAACCAAAACAGTTTACAGAAAGGGAAGTGGCAAATTGCTGTTATCAATTAAACTTCCATTTAAAAGAAAATTTAATATCCATGTACAGCTCATGAACCCAGGCTGCCTAGTACTGTTATCAGTCAACTTTGCATTACTTTGATAATTACAGACATTTTTACAACAATTATTGTAAAAATGCCAAACAGCCTAGCTGCTGAGCATTCAGGAGTTCACACAAAAACTTCAGCATGGCAATGATGTTCAATCATCATTAGCACTTTCAGGTAAACAGCAGAAGACATAGATATCAGTCATCTGATTGTCACTCAGAAGTATTACCTTTTCCTCAGCCTTCAGTCATGTAGTGACTAACACAGAATTATGAAGCTGAACTTGAAAAAAAAAAAAAAAAAAGGAAGATAATAAAATGACTACAGTTAATGTAACCAATTTTTTAAAGTGTGTCTGCTAACTAAAACCAGGAGCAAAAAATGGAGATGGGAAGGTTCAAGAGGGATCCTATAAATGTATATAAATACCTGAAGGGAGAGTGCAAAGAGGAGGGAGACAGGCCTTACTTAGCGCTGCTCATTAGCAAAGACAAGAGGCAATGGGCACATTGAAACTGAAACTGAACCACAGAAGGTTCCCTCTAAACATCAGAAAACTTTTATTCTGCAGGTGATTGAGCACTGGCACAGGTTGCTCACAGGGGTTGTTCTTAGAGACACGCAAAAACTCCCCGGACACTGTCTTGGGCAGCTGACTCTTGGTGGCCCTGCTTGAGCAGTGGGGTTGGACCTTCAGAGGTCCCCCTCAACCTCCAGTATTCTTCAGTTCTGTGATATACCTTAAAGGGGACATAACTGTTATCTCTTTCATCTTGCACCCTGGGAGAAAGCTGTCACATCTAGGACTGCATATTGTATAAGCTTTAGATTGTGACAACAGAAATTCTGAAGCAAAATGAAATATTCCTTGGCACAGTTTTTCTAGCCAGACCAGAAGCTCCTCAGAGAGTGCACTGAATTTCCTACTGGAGGGGAATAATATCTTGTACTACAACAACCTTTGCACTGTCAGATTCCTTTTTCCCAACTGCCTTAAGCTACGTTCTCTTCCCTCTACTTGAGAAAGTAAGGTCAATTCTCACCTAACCAAGTTCCTACTTGGTAAACAAATCTATTTTATCTAGTGCATTTTAAGCAAAATCACTTATTTTTGCAAGATTTTTTGCAGGAGATCTGTTATGCCTGAGATGGCTTCCATTGCTTAGCATAACCTGTACTGTGCTGGGCAATTGAACGAATTTGAAGCATTTCAGAGACAGCCCCAAAAATTACTACGTTAGAAGAAAAAACTACAAAATTAAACAGGTTATATGAATTTATTCATAAATATTCCTATAATAAGGGCCATATAAAGATTCAAGAGAAGTAAAGGCAGAGGAAGGAAAAAGTACACATGGAGAGACTGAGACCTGTCTCACAGTAATCTAGAAGGGTGGATAGTGTGACACTACAGAGTGTAGGAACTTTTAAATAAATGCATGATATTAGCATAGGCTGATGTTAACCTCTTGTGTGTGTGAAACAAAATGAAAATAAATTTCTGTACAAATTAGAACTGCTGAAATTAATGACCACAGTATAGAAGATATCAAGAAAATGGACCTAAATATGAATCAAAACTTTTCTTTTTCTTCGTATGGTGAATGATCAAGGAAATCACATACATCATTTCTTTATATCATATTCCTCATAACTGAAAACACATTTTAGAATTTTGTATATATTTCTGAGACAAACTTCAGCTTAGCTCAGTTCTTAAAGGTGAAGAAACTCCACCATTCACAAGCAAGTGTAATCTAAAGCTGTGAATTGCCATTAAAAGATATTTGACATTCATTTCTGCACTTAGGAAAGCAGAGAGAGCAGCATGCAAGCTTCAGGCACCCTGATGAATTAACTGAAGTAACATGATGTTGGATGTTCATTTTCTTCCCTTTCAGGCAAAAAGGAAAGAAAGGTAGATACGCTTTAAAGTTCACAGGGCCAGTTATCTCATAACTGAACGAGGGAGAAACAATCCTGGAGGCTCTAGTCCAGTGTTCACCTTGATGAAATTGGGAAGCTATGGACTACAACAGGAGAATCACAGAATCACAGATTTTTTGAGGAGTTGCAAACAACCTCAAAGATCACTGAGTCCAACCTTTGGTCCATCACCATCCTGTCTATTCAACCATGGCACTGAGTGCCATGTCCAGTTGTTTCTTGAACATCTCCAGGGATGGTGACTCCATCACCTCCCTGGACAGTCTGTTCCAGTTCTTAAAATTTCTAAAATTCCTTCTGTGAAGAAATTCTTCCTGATGTCCACAATGAACCTCCCCTGGCACAGCTAGAGGCCATGTCCTCTCATCCTGGTGCCGGTTGCCTGAGAGAAGAGACCAACCCCCTCTTGGGTACAACCTCCTGTTAATTAGTTGCAGAGAGCAATAGATCCTCCCTGAGCCTCCTTTTCTCCAGGCTAAACACCCCAAGCTCCTTCAGCCTCTCCTCATAGGACTAACCCTCTAGATCCTTCCCCTGCTCCATTGCCCTTCTCTGGACACGTCAGAGGAAAGAGGCCAGAAATGGTGTAAAACAAGTTTGCAATCCATTTTGTTTCAAAGCTGGGTATTGCAAGCTGTTTAAGTTGTGATACGCATATCTAAAGGACTGCTTGTCACTCTCGTGTCATTTCTTAAACTTTGTTTTCATTTCAATGCTGAAATTCTAATATTGTGCTTAGGATGAGCACTAGCATTTAACAGCTGCAAGCTGTTAACATATGATCTCTTGCTGCTGTAAAAGCAGCAGTCCTACAGAAGTGCTTACAAAATGCATAGACCAAATCAGTTAAACAAAACATTCAACATATTTCTCAAACATTAGGGGAAAAAAGACATTCAAGAAATGGTAACATTACTTCTATATATATTTTATTGCTAAAAATATTCCCCAAAGCACTTCTGCAAATTGCTCACAAGTAATTCTTTGACAATATCCATTGCTACAGGCATTGGTTAATTTTGATCAAATATCTCTTCGGTTACCCAGCAGGAGAATATAGAAAAAGATGGTGCCAAACTTTTCTCAGAGGTGCATATTGAAGGAAGAAATTGGGTAACAGACACAACATGAGATGAAGGAAATTCTGATTAAATATAGGAATTTCCACACACTGAAAGTAGTTCAGCAGTGAACACTGAGTAAGCTGTGCAGCAATACTGGCTGGTAATGTCAGCAGGAAATATCCAGCTAATTCACTTAGGTACAATGAAATAACTGGCGATGTCAGAAAAGAGTGAAGCAGTGTTGCTGTAGCATTAGAAAAATGGCCAGGGAAGAGAAGATACTTTGAATGGTATGTGTATCATCAAAGAAAAAGAAAACAAAAACCTAAGTCAAATAAAAAAGATAAATCACAAAAATTAAAAGGAAATTTTAAATAGTTGTAATAAAATAAAAATAGAACAAATTAAGGTAATTACTGACAGTGCTAACTGATTCAGCTAGGAATCAGAATTTGTCAAGTACAAGTACAGTGATTTGCTAAAGATGAGATCTCAGATCAGGAGGAATGTGGCCTGGTGAGCACTAAAATGACAGGTATATTGACTGTGTCTTTGGGATGCAACAGAGACATGTCTGCAATGCACAAATACTGTCGTTTGTTCTGCCTGGGATCTTGTATAGCTACGAGACTGTGTGCAGGCTGTTCTTATGAAAACCTGGTGTTATACACTAGTCTGTTTACTTTTAATTTGATTTAGCATTAAGCAAGCAATGAAAATAGCAATTATATATCTCATTTAAATGGCATTATCAAGCTGAAAGAAAAGCTGAAATGTGAATGTTTGCTCCTGCTTTTATATATGACAATAAAATCCATCTGCCTGATTTCAGGAAAGAAGAATTTATTTCCAAGTCTCCATTTGCAAGTCTTTTTCAACAAAATTGTCTGTAAGGCCTAAAGTCTTGCCCTACTACTGTCAATGAAATTCTTGAATATTTCTTTCAAGAAGTAAAAGCAAAGTCCTTGCTCTGCAAAACGAGCTCTCTGTAATGTTATTTCAAAAGATTCTTACGTTTGGGCAATGTGGAGTCTTGCATAATTTGCATCAGTTATTGTGCAGACTTAGGCATGTTAGAAAATTACACTGCCATTTTGCTTGTTGTGTCTTAAGTGATTTACTGTCAATACTGCTCAGATGTGACCAGTAATAGTTTTCACACTGTAATCTAACTGTATCCAAAGCTAACTGAATATTTATGTAGTTGATCTATTTCATTCCCACATTATTTTTAGCTGAAGCACCACTTCAGTGTGTTAAATATCTACTTCAACATAAAACATTGTAGGATTTTTTTTTTTCATTAATTCCATATGCCATCTTTCTGACAAGGGGAGGCTATTTTTCATTTCTGTAGTGACAAAAGAAATGGACCTGTGGAAAACAGCTAAAATATTTTGGGAATTTCTTGAAGCAAATTTACTATTAGAAGTTTATGTTGATTTACCAGAATTTTATTCTGTTTAAGTTCTCTGATATCATCCTAATTTCTTTTCAATTAAAAGGTGATTAGGATTGAAATACAGATGATGCAAGGTTCAATTCTTCTACCACAAAGTCCCTACAGTACCTGCTGAAAGCTTCAGTAATGTAAGGGAGTTAATTCTGTACCTGTGTCTCCTTACTCCTGTAACCAATTACTGTGTATTTTATGCTAAAGAAGCTTTTTTACCCCCCTACTTCTTTGTTTCTCTAGTTTTACTGATTCACAAAGCCACATATTCACCAAAATACATTCTTCTTCTATGCAGATCTTGACCTTATGCTAAGCTTAAATCAATAGCTACTCAGCCTCTGCAGTCACACTAGGCCAATAACTGCTTCACTACTCTGTTGCTTCATAAAAACTGGTTTTCAGTAAATCACTCATCCTTTCTTAGCAGAATCTATCTCCTGGATGAAAAATACCCCTCCTCAGTTCAGCTGCTCCTGAAGCTCTTTGTTTCCAGCATCTTCTGTCCTGCTGAAGTGCCTCCTTCTGTAAAATTTCTTTTTCCTACATCAATATATATGTCCTTTTCCATCACAAAATGCAGGCCTACTCAAACACCCAGGAATAAAAATGTCATGACACAGTATATTCCTTAAACCTGTGGTTTATGCTAGGAGGGCTGTAAAAATTACCTCTAAGTTATCTTCACTTGATCCAGCACTACCTTATATGTGTTTTTCTTTTTAAGGTAACCCCTGGACTGAGGAGTGTGAGAATGAACAGCAAGGGGTCTGCTGCATTTCATTTCCCTTGAACTAGGACTCTCAGACATTTCCAGTGCCCCATGTTTTGAATGTCTTTCTCATGTGCTCTTCTGGTTACTGCTCACCAGAAACAGGGAGGACAAGAAGTATATTATATTTATGGTGCACTCTGAGCTAAGCCCACACAGTCCCACTATTGCCATGTAATGAGTAGGGAAAACTTGTCCATTGCTGAAGAGGTTTTACTTTTAAGTAATTTTCCTTAGCTGCTGAAATTGTAGCACTTCGAAAGAGAAGGAGAGAGAGAACAAAACCCACTGTATTTCACGGTCTGTGAAATCAGAGAAAAGTACAAGAAATATTTGTGTCCTGTGTTTTAGCTGTCTCCATTTGAAGATGCACAAAAGTGGGCCTTAAGTCATCAGGAAAAAAATACAGTGAGAAGGGATATAAAAATGGCAAGTGAAAAGCAATATACTATCTAGTATTAGACTGCAGTGAAAGAAAGAAACACGGGACTATATGTCAAAAAGCTTCAAAGTTGCTTGTAATTTCTTTATAACCTTTTGTGCCGCTCTTTAAAGGAACAGATTTCCTTGTGATCTTTGCCTAGTATCTCACTAACACAACTACTGCAAGCTGAGTTAAGGTTTCAAGATCAATAGTTTCACAGATCCACTTCTCATTTCAAATAAAATAAATAAATTTAAAAAAAAAAATTAAAAAAAATCATAGCTGTCATCAATTAAGGAAACAGAAAATTTGTCTACAAGTTATTCTACTATAATATCAAATGATATTTAAAAAAAAAGTTTTCTTTCTTTGCAGTCCCAAATTCATCAAATAGATTCTCTTTTGAAGAGGACATTTCCTTTTATTCTCATAGATCATCCGTGGATTTAAAATAATACAGAAATAAAGCTTTCTTGCAGTTCAAAAATTCTCTCATCTCTGTTTGAAATTATGTAACTGCCTCAGTCAAAAAACCCTCTGGAAAATATGTGCCAAGAGATCTGTGTGTTTGCAGTTTTGGTGAATAGATCAAATGTGCCACTCTCTGTATGTTTCTTAAATCTTCTTTCTGAGAAGAGAAGTCACAGCTCTCACATCACTTTTTTTTTTGCTGTGAACTAAAAAAGTAGCACCTCTCCAAACAACTCTCTAACCAGCATTCAATATACACTGAAAAACATAAAGTAGTTTGAATTGGGCCAATGCATGGCTTTGTTATTACATGCCCTTTTTTTTTGTCCTCATCTACATTCACCTTAGTGTTTCTAAATCATCATTGATTGGTGCTTTGAGGACTAGAAAAAGCTAATGAAACTAAATTAACATTCACCCGATAAAAATCCAGACAAAAGTACAATTGCTATTTACCCAGTATTGGGTCTTGCTAAAGGCAGTTCCTGCTTATTCAGAGAATCAGTCTACTGTTAAAGCAGTTGTAATCCGGGAGGAACTTTTGATCCAAAGATATTATTCAGTATGCTTTAGGTCATGCTGCAACCTCCTTTATTATTCACGGCCACTACCTTGCTTTAGGCTTGATCTGTGGCTGTGCTCCAAGCCCAGAAAAAGCATCCAAGAAGAGAGTGTGAGAGGAGACAGCGTCTGAAGGCATCAGACAGGAGAGGAGCATCTGTAGCTGATACCAAGCACACTCAAGAAGTAGAAATGCATTTTCAGCAGAGGCGTTCAATGGAAGTGGTGCCAGAGCGTGAACAAAGGCAACCAGGAGACTGTCCAAGAAGGAGAGAAGCCAGACCAGAGAAGAGGAAAGGAAAACTGGAAAACTCAGAAATTAAAAAATGGCACTGCTTCAGAATGCCTGTTTGATTTCTCTCAAACCTGCTGAGCTTTCTACATGGAAATTTCACTTATCTATGTCCAGCAATTCCTATTCTCAGCTTGGCTAACTGAAAACTTGTGCCCAGACTAGAGCAGGCCATCAGGTCTTTGGGACAAGAAAAGTGCAATATATTTAAACAGCAACTGGCAGAAAAAAGTGCCAGCCCTCTGTACTATTTTTGGTGATATTCTCTGTCCATCATCTTAAGCTCAACCCTTTACACCTCTGTCCTGCAAAGTGTACATGGATATGACATACAGACACTGTTTCAAATGGCAAGACCTCTGTATTTCCTTACTAACAAGAGTGATTGAAGTTCCTCCATGTGTTTCACATCCACGTGGTAGCAGTTGCTAAGGTTTTATTGTTTGCTGTCTCATTCATACTCTGTGCAGCACTCCGATGACTCTGTTACTGTTTCTTTTCTTCCACTGCAGCACAGAAGACATTCAATGATCCAGTGAAGAAAAACAGTGAAGAATTGTAGAGAATATTTATCTCATCAAAGAACAGTATGAATTCCTTAGCAAGTCCTTCCTCCCCACTCTTACTCATCTCCCTGAAATATATAACAAAGTCTTTTATTCACCTAGGCAGAGTGAAGCAAAGTTGAAAAGCTTTACTGAAAGCATCTAGATAACATCTATTATTCTATGAGAATAAGGCTTGTGAAATAGGCACCAGATATTTATACCCAAAGTACTCATCTTAACAGAAAGTAGGTCATGGCTAGCTTGAGTGCATGCTTGAAAATAATCATTTTAAGAGGGTGTGACAGTAGAAGAAATTAAAATATATCAATTCTAAGCATTCATAAAAATCCACTTGTAACCAAATATGTTCCAATAAGCTTCCTGTACCTAATGTTTTATTTAAAAGTTAGTGCTCTCAATATCTAACATAATTAATTTTCCAAGAATAAAACAGAGCTTCACATAGAACAGTTGGGGGGAGATTTGTTTATCTTGCCTGTCAATAGATAAGCTAAGTATGCAGTCTTTCCCTGGGCATAGACAGGAGGGGAGCTTTTCCTATTTCTATTTTCAAAAGCTTGTCTAAATCTGTGCTCTTTTACAAAGCATTGCAGAATGAATACGATCAGGAATGTTTTCAGAAGTATAATTTTAAAGAGGAAGGTTGCCAATTTAAAGTCTAAAGCATTACCTCACTGAACAAACGGAGTAAAGAGCAAAACTAACATCCAACAATGAGTCAGTTGAGTGTCTCTGATCTTTATTCCTGAATTTTAACTATTTTCAGGTAACATTTGTAACAATGGGTCAGGAGTATGCCCTGGCAGCCAGGAGTGCAAATGGTGTGATTCTTGGGGCTGTTCTGTGCAGGGCCAGGAGCTGGACCCATTGATCCTTTTGAATGTCAGAATAGTCTATGATTCTATAACTCTATGACTCTGTGAATGTAAAATAAAAGTTTTATGTTTTAATATTGAACATTCCCAAATGAAATTACCAGGATTAATAAGCAAGTATTAAAAAAAAAGAAACTCAAAACCTAAAAATCTCAAAGTCAGGCTACAATATTCCTTATTTTTCATTTAGATATTTCTATCCTGTTTCCATATGTTCAAGAAAATTTTATTAGTATAAGCATATATCAGAAAAAGAATTGGCTAATTCAATTATTGAAAACAAGCAGAAAACAGTCAAAGGTTTGTCTTGTGTTCACAAAAGAGTGCATGAATATTGTGTTGAAACTGTACTTGTTATGCCTGGTTAATGAGATCTTGTAGAATTTCTTCATTTTACAGTTTCCACATTGAATTATCAAACTGAGAGACCCTTAGCAGCTTTTGAAAACTACATCCAGTCTGTTTTCTATAGCTTCTCTTAACCATAACTGGGACATAATTCACTATTATCTTGTTCACAAGGATACGATTCGTTTCACACATCAGTGTTCATTAAAATAATATGTACCTGTGCCCTGCTTTTGTACCACTTCAAAGCTCAACTACCAACAACTTCAGGGTCAATTAGTTTAAATGGATAAATAACAGTTGGTTTCTCACCTTCTCATATTTTGTGTTTACATGAAATTAGAACCTTATAAATCAATTACAGTACAGTGAATTAGTTGTAGTTCTCCATTTCTTTCATTTAGTGGAAGAAGACGTCATTTTCTTTTAACTTGGATGCAAAAAAAATCTCTCAAATAATTAATTTCTTTCAGTAGGCTGGTAAATGCTGAAGAAACACAGGATTAAATCCCCTAATGAGATTTCAAGTTAGTACATATTTCTCTGGGACTTGCAGAAATGAATAACTGAAGATCTTTTGTTATGTAAAACCTCTACTCACAGGACTGATCCCTCATGCTCACGTTGATGGCTTTTTCCTTCATGGGTGTAGCTTTTTTTCTAATTAAAAAAAAAAAAATAGAAGACTTCAAAATTGAGAAAGACACCTAAATTCTTATTCATTATAGATATAGCCTTCTGAAACATTAACCACAAAAATAATCTTATTTGTCAATTCTCTTTGTGTCTTTTACTTGATTTTAATGTTTCATACAGAACAAGTGCAATGTTTTGTTTTTTTTATTAAGCACAGGTGGAGTTTGTGTTAATTTGCCTCATATTTCAGAGCAAGTTTACTTCTGCAATTGGGAATGGTTGCACATGCAAACAAATACTGTACTCAGGGGGGATCTTAGAGTCCAAGACATCTGCTGAGCAACAGCTACACGTAAACATTGATCAGTTAAGAGAATCTTAAGTCACACAAAGGGCAACAGATGATCTAGAAAGTAAAAAACCTGGTTAACAAAACAACTTGAGCCAAACTCATACTTTTTCTTAAATTCAACAATGTAGTTCCTCTGGGGAATATTTGGCCAGGATGAAATACATATCCTTAAAAAGCACACCACAGCATTTTGTGATTTTACATTATGGATCTTTATATACCTCCTCCTGCAAAAATTGTAGTTTCTGTAATGAATTTCAGAGGGACTTTACCTATGGTGAAAGAAGGTTAACACAAAGGGATCCATCCTGACGTTATTCAAGTGAAAAATGGTAACTGGCTATTCTTTTCCCTTAAGCCCTGTTATTCACCATCCACAGTTTCTGCTCTGCTAAAATGTAACAGTCTTCAAAAGATACATTCATATGTTCAAAAGGTTCATTCAAATTAATGCTCATTCAAAATATTACATTCATATATGAAAACTAAGCTTAGTTGCAGGGTTGCTGTCACAGACTAATACAAATGTAGAAAACAAAACCAAAAACAAACACTAAAAAAAAAAAAAAAAAAAAAAAAAAAAAGCATCAAAAATCACAGCCACTGCGGTTTAGCTGAATTTAGAATATTCCAAAGTAGCTTTCACATTATTTTAAAGAAGACATACTCTCTTTAGTAGGCCTCCAACTGGTAAAAATGCCTAATTTTTTCTACCTTTATTTTAGCAGACTAGGTTCTGAAGGGATTTCAATATCCTCTGTAAACGCACATTAACTATGCACAGAAATCATTACAAATCCAGATTCCTCAGAAGACCGTGTGCTTTAATTTTTCAGCTGGTGCCTAGAGCAAGACAGTAGATACAAGGCAAGCATTTTAAAGGCTGATTGTTTTGGGTTTCTTTATATTATTTTTTTTTTACTATATTAATTATTTAAGCTAAATGAAAACATGGAAAAATAGGTCAGAAACACCATCACAGAAACTTTGATTAGAATTGTGTTCTGAGTTAGTTAAAAAAAAAATTGCTTTGTGTAAACCACAACACAGTCTGGGCAGGTTGAACCTGTGTTGTTCATGAGTCATTTTTATGGAATGCAGGCAGTATCATATGATGTCCCATTATGTCCCATTGAAAGAGAGTAGATTTAAATTAGATATTAGGAAAAAAGTCTTTACTGTGAGGGTGGTGAAGCACTGGCACAGGTTATCCAGAGAAGTTGTGGATGCCCCACCCCTGGAAGTGTTCAAGGCCAAGTTGGATGGAGCTCTGAGCAACCTGGTCTAGTGGAAGGTGTGCCTGTCCATGGCAGGGGGTTGGAACCAGATAATCTTTAAGGTCCCTTCCAACCCAGGCCATTTTATAATTCTATAATTTGTCAAATAAGAGAATACGTTGTTCCCTTATAAAATAAATAATGTGGATATATACCTTTAATTTTAAGAGGCTACACTGTTATTCCACGAACAATTTCCTAGGAATCATGCTGGCCAGAATGTTAACTAAAGCTGAAAAATTATTTTAAAAAAAGATATTTCGGTATCTCACTAGACAAGTCTGGGTTGTACAAAAAGTCTCATTTTCCTTGTATAGATACCATGAAAGCACCATTCCTTCATAGAAATACACAATGTCCTTTAGACGCCATTGGAATGTGCCTGAATAAAGATTGCAGGGCTAGAATAAGACTGAAGAAAAACACTGTGTTAATAAAAGAGGGGTTTTTTTGTTTGGTTTGTTTTGTTAGGAGTCACAAGAAAACAAACTCCCTAAGGAAAGACCAGGATTCTAAGAGTATAATTAAACGAAGGGAACGCTATTTACTTATTTATCAGCCTTGTTAAGAATGGTGTCAAATATCAATTTGTACACATGGTTGAGATGACCTGATTTCAAAGTAGTAATTTAGAGTAAAATTGTTGCATTTTTCATCATCTGTGCTTGCAGGCTGGTAAAAACAATTTGGGGATGACTGCCCATGCTTTTGAGACTATGAGCTTTATAAAATATGACACAAATGTTATTAAAGTTGTCTCCTTGCTTACTTCTTCCCATTGTTCCCACTATGTCCTACTACAGGACTTGGTGAGGAAGTCTAACAATTACAGAAAAAGGAACAGATAAGCAAAATCAAAATGTAAACCTTACATATACAGAAATGACAATCTAACTGTACCTTAGTCACATGAACAAATGTCCAAATAGTTTTTCTCTGTCTCTAGAAGGAGAATTCTTCAGTCAAATGTCTCAACCATAGTCAATTATTAGCACAAATTATAAACATAGTATTTATTTTCATTGCAATTATGTATGCCTTGTGTATCAACAAACGCTAAAAAAGCTTTTAAAAAGGCATGTCTTTTAGGTTGCGTCTAACTCAGAAACAGAGAGTGAGTAATAGCCATATAATATCTTCCTAAAAATAAGCTATAAGCCTAAACCAATTGTATAACAAGAAATGTTCTTACAGTAGCATCAGTTTTTGGGAGAGGAAGTGAAGATTTTTAAATATTTCAGGGTGATTTCTTGGATGAAATGCCTCATACATGTGTGATCTCCTGGGCAAAGCACAAACAATAAATTTATGAGAAAAAAAAATTATATGTAAAGGTTGGTTTGTCAGTGCCAACAAAGCAGATGATGGGATTTTATATACTTAGTCCAAAGAGACCTTTAATCTCAAATAGAGTATCTGGTATCTTACATATGAATTTTAAGCTTGAATTTAAACCTATCAGATTTGATTTGCTTTCTGTCTTCAGACAAAAAAAGCTTAATTCTCCCACGCCCACAGAACCTGCTGTGTCCAAGAAGAACACCCTGCCAGGTATGGCTATCATCATTTCAGGTCCTGCCCTCTGATATAGATTACACTAAGAAAATCCAGCTTTGGCAATGTTCAGGATCTAAGAGGGATAAGATTTTCAGATAGCTTGACTGACAGCATCTCCTGCAGTGCTACAGGGAAGTGGTGGGCTCCTGCAGAGAGCCTCACAAGCTGTCAATGCTTTTTGTACTCCAGAGTGTCACTTCTCACACACCCAAATCACAGCTGTCACTGTTACCTTGTCTACTGTTCTTCACTCGGTACTGAATCCTGAATCTTCTACTTTGGCTCTGCCATGAAAGGTGATGGATAATCCCCTATCTCACATCCTCTGTGAGGAGGTTCACTTGTGTCATTTGAGGAGAGATGACAAGCAACACAGCTCTGGCATGAGGAGAAAGGGCTGTGAAAGGGGAACTCTGCCAAATGAACAATCCAAGAGCAAGACAACTTCTGGTCCCATGCGTTATAATAGAGTTAAATAGCATTTCTGTACTTTCAAAAAGTCAGGTTGTGGCTCTACTGCACAAGGACAATTATGAATGAAAAGTATTCTGTAAGTTTGTCCTAAAGACAAGTGTTTCTGTTCATGTTTGCCTTGCAAAGAAACCTGATATGCAGCATATTTTGATAAAAGAACATTTTTTCATAAGTGTAATGAAACTGTTCAGAAAAAAATTGCTGCTATGTGCACCAGGTATCTTAGGAGTAAAAATGCAAGTCTATATGCAAAGCAGAGGCAGTGCCTCAGGCTGAGAATTCTGTAAGACACTCATCTGAGGGCAGCAGCAACTGTTGAGGTTCTCCAGTAACACCTGGTGATAGAGATAAGCTCCAGGACTTTACTGATAATACATTTTGTTGCTCTTTATTCCTCAGTTTACAAAATGCTTAATCAAATGTTTTCTCTGAGACAATAAACTCGACCTACCATTTCTTCAAAAGTCATATAATTATCCTCGTCCAAAAGTTATTTGAGGAAGTTTAGTGATGTTGTTCCTACAAGAGCAATGGATGATGAATTATAATGGCTATAACTACAAATAGGATTCAGAGCTGGAGTACATGCTTTCCACCAAGCTGCAAGAGCTGGTTTAAAGAGAGATACCACAACACTGGAAAGAAATCTCCTTTGGCAGGCACAAGGTTTTTGGCAAGAATCATAAGGGGTGTGAAGGCAGTTTGTTACTCAGAATATTCATGCAAATTACAGAAGCCCACTCAGAAATGCTGAGAAAATTTGGATTCCTTACTCTTCAGAAGAGGATGATGAGGTAAACACTATTCAAATACTTTAAAAACTAGTGAAAAAAGGAAAAGAATATTTTTTTTTTTCAAATCTGCAGAAGATAGGACAAGAAGTTCTGGCCGTGAAAGTATCAAGAGAGATTGAAGTTGAACGTGACTTTGAAAAGTTTCAAACTGATGATACATCCATTACAATGTAAGGTAGACTCTTCATTGCTGGGAGACCTGTAAAAATGGATTGAATGATAGAGCTGCATGTCAGGCTGCCATGCTAAATATTCATAGAATCACAGAATCATTAAGGTTGGGAGAGCCCTCCAAGGTCATCGACTCCAACCTGTGACTTAACACCAACTTGTTAACTAAACCACATTCAGTCACTTCCAGGGATGGTGGCTCCACCACTTCCCTGGACAGTCCATTCCAATTCTTGACAACCCTTTCAGTAAAGAAATATTGCATAATCATAAGATTTCATGGGCATTTTCTTTTCATGTGCAATATCATGTTAACAGTGATTTACATCATAGGCTGTACTTTCCTTTTTTTCCTGCATAGTGTCATTTTTACTGAACAAAGTTCCTCGAATGGCAATACCATTATATTACATTATTACCTGACTATGAGGGCTAGGTGGCATCACTTGATACTTGGTTCATGGCTGTTCTAAATCCAAAGAGCTTACAACCTAATAAGGAACTTCAAACAGCTTCACAATTGAAAAAAACAAAAATATAGAAAGTAAATAGAAAGTAATTTTGGAACTGAATTCTGCTGTGGTACTTCCAAAAAATGGCAATTAATTTGTATAATAGTGCAGATCTGGCTTTTAAAAATGAGATTTTTTTTTTCTTATTGATCATGAGCTTTTATGCACTTAAAAACAGTAGAGATTGGGCAATCATCACTGAGTATGTTTCTCATCATGTTCAAGACTGAGACCTTAATATCAATTTTAAGCTATGTGCCTTAATTCTGCCACTGTATATTTATGTGTTACCACTTTTATCAGTGGAGCAATAATGTTAACACTAGAAGTTTTCATCTAGAAACATCATTCTTAAAAACCAATAATGGCTACAAGAACATTATTTTGAAAAAAAAAATAGTTACAAAATGCTGTTTGTAAGCAGTTATAAAATGGCATTTAAAGGATAAAATCTATGAATATTATAGTGCTTCAAAATGTATACAGGGGCAGAAAATCTTCAATATCACTTCTGGGATGATACACCAGTAAAAATACAGTCATATAAATTAAACTTATGTGGTCCCATATCCCCTGCTTTGGTCACTGTGTGTCAGGAGAGATACAGAAATAACATATGAACCAGCAGAATTACTAGTGTGACTGTACCTACACTGAATTAATTTCAATTAATGACTCATCTCCATCATGCCCAAAGATCCATGTGACTCTCAGCAAAAACAGAGCTAAATTAGATCAAACTTGCTTCCAAGAGTGGGAAGAGGGAATAAATTCCTGATCATCAGGCTTTGCAGGAACTTGGTCCCAGCTGTGACTACACGGAGGTGGACAGCAGGAGGGTAATGCAGCAGGTCTAGATACAAACAGTCTCTCTAGCAACTGGAGGAGAGGTAAAAAGCTACATGTTAGTAATATTGTAGGTAAATATATTTTTTATTTTCTTACAATATTTTGCATCCCTTCTAATTTAGAAATAACTTATTTCTTACAACTAATATTTCAAGGCATTTCAATTTTTAATAAAACTGCATATATCCTATATAAAACAACTCTATCTCAACTTTTGCTTTTCTAGGAATTAATTAACAATCATGAGCCAAAGCATTTATTGTAGAAAAGCATACAATCCTAGCATAAAGACTAGAAATGACCATCATATCCCTATAAACACTTCCAGTTATTTCTTCTTTTCAAGAATAATAATGTACGTCCTTTTACCGGTCTTACTTTCTATACGTTCAAATTTTAGACACTGAACTTCTTTGGTCTTCTGTAGTCTAGTAAATTCAAGTGTCCTGTTCCATTAGAAATCTTTTAAATTACTGAGGATTTTACTAAATTACCTTTTTAACCTTCCTTTGGATAAACCAGCAGAACAGTAAATGTTAAGAACACAAGTAGATTGGCCAGATGGCTCAAGGGAGATATAACTCCACCTTCATGTCTCTCATTAGCTCTACCCTGTATAATGTAAATTTTTCTAATCAGATGAAGTGGTCCAGTATTGTATAGTCCTCCCATTCAGATATTAACTAAATGCATGCAGCTCAGAATAACTAATTGTATCTAATGCTTTTAATCTAAAATGCTGTATAATTTAAATAGGGTTTTTTTATTATCTCTGAGGTTCTGTTGTCTTCAAAGGATTTTTAAATTAAACCAACTTAAAACCAAGATTATCTCATTTAGTGCCATTTCATCTATAATGGTGTCTGGAAGTCAACTTTCCCTTTGATTGATGACCAGCAGGCTAACATAGAAAGTCAAAGTAAAATCAGCAATGCAATTATAATAGAGTTGGGTTCTTTTAACTGTAGATGGTAATTCTGGCATGTGCTCTATCCTGCTTATGACAGTTTCATATTCAAATCCCTGTATGATCATTTCTTAAAACACACCTTTGCCTCGTTTTGTGTTTTCACTGACATTCCGTAGTTTTCCAGGAGGAGAATGTTAGCAGATAACATGAAGCAGATAATATGAAATGACAGACACTGTTGAACTGAGATAGGGATGAGCATCTCAACCTTCAAAAACAGTGACTTGCCCTTTCCTCAGTCTCCATGGTCAGTTTTCTTGGTTCTGTGGGAGGCGCAAATTTTTTGAGAAACAAAGAGGGTTTATCATCTACCCAGAACCACATGGAAATTGCAACCCCGAGGAACCCAAGTGGGCTGGTAATTAATTTTGTGGTTGAAACACATCTGAGCTGAGGATAAGTAGTTTGTATACAAAGTGTTGGGAGCAGATAGGGGTGGAACAGTTAAAAAGCATTCAGGTATTACTAATGTTCTCTAAATGTGAAGTTCCTAGAGTATGTAACATACATATGAGTATTCCAGCTTACTGGGAAAAATTAATTCCCTCTGTTCAATTAGAATCATATGGTGGTTTTCTTATGAAAGGTTTTTCCTGTGTATCTTCTTTTGTTTGTTTGTTTTTTATTTTTACTCCATGATCCCTCCTCAGTTATATTTTTTTAGAGGGCAGGACATAGAAGGACAGTTATTGTTCATTATTATATGATTAATAACAGCAGTTAAATGGAGGGGAAAAACAACAACAAAAAAATAGGAGGTGGAGCAGTGATTTCTACCTCCTAACCACAAGTTAGCTGGTCTATACTGGACTTTTAAGAAGCTTTGTCAACAAATACTGCATCATGAATTATTCATTTTATCAGCTCTATTAATTCCATTACAACAGTAACATGTCCCTAGGGACTGAGACTCAATTCTCCTTCTGTCTACTGGCATCACAAGGAAATCTAAAGGAGAGACTGAAAATGGCCCTACCATTCATCACATTTTGTTTGGCACATTCAGAAGACCACATTATTTATACATGAAGATTAAATATGCATTTATTTGTCACAGGCAAGGATAAAATGATTAATATGACTTCTGAAAACCAAAAAGAGTTTGCAAGGCAAATAACCAATCCAGAATGGTAAAATCACAATCAACTTTTCAGCCATACTACAAAATGATAGAATAATGGGCATGTACTGCATAACTGAAGACTTGGTGGTGGTTTTGCATCCCAGAGCCTCTTCAGATGAGAGTTTGATAACGAATTAAGACATTATATCAAGATAAAAAGCCTCACGAAATATAACCAGATCGGTTTTGCCATGTCTTACGTTAGTAATAAAATACTTCCTTTTTATCAAAGTGTGTTTTAAAAATATTTGGGGCTGTCAGATGGCCTCCGTGAGGAGTGGGTGGGGCTGCCCAGTGCCGGACACAGTTCCAGACAGCTCCTACTGACTCAGCTCAGGGCATGGCTGAGCCCTACACTCACCCAAGCTATTGGCTTGGTGACTGAGTCTTCCCTTAGCTTAAACAACAAGGCTTGGCATGCTGAGGGCAAGGAACTCTTATTTCAACATTGGGGCTCTACAACACATGTCCAAAAAAAAAAAAAAAAAAAAGGAACTTGAGATGCTGAAATAGAATTACCAGCTCTCAGTTTGACAACGCTAAGAATCCAAATTTTGAGCTTAAATACCTAGAGTCTGCCCAAAGATTGCCTGAGGCACTGGAGAATAATGGCAACCACCCAAAATGTAGCAATGAGGGTCTTCCCTCTTTTATATTAAGGAAGGATTTGCAGTGCCACCTTAACTTATCCTCTAAACAGTAGATTTCCTGAAGTGCAAATATTTGCCCTCTTGAGCAGTATTCTTCTAAGTAGAAATATCTCAGAACAGATCTCCCTGAAGTTCCACTGAGAATGTGAGCCATAGGTGTCTTCTGCAAATTTAGCACAATTCCTCCTGGAGTAAGAAAATGTTATCAATCCTTCTCCCAGCATAGCTGCAATCCCATGTCTATAACATAAAGGGAGGAGGGAAAAATGAAATTAAGATTTCAGTGGGCTATCATTGTGCTATGGAGAACACTACTTCTGCAGAAAAATCCTTCCTGCATTTTAGGCCCTCATGTATTTCTACCCTCAGTTAGATGAGTTGCATAATTCAAAAATATGGCTGTATGTACACTTAGTTCTCAAAACTGCTGCGAATTATAAGCATAAAGAGCACAGAACCATAGTCATAAAATCCAAGGAAAATGAAGCGTTTCCTAGACCTAGTTACTTGTCTAAATATAATTCATTCAGTATAGTTCATCAACTGTAACTATATCTACTTGTTTCACATTATGAAGGTCAAATACAAAAATGAATTTGAACTTCAGGCATTTATATATTACTAGCTACCAATCCCATATATCAATGGCTCATATAGTGAACAAAAATAAACACTTCACTAACTTGATAGTCTGTGGAACAGACAGTCTGGAAAAGATGCAAATAATTAGTGACACATCATATAAGAGAGATCTGGAAGAAGGTCAAGAAATCATACCATGAGAAAGACAGACACACATTTAACACAAGAACTCTCTCTAGGTTATCATGGTTGCACTATTTTATTAGTGTTGTTAAGGGGAGAAGTAATATGACTTGATAAAACAAAGCATAGGGGCATATTTTCTTTTCACTGCCTGAGAATTCATTTCGAAGGCTTAAATGCAGTAAGTCAGGGAGGTGGGGTATTTTTTCACTTTCTTCAAACACCAGACAACTTAGCATAGAATCAATGTACAGTGGTACAGAAACCAGACATTCTAGGGTAGCCCTGAGGGATGCTCCTTGTCATTTTTTGTAATGGCAATTTGATAGAATAGTCAATAGAACATTTATTTTTAATGGTACAGCTAGATTCTGAAATTATACCCAGCAGGTCGGGTGATCCTGCAGAGATTTCAAACGTAATATTGCAAATTGTGCAATAAAGCATGTTACTTTAATCCCTGTATTAAGGACAGACAGTTTTTTAAGATAATCTAACAACCATTGCAAACTTTCTCCTAGCTAAACGTACAAGGCCAACCTAAAGCCTGTTTTGTAGGTAAAGCAAAATTTGGCTTGGAGGCCATATGCATACACAGCTGACACAACTCAACCTTTAGGAAAATGTGCTTGAGGTCCAAAAAAAACAGAGGAAAAGGCTCATTCAATAAGTTATGACCTTGATCTTGTTGATGTTCTTGTACATACTTAACTCATGCATATGGATAATGCTCCAGACCACAATAGCATTATTCATAAAGTCAGCAAGTACTGAAATAAAGCCTTTCAGTCCTACTTTTAGGAGTGATGGTTATTGATTACATTATGGTGTTTGCTGCTTATTAAAACTCTTAGAAATATATCTTATTAAATATAAGTAAAGAAAACCTACTGAGATTTTGATTTCCATGATTAAAATTTTGTTACTTGCATAAGAACTGACGAAGTACGTGATGTAGGAAATACATGAGCCCTTGGAAATAAGCACATGAAGTCATAAGACAAGGCAAATCAGTTTTTAGTAACGAGGTAGTAAAAACATTTATCCTTTAAAGACAATCATGGATTGGTTTTGGAACCATTGTAAAATACATAGGAGGGGCATTTTACTCTCAATTATTAGGTATTTCACCACCACGTTTAGTTGTCAGTGAAGCTGGGTTGTCCTTTTCATGAGATTACACAGTTAATGGCTGATGTTATAACTCTGGTAATGCTGCAGTATAAGATTAATAGAAGTGCAACGTTAAATCAGCAGAATGAGCTATTTGAACAATACCATGAAAATTATTTTGGATATAGTGTAATAATGGGCATCATGGGCATTTCAAGGCCAGAAATGATATGTTTTGGTTTGTGGGTTTTTTTATAAGCATTCCGATATACCATATTTCTTTTTGTTCTTGTCAAGACAGAGAAGTTGTGAGGATGATGATAATTGCTGCCATTTGTTTCAGAAGCATGTGTGCTTGGCATACTTCACTTACTTCATTACAAAATGTGTTATGCTTGTGACTAATTCCTGAAGAGCAGTTATACACTATTCCTATCATAACGTCAGCAGGAGTAAAGAGACAAACCTACACAGAGATGAGGACAGACTAATCTCAGAGAAAGATGGGAACTTCACAGTCAGATTTTCACAAGGTAGAAAAAAAAAAAAAAAAAAAAAAGAGGAAATTTTCATGTAATTCTTTTTTTCATATAGTGTAATGATACAGAGCAAGAATGTAATGGCATCATTACAGAGTATCATTACAGAAGGATCCTGAGGAGTACAGGACGCGCTGTGTTGTACAATACACCGCAGCTCAAGCTATTTATGTGCTCTTATTATTTCTACAGCCTTTAAGAAAGAGAGGCTTAACTCACTCTGGTTTAGCAGCATTTTATAATTTGTTCTGAACAGAGCTTTGCACTCTGGAATCTCTCCTCGTGGGCTCTGGAATGTAGGGCCAGCACGAGGGCAGCCTGGTGAAGGAAAGCAGCATCTTATGGGTTGCCCTTGCCAGTAGCTTTCTGACAAAACTAATTATGTAAACGCAATACAGGCATGCTGAACTTTCACCAGCAGATGCCAGGATGTTTTCCTGAACAGCAACTAAAGACTTTTGGCTTTCAGCAAGCCAAAGCTGGGACAATCAATTTTACAGGCAGCTTGGGAGACATTTTTTATTATTCCAGGTTCAATGATATGACCATAACATTTTAAGAATTTAGGTTACTGTCAGGATTTCATACTTGCGGTAGCAAAATCAATATCAGAGTATGGTAGCTTGGAAACACTTAGAAATATCTGGTCCATGGCATCACTGTAAAATATTTATTTATAACATTCTTGTTTTAAGAGTAATCATACAATATCTGCTCATGAGAAAGTCTTTTAGGGTGGCTTTATAGTCAGTAGGAGAAAACCAATTAAAGAATACCAGTATTCTTATCCTAAAACGTGCAAGACAAAACTGATGAAATGCATTGAAAATAAATCTCTCAGTACTGACCATACAAGAGTCTAAATGATCGATTCATAATGGTATTGTGGACATTTAAAGATGGATTAGTTAAAATCCCATTCTATATGTCAAATTTTCCAAACAAAAGAAACCTTTCCTTAACTAGAAATTCCATGGTTTTTACTGATATACTCCTATTATCCTGTGCATCATCTACACAAGTTGTAAGTATAAATCAAATTTTGTTCCAAATGTTTGTTTCTATCCATTCCCTTGAAAGCCCTTATTCCCTTATTTACTTTAAAGTTCTTTTATTATTTAAATTTTATTGTGTTCAGCTCTATCCATGTTGAACATTTGGAAGATCTCACAAATTATAAGAAAAAAATGTATTACTTCAAAGGGCTCAACATGATTCCATGCATTTAAAGCATGCTTCATTTCTATGGCAACAAAAAATAAAAGCAACCCAGAGCTTTCTAGACCCATCACATTCTACTCACACCTGAAATTTAGCTTAATTTTGTGAGTTTAGTTTTCCCAGAGTTTCCAAAAAATGTTCCAGGAAGTTCTAACAGTGTCAGATGTCCTCTGACAGTCAGTCTGATATCTCATAGGGTAAACCATAAGTGCAGCTGAAAAAAGCAGAGAAAAGAAGACTAGCTGTCCTTATAAATATGGAAAAGAGGTTTCCCCAGCCTAGCATAGGTATGAGCATAGCCTCTTAACAATATCTCTTATCCAGAGATGGAAATTAATAGATTATACTTGGACAAAAGCATTGGATAAAGAGAAATGGGAAAACGGGACAATAAATAAGAGAAAACAATGAAGGAAAAGAGGTCACAGAGAAACAACAATACAAAACAAAACAGGATTCCATTAAACAGGTTTGAAGTAAGGATGGGAAATAAGCAGTGAAGCAGGATATAATAAGTAATAAAAAAAGTACAAAATAGATCTTAATAGACATATGTAGAACAGCAAACTTAACTGTAGTCAGTGCTGACTAAGAAAATGAGATCAGGAGAAAATGACAGTATGACCAATTTCCCAGCTGCAAATTGTGGTCATTGTAGATACTTGCCTGCCCAAACAACATCAAAATTTTTACTTATGGCCTTACATCGATTTCCTGAAAGACCTTTCTTTGAAGACTGTACTTTTAGAAATGATACAGCATGTAACTCTAGTATTTTGCTGACACTAAGACGTCATTCTCAGAAATAACACCTTTTTAAGGTGCCTCTTCCAGAGTGAGGCAGTGATAGGGCACTCCTCTGGATTTTGAGGGTTAATACATATGGGTTAAGAGAATGGTTTGCACACAGGCAGTGGCATTAAATTGTCTTAATACTGCACTGACTTAGTGCAGTTTTAGCAGAGTAATGAGTTACAAATAACACTTGCACACATACACCTTTAATTCAGAGTTCAAGAACTACATGAAATGAGTTTTGTGACCTCGATCCAATTGCCAGAAGCCAAGGGCCCAGATCAATAAAACCATGGCCTCAGTGGAGGGTAATTAGCACGCTAGCAGAGAGTGCCAGTGCATTCACCAGGCACTGAATGGTCTAAAAGCTACATCTCTTCTGTCTCTTGTCAGAAACATGCCACCAGATGAGAAATATTTACTGCTGTTCCTCATGTTGAACACAGGTTTTGGACTAAGCAGAAGAATGAAATCTTCAGAGATGTATATCGAGCATTTTTCTTGGAAATAAGATATTTACAAGTAATTAAGTATATTGTATGCTTAGTCCAGTTTTAAATGGAGTTATTGTCACAATAAGCAAAATTGTATGCTTTTGTTTCTGATTTCCCACACCACTCTCAGAAGGAAAGACCTCCTTCTTACTATATTCATTTTCATTTTGCCTTTCTTAATACAAATATAATTATCCAATTATCTATCTTTCAACATTTTATGAAATTTATCTGTAGACTATCTAAACAAATACACTAAATGATAGCCCTTAATGAAACCTTTGGCCACACTGTTTGCTTATGAAATCATAAATGTTTCCTGGACCTCATTAGCAATAGCAGGTGCCTTTTCAAGCACACACTTGATAATATTGAAAACTCAAGTAATGCATTAGGAAGTAACATCTTATCCACAAATGTTCTTACTATTTGCTCCTTCTCGGTATGCTCTGTAACAGGATGCTTAGGAGGAATGATCAGGTGTCAAGTCCTCAGAAGTGTTTTAACTGTAGGGTTCTTTGAGCAGAGAGGCTATTTCTACTTTACCAAACAGTGCAGAGCGGCAGGGCTCTGAGTGGTACCAAACCTGACCAGCCTCATTTGGGACCTTCACCCACACCAGAGGACCTGGGAGCTTTGTGGAAGCTCAGCCCAGGGCTTTCATCTTTCTACTTAAGCTATGTTGTGTCTGGGCTGGAAGCAAGCTGAGCATGAGCCACCAGCCTGCCCTGCCAGCAGAGATGGCTAATATGTACAGAGACACAGACAGGAGGCTCAAGGAAGTGTTCATCTTCTATTCATCACTCATTAGACCACACTGAGATGCTTGGATCACCAAGTACAAGGGATCTATAAACTGAAGCGAAGTAAGAGGAGATGCCAAATGAATCAGTGCTGGAGAACTTACCATGTGAGGAGAGGCTGAGGGAGCTGAGCTTCACCCTGGAGATGGTTGCAGGTAGGGGGTGGGACAAAAAAAACCCAGGTATCCATTGAGACAAGATGCTTAAGGCTAGGGATAAGAATAAGCTCTTTTTTTTTTTTTTCTTCTTTCAAGGACAGTAAAGCATGGGAGTTAATTATTTAATGAGATTTTGTGAAATCCCTGAGGGTTTTCAAGATCTGCTTCGAGAAAGCCCTAAGTAGCCTGCTCTGGTCTGACCCCAGAGCTTACCCTCTGGTTTGAGCAGGAGGTGTGACTACAGATCTCCCAAAGTCCCTTCCCAAGTGAATGACTCCGTGATGTTATAACCGTAATGTAGGAATGACCAGGACATTAACTTGAAAAGTACAGCACTAGTGTTAATTAGTCCATTGACATTTGCTAATGTGAAGGGCTAATGACAATGAATTCAAGCTGTTACAGTCACTGTGTTGTACTGGTACTGCCATAGCACCATTTCTCTCTGTGTTGGAAGAGGATTCCTAACCTTGATAACAAGAAATCCTGAGTGAGAAACAAACCATACAGATTGATGATGTCCAGCATTCCCAGAGCTGAGCTCAGACAGGCTGGGCAATGGAAACCCAGCTCAGCCCTGCTCAGGCCAAGGGCAGCCCAGACACCTCCTGAGACCCAACACAAACCAGTGCCAGCCCCTGGCAGTGGAAAAACCCTATTCATAGGGCTAGAGCTCACCTCTGCTCTTTGCAACAAAATAGCATGGATTATAGGCCCTGACTGGTATGTATTTGCCAGTAAATAAGGTACCTGAAAACTGCTTAAAACCTGTGAAAAAAAGGAACATTTTGTTTCTCTTCAGATGTGATGAACTGAACTCAACTCACCTGTCAGCAATATGAAGAGGATACATTGATGTCACTCAGGTGGAAGACATAAGAGAGAATAAATGCTCTATCAGTGAAGTTTCTAATAATTACTTTTTTAATTATGCGGAAAGGGAAAACAGATATTTGAAGGAACAGTGAAAATGTTTAGGACTTTCTGAGTCAAATTTCAGAACCTGTTCCCTGAAGAAGAGAAGAATAAGGTGAAGAATATTATTAAGATCTTTTCAGGAAGTAGATCATATGTGAACTGAGGTTGAGAATGTACTCACTTGAAAATTGTTCAAAGCCATATGTACCAGAGAGGTGTAAAGGTGAATATATTTCTGACTGTAAACCATCGATTTTATTCTATAGTGACCATGAAGCTGACCTGCCAGAATCCCTTCTTCTGCTAGAGGCTATTAAAACTCCATGATAGATTAGTCAGAAACTTTGTGAGAAAAGGTGATCATGCCCATGCTGATAAATTAGGTGTGAGTTTGTGATCTAGACTGTGTCCTCAGCGGGTGATTGAGCACAGAATCAAAGAAGAGATAAAAGTGAGTGGCTTACCCTCTGAGCCACCCTGTTTCTTTATTTCCTTTTTATTTTTTTTCCCAATATTTGTTCATCAGCTGCTATTTTGCAAAATTCATGCATGGACAAACATTTTGAACCATGTTGTATTAATTAAATTTCAACTTCTGAAGTATTAACTAACCAAGCACCTTTTGTGAGTCACTGATTCTGAACTGAAGGCTAACCTGATTTTCAGCACTAGATTTTTACCAAATTGCATTTATTTGACAATATAGGAGAAGCAAACTTGCAGAATAAAACATAGAGGAATGTCTTTAAAGTTAACTCTCAATAGGGATTAGTGTAATACTTTTTCTTTTTTACTTTTCTTTTTAATTACTAAGTAAGATTCTTGTCAATAGTCAGGCTAACAAAGCATTTCTTTTTATTACTATAGTTTAGAAAATCAGCTCTTATAGTGGATTAACTGTTTCCAGGAAAAAAAAGAAAAAAAAAAAGTGGAGTCAAAACAAGCTAATTTTAAAGATAAATACCTTTGACATATATGTGAGGATGGCATAAGACAAATAAAAGTAAAGATGATTGGAGCATATTTACAGACATTTTAAATTAATTTGAATAAGCACGATTTAGACATATTTTCCTTGAAAATATTATCGTGTTTGTGATATTAACTATTATATCTATTTGGGGAGCTTTTAAAATGTGTATGTGTGACCTGTAGGCATTAATGAGCTCATTATAGACAGCACAGCTATTCCTGGGCCTTTGTCTAAGCAGGTTATATGGTGTGAACATTTGTTGCCACCAAAACCTCTGGGCTGGTGCCTAGAAAATAGTTTTATCCATTCTCTCTATTAACTAACGTGGTGAAAGAAGTGCCTTTATTTGCAACTGAATAGGGAGCAGTAGAGCAGAAGAAAAGCTACTGAACTTCCATGTTTTCATTCATAGATCAGAAATGATTTGTTCAAGCTTCCCCCTAGATTTCCTCAAGCCATGTCCACAGTGACCCAGCTTTCCTCCCACTGGGTAAGCTTGAATCAGGAGCAGAGTATCATTCACAGGCTGCTGTTGCCTCTGACCTTTCTTTATCAGGACTTCAAGCACTGCACAGTTTCAGCTCTTTCTGGTTCCTTGTGTTATAACAGATTGAGCCTCAACAAAGAATCAGGGGTAAGGGTTCAGCTTCAAATTCTGTCAAGGTTTTCTAGATGAATTTGAGCAGGTCTCTGTTCATTCTGCATCCATTTTCCTACCTGAAAAGATTTGCTGCTTTATATAGTCCTTTAATATGTATAAATCATAAGACTATAAATCCTAGGTATAACTACTATGTCTTTTAACTATTCTCCTGAAAAGTGACTCAGTAAAACACTTGACTCAGGATGCATTTAACAATTATAAGTTATCTATGTTTGTAGTCAAAATTAGGAAATGTTAGTTTGTGGGGGTTTTTTAAAATAAATTGAAAGAAAATAAAGAAGACTGTTGGTTGTGTGTCAGGGTGTGGTTTTTACTAAGGATAGCTGCAGTGTTTGTCACCAAACTGTTCAAGGAAAGTGACTCCACTCTGAAAATACCTTTGTTTTGACTTGCTTGAGCAGCTGACGTCCTCAGATGTCCACAGGATCTTTACGTTTTCTTTATAAGTGTGTTTATGTACAAAAGGTTTATGTTAATATAACTTAAAATGTCATAGAATTTCCTCCTAGTCATTCTTAGAGGTTTTTTACCTGTTTATAGATTTACAATGGCACAAAAGCCACCAAGAATTGTCTTGTCTTTTCAGATCTGAGCTTGCAGACTTTTTTTTCCCTGTAGTTTACTTACTTTCAAGAAATGTTCATGAATTTTCATTTAAACATTTAACCCACAACCCCTTACTTTTAAATGGTTCCACGCATGATTTGTTTCTTAATCCAGATGTTCCAAAATCGTCCCATGCAAAATCTACTGAAGGCAATTAATCATCTAACAGTAATGCAAAAGTCAAGTTTAAATTGTGGTGTTAGGTATTTTATCTCTTACAAAACAAATACATAAAATAACTCTTCCTGTTCTGAATTTGTGCTGTAGTGAATTTACAGTCAGGAAAAAAACTTAGCAAAAAAATAGATTTTTTTTTTTTATTAGTTTATTGTAAGGGATCCTATTCAATTTGCATATGAATCTATCCATGTAATATTAGAATTTATTTTCCTTCACCTGACATTTTGAAATCAGGTGCAGTGGAGCCAAACTAATTTCATTATTTTACCAAATGGATTGACTTTAATAATTCTTAATTCTTTCTTAGAAAAAGAGACTTAAAATTGTAATTATATGTAATATATATATAATTACTGAATTATCCTAGAATAAATACTATATGATGTTTGATAAAACTTAAATAACTATTAAAATATTTCTAGCTTTTTCTTTATAGTAAGCTAAACCTCACAAGTTTTCAGAAAATGTTCATTTAAGGTGGTTGTAAATTTTTAATCCCAGTCTTTTAAACAAAATGAACAATATATTACTTTTTCTCTTATTTCTTCAAAATCTCTCTTTAGAAATTCTTTGTATGCTACAGCTCATCAGCTTAAGTTGATAGGTCTGAACATTAATTACAAATAAACAGTTATACATTTCGTGCATATATATAAACTTAATATACTTTAAATCCAGTTGTCTGTTCTCATAAAGTTCTCAGGCATGTTGCAGTGTGTAATGTCATGAGATAAAGTGTTTGAGAAAGCATCAGAATGTGGTCTGAGGAGAAAAGTCACATAGTTCAAAAGTTTTTCAAATCTCACAGTACATAAGAAGGAGGTAATAAAGGTAGGAAGGAGTTGGATAATTAATAATTAATCAAAATGATAACATGAAAGGAAAAGCAGCATACCTTGATTAATCAGCATCTCATCTCTCATCCAGCTGATGGAAAACTACAGGAAACAACAGACTACATACATCACCACCATAGCTAAAGACTGACTTATTTTTGATTGCAAATAACTCAATTAAAAAAAAGAAAAAAAGTCTAGCTAACTACCTAGTTAGGCCTTGTATTCACAGGTCTATGATGACATATATTATTATGCCACACCTGTTCTCTTGGAGTTGCAACTTCAGTTTTCTTCTACACATTCTGAAATTAAAACAAATCCTTTATTAGTTCAGAAACAAACACTGTCATTCTAAATACATCAAATGCAACATTTTAGAGATCTCTTTGAAAGATCTCTTTTCTATTTGAAAATCAAGCTGCAAAAGCTGTCAAAAATCAACTAATCTCAAAAATGAATTGAATATTTTTGTTAAAAGACAAACAAAACCAGGTTTATTACCATAACTGCTATGATTGCTGTTCTTCCTCTCAAGACCCATCCCTGATGACCAACACCTTCATTTAGCTTTTATTTTATTGTTTCCATAATTGACCTTCAATCTTTCAGTATCCACTAAAAGGATAGGTTTTTAAAGGGACATTTTCTTAATTTTGGTGAGACGTTTGAGTCTGGTTGAACTGAGAGCACAACAGAACAGAGAGCTTAGACTCTATTAGTTAGATACACAGAGAAAATTAAGTTTTCCTTTAAGAACCATGGTTTTGTTTGGGCTTGGGATTTTGCAGTTTGTCTAATGATTGCTTAAAGTGACCCACATAAACAGCTTTGATGCAGAGAATAGAAACCTGGGCTCCTCAATGCAAAGCTCATTCAAAAGGCACTCGTTCTACAGTTGTTTCTCTTTTACTCCAACTCAGACCTACTTACCTTTCCTATTTTTCTTCATACAATCACTGAATGGTTTGAGTTGGAAGAGGCCCTAAAGATCATCTTGTTCCAACCCCCCTGCCATGGTCAGGGGACACCTTCCACTAGACCAGGTTGCTCAGAGCTCCATCTGCTGCCCTTGAACACTTCCAGGCATGGGGCAGCCACAACTCCTCTGGGCAACATGTGCCAGTGCCTCACTACTTTTACAGAAAGAATTTCTTCTTTAAATCTAATCTGAACCTATTCTCTTTCAGTTTAAAGCTATTTTCCCTTTTTGCAAAGCAGCAGTTTCAACAGGCATTACAAAAACTGTTATCTCTTTTGGAAACAAAATATGGTCTTCCATCAGTATTAAGACTACACAAATTTGATGATGATAAATACCAAGAAGTTGTTTTTTCAGTGGAATCCTAACTAGCTCTGAATTCATATAAGCTACTTTTCTTACCAAATTATTTGAATGTTCCTGTTCAAGAAGATCATACAGTACTTTACAGAGTTTTAGCTAAGCTTCAAATTTTGTCAGTGGGTGAATAGAGCTGGAGTAGCACGACTTTGATTTTTTTTTGAAAACCTCATAATACTAGAGAACTCATTTTCTTCAAAATAAATAATAAAAAAAAATCCACATCACTCTACTTTACAATTTACATACAATTTAGGTTGCAATTCATCTTTCAAATATAAAATCATGATATCAATCCACTTTATAATGCAGTATCTGCAAGATCAATGATTGATTCGATCTGTGACAGCGACTTACCATGGCGAGTCACTGGCTTTAGTAAAGATGAAGGGAGACACAAGTCACTGACAGCATACATACTCTTCAAAAAAAGATATTTTAAAAAATAATGAAAAATTATTAATTAGAAATTTTTAAGAGCATTAAAAAATAAAGACCTCCAAAAAAAAAAAATTCGTATTTTGCAGGCTACTTAGCCACCCACATAATCATGTTAAAAACATTTCCCAGAGTTCTTAGAACACCATGTACTATTATATAATCAGTGTACTCTACGAAATTACTACTAGCAAGGTCAGCGCCTCCATATTAAGTTGGTGTTAATATAATTTAATCATGTTTAAACAGTAGTACTCAGATGTTGAGCCTCAGAAAAAGCACAATTTAGGATGATCAGAACATTTTCAGTTAGTTGTTACTGTTAAACATATATATATATATGTATGTATGTAATCCCTATATATTCTTTTGCCAAATCCAAAACTACTTCACAAAAAAAAAAACCAAACAACAGGCTTTCTGGTAAGCTATTAGAAATGTTTTGAAGCTGTGAATTACTTCTGCAAATCGTATTTTAAATGTCTTGTGCTTATAAATGTAGGTTGATTATAGTGCTTTTATAAAGATTATGTTGCTTGATAAGGTTTTTCCCAGCTACCCATTTTCAAAATAAAGCATTTTCTGCTCTCCATTAATATCTGTATTCTATGAATAAGTATATATGAACATGTACACTCCTACACTGTAAAAGACTTTTAAATGGATATAAGCTACTTCTTGACTCTTTGGAAACATAAATCAGTGGTTACACAGCTTCCCCTTACTTCTGAAAAATATTTATTTCATAAATATATTCACTTAAATAGTCTAAGTGTGACTTTTAGTATTATTTCTACAAACTTGTAGGTGTGTTAATTATAAATCAGAGTAAGAACATAGTAATAATCCCTTGAGAATGTCATTTCTGTAATTCCCTAATAATATTGCTGCACAGTTTCCAACTGAAAAATTACATTAATACTTCAAAAGAAGCATTGATTAGAGAAAGAGTACATGGATTTCTTTTTGGTAAAGTGTTGAAGCTCTGTGAGCTAAAACCACAGTAGCACAACATATTAATTATCATCAAGGTGATATTTTCTTGCAGCAGGCCAGTTGTGTTCTGTATTGATTGCTAAACAAGTTTAAAGTGTTCCAGTCTTGAAGGCAAGTCATTCTCAGTTTTTAAATTCCTGTTAAACCAGCAGCTTTTCCTGAAGATAGAAGAATAAAGCTCACACACACATAGAGTGTGGCTGATTCTTAGTAGTAAGTCTCAACTCACCCAAATGTCATAAAAACTGCAACATAAGATGATCTATGTGGTTAAAACCTATTATTTTTAAGTGGTAAAACTAAAATATTCATTGTCTTGATTACTGTTTTAGGTAACTTTCCCCTTCTGCTACCGAGTTTCTAAAGGCTTTTTCAAACAATGAGATTGTCGTATAAAGTCTAGAATCTTTTGGTAGAAGGGTTAAAATAGGAGTGATGTTCTTGCACTGATAAAAGAAGTAAAGACTAAAGATTATATCAGAATTGAAAAAGAGAAGAGTCTTGGTGGAAGGAAAAAAACAAAAGCCAATCCAAAGTCATTACACTTTCAGTCAATTAGCATTATTTGTAATTTGGGCCCTAGTTTGGTATTCAGGGTTATGGGTATGTGTACTGTAGATATTAGAAGTGACAATTGATATTAGTCCATTCTAGTGTGCTTTCAGAGGGTGTCAAATTTCTTTATAGTTTGAAATATATTATCAGACAAAAAAATGAGAGACATCACCTTTCTCTACAAAATGTTTCAGAATGTGTAATTTTCAAAAAAAAATTAAACAAGGAAGAAAAATAATTAAGTGAAAAATCATAATAATTTCATAAATAGGCTGTGTTGATACCAAGTAAAACTGACTTATGTGAGAAAGACATTTTAGAAATAACTACCTATTACACTTATGTTTTGAATTTTTTTTTTATAGTTTATATTAAATTTACTCCCTCCATCCTTCCCCTTCACCAAGTCAAAGAAGCAGTTGGTATCACCAGGTCAACTCTAACAAGGATGTAATTTAGAGGTTCTGGCACGAATCAGGCATCTTTCATAGTCATAGATAGGAAAGGGACTCTCAGCAAAAATCTTCCCCAGCCAAAGAGTCCTGCAAGACGCTTTTCATGTTCTGTGCAACATGAATGCAAAATTTTGGCTAAAATCTCTCCCTGTTGCTGAGGACTTTCCACAGACCTTTGTAGGCTGGATTTCTTGGATCATCACTTGGTCCAGTCCTGATTCTGCAGAGCAGGATTCTCTTATTCTCCTTTTCATCTTTTGTGACTTGATTTGTTTCATTTGTCCCTCCCTCCCTCCCTTCATTATTCTCTACATGACGTGTCCTGCTGCAAATCCCACCACAGCAAAAAGCCTTTTAAATAGAGCTGAAGTCACATCTCATGAGGAGGTGCAGGGGCCAAGTACGTCCCTGTCAGGCTGTCTGATCTGTCTCTCTGTATCCCAACAGGCTACAATTTCTTGAATAAAAAGCTGTGCTTGTTCTCTTTTAAAGTTGAAAACACACACTGCTTATGTGTTCTTTTTCTTGAAGTATAATTTAAATAAGGGAGAAAGAAAAATAAAGTACGGTATGGAAATTAGGGTGTGGTAGCTCTACAAAAGCAGATGGCAGCTCCAAGGTCCAGCATGATGTATCTGAAAACTCTGCAAAATGGCCTTAGTGTGTATTTCACATTTGCAAATATTTTATTACATTTTTATTACGTATCTCACCTCCATCTGTGAGGATGTGCAAGTTGTGCACACACATCAGGCCATACTTTATCAGGTTAATAAATGCAAGCAAATATGCTAATAGTGTTGATAAAATTATAATCCATGGGTATATGTGCTTTCTCCAGTTCCCCTAGCACTGCAACTTCAGTATTCTCTTAATGAATATGTTCCTGTAAATAGATACACATCTATACAGCTTATGCAAATGTGTACCTGTATAAACTTACAGAAAAATATGAACTACACATTTCACAGATTTTATAGGCAGAATATTGAAATAATTATTCTAATATTCCTAAATTTTACTTTTATAATTATGGACAAAGGTCTTGTGTTTTTGCTTAATCAGCTAATCAGATTATTCTGCTTTGGATTTGGCTACTGAAATATCTTTTAATTTGAGGGAAGATGTAATAACAAGATGAAATAAAATCAATTTGCACTCTAAAATCAAAATTACTTTGAGGGGAAAAAAACAAAGTTAATCAAATATTACTGTGAATATATTTTGTCTTATTTACAACTACTGACTGAAAACAATAAATCAATTTAGGAATAAATTATAAAATATTTTAAGTATCCTCTTTCATTTTTGTTGCATTCATTCTTTTGGTTTGGTTTGATTTGTTGCAGTTATTTTTCCTAGATGGTGAATCAGAAATAATGCGTCTTTCAGCAATTTTTCATTGACCCTGTAGACTTATTAAGGTCAAATAGCAAATGTCATTGTTTACATTCCTCACCAGCATTATTTACTTGACAACACTTATTACTTGCTATGCAGTGTGGATTTCTGACCTGCACTGAAATCAATTACTTAAGAGAGCAAGGATGCTATTGTTCCTAGAGACCTAGATTTAAAAAAATAAAAAGAGACAGAATCTGTCCACTTACCCAGTCATGCTGTATGTCATGACATTATAGACAGTATGTTATTTGTCTGGGTTATGAGACAGCAGATTAAAGCCACCTCTGTGAGAATAAGTTGAATTAGTTGATATCTTCATCATGCTGTTCCCCTTGACACAGTAACGGCTGGAGAATCTCCTTTTCCCTTTCTGTTTAGTTGTTCTCTGCTGTTGATGTGCAGAACCCAGTGCAGCTCTGGGGTCCTGACACAAGAGGGTTTATGGGTATTTACTTTAGGTTGATGCCTGATAGAGTCAAGTACCTGTTGAATATTTACTAGACAGGTATTCTAGACAGCTCTCCTCATTTTGAATGTGACAACCCAAACACCAGCTTTTTAGTTTTGGTGGTTTTTTTGTATGAGAGTTTGCAAAGTCTTTCTAATTAATAAGCAGTTTATATCCAACAGGACTCTGATGCCCATTGCTAAACTGTGTCATACTCAGAAGTTATTTTTTTTCCTTCTCTGAAACATGTATATCTGGAATATTTTATGGATAGAATAGGAAAAGTAGTTGTAATTGAGATGGTATCAAGGGGACAAGACATCCTTATTGTCCTGATAATTACTGGTTCATAAATTGTGGACATAACAAAATCTGCTGAAGGGATTGAATATTCTAAACACTGAAAAAGAAAGCAACTTTGCTGCTCTCACCTCATTATATTCTGCCAGATCATTGCCTATTTCACAGATTCTGACAAGAGTGACTATGCCAAAAATGTCATAATTACGTGAGAAAAATGGTGTAAAGTCACTTTGTCATCTTCTTTAAGTTTTATGAACAATCTGTGAAATCACAGATTTTTATGAACTTTCAGCTGAGATAGAATGTCTTAACTCTGAAACATATTTGCATTAAATTCATAAACATCCCAAACAAACAAAAATTGCCAACAAGCATTTGAAACTGTGCACCAGAACCATCCAAGTTAACTTTGGCCTAATCATTCCATGTAGAGACTTTCACTAGAATAAAGATTTCATTTTCCATAATTTATTTGATTAACACAATTTACCTCATGTATGCATTCCTTTTAAATGAGACAAATAGATGAAAAATAAGTAGATATGCAGATTCCATTTTTCAGTGGGGCAAAGCTATTAGCTCCCTATGACTGCTTTAGATGGGAGCTAAATTACATTAAATACAGTGTCTGGTTTTGGTGATCAGTGAAGTAAATATATTATTATGATAATTTCTATTTTTTATACCATACAGCTTCCCTGAGACTATGCCTTGAAAAGTGATACCAATCTTTTTAGTAGTACTAAAAGTATTGTAAAGAAATAGCATGAACTGGCTTATGCTGGGAATGATCAGGGATTCAGGTTAGAGCACAGCTTCAGAAAATCATAAGCACCTTTCTCACCTGTGTCTTTATGCAAATGTTTTAAAAAGTATTTCTAAAGCCCATTGTTTCTGTTTTAAAGATCCTAACAAACCCCCTGACTGCATCTTTGCTTTAGAAGCCACATATTCCAAGCGCAATTACCTTCAAGGTTTTTGTTCATGATATCAAAGACCTATGTCAAGGAAGGGTTCTGAAGTCACCACTACTAAAAATTTTTATTCCTTAGGTCACACTCAGACGTGTTGGCAGTGTTCCTTACCTTTTTGTCAGGGAGAAATTCATGTACACTCTTTGCAGTCAATTAATGTTTAAACCTACCTGGCTCTTTCCTGATAGGAATGAGTTTTCTAAGGATGGCAAGTGACTGAAGCTGTGACTGCGGCAAAGTAGTGCAGGAGAGAAGAGATAATGCCCTATCAAATCACTTTCAGTGTTGGAGATTATAGGAACACCCAGGGCTGAACTTCCATTCAGCAGAAGTCATCCAAGAAAAAAGGATATAATGAGAGACTTCATTTTAGAGCAGTATGCTCCTCGGCATGAAAAGACTGAAATTTATCTAACAGACTGCTGCTTATTTCCTGGGAGATGTTTGAATTGACTTTGGGGATAGGTGACTTGTTATGCCACTAGTGGAGGAGAACACAGAAAACAAAATGAAACCATGTTACAATGAGAGCCAAAGGAGAAGGAATTATATACTTGGTTTATTTTTTTTCCCTTGCCTGCCTCAGAAGAAAGCAATTGCTTTTTTCTTTCCCACAATCTTTGTATTTTATTAAAATAAACTTATTCTATCATACATAAGAGTTCACCCTAGTGCTGCCAGACTGTCAATTGCCAAAGAGTCCAGTGCCAAAAAGAGGGCATGGATTTTCAGCTGTGGAAATCTGAATCTCAGGGGTGAGTCTTCTGTAATTCTTTTGGTCTGCCTCCACTAGCAAGCAAGGATTGATTGCTTGGTCTGATGACTGAAGGGACAAAGGACAAAGAAGTGAGTTTACCCCTGGCAAGTGTAAAGGGGAGTATTTCTGAGACTGTAGGCATCATCTGTGCCTGCATCACCTGTACCTTAGACCTGACATAAGGCCAGCATGGACACTCTTACGGTCTTTCCAACCACAAGCTCCACTCTAACTGTGTATTAATGCAAGAGTGCATGGTGTCCTTATTTTGGTACTGCTCGTAAACCTTCACTGGCAATTCTGAAGTGCTGGGCCTGACCACCCACCACAGCTAATTTTTGTGCAAGCTGAACTAGAAGTACCCTTCTAGACAGTCTGACTGCACACCTCTGGAGAGAGGGACTGGACTGTCAGTGTGAGAGCTGCCTGAAAAGGGAGGCAGTGTGAAAGTAAGCAGCTGAAGATGAGATACAGAAATGGAACATTAGATGGAATAGAAACATCTAAATCAGGAATTAAGTGTTGAGAGGACCTCACTATAAGGTGAGACAGCTGCCTAAAAGAAGGGGTTAACAGCACAAGACACTGGATTGCATGGTCCAGGAGAGTTCTCCCACTAAAAGCTGACAAATCACAGAATCACAGATGGTTGGAAAAGAATCCAAGATCATCAAGTCCAACCTGTGACTGATCACCACCCTGTCAACTAAACCAGAGCACTGACTGCCACATCTAGTCACTTCTTGAACATCTCCAAGTGACTCCACCACCTCCCTGGGCAGTTGATTCTGATCCTTCCTGTGAAGAAATTTTTCCTGATGCCCAGCCTGAACCTCCCCTGGAGGATCTTGAGGCTCTGTTCTCCTGTCCTATCGTGGTTGCCTGGGAGAGGAGGTCTTACCCCCACTTGGCTACACCCTCCTTTCAGGTGGTTGTGGAGAGCAATAAGGTCCAACCTGAGCCTCCTTTTCTCCAGGCTAAACACCCTCAGCTCCCTCAGCCTTTCCTCACAGGACTCTGTAGAACCTTCCCCAGGTTCTACAGGCAGCTCCTCTGCCTTTTCCTGGACATGTTCCAACACATCTGTGTCTTTCTTTAATTCACTTAAACATTTCTGCACGCAATTTATTTTTTCACATGCTTTTTGTGGGGGTGACGGTAAAACATTTTCTTTTTCTTCCAGAATTTTGCTACAGCTTTGATTTTGGAAGGGATTAATCCTCTCTTGATTAACATTTTTATTTGAACTACTATTTAAATAAATTGAATATTTGAAGTAGCGTTCTAAAATATATTTGCATATAATATATTGAGTCAGCTAAATAAATATTTCAGAGTGTCATAAAAAGAGCAGAATTTCAGCTTAAAGAGAAATTATATTGGGATTTTCTATTAATATTATTATTATTATTATTATTATTATTTTGACACTCTTTTTCTGTCCAAGAAATCATTTAGCAAAAGTGAAAGCTCAAACAGTTACTTTATTAGTGTCTGCCAGTTACCGAGTGGGGATGTACTGAGCTACACCAGCATAATTCATAGAAATTACTGTTCAGGAAGAATGTTGATGACCTTGTTATTTCTGCTTCTGTTGTTTTACTTGCTTTATGCTGCTTAATAATCCTTGTCATGTTATTTTTCATTATTTATAAATGTAATAAGGCAGGTAACATACTCTGTTCTAGGGGGTCCAGCTTTCACATGGAACAGTAAGCCAGAGGGGAAAAAAATAGATCATGCACATCTATAAAACTAGATTTACTGTTGTAAAATTGAACTGCTTATGTTTCATTCTTGTGTCTCAGTTCTATTTTTAGCTGAAGGATAGATTTATGACATTCTATTTTCTTTCCTTGTTTCATCAGCTATTTTTTAAGATTATCTCATTTCTGGATATTTTTATTTTCTTCTTTTTGGAGTGGTGTATCAAAACAGGATGTCAAAGCTACTATTTCCTGAAAAATAATAGTGCCTACCTGGTTTCATTCACTGGCCAATCTGCAGTGATTGTCATGGTTCAAAGCAAAGGTAACAGAAAGGAAAGTAAATCAAACAATTAATATTACTGATAGTATTACTCTCTTGGGTAATTACTCATACAGTGACAGTATACCTTCAATAGTTCAAAATGAAAGGCTTGTATGGGTTTTCTTTCTTAAAATTCTGTTGTATTAAATGCATGGCGACCACATATCCATAGCCCATAAGTTCATGTGTACCTAACATGCCAGTTATGAACATTTTGTAACTGAACTCATATGAACTAAAACTGGGAGAGAAATTGAGACCCTTTTAAAATATTTCTTTAAAAAAAAGACATGTAGATAAAACTTACTATCTTGTTCACTATATCAGAATCTACCAGTGCTCATCACTGTTGGGGAAGTTCCCTACTTCTGCACAGTTTGAAACTCATATTAGAGCTTTCTTTTTTTTTTTTATTCCCAGTGCTACCTGTTGTTGAAATATAGGAGAAACATCCTGAAAGTTACAGTGTTCACAAAGCCAAGAACTTGTTAATCCCCTTCTCTTATTGTTTGGAAAAGGCAGCCTTTTGGAAGAAGTAGCTGACAAACAAAAACATTCAATACATTTGATACAAGTAAGGTGCTGGAAACAATTAATTTTGCAAAAAATAGTAAATGGATAGTCAGTTGTTGTCTCAGAGCAGTTTTCTTTTTGTGTTATTAGTATCATTGTACCACTGCTTCAGCAGTCTGCCCAATAAAAATGGGAGGAGAGAGTGCTGAGCCCATTGCAATGTTGGGAGATACAAGTCCAGAAAGGAGGTGTTACAGGGACTTCCAGCATCACTTTCCATCACAGCAGGAACATCCACTGTACATGGTACAGATGCACTCATGCAGTCTTGTCGCTGAGACTGATGTTGAATCTTCCCCTTTCCAAAGGGAAAGTTAATTACTTTTATCAAAATTAATCTGAATCTGCATTAGTGTAAGTTTCATCATAAAAAGTAGATAAAGCTTCAAATCATCTATCATGTCTTAGACTCATTAGACTCGACAAGTTTTAGAAACTGAAGTGATAATTGATTCTTATAAGAACAAAATGCATTGCTCTCTCAACATTGCTGAGGCTGTAAAGAACTTCTGGATACCATCTAGACAACACCCCCCTCAAAACAGGCTGATCCAGAGCAGGCACTCCAGTCGGGAGACTGGAAGGAGAAACACTCCATAACCTCTCTGAGGAACCTGCTACATTGATCTATCACCCTCACAGTTAATATTTTTCTATGCAAAAATGGATTTTTCTGTGTTTCAATGTGTTTTCTGTATTTCCCCTATCAGGTGTCTGTGCACATTGACAAGATCTCCCCTAAGTCTTTTGTATTCCTCGTGTGTCACGTGCTCCAAGCCCTTAATTGTCTGATATCTGTTTGCTGGAATCACCCCAGTATCTCCCTGCCTTTTGTACTGGAAGCCCAGCACTGGACCCAGCACACCAGATGTGTGTCACCAGGCCTGAGTACAGAGGAAGGATCACATCCCTTGACCTGCTGGCAAGACTGTCAGATGGAGCCTGGAAGACTGATGAGCTTTTCTTTCATTGCTGGATCACAGTTATCCTGGTGTCCACAAGGAGCCCAGGTATGGGACTTTATGTTCCCCTTTGTTGAAATTCCAGAGATTCCTGTCAGCCCATTTCTCCAGCCTCACAAGGTTCCTGTGAAAAGCAGCCCAACCTTCTGGTTTACCAATCATCTTTCTGCAAACTCACTGCAGGAGGAATCTGTCCCAGCATCCAGGTCATTAATTGAGATGTTAAACGGTCCCAGCAACAGTCTGTGACATACACACTAAGGACTTTAGTTTCCCTAGCCCCATCCCTGCATGGTTGGGCTGTGTGTCTGTTATATTTTGCTCCTGGATCACCTGTCCCTGCTCCCACTTATTGTATTCTTCCTTTCCATGTTTGAGTTTTGTCCAAAGCTTTAGTTTTTCATCTCTGAAGGCCTCCCTGGCAACTCTGACTTCTTGCACAGGGGGATGGACTGTTCTTGTGCTTGGAGGAGGTGACCCTGGAAAATCAACAAGCTGTAATGATGAGTATTAGATGTTTAACAGCTCAGTCTAATGACATTCCTAAAATTATCTTTGTATTATATATTTTAAAAAGTGAAGAAAGAAGTAAGTTAGACTAATTTTTTTTCTATGCATTAATATTGATTGGAACAATAAATCTCTGCAGTGTTTCCCAGGTTTGGGTTGTTTATTTTCATTAAAATTCCCACTTCCTGGGGCAAAAAAATCTGGTGATTTTATTAATTGATAGTTACCATCAATATCTGCCTTTTGAGGTGTTTCTTCACCCTAAATCTTAAACCTTTGGATTCCAAAGGTTTAAATAGGTTTAAATAGCTTAACTGAACACTTTTATGTTTAACTTTGGTCTTAAAAGCTCTCAAAAAATTCCTCATTTTTATATATTCCTTCTGCATGTTATTCAGTACCAAAGTAAATGTTTTGAATTTACAGAAATGAAATTTCATATTTTTCAATAATTTGCTCTCAAAAGCAAAAATCTTAGGACTGTGAATAAGTTTGTTATAAACAATGTTTTGAAAAGATTAGACAAAGATTAACCTATTGCGTGTTTTTTTGCCTTGTGAATGCCAAAGAGTTATAGTTTCATTGTTTTTTTTACTAGAAGAATGAAACTTCTGAATGAGAAGAACAGCAAATGATGAATAACAGACCCATAAAATTGTTCATGAATGCTGGGGTTTTTGCATGCAAAACTAAATATTCATACATTGAACAGTAATTTCCTAAATATTCATGCTGAACAAAAACTTCTCTGCATGAGTGTTTGCTAGCAATGAATATTAAGGAGCAGGAACCCGATCTGCAAAAACAGCTGTGCAGAGCTGAAACAAATGTTCACTTAACCCTATTTTTGTAGGAGCTGCACAGCTCAATTTATCAGGAAACTTATACTCCTTACTTATCACTTCATCAGGATGCACATATACAGAGAGAGCCCTTCTATTCCTTCTGCACAGTTCTGCCAGCTACTGCCATAAATCAGTGCTTTAGCTCCTTGCCCCACACCCACAACAGGCTGGAACACGACTTGAGGTCTGAGGAAAGCAAGCAGAGGGTAACTAATTTTATTTCCAAACAGTCAGACTGGAATTAGATGAAGCGTTTTATAACATCTAATGCCTTTCACTTTCTTGTCACAGTCATTAAGGGCAAAGGTCCTCAGTGCACTCTTACTGATTTACAGGATTGAAAGATTTTGTCATTTTTGGTAAATTTGAATTTGTGAAGCCAAACTCGTGGTATTACAGAGTAAGGGATTAATGCTGTCAGGCAAAGTGCTTTATAACATTGATCCTCCAACAGCCTGTAAGAGCTACATTTGGTTTGGCTGAGTGACTTCAGCAATTTCACATGGAACATGACCGTACAAAAAGAAAAAAAAACCAAAACCAGTCAGTAAATGAAGGAATGGATTACCCATACAGTGAATTTTCATCAAATGGAATAACTGAAAGGATAATTGTCCCTTCTTACTACTGAAATATTTGGTGGTGATGAATAAGGCAAAGAAGAAAAAAATGTGTAAGTTTTGGTTTTGTCTTTGAAAGGTATCCTAAGGCTTCTGCCTTAGCCATCTGTTGTGGTTTAACCCCAGGCAGTACCAAGTCCCACACTTGCTCCCCTCAGTGGGATGGGGGGAGAATCAGAAGGGTGAGAGTGAGAAAAATCGTGGGTTGAGATTAAGACAGGGAAAGCAAAATCCTTGCTCACAAGCAAAGTAAAACAAGGAATTCATTTACCACTTCCCATAGGCGGGCAGATGTTCAGCCATCCCCAGGAGAGCAGGACCCCATGACAGGTAACAGTGACTTTGTGAAGACAGATGCCATCACTCTGGATGTCTCCTCTTTCTTCCTTCTTCCCCCAGCTTTATATGCTGAGCATGTTGTCATATGGCCTGGAATATCCCTTTGGCCAGCTGGGGTTACCTGTCCCAGCTGTGTCTCCTCTCCACTCCTTGTGCACCCCCAGCCCACTCACTGGTGGGGTGGTGTGAGAGGCAGAAAAGGCCTTGGCTCTGTGCAAACACTGCTCAGTGATAACGACAACATCCCTGTGATATCAACACAGTGTTCAGCACAAATCCAAAACACAGCCCCACACCAGCTACTATGAAGAAAACCGACTCTACCTCAGACAAAACCAGCACACCATTCGATATAGAGAGTTAAAGAAAAAAAAAAAAAAAAGGTGGAATCTGCCACAGACTGGTATTGATTTGATATATGACTGAATGCACTTTTATCAGTGGGCTCTTGGATAAAATAAAATCTTGGGAATAGTCAAAATTTAAGTCAGCTAGTTGGATAGCTTAAGTGAAAAACAATATCCTCAATTACACAGTTCCGTTCCACATGTGCTTTGATTTTAAGCAGTTTCAATGAATGGTAAAGATTGCTGTCACCAGTTTACAGTCTGCATGAAATGTGTTTGATATATCTGTAATTTTTAAATGTTCAGATGCCCATTTTCCTATCAATGTACTGCTACAGCTGTTGGTCAAAGTTCGTAGCAGAGTAGTCATGAAGGAAATGTGATACTTTCAAAGTAGGACTGAGAAATGTTGTGGTGAGAAGGATCCTGCTGGATCCCTCTAGGAGATTAATAGAGAAATGCGGTTTCTGAGATCAAGTCTTGCTAATTTCCCTAATCAGTTTCTTGATTTCATTATTTTTACAGGTATCTTGGGTACTATTAAAAAAAAAAAAACAAAACACTCCTAAGATAAGTACTTTGATTAAATTAAAAAAAAAAAGGCAAAGCATAACATGTTTTTACATTGATAACAGCTTTAATATTTCTCAGAGACTTCAAACATGGACAAAGGATTAAAAAATCTTCCTCATACTAAAAGGAATCAAAGATTATTTTGCTTCAGATCCTGAAGTAGTTAAAAATTTAAAGAAAAAAAAGATAATGCATTTAATTTTTTTTTTTATACATTGGCATTGAAGCTCTAAAAATATGCTTTGTGAATTACGAAATGTTTTCCACAAGCATTTCCTTTTGCAAAATGTTTATTTAACTTACTTGCTGGGAATGGTCAGTTTTTCTTAACTGTAGAAAGTCTGTTTCACCTTGTATGTTTAATTTGATATACACAAACACCTAATATCTTTCAAATAAAGGAGAGTAAGGTAGGAAAAAGGTTAGAAATATGCTACAAAATGACAGAGAAGAGCGAAGAGGATTTATTCTACTATGTCTCCTTCTGTGAATACACTCTATTCCATCTGCACATTTTGTTAGAGTACTACTGAAAGATGTAATACAATTGCTTTTCACTCACATTGCAGCGCTATTCTTTCAGCTCTTCCCCTATACATAAAACGTGTAATTATTTCTTTTATATTTTTCCTTACGGCAGATTTTGTTAAAATTATAATGGCCTTTTATAGTGTGAAAGAACATTTGCATTTCACAGTTTGAGTAGCTCTGAGAACTTTTTGCGCTTTGCCAAATTACTTTTTTCATGGTCATATACAGTTAATCCAAATTTTTCAAATTCCTATTTTAAAGTATGTAATGGGAAAAATCCATTTAAGAAAACTAAACTTATTACAAAAAGACTTGTTATGATTTTATTTTTGTATTTTTAAAATTAGTCATAAGAATTGAGGGCTATGTCAGGTTACTTTTAAGAAGGTGCAGATCAAGCCTTCTAGAAACACATTGTCACTAATAATTATGAAAGCAACTAAATTGCAATTAATTTGCTATTTCACTTCTGAAAATACCAAGAAGCTCTATTAAACTACCTCAAATACACATTATCATCATACTTTTAAATGCTGAACTCTCAACCGGGTGACTGTTGGTAGCTCTTTGTCAGTAAAAAGCCTAGACAAAAATTTTTGCTAAAATGAGTCCATGATATCCTTGAAATAAATCAATATTTGCACATTCATTAAAGAAAATGCTTACATGTTTTATGTAAAATAGGTAGGAAATACTGTGCCTTAAAGATAAGTCAATATTTTTATTTAACTGAAACTCTGGTTTTCAGCACAACCTAACAGTATTAGACTTATGAAAGGGTAATATGCTTTGATCTTGCAAACTCCCTGTGGTATCTGGTCTAATCTGTGCTTTCCTTTAGCCATAAACAGCCTCATTAAAATATTGTCAATTAGAGGATTTGAAGAAAAAATTAAAAATACCCAAAACTGATGGAGAGGAAAGAGTATCAACTAAACAGTCAAGTTGGGTGGGTTTGTTTTAGAGATTTTGCATACATGTTCTGACATTATTAACTTACTTTGTAATTCATTGTGAAAAGTCAACCATCAAAAAGAAAATTTACTTTCTCCCTGCTTATGTGGTGTTTGCATTAAATAAGTTTTATCACAGAATAAAAAGGAACTTTGTGTCAAGCCACAAGTTCCAAACCAAGTGGTTGCTGCAAAAATTTAAAAGGTAGCATAAAATTCCGGAGAAGGGCTCAATCTATTTAATCATGCCTAAGGGTTGCAAAGTCACCCTCCAGACTGAATGATTGTTTACAAATAGATTTTGACAGGTAATTTCACTGAAGGCTCCACCCCCATTTTAAATTTATGGATACAGTCCTACCTCCAATGAAATCAACTGGCAGTTTGCAGATGATTAGCACAGGAATGTGGTTCACTGGTTTCTGAGAGGAGGGGAAAGTCAGCAGATCTGGCAGCATTTCAAGCTGTTGAACATCAGGGACAAGCTGTGGGGACACCAGTCCTTGTTCTTGCTTATTCGACTTCAGATGACACGGAATACAGAGTAGATTTGGGAACACTACTTAAGCCTGCCCACATGTAAATTCAACTTCCAGAGCGAAAGAAAAATGAAAAACAAAAAATGGGAAGATCACCAGAAATCTGTTGGAGGTGTATCCATACTGCAGGTGCAATAAAGCAAAACAAATGGCATTGAAACAGGCTAGAACTGCTCAGGAGGGAGAAAAACATCCTGGATCTTAAAAAATGTTAATTTTTTCTTTTAAGTCGTCTAACTAACAGTGAAACCTATTCTGCACTCACAGGCCAACCAAAATTCTATTGGACTCTATATTTAGTGCCTGTTAAATTACATCTGTAATTAATATACACAGAAAATGTGAATAAGATTAAAATGTCAGCATTTCTTTGAAGTGGCAGAAAATTTAACATTCATTTAAAATTACATTCCTATTCTGTTTTATTATAAAGCTATTTGTTTTATTAAAATGTATCTTGAGGCTCTATTGAGAAAGATATCCTGATTTAGCAAGTTTTGACACGAACTTGTCGAAAGAACGAAGAGCAAAAACTGAATTACTTGTTTCTGAAGAATTTACAGTTCTCAAAAACTCTACGAGTCATTTGCCTTCTCTGTATTAAAGAATCTGGAAGAATAATATGGTTTACGTACTGGGTGTGCATAATGCCTAGTAATAATTCCCTTGATGGAATGGTATCTGTACTCCTCCCCACTCCCTCAGCTGAATAAAGTAAGATTTAAAGTTTAATTTTTTTTTTTTTTTAAAGCATTAGAGGAAACATGTTTGTTAGGTACTTCCACTTCTTGAATAGCTTTTTCTACTGCTTTACTGTAAGACAACTTTGATACAAGTATTTTCCATGATCATTTGATTTCATGCAGTTCTTGCAATGTCAAGTAACAGAACCTTATGTCAAATATTTACTGTATTATATTAAAAAATTAAAAATCTAATGATAGAATAAGGAGTTTACAGATGAAGAGGTGACTTCCTTCCCTTACTGGGATTGTCAGTATGGGTTGAAAAATTCTAACCTTGTTTCTATTCAAAGAAATTTTTTGCATAGTCTTCTTAAATCCCTTCGTTCATCATTAGTAATCATTAATACATTAGTTGCTGAAAAATTATCCTAAATTTTCTGCCAAAACAAAAACCCTGGAACTACATCCCAAATCCAGTGGTGTGCATGGATATTGTCCAATAATAATGACTCAGATCTTAGGTTAGACAGTTTTTTCTGGAGGTAAACAAGTATTGTGACTCTTCCACTCAGTCTCTAAAGCAACAGGGTAAAACAGAAGTGTCACTGACTCAGCTCTGTAGGCAACACACAGTTCTAACTTCAGTATTTAGGGATTTTATTCACTGCAGGTGATATTTTGATACCTAATTAAATTGTTCTTTGGAGAAAGAACATCATAAAGCTGCCTTCAAAAGACCATGAACCTTATTAGTTAAGTACTTGCTCTTTACAAAGTGCATATTTCATGACAGAAAAGTCTTGGGGGGTACACTTTCAGTACAAATGAATTTCAGATATGAATTTCCCAAACTGCTCAAAAGGCAGAAGACAGTAGCTCATACAGTGTATCCAGTTTGTTTTCAGAGTGTACTATTTCAGAACAAATAGCCATCATAACAATGTCATTTTCATGATTAAATATTATTTCTATTTAATGATACTGTACTATATCTTCACCTCATTACATTTCATTTCTGTATTCCTTTTTTTCTTTTTTTTTTTTTTTATATAAGAGAATATCATTAAGTCTGCTTAAATAATCTATGAAATCCAGCAGAATGTTGATTTTCCATTTATTCACCCTGGAGAGCTCAGGCTACAGAAAAGCTTTATTTGCTCAAAAAATATCAAAAAGAAAAGTATATAGTTCAAAGAGATATGAAAGATGAAGCACCAAGGAGAAGATTACAGTACTGTCTCAGATTCATTGGCCTTCTCCCACAATAGCTTTTTTTAAACATGCAATCCAAATTCAGAGAGAATTGTATTATTTTTGCTATTTTCAGACAAAGTCATCACAAAAACACCCCTGAATTTTTCAAGAAGTAATATTCATAAATTTTCAGATTTACCAGTTAATTTAACAAAATCAGAACCCACTATTCACTTTCCATACCCTCTGAACTCACACAGAGTGCCCCCCCCTCCTTTTTTTAATTCTATGGAACTTTTAATAGGAAAAGAACCATTTATTGCAGAGTGTTTTATTTCACTGTTCAGTGGACAGTGTTGTGGGACATACAAAACACTATGCAGACATTTGCTACTAAAAGTAAAGAAAAAGGGAAAAGTTTGATTTTTCATTTTCTGTCTTGCTTTCTCTGTGCTAAATTCAAAATTGTAAATACAGGTCAATTATCTTCTATTTTGAGATAACACAAACAAACAAACAAACAAAAACCATCTACCAAAACAAAACAAAAAACACAAACAAACAAAAAACCCCCACCAACTGGAAATCTACAGATAAATTCAGATTAAATTAAGATTCAGATTGATTTAAATGTAGGTTTACATTTAGGGTTTATTTTGTTGCATAAACCCATCACAAACATGTCTTAAGGTCACGCTGGGTAACTGAGCAACCTGTTGAAGATGTCCCTGCTCACTACAAGCAAGGTTGGACTATATGACCTTTAAAGGTCCTTTCCTGCCCAAACTATTCTATGATTTTATTTTACAAGACTTCTGATGTCTTATGACCTGTACTGAACAGAAAACATATATCAAATATCTGTCTTCTGGCAGATCCAGTAACAGATCAGAGCAATCTTCCTTCATGGGATAATCCTGATGCAGCATATCTGTACAAATGTCTTCTTCCTTCATTTTAATCCCTGAATGTTACTCTGTGATACAACTACCTAGACAACTTCTCTCTTCTACCTTTGTGCATTTGTCATTAACCTATTACTTAAACCATCTCACTTGCTTCTGCATGTCTGCTCATTTTTCAGAATTCAATCCATTTATCTAATTTAGTGAGATTGTGCTGATTGTAGATCCTATCTTCCCAAACAGCTGTGATCCTGCTTAGTCTGCAGAACAAAATGAAAATTCAAACGTTGCAGAATGAAGTCGAAGGTTTTGCTAGGACCCACTATTTTGCTTTTTAAAATTATTATTTGGGGTATTTTGGTTTTTATTTTAATTAGGGTTTGAAGTATTCCTATTTTCTTAATATTCACCTGATTACCAAAATAAACTGAAATAAGTTACAGCTATAGATAAAAGATTGATTTTGATTTTGGTGGGTTTTTTTTGGTTTAGAATTCATTCTAATGAAGTGTAGCTCAGGTTGTCTCAAAGTACACAAATTACTTTTTCTCTGTATTGTTTTTGTTGGTACTACTATTGAAAGATCTTACAACACAGGCAAATCACAGTGAGTTGATCACTGGGAAAAAAAAAAAAAAAGCTGCTTGTCACAGATACTGTATTTTATTTTTCCAGAAGTACCATAATCAGAAGGAAAATGCAGAAAACAATTCTGCCTCTTCCTAAGCCCTCAGGCCTACAAAGTTCACTATCAGTAACTCCACCCTGGTTTTGTCAGCTGAGCACACATTTTGAAGTGATTTTTGTCAGTTTTTAGAATAGACATGCAAGGTCAAAAGTGTAATCTCGTGGTCTGCAAGACACACTTTAAAAGAGTGTAATCAAGAGATAGTGCTTGCTACAGTAAGATTTGACTTCAGCCACCCTGAGGCTTAGACTCTTCCTGAGCCAAATGTGCTATCTTTGTGTTTAATAACCTTCAATGGGTTCTACATCCATGAATTAGTCTATTTTTTTTTTTTTTCCTAGCTCAGCTGTAAATTTTTCATGTGCTGTAGCTGCAAGTTCCATAGTGTTTAAAAAGGGCTGAAAAGTGGGAAATACACACTGAGGAGTAAATATACAGGGTTAAAAGGAATAGCTAGGTTCATCATCCAGAGGAGGCCACCAAGATGATTAGAGGTATAGAACACCTCTCCTGGGAGCAAAGTCTGAGAGCATAGGATTGTTCAGCCTGGAGAAGAGAGGGCTTCAGGGTGACCTAATTGTGGCCTTCCAGTACCTGAAGGAAACCCACAGGAAAGACGGAAAGAGACCGTTTGCAAGGGCCTGTAGTGACAGGACAAGGGAGAATGTCTTAAAAATGAAAGAGAGTAGGTTTAGATAGATATCAGGAGGAAGTTCCTCACTGCAGGTCATTAATAGGTCTTATTTCAGTAATCTTCATCATACCTGTATGGCAGGGTTAAAAAATTCCAATGTAATGCAACAGTTTGCAGTTTAATTCTGCTGTTGTAACTAGGGAGAGCATGGGTTCATATGTAAATCAGTATAACCTAATCAACATAAAAAAATAAAAGAGTGGAAGATGTAGGAATCCTATCATAGAGCAATACTAGCATTTAAGGATCAAGAGATCTGGAATCTAAATGCTGGTGCTAAAATAGCAGTTGAATTTCATTCTGAGAAATATACATAACCTCTAATCTTCAAAAACCCCAAACATCAAAACACTTTCAAAACTGCAATTAAAATACTGGCCCATTCATCTTGTTTGAGTCATTCTGCCCCTTTAATTATATTTTGGAGGTATTCCCTCTGAGTGCCATTTCTCTACACATTTTCTGTTATCTCCATCTGGAGTTTGTTTACCAGAACCTGCTATATTTCTCCCAGGCTTGAGATTCCACTAAAATGGATTACTGATATATATTACAACATATGATATTTGTAGGCTTTACCTTCCCCTATGCATTTATCAGGGAGATAATAATGCAGAACCTTTCCTCAGAGTCCCTTTCAGTCTGTTCTTTCAGGTGCAAAGGAAACCAGTCACAGGCCATTGCAAAGGAAGGAAGTGTAAGCAGATATTGCAAAACCAATCTCAATTAATTATTTCTTAGTATTTTTAATGACATATCTAAAATGTACATATATCTGTATAAATGTATTCATATAAAATTTTACTGTTTGACTTACTGGTCGGACTACTCTATCAGGTATAATGAAAATATATCATTATTTCTGTGTAACATTTCTACAGCAAGAACAAGTATTTACAAGCCCAGAATTTAAGATGAAATTATTTTTTGTCGCTTCCACTTTCTTGCTGATAAAAGTAATGGTCTTAGCAGTCAAAATGAATCCAAACTACAGCAGAAACTGATGAGGAAAACACTCTAGGATCCCCTTGTTAATTATTTTTATTGTATTGATCCGATTAATAAAGTAGAGTTCCTCATTTACTATTTATTTTAACTGTGGAACTTTTCTGTAACAGATTTTCCATTACTTTGGGATAATAAAGATATCATGCCTGTGTTTGGTCATTCTGTCCATATGAGTAATGTGGTGATATGGGAGAGAGAATAGGGAAGAGAAAGTGTGAGAGGAAGAAAGCAATAAGCAGACTCTTTGAACTCTATCTTCAAAAGCTTAAAAAGCCCAATCTCCATTAGATAATGCAGGAATGGGTAAAAAGCTGGGAGTAGAAAACATTCAAAAGAGTTGATTGAATACCAGATTTTTCCCAACATTAACCAGATAATTTAATATCACTATCTGAACTCAGATAGCTCCACAAACACGAGCCTTCTTTATACACACAAGAACATAAAAAGAAGAAAGGAAAACCATTTTTCACAAGCTCTTTGATTCTATTTTTCTATATTTTGATGTTACAATCACATTTTATCATTTTGTGGGTATCTTTTTCTGGTATTATTAATAAAGAATTTTAATTAAAACATAAATAGCTGCAAGTCAAACTGTCAGGAAAAATTAACCTGCCATTTTCTTAGGACAGAATCTCTTCATGATAAATTACAAATACATGCCACAACCAAGTCAGTAATGATACACTTTGACAATATATGCATCAGTTTCCACAGTATATTGTACTTTGGGTACTTACAGAGGTATTAGCCTTCTTTCCTGAGGTGTAATTTTAAAATAAATAAACTAGCATTATCATGTTTTACGACGTATCAATAGTTAGAATGCGTCTACTGGGTTGTTCCCTGAAAAGTAGGTCTGGCTTATAGAGCTACGAATCTTTAAACTGGGAAATATGACTGTGGTTGTTAAAAAGTCCTCTGGGCTGTTTCAGTTTTCATAGAACTTGTTGACCAGCTCATACAAATGGCAGATTCTACCCTTTCCTCACAGTTTTCCCACCAGGTAAGTCATACTTCACACTCCTTACAGGCCTTCTGAGTAACTTCTTAACTCATGAATTACAGCTCCCAGCTCCACTGTAATAAAACACAGCATGATTTGTCAATATGCATATTTTTTTCTGTACATTAGGAATGTAACCTCTAGCTTATGTGCATTACAGATCATGTTCCATCACTGAAATAAGAGAATTGCATTTGCCTGAGGACTACAGAGCTAGAAGCACACAAAGTCAAGGACATTGCACTGGAAATGTCTTGACACCTACAGTGCCTTTCCTTTAACTCAGTAGGTTTTTCTAAATATAAGTGAATATAAAAAGTCTCCAGGGACTCCACTGTGTCATAGTCTATAAGGACAAAGGAATTTTTACAGGCCAAAAATCAGCAAAGCTTCTTAGAATAATGAGCTCTCGCTGGAAGGTGGCACAAAATGGCCTTCAGCAAAGCAGAGTTACTCAGGAAATAATAGATTGAACTCCAAACTACCTGAACACCAAATGAGAAAATGCAGAGCAGTGCTAGGTGCAAAAATATGAATGTTCGATATGTCTTGATATATCAGAGCCATGGGCTATATATTTTGTGTCCTCAGCTGGCATTAGGAGATACTATTTAGAAATATGCAGAGGATGTAAAAACAATCATCATCATCTGCTGTCTTTTCTCCTCATTCTCCTATGGCAGCCATAACTATGGTATGTTTCTGCCTAATCCTGTTAGTATTTATTTCTGGATCTACTGTCCAGGAATTTGTCTAATCCCTTGAACCTGATGATGATGTCTCCTCACACAATTTCCTGTGGCAGGAAGTCTCACAGCTTGATTTTCTGTGGTGTGAACTGTCTCAAATCAATCTCAGTAGTTTCACCAAGTGCTTCTTAGCTTTTGTGTTGTGGGTCTTAAAGAGGAAATCCACATCCAGTTTAAATGCTGCCTCATGACTTTACAAACTCCCAGGACTTGCCTCTTTGGAGATTTCACTGTGCCTGCCCTGCCCTGATGATCCAGAATTTCCTTTTACAGAAGCCATACTGTGGCTTTCCCAACACACAGTATCTACATGCACTCTGTTTCCTTAATTCATATGATACATCTCACCTGGGAGAGAAGTCAGGTTCGTTGCTCAGTGGTTCCCTCTTTAGAGCTCAGAAGTGGCAAGATTTACACAAAGAGCCTCTTAAGCCTAGAGCAATAAAAGAACACTATATTGATTGCCAAAAAAAATCATGACTCCACAGCTGAAACAAACAGACCTCCCTATACATTCAGCATGACCAAGCATAAACTTCTATGCCCTTCACTGAACGGGCATGAACAGAGCATGTGCTTACAGAAGCTGCCAAAAAAGAGCAGAGACAAGTATTGCCAGCAGAAGAACCTCTACTAGTTCTTCTAGAACCTTCTACCAGCTCTATATTTTCTTGGCATAACAACCAAGCCCCAAGTTCTGGCAGTGACTATAGTAAGAGTTATTACCTACAACATTGCCCCAAAATGGCCTGTTATTTGCTGCACCTCAAAGTTCCTGTAGAAAACTCATTCCTAGCAAATGTCAGCGTGTTCCTATGGAAAAGAGTACTGGGTGAGGTTAAAGACACTGATAACTTGGGATCACAACACAGACTGTTCACCAGGAGAAATGGTCAGACACGTCCATTTTTGTCTAGAACACGGGAACAGAGAGGAAACCTCTGTCCATAATTAGCTGGCATCTTCTGTACTGTGTGTAGTACATACAAAGATGAACTCAGCACTCTTGTGGTTGACAGTGGGACACATGCACAGTGACCAGAGACTTCTCTTTTGTGGTCACACATCCCATTAATTATTAGTGATCTTGATTTTAATAATAATTTCAAAAAAAAAAATATTACAAGGAACAATGCCAAGTCCCTCTGAGCTAGGAAATCTGGTTTGAAATACTATCCCTAAGGATCAGGCTGAAATTTTGCCCATGATCTGATAACTTGCATTCTGTCAGCAAATGGTTTAGCTTGACCTAAAATGGCTTGCTGTTGATGCCTGAATCAAACATCAAACTAAGTAAACATGGGAACTTTCAAAAATTTTTAGTGAATCAACAAACACCAAACTAAGTAAATATGGGAACTTCCAAAACTGATTTCATGTAGGTTTTGCATAATCAGAAAAAGTTACTATTTTAATCCATGACTCCTGCCTAGTCTACTACTGATGAAAGATTCACTAAATTATCTTCATAAAGGTCAAAATGCTAATTAGGAAATTCTCTTTAGTGATAGATCAGAGATGTGGAACAAGAGATTAGATCAGCTTTTTCTAGATTTAAGTTATCCTTCTCTTCAACTTAAAAACATAATAAATTTCAAAGTAAAAGCTGAATTTTGTATTTTTTTTTAATTGTATAGAAAATTATCTTGGAAGGTTTGAGTTTACATAAATTACATTTTAGTTAAATTTATGTATATTTTTACATGTACCATTAGTATTTGCTTATTAGCAGCAATGCAAAAATTGGTTATAAAATAATTTAAGAGATATTCTTCAAGTTAATAAGTGTACTAATAACCTAAGCTATACGGATTTAAATAAAATGTATCTTTCTAAGCTACAAAAAATTAAAATGTAGCAATATATGAAAAGCAAGCAAAAAATATAAACTCATTTAAATGAAAAAATATAATTTCCCTGTTCAATCAGACTTTTAGAAGAATCAGACAAGAATTTATAGCTCTAATAATCCATCTATTTTCCTGAAACAAGCAATAAGTAAGAAAACTCTCGTAATACTAGCATTATTCATTCTTATTTGCCACACTACTGTAAGTTTTGTCATATATATTGAAGATGTGTACTATTGGACAAAAAATAATCCTCTTGAATTCCAGAACTGCAGAGTGCTCATAGTAAACACCATAAACATCTCTGACTTAATGACAACACCATTCAATACAAACTTTTATTATAACAACCCTTTCAGCAAATGGCATGGAAGCAAAAGGAGGTTCTTATACTGATAGTTCCCAAATCAACTTCAGGATCAAAACTGAACTATTTATATCCACTAGAAACTTGCCTTGAGCTATAAGGATGTTGTGCACCTAGCTAATATGCTTCTGATGATGGACAGTGTGATAAAAACTTCCCAAGAATTCTATAATTAGTACAGGACTAAATTTTCCAGATATGTTACAAAAAAAAAGAAGACGTACCCAAATCTTGAAGTCAAACTGTGATATAGCCTGGACTCTACAGTCATAGGCTCATCTGTCATCAGCTGAGAATTTAGTCAAATTCTCATTTTTCAGTTCTCCCAGGTACAATGAGATGTCCAGATATTAACTCAGTTGATAATGAAAGATGACTAATTCATGTTTCTTAATAGTTGCAGGATATAGAGTCAAAAGATGTATTCATATAGACTTTACAGGTTTGGTCTTTTTAGATATAGATATAGATGATATAGAAGACATGTAAATTTTGCAACATTTTTACTGAACAGATGCATGCTATTCCTGACATATGAGACAAATAAAAAAATTGAAAACCATAATGAAACTTCCTTGTAATTATTTTTCTTAATGAGGTGGTATTGGTTAATGTCAGGTTTGGACTATGTGAAATGAAACGTGAGTTATTTAGCAAATAGATTCCTGGGCTTGTTTTTGAATCATAGAACCATTTAGGTTGGAAAAGACCTTTATGTTTATGGAGTCCCAATGGCTAACCCAGCACCACCAAGTCCACCACAAAACCATGTCCCTAAGTGCCATGTCTGCAGAACTTGAAAATATCTTCAGGTCTAGATTAACTAAAAATCTTTTAAGAAAATATTTCTACCTTATTCTGAAAACACTGATTTATAATACCTTCTTGATAGCATATCACCACTAAAGAGATATGGCCATCAATCAAGAAAAGATAATAGCCTAAAAATCCAAAGTCACAGAAGAAATGTCTACTCTCAGCAGTTCATATGGTGAGAATATGTCTGGCTTTAGTGTATGTTTCAGTATGTACATTGTATTTTATTTAATCTCTGTGTAGATCCCAGGCCTACCTCCAAATGCTTATTATTACAGCTGTTCCCAGGAAGAAGTGACACATTTATCACATGTCCAGGGTGAGGACAACCCATGGCCCAGCTGCCTGCGAACCAAGACCCAGCTTCATGAAGCACTGCTGTGATTTTGGCCCAGCTAATTGAAAAAAAAAAAAAAAAAAAAAAAAAAAAAGCTGATAAGCTGTGATATCTTACATAAACTAAAGATAAGACTGTGTAACCTGTTATTTAACCTCTAAATCTGTGTAGACAAAATAGGATTAAATTTAACTCATTTCAAAAAAGTAGCAGAACCTTTACTTACCTTAAAATGTACACAAGTAATTTAATAGATAGATGCACTGTATAGCCTGAAACATAAAACTGATGGCAAGATGTAAATTCCCAGGCATTTTATCACCAGCCCAGTGCAGAAGCAGTTTTATGAACGGAACACTGAGCAGAAGCGTGTCACAGCTGTGCCAAATAAATGATCTCTGAGAAGATTTACAAATGCTGGAGTAGAAATATTAAACCTAAAAAAAAAAAAGACAGAAAAACATTCTAGATAAGACAGGTTTTACTAACTCCTGGTGTTTGCCATTAGCTACTCATGTGTTTTCTAAGCCAAATGTGAGGTGCCCCCAGTGTAATAGAACTTCCTCTCAATAACTCACACTTCTGTAACCTAAATCAATTCTTTCCCCACATTCTGTCAGAATGAATGTCTTGGGGCCTAGAAATTCAGTCTTTAATGACTAGTGCTGTCAGACATTGATAGCAAATATTTGCTAGATGGATGGAAAACATCAATATGATTTCATTGGAACCAATCAAGAAAAGAACGGAATCTGGGTTTGATGGTCCTGAAGCTTTCTAGACATCTATAGAAAAAAGAAACCAGAGACCAAAGCCATCCATTGATTGTGCAACAGGTGTATGACAGGGTTCCTCCTGATATACTCTTTTGCTGACCTTTTAATCTATAGGATCACAATTTCCTTCCCTTAGAAATCAAAACATCATGGAAAATACTGTATCTGTTCAGAGTCTGGATTCAATTATAGAGAAACTGCCCTATCCTTAGTAACACTCCCAGACCACACTGCTGAGAGAGACAGAGAAATACCATCTGCTTCTGGATATGTTCCACAGTGTTTTTAGCCAACTTAGCTTTGATCATCTAAATCCTGTTAAACTTAGCTACCTCGAATAGCCTAAACATTACATGTAACCACCAGACACCTCCACATTACAGTTTTGGAAGCTGAGAAAAGATTTGCAGCCAACAATTACCTAAAACAGCCTGTCTACCAGTCTGAACTCAAAATTCAGGGATGGCACCAACTAGGAAACAATACACTGCAATGTTCTTAAAAAAACCTTGAGAATTACACTGAATCAGACAAAGGGTCTATCCAGTTCTGTGTGTTTCCCCAGTAAATCCTAAGAAGGAGTGCCAAGGGAAGAACAAGTGGAGGCAGAGATACCTGGTATTTCTGTTAAAAGTGTTCTTTACTTCCAACTGTTTTCACTTTAGTAAGTTCTGCCAGGCCAGGAGTAGTCTTTCTCACTTAGCAAGTCTCTGTGGATTACATGTATTTGTCCAGTTTTATGTGCAGTTTTCATCAATTTAGGCAGCCATGTTATGCTGTTGTAATGAGTTGCACAGACTTGTTCTTTGCTACATGGAGAACGACCTCTTTTATATTTTGAATCAGCTCTTTTTTCTTTTGAGACTCACTGCTTGCATTGAAGGGAATGTGAACAATTAATCCTCATTTCCTAATGCCACTTATGATTTTGTAGACCTTTGTCTTATCCACTATTATACCAAATCCTATCTTTTATAGCCCATGCATACTCAGTCTTTCCTCATATATTCTTTATCTTTGTTCCTGTTTTTTTACCAGCTTTCTCTGAACTGAATTTTTCAGTTCAACTCTCCCTCACGTGAAGCATTCTGAATATGAAGAATTCCCATACTTTCACTTACATTCCTAGTAGACAAACTAGGAATTCTACAGTGTATTGATAACATTCTCTGTATTTCTATGAAGCCTTGCTAAGTCATAATATTTGATTTTGTCTTTTGTCTGCTACTATGCATTGAACTGACATTTTCACAGATTTTTATTCCATTACATCCAGATATTGCTTCTGAGTAGTAACTGGCAGCTTAAAGCTTTTCATATCATTCATATGTAAAATTAGGATTGGTCTTCCCATGTGTATCACATTTATACACACAGAATTTCATCTGCCATTTATTGCCCAGCCACTCTGAATTATAAGATGTCTTGCCAATCTTTCATAGTCAGTGCTTGTCCTTAGACTCTTCAGTAACTTAATATCATCAGCAATTTTTGTCTCTTTAGTACTTACCTCTTTCCTTAACTATTTATGAATTTGCTCTACCACAAACCCCCTTGGAAATCTGATAGTGACAATCCTCAGTTGTGAGACGTGCATTTTATTCCTACTCCTTCTATCTGGTACATTAAAAATATTTAACAAATCAAGGGGAGAAAAAAGAGGAATAGCAGAATGATAGGAATGTATTTGGAAAGAGATAGTTAGAGAAACCTAAAGATCATGACTTATGATTCCATGGGAAGTATTATTTCTGTTTCTATGGGTCTGATTGAAAATACTGAAAAGATTTGCATAAAATCATGAGTATCTAGTTCTAAAAAGACTTCTGAAAAAAATGTCATCATGGAAACTCCATGATGTTTCTGTAGTACTGGACACATCAAAAATCTTAAGTATAGTCAGCACTTAAACAACTCGATCTCTTTCAGATAAACGCTGTAAAAATATGAGGGCTTTTTGTATGAACTCTGGTGTCTCAATTAGACAGCTATATACAGAAAGTTTAAAACTGTTCCTATATCTACATAATCTTAATGCTTCATAAAAAAATGCCCCAGAGCACAAGTAAATTAGCAGCTACCAAGGTAGCCTAAACAGAGATGCTTACAACTGATTGCATTAAATTAACTGTTTAATTGAAAACATTTGCCTGATTGAGTAAAACAATTGTGTCAATGTTTTTTTCTAATTGTGTTAGTTTCCACCTTTGGTTCACTGCCCTTTCTTGAGCTTTCTATAGCTGATAGTGATGATTCCTTTTGTTGCTCATGAAGCTGTGATAACAAGCAGATTAACTGACTTTCACATTGTCGTCCACACAGATTGAGAAGTAAAATGAACATCCTTGTTTCCTTTCAGCGTCAAGGCCATTAAAAATGGGCATTGTCCTCCCTTCCATTTTTATACGTAGGCATAAGAACAATAAGGAAATGCTACACAGGTTGTAGGGGAACAATTTCCACTCATTTTGAAGAGCTCGGAAGACACTCATAGATAGGTGGTAGTCATTTTCTCAGGCTTCAGACTATCCCTTTTTTTTTTTAAATTATTTTGTTCAATTTCCATTGGGATGAAAGAAAGAGCTCTTAACAAGTTTTTAGGGAAAAAAAGGAGGAGGGGGAAGGAAGGAAGATACTTTATGCTACTCATTCTGTTTGTTCTGCCAGATTCCTGATGAAACAGAGTGGGAGTCAAACTTTTTGTCTTCACATCAGGAACTAAACTACATATTTTCTCATACTCTAAGCATCTGTTAAGCAATAAGTAACTACTGCATAGTTGACTAGTTTGCAGAGAGAAATGAGAGATTCTTTTTATCTCTCCCATTGGAAAGAGTCTCACTCAGACAATTTAACTAGTGAAATTTGGTATATTTCATTAAGTACATATTAATTAAGACAAATATTTTGACTCCATAGTGCAGACACATGAATAGCTACATCATAGGTTTAATACTAAAGTTTGGTTCTCTACTCCTATGTTTATTTAATTAACATACAGAGAAGCAGATTTGTTTCTTAGACCCTAAGAGAGCTCCTCTTTTTTACCATCTTTAAAGAGACCAACTGACCTTTCTCTCTCTTTTCTTAACAAGAAATTCTCTTAAAGTTCTGTAATATTTATGATGAACAACATAATATTATGTTGAACATAATATTATGATGAACAACAACAACAACAAAAAAAATTCGTAAGTTATATGTAATGAAAATGCTTTAAGTGAGGAAATTTCAAACCAGCTCTCTTTTCTTTAACCTGTGCCAAATAACAGAGTTGTCATTCACAACAACTTCATCTGTCTTTGTGGAAAAAGGAAGATAATAGTCATTTATAAAGTCTCTGCTACCATACACTCCCCACAAAAGCCAGCTAAAGCAGTTACTTCACGTAGTGAAGTAAATCCTTGTTTTGAATGAAAACTCACAAGTCAGTCAGTTGTCAGACGGAAAATGTAGACAAATAATTTTTTAAGAGAGGTAGCTTTTTCTTAACAGTTCATGTTTATTAATATGTGATTTATTTGTTTGTATTTCACTTTTTTGTTGTGGAAAATTGAACATTTTTTAAGCTATGTATCAATATATGTTTCTCTGTTTGTAAACCACAATTTCTGTAATACTCTTTCTTCTCCTACTGATTATGTTACCTCCCACATTGGTGATGGAATTGATTTACATTTATTATACTGAGATTTTTCTGGCATGGAATGTTCTAAATAAATAAGCAAAGTCAATAACTCATGCTATTGCTGCAAATATACTATTAAAAGTGAGCCAGTTCCCTGCCTTAATCTACAATATAGAACAAATGAAAAATGATTAAAATTATGCTCAGGGCAATATAAATTACTTGTTCAACATGTGACAATGAAATCCTGTTTAAAATTTGAGGGGTTTAATGAAACACATTAGCAATTCAGCTGTAAGCTCTTCTCTTCACTATTTCTGTAGTTCTCCTTTCCTTTTGTGACAAGGCTCAGGACCTGAGACAGGGAGACACATGGTTTTCTGGTTTTCTTGGTAAAACAACACTTTTGCTTATTTATTTATTTCCTTAATGAAATTCAGAAAACTGTGCAAGCAAACTGACAGGTATTTATCATTCCATGTAAAACCAGAAGTAAAAAAAAACCCAAACACAAAAACACCAAAAAAACCCCAACATCCCTCAAACGTGATTACTTCCATGATGTTTTTACATTATCAGACTGCCCACATCTCAGCCCTTCTCCAGCTGATGACACACAGAATGACTAATCCTTTTCTCACATGATTTTATTTTTCATTTGGTTTTCAGATTCACAAACCTTTCTACTGAAAGACTGGCATGTGAATTTTTTCACCCTCTCAATCTAATGATATGGTGACTTATTTTTAACTAGTTGCAGACACCATGCACCATTCTTTTGCTTTAAGCAAAGTAATGTGTATGTTCTGAAAATCAGAGGCATTTTAGCATCTTAAGTGTACTAAGACAAGTATTAAGTGTTGAAAAGGTCCAAACATTGAAGGAAAATCTGGTCCTGGCAAATATATAAAGTGCTTAATGTAAGACTAAAAAGAGGCAGTATTATCCTATGCTGGAAAATTTTTAATTTATTTCCAGCAAAATATTTGGAAAAATTTTTAAATTTCTGTTTCACTTGTTCCAAATGTGTAAAAAATTCTGTTTTTCTGCACGTGGCTCTTCCAGGTTTCAGACTGTAATGAAAGTTTTGTGTTTCTACTGTATATAAAGAAGAAAGATGCAATAGTCCCAGCAAACAGATTCCAGAAAGTCATATCAAAAATATGTAAGTACATATATCCATATATGTGTAAGCTGTTGTATTCTCTGGTTACCCACTTTTGACTCGATTTCTATTTTATTTCTCATCAGCAATAGAAGGCTCAAATACAGGATGTAAATATTGCAGTCTTCTTATTGATTCTTTGTGCAGGTAAAACAATTTTGGCCCTCAAAAATCAGGAGTTGCTTCTCTCAAAAATAAAATAAAATATTTAAAAAAAATTCCCAATATTTTTTTCTCCCCCTCCTCCCCCATAATTTCTTCACCCATGAGGGTAAGAATCTTGCCTAAAATCCTCTCTCTTGCTAGTTCCTAACCATCATTCCAATACTACAATTTTTCTGCTCCAGTGGTGCCTCCACACCTGTAGGCTGTCAGCCAAGAGAATATTACTGGCTTGTCCGACATGGGTTTTACATTCTGTTCAAAGCATCTGCAATTCTGCATTGTTGGATCCAATCAGGCTGAGAAGACAGGTTGAGACAAAGTGTCTGAGGGTCAGACAGAAATTCCAGTATAGGATATAGACAAATATTAGCTGCTTCAAAGGCCAGAGTAACAGCTAATAAAGCTGAGCTACTGAAATCCTTTAGAAAGCAGCTCATTCCACACACCTTTCTGTCAGTGCCAGCAAGCCTGAATAAAAATGTAGATGCTTGTAGATGGCTTTACAGGGAAAGCAATATATTTTCTCAGTTACATCTTCCCAGCACTTAATGCAAGGAAACAGGCTCTGTACAGCCTTTTCTCCCATTTTTCCACCGCATCATTTTACTGGATAGTATTCAAAATAATAAAGTCTATATTTTGCTTCCTGATAGCCTGTGCTTTTGCACCTTATATGGATAATATCGATGCTAACACGACTGATAGTCCTGAAAAGTCTCTGCAAATACATACATACATATATACATACATACATATATATATATATGTATATATTTCAATTTGGGCTCTTGACATTCAAGCTGTCTAGCACTGAAAGGCTTTGGAAAGTAAAATAGTTTCTAATTCATGAAATGTCAAGGTGGAGGATTTGCTAAGCTGTCTTTTATTGGTTCCTCAGGTAATCATTCTAATTTTGGAGGGAAGAAATGAACCCAAAACAAAGGAAGAATGTGATGCCCCTCCAGTAGAACATAATACCGAACTACATGTATTCTACCTTCAAATACAGGTTTATGAAATTTATGATCCTTAAAAAAAAATAAATCAAAATTAGAAATGTCTCATTTTAATTTTTGTTTAAGAAATTTTTAAAAAATCATATTATGGAGGAAAGAAATAGCAAAATTTGAATGTTACCTTCTCTGATCCTTCCTCAGTGACTTCGAGGGTGTCACATTGTCTTTATTTCAGTTCGAATGCAAATCATACACAAATGGTAGGTGTAGCAGTACTTCTCTCTTGCTAAGGTGAGAAATTGTGCCCTCATATACCACCATTACTTCTGGTGAGTATGGCTTGCAAGAATTTTTTATTTGCAAGAAATTTTAAAAGCTTACTTTCTTCCTAATACGGAGAAACAGCTTCACTTTACTCAGCAGAGTTTCTCCTAGTCATTGGCTTTCTAAGCCTTAACTACTTGAGGAAATGTACTGTAAAAATATCATAAGATATCATAATAAGGTCATTATGGCAAGTCCTGGTACCATCTGTTTTGAAATCAAGAGAGAGAAGTATTTTTCATAATGAAATGGCTGAAAAAAAGTGTGACTTTGACTACAAACAAAGTCAAGCCACCATTTTTTCTTAAGTAGATTAAAAGTGTGTATGGCTAGAAAGATGCACTTAGTCATTTGTCCAAAAAGGTTTGTGTCAGGCAAAACTCAGCTGTAACACCAGAGCTAAATCTACTTCAGTGTTTAAGGCCACACTGAGTAGAGGTGATATTCCTCTTGAGATCTAAAACCAGCTGAATCTTGCATAGCAGCCTAGTTGAATTTCAGTGATTGAAAGCATTCATGCATTTGGTGCCATGGATTTGGAATTTACTCACACATGGCAAATTCTCAGGTCTTTATTACCCATTAGTACAGTCGGACCTTGAAATACAACAAGGATTTTTTTCTGTTCTCTAGTAGAACAGAGCACAAAGAAAGAAAAACTTGTACTGAATCAGTCAATTTTCAGAACTATTAGTAAAGATGGAGGAGAAAAGAAGTAATTCTTATTAAGCTTCAAACATAGTTGTATGATCTTTTGGATTATTCATCCTTTTCCTTACCCTTAATGCAAGGCACATTTTTCTGTTGTTTAAAGGTGGTCCTTCCAAAAGCAGAAGGTGAAATGTTTAATCTCCAGATGCAAAAAATAAGATTTTATCACACACTATGTATTATGTTTATCTGTGAAAGCAATGAAGTACTTCAGAACAGAAGAATTTTGTTTCAAATTACCATCCTTCTCTTCTTTTTATTCCAGTGAAAATGGTGCACTAGATCTTCTCTGATTCTGAGATTCTAAATGGTTTAAAGCATCCTATAACTCAGTTTCCACTTATTTTACTATTTATTGGAAGAAAAAGGAACCTAAAAAATTACAAAAAACAAACAAACAAACAAAAATAAAAACCTAACCAAAAACCAACCCAATCCCTCTCCTTACCTAAATTTTCAATGCATTTAAAATGACTGGCCTCAGATTGGCTCCCTGGACAGATGTGAAGGATACACTGTTTTTTCTTGTCTGCCATTAACTCTGGTGATAACAAGTAGCTTTGCAAAGAGACTTTCAAATTTGTCACATTTATAATGCTATTGTTTAGCTACCAGGCACTGCCAGGCTTTAAAGAAGAAGAAGTTGAGATGCCTTCAAAAGCAAGGTTTGCAGGTTTTTTCATCATACAGAGACACACCACCACCAAAGTCTGTACAAGTCCTATTTTCTTCTTGTTTTCAAGCAGAATTTATAAATCCTAAAATGGACCTTCATGTCTCATTCTCTTACCAAAAAAAGAACCCAGCTCCCTGAGAAGCAGTCCAAAGCAGGCAGATCCTGCCTGCTTTCAAAACAGATTGCATTCAGCATGCTGTTCCTCATGATTCTCCTCTGCTCCAGGAGATCTTTCCCATATTGTTGCAGCACCAGCCCATTATGATTCCAAGCAGTGCTGACAACACGAGACAGATAACTTTTGTAACACAATGTAGTATCTTTTTTTAAGAACAGCTGGAGGAAAAACAAACAAGTTCCTGAACACAAAGGTAGTTTTCAGCTTTTCCAGTGAAATTTTTCCTACAAGCATTTTCTTATGATATTTAGGGTCCTTAATGAAATCTCTGTATCTTCTGCATTTAACAAAGATTTAAATATATCTGTGCCAGACAGATAAATGCCATGCCATACAAATGTATGTTACATTTATTTTTGGATCAAATAAATTTTTAAATAAACAGGTTATCATAACCTATATATTGAATAGTATAAATGTACTAGATCCTGTTCATTTGGGGTTTCATTCTTCCTTCTCTAGGTTTCACATTTTCATGTCCTACAGTGTGTAAAAAGGCATTTGTGGTGAAACAGTACTTTCACATCCTCTGTAGACTTCTGTGTTTTCTTCAGAGTTGCCTGTGAAATTCCCATTTCTTCAATTGAATTAATCTCCCAAGACCCTTTCTTTTCTTACCTTTCTCTTCTTTACTCAGTAATTCAGACTAAAAATAACAATACAGTAAAAAATTACCAGATCAATAACTTTCTCTAGCAATCTCTCTAAGTAGTTTGGAGTTAGAGACCTTTTGTCTAGTCACTCTTCATGGTGAAATCTATTCTCAGCTTTCCAAACGAATTGAGAGACTGAATTCTTATGTATATTTATCATCTGTTATCTAATTAGGATTATCTAGTTGTCCAAAGTGACCCCAGTACCTCCCTAGTTTTATTTGGAAAAAAATCTTTAGGGAAATTTATCTTAATGATGCAAATCTATTGTTACAGATTAATTATAGGTGGGTAACACTTCTTGCAATAGATAAGGTGAGAATCGGTTGACAGATTACTGACAATTAACATCTTACTTTCAATTCACATTACTCAGGTAATTACTCAGTTTGAGGCTTACACCCTGTAGTGAGCTATTTCTCACATAAAACCAGATTAATATGTCAGTATTTATCATCATCCCGTGGTTTATATTTGCTGCTTTGTTAAATCACAGTGGAGGGTCCTAATACAGAGACTCATTGAATTTCCCTTTATGTTTTTACTGTTAGGTAAAATATTGAAATGGTTAATAACAATGTCAATGTCTTGTTCTGTTTCTAAAAAAAATAAGATAGCACAGCAGCAATGTGTTACTCATCACTATAATAAAAGGAAACTTTATGAACATTCACTATGACTCAAGCAGGACTTCAAATCATCGTTTGTGGATTAAACCTGAAGGAGCTGTGGAGACAAATGTCTGCTGGCTCAGACATAGGACTGGAGGCACATAAAGGTTTCAGATGAGAACAGGTCACAGTTCCCATCTGCAATGGCACTTTATGCTGCTTTCTTCTGTTACTTTTATCCCTGTTTTATTTTGTAACACTAGTGAGGAAACCCATGAGTTGCTTATAACAGTGTAGTCAAGGTTCTTCTTAATATTGTCACTGGTCTTTTTAATTACATTGATTGCAAAACGCAGGTACTCGTCCTAAACATGTTACTCATGTATCACCTAAGGAAGGCTTAAAATTGTCAACATACTCAATGCAGTTATCAGTGAATTGTTCAGAAGAACCTCTGCTGGGATCCTCCAAGGTAACGACATTGCTAGCAGGCAGCAGGTTTGTTTCCTGACAGTCACTGGTGCCAAAACTTTAGGACTGTGCTGGGACACTGCCAGACAAAAGAATTTAATGGGTTTACTCTGCTCTTCTAAGTAGCCTGAAAACTAGCTCAATATGCTGGAGGAGGCAAGTCAGAAAAAGTTCAGGATTAAAATACTCCTAGGCAGACGAATAAATTCATACATAGCTATTAAATCCACAAATTTTCCTGAGGAAAGTCAGCAAGAAAAGAAAGCACATGCCACAGGAACCCATGGGATCATGAACAAAATGCTAAGCCTGTCAGATTCATTCTTATGATCGTAACACCTCAGGTACGACAGAGACTCATAAATATTGATATTTTAAAATCATTCTTTCTCTGGTCTGTTTTTTTTTTTTCTTTTTTCCTAGTGTTAAATATATTGTCAAGACAGCTGTCAGTCAGTATACCACTAGTCACAGTTACCCCAGGGGATAAAGCACAGATTCCTAAAATACTCACCAGCTTGAGGAAGCAAACAATTGGTTCAGATGGGCAGGTGTTGAAGAACTGCAGTGTGAAAGAACAAATCACAAGATTTCACTTCAGCAAAAGGACAAAAGTATGATTAAGACCATAAAAGTGACAAGAAAAATAACTGAATGAAAACTAAAAAATACGATTGGACTTCTTTAGTGTTCTTCCAATCACACCACCTGACATGTGCTTTCTGTTTCTTACCTGCATCACATATTGTTTGCAAAGTTAAGAAAAATTAAAATGCATTACTCATTTTCATTATTGGCATGCCTATTAAAACAATAGTAGTATATAAAATATAAATACAGCCTGTTTTCCCTATTTTACACACTTTCTTTATTGGCTTAGGTGCTTTTAGTTTTATGCATGGATCACAACAGATTCAGAACTCATGCAGTGAAGTGCAGAATAATGAATTATGTTAACAATTAACTGGAAATTTTATGTCTGTGCATGTGCAAGTGTGAATTACATGTATGAATGTTTCATATGAACACATACAGTAGCTGTCTCCAGCTGTTCCTTCCCTTCAAAATTTCTCTTAAAAGCTTTTTTTTTTTGTCTTACTCAGAAAGATGAAAATTGATCCTTGCTGGATCACTAACTGAACACAGAAAAATATGTGTGGACATTGAAACTACAATTGGACACAATTCACTTTTAGAAAAAAATGACAAAAAAAATTTCCTCATCAATTGCTGAAAAAATGGGCTTAGTTGACAGAGCAATAATAAAGTTATGTTTCTTTAGAATTTAGTAGTACACTCTTATCCTGGTTTTGGCTGGCAAAGGTAATTTTCATCGTAGTAGATGGTATGGGGGTGTGTTTTGGATCTGTGCTGAAAACAGCAGTGATAACACATATAGGGATGTTTTTGTTGTCACTTAGCAGTGTTTGCACAGAGTCAAGGCCCTTTCAACCCCTTATCCCACCCTACCAGTGAATGGGCTGGGAGATTACACAAGGAGGGAGGGGACACAGCCAGGACAGCTGACCCCAAGTGACCAAAGGATATCCCACACCATGTGACATCATGCTCTGCACAGGGAAAAAAAGAAGGAAAAGGGGATGCTTTGAGTAATTGTGTTTGTCTTCCTGAATCACTGTTCCTTAAAAGGGGGCCCTGCTCTCCTGGGAATGGCTGAACACCTGCCTGCTCCTGGGAAGCAGTGAATGAATTCCTTGTGTTACTTGTGTGCATGGTTCTTACTTTCCCTTATAAACTATCTTTATCTCAGTCCACAAGTATTCCAGCTTTTACCCTCCTGTTTCTCTTCCCAATCCCACCAGGAGGAGTGAGTGAGTGGTTGGGTAGGACTGAGCTGCCTGCTGGGTTTAAACCATGACAGCTGCCCTGTAAAGGAATGATGCAAAAAACCCAGGACACATTTAAGTGATGCTGATAGTCTGAGAGCTGGAGACTTTGATATAGATAGGGGGTTTCCTCTCTTAAAAAAAAAAAAAAAAAAAAAACAAAACAAAACTATCTCTAAAGCTCCATAACCAGAAAAATGAGCAGCTGAGACATGTTTAGAAGGCCAAGAGCTTAGTCTTTCAAAAACAGCTGGTGTAAAAGCAAAGTATAAAGAAAGGAAGAAAATATCAATTTTATGTACTTTACCAATCTGTAATCTAGAAACATTAAATATTGGGTCTGTCAAGTTTCCGTGGGACTATAGTACTTATTACATGTCTGCAAACCAAAGGAAACACTTGAACACAGTTTGTTTCTATCCCTTCTGTCATCTCAAATAACACGGGAGTCAGAACTACATCACATCTGTTTATCTCCTGGGTTTTGGGTCTATGGGAAGGGAGAGGTTTTGCAGTTTAGGAGCTAAGGAGGATTGGATGCAATTACCTTGCAAAAACTCTGCAAACACCTCATCCAGTGCTGCAATACACCACTTTTCTAAAGAGAGACATGTTTCAGAGGCAAGAGGTCAGCTTTAAGATAAAGCAATGCCCAGCTTGCTACTATCAGCACTGCGTGCAAAAATATGTGCTATAGATAGACTATCAGAAATCTTAGCTGAGCAAAAAAGTATAGATGGCTGTGAACTGCTGTGTCATGAGTGGAAAAAAAAAAACCAAAAACATAAGATGCAGAAAGAAAGTGAATACATAGAACATGTGTATAACCTAAGTCTGAAGAGCTGATCTCACCATGTAAAAAAAAAAAAAAGGTAAAGGATTAGAAGATGGAGTAATGAGAAAATGGAATTCAAACTCAGTTTTTGATCACTTTGAGTATTACCAAATTAAGTATACACTAGACTTTTCTGAGGTATGATTTAAGCAAGGTATAACTAGCAGTTATGTTTCTAGGGAAAACCTTAAAGGCTTTATTGTTTTGGACATGCTACAGCAAAACAAGAATTATACCTACAAAGAGGGAACAGAATGGAACAACGAGTAAACTCTTTAAAATTATTCTGACAGACATCAAGTATACCAAGATGAGAAGAATATAAACCAAATAAAGAACTAATAGATAAAGGTACTGTTCTGATTAGTAAAAGGTTTCAAGGCTGTATAACAACACAGGATATCTCAAACACTAACTAAACACTGAATTACTATATTGAAGTTTGTTGCATAGATACATACACACACACATACATCCAAATGAACACGAATGACTTGCTGGGTACAAACTTTAGTGAGGATGATTAATCACTGCATTGAACTAGAAGGAAGCTGTGAATGCTCTCCTTTGATGCCTCAACTACGCAATAGGTAAACTACATCTCCCTGAAGAGTAATTAAACACTGGTCATCTTTTAATCTGTCAGTTAACTAAATCAAATGAGCTAAAGTATAATTGTCTGGGATTTGACTTGAGTGTCCAACAGAAACTAGACAGTTTTCCTATATTCTACATCCTCCCCTCCCTGTTCAGAAATGTAGATTTGGGACAATCCAAAGTGGGTAATTCAAGCCATTATAAATTATTTTGGGGTTTTTAAACTGATTTATAGTTTTCCTTCTGTTCTTATTTTAATTAATGTTTTTGATTTTGTTTGGGTTTTTTTTTCATTTTTTAAATTAGAAAGTCTGAATACTTTAAAAGTATTTTAATTGAACATTATATTTGCATAAAATCGGATAAAAATATGTCTGCAGCCATTTTCTAGCTTTGAAAAGTTACTTGGCCTCCTTGAATTTTATTTTTCATCAAAAATTACTGTCTGTGGAATAGGATCACTGGAGGTCAGAGATGATAATTTTACAGTCCCCCAGCCTTATAAATGATCTGATTCTAAGCCCTAAAGCTGAGGATTGAGTAGGAAACCTATTCATAAACACAGAGACCAAAGGCTTTTACAGACTATCAAGCTTGACCCTCCATAGCTGATGGAAAGACCTGTATACTAATTTGGAAGAGCACTCATGTCAATTTGATAGGAGCATGACTGTTTCTGATGAAAATCAGAATTAGAGAAGGAATACCTCAACTGCGATAGATGATCCAGGTGGTTTTAGACAGTGCTGATAACTACCACTAGTTGGGAGATTTGCTCTTTCAGGATGCAGAAGAGAAAAAGGAAAACTATCAGAAGTGATTGAAGTAACTGACACAGAGGAAGAGAGGTCAATAAATAGTATATTAGATGTCTTTCACTTAGACGTGACTCTCCTGAATTATCTCCTAGTACCCAAATGTGATTTAAAAAAAAAAGATAGAGGTCAAAGAAGTACTGTCTGAAATTAGGAATTAAGAAGGCAAGAGGGGAGGAAGATTGAAAAACTTATTGCAAGAAAACCATAGGTATATTGTAATCTGTTTTTATGCTTTGAAATTTCACACAAAATTTCGCTCTTAGAGACGTGTATTGATAGGCAATGTTTATATTTTGAGCTGGTTTTATACACCATAAAACTAAGCAGTATTTTCATATCTAAAAACTGGTCAAAATTCTACAATGTTTATGACTGTCCACCCACTGTGGAGTAAGTTGCACCCATTAACAGGTTGGAATGTATGTAATTAACTTTTAACTTAATTATCATCAAGTGGTAGCCCTCATCAGGTTTATTTGAGGATCATCAAAATAGGGTCTGGAGGTACTGCCTGACAGCTCATGACCTCATCCTTTTCTTCCTTATCCCAAAGTTCTTTCAAATTTTCACTTTAGCATATACCTGCATTCTTGTCAAGCACCACTGTGATGAGAATGTTCCTGAATATCCCTCTTTGTTCCAGCAAGGAAAAGACTTTCATGAGTTTTTTATACAACTGAGGAAAATGAAGTCAGAGATTATGAATCTTATGTTCTGCCTTGAGAAAGATGGAGTGGTTGTGTGCTGAAGAATTTTTTTTTTCCAGTCTGAAGGATTGGTTTACATTCTTATCTCTGACCACTTTTTGGTATCAAGCTTCAAATTCAGGTTTATGAGGTCATACTTTTTATATTTTTGGTCTCCCCCCTGTAAAAGAAAAGTAAAGTTTCCTTCCTCATGTTTGTTATATTAAAGCTCTGAGGAGCAATCCCCACATGAATGTTTATTTACCTAACTGTGAAATAGAACTGCCACTGTAGACAGACATGTTCATAAAGAGTATCTACTTTTTAGTCCTTCTGAATGGGGTATAAAATATGACATTCATCAAAAGGCAGGAGCAAAAAAGAGGATGTTTATGTGTTTAAAGTGTAAAACGGTACATCTACTACACAAATATGTAAATAATATTTGTCTTAATTCTATTATGAACACCCATATCCCACCCAGAAAGGGTCATAAAACCCAACTTATTTTATCACTACTGATGCATTTATTTCCCATTTTTGCACAGCTTAAATTTATGAAGTTCATACTTGAAATTATTTTCTGCTACCTACAGTGGCTACTGAATGTTCAGTTCAGTGTCCAGAATAACAACACTGCTGTATCAAGACAGACTTGTATTTGAAAGTCGTTTCTAATCTGTTACACTGGGGACCAAGAGATCATAGATTACTCCAACCACATCATAAAATATTATCTTGAGAAGGATTAAACCACTCAATTGATTTGTTTAACCTCTTGACATTTTGCTACCATTAGTGAGAACTTACTCAACTAATTTTTTCAGATCTCCTAAGACCAAGCTAAGTAAAAAAGTAATTTCTTTTTCCTATTAAACATTTTATAAAATGTCACCAAACTTTTTGGAAAATAAGTCTGTTAATAAGCCTTTTAATGTCATTAGAGCTATTGATGCTTTTAGTAGATCCAGATAACAGATTGGGTTTTACAGTCACTTAATTTTTTTCTTTAATTATTATTGTTTTTATTAAGGCACTCTTTCTTAATCTCAATTTTTTTTTATTTATTTTTTTTTTTAAATAAGAAAGACTGTTTGGAACACTACCAATAGGGAAAGAATCTACCTAGTAGAGGAATACAAATAAATTTTCTTGAGCAATATATTGTCTTGAGTTCTTGATCAGAACACAGGGAATGCAGTCTTGAGGCTTGTACTTGAACAACCCTTCACACTATGACCATTTTGTCTAGAGAGCGTGAAAAGTGCATGGCCATTAAACATTCACTGAACAAACCTGGTAAGGGAAAGAAAACTGCAGCAGAATTGGAAAATATTAACACTTATTGATTCCTTCTTTTCTTCACCTTGTAATTCTAGTTCATTACCTCTTTATACTTTCACCTTTTTTTTGCAGATTACCTTTGACTTATTAACTCCTTTAATATAAACTAACAGAACTTGAGAGTCAGAAGCATATACCGTAAGATTCCAAGGGTTTTTCTTGTCCCTCTGCATTACTAGATGAATGTATTATCATTCATCCCTCGAAGACTGCATTTTTTGCTTCTTTGTATGAGAAATGACAGCTTTGGGCTTATGATCATTGAAACGTCCCAAGACGACAGCACAAGGCCACTTAGAATCAGTGGCTCTTTAACTCTGGAAACAGTGTCAGGTTATGATCAGGATTCCAGGGATACTCAGTGCAGACTAACCTTTGGTATTTGGTATTAGGACATAAACATCCATGCTCCCATTCAAGCCTAGTCTATGTTACTTGGGATGCATTATTGAATAGGAAATCTGCATCCATATTTAATATTTTTGGAAGGGGTAAAAATGGTCACTTGAATTGTGCTAGTTAAACCATTTAAAGCAGACAGATTGCATTTGTCATGTAAAGAATACGAAGAACTAGAGAATAGACACCAGGGAACAGTTGCCACAGAGATATAAGGCTTTCACTAGTTAGTCACTATCCAAACAAGTGGGAGGAAAAAATATGTGGAGTAAGTGGGGGCGAAAAAAAAAAAAAGCACAATACAAATAAAAGTAAGGAATGCAGTTTGCAGTTTCTGTTTGGTTTCTGTTCTGGTTTTGCAAGGGTCACAGTCAGAAATCACAGTTGGCTTTTCTGTCTCTTTTATGCCACTACTGTTCAGGTGTTTAAAAATTAAAGCTCCCTTCTTTTGTGAAATTTAAGCTCCCCCTCCCCCAGCTTCCCATTAGAATCCTGATAGTACTTTAGTGTTTAAGACAGATGGACTTTAGAGAAAGTCTCCTAGCCATTTAAAGAATTTACACATCTTTATGCCATACACCACTTAATTTCCTCAGCTTCTTATCTAACACTAAAACTGTTTATTCCCAGGAGCTTCATGGGGATATACAATCTAGTTCTTCCCATTCCCAATGTGCTATAAGGCACATTAGGCCTTATTATCACTTACTATCATTGCTGTGGTGCCTCATATACTTTTACAAATTTGTATTAAATTAAGAAAACAATATCTGTTAAGTCTGACTACCTTTCTCCTGTTCCATCTCAAAAAAACCACATATTTGTCTTTATGTGTGTTTTCTTAATGGGGAGTACTAAGGTTGATGAGAAGGAAAACCTGACTTCACATTAAAATTGAGTTAAAATCTGATAACTCAGCCCCCCTGGCACTTAAGAAAGAGGACTGCTTCTTCAGCCTTGTTCTCACATGAAAGTGTTGCCTTCCTCATACAAAAATCCAGACCCTGCCACATGCCTGTGGACAGCTTATTCTAAAACAGCAATTTAAAAATGATGATCAGCAAGAGGCAACCTCTTAATTGTGATTGGAATGAGTGGAGCAGCCTGAACGACTTAGAAAGAAATATTCAGTGTCAATAAACACAAAACAGCTCACACCATTATACTGAATCACATAATGCAACCCATTGAATTGTGCACAATGCCAGGGAACAGCAAGAGCAGGGTGTGACCTGAGGGGGGGATCTGATGGCACCGTGGTGGCAGTGCCCTCACCGACAAGGTGCAGTCCCACAGCACCAGCAGAGCATGGCAGGGACTGCCATGGGACCAGCAACCATCAGGCAAAGGCAAAGTGATAAGCCAGATCCTGGGGCAATCCAGGAAACACAGATATTTCAGGAATGGGGCAGGAAGCCCAGTTACACCATAGCCAGGGCAGAAATACGAGTAGGGAGGAAATGATTGTTTCACAGAGACAACCAGTGAAATTGCCTGGCAGCATTTGAACACCAAGTGCTTTCTTATGCAGTGAGTAGTTCAGCTGCAGAAAACACTGTCACCAGATTTAATGGAGGCTGAAGGAATATGTATGTTCGAACCAGATCAAGGTGGATTCATACATTTGAAGTCAACAAGTAGCAGTTGGATCACCTGTTCCTTAACTCCCAGATTGTTGATTGCTGAATTGCAATTCTGAAGATCCCTCTACCTACTTTTTTCTGAAAATATTTACTGGTCACTGTTAAGAGCATATTGCCTTGGTTTGGTCCTACATTTTCTTACAAGGGCCTTTGTATTCTTTCAACAGAAATTGTTATTGGATAAACATAATGTTAAGGATACAAAACACCTCATTACAAAATGAAGACATAGAGAAGGAATATGTGAAGACAATTAAGTCAAGAAAGAAGAAGATGTAAAAGAAAAATCAATTTTAAAACTATCTACCAAATCCTCAAAAACTTTTTAAGAAACCTAGACTAGTAATCTTTGTCTGAGAGGATTAAGGAGGACTTACGATAAAAATTGATGAGGATAAACTATAAAGATGGCGAGAGCATTTCCAGGACAGTCTGAATAGACTAAAACCTAGGGTTAAACTTAAATACTCATAAGAAAGCCCCAAACTTATCTAATTAGCTGTGACCTTCACTAAATAAGAAAAAAAGTTGGTAAAAAAGTCTACAGGAACCTTCATGGCCAAGGCAAAATATCAGGCAGAATCTGACTGCAGAATCTGACAGAAATGACCAAGCATCTGCAATAATGCCTTGAAAACAAAAACACATCAACTTTAATTGTCACAGTGCCACAGAGGGAAGATGAGCCAAAATGTATTAAGCAGCTCAGCAGAACATTAGTGTCACTTCCAGGAAATATTCATAGGAGATTTATATTACAATAAAGGAAATCTAAGAGAAAAAGAGAAGGTAAGAAAAGAAAGGTAAGAAAAGAATGTACAGGTGTCAGAGAAGAAACATTATATATTGAACAAATACAGTGTTTTGAAGAGTCCTAGGAAGGCACATTGAAATTCAAAACTGTAATCATTATTAACCTGTATCATCCTGAAAAATCTTGCTATTCTTGCAGAAAATGCACAGAGGATAATGTCTGGCTGTGGAACAAAAATGAAGTAAATGACTGTGGTAGGTTAACCTCAGCTAGCAGATAAATATCCACTCAAACAGTGGCTCACTGTACTCCTCAGGGGCATGTCAGGAGAAAATAGGAAGACCAAGAATGGCACAGATAGAGACAGTGAGATCACCTACCAATTACCATTGCAGACAAAGCAGACTTAATCAGTGGAAAATCAACTTATTGCGAATAAAAATAAATATTCCATTATGGATTTGAGTAGTTGGGAACTCCAATCCCCTTGCCACCTGCACCCAATACAACAAGAATGTCTGTATTAAAGCAGCATATTTTGTCCACTCTCAAGCCAAACCCAATATACTATTTAGACAAGAATAAAAAGCAAAATTTATAACTGCTCTTACTTGTTGACTACACTGCAAGAACAAGACTTGAAGGAAAAATTATGTAAAGTCTTGGACTAGGACTCAGAAATGTAAAGACATAGACACTGAAGGCTCAAAATAAACTTTCTTTCTGTTTCTGCACTTTCAGAAAGCCCAAAGGACAACTCTAAGGAGACAGAACCAAAGTTTTGAACACTGAATCACAGAATGAATGATAGAATGAATGGCCTGAGTTTGAAGGGACCTTAAAGACCATCTCATTCCAGCCTCCCTGCCAGAGATGCATTCCACTAGACCAGGTTGCTCAGAGCCCCATCCAACCTGGCTTTGAACACTTCCAGGGATGGGACATCCACAGCTTCTCTGGGAAACCTGTCCCAGTATCGCACCCACATCTCGACTACTGAAATGTATTCAAAAACACCAATTCTTCAGACAAAACTACATGTATTTTACTAAACACCTGTGAAACCCAAAAAATGTTAAATGGATAGACCAGGTAATAAAACTAGGCAAATATAAAATCTGCAGGGACAAATCCATTGCTAAATTTCTGTTATGGAAGAGATGCATAAAATGGTTTGGAAATGGTCAAAGAATAGAAACATAAGTAGTCCTTACTGCTCCAAACAACAGTGAACCATTATAGAGTGGTCAGGTTTGGAAGGCAGTTCTTTAGATCACCTGGCACAGCACTCTGTTTAAACACAGCCACCTAGAGGCATTTTCTTAGATCACATACAGATGGCTTTTGAATACCTACAAGGATGGAGACTCCATAACTGCTCTGGAAAACCTTAAAGATAGATAGAAAGCAAGGTAGGAATTTAGGAGTCAGAGGTCAGATAGAACGATAGCTAAAGCATTTGAAGGATTAACTTGATACTTTTAAAAACCCTGTATTTATTACTTCTAATAACCTGTATTTACTACTTCTAAAAACCTGTATGTTCACAATTCTATGAAACCTTTTATTTCATAGAATTCAAGAAGAAATAAGAAAATAGAGACTTAAAATGTTAGGACTGAGTTTTTAATTAATCTGTTAAAAATTATATCATCTTATCATTTAAATATTTTCATGTCTAGCTATATGGAAAGAATACAAGACCTTGAATTTAGCTATTACCTATTCAACTGCAGTTTAGATGTATGATAGAATCTCACTGATTGTAAGACACTTTTACATAGTAAAATACCTTTCTATTAAAAAATCAAAATGATTTATGGAGATTTGATATATTTTTAGATCAAATAGAAGAGGAGAAAAAAATCAACAGACTTCAAAGCTAGAGTTTTTAATCTTTTAAAAGCATTGTCACTGAATTGAAAGATGATTATAATTAGAAGGAAGGTTTATAATTAAATGCTGAAAGTATCTGTTGATGTAAAAGTGAGCAAGATGTTGATCGGAAAGAACAAAATGCATTTCCCTAAAGCTGTTGAACTTCTTCAGTTTCTTTTTGTCTCCTAGAGACCTATGTTCTGGCTAACTTAAAGTGGAAGTTATTATTTCCCTACCTTTATGACATGCCTTTGGCACAGGGTGCTCAGGCAAATGCAGGTGGTCAGGGGAAGTTATGGGTGCTTTAGATCCTCCACTAATAGCATCAAACACACCATTTTTATGTGTTCTCTATTATGTGATACAGTTCTTGTCACAGAGCTGTGGGGAAAATAATGGAATATTGGTAAAGAGTGCTGTAAACACTGAGTGACTTACAGCTGGGGTGTCAAGAAACACATAGATCATACTAATTCCTGTTTGGCCTTGTGTGTAGGACAAGCAGAACATCTCTGTTTAAATAACAGAGGCCCATGGCAGACTTGGAGGCACCCTATCAAACATGCTTGAGATTTCTGCCCTGCTGTGGGGAAGATCAAAGCACAGTGGTAAACTACACTTGCATGAGTGTAATCCACAGGTGTAAACAGCAGGTTCAGCCATCCTCCAGAATGGACCAAGCTCTGGGGTGCCTGCTGCATTGTACACACTTGTGTGCCACCGCCCAGGAACTGCTTCAGGGATCCCCTGCTTAGCTAGGTAAGGAAAATAAATTTATTCTTAACATTTTATCTGTGGTTTTATGGTTGTTCCTGCATCCTGCCTGTGCTGGCTAACACACAGACTTTAGCTTTTCTGTAGAATTATAGAATCACAGTATCATTAAGGCTGGAAAAAACTTGCAGGATCAGCAGGTTCAACCTTTGCCCAAACATCACCTTGTCACCCATCCCAGAGCACTGAGTGCCATATCCAGTCATTTCTTGAACACCTCCAGGGATGGTGACTCCACCATCCCCCAATTTATAACCCTTATATATTTCAGAGAATAAACACAAGGATACCTACAGAAGGGAAATACCACTTAAATTAGAGAGACATGCATTTAGAATTTTTCAGTTCTTACACTGAGTGAACAGTAATTTTGATTAACCAGAGTCCTCTTTACTAAGTCATAAATTTCCAATGAAAGTGTTGCAGTTTTAGTAGGAAGGTATCAATGTCTTCTCAATTTATTAAAAATGCTTTAGAGTCTCTATGGATCAAACCGTACTATGTGCAGAAAAAAGATAATAACTCTTTCCATTAGCACCAAATCAACACTGCAGATTTGTGTTCCAAAAAGATGATGAGAAACTTGAAAAGACTGCAGAAATCTGAAAGAGCTTAAATCTCTAAGGAGTTAAAAATTGAGCTGAGTGAAAGTAAATGGATTCCCTCCCTTGGAATAAATTACATTAAATGCAACTAGCATGTGTGAATTATGAAATCCTATCTTTTAGACATACCTGCATGCACACAAAGAAGCCATCAAGTAGTGCTGGATCATGAGTGAGAAAATGGCCTCTTGGTGCCATGACTGGCCCAGAAAAGTGATCCTTTTCACAATAGATCACAAAAGTGTCTTTTCTCAACATAAAAAGATGAAAAAACTGGCAGATGGGAAAGCTCACCTTGAATCTAACCTGCATTTTGCCAAGATCATCTTTCTTTCTGTATAAGGAGCACCGAACAATGTATTTGAACTTGTGAGTTTCTTAGGGCAAAAAAACCTTTTAGTTTGTCATGGGCAAGAACAACAACCTTGAGAGTTCCCCAGCCCTGAGAGGTGTCCCACTCAAGAGGGAGGTGGCTGGTCACAGCCCTCTGTGGTGCAGGAGAGCTCAAAGGTCTCACTTTGGACCTCTGCTTAAAGGGTCACAAGAGAGTTGGCTTTAGCCATAGCAATTTTCCATCCTGGATTCAATTTTATGTTGGTAGCTTTCTTTGAACGCTTGATAACAAAAATGTTTCTCCACTTGGGTTGTAATTCAGGCAAGAAAACCTAGTTTCCAAGGCTGCTGGTTAAAAACCAGGTGCTCGTTAGACAGCACTAACTCCTGAGAGCAGATGGTGCTCCTGGTAAGCTCAAGAGCCGAGCCCACCTCTGTCTGTCAAGGCTGAGGTCTAATGAGCATTTCTGAGATTACAGTGTGGCTCAAAGAGGTGGATGGGGGAGGAGGATGCATCACCACACTGTTGCCACCAAAGTGTGTGGGAGGGAATTTATCCCTCTCAAAGAACTCACGTTGTAGAGGGCAAAGTTCTGACAAAACAGCAACTGGCTCAGACTGGAGAAGGCTCCTGTTTGCTCTAAAGGGCAGGGGAAGATGATGTGAGGAGAATGTGTGGCAAGTAGGCATGCAGTTGGAAACTGGTCTACAGAGAGAGTTCAAGATAAGAACAGGAAAGTAGAGGTACAAATTTGGATTTGGCTGTGCTATTGGAGAAAGGCACAGAGGGCAAATAAAAAATTGCTCTAAGAATAAATTCAGGGTCTTGCTTTGGAGTATTTCCTGGTATCCTGTATTACATAAGGCTGGTTCGGATCATAGAATTGTAGAATGGTTTGGGTTGAAAGGGACTTTGGAGAATCACTTAGCTTCAAACCCCATGCTATAAGCAGGGACACCTTCCACTTGACCAAGTTGCTCAGAGCCCCATCCAACCTGGACTTGAATACTTCCGGAGATTCAGTGTACCCACAGCTTCTCTGGGCAACCTATTTCAGTGTCTCCCGACCCTCACAATAAATAGAGTAATTTAGACTGTAAAGAACCTCTAGAATTATCTGGTCCAAAAACTTGCTCTGAGCAAGGCCAACTTAGAGCAGGGACAGCTTGTTCATCAGCAAATGAGAGAGGTCTCGAAAATATTGCTGCAGTGTAGCAATACATGCCCCTTCCTTGTGATTTGTTTATAACACAGTTCACTTATTCCTTCTATAAAAACATTTATCTTTTACCATTTTCTGTAAGACTAAAGGGATGTAGTAGGAATATTTAAATAAAGACAAATATCTGAAAAGTACTACAAATAGTCCATCACCTATTACATAATTATTGTGACAGAGTGCTTAGCAAGCAGTGGATATCTATATAAATTATGCAGATCTACTAAAGATAAAGTAGAGCTGATTCTTTATTCTTGGAAAAGTTAAAAGAAAAAAAAAGCAATAAAGCATACTGAGAAATAGTGGCAAAGAAAAAACAGGAAACCATTCTTTAAAAGACCAGTAAATGCTCTAGACAAAGCAATTTTCTGAGTTAAAAATCTTGATAAGCTTCTTAAATATATGCATACTCAGTTGATATATTTAAAATATTTTAACTCCCTCAAAATTTTTCCTTGTTCTTCATAGGTGTCTGCTAGTTGTTATCTATCAAATGTGTTAAAAATTAGGATCCTGATTTTAAGCATGGAGCCTCAGAAATATTTTCCAATTCAATACTCCAGAGAGCTGAAGCAGCTGAAAGTTAAAGGCACTAGAAATAGTCAACATATGCAACAACAATATGCTTGTCATTCTTTGTAAAGGATGAGATTTTGATTGAAATTCTAACTGCTGAAACTCTTAAGTAAACTACAAGGGAGAAAGGCTGCCTCCAAAAAATTATCTTTCTGAAGTTTTTGAAAATACCATGAAAGGAAATAAGATTGTAGAAGCTGAAATAAGATAGTAGAAATCACAATGTGCACTCACTTGAATAGACATACTTACAATATTTCTCATTTTTTCCTGATCTCAACTGTTACATCCCACAGAATCATAAACTTGGGAAATATAAAAAGTCCTCAAGGAGCTCTTGATGGTCCAGGTTGGCAAATATTGCATGTTAAGCAATACCAATAGGGCAGGACCCAACTATGTCACTTGTAACTACAGCCATTCTGGGGAAAAAAAAAAAAAAAAATCTAATTACAGTGTAACCTTTTTTTTTAGAGCAAGTCAGCTTTCTTCACCAAAACAACTGCATCTGTTCAGGAAGAATAGACATATCTCATGTATACCTTATGAGGAAAGATTTTTTTTTTTTTTTCAGCTATATTCACATACTGCAAAGCCTCTTTAGAAATTAAAATGGCTTCAAGTCAAAGTTTAAAACACATCTTTCTGTCTTGTATTTCTGAAGTAAGAACCAGAGAGCTTAAAGGTCACGGGTACTTAATATCCACATCTAGAGATAAACCTCTAACAAAATGTCTTCTTCTGGGCTCACAGTAGCACAGAGAAGAGTAAGGGATAAGTTCTTATTTCTTCATCATTATTATTAGATATTTAAACTTGTGTCTCAGACAACTAAAAGTTATGTTCTCAGTAGAGGACAAACAGGACACATCTGGAGTTCACAGTGAATGATCTCGACATTGCCTATTAACAAGCAGCCTCATGGACATCGAAGGTACCATATTTTATGTGTTTTTTCAGACATGATTTCAAATGAAATCAAGAATAGCAGTCACGCACCTGTGATAACATGCATTTCTATTAGAAGATTGAGATAATGAGTTCTCATCATCTAGGAAAAGTCCCATTATCTGGTGACTAAACAGCACATTACCAGTGAAATAAAAAATTATAAAAATGAACTCCTCTTAATTTAGACTGAAAAGGTTATCGTCAAGTGTGTTGCCAAATGGGAAGTCTTTTTAAAAAGTTTATAAAAGAAAACAAATTCTTTTGTGAAAGATTATAGGGATTTGATGTAATAAACTCTAAAAGCTCCAAACAAGGTGTCAAAATATTTCATGTTAATGGAAATCACCATATGCAAACTGGACATCAAAGGGACTGTTGAAAGTGGTTATGTTCCTAAGCAACATGTTAAATCTCATTACGCTAATGGAAAATATGATTTGTTCAATTTCACTGCTCTGTTAGTTCCCTGTTCCCAGAATACTGTTCCTCCTTACAACAGGGTTGCCATTGCAAGGAGTCAAGGACTAAAAACCAAGGCATTCCTTTGAGTACGAAAAATACTCTGTTATCTCCATCCATTCTACAACCTTACTAATAAGGCTTATGTAGTAATAATTTCCTTTAGAATCTGAATAAATGTAACTTTCTAATTTCTGAAATATTGCGATTAAAACCACAAAGCTACAATGTAAGAGGACCTGAGAGGGGTAAACCCTTTTATCTGTATCACTGGAAATACGGTAGCAATGACAAAAAAATGGGGAAGTTCTGAAAGTGAATGAAATTAAGTTTGTGCTTAATACCTTGTATGCTGTTATTTCAAGCATATTTTATTGATGAACAGTGTTCATCTTGGTATGAGAACATGCACTATAAAGAGTCAGAGAATCACAGAACACAAAGCCACATCTGATGTACCTGTGGAAGCTCTTCTTGTTCCGTTCAGATTTAAATCTAGATGGTTCTTGACTTTCCTAACCCCAATCCTGCATGCTCAGACAACATCTTTATTTTCCTCCTGAATCTGCATTTTTTGGGTGCAATTAGAAATTTATGTTAATTATGTGCACATATTAAGAAGGTTCAAGTAACATTTTGCTTTGACTAGTAACAGATTTGGTTTGGTTGTTTTGGGGTTATTTTTTTTTGGGGGGGGGGATTCAGTTGAGTTTTTTTTGGGTTTTATATTTCTTGGCTTGATGGTTTTGGGGTTTTTTTTCCAGTGGGAAGCTATCCTTATATATATCATGTGTATGATTTTAAATATATAATGACTGGATAAAATTCCTGCCTGACCATCTATTTACAAAAATATAAAGAACTGCATAAAATTTCTCAATGAATCTTAAATGGCAGGAGTGTTATCCTTATAAAAGCTGGGTGAAAATAAAGCCTCCATTCTCTGTTAGACAGAACAGAAAAAATTCACAACTATTGGTTAGATGTCAAAAGTGCTTGCAGAACATACAACAGGAGGTAATCTTGGTCCTGAGAATTGTTCCTCAGCAAGGCAGGATACACAGAGATTTGAGCTGAAAGCAACTGAAAATTCAAATACATTGCTTTTTGCTCAAGATAAAAGAAAACTTGTGGCTCTCTCCCATTATATAATGGGAAGTTCTGATTTCCAAGAAAAGGACATCTTAGATTAATCCATTGGGTCAGGCAAGATCTGCTGCTGAGTTTCAAACTCAGGGGGTCTGAGAGAGTCAGTCTCAGAGAGAGGAAAGCCCTGGTCAGACAGCTGTTCCTAGCCTTGCTGTTGCTCTCAGCTCCTAGAGAGTTGCTCCAAGCACTGTTTTTGACCTGGCAGTCACTGTTTCAAAGAAGATGTAGTTACTCACACAGTACAAGACAGCCTGAAGTTAATGGGATCAGCAGTGGCTGTCTCTCAGGAAGCAGCATATTTGTGCAAGAAAGATGTTTCTGTTTCTCTCCAACTTTCTGAGGCTATCCAAGATCTATATTTTGCTTAAAAAACAACAGGATAGTTTATCAACTCACACTTGTAATTTAAACAGTCCTCATCTATAAAATAAGGAATACAGGATCCAATATGACTTCTCTCACACACATAAAGATCTTTGTCGGAAAAAATATTAGTTCCATCGTTAAGTAAAAAGGACAGTGTACCGAGCAGCATATATGAAGTCTTACCTCAGGTTTTCTCATTTTGTCTGAACAAGAAAAACAGAACAGGAATTTCTCATTAACATATTTCTACTCATCATTCATGTATCCTAGACATGAAATGTTTAATATTTAGTGATTAATATATGTGTAAATAATTGAAGTTGAATTATGTAATAATTCATGTATGAATACATGAAGATTCATACACCATGTTATGCTAATACTTCAAAAAGATTTTGGTCTTCACAGCTAGTAGAGGAAAGCCATTATGAACTACAGCTAGATAGCTGAACCCCTAATTTTAAATACATCTTCATTTCTACATGCACCCGTAGTAGATCTAAATATTCAGCAAATGGCTACTTTTCAATTATTCTGCCCCACCTTCAGATACTATTTAAAACCGTTCTGAGCAGACAGAACAAAACAAGGCAGGTCCTGCCTGACTAACATGACCTCCTTCTATGACAAGATGACCACCCAGTGGATGAGGGAAAGGCTGTGGATGTTGTCTTACCTGGACTGTAGTAAAGCCCTTTTTCTACGGCATTCTCTGGAGAAACTGCTTATGGCTTTGACAGGTCCACTCTTCTCTGGGTAAAAAAATCTGGCTGGATGGCTGGGCCCAGAGAGTGGTGGCCAGCAGAGCTAAAATCCAGATGGTGTTCAGTCACAAGTGGTGTTCCCCAGGGTCTGTATTGAGCCCAGTCCTGCTTAATATGTTCCTTGATGATGTGGTTGAGAGGACTGATGCACCCCCAGTCATTTTGCAGATGACACCAAGTTGGGCTGGAGTGTTGATCAGCTGGAGGGAAGGAGGAAACGACCTCAAGGTGTACCACGAGGGGTTTAGATTGGACATTTGTGAAAATTTCTTCACTGAAGTAGTGGTCAGGCATTGGAATTAGGTGCCCAGGGAAATGGTGGAATCACCATTCTCTAGATGTTGAAGCTGGGGACATGGTTTAAGTGAACATGACAGTGCTGGGTTAATGGTTAGACTCAGTGATCTTAAAACTCTTTTCCAGCCTTAATGGCTCTATGATTCTGTGGTAATTTAATACCTTGGTCTCCTGATGTGTTGTGGCAACTGTTAGTCATCATCAACATGTCTAATTTTTAAGATGATAAAGCCAAATAAAGCATCATTAGGTCTCTAGGTATTATAACTTGCAAGTATCAAAGATTAAACAAATCTGTTTGAGTTGAGGCCTGGTCTCAGCTGGTTAGGCTTTTGAGAACCTACATTAAAAATACATAATGGGAAAAACTTTAAAGGAAATATATGAGATTACTAGAGGAAAAAAGTGGGAATGATACTTTTTATACCTGAAGGTGCACTGTTTTTATGCCCTATGAATTAGAATGTGAGTCACATTCATTATCTGGGGAAGAAATCTATAATTCCTTCAGAAGTAAAGGTTTGTTCAGTTTACCGGTTAGAAAGTGGGCATTAATTATTCTATTGTGTTTTCATCACTGGCATTAGAGCATGGTGATTGCAAGGAAAAGGAGAGCTGTTGGGATTTTTTGTTTGTTTGTTTGTTTGTTTTTCTATCTGCTTTCTAATCAGACCATTGCAGAACTAAAATTCCTGATTTCATTAGACATTATCTGATCTGTTTTCATCCCAAACCATGATGTGGTATGCTTTTAGTATCAAATGAAGGACAAACACTGCAGACAAAAAAGGACTATACCTCATAACTAGAACCGTTTATAGACAATCCCTGTCCACTATCCTCTCTTTTAGTTGATAGAAAATACTCTTGTAATTATTCAGGTGAAATTTCTTGCAGATTAGACTAAAATGAGATCCTGATTAAAAGATTAAGGGAAAAGTTAGCTTGTTTCAGAGCAACACATAACTATAAAATTCAGCTTATCTAAATTATAAAAAAAAGTTTGCTGAAAAACTAACTCTTTATCATAATATTTTTTTTAACATTTCAGTTTAGTCTCTCTTTAAAAGCTATATATAAACTAAGGTATCCAGGGCGACTAATGAAATGCAAAGTTCATTATACCTTTTTAATCCCCATCTTAAAAAGAAAAGGTGTTACATAACAAATTACTTTTAAAAATAGTAGTACCATGAATCCTTTCCAAACTCAATTTATGCTTCCTTTTCAAAAATATTATTACAGATCCTTGAATCCAACACCACATACCTTTCCCCCCTATATTTTCTGGGATTAAGGAAAAATAAAATTGGAGACAAAAAGATTCAGTCGAACCCAGAAGATCTGCCGTGCAAACTCCAGCACCTCCTGGTAGATCATCAAAGTTCTAGGCAGAGTACACCTTGAGCCATTCCAGGAACCTGCAGGAGCAATGGATTGGCATCTTCTAGAGGTACCACAACTGAAGGGGAATGAAGTCTCTATTTTGACAGTGGGTTTCACTGATATTTACTGACAAGAGAAAGCAATCTGTTCAGTTCCCTGTCATTCTAAATCCTAGGCCCCTGCTCTAGGTTCAGTTCAAGATCCAAGTCTTATGGATCGTGGTCTCCCTTCTCACTTGTCACCATTGTTTATCAGTTCTCCATTCCCAGCCCTATAGATGAAAATAATAAAACATTATCCCAAAGTATTGATTGACAGAAGAAAAAAGACATTGAAAGTCAGATCTAGATTAAACTACAAAACAGAAAAAAAGTTAAATCAACACAAAGCCACTGCTGATTGTGGCTCATAAATAGTACAAAATTGTAGTATTTTTGGCTTGCTTAATATTCCTAGATGAAATAAACATGCATAAATGCATATTTCTGTATTTTATAGGTAAATAAACACAAAACCACAGCAGAGCTGCCTCCTTCATAAGTCTTGGAGCAAACACCTCTCACTTCATCTGCACTGCAGGCACCCGGCTTCAACATAAAAACACATACAAAACCAGGTCTAGAGAAGCTCCAGAGAAGCTATTACCCACTCTTTGCTTGCTGGAGATAGTTCCACAGTTTGAAAAAGCTATCTATAACTTTTTTAGTCAGCTAGATTTCATGTAATGCACAGAATTACGAACTAATTATATTTATTTACTGTCTTTATTCAACAAAATAAAAATCTCCTATAAAAATCTAATTTATAAAGTCAAATTCTGACATATAACTATAGCAAATAATAGTCAAGAGAATTATTGATGAAATGTGTTCTCTCAGCTAATAAAATAAAACAATCACAATCCCTTGTTTACAAACACCTTCTCTGACAATCCTCTGATGGAGCTTTTGAGTTTAAACATTTTCTGAACATCAATACCAAATAATCTATGAAAAAATCCTTCCCATGGTTATGTTCAAGGATTATACAAAGTATTCTGGACTTATAGAACAATTACTAATAGATGAGAAAATTAAAAGTTTTTTGAATTATTATTAATCTCATATATTTCAAAGTTTTCAGATGGTAACAAATTCTCTTTTATTAGGGTTTTTTGCTTTCAGTTTTTAAGATCCTCAATCACTTTGGCTATTAGAACATAATAAAATGCTTAATCTGTGAAAAGACCATTATAACAATCATCAATTGTCAAAATGCTATTGTTTGAACAGTAGTTCAATAGCAATACTGATTTTAAGGAGTAATTCAGATTTTGCTAAGCTCTGTCATAAAGTATTTTATAAAAGTCTACCTTCAACTTTCCCTTCCCTTACAAATGGTTGAAATTTACTTTTAAAAAGCTGGAAATTACTTTAAGACTTTACAGGTTTTTGGGTTACTTTTCAGTGAACAAGTATAAAGAATTCTCTTACAAAATCACACTAATTTTACATCTGCATAAGTGTCAAGGAAATCAGGATTAAGCTTCATGGTTTTTTTTTATTAAGTGATTCTGCTGCATTTCATTTTCTGATTGACAGTATTGAGAAAAGGAAGATAAGAAAGGAGTGATTTGTTTAAAGTTATTTGCATTATATGGAGAAAAATGCTGTCTGCTTTTCTTGAGGAGGGGTGTGAGTGTACAATACTAGTTTTTGAAGGAAGAGGGCTTAAGCTTAGGAGAATAGTTTCTTTTGTACAAAACTATCCTCTTACCTGATTGCACTATTCTTCTGTGCTATCAAGTCTGAATCGCACTTTTTACAAGGTCATGCCTTAATAAATATATAAAGCATACCCCAAGTCGTAGCCTGCAATTATGCTCTGAAATAACACCACCAACTCCTGATATCCTTTTTTCTCTGTTTAACAAAGTAATTCATGATACAGTACACCTGGAAAACTTACCATCTTGTCTCATCACAGGAATGTAGTCATCTCTCACTATTGTGTGCAGACTGGAAAACTTTTTGCAACATTGACTGGGTTACTTGCAATCAATTTTGGGTTACATTGGTCATGTAATTTCCACTGTCACGAATCATAGTTTTTGCTGACTTAGGGTGATCCCTGACTATGATGAACATAAAGGCCAAAGGCAGGTCTAGAGAAGCGTTTGCCTTTTATTTGTATCAGATTAATTTTGCCAGACTAGTTCAAACATTGAAATTACCATGATTAAGCTGTTTATTCAATATCCTGAAGTCACTCCTGCATTTCATGCTCTTTGCTAACCAACATAAAACCCTTGTGTGATGTTAAACAGGTCTATCTCCCTAACCAAAAGTGAGCAGCTAGGCAGAAAACTACCTAGTTTATTTCTGAGAAGAGCAACCAAGAGGTTCTTGACATTGTTTTCTGCTGCCTAGGAAGGGCTGTGCATTGTGGCTCCTGGAAAAAGCTTGCTTCTGCAATCAGTACCACATGAACCACTTGTGTGAATATTGTTATCATCTAATATGCTGAAGAAGAAGAGGAAAGGCAGGAAAAAATTATTGTTACTCTGCAATTCTTTCTCATTAGTCTGCCTCCTCACATCTCTTAATTTACCAAGCTCCCTTAGCATCCTTTCATCTCCAACCCATTCAACAGGTAGATATTTTAACACTGTATCTTAACTACTTTACTCTTTCTTACTTCTTACCCCAGAATTCTTCCTGAGTTTTCATCTCCTTGGTCCAACTTTTTCCCTCAGGATTTACCAGGATCTTTGCTGCTGCCTACTGAAGGCTGCCTGTCCCCTCATCTGTACCCCATTTGCACCTGCTTAAAACTTCCCTTTTATAATAGGACCATGCTCACCGTCATACTGAGCCTGTGCACACAGCACAAGTCTACCTTATCACCTTATGCAGACCAGCCAAAGGAGGATCCCCCCCTTCTTCTCTCCTGAGAAATGAGCTTCCTATCTATTTTTATGAACACCTTTCCTCATAAACTTTACTTTCATCAAGAAAGGGGAAAGGGGAAAAAGATATTAAACAAGATACACAGAAACAGAAGGAAAAGCAAAATCAAACAAGGAAAATCATTCAATACATGAGGCTAGGGACTGCTAGTGTGCTCTCAGCCTAACAGCATTCTCACTTCTCTGTTTTCTGTGCTGGCAGAACAGTCTCCAGTGATTTGTATTACTGTCTATTTAGTATAACGATCTACTTAATCCCATTGGTAGTGAAATCATTCTATATATTTATCTTCTTTTTTCCTTTCCCTGCACAGGTTTTGATTTGGGTTTTTTTTGTTTATTTGTTTTTCCCAATGGGGACGTGTCCTGGTTTAAACCCAGCCAGCAACCAAGCACCACAAAGGTGTTTGCTCACTACCCCACCATTGATCATTAAGAGAACTTTAAGGGTAAAAGCAAGGAAACCCATGGATTGAGATAAAGACAGTCTTATCAAGGAAAGTAAAAGCCACATTCATGAGCAAAGCAAAAGAAGGAATTTATTCACTGCTTCCCAGGGCAGGCAGGTGTTCAACCACCCCCAGAGGACCAGGGCCCCATAACACATCATGATGACTTGGGAAGACAAATGCCATCACTCCAAATGTCCCATCTTTCCTCCTTCTTCCCCCAGCTTTATCCACTTAGCATGATGTCATGTGGTCTTGAATACCCTTTTGGTCAGTTGGAGTCACCTGTCCTGGCTGTATCTCCTCCCAGCATCCTCACCAGTGTGGTGCTATGAAAAGCAGAAACGGCCCTGGCTCTGTGTAAGCCCTGATCATCAATAACAAAAATATCCTTACATTAACAACCCTGTGTTCAGCATAAATCCAAAACACCAGGCATTGTGAAGAAAATTAACTCTACCCCAGTCAAAAAGCAGCACAGGAGGGTTAAGTGCAGTGCTGTCATCCTCAACAATATAGGTGCATCGTGCACCTCCAGAGAGGCAGTTTGCTGATCATATTCTGTGTTCTGTTATTATCTGCTTTTCTTCTCTATTTATTCCATTTTTTTTTTTTTTACTCTTAGCTGAATGTTTTCATAGAATTTATCACCTCTGACTGAGATAATTTTCCTGACTAGTAATGGCTAATTTGAAGACTATCAAAGCAAACAGGGCAGTTTTGTCCACAAACATTACTTTGTATTTACTAACATTAGATTTCATCTCCATCCTGTGCCTCATCCATTCAGTATCCGGCTGCATTTCCTCACTGCTAGATTTGTGTTCTGCCCTGAATAACTGCAAAACATTTAGAAATTGTTCACCTTTTGGGGGGAGGTTGTTTCTAAACATTTGAATAAGCATACAACATAGAAAATATCACAGTGTGATTCCAATGATGGAGTCCCTTCACTGTAAACACAAGCCACATTTTCTTGCTTTTTCTTTCCATGTTTCATTTAAATTTGAATACGAGAAGATTAGAGTAATCTTGGACTTTAGCAGCCCTTTGGAGTAAAGGCACAAAAGGCAATGAACAGCTATTCGGAAAAATCCTTTCACCACGAGGGAGGTCAAACAATGGCACAGGTTTTCCTGAGACGTTATGGAAACTCCATTATTGGACATGATTTTTGATTCAACAAGGCCCTATAGCCAAAGCAGAGGCTTGCAACTCCTATAAGTTATAAATTTATCAGGATATAGCTAATATTATCATGCCTTGAATCCAAATATAGACGTACTAAATAACAGTATGCAAATATTCTGCAACACTGATGGTGCAGACAGACAAAATGTACAAGCATTTTACAAAAATATGTGGGCAATGGGACCACCAGAGATGGACACGTAGTTGCATGGCAGAAACACACAAGTAACAGAAGGTTGCAAGGTAAAGAACTGCAAATATCCAAGCACATGAGCTCTAAGAAATCTGGTCTAAGGTGTCTCTGCTTTGAACAGGGATTTGAACCAGACACCCTCCAAAAAACAGTACAAAAAAAAAGGCTTCAAAAGTGGTACTTTTGAAGTGACACATTTAAAGGGGCACTCACCCTCCGTTTCTTTTATTTGCACAAGTGGCCTATTATCAGAGAATCAAAATGGTTCAGATTGGAAGGGACCTTCAGGATCACCTAGTTCCAACCCCTCTGCCTTGAACATATTTTATTGTTGTTTTCTTTGTGCAAGTAAAAGCCTTAATTAGTCAACTAAAGAAGGATAACCTAGATCAAGAAAACAGTTTAAGCTGAATTTAGAGATTTGGTTATTTTTAAAAGGTGAAATTCAACTCCAATCAATTCTGCCAGGTGATTCTCTTAGTAGAGGCACAAGCAAAAAAATGTAGAATAAAAGAGAGAAATGTGTAATTCTCTGCTGATGGTATTGATACGTGAACAAAATCACTCAAGTACCACAGAAATAATTCTGGTGAAATCTCAGAATTTCAATCATGTTTTGCTTAAGCAAAGCTGAGTAACACTACAGAGTCTTCCCAACAAACATGGCCTGCCATTATAAACACACCAAAAAATGCTTTAAACTGTAATAATTCTAAATTCTAAGATCACTGAGCTAAAATCTACTCCAAGTGGAAGAAATCCCCAAATAGATTTGATTTTTTTCAGTATTCAAAGAAACATTTGTCCTTTCCCTGTCAAGAAGCTAAAGCTGCTTTTAACTGGCTGCATAGGGATAGATCCTAAACAGAGGGGGAAAGTTCTAATTTAGGAAAGAAATAAATAAATCCATAACATATAACTGCTATATGAACAGAGGGAAATACATGAAAGAAACAATGCGAAAATAATCACGAAGAGCAACAATTTGAAATTATCTTAGGATCAAGAAAGAACAATATGGAAATCTAAATATCGCGAAAAACCAGCAGGCCACATATCCTGCTTATGATATTGCTGCGGAAGGAATTTCATAACAAAAATCAACTTAATTTAAATTATTAAAATAAAAATAAAAAAAGGGGGAGGGAGATATATTTATTTAGACAGAGAAAAAAAAGAAATCTGTAACAAAGCAAACAAACAAACTTATATAAAGAGCAGTGCCAAATCATTTACTGGGATCATACCAATTTATAACTTGGAAAAAAAGCTCGAAGTTCTGTAAGGAAAAATTAATAAAATAAAAACATTCCTCTATCACAAAACTGAATTTTTGGTAGTTTTGATTCATCCATGGGCATGAGGTGGCTTCTTTCTACAGGTGTTTGAAAATCCATTATATGGGTTGGAAATTGAACACTGAACTATCACAATAAAATTAGTCATGTTCATTTCAAAATTTTTGAAAATGAAGACATTTTGAAATGTAAAAAGTGTCTACATTTATTATTTCTACATATGCCAATATAATTGCTAAGTATGTTTTTATCTTCCCAGTAGATCATTCAAGACAATGAAATGATATTAGAGAGGACTAACTCTTTTACACTGGGCATTCCAAAGATTTCTATGGATAAAGACTCTAAGCATAAAAAAAGCAGGACAAAGACCTTAACTAGAAAAGCTGTTACCTGATTGATACTTTTGGATATCCACAAATTATTTATTATTTTAATTTTCAGCAAAAGGTTAAAACAAAAAAATAAGGAACCATGTGAAAACAAATTATTTTACTTTAGTGGATTTTAATTTCAGACATAATTATGACACTTGGACCAACGGCTTGCTACTTTTTATCAGAATAAAAAAGGAGACAGGAATAAAAGTGCTTACATATTAGGAACATGGACGTTATTGTAATGAAATAACCTGTTTTTCTGTTCAGTTTCAGGAGCTGATTATTATATTGAAAGATTCTTTGGAGAAGGCAGAGAATAATGTGATTTTCTCCACAAGGCTTTAGTTGTTAAGGATCAGATTAACCTTCACAACACTTTTTATGACTTTTCCCAGGCTTTGTTATTATAGGTCTAGATTATAATTTTGAATGTTTCACGGCCTCCAGAAAACTTACAATAGCTTAGTTTTTGGGGTATCTTTGACTCATTTTAGACTATGTCCTAACACTGGACTAATTGCACCATCACTGAGATGTCACAGATTAAACTGGGAGAAACAAAGGGGATAAATATCTTAAATTCCAATTTTCTTTCCAACTACAAGGGAACACAGATATTGAATTAAAGCAAATACTGAAAGATTGCACAATGCAGTGCACCATTTATCCCATTTCAAACCTTTAATCACTCTATTAGTTTCATTGTTGAGCAATTGCATAGGCATTAACAGGCATTTCTCTCATTTTGATACCAAAACATCTTTCCCCTGGCACCAGCAGATACAATGCTTATGCTGTTTTCCTGGCCATTTGAAAAGAAATTTTCAGCTGGGTAGTTGTTTTTGACAGTCTAAATATATATAATCAAGTAATTGGTTATAATATGGATATGGTACAAGAGTGATTTAAAAAATATGATCAGTTTTACACTGCCAGTGCCACACTACTCAGCTTACTGGATACTACTAAAATACAAATAACTCAGAACAAAAAATAATCACCAAGATCCAACCTATGTGAAAAGGGGCTCCTTCAGCTTTTCAGCAGGATCAGGAGAGAACAGAATTCCTCAGGAGAGAAGCATATAAGGATAGAATCACAGAAGGGTTTGGATTGCAAGGGACCTTGAAGTTCATTTAGTTCCACCCCCCTGCCGTGGGCAGGGACAACTTCCAGTAGTAGACCAGGTTGCTCTGAGCCCCACCCATCCTGGCCTTGAACACTTACAGGAATGGGACATCCTCAATTTCTCTGGGTACTATGGTTCAGTATTTCATCACTCTTATTGTAAAGAATTCCTTCCAAGTATCTAATATAAATCTACTCTCATTTAGTTTAAAGCCATTCCCCTTTGAAGCCCCTCTCCAGCTTTATTTCAGATCCTTTAGGTAGTGGAAGGAGCTTTAAGATCTCCTCAGAACCTGTTTTTCTTCAGACTGAACAATCCCAACCCTCTCAGAGTGTGCTTATAGGAGAGCAGAGTAGAGAAGCAGAATCACCTCCCTCAACCTGCAGATCAGACAACTACCAGAAGAAGAAGAAGGAAAACAACCCCCCACAAAACCAACCAACAAAAACCCAAATAAACAAAAAGCTGAATGGATAACAAACCCCAGACATTACAGATGACAAACACACTTTGGATGACTGGTAACAAGGACACAGGAAAGGAAATGAAAAGGTATGTTTCCTAACCAGACCAGTCAAGGAACAAATAAACAGCAAATAGCAAATATGGTGAAGAGAAACTTAGAAAAACGACATCTCCAAACCACTGAGACTGAAACAGGTGAAATGGATGTAAAGGGTTGTCATGGGTTTTCAGGGTTTTCCTTCAGCCAGGTGAAGTGCAGTGTTACCTGGTCTTGCAAAGTGTATAAAATTCTTATTTTTCCTGCTTCAAATACTGTGTGTCATTAAAAAGACAAGAAGAAAAGGTGGCAGAAAGCCTCACAGAAAGCATGTGAAGGGAGAATGCAGGACTACACGGCACCCAGAGGTCCAGTGAAGGCAGGCTGTCTATGGAACAGCAGTCATGCACTTTTCTGGGTTCACTGTGCATGAAAAGAGCACTGCAGCAAATGTGGTCTGTAAAAATGAAAAGTGTTTTAAAAAGAGGGAATAAGAATGCATAAAAATAGCAAGTAGTGTGTTGCAGGATGAAAAAGAAAATGGAGCAGTTTGGAAAATTTATTGCAAAAGACAATACTAGTCTAATGGAAAGGATTAGTATTTGAGGAACATATGTATTGTTGTTATCTCAAGGCCAGACATCCTATTTCACATCCACAGTGCAAAACAATTGCGCTATTTATACCATAGATGTTGCCTTCCTTTTTGCAAGAAAAAAAGTAGTGTTGGGAATCAATGACAGTGTTTATTACCTCTAATAAAGAAATGGCAAAAAAGTGTTTGCTCTCTGTGAGCCTGTCAACACACAAAATGGCTGTCCAATTCAATGTTCTGTAGCACCAATGATGGTTCTTTATCAAGAAATAAAAATGTCCACCTTTTAAAAAATACTACAGTAAGGAAAGTTCTTTTGTTTAAGTGTTAATGAGAAAAAAGTAAAAGTAAGTATGAGACAGTGATTCAGAGAAAAATTGTGAATGTAGGTGGGAGGCTCGCTTATCAGTTCTTGCTTTCAAAAACCATTTTACAAATCTTCAGCCCAGCTTTTACCAATAAAGCTGCAAAAGCACTCCCTTATAGAATCATGGAATGATTTGTATTGGAAGGGACATAAAGGTCATCTCATTCCAAACCCCCTGCCACGGGCACAGACACCTTCCACTAGACCAGGCTGCTCAAAGGCTCATCCAACCAGCCCTTGGGGCATCCACAGCTTCTCTGGGCAACCGGTTCCAGTGCCTCATCACCCTCACAGTAAAGGATTTATTCCTAATATCCAATCTAAACCTACTCTTATTTTGAAGCCATTCCCACTTTTCCTGTCATGGTGTCCTGCCTCAAGCATGACTTTGTAATACCAGACTTGTAACTCAGGTTTTACCTACAAGGTCGCATTCAATGCACCTGACCTTTTATGCCTTTGCTTTAAGCCCAGATGGTTTAAAAGCTTTTTAGTATTATTACATTAATAAGAGGTATCTAGAAATTTTTTTAAATACAGAATACAGCAGAAAGCTATTCAAATATTACCTTACAGAATGAAAGCTACAGAATGAAGGTTTTGGTTTCTGAGAACTAGCAAATGCTTTCAGAGTTTGAAATACTGTCAAAGTTTTAGCAGCACCTGAAATAAAAAACACACCTTTGCACATATTCCCCACTGCGGTTTGTGCTGCATATCTGCACCCTAGTGGCTTGGTTTTGGCATTCAGATTCACAGAAATCACTTAGGAACTCTAAAAGCCAAATGAAACCTTTACAGATTGCTGGGCTTAGATTCCAGCCGGCTGCCCTTCTTTCTCTTTAGAAATGCCCTGGAATTATAATTTCTTAAATTTATCTTAGCTAATGTCCTTTCCAAGTCATGCACAACAGGTTGTAAAATATTGGCTTGACTGTACACATTTATTAAAAAAATCCACTGCCTTATAACCCACAGTGTGAAATTTATACCATTCTGATTATGTACCACATATGGATACAATAGTTTAACTTTGCTATAGGTGTTAAATTTTTTCATACTGTGGAGACTCATTTCTCTGCTCTTAATCTCATGCTTGTTGCCATAGATAACCTCAGATAGATGTTGCTGTAACTGTTACTCAACTCAGTATAAGGTCAAACAGAATTAAGGAAGAAGGTGACAAACTATAATTTAAATATGGCTTTGCTACCAGGTAAGAAGAAGAAGAAAACCAGAAACATAGTTTCTAAATTGGTTCTTTAGGTCTCCTCAGTATCAATCCATTAGCAAATTCTTAATCCTTGCAAATGGCCATATTTTTTTTTTGTTTTGAGAAAAGACTGGAAAAATTTTCAGAACAAAAATATTTTTAAATATCTCTCCTCTTTACTCACTAAATATGCAAAAAATACTTGTCAAAAGGAAACGTTTGCTTACTTTTAAAGGTTATCTGAACGAGAAGCTGCCATTCAAAGTAAGAGATTGGTTTAAGAGAAGAAAGAAAAACTGGGAATTATTTCTAAATATTATACAATGTGTGTGTATAGTCATAGAGATACAAGTCCAGCCATCCCATTTATCTTGAAAAGCATATATGATGTTTTTAGTAGAGGCTGAATGCAGGGAAATATCTGTCTTCAGAGTAATCAGCAAAAGAGCTATTAGAACTCACTGAGCCTCTGGAAAAAAAAAAAAAAAAAAAAGACTTTAATCAATACCAGTAAACTAAACATGGGATATTTCATTTTTACAGCTTTATTTTACAATCCCAGCAATACTAACAACCACGTTATCTCAGGTGATGTTTGTGCAATGGTACGTGTCTAAGGATGTCTTCCAAGCAACAAGCAGATGGACAGAAGTTCAGGTGCTGAACATTAACAGTTCCCTGATGACTTTAGCTGAAGATGTATGCACTCTGCAGCCCTGTAAATAGGCCACATCTTTAGTACTTATGCAAGAATTAGATTCCTAGCTTTACCTATTTAATGTAACAGCAAGAGCAGACTACCAAATAGAACATAAATCCCTTTACTGTAAGATCTTGTATCAAAGACACGAGAAATAATTCAAATACCAAATGCAGCATTTCAGGGTTAATACCTAGATTTCAGAATATAATACCTAGATATCAGAAAAAAAAAAATCTTAGTTGTACACACTGCACAAGGTCACAGCTCTTGGCTGCAAACCAGCTGATATATTTATCCCGAAAAGCAAAACTCTGAGGCATGATGTTCCCACTCAGCTGAACGCTGAAGAAGCCTATGTGAATGAGTCTGTGCACCTCAATCACTTATCTATCTGATTCATGAGGTTGCAAGAGTTCAGATTCCTGAAAACATAACCTCCTGAATGACAGCCAAATGCAAATCACGAGTCAGCACCGCTGTGCAACCACCCAGCAAGTGGGAGGATTCGCCCGGCTCCTCTGGAGTACGACTGCTCCTTAAAGAAGTTTGAGGCAGAGCTTAGAGGTCATAATTACATATGAAATGTGGTGATTCTATTGACTGAGAAGGGAAGCTAATTAAAGCAAATTTATGTGTACAAAATGGAAAAGTTTCAAGACTAGCTAAGCAAAAAATAATTTCAGAGCATAATGTCAACCTAATGTGAAAATGAAGATTGCAAGCTGAGTGTTGAAATACCCTTAGAAAGAAGTAGGATTAGAGTTCTCGCATTCTGGATGGTAGTTCTTATGCCAAAATGGAGAAAGTACAGATGCAGTGTTTTTTCTAAAGGAAGATTGTTCTTTGTTTTTATTTTCTTGCAAAGCATTTTTTAGTATATTTTTATGTATTTGTAAAAATTTTGAAAGAAAACAGTATTTTATTCTAATGAATTTTGTTTCCTCTTATGTTCAGTTTTTCAATTAAAAAAAAACAAATGTAAAATGTTATTAAAACAATTATTCCGCACATATTTTGTGATGTTCCAGGAATTTTCTTCCTATTAGAAAGTTTTTTCTATTATTTCGTCTAATATTTTCTTCTAATATTTTCTTCCTATTAGAAAACTCCGTTGACATCTGCAGTCAGAATAAGGGAGGCATTAAAAATTCTGTGGGGAAATATTCTGGACAATATTTGTGTTGAAGTTATATTGATTTATTCCTTTTAAATTTGTTTTCTTTGATGTTTCTTTTACATGGGGCTCTTGGGGAACACTCTAGAGTACTAAAGAAAAGGGAAGGTAATCAAGTGGCTATTAATTTTGACCTCTACTATTCCTAATTAAACAGCTAAGGTCAAGAGAGATCCTTTAAAAAATAAAGCTCCCAGGTACCTGGAGTCTTATATGTACATACACAGGTACATATGTTTAAAATGTGTTTTTTTCCACCCATCCCGTTCTGTAATCTCCTACAAAACACCCAAACTGGAAAAACAAAATTAATTTCACGTCCAGTATCGACACTGCATTGTGGGTCAACAGTTCTGACTACAGTGATATTTTCTACTGTGTTTGTGATCTTTATGCACTTGCTGACCTTCTCTTCTCTCCCAGGGTCAAATTGCAGCTATTTCCCATCTCTACCTACATCGCTGGTAATCAAGTAGATTGAGATCTTTGTTCCTTTAGTGCTCACCTTGGCCTCAGTACAAGAGCTAAGCATCCAGTGCCCTCCTGGGAGTAACATCTAGCAATGTCTCCATTTTTATCTTCTGTTGATTCCTTCGAGGGTCCATTCTCAAAAGTCTGAACTCCTTGGTTCTGAATGTTGATTCCACCAATCACCCATTTTGTTTATTTCTTTGAGTATAAGTAGACAAAAGGATTTTTTTCTTACTCACCTGTTGCAAAGATATTCATAAAAAATAATTCAAGCTATTTTCCAGAACATCAGAAGAACTTAAAGAGGAGAAAGTAGCAGAAGAGTAAAAGATGTGTGCAAATGAAATGGGTGAAGGTAAATTGAATTAGCAACTAAGCACTTATTCACTATCCTAGTGAATTTTATCTGATGTCATCTCCCTCTGAGAGGCTAACCTGAATCTGTTCTAGGACCACAAGTTCTCCACATTTCATTTCAGGTGTCATCAGCCTTGCAGGAGCAGTTGATTATCCTTTCCTAGACTAGAAGTTTTCTGTGCTGGGAAATCAAAGACGAACTGAGAGATGTTGCCGCTTAACAAAAACGTGTGAAGCAATGTTGTCTATCCTGTTTCAACACAGAATAATGGTTCCCAATTACTGATAACTACACAAGGAAGGAAGCAGAACTCTTTGTTTGTCTTAGTTTTCTTAACACATCCTGAGCTCTCAGATCTCAGCTCTACCCTCTACCTATTTATTGCTGCTTAGAGTTTGCTGACAGAATATCTTCAAGCCTTGCAGCATAAGCTGGTAGATTAAGTATCATAACACCACTAGCTCTTTTGATTACTTAGATACTGTTCCTAAAAATATCTAACATCATCAAGAAGAATGCAAGCTGTTCAATTACACTATGTCATTCCACAGTATAACGGCATTCATTCCAATTTATGCATTGTGGATTCCTTAATTTCATTAAGAAAAGGAAAAAAACTCAGAGTCAAGGAGGCAACCTTTAAAGAGTCAAGAAGTGTCTGAGTTCTCTGCATCAAAATAAAAAACATAGAAAATATGAAAGATTGTCTCTATGTCCCCCAGTCTTCCAATTGTATGTGGGGCACTCTCAAGGGTTTCATCTGTTTTATTCTGCTGTCAGGCTCTTCAATAGCTTTTGTTTGCAGTGTTTTGCTCTTTTATGCCAAGTTTCTTTCTTTATCCTTCTCTTTCTATAAGTTCTCTGATTTTTTTTTGCTGGTGAAGACAAACAGCATTTCTTATGAGTAAAGGTGCTTCAAAAACTCTTGGGCCATTTTCATCTGCCTTAGACAACAATTTCATGAGTTTCAGATTTATAACCATATGTAGGGAACATGCAGATCAAGGTTAAACCTAAAAAAAAAAAAAAAAAAAAAAACAAAAAAAACCCAGAAACATATTCAGAGTGAATATGACAGCACAATTCACTGCTATAAATGAAATATATTAATGGTTCTTTAAAAATTAATGACACTATGAATAAAGCAAAAGACTAATGTACAAGTGCCGTCAATGCTTGTGGGTGTTAGCAAAGCCACCCGACCTCCTGTCAGTCCCTCCAAATTCTAACTTTCATCACCTCTTTGTTTTCTCCTTTTATTTCCACTCATGAGCCAGTGATGATGATATGAATTGAATTACTTTCCCCATGGAGCACTTGTTTGTGAGTAGCTGGCAAAGTGCTTTCTGTTACCTTGCCTACCAGAAGCTTTTCCATTTATTGGTGGCCATAGCTTAGATCAAGCAAGTATAAAGATTTCTGCACGCAGCAGGTGGAACCACAGCAGAGTTCAATGTCAAGGTTTTAGGCCTAGATATTTAACTACATGAATGCAACACAGGTTAGAGTTGTGAAAAACACTTGTCATGAAAAATAAATGTAATTAGAACCAGCTAACTATTCTACAAAACTCCATTCTACTCTACTGTTATAATCTACAACATCAAGTTGATTATCTCTTGTGTCCCCTCCTTCATTGTCACATGATTGTTTGATAAAATGTGTTTGATGCTTCGGCAGGCAGAGACACAAAACTCCAACTTTATATTTTTTTGCTGTAAGGACTTTTAAAATGATATTCAGTCGCTCATTGAGAGCATACTAGAAATTGTCAGTCTGAGAGTAGATTATAGCTGTCTTAAGTTGCTTTTGGCCATCCCAGTAAAATGATTTTACTGTATTTAACTTTGTTTCACACTAATGAGATGAAGCAAAAGAAGGCTAAACACAATCAAAGTTTAAGAAGTTGTTGGCATTACACCTCTTTTTTTCTTTTAATAAAAAACCCTTTAAAATATATGAAGTGGGCTTGATTTTAACAGTTTCTAACCTATGACTGTCTGTTAGAAATTCTAAGAAGCTTGTGTTTATTCATGTCAATTATACCAAGGTACAATAGTCTGCAAAGTGTGTTTTCCTATTAAAAATGCCTTCAGCAGCAGCCATTAACCCTATCAGAAAATGTTGCTAAGCCTGATAATATCTCCAAAATTAGAATAACTTTCTGTAGGATACATGAAAGCATTTTGAAAAGAAAGAATACAAACTAAACAATTACGTTTCAATCAATTTTGTTAAAGTTCAAAAACTGTTTAGTGATTACACCTTTGAAAACTGTTCAAAATTCTTTAAAAATTGCAACTTCTGACAAGACAGTAGCTCATCTAGCTAATAAGCAAATAAGACAAAATACCTCCCCATATACATGTAATACAGTAATAATACAGTAATTAGGTAAGAAGCCTATACAGTAAAAAAAATCTATACTACCCAGATATTTCTAATAAATATAGCTACATCTAAAATATACTTTGCCTTCTCATGCTCATGTAATGATATTTCTAAAATAGTCTAGTAAACTTAGAGTGAAAAGAGTAGTTATGCTGAGAGTAGGACTGGCTAAGGCATAAAAGTGTTCACAACAGTAAAATTACATGATTTCAGAAACACTTTGCTCTTTCTATCATAAAAACTACTGAAATTGCTCCCCCATTTGCTAGCTCAGTGAATCTGAGTTACTTCTGCTTAGATATCGTGTGGAATGGTTCTTCTGTAAAAAAAAAAATTACCATTTAAGTCATACAAAACTGCCTTTAATAGGGTCAAATTGGCTGCTGTGGTGAAGACTGTTCCAGTCAGGAAAGCCCAGTGCATCTGTTCTCATCACACCAATTCCATTTGTTCAGGTTTCAGACCTAACTGAAAAGTTTCTGCATACTCAGAAAATTCCACATCTCATTCTCCTGGTTTTGAAGGGATGGGGGGAAAAACCCAAAAAACCCTACAAAGTCCATCTGTAGAAGTTCCCTCAAGTGAAGTAAGATGACAAGATACTTTAAACACTCAGGAAGACATACTGTCCCAATAAAGAAGTGTTTAAAATCAGGATTACTGGTAATTTTAAACTGTACTGTCAAAAAATAGGATGTCATGTAAACTTCAGATTAAAACTGAAAAATCACTTCATTAAGATAAGTTAGAAAGACTTGTGTCCACAGTACTGTCTACTAATATTTTTTATTAATTATTTTTACAAGTTTACAATGCAAACCCTCCAAAGTCTATCCAATTATGGAAGTAATTAAAAGCACTTGTTAATTCCCTACTGAAAAAACACATTCCCAAACTCTATACTCAGTGTTATTGTCTTGGCTACTAGTGACATTTTTTTCTCCTCATGTTGTAGCACTTCTCTTAAAAAAGTTCTGAAAAATTTTAATGATAAGGATTTCAGATTATCTTTTTTTTTTTTTTTTTTAAATACTAGAACATCTACGAGCCACCATGGTACTCTGCCAAATTATTTTAGACAAAAATACACTGTTGAAGACAACTCCAATTGAAATGTCAGTAGTTTACTCTGTCAGTACTTTTGACCTAAACTTCAAATCCCAGAAGAAAAAACAATATTAATATTAGATTTCCTGAAATCTAAGTCTAGACATAATCCCATGGCTATGAGGAGACAACCTAGTAGAACAGGGTCACAGGAACAAGCATTTCAACAAAAAAAAAAGGAACCACATGCATTTAAAGGCATATTGGTATGAAGTGCAGGTGCTCTAACTTTCCCACAGAACTCTCTTCAACTTTCCATACAGCCTGTCACTTATAAAAAGAGTAACAATTTTGTGGGTATTAATATTTCTCTGTAAAAAGGGAGAGCGAAAAGCAATTTATTGATAATCCATTGTTCAATACTAGGACTCAGTAGCAATAAGGAAAAGGTTGATAAAACCAAGGACTCCGGTGTAAACTCATCCAAGTTATTTCAATGAACCTATGAATATACTCCAAAAACTAAGAGTATAGCTATAATTATTAGTCACTGAGCACAAATCTTCATGCTCTGAAATGGAAATCTTTCCCCCTTATCAACCTTACTCAAAAAAAATGACTGTATTTTGCAACCTAATTAAGAGAGTTGCCTTTAATTTACAGTGTTGCATGCTGCAACAGTCAGAAATCTGAATACAGAATGAATTTGAGGCATACAGGAAAAAAAAATAATTAAGATTTGCTTCAAATATTACCTTTAGAAAAAAAATACTGCTATCTTTACTCATGGTGTAATATATGTAAACAAACTTTGCTTCTCAAAACCCACATTTGGAACTAACACATGTTGATGTTAAATCAGTAATCTACTCAGTAATCTTTACATCAGTCATAAAATGTCAAAGTATGTAGCAAAGGACCTTATTTTTCGATTAGGATATATATGACAAAAGCATTTGTGTTTGCCAGGCTCACTCTCAAACACCAAGAAACACCACATAAGGATGCTCTGCTGCAGTTGACTCAGGCAGGGACTTCCCACTGATTGCCAGGATATCTGGACCACAGCAGGAACGAGGCCCAGGGTCCATTAAAAAAGCCTGCGACTGTGTAATTAAAGACTCCACTGTAATGCTTATGTACAAAAAGGCAAAATGAAGTTTGAAGGGTATGAAGTGCTTTTTAAATGCTGTGGCAAATCAAAATGGACATCCAAAACCACAGACAACTCTGCAGATTTTTGAAGATTTTCACTAACCTTCTTGGGTTATGTAATTATGAACATGCCACTACAGTATAATGACTGTAATTAGAGATAGCGAGAAACAAAATTATGATTAATAGCACACTGTAATTCTCTGTATATTATATATTGGGTCTACTCCAACAGTCCTTACTCATGTAGGAGTCCAAATAAAGATCTATGGAATCAAATCAAAAGGCAGCAAAATTTAACATTCATCTCAGTTGTATGTCTTTTAAATTCACACAGCCTGTGCTTCTATTTATATACTGTGTAGAACAACTCTAGGCTTAGAGAAACAACAACAAAATTCAATATCTAGAAATAAAGCACTTAAAGCAAAGGAACAGGAGAATAGTATTTGCTCCCAGGATGATTCAACTTCCAGTTTAAAGACATACATAGATTTTTTTTTTTTTTTTCCGAAGAGGAAACTTGGTTGTACATTGAAATAGAGAAAAGCCATGTCTCTTTCATAGCTACACATTCAAAATCTAGAATCCAATGAAATTAATATCCAGGTAGTTTATTTACATCACATATGTTTTCAGAAGAGAGATTTTAACATAGCTCCAAGAAAAGAAAAGAGAATTATGACCTAAGTTAGTTTCTTAAGATTTGGGGTTTTTTTCCTCTTTTTAATAAGTACTTAGTACTGAAGAGAAAAAAAGAACACTGTCCAGATAAATAATAAGAACTGCAATTGCAGAGTAGTTCCATTTAGTGGCACTAATTCCAATAAGTGGAAAGTACTAAGCAAGATAAAATAGTGAGTTTCTGTCAAAAGGTTCATGTCAGAATCACAGATGAGGTTTAAATATGACAGGCATTGCCCTAAAAAAGACAATTTCCATGGAGAATTTATTATAACTATAAAATAAACATAATAATTATAATTCAATTTTTAATTGTATATTATTTTTATAATTATAAAAATTACCTAACACGGTAGTTTCTTAAGAGTGCATGGAGGCACAATTTGTGGAATTTTAATTAGTTTATACACTCTTAGTGCTTTTCAGTAAGTGCTGCAATTTCTGTGCCAGTATGCATTTTTGATGAATGACAAACATACCATAATTCCAGTCTTACATTTTGGTTTTATCTTATCAGAAGAGTTTGCATGCATGATTTTCTGGGGCTTCAAAGCACCTGGAGAAAACAGGTTTGTTCCCATCCATTTTGAAGAAAAACTTATAGCCAGCAGTCACATTGATCAAGAATGAGTTGAGATATATTTGCACAGGTTGCTTTTTTTTTTAAAAGAAAAGTCAAAAAGGAGGTGTTCTTGCTGAAATCCTTCTCTGTTGTATTTTAAAGAACGGAAGAGAGTAAAAAATTCTCGTGCTAAAGGTATTATGCAAGGTAATATTTGAATTCAGGTTACTGATCCCACAAACCCACTGACAGATATTGAGGTCATGGAGGCTGCTTTTGAACCGTGCAGAATAGAGTGAAGCCCATCCCACAGCAATCCAGTTCCGTGATAGGCCTATAAAGAGACCCCCACTGACTAGGTGACCTACATCCCAACACCAAACGAGTCAATCTACCTTATGGCAGACTAGCAAAACCTACAAAAGCTTTACATTGGGCTGTAAAGACAGAAAGCACAACCTTTCCTTTTACTTTCAAGGGCAAACCTGCTGACTGACTGTTTAACAAAGCAAGTTCTCCAGTGAGATTATTCCAAACTTGTCCATCAGCCTGCTCTTTTCACGTCACCATCTGTCAGACAACTAGTTCAGCACTGCTGAATGCCTGAGCCAGCCTGATCATCATGTTCAGCAACTGCACCAAATTACATCTGTAACTGGTATTATATCAGTCATTATTGCTCAATTCTATTTTACAAATGCTATTTGAAAGAGATACTGTAAGATAAATATAAAGGCAAAATTGTGTGCTTATGGGAGATCTCGACAGTGGTGTCAACTCAGTGCATGTGATAAATCCCAAGCACTCAGGGCCACATGACAGTCACACAGAACATTTCTTTGTTGTTTTAATGAGGATAAACCAGGGACAAAATTTGGTAGTGGTAAGGAGATTTATGTTGCATATTTTTGATAAGTCAGTCTGTTATGGGATTGATTCTTCCCATTTATTGAACTCCCTCTGGAACACACAGTTCTGTAAAACTCTTCTAAGGAATGGCAAGCAGAGCAACTTAGATCAGTCCTATTCTCAGGTCTTGTATCTGATAATAAAATATCAAGTTACCTTCATTGTTATCTAGTACTTCCTGTTAAACACTCACATGGTGCCAAGTCTGGTTATGAAACCTGTTGGATTTCTGACAGATATCCAGGAGGAAATCTTAGATTTGAAGAATTCAGGAAAAAACAAACAAACAAACAAACAAACAAAACCCCCCCACCAAACAAACAAACAAACAAAGCTTTAAAAATAATGTCAATTTTTCAAAGGAAAAATCAACATGGGAACACAAAACCAGTGGTAAGCAGTAGTTCTGCAGTGCTGCATATGGAAAAATACATACTTCTCCTAAGGTCCTAGAAAACTTTCTTGATCAAGTATTGAACAACTGATACAGAGAACAGAAAGCATGGGGAGAATAAGTACATTTTTGCATCAATATTGTAAACTACTGATACAAAGGAGTGTGGCTCAAAGGTCCCTCTTAGTTCCTAAGCCTCCCCCAGACCATTAGATGGCTCCTTTCAGGTAAGAGAAAGTTCCATTATTAGAGAAAAGTATAGGATTTTATTCCTACACCAACAGTGGGGAAAAAAAGTAAAGATAGTGGTTAAGGACTAAAAAGGATTTTTGGACACATTTAATTCAAATGAAAATAGACAATCTTAACAAGTGTAACGATTTACAAGCATAATCAAACTGCCCTTCCCTTCTACAGCTGTCAGGGTCATTTTCCTAGGCTGTTATTCTGACTACAATTCAACTCTCTCCTTCTGTTTCTGCTTTTATTTTATTTAAGAGACTTACTTATCTTTATTTCAAAGACATTTCTGGTTTACCAGCAAGGGAAAGTCAACAGGGGAAATCTAGATAACTTGCTGCCAGAACGGAGATAGCATGAGGCCACTATCTACAGAATCAGTCACTACAGCTGCCTATCTCTCCAGCAGTTCCCAGGCTAAGAGGTGTTATATCAGCTACGGTGCATCTTTAAAGAAATGTATAATGAGGGGAATGAAGCAGCATTGGTTAGAGACAGGTAAAACAGCAGTCCTGGAACCAGGTCTGAAAATGTATCCGAGGAGGCTGCCAACTAACACAGAAGAGGAATTCAAAGGGCTGGTGTTTGCCCTGGGTACAGTGAAGTAACTCCATATCCATAGTTAAGGTATGTATATTCATTTTAATCATGCCTAAGAAAGAATGTTTGAAGTCAGAGATAAGCACACTGCAGCAACAACAAAGTTAGTTGGATGACCTTAAACCCTGCTGTGACTTGCAAATTTTCTGACTGCTGTGGATGCGCATCCATTGTGAAACCACTTCCTCTGCCAGTCGTGATAGGGTGACAATTCCATTTATAGATACATTTGCTGAAACAAAACTCTTAAATGAATTCACTTTTCTGATGAAGCATCATGGAGGGCACCTTGAACTTAATGGCAGTTTGGTTGTGCTTGCAAAGTGTGAAGAAAGTGCAAGTCTCTGAGCTAATATAGCTCAAAGATTAATTTCTAGCCTTAATGATTTTGTGAAACTGCCTTTTGAAATCATTATGATCATACAAATTAGCTTTAAAGTCCTTCTAACAATGTGCCCCCTCTTTCACAAAATACTTCTCAAGCTGCAATGAGGACTTATTTTTATTATTGTATATTTTGGTAAGTGTATCCATAAAGTCTTTGTTAATAGTACACTTGTGTGAATTTTACCAGACTGCAGCATTTCCAAATTTAGCAGTAATACAGTGTCTAAGGATCTGAAATATCATTCAAAAAAAAAAAAAAAAAAAGTGCTGAACTATTCAAATACACATCCTTTACATCTTTCTTTTCTGGTGTAAGGGAGTAAAAAATAGATTCAGCATATATCTAGCTTTAAGGAAAGCTCCATAAGATTCTGGAGTTGTATAAATAGACTGTTAAAAAAGAAAAATTAGCAGAGATATATCGGGATAGTTGCAGTAACAGGGAATGTAGAGAGCTGCTGTATATGTTGCTACAAGTATGAATTTATTTTCATATTTTAGAATATGCATATGTATTCTTGAATAACAGCACATTTTATGACACTGCTTACTTTTCAAAATATATTAGGCTATTTGGAAGGTTTTACTTTGGTTTTTCTACCTTTAAATGCTTCCCTTGCTCCCATAATGCATAAAGGTTATTAACACACTTATTTGTTTGTGTACACATGCAACCACAATAAATGAAACACAGCATCTGGACATATTTAATTCAGAAATCACTGAACCAAAAGAATCAGAAATCAAAGCCAAGAGAACAGGCAACAGTAACTGTCATGCTCTGACAGGGAAAGCATCAACAACATACGCTGTGCTCCCCACAGGGCATAGTCAGACAAGGACAAAATCCTAACAGCATTTGGTAGGGGAGAACGCTTTGGGAACAGAGGGGTCCCCAGATCCAGTTTGGAAAAGCTGGCAGAGACCACAAAACTAACAACTTCCCTTATACAATGGCTCTTGTGTCACAGGGCAGTGCTTGGGTGAGCCCTACAGACCAGGGCTGGTGTCACCCACCACGGAGTTGTGGCACACAGCACTACCTACAGCCTCAGCAGTGCCTGCACCCAGCTCACCGTGGGTTCTGCAGGATTAGGACACAACACTCAGCTGGGCTGAGAGAAACCTGATGAAGTTCAACAAGTGACAAGTTGACCATGAGCCAGCAGTGTGACATTGTGGCAGATGGGGTCCTGGGGTGGACCAGAAAGAGTGTGGCCAGCAGGTCGAGAGAGGTGATCCTGCCCCTCTACTCAGCCCTAATGAGGCCACACCTGGATTATTGTGTTCAATTCTGGTCTCCACAGTTCAAGAAAGACAAAGAGCTACTGGAGAGTGTCTAGCAGAGGCCTCTAAGATGATGACAGGCCTGGAGCATCTCTCTTAAGAGGAGAGACTGTGGGAGCTGGGCCTGTTTAGTCTGGAGAAGAGAAAACTGAAGGGAGATCTCAGTAATGTATATAAATATCTCAAAGGTGGGTGCCAAGAGGATGGTGTCAGACTCTTGTCAGTGGTGCCCAGTGACAGGACAAGGAGCAACGGCCATAAACTAAAACACAACAAGTTCCACCTCAACATGAGAAAGAACTTCTTTCCATTGCAAGGGGCAGAGCACTGGAACTGCCCAGGGAGGGTGTGGAGTCTCCCTCTCACATTCAAACCCACCTGGACACATTTCTGTGTAATCTGCTCTGGGTGACCCTGCCTTGGCGGAGTGCTTGGACTGGATGATCTCCAGAGGTCCCTTCCAACCAGAACTATTCTGTGATTCTGTGAATTTTGGTTTATACTAATTCCACTGAGTTTAATATAGCTCTCCTTGGATTTTTAGTAAAGCGTCTGTGATATCGCTCCCTTCTCTCTGCTGGTGACAGTTTTTGCTTGGTGTCTTGCCTGACAACTTTTGGCAAAAAACAGCTGAAATTTCTTTTCCAGTTAAAAGAGTAGCCTATTCCTGTTTTAGATAAAAGCACTTCGCAATAGTTAGGATTTGTCCTCAAGAGTAAAAGCCTGAAAGAATATTAGCCAAGGTTAAAAAAAATAAAAGGAGAGCATAAAGTATGCTTCCATTGCCATGCATGTGAAAAACTGTATGTAGCACATGTGTGTCTACATATAGGCATATGTTTATGCATATTTATAAGAAATCTTAAGTATATGATTCACAACAGTTATTTTTGTGAACTACATCTGTTTTCAAGACTCATACATGCTTTAGTGCAGTGTCTGAAAAAGATCAATCCAAAATAATCCATGTGTCACAATACTACAATATGCAGATTACACCGAAATTTACTGTGAATCACAGTTGCACTGAGTCTGGCTGGGAGGGAGTTAATTTTCTTCAGAGCAGCTGGTTTGGTGCTGTGTTTTGGATTTGTGGCCAAAAGAATGTTGATAACACACTAATATTGTAGCCAGAGCTGAATAATGTTTGCACATCAAATTCCTCCCTGCTTCTCACTCTGCAGTCCTAGTGAATATATTGGAGATGCACAAGATATTGGGAAGGGTTGCACCCAAGCAGATGACATGAATTAGTTGAAAAGATATTACATCATCATCACTAATGGAAGGGGAAAAGAAGAGGATTTAGAGAGGTTAGCCACATTTTGCTTAGGAACTGGCTGGACATCCATCTACCCATGGGAGGTGGTGGCAATTGCTTTTGCATCACTTCTATTTTTGTTCTCTCTTCTTCTATTTTTCCTTCAATTATTGAGCCACTTTATCTTTACCCATGAGTCTCACTGCTTTTACTCTTCCTTTCTCCTGTACAAACCCTGCACCTCTTATTCAGAAGAGTATTTTTCATTCAGCACTACTTAAAACTAACATTCCAACTAACTGAATGTGCACTCAAGAACTGAGAATTTAGCAGGCTTCCAACACTGCAGTGCATGCACATCCAGGCCCATACTCCTGGAAACGCATAAATATGTCCATATAACAAAATAAAAAGCTCCCATACACACCAGTGAGCAAAGTAACTCCAGAGGGCAGGTTGTATAGCTGCATGAGCACAGAGCTTGAATTGTAAGAATCTTTACAGCTTTCTCAGGTTCTCCTCTGCATGGTGGCATGTGTTAAACACCTTTCATGAAACACTTCATTTGGTGTTATATGCAAAGCACTTTCTTGAGGAATAGGCAGGTTAAGAAGAATCCCATATATCCCAGAAAATAAGCATTATTGCTATTATTGACATTCCCTACAAATGGGACCTAGTCCTTTTTATACTCAGCCCAGAGACAGAGGGACAGCCTTATATTTATTTTTGTTGGAAGGCCGACATCTCCTTTAAATTCTTTATGTAGCACACATGATTTAAAATACATTATCCACTGTGTAAGAAATAATTCAAAGTTGAATAGAAATGAGAGGAAAGGATGTATCTGACTCTGATCTAGTTGCATGATGCCATCTTGGAAGAAAGAAGTTGAAGGTTTTAATCCCTTATCCAAGAACTATATATGTGTTTTTCCCAGTGAGTATTAGACACTATCTGACACAATCTAAAAACTTATAAATATAATTCATCTGAGCTTTGTTAAATATGACTGTTTGTTTCTGTCAGTTGAAACAAAAACCTTAAAAACTAGTAACTCACTCAAAGGAAAACTATTAGTCAACAGGCTTGAGTTTTTCAGGTTCCTTCTGTAAAGCTGATAATACAGGTAAAGGTCCCATCGAAAACAAACAAAACCAAAAAAAAAACAGTAGACAGGCATCATTTTAACAGCATGGCAGACCTTAGATAAACTATGCTTTCCACCTTTTCCAGAAAAATTGTAGCTGTCTCAAGCTACCATATTCTGTTCTTTCACAGGAAACCACTTTTGACATTTAGAGATACAGTATGAGCTACAAAACTGAACTGCTCCTCTGCACTCCTCCCTGGCCTGACCAAGAACAGCCATCAGGTTGCTCACAAGCACTCTATAATCTGCTATTTTTTTGAGACGGCACTTTGACTATTGACATATGTTTGTTAATGAACCTGCAGTGGTGTAACAATTTCACAGGAGATTATGTCAGTTGAACTCTTGAAGAAGTAATTGTCTTCTCCACTATCTGTCCCTTCACCAGCTACGTTATAGCCATAAACAAAGATTCTTTCAACACCTGTATCACTTCAGCAAGTTAACTTAGTTGAAACTCTGTGGTGATTATTTCTTCCAAACCTGTACATATCTGTCTCTCCAAACCAAATCTGTGTAAAAGTCACTGTATGCTTAGAAAAGTCCCATATGTCAGAAATATAAGATATAAAGCTGACCTATTGTGATAAGAGATGAGAGGACTTAAAAAGCAGTAATGGTCAAAGGCAGTTTAAAAATAGAAGCCAGAGAAGATTTAGACTTCTGGCTATATGTTATCTGGGAAACTACTTGGGGATTTCTGGTGCCTTTAGCTGAATCAGTGAAGCTGATACTCTGCCCCGCTGGAACAAATGTAAGCCTGGGAGCCCTCAGCTGTACTTTTAGTCAATGGCATTTCATTCATATTGGTCAAGATTCAACCTTTAATGATTTTTGGACTAGGCATGTGCTTGCTGAGTCACTGCTTCAAATAAATGCTGGAGAAACATCTTGCAGAAAGAGTATAATGCCACTGAGACCATATTTGCCCTTTGGTTTCTTGTAGCCCTTCCCCAACCTACTATTCTCTGTAGTGTTTAGTGATTTGTAGCCCAGCAATAGTCAAGTCTTCATTTACTTCATGCATATGCACTAAATTAAGCTACTTCCCTCCCACCCATATGGTGGTCTAATATGCACAGATGTTGTTACAGAGTTCTGTGCCACATAAAATCCCAGCTGTAATACAAAAAAATAATAATAATGATAAAAAAACCGGATAAAAAGCTCTTTTACACATCTTCCAAAAAGGCAAAACAATAGAAAATAAGCCCATAAGGAACTGGATAAACATAAACAGACCCACAGAACATCTGACATAGATACAGATCAGGGACTGAAGATGGAAGACAAAAGAAAAGAAGGATTAGTATAAATTATTTCAGACAGTGATAATAATTAATTAAAAAATGTTAATCTTTACAAAATAGCAGTTGACAAAATACTTTTGACAGTCCTCTGAAACACAAGCAAGCTCTTCTTTCCTAAGGTTTCTCAAAATCCCAGGTTACGCATTTTTTTTAACTGAATTGAAGGAGTGTAAGTATAAAAAAATGTGCTCTATGGGGCAAAGTGACTAATTGGGAAAAATAACTTTTTCAAATCATGTCAGTATTTTGCAACTACCAAGTGCCTTCCCCTTTTTGATCAAACACCCATGCTTCTATAAAATTCAAAATAAGTTAATCTCATAGGAAATTATCTTTCTCTTCAAAACTGATTTTAATTTTGCTGCCTTGATATTTTCCATCAAAGTTTTCAAACCTCTGCCTACAGTCTCTGATAGCCCAAAGAATCACACAGCATGCTGGATACTCAAAATTTACACCAGTCATCCACACAATTTGGTGCCTAAGTGACTATAGTCATTAGCTTAGTGGCTTTTTTGGGGTTTGATTTTTTGCTTGTTTGCCTGTTTGGGTTTTTTTTTGTTTCTTTGGAGCCTTACAATTAAAAGTTTTCATTGCTTTGTAATTAAAATTGTAATTATTGGCTGAATACAACTTCAACTGGCATGTGGCTACTGGACATCAAGTCAATAAAAGCAAAGTACCTACACCCCAAGCGTGCATATGCACACTCTTGGGGTAATTTTTCAGGGACTTGTGCAGCAAGAGGTTTTGGAGAACAGCACAAAGCTGGATCACCCACTGTCATGAATGAGTGCTTGGGGTAGCCCAAAGAATCACCAGCGAGGGTATCAGCAAAAGCAGGTTTAATATAAAAGTGAAAGAGTGACAAAGTTCACTGGCCAGGTTTACCCTGCTACTTACTGGATGGCTAGAAAAGTCAGACTAAAATCTAAAATCAATCAATCTGAAACCAAAATCAACACAAAAACTGCCTATGTGGAGGGTACAGAGGGGAAAGAGTAAGGATAAGAAAGAGAAAGGTTGAAAAGGAACAAGGAAGACACTCCCATTGAATCACAAGGTTCAGAGTGGACTCTCTTGCCAAACTTAGCTCCGTACTTAAACTGTGGTTTAGACCTAAAGGTTTTACAGCATTTAACAGCACTTAATCAATGGCCTGATTAAAAAAAAAATATTCTTATAGAATTTACTGTAAGCACAGCAGTAACTTGCTTACAGGCCTAACTCAGTGACAAATCCAACATATTTAAGAATCCCAGAGTCAAACATTCATAGATCATTTGTTGTGGCACATTCACACTCGCACACAGACAAACTCAAAGGAGAGTGAAAAATTCCCCTTCAGTTCAGTGAAACACTCACATTGGATGCCTTTGTATCTTCTCAACAGGTCAGGGGTTGAGCCTTGAGGAGTGGAGATATCAGCCACTGCAGTCCAGGAAAGCTCAAAGGGTCTTTTTTAGGACCACAGCTTATAGGATCACAAGAGATTTGGCTTTAGTCATAGTAATTTTCCATTCTAGACACAATTTCCTTGAAAGTTTGATAACAAAAATTTTTTTCCACTTGGGTTGTTATTTGGGCAAGAAAATTAAGCTTCCAAAGCTGTTTGTTAAAAAACAGGAGCTCCATATAGCACTGGTTCCTGGGAGCAGACAGTGTTTTTGATAACCTCAAGAGGAGCTGAGCCCAGGAGCTACTCATCAAGGCCAAGGCTTAATGAGCATTTCTGAGATGATAGTGCTGCAGAAGGAGGAGGAAAGGGAGGATGCAACACCACACTCGCTTATACTGCAGTGTCAGAAAGGGGGTGTGAGCTTATCATCCACAGGGCTCAGGGGGTGGAGATGCCCCTAATCATCTGTCTATGTGTACATGTGTGTGTGAGAAACAGGGAGCTCTTTGGGATTTGGGTGCTTGTTGACACCTTGTAAGCAGCCAGGACTGAAGTTTATTCCTTCTGTTACTCATATTGATCCTGAAGGCATAGCTCACTGTTTGCTGGCTAATTGCATGTCATTAGTAAATCAATAAAACCACTTTGATCCTGGTTTGCTTTAATTACATGAAATGAGCAGCTTTTCCCTGGGATAGTTGAGCTAACATATCTTAAACTCAGATATAAGGGGATCAGTTAGGAAGTCTCAAACAAAGATAAAATGGGAATTCAAAATGAGGCAAAAAGTCTATACTAAGTATTTTGGGCACTTACATCATTGGTCTCTAGATAGATATTACCCTTTTTCCTAGAGACATTTAACTGCTTACTACTGGAGTACAATGTTCTTGTTCAGAGTCATAGAAGTCCATGAACCAGAAGTTTACTCTATAGTTGTGGGAAGAAAAAAAAAGTTTTGAATTAATTAAGGAAGAATTATGGGGTCCTAATCTTGAAACTATTACCCTTACTCCAAGTTAGAAAATGAAACCAAAAAAACCCAAAACCAAACAAAAAACCTAAGCAGAAGCAATAAACCTTAAAACCAGTGGTTCCTAAGGTTAAGAGTTTTAAACTTCATAGCACTGTAAGAATTATATTCTTGAAACAAAAAATACATAGAACAAGAGGTGAGAAAGCAAAGTCAGGGGTTTGGAGCTGCAGAAGTTCCTACCATAGTCCCACTTCATTTTCCATTTCAGATGAAGTCAAGCTAGGGAAAATCAAAGGTGAAAAATACTGTTGTAACTTTAGCCCATTTTCCCCCAGAATAACTGTCCCTTAACTTGTGATTTGCCACAAGGGAAAATAACTTTATCTTGTGGCATATTGCTAAAATTTCTAGGCTATATATACAGTTTAATATAAATATAATTTTTTAAATAAAAAGGAACTTTGCTCCAGAGATTCTGTAACTCAAGCTATTATAATAAGTCAACTAAATCCATTTACAATCCTCAGATACAACAGCCTTTGGTTTTTCACTATCAAAAATAAACAACATGGATTCAACCCTCTTCAGTGGACTCCTTTAATTTAATAACTTGTGGATTTGGGTCTGCAAAGATACAAAGAGCATCTGAACTCCAGAAGCAACATCTGCATCTTCAAACAGGTGAGAAAGTCCATGAGTTATCAAGAGGGCTGTATAAATAACCTCACAAGTAAGGTGGGGAAAATTAGCATTTAGAAAATAAAGGATTCCAAGAAGGAAATATGTAGCCACACTTCATCATAGAGATCATCAGCAAAAGAAACTGACAACTGCCAAAGCACACAGACCAAGAGAAACACTTGTTTTCTTATTAAACTTTAATGTAAATTAATTTAGTAAGTTTTCCTTCTACTTTTTCACCACTCAGACTTAAACAAAAGCTTTATCCCTCAAAAAGCCTCCATAATTTTAAGATGTTCTGTATCTAAAGACGTGACACTTCATATAACAGAACCCTGGGTCATTTGCAAAATCTGTTTCCCCAGCAAATTTGTCATGGAAATCCTCTGCATTAACAAGAAATGTCACTTATACAAAAGATAGAATGCAAAAGTCCACTATGGTATCCCTTCCTATTTTCACCACAAGGGCTGGATGACTATTATCCCACCAGTTGCATGGCAGAGCGGTTTCGTCATCCAAAAATCTTTGAGGAATGCAGAGTTTAATCCTGTAACTTGGTACCATTTATGAGAAGGCAGCTAGGAAGCTGAATGGGGAAGCAAAGATCGGATGTTCTTTGGTTCCTTCTTGAAATAACTGAGACAAAAGCATCCACAGAACGATGAGTGAATTGTCCAACTCCAATAAATTCTAAATGCTGTGTTCCAGGTACCACCTGTAACACAAAGTGTGGAAAGTTATCCTTCACAATGTCAGTAATAGGAAATTAAAAAGCTAAGGAAAACTCACAGCCTGTGGCATAAAAAAAAAAGGAAGACCAAAACCAGACCCAAGAGCCTGAAAAGGCCAACAAACAATCTAAACAATAGTTTAATCCCCTTCCTTCATATAAGGACTGAATTCAATAAAAAATATCCGAACTTAAATATATTCAGCATGAAAATTTCTTTATCATACCCAAATATAAATAAGAGAACAAACCAGGATAGCTTGAGTGCTTTCATAAACCCAGTTTTAAATGTGCAAAAGAAAACATAGGAGAAGGATCTCCTCACTAAATTGATTCTCATAAGAATTTACAATAGGGAAAGATTTTTCTGAAATACAAAATGAAGTGATCATCAAGAGACAGAACTTCATCAAATATACATTCCACTCAGAAAAGAAAATGTATGTCTTCCTCCTAAGAGGAATAAAATAATAATAATAAAAAAATCTAATACAAAATACAAAAGTATTTAGCTGAATCAGGTGCTTCTCATAATACCTTAAAACTAATTCAGAGACAGCAAACACAGCTGTATGGTTATCTCTTTCTGATACCTTTAGTGTCACTTCCATTTAAATACAAAACAGAAAATTAAAATTATAAACCCAACACTCCAATTGTATTCTCAGAGTATTGCAATTGCATGATATTTAAAATTTAAAGAGATATCTTCAATCTCTTCTAAAAATAATACTTTCAATCTCTTGAAAGAAATGCTGAAACCCAGACAAAAGAAATTAAAAAGGACCAGGGGAAAGATAAGAAAATTAATCTGATGAGAACATGGAAGACAGCAAACACAGCCTGGACCCGTCAGTGAGATCAGTGAGGTGAAAGACAATCTCATTACAAATCCCTAGTCCCCTATAAGGATTTATGTCAGATTTGGACAGGTTGCTTAAATAAGTCATGCCTCAGTTCTCCACTCCTTAAATGAGAAAATAAATGCCTTCGTTTCAGGGATTTAAAAAGTTAGGATAATATAATTAATACTGTGGAAGTACTTGGAAGCTACAGAGCTACCCAAAGTGTCTCTGTCTTTAAGCAGGCCACAGTAAGCAGCCCATCAGAATTCAATACAAATTATTTACTGTGACAGTAGAAAAATGGGGAATAAAGAACACAAAACTGTGGACAAACTGCAATGGGGGTAAATTGGACTAGATCAGCTAAATAAATAATAATAACAAAAAAAGAAATCAGTATAAATTAGTAAGCAAAGTGAGCAGGCATTGTTAAAATTCCACTACCCACATCTTACTCCTCCCTCTCTCCAAGACTGTCCTAAAGCACAGACACACTTACACTTCCAGTCATGAAGCAGACTCCCTGTATCTCATGACTACAACCTACTTATGAAAATAAAAGCAAATAGCTGTACTTTACTTATTAGCATAGTTCTTCCAAACTAAAAGGCACTCAGATTTGTCAGAGAAATAGCATATCTTCCATAAATCATAGAGAGCAAAGGTAGAGTCAGTCTCACGTGTATATTGGCTTCTTTGTGCCACCCAGTGGTTTAGACTAATACACCTCTCAGTGCAGGTGCAAAAAGAGCTATTGGTAATTGATAAACAATTTAAGGTCTATTTGAAATAAATAAATAAATAAATAAATAAATAAATAAATAAATAAATAAATAAATAACCCGAGAGACATAGTAACAAGTAACTTCAAGGCTGGAGGAGAGCTTAAGGCACATTGTATACATGTCCTAACTGTGTTATTTCAGAAACAAAGGATTGGTCAACATATCATCTCCCATCTGACTTCTAAGATCCTGCCTATTCCATTTTTATTCTATGCTAAGTTGGGGAAACTTACTATGTCAAGAAAGAAAATTACATTACAGATGCCTTACATGCAACACTTTCCATAAGCAGTTTGAGATGGCCTCTGAGAAGTGCAGACCTAGTGAAGATGATGAAAATTAACATTTTGTTCAAAAAATAAAAAAAATCCTAGTCTGTTAGTGTACATTATACTGCAAAGATTATTACAGCCATGGTTTAACACTGAATGTCAGATTTCCATATAATGCTTTGGCCTACTTTCTAAAGAACTTTATCTGGCCATAGAGAGACTAGGAGATTTGAGCTGTTTTGAAAATGACTCAATAGGGTTGCTTTAAGAGAGAAAAATGTAAACAGAATTATCTTATTTAAAGTCTGAAACAAATTGCAATCAAATGCAAAGTGAGATCTATTCATTATAACTGAGCTGTACTCACTTTCATTATATCTGAATTTACCTAATTGTATAATTCCATTGTTCAAAGATAAGCAGATTTAAAAGGTTCAAGTATTAAGAAAGGCAAAGACTTTTATGCTATAAATATGAAAAATCCAAAGGAGGGCTACATCAGACTCAGTTTTTAATATCGCATTTGGAAATTACTTTCATCTATTAAAAAAAAAAATGATAATTTTGTTTCCTAATTATAGTTAGGTAATGGAATAGAAGTTAGGTTTTCTTTCTTTTATCATTGTTACAGTAAAAAAGTATTACCTCAGGCAATGTTGTATGTGTATCAAGGCAATTGAAAGGCACAGAACACCTCTTATTGTTTTTGCTATTTGAAATACCACCACCTTAATAAACTCAGCCATAGTGTCAAGAAATGGTTGAAGCCAGTGCTTCTTTATTTTTTTGTTCAAGAGTCCATCAACTGATAAAGATAGCAGGCCTGAAGAAAGAAAAGTTACAACATAAACTTACTGTTTACATTCCACAGAGTTTTAAAGTGTTTAACATATGTCATTATTTCATGCAGAATTGGGAGTAATGGAAGTAGCAATAGAAGATGGGACTCAGCTGATAGAGTGGCAGCATAAACAGAAACACAAAGAATTAGATGTTACTAATATTCTGTTGTTTTTAGTGAACTAATTTGGATATTTAATGGATGTCAGGTCCATAATAGGCCCTGTTTTTCATAAATACAAAGTCTGGCCCCAGCTCTAACTCTGAATGCAACCTATTTTTGTTGTTAAATATATAGCCTATTCTTCTGCTGAAGAGAGTGAAGACACAAGGCTTTGCACAGTTTAATTGAAGTAAATTTTTCTAAATTCAAGGACTTTGTCATAGCTGCTCTAATTAACCCCAGAAACAAACACAAAGAGAAAGTGGAAAAAACAGTTTGGCAGTGTAGCACTAAACAAAAATTTTCCTTCTATTTCCTCTAAGCCCTGTTTGCCTCTCTCTCCTCTGCTGTCTTTGCATCCATTCCTGTTAGGGATCTCAGAAGGATTTTTCAGTCCAGGTGTCATTTTGTAGGACTAGGGACAGTCACATTAATTTGTCAGCATGAGTACCCACAGATTCCTCCTGCAGTAGATTTTAAATGCAAACAGAACTCCTTTGATCTCTCTTTTAATCAATCAATACTGATCGAGGCCGGACATATCCCAGTTTCTTTTTGATTAGCAGACATTTAAAGCTGAAAATCATAGAATCACTGAGGTTGGAAAAGATCTTTAATAAAAGCCATACGAGAGAAGTTGATTTTGTATTGGGGATTATGCAATTAATGTTTTCCCTTGTCCCACTTAAACAAATGTTGCATCAAAAATAGAAAATAAAACAGACTTAATGAATTATTATCCCTGAATGTAACTGAACTTCTGTTAGGCTGATCTGGACTTTGTATGATCTAAGGTGTCACCAGAATAGTTTCAACTAAGGGAGTTTTTTTCCTCTGCACAAATATCAACCATCGAGCACATTTTAATATTTTAATTTTTTCTTGCAATATCTTACACACTTACATGCATTACTATAACCTATGTTATCTTTGATTGTTTTACTTACCTTGGACTTAGCAACTCATCATGTGTAAGGAAGTTTATGTAAGCACATTGTTTTATCCATGTTGTAACTGGGGCTGGGTGTTACCATTCAGAGGCATCAGGCCTCACTGTGACTACTTTTCATTACACTTTTCCATCCTTTGCAGTTTATTTATCATAGTTTACTGAGTTCTATCTTTTATCAAAAGCTGTGATATATATAATTATCTTAGAATAATTCCCTATTAATTGCACAGTTTCTAGCTATAACTAGTTTCTAGTCAAGTCCTACATTCTTCATTCACTCTTAAAGTTAGAATATAATAAACAACCTCATGAAATACACGTAACTGTCTTTATAAACTTACTTCCTTATTAGTGAGAACTGCAGCCTCAGGCAAAGCATGCACTTGTCTGTACTCCTAATCTGAACTACATTTCAAATACCTTGAACAATAAGTGGGACAAACGTAGCAAGAGCTAAAAACCGCTCTGTCACACAAACTGATTTAAAACCTTTTGCTGATATCTACTGTGTCCTAAGGTGTCTCTGAGCAGAATAATTAATAGAAATTAATAAATCACATTGATTTCTTCCTAAAAGCTTATGGACTTGAATTAGCAGAAATTCTATAAATAGGTTCTCCCTCACATACTGTCTCTTTCACTAGTTGATTAACTTATTTTCCTCTTCTCTGCATAAAACCTTCACTTGAATTTCTAAGTTATTTTGTCTTCGTTCTCACAGTTCCAGAATTAACCATTACTCCAATACTGAAGGTTAAAATATTCTTTCTAAAACTTGCTAAAACAGTAAATTGGGTTTTCACATTGCAAAAAGCCAGACTTCCTGGAACTGAAGCTTTTTGTTTTCGCCTTTTACTTTCCAGGAAGACAAATCATTACCCTGAGTCGACATCCAGTGCAATCACAGATTCCTTTTTCTCTCACATTAGTGATGTTCTCTCCTAAATGGAGACACAAAACTTCAATGATGGAAATTTCTACAGAGTCTCATGGAGGGAAAGTGGAGGGGCAAGTTCTGATCTCTTCACTCTTGAGACCAGCAACAGGAGTCAAGGAAATGGTTGAAGCTGAGTAGGGGGAGGTTTAGGTTGGACACCAGGAAAAAGTTTTTCACCTGGAGGGTTGTTGGGCACTGGAAGAGGCTCCACAGGGAAGTGGTAACAGCACCAAGCCTAACAGAGTTCAGGAAGTGTTTTGACAATACTCTCAGGCACATGGTGTGATTTTCAGGGCAGCCTGTGCAGGGCCATGATCCTGATGGGTCCCTTCTAATTCATCATATTCTATGATTCTATGACATTTGTCACTGCTGGGGGCAGCCACCATGCTGAGTCAGGTCCTGGGGGTGGCTGGGCTGCCCTTGCCTTGAGCAGCATTGAGATGGGCTCCCCAGGTGCCCCATGGCTGAGTGCCCATAGCCCAGCCTGTCTGAGCTCCAGCTCTGAGAGAGCCCCTGGGAAAGGGTCTGGGAGAGCCAAACAGCTACTGCTGGACAAACAGCCTCCAGAAGTGGGGTAGCTGTGGGGTAGAAAACCCTCATTGTGTCTGGCCTTTTGGTGCCCGTCCCTGTCACCATCCTGGTTTCACACCCCAGTCCCTGTTGGGAGAGGTCACAGCTCAACCCTAATTAGGTCACCCTGGAGTATTCCCACTCCCATTGCTCCCTGATGTTATCCTCCCAATGAAGGTATTTCTCTACTTTCTCCCTTTCACTCCCTCAGAGTGCTGAGAAAACAATGCACTGTTCAAAGGCTGTGGTACATTTACAGAGATTAGAAGCATTTTACAAGTCCCAGCTTTGGAGGCAGGCTCTTAGTTCAAGCTGTAGGGCAGCACTTCCCAAGATGGAGGTCATGGCAGTGGCAAGTGGAGTCACCAGCCTGGCAGAAATTCAACGGTTTATGTCAGCATTTCAGATTGCAGAGCTGATGAGAGTAGTAGGTGTAATAGAGAAGAAGGGAAATGGTTTCTGTTGAGTGTGATAGTTTTGACTCTGGAGAGCCTCTGTTCAAACCTGAGTCACAAGAAGAATGGCTGCTATTTTCGTGAATACTTGAAATGAGGTATTTCAGCCTCTAACTTACCTCCTTTCCACTGCTTGGCTACCACTCCTTCCCTTAAAGGAAACTGAACTCCCCCATGCAAGTGAAACTGTAGTCCACTGGGAACAAAGGTCATGCTCACTGATCCCTATTAGGTGAACCTATGAAATGAACTATTTCCTTTCACGGTGTCAGTGTTTTTGGTTACTTCAGGTTCAGCTTGCAAGTTCTGTAAGTTTTGTGTCATGACCACACTCAGCTCATGGGGAGAAATATTGCTCATGGGGAGAAATATTGTTGAACTTTTTAGCTGTATATCTGCCACACTGTCCCTGTGGGGTTTGAGGGTTTGGGAGGCCTGAGGAGGCTGTTACACCTTTCACAGGGAGCGTCTTGGAGAGTGCTCCTGGTTTAAGTCACTGGGCTGTGTTATTGGCCAGCCTGATGCTTCAAGACATCATTTTTTTAATCTCTCTACTGGTGCTATTTACATGCTAACACAGACCTAGATCAGTCACAGACTGGTAGACATGAAAAGCTTTGAAGACATGACACAAGAACTCCTGAAGAACAAGTGGAAGGACCTAACAGAGATCCTAGAAGAATCTTTATAATCAAATCAAATGAACAGCTGTGTATGCCTAAAGCAGATGTCTTCAGAGAAAGGCAGCCTTATCCAGCACAGTCACCTTGTATTTTAAGTTATTCACCTCGGATTTAAGAGAACAGAATAGGAGTCCAAACCTTGATTTTGCCTAAAAAAATGTAGTGACATGATCAAAAAACCTACTTTTTATTCTAGGTCTTCCTTTTTCCCATAAAAGTTAAGTTTTGGGGTTGTCCAGTTATGGAAAGAATGGTGCTTGAAAGCATGCAGTGCATTTTTCCATTTAGGATGAATACTTCCTCTGTCTAACTCTGCTGGATACAATGAACTCTTGATATTCTTAAAGGAAGTGATGGAAAAATGCTTAATGGGAAGACATTAAACTGCCAAGAAGCTAAACAGGCTCCCAGACTCAGCAACTGGACCCTCTTACTATTTAAAGAAGTACAGTTCATGTCAAACTTCATCCCAAAAATTCATCAGTTCATTTGGCAGTCAAGTTGTCAAAAATACCTGAGTAGAAAATGCAGCACAACAGAGATACTTCAGTACCTTAGCTACAGTACTCAATATTCCATTAAGACTCAAGAGGAATTTGCTGAGATTTCAGCAGAGGTGGAATTTCACACAAGATGTGCCCAAACCTAATTTTTTTCTAGATCAGCATTTACAGCTTGTTCAGTGAGCACTGTTCCCTCTCTGAAGAGACTGGTTGTTTATTTGATGTTGAGCACATGCCTTTTCTTCCTAAATGGTAATGAATAATTGCCCTGGAGACAGAGATTATTCAAGAAATGGAATTTAGCACAGAAAATGTAATGAGAGTCTGCAGAGTCCCACGATGTTTGTAGAAGATGTTCGTATAGCTAATTCTCTAAGCAAACCTCTCAGTTTATAAATTTAGAACATTCCCATTTCCTCAGAATGTGCATACATCAATTTCTTTGGAGAGCATGCTATTACTACAACATGTATTTCGTGTGAGTTTTTAATTGAAAATGTAATAGAAGTTTTAATATTCTGAATGCATAAAAATCTCAACATTTAAATGCGATCAGTGACACTTATAAGCCTCTGGCCCGAACACTGTAGTCACATCCCTTCCTATCTTCTTTTCCCTTAATTTCTTTTATTTCTCTTACAATGTAATGTAAAGATAAGCTAATATTAATTTACAATGGAACATTTCTTTATTAGAGATCATTTTCTTGCCCTGATTTGTGTTCATGTCTTCTTGCACTTTACACCAATGGCCTTTATGGATTGTAGCTAAGTTAAAAAATGCCCACAGTACAAGAAGGATAGGTTTCTGGCACATTAAAGACACAGTGATTCCTCTTGCTGTATCTATAGGTCAAAGGCAAGTAGGAAAAAGAGAGTGACGTACAATTAAATTGGAGTCAAATAGAGGGCAGTCAGAAGCTACTGCAAAATTTTGCCACAGGAGGTGAAATATATTCTTTCAACTATCATTAACTAATACTTTTCAAGACCATCCTACTGTGCATTTAACAGTATGCACACCGAAACAAGTGTATGCTTAATTTTGTCTGTCATCTTTCTTTAGGTCAACTAGTTTTTTAATGGTATCCTTAAGATTTCCAGTAATTTTACTGCACCTTCCTTTTTCAGGCTTCGTATGTTACAGCTTTTCTCCTTGTAAAAGTTTAAAAGTTCAGCAACAATTGCCTGCTGAAGTACTTTAATTATTGCCTTATGTCCCTTCATTTTATGAAGTATTGACTTTCAATCAGACGTTCAATTATAACATGATTCTATGACATAATATGAAGTGGAAAAAGGAAGGCTAAAATGAGATCCTTTTCTAGGAATTTACAAACTAATTTACATTCGTGGATTCGCACTTTCCTATTTTTCACCTTAAACAGAATATATTTTGCTATTCACTGCTGAAAGAATGACAGTGTTAGAGACAAAGTAATGAACAAGGTAAATGTTGTTCTCTTCTCCCAAGTAACAAGTGATAGGACAAGAGAAAATGGCCTCAAGTTGTGCCACAGCAGGTTGAGGTTGGATACTAGGAAAAATTTCTTCGCCAAAGGGTTTTTTAAGCACTGTAACAGGCTGCCCAGGGGAGCAGTGGAGGATTTGGAAGGCATGTAGGTGTGTCACTGAGGGACATGGTTTAATGAGGTGTTTGTCAGTGCTCTCTAAACAGTTGGTCTTCATGATCTTAAGAGGTCTTTTCCAACCTAAATGATTCTGTGACACTATTTTATGGTCCTCTGAACCTCTCAGTGAGGGCAAAACAGTAGGAGAGAAAAAAAAATCCTAGCAGAAGGAGGGATGTCAGTAGGATGTTAGGCCCCTGAATGCCTTCGGGAGCTAGTTGATATTCCTCTAGCAGACAAGCTCCTTATGATTCAGCTGTGTCACTTTAAATTCCTCCTGCACCAGATTGCCTTCTCAGAGACTGCTGTCCATCACCCAGCTGTGCCAGCTCCATTTCATGACTAACCCTAAAAGCTCTTGGCACTTGGGGATCTCTGGGGAGAACACAGTACAAGACTGAGGAGGTCAAGAGTGTAGTAAACTAAGAGATGGGCAGGTATATCTGCCACAGAAACCAGTCCTCAAGTTCATTCCTGCTGCTCTGCCCCTGCCAAAAGATATTTCTGCCTGGCACTTTGCTGTGACACTTTAACTGACTTATGACTTGGCTTTCATATTTTGCCTCTCTAAATGCATTCCTTGCAGTTTAGTGAGGAGAAAACCTGCAGACCTTGGCAATCACTGACTCTGTGTTGGGTAAAAGGCACCCTTTCATTATTTTTTTACAATTTTTTCATGTCCATCATATCCCCTGGAGTGAGATATCAGTGTTTGCCAGATAAACCAAAGTTAATTCATACAGTACCAAACAAGACTTGGATGGAGAATAGGACAAATTCAGTCTGGTAAAATGCAAAATTCAATACCTAATTACCATATTAAGAATCAAATAAAGAAAAAAAGAATGATAAGGTTTGCCCTTTCTAACTGAATTCCAGTATGTCTTCTGTATTTTGTTGAGCTAGGGATTAAAAAGGACAGTTCCATATTCTTAGACCTGCATGCCATATTCTCAGAGTAGTGATTTCTGTAGTATGATTCCCAAATGGGAATCTCTAATTTGGAGAAACTTCCTTATGAACTCCTTCATACAGTAAGAATTCCACTGTGCATAAAGCACCTTGGGGACTTTCTGTAACTTATTCATAATTTCTTTTAATTAGAATACTAGCTTATGTTTCTTTTATGAATGTAAAGCTGTCTGCCATGGCATAGATTTTACAGAGCAGAGAGGTTTCTGAAATGCCATCTTAATCTTCAGAGGCCAAACATTCTTAGCACCCAACTAATTAGGCATCCACTCAGGCATAAAAATGAACCTCTTTTTGATAAATGTGCTGTCAAAGAAGAACTGTATCACATCTGATTTCATCCAAGTTCAAGGCTGATTTCTTTTCTGTTTAAGTCTAGAACCAATTACACTGACATTTCAAAGATTAGTGGAAGGACAACTTTTTGTTTACTGGTGTTTGACTAAACGCAGCAGTTAATAAGATAAGCCCATGCAGAACGAGAACCAGTGCTGTGGTCTGTGGCGCTGAACACCTCTCTCACACGAAACACTGGAAAAAATATCTTTGAGGGATCACTATCACTGAGTTAAATCAAAGCACAGACAAGCCCTAGAGAGATTTAACCAAGTACCTGACTGTTAGCACTGCCAGTGATCCAACTCCAGACCTCCCCTGAGCAGAGGCTGGTTATCAGCTAAATGGTGTCAGTGTCTGGGGGCGTTGTGCTGGAGATTAATTGAATCCGGAGATTTACAATCAAACTCACTTTCCCTTCAGTTGTTATCAGTACCACTGAAAGGCCAAGTCTCTTTCTCCGCTGTGTTACATACTGCCTGCTCTCTCTAAAGCAAAAGATGAAATGATGCAAAGCTAGACCTTTGATACAATAAGTACATTATCTGTAGTTCAGGTTATGAAAAAAATAGATGATGCACCCAATCACATTGATGCAATTTTCAGTATTTTTTAATTTTCTATGCCGACCCCATCATTCCCTTGCCAAATAAGCAAGGCCTGTGCATTAAGGTACAAGCTAAACAGCTTATGTTTTTGAGAAAAATCCTTACTTTAAAAGATCAAACTGTGTCAGTTGAAAGTGGTGTTTGCGTAGGCTTCCTAAAGTGCCTTGTTAAGGTGCAATTGTTCCAGAAGTTCCTGAAGTACATTTATGCCCACTAATGAATGCATACACTGTCTGACTATAACAAAATAGGGAATACATTTTCCCTTTGACTAGAATCGAACTTAAAACGTTAGACCGATGCATTATCCACCCAGAGGTCTGGGTTTCCCTGCAGTCTTACAAAAGAAATGAGTATGTCAAGCATCACTGATATTCATGATTCTGTAGATCATGCTAGATAGCATTAATATAATGCTCAATGGCTTTGGTAGGATGAAATCTATAATTGTAACAAGGCGTTAAAAAACATCAGCAGTTGGAATCCATCAGGAAGCTGATGGAATGAAAAACAGTTTAGGAGATACAGTTCTGACTTGCATATACCTTGCTATAAAGAGATATTTCATCTTATAACTTCATGCTCCTGGTTAATTTATTCTGGTGGAAGAAATTTTATTTTTCTAATATTTAACAGCTTCAAAAAGTTAAAACTGTGTATTTGAAGCAAAATGACCAGTAACTGTCACTGTTACATTTTCCTGCTCTGACAGGGAGGGATAGAAGGTGGCAGTAAGGCCTAAAGGGATGTTCTAAGTGAAAAGAAATATGGAAATGCTGATATGACAGCTTGTAATCACAATGTGAATCAGAAGGAAATTATTTTTAATTTTTATTTGTTGCTAGAGAGTGTGCAAGCTGAAAAGATGTTATTGAGCAAAATATTAGCGAGAAATTTTTCTTTAAAGGCATAACATTGAAATAAACCGCTGGAAACAGAGGGGCAAACTGTGCTGGGGAAAAAGCACAGTTCCCTCTCTGCAAGGTAGACTGAGAGCTGTGTCTACCATAGCCCTTGCCAACCAGGCCAAGAGGTCACAAGCACACAAGATGGAATTTAGGAAGGGGCTGTTTTCTGTTAAGTATAATTGGAAGATTCTGTAGAGGAAATAATGTAATAAGGAGGACAGTGAGTCACGTGGAACAATTCTGCAACTATTCAGCATTGCCCTGCAATGTAACAGAGAAAAAAGCACATTTGTTGACTTAAAAATAAGATGGAATTGCCATAATAGGGACAAACCACACAGAATAGAGATCAATTTAGTTAATATACACAAAATAGGATTGAAATTTGTGGCAAACCACTTAAATCATCAGTCTTCCAATTGCAAAAGCCTTACAGAATGGAAAAGAAGAAGTATAGTAGTATAATACTTGCAAACAGCAGTGCACCACACCCACAAATATTGATTACAGAAAATGGAAAAGATGTGAACGTCAGGTTAAAACTCCCAGCAAACACATAAAGAGATATGTAGGATGTATATGGCAATTCATTTAGGTCTCTACAGGCAATCACAGCATCCAAGAAAGGATCAGATGAGTACACAAATTATGTCACATCCATACACACATAATCACTGGGTGAAAATGTGACATGAGTGAAATCAAAGTCTGCCAGACAAGCAGTGGGTCAATATCTTTCAGAACACCTGTAGAAAGAAGACAAGTATGATTAAATCTAGGGCTCTGCTATGGTACATAGCCAAAATCCCATTTTTATCTAAAGGTAGAAAGATGAAGATTTAAAAATGTTTTTATGTCTTTATGCCCTTAAATCTCCAGTTTCTTTTTTCCCCCCTACATCCACTTAACAGGGAAGACTCAGTGTACCCTTTTCTTTACCAAGAGCATGTCCCAGCCTAGAAAGAATTCAATACATCTGGCAAGGCAGAAAACCACCGAGAATTAGAGAAATGGTTTTGGCAACATATTCTTCATGAAAAAAAAAAAAAAACAAAAGAAAAAGAAAAAAAGAAAGGCTTGTCCCAAAGAGAGGTAAACTGAAAATAGATTTGTAGTATTAAGGACCATGCAGAAGATAATGTACAAAACAGGCAAAAGCACAGCATTTTTTAACACGGAATTTGTTTCAAAATGTTCTCTCAGCATTAATTAGAACTCAAGCTGTTGGCTTCCAATCTGGAGTTCAGAATCCTGCTCTCCCTTTGCCACCCGCTGGGGCCTGTTATTCCCATTATAAACACCCATAAGTCTCACCAAGTCTAATGGGCTTATTGCAGTCCTGCATATGCATCAAGGGGAGGATAAATGTCTCTACTTGTGCCTTCTGATACTCATAATTGTTTAGTAACATAATGAGATAATGTTTCTAAAACAGCAAAAATCAGTGGGTGTTTTTCTACGCCCTTTAACATGATTTAGAGAGCTTTTCAGCTGAAATTATTCTAGATTTCAACTGTGGTTAGTAATTTTTGCAGGAAAAGTAAAAGCAAACTTTTACCTGAAGGCAGTAGAGGTAGGAAATAAGGGAGAACATATAAGGACTTTCTCCCTATTCTGAAAAAAAAAAAAAAAATGAAAAAAATGCTCTGTCACCAATAAAGTGAACATAGAAATGGATCAGTGAATTTGAAGAAAAGATATAGAAAAGGATGATCCAGAAAAGATGTTTTCCCTCATGAAAGATGAACAAAAGAACTTGTTTCATTAAATTAGAAAAGTGAAGGATGAGGAGGAATAGGATTGTTATCTTTAGACACAACAAGGAAATGAACACAAGGGAGAGAAAACAACCACTTGAGCTAAAGGAGAACGTTGGCAAAAGAACAAATAGACATAAGCTGAACATGAATAAATTTAGATTTAATTTAGAAACAGGCTCTGAGCCTTCCCACCTATCAGATTTGGAAATTGTCTTTCATTAAAAATAATGCAGACAGAGAGAACCTGAATACTTATAAGAAAACTGAGTAAGTTTTTAAAAGATTAAAATTGCATAGTGCTGCAAGAGATTGATTTCCTAACCTAGAAGCTTCCTCCCAGTTTCTTTGTGTTCCTGTTGCTTCTCCTTTCTCTCCTCACCATGGAGAGCACACAAAATACGAATATAAACACAGCAAAGCAAAAGAAACCCAAACAACCAGAACTTAATGAGACATACATAGTTATGAGCGAAAATGGCACCAAATATTTGCTAAAAAGGTTCTATAAATTAATAACATTTTGATTTGAACTGAATATAAATTCAAAAAAAAATGCATATATCAATATGCACTGTCTGATTCTCAGACCATAATAAACTTTGTCCTGCTAATTAAAAAATTTATTTTAAGAGTCAGTAGGAGCTGGCCCAGTACTAATAAAACAGCTCATATATCACTTTATACATTTATAAGCAGATCGAAATAAGCAGAGTGTTTTGGTGGCAGTATTTACCATTTAAAAGACATGAAATTAATGACAGGAGTTAAAAGTGTTCTTTAAGTATTTAATGTTAGTTCTATGCTGTAGCTGCTTGAAAAGACACAAATACCATTAAAACCCACCCACTGAACCTTTATAAATTACTGCTAAATGTAGAACAATGCTCAAGATAATTGACTTTGCATTTTCAGCAAGCACTTTGCCAAGTAATTATTATTTATCTAACAATGGTTTCAATGCAAATTGATGATGCATATTTGCTATTAATCTGAAGTCATTGCAAAATACAAACAACAATTACTTTCTGAAATTACCAGAGAAAATAAAGAGAAAATAGTTTTGTCACTGGTTTACACATTTAATTTTTTTAAAATAAACAAATAAATGAAAAACTAACCCTAAATATTACTGTTTCTCATCCCTCACTGGCAAATTGCTATGTTAAAAAATAACAAAGCTAAATCAAAGACAAAAAACTTTTTCTGCATGCACCTTGCCACCAAAACAGATGCATCAAAGACCCATATGTGCTGCAGTATCTTAGTGATACCTCATATTACTTAGGAATAACCCTGGGAAAGCTGCCAGATCTTAGAGTGTTGAACTCCCCAGACAAGAGGACCATCAGACCATGGAACGTCAAACCTTATTCAGAGGAGGCATCTACATTTAGAATATTAATTGCTTCTCTCCAGAGGATTACATTTAAAATATCTGGGGGGAAGATTTAAAATACCATTGGGAATGATGGGCTTATATTAATATAATATATATATATATATAAATAAAATGCTTGTTGAGAGACTGCACCCTCTAATCACCTCTCACTGGATATAATCTTTCAATAGTAATAAAGCTGAAGTACAGACATGGAGCACTTTGAGCCTTTTGAGCTACTCCAGCCTGGTGAGGTACACTGACCCTCACCAAACTCAGCTGCATTTCATATTAACCAAGAGTAAAACTCCAGTCAGAATTTAGACTGGGAGAGAATAATGACTTGGAATTCAAAATTAAGAGTAGGGGGAGAAACCTTGTTCTTAAAACAATGATATAGGTAAATAACTTTGCTATGTTGATATACTAGTTAGATAGGGACATCCCTAAAATAAAAAGACACATTCTGCAGCATGTTTTACAGATCAATGACCCAAACAGAAATTCTTGCAAATTCCTTTTGGTTCAGCCCAGGATATGGGAGCAGGAGGGTCGATGATCAAACTCAGACTGCTGTAAACACACAGCCACTCAGAAAAACGCGGTACCCAAAGACTTACCTACACTCAGTACCATGAGATCTCAGGGCTGTGATCCCACCATCACTATGGGTTGGTACATATGCATTTTCAGCACCTGCTCATGCTGAAAAGATCAGACTTCCACTGAGCCATTCACCTCCATGATTCACCTTGAGCCAGGCCAGGAATTGCCTTAAGCCAGTTCAGGGAAGTACCTCAGTGAAAGCCCTTTATTTATTATTTATTTATTTTCTGTTTAGCCATCAGCTGCCTTCCTTCCCAGTGCAACTGCTCTGACCTCGCTCATCTCATAGACACACTGGATGCCACAAATTTTCTTGCGTTAACACAAGTTAACCCCCCACCCTTGCTCTTTCAAGCAATCGTTTTTTAAAAAGCTTGTTTTGCCCCTTCGAAACTTTTGTTATATTTTTGTTATATTCTAACTTCCCTTAAACCTTCCAAGAAAAAAAAAAAAAACCACCACTACCTTCATATCAACCACAAAAAAAAAAAAAAACAAACAAACCCAAACCAAAAGAATCTATCTCATCTATGTCACCCTCTTTGCAATTCCAGTTGTCTGATCAAATACCTACTTTTTCAATTGGCTGTAGTACCCCGTGTGATACTTTCACGTTACCTCGTCAGCAAAGGCATAGATTCATTTCACAATATAACAATCACTTCCAAGACAACATCTGAAAGGTTAAAATATTGAGGGGTAGATAACTCCAGATATGTAGTGAAATCTAATCCAGGGATTTCAGTCTACCAGATAAATCTATACAAGAAGAAGGAAAAGGTGCACTAAAGTCTTGAATAGTTATTTATTTCTATCAATATATTCATAATGTAACATCAATTTGTGGGGCAATTCCTCCCTGATATTATGTGGTTGAAGTAGCTTTGAAATGGACTTCATCCAGCCAATTATACACAAACCAGGCTGAATTTACTACTCCATATGAAATAATTAACATATAAAATAGGCATGCAAACTAAAGTATCCTTTCTGAGATAAAATAAACATATTCAGCCACAGGAAACCACCTTTATCCATGTAGGTATTCCAAGAGCTTCACTGTTGGGTATGAGAAGAGTCATGCTACTACCTTTGGTTGCAATTCTTTGCCATATGAAATCTAAACCAGTCTCTGAAAAAAAAAAACCCAAGCAGAACACAGAGCACTACATGCAAACTAGTAATGTAGTATGTGAATTCTATTAGACTTTTAGTTGGCTTTTCAGACAAGGTGTTTATTAAACTCTCATTTTCTCCTTGAAACAAACTTAGTATTGGTATTTCAGTTACTTTTCTGATGAGTTGACTAATTGAACATCTACAAGGGGGGACAAGGATGTTTCCCTCCGTCTTTCTTGTATCTGTATATGGAGGGTTGGTTGTGGGCTGAGAAAATTATTTTTGAAAGAATGTTTCTACAAAGTGGAAATAGTTACCCTTTTCTTGGATTTTCATTCTGTGAAGTAATTTCACCCTGGGGAAAAAAACCAAAAACAAACAGCTGCTCTCATCAGGAAATCTTCAGACAATCATGCCTTGATACCTCAGCCAAACTCACTTCATGAGAAGCTTGGAAGACAGGTTTGTTTTCTTCTACAGGTTGTTTTTTATTTCCTGAACAGTTATTCAAATTCACAGTACTAACAAACAGTGTTGGATAATCTCCCTGGGATTGATGTACACAGTACCTACTTACCTATGTGTTCATAAAATACTCACTCCAGATTAACTTCTGTTGTGCAGACCCTGGATATATTTTAGTCCTGTGAAAGGAATTTCAGTGTACATTGTAGCCCATTAGAGGTTGTAGGTGTTATGAATTATATCACACAAGAGAAATAATTTTTTTTTTACTGTTACAAAGACTTAAGAATGAACATAAGTTCTCCTCTTGCATCGAAATTAATTTTGTGCCATAGAAAATGATTTGATTTTAGAAAACAATAGCATTATATAAAAATATATACAATGATGTGTTTTCTAAATCCTCTTAAGCTTGAAAAACTGGTTATTCACTCATAGTATTGGGATTTGACTTGGCCTATGCAGTAACAAGGACTAATTTTTAATCATAACATAATTGGTGCTATGTGGCTGGGGTGATTTAATTCAATGACAGCATTATGGAGAGAGATTTGATTTGGAGATTGAAATTTTTCACACTGCTCTTAAGAAGGTCTAAAAGACCGAGGACAAAAAGAAATTAGATTCTCTATCTGAATCTGTATTTGCATTCTGTTTAGGGGAGGGTTTTTTTCCATAATTTCTAACATATTTGTATAAAGAGGACAATGGTGTAATGCAGTAGCAGACTCCTGAGCTGGTATTATGAATAACTCCTGCTATGCTTTTCTTTCAGCTTTACTCTCCTGAAACACAACCCAGATTTCTGATTTGTTAATAGCAGGATTAAACCATGGGGATATTATCTGTAAAACCTATGTGTTCAGATGTCCTTCCAAACTTTCATAAACAGAGTACCTTTCAGTTTCTTAGTAATAGTAGTTCCCCTCCACAGTTGCTCTTGAAGAAATCTCTATACTGCATATAATATAAACAGTATATCTTGCCTGTGCTTGGGGAGAGCTGAATGATCATCAGTTGTTTGTGAAGCAGAAATCTCCTGACTGCACCTAAAGTAAGATAAATCCTATGACTCGATTCTAGCAGCAAACTTTTCATGCAGATATTATTTGGCAAACCCGTGAATCTAACATTATCCTTGTTTTTGTAAGCAGAACTATTTTATGCTAAGGAAAGCTGGAATTACATTAGGTTGGTTTGTTTGTCTGTAAAAAAACAGCCATTGTTTTATCACATTTCCATTCCACCTTCAATCTCAGGGTGTAGTTGATAGCGATGGGCCAGCTGGCTTGCCCACGGTGAAAAATTTCTGTACAGATACAGAAGCAAGTCCCAATCTAATGGCTCCTGTACCAGTTCTACCAGCTTTAGAGGTTTCCAACAACTCTTTCTCACCAGGGTACCCTGCCACATGCTCCACACGTCCTTGTTTGCAAAGGAATGAATCCGGTCTCTAGGCACAGATTCTCGCAGCTCCTGGTTTAGCACATAATCTCTCTCTCATATTAGGTTTTCCTGGAGTAAACATCTAACTATGTCTGAAGGGAGCTATGGCAGATAGCCATAAACTCCTCTAAAGGCACAATGAGAAATGATGACTGTGGGTTTTATGAAGCTCAGCAGGATAACTCTTGGCATATCTCGTGTACTCCAAATAAAAGTCGCCCTTGCCTCATGTTTCTCTCCTTCCCTTTTGGCCCAGCAGCACCAAATGGAGAAATATAACTTATGCATGTTTCTCTGGCATGAAAAGTTTGTGAAGAGCCTGCACATTATGGTCCAAAAAACCCTGCAAATCATAATAGCACTGAGACAGACATATGGCATACGGCATTTATGTTCATGTGTTGGCTTTTTTTCTTTAGAAACTTTTAATGTTAACTGAAATTCAACTAACAAAGGTACTCTTCCTATTGAGATGGCATCTATTAGTTCCAAAAAGATATGACAACAATACTTAGGATGGCTGTTTCATTATGTATTATTATGTCATAGTGTGCATATATATATACATACATACATATATATATATGCAAGCACATAAATATATACATTTAAAATATTTCTTGTTCATTAATAAGAAAGAGATGACTTCAAAAAAATTCTTTTCTTGACTTCTTTCCCTCTGAAAAATATCTAAGAGCAGAGAAGTATGGCCAGGAGTTCATCAAATTTGGGATCGGTGTGATCTGCAGGAGGAATGAATGCAGAAAAACAAAAGCCTTAAAAACCACCCTGCTTACAGGAAACATCTAGGTTGCAGGCATGAGTGCCCTCCTTGAGCTTAGCTGTCATGATGCTACATGATAGCTTTCAACATAACAAACATTTTTCTGCAAGGCAATTTAGTTGTTTCTGTACAGAAATCAAGCTGCTTTCTGGGTGCAGATTTCATGATGTGTTCTCATCAGGACAAGTAAAGCGGACCAATTCCAAATGCCTTTTACCAGCATGAAGAAAAACTGCAGACTCAAGAAGGTTAATTTTTTTTTTTCTTATCGGAAGGTCAGTCCACAAAGCAGATGTTCTGATAATCTAAACATCTTCTGCTGTTAAAAGTAATTCATGAAGATTTAAATTACAACTGGTATCCTTTTCAGCTTTCTATGCATCTGCATCATGGCAAGTGGCATATCTGTAATAACTCTAATTCAACCTGTCACACAACTGCTTAACTTCATCTGGGTATTATATCTTGCACATAAAAGGAATGATCCCACTCTCTAGGATTCAAAAGAGAAAATCAGATTCACCTGATTTGTGATCCTTTGTAACACAGTATCCATGGAAGCTTAGAAATGAACCAGAATGGCGTTCAATCTTGAGTCTTGTTTTATTCTACTTTGTGCACAGTTTTTTCTTCGAGTTTTGAGTGATATATGAAAGCCCATAAAATTGGACAGAAGATACACATAAGTGGTATTCAGGTTTCATTTCTAAATGGGGACTTTGCCCTTCTGAGAATCTGACAAATGGACCTCTCTGTCTGCCAGCCATTTCCTCTGGTAAAGCTTTTAAAAGGGCTTTTACCAATCACTGCTGGCGTTCCTAGAAAAAAGAAAAGTTCTGTGCAGCATGAAGGGAAGCACCTGAATGTTTCAGTGGCATCTGCCTGAAGGGATATGTCAAAGAAGAAATGTTCGAACAACAAGATTTATTAAAGTAAATGTCCAATTTCTACCACAGAAAGCTTGACATCCCTTAACCACAAATCACCTGGGAATATTCCCTTATTCTCTTCCTCACTCTCTTTTCTAAATCTGGATTTATATGTAGAAGGAAGGGATGATGACTGAGGTCTGATATGACATTTATCTTCACAAGTGAGGAGACTAATAAATCATCAATGACATTACCACAAGTGAGTTCTGAGGTCTCCTCACAAGTGAAGATAAATGACATATCAGGCCTCAGCCAGCATATATTACATGAAATGCCTAATAAGTCTCACTCCAGCATAGCTGGATTTGATGAAGATGACTGAACTTATGTTACATCTCAAATCCACCACCCAGGGAAAAAGAAATTAAATTTGCCAGCCAAATAAAATCACCACTGAAACAACCTTAGTACACTTTAGCCTTTTGTCATGCTACTGTTCTGGAGATCTACAAGCAGCAGTGTGGTAGTAAAAATCAGCTAAAACTGTCATTATGAGGTGCAGTGTCATTAACTCACTCTCTGGTGCAAAAAACATACCTGACTTTCCTGCCTTGGGCAATATCACATGCTTATAAAGCTCTATATCCATGTTTGTATGGACATCATGTTCCTCAAATATGTAGAGATAGCTTTAATTTTAGGCATCACAGAGGATTATAACTTTCCACAACAGCTTGTGACCTTCCTTAGGATCACTGGTGGCAGCCTTGTTAAAAAGTGCAGGGGTTTTAGAATTTCTAAATAGTTTAAGGGTGCAATATTCTTTCTAGAATGTGAGAACTACGACTGGGACATGTCAAAAGCATTTCTGAACCAGGAGCGGATTTTTAGGCAAAGTTTATAGTAATAAACTGTGCATACAGGTTAATATTTCCTCTGGCTTTTGAGCAATTGATGAGGGAGAGACTTTCTGAACTGGACGCAATATCTGGTCTATCATGTGGAGGAAGCAGATGTTTAATCTATATTATGGCATTTGAAACCCAAAATCTAATACTAATCCTAGTTTATTCCGGTGATCCAGCCAAAATTCTGCAGTGTAAAGAAGCTCATTTGAAGCTGAATTTTGTCTTGTGTGGAATTTGCTGGTCTCAGAGCTAGTTTCTGAAAACTTGAGATTAATACGGATGTAGGTCCATGAAGAGTAAAGTTGCATAAATGCACATCTCAGCTCTTGTGCAGGTGCACAAATCACCATGCTTTTACCTTTTCTAACACATCCCTGTCCCATTTACAGATATTAAAATGTCTCCAAGTTTATTCTCAGGTTTTAGCCAAAAATCTCCCGGGGTAATGCTCCACTAAGAAACAATTTCTCTGCAGTAATATTGTATTTTGCATTAATTTAGTGTATTTGCTATCCAGTCCCCTCATGGTAGAAGACGGTCTGAGTGGCAAAGCAACTAAAGAAAACTGTGCTTTTCACATTTCTCACAAGGCATTACATTTTGGCCATCTGCAAGAGCTAGTGAGAATCCAGGTAAATGTTAATCATCACCCTGCAAGGATAAGAACAAGCCAAATTACAAACAGTCTTAGTAGTCTAGAAGTATTAGGCATTTAAGTCTAGAATTTAGCTTTTGTAAAGGTAATCAGAAGGTAAGATTAATGTAAACATTTCTCCTGTGTCTTCCCAAAGTGGTTGCAGAGACCTTAATAAATGGAGTAACAATATGGAACAAAATAACTTTAGAAAAGATTTATCTGTTTTCATTCCTGAAGTTAAGAGACACGAAACTATCTGGGAAAGAAGGGGGAAAACAAGTTGTTTTTATACAGGTAAAAAACTGGCCTGTGAAAGCTTATATGGCTAATGTTAAGTATTAAAAATTAACTAAATTAGTCAATAATAACATTTCTGGACTTTTTTTCTTTCGACTTTTTAAAGCATTAAATTGCATTCAGGTTCTGAATAAAAACATGATTTTAAAAATAAGTTTGACAGTAAGACATGCCTATGGGAAACAAATCTTTAAAAAGCATGAAATGTCAAAAGGATTCTTCCTTAAACATCATCAATGAACAATATTCAAAATTTCACTGGAAAATTACTAAATTTCTTCAGCTGAGATTTTCTCTGTATGTTTAAATATCTGAATTAGCATATATTAGCATACATTACTTTTTCTGATATTGAAAGGGATTTTTTAACTTTCTGTTTCTGTTATGAAAACAATCTAGTTGATAAATAGTTCTTAGGATTCCACTGGAAGAATTGTAAGAAAAAGAAGAAAGCAGGGGAGGGTTCTGAAAATTGTAGTTGTTAGGAATGACAGAAGAAAGGGCCTTAAGGGAATTTCCAATATTTAAATAAAAATTTACTACTTTCTGCATCTTCTGGTAAAAGTAAAGAACACAAACTTTAAGATTGCTACTAAATTCTTTGCCATCCTTCTGACTTGTGGGATCGTAGCACCCACAAAATTCACAACACAAGAAAATAAAGACTTTTAAAAAAACCCTAACATTTTAATCAGTTTTCCTGTTGTGTTTAACGAATTCATTAATCATAGAATTATAGAATATTCTGAGTTGGAAGGGACCTATAAGGATCATCCAGTCCAACTCCTGGAAGAAAAAAAAAATCCTCACTTCTGTTTTGCTTTTGATGATTTGAAAACTTGTCTAGAAAAGCAAGACAGAGATATCTTATTTTATATGTCTGTAAAATATATGTATTTTGTTAATTAAGATTATGTTTAACTTCTCTAGGGACATTTCTTGCATGTTACATTATTTTTCTCTCTCTGTCCATTCCACTATTCTTTTTCTTATAGCTTTCTTTTGTGGTACAATGTTTTGATGAACATGTTTTTGTTTAAACCAAGTTCCAGTTAATTACCTATCTAAATAACGTTTACTAAATGGAGAAAAGCAAAACAAGCAAACAACAAAAACCCTAAACAAATGAACAAAACACCAAAAAACCCACAAAAATAAACAAAACAAACAAAAAAGATAAAAAAACCCCCAAACAAACAGAAACCTTTGAGAAAATAGAACTCAATTTCCTTCAGGATTGTTTATTTGCCACTTCATTCGTTCAGCACACACAAAGAACTGCTTTGCTACTGGAAGAATATGGGTGTGGACCAGTGTTTGATTTAACACACAAACACATACATCTGAGATTTGAAGTTTTTTCATGCATTTTACTGTTTAAACAGGAATAATTTCAATTGAAAAGCCATTCTAATGACTCACCTAGCTAAGCTCAGCACAGCAGAGGAGTTGATTTCGTGGCTTATACACATCCCCAGTGCCTGGTGTCTTGTCTAGCACTGAAAAATCCACTGCTGACAACTCTAAAACATGCCTTGGCAGACTGTCCAACTGCTTAACTACACTCACAGTCAAAGGCTCTTTTTCCCTCCTCCTCCTAAACCTAAGTTTTCACATCCTGAAAGGAAACTGTATGTTTATATGCATTCAATAGGATGATAAAATCTAATATTGAGTTAATAGCATCAAGCAATTCCTAACATGGGAACCTGCAAAAAGAGAGACTATTCACAAGAACACGTAGTGACAGGACACGGGGAATGGCTTCAAAGTCAAAGAGTGTAGATTTAGATTAGATATCAGGAAGAAATTCCAGACTGTGGGGGTGGTGAGGCACTGCAACATGTTGCCCAGAGAAGGTGTGGATGCTGCATCCCTGGAGGTGTTCTAGGCCAGGTTGGATAGAGCTCTGAGCACAAGGTATCCCTGCCCATGGCAGGGAGGTTGAAACTTGATGATCTTTATGGTCCCTTTCCACTCAGGCCATTCTATAATTCTATGATCTTATAGACATATTTTTTCTTCAAATTAATGACTTGTAATAAATCAACTGGACAATGAAAAAGCATATATGTTTTACACCTGTGTTTTTGAGACACATAATTTTAGCATTTAGCCAAAAGTTTTGAGCACTGTATTCTCATCATTAAATGGGTCAGCTTTAATTCTCCTTCTTTGGGTTACTTTTAATATGTGAAGAAAAATTTTACCATGTACAAAAACACTTTGAAAGAAAGATCTTTATACGATTCAGATCACAACACATTATTTTTCTAGTAATAACCCAAGGTATCTGTGTCTGTGTATCAAGCTAAGCATTAAGGGGCTCATTACCACATGGTGATCCTCTACTGCCCAGGCTGATTTTGATCAAGTGGGTGAGGATTAACCACCACCCCTTGGAAAGGGTTGGCTCTTGATGTAGACACATATTACTTGCCTGCATTTCTTTTGCTTACTGTTTATAAGTGTTTTTAAAATAAATTTTCATATTAGTGGTTTTTTTTTTCTTTCAAACCATTGAGTTATTGTTTTTCTCAATCACCTGTCTAGGTTTTAGCTTTCCTTACATCGTGTGGCCCTGACATACCTCACTTTCATCAACAAGAATTTCTTAGTAAAACTGCACCAAGGTCACAAAGTTGTGCTGCAGCAAACCAGACCCTGTATGACAGGCAACTCAGTCCCTGAACTGAAGGTTATGGGGTTTGTCAGCCTTTTAAAGCAGATTGTTTCAGCCTAACTCATTCTCTTACATTTACCATATGTAAAGAATAGCATGTCAGCACTTGTCATATCATGTACTGTCCCAATTATAATAAATGTCACAGATTATGACTAACTTTTGTCTAGCGATTTCTCCTCTGTGACTCAATTACACGATGCTTCTCTCTTTTGATATGAAACATATCACTGTGAGTCCAACTTTTACTTCATCAGATTAGTGCTATGTCTACTGCCTGCAGGTCAAACTTCATAACTTGGAAAAATTTCCTGCTGCCAAAACAGTCCATACTGTCAGAAACTGTGTTAAGACAGAAAAAAAAATAAAAATGAACACTAGACAAGATCAGGCCTCCTCAGTCCTTAGAACAAATTAGATGTTAAATCTGAAAAGCAGAAGGAATTCAGTAAAGAAGCAGATCTTTTCAAAGACTCATGGAAATTAAGCCATGAGTGTGGAAGTTATCCACTAATTGTGGCTGGAAGGAAAGGTAGAGACATTTTTATACCTAACTCATTCAACTCCACTTGTGATCAATTGAATTTCTTATTAACAGTCTCTAGAAAACAATTCATCATCATCAAAAGCAAATTTATTGTCTAGAACAACTTCAACACAATGCTCTCCCCTGCTTCTGAAACAAAATATCCAATTGCTCTTACAAATTCTGTATTTCTTGCAAGCTTCCTTATACTCTTAAAAAAATTCTGCTCAGCATTTGAAATGTGGTCCCTTTAGAAATAAAAATATCTTGGCATTTGCAAACAGATGCAGAGTTATTTAATGTCATTGCTACATAGCTGTTAATATTTGGTAATTTCCTTTAAAAGATCGTTTTTTCATGTGGCTTGTAGTTTTGGCAAACTCCTCAGACACATACGTTTTCTTCTGCTGGAACTCATGCTCACACAAGTGTATCACAAAATTTCACACAGAAGAGTTTAGCAATCTCATAAAAAAGAGGAACATGCTGTTTATCCTGTCCGTGCCTTCTGCAGCACTTAAACCTCCCACATGTCTTAAATTTGGCATAGCAATTCCCAGGCTGTCAAGGATCCCACTTGAGCATTTGACCTGTGTTTCAACATTCCTTGTTTCTGCCCCATTGCTGAGCACCCTGCAGGCCTATTCCCCATGAGTATCACACGTTGTCCTCAGGGCATATCACAGACAGAGACAAATAAGAACCACTTGGTGAGGTCAGAGGGAGGGAGAGGGAAAAAATGGGAAGTTGCCTGGGACAGGAAACACAGGCAGAACTAACATTAATCTTTTCCTTTACCTGTAGTCCTCTGGCCTTTTTAGTTACACAAAGAGCACCTGGAGATAATTCCAACATTTCTAAATCTGCTTCAGTACTAAATTATGATGAAAATCACAACCTCACTATTGTGTGGAGTGAAATACTCAGAAGTATTTAGACTCAGAAAGTTTTCCGTAAGATGGAAATGTAATGCAAACTAATAGCATCCTGTATTCACCTAAGTATATGCAAGTCATGCAGCAACAAAGTAAAACACTTTAATAGTGCTGGAACAGCATTTTCAAGTGAAAATTGTTGTCTTTTAATATGTTCCTATATAGGGGATTAAAATCTTCTTTTTACAAACAGTTCTCAAGTCTGCTGCCTTCAGCCTATTGTACTTAATTCAGCCTCTGGCTTCTTTCGCTCAGGTTGTAAAGTCCTTCCTCCAGCAGAATTTCCTATTCATATGCCAGAAGGCTTTTTGCCAGCTGGATGTTAACAGAGTACACAGAAAGGAACCAGCCAATTCCTTACAATATTTGCTCTAATCTTTATTCTCTCTTTCATATTATTTTTCTTCCTTCTGTTCTCTGCCTCCACGGAATTCTAAATCTTCATACAGGTCTCAGTGTGTTGGTAATGTGGAGTTATTATAAAGCATAAAATCCCCTTTCCCTAGCCTTCCTTTCCGAAAGAAAAGGCTGACTTTAAAATCTAAAAAAAAACCCTCAACCTGAAACCGGACCCCAAAAAACCCAACGAAACCAACCTTAAACCAACAAACACACAGAACTAGAGTTTGGGGTTTTCTATTTTGTTAGTCTGGATACATTTTTTTCCTCAAAATTTGTTTTCAGAGCTTTTAATTCAATTTAAAATTATTAGCAGTACCTGGAGAGTTCAGAAATTGCATCTTCTCTCTTTACTCTCACTTCTTGACTCGAGTTGTGAAGAACTGTAGCCTAGGGGAATAAACAACAGCATTGAACACTTGAAATGAAAATGTATAAAAGCTCACAAAATTGAGCTGTGTGCTGGGTTTTGTTTTCTGAAAATGCCTATTTCTGTTGCTGTTGTCATCATCAAATATTTAGCACTTAGGTAATGTCTTGCAAGCATCAGGAAAATAACTTACATTAGCGTATTTTACATATTAGGAGTGGTTTGGAAAGAGAAAATTAGCTGAACATGATCCAGCACGTGCACAGGTGGGCAAGAAGGCCATTTTCATCCTGGCCTGTACCAGCAATATTGTGGCCAGCAGGACCAGAGCAGTTACTGTCCCTCAGCACACCTTGAATCCTGCGCCCAGTTTTGGGCCCCTCACAGCAAGGAGGATATTGAGGTGTAGGAACAAGTCCAGAGAAGGAAATGGAGGTGGGGAAGGGTCAGGAGCACAGATCTGATGAGGAGCAGCTGAAGGAACTGGTGGGGCTCAGCCTGGAGAAAAGGAGGATCAGGGGAGACCTTATCACTCTCTACAACCACCTGAAATGAGTTTGTAGCCAGGTGAGGGTACAAGTGACAGAATGAGGAAAAAATGACCTCAAGTTGCACCAGGGGAGGTTAGGATTGGACATTAGGAAAAACTTCTTAACAGGTGGGGTTGTCAACCACTGGAACAGGCTGCCCAGGGAAGTGGTGGAGTTGTCATCCCTGGAATGATTTCACAGGCATGCAAACGTGGTACTGAGGAATATGGTTTAGTAATGGACTTGGCAGTGCTGTGTTAATGGTTGGACTTGATCTTTAAGGTCTTTTCCAACCTAAATGTTTCTACAATTCTATGATTCTAAGACCTAACCATTTATGAGGGCTGCAGCTGGGACAAGCAGTGCAGGTGCAACTAGAAGAGGAGTTACTTGGTGCCTTCTTTAGCCTCAGTGTGCTTCTTGGAGGGATGCAGTGAGCCCTTCTCACATCTCTATCTCCAAACCCTGAGTGCTGTAAATTCAACACCAGGCACATCTATCCACTAGTCCATAATAAGTACCTCAGACATGCACAGGGAAGAATAGATTTACCACACATAACCAACCCACAGAGCCCAGTCCCTCCACACCTGTGATAGAGGCTGCTTCTGAACACACAGTAAATCTGTCCTCTTGCTCTTCCACACACAAAATAGGGCTTCTTACCTGTGGTGTCCTCCAGTAACACTGGCACAAAGTAATAATTCTTCGAGGCTAGAACTTGCAGCCTGCAATGTTAAAAACACCTACAGCACGAGCACTATTTTGAAATGAGCTCAGCTGGATCCACTTGAAAGTTTAGTCCCGGGACCTGTTGGTCTCCCAGCGGGATATAAGAAGAGTTTGAGGAGCTGATAGAGCATTGGATCTGTGGTTGATGGAGATCAGTACTTTAGAGGTAAGAAATTTATGTGTCTGTGGGGGAACAGGGGCAGAGAGAAAGAAGGCAGTGAATATAATCCTGAAGGACTCTACAGGTAAGGGCTGAATGATTTTTATAAAGTTGTGGGCTTTTTTTTTTTTTTTTTTTTATTTATTAATAAAATATTGGTACCAAAAATGTAAGACTTACCAATATCTCTGAGATGTTTTTAGCTTTGAGAAAGATGTAACTGGTAGCATATAGCTGCTGTAAGTAGCTTCTCATGCCTTTTGTTGAACTCTGGATAAGGCAGGAAAAAAATTGAGGGGGTTTTTTGATTTGCTTTCAGAATTGTGTGTGTCAATGTTTTATGAGGCAGAAGCTATTCTGCATGACTTATTTAAAGTTATGAGAGAAGTCCTTGTCAGTTTTAGTTTTTCATATTAAGTACTGCTCCTCTCATGTTGTTTTATCTGCCTACCCTTCAGGAAAAAGAAAGAGGGTATAAAAATGAAAAACTACTACTCAAATTCTCCAGAACAACAATGCTGTTCTATTTCATTTACTTTTGAGTTCTTGATTATTTTTAAGTGTGAAGTCCATTAAAAGTGCGAGATCAGACTATTTTTTTTTCTTCTGTTATGCTCTAAACAGTAATTCTGTGTCCTTGCTTTTTTCTTTTTTCAAGGCACCCTCTCAGGTCTCCAGATGCTAGTTATTGTAAGATATGAAATCATTAGAGCAGCTCCATTTGTAAAAGAAAGTTTTGAAATATCTGAATTTAAGCTTATGTAGACTATAAATAATTAGATAAGCAGATTGAGAGTGGGAAAGGAAGGTAATGAGAGAAGGCTTAGAAAGATGCATTTGCTGAAGCTGTTCACAAATGGCCATTAGTCTAAACAGTCCCATCTGGCAGAGATTTGTAGGTATTGCAGGAGAGGTAGGTTTTAAGGAAGGATTTAAAAGAGGATAAAGTGATATGATCTCCAGGATTACCGGTGACAGATTAAATAAGTGAGGATTAAAAGTGGAAGCAAAGTTTTTAACAACTCTGTACCTTTAAGTCCAAGACTTTGGCTGCGAGTTAACTAATTTAGCTTCTTTAGTAGTTTGGAAGTTTTACATATATAGTAGTCTGGAAGGGTTTGGTGGGGGTCTGGAGATACATGTGGATGCTTTCTTTATATATATATATATGTATAACAGTTTCCTGTTAAGGTGAAAAATCAAATGTCTGAACCTTAGCATGTACTTGCCAGACAAGCTCTTATCTGTGTGTAGGTGATGGGGGTGTTGCAAATGAGTGGTTTAGGTCACTTAAAGAATAATCACCAATGGTATTGGCAAAGGCAGGTTTTGATATAAATTTGTGAAAGTGGACAGAGAAGGTCTTGTTGTTTCACTTATTGCATAGGTGAAGCATACAAAGGAAAAATAGTTTAAAATAGTTTTAGTGTTATGTGTAGGGAGAATGGGGATGCAAAGGTTGAGGGTAAACTGTTGCATTTAGTCATGAAGTTCAGCATAGATCCCCCCCTTGCTTTCTGAACTCTTTGGCAGTCTAGGTCCATCTGGATCCAATCTTAGTCTCAGACCTCATCAACAGTGCATGACTAAAGGACTTATGCAGCACTTAATTGTTTATGAATTGAATGTTTAGAAAGTAATTCAATAGGACTTGCTACACTTAAATCACTGTTATAGTTGCAGATTTGAAATAGCAACAGTCATGCTATACTTGCTAGGGAGTATAGGGATCAGTTCACACACAGATATTTATATAAAAGTGTGAAAGTATCTGTCAGTTCTCTTCCTCAGCTTCAGTTCTATGCTCATGTTGAATGCCCTTGTGTTTATCAAAAGCCAAAGGATTGATCCTTGAGGAGTGGGGGGGTGTTGGCACAGGCCCCATCATCAGCTTTTGGTGATAGTCCTCCAAGTATTGCAAACTTGAGAGCTGGTGAGCTTTGAGAAGTGTCCCTCTCAGAGGGCGATGCTGACACAGCCTGCTTCTGTCCAGGAGAGCTCCAGGGGCCTCACTTAAGACCACTGTTTATAGGGTTGCAAGGTAATTGGCTGTATTCATTAGTCCACTTTCATTCAGACCATAATCCAAGTTAGTAATCATTAAAGTTTTCAAAAGCTTGTTAACAATAGTACTACTCCACTTGGGCTATGATTCATGTAAGTAATGTTATAAGATTGTCAGGAGGTTCCTGATTATCTCTCGTCGGACAACAGGTGTCCCTGGTGTGAACAGTGCTGATGAGCCATGCAAGGAGCCCTCCACTACCCAGCTGCTGCAGTTCACTACCTTAATCAGCTTGGTAAGAGCTCATCCCTTGTTGGTTGATGCATTTGTCTGTTCAGTTGTTATTGTTATAAATGTTTTGAGGGATGATATCAAGAATTTTGGCAAAGGAATGTTTCAGCAGTGCTTTGGTCACTCTTGTTTATTTTTTCTTTCACTTGTAATTTAACCCCAGCTGGCAAGCAGGCCACACCCAGCCACTGGCTCACATCCCACTGTGGGGGGGGGGGGGGGGATCACAAGGGTAAAAGTAAGAAAAATTGTGGCTTGAGATAGAGGCAATTTGACAGCAAAGGGAAAAACTGCACATGAAAGCAAAACAAAAGAAGGAATTCATTCACCACTTCCCATGGACAAGCGGGTGTTCAGCCATCCCCAGGAGAGCAGGGGTCCATCCTGCATAATGGTGAATTGCAAAGACAAATATCATCACTCTGAGCGTCCTTCTTTCACTCTTCTTTTTTTCCCAAGCTTTATATGCTGAGCATGACTCCATATGGTAGGGAACATCTCTTTGATCAGTTGGGGTCAGTTGTCCTGGATGTGTTCTCTCTCAACTCCTTGTGCACCCACAGCCCGCTCACTGGTGGGACAGTCTAGAAGCAGAAAAGGCCTTGACTCTGTGTAAGCCCTGCTCAGCAATAATGAAAAACACTGTTTACAGCACAGATTCAACAAGCAGCCCCCTACTAGATAATATGATGAAAATTAATTCTGTCCCAGCCCAAACCAGCATGAAACTCAATTTTTCACTCTCTTCTTTGGAGTTGTAATGAATTAATCATCTAGAAGTAGGATCTGAAGAAAAATATTTTTGTCACAGAAAAGTCAGAAAATTCCCTCTAAGATAGTTTTGTTTAAAACCCTGTATGTCTGGATACTGGTCTAGTACATGGATGTCTTCGTAATCTATTTCAAAATATCTCCTATCCAGCATAAAATTTAGAAGTGGGGTGTAGGGTTGTGGTTTTGGGTTTTTTTGTGTTTTTTTTTTTGTTTGTTTGTTTGGTTTTTTGTTGTTGTTGTTCTTTGCCCTCCTCTCTTGTTGAGAGCACAGCTCTTGCAGTTCTTCACTAAGTGCCTTGTAGAATTTAGTTTTCTCCTGAGTTTGTTGCAGAACACTGCTTTTGGGAGTAGCTTCTGCAGAAGTAGATTTTTGGATTAAAAAAAGTGCAATAAAAGCGTTCTTCAAAATAGACTACGGAACTGAATAGTGTGCTTGAGGTAAGTGATACCATTAAAAAGTCCAGCATGCTAAGGAGATTTTTGAAAAGTGCTTAAGGGAAAAATATCTGCAATGAAAACCTGGATAATCCAAAAATATTCTGCTTTCTCTCTTTGTATGTATGAACTGCAACAATTAGTTTGCTTTGGGCAACTTGAATTCAGAAGAGGAAACTGCATAACCAGAGCTGCTGGAAGTGCTATCAGGGAGGGGTGGGTGGGTAAAGTGTCAAGAGAGCTATTTTTAAAAGAACACTGAGGTTTTCTAATGGTGGAGGCCGGCCTGCCACCACCCTGTTCACTGCTGTTCCCTTCAGTTTCCATTTTTACTGGTTTTGTGTTTTATCTGTGGTGCTCCTCTTATGCAGTTCTGCTATCTCCCCCCTTCAAACATCCTTCTTGCAAGAAATTCCTGTAGTGATTGTGTAATTATGACCACAAAACACGGGTTAAATGCTAGGGAAAAAAAAAGGTAAAGTACATCTCAAACCTAGCTGAAATAAAGGAGATCACATCTGGGAGAAACGTCATCATGGGTCTCTGACAATACACAAAATGTTTCTGTGTAGGAATTGCAAACAATCCTCTGTACTCTATTCAAAGACACTAAACTTTGCAGACTGTGTGCAACAGCTTCTAAAATTCTGTATCTTTCCAGTGAGTTTTGTGTGAATTCTGCCTGCTCAATCAAGGCAAAGTAAATGTTAGTAACCTTTTCTTGTACATACTACTGAGCAAATCTTGCAGTAACCGTGCCATGTAACACACGTGTGAGTACATATGTGTACATATACCCAGGTGTGGGTGTGTTTAAACCCCACTTTTTTTTTTGGCATGTTAAAGTAAGTCTTGCTTTTACTGTTAGAAGAGCCAAGACTTGGCTATTAATGGGCCTTGACGCTCACAGAAGCAGTTTAGAAGAGTTTCTCTAACTGGGATCATAGAACAGCCCAGCATGGAAGGGACTTCAAAAGATGATGTGGACCAATATTCTGTGGGAAAGGAAGCCTGCATTAAATTACTCTGTAGTTTATCCATCACATCTAGAAAACATACAGTGATGAGACTCCACTGGATCCCAGGGAAAGGTGTTCCAGTGATTGAATGTTGTGTCTGTAAAGATAAACAAGTAAATTTGTTTTCTATACTGAGAAGAAACCTCTCCCGGTGCAACTTGTACCTGTTGCCCTTTGTCCTCTTCACATGGCTCCTTGCAAAGAGAGAGCCTTTGTCCTTCTTGTAGTTGCCTTTTAAGGACTGGAATGCTGTGATGAGGTCCTGCCTGAGTTTTTTTCTCTTCGGAGGAGAAAAGAGTCAACTCCTCCAGCTTTTACTCACAGGACAGGTTCTTCCAGTCCTTTGAGCATTAAAAGGATGCTTGATGGGAACGGGATTATTGACTACTCTCAAGATTACTACTCTTAAAAACGTTTTATATTCCTGTTTAAAAAAAGGTCAGCAAGCAAATGCCTTGGCTTAGGTTTCCAGCATGCTAGTTGAAATTCAGTAAACTTTGGCACATTTTCTTGAAAGTTTCCTCATATTTAAATGTGCTCTGCACCTCTGAGCTCTTGACACCACAAAATCATGGTACGTCCCAATGTCTCATAAATCTGAATCACACTGATATTTCAATACATTAAAATAAAAAGGAAAAAAAAAAACCCTACTTCTCTAATCTTTATGCTCTGGGTGAGTTCTAAAAACAAACAAAAATACTTCTAATTTTTTTTTCAACTCTTCCTTGTTAAGCTGTAAAACTATCGTTTCCCCTTTTCATTCGTTTAGCACTAAGAGGGCAACAGTGGAGAAAACGCCGCCGCTCACATTGACCCCCACCACGGTCAGCTGTGCTGAAGGCAAAAGTTAGCCTTAGACTTTCACACCTGTAAATTGTGAGCAATATCAACAATGCTAGGTGCCGGATTTTTTTGGTTTTGCTCTATGTAAGCATAGTCATAGTGTTATAGACTCCACACTCATGTAGGGGGGGTGTTTTTGTTGTTGATGAAGTGGTGTGCTTTGACTCCTGGAGTACACAGATGCAGATAAGCAGCATTCTTGCTGGCACAAGGAGCTGTTCCTGCTCCCATACTGAATCTCCTCAGGCAGGGGAGAAAGCTTTAAAAGTCTGTAGGGGCATCTGGAAAGAGTCGAGGAGAAGGAGTCATTTCAGCTTGGAGAAAGGGGAAAGCCCTTTGGTGGCGGAGGAGAGACCTTCCTGCTCTCTAAAACTACTTAACAGGAGGCTGGAGCAGATGGGGGTCAGTCTCTTCTCCCACGTAACAAGTGACAGGATTAGAAGAAATGGCCTGAAGTTGCACTCGTGGAGGTTTAAATTTCATATGAGGAAAAATGGTTTCATGGAAAGAGTTGTAAAGCAGTAGAACAAAATGTTCAGGGAAGCTGAGGAGTCACCATTCCTGGAAGTGTTCAAAAAATGTGTTGATATGGCACTTGAGGACACAGTGGTGGTGCTATAGTAGGCTGGACTTGATCTTAAATGTCTTTTCCAATTTTAATTATTCTTTGATACTATATTGAACATATAACTCCAAATTCTCCTCTGCAACAAGGAAAGTATGATTTCAGTTTTGAAAAGGAAGAATAATAGTCCTATCTTTTGGAGATTGGGCTTTAAGTAAAAGTTCAAATATCCAAAAACTATAAAAATCATGGCAGTTGGAAATCATTCTGAGTGGTGTATCTGGCTTATGTGTTTTTTTTTTTGTTGTTTGATTTGGCTGTGTGTTTGTTTGTTTGTTTGGGTTTTGGGTGGTTTTGTGGTGGATTTGTTTGTTTGGTTTTGGTTTTGTTTTTTCCTGTTGGTTTGGTATTTCCTTTAACAAAAATAAATCCAACTCCTGAAGTAAATATTAGGTTCACTTGACAATAGTGGAAGGAATCATTTTTTACAGATTCAGTGCTAAAATATATACAGAAATTCATGCATTAGGGAATATAGTATTAGGTTTAGAGTATTTGTATACTGCAAGACTCAAAGATCAAAGTGAAATAAAATCCAGAATAACTTAGAAATTTACTGAGAGTTCAGGCTTACTTTGAGACTCTTGAACTTGTACACTTGATGTTGTCAACCTTGCTTATAAAACGATATGTTTGAAATTTCTTCTTTTGAAAAGGGGATTTCTGGGTTATTTGAGTGATAACAGAAACTTTTGCTTTAAGAAATATCATATGAGCATATGATTTCATTACAGATTGTATAAACATTGGAGATGTAGTACAAAATGCAATCAGAACAGTTAGAATTTCAATCTTGAAGACCAGACTCAGTTTATATTAACAGAGTATTGTTATAACTCGGTAGAATCTCCTGTAGGGTGTCTTATTTCTTTTAAATGTGATCTAAAGTACTGAATTGTATTAAGAAGACAAATCTTGAGCAGTGGCTCTTTATGTGAAAAGGATTAACAGGGTGAAGTCTTGTCAGATGGACAAGAACCTCTCAAGCTCCTGACCATGACCAGCCTTTAAGCTTCAAGCATCAATAACAATCCTGTCATCCTAAACAGCCTTGACTTTCTCTCCGTGTTTCTTTGAGAAAAGAAGTCTGTCTTTCTGGCTGCAAATCAGTCTTGAGTTACTTTTTACTGAGTTAGCAAATTCCAGACAGGACTCTGTGCTCTTCTCTAAGTTTCCTGACAAGAAGTGAACAAATGGTAGAAAGGATACCTTTTTAGCACTGTCAAGGTGGAGACAAGTTATGACCTGAAGCTTATGCTTTGTTAAATATAGTGAAATACAAACTGAACTTCATCTTTGAGATTTTTTTTTTTTTCCCCAGTTTCATCTCTTACTAGACTTTATCAAGGAAAGTTTTTTGGTTCAGTGTTTTGCTTTGGGGTTTGTTTTTTGGTTTATTTGGTTGTTTTGTTTGGTGGGTTTTTTGGGGGGTAGGGTGGTGAGGTGGTAGGGGTTTTCTTGTTTGTTTCTTTGGTGTTTTTTGGTGTGGTTATTTTTTTTTTCCAGAAGCACTTGTAAATTACCTTTGTCAGGTGTCACATAACTGTGAAAGCATGCTCACATTTCCTGTAAAGCAGCAAACTTGTGGCATTCTGGAAGACAAGTGCTGAACATGTTTTCCCACTTTTCTTCCCTCTGGTAAACTGTGCAAAATAAGATGGAGCGTTATGCTCAGTGTCAGGTGTGATGTGTGGTGTCTTATGCAGTCCTGCTCTTCCAGTTGTCCCATCTCTGGATACTGTTGTAACATGCAAAGCCACTCCAGCTGCCTTTTAAGGGAATCAAATCGCATTAGGGAAGATGGACATCTAGATTTAGTGTTGCGTGTTTGGTTTGGAAGAGCATTCATGCTTTTTTACCTGTATTTTAATACAAGCAGAGTCAAAATGTGCCTGCCATATTGATAGTTATGTGAAATTAAAGTTTCCCTTTTTTGAGGCAAATAACCCAGATATCTGAATAATAGATGCCTGCTCCAAATTGTCCTAAATTTACCTTAGATCTCCCCTACAGCCAAAGAGGGAAGATAATCAACTCAAGACACCGTAGGAACTTAAGAAACCTGCTTCAAGTAAATCATTTGCTCTAACTGTCCAATTAACTTTGACAGCTAATTTTAGGAGATTTAAGTCTCTTCCTGCTTGTCTGACAATTTTACTGAAGGTTTATCAGGTATTTTATAAACCTCTGAAAATCTAGTCGAAGAAAAACCCGGCAGTCTGTGCAAGCCTTTCGAGGGGACTGCTACAAAGGAGCATATCTGAACTGTGTGGGACTTGAAGGCTGTCTCTGCATTGCATAATTGATAATCGTAGTGCCACCCTGGATTGCCTTTGAGCTGCATGGCTGGGGTGGTGTTCTGAAAGTTGATGAGGTGAGAAGTTGGCTTTTTGTTCTCTCAGTCTACTGCTCTGCTCATTATCAATCTCCAGCTTCTTTGAAAAGAGGTGACACAAGTACACAGAGTTCATTTGCAATGACTGTCATACTGGGTAAAGCAGTGTTTGCTATCCAGTTGTTCTGTTATCACCAGAAGGATGCTCTAGTGCATGTTTGGGCTGATAACTGTTCAGTGAAATACTGGAGTTGCCAAGGGGAAGAAAGATACTTCTTTGTGGCATATAAGCACAGAATGGTTTGGGTTGGAAGGGACCTTAAAGATCAGGCAGTTCTGACCTCCCTGCCAGGGGCAAGGGCACCTTTCACTGGATCAGATTTCTAAGAAACCCATCCCATCTGGCCTTGAAGAATTGCAAGGATGAAGCATCCACAGATTCTCTGGGAAACCTGTGTCAGTGCCCCCACAGGGAAGAATTTCTTCCTAATACCTAATCTAAACCTACTCTGTTTTAGTAAGAACCCATTTCCACTTGGCCTGTCACTACATGCCCTTGTAAATAGTCTCTCTCCTTCTTTCTTCCAGGTTCCCTTCAGGTACTGGAAGGCTGCAATTAGGTCACTCTGAAACCTTCTCTTTTCCAGGCATACAGCTGTTCTAATACTTCCTACATTCATTTTTTCCTTGACAAATTAAAAACTTAAAACAGGTTTGAATTTTACTGTATCCTTTCCCGTCTCTGGATGGGAACACCAGCATGCCTAGCAGGGTTGATAGAAGTGAGTTTACTTCCATACTCACTGTGTGAGCATCATGGTTTTTGCTCTCTTCAGAGGCAGCTTGCTTCTTATTCTACTTGTAGGATTTAAAGCTGGAAACAATGCCAAGCCAAAGAACATTTCTGACTTCAGGCACTTGTCATGCAAGGCATTGGGGTTATATAGGAACGCTGTGCTTCTGAGGGTTTTCTGCTTTGAAATGTTCTGTCCTTGGCTCCACATGAGGATTCAGTGTGGATCTGAACTGTTCCTGGCATCTTTTTCTAAAGCTCCTTAAGGGGAGGTGGGAAGTGCATCTATGTACTTTGTCATTATAGTGTAGTTCATTGCTTTTTCATAGAGGCAAAGACAGAGGTGAAGAAAACTGCAGAATCCTTGTGTATTCTGAAAACCTGCTGGTTTATGTGTAGATGGAATGGCAGGTGATCCCTTGAAAGCAACATCTTTCTGTGCTCTATTGCTGATCTGGTCTTTTCTGTAGTGGAGGAAAGAAAAAAAAAAAAAGAAAACAGCAATAAAAAAATAAACCAGTGGCTAAGAAGTATAGATGTGAAGTCTAAGGTAGGCACCTTTAATGCTTCATCCTCAGTTCTGAGTTCCCACAGCACTTGGCTACCACTAACAGATACTTTTCACCAGAGTGCAGCTTCCTGTTGGGTAGGGAAGGGGACAGTTGACAGAGGTGAGTGTGGAAATCTGAGGAGAAATGAAGAAAAAACATGCCTCTGCTAAAGAAAGGAGAAGGGAACAAAATAGGATGTATTCACTGAAAAAAAAACACCACCAAAAAACAACAACAACAAAGCAAGTGAGAAAACTGCCTCCCTTTAGCCACACATGGAAGAAAGTTCCAAGGCCTCAAGAAGGGTCCAAGAGTGACAATTCTTGACAAAAAGCAATGAACTATGATGTTAAGATTTGTGATAAGGGTAGTCCAACCTCTGTAAGTGTTAATAATCCTTACACATATGATTGGTATCTATGGTTGTCTGAATAATATCAGCATGGATCCTGGATGAGGCCTTGAAAACAAGTATCTAACCTGAGGAAAAATTATGTATTTGCAGAAACAGTGCACCAGTGTTAGCAGCAGTCCTTGCATGTGGGATTTTTTATTACAGCAGTTTTAATCTTTTGGGGTTTAAATTGGCAACATTCTCCTTGTTGCCTGCTCCAAGGCCAGCATATCATTGCCCCTTCCCACTATGTCAGTTCTAAGAAAGAATTTTTTTATTTCCAGAATAAAGAGTGAAAGGAACAGGAATAGCCTGCACACTCACCAGCAACCTAATAAAGTATTTAGTACAGAAGTAAGTGGTGGAAACAATAAAAGACCTGTAGGAGTTAAACGACATAAAAGGACCTCAAATTTACCTCAAAGCACACTTCACTGGAGAGTGGATTTTCAGAAGAATATAAAATTAGCCTGTACAGTTGGCTTCTGGAGAAGACTGCTTAGCTGCAGAGCTCGATTCTAATGCACAGTAGAGAGGAGGGGAAGAGGACAAAGACCTCAAGCAGAGGGCCAGAAGAAGGATAAGCTGATGAGAGAATATTGCTTTGAAGAAGTAGGTTAGCAAAAGGACATTGTCAACCTTTCCGTATGCTACAATTTTGCCGCATTTCACACCCTGCATGCAGATTGTGCTAAAGCCCTTACAGAAATAGAAGTATGCAGCATGTCCTGTATCCTGCACCCTCACTCTTCTGAGGGAAGAGTGACTTGGGGTCATAGTCCTTGCTGGCATCAGCAGGTTCAGCTTGCCTGGAGTCAGTGGAGCTGAACACCCACTCCTGGCAGCAGTAGTTTGTCCTTGTAGATTTATTCTTATTTTTCAGAGCTGAACAACAACAAATAATAGTGTTGCTATTTACAATATATATATTTGATAAAGATGATAATACAGCATGTAACATTCTGGATACATTAATCACTTATGTAGATTATGTTTATCACTTGAGATGGAGCAATATATTTAAGGCAAAGAAAATGACTTTTTTTTTTTTTTTTTTTCTCTCAGAAAATAATTCTCCAAATGCGCTGGAAAAAGAGGCTTGTTTTCCTACTGGGTAGAATAAACTTCTTACTTTTTTTTTTTTTTTTTTTTTGTCTGAATGAATCATTTTCATCTTCCTGTACTGTGATTTCAGCTCTGCAGAAGCACGACTCCTGTGGATGGTAACAGGGATTATCTAGTGATTATTGCATAGAGGTGCATGCATAGAATATTTCAATACTATTATGTCAAGTGCAGATGCTGCAGAAGTACAGCTTCTTGCCTTATTATTTTCCTCCTTCCTTTCCTTTCTTAATTCCAAGCTGTTGTCTGTGTTGGGCTTCCTGTATCTAGGATAGGTTGGGGAGTGTGGAATAGCCACAGAGTATATAAAATTCTAAAGTAGCTATGAGATAATCATTCCAAAAATGATAAATACACAGTGTGTTCTGCCTATAAAAATCCTCCTCTACTTTCTTGAATTGTGCTGGGCAAGCCAAGAAAATTCTGAGCAGTATGCCTTGATTTCAGATCAGGTAAGCTAACTGAAACAATTAATTCACATCTGCATCACAGTAGGGTCTGGCAGGCAGAGATAGGCAATTGATTTAGAGTTGGAAAGAGAGGCTGCAGCTCCTGTGTCATGCTGCCAAGTCTCAGATTAAGTCATAGCTTCTTCTAGCAGTTTAACTTCTGGGAAGGTGAAGGGAAGGATTTGTTCTGTCCCACCTGGCTGTAACATGTGAAGGATGTCTCGGTCTGTGTGAGCCACGCTGGGTTCCTGTTATGGTCAGTGAACAGGCCTTCAAGGTGAGGCTCATCTTGGTCTATTTTAGCATTTTCATCTGACATTATGTGAGTCATGCCCATGACAATCCTGTTTCTCTTCCCTAGTTATGCGCCCTGTATGATTACATCACCCTCTCTCTGTGTGAGTTAAGGTATTGTCAGGCAGATGATTCCTCACCCGTCCTGGTCTAACTGGGCATCAGGGACTGTGACTTGTCTGATATTTAGCAGCATGTCAAAGCTGGAGTACAGGTTGATACTGTTTAGATTAGAGTGTTTCTTGTCTGCCACTTACAGTGGATAAAACCCACAGTGACATGAGCATGGGTGAATTCTGCTCTTCTTGTATGCTGTTTGTCTGATGTCAGAATAGTGGTTTCTATGTGACACTGTAAATCAAATTTTTTTTCAGAATAGTCACATAATAGTCATAGGCTAATAAAGAGTGGACTTCACTTAAAAGCTCCAAAATGCAAACAGCAAAACAAAAAGCCCAACGAAACACACCAAGCTGTAGTCCTTCCTGAACCAACAGCAAAGTGCAGAAATTACCAGAGCAGATATAATAAATTAGATTTTTAATTATTATTGATGGAATGGGATCTTTAACAGGTAACATCACTGATTTCACAGGTATGGTAAATACTTGCATTTTTAAGTTCCCCTTAAGCTTTAACACAAGTCATTCTGGAATGGTGTTTACTGTATTAGAACTGTCTGAAAAAAAGTAAATAGTGGGTTTGAGTACCTGTACCAAAGTGAAAAAACTTGTCAAGTGTTCTTCAGAGACTTTTTTCCAGGTTATGTAAATCAGAGTTAAGACTTATTTACTTCAGCAGGTCATTTGCATACCATCATCATTATTGCTTTGGAGGTGGGAGGGGGATATAGTGTTAATGACATTCTCAGCTTGTCATAAATTGAGAAGAGTTGGTAGTGCCAACTGAGATGATGATAAAGAAGCTCACAGAATGCAAGCCAAGAGACCAAGGTGTAAACTAGAAAGTAAAAAGGAGGCAAGAGATGAAAAATGTGCTCTACTGGAGATGGAGACTGGTGCTGGACAGTAAAGCTTGATGAATTCTGAAAGTACTAATTTTTAAATAATTATCCCCTAAGGAAATGTCAGCACTTGAAACTGGTTAACTATTTGGATAGTTCAAACAAGCCACAGGTTAGAAACACATTTGTCTTCCACTATAGCCACAAAAAATGGACTTCAGTCTCAATATGGAACAGAAGTGGTCTATCATTCTAGACCTCAGATGTACCAGGCACTGTAATAACTACCAATTAATGGAAGAGATGTGGGTAGAAGTGACGAAAAGTCATTGTAGAGTTTGGGCAATTTCTCAGCAGAGATTGAGCAGTAAGACTCAATCCAGTCAATCCTTGGACATCAGTAGCTCCCAACAATTTACTGAGAAGTAATGCAATAGTTTCCAACTTCCCAAAGAGGCTGCTGTGATTCACTGTCTATACTGTAATTAAGAAAGGGAATCAGCCTTAGTTGATACAGCAGCAAAAGCTGGGTCTTGACAACTCATTGCAAAGATTATGGCAGTTGCTTTAGACAAGAGCTTGTGGTCTGGTGTTGACCACCTAAGAAAACTCTAAGCTGTGTCAATTGAATGACAAATGAAGAACAGTGGAGAAAATGGAAAATAGTAGAAGATGATGACAATATGGAAAATGGGTGGAAAAGCTCTCTTACTGCAAAAGTGTACTGTAACCACATAGTTCCATGTTAAAGCTCATGGGGGAATTGAAACAGTGGCAAGTAGTATAGCAAGTATTAGTGGCACTGGGTATCTACGTAGCCACTAAAAAATAACTAACATCTGTCCTACCTTTCAGAAATTCTAAAATATAAGACCTATGGCTCAATTAGGAAGTCAACCCTTTTAGCAATTAAAAATAAGATCGCAGACCCTTATCACTCTCAATCATTTGGGCAGGTAGAAAGGATGAATTGAACTATTACAGAGAGAATAGCTAAAATCTGCACACGGGCAGGGTTAAAATGTCCAGAAGCATTAAATTTAACTTTGTGGGGCATTTGAAATGCCCCAACCCTTAGAACTGTTGCCTGGTGAATCTATACTGGGGACTTATATCCCAGCCCAAACCTGCTTCTTGAATCCAGATGAGCATTTGACACATCATGTTCTAAGCTTACAGGAAAGTTTCAAAATTAAAAGGGATAGTGATCAGTGGTACTAACCCACACCTCTGGAAGTACAGGTACATGATTTGCAGCCTGGAGATAAAATTTTATTGAGACTGTTTTCCCGTAAATCTAAATTGGGAGGTGGGAGGAGCTGAAGACTGTCTTATTAAGTTCGTACTTTGCTGTAAAAGTTAGAGGACAGGAAGCTCAGATCCATCACTTGCATGTTAAATGGCTGTCAGAGGGCCATCCAGTGGGATGAATGACAAGTGGTGTAGGAAGAATCCACCACGGCCACTGTTTTAAAAAATGAAAGGTTTTTTAATTTCTTTTTCAGAGCTACTCAGATGTGAGGCTTCCTAGTAGCTGAGGAAATTAGGAAAATTCTACAGGTAAATTTACTGAGCTTTGCCACGCTTTTTACATGGGTAGAGGAAGTATCTGAGTTTATATAGCCTTGTTACAAGGAGGGAAAACCTTTATTGTAACTTATCCCGAACCATAGTCCAAATTGCTAATAAATTTATCTGTTGGATCTGTCCTCACCTTCCAAGCCACTTAGCTTTGAGCATTCCTCTTTTGGGGATCCCTGTACCAAATACCATGTCACAGACCACTTTATGGACATATACGACTTTCCACCAAGACGACCACACGGACTCACCACAGTGGGAGGTAGATGTCCTAGAAGCAAAGAACAAATATGCAACATGTAAAACATCATGCTTGCCCCACTAAAGCTCCTATATACTACTACTACACGTGTGAGCTGCCTTAATGGTTGCAGCTAAGCACTAGAAGTAAAAATAGCAGGAATACTTGAGGGATTATACCATATACCTTGTCCTGTACCCGAAAGCAAAGGATGGTAGGGGGTATGTGGTGAGAGAGAGCACAGAACTTTACCAGGAGACTGGTTGGGAACTTATAGCTGAGGAGCCTCAGTTCCTATTTTTTTATCTGGTTGGAAGTGAGTGAATTAGAAAAGGTCTTAGTTAACATTTCAGTGGCAATAGAGACTTAAGGCAATAACACTGCTGATGAAATTATGACATTCCAAGAAAAGGTTCAACAACCCTCCAAAATTACTGAAAAATAGAATGTCATTAGATACTTTGTTAGCCTTGCAAGGGGGAGTGTGCACAATTATTAATACCACTAGTTTCATGTTTGTTAACTACTAGAGTGGGAGGATTTTGGCTGGTGCCTGGAAGTTGTGGTAACAAGTAAAATGAATGCATAAAATACAATTGAATAATACTTCAGCAGGATTCCAAGATGTATGGTCTTGGCTCACCTCCTGTATATCAGATTTAAGAGCCTGGACAAAATGAATTCTTTATGGATTATTGATTTTTATTATAACCTTTGTAATACTGTTTGTATTTAACATTGTAACATTTGATGTACTCAACTGGACTTAAATCTTAGATGCTACAAATATTCTGTTCCCCTATAATAAATAACATGAACATTAATAAAAGCAAAGTCAGGACTGTTCTGGAGAGGACCATTATACAATTAAAATTTAACAATAGCAGTTTAACATTAGTAGACAAAGCCTACAGGTTGTGATACATGAACAATAATGGCCTTATTGCAGCATGCTAAAGAGTAGAAGTAGTAAAATTAAGAAAGGAGAAATTTTAATCTACTTTTTTTGTTGTTGTTGTTAATATATTCCTAAATGGGAAAAAAAACCCACCAAGAATAATTCCAAAGTATTCCAATTAAAGAATGTTTTACTTTCATTTAACTTGCTTGTCATGCTTTAGAAAAGCAAACTCTCCAGTGAGAAAAATAAGATCAAAACCCACATACCTCAAATCCATGATAGCAGTCTGTGTTTTTAGTTATGTATTCAAGTGTGTTAGATCCTGAGTATAGGTTTAATCAATAACTAGATAGCACAATTACTAGAAAGCTTAATTTCCTGCACTTTCAACATGGGAAATTAGGCTTTCTCAGTTTAGTTTCTGTGTTTTAGTAATAAGTTTCTTGCTTGTGATTTGGGGGAAGGGTGGGAGGCTTAGAATTTTTGGGGTTTTTTTTAGTTTTTTTTTCTTTCAGCTGACTAGATTGAACTGTCTTTGCAGATATAATGCACAATGTGGTATTTGAAGGTGAATTAAACTGTCCAATAGGAGGCCACGGCTTAAATGTACAGCTTTGCAATTATAAATCTAAAACTAAAAAAATATATTTGTGTGGGCACATGTTTATTAGAAGGAAAAACAAGTAATGGCACTGCTATGCTATAAATCCAAGGTGTTTTTTTTTTTAATCAGAAAAAAAATGCATGTGAGTTTAAGATACTCTCCTTACATAAGCAGTTACACTCAAAATTTATTTAAAGAACTTGTGAAACTACATGTGTAGAAAACACATCTCTACAAGCACTTATGACTGGCAAGACATGGGCATGCAGCCTCTAATCCACCAGGTAGCCCCATATGAGTAAGGACCAGATTTCCCTGGTCAGGTGAAAGCAGTAGTCTTTGTTTCCCAAGCTGTGACTCTTCTGTGAGCTTCAGTAGCTGCAGGTTCTGTTGTATCCAGGCTGCCCCCTGAACTTGGACCTGAGGTGTTATTCCTCAGTAGAGTGGTGGTGGTGTGAGAAACCCACAATTCATCTAGAAGCACTTTTATTCTAAACTGATTCAGAACTACCTTTCTTGTATCTACCAACGAATGAAGTGAGCAACTAAGAAAAATGTTGTGATAACACAGGCTGTGTTTTCTCACCTTCCATGGAGTTCTGCTGAAACTTCTTTGCCTATATGGCTTTTAAGGAGATCAGCTGATGAGAATATACATCAGGCATAACAGTGATATTGCATATGAACAGACTCTGAAGTGACAGGGTATTTATTTTTTTTTTTTTCCTAGAGCAGTGAGTTGTCTGTAAGAATGCACTTACAGCCTAGTATGTATTCCCTATGTGCATGCACCCTCTATCTTTACAAGCAAGAATGCAAATTTTTCAGAGACAGAAAACTTATCTTCTGCTTTGCTGTTCACACAAGTCCTGAAGCAGTACACACTTTCCCAAAGTTTATCTCAGGGATGATGTCCACAGGCTGCTGTAGGCAGTGAGGTGAGGTGCTGAATGCAAGTTGCAGTATCTACTAATAATTTTGATGTCAGGATAAAACCAGGAAGCTGAGGAAGGTATACTGATCTACAAAGAGTGAAGAACTAAATAAACTGAGTTAAACCTTCAGAATTAGAGGTGTGGAGACCTCATAGCACCTTCTAGTATCTGAAGGGGGCTTGCAAGGAAACTGGAGATGGACCCTTCATCAGGAACTGTAGGGGTAGGACAAGGAGTAATGAAAGAAGGGAAATTTAGGTTAGATATATGGAAGAAATTCTTTACTGTGAGGGTGGTGAGGCACAGGAACAGGTTGCTGAAAGAAGCTGAGGATGCCCCAGCCCTGGTCTAGTGGAAGGTGTCTCTGCTATGACAGAGGGTTGGAACTAGATGATCCTTAAGGTCCCTTCCAGCACAGGCCATTCTATGATTCTAAAGCCAGTACTCTACTGGAAGCATTTCATGTTCTTTCACACAGCTTGAATTTTGCAGTTAAGTGTCAACAAGCAGAATTTTACAGGCCATTCATCTAGATGTGAATTATTGCCTCAGGGTGTTGTAGAATTGAAAAACAATGTTTCATTTTAGAAATGCCCTTTTCTTTGCAATTAAAATTTCATTATGATATTTAGGCACATCAGTTTAGGACATGTGCCTAGTAACCGGATCAGCATTAAAGACTTTAATATTGCTTTTGGAACAGTTGGTCTCAGGATTTATAATCCACAAAATGAAAGAACTTCGATAAAGGGTAGGAGCTTCTATTGTCTGTAGTAGTAAATGCTTTTATGTAATTGGTAAGTTTATCAAAATAGATATACTCAAGAGCCCTGAAGTGTTTAAATCGTTTGTTGCAAAATTCAAGTTAACCAGTTAAACTGTGAACCTTTAAAAAATCCTCAGTATGAATTCAGCTATTGTTAATCATTCATCTGTCTGCCATCCAGGGAGGCCAGAATGGCTGCCACTGAATGTCTGTTTCACAACCTTTTGAGACTGTGTGAAGTACAATTTATGTATTAAAATTGGACAAAAGAGGAAAGCCACGCTCGGAGCATACAAACAAAGCAAACCACAAAAGCCAGAGGTTTCCAATTTAAATATGTAATTTAAAAGATGCTCTTGCTTTTGAATTTGCAGGGGTTTGTCAGCATATCTCTGTGCTATAATGCTATTTAAATGCAGGGTTTTGTCTACCTCAGCTTTCTGATTGAAACAAGATAAAAAGCTGTTTGAATTCATTATTTAGGTGTATTTGTAGAGCAAAAAGCTGTTCCACACAAGTGTCAAGCCAAATTTTTTTTTTTTTCATTCTATTTTGTTCAGGGATTGTGGTTCCTTTTATATTTAAGACAGAGAAAAATTCTTTCACTTAAAATTGACATTGTGAAGATATCACTTTCCTAGCAGATACTTAATAGCATGTTTTTTTACTTTTCTTTCAGCACAAAAAGTTCTTTCTGGAAAGAGTATTAAAGACAAGTATAATAGAACTAATTCATGCTCCTATTAAAATTATATGATGAAATGCTATTATGTAAGCATACAAACATTAGTCAGGAAAGTGTCTACAGACATCAATTCTTAACACATCAATTGAGCCTTATCCAGCAGGTATGCTTGTATTTCTGCTTATTGCATATGTCAGTGCTAAAGAACAATTAAAAGTAGTGAAATCTGGTTTGGAAATATCATCTTTAAACACAGATGCTTCTTTGAGTCACTAATATTTCAGACTACCTCACAGACCGGACAATCAGGATCTGTTCTTCTTTTTTAAAATACAGCCTCTTGTTGCAAAATAATTTTTCCCATTTCTTTACTTTTGTCCTTGGAATTCAGTGCTTAAAGCATTTCCTTAAAGCTTCTTTTCAGCCTCCATTCAACACACCTATTCTTATATCCATTGCAAAACACTTTCTAGGTGCCTTTTCCCGAAGCTTGTGCTGCACTATATCCATACCTTCTCTACTTGAGTAGAAATTGCAGATTCCTCAACCTTACATTATTAGCACTTCTGGATTATTTTTTAACTTATTTGCCTCTACTCTCCTTCAACTTCTCTAATATTTTTTTTTTTTTTTCTTTGTAGGTTTTGTAAATTGTAAGGTTTGAGGTTTGTGATTTTTCCTTAATAACCCTTGTGGAAAATCTCATGCCCACATGTGTATTACTCGCTAAATCTCTGTCACTAACTTAGCTCCGTCCTTCTGATCTCTGTGTCTCTTTTCTTCAGCACAATACCTCCTATATCCATCACTACAGGATGGTGGCTTTAAAGTGCTGTATCCAATGGTGCCATCCTAATTAGCATAAGGTAGTAAAAACCACATATGGAATGATTAAAATGTGGGGGGAGAAAGCCTTTTTCATTACTTTTCCCTTTGGTTCTTGGTTTTGGGAATTAGGGTGTTAGTTGCTAAATAGAGAGCAGAAAATAGCATTTGTCTAAGGAGATCAATGAAGTACCTCATATCCAGTGGTTTTATTCCTGAATGGTTTGTTCTGTGGTGGACTAAATTTAGTTTAATTTTCTTCTCTTGCTTTGCTTTCTTTTCCTTTGTGTTACCAGTACAATCACATTAAAAATCTCTGAGCTTAAATTCCTTAGGAGATTAATCATTGCCCAACTCCCAAACCTGGATTTTTGCTTTGTAATTTTGTTGATCAGAGATAATTTTTTTTTCCCCCTCAAGTAACAAGAAATTTTACTTTAAAGTCTTAGAAATTTTAGAGGAAGATGTTACAAGGAGCCCTTTTTTGGTACCATTTGCATATATCCAATATTTTATAACAGAGGAAAAGGCATACAGTTGAAGAGTATTGAATGTGACCTACTTGTATAGGTCTTAAGCCATAATTATATCTACTCAGTATCTTCTTGTTAAAAATTGCCACCAGCAGTAAGGGAGACAAATGTAATACTTAGATTGAGAAGAGGCAGGATCCCATATCACACAGAATGGGCCAGGTTGGAAGGGACCACAGTGGGTCATCTGTTCTAAGCTCCCTGCTCAAGCAGGGTCATCCCAGAGCACACAGCACAAGATTGTGTCCAGACAGTTCTGGAATATCTCCAGTGAGGGAGATTTCACACCCTCTCCCGGTGATCTGTACCAGTGCTCAGTCACTGTACAGTAAAGAAGCTCTTCCTCATGTTCAGGTGGAACTTCTTGTATCTAAATTTCTACCTGTTTCCTCTTATCTGACCCCCATGGGTCCCAGTCTCCATTCCCATGGCTCCTGCATTGCTCAAGGAGCAGGTAGAGGAATTAGGGATGAAGGAGGGAAGTTGACTTTGGAAAGCAGGGCGTGAGATGTCCTAGTTTTTCGCTTTTGTTTCTTGCTATGCAACTTTACATTTTAATTGGCATTCAATTAGAGTATTTTTCCCCAGGCTGAGATAGTTTTGCCTGTGGTGGCTCCCTGTCCGTGAGCTCCTCCAGGTTACTTTTTTCCCCTCCTGCCTTGTTGAGGAGGGGAAGTGTGAGAGTGGCTGGTTGGAGGTTTGGCACTCAGCCAGCCAAGGTCAACCCACCACAGCACCAAAGCTTTGCTCAGTGGAGATGAGGGAGATGAACATAAAGGCTACATCAGTAGCCATGAAAGAGGCGGAACTAGGACAGCTGTTCTAATAATTTAAACGTTTCCCTAGGCACTTTCACAATTTTTTCTTAATATGTCAGTCACACCTTCCAGATGTGTCTCTTCTAACTCTCCTCCCCCTGGGATAAAGGACAAACAGTAAAGTGGCAATATTATGTTGCTTCCTGTGTAGCTGCAAATGTCCTCAGCAGCCTGGGGGAGGCAGAGGGTGGGGAGCTTGTGTAAGAAAACAGAATGACTTCCAGAGCTCTAGTTTGCATTATCAGGCTTGATATTTGATGATCAGAAGCAGAATAAGTATAGTGATGGCACTCTATGTGCTTTTTAAAATAACTTCAGTATAACTGGGCGGGCTTTTTTTGAGCAGCTGGTGGTGTTTGTTTCTTAAGCTGGGTTTAATGCTGAGGATGTGATACCAAAACCAGAACTGCTTATATATGATTGTTCATCAACCCTCTGGCACCTGCAGGTTTTACTCTGTCATTCTTGCTTATTCAGGTCAAGCATTATAGTGTGTTCTCTACACGTGCTGCCACACGTGAGCTTGAGGCAATTCCTTTTAAAGGCCTTTCTTCTTTTTCTTTTCCCTTTCACCTCTGCTTATCTAATAAGGCTGCAGTTATATCATGGTGTTCCAGAAATGTGTAGCAACTATACCTGTCATTGCCCTGGTCTTTATCTTTGAGCTCCCTTGTCTGCCAGCCTGCTGAGCTATCGAGCAAGCTTCTACTATGAAGATTCTGAAATGATACACTTTTGACAATAGAAGAACACTTTATTCCCATTACATGTAGCCTTAAGTATACACATTACTCATACCAATGCTGTCATTTATTGACAGTGTTGAACTGTCAGTGATCTAGTTAGCACAGTTTGGTGCTGCAGCTTCAGTTGCTAGACAGAATGACATTTTGCTCATGGAGCTTGTTATTACATTTTGATTTTATACATGGGATCAAAGCCAAAACACAGGCTGGTTTAGAAGGAAAAAAAATACAGCTAGGAATGGTTCACTGTTTGCAAAATGTTTCACAGAATTTGGGTACAGATCGCGGCTTGTCCCAAACTGGGGAGCTGAATTCTGTGGGTGGGGCTTTTGAATATTGAATATTGTTGAATATTGATTGCAACTGTTGAATCTTGATTAACTTGAAACTAATGGAAATACTAGATCATTTAAAGGCCCCATGTTAGAATGGAATACAGGAGATTCATAAGGAAAGTCTTCATTCTGAATTCAGAAGATAATTCTGTAGGGATTTATAAAAAAAAAAAAAAAAAAAAGAAGAATTGGTATGAACACAATATGAAAGGGAATGTGCAAATTTGTTTTTAACAGGAGTTAAGAATGGCTTTTGTTGGTAGTGGACAATAACACTTTTAAGACACTGCTCCAAGGATGTCATTCCTAGTAGTAAAATGGAAAAATGTTGCTGATCGTGAGAAAATGAGAAAGTCTTGCATCGTGGTAGGACCATACTTGAGGGGATTAGTCAGCAGTAAAGACAAACTCAAGAAACATGCTAAGGACCTGACGACATTCCATGTTGTATATGTGAGGGTGGCCAGACCATTCAGATGCCTTTCTTGTGCTCGTAAGTGCAAAAAGCCATTGTGACTAAAGATATAAACACAAAACCCCCTTCCCCTTCGTAAGGCTTTGCACAAAGTTTTGTTGCACTATATTTTTGCTATTCTAAGCTTTTATCATCTTGATGCTCCAGAAAGACATATTTTCCAACTGACTTTAATAAAGTGCCTAAATTTTAGAAACTCCAAGAAAACAGCACATGCCTTTCAACCTACCTCGGTTGTTTTGGCCCTGTTGTGGTTAGATTAAGGCAACAAGTATTTTCAGTGTGTAGGACTTAATTGCTACAGTAATTTACTCATGTACTGTTCTACATCTGTATTTCATGAAAAATTGCCTACAAAATATCCTAACAGCCAGTATCATTCCACTGCATTCATTTTGCATTTATGCTGAGTCTAGGTAATTTAATTCCTACTGAACGCCTTTGCCACTGGCCTATGTCATACCATTAAAAAAAAAAAAAAAAGTACTATTTCTCACCTCAAAAGTTCAAAAAATTTTAAGTCAGGTCTCCAAAGGTACATATGCTTTCTAAAATCAGGGTTCAATTTATTAATTGCGTGGTTTCAGAATCTTCATAGTATATTTGGATCATGATTTTGTCAGTTAGCAAAGTGCAATGTTCTTTTTTTGATCTGAAATATAAGTTCTTAAGGGTAACTCCAAATGCTGAAAGACACATTGCACTTTCATGTAGAAGTGTAAAGCAGAGATGCTTGTAAGTGATATGAAAGTCATTTGGAGCCTCCTTTTGCATTATTGAGGCTTGTGTCTTACTCCATGAATAGAATTTGAACGCAATGCTAATTACTGTTTAAATTCAGAAAAATCTACATTTAGGTTTGTTTTCCTACCCTACCTTTTTAATAAACACAAGCAAGCTGGAATAGTGCAGCCATTGTTTTCCCCAGTGTTTTGGAGTTCTGCTGAATGATGTACATCTAAGACTTTTCCTGACTGTCTGGTGGGAAGGGACCTGAACACACAACCCACAGTCTTCTCACATGTCAATATGTTTGAACAAGACAAAATTCTCATGGTGTTTGTCACAGTAAATCATAAAGGCTGAATGTTTTTGCCCTTTTATCACTGTACTCCAAAAAGCAGCAGAGACATACAGGCAAAGAATTTACGGGGATTTACATAAGTGCAATGAGAAGCCTGTGCAGTCTAATAAATATATCTTCCTGTCAGTTCACCCTCCTTACAAATGTCCTGTTTCTTCTGTGAGGATACACACATAAATTAGGAGCAGACACATCAAGTGGGATGCTGAGTTGGTGTTGCCTCAACCTGTTCTTGGTACCACTTGTGCAGTCGTCTGCCTTCCAGACACTGCCTTTTCAGCACAGAAGAGAGAGTCTCTCACCACAGACAGTACTGCTTTAGCTGTGCAAGGGTGGGAATAAAAAGATTTCAGATCTCTATTTAGGGGTGTTATCTTGATTCTCTACTAGCTTTAGCCATGATTTCTTTCCCTAGAGTGGAGCAACTAATTCGCTCTTTCTCTTCTCAAAATTAATTTTTTCCACTATCAATAATATCCCTTGAAACTATAGTCAAAATACCCACAAACAAACAAAAATACTTCCTGAAAATCTGTGAGAAACTAGATAACAAACACTAAATAAGGGAGAAGAGAGAGAAGAATTAGGGAATTCCAGAGAATAGTAATTAATACATTTTAAGCACCACTCCTGTCCTTAATTTAATTTAATTCCTTTTATTCTATTTCTATTCAGATAGTGCCTACTGTAGACCATCAGGACCTTTAAAGTTCTAAGAAACATTAAGATATGGAGAAGCACAACAGACTATTTTTGGCAGGTTGTAATGTCATAACATGTTTGGGCATCACACCCTTGTGTTCCTTCCATTTTTACAATGTTTTAGGAGAGATGTGCAAACTATATCTCTTTTCAAAGGCTCCAGCATATCTGACAGCAAAACCCTCATACTCTTCCCTTCTTCTCTGTGCTTGAGTAGGTTTTGCAGTTTGGAAAGTATGTTCTAACAGCATAGTCAACCTTTAGAGGAATGTTCCCTGGCATGCATTTCCATCAGCTGTCCCTTTAAACGTGTCAAAGTTAAGAAATTGCAGCCATAAATTAGCCATCTGGTAGCTGATGATTCATCTCTGTCCCTTAGAGATAGCAGTTTTGCTTTGCTTTGCCTTAAAACCTGGGTTTTCCTGTGCTCACAAGAGAATACCTTTTCAGGGGATTCACTGAGTTCAGGTCTGCTCTCCTCCTTGACATTCTCTTTTGAAGAAGCAGGGACAGGTGTTTCTAAGGCCAAATTGTTTCCATGTGAAAGTGAAACAATTCTGGGTTTCAGAAGCCATGGATTTCAAAGTACTCAGTGTCATCTCCTTGACATTATATCTTAAATTATGTTGAAACAGAGCTGCAAAGAATTCTCCTACCTGTCTGTACACACTTTCAAACACCCAGCTTGTAAATAATGATGCTTACTCTTCCATTATTTTTTGGTATTATTTTAAGCATGGGGGAAAAATTAAGATAGTGCTTGAAAGGGTTTCACTTAGTTACACTCTCTTCTCTGTCCTGACTATAAGTCTTTGAGAAAATTAAATGTGAATGAGGAAAAACTGGTAAAAGATCATTTCTTAGTCTCTAGGAGTTTTTATTTTATAGGAAAATGACCCCTTGTTATTTTAGCACTGTTAGCACACTTAAAAAAAAAAAAAAATTAAAAAGTGTCATAAATGTTCTAATTCTGTATTTACAGAGGAATCTGATATTTGTATACTAAAAGGTGATAACTATTGAAGTTATAATTAGAATGTCGGGGAAGAGGGAGGAAATGGTATAGTAATTAAGGTTGAGCTGTCCTTTAAATTCATCTCCATAACATTTAAATGCATTCATTAACTCAATGCATAATTGGAAGGCATGCCATTAATGCAACAGTTCTGAATGTTTATCAAATTACTTCCAATCATTGGTGTATCTTGATGATGCCTGGCAATCCAGTGTATGGACATCAATAAAATACTAATTATGAAATACTAATTGTAATCACTCCTTAAGGTCTAAAAAGAAGCTTCGCTGTTTAAATTAAATTAAATTAATTTTATTGACTTAATTATTGAAGGATGAGCTGTTCCAAGCTGTAAAATTCTGAACTGACATTTCAAATTACTTCCATACTTATAATTAATGCCAATTCTTCTAAAAGCAAAGAACACAAACAAATAGATGCTGGAGATAATAGGTCATGCAAATTAACACATGCTTGCTCACCAACTGTTGAAAAATAGTTTGTTTAAAAATAGGTTATGAGATATTTTATTCTTTTTAGTAGAGACAAAGAACCACAGAAGATCTATAATCTCAAACTGGTTTTTAAGTAAGCCTGCTCCATTTGTCATGTAGTCAGATAAACTGCAATTGCAATAAGAAGTGCTTGTTAACAGCTCGGCAAAACATGTACGTAGCTCACCACTTGATCTGATTTTTTTTTTTTCCCTGTCTCCTTCTCTCTTTATAATCTCATTTCCCAGTGTCTGGGCTCACAGCTAACCTGAAGGCAATATAGCTGATCATTATTCTTTCCATTCATAAAGTCTATAGCATTAATAATAGAATGAATAATCTGTGTTGAAGAAAATGTTGGTATCCAAAGCTTACAGCTATTAAAGTAATCCTAGACTTGGTTTCCACTGCATTAGGAGGTATTTAACCCATGTTTGTCTTTCACCCCTAAAAATGAATTAATTAAGTAAAGGCATGCTATAAACTTTATCAGGACTTATACACAGTTAAATGATTAGTTTATAAAATTATTATTCAAGCAAATAGTTTTATATAAAGAGCTTGGGTTTGTGTCATATAATAAAGATTAGAAAGGCAGTTTGGAGAGGACAGGGTCATATGCTGCTTTTGGCTGGGGTAGAGTTAATTTTTTTCACAGAATCTAGTGTGGACCTGCGTTTTGGATTTGTAACTGTTTATAACACAAGGATGTTTTACCTGTTACTCAGGAGCTCTTTAACAGTGCCAAGTTCTTTTCCGCCTCTCACAACACTCCACCAGCAATTGGGATGGGGACACACAAGATGTCGGGAGGGGACACAGCTGGGACAGCTGATTCCAACTGACTAAAGGGATATTCCACTCCATGTAGTGTCATGCTCAGCACATAAATCTGTGGGAAGAAGAAGAATGAACGGGGGGACATTTGGAGTGATGGCATTTGTCTTTCAAGTCACTGTTACACATGATGTTGCACATCCTCTACTCTCCTGGGGATGGCTGAACACCTGCCTGCCCACGGGAAGTAATGAATGAATTCCTTGGTATGTTTTGCTTGTGCATGCTGGTTTTGCTTTCCCTGTTAAACTGTCTTTATCCCAACCCACGAGTTTTCTACCTTTTACCCTGGTGATTCTCTCCCCCATCTCAACAAGGAGAAGTGAGTGGAGGGCTGTGTGTGGCACTGCTATGTAGATGTTTTGGGGCTGTGGTAGGGTTTTGGTACCTCACAGAAGTAAAGGCTTCTTGCCGTGTGCAGGGTATTTGAGAGGCATATTGTTGGATTTCTTTATGCTGCCTCAGGTATTGCATCTATGCATATAAGAATAATCTGTTTTTCAGGTCAGGTCTTCTTTAACACATAACTGAAAGCTAAGCTTTATTCTTCAAGACATACTAACCAGGATAAATGGGACAGAGCTAAGATATCTTAGTCATGCAAAAATCTAGGATTTGGCAGATTACCTAAAACTGTATCTGTTCTGGAGTATTTTGGAAATTACTGTATAACTTGAATTTTATATCTTGAATTTTATAGCCTTGGACATCTTTAAATCTGTATCAAATGCACTTCAAGTTCTCCAGGTTTTCACCTATAAATATTAATAAGTAATTGAAATTAATGTCATTGAGTTTCCATTACTTTGAAATAATGAGGTGAAATTGCATAATGAGAATGTTTTCCAGGCAAAGTGCAACCATTATAAATGTGAAAGCAGTCTTTCTTAACTCTTGGTACACTTGTGTTTGGAGAGGATGACTTCAACTGTGAAAGAGCATAAGTTATTCAGAGCCCCCAGTAAAATATCAAAAGCTTCAAAAACCTGTATTTTTCAAGTGAAGTTAATTCTATTTACTGTAAGGCCTATTTTGATATGATCATACTCTTATTCAGAACCAGAGGTGTGTAGGTTCAAGCAATCAGAATTAAATTTTTACAGCCTTGTATTGAAATTAGAAGCTGCTTTCAGATAGGGTCAAAAAGTTAGGTCAATGTTTATTGAACTCAGTGTACTCAGCATACTTACTAATACCTGAAAGGATAACTGCATAATATACAATCATCAAAAAAGGAGAATTTTTATTCCTGCCTTATTATTGGTGGGAGTTTATCAGAGTTGATTAAAAATTTTGTTTTTCTATGCTTACAGAAAAATTTCTTGGAACAATACCCTGTGTGGTGTTTGCCTTTTTATTTCCTTATTATATCATAATCACATAATATATCCTAATTTCTATAAAGATGTAGCAATGCTTACTCCATGTATTTATTTGACATTGTTTTCACAGCCCGACCTATTTTTTAGAAGCAATTATTAATTACTACTGTTAGCAAATTGTGCCTCTTCCTTTCCTCACAAAAAAACCCCACCACCCTGATGTGCTGTATTTCTTTTGGATTATCTGCATTCCAAGATATATTAATGGTTTAGAGAGGAATGTTTCAGGTGCTGGGAGCTAGTCTAAGAATTTTTAAATCTTTCTTTATTTCCTTTTTTTTCTCCTGTTGTTTCATTAATTTATTTGTGTAACAATGTTTTTAAACTGCCATTGATCCCCAGATGGTGCATCTGCTGTGGTTTAAGTCCAGCTCCTTGCTCTACATGCTTTGTCAATTAAAACTGATTGGTGACATCAAGGGTGGCTTCCTTTTATGGAAGATCTCATAGAAACTAGTTGAGCATTGTCATCTAACTCTGGAAAAAAAAGGCTATTTAGGCTAAAGCTTAGAAAGTATGCAGCTTGGATTTTAGTGCCTCCTGAATGCTCCTGCAAGAGGATTCAAGGTAGTTGGGCTGCTGATCTCTCCAGGGGAGCCTTGCTCCTTTGAGACAGGGAAAAATTATGTAGAATGTGTAAATTGCATTATATTAATCAAGTGGGAAGAGGAAAGACAGGTGTAATCATGTAGAAAACAACACTGCCTAAGAGGATCTTGGGGGCTATCACAGATTGCAGACCACATATTTTAGGGGCAGGGCTGAAGCTGGAAGGAAGAAGGCACTTGGTTGTATGGACAGAAATGATGAGGAAGGTATTTATGGTGCTCTGCTTATGATGTATCAGTGGGACTGGGGGAGGTGGAGGAGTGTGCTTTTGATATGTACTTGCAATTTTGGGATACACGAGAGAATTAAGGAACCTAACAAAAGCACAGGAATGAAAAGAATGTCTTTAGGTATTGATGCCTTTACACGTTCTTGGTTTATAGTAAGGACCCTTTTGTGAACTTGTATGACAGCTCTCTAGCTTTGCACCTCTGTAAAACCCATTTCTTCAGCATACCTTAATGATTACTGTGGATTCACTGTGACACAGACTCACTAACACTTATATAACATGGTCTAGAGAAAAATCATTAGTAGAAGGTTTTCATAAACTAGCAGTTGATTTTGCTGATGAAAAATTGGAACTTAGTGTTCAGTGGTTTCTGAGTACAAGGTTTACACATCTTTGTCCTTCTCTTCTGTCTGATTTAGTTTTTCTTGACATCCTTTGTTAGTGAAATCCTTTACTGAACATTTGGATAGTTAAAAGGCCTATTTTGCTATGGACAAAGTATCTCTAAAACCACAGTAGAGCATATTTGGAGGACTGAGAGAGAAACCGAAACATAATGGCCATGAACATGCTGAGCAAAGTCTACCTTGCAGCATGAGAGCTTACTGTATTTTGTACAGTATGGCATATGCAGTGCACGAGCTGCAGAGATCTTGTCATGTTAGATTTTTAAAACACTAGACAGTTTCAAACACTATTCCTTTAATCCTCTGTGACAGCATGTGAAAAATTGTTAATGAAACTTCATTCTCCTCTTACAAAAATTACTGTTTTAGAAAACAGCGGAGGTACTAATGATATGAGATGCACAAACTGTCAGTCAGAACAAGAAAAGGCAAAATGAGCCAAACTTTGGATTGACACACTATAAACAAAAAAAGCTGTTCAGATTTTATAGCAATGAGAGGCATTCATAACAGAGTATGTCTTGAAAAACAGGAAGCTGAAGACTCACACCTACAGTAATTATTCCTTGCCTAGTGGAAATGTTGTGCCTGAAAAACAGGGTGGGAGTTTCAGAACTCATCATTCTCCTCCTTGCAGGTTGTGAACCAGGCTTCTGGCCAAAAGCCTGTGGAGGGAGCTGTTGCTTTCAGAAAGCAGGGTTCACTGTGGGGTGAAGGACATAGCTGGATTCTGACAATACTTTTAGCTGTCATTGCTTGTAAAAATATTTCTGTAGCATAATCTGCAGCAAAGTTATTGTCATGGGCTTGCTTTTGCACACTCCATGTCCTTCTCTCTTATTAGTTGTCTGGCTCTTTCCTCACAGCAAGGCTCTTCCTTTATTCTTCTTAGGCATACTCTGGGAACCTGACCACTGAGGCTGACTGAACACTATTCTGACTAACCCAGGAGCCTTTTGGCCTTGGCTGTTAGCAGAATTCAACTTTATGTTCTTTGGAAAGTTGATAAAATTTAAAAGCTTGTTATTGCACCTATTACAGTTTCCATGGGAACACTGATAAAACATTTCACTTCTTCCATAATCTCTTCTCATTATCTTCCAGAAGATAAGTCATCTGCTACCTAATTTTCTGGGCACTTATTTCAAGTAATGTCTTTTTTTTTTTTTTGTCTTTTTTTTTTTTTTTAATTAGGAAGCTGCCTGTGTGTGCCACTCATACAGTCTCACCATGACTGACTTACTTCGTCACGAGTAAGAACAAAGGGTGAACAGAGATCACAGTTTGTGTGTAGTAGTTATGGGATAAGGAAAAGTAGGACACAATTAGGAAATATAATAATAGAATTATTATTTCTACTTAGGGTAGAAAATATCTTTGGTAGGTTTAATAGATTTGTGTTCCTCCTGCACTGGGCTGGGAAGCACTTCCATCAAAGATGTCATGTAAGCTCATCCATTCAAGGCATAGGGGAGTAGCACCAAGGTCATGGTATATCTTGCCCTGGTATGGCCTAGAATCCCGTGGAATCTCCAAGACCTGAAAAATTATACTGGTGTCTGAAATGTCATTCAATTCTGTGTCAGAAATTTTGTTTTGTATAACCAAAACAAGATGTAGCGCAAAAGTTCTGCAGTGATAGCCTTGTGTCTCAGGAGTTAGTCGTCTTAATAAACTACTGTTAGTCAGGAAGGTGTCTGAGAACCTTTAGATATTGGTGTTTCCATCTCTGAGAGTAGCACTTAACCAAAGAATGAGAGTAGACAAGAATGAAAATAAGAATTTGTGAATATACACAGTGAGCTAAAGCGCTCTGAAGTGTTGTCAGGGTAAAATAAGAGAAAAAAAAAATAGGACCAAAGCCTGTCTCATATTCTTGCAATATTCTTTACAATACAGTGTTCTGAGAGCATGTACTTATCTCCTTCCAGTCCGTACTACTTTTTTAAGGTACAGGTCTTTTGGAAGGTGCAAAAGCAAAAGGTCCACAATCAGCTTGGTCCTGTCAACTTTAGAGCAGAGGAGTTGCAGTATAAAATGCTGGAATAATATAGAAAATGCAGGAAAGAAGTTGGAAGACTGCCAACCTTATACAAAAGCTATGCATGAACCCTATTCTAACAGAAATAATAGAAAGAACTTAATTGGTTTTAAAAGCCTGTTGGAGAATTTGCACCAACTGGCCAGTTAACTCAAAGTAGGGATTGTGCTATGTGATCACAGGGTACTAAAATTTAGAAGAAACCTCTCAAAAGCTGATGAAAAATTAAATCTCTATCTAGATAAGATCTTAAATATCTGTAACCTTCCAAACCTTGTCTTGACTTTGTAAAGGAAATATTGATAAATTAAATATAGAATAGGATATGTATTTTTTTATTAATGATAATATTCAACTCTGAAAGCGTCTCTGAATATTTAAAAGCACAGACTCCTTTGCTGTTCCTGTCTTCATTTATTTTTCTTTTTTGTCATTAATCTTCAACAATTGTTTCTATTATCTCTTAAAAAGTTATTAATGTAAATCATCTGTGCCATGGTATTACCACTGCATGCAATCAAATATATAACTCATATGTATACTTGTATTTTGTTTGCCTTCTTGTACTCAAGTCTGTAACTACCACAACAGTCTGCTATCCTCTCTACTTTCATATTTTCTCCCCTCTTTTTCCCTGTTTATAGCTCACAGTGTTCCCAAGTCCATACAATTTACCCCTTGCCCCGTTTTTATACAATCATTAGCATTAGTAAATGCTATGTTCCCTCCCTAGGATCCTTATCTGACAGGAATTCCTAGAGCACCTTTAGGCATCATTCACACCATCTAACTTCAAAAGGCCAGTTTAGGAGCTTTGATCTGGGAACATCCACTTCTCTTTGTTGATTACTTAAGAAAATAATATTAATAGAACAAAACAAGAAAATAATATTAATAGAACAAAATTTACCTTTCACTCTAGAGTGTATATGTGATGGGTTTAACTGCATAAGGTGAGTGTCATAAATAGAACTGAGACTTCCATCACTCCATATCCACATAGATGTGGGATGTCAACGGATTATGCCCTTGTCTCACTCCATAAAGTTCTACAAGTTTGATCATATAAGTCATATAAGACCTGGAATCAGTTTATATGGCTTCTTCCTTTAATGACTTCTTTTTTTTTTTTTTTTTAAGCTTATATGTTTAAGTCCTTGGAGAAGTCATTGGATGCATGTTGGACTTCAGATTATTCTGGAGTGAGGTCTGCCTTGGTCACATCCATCACAGTTGTTGCATCTGGCTGGGAGGGCTGGTGGTCATTGAGACAGAAAGAGCACTCAAAGGATTCAACAAAAATCCCTGTACAGGTCTTTAAGAGCTGCCTAATCCATGGTTTGTGCTACCTATTTATTGCTCACAGCCATAAGAAAACAGCACGTTGAAACTGGTAGCAGAACTGAGTGATGTGTGATACTACCTGAGGCACAGGACCTGCTCTCAGTGAACCAGCAAAGATAAGGGTACACTTTACTGACATTAGTCCCTCTGAAAGGTGTCATTAGGCTAAGGGAGGTCACAAAAGTACCCTAATGTCACTTGCCTTTCAGTTTACTGTTCTTTAAGGAAGTGGTTTAGAGTCTCTGGTAGCATGTAGAATTGTAACTCCAAGGTTTTTTAAAAATAACTTAATGTCTATATTCTTACAACACAGAGTATACCCACTATATCATTCCATTTGACTAGTGGCAGCATTTACTTAGATTGTTAAATCATAACTCTAATTAAACATTACATCTCAGATATTTTGTAGCTGTTTGTGATAAAAAAGTTTTCTGAGGTTGGAAGAGGAGAATTGCTCAACAGAATTAAGGACTGGATTTTTAATTTATTTTGTAGTGTCTGTACTGGACAACAATAAATTTATCTGTGAATCTACAATTTGGGGGTAGGTGTCTTGTAATTTTTCAAAAAATCTTCAGGCATAACAGCAAAATCATGCAAATTGAGGGAAAAAAAACTCCTTATACTACTAACTGCTACCCTTAACCTTCGGGTAAAAGCTAAAGGCAAGAGCTTGGTGACTTTTGTTTTGTGCAAAAATAGTTTTTATTTTTCCATCCAAAACCAGATGCAGATAAAATATCTACATATATTGTTGTAGGTTGAGTTACTTGTGCACTGTGGTTTAGGGGAGCCAAGAATTATATCGAGCAGGCAATAAATCTGTTTCATTAGCACACCATCACAAGATGTAGATTCACTCACTGCCTGATCTACACAATTTGTGTCAGTTCTTAATGCATGGAAATCCACAGGAGAGCTACCCTGGCCTTTCCACCAGGGTAAAGCAGACTTCCCTCCAGTGCCACCTCCCTTCTGAAGCATACAGGGAATGCGGGGCTTGCAGAGGAGTTGCTCCAGTTTTAACTGGAGCAGCTTCAACAGCCAAGAGACCCACTCATTCAGTGCCATTGTGACAACATGTGGAGGGGGAATGACAGTGTTTTGACCAAAACCATTCCTGCTACTCATGCTCAGGGTGGAGGTGATAACAATATATCCAGTCTTTTATTAATGTTCCACAGAGCTCAGATATGTCAGTGATGTCCCCGTACTGAAAATGTGTAAGGTCCCAAATGATGAAAATTCCCTTTGGCTTTTGTGAGAAAAGGCATAACGTGGGCAGAGAGTTAAGGTCTTTTGCTCTATTTTATGCAAAAATGTTGATTTTTCATTTGGTTTTTGGTTGGTTGGTTGGCTTTTTTTAGGTAGCATATTGAGTATCTAATGATTATTTCACACTTGCATCATTCACTTCAGGCAATAAAATTTATTTTTATGTATGCTTTGAATGACAAACTAGCAGCAAAATATTTCTATTTCATCTGAGAAATGAGATATCTGCTCCAAGCAATTTACAGAATAGACAACACTAGATCCACTATGACTTCATGAAAGCAGCAAGACTGATCTTTCTGGGTAATTGTGCTACTTTACCTTCTCTGACTGTACATATTGCTCTGCTATTATGGGCTATTTCATGTTGGAATGTTTCTAGAAGCTACTGCTCTTTAGAAACAAGGTGTAATCTGGGGTCAAAGATAAAAGTTTAACAGAAAATGTGAAGATAAACTAAAAAGATTTGAGAGTTACCCGCACTATTGATGTATTGTTCCTAAGGTGACATAGAACATATTTTCCAAAGGTATTGAAGCTCAGACTAGAAAACATAGAGGCAGGATTACACATTCAGGAAAGATTTTCTTACTTATGCTGTGTAGCTTAACCTAACGTCCAGAAACTGGATACAGATCAATAGTCCAAATTGCAATCAATTCCTTCTTGGCATCTCTCCAAGGGCCCTATAGACATTTGGCAGTCATTAGGATGCATTGCTCCCCTGGGTTTTAATTGCCTTTCCTGAGGTTTTGACACATTGCTGGATGAGTCTACACTGTCAATTGAGAGAGATTTATCTCTGTCTTATGACAGGAGTGTCAGTTCACATGAAATACCTGTCTGTTACGGGCTTGATTCAGTTGTGGGAAGTGCCTGAGATGCCCAGGCCTGAGCCCCACTTCCCACTGTGGGGAAGGAGTGAGGGATGGTGGTGGAAGACTCCTGGCTGGGGGGGTGGATGTCCCTGTCTGCCAACCCAGCCTGCTGTACAAGGTTTGCTGCTTGCCAGGGGCTCAGAGAGTCGGACATCATAGAGAGGTTGCCTTTAGATGGTACTCAGGGTTGTTTTGGAAAGCCACAAAGATGATTTAAAGGACTATAGCATCTCCTATCTAAGGAAAGACTGACAGAGATGGGACTGCTCAGTCTGGGGAAGTAAAGGCTCAGAGTAGCTCTCATTATTGTGTTTAAAAACCTAAAGGGAGGATGCAAAGAGAGTGTAGTCAGGCTCTTTTCAGTGGCGTCCAGTGGTAGGACAAGAGGCAAAGGGCATTAAATGAGACTTAGAAGATTCCCTCCAAAAATATGGAAACACTTTTTTATTGTGAGGATGACTGAGCACTGGAACAGATTGCCTGTAGAAGTTGTAGAGTCTCCTTCCCTGGTGAAAATTAGACAGTATCTTGGCTAATGGGCTCTAGATGACCCTGCTTGAGCAGAGGGGATAAACCAGATCACTTTCAGAGGTTGCTTCCATCTTCAACCATTCTGTCAGTCTACCGTGTGTCTTAAATGGTATAGTCAAGTAGAGCCACTGACCATAAGGCATCAAAGTTATGGTTATGCAACTGGGTAAATGTCTGAACTAAAATACTTTGCTTTTTATTTTTAAATGTAAAAATAACTTCTCCTGGAGTTGATACATGCTTTTATTCCCTTCTAGCCTTTCTTCATGATTTTAAATTAAAAAAAAAAAAAAATCATTCTAACAGAGGTGCTTGCAGTTTGACAAAGGTGAGATTTGGTAAAGTATTCTTGGTAGATCCCTTAAACAAATACAAAATTTTAAAGAATTGTGATAGGTATATGCTTTGATTGTTCACAGACAAGTAGAAAATTAATGGATTTGGAAGTTGTAATCATGTTAAAATGTGTAAATTTGCATTCAAGAGCATGACAGGAGTATACTTGTGTGGAAATCTTTCTCATAGGTACTGACAGGGGACCTGGATGCAGAAACACTTTCAGAAAAATACAAGGGTGTGGTAGGCCTTCTGTAAAACAATGCTTTAAAAAAAAAACAAAAACAAAAACAAAAAAAAAAAACAAACAACCAACAAACAAACAAAAAAAAAAACAAAAAAAAACCCAGACCAACAGTGCTTCAGATTAAAGGGGTATTTCTAATAAGATCAATATATTGTTCTGAAAATTTGTCATATTTGAGATTTTTTTCCCGTTTGGTACTAGTGATATGCTTAAAGTACTCTTATAATGTATCATATGCCATGCAAAATTTTCATTATATAATTACCCATGGACACTGTACAATCATGAAATTTCAGGAATGTCTCATCATTCTCAGCTCAGAAGAACAGCAGATGGTGTTTGCTGTTGGGTTACCCCAGAGAACTCTTTTTTTTTTTTTTCTCGAGTTTGAGTTTATATCTGAATATATACAAATTCCATGATTCAATTTATATAAGCATGCAAGGCAGAAAAGTGATAATAGCATTGACCTGTAAATAAAATGTCACTTTAATAGCCTTAAGCACTGTTATTCCAATTGAGGTGTCCCGTATCAAAAGTGAAAGGCAGTGGTAAGGTGCACGGCTAGGGGGGCTGTTAAATGAAAAAGCACCTTTTTTTTTTTTTTTTTTTTTTTCCCCCCCCCCGAAAACTGAGATTGTTATTGACAATGCCACAGAGGAAATTGAAAACATGTTTTGGATGCCAGATTGCAAGTTTGCAAGTGCTCTTAAGGGGAAGCATGGAGGCAATGCCGCTCCAGCTGTCCCTCACTCCAGCAGCACAGTAGGGACTGACATCAGTACAGGCACCTGAGAAAGAGGATCCATCTCCATATTAATTGCCTTTTACTACATCCTAAGGGACTTTGTAGTGATTATTTTTAGGGCCAGAATGGTGTGGCTCAGATTGGAGAGGGTCAAATGCTTCCAGAGATGCCAATGCTTGTCCATTGTAAGGCTGGTCCTCACAGTGTAAAACTCTCTCAGGGGAGAATAAAAAAGAGAACCCAACCCTCAGATAACACTGAGCTTCATTTCCTAGAGAAACTATCATATGGTTTAATAGTGGCCAAGTTAATAATTCTGATATCATGGAAAATGAAAGGAATTGATTGATATCACAAGTAGTGAAGAAACTGCTTTTGAAAAAAAATTCTTTATTGCCTCAGAAGCTATTCAGAGAAGTGAAAATATATCTGAAATACATCTTCAGATTATTATGGCTGTTAATTATTTTTTTTTCCTAGTGCCTTCTTTTACCCTGTTCCCATTGCTTGCTTTTCTTCTCTCTCCTTTCTTTCTGCTTCTCTATGAAATAGATAGCACTCACCAAAATTTAATAGATACTTTCAAATAACTCTGAAAGGAGTAAAAAGTTGGTATTTAAAAAAATAAATTAATCACAGTAGAATGTATAAGGGCATTTTCTTTTAACATGGGAAATCAGTGTTGATATTAATGGGTAAAACGTAAGTTAGATTAGTGGCTTAGTTTAACTAGTATTTTGCATTAGTGGTATGACATCTCTCTATTTACTCATTAAATAGCCATGTTAATGTGACATATCATCAATCTTGAACTTAGTATTAATGTAACTACCTTTATATAAAAGAAAATAATACAAATATGTATGCTGGCATACTTTGTTGTGATTTTCTTTAAAAACTAAAAAGATTGTAAAATTCCCAGTCATACTTGTTGGTGTATCTCCTTGTTACAACTGCCAATGACTCAATCCTGCTGTTTTTCTGTTGTTCTAATGTTTTCCCCATCTCCAGAGAAGATTATCAAGTATAGCCTATGTGGAAATGAACTTAGAATACATTATTACTGAAAAAAACAATGTTTTGAATGTTCTTTCAAATATTTGTTAGCATTTTATTATGTACACCATCCACCTGTTAGTAAACATCAGAAGTTTTGTGAAAACTTGCTTCTACTTCTTTAATATTTAATGAAATTGAAATATTAAATAATTAAGGATCCAGGTCTTAAAACAGCTGGTGAGCTGAGCTAGATGCACTATAATGTACTATAATGTAAGAAATTAGGTTTCATCCTTGTGTTTCCCTATGTTATAAAAACACCAAGGTAAATGTGTGGCTCATGTCTTTGCTTTGTGTCCCATGCACAAAAAGCCCACTCAAAAATAAAATTACTAATGGAAAATAATTGTTCTTTTCAGAGTGCTTTGGAGTTTTCTGCCATTTGGGAATTGTTTCTTCCACTTAACATGCTGGGATTAAAAAAAAAAATTTGAAAAGAGGAAGACAAAGACCTCTGTAGCTAGTCCTGAGTTCTGTGTAGTTACTCAATATATTATGATGGAAATGGATGACACCAAAAATTCCTCCAGTCTAGTCATATATTTAAAAGAAAAATGTGAGGCAGGTACCCAGATTGAAAGGAAAAATAACAGTATGTGTTGGAAGGGCAGAAACCACTCTGGGATCTGCATTACAGTTTTACATATGTCCGGGAGATGATTAGTTCCACCTCTTGGCATTCCCTATTTGTCAATTTAATTCTCCATTGGTCAGTTGTTTATTTCATTTTTATCTTTTAGCTTTCTATCTTTTGTTTGGCCTTGGCTTTTTTTTTTTTTGGGTGTTTCCTGCTGACTGCTCAAAGTCTCTCTGAGAAATAGGATAATTGAAAGCTAAATTGGCAATGTTTAAGACTGCTGTAAGTGTGCGTGTATCTAGGTTAGAAAACTTGCTTCACTTGCTCTTAAAAATTAGAGTACATAACTGGTATTTACTAGTTTGTTTAGCCTATTGTCATTTGACTGACAGTGACTTTTTTTTTCCTGCTTATGGAATAAAATAAGATACGTCTTAGAAAACAAGAGACTAACTCTCAAGTCCATCAAATCAAATATACTGAATTGGTTAGAAGAATGTACTAATTCAAGCATCTAAGAATCTACCTTCTTCAAGATCAAGCATAAACTGTAAATGTACTCCTATTTATCTGATACTGTACACAAAAACAGACATGGCTACTGGAATTTGAGAGGTGTTTTTTGGCAGTGGACATCTGAATATGTCGATATGAAACCAAAGATCCAACACAGATAGTGGGATGAGGTCCTGTTTTCCTCAGCTTGGTTGTCACCAATCCAAAATTCACTTGATGGAATTTGGATGTGGAAAGAGAGGGGAAAACACGCCATTTGCTATTCCTGACTGTAGACCTGTTTAACTCATTTCATAGCTCTAATTGCTTCCCTCATAAGGACTTCTGTGACCAGAATCAAGTCTGCAATAAAACACGTCCCTATGGATAGTCTGTCTTGTTATATTTCACATGATCACAGAATATTTAGGTTGCAAGGAACCACTGAAGGTCACCTAAACCCCTACAGCACGTTACTCAGGGCTGTGTCCAGATGGCTTCTGAATATCTCCAGTGAGGGAGATTCAACAACTTCTCTGGGCAGCCTGTTCACCCAGCTCAGTCACCCTCACGATAAAGAAGTTCTTTCTCGTGTTCAGGTGGAACTTTCTGGAGCCTGTGCAGTCTAAATCCCTGGATGTTTTTATGACCTGGCTGGCAAAAGCCCCGAGCGGCTTGGTCTGACTCCAGAGCTGATCCAGCTTTGGGCAGGAGGTTGGACCAGGCACCTTCTGAGGGCTCTTCCATCCAGAATCTCAATATGTAAGAAACCTTGAGAAGATGCAATTTCCTAACAAACAAGCTGTGAACAAGTGTTATTGAAGATATCAACTCAGAGAATGGAAATGAGAAGCATAAGCCTTAAAAATTAGATTTTATGATTTAGCCATGACAAGATAAATGTGCTAAACATTTTGCATTTCCAAAGGTACACGGGATGAATTTGTCAGGGTGGTGGGGAGAAGATACTTATATTTCATATATTTTTTTTTAAGCCTGCAGTAAAAAGACTTGTCTTGAATTGGGATACACTGGTATTTATCTGTCGTAGTCCAAAATATGTCCATGAAATACCTTATTCTGCTTCTACTTAGCCTTTGAAAGAACTTCACTAGGTTTACTAAATCACATAACGCAGTAGCTGTGTCTGTCACTTGCTTCCCTTAATGCCTGTGAACTCAAAAGAGAAAGAAGTATCACAGATAGTGATCATCCATATTTAAATAAAAGGAAAAGCCTTGTAAGTGGATATTTTCTCCTCCCTCATGACATGGCAGAATCCTTTGTTTGTTACTAGGGAATTAACCCACACAAAGTGCTCTGAGAAATGCTCTTCTTTCAGGATAAGCTCTGATCATAACTTGGGCAATTCTTAAAATCAATTGACTGCAAGACATAAATCAATAGGAGTTATTATCCTTTTATTCTAGCACTCTCTTGGAAGCTTATTTCATTGTTCCAGTAAGATTTACAATGGTAGCTGTATTTGAACATTTTAAACATTGCAAAAATAGATGCCCATATATGACATCCTACTGTAGGGGGAGGGAAGGCAGAAAAAACTCTGCATGCAGAACTTTAACGGCAATGCTGAAGCCAAAAAAAATATAATTTTAAGTGTCTGTCTCGTGACTGTATTTTATTGTTTGGCTTTATAAACACGTCTTTTCCCAAAACGTGGAATATGTATTATCCCTGCAAAAGGTATCTGTGGTACATAAAATTTAAAAAACAGTTTTGTTTGCTTTTCAAGGTAAATTGACTGTGGAAAAAAGTTTCCTTTAGTTAGTCTGTACATTTAAAACAGAAGAAAAATAGATCAGATCATCATGATTTTTCTCAATATTTGTTAATAACAACTGATTCCTTTCACAAAGTCTTTCTCCAGAAGTTGTAGGTGTCTTTCAATGCAAGATTATTTCAAATTATTTGCATTTAGAGAAAAAATCAAAAGCTAAAAGTAAAGTAGAGGTTATTTAATTACAATATATAGCGTGAAAAACTGAAAATTTACACAAGTGACTCTTACTATCAGCTCTGTTTATAAGTTCAGGACGAAATAGCTGAGGTTGGATGTGGTCACCTACAATACTATTCTAATCAACAGAAGTGCTAGATAGTCTGTGGGAAGGTATTGCTGTAGATGGTTCTGAGATGGGAGCATGCTATCTCTAATTCTGAGAAAAATGTTATTTATATTCCTTAGTATATAGTGATGTCCTCTTTACATTGATATACAGAATTGTAGAATCATTAAATTATGTAGGTGGGAAGTGATGTGAAAGACCACCCAGTTCCAGCCCCCTGCTATGGGCAGGGACACCTTCCACTAGACCAGGTTGCTCAGAGCCTCATCCAGGGATGGGGCAGCCACAGCTTCTCTGGGGAACCTGTGCCAGTCTCAGAGCAGGGATTTTCTTCCTAGTATCTAACCTAAAGGTACCTTCATTCAGTTTAAAGCCATTCCCCTTGTCCTGTCACTCCATGGAATTGTGAAAAGACTCTCTTGAGCTTTCTTTTGCCCTACATTTAGCTACTGGAATATAGCTACTTTACTGCTATAAGATCTCCCTGGAACCTTCTCTTCTCCAGGCTGAACAGCCCCAGTTCTCTCAGTCTGTCTTCGAATACTTCTGCATATATCACATATTTGGCTTAAGCCTGCTTTTACCAAATCCCCGTCTCCTCTTGACTTCAACTGAATTGAAAAGATCTAGCCTATTTGGAAATCATGGTTGTAAACACTTTTGTAGAGAAAACATAGATGCTCAAAGCTCCTATATGATAAAAATATCACTTTGACTCCGCCATCAAACAATCCTCAAAATTACCCAATTATTTTTCTCTGAACTCAGAAATCACAGAAGGGGAAAATATTTATTTTTCTCTCCTCTTCAAGACATCAATCAGGAATATCTCATTCTTGCTGATTTTTGGAAGACCTAAATCTAATCTAAGTTCAGGATTATAACAAACTTTGGTCTTCCCCTGTAAAAATGAGAAGAGAGTAGACATCAATAATAACAAATTTACTATACTTTTTGCTAAAGAAGATGATAGTGTGTCAGTAGGCTGTGTATTTACATAATTTTGACTGTAAGAGGAAATGTTAAAACATTAAGCATAGGAAGATATGCCATCACTCTAATTTCTTCAAGTTATATGGCCAATAAAAATAGACTTCAGTAAAAAAAATCATGTAAAAAAAGAAAAAAAAGACAAATTGAAATAACAGAGCAATTTCTTTGGACTCTAAAGCAAATAAGGGTAATTTTTTTTTCCCAGTTCTGTTGTTTCTTCTCCAGAATTGTAATTATTTACAACAGAGAAGAAAGATTTTGCTGCAAAACTCTCAAACAGCAAATTTCTGGAAGTAGAAATAAAACAAAATAAAGCAATTATTTATTATCTTGCCTAATGCTGAGAGACTTTTTTTATATCTGTTTTACATGCCACTCAAATATATACTCAAGTAAACTTATATCACACCCTGATAGCTACAAGAGGAACCTTCTTTTATATTTTTCATTCTCCTAAGTTGTAAAAAAGATCTGCACTATAAATGACCTTTGAAATAAAACATCCACAGCAATGCTCCATAGCTCTCATAAACTCTAATTAGTTGGATTTTTTTTTTTTTTTTTTTTTTTTTGCTGAGGGAATATGTAAAAGGGCACAGTAAGTAAAATTGTACTGCTGCTTCTCATAGTCTTGAGTATCCAATGTTTAATTCAGTAGCCTGGGTTTTCAAACCCACAGAAAGTGAAGAGAAGCAGAATGTGTCAGTCTGTACGGGCACCCCAGCCCTGTCCAGCTTTCTTAGTAAATACTCAGCTGAAATGTGCCTTCTACAATTCTGTAAGGTTTTAGGCCTTCTCACGACTCAGTTAAATAAATCTAATGGCAGGGAAAAGAGCCACTCTGCTGCCCCCACCATTAAGAGTTCTGGTAAAGGTTTGTTTGAAGCTGCTTTTATTCAGATCCATCTTCTGGAACAGCATAGCCTGCGGTATTTATAATTAGGCAAGAATAAAATCCTATTGTATACCCCAGGGAAGAACAGAAGAGCCTGAGGTGTGTGGCCTAGGCAGCCTTTGTCCTTACTAACAACCTGCTTATCTGTAGCCCTGGGGCTACTGACTGCGATTGCACAGTGGTTCTTGCTGCCTTTTTGGCAGCAGAGCCTTTGGGGAAGCACGGGCTGTGCAGGGGAGTGTGCGCAGGGTGTAACCCGCAGACCTCGGGAGTTACTCTGAGGAACCAGGGAACAAACACGCAGATCAAATTAGTACCCAACTCTCTACAGTGTCATTTAAGAAATTTTATTAATTCTGAAAGTTTGCATTATTCTTGCCTCTATTATATCTGTTCTGATCATAACTGCAGAGCTCTCTGTCAAGGCTTTCGTTCCTAAACCTTCATTAAATATGGAAGAGGCAAAATAATAGAGATGGTGATATGCAAAGATGTACGTAGATGCTGTGTTTGACACAGACTACCAGCACACATCAGCAGCACTGGATTTCTGCCAGAACTTGGTTAGGCTGTTAAGCGTTTCATGGCTTAGGATTTTTCAGGGTTGATTTTGTGTTTGGTTTTTGTAGTTTTGTTTTACCGTGAGCTAATAGACAGCATTTTATGCTTGGAGACATTTCTCTTAAAAAGACACCTTGTGTAACAGGGTTGCACAAACAGTAAATCGTTTGTGTGGCAAAATTACTTTTTATTTTACTTTTGCCTTACAAGACAGAATATACTGAGCACCACCCATCTCCGTTCTGGTAGGAGCTCTTGGTAACAGACCTCTCCTGGCAATTTGCTGCCAGCAGTGGCATGGGAGTGTAATTGTGTGAGGTGGATCTAAATGTTCTGATGCACTGTGACCTCTGCAGATACTGGAAAGTATCAGTATTTATTTGTCTTTAAATTGCACCTTTATTTCTTTATTTCTAAATTTCTGTAAGTCAGAGCTTGTTTTTCGAGTGACTATACAAGAAAGGTGAAAGAATAAACATAGACAATTTTGATGTGGAGATTCCCTAAATTCTCAGAAACTGACTTCACAATCTGATTTTTTTTCTGAGATATATTATTTCTTAGCCCTCCAGATATAATCCAAATAGTGGAGTTATCTCTAAGTTTGGTTTTTTGGGGGGAAGGAATGAGTATGCTTTAAAAGGAAAATATACTTCCCAATTTTACTTCTGTTTTAAAGCTGATTAAATTGATATAACTGAAACCCTTTTATTATGTAGGAGAGTATTTTTCATAGAAGAAAAATAGCTGAACTTTTCATAAAGATTAGTCTCAATGTCACTGTAGTGACACCTCAAATTAAAGGGTGCTGTAGGCAGTGTATTTGTGCCATAAATAGTGTATTATGGGACTAATTTTTAGCTTCCTTCTGAATTTAAGAGTTTACTTATCCTATGAAATCTAGGCATGTCAAACATTTTTCCAGCCCCAGGGTGGGACAGTTCTGGGGACAGAAATTTGAACATGAATATTCCATGTCTTAGCTGAGGGGTTTTGTTCACTTTTGAGGAATAACTCCCAAGAGGGACTGAGATCCATGAGAGAACAGCAAATAAGCCAGTAGTTCCTTAGTTTCTCCTCCCTTTTCTTCCTTCCCCTCTCTCTCTTTTGATCAGAAATTCCATCCTTGTCAAGAGACTTTTCCCACTACAAATGTTTTGATGAAATTAATATGTTTTCAACAGAAAAAAGCACCTCTGACAACACTGTCAAAATGTTTCTGGAGAGCAGAGTTTCTAAGAGTTTAAAAAAACTCTTATTTTTAAGTCCAGATATCATTAAATTGTTAAAATCAGTTGTCTAAATAATTTCAAAATTAATAAAAAATACATTCTTCGCACACAAGGACATACACTGAAATTCTGAGTCTAATGAAGTTAGTGGAAATACCTTCTAAATATTTTTTCCATAAAGTCAAGATTTTATTCTCTTAAAATTTTTTTATGGACAAAGACGAAGCACAACTGTATGTATGTAAAGCTGAGAATTTATTGGTAATATAATGGAGATCTTAAGTTCAATCATTACTAATCCAGATATAATTGTTATAGGAAGAAAAACAATGCAGTTAAAATTGTTAAATGTGCATTTCTTAGTTTTTCCTCATCTCTTGGACTGATGCTTACCCTCCCACTGCTCCCATATGTGTAGTGGGGATCCTCAGTATCTGGAGTCCTTTAATGGCAGGAATATGATGCTGATGCTGATCATTGCTTCTTCCTTGGTCTAGAATCCACTCTGGGTTATTTTTTACAGATTTTATAACACAATTTTACTCCTTTCTGTTTCTTCACTGTCATAAAAGGGCTATGTTTCCCCACACTGTGTTTTTGTGTTAGTCACAGATATCTTGTTCCTCACAGGGTAAGTGCTTGTTGCTGTAAAAAAGCGCAGTTGTATCACACAAAGACAAACAAAAGTAGGACAAATTAGCCATGGACACTTAGTTAGAGGAACTGCTGTCACAGCACAAACAGGTAAAATGAAGCTGCAGGCAGGTCAAGAAATGTTCACACAGAGCAGGGCAGGACTGACAAACCTCACTGCTGAGGCCTTGCAAACTCAGTACAGAGTTTATGGCCCATTAGCAGCAGTGGTAATGCTGTGCTACAGGACTGCAATCCTCAGGGATAAGGAAAACCTGTGCCATAATGGCTATGAGAGGGGGCTATCCAGACAGTCTGCTGTAATGTGTTTTCTGTGGTACCAAGAGAAATGACTGGTCAATCAAGGGTGAGCTCAGGACACCTAAGAGCCAGTTCAGTGCACAGATCCCAGGGACACTCTGTGTTGTGAGGACAATTTTCAGGAAATTGCAAAGACATAGTACATTACACTAAAATGGATAAAAGACATGGAGCAGAAGCCAACAATGCTTTCCTTGCCTCTAATGCTTTCCTTGCCTAGTCACCTTCTAATTAGCAGTGGCTTGGACACGATTTTCAAAAACCACAAGGTGATTACAGATCCTGAAGCTTGCAGACTCTTCTAGAAGAAGTTTTGAATCTTGCAGTGTTGGAAAGGATGTCAAAAGTGGACAACAGACTCAAATTTTGATTAATTAACACTTACATTCTTGATCCCTTTCCGGCTGAAAGACCACTAAGTAGCTGCTCTGTCTCACAAGTGAAGTAACAGTTGCCGTCCCCGCGGGTGAAGGATGCGAAAGGCAAAAGCAATTAAATCCTTGTTACATTATACCTGTTGGCAAAGCTGATCATTCACAGGTATCTTGCTACCTGCAGCTTGAATAACGAGGCATAGAACGTGTCCAAGTCAGAACTACAAAACAGACATGGCAGTAGTCCCATCCAGCTATTCTGAAGTCTGAGTGTGAGAGGGTTCATTAAATCAATCACATATATAGTGCTACAGCCAGGGAAACACATGTGAATCACTGAAACTGTTGTATGGAATCACATATTTGTCTGTAAAAACATTTACATTCAGCTGCTCGGAGAAAATTTAGTTTTGTTTGATTTATAGAGCTATAGTGAATCTTGTTTTGTTTTGTCTTCTTTCTGCATTTCCTTTCTGTGTTTTCTTAAGACCTCATAATAATGAAAAAAAAAGGTGATAAGCAGTGCATAAAACAGTTCAAAATAAATCACACAGAGATAATATGCACACACATGACATTATTAAGTGCTGTATAAAAAGAACATAATCAATTTTAAATTTTCATAATAGTTGATATTTTTACAGTACCTATCAGGCTCTTGTAAACTCTAGGAAGGTACCCCCAGTTTTTCCTTGACTTCTCTACAGTTCCTGGTGTTAAGAGTTATTTATTAGGGAAAGTGAAGGACAGTATTTTGTTAGGGTTACTGTCTCTTGACAAAAACAGTGTCCTTTTTCTAAAAAGCATAAACAAAGCTGTGTGGTACAAGGGAAAGGGATGTCTTGCAGAATTAGTATGTCATTTTTTAATCACAACTTGGTATTTTCTAAAGTACTTTCACATTCCTTTGTAGTTTCACATTTCATAGATCATCCTATTATTTTTCAGCCCAAATATAATCCTGAGTTCTTTCAGTCCCAAATCACCTTTTATTACTTATTTTAGAAAAAATATTTTTCTGAATTTCCTTCAACAGTGGCTGCCCACCCTGAGAGAAAAGCAGCATTGCTCGAGCCTTCTTCTAGAAAAGCAGAACATTGAAAGCCTGATGACTGAGCTTTCTAGAACCATGGCTTCTAGAAAACTCTCTTATCCAAAGACTAAAAAAAAAGGCAATAAAGGGATAACATCAGAGTAGTTATAACAGACTGGACAGTAGGATGGACTGAAGAAGCCTTCCTCTGTGTATTCTAGAGTAGATGGACAGCATGAGGGAGCCTGTAAGTTCTGATTTTACCCCCTCCTCATTTATTTCCTTTGAGAGTTTAGAGTGCCATTGGTATCTTGCCTTTTACTAGGATGTTTTTAATCTATTACCAGCTGTGGTTTTCTTTTTTTTTTTTTTCTCTTCCTACCTTTGAGCAGACAGAAAGTAATTCCTGTTTATATTTATTTAATGATGTACAGCAAAACCATGTCAGGAAATCTATGTCAAAATGTGTTTTCTACAGTGTATCCTGAGGCCAGCAAGATTTCTGGTTGCTCTGGGTTCCAGTGCAAATGAGTTATCCTGGTGCAGACATGATGCTGACTGGCTTTTGCTAGGAAGTTTTATCCTGAGACTCCACTGTCTGCAATGAAAATTCAATACTGGGCATGGAAAAAATGTAATATTGTTCACTTGATAACATTAAGCTGATAAAATTCTAAAATCTGTATTCAGATTGTCAGAGTGTCTCTCGCCAAACCAAAATCATAAATGAAAATTCGCGGCTGACCTATTTTTAATGTTGTAAGACTTATGTTAGAATGGCCTGGAGCATTTTCTTTCCAGATTCAGATTTCTATCAATCAGACAGGCACCCAGCAACATATAATATGAAGGGAGTGATGATTCATTGTCAACATCCAACAAAATAAAATAACTCTATCTCCTTGAACTATCCAGCTAATGTTTTTTTAGGTTGCATAATGCATTATGCATTATTAAATTCTTACCAAGTCAGCTGATGGGAATTCAGATTCTGAGGAGTGTATGATTATCAGCTGACTGAAATGGTACTTCTCAGACAGAAGCTGGTGATATTCAGGGCAAGTTGTTGTCCAGCATTTTACTTGTCCTTTTATCAGTTCAGATTTTAAATAGAAAATAAACAGGTATTTCTGACTTCTTTATACTTGTCAACAAGTGAAAAACCCCCCAAAACACATCTAGACACTCTTTTGGGGTTGTGTTTTTAAAGAAAAATTATCTGTAGATCTACAGTAAGATCTAGAGAAGGTCTTTTAGCTAAATAAAACTCAAGTGTCTAGCACTTCATCATGTTTCCCTTTTTTTCTGTCCTTTCATCACTTTCTAATGGAAAAATTTCACTCCTCAAAGAAGAAAAAGAAAACTCCTTGGGCCTTTCTGTAGTATTTATGGACAGTCTAAACCAGAAAGATAATTTAGTGCCTTTGAGATCCCCGCATCCTTAACCTTTTCAATGTTGAGAAGAAAGGAGTAAAGAATGAGCTGTAATTGTAGCCTACAACTTACTGTAGCCATCTCTGTCTGAAAAGTTATGGTGGCAGATACCTAATGCTGTTATGCTTAAGATCCTGTCAACACTGGCATTGTAAATCCCCTTTGACTGCTCCTTGGAACTTGGCCATGAAAAATATGCTTCAAATTGAACCTTGCTGTGCACGGCTTTAGACTAACAGCTTTTCCCTTTTCTTCATACATATTTTAAATTAAATGGATTTTCAAGTAAGCAAGAATAAAAGAAAGCTATACTTAAGAAAATAAGAGTTCTCGAGTTAGTTCATTTATTTTGTCTTTATTGCTCAGCAACTAAAGAAGAAATAGATGAGATAAAAGCATTAATTTTATTTCTGTCATATCCTGTTTCTCCCTCATAGGGGTTTATATATCACTACCATCATTCAGGCATGGAGTATCTTCCCTTTCCTACCTCCTGTCTTTTTCAATCTGTATTTTTAGTTTGTTTCAGTTTTTTCCACACTTTCTCAAATCTTTCTAGAGTCTTCCAAATGGCTCCCTGGTTATATTCTGTTACAGCTGTACTGCTGTTGTAATGGAAAGCCTACAACAGGTCTTTAACTGCTGCAACCTCCCCCTTTCTCTCTTGCCTATATTTCTTTATTCCTACAGTATTTCTCACTTCATCTAACTTACACATTCTCAGCTTTCTACTTTCATTATCATTGCTAAGGCTGCTGTTTGAAACACGAATGAGAAATGTCGGTGTCTTCAGGTATCTATTTTTTCTTTCCCTCTCTCTCTCCCTCTCTCTCAGTCTTCCTTTCAGATGTAAATAAGGAACGGTTGAAACAGAACTTTTTCTCTCTGCTTTTTTTCTTTCCTGGAGTGTTTTTTTCCCCCCATTCATGACACATTGCTTCTATAAAGGTCTAGTTCTGCACTGGCAGAAGTCAAACCATCTTGAATTCCCAGCAATAACTTCTTTCCCTCATTTCTCCCAGTAACAGACCCAGGTCTTATGGAGGTCCCAGCATACAGCTCAGAACCTTTCTTAAAGCCATCCTGTCTGAAAACATATCACAGTGGGCAACATACAAAGGAAGAAAATCTGTAGATTTTTAACCAGAAAATACAGAAATGAAACAGCAAAATTAAAATGAAAATGTACAATCTATTTGTATGTAATGTGAAATTTTTGGTTAGGTGATGACACAATGAAAAATACCATAACAAATTCCTTTTGTCTAAGAATCCTTATATTTTACACAGGAATTATAAGAAAAAGGGTTTAAAAGTTGAGACATTCTTTAGTTAAATTAGGACTCATTAGTCACAGTATGCACTAGAACTGAGGCTTTTCATATCCTGTGTACACTGTAGAGGGAAAACAAATAACTACAGAAATATGTCCTGAGTGGCAATTATTGAGCATTACCATATTAGCACTGTGATATCACAGGAGTCTCTGGGACCCATCAGTGAATTTTAGTGACTGTAATGGATTTGCGTATTCACATTTTTACATCTGGAAAGGAAGAGAAAGCACAGAAAATTTTCAAAAAAATAAATCTAAATACAACTATACTCAAGAAGATAAAGAGGGAAAAATACTAAATTGAGCTGAGCTCTCTTCATTAACTGCATACATTTGAAGAACTTCGAAATGTATTAGTATGGTTAAGTCAATACAAAAATTCTTAAGGCATCCTTTTATTTTAAAGTGTCCTATCTATTCCTCAAATCCAAGTGCATCACAGTATGCTCTTGCTCACTGTTACAATTAATATTCAGGTTTTAGTGAAAAGGCATTACATGGAAATCCAATGACTTTCATAATGGTCAGTTATTCTTTTCCCATCTTTAATTTATAAATGACAGAAAACTGGAGATATTTGGTGACTTGCTATTGACATCTGTCATCCACAGTGTATTACTTTTGTTGTTTTGACACATAAATACACTAGCTGAATAACTGTTAGAGCTTAATATTTAATCTGAAAAGTTTTTCTCTCTTTCTTACTATTATGTCTGTAAAATGAAGCAATTCTGACTACTGACAGGACTAGTTACTAACCTGATATTTCAAACAGTACATTTTATTTAAAATATTTCCGTAGTGAATTTTATTTCAGTGATCATAAGCTTGGCATCGATGGTACACTTAATGCATTTTGCTAGCCAAAATCTCCAGTTCTAGGGTCAATTATGAGTAACAGTACAGTATAATATCACCACAAATTAATACCATCTGTCAACATGATAATTATCAAGTTGGGTTTTTCAAACAGTCAGCTTTTTTCTCATTAAAGTATGTGCAGAGAATAAGCTTTCTGAAAATGAAAGGAAGAGGCCAGTCTTAATAACAGAGTTATCAGGACACTGTGAATAAAAATGCCAGAACAGGATTCTGCCCCCAGCAGATAATTCAATAGTCTAAATAAAATAATGCACTAAGTCTACCACTTAAGACTTTTTTATTTTTTCCTTTAAAAAAAATAATTATTGCTTAGAACTCTCACAATGACTTTGTGTTTAGTGAAGGTCAGATGTGCACCCATCCACTTCTGGCTCTTGGATGGCATTTTAATGGTTGCATTTGGTGTCTTTCCAATTTTTTCTGGAAACAAGGGAAAGCTACTTATTGGTAACCAACTGCTTTATCTATTGTGCTGCCTTACCAGATGAGTGATTTTTCTCAGCTGTGGTGATGTAAAGAGGAATGACCAGATATCTCCCTCTCAGCACATGCACTTGGCCTGGCTCTGGCAAATCACAGAATCACAAAATATGCTGACTTAGAAAGGACCCACAAGGATTATCTCCTATACAGAAGGAGCTATAAGGAGAAAATTTAGGTCTGAACCTCTTATTGTGAAGACAACAGTTTCCTTTTTACTGTCTCTGTTTTACTGAACTCGATACTCAGATAGCAAAAGTAACATCTTTGTCTCTGGAACTTTAATCCATGCCTGCCACTGTGGTAGGTAACTCTTTTGTCCTGTGACACTGGGCTTAAACAGACTAACAGGCACAAAAATGAAGTCATTCTGCTTGAGAACCCAGCCAAGAACTCTTAAGTCATCCTTGTCCTCTATACTTGAACAAACATCATCTGAGTTTTGCATTTTTCAGTTAGGGCTAGGATAGACCCTAAAGCTGTTACATGATGATGTGCTGAATGTTGTTTCTGAGTACTAATATATACTAAATTTTCCTGCAACACTTTACTAACACTATACTACCTTAAATAAATACATGCTAGAAAGAAAATAATTCTGTTATTCTCTTTAGAATTTGGTAATAGTTAGAAAAAGTCAAACATAGCTTGCTTAGTCTGGTTAGTAATGGGAATGAAAATAACACTTGTCTCCATGTGGTGATAGAAAGCAAAAAAAATTAAGCACCTGGAGAAAGAAGAAGATTTCTTCAGAGTTCTGCTTTTGTCCCACAGGGAAAAACTAAAATAGAAGAGAAAATGCTGTAATATTCCTATCACGAGACGACATTTTACATGTCTTTGAAATATGAAGGAGATTTTGCTTATTTGAAGTGAGAATGTTGCCAAAACAGGTACTGTCAAATTAATTGAGTACAATATTTGCCAGCTGTGATGTCCAGAGAGACCTCCAAAATTTATGTAAAAGAGTAATCACTGGGAAATTGCCAAGTTCTCAAAACATTTTTCTTCTTAACCTCATAAGCAATTGTCATCTCATGTCTTATTTTTTTAGCTACAGTTTGCCATTTCCCAGGCAAAATGATTAGTGATATCATGCATCATTAACTGTGTGGCTGAAGTTTAAGCCCCAGACAGAGTGAGCCAAATTAATTTTTAGTGTAGAGCTCCAGACTCCAGCGTGTTACTTCTGGAGCCAGCAGAGGCTGAAATCACACAGCAAGTATTGATTTTAGATCCCCCAAGAACGGCGTGTCTCATGTAATTCTACTGTTATCACCTGCTGATTCATCAGAAATGGCTTTCAGGCAGTTCAGCCTTTTTGGCAGAAGGCACTTTTTGATGTAGTGGTAATAACATATGTAGGTATTTATAGTATGCCCAGAACCATATTACCTCGATGGTTGAATTAAATCACTAGCTGGAATTTTCTCTTTCTTTTCTCATTTTGTTATGCAAAGTAAATGAAGATATTTGGGAGCATTATCTGTGAAATCATTTGAGGTAGATATTACACTAACACTGAACAAAATAACTTAGTGCTTTTTTTAAAAATACACATTTTTCTAATCTGAAATTAAAGGACGTCCTGCCAAAGGACAATGAATCTTCAAAATACTTTAGATTTGTCACTGTTCCAATTTTTCTGCTCTTCTTTGAACTTCTATTTTAAATTACAAACTTAAAACTGACTTGCTAGGTCACTGTTGGTTGAACCACAGTATTTATCATTGAGTGGAGTCAGATGAATAAAATAACCTGGAGATTCGATAGTTCCTGACTTTTGAGTGAAAAATCCTCAGACTATTGAGACTGTGTGTGCAAAGCAGCTCCTGTGAATTGCTCATTTGACTTATGTTTATAGTGTAGGGAAAACAGGTTTAATCATTTATATGTGTGACCATGGTTACATTTTTCTTTTTGGCTGGACCCATTATTACTCACTTCCATAAATTAGCTTGGGGACGATTCCCAACTGACTTCTGTTCTTTGAACAAAGCTCCTTTAAGCTCCTTGACATCACTGATGAAATAGCCATTTCTATGCTATAATGTCCTTGATTTTAATGATACATTAATTGTACTTTCTCATTAATGATACCTCTATTACACCTCTCCATACTTTCTCCTTATTATCTTGTTATCCCCTTAAGTCATAGCTAATGTTAAGATAAGATCCCAAGGCTTCAATTGGAATAATACCTGTAAAACCAATTTCAGGTGCCCCAGACAATTCAGAAGACATTCACTCAATGCATTTAGCTTTTTATAAGAAAGTGGTATTTATCAATATAGTAATTAAATGTAAAAAAATAAAACATAAGCGAATTCAAAATACAGCCTAAATGAAATTTTATTTGATTAAAACAAAACATTTCAGTATTACTGAACTAATAGTATAATTTATTCAATTTGTCTTCTCATAAATGCTAACTTTACCATGGAACTTTCTGATAAGCTACACCTTGGCAAAATAAGTATTAAATTCATAATCAATTTTTAAGTTGATATTCAAGTTTTAGACTAAATCCTACAAAATATTTCAGTCAAATATTATTAGAAGGGAACAGAATTAAATACATTTTTCATTAAATTCTAGTTTTTACGTTTCATTTTTACATGCATTTATACATTTGTGTCAGAGATTATTAACTCCATGGTTGTTTTTTTCCTGTAACTTTATTTATGTTTCCCTATACAGAGATAAATTTATTTTAAATGTTTGAACACTCTAACTTTCTGTAAATTGTTCTGTTCACAGAACAGAATGAACTTCAGCTACCCATGCTTCCTTTAATAAGCTGTGAAACTCAAGTGCAATCAGAGTGTTTTATTAAAAAATTGGTGCAATTTTACTCTCAACAGTGTTATGTCAAATATTACTTATATTGTACTTTCTGTCTAATGGCACCCACGACATCTTAAGTATTTTTCAAGACCCAAGCAAAGGTTTGGTCATTACACAGCAGAGACCACAATCAGAAGCAAATTTGAACAGCCCCAAGTGTGGGGTGGGAATAAGTTGAGGTGTAGAAGGGAAGTGAGATGACGTCTCTCAGCTCCTCAACCTTTCTTAAAGATCCTATTCATGCTTGTTTTCCAGGCTGAAGTAGGAATTATCATTTGTAACATCCTGGGTTATGAATGCTTAAGAAAAAAACAGTTCATGGAATTAGAGTGGTATGAATTCAGAACAAGCTGGGGTCTTTAATGGATTTGCAAACACGGGGAAAGCAAGGATGAAGAAGGGGGGAAAAAAGAGCCACTTGGAAAAGTAACTTCGTTAGTGGTGCTTTGTTAATTAACTCTTAAAAAGAACGTTCATTTGTCTGATGTTTTATGTTGCACAGTGGAGATGACACATTGAAATTCTACTTTGGGAGCTTTAAAACTTGATAACCTTTATGTCACTGGAATGTTTTGGGATGATGTGAGGATAAGGAGCTATAATGGGACTTCAGGAAGTGGATCAGCTTCTCTGTATCTGCAACTAAGAATTAGTCCTGACCTTACACACCTGCCAGGGTCACACATCTTTAACATCTTCTAGGCCTCTTTCATGTGCCCCGTATTCCCTTGCTTTCCCAGAGGAACCCAAGCTAACCACTAACAGAATAAAGAAGCAGAGACTCCATAAATGTAATTGAGATTTTAATTGGCCAGGGAAAAACCTGAGCAGAGGTAACAAATTTGTTCTTAACATAGTTGAAAGGGTTCGGTTGTGGAAGCTCCTCACTGATGCCCTATGGATTTTGCAGTTGTTGATGAGATATATGTATCTTTATTTTGCTGAAAGCATACCTACCATTATTTAACAGGATTCTTTGCTTTCTTCCTAGTAGATTCTTGCTTCTCAGGGAGCTTTAAGAACTGAGATTTGAAGATGAGAATGAAGCCTTTCAAACATAAAAGTCTATGGAGTATATTTGAAATGTAAATGCAAATGTGTTTGCAACTTTTCATAAAATTCCCATGTCTGATTTTGTGCCATTATGCTTGTTCAAGCAACCAGAGTATTCAACTGGACTAAGTGTACATTCTCAAAGAACTTTTCTAATAAGTTATCATTTTGAGTCGGGTTCACTTGGAGTTATCACCACATTTGTTAGCAAATGGATATGGTGAGTTCAGGAAAATAGAATTTGAAAGTCTCAAGAGTTTTTTTAGTGTGAAAACTCTCCACTACAATTTTTTTAAAGCTACTTGGGAAGTGTCTGCGAACAGTTGCAGTGCAAAAGCTGCAGTTGTCACCTGTTTACCCAAATCCAGGTAATCTTAGGAGCAGACTTCTGAAAAGGAATATCTAAGGACAGACTGTTCAAAACTGTCATAGCATAGATATTATGTTTTCAGACCCTTTCTCCTTACAGGGCTGCTAGTGTCATGTGACTATTCAAGTTTCAGTTAATAATGGTCCATCAAGACTTTTTCAATATTTCTGGAAGGATGCATGTGTCTTTGGAACTTGTTTCCTTTTCTTAACTTATAAACAACGAAAAAATGCGTATTCACAACTCTCAAAATTCTGTTAAAGCCTAGCTAGATCTGTGTAGCACAGGTTTCGAGTCCAGGTAGATGTTATCCTTAGCAGTAGTTACTATGAAAATAAACTGAATAATCATTTCCTCATTAATTCTGCTTTTTGGTGTTTTTCCTTGCCTCTCCCTGCACCCACCCACAGCTCACAGTTTATCTGGTCCTTTGCTGGAAAGTGAAAAGTTTGGGGATGGGTGGGAACCAACATGCTCCTCCTCCATTGCTCCTTCTCACAGTCACAGCTCACATGAACTGGTCAAAAAGAGAAAAAAAGGCCTGCAGTCATCTAATCATTGTAAACTGAATGAATTTCCACAATAAAGAATTTTTTTTTCCTTTCTCAGACTTTCTTTCAGTCTTGCTGATTTACTTTTATGCATCTCTCATCCAGCTATTAAATGCCATAATAGATTTTCTTTTATTGTGAAGATGTATTACCAACTTTGGAGAGCAAGAGAATCCCTCTTTTCTAATTGATGTTGTAAAATATAGTAAACAGGATGATGAATTAAACTTTCTTTGTGAGAAAAAGATCTCCTTTATGAATAATGCATTACGTTTTATTTAAAGCATATAGATTTTATTTGCTTTTTATTAACTTACTACATTTGACACTGCTTCTGCATTTCCCCACCCCTTCTCCCCTGGGAATGTCTTCTAATAAGGCATTTCATAAAATCTATGATTTCTTTTTTTTTTTTTCCTTAAGTAGCTCTAGATGCAAGGCAAATGCTTTGTTATTGTAGAAGTAGTTTGTTTACATCCCTTGGGTGGGAACTGCTGCTATGGAATATTTTAAATTAATTTGTATCCATATAAAAAATCTCCCTATTTTTAAAACTTCAGACCTAACTTGTAAAACTTATTACTGTAAATCTTATTTTATGTTTTCTGGGCCCCCCTCTGGAGTTTCTTTAGGTATATTTTTAGGTCAATTATGTACATGATTGTAATGAAAGGGGCAAGGAGGAGGGGGATCCTTTGTCACACATGCACCTTTGAAAATAGCTATTGTTATTTACCTTTTTTTTGTCCAGTAGTGCATTAGTGGCCTTTGATACTATTGAATTAACTCCTGTTATGCCTGTCTTTGCTTTTCATAAAATCATAGAATGGCCTGGGTTGGAAAGGACCTTAGAGATCATCTCATTCCAACCCCTTCTCCATGGGCAAGGACACCTTCTACTAGACCACATTGCTCAAAGCTTCCTCCAACCTGGCCTTGAACACTGCCAGGGATGGCGCAGCCACAGCTTCTGTGGGAAACCTATTCCAGCCCCTGACCACCCTCACAGGAAAGTTTCTTCCCAAAATCTCATCTAAACTACTCTCTCTCTGTTTGAAGCCATTCCCCTTGTCCTGTAACTACAGGTTCTTCTAAACAGTCTCTCTCCATGTTTCTTGTAGGCTCCCTTCAGGTACTGGAAGGTCACAGTTAGGTCACTCTGAAGCCTTCTCTTTTCCAGGGTGAACAGTCCCAGTTCTCTCAGCCATTTGTCTGTTACTGCCTGAAGAGTTCAGCCATTGATGGATTTTACTGTTCCTATCTGTTGTGAAGATGGGATATGCTCCCTCCACTTTACAGATAAATTTTTTTTTATGAAGGTGGTTGATCCACTTAGTAAAATCCTTCTCATATATTTCCAAATTTTACTGATGGCAGAACCACCTCTGTTTAGCTATATGAACTATCTATGGTAGAATGGTATCATAAGAATATATGATGACTGTATGAACCACAGGAAACTTCCTTCTGTTCAGGTCATTCAGTTTACTGCTTGGAAGGAGCCAACCTGCCACCTGTCAGATGGGTATTATTTTTGCTTTCAAAGTATTATTGCCTATTAGGCTGTGATTCCCTCTATCACTGTTTTAGCCCTTCTGACTTTCTTCATCAGAACATTCCTTCTTTAGCAGGTATAGTCTTCCTGACAGGCTCAGCCAACCCTGAATAAAGAGAACTCAAAAGCCCCAGTGATGGCCATTGAACCAATTGTAACTGTTTACAAATATTTCAGACTTTTTCTCTTATTGGCAACATAAAGAACTAATCATGTGTCCATCTATTCTGTCAAACACCAACTCTATGACTAAGCTGGTTTGTTTGAATTCCTCAATATCTGGATCTTTCTATGTGTTCTTTGCCAAATATTTTCATCACCAGGCCTGTAATGAAGATATGAATGTGGCAAATAAACAAATAAACACAACACAATTTAATGAGAAAACAGGAAAATCAAATCCCTGGGTCAGGAAATAGATGCAGCACTAAATACATAATTGCACCAATTTCAATAACATATTTCAAGGACTAGAAAAGTATTTGGGCATAGTGTTTTTCAATGAAGACTTGTGTTAGGTCCAACTCTGTGGCTATTGGAATGAGTAATTAAAATTGCATAGCTCATTGCATATGTCTGGCATACCACTCACAGCTCAGCAGCATCGGTTGCAATATGGAAGTGAATTAGAAATGTCTTTCTGTGTTTTGCAGTGGCTCTGCAGCTGGCACACAACTCAGCTGACCTAAAGAAAATCATAAACATCTGTCTCTGAAGCCAGTGCATCTGTCTCTGAAGCCAGTTGCCCTCAGAGTTCTTATGCCCATGGAATAAACATGCACTTCTGGGACACAGCACATATTGTATCATGCTCTACCAGTGACTCCTTCATTCCACTGGTTAGCAAGACAGCCTTGAGGTGGTTAGTTCAGAGATGGATGTCATAGAAGCCCAGAAGATAAGGGGCTTATGTGCATGTCTCAAACACTGATAGCTGGATAGCCTGGAGCCAAACACGGACTGTTGGCAACAACAGCCAAGGATCCTTGGTAATGACACACTGTGAGAAAAAATAGAACATGCCTGGAGAAGGGGCCATACAGAGTTAGGGCACCACTTTTCTGGAGCAAACATCCTTGTTGTGGCTCCTGGAGATAAGCACAACACAGCACAGAGCAGGCTTAGGATTGAGGTCTAGAAGTAGGCATGGACTGTAGGGGGGAGCAAGACCACCCACAACTCCTGAAGACTCTGACCCATTTGCATAAAGATCTAGGAGGACAGACCATGTATGATAACTAATTTGCATAGAAAGTTAGAAACTTGTCTCTGGGATGGGGAAAACTTATCCATAAAAAGGTATCTCCACTAAGCCTAGTGCACTTGCTCTGTGTGTGCTGCAGGATCAGCTGGATCGACACTGGAGACAGGACTGGCAATTCTTTCTTGCTTGCTTTTTCTTTCCCTTCCCTTCCCTTCCCTTCCCTTCCCTTCCCTTCCCTTCCCTTCCCTTCCCTTCCCTTCCCTTCCCTTCCCTTCCCTTCCCTTCCCTTCCCTTCCCTTCCCTTCCCTTCCCTTCCCTTCCCTTCCCTTCCCTTCCCTTCTCTTCCCTTCCCTTCCCTTCCCTTCCCTTCCCTTCCCTTCCCTTCCCTTCCCTTCCCTTCCCTTCCCTTCCCTTCCCTTCCCTTCCCTTCCCTTCCCTTCCCTTCCCATTTTCTTTCCTTTCTTTTCTTCCCTTCCCTCTTTTCTTTCCTCACTTTCCTTCCAGCACATCATCTTAAAAACAGAATGGCAAATTGATTATATATCTTTACTTGGTTTTGTGTTCTTCATATTTTTTGTTCTTTTGTTTTAATTCAAATCATCTGCAGCCCCAAACTTAATTTAAGAAATAAAATTTATACTGTATATAGCCATCTTCCTGCTGTTTTGTTGTGGGGTGTTTTTTTTTTCCTAATTTTTGTTTACTGACAGTGACTTTTTCACCTCTAAACTTCATCTTTCTCTCTTTGGTTTCAAATATTACTCTTTATGGTCTCTTCTTCATTTTTTGCCCTTTCAGGGAAGATTGGGCACTTAAGTATATCAATTTGATGAGCAATAGCGTAAGCCTGGAGAAAACTGGAGTATTGGATACCAGCCAAGGCTCTGTGGCAGTATATGATTTCTTGTCTTTCCAGACAAGAAAATGTGCAAAGACAAATAAAATACACACTGATAATGAGCTTCCAAAACCAAACTATGAGAACAAGGACAACTCCACATTTTAGTTCTAGGGTTTGTTTTTTTTTTCTTCACTTCTAAGTTTTGTTTTCCTTCGTTACAGAGCAGAGTAAGAAGAGATAAAAGGGAGCAGGGGAAAAAAAGAGGAAAAGGTAAGAAAAGAGCAAGTAAGGGCAGGGATAAGGGGTTTGCTTCCAGATAGGAAGAGATCTCAGTTAGTGGGAACTTTTCTCCTAAATTCATGTAGCTTTCAGATGATAAGAAGACAGTTAGCAATGCTTAACCATTATGTCTTAATAACCCAAACAAGCCAAAATAAATTTGCAATATTCCCTGAACTGGTTAACACACTGGCAGCTTGCTTTTTTTTTTTTTTCTTTTTAAAATCTCAAAATAGAAGGAGTTATGCATTTAATTCCCTAAATGCAGTCTTTAGAGAGTGCCTGAGGAAATGCAAGTTTTGTATAATATATTAGTTAGAAAGCTGTCATTGCAGTGATGAATTTGTTGTAGTTTTTATCACTGCAGAATATAGCTGTTTTGTGCATCTGTGCCCAAAGTGCACAGGCACAGCAGCACCTTACACACTAGTTATATTATACTCTGACACACAGCAGCCAACAAAAAAATAAGTCATTAACCTTGTAGTGATACTTAGAAAAAGATAATACTTCTTGGTCTAACATTTGATAATTTAAACACATTTCCCGTACTTGTTTTAGAGGGCTGTTAGTGCTGAATAATTTGCTTATACAGAGAGTGATTTGCACCCTTAGACTTGTTTCAGCCACCTATTACGGCTGTAAAATCCACCATCAGATCAACCCTAAAAGGTTTATAATTGTACCTATTTGAAAGCATATGAACCAAGATACAGAAAGGTTATGTCATGCCCAAAATTATGTAAGTCAGTCTGAAGAGCAGGAACGGAACCCAACTGGTAACACAGTCAGCCCTGTCTCTCATTTTCTTCCCTGCTGTGTCCCAGCTGTCCAAATATTTTAGCTAAATTGGTGCCTGGAACAAACCCAGGGAGCTCAGGCTGAATATGAGTAAGTTGTGGTGGATATAGAGAAGGCAAATAGTTTGAGGAGGAGGCTGAAATTATGGTTTTATTTTCATCAGAGTAAAGTCACTTTCTGAATCTTGAGAAAATGTCTTTATTTTTCATTGTTTCTTTAGAAAGTAAAAGAAAGCATCTAGAGGAATACTTTTCTCAGCTCTCAGTTGAGTGATGGAGCTTTGTCTTCTGTTTTTCTGATAAGTCCACTGCTGGAACAACACAAAAAATGTCCCAAAAATTATCAAGAAAGGCAAAATATCTCTGTCTCACATTACATTTCCTCAGAAGACAGAACTCTTTAGTTATGCTTGGGAAAATGGATGCTCCACTGCAGCTTCACAGGAAAGTTCTTATCATCTTTAGGAACAGCTGTGGATTCAGTAAATCAGTCCTGCATCTGGTAAGGTGCCCTGGGAGATGCAGCTCTAAAAAGTTTTCTCTTTTGCAGGGGGAGTTGTTCTTTTCTTTTCTCTTAATCTACCTTTCCACCACTTTCTACCTCTGAGGGAAAGGAACTGGGTTTGTTTCTCCTAGTTTTTTCTGGGACCTCTGTAGCTGGAATCCTGCCCAGGACAGTGTCCATGAGTGAGCATTTTCTTGTCCAAAGAAAACCACCACACTGTTCAAAAAAAGCTTTATCTATCCTTCCCGAGGTTAAAAGAAATTTTGCAGTGATCTTCACCAGGACCAACACGTGACTCCCAACCCCCAAAAGATGTGAGGCGGGTGTGCACCCAGCAGTGTCTGTGATGCACCCATCAGTCTTCCTTCCAGAGGGTGCATTGCTAGTCCATCCTCGCAGGAGTCTGCAGTTTGTCTCCAGCTGAAACAAAAATTGGGGGAGAAAAGGAGGATGGAGTGTCCTCAGGCAGGATAAAGACACATCTCGATGTGTGCCTGGACTCAATAAGTGTTCCCACATGCTGCAGTTCAGATGTAAAAATAGTGAAGAATCTAAGGGAGATAGTACACACAGAAATCTATAGTTTGAATTTATCAAGCAGCATATTTATGATTTAAGATGTGGACATGAATTTTGAATGCTGGAGAGTTGGTTTTCATGCCCTTTTGGTATCCATGAGGCCTTCTTCTTGCATGTTATGATTTGCTATTGATAAGATTAAATTAGTAGTCACTGCTAGTGGACAGTGAGAAATGTTCCTGATTCTGAGGCCTGGAATTAGACTTCATTTGATAATTTTGTAATTTAGATAATCTGATAAAATTCTGAATGCTCAAACTGGTATAAAGGAGGAATATACTGATGGCAAATTAACAGTTATTTAGTTTTTTATGAAGATAATAGGTTTTAATGAAAATTAAGTATTATGAACTGCCATGGTAGGGTTAAAATAGCATTAGTAAGGGTTACATAGAATAAGTAAAGACCTAATAGTGTGATTGTGACAGTCAGGGCAGTACTATAAATAGAGAAAGCCAAGGCGTCAAAATGCTGATGGTAATAAATCAGAGCTTTATAAATTGTTCTACTTGATAAATAGATTGATTGCTAAATAAAATACTATTGTTACATCATCCCTGTTTCATCTTTGGTTTCTCTTCTTCCCTCTTAGAAATTATTTGTATCTTGGGTGAAGATTTGTAGTGTCACTGACAAATGTAAAAAGTCACTGCAAAGCCTGAGGAGGTCTGGTAACAGGTGTTATGACCTAACTTTTATGAAATGTTTTCCTTCTTTGTTGCAAAACATCTCACACAACCCTTTTTCATATGGGGACTTGGGCTTCTCATTCAACTTTGATGCCTACAAAATTATTGTTTTAAAGCTCCTGTCATGTTAGAAAATAGTGTGTGAGGAAAGCAATGATCTGTAGGCTGCAGATAAAAAGTGGTGATAGGCAGGTAATGACAATGTTAAGCAGCTGCACTATCCTGTCAAACAGAGTCAAACGACTGCAATTATTCTGAGATTCCTGTTGTGATATGCATTTGTTGCATATAGTTATTATATGAGTTTAACATCCATATGAAGTCTGTACTGGGGCTCTTTGAATGCTACAGAGAACAAACCACAACATAATAAACCGTGGACTGTAGAATTAAATCTTCAGAGAGGAGGAGAAGGAGGTTCATTGTCATTTCTGTTCATTTAAGTGACAGCTAGGAGAAAGAACACAGATTGAAGGCTATAAGAAGCTATAACTACATGAGGGAATGGAGCTGGAGCTGGAAATTCAGGAGGAAGTTTTTTTATTTTCCCCCATCTTAGGCTTTGTGGGACAGGAGGGTATTGTCAGTTGGTTTTGTTAATCTTTTTTCATTTCTCAAGCAGAAAAAATCTAGCGGTTTTGCTTCCCATTCCAAGGCAGAACGAGCGACTTGAGCAATGAGACTGAATTTAATTTTCTATTTTACAAAAAAAAAAAAGCCATCATTGAGGTTCTTGCATTCATCAAAACAAATTATTTTACTGTTATATATTACACTCCCAGTGAAACTGTAAAAGGTAAGTCCTACGTCTCATGTCAATTTAATTGGCGAATCAAACCGGGCTATACAGCTTGTCACAGTAAGTCGTATTCTGGATTAACATTCCCTTGCATAATTGGATGTTTGTATATTTGACATTTTTAAGGCTGAGTTTTCATAGAAGTCTACATGGTTTTTGGCATCTGAGCAGGAGTTGGGGTTTCACAAGGAGCTGGAATATACTTATGGAAAGGAACTCAGTAAAGTGTTGAAATCACAGGTTTTGTTTGAGGGCAGTGAGGCAATTTTAACAGTAGAGTTAACAAAGGAAATAAGTGTTGTTTTCTAGCTCAGATATGAATAATAACAAATAATATATTATTATATTGCTTTGTGCTTGTATGAAAACAGATGTGCCTAGTTTTTCAGAAAAACAGGGCTTGAGATATCAAGAAAACCTTCCCATAGGAACAAAATATAGGAAATTAATATTAGGTGTGTGGGAAAATATCGCTTTTTAAAATATTTGCAGAAAGTTTTATCAAGTTTTGAAATATACAAAGCCAAAGAACAAGGCAACAACTAAGAACAGGCCTTGTGTTTAATGACCAAGCATGTAATTAATAGAGTTCACTCCTGCTTTGCAATAAGCTTCAAAGAATTTTGAGTTATGTTTCTAGTGGAAGGTACCACATCCTGATGTAAACAATAATTTGGTCGAACTGGTCATGGTGATCATTTAGTAATTTAAACAGACTTTCTAGTCACAAACCATTTATAAACAGTGTAATGATTTCAGAACTATTAGCCTAAGTGGAGTGTGGCCGGGAGGGAGGAGGTGATGAGCTGCCATTTGGCTATTCAGTGCTTGCTATTGGCACATCATTATGTACTGTCAATCACCTAAATCTCATGTCATTGTTCTGCTTACTAAATTATTGAGGCAAGAAATTCTGCAACTAAAGCATGATGACAGCTCCTACTGCCAAAGGGACAACGTGTTTCATCTGGTAGTATGCATAGTTTTACTTATTAGCAGGATCTTTTATTAAAACATGATGCAAGCAGTAATCCACTCACTCAAATGCTTTCAAACAGCAAGAAATAAAGCTCATAAATTAATCAAACTTCTATGTGCTTATCAAACAGCTTTTATTTTTCAGTGTTCTGTTCTTCTTGAGGGTTACCAATCCAAACTTTGTAATTTATTTGTTCTCTGTCATTGCTATATTATTTATGACTCAAATTCCAGAAGTGCTGTACAAACCAAACTACAGCTACTGATGACTTGGGAAGCTGTGTACACCCTCCTTCCCTGAACCTCCCCCATTACTAACTATAGCTGTAAAATGAAGGTGATCATTCCTAACTTTCGAGAGGCTGATATAATGAACAAGCTATTAATATTAGATGCAGATATGAGAATGTGTAAATCTGCCTAGATACCAGATTTTGCTAAGGGAAGGAATAAAACCCCTCCAATCTGGCATCTCTTTCTTATTCAGTAGATAAGACACTGCAAAAGGTACTTCAGAGATACAGCAGAATAATTGAGGTACAGAAGTTAAGTACTTTGGTTTTGATATACTGAAAGTGTTCCAAATAGTGAGAGTAATGGCTTTGCTTGTACCTTTTACTCTCTGTGCACACTGTCAAAAGCTGAAGAAGATCATTTTTCTATGACAGAGAATTGGATAACGCTGAGCCAAATACATATTCTATACAGAAGGTTTGTTGTGTTCTTTACTGTGTCTCTGGCTTCCAGTCCATACTGCCTTCTAGTCTGTGCTGTGCTTGCAGAAGGGTTTCTCAGACTATTTCACATGCAGATTCATCATGTATCAAGCACGATAAAACTCTGAAAATGTCATTAAACTTTCGCAAAATTGTTTTATTTTCTTAAATTTCAGCTTACATTTGAATTTTGTTAGGAAAGTGGACTGTAATGGTTTTTTTTTCTCAACCATACTTCACATTTTTCTCTTTCTCTAATTCACTGTTCAAGTAATTCTCCAAGCACTGGGTAGAACTGGCACTACCTACAGGAGTACCTATTCCTCCAAGGAAGAATGGATTAAAATTAAAAAGTATGTATTCTTTAAGTGATGTAGCACGGTGCTATGAATTAATTATTGCAATTTCTGCTTCTGGCACTTTTATTTTTTATTGTTTAAATTTAAGTCATCAAAGAATCACCTTGAATGGTGCTGGAGATCTCTGTCAAGAGCTTGTGTGTTTTGGTAGAGCTAAATCAAGGAACAAAGACACACAGAGAATCACAGAATGACCTGGGTTGGAAGGTACCTTAAGACCATGAAGTTCCAACACCCTTCCATGGGCAGGGACACCTTCCACTAGACCTGGTTGCTCAGAGCACCATCCAACCTGTCCTTGATATATACTGAAGCTCTCACTGTCTTAATTTCACACTGGATACAAACTTCCATACGGATTTTTTTTTCATATGAGCTTATTGATAGATCCTTGAATATAATAGACTAAATTTTTGGCTCCCTGCAGACAACCCAACTACTTTCTGTAGGGAAGAATAGACTTTTTATAGAGGTACGTAATAACGTAACTTCTGAGTTTCAGTTCCCCATTTTGTAAGTCTTCTTGAAGCTGTTGTGTGAAAAAGTTAATTGATATCTTTGCTTACTTATATGAAGATGATATGTTAGTAAGCCTGAGACTGTTTGTCTCCTTGGCCTGGTTTTGCTAAGACAGGCAGTTCTGACAAATTCTGGCATGTGCAGGAGAACAAGTGGCTCCCAAAGGAGTCCAGTCCCCTGTCATCTTTTGTGGCTGCTTTTGTGGTTTATCCCCTCCTGAGAACCATTGGATACTACTGGAGGCATTGCTGATGCTGCACTCTTAGGGAACTGATCACTTGACATCATCTGACAATGGACCCTGTGACCACGTCTTCCTAACATTTTCCTGCTGAAAATCAATCCCCTGTTTCCTAGCTTTCACACTGTAAACTCTATTATGGGTAGAATGATGGATGACTTCTCATTACACAGACAATTAAGTATTTTATCCCAAGGCAAATCTCGATGTTGACATTCTTACTACAGCTCAAGGTGTTTTTGTGACCTTTACAGCTCTGGCTGGACCACAGCCCTGTTAGAGCAGCCCAGATAAGCTGGAAGAAAGCTCACATACACATCTCAGTTTGAACAAGCCATTCAGAGTGGAATCTGCCTCCTTTGGCAGTTTATCAGAACTCAAGTCTGGTGACCTTCAGATTAAAATAAATAAATAAATAAATAAATAAATAAATAAATAAATAAATAAATGAAACGCTAAACATTTATAAGAAAGCAGCCATATCTGCTTTTTCTTCAGAAGTTTTTAGCTGAACTCTTCACTGCCATAACAAAGGCCAGAGTTGATATTCATGTAAATACAAAGGGCCTCTTCCCTCTGAATTAATTCTTTTGCATGTCTTTTCAAAACCTACACTGGTTGCACAGAACAAGGTACCATGAACTATTTTAGTTTATCTACACAAGATAGTGTTAATTAATTTGTTTTCCCAGCAGCTTTGTATTTTTTTTCCAGTGGCTGAATGTGTTTATTCTCCTGTTTTCCCAGTAGGAGAGTAACATGTGTATTTTAATATATTGTGTAATTAGTGCCAGTCACAAGGTATGTCTTAAATAGCAACAGCGAGGACATTGTTCCTGCTTTCCTTGGAATTGGATTAGTGGATACTGCATGCCAATAATTAGTGAAAGACCAAGTTACTTTATTACCTCTGGGAATTTTGACTGTTTCATTTGTGTATTTTACTCCAAGTTTATAACAATTTATTGCTAGAGTTTTAGTGGTCATAAAGGTTTAAACACCAAAGGGAAAAAAAATCCCTAAACCATGACACTATCACAGCAAAGCTTACAGTAAATATTTGTAACATATGCACTTTTGAAGATGTAGATCAAGTGCAAATAATACCATGTAAGTCTTGGGACCCAAAGAAGTTCTAATTCAAACTGTTAAACTGTCAGCTGCTTTGTGGCCTGAAAGTGGTGCGCATGGAATGTTTTAAGGCTACTGGAAAAGGTCAGAGTCCTTAAAAAAGAAAACACAAGCAACACATCAGATTTATCTCCTTAGAAATGTACAAGTATGATAAAGGAAGGGGTTCTTCTTTCCTTCGAGCTTTGGAAAAATTCTAAGGATACAGCAAATTTATAGTAATAAGATCCTGGAGTATTTTATGCAGTCAGATCACCTCTTGCCTTTGACAATGGTCCCTGAAAAGCTACTTCAGCTTCCTCTGAGTCAGTGGAAAACCTTCTAGTGATTTCAAGAGAATTGGATGAGCTTTTAAATGCAGTTATCCAGCTGCACAATTAACAGCCAGAAAAGCACATTCTATAAATTATTTCGCTATTTAGGGATACATTTAGCATGTCCTAGCAATATCAATTAACCGGGAGAAAAATGACTCATCCAAGCCTTCTCCAAATCCATTAAGTCAATATCTGACTCACTTTTTGTGGTATGAAAAATGGTCTGTTCGCTAAATTCACTCTCAGTTTTTATCAGATCATCCAAACTGTATTAAACTGAACTGCAGTCAAGGCAAAAAGAATTGTGTCTAGAAAGTGCCAAGTTACAGTAGAAAAAAATACAGGGGTTAATTTGCCACTCTGCCAGGTTTTGCCATTTAGCTGAAGACACCTTGGCCCTAAGTAGTGTAGGAAGCTTTAGAAGTTGTTTTTTTTGCTGTAATTTCTTTACTGGGGACATGAAGAACTAACTACTCCCATCCTTGCAAAAGCAGCCCTTGCTCATCTGAAAACAGATATAATGTTTCCCTTTTTTTTTTTCCTTCTCCTGTTAGCAAAACAATCCAGCTCCAGAAAGCACTTGTTAATTCCTTACTGGTTTTCTTTGAATAAATTCTAATGGGTCTACTCTTTCTTGGCCTTTGGAGTCCAAAAGCTGATAACATTTTTATCTACCCCAATTCTACTTCATGTTCTGAGATCCTATCAATGCAAAATAAAGGAGTATTATTACAAGTTTACATATCTGATACCCTGTGCTCATTTTTTTTGTACCTAGTTTTTCTTTTCCCAAGCAGCCTGAGATTGCTGATGATTAATTGCAACTACAAATCCTTAGCTTCTCTCCTCGAAAGAAGGTAGCTGACAGCTTGTACTCAAGTACCATATCCTTTCAGCTGACCACATTATTTTTTGTGTTTCCATTACCCTTTCTTTTATTTTCTTTACAGAGTTCTTCATCAGTCTGCAAAAATCATCTTGAATTCTAATCCTAATCCTCAAAATTTGCAACACCTGTGGTGGCATATGCTCTTCCACAAAAGAGCTGGTGATTTGAGATCAAGTTCATTCCACCTTGGTATGGAAAGCAGCATCGTCTCAAAATGCCACATAATGCCCTGAAATTGAGGCCATGGTTTGTATAATATGAAGATGAGGAAATTCATTCTTTGCCTTCAGGCAGAGCAATTTGCATCCTGTCTGTCTAACAGCAGCAGCAGCAGCAGCATTATTCTCAGTCTAGCCATTAGCTGATCTGTAATAACGTGTGGTTCTGCAGGCACTTCACTTCCATCAGAAGCACAACAGGTATGTGTGGAGCATTATATATTTTTATGTGTGTTAATATATCTGTACAAGTGTAGCTACATGTATTAATACACAGACTGATCTCCTGCCATGCATCAGATGCTCCCAGTTCTCTTCAGCTCATTAAAACTCCATAGGAGCCTGGAGCAAAGCATTTCCCTGGGAGCCAGAATGAAGGTGGCACACGTCTCAGTCTGGCTACCACTTTATTATTTGGCAAGCAGAGAAATATGAATGTAAGCCATAAATTGGTCTGCTAACATTTCTATCAAAATAACCTCCAACTGTTCTGAAACAGATTCTGTTTATAAACAGGACTTGCTACTGTTTGGATGCAGATTATTTCTAGCCCATCCACTCTGCCCCTTTTTCTCTGTGCTGTGTTTGGTTGGTAAAGAACTGTGAGTGCTGAAACTCACAACCTGCTTCAGCAATATTTAAATGCCAGCCTTCCTGTATGTCATCTGTTTTCCCTTACAGAAAACAAACCATTAACACAGAAAATTCAGTGCTGCACCAGACACCTTGGCCTTTAGGTTTATAACAGTTATTGAATAATGCATCAAACCAAAAGGAACTAATACTATTTCACTACCCTTAACATCCACATTCTATATTCACTAAAGAGACCATTAGCTCCTGAGTTCTGAATATGTCACATTATAATCATTCTAATGTCTCACTTGCCTCACCAGGATTAAGCATTATTATTTCCATTCTGGATCAGTCTCAGAATTGAAAGAAAACTTTCAGGCTTAAATTGAGAACACTCTCAGAATTTTTATTTAATAAAAAATCAAAATCTAAAATGCTTCCACTTAGAAAAATATAGGTTAAAAAAAAAAATATCCCTTTTCTTTAATCATGCTTGGTTCCAAAGTGGTGCTTTCAAGATTTCTGGAAAATAATAGAGAATTTTTTTTTTTTTTTTTTTTAATATATTGTGATTATTGTAGACAAGGACATAAAAAGTGCTTGGAAAAATGTCTTCAGCAAAAATTTTTTAATCTAGATGGAAAATAAATCTAGTGCTATGCTTAAGGATTTAAACTTTTTAAGTGTCTTAAAAGAAGGTAGAATTGGATTTCTGTGATTAATGTTTGTTCTGCCCCCTTGTGGTTATGGAGTCCGGTAGGGCTTAGGTATGACTGGGTTTTAAATATTTGTGAGTAATAGAAAAATAAACTCTCTGTATAGTTCGAGTGATGAACTTTATCCAGAAACTGTATAAACTAATAATGAAAGATAAAAAGATAAAGAACTTCAAATATGAAAAATAAACAAAGTAATGGTTATAATTTAAAGTGGTTTTCCAAAAGCATGTGTTTTATATTGTGAAAGGAAGCTCAGAAATTTTAAAAATAAGCAATAATTTCTTCAGAAAGTAATAAAGAACAATTTCAACTTTAAACACAGCTTTTCATTGTGGTTTTACTGATACAACTCAGTATCAGGGATGCTTTCCTTTCCCACTAGAAAAAAAAAAACAACAATTGCCTTTGCAGTTTAACTCACCCAAAGCCAAATTTTGTAATGTGATACTATTATGTTTGTAAGAGTGCACTTCTATGTGCCAGATTTTCATTTATTTAGACAAATCCTGGAGACATTTTATTTAATTTTCAAAAGTTCCAAGAGTTAGTTTGTCACAGATTAATTCTTGAACAGCAGGTCAGATTTTCAAATCAAGAGATTATCTAGTAGACAAAGTCAGTGGCTATCCTGTCAATAATGACTTATTGTCACTTAAAGAATAAAGATTATCTGATCTTGAAGACAATTGAAGACAATTTTTTTTAGCCTTTTCTGCTTTCTGATACATAGAGAAGATAAGATGATATTACGCCTTAATTTACCTTCAAATTTACACTAGAAAACATGTTAAAATGTTTTACTTTTATAGGGTACTAATTGTTCAATCCCAGTTTGCAGAACTAATCATTAATGGTATTCTTCAAATTTTACTGGAAGTAATAAAGTGAATATTTTTATTAGTCTTCAATATTTACCAAAAAACTCTGTCGCATTGCCCCAAAAGCCATGTTTTATTTCAATACAGCTTCAAAATAACTAAGTTTAGGGTAGGTTGTTTGGGTTCTTTGGGGGGGGTAGTGTTTGTTTGTTTGTTTGTTTGTTTTTAATGGACTTGTAAATCATATGTTTCTATGTAAAATTTATTTCAGAACACACAGGAAGTTAAGCCAAGCCTCTCTCACTCATAGCCACATATCCACAGGACATACAATATTAAAGTATATGTAACTGATTTTTTTTTCAGTGACACATATATATATCTGTTTATTTTTTAATCCAAATAAAATCCTTAGTTGTAGGACTCTAAAAGGCACTGTAAAAAATGAATTTTACAAAAAGCACTGGATGGACAGGTATCACACAATAGTCTGTAACCTGGCTAAGCTCAAGCACCAACACAAACTGTCCACAAGCCATTTTGTTTTCAGCTGGATTGCTAAGACAAATGGCTCCTCTAGGATCAAACTCTTTCTCTCTGCTGTCCCCTTCAACCCAAGATATGAACTTATTGGCTTAATACAGTTACAGTTGTCTAGAGCAAGAAATTTCACAGGTAATCAAATGTGTTAAAAAATAGTCTGAGTAAAGGAGAGATTTATGTTACTGTCACAACCTCGAGAAAAGTTACCAGTTTCTCAAAAGTTATCCAGTCATGAGACTGGATAGTCAAAGTCTTGTTCGGAATGGAGCAGGATGTGAGATGCTGAGTTTTAATCACAGAATATTCCCAGGATCTTTTATACAGAACAGAACTCCTCAAGGTATTTATTGCAGAAATGGTTGCACATGGTGACAGAACCTCTAAATAGACTGATTTGCAAAAAATTCCACTGTAGTAACCCAAGCAGACAGCATTTGAAAGTGTGAGCCATCAATGCTTTGCGGAGACTTGGGAACGTGTCTTTGTATTTCCTACTACTTTTTAATACGCTGTCTAATGTTAGTGAACTTCCATAAAGAAAGACAGCAGGCCAGCAGGATAAACACAACTTGAAGAGTCACAAGTTCACTGTTAATAGCTTTTATTAGCCCAAATGCTAACAAGATATTTTGCATAACATCAAAGGAAGTCTGCTGCTAATGGAAATAACACTCATACTGGCACCAAAGTACTCCGTGGGAGGTTATAAAGTACATGCAGAAACAGCAGAAAATGTTAGACTGCCCCAGATAAAAAAAGTTAATTGTTTAGGAAATGTGAATCCGGTGGAAATGAGACCTCAACTTTTCCTTATCTCACATAGACTGTAATTTCTTATCCCAGAGTCACCAGAGTTTAAGGTTGGAGGGATCACTGGAGACCACCTAGTCCGATATCCCTGCTCAGGCAGGGTTCCCTAGAGCACGGTACTCAGGACTGTGCCCAGACATATCCATCATCTGCACCTCAGGTAATTCACATCTCTTAAAATACTGTTCCTTGAAACAGCTCTACAGATAAATCACATTGTTGGGCGACTCACAAAGTGTCTGGAATAAGGAGATTGGGGACTTTTGGAAAGAAGTGGGGTCTCGAGAAACTTGTGTAACACAACTGCCTTTATAAGATGAACTACTGATGAACTGGTGGTGGGGGGAGCAATTTATGGGTTGTACATGTTACAATATGGTACTTTTCCCACTTTCTCACAGAAAGTGAGCTGAGGTTATGAGGTTTCACAGACACTGCAACTATTAGGATTCTGTGAGGCTCATGAATCAGCTGTACAGCTTTCTCTTCTAACTGCTCATCTGCCACCATAGAGACAATAGTGCCAGGCTTTCTACAGAGCATGTAGTTATTTGTACAGTTTTGTATTCATCTGATCTAATGCATTTCTAATGAACTCTTCACTGTAAAATTGGTGCTTTCTTGAATATGAAAAGAGTAAATCCTTAGAATCCCTGCCTGCTTTTCAGACTAAACGGAGACCACGTGCATTAAACATTTGTATTCATGAATATTTAAGCATATTTGTTCTTGTATTGATTTTGTATAATGCCTTTGGGTGTTCCCTAGCAGGACTCCCTATGCAAACTTGAGTGACTTGGGGGGGGGCAGCTCTTCAGAAATACATAAATACGTGTTTACCTAAGTAAGGGGTATAGTCAGTTTGTTAACATTTCATTTCCTTGCTTTGTTTTCATCCTTTTTCAAAATCTTAACATTAAACAAATACTAGAGTTCTCTTTTTCATGTTCTTGTACAGTGTGGTCTACTCTTAAAGATATTTAATGTTCTACACTGCATAAAATACACATTCTTCTTACTATTTCAAATCCTCTTTTTCAGTGATCAGTGGTTTTGAGGGGTTTGGGGTTTTTTTAGTTTTGTTTCTGATTTATTCCTCTGATCTTTTTATTGAGCATTAATCTTGTAAGATGCTTTAAGAGCTGTCTGTACATTAGCACGTACCATGTACTCTCAATTTACTGGCTAGAATGGGGGACTGAAGACCAGGTTCTTCCACTCCAGTGTTAAGATAAAGTTATGTAGCTTGCTCTGTGTTATGCTTTCATCTGTAATTCATAGCTTATATTCATATCTTATTCATTGTTACATGATAACTTCATTACATTCCTGTTCATGAAAAATTTTGGTGAAACATCTTTATAGGTGTAAGGTCACAGGATATTCCGAGTCCTTCATGCTATGTGCATACTGTAAGTGAACTAATTTGCAAGCATTTTGTTTCCTTTGGTTAACACAGGGTCTCTGCTGATGTGCTGGGTGGATTCAGAAAATCATTTTAACAGATGGTAAAATGGAGGTTTGTGCTCTGGTGTCACTGTATGTGACGAGTGCTTAGCTGTGTCTCAGCATCACATAACAGATGCTCTAGAAACAGCTGGCAAGGAAAAATCAGTGAAACAAAGAAACACAGCAGTACTACACAGCACTTTCTTGATCAGCAGGGGCCGTTGGCATCCAATAAATGTGGCCAGGGGGCTCAGGATAGTGACTGTCCCCCTGTACTCAGCACTGGTGAGGCTGCACCTCAAATCCTGGGTTCAGTTTTGGGCCACTCACTGCAAGAAAGACACTGAGGTGCTGGAGCATGTCCAGAGAAGGGCAACAGAGCTGGGGAAGAGTCTGAATCACAAGTCTGATGAGGATCAGCTGAGGGAGCTGGGGGTGTTTAGCCCGGAGAAAAAGAGGATGAGGGGAGACCTTATAGCTCTCTACAACTGCCTGAAAGGAGTGAGTAGCCAGGTTAGGGGAAATCTCTTCTCCTGGGTAACAAGTGACAGCAGGAAAGGACACAGCTTTAAGAGGAGGTTCAGGTGGGATGTCAGGAACAATTTCTTCACTGAAAGGGTTGTTAAACATTGGAATGGACTGCCCAGGGAAGTGGTTGAATCACTATCCCTGGTAGTGTTCAAGAAATGACTGGACATGGCAGCGCTCTGGTTCAGTTGACAAGGTGGTGTTCAGTCAAAAGTTGGACTTGATGATCTCAGAGGTCTTTTCCAACCTAAATAATTCTGTGATTGTGTAATTTCCAGATGATGATATGCATTTAAGCACATCATTCCAAAGTCTCTGAGGCATAAACTCAGATAAGAGTCAAAGAAGACAGCTCCTCCAGCTCCATTGCTTGATAACAGAAGTGATGGAAATTATTTTTAGAATGTTGAACTGTCAGTAGTGTCACCAGCTACCATATACAATCCCTCCCTGAGCAGCATACCTGAAAATCTCTGAATTAACTTTCACTGCAAAGGTCTTCTCTGCTATCTTACTTTGTGGAAAGATAACAGCTTACTTTTTCTTCTTGGGCTGAAAATAACTGCCTTCACTACTGAAGGAGAATATAGAATATTTGGAAAAGCATAAGATTGTTTATTTTTGTATCTTGCCTAGATTAGTATTACTGCGATGTTTTTCAAAAGAAAGATGAAGAGAATCAGAATCACTTTCTAAAAATTTAGGAAATACGCTCAACTATTCAAAATATTCTATTTGTTAGAATAACCTGTTGAGAAATACCTCATGATCTCTCCTACAAGAAGTAGGAAATGATTCAGTGTAAGGTACAGGAGCTTAAACAGTAATAAGCAAAGATTATCTTCATTCCCAAATACTTTTAGACCTTCCTTATCCTTGAAATCTACCTTTCCTAACTAAAGTTTTAAGAAGCAGAATTTGATATTGCAGTATTTTCTACTGAATTGTCACTTTTACTGAAATTCTTGGACCTAGTGCTGTATTTATGTCTAATATTTGATGATGAACTGTAGAGAAGCTCACATTTTCTTAGCCAGCCATGAGAACCATATCCCTTGTCTGAGATCCCTTGTTTTCAGGGCTATGTTTGGAATGAGCTATCTTTGGACTACCACTTCACACTATCCACATTACACTGTCACTAGAAGGTTAATCAAGAGTCACAACTTATGACTTACACCCACTACCTCTCTCCAGTCTCAGTTATGATCCCTGAACATCCAGTCGCCTCCTACTGAAATGTGATGATTTCCAAGTATGAGGTTACCTAGTGCACAGCAGCTAAAGCATCTGGTGGCTATTTTAATATTATATGCAGGGAGGACAAAAATATTCCTCACCTCCTTAGATGCACATCATCTCTACATTTATTTAATGAAATTGCATTACAGAATTCGAGTCATTCCTCTTATTTCTTTTTCTTTCTTAATTCTTTCTCTCATGACAGCACACTCTCCTTACTCAGATCATAAATGTATTGTCATTTACCATAGCAAAACTGCATTTTTATTTTGAACTTTCAATGTTTAAACTACCCATAAAAGCTGGGAAGACTGTTCTTTATGTACTATCCTCAGCACTAAATCCAGTGGGCACAGATTGTCATCAGCTGATCTTAGTGAATGACTTTGTACCTAAAAATTGACTCAATGCATAACATTTGCAAAGTCAGGGCCTTACATTTGAAAGGCTCCTGCAGATGTAGGATTGTGAAACTCTACTCATTAGTTTCCTGAGAGGTTGAAACATGTTCACCTTTTATAATGTATTTTAAACTCCATTAAAACTAAAGTGTTGCGGGCAACTAGCAAAATAATCTAATAGGCTTTCTTCATCAGTATTTCTGTGATCCTGTTAACTGAGATAATGTGGCTAATTATATAATTTTAAACTAATTATACCTGTAAACATTTCCTTCTCAAAGTGCTTATATACTCTCTGACAAATTAAACAGTCTAGTGATAATAGAAAACGAACCACGTAAGTAAAATCTACTGTTATATGTTTTGTTCAACCATTGTATCAGCATTTCTTGAATCAGATCAACATTTACATGAAAATTTCAGGTTTGGAAAAGAAGCACAGTTAAGGGGTTTTTTTGTGCTTCTGACATTCAGGAGGGTTTTGCTAGTATTGATGCTTTAGAGGAAAAAAAATACATTTTTAGGATAGATGTTAGCACAGTATCTCAGAATCTAGCACAGTATATCATAATCTAGAGACCTGAGCAGATTATTTCCCTAGGAATTACAACTAGATAGAGAGCAAAGTTCCTTCCTAGAGAAATAATTGCAAATGAACTGCATCTGAGATGGATTTAGATAGACTTTATCATCCAGAAAATTCCTATCTTTAGACCCTTAGGGAGAATTATCTGCTCATATCTGCCCATAGTCCATAGCCTTCTCAATGCTGAAAGACACAGAGGATAAATGGGGTGCTTTGAGAAGCCCATACAATTTTCTTTACAATTGACACTACCTTCAAGACAGTTCTAATTTAGCTTAAAATGTGATGAGAGTTGAAATCCAGATGGTTTGTAAGTCAATTTCCCAAAGCTGACTGTATTTTGTATATTAGTTTATTATTTTATGTTTTAGTTTGGTTGCTTATTTATTGTTCATCCTCTTTTGATACTTATACCAACTAAAGATTATTATTATTCAGTTCAATATCACTTCTTGATATTGAATATCATACATCTGATTATTTTAAAGATTCAAAGGCTTTCTCGGAATATGTTTGAAGTGAATTCAAAATTATTATCAGTATTGAACATTTAAAACAGAGAATCACAGGATAACTGGGGCAGGAAGTCATCACATACCTCAAGCCCATGCTCAAAGCAGGGTCAGACAGAGCAAGTTGCTTTTAATTGTGTCCAGTCAGGTTGTGAATACCTTAAGATGGAGCGTCAAGAAGTATTCTGGGCAACCTGCTACAGTGTTGGACCACCCTACAATAACAGCTGCTCTTAATTTTAAATGGAATTTAAAATTTCCTGCTAGAAGGTTACCAACCTGTACTGGTTTTGTCTCCCCAGGTGCAGGGCATTGTGCTTCCCTCTGTTGAATATCACAAGGCTTCCATCAGACCATTTCTCCAGCCTATTAAGGTCCCTCTGGGTTGCAACACAACCTGTTGTTGTATCAGCCACTCCTCCCAGTTTTATATGATCTGAAAACTTGCCAAGGACCTGCTCTCTCTCCTTATCTGGTTTAGCAAAGATGTTAAATAGGATTGACCTTGGCATTAACCTTTGGGGTACACCACTAGGGATCACCTTCCAGATTGACTCTGTGCTGCTCATCAAGGCTAGTTTTCACTCCACCTTGCTGTCCACTCCTCTAGCCCATGCTAAATCAGCTTGCCTATGAGGATATTATGGAAGACAATATCAAAAGCCTTACTAATGTGAAGATAAATAACACTCATTCTCTCCCCTCATCCACCAAACCAGTCATCTCATTATAGAAACCTATCAGGTTTGACATGCATGAAATACCCTTCATAAATCCATGCTGACTTCCCCCAGTCACCTTCTTGTCCTTTGTGTGTTTGCCAGTGGTTACCAGGATTATTTACTACATCACCTTCCTGAGGACTGAGGTGAGCTTGAGTAGCCTGCAGTTTCCTGGCCCTGCCCTTCTTGAAGGTAAAGGTGATTTGCTTTCTTCCAGTCTTCAGCAACTCCCCCAGATTGCCATAGTCTTTCATAGATAACTGAGAATGGTCTCACAGTGTCATGGGGTAATTCCCTCAGCACTTGTGAGTGCATCCCAGTAGGTTTGGAAGGCTTGGGTATGTTCAGTCAGTTCAAGTGTTCACTAACTTTCTTCTTTCACAGGCAGTAAGTTGTCCTTATTCCAGGTTTTCCCATTAATCAGCAGTGGGAGCAACCGGATGAGGTCTGCATGAGCTCCCGCAGCCTCTCTGTGACATCCCAGCTCCAAGATCCTGGCAAGCAGCAAACCCCCCATGGACAGCAAGCTGCTTTAGCAGGTGGGGCACCTCTGTCCCCTCTAGAGGTGAGTCCTAACAAAATCCCTCAGTGCATTCCCTGGATCTCAGATGCTCTGCTGGACACAGTTCCCAGTCCCTCATCCATAACCCAGGTAGGACTGGAGCTATCCTGGTGCTAAAGCCTTTCAGCTTCTGCAGTCAGCAGATCTCCGTCTCCAACCTCATGAGCACAAGCGTACCCCACTCGGTGGAATCACCTCCCACTTCCATGTTCTCAAAGAAGAAGGACATCACACAGAGAGGTCCATCTCCTCTGTGCCACCCCTGGTGCCGTGCAGGCCCTCCTCCTGTAGCACCTCCACCCGGGGACACAGACCCTCCCACCAGCAATTGCCTCTGGGAGGCAAGGACACACCTTTTACAGGCTCAGGAAGGGAGGGATGTCCACTTTGAGAGTATCTGTGTCCCTGTTCACATTCTTTATTTCCTGATAACCACTAGCAGAAGTTGTAACAGATGTGTCTGGTCACTCCATGTGGATTTGGGGGAGATAGATAACAGCACAGTAGCCAAGGGCTAATTTGAGCAATGCCCCCACTAACCATGGTGCTGGTCAAGGTCTGACTTGTTAAGCTTGGAATACACAACTTCTGTAGTCGTTATGCACGTATGACCATGAATCAATTACTTTACTCCAGAAATAGTGGAAAGCCCAGGGCATGTTGAGCTCCCCTGTAAGGCAGTGGGCTGCATGCCAGGATCCAGCCTCGAGCTGAGATGCTTCTCAAGGTTACTTAAGGTTTAGAGATTCCTTATAGAATCAGATGCTCAGTAAGTAAGTGAGAATGAGCACACTGAAACTTTGAAATCTTAGCTAAGTGATGCAAAGGTTTGATTATGCATATATAGTCCTTTAGACATGAACCATTGACCAAGACTTAGACTAAGTAAGTACTACTGCTTCCCTCTTGCTAGTGGAGTGCATCACTCCATCCTTAACGTTCCCAGGGTCTCAAATCTGCAGAGATGTATCTTCTCTCAGAGCTGGATTGAGCTGAGTCTTCCAACAGTTCATGTGGCCAGGGTACAGGGTGCTGGGGCTCTGCCCCTCAGGCATTCACCACCACTGCTGTATGCAGGGATGTGGGGGCACTGTCCTCTGCAGAGCTTCATCCTCATTTCCATGACCCCTCCAGTGCACCCTGCACCACAAACTGCTGCACCTTTTGGCTCCCTCTGCTAAGCAATACAAAGCATTTTAAAGAACTGTATGGTTTGCTTGGCTGTGGTGTAAGAAGCTTCTTCAGGTGTTGGTGTTTTTGTACAAAGCCAAAAAAAAATCAGTAATTTACTACTTCACATTAGTTCCAGCTATCTTGGAGTCCTTATCTTAGCCATAATTTTACAAGGCTTCAGCAATGTGGCTTCACAACTAATTCTGGCCATTTTTCATTCTAATTCTCCACTAACATGTTTTACTAGAAATATTTCAAAAGTAGAAGCAGAAAGGGATTCTGAGGGTCTCTTAGTAAACTAGGAAGTAAAACAAAAAAAAAAGACAGTAAAACAAAATAAGGGCTAACTCCCAAGTGCATCACAGAATTGAGTATATATTCAATTTGCAAATGTTTCTGAAAAAAAAATTCCTTTATCACATGGTTTGAACTTGCCAAAATTATGTGATTCCAAAAATAGTTAATGGAGAAAGACCAAACAAAAACTATAGTCTGCTTACTATTCCCCTTTCATATGACTGTGGTTGAATCTTATGGCATGTGGCAGTATATTTTCACGATTTGCAAAATGCAAATAATCTAATTAGAAAAAAAATCTACAAAATCAATTAATGCAGATAAGGGAAAAATACTTTCAAAATAATAGATTCTCTGCCTTTTTATTTTTTCGTTCCACCTAAAAAACTAAATAAATTTTTTTCATAATCATTTTTTAGCACAGATCAAGGGAATGCTTACTTTCTACCTTTGCAAGATACAAGAAAGGTGCAATAATTATTAACTTACTGTCTTGAATTAGCAAAATATCTACAATATTTTGGACCACAATACAGTCTTTATTATAAAAGTTGCGTTAGTTGCCCATTAATTTCCTGTTAAATAATTTTTCCTTGTCCTGAAAGAAATTTTCTTTACACAACAATTTCTTTTACTATTTCCATACTCCATAATCTTTTGATCATGCACGAAATTACTTTGTCATCATTCACTACTATAAAAAAAGTATGGTACTCAGACTGCTGTAAACCTCAAAGAAGGTTAATGTTTTTTCTAAAAATTTAGATTTAAAATTTTATTTTGATACATATTTCTCTATGTTTGTTGGTGGACTATATTTTAATAACATTTTCTGAGTAGCTATGGAATTTTAAAAAAAGTGCATTTTAACTGCATTTAAGTTGTTTTACTACTCAGGCTATTTTAAGTATAATTGCTTTGCAAGCTTTTTTAATTCCTATCTTCCGCCACTATTCATTTTTGCTTCCTTTTAATATTTTGTGATTGAATAGAACATCCTTCTCTTGCCAAGCATAGTGAAAAGATCAGGACCCAATACTGATGTTTGCAGTCTCACACTTGTCACATACATCCATTTTTGCTGTTCCTTCTCACTTATGCTATTTGTCTTTACTCCTCAAGATAGCTCTTTATCCTCATAAACTGCTTATATCTCCTGCAGTACCAGATGACCTTGCTAAAAGTCATCTCTGGGTGGTCATGTAATAAGAGAGATTTTCTAACATTTTCTTTTAAGGCTGCACATTCTGCCCCAAATTTTTCTGACAAATCCTGTGTATTACTTTCTCATATATAACTGTTATGTTTGTCACCAAGATGTTTTGTGAAACCACCCTGATAAGCCTTAAACAATGTTGCTGTTCATTCTTCTCTGGTTTATCTTTACTCAGCATCATCTTGTTTTCTTTATGTAACTCCAGACTTGGATGTGTGTTGTTTGGTGTTCTTTCAATGATTATTTCTGATTAGGAAGGCTCACACCTTTTTATATATTGTTTTTTCCCCCACTTTATATTGGGTCCTGTTGATTTTTGTGTCTTTCTTAAATATGTTTCATTTTCCAAATGGTTCTGTTCTTTTCCTCGTGTAATGCTATGCTCCCTCAGGTTTTTTCTCATGTTCTGATTTGGTGTGTTTCCCTGTTGTTAATTCTCTCTCCAGTCTTTTTTTTTCCTTTGAAAATGCTGAAGTAACAGCTCATGTAAATGGCCTGTTCTGACAGTCACCTGTACCAATAAATTAACCCTACTGTCTCCTAAAGGGTTGCTCACTGCAAGAGATCCCCTTTCTTCCTAATGTTGCTGCAGTAATATTATTTCATTCTTGGCTTCACAGTTCCTTAAAATTGTTTTTTCATTCCTTTGGCCACATTCTATAAACTCCCCATCCTTTTTTTTTTTTTTTTGTGCTTGAAGTGTTTTGTGCTTTATGTTCCACACTTTATTCTTTTTGTATTAAAATGGTACCCTTGCAATTCAGTAATACCTTTTATGTGAAGACCTATGTGCTTTATAATAACTAATGAGTTAAGCTCTGTTATGGAAATTGCACATGCCAGCCACTGCAGCAGGGTTTGACTCCAGGTTTCTGCATAAACCAAAAGACAGATTCTTTTATGAAGGTACTTTTTATTAATAATGCTACAGCTTGATCTAGGTGCTTCCAAAGGAGGAGCCCGTACAAAAAAATCCCTGGGTAATAATACCCTCTCAATTTGAGTTCGTCACCTCAATTGTGATAGTTCAGACCAACAGTAATATCAAGGTCTAGGGTCTCCTTGCTTTTTATTGATTTGATTTGTTTGCTATTTGGTTACTCAGCAGTTGCTAAGTGGTCATCTTCTCATACAATATCCCATCATCTCAGGTCAGGGTCTGTAGTCAGCCCTTCAGCGTGCTGTAATACTGTTGTTACAGCTCATATACCACAACCTACAGGCTTTGGCTACTCTAGCTATTGATGTTTAAGCTGCTAGCTTTGTCTGCTCCAGCTATTATTAATCTTTAAGCTGCTGGCTCTGAGTTTCAATTAACTTTTTCTATAACAGCTCTCAATATGTTCTAGGAAGTAATGCCTGTCATTTCTATATCAGTAAAAGGAAACTGAGGCACTAGAGCAAGACAATTGACTTCTTGGGCATAAATACTACATCTCAGTCAAGATGTAAGAAATGTAATTTTGTTCTCTAGAGTTTTCTGGGTGTTAGTTCCTTGGGGTTTTTTACTGATCTGTTTATCACAATATGCTTCTCTCACAAATAAGGTTTGACTATAATCATTACTTACTCTTCATTCACTGATAGTACTGTCTATGACTAATATATGTCTTGCCATTTAACCTTGCAAACCTATCAGAAAAGAAGGAGAACACTATTAAAAGCTCTTTCAAGCTCTTTATGCTGAGACCTTTCTCATATCCATCACAACAGCACATCAGGACAAGATATTCTTCTGGGTATATATTGTTTCTCTATATTTTTTCATAAATTCAAACCTCAAAATCTAGAAATAGCAATTGATCTTGTATTCCTTTCTGTGCATGGACATGTTACGTTTGAATTTTTAATTTTGTGATGGCAGTTACATTTCAAGTTTGTAATTTAGGCATCTGCATCACTGTCAGACTGACATTCAGCTGGTTACCCCTTAAAATACTTGTTTGGTGATGTCTCTGATATAAAAGTTTGTGAGTAAAGACCACCTTACTAAAAAATAATTCAGTTTACAGCCTTACATTAATATGTATGTTTTAACCTTGCAGTAGGATGTAGGTCTTTTATTGAGTGTTGTTTAAAGTGATTTTGTGCTTCTATGTATCTATACTGGTTTTGATGGGGATAAACCTATTTTTTTCCAAATTAACTTATATGGGACTGATTTGGATTTATGGTCAAAACTGCTGACAGGGATATTTTGGCTACTGTTGAGCAGTTGCCCAGCCTCAAGATTAGCTGACTAGGAGGTGGGAGGGGACACAACCAGGACAGCTGACCTCAATGGCAAGTGAGTATCCCAGACCATAGGATGCCATGCTGAGCATTAAAGCTGGGGAAGACATAGAAAGAGAAGGATATTTGTAGTGATGATAATTTGTCTTCCCAAGTCACAATTAAGCATGATGGGGCCCTGGGGATGTCTAAACACCTGCTCACCCATTGGAAGTTGAGAATGAATTCCTTGCTTTGCCTCACTTGTGCGTGCACAACCTTTGCTTTCCCTATTAAACTGCCTTCATCTCAACCCACAAGTTTTCTCATGGTTGCTCTTCTGATTCTGCCCCCTCTCCCATCAGGGGGAAAGTGTGCAGGAGACAATGTGGGGCTTAGTTGCTGGCTGGGGTTATACCAAGACAGTCCTTTTTGGCACCCAACATGGAGCTCAAAGACTTTGAGATAGCAACAGATTTGACTGGAATGTGCCTGATCGAATATACAGCTGTCACTGCTGTTTAGCTTTTAATTGACAGGCTTCTGTGCTTGCCATGGGGCTTACTGTACATCACAGTCTAGTGCTCATTACAGCCTGTGCTCAGATTTCGCTGCTCGCTGTAGTGCTCCACTGCTTATCATCTTCCTCTGCTGTGCCCGGGAACATTTGGGTGGGAGCAGTGGCCATGCAGCTGGGCTGGCAGATGGCCAGGGCCTCACTGCTGTTTCTGTGCTGCTGCACTGGGCAGGCTGGGATTCCTGTGTGAACCCGAGTCAAGAGCACTGTGACCTGTGGATGAGCAGAGGGCTCATCCACCCCGCAGCATCTGCGGCTGTGAATGAGAACACTCTAAAGCAGGTACATCTCGAAGTGACTGTGCCACAGCAGCTACACCCCTGAAAGGGCTGTGGCCCAAGGATAAGTTCACACCGGAGAAGGTACAGATTGAAGCATCTGTGGCTGTGCATGAGGTCACGTTGGAGCATCTCAAAGCGTGTGGCTGTGGGTACACCCATGACAGAGCAGGTACACCCCTGAAGGGACTGTAGCCATGGGGAAGGCCCTGTTGGAGCCGGTGTATATTGATATTAATTTATATATTTATATATTTAAATATTCATATATATATATGTATATGAACATCATGGTCCATGGACAAGGTCTGTCTGGAACGGGTGTACCTCCAGGTGACTGTGGTTGTGGATAAGCTGATGCTGCTGCAGCTGTACCTCTGCAGAGACTGTGGTTCACAAATAAGGCTCCACTGTGACCAGCCACACCCCTAGAGGACTTCAGTCTGTGGACAAGTCCAAGGTGAAGCAGGGGCAAAGGGAAGAGTTCATTGCAGTGTTAAACCCTATCGTCTGGCCCAAAATGAGCAAGGGTGGAGATTGTAATGGAAATACCTTTTGATGGCAACGATCCCGGTTTAGAGCTGCATGTTATGGAAATTACAATTATGCAGGAACCCCCTGTTGCACTCAGGCTGGGAGTAAGGCATGGAGTTCATTGCAGTGTTAAATTCTATGGTCTGGCCCAAAGGGGCCAGGGGTGAGATTATAATGGAGATACCTTTAAGTTTGTGTAACACGTGTTCTGAGTGGTTTTTTTTATAGGAATTACTCTAGCAGGAAGCACCAAAGCAAATGAAGGACAAGTTTAAAAAAAAGCAATGCAAGTACAGTAGAGACCTGACCTCACCTTGTTGCCTTATAGCAAATTGGCCCTGTAGTATCTAAAACAAACTTTGCACCACTACCCAACTCTCTTTATTATCACTTACTGAGCCATGGAGATTTTACCCAACGTGTACTTTTCTTCCCAAGATCCTCCTGGTCTCTGCATGCTTTCACAAATGCCAGTTCTACCCAACTATGAAACATGATTCTATTTTCTGCCAACTCAGTGATGTCTTTGGAGAGCCATACTTCCACACTCTTAAAACAGTCAGTGCCTGTCTCCACATCAGAAATGATACAGGGAACAAACACAACGTGCTGCATTGTACAAATCTGAACTGGTCTTCTCAGTAATAGTTTATTTTCTTATTTGCCTGAGAAAAGTGCCCTTCATTTTTGGCAACAAATATGACTCTCTCAAAATTGTTTTTATTAGAGTGTTTCCTTTGGAGAAGCAAGTATGAGGGAAAGGAAAGAAAAACAAGTTATGTTGTTGTTTGTGTGAGTTCTCACAACCAGCGCCTCACTGGGCCATATCATGACATAAAACACCAAACAGAGTAACAAGCCCTGACCCAAGGTGTTTATGATCATTAAATATCATAGAGGCTTGATTCTGTCATCCCTTTCACTTTCCTGCATTAAGAGTCTAATCAAAACCCACGTAAGTACAACTCTACTTCAGGATGAATCAGAGCAGCAAAATGTAACTCAGTTCTTTCATTTCCAGACAAAAACCTTCTGAAAAGATGACAAGAAGAGATAAAGCAAATACTGTTGTGGAGATATATTTAATTTTAGTGGCATATCTGACTGAATAGTCATCTCTAACTACTAATTGAATAGTTAGATTCAGCTGAAGTAATAGGGAGGGACTGGGGTTCTCAATGCAGCATTATGGTATCTGCAGTATAGCTGCTCAGTTGTTGATGAAGAGAGAGGATGTGAATTGCACACAGATAATACATGTTCCTGATGCAGGCTTAAACATGTGCAAGCACGTTAAAACTTAAATGCGAAGTTTGCAAAAAGAAGGGGAGAAACGTTTGCAAAAAGAAGTTTCAAGGCTTAGTCCTCATGTTCCCACCTATATTGGCTTGCAATATTCCCCTAAGATTGGAAGGTAAATTGTAATAAACAGTATCTGCTATAAAACCAGAGAAAAATACAATATCCTATAGAACAGAAAAAGAAATATGAGCTATAAAAGATAAAAGAACTTATTAATGTTTAATAATGTCCATTCTGAAAGAGTCAATACCTCTTCCAGATGCTGGAGTCTTTTTTCTTGTCCACTAAACCTATTAACAACTTTCCTAAAGACAACATAGCAGATCAAAACCCAGGGAAAGCCTCTAATCCAAAGCTAAGTTTTAATGTGAGTACAGACTTCATATACTAAGGATAAATCCGATTGTGACCCATGCAGAATAAATTAGTTCAAGTTGTCTTATTGTGCCTGAGTTTGTTTCTTGTACAAGAATCTCATGCCATCGAATTCTCTGCCAGACCAGGGCAGATGTTCCCCAAGGCCACTGATCTTGACAAGCTTTTCCCAATGAGCTCTTACTCTTGAATTATAAATGGGGTTTTTGGACTGTGCCTCTTTGAGGATGGCTCTTTATTTCTTCTCTTGCAGCTGGTTTGCACCAGTGTCTCTCCTGTTATGTTTACCTTTTACTGATTTTAAAAAATGCAGGGCAAAATCCCCCAGCTTCTCTACATGCATCTTTGATCAAAACAGACTGTTCCTGAAAATCCTTTTCTCTTTTAGTAAGGGTACAACAACCTTAGTAAAAATGCTTGATTTGTGTTCTTCCCTTTGAGAATGAGGAGGGTAGTATGCAGGAAATATTTTTATTAAAATATGTACTTAAAATGAATCATCCTGTCCTGTAGCAGATAAACACAAAATAATATCTAAACATCTCTTGTCTTTTTTCCCCCTCACTACTCTTCCACTTTTTCTCAAACCAGCTTCAATTCAGACTTTTACTGCCAAGAGGAACTTAAAGAAAATGTGATCTTCATGGAGCGCAGTTTTTCTTTCAGTCAGTGAACACTTTGCAGCTTTTAATATTTTTGTGCCTTTGGCAACCACCTGCTTTGTTTGTGTGTTAAAGCCTAAGATAATTCTAAGAAATAAACATTCAGCACATAGTTCAGGGAATTCAACAGATCATTCCTATAACTGATAATTGAAGAGTGGCCTTAAAACAGAGCATGAGTATTATGTGTGATGGAAAACAACACTGGACTGAATGACCAGGGAATCTTCCTGGACATGACCCTGTAGTTACAGATCCACTTTTCTGATCGAGGTCTTTAATACCAAACATTTTGAAGCAGTTTCTTTTTCTCCTTCTTGCCCCCAGTAATCTGGGATTTGATTAAATTTATTGCTTTATGTTTCATTACTCTCTTGGATTGGAGGAATATAGCAGAGCAGTTGAGTTCCTCACATATGTGCTGGTATGGGTAGTTAACTTCAATTACAGGGCATGCAGTTCCTGATGAGCAGGCCAGGCACAAACAGAGGAATTTGGTTTTAATGGTCTATTTTATGCTTTCTTCTTGTTTCTTTCATTTCAGAGAATAAAACTATCCTTGCAAATTTAACAACAGTGCCTAGGCTGGAAGTTGAAGCTAGAAAAAACCACTTTTATTAGAGTATTCCTCAGCATAAAGGTAGTAAGGTACAAATTACAGTCCACCACACACAAACAGAATTCTCCTGAACCTATTCATTGCACAAATGTGCCCATTTTTTATTCCAACATTCATTTTTTCACTTGATATTATTTAATATTCTGGGAACTTGGATAAGCACCCATTTGCACAAATCTCAGTAGAGTAACAGGCCATTTGTCAAGTCAGATATAAACACTGTAGTCATATAAGGTTGGTTTGAGCTTTTCCATAGGTCTATCCAATTATTTTTTGGTTAATGTGTGTGTGTTATAATTTTTTTACAGGTTTGAGATTTCTAAGGGATATTTTTAATTGAAATGAACTATCCTTAGGTCAAAATGAATTTATGTCAATTTTTTGGGCAAAGCTAATCCAATGTATATGTTTATTTTCACCCTTATAATTTCTCAGCTATAAGAACAGTTTTCCTTCTTTAAAGAAGTAAAAAATACTCTGTCTAAGTCTTAGTTGCATTTTGACCAAAAAAAACCAAAACACAGATTCTTATTGTATAATTGAACAAATTAATTTCCTGTAATGGTAGATCTTCATATCATTAGAGAATTCATTCATAAAGGTACCAACAACTTATAAAAAGAAAGCATCTCTCCTTAAGTGAGACAGAAAGAAAATGGTAGTTTTAGAATGACAGCAAGAATTAGAAATTTACAGATGAAGACAGAAATCAGGCTTAAGTCTTAAAATTATGAGAGAAAAAAAATAGAAACTGACATAATAATATACAATTACCTCAAATATGTCAAGTCTGATCCAGTTGAAGCTACTGTCAAAATATATCTCAAGAATTCTTCATGGTGGATATGAGCATGGATGAGAATGCACTGCTGTCCTGTGAGCTTCTTCTTTTACTTTGTTTTTCAGCAGAAATAGTGCCCAGTGTCCTGGTGCAGTACGTGAAAGCAGAGACAGACTATAACAGACTATTTGACCTTATGATGTTTGAAACTGGGAAGACAGATCTTTATTATAGCAGTCAAGGGGACAGGAGGTTGCAATTTCTTCTTTGACCAGAACTCTGAAGTCTTTGGTTGTTCTGTTTTTCAAACTATTGCTCCCCCAGATACCCTCTAAAAAACCATAACTTAATCATGAAGTAATCATTTCTTAACATAATGCTTTCTGGTGTGGATCTGACTATTTTATCATTAAGCATATCTTTCATTTTTCATAGGTCATTTTGCAGCTGCAGATACTTTCAGAGAAGAGGAAGTATATAGTCCTTGCACTGATTATTATATACATTATGAAGGCAGTACAAGTGATACTATGATGTCATTTAACTGTTGTAGAATAAATAATACACAAATTCAGAATGAATAAAGAGAGTTCTTTCGTATACAGCTTTGTCAAACTAGTTTTGCTAAAGATGGAAACTGAATAGGATTTTTTAAATTAATGAATATTTCCTATAAAGAAGAATATCTGTAATTATCAGCTATTGCTTTTGAAAATTATTAGATGTATGTCAGACTCTCTGTTGCTGATTGGGAGGTTTTTTTGAGCCATCATTGAGTTAGCCACTGGTGTATAAATAAATGAACTGAAAGGGTCAAAATTTTATTTAACTGTAATGATTCTGATGGTCTTCCATCAAACAATCTTTAGATGTCTCTAAAAAAATTCAAAATATTTTCACCTAATGCAGAGCACATCAGCTGTCACTGATTCTCTATTGAATAAAATACAAATTCATTGTACACCTCTTGTTTTTGCTACTCATGAGAGTGGCAGGCCCTCTGCAGCCTTCACAAAGCTCTGAGTAATCCACTGTAATTTTGAAATTATCCCTTTTTAAGTAGAAAAGGGAAGACTACATGACCCCCAGAGGTCCTTTTCAACCTATTTGATTTATGACTTCCATGATTTGCAATTGTATTTCAGGCAAATCACAATGCCCTTGTCCAAGCTAGAAATGATCAAAAATGCGTTAAGTGGAACTATCTAAAAGACCAGGTCTGGATTATAGCACTCTGTATTCCAGGAATCAAACTCATAAAAAGATGGAAAACAATTAGAGTCAAATGCAAAACCCATTTCCTTGGTTAGGAGTTCAAGGATGCCTCCTTTCTAAGTGCAAACATGCCCCTTCCTCAGTTAGAATTCAAGGAGAAGTGTATTTCTTCTCCCACCAAAGACTTTTCAGACACTAAGTACTTACACTCGATCATTTAAGAGCCATTGGCCTCAGTGTATAACTCACAGTACACACAGGGAAGTGAAATACTTGCTTCACTTGAATTGTAGTCTCTTAAGTGAAAATATTGCAGCTGAACACATATAAACCCCTAATTTTCTAGAGGCCTTGACTCTCTATTTTTGGATCTTTGTGAAAATACTCTCCTCTCTAGATTAGTTTTTTTTCTCTTTTTTTTCATGCTGATATTCTATCATTTTGGTATTTAATGCAGTAGAGCTATAAAAATATAGATATAAAATTTTCCCGTTTCAACAGATCAAATATTTTCAACACTAAAGAAAAAAAAAATCTGCTTGGGTTTCTTCCCCCACCTTTTATTTTAATGAAAAAGTGTATAGACAAGAAAAAAACAAGCACACTACCAGTACCTAGAAAAAAAAGGGTTACAATAAAAGAAAGATAAAAGACTGCTAGAAAATGTCCAAAGGAGAGAAATGAAGATGGTGAAGGGCCTTGAGGGGAAGGTGTGTGAGGAGTGGCTGAGGACATTTAATGTGTTCAGCCTGGAGAAGAGAAGACTGAGAGGAGACCTTATTGCAGTTACAACTTCCTTGTGAGGGGAAGAGGAGGGGCAGGCACTGATCTCTGCTTTGTGGTGACCAGTGACAGAACAGGAGGGAATGGCCTGAAGTTGTGTCAGGGGAGGTTTAGACTGGATATTAGGAAAAGATTCTTCCCCCAGAGGGTGACTGGGCACTGGAAAAGGCTCCCCAGTGAAGTGGTCAGAGAATGGCTGCTCTGTTAACTTTCATGGAAGGGTTATCTAGCAAAAGGCACCCTCTGGGCCATGCAAATCTTATATTCACTGAGAATAAGGAAAAGGTTTGAAATCACATTGAACATCACAGGATGTTTTGCTTGATCACAGAAACAAAAATCCAGATCTGCATTTCCAAATCCCTTTTAAACAACAATTAAAACAGTGATGTAAAATCTTTTCACCAAACAGTGTCAGGACAAGGGGAAACAGCTTCAAATTGAAAGAGTAGATTTAGATTAGATAGTAGAAAAAAAAAACATCCTTACTGTGAGGGTGGTGAGGCTCTGGAACACATTGCCCAGAGAAGTTGTGGTTGCCCCATCCCTGGAAGTGTCCAAGGCCAGGAAGGATGGAACTCTGAGCAAGCTGATCTCTAAGGAGTGATGTCCCTGTCAAAGCCAGAGGTGTGAAAACAAGATGATCTTTAAGGTCACTCCCAACCCAAACCATTATGTGATTCTATGATTCAGTGGCACCCAGGTAGAAATGCTGCAAGAAAGAGCAATAAATAAACAGGAAAGGTCCGGTGTCACTGGACCATATATTACTGTCTGTCAGGTTTGTCAGTTTTGAGACAGTATAAATAAATGACATGTGAGAAACAGAAAGTTTGGCTTCAAGTCATATGTACTGTTAATAAGATTCTGGCAAATGTAGTTGAAATATTTATTAAAACACCTTGACAGATGTTAGTATTGTGGCCAGTTAAGATTTCTAGAATTCTTTTTGCCTTTTGTTATACTAAGGATCTGCCCCATCATGTGAACTGGAGTTGTGCAATGCATCACCATGCCATCTCCTATACACGTCAGTTCAGCAAGCTGACTGTGTTCTTGTAATAAAGAGTAAGAGCATATTTCTTGCATCCTCAGGGCATCAGAAATTTTTTTGAAAGAGCATGCTCCAGTTCCATAGTCATGTTAGCACTGTGGATTGTAAATTGAGGCAGAAAAGTATTTTGAGTATGCCGCTGATGTGAAGGTCTGGCCAAAACTTGATCTGTAGAAGTATAAAAATAAAGAGCAATCATAGACTTCAATCGTAAATAGTAGGCAAGTTATATTTTTATGGGTATCAAAGGATGCTAAGGCAACAGAAATAGATAAGGATTATTAAAGGAGAATACCAAGAGAACTATTAGCAACTCCTAGGATGATGAGGGAGCTGGCGGATGAGCTCGCCAAGCCGCTCTCTATCATTTACCAGAGTCCTGGATCACTGGGGAGGTCTCAGGCAAATGGAAGTTGGCAAATGTCACTCTGATCCACAAACAGGGCTGAAAGGAGGACCCAGGAAACTACAAGCCTGTCAGCCTGACCTCGTTGCCTGACAAGGTTATGGAGCAGATCATCCTGAGTGCAATCACACAGCACCTACAGGATAGACAAGGGATCAGAGCCAGCCAGCAAGGGTTTAGGAGGGGCAGGTCCTGTCTGACCAACCTGATCTCCTTTTCTGATCAGGTGACCCGCCTGGTGGATGAGAGGAAGGCTGTGGATGGGTCTATCTGGACTTCAGCAAAGCCTTTCACACCGTCTCCCAAGGCACACCCCTAGAAAAGCTGGGCAGCCCAGGGCTTGGACAGGGCACTCTGTGCTGGGTCAGGAACTGGCTGGAGGGCTGGGCCCAGAGAGTGCTGGTGAACGGGGCTGCATCCAGCTGGCAGCCGGTCACCAGTGGTGTCCCCAGGGATCAGTGCTGGGCCCAGTCCTGTTTAACATCGTTATTGACGATTTGGATGAGGGGATTGAGTGTACCATTGACAAATTTACAGATGACACCAAGCTGGAGAGGGAGTGTTGATCTGCTGGAAGGCAGGAGGGCTCTGCAATCAGCAGTAGGACAAGAGGGCACAGGGGCTTAAGCTCTGCCAGGGGAGGTTTAGGTTGGATATTAGGAAGAAATTTTTTACAGAAAATCAGATTTTGGAATAGACTGCCTGGGACATGCCTGGAGGTTTTTAAGATGAGACTGGATGTGGCACTGAGTGGCATGGTCTAGTAACCATGGCAGTGTTGGATCAAGAGTTGGATTTGATGATCTCGGAGGTCTTTTCCAACCTGGTTGATTCTATGATTCTATGAACTCATTTAAAGAGTATTAAAAAAGAAAAAAAGAAAAAAAAAAAAAAAAAAAAAAAAAAAAAAAGAAAAAAGGAAAGAGAGAAAATGGAAGGATAACACATAGAATACATGAAAATAGACTCAGATATGAGCATTAAGGATCAAAACTGAGTGTATTTGCTCTTATAAAAGAATGACTCTAAAAAGAGTTGTATTTTGTAGTAGCATATATAATACAGGATAAAGCTGATTGCCCTACTCCTAAAATTGGGCTTAACCATTACTTTGGTTGAAAACATCTGATAAGAGCAAACAAAAGTAATGAATAGTGATTCTACTATCTCATAATTCTCCATAAGACTCTCCAACATTATTTTACTACTGCAGACAGCCTAAACTGTTAAGGATAACTTTTTTTAAGTAACATTTTCAACATATAGTATGATTTTCCTGAATCAAAGAGTACTTTTTCTCCTTTATTTGTTCTTTTATTTTTTTTAATGATTATGAGTTTTCCTGGAGCTTATTAATAATTACTATTATTATTTAAATTCATCACGCATATAAAATGCAACTCAGGAGTTCATACTAATCATTATTTATGACTGCTTGAAATTTCACAACAAGGAAGCTATTAAGAAGAAAAAAAGGAAGCAATACTTTCATGTTTCCATTGCTGAAATGTTTTCGAGTAGAGATTTAGTTGGCAATTAATGTAAATGAAAAACTATGAACACCTCTTAACACCCTCTCTGGCTGCTCTCTGTGACATCACAGAAGTCATTGAGGGCAACCAGGACACTGAGAGAAAGGAAAATACTGTAGAATAATTTGAAGAATTCTTTCTCTTGCAGCTTGGGAGTCATATAACAAAGTCACATAAATACAAAAGGGCTGAGACAGGAAGGCACCTCTTCAGCCCCTCTAGTTCAACACCCCTGCTCAGGCAGGGTCAGCCAAAGCACGTTGATCATTCAGTCAAGTTTTAAGTTTCCCCAAGGAAACATTACTGAAGAAGAAGCAGTTGTTGTTGTTGTTGGGAAACCATCCCCAAGTAAGAGATTTATCTTAATTTTAGAAGGTAATTCCTGTATTTCGTTTTGTGCCTGTTGTTTCTTGTCCCATCACTGGGCAGCACTGAGTGGAGTCTGGCTTCATCTTCTGTCCTGTGCTTCATCACATATTTTTTACAGAGTGATAAAATACCCCCCACACCCCCAAATTCCCTTTCCAGGCTGAATATTCCCATTTCTGTCAGCCTCACTTTGTGTATTGGATGGTCCAAGCCCTTAATCATCCTCATGGCCCTCTGTTGGACTCACTCCAGTACATCTCTTTCTCTGGATCCCCTATAATTCTGTGAACAAAGTGAACAGTCCAGTCCTAAACCAGTTTTGGATTCTTTCTACAGGTTTTGGTTATGTTCTGCTGGGTGCCTGAGTTTAACAAACAAACAGAAACTCCTGAAGAAAAAAAAATTAAAAATAATATTTTTATTTATCCCTTATGTAATATTTTCCTTTCTAACTCTTCTTCTGACAAATATTGATCTTTCCCAACCCTCTACCCTTTCTT